>LR999905.1:25000-10025000 GCA_905220335.1 Noctua pronuba | reverse complement strand
TGTTTGAGAAATTGCCTGTGAAAAGAATAATGCATAACTTACAGCAACCAGCGTGAATTATGGCGCATCAAGGTTTTGGGCTCATACGACGTTCATAGACGGCGCTACACCGCTGGAATGACCCGTATAAAACAACGAAACAATTATGGCAGAGTGTCGGCAAGCTGGCAACGTCGTGTGCAGCCTAGAGGCGCCACTAGTGGGGACGTGATATTTCAACTGTCTTTGACAATGTGTGACAGTTTCTTTCTAAAACTTGAATTGTCAAATTATCTCCTAGACCTGTACTATTATATATTTTTTAAATACTTCATAATTTTTCGTTGTTTGTTCCACAGTCATAGAATTGGAGAACGTGTTAATGTTCGAGGTGAGCGCGCTGTCGTGGCAGCACATCTCGATCTCGCTGGAGCACCCGGGCGACGACAGCATGGCCACCGTGGAGCTCGAGCTCAGCGACCCGGCCGCGCCTCGCGCCTCGCTCTACACGCTGCACAGTGCGCCCGCCGAGCACATCGACGAGTACATCACCAGGGTGCTGCAGAAGACACACTCCATACCTATAACACTCAGGTGAGATACTAGTCCTCACACCGTGCAGCTGAGCTTAGCGACGCGGCCGCGAGTAGCACTAAGTCCGATGTATGTAGCAGTGAAAAAAAAATGAGGAAACCATGTTCGAGAATGATATGTACCGTAATTTTAAGCTTTATATAATGTGAGCGGGAGCATTACGGGCTACATAATTATGCTATGTACTCGTAGTAAAAATTTTCACTAAACTTTAAATAAATGTATCTGTTCGTAGGTCCCTCATAAAGATTTGGGAGCGGGAAGCAGCCAGTAAGCAGTTAAATGGCGGGTACTCGGCTCTGGAGCCAAATTTTAGCTGCGGACTGGGAGGCCTCGACCCGGGTGGTGACCACGTGAAGCATGAGCCGGGCTCCATGCACTCCCGCGCCCTGTACCCTTCCAGCGTCAACCATCCACATCAGGGCGGTGAGTACTACAGTCCCTGTAAATAACGAGTGCGAGAATTGCGATGTGACTTTTAAGTCACCAATGTCTAAATTGAAACTATTGACGCTTACTCGAAGAATGCAATAGCTATCAAAAACTATTCGAGAACAACATTCCAAGCTCCGGTTGGAGCTTCCAGAATGCGGATGGAATCCCGCATTCTATATTTAAAAAAATATATTTGTTCATATTTGTCCACAGGAGCTTACCTCTCAGAGCAGCAACATCACCTATCAGTAATGTGCCAGGACTCCACAAATGACACCAAACCTCAAATCGAAGAACGAAAATCCAAAAAAAGAAAATCCGACGATGTCTGGCCCACTCAGAAGAAAGGCAAACCATCAGGCATCGCCGACATGATGGACTCTGATAGCGAAAGTGACAATTCAGATGAATATGTCAACGAAGATGAGAATACTGTCAACAGTAACTCGACGAATGATGACATGGAGGGGCGGGAGTCCTCAGTGTCGCAGAACGAGTTCACGTCGGACATGGAGCTGTCGGCCATGGACGCGACAGACGCGCTCGGCGTGCCGGACAACAGAACCTCCTCCGACATGGACAACTCTAACGATGGAGACGTTGACGACATTATCCGGTGCGTACCTACTACTCTTTCATCTTACAACAAATCTCTCAACAGATTAATGTTACACATTAATTTATTCTTTACAGGAATTCTTTTCACAAGTCTGATCACAAAAGGCAAAAACTTAAAAGCAAAGATTCCGAATTACGCACAAGTAGGAGCGCGTCCTCCCTACTGTTGGACTTAACCGAAGGGAAGTCTTATATGCCGTCTTCGGTAAGCATAACTCCTATAGGTAGCGCACCGAATACACCCAACGCAGGCTCCGGCTCCAGTATAACGTCCATGTTATGCCTGGACAGGCGACCGGGCATTGAGATAATCCCCATCACTGCGGCCGCACCCGCCGCTCTGCCCAGCTCCATAACAATCACACCGATTACATCGTCACAAATGAAAACGCTTGACGATCGTATCAGATCCGAGAAGAAGTCGAGCAGGTCGGGGGAAGAGCGTAACAAGGAAAAGAAGAAGAAGCGCAGGAAAGACGACTCCATGGGTCCGCCAGAGAAAGTGCCGCCCAAACAAGACCCACTCACTAAACCCGTGTCGGTTAGCATCAAACCAACTGACGGCTCCCCTTTACGAGCGACTTCCCCAAACTCTCTTATTCGAAAATTTAGTCCAAGCCCAACGCATGGCAGATCCGTTTCGATAACTAAATCGCCAAGCCCTAGCACTGTGAAGGGTTTAGGAAAGCCGTCGGGGACATCTAGTCACCACAGCAGCCCGAGACATTCTCCAGTTCAAAATAGCCCTAAACATTTAACTGGTTACTCGAGTCCAAAAAACCACAGCATCTCGTCCCCTAAGCACAGCTCTTCGGGGTCGGGAAAGCCAAGCATGTCAGCACTCAAATCTGCGACCAGCGGGTCGCCTTCAGGGAAGTCTGGTACAACAGGGTATGACCTCACAAAAAAGATATCCAAGGACAGTTACGGCTCTAGTTCGGCGACATCGAGGGATAAAGAAAAAAAACATTCCGGTTTATCTTTTTCTAGTTCCGATAGGAGTAGTCCTAAATTAAAAAACCCAATCAAATTGAAACAGTTAGAAATAACGCCTGTGTCCTGTGATAGTCCCGTAACAGAACCGCTAATATCTCCCCCTAACATTGAAGTAAATAAATCAAATGCTCCAAGCATGGCTCGTAATAGGAAAGGTTCCCTCAGTGCTGTGATAGATAAGCTCAAGTCTGCCCAGCACTGTGGCACTGATTCCGAAATAAGTGCTAAGTCTAGTAGCTCTTCCAGTAGTGCCAAGTTTTCAGATTCCAAAACAAGTATGCCTGGCAGTAGTGGAAAAATTAATGATAGCAAAAATCAAGAGTATATGGTGAAGCCAAGCTCTGACGGTATGAAGATTACAATCAATAAAACTAGAACGAAAGATTCTTCGAGCAGTAGCTCTAAATTAAACTACAGTAGTTCTAGTACCAAATCATCATCGCCCCAACTCACTCCTCCAAGTCAGGGCTCTCCCAAAACTCACACAGGTTTAAAGCCAGGCGTCATAAGCGGACCCGCTTCTAAAAAAACTCAAGCAATGCAATCTTCTAAATCTGGTAGCGTCACTTCAGGATCAACACCACCAAAAGCTAATATGAGCCCGTCGGATTCCTCCGGATCTGGCAACCCTAACATGCCCAAAGTGCCTTATTCAAAATCGTCGACCACAAATAGTGCAGGTATCAACTTATCAAAGTCGGGTTCTAAATCCAGCTCTGGTTCCCCTAAAAGCAGTAGTACAGACCTCGCTAAAATAATCAGAGACAGGGAACGAGAGAAAGCCAGAACTAAACTTATGACTAATTCAGAAAAATCTATTTTTTCATCTAAATCTGAGCGCCATTCTAGCCCTAGCGGCTCGAGAGACGAAATAGACGGAGATAGGTTTAAAAGCTCCAAAGAATCGAATTTTCTCGTAGAAGGCTTGATCAAGCCTCTCGATACTAGCAAGTTTCAAATACCAAAATTGAAAAATCAAAACACTCCAGATAAAAACAGTCCTGCTGCGCAGTATGATCAGCGATCTTTAGTTAACGATTTCGCTCGCTCACTAGAACAAAGCAAATATCAATTTCCGCACTTCGACAATCCAGGTGCCAGAACGACTGATACCCTTCAAAAGTCCGCGTATCCTCTAAACGTACCGAAACCACTACTCAATATGGGCAGCATGAGCCCTAAGACAATAATACCACCCGGCAAGAATGACCAGTCTGACCGTCCCCTAGAATTTTCTAAAGCTATGGCTGACAGTATACCAAAGGGGGGAAGCCCATTAAGAAATAAGGACGACTCAAAAGACGGCTACCCGCCGTCATTTCCTATCCTGCCCCTGGATTTCAAAACTGACATGGCGAAGGGGTTTGCCGCTCCTAAGGGCAGTTCGGAAGACAGGAAAGGCGCCGACTCGTGCATGAAGCCCCCGGCGAGCGGCGCCGTGGCGCGCAGCGGGGCTACGACGCCGCAGGAGGCCGCGGAGATGCTGCTGGATTTCTCGTCGTCGTCGGGCAGCAAGGTGTCGGGCATGGTGGCCGTGCGCCCGGTGTACCCGTCATCGCCAGCGCTGGCGCTGCAGCTGGCCAAGAGCCCCGCGCCGTCACCGCTGGTGGCGCCCTCGCCGCACTCTAACTCGCCCTGCATCACCGACGACGAGCTCATGGACGAGGCGCTCGTGGGCCCCGGCAAATGAGTGCCATCGTGCCCGCCCGCCCACGCACGCACCTACTGCGAGATCGCGTACGAACGAAATCTTGAACTTTTCTCATATTATATTGTTTGAAATATAACTTACTCATTTATGATTCCTTGTGTAATTTTATCGATGGATATTTATTTATCAAGTTATTTATTCGTAATTTTCTCTCTATGTAAACTAGTTACTGAGTCTTACTTTTAATCACGTCGTATATTTTTTATTGTATAAGAAAATATTATGTGATTCAAGTATATTTTAGTAATCGAATATCATATTTGTGTCATACTTTACAAATGTATAATGTGAAAAGACGTTTCTTAAGTCCATGTATTTTTGTTAACGGAGGATCCACTTAACGCAACTGCCATGAGTAAAATACAATTTAGTGTACAATGATTTTCCTAATTTAAGTGATGCAGTTATAGAATGCGACAATTAACAATCAATGTAAATAGATAAATTAATATAATGATATTGAAATAATTTTGTTGGTAAGGCCAATGTGCTTATAGATTTTGTAGAAATAAATGAAAATCAATTACTATTTACGCGGATTTTGTTTTATTTTGGTCACACTTCACTAAACACCACATTTAAATTAAATTAGAATAATTTTAATAAATTAAATATTAATATTAAGTACATAAATTAATAAAATCTTAGAGAGCTAGGACGATAAAATCTGTAGTAGGGATTATAGTAGGGAAGTCTCCTGTACGGTGCATACGGATAACTCTGGAACTTTCGGCGGATGGCAAAGCGACGTCGCTGCGGTTGTCGGTGCCTGTTTCTCAAAAACGGAGGTGGTGCAAACCCTGCAGCAGTTTCCATTATTTCATCCTTAATCCTTTCCGCTAGTATATTATTAACTAATTGGTCACCCGGATAAAGATAGTCGTCGTCGTCGATTTTGATTTCATTCTGTTCGTCGGAGATTACTTCTTCTAAAGGAGTTACACTTTCTTCAATCACTATATCAACTTCTCCGTCGCCATATTTCGTCGTGTCTCCTATATTATCAGGTTCGGGCACAAATTGTTCACTTATTACTTCCACCTTGATTGGATCCGGATCACTTTTGTTTACTGTTGCGTCGTCTACTTCTAGGTCTACTTCTAACTCACTAGGACCTGATGATGGTTCCTTATCATTGCTCAAGTTTTCTGGTTGTGAAACAGGATTTGCAAGCACACTGACAATCCCCACTAATAATAATATGATATGCACCTTCATTTTTTCTGAAAGAACAGTTCTAAGTTTTTAGGTAGGTAGGTACTTGATAACGCGACGAACACAAACTTCAATGTGAAATTTTTCTAGTAAGCTAGTCTTATATTATAGAAGATCGAGGTCAAAGAAAGGTGTGTGGCAACACAAATTTCATTTGTAAATAAATTGCTCAAATACCGGAAACTCCAAAAAAATATCTAAACAAACGAAAACAATAGCGTTAAAGTCATCAAAGGAATTTTCTTTAGTAGCGGTTCACCTGATTGATATCCCACAATTCTTGCTTGAAATAGATTTTCGTTCTATAGGCAGACCCAAAATCTGCAGAACTGCGTTAAGCGCCCACACAAATGAGCTAATAAGCATTGTAAAAGTTGTATTAGAAATCTACTCACTTAATAATATCTATGCGGGCATGGAAGTCGCGATGGTGGATTCATTCTTCGACCCTGATAATTCCTCCTCTGCGCATTTGCTTTCTCATTGCGCTCTCGAAGCTTTCTCATAGCAAAGCGTGGTAGGAATGGATTCTGGGACTCTGCCCCTTCCATAATCTCGCCGTCATCTACTTTAGGCGTTACACTCTTCGATTCCTCAAGAGGTTTCGAGCTAACAAACACGAAGAGTGCGAATAATGTTAAACACAGTAACTTGAAACTGACCATGATAGTATGTTATGTTTAAAAAATTTGTTAAATGTTGAAGCTCAAGCAACGGTGGCTAATCCCTTTGTATCCACTTTCGAGAGAATGCTCATGTTTTATAGGGACGATAATTACCGACAGATGACACACATCTGGTGCATCTGTTTACCCTATGGTCGAATTTGAGGAAATGTAACGGGTCATACGGTCGCTTCCAATTAACACGTCCTCGACTCACATTCATAGGCCGGTGGTGCACGACCGTAAGACCTACATTGTAGTAACGGATACGGAAGAATCACTGATTCAACTAGTTTTCCCTTGTATTGACGTAATAGTGTGTTTATTTAAGTATCTCTGAGTTTAAACAAATTTAAAATACTGTGTCATGTTTCCAAAATATCCATAACAATCGTCTGACACAATTTCGAGTGACAGTATCGATTATAGTTGTGTATAAACATGACATTGTATGTATTATTAATTGAAGACCTGTCAGTGCCTTAAACAAAATTAAAAAGTAAATACATTTACCTACGTTCAGTATTATCAGTATTAATACAATGTGAATACCTCTTAGAAACGATAACGATAATTATTTATAAAATATGGATAGTACCTACACAAGAAGTCAATACAATTATTTACGTCATTTTAAGCAGGAGCGGCTACTGGTTCTAAATAAACAAACAAATAAATAAGTTGAAAACAAACGTGTTTTAATCCGCAGTTACATAGGGCTGCGTAAACAGTGCCATTAGATGCAGGTACAACTATCGGACTATAAGTAAATATTTACTTCGTAGTTACACCTTGGTATCCATCTACCTACATAATTAAAATTCCCAGTCTCTTAAGAGTCCATTAACTTATTATTAGGTCACTTTACAGACTTTAAGGATTTCCAAACATCCTGTAGCTGTATTGTATTACCTAACTAGCGACCCGTACCCGGCTTCGCATGGGTGCAATATATACTTATAAACCTTCCTCTTGAATCACTATCTATTGCTGAAAACTACATTCAAATCCGTTACGTAGTTTATAAGATCTAGGTAACCGTACACACAGCGGGAGCGACTTTGTTTTATACTACTCGTAGGTATGTAAAAGAAGAAAGAAGAAGATTATAACACAACTTCAGAATCCGCCTAATGTTTAGTTTCAGACTGCATTATGATGTTGATTGATTGATTATACAACGTCATTACGCTGAGAAAACTGACTTAAAGGTTAGTGTTAGTTAGTTGCTACCAAAATTGGAAATAGAAAATGCTTGCTTATGTAGCTTTCAGTCACTTGTTTATTACTTACTAATTAGCTGCATATGTAGGTATACCTACCAGTATGTCTGCTACGAGATTCGTAGTAGGCATCTACGCGACTACGAGAGGGTGCTTAGGTACTCCCTAGAAGATGTACCACCTATAATTAGCGCTAACTATAATGAGAATGTGTAGGTACTACGTAAGGAATGCATGTATGATCACTGTAATTAAATTAAATCGAACGCACTATGAATTCGAACACGCGTTGGTTTACATATCAGTCATTGTCAAGGTGTCTGAGTCACGAGGTCATCATGATGCTGCTGTATAAATAACTATAAAACACCCATCAAGTACTGAACCTAAACAAACATAGAATTCTTGAAATTTTAACATAATCACTATAAAACGGCTTAGGCTTACTCAACACTTCGCAATAAATATAATTCTAATTGAATTGCTTTAGGTACCTTCATCTTTGAAAATGTTGCGTAAATGTCTAAATATAGTACCATGAGCAACAGGAAAATATAAATACTTAAATAAAGCCCTAAAACCAAAGTTATTTCAAACCTCGGACCTCTCGGTTGGCATTGTAACGTATGGACGTATAAAGATGATGTAATGATTCCCGAGTTGTTTCATCAAATCAATTTGTTTTTTGCATCATATTTATGGCTATCGTCGAAATAAACACGAGACAACCTTATCTTATCCCACTAACAGTTCATTGACGACATCGTCATGTTACATGGCACTTTTGTATGGCAAGACTATCCGTTACCCGCGACCTTCGCCGTGTGAAATTATTATGAAAAAAATTATTACTTCCCAATTTGAATCAGATTTTGTGATAATTTCCTGGGTTTTAATTTTTTTGCACCTAACCCTCATAATTTTTGGGTATTAAGTCCGCGTTTGCGTTGCTTTTGCCTTTGCGTTTTTCTTGTGCATAAAGTTTTTTTTTTTTTTCTAGTTACTCCTTAAAACAGCTATCGGCCAGTTAATCCCGTCAAAATCGGTCCAGCCGTTTCGGAAATTAGCCGGAACAGAGAGACAAAAATTCAAATAAATGTTTTTTTTTTGTCAGTACCGTATAACTTTCAATGCAATTAGTAAAAAGATTTTAATTTGGTACAAACAAACACTTAAATTTTATTTATTTGTATACTTAGTTGATTCATCGTTAGGTACTGATGCGTAAAATGTCAGCCAAATCAAAAATAATCACTGTCTACTCGAATCGAATGTAGAGTAGGAAATCGTCATCTTTGATAACGAATATTGCATCAGAATTGTACAATCATTGGTCCAAAAAGATACCATATCAAACACCTTGAAGGGAGCTGCTCTTGAACCTAGTTATAGGGCTTACTTTGCTGGGGGTAAGGTGTTATTAAAATAACAACCTGAAATTAGTTTTTTTAACTGACTTCAAAAAGGAGGAGGTTCTATGTTCGGCTGTATGTATTCTTTTTTTTTAAATATGTTCACCAATTTCTCGGTCAATTGTGGGTCGATTTTGAAAATAGTTTTTTTTGTTTGAAAGAGTACACTACCAAGTTGGTCCCATGGAAATATTGTCATGATCTGATCATGGACTTCGGAGATATGGAACGGAACTCTTCAATAATAGACAGCAAATCTGTCGTGATTGCTGTAATCGCTTGGATGTTTATTTACACAACATTGTTTTCACAACATCATAACATAACATCACGCCTGTGTGCTCTGAGAGGATATGCAGATGTGTACAGTACACCCAGATTTCGACAGTTAGATATGTTAAGTTCCATTGATTGGGGAATTTAGGGATAAGCCTATTACCTCTGCCGCGGCAAATCACCGCTCAGCGGACAGACCTCCGACGCGATCTCATGGCGACATGGAGACAGCGACTGTCGCAACCCAGTGCAGGGCACGCCACAATAGTGGCGATAAGTCCCCTCTTTGAGGAGTGGCTAGAGAGGCGCCACGGCGCCCTCACCTTCCGCCTGACGCAGGTCCTCACCGGACACGGTTGTTTCGGGAGGTTCCTGCACCGAATCGGGCGGGAGGAAACGCCCGGGTGTTATCATTGTGAGGATCGTCCGGAGGACACGGTGGCGCATACCGTGGAGGTCTGCCCCGCTTGGGCGGAGCTCCGCCGTGTCCTCGTAGCGGCGATCGGCGGCGGCGACCTCTCGCTCCCGGCCCTGGTTCAGGCCATGGTCCGGAGCGAGAGGGAATGGGAAGCCGTCACCTCCTTCTGCGAAGCAGTCATGCTAGCGAAGGAGGTGGCGGGACGTGAGAGGGAGAGAATCTCACGTCCCAGCCGCCGCGGGCGAAGCACCGGGCGTCGGGGGCCACGTGGTGGCTCCCGGCCACCGTAGGCGCGGGCCTGTGGACGGTGAGTAATGGGTTAGCTCACCGTCCGTCCGTCTTATGACGACAGGCCGTGTCGACGGCGCGTTCGTGTTCCACGCGCGCCTCAAAGAGATGTCAGCAACCAGGAAGGGGCCCGCAAGGGCCGATGCCTGCCGGGGCTGCGGGACTGTTCGAAAGAGATACCGTGGCCCTGGAACACAAAGGGCAATGAAGGAACATGGATGGGTTTTAGTCAGTAAGAGTCTGACACTCCCTCCCACTCCACTCAGAGCGGGAGAAGTCATTTGATGATTTCCCATCCGTAAAAAAAAAAAAAAAAAAAAAAAAGCCTATTACCTTGAAATGTATTGTTAACAATGTAATATAAGTATAGAAAATATTTGTATAGGATATTCCAACTAAAAATTGAAAAATAAAACTAAACTTTACTAAATTTTGGTATAAAAATACTTTTAAAATTTTTGTCTGTCTGTCTGTTTGTATCGGCTAATCTCCGAAACGGCTGGGCCAATTTTGACGGGACTCTTACTGGCAGATATCTAATGTTATAACTTACGCTAATTTTATTTTAGAAAAAGAATTAAAGTTCCGTGCAAACTTATACTTACTTACTTTGAAATTTTTAACAAAATCTGATTCAAATAGGGAATTAATATTTTTATAATAATTTCACTGGGACGAGGGTCGCGTCGCGGAGAACAGCTAGCTATACATATATGTATACGTATATATTGTTTTTATTAAGTGTATCCCCTGTCCACTGTACATCCCCAATCGAGCCATGAGATGAGACTCGCAGCATCTTGTTTTGCTTGCATGATTCAATTAAAGTGTAGGTACACACGTGCTCTTAATTCGGTCACGAGGCGTCAAAGGCAGGTACTAAAAAAATAACTGAACTTTAAGGATTATATTGATGCAAAAACGATTAGGTACAACCGTATCGCCCAAATAAATACCTGCTATTCTCATTAATTAATCACTTCAACGAAGCATGAAGATTACTGCGGTTGTGCATTTTTTTGGGCATCTCGTAGTTAATTGTCCTTCTCCAGCCGGTGACCAATAACAGACAATGCTGATCGTTGAACTCAACCAAATTCAAATAATTCAATATCTCTTCACAAACCAAGACCTTATTACCTATAAAGGGTGTAAAAAGACCCTTAACGAAAACGAAAACCACATATTCTGCCCATCATTGGGATCATTTTTTTCTTCTAGAGAATACCTGGGAAACCACAGGTTCTGGAGATATTGAAGTTCAAAGTTCCAACTTTTTCGCAAGTTTTTTTTTTAAACCGCTTTTTAAGGTTTTAACTTTACTTTAATTAACTCCATGACCCGTTTACTTTTCAAAGCATCCATCAGCACTAAGTTTTGAGTGCGTAACATTGAGTTTTAACGTAAAACGTGATTTTTCACCCCAAAAAAAAAAGTCGTTTCCCAGCAATAATTTTTGCGTAGAGTTACTTAGTTTGATGTACAGAATGCTTCGTTGACGGCTTCGTGAAGGGTCTGTTTACACCCTGTATACAGCTTAAAATTAAGGTACAAAAGTTTGTGAGAGACTGGTGTGAGGTGTCGCCGCTACGTATTCCTGTATAGCAGATCACTAGTCAATCATGCGAAGGATAGTGATTTAAACGGTAGGTATATTTCCATCGCTAATCCACCTTGAGCAAACGTGTTGGTTTATGTTCGCCTGTACCCTGCGGGCAGTGGGACAGTTACTGGGTACCTACTTATTTTTTTTTTTGTAGCAGTTCTAGGCTCCCTTTGGTCTACTTTGAGACTGCTTAGGTTCTGACACAGTCATTTGTGTCACGCAAGTATGATATAAGTACCTACATGCATAGTGAATAACTGACAGAGATGACGTCAAGTTGGCGACGCTCCACAGATCCTAGCCTTAATTCATTCAGAATTGAATCGGTGGCTGAAAAAAAAAACAAACGAATTGATAACCTCCCCCTTTTGGAAGTCGGTTAAAAAAATTAAAACAACGTGACTGAGCGAAATTCATGAGTGACTGTTTTAATGGGAAGTGGTATGAATAACAGAAACTGATTCGATACGGTAAGTATCATCTAGGTACATTTTATGTATAGGTCGCAGATCTCGACAGGTTGTCTTACGGCTATGCGGAAATAAATATGCAGGTAACATTACTCGTTTATCTAAGACTAGAACAAAAGTTTCCTTGTTAAATGTCGAGACATAAAAAATTTCATTGAAAGTATTTCCGCACCCAAAGGGTACCTTATTGTCAGTAATCGTCTAGTCTTTAAATAGCATTGCATTAGGCAAGCTTCCTATTGGCTTAGAAAAAAAAACTGCATCTATGCAGTGCCAGTAGGTTTGCTTCCTAGGTACGGCTAGACCGGATTCGTTGCAGTGAGTAAAAACACCAAGTGAGACTAAGGTAACTTCCTCAGAAATTGTTATTTGGCAGAACTGAGAGCGGGCGTCCGAACGATCCCTGAAAAAAATTGGACATCGTCCCTATTGCGAATGCTCGTTTGCTAATAGCTTGTTGATAGCGTTTCATTGAAATTAATTTATTCGCTTACCTTCTCATGTCAAGTCATTTGAATGGCTATTGTTACTTCGTCAAGGTCTGCCGGACTACATTCTGTTTAAACTTCTTGAGGATACGTCTCTCATGTCGTTAGTTGTCGTCGGTATACCTTATACCTTACATCTCAGAAAGTTCCTGGCCCTTTGTAGGGGTTTTATCAACCCAATCCGATTGTAACCAACTGGTTCACAATAAATTTGGAGCCACACATCATGACATACAAATGAGAGAAAAAAACCTTTCCAAAGTGGATCGAATAGGATAGCACTTCAGCTTTAGGAAGGGAAAAGACTTGAGCTTTATAAATATCCATCGTATTCCTCTAATTTGCACCAGTCCAAGGTAAGTATTTTATAAACAGCGGACAAGACAAATTCCTCACAGTCATTTCACATTCTCAGTAGTCAGAGCCCGGAGTCTGGATCTGCACTCGGTTGATGGCAATTTATGGGCTTGCTCCCTTATATAACATGGGACTTAAACATAACTGGCCTAACTATGGTACGCCTCTGCCGAACCTTCCAGGGATTACATGCGTGATGTTTTGTTATAATCAGTCAGGAGTGCATGACATCTGGCGGAACGATGCGGAACTTAAAAGAGGCTTTTGGTATCTGTGTCACGTATTCACGCACAGACAGACGTGGACTGAAACTTCCGCTTCAGCGTTTCAAGATGGCGCTAACAACATTATCCTGAAACACGGCTGAAATCTGTAGGTAGTCCTGGAAAGATAATTGAACAAAAAATCAAATAGGTAATCATACACAAGCGTGTATAGTAGTACCTATTTGATTACTATCTATTTAATTAGTTATGATTTGAAAACTTATCTAAATTAGGTATGTAAGTATCTAGGTATATTTTCATTGACACTATTCTTAGTCTTAGTCATAACACATACAATATAATATTAAGTTCGAGTTACATAGGTAATATCACTGTATTTAATTTTGTTGCAGGTTGCAAATTCCCTCTGTAGTTTGTGCCAGCAGCTGACGTAGCTACAACATTAAAATCTAATAGGTACCTACAATAAATTATTTGCTAATCATCTACAGAACTTTTTGATGAACATTAACCGCACTACTTACGCACATTCATTAGCAATCATATCATCATAATGACCGCTAGATAAATAATTGCGTTCAAACTCTGGGGGTAATCAAAGCTCTGTGATCAATATAGTGCCTGGCTACTGCTATTGGATAATCTAAATAAACAAGCGAATCTCACGTGTCGTGGTCGTTATCTGTGTTATCTGCTGCGAATGTGTGTTACCTACTCCAGATTAATTGACGTTCGGCGTCCGGTTCCCAAACGCGGCAAATTTGAGCTTACGAGCACGTTGTCCATGCGGCATGTGTTCAAGGTTCCCAAATTCATTGATTGATGTTGACGTAAATGGCGGTGAGCCGGCTCGTGGTGCGCTCGGCACTCGAGTCACCGAGCACTCCGGAGCGACCACGAAGCACATCGCACAATACTGAACCCGCTCACTTCAGTCGGTCGGCGCTTCGCCCGTTGTTAGTCGTCGGTCGTCGCGGCCACTCCGCCTCCGCTCCTCGACCTACACACGCACTATCGATCGCTTCATTCACAATGTTTTGAAGTTTTCTCACGAGAACACAAAACAAACCGGCCTTTTTGGTGCTATACTGTAAACGTAAATCCAACATGTTTTTTACGAGACACTAACTATTTTTATTACTAGAATTTTAAATACTAAGTGAACACCTGAAGAACATTTTTTGAACAGTATTATTTTATAAGAGTTTTTGTTGTAAGTGAATATAAATCAACATGAAGGATAAGACAAAAAGGTAAGTTTAACCTCTACTTTTCAGTTCACAACATTATTTCACAATATCAAGCTTATTTCGATCCCAAATACCTATATACTTAGGTACAGTGTGTTTTGATATCTAAATGTAGACGAAAATATGTTATTTACTACTAAACCGGCAGAGTTTAATTAATGAATTTGCTAATAATGACCAAACTTTTCATTGTTTCAACCAACTTTGAAAAGAGAATAAAACGGTCGTAACCGCGTGCGTTTGCAACACTTTCATAGCTATCACTGATATCGTTGTTTGGCTCTTTCTTATTTGAAATGCAAATGTAATCAACGCGTTGGTTTGATTCATTAATTGAATAGGTTTCTTCGTCCTTACCCGGATGAATAAATAAAAAGTTAGTAGGTTTTTATTTATACTTAGGCACCTCTGCTTAAGCAAAAGTTTCGTCATCCAACAGGATAATAGCAAATTAAATTATGTAAACAGTAAAAAAAACGTTTAATTTTCGCGATCACTTGAGATTCAGACCTTCAATGTGGGTCTAAAATTATATTCCGAGGCCTAGAGAATTGACATCTGACATTCTTCAACGTAAATGTCAGAAGGAAGGATACCTTACATCTTTAATAACAGGGCACACTCACAATACCATTAGCTTATGCCCGCGGCTTCGCCCGCGTAGAGTTCGATTATTGTCCTCTTGGGGTCGTACTACCTACCTACTGATATAATAATAAGTTCTATGTGCTACTCCAGGTTATATTCTATCTGTGTACCAAATTTCATTCAAAACCGTGCAGCAGTTTTTGCGTGAAAGAGTAACAAACATCCATCCATTCTCACAAACTCGCATTTATAATAGTAGTAAGATTGCCAGTGGTTGCTTGACGAGGGTGCTTAGGTACCTACTGGCCAACAATTTATAGTAATGGGAGCCAGTAATAACATGCACGACCAGCACGACACATTTATCTGCAAGGCTTGTTCTTAACCATAAATACTTGAGCAGCAAAAACGTTAGAAATCGTGAAGATTGCGCAAAGTTTGCCGAGTCATTCTAGTTTTTACGCCTGTAAACTTGCAAAAACTTTCTTTTCGTATTAAAATGTGTGATGGTAAGTAATATTATGTAGTCTGTCTCCGGACAGCATTAACGTTTCAGGTCTTCAATGACTGTCGCAAACAATAGCTAGTTGACTCCTCGTTGACTTCATAAACGCATCAGTGATCGAAACTTGGCCTTATTGTTTGTCCTTAGTTTTTAATGGTTCGTTTTAAACGACTTTGTTCTAGACTTGTTTTTTGCTTAGTGAGTAGGACCTTTTTTCAGAATGAACGATTAGCGGCATTCATAGCATGCTCTGATTTTGCTCTGTTTCTGTAGCATGTTTTTCATCTTGGGCTTGCTCATGGGCCAAAATACTGCAAGCCCATAAGGCAAGCAGACTGTTCAGAAACCCTAAAGTCATGAAGAGTAGTAGGTATTAAGGACAAGCCAAGCTTGTATGAAAGTAGAGCCACTACTTGGGTAGCTGTGGATTCCAAAATGTTCCATGTAAAAATATAAGCACCTTGATATTGGAGCCCCAAAATACCAATAGAGTTTCAAGTTACTGGTATGCGGCCGTCTTATTCAAAGAAGTCACCTTAACTCACCTTTCTTCAAAGACGGTCAAACAGGTAGAAATTCCCAGTTTCGTTGCCACTTGCGTACATACTCGCTCGACAAAAAAAAACCTATTAATAATAAGGGAAAGATAATTTAAACCAAGGACTAAACTAAGCAGGTAACTGCGCAAGCTTCTGATGAATTCTTTCTCCGAAAAAAATAAGAAGGCAAACTGTATTTTATTGTACCTATCAGAGAATCATTCGAGGATAAAAGTAACGACGAACTGGCCAGTGGCATCTCACAGAGGAGGGGTGTAATACTAAACCGGTTTATAACGTGTCTTTAAAAGACGAGTAAAAGAAACAGGAAGCCTTCGTAAATATATATTAAACTATCTAGACATAATAGTGAGTGACTTGATCTTTTAGAATGGATTGACCTAACGTTGATACTTGATCTTAAATCAGCTGCTAGGTACCTGACGTCGTCCATAGCTAAGGTTTAGCCATTGTTATGGATGACTTGTAACTTCTTAGACTTCAGGTTTAGCATAGAACAAGAGAACGTTTCTACTCCAAAAGGTCCGATTTAGGCAATTCACGAAAATAAATACAAGATCGAAAACAAAGTTTCCCGATATGAAATAAATTCATGATAATATTATTCATAGTAAGTATTCAAAAATGTTAACCTTGAATATTACAATGAAACGATGTAGAGCTCGAATTGTTGGAAAAGTAAATAGACACCTACATTAGATAGTTTTTGACTTCGTCGCTTTTCAAACTAAGAATCGCTAATTCAGGAATAAAAAAATTGTAGAAACATAGGTACCTAATACCAGAAAATCCCCATGACTGAAAACAGCGTGGAAAATAGGTATCGTAAATGTTGGCGCCGCATTGACCTAAAATCTTATACTTAGCTTGCCTACTTTTCGTCCTTGTCCTACGTCGTATACCGAAAGCATTAAACAATCATGTGACAGGAAAAATAAATAATTAATAGGGTCATAAAACAACCGTTTATCACAAATCTCCATAGTAGGTAAACATTAAGGATTCGATTTTCATAATTAAAGCAAATCTTTTATGGTTATTTTTCTGAATCTCATTAATTTACTAAAGAAAGCATATAAACGCGCTGTTATTTTAAGTACGAGGTATTATTGATATAACAAATACCTCTGAAAGAGTCATCACTATGAACAGACGCTAATATAAGTCAGCTGTTCTCTACATTTTGTTGTGTGCTGTAAATGTAAATGTATAGAGCAGCTAATTTCTTTCTCACGATTGGTTAAGCCTGGAGCTACTGTTCCTTTAATTTGTGCTAAATAATAACAGCCACTCGGGTCGACCTTCAGGCCGCGCCTGCCTAGGTTGGTCCGTGGATGGATGACCACCCATTACTTAACGAGTTTCCTCCGTGCCTTGGAAAGCACGTTAAGCAGTTGGTCCCGGCTGTCATTTGTAGATCTTTGACAGTCGTTACATATCGTCAGTGGCGTCGTGAAGTCTGACGACCAATCTACGAAGGTATCGTAATACCCAGTCAGTACTAACTGTGTTGTAGAGGTAAGATAGGCATTCATGAACGCTTCATGTAAAATACTGCTTCTACTATTCAGCTGCATCCGGTTAGACTGGAAACCGACCCCTACATAGTTGGGAAAAGGCTAGGCAGATGATGATGAAGACGATAAAACCAATCAGCTGTTCTCTACATTTTGTCACAGCAACAGATTTCTTTTTCGTGATTGGTTAAACCTGGAGCTGCTGCTCCTTTAATTAGGATCGAAAAACTCGTGAGTTAGACTCGCCCGAAGTTTCCCTAACCAATAAATCTCTAGTAGCTACTTGCCAAAAGTGCAACAATGTAGACACATGTGATATGGAGCCAATGGAGCTGATTAAAAACCGACGTCTATCGCCTTAAATGGGCCACCTGGCATACCCTAAGGTGTATGCTATCTAGGCCTTAATCTCTATAAACCATTGACGAGTGATGACCATGTTACCAAGTTAGAAACAGTCGAGTAGGTACCTATTTATTTATATTACACATAGTCAAACAAAGCTGTTTTATTTCAAGGTTTTATAACAATTTTACTCTAAGTACATTTTTCTTTAGCATAATATTAATCCGAAGACCAAACTAAACTTTATTTTGTACACAATACCGTCAAATACTTATGTGGAGTATGAGGGTACTTCAGAAAATCTCAGAGTGATAAGAATAACGAGACAATATTTTTGCCTTGTCATGATAACAAAAAAAGGCAAAACTGATAGGTAACGTGTTCCGATATTGGATATAATGACGTCATTACAAGCAGATTAGCAGACACAAACTACTCATGTGAATTTTTATTAAGTAATTTTCAGTTAGTTAATTTAGTGGTAGGTACTATGAATTAACTGAAGATTATTTTGTACTTGCTGTAGTAGGTAGTTAGGTAGCTATCGAATATTAACGATTATTACAACTTCCGGGTTATCTAACCCAACACGAGCCAGATAAGGATAAATAAAAAACCAACCAATATTGTGAAGAGAGAATAAAATAAATGAATTGAAAAATTTCGATGTACGCACGACGGCTGATCAAGCTATACAAAAACATTTTATACGGATCTCTCATTGTCTAAGAAATCTATACAAAGCGAGGCCAATTTATACTGGAAATGTACAGCTTGATGAGCCGCCGTGTGAACGTATAATATAATAGACTAGCGACCCGCCCCGGCTTCGCACGGGTGGACATTTATTTTTTAAGCTCTCTGAAAAATATCTTTTGAATGGATTGTCCGATTGGAATAAAATAAAAAGTAATTTATAGCTATTGAAACAATCTTGCTCAATAAAAAGTTTATTTGGATAAGGATTAGTATTTGACGATAATATGATCAATAAACATAGGCTAATAATTTTAATTACTTTTATTCTATGGAAAAGTGGTTATAATGGCTAAAATAGAAATGTTTGGTTTATACTATCGTGGACTTTTTTGTAGGCATTATTGAGTTCTACAGCTTTTCTATAGAAGTCAACCATACATCTCTAACCATTTAGGCAGCGTTCGCGAGAATCGTTAACGTACGGCAGTTTTTTCGACGCCTTACTCCACAATTTTCACTACCACGAAAAATCCTATCTATTTTCCGGGATAAAATATAGCCTATACGGATTCGGAAGAATCCTTCTAAGTAATGGTAAAAGAAATTTTGAAATCGGTCCAGTAGTTTTTGAGCCTATTCAATACAAACATACAAAAATACAAAAATACAAAGGTTTCCTCTTTATAATATTAGTATAGATATAGATAAAAGTAAGCCGTACAAATAAAGAATATATCTCATTATCGACACAATAGATCATAGTCACCAATGACGGCACCACTAAACGGTTATTGTAAACATATCGTATTACGTAACCAGTTACCAGCTCGTTGACCGACAGATTGGTTTAAAGGTATTCAAATGAAACGGGGATTCAACAATGAACAGTTGCAAAACCTAAACACAATGTGAGCAAACAACTCATACAAAACTTAATGAGAAAATTTTATAGCGAGCGCTGCCTGTTCGTTCACGTTCACGAGTTCATCACGTTTTCCACTTCAGTAGCTATGAAATAAATAATGTAGCTGTAGCAAACTGTTCTTTACAACCACTACATACTGTAGATTATTGATTTTTCAATGCAAATAGAGTACCAACCAATGACGTACGGCTGAAGAATCCGTCGATTTCATGACCTGTACACCCGTCGATTTCATGACTTATACCTACCTCAAGTTAAGTTTCACTAAACTTGCATGGAGTAAAAATTCAATGAATCATTTCAATTCACAAACAATCAGTTACCTGACAATAATAATAAATAATGTAAGTGCTTCAATTGGCCGTTATCTTAACAGAATGTGAGACAATGTCATTCAAATCAAGTGGGTATTTTACATCTGTCATTTTTAAACTCAAGAACCGAGATTTTCTCCTTCGTTATCGCCAAAGAGATTTAAAAGACTTATAGACCGGACATTGGGGATATTTTCATACAAAACTTTTGATCCCGAGCACTTTCGATTTTGACACACAAATGCTACCTGACAAGGGGGCGTGTGACACTAGACAGACCGATTTGTTAGTAAAAGTAGAAATAAGTATTGCATTACGATTTTCTTCATCTTGTCCCGTCTATCGCTCGTAAATGTTTGAATGTCTTTGGTTATCGCAATCATCATGTTACTGCAAGCCTGCAACGTTTTTAAGTTTCAGAAACCGACATTTTAACAGGTAATACATATTTTGGTCTCCATAGGGAACTTACAGAAAAAATAGAGTTCGTTAAAATAATATCCACAAAATATATCTGATCTGTACGATAATGTAGAGTTGGCATGATAATGTAAATAATGAATAATTTCGAGCATTCTGTGTATTCCGCAACAATGCCCACGATGGTAAAATGTCAGCTCTCGAGTACGATAAATGTCAGGGACGTTATTATTATAATATCTAAGTAGAATTACTTCTTTTTGGAAGAGAAAAATTGTCGGTTCTTTGTTGGTTGCTTTTACTTCGAATATCTCGAAAGCCTGATTGAGTCATCACAGAAGACCTTGGTCTTATCAAAACAATGGTGTCTCAAATTGGCGCTTGCTAAAACAAAAACTGATCTTGTCTAGTTCCTTTAGTTTAGGCACACTTAATATTCAGCAGATTTATGTTATGGCTGGAACTGATGGCCGATGAAGGCACAGAGGGTACTGAGGTGGTTATAACTAGGTATCATAAATCTCATTTAGACAGCTTACTTGGTCTACCTTTCATGATCAAATATCCAATACGAAAATATAATTTGTTTAATTTAGTATTTTTATAAATTGATTTGGAGTACTTACCTAAGCGCCCTGTTGTTTATTTAAATAGTTACTTAGTTTATTTTAGATAAATTAATATCTTTTTTTTTTAGTAAATATTTAGTTTTAATTATTCTATAAGTAGCTTTAATTCAGTTATTTACAATACTAAATTAATATTGGCATTCATTTTAGTCTGTCTACTATGGTTCTCTTAACTTTCGTTAATCTAACATAACACCTATTTAATTAACTTCCAAAGCGATAATGTCGGTTTATTTTATAAACAAAGCCATACAAAGTCTACTTAGCAAAATTGCTATCGGTTTTTTTGTTCATAAGCCCGGAATTAGAGATAACGCCAACTTAATGATAGTCCTATTTGGTGACTGAACCACAATTTTCGTAAAATAATTAACAGCACATTGTACCCAATTAAAAAATCAAGTCATACTTAGCGTTTGGCCAAACGTACAATGATGACTAACGAATTATACAGACCTACCAAATTGAGATTGTATGTAGATTACCCGACACTTTACACAAATTATGCAACATAGGTGCATCTACTTATTCCTATACATTTATTAAATGTAGTTGCACTTGCGACGTACCGAAAGGGTTAAGGGTTAGTTTGATAACATTATTTTTATTTATACTACGCCAGTCGCAACACTTGGCTACGGGGACAAGACGTCAGGACCAAGGGCCCTGACCTGTGTTAGTGTCAGTAAAATGGTCTGCACCATATTCGGTTTTGCCATTCATTTCAAACGGAAGTTCAGGGTCGTTAGAGTACAGAGGTAAGTAGACACATTCCTTATCTAAATCAAGAAGACATATTGGATTTGTACATAGAACAGACTTCCTGATTTGTGTTCAGTCATAACTGCGCCAGTACTTAGTGCATTATTTTATGGGATATTTCCTTGATTCTCGTTGCCTAGGCAGCTAATACATTAGAGCTTTGATACAAGCTGTAAACAAGCAAGGTTCAATCGTTCGATTTAATTGTTATTGTTAGTAAGAAAGACTTCTTTTGTATACAGTCAGTGACTGAAAGTCTCAACTGTGTCACATAATACGTGTTTGTCATGATACAGTTTGTGATTCTTGTGATGTTGGCATAATAATGTTATTACGAGTCATCGGCTCTGATGTATTCATTTTAACAAATCAGTAGTCATAAATAATAATCACATAAAGAAATGATTGTCTAATCTTGTATTGCTGTCTGTCTTCATGAGCTTCTGAACTGGGTCGTTTCTTTCTTCGTCCATGTCTATTTCGTACTCAGTTGGTCTTGCTTCACGAAATAATTATGCTGCTTATAATTACCATGAAAAATATGTGATTAAAATCTTGTACGACCGACTATGTACTAGTAGTCGGTCGTAGCGAACCATAGTAATCAATCTGGTTCGCTTCGTCTACCGAACGATAAAATTAATAAATTACTTAGGTCAACCCATTTTTTTATGTATGTTCGGGCATAAGTCCGTCATATAAAGACAGATTTGCAAAATTATTTTTTTTTTCGAAAGGGGTTTATTCCGAAATGGTCCCATTTAAATTTCATATAGATCTGATGATGAGTTTCGGAGACAGACAACGGTATTCTTAAAAAAATGACAGCAAATCAACCGCGATTGCTGCTATCTCATAAATATGCATTGTTGACGCAATCACACAACATAACATCACGCCTGTACACACGAAAGGGTTATGCAGATGTGTACAGTACACCCACATGTCGACAGATAGGTATGTTAAGTTCCATTTTATTGGGGATAAGCCTATTACCATGAAATGTGTTGTTAACAATGTAAAATAAATGCATAGCAAATATTTGTGTAGGATATTACAAGTAAAAATGGAAAAATAAAAATAAAAATAGCAAAAAAAAAAATCGACTTCAAAAACACAAAAAAGTGAAAAATAACTTTAGCTTCAGAAGTTAGTGAAAAACTAAATCAAGCAAACAAAAGTCACCGACTTCTGAAGCTAAAGTTATTTTTCACTTTTTTGTGTTTTTGAAGTCGGTTTTATTTTTATGTTAGACAAAATGAATGGGTAGTAATGGACCTATTTGAAATAAATGCTTTGAGTTTGATAAAAATGCTTGACTCAATGCTGGTCCTGCTCCACAACCATAGGGGCAAACTAATTGATTACCAATTTACCATGTTAAATTATTGTGAAAGCTGGAGAAGATTGTAAAAATATCCTTGCATTGTTTAAACTCCATATCTAAATATTATAGCAAAGCACATTATTTGTGTGAGTATTATGTACTGTAAAGCTACCATTTACATTTTGCTATCTTTCATTGACATGAATGTGCCCTGGTGGCTGAGAATGTCAGGCTCACTCAAATGTCTCGCTGATGGTGGCGGGTGTGTCAGGTCATTTAGTTCCCTTCAATATGGTTGAGTTGAATGGTGCTGATCCATGCGTCATGTTCGTGAACGGGCGCTGTCAGTTGGGACTGGTCATCTCTTAGCTGCCACGGTTTATTTTTATTACTTCATTTTTAAATTGTTGATTTAATCTTTTATTCTGGACGCTCTTAATTTGCACGCCTTTCTACATTGTTCTCACATATATGTATAAACTCAATATGAATGATGTAACCAAGATTTTGTAACAATATTTTGATTTATTGTGTGGTCTGATATGGAGTTTCTTGCCCATTCTTCTCCATAGAGATCTACGCTTTGGAATCTGCAACTACAGTACTTTCTCAAGTTATTATGCATTGTAATAACTGTAACTGTTGTCGTAACTGTTTTTTTGACATTCAAAAGTGCCTGTAATGGTCTAATTGAAATAAATGCTTTGAGTTTCGTCAATACCGTGAGCTACGTCTACGTCTCGATTGTCAAGAACGAAAACGAATCGCGTAATTATAATTTGCGAACGAAGATGTTGTTTAATCAACACTGAATAATATTCCAAAAATAAAAATTTATCTTATGACATAACTATTACATATATTTTTATTAAAATCCCGACCTTACGTGACTCTAGGTTGAACTTCAATGACCTAGTATTATATGTGATGTGATGCTCTGTGAATGACTTTTTCTTTACGCTTGGCACTGACATTACGCCATTTGCAAATAAAAATAAAGCATCAGCTGTTTTTGTCGTAGTCTGTAACCATAGCACGAAATAGTTTCTTTGTTGGCTGCTCGATCAAAAAGGAGAGAACATTATGCATTTATATTGAATCGCGTCTGGGTATTTCAGTCTCAAATTGTAGAATTAGATAAGTCACCCTTCTCTTATTTACATGCATCTCGAACAAATGGATAGGTTCCCAGCGTTAAATGCAAAACAAGTTTTTTCCGTAAGTCAATCAAGGAGAAATCATAACAACAGGGTGGGCGGAAAATACAATTGATGAAGAAAATGCATTAGGTATCACATCAGCCATACATATATCGACTATGCATGTACTATACAATAATAAATAGTCCGACTGCTTGCATAAATATTTTGGACTATGATTAGTATTCATGTGACCAGTTCTACCTTTATAGACGAAACTACATTATGGAATTCCCTCCGGGGAATTATGGCCTGTTCGGAGAGGAAAGTCTGATCTGTTCCTATTATGTAAATGAGGATAATAACATCGTATTGTATTCTATATCTAGCTTATCCCCCTTTTCTTTGTCCCAGTGATGGAGCTCACGAGGCTATGCTTGGCGACGGCCAGGTGCCGCAGATCGTCAGCAAGGAGACGAAGAAAGCTGATGAGTATGAGGCTCTGCAGAGTTTCCTCAGAAGCATCAGCTCCACAGCCACACTACCGCCTTACGTGAAGGGAGAAACTTACTCCTCGGCGAAAGGAGTTTTTAACCAGGTAAATACAATAAACAATTGACTGCCATAATAGTAATAAATGTGTAGCTGGTCAATAACACTAATAGTATTAAGAGGAAAAATTTGTACTTATGTTTGTAACGAATCAACTCAAAAATTCTTTCACCAGTATAATGCTACTTTATCCCTGAGTAACATAGGCTATATTTATTACTAGAACAAAATTGGGAGGGGGGAATTACGGGAAAATAAATGTGCACCCGTGCGAAGCCGGGACGGGCCGGTAGTAATGTATAATATTTTAGATGAAGGAAAGTTTAAACTTAGTATTAAATAGTAGCAAACAGGTATTAATTTTAGACTTCGTATTAAATACTAGGTAATTTGTTCTAAAAGACCCATATATATTCCAAGACAGACATAATTCAGTGCTTTCCATTTACCATCAAAATGAAGCCCGCTGTCTGTTCAAAAGCGCGAATCTCAATGCTGCTAAAATTTAATTCAAGTTTCATCAAAATAGATAGAATTCTAGCACAGACGTGTGCTATCGTAGAAGGTTTAGGTGTATAATTAAAACATGATATTGTGTGGTCTAATAGCTGTTCCTTTAAGGTTAATGCCAAGGAAGTCATAAAGATAGTTCCGGGCTAAGCTGGGGCGGGGCCTGACACCTCGAAGGAACCTAGTACTAACTTTTTTAAATCGAAGTATCGCAGTAGATTTATTTAAATACTAGCTGTGCCCGCGACTTTCATCCGCGTAAAATTATTATAAAAATACTGTTTTCCCCGTTTTTGCAACATGTTTCATTGATGCGCCTTCTGATTGTAGCGTTATGTTATATAGCCTATAGCCTCCCTCGATAAATGGGCCATCCAACACTAAAAGAATTTTTCAATTCGAACCAGTAGTTCCTGAGATTAGCGCGTTCAACCAACAAACTCTTCAGCAAATTAAGTATAGATAAGCGCAAAGTGATACAACCTTGTCATTGAAACCTTTCATTAACCGGCCTAAGCTGTCAATTTTCCATTTTTTACACCCACGCAATACCTACCTAATCTTAAGCGTGGGTGCTCTAATTTCATTAATCATAACGGCTGGATGAAAAACGTTTAGATCTGAAGCTGAAGCTGTGCTACTTATTAGCTTCCGAAAACGTTGATTACTTTTGGTCTTTGTCTCATTAAACTCGTTGCTTGGCCATCTTGACTTGTTGACGCTCCTTTATTAGGTGTGGTTACGATTTCCACAGGATCAACTGAAGGTATCTGGCTACTGAGTATAACCTAACACCGTCTCATAGCTGCATCTTGGGTATATAAATTATGCAAGCGATTAGCGCCGGGCGAACCGCTCAGGGGATCAGGGGTTTACCCGATACTACGATGGAGGAAAATCTTTCAGAAGCTATATTTAAAGTTTAGATAACATTGTTAAGATTTAGAAGAGGTTGACTTATTCGTTATTGAGGCTTTCAAGTTTTTTTTTAATTAATAGATATTTACACCATTCTCTTCTCTAATTTAAGTAGATAGATAATATTAGAATTTTGTATCACTTGAGAAAATTCTAATTTTCATAGGAAACAGCGTAATCCAAAGCATGGGTTCGAAGTGATCACTATCATTGATAATTATTTTGATCCGAACGCGTTTTGGTGCTTCTGCGCGTATCTAAAATTAAGTATCAACTTTGAAAAATCAGAGAACATTTTCGAAAAATAGTGTTACAGCTAAATTAGACCTATTTTAGATTATCCATAGAAACAGAATTTTTCAATTCTAAAATCTTTTTTTTTTAAATGACATTTCGAAAGACATTTCGAAAATGTTCTGTTATAACTTTTTAGACTTATGTATCCTGCTTATGCGTATGAAGTTTCATTAAAATCGGTTCAGTCATTTCGAAAAAAAGGACTTGAAAGTTTCTATGAAATGCCGTAAGTCGTAAACGCTCTAAACTACTGAACGCATTTTGTCGAAATTTAGCATACAGGTAGACCATAGCCTATAGCAGGTTTGGATATAGGATCTTTTTATTCAGACAGGACGTTACCGTGGGATAATTTCTAAACTCTTCGCGAGCTAAGCCGCGGACGTACCTAAGATGCCGTAACTGAACTGTCCAAAGTCACAGCTAACAACGTTGCTTCATCATCGCTATGCAAATCCTTACTATTTTAAATCGGCGGGCGATATTGACCTCAAAGTTTCTTCATTAGCATAAGTACGGAACAAACCGAAATTGCGACACGTACGAAAAATAGATTTGACAATGACATTCTAAACAACAACTCAACAAGGTATAGTCCTAGGTATATTATACATGGATCATTTGCCGCGTGGCCCTAATCGGAATTCACGCAACCATTTTGTTTTTCAATAACTTTGCCATAGACACTTGCACAAATTAAATGTGGACTCCTGACAAAGTCATTCAAGCACCACAATTTTGACACCCTAATCCAAACTAACCTTATGAATGTGAAAGAGGACCTGGGTTAGGAACTTAGGACATGGGATAATTTCCGACCTCCACGCAACGGAGCCGCGGGTATTTTTTATCTAGGCACGTACGTGTAGAGTGAAACCACGAGCAATTGCCATTGTGTTAGAAAGAAAGTCAATATTATTTTTACACACATACCTAACTGAAAAACACAGAGATGAATGTGCCTATACCTGTAATTGGATTACAGTTGACAGTTCTCTGTTGGTAAACACTTGCGTAATTGTTTTGTGAAATGTTTTAAAACAACAATACGTGGGTGTTAGTTCTGATCTTGGCCACTCGCCAAAAGATCCTTGTACAGACGCCAGCACATCAAGCTACCCGAAACTGTCAAATTTTCCCAATCAACCTTGAACCTAATACTTTGGCGATAAAGTTGGAAATCTGTACAGCTACAAGTGCGAAGTGACGTAATTAGTTCAACAGTAACATTTCACCACCATTTCACTATACTTAAACGTTTTGGCAAAGAGAGCTATTTTTCTCTATCTGGCTAAAAATAAGTGCTCTTTACATAAATATTTTTATTGCAATGGAGTTTTTGCATTCCAAGCGGTTTTTGTTATGCTTTGTAAATATTTACCTATTCATCATTACTCACGAGGTTCTAATGATGAGAGATTAGTGTCTTTCTTACAGCAAAAAGGTTGAAGTAGTTTTTATTATTCCTATTTGTTGTTATGATATCCTCGTTTAAAAACGTTGAGCTGATTAGGTTGGCATTGGATTTAGACAAATATGTTTTTAAGTCTTACTTTACTTAAAGGAAGGCACCTAAGTATTTAATATAACTAAATGTGTCGCCGGGTTAAAACAATGAAGTAAGACATAATGAGGAAACCCGCATTACGTGTTTGCTGTAATATCAGACCGCGACCATGGTCCTGCTATGCGGATAAACCAAGCGCCGCCGCCATACTATGCAGGTACCTCTGAATCACAGCTTTTTTAGCTCAATTAACCTCACCAAATATACGTAAACAACAAGGATTATTACCAGGTAAAGAGTTTAAAACACGCCTGTTAACACTATGCATACACCTATCTGATAGAGTTGATTAGTGTTAAACCTTGAAATCTTACTCAATTGCGCTATGTTCGCACATAATGTATGTAAGTAGGCATGTATAGGTACCTACTTTTCAGGGTAAAAACCTAATCGGATGTCCACATGTTAGAGGTGGGACAGCTTGACAAGTCACCTACATTCTCCGAAGCATTACTTAATTAAAGAACCTCCTTCAAGTTTGCTATCGACGCCATATCATCTTGATAAGGATGAGCCAATGTTGGCAAACCCCATTTATTCCAATTAAATAAATTGCTTGTTATAGGAACTGACAAGAGCTGAGTATGGCAGGCAGTCCTGCTTATACCTACTTAGTACGGGTATATAGTGGAATGGAGTTTAATTGCTTGACATTGTAGAGGTAATTGTCGAACAGAATGCGTATTATGGGTCATTATCATTACCGACAGCTGCTTTAGAATGGCCGGGTTTGAACCTAAGTAGCTTAGTTACTCGTTAGGAAAGGACTAAAGATTACATCAGCTGCGAAACTGGAAATATTTCAATGTCATGATTAGAGCTACAGACTGTCCAGGCTTTACTATATACTGGCTACTTAATTAGGGACTTAGTTACTAAACGCAAAAAGGAATCGTTTACTCACTCAGTAATTATCTCTTCGCTTTGCAATTTAAGCTACGTTTCAGTCCGCCGCCTGAACTAGACCCAGTAACCTACATACAATCAGATATACTCTTGTCGCGTTATCTCTTTACTTCCTGACACTGACTTCTAAACAAACTGTTCCTAATAAATTAGATAAGGAACCCCGACCTCTTAGAACCGACTCACCTTAAATAAAGTTTTATATAAATAAGTCGTAAGGATGTGAAAACAAGAATTTACAATAGCAATTGAAGTTTATTGTTTACATTGAATTTAATGTGTAAGCGTTATGATTTGAGGTGTGTTTAACAAAATATTTAATTAAGATGAGTTATGAAAAACTACAAATCTATAATAGTAATAATGTACAAGTATTAAAAGGGTTACAGGGCGTCAAAAAATTCGTCCACATCACTGTCAATAGGAAAAGTGCCCAGAAGGCTGGCAGCATTGCCACATTGGATGTCAAAGCTGTTTCTTTGGCCAAAAAATAGACCCGCCCTCTGGTCACGTGAAAAGTCGACCAACCGTTTGGCGATTTTCCGCCAAACGCGAGGTGGGCACTCGGACCCCATAGCACAAGTGTTTCAACCCCAAACGGCTCAAACACATAACTACCAATTAACTTATTGTATTTGCGCCGTCTGGGGCTTTCAGCATCTGCAGCAGCCGCCCCTGCGCATATTAGGCTGTTTAGTGGCATCATAGCATACCTTCGCTTCTTCTTCAACCTGGCGAAAGCAAAGCGCGAAAAAAAAGCAAATTATACTAATTTGCCTTCAGCCAACAAAGTGACCCTGTTCATGGAGTTAAAAGCGTTTTTGTCGTCAACCTTGAGGATAACCTCACCTTTCTTTGAGTTTAAAAAAGAGCATAAGGCATGTACGGCAACCTCTTTGCCCCCTCTGGAACCAAACCAAGTTGAAGGGGCTGGAACTTAGTTGCAAGTGATTCACTATACAACTATGTTATGAAAATGAATCATTTAAATGTTTGCTAACATGTCTGTTTATTGTGAAAACTGGAATTCCCTGTAGCAGTGTAGGTAACTAGATATTGAGCAGTGTTCGACTGACTTTTTTTTATTTTCACAGATGTTAGTCCAATATAACTAACTGTCGCATAATAAAAAAACCAACCTGATAACATATTTACATTGCAACAGCATAATGAATTTAAAATAAAATAAATGATAAGAGACAATTTTCACAAAAAAGAGACATTTTTGAGCATTTACGTAATAGCTGGGAATATATTTTCATTTTTAATCTATTGAGAAGTACATTCCAGATCGTGACGGAATCAATAACAAAATTAAATGCAAGTCATGTGTAGTTCCGCGGAAGATTACGCATTCTTCACGCGTGCTTAATTTGATTTGATCTGAATTTTGAATATGTAAATCAATGCAGATAAAATTATTATCATAGTCGTCAGAACATAACGTGATAATCTCACTTTATTTATAAATTGATGAGTCATTCAGAATTAAAACATTGTGAAATATTTTAATTCTGATTCTGATGAAACTCTATAAGAGTCATCCCATGTAACGTTTTATCAGCCAATAATTTAATTGGGTAATAAACAGGTTTTTTGGCCGAAATAAACAGTTAATAAATAAATAAGTTTACGAAACGATGAAATTACTGTTAGTAGTAGAATGTTGTATTGACTATTAATATTATATTATATAAAATTTTATTTCCGTTAAACTCAGCCAATGTTTACAATTTTATAACAACATGAATGTTAATATCGCGTAGAAAAAAATAATTTTGCAATTGATGATATTAGGTATCTGAAACTTATCGGCTAGTTTTGTGACAACAAAATTAGATAACTACCCTCCGTACTAGCTATAAACTGTACGACGGCAGAGTAGTGCGGCCACTTTGCTGTCTCCAATGTAAATAGTATAAGCAAACTAAACAGATTATGTTTATAATAATATTACTTAATTTAGGTGGCAAACTACACTAACATAGTTCACAGTTATACTCATAATTCCTCAACTATTACTCATTTTATGCCATATAATGTTATTCAATGAAAAATACAACGTCTGACTTGACATTGTAGCTTTAACGCAAAAATGAAAGCAAAATTTAAAGGCGTCACACTACATTACTTTACGCAACGTGTGTTAGCACTTTGCACTTTTTATTAATATTGTAAAAAAACTAAGAAAAAAAAAATTAAATTATATTCCCTAGAGTGACGTCAAACTACACTTATTAATAATTTCTCTGTTGAGTATGAATATTTGTGAGATATTTATCTACAATATTTTTGCACACAAGTTTGCTGCATTTTGATACAGATACAAACTGATTAATTCTATTGTATACAGTACAAAAAGTCCTAAGTAACGAAGGAATTTCTGCCCAAAATTCTACAGAAGGGAACAGTGTAAACCATAAATTGTCGTCTTTTATTTGATATTTGTAGTGGTTTCGTGTGTTGTTTTAGTATTATTGTCATAATTAATAATAGCCTTATGGTGTAAGTACTGAGTATTCTTTATACTACTTTGTCAAGAAAGTACCGGGAAACTATCAATAAAAAATAAAATACACAAAATGATAGCTATTCATCCAAAGTTGTGTTATCGCCTTCAAAGTATGCGCCTTCAGAAACGATACACTTACGCCAACGAATAATCCAATCATCAAAAAAAAATATTAAACCCTTTTTCCGGAATTGAGTTCAGTTCTCGCCGCGAAATTTCCTTTATACCTTCCACCCAATGAAAACGGGTGCCACGAAGTGGTAATTTGAGTTTAGGAAAAAGAAAGAAGCCGGCTGAAGCCATATCTGGTGGATAAGGTTGCTCGTTGGTATTCGTTGAGTTTTTGGTCAAAAAATTCGTTCACTATGATGGCCTTGTGCGAAGGCACATTATCGTGGTGCGAAATCCAAGAGTTTTCTTTTCACAAATCTGGCCTTTTGCGTCGAATCCGAGTGCACAACACCGCGATAGTCAAAGAAAACGGTCAACATGACTTTGACTTTTGTTCGACTTTGGCGTGGTTTTTTCGATTTCGGTTCAGTTGGAAGGATTCTCTGAAGCTTGTTGACTAGTTTGCATGTCAAACTCGTAAACCCACGTCTCGTCACCGGTAACAATGCGTTTTATGAATATTGGGTCGGAATTGACTCGTTCTAGCATGTCCTCAGCGACTCTTATGCGATTGAGTTTTTGGAGAAAATTCAGGTCTTTTGGGACTAGCCGAGCTGCAACATGTGTCATACCCAAGTGATTATTTAAAATGGTACGGATCGACTCGTGTCTAAATTTCCTAAGAAAAGTACATATTACAAAATATATCATAGTTTTCTTATCTATTTTAGAAATTGCACACATTTCCTAGGAATTGTATACAATGACGGAAATTATACTTTTCCGTTAAATATATATAGAGAATATACGGCTTAACGAACAAGAAAATACTTAAATAACGAGTCAGGTAGCGGCCGATGAAACCTGCAATATCCGGCCGCTTACATAATGCTATGTAGATTACGAATGCTTTCTTATAGGCAGATGTTTATAGTACCTACACAACTACACCCACACTTTACTTTATTATGTTGCACACTGGTCCCAATCTCAAGTACCTTATAAGAACACAAATCCAGACATCATACTGCAAATGAAAATAGGAACTCTTAAATTTTAGTGGCAAAAAACCCAGCGTCGATTAAAAAAGATACTGTACTTGGGCTTTTAGGATGATAGGCCATTCATACGATACCTAAGTATGACATCACCAGAAGGTTAATTTTCAGAAAAACCCCATTAATTCTGAAATGCATTTATCGGTTAGTCTTTCGTCTACTTAGTATTTCGGTAAGCCACATACTTTTATTAGTGAATTCGCTCACTTACAATAATTTTAATTAGGTACCATAAATCGAATAAAATATGTAATACCGTTCGGTTTAGTATTACAACAGTATCTCATCATCATTTGTCATTTTTGTATTAATCACCCGATTAATAGTCTCCCATTTGAAATCAGATGATTGTTATCAGTTGACGTACTTTGAACAGATGTTAATAATATGAGAGCTGATAAGAAACCCACCAGATCCGGTTTTTCATAAAAATATTAATGATTAACGTAATCTTGACCGGTTAAGACGCATACTTTCTAGTTCCAACTAGATATAACTGTTTTTAATCATTTATGGCGAAAACATTGTGTAATATTGATTTCAATCTAAATCCGTAAAAATGTTTTGTGAACCGCAGATTGGATCGTTGGGCATAAGCAAAATTGTAGGCATAACAACCATTACGATCATTTTTGATAAAAAGTAGCATTGCTGATGGTTTTTCTGTTATTATCAATCAAATTGGACTACCTACCATACAAACATGATTAAAAACAGACATTTAGTCAAAAGATAATTGAGAAAAGAACCCAAATGTTTCTCTCTTCAAAAAAAGGAGTTGAAGAAAAGCTGTTGTCTGACCTCGTATGCTGAGAATCTTTTGCTAGCTATTGTTTAACTTTATCATCATCATCATACCAGCCGAAGGACGATCTCTGCTGGACATAGGCCTCCCCCAAGCACCAGGTCGGCCCATCCTTTGTTTCTCGCATTCACAAAATCCACAAACAGATTCCGCTGACGGGAATCTGTTTCAAATTCACCAGCCCTTACAGCGCTAGCCTTCCGTTCCTTCCTTCCACAGCGGCTACTAGACAAAAATAAGCAGTTACTCATGAATTTGGACTATAGGCCACAAAAACTCATGAATCATTGTACATATTGTTAAAGAGAATGCGAACTATGTTAGGGTCGGCTGTCAGTCTAACCCTAAGCAGCTGTATTTCACTGCACGTCATTTAGGACTAGCACAAATACTGACTGAAACTGTTGTCTTCTTTTGTGTGGTTATTGCCTAACTTGGTGTCAGAATTGTTATGTCGCACATGGGTCTCTGACTTGGCTTTACATGCCGTCGAGAAATATCTCTCAGCCATGCTGGTTTTCTCAAGATGTTGGAAGAATCGAATAAATAAATCCTCTTGTCCTTGGTTGTTAAAAATACTTAGCCAACACTTTGTTTCAGTGCCTGATAACATGTGCCGTCCTTATCCTGGCGGCGGGGGCGGGCCACCCCATCGGCTTCTCCGCCGTCGCACTACCACAGCTCAGGATCGAGAACAGCTCCATGAGGATAGATGATGAAATGGGATCCTGGATTGGTGAGTTCTATGCTTTTTTTGATATCTTTCAGAATTCCTTGACGAAAACACGATCACTATCATAATAATGATTAATTATGTATAGGGTGCACGCAAAGCTAAAAAACAATGGGAACTTATTGCCCTTTAGATTTTTGAAGCAAGAAATATACCTACGTATATGTTTGGTGAAAGAATGTAAGCAGTAGTATAAAATGAATAACACTTTTACGATCAGTCCTTATATTGTTGCAAAAGAGCTCTTCTTCGGCGATTCATTGCGATATAGGTAGGTACACCAAGTGACAATATAATTAATCCACAATAAACTCTAAAACTCAGCCTCAAATATTAATTTTAAACATTTATATATTATTCTGTAAATCGTAGTAGTATAATTAAATTAAAATCAATGCGAGTCAGTAAAAATGTAGGTCATTAAAATCCCAGTTGCTAACGGCTCCCGCAGAGCACACTTGCTTCCTTTATTTATAATCTGAATTATTGCATATTCACGTGTGATAATTTTATACGTTTTTTCTCATTATTCGACCAATCCAAATCTAAACAATTTGCAAATCACTCTTGCGCAATGTTATGCAATAGCGACCACATAACTCGAATGTTGTCGCAAAAGGAACATAATCGCTCGTAAATGACCATTGAAGAACTTAAAATGAGGTACTTATACGCGCGACGGCCAATCAAGCTTTACAAAACAAGTTTATGCGGATCTCTCATTGTACAGGAAATCTACACAAAGCGAGGCCAAGTTATACTGGAAATGTACAGCTTCATGTGCCGCCTTGTGTTGTGACCTACCTATATGATAATGTATGATACCCATCAGGTGTGTATTTGATTGTCATCGGGTGAAAACAGGTGCAAAAGAACATCATACAACACGGTCAATACTACCAAACCGGAATAAGAATCTTGTATCTCATTAAAGGTAGATTTGGTTATTTGTCGACAGGTCAACTTACATAAGTAAAACATAAGTAGGTACATGAAGAAACAGGGAAATGAACTCTTAAACATATTTTAAAACAAGTACCTACTTGGGGTATTTCGCATTATTATGTCAATATTTTGACAAACAGATTTTCAGACACGTTATGGAAATCAACTTAAAACGTGAACAGAATTTAAGCAGTGTATTTTTTTTTAATATAAGACTATAAATACTTTTTTATTAGTGTTATTACCAAGAATGAGCCAGCAAATGGCCAATTTGTCGTTAATAAGTGAAGTACAGTCAACAAGGAAAGATGTTTAACACGATTTCATTAACATAACATCGAAATTAGCACAGTCATGATCACTCGATTTAAATATTTATGCTTGTCAGCTTTACATGCAATAGTTCGATTTAATGTAAATATCCAAACAACGTTTTAAGAATATGCGTTTAGTTACTAAAATAGAAATGTTAAGGGACTTTTCGTTGTTAACTTAAGCTCAAAAAGACATAAAAAATATCATTAATTAATGAACGTACCTTACCATTGTAATCATAGACCAAACTCCACATTCTGTTTTCTAAAATAAAAAAGTTTCAAGTTCTTTTCGGAACGACAGGTACCTACCCCTGTTTGCAAAATACCAATACCTAACTACTGCGCGAAATCATAAAATAATAAACACACAAAATGTGGACAAAACATTAATCTGTTTAAATACAAAGGCGCCGGGAGATAACTTGTTTGAACAGCGGATTTCACAAATTCACACATCTTTGTTACTTCCTGTTTCGGACTTACTTCGCATACCGAAGGTGGAAAGTGACAAAAATATGTTCAGTCCTTACTGAGTGAATTTACAAGGGGGAGCAACAATCCAATAGCAACCTTGAAGTAACGACAGTAAAGATCACTTTATTTTGACAGGCTTGTCAGTGACAGCAACCGTACAACGATCTTATTGCTGAGGAAATGAAAATCAGTGCAGTTTTGACAGGGATGCAAAGCCAGAAGTAAAATAACTGAAAGGACTGTAGGACAGCGACAGTATTGCCTAAAATTGCCATAAACAACACATGACATGAACGGACATAGGTGGGGAAAGCCATGGAGATATACAAAATGCACAGTTTGGTCTCTTTCCCAGAACTAAGTAGGTCAGATTAAATAGTACACTTCAACCAACTTATCTGTGCAGGCGGGAAAACACAAAACTAAAATAAAAGTACCAAGTTTGACATATCGATGATTTTTTTTATGACAAGCAACACCACCTTGAACTGCACACTTAAAGTGGTCATACTATACAGCTTTAAAAGATGGTGGTATGCCACTAGCCAAAGTTCCCGGAATCAGGTATGTAGTCAACTGTAACCCTCATGCTTAATGTACCAATGTCAGAAAAGAGACAGAAATGCAAGAAAACTAAGAAATTAAAAAAAAAGAACATTCAGGTTCTCAAGATTGTATTCGTTGTCCCCTTCTCAGTTTACTGCTGGTCATTGCGTAATTACTTATTTACTCTACAGAAAACTCAAATATTGAATGCGCAAAATACACAATAGCCACATAATCCAAATTAAAGTAGGAGTAATTTACTCGTTTGCTTAGAGATAATGAGGGAATTAGTATTACGACTACTAGGTATATTGAATTTGCAAACGTTTCACAACCAAAAACGTATAAGTACAATACGTTCTTACTACCCAACAATTCTGAGGTAATCTCCTTTATTCTTATGCGCAAAATCAAGTAGTTGTTACCTATTTGAAAAAAACTACGGCCTTTCAGCATTGATCAATTTTAAGTAAATCATTTATTTTCTATGAGAGATTAAATCTAAGAAGGCAAGACAGGTTAAATAGTCTGTTTTGGCTGTATAAATTTCAATTAGTTACTATTTAAATACAAGGTTACATACGTACCTTAACATCGGAGTTTTCTCTATCAGTCACAATCATTACACGTTGTGAAAGATTTGAAGATGATATTTCCTACAGTAAATAAAAGAAGGTACCTCTACCTAAATACTCAAAAGTTTGTTCAAGATTACACCCGTGAAATCGTTGTACCGTTAACGAGTGTAAATAATAATATGTATCTAGAATAAAATTCATCTAACAGTGCCGTTAACTGAAAGCAAAAACACTGAAAGCTAAACTCGTATTTCAGTAAGTAGTTCACATCAGAAGTAGCAGAAATCGTCTAAAAAAACTGAAAAGAAAAAACTGATGACGTCTTTTTTAGTCAAATTAAGTACTATACATTTTTCGTGTCCATTTGTTATTATAATATTGCGAACATGTTCTTCATGAAACAATATGAATATAAGGTGACTGGTAATTAGCGATACTTAAACACGTGATTTCACTCATGATAACAAACAACTTTCACAAAGAAACATTTTTATACTCATTCACTTTAATCTCAATATCACGGCATACGGCACACGGCGGCGGCAAGTGGTGCGGGTGCCGCTTACGGAGCGGGCTTGAAAGTCGCGCGTGTGCTCTGCCTACCCACTATATAATAGCACTGTACCATAGTAATGAGATAGAATGGCGTCACGCTGCTATAACAGCTGATAGGTCACAGGCGCGCGCGCGCGAATTTCATACGGCTTTTGTTTTATTGTGATTAAAGTGAATGAGTATATAAAAAAGGTTTCTTTGGGAAAGTTGTTTGTTATCATGAGTACATCATCATCATCCTTTTCCCAATTATTTTTGGGGTCGGCTTCCAGTCTAACCGGATGCATCTGAATACCAGTATTTTACGTGGAGCGACTGCCTATCTGTTATCATGAGTACAATCACGTGTTTAAGGATCGGTCACTAATTACCAGTCACCCTTAGATATAAAACTATTAGTAAACATCAATAAGTACCTACTATCATTATCGAGATGTGAATAAGTAGACACTCAAAGCAATTAATAATGATACTGCAAACTCATCGATTACGATAAAACAGACAACACAATCATAATATTACTTACCTACTCATGTTTATTTGAACGACGAAGTAATAAAAATCTTCACAACTGTCATATCGATAAAATCTGTTCCGCTAGGGATAATTTATCTCTATTTAGTGAAGTGGCATAATTGGTCACCAATCACCATGAAGAACAATTATTTTTAAACACCATGTATAATTAATTGGTCACATTTTACAATTGGTCATGTCCGGATGTCCAAGGTATCGCGGCCGTGATTCTGAGACCAAAAAAAACTTATTTGCCAAGGTGCGACTATAAATTGGCTGAATTTTACGCTCCATATCAACTTCCTGTCGATACCGTTACGTTAACTACAAACATTACATGGGATTATTTTATTTTCGGCGTAAGTAATTTAATTTTGATAGTTACATTATTCCCTACTATACGGGGGGGGCAAGTATTGATGTGTTTAATTAGCATCATATTATTATGTCTTATTCTTAATTCTCCATTTTCTCTATCCTCGGAACACTCATAGCCAAGAAAAACACACAACTGCATGACATTGATTTATTCTCATTTACCGTAACCATCAGATTCTTATGCCTAGGTATAAATATGACGAATGAATATCAACCTACTTTATGGACTGAAAGAATTAGCATACAGTAGCAGGTCGCGTGCACGTTCACACACCATGCACGTGTGTTGATTAGACACAACACTGACGTTACGTGACACCTCAGGCTCATAGGTCCAGAGTACAAAAGTCCATAGCGCTCATAGGTCAGGTATTGCACCAAATTATTTTTTTTCTTTTCGATTCCATGGCTCAAATTTTGTCCGACCAATTATGCCTCATTCAAAAAAAGGTTGGATAGGTCAGTACGACTTTCATACCATATAGGAAATAGGAAGTAGTACCTACTCATTGAGAGGATTAGCTACTACTGAAAAATAAAGAAAATAACAATACTTATACACAAATTTTACGGGTCAAATTCTACAATACGCATCTGCCTAGAAAGGTCAGGTTCCGGCCTAACTCGATGAGGGAAGGTCCAATCACTTTCTTTTAACACTGTAGGAAAGTAGGTAGCGCATTAGGTGCCAAACCTCAAAACCCAAAATAACATAACCCGTTTTGAGATCACGTTTTAGCTATTGTATACTTAAGGATAATTTCTATGAAATTTACCAAGGTAAATAAGTTTTCTGAGAACATAACAAAAAAACTTTTTAGCGAGAAAATGCACTAAAAACGATTTCTAAATTATTGTTTTCGATACATAATGGGCAATGACGTCATTCTATACTTGACTTGCGGTGACACCAAGAAGTCCGAATAAATAAATCAATATATCTGTATAAATACGCTCCTACATAGAGATTTATTAGTTTATTTATTCAAACATCTTATGCCACTTGTGTTATTGTTAACTCTTTATTGGATGTTGTCAAACAAAGATTGTATCAAAATGAACACCTTTGTTGGTATACTATCGACCTACATGGACCTTTGGTAAACCTGTTAGCAAAGTTGTGGTTTCCACATCTTCCACAGAAGTCACAATGAAGAATGGAAGTTTTTATAGGAACAATAATAGGTTCTTATTTATATCAATCTGATTCATGATGATTATTGAAATTAATTTTATTTAAATTGGCGTAGACAAGACACAATTAGCACTAATTAATAACAATCAACTAAGAATTACACTTGAAGCTGAAAAAAACGTGTCCGCAATGAGAACTATAAAAAGGTATTCATAAGTCCTGTTGTTTCAGAAGTTTGTATAGTACCTCTACCTATGCGAAAAATATGGTAACGTTTTATACACGATCATACTTATTTTGTTATTTATTCATGCACCAAAATTAATTAGAATAATTCATTATGAGTTATGAAGTTAACATAAAAAGTTAGAATCATAAAGGTAGGATATGATTCTAACCTTCCTTTATGATTCTAGCTTTTAACATTAACTTCAAACTACTGGTGCCTTCTGCATTGTGAAAAACTTGGAATACCGAATTATTTAATGCACATACATATGTGTTCTTAATGCTTTCTTACCTCATCATCTTCCTGCCCTTGTCCCATGTTACTTGGGGTCGGCACAACACGTTTTTTTCTTCCATCCTCCTCTGTCAACCGTCACGCTACCATTTACTCCTTTATCTTTCATATCATTCCTCACACACTCGATCCATCGTTTGCTTGGTCTTTCTCTCCCTCTCCATCCATCAAAATTTATATTCATCATTCTCTTAGTCACATGCAATTCGTCTCTCCTCATCACATGCCCATACCATGACAGTTGATTCCCTTTCAACTATTGTGTAACTGGCGCAACTTTCAAACCTTACCTTATCTTAGGTATGCTTCCCTACCTGTACTTTTGATATTATAAAACTGTACCGTGACTGCTATAATAAACAATAGATCTAGTTATCATAGTCTCATTATTCTCACGCGCTAAAGGTTGCCTTGATTTATGAAGATAACTATATTTAGATTGTTAGTCTAAGACTTAGACTAACTGGTCAGTACCTAGGTACCTACTTCATTTGAGTAGACATCTCGGCTAACCCGTGTAAGGACTTATGTAAAACAGCTCCATCGCCTTATCATCATCACGTTGTAGAGGTCACCTCAGTGAAATGCGTCGCCATGTGAGAGGTGCCACCTACAGAATCTCGGATATCTTTGACCTTTATTCCTTTGATAACTCTCACGCCCTGAAGTTTTAACAGCTGTTAGATGTTTACAAGATAATATAGACCTATGTCGTCAGTTCGATTTTAGTCCCATGATTGCACTCGAACGCCATAGACTATACTTTTAGCATCAAGAACATTGCGATATTGCAAACAACCATAGTGACCCCGAATTGGATCGTAAACTCGTTGTATATCTTACGAGTTTTCAGAGGCGGATTATCCTTAAGGCAAACTAGGCATGTGCCTAGGGGCGCAAGGGCCCAAAGGGGCGCACGGGCGGAATTGTAAAATAAAGAAAAAATATTAAATAGGTATAGCATAAAATTAATAAGAAGAATATATTACTTCGTCACTATCTGGTCGGGAAACCTTCAGAGTGAGTTATAGACAGACTTGTGGTTGAACTTCAAAAGAGACGAGAATCATACAGTATTTTTTCAGTAAATTTTCATTTTTAAACAAGTTGACCAATTTGAGCACTGAAGAAGTTCAAAATTGAGCAACTAGTACGTTAGTAACAATGTATTCCTGTGACTTAGAAAAGTGTTATGTGGATGAATGTATCCTGCGTTCTTATCTAACAATGGTAGCTCGAGATGGAAAACTGCCCCGAACAACCAACGCAATTTTAAAGGTTCTGAGAAATGAAGAACTTGAATCAATTTATCCAAACGTTGACATAGCTTTAAAAATGTGTGTATCGGCGGCAGTCAGCAATTGCAGTGGTGAGCGGAGCTTTTCCTGTCTAAAGAGAGTGAAAAATTATCTTCGCTCAACTATGACAGTTATCAGATTAAATTCGTTAGCAATACTTAACATAGAATCAAACTTATTGCGATCTTTAAACTATGACGATGTTATTGTCAATTTCGCTAAACAAAAATAAGGGCGCCGATTTTTTTTTAATTTTTTTATTTTGTCGTTTAAGCTGTAACAAGTAAATCAAAATTAGCAACTTCAAAGGCGAGCGAAAAAGCTACTTAATTTTACATACATACCATTATAATTTAATTTTTACTTTAAATAATTTCTGCAAACAATTCAACTATTTCAAATTATATCTAACTTTAAGTTTCAAGAGCGCTTTTAACTTCACTTTAAGTATACATAAAAATTCAGACCGTGTTGATTTAACTCTGTATCAGTGTTTAAATAAATAATTCGTAACTTGATTTTTTTTTATTCACCAAATATTAATAAATTCTTAAAATGAATAAAAGCGCCAGACAATTCACGACGACGTTCGTTTCCCAAATTTGGCCGACCGAGAAAGAAATCCGGGACCTTCCGCGCTTGCGGCAGACACCTAGGCCACTATCTACAGGGTGTAAACGGACCCTTCACGAAGCCATCAACCAAGTATTATGTACATCAAACTAAGTCACCCTAGGCAAAAATTATTGCTGCGAAACGACTTTTTTTTGGGGTGAAAAATCACGTTTTACGGTAAAATTCAATTTAACGCACTCAAAACTTGGTGCTGATGGATGCTTTGAATAGTAAACGGGTCATGGAGGTAAATAAAGTAAAGATAAAACCTCAAAAAGGGGTATTTAAAAAAAACTTGTGAAAAAATTGTAAAAAGACCCATAACGAAGCCGAAAGGCACTTGTTCTCCCCGTCATTGCGATATTTTTTTGTTCTGGACCATACCTGGGAACCTTCTTGTTACGGAGATATTGGAGGCCAAAGTTCTAATTTTTTCACAATTTTTTTTTGCTTGGTTGACGGCTTCGTGAAGGGTTCGTTTACACCCTGTATAGGGGCGCCGATGGGATGCCTGCCTATGGCGCTCTCAACGTTTAATCCGCCTCTGCGAGTTTTGCAGCATACTAAATAGAAATATATTTCTGCAAGTGTTCATTCTCAAGGATGACGAGATGTTAATAGCAGACCCAAAAAAAGAAATGTTAGTAAAAAACCTTAAAAGTGAATGCAATCTTTATTGCAACATACTTTAAATTCTCATTAGCTCTTTCCATCATTGGCATGTTCGATAAAATTCTCAATTTAAAACGCCAATCGAGCATTGCAAATAGACGGTAGCGGTACCTATATCAACTGAGACGTTGAATTTGCTTTGCTCTCATTTTTAACAGACTCTGAAAAAACGCGATAGATAGGAACATAATCCCTGAATTGTTTCATACACAATCCACGCGACAAAGCAAGAAAACATTAAACTTTCGATTACATTTGTTGATAAATTACGAGTATTTTGAATTCAAGCAATGACAATCAATAATGAACCATGCGGTACTAAAAATATTGACAAAATTTTCAGTAATCCATACATGAATCGACGCGTGACTGAACTGTTACATAAAATTTAACCGATTCTTGTTGCTAATTGTCATCATCATCATCATCATTCTCCAGCCCTTATCCCAATTTATTTAACCGATTCTTGTTGCTAATTGTCATCATCATCATCATCATTCTCCAGCCCTTATCCCCATTTATTTAGGGTCGGCGCAGCATGTCTTCTTCTTCCATACTTCTCTATTACTCGTCATCTCATCAGACACCTCCTTGTTGCTAATTGTATTACATAGAATATAAATGTTAAACTAGCCAATTATGATCATATAGACTATACGGCAGATTGCTTTAGGTGCCATTACCATGAGAGACCAAACCAGCCTTTATTTTAGCCCCTACAAGCAATCAGACAGACTTTATAATCATCTCGTAGGAGGATGTTGGAAGCACTTTGAAGATTATTACCTACTTAGCACAAAAGATCCACGGTACGAAAAGTAAGGATCGTAGCAGACGGTGGTCTGTAGTTTCTGCCTACCCCCATGGCAAAAAGGTGTGAGTTTATGCAAGTGTAGAAGATTCACCTTCCTCGACACTTCAGTCCATTGCTCTGTCTGCAAATGTTGCGCTCTCTAATCCTTTCGATTTCAACTGCTGAACGTATTTCAGCTCTTTAAAAATTATCGTCGTAATTTCGTACACATATCACATCTCAATTTCAGGCCCCCTTTCCTCTCCTTTGTTAGATGTATCAGGCAGTGCAGTCCAAAGACTGTAGGTAACCAGCAAGAGTCAGCCAGGTTGACCCCAAGAGGATCAGCTGTTATTAAAACTTGTTTAATGGGTACTTACTTTCGTAACCTTGTACGACACCGGACATGGTTATGTAACATGCTATGTAGGTAGTGCCAAAGTCCATAATTATACACCTTTAAAACTCATATTATCCGCCCGCGAATCGCGAAGCCTTATGTTGCTAATCGGTGTTACAAGTAAATAAAGATCAAAGTTCAATATAACATGCTCCAACGACCGTCCACCGTACCTGAGCATGTTTGTAGTTTTTTTTTTGTGGTAGATACTTACCTGCTTGAGGATTCATTTTAATCATGCACCCACAAAAACTGTAATGACAAATGTGTTTGCAAAAAAAAAAACGTTTGGTCATCTTAATAACTTAATCAGTCAGGGTCATGAATCAATCATCCTAACATTCACACAGTTGACTATCTGACCTGACCATACTCCGTCTAATGTTGCTACTCAATTTTTTAAATATGTAGATAAAAAGAGCCGATTAGAAAACAGAGACAGCCGATATAATAATAGGGAGAGACGAGAGAACTCGAAGCAATAATTGTATTGTATATCGAGCTGGTGTCCGCAATTCCACGCCAAATGCGCATATTTTGCATACACAGATCTCCTAACCATAAACCTCTTTTGTCCACAGCAAGTATCCACTCAGCAGCGACGCCTCTCGGGTCAATGCTGTCGGGGCCAATCATGGAGGCTATAGGCCGGAAGCGGACGCTACAGACATGCACGCTGCCTCTCATCATCGGCTGGATCATTATAGGCACGGCCTCCCATCACGCCCTGCTTCTCCTCGGTAGAGTCGTGTGCGGATTCGCCGTCGGCATCATGGCAGCACCTTCACAGGTAATTTCAAATATGTAACGTCTCGTTGGTTTTGAAATATGTCTCACTCACGTTTTTAACCGACTTCAAAAAAGGAGGAGGTTCTCAATTCGTCGGAATCTTTTATTATGCATGTTCACCATTACTCGAAGACGCCTGATCCGATTTAGAAAATTCTTCTCTTCTTTTTGTTTCAAATGGGCTCTACTTCCCAGGAGCTCCCATTTAAATATCGAAATCGGTCGAGCGGTTGAAAAATCAACAAAAATCTAAAAATTTTATACATCAATGATATTTTCCTTTACTCCGAAACCTCGCTGTCTTATTAGAGCATTTCGCAAACATTTGTATAGGATATTACAACTAAAAATCTCTACTATTACAACTAAAAGACTTCTGAAGCTAAAGTTATGTTTCACTTTTTCGTATTTTTGAAGTCGGTTTTATTTATTGCAATAAAGTTTTGTATAATGACTTCTCGACAAGAAAACCATTTATAGAAGATATCGATATTTTGCAACTACTTTTAGATTACATCCACTCTTGCCTTTCTAGCCATACTTAACGATGTTTAAAAACACGTTTGTCTTGTACATACCTATCTAGGTTATAAGGAAGTGGTTTGAAATCTATAGTCATTTATATTTTTACAGGTGTACTTAGGAGAAATTTCAGAGCCAAGACTGAGAGGATTGATGATAGGCACTCCATTCGTGGCGTACTCACTGGGAGTGTTGTACGTGTACGCACTGGGGGGTGCGTTGCCGTGGCGGTCAGTGGCCCATCTGTCCACAGTCCTGCCAGCTCTTGCCTTCCTCGCCCTGTGCCTGTCGCCGGAGAGCCCCACGTGGCTAGCGCGGCGAGGGCGCTTCCACGACGCCATGGCTGCCATGGCACGCCTGCGCGGAGACCCCGACACCGTGAGTATCCACTTACTTATTAATGAACAAAAGCGAGGTCATTATCAAAACTCAGACGGCCGTAATCGATTCGGACACGTGACGTGACTCCGTTGGTATCCCTACCAAGAAAGAAAGAAAGCGGTTGTGAATAATGCATTTGAATTACCCTTGCCTAATCTTGCGCACCCTTTAGAACCACACAATAATGTTTTAAGGAGAGCAGTAATTATGTACCTACGTAAGTCAGAATGCGCAAGATTACCATTATTTACATGAGACTGAGGGCAAACAAACTTCTGATTAAGTTCTATGACCGAATATGACTATTATTAAATCCTATCGATTTAACTCAAAAATTCCTGGACTCATGGATTCTTTTACATATTAGGGAAAGCTAAGGATTAGTGATGAAGCTGCGATCTAGCTATTAGCTTTGTGAAGTTAAACGTAGTTTATAATTTGTGTTTAATGCACTTGAGAACTGCAAGTCATACATATGTATGAGATTATCGATTGTCGTCATAACACTTGGACATATGTACGTTTATGTATTAATCAGAAACTTGATTAGGGTTGAGTAGATATGTACATACGTCATTACGTCCGTTTATTTAGTTATTTTGTATTGTAAATGCATGCAACTTGTTTCATTACGGAGAGCTAATCGACGACGGGGCCGACAGAATGCGTAGATGTTAGCTTTGCAATGCATTTTTATTACATCTTGTCCTAACATAAGATTTGTTCTGATATTACAAGCCGGAACGGACACCAACGCACAAACGATGACCACGTATTCAATGTCCATAGGTACATAGTTATTAGAAAAATGTTAATTTCGAATAGGAATATACATTATTCTTGAAAACCTGCACGAAAAATAACTGTTGTTATTGCTTCTGTATATTCAATTTTAGGTATTATTTTTAACAAATTCGGCTTTTCAAACGTAGAAAAGAATTATTTTAGCAACAGGTCGAGGTCGATATCCTCATGAGGATAGTGTAGCGAGGACATACGAAAAGGAGCAAGGTTTTGCTGACATTTTCGTGTTTATCTACTTTGTGATTTGTGATATTATGGCAAACTATTGCAAGGCCATATGGACCAAGTTGCGAAACGTTTAGAATCCAAGTGATACTGGAAAAGTATTTTTTCTATGAGGCTTCTTCTATGAGGTATTTTTGTACAGATTGGCATCTGGCGCATATCAAGCTACTAAAATCTGTAAAATTTCTTTAATAGATTTTCAACTCACTAAAGAATCAGGTTCAAGGTTGATTGGGAAAAATTGACAGTTTCGGGTGCATGATGTGCTGGAGTCTGTACCTAAAAATTCTAACTAATGATTTTAGATTGAAATATTTTCCAAGTACAATTGACATGTGTTTTTATTGAGCTACTAAATAAGCTGCAGTATTCGTATCAGACCGTAACACATAGAAACATCGTCTTTAGAACAATTGAACATAATCTGTGAATTGGTTTCGACAAGCGCACTAAATCCTTGCTCGAGTAGCGTGAATGATCGTAAAATCACATTGTCGAATGAGAATTTGACAAATCGTCCTGAAAATGTACAGTCAATCAGTAAAAAAATACCTTTAAGTATCCAAAAGTATTGGCGTAGTTTCGTAGCAAAAGGGAGAGTCTACGAAAAGTCCCTAGCTACGGGCGCGGTCATAAGCTTGTACTTTGCTACGAGTGCTACGACCGCGTAGTCGCTACGCTTTTAAAGCAATTTTGGATGTTTTACAATATTTCTGTTTCTAGTCAAGGTTATGCAAGACATGATAATATGTATAATAAAATATTCATAAAAATAGGAGATTTAGGTACGTGCTCTTAACACCGCGAACCATGACGTACTGGTCATGCTACGACAAACTAATTTTAAAATGTTGATTTACAACTACCACAACAACTAAGTAACGGGATCTGACAGCAACAAGACAAAACACTAGTTCTACGACTTATAATTTGCATTTTAAATTAGCTTAACGTTATAACGTCGTGACTACATAAGTACTTTTGATTGTGACTGCTTCCTTTACTGCGAGCAAACTTGTCAGCATTATATTTCATTTCTACGAAGGTATACGTATATACAGGGTGGAAGGGACACCGACGCGAAAACGGTTACCACGTATTCAGTACATCATACTAAGCCCCCCCCCCACATATAAATTTTCCATCGGTCCAATTAAAAAACGGCGGTTTCTCACATAAGTGCAATACCTACACGGTCAAAATGTATGGGACAGCTGATTTTAATGTACGCGATTTTGTTAGTGGTCCCATGGAGTAAGTTCTACAGTTTGATGGTCTGAATCACACCCTGAAATATGACCACACGGCACACTTTTCTGGTACACGCTGTATATATTGGAACCCATGCTGTTGTGAAACAGGTCTGCGAACAGGTTATTTTTTGGATTTTACTGTGTACTTACATATTAATGCTCGTGACTGTACACTGAACAAGTTATTCATTTAATTTGTTGCTAAGACATCTCAGTTCTCGAACAATCGCGGTCGTCAGGCAGACTCATCTAAATTAATGACTACAGCTGTTTGGCAGCGTGCTATACATGTATATTTGTTTATATCTGGCTATATTGTTATTGTAGCGTCGAAAGGCGGCCGCCATGTGATTGCCTGTAAAATGGCCTCTTAATGAGCTCAACAAGGAAGGAGGCATACGACAAATTGATATGTCATTTTCTCGAACATATGCCGACACAAACAAATTCAGGCAATGAACGAACAACACTTGCAAAAAGCTGTTTGTTTGAAATTAATTGTTGTTAGGTTTTGTGTTTCTAATCATTTAGAATGATGGGGTCACATAGCAAATTAGTTAAGTAGGATTTATGATCCTAGTATAGTAACGTTCCAATATGAATGAAAAGTTAGTACCAGCTATTGGATGTTATTTTGTGGAAGTTTAATAATACCTAATGTTACTTAATCCGTTGGACAAGTTTCACAAGTTTGCTGATTGAAGGCATACCTACCTATTTACCTACTAACTATCTAGTTCTCATCTTTCACCCTACAAACATAGATTGCGGAGACCCTTTCACAATCCCCTACCCTAGGTAAGGTAGCAACTTAGAAACAGATTAGAATATCAGATCTGCAAGTTTTTTTTACACTAAATTGATGATGCGGCCTAGGGTGGAGCACGCTTGCCTAGAAGAAACCGAAGTTATTTAAACACAAGGAATCTTTTCCTCGTTTCATTAAATAATTAACTATAATAAATAATAATTACTGTCGCCGTCCGCATATTTACACGGTCTTTGACGTCTTGTCCACCATAAACTTTCAAGGTTTTAAAAACCAGGCAATTATCAGTTATCAAGCTCTTGTACAACGCTTTAGTTCGGTACCAAATAATTATAATCGCTCAAGAAAGTATAAATTGTTTAATATCCCATTGTGTCGCAGTGTAGCCACATCCACTTCTCCTATACCGCGTAGGTATGCTTAGAATGCTCAACGCGCTCGTGGAGACCAACACTGAATTGGACTTGTTTGCTGTTGAATGGAAGACGATAAAGTTAGAATGTTTGTGGTTCTGTGAGAAGACCGAGTAAAAGGATAACTTCATTTTGTATTTATGGCTTATGCTGTAGGTACTAAATGTAATAAATAAATAAACTTTCCACCTGATGGTAACTAATTAAAGCCGTATGTCCACACTCCTCAGGCCCAACGTGAGCTCCACGAGTTGATATCAGCCAGGGAGAAAGAGAAGGCAAGCGGTGAAGAGAAGATCAACTTCCTAGAGACCGTGACACGAGCTCCCGTGCTGAAACCACTGTTGCTCATCAACGCGTTTAACATACTGCAGATATTGTCCGGCAGTTATGTGGTCATCTTCTACGCTGTCGACATTGTCAAGGACTCCGGTGGCTCTCTTCAGCCTACTGTGAGTATATATATCTTCTGCTAGCTGGCGTCCATTTCACTAACTATCCAGCCTTTTTGCATGTGGAAGTCCTGCGACCCGAGACGGGACTAATTTTGGTTTTCGTTGAGAGTTGCCAATAATACTTAGTTATATCGGTCTCCAATTAATAGTATACCTATATTATTGCAATTTTTATGAATATGATTTGTTATTTTGTGTGCAATAAAGAATAAGAATAAGAAGTAATTTAACAACTAGGACATGCCTACATTTCAATTTTAAAGATAACTTACTAAGATGGTACTGTTGACAGATGGCAGCAAACGCAAGTGCCCTCGTGCGGCTTGCAGTGACGGTGCTGGCGTGCATCCTGCTCCTGCGCATCACACGGCGCGCGCTCGTGCTGGTGTCGGGCATCGGCACGGCCGTGTGCACGCTCGCGCTCGCCGCCCTCCTGTCCCAAGGTCCCGGCTCCGGAATAACACCCCCAGTCCTCATCCTCAGCTACGTCGCCTTCAACACTCTCGGCTTCTTCCTCCTACCCGGACTCATGATCGGGGAGCTTCTCCCCACCAAGGTACGGGGCCTCTGCGGGGGATATATCTTCTGCCTCTTCAACTCCGTCCTATTCGGATTCACCAAACTTTACCCCGTCATGAAAAACGCTATCGGCATCGCTGGAGTATTCGGACTCTTTGGTGCCTCTTCCCTACTCGCTACCGTAGTCCTATTCCTTCTACTACCAGAGACGAAAGGCAAGTCTCTTCTTCAAATAGAGCAGTATTACCAAAAACCTAATATATTGTGGATTGGGCGCAACAAAACTACGACGGAAATCCGAAGGGTCTGAAGGAACATGTTAAAATGATATTGTACTTAAGCAAATGTCCGACTACTGGCTACAAAGAAAGGTCGTTGGATACCAATGTATGCAAGTATACTTAACTTACAATAGTGTAGTAGATAAAATGTCAAAATCTCGACCGATACCTCAAAATAAATGACATTTTAAACTAATTGCCGTCGCACGAACTCGATGGAGCTGGCATATTGTAATCTGTGATAAAAGAATAATTTTCTTAGCATTCATTAAAGACAAACAGGTGCCTTTACTGATCAGTAAGAGGCAACTGCTTGACGAATCATTAATTTTCTACAATTCAATCAAAATTCATGAGAAACTGGAAAAACGGGAAAGTTTTTAAGCTATATTTTAATCATATTTAAAATTACTGTTATATCCTACTGTTACAAGTAGAACAACGCGTCAAGTGATATTTAAACGTATCTAAAGTAAGAAACTGAAATGTGCCTGAGAGGTGCGAACTAACTTATCTCAAATAAATAAATACAATAATAAAATCACTAGTTATAAGTAAATCTCACTAAACACGGTTATTCCGTATACAAGACGAATGCCTTTTATAATATTTTTATAAATATAAATTAAAACCAAAAACAACAGCTGTTGGTATCAAATACCATTGTAATGTAGCAATGAGAGATTTTTATCTGTGATTTATGTAAATGATCGCTTATGAGATGTACTCGCAGACGTTTATTTAGGATTATAAATAAAATATTTATGTACTTATCAATGTATAAACAAGGTATTTAATATGTATCATGTTTTCAATGTACAATGATTAACGCAAGAAAACTATTTAAAACCATTCGTTTGTTACGATTATATTAGAATTGTTAAAATTTCTAGAGTGAGCTTGAAATGAAGTATGACGCCGATCTGCGTGTTATTCTACAGCTTGGCCAAAACGTCTAGAAACAGATCTACATTTTTTTAGGTACCTATAAACATACTTATTACAGGGATTAAAAATGTTGATTTGGAAAGATATGCTTTGCAGAAGATACTGCTTCACAAAGCGTGCCTTATATTTATACTTTTTTGCCAAGCTGTAATGTTATTCAACATAACATAGTTTGCTAACGTTTACATTATGTTACGTTATTATTAACTTGCAAATGTAAACGAAGCATGTACGTCAGCAAAATAATAACGTGATAGAATAAAAACCATGTAAGTCGTTAGTGTAAGAGCAGTTATTTTTCTATAGCCACATAGAAAATTCCTAATTGTGATATGAATAAACGATTTAAATTAACATCATTTTTTATTTGTATATTTTACCAATAATCGATTTGGATTTTAACACGATATGTCATATGAAAACAAATATGGCTAGAAATGAGGTGACAGCTGAGACGACAAGTAATAGAGAAGTATGGATAAAGACATGCTGAGCAGACCCCAACAGAATTGGGATAAGGGCAGGAGACTGATGATGATGATTTCAAATGAAAACAAAGTTTTTAACCATAACATTATTTAATTAATCACAGTTCACACTATACACATACAAAATATCCAACTGAGGAAAGAGATTTATGACAGTGATCGGTCGTTATAGTTCTTTCAGTCATTTTACGTCTGACTGTCAGCAATCCAACGGCAACCTTAAGACAATGAAAATAAAGATCACTGTGACACAAAACCACAGATAAAACAACTTTAGAGACACATCTAGCTTTAAAAAATCTGTCTTACATAAGTAGCATAGAGAAATCTCTAAACAACCGATTTTTTCTTAAACCTCAGTGTACCTTTACGGCCAGGTACTTTAGACAGTAGTCCTTCATGTGTGATAGGTCACGACGACTCGGGCAGTCGTTGGTAGAGATGTGGTCGGGAGGCGCAGCCGGGGCACACGTGCAGGGTCGTGGACACCACGCTCTCGCACTCCCAGCAGTAGTACTCGTGGCATCGTGTGCAGCGATACACCTGGGGACATCACGCATGCAAATGTATACCCGAAGAGAAGATTTAGGCTGCAAAGATTTACTTTTAGTATAGACACATTTCGCCAGTTATGTGTAAGTTAAGAAAACAACATTGCCGCTTACTGGGCATAAATATAGAATGAGCTACTACTGAGAAATCCCTGATAGAAATACGCAATAATACTTTGCCTGACCTGGGAATCGAAACGAGGACCTCATGCTAAGCACAAGCAAGAGGCTATTTGACAACATCGAAAAAAACATTTTTTTATTTAGTCCGTCAGTTAAATCACCAAAAAATATTGGACACGTATTTTTTCTTTTGTCACACAATCAAAAAATGACGACGATACAGCGCATCAAAGTTCAAGAGAGGGGGCTTGTGACGTCACAGAAATTGTGATGCCACGCGAGATTTCATCGCGCTGTATCGTGGTCATTTTTCGTTTATATGACGAAAAAAGAAAAAATACGTGCCCAATATTTTTTGATAATCTAACCGACGGACTAAATAGATTTTTTCAGGCAAATACCCTATTGTGATCACTAGACCAAGAAACCAGTCATGCAATCTAGGGTTAATGTGACAATAACTTCACGTATGTAAAATAAATATGACAGGCTATAATTTATAAAGTGGACAACTGGGAACCCGATGACAAAGAAACATTAGACCAACCTGTTTTGAACTTTAGCATATTCTACTGTAAGTCCTTTTTAAGTACAATTCTGACATTGTTACTAGTATTTTCAACTTACATTTTTATCTAAATCTGTGAAGTTCCTCAGGCATGCAAAACAGTATTGTGCTTGTCCTTCATTCGCCAATTCTTCGTACGGTTCAACAGGAAACAGATGATGGTATGACCTAGAAAAGAAACGACATCATAACATCTAAGCAATAAGTAACCTTAGGTTACTTTTGTATGCGGTGGCGTATTGCATCTCCCTCCATAAAAGACTCACTGCACATGGAGTACAAATTAATAAAACATTCGAGAAATATCTCCTAATTATAGTTACAGAAAACACTCCATATTGAAGCAAAACTGGGCGCATCGTACGCCCCGAAACTAGTCTCTGCCGAGCCTTTGCTCAACTATGTATGTTACGGTCGGCTTCCAGGCTAACAGAATGCAGCTGAATACCAGTATTTTACATGGACCGACTGCCTATCTGACCGCCACAACCCACTTACTGGGGGAAACACATACGCCCCGAAACTGCAGACGTTATAATGAGTGCTTTCGCCTGGTACCTGGCTAGATGTGGTGCTGATGCGAGTGTAAGTCCACAGGTGCGACACTGAGCGGGCAGCGAACAGTACTTGCTGCGACACTGCGGACACAAGTGTCCCTCTCCACCGACACCTTCGCCGTCCTCTAGATGGCTGAAAAAGAAAAATTTTGATTGTATTTTATTTTTCGGTAGAAGCAACAATGGCATGTTCTCGTTATACGTACTAATATTATAAATTCGAAAATAAGTTTGTTTGTTACATCTTGACATGGACAGTGTACAGAAACGGACATAGGTTACTTTCATCTAGAAAAAAAGTACTGTTCCCGAGGAAAACAACAATAACGTTCTTACGATAATAGATGGCGCCACGTGTCATTTGAATCATGATTGAATCATATTATTACAAGCGGGTACACTACATAAATACGAAAAACTTTATTCCGACAGTCACAAATCCGAATTTTAAAATACCGATTTTCATAATTCCGAATGGTTCAAAATTCCTAATATGACAATTCCGATTTATCATTTATCCTATTTTTATAATTCCTATTTTTCGATAGTCCTAACGTTCATAATTACTATTCTTAAAATACCGAGTTTCAAGAGATCGAACAACAAAAAGTCCGACTTAATGATAATACGAAACATCAAAAATACGAATTCCGATTATTAAAATACCGATTAATTAGAATTCCGAAATAAAAACGCCTTATAAAAGTGAATATCAAGACAAATAAATTAATAAACACATAACCAACAATAGAGGGGATCTGATCCGTTAATGGTCACTGTTACCTAACTTAACCCAAATGATTCACTAACAATAGATGGTACCCGAATCAATCAAAACATCAATAATTATAAAACAATTTATTTCCCTGTAAGAAGCGTGCAACCATGCAAACAAGCATACACCATGCATGCAACAAGCTTGCAGCATGCAATAATGCAAACAAGCATACACCATACATGCAGAAAGCATTCAGCATACAAACAAGCATGCAAGATACATGCAGCAAACATGCAGCATGCAAGCAAGCATGCAGCATGCAAGCAAGCATGCAGCTTGCAAGCAGGCATGCAGCATGCAAGCGAACATGCCACAGGCAGCAGGCATGGTTTCTGTCACGGCTCCGGCGCTGCGGGGCTCCGGCGGTCCCACGCGAGCTTATCATCGCAGATGTGTTTTACGCTCACCACCGCAGCTTCGGCTTGCTGGCCGGCTTCGCCGGCCAACCTCAGCCGCGGCGGAGAGCGTTAAAACCACCTGCTCTTCAGCTTGCGGGCCGCCTCGCCCCTCCGCGCCTACGCGGTTTTAAATTACACTCTAGGGGTAGGGCAGACAAGACTACGTGGAGTCGGTTTTGCAGCGATTCGTTTCTGTCACTTACTTTTGTAGCTCACCCTTTTGACTTTTTAAGACAATGTTTTAATTTTAAGGTTAAATATGAAATTGATCATCTTTTTTCATTTAAAGATTATGCCAAGTGTGTTATGCCAAATATCACAATCAGAAACTTAATTTTAGCAGTTTATTCGAAGTATTGAAAATCGGAATGTCGTTTTTCGGACCGACAGCCCATCGAGCATTTGATTCTTCGGTCGTATGAAAATCGGAAAACAAACAAATCGGATTTACGACTTTCGGTAAAATGTATTTCGTAATTTTTAATAATAGAGATTTTAATTCTTAGGTATTATGAAATTCGGACTTTTGAAAATCGGAACATCGAAATTCGGAATAAAATATTTCGGAGTATTTGGGTGTTCCCATTACAAGCAGATTACAACCCAAATTGATTGTCAAATTGTAAATTAGCATACAACGGGGGGGAAATTGCAAATAAAAAGTTAATAACAACACGTTACTGATTAAATATTCGACTCTACAAACCACATGCAAACAGTGATGGGTGGATCAGCATTAGTGCCCTGATCCGTCTGGTTGGTCTGCGGCGCCGAGTGAGGGAAGCCCATCTTCACGAGACCAGCGTCCAGCGCCCGCGCGCGAGGTGGTGGGCTGGTCGAGTCGAGTAATAAAGTGCGGTAGTGGACATCGTCTAGAACGACCTGTACAAAGAAAAGATTTATTTGTGGGCTAGCAGTATGCCTAGTAGATTTTTTAGCAATAACAACAAACTTTCAGTGACTATTTAAGAATATCTTCTCTTTGCTCACTTTAGTTATCTCTTGTGCAAAATTACATGCGCCTAGACCCAGCTAAACAGCTGGATCTAAAAGGTCTAAAGGCTGTGCATTTTCTGTCGGTGAATGAATAATTTTAGCATTTTGAATAAGTAGTAGTATTATTTACAAGTAGGTATAAAACACATCGAATTTTAGAATAATTTATATTCTATTGATCAAAATCTCTTTCTTTGCCATAAGAATAGCTGGATGCTGTGCAATTATCTACAACAAAGACAATCATCTGCACTATACTTACACCATATTCTCCACCTGTGTCTTGACATAGCTTCTTGCAGATTCTCACTTCAGCTGCCAAACCAATTACTGAACATCTAATTCCTTCTGTTTTTAGTGCCTGCAAAAAGAAAGTTTCTTTTGAACATCTAAAACGTTTTTTTGAAAAAAAAAAACTACAATTAATACAACAGCAGCAAAACTAATACATAACAGTTTTTCCTCACCTGAATAGTAGTATTAATATCACCAGGATCACAAGTAGTGAGTGATGCAAACAACACCAGAAGTTCTCTAGAAGCATGTGCAGGAAGAGGTTTGAGGACCCGTCCAGCAAACTCCAGAGTGTTTTGCAATGAAGGCTCTCCAGTTAGAACCATGTCTGTTAAGCTGTGGAAAGAAACAAAGATGGATTGGGAACATATCTCAAGAAGTTTCTATTACTTAACGTTTACAGCCTTTATGTTCTCACAATGGATTAGAGCCCATATCTCTTATACATAGAATAGAGGCCATTTTGAATGATCATCCCATCAAGGATTTCAAAGTTGGGGATAGCACCACTCTTATAACAAACTTTATATTTATTTTTTTATAAATCTTTATAATTTGATTTGATTTTTACATACCCCTGTAAAGACTTGATGTGTTTTCTGACATTCCCGGAGAGCTCTGTAAGCCTTTCTGCTCTCTTATTCTTCATCAAAACTAGGCCAAGTTGACTTAAAGGATTCTGGTCAAAGTACTCCTCTATAAACTTTTCAAGTAGCTGAAATATGTAAATATGCCTCATTACAAGATTGCCACAATACTGATTCTGATACTGATAGCCTGCGTCATCCCACTGCTGGGCAAAGGCCTCTCCCTATGACTTCCAGTTGTTTTGAAGTCATTGCCACAATGAATGACATATTTTTATTTTATTTTATTTATTAAGGGACAGTAAACAGCTACAATACAGGGTGTAAACGGACCCTTCACGAAGCCGTCAACCATGCATTAAGTACATCAATCTTTATGCAAAAATTATTATAAAGCATGAATAAAGCTTGGCTTTTGTATTTTATTCAGATTTAGCACATTAACTGTTCAAGCAGCAGACAACCAATTTTTCTTGTCCAGTGTTTGTTTATTCGTTGCGATAACACAATCAGTAGACAAGAAAAGGGTTGCTCTATTACAAAAAAGAAAGAATGTTAACCCACCTTAAGTGTACAAAGAAATCTAGATGGCTTCAGATCCTGTGAGTTCATTGCTTCAGAACAGTCTACTGCCACAAGGACATGCCTCATCATGCCCAGCCTCACGGGTCCACGCCGGGCCACGACGGCCTTCCGCGCCGCTTTCTGCGCGAACTCCGCCACCAAGCCTTCCACCAAACCATCCTCATCCTCTTTGATGGCCTCCCTGAACAAGTAACGACAAGTTTACAAACATAAAAGTTGGCAATGATGATATGGGTTAAAATGTTTCAATGTCTTTTCAGTGTTCAAGATATAATAAGGTAAAGACATAAATCATGAAAATTATTAAAGTATCACTCAAAAATTACTCAAACTCACCAAGTTTTCTCATAACCTGTCTCCCACCGGTACTCTTTAGAATCTTGATCGTCATCAGCCATTTTGAATTATATGAAACCTAATTCAATATCTGCACGTAACAACAACAAATTATTAGATAACCCAACTCAATAATTCATATGTTTTCAAATAAATCCTTTGCAGTTCGCATTAACAAACAATTTTGACACTTTGATTGCTTTGACAAATTGACACTTTGACAGTAAACAACGGGGACTCGTTCGTGGGGTTTTTTTTTTTTTTTGTTATGGCATCTCGCAGTTCAGCCTAGGAGGCTGGCTACTGCTTAACTGGACTATACCCTGTGGATGCCTCGAATTAAGGGCCTCCCGCCAGGGGCTTAAAAATACTTAAAAACTAAGCGACCACACGTTAAGGGCACCCCCTGTAGGGTACGAGCCTCGGCTTAGGGCGTCGCTGGGGAGGGCAGCAAGGGGACAGGCTGGATCAAATTATATTCGTGGGGAGATAAATCCACAGAATATATATATATTCTAGCGAGGGGGGGGGGGATAAATCTGTCAGGCAAGACAATTCCTGTCACTTGAGAATGACAACATAAAGTTTTAAAGCGATTCAAATGAGAATAGGACTGACCTCCCGCCATGCTGTGACGTCATAGCTGTCAAACAGATGAAGGTGGGTAAGATCACCAAAAAAGATAACTGCAAAAAAAAAATTAAAATAATAATACCAGCCTGTTACTGTCCCACTGCTGGGCAAAAGTCTCTTCTCATACAGAGAAGGCACGAGCATTGATCACCACGCTTGCTCAAGACGGGTTGGCGATTTCAGACTTATATTTATTATAAGTCCAGGTTTCCTCACGATGTTAAAAAAAATATAAAAAAATATATTGCCAAAAAAATTACAAAAAAGTGTTTAGATACCCCTCAAACTAGACAAAGCCTGCGCAACAAAACAGATCGAGAATTTGCCATAAAACGAAAAAAAGACATTCGGTGGCATAAAACAATTGAACAAATTGGAAACTCGGCTGAACTTGCTCAAGTTTAGGGTTGCCGCCACATTTACTATGATTTCGCGTGCACATGGGCGCCGGTAGTAGAGTGCAAGGGGGTGCACTTGCACCCCCCTTTCGGGATGGAAAATATAATTATAGAAAAGATTTTTATAATATGTTACTTTGTTAATAAAAACTTAAGGTGTCTAGGTTGCTGTCCAAGTCTATCACCTTGTCAATCAATTTAGTGTCCTCCTCTAATCTTTTCGTGTGAACAAAGCATGTACACACAGAACATTACTCAAGTCTTGCGAGAAGAATATCAAGTACGTGCAAAAAATATGAACCCGGGTTTATTCGCAATCTAGTGGGAGCCCCCTTAAAACTTGACGAAAGAAAACTACGCGGGAATTTTTAATTTAGTCCTTGAGTAATATCGTGTATGTGTGCGTAGATAATACACTATTATAGGCTATATGTGTGTGTTTTACTTTATTTTATAAAGTTTCGAATGCTCATAATGGAAAAACGGTATTTTTCTGTGATAAGTCTCAAAAGTTTAGCATTCAGTAGATCTTTGAGAATTCAACTTACTTTATCGATACGGACAACATGCGAGTTTGACATGTTCATTTTGAAACTGGGTCTACTTAATACCTTTACACACACTGCACTTTTATAAATACTGTACACAGTTAGAAATTAAGTTATCTCTAAAGCATTTCAAAATTGCAGTCTAACCGTAATCAGGATCAGTTTATTTACCGCTAGCGCAAATAAATCTATACTTACTGAAGAGTTTGTTTGGTTGAACGCGCTAATCCATAGAGTAAAGTAATATAACGGGTATAGAGAGCCCGCTCGCACAATTTTTTGAAGACAGCTAATGTCAATTGATTGGATAAATAGCGCCATCTATTATTTGCATCCACAAACTTGCGACATATATAGCTATAACTAGCTATAGGTACTACTTATGCATTAGAGATGGGTAACTAGCTGAAATTTCAATAGCTTAGCTAGCCGGTTATTTGTGGTGGAATAGCCAGCTAGCTAGCCGGCTATTTTGGCTACTTGGCTATTGAACAATAACGACTAGCGCTCGCTAGCGGCGCAGCGGCGTAGCTAGGTGGACTAGGGAATTGAATGAATAACGATCAACTGTCCTGCGATTCGAGGTCGATCCTCGCCGCAGCAACAAGTCTAAATGTGAATAATAAGTTACGTAATGTCTTGATTTCGTTTTTCATTTCCTTTTTATTTTATTTTATAATCTTTTGAAAAGAAATGACTTCCCCTCGTAGGTCGTACGTATTATTATTGTAAGAAAACGAAAATCAACAGTGCACACAGTTAAGTCAGCTATTGGCTACTCGGCTACTCCGGCTAGCCGGCTACCGAAAACCGAGACAGCTGCAAAACGAAGTAGTTATATTATACTCTGTGGCTACTATCCGCTATGCCGTATTCTAGCTAGCCAGTAGCATAGAGTAAAGTAATATAGCGGGCCAGTAGCCAATAGCTAGTTATAGTGTTGACGGATATCGTAACCGTGGCTATTTTGTTAATAGCCGTTATTTAGCTAGTTATGGCTATAGCTACCCATCACTATTATGCATTAGTGCACCTATACTTTAAGCTTCCTCACTATTTTACTTGTTTTTGAAGTTGATAAAGTTTTACATCATTTTACTTTTTCTCTTTACTAAGTAACAAAATCATAGTAAAACTTTATCAAATTAAAAAAACAAGTAAAATAGTAAGGAAGCATCAATTTCAAAAGGTACACAGTGGATACATAAAAAACAACTTTTATTTTATAAAAAACTTATTTATTTATCTTGTGTTTATTTTATAAGCTTGCGCCTCTGCTTTAATTTCATCCGCACCATGATATGTGATTTTGCCAGACAAAATCCGGTTTGTTGAACAAGTCCAACTATATGAGCACATTAATACTTGGGTTTTCAAAATAATTCGTACACTTCACTACGGAGTCCTGTCCGGACTCAACACAACGCGGATCGGCGGATTAATTTCACGAAGAAAGGCACAAACACTGAATGAAAACTACAAACAAGCGCAAGCGCAGGGTACAGTCGCCATATTATTTGAATTTTGACCTGACAATTTGACATTTGACAATCATTACCAAATCAATAATTCAATGTGTTGCTATTGTAATTATTACGCAGATTGTAATCTACATAAATATTTGCAAATAATTATAATACGTGTTAAATAAAATGATTAGGTAATGAAATTATATTTCATTTATTAAGTTTTGAGTCACAAATTATATCAGGATCGATGGTGTCGCCGGTTTCGCCATCTGTGGTGACATAAGGTAACTAATTGTTTTGGATGCAAAAAACAGATGTCGCATTTTGAAAGAAATTACCCCAAATCTGTCGATATATGGAACTGTCCTACCCCTGCGCTAATCTCAGGAACCACTGGTTCGAAGTGAAAAATTATTTTAGTGCTTGATAGTCCAATTATCGAGGAAGGCTATAGGCTATATAACATCACGCTATGACTAATAGGAGCCGGGCAAATATAAAACAAGTCGGAAGTAGCGGGTGAAACCGCGGGGCACAGCTAGTAAACAATAAACAAGAAAAATAGCCGACTACAACGGCAGACATTTTCCTTGTGGTGTTGCCAAAGGAACAAATCACTAGACTCCTTTTTTATTTTAGAAAGATATTTTTTATTTATTTACACTAATTTAGGTAATAAGTTTCAAATTTAATTAAATGACCAAAAAAATATTAAGTGACTGTATTTAAGCTATTTAGACTAGAGGAAATGCGTATATATGTCACATCAAAATTTTATTTTATTTTACATGGTAACATTATAGTATATTCAGCATGTTAGACAGAGACGGCAAGAAATTTAATATCGCTATCCTTACAACGTTTTCTAGCCCCCGCCTGGTCCAAGGTCACTCATACACATTTGACAGGGCCTGGCATGTACAGGTCAAGCACAGGTCGCTTACGCCTCGTGTCTCGGCTTCGTCAGGACTTTAGGCAGGGGGAGGGTGCGAAATCTTGGGTAACTATAGAGAAACCAATCTATTCAAGGAGGAAAGCAAAAATTTGACTTCTATTATCGTACTTGTTTGTGTGAACAAAAATTACCTAATTTATCCGAGAATATCCTAAATTATTCGAGCTTCACTCGTTCAGATGTCTTATGTCCTTTGCGTTTCTTTATAAATAGGCGCAGTTCAGTGGCGTAGCGTGGGGGGTGCCGGGGGGGCCATGGCCCCGGGCGGCACATTTCAGGGGGCGGCAGAGAGCAAGAGTCAGGACGCGGCAAGCGGAACCAGGCGGTAGCGTCAGGTTATAATTATCAGATCAGGTAATTAGTAAAATCATCGGGACTACGTTGCAAAAACAAGGATAACCAAGAAGTGGAGCATTTTCCTTAATACATGCCGCTGGCCCGGGGCGGCTTTACATACGAGCCTAACGTTTATTCCGGTCCGCCGCCCCGTATTTTCTAGAAACAAGCACTTAATTCTTTTAGCCTGCCGCCTCCCTTTTTATATCTGTATTTATGGTAAAAAGAAAATCGAACCTATCTGGGATGCTAAAATTTTCTAGCTCGCTTCGCTCGCTCTTACAGTTAAGTTTTTTTAATCGTTCGATATCTTTAATACATTCGTAGAAAAAGTATGTTAAATTCCATTTTTTTGAATCGTGAAAAGAAAATCTGTTAAGTACCTATCCGAGGCGGGGTGCTAAAATTTTCGAGCTCGCTCTTGCATCCTACTTACTCTCAAATCTAAAGCTTTAATGCATAATTCGATAAAAAAGCTTATTTATCTATATGAATAGTTAAAATAAAATGTAATTTATCAGATGTGCTAAAAAATTTTGAGCTCGCTGTTTTTGTTAATTTCCCGAACGGCAAACCTTATACACTAGGTATTAGCTATATGAGCAATTGAACATGACGAAACTACATACATACGAACAAATGATCATCATCATCATCATTCTCTTGCCCTTCGTATCCCAATTCATTAGGGATCAGCGCAGAATGACTTCCTCTTTCTCTCTAACTCTTTATTACTCGTCAACGTCATCTCATCAAAAACCTCCTTTCTTGAATGAAATTGTGTATAAAAAATATTTGACTTTGAAAAATAAACTTATAGAATTTTTTTTAAATAATTAAAAAAAATGCTTTGTATTTTGACTCTTTCCTACGTTTCTTGACTAATTATGAAATTAGAGGGGGCGGCCAAAATTACATTCGGCCCCGGGCGGCAAAATCCCACGCTACGCCACTGGCGCAGTTAGCCCTATTTCTATAATAAATGGCAAAAGAAAACCTATCAAATTCGAAGTGGGTGCTAAAATTTTCAAGCTCGCTCTGGCATCCTATTTTTTTAAATCTGCGACCCCGCGCTATGCTATAAGCAACCGTGTTATCTCTTCTAAAAAAAAACAACTAAGAAAAATAAAGATCTTACCACCTCAAGGAATCTTTTATTTCTACGATCCACAAATAAACAGCTACCAGCGTTGTCTTTGCACAAGTAACGATACTTGCTCGAAGTACTTCGTATTCATATTTGTGGGATGAGTTAGCAATTCAAACTATTTTGGGAGCGTATTGTGGGCACAAGGCGCAATGGTGGAGTCACAGGCAGGGCGTCATGTAGTTATGATTAGGCCTATTATAATGTGACATTCTTCAATGATGCTACTGTAGGTTCACGCATTACAAACGCTAGTGTAATCTCAGACTTATATTCAACAGGTGACAGTGTGCAGCGAGCCTAAGCATTCCATTGAACAAATCAATGGCATGAACAACTGTATTTGACTGAATATCCATGATAGTTATTATTAATGCACGGAAGTAATATTTACAAATGTCAACTACCCCTTTCAAAGATTTACGATTGTTCCCAACGAGTCACACTGTAACCTGTCAGTGTGACTCGTTCGGAAAAATTGTGAATAAAAATCCCAACCAGTTACTTGATAACCTGAGAACCTGTTACTTGATAGGATAACTTTTTATCGTTTCAATCAATCAATCATTTTATTGTCAGGCAACTGAGGCCCATAGACAAAAATACACAAAATAAACTTATACAATAATAAACTAATACATATAAAAACCTTATTTAACTAAAACTAGACACGAATCGTTGACGGCGTCGTGTTTTGCTGCGTGGTGTGGCGTAATCGACCTCGGAATCGTCGATATACACCTTTCGGCCAAAAGTCCTCTTTCATGAAGGTCTGTAGATGGTGAGTTGGAACTCGTACCACGAACGACTTACAAGTTAATGTTGTGGCGCGATTCCAACCTTTCGACCCTCAGAGTCCAGTTAGTCTTCACTCTCAAATACTCCATTCCATGTCTTCCTCAACCTTCGTGGAGTAATGCAGACAAACGAACAAACGATAAAAAGTTGTCCTATCGAGTAAAAGTGTGACTGGTTGAGATTTTTATTCACAATTTTTCCCAACGAGTTACACTGTGACTTGTTACAGTATGACTCGTTGGGAACAATCGAAGATTTATAAAATTTCACATGGTAGTTAATTGAGAAGTCTTTTTTTACAGATACTTTTGAGAAATTTATTACTGGGTTTCACTAACATAAAAATACAAAAATAGTTTAAAATAATAGTGTAGATCATCACAAAAACTTCTACGCGCAAATCAAGTCATGAGATTTTCATACAAGATGGCTGACACTCACTTAGCATTACTAATAACCATTATATTTAGTGTTTAATCAATGCAGATACTTTACAATAATAAATAAAATAAAATGAGCCTTAAGAATAACCATTAATTCTAGAATGTGAACAGCAATTAGAACAAATGGCTTTATGTTTATTGGAATCTCTATATTAATAAAATCAGATGTACTGTTGAATTATTCATAGATAATTCATAATACTTGAAGTCATTGAACATTTCAACAATATCACCGACATGAACTAACTTGCCTGGCTTTGTAGCAGAAAGCTGATGCATATTTTACATAGAAAGATGATCCAGACCATATCCTCACCAAAGAATTTCTTTGATTGCTTTCTGAGTCAACTTCTACTTTAGTACAAATTTCTGCAAAAAGGATTAATATTATTTTTATGAATAGCTTTCTGCATCAAAGCAAGGTGATGGTATGTAGCCCATTTGAGTGTATTGATATTTGATGTAATCAGCATCACTCTGTCGCTGCCATGGCACGTGCTTGTGCTCGAACTCTTTTGTCATATTCTAACCGATTTTGACTGTAAAAGAAATAAAATACTTGAGGTTACAACAATGTTTATTAAACAACATGAGTTTCTAGTGAATAATTCTAAGTTAACAACATATTTCAATGTGTTTACTAACCAGTAGATTGTGTAGGCTTCAGCCTGTGCTGGGTCCTTAACATTAGGTTCATTGAGGAGATCCTGAATACCAAGGAGGATCTGTTTGATTGTGATTGCAGGACGCCAATCTTTTTCCTCATCTAGTAGTGAAAGGCACACAGTGCCCGACGGATACACATTGGGATGGAAAAGAGGAGGTTCAAATTTGCACTTAGGTGGACTAGATGGATAATCATCTTTGAAAATCATTCGCAGCTTATAAAGACCTCCCTCCCATGGTGTCTGCAAAAGTAAAAGTAATTTGTAAAGAACTTTATTTTATCATTTATATCTATTACAATTAGAAAATGCTATGAACACTATGTGCCAGTAATAGTTCTAATGATAAAATGCCGATACGAAAATTTCTAGAAATACTAACCCCCTTTTTCCCAGGAATCGCACATTCCCATGTCATGAGATTTAGAGATCCATCTGGATTTTTCATAGGCCTGGCAACAAAGCCCTGAAACACAAAATGCTCTTGATCACGTACTTATTACTAAACAAACAAGTGGAAAATCCACAACAGAAATCATGTCGCTTACAAAGGGATGGTCCTTACGCCAGGCTTTTCTTTCTTCGGCTAAACGTGCACTTGCTATTCCCGACATTTCCAAAAACTAAAACACAAGAACAGTCAGAAAGCGATTGCCTCGGATTCCTCAACACAGGCACGAAATATCGTTGTCTTTCAGTGAAAAATACTAAGAAATCATACGAAAAAATAAATTATACGGCGCGAAGCGTCCCACGAAGTGATTAATTCACAGATGAAATAAAATACTAAAAAATAGAGGTCAAAATGACGCTCACCAAACATCAATTTAATTTATTACTAAATTCAGATTCTATTCGACTACAAACTTATGAATATTTTGTAATTTAAAACTAATTGCAATTTTAAACGAAACTGTGCCGTGTTTTTTTTATGAATCTGTGATTTATAATATATAAAAATGATAATATATAAATATGTAACAATAGTTGAAAGTAATGATTAATGTATAATTAAATAAATAAAAATAATATATGATATTTATATGATGAATAAAAATTCAATGAAAAACCTACATTTTGGGTGATTTTATTGAAAATTTGAATATAACATGATAAACGATTAATTTTTATATGATGAATGATTTAAATTGTTTTTCATAAACAATCGACTAATCAGCTAACTAAAATCGACTAAACATTCTAATTGGCTGTGGTTAGCACCACCCTAAAACTACGCCGAAGAAATAATTTTGATCTTTGGCGAATGTTTGGGCGCATAGCATGGTTTAGGATATTGGTTTTGATACTTTAACACTGAGTTTTACTGAGTTTTTGACGATGCAAAAATCTAGAACAATACGAAGATAGGTATAATATACTTGAGCAGCGTATTAATTAACGTCGAGTTCTGACTCGAACTAGCCGACCATGACGCTCACTCAGCTACACGCGGCCACAAGTGATATAGGTACCTACAAGTACATATCTCATGTCTACACGAACTACGATAGCGATAGGTGTACTTGTAGCCTGTACAATATAGGACAGGCTAGGGCACAATTTCATGGATACAATACAATTAGGCCAAATTGAAAACACATTATTTTCATGTAGATACAAATATGTTATAATTTCTTTGTATGTTGCATTGTTCATATTCTTTTATTTAAGAATTATAAGTACCTAGACGAGAAAATCTTTAGTCAGCTTCAAAAAATAGAGTTTTTCAACTCGATTTTTTTGTATATTTGTTCATTTTACTCATTCTTAACGCAGTTTTCGAGTTGAAGAGCTGGTATGATCTCCACTGCTCCAACGGCCATAGGTATGTACCTATCTACGGCCGTTTGTTCAAGGGTTGAAACTCCAACTCAAACTCAAAGCATTTATTTTAAATAGGCCCGTGATAGGCACTTTTGCATAGTCAATCCTATTGGGCTTCGCCGCAGTCGGGTTAAAATAAGCTACCTATAGTCCAGCCACAGGCATAATAACTATAAATGGAGTGTAGTTGCCCATTCCAAAAACGTAGATCTCATGGAGAAGAATGGGCAAGAAACACCATGGATACCTACTCTTTTCAAATCAAGTTAGATATAACAATCATAGTCCTGGGTACAATATTCTTGCTTCTATAACTGTGTGAGCACCATGTAGGAATAGAAAAAAGACAATTAAAACCCTAAAGATTAGGAAGCCCTACTAACCATAATGGAAAGTCCACATGGTACTCACATTAAAAAAAACTTTACTTGTGCATAAAGTTTTAATGAATAAAAATAAATAGAGGGGGGGGAGCATCTCTTCTAAACATTAAAATCTTAGTTCGTGACCCCAAGTCGCTGTGGAGCAGGACCAGCAAGGGTAGCGAAGTATTACTACCTTGTCCAACCGAAGCTTCGGCTTCGGCTTCGGTTTCGGCCAAAAAAACCACCTTCGCATCAGTCGAAATGGGCTGTAGTTTTTGTCGAAGCCGAAAGTTTCCAACAAGCTCCGAAATTGAACGAAATGTTACGAATGCGCGAGAGCGCGGAGATAGAGGCCAGCTACCATGACGTCTTAAAGCAGTAATGTTTTAATCTTATTCCAGAGCGGGAAAAAGAAGGCGCTAGTCGTCCTCTCTATAGAGGAAGACTAGCGCCATCTTTTCCTTCTCCCGTATCTTTCCCATACTGGAGTGAATTAAAACAATACTGCTGTAAGACGTCATGGTAACCCTCCAGTATTATTACTTTTATCAACTTGCGAGGTAATTTTGATAAAGTGTCAATTAAAGTCTTCATTCGTAAACTTTTAATTTAAAAGTTTTAAAAAAGCATTATTATAAGTATTATTCACTTCTACCCAATCTTGAACTGATTTTTATAGGGTTTTTAAACCTTCGGCATCGGCTTCAGCCGAAGGTTGTAGCGATTGCTGATTAATCGGCTTCGATTCGGTCAGAAATCGTCCTTCGGCCGGACATAATTACTATTGTCGTATATTTCTATCTCGGTTATTTTTTAACGTGAAATATTATGAAAGATTAGCTCACAAAAAGGTTACCTATCATAACAGTCTGAGGTTTCTTTTGAAATTAAAATCTCAGAAGAACAAAATGTCATCCACTAATAGCTATGTAGTTTCCAGAGCGGCAGTGAGCCTGTGTAGGTTATGTGTGCTGGCTCTGCTGGTTGCTGGACTCCTGAAGGACCAGTAATAGGCTGACGGTTACGAAGGATGGAGGACTAGGTGAACGGTGTTATAATTTCAATCTTTTCTGATTGTTATCTAGTAAAATTCAACCGCAAGTTTTTTCTACTTGTTGATATGCCTTTACACCTACGCGATGCTCCACTAAAAATTGGAACAATCTCTGAGGATCATCCATAAACACACTCATGGTGTTAAATTATAAGAGGCCGTAGACCTCTAGATAAAACGCATTTCGGAGAAAATTTATTATTTCGTTACATGATCGCTGTGATTTTTGAAGTCTCTTACAATATACGGGGTGTAAACAGACCCTTCACCAAGCCGTCAACCAAGCATTCTGTACATCAAACTAAGTAACTTTACGCAAAAATTTTTGCTGGGAAACGAAATTTTTTTTTGGGGTCAAAAATCACATTTTACGGTAAAACTCAATATGATGCGCTCAAAACTTATTGCTGATGGATGCTTTGAATAGTAAACGGACCATGGAGGTAATTGGAGTAAAGTTAGAACCTTAAAAAGTAGTATTTAAAAAAAAAATTGTGAAAAAATTGGAACTTTGACCCTCAATATCTCCGTAACTAGAAGGTTCCCAGGTATGGTCCAGAACAAAAAAATGACCACAATGACGAGGAAAACAAGTACCTTTCGGCTTCGTTAAGGGTCTTTTTACACCCTTTAGGTACTTATTACTTAGAAACAGAAATAATTGCAACCTTATGATTGTCTTAGTACCCTGACAACGTAAAGTTATGTGGGTAGGTCCCAGATCTAAAGATATCGTCAAGTAGGTTAAGGTAGATCTGAAATCAGCATTTGCTCTCTTTATAGGTTGGTAGAATTTGTCTTGCGCAAAGAAATCTATCTGTTCTTAGGAGTACCTATCTGTGCTGTGCATGAGTTTAGGTACATCTTGAAGCTTGCTCAAAGGTTGAATGCTAGAAAAGCAAAATGCTCTAAAGTTTACATAGAAGCTGTGTAATATGTAGCTATTTATATAGATTGGCTTAGGTACGTACTCAGGGCCTACAAAAAAGCGAGCTCAGGCTTTGATGACCTAATATATTTTTGCATAAAAATTGATAAAATTTTATTTCACAAGGATTTATAATTTCATACAAGTTAACTTTGGAAGGAAAGTTATTTGTTTAACCTAATCCTTACTCTTGGTTTTACCAAAGTCGGGTAAAAAGTGGCATTTTGAAGATTTGATTAATGCTAGTTCAATCAAAAACCAACTTGATGCAAAAAAAAGAAACAAGTCTATCAAATTAATAAACTCTAGGTTAACTTAAACTAGGTATTTATTCGAAGCATTACATAGTATTAAAGTTATTAAGGAGGTTGTAAATAATAAGACTGTAAGATAGTAATAATTACAGAATTATTACATAGAATCAAAGGGATGTCGGCGAAACATGATGGTAAAACATAAATGTCGGCCAAACAAAGTGGCGTCCACGAAACAGCAGGTATGTTCCAGCATGCTAAAAGCGTTGTTGTTCGCTGATTGGCTTAACTCATGTGGTTCTGCATCGGGATTGGCTGGTATTTTAAAATGAGACAGTGAAAACAAGAAAATGTCGGCGACCACTAGGTGGCAGCTTGAGCGTGTCGGCGAAACGTTTTTTATCCTCATTAAACATTCGATTGTTGATGTGATTTGTTCCGTTTTGCGTTGCATTCTCTGAAAAGTTTCAATAATTTAGAAAAAAATATTGTTTTAGTAAGTGACATTGTCTTGATCGTGTAATTTATTTAAAATCTATGTGAATTGAAATAAGTTAAAATCTTAGATGAATGCCTATTTACTTAGTTATTAGGACAGAAGCGTCTAATTTTATCGCTACGATGGCAGTGTAATTCAATGAGCGTTGATTTGTGTCATGAGAGTACAAATAATATATTTTTAAAGTAATAAAAAGCTAATAGTGTATTTGCGAAGCGGTTTGTGTTAGTGTATAATGTTTCTTCTTTAATAATACAATACGTAATGCCTATTACATATTTAAGATTTGTATGACGTGAGTTGGCGGGAATCTACCGGTGTTAAGGTTATCTGAGAATGTATTTTGGACTCCAAATGTGAATGTATGATCCTGTTTACTGTAGCTGGATATTGTAAGTCGCGTTTAATTTTTAGGTTAACCCGAAAAGCAACAATGACTTCAGTAGAGGAAGGCGAGACGCCACCGGAGGAAGTGCCGGCGGGAAATCCAGAAGAATTGACCAAAAACCCTACAGCTTTGAAAGGTATCTTTTTTATTAACAACAGGCAAGCCCCATAATATCTAGATGGCTTGTCTTCCTACATAATACAATTGAAAACATAGTTCTACTTACATCCAATTCAAAAGATTTGGATATAATGTTGTGGCAGACCTCCTGTGTGTTATTCTATAAGTCTGAGGAAAGCTTTTACAACATTATTGGTGTAGTTTCAAGCATATCAATACTTAAGTGCAACTTTGAACAATAGTCTTAACAAAACTACGGTTTTCATGAACAAAACAACCATTGATTTATTATATCCGCATGTGATAGTCTTCTTAGTTAGCATGACTGTATTCTTCATAGTCATGCTTAAATGGACTGAGTTTCTGAATACACTATTGTCTGCACCATTTAACAACTTCTGCTGTGAAGGTTTCAGCAATCCATTGCCAGCATTGCCATCTTGTCAATCAGTACTCGCTTTTCATGGCATGGAGGAGGCCCATATTCAGCTGTGGATAGTCTTTAGCTAAAATAATGTTGATGATTTGTCTGTCTATCTGTAAACAACATCCTAAAACGTTTTTTCTTCTAATTCAGAGGCTCATGAACAAATGGCTACCCTGGATGTTCTAGTGTGTGGCCTGTGCCACTCTGCATTCCACTTTGTAGAAGAGTTTAAGGAACATAAAGATGCAAACAACTGCACAGGAAAATCTCCTGTAAGAGATAGTGTGAGTATACTTTTATATGTTTCATAAAAAATATTGCTATCAGAGATAACATTGCCATGATACCTATAGACATTGCAATATTCTAAAAGAGCTGTGTAACAATTTTGGGGTACATATTTCTAACTTTAATAGTTAACATTACAACACAAGTTGTGCGTGTTACATAGTAAGTGATGAAAGAAATAAGATAATAATGAAAATATATGGTAGGTGTTATGTTATGTCGTGTAGAGTATGACGAACAGGGTCTAAAGTTCCTCATCCCCCGATTGTAAAGGGAGGACCATTCAACCAAACGGGGGTTGTGTCTGCTGGGCTACTGTCCCATGACTTTGACTGCACTATGCAGGATTTTTAGTTCCTTACTTGCATCAAAGTCTTTGGACATTTGCCTGTGTCACTACAAGCCCATGAGACTTTATTTTATTAACATTTTGAGAATAGATTGTTTTCTTCATAGTTGTTATAATCCACAACAAAGAAGCTATTATCACACAAGTATTTATTGGTTATTATTTTCACAGAATGAAAGTAAAGCCCAAGTCTGGGCTTTCCTGCTGTGGAAATGCTCATCAGTCCGAGATGGGTCTACAGTGAACACAGACAATAGCTGGAAGCTTTACCAGCAATGGTGTCGGATGGCGGAGGCACAGCGGACTGCCTGGATCACTGCTGGATCAAATGTCCAGGCCTTGTCCAAATTTTCACATGCTAAAGTCGTAAGTTATTGGGTTATTTTTAAAATTGACTATTATCTCTATCAACATATCTAATACAGTTCCTAGGACATGTGGGAAAATATATTATACACTGTGACTTTTTAGTCGTCTTACTATGGCAGCCCACTTCATGTATCCAATGATTACTAAGCATTCATAAAAAAAAATTGGTATTTATGAGATTTGAATAATTTAAAAATAAAAATATTATTCAATATTATGACGCATGACTTAGTTAAAACACCCTGTTGTGAGCGATATTCTACTGGACTCGAGCGCTGGGTAGGTATATTCTCCCATTTGACACGTAAACATCATTAACAGGATGTTTCATAATTTTTTCTATAAATAATAATAATACCAGCCTATTACTGTCCCACTGCTGGGCAAAGGTCTCTTCTCATAGAGAGAAGGCAAGAGCATTGATCACCACGCTTGCTCAAGACGGGTTGGCGATTTCAGACTTATTATAAGTCCAGGTTTTCTCACGATGTTTTCCTTCACCGATGTCTGTGATGTCCAAGATAAACTTAGAAAGACTTACTTAATTTTTTTTAGAACAATTTTATGTTGGGCACATTGAGTGGACCACCTTTGTAAGATGACTAAAAAGTCACGGTGTATAATTAAACTTTTACATACAGATGGAACTAAAGACTGAAGATCAACTGGTACCTGTTCAAACACCAGTTCAGCAAGAAGTGAAGAAACGTGGCAGACCTAGGAAGTTGGCCAAGACGGTATGTTTTTACCACAGTCTGATAACCCTCTGTTCATTTCACTTTTCCTAACACTCATTGCTAACTGACTCTTACAGGAGGACTCTGAAACACAGCCCTCAGGGGAGGAAAGTGATGATATTGTTAAGGCTAGCCCTGGACTCAAGAATGTCCATAAAGTACCAATACCACAAAATATTAACAAATCTAAGGTACATATACTTTTTTCATTAATTTGGAAATTTATTTTTATACCTATGTGTACCCTTAGCCTTAACAATTGGTTTTGCAACTCAAAATTAGTTGCAAACTTCAGTGCTTAAGTTAAGATAAAATGCTGCTTTCTGACAATCATACATCCACACACATTATGGCTCACTGCTTCCCTATGTCTGCATGGCTCTTCGTGATGTTACCCATAAACTTGATATCATTTTCACATGTTGTTTTTATTGTTAGGAGTTGAACGAATCTGTTCGCAACGCTCAAGAGCGCGTGCCACCCGAAGAAAGGATTGCGCGACGCACGGAAAGACAGGGCGACCCGACTGAAGCCGGAGAGTATGTCGTGGAGAAGATCTTAGCCAAGCGATTTAACCCGCGCCGAAAGCAGTATGAATACTTGCTTAAGTGGGAGGGATACCCCCAGTAAGTAGTGTACCTATTTTAACAAGAAGGTTTTGTCAACAAATTTGTCTTAAAAACGATCACATTTGTAGTCTTATATAAAATCAGACACTTTTCTCCTGGATACATATTTGTCAATGGGTTTGGTTGTTAAATCAGGAACTTTATCTAAGCCAATGTTAACATCAGTTCAAGGAGTTTGACCGCACTTGTCAATGCAGAATGGTTGGACTATTCACTTTATGCAGCAGTTTTTGTTTTATGCAACATTAATAAATATTTGCTTAAATATTCTAGATAACCGAAACTATTAAAATTATTACAGTGAACAGAACACATGGGAGCCTGTAGAAAATATGGAGACTTGCAAACATCTGTTGGAAGCATTCGAAAAGCAACTGGCGCGCCAGAAGGAACTGAAGGCTCTGCGGGCGCAACAGCAGCAGCAACAGCATCCAGTGCAGGTTAATATTGTTATAATAATAATGAACATGAACCTTTAAAGCATTATGTGACCTAAGGATATGGATTTACAGTTTATATTACAACTAGGTTTGTCTGCTCCTTCACCCACATTGAGATCCTTTGTCATAACCCAGGTCATTGTCTATCTGTGTGCCAAATGCCGAATCTGTTCTGTTGTTAAGGTGTCAAATGGTACAGATTGACAGAGTCACAGTACAATAATTTATGAAATGCTTAAATTATGTTTTGTTTCTTTTTAGGTGAAACAGATAAGCACGCCATTGCCTCAAGTTGTAAAGCAAGTGGTCAAGAAATCGGACAGTCCTGCCATTACACCATCTGGGTAAGAATAATAACATGTTTTAGGATATTTGCAATTTCTCCCTTCCAGTGTGCTAAGTAATTTTAAAAGATAAAATCGGAATCTCAAAATTTTGATACAAAGACTATTGCAAGCATACTCTATATCTAAATGCTTTGTGTGTACAGTCGTCTTCAACGCACCAGCAAGGTCCGCGCTTTGGACCAGGTGAAGGCGTGGTGCGGCGCGGAGGACGGTGAGCCAGCTGCCAAGAAAGTGAAGAAGGAACTCTCTAGCGAAGACGAGGACTACTCCGACCCTGACTCCACCAAAGGTAGAGCAACTTGACCGAAAACAGCTAGCACACTCATTGTTATAACCTAGTCTCTTGTTTAGTGAACTGCTTAGCACTTTGGGTTGTAGTAAACTTTAGGGAAGTCTAGGAGCTTCTTATATGTTAAACAAATAGCAAGGCCCAGTACTGACAATAATAAATATAGTAAACATTTCAGCTGACAAGAAAGTGCTGAATGGTCAATCTTCGCCCAAGTCCACTCTGGACCCTGAGCTGGTGAAATCACTCGGCCTCGCTGGGAAGGGCATGCCGAACATTAAGGGCGTCATTAAAGTTGACCCTAAACATATGCCTAACCTTACTACAGGTATTTGATTGTTTGGAATGACATGCTATGTTTGTGACAGCGATGTATGTGCTGGCTTTGCTGCTCATATTAACCCTTTGTATCATAATTAATCTCTTTTTACCAGGTGTTTATATAATGTCGAAGAGCTCAGGAATTATGAAGATTGATTCACCTGGCAAATTAGGACCCGGTCTAAACATAGATCAGGACGTGATTCGGAAACAAATATTAGCTGCTAAACAGGTATTACTTGTTTCGATATTGTGTACAATTAAATTTTTACATAAAAGTGCGAAGTTTTGAAAGTAAAGTATTTTTTCAGAAAAAGTTAGAGGAAGCCAAAAAGACTTCCCCAATCCGCACGCCGATGACGTCACAGGTAATATTAGAAGATCATTGTTTTCACTTTCCAAATATTTCAAACGTTTTCCTTTTGTTTAATACTTATGTTTTTGGTACACAAAATTATTTTAAATAGATAAAGAAAACTTATGGCTCGGGAGGACAGCAGGTGACCGAGAAAACTATAATAACTCCATCAGGACAAAAGATCATACAACGGACAATACAGAGACCATCAGGTCAGGGTGAAGGAAAGTCTCCTGTTACCATACTCAACAAAAAACTCGCTCAGGTAAGAACAATATAAGTATGAAGTAATTACAAAAGCAAAAATTTGGCTGTTGTAGAATTTACTTTTAATTTTATTGGTGTTGTATTATAAATTTTATGTGTCTCCAAAGCCCTCTATTTGTTGCCTTCTCCAGTCAACCAAAAAAAAAAACCATGCTTGCGTTTTTCACCAAAAAGACTATTAACCAATTACTTCAAAATAGAGCTTTTACTAACAATAAAAAAACGAATGGTTAGAAAATAACGAAGAGATTGACTGCACAGGGCGACAGTTTACTGCGGCGCGGCGGGTCGGGTCGGGGGCGCGGGCGCGGCGGGTACTCGGTCGCGACGGCCGGCGGGAACATCGTACGCATCCGAGACAAGGTTCCCGTGGCCTTAGACTTTGAACAGGTTAGAATATTTACTGTGTGGACACCATTTATCTATTCTGGAGAGCAGCCTACGCATTTCCAGCGTGATGGTGATGGTTTATCCTTTGTGCTGTGAGTGAATCTTCCTCAACTTGTGTTTCCAGGATTCATGTTGATCAGAAGTAGTTAGAATGTTTTTTATTACATGCATGATAAGATGGAAATGGCATGCTGATCACACTGTTTGTGAGTAATGTGCTTTATAGGCCAGAGAAATATAGTGCCCATACAGCGTGTACCAGAATCATGCAGATGATGACAGCGTGTAACAGAAAGGAGTGGTCATATTTCAGGGTGTGATTCAGACCATCAAACTGAACCACTGCCTCCATGAGACGACCATCGTAAGTTTTGCTGTGCAAACTGACTTCTGAAAGAAATTGACTAGCCACAGAGCAGGTCGATTAAAGAGAAGGCAACTTGCGCAATAAAACTTTCTAGTGGGCGTCCAACACAAAGGGTTTTTGTTCGGTCGCGGTGAACGATGCAACCGTAAGAGCCAAAACTGGAAGTGAGGTATGTTTGCAGTCGGACGCGTCGTCGGACACGTCGGACGGCATCGAGGACCCGTTCCCGCGCTCGCTGGGCCCGCTGCCGCCGCCCAGCCCCGAGCGCGAGCTGACGCTGTGCCCCAGCTCGGGGCGGCGCCTGGCGCGCGCGGAGGGCGAGCCGACCCCGCCGCCCACGCCGTCCCCGCCGCCCACCCCGCCGCCCGCGCCCGACGCGCTGCACGGCACCATGCTCATGAAGGTACCCAGCTCACTACGCTCGATGAGTCACTTTCTACAATCGATAACGCATAGAAAAGTCAATGAAAGTATGGGGTTGACTTAGCATTGTGTGACTTATTGATAGTCTAAGTCAATCCCGTACGTTTCATTGACTTTTCTATGTGTTCACGATTGCAGAAAGTGGCTTTCTGCTCAAGGCGAGATTTGTCTAGTAGTACTTTATCACAAATTGTCATAATAAATGTTTCCAAACAAAATAAGTATCTCATGATCTTTGGACTTATCATGGTTATCGGGGTTTCCAAATAATAAACCAGCGTCTAAGGGAAAAAATACCGGGATGAATATCATTATGCAAAATTATCAACATATCAAAATTTGGTGTATGAAAATTCTGATCAATGGGTTAAAAAGGGTATCATCTCAATGTAAAAATAATCCTTCGACGCAACTACGTTAAGTTGAGATCTCTTCTTATTTCCGTACAATATTTAATTGTGTTTGATTTTTAGGTGGAAATGTCCCCGGGTGGAACGACTGGTATGCTGGTACAAGGAGACTGCGCACAACACTCACTGCCTGTGCTTACTGACGAAGATGGCGTAAGTATATTGTACTACCTGTATCATATCCCTCAGACTTCCACAAAATGCGATACCAACTCCCATCAAACCTAAAGAATAATTATAGTTATCTACACTTTTGGCATTTGTATGCACGACGGCCAATCAAGCTATACAAAACCAGTTTACTCGGATCTCTCATTGTATAGGAAATCTATACAAAGCGAGGCCAAGTTATACCGGAAATGTACAGCTTCATGTGCGACCGTGTGTACAAGTAAGCAGTGGGATATATTATTTGGAACAAGCTTTACACTTAATAAAGGAATTGAAGATAGAAGATAAAATGCCGTGGCGAGCAATATCAACACAAAACACATTTAACGACGTCTGTTTGTGTGCTGTGCTTCCTCTAACGTAAACGTCGTGGTATTTTAAAGTTATATTACCTTACATTACAAACAAAACCTTGTTACAGACGGAAGTGAAAGTGGAAGCCAGCGCCGTGAAGCAGTTGTTAGAAGGAGGCGTCGGCGTCGACGACGGCGAGGAGGTCGGGCTACTGCACTCAGGACACACGCCCATCATGATCCGAGGAGAAGATGGAGTGCTTTATCAGGTATGCTATTTTTGTCGGACCTAACGGCTATTACAATTTTATAGACGTTTAAAAATGTTTCTGTAATCTTTCTAAAATAAATTTTGAGGTAGTTAGTTCAAAATATCTTAACATGCAGCTTAATCGAAAGAGCCTCTCAGCTTACATCGAATTGTGCCGAACCGACCCTAACATGATGCCGCAGTGGTGCTTAACAGCCGATCGGCACGAGCCAAGTAAATCTGAAATGTGTAGAAATTGCTACAGGGCGATAGTTTTGTTCAACATAAACTGGTGCATCGAACCTGCCAACCCGAACATTCCGTCATTTCAAGTAGAAGTATGTTTGTAGTATTTTGATATACATTGATGTAGTAGGCTAGGCTGTCAAATTGGCACTGAAAGTTCTGATTTCTAGAGCTTAATCCCTGTTCGCATTAGTAAGGCAGACAGTTAATATACTGCTCATGCATTAAGCATGGTTTTGCTTAGATTATTCTTACTTCCTACAGGTCGCGGGCGAGAATGAAGCAGGTCAAACGCTCCTGGTAGCGGCGGAAGGAGTGGAGGGCGCCGTCGAAGGCGTGGAAGGCGCAGTGGAGGGCGATGGTGACGTCATGTACGTCACCAGGGAGGATGGACAGGTCAGAATACTCAAGATGTTGAATTTACCAAACACAAAGTCATATTGTATTTAGTAAAAATGCTGTGCTAGCTGCCTTTGAAGTCACCTAGCACGTCACCTTTGTTTTAAGTCTTGTCTAACCAGTAGCAATATGTAGCCACCTGCACTGCTGTATCAAGCTTCATGTGATTTCGGAAGGTACAAGTGGTTGTACAGGATGGGTAGGAAAAGATTTCCTACTTTTTTTTTTAAGAATGAGACCTTTGATGGGAATCAGTATTTTCGATCTTGTTTTTTATAAGCGAAGGCTTCATTTAAAATTTTAAATAGACACTTAGTATGTCCAATACATAAACCCGCCCAAAGCTGGCAGTAAACATTACCTTTACAACACTCCACTCCCTATAGCCTCAAAAAGGGGAACCGTAACTTCAAGTGAGTATTCCCCGCAGGTGCTGGCGATAGACCCGTCGCAGCTGGCGCAGCTGATGCCGGGCGGCGAGGCGGCGCCGGCGCTGCAGCAGGTGGCCGTGCAGGTGGAGGGCGAGCCCGGCGAGGACGCCACGCAGGTCATCGCGCAGCTGCTGCAGGCAGACCTGCCCTCTCCCGGTCAGTATACCGACGAACAAAAAACTTTAAAAAATCACTGTAATGACTTTGGATAGCGCGGATTAATTTCAAATCATCTCTTCTAAGCATATGTTTTGGATGTTCATAAGGTTCATTTTAGTGGTTTTTGTTTTATTCGGTGTGTTGGATTCGTTTTACGTATTAAATTAATAAGATACTGTGGATTGGCTCATTTTGTCAGTACGAACTTGAAAATTATTACGAGTTATAATACGTCTCAAAAGCGTATTCGGTTGGAAGCGATCTCCTGTTGGTTGGATGATTCTAGAAGCCAGATAATCACCTAATATCAAGTTATCAGAAGTCACAAACATAAATATATAAATTCCCTGTATTATATATAAATTATGATGGTATTGTTACAGGAGGTACGCGAAGAGTAGTACTTATGCTGCCGGACGGCAGCTTGACAATGACTGAGCTTGACAAGGAGCAATACGAATCAATAACGGAGGCCAGCAAAGCGCAGGAATAAGCCTTTTTGACGAATATGGAATGTGTTAACTCACAATTCAGAGTAATAAATGGGTAATGAAACCATGTAGTCATACTTATCTTCATAAAATTATTTCATGCAATTCTGAATTCCTTGAAACAATAGTATTGTTTATAGACTCATTGAAATTTTAATTTAATAATGATGTGTATGAACGTAAAATGTAATACAGGCTGGTTATATACTATGGACAGAAGTGTACCACATAGAATGTTATTTACGTTTCTGTTGTCAATTTGTTCCTTTAAAACAACTCATCAAAACATCAATGCATATATTTTATGGACATGTTGGATCGATTTTATGGACATAATGGTGAATTGACTTTTTAAAATGGACTTGCATTGTGGCGGAACCACTGCCGCTCGCTAAATGACTTATTGTGAGGTATCTCTACCCAAACCAAGACTGACTGCCACGAAACTGTAAATATTATAACTGCAGTATGTGTCGTTCACGCGTTTCTTGAAAAGACTAAGAAAAAGTCAAGAGGTTATGTAGTAAAGCAATGTCTTAGAAATAGTTTTATAAAAGCTTATAGTAAGTTTTTACTTTTCTCTCTGACATTAACTTTTTTTTAAATATGTTTAGAATATTCACTCTATCATGAACTTTTAATTACAATAGCATTAGTTTCCTATATTGTATATAGATAATTTGGAGATGACTTCATGCCAAATGGCTTAGCCGCAATTTAAACCAAGCTCTTAAATATTGTACTGTACCACTGTAATAGCTTTTTGAAAAGATATCTTTCTCAAATTGATTACAAAAATATAGATATTTGAACTAATGTCTGATTAACTTTACATAAATTATTATGAAGGCATAATTCTGGATATCTGACGATTTGTTTTTAAATATCATGCATATTGTTGAGCCATTAATAACTCTTAACTCGCGAGATATTATTAAAATAAAATAACAAACACAAAATAACAATGTAACTCATCAATCTTGGAACAGTGGTTTTGTTAAAATGGCTCAAAGCAACCGCCGTACAAGATTATAATCAATAAGATTAATAAAATGTTGGGGAGCTCGCGATCTATGCGGCAGACCTCCGTTTGACTTGCTGCAATCTTGCCGGTACTCCGACCGAGACATTTTGTTTGCATTTTGGTCAGACAGCCCGCGACTTGCGGGGCTACCTAGTTCGCGAGCTAGAAACCTACTTTCACATACGACCTTAGTCTTTTGTTTTATCTATACAAATAAATAAAATTGAAGTGTCTGTTTGTAATATCAAAATAACAAAAAAAAAATATACGGCACTTGAAACAAAAACACATTTTTTCGGTTTTTGTCTGTCTGTCGGTCTGTCTGTCTGTTTGTTCCGGCTATTCTTCGAAACGGCTGGACCGATTTTGACGGGACTTTACTGGCAGATAGCTGATGTTATAAGGTCTAACATAGACTAGAGAAGTATTTTTTTAATAATAATTTCACGCGAAGGTCGTGGGCAACACAAAATTGATTTCCAAAGCTTTGAGACTAATGTAGCAGATTCTAGATTTTACAATAGCATTATTATGGCTCAAGTAAAAAACTGTTCTCTATGAGTCATACAAACTTGTGGCACAGACCTATGACACTAGTTCTTCTTCTTTATGAACTTCATTATTAAATTTAAATCCTGTTCCAGCAGAACAGGTATGAGAAATCTGTTTAATTGAGATTGTCTCATTTTCTTTCATTGAACATAAACATTTTCATGTATATTTTTATGTCATAGAAAATTTTAGACTTTATTTTACAAATTCATTGTAAATACCCACTACAGAAAATCAAAGTGCACGACACCAAACTCATTGAAAGTTGTTACAAAACGAGATTTAACGATAATCTTAGTTTAACTGTCTCAAACTACGAGGGGAGGTCATAAAGTTCGCGGAATGAAAGGGGTTGGTACTATAAATTAAATTATTTTTCCTTTTTAAAATAGTCCCTTTTAATTCTAATTCTGATACGACTATCGGCATAATGATTACTGTGTCCACATCCCACATGTCGAAAACCTCGATCAAGTCAATATAGGTACTTGATTTGCTTACCTTTTTCGGCTTTCACGAGGTTCCCATCATGCGGGACCGTTATGTCAACAAACATTGCGCGCCGCTCTGACTACAATAGTCCTGTCAGTGATGATGGATTGATCCCAGTACAATGTTATAATGCCATTTTCGAGAACTTTTTTTAATATGTAATCGATCAATAAAAGTCCTCTGAATCTCAAAAAACTGTAGCCATAATCTCTCATTGACTTGTTTATCCAGCGATATTCCGAAGATTAATGAACTGATCGCGCTTAAACTTAGCATTTATAGTAGTACAATTTAAAAAAAAATACCTTCTAACCTCTCCATTCCGCGAACTTCAAACTGGCCCTCGTATAGACTTATTCTAAATCACGTTTTGAACTGAACGGGAATAATATTCACTTGAGAAATCCTTAGGTATGTGCAAACGCTAGCACATCAAGCTACTCGAAATTGTAAAATTTTCCCAATCAACCTTGAACCTAAGGCTCAATTTACACAGCTGTAGAATGGAATGGAAGTGACTTTTTGCAACGAAATTGTACATAGCATATTGAACTTTATGTCATACAAACAAAAAAAAAGGTCACGCGTCTTCCGGGGAATCTCCGCGCGTTCTCGCGAATTTCCTTAGCTACTGTCGGCACCGTCTGTGGAATCCGCGAGAAGTGGCGCGAACGGGGAGTTGTTCGGGTTGGTCACAGTAGTGCTGGTCGCTGGAGTGCGCGAGAATTCTCGAGCATTCGCACACCTTCTCGCGTCATGAGGCGAAACTGACGCTTCCATTCCATTCCGCGGCGGTGTAAATTTGGCCTTAGCGATAAAGTTGATAATCTAGATATTTGCCAGATTGTAATAGCTTGGTGTGCTGGCGTCTGTACACTCAATGATAAAAGAAATACGCGAAAACGCGTAAGTAATGCGTGTAAGAAATGAGGTATATTATAGTTTTCTTTATTTTAATTTTGTAATATAATGGTTTAATTAAATAGTGTCTATAATAGCACGTTGTCTTTTATTTTGTTACCCATATACCCAACCAATTTTCTTAACAAGCAACTTGATTCCTTGAGCTAGGGCAACGGAGAGTTCGGTTCGGCATTTCCCGTATGCTGTTTTCAAAGAAAGGGAGTGCGTGCGCGAAGGATGACAGCATTCCCATACTTTGTGCTCTCCTTTTCACCGCAACGTACACAGAACGCGATGCCTCGCCTAGCGCCAAGCTATAAATGTATAACGAAATATATAGTAAACAGTAGTGTTAAGAGTACCTACTGTCATTTCGAAAAATGAGATTTATACGCGTTAAGTTAACTTTTATTTATAATTTAATAATAAATAAAAACTGATTAAATATTTCCATATATTTTGTTTTATTTGGCAGTATCCTTAGTAATAAATAAAAACAGTATAATTATAAGTTAATTATCAAACAAACAAATGCATAACTCACTATGAGCTAGAAGAAGAAATATGGTACATCTCTATTTGTTTCATAACGTCATTCGTTGACTTCATTTCAAGTCCTTCGCGCTCAGAGCACCGTAAATTCAATTCCGATTAGGGATGTCGGTTATGGTCTTTCTTTCTTCACGATTTATGAAAATCTCTTCAGAATGTTACCTTACAGTTTTCTTAGGATCTTCGTTAAATTCGCACTCCACGGCAACAAGACACAACTTGTACCTATCTTACAAGCGACGCTTAGTTTGTGGCTCACCGAACATTTTACTTATTGAATTCTAACTTTTTGACGAATAAATGTTATTATTATTATCTAGAAAAAAAAAACTTTCTAAACCTTCGGTTTCCCCGAAGAGGTCTCCAAAAGGCAGCCAAGATACGGACGCTAAGAAGTCTACATCGGTCCCATTTAGGGCCCGGTAAAAGCGTCCGTGCAGTTCCTTGCTCTGCCATACCTCCATGCGGTCATTAGTGTCTATTACTCTAGGCTTGCGCCAGTTCTCGTTAGCCAGAGAGAGCGGAGTAAGGCCCTTATCCACTGAGACCACATCTCGGTGCATCCCCACGTCAGCTTCTAGGAAGTATTCCCTGAGACATACCTCACGGTTGTGCAGGGTCTTAGCATTTAAGAAGCCACGACCCCCGCACTTCCACGGGATTTACAGTCTCATCACCTACTCATCCTATCCAGGGCATCAAGGTCCGTCTGAGTCCATTTGAGTATGCCACCCAACCGTTAAAAGCGCGCACCTTGTTTCCGCCTGACAAAAGACTGCCTAGCACCTTACCTTATTCAGGCGCGGCCAAAGAAGTGCTCCCTCAACGATTATTTCATGTCGGCAGTATTGATTCCTAATGCTTCCGACATACCCAAATACTTGTAGGTTTCTGTTGAGGAGAGGGAACTAAGGTGTATGGAATCCGAGAGTTGAGTTCCCACGGATTCCATAATCTCCCCTCGCTTCACATGCATGACTGCACATTTGTCTACACCAAATTCCGTCCTAATGGCGCTACTGAAAGTTTACGTCACCTTCAGTAGTTTCATCAGTTGCAAATTGTTGGGGGCAAAGAGTTTCAGATCATCCATGTAAAGAAGGTGAGATATGACCTGACCACCTCTCCACAACCTAGCCTATATAGCCTAGACCTGAACCCTCCAGCAGTGTGCTGAGAGGGTTCAAAGCTAGACAAAAACATAACGGACTCAGACTATTACACTGGAATATGCCACGCTCGATCCTTATCGATTCGCTGTTCCTCTGGATCTGTCGACATCCTGGATAGCGAAGGATTTATGGCACAAGTAAAACACTATTCTCTATCTATGACACAAGTTTGAACTTCATTATTAAATTTAAAGCCTGTAACAGCAGAGCAGGTATGAGAAATCCATTTAATTGAGATTATCTAAACTTTCATTGAACAAAACCATTTTCATGAATATATTTTATGTATCAGAAAATAGACTTTATTTTACAGAAAATCAAAGTGCACGACATCAATCTCATTGCAAGTTGTTACAAAACGAGATTTAACGATAATCTTGGTTTAACTGGCTTAAACTATAGACTTAATTAATCTGAGACGTACTAAACCATGTTTTGAACTGAGCGGGAATAATATTATTCATTAGAGAAACCCTTAACGTAACAGTGTGTAAGAAATGAAGTGTATATTAACTCCTTACATCCAAAAAAAAAGCGATAACGTAACAGTGTAAGAAATGAGGTATATTATAGTTTCTTTTTTTAATGATAAATTATAATGCTTTAATTAAATTTGTCTATAATAGTACCTACTTTGTCTTTTATTGTGTGACCCATAATTATATCCAACCAATTTTATTAGCAAGCAGTAATGAGTATATTAGAGCAAGTTTGAATGTGGCGCCTCAGAAAAATGGAAAGGAAATCGTTTATCTTGGGATAAACATGTAATGAGGAAGGATCAAACGCATGTGACTAAAAGGGTGATGGACGTGAATGTTGATGGAGGGAGAGGAAGGCCAAAGAGAGTCCAATCCAAAAGTTGGATGGATTGTCTGAGGAATGATATGAAAGAGAAAAGAGTAAATGATGCGGTGACGTCTGACAGGGAAGAACGCATAAAGATAACGTGTTGCGCCGATCCTAGTTAGAATAGGACAAGGACAGAAAGACGATTAATTCTGTAACTAAATAAGTGTGACGGCCGGAAATCATATTTTATGTAACATAGCCTGACATTCTACGAAAATTTGAATTTCGCGGGCTACCCTGGCGCTTCCCCCTTTTTTTCGGATGGTCAATCATCAAATGACTCCTCCTGCTCTGGGCGGTGCAGAAGGGAGTGTCAGACTTGTACTGACTAAAACCCATCTATGTTCCTTCTTAGCCCTTTGTGTTCGGGCTGCGATATCTCTTTCGAACAGTCCCGCAGCCAGTGGCGCTTCCCCCTTAAATCAAGATTTTAGCTCTGGCAACAATGCAACATTGATGAAGTTCATTTTCATTGACAATTTGACATTAATATTAATTTCATGTAATGTCATGTCACACAAACTTTGAGAGTGAAAGTGAAACTTTACAAAGAAGACAAAAACATAAATCCTTGACTAAAGAAAATTAACAAAGTATTTAATAATGAGTACTACATAATTATTAAATTTATGATATTGAAAGTCACAACTTAAATTTTCTGTAAAAATAAAAATGGGAAAAGATAGCTGCACTTTTTACTTTGAAGAAGCAAGTACAAACCGCAAAAAACTTTTTGAAGAAGCTTTATTATATGCTAAAAATGGAAAAGTTTTATACATATTATCAGAAGAGTTAACCGAATTGCCAGAATTGTCTCAAGACTTGAGTTCACTAAACAAGTGTTATATGAAAATGATTACATTTATGTATGTTAAAAGTTTGGATTCATTAATAGAAATTATTTCTGCATTGCAAGATTGGCAAAGTATTCCTTCAACAATAATCTTAGATGATCTAAGTGCATACTGTAATAAAATTAATTTACAGAATGCATGTGGTGTTGTTGCTCTACTTTGTGATTCCCAAAGATGTTGTTCTCTATTCTTAAAAGAAACATGCAGACTATTTATATCAGTGCCTAGAATGATTGTAGGTGAAGACTATTGCAACATTTTAAAAGATTTTTATTGTTTATGAAACCACTTTTTGTTCAGATATAATAAATGATTCTATTATTTCTATTGCACACTATTCATTCATTTTACCCGTGGCATATGATCATAGATACAAAAAAATACCTATTGTATTATTTCTTTAGCAGGGGTTGTTAAATATTTTTAGTAGTAACAAAACAGCAATAAAACAGTGAAGTTGTATCAAGATCTTTATTTACAAGGAAATAACATTTTACATAAATACACAGGAATGAATTGTAATGGATAGTAATAATAGTTTGATTACAGCATATCATCTAAATTTTAACACAATATAGAGTAAAAAGAACACGAAAATTGCGAAAAGAAATAAGTAAAATATATAGTAATTATGATTTCCTTTGCCCAATCTTAGAACTCGGCCCATTGTCTTGCCGAGGAAGCCTGAACTTCTATCAGCCTCATCATCAAGACCACGTAGCATTTTCTCCTGATACCGTACTTCATTGCCTAGCTCAATGGATATGTCTTTCAGTGAAGATATTTTCCCACTGAGCTCTTCTGCCATCCGGTTGTTGTCAAATTCCAGTGCATCTTCTGTTGCCACTCTTGGCACTGGCTGATACTGATACCCCTCCCGCGCTCGACGCATACTGTTTCGTCCCGCCGTTTTGAACTGTTATGATAAACGGGATAAACTCTGTAAAACAATGCTATGCAGTCACACTACACACTTGTATTTTGGACAATGTACAAGTTCAAATGTAACAAAGTTATTCTCCGTTTACTGCTCAATTCATACGGATATTACTGATGCAATGATGACGATGATTTGCAGCGGAAAAACTACAATTACTTCTTCTTTTTAACTATAATGAATCTGTTACATCTTACAAAACAAGTATTGCAAAATTGGTTGGCAGTGGATGACAGTGACAGTGACAGTTGACAAATCATCAATTCGTTTAATTGCGTTCTTTTCTGACCGAAAGATGAAGAAAGAGTTTCAAAAACTCGCCTCGATTAAATCATTAGTGGAAGAAATATAGCTAGATATCCGTAAATAGTAAATTTAGCCCTTACAAATCCGTTTTTACTCGGACCCTTCTCCTCCCCATCCCTCCTAGCTCAAAAGCTGGCGACACTGTTGCAGCTGGTCATGCCTTGGTATAAGTATTCTACTCGAGCCTTGCCTCACGATATTTATGGCGATGTACGAGAGCGTTTACGGAAATGCGATTTTACGCGGCGGCGTACAGGCGTACACAGCGTTCCCGCCAGCCTTCTTCACGGGGAAGCGACGTTTGAAACGAGCCATACCCGCGACAGTGCACGAGCCGTATGTCTCGCGTCTCACGCGCGTGTAAACAACATAGTACGTTGTCATGCGTTTGATAACGCGCAAGCACATGACAACCCTCTCTATAAACCGACAAAAAAAGCGCAACCCACCGCGAGACGCCACGCCGCTGCCGCACACGACACCCAACGCATCATTCCGGTGTAATTGCATTAATGAAAATTTAAAAAACATCGCATCTCATCTTGAGGGTGTCGTTAAAGGCGACCAAAGGAACTAACGACCCAGTACAAGCATAAGTATGGGAGAAAACAGATCTTCGCTAGGTGCCCTAGTTTTTGAGATATAAATGTGGCCAAGCTGGGGAGACTCTCTCCAGATCGGCCACCTATAAACCCTTATATCTTTTGAACCAGTGAGCGTTTGGCGACAAATTTCGACTAATTTTTTGTGTTGTTAAAATTAAAATCCGTGATGGTGGGCAAGCCAGAGTCAGCCACACCACATTAGGTCAACAGAGTGGTGACAGATAAACCACCAACAATAGAGCATTCTCAAGAAGGGTTAGTGTCAGGTAGATGGCCGAAGATAAAACCAAGGCCAAAACCTTATGCAACATGTTAAGAGAAAATGTTATGCGCGATAGGGCTAGGGTGTACCCCGCAGGCCACGCGCAGGGCCAGCACCCGGCCCCTGCAGAAAATGGACAAGAAGTCGTTTCTTGGTATGGACATGTAATGTGGAGGGACAAAACGCATGTGAAGAGTCATGGATGTGAATATTGATCGATGGAGGGAGAGGCAGGCCAAAGAAAAGATGGATTGATTGTGTGAGGAATGATATGAAAGAGAAAGGAGGTAATTATGATGCCGTGACGTCCGACAGGGGAGAACGGAAGAAGAAAACGTGTTGTTCCGACCCCAAATAGAAGATGATGACATGGGTTTCTGCAGGTAAATAAATAAAGACAAAATTAACGTAGTATCATACATAAACGTTTTATTCCAGTATATGTACAATGTTTTTATTGATCCTCATTTTAAAAGAAAGAACAGATTTCTTACATAAATTTAAGGCGTATCAGATTTCTTACACAAATTTCAGAAAGGCATACACACTACCATGCATTTTGGGGAATGTATTGCACAATGTATTTAATACTAGCTTAGATGTTATATGAAAATAAAATTTTGGATCGAATTTAAAAACATGAATGTCTTAAAAAAACATGTTTATTTAAATTCGGCAATTAAAATAACATGAATTTCTTAAACCAGATCAGTAGGACAAGGAATGAAAACATTTCATGACCATCACATGGCACAATTCTACAGTAACATGTTTATGTCTATATCACAATAAATTGATAAAAACCGTAAAAACCCCAAAACATACAGTATTTGTACTAAACGATGAAAACTTTAAAATTGTCACAAATGTCAATTACATACACATTTCATGTACATAATTTTACACTAGCATAATAATAAATTTATATTGAACTAATCAATAAATCAGTCAATTAGTATAATACAACAATACACTCGATACCCAACACACCTCGGTAATGTAACAGAACAGTCATCCACGCAGTCAATGTCTAGCCAAACAACAACTAAACATGCGCAAGATTCGATGTGTGAATGTCGCAAGATGACATGAAACGGTGACATTAAGTTTATTGCTACATAATACATAATTGTTAACACATCGTAACTGAATTATTTACACTTTTGAATCCTTCGTATTATTCGTGCGTGTTGTGTTACACATGTTTATAGACTGTAAATAATAATATGAGCAACCGGCAACCAATATTAAAATTCAAATTCATTTAGCCTCGAAAGTTCTTTTATAGTAATTATTATTTCCATAAGCGTTAAAAGCAAAATTAAAAGTTAATCTATAAACAACTCACATTTATTTGGTGATCATTAAAACATGTATAGAAGGAATAACGAATGGCCATTGTATGAAATGGTTCATCTATCACAACAGACAGCTATATAATAAACATCAAATAATGGCTTCACATTAACATTAATATTTTATACAACATTTATAAGTATTCCATAATAATATAGTAAACTGTAAGATTTAATTTAATACAATTTATGATGTTCAATGATTTTCTGGTTTACAAAGTCTTTCTAGTTCGAGTCACAGACTACGTCAAAGTAAGTCACCAGCTTGCCTCGAGTGCGACGAGTGAACATCGGGTCACATAAATGTCCGGACTGTTACCAGGCCAGCGCCCGCGCTCTCTATCACCGGATCAAGATAAACAGTGGAGATTCATCGCACGACGATAGGTTTATAGCGTTAACCCGGGGCTCGCAACACCGCGCCACTCGTAGTTGTGCACCGACGCAAGGCACTCAGTCGCTGTAACTGAGTGACGACGAGCGGGCGGGCGAACTGCGGCGCGGCCGTCAAATGTGCACCGGCACGTGCAGCAGCAGCGCGTCGCGCCGCGGGAACTCCAGCGCGCACATCTCGCACTTGTACGGGCCGCCCGCGTCCGTCACCGCCTCGGACTCGGCGCGCGGCCGGATGGCGCGCAGGTCGTCGGCCGGGCGGCGCGGCGGCCGGCGCGGCCGGGTGGCGCGCGCGCGCGGCGGGGACGGCGGCGAGGGCGGCGCGGGCGCGCGGCGGCGGCGCGACGCGGGCCGCTCCTCCGTGTGGATCATGCGCGGGCGCGGCGCGGGCGAGGGCGCGCGGCGCCGGCGCCGGCGTGCGGGCGACGCGGGGGACGGCGGGGAGGCGGGCGACAGCTGCGTGTCGGACGTGGGGGAGGGGGAGCGCGACGCGGGCGGGGGGGAGGGGGAGGGGCGCTCCCAGTCGCGCACCGGCGACTGCTCCGTCTTCAGTTTTCGTCGTCTCTTGTACTTGCGCGGCCCCGTCTATAAACATAACAATTACCGCCAGTTATGATTTTGCACATTCCGTTTGCCCTAGTTTGTGCCTACTATAATGGTACAGGCTCCCAACAAAAGCATTCACCTTAGACGCAGTCCTCACCTGGGGTTGTCTCTTGAGCGCCGTGTTGGCGTCACAGTGCTGTATGAGGTGCTGCACCAGCTCCGCGCTGGAGTGCAGCGTGCGGCCACACACAACACAGCAGTAGGCGGGGCCACCTAGCAACAATAAAAAACAATATAATTTAGAATAAAGAAGGAGCTCAATTAGAATAAAGCCACACGGGCATTTGCGTTGCGTCGCAATATCGCCGCTACTACGTCTCATCATTTCGGTGTAGGATATGTCGGCCTTTCAAAGGCAATGAACGTTGCATTGCGTTCCGGGGTCTTACCACAACCCCCCCTCTGCGCTACTTTTCTCTGCCCGTGGAACACTCGTTTCGCCACCACAGGCCACAGGCCGCAGCGTCACCGTTTCAGCGTCGCGTCGCATCATATCGACTGAGCACCGTGTGACTTCTTTCATAGTGAGGGGGAAACATGCTCATAGAATGTATGGCCGATGGCAGCAAGTGATGTGACATACCGTTAGCCCGCCTGTCGGGAGCGGAGTGATGCGAGCGCACATGTTCTCGTAGAACCACGCGCTGGTTGAACGCGCGGGGACACACCGCGCATGCGTATGGTTTTTCGCCTGAAACATTACATAGTGATAGTTGGCTACTTTTCAAATAGATCATTGTGTGATCGTAAGTTTTATATTATAACAGCTTGTCAGGAATGGAATGGCTACGAATACAATATCTTATTTTAGCTTGGCAAAACATATAATTTTTGGTATGTAATTTTGACAAAATAACATGAGGCTGTAAATTCAGCATTTATAAGACAAGAAAGCTGTCTGCTCGATAAAAAAAAGGAATGATTCATAGTTAAAAAATCGAAAACAATTTCTAACAACCCAGTGTGTAGTGGGGTTTTTGGATTAATTAGAAAAAATCTTTCATCATTTGAAAGGTACATTATTCAGGGTGGTCATAGGCTATGTATCATGTATATGTTACGGCTAAAAGCCGAAGTAAGGTAACCTAGAGTTATGATGATATTCGTCAACAAAGTTGGCAAAAGTCTTGCATCTTAGAACTTCCATGGTGCTGCGTGAATAGTTAAAGTTACAAGAAAATAATGTGTGGCTGAATTGGTTGGTAAAATAAATATGTTAGCCATCTCAAGCATTTAATTAAGACCGAAATTGCCATTTACACTTTATATATTAAATTAATATCCTATGAGTTATCGCATAATAAAAACTTTTGCGCGACCAAATAATTATAGCGGCAGCAGTGCGATAGCAGGCCAATGCTTTATATGCTTATGCTAGGACTACTTAGTATCATGACGTACCTGTGTGTATTCTCTCATGCTTCCGTAGCGTGCCGCCATCCGCGAACGCTTTCCAGCAGAACCGACACGCATAGGGCCGCTCGCCCGTGTGGATCCGGATGTGAATTTGTTGCGAGCTCCGCGACCCAAAAACCTTGCCTATGGGTACATTATACAATGTTTTAAGAGGAATGGGCTAAGGTAGCCCGTGAAATTACAAATTTTCTTACATTTTTGGGGACACACAGATTAGTGTAAGGATGTATGTTGATCAAAACATGAATTGGCTACTGTACGTGCTTTCGCCTTAAGGAAAGGTAACTTTACGGAGTGGACAGTCCTCACGAATTAGAACATAAAGAAACGTAAAATTCATGCAGAAGAATTCTACTTTTCACTATGAATATTGCTATGTTTTGGCTTGTATGTTACAGGTGTCATGTTATAAGTACAGTCTACTTCATTCTTTTTTACAGTAAAATTACACGAGTAGAAACGCCCTGGATATGATCTACAAAATGTTGCAGTTTTTAAAAGCACTCAAGGAATCAACATACGTATAGTAGTACTCACCACAAACTCGACAAGGGAATTGTCGCGAATTATTCGATGATGTCGCATTATTTCGACCTCGAGCCATTCTTTTTAACCTGCAACAGAGAAAGGTATATTGTGTAAGCTATTATAAAAGTAGTGGTGGCTCAGTGATAAGGGCACAGACTTACATGTCATAGGTTGTAAATCTTAATATGAGAGGACCGCGTTGGCCTGACAACGCACAAAGTTTACAAAAACCTTATAACGGGTGTTTTTTTAGAGGCGGAGAACTTTATTACACAGATTTTTTTAAATAGCCATGAAATTGGCTTTATTTCATTGATAATTGTATGCTATTTATGTTTTTATGTTTGAACATGATTCCCGGCATGTTGCCACAGTGGATGGTTTCTTTGAGTAAATCGTATCGCGCCCTGTTTGGCATAAAGACTTAGTAATCGTATCTTTGTACCACTCACCATTGACTGTAACGTTCGGACCATCATCGTTTTTGAACCGTTGACGAACGATCAATTTGACGAAATTGAATAAGAAGGATAGGAAGATGGAAAAACCTTTACAAATCGAAGCACCTATAAATCTAAAAAGCTTACGATGTTCTTACGTCATTCAACTGCTTTATTTTCCTTCCTTCAAATGCATTTCGCAATGAAGACTTTAGACATTTGGTTTTGTCCGCATCCAGTAAAATATTATAAGCTGCGAACCATTATAATAGCGAAGTGTCTTCAGCAAATATATCCGATAAGTTAGTCATCATGTGTAAGGAAGATTATTATTATAAACTAGAAATAGGAAGGGGTCGAGAATTGAACCTTGGGGTATACCCATCTTCATTCGAGATCTGGGGGACATCGCCCCGTTAACATACAATTTATGTAGCCTGTTTGATAAATAGGAAAGAAAAATATCAGCAGCTTATCCACCGAGTTCACAATTTGAGTTAAAATGAGACATCTGGTCTAGCAAGTTTTTTTATTTCAGAGCTGGAACACCGACATAGTTATATAAATTAGAGGAACCACTCTTACAACCCGTTTTGAAAAATAATACTACTATACTATGTTTCATTAAGTCAGGGAACTCACGGCTGTCTAAACATTGATAGGAAGGAATATTCGAAGGCCATCACGAACTGGTCTCTCGAGAAGGGATTATGACTCTTCCCTCACACAGAGGAGGCCTGTAATTGTAGGAGTGGGAATGTTACCTGGGCTGTGCGTGCGGCGCGCGGTGTCGCTCGGCGTGCGTCTCGGCGTGCGCCAGCAGCTGCAGCGCGTCCGCGAAGCCCTCGCCGCACACGTCGCACGTGTGCTCCGCCCAGGTGCTGCTCGAGCTGTCGTGCCGCTTGTAACTGTCACACCATACACCATCCATTAACCATCACGTTTACAGATACAAAGTCATTCCAATAAAGGTGCTAGCGTTGTTCTTTTCACATAAAAACAGAAATTAAAGTTTGAGTTCAATTAAAAACCAAGATAGAAAAAAGGGAAATATTGCAAATTGTTCGTCATGGGTGTAATTTCCATGTTTTAGAGGTCGTTGATACCGAAAATGAGGTTGAAATTTAAATCTAAGATGGCAGCTTACACTTTTTTCAATTAAGCATCGTGTCGCACACCTCCAGCTTACTTACGACAGCGCGGATAGACGGAACATGGTTATGTGTATCACGTACCTGTGTGCCGCAGCCACGTGTCTCCGCAGCAGGTCGGCTCGCTGGAAGGCGACGCCGCAGTCCTGGCAGAACAGCTCGGGCCCGCGCATCGTGTCGTACACCGCGCGCTCAGACGTCCCGTGCGACAACGGAGAGAGACGGAACTCCATGTCGTCGCCTGAATAGAACAATATTAATATAAAAATCATAGGACTTGCAATGATACATTTAGAGGTTCTCTGAAACCTCCCAAATGCCAACCAAGACATTAATCTTGCCAACAGGCTTGCCCTAGGGTCAAATTTAATAAGCTAGCGAAACTGCAGAGGCGATGGGTATCGAAATCTACAAGAAGAAGAGATCTTCTATGAGGTCAACGACCTCTGGTAAAGAAGTATGAGTTGAGGAAATCAGTTTATCTTTTGTTTGATCGTCTTTAGATATCGATAACAAATCATACAAATCAAATGTTCAGACTTACTCTAAATCGTTTTACCCTGTATTTCGTGAGATAAGCGAAATTGGTGACAAAATGTCTGCCTACTTTGGGGTATACAATGTCGCCCATGCGCATGTGACCGCCCGTAATTTTCTGAATAATCATGAAGAAATGTCGAAAATAAACTTTAAAAGGGGGGGTCTATCTACAACATTTTTCATGTTGTTCAATTTTTAATTTTTTAAGTATAGTTTGTAGATTTGCTTTCTATTTTTTGACACATCTCCGAAGTTTATGGGTCGATATGGATTCTGTTTATTATTTCTAAAAGCTTATGAGTTATTTTAACAGGTTAATTAACATTTTTACTAAAAATTATCGACGACGAAAGAAAAAACGGAATCGAAGTCATTTTTTCGGTGAAAAATTGTGTATTTATTTAAAAAAAACTAGTGTAACTCCATAAATTATCCCGATAGGACGACTTTTTTAATCATTATTTGTAATCTACTACATAACAGCTACAAATTCACAAAACATTGTTGATACCTATCTCTAAAGAAAAAACAAGGGTGGGTATAAGAAATCATCGCAATCTTCATGTGTTGGCCACTGAAAATCCACACGTCATTAGGGAAACAACTTTCCAGACTCAATTTTCCATAAATGTATGGGCTGGAATGATTGACGGTGAACTTATTGGCCCTTTCGTGTTACCAAACAGACTAGATCAACACGCGTTTTTAGATTTTATAGTCAATACGTTGCCGTTGCTTTTGGAGGAAGTACCGCTGGAAACAAGAAGGCGGATGTATCTGCAATTAGATGGAGCTCCACCACATTTCGCACGACTAGTTCGTGATTATTTATTATATTATTTATTATATTATCCGTGGCGGATTGGCAGAGGAGGTGCCATTGCTTGGCGCTCTTGGCGGCGCCGCGATCTCCCGACCTTACACCCTTCGATTTTTATCTTTGGGGCTACATGAAACAAAAAGTGTATGCCGTGCCCTTCGAAAGCCGCGAGCGATTAGCGGCTAGGATTTTTGCTGCTGCTGCGGAAATAAAAGAAAACCGTGAAGAATTACGTCGTACAATCAAAAGTGTTGCCATGAGGGCTTTGGTTTGTTTACAGGAGGGTGGGGGCCATTTCGAAAATCTAATTAATTAAAATTCTTGTAATTTTTATTTTTTTAGTAAAAATCTGGCTATTGCTTGTTTGTTTTTAATTCCATTATCATCCTCATTATTAGTTTAACCTTTTAGTACTCACTGCTAAGAGCAAAATTCAATTGACTTTCACATTATCTTTTCCTAAGTTTGACTCATCAGAGTTTTAAGAGTTTTACCTTGGATTTAGTTACAGTTAGGTATCAATAATGTTCTGTGAATTTGTAGCTGTTATGTAGTAGATTACAAATAATGATTAAAAAAGTCGTCCTATCGGGATAATTTATGGAGTTACACTAGTTTTTTTAAAATAAATACACAATTTTTCACCGAAAAAATGACTTCGATTACGTTTTTTTTTTCGTCGTTGATAATTTTTAGTAAAAATGTTAATTAACCTGTTAAAATAACTCATAAGCTTTCAGAAATAATAAACAGAATCCAAATCGACCCATAAACTTCGGAGATGTGTCAAAAAATAGAAAGCAAATCTACAAACTATACTTAAAAAATTAAAAATTGAATAACATGAAAAATGTTGTAGATAGACCCCCCCTTTTAAAGTTTATTTTCGACATTTCTTCATGAATATTCAGAAAATTACGGGCGGTCACATGCGCATGGGCGACATTGTATAAACGAAATGTTGTGTACCCGAGTCGGAGTCCTCGTAGGGCGGGTCCGGCGGCTGGTCGCGAGGCGGCAGGTGCGGGTGCCGCTGCTGCGTGTGCGCAGCGAGCGCCTCGCGCGACCAGCACAGCTCGCCGCACGTGCCGCACTCCACCGGGGAGTCGCCGCCGTGCACCTAACACAAAATAAGGGTGGTTTCAGATTACCGTTTTTTCGGCGTGTTTAACCTTCGCGCCTTTTTCCACACTCGGAACTCGTACACACGGCGGCACATCAAACTGTACATTTCCAGTATAACATGGCCTCGCATTTCCAGTACAACGAGAGATCCGCATAAACTGGTTTTGTATAGCTTAATTGGCCGTTGTGCGTACGAGTGTTGATGCGCGTATAAGCTCGAACAAGCGCGAGTCTCGAGATAAGTCGTCAATATTGCTGACAGCTGTCATTTAAATAAGCGTGCCCCCATTTCATTCATCCAGTGTTCATGAAACCAACATCGTAATCGCGTAAAAATAATCAGCTATCCCAGATATTTGCGTCGAGTAGATATTGAAGTTTTATAAGGGACAGCTGATATTGTTTTCGCAATTACGATATTGGTACCACCATTAACTAAGGCTACACCGCGAAAACTCTTTATACATATAGGACTTAAGTGAAGAACATCTCGTACCCTAATGGAGGATCATATCAAGTAGGCATTCATAAATAATATTATAAATATGAAAGGGAGTTTCTTTGATGGTTTATAACGGCTGAACTGCTGAGCAGATTTCGATGAGTTCTGGCACACAGTAAATTATGACTTAAATTAGGACTATTTTTATTTTATGGGATAATTTTCGACTTTCATGTGAGCGAAGTCGGGGGCAAAAACGTCTGCAAAATAAGCACTCACCCTAGCATGTGACTGCAAAGCCTTCTCCCTAGCGAAACCAACCCCGCAGTGCCTGCAGACGAAGGGGCGCGAGGGGTCGCTGGGTGGCGGCGGCGGCGAGGGCGGCGGGGGCGCCGCCGGGGGCGAGGGCGGGGTGGGTGGGGGGCGCGCCGGCGACCGCGCCCGCCGCGACCACTGCTGCGTGCGCGCCGACGTCATGTTCTCCCACATGCCGTTCTGTAAAAACCATGACAAGAACAAATTGTATCTACTAAATGCAAGAAACAACACGAAAAGAAGATTTGATTTTTATTCCCTCTACAAAGAACTTATTATTTTAATACCCCTCAGGCCCACATACCTCTTCCACCGGTTCAGGATTCTTTTTCCGCCGACCGCGTTTCTTCTTTGGTTTCACAATTTGGTTATTGTCTAAAACATCCTCTGCAATACAAACACATTTTTTTTTTTTTTATATGTTATGCTAATATTTGCAAACCTCCATACAAGTTAGTTGAGGCAACTGGCGCGAGCAAATTGCGACCCAGATCCCGCGCGGAAGTCGCCAGAGATTATTAAATTTTACATTACATTCATTCAATCATTTACATTAGTATTTTCACAGTTATTTAACCACCGATTTGACATCAGTACCAGTGAATTTTATTTTCATTGCAAGAAGGTTGCTCCCTCTGGCAAAATTGCTAAAACCAAAGTAGAGATTACTTTGGTTTTCTCGGTACTTCCTGTTAAGTTGGTAAAATAAGTGCGAATGGACCGCATTATTGACTTTCTTGGTAGCTATACTTACCATAATCTATTGAATCGGGGTTTTCAGGCACAAAGGCGTGAACCTTCAGATGGTTCATGAGATCGCACTTGCGCACGTATCGCACGCCGCACAAGTTGCACGCATGCGGCCGGTCGTTCTGATGGGCCACCATATGGTTCATGAGCGCGGCCTTCTTGCGGAATCGTCGCGAACAAAAGTCGCACGGCCAAGGACGCATCGCTGTGTATTCATCCTGCGAAAATAATTATGAATATAATTCATGCAGAAGCTTCAGGCCTCTTGTCTAGTGTCTACACGTTTTCTATTGAAAATCTGCGGTTGATTCTAAGTGTAAATCGGCGCCGTGTCCGACCAACTGTGCCCGTGCCCTGGACAAGGCGAATCAAACGCACTTTTTCCTGGAAAAACAACGAGTGGACAAGAGGTCTCACATAATTCACACACAGACTGTGGCTTAGTGTACAAGTAGCAATCATGTATCAATGCATTTTTTGTAAAATTTTGCTTCACTCTCAAAAAGCAAATGACAAAGTGTTTGTGAAAAAGGCTCCTTAACAATTTATATCAATTTACTGAATTTAGAGAAAATGTATGCAACTTTATACTTGATCTGTTGGTAAAGGGACATCAAGGTCATTTTCTTCTTTCATAACAACTTCAGCATTATTCAGATGATCCATAGGAACTTCCACTCTGAAAATAAATGTTACAATTAAATGGAGTGCTAACAAGAATCAGGACTAAAAAATATTGTTTTGCTAAATAAAGAGAAACAGACAAAAGAAATACACAAAAACTTGTGTCTCGAATGTAAAATTATTGTGATTATTACAAGTCATGGAAAACTTCAGGACAATATTGGTTTTCTTTTTATCTTAGAGGTCACAATATCACTAAGTTGCAATTATATTTGAGAGAACTATTACTTAAAACTAAAAATAAATATCTGAGAGATCTTACTGGTACCTTTCCTGCCCACCAGGAATCACCCAATCGTCCGTAATGACCTCCTCTGTGACACATTCCACGCTAGGATCATCGGCAAGTTCAGCTGTCTCAGTATAGCTCATTACATCTTGAGATAAAAACATTAAATTCTCTGCAGCCATTTGGTCCGTGCTCATCATCTCTTCTGATGTCTGCGTGTACAATTGATTCTCAACCTTCAGCTGAACACGATTAAAAAAAAAGAGTAAAATATTAATAGGAAGAAAAAAATATTTCTACAAACACAGATCATTATTGCCTACCATTTTATGCACCAACTTCTAGGTGTGAATAAGTTACTGCACAGAGTTGAAAAGGAATACCTAGAAAGTTTATTGTCACAAAAAATGGAGAAAAGCCATGCTAAAAACCGAAAAACTGTTCAAGTAGTTTCAAGAAATTCTATTCCCAAAGTATTAAGCCTCACCATGTTTGAATATCCTGTGTGTTGCACATTCTCTAGGCCAGTTATAACTTCCTCTGGCTCCACAGAACCTGGACTGTGCTGAAAAGCAAACATTTTCTTCAGTGGAGAAGAAAATAAAAAGAAAATGTAAGAAGAAAATAAAAGACAGTGACAGTACTTTAGTCATTTTAAAAGTACAATAAATAATCGTTATTTTTTTAGTTGTATATAAATAAAAAAGGAGTTAGACCAAAACAAGAAAAAGTGGAAGGAAAGGTGATAGTTTTAAGTATTCAAGAAAATATTCATTTGGTGTTTATAAGAAGTATGACAACCTCATAATAGCTTTTCCACCTATAATAGCTTGTCACCTATATGTAGTGTCCGCCCGAAGGTCGATTTCTGTCCCAAGCCGATTAATCGACAATCTCCACAACCTTCAGCCGAAGCCGAAGATTTGACAACGAAAAAAATTCAGTTCAAGAAAGGCTAGAAGTGAATAATATAATGATTTTTTAAACTTTCAAATAAGTTGACAAAAAATTTAATAACTATTCGAAATGTGTGACGCCTGCCGCTCCGCGCGGGGCCTCTTCCTCCGCCCTCCGCGCTCTCGCGCATTCGGAACAGTTCGTTTAATTCCGACGCTTGCTAAAAACCTTCAGCTTCGGCCAAAATTTCGGGCCATTTTGACGGAAGCTAAAGCCTCGGTCGGACACTACCTGTATGTCATAAAACAACTGGGCTTTATTATACTCTCAGACCAATATGACAGTATTATAATTTCAACCTTATTAAAGTCTAATAAACAGGGGTTTTCCTCAAAAGTGTTAAAACTATTAGGAGGTTGACTTCACAGTAAAGCCTCTTTTCATTCTTTACCTTCACTTCAACTTCTTCCTCCCATTGGAGGTTGAAGTCTTCAGCTTCCCCCTCCATAATAAGTTCTTGATATCAGTCCATTGATAGCATAGTGGATCCAGGAGCCACCTACAATTTTATATGTTTTTTTTTTACAAGAGTTTAAAAGTGTAATTGGGTTTTCAGCGGCAGCCTGTTAGGATTTGTGCATGATTGATGGCAATAGTCTCACCCCCTATGACATGGGAATACATAACTGAAATGTGGGTAAATTATATGTATATATCTATCTAATCCTTTGGGAAATGACAGGTGTGATCCGTGTCAACATCACACATTAAAGGAATGAAACATGGTTTGAAGCATGTTTTTTTTAAAATTAATAATTGACATTCTTAGAGGTAGAATGATTCAAATGTGACTGTAACAATAACTTGCTTTCTGTAATCATTTTAGCTTAAGAACACCTCATTTACTAACACTAGAATATAAGCTGTTTGTAATACTAACAAAATATGGATCACTGTTGTCTGAAATTTTTAATTTAATTAGTTTTTTTACTTTTTTATGAACATGATTGAAACTATACTTTGCTAAGAACACATGTTAGTAACAAAGGTGCTGAGAACTGGATATTAAACTTTATGATTTTTGGGCTGAAGGCACTCATTAGAGTTGGTACCATGCAATTAAGATTTTTATCTGAACTGAATGTTAAGTAAATTTATTATAGAAAGTAATACAAGACCTGACTTTCATACAAGGATAGTCAATAGTGAATTGATGTTCTCTATCAATAACTAATTTTTTACTGTTTTTATGAAATTTCTTGCTATTTCTGTTTCTGAAACTATGCTTTGTAGTGCTTAGAATCTTACATTTTATGATTTCTTGGGAGTTTAGTTGTGAAGACTTTCATTAGAATTGGTACAATGCAATTAAGATATTTGATCTATTGAACTGAATGCAAATTTTATTGTAGAAAGTAATACAAGACATGACATCCATACAAGGATAGTAATAATGAATTGATATTCTGTAACAAAGCCCCTTAATTAAAGAATAAAATTATTTAAGTCTTTTGTCCTAGTTACACTATGGGTACTTCCAGATGGAACTAAAAAGTTTAATTATTAAGACTAATTATTTAAAATGTATAAATTTGATTAATTATGCAATACCTGCACATAAAAAGAACAATCTCATAAAATACCATGGTTATACTGTTATGGGAACATACTGATCACATTCCTGTCAATAATATTCTAGATACATTATAGAACATCCTTGAATCAAAACATCAACATAACCTTATCAACTACATTTTATTTTGGTTACAAATCAAGTATTGTGAGAAATGATCGTTCTTTGCTAATAAAATATTCATCGCTGTAGAAGTCGTTCTAATAATAAAGACTGAAAGCCGAAACAAAAATGGTGTCAACTTGGGAGTTAAGATGTAAAGAAAAAACGGTTAGGTTATCCTGTCAAAGTAAAAGGTTAGTTGCAATAATCATTGTACCTCTAATTAATTATTGATATAGTAAAAAGAACACTTGTATAGCCAGAAACATCACGTTCAATACGATAATCATAGCTGTTTTACATATCTATACGTTTACGTGACGCAATCATAGAACTTATCGATAGTTCATCATCGATGAAAACAATAATATAACCAAAGTCATTTCACTTTTTTGAAAATTACTTACCTGGATATTGTTTAATATTAATAGGTTGACCGTTTTAAGCTCAAAATTGCACTCGTAAAGCCAATATTTTCTAATGTTTGGTTATCAGACAAATGGCTATCTTCCATTTCCATTCCAACCACACCATAGACAGACAAACGCTTGAACAAATAAAGTGCCGAAAAATTTACTGCTTGATTATTTAATTATTTTAAGTATATTTTCAATATAATTTTTAAAAATACAATTAATTATCTTGATATTTTTATTATCTTAATTATAATAACAATGACTGGGGCTTGATCGAATATAATGGTAACATTCGTGGTACGAAAATGCGATCAGCTTTAGGGAGACTTTAGAAGGTCAATCTAGCATCGGACATTTTGATAATGCTGAATTTCACTCAAAATTCCATATATTTTTGTTTATCAGGTGAGCACTTTGCTTGAATTCGATTCTATATATATTCCTTTGTATATGTGTATTCCCTTTTCACTTAGTTAATTGATGGAAATGTGCGGTGCTATGTATACAATATGTTTACTTAAAAAAAACTGTCCAATCCGAAAGGGCCATATGGGACAACAACGACATTACCAAATTAAATAAGAAACTGTAAATATTCGTGAAAGTAAACATTAATGAATTTTAAAATACATAATTTTTGTGCCAAAATAACTATAATTTCCCCAAAATCTAATAAAAGTTTAACACGTGACAACACCTTCTTCGGCATTAGTATGTTCGATCGTCAATTATTGTTTGTTTATGACGTCATTACCGAAGAAGCAACCGGAGTGCCGATGCCGCCGCTCGCACTCCTGTGTTGTCATAATAAGTTTCCTCATTTTAGTTAATTTTATTGAATTTTTATCATGGTATCTTTTTTTACTTGTTGTCCAAAAAGGATTACATGTATTTTGTCTTTTTTTACAAAACGTTGCGTTGCGTTGTTTAGAATCTAATCTCTATACCTAAAAATACCCTCACGGATCGGACAGGTTTTTTTAGGCGCGAGGTCAGTCCTATTCTCATTTGAAACTTATTGTACAGTGAACGGGTTGCTAATGCAATTTTCGGTCTTGGTCAATTCCATAGAAAATACTAAAATTAGCAATTTAGATTCAGTTTCAGAACGAGCAACAGAAGTCAAGTTGTCAGTTTGACATTGACACTTGAATTGTTGATAGCGTTGACATTTGCTTGATTTCGTTTCGTGTACAAATTCGCAAATTGGTAACTTATTAATACAGGAATTGGACTTCTTTTGTAAATATAGGTTTAATGGTGTTGAAAAATGGCTCAGGAACTAAAAGAACTTTGTCAGCTTCTATTTCCGGACTCCACAGAAGGTAAACCGGCCTTTTTTATGCACTCAATAGTATAATTCCAGACTCCTCTTTTATTATGAAGGAGAAGGAAGACCATTATTTACGGTTATTCCATTATTTGGGTTTTAGTAGTTACTCTTGTTGATTCGCTCATATCTCCACTTCTCCAGGACTTTTATTGCAAACGAAATATTCCTTGTTTAAAAAGTGTGTTTGTATTCTGGCACTCCTTACAAATAAGGTTTAGATTTCTAAAACTCTGTCTGAGTTGGATCATTATTTTTGGCCAATGCAATAATGATCCAAGATAGAAAGAGTTTTAAAAGCTTCTTCAATGGGAAGCTTTTAAACTTTTACAAATTGTTCCTTTGACAATTTATTACCCACATTCATTGCCCACATTACATTCCTTATTTAAAATTTTCTTCTTCTTGGTCTATAGAACTTATCTAATGGAAATTTGGTCAGGTCGGGTTAATAATTATATTTCAAAAATATTTTACAGAAAATGCAGAATACTTCAATGATATAACTGACTACATCAAAAAACTTGGATCCCAAAATTGGGAACATATTCGGAAAGAGCCAGAAAGACTGACCGAGGAGATGAAACAACTGACAGAACAAACCCAAGAGCTGGCATTTGCTAATTACAAGACATTTGTTGAGACTGCAGAGATTTCACATACAATCATTAATGATTTAGCTAAGTCTAAAGAATCACTTTCATCCTTCTTGGATAACACACCAGTATTCTTACAAGAATGTGATAAATTCTCACAAATGGCTGGGAATATTGTGAAGGAGAAGAGGTAAAAACTGTTGGTTAAATAATAACAAATAATAAATACAGGGTGAATTGTGGATGGCCAAATCCGAAACTATGAGAAATAGCAAAAAATACTCAAAGGACCCTTGAGCTTGATTTTGATGAAAGTTAAACTGCATCATTGGATTTTTGAAAAATCAATATTCCTAGCCAGGAATGCAACCAGTGTATTATTACACTATTTGATAGTGTGGCTATTAAAATGTATGGTCAAATTCTGGGAAGTAATGATATACGGCAAACTAACTCTAAGTTTCGGATTTTGCCATCCATGCAGACTTGAAAAATTCACTGTTTTGCTGTAACTGCGCTGAACTATATTATAAAACATGCTTCTTGCCTTGCAGTGGGATTAAATAGGCTAAAAATATTTTTTTTTAATGAACATAGTTTTTTTACTATAATTGAAATGATTTCAGTCGCTACAGTTCAATACGCAGCCAAAGTGACAAGCTACTGGAGTTGCTGGAACTTCCATCTTTAATGCGAGAGGCACTGAATGCCGAGGACTATGAGAGCGCTCTGGACATCTTCACGTTTGTCCGTAACCTGTCAAAAAGATATTCTGAAATACCTATTGTGCAGGTATGAATCCGTAATGGTTTACAATCTGATAGTACAATTTACTATTTTATATAATACTTATTAAATTAACTTTTTGTTTTTCAGAATACTACATCAGAAATAATGACGCTTTGGTTTGAAACTCTCTACCACCTTTTTAATCAACTGCGTTATGATTTGCCGCTACCTCAGTGTTTGCAAGTGAGTAGCAGGAAAATAGCCATTGTCTTTTTTTGCCTCATTTTTCGATTGACCATAAGTGTATGCCGCATTTAGGTCCTGGGTTTGAATCCCCAGGCAGGGCAGTGTTATTGGGTTTTTCCATCAGAATCTCCATGGATTATGGATTTGTGCCTGGTTGATGGCAATAGGTTTGCGCCCTGTTACATGGCAATGAAATATAACTGGTACTATTAGGTACAGACAGCACATCGAACTACCAACACCTGTCAATTTTTTTTTATAGATTTTCAACTTTATCGGTATAGCATTAGGTTCAAGGTTGATTGGGAAATTTTGACAGTTTTGGGTAGCTTGATGTGCTGGTGTCTGTACATCTCTACCTCACCTTTCGGGGATTACAAGTGTGCAATGACAATTTCTTTTTAATAGATTCTAGGCTATCTTCGAAGAGCAAACACAGTTTACAGATCTACAGATGAAGATGAAAGCAGCATGTATGCTGGAAGTATTAAATCAAGTCATTCAGCTACTGCTGATGGTCTTCATGTGCATTTTCTAAAAGCTAGAAATGCGTGGTTTGAAAAAGCTTTGGAAGATGCCAAGAATACAGAAGGTTTGTATTGTTTTTATTGCGTAAGCATAATTCCAGAGATCATGAGTATAAGCCTAAGCCCAGATAGACGCAAAAAGTGCGTACATTAAGCTCATAGTTGATTCTATGAGTACAATTTTAATATTTTCTTTATTTAGGCAAATAAACTCCCAGGAAACGAACGCCTTTTTAATCCCCCACCAAAGAAGAGGGGTGTTATAATTCTTCAATTGAAATGTGTATCTGTCTGTGGCATCACAGGTCCTCAACAGATGAACTGAGTTAAGTATTTTTTTTGTTTCAAAGGTGTCTTTTATATTTCAGCACCAGAGAGACTTTTGAGAAGAATTGTAGAACTACACAGAATTCATCTATTCAATGTTTTGACTCAGCACAAATCCATATTTTTATCTGATTCACATGAGTCCAAAATTAAAGATGATGAGTTGAGTGGCACCAGTGCCTTGTCATGTTGGCTAAAATTAAAGGTAAGGAAGAAGCAACCTTATACCACCTACATAAACATAAAAATTCAAACGATTTATCTCAGTTTCTTAATAATTATTCTATGCTTTTCAGGTGGAAATATTGGCACAAATACTAAACCAGGATTTGCCCAAGGAAGACGAAGCCAGTTTCGAGTCCCTTCTGAATCAATGCATGTATCTCTGTCTATCATTCGGAAGAGTTGGAGCAGACATGAGATGCGTCTTAACACCATTGTTCCGCAACAACATTCTTACACAGTTCCATAGCGGACTAGACAAGGCCGACAGTCAATTTGAGAATCAAATGCGTTTGTATAAAGTACCGAGTTTAAAGAATGTGCCGCGGCCGATTAACGAAAGTATATCAACAGGGCCACCAGAAAACTTACTTGATTACTATCCTCTAGCCGAGTATTGCAATGGGATGCTTACAGTTCTGAACTCCATGAGAGTAACAGCACCATTGAATATTGTAAAGGAAGTATACAATGCTTTCAGGGAATCTTTCAACAAAGCTGTTCAGGTTTTATTAGCTTTCTACTACAGAGAGCAACAAAGCTTCACTGATACTGAAAAGCAGAACTTTATTTCTTTATGTGTATGCTTTACTGAAGACTTGGTGCCATACATAGCCAAGTGCTTGGCACAATCGTTTCCTTCCACACAAGTAGCAGAACTACTTGGAGTTACTTTGACTGTTTTACAGGAGAGTAACATTCTACATGTTGATCAAAATGCTGTCTGTGAACCTTTGAATTGTATAACAGGAGTGACGGTTAATTAAATTGTTTATAATAATTATAATGTAAATGCTATTATTATACGATAATTATGTTTATGTAAAGGGATCTTTAAATTATTATAAAAGTTATAAAAAATACAACACATAATTATTAAAAAAAGATGTTTAATCTCCTTATAAAAAATAGTGATTACCATAGAAAAAAAGATAAGGCACTGCCTTTTAACAACTAACGTAACATAGGAATGATTACAATACTTTTCTTGTCAATAACAAGAATACTATGAAAACTTAACTCTTTTAATTCTAGATTTTCCTTCATCATTTCTAGACACTTCATAGAAGTGTGTGACCTTATCAATTTGTCCTAAAGACTCGATGAACTCTCTGTCGTGGGTGATGATGATGAACATGAAGTTCTTCTGCGTCATTCGGTCTTGAACGATCTCACCGAGAGCCATACAAAGGCTTTTAATATTATCTTGATCTAAGTTTGTTGTGGGCTCGTCTAGGGCTAGAACTCCGAATCTGAAAGTTATACATTTAATGAGATTTGATCAGACTAAATAATACACAACTTCTATTAGTCTGTTAAAAACGATTAAACAAGACTGTAACTGGAAATAAGAGGCCTCCCAAAGTCCGAAGAAACGCTAAGGTTGACTGGTAGAGAATGTCTTGTGGCATTAAGTCTGCCTACGTACCAATTTGGTACATGAAGTTTAAATAAATAAACGCGCTGGATTATGCGCTATATTAAAGCTGGAAGATGGAGGGGCCAAAAACCGCAAGCGGTACTGATGAGCAAGATGCCCTGGGTCCGATTCCCAGGTCAGGCATTTTTCAGTAAAAGCCTGGAGTTGTGCCCGATTATTGGCCGTTAATAGGTACACCTCTGCCAAGCTTCGAGGACAACAGGCGAGAAGTTTTGTTTAAAAACAATCACATAATATGTGCACTTACCTAGAACTGAATGTTTCAGCGAGAGCCAGTCTTATGATAAGACAAGCCAACACCTTTTGACCAGCACTACACCTGTTTCGCATGTCGATTTCAACACCGTTTTTACATTGGACCACTCTGTAATAAAATAAATATATTTATCACTGCACAGTCTTCAAATGAAAAACAATCCTTATTTAATACCAGGGACTTAAGATTTATTATTTAGTCATGGGGTGAAGATACTCATGAATTTGAAAAATTTGCCATGGAAAAAAAAAAATGTTACAAATACAGTACAGCAGCCTAACCTACAGGTTGTAAACGGACCTTTTACGAACCCTTCAACTAAGCAAGCAACATCAAACGTTTTACGGTAGGACTCAATGTAACACACTCAAAACATTGTGTTGATGGATGCATTGAATAGTAAGGGGGTCGTGGAGGTGTTACTTGTAAAAGAGTTGGAAGTTTGACCCCCAATATCTACGTAACTAAAAGGTTACCAGGTATAGTTTAGAAAAAAAAAGATAGCAATGATGGGAAGAACTCTTAACGAAGCCGAAAGGAGTTGCCTTTCGGCTTATAGCAATGGTGGGAAGAAGCCTTAACGAAGCCGAAAGGCACCTCCTTCGGCTTCGTTAAGGGTACTTTTACACCCATTACAGCAAAGTAAATAATTTCAAAATCAGCTAGGATGAACATAAGTTTTACCTGTATTCGTATTTACGTCGTTCTGAATCCATCGTCATACTACCTTCGGCTTTGATTGCTATGTAATCTATATCGTTACCATTGTAGATTTTACTCCAAAGTTCTCTGTAAATGCAGAAGTATTGAAATGAACCCATAACTCAAAAACACAAATGTTTTAAAACACATTGAAAAGACATAAAAATGACGAAGTTGTTTGTCTTATTTTAAAACAATGTAGATTTATTTCGGGGAAGAGTTCGGGAGTCTGTGTTAATTGAGTGCGCTCGTACTCTTCACGCATTGATATCTTTACACAAACAGTAACTTAAAATGAGCCATTTCATTTTGAATTATATATATTTATATTTTTTTTATGTTAGCCTGTATTATGCACCTCCTGAGCAAAGGCCTTCCCCCATTCCTTCCACTTCTCACGATGGTGTGCTTCTTCGCGAGGAAGCCATCCAAGACTTATACTTATATTTTATTTATTTTAAATAATATTTATGAATGTAATCCCAACTAAGTTGAGGTCGGCTTCCAGGCTAATTGGATGCAACTACATTACATTTTTAAACTTACTTTATTATAAGATTTATGCTCTCCATTTTCCTTTTATGAAACTCCATGAGACATTTTTCTAGATTCATCAAATAGTCCTTTACATCCCTGTCCAACATTCTTGTCACTTCAAGTTCAAAGTATTTCTCTTTATATTTCTTTTCTGTATCTTTAGCTAAAGCAGTTTTGAGGTCTGATTTGTTTTTCTTAAGAGTAGTCTGTAATATTTAACAAAAGTTATAATTAGTATGTATGGAACTTGAATACTTTAGATAGATGATTTAATTCTCTGAAGCATGCGTCTTCGTGAATATTACCTGTAGTTCATCTAAAATGCCTTCGGTTTTAAACTTTTCACTGGAAAGCTTCATGTGTTGCACTGACAAAGAACTCTTTTCCTTCAAAACTTCTCGGTTGATAGTACTCAACTTTTCTTTGATCTCAGCCTCCTCTTTCTCACAATCTGCAGTTTCTTTTTGAACCTCTCTTAGTGTCAAATTGTCGTCTAATTCGCGTTTGTAAATCTGAAAAATGTTTAAGTGGTTAGTTAATTACCCTGGGCTTCTAAATCATTTTAATATTAAGGTCAGTTTCCTTCTGGTATGTTAGAAATTGTCTGAAAAATTTAAATGAGAAATATCGTACATATTGTATTGTATTCTTACCTGTTCCTTAGCAATTTCATCCTTCAAACACTCAATCCTCTTGGTAGTTGTTTGTCTATCACTTTGTATCTGTTTCAATTTATCTTCAAGTTTCTTTATTGTTTCCTCTTTCTTTTGCTTTTCAAGTGGAATATTTCTTTCTACATGTTGTCTAATATCGATATCAATTGATTTCACTTTGTCAAATGCCCTGGTCACTTTATTTACCTCGCTGTTTTTAGCTTCTATGTTAGCCCTGTAAAATTCATAATTCATGTCATGAATGGTATTGTCGGGGGGGCCTGTTGGTAAAAAATTGTGTAATTATCTGTGGAAATTGTATTGAAAAACCAAGATGGCGGCGTTAGTTCTAAAATGGAGTTTCAACTCAAATTTAAAGTTTTATTTAAAAAAAAGGAACTTTATTTATTTTTCACTGTATTACCTAATCTCCTTTGCAAGTTCAGCTTTAGCTTGTTCATTCTCTTTGAGAGCATTTTTCAGAGGTTCTACACCTTCTTTCAATTCAGCCAGTTCTTCTATATACTTCTCCCTATTCAATTCTAATTGCTTTTTTGTTTCTTGAAGGTTGTATATCTCCTGAACCTGTTGACATCCGATAAAAGAGATGCGATTAATGGCAGTGTGATGACACTATTAACAGCTAAAGATATATGGCATCATGGGTACCAAAGCAAAATAATTCATCTGTAAATTAACATAAGAATCACAATATTCTGTTACATATGACATATAATAAACTTACCTTCTTCTGTAATTTAAGGCATTCTTCTTTAATGTTGTTCTTCTTATCACGCAAATCCTGCATTTTTTTATTGTGTGCATTTAGTTTCTTCTGAGCATCCTTGAGTTTTGCCTTCAAAGCGGCAATTTTTTGTTTTAATTCCGCTTGTTTAGCAGTAGCTTCTTCCAGAGTCATATCTGATTCAACTTCCGAACATTGGGCATTTATTGCTTCAAACTGTAAAAATACAAAGTGAACAATTATAGCAATTTCTTAAAAAAACCATTCTATCTTATTTATTTTTTTAAACTTGAATAGAAAGCTCACCTCCTTGGTGAATGTTTTAACTTCTTGGTTGTATCGGTCTAACAACGGCATATCTCCCTGCATTTGCTTTAGTGTCTGTAGTTTTTGTTCAGGTTCTAACAGAGACATGGATAAGCCATCAGTTTCTTCTGTAAGTTTGTTTATTTTCTGAAATAAAGAAACATTTTAAAAGTGTATAGTTTTGACTACACTTGTTTTGAAGCACCTTTTATTTTCATTACTTACCGTTTCAACATCAGCAATGCGTTGCTCTAGCTGTGGTTTGTCCTTCTCTTTGAAAGATTTAATCTTTTCGTTCAAAGATTTCATACTCAGTAGTTCATCTTTCTTAGCCGATTCTTTTTGGAGCTCTTCTGCTACCTTTTTAAGTTGATCAGGTACATTCAAGACCTTAGTATTCAGTTGGCTTATTAAATCTGACACCTGAAATAATTAAAGAATAGCATAATATACCTTCCTATATTAACTTTGAAAATAAGAATAATTTGATCATAATATACCTCAGTTTCGGAGTCAAATCCACGGTTACATAGAGGGCAACAACTGTTGGATTTTAGTTGTGATTCGTATTTAGTGATGACAAACATCGAGGACTCGAGAACATTGCGATCATCCTGAAATATTAACGAGAGTTAAGATATGGATAACACAAAATATTAAGGTTTTATTGATGCGTCAAAATTCAACGCTAGTCAAGTGAAACGAATGACTGTTGATAATTCATTCAATCAATCCAAAAAAACCACTTACACTTAAAATCCAAACGCAAATCATTGTTTTGTGTTGTTGCATTGATCTGCAGTTCAGTTGAAAACACAACTGCACTGAATTTGTGTAAAGTTGATTAACATCATTCACAGTTATAGTTAAAGTAATAATGAACATTACAAACCTGCATCTTTTCTACATTAGCAACAACTTTACTCAACGTGTTTTCGTAGGTCGATGCGCCACACACTTTGTACATTTGTTCTTCAGCTTCCGTATGTTCTTTGGACCGTTCCATTAATGTAGCCCGGACATGCTTACGTTCTTCTTCAAGTTTAGTTATCTAATATGAAGAAATAATAATAATATTTTTTTAAACCATAACATCAGATTGTTTATACATGGTATCTCAGTTCAGTCAGTTATAAATGGACCAAGTATCGATCCTTGAGGAACCCATAAGATGGCTTTGATATCACATAAAGAGCGCTTAAGTTATAGCCGTTGGATGAAATCAAAAAGCCGACGGCTTTGTTTGTTGCTGCTGTACCCGCGTACTACATACAGAAAAGTTTTAACTTACACAATCGTACGCTTAAGACAAGTTACAAAAAAATCACAAATGTATCTTTTAACATAATTCAATATTTGAAGACCTAGTAAAAACTGCATTTAGGAGATTAACAACTATTAAATAACGAGTTAATAAAAATACAGTACAGGCTACTACTCCAGAAATATTTAGTTGTTTTGAAGATGCTTGTGATATTTTTTTTTCATTTTTGTCCGTCTTTCCGTCTGTCTGTTTGTTCCGGCCAATCTCCGACCGGACCCTCGGACCGATTTTGACGGGACTTCTACTAGCAGATAGCTGATGTTATAAGGAGTAACTTAGGTTACTTTTATTTTAGAAAAAAATAATTAGAATTAACAAATAAATTAAAACCCTTGAAATCCGATTTAAATAGGGAAGTAATATTTTAACAATTATAATTTCACGCGTTCGAAGGTCGCGGGCCACAGCTAGTAATATAATATATTCATAAATTTATTAATAGGTGTCAATATTTGATACCATTACTTACTTTAGTCTTTTTCTCATTCAAGTTCTTTTTCAATCCATTGACTTCAGAATTCAAGCTAGATTCTAGCTTTTTCAGAGATATTGCGAAGTCTTTCTCTGGCATGGTACCCAATAGCTCTGTCAATGATGTTCTATGCTTGTTTTTAAGCACAGTTAGCTGTTTTTCTTTCTGCTTCAGTAAATCTTCTTTCACCTCGCGTTCTTTCAGTTTGGCACTTTGTTTTTGTAACTTAGCAATCTGATGAAGGAAAAATATTTTATGAGTCTTTTAGAGGAAACATCGTTATTATTAAATGATATTGGTTTAATCTCTTACCTTCTTATCAACAACATCAAGTTCTTCATCATGTTTCTCTAATTCCTTTTCATCCTCGTTGATTTGATTTTGATGTTCCTCTGTGTTTAACTCTTTCTCTACTCTTTCATAATCTCTGTAATCAATAGATCTATTATTTAGAAACTGCTTGAACATGGAGCAAAACCTTTCGAAATTTGAATTCTCAACGCTTGTTGGCAATAATGTTTTTTTCGAATACATGCTTACTCTTCAGCAGCCTTGAATTTGTTTTCTGCAGTTTCCAGACGTACTTTAGACTCGTTAGCAGCTACAATCTCTTTTGATATTTTGGCTACCTCTTTCTTGTTCTTTTCAATGTCTTTTTCTTTACTGGATATTTGTTGGTTGTGACGAGACTAAAAATCGAAACATATATCTTAAGAATGTTAGGTACGAACCAATTACAATGTTTAAAAAATTAATAATTCTTCAAAAAAAATTAATTTTGCTTATTTTACACTCACAAGAGCAACGAGGCTTTCGTCCACCAATGATTGCTTTTGCTTCTGTGCTTTGTCAGTTTCTGTTACTAGTGTTTGTACTTCCTGTTTGAGACTTTTTATCTTTTGGGTAATTTTATTCATTCCTTGCTCTGCTTCTTCACTAGTCTCGACTGTTAGAATATCCTCAACTCCTGTAAATATTATGATTAAAACATGCATTATAATTATACGTAATTATTACTGGTACATAGAATATTAAGGAAGAATAAGAAAAGATTAAGACTAAGTCAGGCATCGCCGATGTTGGCGATAAGTCGAGAGTTAAAATGGGGAGAAAAAATGGAAATGGGGGGAGGCCTTTGACCGGCAGTGAGACAGAGTAGACTCATTAAAAAAAAAACTTACCAGCCAATTCTGCAACTTTCACAATCATTTCATTTCGGTCAACAACTTTCTTATCATTTTGACTGTCCAACAAGATTAATTTTTCAAGTCTTATTTTATTTGCATCCTTTTCATTTGCTACTCTTTCTTCCTCATTATTGAAATTAGTAATTTTTGAGTAAGATTCTTTCAGTTCCTTTTCGTTAGCTTTCACAGTAGCTTCGTAGTTGCCTATAAATACAATTATGATAAAATTATTACAATTAATTGTTGTATAAAATATTTTAACATGCTGTAACATTATATCTTACTAAGTTTTTCCTTCAATTCCGGTACTGTGCCCTCAAATACATTTTTGATAACTTTCTTCAGTTCTTCCTCTCGTTTATGGAAGTTATCCAGTCTGAAATTTTGAATAAATGTTTGTCCATAATAAAAGATTCTTTAGATTCTACTAGTGTTACAAATTGATGCCAAAGGTGATGGAAATTACGGTGTAGAAAGCATCCAATGCAAGCTTGTAACTTGCACTGGGTAGTTATCCTTAACACGGGTCAAATGTAAGGTTGCCACTGTTGGTTGTGTGGTAAGTTTATATTGTGGTTGATTTTTTAAATAAGAGGAAATACAAAAGACATACTTCACTTTTAATTTCCCTAGTTTATTATCATAGGTAGTCAGAGTAGTTTCCAGTGTTTTTATGGTAGTTAATTTTTCTTCAATGGGCTTCATCTCTTTTTTCATTTCACAAAGCTTCAATTCAGTTTCAGAGATTCTAGTTTCTGTGTTGATGACATCCAGTTTCTTTTTATCAAGTTCCTTTTTTTGCTCTTCCAGAAAATTAACTCTATCAGCTAGAAGTACAGAATTTTAGATATTAGTGTGTGTCTGACTTCTTTCAAAACAGAATAATTTTAACTATTTTTAGTTTAAAGACTTACAAAGAATTTTTATTTCCGTAGCATAACCTTTCCTAATTTTCTTGATGTGGTCAAAACATTTGCCGTATTTGTCGGAATCAAATATTTCATCAAAGCGCTCTTTAACCTTCTTGCCTTCATCTAGAGGCCAGCTTGCTTCTTCTTGGTGGCAAAATATTACTGCATTCAGGATCGCCTTCGATACACCTAGAAATTACAAAGTTATCTGAGCTTAAGGAGTCCTCATGCTAATAGAAACATTCTCTATTTGTAAGGAGGATTATACTGTTTCTGGAGTCACTTCAATTTTTATTTGGATACAGAACAGTAGAGTGCCCTTTTAAAATTTATAACAATAATGTAAACAACCATGTATAAAAGAATGTGAGAAATGATAATGGATGAGTGCAAGAGAAAAAAAATAGCTTTATTGATTAAGTATGCACATTTTACCTGACGCAAGCCTTTCTCCACAATGCTGAACAACAATTTACTTGATTGCCAGAAGAGTTGCAAGATATGGTAATTTGATGGAAGCATTTAAAAAGAAAGGAATAAAAGTTAGTGAATTTATGATTTAAAACATGAATTTGATGATGATTGAAACAATATAATAAATAATTTATTTATACTTCATGTATGTTAGTGGTATAAAGGCAGACTTAATGCTGCATATCATTCTCTAGCAGTCAACCTTCATGTTAAATAGGACAACATTGTGGTAGAGTCATATTTTTGCTGTGAATATAATGGGACCACACTAAATTAGCAGTTCAATGTTTGTCAGGTACTACATGTAGTTGATTCTTACAGCTTCACTGTCAATGCTTCCTTTGCACCATTACCAAATCATCAGCTGGGAGCATCCTTTGCCTTTGTAGGCAACTTTTTTAGACATTTAGTTAATCTTTCTTTATCGTGTGGTTAGTGCCTAGCCCTTTCACTGCCCAGCACCCAGCATATGAGTCAAATACCCATATTACGCTGGGTGCTGGGCAGCGCAGGGCTAGTTAATACATTTCTCAACATGCTCTTAGGTGGTTAACTAAGAATAATGAGAACATTTTACAAGCATGTATGAAAAAGATGAAAAATAGGAGAATTTTAGATAATTTTTTTGGTATGTTTGTATGAGTAAAAGTTCCAATTTGTTTTGATGAATTTATTGTTGGCACTTATGTTCAACTGAATTAGGTCCAGACATGACTTACCAAGTTCATCATATAGAACTGCATCTAGATCAGCACATCTCTTTGATATATCCTTTGTTTTCCCATTTTCATCAGTTACTGATAGTAAAGAGTCCAGAGTACGGAAACTTGTTTTCTTTTTTTGTAACACAACCTTCATAGATCTTGTTACTTCCATGTTTTTATCTTTTGAGTTTGATAGCTGGAGAATGAACATAAGAAGCAATTTATTTGTAGTTATTAGTATTTGTTTTTTAATACTCATACTATTGAGAACTTATTTGAGTTGTCTTCTTCAATAAACAATAAGAAAGTGAATAAGGCGGTTCAATAAAATTTATCTCGGGAAGTAGCATTCGGAGAGAGTACAATGAATCTTTTTAATTATATGATAATTTTGGCTTATAGATATTCATCCTTGGCTTCTGCACCTGGAGACGACACTAACTTCATTATCATCATTTTTTTTTGTTTGTAAGCAAAGGATTTCAGTACGACGTACCTTCAGTTTTATTTGTGCAAGAACTTCAGTCGTTCTGTTTACTTTAGGGTCATGTATGAAACTTTCACCATGACCTATTCCCGGCGGCATTTGGGACGTAATAGCATAACGCACAGCTTCAATGATAGTTGTTTTACCACATCCATTTTGTCCCAGAATCAGAGTTAGAGGACTTTCAAATGAAATCCCCTGCTCGTCGGAATCATCAGGCCCAAAACTACGAATGCCCCGTATCATTAACGACTTAACAGTAGCCATAATGAAAAGGCAGTTGGGGTAAACCGTAAAGAAGTATATTTCGCAGCAAGCGAAGATATCACTTAGCACCAAGCGGCAAACAACAAGGATATTTCAATCACAGACGCTGACAGGTTAAGATCGGCGCAACGAGCGGCACAGCAACCGTAGTAAATTGACATTTGAGTTTTGAATTCTGTCATTCCTTTGAAAAGTGTGACCAACAAACAAAAAGCAAGCAATCAACTATCCGTTAAAGATCGTTTTTTCTACAAAACTGTATGTAATCATGCCATCATGCATCTTAGCACGCCATATACATACAAAAACGACACAAATACACAAACAAAAATCTTTTTTCCAAACTCATGTTTCGACAGCCAATTTGTTGCTAGGGATGTTAAAATCGGCCACACTGCAGTTACTATTTCAAAATAAACCACACGCATAGAGACGGACGTTATAAATATTATTTTTACCTTGCGGTGGTATTTTTAATTTTGAATTTACAGTATTATTTCGTTATTTTCTCAACGCCTTGGAAAATAAAAATAAAAACTATTTTTAGTTGATTGAATATCGATTTTTGTAAGTTCCTACAGGCACTCCTCTATAACACACGCTATCCGCCCGCTGCCTGATAGCTGTCTCTCTACTTCTGTCATGCATTGTTTGTCAAGTGAAATATTTATTTTTGTGTAACGTTTGATATTTTATTACCTCGTGAAGATGAAATCCATGTACATGGTCATTGATGGGTGTTTACTTTTCTAATAATTTGTGAGAGACTGTTAAGTTTATCATTTGGTGTGTGAATTTCACTGTTTCATATAACAATATTTCTGGTTGGAGAAATCGTGAACACACATCACTGCTTTGTGTGGTTTTTTAATAAATACTTCCATGTAAGTATTAAATTACTTGTTTATTTTTCCACCAAAATTTTTGATGGTCCGTCTTCATGTCATATTCTTTGCATTATCATAGTAAGTCTACAAACTAATAACTTAGTGAAGTGCTACCATAATTTGCAAGCATTCCACAGGAATCATTCATACAAAAATAATTTGTATACTTTACTTATTCCTTTTTAATATTAATAATTGATGGTTACAAAAATAGCATTTCAAATACAGTAAATTTATTAAACTTAGGTACAACAAAGAATATAGTACCCCATGTCCTTGAAAAAGGTAATTTATTATTTCACTCATGCTTGTGAATCATCACTAAATATAAATCTGTGTCTTGGTCAAGGCTACAGACTGATTTCCAGTGTAGTATAAATATTTAACAGTATATTGAAATCAGATTGAAATACTAATAATGTATGAATGGGTCATTTATGGTTAATTTATTGCTCTATCTGTTTGTATAATATTCATAGTCTTATTATATAGATAAGCTTACATTAACCCTCACCTTTTTCTTATGGTGTAGGCAGAAACTACAGAGTCCCTTAGAAGATCCGTACTTACTTATTTCTCCTCATTTATGGTCATGGATAAGCTTCTAATTCAATTTTAAGAAGTACTCAAAAGGTAATTTCATATTGACCTTGCTGTTATTGAGCAAACTTTTGAGTCCTTTAGTACCTGTTTCAGTACTTGTAATAAGAATCTCAATGCAATTTATAGTCTCAACAACATTGTTTACTATTTCACACTTCATTTATAATCTTGAAGCATTGAAAGTGTCAATATATATTGATAGTAATCTAAAGCAGACAATGGACATTCATTTGTGTATCTAGCAACCATAAACACAACAAAGCAGTTTGTATTCTGAGGCCAGTGTCGTGGGTCATCCCAGGTTAGAAAAAAAGGAACACTAAAAACTTATTTTGCTACCATGCAAAAAACTAAGTTTTGTAATAAACTTGATTTATTAAGCAACATAACTGTACAGTAAAAAAAAAACTGGGCCCCTTTATAGTCTTACACTTCCTTAGCTTCCGCTCTTCTTGTCTTTGACTATGCCAGTTGAAACATTTTTACTCCTTATTAAAATTATATTTCTTTTGCAGGAGAGAATATAATTAATAATGGCATCAACTACAGTGATCGAGACAGTCACTATAACAAGACCACTAAAGGTAAGATTTTCTTCAACTTATTAATATATTTATTTCTTACTAATATTATAAATGTGAAAGACTTTAGGGAAGGTTAAACTGGAAGCTGACTCCAATATAGTTGGGAAAAGGCTAGGACGGATGTTTGTTACTCTTTCACACAAAAACTACTGATTTGGGTGAAATTTTGTACACAGATAGTTTATAACCTGCATTTACACATAGGACACTTTTATCGCGGGACTATGATCTTGTGGGACAATTATCAAGCTCCATGCGGGAAAAGCCGCGGGCATAAGCTAGTATTTATATAAGACCATGCAGAGGAATGAGGAAAATGTGAGAATGAAGAAAGTTTTGAGTATAAATGTGGATGGTCAAAAGAGAAGAGGAAGACCAAAGGAGCGATGGATGGACTGTGTAGAGGATAATATGGCTAGATAGGAGGTGACTGCTGAAATGAAGAGTAATAGAGAAGTATGGAAGAAGCATGCATACTGCGCCAACCCCAAATGGTTAGGAGAATGATGACAGGCCTCTTCTCTGTGTGAAGGAGTGGGCCATTTTCCATAAAACAGGCCCAGTTTCAGGCTCTCTGAGCAATGGGAACAATGAAGGCTAATTTTACTATGAATGTAAGAAAGGCGATGACTAATAAAGGGACAAAAAAGCTTTATTTTTTAGAAATAAAGACATTTTTATGTGATTTTTAATGATTTCATTTTTGAGTTAGGTAACCTTTGAATTAACTTTTAAATGTCAAAATTTCTTGCTATTGTCCTCAACATTTATGTTATTCATTGTCAACAAATAAACCTCTTGTTTTTAATGTAAGTAAGTAGAAAACGTTAATACAAGTAGATGATAATAATATGCCCTTCATTGTTGTGGTTTCTTGCATACTACAACAACACAATTATAATATTATAGTTGAACATAATATGGTCAATAGTATGCTTGTCTTATTTAGTGCCTTGTAGTCTTGTACCTATTTTATCAATATTTATTTACTAGGAAAGAAGGTACGGTTTTTAGGGCTATTCAATCAATAATTATTATCTTTAACTCTATGCTATAATCATATTTTATAGAGACAATGCTAATTCGTAGTTCTTTCACCATTTGAAAGATACATTATTCCGGATGGACATAGGCTACTTCTTATCTGGGTACCACGCGGGCGAACCCGCGCTCAGAAGCTAGTTATCTAGTATATGTATAAATAAAAACCAATTGCCATAATTATGTATGAAGGATCATCTCGAGAAAATTCGTCCGATAGGTACGGATATTATTCTTTGGCCGTGTTCGTAATTTGTCCTGATAAAGTAAGAGTTCTTATTTTGTTCGTTAGTAAATTGCATCCGTGCGAAGGAAAATCGGGTCGTTCGTTTAGTTTAGTTTTAAAAAAAAACAACACTTTATTTTATTAATATGGCTGACTCATAATCAAACAGTCGTTCGTTGCCAGCACCGATGTCGGTACCTACCACATTTCATTGTCCAGAATATGATTGTTACGTAAATTCAACGAGTTGCGTAAATAAATTAATCACTGCATTCCGTATACTAAAACTGATACATTATGTTTCAACTTGTACGTTATGAACATGAAAATGGTGCCTAATAAAACTGTATAAATGCTCTATAGCAGGGGTTCCCAAAGTGTCCCTGGTGCGCCATAGAGAGTAAAGTGGCGAACCGTGAGGCGCCTCTGTTTGGCATTCTCATTCGAAAGATTTGCGGGGTTGCAAGATCCATTCCATGCACAAGATCCAACTCGAGTTACCATCCAACTTTAAGTTCAAAAGCTCAGACTTCTCATTCCCTTCGCAAAATCGTATTTTTGTGAAGCCGAATTTGCAACTGTAGTTGATGTTTTAATTTTTGGAGCTAACTACCTACTATCATTGTAGGGCGCCGAGATAAAATACTAAAGCTATAAGTGCGCCGCGAACTGAACAAGTTTGGGAACCCCTGCTCTATAGGACGATAGCCCCTACATTGTGGGGGCTTCTCCAATGTCGGATTCTATAAACCTGAGACTAGAATGTTACCAATTCTCATCATTCCTCACCCTAATCCCATTTGCCCTGCAAATATTTTCAGGGTGCAGAAAATAACTAATTATTCATTCACATTTTCGCATAGTTCTGCTCTGCCGAGTGGCCCCAAGCCTTGATAAAACTTGTCCCAGCGGAATGGAAAACAAAAAGTTATTATTCACACAATGGTTGAGACAGTTGCTTGCAGATTGCATTGAAAGACATTCATTGTTTGCGTGCATAGCGAACTGTTTTTCCGTGTGTGCTTACAATACACGCGTACTATTTAACGCATATAAAAGTTACATAAGTACTTCTTGATATTCGTATCTGTGGAACCGTTGCATGTATTCCAATTCGCATTTAAATGGTTGCATGGGTACGCCCACTAACGCGCACTACGCGTAATATCTGCGAATCATTTTAGGCTTTTGGTGGTTCAGATTTCATTACTACTTTTACACTCTTTCAATTCACCTGTTAAGACGTATCAACTCACAAAACATGAGTATACCACATGGCAGTAGAAGGTTTATGTAGGAATTAGAGAATATGGAGCAAAATAAAATCTGTACTGCATCCACAGTTGCACACACATTGCGAAAAAAGTAACAAAGTGGATTATTCCCTTGCCCTTTGTTTATTCAATACTCGTCATCCTTGATCCAATTTAAAATACCTTTACCGACATATCTCTGCGAAAACCCACAGGTGCACAAAGCCCAGTATTGGATTAGCGAGCGTAGTTGTTGTACTGTTAGTGAAGATTGGTATCGTGATGCAAACGCACGGTAACTTGACAGCGAGCTACTTGTGGCAGCCGGGCGAGTTCGCCCGCCGAATGCTGGGAGAGCGCCCGTCGCCTGTGCCACCCACGAGGGAACTGTGGCCTCCTCCGCAGCAACCCTTAAGCATCAGCACGTTGCATATCGCATACCTGCAAGATGAGCCATTACCGAGACGCGCGGCGACTCTTCCTTGCCAAATGTACCCAGCAACAATTAACGCCGAGCATGAGTACAGCCGTCTCAATAGACCACGCGTGTGTACCGTTGGAACTAATACCGAACCTCCTCCAACAATTCTCACCAGGATGAGGATTCTTATGAAGCGCCAACAAGATGAGCACGACAAGACCATCACAGCAAGCTGCCCACCGACAGGACGTTTAACTGCTGTACCAAGAGAGACCACTTTCGACATCAAAGAAGATGAAAACTCGGCACGACGAGCGTTTAATGGAATAAAAAAAGCTATATCAGGGGTAAAATATCGGGTAGCTCCGGGTTCCGAGGCCGTGGATAGCCCAAAAATTGTATATCATGTGCCTAAACCTGGGGACAGGATGACTACGACTTTCGGAGCAGAAGAAAAGAAACGCAGCTGGTGCAAGCTACCTTCGCGCACATCGTGTTCTCGGCGGCTGCGAGCTTTTAGCGAGTGGTGCAGACACCGCCCTCGGCGCCCCCCCAGACGTCAGCCTCACCCGCCACGTCTACAAATCACGCAGGTGTGATGATGAAGAACACTTGTAGCTGGATTGTGAGCGTAATTCGCTAAGTGCTTTGTTGTGTCTATAAAAAAACAGTCGGAAACATAAAGTATTACAACTGACATAAAACGAACGATGGTATTGAACGCTAAGCGATAATTGTGTTGTACGTTTTGTAGAAGAATAGAGTTTTAAGTAGAGTTTTTGGCTAATAAATGTGTTTCCATAATCTGTGTTTTGTTGGCGCACGGGCGGGCGGGTGGATGCAAGGGGGTTTGGGAAAGCTGGGCGGGCGGCAGTCCCGTGTTAGGCGCCGCGTCGCCCGGTCTTACCGCCCGAATAACGAATCCCGCCCTAAAAGCCTACCACGTACATAGCCGATTATATCCGAAGCAAACCCCCTTTTATTGTTGATTGTGATTTATTTCAAAAGTTTTAGCTGCTGAATGTGGTAAATACGTACAAGGTGTTGTTTTATGTGAAAGCACAAAACCGGCGCGGCCCAATGCGCAAACCTCACGAATGATACCGAAAACTAGGACGAATATGTTTTACGTTTTTTTATGTTCTTATTTAATAAGTTCTCCTCAAATATACCTTACATTTACACCGTCGAAACGTATTTTTTATTAGGATGTTTAAATTCATTTCAAGCGACATTTTGAAAGGATGAATTTTGTTGGCGCAGCCAAATTATCCACTAGGCCTAATTATACCGTTTTCATTAAGAATTGAAAAACAAACAATAATATGATATAGGTACTGAGCTGCTGTACTCCTAATTAGTTAATTTACTTATAAATATTTATGATTGATTACATTACTGCATTTTTAATGACTAGGAAATTGGTTAAAAAATTGAGACAACAAAATGAAGGTTAACAAAGTCAAAAACTAATAGAAAAAAATGACTTTATTCAAATCAAGTATAAATAAGTGAAACGAATCATTGTAACGTAACAAACAAACCCTCAGCCATGAACTTTCAAAGTAATGATGATGAAAAAAAGAAACAATTGAGGCTTATTCTAGAACCTTGGAATACAAGATGCAAACTTATAATTGTAACCAAGTACATACTTAAAAGCTAGTTCATTGATACAATTGAAAGGCATTCTGAACAAATTATAGTTAGATTTTCAAAGAAGAACTGAACTAAACGAATCACGAGGACACGAGCGTGAGGATATATCGAGCTTCCTTCTTCATAAACAACAGAAGACAAGGCAGTAGTAAGACGCTGTTCAGGTTGAAAAACCTTTATTTACTTCAATAACAGAACTGTTCCAACATCCAAACTCCTTTCACAATTTAACGTAATTTTTATATCGAAGGTTTGTGACTCATCATTCTCACATAAGATGATTGCCCCGAATTCATATGGGCATTCGTCAGATTATTTATGTTTCCGATGCTTCCGGAGTAACCCACAAAACCAACATTTTTCTAAGACAATGAATATTTATCTCGCTTTGTTTGGTTTGAATCCAAATAAACGCTTTGGCTTTGTAGTCTTGGTACAAGTTTGTTTGATAAAAGTTATTTATAGTTATGATGAGCCACTTGTTCTTCTAGAGTCGCGTATTTATTATCATTAATAATTATAATTGCCATTATATCGGTTTCACTTCCGTGAATTATGAGTATGATGATATTCGTTGCCGCAATGTTCCAAAGTGACGTGTTTGTTATCGAGTCTCCGGAATGTTGACCGCATTTATTTAGTTTATTTTCAAATTCACAACAGTCGTTGCTATTTATTATCTTTAAAATGGATTATGCTTCAGCTTCTCATAGATTTTAATGAATAGTAGTTGACATAGTTTGCTCCGCAGCTGAAAACATGGTTAGGAACTCTTCCATTAAGACCTTATTCAACCGTCTAGAAAATGGAACTAAAGCTGAAGAACTTACTATATTTTGTAAAATACTAATCAGGCTGGACTGTATATTCTTCCGAAATGATTCTCAGATCAAATGGAACATACGTTACACAGAGTTTTATTTGTATGTTTCTCGTAATTCTTAGACAGTACTCGGCCTACAATCCTACATGTATCGTGGATGTTATTGTCCACCGTCACAGTCGCTTACGGGTGACCCCGTTTACCACACTCTTTCCCCCAAAGCGCAGGGTTGTGGGTGTTGTGACCTATATACGACCCAACCGATGTGTGAGGACGTAATCACGAATACTGCTAATGACGATGACAATTTTATTCTATGAAAGCATTGAATAAAGACCGATGACCTGGTGAAGGCTGCGGGGATGCGCTGGTTGCGAGACGCACGGGACCGGTCAATGTGGCGAAACTTGGGGGAGGCCTATGTCCAGCAGTGGACGTCTTTCGGATGAAATGATGATGATTGAATAAAGTCGTTTTTCTTGTAATTTGTTCGCCATATCCACATAATTATTTGAAGGGATCCCTGCCCGTCGGTTGAACTCATTTATCAGCACTTGGCGGGCTTTCGTGCCCGATCCCTTTCAATTCTTTTCGTTGACACAATCAATCACCTTTCAATGAGTAGTTTACTTAACCGCAGGAACAGGGATGATTTTTCTGTATTGTGTCTGTAAACTGTAACCCAATCGGCGGTGATTGATCACGTTCCATCGTAGAAGGAAAATATTGCAAAGCATTTTTAGCAATTTGCAATCTTATTAATAATTACGGATAAATAAATATTTCGATTTTTTTTTCTAAGATAAAAGCTATTGAACCCCATAAATTGTACGGGAAGGCTGATGTTGTGATAACTGTTGCGTTAAAGTCAAGTGTGTCACAAGCAGTTGAGTGCATAAGTGTTAGTGGTGTGATGTGTTGAGTTGTGCACGGGTTCACGTGCTGTCGTGGCGGGCCGGTAGCGAGCGCATGCAGGGGCGCGCGGGCGCAGGCCCGGGCGGGCTCCGCTCAAACCCGCGCGCCCTCCCGCCGCCAGTCTTACCACCACCGCCGCAGTTCGCCACTGAACAAGACGAGATGCCTGCCAATCAAATTGCACAGGTTCGAACCATGAAATGAATGTTATCAAACGACTATTGCGGTTCTAGACATATATGTACTTTACTAAATTTTCGAAGATGTAATGCACTTGGTCAGTTGACGTTGATTTTTTTGTTGCCTGTGGTTATTAGTCGATAGCTAAAACCTCAACCGACCGTGGTTTGTTGCATCTTGTATAAAAGGCGAGGTCGATGATTGAAAGTGCAAAAAGTGGGTAATATTCCATTGTACACTCCTCTCTCCGCATCAATCTCATTAGCATGACGAATCTGAATGCCAATTTCAGACGAAGTCTTTGAATTCTTCGAATGCACTTCAAATAACATACCATATTTTCCTATTATTAGTGATGGTTAGGTCAATGAAACTGACAATAAATGAAGCTTCTCCATAAATGATCTTTACGGAGATTTTGATTTGAATAAACCCTGATCCAAAAATGCAGAATTCGCACTTAAGTACGTTTACGCTGGTATGCCTTTGACCGCCACTTGTGTATTAAAGTGGCGAGAATTAAGAGCAACTGAGCCGGATTGGTTTGCATTGTAGTGCATATGAGAACGGAAATTGGATTTTCGAAACCCCCCCCCCCCGACTATACTATACTCGTACGTGTGTTCATATGTTGTTGTACTTGTTTTATTTTGTTGGAGGAGGTTTTCTGGTTTGCTTGAATTGATAAATCATTTTGAAAGTAACCACCAGTAGTGTTGTTTCAACCTGAATGTGGAATACGAGGAAACTTTCGACTATGACCACGGCTATTTGAGTTGAGAAAGACTTTAGAAACAACGGATGAGCAATATTGAGGAAATAATATGGGTATGAAAGAAAACATACTGCGCCTAAACCAAATAAATTAGAATAAGTCCAAAGATGATTACAATTAGAAGGGTTTTAGCGGCCTTAAGGCGTACAACAACCAGTATTTTCTGGAGTATAGTTCCCTTACTCTTACTTCTATCAATATGTATAAATAAATTGTATTCTACTGTAATCTATGAAATTATGCATAGCTTCAAACTATGTTTTGTCCTTCCCCCTTTACAAATGACCGGAAGGACGGAATGTGAACTCATTCGCTTTATAATTTAATGAATGAAATCCCTCTTGATGACATATGCTTCCGCCTGGGTTGAAGAGTTGATTAATAGGTCGGACATATTTGACCCTTTTTGTTCAATCATTTTGTAAAGGAATACTTTTCAAAGACGGGGCTCGTTGAATTGATCAAAGCCTGGTCTACCTAACACAGACACAGCATACCATTATTGACTACAATAAAGAAAGTTCTTTTCCAGATATATGAGTTTTCTATAGCTTCAATCAATAGCGATGAAATCAGCTTTAGCTAAAGACGTAGAGTACGTAGACGTATGTAATTGCTTTAGTAAATGATGTTCAATGGCTCTAATTATTGTTAGCAATGGTAAAACTTTGCCTTATCCCATAGAACAGTAGACAACAATGCCAGGTAGGGGAGTAAAAGTGCGCCGGTGTCGCATGCAATACGTACTTAGCTTTAAAACTCTTGAGGCAATAGAGGAGTTATAAGGAGCACGCGTGAAGTGTGCTTGGGGAGTCCGAGAGGCGGATCGTCGCGAGTCTAACAGCTGATGGCGGTCCCCGCGGCCCCTAGCGCCGCCGTCGGGGATTGCGATCGATGACCGCACCCCGCGCGCCCCCCTCACCTCTAGACACCGTCCGACGGGTGCGTCTCACTTTCCCGCTTTTCTTTCCTTCGAATATAGGTACTTGTACCTACGTTGCCGCACACCCACCTCGCCGCGTGTTTTGACTTCTATTTATTGCGTCTCATTTGAACCACTCGTGATGGATGATATATTTTACTTCGTGAATAATTGCTGTGGCAATATTTTTATAATGACTAATGGTCTGTTAGATTAGTTTTATTACTCAGCTTCGGTTGACGTTGTTTGTTATATTTATATCGACTTTTATTTATTAAATATTCAAGTTTCATTCGGTCCATGAATCGTAACGTAACCTCAGTCAGTCCTAGTCTACATTCATTTATGAATATTTATTATAAAACCAGTCACTTTAGTTTTTCTTTCTAATTTATTAGCTTTTCCAATTCCTTCTCCATTTTTAGCTCAACACAGAGCAGTAAAATGTTTGTTCAAAAAACATTATTTTTGACTTTTATTGAATTACTTCTAGGAATTTAAGATAAATAGACGAAGGAAGAGAAGGAAAAAGTAAAAAAACTTCATACTCCCGAAATAAAAATGTGAGCTATAGTCGTGAGCTAACGACTCGAGGCATTAGTTCTCTCTAGGGGATCGGCTTTTATACCTAAGAGCGACGTGCAATATATACTAAAGGTACTGCTTCTTTTAGGGTTGGGTAAGAAGTAAATAAGAGCGTGAGTGAGAAACTATATGCAATTAGGTAATTTTTGCCATCTGGCCAGAGTAGCATCAGCCCTACTATGGGATATCTGACGTACAATGGGCAATAGATCACCTTAAAATTATCCGCTCTTAAAAATTTAAACAGTTGCAGTAACAGCATTCATGTTTGCATGCATACAAATCTATTTTGCGGTGTGTACTTTATGATCCGTAGCGTATTTGATTTTGGAATTATTACAAACAAATCAAATCAGTGAATAATACAGTGAATAATATTATCCAAATTGAAGAAGTTATAAAATGGGACCTCATTTTATAACTTCTTCAATTTACGTGACAGATTTCCTTTTGAAAAAAAAATTTGTAAGCTCAGTTTGTCTATGTGATGGGAATCTTCTAGTTACGGAGATATTGAACGTCAAAGTTCCAATTTTTTCACAAGTTTAAAAAAAAATACAAATTTTTAAGGTTTTAACTTTACTTTAATTACCTCTATGACCCATTTACTATTCAAAGCATCCATCAGCACCAAGTTTTGAGTACGTTACATTGAGTTTTACCGTAAAACATGATTTTTCACCCCAAAAAAAAAAGTTGTTTCCCAGCAATAATTTTTGCGTAGGGTGACTTAGTTTGATGGACATAATGCTTGGTTGACGGCTTCGTGAAGGGTCCGTTTACACCCTGTATAAATGTTGATAGATGAAGAGGTAGAGGAACACCACAGAAAAGACGGAAAGATTGTGTGAGGGTTCTTATGAAAGAAAAACCAACACCTAAATGATAGCGTGGATGTGACATGTCAACAAATTTAAGAAACAAACGTGGTGCGCCTACCCCACATAACATGGACACTATGGACAGCCCTTGTCCCATGTTACTTGACACAGGAGCAGGAAGATGACGATACTATTCTATTCTCGAAGAGGAGACACTCGGCCGTTAATGTTTTTGGTTGTTTAGTTAGACCAATCATAAATTCTGACCTTATTATCTATACGTATAAATAAATAATATTGAGGTCAATTTGTTATTTCAAAATAACAGCTTTTTACTGAATGCATACGGAACTTACAAAAAAACACATTTTTTTAATTTTTTTGTCTGTCTGTTTGTTCCGGCTAATCTCTGAAACGGCTGGACCGATTTAGACGGGACTTAGTAGCAGATAATTGATATTATATGGAGTAACTTAATATAATTTTATTTTAGACTAGCTGTTCCCCGCGACCTTCGTCCGCGTAAAATCCCGTCCCGTTTTTGCAACATTTTTCATTGCTGCTCCGCTCCTTTTAGTCGTAGCGTGATGTTGTATAGCCTATAGCCTTCCTCGATAAATGGACTACCCAACACCGAAAGAATAATTCAAATCGGACCAGTAGTTCCAGAGATTAGCGCGTTCAAACAAACAAACAAACAAACAAACAAACAAACAAACCCTGCAGCTTTATAATATTAGTATAGATTGTTAACAAAATCCAATTCAAATAGGGAAGTGATATTTTTATATATTAGATATTTCACGCGGACGAAGGTCGCGGACAACAGCTAGTTTGATATTAAGTCCTTAAGTAAATACCCTAATTTTTCCAATTTTCGTTCCAGGTGATAGCCTTGATATGTGGGTTGTTGGTGGTAATCCTGATGGTATTGGGGCTGGCGTCAGCAGACTGGCTGATGGCGGCGGGGTGGCGGCAGGGCCTCTTCATGCACTGTATAGACCCTGAGGCGCCCACCCCGCTGCCCTTCGACATCACTGCACAGCCCGGCTGCTATGCTGCAAGACCCGCACCTTACATCAAGTGAGTATCTAATAACTTAACATTTAATTATTTTCAAGCAACTTAGATATTACAGACTAACAAACATGATTATGGTAAAAATACAATTTGTGTTAGCAAATAGAACCTTAAAACTATGTATTTTAGTAACACTTCACTTGTGCGCTATGTCACTGTGCGTTCGTGTTCTGGGGTCTTACCATAAATCATCTTGGGACCAGCTGCTTAATTGCGTACCACACTCGAATTCCCAATGATATTTTGACAATTCAACAACATTTATTACGTTTTTTTTACATGGTCCGTTACGTTCCGATTACGGTTACGTTCTTTTTATGTTTTCGAAACACGTCCAGTGTTTCGAAAACATAAAAAGAAAATGTATTAGGAATTTCTTCAAAATATTTCGGAATGGGATAGAGAAGTATCTTACGCAATTTGGGTGTCTGGGTGATGCCCTGATGACAGATCAGTTGAGGCGCACATGATACTCAATTACGAAGCAATTTTTTTAATACCTCTATAGGTATTAGCAGATCAATATCTTACTATTATGTATTATAAATTATTCCTACTTCCTACCAATTATAAATGCGAAAGTTTTTGAGATTGGATGGATGTGTTGATGGATGTTTATTACTCTTTCACGCAAAAACTACTGGACGGATTTGGATGAAATTTGGCAAACAGGTAGTTTATAACCTGGATTAACACAAAGGATACTTTTTATCCCGGTAGTTCCGCAGTACGATCTCGTGAGACAATTACCGAACTCCTCTCGGGCGAATTTAAGCCACGGGTCTCCCTATATCCCCTTGTTGAATTACAAAAGCGATAATCTTTTGGGCGTAGAAGTTTCATTATCTGTAGTTTTAATCATCCGCGCTGACGATTCGCAAACTGCTTTTATCCGTCTTGCAAGTATTCTGCTATCTCGACTCGAAGTTTGTAATTCGCTTGCTAACACCTACTTTAGTTTGAAGTCTAATCTCCCAACTTTCCAAGTTTGGTATCGAGTCACAGTTTATGATTTTGACAACAAGGGTTTGAAGATTGATATGATTCTTGCAGTCTCTCTAGGGGTTACGCCACATCTATTAGCACGGGATCGTATTTTTCCTTGCTATGATTAATTTTTGCTCCAATGTGGCGCAAGCCTAAGTCTTCGTCATCCTGCCCGTGTCCCAAGTTTCTTGGGGTCTGATAACTCGTTTTTTTTCTTCCGTTCTCCCCTGTTAAACGTTGCGCTCTCATTTGTACCTTTTTTATCATATCATTCCTCGCAATCCACTATCATTTCTTCCATCAAACCGTCCATCTTTTCTTTGGTCTTCGTCTCCCTCTCCATCCATCAACATAGCATGCAGACCCTAAACACGAAGCAACAAAATTAAGTTAATATTTTATTGTGGCCATAAAATATCTAATATATTTTAATGGAATCGGATTTGGCTACATCAATATGCCGTGTTGACTTTCAATAGAGTTCAAATTATTGACTTGCCTTTGGAACATAAAGACTAGAGTAATAACATCAATTTGAACAAACATTTTTTACGAACGAAATAAAGTATTATTCAGCAATCTGTCGGTTATGGCTTGATGACAGGCGACACTAGGCAGCTTTGTAAATTATTGTTTATGTAATAAACACCAGTGAAAAATAATGGAAATAAGTATGATATGGATGTAGAGTAGTTAGATCAAGGTGATAAAAAACCCTATACAAAATCAGCAGTTGCTGCAAGCCTGAGTCCTTTCTATTTTTGCATCCTTGTATTATTAAAACAGAAAAAATATTACAGCGTGAAGCAGAAATGTGTGGTTGTGGTAAAAATCTTAAAACTGAAAGAAAATCTCCAAGTGACCAACATCGTAATCGCGAACGAATTAGTTGTCCCATACGTTTGGGTCTACTTTTTGATCACACATTTCTGATAAACACTGCAGAATCTCTTACTTTTGTTGCTGAAGTCGTTATTATAATGGCCGTACGTGTCCTACAGAGCGGCAGCGGGGCTGTGCGTGGCGACGCTGGCAGCGGACGTGTGCGGCGCGCTGCTGACCGGGCTCGGCCTGCGCTCCGCCGACCACCGCACCAAGTTCCGCTATTATCGGTTCGCCGTGTTAGCCATGTCTCTAGCTCGTAAGTATCACAACTTACTTATGTCTTTTTGAAAAAGTCACTTTAAAACTTTCACATAAAGTTTAGTTTTCGTTGCAACTTACATTTTTTTTATTATAACTACAATTCAGTATTTCTGAAGTCAACTTAATTTATACTGAAGTAAAGTTGATATTTGTTATAGGAATAATAAGTATGGGTTAACTGAATTGTTTGATTGAGATATTTTTTCTTGATTGGAACAATGCATATTGGTGCTACAATTCACGGTTGAAAATAGTGGCAGGTCTGAATTTATGGATTAAGGAGTGGGTGTCAAGAAAAACAAAAACAATTAATAATTCTTACAAGTCCTGTATTTATTTATTTTTCATTACCTAACTAATTTGCTACTAATTTCTTTTTTTTTTCAGTAATGTGCATTTTAATAGCATTAGTGATCTACCCAGTTTGCTTCGCTGCGGAGTTAAATCTGGGTAAGTAATACTTTCCAATCCATCATCTGCTGATTATAATGATATTTTTTGGGAGTTCAGCCAGGAGAATCATCTGCATTCTTAATATGTTCCTATTATATATTGGCGTTCTGTATGAGTAACGCTGGGGTTTTCTCTCTGAGTTGCAAGTAATGTTACGCCGACGTCAGTTGCGTACCGGTCTATGTAACATAACTTAGGCTGCTTTCACACCAAACATCTATTAGTATAAAAATGGTAGGTGCACACAAGACCTACGAATTTTTGAGGCTGCAATAAGCGCTTGTAAGAGTCGTCATACCACATTAGTACTTTTCCAAAGCAACCTGCATCTTGACGCGGCTTACGCCTTTATTTCTGGACTAATTCTGTGTAATACTTGTGTACAGGCAATAGGTCGGTGTGGGAGTTCGGGTGGGCGTATGGCGTGGGCTGGGGCGCCGCCATCTTCCTGTTCGGAGCCGTCGTGCTGCTGCTGTGCGACAAGGAGAGCGAGGAGCTCTACTACAAGGAGCGGAAAGTGAGTGTGGCATCTAAGTTAAAGCTTTTATGTAGAGTTCAATTTTGTTTGATGGGTTTTTGACAGCAGACTTTTGCGTAAAGAACAGTATTATTGTAACTTAAATATTTGACAGCTATTTGCGACGTTGCCAACTTTCAGAACGTACCCTCTTAACGATTTGGCACCTTCAGTAGCATCAGCTGTACGAATCGATATTATTATTATAGGAATGGGTTTTACCCGTAACGTTCTAAACAATACAATTTAGTGAGGATCCGTGGATGCTAAGTATAGGTTTTGTTCCCCCTCAGGTGGTGAGCGCGGAAGGCGGGGCGCGCCCCTAGGGCCGCGGGCGCCTGCCCGACCTGGTGCCGTGAGGCGCGCACTAGCGCCCCGCGCCCGGCCGCACCCGCCGTGCGCGCGCGCTGGATCTGAGCTCTCACACGCCTGACCGAGCGGCCGCGCGCCTCTAGCGTGGCGGCCGCGCACGAGCCCCGGTCCCCGCCGCCCATGTCTGACTCCAGTACTACTGACGGCTCGGCTCCGACCGACAAGCTTTTACTCAAAGATGGACAGTTGCTATGTTTCGAAGATGATTTAATTTCGGATCTCTCCCTTTTTGGGAAAGGACCGTTCTTCAAGACGATTTGTTTGTAAGCATACGCACGTTTTTGAACTATTAACTTGTTGGTCGAGCCGGTCGTTCGGGCGTCCTTCTAGTTCGGCTAGTTCGGACCGCGTCCGGTTGAGACCGCGCGCGGTTCCTCGGCGGTGGGGAGCGACCTATCGATGCAGTTTTTGGGCCATCGCGACAGTAGCGACGGTCCCGTTGTTTTTGTTGTTCGAAAATATCATAGTACTTGGGCTGATCAAAATTATAATTATTGCATCGCGTTGATTGCGAGTCGTACTGAATTTTTACTGTAATATAAAATATATTATTGTGCAAACGTAATAGACTAAAAAGTACTTGTTTTTGGCTACTTCCAGTGTAAGTGCTATGATTCTTTTGTAGACACCCATTTTGTTTGATTTATGTTTAGTTCACTTCGTAGTTTTGTAGGACTTACCTCGGTTGATTATCTATTATTTTGTGGCATTATGTTGATTCGCAATTTTATTTTGTATCAGTTTTAGAGCGATCAAATTATTAAACAAAAAGATCTGAAATATGAAATTAATTTGAATCTACGTATTAAGTGAGAATCGCCTTTTTCAAGGATATATTTTGTGATTTCTTTTTAATAATTATTTTATCGTTAAGTGTAGACTTATATTTTTGGCAGCCGGTTGTCGATCCTCGGCGCATCTCGCTCCCGCGATGGGCGGACACATTCAGCTATCTGTGTGTACTGTCGTACCTCGAATGTAATCCGTTCCAAAGAGCGTTACTTTTATTTATTCGCTTTAATTTATTATTCGTCCTTAGTTGTGTGTGTAAATATCGTTTTATGTGATGTCGTACGGCTTCTGTTGCATCTGGGGTGGCGTGTGCAGGTGTGTGTGGGTCGGTGTGTGCACGCGAGTGTCGGCGCAGCGCGGCTTCACCGCCCGGGCAGGCGACCCACTGGACTGCTACCGTTCGCTCAAATATATCCGTATCGCGTACTACTTGCGTCTTTTGTAATGCGAACTCGTATTATAGTGTTAGTGCACGACTAGTGTAGGACAAGTGAGTGTGCGTCTCCTCGCGCGAGGACTCACGACCGTGTACCGGCTTCCGGTCACATGAGATTATCGGACTATGACTACTGAGATATTTAAAGGAATTAAATATATGTATTTGATTAAAGTTACCCTTTAGTATGATAATTATACTTCATATTATTGAAAAACTATTTTATTAACGATTATATGTACACATAGGAATCATGTATGTCTTGTTCACAGATTCATACTACTAATTTGAGATTGATTTCCAATGTATTAGTGATGTCTAGAATCTCGTATTGATTTTACTATATTGTAAATCTCATAAGTTTGGAATTGAAAATTATTTAAAAATTATATTTTCTTAATATTTATGTAAACGTAGGTAATGGAACAATTAATTGATGAATAACTTCGTAATTATTAACTAGCGGTAATATGTGTAAGTGTAATATTTGTGGACATTGTTATAATGACATGCTGTACGTGTTTGTCTCACGCTGCGGAATTAAAACATTGTATCTATTGTATGTTCTTGGTCATGGCTTTAATTTTCTAAAAGGATATTTTTTTATGATCAGCGCATAAATCAATTTTTAGAATAATGTGAACTATTTTCGTATTTTCTTTGTGCAGGTTACACAATTAGAATATTTGGAACCTTACTAATTAATATAAAGCATAATTAATAGGTTCGTCATAAGATCTGGCCTGAAGAGTACTGTTTATTTAGTTATAACATTATTTGTGATAAAAGCAGCTATTTGTAATTGTAGATGTGAGAGGCTTTGCATAATTCGTGTTTTCATGTCGTGGGCGCAGAAGCTAGTGCGCTTTGACAACGACTTCAATGTGTGTCACGTACACTTGTCGATAAAGCATGATGATTAATAGTAAAAATAAAATAATGAACTCTCTAAACTTCCCATAATGGTATAAGAAACTTAGCTCATCTGAACCTTCCATTCGCGAAGCCCGTTCATTCGCCCTTAGTCACTACTTTTTAAGTTTCACGGAAATCATATCTACATAAACTATGAGTAGCTTGATTTATTTTAAAACCCCCAAGTTTTGGCATTTTTTATTACGTCATCATTTAATTTTAAGCTTTACTTTAGAATTAAATCGGATTTTTATTTGAGTACAAGGCTAAAATTAGAAATTAAGTTTTTGAAAAGCAACTTCTATCGCTATCAACTTTAGTCCGTTAAATATGAATAAATCACACTGCCATGTATCTATTATTATCTTACATTTTCTTTGTAAGACATTAATTTTACTGTAGTTGTAATGAATAACATTAAATTATTGAATTTCCTAATGTAAGTGTACATTTTACATAGAAATGATAACCCCCTTGTAATTGATAATGAAAGATATTAGCTACTTAATTTTATGCACCTCAAACAGTACTTGGACGCTGTTTTTCTCTGTGTAAATTAACAATACAAATCTTTATGTAAATGGAATTTCACAATACAGTCTTTCCAAGTTATTGTTTTTTACGATTAAATCAATTTTTCCTCAATAAAATAAAATTAAATCTTGTTACAAAGTAAAAAAATAAAATAAAAATAGTTGCAGCTGTCCAAGTACATCAGTTATAAAATTTCTATTTCCTTAGCCAAATTATGAGTCATATCAAATGAGATTGAATAAAGTAACTAGTAAAAATTGTGTGTATATTATTTTCTTCCTGCTCTTAAACCTCGTGCCATAATCTTGGCCTGTTTTGCTTCCCACAGCTCTCCTTTGGCACAACAGCCAGGCACTAGATTGTTGAAATATTACTCAAGCTAAATTCCCCGTGTCATATACCACACGGGCCTCAAACACACGTTGGTTGAAATGCGAGTCAACATACAACCGTATTGGAATACAGAATCTCCACTTTCGGTCTTAAAACGGTTTTTTAAAAAATATTCTTGAAGAAGCTTTGTTTTCTTGAAAAAGCGTAGCAAGATGATAGGATATTTTAACCAAACCATATCTGTGTAAGAATTGAAATGAGGCATTGCCGCGGCGCTGTCTTGAATTTCCTCTAGTTCGCTTTTTGTGAAATAATTCATATGAGAAGTGACAGTATACCTGTTGTCCCTTGGATCTTCTTCCAATGGAATTCTACCAAAATCACATACCATATTAGATTTAACGTTATAAAGTTGAAGATGTCCACCTTTGCCGGAAGACTCGGAGCATTCCAGTGTCTGTTGTTGTTCTTCCGTTGGTGTGGAAACCTCCCCCCACCCACTTCGAACGTCTTGTTAAGAAATTTGAAGAAGTGAGGAAATCTTAACGCCCCTATTGTAACCTTCGGTCGATGTATAAGTATCCACTGTAGACACGTGTGCATTAACTTGCAGGCGGTGTTCTGGCTAGCCACGGAAGATAACAAGCGAGGGCCGTAAGTATGGAACGTACAATTATACGGGGACCCAGCGCGTATCGACACGCCCTCGAATTGGTGATTTTTATAGGTTTCCTTCAAAAGCGCGTGGTGTTTAGCAGCTATGTTCTCGATGTTGGGCTCTTCTATTCCGGTATTTTTTGTGGCAGCACTAGAAGTTCTTCTTAGGACCTCGGTGTGTCTTCCCTATTTCGCATCGTTCAGGGGGAGCCACGCAAAAGAAATCGACAACAAACACAAGATCACAAATGTTATACGCATTTCTAAAAAATATCCCTCAGCGCGATTGTCTTTTATTGCTCTATGTAGGGCTCAGTACAGAACTACACTAAATTGATTGAAACCGCCGCAGTCTGCTGTCACTGTTTTCATTTTTGGGGACCCGTACCTAAAGGAGGGATAAAGGGGCTCTATTACTAGGCCTACGCCACCTGTCTGTCTGTCACAGGGCCAGGTCCAACATCTAAGCCCAGTTCTAACTTTTCACAGAATGTATGTTTCTATGGTAACTATCATAAAAGAAGGCAAACTGTTATGGTTTCTGTGGTACGAAACCCTCATTTATTGATTCTGTTGAAAGAAGGATAGAAATTGTATTCATCTCTATTAATAATTCTACTACTAAACAAAAGTACATCGTCATTTTGTTTATTTTGAAGGTTGACTAAAGATTTGAAACACTTTATATGGAATAAAAGAAAAAAATATTGTCTGTCGAATTACGTCGCATGCAAAAATACCTAGGCTCACCGGTGGTATATCAAAAGGTTATACAACAGATATCTCGTTAAAAAAACAAACAGAACATTTTAGTAAACTTAAGATTTATTGACAAAAAATTGCATTTAGGATTATTGTGTTCCATACTTGCATAATTTATCATTACATTACTACAAAATTAAATCTTATTACAAATTACATGATCAATTTTATCAATCACATTTTAAGGTGGATTATTGGAATTCACATTTCTTAACATAGGATCATGATAGTTTGGTGTTTAGGACTAATAGTATATTTTACCAGTGATTGTGACCGCGTTCAAGAGCTTTCATTGTCATCGTTGATGGAATGTTGACAATGTGCTGATTTGCGTTCAGTTTCATCAGTAAAATCCGCTCATAAATATTAATGCTATAACTAGACTTCGACGCCTGAGATGGCTTTTATGCTTGCGATCAATCTTTTGTTAGCGTCCTTATAGTCGACTGGTGTTACGTTCATCACTGTGGTCTTCAGGCGGGCTTCATCCTATAAAATATATTCACATTAATTGTCTTAAATAAATAGTACAGAAGCGTACATGGTCCGCATTCAGTGATCGCAAATGCGACTGCTGAACGTGCTTTCTGAGACGAGGGGGTCACCACGTAGTATTATATTATTTGTGACCATGTCAACTTCCACATTCCGAGTTGCTACAGATAAATTTCTAATGAAAAAACCAAATAATTCTTTGCCCAACTGGAGAATCGAACGCTTAGTCGTCGAACTTGCGACCATGAGACCATTGAGGAATCACGGGAAATACAATGTAACTGAAGAGATGATAGACTTTGATATCCATCTCAATTCTCTTTGTATTTCGGAAAATACAAGCACGGTTTTATGCGACTGTAAAAAATAACTTATTAACAGATTATTTACTTACATTGTAAGTCTCCATTTTAGTGCGGAACTTGAACACAAAGCTCTTGAACTTGACTTCCTCGAACATCTGCGTGTACGCCGTCTTGTCGTACTCGAACATGCGGCCGATCTCCGCGACGTTTGTACCGAGCATCGCTTCCGCTGCTTCATTGAACGCCGTTATGCGCTGGTCACCGGTCGCATCTGATACATTTGCCTGAAATAAAAGGATTGTTTGAAGGAGATAGAAGATGCCTTAAGATTGTTATATTGACTTTGGCGTGTTATTGCCGCAGGTAATTGATTAAGTAGATTGTGACTTTGATTGATTAAAATACAACACAACAACCAAAACAAACACTTAGCAACTTTTAAAGTGATTTTCTCTTACTGTTCTGATTAAAATTTCATATCGTTACAAACATAGTATTCTGGAAAGTAACAATAGGTTACAATAGTTATTTCTCGCGAAAATTGTATTTAAATTTAGGAAAGTGTATACATATTGGTGCTCGTGACTGTACTAGACAAGCACATTCATTTAATCGACCATGCCATGAAAGGACAAGTTATATTTATGTCTATGTCACAGTTAGATAGTTCAACAGGTTTAACTGGTGAAGTTTTAATGTACAGGTAATTGTTGTTGACTATGCAGGTTTTATTCAGGAAATCTGACCTTTAAGATAAGCATATTTTCAAACAACACAATACTCACCGACAGTAAAAGTCTATATTTATAATTAGGATATTCTCTGTTGCACTTTTCGCATCTGTAAAGCCCATTTTCTTGATCGACGAGTTTTTTGTTGCACTGTTCTTGGGGACAAGCTTTGTATACTGCGTTATCTGCGAAGGTGAATGTTAGTATCCCTAAAAGACTGAAATAGTCTCCTTTGTCGCCTGAGCCCAGTTGACGGGCCTCTGCGTCGGAGAATGTGATCCATTCGTTACTGCCGCCCGTGTAGCCTCCGGCTCTGTAATGAAAAGTACAATTTGTTTAGTCTCTCCTTGAATATATTGATTATTGGTAAACCTGTCAAAAGAGGTGCTTTTGCTGAAAAAAAAAGTTTGTTCATATTTTGAAATCCTTGTTTCGATTTTTATATGCATATTATTTTCACACAAATAAGGTCCATATTCATCACAACCCCTGACTTAGCCAAAGTAAAATTTAAGTAGTCTGTTGATACTGACAGCATGTAGAATAGGTCAGATCAGAGGTGTCCAAACGAATTTCCTTTACCCCGATCTTAATAATACAGCCTAAACATACTAAACTACTGCTTACCTAGCAGAAATGTTAACAATCTCCATGTCAGCTCCGCCGTTGTCGTACCAGCCTCTCAGTTTGTGTGCCTCGGGCAAGTCGGGGTTCAGTCGGATCATGGAGCTTGCCAAACAAGACAGAGACTTGCTGCCGTTGAACTCGGACAAACGGGCACCCTACAAAACGAGGTAAACATTATTGTGTAATATTTGTTGCAAATGACTTTTTATGCACATTGTCATTAGGTTTAAATTAATTGCAATACTTATTAATGATTAATGGAATAACTACAAGAACATATTTTATTGCAATGGAATGATGCATGTCAGGGTATTTTCACACGCCTTCTGCATTTCTGAATCTTTTGTACGGGCGTACATTGGGTCGCAACTCGCGAAGAGTTCAAAATTGTTCGTAAGAGTAGTTGGAGAAAAGTTCTTACTTTTACAGCTATGACTGGGTTTGCGTTGCTATCAAAGTTTTCAGCTTCCTTTCCCCACATTGTCAAGACAACCTGAAATTTTAATAACATTTTTTCTTTACATAACCATAATATGTGTATACAGTAAAATGACATCCACAACTCGAAGGTTATGGATGGCAAACCAACTTCTACTGTTGCAAACTTTTCTTTAGATTTGTATTTTTTACTGATAGTCAAGACCATGACCAAGTCTTACTAACCGCGCCTCCAGAGTTGTCGACAAGAGTAAGTTCTCTCTTCTTCAGCAATTTTCCTGTACTTCTAGCAGTCAGCTCTTGAAGGTCTGCTGCAGACTTGCATACACCTACTATATCTGAAAATGGAGAATTAAAAAACCCATATCAAGACAGGGTTCAGTCTATCTGTGTAGTGTGCAAACTCAGGAAGGACTCTTCTTGCTTTGTGATTAAGCATTTCTTCCGAGATTATTTAATAACAAGGCTTGATTTTTCATCATTTTAGCGCCAAAAAATTCTTGTAGCTTTAACTGTAAGTAGTGATATTCTTACCCAATAAAGTATCAACATTTTTCGCAGCAATCTCATTAATAGGCACGAAGTCGAACTTAATACTGGGCACACTGGAGGCATCCTCCATACACTCGGCAACCACTGTGTTAGCTGTGAATGTCATCTCATAGTCGTTCTTCATACTGGTGTACTGCTTGTTAGCTGTTTTTAGCTGACAACGGCTTATGTAGTAGACTTTGTCCACCTGGAAGCACAATAATACATGGTCAGTTTAAAACTTCTAAGTTTTAAACTGACCAGGTTCAATTCGATACAGGGTGTAAACGCACCCTTCACGAAGCCGTCAACCAAGCATTCTATACATCAAACTAAGTAACTTTACACAAAAATTTTTGCTGGGAAACAACTTTTTTTTAGGGTGAAAACTCACGTTATGTGGTAGGACTCAATGTAACGCACTCAAAACATAGTGCTGATGGATGGATTGAATTGTACGGGGGTTGTGGAGGTTTTTAAAGTAAAAATCTTACTTTAAAAACATGCATAAAAAAAAAAAACTTGTGAAAAATTCGGAACTTTGACCCCCAACATCTCCGTAATTAGAAGGTTCCCAGGTTTAGTCTAGAACAAAAAAATTATCGCTTTGACAGAGAGAATAAGTGCTTTTTGGTTTCGTTAAGAGTCTTTTTACAACCTTTATAACAGACTTTGAGCTGGACTCTTTCGCAAAGGATTGGCCTACAATCGCACTAGATCGCGAAATGTGGAAGGAGGGAAGGGAGGCCTTTGCCCTGCAGTGGGACAATATAGGCTTATAATAATAATAATAACAGACTTTCAGCAGACATTGCAGACATGCTTATTGCAAATTGTAATATAATCAAGTAATGTGTCTCACCTGTATCATATCATAGAACTTATCACATTCGTTTTTAAAGGCTGTAGCTCTGATTTCTCCACTGTCATCACAGAGGTCCATACTGAACAGTTTGCCTTCGCCTCGGGCATTGTTCCAAGTGCGTATATCTGACTTGGACATCACGCGAGCTTTAATCACCCACCTGAGTAAAACAAAACCATTTATAAAATAGCGTGAAAACTTTTTAACAGAATATAATCGAAAGTTCAAATATGAAATGCTGTTAAATACTTGGCCATCAGAAGCCATATTAAATTGAGTGTATTAAAGCAGCCATTATACATTTAGTATTTAAATGTCTCAGCAAATAGATTTTCTTTTTCATGGCAATAGCAAATACTGTTTGAAAACAGTTTTGGCTTTCATTCGCTGATACAAATATCAAAGAAAATAAATTAACTTACTTATTCTGATAAGGACTGAGGCTGGCAATGGGATGCGTCATCTGTGAAGACAGTATGCTGGAATCAAGATTTGCTGAGGAAGTAGGTGCCAATGTCATGGGAGCAGGGCTGGGGCGGGGCGCGGGTGTCGCTGCGGCCGGCGCAGGCGCAGACGAAGCTCCAGCGGACTCCTCAGTCCATGTCTGAGGGTTACCAATCTTTTTGCCCACCTCACTACCAGGGGCTACTATTGTGATATCCAAGATGATCATCACACGCCTGTATGACAAAAAATGTAAAGTATAGTGTAAAGAGATTGGGCAGAGAGTTACAGAGTTACTGGATGGAGGTAAGTTTTGTTGTAACTAGCTATTCGTTTTTTTATCCATCCATCAGATTCAAAAGACATAAACAAAGTTATTAAAAATAATTGCTAAAATGAATGGCAATTTTTGGTTTCAAGATTGTATCACACTTACTTCTCTCCCTTGCCAGTATTTTTCAACAGTGAAGTGACAAAACGGTCAATCTGCACAACAGAGTAATCGGACAGTTCTCCCGATATCAATTTGTCATTTAGTTGAGTAGCCAGCATGGCAAAACTATGGGAATGTTTGCCATCAGACACAAGTAGACGGAACCTCTCATTGGCCCCACTTCCCTGGATCTTTTTGCTGCCCAAAACTTGCATTATGGGCTTATCATATACTCCACCATTCATTATCACCTGTAAAATTAGGTTATTATGTGTGAATGTGGGAAATAAAGCAAGGAAGTCAATGTAGTTACTTGGACATCCAAATATTAGTAATATCTACTGAAAAAGTTGATAAAATTCAAGCATGTAGATGCTAAATATAAGAAAGATGACCATCTAACAAAAATGTTGGGATCATCTTGTGTAATAGCATCCACCAACCAAATCCAATGTTTTAAACTACCTAGTTCATTAAGAGTATGGATAAATAAGCATGTTGCCATTTGTGTGTTAGCATAGCTTTGCACGAAAAAATAATCTGAAATATTGTTTGTGCATTTTGTATCAATCATTATCCTCTATCTGAATTACTGGCACTAGTTGATAAATGAATTGCAGTGCAACATGATTTCAGATAAGTAATGGTGACGATGGATTTGGAGAGCATGATTTCGAACAATTTACAGCAAACGAACAAGTATATACGACAAGTTACAACCTGTCCAAATACAACGATGCTCTAACCGTTTATTCTTCAGTTCTTTGAGAATGATGTATATAATTATTACATTTTGCAAACATATGCCTAATTATACTATAATAGTTTATATCAGTTCGTAGTTTACAAGCAACAAAAATGAGTTTCAAATTCTTGAAAAGCAAAAACTTACCTCAAGAGAGCCTTCAGATAGTTTGTGGCTCATTTTGGAAGAAAATTAACTTCCTGCTCCTGTTTTAGGTAATTTAATAATTCTGCTAAAAGCAGAGCCCGGGATTATTAATCACAATACTGTATAATTATTATAATTTATAGAAATAAAAATTTAACGAACGCCAGATCGGTATTTTTCGCCGAAGCGGGAAAATTTGACACTGAATCTGTGATTGTTGAGTTGACACTGACAGCTGTCACTTGGTCACTCGCCGTCAATGCTTTATTGTCTATGAAATAGTGTTGCCATTTTGCTACAATGAAACGATTAGAAATAAATCATCCTTATTATTAACACTAAAAACGTGATATTTAATATGTTTACTGTCTGTTTTGAGTGTACAACATTCAAAGTCGTGGTCCTGCTGAACGAGCGCGGGAAAGTTATCATCGTTGATTTCTCGGAAAATACAAATATTTCAGTTCTGTTTTTTTTTTACAAAATGAATCACATATAAGGGCACTAATTATTTGTATACTTGGAATAGCTGTAGCATGCCCTCTTTTACGGCGCTCATAGTGGTCCTGCTGAAAGGAGCGTGACTACCTTCAAAGTCGATTTTCTCGAAAACTGCTAAGGTACTATTTGTATTTTGTTGTTCGAGCACTAATTGAGAACTAATTATTTACTAAATATGGAAGTCATTGGCATTGGTGGTCCGTGGCCATGTTCATGTCCTGAACTGGTTAGAGCTGTTTTTAGAAAACCAAGAAAACCATCCAGTGTACCATCAAAACCATTTATTTCACGAATAACAACATGAATCACCACAGCAACTTAATTACAGTTCTATAACAAAATAATACTTACAACCAGAAATATCCACCTTTATAAAATATAATATCACAATCGATTTTCACTTGGATTCAATCCAATGAACTAACTAAATAATGTAACAAGTAAATTTTCGATGAGAAAAAAGATCGTTAGATTTAAACATTATAAAATATGATAGTACTATTTATTTAAACATGTTATTTGCAATTTTTTTAAGTAAGTACATAGATGCATAAGGGACCCACAAACAATGGTTTTCAAGTGACCCTATCATTAGCACTCGATAAATAAATCTATTCTGATAAAAACTAGTCAATTTTAAGTTGATTTCGCTCGGAATAAATTCAACGTTTAACGAATTCAAGTTAGTAAGCTTCGCAATGAGAAGGTTCAGTCAACCGCACATCAGTGGTAACGACTTGATATTGTCAGCGTCTATAACACCTAACAATTAAATTGTGGTTTTCGTAGCGCAAGTGTTACCACTAATTTTGTACTGTACACAATATACGATATCAAAGTATAGACGCTATTCGGCCAAATGTAACAATTAAGCAAACAGGTCCAAAGTTCAAATCACCTCTTTGCGAAGTGTAAAACTATTATCAGTCGATGATTAAAAACTATTTAAATTTAGAATCCATCGATGCTGCCGGGACGTCTATGGTCAGTCTGTGGAATCAAGTAGCCGTACGAGTCTCTAGCGGCAGCCACCATTGCTGCGAAACCAGCGGTCGGTCCCAGCTCGGTCGTTGCGTGGCCTTTTTCTTGCAGAGATGAGATGATTCCCTGATAAAAGAAAATAAAAGATTGAAATATGTACCGATTTAATTACAACGACCAAAATACCAATAGGTAGTCCAGTAGTTATAAATAACATAGCGTTACATCACACCTGTCCCCGAAGGAGTTAGGCAGAAATGCGAACGAAAGAACACTTTCTTTTTTCCTTTCAGTCCCCGATCCCCTTGCTTTTTCTTCACATGGTCACGAGTTTCAACTCTGGCTTTCACGTAACCTATTTATACAGCATGAATAAGATCAGTATTGCATGGTCATATTTAATGGTGTGGTACAGACAATAAGAAAATTGTTCAGTTAGTTGTAGTTCAACTTTCTCGTATGGGACCAACATCATAATCGCGAAAAAATAACCACGCAGACACTGTATATTATACCATGCATCTGTGTATTCCGCAGATGCAGATATCTGTTAGATTTTATCACTAATCTATCATCTGTATCGTCAATAAATTCAAGATGACACACATGACTCAAACGCTTTGTTTTGATAAAATGTTGAGAAATCACATAGCATAGGTAGAAAATGGGAGTGGTTCATGACGTAACTGAGCGACCGCGGAACATGGCAAGGCTGTTTCGAACACGTATTACTATAAAGTACTACACGCAAAACACGTTCCGTCTATTAAATAGATAAGTTTTAGTAAAATATCCTTGAAAAACGAGGATAAAACTAACTTTAGAATCATATAGATGGATACTATAATCTTACAGATATAATAACTACTATAACTGCCTCGTTGTTGTAGTGGTTGCAAGCGTGCTCGAGCTCTTGGGTTTCGATTCCTCGGCCGAGCAGAGTGTAATTAGATTTTATATCAGGAATTTCTCAGTCGTAGCCATAGAGAATAGTCTTTGGTCGTAGGCCCATATCATGGATTTGTGATCAAGCTGAGGGATGATGTGTGGATGATAGGTACAACTCTGCTTAACCTTTCGGGGATGACAGGCTGCTGTTATGTTATGTTATGTTCATCATCATTCGTATTTCTCTTGCCGTTATCTAAATTTATTTATTTATTGTAATGTCATTTTATTTTTTGTAAAAAGGTATTCCTCATTTACCTACTTGCCAAAATGCCTTGTTAACTATCACATCAACAAATTATGTGTTTTAATTTTAAGTTAACGCAACTCCGGCTCCCGAGATAAAGTGCAGCCTAGTTTGGGGGACCTCTGTTTTCTAACTTTTTTTTTTTGATAGCCTGCATTGTGTCCCACTGCTGGGCAAAGGCCTCTGTTTTCTAACTATGTTAAAATTTTACTTGTGACAATTATTCATAGCGCTAAGTTAGATTACCAATTTTTTGGTAACAATGGCTTAATAAATTTATTCTTATTCTTATCCCAATTTATTTGGCGTCGGCGCAGCATGTCTTCTTCCATAATTCTCTATTAGTTTTACTCGTCATCGCGTCAGACATCTCTTATTCTACACATGTTATGTTATTTACCATAAATACGTTATCCCATACGTTACCAAATATACATTTATCGTTAAACAATTATCTGAATAGCAAACAAACAATTCTCATCACCATTGAGGGAAAATATCGCTTGTGTTACTTTTCATTTGAATACATCATCAAGTATTATTGTTCGTGAACAATACATAGGCTGTACACTTATTGTACACCAAACTATTCACATGTCGGTCACGGTAGATTGCGTAATTTAGACTCGCTATATATTTACATGTGAACCTAATACTTAGTTGTATCTACTAAAATAAATTGACTTTTGGACATAGTGTATGACAAATACATATTAGTAGATATCTAGCACCTATGTAGTTATCTACGAATGAATCATCGCGGGAAATACGATTGGAAAATTGTTTTAAGATTGCGGAGATAAGAGGAAACACTTCTAGTATCTGATGCACACTGTCTTGATGATTTGGGACCGGCTATTTGACAATGACTAAGTTTGTGAGTGGGTCCGGATATAAAAGAATCTACTGGACCGGTGGTTGGTTACAGTTGCCTCCCTCTTATGGAAATTGGTCTGGGTTCCAGCAGTGCCAACATTATAGGCTGATCCTGCAGGCAGTCAAAGCAGAATTATAGTAAGTTAGTACCGAATGAAAGGTTAGTTTCTATAGTTTTTTTTTTCTGAAACGTTGCCCCACCCTATGAATTTCTCCTGTATCGTGGGTGTGATTACAAAAATTTAAATTCACAGACACAAACAGCCAGACCCGGAACAACTAGCTGTAGGCCATACATATATTTTCGTGTGGGGGATCGTACCCGCGACACGCAGCGCAGCAGCCAGTCGCTCAGGCACTGAGCTAAACCTAACCGTGCCGTCGAAATAAATAGTTATAGGTGAGTACTTATTTAAGACTAACGATTAAACTACTCTATAGTTACGTGGAATAAATAACTACATAGCAGCTAGCACGTTTGACTGTAATTTAAAACAGAAGATTACTGCTATCAATTTGGTCTCATCCTCATTCCCCGTCATTGTAAAGTGTCATTTTAAAATTTCATTTTCACAAATAATTTATTATTATATCGACGTACGTAATAGTATTGCATTAGCTATTATGACAAAACTATTATATTCAAGGCCGTTTCGGTTGTCATAACAATATCTCGATTCGACCATTGCATCCACTGACATGCATCGTTTGTTATATAAACGGTTTTTTGCCAAATTGCCTATATTTTATTGAAAAGTTGACGAGTTTTTAAACGCACACATCACTTTATTTATAGTAACAGCCATATTATGCACACCAGACCTGATGAAGGTCGACAATCCAATTGTATACCAGTTGTCCTTATTCGTGTTTAGTCGAAGGACGTCCTCCTACAGGATAATGAACTGGACTGACTTCACAAGTTGCCGGTCTAAGGTTACGTACGTACTGACAGGCTCTAGATGCTAAGCAAGCCACCTATTAGTGCGTGCCTAAAACCAACAGGACATTATACTCTTGGGTTTTTTCCGTCACAATACTATCATATTCACCGTCTCATCATACCGACATTATTCGAAAATCTTCCTATCTCAAAATGTCAAGACGCACAACTGCCTCTTGGTTATCAAACTCGACTGTACTATCTTACCGAATTGAAGTCTGCCTCATGCTGCACTTCCATAGGTAGCAGTTGATGATGGAGTCGCGGTCTCTGGACAGCGTCTGAGATCTCGCTACCTTCTAATAATATGTGCCGAGCTATCTGAAACAGAAGAACAGCTTGATGTCAACTTGAAGTCATCGATATGGATATTATGACGTTAGGAAGTATCTAAGTATGATGTCACAAGTGTCACAACCACGCTGGCTAGATTGTTGGCAAAGTTTGTATCTTTTTGTAGCCACATGGTTTCAAGTTTCATGACCATGACGGAAGAAATAAAGTAAGTAGATACCTGTAATAAATAAAGACTCCTTTCTTTAAAAATGAAAAAGAAAAACTCAGGGACCTACTTGGGTAACAAAAGTCAAAACTTACCAGCGCAACTTGCGTGGTGATCTTGGTACCGCCAGCGGCTCCGAGAACCAAATCCACACGATTATGCCTGGATATCACAATACTGGGGACCATTGAGCTGAGAGGCTGCAGCGTAGGCGCCAACATGTTCGCAGGAGAGGGCGGCAGACCGTACGCAGACTCCGTGTGGGGGATCGCAAAGTCGTCCATTTCGTTGTTCAGCATGATACCCAGGCTCTGTGACCGCCTCTGAGAGCCCCAACTGTAAAAATAGATCATTTTGTGAATGTTTTCGATCGTGCCACAAAGGTTTTAAACTAAGAATTGTCTGCGAGTGTAGTTGAAACGGTAAAACGGAGAAGGTATTCTAAATAATCTTTTCAAGGACACCAGGGCATGGTACCGTCAAAATGATCGGGCGAACGGTTAAAAAATATTATGGAGAAAATTAAACATCCAACGAAAACAATCCGTTCTTTTCACATTAGTAACGTTTTGGAATTGTTTTCGCTTGCAGAATGCCATGACTGAATGTCAAGTTTTACGTTATGTCCCATCTTTGTCCTCAAATTAAAATATTCTGTGTGTGAAATTTTCACATTAGTAACGTTTTGGAATTGTTTTCGCTTGCAGAATGCCATGACTGAATGTCAAGTTTTACGTTATGTCCCATCTTTGTCCTCAAATTAAAATATTCTGTGTGTGAAATTTTTTTGTTTGTGTGGCTTTGCAAGTCTTTGTTTGGCCCATGTTTCACCATTGCCTTTCTGAATCAGATAATTTTAGAATAAAGTTAAATAAGCATAGTTTAGGTACCTACATATAATTTATAGTGCTCGTAGCGGAGACGACGCTGCCATCGGGTGCGACGACAACGACGTGGGCGGTGCCATGGTCATCTGGGGCTTCGAACAGCGCGCCGTAATGCTTCCAGTCATTGAATGTCTTGCTGTCATCGACTTCCTCCCGGAATGATCGCGCCCAAGCGGGGTTTGAGAGATTGCGCTCCAACTGAAAGAAAACGAGACCAAGTCAGTGCCAATGTAGCCTATTTTGGGAAGGATCTAAGCTGTCTTGTCCAAAACGTGGTAAATTTCACACTGTAGTTTCTCCTAATGGTTTTGGAACACCAGTGAAACTTTGCGAGCCTTAATGATCTGAAATGCGGCTATCTATTGATTAAATTGGATCTAAAAATGAAATAGGTTTCGATTAAAATTCATGGCAATGATCAGATTTAAGATTCCGACAAAAAATATAACATATTTTTTGTCGGAATCTTAGGAATTGAGGAAGTTATTTTAATGTCACGTACAGCCGCGGCACTGGTTGGTACGCGACTAAATGGAGGTCCGGTAATTACCTTGCATTAATGTTGCCTCTACAGAGCGCGAGCAACGAATCTATAGTTTATAAAGGGTGTAAACAGACCCTTAACGAAGCTGAAAGGTACTTTTTCTACCCGTCATTGCGATCACTTTTTTGTTGTAGACCATACCTGGGAACCTTCTAGTTACGGAGATATTGGGGGTCAAAGTTCCAACTTTTTCACAAGTTTTTTTGTAAATACGCGTTTCTTATGTAAGATTATCACTTTAAACACCTTCACGACCCTCGTACTATTCAATCCATCCATCAGCACAATGTTTTTAGTGCGTTACATTGAGTTTTACCGTAAAACGTGATGTTTCACCCCAAAAAAAAAAGTCGTTTCCCAGCAATAATTTTTGCGTAAAGTTACTTAGTTTGATGTACAGAATGCTTGGTTGACGGCTTCGTGAAGGGTCTGTTTACACCCCGTATATCATTGGTTAAAGGCAAATAAATAGCTGCGCCCGCGCACAGTCGGGCTTTATTTAGCTTTTATTTGCTGTATGTCAATATTAATATTAGGTACATATGACGTAACATTGTGTGATGAAAGTTTTTTTTATAGCTATGTATGTAATTACTTGTATTTATTTTAGAGATAAAACCTAGGTATCACAATTACTCTTTTATCTTAATAACTTAGAATACACCAAAAATATAGCTCTATGTTTGTGCCGGTAATGCATTTTATAAGCCTTGCCTTGAGCGAGGAGCTTGGCATAAGCAAAGAGAGGCTTAATATTCCGGTTCAAACCGAATATATCCAAAAAATTAGGAACGCTTGTCATCCTTGCGCAGGGGCCATACTAGTCTTCTCTGTATTGTGCCAATTATAGTACACATAGTACACTAGTTACGTACGTTTTGTATCCAGCAGTGGGTCAAGTCAGGCTGTGGACGATGATGATGAACGCCTTGTTCTCTTTGAATCTTTTATATTTTCATCAGAGTTCTCTATAGTGAGATATTCAATAAAATACCAAATGACAGATTTAAACTTGACACAAAAACGGAGACTAAATTCTTTTAAATATGAATATATGGGTTCCATTTTTTGCTATTCGGCTACGGAACCCTAAAAATGCTACTATACTATTGGCGAATTGCTTCTTGATAAAACGTAATAAACTAAGCTGATAATTGTGTATTTCTGTTTGGAAATTCAAAGACTTGAGTATTTCTATTGTATTGTATAACGGGCTGGTTTCCGCAACTCCAGGTCAAAGCGCGTATTTTGCGTGCGGTAAGACTTGAGTAATTAATTATTGTATTCTGATTATTTATTATAATAATTTATTGTAGGTATTCAAAATATAAAAAAAAATTGTATGCAATTTCGATTCTAAATTCTTATATTGTTAAATAGTGTATAATGGGTAGTTTTTTGAGTACCATACCATACCCTAACTATAAGTCCTGCATACTGTATCAACAAAAATCACACTAATAAATACCTATTTTGACTTTGACTTTCTCAGTTGAAATTAGGTACAGAATTTCAGATAATAGCAAACTTTTGTTTTGTGCCACAGAACGTCATTGAAGCGCGACGGTCAGACGATGGACCCAAAACAATAGGAACACTTAATGGTTACTTAATAAGTCCTATTAATTACAGAGGTCCACTATAATTTTACCTCTTTTTAAGTTGAACCAGATCCAGATCCGGGCTACACGAGAGCCCAGAAGATAAGGAAACTCACGAAAGAACGAAAAAAACGAAAGAGAAGGTTGAATAAAAACAATCTCTTTATGGTATTACTAAACTTGACCTACATAACTTGAGAAATGAGGTTGGCGCTGATTGCTTAGAAAAACGTCATTAACTTGTCAAATTTAGTACATTTCAAACATAGTTCCAAATTCCACCGCGTCTCAAGATATGCTGGTTAAGTAATACCTACTTTTAGGTACAAAATCGGCCTAGAATTAGTTACCTCACGAATTTCATAGGGCAGGTTAGAGCGTAAAAGGTCTCCGAGGCCGGTTCGTTTTGCGTACGCGTACTTGAAAGTTTCGACGATGCGGTGCCAGTAAAGGTTGGAGCCGGTGGGTGCGGCCGTGCCGTCTCCGACCCAGTCGCGCAGCATGTTCAGCATGAACGCCAGAACCGAACCAGACCCTGGCAGAGGTACTGAATAAAGCGTGTACTCCTCGGTTAACGGGACCTCGATGGGGTCTTGCCATTCCACCCTAAAAAATATAAGACTTTATCATTTCAACGAAAAAGTAAGCTTAGGTAGAGACTCAACTATCACAACTGTCAAAGGCTAGCAGCATAGCATACTCACTTCTTAGACAAAAAACAACCAACTCTTGGAATACAGTTTATACAAAAACTCAACAGCAATAATGTTGTTGATAAAATAAAATATTCTCACTTGTAACTCCTGAGGTCTTCTTCTGTAATAATTCCGCCGAATTTCTGAATATCTTGCACGAGCTTCGCCGTCAGGGAGCCATTGTGTATCGCCTGTGGGCCCTCCTCCGCGATGATGTCCAAAGTTTTGGCCAACGTTGGTTCGGTTATATAGTCGCCCTCGTTCCATACCTCGCCAGTCGCCGGATTCACGTACAACTCCCTTTTTAGACAATACGGTTGATTTGCAGTATAAAAAAAGTACATATTTTTACAACCAGACAGTCAAACGGCAGTTGTTGCTATTTGTGTAATTTAATTGACCATAGTCTTTATGTTTATGTTTTTATCATAAATGGTGAAGGAGGACTGAACATTTAAATGAGAATTAGAAAAGAATTAAAACATAGAGGTAATATGTCCTTACCGCATAGAAGGCTGCGCTTTGATTCTGTCGCTGTAACTCCTGAGCACGCGACCCATGTAGCCGTTGACGAGATGTCCGCTGCGGCAGAGTTCGGCGGTGGGCTTCACGAGTTCGGGCCACGGCAGGCGTCCGTACTCCAGATGGAGCGCGCCGTAGCCGGCCAGCTCTCCGGGCACAGCGATTGCGAGGCCGCCCACGGTCGATGATTCGTTGACGAACATATCCTCGTGGGCCGCGGCCGGCGCCCTCTCGCGGGCGTTCATAACGCGCACGCGGCCCGTCGACGCGTCGTACACCGTAGCCAGGAACCCACCGCCGAGTCCCATGCATTGCGCGCACGCAATACCCTCACAGAATAATGTCGCTATCGCTGCATCCACAGCTGTGCCATTTTGCTCCAGGATTTTACTGAAATGTTCTTCATTATTTTTATTTTTTCGTAAAGGAAAAAACCAGACTATCAAAATATTGCTTTGGGATGATAATAATCAAATAAGAAGTCACACAGAAGTCATAACTCAAGTTTAAATATACTTATTAGAGTATTAAATAGATTTGGTTACCGTTAGACTTTTCATTATTTTATTGAATTCAGACAAAATTGTGACCCAATAAATTTGCAGTTTAATCCACAATCGATTTTGCCTGATTGAATTCTGCCTTGTTCCGAAATCTGAGTGTATTTTCTTGAACATTGTTTGGTACATACCGTCCAATTTTTGCACATTCGGGGCCATTGGCGGCGACGACAGCTCGCGAGAAGCGCGGTTGGTTGGGGCCGGCCCACGGCTGCAACACCAGCACCGCCACCAGAGCGCCCGCGACCAGCGCCGCCAACACGCTGCCCACCAAACACCACCGCCGTGATTTGGAAGTCCTGACAACACAATCAAAATAATCACATTTGAAGGTCCACTCTAATATTATTCATACCGAGTTCCCTCCGGGCCTCGGAAATCACGTTAAGCCGTTGGTACCGGCTGACAGAAGCTCGAAAATCTGACAACCAGCCTGAACAAAAGGTATCGCACATTTTTTTTTTAAAGGAGATGCCCTAAAAAAGCCAGAATCGCCAGAAATGTAATATGTGCCGTTTTTATAGGCAAAATATGTAAATCAAAAATATATAATAATTTACTGCAAAAACGACGTGGTATACTAGATATTTATTGATCAACGAAATAATAACAAATATTTTTTAGATTCAGAAAAATCTATTGAAGCCCGTGATCTATGAATTCTTTGGGGTCCGTAAATATAAAACTGTTGTTATTACGGATTATTATTTAATATTCTACGAAAAAATCATATAATTATGTAATATATTATGTATATGTCACCGGAAGATAACAAGATCCGCAAGTTTATAAATTTCCTAGGAAATTTATGAACAGATTTCCCACGGATGACCAACTGCTGATTTTTGCGATAGGGACGTATCATGTTAAACTGGCGAAATCTTATTGCTTTGAACCTAAAATAGCAACCGGCGTATACTCCATTGAAGTGAATGGACACGACGTGGAAGAAGAAAACACACTAATACGGTGCCGAATTGAGTCTAGACATGTAATGGCGAAAACTTATTACTGCTACATATTATACAATGGCCAATGAACCAAGGAGTATTCCTGCATACATGGTCGCCGAACGTTGGGCAGATATGCCCATATAATTAGCATTGTATATTTTATTGCTTGGGCCAGATATGAAGGGGATTTGCTCCATCCTGCAAGATTTTGGATGCTGTTTGTTTGGATATTGAACATTATTAAATAAAAATATTAACTTCTTATCTTGTTATGTTTTACATGGTATAGGTACTATCAAATCCCTATAAAAAATGAAAACACAATAACGACAGCACATTAAAATACAACAAGAATAACTTGACGTTGTCTTGGTCTGGCAGATTTTACAGCGCCAACAGATTCACTCCAACGCTCAAGAAAAATAATATGCATGGGCCCAGCCCAGCTGTTTACTTCAGTCACGTACACCCACATATTCATACAGAAAAATATATAAACATATTTATAAAGATTATTAATTAATTTTTACAATATTTTAATAAATTATTATGTAATAAAGTGATAATAATAAAATAAAGAAAATCAATGAAGTATGCTTCTATACTTCTATACTACATGGTTTAGGAGGCTGATTTTTAAAAACGTAATGGGTTTAATATAGTGAACCCATTTTTATACATGTCGTTGCTGGTGATTCTGGGTTTTTTGTCTATGAACTTTTAGTCATGTCCTTTCTTGTAGGCGAAATTAAAATAAATATGGTCAAGTACCTTCCGATGACAACAGTTGAGTATTTGAATAGTAAGAAAATTTCAAGTAAGAATTTGTGTTAAGGTCTACGGGAAGTAAACAATCATTCATTACCTTACAGAGTACCAGTTGTTATCGTTTTATTTACAAACATTTGAAAATTCGCATCCTCATAATCTTTGAACATTAATTTTGAATTTCTAATATTATTCGGAACGTATTGTAAGTATTGCAAGCCTTTTTTCGGCCAATAGAACACAACTGGATCTTCTTAAAATGTCAGTTGTCCGTCAAGATGTTTTATTTTTGTTCCAGACACAGTCATGATCCAAAAAGTTTCGACATCGAATGTAACGCCTCTTTCCTATATTCTGTGGAAGGCAAATAGGAAGAACTTAAAATTCTATTTTACAATGCTATAGTGTGGTGCAGGATCGAATTCGAAGACCTAACGTCGTAGGAAATGTAGTTTGCGGGGCGTATTGTTTTGTGACATGTCACTGAAATGTATTGAAAAACGACCCAATATGGCTGCGTTCGTTTCGATTTTAGCCCCACGTCGAAATGGTCCACGTGGGTACTAGGTGCAGCTACGAGTATAACAGCTAATAATGCTAATAAACAGAATCAAGACATACTTATAAACTGAAGATATGATGTTGTAATATTCGTGTCGTAATGGTGTGACGACACAGTTTATGAAGTGAGAAAGAAAATACCATCATCTAAACCCACTGACGATAAAATTCAATCATTCCATAATGTTTTTAAACATGACTATCATGTTTACAAAATACCTATTTGCTTTGTGTAATATCTCCCTGCAATCGTATTCTTTCATTTAAGTAAATATTTGGCGGATTTATTTTATAAGCATTGTAATAAAAACGTATTTGAGAACATTATCGCCGTGGAAAGCCACGAAATAAAAAATATACTTAATTGTGTTTGATTACGGTAAGTTCTAATAAAATTCTAAGCTATGTTCGTACGTTAAAAGAATGCATTGGTACCTATGACCTAGATTTATAGATAATTTCCCACCTATGCCTGCCTTTGCCTAGGCTGCCTAGTATCAGGATTTGTTTGTCTGATGGCTCTTTTTTTTGAACTGACAATGAAAATAAAACTAACGACTTGGTGTTCTACTTTCAAAACAGCATCTTTTTGTTCGAAAACAGCTTCCCAAGAAAATGCTATTTATGAATGCACAATCTCATTATAAATTAGGTATCATAAAGTTTTATCACAAAACTCAACAGAATTTAGTACCTAATCTAAATGTAAACTACAAAGTACAAAATGTACAAAATTATTTGCATACACTAAGAAAATCCTTGCCAATGAAATAATAACAAACTCTTGATCCCAGTGAATGATGAAGATTGGCTGCACATTAGTGGTAGCTATTATACTAGATAGTAGAAACTCCAGGCAGACAATATTCTGTTCACATTCATCTCACTCTTCTATATGTATGATATTCTTGACATTGATTGACCCTGAGACGACACAGCGACAAGATTTTGGAAGTTTTTAAATTATGGGAATTGTTCTTCTCTGCCTTCTGGTTGTGACTGATCACTGAAGCTATCAATCTATCCTATATCTACATCTTCTACACCTACAAAATCTGCCAAGTAATCCTGTTATCAAGGACCTTTATTTTCGCAACAGACCATACTTATTCCCATTACAGTAGGTGCTAAGAAGGATGGTGGTCGTCCCACAATTTCTATAAAAATATGAAGAAAATATTTTGTTTAGGAAAGGCTCTTACGGGCTTAGGTTCTCCGTCTTTTGGACTTTGTGCATTAAAATTGAATGGCTTCTGAGGACTTCGTACCTACTCTTGTTGTAACAAGCCTTTTGGATTTATCTGAGATAGCTGAATTTCAGAAAATTTAAACTCTCCACTGCTGACAAGTTAGCTTTCCTTTAGTCCTTTATTCAGAAATAATGTTACTTAATCGACTTAGGGAGACTATTTTAAGTACAAAAGGAACTAAGGCTCCAAGAGCGAGCGAAGCGAGTTCGTAATTTTTTTGTTGCCTTGCTTTAGACAGGTTAGAATTGTTTCGACCTACTGGAGTTACTTGGGCGATTTTTAATACACAATGTAATTCATAATCAGCCCATAATGTTCCTACTGCTGATGAGACACAGACCTCCTCTCTATGACAGGGATAAATAAATTCAGATAATAATAATATGTAGTTGAGATCAAAAGGTACACAAGCTCCATTTTATGCAACCTTGTATAGGTATGTATGCCATAATTATAGGCCTATTAAGGCATCGGGGCAAGGGCTCCTAATTTCTTTCAACCTCTGTCTATACCGGTCTATCATGCGAAAATCCAATAGGGGTGCCAATCCAGAGCCAGAAAAAAGTCTTTTCGGTTCAAAATTTGAATCACTCGCGTTGGTTTAAAGAAAATGTGTAAGTTTATAGCGGTAGTACGAGTTCTTAGAGACTCATTTTTTAACGATGCCAGCGCAAGTCTAATTACCTTAATTTTTTAAGCAGCAATGACCTAAATGCTTGTGCGTTGGAGACCAAAATGGCGTAGGTAGCACTATGGACCTTGACCCTATTACTAGTAATACTTAACAAGAGAAATAACAGAAATAATACTCATGTGTTAGGTAATTAGATAACCCAGACCCTCAATTAAAGAGACGAGGTACGAGAAATTGTTTTTAAACGTGGGGAACAAATAAGTAGGTATGCTATTGGCAAAGAAGCAGTCGATCCAGTTGACGATAAGCATTTTCCACAGAACAGATTTTGAGGGTATGGATTAATTATTTTATAAAGAAAACGTAAGTAAGTAAAATTAATGGATACCCTCAAATTATAACATCTATCGATAGGCAGAGACCTAAAGATAAGGTGACTCGTGCGATAGTAGATTACAATTTCATTATAATTCATATGGGCTCGCTGGCTAGTTCGTCAAATTAGTATGACGACGTTCAGTGATGCGATTGTTCGAATCCAAGTCGAAACAATTAACTCTTTTTGAAGTATTTTTTAGATTATTCTTAACGAATTCAATGTTGTAGCAGTGTAACATTTTAAAACTTGAGAGGTTAGCACATACTGACGTTGGCTGCGTGTACCTACGGTAACCAGACACAGGGACCCATTAACCTTGCGAAAGAAACGTGTCATTAAGAAAGAAGTATTTCTGCCATCAAAAATTGTTTTTAAGTGCTTACATGGAAATCTCTAAAAAGACTTCGAACCCACGTCAGCCGGAGTAAAGACAATCTCTGCAGATGGGGGTTCATGGACGGCGCAGACCTCAAGTGCGTATGCGGCGTCTCTCCACAGACAATGGCCCACCTAATACCTGCGCACTGATGACCTACTACTGCATCAGTGAGCGGGGTTCGCGTTGCTGTTTTTTGGGCTAAACAAAGAACTGTTTGCCATCGATACGCTAAGAACAAAGACATTCAAATATTATGTATTAGTCTTTTAAATCTCTTTGGCTAAGAAGAAGAAGTGCATACCATGTTCTTATGATGGAATTTCAGTCATGTCAAGAGAATCCTATCTGACGGGTGGCCACTAGTGTCCGACCATAAGTCGATTTCTGACCGAAGCCGAAGAAGATTAATCGGCTGTCGCCACAACCTTTAAATTAAACGTTACTGCTCACTGATACAGCGTGGAAGGGATATCGAATTACTGAATAGGTAGGTATGTGGTAATCGTTTGTGCGTCGCTGTCCCTTCCACCGTGTATAAAACTTGACGAGTTGATTAAAATTGTCTTGCAAGTTGTCAAAAAAAATAGCACTTCGAAATGAGTGACCACCCGCCCTCCCCGCTTTACCTCTTCCATCTTGCATTCGTAACAGTTCGTGCAATTTCGGCGCTTGCTAGAACCCTTCGACTTCGGCCCATTTTGGTCGAAGCCGAAGGTGGTCGAAGCCTATGCTTCGGTCCTACATTGTCCACCTTATAATTCAATAATGCATGAACCGGTATGAAAATATTTGATCGTGACCTATTGAACCTCAAAGTTACGGCGTAATTGGGACACACTTTGCACACAATTAGAGCATTGTATTTTTGGCTATTTAGCTAGACATTTAACTATTGTTATATACTAGGTAGGTAGGTAGTTTGTTCCGTATTTTTACTATGAGCTATTTTCGGGCAATGTGAAATTAGGTCTGGACTTTATGCGTTCCGTGAATATTTTCTTTGTGGCAATTCCTGATTTTGCATTTAGGTGCATTAGGCATCGTTGACTTTTATTTTTGTTCCACTATGTCAAATTATACAATTATCTAATAGGACATATCGTGGCTCAATTGATGCATTTTAATTGTGGTTCTAATCATTTAGGTATAAACAATTATTATAAATTCGCTTATCATGATTATTAAGCGGATTATTTAAAATCATTGTGCAATATTAATTGTCACGATAAGCAAGTTAATACTGAGATCGAGATAATTCAGGATCCTAGTTTTATTGATAATGTAGCAATAATTGCGGTAATCTAATTATGTGGGTTACCCAATTTAAGTAGGAGACTAGGAGGTACCTCAGACTGTTGGTCTACGTCTACGTTTTTGGATAGTATCGTTTTAAATTGGTACACATTCATTAAGGCACTTAGCCTTCACAGATTAGAAAGGAAAAATTGGAAAAACAGGGAAAGCTTTAATTTATCAACATTTCCGTTTAAACACGGATCGGATACTGGTTCCTTTTTCAGTCTTTAAGACGTGTCATAATTCAGTTTAACTAACTTTATGATAGGTAGTCACGTCTTACAAAGATAATGCAACTACTCGGTATCTTTACGAGAGCATTAGTTAACTAAACACTACTCAAATCCTTGTAAGAATTGTACCTAAGCCTAAGTACCTACAAAACCTTCTTGAGTCTTCTAGTCGCTAAACTACAATGACAAACTACTTTCACCATTAATTCAATGATAATTTGATAGATAATTTTTATGAATAATTTATATATGTAGATACACAAAGATACGGGAATGTTTACAAGCCAAAAAATGTGACGTTGCATTTCGGTATCAGTATTTAATCCTGTAGGTATCATTAAATTCATTTCATGACCAACAATTTATGTTTATTGACTTCCGATAAATTTGATTCAAGGGCGCATTTTGTAGGTACCTTCATGGTATACTGTTGGACCGCTGAGCATGAGGTCCTGGGTTCGATTCCCAGGTCGGGCAAAGTGTCATTGGGTTTTGTCATCAGAAATATCTCAGTGGCAGCCACGGAGTCTGGATTTGTACCCGGTTGATGGCAATAGGCTCGCCCCCTGCTACATGGGATTTAAACATAACTGGCGAAATGTCGGGGTAACAATTAAGTACGCTTCTGCTTCGGGGATTTTAGGCGTGATGTTATACAAGGTGTAAACAGACTCTTCACGAACCCGTCAACCAAGCATTCGGTACATCAAACTAAGTAACTCTACGCAAAAATTATTGCTGGGTAACGACTTTTTTTTTGGGGTGAAATATCACGTTTTACGGTAAAACATGGAGTTAATTAAAATAAAGTTAAAACCTTTAAAAGTGGTATTTAAAAAAAAAACTTGAGAAAAAATTGGAACTAGAAGGTTCCCAGGTATGGTCCAGAACAAAAAAGTGATCGCAATGACGGGAAGAACGAATGCCTTTCGGCTTCGTTAGGGGTCAATTTACACCCTGTATAGCTCCGATCCGACAGCTGATCATATCGGTCCGATCATTGTTGTAGAAGTCCGCAGTTTAGTGCAAATGCTTTGTATACCAACTTGTTAGGTTGGTGACCTGCTGCTGAAACTAGGCGCTGTAGTGCGGTCGAGTCTACTACAGGGAGGTCCTAGTCATCATCAGCCTAGCCTTTTTTACTGCTGTTGCTGTTGGCTTCCAGTCTAACCGGATGCAGCTGAATACTAGCATTTTACATGGAGCGACTGCTTATCTAACCTCCACAACCAAGTTACTGGGTAATACGATAGCCTTTGGGTAAGACTAGTTGTCAGACTTCCGGGTCATGGCCACTGACCTGTAATGACTGTCAAAGATCTACAAATGACAGCTGGGACGTGCTTTCCGAGCACGGAGGGTACTGTCTATGTAATGGATGGTCACCCATCCACAGACCGACCTCGCAGATCAACCTGTGATCTGCGAGGTCGGTCAAATCCGGGTTTTATATTTCCTAAGTATGTACCGATTTAATTGAATATCATAATATAAATGGAGCTCTAGGGAGCCTATCGGACCATAACATTTAACAATCCAGTATATGGGTTACAAGCACCAGGTTAAAATACAATTAATTAGTAAAACTGTGCGCAGATTAGGTAATTACTAGATACATGCATATTGGCACGCATATTCTCATTTTTTATCAGCTGACAGACTTCTGGACACTTTTCCTATTGACAGCGATGTGAACGAATTTTTTGACGCCCTGTAATTCTTTTCTCATTTTGATACTTGTACCTACTTTTTTATTACCTATTATTTTAGATGTATTTGTAGTTGGTAAATAATGTAAAAAAAAATGCTTCAAAACCTGTAGATACCTAAACGCGTAAGTAGGTCACTAGGTAGCTTAGCTACCTACTAAAAACATTTTACGATTTTAGAATACATTTCCATTATTTTAATTAAGTCATTTAACCAAATAAAACTAGTTCACTAGTACTTATGTCATTTCTGTTTCTATTAAACTTTGTTTGGTACATTATTTACATAAACATTTCAATACATTTATGTACCTAGGTACATACACTTTGTTGTTACCTATACCTACGTATCTATTAGCAACGCGCCTTTTTCTCATGAGGCAGAAACAACAGAGGGCCAACTACTACCCGTTCACTCTCCGATGAAGAGAATAACAATGAATGGGTGAGTAAGTTTTTACATTATGTACTTTCCAATTTTGAAGTTTTTTAGGTTATTAGCTAGCTGTTGGCTGTAAGGGTCAGGCTTAGTTTCAGCCAGCTTATTGGCTACAACTTGCACATTTAAAATCCCGTATAATACTGACAACAGCCAAATGCCAAAGAAACAGAAGGCTTATGGTGAATCGACTTTATCAAAAACACGTCCTTATCACCTTATGAGTGGTACAAAGCGGTCGAGATGTGATGGAAGATTTGCCTCGTTCTGGTAGGCCATCAACGTCTTCAACTGAAGTTAACATCGCAAAAGTGAAGGAAATAGTGACTGAAAATCCTCATTGAAGTTTGAGAGAGACGGACGCTGAACTTTCTGTGTCTCACGAGTCGATCCGTTTCCGTACCATTTTAAATATCAGTTGAGTATGAAACATGTTGCCGCTCGGCTAGTCCCAAAAGACCTGATTTTGCACTTCGTGGCACCCGTTTTCGTTCGGTAGAAGACATAAAGGAGGATTCGCGGCGAGAACTGAACTCAATTCCGGAAAAAGCGTTTAAAAATGTTTTGATGACGGGATTATTCGTTAGCGTAAGTGTGTCGTTTCTGAAGGAGCATACTTTGAAGTCATTAAAATAACTTTGGATGAATAACTAAAATTTTGTGTTTCCCGGTACTTTCTTGACGTAGTACTATATGTACATAATAGGAACATTGTATATGCATGCCTTAAGATAAGGCGTTCTGAAGTTTGAAAGTTTTTCCCTTGTAAATTCCCTTGCAAGTTTTAACAGATTAAGAAGCAGCCCTTAGAAAACCACCAACATAGCATTGGTGTAACACATACCTTTAAGGAGACCCCGCACCTACACATCCACGAGTATTTACCAACCTACACATAACCGTTATCTTAATATGTCATCCGTTCGTACGAGTCCACAGAGGAAAACCACTTGGTTTTTCTTTAGATCAATGTTTCAGATAACTATACAAGTTTCCCAGCGACTGGGATTCTCTTAGCTTTCTTTTGTTTTGTTTTTCCTTTTGCTGACGTATCACTATGTGCAATTAAGTGGATTATTATTATAACACGCAACCATGACGTCTCTATGTCTTATCTGTAGATTATTTTATCTGTGTCTGTAGTAATTAATTATAATTCCTTTTTTTAAACGCCAGCCGACATCGCGGCAAGGCGAAGATGGCGGGATGAGATTGGCTTCTATCAGGACTGGCCAACACTAGCAATAGACAGAATAATGAGGAAAAAGGAGAGGGAGGCCTTAGCCCAGCTTTGGGACAATAAAAAAGTAACTGTCCTATGACCTAACCCAATCCATGGTCCGTCTGTATGCTTTTTATTGAAGTCCGTTTAGGCGTGAAAATTTTACAGAGGCAGACAGACTAATTTGTTTTCGCAGTTAATCGTTGCAGGTTGAAACCGTTGCTGCCCCATACATGGGAGGCAGATAGAAATAAATATTTCATTTGAAAATTGCAACCATTCATGGCAGAAACCCCTTTGATTTTATGGATACTCTAAAGAGTGCGAAACCTTACCTTACTGCCAATATTTTGGTTCGAATTACCTACCTAGTAATTATTTGGTGGTAAGATTATGAAGTCATGGATATCCTATCATTCTGGATTTCCTTTCATTCCCTGGATGACGTTTGACAGCTTTGAGTAGCAAAGCGTATGGCGCCATTAGGATACTCTAGAACAGTGTCAGGATTCCTAAATAATAACAGGTACATAGGTAGGTACTACTTTTATTATTTTCATAAACACCGTTCACGAGTTCGCTTCACGAATTCGCAAAAGAAGTTGGTTTATAAACATTGACCGAAATAAACTATGCTTTGAGTACATAATCGACTATTTGCGCAACAGGCTTCTGTTGGTACAATAACAATTATGTATTACTTAATTAATGGCTTATATGAGCAGTGTCAGGCAAAAAGGGGTTATTATAATAGCATAACATAGAAACGACACTTGCATTTAATTACAGATCCTAGTAATCTGCCTGGATTGTAACTAGGTACATCTTACATGTTTGTGAAAAATGGACCCTATCCAGGAGAATTTTCCTGGATTTCAAATGTTGTCCTGGATTTCTACCGTCCTTCCGGGAGTTTTATCGGACTATCACTGACTGTAAGTGGTTCTACCTTACCAAGGGTTGCTGGTATTGCCTGAAATGGAACCCCTTTACTGAATCCTTGAAATTGCAATTAGTGTGAATAGGAAAAAAGAAAAGAGGATTGCCATAAATTAGGTATTAAAACTTATAAATAAATATCTCATGATAACGTTCACCTTGATCAGGAACATTATCCTCTTTAGGAATTTTGTATATCTACCCTATAAAGTTTCTCAAATTATACATTATATAAGCGCTGGGGAAAAACCTGCTAAATTAATTCATAAAACTACCTCTCGCCGGTCCGAGCTAGATTAATGTGAGATAGGAATAAATTACATAGATTATGTAGATATGCCTCACGGAGTCGCAAGTTGACACAATCAATATGTACCTATTAGAGGTAGGCTTGAATTTATAGCTGGGACAAAGTGGACAGCTAGTAGGTAGCCAGGACCAGAACACCACAGTCCCAAGATTTACATTTACAGATTTCTAAAGTCAAGGAATCTTTTCACTATGATGGATAGATTGTGAGAATGACAATGGCTAGAAAGTGAGGTGAATACTGACATTACGGCTGAAAGAGATGTTGTACGTATGTGGGAAGATGACAAGCAGCACCGATTCCAAATAAATTCAGATATACAGAAAGATGAGAGAGGTCATGGCCGATAGGATTTGAGTGAGACAGGAGGATGATGAGGATTCTATGAACAAAGGCTGTAACAAGGCTGCGGGACTGTTCGAAAGAGATAACGCAGCCCTGGATCACAAAGGGCAAAGAAGAAACATGGATGGGTTTTACTCAGTAAAAGTCTGACACTCCCTCCCACTTCACCCAGAGCGGGAGGAGTTATTCGATGATTTCCCATCATTAAAAAAAAGGGCTGTAACAAAATAGATAAGGCCTTAACTGGTACAATCTAGGTACCGAAAGAGAAAATATAGGTCAGAAATTCAAGTGTATAGGAAGCAAGCAAATTGAGTGGACAGGCAGGCAAGATCATCCAACAATCCAATTGTTTACGAATCCCAAAAAACATTACATTGTTTTCAATTAACTACGCAAACCGTAACGGTAGAACGCAGTACAATGTTTGGTCTGACGTAGTACCTCTTTTTTGTTAGGTGCTTTGTTGCATGTTAGATTAGACCCGAGAAGGAAAAAGTCTTATTTTTAAAGGACTACTAAAAAAGGAGAAGGTTATGTATTCGGCCAGCACCTTTTTTTTTTTCACTCGTCCTTTTTTACCGAATGCTGGTGCTACGATGCAAAGGCCACGGGCGCAGCGGGCTAGTGTTAAAATAAGTAAGAAGGCATACCTACTAGGTATGTAGGTATAACTATAATTGTGTAGGTCTAGGTAGGTACCTTCTAGGACATCGTTAACTTCTTAATTGATTGAGACTACAATAAAATCGCCTGCCCCTCATAATATGATAAAATAAAGTAAGTAAGTACTTAATTTACATGACATGCGTTAAGATTAGGTAAGTCTTGTAGATAAATTACTTACCTAGCTATTATTGTTTCTAGATGTATCTAGTTAATCAAATAACGAAAACCACCATAATTCATGTTTTAAACTACTGTTTAGTTTTCGAAGACGTGTTAGTGTAAGACTTACAATAATAGTGTCCATTAAATTGAATGTTATGGAAAAATACCTATTAGCATTTATTGTTTTCACAATTATCGAGTTTCTATAATGAGAAGCATTATTTAAAAAACCACCTGCCCAAATTAACACGATTTTATACTCGTTATATTGCGTTTATAGTTTTATCAAATAGGTAGGTACACACATAGGTTTTAGTTTATATTTAAATACCAGAAACGATTGTGAGAGCAAATAAAAAAAAAACGATCCTAAATTGGTTGCAAACTGGTTATAAGCCGCGAAATTGGCTTAACAATTAGAATATCAACAAGAAACATCAAATGGGCACAAATACATTATTTTTCAAATGCACGTCAGAACAAAATCCATAACATTAAATTATTTCACTTATTAAAATCATGCCATTTAAATAAACGTCGATGTATCTCACCACATAATCAACGCTGACGACAGTCCGTGATCGAAGTCACTCACAAACTGCGCGGGCGCAGGCGAAGAATTGTTTGAATGGTTTAAGGTCGATCGTTCGCTTTCCTATTGCGTAGGACCATGAATTGACGATGTCGCACCTTGATGTAGATATCTTAGCTTACAGAAGATAAAATCCATGATATAAGAAGATAGTTAAGTTAATCGCACGTGCGGAATGTTTATCAGAAAATTAAATCAAAAAAATTAAATTCAATCGGTCTGGAAATGTGTACTACATTACTACATTTCCAGACCGATTTAATTTTCTGATAAAGATTCCGCACATGCGATTAACTTAACTAATTCTAAACTTCACGCCTGTGTCTTAAGAAACGATGGGCAGAGATGAGAGCCCCAAGTTATGAAAAGTTTCTTATATATTAGGTATCTCTGGTACCGTACCGTTTCTTTCTTTAACAAATAAACCCAGTCTTTATCCAACTTTAGGAGCTAACAAAGGCCACAATAAAATACCCACAACTATTCCTGCATAATTTAGTTTTGAGGATCTTTAAAAATCTTCATAAAGGAAGAGGGATTACAATTTGTTTGCATTTTATCGGTATCATTTACACACGACAGGATATTAATTAAAGTAACGTTCCACAAAGATACGTAGCCTGCAGAGTAACCATAAGCAGGGTGAAGTGGCAGTAGGATGGCCTTTTTTGTTGAAAGACCGATGGAGCAAGCAACAAGTCCCGGAGTGGAGACCGCGTATTCAGCAAGCATGGCATGACCAGCTGAGTAGACCAATCCTAGGGAGGAAGCAGGGAAGGAGGCAGGGTCAGACTGGACGCGAAGGTGGTGGGCAGGATGTTGTGTCGCAGCTTAGGAGAGGCCTATGTCCAGCAAAGGCCTTGCTATAGGCAGAGATCATTGCACATGAAACTATACGAGATGGAAGGGACACCGACGCGAAAACGGTTACCAGGCATTCAGGACATTATTCATAACAAAAAAAAACTGCTTTATGTTCATTTTGACCGTGTACTTAAGTATTGCACTTTTTTATGTAGGAAACAGCTGGTTTTTATTTTAATTACCGATGAAAAATTTCTTTATGTGGAGTAGGGGCTCAGAATGATTTACTGAATACGTGGTAACCGTTTTCGAGTATGCGTCCCCTCCACCCCGCATATAATTATATATGCCTACCCATGTTACTATTAAAACATTCTATTCTCGACATCTACTTTCACGCAAATATTTCGACCGGTCGATGCACTTTAACAACCGAAATTAGTGTGAAAGTCCGGTCATCAGGTGTAAAATCAGGTTTTTAAAGAAATATTGATGTTTTTTTTTTTTATGAAACTTGAAGTCAACGGACGTAGCGCCTTTAACAAACAAAATATACCTACTATTAGGCATATTATGAGGATTTGTGTCTGTCAAAATGTGGGCTTTATTTTATACATTTCTTAAAACATTAAATAGGAATGTATGTTCAAATGGTTTTCAATTAGCTTCTCAAGAGTGGTAATTAAGATTAGGTAAGCAGATAAGAGCTCAACAAATGAAAGTAGTCTTGAGGACCTAAACTTCTTGTTTTTGATTATATCATTCAGAAACAAAATTGGGGAAATATTGCTTTAGTGTAAAATTGATGTACAGTTTTGAATAGCCGGTTGTGGTCGATTATTTAGGTAATGTGTGCGAAAGTACCTACTCTATTTTGTATTACTTAACCCAATGATGACACGGTTAGACGTGGAGGTCTTGTAATACTGGCAGGCGCTGCATATTACATTGAGTTAGGGCGGGGTCGCGACAGGCCACGAAGGAGATGGTGGGACGAACTGGACAAGTTCCGTCCAAACTGGAAGGAGGACGCGCTGGTTCGGGAGAAGTGGAAGGAGTGGAGGGAGGCCTTCGCCTAGGAGTGGGACAGCTCAGGCTAGAAAAAAAAAGAAAAGGGCAGGGGTAGCCAGACTAGCCAGGAAGGGCGAGGCCTTGGTTTACCAATATTTTAAAGGACGAAAGTCAATTAACAATAACTTTTGAAACGTTTTTGATTAAATACTACTCTCCAGGGATTTCTCCGAGACTAGTATTTAGGTTAGCGCTAATCAAGTCGATTGACATCAAAATCACAATCAAGGGATAGGATTATTTCCAGGGGAGTGCATTTTTAGCTTCATGAAAAGAGCTTCTCCTATTCCACACCAGATGTGTTAGGTTTCTGTTTGTTGGCGTCGATTCATACAAGGAGTAACTTTGTCGACGTAAGCGCAGGCGCAGGCCTCACCGCCAGCTAGCGAGGCGGCGGGCGAGGCTCTTTTTATACTTGTCTCGGCTCAACTATAACTTCAGTTTATCCGTGATTATGGTGCTTGCAACAGCACCTAAAGTCGGTTCGAACCCCTAAACGGCCGTGACTGGCCCTTAGTTAAGGACCTCGCGCACTACGCGGCCACGACCACGACTTGTCGCATGACCGGCAGCTATCTTGAACCAAACTGGTTGGACGCCCGGTTGTGCGATCAAACTTTTTTCCTAGTCGAAGCTTTTGCGCCTCGCCCGGGAACCCTAGAATACCTTGCTGCGTACAGGATCCAAAATAGCGTCTATGAAGTAAGACACTGCTTTATCCCCTTGGTGCATAATCTACTATTTACTACTCAGAGGGCATTCATTAATGTTTCACTATATTACTTTCTAGCAGCAGCTTCTGCAACTGCCTTTGAGAATAATGATCACTATGATTTAATCTCAGGCAGAAATCTCAGAGGTAAAATAACTGAAAAGGACTGTAGTGTCAGCAAGTGTCAGTCCATCATAATAATACCAGATGGCGCTACTACACTTTCAGTACAAATTTATACATATAAAATTCAAAGTCCTGACTGACTGAGATATCAACGCACAGCCCAAACCGCTGGTCCTAGAGACATGAAATTTGGAGGGTGTATTCTTTGTAAAGAGTAGGTATCCACTAAGAAAGGGTTTTTCTAAATTCCACCCCTAAGGGGGTGTTGAATTTTCTATGAAACTTTATTCTCGCAGTCGATTGACTTGACAATTTAATTTTGTGCACATACTCTTCAAATAAAATTATGAGATACGTGTATCACAGTTTTTCCAAAATCATCCCCCAATTTAAAAATTCAATGACTTGATTGGTTGACTGATATATCAACGCACAGCCCAACCCGCTGGTTCTAGAGATATGAAATTTGGATCGTGTATTCTTTGTGAAGAGTAAATATTCATTAAGAAAGGGTTTTTCAAAATTTCACCCTTAAGATGGTAAAATGGGGTGTTGAATTTTCTATGAAACTTTTTATTCCCGCAGTCGATTGACTTGACAATTTGTATACATACTTTTCAGTTAAAATTATGAGATACGTGTATCAGTTTTTTCCAAAATCATCCCCCAATATAAAATTTAAAGTCCTGTCCTGCTGACTGATATATCAACGCACTGCCCAAACCATAGGTCCTAGAGACATGAAATTTGGAGGGTGTATTCTTTGTGAAGATTAGGTATCCACTAAGAAAGGGTTTTTCGAAATTCCACCCCTAAGTGGGTGAAATGGGGTGTTGAATTTTCTATGAAACTTTATATTCTCTCAGTCGATCGACTTGACAATTTGTGTACATACTCTTCAAATAAAATTATGAGAAACGTGTATAAGTTTTTTCAAAATCATCCCCCAATTTAAAAATTCAATATCTTGACTGGCTGACTGATATATCAACGCACAGCCCAATCGTCTGGTGCTAGAGACATGAAATTTGGAGGGTGCATTCTTTGTGAAGAGTAAGTATCCACTAAGAAACAGTTTTTTTTAATTCCACCCCTAAGAGGGTGAAAAGGGGTGTTGAATATTCTGTGAAACTTTTTATTCTATGAGTCGATTGACTTGAAAATTTGTATACATACTTTTCAAATTAAAATTATGAGATACGTGTATCACAGTTTTTACCAAAATCAAAATCATTCCCCAACAGAGTCAAATAGGGCTTCGAAGCTCACGTAGACGGGCGCATGGCGCGCAGTGTTGCGCGGGGCGTGCGGGAGTATTTACCTATTAAGTAAGTAGGTAGGATTTTTCTGAGGTAGACGTCTGTAAATATGGTTTATTCCACAGATGTTCGCATTGGCTTGTGATACGCGACGTTGATATTAAATATTATGTAAAAGTTTAATGTCTATAAATAGATTCCTAATTAATCATATTTTGATTGTTGTCCCCGTTGTTCAATCCAAGGTATCATATTTCACGTAAAAATGTAATTTAATTGATATTACTATGAACGAATGTTTGCAAGTTATAAGCAAGTACATGTAAATCTATGTATGTACTATACATACATAGATTACTTATTATCCCAGAAGTAAGATCCCGTGGGCATTTCCCGAACTCCACGCGGGCGAAGCCGCGGGCATAAGCTAGTTGAAGTATAAAAGAGTTTGCCAACTACACCGTACCATATCATGACCGTGCTATGAACGTACCACGCACGGTCTAATACTTATACACATTTATAACGGGTTTAGAACGGTCGCCATACGCGGTTAAAGCCCTGTATTCTTTGTAAAGAAAAGTATGAGATTATGCCCACTAGACCGTTTTATCACCAACCAACACCGTTGCGTGTCATGCACGAAGCGACTACAATTGAAGGCGAGAAAATTTTGCTGGTGCCGATACGAATACAAAGATTATTTTTTTGCCTGATACGTTCATAGCATGGACAATGGACATGGTATGGTACGGTGTAGTGGGCAGAGTACTTAAAAAAAAAAAAAACTCATGCTTAACTTACCGGCTCGTCGATGTAACTTTTTCAACTTGTGATGCTAATTGGTAGTTACAGAGGATGTTAAACAAGATTATACATAAATAAAACATACAAATGTGTAAAAAATATCTGTTATTCAGGATAGCCTCCATAAAATATTTCAAACATGTTGATTGATTCTGGTAACTAATGAATATGACATCATATTCATGTAAAGGAGGCAGTGTTTATAACTCTGTCCCATAATAAGGGAACGACCATAATTGTCGTCGGAATCGACTTGAGGCGGACAGAAGAGGTTTATATGTCCGTGCAATATAAGCGCGAAAAAAGGCGTTATTTGGTCCGGACGAAGCGCAACGCGACTCGACACCGCACCGAGCTATTCGCTTCGCTTTTATTCTATAGAGATAAGGCTCTTTCTTTCCGCCTTAAGCCGATTCTGAATCGATAAGTGTTCTGAACTCCACGAAGCACAGAATCGCCGCAGATGTCTCTATGCTCTGTGGCGACTGTTGACATGCAAAACATATCAATAATGAATGTATAGGTATATACATATATTATAATAAACATTCACTTGGCTCTGATTCAGTTGTGCACCAATTAAACTAAATTAAAACATTTATCCCACGTACAGGCGATGTTTTTTACTTGATTTTCAACGCTAAGCTTAGTGATGTGATTTGTAAATCTAACAAAGTGTTTTTTTAACGCACTTAGGGAACACTCGCGGTTAAAACATCGCGAAAAAAAATTCTCACGCGAGCGTGGGATTACATGAGTAGTTTCTCGCTCGTGGATACTAGAACATTCATGCAAGCCTCGAAGGCGAGACTTGCTAGACGATTATCGCACTTATGTGTAGGTAAATAAATACCTACTTTCAAGCGAGGATAGACCTCGTGTCTGTACGATTATGTTATCGGTACGAGACGAGTAAAAATTAATCAAAATCTGACGTGCCTAAAGCTACTGTTTGCATAACTTTTTTAATCTCCTTCTGGTACTTGCCTAAACCCTTCCCTCGTGTAAATAAGCTTCATTAGTTGTTGCACACATATCATCAGCACCAATAACCGTAATTAACGTTTGATAATTTCATTATATCGGATCTTTATAAATCACTCACTGTCCTGTGCAATAACAATTTAAACATTAATTTTCTTAAAAATCTTAACAATTTTATTAGTCTTCTAATATTTGGCAAATTATAAAAAGGAAGTTCATTTCACTCTGACTTGTTATTGATGACCGCATTTAGAACATTCATGATATTCGGTAAATAAATACTAATTTCATTCCATAAAATAATCCGTCTAAATGTCACTATAGCGCAGAGAAAGCAGCATCATGTGCGGGCAGTTCCTTACTGCTAAATTAATAATGAACTAAATTTAAGCTATTTTATAGTTCAAAATAGCGTGCAAGAGATAATTTTCTGCGGCGCTTCTTCGATCATATAACGCGCAAATTATCGTTTAAAACTTGACAGCAAATAAAATGCGCAAGTATTGTGCTGTTTTGTCTGCGCTGACCCTTAGACACTTGATTTACAAAAGTATATAAAATCTGTGAAAGTACTTTCGTTAAATGGCTCTTTCAGTAAAATGTAAAGATTGTGATGCAGTGTTGCATCTATTCAAATAAATAATAATATATACTTGTACACTGGCATTTTGTAAAACAGATAAATAAAATAAAAAGACAAACTTTTTTAAACTTCGTTGTGAAATGAGTTTTTGCAACAAAATTTTTATGAAAATAGAATTCTATTTCTTTCAGACAAATTACCTTGACGATTTAATTTGTTTAAATACAATTTTCATAAACTGAACGTACACAAAAATATCATTAAGACTAAGCCCACGTTCGCACGGACGATTTTTTAAACCATGCACTGGATTTTCAACGCTGGACTTAGCACTGAGAGTCGAAAATTCAACACTCATTTAACGCACTAACGGCTCTGTTGTATTCTGAACGCTAGACTCGACGTAGAGAGTTGAAAATCAAGTGTACGGAAAAAATATCACCTGTGCGAACGTGTGCTAACTTATCATATCCTACCTACATTTCAAATGAATATAAATGTAAAAAAAAATACTAACTTAGACTAAGTATAAATAATCTTTTTCACTAGTCCGGTGTTCTGGATCTTGGCAACTCATCACCGAAACAATGCTTATTGATAGGGTCCTTATAAGAGTTCTCATGGAGAACACTGTGAGAACTGGTACGACATTTCGTCAGACACAGTTCGTAATCGTCACTCAGTGAACGGAAAAGCACATTCTTCTCCGTCGAGAGTTTGGATAACACTACTTCTAGCATGTCCCTCTGAAAAAAAAAGAATTATTTTTGAACTAGGGCTCCGCGATTTTTGTATGTCAGTGTCCACATTATTAACACAGGTGTTCCTCGAGTGTTTATATATTGAGTTTCTTTATTGTAAGCCAATGTTTATGCTGTTAGTGTTCTTGTATACAGGGTGGTAACCGTTTATCCGTCGATATCTCTTCCACCCTGTATAAATAAGGTTTTTTATAGCAATACATATAAACTTCCTCTTAAGTCATATTTATTTCTTACTAGCTTTTGCCTGCGGTTTCGGACGTGTTAACTTAGAATTTGACAATCAATTTGGGTTATACTCTGCTTTTATTAATATAATTCAATCATGATTCGCAAGACACGTGGCGCCGTCTATTATCATAAGAACGTTATTGTTGTTTTCCTCGGGAACATATCCTTTTTTTCGGGATAAAAGGTACCCGTTTCTGGACACCTGACAACGTGTATGCAAAATTTCAGCATGATCGGTTCAGTGGTTTGGGCGTGAATAGTTAACAAACAAACATACTTTCGCATTTATAATATTATAGTAAGGAAGTAAGAATAAGCATTTGCTTAGAAATAAATAAAAATAAAACAAATGCATTTTATAAAAAAAGAATAATCCAGTCCAATTGGAAGTTTGGTGTTAACCAAAGTAAAAGCTAGGCAGAAGATGAAATTAATGTAAAATGTCAATACCTTACTGGGATCCAAACAACATGACACACAGTTTTCATATATAATGCAGCAATTGTTTTCTGTACAAGTTTCACAGCTGTATCTTTCAGCGGACTCAGCATCCGTGTCACAACAGCCATTCTTTGTCACATCACTTCTGTGACACACATAACCTGAAATACGAATTGTTGTTTCACATAGCTTATTTATTCTAATCTAATTTAGTTTCCAAACATGATGATTTTTCCATTACAATTTGAAATATCTTAAGACTTTCTCAACAGTAGTAGTAATTCTATAATAAACTTAATTTACACTATTGTAGAATTGATATTTGAGTGAAAATAACATCAATTCTAAAAAAACACGTAAGAAAAATATGTATATCTAATTTTTATTCTAAAGAAGAGACACATTTTCACTTATTTGGGGTCGTCCTTTAATCTCTTGAGGTTGGAGGGGCGGGCAAAAATACATGTAATGCTAGGAGGGGGAGGAGGGCTGGCCTTAAATCTCACGATATATCACCAAGGGGGAGGAAGACTGGCTTTAAGCCTCACGATGTATCACCAAGGGGGAGGAAGGCTGGCCTTAAGCCTCACGTTGTATCACCAAGGGGGAAGAGGGCTGGCCTTACACCTCACGATGTATCACCAAGGGGGAGGAAGGCTGGCCTTAAGCCTCACGTTGTATCACCAAGGGGGAAGAGGGCTGGCCTTACACCTCACAATGTATCACCAAGGGGGAGGAAGGCTGGCCTTAAGCCTCACGTTGTATCACCAAGGGGGAAGAGGGCTGGCCTTACACCTCACAATGTATCACCAAGGGGGAGGAAGGCTGGCCTTAAGCCTCACGTTGTATCACCAAGGGGGAAGAGGGCTGGCCTTACACCTCACGATGTATCACCAAGGGGGAGGAAGGCTGGCCTTAAGCCTCACGTTGTATCACCAAGGGGGAAGAGGGCTGGCCTTACACCTCACAATGTATCACCAAGGGGGAGGAAGGCTGGCCTTAAGCCTCACGTTGTATCACCAAGGGGGAAGAGGGCTGGCCTTACACCTCACGATGTATCACCAAGGGGGAGAAAGGCTGGCCTTAAGCCTCACGTTGTATCACCAAGGGGGAAGAGGGCTGGCCTTACACCTCACAATGTATCACCAAGGGGGAGGAGGGCTGGCCTTAAACCTCACGATGTACCACCAAGGAAGGGGGAGGGAGGGGTCTACAAGTAGCTTAAAAAGTCAGGTGATTAAAGGATAGCCTCTTTTTTATTTCCTCCAAACGTAGATTAGTTGAGGTACTGTGTCTTAGTATACGTAGACAGTAACATATGCATTAAACACCTTGGGTAACCTCATCAGGGTTTACTGATATCTAAATATTACCTCTATCATCAACAAGTAACTGTTTTCCTTGCACCGAGTTCCTGCATATCATGTGATCAATAGTATCATTGTGTTCCTGAAGTGTTCTCCAAACAAATGGCTTCCTTTCAAATGCAACATCTTGATAGATCATGCCTCTGCTGCTACCCTGAAAAATAAATATTGTTTATATTATTACTAGCTGTTTGTTGCCTGCCTTGCCTACACATATTTTGAAATTCATTTTTTATTAATTATGATTTATTTATTGATTGATTATTTGTTGAATTTCATAATAATTCGTTCAATAGTTTAGGTGTGAAAGTTTTCAGTCAGACCAAGTTACTTTCCCATTTATAAAATAAAATCACGTGTCACTATGTTCGTACACGCTAATATCCAAAACCACTGAACTGATTTTAAATTTTGTCAATGTGTTTGGTTGGGTCCAGCGTGAAGATATGATAGTTTTGCACCAGATAAGAGATGCCGTGGAAATCAGGGCCAGGATGCTAGTATTAGTGTAGATAATATTCTGTATTGAATAGTGTGAATTTGTTAAGTTTAGTTTGAATATGATTGACAATAATTCATAGTGATAACTACTATTATTGTATCACCAACCAAAAGATTATCAAGATGTGAATCAAAGATGTTGATAACATTTTATTTGATAAAAATAAGGAATCACCTACAAATAGAACTCATGTGTAGTAATTTTTAGTTCACAATTTAGTAAACAACCAAAACCCTGGTTGGTGTCCAACTATCTGAGACAGAAATACCATTTTGTTTTGAAACAACATCCAAATTTATTGGTTCTGTGTATAGTATTTAACAATGTTCAATTGTCTTAGATTCGTTTTCTGAAGCTGCAGTTACTTATCCTTTAGTTCGTTTACTCCATGAGTGTGTGAGATGGCTCTCAAGATGTTTTTTTTTTCACCAGCTTGGGCACTACACGGTCAGAGGACCTCTGGAGTAATCTTAGATCTAACTCTGATCGACTACAAAATTTTAAGTAAATACTTTTATTACTAACCTCTCTTATAAAACTGACAATACAATAAGTTAACGAAGACGCAAATATTATACCCAACACTAATCTTCTTCGTATAAAACGCACTAAAGCAGCATACCACATCTTATACTCGTGATTAACACTCAACTTACGAAACCGATTACAGAAATGCGGAAATAAATGGAAAAATAATAACATTTTCAGGCGTAACAATGTAGTGATGAATCCAACACTTTCTCCGGAGACATCGTAAATAAAAACTACCCTAACTGAAATCTTTAACACTTGATTGAAATAATGTTTTTTGTGTTGTCTTAATTGTTATAAACAATTTTGTTCGAATCTCAGTATCGCGTTTACATTGATAATAAATTCATTGGAAACTCAACTCGAAAATTGTGACTGACATTAAGATAGGTTTAATTTTGACAGTGACACTTTGTGTTTTGACGGTACCATTTGACATGACGAAAGCTGCGTTCAAATAAGAATCCGCATTACGGTGTGGCGTTAAAGACATAAACGGAACCATAAACGACCAAAGTGGCATTGGTGTTATCTGCGAACTTCAGAAGATATTGGTGTCACATTGATATTTAATAACATAACACCACGTCTGTAATCCCCAAAAGGTCAAACAGAGGTAAACCTAATAGTATACCTACATTTCGCCAGTTATGTTTAAGTCCCATACAGTGGTAGATTTCCACATTTGCCACCAGTAAGCTTACTGACCGCTCAAAATTATGTTTGTTTCTGTAAAATTATTTTTACAACCCAACGATTTTGTTAAGATAACCCAAGAAATAGTTTTTGGTAATTACCTAGTCAAGTTATGAAAGTGGTTGCTTATGCTTTTGCGAATGGCGACCCTTCTTCTTCTTCATTTTATCCGTAGTCTGGTTGTTCGTCTTCACCTTCCTGATCTTAGGTTTGCCATTTTTCTGTAAAATTGAGTGAATATTGCGATTATAATTTATGCGTTACATGCATTAGAAAATAAAGAAAATTTGTTGATTGACACTGTAAACTGAAGAAGTCATGAATCATTATAGAGTCAATCTTTGATTAAAGTTTTAATGTTCTGAATATTTGTCTAGACGTAACGAGTACTTGAAACATACCAAATGGTTTCAGCAACTCCATTAAATTGTGTTTTCTAGACTCGATATTCCCTCAGTGGAAGTTTTGAAGCCAAAAAAATAATAATTAAGGAAATAATTAAGAAGTCTTAGGACCCAGGAAATAACATTAATGCATCTTTTCTGTGTAACATGCCTATTGTTTTTGTGAACGCATCGTTCTGGACATTCTATATATCTGTGGTCACAGTTTGTTTTGATTTCTGACAGCTTTTTGAATTTCAAACTCAAACGAAAACTTGTCGAGTTTGTTGTTGTGAATGTAAAGTGTAATAAATTGTAATACTTTCGTATTGTTTGTTTCTTTTGTGATAAACTTCTCCAAGAATGAATCCAAATAGATATATTCCTGGTCAATCCAGCGTGCTGCGGAAATCAAGGTACGAATTTAGTAATTTTCACCAAATTATCTACTAACAAACAGTATTTCGACTGTTGAATTGTGCCTCTAAAACGTTTATTTACTAATTAACCAACAAATATTGATGATGATTGCTTAAAACGACTCATTCTTACAATATTTATGATATGATAACTCCAGACTAGAAGGCAAAGTATCCTTACTGCCGAAACCCCGGCGCCCGGGCTCCACGGACCGCCTGTCCTCTGAGGCGCGGCGGCCGAGCGCTGCGGGACACCGCTCGAGCAGTGCGGAGCCCGCCAGAGGAACGTTTGGGGGTGGCAGGCTGAGCAGGGAAGCTTCCGCTACCAAGATACCTTTGAATGGAGTAAGTTTGCACTGTATTTTGTTATTAGCTTTGATTTAAAAAGAAAAACAATCGCGATTTATTAAAATAATATGTATAATACATATTTATTCACTGAATTTGTTTTAATAAATAAATTCACTAAGTGGACCCAAACTCTGACTAATATTTGCAGCTTAGATCATTAGATCAAAACCACATTCCAGTGTTCCCCAAAGAGTTTAACAGTGAGACAGTGGTACATTTGTCCAGTTATGTTTTGATCCAAAGTAGTACCAGGATTTAGTACAGCACAGCAAATAAGTGATGATGATTGTATGCAGAATACTAATGTAAGATACTTGTTCAGAGATCCCGTTCCCAGCAAGGAGAGAGATTCGGTCAGTCCTCCATGACACCACTGAGGTCCAGCCAATATGCTGCCAGACCAACTACAACACCTGTTGTAAGTATATTTCTTATTGTTAATTAGTAAACCACTTTGACCTACATTTCTTAAATAAGTTTTAAACTGTCATGGTCACTAACATTATCATTAATTCTAGAGACGGGAAACATGGTAAATATCCCGTCTCTAGAGTTAATAATAATTTCTTAACCCTAGATAACTAAACTTATTTTACATGTTACACTGTAACTAAACATTCGTCGAGGGGACTACGAGAGAGCTGTAGGGTCTCTTCCTACTTGACTTGTGACGACAAGTGCAGCACACGTTGCATTGTTTATCAATTTAGGAAGGTAAAAAATGAGCGGAGGTCGGGGCGCCCGGGTAAGTTGATGTTCACGCGGAGTTGCGTCGTCGCATGTTTCGTTACGCGTCGAATGTTTAGTTATCTAGGGTTAAATAATTTACCACAAAATTGTGTTCTTTTGACTGTATTTTTAAATAGAGGACTGATGAGCTCAAAATGATTATGATTGCAGAGGACTCCATCAGAAGATCGTGCAAGTCGTAGCTGGCAGACTTCTCTTGATCGAGCATTGGCTTTTGTTACTATCAAAGATCAGAGGTGAGATAACTATCATTTGTATACATAGGTGGGACTGGGATTGGTTTGGTTTGAAAACATGGAAATGACGTGTTTTAATGGATGGTGCTTCTTTCTTCAAAAAAAAATCTACTTTATATGTTATGTACTAGTCCTTGTATGTATCCTTGCCACTTGCCTTGCCTTGATTTTAACAAGAAATTATTCATTATCATTGATGTTATCTAAAGGGTGTAAAAAGACCCTTAACGAAGCCGAAAGGCACTTGTTCTCCTCGTCATTGTGATCATTTTTTTGTTCTGGACCATACCTGGGAACCTTCTAGTTACGGAGATATTGGGGGTCAAAGTTCCAATTTTTTCACAAGTTTTTTTTTAAATACTACTTTTTAAGGTTCTAACTTTACTCCAATTACCTCCATGGTCCGTTTACTATTCAAAGCATCCATCAGCAATAAGTTTTGAGCGCATTATATTGAGTTTTACCGTAAAATGTGATTTTTGACCCCAAAAAAAAATTTCGTTTCCCAGCAAAAATTTTTGCGTAAAGTTACTTAGTTTGATGTACAGAATGCTTGGTTGACGGCTTGGTGAAGGGTCTGTTTACACCCCGTATACATAATATAATAAAATTGTAACAGGCCGATGTCTGTACATTGAAGATATTGAAAAAAAAATTATAAAGGGGGTCTTTATTAGAGCAACAGAAGCCAAAGCAACAGTTTTTAGAATTTTCGTCTGTCTGTCTTTCTGTCTGTATGTTTGTACGCGCATCACGTAAAAACTACTGCATGAATTTGAACGCAATTTTCACCGCTGTACAGCTAGATACTTAACTTAAAATATAGGCTATATTAAATATAGTTTTGGACCCCATAGATAGCGCTGAGGGCTGAAGGGCGGGTGGCTAGTAGTCAATAAATATTTGTCCTTTGTGTCCTCCCTTAGGCCTATCTCAACAGTACAATGGCAGCGCGCCGAGTGCGGGCGTGTGGGCGAAGCCCTGACGGCGCGGAGCGGCGGCGCCGGACCCGGCATGGCGCTCATCAGGCCTCTCACCATCGCCCGCTTCGTAGACATCGCGGCCGCGCTATTGTCAGCTATAACTAGAGATGCTAAGCTTAACACTGATAATTATGTTACAAAGGTTAGTTCCTACATGCCTTTACCTAGCGGAGAGAAGACACAATGTGGATTTCAACCAATGTGACTGTGTAATTAGACAACTCCCGAATGTCGCCTCTCTAATCCGCTGGTCTCCGTTTTGGTAAAACCAGGGCCTCAAACACAGCTGACCACAGTTCGCTGCAATGGTCTCTGCAAACAGCATCTAAGTGTTTATGAAAATAACATAAATTTATCACTGCAACATAAACTATTCGTCATAAATATTTTTTTGGCACGTGAAATGGTACAAAATAATGAATGCTTTTATGTCAACTAATCAACTTATTATTCATTATAAATTAAACCCTCAGCATACTTTTGAATTTTGACTCAATACATACATAAACTCACGCCTTTTTCCCATGGGGGTAGCCAGAAACCACAGCCACCTGTACGATCCTTGCATACTCCTTTTGCTTCGTCCACGTCGGGTCATACTCGCACGCCGGTTGCTAGTACTACGCACCTGACCATTCTGAAGAACCTACCAATAACGTCGGTGTCCTTCTAGGTCGTCCCCTCCCACTTAGCCTCTTACATATGCCTTGTAAAAACCTTTTGTTAGTCGCCTTTCACTCATCCTCTCCAAATGACTAAACCATCAACTTTTACAATACAGGCAGTAATATTTCTTTGGGTTGCTGAAACCAAAAAAAAAACTTATTGCTAATAAAACCCGTTCTAAATGATTTAAATTCTTCAACAGCTTCCACATTTATCAAAGCGTCTCCTGTACCCCGGCACAGTGTCCAAGTCGTGGCTGAAGACAGTCAACACGCTGCACGCGTTCCCGCAAGCGTTGGCGCTGATAGCATACTTGTTGGACCTCGTCAACCATATTGTAAGCCAAAAATGTAATTATTATCTATTAGGTCAGCGCACACTTAAAGCACCGCATGGGTCCATCAGTATCACCTCGGCTCATTGGCTCGCCCTGCTTCCATCGGGTTGAGGTCGCGGTTGCGATTTAAACTATGAATACCATCAGACGGCCCATAGAAAGTGGCATTTGATAGAATGTCACTTTGGCAAAAACCATAATAGAAAAGTCAAAAATCCTGTTGAAAGTCGTAGAAATACGAAACGTTTTGAAAATGAATACCTTTTGATTGGCTAGGCCTTCGGTTCTTTATTGGGAGTCGAGAGATCATTTTTTTAATAATCTCAGCCGGATTTGGTTTTATTTTCGTGATATTTTGTATTTATTGTAGGAAATGCCTGTGTCAGACGAGTGGCTGTACGTCGGCAAGGACGAGTTGTCGTGTCTTCGCAGGGACTACTTGTACAAGTGCTGGATCAGGTATGGTACATGTCATAGAATAAAACTAGTCAAATGATTGTTGCAATAAATGACAACTGGACCAACTGGTAGCTAAATTTACTGACAGCGTTGTAGGGGGTATACTTGTTTATCTGCTATTTTTTGTCCCACTGCAGCCGAAACGACCTGTCTTTCCTGTCTTTTATATTGTATGTTTTTCTATTTTGTGTGTTTATATTGTATGTTTTTTTATATTGTATGTCTGATAGCATCGTATTGGACGAGTCTGTAATGATGTTATAATTGGTAGTAGTAAATAAATAAATAAGAATTATTCTTGTAACGCTTTTCTTCTCTATTTTCTTCTATCGAATCTTGTTCTAGTTTTATTTTGACATCATGTGTTCATCTAGCTACAGAAAGATCAAGGCCACTTAAATTTTTCTTTTATTTATTATATTCCTCTTCCATGCAGATTTCAAGATCCTGGCCATCAGTTTGAGGACTTAAATGAAGAGTACCTTCAGAACTTAAAGGTATTACTCGGCAATGATGAGGAAAAGATCGCAGAGTTAAAACAGACCATCAAAAGTAAGTTGACTTTTTCTAGCTGTTGCCTGCGACTTTGTCTGTATACTTGTACATTTTGCATCTAATTAGTGTTATATATATATATCTGTAGATGAAAAGTCTATAATATCCTTATCTAGGTCCCAGTTTATCTTTCGTGGCATTGGTTCAGTCGTTTCGCTTAGTAGAACGTTTGTGGAACAGCACTATATTTATTATTATTATTTATTATCAGGCAGGCAGTTGAGGCAACTGATAGCTGCTTGATATTAACACCGAATTCATCTATGAATCTCCACCTGTACATGTTTTCTTGCTTCAGATAACTACTTCTTACGTTCATGACACAAATAACCTAATACGCACATCTTTCCAGAATACGAGCACTGCTTAGAAGACGAAGTAGAAGCGGCCGCCCGCGCCGACGAAGCGCGCCGCGTGGAGCGACGCGACGCGCTTCTCGGCGGGCTGAAGGCCGCGCGGTCTGCGCGCCGGGCCGACCGCGCCGCCACCGACGTGCAGGCCACGCTGCGCACCGACCTGGCTGACAACATCAAACATGTCGACTTGGAGATAGACAGAGCCACGTAAGTCTCATGGTCATCTCTAAAAGATGCACTGAATACTTGGTAATCGTTTGTGCGTCGATGTCCCTGCCACCCTGTATAGAACAAATAGTTGATCGTTGGCCGCTCATACTGACGCACCGGCGATAACTCTCTCAAGTAAACAACTCGCTTTATTTGCTAAGTCTAATCATTTCTCATTAATCGCCCATGGTGGAACCAGAACAACCCGAAAAACTTCCACTGTTGGACATAGACCTATCCCAAGCAATTGCAGCAACATTTAACAGGAACGGGGTATTTAAACGATTCATTTTGGAGAAGATGCTACTCCAGAACCCATCGGTTTTGCGAGCCTTGCGCACTGCTATTTAAGTTTTGCAAATTTTTGGGCTGTCCTAGTTTACATTTTTATCATCTATCTAGTCTTTTCTCAACAAGGTAAGGAAATACCAGAATGTATGAATAACTTAATTTGTTATTCTTATCTTAGAGTGGAGAGTATGCAACTCAAACAAGAGCTAGAGACGCAGCCTCTCAGTGTGGAACAGCGCACCAAACTGTTGGATGAAGTGGACTATGCGCTGCGAGTGCAGGACTCCAAGCGGTCGCTCGCGGAACAGATTGGAAAGGTAACTAACTTATTATAGAAACTATCTTAGTTACTCTCAACTTTTTTTAAATTTTGTTGAACGCAAATAAGTTGAAACACTGATCTGATATGCCTCCAAATTCAGTGCGGATACTAAAAAGATTTGACGGGATATCAGTTTCAGTGTATCCAAAAAAGAATTTACAAAAATATTCTATTAAAAAAAAGTAGCTCTAACTTTGAATACCTTTGTGCCTTTCGAGTAAAGAACTCACTACACGATACGTCTAAATAAATCGATCGAATGAGGTCTTTGGTTCGATTCCCAGATCAAGCCAAGTTTTATTAGGTTTTTTCAAGGATTTTCCAATAGCAGCCTGGATGAAGGCAGTTGGCTCGCTTCCTATTACATGAGACTTTAAACACAACGGTCATAATGAGAGTTTTCTATAAAAGGCTCTGCTCTTTTTCTCTCTCTTTTGATTCAATTCAACTATAAAACAAATATTTTCGCAGATGGTGCTGAGCAAGGAGACAGAGCTGGCTCTGTGGCAGAAGAAGACGCTCGACAGCTGCGTGGAGTACAAACAGGGACTCATTCACCTGTCGGCGCAGTTCCCTGATCTCGCCTCACTGGCTATTGACGAGAAGTAAGTTTTAGTATTTTACAATAGACTAGTTGCTTGCCGAGGAGCTCGTGGCTAAATAATAACAGCCGCTCGGATCGATCTTTAGGTTAAGCCGTGCTCGCCTAGGTTGATCTGTGGATGGGTGACCACCCAATACATACCGAGTTTTCTCCGTGCCTCGGAAAGCACGTTAAGCCGTTGGTCCCGGGTGTCATTTGTAGATCTTTGACAGTTGTTACAGGTAGCCAGTGGCCCAAAAAGTCTGACAACCACTCTTACCAAGGGGTATCGTATTACCCAGTACTAACTGGGTTGTGGAGGTCAGATAGGCAGTCGCTCCATGTAGAATACTGGTATTCAGTTGCATCCGGTTTGACTGGAAGCCGACCCCAATATAGTTGGGAAAAGGCTAGGCAGATGAAGATGTAGCCACAGTTAAATAAAGACTGAAAAAAGCATTTCTCAATGCCTATATTTACCATTGTAATCTATCCTAGTACATTCAGCAATAGGTAGACGATGGTTACTGATATGCATGCTACAGAGCTACTGCCCCACCCCGTCGATACTAGAGCTCATTCATGCTGGTATTATTTAGTAGGACTTGGGGTGACCTTCTCAATCTTCTGAAGAATGGTACCTTGTAAATGAAATAACTGAAAAGTTCATTGAATTTGGTGTTTAAAGCTAACACATGTATATTTTGTGTCCCAGGGAACTGATGAGCTCAGAGTGTGCGACCAGCGTTTCGCGCGGACTGGACGCGCTACGTTCACTGGCGACGCTGCTGGCTCAGAAACGCGCGGAGCAGACGCGGGAGAAGACGGCGCTGGCTAGAAAACGTGCTGCGTTACTTGTAAGTTATTGACTTCTGAAAATGTGTAGTTGCTATTGTATGCTATTACTAATATGTGTACAGTGACTCAGGTCATTCGCTTCCTGTGAAGCCGATTACTTTTCAACTATGTTTTACTAGTTCTATATTTGGTCTCACCCTGTAACTTATCAAATACCCTTAGGAGTATGTCAAGACGGCACGTTTATTAGTATGCCTTGAAAATACTTGGACTATCTGCCTATTTGCAGATGTATCTTTGAGTTTCTCAACTAATGTTGAATCCACTGCTTTGTCCATACAGGATGAAACCCGCGCAAAAATCCGCGAGATGAAAACCACAGTGCAGCGCGAGCAAGACATGCTAGACAACGAAACTAGCAAGGAAACCACCGACGTCGCCGCATCCGCTGCGGAACTGAGAGAACTCAACGCGAGGATGCAAGAGTTGAAGCAGCAACAACAACAGTACCACAGAGTGGATGCGGAGCTACAATTTTGGGAACAGCAGAATAACAGGCGAGTATCAGCTATGCATGACATTATTCGAGCAAACGACGGTATATAGGGTGACTGGTAGTTAGTGACCGATACTTAAAAGCGTGATTGTACTCATGATAACAACCAACTTTCCCAAAGAAACATTATTTTTTTATACACATGCTTTTATCCCAAAAACACAACAGCCGTATGAAAATCGCACGCGCGCGCCTGTGACCTATCTGCTGTTGAAGTTGAAAAAAATGTTTCTTAATGAGCATTTCCTGCAGTTGTCCTATATCTTAAGTCTGTTAGTACTGTTTCTACATAGCCTGGCCTCGTTGGTCTAGTGTCCTTAGACTGGATGTTGAGCCCCGGCTCTTCGATTCCTAGGTTAAGCAGTCTTTGTGATATTTGCAGTCCAGTGTGGATTTGTGCTTGATATATGGGCTTGCTCTGTATTAGATAGGACTTATAAAAAAACTGGCAAAATATGAATACTTATTATAATATAACTATTCCTATATCTACAGGAAATCTAGGTGTGATATTGTTTTGTTCTATTTGAAGACTCGTATTCAAGATCCTAGTTCCAGTCGAATGACTAAACTTGTATTCCAGTTGGCGCTCAAAACTGACAGCCCTACAAGAGTACATCACGACTCAACGCGCGGAATCTAAGCGCCTGCTAGAGGCGGCGCGAACAAAAAGAGTGAAACTCGTCGGCAACAACATACGGGAGTGGAATGAGAAGCTAGCACAGTGATGTGCAGTAATTAAATACCGGTAGTGCTAATAATATTATGATATAAAAATAAAGTGACCCAAGTAAATTGATCTTTCTGCACTGAAAGAAGAGCCATCCAACATCTTTAAATATTATTATCTTCCAAATGGAAAGTGTAAATAAATAATTATTTTGTGGGTCTGCTGCGTATAAAATACTATAAAATATAGGTTGAGTACAGATAGTTTGTAAGTTTGTTTAAAAATCATGATCGCGTTCCACCATCTAGTATTAAGTTTCCCATTATGAAATATGTTCATTAATAAACTATTCCAAAGGCAAAAGATGTGTTTAATTTCCCTTATAATAAGTTGTTGTTTATTATAATTAAATGTGGCTTAGTTTATGGTCAGCTATTGCCTGCGGTTTCGCTTACATGGAAATTTGCCCACGGGAGATGTCCGTGACTACCGCCGGACCACCAACGGCAATCGCTTCCACATGTGGTAAATAATTTGTTCTCAATTGGTGCTAATTAGTGCTTGAACAACAAAATTGGTGCCTTAGTAGTTTTCGAGAAAATCGATTTTGAAGGTATACCGCGGGCGGTAGTAACGCTCCTTTCAGCCGGACCACTATGAGCGCCGAGAGCATGCTATAGCTATTCCAAGTATACAAATAATGAGCTCTCTTATATGTGATTCATTTCGTAAAAAAAGAGAATTGAAATATTTGTATTTAACGAGAAATCAACGATGATAAATTTCGCGCGCTCGTTCAGCAGGCTTTTAATGTTGATTCCAAGTTTGACGAGCTTGTCGCTTTCCTCAAACCTACATAGAAAATTACTGCCCTGTAAGAAAAAATTAGTGCCCAAAATTCGAAAGATTACTCCGGTACTTTACGAGATATACCATGCCATTTGGTGGGGTGGCGGTAGTCACGGTGTTAAATTTTCATTTCAAGATTTCCCTTGAAAAATCTGCGATTATACAAAACCGTTTATACAAAAACTAGCTTTTACCCACGGCTTCGCTCGCGTTAATTTAAAATTTGACAACAACTCGGGTTGTACTCTGCTTGTAATTCAATCATGATTCGAAAGACACGTGGCGCCATCTATTATCATAAGAACTTTATTGATGTATTGTTGTTTGTTGCCATTATTTTACTTAAAATCAAAATCAAAAATCGAATTGATAATGTCCAGTATGTAATGAGAGTCGACCACTTTACTATAATTATGAAGCGGGTAGATTACACTAAATAAGTGCCATTTACCACCGGGCTGGTAAACGCCACTAGTTAGTGCCAGCCACCACCCCGTCGGCAAGCTCAAAGGGGACAAATGGGAATATAGGTTCATTAGTTAGGGTTAAAATAAAACGTCAAATTTCGACTAAGAAAATCATTTTTTACAAAGAGATAAATGTTGTCTCGAACTAAGAAAAAGAAGTGGTCCAGACATCCTGATGTCAGAATGTCTGATTACTTTCTTTAACGTACGTGTTTTTTCGCTGTCCATCGAGGTACTCAAATAGTTGCAAAAAGGTATTTCATTTAGGTATTTTCTAAATATCAATCATCTATTGGTCCTGCACGCGCAGCATGACCACCGTAGAAACGGGTTTTGTCGACCGAAGAATCGACAAAATGACGGATAGTGAAAAGAAATCTGTCATTTTGTCGATTCCTCCGTCGGGTTCTGACTTCTTACCCTTACCAGAAAACTATACGGGGTGGAAGGGACACCGACGCGAAAACGGTTACCACGTATTCAGTACATCATTCTGCGTGGCTACATAAGGCCCGGAGGTAGGTAGGGTAGGTAGGTAGGGCAGTTAGGTAGGGCAGGTAGGCAGGCCAGGTAGGCAGGGCAGGTAGGCCCCACAAATATTCCCATAGCTTCGGCTTCTGTGAACGCACCTTCTTTGCATAGAACCACAATAATATCTGTGTTTCACCGCAATTTCAGCTATCGTGAGTGTTAGCATGGGATTTTACACTGTTTTGTTTTCCACCCAATCCATGTTTGGCTTGGAATTTGATGTCCAGATTTTCCTTCCTCACCGCTACTTTCTCTCCCATCGTACCTTTTTTAAATAACATGCTTTCTCTTTTGAACGAACTCGATGCTCTGCAGTTGTGGACTCCACGTGATACTACCGGTTCGCCTGTTGTTATGTTTGCAGACGACGACGTTTCTGACGAAGATCTGATATTCATGGTTTCAGCTGACAGGACCCCTGTTAAGATTGTTCAGCAATTTGATGGTCTAAGGTTTACTCCTGAAGGCGAAAATGTTTCTCTTAGTAGTTTGAAGGTCCAGATATTCCTCCAGATGTTCATCTTGTGCAGTCGTCTCGCTCTACTTCGTCTCCCCAGATCCCCATGATAACGATAAACAGATGATGTTGATTTCAGAGTTCTATGAAGACGCTGACAACGTAAAATAAACTGAAAATTTTCGCAACCGCCACTTTTATTTTCATTTAGGCATGCACCCTCGGCTACATGCGCCATCTTCGAAAAGTTTCATTTACTTACCTCTATCGTGTCGCGGCTGTTTGAAAAGAACTCAGAACGCATTGTGGTCGAAAATAAAAACAGCCACGACACAAATTTCGCTTCGTGGTTTAGTTGGCCAGAACGCGTTGTGGTCGTTTTTAAAATAGCCACGAAGCCAATATCGCATTCTAAAAAAGTCCACAACGCGTTGTCGGTTTTTTTTGCTCGATGAGTGTTTTCTGTCTTTGCACCTAACATTTACATTATGTTAGTGTTTAAGTTGTATCTTTGGGCCATTGTTTGTGGACATCTGCAAAGAAGTATATTGTAGATGCTATTGCAGAATCACAGCCAAAAAACATCTTGGCAAAGCGACAGCACTGGATGACTCATCTGGCACCTGGTTGAAGAACGCCGGAAACTTAAAGCTAGTGGCGCTAGCACTACTGAGCTAATCGCCAAGTCAGATATAATACAAGCTGCTTGCCGACGTGACCGCAATGACCACCTGGGAAAGATATGTGATGAACTGGAGCGGCATTCTGATAAATATCAAACCAAAGACCACCATGATAAGGTGCGATACATAACACGCCATTTTGAACCTAAGACGAGGGCTATTGAAGACTCCATTGGGGTGACGGTTACGGAGATAAAGGACATGGTGGATGTGTGGAAGGAATATTACAAGTCACTATTTTTCAGCAATTATTTTACACCAAGCTTCACACCCAAGTAGCACAAAACTGCATTATAAGATGTCACAAGAGGTAACATCGGTAACTTTAGCACTTATGAAGAGTTATTACAGTACACTTGACCTGCAATAAGTGAAAAGTGAGCTTTCACCTGAATAAGAACGTTATTATGCGTCACGGAGACCACACTGTAACGCTTGCAGCGTTAATATAGGTAACAAGTTCAGTATTATACAGCTTTAAGCACGTTAAAGGATTTTTGTGGACTTTAACTAAGCTATATTCTGAATTGAAGACCACTACTGTACCCTTAGACCACTTGCATTTTAATAAAGATCATGTGAGCTACTATAATGTAATCAGTTATTCTGTGGCTTCAAATAACAAAGATATAATGCCTTTTGCTGCACACAGTGGAAATTGTGTAATGTTAATCAGCTTGTTACACGCAATCGTATAATAGCTCTTATAAAGCCTACATGATTACTTTGGGTGAACATTATATGATGCTAAGTTAAAGCAAACTGCTCTATATTAGCTCACATGTTATCCATAATCTCAGTGAGAGCTGAATACTTGTACTATCGTTGACAATTAATCTACTAGTGCCGTTAAATAAGACCTTGAAGACTTCTTTATTCAGCGCTTATATTGTGATATGTGGAAATATAGAAAAAGGACTGGCGGAATACGCCGAAAAATTCATGCAGAATATTTGAGGATTCTGAACAGAAATACAGTGAACATTGAACAGGCTACACGTTTTGTAAATAATCTAAAAAATATAGGATGATGATGATGAGGCTTAATCCGCGGATCCCTAAAATTCCTGCAGAGTTTATCGGTTCACTGATGATTGACCTACAGTTATTTGCGTACATGTTACCCACTATCAAGCTTTACATGAATCTGTAGCTGACTTGTGTAACACAAGAACCACTCGTAACAGCTCGTTACTGATTCATGTACCACGAGTGGACACTTAAACAGCTCATGCCGTTTGATTGTGGTTAATACGGTACACATTGCTTGTCTGCCATGTTTAGATTCTAACCTATGTATACAATATAATAACAATTTGTTTTTGTTTAGTCAACGAAAATAACAACAGAATTTGAATAGAAAATGTAATGATTTTATACGTAAACAGCTTATTGTCAAATTACAAAGGAAAAATAAAAAGACTTAATTTTTTATAATAATATCATCAACCTATTTTATACTATAATTTTCAAGTAAACAATGATATTTTGAGAGCGCGTTAAAATATTCGTCTATAATTATATAGTATTCGACAATAAACTTTCTTTCCCATTCGAATTACATGCACATGGAGGAAAAACAAAGTTTTACTTCCCGATAAACATTTGCCTATTTCCCACAAACACTTTACAAAATGGTTCACACAAAACATATCAAAATAATATTAAGTAGTAGGGTGAAAATTATTCTCAATTTTGCCACTTGTGAATTGTCAGCTCCATATAAGAGTTACTAATATCCTGGAGTGTATTTTGTGCTGAAAAATAGGTAACAAGTACTCTATTATTCAGCCCTTGTGGTGTATAAAAGGTAACACATATCCTGATAATCAGTCATTATTCAGCTCTTGGGGCGACTGTTACCTTTAATAATGCTCAAATAACGCTGATATCGTGCAACCAGCTACATTATTCAGCTAACAGTTGATTAATTTGTGCCCAAATCAGAGTTATATCAGCTGAGTAGGCGCCTCTAACGCTCTTATTCAGCAGGTTTATTCAGCTGAAGATTTCATTGTGAACAGTGATTCAGCTACTATTCAGCGCTTCTGTGCTACTTGGGCATGTTCTACCGACCAAATACGTGACCGTGAACCTGACATCATGCGGGATGAAGTACGAGCGGCAATTAAACACCTTAAATGCAATAAAGCCATAGGATGTGATGAAATCCCAATCGAGGTTTTCAAGGCGATGGGAGAATTTGAAGTCGATGTGTTATTTACTATCTGCAGTAAAATATGGGAGACTGGCATATTGCCTGATGACTGGTCGCAATCCGTTTTTATTCCACTGCACAAAAAAGGGTCCACCAAGAAATGCAACAATTACCGACTCATATCCCTAATATCGCATGCAAGTAAGGTGATGCTCCATATAATCAATACAAGACTATTAGCCTACTTCTCAAAGCAAATTACACCCGAGCAAGCCGGATTCGTAAAGGGAAGAGAGAGACGCGAGTGCCTCGCGAACAAATTCTCATACTGCGTAAGATTATTGAGAAGGCCAGACAGTTTAATTCAACCCTCTACATCTGCTTTGTGGACTTCCGGAAAGCATTTGACACTGTCATTTGGACACACCTCTGAAAGATACTCGCAGAAATGGGTGTGCCGCCTCATCTAATAGTTCTTTTGAGGCGACTATATAAGGTCTAACTTTTTAAACACGAAATATTTGAAGAGTAACTTCTATAGGTCGTAAAGTCACCATAGCAACGAAAATTTTTTTTTTATCTCAGTGTATTTTTATTAAAAAAAAATGAAAAAATTACTTGACCCACAAAATAAATACTGTCTAAAGGTTTAAAAAGTAAAAAAAAGTTTAAAAAAGTAAAAGTAAGTAAGTAAGTTTAAAGTTTGTAAAGGTTTTATGCAAAATGTCGCAAGAATATTTAGAACTATAATATTTTCGTAAAAATAAAAACGTTCAGAAAAAAATTTTTTTTCGTTGCTATGGCGACTTTACGACTTGTAGAAGTTACTCTTGAAATATTTCGTGTTTAAAAAGTTAGACCCTATATAAAGACGGTACTGCAGTGGTGCGAGTGGACGACACCCTTTCTGGGCCCTTTAAGACCGAGGCTGGTGTTGGACAAGGATGCATTTTATCGCCGATGCTATTCAAAACCTATACGGAATACATCATGCGCTTTGTCTTGGAAGAATGGGACAAAGGTATATCAGTTGGGGGTCGCGTGATAAAAACCTTAGATACGCTGATGATACAACCCTTCTCGCACAGTCTAGAGAAGATATGGAAAATCTTCTGATTCGTCTCGAGACTACCAGCCTCAATTTCGGACTTGCCATCAACCGAGACAAGACGATGATGATGGTAGTAGAGAGATCACGCGGCCGATCACCAACTCGCTGGACTGACCTGATCAGGAAAGCTACTGAGTCCACCATGGTCCAGTGTACTCGCAAGGTATCCAACCGGCAGAAATAGAAGCATATCGCTGAAAAAGCAGACCTCAGGGAAGTCAACGACCCATCGAACACCTCTGCGTGTAGCTCGTCTGCGCAACCACGACCACTTTGACAAGAGTGTTTCGACTAAAAAGATGTTATGTTATGATCTTAATTTCTGGTGCATGTAAAATATCATCATCATTTCAGCCAAAAGACGTTCACTGCTGGACATAGGCCTCCCTCAAGTGTCGCCAAATTGACCGGTCCCGCGCATCTCGCATCCAGCGGATCCCCGCAACCTTCACTAGGTCATCGGTCCATCTAGTGGGAGGCCTTCCAACGCAACGTCTTCCGGTTCGCGGTCGCCACTCCAGAACTTTTCGGCCCGATCGGCCATCCGTTCTACGAGCAATCATGTTATCTATCTTTGGCAATTCTTCGATGTAAAATGATCAAAATAAAATAAAACAATATGTTTTAATGTACTTATAATTCTTTTTTTCTTTTCTTTTATTATTTCATAAATCTGATATAAGTACTATTATTTTCTTCTTATATGTATGCTGTTGCTACGTGTTAACCCACGCTCGTTTGTAAAACTGGCTGTCCAATTCCTGGAATAAAAAAAAGTTGAAAAAATTTCATCATTATCATCATCTGCCTAGCCTTTTCCCAACTATATATATTGTGGTCGGCTTCCAGCAGAAGCGTAGCGTGCCTTGGCGGGGCCCCGTATAAAAATTTGTTTGGGGGCCCTTAGGAAGGGTAAAGATTCCTCAAAAAAAAAAAAAATGCATAAAATTAAAAGAAATATTTATTAATCACTAGCTGACCCGCGCAACTTCGTCTGCGTCACTTAGGGGTATGAAAAATAGATAGTAGCCTATTCTCAGACCTACTGAATATGGATATAAAATTTCATGAAAATCGATCAAGCCGTTTCGGAGGAGTATGGTAACTAACATTGTGACACGAGAATTTTATACATAAGATAATTATCTATCTGTCACTTTTTCCAAAATGTTTACAAACAATTCAAATTACATATGCACTATCCTTGCCTTTTTTCGGCAAACTGATTTATTAAATCATTAATAGCTGATGATGACTTTAGTTTTTCTAAGTTGGGGGCCCCCGTGGTCCGGGGGCCCCGTATAATTGATACGGCAGATACGGCGGTAGCTACGCCCCTGGCTTCCAGTCTAACCAGATGCAGTTGAATACCAGTATTTTACATGGAGCGACTGCCTATCTGACCTCCACAACCCAGTTAGTACAAAAGTTAAAAATTTATTAAATATTTATACGAATATTATAAAGAGGTAAAGTTTGGAAGTAGAGGGTTTTCTTCTAACTAATGGGAAGTTACTATATCCCTGAATGTCATAGGCTATATTTCAAACATTCCAGTGGGATAATTTTCGACCATAACGCGAGTAAAGCCGCGGGCAAATCCTAGTTACGAATAAAGTAATTAAACCCAATCGACAAAAAATAAAGTATAAGGGACATGAACACCATGCCTGTAATCATCGAAGGGTTAGGCAGTGGTGAATATAGGACACCAACTTTTCGCCAGTATTATTTCTCATCTCATGTTAAAGGGAGCGAACCCATTGCCATCAATCGTGTACCATCCCAGACTCCGAGAGTGCTACTTAGAATTTCTATGGAAAATTCTGATAGAAAACTCAATAACACTTTGACCAACCTAAGAATCGAATCCAAGATAGAAGTAGCTCAGGCACAGAAGTAGCGATTGCAACTACAAGACCAACGGGTCAGTCAGATCATTGAATGTAAAAAGAATGAAAGATATTCTCCATTATGTTGATATTCTCTATATTGTTGATATTCTCTATATTGTTGATATTCTCTATCTACAGAGTGTAAACGGACCCTTCACTAAGCCGTCAACCAAGCCTTCTGTACATCAAACTAAGTAACTTTACGCAAAAATTTTTGCTGGGAAACATTTTTTTTTTTGGGGTCAAAAATCACGTTTTACGGTAGAACTCAATAACGCATCGAGGTGTTTAAAGTAAAAATCTTACTTCAAAAACATGTATTTTAAAAAAAAAATTGTGAAAAAGTTGGAACTTTGACCCCCAATATCTCCGTAACTAGAAGGTTCCCAGGTATGGTCTAGAACAAAAAAATGATCGCATTGACGGGGAGAACAGTAGGTACCTTTCGGCTTCTTTAAGGGTCTTTTTACACCCTTTATACCACAAAGTTTGTAGACGACCTCTGAATATTTTTTCATCACAATCATCATTCTTCCAACACGAAATCAAATTGTAAAAAACAACAAGATTTCACTTTAAAATAATTGAAGAGTCTTGCGGATTCCTTGCCAATTTACCGGTTGACATTGAACCCGTTGGCAATTTTCCAGAGGGTTTATTAATTCGGAGATCAGCTATTTCATGGTTTCAGTCCTCTCAACAATATTTCTTTAGAAATTTTACAGGGTTATATTGGGTGACTGGTAATTAGTGACCGATACTTAAACACGTGATTGTAATCATGATAACAAACAACTTTCCCAAAGATTTTTTTTAATACTCATTCAATTTTATCACAATAATACAACAACGGGCCGTATAAAATTCGCGCGCGCGCGCCTGTGACCTATCAGCGGTTAGCCGCATGACGCCGTTCTGTCTCATTACTATCGTACCGTGCAACAGTGAGTAGGCAGAGCACCCGCGCGGCTCGCAAGCACGCTGCGTAATGCTCCTCTGTTGTGTTATTGTGATAAAAGTGAATGACTATTTAAAAAAAATGTTTCTTTGGGAAAGTTGTTTGTTATCATGATTACAATCACGTGTTTAAATATCGGTCACTAATTACCAGTCACCCTATATAGTAATAATTATAATAGTCCTATTGCAAATATAATTAAAAAAATAATCTTTATTTCGGCTGCTGTGAGACAGGACTGCTCTCTGTAAGTATGCCGTAATCAACCTTGCGGATCCAGAGATGGACGTCACACGTTATATACATTGTTACATAATTACCTGACAGAGATAACTGCAGTAAATTGGTGGACAGGGGGAATACATGTAGGGTTCACACGGCCTTGAAGTACTCTTGCCGCACATACAACAACGAAGTGTCTTCTGATTCAAGGAAGAGACACTCGTTATCACTGGACTAGAAGATCCTTGATTATTTCCCATCTGCGTTCCATGCTGCAATCATCATTATAAATTAGTAAAGATCCCTAGTAAGCCAAAATAATTGATATATTCTGTTGATCCAGATCTTACCATAGGAATGTTGTAATTTGTGTTTTTATCATATAACAAATTATTTAAATGATCTTTCTGAGCCGGCGATGTTTGATTGGTGTTCATAAAGTGCATTTGAGGTGGATAGCTCGGACTTGGTTGTTGGTGGGTTTGGTAAGGTTGTCCCATACTATTATAATATGTCCGATTCACATTTATTTGATTATAATTATTGGCAAAGAACTGCTGTGGCCTAGTAATTATATTTTTATAATTATGGCACAGATTTACTGGTGTTGGACGTCGATGATGTTGTGGATTCTTCTTTTGGATATCTTTGACCCGATTTGCGTATCTTGGTTTTGCAGCTGGTGTCTTTCCTCTGGAAGGTTCACAACTTGCGGCATTATTATTATGATTTACATTGGGTGCCGCAGTCGCACTCTTTTGTTTTTCGGTAATTTGTATGAATGTATTTGCATCGATATTTATGCTTATTTCGTTGCCAGGGGTTCCAGAAGAAAATATGCAAAGATTATTTTGTGCTTGTGGAGGTTCAGTATTAGTATGGTTTGCTACGATTTCAGGCTGTGGTAGATTCAACGGTGCTAGCGGTCGGACCAAATGTTGCTTTAACATTACATTTTCATTAGAAGGACACGGTCTATTATCATTTCTAATAAACTCTCTTTTCTGTTTTGTCCATGTCATTAATTCTCTAAAAAATGGTATCACGGTGCGCCTATCACATCTCCACTTAAAAGATTTACTATTGGCGAGTAAGACAGTGTTATCTAAGAATTGATTAATAAATTTTTCATTTCGTTCTTGAGGCAACAATATTGACTCGACGGTGGTATACGATAATTCGAAAAAATGGGATTTTATGAAATGAAATATCGCTTCTTTTTTTTCTTTATCTTCGTTATTTTGTTTTGCCCCGTAGTAGTTAAACGCTTGCATTATAACAACAATGTGTTCAGATAATTTGATCAATAAGTCTTCAATGAACGTAGTAACTGGATCATGATGATCGTTGAATTGTCGTGAAACAGGTACACTCTCTGCGTTGTGAACCGTGGCATCACTGATTACAATTGTTGCATGTTGATTACCATCGGTTATGTTTTGATTATGATAACGTTCAACATCAGCTGTGTTCTCTCTTATTTCAGCATTTTGGCTGTTGTTTAAATTATTTTCGGCGATATCTTCAATTATTTCTTCAATGGGTTTCAAACTTAACATGGATTTATTTAAACCTTCATGGTTAATTTGATTTACAGAATTTTTACATTTTTTTTTGGTTTCATTTTTCCCGTCAGCAACCTGTTTGTTGCTGTTATTATCCTTAATACTTTCTTGTTCACTTTGTTCATTTTGAAATGATGCGTCATCATCGTCGCTGTCTTCAAATATCATTTCTACATTAATTGGTGCATTAAAGTCATACTCCGCCATCTGCGACAGCACGTTAACTGAAACAGAAAAATAAAATGCTAATCATGTTTTTGACATGGCCCCAACAATCAAATCAATCATCTGAAAGGTAGTCTCTTTATAACTTCGACAGTTTTCAAAATCATAATTTTATCAAACCTCTTATAGCAGTAATATTTTAATGTCACAGTGTGTGTACAGAACATCTAGCTCCTTCTCTTTCCCACGCTAGAGTCAAATTAAAACAATACTGCTAGGTCATGGTCGGCCACCAGGACATACAATAACTTCTAAAACTGTGAAACTGCGCTGCGAGACTATGGCACAGAATAGAATACTATAATCAACATAATTGATAAGTACCTACTTGAAAACAAAGATCAAAATCGCGTGAACAGGTTTTTAGCTGGTTTCGAGATGACAGCCATACTTGATTATGCCAATATTTATGCATTTCAACCACATTCAACAATTTTAAAGATGACGTAGGTAGGTCGTCGACAGTATATTGTTTTTAGACAAACGTTTTGCTACACTTGCTAGCAATTATTGCCATTGTAGCCACTGCCATGGTCATATTAGACATTGTAGTAGACTACGTGACTAACAAAATTAATCGCATTCTGTCTTTCAGTTTTCGATGAGCTGATTTGCAATGCTCCGTGACTGCTACTGAGGAATTCGTGATGGGAAACACCAATAACACTTTGCCCGACCCGGGAATCGAAACCAGGACCTCATGCTCTGCAGTCGCGCTAGCGCGCACTCGATTAACGAGGCAGTCGAATTAAAGATCGTTCGAATTTACCTTAAGTTTATGTCGCGAGTTCATGCTAGGGCTAACTTGGGAATAATATTTTCGGCATTTTTATGTCTCACGAAACACCAATACGGACTATACTTTTATCCAAGATCAAAGACAAGTTGATAGGTATTATGGAACCTTCACACCAAAGCTTTTCACCAAAGGCTCTGGTGTAGGCTCCACTAGAGTATTACATTTATGGGTGATAACAATGTATTAACTCTATTATTTACTTAATGACTTTAATTAAAACTTACCGGTCCCCATGACTGCTAATTCTTCAGTTTAATTTTTCAATGTGTAATATACTTGTTCTCCGATTTGATTTCCTGTAAATAACATTATTTTATTATTATGGTTCAAAATAAATATTATCTATTAGGTGTTATTCATGACGTGGTATGGTGACGTAATTTTAGGTATGTAAAACACGGAATAGGGAAAAAGAAACATTCTCACTAACCATTCGGAAAGTGGTTTAAATATTTTGGCTTAAGGTGAACGCAGACCTGGCCGCACCGCACGCGCCGCAGTCGCCGCAGTCATCGCATTTGTTAATGGCTTCGCACATCTGCCCGCGCCGCAGTCGCCGCAGTCGCCGCAGTCACCGCAGTCGCCGCAGTCGCCGCAGTCGCCGCAGTCACCGCAGTCGCCGCAGTCGCCGCAGTCGCCGCAGTCATCGCTTTTGTTAACAAGTGCGCACGCACATCCGTGCCGCCCACATCGGACGCTGCGCCCGTGCCGGCGGGTGACGTCATCAGCTGCGGCTTGGGGAGTTTGGCCGCTTCAGGTACTGCGGCGACTGCGGCGCGGGTGGGTGTGCGAGGTTGCATAGAATTTCATATAAAGAATTCGAATGCGGCGACTGCGGCGCGTGCGGTTCGGCCAGGTCTGCGTTCACCTTTAGGCGCCTTCCTCACCGGACGCGTTTTCGTCTGTACCGAATCAGGCCCTGCAGTCTCGACAAATATAACGACAAAAATCGGTCGTTAAGTGTAATCGATGTCAAATTTCTTTAATAGATTTTCAACCTTATCCTTTCCAAATAAAGTAGAAAATTTATTAAAGGAATTTGACAACGATACGACTTAGCGACCGATTTTTGTCGCTATCTAATGTCGAGACTGCAGGGCCTGTACAGATTCTTTACCGAGAACCATTTCTTGACGGGCTCGCTTTACTATGGTTTTGTCATTTGTTATAGTGCCGTCACGTCAATATGTCGTCTTCAGAAGATGATGACATAATAGCTTGCTTTATTTATTAGCGGTTGTAATGGCCCGAGCGGTGCCGTTGTCGATAGGTGTGTGGGAGACACTTGACTGAGACACGATTTGATTAACTGAACTTTTACTTTTGTCAAACGAGTGTTGCAAGTAATATAAATTAAGACACTTCCAAAAGCTTTACTGCAGACTACTGCATGAATGAATGTATTTATTTGTCTGAATATTGTACAAAGCTGTTAGGTTCATAATATATTAGGATCACATTCTGCCGTTTCCGGCGTACAAATATGGTTTATAAGATTATAGGTCATAATTACATTAAAATTAAATTATTAATCAATAGAATTGGTATTACAAATAATTTAAATTTATAAGTTGAAAAATAAAAGAGATAAATTATATAATTAAGTCAAGCATTCAATAAAGTCAAGGAGATAAAATATGATTAGGGAATAATGTCATATATTTAGGTAAATTTTTCAGTCATAAAATCTTCGTAATTACATCTGCTTAAAATAGTCAAGTAATAACATTTGCTTAAAAGAAAGTTAAATAGTTTACATTTAAATGTTCTGAGGATTATGAAGCCATCAGATAATTTGTTGTAAACAATAATGGACATGCAGTAAACATTATTAGAAAACATTCTACGCCTAGGGACATTAAGCATATGCACTTTGCGGCTGCGTCTGGATACAACGTCATTATACAAGTCGAATTCACGTCTGTTTTGATGTACAAAGATACAAATTTCAAAAATGTATAACTAGTGCTGGAACTGGCAGTATTTTAACTTTTTTAAATGGTGGAACACAACAGTCCAGTAGGTGAGCTCCACAAATTGAGCGTACGCATTTTTTCTGCGCTCGAAACGCTCTTTTAAATTCAACAGAATTACCCCATATTATAATACCTTAGCGCAAAATTGACGAGACAAAGCCATGGTATGCACATTGCACATAGTGTCGCATTAACACTAGTCACCCATGTTAGTCTAAACAAAACACAAATATCAATAATATAATACAAATCTATCTATCTTCTTACATAGATCATCAATATGAGATTTCCAGTAACAGTTTTTGTCAATTATTATCCACAATAATTTTGACTGACTGACTGCTGACTGATGGCAGAAGACTGACTGCTGTAAGGGAAGAGCGGTGGTGACTATTTATACATAAAATCATTACTAGAAGGGATAGATAAGTACCACGACCCTTGTTCTTTCATCAATTATCTAACAAAAATATTAACTGCTTAGTGATATTGCGGCTGAGCAATTACTCTTAGATGATTCAAAATTACAAGCAACGTGTCCAAACAAACATATCATATCATACTGAATGGTTCGGTAGTACCTACTCGTTACAGAGACGCGAGTATGCGCTCGGTAAAGAATCTGTACCGAAGCTACTCTGTGAGGAAGCTCTCATTTAATTACATGCACTCGGTAAAGAATCAGCATTCGTAGCATGACCACCGTAGAAACGGGTTTTGTTGACAGAAGAATCGACAAAATGACAGATTGTAAAAAAGAACAACAACAGAAATCTTTCATTTTGTCGCCACAATCTGTCATTTTGTCGATTCTTCCGTCAACAAAATCCGTTTCTACGGTGGACATGCTACGCGTGCTGTACACGAAACAAAAACAGAAACGAAAACCCGCCGCTCCGGTGAGGATGGCGCCTAACTTTCCGCCTTTGTTATTATTTACTAGCTGTTGCCCGCGACTTCGTTCGCGTGGAAAATGTATGTGTAAGACTGCCTCGAGTGGTCGCAAGAGCGACTACTAAGCATGAGGTCCTGGGATCGATTCCCGGGTCGAGCAAAGTGTTAAAAAAAAGAATGCTTATTTCAATTAGGTTCATAAAGTTATCACACACATGATTTGGAGATCACCTTTTAAGCAAGGAGATACTTGGGTTAGGGGGCGTCCATTAATTACGTGATGTTCAAGCCCCCCCCCTCACCCCTTGGTGAGATGTTGTGAGATTTTGCTTTTGATTTAAAACATTAAGAGACTTTTTGCGAGAGCCTTTAGACCTCCTTAATCCGGCCCTGCCGCAAAATTCGTTCTTAGCAGACTTTTACTGACTATTTACTACCTCCCTGCCAAATTTCAAGCTTGTAGCACAAAAAATGAAGGACTTTCATACAAACTTGCGAGAGCCCTGAGATCCCCTTTATCCGGCCCTGTCGCAAAATCCGTTCTTAGCGGACGTCTACTAACTATAAACTACCTCCCTGCCTCATTTCATCTTTTTACGTCAAGCGGTTTTCGATATTTCGTGATGAGCGAGTGAGTGAGTGACCTTTCGCTTTTATATATTTTTTTAATATTTTGCTCCGAAGTTAAAATGCTACTGCAGCCACATCTAAACGTTAAAGACGTGCCGCGAGTGAAACAGTTATTATCTCAGTTATTAGTTATTTTCGTTATTTCTCTTCACTCCACAATTGTAAATAAAGCCTGCTTAGTATAGAAAAAATGCCTAATACAGCCCCCCCCCCCAACTGTTCACCGAATGAAAAATATGTTGAATATACATAAAAAAGACTAAAGTCATCACCAATAGCGTAAAAAGTAGGGTTGAGGTAGATGGGCAAGAAATTCACTACGTCGATGAGTACATTTGAGTTTGAGAGTTGCCGAATCGAGAACGCCTGGAAGAGGTACTGGTGCATGAAGTCGCTGATGAAGGGTGACCACCTTTATCCCTGAAGCGCAATCTCATCGACATGTGCATTCTGCCCATCCTTATCCAAAAGCAAAAGTCCAAACTCAAGGTCGGCCAAAGGGCGATGGAACGTAGCGTATTGGGTATTAAGCAAAGCGACAGAATTTGCAATACCACAATACGCTCAAAAACTGGAATCGCTGATGTGGGCGATAAGACTGCTAGTTTGGAGTGGGATTGGGCGGGCCAAGTCTGTAGAATGCATCAGGACCGGTGGGCCAGAGTCGTCACGCAGTGGGTGCCAGAAGACGGGCGTCGTCGCCGAGGGAGGTCTAGAAAACGCTGGTGTGACGACTTAGAAGCGTTTGTGACAGATTGGACGAAGAAAACCGCACGGACAGAAGAATGGAAGGCAATGGGGGAGGTTTTTGCCCAGCAGTGGGACAATAAAGGCTTAAAAAAAAGATTACATAAAAATTATAACGAATAGGTTGCCTAATCATTAAGTCAAGAATATTTAAAACTGCGACAGACGCTAGGCTTGACCGCTTTTACTTACACAACGTTATACTTTCCAATCACATTTAAGCGTAAATTTGTCGACCTGTGTATCCTGCCTATCCTAACCTATGGTACCCAGACATGATCTTTGACGGAGGCTGAAAAGTCCAAACTCAAGGTTTGCCAAAGAGCGATGGATTTTAAACATCAAAATCACCGATTGAATACGCAACACCACAATGCGCTCCAAGACAGGCATCGGTGATGTTGGCGATAAGTGTAAGAGGTTCAAATGACTGAGCCGGTCACATTTCCAGAATGGGTCAGGACAGATGGGCCAGAATAGTCATACAGTAGGTACCTGAAGACTGTCATCGTCACTGAGGCAGGCCCAACAAACGCTGGTTTGACGATTTGGACTCGTTCCTGACTGATTGGCCAGAGAAGGCAAAACACCGGGAGAGTTGGAAAGGAAATGGGGAAAGCCTTTGTCCAGCAGTGGGACAGAATAGGAAAGAAACAAAACGTTATACCATCGTGTTTGTTATAAAATTACCTATCTGTTTTATAATACATATTTTAATGAGAAAACAGATGAGTGTATATAGTACCTAGTAGTACACCCACATTTTGTCAGTTATGTTTAACTCCCATGAAATATTTAGCGAGCCTATTGGCATTTTGGGGTATAAAGAACAGGTTGTAAAGTTCTTCATCCCCATAGAAAAGGGAGGATAGTCCGACCAGACGGGTGTAATGTCTGGTGGGCTACTGCCCAACAGTTGTTGTCGGGTACTTCTATAAAGTCTTAAATCGCGGATAACTTTATTTGGGCGATTTATTTGACCCAGGCAGAATTTAGACGTATATCGATGTTTAGTTCATCACCTGCGTCATAGATGGCGCTGTAGTAATTTTTGTAATATGTTGCTGTAGTACTTTTTATAGTGGCGATACACCATCAACCGGGCACAAAACCAGACTTCGTAGTTGCTACTGAGAATTTGCTGGTGGAAAAACTCAATAACACATTGCCCGACCGGGAATCTAACCCAGGACCTCATGCTCGCTTCGGAACACTATACCAATCTATAAAAGAACAATAAAATTCCAAAATAAAATTCCAAACTGCGATTGATTATTGATATTTTGCAAATCGAGAAGGAAACAGACTTCTAGTAAAGCAAGAACTTATTGTAGAAATCATCATCATCATTCTCCTGCCGTTATCCTATTTTTTTCGGGGTCGGCGCAGCATGTCATCTTTTTCCATACTTCTCTATTATTTTTGGAGAAACGTTTGAAGAAAAAAGGAGAAAAACGGAAATGCAAACGATGTCAATACAAAAACAAAATGGAAATCTAAAAGCATCAAAAAATATTCAAACAAATTACAAAAAGTGAAAGTAATAGTGGGGTTTGAACTTGCAACCCGTAGCTTACAGAACGTTCAAGAACCCGCTAGGCTGTTTTCTCTGTTGACATAAGCTTTAAATAGCCGTTCTGGTGCTTGTCATGACTGAAACGTCAAACAAATGAAGGATACTGACATAATGCAATATTGCTCACCCCCTTAAGCGAGTAGCGTGATAATATATAGCCTAAGTTGTGAAGAAGCCTATAAGGAATATTTGTGCAAAATTTGAACAGGATCTATGCAGTAGTTTTAGCGCCAAGTCGGAACATCCAATTGGATTTTTACGATTTTATTATATGTATAGATGATTATTAATTTTAATTGTTTTGGTTTTTGATCCATAAAATGCTGTGAACATCATACCAAAAAAACGGGTAACACAGATCTCACCTAGCACAGGAGTCAGGGTTTCAAATGGAAATGTATACTTAACTTTTTTCTTTGTGTCACTAAAAATATTTTATCATTACGTTACATTATTTCCTTTATTCATTCACCAACCATATTAATTACATTTTTAAATATTAAAATCTCAAAAACAAAAACAAAAAAATAAATAAAAAGATAGTAGACCACCAGCATTGGGAACAGGGGCCGAGCTACCGGTGGTCAGGGTTCTAAAGAGAGGAACCTCCTAACAATACGAGCCGTGTCCAGAAGTACTGCTTTCTGAATCAAGCCCTTGATCAAGCCAAGCGAGAGCCTCCTCAGCTTTTGGCCGACACGACTATCGGCACAATGACTGGTCATTGGTACCTTTGACCAGTTTTTTTAATTTTATACTAACTTTCGCCAACAGCTTCACCCACGTATTTAAAAAAATATATAATTTCGCGCAAGTGCCAGCAATAAGTTGACAAAGTTTTATCGCAATCAGATGAAAGATATGGCAGCGCATAAAATACGAACAAACATATTTTTTTATTATACATGTCTAAGAAGGTTTAGGTATAAACACTGAAGATAAAAAAAAAAAAAACTATAGATAGATACATAGATTACAAGGTCGTCCAAAACAAACAAACGCCGCGTGGTACGATCCGGTCCAATGTGAATGTAGGACATCGACCTGCTGCACCAAAATAAACACGTCATATAATATTATATACTAGATATACTTAATTATATGTAGAAAAAGATGTGATTCAGTCTGCGTGAAAATCGGCAAACAACTTTGAGAATTGAGATGTAACTTGCAAACCTAACAGAACTCTAGGATCAGATATTTACTGGGGAAAAACAGCATTTATCGTAAGCAGCCCACAATGTTCCCAGTGCTGGGATGCCTACAGACCTGCCCTCTATGAGAGGGAGTGGACTTTAAATCCACCTCGCAGGCCCAGTGCGGACTAGTAGATGTCATGTCTGAAGTGTTGTCTAATGCGTCTTTGATTCTTTGGTTCTGGGTTGCCTTGGTTGATGCCGGTTTCCTCTCAGTGTTTTCCTTCACCGTTTTGAGAGCCGAGGTCCTCATCTGCCTAGCCTTTTCCAACTATGTTGGGGTCGGCTTCTAGTCTAACCGGATGCAGCTGAATACAAGTGTTTTACATGGAGCGACTGCCTAACTACCCTCCACCAGAATATCATAAATAAAAATGATTATTAAAAAAAAAATACTTTTATGTTTGTGTTCTAAATACAAAAATATTTGAATTTTCTTTTTTTTGCATATAAGCTGTTTAGCAGCTTCATACCTTTGCGTTTCCTTCAACCTGACGCAAGCGCTGAAATTCATGACTAAAATACTTTTCGTTCTATTATTTTTACTTTTCGTTCTATTATTTTATTTCTTCGAAATTGTATTGAAAAACGTCGTTTGATACCTGTGGGAGTTTGTTACTGCAGTTCTCGCATCCATCACAACCTCGCCTGCTGGTCGGGTGTGAATTCCGCCTCGACTGCAACAACAAAGTTTCCACACTTATATCATAATGTACTATTCAAACACAGCTTTGAACTCTGAATGACGTCGTCGTTTAGTAACTTGGTTTTAACAGCTTTTAACGAGATTCAATTAAAAAACACCAATTTAAATAAATGACAATTTACAAAAAATATGAATCTTAAATTAAATCCACGGTCCCCCTAAACAACCTCCTCCCCCTAAATAAATTAAAACAAACAATATTCTCATAAATTACATAACTATGTATTACATACATTTGGTGTGAAATATCACTGTTTACGGAAACGCTTCATGTAATGCACTCAAACCATTATGCTGATGGATGCATTCAGTGCAGAGGTCATGGAGTTAAAGTAAGGACCTGACATTTAAAACCTGCATACAAATGAAAAAAAAAACTGAAAAAGTTGGAACTTTGACGTTCAATATATTCGTAGCAAAAAGGTACCCAGATTAGGCCTAAAGCAAAAAAATATGACAATGACGGGAAGAACACATGCCCGGCTTTTGTACACCCTTTGTATTCTACATAATATCTACAAAACTATTTCGCGTGCTGCATCCAAGTACAGATACTAGGCCTGTGCACATAATAAAAACAAAAACATAAAAAACAGAGAGCTTGGTGGATGTTAACACACACCAGTGACATCCACCAGTGTATCTTGAGACTGCGTATTATTTAACAGTAACATACAGGGTGTAAACGGACCCTTCACGAAGCCTTAATGATGCCTAATGCTTGGTTGACACCAAGCATTATGTACATCAAACTAAGTCACCCTACGCAAAAATTATTGCTGGGAAACGACTTTTTTTTTTAGAATGAAAAAACACGTTTTACGGTAAAACTCAATGTAACGCACTCAAAACTTGGTGCTGATGGATTCTCTGAATAGTAAACGGGTCATGGAGGTAATTAAAGTAAAGTTAAAACCTTCAAAAGTGGTATTTAAAAAAAAACTTGTGAAAAAATTGGAACTTTGACCTCCAATATCGCCGTAACTAGAAGGTTCCCAGGTATGGTCCAGAACAAAAAAATGATCGCAATGACGGGGAGAACAAGTGCCTTTCGGCTTCGTTAAGGGTCTTTTTACACCCTTTATACGAGCAACCAAGTATTTGTAATTGCACTGTCAGGTAGTTCTTTCTTACGTTAGCGTTTTCAATGACTCTTTTTCCCGTGGCTTCGCCCGGGTGAGTGTGGGTATTTATTCCACGGGGCCGTGCTTCCTGGGTAAAAATCAAAGTATCCTATGTCCTACCCTAGGTCATTGTCTACCTGTGTGCCAAATTTCATCGAAATCTGATTTATCTTAGTCTATGGAAATCTGCTCCGCCATTAAGGCGGGAAAAGATAATAGTTCGACAGAATTACTACAATATTATCTACACAAATAAATAAAATTGTAATGTCTGTTGTAATGTCAAAAGAATAGATTTTTACTGAATGCATATGAAAGTATGTATACAGGCTGATTTTTTTAAGTGGGCCTGGATGGCCAAATCCGAAACCACGAGGAATAGCGAAACTCGAGACTCTTTTGAGTATTCAAAGGAGTTTCGAGCCCGATTTTCATGAAGACTAAAACTGCATGGATTTGCACTGGATTTTTGGAAAAATCTCTCTCTCCTAGCCAGCAATCGAACCCGTTGTTTTTTTTTGCGAAAGTGTTTTTACCAACATAGTATTAATCCTTATCAAAATAAATGTGTTAGTCATCTTGAGCGTTCAATTGTGACCAAAATTGCCATTTACACCATTTAATTTAGATGAATATCTTAGGAAATAATTATAATATGTCGAAGTCGTGGGTACAGCTAGTTTTTCATAAAAAAAAGTCCTTGATTGATGTCGGCCGCAACGCAGTCATCTTCACAATATTGTTCTAACTTATTTTTTTTACTAACCCAGGCGAAAGTAAAGAAAAGAAGTTAACAATTGAAATTAGAACTTATGAGTTGGCGCTAATAGTCATTTTGTTCAACGTTTCGTTGATTACTTCTAACTATTTGTAATTTTGTATACTGTTACGTATTTTATCAAAAGTGAACTGTTTCCTTTAGCATGTCATTACTTCCCAGAATTTGATCCTAAATAGCGACGCTATGGAATGGTGTAATAATACAGTGTATTTTTTTTCCAAAATCAACGGGTACGATCCCTGGCTTGGGATATTGATTTTCCAAAAATTCAAAAAAAAAAATACGATTTTCATCAAAATCGGGCTCAAGACTCTTTTGAGTACTTTTCGCTATTTCTCATAGTTTCGGATTTGGCCATTCATGCCCACTTGAAAAATTCACTCTGTGTAAAAATATACAAATATTGCTCATTGAATAGTATAGGATATTTAAAATTTGGCTACCTTGATATTGTTCGGCGGTAGGCGGCAAAATCTCTTAATATTTTTGCCAACCGTCTTAAACCAGACACCGCTCAAATCCAGAAAATGCAACAACACGTCATACACTTTAAACTGTTTCACTGTAAACGCACTTGAACAAATATTGTGCGCAGCACCATTTTATTTAACCCTAACGTCCTTAATTAAGTCAACACTCAGAATTAACAGACGTTGTGACGTGATGATGACGGGGACGTCAGCGCCGCGCGGGCGCAACGTGGAACTGACTTGAGTCTGGGACTAACAAAGAAACACTGACTTCAGAAATTAAAATGCATGTTGGTTGGGTGGAGACCGGGAGCAGGGCTGCCAGATTGTATAATTGGATACAAAAACTGTATAATTTGGTAACTGATTGTATCCTCTTTGTATCCTGGACCCTCATGTATAATTGGATACGGCGTTAAGCCTGTGAGTACTATAATAAATTTAAAAAAATAACGTTGTTAAATTCACGATTAATCATTATTGTGTATGTTTAAAAAAAAAATTGCACTGTTTGTATCCTGACATTGAATTTTGTATAATTTCAGAAACATTGCCGAATAATTTATAATTGTCTACTGGCAGCCCTGACCGGGAGAGGCGCCCGCGCCGAGCGCCTTACGTGACGTGACGTCGCTGTCTCGCCGTAGAATATAAACGCATGCAATTGACCTTTATAATTATTCATTACCAATGTTAAAAGGAGAATGAGTAAATCTGCCTCATATTAGTAAAATGATAATAACAGATTTTTTTTTAAGGAAAAATCCTCCTTTCGTAGTTATACGATTTTCTTGTCTCCGTAAGTCAATGGATTTAGTAGCAACACTTGAACTTGGATTCTACCTTTGATAAATGAAAACAACGATAAATAAGTATATATCTACTCACAGGTATACAGTTCATATTAAAAACAACACTGCGTGTTGTTCCTGATTTCCAGCGACCATTTCAATACATATATTATAAACCTTGAATTTTAAAATTTAGCTCCGATGTGAATAGGCTGAACTGGTCAATGGTTTTTTATTTCTCCCTTGCATACTGTATTCAAGGCGAGGTTATGTCAGTCTTCTTCCGACTAAAATGGCTATGGCTAAGACCGCCTTCAGCATGCAGATGGGCTTCAGAATCTTCCTGTCTTACGCACAGCATTCCATGCACACTTGCACAGTAATATCGTGTTATTTTGTATGATGTACGTCATGTCCCTGCGACAAGTAAATATTTTTTCTTTCTTTTCTTTTTCTTTTCTTTCTTTCATGTTCTTGGCCTAAAGTTGGGAAATAGCTATTGTAATGAATTGTTTCTTATATATTTTTAACCGACTTCAAATAGGAGGAGGTTATCAAATCGGATGTTTATAAAGGGTGTAAATATACCCTTAACGAAGCCGAAAGGTACTTGTTCTCCCCGTCATTGCGATCATTTTTCTTCTAGACCATAGCTGGGAACCTTCTAGTTACGGAGATATTTGTGGTCAAAGTTCCAACTTTTTTTTTAAATACTAGTTTTTTAGGTTATAACTTTACTTTAATACCTCCATGATGCCCGTACTGTTCAATGCATCCATCAGCACAATGTTTTGAGTGTGTTATATTGAGTTTTACCGTAAAACGTGATTTTTCACTACAAAAAAAAAGTCGTTTCTTGTACTCTTCAATAGTATACGGAACTCTTCAATAGTAGTCAGCAAATCTATCGTGATTGCTGCAATCGCTTGAATGTTTATTGTTTACACAACTTTATAACATAACATCACGCCTGTATGCTCTGAGGGGGTTCGCAGTTGTGAACAGTACACCCACATTTCGACAGTTAGGTATGTAAAGTTCCATTTTATTGGAGATAAGCCTGTGGCCATAAAATGTTTTGTTAACAATGTAAAATAAATGCATAGCAAATATTTATTCTGGATATTACAACTAGAAATAGAAAAATAAAAAAACTTTTTTGCAAAAAATAAAACCTAATTGTGTTTTTGAAGTCGGTTTTATTATATAACTAGCGACGTGGGATAACCAAACATAATTTAGCGAAGTGGGAGTCATTAGTGTAGACAATTAACACCTCCACCTACCTAATTACTTATCAACTTACTAGTCAAATTATGTGTATGTCAATTGCTTAATAATTATAGTACATCTTTTTTATGTGTCGGATATGTCAGGATTTACTCCGTTAGGCAAAGAGTATAATAATAATAAGGCCGTTAGACTTGTACATCATGTGGGCAGCAGATGGGTTTCGTGCAATGAAAACCCACTGGGTGCGATACACCGTTTTTAGCAAACTAACAAATTACTTGAAATTACGGCTTAAGAGGAAATGCGGGTGACGAGACTTTTGAAAATTAGGTTTTTGAAGAAACTATCGCAGTCGCTCTGCGACCGCTCAGCAGCGTCCGGCCGCCTTATCCATGTGTGTGTAAATTGACAGAGTGTGCATATTTGTGACGTGTGCTCCCGCGCCGCGTGTCGTGTCGTCTAATCGAGTCACTCGTTCCGGATATTTTCTGGTATTTACATCGTTCGTTATCTATCTACGCGAAGTGATTGATTGTCTCCATTTTAGCCAAAATCATAATTAAGGCTTGTTTGTTGGACTTGTTTTCCCTGCTACTCTTTTGATTCGGCTTATGTTTACTGGACGTCCTGATATACTGTTTTTGACCCCGCTGTGTTTACTGGACCGTGTTTTTTATAAAACCCAAGAACTCGATAGGAACTACCTACTTTTACTATTGACGGATTATAATTTAAAGGAACTGTTGCTAGGTGCCAATTATGACAAGGAAGAGGAAGATCAATCTGAAGCGATCGATAAATTTATCAAGGAAACGGGGCTACAGACATTACAGTGTGGACTGTTTGTCGATGAAAATAAACCCTTTTTAGCGGCAAGCCCGGATGGTCTGATAGCTGAAGACTCAATAGTGGAGGTAAAATGTCCTTATATAATTGCAAGTGTGTCACCTGAAGAAGGAATTGAACAAAAAAATAGACTTCTGCAAGTTTCAAGACAAAACGTTACAATTTAAACGATCATAATTACTTCTACCAAGTTATTGTGGCATAATTAGTTTTGTTTGTTTATTTATTTTGTATAATTTTAAGATGTTTCTAATCCCAAATAAACACACATTTCTTTCTTTCTAAGTACCTACAAGGCCAACTACACATAACTCGTCGAGATTTCTTTTATTTCACCAAAGGACGTTGTACGACTGACGCCGGTGTCACCTTATTAAAACACATATTTATTACGTGGGAAGAGGCGCAAGATGCCATAGGAATCTTCTGTGACCTCTCGAAGGCATTTGATTGCGTTAACCACGAAACCCTGCTCTTAAAACTTGAACATTACGGTTTAGGGAAACTTGCGCTCAGTTTAGTGAAATCGTATTTAAACGATAGACATCAGCAAGTACAAATAAATGGTGTCAATTCAATGGCTCTAAAAGTAAGTATGGGTGTGCCACGAGGGTCGATATTAGGTCCTTTCCTCTTTTTAGTCTGTATTAATGATCTACCCCATTTATTTAAAAACCAACCACAAATGGTGTTGTTTGCTGACGATACTTCTTTAATATTTAAGGTAAACAGACGTGCCACAAATCTCGACAACGTAAATAACGCCCTACTGCAGGTTCATAATTGGTTCATCGCTAATAATTTAGTATTAAATGGGAAAAATACGAAGTGCATAAGATTTGCTCTACCGAATGTCAAAAGTAGTGATAATGACATAGTATTGAACCAAGAGAAACTAGAATTCGTCGAAAATACTATTTTCTTGGGGATCACGCTCGACTCAAGGCTAGAATGGGGTCCGCATATAACACCTCTTGCAGGATAACTGAGTTCAGCAGCATATGCTGTTAGAAAAATCCGTCAATTTACTGATGTAGATACCGCGAGGCTAGTCTATTTTAGTTATTTTCATATTATTATAACATATGGTATTTTACTATGGGACCGGGCTGCAGACATCGAGTCCATATTTATTCTGCAGAAAAGAGCCATCAGAGCCATATATGATTTTCGTAAGCGCGATTCTCTTAGGGAACTGTTTAAGGAAATTAACATCATGACAGTACCTTGTCAATACATAATATATGAAAACATCATGTACGTTAAAAAAAAACTGCATTTATTTAGTAAAAGATGTGACAGACACCACTATAGTACTAGAAACAGGGAAACCAACTAGTACAGCCAGGTTTCAGGCTAGCTAAGTAGACTCATCTTTCCTGGGGTACTGTTTAAAATGTTACATTAAAATACTTCCCCACATTCTACAACTGAATGAGACGAAATTTAAATCTTGTATTAAACGCACACTATTTAGGTAAGCATATTATAAGTTGGGGGATTACATTGATGATAGAAATGCTTGGCTCAATGCTGGTCCTGCTCCACAACCATAGGGGCGAACTAATTGATTACCATGTGAAGTCATTGTTGAAGCTGTAGAAGATTGTAAAAATATCCTTGCATTGTATAGATTCAGTCTCTTAGTATTATATAATTGCATAGGACATGTGTGAGTACTGTGTACTGTAAAGCTACCATTTACATTTAGTTATCATTCATTGCCTCGAATTTGCCCTGGCGGTTGAGAGAATGTCATGCTCACTCAAATGTCTCGCTGATGGTGGCGGGTGTGTCGGATCATTCAGTTCCCTTCAAAATGGTTGAGTTGAATGGTGCTGATCCATGCGTCATATTCGTGAACGGGCGCTGTCAGTTGGGACTGGTCATCTCTTAGCTGCCACGGTTTATCTTAACTACATTGTTTTTAAATTGTTGATCTAATCTTTTACTCTGGACTCTCTTAATGTGCACATCTTTCTACCTTGTTCTCACATTTATATATATTATCTCAACATGAATGATGTAGCCAAGATCTTGTAAAAATATTTTGATTGAAAAGAGTGTCCATGGAGTTTCTTGCCCATTCTTCTCCATAGAGATCTACGCTTTGGAATGGGCAACAACAGTACTTTCACAAGTTATTATGCCTTGTGTCTGGGACTGTAGCTTCACCTTCTTTGTTTTTCTGACATTCAAAAGTGCCTGTTATGGTCTAATTGAAATAAATGCTTTGCGTTTGAGTTTATTGTATGGAGTCCCAAAGGCTTGCTTTAAAAAAATTAAGATGGTCGATGGATTCTTGGAAAAAATAGAACCAATATTGGAAAAGTTCTACCACCAATGCCTTTTGCCAGAAACCATTGACGGTAGGATCCCGAGAAATAGACCAGTTAAAGAAAGATCGTCGTCATAAGTTTAATTTAGTTGATGTAGCAAAAGATCTAGAGACTGGATACCTATTTTATTTTATATATTTACTAGCTTATGCCCGCGGCTTTATTTAGAATTTGACAATCAATTCGCGTTGTACCCTGCTTTGTAATAATATAACTCAATCATGATAATGCACTTGTCGCTGCAGGAGATGGTTGAGAATGTTACGATGACTGAGAGGTTAGTGATGGTGAATGTATCAACGCTGCCGTTTGCTGAAGAGATTGTAATGCACTTGTCGCTGCAGGAGATGGTTGAGAATGTTACGATGACTGAGAGGTTGGTGATGGTGAATGTACGAACGCTGCCGTTTGCTGAAGAGATTGTAATGCACTTGTCGCTGCAGGAGATGGTTGAGAATGTAACGATGACTGAGAGGTTGGTGATGGTGAATGTACGAACGCTGCCGTTTGCTGAAGAGATTGTAATGCACTTGTCGCTGCAGGAGATGGTTGAGAATGATATGATGACTGAGAGGTTGGTGATGGTGAATGTACGAAGGCTGCCGTTTGCTGACGAGATTGTAATGCACTTGTCGCTGCAGGAGATGGTTGAGAATGATATGATGACTGAGAGGTTGGTGATGGTGAATGTACGAACGCTGCCGGCTGCTGAAGAGATTGTAATGCACTTGTCGCTGCAGGAGATGGTTGAGAATGTTACGATGACTGAGAGGTTGGTGATGGTGAATGTACGAACGCTGCCGGCTGCTGAAGAGGTTGTGTATGGTATCCACGATATTGATCTTGCCATTCAGTTTGATAATCATATCTTTGGACTCTATTTCGGCCTTTGATTTTTTGTATAAGAGCTAAAACTGCTGCTTGAAACTCCACAGTTTCATCCATTGCGAAAAAATCGACGGCGGGTAGCAAAAACACCCTTGAAAAATAATAAATTTGGGTTTTTGTTTTTCTTGTGTCATCCTAGAGTCCAGGAATTTAGACATCTTTTCGTCGACGTCTTTTGTGCTCTTCGTGCTTTTGGGTATCGAAGGTTTACGAAACTCAGTTGCATTACTAGGACCACTTTGCACATTTCCTTCATCGCAGTTTTCATATCCTTCATAAACCTTCTTTAAAACATCATCTGTTCATCGTGTACATAACGTCGAGACTTTTTGGCAGCAGATACAGATTTTTTTTTCATCTTTCTTATTTTTCATCGATTTTCGCCATGTGTCTTGAATATTGTTCCATTTATCCGATACAGATTTTCCTACAAACAAATAATAATATTATAAAGTTTTGTTGTTTAAGTGTTTTCATCCATTTTATTTGTTTTCAGATATTTTGCTTCTGGGTGTTCGTTCAAGGAACTCCACTACTCATATAGGGTAGGAATATCGACTATTAGTAAAATAATAAAAGAAACCAGCGTCATTATTTGGAAGAGATTACGCACAGATTTCATGAAGTTGCCTGATACAGAGAGAGAATGGGAAGCCATTGCTAATGTATTTGAATCAAAAGCTAACTTTCCTCATTGTCTTGGAGCTGTAGACGGAAAGCACATCAGAATTATAAGACCATGCCATAGTGGTTCTATGTTCTTTAATTATAAAGATTATTTCTCTTTTGTATTACTTGCTGTAGTCGATTGAGAATACCGATTCATCTACACAAGTGTTGGTTCATATGGGAAAGAGTGTGATTCTACCATATTAAAGAACAGTACCTTTTGGCAAAAGTTTAATGATGGTTCATTAAATATACCAAACCCCAAGCCTGTGCATGAAACAGCACATGAAAAAATGCCGTATGTACTCATTGGGGACGAAGGCTTTAGCTTAACACCGAATCTCTTAAGACCATATGGGGGTACACATTTAGATCATGAAAAAAAAATCTTCGACTATCGCTTGAGCCGAGCTAGAAGATATATTGAGTGTGCCTTTGGTATTCTAGCCAATAAATGGAGAATCCTGCATCGGCCGATAGATCTTCAAATAGAAACGGCGATTAACGTCATAAAAGCTTGTACGGTTTTACATAACTTTGTCCGAGATAAAGACGGTATTAATTTACAACAAAACCCAATAAGTATGGAAATAAGTGAAGAAACGGGCCCGTTCCCACATCGTCCACATCCTCGACCGTGTAGAGGTGGTCCTACTGCAAATATAATTCGAAGAGCATTTGCTGAATACTTCTCGTCTGATCTTGGTTCAATACCTTGGCATGAAGCCGCTGTATGAAACTACCTACATAGTATTGAATAAAAAATTAACTTACCAAATGTTTTTCTTTCTTTTTCGTCCAGTTTCTCAAACTCAGGATTTAATATTACGCAAATTTCCCGCCACACTTCTAATCGTCGATTTGTTAAATTTGTACTCATCCAACGTTTTATCCCACAATACGGGTTTATTTTCGACTAGCGATATTAACGCGCAAGCGTCCACGTCCATTTTGCACGAGCACTGACGCCGAATGAGACTAGCGACGCGAGGAAGGGCGTGGCGGAGGGGGTCTCGTCTTCAGTTTTGACGCAACGTTTGTTCACACTCGTCCGATCCGGGCGCTTTGACTGATCGTCGCAGTGGAAAAACGTCCGTCAAATAACTCGGATCAGTCTTTTTTCCCGGATCAGTCATAATGTGAATAGCTCCATACAAATTGTACTGCCACTAGCACATCCGTCTATAGACTGACCGAGAAAAAAGACTGATCGGAGAAGTGGGAACGGGCTCCTAGGGTATGCAAACCGGATACCCGGATAACCGAAAAAACGGGTTAACCGACGGTTTCGAAACCCGGGTTTTTTGGGATAGCAAAACCGGGTGTTTCGGTATTTTCGGTTATGTTTCCCCTATGTTATTTTAATAATATTTTAATTTTCCCAAACAAAATATTAAATGTTTCACTGACAAACGTGCACAGGACGGCGAGGCGGCGTTATATTCTATTTTGGCCACGTTAATTTAGATCCTTGTCGCAATGTATGTTACTATGCCACGCTGCCGCCATTTTGTTTTTTATGTCAATCTGGGTAGTATAGTTCGACGAGTGCACGTGTTTGTCGGTGATTACATTGCAGATATAATTTTAATTAGGGTAAGTTTGATCACATTCGTTTATATCACTCATATAATATACACTGTTAATATTACATGAAGTGTATGACCAAATACTGAAATGCAGTGCACAGTTACAATAATGTTTTGTATATTTAAGTTATAGCTTTATCGGACCCGGTTTTGTCGGGACCGAATTCTGGCAACACTAGCTTGCTAATCACTGGCTGGGTTTTAAGAGTTTGTATCAGCGCGTGCATTTGTTGGTTTTGCATAAAAAAAATAATGGTCACTGATTGTTATTGTCACTGTTCCCGCGTATAATTTCATTAGCACGATTTGATCCCAATTCTGATGTCGGGTTGAAGAATTTCTGCCGTTAGGCTCGTACATCATGTAGGCAGAAGATGGGTTTCGTGCAATGAAAATACACTGGGTGCGATACACAGTTCTATTAAACTAAAAAATTACTTGAAATTACAATTTGACACACAATAACACGGGGCACAATCAATACAGGGTACCGTTCCAGGACGTCTCAACTCCGCTGCGGTTATACATCGAATGTCGTCCTCGCCACAAGCTTAAAACATCTCGGCTCTGTAGAAGCGCGCTGTGGTGTGGGTAGAGTTGTGAGTAGGTCGAGGATGTCACCACTGGCGTAATTGCGATTCATTCCAAGGCCGTACTTATGCCGGGATCCGACAAGTATAGTCTATAATAATAGTACTCACTCGTCACTCGACGTTCGCCATGAACGGACGTGGCACCACGCCCATTTATCTAAATCCATCTATCTCAAAGACATCCGTTGTAGATCAAAAACTGCCTAGAATTTTCAGGGCATAACCAAAGTTAATCGGTACGTCGATCATAAGTTATTAAAGTACTTTTTAATTGTCAGTTTAAGTAAAAAGTATTTACTATAATGGACATCCCCAGATACCTAACTACACTTTTAGAAACTAGATTATACTAACTTAAACCAACAACAAACTAAAAGATAAAAAAAAAATTATGGAAAAAAATCCATCCCCAACTCTGTCAAATGTGTTTCCCAGTGAGTTATTATATCTCCACTATATCCCAATTCCCCGGTTTATGCGGTCTAAGTGTCGTATGCTATTACCATCGTCCTAGCGCTGGTACCGAGAGCAGCGGTGGTCCAGTGGTGGCAGCCTCGATTTACGCACAGTAAGTTGTGGGTTCGAACCCAGGCAGACGTATTACTTTGTGTAATTTATTTCATCACCACTGCTTTCAAAACGGTGAAGGACAACATCGTGAGGATGTCCAAGAACCAAAAAAACTTGAGAGGTGTCAAGGGATACCCGGATGGAACGAAATATAAAATAAAAAGAAATTGAAAGAAAAAAAATAGAAAGACGAAATGAAAATATCTGGCTTGTTTTCTATAAGAGAGAGAGAGAGATAGACAGAGAAACATGCGCACGCCGCATGGCTTACAATAGCTTACTATAGCAAAAAGTGTCGTTACAACTTTTCGTATGAATTTTTTCCGTCTAGCCCCCTTTCACAACGCGCGAACTTCGTTCCAAAATCGAAGATATGTGACATCTACCAACCCGCACTGGGCCCGCGTGGTGAATTATAGGCCGTGTATCTCAACAGTGGGAACATTATAGGCTAATTATACTAGCGCTGGTAAACGTGGTCTTTACCAGAGATCCCGAGTATCTTACTAAGTCTTGTATGGCATCGAGCTACCTGCGCTTGAGCACCCTCTCTTCCCCAAACCGAGTCCCTGATTCTTTGTCTTAGCGAAACAAAAGAATTCCGAGAGCGGTCACATCAAAGCCATCGTTTTGAATTTTAGACACACAATCTCCTTTCCAACAATAGCCCAATTCCCAGTATTCCCATACCAAAAAAAATAGGAATGCTAGAGCTGCAGTTTCTGGGTAAACCAGCCTCTTCTACCTCTAACGGTATCTTTTCCTGTTGTTTGCAGTTTTTTGTACACATTCCAAATAATTAAACTATTTGTTTCTTTTATTCTCAGGTAGAGAGCATGGAAAAGTTCATCGGCAGCGGGGGGATTCGCTTTCTACTCGTCTCTTCTCTAAGATCCTTCTTAAAAAGCTCTTCTTCTCTATCTATCTGCGCTATGGAAAGCAAGGGCAGCAAATGAATGTACAGTCGCCAGCACATCAAGTTAGCACAAACTGTCAAATTTCTCCAAATGAATTGAAACCATAAAATGTTGAAGGTTAAGTTCAAAATCGAATGAGAAAATTTGACAGCTTGTAGTAACTTAATGCGCTGGCGACTATGCATGTACTATTGCCAAATCTTGAATCTGCTGATTTTTAAAACAAAATCCCGTACACGCGATGACCACATCTGTTTACCGTGCCAAACAAAACAAAAAAAAGTACGTCTACCCTTTTTGTGGACCAATGACTATTGGTCCGCAGACGCAATTACTATTGGTGTAGACCGAAAAAAATGCTCGCTTTTTTTATTACATCATTGATATGTTTAAAAAAATCTCAAGCTCTTCACAGATGTTTGACCACCCTCTTTCGACCAATAGGAATTAAACAAAAAAAAGTACTATACTATTTTTGCTTGCAGCATCCGATCGCTATTGAAGCGGTTATTTATGCTCATCAACCAATAGCATCGCCTCATTGTCTGTGGCTATTGTGATCCTTCTAAAACACAGACAAGACAAATAATTCATGGAAATATTTTTTTTTTTTTTTTTGTTAGCCTGTTTGAGTGTCCCACTGCTGAGCAAAGGCCTCCCCTTTCTCCTTCCAAACCTCTCTGTCCTGTGCGATATCTGGCCATGATCGCCCCGCAAACGAGATCAGGTCAATCTTGAGTTTGGACTTCTGTTGTTCAGTAAGTGACCAACTTTGTGCACCGTAGGTTAGGACGGGCAGGATGCACATATCGATGAGTTTTCTTTTCAGCGTTATTGGAAGGCTTCCCTTCATGTGTTCTTTTAGGGCCCAGAAGGACTTCCAAGCATTTTGGACTCGTCTTTCTATTTCTTTGTCCTGCCTATTTTTAAAAGAAACTATCTGGCCCAAGTATGTATACTCATCGACATATTGCAACACATGCCCGTCTACCTCGACCCTACGTTTCGTGCTATTGGTCATGACCTGGGTTTTGGATCTGTTCATAGAAAGTCCAACCTCAAGACTTGCTGTGCTCAGATCTTGGAGCATTTCTTGAAGTTCTGAAGCTGATGTGGAAAATAACACAATATCATCAGCAAAACGGAGGTTTGTCAGCTGATGTCCGCTAACATTTACGCCTCGTGAGTGCCATGAATCAGGCAATTTGTTAAAAACCTCCTGCAATGCGCTTGTGAACAGCTTTGGTGAGAGTGGGTCGCCTTGTTTGACACCTTTTTCTATGTGGAAATTGGGACCGGAAATATGTAACTTGATGTTGGCAGAGCTGTTTCGATAAATGGTTTCAACGAGGTCAATGTAGGTGTGCGTTACGTTTTGGGACTCCAAGGCATTAATAACTGACTGATGGTCAATACTGTCGAATGCCTTGGCATAGTCCACAAAGGCTAGGTAAAGTGGTTTGTTGAATTCGCAGAACTTTTCTGTCACTTGGTTAATAGTATGGAGATGATCGGTTGCGGAGAAATGGGGACGAAATCCAGCTTGTTCGGGAGGTTGGTGAAGGTCAAGGATAGGACCGATACGGTTCTCTATCACTTTAATAAATAATTTGTATAAATGTGAGATGAGGCTTATAGGTCGATAGTTCGAGATGTCAGCTTTGTCTCCTTTCTTGTGTAATAAAATAATATTGGAGTGACACATTGCAGAGGGAATACGGCCGGAGTGTAAGATAGTGTTGAAAAAAGATGTGATGTGAGGTACAAGAACACTGCGCCCTAGCTTTAAAACTTCTATTGTTATGCCGTCCATCCCAGGGCTTTTATTGTATTTCATTTCGCGAAGAGCTCTTTGGACTTCGTAGGGACTGATCGGATGAACAGAGTCTGGGCAATAATAAGTGAAGTGTCTTGGTTGTTTGTGTTGATTCTGGTACAGATTTTTGTAGAATTTAGTAGCTATTTCGATAATTTTGCTTGAGCTGCTTTGTTTTACCCCATTTTCATCAGTTAGATTAGAAATCCAGGATTTTCCCTTCGTGATTCCCTGTTTGGCATTTCTCAAAGTGGTGTTACTTAGCAAAGCTGACTTGATCATGTTGGTATTGCCATCTCTTATGTCTTTTCTTAAATTCATGGAAACATTACTCAAAATATATTTACAGATGTGAACATCGTGTGCACGGGATTTTGTTTTAAAAATGAGTAGATTCAGAATGGTCTGACTGTACCTACGTGGATAAGTGGCTGTCCGGGGTCTCCCTTGTATCATCAAAAAGAAATTGACAAATGATCACTTCCCAAACAATTTTCCGCATAATTTCATTTGCCAAATTATACTTAGCAAATAAACTCTTCACAAATAATTGTAACGCAAATCTAATGTTTGGCAAGTGAACGTTTAAACAATAACTTGCTTACCAACTAGTACTTTTACCAATTTTAATGTTGCTAAATATTTCAGTTGGTATAACATATTTTACGCAAACTAAAATAGACAAATCTGTTTTCAATTTGCCATTACTATTCAGTCAATTGTTTAGTCAACGACAAATTAAATTACAATGTGTTTTGTTATGTGGGTAGATGGTAAATCATAAATGACGCTCAATGACGGTTAATCATGCAAAACACTATCACTGTGTTTTGTAGCGGAAGTTTCTTGACATTGTTACAAAATATTATTATGTAAATGACGGCATTGATGGTACAGAATCGTCTTTTGACGTACATTTCACATCGGTAGTCATGAAAAGGCAGGACTATCATATCTCGGAAGTTTACAGTTAGAATACACCCTGCATGCAGCATGCAAAAATGCAAACAAGTCTACACCATGTATGCAGCAGGCATGCAACATGCAGTAGGCATGGTTTCTGTCACGGCTCCGGTGATGCGGGGCTCCGGCGGTCCCACGCGAGGTTATCGTCGCAGAACGTTTTAACGCTCACCACCGCAGCTTCGGCTTTGCCGGCCAGCCTCAGCCGTGGCGGCGAGCGTTGAAACTACCTGCTCCTGATCTGGCAGGCGAAGCGCAACTGACATTGAGATTGTACTATCGGGTGAACCGCCACAAAAACAGAAAAAAAAATTGGATAAAGACGACAGAAATAATCGAATTCTGCAACAAAAGTCTGAATACTCTGAAATAAAATTGTGTCTGTTATGTCCGTAGCAAAAAAATTTAAACTGTAAGTTACAAATATTTTGTAATAAATAGATAATATCAAAATAAAAGTGCATTTATACGGGGTGTAAAAAGACCCTTCACGAAGCCATCAACCAAGCATTCTGTACATCAAACTAAGTAACTTTACGCAAAAATTATTGCTGGGAAACGACTTTTTTTTTTGGGGTGAAAAATTACGTTTTACGATAAAACTCAATGTAACGGACTCAAAACATTGTGGTGATGGACGGATTGAATAATACGGGGGTCGTGAAGGTGTTTAAAGTAAAAAAAATACATTAGAAACATGTATTTAAAAAAAAACTTGTGAAAAAATTGGAACTTTGACCCCCAATATCTCCGTAACTAGAAGGTTCCCAGGTATGGTCTAGAACAAAATAATGATCGCAATAACGGGGAGAACAAGTGCCCTTCGGCTTCGTTAAGGGTCTTTTTACACCCTTTATTATTCCCAAAAAATCTTATTTTAGTCTTTATATTTTTGTCATAACAAATCATTTGACCAAATGTTTATTGTCTACTACTACTACCTACAAATCTACGTGGACGAATTTTAATTTTCAATAGAATATAATAGATTTTCTATTCTATCTATTCTTTAATTTTGAAAAACACTTTTAATTTTTAAATTAGGAATATAAAAATTAAACATACGTATTTACGTAAGCATGAAACACCAGGTTTTTCAATACCTTTTTTGACTAACTGGTAATAAATTATAATGTGAAAAAATCGTCTACGTTGTTTTATTTTAAAACTAGCTGTTGCCCGCGACTTCGTTCGCGTGGAAATTTTGGTATGTATGTGTAAGACTGCCTCGAGTAGTCGCAAGCGTGACTACTAAGTATGAGGTCCTGGGATCGATTCCCGGGTCGGGCAAAGTGTTAAAAAAAAAGAATGTTTATTTCAATTAGATACATAAAGTTATGACACACATGATTTGGAGATCACCTTTTAAGCAAGGAGATGCTTGGGTTAGGGGGCGTCCATTAATTACGTGAGGCAATTTTGGCGATTTTTCAACCCCCCCCTCTCCTTGGTGAGATGTCGTCAGATTTTGCTTTTAATTTACAACATTAAGAGACTTTTTGCGAGAGCCCTTAGACCACCTTAATCCAGCCCTGCCGCAAAATCCGTTCTTAGCAGACTTTTACTGACTATTTATTACCTCCCTGCCAAATTTCAAGTTTGTAGCACAAAAAATTAAGGACTTTCATACAAACTTGCGAGAGCCCTTAGACCCCCTTAATCCGGCCCTGTCGCAAAATCCGTTCTTAGCGGACGTCTACTAACTATAAACTACCTCCCTGCCTAATTTCATCTTTTTACGTCAAGCGGTTTCGATATTTCGTGATGAGTGAGTGACCTTTCGCTTTTATATATTTTTGCTTTTATTTTTTTAATATTTTGCTTCTGAAGTAAAAATGCTAGTGCAGCCACATCTAAACGTTAAAGACGTGCCGCGAGTGAAACAGTTATAATCTCAGTTATTAGTTATTTTCGTTATTTCTCTTCACTCCACAATTGTAAATAAAGCCTGCTTAGTATAGAAAAAATGCCTAATACAGTCCCCCCCCCCAACTGTTCACCGAATGAAAAATATGTTGAATATACATAAAAAAAACTAAAGTCATCACCAATAGCGTAAAAAGTAGGGTTGAGGTAGATGGGCAAGAAATTCACTATAACGTCGATGAGTACATTTGAGTTTGAGTTGCCGAGTCGAGAACGCCTGGAAGAGCTACTGGTTCATGAAGTCGCTGATGAAGGGTGACCTACCTTTATCCCTGAAGCACAATCTCATCGACATGTGCATTCTGCCCACCGGTCACCACTGCTAACCGGTCAGGGACCAAGTTTGAGCAATGCTCAAACTTGGTCCCTGACCGAGTCGCAAAAGTCCAAACTCAAGGTTGGCCAAAGGGCAATGGAACGTAGCGTATTGGGTATTAAGCTCAGCGACAGAATTCGCAATACCACAATACGCTCAAAAACTGGAATCGCTGATGTGGGCGATAAGATTGCTAGTTTGGAGTGGGATTGGGCGGGCCACGTCTGTAGAATGCATCAGGACCGGTGGGCCAGAGTCGTCACGCAGTGGGTGCCAGAAGACGGGCGTCGTCGCCGAGGGAGGTCTAGAAAACGCTGGTGTGACGACTTAGAAGCGTTTGTGACAGATTGGACGAAGAAAACCGCACGGAGAGAAGAATGGAAGGCAATGGGGAGGTTTTTGCCCAGCAGTGGGACAATAAAGGCAAAAAAAAAAGATTACATAAAAATTATAACGAATGGGTTGCCTAATCATTAAGTCAAGAATATTTAAAACTGCGACAGACGCTAGGCTTGACCGCTTTTACTTAGACAACGTTATACTTTCCAATCACATTTAAGCGTAAATTTGTCGACCTGTGTATCCTGCCTATCCTAACCTATGGTACCCAGACATGATCTTTGACGGAGGCTGAAAAGTCCAAACTCAAGGTTTGCCAAAGAGCGATGGATTTTAAACATCAAAATCACCGATTGAATACGCAACACCATAATGCGCTCCAAGACAGGCATCGCCGATGTTGGCGATAAGTGTAAGAGGTTCAAATGACTGAGCGGGTCACATTCCCAGAATGGGTCAGGACAGATGGGCCAGAATGGTCAATGTTTGTTATAAAATGACCTATCTGTTTTTTAATACAAATTTTAATGAGAAAACAGATGAGTGTATAAGTACCTAGTAGTACACCCACATTTTGTCAGTTATGTTTAACTCCCATGAAATATTTAGCGAGCCTATTGCCATTTTGTATAAAGAACAGGTTGTAAGGTTCTTCATCCCCCATAGAAAAGGGAGGATAGTCCGACCAGACGGGTGTAATGTCTGGTGGGCTATAACTGCCCAACAGTTGTTGTCGGGTACTTCTATATAGTCTTCAGTCGCGGATAACTTTATTTGGGCGATTTATTTGACCCAGGCAGAATTTAGACGTATTTCGATGTTTAGTTCATCACCTGCGTCATAGATGGCGCTGTAGTACTTTTTGTTATATGTTGCTGTAGTACTTTTTATAGTGCCGATACACCATCAACCGGGCACAAAACCAGACTTCGTAGTTGCTACTGAGAATTTGCTGGTGGAAAAACTCAATAACACATTGCCCGTTGCCCGACCGGGAATCTAACCCAGGACCTCATGCTCGCTTCTGAACACTATACCAATCTATAAAAGAACAATAAAATTCCAAAATAAAATTCCAAACTGCGATTGATTATTGATATTTTGCAAATCGAGAAGGAAACAGACTTCTAATAAAGCAAGAACTGCCGTTGTCCCAATTTTTTCGGGGTCGGCGCAGCATGTCATCTTCTTCCATACTTCTCTATTACTTTTTGGAGAAACGTTTGAAGAAAAAAGGAGAAAAACGGAAATGCAAACGATGTCAATACAAAAAAAAATGGAAATCTAAAAGCATCAAAAAAATATTCAAACAAATTACAAAAAAGTGAAAGTAAAGTGGGGTTTGAACTTGCGACCAGTAGCTTACAGAACGTTCAAGAACCCGCTAGGCTGTTTTCTCTGTTGACATAAGCCTTAAATAGCCATTCTGGTGCTTGTCATGACTGAAACGTCAAACAAATGAAGGATACTGACATAATGCATTATTGCTCACCCCCTTAAGCGAGTAGCGTGATAATATATAGCCTAACATGTGAAGAAGCCTGTAAGGAATATTTGTGCAAAATTTGAACAGGATCTATGCAGTAGTTTTTGAACCAAGTCGGAACATAAAATTGGATTTTTACGATTTTATTATATGTATGTATATATATAGATTAAGTTAATTAGTGCTTTTTATGAGGTTCACAAAACCGTCGTCTACTCGTAAGAGTATGTTGAAAACATCAATAAATATGAAATATTATAAAACTTTAGGTATTTATCTATCCAATTAAATTTTTTCCAACTTAATTAATTGTAATAAAATATTTAAATAATGCCTTATAGGCCGATGCGCTTGCGGTTAAGCAGTCACCATCCTACTTGGTTGAACGGTGAGGTGCCATTTCGAAAAAAAAAAAACGATGCGCTTGCTCGTTGCATTTAGTCGCGCCCGAGGGTTACTCGACGACGGACATATGTCGTTGTGACTGCCGCTCCCGACGTAAAGTACTTGCGAATCGGACATGATTTTGTACTACGTCTGCCTAGTTTTGATACTGTGAGTATATTTTTTTAAACTTATGCTTAGTGATATTATTGGTGATTTGTTAATTTTATTCATACATATTAGTGTCTTGTATTGTACTAGTAGTAAAAAAGTGTTTGATTTTTTAGAAAATCACTGGTTCCAGTAAAGCACCGTCTATGGACTTTCGGAGCACTTCGTATTAACGTCGAAAAGGAGGTTAAAATGAAAAAAAAATTGTTAAAATTATCTATACTTCTTATAATAAAGAAATTAATAACAATCTTCTTTTTTTTTCACCTGGAATTAGAAAAACACGTGGATAATTTAATTTTTGGTTAGGTAAACCCTTTTTTAATTAAAAATTAAATGAAGTGCAATAAGATGTGACACACACACACACATACATACTCAAGTAAAAAAAATAAACCACACAAAATAAATAAAATATACTTACTTTTCACTTAACCTTTTATACATATTTTATTTCCTATAATATTATTTCTTTCGTATACTCTTAACTTTATTATTGTATTATATTTTTGACGATGTAAATAGCATTAAAAAATGAGCATAAATGCAAATTTGATTTGCTTATAATACGGACCAAGATTGTTTGCTCCGCTTTTGCATTGCATGAGACTACGCACACTACGATCGTTAGCGATATTTCGAACGCTCACACGCACATATTTCACCGAAATTACCTAAACTAGTACTGCGACGAAATTGATAGGGACTCTTAAAGACCAAATGCCTTAGTGACATTATCCTTGGTAATTTTCTGCCGAGTAAAAAAATTGTCCAAATGAAAATGTGCTCACTAAAATCAATCCAAATATCCAGGTTGGCCGCTGCAGAAATAATCTGGCTAAATGGGGTATCATCGACCCGTCCCAAACACAATGTCAGTGTGGAGCCCCTCTGCAGGATATGCCCCATCTACTTTCTTGCCCATCCTGCACAACCACCTGCACCTTCCAGGATTTAAACGAAGCAAACGACAGAGCTGTGCAGGTGGCAATATACTGGTCGGGTATTATTTGAGTCTATCGACACGCAAAGAAGAAGAAGAATTCCAAATATGATATAAAAAAAGGTTGCTGTTTGGATAATGAAATTTTGTCAAAATAATTTTGGCAAAATGGCAGGATCCCTGACTGTCCATATACGGCTCGTAGTGTGAGAACTTGCCAACGACCATTATCAATAATTTTGAAAAAAAAACCCATTAAAATGATCTAGAAGGGCAATGTAAATGTAAATGTATGCAAGTCTTGTACCTCAGCAACCTTAGAGTGAACGCGTTCTAAGTAGTACTCCCTCTGCCCAAGGCACCTCGGCGCCCGGATGACAATGACCGTCAAGGTGCCTAAGGGCCCCAATTTTCCCTCAAAAAGTTGGCAACCGCGCAAATGCACGACAACGAAAAGATAGCCCCTTTGTGACGACCCCTTTGCACGCTGTCCATGGAGGCTCTCTTTTTGGAATCGTCTTAACCACAACGATGTGTAAAAAAAAAAAAAATTGAATAGCTAGTTAGTAGAATATTTCAATGCTGCCCTGAAACACCAATTCCCGAATTTTAGAATAGCTGCTGCGTTGATGAATACTTTTCACATGCCAGTGCATGATAGCTTATATGCGGACCGATTTATTCATGAATATGCCTAATAATCTAGCAGAATATGTAACGGCCAGTCATATGAACCGACGGCGTGCAGCTTTTACAGCGATTTTGGAGGATCTCCCAGAATTGAGGGTTCCCACGGCTGTCAGAAGATGATTTAATAATATTCGCCCTCGGAATATAACAACTAAAGCTAGCATGTAGCTACTATAGTGAGCATGTCCGTGATGGTATGTACAGCATAGATATTTATAACCTTTATTATATACAAAACACACAATTATTACTATAGATATAACTCTGCTTAAGCCTTCGGTGTTTAGAGGCGTTATGTTATGTTGTTATGAGTGCTTTAATAAATACCTGTAACATAAATATATCTTATTTTTCTAATAATCTGCATATAAATAATAAAATTAAACAACAACACCAACACCTTAGGAGGCTCTCATTGCGCGGCTGGGTCAAGGGCTTGATTCAGAAAGCAGTATTTCTGGACACGGCACGCATAGTGAGACGGTTCCTCTCTCTGGAGCCCTGACCACCGGTAGCCTGGACCTTGTTCCTGATGCCGATGGGCCACCTATTTTTTATATTTTTAAATGTTTAGTTTAATAATACCAGCCTGATACTGTCCCACTGCTGGGCAAAGGCGTCTTCTCATACAGAGAAGGCACGAGCATTGATCACCACACTTGCTCAAGACGGGATGGCGATTTCAGACTTATATTAATTATAAGTCCAGGTTTCCTCACGATGTTTTTCCTTCACCGATGTCTGTGATGTCCAAGATAAACTTAGAAAGTACATATGAATTAAAAAAGTCACATTGCTACTTGCCCGGATTTGAACCCACAACCTCATGCATGAGAGGCGAGGCCTTAACTTCTGGGCCATCACAACATACTTAGTTTTTAGTTTTGTTTAGTGTTTAGTTTACTTTTGTTTTTTTTAAATATTTAAAAATGTAATAAATAAGACAATTAATGAATAAAGGAAATAAAAATATTATAAAACCTCTTTAAAATAATATGGGTGATGATCCTAAGTGTCAATAACTTTTTTCTCCATAAACAATATAAAACTATCAAATAAATAAGCACTCATCATCCGACGCCACTTGGACCAAAGTCCATACTAAAATGTCCGATCGCATTATACAATAAGGATTGAAAATACATTTTTTCTTATATATTACAATTCATAAACGTATCAAGGTATATACATATTCATACAATTCATAAACGTATTATACCAGTCAAAGCCAGCGAAAAGATTAAACGATACGTTCGTAAAATTACGGTACCCGTAAGAAAAGAAAATGGAAAAACCCGTGCACGTTAAATTGCTTTTGGATTGCTTAGCTTATAATTTGTAACTACAAATAAAAGGAGGAAATGTTACGGGATAAATAAATCCAAACAAAAGTTTAAAATAAATTTGATAAAATTAATAGCACGGTAATATTATAATATTACCGTGCTAATAGTGACCTTTGACTGGCCTCGTCACTAGTAACTTCCTATAGTTTGTATGCTTTCTGATAAGAAACCCCGAATGTGTGTCATACATAAAAATGAATCATTAGACCCTATCTTTGTTTTTCAATTTTTAAAGTCCAGGAGCGATCATCTGCGAATTTATTCAACTTCATTGTTTTTAATTAATTTAGTTGGGTCATCATCTGCCTAGCCTTTTCCCAATTATATTGGGGTCGGCTTCCAGTCTAACTGGGTGTAGCTGAATACCAGTATTTTACATGAAGCGACTGCCTATCTGAGCTCCACAACCCAGTTAGTACTGGTAAATACGATACCCCTTGGTAAGACTGGTTGTCAGACTTTTTGGGCCACCGACTACCTAACTACTGTCAAAGATCTACAAATGACACCCGGGAGCAACGGCTTAACATGCTCTCCGAGGCACGGAGGAAACTCGGTATGTAATGGGTGGTCATCAGAAGATCGATCGGAGCGGCTGTTATTATTAAGCCACGAGCTCCTAAATTAATTAATTTAGACCTAACTAATTAATTTAGTTAGGTATGAACCGTAAAATAAAATAAAAAAACAGTTGGTAACGAAAGAAACGATGAATGGTCTGTATGAAGGATGATATGGCTAGACAGGAGGTGACTGCTGAGATGTCGAGTAATAAAGAAGTATGGAAGAAGAAGACATGCTGCGCCGACCCCAAATAAATTGGAATAAGGGCAGAAGAATGATGAATACTTCAGTAAAAGCCCGTAATCTGGAGTGACTGCTTGGTAGCTGTAGGCATGCCTTCCATTCCATGTGGCTTAAACACTCGGAAAATGTGAAAATACGGTAAATCAAAGCTATCATTATAACTATGGGCCCAACACTGCAGGGACATACAGGAGTGATTTTATGTTTATGATTTTAACCTGAACATTTTATCATGAACAGTTTCGACTCCAATATAATACTGTCAGATCTGTTAGCCAATCTACATGGCTATAACTAGTAGATTTCTTACAATGCCAACAACCCCTAATAAATTAAATTTAAAATAAAAAAAAACCCCAACGAAAAAATAAAAGATGATAGATAAATTCCCACTTTCATCCCCCATAACTAGTAAATGGCTACACCGATTTTGATAAAAACGTATCTAATAACCATTGCCAAGAAACTAGCTTTCAAATAAAAAAAACTGCATCCAAATCGGTTCACTTGTTTAAGAGCTACGGTGCCAGAGACAGACACACACAAACACATTGCGGTCAAACTTATAACACCCCTCTTTTTGCGTCGGGGGTTAATAAAAAGCTTTTTATGTTAACCTGCCTTTTATGTTATAACTAAATAAATAATAATAATATAATATAAATAATTGACATAACGATCCCGCATGATGAGAACCTCGTGAAAGCCGAGAAAGATAAGCAAATCTTGACTTGGGTCGCTAGGTTGTCGGCATGTGGGATGTGGACTCAGCGATCATTGTGCCAGTAGACGTTTCAGCTCATGGCTTAATTGCCAAGAGCCTCGACCGACCCTCGAGCCGATACCTGATACCTGCTTTCGTTAGGCAGCTGGATCAAGGGCTTGATTCAGAAAGCGGTACTCCTGGACACGGCTCGTATTGTTAGGAGGTTCTTCTCTCTGGAGCCCTGACCGCGTAGCTTGAACCCTGTTGATACCGGTGGGCTACAATTTTTCATATTTTTTAATCTTCTTATATTATTTTTTCTAAGGAATATTTAAAAATGTAATTCATTTGTAAAGATATAAATAAAGGATATTATATAATAGTTACAATTTAAACTAGTTGCTCAGTTCTGGGCTGACACTATTTAGATTGCCATCGACACGCTAAGAAGAAGATGTTATAACTCTAGCAATCGCTGTTAAGAATTTTCCCCAAAACCGAGATATCTCTACCTATATACCTGGTAGGTACACAAACACCTGTTAGAATGATCTCGCTAATAAGATCGAGATATAAAGGTGTGGTGTTTATCGTTTTCAGGCTTTCAGTCGTTGTCCGGACGTCGGACGCGCCTCACGGTTTTCGGGAACTGAGGAAAAGCGCGCCAATTTTCCACGTACGTAGTACTGAAAAGTTGGGGACTGTAAAACTGTAGAACCTTTTCATGTGAAGTGATTTTATTTGAAGTTTCTAGCGAGTAGTTAGGAAAATTGGTACAGTTTTCTTTAAATTTTAACAGTGTTATTTGGCAACGTATTAAGGTTAACTAGGCACTATTTTTGGGACTATTCTCTGACTTGCAAGTCGAAATAAAGTAAGAAGTAGTCAAACCTAAGACATCATTGATTGTAAAACAAATAGATACATTTTCAGTGAATTGATTTGACAATCAGGCTCAATTTAAAACCTGTTGTCCAAGATGCTGATAGTACTATTCTTGTAAATTATGTTCTAATAGTCGAAGCAATCAATTAAAAACGTACATAAAGTATTGTAATTTCTTTTAAATAGCTGTTTATATTGTTACACCCTGTAGTAGATAAATACCAACTAACGCAAGTGAAAAAAAAAAACAGAGACAACAGTGAAACTAGAAAGCATCAAAGTAAATTCAAATATTTACGGAAAAACGCTAATTAAAAACAAAGGAAATGGTACAAAGAAAGTAAGATACTATCTCTGTTGATAGAAAAACGTACATCAAGAGGAAACTTAAGGGAACGAAAATGAGAGGTAAGTGAGAGGAACAGGACATTGTTTATATAAACCTTATTCCAATAGGGGTCGGACCGATCAAAGAGTATTTTATGTACACGATATGTCATGTTTTTTTTCTATTTAGAAACATGATCGCGAAAAAAAAGTATTAACCTTTTGAATTCAGGAGCATAAACGCACGCTCGTGCTGCGTCACAGATTTGTGTCGTTTGGCGTACAGGGCACGCGCTTGCTTGTCACGTATATGTGACAGTGGCGGTCAAAACGTTAAGAGACCCGCACTACTACGTAAATCATCGTTATTCTCCTGCCCTTGTACCAACTAACTTAGGGTCAGAATGTCAGCATATCTTCTTCTTGTAAATAACATTCGTCATATTGATTTTTTCGCATAAAATGTAGCCTAACGAATCGATGGACACCACCTACCACGCTACGGTAACGGTGGAACATAATAATGTCACAAACATAATTACATAGACTGTTAAAATCATTCTTACCCTTCTTGACTACAATATAATAAATGTATCACGAATCAGATTATTTACTGATCGCAGACTTTACTGATACAATTAGTAGTCATTTATGTAGTCTATTTTCAGTAGATGACAGAAGCATTTTGTATTTTGTAATGAATTATTTTTGTATTTACTACATTGATTTTATTTAAAAAATAAAATTAATTTAAAAAAATGTAAGTCTAAAGACGTATTATCGGAAAAGAGACATAAAATAAAGCTTCTGAAAAAAAAAGTGCTTTGTTGTTAATATGAAAATAATTTGAAATACATTGTTGAAAAACATTTAAAACAATTGGATGCTTTTAAGATTACATAAATCATCAGATTCTTCTGTACAAAAGTAAACCGTTCTTAAAAATTGATTTATTTTTCTTAAATATTCTTCTTGTTTCTTATTTAAACTTTTATTTTCTTTTGCTGTTGTTACCCTGATTATTTTGGGGTTTTCTTCATTGTTCAGACTTTCTTAATACAGTCCACAATGTCCAAATGTGCCTTACTTAAATGAAACCCTTTGAAATTTAATATAACTTACGTAAAAATCATTAAAAATAAGAATTTCTTGGGCGTAGTCGGAATTACTTTGAGCAATTTTAAAGTTTGACAAAATCACAACTTCAAATATTAATTCACAAATCAGTTGTGTCTCTCTTGTTAACATATTTTTATTTTATTTATCCGCAATGAATAAGCATTAATAAGCTGACTAATCCAGGTTATGAGGGAATGTCAAATAAATTAGGTACTAATGATTCCAAGAATTTATCTCTTCGTTATACATATGTACCTATATGCTTAACTATCACAAATCATTACATTTATCAATACGCCGCATTCGCTTTGAATGAGATTATTGAGGATGTTGACTCATTTGAAGATAACTAAGAATTTTATATTAGGTACCTACACAATTTATCTTGGTTTCTACGGAAGATTACAAATGGCTGTAGCAAGCGACCAGTAGTGTGAGGAGTATCCCTACAGGTCTTAATTTAAATTGGGCATCATGCACACACATATTCACTGCATGCAATGTTGCCGGCAGCATGTTTTCAATAGAAACAAAAACATGTTTCTGCAACAATGATGCCCATCTTGTTTAGCACCGAAAATGAGGCTTATTCATATTTTCTCAAACGGTGTTGGCTCTTGGTCTACTTTGGGGCAAGGAAAAAATGTGTCCAAACAAAATATGTCGAAGTTATGCAGCTAATCTTGTCATTTTTCTAAATACATGTAGGTTCGGTTCGGAACGAATTACAGACCCAATTAATATATATATAACCCTAAATATTCATACAGGGTTTAAACGGACCCTTCACGAAGCCGTCAAGCAAGCGTTGTGTACATCAAACTAAGTCACCCTACGCAATAATTATTGCTGAGAAACGACTTTTTTTTTCGGGTGAAAAATCACGTTTTACGGTAAAACTCAATGTAACGCACTCAAAACTTGGTGCTGATGGATTCTTTGAATAGTAAACGGGTCTTGGAGGTAATTAAAGTAAAGTTGAAACCTTAAAAAGTAGAATTAAAAAAAAACTTGGAACTTTGACCTCCAATATCTCCGTAACTAGAAGGTTCCCAGGTATGGTCTAGAACAAAAAAATGATCGCAATAACGGGGAGAACAACTCTTCGTTATGGGTCTTTTTACACCCTTTTTTTTTTTTTTTTTTTACCGATGGGAAATCATCAAATGACTTCTCCCGCTCTGGGTGGAGTGGGAGGGAGTGTCAGACTCTTACTGACTAAAACCCATCCATGTTCCTTCATTGCCCTTTGTGTTCCAGGGCCACGGTATCTCTTTCGAACAGTCCCGCAGCCCCGGACACCCTTTATAGTAAAACGATTCGAATTACAATTGGAAAGCTCAGTGCCTCCTTCGAATATAAGGATATTTATTTACCCACTGAGGAATTTTACAAAGAACTGTTGTATAACTTTACTCAAATTCAGTTAAAATTTACACGTTAAAGAGGAAACTAAATAGAAATCTAGCAGTGTCGAGTCTGATTATCTTCCGCGCGACGCTATTGCGGTTTCGAGCTCGCTGTAATTCCTCTATCGCAGGATATTTACACTGAAAGCTAAGCTCCAACTCGGAGACTGAATTTTCACAGTATCCCCTTTATTTTTGTGGTCATTCGTATCGTATGTCTGCTGAAAGTATTTTATTTGAGTTGACCCATAAAATACGCGTTAAATATAACAAAACATCTTTATCCTACTAATATGTTCTTATTATAAATGCGAAAGTTTGTAAAGGATGGATGGATGGATGTTTGTTACTCTTTCACGCAAAAACTACTGACCTGATTTGGATGAAATTTGGCACACAGATAGTTTATAGCCTGGATCAAGTATTCTGTGTGTTAACATAGGATACTTTTTATCCCGGTAGTACGATCACATGGGACAATTACGGTATTGCACGCGGGCGAAACCGCGGGCATTAGCTAGTTATTTATATGCGATTAAAATAAGAACAAGAGTTTTGTAAGTTTGAAACCGATTTTTAGAATACGCAAAAGTCAAAAAAATCGATTGTATGCGCCCTTAAATTTTTAAAATGATTTACGAATAAAAAATATATTGGTACTTTTCAGTAAAATTTCACTAGGTTACATAGTTACCTACGTTGGCGCCTATTGTATCTACAATATCTATTGTATTGACAATCGATTGGGCCAAAATTGGTGTAGTTAGGTTCTGAAGCAGAAATCCCCGCCTAATGATGCAATATTCAGACGTGAGAGGCTTTGAACACGAGCTTTAACATTTATTAACACTAGCTTTAGACTCAATGCAGAAGGGAGATTTTGATATGAATATGAGCACCCGAATATTCTATGGAACTGTGCCACATGACTGCATAACCACGTGTAAGAAAATCATACATATGTATGTACAAATAGTTCCTTCGACGAAAATTTAACACACTTAAAACAATATTGCTGTGCCAAGATTCAGCATTCAACGCAAAGCTAAAAAGTTTTAAAATTAAAAGTTTGTCGAAAAATATGTATAAAGGGTGTAACAAGACCCTTTACGAGGCCAAAAGGTACTTGTTCTCCCCATCAGTGCGATATTTTTTTTGTTCTAGATACATATTATATACCCTACCATACCCTAGACCTTTCTAGTTAAGGAGATATTGGGGGTCAAACTTCCAACTTTTTCACAAGTTTAAAAAAAAATACATGTTTTTAATGTAAGATTTTTACTTTAAACACCTCCACGCCCCCCTTAGTATTCAATTCATCCATCAGCACAATGTTCTGAGTGCATTACATTGAATCCTACCGTAAAACGTGATTTTCACCCCAAAAAAAAGTTGTTTCCTACCAAGACTTTTTGCGTGAAGTTACTTAATGTCTGTTTTTTAATCCCTGAGACTAAATTGACAAGTGAAAATGTCAAAACTGACATAAATCCTATTGAAATCTTTGTCAGTTTGCCATTTTTACTTGTCAATTTAGTCTCAGGGATTAAAAAACAGACTATAGTTTGATGTACAAATGCTTGGTTGACGGCTTCGTGAAGGGTCCGTTTACACCCTGTATTTTAAACCACATTTTTGCTTAGCTTAGCTCGTAGTGTAAACATCAGACAGTCCCCGAACCAATAAGACCATAAGTCTTTGACAGAGCTAAGCAGACATACCAGAAATGAAAGCTCTCATGGAACCGTCTCAAACATTCGACAGAATCAGCAAAAATAAATAAAGCGCCTTTTCCACGCTATACCACAGCGTAATTACGGCAGATTACTGAGAAACAAGCTAATTAGTTCTTGTTGGCATCATTTCTATCTCGTTTTATCATACTCTTATTCTTTTTGGCACACTGTGATTGGTTGAAAATGGAATAAATACTCGTAAAAACAACTTGCATCATGCGGTTATCAATACTATCAACTGCACGTCAGCCATAACACTGAAAATGCGAAAACCGATTTTACTACTACAAAATAAAGGAGCTGTCAATGTCGAATTGGAGAACTGAACGTGTGATTGACTGTATACCCAAGAGGAGGAGTCGTCTGTATTATCGCCCGCAGTCCTAACACTTTGAACTGAGAAACAATATACAATTTCGGAAAACACTATACTATTAATTTAAAATTATCTATGGAATATGAAGCATATAATATTATTTTCTTATGTAAACTTGTGTTCCTGTTATGTGTTGGGCTATTTTCAGTACAGTGCTAACCAAAGCTAAGTATAAGATTGTTCGAAGGTCGGCCAGTATAATTTCCTGTGAATTGATCGGTCACGGAATAAATGTTTTGACAAAACATTGACATCTCACGTATGTGTTAATAAATACTTTAACCAACTTATCTGTGCAGGCGGGAAAACACAGAACTAAAATAAATATACCAATTTGAGACACATCGATGCAATTTTGCTTGACAAGTAGCGCCACGTCGAACTGCACACTTAAAGTGGTCATAGTCTACCATTAATATTTATTTATTTATTTAAGGACTAGCGGCCAGTCCCGGCTTTGCACGGGTGGACATTTATTTTTTAAACATTTTGGGATAAAATATAGCCTATGTTACTCAGGGATAATGTAGCTTTCTAATGGTGAAAATTTTTATTAAATCGACACAGTAGTCTTTGAGTTTATTCATTACAAACATACACACACACAAAAATACAAATCTTTCCTCTTTACAATATTAGTAAGAAAAACAAACAGTAGCACAACAAAAATTTGTCACAATATCTTAAATATTAAATTATGCTGCCCACTACATTCTCCACAGATTACAATTTAAAGTATTTAAAACTAACTAATAAGCAGCTAAAGGAGGATGGCGAGAGTTCATGTGCAACAAAGGATGTATAAAAGTTGGCTTTGCAAGCAACAGTGAGTTTGCCCTTTACCATGTTAGCAAAGTTTATCTGAAGAAATGTCTTTGCTCGCGACCTACGGTAAAGCTAAGAGAAGCCAACAACAGTGTCCAAAGCTCATTCATTCCATTATAGAATAAGTCTCTTTATTTGAAAATGGAACAGTAAATTTGTTTTCTAAAATCAATATTGTATCGCTCGTCTGTGACAAATCCTTGTATACATAACTCAAAAATTTAGATTTTTCGATGTTGTTTGTAGTTGAATGTAAAATTTATGAAAGTAAGTTTTAAATTAAGTAACGAAATACGTAAAATAAACCTTTATCTTTTGATAAAAGGTTCTTATGCAAAAAAATCTCAGCCCTGTAGGTAATAAAAATATTTTTAGTCCAACTTAATAAAATGCTGTCCCGTATTCCTTATTTTCGAGTTATGAGATTATTATTATGTCAAACAAGCCAAAATATTAAATTGACTGGAAGCTGAAGTGTCAATACCGAAAATTCATAGAATTTTTCTACCTTCGTCAAATTAAAGAAGCGTTGGTCATTCAATTTGCTTCAAGGGTTGTATTTTCATGAGTACTGGCACTATACTAATTGAATGACTTTACAGGGTTGCAAATCAATCTTACCTGAAAGGCTATATCGATGAAAGATAGTGTTTCATTTGCTAAGTAGTCTAGAACGTCACCAGTGTCGTTTTTAAATAGAATACCGGGTGTAAACAGACCCTTCACGAAGCCGTTAACCAAGCATTCTGTTCATCAAACTAAGTAACTTTATGCAAAAATTATTGCTGGGAAACGACTTTTTTTTTGGGTCGAATAACCACGTTTTACGGTAAACCTCAATGTAACGTACTCAAAACATTGTGCTGATGGATGGATTGAATAATATGGGGGTCGTTGAGGTGTTTAAAGTAAACATCTTACATTAAAATCATGTATTAAAAAAAAAAACTTGTGAAAAAGTTGGAACTTTGACCCCGAATATCTCTGTAACTAGAAGGTTCCCAGATATGATCTCCAACAAAAAAAATATCGCAATGACGTGGAGAACAAGTGCCTTTCGGCTTCGTTAAGGGTCTTTTTACACCCTTTATACGAAAGTACTTATGGCGAAGGACGGGTAGGCGGAAGGTAATTAACTTTTGAACGCCATTGTTACGTTTACGTGACAAGAAAGCGCGTGCCCTGTACCCCAACGGCACAAATATGTGACAAAATGGTAGTTGAAATTGTGACTTGGCGTGTAGGGCACGCGCGTGCTTTTATGCTCTGGCGTTCAAAAGATTGAAACGATAGCGAAATAATGGCTTAGATTTGGAAGAACACCTTATATTTGCTTTTATATATTTGCTTACAAATTCCCAGATTCGTTCTACAATTGTTTTAAGTCTACTACTAAATCCTAGGATTTTCATTTCGCGACTTCCCAGTGTGGGCCCTCAGTTCACACGCACATTAGATCTTGGGTCTATACAGACAATGTAGGTCTGGAGAAAGGCTAGTTGGAAAAGAGTGGAAGTGGGAATATTAAAGAAGCAGTCACAGGAGTCGTTGAAAATGTGCTGTCAGTACATAATCGGCGTCCAATGACCGTTTATCTATTTATACTACTAATAAATAAAATGTAAGTGTCTGTTAATAATTTTAAAATAACAGCTTTTTACTGATTGCCTATGAAAGTAAAATTAATTATACGGTACTTAAAACAAAAAAATATTTTTTTAAATTTTTGTCTGTCTGTCGGTCTGTCTGTGTGTCTGTTTGTTCCCGCTTATTTCCGAAACGACTAGACCTATTTTGATGAAACTTTTCCTGGCAGATAGCTGATGTTATAAGGAGTAATTAAGGCAACTTTTATTTTTGAAAAAGTATTGCAGAAATATTAAAACTCTTGAAAATATTAACAAAATCAATTCAAATAAAAGAAGGAAGAGCACGTACGGCTTGTTTATGAATAAATTTTCGAAACATTCGATCCCAATTCTAACCTTGTCTAGTTCTCTTTAGAGAGTAAGAAAGTAGAACTAACTTTGAATCTTTGTCATTTTGAACGTGGGAGTTTATAAGATCAAATAGAAGGTTCACAGTCCTCCAATGCAAGGATGCGAGCAACAAAATTACAGATCTCACAATGCCAACATCCCTCGATCTAAGAGGGTTATGCCGAGCATGGCTCACTCCATGGCCCTTTGTGACACTCGTACTCGGTGGACAGTCTCCTTTGTGAGCGTCCATGTCTCGGCACCGTAGGTTATTTTGGGTTGGCCTTTTTTATTTTTTTGGATTTATAGACAAACTATCTTTATTAGCTAAATATTATACACATTCATAAATTAAAATAACCTAAAATAACTAACTTAATTAACAACAAACCGGTAGCTTGGACTCTACTCTCGACACCGGCGGACCACTATGTTTTATATTTTTAAATAGGGTTTTTTTTATGAAATATTTAAAAATATGTTAAATGAGTATGTTAAATGAATAAAATAAATAATAACAAGGTAATAGTAATCTTTAGAGTCCGTGACCAAAAACAGTCAAGTGGCCTAATGTTATTCTTTAAATAACAAAATGTGTGGTGTACTATAGTTTCTCTCTAACCCTTCGGGCCATAGGCTTCAAGTTAAATATGTATGTGTATTAGTTTAGTGAGGCAAAAATAAGAACTCTCTTTTCTTTGTTCCCAGGATACCCAGAGGCTTTGGTCCTCTTCAGCGTGGTGACGGTAGTAACACCAGGGTTTCAGTTCCGCAGCAGAAATGCCTCTGACGCTTTAACGAGCAAGCCTTGTTCCCTTGGCGAATTCACGACGAAAGCACAGTGCGTACAGTCACAGTACCGTCTTGTATGTAAGGATGGCCTCGCTAGCTACTGGATACGAGGAATAAAGTGAGTTGTGAACTATTTTTTTATTTATCTATACTATTACCACTATTATGAAGAGGTAATTATTTTAAATTTAATTTTTCATTTTTAATTTTAATTAAATTTTTTGTAAGTTTGTATGTAGGGTAATCTCCGGAACTAATAATGATCCAACTCAAAAATTTTTTTTACTGGTAGAATGCTACATTTTTCATGGGGTGCTATAGGCTATAAATTATATTTATATCATGCACGTTAGCCGAGCTATCGCAATTTTTGCGGACGAAGTCACGGGCGAAGTGTTAGTTATTTATAAAAGCCGTTCCATGCGGCTTCGCTTGCCTGAACCAGGCTGGCCAGAAGTCTTCCCATGGCAACGCAACCGGGATAAAAAGTATTGTATGTCCTAACGCGCCTTCGCTTCTCCGTGTGCCAAATTTTATCAGTCAGACAGACGTCCAAAGTAACTCCCTCCATGCGGTCAAAAAAATCGAATCGACATATTTGGTAAATGTTATGATATTTTAAAGCTGTCTTGAACTCACTTCAGCATACATTTCTCGCTTCCACCTGTTGTGTCTGTTTAAAGAAATATAAATATATATAAATAAATATACTCGTTAAATTATTTGATGGTCTATTTTTATAAAGTTAATATTGTTAAGGCGAGTAGCTTCCGCTAAATAAAATTAATAATGAGTGTGTAGCCTCCCACTCATTATTAATTTTAAGTAGAAGCTCATTGGATAATAATATTGACATTTACGAGTACGTAACAAGCTCTTAACTTCCCCAAACGATACTGCTTATTCAAAAGATTTTATATTAGAAATCATATCGAAGGTCGAAGGGCTCGTGAGTAAATAATAAGAGTCTCACGTGTTTATCCTCTGGCCTTCTTGCTGAAATCGGTCCCTGGACAGGTGACCATCATCACTTACAGAGACGGCGGCGTGGCCCATACGCAGCTCGAAAACCACGCTAACCCCGTTGCTCCCGGTTGTCATTTATAGACTTTTGACAGTAATTTCGGGTAGTCAGAACCCCGAAAGTTTGACAACCACTAGTCTAGCCAGCCAAGGGGTATCGTGTTACCCGACATAGTTGGGAAAAAGCTAGGCAGATGATGATCGCTGCTGGTGGCTATTTTAATGTCGGAAGTGACAGAATTTAAATATCTCTTTACGACATTCTTCCGTCGATTTATTTATTTGAATATTTGCTTCAAGTTTTGATGAAAATAACAACAACATTGGGTTACTGTGTGTTTAGGCTACGTTTATTTTTAGAACACTCATGGTTTTGATAAAAAGAGGGCAATCGATAACAGAGTAATGTTAAATTTTAAGTGGTTTTACCTTATCTACACGGTTGGGTAGGAACGCGAGATTATAGTAATTAATGGCTTGCTTGGTTTAAATTGAGTAACTTTGTATAGTACCACCATCAGCTTATAAAGCTCCCAATGCTGGGACGCAGGCCCCATATCTCATAATCCACCACGAAGGCCTTGGGTAGGGTTACCTCTGTATGACCGGAATTTTAGCGCTTTGTCCGGATTGAGGGGGGAATTCTCACACGTTCGGACTTTTGCAAAAACGAAAAAGTAAAATTTATATTATAATTAAAATAAATAAATTCCGTTAAACTATACCTACTGCACAATTTAAAATAAGAAAGTCCGAAATTTTCTGCAAATGTCCGGAATTTTCTTCGGAAAAAAAAAACTTAGGTCTGGGAACCCTAGTCTAGTGTTTGTCATCTCTGACAAACACTAGACTAGGGTTCCCAGACCTAAGTTTTTAAATTCCGGTCATATCTCATAATCCACCACGAAGGCCTTGTGTAGGGTTACCTCTGTATGACCGGAATTTTAGCGCTTTGTCCGGATTGAGGGGGGAATTCTCACACGTTCGGACTTTTGCAACAATGAAAAAGTAAAATTTATATTATAATTAAAATAAATAAATTCCGTTAAACTATACTGCACAATTTAAAATAAGAAAGTCCGAAATTTTCTGCAAATGTCCGGAATTTTTTTCGGAAAAAAAAAAACTTAGGTCTGGGAACCCTAGTCTAGTGTTTGTCAGAGATGACAAACACTAGACTAGGGTTCGATTAGATCTTAGATTTTTTGATTCTAGAACACTCCTTCCTACTTTTTTCCTACATCGATATCTGTAATCATCATACTCTTCCGCTTTATCGTTTTTCTTGTTCGGTGTGCAATAAAACAGGTATTTTCATTTACCTGGCTTATGTTTTTTTTCAAATAAAAGAGACTTTCTTGGTGGAAACGTATAATATACTAAAATCTAGTATATGTATTTTCTGATATGGCGGATCTTCCCTTTCGCGGGCAGTGTTATATTACGTAAAACTTCTGATATTAATGAAGTAAATATAAGTATTACATTCAATATTTTTGAATTAGCTAGCTATATTAAGACAAGAATTTCAGAAAATTTACCAGAATATGTTACGTAATAGAATATCTCAACTGGTGAGTTGTTCATAAATTAGATATTTTGAGCATAATTTACATGAATTTGCAATTGTATTTTGTATGTTACTGTTATTGTCTACGCAAATTGTAACAGTCGACGTTCATTACGGAAAGTGGTTATTGTGGTTCCGTGAGGCGGTTTTCTTTGCTTATTTATTTTGCTTTAATTAATTTAATACCCTGTCTGATCTTTCATCTTCGTGTACCTGAAAGAACTGTGACTATTAAGGTTTATTTGCAGATGTTGCTTAAATACCTTAAAGACCAGGCGTTAATTAGTACTTAACTTTAAGTATCCTTCATAAGTAAACGCCATATTTTTTTCTAAATTGCGTAAACGTAACACATTATGACTGAGAGGATTAATTAAAAAGGATAAAAGACGCTTCAAGTATGAGTCAAGCTAGAACACTCCACGTAGTCTGGATTTGTGCCGAGTTGATGGCAATAGGCTCGCCCCCTTTTACATGGGACTTGAATATAAAAGTACACCTCTGCTTAACCCTTCGGGGATTACAGGTGTGATGTAATGTGTATGTGTCATGATCTATTTTCGTTAGTGTAACGTTCCGACTGGTCTCTGAAGCGTGCTATTTGTATAGACAAGTCATTTCCACTCGACCTTTCCAGTAACTTGTCAAACACAATACTGCGCTGTACACTGTAACCCTAACACTAAATAATACCGACGTCACTGTTATCTGTCCACTGCGTGACGTCAGAGCTATCCGCTCATGTGACGTCATTTAGCCTTTTCCTTTCGTTTTATTTTTTATAAGGTTTTTAATATCTTATTGTATTACGAGCAGTGTATCCGTTGGGATTTCCCAAAGGTTATAGTGAAACAGTTTCATATAAAAGTATTTCTTATGAAACATTTCGTGCTTGTAGTCCCAGCAGTTTAGGCAGAAGGTGTTTTCTGTTTATAAATTAATGAATTTAAGCTTCTTCTGAAGTCGATATATTTAAACTTCTGAGGCCCTAGCACGAACGCTCAGTTTTAAACGTAACGTAAGAAAGTCGATCTTAAAATTTCAAATACTCGTTTCATTTATAATATTTTCAGAATTTTAAGAATTTATTAATATCTAAGAATGACACTGATTGCGCTTGTTGCAAACAATTTAACTAACATGCTATAGGATAATTGTATTTTCGATTCAAAAATCGACGTATTTACGTATACGTTAACACCGAGCGCTCATGCTAGGGGTCGTCGATACGTGGTGAGGTTTTCGACTACCCCGCCCTCCCTACCCAACATCACGTGTATTTCTTGGTATAAGGTATCTTAAAAAAATCAGAATATTATCTTTAAATACAGGATAACAGGTCTAATTTAATTCTGGAAAATTAAGCGCCGTGATAAAAATGCCAAGGTCACGCACCACTTTTCGGTTAAGAAATCGCGCGTTCAAAGAAAAAATAAACACGTGATATCTCACTACACCCTCCCCCCTAGTGATTTTTGCTGAATCCCCTCCACTCCTTTCGAGCTTCACGTAATTAATGGGTGACCTCCTAGGACCTCAGTTGTGATTTACATTTGTGTTTGAGGAAGTCTTAAATCGACGTACTTCGTGGCTGTAGCTACAGCTAGCGTAGCTACAGCCACGAAGCTAGCGTACAGAAAAGCAATTTATTGACACATTTCACAACCTGTTACTCAGAAACAAGAGTACCGTTTCAGATTTTTTCTGAAACTTGCTATAGGGTACACCTTAACTTCTGCGTAGGTATCAGAATATTAATATTGCTAGCAGACTGTCCCATTACTAGTTGAAGGCCTCCACTCCTCCATTTTTCTTATCATTTTATTATCTGTAAGTTTAAACTGAAGCTTATCTTACGTTATTATTGGAGCATCATGACGTGATCTATTCTAGATAGTATTTCCAATAATACGCATCGGTTAATAGAAATTTGGGGCGAATACCTTTCTAACCACGACTTTTCTCAAATAATTTTCATTAAGCTTTGGCTACAGGTTAGGTAGTAGTTATTTCCAGGAACCGCCCTTTGCGAACGACCTGCGGTGGAAGAAGGGTTAGGTACCCAGTTGGCCAATAAAACAGATGGCGGTTCTAACTTTTGTATTGTAATACTTGGCCTTTACCAAACAACATAGTTAGGATTACAACAGAAATCCTACTTCCTACTAATATTATAATTTATGCGAAAGTTTTTGAGGATGGAGGGATGATTGTTTGTTACTGTTTCAAGCAAAAACTACTGACCGGATTTGGATGAAATTTGGCACACAGATAGTTTATAACCTGGATTAACACATATGATATCTTTTTTGATCTTTTTATTGCGGTAGTACGATCCCGTGAGACAGTTACGAAACTTCATGCGGGCGAAGCCAAGCATAAGCTACTAGGTATCATAATATCACGACTGTAATTCCCGAAGGGTTAGACAGGGGTGTATCTATATTAGGTAAGTATACCTACATTACGCCAGTCAAGTTTGAGTCCCTTGTAGCGGGTGAGCCTATTGTCGTCAACCGGGCTCAAATTCAGATTTTGGGCTGCTACGGCTTGCTTCTTGATAGAAACACTCTATAACACTTTGCCTAACCTGGGGATCCAAGCCATGACCTCTAGTAGTAACGATAGTAACTGTAGTGCTAAGCACATTACAAATAAATCGTACCAAGATAACAACAATTTGGACCTGTGTCATAAAAAATAAATAAGTATCAAAACAAGCATTTGATAGCGTTGTCAACATCGCCGATAACAGCTTAAACTTTTAATGGGCGTTTAAAAATATCCCAAGATGTTTGAAAATTAAAACCAGTAGAAAATTATATCAAAATATCTCAAGAAAGTTTTAAAACCAGTAGAAACTTGATATCATTTTAGTGACTAAACGGGAGTGAGGGTTCGATTAAGAAACATTGTTTGAATAAACTATCGAAGGGTGTTTACTTTATCAAATCAGTTCAATTGGTTCAACCGGTTATCTTCAAGGACTGGAAGTCAGAAGGAAAGGTCACGGATAACGCGGTTATCGATTCCAAGGTATTTGGATTTCAGGATATCTTGGGTGCTCCATTGGGCATAAAATAGGTAGGGCTGACCTTAACACGAATTTTAAAGGCCACAGTCATGCCGAGACACTCCAAGGCAGGGCGAGTGTGAGAGTTTACAGCCAAAATTAGGTGATCCTCTCTTAGCTTAACACCCTCGCTCTCGCCCTGTGAGAGTGTAAAGCCACCTTTACTAATATCGTCATCATTCTCTTGCCCTTATCCCAATTCATTTGGGTCGGCGCAGCATGTCTTCCTCTTCCATACTTCTCTATTACTTGTCATCTCATCAGACACCTTTACTAATAATTAAAATAAAGAACTGCCATCTTTATCAGCTTTATCGGAACAGTCAAATGTGGTGTCCCAAGGGGTATCTACATGAATGCCTGCCTTATCCTTCGGGGATTATAGAAGTATTATTATGATTATCATTTTCAAAAAAAAGGAAGGTCAGAAATGGTCTTCGCAAAAGAAGTTTGTCGGCGAGGCAGCACACGACGTTTCTCAAATCCCATCAGCAATTCCACCAGCCTTCCAGCTCCCATCGGAAAAGTCTACGAAATTATTGTCAATTGTACTGGATGGATGATAGCGGCAGGTCACGCGATTCCGCGTAAACTCAAGGGGAGATTGAGATGATTGTGATGCGGAGGAATATGGAAAGTGTAGTGAGGAAAATGTTGAGTATGAATTTAAATGGCTATAAGAGTCAAACTCAAACTCAAACCATTTATTTCAATTAGACGATTACAGGCACTTTTGAATGTCAAAAAAAAACCCAGAAAGTCCCAGTCCCAGACATAAGACATAATAACTTGTGAAAGTACTGTAGTTGCCCATTCCAAGGCGTAGATCTCTATGGAGAAGAATGGGCAAGAAACTCCATGGACACTCTTTTCAATCAAACATTTTTACAAGATCTTGGTTACATCATTCATGTTGAGATAATACATATATGTGAGAACGATGTAGACAGACGTGCACATTAAGAGCGTCCAGAGTAAAAGATTAGATCAACAATTTAAAAACAAAGTAGTTAAAGAGAGTAGAGGAAGACCGGACCGATGGATGGACTGTGTGAAGGATAATATGGCACGAAAGGAGGTGACTGCTGAGATGACGAGTAATAGAGAAGTATGGAAGAAGAAGACATGCTGCGCCGACCCCAAATGAATTGGGTCGAGGGCAAGAGAATGATGATGGATTTTGTTAAAAATATTGTAATTACAAATCAAATTCCTTTATTTAATTTACAACTCGGTGAACAGATATTTTTCAGCAATATTGACGGGCGAAGGGCACATTTCTACTTGTCATACCCTTGTAACATTTGATGTTTTCCAAATCCTCACAATATCTATTCAAGGTTACTTGATGGGCTCAAGGTTACCCTAGATTTTCGAGGCTTAAACGTTTGTATTATCTGAAGCGTACTTAGAGTAAATGGTTTATTCGTAATATATAATATGAGTTTCTTTACTTTTGTGTTATTTGGGAAAGTTTAGCAGATCGTTTGATGTTTTAAGATTTCTTTTGCCAAATGGCAAAAACGGAACCCGAACGGATGTCTGTCCCCACGTCCGTAAGTCATAGCCGTTTTACTCTCAGAAATTACGAATAAAAAATGTAAATTCGTATAATGTATAACTGTGTGGGCTGTCTATCGACAGTTCTTACAAATTGAGATCGAGTTTCCTGATTTTTTATTTTCTTAACACAATTAATGATGAGATATTCGCTTTTAAATCCGTAAAAATTATGTTCGCCCCCTCTAATTTCTAAAGTAAGTAAAATTCTGAAAAAATGTTGGTTTGTAGAGAGAAACAAGAATTTTCAACGAAAATTGGGACTTTTTCGTGAAACTACAGCAGTCACTTTGATTTTCATTAACATACTTAATAACATTCAAATTTAGTTTTGCTGTTGAGTGCAAATTGATCTATGGGTGAGCGTTAAAAATATTGTTATAATATTGTTTGGTGCTACGGAACCCTTTGTCTGCGAGTCCGACTCTCAGACCGAGTCGCTTCACAGCCTAGCTCATCGGCGTAATGTCGCCTACCTGTCGGTCTCCTACAGACTGTACTTCGGAGAGTGTGCGCAGGAGCTCCAAGTCCTGATCCCACCATCACCTTTTTACCACCGGACTAGCAGACGTACTGTGGCGTACTATCCACACTTGGTTGATATCCCGACGAGCCGTACTCAGCGCTACGCCTCCACGTTTATTATGCGCACAGCCAAAGTGTGGAACTCTCTGCCGGCATCTGTGTTCCCTCCCACATTTAACCCGTCTGCCTTCAAAGCAAGAGTGAGCAGGCATCTTCTGGGCACGCTCGTTCCATCATAGACCTCATCTACCGCTTTCCATCAGGCGTGATCGAGGTCAAGAGCACCTGCCCGGTTTTTTTTTATTGAATATGAAACTGGAGACATAAACGAGGTCAGGGGAAGGTCAGCCAATGGGGCTTACACTGGCTTACAGTGCCGATACAGTGACTAATGCATGAAATAAATAATAACTAGCTGTGCGGCAGTTTCAACTCTCAGCTTTCAACAAAGAATGTCTACACTACATCATTATTTTCTGGGTGAACGTTTGGAATACAAAGGAATTCTCACTAAGTTCGTTTCAAGTTTAATAATAATATTGCATTTTCAAAGGTCTTTTGCGTCACAAGTTTGTTTGTTTGTTTATTTTTAGTTCGTTATGTAGTGTACAAGAAAATATGTTTCCTCAAAATAAAAACTAATATCGTACGAATTCTCTCGAGTTATAAGAATACAGAATAACTTCAGGGCAGCGGTCTTTATAATTTATCTTCGCCCACACTTTTGTGTAAGGTAAAATCTATCTAATGGGTAACTTTTTGTTTTTTTTTTCGGATGGGAAATCATCAAATGATCCTCCCCGCTCTGGACGGAGTGGAAGGGAGTGTCAGACTTTTACTGACTAAAACCCATCCATGTTCCATCTTTGCCCTTTGTGTTCCAGGGCCACGGTACCTCTTTGTAACTAACTAGCCTTCTACTTTTATGGAAGTTTTAACACGCTTTTATTAGTTTCACCTGTTAGTAACTATGCCTTCTACTTCTATGGAAGTTTTTAATACGCTTTCATTAGCTTCACCTGTAACTAACTATGCCTTCTACTTTTATGGAAGTTTTTAACACGATTTTATTAGCTTCACCTGTAACTAACTATGCCTTCTACTTTTATGGAAGTTTTTAACACGCTTTTATTGGCTTCACCTGTAACTATGTAAAAATCTTAAAAGTTAAATTTGACCCACTTCCCGGTGTCAGTTCTGTCACTGCCGGTTTAGTTTGGATGACACTGCATGGTTAGCTAAGTGACGTTATTCTAAATCTAATATGGCGGATTCCCAAAGATGGCGGACTAGTTATTTTTATGCATTCCCATGGTATGGGTATCAAATGAAAGGGTTTGCTAATAAGAATACGAGAAATAAAATTACGTCACACTAAAGCGTGTCTTTTTAAAAAACCATATTATTTTACACAACATTTATTTATTTATTAAAATTTTATGCGCAAGTAAAAAACTGTACGAAGGCGGACTTAATGCCTTGGGCATTTTCTACCTGTCTACCTTAGGGTGACGCAGAGACAATAAACAGTAGATGCAATAACAGAAAAAAAGACTAGAAATTATTTATAACTAAAACATATAAGAATAAATACATACAGAAAACAAAATATTGTGTAATGTTAAAAGAGATGCTGCGGAACTGTTAGAAAGAGATACCGCGGCCCTGGAACACAAAGGGCAAAGAAGGAACATGGATGGGTTTTAGTCAGTACAAGTCTGACATTCCCTCCCACTCCACCCAGAGCGGGAGGAGTTATTTGATGATTTCCCATCCAAAAAAAAAAGTTAAGAGAGATAAACAAGAAAAACTACAACAACTTAGTTCTAAAACGAATCTACCAACTTCTTCTTCTTGTTCTCGAGCTTTCGCTTTGCAAGTGGACCGACTGGTCACCGTCCTGATACTCTGAGGGAGGACATCCCAAAGTTAACATGACATTTCTGCCCACCTAAAATTATCCAAATCACACGGTTGTCCAAAATCTGACAACGGTGATATATTTGTTCAGAAGAAATAAATATGATGCGTAACGTTTTCTGTCACAATAATATTACGCGTGTACCCTGAGGTGTATATATGTAGGGTATGACTAAAAATAGATTATCTTATTTCTTTGGCCCATGTTTTGGTAGAAGTTTTGAATAGGTTAAAGAGGTTCAGGGTATTGCGTACAATTTTGTTGTCAACCTAAGGTACACATGGAGAGATAGCTAGGTACTACCGAGTCCACTGACGGTCTAGTGACGGCCAGTTTTCATCTTTCTGCCCTAACTAATAAGATTGAAAAGTGGTCGACCGTCAGTGGACTGATGGTAGTAAGCAGGGTTGTTGCTGATGCTTATTTTTTTCACATCAGCGGATGCTGATGCTGATGCTGATCTTTTATCATTGACATCAGCGGATGCTGATGCTGATGCTGATTTTAAATATTTTCTTAAAAAAACAGGGAAGAAGTGAAATCAGTCCGTATTAGTACGCTCTTTGCGTTAATAATCCTTGTAACATAAGTTGCAGTCTGCAGTTTCTTGACTCCTTAATTACCTTCCTCCTTAAAATACGTCCATATTCCACTTTTCAGCGGATAACACTCGACAGTTTACGGAAAAAAAAAACAAAAACTTTCACGCGTAATGACGAATTAACGTAATGAGACAAGTTTGTGTTTGTTTGCAATCACAATCCCCGCAGACGATCTTTTAATTGGTCAAAGTCGCAAAAACTACACGTGATATAATCCTCTCTGCGGTCATGTCACGACTCGAACTTCAGCATTAAAATCAGCATTAATAATCAGCATCGATCAATGCGGATGCTGATGCTGATGCTGATGTTGAAAATGATGCTGAAGATCAGCGGATGCTGATGCTGATGCTGATGTTCGCAACAACCCTGGTAGTAAGCACGACTTCCGATCAAGCTATACAAAACCAGTTTATGTGGATCTCTCATTGAATAAAAAATCTATACTAAACGAGGCCAATTTATATTGGACAATTTCATGTGCCGCCGTGTACAAACTTGTGAAGATTGTAAGGAACATAGAAGTTATGTTGATAGTTTGCACTTGACATCCCAAAGATAGCGGCAAACCCTAACGTAAACTAGATCACAACAAGTGTTTCATAGATAAGATATCTTATAGAATATAGATCAACAGAATCAAAGTAAATTAAAAAATAAAAATGATTCAAAATATTTCCGATTGATGGGAATAGGCTGGCCGCCTATGAAATGTAATACCAAATGATTTGAAAAGAGTAACCATGGAGTTTCTTGCCCGTTCTTCTCCATTGGAAACGACCAACCCGAACCGTGCACCTTTATGTCGTCGACGTTTTATAAGTGCCCATCTGGGCCTATGTGAAATAAAATATTTTGATTTTGATTGACAAGAGACTTTACCAGCATTGGCATAATGTGGGTATGTATGTAATAGTACCTACTATTACATACACCTCGGCTCTTCCCCTCGGAGATTGCTGGCGTCATGTTATGGTATGTTATAAACTGTTTTGTGATATCATAAATAAAGTAAACAAGATTAATAGCGAAGCTAGGTCCCGCACCCGCGCGCGTCTAGGGTGAGTGGGGTGCCCCTAATTTAATTTTGTCGCTACTGAAAGCTCTTTTTATATTCCCACGTATAATTCTTACTAGAGCTAGTCTTAATAAACGATAACAAGCTTGTGATTAGCGTGCCTGAAAAGGTTTTTTTATTAGATTTTATTTTTAAAACAAGTTTTTTTTTTTTTTATAACGAAATGGGCGTGCTCTTGACCTCAATCATGCCTGATGGAAAGCGATAGATGAGGTCTCTGATGGAACGCGCGTGCAAACGCAAGCGCAAGAGTGAACAGGCATCTTTATATTATTTTATTTATATTTTTTCCAGGCGGGATATTACTCACCTCCGGATACAGAACTGGCCCGGGGATTGCGTCAACGTCGCTCGTCTCCAGTACCACTATCCTGAGCTCGTCTTCTTAGAATTCATCAATTCTACCAGTCTGACGAGCTTCAAGGGACACTTCAGCACTGTGAACAAAATTGAGGTTTGTATCTGTTATTTTTTTAAGAAAGAAAGAAAGAAAATACGCTTAATTGGCACATACCACAAGTGCACACAAAATAAAACTTAATTATTTGCCTGTCCTGCCCATCCTGCACAACTACTTGCACTTTTCACATCCTGTACAGTCACGAGCACCAATATGTATTCACTTTCCTACATTAATAACGATTGTAACTCCAAGTTATAGATAGGATCTTTTATAAATATGAGTTCCAAAATACTATGTTCGTAATAACATGAAATTTTAATCTGAACAGTAGGAGAAAAACACTTTGAAAAGTTGTTAAATGTTTACATATTGGTGCTCGTGACTGTACAACTACTTGCACTTTTCAAGACTTAATCGAAGCAAATGTTAGAGCGGTGCAGGTGGGTATATAACACAATATGAATTAATCGACACGTAAAGAAGATTTGCAAAAATACTGCAATTACATTGCTGATTTAACGTGAAAGTAAAATTAAGTAGGATTATGTTTAACTAGAAAAACTGTTGGATAGAGAAGTGACCTAGTCATTATGCATATCTATGTAAATTATACACATGTCATAAATATGACCAGCTGATATGCGAATATGATAAGAGTATTCCATATCAACAAACCCATTAGAAGTTTAATATAAAAGTGTTTATCTTATCATCGAGTTTACCGTTGAAAGTTGTTAATGCCTACCGCAGCTACTGTACTGCCAGATAACTGGTATCGCATCTATTTAGTTCGATAGAGCAGTTGAAGGGTTAATCTCTTCTTGTTAAATGCATGACTCAATTTCCGGTTGGTTGATAACTGTACTAGTGTATTGTAATTTAAGCACTGGTTTCCACACATCATTCATTCTTCTGCCCTTTTTCCCAATTTTTTTTTATCAAAGTCATAGTCAAAACGTTTATTGCTAACTAAGTGTACAATGTTGTGATCGAATTTGTCTTTCGACAATATTGTTTACAAACGGACATGATCAACAAATCAACAGTACGTAGATGCAAGGTATTTTTTTAATCTTTCTTTGTTTTGTAGCTTAATTTTTGATGATTTTAAACCATTTAATGAATGTCGAAATACAGAGACGAATTCAAATGTCGTTACTTCATTCCGACATTCGCTCTGTTTACGTGTATTTAGTGACGTAAATACTAAGTTCATCGATCCATGGTGCAGTTTCCTCAGCTTATCGCCGACGCAGATTACGCAATTACGCATAGGATGTTAGTAACAATATAACTAATAACAATTAATTGTTAATCGAAATATAACACAATTAAGGAAATAATCATGAATACTGTATTTCTATGATCCAAGGTAATTATTTAGTTAAATATATACAAAACAAATCACGATTACTATTTTCCAGTACGGTAACGTTTTACTCGTCGCCAATTCACTAGAAACACTAGTAATAGTTTAGAATAAAACTACCTTATTATCAGCAAGTAGATGAATTATCGGGTGCGTGCACTCGCTGCCCGGGATATTTGAGAACTAGTCAACACGGAACCTTAAAGATCACGTTACGTTCAATTAGTACACCACAGTCACCAGAACCCAAGGTGTGTGCAAAATTTCAGCCCAATCGTATACCAACAAGTGGTCAAAAAATGGTTTGCAAATTTTGAAGCTCACCACTTACATACATACGAACAGTGCAAGTTTAATAAAAGCTTGTAATCACAAGTAACCAACGTGTAGCTACATACCTGGCCTGCTCTGGAAGGCGCAGCGTTGGAAAGCCTCCCCGAGAGGACCGTCGACGACCTCTTGAGGGTAGTACAGGTCTAGTGGCTCTGGCTATATCCAGCAGTAGACGTTTTTAGGCTGATTGAGTATGATATCCAGCCCTGCAAAATGTCCAGCTTTCGATACTCAAGACGATCCTCTGACCGATATATCACGAGTCATTCCACTGTCCAGGGTTAATAAAATATTCACTCACACACACAGTATACGATGCGCACGTGCGCCTTGATTAAAACCAACCGCACAGGAAATTAATCTATTTTTATTATTACTAAAATGCGTGCTAATCCTGCGGACTTCCGAAATATAGTAACGCCAGAACGATTAGTGGCGGAAATGGTTATATGACGCATTGTGAGTATTTGTAAGTACCTATAATAGTTGCAGCGGGTCTCCCTTGTTTGACCGAAAGGAATTTGACAAATTTTCACTTTCCAAAAAATTTTTCGCATAATTTCATTTGCCAAATTATTACTTAGCAAAAAATCTATTCACAAAAAATTGTAACGCAAACCTAATGTTTGGGAAGTGAACGTTTAAACTATAACTTGTTTACCAAACTTGGAGGTCACAGTTTTAACCTAACCTAACCATTTTTTTTTAAATAAGTAATTATCCTAATCTAAATGTTCAGTTCCGGGTAACCTACTAAAAACAATCTCTTTTTTCTATTAATGCAAGTCGTTTCTGGCACTCGCCGGCCGCTGCCGCGGCACGGCTCGTCCGGGGTCACAGTTTTAACCTAACCTAACCTACCCTATTTTTGCCTTAATATTTTTTTTCTTAACAAATCATTTCACCAAACGTTTATTGTCTGAAGATTGTTTGCTGTAATAAATCATTTGAGTAAAGACCAAATGCCATAATGACATTATACTTGGTAATATTTTGCCAAGTAAAAATTTGACCAAATAAAAATATGCGTACTAAAATCACTCGAAAATTGCAATGGTATAAAAAAAAGTTGCTAAAATTTGTTTGGGTAATGAAATTTGGTCAAAATCTTTTCGGCAAAACGGCAGGCTCCCAGTTGCAGCAAATCACGAAAGCGCATAATATCACTTTTATTTCATTGGAACAAACTTTAAATTTCATTGATAAACCTTTAGATTTTTCCTCTAGAGAAAAATTATTGATTTTCCTGTCAATTCTTGACTTCACTAATGAGACCGATTTTATTAACTATGTAATGTATTTTTATCCCTGAGTCATACGTGGTCATGTGCATATTATTACGTATACTTATGGAAATAGGAAATTAAGACATGCTTGCCGTCCCCAAATGAATGGGATAAGGGCAAGAAAAATTATGATGATGATGGAAATAGGAAATTAAACTTTCATGTGCTGACTAACAATAGATTTAATTTAATGAAATCTAGCATAAGGCTCCATTTGCACCAGACATGTGCGAGGTAGCTTGGCGGTGCATTAGGAAAAAGGTCTCGCTCCCTGGTGGAAAATAGGTAGCGGAGCTAGGTATTTGTGCGTACAAAAGAGATCATTGAGAGCAAGGAGTGTGTGTGAAACTGCTGTGTGATCCCAACTTTATACAGTAAAATTTCATACAGTTCAACGCCGTCTGAACGTAGAAGTACGGTACAAAACATAACATAGCATCACGCCTGTAATTCCTGAAGGGTTAGGCAGAGTTAACTAATAGCTTGGTACACCCACAATTCGCCAGTTATGTTTAAAGTCCCATGTAATAGGGGGCAAGCCTATTGCCATCAACCGGGCACAAATTCAAACTCCGTGGCTGCTACTGAAAAATTCCTGATGGGAAAACCTAATAAAACTTTACCCGACCCGGGAATCGAACTCAGGGGGAACAACCTCGTACATCTCTGGTGCAAATCCAGCCACCACGCTCTGTCTTGCGTCAATCAACATGCACGTGCTTCACTTGTTTTCTCCGAGTAACAAGATAGTGCGTATAACTCTGTGCAGGATTTCTTAAATGATATTTTTTTGTAATATCCTTATTATCCTCTGTAATGTATTACATTTGCATGCTATATTAGGGCAGAATGTACGTACAACTTATTTTTATGTACCTACATTCTTAGCAAATAAAGACCTATTCTATTCTATTCTATTCTAGCTCTGTGGCACATGCAGAAAGGAGATCATTTTTTTTAGCCTTTTCTGAAAGTTAGCTTCTAGTCTAGTTGCTTCAGATTATTAGTTCTAGCAATATCAATCATTATTTTATGTTTCCCAGCACTTTCAGAAATCAATAAATGTATGAAAAAGTTAGAATCATCGAACTTGTAGAACTTGGTTCAGAGCAATCTTACAAATTTTGCCATATTAACTATAGCTCCAAATGGCTAGTTCTAACAATACGTGTCATTTTTTTTTTACTTTCAGAAAAGGCCCAAAAATGTATGCCTGCCTCCTTTTAAAAAAAAATGTAGTTTCAAAATTAACATGGCGCTCAAATCCATCGTTAAATGCATTTAGATTTTTTCGTTCTCAGGTCAATAGACGATAAAGAAACTGCGCCGTTCTCGCTCAAGTTCAGGGTCAGTTACATACAAAATAAATTAAAGATGTCGCAAACTTAATATTTATCTTACTAATATTATAAAGAGGAAAGATTTGTATTTTTGTGTGTGTGTATGTTTGTGATGAATATACTCGAAAATTACTGTGCCGATTTCAAAAATTTTCTCACCATTAGAAAGCTACTTATTCTTATTCTTTATTGCACACAAAACAAAAAAAATATACATACAAATTGCAATAACATAGCTTATGTACAATGGCGAGCTTAACCCAGAATTGGGTTTTCTTACAGCAAACCAAATTTCGATAGCGAAATTTGCATAAGAGGATATACCTATGTGCATTAACATAACATCTCATTACTTAAATTAATTAATTTTATAAACTAAACTACATACATACAGTATACCCACATTTATAGCTACATTATCCCTGAGTAACATAGGCTATTTTTTATTCCAAAATGTGTAAAAAATAAATGTCCACCGGTGCAAAGCCGGGACGGGCCGCTAGTATAATTATGGTATGGTATGGTATAGCGGGCTGGTTTCCGCAACTCCACGTCAAAGCGCGTATTTTGCGTGCGGGTGGGAGATCTATTCGATCCACCCCAACTCCCCGAGAAAGCCCAGCAGCGCCTTGGTGTTGCTGACGATCTCGCGGAGAGTACCTGGGTTACCGAAGTACTTTGCCCTGTATGTTGCAACCACTGGGCAGTGCATAAGCACGTGGGCTGCTGTCTCGTCTTCCTCCATGCAGGCTCGGCACAGGGGGCTGTCTGTGACTCCTATGACAGAGAGGTGTTTATTAAAAGAGCCGTGTCCAGTGATGGCGGCTGTGAGTGTGCGCAGCTGTAGCTTGGTCAGCCGAAGCACCCGTTTGGTGAGGCGGCCGTCGATGGTAGGAAGTGCTTCCTTGGCCTGCCTGCACTCGCCATGGTCCAGCCACAGCTTGTGGTGTTGTTCACTAGTTCGATTCCTTACCAGTGTGCGTAGGTACCCGAAGGGGAGTGGCACGATGGGTTCGGGTCCCACTGGTGCCATACTCGATCCCCTTCTAGCGAGTTCGTCCGCTGCATCATTGCCTCGGGAATCGCTGTGTCCTTGTCCTTGCTAGTATAATTAATATTTTTACAAAATATTTATATCAATCCCAATACCAATAGTCTTTAGAACTTAACTAGGTGTTCGTGGCCAAATAATAACAGCCGCACGATTCGATCAAAGTAAAGCTATGTTTGCCGAGGTCCTTACGTGGATGGGTGACCATTCATCATATCGAGATTCTTCCGTGCCTCGGAAAGCACGGGAAGCCGATGATCTCGGCTCCCAAGCGTTATCGTTTTACCCTTCCACAACGACTTCCAGTCTCCAGCAGAATACCAGTATTTTACATGGAGTGACTGCCTATCTGACCTCCACAACCCAGTTAGTACTAGCTAATACGATACCCCTTGGTAAGACTGGTTGCCAGACTTTTTGGGCCACTGACTACCTGTAACGACTGTCAAAGATCTAGAAATGACAGCCGGGACCAACGGCTTAACGTGCGTTCCGAGGCACAGAGGAAAGTCGGTACAGGATGTATAAATTAAATAGGTTAGGTGTACCGTGTACGGTATATCTACAGAGAAACACAGAATTGGGCCACATAAATAAGCACGTGTACCGATGTTTTGTTTTGACGCGGACGGTGTGAGTCACATTAGTACCTACGAAGCACCACTTTGAATAGACATTCAATTGTTATGCCAAAATGTACGGAATGTCCCATTCTACATGGTCCATTTTCATTTAAACCAAAAATAAACATCATTAAAATAAACAGTCGTGACTTTATGAAGGGCAGACGAAAAGAATTGTTTCTTTCGTTTGTTTTATTTAAAGTAGCTTTGAACAAGGTGTTAATTCAAGGAGTAGATATTTAAATACCTATCTACTGGAAAAAACAGTTTTCGTCCAAAAAGATATAAACAAAAAAATATAGATAAGTAACTATTTATGTAGGTAGGTACTGGTTTAGTTTAATATCCGATTTCAGCTTCCAGTATTGGAAAATTTCTTCAGGTTCCGGCTGTAGGTACATCCATGAGTATAGCGGTATCCCCAGAGGCAGCACTGGGAAACCTTCTCTTAATAATAACTTATTACCTACTTGTGTTTGTTATTAGTACCTCATACTAATAAAGTTATTATCAACCTAAAGTTATGGATGCAAATAAATGATTAATTAAATTGTAAGATTCCGGGGCTGCGGGACTGTTCGAAAGAGATACCGTGGCCCTGGAACACAAAGGGCAATGAAGGAACATGGATGGGTTTTAGTCAGTAAGAGTCTGACACTCTCTCCCACTCCACCCAGAGCGGGAGAAGTCATTTGATGATTTCCCATCCGTAAAAAAAAAAGTGTAAGATTACTTGAAAGCTTGTGATTTATCAGACTGCTTTGATCGATAGAAAAGAAGCACTGAGTTATTTCATGCTTGGTTGGGAAACTTCATCTTTGTCTAAAGAATTCCGTAAGTACTAGAAATCCTTTTAACAAATCGGTAAATACTGATACTGTTAGCCTGCGTCATCCCACTGCTGGGCAAAGGCCTCTCCCCATGACTTCCAGTCGACAAATCGGGAAAAGTAAAAAAAAAACAGAATGCACTGAACGAAAGTTTCAGAATTTACACATAACGTGGATATCTCAGAAAAGATGAAACTTGACGCAAATCTTCCAAACGGAAGGTTTCCAGTATTCATATTTGGGCTAAACAAGCGATTTTTGTAGCAATTAATTGTCTACCTAAAGTTTGAATTGGGATTGTATAATCAGCACAAAGAAATTCATACTAGGTCTCTCCCAAGAGGCAATATGGAAATTAGGAGCGGGAGTTTGGCTCTCAGTGTCAGTGATCACTGATCAGACCCTAGATGAAGCGTCTGTCATCAGATAGGTGACATCATCGGTGACATTATCACCGACTGAAGTCGACCAGTCACGGGGATTACCGACTATTGTCTACAATAGCACTATTCATTGTACGCTTCTTTCTGTCATCATCATCATTCATCATCATCTATTATCATTATCATCATCATGACTACCTTGTTCCACCCACTGCTGATTATAGGCCTCCTTCCTATTGTCCCCTTCGCCCCTGGTCTGTCCAGGTCTCAACCAGGACTGCTTATGGTTCAATAATTGAATATTATTTTTTCCAACAGAAACTGACACTCCACGGTCTGATGTCACTCTGGGAACTTCCGCCGGAGGTCGTGGTTGACATGCCAGTTCTTCGGGAGATGGATCTACGAGGAAACATGCTGAGACATATCAAGCTGCCTCTGTTGTCGGGACCAAGGAGTTTGCAACATCTTTATTTAGCAGGTGAGGTTTAGAGATTATGAAGTAAGGAGTATTACCAGTCTTACCAAGGGGTATCGTATTACCCAGTACTAACTGGGTTGTGGAGGTCAGATAGGCAGTCGCTCCATGGAAAATACTGGTATTCAGCTGCATCCGGTTAGACTGGAAGCCAAATCCAATATAGTTGAATGATGAAGTAAGGAGTATTTCTATCAGCACCAGATGAAGCCATTTTGTTTACGTAAGTCGTTAGGATACAAGTGGCCTTGTACTGCTGGACAAAAAACAATATGAAGGATAAGGTAAAGTTGTAAAATAATCTAGTATTTACTCACTGATAGACAACATTTTTGACTAGAAATTTAGTCCACGCGATGTTATTAATATTTATATTTCAAAACTTTGTTTGAAGAATGGTAATTATTATGATGTCATTTAATGTATACTGAGTTAGAAAAAAACATAGGGTCACCGCTTTAGATTTTGAGATTATACAAGTTTATTATGTTTTGGATTATAAAAACAAAGGCACTCATTCAAAGTTACAAAACAACTTGCGTTGTTCCATCCATTTCAGTGAACAGTCATTAGTTTACTATCAGTTCATAGAAACTTTTTATTATACGCCGAGTGTCGGTCACCCGACACCGCGCCGCTCGTGAAAAAATGGTCGGGTTTCAGCCCAAGCGCTCCGCTCGGGTAAGCGGATATATTCAAAAAACAAATCTAAACCTCGATGTCTAAACCTGATTTAGTTTTAACCTCAGATAACCTTTACATATCGGACAATGCCCTCGTGCATTGACATTGTACCTAAGTTTCCTTAAATAATGCCGAACTCATACTGCCGAAAACGTTTTGGTATTTATTTAAAACATAAATAAACACCAAGACGTGATGTACGTTTTATCACTTCTTTTATTGCTCGGTTGACCTTGTCTGCAATTATTCCTCAAATGTTTAGCTGAATAGGCTATAGTAAGTATGTACTTTACTTAGGCAGTGTAGTCGCCAGCGCATCCAAGTTACTACAAACTGTCAAATTTTCTCATTCGATTTTGGACTTAACCACCAAACTTTTACGGTTTAAAATCATTTGGAGAAATTTGACAGTTTGAGGTAACTTGATTTGCTGGCGACTGTACTTCAAGTGCACTATGTAATAATGCTTCATTTACCCGATGCAAATTTTTTGCTTGTGGCATTCAATACCAATTGACTTCCATCGACTAAACGGTGTTTAGACGGTGCAACTTATTTTTTTTTTTAAGTTAGGTAAAGAAATTGCTTGGGTTTAAGTAATTAATTATGCAAACATTTTTATGCAGTAGACAAGAATTTAAAAGAAATAAGAAGCGTCAAACAAAGCAAACTTAAATCGTATCTTAAATAATGACCTTTTATTCAAGTAGGTAATCAGTTTGACTTAGATACGGGTGTAAAGCGCAGGCCACACCGCCAGCGGGCTGGCGGGCGTTCACCTCTTTTTCATACTTTGGTTCACACCGCGAACTATCGAAAGAAACGAACGCAGTATGAAAAGGGCGTCGTTCGTACCAGACTTTTGCGAAAAGAAAGTAATAAAAAAAGTACTACTGACCTGAAGTAAATGGCCTACTGAAAAAAAAAGACACAACACTCAAATGGCCGGACTTTTTCCAATGTCCGGCTTTTAACAGGACTTTTGGCAACTCTAGCGGAGCCATCCCATGTCCATGTCCCCATGTCCATCTTCTGCAAGACGGTACCAACATATTAGTTGAATTAATCCACCCCTAAGACGACCTACTGACAGAAGTTATTAGCAGTGGTTTCCCAATGGAAATATTCCATGTTACGATATTCACGCATGAGAAAATACATCTTCATCGTAACTATAATTATTACTTGTGATAATTTATGTGCGTTTCTTGGGAAAATTGGTGTAATATTAAACATTATATGTTACTATATTCTCTGAAATATTACTTTGTTTGTCTCTGCGTTGGAACTGTGGATGGCATGAAAGGAACGAAACAGAGAAAAGGTTTCCTGGTAATCGGTTTATTTCATTGATCAAACAGCGAATATTCAAAAACAATTTCCCAACGTTTTTATGATTGTTTCTTTTCCATTTCATTTATTTAAAGTGAACTAAAGTCCTAAACATGAAAAGGGACGAAGCTAGTAACCAGTCCTAAGGGTATTATTACAAACATAAAGACAGTTTACATAAAAGCTAATTATCCTCTGCAGGAGTGGTTTCGCGGAAACTACGTAGCGTATTTATGGTAAACGATTTGCTCTCTGCTAAGTCTTCCTTATGTCGGGTTTGACATCAAAGGGTTAAATAAATACTGTTCGTGTTCTTGTAAGTAATGGAAAATACTTTTTTTTGCTGCTGTGGGATTTAATCGTATAAGGGCTTCTTTCATCTCCAAGTAAAGTGTTGATTAGTTACTCGCCAATTAGCGTTCATTGGCAAGTAAATGTGACGAGTGTCTTCTGACAATTTCACAAGCGAAAATGAACCAGTAACAACTTGCTGGTTAAGTGAATGAAGGATCAAATCGCACGTTGCATTTGTTCAACGTGACGTCGACAACCCTCGTCCTCTTACTACCTAGAACTCCATAAAGCCAAACTTCGGCATTATAGAGTTCTAGGTAGAAGTAAAACAAAGAGCACCGTTTAATTTATTGCATTTGGCATTTTTTGTTTGTTCGTCTATGGTTTTTTTCTTGCGTGGTATTTTAATTTTGTTTTAAGTACTGAACTAGTAATTTAATAACATGGACAAAGTAATGAAAAAAGATAGAATGATTAAAAAAAATACCACGTACCTCTGACTTTTAAGCAATATTTTTATTGTGTTTTATGTAGTTACGCACTTCAATAGACGAAATCTAGCAAAATCATCTAGGTCCGTAAAATATTCAACAAAGAATTTAAACGTTGCATTGTAGACAGTTCTAATCATCCAATTGATGATCAAATAAATCCATTCATTACTCATCTTACTAATATTATAAAGAGGAAAGATTTGTATTTTTGTGTGTGTGTGTGTGTGTGTGTGTATGTTTGTAATGAATAACCTCAAAAACTACAGTGCCGATTTCAAATTTGTTTTCACCATTAGAAAGCCACATTATACCTGAGTAACATAAGCTATATTTTATCCCAAATTGATAAAAAATAAATGTCCACCCGTGCAAAGCCGGGACAAGCCGCTAGTATCAAATAAAGGAAGAAAGAAAGAAGAAGAAGAGAAAGAAAGAAGCCTTAGACTAGAATTTGCCCGCGGCTTCGCTCGCATGGAGCTTGGAAGTTATCCCTGTCCTGTCCAGAATACAAAGTATCCTATGTCATGTCTGCTAACACAGGCCCTGCAGTCTCGACAAATATAACGACAAAAATCGGTCGTTAAGTGTAATCGATGTCAAATTTCTTTGATAGATTTTCAACCTTATGTTTTCGAAATAAAGTAGAAAATCTATAAAAGAAATTTGACAACGATACGACTTAGCGACCGATTTTTGTCGCTATCTAATGTCGAGACTGCAGGGGCAGGTTTTGGTCTATCTGCATGACTGCATGTCAAATCTGTTCATCTGTTTAGGCGTGAATGCGTGATAAACAAACTTACATTCACATTTATAATATTATTTAGGATAAGGATTAAACGGTTATCCACGAGCGTTTACAGAATAATGGCATAACATAACATCACGCGTCGTAATTCCCGAAGGTTAGGTAGAGTTGTATCTAATGGTACACCTATATTTCGCCAGTTTTTTTTTGTTAGGGGAATACAGTCAATCTGGGTAACTTTGACAGATAATTGCGATATTTTATACTATATTTAAAAAATTTACGCCTATCACTCGAGTGTTTTTTTAATTTAACAGTGCTCTCGTATTACTTTCCATCTATAGAAATTCACAGAAAGTTTATAAAACATACCAATATAGTAGAAAATCTCAATTCTGTGCCCTGTCAAAGTTACCTTCATAAAATGGGTAACTTTGACACACACAGAGCCATGCATAAAAAAGTAGTAATAAGTATTATTTTTATCAATCTGGGTAACATTGCAAATCTAAAATAAACATTTATGAATAGTGTTGGCTTCATGCGAAAAAATAATCAAAACTAGTTCATGGTCCCGCTGTCAAAGTTACCCGAATGAATCAAAGTTACCCAGATTGACTGTACTCTGCGTACCTACTAAATTTTATAAGATGTCAGGCATCCCGCTTATCCGAAGAATAAGAATGTTATCAACAGGCGGGTCAACACTTCATCATTTTGGACTTTGCCTCTTTTGCGATAAAATAATAGGCGTATCTCATCAATATTTTGCATAAATGTTTTTAAACTTTCGCGATTAAGACGTATTTTTACGATGATGATGTCAGATATCAGGCCTATAATTTATTGCCAAAGATTTAATTATAAACATGTAATCACGGGTCTTGAGATTATTTATTTTAAGTAAAAAAAAATCTACGCACTACGTTCGGTTATGTTTTGACCAACTCGACTCTTTTCTTCGACTTGCGTTATCACCATAGTAAGCCTGTTTTAAATGATATTACGTGAGTCGTTTTCTCACACAATATAACTTTCTTTAATTTTTTTATATGTATATTTTTTTTTTGTTGTGTTTGGTCAAAAATGGCTATTTACTTACTTTCTTGAGCATGCGCCGAAATCAATACATATCTTTCAAACTTTTAAATACAGAATCCATTCCTGATTCATTTTACATTATAAAGCATTTGTATAATGTTTGAACCTTGTATTTTATTGTCTTGTTCTCAAGTGAGAATAGGAATTCCAAAATATTTTCATGTAGGAGTTCACAATGGATCAATCCATGAGTATGAGTAAGAGAAAATTGTTTAATTAATTTAATATATTTTTTTGACACTTATCATCAATAAAATTGTGCTCTTGGGCTCACAAACATCTTTGAGTATAGTAACGACAAAAGATGACTACTGAAAGTTTTAACGATACTACAAAACTATAAGCAAAGAAGTTTTTTAATATAAACTTTTAGTTCGTGTTTGAAGCATACAACTCTTGATTTTAAACTTCGACAAGTTTAAAGTCTGATAATAATATCAGTTGACACGTTGCACTTTGAAAATCGATGGCCATTATCGTCATATTTCAAGTTGATTCGGCGAAATTCGAGAACATAGAACTGTCTATTTAAAAATGGAGTCTAACTTGTTAGAAATACCGTTCAAATTTGAAAAAGAGTGCCATCTGTCGAAATAGAACAAGTACCGTTTTTATGATTGTAAAGAATGCCCTGAGCCCTGACACGTGTTTACGCAATGAATAGAACCCTTGATTTTTAAAATAACACATTTCTGGGAACATGTCACATATTTTGTAATATTTTATGGGCTTGGCTTTGCTAAGGATTTCATTTACCACTTAGGTAAGGAATTTAAAAAAAAACACGTGGCAGTAAAAAATGCGTAACGTCAACAGCTGTCAAAGTCAATAAGTCAAGTATTGTTATTAAATGTTATGTGGATGTGCTTTGATTGTAATTTTTTTAAATATTTTTTATTCTTTTGGCAGGCAACAGTTGGGACTGCAGCGATGGGGGTCTCGACTGGCTGGCAATGGAAAATGAAAACGGAACAATCAGAAGAAAAATCGTAGATTACGATGAACTTGTGTGTCATCAACAACTATATAGAGGGAAGCCTCTGAATAAAGTTATGGATATTATACGGGTAAGTTGAAAATTTTCTGGAAGACTAAACTTATACTTACAATATAGCTTTTGCCGATTTCCGACTATAACCCAAGTGGTTATAGTCGGAAATTATCCCACGGCAAGGAATTTTTAAAAACTTTGGCCCACACTAAGAATTTCTCCTATATCGTGAGTGACTTACAAACATAAGTTTAAATGTTTGTAAAGTCACTCACGATATACATAGATATGCATCCGGAACAACTAGCTGTATAAATATATTGGGTGACTGGTAATTAGTGAAAGATACTTAAACACGTGATTGTACTCATGATAACAAACAACTTTCCCAAAGAAACATTTTTTAAACGGCTTACAGCTGATAGGTCACAGACGCGCGCGTGCGAATTTCATATGTTGTGTTATTGTGATAAAAGTGTGTATAAAAATGTTTCTTTGGGAAAGTTGTTTGTGTTCATGAGTACAATCACGTATTTAAGTATCGGTCACTAATTACCAGTCACCCTATATAGCTCTTGCCCACTTGCGTTATAGTCGGAAATTATCCCACGGAAAGGTATTTTTTAAACTTTGGCCCACACTAAGAATTTCTCTCTTGTGAGTGAATTTACAAACATTTAACCTATACATACACAAACAGCCAGACCCGGAAGAACTACCTGTAGGTCGTACAAATATTTGTGTCTTACGGGGATCGAACCCGCGACACGCAGCGCAGCAGCCAATTGCTCAGCCACTGCGCCAACCGTGCCGCCAGTCGTTTCGATATAGCCTACGTCACTTGGGATCATATAGCTTTCCATGAGCGATAGAATTTTCGGATTCCGATCAATAGATCCGAAGATTAGGTACCCCTTATATTTAAACTTAAGTTTACCTCTTTGTAATACTAGTCATCTGCCTAGCCTTTTCCCAACTATGTTGGGGTCGGCTTCCAGTCTAACCGGATTCAGCTGAGTACCAGTATTTTACATGGAGCGACTGCCTATCAGACCTCCACAACCCAGTTAGTACTGGGTAATACGATACCCCTTGGTAAGACTGATTGTCAGACTTTTTGGGCCACTGACTACCTAGCGACTGTCAAAAATCTACAAATGACACCCGGGACCAACGGCTTAACGTGCTTTCCGAGGCACGGAGGTATCTCGGTATGTAATGAGTGGTCACAAATCCACAGACCAACCTAGGCAAGCACGGCTAAACCTAAAGATCGACCCGAGCGGCTGTTATTATTTAGCCACGAGCTCCTCTTTGTAATACTAGTATAGATTCCTATTATATATTGACTTTATCGGTGATGTTCTGCAGAAAGATCAGGTGTTTAGTATTCGCCACCGAAGTGTCAGTATGACCAGAGGGTTTAAAATGGCCGCTTTGGCAGAAAAACATCTTAAAATGGTCACAGACGCATTTAATATATTGAATTGTCACCTGGTGACCATTTTCCGAATTGTAACGTAATTTATATTATTATCCTATTATGATACTGCTGAAGCGGCCAATTTAGGCCCCCAGAGTGTGGTGTAGGGATCGTAGCAGTGTGCGTTCTATAGTTTTTGCTAACCCCCATGGGAAAAAAAGGTGTGAGTCTATGTATGAACGTATGTATGAACAAACTTATCTAGGCATCGTTCGACACAAGCCTATTTGACAACATCGAAAAATAAAAAAATAATTTAGTCCGTCAATTAGATCACCAAAAAATATTGGACACGTATTTTTTCTTTTGTCACATAATCAAAAAATGACGACAATAAAGTGCGTCAAAGTTCAAAAGTGGGGGCTTGTGACGACACTAGACAGTAAAAAGTAACAGAAATTGTGACGTCACGCGAGATTGCAACGCGCTGTATCGTGGTCACTTTTGTTTACATGAAAAAAGAAAAAATACGTGTCCCATATTTTTTGATAATCTAACTGACGGACTAAATAGATTTTTTCATGCAAATACCCTATTAACCAACTAAAACCACGAGGACCAACACAGGAAATAAACAAAAAAATATATTTCAGACAATGAAAGATGTTCAATCAATAATTGAGAACATTCGCTCCCTGAATATAGGTATGCTAATGAATTTAGAACAAATTTAGGCAGCGCAAGCAGTCAGTAGTGCGTTTATGCATTAATTATATCTACACATATTTATTAAGCCTTCTGCTCCGAGAGTCATAGAGTCAAATGCTGAAAGCACAAACTCCGTTCAGAACTTTTTGATGTTAGTGCTTTTAAATTTAGAACAGCCAGACGCGGTTCTATATTATGTAGGTTGAGATGGTAAGCATAGTACGACCAGCCTGAGTATTCCCACTGCTGGGACATTGGTCTCTCCTCTCTATGATTGGAAGTGGTCACCACGCTGGCCACATGAGGATAGATGTTTTTTACATTTTAGGAAAGCTGACAGACCAGTAACATTATAATAACAAAATATACACCTAAATTGTTAATGACAAGCATCCACAGATAAATACAAAAAATCTTAGTTCCACAATGCATAACTTGTAACATTGTGTTGGTGTGACATGTCTTCGAATTTTTGGTTGTAGGTTATGCTAGTCTCCTCACTATGTGTGAGTGGTGATAAAATAAACGACCCAAAAGTAATGCGCCTACCTGGGTTTTCGTAGGTCGAGGCCACCATGGCCATCACTGCTCTAAGATATCAATACAATTATCATGTTTAGGTTATCTACTATCTAGCTATGTAGATAGCTTTTGATATCCTTGCAATGCAGTATAATTGAATTAGCTTGCATATAATCGCTATTGCGGAATCTAAGTCTTCTAATCAAGAGTCACCAATTAACAATGTGATTATCACTATTAGCTACAGATGTGTGATTAAAGTGTGTTGGTATTTATCTCAAAGTATACTAGGTATTGTTTTATATCCTCCTTATCTTACTAATATTATAAAGAGGAAAGATTTGTATTTTTGTGTGTGTGTGTGTGTATGTTTGTAATGAATAAACTCAAAAACTACTGTGCCGATTTCAAATTTTTTTTCACCTTTAGAAAGCTACATTATCCCTGAGTAACATAGGCTATATTTTATCCCAAAATGTTTAAAAAAATAAATGTCCACCCGTGAAAAGCCGGGACGGGCCGCTAGTGTTTATAATATTTACAAAAAAGACAGCAAAAGAAACATTTTCCCGGGAATCAGGCAATACCGCGAAAAAATAAAAGTTCCAGTAAAATTCCAATTATTTTGACGATGCCAAAAATACTATAGGCAATTTATATTCCATTAAAAGCTTGTTTTTGTTGTGTAAAGGTCAAACTAAAATAATAATAACTAGGCTATGTTGGAGACCATAAGAATGCCTCTTGACCTAAAATCGTTTAGAGGAGCGACCTGGGGGCCTACCATCACCGCATAAAGCAATATCGTATTTAGGTGTGGGAAAGAGATGCAGATAGACGTTGTTTATAGCTCCATCTCTTTCCCACATGAAACTAAGATTAAGATTGTGGTAAAAATCCCTGTATATTTACATCGTGGGGTCGACGGAACGTTGCATTGCCGTGTTTCAGAGGAGAACGGTCAACCACACGTCAGTTACACTTGAAGTGCAAAAAGCTACCGTACTGTTACGAAATAAAGGCGCTGTCAATTCCACATTAGCCTCGGTTTTATAGGAGAGGAGTCCAAAGTACAAAACAATAATACACATAACATATTGGCCTCGTCTTAATACCCGCAATGACATATTTTCATACTGAAAAAAACTGGACAGAATTAGGCTCGTAAGGATTTTTATGGTATTAGGTTTTTTTATTTTGTCCTTTCTAAATTTATCAGTCGTCGGTTCCCAAATTTCAATTACGAATTGATAAAGCCCTTGTTATTATCTATAGGGTGGCTGGTTATTGGTGACCACGGGGTTAAACACGTGATTGTACTCATAATAAAAAACAACTTTCCCAAAGAAACATTATTTTTAATACTCATTCTTTACTTTTATAACACAAAAGCGGGCTGTATGAAATTCGCGCGTGACCTATCAGCTGTTAACAGCGTGACGCCGTTCTGTCTCATTACTATCGTACCGTGCAACAGTGGGTAGGCATAGCACCCGCGCGGCTCGCTAGCCCGTTTCGTAATGCTCCGTTGTTGTGTTATGTGATAAAAGTATTAAAAAATAATGTTTCTTTGGGAAAGTTGTTTGTTATCATGAGTACAATCACGTGTTTAAGTATCGGTCACTAATTACCAATCACGCTATACATATGTCAATTCAGACACAAACGAGAATGGCAATATAACACGCTGTAATAGCGAGTCACGTTATTTTTCGCTGACTAAAGCCCTTGACTTCATAGTGCAACGCCCTTGTGACTTTAGTACTTACTGTGTCTTCGATAATCCAAATTAGTCCAAAGTAAAACAAGGCACTTTCGGAATTATTGTTCTAAATTAGAGTACAATATTTTTTTCTTTGTGATACTTGTTAAGTGTGTTAAGTTTCGCTAACAAATTTAATTTAACACTGTTTATTATTACGTGATTTTAAAAGACAACACAAACACGTAAACATTAGTATTGCCCAGATTGTTATTAGGAAAAAAATATTACAGTGTTCAAGAATACTTGGAGGATAAGTTGTTAGTACCTAATATAGCAAAATAAAAATAGCTAATTCATAGTTATTAATAGGTTAGTAATATAAGCTTTGTTTCTGAATAAAAATATTTGTACGCCATGTTATGGCAGATTATGCTGGAACCAATATTGTAACATCTATTGTACCACATCTAACAAATAAACATTTTTGATTTGATTTGTTTTGAACAACTTGCAATAGGTAGAGTAGTACAATTGAGTTAGCATCTTAGGCGCTTATTACACAGAAACGGCGTAAGGTGACGGTGCGGCGCAGGCGCAGCGCAGGCGTGGAATTTATAAGGAAACGAAAGAACGGCTTGCCTGCGCCGCGCCGCTTGAGTGTAACGCCACACGCACGCACGTCGCCTAAGTACATTTTGTATGAAAAGGTTTTGAAGCGGCATCATGCCTGCGCCCCGCCTTAATTAATTAAAACCGCCGTAATTCGCGCCTTAGATTAGCACATAATCGCTTTTACGGAACTTTGGCTATTTAATCAAATATCTTCAATTAACAGTGCGATTATTATCACTAGCTAACAGATTTGAGATAACAGTGTGTTGGTAATTACCTATCACTAAGTACAGTTCGATTTCATATCCTCCATGTAAATGAAAATTCTTTACTGAAAATAACAGCAATTGCGACTTAAATGATGCCGCATCAGTGGCGAAAGTGCCATACAACTCGATTCCTACTGGCTGCCTTTTGAAAACGGGCACAATGAGTAAATAGAATCAGTAATAAGTAAGAATAATAAGAGTAATAAAATAACAATAAAGATATGTACACCGGCTTACCTCTTAAAAAAATTAACCCTTCGCTACTGTGCCGCATGGCATGATACAAAAACCTACAAATTTTCCTTAAAATAAAACAGTAAACGGATCGAGTCACGTTGTTTTGCTCTGACTAAAACCTATGACTTCATAGTGCAACGCCCTTGTGACTTTAGTACCGTGTCTTCGATAATCCGAATTAGTCCAAAGTAAAACAAGGCATTTTCGGTAATTACCCAATTAGTACAATAAGTCGCTCGCTTTGTTCTTCCGACTGTGTTGGTCTTATCTCTTTAATCTGCCAATAAAGTGTAGTAATCTTTAAGCAGTTTCACACAAAGAGTTCACATTACACAATGTCATTAGAATATTCACAACATAATTTCAGACTGTTTCTGCCGAATATTTCAAAATAGTCGTTTATACATAATACACATACACCGTGACTTTTTAGTCGTCTTACAAAGGTGGTCCACTCAATGTGCCCGACATAAAATAGTTCTGATATCTGGATTCATTAAACCAACGCGCTCATAAAGCGAAATTTTAATTGTGACTGGGGGATATTTGACCCCCTATGTTTGGGTGGTCTGGCTCACATTAAGTTCTGAAATGATTATGTGAGTACCAAATATAAAAAATTAAGACTCAAGCTATAAGTAAGATCACATTATTTTTTCCGTACTTTGAAGTACCTGGCAGAAATTTCCGTCAACAGGAAGCATCTGGCAGAGTTAATAATTAATTTTTTAACAATCTTCTGTACAACATAAAAAAATAATAGTAACTTTTCTTAAAGCCTTTTAAGAAAAGTTACTATTATTTTTACGGAACTTTAGCAACTGTTATTGAAAAATTGGCCGTCTCGGCACAAGTTACTAGGTATGCATACATTACTCGTATTACGTTCACAGTACATACTAACACTACACAATGCCACACATTTTGATAATGAGAAAATAAGTAAAGTGTGGCGGCCCTGGGATCTTGGACCATAGACATTTTAATTGACAATGTCATATTTTGGCGTGCAGGTGCCGATTATTTCTCGTCGTTGCTTGTAATTTGTATTGTTTTACTAAGTTGGTATCCGAAATCCAACAGCATTGTCTCTCCTCCTTGAAACACATCCAAAAAAGTAAAAAGGTTGTCTTGAAAATATCCTTTTTAGTTTTAGGAATAAGACCGCCCATTGTGTCATCCTATGTTTAATGTCTAGGTACTTTCTTTTGATACCTAATTCAATTCAAATTTTTCTGAATTTGTATGGTGTACAGTCATCAAAACTTGCGTCTGACAACCCACCGTAAATCTTATTTCTGCTCACAGCGCTGGGCCGCTATAAACACTTAAAAACTTTCTCTTCCTTGGTCCTGTTTTTTTGTTTCATTTCTATTGGTAAAAAATGGGTGGTATCTGTGATCATTAATAGAGCCTGAGATTTATTTTAAACAAAAAAAAAACACTCGTTTTTTTTTTTTTGTTTTACCTCTATTGGTTCCGAACTAAAGGCGGTAAACAGATGTAGTCATCGTGTGCGCAGGATTTTGTTTTAAAAATGAGCAGACGCAGCTTTGGTCGATTGTGCATAATAAAAATTATTCTATCAATTTCGAGCCTACCTATTTTTTTTTATACGGACGTGTTTACGTAACATTATAACTATTTTTATGTCCCTCTTTTGCTTTAGGTACTAAAATAAATCAATCAAATAATATCAGCATGAAAGAAGATGGATAGGTTTTAGTGAGAAGCATTCGAAACGAGGCCGTAAGATAATAATGAAACACGTTACTATTCAAAATTGACATACATATTTATAAGATAATTTATTCAGATTATAGCAGATTACCTGAGCAGAAATGGAAAACATGCTGCTTCCTGCTTCTTTATCAAAATATTTTCATACGTTTCAAATATGTGAATATCTCAGTATTCTTTAATCTGATAAATCCGAAGTTATCTTGTTGTTGTCAGAGAGAGAAAGATAATCTTGGCTGATCTCGAAGATTGCAATTGTTCTCAAATCTGGATTTGGCATCTAAATATAGTTGGAGATTACTATCAGAAGCATGTAGTGAAGAGAGTTGAAGATTTTAGCACTTGGGCTGTAATATCTGTAGTTAATGGTCTGATGAAGGGGTATCGTGTTATGTTACTCAGTAACAGAGTGGACGAGGTCATATAAGCAGTCGCTCCGATTGGTATTCAACTGCATTCAGTCAGACTGGAACCTCACCTAAACACAATCACAAGAAGCCAAGGTTACACAGATGGCCACCGTAGGCGCGGGCCTGTGGACGGAGAGTAGTAATGGGCTAGCTCACCGTCCGTCCGTCTCATGACGACAGGCCGTGTCGACGGCGCGTTCGTGTTCCACGCGCGCCTCAAAGAGATGTCAGCAAAAAGGAAGGAGCCCGCAAGAGCCGATGCGTGCCGGGGCTGCGGGACTGTTCGAAAGAGATCCCGCGGCCCTGGAACACAAAGGGCAAAGAAGAAACATGGATGTAAAAGTCTGACACTTTCTTCCAATCCGCACAGGGTGGAGGGGGGGGGGGGGGGTCGCGGTGTCATTTGATGATTTCCCATCCGAAAAAAAAAAGGTTACACAGAAGATGATCATTGCTCAAGAAAAGAGATTATGGCTAATTTTTTTTTTCAACTTTGTTATACTTAAGTTGTAAGTCATGGATGATGAAATGATGAAGAGTTAGATATCTTTATTATTTGGAATATCAAACCGCAAGTTATCTGTAAGGTAATGTACAAAGGTAGTTCTGGATAATATTAGATTATAGACTAGCAATACATACGCTTCACTCCGGATATTAATTGAGCATACAATTTCTAGGTAATTTCTATACGAGTCTCTGTGCTCTCAGCACGGAACGTTAGTTAGTGTTGCAATGTGCAAGTAATAGTGCGGTGTTACCACATCAGAACATACTATAATTAATAATATATTTGAAGGGAAATGTAATGCTAGTCTCCCGGAATATTCATACCTACATTTCAAAGCGAAGATTCCGGGTCCCTGTTAAATAATATTTGCAACAGAAAATGCAGAAAGGTAGTACGAACATTCTTCGCAACGTAACCTTGTAAAAATTCTAGAAGAGGAGAAGATTTTTAAAACGCTGTTTAATTAAAACTGAGGGGCAATTAAGAGTCGCCGCTTAATTAAAATAGTTTATTCTGTCAAGAATAATTAGTCGGTCTAGTTTTAAGAGGGGAACGGGCCTGCGAGGAATTTGAAAAATAGGTGAAGAAACTATTGCCGTCGCGCTGCGGCAAACCTACCCCCGTAGAGATAAAGACAGCTGCAGCTCAGACCGATTATATCTCAAAATTTTCGACGAGATCGACGTTTCGTATTCCCCTTTTTTCTGCTCAAAAACTGAGCCGATGCAATTATTTTTGACATTAAAATTTTAAGAAAGAGTATGTCTAGTTTCCCAAATTTTTTTTTCACTAAAATCTTTTCGTGTTTGTCTAGTAGTCCTGTAATTACGGCCGTAAAAATGGGGCATTTTTTGTCAGTTTTGGAGGATCATACTTATTAGTTGCTGAAAAAAGGAAATGACATTGACGTGTCTACAGTAGAAATTTAATTTTTGAAAAAAATAAAATATATATTGCTCTAGACTAGACGCTCTTAACTGTATGATGAAATAAAAGACGATTCTTAGAAAAAGCTCAACGTCTTTTTCTGGTTCTTGTGAACGTTACCCTTGTAGTTTGAAATTGTTATATTCTTGTCTCGTATATTGACGACAACAAAATGTATTTATATTTTCTCGGGTTATGTATGGAACTACGCTGTTTTCATATTTTCTGAGGGCCTAGATAAGTGGCCATCGCTCAAAGTGTTTCATATTACTACAACGTCTTTATGTCAATCCAATATAAAGGGTAGAAGGGACATCGACGCTCAAACGAATACCATGTATTCAGTACATTGTTCTGAACCACATACAAATTTTTAAACGGCATTTTGTGGGTGGGGTTCGGTTTAGAATGATGAACTGAATACATGTTTTCGTTTTGCGTCGTTGCCCCTCCACCCCTGTATTTCAGAGTTTTCCATCATGATTGTCGCCGATAGAAATATAGTGTCATTTTGTCTTGGCTTGCCCCAATCAGTGAAACTAGTATGGACAAATTGTGGACTCACTGACACCGGACACTGACAGATACTTCAGTATGTTATAGTAAAGACGTCCATGTCCAGAGTCTCGTCCGCAAGCTGTCCGTACGGTTTTACCGAGCCTCTAGTCAAATAACTGAGCAAATTTTTACGTTTCCGTTTTTGTAGATTATCTCGTTGTTTTAGGACAGATTATAATTATCTAGTAATCTCGAACGGATTGTAAGGTGTTGTAAAAAGTGCAAACGTTATGATAATATTCTTATCAGCTAGTTACAAAACATACTATTGGTTTAGTATTTGCTGTGGGTGTTCAGTACCAAGACCATTTGGATTTTGTGTCATTGAAGGAGCTCGTGGCTAAATAATAATAAAAACAGCCGCTCGGGTCGATCTTTAGGTTAAGCCGTGCTTGCGTAGGTTGATCTGCGGATGGGCGACCACCCATTAAATACCGAGTTTCCTCCGTGCCTCGGAAAGCACGTTATTCCCGGCTGTTATTTGTAGATCTTTGACATTCGTTACAGGTAGTCAGTGGCCCAAAAACTCTGACAACCAGTCTTACCAAGGGGTATCGTATTACCCAGTACTAACTGGGTTATGGAGGTCAGATAGGCAGTCGCTCTATGTAAAATACTGGTATTCAGCTGCATCCGGTTAGACTGGAAGCCGACCCCAAAATAGTTGGGAAAAGGCTGGGCAGATGATGGTGGATTTTGTATCATTATCACAAATCAGAATATTTACATTAAATTTGCCTATACGTCAAGGAAGTAAGTAACATGTGGATAATCTTTTTCTTCTTCAACCTTTGGCCACCCAATGCTGAGTGTAGGTCTCTTCCAACTCTCTCCACTTTTGGCTGTTTTGTGTCATGGGTCTCCAGTTTCTTCCGGTCGCTTTATTGAGATCGTCGGTCCAATTATAGACCGACCGCTTGAATGAGTCCTCGCGAAGGTAACTATTAAAAAGGGAATGTTCTGAAGGTTGATAACGTATTGGTTCAATTAGTATCGTAATACCTACGTGGATTATGGTTATTTTAAAGCAAATAACCTGTGGGATATTGTTAGGGCTTTGTGGACGCTTAATGTGCCTTTGGTAGGGCAAGGCGGATGACTCATTGAAGCGGTTGGTCTGTAGTCGGTTGTCTTCCCACATTCTTTCCCGTCCATGGTCTCCACTCCAGCACTTTCTTCCCCCATCTTCCATCCAGTCTACGGCATATATGGCCCGCCCATTCCCCCTTTCTTTTTGTTATAGCTTTTGCTATGTAAGTCTCGTTTGTCTCCGCATTTCGGTATTTTTCACCTGGTCATAGAGGGAGATGCCCAGCTTAAGCCGTGCTTGCCTAGGTTGGTCTGTGCATGGGTGACCGCCCATTACATACCGAGTTTCCTCCGTGCCTCGGAACGCACGTTAAGCAGTTGGTCCCGGGTGTCATTTGTAGATCTATGACAGTCGTTAGGTAGTCAGTGGCCCAAAAAGTCTGACAACCAGTCTCACCAAAGGGTATCGTATTACCCAGTACTAACTGGGTTGTGGAGGTCAGATAGGCAGTCGCTCCATGTGAAATACTGATATTTAGCAGCATCCGGTTAGACTGGAAGCCAACCCCAACATAGTTGGGAAAAGGCTAGGCCGATGATAATGATAGAAGGAGATGCCCAACATGGCTCGTTCGATAGCTCTCTTGCATGTGAATATCTTCCTCTAATTCTACAGCTTTATTTCGGAATTTAAAATCATTCCGGGTTTTATACGGAGGTAATCCTCATGCTACTTACTTACTCTAAGTTTAGGCAAATAAACTCAACCTTACCTATTTCAATTTTTGATAATGACAAAACCACATAGTGCGCTTGCATTGTCATAATTTTCGCGTTTTTGGCTAGAAAAGAGATTCTTGAAGTCATCATCATGTTCTAGCCCTTGTCTCATGTTATGGCGTCGATTCAATACATTTTTTTCTTCCATTCTCTTCTGTCAATCGTAACGCTATCATTTACTTCTTTTTCCTTCATTTAATTCCTCACAAGTGAGTCACCCAAATCAAGATGGATGAATTATCCATCTTGATTTGGGTGACTCACTTCAAGAAAAGAGATTCTTGAAGTAGGTAAGTTGCTCGAATCAATATTTGGAAAGCAATACCCATACGAAAATTCAATATTGTGCTTTTATTTTTTTATTTACGTATTGCCTAGTGTCTGTTAAACGGGTATTAAAGACTCATAATTATGACGTCTTTAGCTCCATCTTGTTATTACGCTGCTTTGTTCTTCCACTTTGAAAGTCAATTCAACATCAAATAAATGTAAGCCAGCATTACAGCACCATTTACATTTTATTCAGTCCAAAAAACAAGAAGCCATTTAAAACAAAACTTCTGGAAGTTCCTAACTCGCAAATGAGTGTTACGTGAACAGTTAGGTACAGACGGGCGCACATCAAGCTACTACAATCTAACAAATTTCTTTGATAGATTTTCAACTTTATCGCCAAAGCGAGGTTGATTGGGAAGATTTGACAGTTTCGGATAGCTTGATGTGCTGTCGTCTGTACTTGCAAAAACAAAATGAAATTGTTTTTAAGTAAACGTCACATTGTTTTTATGTAAAACTTTTCCGAGCAAGTTCAACTAATTTAATGTAAATGGTAAATGTTTACGTTGGTTTGTAGACGTTATGTCGTAATCATCTTCGTTTTACCTACATGTGAATATCGTAAGGCATGTTAGAGGACACTGAGGTTTGTTTTCCTTAGACGATTACAGAGTTTTTTAACCTACTTCTAAAAAGGAGGAGGTTATAAAGGGTGTAAAAAGACCCTTAACGAAGCCGAAAGGCACTTATTCTCCCCATCAATGTAATCATTTTTTTGTTCTAGACCATACCTGGGAACCTTCTAGTTACGGAGATATTGAGGGTCAAAGTTCCGACTTTTTCACAAGTTTTTTTTTAAATACATGTTTTTAAAGTAAGATTTTTACTTAAAACACCTTCACGACACCCGTACTATTCAATCCATTCCCCAGCACAATGTTTTGAGTGCGTTACATTGAGTCTTACCGTAACACGTGATTTTTCACCCGAAAAAAAAAGTCGTTTCCCAGCAAAAATTTTTGCGTAAAGTTACTTAGTTTGATGTACAGAATGCTTGGTTGACGGCTTCGTGAAGGGTCCGTTTACACCCCGTATATTCCACCAGGATCTTTTTTTGTTTTTTTTTTGTGTACGTTCGCCGATTTTTCCGTGATTACTGGTCCGATGAAAGTGATTCTTTTTTATTTGGTAGGGGAAGCTTGCGCGGTGGTCTCATACAACGTGACTTTTTAGTCGTCTTACAAAGGTCGTCCACTCAATGTACCCGACATAAAATAGCTCTAGGCGCGATTTTTTTGTACAAAAAAAAATACATTATAATAAAATTATGAAACACCCTGTTAAAGACGTTTACGTGTCAAACGGGAGAACATAGCTACCCAGTGCTCTAGTCGAGTAGATCATCGCTCGCAACAGGGTGTTTTAACTACGTCATGCGTCATAATACTGAATAATATTTTTATTTTTAAATTATTAAAATCACATAAATACCATTTTTTTTTTCATTGGATACATGAAGTGGACTACCGTTGTAAGACGACTAAAAAGTCACGTTATGAGTTATCCTCTATGATATGCATTTTTCTTCTTCGTCTATGTGGATGATGTTGCTAATATTTTTTGGTTACAATGTAAAATTGATACTTGACAAGGATTTGTGTGAGATACAACAATTAAAAGGGTTCAAATAAAAACTTTTTGCAAAAAAACAACCGACTTCCAAACCCTTGGTTTTTTTTGAAAATCGGTTACTTACTTATATTTTTTGCAAAAAAGTTTTTAATCCATGTATAATTAGTACCAACAGGCAACAGGTGTCAGTTACTGGTCTTCCATGTTTTCCCACGTTTGCAAACGTGTCTACCTATTTAAGAATGAAAATATCAGGTTTTACGTCGGAACCGTCGCCGTAAGCGGATTACGAATAGTCTGAAATCCCGCCACTAGGATTCAGCGGTACATACCTGATATATGCTGACTGGTAACACTGTTTACTATTATTCCGTCGTATGATAGAATCTTAATTTTTGTAAACTGAGTTTCTAAATTGGTTAGACGTAACTCTTTCAGCCGTCAACGATAGCAGAAAATTTACAAGATCAAAAATCTCAAAACCATCTTCATCCTCAGACGATGCGTCAAACCTGCCCAGACCCCTGCGCCTGCACGATGACACACGTGGTCTCCGACGCAGCTGGTGCCGTGATCCCCCTCATCACCGTGGACTGCGCCAACAGGCAGCTGGAGAACCCACCACCAGCACTCCCGCCGGGCACCACCACACTCCGGCTTGATGGCAACAAGGTAAAATGGTACGAAGTTTTTTTGATGTTTCATGTTTTTAACCCCCGACGCAAAAAGAGGGGTGTTCTAAGTTTAACGTTTGTTTATGTGTCTGTCTGTGGCATCTTAGCTTCCAAACGAATGGACCGATTCCGATGCGGTACTTAGCTATACTTTATGAAGTTCTGTTCAGGCGTTTGAAGGTTATCAGCTCATATCCTACTTGACAAAAGAATCTTACCAACTTTCACGGGTCCGATTGATTATAAATTTGGGGTTCTGTTACTTCGGTGCAGTTCCCTTGTTGAAATTGATCCTTTGGACTGCTGTGTGGCAGGTTGTTGATTGGCTGTCGTAGAATGTAAGAGCTTGTGTATATTGCGTTTGTTATACAAACAGACCTTTGGATATAAATCGGCAATTTAGCCATACGAACTAAAACATTATAATGCTTTTTAATAAGTCACTCAGAGGTATATGAGTGACTAATTTAAAGCGATTGAGCAAGGATGAAAATGAAATTGAACCAAAAATTCGAAGACATTTTAACATCTACCAATCCGCATTTGACTTGCTTGGTAAATTATGGCCCACTGCCTCTCACGGAGAAGGCCTTTGCCCCAGCAGTAGAAAGGCTGATGTTGCTGATCAAGGACTAGGAACATCCTGCCGGGGCTGCGGGACTGTTCGAAATAGATACCGCGGCCCTGGAACACAAAGGGCAAAAAAGGAACATGGATGGGTTTTAGTCAGTAAAAGTCTGACACTAAGAGCGGGAGGAGTTATTTGATGATTTCCCATCAAAAAAAAAAAAAATAAAGAACTAGGAGCCTATTTTGCTTTTGGCCATACTTTGTACAGTTCTTTGTTTTATTTTGTTCGTGTTTGGCGGTAAAAGTCATCCATTTTTTTGTCCAAAACTGCGATTTTGAGAAACTTTGTCTTTGTCTCAATAATAACATAACATCACGCCTGTAATCCCTGAAGAGTTAGGCAGAGGTATACCTAATAATACGCCCACATTTCCAGTGACAATTATGTTTTAGTCCCATTTAATAGTCATTCATGTTTCTCTCACTCCTGCGGCTAAATCATGATGCAAATTATTTATTAATATAGATTCGTTAGTTCAAATAAAGCGATGTAATTAGCTCAATGCAATCAACTCGAAACAAACAAAATTGAAACGCCATTGTCCACTTCAAATAATATATTTACAGAATCGAAATGAATATTAATGATGTTTATGTTTAGCACTAATTACGTTTAAGTGACCTTATATTGATGACCTTGCGTGATCAAATCAGAAATGAGGACATCCGCAAGAGAACCAAGGTTATCGATGTAGCCCGAAGAATTGCCAAACTTAAGTGGCAGTGGGCAGGGCACATTGCTCGCAGAACGGATGGCCGATGGAGCCGAAAAGTTCTGGAGTGGCGACCGCGAACCGGAAGACGTTGCGTTGGAACTGTTAGAAGGCCTCCCACTAGGTGGACCGATGACCTGGTGAAGGTTGCTGGGATCCGCTGGATGCGAGACGCACGGGATCGGTCAATGTGGTGACACTTGGGGGAGGCCTATGTCTAGCAGTGGACGTCTTTCGGCTAAAAGGTTGATGTTGATGATGATGAACCAAAGAACATTTAATTTTCATCATTTTCAGTCGGGAACCATCGGGCATCTTCGTCTCTAGCCCATTCAGTCACTACGTTATATGACAGAGACATCTTTATTCTTTTTCTTACATGTCTACATTCTTCATTCATCTATATTCTATACTAAAGTTATGAAGAGGTAAGTTTGTATGTAGGGGGTAATCTCCAGAACTGCTGATCCGATTCAGAAAATTCTTTCACTAATGGCTTTCTCGTTAATTGGCGAGAAGAGGCGCAACATCGAGAAAAGTGGAAGGAATGGGGGGAGGCCTTTGCCCAGGAGTGAGATAATTAAGGCTGATAAACAAAAAAAAAAATGGAAAACTACTTTATCCTCGAGTGTCATAGGCTAGGCTTTTTAAAGCATTCCCGAGGGACAATTTTCGACCATAACGCAAGCGAAGCCACGGGAAAAAGCTAATGATGTATAAAAAAGAAAACATTAAAATTTGGCGACGCAGTAGTCAGCTAATACTAACTTACTTATTGGAAAACTTAATTACTTATATCAGAATAAATGTTATATAAAGCTTCGTAGTAGAGGAAATAATTAGGTTCCACTTAATTATCGTTATAAGAAAATTACTGGGAGATAATTGACTAAAACGAAAATAAGGGTACTTACAGTACTGTGGCGTTGACCGCAAATAAATCGCAGCGTCAACGCAGCGCCCAATCGGAACGCAGACAATTAATGTCGCCGTGTCGGTTGCGGTTTGCGGCTGCGGTCACTTTGACAAGTGTACCTTTGATTTGTTTTGAAATTCTTTCCATTCAGATTTTTATTTTGATCTACACCAAATTGTTCATTACACACCGTGACTTTTTAGTCGTTTTACAAAGGTGGTCCACTCAATGTGCCTGACATAAAATAGTTCTAGGCGCGATTTTTTTTTTACAAAAGGTACAAAGAAAAATAAATAAACATTAGAAAAAATTATGAAACATCCTGTTAATAATGTTTACGTGTCAAACGGAAGAATATACCCACCCAGCGCTCGAGTCCAGTAGATCATCGCTCACAACAGGGTGTTTTAACTACCTACGTCATGCGTCATAATATTGAATAATATTTTTATTCTTATTATTTCCTTTATTTATTTCTGTACAAATATAATTACATTTTTAAAAATTCCTTAGAAAAAACAATATAAAAAACATTTAAAAATATAAAAAATTGTAGCCCACCGGTATCGGGAACAGGGTCCAAGCTACCGGCGGTCAGGGCTCCAGAGAGAGGAACCTCCTAACAATACGAGCCGTGTCCAGGAGTACCGCTTTCTGAATCAAGCCCTTGATCCAGCTGCCTAACGAGAGCCTCCTCAGATGTTGGTCGAAGCTCTTGGCAATTAAGCCATGGGCTGATACAACTATCGGCACAATGATCGCTGAGTCCACATCCCACAAGTCGACAACCTCGTGAGCCAAATCAAGATACTTGATTTGCTTATCTTTCTCGGCTTTCACGAGGTTCTCATCATGTGGGACCGTTATGTCAACAATCATTGCGCGCCGCTCTGATCGATCCACCACCACTATATCAGGCTTATTGGCTACAATAGTCCTGTCAGTGATGATGGATCGATCCCAGTACAATGTGACACAGCCATTTTCGAGGACTGGGTCGGGCACATACTTATAGTACGGCACTTCCGATTCCACAAGGTTGTATTTCAGAGCAAGTTGCTGATGAATAATCCTGGCTACAAGGTTGTGTCTATGCAAGTACTCTCCGTTAGCCAGACGAGAACACCCGGAGATAATGTGACGGATTGATTTGATTCTTAAATTATTAAAATCTCATAAATACCTATTTTTTTATGAATGCTTAGTAGTCGTCGGATACATAAAGTGGGCTGCCGTTGTAAGACGACTAAAAAGTCACGGTGTATATAACAGACATGTTGTGCATGTATGTTATATACACCGTTTTTCCCATGGGGTTGGCAGAAACCACGGAACCACCTGCCACCTGCTGCGATCCTTACATACTCCTTTTGCCTCGTCCACGTTCATACATCTGGTCATACACGCAAGCCGGTTGCGAATACTACGTACCTTACGTTTCTGAGGATACCTCACCAATAACGTTAGTCTATGTCCTTTCAGGGCGTCCCCCTTCGGACTAAGAATAATGTACTGAGTACGTGGTAACCGTTTTTGCGTCGGTGTCCCATCCACCCTTTATGGAATGAGTACATTTAGAATTTGATGATTTAAATTAATTTTGTTTGTTGAAAAAAAAATCTAAAAATATCTTTAGTACTGCTAAAGATATTTTTAGATTTTTTTAGAAGCTCGTGGCTTAAAAATAACAGCCGCTCGGGTCGGTCTTTAGGTTAAGCCGTGCTTGCCTAGTGGATGGGTGACCATCGATTACATACCGAGTTTCCTCCGTGCTTCGGAAAGCACGTTACGCCGTTGGTCCCGGGTATCATTTGCAGATCTTTGGCAGTCGTTGGATAATCAGTGGCCCAAAAAGCCTGACGACCTGTCTTACCAAGGGGTATCGTATTACCCAGTACTAACTGGGTTGTGGAGGTCAGATAGGCAGTCGCTCCATATAAAATACTGATACTCAGCTGCATCCGGTTAGACCGGAAGCCGACGCCAATATAGTTGGGAAAAGGCTAGGCAGATGATGAGTACTAAAGATTTTCGGTAACAATTTTTTATCTAGGTCAATGTATAATGTCCCTAGCAGCTACAGGTGGTGTAAACCGTCCATTAATCTCGAAAGTGCACAGCTGCAGGTGACTGTACCTACAAGTAATTTAAAACAAGAAGATTTATCACTATGATTAATAATACTTACTTGCAATGCGAAGGTGACTGTACCGCCATTAGATATTCTTGAATATTAATAATTATTTATTAATTATAATTTATTATTCTTGTCCCATGGTGAATGCTGCGTATACCTATAATAGGCATACATACCAGCACTTTACGTTATTTTATTGTTTCAAATTAATTCTTAGTATGTATTGCTGTTGGTGTACCAAATAAATAAATAAATAAATATTAAGGAGTAAGGATGTTCCTCTTGAAGTGTGAACAATAACACCTAACTGCGCTTACTTATGTAGTAGGTACATACCTGCGAGTAGCGAAGGGTCAATTTTTGTAAGAGATAAGCCGGAGTACATATCTTTAATGAGATTAAATTATTTGTCTATAAAATTGTGCTATTTTTCAAAGGGAATCCAGTAGGAATCGTGTTGTATAGAACCTCCTCTTGAAGTATGAACAATAACACCTAACTGCGCTTACTTATGTAGTAGGTACATACCTACGAGTAGCGAAGGGTCAATTTTTGTAAGAGGTAAGCTGGAGTACATATCTTTAATGTGATTATACATATTATTTGTCTATAAAATACTGACTGTGCCATTTTTCAAAGGGAATCCGCTAACAATCGTGTTGTATGCAACCTTCGCCACTGATACCTACCTATTGATACAATGATGTGTGTTATTGTACTGGTGCAGGCGCGTTGAGATATCTATGCCCGGCCGTGGGCGAAGTCGGGCAATTTGGATATAAATTATGATATGAGGAGAGGACTTACTAATACCATACCGCGGAAAAGTACCACGTAATAATGTACTTACTGATTATTTAGGATTTTAGGCCAGTCAATTCAAGCTCAAGCTATAATTAGACCTGTTTTCCGTTCACACCTATTAATATCGTTAATAGTATATTGTTTACTTCTTGAACACGATCGCTCAGGCGCGGTATGTTTATATAAGCTTAGTATTCCTGACTTAATTAGCAAGTTTCGGGTTCCGTAATTAATTTGTTACATGAAACTTTATAAACATGTCGGCTTTTTCATCAACTTCAATGGTTTGACGTTAAGGAATTTGTGAAAGAAATTCCGTACTAAGCAATAACAGTGCCCTTACCATGAGTTTGTGAAAAACTGTCCTCGATATCGAAAACTATCGGATATACTTCTCGTGTCGTAAAGCAGTCGATGAATATGAAAGAGACAGGGCGATAGTATTCGATAACGAATAATATATTTCAAACTCATGGTAAGCCCACAGTTGTTGGCACTGTTGATTGAAATTTAAAGTGAAGTGTTAACTAAATACTAGTTGTGATTGAATTAGTTTCAATTTTGTTTGGTTATGTTTCAAATTTTCAACAAATTAAACACTATTTTATCCTTGGTTGCTGGGGAAACAATTCTGTGCGAGAATGATTGTATTAGAGTAAGGGTTCTATTTATTTTGTAAATTTGTTCTTCATGTGAAACTTCAATGTCCTAGGTATGCATATTCAAAACTAACAGTTTACGGCGTTTTGTTTTGTGTACAGACGCTAGCACATCAATTTACCCGAAACTGTCAAATTTTCCCAATCAACCTTGAACGATAAGCTTTAGCGATAAAGTTGATAACACTAGTTTACAAAAAAAAAAATGTTTTTGTGTTGCCTTCGATATTTAATTTTTTGCGGGGTTTTTTTATTTATATCATATTACTTAAGAATAAAGTCATTAGGGTGCCAGATCAGCTCTAGTTTTTAAGTTATTAGGGTATGTGTGGGGTATGCTTGGGCTTGTTGGGTATTACAAGTTGAGTGTAAATAAGGAACTAAGGCAGAGGTATTCATTGCCCAGCAGTGGGGTAATACAGGCTAGATAAATTAGATAAGTTTTACATAGATATTCATGAGAAATAATGATCAAAAATTTATTTTTTATTTTTCTTAATGCTCCCAATTGATGTAAAACATAAACTCGCGTTTTCATTTTTGTACCAGTGATTTTAATGATTTTGTAGAACACTTAAGTGATTTCCATCATTTTTTATAAATAATAAACAAAAAATAATAATTTCTTCGTCCCGAAATAATTGTTCTATTTCATTGAAATTTCAAACCGTAATAAAAAAAAATTGAGCTAATTTCCAAAAACTGATAATTTTTCGTTATTCTTGGGTACCAGGCGAACCCAAAACCACTCTCATATCAAGAGCAACAAAAACACTGTAAACTAGTGTAATCTATTAAAGAAATTTGACAGATTGTAGTAGCTTGATGTGCTGGCCCAGTCTGTACTATATTGGTAGTTCTCAAATCTGATTCCTAGTTCACCTGGTCTGATGCCTCAGAATAAATATTTGAGTGACCTACAGGCGATAAATTGGTCACGGCCTAAGTGTTTCTGCGTGCCACATTTACGTCAGTAAACAAACATAAAACAGGGGAAAATTCCGGTAAAAGTTCAACCCTTTGTTTTTGTAAAACTCATTCTTGTTTATGGTTTTTCTCACGTGTGTTTTGAGGTCGCTTTTATTGTTCTGAGCCCTTTTTGTGAGTTCACGCGGCGAGTTCGCGACTCAAACACGTGGCATAAAGTTGCGAATGTTGTGAATAGTTGTGATGTTTGTATAAATGATTATAAAAATGTTTCGAAATAAAATGAGTCAACGTAAGTAAGTACACACACGTACTACACTTTGTGAAACACGTACATACCGAGTAAATTATTTGTTTTGTTTGTTACTTGTGACCTGAATAATCAACCTACCTACAGTTTTTTTATTGTAATTAAATATGGATGAACTCGAACACATTTTGTTGTAACTCTTTTTTTTTACATAACAATATCCAGCCTATCTTTTATATGTAGTCTAGTCTTATTTAGGCTGGAACTGGGTAACAAGTTCAAACTTACGTCAAGTTTATCTTCGAAGGAGATGTCTACTTTAAGACGGGTTAGATCTAAGTTTCCATCCCGAACTAACTTCATTTACTTAGGTCTAATTGACCCGAATATGCAAGTCAAATTGTACTGAATATGGTAATCCATTTCGACTGAGCATTAGACGGTTAACTTTTTAGAAATTAAAAGTTTACTCAGTGGATTTTTTTGTGACAACTAATACTGTATTTGTGATTGGTGATAGACTGTGTGTAGGATGATATGGCTAGACAGGAGGTGTCTGTTGAGATGACGAGTAATAGAAAAGTATGGAAGAAGAAGACATGCTGCGTCGACCTCAAATAAACTGGGATAAGGGCAAAAGAATGATTAATGATGAGTTTGGATTGGTGATGACTGTAAATTGAACTATTGACTCTGATAAAATTTGAGGAAGAGTAATTTCAGGTGATAGTTTTCTGATAGATGTTGAAATGTTTGGACGCAGATCATATTTTCTACGAAAAATATTTAAGTATCTACTCAAAAGGGTAAACAACAATAATATACTTACTGAGTCATCGTGTACAGATTTTCGATGTTAAACACGTATGGGTCATTGCCTGCTAATACATAGTAATAATAACAAACGACTTCCTGGAGGTGCTGATAATAAACTATAAACAATGGTGTCAAGTTTTACAATAATTTAAAAGTATCTAAAACAAAGTGAATCCGAAACTTTTCTCTACTGTATCGTTATCATTATTCAAAAGTGAACGCGTCATGACGCCAACTTTTCAACCAATCACAACAAAGAGAAACGAACTTTTTTACTCTCAAATCTAATAGGACAATACATCCACTTATTTTGTCCACATAAGTACGCGTTTAGATGGCGTATGACGGATGATTACAACTGCAATGCAAACGGTTCTGAGTTCGAACCCAACCCAAGCACAAATCACTTTTTGGATTTATTAAAATTTGTTTACAAATATTTACATAGAAAAATACTCAAATGATAAATTTCAGTGGATTAATTATTCTATAGTCCTTTCTTTTTTATATTTTCTGAACATTCTATGGAAAAAAAAAAGTACTTGAAGTGAAAATACGTTGCAATTTAAAAACATAATTACAAAAAGAGTTACATGTTCCAAAAAAAATAAAAAAAAATAAAAAAAAATACATGCAACATCTACAATAACAGATAAAATATTGATCTCAAGTGTCTGCAGCTCAATTAACTAATACGAGTACTTACATAACTTGTCTATATATATTGGATCAGAAATATGAATTTCTTCGAGAATATGACGCTGCGAACTCGCAAAACTCGTTCACAGTCAAAAGCAAAAGCTGTTACCGACCCATGCACGTCCAATGACTCAACGTTAAACGGCACCATCAATAGTTTACCAACAATATCAGATGATGAGAACGAAGAGAGCCTAGAGCTTAAAAAACAAGTTGATCAGCTTAACTCAGATTTATTGAAGGCTCATGAAGTGATAAGCCAATTATCGTCCGAGAATACAAACTTAAAAAATACCATCACGGCTATGAATGAGAATAAACACAAACAAATCTCATCGAACATCGAAAATACCAAGCAGTCTACTCCTAACAAGAAATCAAGTTCTCCCAAGAAAAAAATGAATATAACCAACACTACAGCAAACGAAGCATCAATATTGAATGCATCCACCCAGATAACACCGAATTACAAATCGTCACAAAATACTGAACATAATATAAACAAGGTACATCAAAAACAAAGAAAGAAAATATGCATTTTAAGTAGCAATAAGGAAAATAAAATTTTGTCTATAGCTGAAGAAACGTTCCCGAACTATCAATTGTGCCACTACCTTACACCACATGGCGGAATAAACGAACTGATCAGTAACGTCAACCTGAAACTTACGGATTTCACCATGGATGATTACTGTATAATTCTCATAGGCGAAGAAGACTTTCGAAGAACCGATAATTATTTCGATTTAATCATCAAAATACGCGAGACATTGATGCCTCTGCATCACACTAATATAATACTCTGTTTACCTACTTTTAAATTCAGTTACTTTTCTACGATGATGTTCAATGCAAGATTGGAACTGTTTAACAATTTACTGTACCTAGACATAGAAAGTCACAACTATGCATTATTGTTTGATTCCAATTTTGACTTAAAATACGACAGTACCATGTTTTCAAAAAATAGTGGTGCGATTAACAATAGTGGAATATCCAATATGTTTAAAAACCTTCAATGTAATGTTTATGTCAATTCTCTTAATATTCCTTTAAACTCTGACACTGTCTCGAACCCTGATATCAATAATTTGTCAGGCATCAACCATATGTCTCCGAGTGTTCAAAATATTGTTACTCCAAATATTTATAATAATAGTAATTTTTTTCGTATATAATCACATAAATGTACTTCATCAAAATACTAATGGCTTGATAAGTAAATCGGATCTACTGAGCGTACACCTACATGAACTTGCTTGTAATAACAAATTTGTGGATGTGCTTTGTGTAACAGAACATAACATGAAGGAGAGTGATGAGGTACACTTACATATTCCAAATTACACGCTTGCAACCTGTTACGTAAGAAACAATAGAAGAGGGGGTTCATGTATTCTGGTAAACAATAAACATAAATATAAAATCATCAATTTAAAAGAATACTGTTGCACTAATGATTTTGAATGCTGTGCTATAGAATTACCTGAACATAACATAACCATTGTATGTATTTATAGATCCCCTAAATTCAAAATTGATAATTTAAATTCCTTTTTCTGCCAATTCGAAGGTTTGCTAAAGAAGATATTAGGTTGTAATTCCAAAAAGAAAGTCATTATCTGTGGAGACTTAAACATTGATGTTTTAAAAAGTACGAGATCTTCTACAGAACTCGAAAATCTTCTGTATAACTATCGATTGAAATTGAGTGTTCGGCAACCAACCCGATTAGATAGTGGTACCTGTATCGACAACATAATACACAACATTAGAGGCAGCACTAGCGAGGTGTTGGAATTGGCTATATCCGACCATACAGCTCAAATCACAAGATGTCCTGTTAAAAAAACCTGTACCATTAAACATTGGTATACATTCAAACGAGATTTTTGTCAAGAAAATATGCTTAAATTTAAGAATGCTCTTCAAAGCCTTAGTTTTAGTAATGTTTACAATTTTACAGACCCAGATAATGCATTCCGTGAATTTAACAGCTTGTTTAAATTATTCTACGATCTTTGCTTTCCCATAGTTAAAATTAAAAATGAATGCTGCAAAACTCCGAAATGGATTACGAAAGGTATAAAACTATGTTGTAAACGTAAGCGTGAAAAGCTATGGCAATTAAGACGCCAACCAAACAAAACAAATAAAAATATTTATAACACCTACTCTAAACGTCTAAAATTAATCATCAAACTAACTCGAAAGACGCAAAACAGCTACTTCATTAATAACGCTGACAATAAGGTTAAAGCAACTTGGAAAGTTATTAACTCAACTAAAACTAATTACCCAAAAGAAAATCCTTCTAAAATACTTACAGATAATAATGAATACATCATAGAACCAAACAGGATTGCCGAATTGTTTAATAACTATTTCATTGACCAAGTTCAACCAATAAACAAACATAACCACAACACCGATAATACAACTCCATTAATTAACTCCAACCCTAATTCAATGTTCTTAGCACCGACTGTTCCTCATGATATTCATAAAATTATTGTTGCTCTTAAAAATACCAACAGTTGTGGTTATGATGAAATTGTTACACACGTAATAAAAAACGTAGCTACAGAAATTTCTCCAGTTCTTAGCTATATTGTAAACGTGTGTATAGAGAGTGGAAAATTCCCTGAAGATTTAAAATTATCTATTATAAAACCTGTTCATAAAAAAGAAAATCCACAAAATATAAAAAATTATAGACCTATTGCTCTCGTACCAGTGTTTTCCAAAATAATCGAAAAAGTGATCTACAATAGCCTTTATTCATTTCTTGAAAAAAACAATCTTCTAACTAAAGAACAGTATGGTTTTAGAAAGCACAAAAATATTAATATGGCCATCTACGAGCTAATAAATAAAATTGTAACAAATATGGACAGCAAAACCCCTGTTTCGGCGTTATTCATGGACATGACGAAGGCGTTTGATTTTGTAGATCACAGAATCCTACTCATAAAATTAAATAAGCTTGGAATTAGGGGCAATGTCCTAGAGCTAATTAAGTCGTACTTAGTCAATAGAAAACAAATAACTAAAATAGTAAAAATATGCCCTAGAACCAAAACAGAAAAAACCTACTTATCTAAACAAAGATTTATAAAATACGGCGTGCCCCAGGGCAGTGTACTAGGTCCGTTGTTATTCCTATGCTATATAAATGATATACCCTTAACTATAGAACACCCCATGACTCTATTTGCTGATGACTGTACCACAATATTTACAGGAAGAAACTTAGAAAATTATGAATATGACATAAATAATAGTTTAAGTTTAATTATCAAGTGGTTAACCAGTAACAACTTAAAAATTAATTTTGGAAAAACACATATCATGCATTTTAACCAGCGAACCAATCCTATAAATCCAACTATAAAATATGAACACAACAACATTGTTACTATAGACAGCACTAAATTTCTAGGGCTTTGGTTAGATCGGCACATGACCTGGAAAATACACATTGAGCATTTAGTAAAAAAACTAAACCAATATTGCTATGCCCTCCACAATTTAAATAAAGTCGCGAATAACAGCACCGTCCTTACCGCATACCACGCATACGTCTCCACAACACTACGTTATGGTGTAATATTCTGGGGCAATTCTACGGATAGGGAAGCGGCCTTTAAAGCCCAAAAAAAATGCGTCCGTGCAGTATCCATGATTCAAAACACCGACAGTTGCAAACCAGTTTTTATTAATCTTAAATTATTAACACTCCCGTCCCTTTACATTTATGAAGTTGCCATATTTATTAAAAATAACCCTAACCAATTTGAAACCGTATCTTCTAAACGCCACCAAGGCGCACTGAAGTCAAAATCCCATCAAACAGCCCTATACTCAAAAAGTTTCTTAGGAATGGCACCAAAAATATTTAACAAACTGCCCAAGTCAATAAAAGCATCAAGAGATCTCAATACGTTTAAAACTACACTACATAAATTTTTAATACAAAAAGCATATTACTCCATCAATGAATACCTAGAAGAAAAATGAAAACTTTTTTATTTTATATTTTTAATACTTACTTTTATTCCATGATTTATTAGCTTTAGTTCCTAAGAAGAAAAATTTAAAATTGTTTTTATTTTATATTTTTAATACTTTTATTCTCTGATTATTAGCTTTAGTTCATAAGATTGTTATTAGCCTTGTATTGTTTAAAATTTGTTTTTGTTTACTTGATATATATTTTATCAAAGATTATTATATAATTAGCTGTAATAACAGTATTTTTTAGTCATTAAAACTACAACCTGCACTAATGTATAAACATTATTTGTACGCCTTGCAAGGCAGCACATAGTGCGTCATAACTTTTTTGTATAACACCTATTTTTACCTATGTGTCACAAATAAACTTATTTGAATTTGAATTTGAATTTGAAGTTCTTCTCTTAGTACACCTACTCTTACCTAGCCAATTGTTTATTTTATTGTATGTCCCTCTCATAAGAACGCTGATAGAAAGGGATAGAAACAATAAGAAACCGGTCTTTGTTATTTCTGATAAATCGTAGTTGTTCATTCTTGGAAATCTTTCATATAATATGAGAAAAAACGTTATCGTTCACTTACAGTCTTACATTGTTAAAAAGTAATACAGAAATAATACCTACCTATCATTGGTTTATACACCGTGACTTTTTAGTCGTCTTACAAAGGTGGTCCACTCAATGTCCCCGACATAAAATAGTTCTAGGCGCGACTTTTTTTTTTACCTACCGTAATAGGTGCAAAGAAAAATAAATAAACAGAAAAAATTATGAAACATTCTGTTAATGATGTTTTCGAGTCAAACGGGAGAATATAAGAATATAACCTACCCAGCGCTCGAGTCCAGTAGATATTATCGCTCACAACAGGGTGTTTTAACTACGTCATGCGTCATAATTTTGAATAATATTTTTATTTTTAAATTATTAAAATCTCATAAATACTTTTTTTATGACTGCTTAGTTGTCATTGGATACATGAAGTGGTGTATTTCTGAAAGCGAGTGGTGCTAAGTAAGAAAGAAAAAAAAATGTCGCTGAAACATAACCTACCTACTTACAAGATTAATTTCTACTCCAGGGAATTGTTTCCATAGAAACACAAGGACTCAGCACTTCTGGCTTAATTAAAGTAAAATTACATCATAATTAATTGATGGGATTTACCTCGGCAAAAATGACGAGCTCGAACGTTGAACAAAGTTTTATCCCCTATCGAGAGCATCGCTTTAGCGGATGGATTAAAAAAAAATCCTTTAGTGCTTGCCTTCGTAATGCAAGAGATTTTCGCCGTCCTTCCAGCGAATATGGCTTAGCCTGTAGTGAATTCGCCAACGTCCAAAGTTTTTTTTTGTTTATCTCTTTACTTCTTTTTGTTTTGCCGTCAACGGCGTACAAATATTAAACAAAAATATTAATAGAATTAATTTATAATAATAATATTTCTCATTTCTAGGTAAGTTCCTAGGTATTATTTAGCCTTCTAAGATTTATCTATTTAGCCTTATAAGTAGACTCGCAAAAAAGGTTCCCCAAGGGAATGTTTTAAATCCCTTCAAAAATCGAAATACCATTTTGGGTTCTATTGATACCTAGTATTGAAATTCAATTAGCCTTTTTAATATTGGGTTGTGCAGCAGTACTAGAATTAAGACAGAAAGACAAAGAACATGAATAAAGAGTTTATAAAATACGAGGACAAGTAAGGTTTCTTTTTTTTTAGATCGATTCATTGGCTAGCCATTTCCTAACTATGTTGGGGTCGGCTTCCAGTCTAACTGGAGGCTGATGAATCCCTGTAATTTACATGGCGCGATTGCCAATTTGACCTTCAGTACCCAGCTGCTGGGTATTATGATAATCATCATCATCTTCCTAGCCATTTCCCAACTATGTTGGGGTCGGCTTCCAGTCTTACTGGAGGCTGCTGAATCCCTGTAATTTACATGGCGCGATTGCCTATCTGACCTCCAGAACCCAGTTGCTGGGAATTATGATACCCCTTAGTAAAACTGGTTGCCAGACTTCCGTTACGACGAGTGATTGTTTATTGTATTTTGAATATTGTAATAATATCTTATACTGTGGTAGTACCGAGGTTGAAAGTTACACAAGTGTTTTAATTAATTTCTTAGAATAATATTTACTAACCAAACCAACAGTATTTCTTCAATCATTTATATTTTCTAAAGTAAATGATTTCCTGAGACACGCTGAGGTATTAGCTATTTGTGTTTCTGCGAATTCCCGCAGTATCTGCCTTTTCCAAGAATGATTTGTTTACACGGATAATTACTTGAGTATCTTATATTTGCCGGACGTAGTGGAGCATTTTTTTTATTGACAGGGAGAACTTTAATTGCTTCATTGATATTGCTGCAAATCGTTCCACAATTGGAAAGGTTCTCAACACTTCTCACAATCTTGTAAGCCTTATTGCTGGGTACTGCCATACAGATATTTCCATCATATTTCAGGATAATTTTATTGCGCCCTCGTAACTGAAACTACATCGACATATCCTGAACGTCCCATTTGACTTGGGGTCGGCGGCACGAGCTTTTTTCTTCCTTTCTCTCTTGTCAGTCATCACGATATATTTAGTCCTTTTTCTTTCAAATCATTCCTCACAGAATCCACCCATCTTTTCTTTGGCCTTTTTTTCCCTCTCCATCCATCGAAATTCATTTTCGACTCCCTTTAGTTTTTTCTGTAACAGGCGCCACATTGAAACTTCTTCCATGCCTGTCACTCCACAACTCCGCTACATGTAATCTTTTTTCATCCATATATTTCAAAGACCAGCATTCCGATCCTTATTGTACGACAACGTAACTGTACTGAAAACGCAGTAACTTAAACGCCTACTATGTTACATAGAAGTTGACATGTTTTTAGTTACGACGGCAGAATTGCCAAGAATTATATTTATATTAATATATAATATTTTGTTTACTGTTGTTGACGCATGCATCGCGACTTGTGACGTCATGAATATTGAATGTATTAACCTTACCGAGTTTAAGGTTGATAGAATGATCGCTCATCCATACATCACTGTCAAAACAAGTGGTGCGTAAAGTGATTAAGTGATTTAATTTGGATTATCTGTTGGATAATATTCTTGTTTTGCAATGGTGGGCTGATTATATTAATATTTACCTTAGGCCCTCCATCCACGGCTACCTTTTTGTAATAATGATTTCCAAAATGCTCTTCTGCATCGGTGCTTTTGCACGTTCGCCGCATTTGCAACGCGCAACAGAAGCGATGCAAGTAAGCGATGCGACGTTAGCATCGTAACTAATTCAATGCAAACGCACGTCAGATGGGGGGAACGAAGAGTGGAGAACGGAGGCATTTGTGTATTATGAACGGACGCGTTTGAATCGCGACTGAAAAGCAACTGTATCGCGATTAGAGCGATTATAAAATCATAGATACGTGGGCGACGGTACACAGCCAGCTACAGTATCGCGACAGGCAATAAACACATTACCCTCCTTGGCGTCCCGCAGTCGGGTAAAATAGGCGTAGGCGCCTCACATGACTAGCTCGACTCTCAGGCACCTTACATGTTCCTTTATAATTATGTTATGATGTTTATGATAGATTTGCACTAGGTGCTTAACTAAAAGTCCTTCAAAGAAGCAGAAAATACAAATATTGTAGACATTCTACGAAATTCTTATTTTCTGCTTCGTTGACGTAGGTTTTCATTCATCTTTCGGTCGTAAGTATAGCTTCTATAGATAAGGTAAAATATTTTTTTGAAACAGGACTGGGAGATTATTTTTGACTTAAGTATTTTTTAAGGGTTCCATAGTCAACATAGCCATACTCTTACAGTTTCGCTATGTCCGTCCGTCTGTCCGTCTGTCCGCAGCTTAGCTCAAAGACTCTTAGTACTAGAAAACTGTATTTCTTTTAAGGGTATCTCCTGTACACGTAAAGTGGGGATTTTTTTTCTCGAGTACCCTATAGTGTGGAATGTCGTTGGATAGGTCATAAAAAAATATAGCGAGTTGGTTCAGATAATAGTTCGATTAAGGGATTCGTTCCTCCCTCCCTCCCTCCACACCCTCCCACTCCACCCAGAGCGGGAGAAGTCATTTGATGATTTCCCATCCGTAAAAAAAAAAGGGATTCATTTGTGAAATATTAAGCTTTAAAGTGCTAGTTGTTTTGTTAGAATCAAGTGTCGGGGCCCCCTCTACCAGCAAAACGGTTGTTTTTGGGTCTGTGAAAAAATTCACGGTGGTAGTATAGCGAAGTTGAAAGGAAAACTATCATAGCTAAGTAGGCTTTACAAGTTTACGAGTAATAGTCGACCAACTTATAAAATGTACTTAAAGAACATATTTTCCTAAACATAATGTATGGGACCACAGGTTTTTCAACTGCAAATGTAAGTTAGTTTTTTATTATTCCAATAAAAATCATCATTCGGAGGCAAATCGGACCGTAGGAAGTGTCCGCATAATATTTTGATGGGCAACTACGGAATCCTACATTGTGCGTGGCCCGACACGCACTTGACGGTTTTTTTTAATTTCTTTTTCTCGCTATAATTTATATTACAAAATTAGAATATTTATATTATGTCTATCTACATTCGGGAGGCCTGATTTCTAGATTGATCTGTGACCTAGCCACGTAATGCGCTTATCTTTACTTACTAAGTTTTCACAAACAATTGATAAAAGTACGTGCCAACTAGAGCAAAATAGTACACGGCCAGTTTCTATCTCCGTGTCATTACTATTTGACATTAAGGCGAGGTTAACCCGAGCGCCGTATGCATTAATCGCATACCCCAGCCCCCGGACGGAGAGGCGATACGTAACAAATTACGCGACGCGGGAATCGCGCGGGCTACGCGGACTGTTCAATGAGTTCATGACCTCGAGTAGCGCGTTACAAAGTAGAGCAATGCAGTAAATCAACTTGAATTGATAAGTATACGTTTGTTTTGTTAGAAAGTGTGTTGTTTTATTTTTCTAGAAAATACCTTTTGGTTACAGATAGATTAGGTACCTACGTATTGTATAAACTTGAAAATAATGACTAATAACTAAAAATAAGTAGGTATAAGTACTTATTTATTTTTGTGAGTAACGTAAATTTAAAATCTGACTGACACTAAGATCATGAATACGGGTTCAAAACAACGCCGCGCGCCATTCGGTTTTTCATAAGGGTGTGAAATCTTCGTGTCCTGGTATAAAACATCAAGCAGTAGGTAGGCACACTAACTTTAGTCAGGAGAATATTGTGTTACAATTCTTTAATTAATTATAGAAATAATATCAATATTGTAATTCAAGAAGGGTTAGAGGTAGGTATAAGTCCCGTCACGTAAAAAGAACGCAGAGCGACAGTGGAGGGGATATGTTTGCGCACGTTATACAGCCGCGTCCTTAAGTACTAACTACTGTTTTATATTATAAGTATAACTGTTTCATTGTAGAATAGTAATAGGTACTTTACTAGCTACTTAGTACTTTAGAAGAGGCTGGAATAAAAAAAAAATAGAAAGATTATTTGAGCGGTCAGCGTTCCTTTTAACCGACTTCCGAAAGGAGGAGGTTATCAATTCGTCTGAATGTTTTTCTTTTACGTGACGGGACCTATACCTATGAATGGTTATTTTGAGTCAAATATAATATGAAGTGCGGGTTGTTAATAAATAAATAAAACGTTTTTTGTTTGTTTTTAAATCAAATGAATTTGCTAATAAAAGTAAACACTTTTCAAAATCAATCACAACATTTATTTCAAGTAGGCCTGTTTCAGGCACTTTTAAATTGTCAACCTTGATAACATCATTCCTGTTGAGATTCCTGTGAGAACGTATATGCTGCTGAACTTAGCCGCCCCGCAAGAGTTGTTAACCGAACCGAAACCGTTTTATCTACGAATTCTAGTTTTTCTAGTTACTAGTTTTTTCTATTAAGCATTTATAAATAGAACTAGGACAAAATATAATAGCGGCATCAAATTTTGGCACAATTTGTAAAAGAAAACTGTCCAGAAGTCTGAATATAACGTCTGTAGGAAAGTAATTGTGATCGAATCAGAGAAGTGTGACAATGTAGAAAATGTCAATATAAATGTTGCTGCAACCACCGGCATTATAGCTGCTGGTGTTGGATTTGCGCAATTTGAGGAGATACTTTCTGCTATGGATGTGCCGGTGTTTTCAAAAAAATTTATACACATCTACAAGATTTTGTATATGAAAATTGGGAGAAAACTGCAGCAGAATCCATGGAAAGGGCTGCCAAACGTGAGAAGCAGCCGTTGCTGACGGTCGGATGAAAAATGGATTGGCTCTCATAGACGTGTATGTTGATGGAGCTTGGGGATTAAGATCTTATGGTAATAATTATAGATCATTTTCAGGGACAGCAGCAATCATAGGAAAACAATTCGGAGAAGTGCTTTATATGGGAGTGAAAAACAAATACTGTCTGGTTTGTGCCAGAGCTCAAAAACAAGGACTCGCGCCTAAAGATCACGCATGTTAAAAAAAATTATAACGGATCCTCTAGTGCCATGGAAGCTGACATAATTACTGAAGGCTTTAAATCATCAGTTGAAATGTATGGTTTAATATATGCAAGAATGATTGGAGATGGAGCCTCAGCTACTTATAATAAAGTGTTGGAAGCAAAATCCTATGACCACCTAAACTATACCGTAGAAAAATTGAATGCAGAAATCATATCCTACGAAACTTCTGTAATAAATTGCGAGCTATTGTAAAAGAGACAAAATATCCAGTAAAAGATAGAAAAACACTTACAAATGTGAAAGTAATGAGCATGCGAAAAGTTATTGTAAAATCAATAAAATTTCACAAAAATGCAGGAAATTCAAAAAACGTTGCTATACATTTGCTGCATAAAGATATCACTAATTCGGCGGCGCATGCTTACGGTGATCATCGACTTTGTTATGATTATAACTGCTCAAAAGAAAAAAATCTTAATAACAGTACATCGAGAGAAATTCAAAACTCCACTTTCTTCTTTCGGATCAATGCTATCATCGCTACTGTAGCGGGTAAAGCATGAAGTCTCATTGAAGATGTAGACACAAATGTAGTAGAACGGTTTAATAACGTTATAAAATTCTTGGAAGCAGTCCTAGAGGAAAGGTGAAAGAAATTGAGAAGAAGAGGTCACTAAAAAGAAAATTGAACAGAAGTACCTTCAAATCTTCTTTTTTTTTTGTGGGATGATCTCCATCCCACAAAAAAAATAACAAGATTTGAAGGTACTTCTACACAGCACAACTATGGGCCTACAAGTTCAGCTCCCGATATGAGTCCAGATCAATTAGAAAAAGCCAAGGAAGATTTCCTCAACAATTTAAAAGTCTTGACAAATGATAGGCAAAATATTGGAAGAAGCATTGTCCTACAAAGGGATTGCAGTGATTGGATAGAATTGAGAAAAAATATAATAACAGCATCAAATTTTTGCACAATTTGTAATACAAAACCGTACAGAAATACTGCACCAACAGTAAAAAAATTAAGATATAAAAATTAAATATATCTCACATTTTGTCAGTGGCTCATGGCGTGGAAAATGAAAAACAGGCGCTACAGCAACTGGAATGAAAAGAAAATATGGTGATCGAGCCCTATGGCCTTTTTATTGACGAAAAATACCCATTTATTGGTGCTACACCCGACGGTATACTTGGAAAGGACACAATAGTTGAAATTAAATGTCCAATAACGGCATTTAAAAGGAATAGATGCTGCTATTAAGGAAAATAAAATCCAAATATTTAAAGACGACAAAAAAAATTAATACCCGAATCATAAACAAAAAAAGTAATTGGTATTACCAAGTGCAGGGTCAACTCCATGCAGCAGGAAGAAACCAATTGGTTAACGTCTGTGTAGCCAAACTAGCCAAATAGTTTAATTTATTTATTTAAAAGCTTTTCATAATTTGATACAGTGTTTTTAGTAACGGGGTTGATTCTGCGCAAAAACGAGCTTGAACCTAAACGTTAACGAAAATTAAAAATAATATTTGTACGAAATGGGCATACTGTCACATTTCTACACTGTGGCCGCAGAATAAATAATAGTATAAGTACAGAAGATTCACTCCGCAAAATCATAAATAGCGACTTTTGTCGTGACACAATAAAGTGCAATTCAGACCGCACAGCGCTAGTTACCTATAGTTATATTCACCTACAAGCTGCCTCTCTTTCTATCGCGTAACTCTTATCTTATGTACAATATTACCGTGTATGTACCTTCTGACTACGTTGCCTATTAGGTACTGTACTTTAAATGTTGTGGACAATTGACGTTTCAAATAAACCTAGGCTCGGTGCTTACTTTAGTATGTAGTATGTAGATCAGAGAACTGATTTATTTTACAATGTCTTTACGGGTTAGGTACTTGAACCTAAGAAGATGAGCATACGGCATACGTTATTGTACACCTACATTTTGTATGAAATGAAATATCTCTTTTAGGTGGATAGGTAGGTAGGTAAATGCGTATCAAATCTGGAATGACTTGACAAACAACGCGAGGCTGACCGCGCGGCCCTACTGAATAAGTCCGTCCAGACGGACCCGCAGTAGTACTTGTATCTTCATACCTAAACTGCGGAGTTCGTCTGGCCTGCCATGGCACGAGTGTGCTGCCCGTATTAGATGGTAAAGACGAGACCTACACAATCGTTGCATAAGTACACCATGATAATATTATTTATTGTGGTACCTAATGCGTAATAATGATACTTGTCTAACTTCTAAATGAATGCCTAAATATTATTGCACTGTTGAAAATTCAACTCCCACGTAGAAAATTCTCGCTTTTATTTGGGCATTTATTTAGGAGTAAGATAAATGAAAACGGACATACTTATCAGTAGTAAATAACAAATATTATGGCTTTATATAATATAATATAATGTAGGTAAATAATAATAATATTATCAAAGCATCCTTATGACATCCGATGACAAGTTTTTATTTTTTCTAGTTTTGCCCATTTTTTCGACAAAATTAATAACTAAGTACCTAAATAAACCAACTATAACTATATGAAAACTAAAAATAAAGGATATTTTTTACAAAGTATTTTTGGCTCAGCTCGTAACAGAACTTAGCGGGGCGGTGCCGGTGGCGGGTTCGCAAAATTGACACACGTCCTTCCTCCAACGCGTTCCGCTCGGGACTAAAGGACGCGTTGCGAGCGAATGAAATGATGAAAACAGTTGGGGTTGGAATTGATGGTATACGTATTTTCATATTTCAAATGATGGTGACCGCTGCATGTCACATTTTTTACAACCTTTATTATGGTATAAGTTTTATTGTTCAACATCTAATATAACTCAAATGAAACAATAAATTAGATCTTAATTTAGACTTGTCTTTGCGATTTAATTGGATGCAGTAAAGTGCAAGTAATCGTGTATCGGACGTCCGTGACATCTAGATCGAAGTGTGAAATATGTAATATGTTTTTTTCAGAATTTAAATCCGTGCTATCTACGAGTAAAACACAATATAAAAGGCCGTTTATCAGGGTAACCTCGCCTTAATTATGAAGAAAATAGTCTGATGCAACAGCATGCAATATCAGAATCTAGTATAATATTGGTTTGTTGCTAACCGACGAAAAGTTTTTTTTTAAGAAGTTCTTACTTTTGCTACATTGTTCTACAAAACTAATTTAGGTTGAATTCTGGGACACATTGAGTAATTTTTTCCTGCTCATTCATCATCAGTCCAGTGTTGAGCTGCCATAAATGCGCCGACCAGAACATTAGTAGTAGAAGAAGGGTTAATCATGGACCATGTGGGCAAGACACATTTTTCGAAGGCTTCTGGGTGTGTGAAGAGATTTTTTCGTAGACATCAGGTTTTGAAAAGATATTTTTATCGCCTATTTTTTTTGTCGCAAATACAAGTAAATAGGATGTATTAAGGATTTTTATTTGGGGGAGAAGTGTCAGGCTGGGGTCGTTGGCTAAGTTTTCAATTACGGTAAAAGCGGTTAAGATATTTCTCGAGACATATGCGAAAGCAGCGTCCTTAACAGTAACGCAAGCGCAGCGAGCTCGAAATCTCACGATTCTGTTCTGATAGGCCAACCAAAAGTACCGGGACAACTAACTTATTTTCCGGGACACAACGTTCCAAGCTGGGACATGTCCCGGTGTACCGGAACATATCGCAGCCTTAGTAAAGGAGTGTTCACTGCTCCAGCAGTCCTGGTAGCTCCATTTAATTCGATCCTCATTTATCCTCGTCCAGCTGCTATCAGCGCGCTGCAAAGTGTGCTACTTGCCCTTTCTTTCATATGCTCTTGGGCTGCTGTGAACACAGTATCTGCTATCTGACCAAAGTTGCGTCCATAGATTTTCTTGACAACTTGTAACATTTATTTTTTATTTCAGTTGAACACAATTCGGGCCATCGTACACAATCCTCAGTACAAGAGACTAGCTGACTTGTATTTGGACAACAACAGCATATCAGCAGTCAAGGAGTTGGAAGGAACTGAGTGGTTCTCCACTTTCCGGGTGCTGAGTCTTCGTGGAAACTTGCTGAAACAGGTACGTGTTTGGAAACAGATGAGAGGATACAAAATATTGGTGAAATAAAAACTGTCGTTCCAAGTTACGGTAAGGCATTGGAAGTGCATCGAGATAAAGGTCTCTAGGATATCTGATTTAATTTTGATTGCAAAGGTATCTTTCCAAACTAAAACGCTGAAAAAAACGACTTTTACCAAATAATATGAATAGAAAAGTTTGATTATAAACCTTGTGGTCTTTTAAAATATGAAACACAAGTTCCACAAGATTTCTTTCTTCCATTTTCATTATAATCGGAAATAGGTCGGTAATCATAGGTACGAGTAGGTAGGTATACTACTAACTGGATTATGAAGGTCAGATAGGCAGTCGTTCTATGTAAAATACTGGTATTCAGCTGCATCCGGTTAGACTGGAAGCCGACCCCAACATAATTGGGAAAAGGCTAGGCAGATGATGATGATGATGAGGTAGGTAATCATATTATGAGATATTGCAACTGGAATCGCAGAATGACGTCATGTTTATTTTAATCTCCAATATCCGAGTAGATGCAATATAATATTCGCAGTCAGGTTACAATATGATATTGTGTAAATAAACGCGTTGAATTCCAGGAACACGTATCTGTAAGACAGTATCGAATTGTATGGAAAAGCGCAAATAATAAACGAACGATATCTTTGACGTTTCCTTCCTGAATAAATTGAGCAGAAATTTTATTCGAAGCAATTTATTATATCACGACACGGTGACCTTATTGAATCAACTTATAAATGTGACGGTAGGATCATTTCAGAAAATGTTGAAACGAGTATTTTAGACTGCCTCGTTGGTTGAGTGGTCGCAAATGCGACTGCTGAGCATAAGGGGCTGGGGTCGATTCCCGGGTTGGGCAAAGTTTTATTGAGTTTTTCCATCAGTGGCAGCCACGGAGTTTGGATATGTGCCCGGTTGATGGCAATAGGCTCTCCTCTATTACATAGGACTTAAAGATAACTGGCGAAGTGTGGGTTGTACTATTAGATTCTCCTCTGCCCAACCCTTCGGGGATTACAGGCATGGTGTTCTGTTATGTAAGTATTTTAATGTAGGTATAACTGTATTCTGTTCTGAGGCCCTAGCCCGAAAGCACGGTGTATACGTAACGTAAATACATCGATTTTAAAATTTAAGATCTCGGTTCACATTATTTTCATAATTTTAAGAATTTATTCTTATCTCTGGATGATAATGATTGTGCTTTTTGCAAACAATTTACCTAAAATGCTATGCTATTTTTATCTATTTTAGCTGAAACACTAGGCCCATGGGGTCCGAGTGCCCACCTAGTATTTCGGGAAATCGCCAAGCGGTTGGTAGACTCTTCACGTGACCAGAGGGCGGACCTATTTTTTGCCCAAAGAATCAGCATTGTCATCCAACGTGGTAATGCTGCCAGCCTTCTGGGCACTTTTCCTGTTGATAGTGATGTGGACGAATTTTTTGACGCCCTGTAACCGTTTTGATACTTGTACTTACATATTTATTTTTTCTTACTATTATAGATTTGTAGTATGTATATAATGTAAATATTCACTTGTTGTCATTAAATAAATACTTATAAATGCTATAGTATAATTGTATTTTCGATTAAATATGGATGTATTGCGTTACGTTTCACACCGTGAGCTCGTGCCTAAAAAAGGTTCACAGATCAAAGTAACAATCCGGAAAAATAATCACATATTTTGTTCCCTCTACCAGTTTTCAGAAGCCTTCTCAAGTTTTCCTTAAGATCTGAGCTTACGTACCCACGCACAAGTTTGTGAAGTCCTACAAGTTTTAAATTGAAACGTAATATTCCATGGGTACGCGTTCTAATCTTACGTTTTCCTCCTCAGATCCCTGTGTACGCGTTTGACAAAGCATTCCAATTTAACAACAATATAATGCACGTGTTTCTCGGTGACAACCCCTGGCGGTGTGATTGCCACTTCATACCGCGCTTTCAGAGCTTACTGCTGAAGTACAAGCGGGTAATCCGAGATCAGCCGAACATCAGATGCTCCAAATCCAGTGATAAGAAGACTTCGCTTACTCAGGTACGTTTATATCCTATATCCTATTGGTTTGGCTAAATAATAACATCAGCTCGGGTCAATCTTCAGGTTAAGTGGCGCTTGCCTAGGTTGGTCTGTGGATGGGTGACCACCCAATTATACTCCGAGTTTCCTCCCCGCTTCGGAAAGTACGCTCCCGGCTTTATTTGTAGATCTTTGACAGTCGTTGCAGGTAGTCAGGGGCCCGAAACTCTGACAACCAGTCTTACCAAGGGGTATCGTATTACCTAGTACTAGCTGGGTTGTGGAGGTCAGATAGGCAGTTGCTCCATGTAAAATACTGGTATTCAGCTGCATCCGGTTAGACTGGAAGCCGACCCCAATATAGTTGGGAAAAGGCTAGGCAGGTGACTTAAACACGTGATTGTAATCATGATAATAAAACACCTTTCTAAAGAAACATTTTTTTTAAACGGCTAACAGCTGATAGATCACAGGCGCGCGCGCGCGAATTTCATACGGCTGTTGTGTTATTGTGATAAAAGTCTGTGTATAAAAAAAAGATGTTTCTTTGGGAAAGTTGTTTGTTGTCATGACAAAAACACGTGTTTAAGTATTGGTCACTCATTACCAGTCACCCTATATGTTTAACCAATAGGAGATCTAACAAAGATATTGCTTCATATAGGATATCTAACAAAGATATCCTATTGGTTTGGCTAAATAATAACAGCCGCTCGGATCAATCTTCAGGTTAAGTGGCGCTTGCCTAGGTTGGTCTGTGGATGGGTGACCACCCAATTACACACCGAGTTTAAGAAAGAGAGAAGAAAGTACGTTAAGCCGCTACTCCTGGCTGTATTTGTAGATCTTTGTCAGTCGTTGCAAGCAGTCAGTGGTGCGAAAGTTTGACAAACAGTCTTACCAAGGGGTATCGTATTACCTAGTACTAACTGGGTTGTGGAGGTCAGATATGCAGTCGTTCCATGTAAAATACTAGTATTCAGCTGCATCCGGTTAGACTGGAAGCCGACACCCACATAGTTAAGGTTAAGCAGACTGATGACGATGATGATAATCCTATTGGTTTTCTTTTTTTAGGCTGATCCAAACAAAACTCGTCCCCGAAAAACTAATCTGATCCGAAAACTAATAACGAATACCACTATGAAATTCAAAAATCGAAATCAAAACACGTGATTCCAATTAGGCCAAGAAGTATTACTTTTTTAGGGTTCCGTAGCCGAATGGCAAAAAACGGAACCTTTATAGATTCGTCATGTCTGTCTTTCTATCTGTCCATCCTTATGCCAAAGCCACTTTATTACGCAGTTGAAACTTGGCAGGTAGATGTATTCTGTAAACTGCTTTACGATTTTTATACAAAAAAAAAAAAAAAAAAGATTCCTATACATGGAACTGAAACTTAAAATTTTTCATCAAACCTATACGTGCGGGGTGTCTATAGATAGGTCTTTAAAAAAGAAATTGAGGTTTCTAAAACCATTTTTTCTCAAAGTCAATCGTTTGAAAGACAGACACTTCCAAAGTGGTAAAATGTTTCCCCGCCCTCTAATTTCTAAAGTAAGACGAGGAAAATTCTGAATATATGTAGAACGTAAAAAAAGCTTTCAACAAAAATTTAATAAAATTTCATGTTTAGTTTTTGAGATATGGGACTTTTTCATCAAACTGTGCAGCAGTAACTTTGTATTTCATTAACTAATTATATTGTTTGGTGCTACGGAACCATATGAGTACGACCGGCACGTGGCTGGTTTTTCTTTGAATGTCAAAATAGTATAAGACAAAACGCCACAAGGTAAAAGACATCGCAGAGATAGTTTGTGAAAGGAATTTCCTGCAACAATACAATGTGTTGTACAGTGTACTGCACATACATCGTGCAATATCGCCACACTGAACTACATTCCCGCACAGCGGGCATTTCATCTTAATAAAATGTTGTATGTATTCCGTCAGCTGACGCAGCGCACGTTCCTACTGCAATTTGTATTACATGCGGGCCTCTGACAATATTAGTTGGTATTGACGTGGAGAAAAGCTTAATTAAAATCAAAGGTTTCAGGTATGTGTAAATGTGTCGTGGTTTCATGCATGACAAGCTAACTTTGACAGAATTCGTTGGGAAAATGTTTTGCAAAGTGCATTTTATTAGTTTTTATTTCAGCCTGTTTCGTATACTGTAAGGAAAACTTTCATTTTCTTAATTCTGAACTCTCTGTTTTGAGATAATTTGGGCCAGTAATAGTGCCCGTAATTGCAAATAAGTATATCATCTAGCTATGCTTATGTTATCTAGTATTTGACACTTTCTCGTTTTTTTTCAACCGACATTTTACTAGTACCTACTGCATTGTTATTGGGAGAGCAGAATGATTTTAGCGGGACTGTTGTTTTTTTTTTTTGTTAGACACAAATATCGCAATGCTGGCCTAAGGCCTTCAACTTCGCTCACCATCCGTCCGTCTGATGACGACAGGCCGTGTCGATGGCGCGTTCGTGTTCGTCGCGCGCCTTAAAGAGATGTCAGCAACCAGGAAGGGGCCCGCAAGGGCCGATGCCTGCCGGGGCTGCGGGACTGTTCGAAAGAGATACCGCGGCCCTGGAACATAAAGGGCAAAGAAGGAACATGGATGGGTTTTAGTCAGTAAAAGTCTGACACTCCCTCCCACTCCACCCAGAGCGGGCGTCTCCCGCGGCGGCTGGGACGTGAGGTTCTCTCCCTCTCACGTCCCACCACCTCCTTCGCTAGCATGACTGCTTCACAGAAGCAGGTGACGGCTTCCTATTCCCTCTCGCCCCGGACCATGGCCTGAACCAGGGCCGGGCGTGAGAGGTCGTCGCCGCCAATCGCCGCTACGAGGACACGGCGGAGCTCCGCCCAAGCGGGGCATACCTCCACTTTGTGCGCCCCCTTGTCCTCCGGACGATCCTCACAATGATAACACCCGGGCGTTTCCTCCCGCCCCATTCTGTGCAGGAACCTCCCGAAACAACCGTGTCCGCTAAGGACCTGCGTCAGGCGGAAGGTGAGGGCGCCGTGGCCCCTCTTTAACCACTCCTCAAAGAGGGGACTTATCGCCACTATTGTGGCGTGCCCTATGTCCAGCATTAGACATCCAAAGCACGGAAGGGTCTCGGAAGGTAATGACGGTCACCCATCCACGTGCCGACCTTGGCTAGCGTTGCTTAACCTAGGAGATATAACCGAGGGGATATTGTGGATATAACATTGGAATATTTCTAAGAATGTTCTTATGGAAACGCTCTCGGTTGCTCTAAACGTCAAATGATTATTACCTAAGAACTTGTGACAACTAATAGGGTCGGGTGCGGGTCTCAGTTCTCGGTAATTAATGTGGGAAGCAATAACAACCACAGACAACAACTCAAAACACCTTCTCGACTCCTTTTTTAACTCCCAGATTATTAGTGACCGCCTCGTGTGGCCGATTATGAGGTAATTACTGTTTGTTTAGGTAAGAAATGTTGGTCTATTGGTGGTCCTTCATAAATCGTTCCATCTCCACTGCTCTGGTCGAATAAATGGGGCTGCTTAGACAAATAATTAGTTAAAAAGTCAAAATTCTGCACGCGAGTGGTGGCTAAGCATGACCGTCGCTGCCGAGACCGGCCACAAAAAGATGTGGCGAGACGACCTGGACGTGCACTGCGGTGGGTGGTTCGAAGTGGCGAACGAAGAGAGCTCGTAAAAGATAAGCTGGAGGCCTTTGCCCAGCATTAGGACATTTGTCACTAACAAAAACAATACAAGACAAGAGTCCCTGCTCTGCCTATAACCAAGTTCTACCTTCAAATCTCACTTAGTCCTGTCCAAGGGGTCCATAACGTATTAGTACCAAAGTCCCATCTAATATTCTTTGTGGCATCACATGTCTAGAAAACTGTGAGTGCTATTTAAAAATCACTGCTTGTTTCAAGTCGGTATATAAAATGTCCCCTCTAAAATCAGTAAGATTCGCCGACCAAGGCGTTTTCTCGTCATTCCCGTTGACGCTATCACCCTCCTCCAATAGTGCAGTAGGGAAAAGAGCACGCTCAAGAAGCATAGACGCAAACAGCCGTCATTCCGTTCTCACCGTCGAGGCCCGTCGCGACATCCCGATTCATGCCCTCTCCGACCCTTGCTCGATTCAGCCCACGTGGCTGAGCCTGTAGTCCGAAATCAGCTCCTAAATAACAACAGGACAGTCCGGTTGAGCAGACGACAATCTCCTAGGTTGAATTGATAGATGCCATTCACAAAAAAAACTAACATTTTGTCACTACAATGATTTAGTAGCTCAGCGTGTTTTAAGTATTTTGCGTCAGCCAATTTGGTCTGCTACTCTGCTCTGCACATCATCATGTTTCTTACATTAAAAGTATTTTCAATAAAAAAGACAATCCAAAATCAAATTTAAAGTTAAATTATTGTTTAAAAAAAAACAAAACGTGAAACCACTAATGAATTAATCAGACTCTCGTTCCCTCGCGGTGTCTTTTAGGTATTTTAGGATATGGTTCGTTAGCTATAGGCAACCTAATTCGTAAAAATGCTTTCCTACGAATTCAGAATGAGACTAGACTTTGTATTTGCCAGGTCAAATTTACTTTGATTTTCGCTTGGTTGGCAACAAAACAAAACCACAGAATTAGTTGGAAATTAGCAGAATTTTATCCACATCATCAATCCGATCGCACATCGTGCTGACAACATCAATATAAAGGGTGTAACAAGACCCTTAACGAAGTCAAAAGGCACGTGTTCTCCCCGTTATTGCGATATTTTTTTTGTTCTTGACCATACCTTGGAACCTTCCAGTCATGGAGATATTGGGGGCCAACTTTTTCACAAGTTTTTTTTTAAATACATGTTTTGAATGTAAGTTTTTTACATTGAACATCTCCACGACCAAGAAGACTACTATAATGACCCCTACTACTAAATCCGTCTATCAGCACAATATTTTGAATGCGTTACATTGGGTCCTACCGTAAAACGTGATTTTTCACCCTAAAAAAAAGTCGTTTCCCAGCAATAATTTTTGCGTAAAGTTACTTAGTTTGATGTACACAATGCTTGGTTGGCGGCTTCGTGAAGGGTCCGTTTACACCCTGTAGTTTACTATTACTGCAATAAAAACCTCAAGATAATGTGTAGTGCGGAGCTGCGAGTTCCCAACAGCTGACTAGATAATCTTTCCCCTACATTCTCTATAGCTCGACGCAAAAAAATAGGAACAAGAATGGCAATATTCTTTAGCGATTGTACATTGTTGTTGGTCCATAATGAGGTCATGTTTAGCCACTGGCTCATAAATATTATGATGTAGGTAGTAGTTCCCAGCACGCTCAAGCTCTAGGTATACAATAATATAGCACACGTGGTAACTAAAACATTATGTCTACCTCAGGATTTTTAAATTGTGGAGCTAAATTTTTGGAATTACTCTGTTTTGTCTAGATTTGAAATGGTAGGCATAACTTTAATGCCAGAATGATTTGTGTTAACAATTAAAGTCTTTTTATTGTTTTTTTTTTCTTTAAGAAAAAGTTAAATATTTGATGCTGATTCATGAGTAGACCATGTGAATTTTTTATTAGTGGCTGCAATAAGTCTTATAGGTATCTACTCTGTTTTTATATTGCCTAGAGCAAACATGGACAAGGGTAGAACATAAAAATACGATAACGATAAAACGACATCAACTCACGCAAATTAAAACGTCTGCATCTGAGAGGGCAATTCATTGTCACGGCTCGTCTATGGTTGTGAATCACAGAACACGGAGATAATGCTAGAGACGGTAATGGGAACGCCTTCCAGATAAACCTAGTAAATACCCAAGTAGGCATAATCTGGCCAAATGGGGTATTACTGATTACTCCAAAACCGAGTGCGAGTGCGGCGCTCCGGATCAGACTATGCCCCAACTGCTGGAGTGTTCTAGGTGTCCGTTCACCTGCACCTTCCATGATCTGAATGACGCATTTGACGCTGCAATAGACGTGGCCACCAACTGAACCCAACACTGTGTAATTTAAAAAATAATTAAATAATTAAATAATTTTGTAATTTTAAAGTATCATCGTGAAGAAACGAAGAAGTAGGCGAGTACCATTTACTCGTAATTAAAAAGTGAGGAGAAATTGACAGCCCGTGACTATCCGAAGCTTTTTGGGGGACAGCCTTATGTATTTTTGACATTCAAAACGATTCTTAGTCTTATTTGATTAAATAATTTATCGTGTGGTTAGTGCCTAACCAGGTGTCATAGTTTTTATGCCGCCCATGGGCCACTGACTTGGCTTTGAATGCCGTCGAGAAATATCTCTCAGGCATGCTGGTTTCTTCACAATGTTTTTCCTTCACCGAAGCAAGTGATAAATACAATACGCACATGAATCCGAAAAATCAGAGGTGCGTGTCTTGGGTTCGAACTTGGCAGCTCGACGGTCACACCACTAGGCTATCACTGCTTACTGATACTGATATTGTTAGCCTGCGTCATCCCACTGCTGGGCAAAGGCCTCTCCCCATGACTTCCAGTTGTTTCTATCCAGGGCTAATGTGGGCCACTGGTCGTTGGTTTTGTCCAGCTCATCCCACCATCTTCTACGATCACTGGTTATTTGATTTTATGTCTTTTGATATGCATGTCTGAGGCAGTTGAATTTTGCTCTCAGCGTTAATTGCTCAGGCACGGATATTATCAGCACTGCGTCAGTAGCTGCCGGTACTGCGATTTAGTATTCTGTGGTGTAAAGGTCCCCGTGCAGTGCTTTAATGTTCTGTAGTGCAAACATAATTATTTAGTGTCTCTGGTCTAAAGGACCCTGTGCAGAGCTTAAATGTTAGGTAGTGCAAACATAATTAGTTCTATTACCAGAACACATTCCTAAGTCCACTGAAATAGGTAAGTTCTGTATCCATGATGTTCACGTTTGAAGTATTGAGATGTTTATTCGCTAGTTCTGTTTACATTTCCCCGTATATGAGGTGTTTATGTTTCTCGATGCGACAAACGACGTAGCAATTTGTGTGAAAGCTGTAGTTGAAAGGTACAGAACTGCATGAAGCTTTTCAATTCGTTTCTTTTTTTCAATATAATTTTTTTTTTCCAAGTTTCGTCAGTAGCTGGAACAGAATATGCTACATACTGTGATTCGGATTACTTACCTATACAAGACTTCATGATATAACACATGATATTGGACATTAAAAATATGTACCTACGTAAACTTGCTATTACGTCATATCTCAAATCAGGATTTTATGTTATGTTTTAAATTATTTCACATTTTAATACTCCAGGACTATTTATAAAACCGGCCAAGTGAGAATCGTACTCACACGTACACAGGGTTCCGTAGCATCAAACAATATCATAAAAATATTTTGAAGTCTCATTCATATGTTGTATTGTATTACATTCAACAGCAAAACTAAATTTGCTTTTCATAGCATGTTAATGAAAAATAAAGTTTCTGCTGCAGTTTGATGAAAAAGTCCCATATCTCAAAAACTAAACAACAAATCTTATTGAAACCAATTTTTGTTGAAATTGTTTTACGTTCTGCAATCCTACATTTTTTCAGAATCTTCCTCCTCTTACTTTCGAATTAGAGGAGGGGGGGGGGGACGCACACTCAACCACTTTGGAAGTGTCTATCTTCAAACGATTGACTTTGAGAAAAAATGGTTTTAGTAACCTCAATGTCATTTTAAAGATCTATCTATAGACACCCCGCACGTATAGGTTTGATTAAGTTTTTTGTTTTAGTTTGAGTTCCATGTATGGGGAGTCCCGCTTAATCTTTTATTTTTGTATAAAAATCGTAAAGCGGTTTACAGAATACAGCTACCTTCCAAGTTTCAACTGTATTGTCTGAATAGTTTCGGAATAAAGTGGCTGTGACATACAAACGGACAGACAGATAGACATGACGAATCTGTATTGTGTTCCATTTTTTGCCATTTGGCTACGGAACCCTATAAAGCTGCCTAATTGCTATTAGGGAGAGGAGATCAGTTTCAAAATTATAGAGGGGTGCTCTGAAAAGGTATTACAAAGGAATAATGAAAATTAAAATAATAATATACCTAACAGCAGATATAGCCTTGACATTTGAGTTGCTAATTGCTACGAGTATATAGTATGTACTTATTGTACTTGTTATGCCTGCGGTTTCGCCCGCTGTTTTTGTTTGTGCTGGGCTCCTAAGAGTCGCAAACAACATTTTTCGAATTCGAGTATTAGCTTAAACAAACACTTTGGGTTTATTAAGTTACTAGGTATAGCAATTGGCCAAGGAAATCATTTTTAGGGTTCCGTACCCGAAGGGTAACCAACGGGACCCTATTACTTACTAAGCCTCCGCTGTCCGTCCGTCGGTCCATCCGTCTGTCTGTCAGCGGGCTGTATCTCATGATCCGTAACAGGTAGACAGTTTGAATTTTCACAGAAAGTGTATTTCTTTTGCCGCTATAACAACACGTAATAAAAATAAATTAAAAATTAAAGGGGGCTTCCCTATTACGATGGTACGGTACGGAACCCTTCAACGCGAGTCCGAAGCGCTCTTGACCGGTTTTTTATTTAGTTTTCTTAGCCTGTTCATTCCTCGCGAACCCGCGCGTCTTCCTTCCAGTTCTGACGGAACCTGTCCAGTTCGTCCCACCATCTCCTTCGTGGCCTGCCGCAAATTAAATACAGCCACGAACACCAATATGCAGACACTTAACAACTTTTAAAAGTGTTCTTCTCCAAGTACGCAAAATTGATTAATAAATACAGAAATTCATTAAAAACCGGGAAAAAAAACCGAAAACCGAAACCCGTCTACCCGAAAACCGAACTTGTTAACGTAGTAGAGGTACAAGTTATTTTAATAATACTCTATGGAAATTCCGTTGGGATCTTATCGGTTTCAGCTTTGATGTTTGACCAAAACATATTTTATTAATAAAGGGCCCTAGAAGTTGATTACACGAATATTATGCTGTATAAGGTTTCTTTTGACTCGATATTTATGCGCAAACAAAGTGGTAGGTATGTGGGGCAGAATATTTTAGCCACAGATTTATTCATACCTAGAAAACGCAAGTATCACGATCCGTTTGAATACCAAGCGTGGCAGTTCTTGACTTCCTACTATGACGTCATAAGCGCTATTTAGTTACTATACAAAAATAGACTACGTTTTTGTTCTTTAAATGTCTAGAATTAAGTTCTTGAGTTGTAACGTTGTTGTTTTAAACAAACTAGCTTTCTGCGACAGTAGCCACGTTAAGCATAAAATGCTTAAGCCGGGCAAGCAAAGTAGGTGCTCTTGCGTTATCTATAGGGTGTAGACAGATGCTTCACGAAGCCGTTAACCAAGCATTCTGTACGTCAAACTAAGTAACCCTACACAAAAAATATTACTGCGAAACGACTTTTTTTTTGGGGTGAAAAATAACCTTTTACGGTAAAACTCAATGAAACGCATTCAAAACATTCTGCTTATGTATGCATTGAATAGTAAACGGGTCATGGAGGTATTTAAAGTAAAGTTATAACATTAAAAATTTGTGTTTAAAAAAAACTTATGAAAAAGTTGGAACTTTGACCCCAAATAACTCCGTAACTAGAAGGTTCCCAGGTATGGTCTAGAACAAAAAAATGATCGCAATAGCGGGGAGAACAGGTGCCTTTCAGCTTCATCGTCTGTGATTTTAACAAATAATTAAATGTTAAAATTATAAATTAAATTTAATAAATGTATCCCAGGGTTTTTGAAGATTTGTTAAAGTAGGATAGTAGAATACCGGTATAATCAATAATTGGCGAATTGAGGTTGTGATACAGAAAGGTACTCCTTTGCCTAGCCCCTATGTTATGTCATCATCATCTGCCTAGCCATTTGCCAATTCTGTTGGGGTTGCCTTCCTGTCTAACTGTATGCAGCTAAATACCAGTATTTTACGTGGAGCGACTGCCTATTTAGCCTCAATAACCCAATTAGTCAGTACAAGGTTATATGCCCGTTCGTTGGTAAGACTGGTTGCAGACTTTCGGGCCACTGACTACCTGTAACGACTGTCAAAGATCTAAAAATGACAGCCGGGACCTTTCCGAGCCACGGAGGGAACTCGACATGTAATGAACGGTCACCCATCCACGGACCGACCTTGGAAAGCGCGGCTTAACCTGAACATCGAACCTTGCGGCTGTTATTATTTAGCCACGAGCTCCTGTGTGTATATGTTATGTTTTGTGTTTGTGTTAATAAAGTGTCTGAGTCTGCCTCATTGGTCTTGTGGTCACAAGAGTGACTACTGAGCATAGGGTCCTAGGTTTGATTCCCGGGTCCAGCAAAGTGTTATTGGGTTTTTCCATCCCGGCATTTCTCAGTAACTGCCATGGAGTCTGGATTTGAGCCCGATTAATGGCAATAGGCTCGCCCCCTATTTCATGGGACTTAAAAAACATAACTGGGGAAATGTGGGTGTACTATTCGGTACACCTCTGCCTAACCCTTCGGGGATTATAAGCGTGATGTTATATAAATAATGTGTTAATTGTTTCAGATCAGCACAGTGGTGCTAGGCAACATCTGTGGGGACGACGACGTGCTGCCAATCAGTCCCATAAACATAGTCAATTTAGTGTTACTATCGTTAATATTATTAGTGGTGGGAAGATTTATATACGACTGGCAGAATTTCAAGAACACCGGAGAACTGCCTTGGCTGTCTTCAGTATTACCTTAAAAATAATGTTGTGTATAGAGATTACTTTAGCCTAGCTTTATCGTAACTTATCAAGTCGAATAGTCTGAACTTCGATTCAAATAAAATAAAATAATTTTCACAAATCGTATAGTTTCTTATTTCTGATCATTCTTTGCAATGGGTTATTTATCATTTTCTGTTCATGTTTCTATTCAGTTCCTAACCAAAGTGAAATTCCTAGAAAGTTCCGAAAAGGCTCGAAAGGGGGGGAGGGAGTTCGGAAAAAATCATGAAATATCACTAGGGGAAACGGGGGGGTGTAGTGAGATATCACCTGTATTAATTTTTCTTTAAACGCGCGATTTCTAAACTGAAAAGCGGTTTGTGATCTTGACATTTTTATTAAGGTGCTTAATTTTTCAGAATTAAATTAGATTATACATGTTAACCTGCATTTAAAGATTTTTTTAAGATACTTTGTACCAAAAAATACACGTGGTTTTGGGTAGGGGGACGGGTAGTCTAAAACCACACCACGTATCAGCATGGGGGAGGAGGGGGGGGGTTAAAAAGTTGCTAAAAAACACGTATTAATGGACGACCCCTTTGTCGTGAACGCGGCCCGAGTGAAACCTTCAACTGCTATATTCGCAGCTTAGTCGCAGCCATTAGTGTAAGTATTATGAGGGTAGCTAAGACTTATCACACTGTCGCGCTGTTTGTGTCCTGTTTTATGCCACAGAAGGGTTCCCTTGAGATCATTGTTGTGGAATTTTGTGTATGGGGTGCTACCCGTGGTGCTACTCAGGTTTGGGTCAGCGTGATTCGGCACATGGTGGAACGGTCAAAATATAAAAAAAATCTCCGGATTATATGTATGTACAGTGAATGTAATTTAACTGTGTTAAATATAATGCCACCCGGCTACGCCATCTGTCAGAATATAGAGTGTCAAACATAAATGAGAAGCGTAATTACATCTCGGAGGTCTATTTGATGACATATACCAAACTAGCTTATGCCGAAGGCTTCGCCTTCGTGTAGTTTGGTATTTGTCCCACAGGAATTGTCCATCCTTCCATCCATCCTCACAAACTTTCAGATTTATACACCGTGACTTTTAAGTCGTCTTACAAAGGTGGTCCACTCAATGTGCCCGACATAAAATACCTCTACGTGTGATTTGTTTTTTTTACCTACCATAATAGGTACAAAGAAAAATAAATAAAACATTAGAAAAAAATATGAAATATCTTTTTGAATGATGTTTACGTGTCAAACGGGAGAACATACCTACCCAGCGCTCGAGTCCAGTAGATCATCGCTCACAACTGGGTGTTTTAACTACGTCATGCGTCATAATACTGAATAATATTTTTATTTTTAAATTATTAAAATCTCATAAATACCTATTTTTTTTTAATGAATGTTTAGAAGTCATTGGATACATGAAGTGGGCTGCCGTTGTAAGACGACTAAAAGTCACGGTGTATAGACTACTATTATAAATCGTATGGTTTTTTCTTATCTTATCGTTGTTATCGTAAGATATCTTAGCAAAAAAGTTTATTTCAGCTTTTATCGGCGTTTAGAGCCTGAACCTTGAATTACATGTAAAATATCAATGTTCCTGATCTGCATAAAGTTGTTAAATTACATTGTGATGCTCCTTAATCGATATCTCTAGTTCATAGTTCACGAAGGTCGGATGCGTGGAGTTTGCAGTAAAACTTTCTGACATTTTGGTTGTCTGATGTTAAAGTAAAGTTCGACGTACTTTCAGAATTAAGGTCTGGCCACATTGATGCGAGACCCGTGAGGAAAACGCGACTATTCATGCCACTTAGATACAATCGGCTCGTACGAATTTTGACCGCATCCCGCGACGGCAATATTGGCCTTAGTTTTGTCAGATCGATAAGGAATAACCAAACTTTTGATTAATGCATGGGGATAGTCTCATCCCTAATGTTGTAAATATTGTAACAGTGTGATAACTATTAGGAAAAAGATATCTTTGTTTAACATACTAGGAAATAATATTTTCTAAAAGCTAAAACAAACAATAATATAACTCAGCTTTTATTTATTTATCAATGTTTGAGTACTTTATTTCCTTCTTCCGTTGATTCAAAGCTCTGATAACTTTGCGTCTCAGAAATTGAATACAAACATTTCAAGAAATGATACCATTTTTGTAATAGATGACATGTTGAAGACTGGAAAAGTTTTACCGATTTCAAATGGATAGGCTGACTTGATTGGGGAACATATTGCCCTTTTATTTGACATTTTTATTTTTATTTTAAGCTATTGACATTCGTAATTTAATCTCTTTGGTTGTTATTTGAAAGTTGATATTTAGAAAATTTGTAATTTAATAAAAATTAATTACATTTGTAATGTAATGATAGTGATATGTAGACAGTTCTTGATTAAGTACTTGTTTATTTAGTAGGCCGAATATGAAAAACTATTGTGTATGTGTTACAAAATCTGTAAAATACAATATTTCAGGTAAATAAATGTTATGTGCCTCTGTCAAGTCAGCCTATCGTAAGCCACTGCTGGACGTAAGCCTGTTCCAAGCTGTACCACAACAACATGTCCTCCACCTTCCGTATCTAGTCACCAGCCGCCTTTATAAGGTCGTCGGTGTGACAAGAGAATGGCGTCGGTGTGACAAGCGAAGGTCGTCGGTGTGACAAGCGAAGGTCGTCGGTGTGACAAGCGAAGGTCGTCGGTGTAACAAGCTAAGGTCGTCGGTGTGACAAGCGAAGGTCGTCGGTGTGACAAGCGGGGGGACTCCAACGCTGAGCTTGCTGACATGCGGTTTCTACTCCAGGACTCATTGTAATGTGCCTAGGTAGGATTATTTAGTACGTAGCAACTATTAACACACTATTTCTAATCCTACTATTTAATTTTTTGCTTGGTTTGTTAACCATGCAAAAAACCCTAAATCAAATATAGTGAAAAAAAAATATTACCGTCACAAATAAAATATTGCTTTCATAAAATAATAGGTACATTTTTAGAATTGATATTTTTGTAGAGGATATCGATATTGCAGTTTTGGAAGATAGATAGATTTGTAAGTTTTCATTATTAATGTTACATAAATAAAGTACATAAATTTGATTTGCTTGAAAGATGTCTTGGGAATTGTGTTTATTGTTGTTCGTTGTTGATTCAATTACTTAATGTTTTTTTTCTTCAGATATACATTGAAATATTATGATGTTCATTTTTCTGAAAGATTAGTGGGTCGAACCTGTTAAGTACCTAACTCGCCAGGGTTTTTATTGTTGTTCTAGGAATCTTTTCTAATAGAAGTTATTACTAACTACGAGCTCGCGGCTTCGCTCCCGTTATGTACGGAAAATTATCCACGGGAACGTTTTAAATGTAGCCTTTATATACTTAATACTAGCTGTTCCCCGCGACCTTCGTCCGCGTAAAATTATTAAAAATACAATTTTCCCCGTTTTTACAACATTTTTCATTACTGCTCCGCTCCTATTGGTTGTAGCGTGATGTTATATAGCCTATAGCCTTCCTCGATAAATGCGCTATCCAACACTAAAAGAATTTTTCAATTCGAACCTGTAGTTCCCGAGTTTAGCGCGTTCAAACAAACAAACAAACAAACAAACAAACTCTTCACCTTTATATATTAGTATAAAATAATAATAATAATAATAATATAGTATATATAGAGTATAGATAAGTTTGGATGGTCGATAAACAATATAGTCCTCCTTACCGATTTCGGTAACGGCGACCCTTTAATGCTATTTCCTTTCTTTCCCTTATATGACTGGCAAGACCGAATTTGCTCTTAAATATTGGTTGTACGACAGGCCTCCACTTAAAAAAAAAAAAAAGGCGGAAGTTAGGCCGTCCAGGCTGCCTACAAAAATCTTCCAACCTCTTACTTTCTTGGTCTCGAAACAAGAAAATTAAAAAAAAAAAAATACTTGTAAGTTTTTTTTTTAAATTTTAATCAGCTGGCAAACTGGAATTGCGCTACATTACCTACAACGCCACCTTTCAATGTAGTATTATTTTAATCTTATCTTTTAGTAAGGAAGAAAAGGGATGCAGCTATGCAGGTCGTATAGCCTCATCTCTCTAGATCTCTGGCCATAATTATTTCCCTACATAGTTCCAATAAAACTTCCCTAAAGTATGTCAAAAGCGAAGAGCAAAGTCGAGTGGGTGAAGACAATTAGGCAGCTATTACTTTCCCAAGTCTATAGACTTTGTAACTCTGTAGACTGACGAAGTTATGTAACGAAGTTTATGGTAATATAACAGATACATAATATTGGTTATCCTGTACTGGTTGTAGCTCATTTAGGGAGAATATGACCGGAACCTGGTTTTCCTATTGATATACAGGGTGTAAACAGACCCTTCACGAAGCCGTCAATCAAGCATTCTGTACATCAAACTAAGTAACCTCACGCAATTTTTTTTGCTGGGAAACGATTTTTTTTTTGGGGTGAAATATCACGTTTTACGAAAAAACTCAAAGTAATGCAGTCAAAACATTGTGCTGATGGACAGATTGAATAGTACGGGGGTCGTTGAGATGTTTAAAGTAAAGTTATAACATTCCTGTATTAAAAAAAAAAAACTTCTGAAAAAGTTGGAACTTTGGCCCCTAATATCTCCGTAACTAGAAGGTTCCCAGGTATAGTCTAGAACAAAAAAATGATCGCCATGACAGGCAGAATAAGTGCCTTTCAGCTTCGTTAAGGGTCTTTTTACACCCTTTGTACACCGTGACTTTTTGTCGTCTTACAACGGCAGCCCACTTCATGTATTCAATGACTACTAAGCATTCATAAAAAAAAATAGGTATTTAAGTATGAGATTTTAATAATTTAAAAATAAAAATATTATTCAATATTATGACGCATGACGTAGTTAAAACAACCTGTTGTGAGCGACGATCTACTGGACTGGAGCGCTGGTGGATTTCTGGGTATATTCTCCCGTTTGACACGTAAACATCATTAACAGGATGTTTCATAATTTTTTCTAATGTTTATTTATTTTTCTTTGAACCTATTACGGTAGGTAAAAAAAAACGCGCCTAGAACTATTTTATGTCGGGCACATTGAGTGGACCACCTTTGTCAGACGACTAAAAAGTTACGGTGTATATGAATGATATATTCTTCTTCTTTGCGTGTCAATGAACTCAAATTGTGTTAGAACAGTATGTAGCCACCTGCACAGCTGTTATTAATAAGTGTGATGAGGGGAGTAAGTCTTTCTAGTACTTTTTAGCTAATCATTATCCAAATACATTTTTCCTAAAATGTACTAGAAGCCTACTGCTTCATTATAGTTACAAAAATGTTGTTTATTAAAAACAAAATTTTTTCATGCGCCATTTTTTCCTGTAGCAGTCGTGTTCATTAGGCAAATTAAAGTTCCAAGGTATCCTTAGCGAGACGGCTTTCAGAAAAAACTAAACAACTTCGCGTCAATTAGTAAATTAATCAAGTTTTTTTCCTGGAATGACTAGAATTTTAATAAAAAGTCTTATTCTACCCGTCTACGAAAAACGGGAGCCTGCCGTTTTGCCGAAAAGATTTTGACCAAATTTCATTACCCAAACAAATTTTTGCAATTTTTTTTTATACCATTGCAATATTTCGAATGATTTTAGTACGCATATTTTGATTTGGTCAAATTTTTACTTGGCAAAATATTACCAAGTATAATGTCATTATGGCATTTGGTCTTTACTGAAATGATTTATTACAGCAAACAATCTTCAGACAATAAACGTTTGGTGAAATGATTTGTTAAGACAAAAAATATTAAGGCAAAAATAGGGTAGGTTAGGTTAGGTTAAAACTGTGACCCCCTACGCACGAGCCGAGCGAGCGCAGCGAGCGGTGCCGCGGGAGCGGCCGGCGAGTGCCAGAAACGACTTGCATTAATAGAAAAAAGAGATTGTTTTTAGTAGGTTACCCGGAACTGAACTATTTAGATTAGGATAATTACTAACTTATTTAAAAAAAAATGGTTAGGTTAGGTTAAAACTGTGACCTCCAGGAACGACTACATTATAATAGAAAAAAAAATATGGAAAAAAAACGCTACTTACTAAAAAAAAATAGTTAATATTCATATTATTATAACCTGTTTAGAATTTGTCTTATTTTATTTTGCGTAAAAACTGTTATTCCAACTGAAATATTTGACTAAATAAAAAATGTTAAAAGTACTTGTTGGTAAACAAGTTATAAGTTTAAACGTTCACTTCCCAAACATTAGGTTTGCGTTACAATTTTTTGTGAATAGATTTTTTGCTAAGTAATAATTTGGCAAATGAAATTATGCGAAAATTTTTTTGGGAAGTGAAAATTTGTCAAATGCCTTTCGGTCAAACAAGGGAGACCCACGAAAAACATTCTGTCTAGAAGCAAAGCAAAAATAAAGATCGTAACACAAATACTTAGTGTACTAAGAAGCCACTTTGGTATTTTTAAGACATAAAACACCACTAATATGCTTTATCCTTACTAATATTATACATGCGAAAGTAAGTTTGTTTATTTGTTTCTTACCTTTTTACGCCTAAACCACTGAACCGATCATCCTGAAATTTTGCACATACGTTGTCAGGTGTCAGAAACGGACATAGGGTACCTTTCATCCCGAAAAAAAGTACTGTTCCCGAGTAAAACAACAATCACGTTCTTATGACAATAGATGGCGCCACGTATTTTTCGAATCAAGATTGAATTGTATTATTTCAAGCAAAGTACAACCCGAATTGATTGTCAAGTTTTAAATTGATGCGAGTGAAGTCGCGGGAAAAAGCTAGTTAATAATAAATTGTATCCAATAAATCGGCAAAGCTTCTCATGGCCTTAATATCTTCAAAGCACCTACACACGATAACTTGATGAAAATAACAGGAAAATTCTTGAAGTTTGTCGGTGATATAAACTTTTGTTTCTTTGAAGTTATACAAGGTGTAAACAGACCCTTCGCGAAGCAGTCAACCAAGCATTCTGCACATGACTAATTAACTCTACGCAAAAATGATTGCTGGGAAACGACTTTTGTTTTTTGGGGTGAACAATCACGTTTTACGGTAGGACTCAAATGTAACGCACTCAAAACATTGTGTTGATGGATGCATTGAATAGTACAGGGGTCATGGAGGTATTTAAAGGAAAGTTATAGCATTGAAAACATGTATTTAAAATCTTCTTTCTTTATCGTGTGGTTAGTTCGTAACCTGGTGTCAGAGTTTTTAGGCCGCCCATGGGCCTCTGACTTGGCTTTACATGCTGTCAAGAAATATCTCTCAGGTGAAGGAAAACATCGTGAGGAAACCAGCATGTATTTAAAATAAAACTTGTGAAAAAGTTGGAACTTTGACCTCTAATATTGCCGTAACTGGAACGTTTCTAACCACGAAGCCGAAAGAACCAGTGCCTTTCGGCTACGGAAGGGTCTTTTTACACCTATTATGAAAGTCAGTCAGTCAATTCAGATTTTCGAAGCGAAAACCATGGATCTAGGTAACCGCAAAGAAGGCCTTATTGCTGGACCTCGAGTACACTCTCACGACACGAGTGTAGGCTACTGCGGTTATGACAAATTGCTTACGCTTTTGCTCCGCTACGTACTACGTATCACACCGCAAGCCGCATCACCTGAAGTCGTGAGTGAGTTAGCACTGGCAACAAACAGCATAAGGCATATGCAAGGTTTATTGCATATGCCATGCTTGCGGTTCGATTGCTTGGCAAAGTCGTCCTCCAAGTCTTTTCATGAACTCAAGAGTTCATGAAACTCCGTCCACTGAAACGGTGTCGAAGTAGATATCGGTGTTTTTTTTCTTTTCTTTTCACAGTAATGAAATATCAAAGGAATGAACGTTCATACAATCCTTTCATTTATTTGTTTTCCATCATTCGGTGACAATGCCGAATGCCCCAATCCATCATCGTCGGTTCACTAATGAATTTAAATTTCACATCTGATTCATCGAAAGATGCCGTATGAAAGGCAAAATAAATAAAATTGAAGCGCATGATATCGTATAAAGCGTGCAAAGGTGACAACCAAGGTGCTTTTGAAGCGACGTAAATGAATGGACATAGCGTTGCATACATTCCGTGTTTGAAATGTTCATTACAACCAATCTCGGCCTCACTGTAGGCATGTCCACAAAAGCGAAGCGGAGCAGAGGTGTCTACTTATTGAAATTCCATTCGTAATTTATTCCTAGCTATGTACCTTTTCGCTCCAATGGACAGATAGCCAAAGGGAATGGATCCCACGCTTACTAAACGTAGGTCTAATATACAAGCAAATGTTGTCTAGTTAAACAGCTCCATTGAACTATGACAGCAAAGCACATATTGTAACTAGGACCTAGTTACAATATGATCATTTTATAGGCCCGGACTCCACCAAAGCGAAGAGGAGAGGAGAGGTGCAAAGCGGCGCGCTGAACGCCGCTCACAGCACACCGCTCACCGCACGCCGCTCACAGCACATCGCTCACCGCACGCCGCTCACAGCACACAGCTCACCGCACCCCACTCACAGCAGTTGCCCGTTCCAAAGCGTAGATCTCGGTGGAGAAGGATTAGAAAACGTTTTAGTAAATAACTATGCAACTTAACGTTACGCGTAAATCTTGAATTTAAAGACAATTCATATTACATACCTACGCGTACATACAAAACATTGATTTCGCCAGTGTCTACCCACACTCTGGGCGGGACACAAAGCAAAAATGCTACCAATATATTGGTTTCGCGACATTGTGATCGGCATTTTTAGCATAGTCTTCTCTCAATATCTGACCAACTCTAAAAATAAAAAACACTTATTTTACGATAAAGATCTTTTGGCGCTCGTATAACGTTAACAAGAGGCGCTGTTGGTGAACAAGATGGCATTAAGTATATAGTTTCGATTTTAGCCACGTGCCAAAATTTTTTTGTACGGCAACATTGGTTGCCGTGATGGCCCAGAGGTTAAGGTCTCGCCTCCCATGCGTGAGGTTGTGGGGTCAAATCCAGGCAAGTGCCAATGTGACTTTTTCAATTCAATAATAATAGCCGCTCAGGTCGATCTTTAGGTTAAGCCGTGCTTAACTAGGTTGGTCTGTGGATGGGTGACCACCCATTACATACCGAGTTTCCTCCGCGCTTCGGAAAGCACGTTAAGTTGGTCCCGGCTGACATTGACAGACGTTACAGATAGTTAGTGGCCCAAAAAGTCTGACAACTAGTCTTACCAAGGGTTATCGTATTACCCAGTACTAACTGGGTTGTGGAATTCAGATAGGTAGTCGCTCCATGTAAAATACTGATACTCAGCTGCATCCGGTTAGACTGGAAGCCGACCCCAACATAGTTGGGAAAAGGCTAGACAGATGATCTTGGACATCACAGACATCGGTGAAGGAAAATGGCGTAGGCTGAAATCGCCAACCGTCTTGAGCAAGCGTGGTGATAAATGATCGTGCGTAGAGAACGCACGATCATTTATCACCACGCTTGCGCCTTTGAGAGGCCTTTGTCCAGCAGTGGGACAGTAACAGGCTGTTATTATTTTATTACTATGTGAACATGTTTTAACAGTTCCATACTCCATTTTGGGATTATGTAGGTAACTACATACAAAGATATCTATCGAAGGTCTTCATGGTACCAACTTGTGTTCACATGTCAAAGGAAGGCTTATGTGTTTGTACCAGGATTACCCTGTGACGAGGGTTCACTACAATACAAACTACGTGAAGAGCATTTAGTATTGTCCCAGAGTCAGAGACAGCACCGTACATTGTATTTCTTGGTAGAGGGCAGCTGGAAACAACAAGGTGACTCGAGCAGGGTCCTGGAGGAGGTGAATATGGTGGCTGTCGTGCAAGGTGGCCGTCAAGAGCACCTATTCGTTATTTAAGTGGTCTTCTTCCTGATAATGTTTATTTATTTATCATTTCTGGCCAACCAACAATTGTTAATACTGTAACATGTTAAAATAAAGATTCTTATATTAAAGGTTAGTATAACAATTTCTTATAGTTTAGCACCGCATGCCCCATAAAATAATAAATGTCAAAGTTAAAGTCTAAAGTAAAATTTAAATCAAACTTTAAAAACAGAATAAAAATCAAAATAAAAAATAAAATCAAAAACAAAAATCAAAATAAAAATAAAAATTAAATACAAAAATAAAACAAAATAAAATCAAAAACACATTCAAAATAATAATAACGATCATTATGGCATAATCAATTCGTCTGTTAGGAGTTGTTATTACATTATTGTTAAACTTAAATAGCTGTGGGAAGGGCACATTGCTCGTAGAATAGATGGCTGATGGGGCCGAAAAGTCCTGGAGTGGCGAAAGCAAACTGGAAGACGTTGTGTTGGAAGGCCTCCCACTAGGTGGACCGATGACCTGGGGAATGTAGCGGGGATCCTCTGGATGCGAGTCGCTCGGGACCGGTCAATGTGGCGACACTTGGGGGAGGCCTATGTCCAGCATTGGACGTATTTCGGCAGAAATAATGATGATGAGTTGTTATTATTAAAGTGTCCACTTGCCCGATAAATACAAGATCTTTATTTCAGTCCTGTAGAAATGTGAGAGTCATTTTTCGACAGGTAAGTGATGATATATAAACCATACTACTACGAATCGTGTGAAGAGTAGACAAAATTAAGTAAAAAAAAACAGCGTATGTGAAACATCTGTTTACTATAACAGCTAACAAGTACGTCAAACAAAAACATTAATGAAACGATACTTATGCAAAATAATATTGACGAACAGCTGAAAATATCGGTGGCACGTAATTAAATCCACCTGTATTTTCAATATTGTAACGTACATGTGGATGTGCAAACGGTACTGCATTCAATTTTGCGGTCATCGGTTGAGAGCTAGTGACCGGTGATACTACTGTTCATTTCCTATCGGACGTGAACAATAGTGCATTTTGAAATGAACGACTGAATCTCTTTGTTGTACAGTGAAGATATCATTTTTCGCTTGTTTAGACTTTGTAGTTTACATGAGTGGATAAGCCAGTCCATATATCGTTATTCCTTATTTTAATTCATTTTCATTTTTTGTTTTGTTTTATGCCTTTGACATTAATTGTTTGGATCTGACATTTATTCATTTCTCATATTTTTACGTCATTTAATTAACTTTATTTATTTAGCCAAAGTGTAATCTGCCTGTAAAAGTGACAAAAGTGTTTGATTGTAACTAATAAGGTTCAATGACCTGAAATAAATGTTTTTTTTTTTATAAACAAAAAAAAAATGCGTGCCATGGCCTATATGGTTTTAAATAATAGAAATCTGAAATTTAAAAAAAATCGAACTACCTAATTCCTTGCACAATTACTGTTCTTGTTTAAAAGATACGTTTACATTTTCGAAATATCCTCCTTCAACTTTGAATTTGAATTTTTAAAATCCACCTGTGGAAGACCTGATAAGTTCCTAGACCGTCTCCGAACACAAGTGGGAAGATGCTACTTCAACCTCGCAAAGTGGGACTACGGAATGGCAGCAGGGAGTGGAGTGGATGTGAAGCTTTGTCACAAACTATGTTCCACCTCCTACTCTGCCGAAGGCCTCAAAAAATGTAATGAAGATGACCTTTGTGCTGCTACTGGCGACACTATGGTGAGGGCAATGTTTTGGTTCAGAAGAAGAAGAAGAATGAATGTCGGATATGTCAGGATTTAGTCCGTTAGGCTCGTACATCATGTGGGCGGACGATGGGTTTTGTGCTAAGAAAACACACTGGGTGCGATACACTATTTCTAGCAAGACTAACGAATTACTTGAGATTACAACTTAACACAATAACACGGGGCACAATGAATCGGGTACAGTTCTAAGACATCTGAACTCCACCACGATCAGGCATTGACTGTCGCCCTCGCCTCGAGCTGAACATCAGGGTTCTGTAGAAACACGCTGATGTGTGGGTAGACTGGTAAGTAGGACGCGTCATGTCACCATTGCCCGTTTGGCCCGTTTGGGTGTTGGCGCGTTTGTCGAATCATTTTATGTCCGTACTAACGACCGGATCCGACATATTATGTCCGTTATATTTTTGTTATTAAGTAAAATAATAAATGGGCAGTATGATAGGATCCTGTCCATTTTATTTAGGTGTAGGTATCTTATTTGCTGACTGAGTTTAGTCATTAAGTAGTATAACTTGAACTGTCACCTACGCAAAAACAACGTTTTCTTTGATGAGTTGGTAGATGTTTTGAGTATCTTTCCAATTTGTGTTTTCGTGATTGTCAATAAAGGTAACTTGTAGAATATAACTATCTTTGTCAGGTATAAGGGTTCTATTTGATTCTGAATGTTAAAGGTAAGTCTAAAGGCAAAGAAGTGCGTGGGACGCCTTTGACTGCGAAATGATCTGTTTGAATCGTGGGAGATAAGTAATTAAACAACATAAGGATCCTCATTTTATTCTTATTTTGACGCCCACTCAAAGACCAGAATTAATATTAAGTAGATACATTTTATACAGTGATAACAAAATTTCGCGAGTTATACCAGTTTATATCAGTGTATTTTCGGTTTATACCCGTTTATTTATTTAACTTGTTTCGACATTGAATAATAAACGATAATGCAGTGTTATATGCATAATATAATATTGCGTTGGGTTTACTTTTGCTTTATTTCTTTTACGTGTAATAAACGAGGTAGTGTAAATGGTTTCAAAAGTAAAAAGTAAAGCGATTATACAGACAGCACGCGTAGCATTTGAGGTACGGAATTTACCTAGTGATAAAAAACTTCATTTTCCATCCGTCGTATTTGTTTCTCAATATGGATGTGAGTAACTCGGCTGGACTAAATAATGATGATTATTACATATAACGTTAATAATCGCTACGGAAAAATACCTACCTCTCATGAAGTAAATTCACACTCCGCTACCAGCAATATCTATTTGTAAGATCCTGTCAATTTTGATATTCTCAGATTAATTTATTCATGCGAAAAAAATTATACATATATTGCGAAAAGTGTGAAAAAGAATGAACGCTCGATTTTTGCCATTACGGATAAGATACTTTTATATTTCATGAGACTCTAAATGTGCATGATCCGTAAAAGGAGACAGATTTTCTTGTTTGTGAGGCGGGTTATACTAAGGGCCCGGACACATCGCCACGGCGCGGCATCGTACCGCGGGACGGTGCCGTGTACCTGCCTGGCAGTTAATGCAAAGAGTTAGAGTACACTTTTGAATCGATGATTGCTGCCGTGACCCGTCGCGGCGCACCGTACATGGCATCGCAACAACCATAACTGCCAGGCGGGCACACCGTCAGCCGTCGTGGCGCACCGTACATGGCATCGCAACAACCATAACTGCCAGGCGGGCACACCGTGAGCCGGAGTGGCGCACCGTACACAGCACCGTCCCGCGGTACGACGCCGCGCCGTGGCGATGTGTCCGGGCCCATACGGCGTCTTTTCTGTACGATTTTGTTGTAAGTATCTATCGATTCTCCCTAGTAACCTCTGTCATACGATTTATTTGCATACGGTTTGGGTGGTTAGTGGATATCGTCGATGGAATACGTAATTTCAACATCGTATTTTAGAGCTTCTAATATACGTAGCCCTACAAATTCTATTTCTTGAGGAAATCAACAAACTGGATGTTGAAATGTGTGAAGAAGAAGTGGCCACTCTGTCAGTCAAAGGCGTTCCACGTGGATTGTGAAAAACGAAGCCGTCCATGTATGAAATGTCATATAGCAGTGATGATGAATTTCAGAATTTCTTGGTTTTAACGCTTTTGTTGGGTGTATATAGGGTGACTGGTAATTAGTGAACGATACTTAAACACGGGATTGTGCTCATGATAACAAACAACTTTCTCAAAGAAAAATTTGTTTTATACTCATTCATTTTTATCACAATAAAACTTACGAGGCGGGCTTGCGAGCCGCGCGGGTTCTCTGCCTACCCACTGTTGCACGGTACGATAGTAATGAGACAGAACAGCTGATAGGTCAAAGGTGCGCTTGTGAGTTTCATATGGCTGTTGTGTGTTATTGTGATAAAAGTGAAAGAGTATAAAAAAAAATCTTTGGGAAAGTTGTTTGTTAATATGAGCCACTAATTACCAGTCACCCTGTATACACGCATTATGACTTATGGCCTGAAAAACTGATGTTTGGACATCCTTCAGACCGAATTACAATAAAAGAGAGATGCTATTAGTTTTAAACAAATACTCATCAATTTCTTTGCCAATGTTGAAATATAGTTTTGGTAATCTTCAAAGCTAAAAGTTGACTACGCATTTTCGAAAGTTCTCGCTAGCAAGCAAGCTTTTGGATTCGGGGAATTGAAGTAGTCTGTATAGCAAGTTAATTAATATGTTATCTATATAAAGGGTGTAAAAAGACCCTTAACGAAGCCGAAAGGCACTTGTTCTCCTCATCATTGCGATCATTTTTGTGTTCTAGACCATACCTGGGAATCTTCTAGTTACGGAGATATTGGGGGTCAAAGTTCCAACTTTTTCAAAAGTGTTTTTTAAAAATACCACTTTTAAAGATTTTAACTTTACTTTAATTAACTCCATGACCCGTTTACTATTCAAAGCATCCATCAGCACTAAGTTTTGAGTCCGATACACTGAGTTTTACCTTAAAACGTGATCCCAGTTGTTACTAGGGAATACGATACCCCTTGGTAAGACTGGTTGTCTGTTGTCTGCTGTGTTAACTAAAAGCTTTTAATAATTACATTTAAAAGGCTAAGCTTAGTAGTACCACAGGTAGAACTGTCATAATTAAATTGTCCAAAAGGCAGCCACATCTGGACTAAGGTCAGAGAATTACAATCCTGTCAAATTCTCCGAGAAACTTTCAGAAGAATATACTTCTTTTAATTTCCTGCATACGCTAACACAGACATAAATCCACGTTTTATTTATTGAATAACTTCAATTGTAGATAACTATATAATATGTTACGTAAGACGTATGTTTATCACAAAGGGGTAGCTATGACCTTGAATCCTGTTACCGACTGGACACAACTGGACCCAACCGGGATCAACTCATCACACACCCCATTGTATTGTGTCCACTAGCGCACGTGACATCATTTGTAGTCTAGTCACGTTATCAACACATTCTGGGAACGCGTGTGTTACCGTTTCCTTATAGGTAAATCTTCAATTGATAATTTAACATATGGTCATACATAACATATGGTATATGTATAAAGGGTGTAAAAAGACCCTTAACGAAAACGAAAACCACATATTCTGCCCATCATTGGGATCATTTTTTTGTTGTGGACCATACCTGGGAACCTACTAGTTACGGAGATATTGGCGGTCAAAGTTCCAATTTTTTCACAAGTTTTTTTTTAAATACTACTTTTTAAGGTTTTAATTTTACTTTAATTACCTCCATGACCCGTTTACTATTCAAAACATCCATCAGCACCATGTTTTGAGTGCGTTGCCTTGAGTTTTACCGTAAAAAGTATTTTTTCACCCAAAAAAAAAAGTCGTTTCCCAGCAATAATTTTTGCATAGGGTTACTTAGTTTGATGTACATAATGCTTGGTTGACGGCTTCGTGAAGGGTCCGTTTACACCCTGTATATGGTCTATCGTCATAGCATAACATCACGCCTGTAATCCCAAGAGGATGACACAGAGGTGTACTAACAGTTCACCCACGATCATTTCGCTAGTTATGTTTTGTTTACTTTGATCCCGACCTGGAAATCGAATCAAGACGGGAACCAATGTGGTCGCAAGCATGACAGCTAAGCATGAGGTGCTTGCCTAGACCAACAAGGCAGTCGATAGTCAGACGAGTTAAAATGAAATTATTCGTATAGAAACAGGAGATACAGACTAAGCTTGTACAGTTTACAAGCTCTTGTGGCAGCAAGTGTGCAAAGATTAAAATCCCGAGGTTGTCGATATGTGGCATGTGGACTCAGCAATCATTGTGCCGATATTCGTGTCAGGCAATGGCTTATTGCCAAGAGCCTCGACCAACACCTGAGGAGGCCCTCGTTAGGCTCTTTGAGACGGCACACATTGTTAGGAAGTTTCTCTCTGGAGTCCTGACCGCCGATAGCTTGGACCCTGGTCCTGATGCCGCTGGGCTATAATTTACCGCTACCGTGTCAAAAAATGGTCACATTCCATATTCGTTGTCATTTGAGTAGAATTGTCTCGTTCAGACATGAAATGAATGAAATTTGTACTATTGTTTCGACTGTGTGCGCTTACTCTTCTCAGTCTTCATTAGGGCATACGGAATGTGGGTTCGGTCCGCATGCCCTGGTCATTATCTGCCTAGTCTTTTCCTAATTATCATGGGGCCGGACCGCATGCAGCTGAATACGGATAAGCCGAGTGCGTATTTTACATGAAGCGACTGCCTATCTGTCCACGAGCCAATAACTGGGTAATAAGATTCCCCGTGGCAAGACTGGTTGGTTGGTGGACTTGGTTAACTCTCTCTTTCTCTCACTTTATCGTGCCACCGTAGATTGTTTATTTATTTATTTATTTATTTAGGGACAAAAAACAGTTACACGTAACAATTTGTATATCAGAGCTAATTAGGTGCATTTAATATACGTATAACCCACACTATTGTCCACGGATTCAAAGAAAAAATACTTAAAAGAGCAAAGGACGGACGGTCACTTATCTTAATTATTAATTAAAAGAAGAAAAAAAGAAACAAAAGTAAGTTATGAAAGGTTGTCGGTAAGTAATGTTATAGCCATTTTTTTAAATCGTGCAGGAGTAAACGCAAAAATATCGGTATCAGTAAAGTGTGTGTTATAGGTTACTACAAGGCGGCGGAGAGGTGCCCGCTCACCGGCGTTTGTTTTGCACTTCTCAGTGTGAAACAGACGAGGAACGCGCACCTCCCGCCGTATAATACTTCTAGGGACTACGTAACATAACTTATTGGTAAGTTCATTACAATCAAACTTATTATTACAAATGCCATGCAGCATCATGGCCATGAGTAGCGTACGCCTGGACTCCAAACTCAAGAGATTGTGTTGTTTGAGTAGTTGTAAATAAGAAATTCTCGAGTGATAAAGTTTAAACTGCACGTTACGTAGGAATTTCTTTTGAACCATTTCAAGTCTATGTGAGTATTTGCCATAGAAAGGACTCCAAATAGGAACAGCATATTCTAACTGAGAGCGAATCAGGGTCTTGTATAAAAATAAGAAAGTAGTCTTTTTTTAAAGTCCCTTGAAGATCTCATGACGAAACCATACATCCGATAGGCTTTGTTAATAACATTATCGATATGAATATCAAAGTGTAATTTGGAATCAAGCAATATTCCAAGGTCTCGTGTGGACTCCACTTTTTTCAAAGGAATGCCATGCAGGTTATATGTGAAATGAATTGTGTTTTTATTTTTGGTAAATGATATAGAATTACACTTTGGTAAGCTGAGTTGTAACTTGTTATCTAGGCAATATTGAGAGAGTCTATGGAGATCCTCTTGAAGCAGTAGGCAGTCATGAATATTCAAACAAGATTTATAAATTTTCACATCGTCGGCGTACATGAGAAAGGCTGAGTTAATAAAACAGGATTGATTGATTGTTATTTGGTTACAGGCTACTGATACTTGCCTTCATAGCTCAGGTGTTTGTAGTTATCACATCAACCTCGTAAGTTTCAACGGAGGTAGTTGAGACATCTCATCATTCTCTTCCCCTTATCTCAATTCATTTGGGGTCGGCGCAGCATGTCTTCTTCTTCCTTACTTATCTATTACTCGTCATCAGATACCTCCTTTCTTGCCATATCATTCTTTACACAGTCCATCCATCGAATCACACTCTCCGAATCACATGCCCATACCACGACAACCGATTACCACACAACTTTTCAGTCACCGGCGTCATTTCTATCATTTCTTATTTTATCCATTCGCGTAACACCAGACATCCCTCTTCTCATCACCACATGCAAATGCCTAGTTGTGACAACTTTAATTAAAAGGACCACGTTTTAAAGCAACCACTGTTACAAAGGCTCTTGTTTCTAATAAGTAGTTCTAGTTCTAGTTGTTTATTTCTATTGTTTAGTTCATTATGAAACAATGTATCTTATTGTACAATGTAATTGAACTAAATTCTTTGTTTCATCATTTTGAATGGGGTCAAATATCTAAAAACATAATAAGTACCATGGTAAGGTTATTTTTATTAGTCATAATTATCTCTTATTGTTTACAATGTTGCAACAACGGATTTAAAAGGATGGGTTGGTTTGGGTGGCCATGTGTGTCGAACGGCTAATGACCGTTGAAATTGGCGAGGCCTCGATAGAAGATCTCGAATCGAAAAGAAGATTGGTCTATCTTGATGATTGGGAGGCCAATCAACAAGATAGAGCAACAACCATACTGAATTCAGAAGGTGGACCTGTCTTGGGAGTGATCCGTGTCCACTTATGAACTGCGATGGGGTAATTTGATATTACATGGGCCACATTTCATTCAAAAAAGTATAAAAAATACTTCTATGAACTATGAACTGTAGTCTATGTGTTACTCTGATGGTATATGGTATATTATTGTAAAGTTTTATTAAAATCCAATCTGTAGTTTTTGCATGAAAGAGTAACAAACATCCATCATCCATCCATAATCACAACCCTTCGCGTTTATAATATTAATAAAAGAAAAATAACAAAAGAAAACATTGGCCTCCAAAAGCTAAATTGAGTGAAATCTTAAAAAAATAACGATAAGTGTCTCCTTTTTATATACAAGTAGAATAAATTGATAGCTTCTAAACAGCTCTTTGTTTGATAACAAAGCACCTTTTCCCTTGAGCGTTGAACGCTGACAATACGCAGTCATTGCAAGGCTTCCTATTGACTCCTCAATTGATATTAAAATAATTTTTATGTGATATAAAAGAGGTTCTAAAGAAGCTTTATTATACGAATTTATTTTTACTTTACCTGAAAAGATTCGCACAGCGAGCGTGATATAAGGGAGCAGTGGCGAGGGTTTCGTACAACTCGATTCTTACCGGATTCCCTTTGAAAAATGGCACAGTCAATATTTTATTGACAAATAATATAATATAAATAATATAATATAATATGTACTCCGGCTTACTTCTTATAAAAATTGACCCTTCGCTACTGTAAGGGAGTGAACTTAAATAAAGGTGTTTATACGTTTAGTGTGGTTATCTAGATTTTGACTGCCTCGTTGGTCTAGTGGGTGAAAGCGCGACTGCTGAGCTGAATTGGTCTTGGGTTTGATTATCAGGTCGGGCCTAGTGTTATTGGGTTTAACTGGCGGAATTTAAATTTTGTAGATGGATTTCAGGTTATTGTTTGGTGCCGACTAATTTGTTACTTACATTTATTTAGGAGCTTAGTTAGACTTTTATTAAAAGGTTTTTTTACGTTTCAGTGTATTTACTCGTTTGTTAAACTTTTTGTTAAAAAATATATATATTTTAGACACTGCTATTTTTGAAGATTTTATTTAAAAGTAATGATATTAATAGTTTTAGGCACTTGTTATTTTTATCTTTGGGAAAGAATTATTGTACCATTTAAATAATAACCATTTTAGAAAGTTAGCCAGATGTTAGAAACACTACGGCGTTCGGGAATTATTGTATTAATTGTTTATTGCCGAGTTTCGTAGTAAAATTCATTGTTTTACTATTTCTTTAAATGTTTTGTTAGTGATAGTGTAAAGAAAGATAGTTTTTGTATTCTCCGAAGTAATAATTTCATTCATACACGGGGGTGCATAGAGGAGCTCGTAATAACAGCCGCTTGGGTCGATCTTAAGGTTAAGCCGCGCTTGCTTAGGTTGGTTCGTGGATGGGTGACTTTGGGTGTATGAAGAACAGGCCGTAAAGTTCTTCATCCCCCACAGAAAAGGGAGTTCCGACCAGATGGGTGTTATGTCTGGTGGGCTTGACAGTTGTAGTCAGTGGTGGCTTAGTAAGTCTGCAACTAGTCTTACCAAGAGTTATCGTACTACTTGTGGTGGTCAGATAGGCAGTCGCTCCATATAAAATACAGATATTCAGCTGCTTAGTTTTTTTCCTATAATTAGTAATTTAGGTTTCTGCTTATATTTTGCATAGCCTTTTTTCCTACTATGTAGTAGTCGGTTTTTCAAGTAACAGAAACTAGACTCAATTGTTTTAAGCTTTCACGGTTTACAACTAAACTTATACTGTCACTAACGGGATATCTTCAGTGATTGTTCATTTATTTATTTTCCATCCACCTGCATTCTCCAGTCAACCCGCGCTTGCAACAGCGTCGAAATATCGGGAGCTCAAAATAATGAACAATCACGGAAGATATCCCATAAGTGACAGTATAAGTTTAGGCCCAATTGCTGCAACTAACCACCTGCTTAAAGTGAGGGTACTCGGTATGTTAGGGAAGCTCACCCAACCGTACAAGGTTTTGGATGGGAAAATATGTACAATCACCTAAACTTGCGTCTGACCACCGAAAGGACTATTCCTGCTTGCAGTGCTCGGCTGCTATAAACACTTAAAAACTTTCTCTTCCTTGGTCCTTTTTTTAGGGTTCCGTACCTCAAAAGGCAAAACGGAACCCTTGTAGGATCACTTTGTTGTCCGTCTGTCTGGCTCTTTATCTCGGGAACGTGTGGAGGTACTGAGTTGAAATTAAAACCATAGAGGGGTACTCAGGCCATAACTATACTTACCAGAAACTTTTAAGTTAACGTAAAAAAAAGATATGGTCGTCGTCGATGGGAATCAAAATTTATACGGTATTTTCCGTTGACTGAATCATGAAATTTGGCAAGAAGCAATGTCTAACAGCACGTGTAAAGGAAAAAATCTGAAAACCGTAAATATGTAGTTTAATATCTAATTTATGAATCCTCGGTGCGCGAGTCCTATTTACACTTGGCCGTTTTTTTTGTTTCATTTTTATTGGCCGAAAAAAGCTGGTCAAACATCTGCGATCATTAACAGAGCCTGAGTTTTTTAAACAAAATATTAATATAATAAAAGAAAATCGGATATTTTACGGTCTTTTTTTGTTTTACTACTATTGGTCCCCACAAAAAAGGGCGGTAAACAGATGTGTTCATCGTGTGCACGGGGTTTTGTTTTAAAAATGGCAAACGCAACTTTCGTCGACAGTACCTATTTTGCAGTTACACAATTTATTACTAAGTAGCTGAGTAAATTCTGCTACACAATACTCCTAAAGAAAAAGTTTCTGTTGACACCTGCATTTGTAGTATCAGGTGTCAGGTTCACATATTTCCTGCTAGTTGAATACTGCCTACGTTTGTAATTAGTACCTATGTGTGTGTCTTATGTTTTCATTTAGCAACAATTAGGTGATTACACAGCGTTTCATGGTAATATCATCTTGGATATCGGTCATCATGTTACACTGTTTGTGTCAGCTTTCATACGTATACAGGAGGTTTATTTTTTGTTTGGCAACTGTAGAAGATCTAGCAAAGAACGACTTTCATGACGATGATGAATACAGAGTGATTCTTTTAATTGAGACTAGGGGGGAATCCATCAGAGATACCAGAAAACTTAATTTCTAAGTAACTACTTTTGTTTTGTGAAAGCAATATTAGCATACTACTTTTTGGTCAAGTTTGAAATTGTCCATCATTTAATACGTTTTTTTCGTGTGGCTATTGTCTAATTTGGTGTCAGAATTCTTACGCCGCCCATGGGCCTCTGACTTGAAACAAAATCTTGTCCATAAAAAATTGTGAAATTATCCAATTTTTCATAAATACTTACAAATTTTTAAAAAAAATGTTTCCTTTTGACCAATTTCCGCTGTCTCGATTTTTTTAAACGTCACTAAAGAAACTTTGTACAATTTCACTCATTTTTTATGGACAACTTAACGCTTGCGGCTTGACCCAAAAATTCAATATGCCAAAATTGTTTTAATAAAGAAGAGCTAAAGTTTCCTAAGAAAGTTTCACGATATCCCTTATGGATTCGGATTTCACTTTATTGGCCTACTTAAAAGAATAATATATGGCTGTATGGGTGGTTCGTTTTCCTGCATGACAACAGTAGAAGGTGACGGCTGACATGATGAATACCACAACTAACTGATGAATACTACTGACTAAACCATCATCTGCCTAGCCTTTTCCCGGCTATGTTGGGGTCGACTTCCAGTCTTACCAGATTCAGCTGAATACCTGTATTTTACTTGGAGCGACTTCCTATCTGACCTCCACAACACGGTTAGTACTGAATAGTACTATACCCCTTGACTAGACTGGTTGTCAGACTTTCGGGCCATTGACTACTTGTAACGACTGTCAAAGATCTACAGATGACAACGTGCTTTCCGAGGCACGTAGGAAACTTGGTATGCAATGGGTGGCACCCATCCACAGACCAACCTAGGCAAGCACGGCTTAACTTGAAGATTGACCCGAGCGGGTGTTATTATTTAGCCGCGAGTTCCTCAACTAAAATGATGAAAGCGATGCAACCCGTTGGGTTAAGCAGAAACAAGAGCACGCATGCCACGATCCTTGCACAGTTCTCTTCTCGACCACGTTCATACACCTGGGTCAGTAAAAATATGCAATTAATGTTTCGGTATAAAGGGTGTAAAAAGACCCTTAACGAAGCCGAAAGGCACTGGTTCTCCCCGTCAATGCGATCATTTTTTTGTTCTAGACCATACCTGGGAACCTTCTAATTACAGAGATATTAGGGGTCAAAGTTCCAACTTTTTCACAAGTTTTATTTTTAAATTCATTTTTTAAAGTAAAATTTTTACTTTAAACACCTCCACGACCCCCTTACTATTCAATCCATCCATCAGCACAATATTCTGAGTGCGTTACTTTGAGCCCTACCGTAAAACGTGATCTCTCACCCCCAGAAAAAAGTCGTTTCCCAACATTTTTTTTTGTGTAAAGTTACTTAGTTTGATGTACAGAATGCTTGGTTGACGGCTTCGTAAAGGGTCCGTTTACACCCTGTATAAAGTTGTACTCAAATGGTGATGGAGAACATTTTATACCACAGAAGTAGATTTGATGAGGCAGGCTGGTAGATGCTGCTGTCGTATCAGCCTCAGTGTGAATCGCTCGTCTCTCACATTTGAACAACTTCGGTTAAGTGGGAGACGCTTGCATAATATTTTACAGATTTTTCTATTACTTTTTGTAAATGAAAAATATTTCGTTTGAAAAAAATATATGAAAAAACGTTCTGCGTCGTGATCTGATCCAAATAACCACGCTACGAGTGAAAAACTCGACAAGGCTTACAAAATACTGAACCTTAGTATTTTTATATTAAAAATATCTTTTATGGAAGAAAAACATCAAAGGACCTTTCACAATTACTTAGTCTGACAAAAAATTCTTCAATTTAATGAAAATCCTGTACTTACATTATCGTAATTACCTATAACCGTCGTCCCCGGGGGATCGTGCCAAGAATCCTCAAAACCACTCGCGAGAGGAATCTTTCCTAATTTTATCATTAGTACATTCGGGACATTTACCAGACTTCAATCTCTAATTAGTTAATCTTGAAGGTACTAAAGTCTGGAAAAGTACCTACATGTAGTTTAACTAGGAATAAGACTAAGTAAGTCTATCATTTACGAGATTATTATTAGGTTTCTACTCAAACTACTTACTTTGTAAAAGCTTGTGGAAAGGTGAATTAAATGTGATCTATAAAGATGGCAAGATAGAATGTTCTAGAAAGGTTGTAATAAGACCCTTAAAAAAGCCGAAAGGCACTTGTTCTCCCCGTCATTGCGATTTTTTTTTGTTCTAGATCATACCTGGGAACCTTCTAGTTATGGAGACATTGGGGGTCAAAGTTACAACTTTTTCACAAGTAAAAAAAAAACATGTTTTTAATGTAAGATTTTTATTTTAAATACCTCCACGACCCCCGTACTATTCAATCCAGTCATCAGCACAATGTTTTGAGTGCGTTACATTGAGTCCTACCGTAAAATGTGATTTTTCACCCCAAAAAAAAAGTCGTTTTCTAGCAATAATTTTTGCGTAAAGTTTCTTAGTTTGATGTACATAATGCTTGGTGACGGTAGACGGCTTTGTGAATGGTCCGTTTACACCCTGGCACCCATGGCAAGATAGAATGCCACATAGAAAAAAGATAGAAGCCACAAATCTTTTTTCTGAGAGCCAAATAATAAATAATGGCTGTCAAGTGCAATTTGACACAATAGGCTGCAAGATATTACATTGTAATTATATAACAGACAATGTTATGTTGTGGTTCGAACACTTTTTACTAGCAAAAGAATATCTCCTGCGGTAGACTCATTACCTGAACTAACTACTAAAATAAGTCCATCAAGACAGTGTCAGACAAAAAGCTTTCTTTGAGGAGCGCAAAATCAATTACTAAGACAAAATAGTCTAGTATTTTGTCATAGTAATAGAATAGAGTTTAGATTGAAAGGTGAACTCATCAAAATATGTCTACTTTATTTTAAGGCTTGTGTAATACTTAATATTTTCTATGAAATATTATAGTCGTTTGGTACTTATAATTAACTAGCGACCACTTCTTCTCACGGATTTTACAATTTGACAAAACATTGAGATGTTATCATGACGATGTTGAAACATATGATAATAAATCCTCCGGAATCCGCGAATTCAAATTTCTTAACCGATCGACCGAAATCGAAGAACAACATGGTCATATAACTGAAAAATCGATGTCATTAAAGTAAAACAAAAAAATAAAAAAAAACATTGTAAGTCAAATAACATAACATCACGCTTGTAATCCCGAAAGGGTTAGGGAAAAGTGTACCTGATAGTACACCCACATTTCGCCAGTAAGTCAAATAATATTGCAAAATTATTTAAGACTACCTGTTCCCCGCGACTTTCGTCCGCGTAGAATTATTAAAAATACAATTTTCCCCGTTTTTGCAACATTTTTCATTACTGCTCCGCTCCTATTGGTTGTAGCGTGATGTTATATAGCCTATAGCCTTCCTCGCTAAATGCGCTATCCAACACTAAAATAATTTTTCAATTCGAACCAGTAGTTCCCGAGTTTAGCGCGTTCAACCAAACAAACAAACTCTTCACCTTTATATATTAGTAAGTATAGATAGTACTTATAGTTTTTTGTAATGAAACATTTGTTAGTATAATTTAGTACAGTTATACATATTTAAGATTATAAAATTATTTGGTTTTAAAATTTAATATCTAATCTGTAAGATATTAAATTGAAAATAATTGTTTTTTTTTTTATAGGATGGTGAGATTAATATTTATATAGAAAAATGCGTGGGAAACCTTGCTTAAATTCCAATGAAGGGTGTGACGAAATATTTAGTTTAGGCTCCAGGAATCCAATTCCCGACGGCTTAATACGAGATCTATCTCATTTTCTCGTTATGGCCTTTACTTGATAATATTTTTCCGTATCGTGATTACACGTGCGACTCACTGTGATATTATTTTAGTATCTTTTGAGAACTAAATGAGTAGGTACTTGGACTTTTCCCTCTGGTAGATACTTAGGGACTGGAGATTTTCTTAAACTTTCTACAATGTTTCTTTCAAGTGGGAACTGTTTTTTTTCTATGAAAATTTACATGTTGTCATCATCATCTTCCTGCCCTTGTCCCATGTTACGTGGGGTCGGCGATACACGTTTTATTCTTCCATTCTCCTCTGTCAACCGTGAACTCCTTTTTCTTAATCTACATCATTGTATATTTTTTTTAATTTGAAGAAGAATAAGAAAGTGAATTTACCTTGTCTAGATAAGTTCAGAACATTGGACCACCACTCTCTTTCGGTACAATTTAATATTAGCTGTACCGAAGACTCACCACCAATACCAACATGCAACTAAGCTTGGGTTTTACAAAATACGTCCCATATGGTGGTTAAAACAAAAGTTTCTATGAAAGAAGCCCGTGAAATTCGAGTTTTCTTACATTTTGTGCAATTTGCAGGTCAGGTCAGGCAGTTTGATGAACAAAATTTTATTCGCGACCGTAACGCGCATGACTGAATTATAATCATTAAAATCATCAATACATACAACCTTCTGAGTTCCTTTAATCCCATTGAATGATTATTTCATGAAAAAAAAGGGTTAAGAGAAATCCCATCTGGATTATCGGATGCACTGGTTTGTACCCCTAGCCATATAAATTTTATAATATAGTGCCTACCGAAATCTAATAAATTTAAGAAGCACCGTGTGTATTTATACGTGGCCATGAAATAAAAGTAGTCAGGCATTTGTTTCCACAGAACAGCACGTTTTGCAACGTTTTAAAACATGTAAGAATTTAAGTAGGTAGGTGGAATCTTGCATAATTAACAGTATTTTCTTGCAGTGTGCTTAGTTGTCGTATGACCTGTACAGTTAAACAAAACAATAAATTACTGTTTCGTCTAATCAGCAAATTCAAATTGTTTGAATATCACGAATGTCAGCCTTATTGTGAAGTAATACAAAGTTTAATTAATTTTAAACGTAGTTATGTTGGTTGGTTACCGAAATTCGCTGGTAACAAAACCATAATAATTTTGAAGATCAATTTTAGATTAATATTAGATAGGTACTGGCTTTTGTCCGCGGTTTCACCCGCGTGGAACTCGAAAACATGCACACAATATTATTGGTTTTACGTTCAATTTTTACGATGTCTCAACAATAAATAAATAACATCTGAGGAGGCTCTCGCTTGGCAGCTGGATCAAGGGCTTGATTCAGAAAGCAGTACTTCTGGACACGGCGCGTATTGTTAGGAGGTTCCTCTCTCAAGAGGCCCTGACCACCGCCGCGTGCACCGGTAACTCAGACCCTGTTCCCGGTGCTGGTGGGCTACAATTTTTTTATATTTTTTAATGTTTTTGTATATTTGAATATTTAAAAATGTAAGTAATTAATATGTTTAAAAATAAATAAAGGAATAAATAAAATCAATTAGCTTTTAATTCGGACAAGCAACATCTATAGAAGGTTAGTAAAATAAAGCTTATAAACTACAACACAACAACGTAACGTAACGTTAGTTACAACTTATTATTTATTTTGACACAAGCTTGTTGTTCGAGATGCATCTACGAACAATAGCTCCAAATATCGGGGAGTCGAACCTCCCTGTTGTAGGTAGTCTTCAGGATGGAGTTGGAGCTGGCCCATACTCTGCAGAGTAACGACACAGGCTTCTTCCTAATGTTCACGCGAACGTTGTCGACGTGTGCCTGCCTGAACAAACCAGATGAACTGCAGAAACGGGACAGCCCCATCAACATCCATTATTATACTGGACCCGTAGGGCGCTGATGGTCCGCTGAGTATAATTGGCATTAAAAAAACTGAAATCAGGTTTCCGAATAGAATAGAATAGAATAGCATTTATTTGCAAATATGGTTATGGTTATGGTTTGGTTAAGGTTTTGTCCGTTAAAAACTCAGTTGCACTGTAGTACGTTTTATCTATTAATAATTTTCGAAGTCTACTTTTGAATTTCACCGTTTTCAAATCTTTCCAAGCACTTGGCAATTTATTATAAACAATTGAGGCCATGTAATAAATACTTTTGCGCATCATAGTTGTTGTTGTTCGAAAGAACAGTTCGGAAATACTATTTAAAGTCAGACTAAACTGCTTCACAATCTAGTCAATAGTAGTCATAGTAACCATTTAAGGTTTCTCGTATTTTGGATGATTTGTCCGTTTGTTTTGTCCAATGTACCCATTTATGTATATCAATTTATGTTAGCAAAACAGTATTTTCCTTATTTATTTTTTTGTACTCTATCACAATGATGTACTATTTGACCCAAAAGTTGACTGGTAGAGAATGCCTTGTGGCATAAAGTCCGCCTATGTACGGTCTTGTACATGAAGTTTAAATAAATAAATAGGTCATGTTCTACACGAGCGCCTTCAGCCAAATCCGTTCAGTTGTTAAGGGAAGAAAGGGTATAACATACAGACAGAAGAACGGAGTTATTTTCGATAACTAACTGTGCCTGTGTGCGTATGCGCGACTGTGTGCGGGGGTTTTGAAAATTGTAACTGCAAAACTATGTTTGTGTTGTACTTGATTCAATATTATTGATACTTGACATAGTTTTGAATTGGAAAGGAACGGAATACTGAGTTGATGGTTTGTAGAGGTAAGTGAATTAAGAACTGAGACTGCCTCGTTGGTCTAGTGGTCGCAAGCGCGGCTGCTGAGCACGAGGTCCTGAGTTCGATTCCCAGGTCGGGCAAAGTGTTTCTTATTGGGATTTTCCATCAGAAATGTCTCTTGTCGCTGATTGATGGCAATAGACTCGCCCCAACGACTGGAAAAATGTGGGTGTTCATTAGGTACATCTCTTAACCCTTCGGCGATTGCAGGCATGATGATGATAATGTAATATGTGATGATAAGAGAATCAATCTGCATTGAACTCAAATAAGTTGGAGGGTTCAGAGCAGGAGAATTAAAGTAATTCATCAAAGCGGAGAGCAAAGCACAGCGGAGACTATCACTTTCTATCACAAGCCGAAGGATTTGCAAGGAAATTTTTAATCTAGTAGTAGTATCTTTGAATTTATCTGCCCAACAGCATTTTTTTAGCCTATTTCAGTATCCCACTGCTGGGCAAAGGCCTCCCCTTTCTTCTTCCAAACCTCTATGTCCTGTGCAATATCTGGCCATTCTCGCCCCGCAAACAAGATCAGATCGTCACATCACCTTCGTCGCGGTCTACCTCGACGGCGATATCCTCCGACAGGCGACCAGTGCCCAACAGCATAATGAATTCAATTAATAAATTGTTGAAAGGCAATTGCTCCTTCCCATCTGTTGTTTGTAGATCTTCGAGAGTCGTAACCAGTAGTTAGTGGTCCGCAAGCCTGACAACCAGTCTTACTAAAGGGTATCTCGTTACCCAGTACTAACTGGGTTGTGGAGGTCAGATAGCCAGTCACTCCATTTAAAATACTGGTATTCGGTAGACTGACGAAGACTGGAAGCCGACCTCAACATAGTTGAAAAAGGCTAGATAGATGATGATGAACTGTCGAATGGCATTGTAAGTGTGTTTAGCAATTATACTGCAGATGTCTGGAAACAAATAAGATTTCTTTATTTACGCATCAGTATTTCCTCTTAACTTCGATGCAGTACAATAACATCGACTCTCATAGTCTCCGCTTGGGTGGACCGACCCTAATAAATTCAGTCCATTCACAGCTATTTCACCTCGTGACACCTTCAGTCCAGCGGCAACCTTATTTTCACGAACATACAGATCACAATAATTTTGGCAGACTTGTCAGTGATAGCAACGTAACAATAGCCTTATGTCTACGAGAATAAATATCATTGTGTTTGGTCAGGGCTGAGGTTATATAACTTTGCAATAACTGTATGATATTTCTGCGAATGGCAGCGATGACATTTATGGAGACTGGTTTATTGTTTGTGACATAATGTCGTTTCAGTTTCGCGGTTTATTTATATCCAATGAAGTACCTATATATTTTTTTTTCTGGTGTGAAATCGTCAAATGACACAATGTTGACGCTTATGTACGCTCGTCGTAGAGGTTATCAAATTCCACAATCCCACTCATCGACCTGAAGAACATCGGGCCCTATGAAAACTTAAAATTGACATTTTTTTGGAAAAATTGACCAACTCTGAAGGGCCATGGCTTGGTCCCTATAATATATATAAATACGAAATGTCACTCGTCGAAAATGCAGAGTTTTTCAGTTTTAGAGCCAAAAGTGAAAAAAGTCCCAAATTTTTTCAGTTTATCGCATGGTGTGCAGCGAGCACAAGTTTTTCGAAGTTGCAAATTTGGATTCAAATCACCCTAACTGATCTATACAACATATCAAAAACGCAGAACTACATCATGCTTTGCGATTTTAATGATAATTTCCATTGGGCTACGCTACTCCACCTAGATACATTAACAAAAAGTTTTTTTTGTTTAAGCAAAGCGCCATCTCTGGGACATGTTGTTAGTTACATTGTTTGAAAATTCCCTGCTTTCAACTGTTTCAGTTGAGCTTTTGGCATTAAGCAACTCCCTGGCGTTTTAGTTTAAACGCTGGAGCATAGATGTCGTGGATTTTAAATGTAGTAATTCAAGATTTTATTTCTTTTTTTATTTATTTATTGCTTTTTAACAGTATTGCTAAAGACCATTCACACTGACAGTTGTGACATTCAAGACCCTATTGAGAGTAATTTTGCCAGATGTATAGTTTAATTCATGTTTCAATGTTTCGTTCAACATTAGTATCAGATAATTTTCAGTACATAATATTATAATATGAAGAGTGATATGGATAGAAAGGATGTAGCTGCTGAGATGACGAGTAATAGAGAAGTATGGAAGAAGGAGACATGCTGTGCCAACCCCAAATAAACTGTCATTTTTTAGGAATAAGGGCATGAAAAAACATTAACATCATCATCAGAATGTTAATGGCAAATAATAAAGCTTCGGAAAAATTAAATACTTCCAAACGGTCTGTAGTTACATTGTCTGTAATACTATACTTGGTTAAAATTATTACCGAAAAATTAACCGACAAAAAATGTTGTACATAACAAACAAACATGAGATTATTCAAATTACAATTCTACGAAAAATAATAAACAAAACCAAAAAAAAATAGGTACCAAACTTTCGAGGAAAATACTATGTTTACGAAAAAAAATACTAATGTTAATGTAGGGTGTTTCAAGTAGGTATGCATGATAGATAACTGATAGCTGAGATTCGTAGCAGCCCGTAGGTGCCTCGTAGCAGTCGTAGCAATAAACCCGTGCCCCGTGCCTCGTAGCATTTTATTAGTTCGGTCTAGTGCGTTGCACATTATGGCTAACTTCGCTTCATTTATTGTATTATTAATTAAAGTTAAACATAAACTAATCACGGATAAGTAAATATGACATAAACATTATCATTAACACTGAAACGGGATATTTACCATGTTTACTGTTGGTTTTAAGTTCCCGATATTTCGGCGCTGTTGCACTGATAAATACACACAAACACACACACACACACATGGTAAATATCCTGTTTCTAGAGTTAATGATAATTTTAGTGACCGTGAAAGTTTAAAAACTTATATGACATAAACAGTTATGTGTGGCAAACTTTATTTTCACTTGGAGTGCATAGGACTTATTGGCACCAGAAAAAAATACTACTTAGTAGGTACATATTAGTTCCATGCAAAAAAGTAAATTGAAATCTGTCAAAGATACTCACTTTTATTTCTGTCCACAGACTCCTATATAATACTAGTTTCTATCACTCAGAATGGACGAATCACAAGACGAATATTCGTAAGGTCCTTGTCACAAACATACAAATATTGACGGCCTTAATAGATAGCATTAAAATTTTACATCGTTTATTAGTTTCTAAATCACGCGATTGTCATGAAATAACTCTGTTATGAATAATAGTTTGTAAAAGCTGTAACTTTCTACAAAATGGCCGCAGACATTCTGGAAGACGGTGAAAAAAAATTGAAGATTGTGTTTAAGAAAGCGAGTTACATTGTAAATGATCATAGCCCTTATGAACACTATGAGAAGAAATGGAAGCTTGCAAGTCGGCGGAGGGAAACAGCTGGTATGAAGAAACCGATGGAGAATGAGTTTGATGTTGTTTGTACAGAATTAGACAAAGATAGGATACATAAAGAAAAGTTGATAGCAAAGATCGCTAAGGCTGTACAGAAAGCAATCAAGCGAGAGAATATGTTCACTGACAAATTTCTCCAAGATGTCGAATCAATGGTCAAATGCTTCAAGTCAGAAATTGACAAAATGCAGGAATTGTTCGACAGTATATTGAAGAAGTTGCCAGAAGTCCAGCTAGATATTGCTGCAACAGCATGTTGATCTAGTCATTGCAGTACCTACCTAGTTTTTGTGACAGTGTATTTGATTTTGGCAAAAATAACCTGTTGTGTTCTGTTATTTGATCAACATTCACTGACAAATTTCTCCAAGATGTCAAATCAATAGTCAAATGCTTCAAGTCAGAACTTGACGAAATGCAGGAATCGTTCGACAGAAGAGGAGCTTTTTTGGCAGTGTACCTGATTTTGCCAAAAATAACCTATTGTGGTCCGTTATTTGAGCAACATTCAAATACACACATACAATCATTTACTTTTTCATTTGAATAAGAACGGTCTTACCTCATAATATTAAAAACATAATACCTACCTACTTAAAAAGGGTGCAACAAGACAAAGTGGTTCCAAATTTTACACAACAGGTTTTTTATGTAAGATCTTTAAAGACCTCCACGGCCCACGTATTATTCAATATATCGATCAGCACGATGTTTTGAGTGCGTTACATTGAGTCCTACCGTAAAACCAAAAAAAAGTCGTTTCCCAGCAATAATTTTTGGGTAAAGTTACTTAGTTTGATGTACATAATGCTTGGTTGACGGCTTCGTGAAGGGTCTGTTTACACCCTGTATAAAAGGTGCAACAATATAAACGCACATCCTCTCGTGTGGTGACTCACACTATAAGAGGAAGCGCAAGGGTAGCCCACGAAATTCTTTTATATTAATTTTCTTTTACATGAAGTAGTTATTCATTCTTAAATGAACTTAGAAGGTTATATTAATGTACATACGTGTTACTTGCGCGACTCATTTTTCATCAACATACAACCTGACACTGACCTGCAAATTGCAAAAAACCTAAGAAAATTTGAATTTCGCGGGCTACCATGGCCCTTCCACCATACATTGAAATAAAACACAAAAACGAAGAAAGACCGGTACAGAGACAAAATTACTTACCTACTTTTAGTTTTTCAAATGTAAGGCACTGTTGCATGACATGATTGACATGAGGTATGAACCCGACGGTGTCTCATGCTAAACAGAGCGCGATGATGTATGATTAATTTACTCAAAGAAACCAAGCGCGGTGGCCAAATGCCCGAAATAATATTCAAACATAAATAACATAAAACAATCAGTCAAATGAAGCCAATTTCATGGATATTAAAACCATTTTTCTGTGTTTTATTTCAAAGTAAAGCTCCACCTTTAAAAGACAACATTGAAGGATTGAATTAATAACATGAAAGCATCTCCTATTAAATTCAATGTCGCAGTGGAGTGGGAGCATGTGCCAATAAATTGAACAAGAAGTGATTTATCTTGAAAGCCTGACATCCACTAAGTTCACATCCGAGGTCCGAAGCCAACCAGAATATTGAGGAGTTGGATTTTATTTTACTCAACCATTTTTTGAAACCATGAAGGATCGATCATAAATATATAAACATCGTGAGGAAACCGGCACGTCATAGAATCAAAATTGTCACATGTGAGACATTCGCCAAATACCTACTACATTTATGGATGATTCCCACCAAACGGCTCGCCTCGCATCGGATCGGGACGGAACGGATTTTACAATCTTTAAACGACATTAAATCGTGTAAACAGTATTTAAAGTCTATATTACGAAGCAGCGCACAGCAGCTCTTCCGCGATACGCTATCGTAGCCGCAAATATGCTACGACGCGCGATCGGATCCGTTTGCTTGTCATCGTATCCGACACAGTAGTAATGAAACTATTTGACTAGACACATAAACTGATACGTTCGCAAGCGACGGTACGGAGCGGATCGTATGCGTCGCCATTCTACCAGAAGCGACCGGCTGTCGCGGCATCCGTACGTATTTTTTCGGTGGACATCTTTCTTAGATCGCGCGAAAAGTATTTACACTGAGAAGAGAAGGCTCACACATCCCGCCTAAAACTATGGATACGATTTTCAGTATGATTACATAAAATAAGCTGATTATGGTTAAGTTTGTGCCACGCTACCGGTAGTTATGTTACCAAAGGCTATAGGGACGACCTTTGCCAAGCAGTGAGCCGTTTCAAATAAGTAATAAAAGACTAGAACTTTGATTTTAATGGAGAAAATAGTTTCATCCATTGTTGTATAACAAAAGTCAGTGGCGATTTAGTAAAATATGTTACTGCTGCCATAAATCTTCGACTGTCTTGAAAAAAGAATAGTAACTGAAAAAAACCTCGTCCATCCCATTCTTCTTCTCCAGATTCCTACCGAACATTTCCTATCTGACTAATCGAATAATAAGACTGTATGTACAATCGAGCACAAAACACTAATAAATCGAGTTTGGCGGCGATATATCACATTGGTGGCAGCTGAGTCGGCAAGTGGTTGCATATTATAATGACATTCGTGCGATGGGCGTACGAACAATTTGAGAAACATTATCAAGAGCAGTTTCAGCAAATTGCTTTATTATCTTAATTATTTACCCCAATATGTATTTGTCATATAAGTTTCGAGTTTGGAAATTGAAGGAATGAAGTTTTTTTATCCAATTTTCGAGTCAATCGATGCAAGCAGAAAGACCCAAAACGCGTAATTCTTATTAATGTCGAGTTTTAAATCGAGTTCGGTAGCGATATATCACATCGATGGCAGCTGAGTCGGCAAGAGGTTGCATATAATGACGTCACCCGTTCGCGGGACGCGTACAATGCCTTCATTATGCCCTAACAGCTTGCTTACCATTGTGCCGACTGTCTGCCTGCTAATGGAAATAGACCGTTGGCAGTTGGTACTGACATCGAGTCCATTTCACTATTTTTGAGATGGAATTTTGTGGTGTGATTTTAATTTTAGTGAAGGGTTTTTGTAACCAGTAATATACTGGCACATAATGAATTTCGAATTGCTAATGGCCTGACGTATCCACAAAACAGAGAATAATGGCGTATTGAAGGATTATTCAAAATGATGGATTGATAGTGTGTGAAGTTCATAATAATCATCTATTATGAACTTGACGACGTGGTAATATTAGACGACATTGGAAATACTTATAATTTTTTGATCCATGTCCTTTATCGTATCCAAACATTTTATGAAAATAGTGAGTAAACAACAAAAAAATTACTTAAATACCCTTGCAAATGTAACTACTCCATCACACAAGCTTCCGTAACGAACTTTCAACCGTAATAGGTACAACCACGTACAACAGTGTTGGCTCATTTTGAGTAATCAGCACTAATTACGGTTATTATCCGTACACGAAGCATATAACACTTGTGTACATGTGTGTACGTTAGTGGCTATGTACAGAGTATTTCCAATTTGCGATCTCTGCCGAGAGTGGTACCGTTTATTGGGGCTGAAGCGGGGAGACTCTTATTGGAACTTAGAAATGGGTGGTAAAATATTGTGTTCCAGTTTGTTTTTGTAAAGTGGTGAAGATATTGTTCCATTTCGCGTGTTTCTATACATCGATACTAGTAGTTACAGTATGATTGAAAAGAATTACATAATTTTCGTGTCATATTGCGGTTAATTTAGGGCGAGGTCCAATGAAACTGAACGCGATCAGCACACTTGAACAACCTTCAAGAGCTGTCAGTGTCATCAGTATTACGATTGATTTAGATGAGTGGGTTGCTGTCAGCTTCATTGGTTGAAATCGTAAGAAAACTTCTTAAAACGTGAAAGCCTGTGACTTTTTCGCATAGTTTCAATATTTAAAAAATGTTACTCAAAATAAAAGATAGTTTTAGTTATTGAGCAAACTGGATTTAGGTACCTATAATGGAGTAGATGCCAGCCATAGCTCTCTTTTAAAAACGGTTTTTGATAAGTTGGTTCTGCAGGCAATTATTTTAACCACCTCCATAACAAAAAAAAAACATAACTTGTAGAGAAATCTCACCGGGAAATCTTACCGGTCTGTCTATATTTTATCTATTGGCATTGATATGAAAGGGAGTTTTATCAAGGGTTGGAGATCAAAAAGGCATAATATTCAACTTTCGTTGTTTTTTTGAACAATGGGTAGCCATACCATGATTGTTAAACGGTCGACATTCGGCGAATCAAAACAAATTCAGGGGCAAATTAGAATTAATATCTTGTAGTATAAATTATTAATTCAGTTTAATGGTTTCTCGATAGGAACAATCCATCAGCGGAATAATTACGGCACGGTTGGCGCAGTGGCTGAGCGATTGGCTGCGGCGCTGCGTGTCGCGGGTTCGTATATTTGTATGACCTACAGGTAGTCTAATTGTTACGGGCCTGGCTTTTTTTGTGTGAGTTTATATATATATTTGTAAACGCACCCACTATAAAGGAGAAAGTAAAGTGGGGCAAACAAAAAAAAAATTGAATAAAATCTGGATTTAAATTAACCAGAACACAATTTTAAGTGTAGATAGAACAAAGACATTCAAATATAACTAGCTATAGACGGGACAAGACCAAGAAACTGACAATTCCAAAACCTGTTTTAAATTAGTAACAAGTCGATCAGTCCAGTGCGATACGTCGCCTTGTTAGGTCGCATTCATATGACACAAAGACACTCAAATATTTCCGAGCGATAGACGGGTCATGACGAAGAAAATCGTAATCCAAAACTTGTTACTACTTAGTAACAATTCGTTCTGTCTAGTGTCATCTGTGTCATACGCCCGCTTGTCAGGTAGCATTCATGTGTCAAAATCGAAAATATTCAGGATGAAAATTATTGTATGACAATATTCCCAATGTCCTCTCTATATGTCTTTTAAATCTCTTTGAGATAGAAGTAGCTTGTACATAGCCAAACTATATAAAACATGTTAATAAAGAAACCTAATTATGAAAGTGAAAATGAAAGATAGATCGTACTTCCTCATGTAATTATTTTTGAGCCAAGTAAATAATTTAGTCTCCCCTAAATATGGTATTCCGTTTCTAATGACGCTTTTCTTCAAAAAAATATTAATTGGCAGTCGACGTTATGTCGTAAAAAATCGCTTCTCCTTTAGGCAAGTCGCCCACTGGTACGTCGAGACAGCGCGGCGTAGCGTCGTGGCGTAGTCAACACGGTACTGTAGAGTCGTGTTCTGTACGCAGATTTGAGGCGCAGCCAGGCGGCTATCCGTCCATTCCATTTTCTATACGTATAGCTACGCATGAAACGAAACTACAAAATGGCGTCGGAGTCGCGGCGCGGCACAGGCAGTTTTTCTAGCCCCATCGCGACTGTAATCCCACCGAAAAATTGTTACGCAGTTTGGTGGGCAAAATATTTGATCCAGAATAAATGATATATTATTATTTAAGTATCTATGGTCCTTTCACAGTTCGTTTACGTCGTGACATCAACAACCTTATAATAATGACCATAAAAATCACTATTATTCGACAGTGGAAGCAACTGAACAGAAACCTTTTTGAAACGAAAATAAAGATCATTTTCATTTTGACAGTGATACACAATAATAAGTAAACGTAACATTATACTTCAACCAACTCATCTGTGCAGGCCGGAAAACACTAAGAACACTCAGAACAAAAATAAATGTACAAAGTTTAACATATCGATGCAAATTTTCTTGACAAGCAACTTGAACCTTGAACTGCACACATAAAGTGGTCATACTGTAGTAGTTTATGAGAGTACGCCAGTACTTCGAATCTGATTGAGTGGGCGACGGGCCTTATATTTCTTAACAAGGGGAAGGAAAATGTCATTATGAACGACATTTAAATATGAGGGCCTGTTTAGTTACCTGCCTGGCTATTTATTTTAATTGTTCTCTGTAAGAAGAAGCGGAATTAAATCTTGTGGATTTTGCGGTGACGTTTATTAACATTGTAGCTGAGATGCCTGTTATTCAGAGGTTATTTTATATTTTGTAGCTGCAAGGAGTTTGTATCTATTTTAGTTTGTATAGTTCATTTTTTTTTCTTATGTTATTATTTATGAACACATCACATCAAGCTACTACAATCTGTCAAATTTCTTAAACAGAATTTCAACTTTATCGCTATAGTATTAGATTCAAGGTTGATTGGGAAAATTTGACAGTTTCGGGTTGCTTGCTGTGCTGCCGTCTTTACAAATAGTAGAAAAAAAAGGAACATATCGAAATTCAGTACATTAAGGTAAGCTTATTTCTTAAGAATTTTAATCTGTGAAAGGAGAAATGAAATGGAAATGTAGACGATACTGTGTGAGAAAATGAAGAGAAAAAAAATATTTTTCTTAAAAAAAAAAAAACGGCTCAAAAAATAGAACATAGATCTCTGAAAGTTGGGTAGAAAATGCTGAAATTGAAAAATAATGTCCTGTGACTAAACTACTGACTATATTCGAATGAATTTTTGAATGAAGACAGAACGTTATGAGCTGTAAAAGCAGTTTAATTTATTGTCGAATTGTCAACACCCTGTATTAGACTTTGACTTCAGATAATTACTGTCAAGAAAATCATATTAATTACATCTCACTTTTTCGTCGTCTCTACCTTTATTATTCTAATTTGACTTTCCTGTTTATTTCCTTTTTCTTTACAACGTGCCAGAGTTAATTCCTAAATTACACTAAGGTTGAAGTCTATACAGTACCTATACCTACATTTAATTTTAACCTGAACCCTAATGAAACGACAACCACCATAATTAAAAACTTAACAAAATACAATAGCAAATACTTAACGAATTGCTAATTTAATTCATTATTCTGCATAATATTTCGTGAACTCAGAAAGATTCAAAAGCTTTCAGACATATTCCTATTAAAGCCCCCCCCCTCCCCCTTACTTGCAGGTGGAAGTTATAATGCACTTTGGAGTTTCAGTTAACTTTAAAGATATGAACAAGTTTTCAGTGGCGTGCTTTCGTTCTTATTTGTTTATGGTTTTATAGCTCATCAGACGAACGATGGGTTGTTAAGATTATGCATGTTACGCGACAGTTGTTTGGTGACGGTTTTTAGAACAAAAATAACTTATTATACCTTGAACTATTAGTTATTTCATAACTATTTCAAATTATTCCTGTACTTATAATATTATATACCTTACTGACCATTCATGTTGGTGCTGCAAGATGTTTGCCATTTGTTCTAAACTGTTCTACAAGCTAGGCACAATAACATTGGCTATAATAACGAGGGGGCGCGATGATACCTATAATTACAGGATATTAAGTTATCTGAGCTTAGGTATTGGCTGCAACTCTAACATACAACTATAATTACCTTAGGATTTATTTTCTATTGTAAACCATATTTTTTACTTGAAGCTGCAAATAAACTATTTTATTCTATTTAGTGTTTTTGAAGATTCTGAGGAGCCTGTGCCATTTTGCCAATTAGAAACATTGATAGACGAGGAGTTTCGTATTTTTTAACATTATTATTCTTCTCTTATGAGGATAGACGCAAATATACACGAATGTTAGTGCTCATTTACGGAGACGCGGCGCGTGCAGTGGCCTGCGTTATCACACGCTCAAACACAAACACATGGCAATATACGATGTTATTTACGAAGACGCGGGGCGTGCACCGCCGCGTTGAACGCCGCGTGCGACGCGGCGGTGTTTTCTGCCACATGTTTGTATTTGCGCGTGTGACGCCGGGTGCACCGCCGTGTTGACCGGCGGCGTCATCTGCGGGCAACGCTGCATTTCAAGCAAACGCGCGTAATATCGCTTCTCCGTAAATGCTCTCATACATCACCATATGTTTGAATTGAAAGCGGGTCGCGCCGCACAACGCGCCGCTTACATCCTACCAATATTAATCTCAATACAATCTCCACGACATCTATTTAACACAAGAGACAAATCAATCCGCAACTACGCCATCTAAGTCGAATAAAACGGACCCAATCCATAATAGTCAGAAATAACATCATAACTACGATGTTGGTCAATATTTCTGGCCGTCAGTTGATTGATAGCGTTCGCTAGGACATAGGTAATGTCGTGTCACACATCCATCACATTTGTCCTTGGCATTGGCAGATTAATGGAGTGTGCACGATCAATCCGTTTTATTGGGAATAGGGACGAAATAACTGCGTGATTAGTGATGTGTTTTTGCCAAATATAGTACAGTAAACTAGCTTTTGCCCGCGGCTTCGCTCACGTTAATTTAGAATTACAAACAATTCGGGTTGTACTCTGCTTGTAATAATATAATTCAATCGAAAGACACGTGGCGCCATCTACTATCATAAGAACGTTATTGTTATTTTCCTCGGGAACAGTAATTTTTTTCGGGATGAAAGGTACCCTATGTCCGTTTTTATATACCTGACAACGTGTATGGAAAATTTCAGGATGATCGGTCCTGTGGTTTAGGCGTGAAAAGGTAACAAACAAACAAACAAACTTACTTTCTCATTTATAATAATATTAAGAATGGATTTTGGAAAGACAAAGAAACGATGCGCGTTTTTTAAGAGTAGAGGTCTTCCTCTACTCCAAAGAAACGATGGATAGACTGTGTGAAGGATGATAGGGCACAAAAGGAGGTTTGTGATGAAAATACGAGTAATAGAGAAGTACGGAAGAAGAAGACCAGCTGCGCCAACCCCAAATGAATTGGGATAAGGGCAAAAGAATAATGATTACGATTTTGGGACTTATTTGACTATCTTTAGGCTTTCAAAGCTATGGGGCTAGACTACGGCAAGCAGAGAACACTAGAAAAGGCTATGACGCTTATGTCTGCTACTAGTTTTTGGGTCACTAATAGGACGCCAATCAATATTTTATGTTTTTCCTACTCCTCCGCTATTCTTTTCTACTTAATTTCGTTGCGGGATCCAATACAGTTAAATTGTTTCACTGGGACTTTGTCGAGCTTCATTGTTTCGGTGCTTTTCTGGTAGTAGCCACTGTTGGTTCTGACTTTCAGGAGTTGCAGTGGTTTGGGAGTAGTGCGGCAGGCTTGTCCCAATAAAAAAAACGATATTTAAAAAAAGACAATTTATAACTTGCCTCAAAATTCTCGTTAAGGTTATGTATTCTATTTCGTACGAACATTATTGAAGCTTTATTCCTCTCGCTACTTTATCTTAACCAAAGTTTCTAGACTACACAATACACTACACGTGATAAATCAGACTATTCCCAAGGCCTACTTCTAGGTTTTTTAGCCTGGTGTACAGACAATTCACGTAATAAATATAATAATAGGAGGTGCCCTAGAGGTAGTTCTATAGCACCTCCTGGGAATAGCCTGATGATATAATTTCAGTACATCAGGCTGAAAAACACATTAGTAAAAGTATTACCATTATCACACTCTTCTAAACAGATTAAACATCAAAGAAAAACTACGACCACGCGTCACCCATAACCAAAACACGCAATATTTGAAAGATGTGATCAAACTACCGAACTTAGAATTTCCTACATCTTATAGCAAGTATTGGATACGTGTGGCTCGTGTAGTTTCAGAGACATTAATTAAAGGAGGCTGCCAGCACAAGAAGGCGCTTCTACGAGATCAGACAAGCAACAACACATGTCCAACATAACTAGAACCTTCACGTCTCAACTGTACTAGTAAAGATCGTACTTTCTTACCAAAAAGTCGGGTCGTCGGAGGTCAGACTAAAGTGGTAGATCCTGGTACACACGCGTCCAATAGATTAGTTTAATTATAACACGCCCCTAATAAATGACACTATCTTTACAGAGCTTAGTCTCGAAATTCTGTGCGGTAATTGCACGTTCATAATTTTGCTAATTTACGTACAACGGTTGGTTCTTCGTGAAATCTTTTGGAAACAACCGGTTAATTGGTGTTTTGTCTTAGCTCAGTTTCATTAGTAATTTTGGTCGATATTAGTTCCATGAACACAGCCACGATTGTGCCTAGTTAATCAGCGTTGATTTCCAGTATACGGTTTAATTAAATCACTTTTGTTAATTCAAAGTCAAAGCATACTTATCGACGCCACGATGTATTGGTCGATAAAAATTCAACAGAAATACTAAGAAAAATTGAATAAAGTCGGAAACAAAGAAGAGTTAAAGCAATTTGGCACAAACATTAAATTCCAGTAACGAGAAATGAGACATCCAATGATCAGAACCAATGCGGACAGTGAAAAGTTTAAAACGTATTTTATATGTCGTGCGATTGACAAATATCAGCCCGTTGTCATCGATCACAGGCACTGAACGGGAACAGATAAATTGATGAAGCATTTTTCGAAATCGACCCTGTCGAACGGGGAACGAAATGTCGGTATCGAAGCGACATAATAGGCACCCATGTATAACGCAAAGTCATGTTTATCTCGACATCAGTTTCCTACCGGTACTGAAATAAAGTTTGTTGTGTCGAATGGCTTCGATATTTCAACAAATATTGGCTGAATCGTAACAAATGTCATGTTGGCCTGTATCAGAGTCTTTTGTGTTTAGTACCTACTTAGACGGATGTTTTTCTGACATAACATAACGCCAGGCTATAAAAGGTACGGTCAAACTGTTAGGGACAAATTGCGGACGCAGCTCCAGACAAAAGAGACAATCTTCCGACGAGATGGGTGTTGTGCCTGATGGGCCACTGCTCGACGGTTGAGATCGGGCTGTTCTAAATTTTTTTTCGCGGAAAACTCTGCTAGCGGGCTGCAAGATCGTGATGAGGCAGTCAATATCGTCAGTCTTTGTATTCCTAATCCGTACCATCACATTGTATTATGCAGACAGTTTTGCTTAGCTATAAGCCTATGGGAGTACTCGCAGACCAATCGATCAACAGAATAACTTCCACATAAAAGTAATTATTGGCGTGTCAATTTTCATTACACGGAGGAAAATGGCGTGTGTTGCATAACTTTAGTTTTGTATTAATTGATGTTAGATTGATCGGTGTTCGTTGAATGTTTTGCAAGCTGATAAGATGCAATACTTTGTAGGTGTACCTACTGGATGCCTGGTAGGTGTTCGGTAACTGATACTCAAATAAGTTTCAGTAATCAAAAGCCAATTAATACAAGTGTCGTCATTAGCTCTTCAACACGCGTGAATACACAAATGTCTTAAAGATTTTCAATTCTTATTAATTTTCAGTAAATAGCGCATTAACTGAAGACTTGTTGTTGGCCATATAATCCTTTGCCCACTGCATGAGCTTATTCAAAGATTCCTCGAAGAGTTAGAAAGAGGTGAACTAACAGTACACCCTCATTTTGCCATATATGTTTAAGCAATAAAGGGCGGGCATACTGCCATTAACCGGACACAAATTTGGGCTCCCGGCTGCCGCTGAAATATTTCTGATGGAATAACCCAATAACGCTTTGCCCGTCCGGGAATGTGAACCTGAAATAATTAGCAGTAGGGCTTGCTGCCACTAGATCTACGAGGCAGTCAATTAAGTTGGCCAACTTAAGTTGAACCTGTACTATATCTACTAACTAGCTTTTGCCCGCGTCTTTGCTCGGACAAAAACTCTTAACACACTACTAAGTTTCTATAATAATATAATTCAATCATGATTCGAAAGAAACTTGGCGCCATCTATTATCATAAAAACATTATTGTTGTTTTTCTTGAGAACAGTACTTTTTTTCGGGATGAAAGGTACCCTTTGTCAGTTTCTGTACACGTGACAACGTACATGCAAAATTTTAGGATGATCGCTTCAGTGGTTTAGGCGTGAAAAGGTAACAAACAAACAAACTTTCTTTCGAATTTATAATATTAGTAATGATAACATAACATACATGAATGTGTAGTACGCCAACATTTCACCAGTTATGTTCAAGTTCTATAGAATGGACCCATAAAATAACTTAAGTACTATCAGGATCTTTAGCTAGTGCACATATCGCACCATCATCGAGCTAACTCGCTCTCTGCTTACAACGCAGTTACTGCCGAGTGGCCTCTTATGTTTTACACTCACTTCACTGGCTATACAGCTTGCCTTGCCACTTGCCTTACGACTTGCATGCAATAATGCGTCTCAACTCTCAAGTCTCGCAGTCTTGGAGTCTTGGTAACAAGACGATTATGTGCTCTGAGAATATTTTAATGAATATCTGTTTACGTAGACTGTTCTTATTAGGCTACAGTAAAGTAATGGGATTTGACTGCAAGTCGGAAAAGTACTAACTAATGAGACTTTTTAAATTTGTAAGAACTTTCTAAGTTTGTCTAAGGCGTGATTTATATAGAAACGGCGTAAGTGCATACATTTTGTATGAAAACGTTTAGAAGCGGCATCATGGCTGCGTTGCGCCTGCGCCGCGCCTTAGGCATCACTGACATCGGTGAAGGAAAGCATCCTAAGGAAAATAAATAGAAGACTTATACACACATATAACCAATCCACCTTGAACAAGGGCGGTGTGGTGGTCAACGTATGTGAGGCCTTTGTTCTGCAGTGGGAAAATAATAGCCTGGTATTATTATATATTTAAAGTGGAGCAGGTCTCTTAAAACTAGGTTTAACTGTGTCTTGAAGAAATCACCTGAAGTGGAGTTTATATAGAAGACGTACGAGACGAACAACCGGGATTTTAGATCTTGTGACAGTTCCCATTGTTGAGATTGTGACTTGAGAAACAAGGACAAGAATACACCTGTTATTTAAAGGGCCTTTACTGTGTGCCATCAAGTTGGCCTTGTTAGTTTTGACATGTAAACTACAGAACCTCAAAAATTATTAATGTTTAAAATAATTTTTGAGTATTACTTTATTAATATCCAGGGTTCGAAGTGATAATTTTCATTCATCATAATTAAGAACTCATAACATAACAATCATCATCATCATCTTCCTGCCCTTGTCCCATGTTAATTGGGGTCGGCGAAACACGTTTTTTTCTTCAATTCTCCTCTGTCAACCATTTACTTCTTTATCTTTCATATTATTCCTCACACAATCCATCCATCGTTTCATAAAATAATAATAAATCAAAGAAAATCATTATTTTGGATAATCATTGAGAACCCTCTTAATATCCCATTTTAATATTCATTTTGATTATCTCCATTTTATGTTATTCAGTACCAACAGAACTTGAAATGTTGGAGTAGGGTCAATTGGCCATCTGAATTGAAATAATATCATGTTGATGGTGAAGTTCCTATCACATTGACTGCGTTTGTATCATTCGATACCGTCGCTAATTGAGAAAGGTAATATCATTGATGGTGTGATGTCGCCATTGGCCGTAGGTAAGTACCAGTAGTGAAGGGTCAATTTTGTAAGAGGTAAGCCGGAGTAGATTTCTTTAATGTGATTATATTATTTGTCTCTATAGAATACTGACTGTGCCATTTTTCAAAGGGAAGCCAGTAGGAATCGAGTTGTATAGAACCTTCGCTTCTGGTAAATAACTACTTTGTTTATATGGTATCTTCTGTGCAAACAATTGTTGGTGAACCTATAAATAAATAAAACAAATAAAATAATTAAATCTTGTCCTGGGTGTCATGTTGTTTGCTCGTTCGAAACCATTTAGGTTGCCATCGACAAGCTAAGAAGAATATAAGGTAGTCCAGTAATTGCTACTACTAATTGCTTTAACTCGGCTCGCGGGAAAAAACCCACACATGCTAGTTGGCGCACATCCGGGACTGTCTCTACTACTTTAACTGAAATAAATTAAACCGCAAAAAATAACATAACAGAACATCATGCCTGTAATCCCCGAAGTTTAGGCAGAGGTGTACCTAATAGTACACACATTTCGCTAGTTATGTTTTAAGTCCCATGTAATACCGGGCGAACCTATTGCCATTAACCGGGCACAAATCCAGACTCCGTGGCTGCTACTGAGAAATTCCTGATGGAAAAACCCAATAACAATTTTCCCGACCCGGGAATCGAACTAAATAAAAACAAAATATTACTAATAAGACATGTCATAATGTCATCAAAAGGATAGCAGCGCACAATTGCAGTCCATTGTTGGGGGGAGACTTTTCTAATTGCAAGCCAGTGAGTGCGATTTTCAGCCGCTCTCATATACCCATAATAAACAAAAACACCAGTAAACCAATCCTAACTCCACAAAACAAATAGCCCCACAAAAACATATATCTTCAGAAAATCCTAACAAGCAATTCATTTTCAAACCAGTCCAGCATTCTAGAAACATCCACATGCGATCCTACATTACATTGGGGCAGTTATCAGCAGGCTAAGAGCGTCAGTAAGACGTACTTAAGAGCTAAACCAGTTCGGACAGGCTGCCACTATCAGCTGCCCCAACGGGCAGGGCTTACGTGGCCCGTAATAGATATTCCATGTACGACCAGTCGAGTACTCCACGACTGTGTCATACGATAACTCTTAAGTGCCCTGAAATGGGTTGTTTACCGAACTATTATAGTGAGAATGGGTCTTATTGTGGATTTGTTTGACGTTTTTGGCGTCTGTGAGAAGGGTCTGTTTCTTGGAGAAATGTTGTTTTTTTGTAGTTGGTGTGGTGTTTAAAACGATGATAAATTGTTCAACTTTTTTCTCGTTTTTAATTTGTTTACTTTTAGAATATCATGATACACTGCTGCAGATAGGTTTCCTTAAAGATACGATACAACAGCGGCTTATTTGTAATGGTGGGACTACACTTGGCAGATATGGGTAAATATTCTGTATATATTATTTTTCTGGGTAATTATAAATATTTGTTATGCGTTGTATGTTTATTATTATTTTTTTGTCATTTTGTATGATGCACGTCATGTCCCTGCGACAATTTTTTAATTTTTTTCTTTCTTTCTTTCTACCATTAAGACAAAGTGAACTTTATTGCAATTCGCAAATAGATAATTTTGTCTAGATCCAATATCACGAAAACGCCATGTGAAGTGCTAGCATTAGAATAATTTTAATTGCTTATTCAATCATCACAAAAAAGTGAAAAAAATATGGACACGTTTCACCTAATTTATAGAAATACTTTGAAGGATACCCGGGATTATTATTAGACAAAATACGAACCTACTTACCGGAATCATTGAATTTAATTAACTATGTTGTTATTACCTCTGAAAATATACAGACGTTAACCTGGCTCTTTCGTTTGTACATTTTGATTCCGTTTAAAAAACATTCGTATATACGCACCGAGGAATAAGGAGATTAAAATAAAAACTTTCCGACTGAGGGCAGTTACAAAAATGTGGACTCTCTGATACACTTTTTATACTGAATTCCAGAGTTCCGTATATATGTTATACAGAAACAAGTGAACGTTTTAAAGAGGTGAATAAGATATATGAATTAAAAAAATGTCAACCAAGCATTCTGTACATCAAACTAAGTAACCTTACGCAAAAATTATTGCTGGGAAACGACTTTTTTTGGGGTGAAAAATCACGTTTTACGGTAAAACTCAAAGTAACGCACTCAAAAAATTGTTCAGGTGGATGCATTGAATACGGAGGTCGTGGAGCTATTTAAAGTTTCAACATTAAAACCTTGTATTTAAAAAAAAACTTGTGAAAAAGTTGGAACTTAGACCCCCAATATCTCCGTAACTAGAAGGTTCCCAGGTATGGTCTAGAACAAAAAAATGATCGCAATGACGGGAAGAACAAGTGCCTTTCGGCTTCGTTAAGGGTCTATTTACACCCTTTATAGGTAACTAGCTGTTGCCCGCGACGCGTCAAATTATTATAAAAATCAAAATTTCCCCGTTTTTGTAACATTTTTCATTGATGCTCCGCACCTATTAGTCGTAGCGTGCTCCTATTAGTAGTAGCGTAATATAATATAGCCTCGATATATGGGCTATACACTAAAAGAATTGTTCAATTCAAACCAGGAGTTCCTGAGATTAGTGCGTTCAACCAAACCAACTCTTCATCTTTATAATATTATTAGTATTGAAGAATAGATTATGAGCAGACAAGTTGTTATAAACATTGTTGACATCTACAATGTTTCTTTTTGTTTATTCATAATAATTAATATTTTACCACAAAATTCTACTTAAAAAAATCACACACACGGAACAATAAATAAGTTACAATTATGGCATTAAAATCCAATCCAAATCCCCAACACAAAGCGTAATTTTTCCATCGCTTTTTATAAACAACTTAATGAAACATAGTGCTCCGTGCATCAGAGCTGCAAAGACCCGGAAACGTCTGTATCGGCTAATCAGTCATTAAGAAGATACACAGTGAGCGTTCGCTGTATTTTCCAACGGATCGCTAAAAGCAGAGGTTCTGAAACAATAGCAGTTTATTTATATTTGCACGGCTAAGTCTTCCCGTGAAAGCTCGTTAAGAGGACAAAGCCATTCTGTTTATTAGCTCTCACCTGCCCCTTTTGTTATTATTATGTAGCTGACAAAGATTTTTGAAAGAAACACGCCGTTTTAATGTCATTTCGACCGTTTTCCGGTTTTTGTTAATGTTTGTGATGTTACAGTATAATATATCGACGCTTATTGTAGTTAATGTATTGTACCGTCAGGGAAATCTATACTTACTAATATTATAAATGTGAAAGTAAGTTTCTTTGTTTGTTTGTTACCTTTTCACGCCTAAACCACTGAACCGATCATCCTGAAATTTTGCATACACGTTGTCAGGTGTATAGAAACGGACATAGGATACCTTTCATCTCGGAAAAAAATTCGGTTCCCGAGGAAAACTACAATAACGTTCTTATGGGAACAGATGGCGCCACGTGTCTTTCAAATCATGATTGAATTATATTATTACAAGCAGAGTACAACTCGAATTGATTGTCAAATTCTAAATTAACGTGAGCGAAGCCGCGGGCAAAAGCTAGTAAACTATAAAGCAAACGAACTCCTTACATCAATTTGCCCTCCCATTTCATACATCTGTCAAAGCTGTTTGTCCTCATTCCTACTCGTGAGGAAAGTTTTGAGTATGAATGTGGATGGGTGGGTATAAGAGTAGAGGAAGACTAAAGAAACAATGTATGGACTGTGGGAAGCATGATATGACAAGAAAAGAGGTGTCTGATGAGATGACGACTAATAGAGAAGTACGGAAGAAGAAGACATGCTGCGCCGTCACCAAATAAATTGGGATAAGGATGGGAGAATGATGATGTATATAGGGTGATTGGTAATTAGTGACCGATACTTAAACACGTGATTGTACCCATTATAATAAACAACTTTCCCAAAGAAACATTTTTTTAAACGGCTAACAGCTGATAGGTCACAGGTTATAGGTAGGTGATAGGTTGTCGTATCATTGTGATAAAAGCCTGTGTATAAAAAAAAAATTTCTTTGGGAAAATTGTTTGTTATCATGACTACAATCACGTATTTAAGTGTCGGCCACTAATTACCAGTCACCCTATATACGAGCTATTTAAGTTGCTTAACAATTAATATTCTTAAGATTTTATTACACGAAAAATTAAACGTTGTACAGAGATCGAATAGACAGTAATTCCAGCTGCGATTAAATTAAATTTTATTGTAAAACACAAAGTGGATAAAACAGTGTGACAGTATTTTTCTAACATTCGACCTGTCATATTAACTTCCGGGTTCCGTAGCAATGTATTAACAAAGCCCAAAACACGAAATAAAAAGGAATTTACAGAAATGCTAAACACGGAGGCGTGACTAAGCGCCGTTTCATTAGGGAGAAGTCAATTACAGCGCAAGCCGCCGAGAACATATGGTGGGTCATATTTCAGCTCAAATAACCTTCATTTTGCCTCATATCGTGAATGAAAAAAATTTCATTAATGGAAAATGGGAAACATAAAATGTGTCGTAAATATTCGTTTTATTTTCGCCTTTTTGTTTTATTATTTGTCATGGCGTTACCGTGTATGTGTTAATACGTGTGATGGTAGGAAATTGTGTAATTTTGTATGCCATTTCCAAAATATAATTATACCGACTAACACTTCGCCCGCGAGTTCGTTCACAAAATTTGTGATAGCTCGGCTAATATGCAAGATATTATAATACCCACGAATAATGTAGCTTTCTGCCAGTTAATAGTTAGAATTTTTAGAATTGGTTTCTTAGTTCCGGAAAATAGGCCTCTACATACAACAACAAACAAACAACTTTTGCCTTTTTATAATATTGGTATAGATTATATATGTTAATTTATTGAATTAACTTCTAACAGGATTACGGGAGAGGACGTAGTGATCCTTCCCATTACCTTTTGGGTCAGAATAATGTAAAGCATTCAAACTACTAATAAGTACGTACCATTTACTTAAAATAACTCAAGTCAGACTAATCTAACATCATGACTGCCTCTTTGGTCTAGTGTTTCGCAAGCGCGACTGCTGAGCACAGGTCCAGTTCGATTCACGGCTCGGGCAAAGTGTTATCGGGTTTTTCGATCAGGAATTTCTCAGTAGCAGCCACGGAGTGTGGATCTGTGCCCGGTTGAGGGCAATAGGCTCGCCCCTATTAAATGGCGCTTAAACATAACTGGCGAAATATGGGTGTACTGTTAGGCACACCTTTGCCTAACTCTTCGGGGATTACAGGCGTGATGTTATGTTATGACTTATCTAAATACAAATGGGTATACACAGGAAGGTAGCACCATACTTATATCGCTATCAATTATTTAGATAAAAAATAGACATCTACATATTTGTCAGATATGTCAGGGTTTATTTTGTTAGGCTACATCATGTGGGCAGACGATGAGTTTCGTGCTATGAAAACACACTAGGTGCGATACATTGTTTTTAGCAAAACTAACGAATTGCTTGAGATTCCAACTTAACACAATAACACGCGGCACAATGAATCAGGTACAGTTCCAAGACGTCTCAACTCCGCCGCGATCAGACACTGACTGTCGCCCGTGCCTTGAGCTGAACATCAGGGCTCAGTAGAATCACGCTGTGGTGTGGGTACACTGGTAGGTCACGTCATGTCACCAGTGCCCACTGGCGTGTTTGCCGATTAATTTTATGTCCGTACTAACGACCGGATCCGACATATTTATAAATATCGTCATGTTATTTAGAAATGAGACCCCGAATTAACAAATAAATTCCTATTTTTGGCTTCGTATTAACCGTTCAATTACTGGCAGCTTACGAGCGTTACATCAAACTCTTATTAAATTAAAAATCAAAGTGCTGCGGCAAAGTAATTAATATTCACAATATCGTAAAATCAATTAAGATTTTAAGATCAAAGGGATTTGCTTCTTTCATTTTACTTGATAAGCTTATCAGCTAAGAGAGAGATATTTTAAGATCTCTTACATTATTCAGCGTCCTCCATATTGGAGCTCGAAGATATTTTTTTTCAGATAGTATTTGGATAGAAAGTTTTCCATCGTTTGATTATACGTGGGCTAGGTAAATAATGAAAGAATGTAAAATCAGCTTACATCACAAAAACAAAGCTTGTATACCCAATTTTACTTGACTATAGCTGTATGCTAAAATTGTTATTTTCTTAGAGCTTGACTTGGCTAACATAACTCTAATCAACAACTAAATGTATTGCATTAGCTTCCCTACGCTAAGCGCCTAGAGTTTAAAATCCAAAATGTATAATATTCAGGCATTTCATTAGGGTGTCCCTGTTGTTAGTGAAAATGGATATGCTAACGCGGTGCGCACAAAAGGGTTTTAGGAATCACTACATCTTGCCTTACTATTGTTTCGTGTGGAAAGTCACAGAGTTCGAAATCCAAATAGCAATATTTTGGTAGGCATAGTGTAATTGTCTGATTTATACAGGGTGTAAACAGACCCTTCACGAAGCCGCTAACCAAGCATTCTGTACATCAAAGTAAGTAACCCTACACAAAAATTATTGCTGGGAACCAACTTTTTTTTTTGGGGTGAAAAATAACCTTTAACGGTAAAACTCAATGTAACGCATTCAAAACATTCAACAACACAAGTTCTTACATTAAAAGCATGTACTTTTTTTTAAACTTTTGAAAAAGTTGGAACTTTGACCCCCAATGTCTCCGTAACTAGAAGGTTCCCAGTTATGGCCTAGAACAAAAAAAATATCGCAATGACGGGGAGAACAAGTACCTTTCGGCTTCGTTAAGGGTCTTTTTACACTCTTTATTTACTACTGATTAACCAAAAAAGCAAGAGAAGTGGTGTTATAATATTAAGAAACCTAACCCGTAGGAAAAATATCTGTAAAATTAAATCAGATTCACCAATCAAGTTGATTAAAAGACTGATTTGATCACGCGCCTATTAAAACGCTTCTTTATCTTTCGACAATGATACTAAATTATATTACAAATTGAAATTGATTCGATATAGAAATTTAAATGCTTGGCGACAATATAAATTGAGATTTTGTTTAGATGGAGACTGTGAAGAAAATATGATTTTCATCAAGCTTAAGGTAGTGAACTTTTAAATTGGATTACAGAATTAATTAATAAATTGGCTTAGTTCTAGGCTCAAAAGCCTTGAAAGGGTTTTATGAAAAAAAGATAAAGAACTGTATTCGAGTAACCAGAAGACCATTTCATTGTTCAAAGCTAGAGTGAAAGAGCACCTTTCCTCTCAATTATGATTTATTATTATAATTTTTTATTAGTTTACATATCTTAGTATTGTGTATTTATATAAATATATATTAATATTTACTTATACGTGTATCTTATATATAAAATTACCGAAACTGCTTGACTGATTTTTATGAAATTTAATATGTATTCAGTAGGTCTGAGAATCGGCTACTATCTATTTTTTATACCCCTAAGTGGTATAGTAGGCAGGTAGCAGGTAGGTAGCAAGTAGGTAGCAAGTAGGTAGCAGCTAGGTAGCAGCTAGGTAGCAGCTAGGTAGCAGGTAGGTAGCAGGTAGGTGGTAGGCCGAGTAGTAAAAAATACAAGGAGGTAGAACACTAGGTAGAAAAAATTGCATTGCCACGCATACGGTACAGCTAGTTTATATACAATATTTTAGGTTAAGTTAGGTAAGGCACATAAACAAATTATTCTCTTCCTTTTCTCACACACTATTGTCTACAATTCTATTTCGTTTCTCCTTTTGAAAAAAATAAGCAGTACCTATGTACTCATATATTATAATATTATTTTCTACTGTGTTTACATAAATAGTAAAATAAATAAACAACACTGTTTGACAGTTTTGGGTTACTTGAATACAGTTCTTCATCTTTTGAATTCAAACTCTTCGAACTAACTTATAAGAAGCATAACATTTGTGGTACACGCGGCGACACATCAAGCTATACGTTTCCAATATAACATGGCCTCGCTTTGTATAGATTTCCCGTGCATTGTGAGATCCGCATAAACTGGTTTTGTATAGCTTGATTGGTCATCGTGCGTACTAGTGGGATACTTCTGAGCCTTGTAAAGCACGTGGCTCATAATTTAGGGTCCTATAATCTCACTTCATACTATTCTCAAGACTAAGTGCTATCCAAAAGGTAATCGGTTGTTAGAACCAAAATCAACTTAGAAAAAGTTAGAAAGTATAAAGCCTAGAATAATAAACTCAGAGATTTTAATTGGCACTCATTTTATTAGAATAGAATAGAATATATTTATTGTAAAACATGAGTATACATCAAACAATATGTGCAAGGTCTTAAAAATAATAGGCAGATCTGCATGTTTTGCCATTAATGGCGTACAATAATAAAATTTTTTTTTTGGGCTAGAAAAAAAAAACAAAAAATTTGTATTTGACTCTACACAGTACAATAAAAAGAATAACTTAATCCTAAATAAAAATAAAAATTCGGGAGAATACATTATACAAATGCCAAAATTTCATACATAACTGCGAAAAAATGTAGTAATTGTGAAAACTGATAAAAAGTCCTAGTCCTATTAATGAACGGATCACCCGTTGTGTTGGCAAGACCGTACCAACCTACCAACTACTACCAACCTCTGTTTATTAATTTTTATCACCGACTTTTACACGAACTCCGGTATCAAAGACGATTGTTCTTTTGATCTATAAAACTGCCATTGTCTATGATTTATTGAAGCTATAATGAACCCACTTAAGCGAATCGCTGGTAATTAGGAGCTTAGGTATCATTTCTTTTATAAGTAATGACTGATCGTGAATCTATGTAATTTGCGCTGTGATTTTTGATATTTTTATTATGGTTTTGGAGCTCGTGGCTAAATAATAACACCACTCGGGTCGATCTTCACGTTAAGCTGCGCTTGCCTAGGTTGGTCCGCGGATGGGTGACCACCCATTACATACCGTGTTTCCTCCTCCGAAATCACGTTAAGCTGTTGGTCCCAGCTGTCATTTGTAGACCTTTGATATTCGTTACAGGTAGTCAGTGGCCCGAAAGTCTGACAATCGGTCTTACAGAGGGGTATCGTATTCCCAAGTACTAAGTGGGTTGTGAAGGTCAGATTGGCAGTCGCTCCATGTAAAATACTGGTATTCCACTGCATCCGGTTAGGCTAAAATCCGACTCCAACATAGTTGTGAAGAGGCTAGGCTGATGATGATGATGATGCTCTTACTTTTATCAAGTTTTTTTAGGGATCTACATCCCTATGATGTACAGTACAATGAAATTTTGAGGTATGCTGAAAATCTACTCTTTTCTTGTTTTCTAACTGCCTAATTTAGATATATTCTCTGAAACTTTGACCTTGGCTGATTCGTGAGCTTTGCTGATGAATTTTTTGACGGCCGTCGGTTTTTACAGAAATATACTACACAGCCTAGCAGCGTGATCGTTGGGACAGATTGATGATGTTGATTAATGCTGGCGGTCCTTCTTATTTAAATAGTTGACTATACTGGGCGTATACAGTTCATCGAACTCGTCATCGTGCTTGTCACGTTTTGCCACGGTAACGATACATTGCGTATAAAGAAATAAAACACATCAAATTTATTGGATTACCATAACATTCCTGAAATAATTTCTTGTACCGGTCATCTTAGTATGATATACTGAATTCACCCCATACGTTTGTGCAGGGCTGTCCTTTACACCCTGTATTTAATGACTGGATTCGGGACACGGAGGACAGAATCTTGTGCAAATTGGAATAGGCCAATGTCCAGCATGGTGACGTTACTTTCATACAAGCCTACAAGCTTGGATTGCCCTTATAACTGTTGAGCAGTACTACTCTTCATGATGTTAGAGTTTCTGAACAGTCTGCTTGCCTTATGGGCTTGCCGTATTGTTAGCCCCTAGGCACGCCACTGACTGTCCAGCCGTGGCTGCAAATGGGCTGAATTGAATTGACCATATCCAAAGTCTTTTGCATTAATGAATCTCATGCCCCACTGAAATAGCTGAGTTTAACAAATCATAAGCTGGAAATAACCACAGATATAAAGGGTGTAAAAAGACCCTTAACGAAGCCGAAAGGCACTTGTTCTCCTCGTCATTGTGATATTTTTTTTGTTCTGGACCATACCTGGGAACCTTCTAGTTACGGAGATATTGGGGGTCAAAGTTCCAATTTTTTCACAAGTTTTTTTTTAAATACTACTTTTTAAGGTTCTAACTTTACTCCAATTACCTCCATGATCCGTTTACTATTCAAAGCATCCATCAGCAATACGTTTTGAGCGCATTATATTGAGTTTTACCGTAAAATGTGATTTTTGACCCCAAAAAAAATTTCGTTTCCCAGCAAAAATTTTTGCGTAAAGTTACTTAGTTTACGGTGAGTAATGGGTTAGCTCACCGTCCGTCCGTCTTATGACGACAGGCCGTGTCGACGGCGCGTTCGTGTTCCACGCGCGCCTCAAAGAGATGTCAGCAACCAGGAAGGGGCCCGCAAGGGCCGATGCCTGCCGGGGCTGCGGGACTGTTCGAAAGAGATACCGTGGCCCTGGAACACAAAGGGCAATGAAGGAACATGGATGGGTTTTAGTCAGTAAGAGTCTGACACTCCCTCCCACTCCACCCAGAGCGGGAGAAGTCATTTGATGATTTCCCATCCGTAAAAAAAAAAAAAAAGTTACTTAGTTTGATGTACAGAATGCTTGGTGAAGGGTCTGTTTACACCCCGTATAAATAGTAGAAAATAACCATGTTTTGTTCGCCAAGGTCTCTAAAAAAATATATAAATAGCCTCCTTGGTCGATTGTCCATAAACTTCAGAAATAATGTCATGTGTATGATTGTTCAGAAATGTCACAGAATAAGAAAATAGCTATAGTTTACTATTTAAAGTTTTAGTTATTTGTTACAAAACGTAGTTTTCTTATAAGAAACAGTCTTAAGCTTCTGTAAAAGTCGAAACTAACGAAATATGGAACATTTGAAGGTCTTGCTTGGCACCGTTGATGATTTGGTCAAGGATTCAGAATGTAAGTTATTATGACTACCTTTCAGCTTAGTAAGGTGTGGAAAAATAGTTGTTGAAGGTATTTAAGTAGTAGGAAATTAAATCTAGTTATCAGGTTCGTTTTTTATTGCCAGTCTTCTCCAAAAGAAGTGCTGAAATTGAGCTTAAAAGCCGGTCTTGCAAAGAATATGTCAAGCGTTAGAATTTGCTAGTCAGATGCAACTTTATCAAAACCTGTTGAAATGAATACATACAAATAAATTAACTCACACTCACGAGTATGTGTAAGGATCGTAGCAGGTGGGCTTGGTGGCTTCTGCCACCAACCCCTTTGCGAAAATGGCGTATGTTGAAATTAATACTGGGGATATTGGATGTGATGAAAAACTGTTTTCCGGCAAGGGGTCGTCCATTAATCACGTGATGTTTTTAAGAATTTTTATAACCCCCGCCTCCCCCATGGTGACGTTTTATACTATCCCTCCCCCTACCCAAAATCAAGTCTTGTAATCTTGAAATACAGGTTAACAGGTATAATCTAATTTAATTCTGGAAAATTAAGCATCGTGATAAAAATGTCAAGGTCACACACCGCCTTTCCGTAGAAATCTCGCGTTCAAAGAAAAAATAAATTCACGTGATATCTCAATACACCCCCCCCCCCTCTGCTGCATCTTAACTGGAAGCCGACCCCAACATAGTGGAAAAACCGCAAAGCAAATGATGACCTACCGTGCAATAGGTATCATAGCAACTGCACTACGCCGCCCTGCCTTCTGCTAAGAGCCCATATCCACCTCTTTAAGCCTTATAATAATACCAGCCTGTTACTGTCCCACTGCTGGGCAAAGGCCTCTTCTCATACAGAGAAGGCACGAGCATTGATCACCACGCTTGCTCAAGACGGGTTGGCGATTTCAGACTTATATTAATTATAAGTACAGGATCCTCACGATGTTTTCCTTCACCAATGTGTGTGATGTCCAAGATAAACTTAGAAAGTACATATGAATTGAAAAAGTCACATTGGTACTTGCCCGGATTTGAACCCACAACCTCATGCATGAGAGGCGAGGCCTTAACCTCTGGGCCATCACGACATTATTTGGTAGTAATTAATATGTTGTAACTATTACAGCCCATGGCAGTGTAAATGAAGAAACTGGTCATAAAGGTGCTGGAGCCCCAATGGCAGTCTCCTCTTCCACCGAGTGCAATGATGGCGGTGAGTATTTTCAACTAGCACATTATTCTATCATCACCTGCCGGCCATACCAACTAATTTGGGTTTAGTGCAGCTTTATTGTTACAATCTCTTTTACCGTTAACTCAGTATTCATCCCCTTTTTAGCCATGTTATCTTTCATTCTGTGATAGGTGATATGGCACAATCACAAGTCAATCCATCGTTTCATTGGCTTCTCCTACTCTTATCCATTCAAAAATTATTTCTTTTTTTTTGTTCCAAACTTTTTTATGAATATTTACATTATATACAAACTACAAATCTATAATAGTAAAAAAATATGTACAAGTATCAAAACGGTTACAGGGCGTCAAAAAATTCATCCACATCGCAGTCAACAGGAAAAGTGCCCAGTAGGCTAGCAGCATTGCCATCCAACGTGGCAATCATATTTTTTTCCAGACCATATCTGGGAACCTTCTAATTACGGAGTTACGGATATTGGGAGGTCAAAGTTCCAACTTTTTCTATTACATGTTTTTAATGTACTATTCAATGCATCCATCAGCACACGTTACATTGAGTCGTACCGTAAAACGTGATTCATCATCCCAAAAAAATGACGATTCTCAGTAATAATTTTTGCGTAAAGTTACTTAGTTTAGTTTGATGTACATAATGCTTGGTTGAAGGCTTCGTGAACGGTCCGTTTACATTCTGTATACGTGCCTAAAAAACATTCTTCTAATCATAATTACTTACCTCACTTTTCAAAAATGTATAATTTAAAAATGGGGTATTAAACAAAAGCAAGGTGTAATATGGCGGCTGATATAACGCGGGGCGGGAGCGGATGGTGCAGACGCGGTGCGTCCGGCGGGGGCAGGCGGACGACGTGCGCTCGCCCTTAGCTTACACTGAACAAGGAATTCACACAGAACAGACAATTTTTACCAATCAACTTGCACCGGGCCGGAAGAGCTCGTGGCTAAATAATAACAGCCGGTCGGGTCGATCTTTCGGTTAAGCCTAGGTCTAGGTTGGTCTGCAGATGGGTGACCACCCATTACATTCCGTGTTTCCTCCGTGCCTTGGAAAGCACGTTAAGTCGTTGATCCGGGCTATCATTTTTAGATCTTTGACAGTCGTTACAGGTAGTTAGTGGTCCGAAAGTCTGACAACCAGTCTTACCAAGGGGTATCGTATTACCCAGTACTAACTGGGTAGTGCAGGTCAGATAGGCAGTCGCTCCATGTAAAATACTGGTATTCAGCTGCATCCGGTTATACTGGAAGCCGACCCTAATATAGGAGGGAAAAGGCTAGGCAGATGATGAACTATCACCGGGCCCGCGTGGTAGATCACGGCCCACTCCCTCTCACAACCTTGTCTCAGCAGTGGGAACATTATTGGCTGATTATGTTAGACACTTTTTGCCAGTCCATTTTTGGGAAATTGTATCCCCTGACATTACGCTGACGTGACGCCAGTCACCTCGTCCAAACCCCTTACTGTTAGGCATAAAACAGACCGCAAACATTTCTCTGCTCTATGCCCCACCGTCCGAGTAATTCCACAGCAAGTTAGCGATTTATTATCGACTCACTTCAACGCGGTACGTCGGATGCGATAGTTTATAGTTTTCACAACTGTTCCTTACCGGCTTTACCGCACCCTACCGCTCACGTACCCCGTACGTACCTCTAACGTACTTAGGACGTACCGCTTGCGTATCGCTCGCGTACCCCGGCGTACTATGCTAATCAAGATTGCCATTAGCTGCAGAACGAACGTAATTTGTTTTAATGTTGCCTCAGGAGTGGATCACATGTTTGTGGGTTTTGTTTTAAGTGCTACTTGGTATTTACTCGCCTTTCATGTGTGTATGAAGTTTTCTATGTATGTAGGTATGTGTAAGACGCAAAATATCGTGATGAGTGACAACTGAAAACGGATTACCTATTTATTTGGAATAGGTATATTGTACATTCCTTTTAGCAGACCCAAACATGCCTTGCTTAATTTTATACATTGTAATATTTTCCAATATTTGCTGACGCAGAAATAATTCGATTCAGTGAAGAGTATTCGTGTGTTCAATAAGATTGAATTCAAACAATGACGCCAGATAATATATAAAACGGAGTCGATGTTTAATTTCAATAAATTCAGAACATATTTTATTTCAGAACTTATTTTGATTTCTGTCCGATATTGAGTAAAAATATAATTATTTCGTTTTAACTCTTCAATAAAATGGCTCTTTTTTCAATAACGCGTTACGTAAATGTAGGCACCATTTGTGCGTTTAGTAGAAGAAAAGCGCTGAATCATGCTCCATTATGGAAAATAAATAAAGCGTAAAGCTGAAATTATTTCAACTCTTAAACGGAACAGAGGTAGCCAATGATGAGTATGCAGTTCTGTGGATCGTATTTGAACAATAGTATCAGGAATATCGGTTTTTCGTATCGATATCGTCATATTATTTAACCACATCTTGGTATTTGGTATCAATATTTACATGAACATTGGGCGTTTACCATTTTATTAATGCTTCCTAGGATCTTGAAAGGACCATTTCCAACTATTTTATTCGTATTATTAATTAATCCGTTTAAGCGCATTATTTACGCTAACCAGAAATATACAGCAATAGGTATCGCAGCATCGAATGCAGGTATGACGCTTATAGTTTTCAGTTGCCGAATTTACATCGTTTTTAATACGATTTTTAGCTTCACCTGTAACTATGTAATAAAATCTTAGAAGTTACATTTGACACATTTCCCGGTTTTCGATTGAGCTGAAATTTTGCATACATTTTAAGTTTGGATGACAATACATGGTTTGCTAAGTGATGTAATTTTAATTCCATTATCCTCCCAACTATAGCGGACTAGTTATTTTTTATGCATTCCGATGATAGGGGTATCAAATGAAAGCGTGTTTTTTAGTTTTTAAGACTATAATATTATCTTCGTTACCTACTGCTTCCATGAAAAAATAGCGTACATAGTAATAAAGATTACACTGTTTCACCGATGCTACATGAACTATTGACATCATCAGAAGTACCTTACCTACCTAGGTACCTACATAGTAATTGTCTCGTTAAAAACATACTGTGAGTAGGTAAGCGTCCAAATCTGAAATTATTTTCGAATCCTTTTTCCATTAACACACAACGTCGAGTCTGGAAATTTTCGACATATAAAAAGGCGGGTTCGGACTTAAGTTTACGAAGCAAAAAATCGGTCGACAATTTATTCGTGGGCGGGTTGGGCATCACTAATCGGCGTCATCAATCAGCTGGTCCCGCGATCGGATCAACTGACGGACAACCCCCGCCTCCCGCGCCCCGCACACCATGCCCGCGCGTCCCTCGCCACACCTCATCTCACACCCCCTTAATAGGAGCCCGACTAGGTCTCGTGTAAGTGGACTGGACTGGACTGGCATTTCCATTATAAATTCAGTTTTATTTTGTTATGGAAAAACAGATGAAACTCACCTCTTATCAAGTTATTTTTTCCTAGGAATAATGTGAGTTGGGAAAAGAATTCGAGCCTCTCAGTTTCTAGAATTAAATTCTGAATTATAAAAACGTCAATACTGACATAATATTGGGGGTATGTGCATACAATATTAATAGTGCTCCTGGTATTCGTATCTAATTCAGCGATGTTGATAATAGCTTTTCCAAATTTACCGAAACCAGATAATGTTCTGAAAATTCGGTAAAAAAAAATAGGAAGTAGGAAAAAGTATAAAAGCAAAAATGATAACAAACGAGAGTTTCATGAGGTGGAAACAAAGAATGCTTGAAATTTCATCCGCATAATATTTGACAAAACCAATGTTTACCTGAGTCGTTGGGCTGGCCGTTGTGTTATCTATGACAACAGTCTGCTCCAGGCTTGTCGCGATGAACGCACAGAAATATTCCTGCTAAACACACCAACCTAGTATTTATCTCCTCAGAATAGGGTTCAAATCATTTTTGCACAAAACAATCGCCAGTACGGAACCTTCGCGCTTCGCTGACATGGGTAATGTTTGCACCCGTCTCCGAATTGATTTACCCACATCCGTAAATGTCACGGTTTTTCGCGCCAAAATCGACTATTATTGGAATATGAATATGTCTACAAATGGCGGCGCCGGTTTTTTGTTTGTGGTTATTGTTGCGTGGTGTATAATTTTTGATGCGATTATTGTCTGGCGTTAGTTCAGTGATCCCTTTCTAGTTTGTGTGAATCAGGTGTGCGTTTTAGCAAAACAATTGGCTGGGTTTTTATTTCGATTTACTTTCTCAGAATGATATTTGAGTTTGGTGGCAACGACTTTGTCATATGTGTGTACTGTGTGTAGTATGTATCGAATGGTTTACAAGGCTTGCTTATCAAGATATTTCATGTGCTATATAGCCAACATGTGAAGCCCTGCCGACTTCCAAAAGTAACGTTAATTTCCACTTTTATTGTTTTTTTTTGGAAGTTAAGTTAAGAAAAAGTTTTTTATTTTACCTTTTCGAGTTGTAGCATTCCATACATATTCTTGTAATGTGTATTCATTTTACATTGTAACTAGAGAATATTAAGATCTTATATACTTACTCATCTTAAAAACACCTCACGTGTATTTAAAAACTTTCTTCACATATTTCAGAAAAAGCCTCAAAGATTGAACGTTATCAAAACTTTGTCAGACTTACCACAACTTTATATTCACTGTTCGATATTCTGAAGACAAAACGTCAAGTTCTATAGTTTTAAACCTTCAAAGAATAAGCTCTGGAATAGTGGAAACTCTATTAAAATTATCCTCAGACTTATGGATAAGTTTTATTCTAATACTTTGCACGTAGTTTGTACAAACGATAGCGCAAGGGTTTAGACTAGACTGGTTTAAAAAGGATTGAAAATTCTTTTTGAACGGATTATTTCTCTTCATATAGGGAGGTTTTTTTTACATTGTTGGAAGGGGGAGCCAGAGGGTTCTTAAGGACGCCAAAACTATACAGGGTGTAAACAGACCCTTCACGAAGCCGTTAACCAAGCATTCTCTTCATCAAACTAAGTAACTTTAAGCAAAAAATATTGCTGGGAAACGACTTTTTTTTTTGGGGTGAAAAATCACGTTTTACGGTAAAACTCAATGTAACGCACTCAAAACATTGCGCTGGTGGATGGATTGAATAGTACGGGGGTCGTGAAGATGTTTAAAGTAAAAATCGTACATTAAAATCATGTATTAAAAAAAAAACTTGTGAAAAAGTTGGAACTTTGACCCCCAATATCTCCGTAACTAGAAGGTTATGGTCTAGAACAAAAAATGATCGCAATGACGGGGAGAACAACTCCCTTTCGGCTTCGTTAAGGGTCTTTTGCACCCTTTATTTGAAATGTTTTTCGTTCCCACATATTATAGTATCAGGCACAAGAAAATTCTATGACTTAAGATTTTAACGCAAATCTTTGTATCCTCATTTTTCCAGTAATATCTTACGAGGGTACAATAAATGTTGAAATGTGGAGGTTCTACAGGTTGTAAATAGACCCTTCACGAAGCCGTTAACCAAGCATTCTGTACATCAAACTAAGTAACCCTACACAAAAATTATTGCTGGGAAACGACTTTTTTTTTTGGAGTGAAAAATAACCTTTTACGGTAAAACTCAATGTAACGCATTCAAAACATTGTGCTTATGGATGCATTGAATAGTAAACGGGTCATGGAGGTATTTAAAGTAAAGTTATTACCTTAATAATTAGTATTTTTTTAAAACTTGTTAAAAAGTTCGAACTTTAACCCCCAATAACTCCGTAACTAGAAGGTTCCCAGATATGGTCCAGAACAAAAAAAAAAGATTGCAATAGCGGGGAGAACAAGTGCCTTTCGGCTTCGTTAAGGGTCTATTTACACCCTTTATAGGTCCCGTTTTTTTTAACCCTTCGGAAAACAGCCGTGATGTTGTTTTATGATAAGGTTAACCCCATGTCTTTCTGATAAGTTATATACAGTTCATGCCCTTCTCTTTTTCTCATATTTTCTAACAAAATTAATTGTTTCTGTCTCTCTTTTTCATAGTTTTTAACAAAGTGAATATTGTTTCAGAACGAGCCATACTGGCTGGCTACGTGTCACTCGTGAGACAGTGCATTGAGCTCGCTGAAAAAGTTGGAGCCGCTAAGGCTTAAGCAGATCAAACTCTGTAACTCCGCTATTTATCACAGATGTTAAGTTTTAAATAAAAGTGTTTAAGTTCACATAATATAATATTGTTTTGAATCTGCCTTAGCATGATCGTAGATAGACACATGATAGAGAGGGTAAGAACCAGGTGTCCATGTTCTCTGATAAAAGACAATCCTCAAATCAATAATCCTCAAAGCGCAACCAACTAAGCGCAACTAAATTATTCCTCGAAGCGCAACCGTGATGAAAAATATCGTTAATGAATCCATCATACCAATCATAGGAATGATCATAATCTATATTTTTAATTTGAACTTGTGAGCGCAACTAATTGTTGCGCTTCGAGGAATAATTTATTTGCGCTTAGTTGGTTGCGCTTAAAAATTGTTGCGCTTTGAGGAATACCCCGATTTACTAACACAGACCTTAATTAATGTGCGCTGTTTGATTTTATACTTTAGGCGCTGAGCCGAGCATTGTAATTTCATCAGCGCTCTTTTATTAAGGCATTCATTTTGGTGTTATCTTCTCTATCTATATATCTATTAATTTAGTGTTAATAAAAGTGGGCATACCACTCTTTGATTCTGGTACCCAGCAGTCATTGCAAGACGCTGGTGACAGCTGATAACGCTGTATTAAGCTTGTTCATCCTACATCGATATTAAAAGTAAGGCTTCTTCAAAAAGGCGATAATCCAATAGTAAACCAATGACGATAAACACAGATTACTTAAGAAATCTGCTCCAAAGCCTGCTAAGGATTGAGAGCTATTTGTACCTACTCCAGTACTCCTGAATATTGTAGTAGGAGAGAGCTCCTTGCTACAGATATCGATCAATATTGGAAATAGAATACTATTTGTGTGCCCCGAGGCAAGGCAAAAGGAATTGTGTTTTTTGTGATACCTCCCTATGCGTCAGCGAAAAAATGCTTCAAGTACTTTCTCCCCATTTTGTCCTACCCCACAGAATGGGGCTCGAATTAATGTTTCAAAATGCAATGTTGTCATACTATACCCCTGTTATGATCGAGAGATGAGTATGGTATAACGTTTCTAAAATTGTTATTTATACCTTTTGTTATATTCAATTTATTCTGTCAGTAATTTGAGTGTCTATTTATTCAAAAAAGTTACCACAGTTCTTCTTTCGAGACATCTTTTTGTAAATTAAAAAAATGAGGTTAATGTTAATTGCTATACAGGGTGTAAACGGACCCTTAACAAAGCCGCCAACCAATCATTATGTATATCTAACTAAGTACTTAACTTTACGCAAAAATTATTGCTAGGAAAAGAGTTTTTTTTTTTGGGGGAAAAATCACGTTTTACGATAGGACTCAACGTAACACAACGTAACGCACTCAAAACATTGTGCTTAAAAAAAAAAAAATTAAATACATGTACTTAAAAAAAAACTTGTGAAAAAGTTGGAACTTTGACCCCCAATATCTCCGTAACTAGAAGGTTCCCATGTATAGTCTACAGTAAACAAATGTTCGCAATGACGGAACGAACAAGTGCCTTTCGGATTCGTTAAGAGTCTTGTAACACCCTTTATAATTATGTATATCACACCAGTAACAACCACCATATTAACAACCATTAAGGACACACGACCAAAAAATACGAAACCATTTTTAGATCAACATTTTTTTTATATATTTACCTATATCAAATGAGGGTTACGTGGTCGTGGTGAAGGTGTGCCCATGGAGTCCTGCCAAATTTTGAGACATGTTCAAACATGTCCTCTTCGGTGTCACCTCTGCGTGTATTTACGTCGTCGTTTGCGTTAAAATTATATCAATATCCCGCACCTGCTACTAATATATGCTTATGTTAGTAATGGTAAACAGCTGGCGACGGCCTTTTTATTTTGAACATGTTCAGACATAACTCTTTTAGAGATTTTGTTTTTTTATTTTGAGATTTATTGGCAAGCGGTTTTATTGAGCAAATCTTCTGTTCGGTCTTCTTTAGGTGTCCCTGCAGTAAGTTGACTTGCTGTAAACGTTTACACTTTTCAAGTTGAATGTGGACTGTAGCAAGCCCAAAAAAATATACCTACCTACTTAATATTATGGTACATTTATAATTGCCCTGTATGGTACATTTACTTTTATAAGTGCCCTGAAACAGTGACACGGGGTCGCGGCAGACCACGAAGGAGATGGCGGGACGAACTGGATGTCTTCCTTGATAATTGGAAAGAAGTAGCACAGAATCGTGACTATGGAAGGAATGGAGGGAGGCCTTTGCCCAGCAGTGGGACAATATGGGCTAGCTATTATAATATAATAACCATCAGCGGCTAATGTACTTATTAAATAGCTATAAATTTTGCGTTTTACTGTCTACAAATATACGGTCGGCTTTAAATAACTTTCAATTATTTTTAAATTAATTAAATATAAGTACCGGTACAGGGGTTTTTTACAACGAAAAATAAAAATCACTGTGATTTTGGCAGACTCCAGAGGCAGCAATCCAAAAGTAACCTTATTTCATCGAAGATAAAGGTCAGAGATATAATAACTGCCAAAAACTGTAGTCACAACCGAAAATCTATTTTTGGTAGTTTCAATAAAATCTACTATCATATTCACAGAAGCCTCTAAGGCATTCTATTCTTGCTGTTATTTATATTCGTTATATCCATACTAATATAAATGCGAAAGTAACTGTGTTGGTTTGTGTGTTTGCTACCTTTTCACGACTAAACAGCTGATCGGATCGTAATGAAATTTGGCGAGGGGATAGATTATATCCTGCGGAAGGACATAGGCTATCTTTTTTTTTTTCCTCACTCATACTCTTCAAAATTACCACGCGAACGCAGTCGCGGGCAATAGCTAGTAGTATATAAGTTTTTGTCAATTGAAATCTGTCTTTATACGAGAACTTCTTTTGTAGTCGTACAGAACGAGATCTCGAAAATAATTTAGATATTCATAGATAAGTAGTAAGGGGTATTATCGTGAAAAATATCTTCACTAACGAACATTTTTCACAAATACGTCTAAAACTAAATGATTGATATTTGTGCACTTATTCGCCGTCAATTTTTAATAAATAACCTTTTTACTAATAACAATGAAAAACGGCTTTCAAAATAATTCTCATATGAATAGTGTTTATACTTAGAAAAGGTAAAGAATGAGATGCACGTTCAGTAATAAAGGCACAGTATAAATATAACCAGTATGTCAATTAGGCCTTTTTACGTTAGCCAATAAATAAAAAAGTAGTTAGTGTTGTCAACTAAACTTTTGATAGCTCCGACTTACATGTAACCCGCTACCTGAAGCATGCTTAGAATTCATGAAAACGCTTTGCATAATATGTGATTCCAACCATTCGTTCCAAGTTGAAATACTGTACCTATATCTACTGTGGATAAAGGTGACTCAGACGACCTGTCACCTTAGGATCGGTTCACACGTGCGGTATTCAAAGGATTGCTGTAATTATGAAAACGAGAATGGTTTTCGCACCTAAAAGTCTTCGTGTTTCGTCTTTTGTGGAAAGCGATCGTCGCCTTTTGATGTTGCTGAAGTATTTTCTGTAGTATATTATTGTAAAGATAACGAGATGCTTAAGTTAAAAGTTTAAAAAGTGTTTTTATAACACCCGTACTAATATTATATATTCGAAAATAGGTAAATTTGTCCGTCTTTTACCCTTTTAAAATGTACTGTTAATGCACATAGGTATATCCTCTTAAGCAATTTTCGCAATCGAAATTTGGTTTGCTGCAAGAAAACCCAATTCTGGGTTAAGCTCGCCATTGTACATAAGCTATATTATTGCAATTTGTTTGTATATATTTTTTTGATTTTGTGTGCAATAAAGAATAAGAATAACAATGTTAGACATAATAGTCTATGACCTGAGTTTGGACAAAGGCTGCTTTTTGTCCCAGAAGTACGTTCTAATAATTTTCAATCTACGCGCGGGTGAAGTCGCGGGCAGAAGCAACTATGTCGGTCTTTTTACTCTCATTTAGTTTTCTCATAAATAATTTCTAAAAGGTTTTCCAACATTGAGCTCCAGCATCCAGGATAAGTATTCATTAAAATCAATAACACAGCAGGAGCTTTATTAATTTATTTTACACCCGCGTTACAAAAGATTTCTTTGGAATTAATTTCGCGCTTTCCCGTCCTCAGAATTATTAGGAATCATAATTATTCCGAGCAAAATATTCGGATATTCGAAATTACAAGCGCCAAACAATATGAACGCTGTGAATGACAATCTATTCTTAAAGAAAGTAACTGTAATTGCCTGGGACGGGGTCAGGTGGGTCTTCGTTGGATTTGTAAAGGGCCCGTCCTTTATTCCCTTCCTCCTTGATTTTCCGGTGCAGAACAAAAGCTATGGTGGCCTGAATGAGACCTCCTGCCCTGTTCTGTTGTCCTAGTACAGATTACACGTATACTATATTACGCACTTAAGTACAGAGGTCGTGGGTTCAAAGAATATCCCTTATTACGGATGCTTTATTGTACTCCGTCTTCGGCATTATAGGCTAGCGTGGACTACACAACATACTTGTAGGTACCGGTCTATTTGAGGGGTATTGCTAGTATATAGAAGTGAAGCGATTATTAATCATATTAGAGATAGAATACTATGTACAGGGAGAGAAATAATTTGAATATGTTTCTCAATAAGAAGCATTTGTAGAGTAATTATAATGGGTGTAAAAATACCCTTAACGAAGCCGAAAGGCACTGGTTCTCCCCATCATTGCGACTATTTTTTTGTTGCGGACCGTACCGGGAACCTTCTAGTTACCGAGATATTGGGGGTCAAAGTACCAACTTTTTCACAAGATTTTAAAGTTATAACTTTACTTTAAATATCTCAACGAACCCCGTACTATTCAATGCATCCATCAGCGCAATGTTCTGAGAGCGTTACATTGAGTCCTACCGTAAAACGTAATTATTCACCCCAAAAAAAAAATCATTTTCCAGCAATTGTTTTTGCGTAGACTTAGTTTGATGTACAGAATGCTTGGTTGACGGCTTCGTGAAGGGTACGTTTACACCTTGTATATTTAACAGAGCATACATAACCAGCAAGGTTTGTTGTTACTTGTAAACCTTTGCAATAAAGTTCACAAATGTAAATACAAAGACCGTTCTTTTCCTGTCTCCCGTTAAAAGAAAACGTGATAACCGTTGTAACCCTTCTGAGCAAACCACGGGATTTGTGTCCCTAAATAAACATTCGCTTTCTTAGTAGTGGCCGAAACACGGAACATTTGTCATTTGTCTTTTACCAACTATGTCGGGAATTCAGGATATAGTCGTGACGTGCTAGGGGAAAGTAAATCTTACAGTTTTTCATAAATGCGACTTAGACAGGGTTGAATAACGTGTCTCTTTTTATTTATGTTTTATGGTTTACTTTTTTTGTTTTGGAAGAATGCGAGTGTAAGGAGGTCGCCATGTCCTTGTCTAATGATTATAACATCACACCTGTAATTCACGTAGAGTTAGACAGAGGTGTAGGACCCACATTTCACCAGTTACGTTCTCCTTCTTAGCTAGTCGATGGCAATCTAAATTGTGTCGGCCCAGAATTGAGCCACGAGTTTGGTGCTTTCAGTTGCGTCCATCAGTTCCTGTAGAGAACAAACAACAGGACACGCAGGACAAGATATTAAGTGCTCCATCGTTTGTGGAACAGCACCACATTTACACTCCAGGGCAGAGTCATTAATGAATCTTCATCTGAGCAGGTTTTCCCTGCTGCGACCAACGTGGGGCCGAAGTCTATTTAAAGACTTCAGCCATGGCAACTCATGTCCAGGTGGGGGAGTTATGTTAAAGTCCCATGTAATAGGGGTGAGCCTATTGCCAGACCAACTGAGAATGTTGAATAAATTAGTTGAAGGATCAAAAATTGAAAATAAGTTCCTTATCATTTTCAATTAAAGTTTTTTAATTTAATTATTATTTTAATTAGATTTTTTAAAATTAAAATATAGTATTTTAAAATATTAAAAATTAAATAAATTAGGTATTAAAAAAAGGAAAGAAATTATTCAGTTAATGGAGCTCGAGTAAATAAAACAACATAATCCAGTTTCAAACATCTCATTATAACAAGAACATAAATAAACATGGCCTATCTAATTTGTAATATGTTAAAATAAACATTTCTAGCCAAAAATATTGGGCCATATTTTACAACAGTTTGTAGCAATTTATATTTCACTTAAGTTACCCTATTACCTACTTTGGAACGTGGTACAGGGAATAATTTAGATTTAATGGCGCAGAAGATATTATAAGCTACCTCTCTGTATAAGGCATGATGAATCGGGCTAAAGTTGAGAATTTTGTTAAGTTTCAAGGATCCCGTGGGTCGTCGTCAGTGGAAAAGCGCACTGAAGTGTTTCTTTATGACGGAACTTGAGGAATTTTTGAAATATCGACGCCTGAGTTCCATTCATGAAGTTCGGTGCTATATTTAGAATTTATTATTAAAGCGTAAACTGAAAACGTTCGGGTGTTCGCTTAATCTTCGGGGTATTACTTCAGTGTGGCTGAATGATCAAATGTTGTTTGATTTTGAGATTTGCATGTCAGGTCTAATACGAGTGTTGCTGGTTCTGTGTCTCAAAGGCTTACTGATTTTTCCCTTTTACCAACCCAGGTCCCAATCACGACAAAAACAAGCAGCCATGCTTGGCCGATGGTTAAAATATTTATGAAACTTAACACCACGTATGTAATCTCCGAAGGGTTAGGCAGTGGTGTATCTGTTACGGCTAAAGCCGAAGTAAGGTTACACCTAGGTATAGCCGGCTAGAACTAGGTGTAACCTTACTTCGGCTTTAGCCGTAACATATCTAAATGAACACCCATATTTTTCCAGTTAAGTTTAAGTCAAATTATCCCATGTAATAGGGGGCGAGCCTATTGCCTACAAATCTAAACTCCGTAGCAGAATTCACGATGGAAAAACTCAATAACACTTTGCCAGACCTGGGAATTGAACCCAAGACCCCAAGCTCAGCATTCGCGATTGCGACCACTAGACCTACAAGGCAGTCAGATTAATAAATGCTATTTTTCAAACCAACCTCTTATCAATAGATACATTTAACAACTTGATAATCACTTAAAATCTCATTAATTCTAAGGGCGTGGTTTCCCAATTAGTTTGGCTAGTTACCCCATTCCAAATTAATTCCTACACGTAGGTACAGAAGTTCTAACAATTGGATAACTTGTGTGTTATAACGCCTCCTGACACTTCGGGCTCCAACTATCGACGTAGTACCTATATTTGTTTTCAAATGGTTGTTAAACGATGCTTAAGTAACTATAGGTCTTAAGAGGCGAAATATAGGGGAGGCTTTTGTCCAGCAGTGGCCATTTTTCAGCTGAAATAAGGATGATGATGTTTGCCAGAGTGTTTCTTTTTTCCTTAATTCGGAAGACTAAGATCGTGCATGATTGTAGTATCTAGGTGCGGCCGGTAACTATCCTTCTTATTGCTAGGACACACCGACCAAATGGATTAGGTTAGAACACTTAGAACTGTGACCAGACGAGAAAACCAAACTACATCCAAATTGGTTGCATTATAACAAACTGTCACTGGCCGCACCTAGGTATAGCCGGCTACAACTAGGTGTAACTTTACTTCGGCTTTTAGCCGTAACATATACACATATTTTTTATTGTAAATGTAAATTCGGTTTCGTGTATTGTATGCAAACGAAATAAATGAATGCCTGTGACGATACGACAATCTAATGAATAGTTACGTCACCCACGTTACGGCTGCCGAGTCCCCGGAAGAATCGCCATACGGTTTTATCGTTATCACATCGCATACGTCATGTCAGTGATAAAACCTGTGTACCTAACGTCAACAGTGACACAAGCACAACATAATGAACCCATCTTTTATTTTGAAATCCTCTTCAGCGTAGAGGTCGTCTATCCACCACACATCTCGTGTTTCTCGCTCGGTGCAAACAAGCAACTAACACTGGACTCATATAAGGGTAAATCTGTAACAGCGTAGGACGGGCTCTCAAAGGATTTGCCCGCACAGCCATCGACAAATATTTGTCACTCTCTTTGTTTCCATTCGACGGACATTCTTCACTCTAGTTTGGGCAAACTGTGATAGAGAAAATATTATTAGTAATTAAGTGTTTGCATTTGTCTTGGTGTTATGCCGTTAATGATGATTAACGGCCGTTTGCGTGACGAATTGTTTTTTTAAGGTTTTTCTGTTTAAACAATAGTTTTTGTCCGATTACTTCGATACCTAAATCTGTACATCTATACAAATAAATAAAATTGAAGTGTCTGTTTGTAATATCAAAATAACAGCTTTTTACTCATAATTATGAAAATATATACGGCACTATAACAAAAACACATTTTTTTCAATTTTTGTCTGTCTGTTTGTTCCGGCTAATCTCCGAAATGACTGGACCTATTTTGACGGGACTTTTACTGGCAGATAGTTAATGTTACAAGGTCTAATATAAGCTACTTTTATTTTAGAATAAGAATTAGGTCGCTCGGAGAATTAACTCGCTGTTGCACGCGAACGAAGGTCGCGGGCAAGAGCGAGTTAATTAATAAAACAGAGATTTAAGCATTCTGTAGTGAGGTGGCAAATATCAGTATTTGTTTTGCCGTAAAAAGTTGCCAAACCAAATTAAAGACAATTTGATTTACTTGAAAAATTTAATATTCTGATACTATTAGGATATCGAAAGCATACCATGGTTTCTGCAGAAGCCACATTGTTCGTTCCTATAAAATTCTGATACGCAGGAAGCCGATCTCATCATTGTAGCCAGCGAGACTAGATAAAACATAAACTGGAAAAATGCAACTTATACTAAAAATAAATGGACTGTAAATAGAAAAAAATCGTATCGCAGGATCTATGAAGCTACAAAGTATACAATTTGGTAGTGAGTTTTCCTGTTTTTGTGTGTTATCGGCAGGCGGCGCTGGTGACGCGACTAACGACCGATGTCGACATCTCACTGAAATGTCACAATGATTTATCGGCTGTACCACGGACGTATACGCCGGATATAAGTATATATGTGTAGATAGATATGGCTTCTTGTAGAATGTACGTTCATATAGCCTGAGATGTATAATATGATGTAGTTTTGAGGGAGGAAATTAAACTAATGCTTTGGACGTTTAATCTTATTAATTTTTGTTAGTTTGAATTAAGTAGATAAAGTTTGTTTTCAAGAATAAAAGAAGAACTATGGAGGAGGTCGTGGCTAAATAATAACAGCCACTCGGGTCAATCTGGGAGGGGTGACCACCCATTACATACCGAGTTTCCTCCGTGCCTCGGAAAGACGCCGTTGCCGTTGGTCCCGGTTGTCATTTGTAGATCTTTGACAGTCGTTAGGAAGTCAGTGGCGCATAAAGTCTTACAACCAGTCTTACCAAGGGGTATCGTATTACCCAGTTCTAACTGGGTTGTGGAGGTCAGCTAGGCAGTCGCTTCATGTAAAATACTGGTATTCAGCTGCATCCCGTTAGACTGGAAGCCGACCGCAATACACTGGAAATAAATTTTGTGACAGACGTACAAAAAAATGAGGTTATAAACTATAAAAGTTCCGTTTTTCCTCTTACGTTGGAACCATAAAAATGACTGAAGAATCCTATAAGCATTGTCAAATGGTTTTATGCGAAAAAAACATTTTTTCTTGTGCACATCTTGTATTGCATTTAAATGAACAGATTATGTTTGTAATTTGTTTTCCAGTTATCTGAACATACAGTGGACGCTATACGTTTTAATACAACTGTACTTATATATTAGATGTGTTGTATGTATATGGATATAGCCACTAGGCATGAATATTCATACATATGAAAATTTTATTTTCGTCTTTATGACAACAATTATTTTTAAGTACAAGCATGTCCCAATTATTTTATTGTGAGATACGAATACTATATGTATTTTAGTCTGTCTCATATATTTTTATTTCCGAGGCTAAAAGGGTTTTAACAATTTAGATTTTTAAAGTATCTAAAATATATATTAAAGCCTATAGCTACTCATTTAACTCAATTGATTACTGTATTTTCACAGTTATTTTAGCTCTAGCTTAAGTTAGCTGACATTAGTTTTGCCTGATTTCCCTGTTGAACATATATACAACGTGTAAACGGACCCTTTACTAAGCCGTCAACCAAGCATTCTGGACATCAAATTCAGTATAAAAATTATTGCTGGAAAACTTATTTTGTTTTTGAGTCGAGAAATTACCTTTTAATATAGGGCTCAATGTAACGCACTCAAAACGTTGTACTGGTGAATGCATTGAATAGTACGATGGTCATGGAAGTATTTGAAGTAAAGTTATAATAACATTTAAAACTTGCATTTTTTTTACTTGTGGAAAAATTTGAACTTTTGACCCCCGTATATCTCCGTAAATAGAGGGTTCCGAGGCATGGTCTAGAACAAAAAAAATATCGCAATGACGGGGAGAACAAGAGCCTTTCGGTTTCGTTGAGGGTAATTTTACACCCATCCTATATTTTTTTTACAAAGTAACCAACCAACAAAAGTAAAAAAAAATACAGTTGGCTAACTTGAAGTAGGTTTAACTGATTAGTTAGCGGTTAATTAACAGTGAAAGGACTGTACAGATAAGGTTTAGTTATAATCGCAGCACCTACAATAACAATATCTTGTTAAAAAGATCTTCTTTGTACGAACGAATTATTTTAAGAGAAAAATTATGCTGAGACATCATGCTACAGTCAATTTAATCTATCTGAATTAAACATACTAACCAGAAATTTCACCGAAACTCCATTAAACTAATTTGAAATTACTCCAGTCTAAAATTACATTCATATTCATAGACTAGCTTCTGCCCGCGACTTCGTACGCGGATCCTGTTGCTTATGCCAGCGACAACGGGGTCGTCAAAATCGAAGATCTGAAACGTCTGATGTCGAATTCTAAGAGCCCGGGGACGGGAAAACAACGGGATGCGCGAGACGATTCGAGTCGTTCCATATCTTTCATTTTTGTAAGTCAGAAGTCGATGCGTAGATACGCTTGGAACTCAAGCGCAATTCTCTATCCGTGAACGTCTCCGACTCGCGAGACAATGCGTGACGTTCACGATCAGCGGTCAGTCGTGCATCACGTTCCCCACTTGTCTCTAGAGACCTAGAAGTCGATGTGTTTATACGCTGAGAACTGAAGCGTAATTCTCTTTCCGTGAACGTCTCCCACTCGCGAGACAATGCATGACGTTCACGATCAGCGGTCAGTCGCGCATCATATTCTTCACTGGTCTCTAGAGACCTGGATGTAGATGCGTACCTAAATACGCTGAGAACGCAGGCGTGCTTCGCGATCCGAAGAGGTTTCCACGGACTGAGTTGCAGCCTGATGTTCTCGAACAGCATCAAGTCTCTCCTGACGTGCTTCGGTAGATTCTTGGGATCTTATGATCCTCAATCTTTTAGCTCCTTTGGAACATTGGGAAAGATTTGACCTCTTTCTAGGCATGGTTATGGTTTTATTGTGAAGATACCTGATCAATTAAAATCTAAGTGACTGCTCCCCTGCGTTACCGGGTAGGCTACCGTGTCACGAAGATAAGTGGAAAAAGTCTAAAACACTCAAATAACATAAGCCCGAAGGCATATTTATTCGATAAAAAAAAATAAAAAAAATAGGAGTTTTGTCCAGTAGAGTCAAATTTTCAATGATATACCGTCGTCATCGAAAATCAGTCCTAAACTATTACCGCCTTCACCGCGTGGAAATACTCCCAGCTTATGTTATTTTTTACTGTGAAATTAGATTTTTATAAGTCAACAGGAAATGCCCATCAGACCGAACAACTTTTTCTAAGACGTCATTCCTATATGTGTTATGGTGTAGCTGGGCTCTTGGAGTTCCACAACAGGTGTTCCAGATCTTCGATTTTTATAAGTCAACAGAGAGTGCTCATCAGATTGAACAATTTTTGCTAAGACGTCATTCCTATATGTGTTATGGTGTAGCTGGGCTCTTGGAGTTCCACAACAGGTGTTCCAGATCTTCGATTTTATAAGTCAACAGAGAGTGCTCATCAGATTGAACAATGTTTGCTAAGACGTCATTCCTATATGTGTTATGGTGTAGCTGGGCTCTTGGAGTTCCACAACAGGTGTTCCAGATCTTCGATTTTTATAAATCAACAAAGAGTGGTCATCAGATTGAACAATTTTTGCTAAGACGTCATTCCTATATATGGTATAGTGTAGCTGGACTCTTGGAGTTCCACATCAGGTGTTCCAGATCTTCAAATTTATTCTCTCAGCAGAAAATGCTCATCACGTGGAACAATTTTTGCTATGGTACGATTTTTGTATCTCTTATAGTTTAGCTATTCTATTGCGGTTCTGCATCAGGTGTTCAAGTTTCCAAGATAAATTATAGCCTATATGTTGCCCAGACTTAATACCTATACAACAAAAAAAAAATCTTTCAAATCCGTCTAGTAGTTCCGAAGATTAGCGTGTACAAACAAACAGACAAACAGACAAACAGACAAACAGACAAACAGATAAACAGACAAACAGACAAACAGACAGAATTTTTTTTTTGGATTCGTGCTCTGTTACTGTTTCTAAACGCCCCTCAATTTTTTTTTTTAAATATGTTCAATGTACAGACACAGTTTTTTTACTGTCTTATTATATGTATAGATATTGCCGATTTTGATACACATTTCTGTGGCGCGTGGAATTTTCGATAACCGCGCTGGCCACTTATTTCAGGCAAAATTTGTGTACAGACGTGTGCAAAATTGGAACGCAGAAATTTTCGGTTTATACGATACGGGGAATACTGAAGATGGGGTGTGGCCATGTGGGGTGTGCTGGCTTTATTTTTAATCTATTAATTTATGAGGTTTTAGTTTTTTGCTAGGATTGTTTGTTCGTAAAGTTTATCATTGGTTTCCAGGTAAGTTTTTATACCTGTTTCGAAGATAATTTATTTAAACGTGTTTATAACCCTCTGGTGCTTTTAATCCGTGGTCAGAACTAACGCCACCATTTTATTTTTAATAGAAATTCCATTAAAATACAATGTTTACTAATAGCATCCGACTGTCTACGCCATTCAAGTATTAAAAAACCTAGAAAAACATCGATGTTCTTTTTTGTTTGAAAACCTTGTATGTCCCACTGCTGGGCAAAGGCCTCCCCATATCCTTCCAGGTACTTTTCTCCTTGAACCAGTCTTCGTAATGCGCGTCTAGATCATCTGGCCGTCTCTTTCTAGAACTTTACACGAATGTAAAACTTTTGGTTTTTTCTTCCTACCCTGATTCTCTTTTGTTAATAGGGTCGGCTCAATTGAGCTCTAAATAGTTGAAATAAATCATTTTTCATGTTATTTTGTTTTGCCTTTTTACAAAATCTTGCTTCACGACCGAGCTGTTTCTGTACGCTTTTAATAAACATTATATTTAATTAAACAATATTGCAGGTTTTTCATTTAATATAATGTTGCCATTATGAACAGTTTTTAATTTTGCTTGCTTAATCAAGGTACTGATATTGTTGTACATTTTAACATGGAAAGCTGAAATTGTTATTATGAAAATAATTAATAATTTTATGCCGTAAAATTATAATGTTATTAGTTAAATTCGTTATTATTTTATTTATAACTTCATTGCAAAATTCCGTAGTTATTTTAAATGAGATTATTCGAATACTGCGGTAATGTATTTGTTTGTATTGAATGTATTAGCCTTATTTCAATATTTAATTTGTTAGAGTGGTAATTATCATTAGGTACATAACGATAATTATTAATTATATGTTACCATTCGTTTTAATTCGTTATCATGTTTATTCTGCGTTCATAGCAAGCTGAATAGAGTATGTTCTCATCTACGGGTGGATGTTGCCAGAATGGTACATCTTTATGGTAGATTATTATGCCTACTTATGCAAATAATCAAATACGTTATTATCTGAGACTTGGCAATAAGCTCGCTCCCTATTACATGGGACTTAAACATAACTGGCGAAATGTGGGTGTACCTATTTGTTAGGTACATCTCTGCCTAACTCTTCGGAGATTACAAGCCATAATGTTATGTCATGTTATTATCTGATTGTCAGATCCGGCGTAAGACATGGGCTTCTTCATTAAAAGAAAAATAATTAATTCACCATGATTTGAGAAAATTATATTGGATTTATCAGGTGTATTCCCGTTGACCCCACTGGCATGGCTCCACTGGTGGGGTCAATGGGAACAATTTTAAATTATTTTAATGGATTCCCGTTGACCCCACCAAGGGCTGTGGGGTCAATGGGAATACACCATTTACCTATCACTGTAATGTTGCGTTTTGCCGCAATTAAAAGCAAATCTTAATTTAGAACATGTAAGTACTACTCTATTTGAATATCCTGATACATATAACGCTTCAATTAAAAATAATAATGAAGAAGGCTCTCCAGTAAGCGGGTTCATATTCACAAATTTAACTAACACTTTTAATAGGGATAATAAACCTAACTGAGTTACGAGACAGGGGTCAAATGTTTCACATACAACTATTTGGGCACGCTAAGCGGTAATAGGTAAAGTTAATAGTTTAATCCAATTTATATGACCATAAATCCGGGCTCAGACTGCTGAATTCTGAATTAGCTTTACGAGTGAACTATTTCTGTTGATACATTTTTTATCTTATCACACTGTCACGCCTGTAATCTCCGACGGGTTAGGCAGTGGTGTACCTAATAGTACACCCACATTTCACCAGTTATGTTTAAGTCCCATGTATAGGGGGCGGGCCTATTGCCATCAACCGGGCAGAACTCTAGACCCATGGCTGCTACTGAGAAATTTCTGATGAAAAAACCCAATATCACATTGCCAAGCCCGGGAATCGAACCCTCATGCTCAGCAGTCGCGTTTGCGACCACTAGTCCAACGAGGCGGTTTCTTTCTTCTTAACTTTTTTAATAACCTGTATTGTCCCACAGCTGGGCAAAGGTCTCCCCGATAGCTGTACACGTCGTCTAGCTGTGTATGGTAATCTTCCAAAAATGCCTCGAGGTCTTCACTCCAGCGTTTCAAGGCTTCCTCGGCGACGACGACGCCCGTATTCTGGCACCCACTGCGTAACGATTCTGGCCCTTTTGTCCCGATGCATTCTGCCTACATTCTGTTTTCTTCTCTAAATGTTATTATTGTGACAGGCAGTATGGGGAAGTTGACTGTTAAAAGCTTAGCTAGGGCGGCACTCTCATCGTACATCTTTGTGAATTGTAATGAAAAAACAAAATGGCGGCCTTAACTACAGTACGGGTGAAAATTTTATTAAATCAAAATGAAAAAATGCAAGTTCATGGTGCAAAATAATAATAAAAGCATTTTTACCGATGACGAAGGTAATTTTAAAAACAAGTCGTAAAAGGTAAACCGGTACCTACTTGAGAAAATTGGCAAAAGTGACTGCACTCATGTCATTTTCAAGAAATGAGATATGTTGTAAACTTCAGTAAAGTATGAAAACTTTTCAAAAAGAGGTGACGTCGCAAATTAGTTCTGACAGATTTGCAGTCTGAAATTGAAGGCAGTTTCAAGATAGTAAGCGGTTAAAAAGCTTTAAAATAAGAAACTGCAACTAAGTTTTTTTTTTAAATGTATCATTTGTCATCTTTATTCGAACTTTTATTACCAAGAGCCAGAACCACCTTGAAAATCGGCGATAAACACAATCGGCGATTAATTTGGATTGCGTATCCTTATAATGGTATTTATGTGACTCATTAGGGGCAGTGATAGTGGTGTGACCGTCGGACTGCCAAGTCATAGGTCTCAAGTTCGAACCCAAGACAGGCACTTCTGATTTTTCGGATTCATGTGCGTATTGTATAATTTTCACTTGCTTCGGTGAATCAAAACATCTTGAGGAAACCAGCAAACCTGAGACTGGCATGTAAAGCCAAGTCAGTGGCCCATGGGCGGCATAAAAGCTCTGACACCAGGTTAGGCGAGACGATAAAGAAGAGAAGAAGAAGAGCGGCTCTTTGACAACTGGTCCACGCAATACAAAATAATAAACATAATATACTGTCTCATTAAATTTAAGACACATAATAATCGTCAAAATAATTGAGAAAAAGCAAAGTAAATGATGACGTATCTAAAAAAATATTTCTACTGAGACATTACAAACAAGCAAAGCATTTACTGCCATTTTGATTTATTCAATCGAATTCGAAACAACTACTCACCTACGTGGGTGGTTGTTTCGTGTTGTTTAGTGTCTATATGTCACCGTAAAATTGTAAATACCGTTAGATTGCAATCTATCTCGCGAAATTGTAAACTGATGAAAGATTGTGAACCGGAGCATACTGCTTAAAATTTAACGCCTTATTTTTCGGTAGATTATAATCTATCGAAGTGAAACCGTCAAATTGTGAAATGGCATGTGACGGAAAGCACCTCGCGCACTTGACGTTCAACCAATCAGCGCGCGATCTAATCTATCGAAAAGAAATGCGTTAAATTGTAAGCAGTATGCTACAGTTCACAATCTTTCAACAGATTACAATCTCGCGAGATAGATTACAATCTAAAGGTTTTCACAATTTTACGATGACATATACACTCTAAAATATGACGTAACGACATCACATACAGACGTATAAATCTACTAGAATAGCGTGTCGACAATTGAAAACGGCGTGTTAATGCGTCGATTTGTGTAATGCTGGTTTGCAGTTTATAGCCAATAGCTACATTTAGCCGGTATTGTGGTATCAACAACTGGTGTACGTATTACTAAACACCTGTGCTAATGGCTGTCATTAATGAGAATCGTGATTTGGTTACTGGATGAAATGGGCTCTGCGGTCGTGAGCCGTCTACAACTTTTGTCATTGCTGAGGCTATATTAAATGTGGATCGGAATAATTCGGCTGGATTACGACACTGTTGATTATTGCGAGTACGAATTTTGGATGTTTGAATATTTTAGTGAGGGGTTATTTTCTGAGCAGCTGCTTGTAATAGGAAAGATTTTAAATTATTATTTTGTTTGTTTTTCTACTTTGGTTGAAATGCTTGATTGATTTTTACTAAAATTCAATTCATCATCATCTTCATCTTCCTGGCGGCCCCCGCTCTGGGCGGAGTGGAAGGGAGTGTCAGACTTTTACTGACTAAAACCTATCCATGTTCCTTCTATTCCCTTTGTGCTCCAGGGCCGCGGTATCTCTTTCGAACAGTCCCGCAGCCCCGGCAGACATCGCCCCTTGCGGGCCCCTTTCTTTTGCTGACATCTCTTTGAGGCGCGCGTGGAACACGAACGCGCCGTTGCCATGGCCTGTCGTCATAAGACGGACGGACGGTGAGCTAGCCCATTACTCACCGTCCACAGGCCCGCGCCTACGGTGGCCGGGAGCCACCACGTGGCCCTTATCCCAATTTATTTGGGGTCGTCGAAACACGTTTTCTTCTTCCATTCTTCCCCTGTCTTCTGAAATACCAATCCTCTGTTCCTCAAGATCTGTTGTAAAGTATATCTCGAGATAACAGTCGAGCTATTTGATTGGTTGTTATTATTTCCGCCAATCTGCTACAATAGTTTTGCTTTTGCTACAGATCTAAGACATATTCTGACAGCAAATTTCATCAGATTTTCAGAAACCAGACAGTTAAAAGCTTCTGTCGTGGCACCATAAGTACTTTCGCTCATTTCCATATATAAGTATTTTTTTAAAGGTTTTTGTATAGATTAAGATTTTTTTCGATGTACGAACGCCGTCGAAGCAAAAGGAGTCGTGAAAGGACCGTAGATGGTGGCATTCTCTTGTTTCTGCCTACCCTAGCAGAAAACGTGAGTTTATGTATGTATTTATGTAAATTTTTTATTATTCGACTGCCCCATTGGTTGAGTGGTCGCAAGCGCGACTGCTGAGCATGAGGTCCTGATTTCGATTCCCTGGTCGGGAAAAGCGTTATTAGGTTATTTCCATAATTCTCAGTAGCAGACACGAAGTCTGGATTTGTGCCTGGTTGATGGCAATAGGCTCGTCCCCTACCTACTAACCTAGTTACCTATGTTTAAATCACATGTAATAACATGGGACTTAAACAAAGGTAACTGACGAAATGTGGGTGTACTATTAGGTACACCTCTGCCTAACCCTTCGGTGGTTACAGGCGTGATGTTATGTATGTATTTTATTATTAACAAATTCAGAGGCATTCACATGTAATCTAAATCATAATACTTTATAGGCCTTGCGTTACGTAATCGTTGAACCTTATCCCACTCTGTTATTCTATTAAAACGTTGGATAATAGCAACAATCAAGGAAATTGAAATTTTAATAAACTGTTTAATTTCGCCGTCGTCGGGTCGTCGCCGATTCAATATGGAGTATTATAAAGTATTATTAAGTTAACTCAGGCTATTTCTTTGCTCAGTTTTATGTCGTAAACCCGTCGGGGCCAGCTTATTGCTGTTAAATCAAAACTATGTAATAACTCTCTTAAATATGGTACATTGTTTTATGTTTTGATAAAGTTTTTGAAAGTCGTTTTGATTTGGTGTCGAAAGATTAATGGTAGGATTAATGGTAGGCCTGTGAATAACTGATGGAAAGGGATTTAAGTGCAGATGTGAAGATTTGTTCAGATCTATAGGTTAAGCCGTGCTTGCCTAGGTTGGTCTGTGGATGGGTGAGCACCCATTACATACCGAGTTTCCTCCATGCCTCGGAAAGCACGTTAAGCCGTTGGTCCCGGCTGTTTTTTATAGATCTTTGACTGTCGTTACAGGTAGTCAGTGGCCAAAAAAGTCAACCAGTTCTACCAAGGGTTATCGTATTACCTAGTACTAACTGGGTTATGGAGATCAGATAGGCAGTCGCTCCATGTAAAATACTGGTATTCAGCTGCATCCGGTTAGACTGGCAGCCGACCTCAACATAGTTGGGTAAAGGCTAGGTAGATGATGATGTGAAGATTTTCTACATAACCCTGAAGTAGTTGTCAATGGCATCTTGGTGGAACTACAGGCCAGTAATTGTTAGTCAATATTGTTACTGTCAAAAGCACTGAAACAATAATAGGTGTAGCTTGTTAACGGTTATGACGACATGGAATACTAGCTAATGCCCGCGGCTTCGCCCTCAAGTGATAAAAGTATCCTATGTGTTAATCCAGGTTATAAACTACGAGTATCTGTGTGCTAAAATGGTTCAGACATCCATCAAACATCCATCCATCCTCACAAACTTTCGCATTTATAAAAGAAAGAAGTAAGATGTGTTTATACAACTTTTGTTCCTTTAGTTGCGATAGGTCCAATTCGCGATTAGTCCAATGTTAAAAAAAAACAATTCGCAGTTGGTCCAATTCGCAGTTGGTCCAATTCGCAGTTAGTCCAATTTGCAGTTGGTCCAATTCGCAGTTAGTCCAATTCGCAGTTGGTCCAATTCGCAGTTAGTCCAATTCGCAGTTGGTCCAATTCGCAGTTAGTCCAATTTGCAGTTGGTCCAATTTGCAGTTGGTCCAATTCTCAGTTGGTCCAAAATGGACAGTGTTTCCTTTTCTCACACTACACCAACGTATACTAAATTCAAGTTTAATGTGAAATAATAAACAACTATTTAATTTCCAGAACCTATTTCAAAACATAATCAAACTTATAAAACCGTTTGGCAGTCCAGCTTTTATGGAGAAAATCTTAATTATAGTAACTGCAGTGGATGGGAATATGTACGTAGCAAAGTGTATTAGACAAAGTTCGGGCGAACAGGTCGATAGGTGCCACAGCATACGTGTGTTCACTGGAATCGACTAAATTAAATGTCAGCGTGGGTGTACTGTGTTGTGAACGGATACACGGAAATGTTTCGTAGATTCTATGAAAGCTTAATATGAAGGTGGATGAGGAAAGGTCGACGTCTATTTCTGAGTAACGTAAATATTAATTAAAGAAACCTGTGGCTAACCAGAAAGGTTCCCTTCAACGACATCTGACAGTAAAATCTATTTTACCTGCCTGCCAGCATTTATTTCTGACTGGGTAAACGAGGAATGAGACTTGGAATGACCAGGGAAGCATGTTACGAAAAGGCATCGAACCAGCCACTACTGGCTGTTCCCTTTTGTAACAAATATGCTGCATTTCTGGCCAAAAATTCCCTCTAGTAGTTACACCGAAAACATGTACACTGAGGTTTTCAATATGGCCCAGTAATTGAGTTGCGAGATCCCGATGACATTTGCCCGGCGGTAAATATCCGACTATCGGTGCACCGTGTACATAGGCAATGTTTTAAAAACTTGATTAATTGGAGTTTCAGGGTAAAACCAATCCACTATTCGCACGTTTGTTAGTGAAGAGGTGACATGAAAACTGCTATAAAAGTACCGACTACCAACACGTTGTAGGTTTTATTTTAAGCTTTGCAATGCGGTTTTATTTCATGGTATTCCGATCGAATGATGTAGAAATAGTACGGTGAACTGTGAAACCAGAACGTAGCGTTTATTTTTATCTTTTTGGAGCCAGGTGGCTACGCATCACTCGATTTATGAAATGGTTACTGCGCAAAAGCTCAATTGATCTGATCTATGTTAAAGCTAAGTTGAGTGGAAGATTAGAATATTTCCAAGTGGAGAACTTGTGCTAGGTCTAGTCTTCTTTGAATGTTGTTTTGAACCTGATGGATCTAATGGTGAAATTGTTTAAAAAATCAAAATCAAAAAAAAAAAATTGACACTTATAAAACGTCGACAAAAAGGTGCACGGTTCGGGTTGGTCGTTTCCTATGGAGAAGAACTGGCAAGAAACTCCATGGTTACCCTTTTCAAATCATTTGGTATTACAATATAATCATGGTTACCGCATTTATACTTAAGTATGGGGGGATAGGCCCGACAATAAGTCGTTGTTTACTATAAAAGATGTAAAAAAAAAACAAAGTTAACAAAAGTTAACAAGCAGCTATCTATCTATAATCTGTTTGTTAAATTGTCACATTGGTGACCAGATTTTTCTTTGGCCGACAATATTGATTATTTTAACTCGCGTACAGTCACGAGCATAAATACTTTACTAAGCTACCCAAAAGCGATTTTCGTCAAAGGTAATAATAGCAGGACTTGACGACCAAAGTCTTTTCGAAATGAAATAGGTATTTTCTCAAAGTTTCTTATTTTGTATCTGTGTAATGTATTTCTATAAGCTCGTGATTGTGGGGTGTAACAGACGAAGGTTAAGTTATTAAAGCAAAAACGATAAATAAATCCACATTATTTATGCATAGAAATAAATAACGTTCCCCTATTTTTAATACTGCATGCAGGCGAAAAGTATCGTGATAATGTCGTGTTTGTTACAAATTAACGGAAGGTGGGCGGGTGAAGGAAGCACATTTCTAACGCGACCGCCCCGCTGACGTCTCGTGAACGCCCCGTCGCCGTCCCGGCTCATATTGTGGTAAAGCCTGAAAAATAACATAAAAATACTCACCTGGTATTTTTTATTCTTTTTGGGGTTTGCGACAGGCTAAAGTAGGGTTATGATGACAAGAAACTCGTATGTAGAAACTCTTTTGATTTGGGAATTACTTGTTCAGAAGTATATGTTGCAACACGAGTTGCAAACTGGCAAAAAAACTCATATTTCTCAAACTCATTTTTCTCATTTTTTTTTAAATTTGTTTTGCTGTAAGAAAACCCAATTCTGGGTTAAGCTCGCCATTGTACTTAAGCTATATTATTGCAATTTGTTGGTATATTTTTGGTTGTTTTGTGTGCAATAAAGAATAAGAAGAATTATTTGCAGAATTGCACTTGGATAGATACTATGGATTACTTGTACTAATTCGTGCGTGTCGTGACGACATGATTTTCCGATGATTTCGACCCACGGGAAACGTTAATTTATGTACAAGGTATCAACTGTGTTGATTTATCGTTTTACAATGGCATAACCTATAGTGTATAAATGACTAGCTTTTGCCCGCGGCTTCGCTCGCGTTAATTTAGAATTTGACAATCAATTTACCACCCGAATTACTACTGTACTCGGCTGGTAAAGACACGTAGCGCCATCTATTATCATAAGAACGTTATTGTTGTTTTCCTCGGGAACAGTACTTATTTCTTTTTGGGATGAAAGGTACCCTATGTCCGTTTCTGTATACCTAACAACGTATATGCAAAATATACGGATGATCGGTTCAGTGGCTTAGGCGTGAAAACGTAACAAACAAACAAACTTACTTTCGCATTTATAATATTAGTAAGGAAAAGAATACAAGAGAGGATGAGGAGTGATGTTTACTTGTTTATTTCCCTCAGCCATATCCAGCCTCCTAACTCCACAAGTATAGGTGAGCCGGCGATCTAAGCAAGGTTCTCTAGTCACGTTCACAACGTTTATCGCGGACACGTTCACTGACGGTAATAAAAACTTCTCTAAAATGAAATATTTAATGCCACCCCGCCTGAGTGCTGCTCATGTTTCAGACGCGTCAATGAACAAGCGTGTTTATTTTTAAAATAAACTCGCACGGTTTATACCCAGGTGCCTTTATAATCTGCGAGGTGTGGGTAAGGTGATTTTTGGTACATGTTTTTTGGTGTTCACGGTTTCTTGGTGGATGTTGAATTTTTGTTGTCTCAGAGAATTTTTGTTGTCATTAGCGAGGAAATTAGGGAGGCTTGTTTCCGACACATTTTTGTAGTGTGGTCATCGTTGCAATATTTTTTTCAACATGCAATTAAATGAGAGAATTCTGTCTTACCTGCCGCTTCGGGCAATAAGTTTCGGTTCTTGTAACTCCATATTTTTTCGAAGCATATTGCGTTTGTTGCAGATCTGAGAATAAACATAAATAAAGAAAATATATTTTCCATTATTCTGGCCGAAAAATTCCAACAGATATTAAATGATATATAGCTGACGATTCAACCGAAAATCTCATAAGACAGTGCAGTAGGCCTCGGTTCTGACAAGCCTTCCATTTATCTTCGTCGCCAGCAAATTCAACGCGGTTGCTAGGATCATAAGTTGTCTGAATTCCATTATAACTTCCCTAGGTGAGTATTAACTTATCTCAAAATTAATACGAATTTCGACGTCCCCACGCGGTGTAAATTAAATATGTTAAAGGCGGGTCAGACTACTAATTCCTGAAATTAGACTTCATAGAAAATTACCAAATGTAAAGTCCCCGCAGAAGCCAAATGAAGGCACAACTCGTACAGCACAAACACGCTGGTCAAATATTAATTCGGGTCACATTTGCCGCTCGGAATGTCCGTGTTTGCAGAGATACAACTTTCGGGCCATCGAATTTGGAATGGTTTACTTTGGGCCTTGTGTATTTGACTATTTATGTAAATTTAATTTGACTTGGTAAGGCGGGGCGGGTGCACTAGACACGGTACCCGCCCGCCAAGCCGCTTGCGTAATCCGATATTTTACGCACCACTTCCAATTAGCACAGTATTCCTTTAAATATTATGTTGGGATGGAGGGTGTCTCTAAGCTTTGAAATCGGCTTCTTTAGATGATGTTTTCTCGGAAATTGTGGTACGTGAAGCCCTGATTAAGCCGACGGTGAAAACTGATCAAAGTGGATAGTGGATACAGGTCAGAGGGTTTGAAAGATCTAAAAGTACGGAATTATTTAAAATTGTGTTTTTGTCTGTCAATTTTTTTTTTTTTTGTCTATTCCAGATAAAGTTTTCTAATTCTATACAGAGTGTAAGGGACAGCCGTCCACAAACTGATGGTGTGAATTCAGTATATCATACTAAGATGACCGGTACAAGAAATTATTTCAGGAATGTTATGGGAATCCAATAAATTTGATTTGTTTTGTTTCTTCTTAAGCAATGTATCCTTACCATGGTAAAACGCATGTAGTGAACGGCAGGCGCATCGACGAGTACGATGAACTCTGTAGCTAGGCAGGAAGGGAATATTAAAATAAGGTTTTTTACAAAAGTATAAAATACGGCGTCTGTCTGCCAAATTAACTTTCCGATTTTGCTTCGTATGTGAAATATAATACATAGAGCTTCGAGAAAAAGGAACAATCCTTTTTCTCGTTACTTTTTCATTGAACAGATCAACATACTTCTATCATCGGTTTTAATCCATGAACGCTTTACATCCACAACACAAGAATAAACCACAAAATTCATTTTTTATTTCATTGGATTTTCCAGATAGTTTGCACCGATTGACTGATTTTGTTACCAATATCACAGTTCATCGCCTCTTTGTTAGATAAACAATAGTACGAAACGTGTGGGGAAAATGGGTGAATATAGACCTCTATATTGAGACAGGCAGGTCGCAGGTATTATCTCAGTTTGCATGTGGGGGAGGTTGGGCATCAACAAAGGGCAGTAAGCCAGAAATCCTCAATTTGATCGGTGTCTGTGAGGAGCTTGACAGATGATAGCTCGGCTTGTGAGGGCAAGATATATCGAGCTGTTGATTATAAGTGACCACCTGCTGTATGTTGGGTTATCGAAATAATCTGGTAAACGGTGGGGATGGCATTTTTTTTGTGAAAGGCTACTTTTTGTACTTACATTTTTGGAGAACAGGATACGGAAACTAACGTAGATTTTAGTAAATGTCATTACCTCCACGACCCCCGTACTATTCAATGCATCCAATCAGCACGATATTTTGAGTTTTGAGTGCGCCACATTGAGTTCTACCGTAAAACGTGATTTTTCACCCCCAAAAAATAAAGTTGTTTCCCAGCTATGACTTTTGCGTAGATTTTAGTAAATGTTTCAGATGAAATAATATATACCAGTTTTCTAGAACATACGTCAAGCAAGTCTCGTGGCAATCGCAGAAACTGTAGCAGCTAGGTATAATGGGTGTAAAAGTACCCTTATCAAAACCAAAAGGCACTTGTTTTTCACGTCACTGCGATCTTTTTTTTTTTTAGCCCATACCTGGGAACCTTCTAGTTACAGAGATATTGGGCTTACATGTTCCAACTTTTTCTTTCAAATACAAGTTTTTAATTTTATAAGTTTACCTCCACAACCCCCGTAATATTCAATGCACCCATCAGCACAATGTTTTGAGTGCGCCACATTGAGTCCTACCAAAAAATGAGATTTTTCACCCCCAAAAAAAAAGTAGTTTCCCAGCAATGATTTTTGCGTACAGTTACTCAGTTTGATCAGTTAGTAGGTATATTTAAACCTAGTATGCACCTTGGTGCAGCTTCGTTCTGTTGGCATTTAAATGGTACTGTCAGGAGCCCCGAAGTATGGAAGAAGAAATCGGCAGGAAAGGCGGGAAATTTCGGGTCCTGAAAAGAATTGGGATAAGGGCAAGAGAATGCTGATGATGATGTTAGGGACACCGCTTCTGGTAAACATTTTGTGATATTATCTGTGGATATTATAATGACAAAAAAAACGGCGGCGTCAGCTAAGGCCAAGCGCCAAAACAACCATGCATCACTACGGTTTCAATTTACTAAATTATTTGTGTAATCATATTTTATTGTGGTGTAAAACCTGAGTAATGAGGTTAACTATCCCATTATTATGTCCATTTTGAAAATTAGATTTTATTTCCTGACCACAAAAACAGATGTTTCATCACCACAGCCAAATGAATCATTTGCTGCATAATTATAATTCAAACAATAATGTCAACGGCTGTTTCAAATCGGATTCGTGCCACTAAATAATTTAGTTATAGCATCCAAAATGTTGCCTGTAACAGCCACTGTTCCATAATTGCCGTATTTAGTGCATTAGTAATATTTGCATGTATTTAATACACGAACTAGCAACTGTATTGTCACAGGCTTTAGTCAATATGTTTGATGCATTTAGATGCAACGATGTGAAGGAAATAGTTGTTCGAAGTCTGGTTAGTTAGTGATTTGCTGTTTTTTTTCAAGGCTGTTACTTTTTTTCAGAATTCACCATTAGTTTCTTCCGAAAAAATGAAATCAAAGGTTTAAAAAGTGAAATTATGTTTCCATTAATAGGGATTTTAAAAGCGATTGGACCAGCCGTAATCATTGGATCAAATCGATACACATTTGAACAAACTGATGATAAATCATGGGTTTTTGCGAGGTTCATATTTTATTTGTCTGACTTGCAAACAAACAATGCAAACTACGGCTAAGCTATAAAAGACGTCTACCTCCATCTATTTTCCACACTGAAACAGTTCTCCGAATACCGGCCAAGACAAAAGACGAACGGACCCTGTCGCTTTGACGTGTAAGTGACATTCAACCCTACGGTGGTAAAGTAATTGCGAGACCAGTAAACTCAAAGTCTACCGTGAAGTATTTATTTACACTCTTCGAAAATCATCATCTGCCTAGCCTTTTCCCAACTATGTTGCGCTCGGCTTTCAGTCTAACCGGATGCAGCTGGTTACCAGTATTTTACATAGAGCGACTGCCTATCTGACCTCCACAACCCAGTTAGTACTGGGTAATACGATACCCCTTGGTAAGACTGGTTGTCAGACTTTTTGGGCCACTGACTACCTAACGACTGTCAAAGATCTACAAATGACATCCGGGACCAACGGCTTAACGTGCTTTCCGAGGCACGGAGAAAACTCGGTATGTAATGGGTGGTCACCCATCCACAGAACAACCTAGGCAAGCACGGCTTAACCTAAAGATCGACCCGAGCGGCTGTTATTATTAAGCCACGAGCTCCTCATTTACACTATTCGAAAATAAGATACAATAAATAAGAAACTCGACAGTCTTTTTCATAGTCTCTATAATCCGAAATACACCAAATAAAATTAATGTAAAAGCATGCTATCTGTTTTACTGAAGCTTTATTTCGATGTTTGGTATTGCGAATTTTATGTACTGTCGTAAAGATCAACTACATTCGCTAGATGTTAAAACTTTAGTGTTGTGGAAATGTAATATACTAGTAAAATATTTTATTTATTGCTACAAAACGATTAATTGCCTTTTTTGTACATAATAAAGTTTTGAGTGATATTTTATCGGCGGTATATAATTTTTATGGCACACACTCAACATTTTATGGTATGTATGTATCAATTATATTTTTACTAGCTTTTGCCAGCGGCTTATCTCGCGTTAATTTAGAATTTGACAATCAATTCCGGTTGTGCTCTGCTTGAAATAATACAATTCAATCATGATTCGAAAGACACGTGGCGCTATTATCTTAAGAAAGTTATTGTTGTTTTTCTCTGGCACAGCACTTTTTTTGGGGATGAAAGGTATCCTATGTCCGTTTCTGTACACCTGACAACGTTTATACGAAATTTCAGGACGATCGGTTCCTAGATTTAGGCGTGAAAAGGTAACAAACAAACAAACAAACTTTTGACAACAACATTTATAATATTACTAAGGATAGGAAAGTACGTACCTACACATTTAATTCATAAAAATAAAGGCAGACGTAAACCTTGATTGTAATTCATTTGCTAAAAAAATAAACATGAAAAGGCTCACAGCAAAACCGAACACCCTCGCTCTTAAATTAAAAAAAATATTAAGTATAAAATACATATACCCAATAACCAAAAAGGGGTATGCCAAAACCCACACATAATCTGCAACCCTCATTGCAAAATTGATCACAGTCATTAATAATACCTAACCTAACCTAAAACGTAACCGCAATGACAAATTACGGCACAAGTGAGGCTTGCATGCCCTTAACATATAGCGAGGATGATTTTTCAATCCGCACCCATTATCTAGCGATTACAAGGGTGGGTCCAGACAGATTTGGGATGTTTTTGCGAGTTTTCGCGTAGCGCTGACAGGGGGCGCGCGGGGTGTAACGACCCACCATGATTTATTGACGTCACTGCCGAGCTGTTATTTTTTAAACCCCGTTTTATCTTAAACGTTTTTCGATCAACGGTCTATGAGATTAACGGTGGTGTGACGTAACGTATAAAGGGTGGGCTCCAGACAAAGAAAGGTAGTTTGGGTAATGGGTGTGCAAGCGTCGAATACTTCCAGTTTTGTAAGATTCGTGGTCGTAGCACTTTTCCTATATTTAATGTTTAGCAAGATAAACATTAAATGTAGGAAACAGGATTCAGGTACACAGGCAGCTCAACCTTTTTTTTTAATGGGTAAATTCTCAATGTATGTTTTAAGCTTTCACGGTTTACAACCAAACTTATACTGTCACTTACGGGATATCTTCCGTGATTGTTCGGTGTGTTGTTGTTATATTGTTTGTTATTGTTTATTAATAATGAACAATCACGAAAGATATCCCGTAAGTGAGAGTATAATTTTCCTCAATGTGTCTTTCTGAGGGGTCTGTCAGGCTCCTACTGATTTCAATCACAAAGTGTTCCTTCTCATCACTTCTCGCTGCGGTGCGGAGACCCAATTGCATTCTCCACAATCACCCCAGCAGTGAATACAGCCTAGACCAAGGTCACCTCGCAATTGTAAAGTGCAGGAAAATTTACGATTTTTTTTTTAATATAATATGTAAAGATCAGATCAGAGGAGCTCGTGGCTATTTAATGACAGCCGCTAGGCTCGATCTTTAGGTTAAGTCGTGCTTATCTAGGTTGGTCTGTCCATGGGTGACCACCCATGTCATACCGAGTTTTCTCCGTGGATCGGAAATCACGTTAAGCCGTTGGTCCCGGGTGTCATTTGTAGATCTTTGACAGTCGTTAGGTAGTCAGTGGCCCAAAAACTCTGATAACCAGTTTTACCAAAGGGTATCGAATTACACAGTACTAACTGGGTTGTGGAAGTCAGATAGGCAGTCTCTAAATGTAAAATACAGGTATTCAGCTGCATCCGGTTAGACTGGAAGCCGACCCCAATATAGTTGGGAAAAGGCGAAGCAGATGATGATGTAAAGATCAGAAAGATCGAACACGCCATTTTTTTTTTGTAAGTCACAGTTTTAGAGAGCAATTACTATTAGAACCTAACATACGTCTGCCATACTACGAGGTTAGGTAGTAGCTAAACACCATCAATGGATCGTTTGAAAATTTTCTCCGACTTGAAGCGCTCGTAACTTGTAAAGGCTACAAATACTGAAAAGGGTTCTATCCATCAGCTCGTCGACATTAAGCGCTATTCATCGATTGCTCTGCACGGAGCCTTGGTAACTGTTCCGACTCGAACCGTCAATGCATCGTTAACTACCGCAAGATGGCGCTGCGAGTTTCAAGGTATGTATGTTGGTCATCTAACTGGCAATGAGTTCTTTTTGTAACTTTAACATGGTACCTGCATATTTTAACTGAAAATGAAAATAACGATTGCCTATAAGACACCGGGCTTTGGTCTTGGGATCTGTTGGGCTGCGGGACTGTTCGAAAGAGATACCGCGACCCTGAAACACATTAGGTAAAGAACATGGATGGGTTTTAGTCAGTTCTAGTCTGACACTCCCTTCCACTCCGCCCAGAGCGGGTCATTTGATGATTTCCTATCCGAAAAAAAAACATCGTGTTATATTTTTCTGTTTTCTTAATTCTGTCTTCAAATAAGTATCTTACGGGTAAACGAGACGTCTAAAAATAAAAACAATCACCAAGGCGATTACTCGTACAACTCTTGATTGTATTGGCAAAGTTCCCAAACGAATAATTATTATGATGATATTTTCGAAGGTACTTACGTCTTCAATAGGTTGTGGTCTCCATAGTAAATCTTTAGTCTGCTTAGTTATTTCATTACACGAAGCAGAAAAATAATATCAAACTTGAAAAGGTCTGTCAAACAAAATAATTTCACGCACGCTAAGCCGACACAACTCACTACACTGTCCATCCGTGTACCTAAATACATATCGCTCCCCATATTCCATCAAACCGAATAGCCTTCCGCTTTTTCAATACCTCAACGGCTTACCCTAATCCTTATGTACATATACTCTTTTCCATAAAAGGAAAAAGTTTGCCTTTTGATGCTTCAAAATCGACCCGCAATAAGGGTATCATCCGAAGATATTCGGAAAATTACACTTTCCTATCTCAAAAATATTTTCTCCGATATAAAACATGACAAGGGTCTTGAACTGTCTGTGACTAACGTAAGTCCTAACTTTTTGTATTCGAATAATGCTGCAATTATACGAATGATAACTTTCACATTTACCGAAGACCATCCTCGTTATTTCGGTCAGAATAATAAATAAAACATCAGTCAAATAATTCGTTCATTCACTTCGGCGGTTGAATTTTGATTCGAACCGACTCTTCGCAATTTACATGAAAGAGACAGTGAACGTGATAGCTTATTCATATTCATTTTGCAATATGAAATAGATACAGACTAGTAATTGGTTTAAAAGATTAAACGACGGTAAAAGGTTGGCTCATTTAAAAAGGCGAATTAGTACTAGAAACTTATTGTTATTTCTCTGTCTGTAACCTTATTTTGACTCTGCGGCTAATTGTGGGCTTAGGTTTTTTATCAAAACAATTGTCGGAGTTTTTTGGACGTCATTATTTGAGCGTTATAATCTTATACTAACGACACGAAAATGAAATAATTTTGAGCTTAAAATACAACTTGTTTCACAAATAAAAAAAACAACTTAAGTCTTCTATTTATTATACAGGTACGTCTGAATAACAAATTCCTAACAAATCTCCTCAACGTTGGAACAGAATTTTCCAATAACTAATCTTCCTACTTTTAAATATTTTTATCCCATAAATTGCCTTCAAATATCCCTCGTAGCAGACACGTAGCGCCCAATCAGGGAGATCCCGTTTCTTTCTTCATTAGAGCTGCATCAAAAAGCTTATTCCGCGTAAATTAAATTGGTTCAATAATCCCAGCTCAGCGATAGTTGCTTTGTTCAATGAAGCCAGTTTGAACGCGTCTCTAAAAAAAAAAAAGAAAATACGGTGTGCATGCAATCAAGCGTCCCCACTGCGATTAGCTCGCAAAGGCCGATGACACGTACTCACCATTTTATTATGCCTATGTGCACTGTGTGCACCTTGTTATTTTAAATTGGACTGCAATACGAGAGTAATCGAATAATCAACGTGTTTATATTGATTGCGTTTACATTGCTCTGTTATCCATTCCTTTTATCACGTTTTGTTGTTTCTAGATGGTTTATTAGCTAACGAGAAAGTTTCTTTGAATGTATTCCCATATTATAACGGAGTATTCTCATCCATAATCTGAGAGACGAGGGAAAAATAGCGCATTTGCCTTGAATAGTTTAGTGATACAAAAATGCTTGTAATCTTAGGATCTCTCGGGAATTCAGCTTTCTGAGTTATTTTATTGCAATGAAATGTTTTGCAGTGTTGAGCTTAAGTCTAGTCTTGTATTTCTGGAACTTGCCTTGCTCCCGATTCTGGATTCTCTGTAATGTGAATGCATAAAAAATGAGAGGATAATAAGAAGTCATATTTATGGTTTTATTTTACATTGTTTTCAGTATTTTAGTTTTGTGGTCCGGATTACACGATAGCCAGTCTGTCGCAGCGTTAAACCACATTCATGTTGGAGGGTTCAAAGATGCAAACAAGCATGACTGAGATAGACTGGGTTCAAGATAAAGGGTCCTTGAGCTTATCAATACATGTTTTCGAACACCAGTAGATTTTTCATTGATTTCCAGTCTTTCAATTCACGACAAACTTTTCAAAAAGTAAATTGTGAAATATTCCACTGGATGTAAAGTGACCACTCAAAATAACTCCGGAAAGCAGGAAGTCCTAAAACAACTTTTCAGCTTTAGCAAGTTATAGAGGGCCCCCTCGTGAAATAGGTTCGATGCGATAGTTTCAAAAGTCACTGAGAACAAGTTTCCTTACAACAGAACAAGCAGGTCAACTTTGAATTTCACTACCAATTTCTATTGTGCGTCGAAAATACGGACTACGTTTTTAAAAAGTGATAATAACAAGGTGAAAAGTTTTGCAGGACGTCGATTTCATCAGGCTTACAAACATAATGTGGGACAAGTTGGCAACGCGGGCGTCCGCTTCAAATTTCGTAATACTTTAAGCAAACTTGTGAAGCAAAGTTAGCGAGTTGCCGGGGAACAGGTGCTGCATCGAATACGTCCTGATATTCTGTAGATCATGCACATAGAAATGGGCGGACGTGCCGTGCCTTTGATGTCCTCGCTGTTACTCACCTAAACGATAAGTTTTATGCTCATTACCGTATAACTGGACGACGAAATTCTTTAGTGCTCTATATAAAACAGAATTTTATTTTCTTTCTCATCATCGGGACGGAATTATGATCTGTAAACTTGTGAACCTTGCCAAGATTTATAAATAAGGAGATCAATGTGACAGTAAAATATATAGCCACTATAAGAAATTACCCGAAAATTATAATTCGGGGTACTAAAGTCTCGTCTAGTGATTTGTATTTCCACGTTAGTCGTACGTTCATGGTATGCAGGGTGCCGCTTTGGGGGTGGCAGTGCAGTTCGAACGAGATAACGAACCCGTTCGAGAGCTACGTGCCTTTCCTGACTCCGTCTGTCAAACTTTGGATTGATTATTTTGTCAAATATATCCGTGTGTGCCCCGTAACTTTGGATAACTTCAACTATCTACAGTTTGGGAACACCTATTATGATTTATTAGTTTAGAACTTGGAGCAAAGCAATCTTATTCCTAAATTGAGATTTTTATGATTCATTATTGTTTCTAGCAATTATGTTCTTACTCAGTAAAACTACAACGTAAAGATAATTAGAAAAACTTGCAACAATAGAACCTTCGACATTTTGTGCTACAATTCAAAGATCAACCCAAGCCTTGTGATTACACAACATTGTTCTAATAAGGCTAAGTTTATACGTTTCAACTGACGACGAAAAAAATAAAAGACAAAGCTTAATAGCATGCCTGGGTCGGGCGAATACCGTAGCTTATTTATAAAGAACAAAGCTGATTAAATTGCTGTTGAGACCGACGAGATGGTCTTTATTGGGGCGCTCGGCTGCGGTCGGGGGCGGTCGAGATCTTCTATACATCGTGAATTTTCTCTCGCGAGGTATATGCGGGCACAAATTCGGTTTAGTTAGGTGTTTTGGCCGGAAAATATACATTTTTAAACAGGTTGTGATGAGAGTTTTTCTTTCATGCTTTGTGGGTTTCTTTTTGAGTTGGCTTGTCCGGTATTTTCTCATGCTTCTGCTAAAGTATCTACAGTTTTTAATTACTCTGTAAATAATTCGTTGTTTAAGAAGTAATGGTAAATCTCAACCTGGTCTGTATAGAACACATCGTTTAATAAAATGGTAATAAATACGTCGAAAGAATTTTATAATAAAATGAAAAATTCGCATGATAAATATTCATAAAATTTCATATGTCATGCCGTTGGTGGATGGGACAAGGCAATCATTAATCATTCTTATTGTTATAGGTTTGTTGTAACAGTATTTTTGTATTCGTTCGTACGGAATCTGGGAGCATGTGCTTGAAGTATGACCATGCAGCAGTGGCTCGTATGCAGGGTGGCCATATGGCTTTTTAAATCCAGAACGAGTTGTATTTTTCTGGCCTTTTTCAAAATGTTAAATGGTTTTTTTTTTGTACACGTCTTGCATTTGTGCTACAATTAATATTTATACAGTTCTTATTTATCAAACTTTTTTTTATTTTGACATAACATTTAGTTAGGTAATGATGGTAATTACAGTCATCAAGTCCCGTTTCAGGCGCGAAAACCTTGCTATGTACATGAACATGCGTAAAAGAGGTTCTACTTCATCTTAGGTCTTTTTTCCCACGTCATAAAATGCAGGCACTCCACCTTACGGACATAATTTAAAAATAAAATACCGTATATTTTAAGGTAAACACTTCAGTAACCCAATATTTTATTAAAATGCAGATCCTGGCTAGCACGTTGAAAGTACATGCAAACTAAGGTGGCTGCAAGTAAATTGGTACTTATCTCCCGACTCGACTAAAGGTTGATGAATGACTATAAATCCCGTATATGTACCGAGGAAACTCCGGAAAATTTATCCAGGCCTCCCGAGAATAATGGGTCATCGCATAAAATCAAAGGGGCTAGATTGCAAAGCAGGTCGTTATTTGTAACTGGTTGGTAGTGTACTGGGTGATAAAGCTTAATTAAATCAAACCCTGGTAGCTGTATTAGTTCTAGATAAAGTTTCCTGTTCGGATTTTATTGAATCTTTATAGAGTGTGTCTAGACTGGACGAAGTAGGTAGGTTTATAAAGGGTGTAACAAGACCCTTAACGAAGCCGAAAGGCACTTGTTGTCCCCATAATTCCAATTTTTTTTTTGTTCTACACCGTACCTGGGAACCTTTTGGTTAAGGAGATATTGGGGGTCAAAGTTCCAACTTTTTCACAAGTTTTTTTTTAAAGATTTTTTACTTTAAACACCTCCACGACCCCGTACTATTCAATCCATCCATCAGCACAATATTTTGAGTGCGTTACATTGAGTCCTACCGTAAAACGTGATTTATAACCCAAAAAAATCGTTTCCCAGCAATAATTTTGGCGTTAAGGTACTTAGTTTGATGTACATAATGCTTGGTTGACAGCTTCGTGTAAGGTCCGTTTACACCCTGTATAGTCGACTATTGAAAAAAGAAAGAATTAAGAGACATTGGCGAGGCGCCGTTAAAGTGTCTGTGAAAAGGTTGTTTTTCGCTCACGGTCCTGTAACATCTTACGCTAAAGGAAATCTTGGAACTCGGCAACGCATTCTTATCTTGTGTCACACTGTCTGCCTCTATAACTGCTTTCGGCCACAAGTGCAGTAATCAAACTGGTCAGTAACGGTAGTACGATCTCGTAGGATAATTACAGAACTCCACACGGGCGAAGCCGCGGGCATACGCTAGTCATACCTACATCTGAATTACTGTTGTTTAGAATGAAATGTATGCAGGAAAACGTGGCCGCTCGTACATCACGGGATTAATGCTCGCACCCGATCTCTAACTAACGCGGCTGGCATAAAGGCAAATATTATCCGCCGCGCTTGAAACACTAGGACAGCAGGAGCTTCTGGAAGCTTCTATTGGTTTAATGGTGAAATATCATGATGATGCGTGCTGGAAGAGCCGTAATTTTGATACCGTACTGACGTTATTGCACTGGACTGTTTACTGGATGTGATGTAATAGGTTGATTGCTTGGGGCCTATTTAATAACAGGGACCTGTGGCAGAAGAAAATCCAACAATTGTTATACATTTAAAGGGTGTAAAAAGACCTTTAAAGAACCCGAAGACACTTGTTCTCCCCGACATTGCGATATTTTTTTTTTGTTAAGACCATACCTGGGAACCTTTTAGTTACGGAGATATTGGGGGTCAAAGTTCCAACTTGTTTTAATTTAAACATTTTACTTTAAATATAACGAACCCTTTACTATTCAATCCATCCATCATCAGAATGTTTTGAGTGCGTAACATTGAGTCCAAAGCAGCAGCAAAGCGTGATTCTTCACCCCAAAAATAAAAGTCGTTTCCCAGCAATAATTTTTGCGTAAAGTTACTTAGTTTGATGTACAGAATGCTTGATCGACGGCTTCGTTAAGGGTCTTGTTACACCCTGTATGTTATGGTATGAGATATGTTTCTCTTCATACTGGTGCTTTATGACACAATACCTGTCGTGAAAATGTTGTCACTTGTTATCAAGTTATATCGCATTTTCAGTTGTATGTATAAAATACGTCCCTATTGGTCTAGTCTCTAGTTGCGAGCGCGACTGTTAAATGCGAGGTCTTGTGTTCAATCCCTAGATGAGGTTAGTCCATATGTTTTTCATATTAATCATACTAATAATATAAATGCGAAAGCAAGTTTGTTTGTTTGTTACCTTTTCACGCCTAAACCACTAAACCATCATCCTGAAATTTTGCATATACGTTGTCAAGTGTACAGAAACGGACATAAGGTACTTTTCATCCCGAAAAAAAGCACTGTTCCCGAGAAAACAACAATAACGTTCTTATGAAAATAGATGGCGCCACGTGTCTTTCGAATAATGATTGGATTATATTATTACAAGCGGAGTACAACCCGAAATGATTGTCAAATTCTAAATTAACACAAGCGAAGCCGCGGGCAAAAGCTAGTGTTTTCATAATTCATTTTTCAGTAGCCGTTTAGAGTCTGGTGACTAACTAAATATTATTTTGCCTACGACAATTCCACAACCGACACCTTGTTTTATTTCATCTTAAAAAAAAATTGAGAGATTGAAAAATCATGAAATATAAATTCGAGAACACCTTTTCGACCGACAATACCCCAAGGCGTTTATATTCACAGGTTTATAGTGCATACGTGTGTTGCTCATTTGAAACAAAACTCAATGAAATGGGAGACATCCCGGGAGGTTAAACTTAAAGTGAAGGGATGTCAGACGGTATAAAAATGATGTTTCGACGCTATAAAACGTCTACTGTTGCATTTATATAATTTTAGATACTAAATTAATTGTTTTTTAAGTGATAGGCAAGTTCTGATTATGTTTATGCTTAATTTACATAAAATCTATACTAATATTATAAAGCTGAAGAGTTTGTTTGGTTGAACGCGCTGATCTCACGAAATACTGGTTCGAATTGAAAAATTCTTGTAGTGCTGAATGCCCAATTATTGAGGAAAGCTATAGGCTATATAACATCACGCTACGACCAACAGGAGTAGAGCATCAATGAAAAATGTTGCAAAAACGGGGAAAATATTATTTTTACAATAATTTCACGCGGACGAAGGTTGCGGGCAACAGCTAGTATTGAATAAAGTTAATAGTAAGCAATTCATTTCCCCAAAAATTATATGAGACTTAAACATAACTGGCGATATAAGGATGTGCAATTAGGTACACCTCTGCCTGACCCTTAGGGGATTACATGCGTTATGATATGTTATTTGCGTAATTTTCTTTTTAGGGTCGGCTTTTCAGGTAGTTGTAAGAAGTTTCCCAAGAAGACTGGTCTTCAACGGTCCCTAAGTTGTGTCCCTAACTCATGTCAGATTTCTATATACCTAAGGTCCTTGGTCCATACTTGTTGTACCTAAGTTCTCGTATCTGCTCTACAATGCAAAGCAGCTTAGTTTCAAGATTAAACTTCTGAGAAACGAAGAAGTTGTCTACTCTTAGTTCCATAGCATTTTACTACTAAACTATTTGCAACGTAATCTTAGTAATTAATAAACTAACTATGAGTAAGAGGTCCTGGGTTAAATTCTAGAATTTCTCAGTTGTAGCTATGAAGTCTTGGATCTATACCTGGTTGATGGCAATAGGCTCACCCTCTATTACAGGCGAAAAATATGGATGTATTATAAAATACAACTCTGCAGTGGAGAAGGTTCCATACAACTCGATTCCTACCGGCTTCCTTTTGAAAAATGGCACAGTCAGTATCCTATATACAAATAATAATATCACATTAAAGATATGTACTCCAGCTTATACAGGATGTAAACGGACCCTTCACGAAGCCGTCACCCAAGCATTCTGTACATCAAACAAAGTAACTCTACGCAAGATTATTGCTGGGAAACGACTTTTTTTTTTGGGGTGAAAAATCACGTTTTACGGTAAAACTCAATTTAACGCACTCAGAACATTGTGCTGATGGATGGATTAAATACTACGTGGGTCGTGGAGATGTTTAAAGTAAAAATCTTACTTTAAAAACACATTTTTTTTTATAAACCAGTGAAAAAGTTGTAACTTTGACCCCCAATATCTCCGTAACCAGAAGGTTCCCAGGTATGGTCCTTAACAAAAAAATGATTGCATTGACGAGGAGAACAAGTGCTTTTCGGCTTCGTTAAGGGTCTTTTTACACCCTTTATAACATGTAAAAGTGTTTTGTAAAACCAATTTACAGAAATAAATATGATTTATGATGATTTATGATTTATCTCTTACAAAAATTAACCCTTCGCTACTGCAACTTTGCCCCTACCCTTCGAGGATTACAGGCGTGATGTTATGTTATGTATGTAATATAGTTTTATGAGATAGAAACTTGGTTATCGCCAAAATCATGTAGCTCATAAATTAAAGTGCCCAAATGCACAAAAGTATACATAATATCGGCATCCCATTCTGGCTTAGCCGAAATAGAGGGCTTATTCACATCGCGAGCAACACCTGTGCACAAAATGAACGACAATGGGTTCGTGTTTGCGAGTTCGCGCACAAATTCCGTGCATTTTATTGACGCTATGTATACGGTAGTGGTGGCGGAATGCACGGATAGGGCTTGTGGATCTAGCAAATTAATCGAACTGTGCTAGAACAAAGGTGGTTGTCGATGGTGGGAAGTTTTAGGACTATTTTAAAATGATTTGCGTTACTTCGTAAGTTGTAGCACAAAACTTGTCATTGTTATTTCTTATTTTGCTGTTATAGATGCCCGCCGTTCCCTAGATATTGGACTTGATAATTTTATTTCGTACACTGCATTTTCAAAGCTAATGAGTAGTTTGAAAAAAAAAACAATGAAAAAACAGCCAGTTCATTGCTCGAAAATACGATCAAAAATATCTTGTTCTTTGGCATGAATATACAGATTAGTTAAATCTATATATAGTATATTCATGTCAAATTACAGCTTTCTAGTACTAATAGTCTTTGAGCTAAGCTGCGGACAAACGGACAGACGAACGGACATGGCGAAACCATAAGGAGGAACCCTTATGGTGGTGTTGACTACGGAACCCTAAAAACCAAAAATGGATGTTGAAATACTCTAACGAACGACGCGTGAAATCAGCTGTTCCCTTCCTGCCTAGCTACAGAGTTTATCGAAATCGTCGTCGAGCTTGCCGTTCGTTACATGCGTTTTGCCAGGAAATAAAACTAATCAAATTTATTGGATTCCCACATTCCTGAAATAATTACCAGTTATCTTACTATGGTTTACAGTATTCAAACTATCAGTCTGAGGCGGGCTGTCCGTTACACCCTGTATCCTAACAAAGCATTATTGAAGAAAAATTCTGTCGGGTTACAAATGAAGTCACTAAAGTAATTTAAAATATATATATAAGTATAATTATATGTATTTAAGACAACTAACTTCTGCCCGCATGTAGGGTGGAAACCATTCCGCGAAACCGTATACTGGGATAAAAATTATCCTATTATCTAACAGGCCATGGTATTTCCAAATCCGCTTAGCCTGAAAAAATAAAAGAGAGACAGATAAAGTTACTTTCGCATTTACAGTATTAGTATGGATATCTTTTTATATGTCTCATTATGCTTATACATAATATTATGTAGCCCAGACGTCGTGAATGATCGTTCCTTACGCTCCACCCGTTTTACGCCCAGTTCTGCTTGAATCACCTAATGTGGAGTAGTACGGAGTAGGTAGACCTCACTTTGTTTATGCCACTTATCCTAGCGCTATCCTTTATTTCTGTAGTACTCTTAACTCCAAATTGGATTGTTAGGATGTTTTCGCTAATCATTTGCAGTTGAAAAGGGTTCTTGCTAGTTAGGACTTCATCCTAGATAGTTGTTGTAATCGTATCTCGTGGTATCCTTATCCTTACTAATATTATAAATGCGAAAGTAAGTTTGTTTGTTTGTTACCTCTTCACACCTAAACCACTGAACCGATCATCTTGAAATTTTGCATATACGTTGTCAGGTGTACAGAATCGGACATAGGGTACCTTTCATCCCAAAAAAAGGACTGTTTCCGAGGAAAACAATAATAACGTTCTTATGATAATAGATGGCGCCACGAGTCTTTCGAATCATTATTGAATTATATTATTACAAGCAGAGTACAACCCGAATTGATTGTCAAATTCTAAATTAACGTGAGCGAAGCCGTGGGCAAAAGCTAGTTATATTATATCGTGGTATTTAGTTTATGGATAGGTACTTGTTGCAAAAGTGCGTCGTACCACAATAATCTTTTGGAAAATATTTGCCAAATTAGACGATGCCCATCTTCAGGTATCCACTGTGCAATGATCTCGGCCTATGTGTCTTGATTCATCTGCCCACTGCTATTTCAGTTTTACATACTCTTACATTGGCAATACCTGTTTGTGTTTTTGCGAAGATAATTATGATTATGTAGGAATATTGCCATATTTTCTGATAAAATCGCTAATAATTGCGCCTTTTTCTCGATGTTGCGCCACTTGTCGCCAATTAACGAGAAAGCCAACCAAGGCGTCCCGCCATCGTCTCCTCGGTCTGGAAGGAATGGGGGGAGGCCTTTCCTCAGGAGTGGGACAACTCAGGCAGATAAAAAAAATATATACAAGGTGTAACATAATAAACGCAATACCTCCCGTGTGGTCTTTCAGACCATGAAAATGAACAACTTTTGTTCTATGGCTTTTGGAAATTCGTAACTTATTTTTTTGTTTTACCATACATGTTGATCAGCTGATCGCGTCAATTCCTATAGAAAGTACTTTTTTTTTTTTCGAATTTCGAAGAACTCGTAGAACAAAAGTTGTTCAGTTTCATGGTCCGAGAGACCACACGGGAGGTATTGCGTTTATTATGTTACACCTTGTATATATAATAGTACCTAGTCAGATGCGACTTCCCAACCCGTTGACGAGATCAGTGTTTATGAAACTTTTGTATTGTACAGAAAAGCTAGACTATTAGTTGGAGTTACTTACCTCTATTTTTTTCGTGTACCTATTGGACGTTATTTTGATTATTCATTTGTAACCAAAGTGTTCCTTTGTTATTTTTTGTATTGGTTCTTTGGTTCAATGCTAGTTATCGCGAAAGCTGCTTTAGGTCAAGCTTCATTAGAAACTAAAGAAGGAATATTTATTTATTTATTATTTTATTTATGTAAATACATATTTTATTTATGTATATGTACATGGAGGACTTACAGCTAATAAAAACAATCAAAAAAGGAAACCATAGTCACCAAAGCCAATTACAAATCCTCACGTAAGTATAGACTTAATATAATAGAAAAAAAATATGGTGTGAGCACAAAAATTATAATTATTTGCTTCTCATAGCACCAATATAACAATTATCCCACTGTTTCCTAACATAATTACCCCCCTATAAATTGCACATTCCAATACCCAGCGTAGTAACAAAGTTATTATTTGCAGCGGGCACTTCGCATGCAGTAAGTCGTTAATTATTCACTGCGCCGACACCTGACGCCTTCTGTTCTGTAAAAAGCCAATTTTTAAGAGTTTATGTGTTCGGTATGTTTATAGGCAAATGGGAATAAAAAATTTATAAAGTTTTAGACTATTAAATAGTATAATTATGAGTTTTGTTTTGGGTGTCTTGCCATTTTAGCTGGTTAAACGGTCATTTTTTTAGTTTGACCTTGCTTATTAAACCGTACAGTAAATGTTTTAAATTTTTTGTAGAAAGATTCGTAAAGATACATAAAATTACAGCCGCATCAATTATTTAATGCTTTGTAATTATTTCTACATTGGCTGTGGGACTGTTCGAAAGAGATACCGTGGCCCTGGAACACAAAGGGCAATGAAGGAACATGGATGGGTTTTAGTCAGTAAGAATCTGACACTCCCTCCCACTCCACCCAGAGCGGGAGAAGTCATTTGATGATTTCCCATCCGTAAAAAAAAAAATATGTTTCTACATAACCTAAATTCTGGGATTTCTCAGTAACAGCAACGGGGCCTGGATTTGTGCCCAGTTGGTGGCAATAGGCTCGCCATTTCATAAGATTTAAACTTAACTCACGGACTGTGAGTGTACTAATAGGCACACCTCATGCTAGACGATGAAATAAACTGCAGCTAAGTTCATTTTCCTTTTATACTTCAGTGCATTTGATCGAGGATTGAATAGTGTTATATGTATAATGTTTGCAGAATATCACAACAGCTCTCGTACTAAAAGTATTGTTTATATTGTATTTACGACCTCGCGTTTGAGATTAATTACTTCGGCGTCCATCAAAAAGCCAATTAAATAGCAAGTGAAGTAAAGATGCATGTAAAGAGAAAACTTTTAAGAGCTATTGTCTTAATCTGTTTCTCAAAAGATTTTATGGAGGATTAAGTGAATAAAATGCTTGGAAATGCAATTGTTAATCTCCTAATGAGTTTATTTATTAACGCTCGCTAAAGTTGTAAGACTTTTAAAAATTGTGTAGTTAAACAGTCTCAAATCATTACTTAACTTTAAGCAGCATTTATACATACATCACAGATACATAACATTACGCCTGTAAGAGATTAGTCAGAGGTGCACCTACCCATTGGTAAACCAACATTTCGCGAGTTATGTTAAAGTCCCATGTAATATAGGGCGCGCCTATTGCCATCAACCGGGCACAAATCCAGACTCCGTGGCAGCTACTGCAAAATTCCTGATGAAAAAACCTCATAGCACTTTAAAGTCCCTGTGGAAATGCGTGTGAAACCGTGAGTAGCGGATAGTATGTAATTTTAACCGACTTCTAAAAGGAGGAGGTTATTGAAGTAAGTATGCCACAGATTTAGATGAAATCTTGTCATATATGGATAAATCGTAGAAGAAGACCTGCCTTCCGTTAAGATAATACAATGCAATCTTCACACATACGTATATGTAATGCACATAGTCTAAGCATGTATAGAACATGGCGTAGAGAAACGGGGAAAGAAAGGACGCAGAGCGAACGGAAAAAGGCAAGGATTGATCTTAGATTGCTTTTGCTATGCAAGCGGTATTGTAGATTAGATCTAGTGACGTATGCAAAACTAGATGAAAGAAAAAAAACTATAAAAAGGTTTTGCTTCGGCTTCCGATGGCGGAAGGCTCGTATATATATAAGCTATAATTTTTTTAAACTGTCGTGGTTTTTCAAAATAAATAGTAAATTTAGTAAATATCCAGTTTTTAGTGTTAGTCACTATCATTAACACTTTAAACGGGATATTTATTATGTTTAATATTTATAAAAAGAAATAACGAAAACTCGAAAATATCGGGAACTAAAAATAAATAGTAAACATGGTAAATATCCCGTTTTTAGTGTCAATTATAGAACCTAGAAGTTGTTCAGTATATTACCATGAAGCTTTCGGTGTCAAGGGTTTGCAGAAATAAATTAAGTCAAAAAAATCCTCACAAATTTTTCTCTTATGGCTTGGCCATCAGAGTGCATCCAAATATTTTAGTTCAAAAAAGCATAAATTCAAGTATGACTCTGTACTATAAGTGTAAAATAAAGGACAAGAATGAGTGCTTTATGTTAATTATGAATTTAAACATAAGCTTAGGTGAATATGCAATGCAATAAAGTAATTTGTGTCTGTAATTTTGTGTTAAAAATAACAAACAAAAAACCAAGACCGCTCCACCAAAAGCCACAACAGAAATTACTCTCGTATCATCAATTACTACAGGTTGGAGGCTGTGACTGGCTACTTTCATAATTGCCTCAGAAGTAACGACGCGGTGAGTTGGCCAAATGATGCGTTACCCCAATGGGACTAAAGTAGGGGAAAATTGCTATAAGTTATGCAATTTCCCTACGCACCATTAGCTCCAGGCCTCCAGGCAAGGAATTTAGTACTCAACACTTATTGCATCGACTGCAACGGATTTTCTTTGTTGTAATGCTTTGTATTTGCTCTTTTGGTGTAAGGGGTGCTTGAGAGAATTATGTTATGTGCTTTTGTAGTTTGAACTTGTTTTGTTCGAGTGCTGCTTAATTTAAATGATACACTGAAAATCTTTTCCAATTCAAGTTTATTAAAAAGGGTTTTTTGTCTATAGGTAGATTACCGGCAAATAATTGGTAACTTATTTGCTATTCCCAGATGTATCTATTAAGGTAAGTAATGTACAGGGCGTCAACGGACCCTTCACGAAGTCGTCAACCAAGCATTCTGTACTTCAAACTCAGTAACTCTACGCGAAAATTATTGCTGGGAAACGACTTAATTAAAATAAAGTTAAAACCTTAAAAAGTGCATAAAAAGAAAAAAAACTTGTGATTTTTTTTAACTTTGACCTCCAATATCTCCGTAATTAGAAGGTTCCCAGGTATGGTCTAGAACAAAAAAATAATCGCAATGACGGGGAGAACAAGTGCCTTTCGGCTTAGTTAAGGGTCTTGTTACACCCTTTTTAAGTTATTAAACGTTCGCAAAAGATTGCCACGTGCCCTAAAAATGATGCTGTTCTTTTTTTCAAGTTTTTTCATTAGGTAAATTTCAAACTTACATCATATTATCACAAAGTAAACAAAAACTCATTAATCATCAGGTGTTCTACTTTCCTCCATAGTGCCAAAGGTTACGTTTCATTAATGAGTGACTAGTAGTAAAACGGAACGAGGTTCAGCGAGAGAACGTAACGACATCGTAAACTGATATAACTGACGTGCAAGTACTGCTTCTTTGACTTTTACTTGTAGTTCTAGTGGCCTTGTCAGGACAGTTTATGTACGCATGCCTCCTTCAGACTAGTATAGTGTCATGAATTTTAGTTTTCACGGTCGTAGAATTGTTATTTTTTTTGCTTTCGTTGATGATAGTTGTATTAGGTTCGTCTATTTTATTGGTCTTGGTATTTGGGAGCGTAGTTTTATTTGAGTTTGGGGTCGTATTTCTTTAAGTTAATTTCTAAGGTAGACAGTCCAAAATTCTTTATATATATAATGAAGTTTTGAATAGAGATACAAAGTGATTGATTTTCGGTGCATTCGTCTGGAGATTTTAGCTTTTTATTTTGTGAAAATATTTATAACAATGTTAAGGGTAGGTACATATTTTATGAACTTTCATATTTTAGTTTTAAAAAGATTAGATTTCTTTGGAAATAATGTGATTAGTTTATTGAAAACATTTGTAAAAAAGTAGCAGTATATATCGAAGAGATGCTAAGATTAGCTGCTAGATTGTGTTTGAAGATTGGTATTTAACTGAACAGAATAAATTTCTGAAATATAGCTTGCGTTCCCGATGTCGCTACTTATAGTCTGAGAGTTTTCAATTCACTTAGGGACCTGAATACCTTTGGGCAACTGTCGTCTAAAATCACAATTAAAATAAAGCGGAGTAGTGCTCAAACGCTGGCAACGGTTGGTTTATATTCAATTACCATTTCTCAGTAATTATTCCAATGAAACGAATATAACAACAACTTCATAGCCATTTCCCTGATTTCCTCACGTCTGATATCAAAGGCACTAAGCGTTTGTGTCGTTAAATTAATAGTCAGAGAGCTCGAGGGGCGTTTATACAAAATCTTTTAAATAAAGCTAGTACGTGACCTCTCGCTACGTTCGGCCCTGCCAAATGGTGCAACAACAGATTTTTGTAATGTTCCGTGTTGGTAAGCTAGGTCTGGACCGAAGCCAATTCGGCCATCGATTTACAAGTCCACTTTATGTTTTCCTGATACTTTCCGTAGTAGACGAAATGGGGGGGACTTCCGTCTGTTTGTTGTGTTGCCTTCTTGTAATGTGGATGTTGATTTTGTTTTAATTTATGCTGATGGTTGGCAGAAGGTTGTCTGGTGGAGTCTGACCTTGTTTTTATAAAACTATGCTGTTTTCTCTTTTTTCTATTGATTTACAAGTTTATCAGTTAACTAGTTAGGCATCACAAAAAAGCAATTTAACAATTTCGAAAAAAAATCTTTACGCTTCTCTGGGTTACTGCTATCTATCAATCATCATGTTCTTGATAACATCCAAATATAACTTACTTACAAGAAAATGTCATAGAATGACATTAAGAGGTGGCCTCGTTACATTGCCACGAGAATCTTAAATTACATGAAATGTTACACACAAACATTTATACAAAAAAATAAAATTGAAGTGTTTGTTTGTAATTTCAAAAAAAAAATACCGAACGCATATGAAAGCATATACGGTAATATATACAAGGAGTAAATTAGGCTACTTTTATTTTAGAAAAAGGATTAGGGTTACGTGCAATGAAAACCCTTGAAATTGTTAACAAAATCAGATTCAAATAAAAAAAAAACTTCGTGTCACGGTGTTTGTCGTCGCACTTCTCCGAAACGGCTCGACCGATTTTTATGATTTTTTTATGTATATTTGGTAGGTATAGGTATGAGAATAGCTCGTAAAGTATATTTCACACCGCTTGGTTTTACCGCGAGCGAAGCCGCGGGCAAAAGCTAGTATTTTTATAATAATTTCACGCGGACCCCAGCTAGTACTAATACCTCACATTACAAAACAAGCTGCTTACCTAAGAACAAATAGTATCTACCTCAAACTATACAAGGGCTCAGACATGCCAAAGCTTTGTCATACGCCTTATTTTACATACTAATGTATCACGTTACCAAGTTTTACAAACACAAGTGCGTTCTAAGGCGAGCAATTACACTGAGTGGTTTTGCGTGTATCTTACTTACGTACTTTTCCTACTTAGGTGGTACTTGTCCTGTATAATAAACGGTAATTACACAGTATAGGAGGAAAATAAAAAATGAACAAGAATTTAAAGATCTTGAAGTTTGGGTAGGCTGAACGTTTGGTAAAAAGCGCCGTAAAATGTGAAATTATTGTGTTTTCTTTTTTATTGTTATGTAAGTTTAGAGGCTAAATAATAACAGCCGCTCGGGTCGATCTTCAGGTTAAGCCGCGCTTGCCTAGGTTGGTCCATGGATGGGTGACCGCCCATTACATACCGAGTTTCCTCAGTGCCTCGGAAAGCACGTTAAGCCGTTGGTCCCGGGTATCATTTGTGAATCTTTGACAGTCGTTACAGGTAGTCAGTGGCCCGAAAGTCTGACAACCAGTCTTACCACGGGGTATCGTATTACCCAGTACTAACTGGGTGGTGGAGGTCAGATAGGCAGTCGCTCCATGTAAAATACTGGTATTCAGCTGCATCCGGTTAGACTGGAAGCCGACCCCACCGTAGTTGGGAAAAGGCTAGGCAGATGATAATATAAGTTTAGAGGCTATATAGATATTACATCGGTAGACAGATAGTAGATATAAAATAAGCATAAATTAACCCTAAGTAGATACTTTGCTCGGCTGCTATTTCAACGTGTAAACAGTCTAAACAGTCTAAGCAGTCTTTAGTCTAGTTAACCAGGAAGCCGCTATTTTCGTAACTTATGCATTGGCACTGCATCACAAACAGCTCAGTAGTACTGTAGTGCATTGTAAATTCATGTTAGTGGGCCATCTCATGTTGTCTTGCTTACATAGTGGCCCAGGTACCTAATGTAATTAAATGCAGTGTAGCTCAATGATCAAGTGCTTATGTACAGACGCCAGCACATAGAGCTACTACAATCTGTCAAATATCTTTAATAGATTTTCAACTTTATCTCTAAAGCATTAGGTTCAAGGTTGATTGGGAAAATATGACAGTTTCGGGTAGCTCTGTACATTGTTATTCGCAGTTACTAGTTTTGTTTTGTTTGTTAAGACAATTTTGGTGAACAGCCACGAAAATTGAGGTTGAAAAACAAATATTCTGAAAATGTCGTCATCATAATTCTCCTGCCTTTATCCCAATTTCTTTGGAGTCGGCGCAGCATGTCTTCTTCTTCCATACTTCTTTATTTTTGTCATCTCATCAGGCTCCTCCTTAAAATACAAAGCAAAAAATCGTTAGCAGAATTCTAAAGACAGGAAGTAGAATAAATAACGCAAGACTGTTCAAGATGACGGCGCGTTCGTGTTCCACGCGCGCCTCAAAGAGATGTCAGCAAAAGGAAGGGCCCGCAAGGGCCGATGCTTGCCGGGGCTGCGGGACTGTTCGAAAGAGATACCGCGGCCCTGGAACACAAAGGGCAAAGAAGGAACATGGATGGGTTTTAGTCAGTAAAAGTCTGACACTCCTTCACACTCCGCCCAGAGCGGGGGGTTATTTGATGATTTCCCATACAAAAAAAAAAGACTGTTCAAGATCTTGCATTATTATTTGACACGACAGTGACTACATATCTGACTAAGTCTAACACACCTACGAACGTTGTAAACTGACAACGTAATAGTAACTATTTCATTGAACAAGTTTCAATAGACGAGGAAGGTTCTATTAGAGCCTAGCGGGCTCTAAAACGCTTATTACAGTCACTCGCTTGCGTCGTGTTCAAAGTAATCTGCGAACTCAGAACGTCTTACATTGATTGAAGTAGGTATGTATTATCGTTGCAGCGTATGTCATTTGTTTTTCATGGCAGAATGTTGATTTAGTTTATTGTAAGCGTAGTTTTGTTCTGTTCTATTTTTTCTTGGCTCCTGGGGGTCGTAGCATGATCATCATCTGCCTAGCCTTTTCCCAACTATATTGGGGTCGGCTTCCAGTCTTAACCGGATGCAGCTGAATACCAGTATTTTACATGGAGCGACTGCCTATCTGACCTCGACAACCCAGTTAGTACTGGGTTATACGATACCCCTTGGTAAGACTGGTTGTCAGACTTTTTGGGCCACTGACTACCGAACGACTGTCAAAGATCTACAAATGACACCCGGGACCAACGGCTTAACGTGCTTTCCGAGGCACGGAGGAAACTCGGTATGTAACACACATCAACCTAGGCAAGCACGGCTTAACCTAAAGACCGACCCGAGTGGCTGTTATTATTAAGCCACGAGCTCCTCGTAGTAGTTATAGTAGTAGTAGTAGAAGACAGTGTATTTCGAACTCCTTCGAATCGTAAGCCGCGCATGTGACACATGTCATGACCACTAGATGACTTTACGTAGAAGACTAGTGGACATTACCAGGCTATATTGAGTTCTTCTGTATGAGAAATTGAAGTATTTAATGTAGCCTGTCGCTATGCTGAAAAGATAAACAATGTTTTTCTATTATTCTCCTCTAAAATGAGACTCGAAACGTAGACAAAAAGTCAGATTTTGAACGCGATTTGTCAGGTGAAGCAAGCCGACAGTAAAATATAGGGATCATTAATTGAATCGCAATATTGCTTTAACAAAACAAAAGGACACTGTGAATGACAAATTTGTATCGTCCTTAAGGCATCAGTTGCTTACGAAATTTGACGGAACCCCGCCCCGGGAGCGATACCAAAATAATAAATGGAATCCCGGCTTATGTATAATTTTACATTTTTCTTGATTTGTCAACCGTACTGCTCATTATAAGAATAATAAATGTTCTTAATGAATTATTATTTCAATGCAATATTTTAACTTTTTAAGCCTCCAGCGTATTGCCTCAATTTCAATTACAGTACTGTGCCGCTGGAGGAAAAATATTTAATATAAAAAACGAGTCCCGTCACTCAGAGGAAAACGGGACGCTGTATTGACGATTACAACGGGAGTTTTTGCTAAATAAAGTCAACATTTTAAGTAAATTATTTTCCTTTATTGAGCTCTGGGAGTTAGTCATTGCTTATTTTTAATTAATAAAGCTTTGGAGGACTGTATTCATCTAATTAAAGAACTGATAGAAAGATATACTCAAATAGATATTTCGTGTTATGCGACATCTTGGTGTAGGATTTCAGCAAGAATATAAGTCATTTGTAAATCCTACAGGTTTGTTGTGATCATTTGTGTTTTTCAGCCAAACAGCCAGGAGGTATACTTCTGAAAGTTACCTTTTTCTTTAAAAAGATAGGTGTTGGCATCCCCAACATTTTATTTTTATATTTTTGAAACACTGCGTGCATGTTGTCAGATAAGTTTCGTCATTAAAGACTCGACTTATAGATTTACTCTCTAGAAGAAAAACACCTTTTTTTATATGCCACGAGCCCTTTCCCTCAATCACCAGCCCCGACAGCTACATACAAATTCATACAATAGGAATACCTAAAATGCTTTAAAATATCATACCATTAGAATTTCAAACTAATTAGTGCTCAAACATTTATATTTCTAGCGTACTATTCAAAATTAAATTGACTAAGAATGCTTTGAAGAAACTTGACATAAGAAACATTAATAAGACAAAAGAACATAAGACAACTCACAATAAACATCATATTGCACTTAACATTAGCTTTCGTGAGCCATATGAAGAGAAGACGAACGATAAACTAAGAAATTTCGCTACGTAACCGAAACGTGAATGAGATGTCGGAACTTGCGTTGAAACTAAGATCCCGCTGAAGAGGAATTTATGCAAATGAATCTCATCTTAGTTGATGGAATGCATTGTTCTGCTATACCACACAATGGATTGTAGCATATAAATTATCTTTGTTAATGGAACATGCGAGGCGAGTAATTGTGGTAAGTTGATTGCTTGTAACTAAACCTGTGTATTGATTTATTTGAGTAAATTATGTAACCAATAACATAATCGGTAGTATCAGGTTTGCGGGTATCCAGTGGCTGTATCAATCATGGAAGCTACATTTTCGCAATTTGAATAACTTGCCCGAAAACTTGTTTCTTAATAAAAATAAAATTACACTCCAAACACAACAAAACTTTGTTACCAATAAAGAAAATGGATTCCCAGAGCTTTGTAAAATGTATAAATTTTTAGGATTATTTCAACTTCTTCGTAACTTTTCCATTTCTTATTCAAGGCCACGATCAATCCGGTACGGGTAGAATTTCGCTTTAATTTTCAACCCTATAAATTTATTTGGAGTGGTATTTTAAATACGTAGCGTTATTTTCTAAAACGCGTCTGAAATTCAAATTTATTAGATGCTCGCATAAATTTTGCAGTTTAGTTTTGTGGGATTGCGCGGCGGTGTGGTCGAGCTATAAATCTGCTGGTGCCGTTGGACGCTAATAGCGTGCACCTGTCACACGCGTGTGGAATTCAGAAAGGTATTCCTGCTATCAGCAGCACTTTGACGTGACGAAACTATGACGTCACAGCAGCCGTTACAGCGCGTCAATGTCCTGTATACGACTGTTTGAAAATGCGCAACGTTCTGCTTTTGATTTTTTGGTCAGGACTTTGGGCTCTGTCCAGGTGCAATGCGCAAAAACGTTTGGTATTTAGACAAATGGAACGCGGTAAATAACAAGTAAGGGGAAGATTTAGTGCCGGTATTAAGTAAACTGCCTCGGGTTCTGTAGCTGTTTTTTCAGGATAGTCTTGCGTTTGACTACTGCTTTGCTTGATGCGAAGTCGTTGTTTACAAAGAATATCTCGAAAGAAGATACTTTTATTTCGTAAAAACCTTAAAGAAGAGGCGTCTTGAAAATTTTGATTTAACCGAAGTGTTAAATTACATAATCCCCTACAATTAATTAAATCTCCGGTCAGTTACCATTGTTAAAAGTTGTTAGATCCTGACTAAGAACACATGCATTTATGTATGTTATTTGCCAAAATGGGATCATAATCATAATTTCTATTAGAACCATTCCTATTGATATTTCATAATAATAATTCTGTTTCTAGACAGACTAAGGGCCATTCACTTATGATGAAAATAAAGATATTAATATCTTCGTCATATTTTTCTCAGACTCGATGAAAATAATAGGTTTCTGTTCCTAAGAATCTGTTGAAAAGTTTTTCGAACATAGTTTTATTTTTGTGTGATCAATCTAAGCTCAAGCGTGTGTATTATGACAAGCACTTAAAGCCAGAAAAACACGTGCCAGTAACTTGCACAAAAGTGTGCAAATAACTTGCACAAAAGTGTGTAATAACTTGCGCAAAAGTGTGCAATTGGCTTGCAGGCCATATTCATGTTGTCACCAATCAAAAGCTGTTTTGGCAAAATTGCATGCAAGCTACTTGCATGCTGTCGTGCAAGTAAATTGCAAGTGTTTGCTGGCCCAAGTGAGTCTAGTAAAAATAACCCTTTTTTTTCGGATGGGAAATCAACAAATGACCCCCCCCCCCCCTTGGCGGAGTTGAAGGGAGTGTCAGACTTTTACTGACTAAAACCCATCCATGTTCCTTCTTTGCCTTTTGTGTTCCAGGGCCGCGGTATCTCTAGTAGAAATACCCTTAATCGAGAGATCGTGACTTGAAAAATCAAAAGTTCCCGTGTTTACTTATTGTTAACAGTTGAAGGAGTTCAAGAAAATTTATAATGACGTTTCTTTTTCAACTTTTGTCTGTTTATTCTTGCAGACAATAATAAAGGCTTAAAGAGTGTCGTGCTTTGGAGCATAGGGTCTCTGTTTATCTATACTAATATTATAAAGCTGCAGGGTTTGTTTGTTTGTTTGTTTGTTTGTTTGTTTGTTTGTTTGTTTGAACGCGCTAATCTCTGGAACCACTGGTCCGATTTGAATGATTCTTTCAGTGTTGGGTAGTCCATTTATCGAGGAAGGCTATAGGCTATACAACATCACGCTACGACTAAAAGGAGCGGAGCAGCAATGAAAAATGTTGCAAAAACGGGACGGGATTTTACGCGGACGAAGGTCGCGGGGAACAGCTAGTTCATCTATATTATTGGAATAACTTGAGGGACTTTTCAACCCTTCAGCCTGGTGACTACAAAGTTTTCTCTTCGTTAAGATCCAATGTTTATCAGAAGAAAACAAAATGCAGTTATTTATAAAGGATGGTATTGGGTTTGCGCGATTTTGAAGCAGTATATCGTCATTAGTTATAATTTTTTCGCTAGCTATTGGGACCTCAAAATAACAAGCGCAAAAGTAATACCAAAAAGCAAATAAAACCAAATATTCTCCACCGCATATATCAGAATTACAAGGCTATACGTATCGGTAACTGAATAAACAAATATTTGTGTGCTCGCTACCAAATGCCGAATGTTATTACGCCACTTCTCTATATGGCAACACATGTACGAAGCATAAATTTTGGTCCTGCACGTTAAAATTAGAAATGTAAGCGCGGCGCCGTGAAATATGTGCCTTTAAAATTTATACCGTATTATATTTGCTCACACCCGAACACCAGCAATTGTTTTTATCCGTAAGCAAATAGTATCCTCAGATATATTTTTATAAACTGGCCAGTTCTTTGTTACACCTGCTACGGTTTTTATTTCGAGGAAAACAGGATTTGGTCGGTTGTAACAAATACTGGGTTGATTGTTCGTGGATTTTCGTGTTAATAATTAATTTTTGAGACCCTTTCATGGAAGTCCTTTTGGTGGAGAGCGTATTTAAAAAGGTCGCCCTACACAGTGTAATACGGTTCAAGTTAAACAGCAGCGTGTCTGTAGTATAGCGTTCGCCTTACTTTAGATCTACAAAGGATACGAGAACGTGGATTTAAATTGCGTACTAGAAGAACGTAACGTTTAAACTTAGATCTTTTCTATCACTTTTGTGTCTACATTTTATCATTTAAAAGATCATGGGGAACAGAGTACCCAGGACGTTTCAATGCAAGAAAATTATTATTGGGAGTGATTGTAATGCAATGTATTACGGAACGTGCACGGAAAATCCTATTAATATTGTAAATGCGAAAGTTTGTGAGGATGTCTGTTTATCTAGATGTCTGGATGTTTGTTACTCTTTCACGCAAAAACTGCTGACCGGATTTTGATGAAATTTGGCACACACATAGTTTGTAACCTGAATTAACATAAAGGATATTTTTTATCCCGGTAATACGATTCCGTGGGACAAATATCGTACGCGGGCGAAGCCGCGGGCATTAGCTAGAAACCTCTTCATAAAAACCTCTTCAGCTCACGAAAAGGGAACAAAATCCAAGATCTAGTCTACTAAATATAGCACCAACGTCGATAAAAACATCCTCCATCCCTCCAGGAACACGTAAAACATTATTAATTCCAAAAATGTAAAGCGAAGCGCACGTGTATTTTACGGCGCAATACATCCAGCAACATTGTATGATCGTGGGTAGTAAAACCTCCAGAATTCTCATCTACTCGGACACTGCAGTTTAATCAACTTCATTCTTTCCACCGTTATCTGCTTCCCTGGTAACTGGAGTTAGCCGTACGTAGCCAACGAAACTTTTCAATCAAGAATATCTTGATTAAAATATCGTTTTGAGTATGCTTTGAAGTTTCTGAATTAGTTCCTTTAAGTAGTTCAGTTTTTGAAGGTTTTCGTGCTTGGAGTTGAGTTGTTAAGCTATTTATTTATACTGCTTTTGTAACTGCTTTGATTCTCTTTGCATACATTACCTTTGTCTTGGTCTATGGACTATGGTAAGAATGGGAGTCCCTAGCTGACGTTTGGTACAAAATACTTAGTCAGCCTAATTTAAAATTTAAATTTTTAATGTACTCCCAAGTACATTAAAAACAGTGCAATCATTTTGTCATCGTCTGCCTAGCCTTTTCCCAGCTATGTTGGGGTCGGCTTCCAGTCTACTAGGAATGCAGCTGAATACCAGTATATTACAAGGTCTGCCTATCTGACCTCCACAACCCAGTTAGTACTGAGTATACTGATATCCCTTGGTAAGACCGGTTGTCAGACTTTCGACTGCCAAAGATCTACAAAAGACAGCCGGAAACAACGGCTTAACGTGCTTTCCGAAGCATGGAGGAAACTCGGTATATAATGGGTGGTCACCCATCCACAAACCAACCTAGGCAAGCGCGGCTTAACCTGAAGATTGATAAGAGCGGCTATTATTATTTAGTATTTATCCCAAATTGACCATAAATCATTTTAACTATGCTTAGTAAAATAAGTTACAAAATTGAATCCTTTATAGACTAATCAACTTTAATATTATGGGATCAAGAACGCACCGCTACAAAATAAAAAAGTACCTACTTGAAAAATCTTATTGCGCCTCTAAAGTTTTATTAACAAAACTTTAGAAGGTTAAAGTAAAATACTGCAGTTATTCTCTGTACTTTCTTATTATGAATCTAATTAATAAAAATAACGACTGCAATCTTGTCAAGACTTCGTCCAAATACAGGGTGTAAACAGACCCTTCACTAAGCTGTCAACCAAGCATTCTGTACATCAAACTAAGTAACTCTATGCAAAAATTTTTGCTGGGAAACGACTTTTTCTTATGGGGTGAAAAATCACGTTTTACGGTAAAACTCAATGTTACGTATTCAAAACATTGTGCTGATTGATGGATTGAATAGTACGGAGGTCGTGGAGGTGTTTAAAGTAAAAATCTTACATTAAAAACAAGTATTTAAAAAAAAACTTGTGAAAAAGTTGGAACTTTGACCCCCAATATCTCCGTAACTAGAAGGTTCCCAGGTATGGTCTAGAACAAAAAAATGATCGCAATGACGGGGAGAACAAATGCCTTTCGGCTTCGTTAAGGGTCTTTTTACACCCTTTATTTAACGTCTGCAAAAACAACACATTTCGTTTCATTTAATTTTTAGTAAAATGAAACACTTTTATAGCACTTTAGCTATTACTTTACTTCTAAATGAATTCTAAAATCTTCAGTTATTAATAAAGTTTCAAACTTTTAGAACATTCGATATCATCTTGTTTACTGTATAAAGTTTCATTTGTTGGTAAAATATTTTCCTAGAATCTTCGTCTTTCATGAAAATATCTATAAATATATTTTTTAAAATTACAAAATGGGTCTGCTCTTGACCTTGATCACGCCTGATGGAAAGCGGTAGATGAGGTCTATGATGGAACGAGCGTGCCTAAAAGATGCCTGTTTACTCTTGCTTTGAAGGCAGACGGGTTAAATGTGGGAGGCAATAATTTAGAATATTAGAATATTTAAGCATAAGAATAATTAACGTATGATGATGCCAAATAGCTGATTTCGGCCACAGCGACTGAGTTCGATGGCTTTCTAGGGTGGTTGTCGTAATTAGCCTATAATATTGTCACAGTTTGACCGTCTCGGTGGTCGAGTAGTCGCAAGTGCGACTGCAGAGCATGAGGCCTTGGGTTCGATTCCCGGGTCGAGCAGCAAAGTGTTACTGGGTTTTTCTATTACAAATTTCTGAGAAGCAGCCACAGAGCCTGGATTTGTGCCCGGTTGATGCAATAGGCTCGCCCCTTATTACATGGGACTTAAAATATAACTGGCGAAATGTGAGTGTGCTATTCGTTACACCTCTGCCTAACTCTTCGGGGATTACAGGCGCGATGTTATGTCTATGTAATGTTCTCACTGTTGAAGCTGGGACAAAGGCCTTGTCTCTATGAGAAGGAGTGGGCCGTAGACCATAGTCCATCATGCGGGCTCAGTGCGGGTTGGTCGACCCTTCCTTCGATTTTTTGGTTCTAGAACATGCCGGTTTCGTTACGATGTTTTCTTTTCTCATTATTGCGCACTAGTGACGAAAGAAGTAACGCAAAGTAAAGTGCCTGCCTAGGATCGAACCTCATCAACATCGCCTAGCCTTTTCCAAACTTTGTTGGGGTTGGTTTCCAGTCTAACCGGATGCAGCTGAATACCAGTATTTTACATAGAGCGACTGCCTATCTGATCTCCACAACCCAGTTAGTACTGGGTAATATAGTACCATATGGTAGAACTGGTTGTCAGACTTTCGGGACATTGACTACCTGTAACGACTGTCCAAGTCCGAGGCACGGAGGAAACTCGGTATGTAATGGGTGGTCAACCATCCACGGACCAACATAGGTAACCGCGGCTTGAACTAACAATCGACTTAAGCGGCTGTTATTATTTAGCTACAAGCTCCTCCTGCCGCCTGGGATCTTCAATTCGTAAGATGGCCGTCACCACTGCTCTTATATACCAAACATCTCGAATATCATGTCATTCATATTTTCCCGTAATGATTTCGTAATTTCTTTGTTGTAATACATCACAAGATTCTTTTGAATACAATACAATCTTTACTGTTCCCTAACAGGAATTCTTTTCGAGATAAAAAAAGTCAACGGTGCAGAAATGTTTGGGGAGAGAATATTTTGTGCTTCAGTTATGGTGTTTCATACGAGCTGCATTACTGTCGCACAGTTAAGTATAACTGCAGCGGGACTATATAAGAAAAAAACTATTTTATTTTGTGAATTAATTACGCTGAAGTAACAAAACCGGCCAAGTGCGAGTTGGCCTCGCGCTCCGAGGGTTCCGTACAAACTTGCAGGTACTTGTTATTAAACTACAATATTTACGGTTTTTGTTTTTTTTTTAACTTGTGCTGTAAGACATTCCTTCTTGAGAAATTTCATGATTCTAGGTTAGTCCCTATTGGTTTTGGTTCCCTTGTGAAATCGCAAAATATGCGACATTAACGGTCATATCTTTGGGCCCTATCAGAATACCAGCGCTGTGACTTTTTTTTTAATGTTGCAGCACCATGCTGTGATAGAGGCCTTTTGGCCTCGTACAGGACCAATTGCATTTTTTAAATCTTTTTCTTATGTTTACTTTTTACATATGTTTTATTGTTAATTCAACCATTTTTTTTTTGTCCTGTGTGAGTCTAATAAATACTTTTTCTTCTATATCTTTTGATCGCGTTGACTTACAAGTTTGATTTCACAGCTGAAAAAAACCGTAAACTTAAGTATTTGATATAAATTTCAACTTGATACCTCTACGCGTTCCTGAGAAAAGGGGTATTGACAGGCGGACAACAAAGTGATCCTCTAAGCAGTAATTATTATACTCTAAAGCACAAGTAATAATTGAAATTCTCAAATGAACCCGACCTAGTCTCATACCTTGATTTCAATCAAGTCATTCCACTTAAAATAATTTCTCATCAGCAAAACCTAAGTACACACAAAGAACATGCAACTACGCTTATATTAAATTCTGTGGTCGAACTGTACGTGTACGTCGCGACACCGCTCGCTACGTGTGGAAGGGCGTTAAGACTGCGAGCTTAGTGATTTCGTACAGCGAAATGATTTAGTAAGTCGCGTCGGTCCCGCTCGCGTCCTGTCGCGTGCCATTGTTTCACCTCATCACGATTCTCCAGACGTACGCTTTGGTTTGTTCTGCTTTACGCTCTTAGTATGTACAGAGTTTGGTATTTTGTTGAGTTTTAATATTGTTAGGAGAAAATAACTAAAAATTGGTTGGCTTAGTAAAACCTGACAATCTTATCGACGGTTATTTTTGCTGGTCAAAGTGAGCCCCCACTGAAATTTCGTTGCGTTATCGACGATGACTTGACCAGGTCTAAAGTGATGTGTAAATTAAATACATCACAAATAAATTCTGGAAATTCAGGCTGAGAGACGACAATTGCGCTTGTATTGCACTACAAATAAAATCCTTATCTCCTGAAGAATCAGTCAAACTGGTACGGGCAAATTGCGGACCAGCTGCGGGCACCGGACAATGACAGATACTCCGATACAGCGAGTGAACCTTAAAACAGGTTCAAAGATCTTCTGCGGACGTCTATGCTACAAGACTATTTTACTTGCTACGAAACCGCTACGCTTGCTACGAGTCCGCTACACATTCGCTACGCGCTTGCTACGCACACGAATTCCTTGGGCGCTACAACTCGGAGAAGTAATCGTGTTCGCGTCGTATACGCTCTAAAGACTTACTGGATCCTTTGTTGCAATAGGTAACTCGGCTATATTACATGTCTGGAACAATGAATTAATGTTATGGAAGATAAAACTTACTGAGTCATAACAGTTTGTTAAGTATTCTTTGAGTTATATTTTGGTAGCCGAACTCAAATAGGAAAATAGGACGGCTTGCAGGTATACACTAAACAATTAAACGAATACTGATAACAGTTATGAGCACATAGGATAGAAATAGTTCCAATCAAGGGAACGGAAGAGGTCAATGATCATTTTGGTTATAAATCAAATGCTGATTTGACAACCATTGGCATTAACCTTTAAAAACACAAATTAGCCTCTACAATCTCAACAAAAAATCTTAACAATCTACTCGTTTGAAAAAAGTTCACATCGTTTAATCAAACGAGTCGGGCTCAAAAAACCCTGATTGAATTCCAACTTTGGCTCAATAAATCAACTAGTGTCAGATAAGTTTACTGTCATCAATTTCATGGGATCATTAATCATCACTCAACTTACAAGTACAAGCTATACAGCGTGTATCATAAAAGTGTGGTCATATTTCAGGGTATGGTACAGACACACACATATTCACACACACACATCACATATTTCAATATTTAGGAGCAAAGACGGGATAAGACGAAGAAAATCGTAATAAAAAAAATAAAAAAACTTGTTATTAATTTGTAACAAGTCGGTCGGTCTAGTGTCACACGCCCGCTTGTGAGGTAGCATTCGTGTGTCAAAATCAAAAATATTCGGGATCAAAATTTTTGTATCAAAATATTCCTAATGTCCTATAAATCTTTTAAGTCTCTTTGGTTAAAGACTATCAAACTGAATAAATTTCTATATAGTACCAGCAACGTAATATCCATCCCATACAAAATTGCGAAACTATTTAACCCAAATGTGTGGGAAAGTTAATTTTTAGGGTTTCTCAAGAACGCGTAAAGGTATCAAACTGAAATTAATATCAAAATACTTAAATCTGCTACCCCTCGGATAAGTGAAAAAATCAAACTTGTAAATCAACGCGATCAAAAGATATAACCGTTTATGTGGCATATTTTGTGATTTCACAAGGGAATCAAAACCTATAGGGTACCTTCCCGTTGACCTAGAATCATGAAATTTGACAAGAAGTAATGTCTTACAGCACATGTAAAGGAAAAATCTGGAAACCGTAAATATGTAGTTTTTTTTTAAGTGGGCCTACTCTTGACCTCAATCTAGTCCTGAGGACAGAGACAGGATCAACTCGCACTTGGCCGGTTTTTTTTTTGCAATAACGATATTGGTTTACATTTAGTTTGGTTTTTTGGTTTCCATTTACATTTAGTTATCATTCATTGACTCGAATTTGCCCTGGCGGTTGAGAGAATGTCATGCTCACTCAAATGTCTCACTGATGGTGGCGGGTGTGTCGGATCATTCGGTTCCCTTCAAAATGGTTGAGTTGAATGGTGCTGATCCATGCGTCATGTTCGTGAACGGGCGCTGTCAGTTGGGACTGGTCATCTCTTAGCTGCCATGGTTTACTCTAACTACTTTGTTTTTAAATTGTTGATCTAATCTTTTACTCTGGACGCTCTTAATGTGCACATCTTTCTACATCGTTCTCACATATATGTATTATCTCAACATGAATGATGTAACCAAGATCTTGTAAAAATATTTTGATTGAAAAGAGTGTCCATGGAGTTTCTTGCCCATTCTTCTCCATAGAGATCTACGCTTTGGAATGGACAACTACAGTACTTTCACAAGTTATTATGCCTTGTGTCTGGGACTGTAGCTTCGCCCTCTTTGTTTTTCTGACATTCAAAAGTGCCTGTTATGGTCTAATTGAAATAAATGCTTTGAGTTTGAGTTTGAGTTTGAGGTTCCATGGAAAAAGTTCTCTATTTATTTATTTTGTTTGATGGCTTGTATTATATTCTTAAATATGACCATAGTTTTCTGGTACACGCTGTATTTATTCGTGGGTTCGAAGCGGAAAAGCCTTTTTAAACAAATGGCTGGTCGCGTTCTTCGGGTTACGTATAGAACTGAAGCATGTTTATAACAATTTCATGGGTTACCCGAGAATTCTCCTTAAGCGACTTAAATTTTAGAGCTAAGGTGTTCTTGCTGTGCACGTTTCTTGGAGAAAATGTTCCTTTTTTGTCTTCATTAAATACCAAGTTTTTTGTAGATACTTTCCAGACATTTTCAAACAGTCATTATGATATTTTTAAAGTAAAATAAAACTGTATCGTCGTACTGTTTCGTGAAATACTCGCGTAAGCAAATCATGACAGGCGCTCCAGTTATGTACAAGACAAAGAAAAGTAGTGTACATGGCTAAAAAATATTTTTCCACCGGTACGGATAAACTGTGACGCATCTTCGGATACGGAAACTGACCTTCATAAAAATACTTTTTGAAGTAACTGTCATACCTCATCACACATACTCACGCACACACAGACACTCACGTAAACACACAAACACACTCACGCACACACACACACACACGTAAACAAATACTCGCGCTTAAGTAGAAGATTTTTTTCATTTAGTTTTTTTATTATGTTTTTTTTAATTCAAAGTAGAAGTTGTTTTGTCATAAAAAAAATATCATTTTGTTAGTGGAGGAAACTGGCTCCTGCAACACAGTTTCAACTATTGCAGGAGTCAGAGAATCCCACATACCGCGCACAAAGTTTTATGTAATTTTTTTTTTGAGTATCCTGTGTCCGCAACTGGACCACAAACTGTCCGTGCCTGTATGACTGATCCTCAAAAGAGGTTCAATAATGTTGGTATCAGCCGATATGGGAAGACAGTATTATATTAATCTGCCCTATCATTTAAATAACACATCTAATTCACCAAAACTCTCATTTTACACGTACTCAGCCGAAAACTGAACTTTTTTTTTCGTATTCAACCACGGTACGTATGTGAGGTTTGTTAAGGAACCTTATTTCGTCGTACAAAGGGCCCGTGCTTTGGAATAATGAGGTTCTCACTAGAGCACACTTGAGCGTCGTTCCTCCTATTTCAAACTTGAGTTTACTGCATCAAGACATGAGATGTGAAAAAAACTTTTAGTGGGTGTACTTTGTTGAAGTGTTTTTTTTTATTAAATTCGGGTGTTGTATTGCTGAGCTTGTTTGTGATGACTATTATAGATAATTGATCGTTTAGTAAATACATCAGAAGTAGCTCTCTTAAATAACATAATTTAACATCACGCTTGTTATCCTCGAAGGGGGAAGGCAGTGTATCTAATATAGTAGTGCACCCACATTTCGCCAGTTATGTTAAAGGCCCATGTAATAGGGGGCGAGCCTATTGCCAGTAACCGGACACAGATCCAGACTCAACAGCTGATTCTGAGAAATTTCTGATTGAAAAACCCAATAACACTGCCCGACCCGGGAATCAAACCCAGGACCTCTTGCTCAGCAGTCGCGCTTGCGACCAATAGACCAACAGCGCAGTCTCTCTTAAATATCTTGGTTTTATAGTATGCACTACTGCAATGCTTTAACAGTTGTATGAAACTGCTATAACACGGCAAATAGACGTAGGGAGTCAATTTACACCCATAAAATACATACATAACTTAATCATTAACACTAGAAACGGGATATTTATGTTTACTGTAAGTTTTGAGTTCCCGATATTTTTGCGCTATTGCAAGCACCATTATCACGGAAAAACTGAAATTATTACGAATATCCCGTTTCTAGTGTTAATGATAATGTTAGTGACCATGACAGTTTAAAAACTTATGTCATAGATAACTTTGTAACAACTGACCTATCAACCACGTTTTTTTGTAACTTTTCTTGAAGTCACCATCCCTTATCGAGAGGAAATACTACATCAAACAATAGATATAAATAATCATTTCTCCAGAATGCCTTTGTCTATCTCAAAACAATATCCTTACATCATCATCCCTTCAAATACATCCTCAAACTTCTTTGTGAAACATCAAAGAATATTTTCATGAAGCACGAAACAAAAATCTATTACGTTACGTTCCGATTCCTCAAACGTTTACCTGTACAATATATCCGTCTATTATCTCTGACTCGGATCTATAAGGGATCAGCAGAAATGTTGTATCATTGTTTATGGAAAGTCATTCAATCGGGGCGTACAATGGATGTACGGAACCGCTACGGAACATATCGGCCGCGTCTTGTGTAGTCTCGTTAATCTTAATCTTTCTATCTGCTGGTCATGGCTCGCTTGCTTGAATGACGTAGAATAATAACTGAGTTCTTTTTTTAAATGGATTTTCTTTGTTGGCCTGTATTTTTATGTCTATTTGTTTCGTAAAATTAATTATGTGTAGTCCAGAAGGCGCGGAAGAAGAGTACTTACCTGCACGCATAGCATGACCACCGTAGAAACGGGTTTTGTCGACGGAAGAATCGACAAAATGAGAGATAAACAAAAGAAATTTACCATTTTGTCGATTCTTCTGTCGACAAAACCCGTTTCTACAGTGGTGATGCTACGCGTGCTGGAAGGACTATAGACAATGGAAATACTTTTGCCCAGATATGGAACAGCAACGGCTAAGTATAAAAAAGTCAACGCCATTTTTACTAGACCACCTTAAGGTTGAATATCGTATTACCCAGTACTAACTGGGTTGTGGAGGTCAGATAAGCAGTTGCTCTAGATAAAATACTGATATTCAGCTGCATCTGGTTTGATTGGAAGCCGACCCTAATATAGTTGGGAAAAGGCTAGGCAGATGAGGCAGATACCGTTTTTTTGTTGTTATAGCGGTCATAATAATACACACTTTGAGAAAAAATCAAGTATACATACCTATTACGGTTCAAGAGATACAGCCCTGTGCCAGACGGGCAGACAAACAGCGGAGCCTTAGTAATAGGTAAGACACCCTTAATAGCAGATCTCACGACTCTGCCTTTAATGTCTTGTATTAGCTCATTCATACAAACAAAGTAAATTTATATACCTAATACTTTGTACTGGCACCTCAGTTTTATTACAAAACTTATTTATTTAGGTACTCATATACAGTATGATATTACCCGGTACTTATTGATATTCTGAACACAAAGCTAGTAATTCGAAGAATATCTTCGCAAGTTTCTGTAGGAACTTCAAATATATTTAATACATAGAAACTCATTTTCCTTCTAATAATTTTATTTGGATTCTTCTGTTAGATGACTGATACAAATAATGTTAGCTTGATATCCTTTATTCATTAATTGTCTTATTTATTACATTTTTAAATATTTTAAAAAACAAAAGTAAACAAAATATTTAAACATATAAAAAATAGATGGCCCATCGGCATCAGGAACAAGGTCCAGGCTGCCGGTGGTCAGGGCTCCAGAGAGAGGAACCGCCTCACTATGCGTGCCATGTCCAGAAGTACTGCTTTCTGAATCAAGCCCTTGACCAAGCCGCGCAATGAGAGCCTCCTAAGGTGTTGGTCGAGGCTCTTTGCTATTAGTCCATTCACCGTAACGACTATCGGTACAATGACTGCAGAGTCCTTAGCTTGATATTATTAATATGTTTTTAAAAGGGTCGGGGACCTTCATACCTTGAAATATGCTTATTTAATTGTCTATGAAATATAAAGATCTAACAAGGAAAATGGCGATTTCCAAGTTCCAAAATGACAGATGATCGCGAGTTATACCAGGGAAGCAAAGCACAAAAGAGTCTGAACCCAGCAGTGGGTGGAACAAGGCTGCCAATGATGTTAATTCTGAATGGAAGGTGAGCTTATAGAATAGCCATGTACCGCACAAATCCAGATAGAATGAAGAAGAGGATGACTTCTTTTTAACATACTTTTATTAGCTTCACTTGTAACTGTGTAAAAAAAACTTTAAAGTTAAATTTGACTCACTTCCCCCGGGTTTACGATTGAGCTAAAATTTTACAAAAAAAAATAGTTTGCTGACAATGCATGGTTAAATAAGTGACGTAATTCTAAATCCAATATGGCGGACTTCCAAAGATGGCGGACTAGTTATATTTAATTTATTCCCATATCAGGGTATCAAATGAAAGGGGTTGCTGAGAAGAATACTAGAAATAAAATAACGTCACTCTAAAGCGTGTTGATATACTATTTTATTATTCGCGTTTTCCACACTATTGATTGATCATTCCAATCAAAAGTGTGAAAATACAAGAGACAGACAAGTTGGCATAATACATAACAAGCCGACATGTAATATACATTTTAAGAAGAAAAACAGCTAACGTAATATAAAGAGTTTAAATCCACATTAATCATTCCCCTACACAAAAATAGGCATCAAAAACTGGCATACCGGTACGGCAGACACAAAAAGCGGCTATATTTTTTTAAAGCCAAACTAACGGTACCTAATCGAAAACTGTAATGAATCAAAGGACTGTTGCGTAGTTCAGATAGCTTTTTCCTGCTCCACCCACTCTTTTATTTTTACCTTTTACTCGACAGAGTCTCGTTAGCTGGGACTGAATTGAAATTATCTTGTTATTCCTAGGTTCTTTTTTCAAAGTGGTGGTTTTAATACCCTTTTGAAGTTATTTTTTGTTTTGTATTTGTAATGTATTTTATAGTGGACAGATTTACTGGGATGCTGAATCTTTATCTTGTTTTTAGGTCAACAGGTAGAGTAAATGAGGTTTTTGTAAACTGTTTTGATGTTTTATTTTTATTTTTATTTTTACTAGTTATTTTTTACAGTTGGCTAGTTGTTAAACTTTAAAATTGAAATAGCCTCTTATGATTATGATTTTGATACAACATTATTTCTTTTGCGTATAGTTAGAGCCCAACGTGGTGTCAGAGTTTTTATGCCACCCATAGGCCTCAGGCTACAACATTATCTATACTAATATATAAAGGTGAAGAGTTTGTTTGTTTGGTTGAACGCGGTAAACTCGGGCACTGCTGGATCGAATTGAATAAATCTTTTAGTGTTGGATTGCCCATTTATCGAGGAAGGTTATAGGCTATATAACATCACGCTACGACCAATAGGAGCGGAGCAGCAATGAAAAATGGTGCAAAAACGGGGAAAATTGTATTTTTAATAATTTTACGCGGACGAATGTCGCGGGGAACAGCTAGTACCATAATATAAAGCTACAAAGATATTATGATCTGGTTCATTTTAAAATTAAAACCTAAAACGTACCATGAGCCGTCCAAAATGCAAAGCAACATGACTTGATAACGCAAATTTATTTCAAACGACAATATTAATTTTCAATTTAATCATAGTATTGATAGATGTCGAAAACATACTTCAACAGAACGATACTACTAGAATGAATATACTGAATACATACTACGTTCATTTGATATGTTTCAGCAGTATCATAGTTTATTTCGTATATATTCAAAGACTCAATAATACTCCGTAGACGTTATTGATATTCAGTTATATTGTTGGCAGCGCTCTTCATTTGTTTGACTTACCGCTTAGAAGTTTCCTTTAGACTGATGTCTCGCTATTTGATTGAGTAAATGAATAAATACTTTATGTATCTCAATATTATCTATTTTAAATCAATCTTAATTATATATTTAAGTATTGTTTGGCATTTTTATAATTTCAAAGTGTTTCTCGAAGTGAAAATTGATGGAATTGAATACAGATTAAGGTTTTAAAATACTTTAGTGAACTAGTTACATAGGAATGTCACCCCACACAAGGCAAGCCAAGCAAAAATAGACCACCTATTAACCTGGCGTTGGTTGAGTTTTGAATGCATAACATACGTTGAGTCCACTTCACTCTCAGAGCGCATGGCAAATCGGTAATGTTTTCTGTAGATAATGAATATAACCCATTACAGTATACATACACTCACACCATTTTCCATAGGTAGGTGGAAACTGCAGGAAGTCTGCTGCTAAGATCCTTAAACATATGACTTTGTCTTCGTCCATGGTCATATACGTCCATTTTATCTACATACCAGTGATAGCCTAGTAGTGTGACGGAAAACATTGTGAGCACACCAGCATACCTGAGAGATATTTCTTGACGACCAAGCCAAGTCAGAGGTCTATGGGCTGCATTAACAAATAAAGTAAAGTTGTAAGTTTGAATGTACGAGGTAATCTTCGGAACTACTGATCAGATTCCGAAAATTCTTCACTAATTGAAACCTAAACTATCCTTAAGTACCAAAAGCCATATATAAAACGTTCCCGTGGGATAATTTCGGACCATAACGCGAGCGAAGCCGCGGGTTAAAATGTATTTATTAATCAAATAAATAAAAAGAGTCAAAATATAGTTATTTATAAACTAAAACCAATAATCCAATCATTAAAACAAGTTTTTCATCACAAACACACGGGGTATATGAGGGATGTAATACCCTTTCCATTTATCTACATGCAAATCGCAACGCCCTGTCAGTCTCGTCGTACGTTTCCCGACAAAGGACGCGTTTCCCCGCGTCTCCTCGTTGCTTTTTACATTGCTTTGAATAAAGAAGGTAGGTTGTAAATTAGTGTCTGACTGAATTGAGAAGTTTCTGCTATTGTCTTTTATTTAGTTGTTCTGATTTTGAAGTTTCAGAGGGCAGATGAACAATCAAACCGGCCTGGAACAATTACTACAAATAAATCTACTATCAATCTTGCTTACTATAAATAATCATGAATAAATCACAATTCTAGTTTATTATAAGCTCACTAATAAATAACATAAGTGTGACAATCATAATTGTAATCGCAGCTTATCTACACTAATATTATAAAGAGGAAAGATTTGTATTTTTGTGTGTGTGTGTGTGTGTGTTTGTAACGAATAAACTCAAAAACTTCTTGACCGATTTCAAAAATTCTTTCACCATTAGAATGCTACATTATCCCTGTGTAACATAGGCTACATTTATTACTAGAAAAAATAGGGGGGGGGGAAATTAGGGGAAAATAAATGTACACCCGTGCAAAGCCGGGACGGGCCGCTAGTGTTATAATAAATTGTCAAACGTTTCAATAAAATAATAATCATTGGTATAATACACGGTTTCAGTCGCTCATAATTTTCCAAAGTAAAGTTGATTTAAGGAATAATTTAAACCAAACCAGCGACTGTTTACTATGTTGTACCTTATATTTCCTGTTACCATACGGAACTTGCCTCACGTTTGTAGAGAAAACAAACATTGTTACCATATTATGTATAAACAATCCAAAATTGTAACGCAATACTTTGGCCCAAATACAAGCAATTATGTTCTCATAACGTGTTTGTTATTACCTAACTATGAGGACATAATACACACACACACACATACATACATGAACACTCGTACATTTGTATATCTAAGTGTGGCTGCAAACTAAGCTACTAACCGCAGCAACAGTGTGGCGGCAAGTCACCACAAGTTGCGGTCGACAGTTCACATGCATTTTCTATGAAGTCTGCGCGAATTCGGCATTCGTCGCGTCCGGTTGAGTTTGGAACCTCGGTCGTCTTGAGGTAATTGTGTGAGTGTCTTGTGGTCGCGGCTGATAATAGCGACCACAAGTCCATGCTGACAAGGTGGAGATAGGTTTACGCCTTCCTTTGCTAAAAATAGATCTCCTCAACTCCTATGGTTTTGTTAATGGCAGAAACTGACGGTAATATGGACCTTTAATTACTATAACTTTATTTCAGTCGGTAATTGTGGTTAGGTTTAGCCGGCTAGAACTAGGTGTAAGCTTACTTCGGCTTTTAGCCGTAACATATTAAAAAATAAATAAAGTTGAAGTGTCTGTTTGTAATTTCAAAATAACAGCTTTTTACTGAATGCATATGAAAACATATACGGCACTTTTTCAATTTTTGTCTGTCTGTCTGTTTGTTCCGGATAATCTCTGAAACGGCTGGATCCATTTTGACAGGACTTTTACGGGCATATAGTTGTTGTTATAAGGAGTAACTCAAGTAACTTTTATTTACAATAAGAATTAGGGTTCCGTGAAAAAAAAAATTAAAAAACCCTTGAAATTGGTATTTAAAATCCGGTTCAAAAGGGAAGTTATATTTTTTACAATAATTTCACGCGAACGAAGGTCGCCGGCAACAGGTAGTAATAAATAAAAATGACAGTTGTTTGTACTTAGTGTATTTACGCACGATCATTATCTGTCCAGCCTTTCTACTAAATTATATTGGGGTCGGCTTCCAGTCATGCGGATGCAGCAGACCAGTATTCTACATGGAGCGACTGCCTATCTGACCTCCTCAACTCAGTTACTGGGTAATACGACATCCCTTGGTAAAACTGGTTTATCAGAATTTCGGGCTTCTGACTCTTCGTAACAGTTAAAAAGAACTACAAATGATAGCCGTGGCTAACGGCGTATTTCCGAACAATATACTATTGGTGTGTGAAGATCTGATCATGTTCGCGGGACAAGCTTGGCCAGGAATTGCACAGAACAGAGAGGTTTGAAGGGAGTAAGGGGAGGCCTTTGCCCAGCAGTGGGACATAATGTAGGCTATCAAAAAAAAAAAAGAAAATAATATTGATGCCTCGTAATATGACTGCCTAGTTGGTCTAGTGGTCGCAAGCGACTGCTGAGCAGGAGGTCCTGGGTTCGATTCCCGGGTCGGGCAAAGTGTTATTAGATTTTTCCACCCCATTTCTCAGTAGTAGCCACGGATTCTGAATCTGCACCTGGTTGATGACAATAGGCTCACCCCCTAGCACATGGGAGTCATCGCTGGCGAAATGTGGGTGTACTATCAGGTACACTTCTGCCTTCGGGGATTACAGGCGTGATGTTACGTTTTAATATTGATGATGACAATGTGTAGTCTAATTTGCGGTAGAGCTTACAGTATAAACAAAAGTTAGCCAACAAATCACATGTCTCATTATTTCATGATTACTATGTTGAATTATACAACTGTTCCATTTGTGTTTACGTTTATGAGTATTTGTTACGGGGGTGTAATATCTCATCTTTCATATTATATCTTTTATCAGCGTCTATCATTGGAGGCTTGATATCTAATGATTTACAATTTTATTTGGGATGGTAATGCGTGATGGTGGATAGAGACAGTTTTTAACACAACGTTTATTTTGTAACTAAATTGGTTCATCATCTCTCTAGCCTTTTCCCAACTATGTTGGGGTCGACATCTAATCTAACCGGATGCAGCTAAATACCAGTATTTTAATGTGAGCGACTGCCTATCTGACCTTCCGCCCAGTAGCAGCAAACACTGCTTAACCTTGATGATCGACCCCTGCGGCAGTTATTATTAGCCAGGAGATCCAAAAAGCTTCTTGTAAGTGAATAGGTTATCCTATTATAAAGCAGAGTTTCCTAAAGAGAATGCGATTAAAAAAAACTCATGTTAAAAGGTCTTATAGAGAGACTATTGGTTAAAATCGTGAGGAAACCTGCATGTCCTAGAACCAAAAAATCGAAGAATTGTGACATCTACCAACCTGCACTGGGCCCGCGTTGTGGATTAAAGCCCATTCCCTCTCATACAGAGGAGGCCGTGTGTCTCAGCAGTGCTTCTGATTATGCTTATGCTATTTAAGTATTTGTGTATTGGTAATGATTTTGACATGATTGATGGTGATTATGACATTATTGCGTATGACTTTGACATCATTTTTATTATTAATCATTTTGAAATTATTACCAAAATTTTCCAAATATAATTATGTACGTACTAACACTAGTGTTTTAAGATGTGTATGTATTACTAACAAAATGGATTTTATGATCTGATAAAATAAATGATTTGATTTGTTTTGATTGCCTTGTATTGGCTAGAAATGTTCACATTTACACCAACTAAAGTTTCCACTGTTGTGACGCAAAGCATTGCAAGGGAAAAACAACGAGTGGCTATATATCATGTGATACGCTACGATGCCGCGTCAAAAACTTGCGAAGTAAAAAGTTTTAGCCTACTTACTCCCAACGACATAGTAGAGGATAATGGTGGCATAAAAGTCATATACTGAATCGTTTTATGACGTATTATTTCGTGATCTCGTCTTGTTATGAAAATTCTGTTATTTGACTTGTGAATTTTGCAACAATACTAATAATTTATATGTGAAACTAAGGCTGTCTTTTTAACCTTTTTACATCTTAGCGGTTAAACAGATTTGGATGGAATTTTCCGCACATAACCATGAAATTAGATAGGCTCTTAAGGGCTAAATTAATGGATGAAATTTGTTTTATATGACATACCTGCGGTAGAACGTTGGATGTTTTTTATCCCGGTAAAAGGTTCCCCTACAGATATTTCCACCTACTGGACGGTGCAGCCGCGGGCAAAAGCTAGTTAGGTATAAAGACACAACACCAAGGTGTTTGGTACATTATGAAGATGCACAAGTCATTAACAGAGCATAGATTCAACTTTCGTTTCCAGACCCGCTATAATTAAGTGACGACTATTACCCACTTCATCTGAAACACTTATTTCGGGTTAACTATCTAACAAGCCCATTCGTGCGTACTGAATCATCAACAGAGTTAATGAAACGCCTCCGCGTTCAATAGTATCTTTGACGACCGTTAACTCGCGAACAGTATATAAACCCTCATCGGTATCGATTTTTCAATCAAAATCGTACAGCGTCCGTGTTTCCTTATTTCTTTTCCGCATTTAAACTTGAGAATTACTCGATTAATCCCCTGTGCGTAGGACGGTAGGTCGGTAGGACCCATTCTCTTCATCTCTAAGTTAAAAACTGACGCAGCCGTCGCTTTATTCACGGGTTTTCCTCCTTTCACACTTTTTGTGCGCGTTCGCGTGACACTTCATTTATAATTCTGCTTAATCCAAGTGAGTGAGTTCTTACCGAATGAATTTGTAATGTAAAGATTAATGATATATCCTACGAGCTCTTTCAAACCGTTCTCTAACTGCTATTCCTTATCGTATTTATCAAGCCACAAGCCCCATTGTACTGTCGAACCTAAGCGTGTTTCATTCAGCCGACGTAATTCGCGGACTATCAAGTATTAAATTGCGTGGAACGCAAACAGTTTTTTGTAACACAAACACGGGTTCTAACCGATCCGTGTCCCTTATTGAAATGTTATGTTCAGACTTGGGAGTAAATTTAATTGTCGAAGTTCAGATTGAAAAAGTTAGAGGCGGTCGCATAATTCCACAAAACGAGGCTCGGTGCCCGCGGCGTAATTATTAGATATGTTTGTTTTGTACAATTTGGTTAATGTAGCCGGTGCCTGCGCCGCCAGAGTTTTATGACTCAAATTTTCGGGAACCTCTTTAAACGTAGGTGGAAATTATTTCTTCAACTTTTATTACTTTCCCCTTAATACAAGTTTTTAAGCTGCGTTCGCATTAAATTAAACAGCATAACGTCGGGGTTGCTTACGATATCTGGTGTGTTTTAGCTTTAAACATTCATTACTTGTAAATTGTTACTTAGTACGGCGATATGGCTGAACTTGGTGTATAAAGATAATCATTATGGATTACGTTCAGCTTTCGAGAGCAAGCAGTGTGCGTATAATAAAAATAACATAAAATTATATTAAGGGCCTAAAAGCTTTAAGTGCGTTTATTTGTAACTAGGCTAAATACTTTACCTAAACCTACATAGAAGAAAGCGGCCAATAACGGGTTCATGTAAAATGGAACTCTTTGTTATATGATTTATTGGAACGACTTTCAATAATCCGGGGCCCATTGCCTTTCGCGGGCGTTAAATTTCGATGGAATTGGAAAAAAATGGTATGGAGCGGCGGAAAGGCCCCTGGAAACTTTTCTTTATGTAAAGGAATTTTCTTTATCAATTATTATGAGAATATTATAGAAGGGTAACGACATGTTTTAAGTTTTATATTGGTATTTCATGTGCTGAATTCCTTTGTAAATTATGAAGGAAGCCAACCATAAAAGAATTAGGTAGAAAAAAAAAACGCAGAGCTTTACTTCGATCGTAAAATTCAATAAATTCGAAATCCAATTATCCTCTTACTTTAACAACATGTAAAACTACGACCAAAAACACATATAAAAGACTACAGTATCCACAATTTCAAAATAATTCATCGCGCGTCAATAGCATCCAATAAATTGGAGTAAAAATTGCTAACACACACGGCTCGCAGTAACAAGTTTGCCCAACGTTTTCATGTACAGGGTGTCCATTACGCGAACAATCCAGCTGCGGCCGAATTTAATCCATTTAACTGCATAACGCCGGCAAAGTTATCTCTCGGAATATGTGTGTAAAATCAGCCCTGGTTTAATGAGTCCAAAATAACGTTACAGTTGCGGTCCGTTTATTTGCACGCCGTGTTTTTCTCAATTTGTTAATGTTGTAATTAATTTATTTGTGTGTTTTGTTGACGTGTTTTGTTTTTTATTTATTGTGTTATTGTGTGTGCTTGGGTAGATTCGGTACTGAACTGTGTGTTCCGCGTAGTCACTTCGTCGGAGAGAGACTACGGCGTAGCGTGCTGCTACGGCGTAGCGTGCTGCTACGCGTAGTCTTTCTTCTCCATTAATGAATGCCAAAGGCAACCCAACGTCTTTCAAAAACAGCGTCTCTTTATGCTTGCGTTTTTACTCGTTATTCCAAATATCACTCCATATTTGAATATTTGTGCGTACGTACATACGTGGGATTCGCATGGGGTTGGTATTCCAATTAGTAACGTTCGATCAGCGATACAATTTGTAAATGTAACTGCCAAAAGCAATGGTTATGGCGGGTTCCACCCCGTTCGTTGTGGGGATCGCCGGAAATGACTGACGCGTGGATCCGTAGTCAGCTCAATAGAATTTTGAAACAAATGTACTTGTAAAATTTTAAAATTTGAGGTTTTGGGTTTAGACATCGATATTCATAACTAGTTTGGTTAGGTAAATTATTTGATGAGAAGTATCATTTATTCGAAAGAAGAAGAAGTCGAACTACGTAGGTACGTTTCGATTTCTGGGCAGGTAGTTCTCTAACTGATTGGGCTAATCTGTTTACCACGGTAAAAATCGTAAAATACATTGATAAAATGGAGTAAGACTGGAAAGGATTTATCAATTTAGGAGATTTCAGTAGATATATTATTATTTATAGCCCTGCTTGACCTACATACTCAACATAAGACATGAAACAAAATTCTAAACTAAAACACCAGTAAATACAGTCAGCAAACAACAGAACTACACTACAACATATTGGAGCACTTTCAAAGACGCCATCAGAATGATATAATGAAACTTATCAATTGAAAAATGGAAACTCTTTTGATCTACTTTAATCCCAGTATGTCGTGAACGAAACGGGGGAATGAAACTGAAAATGTCTAACGAGATTTTATTTTGAAAAGAAACACGAAAACGCTATTTATTGCGAGTTGCTCTATTTGATTTGCTTTGGTACGGGTGGGTTTTGAAGTGTGCAAACGGATTAGAGCGAAGAAAAATATCTATTTAGCCCCTCTCCTAGTTTGTAGTTCTAAGCGGTGAACGAATTAAAGTACTGAGTACATAGTTCTCTGTGTGTATCTGAATTACGTGGTGTAATTTGTGAGAGGATTTTTGTATATAAATCTGGATTAGTATAGTATTACTTCACACTGTTTTGTTACTTGTTAATAAAAAGAAAAGAAAAAAGTTAAAAATATTTTCTAGCTCATTATTTTCTATGCGGTCTCGTTGGCTGTCCTAATCCTGTATTAGAGCACGTGGATGGGGTTTATTTATGTGGAATACATCATTAAATATATTTCTTTTATCTTCCTTTTTTTTCTTTAAATACAACTAAATAATGCCCGCGGCTTCGCCCGCGTGGATTTCGATAATTGTTCCACGTGATCATGCTACCGGGATAAAAAGTATCCTATGTAGTAAATCCAGGTTATAAGCTATCTGTTTAAAATGCTAAATTTCATCCAAATCCGTTCAGTAATTTTTTGCGTGGAAGAGTAGCAAAAATCTATCCATCCGTCCTCACAAACTTTCGCATTTGTAATATTAGTTATAGTCCGACGGTTTTTTCGCAAAGTAACAAAAAATAAATCCTTATTTTACTTCGGATTTTTCGATATCATATTATTGTATCGAAATCACAGTAATCAAAAGGTTAATGTTGGGTTCTTATTGGCACAGTTAAACCAAGACCTGTTTAACTGTAGAAATATTTATTTCAGTATTCTATTACCTAGGTAATAAAATATTAACATAAATAAAAGCCATAAATGATTAGATAAATATCTAAGTACGATAGGTACAAGTGTAACACGTACTTGTAACTACTAGGTACCTACTTATAATTCCGTGGAGGTACCGAGACCCACCTAGGGAAAACAGGCTATTACTGGCGCATACGCGTTGACTATCAATGCGTGTGTTTGTGCTGTTTTGGCCAATAACTACCTTGTACTTAGTGCGGCTTGTTATACTACGAACACAAGCATAGTTGGGAAAAGGATTAATAATTGATGACTAAAAACTTTGACTACTTTCGTGGCTAAATAATAACAGGCGCTCAGGTCGACCTTTAGGTTAGGCCGTGCTTGCCTAGGTTGGTCTGTGGATGGGTGACCACTCATTATATATACCGAGTTTCCTCCGTGCCTCGGAAAGCACGTTAAGCTGTTGGTCCCGGCTGTCATTTGTAGATCTTTGAGAGTCGTTACGTAGTCGGTGGCCCAAAAAGCCTGACAACCTTAACCTTACCAAGGGGTATCGTATTACCCAGTACTAGCTGGGTTGTGGAGGTCAGATAGGCAGTTGCTCCATGTAAAATACTGATATTCAGCTGGATCCGGTTAGACTGTAAGCCAACCCCAACATAGTTGGGAAAAGGTTAGGCAATGATGAGTTCTACATTGTAACTAGAAGTTTTAAGAACATCATCCACATAGATGAAGACGAAAAACTGCATATTATAGAGGATAACTCATAAAGTACCGAAGCAAAGGTAATACAATTTGTATGGGACTATTGTACAAGTTTCTTTTACCAAATGAAAAAAGAATTATCACTTACTTCGGTGAAGGAAAACATTGGTTGGAAACCAGCATGCCTGACAGATATTTTCAGACGGCATGTAAAGCCAAGTCAGAGGCCCATGTGCGGCATAAAAACTCCGAAACTAAGTTAGGCACTAACCACATGATAAAGAAGAAGAAGGTGGACGAGACGTAAGGAGCATGTAAGGATCGTAGTAGGTCGCGGGCCTGTGGGGGTGTGTGATGGGCTAGCTCGCCCGCCGTCCATTTTATGACGACAGGCCGTATCGACGGCGCGTTTGTGTTCCACACGCGCCTCAAAGAGATGTCAGCAAACAGGAAGGGGCCCGCGAGGGCTGATGCCTGTCGGGGCTGCGGGACTGTTCGAAAGAGATACAGCGGTCCTGGAACACAAAGGGCAAAGAAGGAACATGGATGGGTTTTAGTCAGTACAAGTCAGACACTCCCTTCCGCTCCACCCAGAACGAGATCATTTGATGATTTCCCATCCGAAAAAAAAGGATCGTAGTAGGTGGCGTTCTGTAATTTCTATCTAACCCCCAATATATATTCTTATTATATTATTTCTGTACAATAGGGTTGAGTATTTAAAAAAACCGATCATTATTACATTTATCTACTTCTCTGACCTACCCAGTTATCTAAAAAGATACCAAAGAAGTCGCCAGTATTGTACATTCACAGGTCGTCTATATCGATATTGGGTTTGTCGCTATTTGTCGGGCACAGTTCCAATCTCTAGCTCTATTGAGAGTGTTTCGTACACGAGAACTTTATCTCAAGCGAATATTTTTGTCTGACTTAGGGACTTTTTTTAGAACCTCAATATTTGGTCCATACAAGCCGAAATTGGTGCGCGTTATATTACTCGTAGGTACTTTTGATAAAAGGAGGTTGACTTCTATGAGCTAAGATGGCCTCTTTTTCTGCCAATCATTAAAATCTTATGTCACTGTTTAAGGGCGTTTCTTTTTGATATGAACTATATCATGATTACTTTGTGTTTTTTTTTTAATTTATGGTAGGTTCAATCCTAGGTTTTACAAAGTTCAAGTTAAATGGTTTAACGATGTTCATTCAACTTTCGGCTATCAGAATTACTACGAAAATACTTTTATCATCGAGAAATTCCCACAAAATTCTAATTTCAAATCTAACATTTTCCACGCAAACTTTTTCATAAAACTTCTCTATTTAATCTGTGAACAATGACGTAACAGACGGCGAAGAACGATAACTTTTTATTCATGTAAATCTATAATAATATGGATGGAACGGAACAAGAGCTTGCCGGGATTTATAAATGGAACATTCACGTTCAAATTTCAATTTCCTTCTAGTAACAGCTATTCTGATTTAAGGTGACGTCATTATGTAGTTCGTGTTACCTATAGTTAGTTTTGTTCTGTTGGTAGTATCGAAATACGTTAGGTAGATATTTAGATTTAGGCGGAGTAAAGTATTATTTGATCACCATAGTGTGACACATCCCAATTAAAATATTTAGGTACATAGTACATCAATACCCCATTCTTTGAAATCCTCAAAGCCAATATTAATAATATTTTACAAAGGAAAACATATTTCAGATTTAGATAACTGATAAACTAAAATGATCAAGGGTAGTTTATTCAACAGACAGATACATTTTATCTGAAGAACAAATATCACAATTTCATATAATATTCTCCATACAAAAGTAATAAAAGTGAAATATTTCTTCCTCAGTTAAAAGTTATGTGTCAATTGTTATAATTGTGTTAGGGCCTATAAAAACAGGAGATGATAAAAAAAAATCATAATGATTTTATCATACCTAAATATTTAAACAATGATTATCATTTATATTTGGCCATTCATAAAGAAATGGCAATTTTCAAATATCCGGTTATTTGCTGCGTTTTGTTAGAAAATTTATGTTTGTATTTTACTGTCACTTGATGACTCCTAACATTTGAAATGTGCGTCATAATAAAATTTAATGATGCTATTTTGCAAATATTCTGTTTGTCAAACTCTCTTCTAAAGAGCCGTATTTATTAAATAATAAAGCCTTTGAAGATGCTTCCTTTTCGTTTTATTTTAGTATTGTACTCACACTTCCTTTATATTAGGATGGATCAATCTTGCGTCCTTTTTTACTTTATGATGAAGTATAAAGAGAATCAATTTTCTCAAATGCGTTTCTGTTCGTATCGTATTTTTTTTTTCATAGCATGGTTGGTGAAACATGACTGTCTTAATCAGTAAAAGCTTCACTGAAAGTTATTTTTTTTTTTACCAAAGTTGCACATACAGAGCTATGAGGTTTATCTCTCCAAAAAATGCAGCGAAAACCACTCAAATCACGACAAAATAACTAATGAAAACCGATAAAAAACTCGATAACATATTTTAACGACAAAATGTCCTAGACATGTCCGATTAAAGACAAGCCATCATCTGCCTAGCCTTTTCCCAACTATATTGGGGTCGGCTTCCAGTCTAACCGGACGCAGCTGAATACCAGTATTTTACATGGAGCGACTGCCTATCTGACCTCCACAAACCAATTAGTACTGGGTAATACAATACCCCTTGGTAAGACTGGTTGTCAGACTTTTTGGGCCGCTGACTACCTAACGACTGTCAAAGATCTACAAATGGCACCCGGGACCAACAGCTTAACGTGCTTTCCGAGGCACGGAGCAAACTCAGTATATAATGGGTGGTCACCAATCCAAGGACTAACCTAGGCAAGCACGGCCTAACCTAAATATCGACCCGAGCAGCTGTTATTATTTAGCCACGAGCTCCTAAAAGCACACGACACAATGTCCTAGACATGTCCGATTTAATACAAGCAAATCATTAAAAGTAGCAAAGCCCCTCTTTGTAAAACATAGGAAGCAGGGAGTCCTTCTATTAAAACTTACGGAGCCAGTCCGTTCAAACCATTCAGCCGGATTACATGTAACTTTAAAATGTAGCAGAATAGAGAGTGCCTGATTAGAGATATAATACAATTAGGTGCTCTTAATACTTCGCGCGATTTGCTTTAACACTTTAGAATTGTGTTTATTAGTTAAGTGGTCGTTGGTTTTATTGTTTTACTACCGTTTTGCCCTGAATTTCGTTTAAGAAAAATCTTTCATAGAAATTGTTACGTTCCATTTTGAAGAACTAAATTAGATTCCATGAGTCATTCCAAAAACAAAACAAACACACATACACACAACATAACATCACGCCTGTAATCCCCGAAGGGTTAGGCACAGGTGTAGCTTATGGCTTTTAGTTCACCCATATTTCGCCTAATTTAAGTCCCAAGTAATAGGAAGTGAGCCTATTGCGATCAACCGGGCACAAATCCAAACTCCGTGGCTGCTACTAAGAAAATCCTGATGGAAAAACCCAATAACACTTTGCCCGACCCTCGCTCGGAGATCCTCGGTTCGATTCCCAACCGAGGACCACATGTTTAGCAGTTGTGCTTGCGATCATTTGTCCAACGGGGCAGTCATACTAAATATTCATATAAATTCCTACTGAAGTATCCGTCAGTGTCCTGTTTCCACAGAAAGTCCGCAATTTGTCCGTCCCGGTTTAACCGATCCTTTGTTTAATGTACAGTAACGGTTATATTCTAGGTTTTCAATTATTGAGCCTAATCCATTAACCTCGTTACCGCAAAGGACAATTGCATCCATATTTTAATCGCTTCACCGCAGCTTGTTATAGCCAATAAATAATTCAGGACTTAGTCAAACAGGCAGTGAGCAAGCTAGAAAATATGCAGAGTAACGACCAACGACCCATTTTTATAGCTTCCCGCTCAGAGTATAAATAAAACACGCTGTAGACAGCTAATGTAGTGTGTGGTTAGTATTTTCTTTACCAGAATGATATTTATTTTTTAAAGTTTCTCATTTTTAAATAATGTTGTAGTTCTTTTTTCACTAACGCACACATTGCATCGTCAATTTACTTTAGTAGGTACTTTATGGCTTGTAGATGTAGCTTCATTTTTTTTTTTTTTTAGTCCTGACTCACAAGCCAGTTCGACCTGTTCTTATCATTAAATATCTATGAATTAAGGGATTATATCGAATGCAGCTTTCAACACAGGATTGCGCTGACAAGTCCCTAATGCACTGGATTCAGTACCTTTGAAGCTTTAAATTCATTTATAGTTCTTGCTGTAACAGAGCTATTTCATATGAACAAGACAAAAGACACTGCCTCATTGGTCTAGTGGTCACAAGCGCGACTGCTGACCATGTGGGCCTGGGTTTGATTCCCGGGTCAGGCAAAGTGTTATTGAGTTTTTCCATCAGGAATTTCTCAGTAGCAGCAACAGAGTCTGAATGTGTGCTTGGTTGATGGCAATAAGCCCGCCCCTTATTGCATGGGACTTCATAACTGGTGAAATGTGGGTAAGTAAACCTCTGCCTAACCCTTCGGGGTTATATTTTAATTTCGTACAGTCTATCCAAAGATTGTCTTGAATATATCGCTATCAGCGATACGAATGCTATTTTGTAACCATAGAATTGTTAAAGAGCTGAATTCCAATTTAGGAGTACAATAAAGTATTTTCTATCTATCTACAGCTTGTATTATACATACTTTAAGGCTCCCCTGGTAATGCAGGGTAACCGAGTGGTCGCATTATGCGACAGTGGCGCTCTCTGGGCCAAGTGGCCGCACGGAGGTACTATATGAATTGCGTCTAACCTGTATATAAAACAGCATCGGATTTAGTTTTACGAGAAATATTTTAAACAGGCGTAATGGCCTTACTATTCCGTATGAGAAAGCAGATATATGTTTTTTTTTTACTTTTTCATATTTATAGAAATGAGAAGGTTTTGTAGAACGTATGAATGATAGCTTTAACCCGCAGTTACTTTTGCTTATGCTAACATGGAATTTGGATCCTGTTCCAATTCTTTCAATCAAACATTATATATTTTTATAGCTTGCCCATATTGTTCCACCGCTGGGCAAAAGCCTCCCTTCATTCCTTCCAACGGTCACTGTTTCTATGCTACTTCTTTCCAATTCTCGAGGAAGACATCCAGTTCTTACACGAACTGGATGTCTTCCATGTCTTTCGCGGCAGTCTACGAAGGTGACTTCGTAGTATGCTGCGACCCTGTGTCACTGTTTCGGGGCACCAATCCTTAGATTTACGGGCCCACAATCAAATATACTCTTCTCTTTTCCAGAAGTGATCCTAACCTACCACCTACCTACCTACCTTCACAATTCACACGCATATCGACATAATTACCTACACATAGATAGCTACCACTTACACGGCCTAAAAGCCACCTACCTACAACCTACCTACATCGTTCCACATCCCAATCACTTAGTCACGTAAGATGAAAGCATATATCAAGCGGTATCAAAGGATCTACAGGGCCCTAATCAGGTGTATAGCTCACTAATGATCCGATCTCAGCGCTAATCCTGTTCCAGGCAGGCGGGGCAGGGCCACTTTTTCTCGTTAATCCCTTCATTAACGGTGCTTACAGCTTTCCGAACACACTGTAGCGTCCAGGTATTGTTTGTTGATGGTTTAGTGTAATGTTGTGCAATTGGTTTGTATGTATCTAATAGGGTATTTGCATGAAAAAAACTATTTAGTCCGTCAGTTAGATTATCAAAAAATATTGGACACGTTTTTTTTCTTTTGTCATGTAAACGAAAAATGACCAGGATACAGCAAGTTGAAATCTCGCTTGACGCTACAATCTCTGTTACATTTCATTGTCTAGTGACGTCACAAGCCCCCTCTTTTGAAGTTTGATGCGATGTATCGTCGTAATTTTTTGATTATGTAACAAAAGAAAAAATACGTGTCTAACTTTTTTTGGTGATCTAACTGACGGACTAAAAATTTTTTCGATGTTGTCAAATAGCCTATTGTTTTATGAAGACAGACTAGGGACAGAGACAACTGGAGGAAGCTGGGAGCGGCCTACGCCAAAGAGGCGACTGCCACAAATTAAAATGATAATTTATAATTTTTATTCAATAATGTTATTAATTCAAAACTATTATAAAGGTTGTAAAAAGACCCTTAACGAAACCGAAAGGCACTTGTTCTCCCCGTCAACGCGATCATTTTTTTGTTGTGGACCATACCTGGGAAAGTTCTAGTTATGGAGATATTGGGGGTCAAAGTTCAAACTTTCTCACAAGTTTTTTTTTTAAACACATGTTTTAAAGTAAGATGTTTACTTTAAACATCTTTATGACCCACCTACTATTCAATCCATCCATCAGCACAATGTTCTGAGTGCGTCACATTAAGTCCTACCGTAAAACGTGATTTTTCACCCCAAAAAAAAAGTCGTCCCCGGCAAAATTTTTGCGTAAAGTTACTTAGTTTGATATACAGAATGCATGGTTGACGGCTTCTTGAAGGGTCCGTTTACGTGTATATTTATTAATTGTGATTATTTAATAGTTTCGTTTTAATAATTGTTAAATTGTGGTAGAATAAAGGATATTTTAATTGTTTTGTGAAATGTCTGGATGGACGTTTATTTATGAAAAGACTGAATTAAATAAGTAGAGATCGGTGTGTGGCACACTGGAAAATGTCATACATGTATTGACGGAATGTGTCAGATTTCTGTATGCAAGAGCGGATCTACTTAGAGAGCTCGAGATAAATATGTAAAATGTATGTATGTTTCATCATATTTGTAAGGTATTTCAAGGGCGAATTAAATTAAATTTTCAGCATTCACTATTTTAATAACCACATATCTGAAGAAATTGTAGTTATGTTAGTAGATAGTAAACTTGAGAGTAGAGATTGCAATGACAGCTAAGTAATTCTAGTTCGCACTAACTAGTGTATAACGAATTAACTTCAGTTAACTCTTACCGCTTGCACTATGTTAAAACCAAGTAACTTAGTCCTCAGAACATTCAAGTAGCTACTTATTTCGTCTTGTATACCAGTATCTTTTCAGTATCCCATAATTTTCGTTTTATAATAAATCTTATAATTGACAAGTCTGGAAAGATGGCGGTCTTACCATCCTATATCATTATCATAAACTCTAAAAACGGGATATTACCATGTTAAATATCGGGAACTCAAACCAAACAGTAATCATGGTAAATATTCCGTTTCTAGAGATTATGATAATGATAGTGACCATGACAGTTTAAACGTTATATCCTATATAATTTCTACACATTTTAAATTAGTAATTATAATGTACATAAATCTTTATATTATAAGAAGTTAAATCATCCTCCGAGACGAGAATTTTAAGGCAACTAAAATTTTTATCAATGAATATTTAGACAAACGAATTGAAGGTAGAGGGTTCTAAAACTTGTTCTTATAAGGAGTTCTAAAATTATATCATATAGGAACCTGATAGTTTCTGTAAGTGCAGTAACTGGTACATGAGCCCATAGCCTTTTGATTTTCAATTTCTCTGCCATTCAGCTATTAGCGTTTAAACATTTAAACTGTTTCTACTCCACATTTCTTTTTTATTCGCAGTCAGTCTAGAAATAAACAAAATACATTTTATAGAACAGAATATCAAGGTTTAAGTGAACTGACGCTTAAAAATCCCTGCATTAAGTAAATCCTGGTATTAGTACGCCCCTCTCGGTCCAGTATTTTGCCAGTAAAGAGGTCGGTATTTAGAGTATCAACATTTTTATATACAATATAAGTACTAGATGTACTTATGTTGTATATATCTTTAATTTGAAGACCCAATTCTAGCAGAGCATGAAAAGCATTCATTCTATTCTCAGTTATCCATACTATAAATATATTATACATATAATATTATAAATGCGAAAGTAAGTTTGTTTGTTTGTTACCTTTTCACGCATAAACTATTGAACCTATCATTCTGTAATTTTGCATATACGTTGTCAGGTGTACAGAAACGGACATAGGGTACCTTTTTTTTTTACGGATGGGAAATCATCAAATGACTTCTCCCGCTCTGGGTGGAGTGGGAGGGAGTGTCAGACTCTTACTGACTAAAACTCATCCATGTTCCTTCATTGCACTTTGTGTTCCAGGGCCACGGTATCTCTTTCGAACAGTCCCGCAGCGGTACCTTTTATCCCAAAAAAAGTACTATTCCCGGAAAAAACACCAATAACGTTTTTATGATAATAGATGGCGCAACGTGTCTTTCGAATCAAGATTGAATAATATTATTACAAGCAGAGTACAACCCGAATTAATTGTCAAATTCTAAATTAACGCGAGCGAAGCCGCGGGCAAAAGCTAGTGGTTGATAATGTTTTTTGATGGCGTTAACGGGAAAATGGATGGGGTTAGGCTTTAATGGACTCTGTCTAAAATAAAAGTTATTTGGTTTTATTTAACCAAAAATCAAATAACCAATGAACTTTTACTTAATTTCCCAAAATTCTACATTACACCGCGGTACGTTAGCCTAGTTTAACTTACATTTGAGAACACATTAAACGTCGACTCTGCACATATCGTCCAATTTATCCGCCGCCAATAATCCATCTATTACAAAAGCTTATTCAACCATCGGTTAAAGTTAATTCTGACAATCAAATCTATGAACGAGCGTCTCATTCCGGTCCGGTCCGGCCCGCTAGAGTCCGGCATTTGGACGAGCACGGCTGTAATATTTTATAGATATTGGACCGCGTTTTCTGTCATTATCGTAAAAGTAGCGTCAGCAAGAAAACTATTCCCTCTCCTCTATTACTTTCATAATACTTAAGTGGATCCGATACTTGCGTAAAGGAAATTGAATCATTTATTGTAACGGCATAATACTGCTTTATCAGATAGGTTTCGGATGAACATACCTATGATTGTTTACTACAAAAGATACGAGCTAACCCTTGCTCTGGGAGAATTGTCTATGCCCCAATCATACCGATATCAATATGTCCAATCAATTTCGTGTATACGATAAAATATTATTTGCCAGAAAATAGAGTAGTTTTGCCTTGATTGAAAAATTTTGGTAATCCTCTTTTATTTTCGGTAATATTCAAATGGATGTGTACATTATTTTACATGGCTCTACACGTCAGACACAGGTATAACCACGCAACTGTCGACTGTACAGAATAACACCGAAAATTTCCGAACAGTATTAAAATGAATTGCAATTTTATTCGGACAGTATTCAAAGACATAAATTGGTGGTATAACCGCGTTCAAGCGGCCTCACTCATGAAATCATAAAATCAGGACTACAAAGTGGGTGGAACGTCAGGCGTCATGCGGTATGCGTCACACATTAATCTATGTACAGGGTGCGCCACTTGCAACTGTCCGACAAAATCCGCATGCGGTGGCCGACAGAGTAAAGCCCACCGAAAGCTGCTTTGAGTTTGTCCCTGAACGGATTAAAAGCACAAAGTTTGTTGAATGCAATTTTAAAATGAAACTTTTGTAAGCAAGTGCATTCTATTATGTAACAATTTCATTTATTTTGTAAGCAGCTCGAGAGCAATATCGGAAAAAGTTCTATGTTTAGCTACATTACGGCATGATAAAATATTGCTGGCTACTAATATGTAACCTTATTTTTCCTTTTTTCTCGTCTTCGTAAACGTTGATTACCGAAGCGATATGGGTATACATTCGCATTTCACTTACCCATACGTCAAGCATATCGCTTCCACATTTAACAACAATAAAAACGGGCATCAGCGCCGTGTCATCTCAAAATCAAAAAGCTTTTAATTTTCTTTTTATCGTGTTTGACAAAGTTTTTCCATTTGCTCCGATTCTTGTATCGGCGACGTTTCCGCGGGCTTTTCATTTTCCCTACTCATGTTACTTTATACGAGAGCTCTCCCCTTCTAGGAAGCCGCCTATTGTGCGACAAAAATATTGACATCGACTTTTCATCAGAAAACCAAAATGTTCACGCAGATTATATCGTTCATTTGCAACAACACCTCTCTTTGTGGAGCGCTGATACGTTATTGTTTAAAATAAATGAAATAAGTGAGTGAATTTGTATTCACTATGAATGTCCGCTTAACATTATTCTGTTGCACTGCGGTCGGCTTTTTGTATTTTAATCGTTCGGCTAAACTCGTTGCATATGTTTGCATTATTTCGCTCTCGTTAAAATGCATTCGGGATTGGCTTTAGTAAAATTATTTGTATTAATTGCGTAAACATAACAACACGCCTGTAATCCCCAAAGGGTTATGCAGAGGTGTACCTAATAGTTCACCCACATTTTGCCAGTAATGTTTAACTCCCATGTAATAGGGGGCAAGTCGAATGCCATCAACCGGGCGCTAATCCAGACTCTGCGTCTGTTACTGAGAAGTTCCTAATGGAAAAACCCAATTGCACTTTGCCCGACCTGGGAATCGAACCCAGGCCCTCATGCACAGCAGTCTCGCTTGCGATCACTCGACCAACGAGGTAGTCTCACATATACACATCCAAATTTCCACTCGAACGAAGTCGCGGGCAACAGCCAGCAAAATACATAAAGCAGTAACATTATCAGCCTGTAGTTATTAAACCGAAGAGAACGAGGACCTATTTTGGAGATTAATATTAGAAATAAATTATCTATAATGTATTATCTAGTATTCTAGACAATTATAGTAGGCACGAACATAATTAAATAACTTACAACCAGTATTTTTTACATAACACCATATTTTAGAAACTACATTATAGTCTAGTCAGCATATTTCCAGTTACCAAAATAATTTTATAAAATCAAGCTTGAAGGTGGCAAATTCCATTCCATCTGGAATATTCTGGAAGCAGTTTACACGAAGCTGGCTCTGTGTGGAGTCGGGCATACTTGGGGGCAACTCATCACTTCTTACGACCCCAGCTATCCGGTGGAAAAATGATGAGGTAGAGGCAAGGAAGGTTTTAGTTAGGTTTGAGTTATACTGTTGGTATATAGTTTTAAGGTTTTGATTATATTTGGCTACTAGATATGCCCCGCGATCTTCGTCCACGTTCGTAACAATTTCAAGGGTTTTATTTTTTTGCACGGAACCCTATCCTCTTTCTAAAATAAAAGTAACCTAAGTTACTCCTTATGGCATCACCTATCTTGCAGTAAAAGTCTCATCAAAATCGGTCCAGCCGTTTCGGAGAATAATCGGAACAAACGGATAGACAGACAGACAAAAATTTAGAAAAATGTTTTTTTGTTATAAGTACCGTATATACTTTCATATGCATTTATTTAAAAGCTGTATTTTGATATGTGTGTATTTTGATATTACAAACAGACACTTCAATTTTGTTTATTTGTATAGATATGGCGAGTGATAGTTATTCATAAAGGGTGTAACAAGACCCTTAACGAAGCCGAAAGGCACTTGTAAATAGTACCTAGTAGTAGTCATCCTTGCGACCGCTAGACCAACCAGGCAGTCATTTGAAAGTCTACACAAATACTAAAGTTACCAACCGCTCCAGCTCAACCAGTATTTTCTGATGTTATGTAAGGCAGGTGCTCGATTCGGTAATAAACATTGCAATAAGAGATCTTACAACCGAAGTAATTACTCACAGCCCGAAAGCTCTCAACGTATACACATTTTTACTCCCAAAATGCTCACGAACTACAACTATGAGGCGTCCGACATAGTCTCCGCTAGTTCCGTTCCTTTATGCCAGTACAAACATTCACATCAAAGTAAACATTCGTTTCTGACTGTGCAAGGGCGAATTCCTCTGGAAATGATGGAACTTGTAATTTACGGGTTATGAACTACATCTACAAGTTTACGGTAAAACGGACTGTGTAAGAGTTGGACTGTGAATTTTACGTTTTGTTGGCGTATTTTTGGAATGAAAGAGTTTTCAGAATTTTGTTAAAAGCCCGTTCTTATGTTTTGTTGCATATTGGGTAGGTTTGCGGTTGACCACTTTACTATTAAACTGACAAAATTGCAGTAAATAATGATAAGTAATGCAATAAGCAGCTACTACTGCTCTCTTGCTATAGTTTTAAAAAATAGCGTGAAAAAGTGTGAGAACAAGACTATTTCCAGTTTTTTTTTCATATTTTGATGATTTGAAATTTACCATTAGTTTACTGAAGACTTTCATAGCTTTATTAACTCTAAAGACCTCTTCTATATAATTCGATAGTTTCGCTATAGCAGTAAAAAAAATATAGTTGAAAATGGTCAGTCAAACTAAAAATGTGACTGAGCAGCCCATGTCTGCCGCAAAGCTGAGCAACTGAAGCTCTCAGACAGCTCCGTCTAGCTGCCTTAGGGCTCCACTTTTGCGATGTCGCGGCAGACCGGGAAGAAGATGGCGGTACGCCTTGAGTGGCTTTCTCCTTAATTGGCGAGAAGAGGCGCAACACCGACAAAAGTGGAAGGAATGGAGAGCCGCCTTTGCCCAGGAGTGCGACAGTCCAGGCTAAGAAAAAAAAAACTATATGTTACGTTTAGACACAACAAAATAACATCAAAAAGGAGATCTGCAAAAAAAACTCATAGGTATCACTTTTCAAACTTAACCACGTGTTAGAACTTAATATAAAACAAACTGAACTACAAAGATCAACTCGCTACGTAATACACACGTAAACCAGTCACAAAGCCATTCAATTTCACAAATATCTCACCACCTGCCAGCATGTACCCGCGGCCGTCATTTCATCAACTTTTAGAGCCGTGAATTCTCTATCCCACTTGGAAAACTTATCATTCAAGCGCACTCGAACTTCGTTTACTCTCCTAGGTATCTCTTCAAAGTTAGCACGTAGCGTTTTACACAAATGTGTACCTTAATGACGAAGAAATAAAGTCTGACTGGAAGGGTTACGTTTTGTGGTTTTTGTTTTGCTAACCTAAGACCTTTATTTATAGGTACAGGGAGTCATTTTTATGATTTGCTTGTTATCAGTGCTTTTTTGAGCATTCAAATCAAGATCATTATTTTATTCACCTTATTAAAACTTAACTTATCTACCTATATATATAATGGATGTTAGTAAATCGGTCTTATATTAATGGACTACGACACAGTAGGATCGATGACCATGAAAGTTTGTATATGTATATTTTCATGGGGAAAGATTTTCATTCTGACCTCCACGCAAGAAAAGTTGCGTGCAAAAGTAAGTTTTACAATAAATAGAAAATAATATCCTTAGGTAGAGAAAAGTATTGAAAACACATCGAAAAGTTTTAGTTGTCTTTTTGGCCTTAAAAAGCTGTCGGCGGATGATATTGTGCACTGGTGGTCAAAAAAACCTAACGATAGGTTCAAAACATTATTTTATTTAATTAATCACGCGGCCAATCTCCGGATTACATCGCATGCTCGCATGTCCAACGCCCATTCGTTGCATAGGATTTGGATGTTATCTAAAATTGTTCCATTATGAAACCATGAATGCGTAACATACATTTAATTAGAATGTCATAGGGACGTGCTCATTAAAATATTCCTGAAAGTTTTGTCACACGTAGAATAGAATAGGTACTCTCTTCTATGTACATATAAAATACTTTACAGACAACTTTTGGATAAATCATCAACTAGAAAAGAGATGATGATCTTCAAATGTCTGAGCAGATTTCCATGAAAAATAACGAAGAACACTCTCGATTAAGACACCTTCTAAACGAAAAAAACTTAATTAAAATCTGCTTATCCGTTGAGGAGCTAAGATGCCACAGACAGACACACTGATACAGATACACACTACAAACTTGTAACCCCTCTTTTTTGGTCGGGGATTAATAAAAGACGGTGATTCGAGATAGCCAAGAAATATACAGTATATACACTTACACAGCTATTATAAACCGTTACAGTGATGTTCTTTAGAAAGCGCAGGGCAAACACAACAGGGTTTCGACAGGCATGCGTGTATGACCAGGTCTATGAACGTGAATGAGGCGAAAGGAATATGTAAGAATCGTAGCAGATGGGGATCTGCCTACCCCTTATCCTCAGAAAAAGGAGTGAGTTTATATATGTATTAGCCCGCCACATTATTCCTAAACCACTGCAACTCTTGAAAGTCAAATTCAACAGTGGCGACCACCAGAAAAGCGTCGAGACAATGAAGCTCGACGAAGTCCCAGAGAAACAATTTAACTGTCTTGGATCCCGGAACAAAATTAATCAGAACAGATTAGCGGAGGAGTAAATATAAAGAGACGGTTTTAATGAGTTAATTTCTGAGATGTGCAGATGACAGGTAAGCACACATTGCGCCAAAAACACCTACCTATCCCAGGACTCTTCCAGTAACTTTAAACCCAGACTCCGTATTCCGATTCGAATCGCAAAGTTGGTAGCACGTTGTAATTCCGATGCACTTCCAAGATAACTTTCTAGATCGTGCGGGGCCCAAACGACCTGACAAAGTTTCGCCACCTCGTCCTTCAGATTGTAACATTGTATTTAAGCGTCCAAGAATTCCGGCCATCTTAGAAACGAAAGGTATCCCGCCGGTGTCCCTTTTGCTTTAGCGTTGGACATTTTAGGACCGGACTGTGCGTACCGTAAATGCCTTTGTATCTTCCCCTTAATTAATTTGTGAATGTTAGTCCGTGATTGCGTTTTTTTCTTTCATATTTTTATGCTTCGTTGAAGTAAGATACGAGTGCATTTTGACGTTTACCTTTTATGGGGGTTGTCTCAGATGTCTGATGTTTTGTATAAAGAGTTTTAGTTATTTTATTTATTATTTGTCATCTATATCGACTGAAAAACTCAGGTTATCACAGATCGTTACCAATATTTGCAATGACGAGTTATAACTTCACTGCGAATCCATTTTCAGATCTTTTAATTACCTTTTAAATTTTGAGCTTCAATGCCAAACCGCACTAACACGAGCACGTGGCATAAACGTAACAAAATACGTCGATATTAAAAATATCCGTTTCACATACAATATTTTCATAATTTTAAGAATTTAAACAAAAGCAAGCACAATCACTAGATTGTGCTTGTTGCAAACAATTTAATTAAATTGGTATTTGTATTTTGGATTCAAAAATCGAGGTATTTACGTTACGTACCTCAGTTTGCGATTGATAACAGTTCACACACTTAATTGTTTTTGTTTGACTAATTACTAGATAATTCTAGGAACAAAATAATTGTTGCTAAATATTTGGTTAGGTTAATAATGTTTCCGAAAATTTAAGCTTTACATTAGTGAATACGTTTTGGTAACTGTATTAAAACTTCATGGAAATAACATTGATGAGCTTTTAATTAAAATTGTTTACGGGAAACGTTTAATAATATGTTGGTTCCGTAACAATAATGACATCACGGGATTAGGCGTATCCTAATTTTGCAGAAATATTTACTGGAAATAGTGCTATATAATAGGGAAAACGAACAAATACACACTATACATGGTTAACAAAAAATTTCCCACAAACAACCAGACTGGAAATAGTTACCTGTAGGCCATACAAATATTTGTTCAATGTGGGAATCGAACCCGCGACACGCAGCGCAGCAGCCAATCGCTCAGTCACTGCGCCAACCATGCTGTTGAATTTTTGACTTTTCCATCATCTAGTCGAGGCCTTTCAAATTGAAATGACAAAATAACTTGACAAAACATATAATGCACTTGACAAAATATATTATTATACAGTTAATAAAAACACTTGTATATACAAGCTTGTTTAAACGACATACTTGTTACCAAAATTCTAAGAGCGTTTGTCGAGTGTGTCCCACAAAATGTGTAACAAGAGCGCTGCATAACCAGGCACGAAGCTTGACATCAAGTGAAAGGACTGCCCTGGCACATATTAGCACAGAGATAACTGGGAACTACAAGACAGGCAGATTAGCAGCGAACATGCTGGCCAGAAATAAATCTATACTAATATTCTAAATTCGAAAGTTAGTCCTGTCTGTCTGTTTGGTCCCTGGTGAACGGATTTGGATGAATGATGAATTTGGCACACGATTAGACCATATCCAATTCATTGACTATGATGTATTTTTAGCCCGGCATAGCGTTCCTGTGGGAATATTTTCCGCCCTCCAAATATAGTAAAGTTCATTCATTATGTACTATTTAATTAGGTACTTATGAATGGTCATGGTTGTGATTATTATCGAAGACCTATCATCAGCATTGGAATGAATCTTTCTTTTACTATTCACAACAAAACAAAACTTACTATTTTGAAAAAACACAAACATACCAACACAAACCATTGCGGGTTTGACAGCGCTATGCCAGACACGGTAACTCATTGCCACAACATTATTAATCAATACATAACTACATAGTTATAGTACAGTACAGTACAGTAGTGTGCAATAAATATGTTCCCGTTAAAAGTATTTAGTGACTCGTGGTGTAAGCGGGCCTTAAAAAAGTCTGACAACCAGTCTTACCAGGGGGTATCGTATAATTACCTAGTACTAACTGGGTTGTGGTCAGATAGGCAGTCGCTCCATGTAAAATACTGATATTCAGCTGCATCCGGTTAGACTGCAAGCCGACCCTAACATAGTTGGGAAAAGGCTAGGCAGATGATGACTTAACTAAATAGTAATAGTACAGTGTATTATAGTGTGTGTGTGTGTTATAGTGTGTGTGTGTGTTATAGTGTGTGTAATACCTATGTTCTCGTTAAACGTATTCAGTGACTCGTGGTGTAAGCGGGCCTTACTATTCATTTTTGTCCGCTAAAAACCGCCTTCATAATTCAAATTCATCAACCAAAGTAACCTCAAAATAAAACAATAAGACACAATAAGTCTATTCAGAATCAGTGGCACTTGTAGTACGCCGATTGTTTCAGTCGCACATCGTTCTCTATTGCTAAGTCGAGACGACTGCATAAGCCACAGCTGACAACTCAGTTGGTCCCTTTCCAATTTGCGTTCGAATAAATGGAAACGCTCGAATCGCATAAATGAAAACGGTGGAACAAATTGATTTCTCACTCAAACAGAACCGTGCACAGAACAAGCTATTACACTTTCTATTTTCTGTTGTGTTCTAAAAATATGTTTTGTGGGGAATAATATGTGGGGACAATCTGAAGTGAAAAGTTGGAGAAATATTGATGGTAGAAAAAAGTTGTTTTCAGTCAATGTTTTCTTAGATTCAATAAAAAATATCGCTGGCTCTTTGAATAGTGAGAAATTTGATCTAGAAAATGGCCCATTCTATATTTTTCTAAAAGCTTTTCTTCAAATACATAATAAAAGATGAGAAGGAAAAAAAAAATACAGTAGACGTGAGTCTCGGTTAAAAAACAGGTGACTCCAAGTGATAATCTTCGATTTTCAATCAAACACATCACACAGAACGCCGTCGTATGTCTCGAACGGTTCATTAGAAAATTTCGCCCCTTCTCCGACCCGTCCCCGGTCTAGCCGCCCGATACTTTCTGTCTGACGAGCAATCTACCTTTTTATACCCCAACCAACACCGTACCTATTTCCCTAAAATATATAATATGTAAATCAGAACAAGGGTAAATGTAGGTGTACTGTACATTGGTAAATATGTATATGTATGTAAATTGAACTATACACAAGAACAAGACACAAACTAGTTTCCCAAGGCCCCAGCCTCACTCCGTTAAGGACAGTAATTCCCTATTTACAAAACTTATATAACATCCGATAATTTTGGCAATAAATCAGATAACTTGTTAACTGAACTGCCACAAGAAAATAGGTCTAAAATTTACCCTCAATAGGTACACAATGTAAAAATAAGGGGTCCTTTTTGTCGTTACGTGATCGTCAGCCATGAGCCACGCACGAGCCGACCGCGTCCAACGAAGCGTTGACAAATGCCTAATTGAATTTTCAGCCACGATATTGTGGCCCTGTCAAAAAGATTTATACTTAGAGACTGTTTACTTCTTTTTTTTTTTAAAGCAAATATACTAAAGAAAATGTACAGGTCATAAATAGTTGAAGCCTGTGGCCATTCATCCAAGTCCGGTATGATTGCGACGTTTTTTGTGTCGTTTCTCTACAAAATGGACTATCCTGAATGAATGATCGCCGAAGGAATGGGCGAGTGCGATCGCAAAATAGAAAATAATGTGAGAAAAGTACTGGTTTTTAAATATTAATAAAGCTGGGCTGGATTGCTGTGAAGATGGTTGGTAGATTGCATGATAATATTATAAAAAAATTAAGATTTGGTGACTCTTTAAAACTGTGTAAAACTGATGGGTCGATCTTTTATTTAAACAATAAACGTAGACGAGTCTTTAATCAATCTTCATCATCTGCCTAGCCTTTTCCCAACTATATTGGGGTCGGCTTCCAGTCTAACCGGATGCAGCTGAATACTAGTATTTTACATGGAGCGACTGCCTACCTGACCTCCACAACCCAGTTAGTACTGTATGGGTAATACCATACCCCTTGGTAAGACTGGTTGTTAGACTTTTTCTGGGCCACGGACTACCTAACGACTGTCTAAGATCTACAAATGACGACCGGGACCAACGGCTTAACGTGCTTTCCGAGGCATGGAGGAAACTCAGAATGTGATGGGTGGTCACCCATCCACAGACTAACCTAGGTAAGCACGGCTTAACCTGAAGATCGATCCAAGCGGCTATTAGTATTTAGCTATGAGCTCTTTAATCAATCTTGACCCAGCGAATAATTCTGAATATATCTTTAAGCTACGTATACATAGACCGAGAACACATCATATACGCTGAGCATTCACTACAATAATTCGTGTAATTTCATAGCCCGTTATACGAAGATTTATGTGAACAGGAACAAATAATGTGAGCCGAGCACACGAATTAATTCCCGGTAAACGGATTCACGCTTACATACTCTCAATATTTTTTATTATCATTCTCATATCTGTAATTTTTACTTGACGGGTGTACCGACGACGTATGGGTATTCCTTTTCATCATATTTTAGGATTTCTCGTACGTCTACTAGCACCACCTGTTTTATGATACCTAAATGATTTACCTTTTCTTTGCGTCAAAAGGCGTAGGGATATTGTTTTTAAGCGAGCTATATGATAAGTTATCTGTTGTACGATATATATATATATGATCCGATCTCTTCTTTAGGACGTTGGATTGACACGAAATTGAAATGCTTAAGATTAAACATACCTAACTCTCAGCGAGCATTTTACACACAGATTTCTAAAAATCTATGTCTCTTTTCATCATGAAATTCCGACGTCGTATACTTCGTCACATAAATTAATGAAATATAAATGTATTAAGTAACCTCTATACTCACCACAAATTGAACGCCTTAAGCTCCGAAAAAAAAAATCGAATTTACCGCCCAAATAAACACGCCATCCGCCAATGAGCATGTTCGCTTTCCTTCGAATTTCGAAACGTAGACAAAAACGAATCGACAAATGTTCAGTCATGTATAAACCCACATTATTACTTGTCAATTCAAGTAACGAGATTCCGCTTACAGCCGATATTCGGAACAATTCAAGGCTGACCCGAATTTCTGAATGAGGAAAGCCTAGTCTCTCGAAAGCTGGAGGAGGCTTCACTTAATTGAAAGAGATCGCCCCACACTACTTCACTACGAGGGTGAACAAACTATGTGATGCCACTTGCTTGTACTTGTGTGGGATGTGTGTTTTAGGCTCAAAAAGGGCAGCTGAGCCCTTTAAAATGTCTTGGTTGTTCAATTGTGTTTACGTTAGGATTTTGAACTGAATCGGTGCATACTTGAAATGAACACGGTTTCAGTCTAATCAAGAAAATTTAATGCAAACACAAATTCAACAACATTCTAATTTAAAATGAATTAAGTATGTAAAATAATAAATATTCATACGTAATTTAAAGTATCAAAGGGCTTTAGTATCTTGTTATTTTATACTTCGAATTAAAATAATAAGTTCAGTTCAAAGTTAAGTAAAAAAAAGACTGTTAAAATATACACGTTATAAAAGCAATATAAAAGGCATGTGGTTTAAGTATATAAATTAAATTCACATGAAAGCTGCTTAAGTTAAAGTAGAAGTTAATAAAGCCACTTAGTTATCTGTTAGTCAATGTTATTATCGAAGTACTATTTTCAAAAGTTAATCGGATTTAAGAACATTGTTTAATTAGATATTGACTTTTATTCAAATGCGGATTTGTTTGCATGATTTAAAAACACTGTCCTGTTTGCAGTTTATTTGAATAAATAAAACGTACAATACTCGTATTTTTAGTACTTACTTGAGATAATACTATCGACTCTTTTATATGACGTTTTGCTAGTATATTATATTCGCAGAAGAAGCTATAATTATTGCAATATTAGGAACCAATGACACAATGAAACTTAATTTATGCTTCAGATGATAATGCCATAATGATTAAAAATACAGAGAAATTTAAAATTAATTAATTTAATTATAACTTCTATACATTTTTTTTTTAAAAAGCTATAAATTGATCCAATTTGTGGTCAGTTTTATCCACATTTCTAAACTTTTTGGCTTTGTGCCAACTTGGCCTCTTTTACATATTTGTCTAGCCTTTGTCAGTCGTAGGTATGTACTTAGCTGGGGATTTAGGGGTAAAAATTTTCAAGTATGTATTTTTATTTATAAAGAGATTTCTTTTTAAAATAAGATCTTTTACACGGCTTTTTTTCATTTTCTTGTTATTTCATTATTTTTGAGATCTGTGGTACGGATTGCTGATGCGGCTCCGAATACAAAAGTTAGTGATATTTTTATATAACTTTATCATCTAAAAATTGGCCCACGGCTCAAGTTAGCAGGTATTTTATTTTTATTTTATTTATTTGGCTCACCAAAAATGAAAGACACTGCTACAGGATATTTGAGATGCATCCAATAGAGTCACATACTAATGCACCAACCTCTTACAGGGTAGCGCATCATGCAACTCATATAACTATGCACAGTCCATATTACACAGTACATACGGGGTGTAAACAGACCCTTCACGAAGCCGTCAACCAAGCATTCTGTACATCAAACTAAGTAACTTTACGCAAAAATTATTGCTGGGAAACGACTTTTTTTTTGGGGTGAAAAATTACTTTTTACGGTAAAACTCAATGTAACGGGCTCAAAACTTTGTGCTGATGGATGGATTGAATAATACGGGGGTCGTGAAGGTGTTTAATGTAAAAAAAATCATTAGAAACATGTATTTAAAAAAAAACTTGTGAAAAAGTTGGAACTTTGACCCCCAATATCTCCGTAACTAGAAGGTTCCCAGGTATGGTCTAGAACAAAAAAATGATCGCAATAACGGGGAGAACAAGTACCCTTCGGCTTCGTTAAGGGTCTTTTTACACCCTTTATTAACACTACTCGATACCTTAAAATTTGTTAATCAGAAAATAAGTAAGATCTGGTGGCCCTGAGATCTTGGACCATGTAATGTCAGGGTTCAGCAACCCCGTTTCGATTGAACTTCAGATCAATTTACGTTTCGATACGTCACATTAAATCCTTCATAGCCAAAAAATTGCAGCATAACTCTGCAATTCCCTCTGAATAAACTGAGATGCGCTACAAAAAATTTAGTGGCTCATTCATATTTACGATTATATCGGATCGCATTACATACCTCGATATTTTCTTGTTCCAATATTATTATATCAGAAGGGGGCGGAGGTTCACTTCCGGGAGACGCTTATTCTTCAAAGGCTGTTTCGAGAGCTGGTCGTAAACTTTACGAGCGTGAATGACAGTGCCCGGGTCAAACGGTCCTACCCCGGGTACCAAACGGGAATTCCGTTTATAACACTATTCTGTGCTAAGATAAGACCCCGTAAGCCTCACGATGGCCTCGCCTCTAAGGTGCACACGTTAAGTTCGGTTATAGCGTGCAGATGGTACATAAATCTTTGGGAGAGATATTGGAGGTTGCCAGGCAAATGGAATTGCTATTACAAAGAGGTGGAATTCATTTCCCTTTCTTGTCTCGACTTATTAAAGTTTGTATCAGTCAAATTCTTTCACTGTATATAGGGTGACTGGTAATTAGTGACTGATACTTAAACGCGATAATATTTTTTTTTCTGTCTTTCACTTTTATCACAATAACACAACAGCCGTATGAAACTCGCGCGCGAGGCGCCTCTGACCTATCAGCTGTTGGTCGCGTGACGTCATTATGTATCATTACTATCGTACCGTGCAAGAGTGGGTAGGCAGAGCACCCGCGCGGCTCGCAAGCCCGCTTTATTGTGATAAATTAGAATTAGTATAAAAAATGTTTCTTTTGGACAGTTGTTTGATATATAATAACGTGTTTAAGTATCGGTCACTAATTACCAGTCATCCTATATGTGGATTGTATTAGTATATCAAAATTTTGTTTTTCTCAATATTTTATCCTTTGTCATTCGTAAATCTCTCTTGCTGAATATTATAGATATACGATCGACTACGATTGACCGTCAGAATAATGAATGATACCTAAGATATATGAGTAGGATACTTAATAATAATAAAGGGAATAGTTAGGTAGGTACCTATATCTTCTTGTCCTTTGTCTATTGATAATATTTATGAAGGCTCTGTCAATAACATTGATCGGGATAATGTACATTTTTTATTAAGATCAGCACTCATTTATCCTTTGTAACTAACAGGAATATCTTTTGGATATTGAATTATTTATTATTTGAATTTTATTTTTATCGAATGATGCAATACTAACGTAGTTTTAAGACCTTTGTTAATAACAATTATGGGCAATTACTTGGTCTTGGGAAATAAATGTATTTAATTAATTCATTTATGGCTTTTATTTTATCGTCATCATCTGCCCAGCCCTGGGTCCGCTTCCAGACCAACCGGATGCATCAATACCAGTATTTTACATAGAGAGACTACCTATTTGACGTCCACAACACAATCACGGGCAAACACGATACTTTTAGGTAAGACTGGTTGTCAGACTTTCGCGCTTCTAACTGACCTGTGACGACTGTCAAAGATCTACAAGTGGCAGCCAGGCCAAACGTTTTAATGTGCTTTCCGAGATCCGGAGGGGTGTTGTTACATAATGGATGGTCACCAATTTAAAGACCAACCTCGGCAAGCGTTGTCTCACCTTGAATATCGACCCATATTACCCGACTAAATATGAATGTGTTTATCAGCCTTTATATGCATGTTTTTAGGGTTCCATACCTCAATCAGCAAAAACCCCTTATAGGATCACTTTGTAGTTCGTTGTATCTCCGTCTATCAAGACCGTTTTTTTCAGAAACGCATGGAAGTATCAAACTGAATCAAATACTCAAGTCTGCAACTCCTTGGAGCAGTGAAAAAATAAAAAATAACAAAACAACAACAACAGAGAAAAACAACGAAACAAAAATCAAAAGATATGACCGTATTTTGCGATTTCACAAGGGAATCAAAACCTATAGGGTACTATTTCCCGTTGATCTAGAACCATGAAGTTTGGCACATGTAAAGGAAAAAATCTGAAAACCGTAAATATGTAGTTTAATAACAAAATACCTACTTTATACGGAAACCTCGGTGCGCGGGTTCAACTCGCACTTGCTGGTTTTTTTTGGCTTTTATTCAACTTTCTCCTTTATTCTATTGACAAATACATACAAACACTGCTCCTATCTCAAAATTAATCTATCGATTGTGCTAAAAAGTAAGTTATTTACTACATATAAGTCGTAAACGTCCATTAAGGTTACAAATTAGTTTTTATCGAGTACATTAGGCAAACAGCCGGTATCTCGCTCACGCAATCTGCTCCTAATGGTGCGTTAAGATGTGACTTAAACAACTCCATGACTTGATACAATTTGCTTCGAAGATTCGATTTTGACAACTGCGATGATGCGGCGGTTTGTGTTCCAAATTGATCGCTTGCGAATACGTAAATTAGGCGCCATTTTGAATTGATTCATTCTTTTTATGATTTGTTAAGTTAGCTTGTTTGTACCTACTACTTGGTTCAGCTTTTAGGTTTTTATGATATCAAATTGATTATTTATAAACAGAAAGAAATATTGGCGATAGATTACTAATGATTACAGGAAATGTTACCATAGTCAATAATTCGAAATGAAATCTCAATCTTTTTTATAACTTAAGGAAGAATGTTTCATCGAGAAAAGTAGAAGGAATGGGGGAGGCCTTTGCCCCAGGAGTGGGAAAACTCAAGCTGACAAAGAAAAAGGAAAAATTTCAAATTCTGAACTGAGAATTTGAACTTGAGAACTTGTCATTTTGATTCATAATATCTTGACATAAATCCCTAGTAAAAACAGTTCAACACTATGAACATACCAAAAGAACTTACAAAAGAAGTGTCATATCGCAGAATAGAACGAGTAGAAAAGATTCTCTTGTTAAAGACACGAAGAAGCGAGCACGAAGAGGCTCAAAATGTCCTGTTCATCATAGACAACAAAACTCTACCCCAAACTCTGTAACCACAATCTTCAGAAACAAAACTTTTCCGATAAACGTTATACCAAAAATCACGTACTAATAACAAGAATGACTTAACGGCATCTAATCGTCCATAGACTACTCCCATTCATATTCCCAGCTCATTCATGCGTAGTACTGAGTACAGCTTGTTGGAATACTGTTGATGGGAAAACTTCGGTTATTGTACTTATTTGTACGGTTTTTGTTACGTGTGTGAGATAATGAACACCTGGCTACGGGATTTGCTGGAGTTGTCTTGTGTGTGCTTTGGTAACTAATTCTTTTGGTGAAATGTTGGTTGTGTTTACGTTGTGATTAGTTTTGTTTGTTTTGGTTGCTGTTTTTGCTTAAAAGTTCTGGCTGGACCAAATGATTTTTTTGCTGTTTAATAAGGAGTTCCGGCAGGACCAGATAAAGGATAATTTTTTAGTAAAGTTACTTAGTAATACGATTTTCTGTTTTGCCGCTACGCTTTGCCATTGTGGTAGTCTTTGAAATTGTATTTTTTCCCCAAGAGCATTGAGGTTCTAAAAATGTGTTCCGTTGGTCGCGAATAAAAGTTACTAGTTTAACTCCTTCGAATGGTTTTGCTTGAGATTTTTATACATAAGGTATTGAAAAGAAAGAAACAGCGCGTGGCTGATGACTGCCAGGCAAACGTCTCCACACGATGGTTGCCGGAAGACGGACGGCGCCACAAAGACCGGCCCAGAAAGAGGTGGCGAGGCGATCAGGACGCGTACCCCGAGGGCTGGTTCGAGGCACGGAAAAAGAGCACATAGAAGGAATTAGAGGAAGCTTTTGCCCAGCAGTGGGAAGTCAGTACAGCCAAAAAAAAAAAAAACAAACACAAATGAAAAAATGAAAATGAAATATAAATGGCCTTCAAATTCATTTTGTTTAAGAACATTTTTTATATTAGTTGTAAATTTCCCGAATAGTATAAAATAAAATAAATAAGAAAAAAAAACAAAATAGGTAAGTATTTATTTTAGAATATAAAAGTCGAGGTTGATAGAAAAATACCAACATATTCCTTTAATTTAAATTGGGCTACATAATAAACAGGCCGTATTCCCCGTTAAGCTCCCATGGCAAAAGGATTTAAATATTAAAGTACTATAAACAACCCTAATGGATTACAGTAGTTGCAGATCCGATAATCCCTTCACGTGGGGGTGATACCTACAAAACTTTATTTCTGACATGTAGGTAGGGAATCGATTTGGGAGGATTTCTGCACACGAGCGATTGAGTCGTGCGACTTGTCAGGCGTTTGAGACTACATGACATATGTAGGCACTTATCAAGCCCCACAAAATATGGGCGACATCTCCGATTACGAGTTTTTTTTTAATGTACGTGAAAATAGTGGCTTTTAACATCGAGTCCTACCGTGAAACGTGACGTTTCAACCCAAAAAAGTCGTTTCACAGTAGTCATTTTTGCGTAGAGTTACTTAGTTTGCTGTACAGAATGCCTGGTTGACGGTTTCATGAAGGGGCCGTTTACACCCTGTATAGAGAGAATTATGCTCTATAGAAGTAACCTCAATGTGAATGCATCTTTACAGATATCATCATCTGCCTAGCCTTTTCCCAGCTATTTTCAGCTTCAGCTTTAACGGGATGCAGCTAAATACCTGTTTTCTACATGGAGCGACTGCCTATCTGACCTCCACAACTCGTTAGTACTGTAGTACTGGATAAGGCAATACCCCTTGGTAGGACTAGCTGTCAGATTTTTGAGCCACTGACTATCTGTAACTACTGTCAAAAATCCAATACTGACAGCCGAGACCAACGGCTTAACGTGCTTTGCAAGGCACGGAGGAAACTCGGTAAATAATGGGTGGTCACCCACCCACGAACCAACCTAGGCAAGCGCGGCTTAACCTGAAAAACGAGCCGAGGGACTGTTATAATTTAGCCACGAACTTCTGCAATTTTCCTGCAAATTATCTACCTACCTATATGTCATAATCATCATGATTATTATCAGCAAGAAAACATCGACTTCGAAGTTTCAGCCCCCCAAACGTCTGCCCCCCTTTACAAACCAGTCGTAACTAATAGTCTACTGGGAAATAATGCAAGAGACGTATCTCAAATTTATTTCTCGACTATTGTAATAGTTTCCAGCCCCTTTGTCTTCTTATCTCCCCTCTGTCCTGCGTTTAGTCGTACGTGCAACCGTACCACTTAGTAGTCGATTGGTAGCTGACATTCCCCCGATGTTGTGCCCCGATGCCATTGATTTATATTAATTTTATTGTAGAAGGTGGCTTGTGTGATTGCATGTACAGTCACGAGCACCAATAGGTAAACACTTAACAACTTTAAAAAGTGTTTTTCTCGTAGGTACTGTTCTGATTAAAATTTCATTTGTTATGAACATAGTATTTTGGAACTCATATTTTTACATACAACAATATTGTACACAGGACTATTTAATATATATTTAACTTGATTTGAAAAGAGTGTCCCAGGAGTTTCTTACCCATTCTTTTCCATGAGATCTACTATTTTCGAATGAGCAACTACAGATCATTCAAAGTTATTATGCCTGTGGCTGGACTGTAGGTAGCTTTTTTTTGACTATGCAAAAGTGCCTGTCATGGGTCTATTTGAAATAAATGCTTTGAGTTTGAGTTTATGAAAAAGATCCTATCTCCAAGTTACAATCGTTATTTCTCGCGAAAATTGATTTACATTTTTGTATACATTTAGGAAAGTGTATACATACATATTGGCGCTCGTGACTGTACACGTCTGCTTGTTTACTGGGACACAGATGCAGTTATCTGAAAATAATGTAAAACTTATTTTTATACAAATGAGACTACTTAGGTAAAATTGTACCGTGCGCAGTGACATTTCGGCTTTGTCTCTAAAATGACAAAGCTACTGAGATGCCTCTGGTCTTGCATTATGTTCATAGGCGCTGGCGATCACTGTTTATTTTTTAGGCTGGCTGCCTGTTAGTTTGATATTGTGATAAGTTAGTTACAAAGCTGTAATAAAACTTTTTGATTGTTTTATCGTTTTAATTATGTTCACTCGCTGATTCAACTGCAGCAGTCGTAGATTCGCAATGAGGTCGGGTGGTATTCATTGTGTAAGTAACTCGTTTGTTAGCTACATCAACTAATCTGAACTTAAGCACTACTAATACTAATATCACTAATAAATATACTAATTTCCTCCTTTTTTGAAGCCAGTGATAAATGCAGGATTTTTACCTCCCAAATACTTATAAAAAAAACAAATGATGCAATTTTTGAATTACATTTAGACTTTTTATTTTCCTCTCTTTCCAACGACCAATCGCATCAGTCGTAGATTCGCAGCAGACCGAACCCCCTTCTGCGGTCGGTTGGTATTAATTGTGAAAGTTACTCGGTTGTTAGCTACACCAACTAATCTGAACGGTACGTGCTCTCCGTGTGCCACGCAACTGTGACGCACGGAAACTTCTTACTAATTTCCTGGGAAATTTCTAGAAAATGTCCCTGTTATTGTTTAGGAGTGAATGATTTTGTTTGTACTTTTATGTCGCTGAAATACTATCAAAACTTGAATTACTCACAACAACACACACACACACACACAAACACGCACACATACGCATACGCAAACGCGTTACATACTAATAAGTGCCTTGTAGCAGCAGCACAATGATTAATTTGTTGGTAATTCGTTGATTGTAGTTCAAGCATGTATGAATCAATCGGTGCAAATTCAGTTGCAAGATTTTCATTGAATTTATTACCCGACTACTCGACGCAAAGGATGGTCATGTGTTTATCAGTCTATGTATGTATGTTTGTTCCTATGTGGCGTTGTACAGACTTACGAGATTCTTACGTCAATCGATTCGTCTTAACCTTTCGAGTGTCACTAAAGACATGAGTAAAAACCCGACTGATTTGTATTGTTTTTGTATTGCGTATTTACACAAAATAAAACCCATTATTTTATTTTATTGTCGTCAATGTATTTAAAATTACCCTTGCAAAATATAATAACTAAAACTAAAATAGTGAACTAGCTTCAATAATTGTACTACATACAATATTCCTTTTCATCAATCCCTTTGAGCGTCATTTGTATGAACAGAAAAAACAACAACAGTCACTAATACACAGCCCACAACCGCGCTTCAGCAAAACCAGCATCAATTTCACAATCTGCGTTTGATTTTGCATCAAAAGCATTGATCGCTTTTATACGCTGTATAAAAGCGTAGATTGGTCAAAGGTACAATTTTTATTGAAAAAATAAAACTTCAAATACAACACGCAAAGGCTCACTGACTATGCAAACGTGTTTTACAATAGTGAGTATATAAAACTAAATAGAATAGTACTATATCGCTAAGCAATACGGCAGTTGCATAACCAATCAATTGACGTACTTTTTTGAGCTGTCAAAACCCGGTTCTGCATTTTGTATAGCACCCGTGTGTTGTCACTAATTTACTAACTTATTGAGTAAATAATCAATAGATCTAATCATACAGTAAATTGAAAATGAATCGGGTTTTCAAGTCTTATTTTTTTTTATAGAAGTTTTGTTTTGTAATTATTGATTATTGGTGCAACTTTACTATTAACCCTCATTCAAACTCAAACTCAAAGCATTTATTTCAATTAGACAGGCACTTTTGAATGTAAGAAAAACAAAGAAGGCGAAGCTACAGTCCCAGACACAAGGCATAATAAGTAGTGAAAGTACTGTAGTTGCCCATCCCAAAGCGTAGATCTCTATGGAGAAGAATGGTAACAGTAAAGCTTTACAGTTAAAATCGAATTAAAAACACCGCAGGCGTCAATTTGAACACACCTACAATATAATTAAATTCATACACGCTTCATTCAATCACGAATTACCGTTATGGATAAAGCAGAGAGCAGCTCGTGGCTGAATGTTAACAGCCACTCAGGTCGATCCTCAGGTCCGCCCTTGCCTAGGGAAGTCCGTGAAATGGGTGACCACCCATTAAGTACCTCCGCCCGAAAGTCTGACAGCCAGTCTAAAGGGTATCGTATTACCCCGTATTAACTGGGCCATAACCCAGTTAGGTCAGATACATAGTCGCTCCATGTATAATACTGATATTCAGCTGCATCCGGTTAGACAGAAAGCCGACCAAAATATAGTTGGGAAAAGGCTAGGCAGATGATGATAGTGCAACTTTCCCATTGGGTAGGTTTGAATGGTGATAGGAAATCCGTAATCATATGAGAACCGTGTAAATTAAGCAACGGTTTTTCAGTCATAAAAAAATAAAATTCGCCGCTCACGTTTAAATAAATTCTTGGAATAATGATAATGCACATTCCACGATTTTTTACTGAATAGACATACGACCTTTTAGATTAAATCGTGACCGTGTTCTTCCAAGTTCTCATTACCTATTACCTAAGAATATTAGTAAAAGGTAAAAAAAAGTAAACCTCTTCTGTTTGTTTTATTTACTGTTGAAAAAACAATCTTTTATTAGAGATTATTTTGTTCTTCATTCGATATTAATTACTAGGTTTTGCCCGCAGCTTCGGTATGGTTGCAAAATTCTCCCACGCGTTTTAAATATATGTAGTTTACTAGCTGCTGCCCGCGACTTCATTTTCGTGGAAATTTTGATTTGTTTTTCAGGGATAAAAGTATGTCCTTCCTCAGGATATAACCTATCTCCTTGCCAAGTTGCATAATGATCCAATCAGTCGTTTTGTCGTGAAAGGTAACAAACAACCAAATTAGAGTTACTTTCGCATTTCTAATATTAAGTATGGATGATGGCTGCGGGACTGTTCGAAAGAGATACCGCGGCCTTGGAACACAAAGGGCAAAGAAGGAACATGGATGGGTTTTAGTCAGATTCATGATTTTCCATCCGAAAAAAAAAGTATGGATGATAACTCAGGTGATGATGATGCACCTTACAATTACTGAATGAATTTTCGGTATCTGATCAGGAGTTCCGAAGATGACTCTTACATCGAAACTGCAAACCTTACTTTAAAATAAAAACTTGTCTTGATTGGTATGCTTTGTTGCTGATTGGTCTATGTTTATTAACTGCCTATCAATTATTGGCTATCGTGTCTTTAAAAGAAATAAAACTTTATTTATGAAACAAATCCAACTCTCAAAATCGTTTGTCAAGATAAAATTGGATTGCATCTTGTCTACGAATATATATATAGTGCTGATGTTAAAGGTAGGATTTTTAAGATGCGATTGGATTTTCAAGTTCAAGCCAAGTCTGATCGTGTTGATGAGAACGTCTTTTTTTTTTTTTGGATAATTCTCGGAGGCTGGCTACTGCTAAATCGGAACAATCCTGTGGATGCCTTGAGTGTCAGGCCTCCAGCCAGGGTAAAACCCTCAAGGATTATGATTATTTTGTTATGATTAAATTAATGTATTAATCTACTTACAAAGGCTTCATAATAGTATCATGATGAAACAACAGGCGTACGTAAGGACCAAAGCACGCGGTATTCTGTAGTTTCTACCCATCCCCTTGACAACAAGGCGTGAATTAATTGATGGAATATTATCAACAGTTCTCATTCACATACATTGTATACTTCCTGTCAAGGTTGTCGTGATTTTTATGGGAATCCTATTACCAATAGCCAACTACAATGCGCTTCAAACGAGAATAAATAATAGTCAGTCCTATTCTCAATTGAAACGCATTATAAAGAATGTAACAAGCCCCTTAACGAAGCCAAAAGCAATTGTTCTCCCTGTCGATTGCGATCATTTCTTTGTTATACCTGGGAACCTTCTAGTTACGGAGATATTGGGATTCAAAGTTTCAACTTTTTCACAAGTTTTTTTGAAATACTTGTTTTCAATGTAAGATTTTTATTTTAAACTCTTTCCACATACTATTCAATCCATCCATCAGCACATTGTTTTGAGAGCGTTACACTGAATCCTACCGTAAAATGTGATTTTTCACCCCTAAAATAAAGTTGTCTCCCAGCTATAATTTTTGCGTAAAGCTACTTAGTTTGATGAACATAATGTTTAGTTGACGGCTTCGTGAAGGGTCCGTTTACACCCTGTTTGTCAGATTCTCGGAACCAAACTGCTTAGTAGTATTTCACAATAACCGACTATGCCGCCTACCAAAATGTTACTGACCAGGCTGAGAGATCCCCAGAGAGTTTTTAATCCAACCCCGAAACTTCCAGAGACACATTAATGAGGAAATAATACCACATTACCTGCCCCTATTTCGTTCCCAAAGTTAGATTGAATAAAAGGTTGTATACCTGTATTAGTGTCAAAAGTTTATGATTTAATTTCATTGCATTTATCCCAGGTTTTTAATTAAGTCGTGAAGGTTAGTTATTTCAATTTTCAGGTAGGCTTATATTTTTGCCTTTTTTCGTTGGGAGTTGACCTAATTTGATTTTTGGGGCAGTTTGTATCTTTTATCAAGCTTGAATTTTGTTATTAGGGATTTCTGACTAACAATTTTATTAGTGGTTACATAACTAAAGAGGAGGTTTATGGTCGTATACTTGATAGGTACCTGCTATTATTATTAGATTGTGGAGCATAGCTTAGTGTCGCATAACAATCTACATAATATTCGCTGAAGCTTTATTAATGTGGTATTGTTGGCATCAAGCTATTACCCAGGTGCAGCTCAGTAGCATATCACTACGTAGTATAATTAGCCTATACCGTGGGTTTATAGATGTCATATGCCCTCAAATTTTTGGTTCTAAGACATGCCGGTTTCCCTACAATGTCTTACGTTTTGAGAGCAACGGTAATCAAATAAAAGGTTACTCAATCACAATGATCGTTAAAATCCTGATGCACAGGCAATTCATGCTAATTTATTCCCAACGAAAAAACACACCGTAAAAACCAATTCATTAACCATTACCTCACCTCCCAATCTCTATTATTAATGAGAAAATTGCGCCACCCAAATGAGGCAGATTCAACATTGTTCCACCGCCCAATTTCACTGTGGAACGTACTCCTACAATTTATGACGGGACACGTGTGAAGCGGCCCGCGGTTTTAATATCTGCTGTAAATTAGTCTGAGCGAATGGATACTGCACAAATTGGCCCCTACTACGCTCTTATTTACTTTATTGTTTAGAAACGAAGGTTGATGGTATCGGTGTTATTTGTAACTGATGTTGTGGGAGTAATGTACTTGTTTTTTATGATGCGAATGGATGTGAGAGGAAATATATGGGTTGGTAACATTGTTGTATAGTTTTGTTACTTTGTGTTTAGTTCATTCAGATTTGATTAAGGGGTAGCGGTATCCAGATGTTTGCTATAATTCCACGTTTAATTTAACTCTCGAGACCTTCATCTTATGACTGTGTACTATGTAGTCTGATGATCTGTCGCCAGAATTCTATCCAAATGCAATGCTAGACGACATTTTATTTATTTATTTACAACTAATTATAGCAACATTACAGACCAAGTCCAATACAATACTATAAGACATTATATGCCAAGTTTATACTTGGTCATGTTTAACTATTAATATTTTTACTGGGTGTGATTTTACTTTTTTACATTTTATTTTAGTTGCACACCTTTTTCAATTATCCTTTGTGCCCTTTGAACAAATGTCGGCAGGTTTGGTCGAGATATTTGGCTTAGACTTTCTCCAATGCGACCTACTGTCTACCAGAATATAATGACGTAGTTTCATCATAACAATGATAAACGCAGTTTCGTTAAGCCACAGCAGCTTCAATATGACTCATTATTATCCGATAGGAACGTGTTGACAGCTCTTTGGAAAATGGCTCTAGATAATCGGGTTGGTCAGCCAATCAGAAGCGGCGTACGGTAACGTAGGCACGTTTGATTGGCTTTCGGAGCCTTGCGCTGACCGACGGATTAGCTAATGCAACTGGTCGGGAGCTGCTAAACCCAATGCTGTTGCCCCAAATTTCAGGCTTTGGACTAATTAGTTCGTGATTCAGTTTAGCGATTAGGTATGATTTCATTTAGCGATCTTGCCTACATTGTGGATGTCATCTGTCATAGCTGGGGGCCTAAAATGGGCGCTTTAGCAGAATCATAATATGAATTACGTTAACATTCTTAAAATGTTCGCAAACGCAGTTTAAATTATGAATTATCACTTTGTGACCATTTTACGTATTGTAACGCAATTCATGTTATTATCCTGTTAGAATTCTGCTAAAGCGTCCATTTTAGGCCCCTTGTTTTGTCTTTTCAGAGTTTAGTTTTAAAATAAAACAAAAGTTCAATTAATTAATCTAGATTAAGAGTACATATTTACCTGTGACTATTAACTACTTTAGTAACTTATAATATTTATTTATTTATTGAATGCACAATGTACACATAGTTATACACTAAGCTTAAAACTAATGAGTACATGACCCTGTTAGGGCGCAGCAAGATGACTTAAAACTAATAACATTGCAGAGTGTGAGTATCTATTATCTAATATCAAGTAGATTAAGAACTTTCACATTTAAAATATTATATTAATCTAGCTTTATACATATAAAAGAATATATTTATAATTAACACATACATAATAATTAAATTCAAACTCTATTTTAACATTTTGTCTTCCATAAATTCTTGAATACTAGACCTACATGAGTTATGAGTAAAAATATTTTTGTTACATCAAGCCATCAAGATATTGATATCATCAAGACCGTAAAGTGTTGCCAGTTATTTTATTTGTGACTATAACATTTGCCCGTTATACCAAACATTACACTCAACGTATAAGGCGTTTCTCACAACACTAATCCTTTCTAATTATGCATCCCCTTACAAAAGGAGACAAACTCAACATTTATAGCATACCTATTTTGCACTTTATACCCAAAAAGCTAACAACATCACCCATAAACTGCTCTTACTCAGTGACCCGTCCAAAACCGTCCACTAATCTAAATTAAACCGTGTTTTGAAGAACAAAAGGTGTATTATCATTTGGTCGGATGGTCACGTCAACTCTTATTAAGTTCGCCTGGTAAGCTCCTTATCAGGCAGTGTATGGTAAAGATAAAGCGAACGCCAATGCCCGCTGTCTGCCGGAATGCATTCGGTGTAATCGCGTACAATGGTGATTTCGGTTTATTTGTCCTACGTTCCGTGTTGTGAAGATGTAATGTCGAGTGCTAAGTATAATTTGTCCGTTTTTGTGAGATTCGGTTTGTAGTTTTCGTACATTGCTTGCATTGCTTCAGTTTTATGTGGTGTTTTGGCTGTGCACTGTGAATTCAATAGCTTGACTGCGTTGATATTACTTTCAAAACATTTTATGAATTTTAACAATTTATCGCATAAATATTTAAGTTTAAACCCCTAAATACCGCAAGTAGGACACCAAAAGTAATGCCACCACCAGTACCTGTCCAAGCGAGTAGGGCGGAAGACCATTTCTGGAGCTTTACTGCACGAAATTTGACAGCTCACCCCCTCTTTCACCCCTCTTCGCCCCCAGCATTTCTCACCCCAATATTATTAAGCTGGCTTTTATCGCGCCCACCTCACCGCGTAAATTAATAGAGGTAATTGTGGCGTACAGTTTTAAATGAGTAAAAACTGCTCGGAACATTCAATTATTCGGTTCGGTTGAGGAAATATGGCTGAAGGGGGCGAATGGCTCAAGGGGGCGAGCTTGTAAAAAAACCTTTGTTTTAGTTATGACTGCGTGATTATTGGGATTAATTAGTAGGGAAGGTAGGGCTTATGGTGAATGATTTTTTGTGTTAATTGATTTATTATTTGTTATTATAATGTAATAAGTATTTATGGTAGGGGTTTCTCATTAGCTGCCACGGAGTCTGGATTTGTGCCCGGTTGATGGCAATAGTCTCGCCCCCGTTAAATGGGACTTAAACATATCTGGCGAAATGTAGGTGTACTATTAGGGACACCTCTACCTAACCCTTTGGGGATGTTATTTATTTATAGATGTTAGGGATTTCATTTAAAATTACTGTTCAAATCCAACCCTTTAGGGTTGGATTTGAACCTAACCTAAACCTAACCTAACCTAACCTAACCTAAAATTGAATTTAAGATTGGTACTACAAATCTAAATTACATACTTTGAACGTAATACTAAACTTAGCAACAAAAATCTCCTATAAAAGTTTCGTCCAATTTAAAAGTACGCAGGTAATGTAATTTTGTAAGTTAATTTCAATGCTTCTACGTCGTCCTAATTCGTTTAAACCGAGGAACGCTCCCGAAGAATGTTATTGGGATTTTATGAATATTCAAACCAAGTAATCGTGTCGAGGTAAATACGATTAAAACGAGTCTGCTTTATTATTTAATTCTGTCTTGGCTATCTCGACGTAGTATAAAATATGGATATTATACGGGGTGTAAACAGACCCTTCACGAAGCCGTCAACCAAGCATTCTGTACATCAAACTAAGTAACTTTACGCAAAAAATATTGCTGGGAAACGACTTTTTTTTTGGGGTGAAAAATCACGTTATACGGTAAAACTCAATGTGACGCACTCAAAACATTGTGCTGATGGATGGATTGAATAGTACGGGGATCGTGAAGGTATTTAAAGTAAAAATCTTACATTAAAAACATGTATTTAAAAAAAACTTGTGAAAAAGTTGGAACTTTGACCCCCAATATCTCCGTAACTAGAAGGTTCCCAGGTATGGTCTAGAACAAAAAAATGATCGTAATGACGGGGAAAACAAGTACCTTTCGGCTTCGTTAAGGGTCTTTTTACACCCTTTATAAAAAACTTTAAAAATCTCGTCGTAATTGCTTCATTCTCGGAAACTGGTTTAATTACATTCATACGGATATTTTTGATTTGATGTTTTTATTTCCGCTTATAGCATAACATCACGCCAGTAATTCCCAAAGGGTTAGGCAGAGGTGTACCTAATAGTACACCACATTTCGCCAGTTATGCTTAAGTCTCATGTAATAGGGGGCGAGCCTATTGCCATCACCCGGGCACAAATCTAGTCTCCGTGGCTGCTATGGAGAAATTCCTGATGGAATAACCCAATAACATTTTGCCCGACCCGGGAATCGAACCCAAGACTTTATGCTTAGCAGTCGCGCTTGCTACCACTAGACCAACGAGGCAGCTATTTTAGTTTTGGACTCTTTTATAAACTGACATTTCATATAATATACGCACTTTATAGCACCACGATTGTTCCTAGTGATATTTCTGGAGCATTTAAAATGAGGTTATATCTACCTATTATCTTTTTATTATATCTCTTTATTAGCTAGCCACTTGACTTCTTACTTACATTTAACTTAATGTGAATTTAAAAAGTTTCTTAATTAGGCACTTGAGGTATAACGAAGGATATGTTTCTTTTTGCCTCATGAGAGAGTAGTCTTATCTAAGGCTGCTCTACCACAGTTTCTTGATAACTTAGACTATCTAGTAGGTCGAGAACAGCATTTTCCATAGCCCTAACCTAACCTGCCGAGATTACCAAATTACATTAAAGTACCTGGGCCACCGAGCTCTGCTCGTGTGAAAATAAAGAAAATGAATTTTCCCAGATATGAGACCTAGGTAGATCGATTTTTCGACCCCGTAAACACCCCTATTGCTTTCATAGAAATCGTTGGAGCCATTTGCGAGAACGTGACTACAAATATTGCTCATTTAATAGTATAGTATATACTTTCGATAGCCGGCAGAAAACAAAATTAAATAATATCGTTTTCATCTTGCAGTAACCAACTGATTGTTGTTGGTCTAAATGTGAGTGTCAAACTTGACAGTTACGCCATTTTGCTCATTATGGCTTCACGAGGACATGGAATCACAGTTTTTTGAGTGCATTACGTGGGGTCGACAAACGGATGTGCCATTAATCTTTTGAGCGCCAGAGCATAAACGCACGCGCGTGCCCTCCACGCCAAATCACAATTTCACCTACCATTTTGTCACAAATTTGTGTCGTTTGGCGTACAGGGCACGCGCTTGCTTGTCACGTATATGTGACTATGGCGAACAATAGGTTAACGCTTGTGCGACAAAATTGTTCTGCGACTCACCATAGTTCGAATGTTTGCAAGTGCGACAAACTGAAGCTCGATATCACGCAAGTGCGACACCCGATTTTCGACCTCTAGGGCACTCTAGTTTTTTTGTGTAATGTTACTTCTGATAGCATCTCTATGGTATAATAAATCTCTTTGGAGATTACCAACTTAACTATCCTTCTGTTAACATTGTTGAAATCTTTCCAAATTCTAAACTAGGTAGTTTCGCAGACTTTTGAAGTAGGGTATGCCGAATTCCTACATTCCTAAGTCTCTTAGAGAGCAAGTAACGACGTCATCAAAGAATACGGTTGTCATCCAAACTTATTTCAGACGTACGGGGAAATAAACAAGGAAATGAGAGATGTCATTTCTGTTACAAGTGTCATTTTCATGATATTCAGTGTTATGATAATAGCTTGTTGTAATAAAATGGGGAAAACTGTATGTATGGAGTATGTGCCAAGTAAAGGACACGGACTTTTATATATATCTGTGTGATTTTAGATGGGTTATGGAACGCGGTGTTACTCCTATGATATGCTGATACATTGCAGACCAGGTTCTGAGTATGAATCCTACCAAACAGTACAGCTAACACAACTAAACACGAACGCGAAACGCGTTTAAACTTGGAACGCGGTGATTAAGAAAGCCTTGGTCATTTGACCAGTATGCTAGATCGCAACATTACATAAATACTTTTTTAGCTTAACCTAATTCAAATTTTAATTTAGGAACTTCTGCTCGCAGGTCGCAATAAAAATAAAACCAAATTACACAACAATAAACACAAATAAACAAAAGACGGAGGAACTTAGTAAACCGCTCCCACAATAAACTACATAAAATACTGAGATTATAGTCGTTTGAATAACAAAGGCAAGAACAATAAAGAATTATAAGATTCTATGTGAATTAAACTTTTTTTTCTCTTTTTTCTTAAGCCATAAACTTCGTGGAAGTTCTAAAAGGGAAACATTCGGAATCAGTACAAAGGCGACTTGATAATAACGCGCAACTCCATTCAGTGTACTGTAATCATCTTCCATTCCCAATTTCTGAAACTTTTTTCATCTTTGTTCACATCTGTTTGGGCGCTTTGGTAGCCATCTTTTGATTCTTGTGACGCTTTCTACTAAGACACTTTGTATACGGAATTACTTTGGAAAATATACCTTAGGATACTCCCTTGTTTGTCGGGTGGAAAATCTACAAAAAAAAAACGAGCGTTTCAATTGAAATCGCGATTCATCTTTTGCAAGCTAGCAGGATCCTTGCCAGTTCTTAGTATTTTTTGTTGAAGTGTAACTAGTATGGACGGTGAGTAATGGGCAAGCTCGCCGTCCTTCCGTCTTATGACGACAGGCAGTGTCGACAGCGTTCGTGTTCCACGCGCGCTTCAAAGAGATGTCAGCAACCAGGAAGGGGTCCGCAAGAGCCGATGCCTGCCGGGGCTGCGGGACTGTTGGAAAGAGATACCGCGGCCGTGGAACACAAAGGGCAAAGATGGAACATGGATGGGTTTTTAGTCAGTAAAAGTCTGACACTCCCTTCCACTCCGCCCAGAGCGGGAGGGATCATTTGATGATTTCTCATTCGAAAAAAACAAAAAAAAAAGTGTAACTAGTAAGTGTGCGTCAACATCGAACACAAAACACAAGGGGTTGAAGTTTTTTAGTGTATAACGTACACTCAATTGATTTAAGGAACTGTAATTTTGCTATTACTAACATAACTCTCTTTCTAATTACCTGATCCTACAAAACTCTGCGGTTTCCTAAATTCGTCTTTGCAGACATGACGTCAATATTCTTGACACATTGACGGCTCCGTCTCACGATGACTACATTGTAATAAGTACGAAAGTCGTTTGACAAGCAATCACGTTACTTCATAACACAATAGCTGGTAGCAACAGTGTGGCCGAAGTTTAATAGATTTTGTTCTAGAACTGGCAAGCATGAAATGCGAGAATCGCTTCTCTTATGTTTTCAACAAATTCAAAACAGATTTCAAGGGAATTGTTATATTTTAATTTTAAATACTGTTTAGAGGGAAGCTTGTGGCGCTCGTGGCTTAATAGGTAAGAGCCGATTGATCGATATGCAAGCTGAAGAAGCAGCCGATTGATCGATATGCAAGCTGAGGAAGCAGCCGATTGATCGATATGCAAGCTGAAGAAGCAGCCGATTGATCGATATGCAAGCTGAAGAAGCATGCTTTATTAAAGCCGTCATCAGACAAACGTCATAAATTGATATACTATCACTTTAAATGCAGCCATTCGTAAATATTATTATTGGCCATTTGTGTCTCACTGCAAGGCAAAGGGCCCTTCCACTTATCCCTATCCAGTGCTGTTATTCGCCAATCCTTGTGAAAAAAGTCGAGTTCGTTCCGCCATCTCGTGATTTGTAAATAAACATACGATATTTTAAGTACTTAATCCATCTTGCTTCTTATAATGTTACTAAAATAACTAAAACCTAGTTACCAAGTTCTACTTAAATCGTCTTCGTGAACGGAGAAAGCTTTTGAATGCAACGAGTGACTAGAATTGGACCTTCCATCTATAAATTCACTTAGCTTGCTGGTGTCAATTCCTAGGGACGTTGCCTTGACATTATTCTAAGTGACGAAGTGGGTATATAACCGAAAATCACATTTGTATGCCAAGGAAAAGTCAGGCGGATATAGGTACCAAAGGTACACTCACATATTATACACTATATATTAGAGGACGAGCCTATTGCTAACAACCGTACATACATTCAGACTACGGGCAGCTACTGAGGTATTCCTGATAAAAATACCCATTTACGTTGCCTAAATCAATCGCTGTCGATGTATTTTGTATTTCTAAAGCCACTTTCAACAGGACTGATTTAAATTTTTTGGTAGATTACGTCAGTTCTATTATATATTTTTGACTGCTCTAATATTGGTATCACTGATAAAATGGCATTTTATTTAGGCCCTCAAGTGATTGAAACCTGAACCATACTCTGAAATTCCACAGGCGATCATTACACCAACGAGGTCGTCTATCTTCTATATAATATAAATAAATAAAACTGAAGTATCTGTTTTGTAATTTCAAAATAACTAAAAAACTTACTACTTTTACCTACTTTTACTTGATACTTTTACCAAATAAACATTTATTTTTGTCTGTCTGTCTGTTTGTTTCGGCTAATCTCGGAAACGACTGGACCCATTTTGACGGGACTTTTACAGATTTTTCTTTTATGATTTTGGCAGATAGCTGGAGGATATAAGGTAAGTAACTTAAGCTACTTTAATTTTATAAAAAGGATTAGGGCTCCGTGCACAAAAAAGTAGTATTTTTATAATAATTTCACGCGGACGAAAATCGCGGGGCACAGCCAGTCAGACATACATATAATAATAATGCTTAGATTTTACGAGAACAAAAGGATCCCAGACATTAAAACAAACACAATCGTAGCAATAAACAATAAAACAAAGCCTTAATAAAGTTGTGATTTTAGTGTCAGGGCCCAAATCTAGACCTGTACCAATCTAACAGTACTGAAATGAATAACTAAACCGAATGGGTAGGATATTCACCTGCGGCTATATTGTTTAGTATTCTATGGTCAGGGAACGCGTAAAACCGGGTTTTAGGTACGACGTAAAACTATGAAAGAGAGATACATGAGCCTAAATATTAGGTTAACAGACCCTTTATTTTTAACGATGTACGTTTCATGGGATCGCATTTAATGGTCTATCTATTATATTTTTTTTAAGGAGTTTGTGAAAGGCTTAGCCAGTCTCTTTGGTAAGTCAGGGCTGTCTATCCATCATAATATAACGTCAAACCTGTAATCGCCGAAATTTTAGGCAGAGGAGGAGGGAGAGTACCTAATAGTGCACCCACATTTCGCCAGTTAAGTTTTAAGTACCATGTAATAGGGGGCGAGCCATAAATCGGGCCCAAATCCAGACTCTATAGTTGCTACTGAGAAATTTCTGATGAAAACCCAACAACACTTTGACCCGTCCCGGGAATCGAACCCAGGACCTCATTCTCAGCAGTCGCGCTTACGACCACTCGACCAACGAGACAGTCTACTCAGAGTCAGTGACTATTCAGTATGCTTCAAATGATGGTACCTTCCTACTTTTCTGTATGATTGCCCCCAAAAGCCATGAAAATTATACCCATGACGAATAAGTATCGTGAAACAATCATTTTCATAAACATTAGAGCTTTCAAATCACATAGCAAGTTAAAGTCCAAAGCCTTAATGTATTCTTAAACCCCACAAATGATCGCACCGACCTTCCTTTAAAACATAGCTCTTACTTCCACTCCGATAGCTTCCCATCGATTCTGATGACCTACAAATACAAATAAAAATGGTAGCACTTAAAAGTTTAATATCAAGGATTCCTTAACGTATTCTCGTCTCAAACATGTCGGTGATTGGTCGAACAGGGCTGCAAGTGTCTACCTACGTGAGTCGGAAGCAAATTCAGGGAACTAGGTACAGTTCGCAAAACGGATTAGTAGGTAGGCGATGTTTTTCTCTCCAAGTAGAGCTTAATTTTTAGTGCTATGAAATGTAATGGAAGCGAATTTTTGTAACGATATCTTCCAAAGCATAATGAACTTTATGTTCATTGATTAGGCACGAGCCAAAAAACAAGTGGCGCGACTTCCGGAGAATTCTCGCGCATTCCCGGAGCTCTACATTGTTAGTACTGGGTAATAAAATACTTCTTGTAATGCTAGTAGGCAGACTTTCGGGCCACTGACTAACTATAACGACTGTCAAAGATCCTTATAAATGACAGTCGGGACCAACGGCTTAACGTGCTTTCCGAGACACGGAGGAAACTCGGTAAGTAATGGGTGGTCACACATCTACGGACTAACCCAAGGAGCTGTTATTATTTAGCCACGAACTCCTGTATGTGAGTGAGTAGTATTGAATAGAACTGAGGATATTTCGTGAATTGAAAAAAAAATCCGGCGTAATAACAAAGACAGTTGCTTGAATAATTTTTAGTATGTTTACTGTGACCCCTGATACTTTGCTATTTTGTCGTTTGTACCTCCCGTACTTGTATCTAAAGTAAGTTTTACGTCGGATTTTACTACTGCAACGTGATTGATACAGTGTAGAATTACTTGGGGAGTCACTTTTATAGCGGCGTCTTTCTGAATAAGAATCGGCCTTGTTTAAAATTTTGAAGATGTTTCTGTTGTTACGGCGAAACTGTTCGCTACAATGTTTTATCGCGGACCGACTTGAAGAGATACTAAAGAAATGTTTTTATTTCAAATAAATTATTATCGGGAACTTTTTGATATTTTTCTGAAAATATTTTTCTTTCGTACTTGTATTTTATTGTCGTTACGTTTTTTCTTTTTCTTAATGAAAGTCTGAATTCTGCAAGCATATTTTAGTTAGTTTATTCTTTGTTACTTTCGTATTTCGATTCTTGTTTAGATATAAATACATGATGTAAAAAGAGTTTCTATTTTACAGTAACATTATCACGCCATCAAATTTTCAAAATAAAAATACCTACCTAGTATCTTCTAAAAAATTGAAATCATAGAAAGTGTATTTAAAACATAACATAACATCACGCCTGTAATCCCCGAAGGGTTAAGGTGAGGTGTACCTAATAGTACACCAACATTTCACCAGTTATGTTTAAGTCTCATGTAATAAGGAGCGAGCCTGACTTTGACTGCCTCATTGGTCTAGTGGTCACCCACGCGCCTGCTGAGCATGAGGTCCTGGGTTTGATTCCCAGGTCGGGCAAAAGTGTTATTGAGTTTTCCCATCAGGAACTTCGCAGTGGCAGCCACGGAGCCTATATTTGTGTATTTAAAAGTTTAACATAAACCTAATGAAACAATAGTAACACATGTTGGTGTTATTATTTAGCAACGCATTGTAATTACGGAAATCAGGTCAGTGCCACTGATTCGCTAACGCGAAATTCTCGCTAAGCGCTAATTTATTGAATCTAATTGTGAGCAAAAACAGCAAGCTCCATTTCAACCTGCCTAACTAACGATATTGAACGCGCATTATTTACATCCAAATTATATCTGTAGCAAGCTGTTGTAAAAACATCTGCTGTTTATTAAATACCTTTTGGCAACGAAATAAGGGCTAGGTTAAAATGATGTGGACAAATTGTGGACGCGTCTCCGGACACTGATACGATGTGAGCTCGTGGCTAAATATTAACAGCCGCTCGGGTCAATCTTCAGGTTAAGCCTCGCTTGTTTAGGTTGTCCGTGGATGGGTGACCGCCCATTACATATCAAGTTTCCTCCGTACGTCGTAATGCACGTTAAGCCGTTGGTCCCGGCTGTTATATGTAGATCGTTGACAGTCGTTACAAGTAGTCAGTGGCCCCTCTGATAATCAATCTTACCAAAGAGTATCCAGCACTAACTGGGTTGTGGAGGTCAGATAGGCAGACGCTCCATGTAAAATACTGGTGTGCATCCGGTTAGACTGGATGCCAAGTCCAACATAGTTGGGAAAAGGCTAGGCAGATGATGATGACTGGAGTATCAGTCAGTCTCCGGTGATGGCAGCTGATCTGGAAATTATTTATACCAGTTTGACTGAGCTCTAACTGGGAAGAGAAATAAAGAAAAGCAAGTAAGTACATAGCAAAAATGTAAGTCGTCGTGTATTTTGTTTGTTGATAAAATTCCCAAAGTGTTTTGTTTTTTCCTCACAAATCATAGCAGTCAGCTAAAGGAAAATGGCGGTCAATGGTTTGGGTATCCCATTGCTTTCCCCTTTGTTGCAGTCCTATTCTCATCGTTTCGAGATAATTTCTACGGCATGTTCATGGAACAACTCCTAATGTTGACTTTGAAGGAATAGTTATAGATGGTAGCATAAGTGGGTTTACAGTCTATTCTGAAAAAAATACCACGAAATGTACAGTAATTATAGTTTTAAAATATATTATGCAACTTCGATTTAGACATCGTAATCCATAGTCCATAATAATATTATAAATGTGAAAGTAAGTTTGTTTGTTTGTTACCTTTTCACGCCTAAACCATGGAACCGATCATCGTGAAATTTTCTACATATGTTGTCAGGTGTACAGAAACGGGCATAGAAAGAGAGAAAACATAGGGTACCTTTCATCCCAAAAAAAGTACTGTTCCCGAGGAAAACAACAATAACGTTCTTATGGGGCCACGTGTCTTTCGAATCGTGATTGAATTATTATATTATTACAAGCAGAGTTTAACCCGAATTGATTGTCAAATTCTAAATTAACGCGAGCGAAGCCGCGGGCAAAAGCTAGTTATGTACAATTAAAAGCATTGGTAAGGGCGTATTCACGTTCCATGTCGTTCTGTTGCACGTGCTAAGTCGCCAATTGCTCGCACTCTGTCCGCGCTTAATGATCTCTTGGATTCTAATCCAACAGACGATCTGTTTGCGGATGGATGGGCGAAGATTTTTATTGGTGTGTCAGAAGTACTGTGAGAGGAATTATTTTTTTGTTGTTAACCTTCTATTATTCATGTTTTAAAATTTTGCTTTACTTTGATATTTTGTATATTTTAATACGAGTATATGTTATAATTGTTTATTTTATTTTTATAATTTTAGTTACTGTAATTGGCTGTAAACACAACCGTTGTCGTTAAATAAATCAAATAAATAAATAGCAAGATAACATGATACCCTGCCTTGAAATTGAAAGTAAATCAATTAATCTACTCCTTACCCATTTAGCCAACGCCTGGATACTATCTACCACTCTAAATAGCAACTAAGTGATGGCTAGATTCTAGACTAATGGGGCAACTCTATTGACTTTTTACTTAAAGGTAAAAGCACCGCAACTGTAACTTAGGTAAAGTTACAGTTTCAACAAACAGGATTATTCTTTGTCACGCTGCTACATTCATCAAATACCGATACCAGCATCAGACCGGTCGGTTACTATGTGAGCCAACAAATATTGCAAACAGCTTACTGCCCGGATTGTGTGTCTAACACACTCCTGGTACACGTATTGTCCGAAAGCCATGCAAGCGTATCCCGTTCACATTTCAAGCATAGGAGCACACTCATGTTGCCAGCAAAATTTAATACTGTATATTCTGAGAGAGATTTTGGGGAGGTCTGTCTCCTCGCAGATTGATTTATTGGAGCCCCCGGGCCTTCGACGCATTCCTATTCCCCGTTAATGGAAATCGTAACGGGGTGTCCTTTTCATTTTCTACCAATGACTACGCCCAATGTTATAAAAAAAGTTTGAAGATTTTTTTTTTCTTTTCGTTTGATTTTTCTTATTCCACTTTTCTTTCTTCGGCCGTTTATTGTACCGTTCGGATTTGTGTGCTCAATTTTTTAGAATAATCTGGCGGTTGATCGAGATTAATAATAAGGAAAAATAAACGATAGGAGTCCAAAGGATGGAATTATGTCGGGATAATTGTGGGGTCCTTTTCGCTTTAGAATCGAGTTGTCTTGATAAACATTTGAAGTTCCCGATCAAGTTTTTTTTTTGAAAAAGTCGTTGGGTTTATCCATTTGTTGATTACAATTTCTTGTCATGTTCTGCAAATACCTAAAATGAATATAATATAAGTCAAACGACTTTATAGAAAATTACTCAAGTAGGTAAATTGATTAAAGAATACTGAACAAATGCTGTAATCCATTCCAGAGAAAATTAGATTGCGCTCTTAATTAAATCGGTAGAAGTTCATAATGAAGGTATTTCAATTAATGTTGTTATTAGAATATTAGAATATGCTTGAGTTAATTGGAGTACTTCGACATTGTAAGGTACATTAGCCCAGTATTGTGACATAATATTACCTATTGCTAAAACTCAGCTCATACATTCTGTGGAACTTGGAACTTTGTTTGATCTAAGGAGCAATAGAATCAAGCAAGGTGACTTTTAAGAATGCTGAGATGTTTATTCTTCTAATGATTAATAGGTGGTAATCTATTGGCAATTAGCAAAAGCTAAGTGGCAATTAGAATCGGCAATATTAGAAATAGATTCGGCAATATTTTCTGATATTTTTCTTGTCAACTTTATCGAATTAGTAAGGACTTAGATTTAGCTCTTTTTGTAAGAGTTAGAATTTAACTAGGTATACCTAACCGAGCTTTTTTATTTTTATTAATTTCTTTATTTAATTGTGCTGAATTCGCGATCTACTTATTAAGTTACCTTAAAAATAATATACGTAGGTGTAATTTTTGATTAAGAGCTAATTACAGCGGATAAAATAATAACAAAACAAACACCAAACAACGTTCTATAAGTACATAATATTCCACTGATTAAACCTGTCTGCAGCAATCGTGAACATAATATACCGTACTTATGTAAGCAAACAGAATACTTCTAAATGATTTATTGAAGGCTCCTTCCATTGTGGCGCGGATCCCTCGCACGAGCTAAATATCAATGACAGTAAGAAAGATTTATTATGTTTCGCAAGAAACACTGCCGAGCAAGTTTCACTGCAGTTGGCTAACCGATAACTTTGAACGGGAGTCGGTATTTAAGAGCCTTTAATCTATTTCTACTAGACGGTTTGAGCCTGGAAAATATATGCATATTTTTGCAAATAAATGTGGCTGGTTTTGTTTTTCGTTTAAGTATTGATTTTTTAAGTTGTTGCCTAGCGGTGACTGTCCCGACCAAGCAAAAGGCACTTTGCTTTGTGTAATTTATTTCATCAACGTGCTGCTTTCAAAACGGTAAGACATTGTGACATCTGCACTCGGCCCACGTGTGGTAGATTGTGGCTCACTCCGTCTCACACAGAGGCCTGTGGACTGAATATGCGTATACAAAGTGTAAACGGACCCTTCACGAAGACGTCAACCAAGCGTTCTGTACATCAAAGTAAGTAACTCAACGCAAAATTTATTGCTGGGAAACGAAATTTTTTTTGGGGGTGTAAAATCACGTTTTACGGTAGGACTCAATATGGCGCACTCAAAACATTGTGCTGATGGATGCATTGAATAGTACGGGGGTCGTGGAGGTATTTAAAGTAAAGTTATAACATTAAAAACTTGTGAAAAAGTTGGAACTTTGATCCCCAATATCCCTGTAACTAGAAAGTTCCCAGGTATGGTCTAGAACAAAAAAATTATCGCAATAACGGGGAGAGCAAGTGACTTTCAGCTTCGTTAAGAGTACTTTTAAACCCATTATTTTATTTTAGTAGTTTTGGCTACGTTAAGCTGGCATCACAATAACAATTATTATTATTAATGCGTAACAATTTGTGTTAACTAATCAAGTCGATGGATAGCGTTTGTGGATACCATTCTATTCAAGGAAATGTTAATATATTTGTGTGTGTAATTTTTTCTTCATTTTTTTTTGTAATTTTATCTCTATGATGCTGTTTTATTTGGAGATTTCTTCCACCCACTTACACAGCCGAGTACAGGCTTCAAAATAAGGTGTCTGGAGCATATCCAAAGTAGTCCAGTACGTTTCCTCATCTGCGCTGCGCCTCTGGGGCTTTGGCGTGGCAGCACATGACAACAACGTGCTGCTGCCGGCTTCCAAAACCTGAATTTACGGACGCCTCGACTCTCCGTCCAGGCTTATCGCGTAATCTAAATCTAAAATAGTACAACAACTAGTTCAGTTTTCTATGTATACTCTGGAAATACAGATCTGATTACAAAAAAAAACCGGCTAAGAGTTAGTTCCGTATAAACTTGTAGGTATTTTGTTATTAAACTACATATTTACGGTTTTCAGATTTTGTCCTTTATATGTGCTGTAAGACATTGCTTCTTGCCAAATTTCATGATTCTAGGTCAACAGGAAGTACCTTACAAGTTTTGATTCCCTTGTTAAATCGTAAAATATGCGACATAAACGGTCATGTCTTTTGATCGCATTGACTTACAAGTTTGATTTTTTCACTGCTCTAAGAACACGCGTTTTTGAGAAAAAGGGCCTTGACAGACGCACAACAAAGTGATCCTATAAGGGTTCTGTTTTTGCTGACTGAAGTACGGAACCCTCAAAATGCATATTTCATTGTAGAACGGTACACTTTGCAAGCGACATAGGGTGCTTTTTCTTTCAGACAAAATTCACGTTTCCTGTAAAATTTTCCATGCGGATGATGAATAAAAAATACAAATGAATGTCCCCAGCTACCTATATGAAAGCTAATATTGTAATCCCAATAGCCCATGCTTTTACTATGATTGATAGTGTAGCTTAATTATCACGAGCTAATTAAGCTACACTATTAAATGAACATAATGTATTAATGAGCCTTAAATTAGCGTAATAGCCACTGTTGAATAGTAAATGCGTGAATTAAATATGTAATGCTAATCAAAGTGTAAATTACGAATGAACAATTTTGCAATTAACAAAGGTGTTAGTTGAAATTATTAATATAATGCGTCAGTTTTATTTGGCTTTAATGAATTATTTAATTCCATTAGCTACGGCTTCCATTAGCTACCGGGTCCAGTTGAAAACCAGCGTCGGGCACTATCTGCTCGGCAGTTTGCTGAACTGGGCCTATTTGGCGCAGCCGTGAGACCCACAATATTATCTCTTTTTTTCTATTTAATTTACGTTTTATATTGTGTAGATTTAAGGTTCTTTTTTTCTTTGTTGTGTGCACTTGTGACATGTGCCAAATAAATATGTTTTCTTTCTTCTTTCTTTCTTTCTACATAGTACGCCAGTGGCAATTCTTGAAAGGTTAGATACTTTTCCAGCTTCCGCCTGCAATATAAACACAATAAATCCCAGTCGAAGGTTTTTCTTTGCTAGCCGTTGCTGTCCCACTGCCAGGCAAAGGCGTCTCGCATGTTCTCTTTACCCACGCGTTATGCTCATCTGACATAGAGACGCCATCAAATCAAGCTACCTGAAACTTTCAAATTTTCCCAATCAACCTTGGACCTTATGCTTTAGTGATAAAGTTAAAAATCTATTAAATAAATTTGACAGATCAGATCAGTACGTAGATTGTGGATCATAGCCTCTATGAGGAAAACTTGAACTGTCAGCCACATTATCACCTTGATATTGGGCAAACCAATACTCATTCAAGCCCACACAAGAGGATTTTTAAATAAAATCTATTTTTAAATTAAACAAAAAAATTAAATTGAAGTGTATGTGCGTAATTTCAAAATAACAGCTTTTTACTTATTGATGAAGGTACTAATAAAAAAAAATATTTATTTTTGATCGTCTGTTTGTTTCAGCTAATCTCCGAAACAGCTGGACCGACTTTGACGGAACTTGTACTAGCAGATAGCTGATGGTATAAGGCTACTTTTATTTTAAAAAATGGATTCTAGTTCTGTGCAAATAAATGAAAACCCTTAAAATTGTTAACAAAATCCGTTTCAAATAGAGAAGTATTATTTTTTATAATTATGTAACAGCTAGTTTTAAATAAAATCGATAATAGAACTTAAGGTTTTACATAAATACTAACATACCTATTGAACAATTGCTGATATCAAAGGAAATAATCGCATTGACAGTATACTTCTCACTTCCACGATACCGTATTCGATTAAAACCGTCGTAAATGAGACAAAGATCAGTGAAATATACAGATTTAACAATAGTATGGAGAATGCTTTGTTTAGTACAGCGAATAAAATCGTTTGTTACCTTTTAACTAGGTATCTGTTACACGTCGAAACGGGTTCAATGAGATCCTTTATTGAAGATTTACTGTCGTCTAGGGAGCTAATATGTTTTGAGAGGATTTTCGTTTTCAATTTAAGATCAGTTTGATGGTTTTCGATTGCAGTGCAGCGGTTGTAGTATACATTTTGTGATATTTTTATTTGTAAACGTTGCTTGATAGCTCTACGGAGTTGGATTATTTTATGTTGGATTTTCTTATTAATTTGGGTGCCGTAGTCGAGTGGCAAAAAGGTACCCCTTATAGATTCGTCATGTCTGCCTGTCTGTCCTTATGTCACAGCCACTTTACTCGAAATTATTAGGACTAAACAATTGAAACTTGGTAGTTAGATGTATTCTGTGAACTGCTTTTCTGGAACACGTTGAACTTTCAAAGAAAATTGGTTTGAATAAGATTTAATGTTTAGGTTTTGAGATATGGGACTTTTTCATCAAACTGCAGCAGTAACTTTGTTTTTCATTAACATACTATGAAAAACAAATTTAGTTTTGCTGTTGAATGATATACAATACAACATATGAATGAGTCTTCAAAATATTTTTATTATATTGTTTGGTGCTACGGAACCCTGTGTGCATGAGAGTACTACTCGCACTTGGCCGTTTTTTTTTTAATATTTGCATCTGTGTTCATAACATTTGTCTTACAAATATTTAAAGAGCGTCCTATGTTCGATTCCCGGGTCGGGCAAATTGTTATTAGGTTTTTCTATCAGGAATTTCTCAGTAGCAGCCACGGAGGATGGATTTGTGCCCGGTTGATGGCAATAGGCTCGCTCCCAATTACATGGGACCTCAACATATGAAATGTGGGTGTACTATTAGGTACACCTCTACCTAACCCTTCGAAGTTTACAGGCATGATGTTATGTTTATGTTTATTCACAAGAAGTTAAAGCTTCTCTCCATAATTAGGTAAGTAAGTCCTCCAGACCAGTATAAGAAGTACAAACATACAATAACATACTCTAACGGCACTGAGATAAGTACAATTTAGCCTTAATCCACTCCGTCGAAGCAATTGACCTATGAAAGGACACAATAGGTACAATACTTAATAGAGGGGGTATTTTCCAAAGAGTTCCCTTTAACGATAATTGCTTATAGCCTTTCGTAGCTCTGGGTCTAAGTATCGAGATTGACGTTTGCACAACTATTTCGAGGATTAAAACTTTATGTATTGATTATATTATTGAAGACCTTGAAGCGTTTGGTGTGGCTCTGTTTGGTTTCAAAATCTTTTTTAACCCCCGACGCAAAAAGAGGGGTGTTATAAGTTTGACCGCAATGTGTGTGTGTGTGTCTGTCTCTGGCACCGTAGCTCTTAAACGAGTGCACCGATTTGGATGCAGTTTTTTTTATTTGTAAGCTAGTTTCTTGGCGATGGTTTTTAGATACGTTTTTATCAAAATCTGTGCAGCCATTTACTAGATATGGGGGATGAAAGTGGGTATTTATCTTTCATCTTTTATTTTTTCGTTGGAGGATTTCAATTTTTTTTTTTTTGAGTTTTACCGTTAGCGTCTAGTTAAGTCGCGAATTAATAGGCTTCTTTTGGGTTAGCTCGTTCCATCGTCGACCTCATCTCTGTCCTCAGGACAAGATTGCGGTCAAGAGTAGGCCCATTTAATATTAAAAAAAATATTTTAAAAAACCATCAGAAAATTTTCGGTTACAGTCTTGAGTCTGGATTTGTTCCCATTTGACGGCAATAGGCTAGCCCGTCTATATGAGACAAACCATTACCTACTGGCAAAATGAGTGTAGGTACTATGAATATCTCTACTCCTCTGCTTTTCCCTTTGGGCATCACACGCGTGATGTTGTGTTGTGTGTGTGTGTTCATTCTTAACTGTTTTTTTTTCTGAAAAACATACTTTGTCTAATTGTAGGGTTCCTGTAACTAGAAAAACACATATTTCCCCGTAAACTATTCACAGTAACACAAAACATAGGGGTCAGTACGTTTCAGCGAATAAAAAAGGACTACGTTATTAGGTAACTTAACCATGTACGTTGCATGAATAGCAAATTTTCTTTAAAAAAATATTGGCCAAGTGCATGTCGGGCCACGCACAATGAATGGTTCCGTAGTTGCCCATCAAAATATGCAGATTTGCCTCCGAACGATGATTTTTATTGTAATACTAAAAAAAAACTTACATTTGCAGTTGACAAAACCTGTGCTCCCATACATTATGTTTGGGAAAATATGTTGTCCAAGTGCATTTTATAAGTTGGTCGACCATTACTCGTAAACTTGTAAAGCTTACTTAGTTGTGATAGTTTTCCTTTTGATTTCGTTAAATATACTACCACCGTGAATTTTTCACACACCCAAACACTACCCTTTAGCTGGTAGACGGGGGGGGGGGGGGGGGGCACTTGACTCGTGGGGGACACTTGAAAAAAATGAGTGCATTAAAGCTTAATATTTCACAAACGAATCCCTTAATCGAAAAATTATATGAACAAACTGGCAATATTCTTTAAAGACTATCCAACGACATACCACACTATGGCGTACGCTAGAAAAAAAATCCCTACTTTACGTGTAGGTACAGGAGATACCTTAAAAAAGAATACTTTTCGAGATTTTATTTTACCACTTTGTTGGCATAACTACGTATAATCTGTATATTCATGTCAAATTACAGCTTTCTAGTACTAAGAGCCTTTGAGCTAAGCTGCGGACAGACAGATGGCCACGGAGAAACTATAAGGTTTCCTTTCCTTGTTGTGAAGAGTGTCCATGGAGTTTCTTGCCCATTCTTCTCTATGAGATCTACTATTTTCGAATGGGCAACTACAGTCCATTCACAGTTATTATGCCTGTGGCGGGACTGTAGGTAGCTTATTTTTGACTATGCAAAAGTGCCTGTCCCGGGTCTATTTGAAATAAATGCTTTGAGTTTGAGTTTGTTGACTACGGAACCCTAAAAACCACAATTTTCTATACTACCCATTCCGTATTCCATGAACTGAAATCGCTCTTCAAAATCATGTTAACAAAAGCTAACCACGGTCCGATAATCCTTCTAATTTTGAACGTAGAATATTCCAAAAGACGAGAACCCGTATGCCACGGCATAAAGAGGTCGTTTAGCAAAGAAGAAAATGCGATTAAATTAAATTTCCGCTAGTAGGAGGTTTCAAAGGGCTTTTCGATGGCTGCAATATCTTAAGCCGGCTCTCCAAAGGTCTGGCTATCGCGGTCTTGCCTTTTCTACAGCGAGCCTTTTCATGTAGTAGTTTAGCCTTAGGGCGCGTTTACACGACAAGGAATTGCTTGTTTTTTGTTGGGGAAAACAGAGCGTAATTTTGTGTGTACTTCACACGCGAGCCTGTCGTGAAATGAATGAAGGGTTGCGAAATACGTGGCGCGATTTTCGGTTACGTTTATCTATTTCGTTCTTTTTTTTTTGGTAGGTTTGTTGGAGGTATATAGGATGAATGCTTGTACTCATGTTTTGATGAATTCTCATTTTCTGTTTTGCTGAGCGATTTTTTTATGCAAAACGGATTTATTTATCAAACAATATACATTTCAAGGTCAAGTAGGTACCTTATACAAAAAATACCTGCAATATCATTGACTGTTCATATAGAAAAATTACCAATGGGTAAGGTACTTACTCGTGGTCATGGTGATCGATGATAGCAAAGCGATAAAGGATGAGCGGACTAACAGCTATTCACAGAACATGGTAACTACTTGTTAATCTTTCTATAGGATTCAAAAGCCTCCCCCAATTACGTATTTCCAGAAATATAACATAGCATCACGCCAGTTATCCCCGAAGGGTTAGGCCGAGGTGTACCTAATAGTACACCCACACTTTGCCAGTTTTGTTTAAATCCCACATAATAAGGGGTGAGCCTATTACCATCAACCGGGCGCAAAAATTCCGTGGCTGCTACTGAGAAATTCCTGAAGCAAAATGTTATTGAGTTTTTCCTGAAGGAAAAACTCAATAACATTTTGCTCGACCTGGGAATTGAACCCAGGACCTCATGCGTAGCAGTCGCGCTTGTGACCACTAGACCAACGAGGCAGTTCCTTCCATTATTCCATAAATTTCATTCACATCACAAATTCTAAAGTTTATTCACCTCATTAGTTATATTGTAATCCTCTTTGCTGGCTACCTGTTTATCTCTATAATGTAGCGTTCCTCTACGAAATGTTGGTAATATTAAATTCTCCATTATAATAACTGCGATAAGTACTTGTGGTTACAAGTCTTGAATTGTTTCTGCTTTCTAGGTGGCGATCCTTTTTAGATGTTAAGAACCTTTTTGGTTCCGAATAAACATGTGTGCATGACTTGCTACATCGTTCCTACATAACGCACTAGTACAATCTCAACATGAATGATGTAACCAAGGTTTTTGTAACAATATTCTGATTTAACCTTTTGACCTCCATAGGTCGAAATTCTAATTCCTGATGGACAAACCCAATAACACTTTGCTCGACCTAGGGAATCGAACCCAGGACCTCATGTTCAGCAGGCGCGGTTGCAACCACTCGACCAATGACGCAGTGGCGTCAAATCATCATCTTTTCCAAATTATGTTAACAATTCTAATAGGTACCAACGTGGTACCAACTTACTAAAAATAGTTTCCTTAACATCTATTACCACTTTTCCAACCCTGTCACGTAAAGATCATTTAACATCAATAAAGGAAAAGCGATCTAGATATTACACGTCAAGCAAAAGTAGCAATTATCTACACGATAAAACCATAATTTACAAACCAATTTTCCATGAACTATCTAGTACTGAATTACTCGGTAACCATTCAACCAGCAGACGTCAGTTACGCTCCTCGCGTCCTGTCGTAACAGTTTTCACATACTCTCTCGGGCCGCTTCCTCAGCTGGTTACCGTACCGACACTGCTATTAATGTTCTAAGTTATGTTTTGTTTTACAGAAAAATGGGATATGAAACTTTCACCATGATCCTTCGCTTTCACTTTTTATGAGATCTAGAAGATTTTCCAGAAATAATCAAAACTGCGTGGCTGCTACTGAGAAATTTCTGTCGGAAATACGCATTGACAAAAGTGTCCCAGGACCCAGGACCTCATGCTCAGCAGTCGCGCTTAGGACAACTAGGTCTAACGAGGCAGTCTTACTATCGCTCTATGAAAACAAGACAGGCACAAATTACAGGCTTATAACATACAGGACGTAAGGGACAGCCCTCCACAAACTGATGGGGCGAATTCAGTATATCTTACTAAGATGACCGGTACAAGAAATTATTTCAGGAATGTTATGGGAATCCAATAAATTTGATTTGTTATATTTCCTCATACGCAATGTATCGTTACCGTTGCAAAACGCACGTAGCGAACGGTAAGCGCGACGACGACTTCGATGAACTCTATAGCTAGGCAGCAGTGAACAGCTGATTTCACGCGTCGTTCGTTAGAGTATTTCAACATCCATTGTTGGAATTTTGATTTTCGCCGTATTATTTATATGAATGGAGTGCTGAGTATAGGGAATGTAATTTTACATTGAAACAAAAGTAAATGAAAAAAAAACCGGCGAAAAATTCTTACAGAAAATAAAGAACAGAATACACCCTATCAGTTTGTGGAGGACTGTCCCTTACACCCTGAATAAAACCAATAGTACAAAAGTGGGGTTTTTGACTGTTGATACCCTGGCAGGCGTAACATTCCAAAATCAAAAGTAATAACTCTGTTGAGATCACTGTTTTTTAACACGATCTATGAAGCCTTCAGCAAACCATGAAACCCAGTAATAATATTCTACAACATAAGCTTCAAATAATTCAGTATCGAACGTGGGTAGGCTCAATTATAATAACGGACTATTCCGTGAGCAGATTACCTTGATCACGTGCTTCCCACTTAGATTAATAGTCACAGTGTAATCTGAGACTTAATTGTTCATATGAAGTACTTACACGGTTATGTAGTTATCATGGTTAAAGGTGATCCAGATCTTTCTAATAATTATTGATTGTGTGTGTGATCTTTGATCCTAGTTGGAGTCTTGATCTATTCATTATTATAACTTCATGGCATGTTTCAGGTCAAGAAATAACTTGACCTACATACAGGATGTAAACGGACCCTTCACGAAACCGACAACCAAACATTCTGTACACCAAACTAAGTAACCCCACGAAAAAAATTTTTTGGGGTGAAAAATCACGTTTTACGGTAATACTCAATGTAGCATACTCAAAACATTGTGCTCATGGATGCTTTGAATAGTAAATGGTCATGGAGGTTATTAAAGTAAAATTATTACCTTCAAAACTAGTATTTAAAAACGAACTTATGAAAAATTTGGAACTTTGACCTCCAATATCTCCGTAACTAGAAGGTTCCCAGGTATGGTCCAGTACAAAAAAAATATCGCAATGACGGGGAGAACAAGTGCCTTTCGGCTTCGTTAAGGGTATTTTTACACCCTTTACTTTCCACAAAATATTTTTTTGAACTAAACTAATGCAGTTTGCTTGTAACGGCGATATTTGGGTAATAAGAAGTAACTTATAATGTCTCCAAAAACATTAACAAAACCCTGATGCTAAAACATTTCTCATTATATAAATGATTCTTTGAAAGTAGGTCCATAGAATATTAGTTATGCAGTGTTGTGCACAAGCTAAATTTAATTTAGACTATTTCCATCTATTTAACTAAGTAACGAGCATTCTTTAAAATTTGTCAATTAGAGTTGAAATAAAGGTTCCTAATAGCCACATATGGTATTTCAGAAGGCATTGACGTACGGTGAAGTTCAATGCATAAAATAATTTGTCAGTAATTTAATTATTTTTTTTTCATAAATTGGACACCATCCTTTTTCTAGAAGTCTGTCAGAGTAAGAAATGACGATAATATTCTAAATTTAGTCACAAAATGAATAGTTTGTGAACATGATAATCAGCACCATTTTACGCCAACTATAGCATCCTTTTTTTTTTTTTTTTACCGATGGGAAATCATCAAATGACTTCTCCCGCTCTGGGTGGAGTGGGAGGGAGTGTCAGACTCTTACTGACTAAAACCCATCCATGTTCCTTCATTGCCCTTTGTGTTCCAGGGCCACGGTATCTCTTTCGAACAGTCCCGCAGCCCCGGCAGGCATCGGCCCTTGCGGGCCCCTTCCTGGTTGCTGACATCTCTTTGAGGCGCGCGTGGAACACGAACGCGCCGTCGACACGGCCTGTCGTCATAAGACGGACGGACGGTGAGCTAACCCATTACTCACCGTCCACAGGCCCGCGCCTACGGTGGCCGGGAGCCACCACGTGGCCCCCGACGCCCGGTGCGTCGCCCGCGGCGGCTGGGACGAGAGATTCTCTCCCTCTCACGTCCCGCCACCTCCTTCGCTAGCATGACTGCTTCGCAGAAGGAGGTGACGGCTTCCCATTCCCTCTCGCTCCGGACCATGGCCTGAACCAGGGCCGGGCGCGAGAGGTCGCCGCCGCCTATCGCCGTTACGAGGACACGGCGGAGCTCCGCCCAAGCGGGGCAGACCTCCACGGTGTGCGCCACCGTGTCCTCCGGACGATCCTCGCAATGATAGCACCCGGGCGTTTCCTCCCGCCCGATTAGGTGCAGGAACCTCCCGAAACAACCGTGTCCGGTGAGGACCTGCGTCAGGCGGAAGGTGAGGGCGCCGTGGCGCCTCTCTAGCCACTCCGTAACTGGGTAGCTTAGATTGATACGGCAGTATAAGTCATATTATATATCAACAACAAGTCCGAACCCGGGTGACTGTGTATGTGAGTTTAAATGTTTGTAAACGCACCCACGATACAGGAGAAATTCCTAGTATGGGGCAACGTTTTTAAAAAAACTAAAAAAAAAAATTTGTTTGAAATTGCTTGGCTAGATATCAACACCTCTGCCTAACCCTTCTGGAATAACAGGTGTACGTCCACCCTTAACAAACGTCACATAAGGCCGCAATACTGTCAAGGGTGTGACCGTACATGGAAATATATGGTAAGCTAAAGGAACCTACAGAGACCTACAAGCCTAACAGTCCTACGACCCTAAGCCCTACAAGCCCTACAGCCCTAACCTACCATATACCTAGTATGTGATAAATAAATATATAAATAAGTTCAGGATGTCTGCACCATGCGACCTAAGGTTACAGACGGATAGCAGACAGGAATACCAGGTTCGGAAAGGGTAAACTGGGTGACGCAGTCCTTCACCGTCTGCTCGGAGGCAGGGTAAGTGCACACCGAGCCCGCCCTTACTCTTCCGCTGTGCCCTCTGCTTATCAGAGGGTCACGCGGAAGAACGCCGAGTTGGTCCAAATTGGACCCCTCCCTGTCAGAATATTAGCCACGGACAGTAACATTCCCCGAAGAATAAGAATCGCTTCCCATTCCTCGGGGAAGGACACTGCCCGCGTCCAGGGTGCACCGGCCCAGCAGCTGCTGTTCCCTCCCGACGTATCGAGAAGGACTAGCAGCCACTGGGCACACGAGGAGGAATTCTGACAACGCACCCCAACTATAGCATCCTAACTTCATCATCATCTGCCTAGCCTTTTTCCAACTATGTTAGGGTCGGCTTCCAGTCTAACCGGAAGCAGCCGAATACCAATATTTTACATGGAGTGACTGCCTATCTGACCTCCACAACCCAGTTAGTACTGGGTAATACGATACTCCTAGGTAAGACTGGTTGTCAAACTTTTTGGGCCACTGACTACCTGTAACGACTGTCAAAGATCTACATATGACAGCCGGGACCAACGGCTTAACGGTGTTTTGCGAGGCACGGAGAAAACTGAGTAAATAGCACCATCCTAACTTACACTAACCGAATATTTTATCTTCATCCCGCTTTCTATATCTACGGTCTTCGAGTCACATCCATTTGTTTCTAATTCCTTGAAAACCGAATGGTGTAAGTGCGATGTCGAAAGAATGATCGCCCGCTAATACTGCTCCAAAATGGTGAATAGCCGCACTGCCATGCGGCCATGCACTTTTATTGCAGCCTTTCAAGCGAATTGACCGTCGAAATGTCTGCCGAAACTATTGGTGTTTTAGATAAAATTGACTCCTTTTCAATGGATACTTAGTTTTATTTGAAGAGGACTTTTCGACACAATGCTCGGTTTTCAAATCATTTATACATCTTTTGCTCAGAATAGTTTCAGCACTGATGACAATATTTGTGTCACTTGTTTAATTTAGTATTTTACAATATTTTCTTACCTTTGTATAGATTCTTTTATATTGTAGGCCATGTAGATTTCCAGCTGCTTGTCAACTTTTGTTAACTTTGTATCTTTTTTTACATCTTTTGTAGTAAACAAGGACTTATTGTTGGGCCTACGCTGTCCCCCCATACTTAAGTACAAATGCTGTAACCATGATAATATTGCAATATCAAATGGTTTGAAAAGAGTAACCATGGAGTTTCTTGCCGGTCTTCTCCATAGGAAACGACCAACTCGAACCGTGCACCTTTTTGTCGACGTTTTATAAGTGCCCATCTTGGCCTATGTGAAATAAAATATTTTGATTATGGTGATTTACTTGAACGCTGCGTTTCTAAAAGTTTAAACTGAGAACATCCACATTCCACTAGTTATGTTAAAGTGCAATATGATGAAGCCAAAGCTGCTTCTGTTAATTTTGTAACAATTAACCCCAAATCAAGTTTTGCTCCCGCTGGGGTTTAAATTAAAGACCCCACAATCAACAGTCGCGCTTACGATATCATGACTAACGACGCTGTCGATATCAACAAAGGCTTAATATAAACAACGTATTTAAGATGACAGCTGTTTTTGGTGTGTTCATAAGTTCAAGTTTTGAAAAGGGCGTTGTGTAGGTGTACTATACAAGTACCAGACTTTTGTCTGTAATTTCCGGGAATACAGCCTTCATGTGTTTTGTAAATAGTCGACCTTATTTTAGCTTCTAAAGTTGACTTGTTCGACACGCCATGTGGGTGTCGTAGAATCCTTTCAGACAAACACGAGTATTTGGCACCCACGCTTTGAAACAAACTACAGTCCTCAAAAAAATATTTTACCAGACAGCAGCAACCTTATTGGAACGAGAATAAAGACCATTAGGATTTTTGCAGACTTATCAGTAGGATCAAATTAATTGTAACTTTATCGTGATGTAAATAAAGATCACTGTAACCTTCTGACAGTGATGCAGATGTTAGAGGCAAAATTTGTGTAAGGGCTGCACGATCATCTTTATGGTTTCTAACTAGCAGTGAAAGCCGTGGTGTGTCCGCCGGACTAACAAGTCATAGGTCTCGAGTTCGAACCCAAGACCTCTTATTTTTCGGATTCATGTGCGTATTGTATAATTTTCACTTGCTTCGGTGAAGGAAAACATCGTGAGGAAACCTAACCAGCCTGGGAGATATTTCTCGACGGCTTGTAAAGCCAAGCCAGAGATACCAGGTTAGGCATTAACCACACGAAAAAGGAAGGAAATGGTTAATTAACCAAATGTACCTCGTATATTGATGGTTAAAAAGTTATAATAGTACCTATACGAGAACATCGGCAAGAATAGTGTGGGTCGCCCCGCAGCCAGATGGACGGATTTGTGGTGGAGCGAGGGGGATGCCTAAGACCAGCACAAAACGGCGATAGGCTGAATTGATTGTTTAGAATACGAATAGATATTATTAAAAAAACATTTATTTTGGGGTTGCATAGACCCTTACATAAATACCTTAACCCAAGAGTACATATTATAACATTTGTGTTAGTACCAAAATAAAGGTTAAAATTATGTTCTCCTTCATTTCATTCGAACAAATGCGGTAGTGGTTGCATTTACGTGATATACGAAGCGCCAATAATTGCAATCTAAACCTTATTGCAATTGAAATTGTTGATTGAAACAATTGAATTACAAAAATATTTGTGTGAATGTCTAAAAGTCATATGACGCTCTCGCGATTTGCAACAATTATAAAATCATGAGTTATTTATGGCTCTGGTCTGATACAAATATTAACTGATGTTCTGACAGTGTCCGTAGCCTGTCCGTATCTGGTTGATCAACTCCTAACAATTAATGATGGTTTTAGTACTAAACGCATTCGTAATACACTATACGGTAACACACGACTGTCTATAGCTACGAATAACATTGTTCACAGAACGCCTTGATTGGATTCAAGGAACAGCACAATATTAAATCGCATTGCATATTCCACGAAAGGGTCGGGTTCCAAAAATACCATCTGTTATGTTGGTAACGTTTCAGTTACGTTAGGTAACAATATATAAGTAGCAACAAATTGTTTTCCGTAGGCCGTACGCATTGCAGTGAACCTTTTTGCTAGTGACGGTGACGGGTAGAGCGGAAAAATCAATCCATAATGTTTTTTTTTTTTGTTTTACAGATCATTGGGGAACAATTTTGATGAGAAAGAAAGTTATAATAAAAGTGAGACATTTATACGTACCTACTTATGGGTATTATGAATGGTTAGAAATATAGGCAAAGGCATACTTAAGTTATTGACTTTTCATCATCATCATCTGCCTAGCCTTTTCCCAACTATATTGGGGTCGGCTTTCAGTCTAACCGGATGCAGCTGAATACCAGTATTTTACATGGAGCGACTGCCTACCTGGCCTCCACAACCCAGTTAGTACTGGGTAATACGATACCCCTTGGTATGACTGGTTGTCAGACTTCTTAGTTATAGACTTTTATGAAAGGTTTATCATTTTATTGGTATAGTTATTACCTTACACCCGAATATACTACAAAAAGTAAGAACATTCAACTAGCAAGAAAATTCTCAGAAATTTCCTTTTGCCATTACAATATTCCGTGATTACCAAAAACTCTTGGCATTGCAGCGGTCACTGAAACGTCCCAGGAACAATGGAACTTTACAGCGTTAAGGAGAAATATAGCAGAACCTTTAATAAAGCCTTAACGACACACTTTACCAAAAACCGGCGCGTCACAGATACACAGCAGGTTTTAATGAAAAAACTTTCCTACATTTCAATTAGTATCCGTTCAAAGACTGTAATTTTCAGACGTTAACGAGTTTAATTTTATCGAAAATTAATTGCGACATCTTCATTGAAAAGTTTTCACTCAACTTTAATACCTACGTAAATTTTCGTTCGGAAAACTTTGACAATACAGTATCTACAGTAGAACTCCGAGGGGTGACTGAGTAGCTGTTCCGTTGAAGTGAATCTTAAACAAATTTTCTCTTCAATCACCCGTTGAAACCTTCTACTGGATTGCCAAAACATTATTAAGAAAGTTCTCATCTCGTTTTGTGCTCTTTAATTATACAGAATCAATAGACGAAAAATGTTTTGTGTTCTTGCGTCGTGGACTGTTTCGATTTCCAGTTCATTCAGATTTTGTAGTACACGTGGACCTATTTGGCGCAGTCGTGTGGCACATGTGTTATTCAATTCCATGTTAGTTTTTAATTTTGTTTAACTGTGCCAAATGGACTTTTTTCTGTCTTACATGTTATGAAAATGAAGTGGATCACGATTTGTTTTGTACTTTCTTTTTGAACGTTGTCGATAAGAGTTTTTCTCGGTTGCTTGGGTGCATTGACCTAGATCCGGGTGTGCAAGTGAAATGTTATCAGTACAAGAAACGAAGCCGCATGTCATGGTAGTCGCTCAGCTGCTCGTTTTTTTAAATATGAGTAGAGTTAACACACTTCTTTAAACGATATTATTAAAGATAAATGTTAAGTCACAGTATAGTACAATGTGAACATACATAAGTCCCTAACAAAAACCGAAAAGTTCCTTGTAAGTTCTCGGAGCTGTCAGTCATATAAAAGGGTTTAACTGCAGGATGTATTGCTTCCAATTACCTGTCAGTCTTTTTGCATATCGAATCGCCCCTATCGATTTGATGTCGAGTTCTGATATGCGATTGAGTTGTAGTATTTTATAATGAATTTTACAAAGAATTTTCGATGCAATAAATTCACATTTTAGATTAAATTTCTGGCTACTTCATTCATACGGCAATTGGGCATCGACCCGAAAAGTACACGAAACTTATAATTATTATTCGATCGACCGACAGATTTATTAAAATCAAACTTACTCGTACAGGTTTTAGTATAAACCAAATCCGTTGAATACAAATTATCGTTAGGGATTACAAGTTTAAATCGCTTCTATGTGTATGGGCATGAGAGAAGTTGTGCGTCGGGTTTCCCGTGTGTGAGTAAATCACCATTAGTGTGTACATCATTTACAAGCCCAAAAATGTTACTTTCCCGCTTCCTCTCACGGCCCTCTTGTAAGAGGCGCAGGTGTGTGCGTGAGCCGCCCTGTGCCGATAGGTTCGCGAGCTCGCTGTGCATGTGTGGGTGAGCGGTCCGGGCTCGCGTAGCCCCCGCCAGTGGCGAGCCGGCCGTAGCGGTACTACGACGCGCCTACGCCGTAGCACACGCGCTCGCATCTGCCCCCCCTACCCACATCATCGGACAAAAGGACCGGCGACGATTCGTGGCGTTTTGTTATTTTTTGTTAGATGTGAATAAAAGCGACTCTTTGTGAAATTCACTCGTAAAAAGCGGAGACAGTATGCTGAAGGGACACCTTTTGTCCTCAAAAGAGACGGTTATTAAGGCATCACTATGTAATTTTTGAACATTAATTTGTTGAAATGATAGCTTACAAATTGGGACAGTTTAGTCGTGTTGCGGTAGATTGAGCGGGATGTAAGGCGGCCGCCGCGGGATCCGATATTGTGTTTTAATAAATAAGCGCGAGGAAGCCAATTTTGGCGTATTATTGTAACCCATGTGACGCTAGTGTTGGTGTAACGTAATTAATATCAGACAATTATACTCAGAGTGCCGGAATGGAGTTTGTATTTCTGTCTTCACAAATACGAATGTAAGGTAAATAATAATACGTTTTGGAACACTTTTCATCTTCCAGCATCCCTTTCCGTTTTTGTTTTACTTTGTTCCGTACTTTTGTTCTTTGTCGTACTTGTATTGTTTATTTACTAAACTTTGTTTATTTAATAAATGTGTTTTCTTAAGAGGCTTTTAAAAGAAACTGGGAAGTACTGACGAAGAAGACGAGGAAAAAAAAATTGGCGCGCGATCTTAAAGTGGTTCTAAACATGGAATTTCAGCATCCAAAGATAATTAAATGTATTTTTGTTTATTACGTTAAGTAAATTAATTCGATACAAACCTCTTGGCCAAGATAATAACTGGAAGCTTTTGGTTGCAAGGTTTAAATGCAATCAATTGACCTTTCATAAGTAGGTTCATTATGTAATTGAATACGCTTAATAAATCCTATAATTCGTGGTGGTTTTTCAGTTGAAAACAAGTAATAATTATTTATTCATCACATTGCAAATAATTCCCGATTAAAAATAAAAAGGGTTCACACTTTTTTATATCAAAACTTAACTACGAACTACCTCTTTAAATCCAAGTAGGTACTAGATACTGAACTTGGTACTTAGGTTTTAAACAACTTTTCAGTACGGTATTCACAGAAAATGTTAACTTGGGTTATTTTTTTTTTGCATTCGGTTTTGTATCACATCTTCATGGATAAAGGAAGTGTGAAGGATGATATGTCAAGAAAGGAGGTGTCTGATGAGATGACGAGTAAAAGAAAAGTATGGAAGAAGAAGTTATGCTGCGCCGACCCCGAATAAATTGAGATAAGGGCAGGAGAATGATGATGATGATGATGTCAGAAGCAGAAATCAGATGCATTAAAATTTTAAAGTCAGCAGTCAGTTTCCATGAAATAGCTGGTTGAGAATCGCATTGACCAGGAAAGCATGACGTGAAAGGCAGAAGACCTGTACTGTGAGTGAAACAAGACTGGTGAAAATGATGATGACAACTCCTTGGGCAGTCACACTCACTGACATTTTTTCTGACTGCCTTACGTGGTGTAAGGCAGTCAGAAAAAATGCCAGTGAGTGTATATAGTGGCATAAGCTGCTATAAACCAACCGCTTTAATGAGTCCTCGCGAAGGTATCAGCCTAAATGGAATATTCTGAAGGTTGATCACGTATTGCTTCAATTAGTATCGTAATACCTACGTGGATTACGGTTATTTTAAAGCAAATAATTTGTGGGATATTGTTAGGACTTTTTGGACGCTTAATGTGCCTTGGATAGGGCAAGGCGGAGGACTGTAGATCGGTCTATAACTTGTGCCAAGCCGCTAGAACAATAGTATAGAATCAACAAGACAAGCTGTCAAGTCCAAATGCTGGACTGGTAAAGAGAAGTGTGTATACAGTTGTAAACGAAATGGTGGATAGAGGAATGAGAGAAGAAGAGAGGAAGATAAGTTAAATATACCAGAAAAATATAATTGTCTAGCTGTTGCCCGCGACCTTCGTCCGCGTCAAATTATTATAAAAATTCTGTTTTCCCCGTTTTTGCAACATTTTTCATTAATGCTCCGCTCCTTTTGGTTGTAGCGTGATGTAATATATATAACTTATTCTATAGTCTTCCTCAATAAATGGGCTATCCAACATTAAAATAATTTTTCAATTCGAACCAGTAGTTCCTGAGATTAGCGCGTTCAACCAAACAAACTCTTCAGCTTTATAATATTATTATATAAAATGTAAATATAGTATAGAAGTATAATATAAAAATCAGTGTCACGATCATGGCAAATCATTCTTTGATTGCTTGCTGTAACGGTTGTTGGTTCAAGTTTAGAACTAGACGGGTTTATGTCAACGACTCAATATAAAGCTGTTTCAGATCACATCCTATTTTTCATTCACACCTTTTGCCGTAAAAAAAATACTAGCCTGTTAGTAAGATGTCCAGATTGCAGCGGGCATTTACACTTTAAGGGGATTTTTTCTTTGTTACCAAATTTAAATCACATCAACTATCTATTTCTACAGCTGGTCGTTTCCGCCACCCCGAAAAGGAATAAAAACTACCAATTTCCTGACGAATTCATTGAAACCTTGGAAAGACCTATAATTACAGGTCCCCAGCTACCAAGACAATTTTAAGTACTTGAGTTTAGAGGCTAAAAGACTCACTCAGTACACTGTAAAGCAGTAGCGAAGGGTAAATATTTGTAAGAGGTAAGCCGGAGTACATGCTGCGGGACTGTTCGAAAGAGATACCGTGGCCCTGGAATACAAAGGGCAAAGAAGGAACATGGATGGGTTTTAGTCAATAAGAGTCAGACACTCCCTCACACTCCACCCAGAGCGGGAGAAGTCATTTGATGATTTCCCATCGGTAAAAAAAAAAAAAAATCCGGAGTAAATATCTTAAATGTGTTTATATTATGTGTCTGTAGAATACTGACTGTGCCATTTTTCAAAGGGAATCCGGTAGGAATGGAGTAGTATTGAACCTTCGCCACTGCTGAACAGTAAAATTACTAAGCTTGTTTGGCTAGTAGGTTCCTAGGGGTATACGAGGTCAAAGTTTCAAGCAAACAAAGTCGCGGGCAACAATTAGTATTTTATAAAGCACTTTTAATTTAATTTCACCTCTGTAACTATGCACTCTTTGTTGCATGTGTGTGTTCCATTTAGTTATTTCTCTTTTATTTTTACTAAATTTACTGAACATGCACTGTAGCGTTCTCCTGTTTTATGTGTTTATCTCTGAATACATTAGAAGGACCTACATTTCGTTTTGTTACGTAATTAAGACAGATTGTAGTAGTAATGAGTTCCCAGGAATGAGATGATGGGGTGCTTTATGTTATAAATATAATGCGTTCGAAAAAAGTTATGCCTCGGAATAGGTGTGCGAAATTTGATTGCTATATCATCCGATCCGTGGCATAATTTTTTATGTTGTTGATAACAAATAGGTGTAATAGTCTATTTCACTTCATTCAAGAATTCCTCAGTAGCAGCCACGGATACTGAATTTGTGTCCGGTTGATGGCGATAGGCCCCTTATTACATGGGACTTAAACATTACTGGCGAAATGTGGGTGTATTTACTATCAGGTACACCTCTGCCTAACTCTTCGGAGATTACAGGCATGATGTTATGTTTGTGTGGTACTAATATCTTTTACGTCGGTTCGTAAGGATATATTGAATCCAATTATCTAATGAACATATCAATCGCTTTGCTTAAAACACATTTATTGATAAAATGATCAGATCGGAGCTTTTTTCGAGTCAATACTACAAAACTTATCCAATAAGAATGATGACTATGTTTCTTATTAACGTTTTTCCGGCAAACAACTTAATGATCCCGCTGCTATGACACAGCCTCCTCTCCACTAGAGGGAGAGGGCTGTTATGCACGCAGACCCAGTGCAACTTGGTAGATGTCACATTCTTGGAACATCTCGGTTCTGAGACACATCTTCACGATGTTTTCCTTCACCATTTTGAGAGTAATGGTGAAGAAATAATTTTACAAATTAGTTTACCTATCAGGGATGGTTCTGGTGGCTGTTTCCACTGGGTCACTCCTCGTATATTCAAAAATTTAAAATGCAGCATTAATTGTTATATCAGTCCAAGTTTGTAACTTAATATACGTACACATAACTTAATCGTCATCATCTACACCTTCTAGTGAGATCGGCTTCCAGTCAAGCCGGATGCAGCTATAAATATTAGTATTTTACATGGAGCGACTGCTTATCTGAATCTTTGGCAAGTCTGGTCAGACATTCGGCCCACTGACTACCTGTAACTACTGCAAATGACAGCCGGAACCAACGGATTAAAGTGTTTTCCGAGGCACGGATGAAACTCAGTATGTAATGGATGGTCACCCATCCACAGGCCGACCTTGGCAAGCGCTGCTTAACCTTGAAGATCGACCAATCTGGTTGTTATTATGTAGCCTCCTCCTCACCACATAACTTAATCCTACTTGCTAAAATCTGCTTAATAATGCCATACGTCCATTACGAGCAACGTTGCCGAACGTCTATTCCCACATTCGTCATCATGAATTTCCAATATATTCTTTCACGTATCAATTCAAACATCAGGTATGTCTGATTGCTATGCAAATCTGCCAACCCCCAGCAGCTGACTTACATTTTCCTCATGTCGACAGGAATGATCAAATAAAATATGTTGGTTGGCATATTTTCACGGTTCCCGTTCTTTTGAGAGAATCTAATTACACGGAGGTACTTGCTTTTGCATAGCATCTTTGTCATTTTGTAGATCTGTGACAGTCGTTACGATAGACAGTAGCTCGAAAGTCTGACAAACAGTCTTACCAGGAGGTATCGAACTACCAAGTAACTAGGATGTGGGGATCAGATGTAAAATATTGGTGTTCAAACTGGCGACCCCAACATAGTCGGGAAAAGGCTAGCTGGATAATGATTGAATTTGGCCACATTTAATTTCACTTTAGTAGGGTTCCGTACCTCAGTCGAAAAAAACGGAACCCTTATAGGATCACTTTGTTGTCCGTCTGTTAAGACTCTTTTTCTCAGGAATGCGTTGAGGTATCAAGCTAAAATTCAAGTCAACGCGATCAAAATATATGACCGTTTATGTCGTAGTTTAATAACAAAATACCTTCAAGTTAATACGGAACCCCCGGTGCACGAGTTCAACTCGCATTTGCCCGGTTGTTATAATTCTATTTTCCACGAATTTATTGCCACTCAATCAAAAATAAACCAGAACACGGCTTCATATTCAGACAATTCGATGAAAACTAACTATTCACTAGAAATTCCTCTTGTATCGCGGTTGCGTTTACAAACATGAACACTCACATAAACAAACAGAAAATAAACCTGTATTAACATTGAGCTTTAAATCCAAACATCTAAGTGAGCAATGATTGAAATAATAAACTATTATTTCTTTTTTTTTCACTAGGAATTTCTCCTGTATCGTGGGTAAATTTACAAACATTTAAACTCACATACACAAACAGCCAGACCCGGAACAACTCCCAGTAGGTTATAAAAAGTGGGAATCGAACCCGCGACACGCAGAGCAGCAGTCAATCGCTCAGCCACTGCGCCAACCGCGCCCTCTTTTGTTTTTGTTCTATAAATATTGTCCTATAATTATACGAACCATTATCCGATCGACTGAAAAGAACAGCCGTAAGTAAGAACGTCGCAACTGTCCAACAAGCAATCAAGCCAGTACAAGCAGAAAGTAGTTTTGAACAACAAAGCAATTTCAAGTAATAGATTTCAGACTAACCGTTACAAGTTAATCCTTTGAACAATCAATACCCGCCCAGTACAACCCACACGTTGTCTATAACTGACGCAGAGAAATACTTTTGAAATACCAAAGCTCAAGAATGTTTCACGAAGTTCAACCAAGTTTATAAAATGGTGGAATACGTACTTTTACAGCTTCACCTTTGTTCTTTCACGGGGGCTGAACTCTGTTAGGAGTTATGTCGGTGGGTATAACTATGACGCTTGAAATTCTAGAGGCTTGGGCAGGTGCATTATTTTTTATCGTTCTCACATAAATGTATAGTCTCGTGGGTCGACGGAGCTCGTGGCTTAATAATAACAGCCGCTCGGGTCGATCTTTAGGTTAAGCCGTGCTTGCCTAGGTTGGTCCGTGGATGGATGACCACCCATTTCATACCGAGTGTCCTCCGTGTCTCGGAAAGCACGTTAAACCGTTGGTCCCGGCTGTCATTTGTAGATCTTTGACAGTCGTTAGGTAGTCAGTAGCCCAAAAAGTCTGACAACCAGCCTTACCAAGGGGTATCGTATTACCCAGTACTAACTGGGTTGTGGAGGTCCGATAGGCAGTCGCTCCATGTAAAATACTGGTATTCAGCTGCATCCGGTTAGACTGGAAGCCGACCCCAACATAGTTGGGAAAAGGCTAGGCAGATGATGACATAAATGTATAGTCTCCAAATGAATCAAGTAACCAAGATTTTGTAACAATATTCTGATTGAAAAGAGTGTCCATGGAGTTTCTTGCTCTTTCTTCTCCATAGGGATCTACGCCTTGGAATGGGCAACTGCAGTACTTTCACAAGTTATTATGCCTTCTACTGAGTTGCTCTTCAACGTCATGTAACTCGATTTGTAACAGGCAACGTTTTTGTTAAAAATGCGTTTTTACGAGTAACCTCGCAATTTCTACCAAAGCCTCTTACCTTCTGACAGCACGCATGCTTGACCGCACAATACTGAGTCCCAAATATTGTTAGGTACCGTCATCACAACGGAGACTGAAGATTGACGAGATCGATACCAAACTTCATCCTGGTACACAATAGACGCAACCAAAACCCACCTTTAAGTCCCGTATACACTTGCAACAATTCCCCGTTGTTACGCCCAGCGCGGTGTTGTTTGCCGTACCAGCGATACCGCGATTGACTGGGTTCATTGTTTGACGCGGCGGGCGTAACTCTATTGTGGACGGAAAATGTCATAGCTCGCTCCGGTGTGTACCCGTCCTATGTTGCTTCGATGAATTGTATTTTACGCAGTTTTATGACAGATAGATAGGTCTGACGAAATTTTACACAATTTCGAGCCGTCAGAGTCGGTGTCAACCTGGTTTTACAATATTAGTTTGTGACATGTTTTTCGTAACACAACAGAAAAAAATATCAGGCCAAACTGTGTCGGTTACCCAAATATTTTTCATTATTAACGCTTTGAAAAATGAAACTAGTTCAACGGATTGTCATGTCACATCGGTTCCTCGGGGAGTCTGAGCTGAAAATATTCGAAACTGGGAAAAAAGTTGGTCACGTAAATAATCCGTGAAAATTTTCGTATCGGTTTTAGTTTCACGAAGGAAGATTTCATATAATACTATTATTTCCACAACAATCCAGATAATTTTGGATGTGCAAATGGAACTACAAAGCGACCACAATGCACCTATTCTCTTTCTTATAATATTTTTTTTCTCGTCAATAGCAAAATAAACCACTATAACATCAGTAAAATAGCCTCCAGGCACATTCTTATTAATCTCGCACTTCGTGAGAGCGCAAATCAAAATAAGTGGTTATTGGTCCAGGCGAAAATACTCTTATAATAATAATTCCCGATAATTATATTAAAATATCTTCACTTATAAAGTAAATTTTCCATGTCCGTCAAATTGGAATCATGCATATTGCAAATAATTTCAAGGCCTGGACAAAGAGATATCCATTGTTTGTCAATGACCAACATCGTAATCAGTTCAAGGACATGTGACACCCAACCCACGCTAGACCCTGGTGGTGGACGACAGCCCATCTCGTACAGAGAGAATAATAATATACGAAATGTGATAGTGGCTATGGAATTAGGAACCACCTATAAAGAATTACAGGGAGTTAAATTAGCTAGCGAAACTACTAATTAATTAGCGAAACTACCAATGTGTTTGGTTTCGATACCTAAACATAATCATCATCTACCTAGCCTTTTCCCAACTATGTTGGGGTCGGCTTCCAGTCTACCCGGATGCAGCTGAATACCTGTATTTTACATGGTGAGACTGCCTATCTGACCTCCACAACCTAGTTAGTACTGGATAAGACTTTTGGTCCACTGCAAATGACAGCCGGGACCAACGGCTTAACGTGCTTTCAGATCTTCTGTATGTAATAGATTGTCACCCATCCACGGACCGTCTTTGGCAACCGTTGCATAACTTAACTTAATAAAAATAAAACTTTTAAGACTGACCCGTGCGGCTGCTATTATTTAGCCACGAGCTCCTTTGGACGTCAATAACCGCTGAAATTATATAATAATTTATCCTATTGATGTTTCATTAACTCATCTCTGTTACTACTATCAGAGAAAGCAATTACGAGATAATTTTCTACAATCGACTGTACCATTACTGTGCATAGTAATAACGTAATATTATGATCATCTATGTATATAAATAATACATACATAACTACGTATTTGATGGACCTAGATTATGTATAATGCATGTTACTGTTAGCATTTATTACCACTATTTATTTGCTGTACTCAAAACATATACTACTATTATCTCCACATAACTATTAAATGATGAAAGCTCTGGAATTCAACCAATGCTGTTTACTATAGGTATGTTCAATGAATCACACATCAGTGGTATCAATATGACATTGACAGCGCCTTTATGTCGTAGCAGTAAGTGCGAAATTGTATCACAAAATACGGTACTAATGAATTAATTAACTGCTACCGGAATAGTTGAAACCGAACAAAATGAAAAAAACAAAACACAGAGCCACTTTTACAGAACTATGCTAATAATGGCTTCATTGCTTAAATCTAAAAGAAATATTATAAAGAGCAATAAAATCCTTAGTAATATTATAAATGCGAAAGTAAGTTTGTTTGTTTGTAACCGTTTCACACCTAAACCACTGAACCGATTATCCCGAAATTTTGCATATACGTTGTCAGGTGTACAGAAACGGACATAGGGTACCTTTCATTCTGAAAAAAAATTAGTACTGTTCCTGAAGAAAATACAACAATAACGTTCTTACGATAATAGATGGTGCAACGTGTCTTTCGAATCATGATTGAATTATATTATTACAAGCATTGATTGTCAAATTCTAAATTAATGCGAGCGAAGCCGCGGGCAAAAGCTAGTAATATTTAAAGGAATGCAACGTGCCTAAACATCATTATAACTTTGTTGCATGCCCTAATGCAATTAACATAAATAATATTGCCCCTCCAATAAACTTATACCAACTCCCCACTCAAGAATTTCAACTAAAACTTTCAAATAATTTAAAATGCAAGCCAAAAAGCGCAGTTAAAATAAAATAAAAAATTATCGAGGTTTTTCAGCTTCAGTAGATTTATTCGAACGAAGCCTGTTTGCGAAGTGGCCTATCCCATATAACTCTGTGCGCTGGACGCTTATTTTACTGTCCTTGAGTCAATAGAGACTTAAAACGAGATTTTAAATAAAAATGGCTCGTTTTGCAATGATAGTTGCGCTTTCGTTGAGTATTCTGGTTCGAATTAAATTATATTTTTTACAGGACTTGTGTAGTTGGATAGTATTTTAACAGCGATTGAAATGGTAAGCTTTGCAGTTTTTTGTGTTGGTTTATGTAGCTAGGATTAAAGCAGTTAACAGCGCCAGTTTTTACCCGACTGCAAGAAGGGTTATGTTTTTCGTGTGAATCTTGTATGTTTGTAAATTTGTTCATAACCTTGTATTTTCTAAACGGCTGGATGGATTGCGATAATTAAGGTATTGTTATATTCGTCTTAAAAACCCAAGTGTCCTTAGATAGGTGTTTGAAAAACAAAATGGTGGATTTTTGGCGCGAAATATCGCTATATCGAGTAGGGTATCAACATAGAGGAAATTAAAAGGGGATTAGAAAAATATATATAAATATATGTTTAAAATTAATAACAAATAACATAATAATATTTGCAGTCGGGTTTTTGATTTTTTAAATTATGTAACTTGTTTAAGGTTTAGAATTTATTCAAATTGTTTTTTTACCAACAGTTGATTTAGCGCTTTCAATATTTTGTGTTGTTCAAGTAGGCAATTAATTATATCCCAAAGAAAGCTTGTACGCAATAACACTAATTCTCTGAACGTTTGTTTTCAATTATATCAGCACTAAACGCTTAAGTACCTAATAAAAAGTAACAAAGAAAACCAATTTATATTTGCTCAAACCTCGCAACAACAACAAAAAACTTCTAACCCAATTTAATTCCAGACCGTATTCCCATAATAACGTTTTTACGTACTTGATCCTATAAAATCAATTGAAACAAGTATTTCTGACCGCAAAGGGTAGGTACGGCAAAAAGTTGTGCCCTGATCATGTGAATGTAATTGTATCAAAAGGCACAAAAACCACAAATCGAACGATTAAAGAAAAACTTCTAGATTGCGTACAAAGGCCTGTTAATGGTACCTTTTTTGTGGTTCTCGACACTTGCGCGAATCAGAAAGGGATTTTGACCTTACTTTTTAGGAAATGTTGCTCTAATTTTATGTTTTTGAGTACGCCCCTAATTGACATTGCTTTGAAACCCCTGGAAATTGGGACTTCAGAAGTACTTAGTTCTGGATTTTTAGACAGTAAGGACATTATTACGGCGGAGACCAAATAATCCTTTTAAAAATCTTTAATTAAATTGAAGTCCGCTACCGTTAGCAGCAAATTCCATCCAATAAACACCACTCCACAGGAATCTAGGAAATATGATAAGATTTCACAGCGAAAATCGTTGAAGCATTCGAGCCAATGTCGTGGTCAGGTAGAAGCACCTTTTATGTGCTACGCTCCAAAGAATGTGATCATTGTACTCTTCGAATGTCACCTCGCGCTACTGGTACTGCTCCCTCAATCGAGAAAATTGAATTGAGTCCGTAGTACCTCTTTTGAAAATGTCTTTTATAAGATACACGAAATACTTACTTGTTACTGGGAACCAATAAGTTGAACGTCAAAGATTTGTTTCGAACGTTTCGAAGACTCAATGTTACAAAAGGATTTGACTTGTAGAATCACTTAAATGGTCCCAGGAGGTGCTTTTTGATGCAAACCTTTTTACTGATTGTTAGTCAAATTAAATGTAAATTCCTATAGTTTGTGCCACAATAACAATTAACATTTAAATGTTTTTGTTTATTGTTACCACAAATGCGTGTGGGTGTAACAATTCAAAAGTATTTTATGATGATTTGATTTTATAGCGGTTAGAATGGTTACGACGATAATACCTGATTCTTTATTTATTAAAATCATAGGCATTAAATTGTTGTACCTACACAGGCAGACTGTGATTATACTTATTGAAATAATGAATAAAAAATAAAAAAAAATTGATAGATTACAAAATGTAACAAACAAAAATAAGGATCCGATCCCTATAAAAATATCTCTGACCTCAATAATAACCCAACGTCAAACACTTTAATTTCTAGAAACAAATAAATATTTATAACCCACTCAACAGAGTTGCCAGACTGAAAAATATTTTTCCAACAAATAAAACCTCCTCCTTTTGGAAGTCGGTTAAAAAAAAGCGAACGATCTCTAATAAAATTACCGGCATAGGATAACCGGGTCAGTTATTAATAAAGATATAATTTTCCCCGGTTATGAGTGCGGACGACCATCCGTTACGCAATTAAAACACGCGAAATGGTTTCGTGTCCATTGAGATTTGCATACAGATATGTGATTATAGCCAAAATGGCTTTATGTTATGAATATAATGCGTTCGAAAAAAGTTATGCCTCGGAATAGGTGTGCGAAATTTTATTGCTGTATCATCTGATCCGTGGCATACATTTTCTATGTTGTTGATAATAACTATGTGTGATAACTTAATTCACAAATAAATAAACTGATAAGGAACTCGTTGAAAAAGTTTATTGAACGTTAGAAAAAATAACTGCCATATGAGTCGAGTGGTCGTAAGCACGACTGTTGAGCATGAAGTCCTGGGTTTGATTCCAAGATTGGGCAAAGTGCTATTGGATTTTTCCATCAGGAATTTCTCAGTAGCGGCCACAGAGTCTAGATCTGTGCCCAATTGATGGCAATGGGCTCGCTCCCACACACAGGACTCAAATATAACTGGCTAAATGTGGGTGTACTATTCGGTACACCTTTGCTTCGGTACCCTTCAATAAAAAATATGATAGGAAGGTCTATGCCCAGATGTGGGACAAAAAAGGCTGATTGAAAAATAACAATTTACTGTGATCTTGGAAATAATTTTTTATCACTAAATTTTGCCAAGCCTTAGGTACTTGGGTGTACTTATAGGTACACTTCTGCCTAACCTTCCGTGGATTGCAAGCGTGATGTTATGGTGTGTTTATATTTTGTCACATTGGCATGAAACGCAAGCAACAAGCAATACGTCATCTATGGTACTAGAAACCATAATCCCCGGAGCAATGATCGCAGTATCCATCCGTGTATGAATACCAATTACCAATTATCGCAAGCGTGATGAACACGAAATTATACGCGACGGTTCATTAAAATGGATCTGAAATGTGGATGTTCTGAATTACGGTTGTATACCTAACTACCCAACATAACCAGAGCTAACTAAAAAGATCTTATGTATTAATACACACAAACATTGCGCGTTTCCAAGGGTAGGCAGAAACTATACAGGGTGTAAGGGACAGTCCTCCACAAACTGATGGGGTGAATTCAGTATATCATACTAAGATGACCGGTACAAGAAATTATTTCAGGAATGTTATGGGAATCCAAGAAATTTGATTTGTTTTATTTCCTCATATGCAATGTATCATTACCGTTGCAAAATGCACGTAGCGAATGGCATGCGCGACGACGAGTTCGATGAACTCTGTAGCTAGGCAGGAAGTGAACAGCTGCTTCCACGTGTCGTTCGTTAGAGAATTTCAACATCCATTGTTGGTTTTGTTATTTTAGCTGTATTATTTACATAAATGGAGTGCTCCGTACTGGAAATGTATTTTTTCTTTGAAATAAAGGAATAGTAATTGAAAAAAAAAACGGAGTAAAATTCCGGTGTAATATGATTTAAAATAAGGAGCTGAATGCACCCTGTTAGTTTGTGGAGCACTGTCCCTTACACCCTGTAGAGCACCACCTGCTATGATCCTTAAATCCTCTTTTGCGGCGTCTTTCACGGTCATACATCTTATATACGCATCCAGGAATATATTAGGTACCTAAATTTAGCTGTGTTTCTATCTGTTTTCGACTTTTTGGTATCAAAGCTTCAAAAAAAGTACCATATACATACAGCTGTTTAATAACAATAATGAGCTCCGACAGTCACGATATAAAGAGAACAAACTATCCCATTAAGATTTCAATGACCCTCTTTTAATTTAATCACCAAGTAATTTGGCACCGAGATAATATTTCCCTCACAAAACAACAATACTGAAAAGATTTTACCCATCCCGTATTTTATTTTACGTTTGTACATTAAACTAGGCCCCAGTTTATATTCGAATGCTGGCAACAAAAGAGATTATTCTACCAAAAGATTACAAGATAAGGCTTTTTGCAAATATACCTAAACAAGTAAAATTACCAAATACGCAGTACATTATGTAGGGAAAATGCCTGAGGTAAGCGGTTTTGTAAGCTGAAGGCTGTACGACAATGCTCTACGACCTTGAACAAAATAGACGAAAATTTCTCTCAAGGAGGTAACTCATATCCAACCTTTATGTTATCTATAGCTATAATATTCGTATATGTAAGTACGCCTTTTACTTGACCGTGGCGGTCGACCGATGTATAACCATCTATTTCTCGATCGGCAGTAAAAAGAATAAGCTCTTTCTCTTCAAAATGAATTTATTTTCATGAAAGTCGGGATTTCATAGTGAGATTGGAGCATATAATCCTCTACTACTGAGATACTGCCAAGTGAAATTCGCCTCAATAACTGTCAAATGGTTTTAAAAATAGTGTTTTGTTTAACGTTGTCGAAATCTTTCATCAATCAAACGCAGTGTTTAGCTATAACCGCAGACGAAACCAGCAGGCGTCTTTTGTTGATCTGACTTTTGTCGATTCTTCCGTCGACAAAATCCGTTTCTACGGTGGTCATGCTACGCGTGCAGGAAAGAAAAGAAACCGATGTAAATCCATCCAAATGTAATACAAGACAAGTGTCTTACCATGTCCTCACTTCAATGTCTATATTACGGCCTAGATAGCGGACATCGGATGTCAGCTAAGCAGGTCAACGTACGGGATCCCAGACATCCACCCATCTATTAAAGTTGGTTGCCACGGCGCGACTAAGTGATGGAGAGCTAGAATAGAATGTAAGCGACATATCGGCGACTTATAGACTTTGCTAGTTGCTTGAACGTGTTTTGGATAATCCGGATTCAATATTAAGTGCATTTTTAAAGAGTTACAGCATTTTCGAAGGTAATAGATTATTTGAAAACATCGAAAAAAAAACAAAAATATTTAATTTTATAGGCCGTCAGTTAGATCACCAAAAAATGTTGGACACGTATTTTTTCTTTTGTCACATAATCAAAAAATTACGACGATACAGCGCATCAAAGTTCAAGAGAGGGGGCTTGAGACGTCACTGGACAGTCAAAAGTAACAGAAATTTTGACGTCACGCGAGATTTCAACGCGCTATATCGTGGTCATATTTTCAGTCGAATACCCTCTTGCATAGACTCAGTATCTGCGTCTGATTCACGTCCAACTCAACTAGACTGATTTGAAAGATCCACTCCGTGATAAAATCGGTAAGTACTTTATAGCAAAATCTATTTGGATGAAAAATGAAATTACTTGTCCAGCATCATCGCCTATTCTTTTCATTACCAGTGAGCTACGAACTTGAGTAATGTGTTAAGACTTTTAATTCTGTCAACGGCTCGCCAAGTAGCGAAATATAAAAGAAATGGTTAATGCGCGCCAATTGCGGTTGTCACCCCAACCGCAACACATTCAGCGTCTAGACTTTTAAGCACTTATAAGTCTTATTCATGTGCGGTTTCCGCAAAGGAAAGGAAAAGAGTCCATCTATTCCTGGGGCTGTTAGAAAAAAAAACCTTTTTGTAGAATAGGGCTTGCCACATCCTGTGTGGTAATCGAATCCGATGAGAATAATCGACTGGGAGTAACCTATTAGTTTGACAATTATTCCAGTTAGTATTACATATTAAATACCTAACAATACCGTCTTTTGAATGATAGGATACTCAAGTCATATAGTGCTACAGGAGCTCATGACTAAATAATACCAGCCGCTTGGGTCGATCATCAGGTTAAGTCGCGCTTGGTCCGTGGATGGGTGACCGCCCATTACATACCGAGTTTCCTCCGTGCCTCAGAAAGCATGTTAAGCCGTTGGTCCCGGCTGTCATTTGTAGAGCTTTGACAGTCGTCGCAGGTAGTCAGTAGCCCGAAATTCTGACAACTAGTCTTACCAAAGGGTATCGTATTACTCAGTAGTAACTGGGTTATGGATGTCAGATAGGCAGTCGCGCCATCTAAAATACTGGTATTCAGCTGCATCCGGGTAGACTGAAAGCCGACCTCAACATAGTTGGGAAAAGGTTAGGCAGAATAGTGCTACATGGCTATTTTAGCCCGCTGTTCTAGTCAAATCTAAGGACCCGGACACATCGCCACGGCGGGCGCACCGTACACGGCACCATCCAGCGGTACGACGCCGCGCCGTGGCGATGTGTCCGGGCCCTAACGCCGCCATTTTGTTTTTTCAAAACAATTTTTCAAAGCGTTTATCAACCGTACCTTCACACAGTCATTCAGGCATAAAAGAACCAGGCTGAACTACCTACAATATTCAAGAAGACATTAGATGTTCTTAATTTAAAATTGCATTCCTAGACACGCAGTTGCATCTGAACCCTTCATACCCCCACCACTAATTCCGTCACCTCCAACAATTGAATTATTAGCGAACATAACAGTAACTGAATTCCGTGTTAGATAACTAGAGACATCGATCTCGGAGTCAGTTTCTAGGTCAACATGACGACAGTAACGGCCGTCAAACAAACATTCGGATCAGATTTCAGTAATGTCACCAACGGAATCCAATGGGCCCATTTAGGCTTTGATGGAATTTAGTGGCTTATATTCAGAGCGATTGTGTAGGTAGGGAAATAATTGTGTTGTATCACATAAGTATTATATATATAGATACTAGCTTGTGCCCGCAGCTTTGCCTGCGTGGAGTTCGGTAACTATCCCGCGAGATCGTACTACCGGGATTAAAAGTATCCTATATGTTAATCCAGTATAAAAACTATCTGTGTGCGAAATTTTATCCAAATCGTGTCAGTAGTTTTTGCCTGAAAGAGTAACAAACATCCAGACACTCATACATCCTCACAAAGTTTCGCATTTAAAATATTAGTAGGATTGGTTGCTCAAGGCGCTGCACTGCTGGGCTTTCTCGTGGAGTTAAGGTGAATCGAATAGATCTCCCACCCGCACACAAAATACGCGCTTTGACGTGGAGGTGCGGAAACCTGCCCGTTATACAATAGAATACAATACAATTGGTTCTCAAAAAAATATCATCATCATCTTCCTGCCCTTGTCCCATTCTACATGGGGTCATCCCAACATTTTTCTTTTTCTATTCTCCCCTGTCACGATATCATTTACTCCCTTTTCTTTCTCAAACAGATAGGTAGAGGGAGTGTGATTATACATTGTATAAATTCCCCATTCTATGGGCTACTATAAATTTATTCTAGATCCTTTCGCTTCATCCGCGGTCATAAATGGGTGCCTTGCCTTACCTAATTTAAGTCTCACCTTTCAAAGACCAGCAATGGGGCAGACCTCATATTAGGGCGCTATATATGTTTTAACAAGCCTAGACTATCGCACTGCTGGGCCAAGGCTTCCAGCAAGTCCTTCCAGGAGTTTTTATCCCGTGCCACCTGGAACTAGCAATCGCGGTGCGTGAAAAAAAAAGTCATATCTGTTGATGATTTGTCGTAGGTAGGATGGGGCTACCTAGACTTCAAGAGAGAGCGGTGCAAGTTCAAAAATTTTAACACGCCGCCACACTTAGTTCAGATTTCCTTTTGTCCATTCTTAAAGAACAGGACTTCCTTACGCCGTATGTATGCAAAAACGTTATAAATTAAGAAAAATCAGGCTGGAAGAGCGTGCGAAGAGAATCCAAATATTTAGCGCCCCGCCTCTACTCACTAAGTAAAAATTATTCAAACTCAACTCAAACTCAAACTCAAAGCATTTATTTCAAATAGACCCGTGACAGGCACTTTTGCATAGTCAAAAATAAGCTACCTACAGTTCCGCCACAGGCATAATAACTGTAAATGGACTGTAGTTGCCCATTCGAAAATAGTAGATCTCATGGAGAAGAATGGGCAAGAAACTCCATGGACACTCTTTTCAAATCAAGTTATATATTACATAGTCCTGGGTACAATATTGTTGCTTCTATATGTGAGCACAGTGTAGAGATAGGAAAATAAAACAAAACTACAGTTAAAACCATAAAGATTAGGATAAGCCCTACTAACCATAATAGAAAGTCTACATGGTACTCACACTTACAAAAACTCAAATAATGCTTCTAATTTATATGAAACAATGGTTATCAAAGTAACTAAGTTTCCAAACGAAAAAGTTATTGAGGTATTAAGTAAGAAATGAGTATTTTTAATTTGAAAATCGTTCATATTAGCGCTCGACTTCCATAATACTACGTAAATTGATTTAACTAAAGGAGATTACATTTCAATGTGTACCTATTCACTTATATCCGATTATTTCCGACAGTGGCCGTACATACGCTTTCCAGGTATTACTGCACAAATTATTGCTCCACAATAGAGGAAATCGTTTCCATGGAACGTGTTTTATTCAGCGTTTTCATTATAAGTTGAAAGAGCTTCGTATTTTTTAATGTAGTGCCGTTTTACATGTTGTATCTGATGGAGATTAAGTGGAGGTCATGATATTCGATGTGTGGTAGTAAAATCGTCAACAGTTTTTTCATGTTCCGTTTTTTGTCAACTTCTAACAAAATGTTGCGATTGCGTTACTTTGGTGCTGTTTAAATTATATTATTTGTTGTAATGTCACCAATCTTTAAAAATGTTCAAAATGTAAACAAAATTCTCGTATGTGGAATGCCTCGTATAAAATTCGATGGAAAGACATTAGTCATCATGTTATGAACGAGCTTGAAAAGCAAAGCATTTGTTGGTCTGAACAATGAACACTGAAGAAAAGTGAGCACTACTAAAAATAGAAGGTACCTACCTATCTACCGTTTTTATGACATGACGTCTTCATTCAGAAATTATGGTCTCCTGAGTATTTATAAAGCTTCCACTAGACATCTTATAAAAGGCAATCATAATAGGGACCTCCCTAAGCCAAAACCTCCGCCTACAAGTTGGTCCATTTAACCTTTTCAGCATTATTCGTGTTTTATTGAACTCATATCATTATAAATATTGGAGAGGGGACATATTGATCATAAGTTCGTGCCGCCTACGAATACTTTTGGGGACCTATTTTCTTTCGGCTTACTTCTACAATTTGCGTGGGAGGAGCTTTGTGTGATAAATTACTATATTTTAATACTGTTTATTTGGCATAAAATGTTCGAAGTTATCCCTATATAGATTAAGGTAAACAGGGCAATCTGGTTGAGTTTAACCTACTTACTTACTTTAGTTTTAGGGAACGTTCTAGATGAGAGCGGAAAAATAAAGATCAGATCTTTTATTTTTATTTTATTCGTATAATATGGGTTAGTAGGTGGTATATAAATGTTACATTACATAATATAACAGTAAATTATTACTAATTAATAATAAATACTAAGTCATAAATAAAAGAATCTTAGCATAATACAGTCCACTGCTGAAAGTAAATAAGCATAAAATGATAAAACCATTAGGCTCTTCTAATATATTTCGTTTATAGTAATTATGTTGGTGTTAGTTAATATTAATATACTCGTAGCTCACTAAATTCTCACATAATGTCCACAGATAGTACAAATATAGTTTTATACGAGCGTTTAAAACAGTAGTGTCCTTTTGAAACACCGTTGTACACAGGGCGGCCATTTTAGAAAAATAAAAGTAACCCTCGCTATTTACTGAGTAATTAAAGCACTGGCTGGTCTTTACGACTAGACCCAGAATGTTCTATTACATTCAAGCCGACGTTTAAAAAAAAATACAAAACATTTTTAAACCACTTATTATTATTTACGTAAATGTTGCTCGTTATGAATAATGCAAGACTTTTCAAAAAAGATAATGACGTTGCCAGCATTAAAATATTGAATTACATTTTATGGTGGTCCTGGCCTATTTGGGTCGTGTCGTTTTGCAGTTTTAAGTCTATGAATACATTTTTAAGTTATTTAAGTCGTTTCGGTAACTTTTTCTTCAATTTCTTTTCAAATAATGAGGCCGAAATGATAAATAAAATACCAGTCCAGTTTTAAACACACAAATATTCTTAGAAATGGAAAAATACCAATTGAATAGAAATGCGTGTTTTGGGTTTTTCCAACAGGAATTTCTCAGTAGCAACCACGGAATCTGGATTTGTGCCCGGTTGATGGCAATAGGCTCGCCCCCTATTACATGGGACTTAAACATAACTAGCGAAATGTGGGTGTTCTATTAGGTACACCTCTGCCTAACCCTTCGGGGATTATTATATAGGGTGAATGGTAATTAGTTGCCGATACTTAAACAAGTGATAATTCTCATGATAACAAACAACTTTCCCAAAGAAACATTTTTTTTATACCTATTCGTTCACTTTTATTCCAATAACAGCCGTATGAAATTCACGCGCGCGTGCCTTTTCGTCTCATTACTATTGTACCGTGCAACAGTGGGTAGGCAGAGCATAGTGGGAGACAGAACGGCGCGGTCACGAGGCTAACAGCTGATAGGTCACAGGCGCCCGCGCGCACAAATTTCATACGACTGTTGTGTTATTGGAATAAAAGTAAACGAGTATAAAAGAAATAATTTTCTTTGGGAAAATTGTTTGTAATCATGAGTACAATCACGTGTTTAAGTATCAGTCACTAATTACCAGTCACCCTATATAGGCGTGATGCTATGTTATATTTCTAGAAAAATAATATTCACAAAACAATTCACTGCATAATTTGAAGTAGGTTGTCAAGCGGTCAAGCACCCGTACTCCCCTAAACATAGCCACGTCATCTTGCCTGAGACCCTTATCATTACATAAATACTTAGAAGTACCTCCACAGATAAAAACACATAAATAAAGTGGACCCAAACGAGACCGGAATATCTTCAAGCAAAGATGCGAGTAAGCATGAACACAATAAATTTTCATACCACTTAAATCAGCTTTGATCATAAATACATAAAAAACCGTGGAAAGGAACCCCAGGGCGATGGTTATCGATCAACTGACCGTGTACGGACCCCTCAGGGATCGAATGGACGCCCTTTGTAATCAAAACAGTAATCAAACGGTATGAATTGGGAGGAGCGAGTGAAAACTTAATTCGAATTTTAAACTCGTACATGAATAGTCTTGCCCTAAATATTTCGTATTGATTTTTTATTCAACAAGGGATTAATTGAAGAGATTACTTTGAAACTGTTTTGCATGACTATGAATAGGAGTTACCCTCTTTTTTTAAATTTAGATTGGGATAGAGTTTTATTACGCCAACTGTTGCGAGCGGTTAGAAAGAAAAGGGTTTATGATGAGCTATTGTTTGCTTAAATAGTTGTTTGTTCTGAACAGATTTTGTAATTACTTTTTTATGTATTGAAAGCTTTTTGTACAAGCTTATTTTTTCAGTTGTTAACACATTATAATTTGTTGTATTCAATGTCATTTTCCATTATGTGAAAAGGTTTATAAACTTTAATATTTGCCTCAGTACACGGTTAAAAGAAGTCATTCCAAGTTTACGGTTAACGATGATAACTACAGCCTGGCCGAGGCGGCACCGAAATCCTTTTAGCCGTTCCAGTTATACTAAAACCAACATATTCAGTTCATCCTACATTATTATTAAAAAACGCTGAACAAATAACATTATGAAAGTAAATCCACGTATTAAAAGGAGTGTTCGCGCAGTGTTGTCGCACCCACCCTTAATCTGGCGACCCGGTTCGTTCGCCAAGCAATTATCTACGTGAAATAGTGTCCGTATTAGGAGCACTTACTTTGTACAGAATTAAACCGGATTACGCTAACTGTAAGTAGCCGTCTGTGCTGGTATTCAGCCGGAAATAACAGCATTAGACGAAACAATCATTTGACTGTACCCCTGGTACCCAATGACGACTGAGACTAAATTGTTTGCACTAATTTTATTCGAATTACCGAGTAGTGAAATGGACTTGAATTAAGTCTTCGTATACACGAGCTTGATGGGAATTAAATGTACTGTTATTGCCAAGCCATTGCTACAACACATTGCCCGGAGTAAACAGAAATATAGAGACAAAACGACTTCAAGGAAAAGAGGACGCGCGTTATCCAAGCCATTTATATTTATTACAACCGAACATGATGTTATGTTAACTTGAAATACCAACAATAATCCAAACGATTTCAGACTCTATTTATAACGCTAGCCGTTTAACAAATCGGCTATATTTGCGTCACACAAATAAAACAAGGTATTTCGTTCCGACCTTTTGATATAGACCCAAAACTAATGCGTCACAATAGATAATCCCACCCAACATGTATGTCACCTTTGTTCTGTTGAAAAATAAGCCTTAGTGCCATATCCGATAAATCGTGTTTCGAAAAAAATACATTGTGAGTGGGTTACGTAACGATACCCATATTATGGGCTGTTTGTGGGACAGAAATCTCTACGTAATGGTTCCCACACGGCTCCTTATTTTAAGGATACACGCGATATAGCAAAATGTTTTCGTAAAATGGCTCGCCCATTTTACTGTATTGACATAGATAATGTACTCTGAAGCCAGTGAGACGGTGGAGGGAGCGACGAGGTGCCCAAGGGAGGTTTTTCTAAAACAAAGCCGTGAAAGCAAGGGAAGATTAGAAACGATACACTTTTACCAAAGGCGTGGTGTTTCGCTGGGAAATATCCGACGGATGCTGTGAGAACTTAGATAACCGTCTGGGTCAGATACGGAGGACGAGAGAAAATATATTGCCTGTTTTTTATAAAGGTTTTGCTTCCTATTTAATATCAGAGAGGAAGTCCGCCTTTGCGTTATTTAGGAAATATCTCGTAGATTAATTTTGTATGAGCACTCGTCTTTTGCAAAAAATGGAGTCTGGCACGTTTAAATGGCGTGTTTGAACAAGTAAATACCAAAATGTTCATAAATGATTTATAATATTCCCGTCAAAACATTGAATAATTTATCAAACCCACTTTAATATTGACGACCGCATAATCGCACCTGGATTCGCCTCATCAATAAGCTTTCGGGCTAATCCCTCGGAGCAAGTGCGGAGCCCGCAGGCTAGGAGAGTGTACATAGTCTACACAGACCCAAAAATGTAGATGTGGCCGTTTAGCTACTTATCTCCGCCCCCTCGCTTGCTTGTTTTGTTTGAAAGCCCTCGACACCATGTGGCGCTGTAAAAACAGACCGACTCGATCCGTCCCCTTTAATCCAGGATACACAGCCGTTCGTACACCCTTCACTCATTTGCATAAGTCCTGTCCGTCATAAGATGGGTTGTAAAAGTTTAATAAGACTTTCTGATGGCAGCTCTCACAGATTTAATTGGATTAAACTGGATCATAATGATTGGCGTTGCGTTTTAAGTGTTTTTTATAAAAATCTTTTTTTGATTTTTTTTTATGCATTATTTTTGGTTGGTACTGACGGAATAACATTATTTTGAACGTGTTATAGACTGTTAACCATTATATTTCAAACCCTCATCTAGAAAACTTAACAGCGTGATTGCTCTCATTTGATTTAAATGATGAACATCAAAAACTTGGCCTTAATGGCTCCTTCTGAAGTCATATAAATGCACACACGTTCTCTTTGAATTTAAATAATGTTAATCCGTTACGGTTTAGCATTTCAGATGGAGAAACTATAGCCAGTAATGCGATCCTAAAGTTAGTTCCAATAAAATACGTGAGTGATAAACCACGTTCACATACATTTTTGAACAGTCGTTTCAAGTGGTAACAAGATATAAAAATAGCGAAGTGATTGTACAACTGAATCGGAATTGCCATCGAAACTTTTATTACCTCCTACATATCTAACCCCATTGAGTAGATACAAAAATGGCTACAATTGGCTAAAAAGCGACATCACGCCACAAGTTCATCCAATAAATATTCCTAACTGCCGTTTCGTAAGGAAACAAATGCTCGAAAACACAATGATGGCCGACAAAACACAATACTGCTGAGAACAAGTGAAGCGTGCCCGACATATTCTGTTTGTTGTGAAAATTGTGTGGTTCATGTTTTTCTCACGTTGAGCATATTTCTTTGTAAGTTGTTTTTAGGGTAATCGCTGTAATCATTCTTATCCTGGCTATTCGTTTCAAATATTTTAACTGACCGGAAAGTGAGGAGGAGGTTATTTGTTTATCGTGGCCGGAGTCGGGAGTGTTTTGAAGTCACGAATACGAGGATAATAACCATAAAGAGCATGATATGTGGCCATGTTTTTATGTTAAGTTTCCATAACAAATAGAGCACTCGGAGAACATAATGTTTGCTTAAGTACGATTAAAATTAATTCTTATTCTTATTCTTATTCTTTATTGCACACAAAAACAACAAAAATATATGTACAAATTGCAATAACATAGCTTATGTACAAAGGCGAGCTTAACCCAGAATTGGGTTTTCTTACAGCAAACCAAATTTCGATTTAATATTCGTAATGGAAGATTAATTATTCCATATATTAGGTACATATTTCACATTCGTTGTTATTAATAAAAGTGCCGTTATAATATATCATAAAATATACCCGTGATCCTAAATTCATGACGAAGTTGTTTTCCTTTTGGAAAATATAAGACGAGAAGCGATATATTACTCAGGCGTTGATAAAGCGCCCTTCGGCAATCCATAATTTTCCGAGAAAATTATTCTCATGTAACTTATTCCCACATCATTAATTCGTATAAGTTTCAGAGAGGGTTCCTTTTACAACATTTTTGCATGCTGTCGAATTGAGTTGATGTAAATTATATTCGAAACAAGGAAAATATACTGCCCCATGAGATTACTGACGAAATATTTTCTTCGTTTTATCTTTCTTTCGAAGTAAAGAATAATGTCAACGCTGCGTCGGTCAGCGAAGCAACCGAAACGGAACGACGTTATCTTTATAGGCGGTACCTACGCCTATTATTCTGCTATCGCACTTCCTTAGGGTTCCGTAGGTAGGTGGTACCTATATATCGGAACCCGTAGGTATTAGATGTGTAATATATCTTCTATCGGGCTTAATAAAGAAGACATGGCTGGCTTGGGAAGTTGCTAACCAAAGTTTTCTGATGAAAAATGTCGATCTATTTTTCTCCGTCGCTCGCGTAATTTGGATCATGTGGTCGGTTGCACGATTGCGCAGCGAAGAGATTATAATAAAGTTAGGACAGTCTGAAGGGTCATTAATTTTATACAATATTATAGAGAGTTTGATGGAAAATACTTAGGATGTTTTGTATTTGGGATGTTTTTCGGATCTAATCGGATTTTCTCCTAATTGTTTTGATCGCTCGTTGCAGCTGCTAATTCTTTTTTTTTGCATATTATGGATGGCGCAGAAAAATATTCCATTAACCTAATACAATAGATTTTCATAATGTTTACCCAAACATTAAAAAAAAATACTTTACGAGACAAATTACGTACGGTCTGTGAAACAAAAAGGTCTTAAAGAGGTCTTCTTACTCGGGTCACTTAAAGATACTGAATTTAAATATACAGCGTAGTAAATTCGGAGGAGAAAAATGATTTGAAAAGGTACCTTCCTACTTTGCCTAACATACCGTAGAGAATTGGGAATAACAACTTAGAGGAACACTTCGTTAGAGAGAAAATGGGAGGGCAAACGGTCTCAGTGACAGGGACCTTAAATGAAATTCGTAAAGGAAAATCTGCATTCATTTAAATTTTATTGTTAAGAAGATTTTGTTGATTAATGTCGGTGTCTATGTTCGTTCTATGTTTATTACGTCACAAAATATTGTCAATGGAGCGTTCGTAAATGGAATTGCCGTGTTTCGGCGCGAGCGTCTTGTAAACACATCTGTGTAGTTACTGTCTCTGAACTACACAAGCATATTTGCAAATTAAGCGCTGTATGGGTAATTACTTTCGTTGTTAATTAAACTGTACCTACTTGCATTCAGAATCTTAGATAGTTATATGAAATCTCTGCTTGCTTAATTATCTATTTCAGCGTTTCACAAGTGGCACTAGCTTTTAAACCGTTACGTATTATTTTTTACAGCGACTATCAACAGGATTGAGGATTGACATTAGTTTTTTGATACCTCATGTCAATTCAATACATTTTTGACCGTTTCTTCATTGTTATTGCTTCTTTCTTCTTTATCGTGTGATTAGTGTCTAACTTGGTGTCAGAGTTTTTATGCCACCCTGGTATCTGACTTGGCTTTACATACCGTCGAGAAATATCTCTCAGGCATGCTGGTTTCCTGACAATGTTTTCCTTCACCAAAGCAAGTGATAATTATACAATACACACATGAATTTGGAAAATGCCTTGGGATCGAACTCACGACCTATGACTTGGCAGTCCGACGGTCATCGCTACGCTATCACTGCTAAATTATTGTCATTGCTGATAGAATGTTATTCCAATTTCCAAAATGTATGACACTGGTATTTGAACTTTGTCATGATTAACGTGTAAAACGTGAATGTTTAGAAAATCTTTACAAATATTATAAATGCGAAAGTAAGTTTGTTTGTTACCTTCTCACGTCTAAACCACTAAACCGATCATCATGAAATTTTGCATACATGTTTTCAGGTGTACAGCAACGGACATAGGGTTACTTTTATCCCGAAAAAAATACTGTTCCCGAGGAAAATAATAATAACGTTCTTATAATAATAGATGGCGCCACGTGTCTTACGAATCACGATTGAATTATATTATTACAACCAGAGTACGAACCGAATTAATTGTCAAATTCTAAATTAACGCGAGCGAAGCCGCGGGCAAAAGCTAGTTCTGGATATTCATTAATTTGGGTTGCAATGAAATAATTGCATTTTAGCTCAAGACTAATCCGTGCCCGACTCCAACTATTATATTATATGGACACTATTACCCGTAAGTCAACGGATATTAATGTAATGCTAGGTCGACATAACGTTATAGCGTCACGATGTTATCAGCTTATGGGTCAATGTCCTGTCGATGTTCGCAATTGAGCATGGCTTTTCCCTATTAACGGCTACGCTGGCTGTAATGATCTGTATGTACATAGCAGTATGTATTGTATTGGCTTTTACTAATGTAGTAAATAGAATCATCAGTGAGCACGTTCTATGTAAAATACTATTAAAAAAGAGTAACTGTTGAGAATATGATGCCTAGGAAATGGTTCTTGGAATCTGTCTTCATACCCTGAAAGTTTTTGTGAATTTTTCAAATTTTGAGTTTCGTTCGATACATTAAATTGTGTTTTGTGTCATGAGCAGCTGATTTTTTATTGATTTATTTTATGAATAGCTTTCGACTCGGGCTCCTTACATTGCATCACTAGTACGTATAGTAGTCGTAGTATATGGTAACGTGAGTGAACTTCATGGATTTTTCTAAATAGTCTTTAAGGCCCTTTTTTACGCCATATATTGGCAAAACATAGTGCACATATTTTAGACAATATACTATCTGTAACCATACCTATGTTGAACAAAGTAAATGATTAATTGATTGATTGAATACAGATACCTATCTCAAATCACTGCTGTTCTCTACAAAAGTGCAATACCAACACGGTCAAAATTTATGTAATAGCTGATAAAAAAAAAAACCAATGAAAAATTTCTATGTAGCCTCCAAATGTTGTACTGAATACGTGGTAACCGTTTTCGCGTCGATGTCCCTTCCACCGAGTATTACAAGCTGAATTAACAGAACCACCCTATACAAGACCCAACGACTACTCAGCAACTTCCAATTACATATAATCCAAACAATCTTTTCCTCCCCCATTCAATCTCAACTTTTCAATTACAAAACAAATTATTTACTCAACTGACTGATACAGAGTCCATTCTATGCCGCTAATACTCTCCAATGAGAAACTTTATTTATGCACAGATTGGCCTACATCAAAGATTTCACAGAATGCAGAAGATATTGGAGAATGTTTAGGAATTATCAGAAGTATGTAGCAAAGAAACGATTGGAGTGACCGTCAGACTGCTAATCATAGGTTTCGAGTTCGAACCCAATACACGGACCTCTGATTTTTTGGATTCTTGGGCGTATTGTATAATTATCACTTGCTTCGGTGAAGGAAAACAACGCGAGGAAACCAAACCAGCATGCCTGAGAGGTATTTCTTGACGGCATGTAAAAGCCAAGTCAGAGGCCCATGGACGGCATAAAAACTCTGACACCAGTTTAGGTACAAACCACACGAAAAATAAGAATAAAGTAAAACTTACATACAACCTAACATTAGGTTACATGATCACTGAGACTAGGGATTCATCTGAATGCAGACGTTGTGGAAGAATTTGGATGATTGGAAGAATCTTGAGAAGAAATTGTTTAGAGCCTTGTAAAGTGTCTATTGCATTCAGCGTCAGCCTGACGCCTGACCTAACGTCAAGAGTTCAACTGAATGCATACGAATAGAAGCATTTATGTATGATCAAATGAATCTAGCTATAAAAACTATTGAGGCTCAAGATTGTATTCAGCATAAATAAGTATTGGGGACCGAGATTTTAAAGGCATACTGATATTGACTCAACTACTCAGCAACTTCGCCTAATTAGCCATACCCTCCCCGTAATGTTTCCCCCTTTTCAATCACAAAACAAATTATTTACTCAACAAACTGATACTCGTACAGCAGAATCCATTCTATAGGCTGCTGCTATTTCCAAAGAGGAACTTTATTTGTGCAGAGATTGACCTACATCAGGGATTTGAATGCAGACGGTAGTTCGCCTGGCGGAACGTAGAGGTATTTAGGAAATTTGCATACGATACCATCAGGCAAAATCTAAACGAAGAAACTTTTGGGCACCCCGTAAAGTGTTATTGTAAGCCTAATTATGTATTGGGACCGAACCTTTAATGTTAAGGGTGTATTGATTTTGCTTGCCTTAATTTTAATTAGAAGAGATTTTAGTTTGGAATTAAGAGATTGGGTTTAGGTTATCTTTTATCTGTATTGAGAGGCGGGATTGAACTTTAAGGTAAATATTCATAAGTCGTAACCGATATTTGTTGATGAATAATTAATAAGTAGACTTTGTATGTCAGTTCTATTCTCCTCTTTGTGAACAGATGAATATATCTACTTTTGAAACATTATGGAATTTATAAAGGGTTTAAGTCATCCATTTATCGACTTGAAAAGAGATGAAGTGATTACCAATACTCAAAGAATAACAGTTAGTTACTTAACAAGAACAAGAGGAGTTCGTGGCTAAATAATAACAGCCGCTCGGGTCGATATTTAGGTTAAGCCGTGCTTGCCTAGGTTGGTCTGTAGATGGGTGACCACCCATTACATACCGAGTTTCCTCCGTGCCTCGGAAAGTACGTTAAGCCGTTGATCCCAGGTGCCATTTGTAGATCTTTGACAGTCGTTAGGTAGTCAGTGGCCCAAAAAGTCTGACAAACAGTCTTACTAAGGGGTATCGTATTACCCAGTACTAACTGGGTTGTGGAGGTCAGATAGGCAGTCACTCCATGTAAAATACTGGTATTCAGCTGCATTCGGTTAGACTGGAAGCCGACCCCAATATGTAGTTGGGAAAAGGTTAGGCAGATGATGACTTAACAAGAATAAGCGCTATTTCACCATAACCCTATCCAGTTTTATACTGTTCAGTCAGAGATGCTACCAATATTATCACGTAGACATTTTACCGAAGATGCTGTCTAGTGAAATAGGCTCGCAGGTACCTGTTATAATCAACCCCCTAGCAGACAGATTGGAGAGAGATACCAATTAAATTGGAACGCTTCCTTGATAAACTGACACTACCTTGGATGCTGCAATCAAAACGTTATATCATAACGTCAAACATTTCATAAACGTGCGCAGAATATCGTATTTTGCGGCTTGTTCTATTGATTTATTTCCTTATACTTAAAAATAATTATATAAATGCAATGGTTTTTTAAGCATTTATATAATTATTTTTACTTTCTTTTTGTAGTCTAAAAAACAACTAAATTGAGCGTCGAGTTTATGTGCAATTTTTCGTCTGTTATAATCATAATAATTGTATTTTTTTTTAATTATTATCTATTGTGGTGTATTTATATTTGTGTGTATATTTTGGATTTAAAACGTTGTTGTTGCAAGCATAGCCGAAGAGCATGAGGGCGTGGATTCTATTCCTAGGATGGACAAAGTGTTATTGGGGTTTTTCCATCAAGAATTTCTAAGTAGTAGCCTGTATCTTAATTTGTGAACAGTTAATGACTATAGACACACTACAGAGTACTTTATAATACTGAAAAAACTCTCTGTTATATGGAACTTAACCACTCGTATGCCGAGTATCCAGACACAATTAAAAAGTCTTTGTGTCTCGTGTAGATCTACGTTCCGGCACACGAAGGGTTAAACATAACATAATTAGTAAAATGTGAGTATACTATACGGGGTGTAAGGTACACTGACGCACTAATGGTTACCAGGTATTCAGTACATCATTCTGGACCCTTACATAGAAATTTTTCATCGGTGTTTTTGTTTTAAATCTGCTGTTTCCTACAAAAGTGCAATATCTACACGGTTAAAATTATTTTTTTTAATAATCGATGGAAAATTTGTAACAGTTGTATGGTTATGTTATGTGTTGTGTATGGTAACAGTTTGTATGTCAGTGTCCCTTCCACACTGTATAGGTAAACCCATAACATTTCGGGTATTGCAGGCGTTTAGTTATTTTGAAAAGAAAGTATAATTAAGTACTTCCATTTGAAAACAATTCAAAATATCGGAATAATCATACACAAACAAATTACATCACACTTTAAACCACACCACAATTTGGTTGATTAAATAATTAAATAACCAAATAAAGACCAACAGAGGCCGATTGTATGTATCCATTTTGAAAACATTAATCAGCATGCTAGTAAATTATTAAGCAAATAATACTCGAAGTCGCATTTCACGTTGTTTAGTATGCAGAAAACATACAACTGTGCTCGCGGGCCGTGCAACGAACAACCCGCTTTTATTGTACTACCCACTTATAAGTAATAAAATTATATGGACACTGGTTCAATATACGTTGGCGCTCGTAGATTACGGACGTAGGTATACGTATTCAGTTTGTTTAATGATGTTGTGTCGGGGAATTATGCACAAAAGTAATGGTTTTTTTATTGAGCTGTGTCAGGTAGATATAATTTTGTTGATGTGCTTTTAATTTTTGCATAAAATAAAATCTATTCTGAAAATAAACATTACTTTTATGTGCTTGCATTGCCAACCTACCTACCCGCTTACATTTCCCAGGAATACTGTTGATGATTCTGTCCGTGACACAATATTTGCCAAGTAACATGACCCTCCGTGTCATCCCAATAATAATTAATTAAAACATGTGGTTTAAAACGTCCTCGTTAATTTTTAAACAGCATTGCAATAAATCAATCAGTTGCAAAATTTATTCACCAAAACCGTCGCACATTCATTAACGCAGTCGTAGTCTGAATTTTTATTTCATCATCTGCATATAGTCTGGTAAATGAGTGCTCAAAGGGGCTCACCTCGGAGGGGTCAGGACTTTTAATATGTTTATCTTCTAACTAGTCCAAACAAAGTTCATAAGTCAGATTTTCTGCTTTCAACTTTTCCAACCACAATCATTCATTGCCCAGGCTAATAGCCTTTTCCCGAATATGCTGAGGTCGGCTTCCAGTCTAACCGGATGCAGCTGAATACCTGCATACAGTATTGGAGCGACTGCCTATCTAACCTCCACAACCCAGTTAGAAGTGGATACGGTACCCCTTGTTAAGACTGGTTGTCAGACTTTTTGGGCCACTGACTTCCTATAAGGACTGTCAAAGATCTAAAAATGACAGCCGGGACTAACGGCTTAACGTGCTTTCCGAAGCACAGAGCAAACTCGGTATGTAATGGGTGGTCACCCATCCACAGACCAACCGAGGCAAGCACGGCTTAACCTAAAGATCGACCCCAGCGGCTGTTATTGTCTAGCCACGAGCTCCTCCTAGTCTGAATTTTTATTTAAAACCATTAAATACTAAAGGCACACTCCCAACCAGATTGAAGAATTAAAAACAAACGACAACTATCATAAACTCAAGTTTCCAACTCAACTTACTTTTAACGAGACAAAATGAATATATTTCAAGAATGTTCCTTCCCTTTGCCTCATCTGCGGCTGCCGTTGAATAATGGTTGGCATTAATAAACAGGAATGGTTTGCTCCACAAAGTTGAAGTAAGATCGTATAAGAGGATATAATTAATTACGAAGTAGAGAGAGACGGGAACTATCACTTAGGATTGAGTAGGATTGTGACGCGGAAGGTGCACCTACATCAGCCGTCTGCGTTTATGGGCTACCATACGTTATAGGATGAGTTATGCTGCCAGGGCGACATGTTTGTGTGCCGCATATGCTCATTACTGTTGCTTACTCGACGGCTGTCACGCAAATTAGTAACCTGCTGTCACGCACTGGTAGCTGATTTTGAATTTCATCGCTGTCTGCAACGAAACAAGTGATTAAATGCTCTTTGGGGCTGAAAAATATCATTGTTTGTTTCAATGAAATCATTCAAATCTGTTACAAAAAAAATTTAAATAGCTTATATTTAGTGTCTGATTAAGAATCCATTTGCCAAACAGTTCTTAGAAGTGTTTCTTTAGATAAATAGATATCAGCCTATTTAATATGTCCAACCATGTACTCGTATTTATGTTCGTAATAAAATTGGTTTACCAAATTCAAATCTATTTGTTCGAGGTTTCTCTCCCCCCATTTTATTTTATTGCATTTAAAATTTTCCTGCAAAATCTTTGGTTTTACATTATTTATATGTCGGATATGTCAGGATTTATTGCATTAGGCTTGTACATCACGTGGGCAGACGATGGGTTTCGTGCTATGAAAACACACTGTTTCTAGCTAAACTAACGAATTGTTTGAAATTACAACTTAACACAATAACACGGGACACAATGAATCGGGTACAGCTCCAAGACGTCTCAACTCCGCTGCGATCAGACATTGATTGTCGCCCTCGCCTCGAGCTGAACATCAGGGCTCCATAGAATCACGCTGTGTTGGGGGTAGACTGGAAGGTAGGTCGCGTGATGTCACCACTGCACACAGGTACGCTTTCCAATTCATTTTATGCCCATACCAATGGGTGGATCCGACATATATTATATTTAATAATGAGTGTCAAGTGATCAGACTACACTGCATCATACTTGATGTGTGTATCGACTATAGTTTGAAAAGCGAACTCGGCAACTAGGCTAACGTTTTTCATAGCAACTGAGTAAAAGTGTAATATTACAACATAGCTTCATTCTCCTTGTTGCCTCAAGGTAATTATGTGTAACGACTAACGCGTAGTTCTATGTACAACTAGTTTACCTAGATGCTAGCTATGGGTTATCAATTATCTTAATGGGTTATACAATACATAATTATATGGGATTAATTATTCGAATGGCCATCTACTTACATATCACTCAGGGTGTGATTGTGATTGTTATCATTAATAAATGGGAGGGGGACAGCATCTGAGACCATTAGATTACTTTAAATTTAAATAATCATCAAAATACTTCGTCATCAATTTTGGAAAAAAGAAGCAGGATTCTGATTAATTTAAACAATGTTTCTCTCAAGCAAAATAATATGTTATTATAGCTTTGACAAGCAAAAAAAAAAACCAACCCCAAGAGTCAACCCGCGATCATGGCGCTTGCAACAGCGTCGAAATATCAGGAGCTCAACAAAATTAACAATCACGGAAGATATCGGTATGTAGATACGGTAAGTGAAAGTATTAGTTTAGTTGTAAACCGTGAAAGCTTAAAACAGTGTTTGCCAATCAAGTTCCAAACATATTTTAATGATCCGTAGGTGTAACGAATTAACAAGCTTGCTTTATGAACCAGTTTTTTTTTATTGTTTCTGTGAAACGGAGAAGGACACCAAATTAAATTACTAAAAAACTACCAGAATTCATAAAGTGAAATCGTCGAAACCTTACAATATAAATGAAGAAAATACACTGTGTGGTTAAGTTTTTTTACGGTTCCATGAATACATTAGAAATTGCTTCGTTACCCTTCCATACACACACATAATAATGTTCTAAACTGATACAGTTAAACTATGATAAAAAAATGTCAATTAATATAAACAATTTATATTAAGTACGTATATTTTTTAAAACCATTTAAATTGCAATGCCTTAATAGGCAACTAAGTTCTAAGAACCGTCCTATTGTTATCATCTTCAAAGTCCTGTACACTTAGATCGCAATAAAGAATTTGAATTCGAATTTAATAAAAACAGTGTTTCGCAAAAAAAGAAACTATCAAATAAATATAATTAGATGGTAGACATTCCATGAAATAAGTTCAGATGGAGTTTGTTTATTATCGTAAACTATTAAATGAACAATATTTGTAAATATTATATATATTTGTAACTACGTTCTCGAAAACAGCTCTAACGATTTCGATGTGCGATATGGGGTTTACGGGGGCGAAAAATCGATTTAGCTAAACTCATATCTGGGAAAATTCGTTTTCTCTATGTACAGCTGAGCAGAGCTCGGTCGCCCAGGTACTTATTTCTTGTAGGATATACCAGTATGGTAATAATATGGAACAAATGCGCAAGGACGATTTCTACTTTGCCAGTATTTTTTTTTAAACCTAGCTTTTGAGTTCGAGCCAAAAAAGTTTGGTAGTTTTTCGTCGACCGCAAACGGGCGGGACCTTACTAATTCATAGTTCCATACTTCCCCAATCTGTTACCGGGACACTGGATTTATGAAAATTGATAAAATAGTTTGTGGAGTGCAGTTTATGTCGTGACTCGTGCGGTCTTCGACTGAATTGATAGGTTATTGGTTCTGAGAAATGATGTTGGAAATATTGAATTATAGGAAGGAGGTGAGATTCATCTGAGTGTGATTGTACTTGCGATTTTATTGATATTACTGTGTTACCGGAATCTTTTGGTGTTGTATTGACGGAGACGCGGGACGTTATTGGTGAACATTTGTGACTGCCTCGATGGTATAGTGGTCGCAAGCGCGACTGCTGACCACGAGGTCCTGGGTTCGAATCTTGGGTCGGGTAAAGTGTTATTGAGTTATTCCATCAGGAATTTCTCGCTCCCTATTACATGGGACTTAAACATAACTGGCTAAATGTAATGGTTGTAATGCTTATGTATGATTTGTGATATTTATTGAAAAATCCGGATAGAGACGTTAGTTCTGGTTTTAACCACGCGCCAAAAGATACTTGTACAGCTCCTGTGCTGTATGGGCATTTCTTTGCATTTGCGATTCGAAGCTGTCTACATAATTGCATAGATCTTCTTTCCGGGACAACAAAAGCCATCAAATATTCCCATGTGTTATAAAAAGAAACACAATACCCTCTGATGGTTACATATCACTAATTGTAAGACCCATTATATTCATTTAATAAATCATAACAGCTACCCACATCACGCAACAAATCTTCATGAAAACTAAATCTGAAGTCGAATAAATCCTACTTTACAGTTGTGGTATGTAAATTGTAGAGGTTCTTAAGGTTCTAAGCACTGACGTGTGTACTTACGACATGAGTTCAGTTTCACTAACACTGAGGGACACCCAAAATGAATGCCTAAATAATAATTCTGTTGGAATTTCAACTCTCGTCCCTGGGCCGAGAGTTTTAGAGCCCTAAAACCACAAAGCAGAAATAATTTAGCTAGATCGGATTACTGTGCTGAGGGCAGACGGGTCTCTCAGACCTAAGTTACGGCAAGCAAGGGTCCTTGGGACCCCTGCCTGACACTCCTTGTGTTTTAAGTATTGCCGTATTTTAAAGTGACAGCTGGTAACAAATCTTTGTTTTTGGTTGAAGTATACAGGGGAATGGAGACAAGTCTTTTTTTGTTTTAATAGTGAATTTCGTTGTTTGACGTCAGTGTGAGAGTAAGAGAAAAAATATGTTTTGTGCTTACTGAAATTATTGATCTCTACTAGATTTATAATATCAATCAAAGTTCCAACAACGCACTGCGATAGCACAATAGAGAAGCGCATACACAAAGTGTAAGACTCATTCCTATTTATTCATTTTTAAACCTCTCTAATGTGAATCGGAGTGAATATGAACTACTATCGCAAACCCGAATGGTTTTGTTTGAGCCCTTCCACTGAAACAGATATCTCCATTACACGTGTTCCAACACAGAGGCTCTAGAACTAATCCCCGGTTATTCTGAACTACTCAAACAAATTGTACCTGTAGATAGCAAGACTTTACCTGAATATTGTACCAAAGCACTCCAATCAGAACTATGCCGAGAACAAAACCAGGATTAACCCGTATTACTTCAAAGCTTTTCAAGCCCTGACAGGCATTCTTAGGGCAAATTTCACCAATAAAACTGAAATTAACCCATTTAAACTTCGGTAAAGACCTGTCACTGTCATTATTGCTAAGAAATATTCCCCGAGTTATTAAACGAGGTTTATATGTGTTGATCGCGTTCATTTTCTGTGATGAAAGTTGCCCTTACAAAAAAGCAATTTTAATGTTCTATAGCTAACCCAAGTTGCTCACCCAATCTGTTACTGAATATTTGAATTTATGCAAATTAATAAAATAGTTCGCCAGCGCAGGCTAGCCTCGGGCTAGGCGGCTGGCCTAATTGAAGTGGCCGGCGGAGATTCAATGACAAAGAGGAATGTTGTTTGCATTTAGAAAATTAGACCTCGCTTTATTAGTTATCGATTATCATCCGCCTTTGTACTATTATGTGATGTTATTGGTATAGATAAGAAACGGAATTTAAGTGTGTTTGTATAGAAACAGTCTTTCTAATAAAAACTTATACCATTTCTAGGTGTATTATATTCGTTTGGACAACGGATTAGCCAAGATTCTAAAAGCCAATGTCATTCCGGTTGCATGCAATCCGCGTCATTTCACGCGCGGAATACGCGCGAATTTACGTTAAGTTACACGTGCAAACCGTTTACATTATTTTGTCTTTTTATATATTTTAGAAAGATCCGTTACTTCGTTTAATTATACATTTACATACGCAATATACCCATGTTCATGCTTACAATCATAATCGTTACAAAAAGAAATGAAAGAAAAAGTTTCAACTATAATTTCTAAAGGCTTTCTAAAATAACGGCTTTTAAAAAAACCAGCCAAGTGCGAGTCGGACTCGCGCATAAAGGGTTCCGTACCGTATTTGTTGTTATAGCGGCAAAAATACACATTCTGTGATCAACTGTCTACCTATTATGGATCATGAGATACAGCGCGCTGACAGACAGACGTACGGGCAACGGAGGCTTAGTAATAGGCTCCTGATGGATACCCTTCGGGTACGGAACCCTAGAAAGTCAAAAAGCAGAAACCTTTTACTCGGTCAATGCTTGAAGCTTTTCATTAGTACTTTCAAACATACAATTTACTTCACCAGTAGGTACTTGAATAAATATAATTTGTAACAGTTTCCACGGAAGCGATTTCATAATTGTCGCGTTATATAGTACATGATCACGCCATTGCAGTTTTTTAAGTGCCCTAAGCACGTGAAATTACAGGGTGTTCGTTTGTGGACCTAATTACATTAGCCTACATAATCTACCTTATTTGACCTAGTCGTAAGTGGTAGGTAAAGTTCAAGTGACCGGTAACATATTATTTTGCTACTATGGTTTTTGAATGTTACTTCCGTTTCCATTGTTTTATTTTTCGTATTTTATTTTTTACTAGCTTCTGCCCGCGACTTCGTACGCGGATCCTGTTGCTTATGCCAGCGACAATGGGTTCGTCAAAATCGAAGATCTGAAACGTCTGATGTCGAATTCTAAGAGGGGGACGGGAAAACAACGGGATGCGCGAGACGATTCGAGACGTTCCATATCTTTTATTTTTGTAAGTCAGAAGTCGATGCGTAGATACGCTTGGAACTCAAGCGTAATTCTCTATCCGTGAACGTCTCCGATTCGCGAGACAATGCATGACGTTCACGATCAGCGGTCAGTCGCGCATCATATTCTTCACAGTTCTCTAGAGACGGATGCTGCTTTGGACGATTGCTGGATGTAGATGCGTAAATACGCTGAGAACGCAGGCGTGCTTCATTATCCAAGAGGAAGAGAAGAGAAGAGAGGAATAGGTTTCCACGGAGCGAGTTGCAGCCTGATGTTCTCGAACAGCATCAAGTCTCTACTGACGTTCTTCGGTAAATTCTTGGGATCTTATGATCCTCAATCTTTTAGCTCCTTTGGAACATTGGGAAAGATTTGACCTCTTTCTAGGCATGGTTATAGTTTTATTGTGAACATGGTTATAGTTTTATTGTGAAGATACCTGATCAATTAAAATCTAAGTGACTGCTCCCCTGCGTTACCGGTAGGCTACCGTGTCACGAAGATAAGTGAAAAAAGTCTAAAACACTCAAATAACATAAGCCCGAAGGCATATTTATTCGATAAAATAAAAAAATAATTGGTAGTTTTGTCCAGTAGAGTCAAATTTTCAATGTTATACCTTTCGTCATCGAAAATCAGTCCTAAACTGTTACCGCCTTCACCGCGTGTAGGTACTCCCAGCTTATATTATTTTATAATTATACAGTGAAATTAGTGTTAGCTTTGATTTCCACATCAGATGTTTCTGATCTTCGATTTTTATAAGTCAACAGGAAATGCCCAGCAGACCGAACAACTTTTGCTAAGACTTCATTTCTATATGTGTTATGGTGTAGCTGGGCTCTTGGAGTTCCACAACAGGTGTTCCAGATCTTCGATTTTTATAAGTCAACAGAGAGTGCTCATCAGATTGAACAATTTTTGCTAAGACGTCATTCCTATATGTGTTATGGTGTAGCTGGGCTCTTGGAGTTCCACAACAGGTGTTCCAGATCTTCGATTTTTATAAATCAACAGAGAGTGCTCATCAGATTGAACAATTTTTGCTAAAACGTCATTCCTATATATGTTATATTGTAGCTGGGCTCTTGGAGTTCCACATCAGGTGTTCCAGATCTTCGATTTTTATAAGTCAACAGAGAGTGCTCATCAGATTGAACAACTTTTGCTAAAACGTCATTCCTATATATGTTATAGTGTAGCTGGGCTGTTGGAGTTCCACATCAGGTGTTTTAGATCTTCAAATTTATTCTCTCAACAGAAAATGCTCATCACGTGGAACAATTTTTGTTATGGTACCATTTTTGTATCTCTTATAGTTTAGCTGGTCTATTGCGGTTCTGCATCAGGTGTTCAAGTTTCCAAGATAAATTATAGCCTATATGTTGCCCAGACTTAATACCTATACAACAAAAAAAAAATCTTTCAAATCTGTCCAGTAGTTCCGAAGATTAGCGTGTACAAACAAACAGACAAACAGACAAACAGACAAACAGACAAACAGACAGATTTTTTTTTTTGGATTCGTGCTCTATTACTGTTTCTAAACCCCCCTCAATTTTTTTTTTTTTAATATATTCAATGTACAGACACAGTTTTTTTACATTCTTATTATATGTATAGATTGTTGGTCGTGTGTGAGTCCAATCTTTCTAATATTATAAATGTGAAAGTTTGTGAGGATGGATGGATGTTTGTCACTCTTTCTCGCAAAAACTACTGATAAAATTTGGATGAAATTTAGCACACAGATAGTTTAAAATATAGATTAACACATAGGATACTTTTATCCCGGTAGTATGATCCCGTGGGATGGATGGAGAAGGAGAGGAAGACCAAAGGAAAGATGGACGGATTGTGTGAAAACTGATATGAAAGAGAGGGGACAATGGAATAAGAAAACGTGTTGCGCCGACCCCAATGATGATTTTGATCCCTTGGGACAATTATCGAATTATCGCAGCCGCGGGCATAAGCTAGTTATAAATACTTTCTTTAGATTTTATCGATCCATAAAAAGTTATGGTTAAATCTGGTAAACAGATTTTTTTTAAATACTCTGACCGTTATGAACGTACTGATCATGACTGTCAAGTTATTTAAAAGATTCTGTGAACAATTTCTATTTTAAAGTGTATACAACAATTGAATGAGTATTCAATTTATAGAATGTAATAGACAATATCCACTTCATACTCAAATAAGTAGTTTCTCAGTTCGCTGAAACCAAATGAAAAGTGCTTCACCATAAACAAAGGAAATTTATATCTTGAAAGTCTAGCCACAGCAAACAGATTACGATCCTTCCAGAATATTGTAGTTCCAACAAGAACAATACAAGTTTAAACAAAAATGTCTGACTCAATTTGTTCAGCTTACTAAGAGGTGGCATTTAAATAGCGCAATTATTTTTTTCCGTAGCCTTCATTTGTCATGGCGTGTCCTTAAGCAGGGGTTTCTTGCCAACAGTTTTTGTTACCGATCATTATCAACGGTTTATTTACTCATTAATTTATCACTGTCCAGCAAATTATCTTGTCTGAAGGGGATCATCAGGCGATTTGGTAACTTTTTACGATAGGGACTTTTTTTGAAAATTAATTGTGGATGATTTTAAATCTTGATATTACTGTGGTAAATACTGATACTGACACTGCTAGCCTGTGTCATCCCACTGCTGGGCAAAGGCCTCTTTCCATGACTTCCAAATTCTTCAATCCAGAGCCAATGTAGACCACTGGTCGATAGTTTTGTCCAGCTCATCCCGCCATCTCTTGCGAGGTCTACCGCGTCGCCTTCTGGCTGTGTCAGGGCTCCACATCGTGGTTACGTTGGCCCACAGCTCGTCGGGCATGCGGCAGACATGGCCAGCCCAGTCCCACTTTAGCTTAGCGGCTTTTTGAGCAACGTCAGTAATTTGTGTTTTGTTGTGGTAAATAAAAAATGTTTTTGAACATTATCATTAACTCTAGAGACGGGATATTTACCATGTTTACTGTTAGGTTTGAGTTCCCGATATTTCGGCGCTGTTGCAAGCACCATGATCACGGATAAACTGAAGGTACCTGAAGTTATATCGGGAACTCAAACCTAACAGTAAACATGGTAAATATTCCGTCTCTAGAGTTAATAATAATGTAAGTGACTATGACAGTTTAAAAACTTATAATGTTATTGAAATTATCAGTTAAGGTTTTATTTCACTAAAATGCTTAGTAAAAATTCAGATCCAGATGTACTAAAACTCCAAATTGATCAATGAGCATGAACAAATCTAACGTTTTTGCCTATTCATTTCAAAATAAACCATAATAAAACCCCGAAAACAAAGGACTCATTAGTCCAAATAAAATGGCCCAATGATTACAAAACGAAACTACCCCACGGCAATATTCAGCCATCAGTGGGGTTTAGTGCAGTAAATACGTCTCTGTGTCCAGCTCACAGTTCAAACGTTATCTACCTATCCACATACACACTCGACGGCCCGATCCCAACGATCCAATCGGTTTTACATTTCAACGTATTATCTGCAACGCTTTTATAATAGAATTGCAAATTTAAACCCCTTATAAGCGCTCTGCATTGGGGAACACAAATTTGCTTTTACGTTCATTTGCATTGCAACGTCACTATTGTGGCTCCCGAAACGCCTAGTCGTACACATTGCAGGGTTATTAATGCAAACGGAGCTGGGGCTCGTGGGTTAGTTGTGTGGATCGATTGTTCTGTGAAGTTAAGCTGCAGTTGGTATGATCAGTGTGTTGATGGGCGACTTTTCGTCGGTTCAACCCAAGCAGGCACTTTATTTTAAGTTATTTTATTTCATCATTACTACTCTCAAAATTGCTGAACAAGATGGTTGGATTCCCGGGTCGGGCAAAATGATACTGAGTTTTTCCATCAGGAATTTTTAAGCCAGCCACGGAATTTGAATCTGTGCCCGGATGATGGCAATAGGCTCGCATGGGACTTAAAACATAACTGGCGCAAGGTGGGTGTACTATGTATTAGGAACACCTCTGCTTATCCGTTGGGCGATTACAAGCGTGATGTTATGTGTTACTCTCAAAATGGAGAAGGAAAAGATGTTGAAGAAATCGACATGAAATAAAACTGAAATTTCGAAGACATTGTGACATCTACCAATCCGCACTCAGCCCTCGTGGTGGATTACAGCGAACTCCTTCCCACCGCGAAGACTCCTATGTCCCAACAGTAGGTACGTTAAAGACTGGTGTTATGATAATGACCATTCTTAGAACTTCGAGACCTCTCCAGGATTATTTTATACGTGAGTTCTCTGTGCCGGTTGCCATGGAAACATAGTCGTCGCAGATAACAGGTAGGAAGCCTGAAAACGTGACAACTGAGTGAGAATATTGGTTCTCCTCAGTTATCGAGTTTTGGATCATCTCAGATAGCAATCTCTCAATGCAAAACGATATTATTCAGTTAGACTACGATCCCAACATGATATATAATAATTGAAACACAGCTGTTTCTCTTGTTCAAGGAATAGAAGCTCTGAATACTTCGTTTTATTGAACGTCTCTTGAAATTATTTTATGTCAAATTTATTGAGCGCAACCCCCGTAATTACAAGAGTGTAGTTTAATTAAACGGGCTTAGCTTTGTATATATTTAAATGTAATATACATTTACTTGTATTATCGTTTATCATAAGTTATAATTAAAGCCTATATTGAAACCGTTTGTAAGGAATTTTCAATTGAATAGTACATGTGTGTGCTAAGAAATTATAATTATGCTATTACAATTGCTCAACAGTTGAGGATCTATAAATAGGTGTTCATAGTATTATTTGAATTGCGATCGGATTATAAATGCGATTTCCAACAGTACTTAAGTAGCATATTAGATTTATATTCAGGCTGTAAGCCTTCTTTGAATTATATACAGAATTAGTATTCTTATTATAAAATTTATGAAGAAATAATATTTAAAAAAAACTTTTTTTGAGATTATAACCACAATTTGAATTCCTGATGGGTGTGTCGGCTTACACCCTCTTATTATTTGTATTCATGTTATGATGACTATCACGAACTTAAAACAACTAACACAAGTCTGTGTTTTCAAGGTAAATTCTACTATTGAGAATACAACAAAGAGATAGAATACCTATACAAGGAAAGAAAGACATCTAAGTGTCTTGCAATAAAAAGAAAAAGTCTTCAAGAAGGAAATGAACAAGCTATAAAGAAATTCGAGCCCTTGTAATCTTGAGACAAAGGAACTGCTCTTTCTTAATTTATGTACACTGATGAAGTTATAGCTGTTGATAGGATACTTGTCTCGCCGTCATTTAGAGAACTTCACACGTGGAGTGATTAAACTGACTTATTAGTGGTGTTTGTTTCAAGTAATTAGTGCTTCTCTTGAATCATATGTGACTATAAGAGTAATGAATATAAACGTTGATGGATGGAGAGGGAGAGGCAGACCAAAGAAATGATGGATGGATTGTGTGAGGAATGATATGAAAGATAAAGGAGAACATGATAGTGTGACGGTTGACAGAGGAGAATGGAAGAAAAAAACGTGTTGCGCCGACCCCAAGTAATATGGGACAAGGGCAGGAAGATGATGAGTGCTTCTCTTACTTATGGCAATTTACTTAATTTAGTGCTACTGTAGAGTCATTTTTAATAAATGATGAGAGAACCCATCGATAAAATCAAACATGTACCTACTGTTCTACAGTGATTTCATGTAAAATGTGCGTGTTTGTGTGTGTCTATGTAGGTACTATAGGTATACTTTTAGTACACTCACATTTCGCCAGTTACCTAAGCCTAACCCTTCGGGGATTGCAAGCGTGATTTTATGGTACCTATGTAATTACTATAACGATCAAGACATCTGATACTGATACTGTTAGCCTGTGTCACCCCAATTCCGGGCAAAGGCCTCTCTCCATGACTTCCAAATTCTTCGATCCAGAGCCAATGTGGACCACTGGTCGTCAGTTTTGTCCAGCTCGTCCCGCCATCTCTTGCGAGGTCTACCGCGTCGCCTTCTGGCTGTGTCAGGCCTCGACATCGTGGTTATTTTGGCCCACAGCTCGAGACATCTATTTATCTTGATCTATAATCACCATTCCTATTACTACTAAAAGATCTTTGACAGTCGTTAGGTAGTCAGTAGCCAGCCAGTAGTATTACCCAGTACTAACTGGGTTGTGGAGGTCCGATAGGCAGTCGCTCCATGTAAAATACTGGTATTCAGCTGCATCCGGTTAGACAGGAAGCCGACCTCAACATAGTTGGGAAAAGGCTAGGCAGATGATGACTATTACTACTAAAAACAAAATAAAAACCAATTTATACATTGCGTAAATACGAAATAAGAATACCCACCTACCAAAGTAAAAACAAAGGACAAATCATATAACACAAACGTATATGAACCAGTAAGTGTGAAGCGGAATCGACCTCTCGTAAGTAGGGCAATACATTCAGCCACCCTTTCCGACATGTGTGGAGAACATAAATTACTTCGCGCACCTGTAAGTGCTAGATCATGCCTAGATAAAGAAATGTATATAGAAACTGATTTATGATTTTGTTATATGCACTTTGGGATTACGTAGGGAATTTATGGGTATTTGTTTGGTAGTTCTTTTTGGTGGAGAATAGTCTGCGTTTCTTTGTTGGGGGTTAACTAAGATGAGTGGTTCCTTGGGAGGATCGTTTTCAATAGTACTTACCTATTTCTGCTACCAAGTAGAAAAAAATCTATCATTTTGGAGCAAGCATACATAATTATGCTTGCTGATGTCTTAACAGTTATATGAGACAACTTGGGGTCCGTTTGTTGTCGGTCCATTACCTATGACATAGAGAATGTTTGTGTCCAGCAACTGAGTCTGGATTTGTGCCTGGTTGATGGCAATAGGCTCGCCCCCTATTACATGGGACTTAAACATAACTGGCGAAATTTCAAATTCAAATTCAAATTATTTGTTAATAATCATGTACATTATACAAAGCAATTTGAACGGTGATCCCCAAACTAGACGTTAGTCTGTATCTTGGGAATCAGGCAGATCAGAAATGTGGGTGTACTATTAGGTACACCTCTGTCTAACCCTTCGGGGATTACAGGCGTGATGTTATGATGACGTCATCTGATTTATGATTTATATGAGCATGCACTTCGGGATTAAGTCCGAAATTTATGAGTGTTGGTACATTTGATTTAATAGGATTAAACAAAAATGTGTGTTTGTAATCGGATTGGTTCCAAGTGTTTTATTGTCGGATTATGATAATGCAAGGGTAGTGCTTATTGTTTGTTTTTGTTTGGTACGTAAATGGGATTATTTTGTGTTCAATGGTGTACGTACATGTTTGTCGAAGCGTATAGCATTATCGTGCATTCTATTTTTCAAAGACCGTATTACATACTGTTTTTTTAAATAATATTTCCTATGTATTTCTATTGTTACGGCTGATATTTGCTGTGTTTCTAGAATCTTACTAGTTTACGAGAAATCAGTATATAAGACAGCAAGTTCTTTGAAACCTGTAGTTGCAATATTTGAACGTTAAAACCAACTTTTTCGCTACACTTCACTTTTTATCTTTAACCCGATCAAAATAAAAACACAAATCAGATTATTCACAACATATCAACCCTTTAATACCAAAACGTAAAAGTGTGCGTGAATCAAAACCCTGTACTGTGACATCAAGGGCCAAATTAACGATTGAATTATATTCAAATCAGTGGTCTGAAAACTTTAACATAGTCGTATTATATTATGGTAATAAAAGTGTATGGAAAAACGTAGGTATTTCGGTCACATCTTTTTCACTCGCTTTTATTTATTTATTTATTTATTTATTTTATTTATTTTAGTACATGGAGGACTTACAGCTAATAAAAACAAACAAAAAAGGAAACCATAATCACCAGAAAGCCAATTACAAATCCTCACGTATAGAATTATAATAGAAAAATTTTTATGGTGTGAGCACAAAAACAGAAAACACACCGCTTTAATCAAAGTAAGAAGAATATAAATACTTGGTATGCAATTATATGACTAAAATAATAGAAAAAATTGTAACATAATAAAAACAAATAACCTACCGCTACTTGAAAAATTTGAGGCTTAAGCATCTTCTGGCCGAATTCACACTAATTGTGAATGGATCTAAATCATATTCCTTGCATATGTCATTGAAATATCTGCTTGCGCGCACAATATAACTGTTTTGCCTATAATTCGAAGATGTATGAGGTACTCGTATGGGTGGATTAAAACGAAATGTTTTACTTGGCACATTAAAATAAAATTTTGACAATAACTCAGGGTTATCAATATTGTTATTGAGGATTTTGAGCAAGAATAAACAATCAGCAATTCTACGTCGATCTACCAGTGGTAGCAGATGATACTTCTTACAGAGTCCAAGATAATCAGTTGACTGATGTGGAATTTTTTGATGAAAGCAAAGATATTTTATGAAACGTCTTTGGATGTTTTCAATGCGATCAATGTATTTATGATAACGTGGATTCCATATCTGAGACGCATACTCTAGCTGACCTCTTACAAAAGTGCAGTACAATATTTTTAGTGTTTTAGCATCTGTAAAACACTTAGATAAACGTATTATAAAGCCAAGCAGTTTAGAAGCTTTTTTGACAATCGCATCAATGTGTGTGTCAAAAACTAACTTACTGTCTTGATGGACGCCCAAGTCACGAATAGTACTGCACCTTGGCAAGATCTGGCCCGCCAGAGCATAAGTAGTGGCTAGGACTGCACGTTTTCTAGTGTAAGTGATCACCGAACACTTGGATGGGTTGAGATCAAGTTTATTAGCCCGACAATACTCTTCAAGCCGATACAAGTCAGCCTGAAGTGCTAGTACATCTTCGAGCGTTGAAATAGTGGCAAAGATTTTCATGTCATCCGCAAAGCATAATAGTTTGGATGAATGGAGGCACTGATCGATGTCGTTCACATAGACTACAAATAAAAAAGGACCGAGCAACGAACCCTGAGGCACTCCGCTGGGCACGTTTACCCAACTAGACATATAATTGTTGAGTACTACTGCTTGTGACCTGTTATCAATGTAGGAAGAGAACCACCTCAAGAGATCCCCACGGATACCCATGTAGCTTAGTTTCTTTATCAGGGTATCGTGGTCGATCCGGTCAAATGCCTTGCTATAATCTGTGTAAACCACATCGACCTGCTTACCATTATCCATAGCATCCGTGATGAAATCGTTAAATAAAATCAAGTTAGAAGTGGTAGACCGTCCTTTTAAAAAACCGTGCTGAAAGGAGCTGAACGAACTAGCAAGGGCGGGATATAACTGGTTATAGACAATCCTCTCAAATACTTTAGCCATAATGCACAGCTTCGATATCGGCCTATAGTTAATAATTTCGGTTTTAGACCCCTTCTTATGCACGGGTGTAATAAAAGCAGATTTCCAAACTTTGGGGACAACACCTTGAGTCAAAGACTTGGAAAACAAGATTGAGATAGGCAGGGCAATGGAAGGCGCGCATTTAATTAGAAATTTAGATGATATGTTATCAGGGCCGGCACCTTTAGCTGGATCCAAGTTACGAAGTAAACCGGTCACAACATCAACATTCACTTCTATGTGACAAATGTCAGATGAAGTTCTGTTAGTATCAAAAGGGAAAACAGGAGGTGGACTGGGAGTATTAGATGAAGTGGGGTTGAGGAAAGTCGACATGAAATAGGACGAAAAAGCCTCACAAATAGAATCTCCGGTGAGTAATGATTCGTCGTTATAGTTCAATGTATTAGGTATAGTATTAGAGTTGTAGCGATTTTTAACGAAGGACCAAAAGTGTTTAGGGTTATCTTTAATGGATTTTTCAGTTTGATTAAGATAGTATTTATAACATGAAGCTTCCATAGTCTTGACTCTGTCACGCAAATATTTAAAAGTTATCTCGTCAGATTTATTGCCGTAGATCTTGAATTTTTTTAGATATTTATATTTTTCTTTAATTGCTTTGATGAGTGATGAGCTGTACCAGACCGGGTATTTTTTATTACGTACTAGCCTTTGTGGTATATACTTGTTTTGAAAAAGTTTTTATGGACAAAACATACAGGTACCTAATGTTCTGGATTATCGAGGTTCCGCAGGATCCTTGTGAATATGGCGAATAAAAAGTTTCAGTAGATACCCAAAGTTTCCAGACAGAATATATTTTCAAGGACGTCGCGCGAATATTGAGTAATTTTTTTCGGATCATACAGACCTATATGTGTTGTTTGATGTCAATGATTATTATTTATTTGGCACTTACATTACACAAAAAAGTGTAATAGAAGATTTTCATTAGATACCAATTTTTTGGACTGTGTGTACAGGGTGTAAGTAAGGGACAGCCCTCCACAAGCTGACAGGGTGCATTCAGCTCCTTATTTTGAATCATAATCCACCGGTATTTTTCTGAGAAAAAAAAAAAAATCATTTACTATTCCTTTATTTCAATTTAAAATTACATTCCCTGTACGCAGCACATCTTATATGTTAATAATACGGTTAAAATAAAAATCCAACAACAGATGTTGATATTATTATACACTAACGAACGACGCGTGAAATCAGCTGTTCGCTTCCTACCTAGCTTCAGAGTTCATCGCCCTAGTCGTGCTTACCGTTCGCAACGTCCGTTTTTCCACGGTAACGATACATTGCGTATGAGGAAATAAACAACTCAAATTTATTGGATTCCCATAAAATTCCCGAACTAATTTCTTGTATCGGTCATCTTAGTTATGATATACTGAATTCACCCCATCAGTTTGTGGAGGGCTGTCCGTTACACCCTGTATAATGGTTCGTAGCTGTCAAAAGCTGGGTAGGAATACTATTTTAAAATGAATGATGAAACTGTAATAAAATACTGGACATAACATTTAAACATTACATAACATAACATCACACCTGTTTTCCTTGGAGGGTTAGGCAATTAGGCAGAGGGGTACTTTTAGTACCTACACCCACATTTCATCAGTCATGTTTGAGATTCCGGTCTGCAACTGAGAAATTCCTGGTGAAAACACAACAATAGTGGAATTTATTTGGGGTATGCGCAACATGTCTTCTTCTTCCATACTTCTCTATTATTCGTCATCTCATCAGACACATCTTTTCTTGCTATATCATCCTTTCCACAGTCCATCCATCGTTTCTTTGGTCTTCTTTGGTCTACTCTTATACCCGTTCACATTCATACTCAAAACTTTCTTCATTCCTCTGCATTACATATCCATACCATCATCATCATCACATCAGCCCGGAATCACCCACTGTTGGGTATAGGCCTACCCTTTTTTCTGCCACACTTCCCGGTTCTGTGCGCCTCTTATCCAGGTGTTTCCCACGACTTTGACGATATCGTCAACCCAACGAGCTTTAGGACGGCCCTGATTTCTTTGGCCAAACCTTGGCCACCACTCGGTCGAAGCCTTGCTTCATCGGCAATTTCCGCGTCTAGCCAGTTGTCCTGTGTCCATACCAAGCCAACCTATTACCACATAACTGTTCAGTCACCAGCGCGGCGCCACTTCACCCCAGCCCAAACAAATGACAATTTCGGAAAATGAAAGATTGTGAAAAGAAATCTGTCATTTTGTCGACACAATCTGTCATTTTGTCGATTCTTCCGTCAAAGAAACCCGTTTCTACGGTGGTCATGCTACGCGTGCAATAATGAACAATAATAATATTGTAGAATATATTATAAGGACATTATCTTCTGTAATACCATCACCATCTCTTCCTACCAATTTGTACGCCACGATATGCGGCTGACCATGTTATCTTGCATGCAATGTATCATGTACACCATGTTTAAACAAATAAAATTTTACTTACTTACTTACATAAATTTTCAATCAAGATTAATTAATAATTTAAATAATAAATTTGTACAATTAATTCACTTCAGTACCATCCGTAATATGTTAATAAGCACTCAATTACTTTTTAATAACTCCAGTACCAAGGCTTACATAAATAATTAAATTGGGAAACATTGGCGCTTGTAAATCAATATAATCTTAATCATTTAATTTTAGGAGTTTAATTATTTTGCGATGTTAATTTTATGGTGTTTTTAACGACTTTGGATTTTATGGGCATGAGAAGAAAACATGTAGTTTTTAAAATTAAACACAATATTTTTTATGACGCCAATGTTGCATAAATACTTTATTAAAGCTAAATTCATCCATTTGATTTCCAATTGGTAATCTCTACAAAAATTCAGTCATTAGTTCATCACAGTTCTTTGCTAGGTAACGCATTTTGGGTAAAAATAAGCTGAAAATGAGGCGTAAATCTCGTGTCTCACAAGGTTTCCTTTATGTAGGTCGTCGAGAAGGGTTTCACGAGTGTGTGAAACATTTTCTGAATAATCCTAACACATAGTTAGGTACCTAGCCTATTACCTAACTTCTAAAGCCTTAAACAGAACCTACATTTAATAGCGAACTTACACAATAAGTATTTCAGCGCACGCTTCGGTACACCCTTTGTAAATAGCTGAAATTATGATTACGTAAACGCAAACCGACTTAGTCCCTACGAGTAACGGTTACGTAAAAGTTTGTGCCGTCGTATTGATTTGCATAAAATTTTCCTACTATTATTTTAATGACTTCCCGTTAAAGCTTGAGGTAAACGTTTGAAATAACTTGGAGCAGTGAGTTAGTAACGTTTTGGACTAAATATTTAGGTCAGGTATGAAAAATTTAGGTTTTTAAAGAACTCCAAATGAATGATGAAAGGATGGTGCCATATTTTTCGTTGATTGTGGATATTTTTACCGAGTGTTCTTCGTGCCTCGGAAAGCACATTAAGCCGGGTCCCGGCTGTCATTGGCAGGTCTTTGAAAGTCTGATAACCAGTCTTACCAAGGGGTATCGTATTAACCTAACGTCCTAACTTGGTAGAGGAGGTTAGATAAGTAGTCGCTCCATGTAAAATACTGGTATTCAGCTAAATCCGGTGAGACTGGAAGTCCTGTAAATCCTAAAATTATTTAAAAAATACATTTGAGATGCATAATGAGCCCTTTCATTTAATATGTAATACAATATACGTATATAGTTTGCAAAACTTTTTTTTCATTTTCTAGTTTACCCGCAAAAGTGGCCCCCATGTTTAAAATTAATTAAATACGTTGTAACATAAACACGTAACATTTAACAACATTTGTAACATTTTATGCTGTTGACGCTAATGTAAATATTTTTGTTACAGGTAACACAGTGCAGTGCTCCCCGAACAAAATGTTGTGACAAAAGTGCGAACCGGTCGGTGACTTAAAAATGTGTCACCCAAAGAATTCCCTGGACGTGACCAGCAGTAGAACATTTCTGTTCATAATAGTGTTACTATCTCTAAAACTGTGCAGTCCTCAGGACTTAAACGAGGAGTTTGTGAACGAGGATAGTATAGAGACGTCAGATATAAGTATAGTGCCAGTTAAAAAAGTGAAGTTTCCAAGGAACGTTGGTGCGGCGACGCCTTGTCGCTTGAGCGAACTCTTGTGTGACACTGGGCAGTGTATATCTTTGGACAAGTATTGTAATGGAGAGGACGATTGTGGAGATAAGAGCGACGAGCCCAAGTCTTGTACACGTAAGTATTACTTAGTATTATGTTACTTGCGGATTATGAATATCAGAGGCTCTAGCACAAGTGCGCGGGGGTGTTACTATGCCAAATCGAATGCCAAATAATCGAATATCAATTGATCGACCACTATAAATCGAACGTCTAACTCGAATGTTCATAAAATTGAATGGTTAATAAATCGAACATTCGGTGTAAACGTAACGTAGTATACGTCGATTTTAAAAGTAAAAATACTCGTTTCACATACTTATAATATTTTCATAATTTTTAGAATTCGTTCAAATCAATGGATATGGATGATACTGATTATACTTTTAAAAAACAAAACAATTTAACTAAAATGCTATAGGATAATTGTATTTTCGATTCAAAAATCGATGTATTTACGTTACGTTAAGATTTATTGTTGTCTCATGCTTTGTGAGTACCAGCAACACGAAAATATTTTAAATATTAATATGGATATGGATATTAATATTTCCGTGTTGCCACAGTCGACTACCAACCCGAGTAATGATTTCAAGATTATTAGGTACGTACCGTTTGAAACCCTACAAATATATACATATTCAGGGCATTGACATATCACATACGTAATTTGTAAAAGTAATATCGGAAGTGAAAGAAGCCGAACTCTTCATAACAAAAAGGCGCGCGAATAAATCTTTTGAAACTCATTTTAGGTCATTCAAACGCATTTTTAATATGTCTCCCCTTCTCGGTTTGCTGACATCTGTCACAAAAGAAAAGGTAGTAAAGGAAGGCTAAGGATTGAGGGCCTTAGAACAAGCGATTTTGTGAAGAAGCGGAAACTTTGAGATGTTTCGTGTCCTGCGAAGATGTTGATTGCATGTTGTTCAAGTTTTTTGTTTTCTTTTGAGTACAGCATATTTTCTTTCTGTTCTATTTAAATGATCTATTTTTCTGATATTGAAGTTTATATATATACCTATAGCTTACTTCCGTACGTGATTTTAATTACTGAAGGTGGAAGCGTCAGAGTAGCCGTTACAATAGGTAGGTAATGAAAATGTAGGAAAACTTGGACTTCGCGGGCTACCTTAGCGCATCCTTAACAGGCCAGCTAATTTCTGTTTTTTATTTGACACTGTTTCAATCATTCATTCAGGTAATGGTGTCATCTAAAACTGACACATATTTTTCAGGTCATATACAAGGTCCTCCACAAACTGACAGGGTGCATTCAGCTCCTTACATTGAATCGTAGTCCACAGGAAATATCCGCAAATTTTTATTTTTTGTAGTTACTATTCATTCACACACATAAACATAAAACAAATAAAATTTAGTGGATTCCCGTAACATTCCTGAAATAATTTCTTGTACCGGTCATCTTAGTATGATATACTGAATTCACCCCATCAGTTCGTGGAGGGTTGTACCTTACACCCTGTATATTGATATAAAAAATCTGCAAAGCTTCAAAAAACTGACCGCATCCTTACACCTTCAAACGATACCAAAATCGCCGGTCTCCTAGCCTCGAATGCTTCGTCGCATGGCAGTGGAGTGGCTGTGTCAGCGATGGACAGACTTGGCTCCCTTTTGCCTTTTATGTAATATTCATCCCGGGAGTTATGCGGGGACTCCGCCAAAACATATTATACAACATGTTTATGGATTTACGTAATCGTTCGGTTGGGTAGATGGGTTAGTGTATCGCTTCTGCATTATTTTGTTGGTGTTTGTCGTTTTTGTTTGGGAGTTGAAGATAAAGACTGAAGATGTATGTATGATGTATGTATATATGTGTGTGTATATCTATTTGCATTGTTAGTAGGTTACAGTGGCGAAGGTTCCATACAACTCGATTCCTACCGGCATCCCTTTGAAAAATGGCAGTCAGTATTCTATAGGCAGTGATAGCCTAGTTTTGTGACCGTCGGACTGCCAAGTCATAGGTCTCGAGTTCGAACCCAAGGCACGCACCTCTGGTTTTTCGGATTCATGTGCGTATAGTATAATTATCACTTGCTTTTCGGTGAAGGAAAACATCGTGAGGAAACCAGCATGCCTGAGAGATATTTCTTGACGGCATGTAAAGCCAAGTCAGAGGCCCATGGGCGGCATAAAAACTCTGACACCAGGTTACGAACTAACCACACGATGAAGAAAGAAAGTATTCTATAGACAAATAAAATAAATAATACCTTAAAGATATGTACTCCGGTTTATCTCGTACAAAATTGACCTTTCGCTACTAGTAGGTTATGTAGGTATGGCGCTTTGGCAATGGGGCAGTGGTATTCTATTAGTTCTATGTTTATACTTCGTACTTGCTGGGTGTGGAGTTTCTTGTTGATTTTTATCCATAGGAAACGACCAATTCGAACTGTGCTTCGATCAGCGTCTGACGTTTTGCTAATAAAAGTTCATGTGCAAAAAAAAGAAGTTTTTGAATACATTTATCCACCTGCGTTTATAAATAAAAAGTACTTAACTGAAATATTAGATGATGTAATCGTATTCAGTTTCAGCAAAAAGGTGTCGTCAATTTTGGCTTTTTTCATAGTGTTATAATTTTAGTCTTCTACTGTAAGTTAACTTTATATTTCACGAATAATAATGTCACTCAAAATTCAAACTTAATAAGTCGAACCGAACAGTTTTGATCGTCAAACTGAAACAACGGTTCACAATCCGTAAAGCCGCTTTATCGCTTTTCTCTAACCTATAGCATAAAGCGTCAGCGGTCAGAAGTTATGAAGCACCTGACCCTTTCTGAAGGGCATCGCTAATAGGTCACCGTACGTCCTTGTAGGGTATCCTTTCCTGACATTTTCTTTATTATTAGAGTGTTGCATTATAAAAGCTTTCATTCATTAGATGAATAGTAACCATTTTTTTTTTAATATTTTCAAAAGTGTCATCATGACGTATGTGGTGCTGCGGGACTGTTCGAAAGAGATACCGCGGCCCTGGAACACAAAAGGCAAAGAAGGAACATGGATGGGTTTTAGTCAGTAAAAGTCTGACACTCCCTCCCACTCCACCCAGAGCGGGGGGGAGGTCATTTGATGATTACAAACAGAAAAAAAGACGTATGTGGTGGTGTGACTATTTCTCGAAGATTCCACATTTTTTCCGTATTCTAAAAATAGTTTTTACTTTTACGTTTTAATAATAAAACTTATCGTTATAAATACTACACCAGCTGGAAAATATTATTTTGAACAAAACAACGTTCATTCCAGTTGTTTCGCTGAATTCTAAGCCGTAGGTACAAGGATTTCGTTTCGTGCAATCTAAATTCGTAACAGAACAAAGACGAACCTAAACCACAGAACATTAGTGGTAATAATCCCCGTCTATACGAGCCGAATAAGCTTTTAGAGTGGCTCCTAAACAAAATATACTCTTGGGTACATTTGCCAGTCCATTCCACTATCACCGATCTCTAACACAAATAAATTCTCGTGCAAAGCATGCCTTAATCTGCCTCGCGCAGTTTCACCAAAACGGCTCTCATTCCGCGCTCGTAAAATACGTTTTTGCTCAGAAAATGTCTGCAACGATAATTGTCTTGCACAAAAGAACTGTAGATGTACTCACAAAGGGAATTGAAAGAAGTAGATTACAATGAGTTTGCTCAGTTCTCTTCTCCCAGGGGAGATGGTGCATCAGTCTGATGCAGTCCGCTGAACGAAGTTAGGAATTACATTTTTATTGAGCGAGTGGTATAGAAATTGTAGTGAGACAATAGAGTTGAGATTTCAATGCAGCGGATTTGAAGTCAGTCTTTTGGGGGTAGTTTCAAGACTAGGTATTGGACAGTGTGATGTTGTGGTCCAAAATAATGTTAATTTAATATCAAGTTGTATTTACCTACTACCGGTAAATAAACATCTAATAAGCAACGACTTAATGTCGGGCCTACGCTGTCCCCCCATACTTAAGTACTAATGCTGTAACATGATAATATTGTAAAACCGAATCATTTTAAAAGAGTAACTATGGAGTTTCTTGTCGGTTCTTCTCCGTAGGAAACGACCAACCTGAACCGTGCACATTTTTCTCGTCGTTTTATAAGTGCCCATATAGGCCTATATGAAATAAAATATTTTGATTTTGATCTCAGAATTTTCATAAGTTTATTTTTGATCGTAAGTAGATACAAACTTATGCAGTCACTCAAACTGTCATAGAAACATTTCAAACTCAAAGTAATAATTACTTTTCATATTTGTTGAGCACAACACAAATAACCATTCGCATCGCTGCATTTATTTATTTAAAAAAAAAACATTGACTAAATCCAACCCCTATTACAGCAAGCACAATGATTGGTCCTATGAATATTCTAGCGAATTAAACACACACGGCCGTATCTCGACGTGGGTTCCGTGACTAATGCCAGTCCATTTTGTAAACACCGCCACGGTAAACTTAACACCTTATTAAACGCAGGTTTTTTTGTTAATTGTAGCTATATTTTGGCTTAATGACCACCTACGAGGGTACGATAAAAGGGAAAGCGCGTTTCCAGGCGGTCGCTATAATTAAAGAAGGTTTATTGTCCGCCTCAGTCTTTGAGTGGTAGCTATTTAAATTTTCACGATGTTTTCATTCATATTTTCTTAGGTTATTCGTTTTTTTTTGGAGAAGCTCGTGGCTAAATAATAACAGCCGCTCAGGTCGATCTTTAGGTTAAGCCGTGCTTACCTAGGTTGGACCGTGTATGAGTGACCCATTACATACCAAGTTTCCTCCGTGCCTCGGAAAGCACGTAAAGCCGTTGGTCCCGGCTGTCATTGCATCTCTGACAGACATTACAGGTAGTCAGTGGCCCAAAGCTTAGATGATGAAACTTAGAAGGGTAGGGTGTTATGGCGCGCAAGTCTGATAACCAGTCTTACCTAGGGATATCCTATTACCCAGTACTAACTGGTTTGTGGACGTCAGATGGGCAGTCACTCCATGTAAAATACTAGTACTTAAGCGCATCCGGTTAGACTAAAAGTTGACTCCAACGTATTTGGGAAAAGGATGGGCAGATGATGATTAGTTTTTTTTTGCAGCAAACTGGTTTCGTTATAAGTTTTTTTTTTAGCCTACATTGTGTCCTACTGCTGGGCAGAGGCCTCCACTTTCTCTCTCCAAACCTCTTTGTTCTGTGCAATTTCTAGCCACATTTGTCCCGCGAGCATTATCAGATCGTCACACCACCTTCGCCACAGTCGACCTCATCGGCCATGTCCACCTTCCAGGCATCCGTCCAGGCGTCCAGTTAGTCCAGTCGTTAAAAGTGTCAAATTATATTTTGTGTACTGGCAAGAATATCTGAGAGTTACAATGTCATCTAAACGACATTAAAACTAATGACAAAACCTTTTTTGAAGATATTTATTAGTTCATTTTATATATATACATTAATAAATTAAAATAACCTAAAGTAACTAACTTAAAAAATGGCGTCAAAAAACTCCTCCTCAACGCTGTCAACTGGTAATGTACCCAAGAGACTGGAGGCGTTGCCACGTTGTATGGCAACGCTAAGCCTTTGGCCAAAGTAAAAGCCAGCCCTTGGGTCACGGGAAGTGTGACAAAACCTAGTTAAAAATGTTGGAAAATTTGAGGGTTTTTTTTACAGATTGAGACTTATATAAGAATGTGAATGATCTTAGAAGTACACGAATTGTCCACCAGGGCATAGATATTGTTTACAAAGTTTTATTTATGCGTTACTGTTATTATTATTCGAAGGTTCTTGAAAATTATTTTAATACTAGCTTTTGCCCGCGGCTTCGCTCACGTTAATTTAGAATTTGACAAAGAATTCACCCGAATTACTATTGTACTCTGCTTGTAAAGACACATGGCGCTATCTATTATCATAAGAACGTTATTGTTGTTTTCCTTGGGAACAGTATTTTTTTTCTTGATTAAATGTACTCTATGTCCGTTTTTGTACACCGGACAACGTGTATGCAAAATATCAAGATGATTGGTTTAGTGGTTTAGGCGTAAAAACGTAACAAACAAACAAACAAATTTACTTTCGCATTTATAATATTAGTAAGGATTATCCGGAAGAAAATAATTAAAACTTGCCACAAAACAACTGAACCACTGATCCATGGCAGAAAGACCTTTTACTCCTCAAAACACTTGAGCAAAGCTACTTCATTCCAACGCTCTCTCTTAAATTCCTCCTTAAACCTGGGTTCAACACCGCAAACTATCATGAGCGGTATCCAACTTTATTCCCAAATATTTTACCTTTCTGTGTCAGCATTTTAAAGTCTTAGGAAGCTTTACTTCGCTCCACAGACTGCAACTTACTGGATACTTGGGTAGAATGCCTCAAATAGTCGACGGCATTAGACAGTGACTCTTATCTAAGATGGCGTCTATTTTGAGACAAGAAATTCCTTTACTGAGTTATATCATCATGTACGTTCATAGCTCTTAAGTCTGCTTATACATACTTATTATTGTATTTAAATATTACAATAATTTTCTATGAACCATAAAAAGATGGGATCATGGCTAAGTAGTAATAGACGCAAAGAATTCTCTAAAAAATTAAGGGTCGGTCCAGTCAGCCGGCAACCAGTCTTACCGAGGTGTATCTCAAGGGGTCTTACCTAGGACCTGGGTTGTGCGGGTCAGATAGACAGTCGATTCATTTTAAATACTGGTAGGAACACGGCTTCATCCAGTTAGACTGGTAGCCGATCCCAACATAGTTGGACTAGCTAGACAGATGTTTTTTAAACATAAAAGGTATCTTTTTTTTTGTTCTGCCTATTCCGTCCCTCTGCTGAGCAAAAGCCTCCCCATATCTTTCCAACTGTTGGTATTTCCTATTGATTTTTCGAAAAAAAAAACTGAATTTACAAAAAAACCCACAGTAGTTTTTCGCGCAAATTGAAAAATATATGTTGCTGTTTTTATCTCCGAATTAAAAATGTAAATGGGTCACAACTACGGAGGTTTCAAATAAAATCAATTCGCTTTTTTCAATGTATACATACTCTTCGTAAAAATCAGGGGTATAAAAAATATTTACCCAAACTGAAATTAGGTCAGGTGCAACAAAAACGGGAAGCCGGGCTTTTTAAAACATTTTGGCAAAAATACGCCGCATTGAGTCAAGGCGGATGATACCGGTAAAATACGTCTGCCAAAAGCTTAAAATTATAATGATCCTTATTAGTATTTTCATCAAAAAGAGGAAAGGAAATGAAAAATTTCCGGGGCTGCAAATCACGTTAAGGTGCTTGGACTGAGCCTACCTTATTTTGTTTCAGCTACGTTATATGTTATTTCATTTTACCCAAATTTAAACAAAATAAACAAACTGAAGTCTACATTTGACAACATGTTTAAATTCCACAAAGATATTAGCAGAGGAGTATAGTATTATGTTTTTTTTTTAAACCGTTGACCCACACTAGGAATATCTCTTCTATCGTGGGTGCATTTACAAACATTTTGAACTCACATACACAAACAGCCAGACCGGGAACAGATACTTTAGGTCATACAAATATTTGTTCCGTGTGAGACGGACCCCGCGACACGCAGCGCATCAGCCAATCGCTCAACCACTACGCCAACCGTGCCGTTTGAATGTATAAGGCACATCACAGCCTATAATGTTCCCACTGCTGGCTGGAAACAGGTCTCCTCTTTGCAAAGGGAGAGGGCCACCACGTTGTGGTATAAGGAAGGCACGCCCAGTTTACAGTCTAGTTTACACTATTAGCCCACCATTAACAATTTGTTGTGTAGTGTAAACTCTGAACACGATTGCAATGTTAATAAACACAAAAGCAATAGAGACTGGAGAAGCAATTCTCACTAGTCCCAAAATTCCGAACCAAAGTGAGTTTTCAAACCCGGCTTCGACCCAAAATTGCCAATCCCTGTTTGAAACGTTTCGCCGATTGCGCTGAGATAGAGGTGACCGGCAAATGGGGACAAATTGTGAAAACATCCGATCCTGAAGTTACAAGACTACTCAAGAATCTGGATCAGTGACGCAAGCCGGGTCACTGGAAACTAAACATTTTGTAAAAACACTTGAAGATGGCGACGGAGTAAGGTACTTCGGTATGTTTGTGTGTGTGTGTGACAGTGAGTGTGAAGTGAGGGTGTGTGAGTGTGCTACTTTACAGTTTATTTTATTTTGTTCATAAATATTTAGTTATGTTAGCTTTTGTTGCTTTAACCTTTCTGGTTTGTGTGTTTACATGTTAATTTAATGAAATAGGTTTATTTGAGTTGTTTAAAAAGTTACGAATTATGTATATTTTGTGTTCTTGAGTTAGTATTATTTATTATCTCTATTGTGTTATCATAAAGCTAGATAAGTATTACAACAACACACAATCATTATAATGTAAAATGAAGCTATTAAATTATTTATTATTGAATACATCGTCACACCGAAATGGTGGTGAAAGAATAATTACCCACACCGCAAATGTAAACGTGACACAGATACGAGCTTTCACATAAAATACGGCAAATGTACAGTCCTATTTGGACAATGTATGGTGCATAATTTTTCAATTATTGTATAAATACCAAATTACCATCAAATAACACATGCCATGCCATGAGGCATGTATCGCAGAATATGATGACCATGTTTGCCTTTTAAACTTATTAATATTTGATCATTGATAGTAGCTGCTTGCTGCAGCTGAAAATGTTCACATGTAACCAAACATGTTGGGTTATTTGCTACGAACCGTAACCTCGTAGCAGCTACGTCACTACGCCGTAGAAAAAGCGAAGCAAAGTCGCAACAATAGCGTATAGTTGCTGCCAGTTAAGATGGCAATCAGGCGGTCATTGACCCACCTACATTTATTAAAGTTCTTAACTTTGAAATCCACAAATAAGCCAGTTCATGTCTTGAATCGTCATCTATCGTGATCTTCAACATCTTTTCTAATGAAAAACGATACATGGTTCATTTGTTTTGGTTAGTACGAAGAGATATTATGGAAAGAGCAATGACCGCTATTGCCATCATAACTGGCAGCAACTATAGTCATTCTTTGATTATAATATTCACATCGACCTGACATGATTCTGGTACTGTTCACCAGAATTATGTCATGTCAGTATGGCGTCAAATTAATAATGTCAAAAATGTTGAATGATAATACCAAACGAACCAAAATGGCTTGACATTAGGGAATATGAAAGAAATACAAAACTTTTTTTATTTCTTAAAAATACCTTGTCTTGGCCCATAAAAACATTGTGGTACACTTGTTTAATTTTCAAATACATCACTTATTTTACAATTTATTATTTTATGTAGCTTGTATTTGGTGAAACGGAACGCAGACTCAAAACACAGAGGTCTCAATAACCCCCGTAGTGACGTTAAAAGCTTTGTTTCAAAGAAACAATTTTATTTGAAAAGTACTTAAAGTTTCACTAAGATTTTATTATAATGTAAGATTATTATAATAGTGCATTTTTTGCTCAAGCAAAAATAAAACAACATTCAACAACAACACACCACAACAACTACAACAAAATTCAAAATTCTACATGCTTTATTCAAATAAAGCATGTAGAATTAGTAAAATTATTTAACTAAGGGCAAAAGATATAAACAAGACAGTCAGAGGTAAATAACGTCACATCATGACTCACATCACTTTTCATTATTTTCATGGGTTGATAATAATTTATTTTTATTGATTTAAGTGAAAAAAAAATAACACAAATTTTCCCTATTACCACAAATCAAGTTCTACGAAAGTTAAAATGAAAAAGCGTTGAAAGATTACACGACGTACTCCACAAATTCCCTCAGCGACACAAGTTTACACATAACTAATTAGTGAAACGCGTGCGCTCATTTGGTAATGCAGTCTTACTAAAACTTGCTGAGCCAACTTCGGTATATTATTCTGCAATGTATTACGAAGTACGAGTCAACTTTGCTTTCTAACATAGTTTATGCATACGAGTAGATATGTATAGTAAATGCAATTTATGGCTTTGAAAGACGAGACTGAGTTTAAAATAACCTATTAGTCTCCTAAACTCTCCTATTACTCTCTTTAGAATAGGTATCGTATAAAATAGGAAAAATACGACACACGGTTATGCTGAGATTGACGGTATATGTAAGTTTTGCTTCTTGTGCAGGCTATTTAAATACACCATATATATATACACCATGTACATCATATCCTTACTTTATAATATTATAAATGCGAAAGTAAGTTTGTTTGTTACCTTTTCACGCCTAAACCACTGAACTTATACTGTCACTTACGGGATACCTTCCGTGATTGTTCATTATTTTGAGCTCCCGATATTTCGACGCTGTTACAAGCGCCATGATCGCGGGAAACCACTGAACCGGTAATCCTGAAACGTTGCAGATACGTTGTCATATGTACAGAAACGGATATAGGGTACCCTTCATCCCGAAAAAAAAATACTGTCCTCGAGGAAAACAACAGTAATGTTCTTATGATAATAGATGACGCTACGTGTCTTTCGAATCATGATTGAAATAATTCTAATTATTACGAGCAGAGTACAACCCAAATTGATTGTCAAATTCTACATTAACGCGAGTGAAGCCGCTGGCAAAAGCTAGTAAATAAATAAACTTATTTTAGTTTTTACCGATCAGATAACCCGTGAACACCGTCTAAACACTAATCGAAGAGTTGATTAGAAAAACTCTAAGTAAACAGAGTGTACAATACTAAACTACCGAATACGGATAACATTAATTACAGTGCAAATTCCGACTCATTTACTATGCATAGTGATTATGCCATTCCAACCGTTTATTGTGTCAGGCGATCTAAACACGACAGCAAACATGAACTGTGTATTTTCTATATTGTGCATTAGAGTAGGGAAATCTCTTATAGCCGGAATGGACTATCCAATGTGCCAAAAAAAACAGATAGTGTAAATCAACCTTTTTGTTCAATTAATTAGTGTGTTTTTGGCTTGTTCTTAATGTTGACCAGGCCAATAATTATTTTCACAATATTTTTAAAAACTGGTGTAAGTAGTAGTACAGAATAATTATTAATTGTTGCTGTAGGTGGGTCACAATGTTTTTTTTTTTAAAGTATCTCTAAAACATACCATAAGTGCTCATTTACGGAGACGCGGCGCGTCGGGTGGTGCGTTCCGCGGCTCGTTGTGCGGTGCGTCTAACTTTTAATTCAAACATATGGCGATGTATGAGAGCGTTTACAGAGAACGCGCGTTTGCTTGAAATGCAGCGTTGCCCGCAGATGACCCAGCGGCCCGGCGCGCGGCGGTGCACGCTCCGCGTCTTCGTAAACAGCATCGTACATTGCCATATGTTTGTGTATGGGCGTGTGATAACGCGGGCCGCTGCACGCGCCGCTTCTCCGTAAACGGAAAAAACGCGCAACGCGCCGTGTGTCCATAAATGAGCGCACAGGGTGTACAGTAATAGGAAAAAAAAAACTAACACTGATAATAAAAACTAAACAAGAACTTTTTCATAAGAAAATGGTAAATATTTGACTTAACGTAATATTCATTCCAACCCAAATAGTAGTCACACTTTCTAGCTAATCAAAGACAATGCTCAATAAAATCACCTCATCGCAGTCCACTGCTCGACACAGACCTCTTCCAAGCTGCGGTGAACATGTTCCTCCATTTTCCGAATTGAATCCAACCGAGGATCTTAAAAAAGTGACTATATTTTTAGGTCGGCGATACCAATACCGTTCATCTAGCCAATGCGGAATGACAGGAAAATAAAAAGTAAGCTCAAAAACTACAACCCGACTACTGAAAAATCAGTCCCTAAAAAGTATGAAGCAAGAAAATATTCTACTCTGAATTTGTTATGTACAAACTATTAAATATTTAGCATCTATTTATTAACAACAATTTATATAATATATTTTAATGTATTTCATTCACATTCTTAGTGATTTTCAAAGTATAGCCGTAGTCATATTATATATATTTTTAGTTAATGGGTTTATGTCCTCTAGGGGGCACCATGTTCAATTTAACGTGACGTCACAAAGCCTAAAAACCAGTGGACGATGACACTTCCAACGATACCTCATTTGTCAAATTATGATAAGCGGTTTAGAAGTTATGAGGGCACAGATGAACATACAAGCATACCGGTCAAAAATCATAGCTTGCTTGTTTGCTTTGCCGCAATCGGGTAAAAATTATAACCTGCTGTGAAATATGTCCGTCTCTCTCTACGTTGATGCACGTACACCAGCAAAATAATAATTATCCTCTCCGCAAATGTTCGCTACACACGGCTCGTACATAATTAGCGCTGGACTGGGCTCCTGCAGTAATGCAGTCTTAACAAGGCCTGTTTGTTGCCTACATTGCTGTGTCAATCTTTGTTACGTTGGCAACACGAGGCTTCTAATGATGAAGTTTACTCGCTATTTGTTTTGTAGCTGTGTAGTAGTAATACGAACTGTTTGTTGGCTCCATTGCTGTGTACCTTTGTTACGTTGGCTGTACGCTTGGAGTAATAAGTAACATAGAAACTGTTTATGCTCACGACTAGAAGGTATGCATTGATTACCAGCACCTGCAAAGATACACAAATATTTTTTATCTCCCTGGTCGCGTCTATAGTAGAGGAAATTGTAGAAAATTTAATACGTACAAACATAGTACCGTCGGCTTTACCTTATTACTAAATGTTGTAGGTAGTACGATCTGTCCCACTCTGGGCGGAGTTGAAGGGAGTGTCAGACTTTTACTGACTAAAACCCATCCATGTTCCTTCTTTGCGCTTTGTTTTTTTGTGTTCCAGGGCCGCGGTATCTCTTTCGAACAGCCCCGCAGCCCCGGCAGAGATAGTACGATCTTGTGATCAATATCTTGGATACTGACATAAATATTCTGGTAGTTTGTAATCCTGTTGTAATTTTGTATAATTATTCCGTAATTCTGACTAAAAGTTTGAATAAAAAATAGTTGATCCAGAATTTACGAATAAAATTAATTATCTTTATCGGTGATGAGTCGAGGCAATGAAGCGTGTTTCATATTATAACTACATATTTACGCTGCAGCGTGTTCTGTGTTCACGTTACACGTGCAGGTCTGTACATAATTAGTGCCGGATACGAAGACCAAAGTTTGTTGATACGGTTTTACACACGAATTTATTGGATACTGGAATGGAATATAAACGTGTCTTTTGAAAGCTATGCTTGAAAAGCATATTTGTTCCCAGCTTCCCTAATTTATAAACAGTTCAGTGGTCTGTTTTTGACATTATTTTGTATCTGTCAAAATCACTGGATAGAGAGGCTGAACCATTTGTAAATTAGAGGAGTTTTAGACCCTTTTTTGTTGTGAAACTCACTAAGTGCTTACTCAGTTGCAAAAACCGTTTGCAAAAAGCTTTCGATTTCTTTGATAGCATCTAAAAAGAAGTCTCACTTAGTAAGCAAACATTTACTTCCCATTTTCTCCTATACCTACCTATCGTTCGGCAATCGCAAACGTTCTAGCGTGCCTATCCGAGAACCGTCTCCGACCAACTTTCGGAAGAACAATTTCGTTCCCATTCTGGGAAAACTTTAGCGGGTACTAACTGCGTTCTCACTAAAATGTCTCAATTATGTTCGCTAAGCAAACACTTCCTTTAGCGTCATTCGCTCCTGGTACATTGGGAACAGTTTCTTGCTGTTTATTTTAGGCTTTTATGTACTTTGATTGGGCTAGAAATCACTTAGTCGAGTCAGTGATTACTTTCTATTGATAAAAGATCTATAATTGTTTGTTACATTCTAAATCAATGAAGAGGTCCTGAAAGCTAGTAGTTTAGTTTGTCAGTCAATGATCAGACACAGACCCCTCAGTACTGAGGGGTCTGTGCCAATCGTCATAATCATCCTCATCATATCAGCCTAAAGACGACCACAGCTGATCTCAAGCGTCGCTAGATGCTCGGTCCTATGCTTTTTGCATGTAGCGGATTCCCGCGGTGTTCACCATGTCACTCCAGGACCTTTCGGCACCGTCATACGTTCAGCGAGCAATGTGCCCTGCCCGTTACCATTCTTCGGGATTTGTCGGTTACCCTGGTTCAGTATACAAGTATTGAATCAGTTTACAAATACATATTCTTTAGATGTGTCTTATTTCTACGAGAAAAATGTTTTAAGAATATTGTCAAAAGACAAAAGTTGTCCGTATTTATGCAAAAAGGAACCACCCAGCAAACACTCACTTTTGAGATATCAAAGAATTTACAAAAGCATGTGCAGCTCTGTTAGATGAAGTGAAAGTACTATTTATTTTATTTAAATTTATAGATAAATTACTTATCTATGTATGTGTAAATAAATTTGCTCTGAATACTCTTAAACTTTCTAGATAATTAAGTAAACGTGCATGTGGTTCCTTTTAACATTTACTAAATGATAGGTTTTCTTATATACAAAAAAGAACCACAACCCAGGGATTAACTGATATAAATGAAACTATGTATTTATATTATCGTAATAAAACTTTAATACACAAAAAAATATATATAGATGCATTAAACAAAACTACTTGACCACGAACCTTGAACCAGTTGTATCTTCGTTATCATCTTCGGTGTTCGTCTCCAATGATCTAATTACCAATTGCTTGCCTCTACTCAACATTTTCATACTTAATTTTAAAAGAAATTAACAAAAACAATAAAACTTTTTTCGCGGAGAAAAAACGGTCGTCACACATCCGAACTGCTTCGTTTAAAACTTTTTCTTCTTTGAAACTTCGAAATCACATACTAGTAGGATCTACTGTTTTACAATATTTATTTATACATGATAGAACCGAATGCTTGTGGTTAAATTTTGGCAACAAAATATTAGCAATTAAATTATGAATTTACTTTACGCATAACGATACCACAGAAACTTGGTTCCATTTGGTGTATTAAAAATAATTGTTAATAATATTAATATGTGTAAAGTATAATGGTACCAAGTAAGTGTGGATCTGTTTTGTATAAAATGACATGGTAGTAATATCGTTTATTTGTTTGAACAATCAAGTCCCGTTATACTGTGGTTCAGTTTTGCATTATACGTAACGTTTGTTGTTGCTGTTGGTTCTGTTCTGCTTTTTGTATACCTGTTTTCCAAGGGAAAAATCATGTCTTTTTTGTATAAGAAATTTCAAACACTTTTAAATAGTATTCTTCAAAAAAAATAAAAAACGGAATTTGTCGTGTGGTTCCATTTTGCATAAATACGGACAGTTATGATTCACTAAGTAACAAAAGATCATTTTGAGTACCAAAAAGTACAGTCTAATAATGATCATCGTTTCTCATATTAATTTTGGTACCACCCTAAACGATAAATAAATCGAGTTTGTCTTTTATTATTACTAAAACCCTAAATAACTCCACTTAGTTGACTCAGTAATTCAGAAGAGCTAACATAATATTTTTCCTGCTACTAAAATTTGTTCTATAATTCAATATGAATTATGTCCTGGGGACCGGCCATAACTTAGTCTTTTTTATTAACTTTGACTATGCGGTAAAATAAATATTTTTTGTAACTAAATGTTGAGAAGTATCATATTTTATTGTTTGAACATTTTCTTTGTAATTGGTCATTGGAACCACAAGTTTAAATGACTAAGGTCTGAAAAGCATTTCATTTTATTTATTCATAAAGAATTTATTTACATTGTGTTGAATGTATAGGTATAGATAGGATATGCAATTTACATACTAATACGACCATGAATTATTAGTTAACATTCTAAGGGCCTAAACCTAACAAATTGGGCGGTATCATTTTACGTAATTAAGTGGTGGTGCTGTTTTGATATTTCGCGTTTGCATAACCCAAAACAAAAGCGGGAACATTAACGGGAACAATGATTCTGGCCCGAAGTGTACACTTGTCTTATGCTATGTAATGCGCTGTCAGTGGAGACAAAAGCCGCGTTTTTTTAAAAAGATCGTAAAATATGGCCGCAGTCCATTGTATGGAGCGCTTTATTCACGACCTTTTTCCTTCTCATTTCCCTATTTTTATTCTGAAAGGATTAACAATAGTACAGGTACGGTGGTGTATTTTATAATGACTTGCATACATTTAGGACATAACGTATTTTTCTGTTTGGGATTTCCGTGACTATACAAATGGGATGCTAGTATGAGTTATTTTATTTATGTCGGTTTGAGTTTGAATGATAATTTTTATTTTTTAGCCTGTACTGTCCCACTGCTGGGCAAATGCCTCCCCCAATTTCTTACATGAGCTATTTTCCCGTGCCTCTTTGAACCACGCCAAGCCCTCACGGCACGCGTCCAGACGTTTCGCCACCTCTTTCTGGGCTGGTCTTCGCCGGCCCATCCTGTGGAGACTTTTGTCCAGCGGTCATCGTGTAGCAGCCTTCTTGCCAATGTCCACTATGCCCGTTTTGGAACGTAGCGTGGTGCTTCGTACCGTGTCTTGTCGCTGAAAATAATACGTGATCGCTTAAGAGTAAGACTAGTCAGCATTGAGTATTGAACTATAAAGCGATATTGGCTGCACTCCGTTCAACGCGAAGTCCCCAAACTCCTTAAACGCATTTAATACTTGACGTGGTCACTATGAGTTTACTCTGAGTAGGTTGTTTTTATTAAAATTATCGGTTAAAACTGGTCACATCAAATAAGCACTAACGCCATTTACTAGCTCTATGCTCTATGTTCTATTATATTGTCTGTGGATGTATGTCTTTTGTTTTTTTGTAGTAATAAAACCGTTCGTTGAATTATGTCTTTTTATTCGTTTTTATAACGTATTATCGGCTAGGATATCACAGCCGGTGACAATAAGCTTAAAATTGTTTAAAAAGTATGTCCCAAATCGTTACAACTATTTTTGAAGCTGAAAACTGAAAAAAATGAAATATTTTCTTAAGAAAACTTCAGCTAGGATACAGCTAGTTGACAGTTAGTAAAAGAAGGCCAATTAAAAGTTATCCAGACCCACATATCCAGTCAGATCGACATATTGAGCGCCATATTCAGTCAAATCGAGCCAATATCCACCAATTTCATAGTAAATATTGACTTGCATAATTGTAATACATGTCGTGTATGCTAGGACGATTCTGTTGTATGCTCCATGACAGTCAAACATCAATTATAGCTGCGCAATACACATAGACGTCATAACGATTAATACGTCGAGTGGGTAAGACAGTTACTAGGTGCTGTCGAAACATTTCTCAAAGGCTTTTGGAGGTGTATGTGATGGGTTTGTTATGGTCTGTAGAATATCAGCCAATGTATGGACAGCTGAGTTACTAATTCACGTCTGATTATAACGGATGTTTATGTTCAGAAATTGGTATCTTTTCATCCTTACTTCCTTACTAATATGATAAATGCGAAAATAAGTTTGTTTGTTTGTTACCTTTTCACACCTAAACCACTGAACCAATCATCCTGAAATTTTGCATAAACGTTTTCGGGTGTACAGAAACGGACATAGGGTACTTTTAATCCCGACAAAAAGTACTGTTCCCGAGGAAAACAACAATAACTTTCTTATGATAATAGATGGCGAAACGAGTCTTACGAATCATGATTGAATTATATTATTACAAGCAGAGTACAATCCGAATCGGTTGTCAAATTCTAAATTAACGCCAGAAAAGCCGCGGGCGAAAGCTAGTACTCTATAAAAGCTGAAGTTAAAACGGCTTAACAGATTTTTGTGGGAAAATAGCAAATGGACCAGAGTTATGACATAGGATAGTAATATTCCTGGTAGTATGGTCTCGTAGGATAATTTGCGATCTTGGCGGTCAAAGCCGCGGTCTCGTTAATAATTGTGCGGTAAATAACCACGGTAGCTGTGACCGTTTGCCATAAGGTGGGGAGTCGCTTATAATACGGACATCTGCAAAACAACAGCTAAAGCAGTTTCGTTGGAATTCCGAACCGTCTCAAGAGAATATACAGGCACCTCAGAGCAGAATTGAACAACACTGCTTGTCAGAAATAGCAGGGAGTATTTCCCTGCTATTTCTGGGTGAGTTGTTTTCCACGAATGTATAGCAGTTGCTACAAAGCGTTTGACTTCTTAGACATGATAATATTGAAAAGCAAAGTTAAATTGTTTACTGCTTCATTAGTTGAAAATGAGCACCGTTTCAGTAGAATCCAAATTATCTTGATTTGTATTTGTTATTTTACTACCTATACTAGCGATTGGATTTGTGGCAGGTTGATGGAAATAGGCTCACCTCCTATTACATGAGACTTAAATATAATTGGCGAAATGTGGGTGTACTAATGGGTACATCTCTTCCTAACCCTTCAGGGATTACAGGCGTGATGTTATGTTATGTTACTAGCGATTCATCCCTGCTATGCACAGTTCTACGTCTGGCGCAATGTACTATTATACACCCAATCTTAATAAACTCCCCGGAATTTCTAAGTTATGGCCTAGTAAAAGAGTAACGCGGTCACACAGAAGACACAAAAAATAAATTGATTTCCTACTATTTATAGATTCAGAGAAATCGAAAACGAGATAATCAAATTCCCTTCAAAAATTCAACGTCAATGTTTTTCATTTCAAAGGCGACCTCTTTTGGTAGTGGAACGAACTTAATCAAATCTTTTGGGATACCTGACTTTATAATCAAATCAGATGACTGTTTTTGATATTCCTGGGTTGTGACTCCCTTTGTTTATTTTTAACCGACTTCAAGAAAAAAGAAGGTTATAATGTTCGGCGCGCATCTTTTTTTGTTGTATCAAGTTTATTAATTTTACGAAAAACTAATTTTGTTCCAATTTTGAAGTAAGTTTTTATACCCTATTGGACTACGTGCTTCTGAAGCATACATGGGAAAACTCTTCAAACATCTAAACTACCTCACACCCACAATTTTCGAAGAGCTAGAACAGAGGTGTACCCATTAGTACACACAAATTTTGCCAGTTATATTTAAGTCTCAATAATAGGAGGCGCGCCTTTTTACATCAACAGAGCACAAATCCAATCGCTAGAATCGCTAGTATATGTATTAAAATAACAAATACGATTCTTGATACTTTTGATTCAACTGAAACGGTTCTCATTTTCAGCAACTGAAACAGTAAAAAAATTAACTTTGCCTTTCAAGTGTAGTTTACTTAAACATAAATGGCGTAATGCAGGCGCATTACGCCATTTATGTTTAAGTACCATATAATAGGGGGCGAGCCTGTTGCCATCAACCGGGCACACGTCAATATCCGGGCTGCTGCTTTGGGTATTTCGATCAGAAATTTCCTAGTCGCAGCCCAGGGTATAAACGTGTTTCTGATTTGTGAATGGAACCCCAGACCTCGAGCGCAGTAGATTCAGCGATTACTAAACCAACGAGGGAGTTGAAGAATTATTCATCTTGCATTAAGTTTCTTAGTCACCTGCCTAGCTTTTCCCAACTATATTGGGACTTCCAGTCTAACCGTATGCAGCTGAATACCAGTATTTTACATGGAGCGACTGCCTATCTGACCTCCACAACCCAGTTAGTACTGGGAAATACGATACCCCTTGGTAAGACTGGTTGTCAGACTTTTTGGGCCACTGACTACCTAACAACTGTCAAAGATCTACAAATGACAGCCGAGACCAACGGCTTAACGTGCTTTCCAAAGCTCGGAGGAAACCCGGTATGTAATGGGTGGTCACCCATCCACAGATCAACCTAGGCAAGCACGGCTTAACCTAAAGATCGAACTGAGCGGCTGTTATTATTTAGCCACGAGCTCCTCTTTAAGTTTCTTAGTATTGTGTTTTAAATCAAAACCTGCATTTGTAAAATCACATTCAATACTCGGCTCATACGTCTACTATCTCCGCTCTTTCACTTCACGGTATGCTAAACAATTATGTCTTGAAGAAACTGCTTTTGTTTGTCCCGTGCCAAGAGTAACGCGAACTTAAACACGTGTTTTATTGTTATTGTTGTTTGTAAGTAATGTTAACGTTAATGTTCTTTCTGTGTTCTGGCAGTTTTATTTTGAATTTGATTTGGGTTCATGTTAGTAAAATAGTGAAGCGTCGGTGTTCTTCATTTTGATAGATAAAGAAAGTCGATGCTCATATGAAATCGTAAACACCTATGTTTTATGTACTAGGTACATAACGCTAGGGGGGACCTGTTTACAATCTCCTCAGGGATGTGTTTTAACAGGCGTTGCACAGAGGGGGCTCCGGACAGGTCTTTTAACAGGAAACGGTGCCTCCTCCCATGTGCGGATGGTGACCACCGGAGTGGTTTTAGTGAGGTAGAAATCCCACATACTCCGGTCTTATCCCCAAAGACCGGTCGCCTTTTGAAGGTTTCCCCGCGTTAAGAAAAAAGGGACATAACGCTAATGCTCAAACTCAAACTAAAAGCATTTATTTCAATTAGAGCATTACAGGCACTTTTGAATGTCAAAGAAACAAAAAAAAGCGAAGCTACCGTCACAGTCACAAGGCATAATAACTTGTGAAGGTACTATATTTGCCAATTCCAAAGCGTAAATATCTATGGAGAAGAATGGGCAAGAAATTCCATGGACACTTTTTTAAATCACTCTTATTCAGTAACACTATATGCTTCCTTAATGAATGCCTACATAAAAGCCTTCTATTTCATTGTGAAAGCTCAGATACGCAGCTAGGGTTGAAATTTCAAGAATGTAATAACATTTAGGCCATATCATTTAAAAAAAGACGATAAGTATAATTGCTTAAGGGAAAAGGGTGATTGGCTCTTGTCTAAATTGTTGTGTACACTTGTGGCATGTGCCAAATAAATATGTTTTCTTTCTTTCTTTTAAATTCGTTTAGAATACGATGCAGGAACTATAATTTCATCGGATTATTTAAACCACGAACATAGCTGATAAGAACATTTGGATTTTCAAAACATACACTTCATATTTATCCAACGAATCGTATGACTAGACAACATCTTCATAGAACCACAAATCTAATAACAAAACCGCCTAAATCCAATTTTCTTTTGTTACAGCATGCAACAGGACGTACATGGGAGACGTGGGCCGCACATACGAATTAGAGGTCCGGAGGCCTCGAGAGGACCACCTCCCTTTCGTCTGCCACCTAAACTTCACCGCCACAGGAGGAAACTATGGCGACATTATACAGGTATTTAGAAATGCGGACGTGATCCGAATCCTAAGACGGACCCCCGTCAAACGGATCGGTCTGAACTAGTATGTGATTGTAATCTGAAATAGGAAGATTGTATTTTAGTGGACGGGTGGGGTTGAATTTTGATGTGAAGGAATTGGTATTGACGTAAAAGTGGTAGTGTTATGAAATCGACCGATGAAAGTTATTTTGTTTGATTCGGCGTAACTGGGTAGCAAATCGAGCATAAATCCAAATCATAACTTATTTAATTATATTATAAAGGGTGTAAAAAGACCCTTAACGAAGCCGAAAGGTACTTGTTCTCCCCGTCAATGCGATAATTTTTTTGTTCTAGACCATACCTGGGAACCTTCTAGTTACGGATATATTGGGGGTCAAAGTTCCAACTTTTTCACAAGTTTTTTTTTTAAATACATGTTTTTAAAGAAAGATTTTTACTTTAAACACCTCGACGACCCCCGTGCTATTCAATCCATCCATCAGCACAATGTTCCGAGTGCGTTAGATTGAGTTCTACCGTAAAACGTGATTTTTGACCCCAAAAAAAAAATTGTTTCCCAGCAAAAATTTTTGCGTGAAGTTACTTAGTTTGATGTACAGAAGGCTTGGTTGACGGCTTAGTGAAGGGTCCGTTTACACCCTGTATATATAATATTATAAATGCGAAAGTAGGTTTGTTTGTTTGTCACCTTTTCCCGCCTATACCAGTGTACCCATCATCCTGAAATTTTGCATGTACTTTGTCAGGTGTACAGAAACGGACATAGAGTACCTTTCACCCTGAAAAAAAGTACTGCTCCCGAGGAAAATAACAATAAAGTTCTTATGATAATAGATGGCGCCACTTGTCTTTCGAATCATGATTGGATTATATTATAAGCGGAGTACAACTCGAAATGATTGTCTAATTCTAAATTAACGCGAGCGAAGCCGCGGGCAAAAGCTAGTTTTTAATAAAGCCTATTATAAATTTATTTCAATAATAATATAGTCTACCTGACCAGACAAAATTATTCTGGGTCACAAAATAAGTCTCAAATCCTGTCAAAATATTAGTTGAAACCGCGTTTGACGTGATTAAGGTAGCTTTAGTATTCACAAAACTCCATTTCGGATTCTAGGATATTCGTCAGAAATACGAATTATTATTAGTCTTATAACCAGACTCTTAAATAATTGATGAACAAATTTTTGTAATAACTGGGTTGCCCGGTTGCCAGTATAATGTTAAACTTCAAGAATTCTTTAAACAGAATAATTCTTACCCGGGTTTGCTGAAGCCAGGGAAACCTAATCCGGAGGGGATTCATAGACCAAACTATGTAAGAGTACAAATGTGGTGTTGTTCCACAAACAAAGGGCATAGTGTCCTGCTATCTGTACGATTCAGGATATTTCGGACATTACTGAAAATTATATGCTATTGCAAAGCTAAATGTTATGATCAGTCAGCACTTAGATTGCAACCGAATCTCTACGAAAACATTGATGTTTTTGTTTAAAGCGATACTGCTTATTATAATCCTTTCATATTTCCTTTCTATTCTTACTCTGATTTTATATCACTGTCACAGTTTAAAGTTAAGCCGCGCTTGCCTAGGTTGGTCCGTGAATAGGTGACCACCCCTTACAGTCATAGTTTCCTCCGTACCTTGGAAAGCATGTTAAGCCGTTGCGTTGGTCCCGGCTGTTATTTGTAAACCTGTGACAGTCGTTACAAGTAGTCTGTGGCCCAAAATCTGTACCCAGTACTAACTGGGTTGTGGAGGTTAGGTAGGCAGTCGCTCTTTGTAAAATACTGATATTCAGCTGCATTTGGTGAGACTGGGAGCCGACCCTAACATAGTTGGGAAAAGGCTAGACAGATGTTGATGATGATTTATATCACAGTTCAAATCACAGTGAACTTGGGAATTGATAAAATAATTTAAAAAAAATCCCGTTACCCCACCAGTGGGGCGGGTCAGTAAAGCCAACAGAAATTGATTAAAACAATAAAAAAAAACCCGTTGGCCCCACCGTATTTTTTAGTACTATAATACTACACAAAAACATTGTATGGAATCGAGTAGTTATCATAAGTTTTATAATCAATTCATCATTATTTGCCTCATTATGCGGGGGTAGACATAAAATTGCGCCACCATTCCTGAAATAAGATAGGTACCTACGCTATTCCGTTTCCTTTTCATATGAATGGAACGCACGCGTCATCTATATTTAGGGGTGAAATAATTGAAAAGAATCGATTCGACAAACGAGCTCATTAAAAATATACGCTTCGCAGAAGTTACAGTCTTATTCTTGTGAGGGTTTAAATTCTTGTTCTTAAGTTCGTCGGTGATCATTAGGGCGATCTTCGTTTTATTTCCGGAGGTATATTGTGCTTGTTTAAAACCACGTAAGTACGTACTTAGTTGTTTAAGGGTACCTTTTCTTGTCCTAAAATTGTTTGTCCAAAAATCATTATCCATAACGCGTTTGCTATAAACTTCACTTACCATTGTGTTCAAAAATTCGAAATTTTGTTTTACATAATTTTCTTTACTTCTAAAAGTATTTTGTGATAATATCGTGTACTATAATGATTGAATTTCCTAATTTTGCATGCAATAAAGTGTACAAATGTCCTAAGTATTGTTTTTTATTATAATGTTTATTACTACCGTAACGCATGGGTAATCAGCAATTTTCCTAAAAAATATCCTAAAAGTCTTGCTAGCTGGCGTGAGGAGCGTAGGTCGAATGCCGGCGGAGCGATGATATTTGTGACAGAAATTGGCTGTGTAATGTAAAACGCGAGCGTAGCGAGCGCGCGTCACATAGTCGTTAATATTTATGACAAACGGATTTAGGGCGTGTATTTAGGGATTTCAATTTATGGCATGTGATATTAAGTTCGGGGAAATTATCATTCGGACAAATAATGATTAGGACAAAAAAAAATGGCACTTTAGATTATGGATAAAAAAGTTAAGAAACACAATAGAGAACCTTGTTAAAGGTATTGAGGCTCGATTTTATTTTGAGTTTGTACATACCGATTCATGGAAAAACCTTTCATCATCATATTTCTACCCTTGTCCCATTCTACCTTGGGCAACACGTTTTCTTCTTCCATTCTCCCCTGTCAGACGTCACGGCATCATTTACTCCTTTCTCGTTCATATCATTCCTCACACAATCCGTCCTTTTTTTCACATGCGTTGGAAACAACAAAATCTATATTAGTATTATAAATGCATACGTAAATCTATCTGGTACCGTTCCACGCCATCGTGGTACACAAAAGACCATTATCTGGGTTAGGACATAGTTTAATACTTTTTATCCTGGATCCGGTAGTACGTTTTCGAGGGACAATTTCCCACCTGCGCGGCTGCGCCCGGGTGATGTCCTGGGTTCGGCTCCCGAGTCGGACAAGTGCTACTGGGTTTTTCCATTCGGAATTTCTCAGTAGCATCCACGGAGTCCTGAGTCGTGCCCATCATGGCAATAGGCTCGCACCCTTTTACATTGGACTTAAAAATAACTGGCAAAATGTGGGTGTACTATTAGTTACACCTCTGCTTAACCCGGCTTGATTTGCAGGCGTGATTTATGATATTATGTTCTTTGTCTATAGAAAAATGCAGAATATTAGAGTAAATTGTAAAATATTTCTGGAGATAGCGTGGATATATCACTTAACCAACGTAGACGTTCAAAATAAACCACAGAAAACGCATGGCCGTAGTACGCCTGCGCCAGACCTAACAATGACCATTATAGTCTTGGACCCGGCACGCATTGTGAGGAAGCTCCTCACTCTGGTTCTCTAACTACTGTTGCCACCTCCCTGCGGGTGGAGCACTACTTTCTATGATATACTTTTTTTTTGTTTTCGGAATGAACAGTCAATTTTTATTATACAGGTAAAAATATAAGATGTTTATTTTTCACTCGATCGTACTACTAAAAGTATCCATGTTAATCCAGGTTATAAAACTATCTGTGTACCAAATTTCATACAAATCTGGTGAGTAATTTTTGCGTCATCCATCCATCCATCCATCCTCACAAACTTTCGCATTTATAATATTAGTAGGAAGTAGGATATAATATTAGTAGGATTAAAATAAAATAGTAATTCTGAATATTTTCAACATTGGGGCAAGTTCAGATGAACATTTGATACCAATAGATTAACTATACAGCCTGTAAACAGGCTTTCATGATTGAAAACAAGTAGCTTAGGTAACTCAAGATCATGAAAATAAAACTTATATAGGAACACCAGTTATCATCTGCCTAGCCTTTTCCCAACTAAATTGGAGTCGGCTTCCAGTCTAACCGGATGCAGCTGAATACCAGTATTCTACATGGAGCGACTGCCTATCTGACCTCCACAACCCAGTTAATACTGTGTGATGCGATACCCCTTGGTAAGACTGGTTGTCAGACTTTCGGGCCACTGACTACCTGTAACGACTGTCAAAGACCTACAAATGTCAGCCGGGACCAATGGTTTAACCTGCTTTCGAGGCACGGAGGAAACCCGGTATGTAATGGGTGGTCACCCATCCACAAACCTACCTAGACCAGCGCGGCTTAACCTGAAGATTGATCCGAGCGGTTGTAATTATTTTGCCACGAGCTCCTCTCAGGAACACCAGTATTGAAATTTAATCAAAATTAGCTTTCCTTTACATACCTTCAACCTGGTAGACTTAGGGAACCTTTGAGATACAACAGCAGATTCTAATCAAACCCCTTGTCCACAGCTAACATTCGACACGTTCACGGTGGGGAAGTTCGTGTCGTTCACCTCGGACGGCTGTCCGGACGGACACATGACGATCGTGGAGCGGTCCCCATCCCCGCCTACGGGACAATGGTGTGGCTCAGCATGGGGATACACTGTGTACTTCTCAGAGTCAGATTCTATTAATATGACGCTGAGATTGGATCGGTTGAGTCAACAGGTGAGTTGGATATTTTAGGTGAAATTGTGTTTTATTAAAAACTGTGATGGGCACTGTACTGTTTGAGAATCAGATAATTAAATTTCTTGACAAGTATTAAGGGTCATATGGAAATGTTTTAGCATGTCGTTCCTGTGTTGCTGTAACAATCCCGTAGACACATACTTAGTTACGGATCTAAGTTGTTAAGTATCATATATTGGGTGACTGGTAATTAGTGACCGATACTTAAACACGTGATTGTACTCATGATAACAAACAACTTTACCATATAAACATTTTATTTTTAATACTCATTCATTCACACAACACAACGCGGGCCGTATGAAATTCGCGCGCCCGCGCCTGTGACCTATCAGCTGTTAGCCGCTTGCCGCCGTTTTGTCTCATTATTATTGTACCGTGTAACAGCGGCTAGGCAGAGCACCCACGTGGCTCGCAAGCCTGCTCCGTTGTTGTGTTATAGTGATAAAATCGAATGAGTATAAAAAAAGAAATGTTTCTTTGGGAAAGTTGTTTGTTATCATGAGTACAATCACATGTTTAAGTATCGGTCACTAATTACCAGTCACCCTATATATAAAACATAGTTTACTTGTGTGATGGTAGTCAGTCTAGACAATACGACACAATCCGTGCGTGTTACAGCTTTATCAAAAGTTAAAAAGAGGTACGTTGTTCTCATTTAAGATGTGACATTTTATCTCTGTCACATTTACGTTGACGTTGATTAAAAATGTGCGTAAAAAGAACAGCCTCTTCCGTGCAAAGAATTTTAAAACTGGCATGAAAAATCTCATACCCGAAGGTACATTTACAAAGGGTACACGTAAGGATAAGGTTTAACATACAATTTGTTAACACAACAAACTGACACGTTTAATTAGAGTTTTTGCTCTCAGCAAAGTTAATCCGTATAAATGAACAACAGTATTTATCTTCATTAAGAGTCACTTACTAAGCATCCCTTTGTGTTGTACTGACGCGGTGTAACTAACTACACGTTTTCGCCTGTGACTTGACTAATATTTCACATGGCCCCGCTTTTAACGGTTCGGTGCCTCGCCTTTATCTCTTGTTAGCAGCCGTATTATGTGCACTAAGGGTTGAACTTTCGATCAATTAATTAGGCGACGATTACGGACACCCTCCCGGGACCGCAGGATAAGGATACCTCCCTATTACAATAATGTTATTGGGTACCGCCTTAATTCCTTAATTTAATAACGGGAATTTCGTTTCGGAACCATTTAATACATTTCGGATGGCTCCCTAAATTTTGTTAATGCGCTTCGCCTTTTATCTCTTACTGATATTTCCCTTTTAAAGCGAATCTTTCGAAATAGAATTTTGCTCTTCTAATTGATTAATGGCTGTTTCTCAATACGACAGAAGTTACAAATTTTTGATTACTTTCCGTTTTATTTTTGAGAGCCCCTCCTGAAAGTTTTGTTGGTTATCAATTAGTTTTATTCAATGTTTTATAAATAAAACAAATTTTGTTGACGATAAATGAGACCGCAACAATTTTCCATTTTATTTAACTCAAATAAAAAACGCAAATCTATTTCAAACATCCCCTTTTTAAAGTCATTGCCACCAATTACCAACACATATTCATCTGCACAAATGCTGACACCCCTATTTGATCACAGGGCGTGGGCTACAATTTTGACTTCAAGCTGGCTTACAAGTTTTTAAGGCGAAGTGAAGCGAGATTACGATACGGTAATGCTACTGTCGGCGCGTGGAGAGGAGAGAGGGTACCTGGGACCTACTGCGACAGAATACTGAGTGACTGCGACCTTAAAGCTTGTCGCATCCAGTCACCAAACTTCCCCGGCGTTTATCCCCGCAACGCAACTTGTACATACCGCATTGAACACACTAAGGTAAGCAACGGAAATGGGATTTATCTTTTTGCTTTTGTGTATTCTTGCGTTCGGATACGAGAAGCCAGTGATGTGATTGGTTACTGTTCGTTTGTCGGGGAGTTCGAAATTGGAATGTTAACGTGTTCTTTCTTTGTTTGCATCGGTATCATATTTTGTTGGTACATATTTTATTTTATTTTGAATTTAGAAAGAGGAGTTAACATAACGTAGTTGGCGCTGTTCCCACCTAAGCAATATGACACGTGATCTGCCACGTAGCTTGCCACTAGCACCAACATTCAAAGTAATTGCATTGAGTAATGCCCATTCGCGTGACGTAGCATGACCCGACTTGACGTGCTAAAACTTGACAGTAACTTGATATCAAGTAGTATGTTGTAATACTACTTTAAATCACGTTAGGTACTGACACGTTGCGTTGCTTAGGTGGTAACATCACCTTAGTTACTCGGCTTGCTTGGGTATATTGTTATTGTTACAGAAATGTATCTATTGTGCTATTTGAAAATAGAACAACAACGTTACTATATTGTTTACTTACAGAATAACAATGGGTACTATTGTAACCACTATTGTACATTGTTATTGTGTAAGCTAAAATTATCTTTACTTCTTACATATTCATTCATAGAAGTAAAGATAATTTTAAACGAATATTCAGGTTAGATATATCACTAAAGGATTGAATATGAAGCCATACCTACATTGCATATCATCATAAGCATTATTTTAACCAAAATAAAAGGTTTAAGGCCAGAAGTTAAAACCAGAGCACAAAGCAATTAAAAAAGTGCTTGTTTCTGACTTTGTTTAGAAAATAAATCGTAAGCAAGAGATGTGTAATGTGGCCTCTGTGTGGCACTTTGTGTTAATATTTAATATAAAATTCACACCAAACTGCGTAACTGTTACACCTGAAATTTACATAATAAATGTCGGATGCGTAAGGGTTAGAAGTTTTTCCGGTAAACAAAAATGTATTTTGGTAGCTTGTGTATAGCGTTGAATTTACTTTGATGTGTTCCTTTGCAGATACCGGCAGATAAACATGTTTTACTAGCAGTAAGACAAACGAATAGTCACAAAATACATATCAAAGACCAAATAGTGAAGTACGATAGGAGCCAGCGTGTCTTGAAGTGAGTACACATAAAACTTCTGTTTCATTACTGCCATGAGAGTTAAGTTTTGCTGGTTGACGGAACTACTGCGTTCGTTACTAAAGTAACGCAAAATGAGACGGTTAGCTTTGTAAACTACTTGGATTCAGAATTTGCAGACAATGTCGATTAGTTCTTTATAGTTATCATTTTTACCTTAAATGTTTTATTTTTAACCCACTATAGAACAAGAGAAAAAAAACTCCAGTCGGGTGCTCCCGCGCCGCTCGATATTGCCATAACATTTGTGGCCATAACGTTGTTGAATGTGTGAAAAAACGGTTTTTTAGAAATTGGGTGACATTTATTTATTCTATTACAACGGTTGAGTTTACAACCAATTACCGTAACTATAGAAAATAACAAAGTAAAGCAAAATTTGAAGTGAAAACATAAATAAAAGAAGTAAGATAACAAATAAATAAGTTAACATAATTATCTTTTTAGAAACGCTATCGTAAGACAGTTCGGAAACTGAAAAACATGGTTCAAAATTATAATTCTCGAAAATCCACGTGAAAGTAACTCTGTCTGACTGACTGTCAAATAAATTTTCACACCTAAACAGCTGAACCCATTTCAATGAAATTTGACACACATATAAACGTACTTTACGTCCTAACATTGAGCACTTTTTTATGCCGGTAGTACGTTCTCATAGAATAAATTCTGAACTCCACGTCGACCCGCGGCCAAAAACTAGTCTACTATAATAATTGTCGCTTTTGTCTGTGACTAAAATTACGATTGAATAGTTTACTACTACAACCGCCAACCTGCAAAACGTACGCTCAGACTCCAATTTCAAATAACCCTTAGAATAGAACACTCCTACCTACATAACACACCATTACTCATGTCAGATGATAATCGTAATTACAACTGTAATAAAGATTAATGAACCAACTACTGTCCAGCAAAGTTATTAGTTAACGCACTGTCTTACTCCTTGAAATTAAACCTTCATTTGTTACCCTAATAATGTTGACAAATTCTGTCTGTCAGCCATTTTGTGGAACGTTATTTACGCTTGATTTGAGAAGCGTCGGAGTGCGAACGAAGATGGGCAAATTAGACTTTTGTTTCTCCAATGGATTTATTGAATATCTCAGGAGATTATGCTTAGTCAGTTTGGTTTATTGATTTTGATGTCAACTTGTTTTTGGTTTTTGATTTTAAGGTTGAAATTGGGATGGCAAAATTTCGTTGACAAATTGGGCTTAAAATTATCAAAATGAAACTTGTCAGACTCTAATGGATGTGTTAGGATTTATTTTGTTAAGCTTTATGAACACTCATAGTCATCCATCATAATAATATTGTCATCTACATTGTATACTGTTTATCATAGAAGTTTCTATCTAAATCGTCCACCCAAATACTCAACAGCATTCCAAAATTATCACTCAACACCACTCAAGATCCCAATCTATTCTAAAACCTTAACTTGTCAAACTTAACTAATCCATCAATCTTCTAGGATTTGGGACCAGTGCAATGTCGTGCAAGATTACCTCACTGTTTGGGACGGACCCACTCGCGATTCGCCCGTACTGGTGCGCCTTTGTGGAGGCGATGCGGTCCCTGATATAGTCAGCAGAGGACCCAATATGTTGCTCGAGTTCCATACATCGCCGTACGATAATCCCTTTCACCCGGTACCGTTGAGCTACCTGCCAGGATTCGAGCTTGAAGTACAGGTGAGGTTTTCCGATTGTAGATATTATGTGCGGGTATTGGAGACGACAGATCTGAATTTATTTTGTGCTTTGGTATGCGTGTGGTTGGGATATGTGGAAGATTTGTGATAGGGAAAGCTGGATAACACATTTTGCGTTATAATAATAAATGTTTATTGATTCAATAACTTCAAATATGTATACAGGGTGTAAGGGACAGCCCTCCACAAACTGACAGGATGCATTCAGCTCCTTATTTTAAATTATATTCCACCGGAATTTTCGTCCGGAATTTTTATTTTTTATATTTCAGGTACCTACTATATTCCTTTATTTCAATGTAAAATTACATTCCCTGTACGCAGCACTCTATTTATGTAAATAATACCGCTCCGTATCAGAAGGACAATCTGAGGAAATAAAATAAATCAAATTTATTGGATTCCCATAACATGCCTGGAAAATTTCTTGTATCGGTCATCTTAGTATGATATGCTGAATTCACCCCTGTGTAGGGCTGTCCCTTACACCCCGTATATGTATAGGTACATAGTAAATCTGTGATCAAAGTCTTGTTTACAAAATTGTTGTGTATTTTAATATATATTTAGATTGCCATAACATAGCGTGGCAATTTCAATCGCATAAGAAAAACATAATTAAACTTCGAAGATGCTCTAATAAGTCACTGTTAAATCGCTTCGAAAAATAAACTCCGAACGAAAACAAAACTCCGTTTTAAATGACTCCGTCTTATAAATTGTAACAATTCCAATTGTGACTGAACGATTGCTAAGTTAGATCCATACTATGTCTGTACTGAAAAGCTGATTGCATTGCGTCCAATACAAAGCGGAATCGTTGGTACTAGGAGCGCAGTAGTTTCAAGTAAATATATGTTTTCCTGTACAGGTGTTGTATGTGGAGAAGGATTCACATTCTTACGTGCGTTCGGATGGTCGCTGCCGTTTTGTGCTACGCTCCTCAGACAAAACTAGCGGAGTATTGAGGAATCCGAGGCATTCGCTGCCACCGAATACCTCTTGCGTCTACTATTTTCAGGTAAATTTTGACTGAGATATTTTGTTTTGTGCTGTATTTTTAGAAAATAAGATCGTTTTGTCTCGTATCTGCAGCTAGATATTTCACTGTACGTAGGGAAATAACTATGCTGAATATTATTTTCTTGATATCTGTGAGGGGTGGATTTTGGGAAAAATAGTATAAGTAGAAAACCTTAGTTTTCGATCTCTTCAACATATTCAGATGAATCGACAAAATGACAGATTGTGTCGACAAAATGACAGATTTTTTTTCACAATGTCATTTTGTCGATTCTTCCGTCAAAGAAACCCCGTTTCTACGCATGCTACGTGTGCAGTTAGTGAATATTCACACCAATATTTTAGGCGTCACTTTTTATAACACGGACCGTGGTGAATTTATTCAAGTTATTGCTGAAAATCCGGAAAACAATATGTTTTTAGTGATTTAGCTACAATGAATAAAATATATGATGCGGATCTAGCCGAAATCCATCCTGAAATGAAAATGAATTCTAAAATGTCTGACATAAAAAAATATTCGTGGCTATGTTTGTTTGCCGAATTAGAAGTCAAATAGAATTGATGTTTATCTTTTTATTAATATTGATGTTAGTCCGATTAATATACATAATTATCATTGGTATATATTTTTTTAATCATCTGATAATTATTTAAATAGTTCTGCTATATGTTTTATGTAGGTATTCCATTTTCTCTTCTTCTTTTACACACTATGTCTACATCTCTTTTTTTAGTATCTCCTTTCGCAGGTATGCTGGAAGAGATTTCTTTAGAAATAAGCATCACCTTTGTACTATTTTCTGTTCCTTTCTTCTTTTTTGTGTGTAGTGGGTACATAAATTGTTAAATAAATAAATAAATAAATAATTAACATACGGTAACTAATGAAGCTTACCTACGCTTACGCTTACGCCTATACATATATGTATATTTATCATTTCTAAAAAACGAAGATAATTTATAAGCACTCTATGAGCTTTCTTTGAAAAAAAAAAATGGTTTTAGTTAATATTATTCTCCATAATTATTGCACAAAGTTCTGCTGAATGAATTACAGTTCAGCCAATACTTAAATACAATTATTTAATGTTGGTAGACGTATTAATAACTAAGAACTCTATCTAGTATTCAATTACGGGCAATAAATGTGTACAAGTCACGCAATCGTTTTCACAATAAATAAATAAATAGACCTTTGTTTTATAATTCTTTTAACGTACCTGACATTTCAATGTTTATAGGAACAAGCCTAAGGTAAAAATAAAAATTGAAACAAGCTTTTAAATAGGTGGGACGTCATTTTTTTTCGTAATCTTCTTTGCAAATCTGTTTAATGAATACCCATATCATGGGGGTGCATAAAAATAAGAATAACTAGTCCGCCATCTTTGAGAGTTCGCCATATTGGATTTAGAATAATGTCACTTAGTTAACCATGCATTGTCATCCAAACTAAACGAGCATGCAAAATTTTAGTTTAATCTGTTAGGGATCGGTTTTAAAATTCTTAAAATAACAAGTCCGCCACCTTTGAGAGTTCGCCATATTGGATTTAGAATAATGTCACTTAGTTAACCATGCATTGTCATCCAAACTAAACGAGCATGCAAAATTTTAGTTTAATCTGTTGGGGATCTGTTTGAAAATTCATTGCGAGATTGCTAGAAATTTTTGATCGGTAATTTAAAAAAAAAACATCTGTTTCCTACAAAAGTGCAATACGCACACGGTCAAAATATATGTACAGCTGATTAAAAAATGTAAGGAACAGCTGATTAAAAAAAAAATACCAATGAAAAATTTCTATGTGGGTTCGGAATGATATACTGAATCCGTGGTAATCATTTAATACGTCGATATCCCTTCTCCCTGTATAATTCTATCACATGCCAGAATGGAGGCCCATGCGCCATAGATCTACCACCCCGAGTTTCAAACAAAACAGCTAGGGTTGTAACTGGTAGTTAAAACGATTTACGATTTCTAGGGTCGCGCCAACGAGATAGTCTGGGTGTCATTTGTGAAGTACCATTCGGCTGGAACGGAGCCTGCTGGCTTCGATCAACAGAAGGACTGTTCGTCACAGCTGACGATATGGGACGGCGCCGCTCCTGATGCTGACTTGGATCGGAAGGTAATTTTATTGTTTTTTTTTTCTATACAATTTCAGATTGGGATAAAAAGGGTGTATGGATTACTATTACTTTTGTTGTCTTGACAATATTTGCTTCTGTTTAGTACACTGATGGGCTGGTAGTTAGTATTTAGTCGAAATGTTAATCATCATCCGCCTAGCCTTTTCCCAACTATATTGGGGTCGGCTTCCAGTCTAACCGGATGCAGCTGAATACCAGTATTTTACATGGAGCGACTGCCTATATGACTTCCATAACCCAGTTAGTACTTGGTAATACGATACCCCTTGGTAAGACTGGTTGTCAGACTTTTTGGGCCACTGACTACCTAACGACTGTCAAAGATCTACAAATGACATCCGGGACCAACGGCTTAACGTGCTTTCCGAGGCTCGGAGGAAACTCGGTATGAAATGGGTGGACACCCATCCATAGACCAACCTAGGCGAGCACGGCTTAACCTAAAGATCGACCCGAGGGGCTGTTATTATTTAGCCACGAGCTCCTCCTCGACATTTAGTCGAAATGTTAATAACAACTGATATTAACTGATAAAGGCCTCAATAGAATTATAAACAACTGTTACTTTACATAGATGATGGCATGGCATTAATAAGACCATAATTATGACCCGTTGATACGAATCGAAGCCATATTTTTTTTACATTTGAAAAATGGTCCTATTATATTCATCATCAGCCTAAAGTAGTCCACTGCTGGACATAGGTCTCTTCAATCGTTCCTCAACTCTATTCAGCAACTCCCATCCAGCTGCAACTCTGCGAAGATCGTCGCTCCACCTACCTTGTGCTGAGCTACATTATATTCCGCCTACTAAATACAAGCCTTTATTCCTAAGATTAATCCCCTAGGCAACTGTAGGTACTTAACTGAGCGCTCAAGAATTCTATTTTCACAAAGCACAAAGGCATGATTGATAAACGCTACCAGTATGACTTATCTACTACAGCGCAGATTAATCTTTGTGCCGTAAAGAAGCTGGTATAGTTTTCTTCCTTAAAGTTAATATAGGTGACGTCATAACGCCTGTTTTTTAAAGCTCTTTTTTGAGGTTTTCAGTTCATGATAGAAGTAAATGAGTAAATTGATGTTTAATTTTGGTTTTACGAACACTTTTATACGTCAACAATAAAAGAACCTAACAGTGATTTAAGCTAGTCTATTTATTAAAAAAAATCTATAGTCAATTTAGGCTAAGGATAAGCAAGTTTCCAAAGTCAAAATTATACAGGGTGTGAGGGACAGCCCTCCACAAACTGACACACCAGGGTGCATTCAGCTCCTTACTTTGAATCATATTCCACTAGAATTTTTCTCCTGGCTTACTATTTCTTTATTTCAATGTAAAATTACATTCCCTGTACGCAGCACTCCATTTATGTAAATAATACGGCTCAAATCAAAAATCAAACAATGGATGTTGAAATTATCTAACGAACGACGCGTGAAATCAGCTGTTTACTTCCAGTCTAGCTATAGAGTTCTTCGAACTCGTCGTTGCGCTTGCCGTTTGCTACGTGCGTTTTGCCACGGTAACGATACATTTCATATGAGGAATTAAAACAAAGCAAATTTATTGGATTCCCAAAACATTCCTGAAATAATTTCTTGTACCGGTCATCTTAGTATGATATACTGAATTCACCCCATCAGTTTGTGGAGGGCTGGCCCTTACACCCTATATAAGATATTACCCCAAAACGTCGCCCTTCACCACTAGTGTTATGTATTATGAATGTAATATCGAAAGGAATAGATGAAGAAGAATCAACACCGTCATATTTTACAGCCTGTTTATTCCTCATTCATTTTCTTTTGTATCTGCTGTGTCCCGTGAATTTTAATTCTTTTACAAAGGGTACGATGTACCCGAATGCTGTCGAATTTTATACGAGGCTATATTTTTAACTAGTAAGAACGGGGTACCGGCTGATTCGCGTTCGGTTATTCATAGCATAAAGAATACGTTTTATATGCAACGGGGCGCCGTACAGTATCTTAACCGGTGAATTAAAAATTGTGTTGCTATAAAACGTGTTTTTAGTGGACTTTGTAGTGAACGTAAACTAGTAAGTCCCCCGTTCACGGTAGGTTTAGTAGTTTATGGAGCTCCTGAATAGAATCTTTTACCTCACAACTTCAATGCCTTTTTGTTTTAAATAAATTTAACGAATCAAAATGAGAGAATAAATGACCAGGTAGGTAAAAATAAAAAATAAGATTTTCGCAGCTTGAACTTAGTAGTAGTTAAAGACAACTTTATTTTAAAGACTATTCAGGTATTTCGGAATAATTAAATATTTTTTTAGAAATTTCTTCTTAATGAGTTAAACATTTATCTTGTAAATAGGCGCAAAGGGATAAGATTTATATCCAAAAAACAAAGTTGAAATATAACATCTTGAATGATAATTGCAGATTATACTTTGTCGCTACTAAATGGCCGTCATTTGTTATTTCATATCTACGAAATCGGTTCAGGCAACAAATATATAATTTTGTGCTTGTTGTCTGTATAAAATAATACCTATGTTGTTTTGTTTTCAATAATAATATAACTCTCCATATTTTAAAGTTATAATTTTATTTTAACATTTAAATTTTTCCTTCAATGCGTAAGGAATTTTGTAGCCGATATGCCCAAGAGTAGAATAGAATAAGGGCAGGGGAATGATGATGATGCTCAAGATCTGTCCCAAAATATGACTGTACACAAAAGTTAACAAAGTGAGATGTTTTCCAAAACGCAAAGAGTTCCCAACTTTCTAAAAATCCCTAAAAACCCATTTCGATTTGTAGTCGCGTAGGCACAAAACGGAAGTACCGCACCATGTGTCGTCTAATGTCCCAAATAACACAGTAAATCTCCACTTAAAACTGTTATTGTCTAACTTCCATACTTATCGGAAACAATTCTTGGCGTTCGCGCAATAAAAATAAAATATTTAAATTGTTATCTCATACCGAATCACAATACCGGGTCGTTCGTATAAAATTTTATAGTACATGAATTTAAATGGTAAAAAGTCGGGAGCCAACGTGTATCGTAATGAAATGTGGATTAAGTTTAGCATGTACGAGTAAAACTTTCGCACTGCGCAAGACTAACGCGATGATACAAGTACGAAGCGATATAGAATTGGGCGGCATTCTCACTGCCTTGCCTTTATTCGTGCCATTTCACTTTGCCAACCACCTCAACCTCCCACTTGACGTCGGCAGCCAAACATTAATTTTCTTTAATGTGTCTGAGCACTTTTACCGAGTTCCACCGACTACCGACTGGAGTGCGGTGTTTCGTTTCATTCATTCGTTCGGGATTCTTCAGTTTGCATTAAGAATGGATAAGCGGTTCTAGTTCAACTTATTTTTTGTTGGCACTTTAATCAGAAAAGTTTTTCCGTTCGCTCGCAGATACACTATGTAAATAGTGTTGCTGAGTTGAATAACTAAATAATTTATTCAGGGCCTTTTTAGTTTTCTTTCAATTTGCATGGATTTATGAGGGAGTTTTTTTAGTAGAGGTGTCACAAAAATTTGTTTGAGCACTGATAAACAATAAATATTCATTACTTATTGGCCTTTTTCGTAAACATTAGAAGAAATCTTTTTAGCAAAAACTTGGCATTACTGATGCCTTCTTTTAGATATAAGTCGTGTGCCCGATGGAAGTTTCCGTTGGCGAAGATTTTAAACTGACATATAAACTTTCATTTCATTATGTAACCCATTTAGGTCTTGAGCTCATTTAGGGTTGTCCTTTGTGCTCACCTTCGTTATAAACACAACTAATGTGCATAAGTTTTTGGTGCCCGTCAGTGAAATGACTGTAGATGATCGTAGTCACTGCTGTTTCTTTGTTATCTACCAGATTGTCTAACCATCCTTTTCTTCAACAGCTGGACATGAGCGACAAGAAGTCCCGACTCGGCCTCTTCTGTCGCGAAGAATCCCCCCGACTATGCGACCACGCGCTCCTCTCAAACGCGACTCGAGCGACCCGGCCGTGCGCCCCCTCTGAAAGCTACATCACTACTGGGAGCGCGCTAACCATACTGCAAGTAAGTAAATAAGTAGCAAGTTAGTAGATAAATAATTAGGACTGATTTGTACGTGCTACTTAGTGGCTTGAATGCACGCTATTCTTTTCAAATGGCTTATTAGTAGCTTCGGAGGAGTTATTGAAGTGGGAAAGCGTTCGGTTGTTGCGCTTTTTGCAATGAGTCACAAAATATGTTACATTCATTGTTACCGACGTTGGAAATCCATTGGACCAACATTATAATCGTGAAAAAATTATGTTGCATACAACAGCTGTTCCATACAAAACTTCAATACCAACTCGGCCCAAAGTATGGGACACACCTTTCTGTGACACGCTGTATTGTACAATTTTACAGCTCTACTTAAACACAATCTTTAACTGGGTTTAACGTATAGAAGTAATTAAAGACTTTAAACTTCTGTACTTTTAACTTGCTACTGCTACTGCTATTTCAAGCAAAATCATTGTCATTTGACAATTTGATAAGAATCTAGAGAATGTGCATTATGATCATTTTTATCATTAAAAAAACAATTACTTTTGTGGAAAGCACAATGACTGAGAAACGAGCTTATAATCATGATAAGTGAGTCTTTTAATAATAATATGTGCGTCCCAATCTTTTGATGAAAATATCAAAGGTGAAAATTTAAGGTCAAAAGGTGACCGAATTGTTCGCGGTCTAATGGTGATTAATGAAATGTCAAAGGCTTTAACAAAGACCCTATTTTTGTGCATAAAGTGGATCTTCAGAAGACAATAGGCACCACCAAAAAGCTTTATCAAAAATCTTTAGTCACATTTTATTCGAATAAAATAAAATTTGATTCGACTTCACAAAGGGTTAAAGCTTTGTATTTTTCTTTTTTGGTTAAAAAATCAAATCATATTGTTTGAGTCCAATAAATTACAATCATGACCTCAGCTTTAACGCTCTAAACAATTCAATTGTTTTACAAATCCCTCTCGCAAAAATCCTAAATCAAATTTGAGAAACAGAAAATCTATCCTAGATCCTAAATTTTAAAGCTCGTCACTAAAACCTGATTCCACACCAATAAGGGATAACTCACAAAAGAATTGGGGTATTCCTCAATGCACAACTATTTTTAAACGCAACCAACTAAGCGCAACTAATTAAAAAAACTATGATAAAAAATAGAGATGGGTATGATGGATTCATTAACGATATTTTTCATCATGGTTGCGCTTTGAGGAATAAACATATATTATTTTTAATTTGAATTTGAGACATCAACTAATGGTTGCTCTTTGAGGAATAATTTAGTTGCGCTTAAAAATAGTTGCGCTTTGAAGAATACCCCAAAAATTTCGTGCGTAATTAAAGCAACAAACAGCCGACAAACAGGTAGCTGCCAAAGCTCACACAATTACCGTTGCAAATATTTATCTACCCATTTCGGTAGGTACTCTCATATGCAAAGAGCAGTGTGACAGGCAGCGAGAAATTTTTAGCCAAAAATATAACAGTAGCATATTGCATAGAAGTGACTCGGAACGGTCATGAATTTAGAAGCAGTCGGCTAAAACACGTCACGTGCATCGCGAGATAATAGTGCGAGTGCTTCTTTCGCAATTTATATGTCTTTCTCGCATATTCTTGGCTGAATTACTAAGGATATGGCTTCTGGAATAATGTATGGGAGATTGTAATGGAGGGAGGACTGTGGTGGTGTGTTTATTCATGTAGGTTTTAAATGAGATTGGGAGACCAAGAAAATAATAATAATAAATAATAAGGAGTTTATTAGGAGGTTCCTCTCTCAAGAGCCCTGACCAACGGCAGCTGGTGGCCTACTATTTTTTTTATATTTAAATGTTTTTTTAGATTACTTTAAATTGTATAGAAATATTAAAAAATGTAAATAATATGTTACAGTAATGAATAAAAGAATAATAAATAATAATAATACAAAATCTCAATACTTTCGTGTAATAATACAGGGTGTAACAAGACCCTTAACGAAGCCGTCAACCAAGCATTATGTACATCAAACTAAGTAACTTTACGCAAAAATTATTGCTGGGAAACGACTTTTTTTTGGGGTCAAAAATCACGTTTTACGGCAGGACTCAATGTAACGCACTCAAATCATTGTGCTGATGGATGGATTGAATAAATAAGGGGGTCGTGGAAGTATTCACAGTAAAAATCTTGCGTTAAAAACATGTATTTAAAAAAAAACTTTTGAAAAGTTTTAACTTTGACCTCTAATATCTCCGTAACTAGTAGGATCCCGAAGGTATGGTCTAGAACAAGAAAAATATCGCAATGACGTGACGGGGAGAACAAGTACCTGTCGGCTTCGTTACGGGTCTTGTTACACCCTTTATCTTTAAACTTAGAACTTTAAACCTAGACAGTAAAATAAGACAGTAACAAAATGACAAAAATTTAGTTAGTCCCTTAATTTTTCATAATCTAGGGACGATATAATAATGGTTAAGGAAAAGTCTTAGGAATAATGAACAACTCAAGATTCCTAAAAAATATTTAAGTTTACCACAAAATTATCTTGTAGATAATAATTATGATCTTGTTTCTTGTTGTCATGACCTTAATGACAAGAACGATTAAGATTCAAAGTCCTGTAACATCTTTTAGGTTAACATCTTGCTTTCTTGAAAATGATACGCTTATTTTTTATTAACCGACTTCAAAAGAAGGAGGTTCTCAATTCGGATGTTTTTTTTTTAAATTTGTAAATCTTTTTTTGTTCGAAAGGGGTTTATTTCGAAATGGTCCCATCGGTGACAAAAACTAAATCAAACAAACAAAAGTCATCTACTTCTGAAGCTAAAGTTATTTTTCACTTTTTTTGTGTTTTTGAAGTTGGTTTTTTTTTTGTTAAAAAGTTTTTTTTATTGTAAATGTTACGGAAACAAGATACAAGATACAGTTAAAAAGAATACTTTATGTACTTTGCTGACGTAACAGATATTACTTAATATTATCATGAGCACAAAAACGAGAATCAAAAAAATACCCAAATTACGAAACTCCTTTTCATAAAGCACCCTCTCAACAAATCAGAGGATAATAATATAAATCCCATAAACATGATTTCTCCATTATATCAGCCCGCATATATCAGATCGCTTATATTTATTCTGATATCGATCCGATACTCTGACATTCAAAGCAGCAATACAGCGGGATTACGGTACTGACTACCCATTGTTTCCTTTTCACCCTCTCCACTGCCCTTTCAGCCGTATTCCCTTAGCTTGATGTAACTTTTCTGGCGTGTGAAACATTCATAGCGGCCAGGATAGATAAGTCACGTGCTACCTCCCGCTGCATTTGCTATAGTGAATAATGCAAGGAGGACGTGCTACTTCGCAACTCTCACAGTGATAGAATGCCTTAGTGTTGTCACGTTATTTGAAGTGTTAGAAGTGTCACAGGATGAGACACGTACCAAAGTGTTTGTAAAACTCGGATTTATTGCGACTCATCACTCGTTATGGCTGTTTTGTTGTCTTGCGGTGTTTTGCATTTACTCTAAGATGGAGGTTTTATTTGGGTACCTAATGCAGACGTAGGTACCACATATTTTATAGAATACGATATGTGTTCTATTTTTAAACGTTGCCTCCACACTAGGAATTTCTCCTGTATTGGGGGTGCTTTTACAATAATTTAATCTCGTATAAACAAAGAGCCAGACCCGGAACAACTACCGGAAATATTTGTTCCGTGCGGGGATCGAAAACGCGACACGCAGCACAGCAGCCAATCGCTCAGACACTGCGCTAACCGTGCCAACTTGTCAACCAAATTAATTGGTTTAATGGCTATTTAGTATGAGTATTGTTAAGTGTCTGATTGGAGTCCACGACTCCCCGTAATTGTGTGCTGAATTCCGTTCGTTCTACATGAGGCACTTAAATTCGTAATTTGTCAGAGTTGAGTTCAGTTTCCACTGCGAATAATCTCCTCTCTCATTTCGCATTTAGTATGTTTTTCGATTTGTTTGGATACCTAAAACACCATTACCTGGATATGGCATGCCTACATAGCTACCCAAAATCCTACACGAAATTCAAATAATAATCTTCTAATATTATATAAAAATCTCGTGTCGACCTATCGCTCGACCGATTTTTAAGTTTTTTTTTAATGTATATTTGGTAGGTATGAGAATAAGTCGTAAAGTATATTTCACACTGCTAGGTTGTCAAATTCTAAATTAACGCTAACAAAGCCGCGGGCAAAAGCTAGTAATTAAACAAACAAATCACGTATTCCAACAACTGAAAGAATCAGTTAATGTGTAAAATATTTCGAAAAACTTAAACATTGCCATTGATATTCTACGCAGCTGCTCAGCAACTGGAAGACGCCCTAGTTAATATAGGAAACCTGGTCTTAAGCAAGTTGTTAAAGTCACTAGTTGAGAACTGCTTTATTATTCAATATTAAATCCAACAGAGGAAGGACTGAAGTTTCTAACTAAATATTTGAAGTTTTACTACACCACGCGGTCTCGGTGCCGTGGAGTCGACCTTGGCGATACACTGCTTATAAAGTAGAAATAAGTTTTAACGTTTATAGAAAACTGGAAATTGATGTGGATAGATCATTAGGATTGATTAATGTCTGTACTTGTTAAACTTTTACTAATGGTACCGTCTATTTCACTAATGTCATGTAGAATGAAGTGTGACAAGGCCATTAAGAAGTACACTTCTGATTGTAATTTTGACGATAATATATTATTTTTTTGGGTAAACACGGTAATACTTGGATCAATGCTTACATGTGTATTTGTTTACAGGAACTACGTCAAGGTTCAGCACTCTATCCAGTCTCATTTTTACTCCGCTACGAGTTTGTTGACGTGAGTGAGCAAGGACAACCATTGGTAGACTCACAATCTGCTTGCGACCGAGTCTTCAAATCTGCTCAGACCTATTCTGGTAGATTTCAAGCTCCTCGAGCAATCTTCTACTACGGAAGAGGTGGCGCACAAAACCTAACTTGCATACTAAGGTAAAAACTATTTCTAAGAACCTCGTAACAACCTTGAGACTACATTAGGTAGGTATCTTATTGAAATTATGATAATGCTTGCAGATTCGAAGCCAAACAAGGAGAAAGAATACAATTGACCTTCACGAGCACTTACTTTGGAAACAAATATTGTAATACGCACAAAGACTCCCGCACGAGCCGTTGGAAATGCGATAGGCCTGCGAAAAGAACCATTGGGGGCGAAGGACTCGCCCAAATTATTATAACAGAATATCCTTGGGAAGGCGTGCCTATACAAAGAGACTGCATTTGTACGAATAGATCTGAGCCATTAAATGTACATACATTAACCGCCCCCGTTGTAGAAATCAACTTTACTGTGACTATGATGAATATTACTGAAGATTATGACGATTTTGCTTTTGAAGGCGAATATAAGTTTGTTCCAACTGGACCAGGAGACGAAACTGTGTGTTCTACAGGATGGGGTAAAAGACGGCTAAGGGGAAGCAGTGGAGAAATCAGACTGTTTGACAAAAGACAAATACCAGTAGCACCAGAAATAGTTGGTGACAGACATGTTATATCAGAAAGCGTGAGAGCTGAAGTTGCGTGTGTCCATAGACCTTGGCTGATTGAACCTGGTGGTGACGAAGTATCTCCTGTACAAGGAAGGTATTTGTACGTCAAAGTTCCTGGTTATGAGCTGACAGCGTCATCACCTTTCTGTAGCACTCCAAACCGACTGTACATTTACGAAGCACATGATACTTCAAAATTAAGAGAAGTGTGTCCAGATGGTACTAACGTCATAGAATTGTATTCACCAGGATGGAAATCTGCCCAAACGACTTTGGAGACATCGTTGAAACCTCACGCTCGAAGTTATGTTATCGATTTTCTACAACACGAACAGGCTGACTACTCAATCAAATGGATTGAGCTCATGAAGAAACCGTCTTTTGATAATGATCCTGAGTCTAATACTATTCCCCCGCCAGTGTCCTTGGAATGCCGTTACAGGTAAGGTTTGACGTTCTATTTTCGTTTTTTACTTTAATTTGAACGTATAAATTCTAATATTGTCCTTCATTTTTGTCTTTAGCTGTCCGGAGTTGAACGCTTGTATTCCTATCGCACTGTGGTGCGACGGTAGTGCACACTGCCCTTCAGGATACGACGAAGATGATTCGAATTGCTCCTTCAGGATATCTTTACCACCGCCTTATGTAGCCGCAGCTGCTGGAGTTGGTCTTCTTCTATGTGCTATCGCCGTTGCTCTGTGCGCATGTAAAAGACGTCGAAGAAAAGACAAGGAATTCAAAGCGAGGCTAGATGGTGCGTTACCGCCTGAAGAAAGACCTTTTGATCGCGCTAAAACAAACGGCGTACCAGAAGCTGCTCGCCAATATGCTACTGTACAAAAGTATGCGACGATAGATAAGTACAGCTTAAGTCAGAAATACAGTGCAGGGTTGAACGACGCTCGTTACTACGACGAGGTAGCTCAAAGGGATAAGCTCGCGGATACAAGGTACGCTAGTTTAGGTCGAGCAGGTCGAGGCATGCGAGTCGAAAACTCAAGAGGCAACGGCACCGGTTCAAGAAGAGCCATGCCTGATTTGGGTTATCCGGACTTAAAAGACGGTTTTTGTTGACCCTCCCCGGATGTCATAGAAACAACAGTTTAGCGTTTAGGGCGTTAACATTTAACAGATTTTCTTTTGTGTAAACATTAGATTGAAGACTGAATTTGGCGAAAGTGCCTCCCCTAACATTTGATCAATAGTTATCCAGACTCGAAATTGTGCTGCAGACATCGGCTTCTATTGTTAGGCAATTTGTTTTATACCGAGACGAAGACTACGACTTTGACTTTGTAGTATATTGTGTAAATAAATTAACTATAAATAAGTTTGGATAGCAGGCGTGTCAGATACTTAATATTCTTTGCATCAAATCTCACAGTAATTTTATTCTCATCAAATAACATATCTAAATGTACATAAAACGCTTGACAATACGATTTTAAGATACAAAATAAAATCATTTTAAAATGTTAGTAGTATGAGTGGTTAGTGACTGACTCTGAACAATAGTATTAACTGTCGAACTTAAGTGTAAACTGAATTATGTTATGTATAAGTAATAACTTCGTATGGGTATTTTCCTGCATCAATCCTATTTTAATATGGGGTGATATTGACAAATGTTTGCCATGACCTACTTTCATTTATTTAAAAAGTTAAACTCAAACGCTTCTGTGTAAAGATTTTTGTTGTTCTTTTTTCGAAAAGGTTACCCAGCTTTATTTCAGTGTGTTTCTATGTAACTCATTTGTTTTTTCAAGGCAAACAGTTGTTTTTCACCTCGACTCTACATTTTAATGACACTAGACATAAAAAAATGAAAATGTGATATAGGTTGTAAAAATGTAGGTATCTAAGCGTTCACAGAATGTATAACTTGAATTAGTAATTTTCCTTTGTGTATAAAACTAATTAAGGTTGTAACTAACTAGTTATTGATTGTAAATAAATTATAGATTAAGATTTTTAAAGTCTGTAATTATTTCCAGGTAAAAGGAAGATTAAAGTCATTTCTAAAAATCAATTTCATGGTTTTTTTTAACTATCCTTTTTATGACTTTTCTAATTCAATTAAAAACTTATTTTTCAATCAAATCAATTTACAGCTAATAGTTTTGCTTAAGTAGACAAAAATGGGCGCCATCTTCAAATTGAACAAGCCCCTTTAAATAAAGAGAAAAAAAAAGACTAAAATGATTAAAAACTGTGAAAGAAAGTTTTCTAATTTGATGAACGTTTAATCAAAATACAAAGGTTCAATAACATTTGCAAAGGAACGTCATTACGAATAATTGTCGGGAAAATAATATTCTTTCCTACAAAGAAAGACTCCTGTACATCAAAAATATAACTCAAAGCAAGTATTTTTTTTGCAAGAAAACAAAGAAAAAACATGATGATGTACCGCCATACCGTTCTTTCTTGTACACCTGTAAAAATCTCAGAACGGCTTAAAAAGTATACCAAGTTAATGAATAGAACGCCTGTCTCACAACAAAGAAACAACGCAAATATACCTACAAAGACAGTTTTACGACAATGAAATATTTTTATTTAGTACACAAAAAATGAGACACATTTTGCTTCATTGGGGCCGTGATATAAAGGTGGGACTCCCTACGTTCTTATATTTCTGTCTTGATATAATTCTTTTGTAAATTATAGCTTTGTATTAAATTACTTTATGCGACGCCGTCACGGAATAATGCGAACATTATGTCAGAAATTCTTTTGAATGGTAAAAATCGTGAGTTTTTGGAAGCAAGTTTCTATCGAGACGATTGTCGTTACATTAAACGCATTGTTTATATAGGTATAAGTAAGGTTTTTGAGTAAACATCATTGAAAAACATCGTGAAAATTGTAAAGATTATTCAGGAAATGCTTTTAAATAGAAACGGCTTCCGAAATTTTCTCGGTGAGATGCTCTTTGTTTTATCAACCTGAATTCTTAAACGAAGCGCTACATTCGAAAATAGAACACGCGGAGGCATGACAATGACAAAATAACTCGTGCAGTCACATAATAAATTGCTCTGACACTCGAAAAAGCAATTTAAATCATGAAAACAAAGCAAATTCGAAAATTGAACGACTCTTAAAAAAAACAAATTGTTGAGACTGTTACATATCTTGAAATAGACACTAACCTAGTACTATCTCATTCCCATAAACTAGGCGGCCATCTTCCGAAATGGCGGCCATCTTCCAAAATGGCGGCCATAAAATCAAATAATTTAATAGCAAGCTCGTCCAAGCAGGTACGCAACGTCACTAATTTGTATTTGTCTCGTCAAATAATTAGATTATAGGCTCAAGCTGCATTAGCCTGTCCACTTCGCAGGCGTAACGAGCGACTCGCAAACTAAATTATCTGATGAACTAATTAGGATAGAAACAGTACTTGTGTAACAACAAGTGAATTCCCTGGGAAGTCAGCGATGTCGAGTTGGGAACAACGCTTTGGATTTGTATTGTTGATCGTTTGTTAAAGTTTGGCTGAGCTGAGATTGACTGGCAGTTGGTTGATTTTGGCAAAATGGAGGAGGCGATGTGGTAAAGTATAATTCTGGGAGCAGTTTGAATATTCAAATCATTTGCAGACACAAAATTAATAATTGGATCACACACGTACAGTTTCACTTTTTTTTTGGTCTTATTTTAATGTTTTGTTTTATTCTTAATTTAACCATTTTGTTTTGTCCTGTGTGAGACAAATAAATATTTTTTCTCCTTTTTTTATATCGCTCTTCTTTATATAGTCACTAATGGTTAAGTCTTCCATGGCATTATATTCCATGAGATTTGAAGCCTATTCGAATTATTTACCGGAATGTAAACTAATCTCATTGCTGATCCTTTTCGTTTCGCAAATGTATGTGCTTACTAATAAACCCAAAGTAGGCTTTGTTAGTATAAACCAACAATACGAATTCTTTAGTTTAGGAATACTAATAAATCTCAAAGTCTGTATCTAAGTACATTCCTCCATTGTTTTATTTCCTCATAATTCTAAATGAAGATAAAACCGAACCAATTTATTCATATTTCATCTTCAATACCGCACGGATCTCATATTTTTATACTTCCACATTTTTGCTTACAGACACTAACTTAGTAAACTAAGATAAATGAAAATACTTGGCGTAAGTTTCAGGGCGGGTTTCACTGTCCAGTTATCCAGCTAAACCAGTTATCCTTGGAATTTGAAATTTAAGGAATGTTTCGAATTTACGTTGTAGGCGCTCTGTATACACGATGTTTTGGAAATTCAAAACCAAAGGGGTAACCGCAGCTAGGATGGTGCAACTACACTGTAATAGACGTACGTAGACGCGTAAATATGTCACGTATTTATGGGAAAGCGATAAGGTTTAAATTAAATTAATACCTGAAAATAAGGATGAATTTCAAGGGCTTAATAATAACAGTCGCTCGGGGCGATCTTTAGGTTAAGCCGTGCTTGCGTAGGTTGTAATGGGTGACCACCCATTACATACCGAGTTAACTCCGTTCCTCGGAAAGCACGCTAAACCGTTGGTCTCGGGTGTCATTTATAGATCTTTGACAGTCGTTAGATAGTCAGTGGCCCAAAAAGTCTGACAACCAGTCTTACCAAGGGATATCGTATCACCCAGTACTAACTGGGTTGTGGAGGTCAGACAGGCAGTCGCTCCATGTAAAATATTATTCAGCTGCATCCGGGTAGACTGGAAGCCGACCCCAATATAGTTGGGAAAAGGCAAGGCGGATGAAGGACTAATTTCAAGAGAACGCGTTTAAGATACGCCAATTGCGTTCATTGTTGAAATTCACCCTAAGTAGAAGTACTTTTCTATAAAAATCTGGATGGACAAGTAAAGAAAATCAAATAAGCACTTGATAATGTTACACGTGTCATGCGAAAGGGCAAGAGCCTTGTACCAACCACTTGATAATTTACTTTGTCAATAGCTGAGCAGAGTATTGGAAAGGAAATGAGTTATCATTACCTAATGTTGGGATAATTACATTACATTATATCATGTTAGGAAACATTCTCTGAGAAACCTTATCTTTAACTTCAACTGTATGGTGCCAACAGTCTTGAAGTAAAATGGCTATGACATTCGGACGAACAGACAGGCAGACAGACAGATGGACAAATCTATAAGGGTTCCGTTTTTACCATTTGGCAATGGAACTCCAAAAATCAAAGACATGTGACAGCTATCAACCCGCACTGGGCTAGCGTGATGGATTACAGCCCACTCCTTCTCTACCTATGTCCCAGCAGTGGGAACAATAAGGCTGATTAACGATTCTGTTCAATGAGCAATTGATCGATAATTATCATCTTCCTTGAATTCTACAGTCGAATTACTATCGCTTGTAATTGTGAGCATAATGTGCTGATAGACAAAGGATAGATAGGTTCATTGAACATCTTCAGTAAGAAGGTAATTAGGCAAAACGGACCAACAATATGCATAATTGTCATGTGTATAAGTATGTAGGTATATAGCTATTGTCTCAGCGCAGGTATTATTCGGTAATGTAATAATTGCTTATTATGTGCATCAAGATTAGCATGATAAACTAGATTGCCTTACCTTGTTCTGGGTGTAATTATAATATATATTAATTATACAAGTAATGATTCTATGAATTATACTGCGCTATTAGTTACGTTGATAAATCAAAATCAAAAATCAAAATGTTTTATTTCACATAGGCCCAGATGGGCACTTATAAAACGTCGACAAAAAGGTACACGGTTCGGGTTGGTCGTTTCCTACGGAGAAGAACCGGCAAGAAACTCCATGGTTACTCTTTTCAAATCATTAGGTGTTACAATATTATCATGGTTACAGCATTTGTACTTAAGTAAAAGTTTTTAACAAAGCATTGTCTTCATTCTCCTGCCCTTTTCCCAATTCATTTGGGATCGACGCAGCATGTCTATGTCTTGCAAGTTTTAAACAAAACATTGCATTAGTGTAATATTACGACTCAAAAATATCGCGGAACTTTGTTTTTTGCCATTTTGTTTGGTCCGCATTCACCATCGACAAGTTGTCAATGTCTATTAAGTACTGTCAGTTACTAACACGTTTGCTCGATTTTTAACAATCATACAAGTAAACAACAATAATCGAGAAGTGTAAAAAGCTGAATCTAGGTTGAAATAAATAAAACAAACAATAGTACATTATGATACAAGTGGGCAAACTTTGTCATTGCATCCGAGGCGTAATTAACAGGGTGTTATGCAGCCGAGAACTGCATTTATAAATGCCCTCGTGTATCAAACGAAGTTTTTCAATACACTTACGATGAAATTACATAATAAAACGAAGTATTATTTTTGTTATCAATTATGAGGAAACTATGATTTAATTTGCTTTCTTCTGAAATTTCTGAAATTATATAACACCAATCTGCTGAAAATACGGTTAGAAAACGGAATTTCAAGATTTTAACCCTTAAGATGCAAGTAAGAGATTAATGAAAAGATTTGTTCCTGAAGGTTGAAACAGACAAAACACCTATTATAAAAACTAAAAGTTGCGTGATTAGTAGGCGTTTTTAAATAAATAAAAGTAAGCATAATCCTTGAGCTAATTTTACGACATGGTTTAGTAATGTAATAAACTGGAAACAATTACTTATTAAGTAGGTAATTTCTATTTCTAAATAACTAAAAACTTTTTTGAAGGGGAAAGAAAAAAAACGAACCCAATTTTTTGTTTCAGCCGGAATAAAAAAGCTAAGATCCTTTATTATTAGATTGTCTCTTATTTCAAATAATATTGACAAGACCTCTTCACCTATCGTAAATCTAATATGGCTCTTGGATCCTATTTAAGAATTGGGGTTCGATGACTTTCAAAGATGGAACTGATTTAATAGCCATTGCTATAGTCGAACGACAGAAAGGAGGTTTCTAATTAAAAGAATTGTAATTCGTTTCAAGAAAATGTTCATCATCATCATCACCCACTCCACTGAATGACATAGGCTTCCTCAATTTCACGCCACTCAACTCGATTCTCTGCGACTCTCGTCCAGTTGCTACCAGCCACCCTGCGAAGATCGTCACTCCATCCGCCCGAGGGCGTCCCACCTTGCCTTTGCCGATTCGCGGTCTCCACTCAAGAATACGTCTACCCCAACGGTCATCGGTTATACGGCTAATGTGACCGACCCATTGCGACTTCAGCTTACTTATTCAAGAAAATGTTACCGGGGATTATACATGAAAATATACACCGTGACTTTTTAGTCGTCTTACAACGGTGGTCCACTCAATGTGCCCGACATAAAATAGCTCTAGACGCCATTTTTATTTTTACCTACCATAATAGGTACAAAGAAAAATAAATTAAACATAAGAAAAAATTATGAAGCATCCTGTTAATGATGTTTACGTGTCAAACGGAAGAACATACTTACCCAGCGCTCGACTCCCATAGATCATCGCTAACAACAGGGTGTTTTAACTACGTCATGCGTCATAATACTGAATAATATGTTTATTTTTAAATTATTAAAATCTCATAAATACCTATTTTTTTATGAACGATTAGTAGACATTGGATACATGAAGTGGGCTGCCGTTGTCAGACGACTAAAAAGTCACGGTGTATAAAGGAACAGTCTCTTCGGCTCTTAATGCGTGCTTATCTCTATTTCTGTATCTTCGTCTTTACCCACTACTCGCTATACAATGTCGCCCATGCGCATGTGACCGCCCGTAATTTTCTGAATATTCATGAAGAAATGTCGAAAATAAACTTTAAAAGGGGGGGTCTATCTACAACATTTTTCATGTTATTCCATTTTTAATTTTTTAAGTATTGTTTGTAGATTTGCTTTCTATTTTTTGACACATCTCCGAAGTTTATGGGTCGATTTGGATTCTGTTTATTATTTCTAAAAGCTTATGAGTTATTTTAACAGGTTAATTAACATTTTTACTAAAAATTATCGACGACGAAAAAAAAAACGGAATCGAAGTCATTTTTTCGGTGAAAAATTGTGTATTTATTTTTAAAAAACTAGTGTAACTCCATAAATTATCCCGATAGGACGACTTTTTTAATCATTATTTGTAATCTACTACATAACAGCTACAAATTCACAGAACATTGTTGATACCTATCTCTAAAGAAAAAACAAGGGCGGGTATAAGAAATCATCGCAATCTTCATGTGTGGGCCACTGAAAATTCACACGTCATTAGGGAAACAACTTTCCAGACTCAATTTTCCATAAATGTATGGGCTGGAATGATTGACGGTGAACTTATTGGCCCTTTCGTGTTACCAAACAGACTAGATCAACACGCATTTTTAGATTTTATAGTCAATACGTTGCCGTTGCTTTTGGAGGAAGTACCGCTGGAAACAAGAAGGCGGATGTATCTGCAATTAGATAGAGCTCCAGCACAATTCGTACGACTAGTTCATGATTATTTAAATCAAAATTATCCGTGGCGGATTAGCAGAGGAGGTGCCATTGCTTGGCGCTCTTGGCGGCGCCGCGATCTCCCGACCTTACACCCTTAGATTTTTATCTTTGGGGCTACATGAAACAAAAAGTGTATGCCGCGCCGTTCGAAAGCCGCGAGCAATTAACGGCTAGGATTTTTGCTGCTGCTGCGGAAATAAAAAAAAACCGTGAAGAATTACTTCGTACAATCAAAAGTGTTGCCATGAGGGCTTTGGTTTGTTTACAGGAGGGTGGGGGCCATTTCGAAAATCTTATTAATTAAAATTCATGTATTTTTAATTTTTTTAGTTATCATCCTCATTATTAGTTTAACCTTTTAGTACTCACTGCTAAGAGCAACATTCAATTGACTTTCACATTATCTTTTCCTAAATTTGACTCATCAGAGTTTTTAGAGTTTTACCTTGGATTTAGTTACAGTTAGGTATCAATAATGTTCTGTGAATTTGTAGCTGTTATGTAGTAAATTACAAATAATGATTAAAAAAGTCTTCCTATCGGGATAATTTATGGAGTTACACTAGTTTTTTAAAAATAAATACACAATTTTTCACCGAAAAAATGACTTCGATTCCGTTTTTTTTTTCGTCGTCGATAATTTTTAGTAAAAATGTTAATTAACCTGTTAAAATAACTCATAAGCTTTTAGAAATAATAAACAGAATCCAAATCGACCCATAAACTTCGGAGATGTGTCAAAAAATAGAAAGCAAATCTACAAACTATACTTAAAAAATTAAAAATGGAATAACATGAAAAATGTTGTAGATAGACCCCCCCTTTTAAAGTTTATTTTCGACATTTCTTCATGAATATTCAGAAAATTACGGGCGGTCACATGCGCATGGGCGACATTGTATTATAAAACAAATAGTAAAGTTGGAGGTACAGAATAAACTCCTACACAATTTCATGAAACTTCTCATTATTAACTTTGAATAGCAAGAGTTACTGTATTTCCTAATATAGTACCTTGTAAATAAGATAACCTCCAGAACAGCACAAGTAAAATCCGTGCGCAACACACCGCTATCTCACACAGAGTTCACTATCCTTTACTAAAAGAAATAACACGAGGTGAGAGACCGTATCGCTTCAAGAAACAGAACCACTTACTGGTAATGGCCGCGATAGGAGTTACGTGACACAAGTGTGAACATGCTGTGCCGGCCACGCATTCCAATTCAAACAAAAATAAACAATCCATATTCGCAGCACAGGTGCACTTTTCAAATGGAATGTGGGAACAAAATTGATTGTATAGGGCCGTTTTCCATTTAGATATGGAAATTCTGACAGTGTGTATGACACCGCAGCGAGGCTCGTTACTAAAAAATATTCCACCGGCAATGTGTTCGCACGTGAATTTTTGCTTTTAACGAGAATGTATAATGGCTGAAATAATAGTGGGTGTTTTATGCGCATTTAAAGTAATGAGATGCCTGTTTATTGCATGCTGATGCCCAAAATGGAGTCCATTTGTTATTGTTATGTTGGCAGACAAATTGTGATAAATTGGGGCTAATTGAAGAAGTTTATTAAGGGATGATTTGCAAGGATCAAAATATGGTGATTTAGATTGAGACGGATTGTGTGATTTATATTAATTTTATTTTAATGGAGAGCTTTAATGGGTCTTTAATAAGGCTCATTCTAATTTAACTATCATTTTGAAACAGGTATCCCACTAAATTTATAATAATTACCACGAAACCTAGCCATTAATAAAAAACTTTTAATTGCAATAATCCGTTTATGTGCTTTGACTTAATTAGATAATAGAAGAAAGGTGCTTAATTATTCACGAGAGGTCGAAAAACTGATAAAAACCAAATTAGGCTCAGAACATTGAGTTACGTACAAATTGGATCTGAACTTTCGAGAAAATAACGATTGTTGACTTCTGCGATAAGCGATTGCTTGAACAATGTGTTTTTACAATATTATAAGTCGATTGGTGCTTCAGAAATAGAACGGTACAGTAATCAACTGAGTGCTTTTTGTCATTTTGTTATTTATGGATTTATAAAACCTGATAAAAGGGAAAACCGATGACCGTTTGAACTGTAAGCATTATTTTCTCAAACAAATTGGTTTCACGGAAGTTTTTCACTTTAAATACTGCAAAATATTGGTCCTAGCTTTTGGCTGTCGCTGAAAATGGAAATGAGTGTAGTTGTGATAGCTACGTTTTCCGAATTCGTGATAGAAAATAAAAGGTGTCGTAAATTTTTAAAATGTTTTGTTATTTTTTTTTGTAAATGGGAACTGTGAGCTTTTTTTGCATTCGATTTTGTCCTCATTTACAAGAAGAACGCCTGCTATCTATATAAATATTTGAGTGGCAGAAAACATCTGAAGTTTTCACTGTACAATTGCACATTCAAATATTTGAAACAGTTGTGAATCGTGATCTTTTGTTTTTCGATGACGAGTCGGAACAATGACGGGCATAACTCCAGTTTTTTTGGTATGCATAACTAGCCGGTCAGGATAATAAACAACACTATGAATTGAGTTTCCAAAATCGCAGAATGGTAAAAAATCGAGTTTTGTTTTTAATTAGTTCCCTACTTAAATCTTCAAATACGTTTTAAATTTCCATCGATAACCGTGATGTGGTTTGTATTATACAAGGTCTAAGGGACAGCCCTCCACAAAGTGATGATGTGGTGAATTCAGTATATCATACTAAGATGACCGGTACAATAAATTATTTCAGGAATGTTATGGGAATCCAATAAATTCGATTTTTTTTTATTTCCTCACACGCAATGTATCGTTACCATGGCAAAACACACGTAACGAACGGCAAGCGCGACGATGAGTTCGATGAACTCTGCAGCTAGGCAGGAAGTGAGCAGCTGATTTCACATGTCGTTCGTTTGAGTATTCCAACATCCATTGTTGGATTTTTGATTTTTGCCGTATTATTTACATAAATGGGGTGCTACGTACAGGGAATGTAATTTTACATTGAAATAAAGGAATAGTAACTGATTTTTTTTAAATAAAATTTTCCGGAGAAAAAATCCGGTAGAATACGATTCAAAATACGGAGCTGAATGCACCCTGTCAGTTTGTGGAGGGCGGCCCTTACACCCTGTATTGTGTTGTAAGCAGCAAACTAAGCGTCCACGTCCACGGTGCATGGTTTAGTTAATATGAAGCTCCAATTCAACATCTGAATTATTTTACAGGCTGGTTTTAAATATCTAGTAGTCAACATTCATCCTAGCTATTATAATAACTTCATCCCGAAACAACCATACATCATTTTTTAGGGGACTAACACACCACACATTTACAGTAACAATTGATATTTTTATGGCGGTCGGGACAAACTACATAAAAACTTTATTGTCCCCGGCCAGTTTCAAGAGTTGAGGGAGGAAAACGGTTTGCTATGATGTTTTTTGGCAATGGTATAGCCATCTGCCGTTAGTTATTCATTGGGAAAACGTTTTTACTGAACTTATTTTCAGTTTTGTGAGGAGCTCGTGGCTAAATAAAAATGTTACTAGCTGGGTATGGGATAAATTAAACACTACCGATTAAATACGAAATAACTTTACTAATTACAAAACACTTAAAATTTAATCACAACTACACTACTGATCACTTCACTTCATTGTGTAGCCCAAATCAAACTGACAGTTCCCGCAACCACGACGGCTATTTATATGCCGACCGATCCTTCGAGAAGGTTCCACAACTTTCAGGAACCTTCTTCACAGTTCTGGACCATCAGCCTTTGAGAAAGTTCCACAACTTTCTCGAATCTTATAGACAGCTCCATAGTAGAACTATGTCCTTCGAGAAAGTTCCAAAACTTTCTCGAATCTTCTAGACAGTTCTATAGTGGAACATTCTAGACTCTAAGCTTCTAGACAGGTCTTTACTAGAACATTCGAGACTTACACCTAATTTAGAATGTTCTCGTAAAGCAACCGACGTAACAATAACAAACGCAGGGTCGGTTTTCAACCTTAAACAGTGCTTATCAATTACATAACGAGTTTCCTCCGTACCTCGGAAAGCACGTCAAGCCATTGGTCCCGACTGTCATTAGTACAGGTAGGCAGTGTCACGAAAGTATGACAAACGGTCTTACCAAGGGGTATCGTATTACCTAGTGCTAATTGGGTTGTAGAGTACAGATAGGCAGTCACTCTACGTAAAATACTGATACGAGTATTTAGCTGCATCCGGTTAGACCGGAGGCCGACCCCAACATATCTAGTTGAACAAAGGCTAGGCAGGTGATGGGATATCCACACTTGGTAAACGGATAATTTATGGCAGATGGTATACCATCATGACTTCCTATGGTATAGTTGCCATGGATGGTATGGCTTTGTCATCAAAGGCTATGCTATGTTATCATCCTACAGGTTAGGCGTAGGCTATATTATCAAACTAGCTTTTGCCCGCGGCTTCGCTCGAGATCATTTATAATTTGACAATCAATTCAGGTTGTACTCTGCTTGTAATAATATAATTCAATCATGATTCGAAAAACACGTGTCACCATCTATTATCATAAGAACGTTATTGTTATTTTCGTCGGGAACAGTACTTTTTTTAGGATAAAAGGTAGCCTGTGTCCGTTTCTGTACTACTAAAGACGTATATGTAAAATTTCAGGATGATCAGTTCAGTGGTTTAGGCGTGAAAAGGTAACAAACAAATAAACGTACTTTCGCTTTTATAATGTTAGTAAGAATAAGGATTGCAGGCTGAATCTATATTCATATTTCTTACAGGTCCTATTTTTGTCGCACATAGAAAGGGCATCGAAGTGCCTGAATCCGGATTTAAAATGTATTCGTTACTAAGCCATAACCTTTTACAAAGCGGATAAAAATTCTTTCAACAAACACTTAATATTCTTCCATAATAAAAAGTAAAAATACTTTTTTTTTCTTTTGAGAACAGAAACCCAATTCCTATTAATTTGTTTTTGCCTTCAACTTGTCATTTAATAAAACAATTTGAGACTACAACAGATTTTCCTTAACAGATAGAGTGTTTTGTGAATAACAATTACGGAAGCAAGATGTAACATTTTCGTTTCTGTTTACAACAATTTTCGGAGCCGGTTGCCATGGTAATTATTCAGTTCTTATTTATTTATTTATTCACATGACATGTTTCCTTTGCCATTACAGATAATAAATCTAATGCGACAAAGTAACTTAAAATATACTTAACTATACCTTACAAGCTAGTACGTGGCCCTTGTGAACTCACCCAGTGTACAGGTGAAATGTTTATGGCATTCGCCACCGTGTTGAGAGTGCGCATCGCATGAGTTAGTTAGCGTTTTTAAGACAATTTCCCAGACTGTTATAGCAATGAATTTGATTTGTCACACCTGGGTCCTGAAAAGCAACCGACCCACCTGCTTGTGAGAGGTCAAAATGGCTTATCGACAATTGCAATACCTAAAGTACTAAAAACATGCGTCGGAAATAAAGTTAAAATGCTCGTATGTGCTTACAAAACACCCTAGAACCGGAGGATTGGAGCTTCCCTAAAAGCCTATTCATAAATCCTATACTATTAAATGAGCAATATTTGTAAGTATAAAGTATATATGTATTTATCTATACATTTGTAATCACGTTCTCGAAAACGGCTCTAACGATTTCGATAAAAGTCGCAACATAGGGCTTTACGGGGGCGGATAATCGATCTATTAATGTCTCATATCAGTCGGGGAAAATCGCCCAGGTACTAACTCTCATCTGCCAAGCCTTTTCTCAACTATGTTAGGGTCGGCTTCTAGTCTAACCGGATGCAGCTGAATACCAGTATTTTACATGGAGCGACTGCCTATCTGACCTCAATAACCCAGTTAGTACTAGTGCCCCTTGGTAAGACTGTTTGTCAGACTTTGTGGGCCACTGACTACCTGTAACGACTATCAAAGATCTACAAATGACAACCGGGACCAACGGCTTAACATGCTTTCCGAGGCAAGGAGGAAACTCGTTATGTAATGGGTGGTCACCCATCCACAGACCAACCAAGTGACCCAAGCGGCTGTTATTATTAAGCCACGAGTTACTAACTATAATACGACTAAAAGCAGTAAGGTATGTTACAAAAACATTATTATTGTTAACCAAAATGTTTTTTTTTTTTTAATTCATTTGCCCATTTTGGAGTCTATTAAAACACTTACCAAAAAGTCTCCGTCCATTAACCTTAAAAAGATCATTCCACCCTTTCTGCTCACACATACGAAGGGTGCAGTTAAAAGGCATAATTAAACGTATCATTCGATCGAACGAACAATATTTCTCTTTGATGTTGCTGTTAAATGAATATTCCGACGCGGTACGTATTATTTCGTTAATTATAAGCATTATGGAATGCAATGTGGTCTGTTAATTTCCGTTCCACTCATATTGTGTAGTGACATAGTAGAATGTATGTGTCGTTAGTATATTGCTGTTCGCATGTCATTGTTTGGACGGGCGTTTGTGCTTTGTAGGTTATATGTGAAATGAGTTTTGTCGCAGTGTTTAAAGTGTAATGTTGGTAGTGTGTAGTGGGTGTTGGGGGTGTCGTTAAGGACGACTGAATGGTGTGAAAAGAAGAGGCTTTTAGACGCGAAGTATCTTTCTGTAGACATAAAATTAATTGTAACTCTTTCTGTTTTTTCTTTCGCTCAATTTCTCACAGGTCACTTTAAGAGTAAAATATTTGCCTTTAAGCTTGTTGCCTTTGTTGCCTTACCTTTTTGTCAATGTACTGTCGTACTGCGAATATGAACAATCTGCACATCATATTTTATGGGAGTGTAGTCGTTGGCAGAATGAACGCAATATTATGTTGGATAGTACAAGTTACATCCAGAGTTATTTACTATATGGACCCTGTAGAAACTAGAACAAATGTCCGTGCGTTCAAGCGTTTTTGCCATACCTATTATTGGAATCCAGTGTACTCGCAACGTCAAAAATGGCAAAAATGGAAGCACATCGCTGAAAAAGCAGTCCTCGGGAAAGTCAACGACCCACCGAACACCTCTCCGTGTACCTCGTCTTCGCAACCACGACCACTCTGACAAGAGTGTTTCGACTAAGAAGAAGAAGATGATTGGAATCAAATATTTTGTCTAATGTCAAAATGCTCACAATTTAGAATCCATTAATATTAATGATAATATTTATCCGTGGTGCTAGGCAATCGGGCTTATCCAAGTAGTAAACGTCCCTTTGTGCCTATTGACCTTGTTTTGTTCTGTCTCCTGCTGATATGGAAATTATGTTTTCCCTAGACCTCCGCTATTCTTTTTTGAATTTCGTTGCGGGATCCAAGACAGTTAAACTGTTTCTCTGGAACTTCGTCGAGCTTCAATGTCTCGGCGTTTTTCTGGTGGTAGCCACTGTTGATTCTGGCTTTTAGGAGTTGCAGTGGTTTGAGAATAGTGTGGCAGACTTGTTTTTCTTTCTTTAATTAATACTGCTATCCTCAGCAGTCAACAGTGGTTTACTGCGAATTGATTGTAGCCTTGTTAAACTTTCCAATTAAAAACATTAATTCAAAATTTCACAAATAATATTGTGTGTATCAACTTATTTTGCTACTTATTCATATTCCTTAATTAATATACAATGCATTAATTGCATTGTATCTCAAAGTAAAGTTATGAATCATATCTCGTAATTAGTTTTACCAACTTTGAATGAAAATATGCGCTGCCTCATTTATAGCCCCATTTATAATTAACGGGGGTTCATAATTGCCTGTAAAATGATTGGGGTTCAAAAGTCCCGTCATCCCGTGTCGGTGAAAACTTATTCTCTTACAATCTCTGTTTTAATAGCGGGATGTTTTTGTGGAACACTCACTTTATTTCTTCGACCATCATTGCCAATATTTTTCAGAAAAGAAATTGCGATGGTTACGAAATTCTACAAGCAAGATTAACTGTCGGACCAATACATTTTAATATCAATGAAAGTGGAAGTAAATATGTTTGATAAATATGAAAATCGCCATAACCCTACAAACAAAAAGTAGTTTCAAAAGAGTTTGCAATCTCTAACACCACAATTGCCACGCTATACAAAGACCAAGTAACGAACTACTCATAGTAAGCTCACATGGGCCTGACGCTGTACGCAGCAGAAGTGTTTTTGCGTTCCAAATGGAACCCTTCCGGTAAACGAGAAGTTATTCGGGCGTAGCATGAACTTTCGAGTAAATGTAGCATGTGTTTAACCACCACCATAATTTTAACTTAACGACCCACTACGTGTGAGAGATAAGTCGAAGTTTTCGGCAGCGAAGGTATTCCTGGTTTATCGCACGCACGTTGGAAGAAATTTTAATGAATGCGCAATAGTTACTGCAAGATTTATTAAGCTCGCAGCATTGCGTGCGACCGCGGCTTAGAGACCTCTGATTTATACATGAAATGAACCCTAATGACATCGTTAAGTCTTTGTATTTTTAACGATTTTTGATTGCGTCGTTTTCGATAGGATTGAGTAGGGTCAGTGTGTAATGAGGTGCGAGGTTATCGGACTGGTCGTTTGACGAAAGTGCGCGCGTAGGCAGTTTTATGTCGCCAGCATAAGTTGGGATTCATAGCAAATCAATGTGATATTCCTTTACTTAGGAATATGACGTGTTTGACCGTAGTTTTTCTTGAGTGTGCCTAGGGTTAGGATCACTCAAGTCTTTATTGAATTATACGTGTACGGACAGAAAAGTAGGTTCATACCTTTTTGCTTTGAGTTCTAAAAGGGTCATTGACCGTTTCTTGTGTGATGGATATCTATATACAGGGTGTAAACGGACCCTTCACGAAGCCGTCAACCAAGCATTCTGTACATCAAACTAAGTAACTTTACGCAAAAATTATTGCTGGGAAACGACTTTTTTTTTGGGGTGAAAAATCACGTTTCACGTTAAAACTCAATGTTACGCACTCGAAACTTAGTGCTGATGGATGCTTTGAAAAATAAACGGGTCATGGAGTTAATTAAAGTAAAGTTAAAACCTTAAAAAGTGGTTTTAAAAAAAAACTTGTGAAAAAATTGGAACTTTGACCTTCAATATCTCCAGAACCCGTGGTTTCCCAGGTATTGTCTAGAAGAAAAAAAATGATCCCAATGATGGGCAGAATATGTGGTTTTCGTTTTCGTTAAGGGTCTTTTTACACCCTTTATTATACTAATATGTTATAGTAGATTTTTTTCACAAAAACACGTAGATGACTTCATAAACAACTTGAGAGAGTGATACTGTATTTAATTTTCTCGTAATTATCATATTCAGTAGACGTAAAGCTGCGGACTATCTACAACGTAGGTACCTACTGAAATTATTATTTCAATGTGTTTTTTTCACAATTTTCTAACCTTGTTTATGTCTGTTTCACCTTGTTTACAGAGTGTGGTATAAATTATGGAGTCTTTTCAAAAGACATAAATTAATATTAAGTAGATTATACGGGGTGGAAGGAACATCGATGCATAAACAGGTACCACGTATTTAGTTCCCTTACATCATTATCATAGAAATTTTTCATTAGGTATTAAAAAAAGATCAGCCCTGTATTACAATTTTGATAACATCCAGCGGATTAGTTTAGTAACTCACTAACCGCTTGGCCACGAGATACACGCTCAAGCGACAAACGTGTTGGGACAGCTACTGGTGTGTACCTAATAGTACACCCACATTTCGCCAGTCATGTTTAAGTCCCATGTAATAGGGGGGTGAGCCTGTTGCCATCAACCGGGCATAAATCCAGCCTCCGTTGATGCCACATTCCCAGAAATGCCTAATGGAAAAAACCTAATAACACTTTGCCTAACCTGGGAATCGAACCCGGGACCTCACGCTCAGCAGTCGCGCTTGCGACCAGTTGACCAACGAGGCAGTCCTATTAAATAATGGACTCATATTTCCTTCAACATCCTTCAGATTGCAATGGAAATTGTGTTAATCGATCGGGGTACTGATGAAAAAAAAGATAGGTTGTCTGATTAGACAGGTTAACTCGATTATTATCTGTTAGTGATCTCATTGGTGATTATCTTCAGAAGGGTGCGAGATTGGTACGGTACTCGCAACCGGGCGTGCTTGTAAAACTATGAATGTGGACAACGCAATAGAATTTACAGGACTCGCACAAGACAATCCCGCTACCACCACGAAAAAAAAAGGCTTGAGTATTTGTATATACAGGGTGTAAACGGACCCTGCACGAAGCCGTCAACCAAGCATTCTTCAAACTAAGTAACTCTACGCAAAATTGTGAAAAAAACATCGTTGAAATAATAGGTTAGGTACCTACTGAAATTATTATTTCAACGATGTTTTTTTCACAATTTTCTAACCTTGTTTATGTCTGTTTCACCTTGTTTACAGAGTGTGGTATAAATTATGGAGTCTTTTCAAAAGACATAAATTAATATTAAGTAGATTATACGGGATGGAAGAAACATCGCCGCATAAACAGGTACCACGTATTTAATTCCTTTACATCATTATCATAGAAATTTTTCATTAGGTATTAAAAAAAGATCAGCCCCGTATTATAATTTTGATAACATCCAGCGGATTAGTTTAGTAACACACTAACCGCTTGGCCACGAGATACACGCTCAAGCGATAAACGTGTTGGGACAGCTACTGGTGTACCTAATAGTACACCCACATTTCGCCAGTTATGTTTAAGTCCCATGTAATAGGGGGTGAGCCTGTTGCCATCAACCGGGCATAAATCCAGCCTCCGTTGATGCCACATTCCCAGAAATACCTAATGGAAAAAACCTAATAACACTTTGCCTAACCCGGGACCTCACGCTCAGCAGTCGCGCTTGCGACCAATTGACCAACGAGGCAGTCCTATTAAATAATGGACTCATATTTCCTTCAACATCCTTCGGATTGTAATGGAAATTGTGTTAATCGATTGGGGTACTGATGAAAAAAAAGATAGGTTGACTGGTTAGTCAGGTTAACTCGATTATTAGCTGTTACTGACCTCATTGGTGATTATCTTCGGAAAGGTGCGAGATTGGTATGGTACTCGCATCTCGGCGTGCTTGTTAAACTATGAACGTGGACAACGCAATAGAATTTACAGGACTCGCACAAGACAATCCCGCTACCACCATGAAAAAAAAAGGCTTGAGTATTTGTATATAAAGGGTGTAAAAAGACCCTTAACGAAGCTGAAAGTCATTTGCTCTCCCCGTCAATACGATCATTTTTTTGTTCTAGACCATACCTGGGAACCTTCTAGTTACGAAGACATTGGGGGTCAAAGTTCCAACTTTTTCACAATTTTTTTTAAATACATGTTTTTAATGTTAGATTTTTACTTTAAACACCTCCACGACCACCGTACTATTCAATCCATCCATCAGCACAATGTTCTGAGTGCGTTATATTGAGTGCTACCGTCAAATGTGATTTTTGACCCCAAAAAAAAAAGTCGTTTCCCAGCAAAAATTTTTGCGTAAAGTTACTTAGTTTGATGAACAGAATGCTTGGTTGACGGCTCGGTGAAGGGTCCGTTTACACCCTGTATGTGTAATTTAGCTGTTTATTTTTTATCTGTTGCGAAAATAGTTTCCGTAATTACTTAAAGCCATCGGACGGATGCGAAAGTGTCTAACTTTAGCTCACAAGGCTAGTTTTATTTTTAGTCCTAGCTCATTTCTAGCTAACTTTTTGTTGAGACTTGTACCAGAGTTTCAGTCTACTTTTAGCTTAGTGTTTTTTTCTATTTGTTGAACGCTGAGAAGTTGTTTATTTTTGTTTAAATAAGAACGTATGTATTGCCTGCGGGTAAAAATAACTTGACTGATTAGTGCTGGTAGATAAACTTGGAGATAACTTTACCTACCCATCATCATTGATTCGTAGGAAGAAGAGGAGGAGCTCGTGGCTGAATAATAGCAGCCGCACCGGTCGTTCTTTAAGGTTAAGCTGCGCTTGCCAAGATCGGTCTGTCGATGGGTGGCAATTACAGATACTTAGTGGCCCGTAAGTCTGAAAATTGAATTACCCAATGTCTGTCTAGGTTGTGGAGGTCAGATAGGCAGTCGCACTATGTTTAATACTAGTAGTCAGATGCGTTCGGTTAGACTTGAAGCCGACCCTAATATAGTTGGCAAAAGGCTAGGCAGATGATGCATCGTCATTGATTGCCGCTACTCATTTGTACTGACCATTGATGGTTCAGTAAACCGGTACGAACTGGCTCGGACACTAGATTCTGTTAGATAATAGACTGAGATATCCGTCTGAATCTGTTATCTGCAGCCAACTAGCAATCAGTCCGAACCATTTTGACCAAAGCTTTAGTTCAAAGAGGCCTATAAAATGGTTGTGGTTCAAAAAGAAGAACTTAAATTATAAATCGCATAATAACGTTTTTCCTTACTTATTGTTATGGATATTTCTGTTGCTTTCATTCTGTTGTATTTTTCTTCTTTTTTCGTTGTTTAATTAGCTGTTTAGGCGCATATTTAAGTGATGGGGCACTTAGACTTAGTTTGAAATGTTTCCCTATCTAAGTAATAGTGTATTCATTATGCTGCATTATACTGTTCGAAAGAGATACCGCGGCTCTGGAACACAAAGGGCAAAGAAGTAACATGGATGGGTTTTAGTCAGTAAAAGTCTGACACTCCCTTCCACTCCGCCCAGAGCGGGGGGGTCATTTTGATGATAGCTCAACCGAAAAAAAAAGTGTATTCATTATTGAAGAGCTAAATTACCTTACTATCTATTTTTTATAGCTGGATGTTTCGACAGCAGTCCTCACGACCTGGCTTTTATTATTATTTCAAGTTTACCAGTTACACAAATTGTGCTAGGTTTTCGTTCACAAGCCAATACTTGTAAGGCCTTCTGTTGGTTGGCCCCATTCGTGTTTGATATGGAGATATTTGTGTCTGTAACCCAACAACACACAAAATCCTTTCCTGATTTTCCGATTAAAGATTTCACCCTTAAAATCACCCTAATTCAAACTAAGAGGGTGATTAGCGAACAAATCCACCTGGTATCAAAATTTCAATTACGTATTAACATTAGCTCGTCTTAAAAGGAAGGGGACGAACCCTGCAGAGAATTATAATTATCTATTCGGCCCCAATCGGATCTTCTCGAACATTCCCGAACTTTCCACTTTGATTCTTCGTAATATCTATTTTAGTAATTATATTCAACTGGCCATTTGCCTTTATGTCCTACAACTTAAATCCTTTTATCCGTTTTGTGTTTGAATTTAGAATTTTCGAACAAACCCTTCTTGTTTTGATTTCGGTGTATTGGTGATGAGTTTGAAAGGTTCTGAATTGGGACTGAAGTACCCCTCTGTCATAAGTAAAGTGGGAAGGGACTGCATTAGAATTGGATGAATATTTAATTGAATTGTCATCGGACTATACGACTCTTTGCCCAGCTGTGGGAGAAGTATTAGTATCTATGTAGTGAAACAGAACTCGTAGTCATTGTCCATAAATAAACTTTTTCATGTAAAGTTCAGGTGTATAAGCATTTAATATTTAGAACAACGAAATCAAATGTCATAGTGATAAAAAAAAAGTTTGTTGTTGATCGTATAAGGTAACTAAATTTGAAAACACTGAAAACACTCGAAAAATCCATCAGAAAAGTAAAGCCAGTTATCAAACCCATTCAAATTAGCAAAGACATCCAGCCTGCACATTCCACTGAAGGTACACTCAAGCACACAATTCGATTCAATGTCTCCGCCACTAAAAATAAACGACCATCACTTGATGACGTCACAGCTACATTACGACCACACAATTGAACGCCAAGGTAGTTCCGACCCCAACATTATCACTTAAAATACTTAATATGCTCACAAACGTTCCCAACACCGTGAAATTCGTTTCACGTCCCCCAACGAAATGTCAAACGGTTAGAGAACCTTCTCAAATACTCTAAGAGGGTCGATTCGACCCCTTGACAGTTCTAACCAGTAATCCGTCGAATGCGAAGGGTCACTTTCCAATTACATAATTGTCTACTCGAGCGCAACGGACGCTCTCCAAATGTTGGCGAAATGGCGCTGATTATACAACTATTGAGAAAAAGGATCAATTGTTTTCAGATATCTTATGAATATGGATGGGTGACCACCCAATACATACTGAGTTTCCTCCGTGCCTCGAAAAGCACGTTAAGCCACTTTTTACCAAAGGGTATCGTATTAACCAGTACTAACTGGGTTGTGGAGGTCAGATAGGCAGTCGCTCCATGTAAAATACTGGTATTCAGCAGCATCCGATTATACTGGAAACGGACCTTAACGTAGTTGGGAAAAGCTAGGCTGATGATGATGTGGTACTAGGTACATTGCAACAAAACGCGATATAGACAAATAATATTGATGAGAGGTGAGACTTGCGGTCAGACTTTTTGAGCTACTCTACTGGTCTACCTGCAACGACTGTCGAAAATCTACAAATGACAGTCGGGAACGGTTTAATGTGGTTTTTCGAGGCCCGGAGACTACTCAGTATGTATTGGGTGGTCACCCACCTTCCGACCTACCAAGGCATGCTCGGCCTAACCTGAAGATCTCCATGGAACTCCAACTAGCATCTACATAATAATTCTAAAATACGTTGTACGTACAGTATACATACTAAACAGTGTCCCTATTTAATATGGATAGGTCCAATATAATCCGTCTTACTTAACCACTATAATGTGAACACGTCCAAACAAGGATCCCTTCACATAAGTTACATAACATTTTCGAAATTGTTTCTATGTGAAGTTACAGACCACGACGATGCCGCGGGGCGATTTCCTTGAAACCCCCTGTATATAAGTTTCAAGTTTTATCATTAACACTTCACTGGAACAGAGGTCGAAACCGTCAACGTAACTTTGCCCACGATTTGTAACTTTGCCCAGACTGGTAACTTTGCCCACTGGAAAGACTGAAATATCGATAAGGGTGGTCTAAAATATTGGAAGTGTTAAAAGCAAAGAATGGTTTTTGCTTCACTTGTTTGAAACTGGAGCAACACCTTGATTTATTGGCCTTGAATTCCCGTCGCAGCGTCCGACCAACTTTACTAATTAAGAGAAAGATTAATTTCCCTTTTCCCTTAAACAATTTCCTTTAAAAGTTATAACACTTGGAAACTCTTTTTTGGTTATAAAAAATAATCTGATTCTTCCTTAAACCCCGGTTGGGATATTAAGCAGAGATTTTTCACGAAATAAAAACAAAACAAGTAATTTTCTTTGAATACAGGAAGACTGATGAATAATAACAAATTATAGGAATCATACTTTTCGTTTGTAAAATAGAGTGGAACAAGGCAAACGGATTTCGTCAAAAACGCGTAAGATATCAAAAAGGATAAGGAGAAACTTAGTTACTTATGTCATAATCAAGTACACGTGTATCAAGTAGACGTGCAAACAGAAGTAGTTTTTCTATCGTTCGGAAAACACAAGGCTTTTTTTTTTTTTTTGGGATGGGAAGTCATCAAATAACTCCTCCCGCTCTGGGTGGAGTGGGAGGGAGTGTCAGACTTTTACTGACTAAACATAAGACAAAACACAAGGCTCAAGGTAACATCATCATCTGCCTAACCAGTTGCAGCTGGATACCAGTATTTACTTTGAGCGACTGTCTATCTGACCTCCACAACACAGTTAGTACTGGGAAAATGATACCCCTTGGTATGATTGGTTGTCAGACTTTCGGGCCACTGACTGTCAAAGATCTGCAAATGACAGCCGGGATCAACGGTTAACGTGCTTTACGAAGCAGGGAGAAAACTCGATATATAATGGGCGGTCACCCATCTACGGACCAACCTAGGCATGCGCGGCTTAACCTGAAGATCGACCCGAGCGGCTGTTATTATTTAGCCACGAGCTCCACAAGACTCAAGGTAAAACAAAGTTTTCCATCAAAAATCAATCACTCGCGTGACTATAATGGAAAATATCACGATAGAGCAATTGTTACGACACAATATCTAAATAATACCCAACAATAGACCCATGACGTTGCGTGAACCCCCGTAACAGTTATAATAACGCAACGATTTTTAACGTTATTTACTCAAACGTTTTAACATTAAAGCTCGGTTTTTGATCCCTAATGATACAATGGAGGTACACTAACACGCCATAAACTCATTTGCTGGCGACTCCCTAATCTTGGTTGCCAGTGTATTTAGTTTCACATTTATGAACACCGTTGGCGTGGAACTTGCTTCCTACATAATTATTAATATGGGTTTAGAGCTGTAATGAACCACAAAGCTCGCGCTCCATATAATATCGTGTAGCTGTACTATTTTGATTGCCAGCATGTGTAATTTGGAACTGGTAATTACGCATTATAGCGACAATCACGGTTTGGATAATGATGATCTATTTTGTGTTAATTTGACACTTTCCGACAATTTTCTATGTCAGTGTAAATATTTTAGTATTGAGTGTAGGCGGTGGAGTTTTGAGCGATGTCCTAGTTAGACAAACTGTAAGTCAGAGGCATAAAACTCTGAAACCAGGTTAGGTATTAACCACACGATAAAGAAGGATTAACTATTGATTGTCTAGCTTGTTTAAAATAGTTTGTTGTTCAGTTATTTTTCCCTATTTTGGCTTTTAATAAAGCAGTCTGTAAAACATTTGTGTTTCAATTTTGCTGTAAAATAAAGTATATTCTATTCTAATTACTTTCCGATAAAATTTCTAGTTTTATCCCCTGAATTAACAATAATTATAGCAAACAACAACCCGATTCTCTTGCAAAAATCATTAAAATATGTTTTATTCGGCAAACTGAACAATTATCGAATAACAATAATTATCCTGAATTCAACAACATGCATTCCTCGAAGTATTTGTCTGTATTTATTTAATTTTGTTAACAAAAATTTCGGATACATTATTTTGTTTTAATTCGAAAGAATTTTTAATGTAAAAAATCCCGTATGTATTTCTTGCAAAGATTGTTTGCTTGTTGGTACCTACATCGTTGTGTGTGGCTGATCTAAAAATTGTTTTAATCAATATTAAAACGATTATCATAACGACCGAATTAAACCAATCAGAAAAAATACTCTGTATGCTAATATTATTGTAATTTCCTGCTCTTTTCTTAATCTTCTTTATTGTGTGGTTAGTGCTAGTAAACTGGTGTCAGAGTGTTTATGACGCCCATGGGCCTCTGACTTGTTTGTTTTACATCCGCCGTCAAGAAATATCTCTCAAGCAAGCTGGTTTCCTCACGATGTTTTCCTGCACCGATGCAAGTGATAATTATACAATGCGCCTAGAATCCGAAAAGCCAGAGGTATCACTGCCGGCGACTTTTCTTTATTTATTATGAGGTGACGCAGCCCTGCTTTTTCTTTGATGGTCCCTTTGTCTTCTCTATTAGTCGTCATCTCAGGTTTGAGTAGTCACTTCCTCTTAAGCCATATCTTCTAAAACTTATTCATTCCTATATTATCACCCCACATACATAGCATAAATCTTTACCCATCGTTTACACCAGTTCGAGCAAAAATCGATGATGTGCCTGAAGTTTGACGCGGCTTGAAACAAATTTGCAAGCGTTAGCATGTGCACGGATGCTTTCGACACGGCTGCTTGCTGGAAACGGAAGCGAAAGAACTCATTTGTAGCATCCAGATAGCTGATAGTTTGGAAGCCGTATGAAATTGTCTGTTTTTCCTCTAGGGTACATTTTCGGATCATACAATCTACATCAGATGTTTTACATGGATAGGTCAGATAGGCAGTCGCGCCATGTAAAATTGGAGTATTCAGCTGAATCCGTTTAGACTGGAAGACGACCCCATCATAGCTGGGAAAAGCCTATACTAATGATGATGAGACTTTTTACGTAATATCGAGCATGGTGGCCTAATAGTGACCTAACGGTTGAGACTTATGGTCAGGGGTTGCAATTCACAGAGCCATACATATAATAATTAAACATCATTATAAACAAATCAAGTATCTTGACTTGGCTCGCGAGGTTGTTGACATGTGGCATGTGGACTCGGCAATCATTGTGCCGATAGTCGTATCAGCCCATGACTTAATTGCCAAGAGCCTCGACCAATTCTTGGGGAGGCTCTCGTTAGGCAGCTGGATCAAGGGCTTGATTCAGAAAGCGGAACTCCTGGACACGGCTCGTATTGTTAGGAGGTTCCTCTCTCTGGAGCCCTGACCACCGTCAGGTAGCTTGGACCCTGTTCCCGATACCGGTGGGCTACTATTTTTTTTATATTTTTAAATGTTTTTTATATAATTTTTGTTGACAAAAATATTAAAAAATGTAATTAGTAAGTAAGAAATATGAATAAAGGAAAAAACATCATTCCATGTTATTTATCCCGGCAAGGATAACGACTTCACTTTATTTCCATACATTCATCACATGAAAGTTGTCCAGTTTTAATAAATAAATTAATAAAATCTATAAAAACTAAACTGACAAAGGACGTAAACAGTTTTCTTTCATCTCAAAGTTTTATAACCGCTCATAATTTTTTTATTGCAAAATTAAAAGAAAGAAGACAAACATTAAAAGCGTTTCAGTCGACTTCATTTATCTAATAATGCCGTAGAGACTATATAACAAAAGTTTGCAGCTACTACGCTATGCGTTCAACTTTGCCGAGACTTCATTTCTGTGCCACTGAATGCCATATTCGTGGCAACTAGGTGTTATAAATGAGCTCATTTTTCTGTCGGGAGCACTTTTTATGGATATTGTTTTGCTTAATAATATTTTCAAGTGCTACTGTGATATTATGCAAGCAATCTTAGGTCTGGTTCCTTTGAAGCAAAGCAAAGATAGAGTTATTTTAGAATGATGTAAATAATAGATTTTTTAAACATGCCGGAGAAATAATTTATCGGGTTCTTGGAGATGAGTTATTATGTTTTTATACTAAAATATGAATGTAATAATAGCTGTATTTTGTGATAATTTAATGGTATTGTTATAGGGTAGTAAGTGCTCCATTAAATATACATTATTTTCTTGTCAAACATTTTACTTTTTCTACGATTTTCTTCACTTGTAACATTGTCATGACAATATTAACAGTAGATATCTACATAGGGATGTTTGAGCCAATCAACGTAATTATTCATGGTATAATTAATGGTGATTGAGTGGGCTACTGAGGGGCGGGTAGAAGGGTAGGTGTCCTGCGATACCCATGGGTCGTTTTCCCAAGGGTAACCGATCTCAATAGCGATGAAAGATATAATTATTAACACTCGTGTGGTACACCGATGACAGAGGGATATACTTAGTATTAATAATACTTAATTCAATGTAAAAAACTGCGGTCTTTAATTCCCTTTACAAATAAAATTTTAATTTAAAAATCCCAAAATTTCAAGATGAAAATCTGAGAACACGTGCTACCTACGTGCAACATAAGCCAAAGTTAATAAAATTATCCAATAACCTGATAAAATACACATCAGTGCACAAAAAAGGGGCCCTTGGAAAAATCCTCACATTAAAATTCAGCGGGCTTAATCAAATATTTGTGATCGAGAAACTGCCAGCAATTCTTATGAACTGAAAGTGGAGTTTTTTTACCCTTTTTGCTTGTAAGGGACCGCTCGCGTTATTGTATTTCGTCCATGTTTCTATAAAAAAAACCTTCTACCAACAAGTTATGTCTGAGAGTAACTTCTGAGACGAGTATTTTTATTTTTCTTTTTTAGAAATTTGCGAATGTTGTGTTGTTCCCTCGGGTATTCTGTGAACTTTCTTGTTTCGATGCCTTTTCAGCGATATATTGGTATGCTGTTGTTTTATTTACTGGGCGATTCTTTTGTTGGTACGTGTACGAAGTATGTCCTACATCTGTAGTCGGATTTGGATCGTTTTTTGTTATTTGGGTTCTTTATATAAGTATAGAAACGTTATGGAGCTGCTAACCGTAAAGTATTTTGAAGCATATTTTTATGGTGAAGTCAAAAAAACTGCTTTTCTTTTAAGGGAGAATAATCTGTATTTAAAATAGTGATAGTTATCCTTTTGGTTAATTGAAGCTAGTGGAATTTTTTATTTTATTGCAAAATCATTCATCATTCGGAGGAGCTCGTGGCTAAATAATCACAGCCACTCGGGTCGATCTTTAGGTTAAGCCGTGCTTGCCTAGGTTGGTCTGTGGATGGGTGACCACCCATTACTTACTGAGTTTCCTCCGTGCCTCGGAAAGCACGTTAAGCCGTTGGTCCCGGGTGTCATTTGTAGATCTTTGACAGTCGTTAGGAGGTCAGTGCCAAGTCTGTCAACCAGTCTTACCAAGAGGTATCGTATGACCCAGTACTAACTGGGTTGTGGAGGTCAGATAGGCAGTTCTGTTGCTCCATGTAAAATACTGGTATTCAGCTGCATTCGGTTAGACTGGACGCCGACCCCAACATAGTTGGGAAAAGGCTAGGCAGATGATCATTCATCCTTCGGTACAACTATATTCCTTGGATTCACAATATTTATCAGCTACTTCGGCTTACTGTACCTAATTGCCACTACATCAAAATTGTTCTAGAACCACATGCTTAACCAGTCTACTGAACCCGCTTTTACGTAATTAGTGTGAACTAATTGGCTGGTACAGTCGTGCATCCAAACTATATTATTAAAGTTTTGAACTCACAGATTTATTTTAACCGACTTCAAAAAGGAGGAGGTTCTGTATTTGTGAGAATGTTTTTTTTAACGAGTAACGTTTTACCAGTCTTTTAGTTAATATAACTTAATAATTTATTTCTCTCATCATTATCTCAGTTGATTTGTTGCATTTAACTTTGGGATTTAAAAATCTGACATTAGTATGTACGTATAGTCACGAGCAAAATTCAACACCAATTTTTACGTGAAATATCGATTTCACTCCTGGGATAATCCCTGTATGTTTTACACAAAATTTACTCGCGTTTGGGTGCAACTCGCCTGATGTGAATCGAGGATGCAGCCTAGGATGAAGCAAGTCTAGAACCTAATCACTCCAAGTACCTCTTTCACAATAGTTTACAACATACTATGTTCGTAAAAACATAACATTACAAACAATACAGTAGGACTTAATCACTTTTAAAAGTTTCTACGCGTATAAAGGGTGTAAAAAGACCCTTAACGAAGCCGAAAGGTACTTGTTCTCCCCGTCATTGCGATCATTTTTTTGTTCTAGACCATACCTGGGAACCTTCTAGTTTCCGAGATCCCCACTTTGAACTTTGACCCCCAATGGGTCAAAGTTCCAACTTTTCACCAGTTTTTTTTTTTAAATAGATGTTTCTAATGGAATATTTTCACTTTAAACACCTTCACGACCTCCGTACTATTCAATCCTTCCATCAGCACAATATTTTGAGTGCGTTACATTGAGTTTTACCGTAAAACGTGATTTTTCACCCCAAAAAAAAAAGTCGTTTCCCAGCAATAATTTTTGCGTAAAGTTACTTAGTTTGATGTACAGAATGCTTGGTTCACGGCTTCGTGAAGGGTCTGTTTACACCCCGTATGTGTTGTTAATCAGTTAAACTGTTAATCAGTCAAAACTACTTTTGATCGGTGAAAACTATATTAACAATAACTAACATTTACTTAGAAACTTACTAGGTTGTTAGGTTTTTTTTTGTGACCCTTTGCAAAACATTATGTTGTAGCAATTCTAGGACTGGGTAATGGCAACGGTTTGAAACAGCATATTTTAAATGAAGAAAAAGCATTTTAACATAATAAGGATTTTGACTGACACCAGTCAAAAGTGGTTTTGACCGATTAAAAATTTTGACTGTAACATAAACACATTAGTGCTCATGAATGTAAAGGTCTGGACCTTCACAAACAAGTCCCTATATTTGACTTTTAGTCCAGAAATAGCCATAACAACACACACGTGTAAGCACGGGCACAGTTTCATAAACTCATCCTCTGCCTAGCCTTTTCATATTGGGGTCGGCTTCCAGTCTAACCGGATGCAACTGAATACCAGTATTTTACATGAAGTGACTGCTTATTTGACCTCCACAACCCAGTTAGTACTGGGTAAGACTGGTTGTCAGACTATTTTGGGCCACTGACTATCTAACGACTGTCAAAGATCTACAAATGACACCCGGGACCAACGGCTTAACGTGCTTTCCGAAGCACGGAGGAAACTCGGTGTGTAATGGGTGGTCACCCATCCACACACCAACCTAGGCAAGCACAGCTTAACCTAAAAATTGACCCGAGCGGCTGTTATTATTTAGCCACGTGCTCCTCAAACACAGCTTCATAAACTAACAGACTATATTTCATACCCATATTTGATTTCACTTAGCTTAAAACACGCTCTAATTGTAACAAATTTCTATTAGGTTCAAAGCTCGGTATAAGATAATGAACGAAGTAGGTACTCTTAGAAAGCAATAATGTCTGTAAACTCAAAGTTGTATCGAGTTCAGTGAGAACTCTTGTTGTATTTACACAACAATTCACTGAGACTTAGCGATGGCACTAACTAAGCAACGTTTAGACGTAATAATGCCTTTTGTGTCTTCGCTACAAGTCTCAAGTTGAAATTAGGTTTTTGAAGAAGAAATTGCGCTTTTGTTGGGATATTTATTACAATTTTAATTCATGCAATTATGTTATCTTTTTTAAGATTGCATAAAAAAACATAACATCATGTCGATTCAAAACGTTAACGTCTCTTTTTGTACTACTTGGTAACGCTCTATATAGAAAAATAGTTATTAACCGAATTCACAAAAGGAGGAGGTTATTATAATCCCAAGTGATCTAGTTTAAAAATGTAATTTATTTTTTAAATGTACAATTAATATTTTAAATTCGGATTTATGTAATTTAATTCATAATATTAATTAATTTTAAAGCTCATTAAAGAATCATTAAAACTGAATATTTACAAAAGAACTAATTTATAGAAAATGAATTAACTAAACAAAAGCAAAACTGAAAAAAACATTAGAACGCTTCGACGTCAAAGTACTCCTTCACATCGCTGTAACTAGGTTTTGTCCGCGGCTCTGACCGCGTGGAGGTGACAGCAGTTGTCCTACGGGAATGTAATCCTAATTTAGATCATGATGGTGTGTGCTACATTTCTTGGATATCCTTTCAGCCAAAAAGCTGTCAAAAACTCTGAGCACGACGAATACGGTCAGACAGAGCTTCTTAGTTAGTATGGATTCAAAGTTCCATACAAGCGCCTTAAAACGTCCGGCACGCTGCAGACATTCTGTTCTATATTTTTTGTTTTTAATATTCGGAATCATACTTCACTGAGCATAGATCATCATCTTGCTGCTTTATGCATCATCTGCCTAGCCTTTTTCAAACTAATTTGGGAATGCAGCTGAATACCAGTATTTTACACGGAGCAACTGCCTATCTGACCTCCACAACCCAGCCTAACGTCACACTGAAAAATTCATACTTTTTTCTCCAAACTAACCCCATAGGTGCTTATTTATAGACACACATGCGTCTAATTATTGTATTATGCGCATAAAATATACGTAGAGTATCGAGCGGGACGTACCCGTACGCACATCGAATTCAGATCAAGCGAACCCCTCTTGATGGAGATTTGATGTCATCCGTAGCCGACTGGCCATGCACATTTTATTGTTTTTTTTTTCTTTACAACGACAGTTTTTCTGACGTCTTATTAAATTTCTGTTAGGGATAAAGTGTGACCAGAATATGTTTATTTACTTGTCATTAGCAATATTTGTTTTCTTTTTATTCTAATTATTTGTTTTCTACGAAAATACAGAAAGATAAAAAAAAACGTAATTGGACGTTGACAGACGTGGTTGAAAAACTGTCAGAAATATTAATTTGTAACTAAAGAAGAATATTATGCAAAAAATAAGTTTCAAGTCGTTTGTTTTTTGTCTGCAACTGTACGGGGTCACATTAAATAACTAGAGAAATTCGACAGGCGATATTGATTACTAAATAAGATAAACCAAATATTTGATAATTAATTTTTTGGTGTCAATGACAGGCTACGTACAGACGTCGTGGATACAATATTAATATAATATTGTTGATCCTAACACAACAAAACAAAAAAACCAGCAGTCAATCGGTCATTGATCCCAAAAACAGTCTTCAAATCAATATCTTTTTTTAAATATTATATTTAGATTCGATAGCCATCAAACAGTGGAGTTTCCCAAAGTTATTCAATTTGACCTATAATATTGGTCTGCAACAGTCATGTCCCAAAACACGTACCTCTGATTTTTCGGATTCATGTGCGTATTGTATAATTATCACTTGCTTCGGTGAAGAAAAACACCGTGGGGAAACCAAACCAGCCTGAGATATTTCTCGACGACATGTAAAGCCAAGCGAGAGGCTCACGGGGGGCATAACAACTCTGACACCAGGTTAGGCACTAACCACACGAAAAAGAAGAAGAGTCGTGTAAAAAGCAGCCAAGCTAGGATTCACTCCCAACTTTGGAAACAGAAAAAGCATCAAGGGAACATGCAAAGTGAATAAACGAGTTGTTTCACTCATTGTGGTCCATTCGCAACTGCGCCGTCGTGCTCGCACCTAATTACTAAATAGCTTAATGGATGGAACGGCCTCATTAGACCGGAGTGGAGTAGCGTTTAGAAAGACATTCTATAGCCATTGGCAGCGAATATAAGGCCGCACATTCGCAAAGTTGCTTCATCGGGAAATTAAGCTTTAAAAAGCTGCTTTTTTTAACCACGAACCGGCGACGGAAAGTATGTGTTCGTCAGCTGCTTTTGTGAATCGGTGTTGGTAGTTTTGACGTAGTTTTTTGAGCCGCTTTCGTTTGGGAAATGAGAGAAAATATTTCCTTAGAAATGCGGAGTAAAATCCCAAGTTTTATCTACAACAATGCTGCCTACGCTGGAGTCATGCTTTCTTTGTACAAGGTTTTTATGACTAAACTTAAAAATAAAGGGTGTAACAAGACCCTTAACGAAGCCGAAAGGAACTTGTTCTCCCCGTCATTGTGATATTTTTTGTTCTAGACCATACCTGGGAACCTTCTAGTTACGGAGATAATGGGGGTCAAAGTTCCAACTTTTTCACATGTTTTTTTTAATACATATTTTTAATGTTAGATTTTTACTTTAACCACCTCCACAACCACCTTACTATTCAATCTATCCATCAGCACAATGTTGTGAGTGCGTTACATTGAGTCCTACCGTAAAACATGATTTTTCATCCCAAAAAAAGTCGTTGCCCCGCAATATTTTTTGCGTAAAGTTACTTAGTTTGATGTACATAATGCTTGGTTGACGGCTTCGAGAAGGTTCCGTTTACACACTGTATAATTGAGCTATATTATATGCACGAAGTTTATACGGTTTATGTTTCAAACTGCAGCATTTTTAAAGTGACGGTATTTGTCTAAAACATCCAAAAACTATGCGACGGAAGTTTGCTCTAAGAATTTTTTATTGGTACTTTTTTGCAGAGGCAACTCCCAACACAAGATTTGTGTCCACTGCATACGGGAACTTTGGTACACCCAGCTTGATTTATGAGGCCGAAATTTCAGTTACAATGGATGTTGGTGGAGACTATTTTGCTCTCTACTCGACTGCATACTGTTTTCTCGGTACGCAGAATTCTGTAGCGTATTCGGACGGAAAAATCAGTGGACTATCAGCTTGTTTTGTTGTTTGTTTTTAATTCTTCATTTATTTTGCTGTGTTGTTTTTCACCCGACTGCCAAGGAAGGATTATGTTTTTTGTTTATTTTGGATTGAGTTTGAAGTTTATGAATAACAATTAGTCTCTTACATTTTACAGAGCCACGAGTTTCACGATATTCCTTGTATTTTGTGAATATCCATCTATGCCACTTACTCCCCTCTTAAACTAAGTAAGCCACACGAATATTTTATGATTTTTATCGATTTTCCTTATTTCCGTCTCGCAAATCAATGTCATGAAAAGTTCTAAACAAAATCAACTTGCTCGTTTGCGTATTGTCCCCTAATTTGCAAACACAAGCAAACTCGGATGTCAACTTTGTTTCGAAATGTAAATTATAAATCTATTATCCAAATCCCCAAGTGTCCGTTTGAGTTGGGAGCTTCTTCACGAATGATAACGAAGTGTCGATACGAAATTTTGTCCAAAGTTTCCGTCCCTCTTGTTTTGTCCAGAATATCTTAACGAGACAAAGCAAACAGACACAAAGTCTCCAAATAAACAATTATTTTTAATTTTGTCAATTTTCCTTTTGAAGAAGGGACGTTTGTAGGAGTGTGTCATTTTAATTATCTTAAAGATGATACTTGTAAGAGGAAAAGTAATTTAAAATGTTGTACGTACAGATTTGTTTCATAATTCTTTTATTTGAATGGAGCCGTTCTTTAATATTTTAATTAAGTTTTGACTTGTACCGTTTTTTATTTCATGTACTTATTTACTTACGTATATAGAGGAGCTAGAGGTGCTCGTGGCCAAATAATAACAGCCGCTCGGGCCGATCTTTAGGTTAAGCCGTGCTTGCCTAGGTTGATCTGTGGATGGGTGACCACCCATTACATACCAAGTTTCCTCCGTGCCTCGGAAAGCACGTTAAGCCGTTGGTCCCGGGTGTCATTTGTAGATCTTTGACAGTCGTTAGGTAGTCAGTGGCCCAAAAAGTCTGACAACCAGTCTTACCAAGGGGTATCGTATTACCCAGTACTAACTGGGTTGTGGAGGTCAGATAGGCAGTCGCTCCATGTAAAATACTGGTATTCAGCTGTATCCGGTTAGACTGGAAGTCGACCCCATTATAGTGGGGAAAAGGCTAGGCAGATGATGACTTAGGTATATAGAAGGAGGTAATCTCAAAATAGATAATTTTAAGACAAAATAAGTAGCACATGTTATCTTATTTTAGAGGTAGCTAAGAGTAAATAAATTGCTTTTACGTGTTATGTAACAGCTATTAACCCAAATTAGTGTACCAAAATAGCGCCTAAATGGAAATTTCAAGTATCGAAATAATTTACTTACCTAACTACGCCTGTGTCGCCGGCTCTCAAGGTAACCTAAGACATTAATCAACATTTACATTCTTATGTACCTAATCATGTCACTATGTGTGATAAATTTTAATTACCATAACATAACATAACATCACGCCTGTAATCCCCGAAGGGTTAGGCAGAGGTGTACCTAATAGTACACCCACATTTTGCCAGTTATGTTTAAGACCCATGTAATAGGAGGCGAGCCTTTTGCCATCAACCAAAGAAAACAAAGAAATTCCTGATGGAAAAACCCAATAATAATTTACCGAACCCGGGAATCGAGCCAAGAGCCTCATGCCCAGCAGTCAGAACAAAATTAACACACCATAATATTTAATTTGACCATCATTCTTACTTTGTTTGATTTCGTAGGACGATGCCTCCTTTCGCACTATGACTACTTTTTTGTACTTTCAAGTAATCGGTAACACGTTACCAACATTTTGAAACCACCATGCATTAGATCGCACGATGCCTGAAACCTGAAACCTGAAGTAGTTTCACAAAATTGTATTCTTTTACTTTGTGATTCTTTTTATTTATTATACTTATTTTTTTGGAGTCTATCTGAAATTAACTTAATCGTATATCTACGTAGTTTTTACCTTATTAAATTGATACCACAAGAAAATCAAGTATTCTTAATTTTAGTTAAAACTAAACAAGTGAAGGCCCACGTGCAAATCAAACTTCATTGATTCCCATACAATGTAAGAACACGTGTGCAATGTAGTTAATTCATTCAAATGAATAAACTAGTGGTTGGAACATTACGACAAACAAATAGGTACCTCTTTTCATAGCTATTAAAATCCCTTTTTGTACGAAATATAAAAGAAAATCATTGAATCCGAGAGGCATTCATTTTTGATTTAGCCGTCTACAATACTTATTGTGCGTAACTACACAAAAGGACCCGAAAATTTGGTTTGCCTGTTCATAATAATTTTAATTCAATTGACGACAAGTGACATTCAAAGTCCTCTGTTTCGTCGAACTAATTATTTTTAGTAAAAGCTCTTTTGAGTAAGGAGCTCTTCTACGTAAAGAATACGGGATACGCTTGAGGTGTAGACGGTATTATTTTCATTACATAGGCATATACCTACACTCGACATATAATAGTATTTCTAGTGAAATTATGAGACCTATTTATCTTTGTCAAAACTCTCAAAAGTCTTTGTTTTTTAAGTTGTTTTGTTACTAACACTATGGTTTTTTGACCGAAATAAACAGTTAATAAACACTAATAAAAAACTATTTCGAGGCAAATATTTGTTCCAATTATTTTGGTATCTAATAGTAACAGAAAGTTTTTTTTTAAGTTTAGATTATTTGCGGTTGTTTCTCAAAGGTGTCGAGAAATTCTTTCATTACTTTTGACTCTTACGCTTTCTTGATATGTTTTTTTTTATTCTTGTGCGATTTTTTCTTTTTGAAAAGCAATTGGTTTCTTCAACAGCACCTCCTTTACTATTAACTGCACTGTTATAGCTGAAAATGATCATGAGCAAGGAGTTTAGAGACTGAATTATAAAATCATTTGCTAAAGTTTCTTAGTCTAGAGTCAATTTAAGTAGAGACCATTATATTCCAATAAAACTCCAATTTCACATTTAGACTTCGGTGAATAATCTCTTAAAACTTTAGATATCCAATTCAAAAATTCCAAAGTCGTAAGCAAAGACGTGTGAAGTGTGAATATGCTATCATTTTCAAGTTGGATTACTTTTAAGTAGGTATTATATTCACAAAATGAGCTTTACGTTTTATTATCCTTCAGAACTTTACTTGGGTGTTAATGATGTGATTAGTTAAGATGGTAATTAGTTATTTTAAGACTAACACGTTTTAGATGTGAGGTGCTTAGACTACAGTGTCTCAGAATACAGCGTGTAAACGGACCCTGCACGAAGCCGTCAGCCAAACATTCTGCAAATAAAACTAAGTAACCTTACGCAAAAATTATTGCTGGGAAATGACTTTTTTTTGGGTGAAAAATCACGTTTTACTTTAGGACTCAATGTAAGGCATTCTAAACTTTGTGTTGATGGATTGATTGAATAGTACGGGGGTCGTGGAGGTGTTTAAAGTAAAGTTCTTACATTAATGTATTTAAAAAAAAAGCTTGTGAAAAAATTGGAACTCTGACGGAGATATTGGGGATCTCCGTAACTAGAAGGTTCTGAGATAAGGTCTAGAACAAAAAAAAATATCGCAATGACGGGGAGAACAAGTAAGTGCCTTTCGGCTTCGTTAAGGGTCTTATTACACACTGTATATGACGAAGCGCTACACACAAATATTCGGGATGGTATGATTCTGTATTATTACAGAATCATAAGAGACGTTCGGGAAATATCAGTATCTGCGGCAAGGCTCGACTTGTATCGAGCTGACCCGTACACGATTCAGCGACAGTGGGTGACGGACGAAGAAGACCAATCGACGAGAGCCGAATGTAAGACGATCAGGTACGTATGATCTATTTTTGATTACTTCGGTGTTCAATGAAAAATATGGCCGATTCGAACAAGTGTAAAAAGAAACATTACAATTTTCGTATTGAATAAAATTTTATGTAGGTACTATCTTAGAGGGTTGTGGCTCCGAACGCCAAGAAAATAATGTAGGTTTCTCGATTAAAGTCATTGGTTTCAGTTACTACCAGGCGCAGATCATTTGCATTTTACGTCTGTGAGAAACGCTTATTTATAATTTACTGCTGCATTTTACTGGAATTGAATATAATTCATACGGAACACATGAAGGTATAAGGTAATATTATTTGTAACTAGAACAGGTGATACAATTTTTGTATTGTTACATTTGTCGACTTACATATGTGGCGTGCCTATTGTGTCGCACCTTGTACATTTTCATCACCAATGCTCTTGAAATGGAAAAGGTAAAACCAACATGACCTAGAACCGAAAAATTAAATGATATTTGTGATCATAATGTCATGACGGCCCGGTTATTTGCAAACCCGATTAAGCACTGGAAAGGATAGTGGGCAAAAATGTATGGGCGGCACACCCACATCTGCCACAGCTTAGACTACTTTTTTACTCCTTTTTCAGCCGTCATAAAACTTTTGAAAAACAATACATTTATACCACCGTCTCCAGAAATGATTGGACCCAATTTTCAACTCAGTTTTCAAGAGGCCAGTTAAACAGCCAACGCCGTGGAACAGTTTTGTATATTGACATCAAAGAGGCTTTGCGTCAACCGTTTGTTATGCAAATAGTATACGGTAGTTAGGACTGAAGGGTTAGCCACTTAGTTTGAAGTTATTCTTGCAAACGATCCTCGGGAGAGTCGGGATTTTCTTTGTAGTATTTGATTTAGGATTAAAATGTTGGACTTGATTTGTTAAAAAGATACCGTAGTGTCTAGTAGTCGCAAGCGCGACTGCTGATCATGAGGTCCTGGGTTCGGTTCCCAGGTTGAGCTAAGTGATATAAGATTTTTGCATTACGAATTTCTCAGTAGCTGCCTCGGAACCTGGATTTGTGCGCGGTTGATGGCAATACGCATGGCCCCTATTACATGGGACTTAAACTTAACTGGCGAAATGTGGGTGTACTGTTAGGTACACCTCTGCCTAACCCTTCGGAGATTACAGGGGTGATGCTATGATGATATTATAATAGGATGAGCATGAGCAATTCCTCTGTGTGAGGAGGTGGGTTACATTTACCTACCATGATTACCCAGTGCGGGTTGGTGAAGAAATGGACGTACTAATAAAGATGAAAATAAAATGCATTCACACAAAACTACGTACTTCTGATCACAAAAGTACTCTTTGTGTTCAGAAGTCATTCCCCTTTAACAATATGTGAAAGTCATCATCTGCCTAGCCTTTTCACAACTATGTTGAAGTCGGCTTCCAGTCTAATCGGATGCATACCAAGGGGTATCGTTTTGCCCAGTACTAACTGGGTTGTGGAGGTCAGATAGGCAGTCCCTCCATGAAGAATACTGGTATTAAGCTGCATCCGGTTAGACTGGAAGTCGACCCCAATATAGTTGGGAAAAGACTAGGCAGATGATGAGTTAGTTTAAGTTATTATTATAACCTTTATTGCGCAAGTAATAACTAGGCACTAAACTGTACTTGGTCCTCATCAGTAACATTTTTATTGTAATTGAATAGTACCTACATCTAAGGTTATTTATGAGTGGTTATTTATGTACTAAGTCCTATTAAATATTCGTCGGCTGGTTAATGGATGTTATTTACTGAGTCGGGCGCGAATAGAGTAGTTTTTTCATTTGTTTTTTGCACCGAAATGAATTTCAATTGTGTATTCGGGCAGTTACAATGTTGGCTTTGGTATATTGTCATTGCTGTTTTATTTACTGGTGTGTAAACTAACAGCAATGCAAATAAAGGACAATATGTAGTTTGCAATGTTTACAATTATTCATAAATAAAGATAAATACCTGCCTTTTCAACCAATATGTCCTGCCAACAATAACCTACGGTGACGCACAAAGGAGACTGTCCACCGATTACGAGTAGGTAGCACAAAGGGCCATGGAGCGAGCCATGCTCGGCATAACCCTCTTAGATCGAGTGCGTAACACCGAAATCGCCGTCGGACGAAAGTCTTCGACGTCGGGGACCTGGGCAGGACATAGACAGGCTGGGCTAGACGCGGAGATGGCCGATGGAGCAAGGCTTTGACCGAGTGGTGGCCAAGGTTTGGTCAAAGAAATCAAGGCCATCCTAAAGCTCGTTGGGCTGACGATATCGTCAAATTCGTGAGAAACACCTGGATGAAGGACGCACAGAACCGGGAAGTGTGGCAGAAAAGGGCTGATATGATGATGATGATGATAAATAAAGAACGCAATAGAAATATAACCTGACCAACAAAATGTTTAGACTTTAAAAAAACTGTGACCTCTGAATTCGTTTCGTTGTTATTCTTGGAGTAGTTAGGTAACTCCGACATAATCTAGTTTGTTAAAGTTTTGACGTTATAATGTATTTTAATCATCTCCTTACAAAAAATAACAATACCATTGCGTCGTAATTAATTTCATTATCGAAAACCATTTGTCGGAAACGCAGTATCGTAAAACCAGTCTAATTAGTATTCATCTCATGACAAGAAAACTTTACCACTTGCATTTAAACAGACTTGTTCGCAAAAGAACACATTAGTTACAACAAACGTACCTACATGAACTCAAACACATTTGCACAACTTCGCTCCAAGTAACGCGTCTACTTCACATAAAGTGCTACTCAACCAAAAATGCAAAACGCACTCATACACACACACTCCCTTTTCAAACTCCAGGTGCTTTAATTAAAACAGCACTCACACACACACATTCACTCAAAATTAGCGTGTCTAGTACACACGTACGCACTCGTCACCACTTTCTATGAACCTCAGAAGTTTCCTCTGTCGAGGTGAAGTTACAATTTGCGGAATAAACAATTGTATATGAAGACAGCTTAAATTTCATAGGTTGGAATAGGAGCCCATTGAGGTAATAGGGATGTTTTGGCCCGTTTTACAGACGAAAACCTCACTCGAGATCACGTAACGTTTTCATAGCACTGGAAAATTCCAAATATATTACCTGCGACCGTTGCATTGTTGAGAATAGAAGTGGGGTGGAGACGTTTTGTTTTGTTGTTTAATTTTATTTTATTTGTTTTAGTTTTTTATTTGTTTTTTGAAGTAAATATTTCGTGTAACGAAGGAATGCATAAGTTAGGTACCCTTTATATATGCAAATACTTTAAAGAAGGGGGAAAGCGCAGTCGTCAGTCGTGCCTTCGTAAGTATGCACGACTGCAACTGTGACAGTTAACTTATAGTAATACAGGCGCATTATAGGCCCTTCTTTACAATTGAAAGAATCAACTTTACCCATATGGTAGGAGGCTTTGTAATAAGTTTACCTACAATTAAATACATGATACCCATGTCAATGACAAGAAAATCTACGTGAAAAACATACACAGTTAAGAAGCTTTTTTTAAACTCTGTTTTATGCTTTCACGGTTTACAACTAAACTTATACTGTCACTTACGGGATATCTCCGTGAATGTTCATTATTTTGAACTCCCGATATTTCGATGCTGACGCTTTTTTAGTTCTTAAGCTCTTATGACAGGTCATCATCTGCCTAGCCTTTTCCCAAATATGTTGCTCTTGCGACACATACGACGGAGAAAACCCCAGAAAAGTAACATTCTACTAAAAAAGAACAGCATACAGTTCCGCACAACAGTTCCACAATAAGCTTATTAAGTACAATCGCATCCACAGCGGCATAAGGCCGCTCAAGACTCGCACGTGTGCTCGCCGCGGAATTTCCTCGTTGCATTTACCTCTGATGACGCGTCCTACCATTACCTGCGGGACCGTCCCGGGCAATTTTATATTTCGCTGCAATATCGTGCTGGTTGTCACACAGCTTGATAGATTATCTTGTACAACGATATTTTATAGATTAAAAGTATAAAATGGGGTAGTGTCATCGTTCTTGGTTCGTTTTTGGTTGCTATTTTGTTAGTGATGATTTTGGTAGTGATATAATTAGCAGTATGTTTTAATTGGCTAAATAATAACAGCCACTCGGATCGCTCTTTAGGTTTAGCCATGCTTGCCTAGGTTGGTTTGTGGATGGATGACCACCCATGTCATATCCAGTTTCCTCTGTGCCTCAGAAAGCATGTTAAACCGTTGGCCCCGGCTATCATTTGTAGATCTTTGACACTCGTCACAGGAAGTCAGTGCCCAAAAAGTCTGACAACCAGTCCTACCAAGCGGTATCGTAGTACCTAGTACTAGTACAACTGGGTTGTGGAAGTCAGATAGGCAGTCGCTCCATGTAAAATACTGATATTCAGCTGCATCCGGTTAGACTGGAAGCCGACCCCAATATAGTTGGGAAAAGGCTAGGTAGATGATGACACAGCTGAATAAAGCAAAATGTTAAAAGTATCTTTATCGAAGTTCTGGGTGCCGTAAGAGCTAAAAGCTAGTTTTAAAACGCACACATCGAAAAGAACATTAGAATGCAAATCAAGTCAGACACCGAGATCAAAAAACAAGAAAAACCATAAAGCAATATAGCTACACGCTTTCCAATCCAGTTTACGGCTTAAAATGATATACAGAACTCTTTTACGTTTCCGCCGCTGCGTTCCCCAATCTGAAACAGCCATAACTCACTCATTCCCCACGTTCTGTGTTTTATCAAATTTACACGTTTCAAAAATCCAATCGGGTAGTGTTGAACGAAAAATGTCACTGCAAAATAGGACTTTATAATACAGGAGCCGTGGCCGGGCCAATATGCTGACGGTACCAGGGACACTTGAAACTCGATTTTCACCTTTCCAGTGTAGTCGTGAGATTTATAAGTATGCCGATTGGTTATAGTGACAGTTTAGTGGTGGGTTTGAAAAAGTGCTTTGATTTTGGCACTTGTGTGTAAAAATGTAGTTTTCTAATCTTCAGAAAAAGCATGCAGTACGTCGTACGTCAGTCGATCTTTATGCGTGAGACCTCTATCAGAACTAACGCCGCCATCTTGGTTTCTTTCAGAAAAATGTGTCAACGTCAATCGATGACAAAAGGTAGAGCTAAATCATAACTATGCCATGCTTGATTGTTTCTTTCAAAAAAAACCTTAAAACATGTGCCCTAGAATTTACGAAATAAACAATGTATTGCGCTAAAACTTTTGCAATAGCAAAAAAACTATCTACATTAGTAGTTTTAGAAATAAAATTAATGACGAACAAGTTTTAAATTGCTCTTTAATGATTTGAAACTTCTGTTAGATCGTTCTGTAACTGAGTTTTTGAACAAAATAGTTTTATTCGTTTTCTTATTTTATTTCGACTTAGCTTACTGAGTAAAGTAGTTGATTTTATCTAAATAAATAAAGTTAGTTTCTTTTTATTTCAAGTTTAAATTAGATTAGATTTTATTCATCGCACAATTTTTCTTTATTTATTTAGCGATGAAGAAATTCATTATACTTAAAACGAAAGAATGATGGAAAAATGTCTTACCTTGAAGAGATCTTATGGATGAGTGTCAGACATTTCAAGAGCTTAAAAATCGTCTGCTGCAAGTATATCTACAAGCGTTCCGATTTTTTTGCGGAATGTAGTGTGGTGTTACAAAGAAGAATGGGCAAATAAGTTCTGGGCATTGATTGCATGTCTATAGCTGGTGAGTCATCATTATCTGCCTAGCTTTTTCCCAACTATATTGGAGTCGGCTTCCAGTCTAACTGGATGCAGCTAAATACCAGTATTTTACATGGAGCGACTGCCTATCTGACCTCCACAACCCAGTTAGTACTGGGTAATATACCCCTTGGTAAGAATGCTTGTCAGAATTTTTGGGCCACTGACTACCTAAAGACTGGCAAAGATCTATAAATGACACCCGGGATCAACGGCTTAACGTGCTTTCCGAGGCACGGAGGAAACTCGGTATGTAATACTCGGTGTGTGGTGGGTATCTGTATAGCTGGTGAGCGATAACACGACACAAGTTAGTTGGAATCAGTTTATCACAAAGTAAAACAAACAGGATATCATAAAAGGCCTTCAGTGCGTAAACATTTCATCGGAAGAACGTTTAAGATCGCTCTGCATTTCCCTCTGCGATGCCACTTGCAGCCTGCAACGTGACTCAGAACGAAGTTCACACGTTTTATAAAACGTCACCCTACAACGTGGCTTGTGCCTATGAAGTATGTTAGTTACATTTCATATAGTCAAAGTCAAAGTCAAAACATTAATTGCGATCTAAGTGTACAATGTGGTTGTATGTTATGTTATGTGTTGTATTGGTTACTAGCTGTTGCCCGCGACCTTCGTCCGCATGAAATTATTATTATAAAATGTTACTTCCCTATTTGAATCGGATTTAGTTAACAATTTCAAGGGTTTTAATTTTTTTGCACGGAAGCCTAATTTTTTGTCTAAAATAAAAGATCATTTATTTACTCCTTATAGCTATTTGCCGAAATCCCGTCAAAATCGGCCCAGCCGTTTCGAAGATTAGCCGAAACAAACAGACAGACAAAAAAAAAAAAATAGTTTGTTAAAAGTACCGTATATGCTTTCATACGCATTCTGTAAAAAGCTGTTATTTTGAAATTACAAACAGACACTTTATTTATTTTTATAGATGGCCAACCTTCCGTTTGGCACCACTTGCCCTTAAGCTTGCGCACTTGATGATCTCAGTAAGCGGAATTCGCGAAGCTGAATTCTAGGCCAAACACATTTGAACTTTTTGTCATCAATATGCTAAGAAGAAAAAGAAGTTTGAAGAGCTCTGACGCGCAAACTGTTATCATGATCACAGTCGGTGATTTTTCACCCACCAGGGTTGAAACTTTTCATGGGTTATTATAGAACGGCTGGTTTTGTGGATCTAGAATTATGGTAGTAGTTTACACCATACATATCGAGTATTTTGCATGACTTCATTCAAATTCTCTTTCAACCTAGTAACCTTTCACTCTTGTTAATGTAAATTGCAAATCGTGATTTTTTCGACACATCCATTATTGTAATCCCCTTAACGATTTCCAAAACAACAGCCTCTCAAAAATTTATATGTATTTATGTATTGATATTGTATATTTTTGTATGTGTTTACATTGTATGTAAACACTTCCTCCGGTATGTTATGTCATTGTATTCCACATAAAAGGTACACGCATAAATTAACACCAAACAAAAAACGCTCCAATAAATTAATATTACTTTTTTCGGCGCGCAACGCAGCGTTTTTCCATGAACGCAATCGGGATTTTTTTGCCTTATTTACGGAGAGATCGTTTCCCGCTGGGTTACAACAGTCATGGCTGTGCAACACTATAAATATCCCCTCCGGAAACATGACAAACAATTGTATTGTGGACAAAAATAAACAGCTATTCACGAAATGCCTTCCATCGATAGTGTGGGGACACGACTGAACACAAGGACCTGACACCTGATTGTGAGTGTGTGAGTGTCAGTGGCGTTGTGTTAGTGAGTTGTAATAGTAACACATGAGTGGCTACTTAAAGAACTGTCATTTACCTTGTTTTTGTTATATTTACCTACTTTTAGGGTTCCTTACACGAAGGGTAACCAACGGGACCCTATTACTAAGCCTCCGCTGTCCGTCCGTCCGTCTGTTTGTCAGCGGGCTGTATCTCATGATCCGTAATAGGTAGACAGTTGAAATTTTTATAGAATGTGTATTTCTGTTGCCCTGTAACAACATCATCATCATTCTCCTGCCCTTATCCCAGCTTATTTGGGGTCGGCGCAGCATGTTTTCTTCTTCCATACTTCTCTATTACTCGTCAACTCAGCTTCTAGCCATATCATCCTTCACACAGACCATCCTATAACACCAAATAATAAAAATAAATTAATAATTAAAGGGGCTCCCCTACTACGATAGTACGGAACTCTTCATGCGCGAGTCTGACTCGCACTAGGCCAGTTTTTTGTTCCATACGTCACTGGCACGATAGTATCTTTTGCTAGCCCTAAACTATTCCACTTCTATGACGTCGTCCATAGCAGCACAGAGGTCATTTTGACTGCATGTTTAAGGAACAGATGCAGGATAGAGGTCAGTCAATATAATAGTCACACATGAATCGATGTACAGAACACCAGCGCTGTGACAATTTATTTTATCAAAAAAGAAAATCGGTCATTCGTTTGAGATAGAGGCCTTTTTAGCCTCGTACAGGATAAATTTTAGTTTTTTTTTTTGCTAGCCTACTTGGTGTCCCACTGCTGGGCAAAGGCCTCCCCTTTCTCCTTCCATACCTCTCTGTCTTTTGCGATCTCCGGCCATGTTATCCCTAATTTTAGTTTAATTTATGTATTTTTTTTTGTTTTATTGCTAATTTAATCTATTTGTTTTGTCTTATGCGAGACAAATAAATACTTTTTATTTTTTTCTTTCTTTACTAAAAGTACTGGCAATTACCACGTTGTCACTGTAATTATCTACTGTTTGCATAACAGGCTTCGGAGGAGGCGACGATACTCAACCAATTCGAGACAAAAGTCTATGAGATTACTGCGTAGACGGTGACGTAGCGATTGTTTAATTGAATATTGTGTATATCGAAAACGCTTTTGTCTGTTTCTCTCATTTTGTATCAATCGAATCCCGTTCTTACTTACATTAGGATACAATACAATCTACTCGAACATCTAAAACAGGCCGCAAATAATTGCTAACACACATCACGCCTCCCTTCATTCAAATCACACATTATCGAACAATCACTTCACGTAGACGTCTCCCGATGACTTGTAATAGACGTCGTGTTCCCGACAGGTCCACCGGTGGGCCACGAACGTGACCGCTCTATCCCGTTGATTGCATTTATTCTATGAAGGGGGCCCATCTAGGGGCGAAGCTTGGCTGGGCATAATGACCTGCCCCAGGCCGACAGTGCGATCAGAAATTCCCTTGTTAATAGATTTCTGAGAGTCGATTCATGTCAATTATGTTCGGACGTTCGGAGCCTCGGCTTACTAGAAAATCAATTGGGTATTGTTCTTTTTGTTCAGTTACTTTTTATGTGGTAGGCTTAGTGGAGCCAAATAACTTTTAATTGTATTAGGCATAGAATAGTATTTTGGTTGAGCACTGACATTTATCATAATATTGGTGATTGGGTTGGTAGATTGTGTCCAAGCTTAAGTGGTATCTAAACGTTAATAATAAGTATGGTTTGTTATGTATTTACAACTCATCATTATCTGCCTAGTATTTTTCCCAAATTTATTGGGGTCCGCTTACAGTCTTACCTGATGCAGCTAAATACCAGTATTTTACATCGACCGACTGCCAATCTGACCTCCACATCCCAGTTAGTACCTACTGGGTACTATCGTACCGCTTGGTAAGACTTGTTACCAGACTTTCGGGCCACTGACTACCGGTAAAGACCATCAAAGATTTATAAATGATAGCCGACACCAACGGCATAACGAGCTTTCCAAGGCACGCAGGAAACTCGGTACGTAATGATGGTCACCCATCCACATACCAACCTTGGTAAGCGGGGCTTAACCTTGAATATCCACCCGTACGGCTGTTATGCCGCACGGGTCTACCACGAGCTCCACATGCAATTACAACTCATATTGGATTATTATAACATAGTAAATCTATTGAGATAATTACTTAATTAGCTGAATATAGCCAATAATTCTTATTCTTTATTGCACACAAAATTAAAAGATATACAAACAAAACCACAATATATAGCTTATGAACAACGGCGAGCTTAACCCTGAATTGGGTTTTCTTTCAGTAAACCTTACTTTGATTGCCAGATTTGCAAAAGAGGAAATATACCTACGTACACAAACAGTACATTTAAAAGTTAAATTAAATTATTTTATAAACCAAACTAAACTAATACATACAATATAAGATACGTAATGCATTGCACCTATGCAGATAAACATACATATAAATTACTAGACATATACATATTATCATCATGTTGACAGCAAATGTATGGAAATGTATGTATGTATGTATGTATGTATGTATGGATGTGAATGTGTCTTATTCCTTTCTTGAACACATCTAACGAAGGGCTATCCCGCAAGGAGTCAATAATCTTATTTTGGAAAAGATAAAACATAGATATTAAACAAAGATAAAAAAGTACCTATTAAAGCAGATTATACTAACTTCCTCTAAGCTTTATTTAATACCAGCTAGGTATAACCCGTTAATTAGCTTTTTGGTACTTTGCGTTAAATGAGGCCGAAAATTTTCGTACCTACCTACTAATTATGTTTAGCGGGCCTTCGACTTTACTGGAATATTAAAGCGAAATACAGTTAAAAGCACCTTACGGGTTATTATAAAATTGGTTCATATAAAATTAAGCTTGCTCAACTTTAAATAATTTAGCTAAAATGATTGTGCATCATTGAAATACTGAGTTATTCATATCAATAGGCTATTTGACAAAATCGACAAAAAAAAAATTGTCCGTCAGTCACCAAAAAATGTTGGACACGTATTTTTTCTTTTGTCATATGATCAAGAAATGACGACGATACAGCGCATCAAAGTTCAAGAGACGCTTGTGACGTCACTCGACAGTAAAAAATAACAGAAATTATGACGTCGACGTTACGGACTAAATAGATTTTTTCAGTCAAATACCATATTGCGCAATAAGACGTATTTTATTTTATGCGTTTAGTTAAACACGTGAAAGTGTTTAGTTTAACATACTTAATAAAAACTTAAGCAACTTTCACGAATTAAATGAGATCGTGCCTTGTAGGTCTAGTGGTCACAAGCGCGACTGTCGAGCATGAGGTCCTGGGTTTGAGTACTGGGTCGGCCAAACACGAATTAAATAAGATCGTGCCTTGTTGGTCTAGTGGTCACAAGCGTGACTGCTGAGCATTGGGTCCTGGGTTCGATTCCCGGGGAAAAAGTGTTATTGGGTTTTTCCATCAATAATTTCTCAGTCGCAGCCACGGAGTCTGGATTTATGCCCGGTTGATGGCAATAGCCTCGCCCCCTATTTCAATGGACTTAAACATGACTGGCGAAATGTGGGTGTTCTATTAATACACCTCTGCCTAACCATTCTGGAATTAAAGCTTGATGTTATGTGTACCTACTTATTTGCGAACTTTAACCTCATTATTTTACTAGAAAACACAACATAAATATGAAATGTGTAAGTCTACACAACATATAACAACGTCTCCAACCGTGCTTGCACAAACTCCATTACCTTCAGTTCCTTTGTTTAAACCTCTGTATTTTATATCATACAATTTTACACACACTTCTTAACAAACCAAGTTTATGATATACATCCTATATGTTGGTACCCTCGAGATTTTTAAGTTTGAGCGAACTTAAAACTCTACGAGGTCATTCTGTATCTCAAGTTCCCGCGGGTACTAACTTACCTAAGCGGAGGGGTTAAAAAGTAGCCCGTTTCTTTTTTCTTTTCTTCTCTGTAGTACTTTCAGTTACCCCGCTGAGACGTGGGGGAGTAAGGGTTCTTGTCGAAGTTCGTTTGTCAGGGGAATTATATTCGATTGTCATTTTCCTTTAATTTGTGAGTAGTGAGTGAGTTTAAAAGGGAACTTGCCTTCTCAAAGAACGTGACATTTTGCTATTTTTAAACTAGGTTTTGTCTGTGACTGCGCCCGCATGGAAGTCGTAGCCTCATGAAAATTTATTACTAGGATAATAAGTATCTTCGTCTAGGATTTAGGACAATGACCTGGATAAGGACTCAGATCATGGTTTATCCGTTCCGCTGAAGCGTGATAAAATAACGAATACACAGACAGACAGACAGGCAGACAGAAAGAGTCACTTTCGCATTTTTGTAAAACAAATTAATATGGTTGTACTCCTTGAGTCAGAGTGGAGTACACGATAACTGACAAATGCTTGCATAGACTGGACAGGTCCACTCAAATCTGTCTGGTTCTTTCTTCAAAAGACCATCTCAGACTCTAATCTGTATAGTCCTCATGTGAGTTCACCAAGATTATGTCTGGACCTTAAAAGAGTCATAGTCTCTTTTAAGGTCCAGTCATAATCTTGGTCTGAGTTTTTTTCGGCTCTTTTTTCTCAGAGTAGTCGGGTACGAAACACCAGACCCATTTATTTAAAAAAAATATGACGTAAAAGTGTTTATTTGCTATTTGCAATTTATATAAACAACATTTCTCATATTCAACACGTTTAAGTTTTAGAAAAAGATGATGTGTGAAAACTGACCTAAAATTGAATGCAAATATACTAACACGAAAGACAAACGCAAACAGCACACTCATCTAAAACCAAAACACGACACCCGTCAACGAAAACCAATTCCTTTTAAACGAAAGCTTCTTACAAATAATTAACTAACCAATAAAAGGTTTCACATAACAAAGCGAACAGCACTCAATGCAGGGCCAATACCTCTTTATTTTGAAAACACCAATAAATGGCGGACCATTACTGGGTTTTATTTACTTCTTGAACAGCTTAAGTGGACGTATAAAGTGTGGGAAATGCCAAACGGTAGGTTTTGGTGCTAAAGGTGATTTGCAGCAACTGTGAATACCTGTCTCCATCTGTGGGAGTCTTTAAGGCCACTTAGAGATTATGTAAAGAGGGTGGGTGGTAGTGTGCGAGTGTCCCAGTGTCCTAACGAAACTGATCGGTCATCACGTTCATTACCCTTCGTCGGTTCGACCAAGCATTCAGGTTCGCTGAAATAAAATAACGCAGCAGTCGTTTGTTCGCACGTTGATCGGTTTTATTAGGAAGCAGCCAGTCTTTACTAACTAATACTAAGTACTGCCAGGTTAATCTTTGAGTACGCTAATTAAACTTAATTAAGTGTAAAGGGGAGTCAGTCCACACCCTACATCCCTCTTTCTAGTAGCATTATCTAAAGGGTGTAAAAGTTCCCTTAACGAAGCCGAAAGACACTTGGTCTCCCCGTCATTGCGATATTTTTATACTGGACCATACCTCAAAGTTCCAACATTTTTTTTTAAATACATGTTTTTAAAGTAAGATTTTTACTTTAGACACCTCCACGACCCCCCCCCCCCCGTACTGTTCAATCTATTCATCGGCATAATGTTCTGTTCTGAGTGCGTTACACTGAGTTCTACCGTAAAACGTGATTTTTCACCCAAAAAAAAAATGTTTCCCAGCAATAATTTTTGCGATAGTTTTTAGTTTGATGTACAGAATGCTTGGTTGACGGCTTCGTGAAGGGTCCGCTTACACCCTGTATACAAATAAATAAAAGATACATAAAACTTTTATTTATTTAAACTTCATGTACAAAAGTGGTACATAGGCGGACTTAATGCCACAAGGCATTCTCTACCAGTCAACCTTGGGGTTTTACTGGCAGATAGCTGATGTCACAACAAGTAGGTAACTTAGGCTACTTTTATTTTAGAAAAAACAGTAGGGTTCCGTTGAAAAAAAAGACCTTTGAAATTGTTAACAAAATCCGATTCAAAAAGGAAAGTAAAATTTTTATAATAATTTCACGCGAACGAAGGTCGCGGCCAAACAGCTAGTAGTTAAATAAAAACAGAACTCAGTAACAGTAATCCACCCAATTAACAAGGCTTTGGTAAAAAAATGCCCCTATACAAATGAATTTATTTTAATTTGCGCCACAGAAGTGTACACACGTTACCTTCCGTGCATATTGATTTACTTTTGAGTGGTAGAATTTGCGTGTAGGTATCGACGAGTCATACATATATGTAGGTAATTAACAGGTGCTTTCTGTGTGCAATCGGGAATATAGTTTTTCCCATTTTTCAGGTGCATTGTCGCGCGAATTTTAAGTATTAATAATTTAATAATAATAGGTGTAAAAAGACCCTTATCGAAATCGGTTCTCCTCGTCATTGTGAATTAATTTTTGGTCTGGACCTTACCGTGGAACCTTGTAGTTACGGAGAAATTGGAGGTCAAAGTTTTAACATTTGCACAAGTATTTTTTTTTAAATACAAGTGTTTAATGTTATAACTTTACTTTAAAATACCTCCATGACCCTTGTACTATACAGTGCATCTATCAGCACAATTCCGATCGAATGTATGGTGGTGTCAAAATGTAGGCATCGTGCTATCGTTTTCTGGAAAGTACAAAAAAGTAGTCAAAGCGCGAAAGTAGGGATCGTGCTACGAAATCGTTTTGAGTGCGTAACATTGAGTCCAACCGTACCCAGCAATATTTTTTGCGTAGTTTGATGTAGGTACCCAGAATGCCCGTTTACACCTTGTATATGCAAATAATATAACAGATTATTATATAATTGACCGATGTATGGTAGAATAAATTACTATATTTATTTATTTATTTATTTATTTATTTACTCCAAACATACAAATATCTTTACAGGCTAGACCCAATGCGATATTGTATCACACTTAAAATTTAAACAACTAAACAACTTTTTGTTTTTACAGACTGTGAAACGGGCAACCTGTTTTTGTAAATACTTTCATCTCGCTCGATTTTGCCTGCAAAAACTCATAGACCCATAACTTTTATAAACATTGAAACAATACACCTTTTCCCATTCATCAACTTCCAATGCAACACTCTTTACAAACTTTAACGTCTAACAACAAAAGCGTGGGTACTCATGAATATACGAAAAACTTTAACAAGACAAAAAATCATAACGTTAAACAAACGTGTGAAAAACTTTTACTCTATGACTATGATAGCCCCTAACTCACAAGGTTTTTACGACTTTGACAAAAACAAATAGATTTAAAATTATACACAAACCTTTCGGAATAAATTCTCTAAATTATTGTAAAAATCCTATCAAAATACGTTTCTTACTGTAGGATCACGCGAAATGTAATTTTTATTAGTAACTAGCACTTCGTCCGGAAAAATGTGACAGTTCGGCTAATACATCATCATCTGCCTAGCCTTTTCCCGACTATATTGGGGTCGGCTTCCAGTCTTAACCGGATGCAGCTGAATACCAGTATTTTACATGGAACGACTGCCTATCAGACCTCCACAACCCAGTTAGTACTGGGTAATACGATACCCCTTGGTAAGACTGGTTGTCAGACTTTTTTGGGCCACTGACTACCTAACGACTGTCAAAGATATACAAATGACACCCGGGACCAACGGCTTAACGTGCTTTCCGAGGCACGGAGGAAACTCGGTATGTAATGGGCGGTCACCGTCAGGCAAGCACGGCTTAACCTAAAGATCGACCCGAGCGGCTGTTATTATTTAGCCACGAGCTCCTAATACACGAGCTCGGCTAATACAAATGATGTAAAAATAATGTACAGCGCGTGTATGTGACTGTGGTAGCGGTACTGAGTGCAAAAAACGAACAAGAAAGAGGGTAAACCGATTTGTCTGCTCATAAACATCCACCCGCAATAACATCAGTTTATCCGTAATCATGGTGCTTGCAACAGCGCCGAAATATCGGGAACTCAAAACAAAATGTATAATATATAGTATAATATCCCGTTTCTAGTGTTAATGATAATGTATAGCATACAGCATCCACGCATAATGTAGCTTTTAAGAAGTTTTTTAGCTTATTTGGGTCATTCATTCCGGAGATTATCCCCTATTATACAAACTTATAATCAAATACCTCTTCATAATACTAGTTTAGATGCGAGTATGTTTAGGTTGTTATGAGAAGATATATCTTACTAATATTATAAAGAGGAAAGATTTGTATTTGTGTGTGTGTGTGTGTGTGTGTATGTTTGTAATGAATAAACTCAAAAACTACAGTGCCGATTTCAAAATTTTTTTCACCATTAGAAAGCTACATTATCTCTGAGTAACATAGTCTATATTTTATCCCAAAATATTTAAAAAATAAATGTCCCCCCGTGCAAAGCCGGGACGGGCCGCTAGTATATTATATATTCCCTGTATTGTTTCTAGTCCATTATCCACCTTAGTATTGTATGTAATCCTGATGATCGTATCAAAGCCGCACCCGGTGATATTCCGTATGACCGGGCGCACGGGATTGTGGATGACATAATGCGTCCTCTGAAACGATCGCTGGATTTGAATGCATTAACTCGTTGAAAACTAATACAGATTGAACTGATATCTGCTAATTTGGATCGGAGTTCATTGTGTCTGCGTTGATCTGTGTTAGAGAATAGGGGAGTGAATAATGAAGGACGTAAGGCTCTTGCCCCATCGCCGACGATGAGCAAGAAGCGAGTAGAGCTAGAAGCTAGAAACGAGTTGGCGAGCAGCGAGAAGCGAGAGTGTAGTTCTGATAGTTTTGTCACTGGGCTATAAGCGAGTATGGGAGGTGCGATGGGCGAATACTTGCACCACTCGCACACTATAACTCGCAATCTAGGTAGAAATTACCGCTGGTTGACCTTTCGGCATGAGTTCTGACCGCCAAGCGAGTAGCGCTGAGCGAGTATTATCTTTAATAGCTTTTGTCGCTCAGCGACAAACTGGTGGAGCGAATCCCCGCCGGCAGTGTAAACAGTCAGCAATCAACTATTAATATATACATCTCTTTTGCTTACACGGAATGTGTATCTATTGTACGTTTCTTGAGCGAGAAAATAGCCGATAATTAGTCGCTTCCTCGCCGGCGGTGGGACACCTGCCTAATGAGCGGATAGATGTTTAGGGGAACTGGGGCAACACTAGGGAAGGGTAAAATTAACTTTCCAGTCAGCAACATTTTTCAGTCACGAAAAACACGAACGATGGCAGTAACGTTTTTTGTTGGAAAAAAAAAACAGAAACCATTACTCAAGAAAATGATTCCAAAAATGTTTTAAACCTAATCTATAAGTGCTAAGTCTATTGAAATAAAACGATTCTAGATTTACTTAATACTACCATTACAGCATTATCGAGCTAAAAAAGTACATAAAAAATATTTAACACTCTTAAAATCCGCCTAGCAAGATTTTCTTACTTAATAAGTAAAAAGAAAATTTCTCACGAAAATAAACACTTAATGTTAGGAGGTACATAAAAAATCCATTCCACTTTGCCAAGTTCAGAGAAGTTAAATTTAAAATCAACTGCCAACATGCCTCCAGTGAAATCAAATTATTTTTCCCACCGTGAAAAATGGGAAAACATTTTTTCTTCTTTTGATCTAAGAAAACATTGCGTCCAATATTTTGGGTAAACATCAATTTGGCGTAATGACCTGTTCGGCGTATAATGTTGTCTAATGATTTAAATAATGTTCCAAATTCAAATAAAATCGGTTGGGTCGTGTTTGGGTCTCATTAGTAACAGTTTAGTAACACAAAGGTTCGGTTCACAATGAACTCGGCACGCCATGGCATGATGGGAGATCGTATTATGAGAACTTTAATTATATCGGTTAACAGCTTTTCTAAGGACTATTATTATATATCATGTAACGTGATTTGAAGGAAAACGGAAACGTCATTATAATAGAGTCGAAGCATGTGAGGTTTCTAGTGGTAATCATGAAGCCGTGTTGCTATTGTTTTAAACATGACTAATGACTTAATTATGCCATTACCTGGGCTGTGGAGGTCAAGGTGCTTGGTCCATAGATGGGTGATCGCCCATTACATACCGAGTTTCCTACATGCCTCGGAAAGCACTTTAAGCCGTTGGTCCCAGCTGACAGTTGTAGATCTTTGTCAGTCGTTAAAGGTAGTCACTGGCCCGAAAGCCTGACAACTAGTCTTACTGAGTGATATTGTATTACCGAGTACTAACTAGATTGTGGAGGTCAGATAGGCAGTCTCTCCATGTAAAATTCTGGTATTCAGCTGCATCCGGTTAAACTGGAAGCCGACCACACCATAGTTGGGAAGAGGCTATGCAGATGATATGTATGAATAAATTATGCTCGCCCTGGAATATTTATAGAATAAGGCCGGCTCCACACGTTGGCCCCAACGTAGGTCCCTACGCCAGTACTGTAGCCCAACGTGCGGATCTAGAAAATAGCATTGGCACCAACCTTGGGACGAACTTTGGGAGTTGGCCGAGGCGTGTCGGTTTTATGAAAGGAATCTGCGCCAACGTTTGCGATCCGTCCACATGTTGGCGCTTTGCTCAGTCCTGAGTCCTGTTGCAACACGCATTCAGAGCGCGCGAATCTCATCCTCATCCTCAAAATCGCCACCCGTATGGACAAATGAAAAAGTTATCGAATTTTTAGAAGTCTACCAGGTACATCCAATAATATGGAGCAATTTCGATTTCTATATCATACATCTTCAAGTTGGCTCTGATGGGAGAAGACTGGTATAATAGCCAACGTATTAACCGACCAACGTTGGTACGAGCTTTTGCGGCAATGTTTGGCGCCGAAGACTTTGACAAAAGTTTTCGAAACGAGATGAAAAGATCAAAAAGCACTCTATTTTATACGCCACAATTTTATAAAAATCAATCTCATTATCGAGCCTAAAGTTTAGCACTACACGTGGTTTAAAACACGCTAAACGTCGCGCCAAAGTTATTTCTCTAATAAGATTCACGTTATCGAAACTCGAGACAAGATTAGTTACGTGTTGACGCATAAAATGTGAACGATTTTCACATATTTCTCATGTCTATAAAAATCTAGCTCTGGGGCTTGGCAAGGAAATAAAAATTGAAGGCACAATAATAACAAGGAAGACTCGTGTTCTGTGTTGAATAGTAATCTACTTGTAATATACTTTGTTTTTGGAGTAACAATTTGGAGGAAAAATGTGATGATGCGATGCTGTCTATATAATGGGATTTAATGAGGTTGAGATGAGGTATTTTAAAAGTCTGACAACCAGTCTTACTAAGGGTTATCGTATTACCTAGTACTAATTGGGTTGTGGAGGTCAGATAGGCTATCGCTCCATGTAAAATACTAGTATGGAGCTGCATCCGCTTAGACTGGCAGCCGAAAAAAAGGCTAGGCACATGATGATGATGATGAGATGACATATTTTGATTCTTAGACTTACTAGTCTAACTAGTTATAGGTGTGGTAGGTGATTGAAAACCTTGAAAAAGTATTGAGTGTGATGCCCGGCTGAGGAAATAAAAGTGAGTTGCGTTTATTGCTTTTGGTCATCGTATTCACCTGAGTGTAAATCATTGGTAAAAATATATTATGCCAATGCTTTACAAGTATTTTCAAAGATTATTTGTTTAATAGACCAACGAACAACAACGACTGTCTCGTTGACGCAGTAGTCGCAAGCGCAACTGCTGAGTTGCCTAAGTTTGATTCCCGGGTCGGGAAAAGTGTTATTGGGTTTTTCCATCAGGATTTTTTCACTAGCAGCCACGGAGTCTAGATTCATGCCCGGTTGATGCAATCGGCTCGCCTCCTATTACATGGGACTTAAACATAACTGGCGAAATGTAGGTGTACTAATACACCTCTGCCTAAATCTTCGGGGATGTTATGTTCTGTAAACCCACGAAGGCCGAGTTTAATATAAGCATATTATGCAAACTAAAATCCCAAATTCAAAGCAATAAAATCGAATATAAAATCCGAAACCCAAGAATTGAAAGCTCACATGACTATTCAACTCAAAACGGGCCAATCGAAGCGCAAAATGTTCTTACAAACATGATTTTGTCGAACGCCGATTGGTGGATTTCCAGTAGACCTAGCATTTCAAAAACGCATTGAGGGAATGTAAAGTGGCGTGATATAGTTTAGATTGTGCCCTAGATTTGCGTTCTTCAACGCAGTCGGTAGCCATTTGGCCTTGTATAGAGTGAACAAGCGGTAGCTCAAGCGGCAGCGGGCGCGACAGCAAGCGCGACAGCGAGCGCGACTAGGGCTCTTGGTGGTTACATTGAATCGCATTTTGCTGTAGTGAACAATAGAATACGAAGCGATGATATTTTCGCATCGTGAAACAGCAGACGATCGCCCATTAGCTGGGCCGATCAGATCCGTAAGTATGTAGAAAAAGGTGACAGTCGGTTCTTATTTCTACAGAAGTTACAACAACATTGATATAACCTTTTCGATAGCTATCGAATTCATTCTTGACTTTTACATCAACGTTATCGTTCGTTCGTTATCGTTATCGTTATCGGTGATAGAGTGTCATTCTTTCTAGGCATCCGTGAGACGTGCGCCATCACTCCACTATGAACGCAAACGGCAGTTTCATAGTGTTTGATTGAGTATGAGTGAAAATATTAGTCAGTTCTGCTTTACTGAACTATCAAGGCGAGTGAATTGGCCAACACGCGTAGCATGGCCACCGTGAAAAAAAACGGGTTTTGTCGACGCAAGAATCGACTAAACAGACAACAAAAGATATCTGTCATTTTGTCGATTCTTCCGTCGACAAAACCTGTTTCTACAGTGGTCATGTTACGCGTGCAGGTAGCGACTAACTGGTTCGACAGTACAATTAACACGAAAAGAAGAAAAAATCATGTTTAATTTTGCTTGCCCGCCAAAGTACTCGCGTAAACTCCACACCCTGCTCGAGGCCTTAGTTTTCAGGTCGCTGCAACTGCGCGTGGTTATATTTGCATGGTCGTAATAAAGCAATAAAATGTTTTTCGCGTGGCTGAGAGCTCATTTCATACAGCTAGTCTTGAACGAGTTAAGGCTCTATAGATGGCTTTTGTTTTATATTTTAAAGCAGGTTTTAGACGCCAGATGTTTTCATGTGATGGATTTGATGCAGCAAGTTTATCCAAGTTTTAAGAAACTTATGCAATACTGTCTCTTTTTTTTGTCCGCCTCTCTTCGCTATCTTTTTTACTTATACTGTTTGCGGTAACAGCATCAATTCACGATGTACAGTCACGAGCACCAATATGTATACACTTTCCTATATTTATATACAATTTTCGCGAGAAATAACGATTGTAACTTGCAGTTAGGACCTTTTACATAAAAATATGAGTTCCAGAACACTATGTTTGTAACAACATGAAATTTTAATCAGAACACTAGGAGAAAATCACTTTTAAAAATTGTTAAGTGTTAACATATTGGTGCTCGTGTCTGTACAGGATCAAATTAAGTATAGACATGATAAAAATATGTTTCTTTTGTTGGTAAACGTAAGCACGAGTAACTTTAAACATCAGTTTTAAAATCATTTTCATTTCATTAGACCTTATTTTGCAACATAGCAAAAATACCATTCTAAAGTCGGCACGATTGGCGCAGTGGCTGAGCATATAGCTACTGCGCTGCGATTCGATTTCCGCACGGAACAAATATTTGTATGGCCTATAACAGGTAGTTATTCCGGGTCTATGTGTGATTTATGAACGCACCCACGATTCAGGAGAAATTCCTTGCGTGGGACAAAGAAAGAAATATTAACGAAGAGTAATAACTGCTTAGGAAGATTAAATAGAAATTATTATATCACTTTTATGTATGTACTTTTCAAGTTAAATCCACCATAATAATATTTAAAAGCTAAAACATCCACACATAATCAGGGCATTCCTATTACGTTTCGAGTGCCATTAAACCCTATTCACAACTAAATTATTTCCATTCAACTTTCATGCACACTCCTAACCATAATGAATGGCTGTTAGTTCGCTTGCAAATCTTATGGCTAGTCCAAATGTCTATAGATATGACCTAAATGCTACGCGCTTCGCATTTCATTAAAATTGTTGTTGAAAGATGAATTTACGAGCAATGATATATAAACTATAGATACGTTGCCCGCGCTCTGTAGTGGCAACATGAATGCAAGGTAATTACCGGACCTCCATTTAGTAGCGTACCAACCAGTGCCGCGGCTGTACGTGACATTAAATTAACTTGTGTGAATAACTTCCTGAAATAAGAAAAAAATGCTGTCCTGTGTTTTTAGGAAATGTGAAAATTATACTGGAACTGTGAAAGATAAAAAAGTATCATTTCATGCGTAAGAATCAAGAAAAATTTATTTTATTTTATTTTTTTCGATGCCTTCTAATGGCGGCTGGCGCCTGAGGTAAGTCACGTGCCATACGCGCTCGGCCAATGAGCATGCACCACAGAATGACAACGTAATTAAAGAAATATATTTATCTCTCTCTAACAACAGGAATTCCGTAGATGACATTTAATTTTCTTCCCCTTTCTTCGCGTGTCTAAGTAAATAAATAAATCAATAAATAATTAATATAAAATAGTATTTAAGCTACTTTCGAGCGCCGTAATGTGATGTTATATTTACGTCATTGTTTACTAGTACTTTAATTTGACAAGTACTTTTGGCACTTTTGAATGATTTTTTATTATTTTTGCGTTACCAGTGGCAATCCAGTCGTGACGGCTCTGTTTTATGAGATAAAGGTCGTGCGTTTCAACCTAGGAACGCCAACATCATCATACTAGCCCGGAATCACCCACTGCTGAGTGTGCCCATCAGTGGGTGGGTGGAAAGTGTGGCAGAAAAGGGAAGGCCTATAGGCGTTCCCTTTCCAGTTCTGTGTGTCCCTTATCCAGGTGTTTCCCGCAACTTTGACGGTATCGTCGACCCAACGAGCTTTAGGACGGCCCTGGTTTCTTTGGCCTAACCTTGGTCACCACTCGGTCAAGCCTTGCTCCATTGGTCTGCGTCTTACCTAACCTAGGCAGGTACTTTGTGTAATTTATTTTCGTCACCACTGCTCTCAAACTGATAAAGGAAATATATAATATATCGTGGAGGAACTGGTATGTCCTAGAACTAGAAAGTCGAAGAAATTACTGTGTCATCCACCGGTCTGTGCTCGCATGGTAGATTATATTCTACTTACCGATTCCTCTCACTGAGATAATAGGCATAATATTCTTTGCCACTCTTATACTTATCAAAGTTCTTTGACAATCGTTACGGGTAGAAAGTGACCCGAAAGTCTGACAACCAGTCTTACCAAGGGATATCGTATTACCCAGTTCTGAGTTGTGGAGGTCAGTTAGGCAGTCGCTCCATGTAAAGTACTGGTATTCAGCTGCATACGCTTAGACTGGAAACCGACCCCAAAATAGTTGGGAAAAGGCTAGGCAGATGAATGTTCCCACTGCTGGTATTCAAACAAACATTCAAAAACAGTCAGTCGAGTCCTCTCAAAGGCCCTTGTACAGGATTAAATTTCTATGCAGTATCAATTAACAAGCGATTTTAAAGGAAAAACTCTTTCAAATAAAAACGTACACACATTTTGAGAGTGCAATCCATCCAGCCTCTCAAAGCGACAGATGGAATCAGTTATCCGACGGATACAGTACGTATGCAGTCGTGTTATAACAAAAGCGTTTAGGTATGATTACACGAGCAACTTCAGTTGCAGAATTTTGGGGAGTATTGATGAATTTAAGTTACGTGTCGTCACGACACAGTAATTTTCAGCAATTTACGGCGTTGCCTAAATGTTGCAGATTCTTGCTAGTGTTGAACGCACCATATTGATAGAAATGAAGCAATTTATTAAATTAGACAGAAATTTTAAGCACTATAGCGTAAAATAACATGGAACAATCAAAATAATCTCAGTTCTGGAAAATATTGTGGAAACTAGTCAAGCCCTAGAACCAAACACTTAAGGACTGATAAATGCTTAGGCTACGCTTGAAGAAATTATTTTCAAGGAATCTGGGTTATTTTAAGGTACGAAATAATATAATAGTTTAAAAAAGTCGAAAAGAGTGACGTCATTTTATTTCTCGTATTATTCTCAGCAAAAAATAACTAGTCCGCCATCTTTGGGAGTCCACCATATTGGATTGAAAATGACGTCACTTAATTAACAATGCATTGCATGCATTCATACAAACTAAACATGTATTCAAAATTTCAGCTCAATCAGAAACCGGGAAGGGGCTTTTTTTACATAGTTAATTACAGGTGAAGCTGAAATGTGTTAAAAATTGAAGACGCGGTTGTGGACACCGGTCTCTGAAATCCGGTCGCAACCTGTCCGTACCAGTTTGACTGTATCTTAAGTTGCTTTTTTGCTACCTGCGGCAATAGTTGCCAAACAGTTGCCGACAAAATCGCCCGTGTAGACGCAGCTTTATAACAAAAGCGTTACCGACGACATCCCGAGATATTCATTATTCAGTGCCGCACATATTTACCGTTTCTTTGTCTCGGTATGCTAACGCTTGTTTCATTGTGTAACTTTGAACGTATGTTTGTTATATAGGTACCTATATGTATGTATATGTGAGCGTGTGTAGGAATGATGCTTATGATTGCTTACTAGAATGGGTTTTTTTCTGCAGGGGAGATTTACGGTACTACAAAATCCAAGAGTAGGGTTTTTAAAGAGCTCGTGGCTAGATAACATCAGCCACTCGGATTGATCATCAAGTTAAGCCGCGCTTGCCTAGGTTGGTCTGTAGATGAGTACACGGAGGAGGCACGGAGGAGGCATGGAGGAGGCACGGAGGAGGCATGGAGGAGGCACAGAGGAGGCATGGAGGAAACTCGGTATGTAATGGGTTGTCCCATTACATACCGAGTTTCCTCCGTGCCTCGGAAAGCACAGCTGTTGATCCCGGCTGTCATTTGTAGATCATTGACAGTCGTAACAAGTAGTCAGGGGCCTGAAAGTCTGACAACCAGTCTTACGAAAAGGTATCGTATCAACCCGTACTAACTGGGTTGTGGAGGTCAGATAGGCAATCGCTCTATGTAAAATACTGTATTCAGCTGCATCCGGTTAAACTAGAAGCCGACCCCAGCTAAGTTAGGAAAAGGCTGGGCAAATAATGATCCAAGAGTAGTGTTTTCAAGATAGCGTTGGCGTAGAATTACAGTACCTTGTGTAACAATTTCAAGAGTTTTAATAGGTCTAACTTTAGTTCGAAATAACTCAATGATTCGGGCAATATAAAAAAAAATCAGAAGCAGTATATTCGTATATACCGTTAGTAAATTCAGGCATTGTTCTTTAAAGTAGATTTCACAACCAATTATCCAATTAGGGATGTTTTAGATAAATGTGTAGGGATGAAGGTGCTTCATACGTGTTCTACGCCGGCGGCAAGCTGCTAGTTAAAATAAAATAAACACACATCGGCTCATAAATTATCGCGGAACGTTTAAAATTAATTTGTGTAAAATATCCGAGCACTAGTTGCAATTTATTTACCATGACATGTAGTGTAAAATAATATGCTTAATTTATAACTCCACACTTAAAATTTAATCGTCTCTTCATCATGATTTATTTGGAGTCAAACAAGCTGGGAATAATAATTCTTAGTCACGCAAGTTTAATATTAAAATTCAAATTGCGGACCATCAGTTTGTTGAAGTCCAAACATTAGTTTAAAACAATTTATAATTGATTAAATTCAATTTGGTTGTGTTAGACAAGGCTACGGATTGTCGATGTAGTCATTCGTATGCTTGGCTCGTAGCACGTCGTAGATCCTCGTAGCGGCTCGTAGCGCCTCGTAGCCGACACGCGTCACGGGCGCGCTCGAACGTCACTTCTGTCGCCTCGGGCATTCCTAGTACCCCTTTGTGTAAATGTCGAATTTATTTTACTTGAATTGTTAATCGATAAGTTGAATAAATGAGTTCTGGAGTAATAGGGATAATTGAAAACGAACGTGTTGTGAATACACAGGAGAGGAGTTAATGCATTGCTAGGTGATTCAAATGGAATTAAAGTTTCAGCATGCCATTTCACAAACACAAATAAAATTGTTTGTAATTGTTTGTTTGTAATTTTCAACTCTAATAATTAGAGTATTATGTTTGCCTGAATGCTTAATGAAGATTTAAGACATAGATAATAGACATAATATTTAAACAAAGTAAAAAGAGCCAATCAAATAGTTTAGCTTAATATGTCAACGGATTAAATTGAACATATATTTCTTCCTACCTTTTCTCGATCGATAGATGCATTCTTAAACTTACGCCTTTTTCCCCAGGAAGGCAGCAAGAACTACAAAATACCTTCAGGTACCTGCTTGGACCGCGCTCATACATCTGGTCATTGCGAGTACTATCATCAATAAGTTCTGTATAATGATGTCCTATAAGGGCGTCTCCTCCTGGCGTTTCCGATCTAGGGATTGCAATCCGGAAAACCGGATCCGGTAATCCGGCGGATCGTCGTAACTGAACGTTTATCGGATCCGGTGATAACAATTTTTGGCAAAATAATCGCGCTGTTGCATGAGTTGCTTGCGAGTCGTTCGACGCTGAGCTGAGATTGGTTGTAGAGGCCCTGTGCAGAAGAGATTCGATCCTGTAACTGCTGAACAACACTAATTATTTTAGAAAAGTAAATACTGAATTATCTGAAGAACTACGTGCGAAAATTAAAGAACGCCGTACTGTAGTAACAAGAACATTTATATATTTACAGAACCCAAATAAATATCATGAAGATACAAACAGAGTTGATGATACATCCCAAAGAAAAAAGTCATAGGACTAATAACTCTAACAAAAATATGGACGAAATAGTAGAGAAGGACTTAAATTCACCATCACTGAAAAAAGATTTAACTTTACAGGAAGAATCACAACTGCAAATCCAGCAGGAAGCGACGTCTTATACGTATACTATACATAAGTACTATAAAAGAGAAAGATTTTGATAAAGTACCGGTAAAACGGGGTGATTAGAAACGCAGGGTGAATCGAGACAAAACTTTGAGAGAGATTTTTAATGTTGAATTCATATGGTATGTTGCTAAAAAGATCTCTAAATAATAAAGTAAAATTAAGCAAATAAAATAGATTACTTTTGGTACTACTGTTAACGTATCATTTTAATTCAACGATAAAATCCCTCTCAGAGTTTTGACTCGATTCAACTTTGCGTTTCTAATCACCCCGTTTTATGGAACTAAAAAAGAAAATGACTACATTTGATAGTGAAGGAGTTTTTTATTAACAACCCATAAATACACTTACTCGATTAACTACCCCCCACCCCCCATTACCCCACTACCCCATTTTGATACGAAAATCCGGTTGATCAATCCGGTCGGATTGGAAATGCAATCCCCATTCCGATCACATCTGATTACCACATGACATCGAACACAAATGATTAGTTACCTCTAAAAACTTAACCGTCCTTCCTGCAATGAATCTATCAAAATATACCAAACCAATCCAAAGTTTTCGTACTCAAATCTAAAGCCTAAACTGCCCAATCAGCAGTCAGTCGGGATAATCCAAATTGGGCAAACAAAATCGTCCGACCGGTTGTTTCACTGGTAATAACTAGGTTTGTACGTTTGTACGTCTGGCGTGCCAAGAGTTTGGCAACGTGGCAACATTTATCTGTCTGCCAGCAGTCATAACTTACTGTCTTCTTGTTAACAAATCTATCAAGAGATTAATATAAGTGTTATGATTTTTGTAAATCTAGTAAATCCAAGACAGAGGAGCTCGTGGCTAAATTATAACAGGAATCGGATCAATCTGCAGGTTAAGCCGCGCTTGCCTAGGTTGGATGGGTGACCACCCATTACATACCGAGTTTTCTCCATGCTTCGGAAAGCACGTGAATCCGTGGGTACCAGCTGTCATTTGTAGATCTTTGACAGTCGTTACAGGCAGTGGCCGGAAAGTCTGACAACCAGTCTTACCAAGGGGTATCGTATTACGCAGTGCTAACTGGGTTATGGAGGTCAGATAGGCAGTCGCTCCATATTAAATGACTGGTATTCAGCTGAATCCGGTTAGTCTGGAAGAATGATGATGATAGCGATAATACATTTTATTGTTAAAATGTCGTTCAAGAAACTAGCCCTCATAAAACGACAACTGCAGGCGACAATATTGCCATCAACGCAAACGTTTTCATGGAGTTATAATTATTATAGAAACCAGTTTTTTCATGGCCTTGCGCACGGTGGTCTGTTGCGGTTGGTCCTGGAGTTATATCTTTAAGTTGGCTTGACTAAGAAGTAGTGAACTTATATACCTAATAAGCTGTGTAGGTATATGTGAGATATAAATAAATAAAGGTTTATTGTTGAACTAGGACTAGATTACATGGCAAAGTACGATAAGCACAAGCAAATAGGTTCTTAATCTGCCGTACTGCTCTCCTAGATAGGTTACCAAAATTAAATAACCTGTGTTTAGGAGGTATTTATTTCTCTTCGTTCAATTAATTGCCTCGTTGGTATAGTGATCGCAATCGCGTCTGCTGAGTGTGAAGTCCTGGTTTCGAATACCGGGTCGGGCAAATTGTCATTGGGTTTATCCATCAGAAATTTCTCAGTAACAGCAATAAAGTCTGAATTTGTGGCCGGTTGCTGGCAATACGCTCGTCCCCTATTCAATTGGATTTAAACTTAACTGGGGAAATGTGGGTGTACCATAATAGGTGCACCTCATCCTAACACTTCGGGGATTACAGGCGTGATGTTATGTTACGTATGTTCAATCAACATCCACACTACCTACCTCCCGATACAACCAATAAAATTACTCACAGTTCAATTTAAAATATTTCTCCAAGCAATGTCGAACTTAATACATAATATTTGCTCTCCAATTAAAAATTAATAGCAGTCGCGAGGGCAGCACAGTTGCACATGTCATGAGCGTCTGATCATTTCATTTTCAATTAATACCACGTTTGAGTACGACACGGTAATCACGACAAGCTACGATTCCGGACGGACGGATGCGAATTATTTTGTGATGATTTTCGACGTGCGTTGTGATGTCAAAATTGTTATATTAATAAACTTAATATCACTTTCAGTTTTTGGTTTATCAGCAGTTTATTAATTTTCTTTCGTTTTTTTTTTAAAATCTTGTAAGTAAATTTCAGATAAGTAATACTTAATAATAATGTGTGTTGTGTTATGCTGTAATTTTTATAATACCATCATCTGCCTAGCCTTTTCTCAACAATTTTGAGGTCGGCTTCCAGTCTAACCGGATGCAGCTGAATACCAGTATTTTACATGGAGCGACTGCCTATTTGACCTCTACAACCCAGTTAGTACTGGATAATAAGATATCCCTTGGGAAGACTGGTTGTCAGACTTTTTGGGCCACTGTAAATTAGATTAAAGATCTACAAATTACACCCGGGAGCAAAGGCTTAACGTGCTTTCCGAGGCACGGAGGAAACTCGGTATGTAATGGGTGGTCACAGACCAACCTAGGCCAGCACGGCTTAAACTAAAGATCGATCCGAGCGGCTGTTATTATTTAGCCGCGAGCTCCTCTCTAATTCAATTCAATAGATAAATCACAAATGTTAACTAGCAGCTCGCTTCTGGCAATGCCGTTCACGCGCCAGAAGATCCATGCAGCACTGTAACACGCTGGCATATTGATTACGCCAGCTGTTCATCACAATAACCTATTTTACTTCAGTGGCTACATTGTCTACATTATGCACTCGGCTGATATGTAGATTAATAGGCACATTATAATTTAGTATTGATACGGGCACAATGTGCTCAAATGTCAGCGATCTAAATGCTCATGGTGTTAGTGAATGAGCTTGATATTGGACAAAAGTCTGGTTAGACAATGAAACGCGGACATTCCAATAAAATACCCAAGTTTGTAAAGGTCATTAAGAAATGGGAAGGTTTTTGTTACTTAAAATATTGTCCATTGCATTTTCAAATAGTTGCAAAAAATGACATAATAATTTTATTTTCCTGGATTTTGCCCGCGGGTTCGCTTGCGTTAATTTAGAATTTGACCATCAATTCGGGTTGTACCCTGCTTTCATAATAATATAATTCAATCATGATTCGAAAGACACGTGGCGTCATCTATTATCATAAGAACGTGCTTTTTTCGGGATTAAAGGTACCCATGTCCGTTTCTGTACACCTGACAACGTATAATATGCAAAATTACAGGATGTAAATAGCCTGCAACGCATTACAATCTATTATGGGAACGGAACCATCGGTGCGCGAGGCCAATTCGCACTTGGCCGGGTTTTTGTTTATGAAATATTTCACAATTCCTCCTCATCAATATTTTCTACTCCAATACTAACAAACAAATCACTCAATCAATCAGCCATATCTATTTATAGTTTATTTGCAACTCAAAGTGCTTATCTACATAGGCCTGTTCAGACCGTCCGACATACGTCAGGCTCCCAAGCGCAGTCAAATTAAATCGACACGTATCGTGTGTACTTATGAAAGTTAAATTCGTTAATAACTCGCTCAATTTCGGCTTGTTTATTTTAACTTCAATTGGATGTATTTTTAATTTGCTAGTAGGTGTTTGATTGGTAGATAATGAGTTGTCATTTACAAAAAAATACCTATAAAACCTCCGAATTAATAAAATAGCGTGACTATTTTTAAAACTCATCTCAAACGACACCGCTCCGCGTCCGCACCGTCCGCGTGGTTGGGAGGAGGTGGCAAAGTAAATGTATTGGCGGTGCACCGCGCGGAGAGGCGGTGATCGCCGCACGTCCGCGCCATCGTACGTAACACACGGGCACATCGGACACATAAGGCGGTGTACGTAACACACGTACACCGCCCGATCGTACGATACATAAATGGTGTTTATTTTACAAATAGACTTTCACAAACACTTTTACACGTTATTTTTTTTTAAACTAGATGGGGCCGGTATTTCGTACCAGACTACTCTGATAAGGAACAGCCGAAACAAACTTAGAGGTATTAAGTAATGTTGTAAAATAAATCAAAAAGATTTAGGTAAAGTGCCTTTAAATCAGCGATAACAGTGATAAAAAAACATTGAATTATACGCATAATAATCGATTGAGAAGCTCCTAAAATCCTGTTGAATGTCATTAGCCGCGTATTCACTGAGCGAGCGGCCTCGCGAGGCAGCCTCGGTCTGTATTTAAAATACATGAGGCTGCCGCGCGCGGCAAAGCCGAGCCGGAGCGAGGCTGAGCCAACGACTCGAACGCTCAGTGGTGACTCACAAGTCGAACAGAGGCCACGCGTGCGTAGCGCATATTCAGTTCTGCTCAAGATTATCATGAGGCCGTGCGTTCGGAAGGCTATCGCCACCACTGCCTTTATACTAATACATAAACTTGTACAAAAAAAGAAAAGAAAAAAACCTAAACGTTTTTGGATAAAAACGATTTACAAAAACAGATTACAAGCTGGGAACAGATTATTTGAAGAGTTATGCTTTGATGATGCAGAAAGCAATTTTACTAGAATGAGTAAAAGTCGTCTTCGTCGAACAAGCGAGGCAAAACACAACCGTCTTGAGTGCGCGCGGCAAACCTACCGAGGCTCTTTTGAGCGGTTTAGGCGCAAAAGGCCTAATTCTCAAAATGGCAACAGAGTCGCAAAAGGACTAGTTCTCAAAATGGCAAATTCTCTAAAAGCCTAATTCTCAGAATGGCCAATTCTCTAAAAGCCTAATTCTCTGAATGGCCAATTCTCTAAAAGCCTAATTCTCAGAATGGCCAATTCTCTAAATGGCTAATTATCAAAATGGCCAATTCTCTAAATGGCTAATTATCAAAATGGCAACTGAGTCGCAAAAGGACTAGTTCTCAAAATGGCAAATTCTCTAAAAGCCTAATTCTCAGAATGGCCAATTCTCTGAAAGCCTAATTCTCAGAATGGCCAATTCTCTGAATGGCCAATTCTCTAAAAGCCTAATTCTCAGAATGGCCAATTCTCTAAATGGCTAATTATCAAAATGGCATATTTTCTACAATAGTATTCTTATAAATAAAAGAATTCATTTCGATTTGAAATAAATGCTTTGAGTTTGAGTTTGTTGGTTCCGATAAAATCAAGCCAATTTTAAGCTATACCTGTCACTTTTATTTTTATTAGAAACAAGGATAGTGAAGTCTCACGAACTACCAGGAGGCCAGAATCATGAAGGAGGTATTGTATATTGTTAATAGGAATTTCACAATCAAATCTATATAATATATTTTTTTACATATCGATATAGTAGATATACGAAGTAAGAAAACTCCCTTTGTAGAAAATGTGCCATTTTGATAATTAGCCATTTAGAGAATTGGCCATTCTGAGAATTAGGCTTTTAGAGAATTGGCCATTCAGAGAATTAGGCTTTTAGAGAATTGGCCATTCTGAGAATTAGGCTTTTAGAGAATTTGCCATTTTGAGAACTAGTCCTTTTGCGACTCTGTTGCCATTTTGAGAATTAGGCCTTTTGCGCCTAAACCATTCAACGTCCCAATACGTTATCTATCTCACTTCTCAATATTCAAGAGAAAACTGTTATCACGTCAACTGTAACAGATGTTTGTACGACAGCATTACACTTTGATTTTGTTTGAAGTTCTTCTTAACTCATGCCTCGAAGTTCCTTAACTATGCATCTTCACGTATACATGTATGATACTTGTCTACTTTATTTATCTACTAAATAAGGGAACTGGGAACTGGTTATGTATTTCATTTTATAAGTTTTATAAACAAGTGACACGAGTGATCCCGATGCTTTCATTGGTCTTAAGACTTGCTAAAAGGTTGTCTTGAAGATCATCTGCCTAGCCTTTTCTAAACTATATTGGGCTTGGTTTCCGGTCTGAACGGATGCAGCTGAATACCAGTATTTTACATGGAGAGACTGCTTATCTCACATCCACAAAAAGAGAAAAAAAACACACGACACCGGTACTTAGAGGTATCCCCCGACTGAGAAATGACAGCGGGAACCAACTGTTAAACGTACTGTGGAGCACGAGGAAACTCGGTATGTTATGGATTACCCATCCACGGCAACCAACCTAGGCTTAACCTAAAGATCGACCTGAGCGACTGCATATTATTTATCCACAAGCCCCTCGCTATCTAGAAGACATCGCCTTTGATATATATATAATTCTATTTTAGGTTTCGTAATTCTATTCTTTTACACCTCTTCAGGCGAAGCTCACTTGCTACTACTGCTTTGGAAGTTTACTCGATAAGAAGGTCTTCAAAAAGAAATAATTGTATGTTCTTTTTACAGACAGTTCTGAAATCAAATAAAAACCTCACTACGAAGTAGCGATAGTAGTGGGTATAGTTCGACCAAAATGTCCTCAGTCCTACTAATGTAACTTACATATCTACCCACAAATCTATTATCTATGTAGATTAAATGTGTTCAGCTCTTTCAAAGCGTCCCTAACCGAATCTAAACATAAATCCAAGGAAATTGTCTTCGAACACGACAACACAACAAATGTAAATTGGGAGAGAGACCGCTATATGATCTACTTGAAGCTTAATGCACCATGAAATTACGTATTTACCTACTTATCTAGTCGATAGGAAAATTGGTTTCTACATCCCGGTTGTCCATTCGATGCAGGCAAGATTGGCGATTGACAGTCGAGAGTTTCCTCCGCGGTATTAGACGTATCAATCTGATTATACTAATCGGTTGATCTGTTTTATTGGGAGGAATCTGGGATATACGAGTACGCGTTTGGATTATTTTGTTGGGATGTGGATTAGAGACTGTTTTTGTTTTGGTTTATAATATTGGAAACGTTGAAGGGTGCGGAAAATAAGAACAAGAAGATTTTAGCTTTATAACATGTAAAGTATAAGGTGATTGATTTAAAAAATAAATGTTTTATTTCAGACATGTTCATATTTTGATTAGTTCAACACACAACTTAAAAACTAGTGTAGTACTGGCATCTACCAGCAAAACAAAAACAACAATTATTAATGATACGCCACAGGCGTATCCATTGCACCAACTCGGAACTAAAATTTTAGAAATAAAAGAATATAATTTAAAAAAATAGATTTACTAAAATCTTTGTGGCAAGTTATTTTTATTAAGGTGTCCTTTATAGAGACCATAGTTCGTACATAAATCTGAAAAAGGTAGTTTATTTTTACTTTACTGTATTGGCTCATAATTCATGCTTGTAGCCATACCTAAAGCATAGTAAAGCAATAACTTTCAGCTTGGTGGTTGACTTACTGCTATTATCATCGATTTCCTCCACTGTCATCAATCACGTTACCCTATATAAAATCGGGTACAATTAATAATTTATACCTCGTCGGCGAAGTAGGTAAAGAAAGTTCTCGCCTGTCAATTTTTTCGTTTGGTGCCTTTGAAAAATTAGTAGTCATCAAAGGATCAGAGGGGATAATAAATTTTAGGGTGGTACTTTCGTGATTTCATTCGCTTTTCCCTTAGAACACGGGGTGAATGCGATAAATTATCCCCATCAATAATACCCAGGCAGCCTTGTGTCAACAACATTCTTCACCGATGGCATTTGTAGCTATTTATTTAGGTACCTTTCACAGCTGCGGTGTGACGTCATAACTTCTGATTGTCTTAGCCTTGGATTGTTTTATGCACGATAAATGATTTTACGAGTCCGAATATCAATAGCTTATTCGGTTACTCGTAAAAGATTTTTGGCAACTGTGGCAGAAATTATTCATATTTCATCAATGGATACTGGAGTATGACGAATGGATTTATATTAATATAATTATTTTTGTTTAATTGAAGACAAAAAACGTCCAAGTCAATTTTGCAGGGTGTAAACGGACCCTTCATGAAGCCGTCAACCAAGCATTATGTACATCAAACTAAGTAACTTTACGCAAAAATTATTGGTGGGAAACGACTTTTTTTTTGGGGTGAAAAATTACGTTTTACGACTCGATGCAACGCACTCAAAACATTGTGCTGATGGATGGATTGAATAGTACGGGGGTCGTGGAGATGTTTAAAGTAAAGTTCTTACGTAAAAAACGTGTAAAAAAAAACTTGTGAAAAAGTTGGAACTTTGACCCCCAATATCTCCGTAAGTAGAAGGTTCCCAGGTATGGTCTAGAACAAAAAAAAATACCGCAATGACGGGGAGAACAAGTGCCTTTCGGCGTCGTTAAGGGTCTTATTACACCCTTTATATCTTAGTGCCTTTATAACTAAGATACATTCTCTGGGACTAAACAAGGAAGACGAGCCCAAATGAACCAATAAAACGCAAATCCGTACAGAAAACACATGTCCGAATATCATACAATATCCTATCTAACCCACATCCGCAGTGGAATCCTAAAAAGGGAGCAATGTTTATTACTTTACCCAAAATTAGTTTTCTTTTTTATTATAGGCAACCATAAATAAACCTGCCAAAGTTAACTAAAACCCACTCGTCCTTTTATTCGGGAAAGAAAAGAACCTTTTACCTGCGGGAATACCTTCTATGTTTAACGAGAAAACTGGTCGCGGATCGGTTTGAAATTTCAAGTGTACGTACCCCTTTCAGGGTTCAATCGGAATAACCACAAAACATTCGGATCCTATTTCCGATTCCCGTCACAGTGCCCCCATCACGCGGAGGTAGGGACGGACCGAGGTGGGTAGAGCCACTCTCGGTGCGTATTCAGGGAGCGTACGTGTGCCCGAACGCTGTGATCGTGTATGATTTCTATTGAGCGAAAGATTAATAACGATGTTTAAGATTTTTCCTTGGAATTCTGTTGGACTCTTGTTTAGATGGGATGGTTAGTATACGACATTTTTTATAGTTTTTCGCTAAATCAGGTTTCCAATTACAGGATACATCATTTGTAGGTAGTGTAATGAGACGAAGGTGGTAAGAGCTATTTTTTTAACCTTTTGAACGTCATTGTTACATATACGTGACAAGCAAGCGCGTGCCCTGTACGCCAAACGACACAATAAGTGACAAATTTTAAGTGAAATTACGGCTTGGCGTGAAAGGCACGCGCGTGCGTTTATGCTCTGGCGTTCAATAGGATAAGAATTAAGTTCATGGTCATTAACTATAATCACCACGAACTTAATTTTCACCAACTTCAAAATCTTATTACTGAGCAAAATAATTGTGTTAAAGATTGTTTTGTTTATGTAGCACGTGGTGGAGAAAAATAAAACGGGGCTGGGATACCGAATAGAACTACTAAAATATAAGCCATAGAAAATCTAAGCACGTACATATTCACATGTGTATTTGAGGCCCAAGTTTTACTTGAAATTTCGATCATTATTACTTATTCCACGGTTCGTTTTCCTATACAGGATGCCAGTCATGAAAAATGACTTAGAAAATTTTAGTGCAGATCAAAAACACTATTATAGCAACTTCCAATTTTGTTGTGCATTTAATAGACCACAGCGGATTGCAATTGAACAGCATGGAGCATGCTTTGGCTGTCACCATAAACACTCAGTTTCCTTGTGGTTAAAACAATTAGGTGAGTTTTTTTTTTTTTTTACGGATGGGAAATCATCAAATGACTTCTCCCGCTCTGGGTGGAGTGGGAGGGAGTGTCAGACTCTTACTGACTAAAGCCCACCCATGTTCCTTCATTGCCCTTTGTGTTCCAGGGCCACGGTATCTCTTTCGAACAGTCCCGCAGCCATTAGGTGAGATCATAGTAAGATTTTCAAAGCCCCACTACTTTGTGAGCCTGTGACGTCTAAACTAGTAAATAAAAAGATCTAAGACATAAATAACCTCTAAAATAAGCAAAAATACGAATGTATTGTTAACATAAACCTTCTACAATTCATTCTCTAAGGAGCGTCGCTCACACGATTAACAGTCGAGGTGCAGTTGAGGCGCGGGCGGTTAAGAGGCACGCCGCAACAAAGTTTTCTTTACAAATGAATGGCAGTGCGCTCATATACAAGAGTTGCGGCGCGGGCGAGGTGAAGGCGGGGCGGAGGCGAGGTGAAGGCGGGGCGGAGGCGAGGTGCAGGCGCAGGAGGGGCGCTCAAGTGTGCCCAAGCCACGACTCCACCGCCATTTTGTCATTTGGTTTCGTGCGTAGCTGCGTTTAGACGATGGATGCACCCAAAATCTTCTTCTATTTAAATTAAGAACTTGTATCAGTGCGAGTACGTCTTCGTCTTCTGACGACGACATGGTGAATGAATTACGTAAAATGTGAAGGAAGCATAGCCGCCTGCGCCTCGACTCTACGCAGAGACCTATCTTCGCCCGTGGTGCGACGCCGCACCGCCGCTGACGCGACGTCGCCTCGACTTACCAGTGAGCGACGCGCCTAAATTGGAAACCGCCTCTAAATTCGTTGTGTAATTTTGCAGATCAAAGTTCAAACATGACACGAAAGTCAACATTATTTTTATAATGAGTTGAAATTTAAATGTTTTCAAGAGATATAAAAACCAACCTACTCTTTCTGATGATTTTGAGAATCTATTCACTACAGCCACGTAATCTTAGGTCATGTATTTTATCTAGAGATTTTTTTTATAATTTTTCCCACGGTACTGCAAAAACCCAAAACTATCTTTTCTCCAAAGTTAGCCTTAATAGTACCCAACTGTTCCTAAGAGTTCAAGGCTGTTCTTGTGGGCGTGTAAAGCCAGTTGTGTGAGTAACCGTGATTAAACGATATCGTGTAAATATTTCATTAGAGGCAGGAATCGCTTAGTTAAACTAATGGTACTTGTGGGTCAATACTGGACGAGAAAGGCATGCTTAACGAGCTTCTAATCGGTGTACGCGCTTGTTCAAAGCACAAGGATTTCTGTTGTGCATTGAAAAATGAACATGACTCCCAATAGTTTTACAAACAAATCATATCTGTAATCAGGGTGAGAATAACACTTTTCTACTTCGGTGATAAGCTGTCCTGCTTATTTGGAACATATCTAAGCTAGATGCTAGTCCACTGTCCCACTGCTGGGCAAAGGCCTCCCCTTTCTCCTTCCAAACCTCTCCATCATGGGCGATCTCTGGCCATGTTCGCCCCGCAAACAAGATGAGATCGTAACACCACCTTCGCCGCTATTGTATACTGTAAATATTGCAAAAGCATTAGAAAATTGTGGCGGGACGTGAGAGGGAGAGGACCTCACGTCCCAGCCGCCGCGGGGGACGCCCCGGGCGTCGGGGGCAACGTGGTGGCTCCCGTAGACGCGGTCCTGTGGACGGTGAGTAATGGGTTAGCTCACCGTCCGTCCGTCTTATGACGACAGGCCGTGTCGACGGCGCGTTCGTGTTCCACGCGCGCCTCAAAGAGATGTCAGCAACCAGGAAGGGGCCCCAAGGGCCGATACCTGCCGTGGCTGCGGGATTGTTCGAAAGAGATACCGCGGTCCTGGAACACAAAGGGCAAAGAAGGAACATGGATGGGTTTTAGTAAGTTAAAGTCTGACACTCCTGCCCACTCCACCCAAAGCGGGAGGAGTTATTTGATGATTTCCCATCCTTAAAAAAAAAAGCATAAGAAATTTACCTGGCTTCATCATGTTATCATAATAAAGTAAACAATCATAATTGTAGTATAAAAACTGTCTCAATATTGACAGAACTTGTAAACCTAATTCTGAGGAAAAAAAAACATCAATCTCCTTTTTGAGCAGTTGCGTAAAAAATGCCTAGCCTTCCCACATACCTATAGGCTATCGATACCACCCTCAAATAAATATTTCAATATGAAAAAAGTGTTCCAATAAAAACTCCTAGACTTTCCATGTTATTAAAACATTTCACGCGTCACCCCACAGTTTGGCCACGGCTTGAAGTGGAATCAATATAGATGCTTTTCGTATTCCGTATCACGTAGAATCAATTTAAGAACTCCTGCTGCGGGTCAACGGATATTTATGAAGATAACTTCGATTTATAGAGATTGCTTTGCGTTCTTTACACCGCCGAGCAAAGTTATGGCGCAGCGGTGTTGCTTTAAGTGTTCGATAAGATATCTTGCCGCAAATGAGTCTTGGGTTCTATTTATTTTAGAGGACATTTGAGGTGAGTCTGTTAAATGGCACTTGTCTGTAGTTGAGTTTAGATTTTAAGGTTAGTTCTTGTGCTTTTGAGCGTAATATTTCAGTTTAATTTTCGAAGTGTGGGCTATGAATAAGATACGGCTCTCAACCTAGCAGAAAGTTACTTCAAGAGTCTTGAAGTGCGTGGGCGATATCAGATAGGCAGTCGCTCCATGTAGAATACTGGTATTCAGCTGCATTCGGTAAGACTGGAAGCCGACCCCAATATAGTTGGAAAAAGGCTAGGCAGATGATGATGTTTCACCCATGAGGCGTACAAATTTATAAAAATTACAAAATATTAAAAAATATGAAGTGTAAGAATAATATGTTTGCTCCTTTAGTTGAGTAAGTAAGTACGCTACTTTATAACCGTATGTATGCTGAGTTTGCACTATACCTTATATGCATTATTTTACATTATTACCAGCGCATTCATTAAATAGTACGTAACCGATGTGGTCGTTTCCTTGAATAACACATATTAGGAACCCCAACATTACAAATTAATTACAGCATAAAAACTAAATTACTAAAGGCACTTCAATCCAAGTACATAATTATATAATAGTCAGAAATAAACATTGATAAGTCAGTAAAATAAATTAGTCATAAAATATCTCAGAAAAAAAGTATTGAGAAAAAAAAAAACTTCAAAACTTTGAAGTAGAAGAAACCTTGGAACGTTGAACTTTTTACGTATCTTGTGCTATACCAACGCGGTCTGTGTTCTCTTCATGAAACAAGTTAAATGTCTAATGTCTGCAATTTATAGGCATCTGCAACTAATACGACGTTGACTGGAATAAGTACAAAGAATAGTTTCGCTGTCAGCGTCTCAAATGTTTCGTGTTTTTCCTCTTAAAATGTATTTCTGTGTACTTATTTCTAACGTGTAATTTCTTTGGTATAAGCTTTTCAACTTTGTGTTGTACTGTTGGCTTGTTGTTTTACTTTGGTATTTAGTGTAGACCCTTCTTGTACCCGGTACGTGCACATATTTGGGTTCCAACTAAGAGTCAAGTACTTTTAAGTTTCTGAGGTTTATGTGATCTGAATCGGAGTGAATCTTCCAGCGGAAAAACTTGTCGTTGGGCGTTCAGTTATGAGTCGAGCTATACGACAACTGAAAAATGCGTGCACTGATTCGACAGGTCCACTCTAATCTGTGTAGTGTTTCTTCAAAATATCAACTCAGATACTACTCTGTATGGTCCTCATATAACTTGAACCAGATTATGTCTGGACTTTGAAAGAGACCTTTGAGTTGGTTTCAGTTGGTTGGTGATAGTTTTTCAAAGTGAGACGGTACGTCACGTACGGTACGTGAACGTGATTAGTTATATTATAACTGTGAACTGGTACAGACAAATTGCGGACCAGCTGCGATGTGGACATGGACACTGATATTTCAGTATGTATTTTGTATGAAGGTGTCCGTCTCCGAAGCTATGATTGCATTTTTTTCAGTACCAGTTTGAGAGTTTGCTGAAATTGGCCGTAGACATATAATTGAATCGCCTGTTAGGTAACTACTGTTAAATTATATTTTTTTAGTACATTTGTACTAAAAAAATAATAAATCTGAAAATAACACCTACATATTTATGTAGGTGTTATTTTCAGATTTATTAAGCTAAACTATTAAAACCGTGTTTTATAACGAAAACTTCCAGGAATAAACGGATTATAGCTCAAAGCTGGTTAGTTACTATATTTAGCTTTAACGTGAATATTGAATAGTTACGTCAGGTTGAGACACGTTGGATATTATAAATAAAATATAATATTGAAAGCAGTTTTATTAATAGTTTATATTTTATAGCTTTTCCCTCAAATAGCTTAACCGGGGCTTCGTAACTGCTGTTAACCTTTATACAGTGAAGTTTTTCAAAATATATATCAGTAAGAAAAACCCATAAATATGTTACCTATAGAATTTTTTTTATTTTTATAAAATTTCATTTTTCGAATTTCTAACAAGTTATCAAAGACTAAAAATACCGAATTATAAAGTAACTCTGCACACAAAACAAAAATAAACACCCTCAAAATTAAAATAAACTCTTTAATCTATAAAGACGCTTCCCCTTACATCAGTTTACATTTATTTCCCCAATTTCCTTCAAAGAGAAAACGGGGAGGGCCCTCGAAGAAAATCTGCCAGTAAAAGAGTCGTGTGCAAATTTAATAATACATGTTTCGGCAGATTTCCTCACTCACATAATGCACTTTGTGATGTCACTTTTTCCGATGTTTGACTCCCCTCGGCATACCGTGTTAAATGTATTAGTTTTGCATCGGTACTTTTTTGACAAATATTAATAAAGCAATAGTGTTTCAGTCTATACCTCTGTGTGTTGAGTTGTCACGGCTAAAACACTGAGCTGAATTGATTAAATTTTGTTAATAGTTTTTTTTTATTTTATTTTAATTAAATACGACGATATCTACGTATTAGTGTATTAGTATAGACCTAATGTGGTGTTGAAGTTTTTAAGGTGGATGTTTGTAAGACGTATCATCACATCGGACCGTTAATTACTATGACAATTAAAGCATGGTTTCTGTGGGTGAAACTAGGCTACGACTTGCCCTTCCCCTTAAAAATTTCGTCGCTCCTTCTACCAAACATCTGTATCTCGAAAATTCCCAAATCTACGCAGACGACATCGAGTGGAAAGCACTAGTGTGTAATAAATAACACTTTAGCATCGGGTGTTAGTGTATTAGAGGGGGAATGTCCAGATGTTTCACGATAATAAAGCACGTAGTGGGTGAAAAGTAATTTGTTAGAGTACAATGAAAGTTTCGAAATATTCTTTTTTGCATGTTCCCGCTGTGAGATTAATTGAGATATTGTTGGGGAAGGGTAGTTGGTTATAATGTAGATATGTAATCGATATTACGCCTCGTTCACGACCTCTGATGATGTGACTCAGTGCGCGATGTGCGTCAAGTGAAACGTGCGTGCTTCATTTGTTTAAGGCAGTGACAGATTAGCGTATTTTTCACGTGTATAAACTCGTATTTGGATGCGCTTATAAGCGCGAACCGCCAGAGTTGCCTTACCGCACGCTTCACCCCGCAAAAACACACCGGAATAAGCGCGTGTACACGCATTCGGTGTTTTGAAGCACAAAAGTGGCACACGTGTAAGCGCGTACCTCTATTCAAGCTTATACACGTGAAAAAAACGCTACTCTGAAACCGCTTTTTTAATTCGCGAAAGTAAGTACTATCGCGCCGCGGTGCTATATGGCATGCTCTAAACAGTTTTTCACTGGTTTTACCGCCGTATTATCACAACACGCATGTCGCTTGAGCGTTTAGTTCGTGGTCAAGCGGTTACAGTGTTCATTGTTGATACGGTAATAGAGGGTTACTAGTCGGCTTAATTGCTATGTCAAATGCTGACCTACTAGTGCATTGTTGACAGCGAGGATTTCAACAGCTATTGATCGAGATATTGTATGCTATTGTATAATGTTAACGTTCAATTTATATCTATGTATGTTTTTTATAAAGCTGTTAGGTACAAGTTGGATTTATTTTTGTTTTTTCGTTTTATAAAAAAATCACCTTGTCTTTTCACGTTAATTTGAACAAACAAAAAATTTACTTATGCACAAGATTGTAATTTTTTATTTTTAACACAATTTAGTCAAGTAGTTAGTACTTTAGTAGTATTATACAGTCCGTAATTTTTTTATTTTTTTAATGTCAAAATGGGCTTGCTCTTGACCTCGATCTCGCCTGATGGAAAGCGAAAGATGAGTTCTATGATGGAACGAGCGTGCCCAGAAGATGCCTGATATACCTCTATTTTTTTTAAGTTATATAAAAATACTCGATTAGTACGTTACGTTATTTATTGTTTCACACTCATCTACCCATCAGCCACCAATGACATTACTCTCCACAATTTACAAACCCAATTAACATCACTAAGTTCCCAACTCTGTGAAGGAGCATTCCTCCAACTATTCCCCTTCAGTATGTGTTAGAAAAGAAATATGACGCAATTTTCGTAATGCTTAGTTGTCGAGCCACAAGGGAATGAAAAATTCAGGGGGCCGGCGTACATTACCGTACCGCATTGCTAAGAGCATTTGTTCCCTTACCAAATTTGAGGAGAGGAATATTTTCGGTAAGAGTAATGGCGTTCACTTGTCCGCTTTGTTCGGTACTGTCATCACTACATGGGCTCAGGTGTCTAGTTGTACATTTACAAATAAAAATATATTGCTCTGTGGGTGCTGTAGTGTGGGGAGTGTTTTGGGTACTAGATTTTTTTTGCTTATTGTTTGTGTTGCTGGTGAACGTATTGTGAAAGCCTAACGATGTTCAAGTGATATTGCTTTTCGTTTCCTTAGTGGTCGCAATCGCGACTGCTGAGCTAAGGTCTCGGGTTCGAGACCCGGGTCGGGCCAATTGCTCTTGGATTTATCATCAGTAATTCCTCAGTAGCAGCGACGAGTCTGAATTTGTACCCGGTTGATATAAATAGTCGCAAATTGGAACTAAAACATGTGTCAAAATGTGGGTGTACTGTTACTAACTCTTCGGAGATTACAGGTGTGATGTTATGTTATGAATATGTGTAATTTTAAGACTAGCTTCACCCCGTCGATTAACCGATCTGGTGGTCAGAAGTATCGAGCCACTTTTCCATTCCTTATTGATACATAATTTGACCTCGTACAAACGTCTTAGTATTCACTTTCTTTTTTTTCTTGATCAATGCTTCAGAAACACTTTTAATATTTTTTTGCAGAAGGTTGTAATAGGAGGGCGGACATTGGCATTTACCTGGAATACCAGGAGTAACAGGATTATGTACTTAGATCACCAAACCACCAAGGGAATTCTATAATAACGCTTATGGTAATCCACCATAAGCGTTATTTTGGCATCCCTCTCCGTGTCTCATAAACCGTGGTGATATACAGGGGAGGCTGAGGTTTGGTGAACAGATTGTAATAATGCTGAGCCCATCGCACATCCCTCAACGTTTTACCACCGATATTAATAGATGAGTTGCAAAAAAAAGAGAAGAAAAATAATGCCCTACAAAAGTTGGAACGTAGAAAAAACACGAATTTAGTAGTTAGTAGGTACTGTTTTAAGCTTTCACGGTTTACAACTAAACTTATACTTTCACTTACTACATCTTCCGTGATTGTTCATTATTTTGAGCTCCCGATATTTCGACGATGTTGCAAGCGCCATTATCGCGGGTTGACTGATATCGGGAACTCAAAATAATGAACAATCACGGTAGATATCCCGTAAGTGACAGTATAAGTTTAGTAGTTAGTAATTACGATTTTGTAATGGTTAGGACAGAAAATAAATGAACTATTTTGCTGCTCAAATGACATGCCTGCCTAAACCCAATTTGTATCTAACAGCTTTATAAAAACACTAGCGGTCCGTCCCGGCTTTACACGGGTGGACATTTATTTTTTTAACATTTTGGGATAAAATATAGCCTATGTTAGTCAGGGATAATGTAGCTTTCTAATGGTGAAAAAAATGTTGAAATCGGCACAGTAGTTTTTGAGTTTATTTATTACACACATACACACACACACACAAAAATACAAATCTTTCCTCTTTATAATATTAGTAAGAAAGTGACTTTAAGTTTGGAGTAAGTTCATTATTTACTTATCGTGAAAATAGCTTTCCCTTCTAGTAGGATCAAGTCTATTTTGAGCCGCGCCGGCTAATAATGTTAGAAGGACAAAAATAGTAACATCAATCTTAATAAATCCTTAATACTCTATCTGATTAGTCAAGAGGCGACTGAGACGTAAACAAGTTTTCACAGTTTATTTTTAACGTTTAAAAATAACTTACTCAAGTATCGTTACCTCAAGTTAGTTTCTGCTATAAGACTGCTTATTGTAAGTCCTTGTGTGTGGGCAGCGGTGGCCCAGTGGTGGCGGCCCTGACTTACGTAGCAGTCAGTAGCAGGTTCGAACACAGGCAGGCGCATTACTTTGTGCACTTAATTTATTTCATTCTCAACGGTGAAACAAGATATCGTGAGAAAACGTTCTACATAGAACCAAAAATTTAAAGATTGTGACATCTACCAAATCGCACTGGGCCCGCGTGGTGGATTATAGCCCATTCCCTCTAGTAGCTAGGCGGAGCTGTGCGACTAGCCCGGAGATGGTGTGTGCCTCCTGTTCTTTCTTTCTTATTTTTCTTTTTTTCTTTCTTCTTTCTTTAGTCAGCATCGGTGACATATTATATGATATGATTTTCTGTATTTTCCATTTTCGGTGCAGTCCAGTCCATTTTATGTAATTCGGTAATGGTTTTTTTTCTCCTCATTATTTATTAATGTAAAGTAGTTTTCTCGGTGTAATTTCGTAAAAAATGGTGAGAAAACAATTATATACGTCACGTCAATTTGACACCCGAGCCACACAGCAACCTACATTATTATTGAGCTCAGATAGTTTCTACTCGACTAAATCCTACTCAATGGCCAGTTTACACCATACTTGTTCGAATTCATAACCACTCGCACGCAAGCCCAATAACCGTTTACTTTAAAGAAAAAAGCGTGAGCCCAGTTAAGTAGTTTAAAACACACTTCAGTGCCTTTTACAACTCTACTTACCCTACACGCAAAAACAGGAACAAGTGCCGTGTTTTATACCTAATTAAAAAAATATTCCATTTACTGCCCCCGTATTACGATCCCTCCAGCTTGCGTAGGCATATTATACAAAAATACAAATCTGAATAATATAATAAAATAGATCTGTCTGTCTGCAGAGTATTTTCTTTTGTCTTGATACTTATTAATACGGTATAAGTAATAATATTATACGATTATGCGGCTCAAGACTTGGTACCGCATAAATTATTATAATCCGCCTGTATATTTTGTATGTCTGCGTAGGCTGTCGTTTTGTCAATATTAATGGTTGACGTATATAATGTGATTGTGATAATAAATAGTTACCTTGTCTTTTTGAAGTGACTTTAGTTTTCATGGCTGGTTTGATCTAAATTCATTAATAAAATGAAAAATCGCCGCAACTTCGGGATGCTTCAAGATTATTCGAGATTTTGATGCATCGAGGAAGTGAACTGTCCCGCTCATAATTTATCGATGTCAGGTACTATCGAGTTACCGGACACTGGACTCGGACAGATACATAACATAAGATCACTACTGTTATCCCCGAAGGGTTAGGCAGAGTTGACTGCCTCGGTGGTCTAGTGGGTGAAAAAAAAAAGAAAAAAAAAATATTTGTCGAAGGGCCATGATGTGCATTAAAAAAAGGGCGGGTGTGCAAGTGCGACTGTTGAGCATGAGGTCCTGGGTTCGATTTCCAGGTCGGGCAAAGTGTTATTGTGTTTTTAAAACAGGAATTTCTCAGTAGTAGCTGCGGAGTCTGGATTTGTGCCCAGTTGATGGCAATAGGTTCGCCCTCTATATTATATGGGACTTAAATATAACTGGTGAAATGTGGGTGTGGGGTCTGTGACAGATGTACTGAATTAGTTGTACTGTTGAAACATTGTGCTGAAACAGATTAACATTATGAAGATGCCATGCAGAAGCTTGCAACGAAGCACATTGCAACCCACTGCAAAAGGTTAAAAAACAAAATCATACCCGCAGCAGAAAAAACGAAATCTGTAATATAGTTGGGAACTCACACTATTTACACATGAAAATCCATGAGCCAAACCGCAGGCAAAATCTAGTGGAACTTTATTATGATATTTGCGTTCATATCACTTACGTCAATATGAAGTTGAGCTGCCTGAAGTTTACGCGTCAGCTGAAATTAAAGAGTAGGTAGGGATCCTGGTATCACGGTAACTTTGCAGACTTGAAATTACGAAATTATTTCGTGATTTTAACGAAAAACATACTTTTACGTAGTTAGTCGTGGGTAGTTTTACGAGTTTTATTCCTAGAAGCGTGTATTTTCAAATTAACGTGTAGGTATTAAAATAATATGTTTTCTAAAGGAGGATCTATTAAAACATGTTTTCTTGAAGGTTTATAAATATAATTATGTACAATAGAATTGAAGCTCTTATTTTCAAGGAATTTTTATTTCTATAACATGACAACTAATCACGCGTAGCATGACCACCGTAGAAATGGGTTTTGTCATCGAATCGACAAAATGACAGATTTCTTTTGTTGATCTGTCATTTTATCGATTCTTCCGTCGACGAAACCCGTTTCTACAGTGGTCATGCTACGCGTGCTGAGGGTGCCCCATGGAGGGGCGAAACACGTGTATAGATTTGGGTTTTTGCTTTTCCTGCATAGTGCATATGCAATTTTTTGCGGGCGGGAGGGTGGAGCCCCATTCTGCATCAAGGCCTGAATCTTTTTTGCAGAATTAAAACTACATATTTTGCATAATAATAAAATTTCGTGGATTTCCGCAAAGTGACGCCTGATTCTATAACTCAACTAATAAAAGTCACTAGTTAGACGACTCAGGTCTTGAATATTCCTCTGCGTACTCAAACTCAAACTCAAACTCAAAGCATTTATTTCAATTAGACCATAACAGGCACTTTTGAATGTCAGAAAAACAAAGAAGGCGAAGCTACAGTCCCAGACACAAGGCATAATAACTTGTGAACGTACTGTAATTGCCCATTCCAAAGCGTAGATCTCTATGGAGAAGAATGGGCAAGAAACTCCATGGACACTCTTTTCAATCAAAATATTTTTACAAGATCTTGGTTACATCATTCATGTTGAGATAATACATATATGTGAGAACGATGTAGAAAGATGTACACATTAAGAGCGTCCAGAGTAAAAGATTAGATCATCAATTTAAAAACAAAGTAGTTAGAATAAACCATGGCAGCTAAGAGATGACCAGTCCCAACTGACAGCGCCCGTTCACGAACATGACGCATGGATCAGCACCATTCAACTCAACCATTTTGAAGGGAACCGAATGATCCGACACACCCGCCACCATCAGCGAGACATTTGAGTGAGCATGACATTCTCTCAACCGCCAGGGCAAACTCGAGTCAATGAATGATAACTTAATGAAAATGGTAGCTTTACAGTACATAGTACTCACACATGTGCTATGCAATTATATAATACTAAGAGATTGAATCTATACAATGCAAGGATATTTTTACAATCTTCTGCAGCTTCCACATTAACTTCACATGTTAATCAATTAGTTTGCCCCTATGGTTGTGGAGCAGGACCAGCATTGAGCCAAGCATTTCTATCATCAATGTAATCCCCCAACTTATAATTTGCTTGCCCACGTAGTGTGCGTTTAATACAAGATTTAAATTTCGTCTCATTCAGTTGTAGAATGTGGGGAGGTATTTTATTGTAACATTTTAAACAGTACCCCATGAAAGATGAGTCTACTTTAGCTAGCCTGAAACCTGGCTGTACTAGTTGGTCCCTGTTTCTAGTACTATAGTGGTGTCTGTCACCTCTTTTACTAAATAAATGCAGATTTTTTCTAACGTACATGATGTTTTCATATATGTATTGACAAGGTACTGTCATGATGTTAATTTCCTTAAACAGTTCCCTAAGAGAATCGCGCTTAATCAAATCGCGCTTAATAAAAGAATCGCGTACATATAGTAGTATCAGATTTTCACATACTCAACCTCCTCAACGGATCACCTCTAAAAGATTAAGAACGCTTATAATTTAAGGTATCTAATATAATACCCATTTTTAACATACTTATAAAGAAATGAATTTTTATTTTTCCTGCCTCAAAACAAAATCCTCTTTAAAAGGGAAGTACTTTTAGGAGGGAACTCGAGTGAAATCGAGCTTCTAAAGTAAAGTTGGCTGAGAAAACGTCAAGTTCATTTCTCAAGGACTGTTGCTTGACGGCTTTGGGACGTTGCATGAAAATATAATCACTTAGAAGGAACAAGAAGAATAAGAAGTACCTATACACAACAATATTCTGTATTTTATTTTTAATCTTCGAATATTGCAGCTATTTCTAATGTTTTACAGGAAATGTTGTTGTATATTGGTCGGTAGAACGTTTAACTTAGTTTTGTTACGTCCTTGGAAGGTTGGGAAAAATAATGTTGATAATTATTTGTTTTTTTGGGTTCCATACCCAAAGGGAAACCAATGGGACCCTATTACTAAGCCTCCGCTATCCGTCCATCCGTCCGTCCGCCCGTCCGTCCGTCCGTCTATCTGTCAGCGGGCTGTATCTCATTTTCCGTATTTTCATGATGTATTTCTAGTGCCGCTACAACAATAAATAATGTAAAAAAAAATTAAAGGGGTGCACCTTCTGCGATGGTACAGAACTCTTCATTCACGACTTCGATTCGCACTCGGCCGGATATTTTTTACAGCAATATCCGTGTAAACGCTATATTGAGGTACCTACCTACTGATAAACTTTAGCATTTATCATTTTTAAATCACACGGAATAACGAAGCATTTAATTTGCCGTCTACGTACTCTTAAATGCTCAACACAAGTAAATGCCCATATTTATCAGCACCTGTATAAGGCAGGTAGTGCTTTCTTTGTTACTCACAGCAAGAAGGAAAAATTGTTATATTATCGGAAATTATGCACCAAAACAAAACACGCAAGAAAATTCTGTAAAAATAAACGAACATCAATACTTCAGTAACCATGGCAACGTATGAAGTTTATTCACACTCCTCATCGGTTTGCCGCTAATAAATAAGAGCTCATCAATAAGTGAGGCTTCTCGGTATCTTCGGGAACAGCGTTCATTCGTCAATGTATACTGCGGGCTTTTTCTTACGCAGGTATTTACTTATTTATAACTCAGCTTAGGATATTTATGTAGTGTTTTAGGTATTCAAGGATAGAGCATTATTTATAGGTTTAGTTGTATTGTTGTAAATAGACTTTTACGGAGGTAATGTAATGAAGAACTGATAAATGTTGTATCGTTGATCAAGAGGTAAGGTACCAATGTTTTTGGGGCTGGAGACTGGCATTAAATAGTCGTGAGTTTAATACTGTTTCTTTCTTGGTTGGAAATGTTTTTGTATCACAAGCGACTACGTATTTACCTTCCCTGCTTCCTAATCTTAATTTTGCATTTTTTTCGAATTTCTTTTCTCTGTTATAATTCTAAAAAAAACAAGTTTGTTATGTTAATAAGTTATGGAAGAGTGGGGTCTCCTAACACAGGCTTTAGACGCCTAAAAGGAAACTCCAATCACTAGTTGTAAGAAAAACTTGGCAAAAACGATAAATTATTTATTTTTTTTACTTCAATAATCAAAGCGATGGCTCGCACTGCTCGAAATCACGATCGTTGCAATCATTGAGCATTAATTTGTTATGCCAGTGCGAGTACGAGTGCGCTTTGGTTAAGATGCGGTCCAAGGCCAATAGGAAAATCACTACAGTTATGTTAATGATCACTTTGGTGTAATATCAGGATCATACAAATATCAAAATTTTAATCAAGGAAACACTTCCTCCACAAATTCTTCGTCTCCACAAACCACATGTAAATTATATTCATACAACAAATACATTATTCATAAAATAAAGATGTACATCAAAAAATGGAAGCTGGCATAAAGCTTATTTCAGAAAGGATGTACTGTAAACATTACCCCTGGTCGGGGGGTAAATGTTCCATGAAATTACCCCAGCATTTTGCTAGCAATGAAACTCGTTTTCCACCGGACAATTCCGACTTTATCCGTTGAAGCTATCTCGGCAACTGTATAACTAGATAATGATAATACGTGACTTCTAGTCCGTGTAATGTGTTTTTTTGTTTATGAAAATATTGGGTGAACAGATAAAAGAAAAGTAGTGCTTTTATACACTTCATCAGTTAACTCTTAGCCCACACTGGGCCCGCGTGTTGGATTATGGACCGCTCTCTCTCTCATAGACACAGGCTTCCTTGGCCTGAATCCCAGCACTGGGAACATTCATCTGCCTAGCCTTTTCAAAACTATGTTGGGGTCGGTTTCTAGTCTAACCGTATGCAGCTGAGTACTAGTGAGCGACTGCTTATCTGAGTTCCACAACCCAGTTGGTACTGGATATTACGGTACTCCTTGGTAAGACTAATTGTCAGTATTTTGGGCCATTGACTACTAGTTACGACAGTCAAAAATCTACAAATGACAGCTGGGACCAACGGCTTAACGTCCTCTCCAAGCCACGGAGGAACCTCGGTATGAAATGGGTGGTCACCCATCCACGGATCAGCCTAGCCAAGCGCGGCTTAACCTTGAAGATGAACCCTTGCGGCTGTTATAATGTAGCCACGAGCATTGGGAACATACTAGGCTGAGAATGCAACTGGTTCGTATTAGCAATTCCAATATTCGTAATCAATCGATTGATCGCCACCAAATTATTGAAAGCTGCAGCTGTTAACAGCTACGACCATCATCATCTCCCTGCCCGTCTCCCATGTTACTAGGGATCGGCGCAACACGTTTCTTTCTTTCATTCTCCCCTGACAACCGTCAAGCAACTATTTACACCTTTTTCTTTCGTATTATTCTTCACACTATCCATCTATCATTTTCTTGGTCTTCCTATCCCTCTCCGGATGGAGAGGATCAACACTATATTCATCAATCTTTAAACAGGTGTTTAACAGACGACCTCTTGGCACTATTTGAAACACCCAAAATGTTGGACTGACAGTCTGTCAGGCTGCACCGAAAGCCCATATTTAGGATCTTTAATGATGTAATCGTACATGAAGAGGTCGTGCCTAAATAATAACAGCCGCTCGGGTCGATCTTTAGGTTTAGCCGTGCTTGCCTAGGTTGGTCTGTGGATGGGTGACCACCCTTTACATACCGAGTTTCCTACGTGCCTCGGAAAGCACGTTAAGCCGTTGGTCCCGGGAGTCATTTGTAGATCGTTGACACTCGTTAGGTAGTCATTGGCTCAAAAAGTCTGACAACCAAGGGGTATCGAATTACCCAGTACTAACTGGGTTGTGGAGGTCAGATAGGCAGTCGCTCCATGTAAAATACTGGTATTCAGCTGCATCCGGTTAGACTAGAAGCCGACCCCAACATAGTCGGGAAAAGGCTAGGCAGATGATGAATGATGTAATCGTACGCTTGGTTACCTGAACACAAGCTTAGCTTTAAAGTTTAATTCGATAAACCAAATCAATAATTGCACGCTCAAAACTCTAATGGAACTTGTTCTCAACTAAAACAGATTGTTTTAATTAGAACAAGATGAATGTGAAAAGTTTCCTTGTCACAATTCTACGGTAAGTTATCGCAGGTGTCGATGGAACGTACGGGATTCAGCTGAGTCGTGGTTGACGTGCAGAATAAGTGTATTTATGCAAAATAAAGCTGATTTGGAACTCATTGTCGAATTTGAAGATTGGTTTTTTAGGGCTCAGTTAATTTCAGAAGCGTTCATCAATGAAAGTATGTACATTATATGAAGCAATAACGGAGCGTTTCTTTCCATGTAATATCTTTTTTTTACTAAGCTGCACAAAGTAAAAAAAGAAGAAACAAATATTTTACTAAATCTGAACATCTAAACGCAATCATTTGTAATATCGAAACGTAGAAATAGTGACGGAAGCAACGGAGTTACCATATTCACCAGAAAATGGAATTTCTATAATAATACTAATTAATGATTTTGCTGGTAGTAATAGTGAGTACCATGAGACGTTTGCTTACTAGTATTATAAGACAAGCCGTTTACATTGCTGCGATATTTTATCTGTTTTGTCTCATCTAATCTAAGCCATTTTGAGTAAGGATCCTCCTATCTTTGGAAACATATGCTTTCTTTGCTTCTAAGTCAGCCTCTTATTAGATTCGCAACAAGTTTTATGATACTAAATTATCTTGTTACTAAATAAATGATTAATTAGTGACTGCTGATATTAAAAATGTAAAGTACGTACGTAACGTTTTTTTGGAGAATTTAGCTTAAATGGCAACATTCAAAGCTATGTCATCTATGAAAACAGAATATGTCATAAATGTCATAAACATTGTCACTTCTCTGTCTTGATCAATTTAAATCTAGATGTGTGGTTTTGTTGTGGATAGTTGTGCATTTTATTAGTTTAACAGTTTTATTTGTTTCGTGGTGAACTATACAAAAAAAGAAACGTACAGTGAAGGTGTATAGATATGATAGAGGCTAAAACAATGCCATAAACATAAACAGTACAGTTGCTGCTAGTATGTGCGAGGAGCATCATATAGTGATTATGGTAATGATGCCGATGAGGCCGATGATGGCATGCCCGCGCCGCCGGTCGCGCACTTACTTGAAGAAGTTGTTATAAGATTATAATGTTAAGCTGCTTAAAATAAATGTTTTATCCAACTTGTAATTAATGTTTCATTTTTGCCCCCGTCGTTCGCCCATGCCATGCCAATTCGATTGCCCATGGAATTCGTCAAACGACCAAGTGTAAATGAACGCGGTCGAGTACGTCCGCCTTCGGGCAGACTCATCCAGCTTTATTGTTTGTTTTTCGATTAGTGTAATTGCGCCATTAAAAAATAAGCCGACCAAAATCATAAGACAATGTGATGGGTTGTGCAAATGCGGGCTCCACTGGCTAAATACCTAAGTCCTTAAATGCTACGTACTTGTAATAAAATATAAGGTATATTGGATTGTATAATAATGAAAATATTTTTGAATGACATTACAGCTGACGTAGTTGTCTATCCTACAGTGTTACATGGATCTTTTGAAGCTCCATTGAGGTTGATTGGCGAGAGCGCTGTTGCTAAACGTTTGTGAAATGTATTGAAAAAATAAGATGGCGGCGTTAGTTCTGATTTTGCCCACGCGACAAGTGTATTTATAAATTGTGTTATTCTAGCCAAATCCAATATTATAAAAATATGCTGTGATTACCTTTTATCTTAATTTGACCGAGACCTACCTTTTGGGAGTATTTTTACGAATGTACGCGAGCTCTAAGTGTGGTCCCCAGAACCCATAAGGGTATGCCATTGTTCTATGGTTTTGAGATCAAAAAGTGATTATTTCCTTTTTTGAACACATCGTCAATTTGAACTATTTTAAACCTGAAAATGATCGTTTTACAAATACACATTTATTCACTCGGTTTTCAGTGAGTAAACGTGTATTTGTAAAACGAGCATTTACGGTTTTACGGTTTTCAGATTTAATTCATATCTATTTGTTACCAAAGTTGAACCAAACTACTATACCACAGTAGTACTTACTCTAGTTTGATGTACAGAATGCTTGGTTGGCGGCTTCGTGAAAGGTGTGAAGTTGTAAACGGACCCTCCATTATTTACAAGTTTACACCTTGTATAAGCACACCAACAATTTAGGTACCTACACAAAGTAGTACCTGTCTGGACTTGAGCCTACGACCTATAACTCAAGTTGCGACTGCTGGGCAATCACTGCTCAAAACAAATGCAGGTAAGGCACCTATCAATCCTAAAGAGGTAACTATGTCTAAAACGAACGCCGTCCAATGGTTGATATATTTCTCTTTTTAATATGAAAAAACCTCGTGGCTAAATAAAAACAGCCGCTCGGGTCGATCTTTAGGTTAAGCCGTGCTTGTCTAGGTTGGTCTGTGGATGGGTGACCACCCGTCACATACCGAATTTCCTCCGTGCCTCGGAAAGCACGTTAAGCCGTTGGTCATGGCTGTCATTTGTAGATATTTGACAGCCGTAACAGGTAGTCAGTGGCCCGAAAGTCTGACCACCAGTCTTATCAACAGGTATCTTATTACCCGGTAATAACTGGGTTGAGGAGGTCAGATAAGCAGTCGCTCCATGCAAAATACTGTTATTCAGCTGCATCCGGTTAGACTGAAAGCCGACCCCAATATAGTTGGGAAAAGGCTAGGCAGATGAATATGAAAAAAATATGAACCATTTGACATTAAACCATCATTATTGTCTTTACAAATCCGCTGTCGCTTGAGGATTACAGCTAAATCTCTACCGGATCATTTCTCGTTAAAGTCTATGAGGATATCTTACAGCGGACATTAAGGCAGCGATAACAGAAGAAGATAGTATCGAATTTACGTGACCTACATAAATAAATAGGTCACAATCACGACTCAATTATTATTATTCACTTCATTTTTCTTCTAAAGGGTGGAAGTGAAATTAATAACGTTTCCATTATTATTCCTACCGCAAAATGTATTTATCTAAAACAAAACAACTAAGAAATATCTCGGAAGACAGACATTTCCATTGGCCCCGGAATAAATTACAAACTCACTTAATTTTGTGTTGTTTGGTAATCCCCACAATAATTTCTTTCAAGGCCTTCATTTCAATCTGGGGGAACTCAGTAACATTGAGGATTAGTTATGATTTACGAGAATAGAGGAATTATTATGAAATAATGAGTATTACCGAAGAAAGCCTCGTCTTTATTAATAGATAAATAGGAGTTATCTTCGTTTAACGTGGAAAAATGGGAAGCATTTTTCTAAAATAATGGAATTTTTGTTTTTGCCGGGTCACGTGTCAGGGTCAGATTTCGGCCGAACAGCTGAAATATTTAGTAAGAAGTATATATTTTAATTTAGGGTAAGAGAATAAGCCGATTTCTTCTTAAATTAAGAATTCTGCCCACTACTCCGTACCATACCGCTGCGTGCTATGAACGTAACAGGCAAAAATATTCTTTGTATTGAAAAGGCAAAAAAACTATGCCCACTATACCGTTTCGTCATCGACCAACAACGTCGCGTGCCATGAACGTAGTGTATCAGAGCTGGCCTTATATTCTCACCGACGAATTGTTGACGCTCCTTGCAAGGCACGCAACGGTGACGGAATGGTCTAGTGGGCATAGTCTCATACTTTTCAATACAAAGAATATAGGCAAATATATGCAAATAAATGATTCTCATTCTTATTCTAGGGTTTAACCACGTATGATGACCGTTCTAAACCCGTTAAAAATGGATATGATACGCTGTTGGTACGTTCTAGTACATAGTCCGTTTCATGTTTCTTTCCGTGTCTGATACATTCATAACACAGTCATGGTATGGTACGGTGTAGTGTGCAGACTCCATTATAACTGATAAGCAAAATCAGAGAGAGTAATGTCCTCTGATAATACTACGTATATCACTACCTTCTTCGAAATGTACATTTGATATTTAATTGGTTCTGATTACCTACCAAACGTTAACACTATCTTAACATTAATCGAAGCATCAATCAAAGATCAACACCCCGATCACGTCAATCCATTTCCTGCGATAAATCCTCGAGAATTGCATTTCATTAGTACGAGGAAGCGCCCTGCAAGTTGTCATGACAGAATCATAGATGGCGTGACAGACGTAATCGACTATCAACTGGCAACACTGTGTGACAGCTGCTGTCATGTTGGAAAGCGAGGGAAACAGGTACGTGGCTGTGTCAGTCGTCTTTGGTTTGGTTTGCCCGGTTTAACATTCTTGATTGACTAATTGGATGTTTCTGTTTAGGAAGTAAACAACAGTAAGTAGTTATTATAAGGACTGTGTGCACTACAAATCACTAGTAATGCAAAAAACATCATTAAATGTCTTTGCCAAAGATTGGTAGAAATGAAATGCTATTTAATTTATTTTTTTCATTTTTTTGTCCCACAATGGTTTTGTAGCACTCAACAGTTTTAAACTATATAAATTCACATTGACCAACCTAGGCAAGCGCATCTTAACCTGAAGATTGATCAGAGCGGCTGTTGCTATTTAGCCACGAGCTCATTTGGTGCACCACAATGCACCACAATAAAGAAACAAATACAATATTTTATCAACTTAAATCAACACGAAAATGCACAAGCCATTCGTATCGGTGAGTTACAGTTAATATGCCAACAAATCAGAAATAAAGTGGGTATGTAGAAGGCAAAGTTTACAAACTTGTTCTTAGTTCGAGCCGCAAATCAACTTAACTAGCGCACGGTACTACACACTACTTTAAACTACGTAGCTCGCTCGATTTGAAATTTCTAACTTAACCGCCTCTAAGCCTCGCTTGATTGCAAATATTTGTGATAGTGTTTCGATTATTGTTTATTCAGTATGAGGTCCTAGTTAATCATTAGCAGTATGATCTTTTTGTGGTTCAAAAAACCACGTGACATCGTCATCTTTGGCAGCCTTGTTCCCCCTTTTTTTTTTGTTTTCGGGTAAACCTTCAAAAAGCCTTGTTACACCTACTGACCTGGTGGAGGGTCGAGCAGACCAGGGAAGAATGCCACAAAAGGTAGGAGGCCTATTAAGCAGTGGCCATGTTACACCTACTGCCTAATAGGCCCCTATCTTTTGGGGCATTCTTCCCTGGTCAGCGCGATCCTCAACCAGGTCTTCTCCACAATCTTCTGAATGTCATCCACTCATCTGACTGTTGGTCTGGCAACATTTCTTCTACATTCCTAATCATTCAGTGAGGGCTCTACTCCTCCTGTCAACACCCGGTCTTGGGGCCAAGTGGCCTTTCCACCACTACAGCTGAGTCACCTGCGACGCCCTGGACTAAAGTCATGGACTAAATCGTACATCGGAGCTCTGAGATACGGACACGGTCTTTCAACGATAGGCCTTATATGGCACGCTCCGTAGCTCTTTGTGCGACCTTCACTTTGTAGTGAGCGTCCATGTTTGGACCCCAAATGTCATGGAGGTCATGTCAATCCATATTTTGATCTTTTTGACAATCGTTTTCCCTGACAGAATGGCACTTTGTCCTTGGCCCCTGATACTTTGAGTCACAGTAACTTTATTTAACAAAATTACTCTAAAATAAAAGTCAGTTTTATTTGACAAGTTATTAAATTATTATAGGTACTATATATTTAAATTATTTTTACAATATTCACTTGTTAGAGAATGGATCGTGACTTCGTTATAAATTATGCGAAATCCAGGTATATATTTTGAAAACTGTTTAAATAAGCCCTTTGGTATTGCATTGTTTTAAAACTCGATTTATTTTGATTTGTCTAGCATAAGCTTTTCAATGACAATATATTAATAAAAGTCTATGTATGAAGAGTGATAAATGGCCTTACCTGAAATAACTACGTATGTTTATTTAAAAAAAAATAGGTACGATCTACAAACCGTTGAAAGGAATCGTAAAAAATAAAAAATCTAAAAGTATTGTATTATAAATCTTCTTCTTCTTCTTCCTGCCCTTATCCCATGTTACCTCTCTGTCAACCGTCACGTTATCATTTACTCCTTTATCTTTCATATCATTCCTCACACAATCCATCCATCGTTTTTTTGGTCTTCCTCTCCCTCTCCATCTATCAACGTTAATATTCATCACTATACTATACTACTATTTTATTGTATTATAATTCATTCTATATAATTAGTTATGTGTGACACAAAATCACATTCCGGTAAACTTACACACATAACTCAAAAACATCCTCCAAACATAAAACAAAAATATGTAATACTAGTAAACAAAACACACTCGTTTCTAAGTAACAACTCCGTAGCTCAAGCTTGCTAATTGAGTAATTCCTTTAAGACGTTCGTTATGATTATCAACTAGGACAGACTCCCGGGGGTGAAACTTTGCGAAGTACTTAGCACTTCTCTTCTGAATACGTGTGATATGTAGGTGCCTACGCTGCGGTGTGAGGCGCGCAACATAGATGTGTGAAGATATTTTGATAGATACAATGTGAGATTTTTTCTTTAATTAATTCTGGAGTTCCAAACACGAATAACATCACGTTTTAAATCCAAGATTTATAAATTTTCAAAAAAGAAGAGAAGTTTTTTATTTTTATTTTTTGTCGTGCCCAAAGGGTTTCACTGTGAAGTAAACCCACATTTCGCCAGATGTGTTGAAGTATCACATGGGAAAAAGGTATGTAAAATCTGTAGGAGTTATCCACGACAATTATCCTATTTGACCCACACAGGGGGTGAAGATTCCAAAAATCTAATCTCTTACTCAGGGATTCTACAAAATATAATTTCTATAAGCGCCTATTGATAGTATTGTCAGATGAATTTTCTCGTTACACGATGCTAATACTTCACTACAACAAGACGAATTCTCATAATAACTCAAAACCTCTCAAAATAACCCTTCTGCAACAAATTGATTAACATAAACTGTAAACACAAAACACAGCGAAAATATTGCAGACAAAACTATCAACATTAGCTGAGTACATTCACTTCACCCCCATTTTCCGCAGTTGGTCGCTAGTTACAAAGTTACTTCGTAACTTCGAGTTACCAACACAATGACATAAGGGGCGTCGCTTTGAAGCCACTTCCGTTTTCTGCGTAACTGTTATTAGGCAGACGCTCCGCTCAATTTCTATGCAATTTAACAGGAAGGTGGGTAGTTATAGTGTTTCTAGATATCGATATCTGTGTGTGGGACGGCTTCGGGGGTGTTTGGATGGTTAAGTCGTTAGCGGTCTGTGTGATAGTCTGATAATGGGTGCTTGGGGTCTGTGAAGTGCTGTTGTGAGTTCGATTGATAAGACAAAGTTCTGTCTGCGTGTAAATTGATTTGCGGTCAGGTCTGGGAGTGTGGTTAATTCTCTCTAGAAGAAGATAACGTAACCGACTTAACCGAAATCATTTTCAGTTGGCAAATGGTTGGTTGGTTTTAAAACTAACATGTATAATTTTTAAAATATCAGTAAAAGAGCTTGTCAAAATAATATTCAGAGTAGAGGAAGACCAAAGAACACGGCCCATCCATCCTGGATGGGCCGTGTGAAGGATGATGATATGACAAGTAATGGAGAACTATGGAAGAAGAAGACATGCTGCGCCGACCCCAAATAAATTGGGATAAAGGCAGGAGAATGATGAGTAGAAGAGTCAGTCAAAAAACCAATTATGTAGTTTAATTGTTTAATGTATTGTAGGATAGGAATTTGCCCTGCAGTGGCACTCGAATTTCTAATAATAATATTTATAACGGAAGATGTAAGTGACAGTAAAAGTTTAATCTGAAAAACGTTGGCAACATTTTCACGTACCTAAGAAATAACCAATTTCAATAAATAACTGAAAACCAGTCTCCTAATCAAATGATAAATGCGAGCTTAGACCGCGTGGCGCCTGGAGGTTCCACACCCTGTTTTCATAAACATAAGAGCTAGCGATAAATCTTCAGTACTGATACATCTTACATTGGAAGCTCTTGTGATACCAATAGTCACGGTGTTGTTGTTAGAGCACGTTGGCAAGTTAGGGAGATTGTACACTTGTGTAATGCAAGATAAGGCACGGGATGCGAGAAAGAGGGTGAAGTTGTAAAGTTCAAACTAATAATTCATCCTCTTTCATGCATCCTTTAAATGCACACGTATTTCAATCTCAAAAAGCAATTACATACTAAGAGTTGCCTCGTTGGATGGTAATCCTAATTCTTTGCCCAAAAAAAGGGCAGCCCTCAGGTCACGTGAAGAGTCGACAAACATTTTTGGCGATATCCCCAATGACTAGGTGGTATGTTACACTTACTTTATACGTGGTATAAACCATATAGGTAGGTTTACAGCGTGTAAGGGACAGCCCTCCACAAACTAACAGGGTGCATTCAGCTCCTTATTTTGAATCATATTCCAGTTTCAGTAATAATTCCTTTATTTCAATGTAAAATTACATTCCCTATAGGCAGCACTCCATTTATGTAAATAATACGGCTGAAATCAAAAATCCAACAATAGATGTTGAAATACTCTAAAAAACGACGCGTGAAATTTCACTTCCTGACTAGCTATAGAGTTCATCGAACTCAGCGTCGCGCTTGCCGGTCGCTACGTGCGTTTTACCACGGTAACCAAACATTGCGTATGAGGAAATCAAACAAATCAAATTTATTGGATTCCCATAACATTCCTGAAATAATTTCTTGTACCGTTCATCTTAGTATACTATGATTATACTGAATTCACCCCATCAGTTTGAGGAGGGATGTCCCGTACACCCTGTAGTTAATTAATTTGGAGCTTATTTACTCTTAGTTAGCCTTTGGAACTACTGAATAATGTTTATATTTTTTTCCATAATTTACCTACTTATAATCCTATTAAAATCATAAGACTACCTCTATCTTAGCTAAACATGTTTGAACTATTTTAATTTTATTTAACACCATTGTATACCATGTTTTTTGCAAATAAATGATTTATTATTATATTATTATATAGGGTCAAGCAGAATCGTTTGCATGGAAAAATAACCATAAGGAACTAAAGTCGGTAATGGGCCGGCGGGCCGTTATATTAAGTTACGGGTTACGGCTCATATTTCCTGGTGTAATATCCGACGACATAGAAGGGATCGTTTAATTTTCGAGTTAAACAAGTTAAGGTTTTTCTCATAGATAGTTTTATGGCTCATATAAAAATATTGCTTATAAAATGACCGAGCACAAATATAATAATTCTTTTACGTACATTGAAAAACTGATAGCTTACTCTCTGTTGAATCTTGACAAAAGAAAACGTTATTTCCTATTTGGGATTAACCTACATATGGCGTTTTCCGTATGTTACTATAGACGTGAAGGTTATTTTGGAATGGCCTCAGGTGAGAACCACTCTTCTTGGTAACAATTTTTCGGTACTTATCGGTGACACTTTGTTGATGATGAACAATACCAAAGGAAGCACATTTGGGTAGGTCACATAAATTACTCAATCTGTCAGACAATCATGATGTATGTTCTATTGATTAAAAAAACAAAAGTGTAGTAAAGTCACTTTTGAGATTAGATTTGATATACTGCTATGTTGTCAGTCTTACCAAGGGGTATCGTATTACCCAGTACTAACTGGGTTGTGTAGGTCAGATAGGCAGTCGCTCCATGTAAAATACTGGTATTCAGCCGCATCTGGTTAGACTGGAAGCCAACCCCAGCATAGTTGGGAAAAGGCTAGGCAGATGATGATACTGCTAAGTTGTCATTTTGTAAGTCATTGTATTGACAATCTTGATTGTCTTATTGAATAATGTATTATCTTGCCTTGTAAAGTCAATTTAAAAACCCATTAGTCCTTCTAGTCGCCGACTTTTGGTGATTTTTGGCAGTGCGTTGTCAGTCAATAATTTTGAACATATTTTTCTTTTCTTATGGTATTTTCTAGCATTGTCCAGTCGGTGTAAGCCCACCTTAAGCTTGGCAATCGTCCGAGGCGAGTGACGACGCGCGGCGCCACTTGTCGCCACAGCACACATGTCGTGAGACGGTTGCATCGCCACTCCTGCTATGATTAGTGTTGTGATGTCTTCTTGTAACTTCTTTTTATCGATTTTTTTTATCGGAAAACTACTACTGAATACTGAGATAGAGATCAATACAGAAGTATTATAGCAGGGAACCTGTAGTCTCGACCTCAAATAAATTAGGATAAGGGCAGGAGAATTATAATGATGTTTATCGTATACGTCGTTCGGTACACGTACATTTTACATACATGGTTAGAAAACGTGGTTTATTAATACAGTTTGTTTATTTCAAGTCACTTTACTTAGCAGTAAAGTTCGTAAAGTAAGCTTGAAAAGATCTCTCCCAGATTTAATATATAACATAAGAGTTTTCTTAATTAAAATCACTCAATTACAAAAAAAAGGTAAACAGCACATCTTTACAACTTCGAGTCAATAAAGAAAATGAATCGGAGCCCCTAAACACTCTTCTTAATTGCAAGAAACCCTCTTACTCTCGAACCAATACATCGGAGAACAAGATTACATTGTAAACCGTAATCGTAAATCTAAATATCGATAAAAGTGTAACATTTGATAGGGGATCACTAGTGTAGTCCCCGAGCGGTAATGCAACTGTATCCAATTCGTTATCGGATCCGACTTGGATTTGTCGCCGTCTCAGCTCACAATGGTAAATTTTCGATGTGGTTACAACACTGTTGTGTGGAATTGAATGTGTCTAGCGAAAATAATATGTTGGTCTTCGTTATACTTAAAGTTACTGGGGATGAAAAAAATGTTTTAGCAAATAAATATTGTCTTTGCAAGCATATTGGTGGGTATCGATATTTATTTTATTGAGCAGTCCGTTGCACCATCACTATTAGATGAAAAGCTAAATTCAAGCTTTTCATCTAATAGCTTATTACTAAGGGCATAAGGGTGAAAAGTAGCAGACTGTCAGTGTACTTAATGCGCCTGCCTCAGTGTAAAACCACGATTTACTCTATTCGTAAGTCGGGGCCAAAATTGTATTATTTACTGGCAATAATACAAACTTCCAATCATACAGGGTGTAACAAGACCCTTAACGAAGCCGTCAACCAAACATTCTATACATCAAACTAAGTAACTTTACGCAAAAATTATTGCTGGGAAATGACTTTTTTTTTGGGGTAAAAAATCATGTTTTACGGTAAGACTCAATGTAACGCACTCAAAACATTGTGATGATGGATAGATTGAATAGTACGGGGGTCGTGGAGGTGTTTAAAGTTAAAATCTTACATTAAAAACATGTATTAAAAAAAACTTGTGAAAAAGTTGGAACAATATCTCCGTAAATAGAGGGTTCCCAGGTATGATCTAGAACAAACATAAATCACAATGACGGGGAGAATAAGTGCCTTTCGGCTTCGTTAAGGCTCTTGTTACACCCTGTATAAGCAACATCCACGAACAAGTAAAACCTGTATTAAATAAATAAGAAAAACAAATCACAAGAGATAATAACAGCATGTCCGGACTCCGATGCTCATCCAAAACCGCAACGCAGAAAAAACAAAACGAAAGCTCTGATTCAACAACCGGTAATTTCGATCAACATTTTTCACATGTACAACAGATACCCGATTACCGAATGAATTCGTTAAAATTTCCATCGCAAATACTGAGCATCAATTTCATTAGTAAACAGTATTAATCTCGGTAGCAGTATATAATAATAACTACGTTATATTTACTCTGTAATTGCCTTCGGGTGTGCGTTTAATTACACAGATAGTTATTTACTTTGGCTAATTAATCGATAAACTTATCAGTTTAATGATGTACACCTCTGTTGTTGTCTTTTTTGCGGTTGCTGTAGCATGGTGTATATTTTAATGTAGGTATCGTGATTGGTTGAAGGAGATATTTTCCAAAAAGTGAATTACTTTCAGTTAATTTAACAACGTCAATTTGATTAACATGCAGATACATTAATAGCAAGTGTTTCTAATACTTATTAAAAAATTACAATGGAATGATTACATTAAAAAAACTTTATAAAAATCGGTTTATCCGTTTAGGAGCTCTGATGCCACAGACAGACACTAAACTTATAACACTCCTCTTTTTTGGTCGGAGATTAACTGACCTACTTGACTCTAATAGAAGCATTTTTTGAACAAAAAAAAAAGATCTTAAAAATCTTAAAGATTAAAGTTAAAACTAACATTAAACATAAAATCACATGAGGCTAATTAAATACCTCTATTGCCTTATTGTTCTTTAATGAAAATCTAAACAAAACACATGAAGGTAAATAGGTACACCACCACACAATAAAACAACCGCACAACATTTCCTCGGACGAGCCGTGTAATTTCTTTAAAACAATGCTTTCTTATCTCACAATAGCCAACAAAAGGCGTCGAAAAGGGGAGCTGGCCTAATGGCACACAATTTTAGATTAATTTTTTTTCACGTGACCTCAAGATAAAAGTTTCCAAGGCAATAACAAAAAGCCCTACCTTAATGTAACCAGTAAAAATTTTAATGTAAAGAGCGTTGAAAGGTAAGGACGCCGCCGAAGCTAATGCTTAACGTTCAGAATTGACACGAAGCAAAAAAAAAAACTTCGTAAAAAGACACCGAAGTCAGTAAATTTTTGATATAGGGAGGTACGCTTAAGGATTCCACAGAAAGTTTCGGTCAAGGGCTGTGTAGCTTTACGACTTACGGCAAAAGGTTCGGAAAATTGTAAAAGTAAACGCGGCGAATATCAATAAAATTAGTTTTATGTCGCCAATGCGAGAAGCGGAAACTTTCTCAATCATTTTATCGAATCAGATGCGTGTGTAAGAGGAACATTTTAGGTAATATGTTTAGTGAGTTGGCTTTTCAATCTGGGAGCACTATGACATACTTGAAATGTATTAGACGCGACTCTCTAAGGCATTGAAACACGTTACTTCGTGACGTTATTAGAGTAGCTGGAATTGTGCCGGAGCTAACGCTTTCACAGTTGCTTTAATAGCTTCACATTTCCTTTACAAATTATAACGTTTGTAACGTTAACCTACAAAGTATTTTGTAGTGGATTTTGCATAAGAAAAACTTCCTGGCCTTTTTGTAAAGCTATTAGTTGAATGACTTTAAAAACATTAATGTTCCCGTTCATGATTACTCAGCATCTTCCGTAGCACAAACTGCAACCGATTGGTCATTCATTGCACCTAATTTGTACCAGCCGTATCATTAAACGCTCAGCGAGCTATGGAGCAGGCTATGTTTGGAGTCTCTCTGAGGGATATCATCCGGAACGAGGTTACAAAGAACCAGAGTTATCGAGATTGCTCACAGAATGAGTAAGCTGCGGCAATGAATCGATGACCGTTGGGGTAGACGTGTTTTTAAGTTGAGACCGCGAATCGGCAAGCGTAAGGTGGGATGACTTCAGGCTCGATGGAGCGACGATCTTCGCAACGTGACTGGTAGCAACTGGATGAGAGTTGCCCAGAATCGAGTTAAGTGGCGTGCGATTGAGGAGGCCTATGTCCTATTGTACCTGACTGGACTATTGTAGGCTGACGATGATAATATCATTAAAATGAACACACAAAACTTTCAATTTCAAACACATCATCTAAAAAATAATGTCTACCTACACTGTTCAACTTGAAAACATACTAAATTTTTATCACAAGTTCGCAGCCAAAACTAGTGCCCTCCACTTAATTTATGCGCGATTACCCCATCACGCCGGCCTATAGAAACTTTGTTTACGGCCACCATATCTTAACTTACCTATGTTTACGGAGGGTACGCTTCGTACTAGTATAGAATGAGAATGTGTAGATGCGAAATTGGCTGCCGGTCTGAGTATCAATGCCTACAATTTCGGGGTGTGACGTGTGAGAAACGAGGAGCTCGTGGCTAAATAATAACAGCCGCTCGGGTCGATCTTTAGGTTAAGGCATACTTGCCTAGGTTGGTCTGTGGATGGGTGACCTCTCATTACATACCGAGTTTCCTCCGTGCCACGGAAATCACGTTAAGCCGTTGTTCCCGGCTGTCATTTGTAGATCTTTGATAATCGTTAGGTAGTCAGTGGCCCAAAAAGTCTGACAACCAGTCTTACCAAGAGGTATCGTATTACCCAGTACTATTTTGGTTGTGGAGGTCAGATAGGCAGTCGCTCCATGTAAAATACTGGTATTCAGCTGCATCCGGTTAGACAGGAAGCCGACACCAATATAGTTGGCAGATGATGAAATAGATCAAACTGTATCTTTGTTTGTGAATTTTGTGACTGTGTTCGATTGTTGCAATATAGAAAAGTATATATCCAATCTGCGCTCGCTCATGACTTTACAAAGTAAACGAGTCACTTCTACACGGTTTTCCTAATCTTTGGTATCAGGTGGAGAAATTTAGGGGAACTATACTATCATTAATCCCAGGAGACAATGTAGTTAACGATGACCCACTTTATCTATATTTCTTGGGGCCACTAGTTCCCAGCGCGATTAGTCGCTCTGATATTGGACGGATATTAGGTTTAGGTCTGTTCTATTGTTCTTTATGGTGATGGTTATTTTGATACAGTAGGGCTGTTTTCTTTGCAGAAAAATGGGCCGGTTGAAATATTTCGATGGGGCGATTTGTGGCTCAAATAAATAATAAATAAAATAATATAAATTTAATTCAGATAACATGACCCATACAGTGAAATTAAAATTAGTGTTCAAAAATTAAATAAATTATCACAAATACAAAAAATTCAAAAATAAAGTACCATCAATTATTAAAATCAAGATAAAATTTAAAATTCATTCACAGTTAAAATAAGATAAATAAAACATTCAAATTTAAAACACTAAAATTAAAATTAAAATTAATAAATATGAATCAGCTAAGATTAGAGCAGTGTTGACCGACCCAAGCTCTGCGTTACTTTGTGTAGGTAAGTAATTTATTTCATCTCCACTCTCAAAACGGTGAGGAAAAAACTTGAACCAGACGATCGAAAACATGACATGTGTTATCTTCCAACCCGCTCTCTTGTATAGAGAGGAATCCTGAGTCCCAGCAGTGGAAATATGAAAGGATGATTGTGCTTATACAATGGAGCAATTTGGGCCGAAAATAAAGGTTTGTAGTTATAAATATTGTTGACGAGGAAATGCCTATAGCTGACTCTCGTATTATTTTATTTGTCAGTCGAGGATTTCAGTTCAAATAGGTACATGCATTTTGATTGGCCCCAGCATTTGATAGTCACGACGCGCTACGTTCACGTAAAAATCCTACCAATTTCTAGTACAACATAGTGCCTGACAGTATTTTTTAATTGCTTTCGACAGGGGTGCAGTTCAATCCCACGGGGTATTTTTTCTATTCACCAATAATATTAGGCTTCGCGGTGTCGTGTTTGTGATTGGTTTTCTCCTTAAATTTCATTCTGAAGTATACTTTTACTACGAATATTCTTGTAACAAAAACGCGTCAAGAATAGTACATTTAGGATACTAGGGGGAAACTTTGACAATGAAGCCGATGCGGAATTCAACACGTTTGATACACGTGGGTATTTGTTACTGCATAAATATCTTAATGTATCTAACATTAAGAATAGTAATTACTTACAAGTCACACTCGAAACTGGCACAGTCCAGTCATTCCACTTTCAGTCAACTTGGTTTGACAACACCTGAAAGATTCTCACGCAACACGGTAGTCCATACAATAAATTGACATACTTTTTTTGACACGACAATACGTGGTTCCTCAAATATTTGCATGGCTATAGTAACCTTTGACATAATTAATTTACCAGCCCAATGACCAGACTATTAATTATTGATTTCAAAGCAAATAAAATCGAATATTACAGCATATTGAAAATAAATCGAGGTTTTAGGGATAAAATACTATGTTTTTTTAGAGAAGTTGTGTCTAGGAATAATTGGTCAATGGTGCAACTACCCAATTCTCTTAAAAAGGTTCGATTGAAAAAGAAGTTTTGTCAATACAAAAGAATGTTTATAAAATTCACTCATTCATTTGTTTCAATTCAAAAATAGTAATAAGTATTGGCAATTCAAAATGCCATACTCTTCGGAAGTTATTCAGGCGCTACGACGAATAATAATGGCCTCACCTCACCGTCTCAGTATACATTGTAAATCTGCTGCGTTGTGTAAACAAGAGTTAGTAATTAACATTTTAGTACGCAAGTGTATTATTAACGTATTTCCACGTTTAATTAGGATGTCTACGATTTATTAATACAACGTTTTAAGGAAAATTTCCAAGTTGTTTCCTCCCTTGATTAGTTTATGAATTTTATATGGTGTTTGTTGCGTGGTTCGAGTGTTTTAACTTTTCGTTAAAGGCTTTAATAAGTGTGGGCGGGTTCTTAAGATTTTGAAAGTAAGTTTATTGAGCTATTTTATTCGTTATGAATTTATTAGTTACTAATGACCGGTTTTTTTTTCTAGTATGTGTAAGTTTAATCTTATGATTATACAATTAATATTCGGAAAATTCAGTGAATTTTCTAAAATGATGTTGAAAACCGTATAAAACTTTATGAAAACACGTGTTTACATGAAAAATCACTTTATTTATAGGTAGGTATAGAAATATGTAGATATTATATTACTGCAGAGGCAAAACTTTAAAAAAGATCTTTAAGGTACAGAAGAAAAACTTTGTATTTTAAATTATATTCCTACCCACAAGGTAATAAATAGTTAATTTGATAGTTAGTGCCACTTACAGCCACTTCTAGGCGAGCCACGTTTCGAATTAATCATTCATTATTAAATGTGTAATTTCATGAAGCAGTTCAAACGCTTGTAGCTCATAATTTTAGCTGAAGGTAACACGTGTGTTAATAACTGTCATCACCACGGGTCCGTAACTAAACTTCGAGAGTCATATGTTCGATTAATGGAAAGTCGACTGAACGATTGTTCGAATGGAATTTATTGCGAAACAACTTTTTATCGCCAAACGCTACTTCGACTGAACGATTCATCGAATATTTATTAATCGATGGACGCCTCTTTCGAATGAGTTTTAGTTATTATATAGTTTAATAATTGAAATAAAATTATTAAAAAAAAAAATCGACTGAATTTTGGGAATTAGACGTGTTTAATTCCAAACGATCATGGATAGGCCATGACGATTATTATGTTTTTTTTTTAAATATAAACATGTTTCGCTTCATTTGTGCTTTATTATCTTCTTTTTCACCAAATTTCATGGTTCTAAATCTAAGGGAAGAACGTAAGTACGATATCCAAAAACTGTTGGATTTCCTCGATTATGTATGAAATAATATGTGACGAAAAAACTTTTTTAATAATTTTATTTTAATTATCACTACATAGTATAAAGCAAAGTCGCTTCCCGCTGTCTGTCTGTCTGTCCCTATGTATGCTTAGATCTTTAAAACTACGCAACGGATTGTGATGCGATTTTTTTTAATAGATAGAGTGATTCGAGAAGAAGGTTTATATGTATATTGCAGCCGTGCGAAGCCGGGGCGGGACGCTAGTTAAACTATATAATAACTAAAAGTCATTCGAAAGAGCAGTCCATCGATTAATAAATATTCAATTAATCGTTCAGTCGAAGTAGCGCTTGGCGATAAAAAGTTGCTTCGCAATAAATTCCATTCGAACAATCGTTCAGTCGACTTTCCATTAATCGAACATATGACTCTCGAAGTTAAGTTACGGACCCCATCACCACGTTATGTCTAGCAGGCCTTTAATATTTAAAAAAAAGAACTCGATTACGTGCGTCAGAGCTAACTACTTAAAGAAAACTGGTGGCCCAGTGGAAAAACGAGTTTTCCCGACAGGCACATCATCATTATCTGCCTTAGTTTTTCCGAACTATGTTAAGGTCGGCTTCCAGTCTAAACGGATGCAGCTGAATACCAATATTTTACATGCAGTGACTGCTCAATTTGACCTCCCCAATAGCCCCCCCCCCCTCGGTAAGACTGGTTGTCAGACTTTTTGGGCCACTGACTACCTGTAACGACTGTCAAAGATCTACAAATGACAGCTGGGACCAACGGCTTAACGTGCTTTAGGCACGGAAGCAATTCGGTACCTATGTAAGGGGTGGTCGCCCATCTACAGACAGGCACATAATTGTTGGATATTATTTGATCACCATTGCTCTGAAAACGGTGAAGGAAAATTTAGAAACCTAAAACCAACAATTCAAAGACTGTGACCTGCACTGGGCCTGCCGTCTCATAGAGGGAAGGTCCGTGTCCTGTCCGAAGAAGGGTTAACCTTTTGACGGTCATTGTCACATATACGTGACAAACAAGCGCGTGCCCTGTACGCCCAACGACACGAATATGTGACAAAATGGTAGGTGAAATTGTGTCTTGGGGTAGAGGGCGCGCGCATGCGTTTGTGTTCAGGCGGTCAAAAGGTTAAAGGCTGATTATGCCTACCAAACAAATCAGAAAACTGTAGAAACATTCAGCAGATTACTAATATTTGTCCGAGTTATACACCGTGACTTTTTAGTCGTCTTACAAAGGTGGTCCACTCAATGTACCCGACATAAAATAGTTCTAGGGGCGTTTTTTTTTTACCTACAGTAATAGGTACACACAAAAATAAATAAACATTAGAAAAAAATATGAAACATCCTATTAATGATGTTTACGTGTCAAACGGGAGAATATGCACCCAGCGCTCGAGTCCAGTAGATTATCGCTCAAAACAAGTTGTTTTAACTACGTCATGCGTCATAATATTGAATAATATTTTTATTTTTAAATTATTAAAATCTCATAAATACCTATTTTTTATGATTGCTTAGTAGTCATTGCATACATGAAGTAGGCTGCCGTTGTAAGACGACTAAAAAGTCATGGTATATAGGTATTCTGTTCCCTTGCCTTGCATACGGAACCCGGTTTCGGTTTCATAGTAAAACCCGGGATTTCACCGGTTTTACTACGGGGTTTACTTGCCAGAGTAAAAAAATAAGAGCAAAGCTTGAACCGCGAATTCTGAATTATTTTATTCGATTTCATCCGTGGTAGGGATTTGAAAATTCCCTTCATAGAAACTAACTTCGTAATATTAACCTCTTCAATAAACATTCAGATTTATTGAACTAGAACGCTTAGCAGAAACATTTTATCGAAGATTTTAGCTATCGTATTGCTGTTTCATTTTATAGGAATTTCTTTATATTTGTAAATGTCTGGTAGATCCCAGACGTCTTGAGACGAAATCTTATTTTAGTTTATCAGTTTTGGAATCTTATGCCCATATATTTTGTCAACCAACTGTTTAATACCTTAGAATGACTTACTTTCTCACTGATTTATTTTTGTGCAAGCCGCGCTGGATGGTATTTCCCATAGACAAAAATTACGATCTTCCATACCAGGAAATACCTTTTGATCTTGAATTTCAGGTGCTTCGCGACACTAGCCTAATCAAATTTACGTTAAAAAAGAAAATAATTTAAATTTCTCTTAGCCTTTTCTATTAAATGAATTCTTATTATCTTCGCTTTCTTTTCTTAAAGTTAGTAGAAATAACTTAGTAATAAATACCTTACGTATACTACCTGGACCCTGAGGATATAATTTTCCTGTTATTGGCATAAGTGTTTTTTCGTTATCAACTCTACGGCCTTACACCCATGTAAAATCCAAAAGTTCGGAGTGTTTGTAAACGAGAACGGTTAAGTACAATGCGTATTATTTCTGATTCAATTACACATCATTATATAATTAATAAAATAAACTTCGTAACGAAAAGACCACATATTACACGTATTTATTTCTTTTCCCTCAAAATAACAGGCGAAAGCAACATTAAATTGATATTAGCTGCAAGTGTAAAGCCATTTTATTTCCCGTACATTAGCTCCTAGTTTTCGCACTTAGAGGTCTCTGAAGAAAAGATTTATTAATGGCGGGGCAGCCACAGGTACACCTGAAGGAATAAAAATAAAACACATTTAAGTGCGGTAAAGATGTAATAAATAACTGATGTTAAATTGACTGCGAAGAGCTTATGGGCCCGAAACTCGAAACAAAAGGAAAATTGGCTTGTTTTTCCATTGGTTTTCAACGGGGGAAAGAAAAACGAGTTTAAAGAATTCTATTTAAGAATCTTTTTGATGTGGAGGAAAATATTTTTTTGGTTTAGGAAATTGAATCTAAACATTGATTCTAATCTAACAAAATATTTTCTACAAATACAGAAAATATTGGAAATATTTGACAGTACGTAAAAATTCTATTAATGGTTAAATGTTTTGAGCTCTGACCATTATTAGGATTTTTCCGTATGGAATATCTAAATAACATTAAAAGAGGAGTTTCAAAAATAAATCCAAATAACATTAAAAAAGGGTCCAAAAATTGATATTTTAAAGTTGTGCAAAGTCAAAAATGTTTCGGATTGACATAAGTTACTAAAAAGCTTACCTATGTGAGATTCTATTCTGAGACAGTCTCAAAAACTGGCCTCATAATTTTGCAGATAGACTGAATATAAATTTCCTTTCCATTTTATCGCCTCAATTAGTCTTTACAACAGCTTGTGAGACTTGTTTAGCTTAAATAAAATTTTATAGTTAAAAAAACTGAAAAACACCCGAGTAACGTCATCTCTTCTCAGAAAACCTGGGAATGCATAAAAATAACTAGTCCGCCATCTTTGGGAGGCCGCCATATTGGATATAGAATGACGCCAATTAGCTTTGCAAAAAATTTTCTTAATCGGAAACCTTACATAGTTAGATAGTTACAGGTAAAGCTTATAAAAGCGTGTTAAAAAAACAACACTCTGTGAGAAAATATGGGTGTATGATAAATTATAACGAGTGCAATGCTTGGGAAAGACTGTGGTAAGTCCATCTGTCATGGCGGGCATAAACTTAGAGGACAGGTACTTTTAACGTAATTTATTTATGTTTATTTCCATGAGGAATATTATCATAACCCAGTATTAGTTTATTTGTTCATCCTATTCAATTTACCGGAAATGTACGAAACCTAGGAATTCCTAGGTAATGTATACAATTCCGAGCATACTTAGGAAATGTGTAAAATAATGTTTCAAAAATTCTTTAATACACAGTTCCTATGCAATGTATGTATTTCCTAAGAATTGTAAGCAATTTCAAGATGATACTAAAAATGAAATTCAGAAATGTATAAAACAAATTCTTTCTGTGAATAAAATAAATAAAATCAACGTCAAGACAATTATCAAAATGTTGTAATAAGGTATTGTCGACGTACCTTCGCTACGCGGGGCTCCTATTTCAGGATTTAAAGCAACCTATCGCGAAGGGGATGACGGGGTCTTAGTTAGCTCACTTCGCATGCTCTCAAAAGCCCGCAATCGCCTTCGAACCTAACCTGTCCGAAATCGAGGTTCCCCAAGTCCCGAGCTCGCTTCGCTCCGTCTTGCATCCTAAGTTTTCCTTCTCACAGAGCCTTGTTTATTTTGGTATGGTGTGTAGTGTATTAGGGTTACATAAAAAAAGGATTACGATAGACGCTCTCGACTGTGAGTAGTCCCCCCCGCACCGCTATCCCCGCTGTACTTAATAACATCAAGAATTTAATACGTTTCCGATCGCTATTTAGGAAATGTATAGATTTCCTAGGAAAAGTGCATATTACAAAATATATCATAGATTTACTATCTATTTAAGAATTGTACTCATTTCCTAGGAATTTTATGCAATGACGGATTACATACTATTCCGTTAACATATACACTAAATACAGATCTCTACTTACTGACTTATTGGTACTTAGTAACTCAACGACCAGTCCACATTGGCCCCGGACCGATAAATCTAGAAGTCATGACAATAGGTCTTTGGTCTTAGTCTAGTAGTCAATAACTTATAATTTAGAGCTGGCTTCCTTTTTTTATTAAAAACATATTCCTAAAATTTTTTACACATTGTGAAATCTGTAAAAAAAAATTGGAATTTGTTTTTGCGTTCGGTGTTAACTAAATACCTTTTGCAACAAAATATTTGTTTACTTTTCAATTTGAAACTATCACATTTCAAACGATTGCGCAGTTCGGATGTGCATTTATTTGGGAAACTAGTTTCCATCGCCAGAATTAGTTTTGGTACAAAATTCTCGTATTTCTAACAAAGTTTTTAGATAGATTGGTATTATATTTCAATTCAGGATTAATTTAATTTTATGGCAGGACTGCAATCAGTTTTAGGAGTTTCTATTGTTTGTTCTAACTGGATTATACCTAGTCGAATTGATGACATTAGATCTATTCGTGGGTTCGAACGGTATTTTGGCTGGAATAGAGGCCCCATATAAAATTACATTCTATCAACGATATTTATTGAGCAAGCGCACTCAGTTTAAAAATAATATCACCATTATTTTTCTGAACTAAGCCTTGTCATCTCTTGCCATCATCATCATCATCTACCTAGCCTTTTCCCAACTATGTTGGGATCGGCTTCCAGTCCAACCGGATCCAGCTGAATACCAGTATTTTACATGGAGCGACTGGCTATCTGACCTTCACGACTGGCTATCGGACTGGTGGCAGACTTTCGGGCAACTGACTACCTGTAACGTCTATCAAAGATCTACAAATGACAGCCGGGACCAACGGCTTAACGTGCTTTCCGAGGCACGGAGGAAACTCGGTATGTAATGGGTGGTCACCCATCCACAGACCAACCTAGGCAAGCACGGCTTAACCCAAATATCGACCCGAGCAGCGTTATTATTTAGCCAATCAGTCAAGCATTGACTAATTACAAAAAAAAAAAGTATGGGCCGGTAGCTAAGCTAGATAAGCTATCGAACTGCTATATCAATCCCGTTGAGGGTATAGCGATAGCGCTTGAAACTAGTCTAGGTTCTTGTATATTTCGTTGTTGGAATTAGTACCATTTGTGCGAAAGAGCTCTCTTTAACAACTCTCATATTCTAAAAATGAAATCCCTATAAATGTGATGTGAATAGAATAGCTAGAATATTTATTTATTGTTGTTGTAGGTGGGTAACAAATAAAAATGGCTTAAAAATTAAATCTCAAAAAAAAAAACTCTAAAAGATATCCCTAGGATGTACAATAATAGGAAGAAAATAAACAAAAGGAAAAATTCTGACACAGATAAACTAAAAACTAAACTATGTATAGACGCCAGCACATCAAGCTACCCAAAACTGTCAAATTTTCACAATCAACATTCAACCTAATGCTTAAGCAATAAAGTTGAAAATCTATTAAAGATGTTTGACAGATTGTAGCAGCTAGCACAAGAATTTTATTATTTTACTTGTTATGAGAAAAATAGAAATAAAAATAGGAATAGAACGTGTGACAGCTCAACTCTTCAAAACTTGAGAAAGGTAGGTGCTTTACCTTGTGATAGACTTTCCAAGAGCTACTCGTACTGAGACTTCAAAAGTTTTTCCAAACTAGCTTATGCCCGCGGCTTCGCCCGCGAATTACTCACGGGATCTTACTTCAGGGATAATAAGTAATCTATGTGCTATACCAGACTATATCTCTGTTCCAAGTTTCATCCAGATCTGTTCAGCCGTTCTGGCGTGATTGAGTAACAATTTTAAATGAAAATACCAATAACTAAAGATGGTTGCAAGTATTTTAATTTCATTCAGAAAAAGACTAAAGTTTTTTTAAAACCTCCATACCGAACCTTCAAAATTACTGCACTTATTACCCTAAACACGTACACAAAAAAAATACCTATAAATAAATCAAGCTACACTACACAGCGGAGGGACTATTGAATACCATTTTTCATGATATACTGAACTTCGCTATTATCATAACGGCTTCAAATGATATAGCGGGCTTGTTTTGACGTACGCTCGGCGTCCATGAAATGGAAAAGTTATATTCAGTACTGAACGAACGTGTAAGTAGTCTTTTATTTATTGAGTGGAAGTTCAAGGATACAATCTTGCAGACGTTTTTTCGGGAAAATTGTCGGGAATTATTTTATTTCTACGTGAGTCTGGTTTTTTCGTGTGTACGTTTTATTATATACTAGCTGTTCCCGGCATGCGTTGCAATGCACCTTTTTCCTATCCTACCTACCTATCCTACCTACCTACTTACCTACCCTTCTCTACCTACCTACCTACTTACCTACCCTACCTACCCTACCAGCCCTACCTACCCTACCTACCCTACCTACCCTACCTACCCTACCTACCCTACCTACCCTACCTACCCTACCTACCCTACCTACCCTACCTACCCTACCTACCCTACCTACCCTACCTACCCTACCTACCCTACCTACCCTACCTACCCTACCTACCCTACCTACCCTACCTACCCTACCTACCCTACCTACCCTACCTACCCTACCTACCCTACCTACCCTACCTACCCTACCTACCCTACCTACCCTACCTACCCTACCTACCCTACCTACCCTACCTACCCTACCTACCCTACCTACCCTACCTACCCTACCTACCCTACCTACCCTACCTACCCTACCTACCCTACCTACCCTACCTACCTACCCTACCTACCTACCCTACCTACCCTACCTTGAATTTTTCTCGCCGTAAAAACCACCCTTGAACTCCAACGGACGTTTAAAAAAAAAAATTGGCCAAATTGGTCCAGGCGTTGTTGAGTTATGCGCTTACCAACACATTTTGCGATTCATTTTTATATTATAGATTAGGTAGTATTCAAGTTCGTTTGTTGCGATATGGCTAGCAGATGATGAAGCTGCAGTAGCTGGAGGAGCTCGTGAGTAAATCCTGACTCCCAAACGAGGAGATCCTGTGACTTAGGAGTCAGTATTCTGCTGTCTCTATGATACCAAAAAACCTTTTACTAAAAACCTGTGATCTAAGTACAGTTTTAATGAAATACTCCAGGTACCTTTGCAGAGTTTAGACATTACATTCTAAATGAAACACAATAGCAAAACATTCAGGTACTTTTCTTGATAAATAAGGAAAAATTACACCAAAAAGAACACATAAAAACATACATCGAACTTCAAAAGTTCTCGTTTACCTAAAAAGAACTCTCAACCGCCTCTTACGTAGTCCTTTACCACTCAATCCAACAAGAAACATCATATCATAATTGTTGGTAAAAAACTTTTCCGTTTCAAGATTCTCGCGATACAAAACGAGGGAGAGATGTATAAATATTTATTGTACAGGTGGTATAAACCGCCCGAGGATATTGGAGGATAAATTGATTGTTCGGGGTTGGTTTTCCATTTAGATATGGAAATTTCCGGGATTGTGTACGAAAATCTTCGATTTTACCTACCTACCTTTTTTTTCAACAAATCACTGTAGGAGCGAGGGAGCTTTTTCATGCGATTCTCATAATTTGATCGTGTATTTTGCTGGACCAGCGGAATTATGATGTATCCTTTATTTTTTGTCTAAATACAGGGTGTAATCTTCAGCCCTCCACAAACTGACAGGGTGCATTCAGCTCCTTATTTTGAATCTTATTTCACTGGAACTTTTTTCCGGATTTTTTTCAAAAATCCAACAATGGATGTTGAAATGCTCTAACGAACAACGGTTGAAAACAGCTGTTCACTTTCAGCCTAGCTACAGAGTTCATCGAACTCGTCGTCGCGCTTGCCGTTTGCTACGTGCGTTTTGCAACGATACATTGCGTATGAGGAAATGAAACAAATCATATTTATTGGACTCCCATAACATTCCTGAAATAATTTCTTGTACGGGTCATCTTAGTATGCTATACTGAATTCACCCCATCAGTTTGTGGAGGGCTATCCCTTACACCCCGTATAAATGACCAATATAGAAATTAAGCTTGATTTACTTTGACAGTTAGGAGAATTAATTATCAAAATAATAAATGGCATTTCATATTTATAGGTTTCCAAACATAATATTTCACTGTCAATAAAATATGATTTATTGCGGCCAAAACGAAAAAATAACAAGATCATAACGTAATAAATACACAATAACCGAAGGTAAAACTTTAATAGAACCACAATACGTCGGGCCAGTTAAAAGGCCCACAGCAATTTCGTTTTGGCTTCGTCCATAAAAGAAATACAGCGGTCACAAATTTATTTATGTCCAGTTATTGTACGTCATGTCCCAGTGATCGTAATAAAACATAGCGTTTACATCCGTGGGCCACAAGAGACGCCATTCAAACAAACGTGACCCTTTCACCATCGTATTATTAGATTCAGAATGAACGTACCTAACATATAAACAACGGACAAACGATCGACTTTCATGATAAAGGGTTCGTCCATACGAAATTAATTCAATAACAAAGGTCACTGTTGTCTTGTTGTCTCCTTCTTTATATCCCCAAATTGGATAGTCGAGATGTTTCATTTCACTCTTATTCGGTTACTGTTTGACTTTTTCCTCTTATTGAAGATTGAAATTGTGTCTCTAACTCGGCCCGCGATTGCCCGCCTCAAACTTTCCAAGTTTTGATATCGTATTACTCAGCGTTTTTAGATATTGCCTTTTCAATAAAAATATATTATTCCTTATTTTATCGACAGCTCTTTACTAGTTTGCGAAGAATAAAGGCGCTTAAAATTATTTATAGCTGTCGTTTAAATACTTTGGGCAAGACATACGCGCCTGGGAGACTTTGGTAACGGATTTATTTTATAACTCTACCTGGTTTCCACAATTTGAATAGTAATTTGAATAAATTCTTCTAGAGCTGTCTTCATTAATCATTTTCTCAGCTAAGTATAATAAACACTTTCGCGGCCTATATCGAGAAACTTGGTCAAACTAACGGAAAGCCCCAAAACTAAATTGAAACGAATGGCTCCAAGTTATATACTAATTAGACGACGACGCAAGAACTTTGTACGTACAGTACGTCTCCTTAGAGTGTCGAAATTAGAGTTAAACTAAACTTGTTTACCTTTCTGTTGAGCTGTTTATATGAAAGTTTGCAAATACGCCACCTCGGGGAAGTAAAATTTTGCTAAAAGTGCCATGCCCCAAGTTTGCTTAGTTCTCTCATGCCTCAAAGTAGTTAAGTAATTTGTATAAAATTGTTTTACTTGAACAAGTTTTGCATCTGTTCGCGTACTTTGCGGTTATCATAAAAGCTATGCGACGTACATGTATATTTGGGAATGGAGGCAAATATTACTAAAATTTTAACAGTTCAAGTTACAGAAATGTTGTGGACATGAGATTATTTTTGACACAAAGAGTTCATCAATGTGGTGCGATAGTAAAATAGCAAAATAACAAATAAAACAATTAACAGTAACTTATTTCAAGAAAAGAATGCTTTTGCTCTTGTTTTGGTTCTATGTTCGTTTGATTTAAATCCATATTTACTAAATACCAATCTTAGTGGAATTGGAAACTAGTAAATGACGAAAAAGTATCCTTAAATTCATATAAAAATGTCTGCCTTATTAACAGACTAAATGAACCTAATACCTTGTCCTATTATTTCAAGATATAAAACTTGACAGTACACTAACTGCCTCTTTATGATGTCAGTCAACGTGGCGTGACAACAGGTTTTATATCTTTTTTATGCCCCTGTAAAGACAAGTCCCTGTATTTATGAAATGGGATGATTCTGTGTGCAAGGACACGGTGTTGTCCTTTAAGATGTATGGAAGAATATTATGTCAAGGTGAGGTCTATTTATTTATTGAGAACACATACTCAAACTCAAAGCATTTATTTCAAATAAACCCGTGACAGGCACTTTTGCATAGTCAAAAATAAGCTACCTACAGTCCAGCCACTGGAATAATAACTGTTAATGGACTGTAGTAGTCGTAAAAACGACATAATTTCAAATTGAACTTTCAGTACTGTATTCTATGTATATCATTTATGTTAAGTATGCGAAAGTTTAACGCTATTAATTACATTATAAAATACCTACATTAAAATAATTATTTAATTGTGAGAAAGTATTGCTTACTTTTCTCTAAAATTGATTTTCTTTTTTTTGATTGACACGTTGTTGATTACTAAAAATGTTATTTTTTTATTTAATATATAACACTCAGCCTCTGGCCAAAGTAAAAACCAGCCCTTGGGTCACGGGAAGCGTCAACTAGGCGTTTCGAAATATCCTTAAACAGGCTATGAGCCCTCGGACCCCACGGCCCCGGAGTTTTTTTTTTTTTACTAAAAACAGATAACTAACAAAACGAAATTTCGAAAGGCTAAAGATTAGACAAATAAACGTCTAATTGAAGTCATGCAAACATTTATTTTCTGAAGTCAACTCAGTATGAAAGCAATATTTACAAATTATTAATTCAACGAAAGAGAAATGTCTAGGTACAGATGCCAGCACATCAAGCTACCCAAAACTGTCAAATTTTCCCAAACAACCTTGAACCTAATGCTGTTGCGATAAAGTTGATAATCTATTATTGAAATTTGACAGATTGTAGTAGCATGATGTGCTGGCGTCTATACCTTCATTTCCATTGTCTTCACGATTTCGTTAAAAATGATGGAAAAGGGGGAACTTCTCCCCTAATATTTTGTTGCTTTTCAATCAATTCTTTCGGCTGAACGCAAAGAAGCAACTGTCAGGTTACAAGAATGTGTTTTGGATATAAACTTGGATTTTATTAACTTCGGAAAATTAATCTTTGTAACGTTTTATTTTTCGAAGAAATATTGCAGTTTTATTGGATTCATTTTATTTTCGTGAAGTTTATAGTTAGACATTTTTCAGGATATTGGATAGGAAAGTTAGATGGTTTAATATTTATGTTAGTGATTAATGTTTTAAGTTTGAAAGTTTTGAGTGTTGACATTTCAGAGATAGATTTGGAAAGCTAATTTATTATCTTTGAACACCACAGAATTTATGCCAGTCAAAACATTCGCATTTTTTTTATTTTAAAATATCAGTGGATATCTAAACAAAACTTGGTCAACCTGTGTCGACACCTTTGCGCCATCTCACGTTGCAAGCACGGTGAACTGCGTGGGCGCTGCTGAGATCCTCAAGCTGCATAAAGACTGTAACCTTATTGGTAACTACAGTTAGCTAGTATTGTCATCGTTAAATATAATTATCTAGGTAAGAACTTACTTTTACTGTACGTTCACTGAACTGAAAATAATCATTTTTTTATTTTAGTCTTAATTTTTTCATGATTGAACAAAACAAAAATACCATTATTTTTATCAACTCCGACATGAAAGCCAGGATTTTAATTTTTTCTACTATCTAACCACAGTCGTTTTCATGCAAAAAAAAACACATCAAAGCGGCCGCTTCATCGACAAAGAAGGCCGCTACTACCAAAAGGATTGATATAATCGTGTAGCTCCTATTTCGACAAAAAATAAACAGTCACATATTCCCGGTTTCTATTGAAAGGAAACGTAACGTCACCATATTTTCCTGTTGATATTTCCGACACTTGGATAAAGATTAGGTTATGTATATCTTTACGATCTAAGGCCTCGTTCAGTGTGAGGAGCTTGCGCGGACGCTGGAGCGGGCGCGGAGTAACAAACCTAATGAAACCTACGTTTGCGTCTACGGCAAGTAACAAAAAGGTGTTGTCATATTTCAGGGTGTGATATAGAACTGTAGGTAAAAATCTTTAGAAGATTTTTGTTGTCTTATTTTAATTTTATTATACGTTAGCAATTACATTATTATGTAGTAAGAAGGGAACAAAAACCAACCGTTACATTATTACATACATGACTGTAATGCTTCATTGATGCATGTTTGTACTTTTAATCACGGTAACTTGTTATGGGTTTTAAACGAAAAATATTAAACATAATTCCCAAGAACATAAAAAACATAAAAATATGATTAAAATTTCGAAGACTGAGGGAGCGGTGATACTGTCACATTTATCACAAGACCTTACATCATAACATTAAGCCTGTAATCCCAGAAGAGTGAAATAGAGGTGTACCTAATAGCCCAAACTCACGTTTCCCCAGATATGTTTAAGCCCATGGAATAGGAGGCGAGCCAATTGCCAACAACTGGGCACAAATCCTGACTCCATGGCTGCTACTGAGAGATTGCTGATGGAAAAAGCCAATAACACTTTGCCCGACCTTAAAATCGAACCCAAGACCTCATGTTAAACAGTTGCGCTTGAGACGACTAGACCAACGACCAGGAAATAAAGAAAACAAACAAAAGCAACGGTAAAAACCAGTCCATAAAAGCCCTCAATTAACAAGTCACTCAAATAAAGTCGCGTGCTTAAAACCAAACATCGAAGCCTTCCCAAGTATTGAATTATAGATGAGTTCCGAAGAAAAATAATTACTTACCGGGGAGTACTTACGTTTAATTATTTCCGAACAATTCAGTTGGCAGCCTCGAAATGGCGCCGACTAAAAGAACCTTTCAGCGTGAACCAATTAGTAAAAGTAGGTGCCTACAATGCGTCCGTATAGATCAATAAATTATTAACCTGACTACAAAGGACACGCTTCATAGAAATAAGTGGCGGGAAAAGTTGATTTAAAAAAAGTGACAGTTCTTTTTTCTTTTGTCACTTTGACGTTTGTCGGTTTCATGTTCGAGTAGAAATGGCTTTTTTTCTCTGTGGTTTTTATTTGTAGTTCGTAATGATTAGTTTTTCTTGTTGTTGTAATTTGACGTACATAAATAGAGGAAAATAATATTATTGCGTAGAACTACTACCTACTAACTGGTAGTTATGAAATGACCTCTGTTTTGGGCTGTCACGGTTTAAAACTAAGCTTATACTGTTTGTATTTGTTATTCTTTCACGCAAAAACTACTGAACGGATTTGAATGAAATTTAGCAAACAGATAGTTTATAACCTGTATTAACACATAGTATATTTTTATTCCAGTAGCTTTATCCCGTGGGACAATCACCAAACTCGACGTAGGTGAAGCCGCGGGCTAGCAATGAATAATCACGGAAGTGACAGTATAAGTTTAATTATGATATCGTTTTCATATATCCGTTCTTTGGCTATGTTTCACTTTCCTACTTTGCTTCCCTTTCTGTGAAAACTTTTGGTATAAATAACATTGGATTCCGAATGGAAACTATACGATACCTTCTTTGTCATAATTCTTATTGTCAAAACACAGCAAGGATGGAAATAGCCTACCTATTTTCAGTGGAAGCTACATTGCATTTAAGCTAAAGCATTTTCATCTTACTCCTAGCCATTTTCCTTGAGAAATAATTCATTTCAATCACAACGGACAAGTGAATCTCGTCGTGAAATGAACGCGGTTTATTTTATATATTTTTATTAAATTCCTGAGATATTATCTTTGTCTTTATCCGGGCTTGGGGACGAGGTTCAACGTCAGATTGACTACACTATCTGACCTATTTAATTTAATTAAGTTACAAATGAATTCCACTCTTGCTATGTTGCATTTATGGATGATTTTCGTTGTGATTGAATGGGTGGCAATGAAGTACTACATTAGCGCTGAGCCTCTGAACACCGGAATTTTATATGAATCTAGTTATGGATGAGGTTCGTCGAATCATTCGCAGTTTTTTTTATGCTACGAGCATGTAGCGCGCTACGAAGGGTAGCAAGCGAGCTACGACTTATTTGCTACGCGTAAAACTAATATAATGTAATTAGACTTCGAAGTACTAACGCTAAGTTATTTTTATGCTGTTATAAACGTTATTTACAGGTACAGTCCTGATAGAAAAGTGTGAAACGTAGCTATACTCTTTGGATATTCATGTGAAGTAGGAAGTAATACGATAGAAACCAACATCCATACTACACTATTATAAATGCGAAAGTAAACCTGTTTGTTTGCTACCATTTCACGACTAAACAGCTGATCGGATCGTAATGAAATTTGAGGAGAAAATAGATTATATCCTGGGGAAGGACATAGGCTATCTTTTTTTCTTCAGTAATACTCATCAAAATTACCACGCGAACGAAGTCGCGGGCAACAGCTAGTAATGTATAATTTTATATATTTTTAAGAACATTCGTTGCTACGATTCAAACTCTATTTTAAGCAAATTCCTGTCCTATGCGATTTGGCACTGTTGGATTCTATTTCTTTTCTATTCTATTCGATTGGGCACTAGTTGCCCGGCAGTTTGCTGATCTGGGCCTATTTGGCGCAGCCGTGTGACACACAACATTATCAATTTTTTTTTTGTTGTAGTTGTTTAGGCAAGAAGAAGGAGTGGAGGGAGGCCTTTGCCCAGGTGTGGGACAGAGCAGGCTAAGAAAAAAACAAAAAAAGTTGTTTATATTTAAGTTTAATTTTTTTTATTCTTTTTATTGCATATTGTGTTATTGTATTTTTGTGGCATGTCCCAAATAAACATGTTTTCTTTGTCTTTCTTTCTTTCTTACACTTAACTTTTTCTAAAACCTCGGGCCAAGTTTAAAGCATAGGGTTTTCTAGCAGAGGTTTATTATTTAATAGTTTCACTAAAAAAATTGCATCAATATTAATTTCAACGTTACAAGAATCAGTAAAGAGTTCTCGTTAGTCATTCCGGTTGGACAACGCTAAAAATGACAGCTTTTCGCCGCTCCACACACAGCTGAACTGGAATAACTCTGTTAGTGTCATTGTTGAAATGAATATTTAAGAAATATTCCCGGCTTAACTACTACGTTGGAAATATCTTGGAATATTGGGGAATATTTTAGGAGACTGTTTATTTTTGTAACGTCTTTGTAAGAGCTAAAGGTAAGACAAGAAAATAGTCTTCTTGGTCTACTGGTCGCAAGCTGGTTGAGCTGAAGATCTAGCAAGGTTTTATGCGGATTTTTTCGTTTGAAATCTATCATAAAATAAGTATTAGTACGCACAAATTGACAACACAAATGTAAATATTCCACGATAAAATAATTTACACTCGTTTATTTGCCTAATTTTATCAAAATTCGGTAGTACTTAAACATTGAATTACAATAACTAAAGTGAGAACCGCATTTGTCCTAACAGAAATCATATTAGACTCACCATTCCTACTACAAAGTAGACTAGGACAAAGACCTCCCTGCATGACTTCCATTTTTTGATCAAGAGCTAATGTAGACCACCAAGCGTTGGTTGTCTCCAGCTAGTCCCTACGAGGTCTGCCATCAGTATTTTTATTACCTACATTAAGAGCATTTATACAGAAAGTGGGCAGTGGGCAACACTGCAAATAGCTGTCAAATATTTCGCTGTTTTGATTCATTTGTCAATATTACTGTAAGGAAATAAGAAATATGGCTAACTAGGTGGACTAAAATATTTATTATGAAATGAAATAATTATTATCGTAACACCGAATATTTAGTTTTAGATGTAAAAAATATTTGAAAACTTTCCAAATGAAAACAGAAATATTTGACAGCTATTTGCGACGTTACCAACTTTTTGGATGAACGCTCTTAAAAAAAAACTAAAACAAAAATCCATGCAAACAATTTTTCCTTCCGCCATTGCATCCCAAAAATGTAATTCAAAATTACGCACACAGCATAAAAACCGCGTCTTCCATGCAATAACGTATTCCAAAGCGTCATAGCTCAGGTGGGTAGACCGCAAACATTCCCGCTGTGCCGTACGTCTGCAACACCCAAATTGAACTTGTTTACCGAACAATCCCGCGAGCTGTACGAATACAATGTACAGAGGTAGCGGTTAAATTAATTTTCTGTGCGATTGTACTTTGTTTAAGTAGTGTTTTTGTTTTAATTGGGGTTTTTGAAAAAAAGGTTTTGTGTTTTTATTAGTGTATGAGCAATGGTCGTCTGGACGCATGAGGGAAGGTATCGCTGCCGGGATAGACCGCGGGGAAGGTGGTGTGATGATTTGATCTTGTTTGCGAGGTTAACCTCGCAAATAAGATCAAATTATGGTCATGGTCAGAGATCGCCCTAGATAGACCAGTTTGGAAGGACAAAGGAGAGGCCTTTGTCCAACAGTAAGACTTATTTGATGAAGGGATCTCTCCCTCTCGCACTTAAGCGAAAGCTCATGGACACGTGCATTCTCCCCACCCTTAGCTATGGAGCGCAAACGTGATGGCTTACAAAACGTCAAAAGTCCGCACTTGGGGTTTGCCAACGAGCTATGGAGCGAAGTATACTGGGTTTCAAACTTACGGATCTCATCAGAAACTCCATACTTCGTTCCAAAACTTAAATAGCTGATGCTGGCCTTACAGCTGCTAAGTTGAAGTGGAACTGGGCTGATCACGTCTGCCGCATGTCGGAGGAGCAGTGGGCAAAAATTACCACTCAGTGGATACCAAATAGCAGGAAACGACAACGCGGCAGGCCCAGAAGGAGACAGCGGGATGAGCGGGACTCTTTCACAAAGGATTGGCCTACAATCGCACTAGATCGCGAAATGCGGAGGGAAGGGAGGCCTTTGATCGGCAGTGGGACAATATAGGCTTTATAAGCTAGCTAACAAAAAACAAAAAAACTGTTGTTGTTTTTAACTTTCCAACGACAAACATATAGGTTACATGTTTATTAATTTTGACCTGTACCTTTCTCACTTATCCATTCCTTTTACGTAAAAATTGCGAAATTTACCTCATACTTTCTGACGAGATAGGTAATAAAGACTAAATATCAAAAATTCCCCGTGACAGCTGTACGCAGACAACGTAATTGTATTATTTATATTTAGTCTTTTGTTTCGTGAAACCCGTGTAACTGCCCGAAATACAAGTTTTCTTACACGTGTAAGAACGGCTGGACAACTTTAATTACTTATAATTATAAAGTGTTGTTCATGCCGCGCGTGTTTCTCGAAGATTAAGTTATGCTTTTTGAGGTCAGTCCTTGGATAGGTGACCATCCATCACAGATCAAGTTCTACCGAGCGATAGCAAGCACGTTAGTTGGTGCCGGCTGCTACCTGCAGATCTTTGACAGTCGTTACGAGTAGTTAGAACCCGAAAATCAGACACCAGTCAAACCAAGGCAAGTCAGGGCCAAGGGCCCACAGGGCCAAGGTACCAAGGGGCCAAGGCGTATCTTTTTGAGGAGGTCAGATAAGCAGTCACTCCATGTAACTCATGGACTTAGTTCGACTGGAAGCCAACCCCAACATAGTTGGGAAAAAGCCAGGCAGATAATGACTTATGTAAATGCTGACTTGAATTGTTTTGATTGATATTATTTACAGCAATATTTCAAAGTTTTTTTTAATACCCGTGTATTACGAATTTTGGTTTTATAATAAGTGTGTATGGAATACCAAAAGCATATAAACGCCAAACACATAAAATTATAATAAAACATTATTATACAACAGACTGTTTCAATCATTTCATTCATTATGAATTGAAATTATTAATTTTATGTTAGATCAACTCAATTTGTGGTTTCGACGTAGCTCTATTGAATCCGCAGTAATTTCTGACAGCTTGTCAAACAATATAGACATTGGTAGCCGCATATTTTATAGGGCAAGCCACAACATCATGACTAATATAATATTTATTAAATTAATAAAATGGACTCATCATCTGCCTAGCCTTTTCCAAACTATATTGGCGTCGGCTTCCGGTCTAACCGGATGCAGCTGAATACCAGTATTTTACATGAAGCGACTGCCTATCTGACCTCCACAACTCAGTTAGTTCTGGGTAATACGATACCCCTTGGTAAGACTGGTTGTCAGACTTTTTGGGCCACTAACTACCTAACAACTGTCAAAGATCTACAAATGACACCGAAATTAATAAATGAACTAATTCACATAAATTTCAGGGAACAAACTTACATTTTTACTGAACTGTTGTAAGTGATAGTGGGTTTTAGGTTCTTGATTAGTTGAAGGATTCTGATTAACAATCCTACCAAGGGGTGTGAGTATTGTGATAACTAGTAACTGTCTCGTAGAGGACAGATAGGCAGCAACTCCGTGTAATATAACATAACATCTCGCCGGTAATCCCCGAAGGGTTAGGCAGAGATGTATCTAATAGTACACCCACATTTCGCTAGTTGTGTTTAAGTCCCATGTAATAACTGGGCACAAATATAGACTCCGTGGCTGTTACTGAGAAATTCCTAAAAAAACCTACTACGGAAAAGCCCACAAACATTTTAACACACCTGGGAATCGAACCCCTTCATGCTCAGCACTTCATGTAAAATACTGGTATTCTGCTGTATCGGGTGGACTCGAAGCCGAAAACTAGAAGTCCACCCCTTTCTGTTACACTTAACGTAATTATGATCGACAGCAGAGGACATTACAGGGTGTAACGTGGTGGTAGTAAAGTGTCAGCCAGTTAACATACAAAACAAGGGAAGGATATGTGCGAGGGATGTGTTGCGAAGGTTGTTTTGCGAGGAATGTGTTGCGAGGAATGTGTTGCGAGGGATGTGTGCGAGGGACGTTTTGCGAAGAAATGTGTTAAGAACGAACGCGAGCGAAAAAATAGCAGTCAGTCCGAAATCAGCCCCCTACACATCCTCGCACCGCTCAGCGGCTTAGCACATCTCTGGTGGAAACGCTCACACCGTTCTTCAGCCTCGCTACGCATCCTCGCACCACCCAGCTACCTCACACATCTCGGGTGGAAACGCAGCCTTATTTTCCAGAATAACTTTTAGAACTTGCATAATTAGGTACATGATAAAGTTACTATTACGATTGACAGGTAAACGAATATACAATGTGTCAAGGCCTATGCAGTATTTTAGTGTTAATCAACAACAATATAAAACGCTGTTGAACCTTAAAAACGATTGAATACTCTCGTACTTAATTATAATTATATTAATTGTCTTATTTTTATTTAGGTACCTACCACTTGTTCACAGACAGATTCCGTAGAATATTTTTGGGTAAATTTGTACTGCCAGCTGAATATTTTTGTTCAGTATTAACAAACTCTTCCTTACATATTTATTTTATGGTCTAAATTAACTTTTCGGAAAATACCCATTGTTTGTATAACGAACAAATAATATAGGATGTTCCTCGCAAACGAAACGTTTACACACTTTGTAACCCAATGTAAGCTGTATAATACCTACTGTGTGTAGACAGAAATTAATTTTACATTGGACCGGAACCGCCGAAGGGACCGAGTAGCGCGCAAGTAATTATAAAATTCATTCACTCACCTCATTTTGCTCATTCGAAATATCAAGGGTATAATATTCTTGTATTTTGGAGTAATCGCAGCGTTTGTGTTCCTTTATGCAAAGATTTGCCTGTGTTATGGTAACTGCTTATTACTGAGCATTATACCGAATTCGTTATTTTTGTTGGTGGAAGAATCTGGTGATAATATTCAACGCCATCTAGGGACGGTAACTTAGACAAAACTCCTTTGTTTCTTGAGATAAATGTAAATTGTTCGAGCACACTTCATCTGACGCGAACCGACTTTCTTTTATTTTCTTTTCTAAGAAATATTTATTTATGGAACGCCTGAATATTCTTTTCATAATCCTATTCAGTAAAGAAGTCATAGAACAAACTTCGGTCACAAAAAATATTACTTTGATATTTTCTCATTCACATTTCATACGCTTTTAACCTCGAACCTACGAAATGAAAGGCGGTCGTGCAGCCATATGCTAAGACCGATAAATCATATCACAGACTCTTCAAATATTCACATTCAAGGCTAGGTACACATGAATGGTGTGCAAAAGTTATCTGGGGAGCATGTTGAGTACCTCACCCTTTAAAATAAATCATATGTAATACCACGCTGAGGGTGTGAGCCTGACGTTGCCCAATAATCCGAGCTTGCCGTATCTGGCGGCTCAGATTTCATTATCATCTGATATGTAGATGTAAGAATTATTCCGAGAGGTATTTTGTATCGGCTGGTTTTGATGGGCGCTCATTTTGGTATTTCGGCTGAATATTATAATATTGGTACCTCATATTTTTCTAAAAATGTAAACCTAGGCAGAGATGAGTAGGTATCCCAGGTACCATAATCTGGTTTGGCAAAAATATTATTTACTAGCTTATGCCCGCGGCTTCACTCGCGTTAATTTAGAATTTGAGAATCAATTCAAGTTGTACTCCGCTTGTAATAATATAACTCAATCATGATTCGAAAGACACGTATCGCCATCTATTATCATAAGAACGTTATAGTTGTTTTCCTCGGGAACAGTAATTTTTTCGGGAAACAAGGTACCCTATGTCCGTTTCTGTACAACTGACAATTTATATGCAAAATTTCAGGATGATCGGTTCAGTGGTTTAGGCGTGAAAAGGTAACAAACAAACAAACTTACTTTCGCATTTATAATATTAGTAGGGATTCTAATCATCGTCCTATTGCCATACTTCTCAATTTAAATCTTTTATACAAAAATCCACTATCATTTTGTAACATACCATTTAAATCCACCCCTTCACTCGGTAGCTAATCTCCCTGTAACCTACTGGCATAGACAGTTTTCATACTGAAGTAATTCTTGTTTTTCCGCTACCGAATCTAATTTCCGCAGCTTTCTGTGTAGTCCCAGTTAATTTTGTTCCGTGCACTATAAAAGCCATCCAGAGCTGCTAAGTCCATTAGAAAAATAGACCCGGCTTTAACCCAATAGACCACTTTATATGTTGCATGGAAATTCTAAAACCATCAAGGGTATTTGCTGCATACGGTTTTCTATTATGAAAGAAAGAAAGCAAGAAAGAAATCATGTTTATTTGACACATGCCACAAAAACACAATATGCAATAAAAGAAATAAATAAAAAAACTTAAATCTAAAAAACAACAAAAAATAAGTAGAAAATATTGTGTCTCACGGCTGCACCAAATAGGCCTAATAGTACTACTTTCTGATTATATCATCGAATAATTGATTGCTTAGCCAATCGATGGCTTCGCCAAAAGGATTGAACTTCGTGTCGGCTGGTGATTGGTTGTCAGAAATATAACAACCAATCATGATAGTTTATTATGAATTCGATCGAATAGGCTTCAGTATTAAAATTGTAAACATAAGCCTACATAGATACGTCGGAAACTAGGTTCACACTACTTTTCGTTCATGTCTTAAGGAGAAGAACTGGCAATAAACTTCAGTCTTTTAAAATAATTGACTTTAGCAAAGTTTTCATATTACAGAGATAATAATAGATAAATAGCAGGACTTATCCGCCTAGCCTATTACCAACTATGTTGGGGTCGGCTACCAGTCTAACCGGCTGCAACTGAATATTAGTATTTAACATGATCTGTCCTTCACAATCCAGTTAGTGCTGGGTAATACGATACCCTTCGGTGACACTGGCAGTCAGACTTCCAGGCCTACTAGAAACGACTGTCAAAGATCTACAATTGACAACTGGGACCAACGGCTTAACGTGCTTTTCGAGACATGGGGAAACTCTATATGCACCACCCACCCTCCACCCACCCACGGACCAACCTAGGCAAGCGCGGCTTAACCTGAAGATCGACCCGAGCGGCTGTTATTATTAAGCCATATAAAAAAATTGAAAATGGTCAACAAATCGAAGTATTTTAGTGTCTAGAATAGAAGCCATATTGGTACATTATTAAGGAAAAAATTAAACGCCTAGTCTAGCACCTCCAATAATAATAGCCTTATTTATGACGTCATAGACAAACGCTTCCCAAAGCATCCGAAAGTTTTAATTGCTAGCGCCATCTCGCGGGAATCACCGTGATCAATATTTTAACGAGCTCTTGAAACGTAGAGGTAGCTCGTAAACATACGAGATTAGATCTTATATTACTTCTGACCAGACATTGTTTAACCATGAAGAGAGAATGAGGTTGTGATTATAGTCTTATGAATTAGCGTGAGGATGTAGAAAGTCTTGGAAATATTAGGTATGTGATAAATATGTCGCATCCGGTTATTAGCACGGACATAAAATTAATCGCAAGCCCACCATTGGTAAAACCACGCGAACTACTTACCAGTCTAGCCACACCTACAGCTTCTTCAGAGTCGTGATGTTGTGCTCGCAGCAATGACGACAGTCAATGTTTGATCGCAGCGGAGGTAAAACGTCCCGAAATTGTGCCTCCGCCATTGCTTTAGACAAATATAATAATTTGACTAAAGTGAAAAGTCACTTCAACGGGACACATCAATTACTTTACCTTTTGCCTAATCTTTTGAAATTAATGTTAGACAGAGAAAAAAATTGTGACGATATTAACATGATGCGCATCAGAAGAGGGATATAATCCAACTATTTCTAATCAACGTGAATGAAAATATTGAAAGACAAAAAAAACCCTCCAATACATATTGACGTAAAGATCAAAGGTTAAACAACATAAATGTACCAACATTCCACATACTCCGCCGGGAAGCAGTGGACCCCGAACTAAAGCAACAGATTAAAGCGATACGCAGCAATAAAGCGCTAAAAGGTTAAAGGGAAAATGTAGGTAGCCAACAATAAACGAGTTGAGAATATTCGAGAAAATTCGCTCTGCATACTGCAGTTGGAATGCTCTTACCAACAGTGAATGGGTCGAAATTAGAACATACTTTGTTATTGCGTAACAAGTTCTGCTTCAAGCACATTATGTAGCAATTTTTGTGTTCGAAACAAATTGGCTTTAGTCGAATGGGAACTAGGAGATTGCGAATATATTTTCTGTGTTAGAATTGCGCTTGATTTGTTCTATTTTCTAAGTTAACTGCAGCGAGTGTTTTAGATTGAGTAGATTTTTATTGGAGTGGACTGGATGTGGGAGGCGAGTCGAGTGCTGGTACTAGAAAGGCGTCTAGGTTTAGAATTAAATAAGTTTATTGATATTTATAGGCCGGCCCAGAAAGAGGTGGCGAGACGATATTGACGCGTACCGAAGGCTGGATCGAGGAGGCACTTGAAAAGAGCTTATGTAGTCTTGTGTTTTTGTTCCGAAATAAACTTTTATTATTTATTTATTATTTATTACAATGTATGGGAGGTTTTCTAACTGCAAATTTAAGTTTGTTTTTTACCGGACTATCCTTTGGGTGCCTTAAGTGTAAGGCTTCCAGCCTGGAGCAGCTTCAAAATATTTGTAATATTTTAATAACCGTAGTCGTTTTTTTTGTCATCATAATCTGCTTTAGGTCATGTTACTCAGGGTCGGTGAAACACGTTTTTTCTTCCATTCTCCCCTGACAAGCGTCACACTATCATAGCCGTTGTTCTTCTTGAATCTAATCTAATTCTTCGAAAGATACTTGTTTACTGGAACACATTTTTTGCTGTGTTTTGTTTACTACTATATTTTTCTTACATTTCTTTGAAAAGCGCCAAGAAGACCAATTTAATATTAATTTTATAAAAAACTACTGCCGAGTATACAAAAAAAAAACATTAACCGACTACAGAATCCATTAGTTTCGTGTAGTTAAAACTTTTACAAACTTGATGGTAGTAATTACGTAGGTACCTCAAATACTTTGTAGTAAAAGAACATCAGTTGGACTAAAGTACAAATGAATTTCCTTTTACTGCCACGGAAACCTCGGTGAGAACTCAAACTTGTACTTGTTGGATTTTTTATAACTTCAAAAAGTAAGACCGCTAGCTTAGAATCTAACGTGAGTTACTAGTCTTAAAATAAGCCAAGTCAGAGGCCCATGGGCGGCATAAAAACTCTGACACCAGGTAAGACACTAACCACACGATAAAGAAGAAGAAAGAAGTCTTAAAATGAGAAAAGATTGATGCTGCAACGGCTAAAAATGATCTACATTAAAAAATAGGTACATCATTGACCGTAGCAACCCAAAATAACGGCCTAGTTAATGAGCTCAACTTTTATTTAGACTTATTAATATGACTGCCTCGTTGGTCTAGTGCAAGCATTCGCGACTGCTAAGCATGAGGTCGTTTTTTTTTTTTTTTACGGGTGGGAAATCATCAAATGACTTCTCCCGCTCTGGGTGGAGTGGGAGGGAGTGTCAGACTCTTACTGACTAAAACCCATCCATGTTCCTTCATTGCCCTTTGTGTTCCAGGGCCACGGTATCTCTTTCGAACAGCCCCGCAGCCCCGGCAGGCAACCATGAGGTCTTGGGTTCGATTCCCGGGTCGGGCAAATTGTTATTTCTTTTTTTTTTGAGTCTAGAACTGGACAAGGGACTTAAACTTAGCTGGCGAAATGTCCCTTCAGGGACTAATTAAGGCGTGATGTTATGATTACATAATATGACGATAATTTCGATTTCGTAAATGTACTTACCTACTGCAAAAAAAAAATTGTTTTTCAAAATTGTTTTCAGTAAACAGTCCCTAAATAAACCACATCCTTGAGTAGCGTCAAAACCTGAACAAAAAATGCGTCACGTGATTAGTATTCAGGTGTCGTGAAGGGAGGCGCAAGACATTAACCTTTAAAAAGGGGTCAATGCGTGAAGTTCTGTCCCCTAATATCTTATTCTGGACGGCGATTTGTCGAGGGACTGTTTGGAGAGACAAATACTTACTTTGAATATTGATGGTCCACCTAATTACAAAGACAATTAAAGTCCACTGATAAGATTTTAATAACAGACCTTCTCTTAGTTTGGTTTTAATGAGATAAGGTTTCCTGGCAGGAGTAAGTCACGTCGACCATCGACGTCCCTTGGGTAAAAGTTGACTGAGAAATAATGAATGTTCGGGTAGCGATATCTACAAATTCATTTGTTATTGTGGCGAGTTAGATTGACCCGGACAAAAATAACAAAAATGATTATACTAACTTACAAGGAATGGATACAGACCCATTTCTTTTGTATTTTATACTTTACCCGCGAAATTATTTATGCATCTAGCAATACTGTAGCTGTATATCAGTGAAAAAAGTTTTGAAATCGGATGTGTACTCTCGGATATTACCTCCTGCAACCAAACTTTTGGGGCGACATCTTCAAAATGAACAAGCCCCTTAAATAAAGAGAAAAAAAAAAAAAAAAAACCAAACTTTACTTTTTTTAAGTATTGGTATCGAAAGACGCCTGAACGAAAATCTGTAATGATGGCAGTGTCCAAAAACTACAACACATTACATATAATTATAATAATAGTTTTCAAACAGTCGCCATGTGGAAGTTCAACAAATTCTTACCGTTACGTTATCGTTATTTTGTGATCGCTTTGAATTGTGAAAGAAAAGAAACGTATACCTATTTGTATTGATTGTGGAAGCTTTTAAAATGATAACAAAAGATAACGAAAACGGAGAGGAAATACACAATAATGAAGGACGTAAAGACAGATTACAAAATAAAATTCATATAAAACGGAGAATCGATCGTCGCTTCCTTTCTTGTCGTAACAATAACACTTTAAAGGAAAATCTACTTCGTTTCTCGAGTACATTTTACAGGAAACTTCCAATGGCGAGTGACTTTGTCAGTTGAATAATAAATGCTGTGGAAGTCACCTGTGGGCTCTTATTTCTGCTGCCAGGTAAAAGTACTTCTCTGTGGCTAGGAAAGACACGATTAAAAAACAAGGTTTTTTGCTGTGACCACTGGTTTTTAGTAAAAATAATTATAATTTGAAGTTTTTTGTAGTTTAGTTTTTTTGTAGAAATGGACTTTACAAGGTAAAGGTAGGTACGTTTCGTATGAAATAAGGAGTACCTATGTACTCATATATTATAATGTTATTTTCCTGTGTTGTCTACTGTGTATACATAAATAGTAAAATAAATAAATAAATATAAATAAATTAAATTAAATACATTGGAATCGACAGCAGGTTTTTGTACTTTTCATGCCAGTTTATCAGCGCTGCAGTTTTGGATAATAAAGTAAAAAATGCATTCGAATCTTCACAGTATATTAAGGTGGAAGCGCAAGGGTAGCCTTCGAAATTCAAATTTTCTTACGTTTTTCACGTCACGTCAGGTTGTATGTTGATTAAAATAATTATGATACGCGGCCGTAACAAATACATGAATGGTTCAACAGAGTTATAATCATTAAAATCGTCAATACAGCTCTCTAAGCTCTTTTAATCCCATTGAACAACTTTTTCATGAAATAGTAATTCAATTAGGTGAAATGAACGTAAATGGATTGTATTGATGGTTATAATTCTATAAATACATACGTGTTACGGTCGCGTATCAGAAATATTTAATCAACATGCAGCCTGATTTTGGATTTTTTGTTGATCCCGGGTTTCATTTGTATATCTTTGATAGTCGTTAGGTAGTCAGTGGCCCAAAAAGTCTGACAACCAGCCTTACCAAGGGGTATCGTATTACCCAGTACTAACTGGGTTGTCGGGGTCAGATAGGCAGTCGCTCCGTGTAAAATACTGGTATTCAGCTGCATCCGCTTAGACTGGAAGCCGACCCCAATATAGTTGGGAAAAGGCTAGGCAGATGATGATGCAGCCTAAATTTGAATTCGTGGGCTACGCTGGCGCTTCCCCCTTAAAACATACTGTTGAAGATTCGAATGGATATTTTACTGTATTACCCAAAACTGCGGCGGCGGCGTTGACAGACTGGCACCATCATCATCTGCCTAGCCTTATCCCAACTATATTGGGGTCGGCTTCCAGTCTAACTGGATGCAGCTGAAAACTAGTATTTTACATGGAGCGACTGCCTATCTGCCCTCCACAACCCAGTTAGTACTGGGTAATTCGATACCCCTTGGTAAGACTGGTTGTCAGACTTTTTTTGCTGACAAACTGGCACCTAAAGTAAAAAATAACTGCTGTCGATTCCAATGTATTTAATTTTACCTTGTAAAGTCCATTTCTATCTCTCATAAAGACAATATAAAACGAATAGACTGAAGACTTTGTCGATAACCGTACATGGAATGGGCATTTAGCGAGACTAATCGTCTATTTTTGGCTAAGGCAGCCGCGGCGCTGTCAAACCGGTTATGGACGCAGCAAGTTTAGTAACGAGGCATTGCACTTCGAACTTTTACGGTCTTTTTACGTTAAATTAGTCTCAGAGATATCTATAGATATATCGATAGATTAACAAATATTATATATTTCATCGTATAGCAAAATTGTAACATAGGTGTTTTACAAAAAGTGGCGGTTTTATCCCTGATATACCATCCAGCAAACCTTTGGATGGACTGTAAGAGCTTAATAAAAAAAAACCGACCATGTGCGAGTCATACTCACAACACACAGGGTTCCGTAGCACCATAAAATATAATAAAAATATTTTGAAGACTCTCATTTATATGTTGTGTTGTATTGTACAACATTCGCAACATACACAGCAAAACTAAATTTGTTTTTCATAGTATGTTAATGAAAAACAAACTTACTGCTGCAGTTTGATGAAAAAGTTCCATATCTCAAAAACTAAATATCAAATCTTATTCAAACCAATTTTCGTTGAAAGTTTATTTTACGTTCTACAATCTAACATTTTTTCCAAGGGTTCCGTTTTTTGCCATTCGGCTACGAAACCCTAAAATGATGATAGTCACTGGTGTACTGCTATTACTTATTTTTTACACAACACACGATAAAAAAATAAAAACAGCATGTTACCAGCTTTACTGGTGGTTTTGTTATTTTTTGGTAAAGTTCTCAAAAAATCATGTCTCCATCGAAGTTATAACCTCAAACAATTTTATTGATTCTAAAACACGAAACGTACTAAAGTGGATAGGGTTGCAACCAGTAATAAAACAGCACTAATTTAGTGCCGATCTTCACGTAACAATGTTACACACATGACTCGGGATACAATAGCCGATGCTTGCTTTACGAGTATGTACTGGCAATACCAATTTTAGAGCCTTGTCGAGTTGCAGTAGTTACCGGCATTGTTCGAATTTTATGAGGCTGCCTCTCTTCGAAATGTGAGAACATTGTCATATACATAGTTAGGGAGCAACTCTATCGATACTTTTTAGTGTTTATCGATTCCTGAATGTTTTGTGTAGAAATCAAATTGATGAGGTGTTGTGACAGTATCTTTTCAATATTTTGTTTCTAGGTCAGACAATAGCTTTATATAACTCATGGATGATGAGCATGTAGACAAAATTTGGCTGGATTAGTTTATAATGAAGTCGAAGTTAATACGACATGTGTTAAGTATGATAATGTGGATATAATTAAGTACATCACAAAGAGAGTAAATAACTATTACATATTGTATTTATTTAAAAATACAGGTTAACATTAACATTAAACAAACAAAGACAATCCTAATAAAGAACGTATTGATTGTATGGAACAAAACCCGGATTCCTATTAGGCAGAGGTCTATGCAAAAAACCATCGTAATACAAACCTGCTAATGGCCTAAATTCATTTGACATCGAGAACATTTCCCCCATCGGCGAGAACCTCGTCCATCGATCATCTCGTGGCGGAGGCAAAGGTGATTCATTTGTATAAGAATTTGTCGTAATTGATACCTGATCAATCTCCGCATTGTGGTACAGGGCAGCTGGATAGGGACCTTTTATTGTACTGTCAGTCTCATTCGCTGATTGAGATGTAGTAGTATTGTCTGATTTTTCTATAGGCTCGGTGGTATTTTCTCTTGTTATATTTACATCGGCAGTTACTGTAAAGTTTTTCCATTCCTCGTCTAGTAAAGGTGGTAATAGAAAAGAGTTTGGTGGTCCGTCTGTTATTGTGATTGTGTTTACTACTTGATCATTATAAACTGCTGTTGGGTATTGACCATTAGCTTCAGTGGTAGTAGCTTCTGTAACATTTTGGAGACTAGGATCTGCTATAGTAGTTGTTTCAGGTGCGACCGTTTTATTTTCTTGAATTGTATTTGCTATCGTATTATTTTCAACCATCGCATTGCTTTGTACAGTTTCATTGGTTTTGTTTTCGTTTACTGCAGTATTTCCAAGACTTCCTCTGTTCAACGCTTGTCTGAAACTCACTTCAATGTCATTGTTTTCTTCATCTGCTCTAGTGGTATTTAGTATAACTCGCACCGGTATAATTTTCTTGAATATTGCACTATCATTTGCATTAAGTTCTTCATTTGCTTTCCGCACAATAATTATTGGCGATATTAAAAATGCTGGAATTTTCAGATTTTGACCACGTTCGAAGCCTTGTAAATACGCAAGTATAGTCAACGGTTTCTTTGCGTTTTGTTTATTTTCACCTTAAAGCAAAGACACGGGGTTATGAAAAGAAAAAGTTACTTCTAAAAATATGTAGACTTTCAAGTGATAACTTACATAACACAGAACCGTAAAGTAAAAACAATGTAAGGCAAACACCATGCTTATGCATTTTGTGGAAACTGATGAACTAATGCGTTACGCATTGGAAACTGATGTTACGGGACCCCTATGTGTGATAATATTGCAATGGGTACAGTATACGTAAAAAATAAGAGAATTTCACGAAAAATGTTCATTTTTACTCGAGATAGAAATATAAACTTAATATAGAGTAAGTACATAATTATATTGATTTAATACCTGAGTGAATAGAAAAGAACAATCTTTGGTAATGGATTTTGTTCAATTATTTTATATAAGCAGTTTCTTGAAACACAGTTCACAGAACAATTTTATCTAGTGTTTGCAAGAAAAAACATTAAATTATTCTATTCAAAAGTTACCACCTTTTTACTACAGACCGATTAAAAACTCCATCTCAAAATTGACGCAAGACATCCAATTTTCTTATTAAAATGTTTACGTTTCATCTGTTCTCATCAAATTTAATCTTATAACCCTCCTCGCGTATACTAAGTGAAGTGAAATCGAAAATAAACATAAACCACATCAGAATGCGGGTTCGTCAAGCCAGCATTCTACTCTGCTATCATTCTTTCACACTGTTTATCATTCGTGTTTACTGTTTCTAACATTACAAGCATTGCTGTAATAATAATGTGAAGTGGAAAACTTTCCAACAGAAAGTTTGATGATATTACTCCGCATAAGTTCTTGTAATATCAAGAATATTTTGGGGTGTGCAACTTTACTTGCCTACCAACTGGTTTAACTTCTGTTATTGTTTTAAGGGTTGCTTACGAAAAATCATCAAATTACCCCTCCCGCTCTGGCCGGAGTGGAAGGGAGTGTCAGATTTTTACAGACTAAAACCCATCTATGTTCCTTCTTTACCCTTTGTGTTCCAGGGCCGCGGTATCTCTTTCGAACAGTCCCGCAGCCCCGGCAAGCATCGGCCCTTGCAGACCCCTTCCTGGTTGCTGACATCTCTTTGAGGCGCGCGTGGTACACGAACGCGCCGTCATAAGACGGCCGGACGGCGAGCTAGCCCACTACTCACAGTCCACAGGCCGCTCGGGTTGATCTTCAGGTTAAGCCACGCTTACCTAGGTTGGTCCGTGGATGGACCACGCATTCATTATATACCGAGTTTTCTCTGTGCCGCGGAAAGCATGCAAAGCCGTTGGTCCCGGCTGTCATTTGTAGATATTTGACAGTCGTTATAGGTAGTTAATTACCTGGAAGCCAGACAACCAGTCTTAGAAAGGGGTATCGTATTAACCAGTACTAACTGGGCTATGGAGGTCGCTACATGTAAAATACTGGTATTTAGCTGCAACCAGTTACACTGGAATTCGACCTAAACATAGTTGGGAAAAGGCAGATTATGAATCAGCTCTAAGACCGATATTTATAGAACCACTACTTAGCACCTACTTTAGCTACGTATTATTCCTGTCACTGAGGCACAAATGTCAAACTACAATGCATAGCAGAGTATGAACCAAGACTAAGGCAAAGCACTCGCTAAGTAACGTCAAAGTTAACTAGAGAAACTTCCCCATTCTGTTACGTCATCAAGTTATTTACCAAACACGTATGTGCTTAACCTGTTGGTAAAGACTTCAAACTGCCATTAATACTAAATGCTCCAGTTCCATTCAAAGGTACATAGAACCATAATGTGCTTGGTTGTGACCGAAAAGCTTGCGGGTAAGCTAAACAAGTCGACAAGTTCGGCAAGGCTTGAAGTAGCGAGCGACAGCATTCAATATTCAAAACAATCATGGTCAATTTCGGCTTTAGTATAGGAAACTGGAATTCGACTTTACTTTAGGTTACTGAAAAAGAGGGGTGTTCGTGGTTAAATAATAACAGCCGTTCGGGTCGATTTTTAGGTTAAGCCGTGCTTGCCTAGGTTGGTCTGTGGATGGTTGACCACCCATTACATACCGAGTTTCCTCCGTGCCTGGGAAAGCACGTTAAGCCGTTGGTCCCGGTGGGTGGGTTAATTTAACTACGGTTAGAGCGTATCTCACCATTTAAACCTTTGACATATAATAAACATCAGACCTGTATTCCCCGAAGGGCAGGCTGATACGAAGAGCCAGTTACGTTTAAGTCCCATGCAAGAGGGGACGAGCATATTGTCATTCACTTTGAACAAATGCATACTACGGGCTGTTTCTGTGAAATTCCTGACTGACCGACCAATCAATGCTGCCCGACACAAAGCTCAGAACAGAATACATGTGTTCTGATACCGGGAACAAATCCAGAATCCTGGAAACCTGGATCCTGGATCCTTCTAAGAAATGTCTAATATTGACGGCAAGGTTGGCGCAGTCTGGCTGAGCGATTGGCTGCTGCTCTGCGTGTCGCAAATATTCGTATAGCCTACAGGTAGTTGTTCCGGGTCTGGTTATTTGTGTGTGTGAGTTTGAATGTTGGTAGACGCACCCACGATACAGGGGAAATTCGTAGAATGGGTCAACGTTTAAAAAAATTACAAGCCAGTCAATAACACTGCCTACACAAAGCTCGGAATAGAATAATTATGTTTTGATAAATTAATACTATAGACCGACCGCTTTAATGAGTCCTCGCGAAAGTATCAATTTAAATGCAATATTCTAAAGGTTGGTCATGTATTGGTTCAATTAGTATCGTAATGACTACGTGGATTACAGTTATTTTAAAGCAAATAACTTGTGTGATATTATTAGGACTTTTTGGAAGCTTTATGTGCGTTTGTTGGGGCAAAGCGGAGGACTCATTAAAGCGGTCGGTCTATAGATATCGGAGGCCATATACCTGAACGAAACGAACACACGACTTATTGTTTTAATCAAAAATTCGACGTCCCCATGTATATTCGGAATTATATCACTGTATTCATATACAGTATTAAAACTTAGTAAATGTTATTTTTTAAACCAAATAGGCTTGCATTTAGCCGCAACTCGCCTTATGTGAAGCGATGATCCGGCCTAGGGTGAAGCACGCTTGCCTAGATTCAATTGAACTTTGAATAGATCCAGATTATAATGATCAGGGAACAGAAAAACCGGAACTATTATATGCGAAACGAGAGTTTCTGACGTTATAAATTCAAATTCAAATTCATTTATTTTTGTGAACATAAGTAAACAGTAGGTGGTATAATATATAAAATTCAGAAACTATCTATGTCCCGCCGTTAGGCATACAAAATGTTTCTCCAATTAAGTACATGAAATTAAATTGTCTCAAAAAATAAATTAAATTAAAAAAATCAATAAATAACAATGCAATTTGGTTACATAATTAAATAATTAAAATCATCAAATAACACAGCACAAAAAACAACAAACGATAACATTACATAATTTTATGTCGTCTATGTCAATATTAAAATTGCATGCATTGAATGTCAGAGTTATGTCAATATAAGTAAGATAAGATACATTTTTATTTGTCAAATAAGAATCAAATAACCTTGATTCCACTCGTTCGTTCCAGGTTCAATGGTACCTAATCTCACAGTCACACCATCAAAAAGCAAACAAAAGATTTGATCATAACAAAAGTATTATCAAGAGCAGACATCGATGACAGGTAAAAAGCGGCTATTATTACGAGTTTCCTTGAAATGAAAGCGTTCTCCTTTATTTCGTTGGGGCTTCACTGAAAATAAAATATCCTTTGAAAAAATAATATCAACTCCTAAGGGGGAGGCGGAGGTACATTGAGATGACAATTTTAGAACAAAGAATTTTTTTTTCTTGTACGACCGAATTTACTTATTTGCCATTATGAAATGGAAGAGCTTGTTTGTCGGTATACAGGGTGTAAACGGACCCTTCATGAAGCCGTCTACCAAGCATTCTGTACATCTAGCTAAGTAACTTTACGCAAAACATACTGCGGGGAAACTACTTTTTTTTTAGGTGAAAAATCAAGTTTTACTGTAGGAGCCAATGTAACGCATTCAAAACATTGTGCTGATGAATGGATAGTACGTGGATCTTGGAGGTGTTTATAGTAAAAACAATTCATTAAAAACATGTATTTAAAAAAACTTGTGCAAAAGTTGGAACTTTGATCCCCAATATCTCCGTAACTAGAAGGTTCCCAGGTATGGTCTAGAACAAAAAAAATATCGCAATGTTGGGGAGAACAAGTGCCTTTCGGCTTCGTTAAGGGTCTTGTTACACCCTTTATTTACTAACCGCGGCAATCTTTGAATATTTAAAATAGTGTCTACATTTTTAAATCACTATAATATTATTATTAGTACAGACAGCTAGTCGGGGTCGCGGCAGACCGAGGAGAAGATGGCGGAACGCCTTGGATAGCTCTTTCGTTAATTGGCGAGAAGAGGCGCGACATCGAGAAAAGTGGAAGGAATGGGGGGAGGCCTTTGCTCAGGACTAACAATAAAAAAATATAATTATTAAAATGTCATAACAGTAATATTCCCACTCTAGGACACAGGACTCTTCTCTTTGAATAGGAGTGGGTTGCAAGTCTGCTTGACAAATGAAAATGAACTGTATTGGCTTTGTTTGTCTAGCTAGATAAAAAAAAAGGAGGTACACAAATCCAGCGCAAACTTTAAAGAGCATGAAAGTATTCCACAAAGTGCACATTTAGAGGGACATTGACTTGTTTTGAAAATGGTGGGCAAATTGTAAGGTACAGACGCCAGCACATCAAGCTACCCAAAACTGTAACATATTCCCAATCAACCTTGAACCTAATGTTTTAACGATAAAGTTGAAAATCTATTAAAGAAATTTGAGAGATTGCACTAGCTTGACGTTGTGGGGTCTCCATACGGACATTTTAAATTTCATAAATATAAGGTTGGTCTTAAACAGGACTTTACTAAATCGTATTCATATCTAAATAAATGCTGGCGATTTTTATTACTTCCTCAAAAGATTCATTTAGGATTTACGTTAATAAATGTCTATAAAATATTTACGCTAATTATAATTGTTTTGTTGATTTTTTTTTAGATTTTTTTTTGAGGTGAGGTGCATCTACTACACTGCATAATATATAATGATTACTAGCTGTGCCCCGCGACCTTCGTCCGCATGAAATTAGCGGTGTGAAATATAAATACCAAATATAAATAAAAAAATCATAAAAATCGGTCGAGCCGTTTCGGAGGAGTGCGACCAGAAACACCGTGACGCCGATCCGATTCCGAAAATTCTTTCACTAATGTGTAGCCACTTTATCGCCGATCATAGGTTATATTAAAAGAAAACGGGCCGTTCCCGTGGGATATTTTTCGACCATAACGTGATTGAAGTCGCGGGCGAAAGCTAGTCCCTAACAAAAAGTCATAATTATCCAAAATACTTGGTATGTATGTAACCATAGCTCCCAAATAAGCACAAAACTTTAGTTTCTCTAAGGACTGCTCCCAATAGGTAATAAACCAAGCAACTTTGTTTCAAGAGCCTAATAACTCAGTATTTGGGTTACGCCTAGGTCTAGGCTCTTAGGCAAGGCAATAAAACTAGGCTACAAATCAGTAATGAAAATCTGTAACACGTGTGCAAAAAAAATTGCGAAGCTTACGTTTTTCTTTCGGTCGAGATTAAAATTATAATATTTCTGGTAAGTGTGTGCCAGAGGATTACTGGGCCGAAAACCATGTTTTCAGGGTTCACAAATGCCTCGATGTACTTTGAAATTAATGAGAATCGGAAACCGTAGATTTTTTTTTTTTTCGTCTTATGTCGTTATTTACTATAGATGGGCCTTTTAACAAGGTCGGTAGTGCTTAGAGCTGAATGCCCATGTATTACACCACACCTACATCCTACACCTACAAGTCATCATCACCCTCTTGACCTTATCCCAATTCATTTGGGGTCGGCGCAGCAAGTCTTCTTCTTCCATACTTGTCTATTACTCGTCATATCATCAGATACCTCCTTTCTTGCCATATCATTCTTTACACAGTCCATCCATCGTTCCTTTGGTCTTCCTCTACTCATATACCCATCCACATTCATACTCAAAACTTTTAGCCCGTAAGTCAGTGTTATCAAAAGCTGGCTTCGCATTATATTGAAACTCTTTAATACAGAAGGCCTGCACAAGGTCCCACGCACGTAATTTTGGGCTCTTTTATTAAATCCTGAATACATCCCATTATCCGTAACACACTTTTCAAATCACCTTTTGCCGTAGCCACAAGAAAAATATCTATTGAAATCATCTTCTGTCTAGCCTTTATCCTAAACTATGTTGGAGTCGGCTTCCAGTCTAACCGCATGCAGCTGAATATCTGTATTTTACATGGAGCGACTGCCAATCTGACCTCCACAACCCGGTTACAACTGGGTAATACGATACCCCTTGGGTGAGACTAGTTGTCAGAATTTCGGGTTTCTAGCTACTTGTTATGTCAAAGCTCTACACATGACGGCCGGGACCAACGGTTAACGTGTTTTCAGAGACATGGGGGGAACTCTGCTATGTAATGATGGTCACCAATCTATGGGCTGACCTTGACAAGCGCCGCTAAATCTTGAAGATCAACCCATACGGCTAATACAGTTGCAAACCCGACTCTCCCTTGAAACTGTTTTTATTTATTTATTTTATTTTATAAATTACAGGTTCCTTACACTTAAACAAAGCACACAATAGACCTCTGGGGTCTATCTTAGCATGCCATGGCCTGAGATTTGATCAAAGCGCAAGGTTAAGTTACAATCGAGTTGATGTAATGTTCTTTCAGCTTACGCTTTATATTTAAACATAGGTAATTTAACCAGCCCACATAACCCAAAGTACCTACAAAATGATGACGCAACACACAATTAGAGGCTTGATATCCGAATATCCGAAACAGAATGACAGAATACAACGTAGGAGTAATATGCGCTTATATTACGCGAAGGGTTCCGTGATATCCGCCGACAGAACGTCGCTGGAGGCTCACGTCATCTGTCGTTCTTGTGACGTCAGCGTGACGTCACATTCGCAAGATTATTAACCACTATGCTCGACAAGATTTTGACACATGACACACCAGCTGAATCGGTGGGGAGATGTGAATTGTCATGAAATTCAAGAATTTTCGTGAACTTTCAGCATTCGATTTTTTAATGAAAAATATGTCGCGGAAGCTGTTTCATACTATAAGTTTATGGTTAATATCTCCAATAACGTGTTGATATCAGTAAAACGGCGTCAGTCTATTTCCAAATATGTGTAAATTACGTACCGCTACACCCTTCCAAAAAATAGGTAACTTAGTTGCGCTGGAAATAATGTACATAGAAAAGTTCTCGTTTGCTAAAAAAACTCAAAAGGGCAAAATAAAGACAGTAACAAACTATCTGCGTTCTTATTTTTACCATTATTCATACATAATTTCATAAAAAACACGATCAAAGTCTTGACAAATATAACTAAAAAGTCTTAGTGCTGACCGTAAACCCAAAGTTCATCATTCGATTAAAAAGTTGGATTCAGCCTAATCGATACTCGAATTGAAATCAAGTTTGAAAAAAAGAGTTGAAACGGAATAAAAACTCTTTGGTATAATTTCAAAAAATTATTTAAAGGATCATGACCACGACAATATGGACCACGGTACAGAGTTGCGTCAATTCCAAAGTTGTTTTAGATGGTTTATAAATTAACCAAATAACCATCTACAATTGCCATTTTGGAATCAAAACCCGCATTTCCAAGTTTTTTTAGAAAACGTAACTTAACCTCAAAATAGAAATATCCGTCGTGTATCGAGAGGTAATTAAGGTCGTAGTTTGGAGAGCAGATTAATTAGCATATCTGATGGGATAGAGACTTAAATAAATCAGTACCTTGCCTTTATATTTCCTGTTAAAACAGTTACAAATACAAAAAAAAGAGAGCTGTAAAAAAAAAAACAATAGAATTCAAAGAGATCTTTAATTTGATCCAGTGACACTGGTAGCACTTTAAACATGTAGGTAGGTATATAATCAATCATAGTATATCTAACCCTTACAGTAAGTAGGTAGGTACCTATTCATATAGGAACAGCGAATGACTTCATTCATCATTTTCATTAAAAAAATCATCTAAATAAGATGCTGGAGCAGTGATATCATTGTATCGAGCCCAACTCAAAAACCACACTACTGTCATTATGTGAGCACAGCAGCCAACAGTTCGCTTACCAACAAGGCAGTTGCAACAATAACCTACTATGGCTTGTAATGTATTTGCTACAGCATCGTCTCTGCTTATTAATAAATACGTGTAATATGTACGACTGTTCACATGCCTGGATTTAATCCTACCTCTTAACAAATAATTATTTAGGCCTAAAATCAGAGGAATATCCTCATCAATTTCAGTATTCACTTCCACTGAATATATTCCAGACTGACGAACATGTTCCCCGAAGTAAGATCTGGCCTGTTTTAATTGATATGTACCTAGAGCAAACCGCTTAAGGTCAGCTATTGGTCTTGAAGATGGAAGAGGAGGTGGCTCAGGAATATTGAAATCATCACTTGACACAGCATGTGCTACAGTAGGACGATTTGAATCATGCTGCTGTTGCCTCTGTACTTCTCTCATAGCTGATCTCCAACATGCAGCACATACACGTTCCATTCTGGAAACCTAAAAAAAATAAGGTGCTTAAATATTTTTTCTGTTAGCCCAAGTAGACAGATTCTGTATTAGACACTCCATATTTTCAATAAGATACTAATAAATATTTACCAAGTGCAGTGGAACCAGTCTCATTAAAATGTTTCTTTCTTGTCGATCATGTCGCACAGGGTATGTTTTTGGTGCTCGTAAGATAGAATTTGCACAAGGAAAGCAGATTCTTCTATGTCCAAGAGCAGGCAAAGGCATAGCACTTCCTTCGCTCATTGTGTTAACTCGATTTTGAAGCAGTCCAAAACACTCGGAACAAATTATACTTCCTGGAGACAGCTGCAACCAAAAAAATATATTTGAAATGAAATATAAAAAAAGGTCATTAGAATATAGTATAATAGAATGAGCAAAGGAATGTCACAATCACCGACTTCAAGTCTAACTGAATGGGCCGCACATCATAATTATATTTTATGCTTACAGCATGGAGTGCTTCCAATTTCAGAATTGTGACATTGATTTTATGCTATCATTTGTCTATAGTTTTTAATATGTGATTTATAAAAAGCAAAACTTAAAATATAAAAACGAGAGAATGACTGGGTAGGTTTAAACTGTCTGAGAAATCAAGAAATAGACTGATAGGTATGAAAACGTCAATAGAATGTGCTTACCTGAGTAGGAGTTATCCATGACTGTAACACATTGATCATCTGAGTAGTAGCTTGTTCCAAAGAATACCTGCGTTGGTTTCTTAGGATTGCAAAAAAACAGTTGATACACTGGTTTCGCCGGTCGATTGTTCTTGTTGTCGGTACCTCACGCGAAGTGGTCGACATTTTCAGTAGTCGCTAAGTAGTACTGTTACAGTACAGTACAACAAAATACGAATCACACACAAACTTCAAACAAAGTGAAAACTTCCTGGCGTAAAAACGTCCTGGCGTAAGATTCACAATTTCACATTAAAGTTAGCGATAGTGATTGAAAACAAGAAATAAACAAATAGTTACAATGAATATCACAATTACTGTGGAGAGTAGGACTCGATCAACACAAAAAAACTGTAATACTTAAATCGCAATGAACAAACTTAGCATGCAGTATGCACCACGCGCAATTGACATTGGACTTTTTGACAATGACAATTCAATTTGAGACACCAACACCAATGTTGCCACTTTAGATTTTAAATGAAAATCGATTACTCGAATAAATACACTCGACACATAATTATTTCAAATGACTGATTTAGTTCTATAATCATTAATTTATTAAAAAGGTTTGATTTATATCAAACCGAAGCAAGATAATTAAAAAAAAATCTATGCAATCATTCATATATTATGTATCGTTAGCCAACAAAGTGAAATTGCTTTAAAAAGTTTTGAAAGCAAAATAATAAGACTACTGTGTGTGTGAAGTACTAATTATTTCACACCACAGTAGTATTATCTCGCTTTATTATTTATAAAAACCCCGCGATTTACCTTTCCAATGACTTTACATTTATATTAATTTGTAATCGTATGCAAAAAAAATCGATTAGAGTTGTCAATATATTTACTTATTTTGATTATGGCAACACTTTAACGTAAGAATAGCCGGCAGTAGGTAATTCATTTTATCAAAACAATTTCATAACTTATTAAGTTTACAAAATAAACCCCTATACAAAATTGGCATTCCAATTGCAGAATGACTTCAAAAATAAAGAAAATAATTGTAATATAATTTTTATCTTGATGCATGAGAAAAACCAGTACCGTTGATGGTCATGATCCTTTTAAATTAACTTTTTCAAGCTATCTGTTTACATAATTTCATTTAGTAATTATTCGATGTTTTTGGTTGACTTCAAGAGAAGGAGACTTATAAATGATAAGAAACACAGAAACGTGTAATCACAAAAAAAAATTGCTTCTAAATAAACATTCTGATGATTATCTTTCTTTTAAAAACTTATAGATAGTCTCCTAACTTTCCGTTGAACTAGTAGCGTGGGATTTAGCAAGAAATAAAGTCTAACAGTTCAAGCAAATAAAAAATCTGGAAATGGATTGATTTTCAATTGTACATAAATACGCACGGTTGCGTTTTTTTTTGTTTCAAAATTTAAATTAGGAATGCGCTCGCATTTCACATTTATTCTTACTTTATAAGTGTAATAATTTACTATTATCATTTATTGCGAATTTTGTTTTGAAATATCTGAAGGTTTGATATAGAATCTTGGTAAAAAAAAATTGTTTGATCCGCAAAAGATATATAAATTGTTGGCAGCGTATTGTCGGTTGGGTTATTGTGTTAGATTAGGACAAACTTTTTTTCTTGTTTAGCCTATTCTTTACCACTGTTGAGCAAAAGCCTCTTCCATTCCTGTCCTACTCTGTCGGTGATTTGCCTTCTCTGGCCAATCAGCCAAGAACGAGTCTAAATCGACACGCCAGCGTTTCTTGGGCCTGCCTCGGTAACGATGATCGACAAACTTATTGTCTTTTATTTCGCAATCGGCAATTCATAGGCCGTATCCTAAAGAAACGTTAGTTTATTCTTTGAAAGCGGTTCACTATCCACTCTAAAAACGTCTTTTACAACTTCAAAGTTCAGGTTATCCATCATAGGCCGTGGGCCGTGTCACTTGAGTGAAGCCGTGAACAGCTATGCGACAGAACCCTCATGGCCAGAGCCCTACTCGCATTTGTAGTTTTCTTAGAAATATAATTTCATATCTAGTTTTTTGGGTTGCAACTAAACCAAGCTCATTAAGTATAAAAAATATACACCATTAAAAGTATTAGTCGGAGAAGGCAAAAGATAAAGAAAATTGGAATGCCATGGGGAGGCCTTTGCCTTTTTGAGAAAGAACAGGATGATAAAAGAAGTATTTGTAAGTGGTGAATCCCACAAAAACCAATCCAACCTAACACAATTACTCAACCAAACTAAACCCAATTTTGTAGACTAAATAAAATTCATCTTGGGAACCAAATAATTTTTTATTGTGCCTAAGATATATAAGATCCTGGGCATTCTATATCCAACCGACCCACAACAATAAAAAACAAAATTAAGGAGTACCTAATTAAAAAAAAAACTTATTTCGGAATTCTTAATTTTGTCGTATTCTGTACATTTCTGATACCGCATCACTATATTATACTATTCACCGTTGAGGAGTGTCCTCATGAAAAGACAATCCTAGCTGTAGGTCAAATACGATACAAATTAGGTTTATTCATCAAAATTGAACGCGTATCTATACAAAGCTTCGTGTCTGGGCTACTAACCATTGAGGAGTGCCCTCGTGAGAAGGCGATTTTGGCTGCAGAATGAGGACATGATAGAAATCATGTATATTCGTCAAATATGAACGCGCATACAAATTTCCGTATCCGTGCTATTAACTGTTAAGGAGTTCCCTCATGAGAAGACGATCCTGGTTGCAGGATGAAGTCATGAAAGAAATCATCTATATCTATCAAAATTAAAAGCGTATACAAAGTTTCGTGTCCGCGCTATTAACCGTTGAGGAGTTCTGTGGCGAGGAGACGATCCTGTCTGCAAGACTAATAGTAATGTTTGTCATAAAAATGTATTGTCACCAGAACCAAAGGCATGTGCAAAATTTCAGCTCAATCAGAATAGGGGAACTGGTTTGAAATTCAGTTGCAAGATTTGACCAATACTTACTAACACGGGAAGTTAAATAAAAGCATATTTTTATAATATAAAAAAATACTATGAATTATCTAGTAAAATACAATGTAATTTGAACAGCGAACGCGTTCATAATTTAAAATTTTATTTGAAAAAAAACGGCGCGAATTTAGCCATATATCAGTCTGTGCTGTTTGTCGGTCATCGTTTCGGTTTTAGTACCTACAATGTACTAAAAACTATTAAAATTACCATTATAATGCTTAAAAAATATTATTGTATTTATTTATTCTATTTTAAGCTTAAAACTAAATTATTTTAATTTCCATCTATCGATTTCTTAAATTTCTTAATTTAATTTCTCGATTTAATCGAAATCTACAAAAAACGAATCGATTGAAATAATCGGTTCCACACATCATAATAATTTAAAAAAAAAAATGATCGTCAATGTCGAATACAAATTGAGGAGTGGTAATGAATATTACGAGTTATTGGTCCCGTATTAGTAAATTACGCTAAGATCTGGGCATTTTCACGTTGTTTATAATATTTGGAATGATATTTGTCATATTTGTTATCGAATCTGTTCGCGTCTGTGTGATGTAATGTGAAAAATAAAAATGTAAACACGCACGATTGGCGCGAAAATTCGACTTTAGATATCAAAATTCATCGTTACCACTGCTAATTTAAATTGAACTATGGATTAATTCGTCACATAATTTAATGACGAGTTAATCATTCTCAACATAGTGGAGCTTGGATGTCCGAAAACCACAATTTTTATGATTTTTAGCCTCGGCCGGCACTGCCGTCAAAATGGCGATGACCGTATTTACGCACTTGGATTTTATAAGGATAAATTAAGAAACTTGCGCGCTAAATACTGAAGTTTTAATGGCGGTGTCATATGAACTTTTTATCCAACTCTCTTAATTAACGCACACTCATAGTATTTGATAATCAGAATATTTAATATTTACATAAATAATGAGGATGACGGATGACTTAAACGCAGACCCCTTCGGGGGTATCTACCAAGCCGGCGGAGGTTTATGTGTCAGACCCCCGAAGGGGTACGTACCGAACTTTATGGTTAAGCTTTATTTATTATAACATATTACATATCAGCAGTTTGGCGTATCACATTGGTGGGTTGTCGTGCAATCCAGACTTTGGGGCAATTAAAGCGTATTTGCGTTTTATCGTCTGTTAACTTTGTTTTGATTTTTATTGGCAAAATGATACTTGAATTATTATAAGAATACAATTACAACATAATATAGCACGCCTGTAATGCACTGATGTTAGGCTGTGGTGTACCTTATAGTACAATCACGTTTCGCCAGTTATGTGCAGGGGCCGAGCCTATTGCCATCAACCGTTGCTGCTACTGAAAAATTCCTGATTAACAAACATACACAATAGAGGGCAACAATAACCTATTGCTGATAGCAATAGGCTCGCCCTCTATTACATGGGACACCTCTGCACCCCTGCCTAACCTTTCGGGGATTACAGGCGTGATGTTACGTATTTAATATGTAACATAGTAAATCTACCGTGTCTAAAACGAAAACTATTCCAAACAGGTACCTATGTTATAAGTCACCTATGTCATGTGATCCCACCTCAACATAAGGTACGTGTAAACTATAAATAGACAAACCAATCCCAGTTATATTAGAATCTCTTCTTAAAGGCCTTAGGTACAAAGCCTCTATTCAAGTCTAAATGTGGTATTCATTATAAGTTTCATCAGCTTATGACGTGTACCACTAAGCCTATAAACAAAGGTAGATACCAACTGGAGTGTATTCATTCGTAACAAGACTACACACGGTTACCCATTTTAGATTCAGCTGTCCAATTCGAGCCAAATATTCAAACTTCATATGTCGCTTCAACTATCACCAAGATGGAAACTACTGTTCTGTTTTAGAAACAAAGGTAGTAACCGCTAATACTTGGGTTTCTCGAAACATTCTCGTTGGTATTTCGCTCGAAATATCTCATGTGTGTTTGATGAGTGGATCGTATATTAGAATTTATTTATTGTACGAAATATTTGGAACAAGATCACACATTAAACACAGACCAAATTGTAGACTCATTGCACACACATAATATAACATCAGTGGCGAAGGTTCCATACAACTCGATTCCTACCAGATTCTCTTTGAAAAATGACACAGTCAGTATTCTATAGCCAAATAATATAATCAGATTAAAGATAATAATGTACTCCGCCTTACCTGTTACAAAAGTTGACCCCTCGCCACTGATTGGTATCGCTAAACTTATTTACAGTTCCTATTCGGTCTAACCTAACCTACACTTATTATCTCCATTAAAATTCATTTACTAACAGACAACGCCCTACTAAACTGTTAGGTCTTATGATCTGGCAAGATAAAAGAAAATAAGCGCATAACATCACGCCTGTAATCCCCGAAAGGTTATGTAGTATAAGCCCCTGTTATGTTTAAGTTCCATGTAATTGGGGGCGAGCCTATTGCCATCAAAAGGGCACAAATGAGTGCAATGGAAAGATTTTTGAAAATGCATCTCATGTATGGGTTCAGATAATTGTTTATACAGAAATTGGCAATTTCTTTTATGGGAAACCCATTGGATACGCCATGTGTCATCTCATTACATAAATCTTATCATATACAAAACAGAGGAGTTCGGTTGCTAAATTGATTTCCTAATTGCCCAGCCGCTTGCATCTAAGAACCCCTAGTTATTACAACAAATCCGATTAAAATACAAAACGTATTACTAAATCACGCAAAGTGAACATAATAAGAAAACACCGCCATCTCTTAATGATATTATAGTATTCAAATCTCAAGTAATTATTTTAGTATCCCCCTTAGCGATGAAACAAGTAGGCATAGGGGCATTAAGGTGCTTACACACGAGTATATTAATAATATTACTATCGCGCTGCCAATCACGGTAGGGTGCCGATATTCTCGAGAACGAGCTAAATTTCAAGTTACTGAGTTAGACGGAGTTCTATAGATATATACATACATATATTGCAATATATGTATAGTGCTGTAGTGGATTGTAGCAGGTTTAGTAAATTATATTTGAGTTCCTCTTGTCTACTTCGGAAATAAGTGGGTTATTGAAGCTTCTACAGGCTATGATTTTATATCGATATTAAATGTTGGAGCAAAAAATTATTTTGAAAGATTCTTGAGCTATTTAATAAATACGTCATGTTATGTTAAGTAAAAGGAGAAAGGAGGAGCTTGTGGCTAACTAATAATAGCTGCTCTGGTCGATCTTCAGGTTAAGCCGTGCTTACCTAGGTTGGGCCATGTATGGGTAACCACCCATTACACACCGAAAGCACGTTAAGCCGTTGGTCTCGGCTGTAAATTGTAGATCTTTGAGAGTCCTTATAGGTGTCAGTGGCCTGAAAATCTGACAACCAGTCTTACCAAGGGGTATCGTATTACCCAGTACTAACTGGGTTGTGGAGTTCACATAGGCAGACAGTCGCTCCTTGTCAAATACTGGTATTCGGCTGCATTCGGTTAGACTGCAAGCGGACCCAAAATAGCTGAGAAAAGGCTAGATAGATGATAATGTAAAGTAAAAACTTATTCTCTATCGAAGTTCATAAAATGGTCAGTCGAAAAGTTTGTAAGCCGACGACTTTTTCGTCGTTGTCGAAAAAGAAAATATAGAAACATTAGTGTTTTCGCTCTTTATTAGTACAATTTACGCTATTCAATTATTTGATGAATAATCTTTCAAACATTTGTGAACAACTATTGTAGTAGTTACTGAAATGAACACCTAACATTTTACTTAAAAGAATTGGCACTGAAAATATGTTCTGAGTTTCTTTTATCAACATTATTTGAGAGCTAAATACGAATTGCTACAAATTCTATACAACTGTAGTACTGTCAATTCTATTGTACTAAATGTCATACTTCCTTACCTCGACAGAAAGGTGCTATATTTGGAGATTCTTATTACCACTTTGGCTTCAACGAAGTCAAATATTTCGCAGGAATTTTCTTTTGTCATACCTTTTTACAAAACCTCTTCGATACAAAGTAGGTACCTATTATTCTTTTAACTTGCTAGTATTCCTATAACAAGTTTTATTACTTCTTTATTGTCTATTATATTTTCATTCCCTTGTCAGGTTTCACGATTTAGATATCTTATTATTTATTACCATAATCATGGAACTTAGAAGTATTTATCAGACAGCAAAACGTCAATATTCTTTGCTATGTTTTGACAGTTCTTTTTTTTTAATTGCGGTCAAATCGGACTTCGCACCGGACTTTGACAGATAACACTGCTGGTACTGACATATCTATCAATGTCACCGGACATTCTGGAGTCCACAGCCAGTCCGGCTATAATATTGCAGGTGAGGCTCTTTTTTGATGTTATTTGATCACTAGACAATTTTTCGATTATCTCCTTCCTATTTACAACAAATGATCAACCAACCTAATCCCAGTAACCGATAGCATAAACTACGTTTATTATATTACTATATAACGGCCAGTACCGGGTATCTGCGCTCGTCCTTCGGGAGCATTTCGATACCGATATACGCAGTTACAGACCGTTCCATAACTTGCGGTCCCTCGACTACGTTTGGTGGTCTATTACAATTATGTTGCTACGATTACTTATTGACCCTATTATGGTTGAGGGATCCCGTATTTTTTTGGTTCGTTTACGTGGAAAAGCTTGATTGGGTATTATGTTTGGTTTCACGGAAGCTGGATGTATCGTAGAAGATAATTTTCGATGGGTCGAACATGAGAGTACAGAGTTCTCATTTCTGTATTGAGCACAAATTACGGTTTCCTAAAGGTGGGTTTGTAATAAATATTCTGCAAGAAGATATTTTATTATACCGCGGAAATTGAGCTAGCTCTCACAAAAATCCGCCATGTTCGAGTTTTGGCGTGTTTGTCTTCATTCTGGAACGGTACAATTTTTATTTCTAAATTGTGTCGATCGAGTTTAGTTGGGCTCAACGTCGGAGCGTGAAAACGGAGAATCCCAATCTCTCTTTCACATTACTCCACCTTTTGTACACTGCGAATTTACATAAAGAGCCTCACTCGGTCCTTGGGGTACCTTTCCGGGTTTTCCATTTTGTGCTTGAATGCGACGTATCGGCCGGGTCCTAACTATAGCTTGAATCTGGCAAAGCGGCCGCCTCGTTTTATTTCGATCGAACCACAAAAGGGTTAGGTTTTTTGACGGCTGACTGTACATTTTTTGGTAATTGGAAACTATTCCTTTTATGAGGGTACTTTCGAGACCCCGGTATTGTAACCTTAAGGATATTTTAAGCTTAACGGTATATTGAAAAAGGTTTATCAAGTGTTTAGTTTTTCGAAGTCTTTTCAAACATTTGAAATGGAGGTAATAGAACAAGTAAGAATTCTTATTTCATTTAGATAGAAATACATGTTCTGTTTACGATCCTTAATTTTCGTATTCTCGTACCACTGGCATTCATTCACTACCGTAAACCGTCTTATAGTTGAGAAATGGCATTTTACAACTACGAATGAAATACGACCGGAACTAAGCCGACGTAATCACCGCTTCCCACGACACTATCGCAGAGCCGAGATATAAAGAAAAAGTGACGAAAAGTTCAAGAACACGTTCTATTACCCAGCTGAACTATTCTCACCTCCTCGCCTCGCCCGTTCGTCTCATAAAGTAAGAAAATCGTCCGCGGCCGACGATCAGTGAAAGTAATCTTCGCAAACATTCTACCTCCGGGCGGAAAACAATTTTCACTGATGTATTTTTTTGAGAGGCTCGTGTGTTCCAGCATTATTCTCGAGTAATACAGGATTGGAGTTTTTTCTCTCGCCCGTAATTCAAAGGAGGTTTTACAGGGAGTTTTTACTACGTCAAATATAATTCGGACCGTGTACGAAACGTCCTTTGTCGGCCACAGATTCAACGTTGTGATTCCTCATGAGATAAGCTTGTAACCACATTTCTCTTTCCAACACTATTTAGTTAATCCCAATTTTAAACTAAAAATTTTGAGCATTTTGCTGTGAAATGATTTCTCAGTTTTAAGTTCGCAAATAAGACTGCCATATATTTAACACGAAGATTAAGGGCTTATTTTATTAGATTTATTTGTTGAAATCTGATTCATTATACGCCTAATACAGGAGCCAGATGTCTCGCAAATCTTTTTATATTAATAACAACAATTCAAGGTAAAATACGCTTTTCTTTGAAATGTTGTAGTTTCAAGAATTTTTCAGAAAAAATAGACACGCTGGTAATAAAAGAATAATGACGATATTTTTCACAATTTCACTTCATATATAAATAGAATGAATTGTCCCTGCGGGGCACGGTGAGCATAGGTACTTATTTATAGGATAGAAACACAGGTGGGTTTTGGGTCTTAGCAAATGTGTTTTACGCTGCCCCCGGGCGCCCTGCCGTGACGCATTGGCGGCCGGAGACCATTAGATACGCCAGCATACATAACTTCCTACCGTAATTATTGCGGGTGTTAAACATAAGTTGAAAGTCGGTCAGTCTGTTGTGGTTTAGGCCTCAACTTTAAGGGAATAAGTCTGGCTAGTTCTGTCCTAAACCGGTCTCTAGTTAGAAAACAGTTTAAATACATGAGCTATACATAAAGAGAGTACGATATAGGTGGCCATAATATGTAAAATGATTAAGAGGTTGGAGGAAGGTTCGTTGATACCATGTCATGTTCTCCTAGTAACACAAAATAGCAGTCTTGTTCTTTGAGACCTGTCCGACGCCACCACCAATGCCGTCGAGGTGGCAGAGTTCTGGACAAAAAAAAATTAAAAAAGGGAAATCATCGACACGACGAAGAAGAAGGCTTGTTTTCCCGGAGGATAAGGCAGAGGAGGCCTATAGTACACCTACATTTCCCCATGTAATAGGGGGCGAGCCTTTTGCCATCAACCGGGCACAAATCTAGACTTTGGGCTGCTACTGAGAAATTCTTGATAAAAATCACTATAACGCGTTGCCCTGCATGAGGTCCTGTATTGCGGTGTTGGAGCTGATGTAATTGAGACCCAACACGAACAAGACAGTTCACTATTATCAATCATTTGCGATAAGGGTATAACAAATACCTATGTCTGATCATATTCCCAAGTTCATGTTGACGTTATTCCACATGACGCGTTTAAAACATCTTCAAAATGAAATTCTTATAATTTCGTAGAGATAAATTGTAAACGAAACATTCTCATTACTCAGGTAAATTAAATAATATATCAAATGAAATACGCCGTATACGATTATAAAGCAAATATTTGCTTTACCCGACCTTCTTCGGTTGAGGTATATAAAGAATTCTCGACATAAAATGACGGAGATTTTTCCACGTTTTTAACTTGATTAAGTTTAGCTGAGCCATCTTAATATAAATCAATTCTCTTTAAGACACTGTTTGTTGAAAATATTGTTGGAATTTCTGTGGATTTTGGGATATCTAGAAATAGTGTTTATTTTAGTATCCATTTTGGCGTTCTGATATTATAACTATCAGCGACCGTGTGATACCAATATCTATACTAATATTTTAAAGAGTAAGTATGTATACATGTACGGGGCAATCTTCGAAACTACTGATGCGATTCCGAAAATTCTTTCACTAACTGGAAGTTACATTATCCCCGAGTGTCACAGGCTACATTTAAAACGTTCCCGTGGGTTAATTTCCGTACATAATGGGAGCGAAGCCGCGAACAAAAGCTAGTATCTAATAGTGGCACTACACTTGGCAGATCTGGGCAAATATTCGCTTTCTACCGATAAGACAAAGTGAACTTTATCTCAATAGTCATAAAGAACATTTTGTTTCGAATCGATATCGCAAAAAATTTGACAAATACGCCATGTGAAGTGCACCTACGAATAAGGGTTGCATCTCATCTAGAAGCACGGAATCGCATATTTTCATGTCGCGTGCGATAGAACTACCGCTCTGTATCTCGCTCTAGCAAATGACGGCTCTGAGCGATAAAAAAAGATAGTCCGAGCATGGAAAAAAAACTCTTGATTGCTCTGGTAAGTAATATGATTATGGTCATAACTGATTAACGGTTGGTAATGTTCTACAGAAAGGTATAGTGCATAGTTCCCACAACCGACGTCCGTTAATACCAGTTGTCTGAACCTGGACGATGCAAAAGGATATGTAAGAATCGTAGCTGGTGGCGTTCTGTATTTTCTCGTGAGAAGACCTGGTGATTTTACATATTAACTAGCTAGGTACTCCTGCAGTTTCGCCCGCTTGGAGTACCGTAACTGTCCCACGACCCACAGATTCATACTACCGGGACAAAAAGTTTAAAATAAAGTGTAAATCCAGGTATTTGCGTGAAAGAGTAATAAACATCCATCTACATATTTATCCTTACATACGTACATCCATCCATCCTTACATCCATCCATCTATCCATCCACCCATCCATCCACCCATGCATCCATCCATCCATCCTTACATACATACATCCACCTTACAAACTTTCGCATTTATAATTGCAGTGAGATGATAAAATAGTTTCGTTTCTATTTACTTGAATCTTACTCTCTGAGACAGACTATTCTCACTTCCAGAAACCATCAATCCAGTACATTTTATATATTTCTAAATTCCATTGAAAACATTTCGCTGGACAGCCGCACTTCGGTTCTCTCATCATATTTTTTCTTTTCCGCTAAAAATGAAGCCAGCGTTGGCGGCCATTGTTGTCTTTTTGCTTTATGTTTGTGTTTGCCCAGCGTTCAGGTGTTGACTCAAAAATATTGCAACGGTTTTTAGTGAATGAAACATCGGAAATTGAAATCATTTTCTTGTAGCGTACTTTGTTTTTGAGGCCCTTTATTTGTAGAAAGGTAGTCTGCGACTGTATTTATTGATTTGTGATATAAGGACAGGGACAAATCACATGTGACTAAAAGAGTGTTGAATATAAATGTTGATGGATGGAGAGGGAGAAGAAGATCAAGGAAACGATGGATGGATTGTGTGTTTCATATCATTATATGAAACAAAAATGAGTAAATGATAGCGTGAAGATTATCACAGGAGAATGGTGTTGCGCCGACCCCAAGTAACATGGGACAAGGGCAGGAAGATGATGAGTGATTCGGATCCCATAGATACATATTTAAGGAACCTGTATATTAGAGTCAGCCAAAAGAAAATACATAAAACCTACCTATGCGTTTTTTTTTTGTATTGACTTTATAACATTTTAAAATCAGACAAAGTAAAAGAACTTCATGACAATGGCATACTCAAAAAACAGGCCACAATAAAAAAACAAAAGCGAAACGCAACATTCGAAAATAATTTTCACATGTAACAACATTCTGATTAAAAGTGCCAATCCATATCTTCGGAAATATAATTGAATCACAACATTTAATTTGAGAACATCTCTTTCATATTTTAATTTCGATGCAGCTTTCCACTTTATTAATTTTAGTCCGGACAACAATGTTCTTTTACTAGGTCAACGGCAGAGAGCTCGAAATGAATCCGGATCATTGATTTCCCAGGCGCCTGGTAAAACCAAACGTGCCTTTATTTAAATACTGGAGTCTGCTGTGTCGTGGCACTGTAGGCGTTCTTATGAAATTGGCTGTAATACACTATACACCGTGACTTTTTAGTCGTCTTACAAAGGTGGTCCACTCAATGTGCCCGACATAAAATAGCTCTAGACGCGATTTTTTTTTTACCCGCCTTAATAGGTACAAAGAAAAATAAATTAAACATTAGAAAAAATTATGAAACATCCTGTTAATGATGTTTTCGTGTCAAACGGGAGAACATACCTACCCAGTGCTCGAGTCCAGTAGATCATCGCTAACAACAGGGTGTTTTAACTACGTCATGCGTCATAATATTGAATAATATGTTTATTTTTAAATTATTAAAATCTAATAAATACCAATTTTTTTAAGAATGCTTAGTAGTCATAGGATATATGGAGTGAGCTGCGTTTTGAGACGACTAAAAAGACACGGTGTATATTCGACGCCTGGTTATAGCTACGGATCAGTTAAGGCTCACGGCTGTAATATGAAAGTCGAACGAGTCTGGCTTCTGGCATTAACCTTGCCATTGGAGAGGTATAGGTTTAGGGTTGCTTGGGAGCGGTTATGGGGCTTACTTTCAAGGTCATCGTTATAAAAATGCAATGTACGTGATTCACTTTCTTATCCTGATGAACACTGGGTGGAATTAAACATAGAGTGACTAAATTCTTGTTAATAATTTCATCACCTTCCAGGATGGCATAACTAATCCACTTACCGAACACAGAAGCTTTGACAATACAACCCCTTAAATAATCCGTCATCAAACCAATTTACTTATTATTCATAATTATAAGGCCCATATTAACAGTACACGCTTTTGAATAATTTATAAAGACAGGTACACACGGAGGCCTACATTAATCAACAGCTAAGATTGTTCGGCGGACGTTAGTATTATATTATTCGGTATTTCATCAAAATATCGTCCTAAGCAAACATATGGGCCTAAACAATATAAATTATTCAGCAACTAAATATGACAGAACCCAACAATCAGGCGTTTGACTCCAATATTCGTATAATTTCGTTACCAAGGCCCGAAGCCCCGGAACCTATAATTATTAAACCACTAGTTAGTGGTAGTTTAGTTAAACTTCCATTTTGATTGCTGGTATTGAGACCGAAAGTAGCCATGAACAAATAGTGTCTAGAAACTGTTGTTTAAGTAACAAAGATTTATTTATTGATTGCTGTTCAATGAAATATTAATTGATTATTAATAACTGTGAGGTTTTGTGGTGGGCTCTTAAGGAGGAAAGTCTCTTGTGTCTAGGGAGTATGTGCAGTCAGCCCAAGTACGGTCTACAGCATGGACTACTGGCAGCTTCAATGTGGCAGTTGGCTTGCACCAAGGGTTGGCTCTCAGCCGTTACCTCTTCCTGGTGATAATGGATGTATCTTACGTCGGCATCCAGGAAGAGGCTCCTGGTGTATGGAATTTGCCGACGACTCTGGGCTAGTTGCCGAGAGTGCCCCAGAGAAAATTGGAGGTGTGGTGGCAAAGACTGGAAAATGTTGGTCTGAAATTACGTAGAACCAAAACGGAATACTTATGTTTTGTGATTTCGGCGGTCTCTCCCGTCCTGTGCCTTCGCCGAAACGCGCATACCGATCTGCTCCGTTTTTCGCTACCTGGGTCGCTTTTGCAATGTAGACCGGGACATAACGCACGGGATCAACTCAGGATGGATGAAATGGCGACAGGTCCCCAAAAAACATGGGACAGGGGCAGGAAGATGATGAATAACCTTTAGGAAATCTTGTCGTTCCCAACATGGATTAAATTGCACCATCGATTGATGGCATGAAAAAGCAGCAGCATCATCAGCATCGCGTCTTGAAAATCTTAAGAAAAAGAAGTTATTGTGATATTAACACTATCATTTATAGAGCTACCTTTTTCGTAGAATTGAATGTTTATTAAACAATGGGAAGTCCCTAATTCAGTTATCATGTGGTGCTCTTGAGTACCTCATCGTTATCTGCCTAGTTTTTGCCCAACTATGTTGAGATCGACTTCCAGTCTAACCGGATGCGGATGAATATAAGTATAAAGCAAGATAAAAGCACCTACTTCAAATCATTTTAATTACTGAGTGATCTAACACTTCATTTCAATAGTGGTCAACAGTGTCTCACACGGAATGGATTCAGCGGTCAGTAACCCACAGTGCGGTGATTGGGAAACGCCCTTAAGACAAGCCTATGTCCGGTATAAGACGATACCTTTATAGTGGAACATTGTTGTGTCTTAGGATAAGATGGGTGAGCCTCATCACTGAAGGCCATGCAGTTTCAAAGCCGTTTGAAGAAAAAAACTTTGCGTTTGAAAAAGTAAGTATTTAAATTATCAATAAGTGTATAAGTGACTGCCTCGTCGGTCTAGTGGTCGCAAGTGAGGTCTTGGGTTCGATTCCCGGGTCGGGCAGTGTTATTGGGTTTTTCCATCGGGAATTTCTCTGTAGCAGCCACGGGGTCTGGATGTGTGCCCGGTTGATGGCATTAGGCTCGCCCCTATTACATGGGACTTAAACGTAACTGGCTATCCCTACGGGGATACGGGAAAAGGTGTGATGTTATGTCATGTTTCAGTTCTTTTTTGGATGAGCACAATAATGTAAATTAATTTTGATCTCTAGCACCAATTAATTGTCTTGATTTATCAATAAGTTCTAAAATTAGCCTTGAACTAAGTAAACAAGTTAGTTTCAAGCTCGACCTAAGTACAAAATTCTAATTACTGTCAAAAGCATGTCAATGTTTGAACATTGTAAGTTTTCACGACTCTCCTACAAATTGATATCAAACGGTAATCGCCTTAGAGGTCCTCCCACTTATAAGTTTACATTAAATTAATTTACTTAGGTAGAAATTGCTCGCTCCAACGAAACCTTGGTAGCAATTCGTTAGGAATTAATTGAAACCAATATTTGCTTTACAATTTTCGAGCCTATTAAAATACTAGATTAATTTAGAATATTGTAACTTAAGGTACCTACTTAAAATTTATTAAAATTACGAACCTGAAATTCCAATTGTTGGAAAAGTATTTTCAGTATTTTATTAAGTAAAGGAGTTTTAGTTTTAGAATTCGTTTTTTCTTGTTGTAAATATTAAAACATCAGTCAAAATTATTTGAGGTGAGTTGATTCATTTCAATTCAGTAATATTTTTTTGCTCTTTTGCAGAACTTCTCATACACAACTGAATAGTACGTAGCTGGAAACGTAATAATTCGTAGTTATGTACCACGTAGTTTCTATAATATTGTCTATCGAATTTCCTATGCCTCGTCAAATATACGTTATTTGAGGTAGCAGATAATAGTTTCAAAAGGCATATTTTACTGTCTGAGTGTGACTAAATAAGAGTATCTCCTTGCACAAGAGTTTTTAGAGTTTCATGTGTATTTTTACCTGCAACGATCTATAATTCCTCCATCATGATTTATATTATAAACCAATATACCGGACCCTTCACGAAACCGTAAACCAAGCATTCTGTACTTCAAATTAAATAACTCTACGCAAAAATTATTTTGGCGAGTTTTTTTGGCGTGAAAAGTCATGTTTTACGGTAGGACTCAATGTAACACACTCAAAACAATGTGCTGATGCATGTATGCAGGAGTAGTATGGGGGCCGTGGACGTTTTTTTAAGTAAAGTTATAGCATTAAAACTTGCATTAAAAAAAACTTATGAAAAAGTTGCAACTTTGACTCTCAATGTCTCCGTAACTAAAGGGTTCCCAGGAATGCATGTTCTTGAAAACAACTGATCACAATGACGGGGAGAGTAAGTACCTTTTGGCTTCATTAACAGTATTTTTATTATTACAATATCAGGTCCAAAATGTTCACAATACTCTCATCCAACTTTTACTACTCACAGACTAAGAAAAACGAGATAAAGGTATTTAGCAATGTTTACGTTCGATAAAAAGTTTTACATCCATCTAAGGCAAGGTACTCACCCTTATTTATGCTTCTTTTCAAACTTTAATCCTTTTCTTTTCCATTGATAAGAGAGGCTTTAGCAAGTTACAAAGTTTCTAGTACCTACCTTACTGCCTTCAGAGTAAGCTACTTTTTATTATTTATAAAAGTACCCATTATAATGGTTATTGTCTCGAAGCTAAGTTTTAAGAGTATTTTAATCTCAGATTTTTACTCTTCAGTGAATAAGTTAGGGGTTTTAATTTTTTTATGGCGTTTTTGTGATTTTTTGTTGGTTGGTTTTTGTTGTTTATTGGTGCCTGTTTTTAGGTACTTTCAAGTGGATAGTGGATTTATGTGAGGACAAAGGATTCTCATTCCTGCTCTCTGACTATGTACTTAAAATGCAGGGTGGAAGGTAGGCCGACGCTAAAACTGTTTCCACCCCCACATAGATATTTTTCGTTGGTTATAAAAAACAAAACAGCTGTTTCCTACAAAAGCGCAATACCTATACGGTCAAAATGTATGGAACAGCTGTTTTAGTTACCGATGAAAAGTTTCTATGTACCCTCACATAGAAACTTTTCATCGGTTTTGACCGTATAGGTATTGCTCAGAATGATGTACTGAATACATAAAATAAAAAAGCCTTTTCATTTCTTAGAGAATTAAGGTTTACAAACTATATTTTGTTAGTATCATAAAGAGTAATTTGATTTTAAGTGTCAGTTAGTTTCCTGTGATTTTGTTACTGTATGAGTATTTTTTTTTTGACTGAATGTCATAGTAACCGTTTAATCGTTGATGTCCGTTCCGCCGTGTATATGCAAATGCATTGAAACAGTATGAAAATCACACACACACACATACACTTGCGCACATACTCACACACACATTCACACACTCACACTTACGCTCACACTTTCGTCAGCTGCTAATCTTCTTACCACCCCGTTCTTTTCACGTGCAGTTTGTGCCACCACAACTCTCAACTTAATTACTCCTGAGATAAACATCAATGGGAAAGATAACGCATTTAGTACCTAGTAGCCTACTATTTAAAGCTACTTATCCTAGAAATAAAAACTCTTGAGTGTAGGCCTTTTTACGACGTAGGCAACCACTAAAACTGGGTCTTCTCATAAAACCTAGTCAACTTTGCCTTAAATGAAATCCTTTATCTTCTGGTATAAAAATAAAATTACTGTTCTTCAATTTTGTCGCAAGAATGTCTCTCGTCTTTTCTTTCATCTTATTTTTATTCAAGACTCTCTGTGATAGCACTTTATCTATCAATGAACGCACCTTTAGAAGTAATTGTGTAGTTGTAATATTAGTAGAGATCTTAAAGTCAGCCATCCACTGCAAGGTGAGTACTGTAGTGATTGTTTGTCAGCCGAATAATTATTTATTTAACACTTCAAGCACGAAGTACAGAGGCGGACTTATTGCCCCTGGCATTTTCTACCAGTCAAACTTTGGGTGATGCAGAGAAAAACAGTGCAAAAAAACTTTTAAATTTAATACTAAGGCAAACTACAAGGATATATAAAATACTATAAATATATATTATCTTATATATAAAATTCTCGTGTCACAATGTTCGTTCCCATACTCCTCCGAAACGGCTTGACCGATTCTCATGAAATTTTGTGAGCATATTGAGTAGGTCTGAGAATCAGCCAACATCTATTTTTCATACCCCTAAGTGACGCAGACAAAGTTGCGCGGGTCAGCTAGTATATATATATATATATGTATATAGACAGGACAAACAATGGAGAAAACATTAACGTTGTGACATTATTTTGGCCGTTGGTCGCAGTAAAGCAGTGCCTTTAAATAAAACTTATCTGTTGCCCGCGACCATCGTCCGTGTGAAATTATTATAAAAATGTTACTTCCCTATTTGAATCGGATGTTGTCAAAAATTTCAAGGGTTTTTATTGTTTTGCACGGAACCCTAATCTTAGCTCTTAGCTAACCTAAGTTACTTCTTATAACGTCAGCTATCTGTCATTGAAAGTCCCATCAAAATCAGTCCAGCAGTTTCGGTTTAGCCGGAGCAAGCACACAGACAGACCGACATACAGAATTTAAAAAAAAAATGTTGTCTTGATATAAGAACCGTATTTACTTTCATATACATTCAGTATAGAATACTTTTATTTTAAAATAGAAACTATTTAATTTTATTTATTTGTATAGATGGCAGCACCAAAATTGAAGCAGTAAAATTGCACAGCACTGAAGAAATAGAAACGTAGCACATTATCATTTCCCACTATCAATAAATAGTATCAAGATCTCGTTTCTACCAAAACTAATAAAACGGATCAAGAAGTATCAATAGCCATTCCGTAGCATGAGCTCTAAAATTGAGTCTGGTCCACTAAAAACCTATCTTATCCAGCATCATAAAAATACGTATTGCAACGGCTTTACTTACAAAATACTTTCAGAAGCACTCCAAGTTCTTACCAAGAAGGTGCTCCCAACTTGAGAGTATGTTTAATAGAACCGTTTTTCTACGTTGTCTTATTTTTTATTATTTATAGCTTAGGGGTTTAAGTAACAAGTTGTAAGTTCACAATCGTGATGGAATTTTTTGTGAGTTGTTGGGTTTTTGAAGAAAAGTTTACTTATTACTTGAATCAATGCATTTTTTTTTACCAAAATGGTCAACATTTTTGCTGGCATCAGATAAAGTTAATTTAATTTAATTTGTATTTCTATTTTCGCGTTTTGACGAGGAGTTGCGGAAACTAGCCCGTTATACAATACAATAGTATTTCTATTTTTAATCTCAATTCCAACCATTATTAATTCATCATGATATTATTAAGTAATTAAATTTGATTTGATTGTATTCTGATATTAATAATTAATAGCATGATTGTTTAATTATATATTGTATTCCTAATTTTAATTTCTAATAATTATGTATTTAGAGCATGTATACTTGATGATGTGTAAGCTGTGGTTCCCTGTAATTGAGTGTGCGATATAAGAGTTTTTTATTATTTTGTAATAGTTTTCATTTTATATAAGACAAATTGTAATGTGACTTGTTGGTGATTTAAAATAAATAAATAAGTAAGTGAGTTCTCTCGTGTGGAGTTGGTGACAAACCCAACAAATCAAAAGGCATTTGTTTTCACGATGACAGATTTTTAAGAAAGGTTACACACACGGAATGATTACGTGACACACCTACAATGGCAATGTCTATTATTTTGACATAATATCACGCCTATAATTCCCGAAGGGTAAGGCAGAGGTGTTCCTAATAGTACACCCACATTTTGCCAGTTATGTTTAAGTCCCATGTAATAGGAGGCGATCCTATTGCCATCAACCGGGCACAAATCCAGGCTCCGCGGCCGGTCTGATGAATACCTGATTATTTTGACAATTCAACAATATTCATTGCATTTTGTTAGGAAAACAAAATGCAATGCAATAAATAAGGAATTTCTTTCATGATTCGTGTTTTACGCAATTGGGATGCTGATTTCTCTAAAATTAACAATAATACATAATAATATATATCTCGATTACTCACGTCAAAGTAGCCGTGGAGGCAGTGTCAGACTTTTACTGACTAAAACCCATCGATGTTCCTTCTTTGCCCTTTGTGTTCCAGGGCCGCGGTATCTCTTTCGAACAGTCCTGCAGCCCCGGCAGGCATCGGCCCTTGCCTGGTTGCTGACATCTCTTTGAGGTGCGCGTGGAACACGAACCGCCGACGACACGGCCTGTCGTCATAAGACGGACGGACGGTGAGCTAACCCATTACTCACCGTCCACAGGCCCGCGCCTACGGTGGCCGGGAGCCACCACGTGGCCCCCGACGCCCGGGATTCCTAAAAATCCTAAAGACGATATTAACTTTGATAGTTCAACAATATCCGCCTTTGCTGCACTTTTTTCTTTCCTGTCTAGCATGCCAATAGATTCACCAAGTTATCACCAAGCTAAGAAATTCTAATCAAAGTATTATGACTACTGTAAATACATACACACATACATAAACTCTCGCCTTTTTCCCATGGGGGTAGGCAGAAACCACAGAACGCCACCTGCTACGATCCTTACATACTCCTTTTGCCTCGTTCACGTTCATACATCTGGTCATACACGCTCGCCGGTTGCGAGTACTACGCACCTTACGTTGATTTAAAAATTAAAAATACTCTTTTTACATATATTATTTTCATAATTTTAAGAATTTATTCATATCTATGGATGATACTGATTGTAAACTAATACTGTCAGTTACGGGATATCAACCCGCGATCATGCCGTTTGCAACAGCGTCGAAATATCGGGAGCCCAAAATAATGAACAATCACGGAAAATATTAAATGACAATATAAGTTTAGTTGGAAACAGTGAAAGCTTAAAACAGTGTTTGATACTGATTGTGTTTGTTGCAAACATTGTATTTTCGATTAAAAAAACCTGCTAGGGACTCAGTACAAAAGTTTTAACAGCGAATATTCGATGTTATTACAGCCAAAAAACCTGCAGTATTATGAATAACAAAACACACAAAATCACAAAACATTTATGGCGTAACGATATCAACAACGTCAATACGACCCGAAGCCACTCAATATTCTGTTGTGAATATATTTTTGACGTGCATTGTACGCCCTCATGCCAGCCTGCTCCCGGGAGGGTTGAAGCTGACAGGCTCAACCAAGAGGTAATCCATTAAAGCCGGTGTAAGTCCCTACAATAACATAATATGAACAGTGACAGCCCTAGCAAGTTTGCCTACCGTTAATGTTACCTTATTTTTCATTGTGTACAATTTTGACTGTGGTTCTATAGTTTGATGGAGGGTCAGGGATTTGTCGATGGGCCATTAGTGAGGTTTTGTAGAAATGAGGTGCCATTCTAAAGATTGATTCTCTTTTTGTTGCTTGTTTCGAATTTACGATCAAATTATCAGTCATCTGACGTCTACGCTTTCCGTGAAAAACTCAAATCTGTCTTACAACAAGGGGAAACGAATACGGTTTTTTAAATAAAAACACAATATGCTCTCGCTGATGAAATTGCTGCTTTTATGAAGACCCAAAGATCATAAGAAGAGATTCAACTTACAGTTTCGTACATAATAATAAAATTAAAATAATGAAGAATGCTCTAAAAATAATGCCCATTTTCATTTCATTTAGTGACACCTAAATAAAGCGGTCTGTTGGATTTTTGACATTTGACAATCGCAATAAATACTTTTTCTTTCTTTCTTTTTTTTTCAATATAAAGATTTAGGTGGCACCTAGAGTTCCCGAAAACGGGCATAAACCTATTACCATCAGTTAAACAAAGGCTCAGAAATAAGAACAAGAATCAATTAATATTACCCACTAAATCCGATTTTACGTACACAAACAATATTCAGCTACTTATAACATTAGTAGGTAATCCCGTAAAGCTCCTGTAAGACGGCCTACAATAACATAATGCGTGAAACAACATAACCTTTAGCCCAGCTTTACTTACCCGCAGTGTACTTAGTTACCAACTTAACTTGAATTTTTTGAAGTACTCTTTTGAACGCAGTGATTATAGACTGACCGCTTTAATGAGTCCACGCGAAGGTATCAATGTAAATGGAATATTTTGAAGGTTGATCACGTATTGGTTGTAATTAGTATCGTAATACTTACGTGGATTATGATTATTTTAAAACAAATAACCTGTGGGATATTGTTAGGACTTTGTGGACGCTTAATATACCTTTGATGGGGCAAGGCGGAGGACTCATTAAAGCGGTTGGTTTGTAGAAGAATTGGCGTTAAGACTCATCGACTGAGCTTACAAGTATTATATTAGTAGTATATTGGTACACATTTGCCACAATTTAGTAATAAAGTAATCTTCAAAGATTACCCACATCAAAATTCTCTTCAAGAACTTTAAATAATTTATCCGTTAGATAAATATTCACTTCATTTAAACGGGCGGAAATGAAACCTTTGGGTCTCTTTGAATCGGGTAGATCAGTCATAAATCTCTTTTTATTACATTCCAATATTATAGGTATTTTAACGAAAAAATGGAATTATAACAAAAAGGTTTTAATTCCGTTTAAAAGTTACGACGATTAGATACTAAAAGTAACTGGAAATCTTTTTAGTATAATATAACATTATGAATGCGTAAGTAAATCTGACTTTCTGTAACTTTTCACGTATTAAGGGCTGAACAGATTTCGATGTTTTTTTTTTATTGTTTACTAACATACATATTTTTTTATCTACAATTTTTTTTATTTTTTTTATTTGGTACACATGCTGATATGCCTCAAGAAATAATTATTACCCTTAAGCAAAATATTACATCTCTACGCGGGCGATGCCACGAGCAAAAGCTAGTGACTTACAAAGTACAAACATGTAATAGTTTAATGTTCAGTCAAATAAGTTACTTACTGTAGTATCTTGTTGGGCTCATAAATAAGAAGTGCATGAGTAAAGGAGTGCTTGTGTGACAAGATAGCTAGGACACATCCTCCCTGATGGTTCCGCCGCGCGCCGCCGTGGCGCGGTGGCGCTAGCGTGCATTACTGAAATTCTTTATTTTTCACATTTCTGGACGGACAGATATGCGGTCGGAACGCCGCGTTTGTCTTGAAATGATCGGAATTTTAATTGTTTCTTGAATATTTTTATTTTTTTGGGATAAAAGGCTGTTCGTAAACTCGTACGGAATGAAAAGTACGTGGATAAAAAATTCTTTGTAGCGATTTTCACTTTACAGTATATTTTATGTGACACATATACCGAGTGTAAAAAAACATCACCAAGCCGTATTTTGCGAATTCTGTACATGCAACTGAGCAAAAATAATTCCTAGGATTTTTTTTGTGTGAAAATCACATAGTTACAATATTACGTAAATAGGTAAAACGGTTGACAATTACGGTGTAATTATACCACATAGGTATAATATCAACAAACAACCTTCCAAAGGGTTGAAATTTGAAATCCATCACAAATTCTCAAGTCAATACAACCAACCATCAAATATTATTAATACCACTTATAGGAACATTATTCCCCCCTGCAAACGTTTCGTATACTCAAACAATTACAGTTCCGTAACAAGCATTGATTAACTACTACGCTATTCAGTAGCAAGTAAACACGGAATACTTAAGGATACAAGCATGATGCAAAAACAAGACGTAGAATACGTATCTATTAGAAATGACAGGTTTTGATAATATTTTGTTAGATTGCACAAACATTCCATAAAATGAAGACCTATTTTCCAGTATTAAAATCATACCGGATTTTATTTTGGCAGCCACAAATCTGTAGCTCCGTGCATTCGCAAAGACATTGTTTTAATTTAAAATTCGGATTCCTTCTGTGAATCGATATTCAGCGAATTGTTTGTTTTTTACAAGCTTTTATTTCACAAGCAATGTTTGTTTGTTTTGATCAAATCGTGCAACTAAATTTTAAAATAGTTAATGCAAATCAATTGACATTCTGACAATTTGCATTGTCATTTAGTTGGGATGACAATGCATGGTTAGCTAAGTGACGTCATTCTAAATCCAATATGGTGGACTCCAAAAATTTCCAACTAGTTATTTTTTATGCAACCCCATGATATGGATATCAATTAAAATGGGTTTGTTGAGACGAATACGAAAAAAAATAACGTCACACCTATATTTAAAAACTTGTTTTTAAAAATGTTTTTTTTTTATTATAGTCTGGTTTTAATGTCTTTTTAGACAAAAAAAAAACATAAAACGTAAAAAAGTTCCACACTTAACTACAGAACTTTCCCTGAGTTCAAGTTAGTACTTCAACCGAGGATACTCAGCTCGCCAGACGATCATAAGTCAATCAATTTGTAACAAAACTCAATCACCTCGTTTAGAAGTCGGTTAAGTTTTCGAACTTCACTGTATTAAGCAGCCAAGAAAAAAAAAAGGTATAACGTTGAATACAGTTTTCCTTAAATCTAAAGGGTGACTGGTAATTAGTGACCGATACTTAAAGACGCGATTTTAATCATGAAAACAAACAACTTTCCCAAAGAAACATATTTTTTGAATACACATTCACTTTTATCAAAATATTAGGGGAACTTACTTTTTTTTTTACGGATTGGAAATCATCAAATAACTCCTCCCGCTCTGGGTGGAGTGGGAGGGAGTGTCAGACTTGTACTGACTAAAACCCATCCATGTTCCTTCTTTGCCCTTTGTGTTCCAGGGCCGCGGTATCTCTTTCGAATAGTCCCGCAGCAAGGGGAACTTACTTCCTGATGAGAAATCAACATGGCGGGCAAATGTTTCTAGCTGCGAAACTGTAATCGTTTATCTAGTTCAAGGTGAAAAATAACTTCATATTTCCATAGCCACTAACTTATTAAAAAAAAACAAAATAGCAACTCTTACCAATACAAACCATCTCTGGTTTAATAGTACAAAACAAAAGAACCTCTATTAAGAATATGTGTTTAAATAAGTAAAAATAAAAAACGAAACTAACTAAGCAGTCAATATCATGGTTTTATTTACTTCATCAACGTTCAAAACGTCGTTAACATTAGAACCACGTCTGAAACGTTCGTTTGCATACATTTTGTGAATAAATCATTGTCTTCAGAACAACAAGATAGTGCGTGTTGCTTTGGCAAATTTATTTTTATATTCCACAGAGTTTGAATACAAAGAGCGGAGCGGTGCAAGAATATTTCAGGGGAGAAAATATTGTTGTGGTTTTAAGTATGACAAATTAATGTTACAGGCATATTTTGTGGATGTTGTAGGAGACAAAATGGGCTCATTTTTATATATTGTGGCAAGAAGTAGGTAGTTTCCTTTATTTATTTCTCTACACATTTTTTTTTCATTTTTAAATATTTCTTAAAAAAAAACATAAAAAAACATTTAAAAATACAAAAAACAGTGGTCCGCCGGTGACGGAAGCTGGGTCCAAGCTACCGGTGGTTAGGGCTCCAGAGACAGGAATTTCCTCACAATGCGAGCCGTATTGGGGAGTACTGCCTTCTGAATCAAGTAGTTTTATTATTAGGGAGGGACTCTTTCTCTCTTATGATACTAGGTGATTATGAGATAGTGAGGTAGTTCTAAGCCACCTAGCAATTGCTTCCCTCATTCATTACAGTATAAGTAAATCAAGAATTTTTTGGCAACAAATGGCCAATCAGCAGCTTGGCGTAAGCAGCAGTGGCCCAGTGGTGACAGCCCCGACTTACGAGCAGTAAGTCGTGGGTTCGAACCCAGGCAGGCGCATTACTTTGGGTAATTTATTTTATCACCACTGCTTTCAAAACGCTGAACGAAAACATCGTGAGCCAACCGGCAAATTCGAAGACATGTGACATCTACTAACCCGACTGGGGCCGCGTGGTGGATTATAGACCATTCCCTCTCGTAAGAGGAGACCAATGTCCCAGCAGATGGAACATTATAGGCTGATTATGCTTTGCTTAGGCTTATGCAACAGCTTGGTACCATGGCTGATTGTTTATGATTCGTCGAAACCTTAGTACCGTCACTCAAGGATGTGGGATAAGAATCTATTTCAGAAAAATACCCCTTGAAATATGCATCAATAAAATCACAATTAGATTGGCTGGCAAAGTTCATTAACCTGACACGTGCTAGAAACTTCTCCTGTTACTAACTCAGTAGCGTCAACATAAACTTCAGGAGTCACAGTAATTTGGTTTCAGCCTGTAATCCGATGAAATGGACAATTACTGGCACTTATCTAACTAGACGTAATTACTAAAGTACCGAAACTGTATAGAAAAAGAAATTGTAGATAACAAAGAAATCTAGAGAGAATATTAAGGCCTAATCCGGAGTCCGGAGGTACAGTCACGAGCGCCAATATGTTTACAATTTTCTAAATTTAAAAGCAATTTTGGCGAGAAATAACGATGCAGCAAACTCAAACTCAAAGTCAAAGCATTTATTTCAAATAGACCCGTGACAGGCACTTTTGCATAGTCAAAAATAAGCTACCTACAGTCCCGCCACAGGCATAATAACTGTGAATGGACTGTAGTTGCCCATTCGAAAATAGTAGATCTCATGGAGAAGAATGGGCAAGAAACTCCATGGACACTCTTTTCAAATCAAATTTTATATATTACATAGTCCTGGGTACAATATTGTTGCTTCTATATGTGAGCACAATGTAGAGATAGGAAAATAGGATCAGTTCAGATCAGGATCAGCTTGGATATAGGATCTTTTTCATAAAGAGATGAATTCCAGAACACGTTCGTAACAACATGAAATTTTAATCAGTACTGTAGGACAAAAACACTTTTAAAAGTTGTACACCACGTGTCACCAATATGTAAACACTTAGTTTACATATTGGTGCTCGTGAATATACAAGGTTTGTCCAAAGAAATCAGGGCCGTCCTAAAGCTCATTGGGTTGACAATATCGTCAAAGTCGTAGGAAACACCTGGATACGGGAAGCACAGAACCGGGAAGTGTGGCAGAAAAAAAGGGAGGCCTATACCCAGCAGTGGGTGATTCCGGGCTTATATGATGATAATGAATTTACAAGAAATCCATTGACTAAAAAAACTTGAAGGTCTGAATAAAAATGTTAGGGGAACTTACTCCCTGATGAGAAATCAACATGGCGGGCAAAAGTTTCTAGCTGAGGAGCTGTAATCGTTTATCTTGTTCAAGGTGAAAAATTACTTCATATTTCCGTTGCCGCAAGTTTTGTGATATATTTTTAAGATGAAAGTTTTATATTTATATACATAATTAAATTTTATAAAACACGAGGTGTCTGGACGCTTGGGGCTATAGCTACGGTGAACCGAGGCTTTGGACGTGGGGACATGTTTATAGAATTATTTCAGAGATACAAATGAATAGATACTTATAAGCAAAATTGCAGCTTTATATTTTCAAGTCGCCGTTCTAAACATTTATATTAGTACACTGTTTGGCATTTGTTTGTTAGTATTTCAGTATTTTTTACATTTTTAATATGAATTTATGTTTGCCCGTTTAAATACTACCCCTATCTAATTACTGACATTATAGGTAACTAATAACTACTAATATTATAAATGCAAAAGTTTGTGAGGATGGATGTTTGTTACTTTTCCACCCAAAAACATTAGGATTTACACATAGGAAACTTTTTATTCCGGGATCATACTTCCGTGGGACCATTATCGAAGTCCACGCATTGGATTAAAAAAAAAACCTTTTACTCACTAATACTGGCTGAAAATAAAACAAGTAACACACTTTTGTTTCCTTTCTATTGTCGTTAACAAACATTTGACACAAAATGTCAAGCAAGCAAACAGATACAAATGTTATGAAAGAATCAAAGAGAATGTTTACTTTTGTGGTTTTATAAAAAAAAAGCAATAATTCTAAATAAAATTAATATGAGACACTGCATAGGAACAGTTTGATTTAGTTTTATGATAGTTAACACCAACGGAACAAATTTTTGTTACCTATATTTGAAATTAATTGTGTACATTTTGAAACAAAATATCACATATTCAAATAAGTACTCATTACATTCAAACAAAATGTGTTTCAAAACAAATGAGAACGCAATTCCATTACATATGCCTACAACAAATACATAGTTTGAAAACTATTGGTAAAATCTAAACCATTCAATGAATTTTAAACTAATTAAAAGCTGGAACATTTTGATTCAATGCACATGTAAAACCAATAATGCATGGTTTACGCTTCAACATTTACGTTATTTCTGTGTAATTGATGCATGATCCCACCCTGGAAAATGCATTAATTTCGTGGAAATAGGGATTTAAAAGTCCCATGGTTTTTAGGCTTCCGTCAACAAGGAAAGGAACCCTAATAGTTTCGCCATGTCCGTCTGTCTGTCACGACAAAAAGCTGAAAGACTCTTAGTTCTAGAAAGCTGTAATTTGGCATGAATTTACAGATTAGTTACGCCGACAGAGTGGTAAAATAAAATCTTGCAAAGTATTTTTTTTTAGGGTACTCCTGTACCTACACGTAAAGTGGGGATATATTTTTTTGGATAATATGATATGTATAATATAATTATAATTTACAAAATAAACATTATTTATAAAGTAAGGTTATAAAATGATGTTTTAAAATGTCTTTTTATGTAATGTTTTTTTAAAGTAATGTTTTCTCCTTTTTACAAACATTTTAACACATCAAAACTATTTTTTTTTTTAGAATCTGATGAGGCCGGAGGTTCATACTTGACTTTGAGAAAAACAACCGATAAAGTCGGAGGTCACAGTCTCTTTTAAAGTCCATACATAATCTTGGTAAAGTTGACCAGAAGCTCGCAGGATTTACCTTTGGTAAACGAAGTTAACAGTTTTACAATAACCAAATTAAAAGCAGAGATCGAACGATGCATTCAATAAATTGAAGTTACGTTACCTACGTTTAAAATCAAATCAAAATAGTCTTTATTAACAATCTAACAAGTTACATTGGACGTGCGGTGTCGTGTGAGAATCACCGTACTCGTAGAACTAATTAATACGTTCTTATTTTCAATGAACAGAACTAATCAAACTCAATGAGTTCTTCACAACTGATTCGCGAGTCCATTAACTTACCTAACCATTTTAATTAAAATGAATAAAGTGATGTGGAATTTTAACCTTGATTTAATAAAACATTGCTATCTAGCTAGATATTTAGCTTAGTGTGAAATATACAGACTTAATTCTGAAATCGATATTGGTAATTTCTAAATTAATAAAACCGTACAAGGTAAAATCTAAATAACTTGTACATCATAGTTTAATAATTTCGCATACAATGAATTCATTAGTTAGCTTTTCGAAGTAATTAAAGTTAGTATTTATTGTATTAATGATATTAACTGCACATGAAGTACTTATACTTTATTAAAAAAAACTATAATAGTTAAAAATAATCCGCCGTTTTCCGAATAAAACAGAACAAAAGAAAGGTTTACTTTAACCCTTACAAACCAACATCAGGCTCAACACAAATAAGCACGTCTCATTCAAATTAAAATAATTAAATTTTAAGTTGCGAACATATTCACAAGGTTCACTTAACCAAGTTACTCGGGCCCAAAACTAAAACAACTTTCAGTTTTCCCTGGAGGCATGTGGAATTGTCTGGATAAAATTTCTGTAGGTAGATAGATACTTTAGCAAAATCTAGGTCTTAAGTTTTTAATTGCTGTACGCAAAGCTCCATCTGGGAGCTCAAACGTGGTTAAACTTGTTAGTGAAGTAAACATGTTTTTTGCGAAGTAATTTCAATTTGGAACAGGACAGAGAAACTGCTAATTACTGTGGAATTTTGTAGCTTAAGAGCAGTGAACTTAGGATAATTTGGTGTAAAAACATACACCATAGAGCTCAGAATGTTTGTATTTTTCTACTTACTTGTACATTGGAAGGTATCTCTTATTGAAATTCATCAATTTAATTCACTTATTCAAATGCCTCATTGCTCGCAAAAAAAAACCGAAAGACCGTGTCTGTCTGTCTGTTTGTCTGTCTGTTTGTCTGTCTGTCTGTTTGTCTGTCTGTTTGTCTGTCTGTTTGTCTGTCTGTTTGTCTGTCTGTTTGTCTGTCTGTTTGTCTGTCTGTTTGTCTGTCTGTTTGTCTGTCTGTTTGTCTGTCTGTTTGTCTGTCTGTTTGTCTGTCTGTTTGTCTGTCTGTTTGTCTGTCTGTTTGTCTGTCTGTTTGTCTGTCTGTTTGTCTGTCTGTTTGTCTGTCTGTTTGTCTGTCTGTTTGTCTGTCTGTTTGTCTGTCTGTTTGTCTGTCTGTTTGTCTGTCTGTTTGTCTGTCTGTTTGTCTGTCTGTTTGTCTGTCTGTTTGTCTGTCTGTTTGTCTGTCTGTTTGTCTGTCTATTTGTCTGTCTGTTTGTCTGTCTGTTTGTCTGTCTGTTTGTCTGTCTGTTTGTCTGTCTGTTTGTCTGTATGTTTGTCTGTCTGTTTATCTGTATGTTTGTCTGCCTGTTTGTCTGTCTGTCTGCCTGTTTGTCTGTCTGTTTGTTTTTCTGTCTGTCTGTGTGTCTGTTTGTCTCTCTGTTTCACTCTTTCTGGTTATTTTTCACACATTAACGGATTTCCATAAAGCACACAGGTAAAGCCACGTCCTGGGCCAGGACATAGAATACTTAATATCCCGGTAGTACTTTTCCGTTGGACAATTTCCGAACCTCAGGCAGACTGCATCGCTTCCAAAAGCTACTGGAAATAAATATTACAAAAAGCTCTTCGGACATAAACGGAATCAAGCACAATTTTCCTACCGTTCCAAAAAGTCAGTCTCATCATCATCAGCCTACGACAGCCCACTGCTGGACATAGGCCTTTTCAACCGCACGCCACTCAACTCGATTCTCGGCAACTCTCATCCAGTTGCTACCAGCCACCTTGTGAAGATCGTCGCTGCACCGAGCCTGAGAGAAAAATCAAACTGGGTGCACAAAACACGCCGAAAAAAATGTTTCACAAATACGTCTCGTTCTGAGGTACTAACACGAGTACGCGGTAAACGTTAATGCGAGTAATTTTAAAATTACAAATACTCGTTCTACATAACGGTTGTGATCATTTTTTTTTTGTACTGGGAACCTTCTAGTTACGAAGATATTGATGGTCAAAGTTTCAACTTCAAATTTAACTCCAAATACAAGTTTCAAATGTTTGTAACTTTACTATAAATACCTCCTTGACCCCTGTACTATTCAATTAATGCATCTGCGCAAAGTTTTGAGAGCTTTACATTGAGCAATACCGTAAACGTTATTTTGCATATAAAAAAGTCGTTTCACAACAATTATTAATTAGTTTGATGTACATAATGCTTGGTTGACAGCTTTGTGTCGCCTCCTTCTTGCAATCCTTTTGCACTCTGTTAATTTATTATTTTATTCAAACTCATGGCTATTTGTGTAGATACTTGTGCTTGTTACAAAAAACAGTAAAATGCTAAGGGATAGCTGTATTTTCCATGAAAAAAATCAACTTGTTTACTTTACCTACGTTTACACCGTTCGCTCGTATTACCTCTGTTTGCTATTAATTAGCAACAATCGCTTCAAGTCCTTGACACTGTTTCATCACGTCAAACTGACTAGTATGAGGATTTACGTTCCTGTGTGCTGATTGGATGGTTCCGATTCACGTCCAAAATACGTGCTAGAATCGTGTGAGAACAAATTATGACGTCTAATTAGAATTTGTGAACTCGTTATCAATAATTTGGCTTTAAACGCTAAGTTGGTGAAAATTATTTGAGGATTTCTCGATGTTTATTTTTGCGATTGAAGGTACTTACGTAGGTACTCATAGGTCTCGAGTACGAACCCAAGACACACTTCTGATTTTTCGGATTCATGTGCGTATTGTATAATTATCACTTGCTTCCGTGAAGGAAAACATCGTGAGGAAACCAGCATGCCTGAGAGGTATTACTTGACGGCATGTACAGCCAAGTCAGAGACCCATGGGCGGCATAAAAACTCGAACACCAGGTTAGGCACTAACAACACGATAAAGAAAGAACAGTTAGGTACTTGTGGGTACTACTTTTCTTGATTCACGTGGATTTGAGTCTTTTTGTATTGGTGAGAGAAAACGGTGGCGAGATGATTTAGCCGCGTAACGCGTATCACGAAAGCTGGTTCGAGGTGGCGCAGGAGAAGAGTACCTGGAAGGATTCGGGGGAGGCATAGTGCCCAGCAGTGGGACAAACTAGGCTATTGATTGAACAAAAAAAAGAAGTGAGAGATTTATCAAAATAGAAATCTATTAACATTTTCTAAAAGTTCTCATAATTTTATGACTGCGTCCTATCAGTGACAGTCGCATTCTATTAATTACACAGAGCGTCTGAACCAAAGTTGGTTGCCTACACCATCCATACGAACATGACGATCACGTGTTCGCGTAACTGATCGCTTTTGTTAAGATTAAGGTTATCTTAAATACCTACTAACTTAATGAAATAAATATAATAAATCAGTTTCAAATTGAAAATTGGCACGAGGCTTTCTATTCAAGTTTATATTTATTTTAATAAATCTCATTTACTTTCATCAATCAAGACAAAGAAAATGGAAATAACTCCACTCCTTTTAAGCTTCAAATATCAGCTTTAAGTTGTAGTAGACGTCACGTCACATCAGTGATAGCAAAACCAGGATAAGCTGGCCTCTTATTCTATTGAATCTTAGCACTACTCTAGGCCAGATTAAGGTCAAAGTGTTACCAAGGACGTGGGATGAACTACACTACTAGTACTATTACCACAATCATTTATTTCTACAACTAAGCAGCGTTGTTTTGTCCAGAATATAGACAAATAGCTTTTGTTCACGGCTTCGCTCTCGTTTCGTACGGAAATTGACACAGTAACGTTTAAATGTAGTCTATGACACTCGGGGATAATAAAGCTACCCGTCAGTGAAAGAATTTTCGGAATCGGAGCAGGAGTTGCGAAGATTACCCCCTACATACTAACTTACAAACTTTTACCTCCTTATAATATTGTTATAGATTGAGAGTCAATTTAGTCTTTCGGATGGCATTACGTATCGTTGCTTCTTGTATCACATTACCTACCGTCTGATGATCTGACAGCTGGTTTGCCATCAAACAACATTAAAAAAAAAAAACAAATGTCCGGCCGGACCCTAAATAAAGCGATCGTCGCACGAACATGAACCTTCCGGTTTTCCGAACAAATAAGTAACATGTGAACGCGATGATCACGTATTTATTTATTTATTGAATATAATGTACAGAAGCGAACATTAAGCAGGCATTCTCTACCTTTGAGTGATTCAGAGACAAACTTAAACATACCTATTCGTGGCACCGGTCAATTTAATAAGGACGCAGACGGGGTCAGACTGTAGATTTCAGCCCCAAAATATTTGTAGTTTAAAACTGATACGGGATTTTAAGTCCTATAGACATAGCTATGTGTAGCGATACGTCGTGGATTCCTCACAGCTCGCCGGTTTCCAATTAATATTTTAAAGGACGCACCTCTTCACAGTCTAAAACATACTTTAATAATAACCAGAGCGGAATGGATTACATCGATTGGTAACGGATTAAAGATTACGCGTTTTAATCTCGAGGATTTCGTTTTGGTTATATTGTAAGAATATTCTGTGAATTTAGTTTCATGTAATATAATATCACGCCTGTAATACCCGAAGGGTTTGGCAGAAGTGTACCTAATAGTACACCTACATTTCGCCAGTTATGTTTGTAATAGAGGGGACACACTATTGCCATCAACCGAGCACAACTCCAGACTCAGTGGCTGCTACTGAGAAATGGGAATTTCTCAGATGGAAAACCTAATAGCACTTGACTCAGCCCGGGAATCGAATCCAGGACGTCATGATCAGTAGTCGCTCTTGCGAGCGCTACACCAACGAAGCTGCCAATACGTATGTGGGTCAATATGTATTTAGTTTGACTTTTAAATATTATTTTGTACCCTATCACAATTTTGTCCTATTTAACCCAAACGTTGACTGGTAGAGAATTCCTTGTGGCATTAAGTCCGCCTATGTATCACTATTGTACATGAAGTTCTAATAAATATTGATAGAACGCTCACAATTTGACCATAATGAGAATTGATCGAGATAAATTATTTCAATATTTTGATTTTTATTCCGCAGGTACTCTATTATTTGTGTAACGTACAAAACTTAGGACTATAATAAGCAAACTGCTTGAAAAGTTGATTGCAATCATTAGCATGCGAAGACAATCACTGTTACTTCCCTACATCACCAATACAGTCCCGTAGTTCTCAATAATCAGAAATGAACGACAATTCGAATCGAATCAATACCGTACATTCACATACGAAATTCAAATTTTCTTACGTGTTTTGCAAATTTCGCTGGTTACCCTGATTACGCCTTAAGTTCAAATCGAGGACAACTTAATGTTGCGACTACTTTCATACTACTTTCATCCAATTCCCAGTAGGTACTTGATTAAATTAATTAATACACAGACACGGACACTAAAGCAGTTATTTATAAACTAAAACTCTCTCAAACAAAGTGTAAAAGGCTACAACAAAATAAACACATAATCCTTTATACAAAGTTGGTTTAGCTGGACAGAAACTTCCATCCATGTTGGATTTTCAAACAAAACGTATGTACTTACCTGTCGAGAACTCAAAGTAAACTGTTTTTGATTACCTAAGTCGTAATATGCCTAAATAAAATATGATACATCTACTTTGAGCGGAGTAACTGTGGTCTAAATCATTTCATTTATTATTATTATTTATTTTTATTTCATTTCTTGACCTACAGGTACATTCAACTCACTAGGAATTTCTCCTGGGTGCTTTTACAAACATTTAGACTCACATACACAAACAGCCAGACCCGGAACAACTACCTGTAGGTCTTACAAAATATTTGGTCCTTACAGGAATCGAATCCACGAAACGCAGCGCAGCAGTCAATCGCTCAGACACTGAACCGTGCCGTCCAAGTAAGATAGTGGTCTTGAGAAATCGTACTGAATAGTATGGTTTTGGGTGTATCGTAGATCATTACAGGGCAAACAATTCCTCTGTAAAAAGCTTCCAAATATGCAGTAGAAACTGATTTGCAATAAGAATGTCGTACCTTCATAAAACATAAACTCTTAATCGTATCTCACAATACCATTGAATCAAGTCAGGAATAATGTGTATCGCCAGTCAAGCCTTTGTTTCCCGGGCCCGTGGACGGTGAGTTATGGGTTAGCTCATCGTCCGTCCGTCTTATGACGACAGGCCGTGTCGACGGCGCGTTCGTGTTCCACGCGCGCCTCAAAGAGATGTCAGCAACCAGGAAGGGGCCCGCAAGGGCCGATGCCTGCCGGGGCTGCGGCACTGTTCGAAAGAGATACCGCGTCCCTGGAACACAAAGGGCAAAGAAGGAACATGGAAAAAAAAGAAGCCTTTGTTTCCCAAACCTAAAATAAAACGTAAAAAAGCAGTCGTAACTTACATGTAAAAACAAAAATCTTCACTCAAACGATATTTTATTCGTTTAATATTATCCATCACATCAATAACAAAAAGGCATTCCCAATAGACAGGCTCACAATAGAACATCTCATTTTTTCATAATAATATCCCCAAGAAATGGGCCATTATCTCTTATTTATCGCTAAAACTCGTGAACTGTACGAGGCTCAACTCTTTTTACTCAACAATAATTCTTTTGGCCTAAATAAAAATGTCAACTTTGTTAGAATTACATGTTATCTACATTTTTGCCTGAATGGCTGTAAATTTTGTTTTAAAAGGATAATGCACTTATCTCTCTTGACCTCATCATCTGCCTAGCCTTTCCCAACTATATTGGGGTCGGCTTCCAGTCTAACCGGATGCAGCTGAATACCAGTATGTTACATGGAGCGACTGCCTATCTGACCTCCACAACCCAGTTAGCACTGGGTAATACGATGCCCTTTGGTAAGACTGGTTGTGACTTTTTGGGCTACTGACTACCTAACGACTGTCAAAGATCTACAAATGACATCCGGGACCAACGGCTTAACGTGCTTTCCGAGGCACGGAGGAAACTCGGTATGTAATGGGTTGTCACCCATCCACAGACCAACCTAGGCAAGCACGGCTTAACCTAAAGATCGACCCGAGCGGCTGTTATTATTAAGCCACGAGCTCCTCATCTCTCTTGACCTAATAATAATCATAATTACATCAGCCCAATTTTACAAGTTCGCATGTGGTGTGTCTCCACAGACAATGGCCCATCTTCCATCTTGCGCTGCAAGCCCTGACATTGGCTCACTTGACGATCTCATGAGTGCATCAGTCAACTTTGGCTTTTACCTGAATTTTGGGCTAAATTTACTGTTACTGGAAGCCTGTGTCGTCCCACTGCTTGGCAAAGGCTTCTCCCCCTGACTTCCAAATCCACGGCCAATGTGGACCACTGGTCGTTGGAACTGTCCAGCTCGTCCCGCCATCTCCTGCGAGGTCTACCGCGTCGACTTCTGGCTGCGTCAGGGCTCCACATCGAGGTTATTTTGACCCACAACTCGTCAGGCAAACGGCAGATAATGCCAGCCCAGTTCTACCTCAGCTTTGCGGCTTTTTGAGCAACGTCAGTTTGGGTCAATTAAATTTTCCAATGACGTGCTAAACAGAATAGCCAAATTTTTCTTTACTACTTTTATTGTTACCTAACTTAAGGCCAAAACTAGCAGCCTAAAACACGTTATAAAAACTAAACAAAGCATACCTATTGCTATCAATTCATATCACCAAAATAAGACAGAGACAGCACTATCTAGACACTTCAGTTCACTGTGTCCAGAATTGGGGCCTGTACATAGTTTGTTGCTTTTTCATTAAAGAATCTCAATAAGATTTCAATCAGTTTCAGATTGCAAAAGTAAAACTTAATAAAATCTATAACCATAAAGGGTTTTATTTTCACTATTATTGAGCGGATTTTTACATGCTCTTCATCACTTTGGATTATCCGCCTGCAAATGTACAAAAAATAGATTGGCTTATGCTTACAACGAAAAATGAAAATCCATTTTATCATCAAAAAATTGTTGGTTCTTTTTTATGTGACTAAATCCATCATACATCAATTTGCTAACGCAAATCCACGTATAAAATATGCAAAACTAAATTGAAATCTTTTGTGTTACACAATTTTGGATGATATAATGAAATACGCAGAAATAAACACTCCAAGTAAATTAATTTAAAAAACACATTAATCTAATCAAAATGAATGTTTGAATAAAAAGACTTGAGATTTTAATTAACAGGTTTGTTCAAAAATAATCCCGAGTCCCTAACGTTCCCTTTCAATAGCAAACCGCAAAAACAATTGACAAAGAAGGTAGGCAAAGAGACCGTGAACCGGCCGCTCCCCGACCAACGCATTAACAGACTGTTTGAAGAAAAAAACTTGTTTGCGCTTATTGTTAGAGAATATTTCCGTCCAAAATATAAAAATGTTGCATCAGAAAAACTTCAAAAGCATTCTCAGCGCAAAAACTTGGAGGTTTTAAGCTTACTCAAACTGGAAAGTTAGGCAAATGACACCGCGGGGACAGAAATATTTCGCAATCTTCTCTCAAACCGAGATGGGATGCTTTCTTGAAGTTTTTCCAAAAGGAAGTTGGCCCGAAACGAGTAACGTTCCGTCGCCGCCGCTTCATAGCTCAAACAAGACAATAGATACCAGAATAGTTGAAATGTTAACTTTTGTTCTTGCTGTTGACAGCCTGTCTTTTCAGAGAGAATTTCTCATTTTCTTAAGGCCTAGTGTTTGCCGCGGGTAAAGGTACGCCGGCGGGTATTGACTTAGTTAATGACTTGGTTACCTGTTTTAAGAACGGATTCAGTTTATTAAAAGCTGTAAACAAGAATTGTTTAATAAGTAAATGCTTGTTCTACAGAACTACCTTCTTAGCTTTTATTGTTTCTTACGCTTATAACATGAATGCCAGGTCTTGTAGTTGGAATGAGAAGACTACATATGAATGTTCAAGAACATGCTGACTTTTTTTTGGGACAAGCCTGTACTGTACCCAAGTCCCAGAGAAACAATTTATCTGTCTTGGGTCCCACATCATCATTCTCTTGCCCTTATCCAAATTCATTTGGGATCGGCGCAGCACGTCTTCTTCTTCCATACTTCTCTATTACTCGTCATCTCATCAGACACCTCTTTTCTTGCCATATAATTCTTTACACAGTCCATCCATCGTTTCTTTGATCTTCCTTTACTCATATACCCATCCACATTCATACTCAAAACTTGGGTTCTTGGGTACCACAACGAAATTAATTAGAAAAGTATAGCGGAGGAATAGGAAAACCATAATTTCCACTTACATATCAGCAGGAGACAGAACAAAACAAGGCTAATAGGCACAAAGAGACGTATGCTGACGGGTCGAGGGGCTTCTCACTGACGCTCAACTTTTACATGAGCACCAACATCTCCGTCCAAATTGACACATCCCCAAAAGACGAACCGAGTTAACTTGACACCCAACAGTTCTCGACACGTTATATTTTAATCAACAATTCAAAAGTCCGGTGGCACCACGCAGCAGCTCGCTACGTAATCGCTGCGTGTGCCATGTGGCTTGTCCGGGAAATGAAAATCACCGGCGCACATCCTTGCCTCGGCGCGATGCTAAATTGGAAAAGCAACACCTGTGCCGTGTTTCCCGACACTTCCCCTTCATCTGCAGAGGTTTTATTGACGTTTTCTGAGTTGGGTTTTAAATCGTTTTACTTTGTAGCGGTTTATGATTGACGTTTGCTGTCTAAAGTGAGTGTAAAGTTTAAATTGAAGTGAAGAAAAACAAAGTAATTCGCCGGCTTCGCGTAGAAATACAGCATGAGATGCGGTGTGTTCAATATTGTACTCTATTCTAATAGAAAATAGGGCAGCTATACTTAATATAGGTACATTTTACTGAAAAAGATGGCCCCTATTATCATTTTGATACTTAAGTGGGATGATTATGGCAAGTAGAATGGATCGAATAGTTGTCTCGAACATTCACCTCAACTTATTCAGCAATAATATTCCCAAACATTATCGTAATTAGATCGTATTTGTTGAATTACTTTTACCAAATACGTTCAAATCACGTTAGAACCACAACCATCACTAACCACTACACTAGCTATTACTAAACAAACACAAATATTATAATTATATATAAATACAAAACGCTAACCCACTGAAATTAAAATTAAACATTTTCACCAAAATATCGTAAATTGTTAGATTAAAATTCATGTTTGTATACCTACTCAAATCAATTATTTTGCCTCTCAATATTTACATTGCTAGAAATTAAATTCGTTCGATTCGTACTCACCAGTATGTAATATTATAGGGAGGGGACATGTACGGAATTATCGAGCAGGTTGAATCCGACGCACTTCCGGAGTTAAATCCGGAGTTCAGATTTAATTAATCCCGGTTTAGCCGTCCCTCACGGCAACATGTAATGAAATGAAGCAATGCTTGTAACCTGAGGCCGAAATGTTGAAAGTGTCTATAAATTTTCAAGACTAGTGAGTGTTTTGATATTTATGCCTATTGCATGCTGTTTATAAGATATTTAGAGGTTCTTCAGAAAGGTCAGGGATGAGTAGTACTCGTACTATGAACGTGGACGAGGCGAAAGGAGTAGGTATGTAAGGATTAACTGTGGAGTTTCGTACCGGTTCTTCTCCATAGGAAACGGCCAATTTCGGGTTCGTGCACCTTTTCTCGTCTTTTTATAAGTGCCCACGTAGGCCTATGTGAAATAACATATATTATTTTGATTAGATATTTGATTTTGGATCATAGCAGGTGGCGTTCTGTGATTTTTGTCTACCCCCATTGGGAAAAAGGCGTCAGTTTATGTATGTATGTATGCAAATGCGGTGTAATGCGTTTCAGTCATCTTTACTTATAAATGTTAGTCTTCAATAGATGATCCCTCTTTCAAAGAAGAAAAGAAGAAACCGGCCAAATGTAAGTCTGACTCGCGCATGAAGGGTTCCGTGCCATCGTAGTAGGAAGCCCCCTTAATTTTTTTAATTTTTTTATTTGTTTTTATAGCGCCAACAGAAATACACATTTTGTGAAAATTTCAACTGTCTACCTATTACGGATCATGAGATACAGCCCTCTGACAGACAGAAGGACAGACGGATGGACCGACGGACGGACAGCGGAGGCTTAGTAATAGGGTCCCGAAGGGTCTTCGGGGTCTTCGGGTACGGAACCCTAAAAAGGGTCAGTAAAGTGCAGCGCACTGACTATACCCACTTGTATTCCATGGCATGATAACCGTATATCATCGTCAACAAAACAGTGCAATAAATAACAGCACAAAGAATTCTTTATGTCGCTTGAATAAATATGCTGCAATAGAGGCCGACTGCTGATTGTTGACAAAGAACAATCAAAATTGAATCAAATAAACTAAGTTCTAAAATCACCTGCAATAATAGATTTAATAAAACCTTTTTTTTATAAATATTCCTAAAAACATGAAATTATCGAGCGCATTCTTAGAATTGGAAAAACAAAAGATGACCTTCTTTTGCCGTTTATACACGTATATGACGTGACTGAGAAACCTAGATGCACTATTGAGATAGTGACTACCACAGCCATTTGTAATACAAAACCATAATTACTCATCCCCTAACATAATTGGGATCTCATCCTACTATCTGTTGAGTTTACGTAACGGCGATAGTAATCAATTTGAAATCGACCGTTCAGCATGCAGCCCGGCTCGTTTCACATATTGAAGCTCACCATTTCATGTCAATAGGGCTTTTGTATGGAAACCGCATAGTGGTCTAGCCAAAGGTGGTCTGAGCAATTAGCAGATAGCATTGCCTCCATCTCTATCATTTTGGGGCATACTGGCGGTGGCGATGGGGGATTTGCTGGTTGGTATGCGATTTTCTGTGATGATGTACTAAGAGCGTTCATCCAAAAAGTTGGCGACGTCGCAAATAGCTGTCAAATATTTACCTGTTTTGATTAATTTGGTAATGTTACTGTATGGAAATCTATACATATAATAAAACAGTAAAAAAACTGTGTCTGTACATTGAAGATATTAAAAAAAAAAAAAATGGGTGTGGTTTAGAAACAGTAATAGAGCACGAATCCAAAAAAAAAATTCTGTCTGTTTGTCTGTTTGTCTGTTTGTTTGTACACGCTAATCTTCGGAACTACTGGACGGATTTGAAAGATCTTTTTTTTGTTGTATAGGTATTGAGTCTGGGCAACATATAGGCTATAATTTATCTTGGAAACTTGAACACCTGATGCAGAACCGCAATAGACCAGCTAAACTATAAGAGATACAAAAATAGTACCATAGCAAAAATTGTTCCACGTGATGAGCATTTTCTGTTGAGAGAATAAATTTGAAGATCTGGAACACCTGATGTGGAACTCCAAGAGCCCAGCTACACTATAACATATATAGGAACTAGCTGTTCCCGGCATGCGTTGCAATGCACCTTTTTCCTATCCTACCTACCTATCCTACCTACCCTACCTACCCTACCTACCTACTTACCTACCCTACCTACCCTACCTACCTACTTACCTACCCTACCTACCCTACCTACCCTACCTACCCTACCTACCCTACCTACCCTACCTACCCTACCTACCCTACCTACCCTACCTACCCTACCTACCCTACCTACCCTACCTACCCTACCTACCCTACCTACCCTACCTATCCTACCTACCCTACCTACCCTACCTACCCTACCTACCCTACCTACCCTACCTACCCTACCTACCCTACTATAATTTGAGATTTAAACTATCCTATCTCTCAAGTTGGATCGAACTGCACATGGTGTGCGAATTTTATTATAATCGGTTAAGTGGTTTAGGAGTCCATTGAGGACAAACATTGTGACACGAGATTTATATATATTAAGATGACGTCTTAGCAAAATTTTTTCAATCTGATGAGCACTCTCTGTTGATTTATAAAAATCGAAGATCTGGAACACCTGTTGTGGAACTCCAAGAGCCCAGCTACACCATAACACATATAGGAATAACATCTTAGCAAAAAATTTTCAATCTGATGAGCACTCTCTGTTGATTTATAAAAATCGAAGATCTGGAACACATGTTGTGGAACTCCAAGAGCCCAGCTACACCATAACACATATAGGAATGACGCCTTAGCAAAAGTTGTTCGGTCTGCTGGGCATTTCCTGTTGACTTATAAAAATCGAAGATCAGAAACATCTGATGTGGAAATAGAGTACCTCCACGCGGTGAAGGCGGTCATTGAAAATTTGACTCTACTGGACAAAATTCCCATTTATTTTTTTATTTTATCGAATAAATATGCCTTCGGGCTTATGTTATTTGAGTGTTTAATTTCCTTTTCCACTTATCTTCGTGACACGGTAGCCTACCCGGTGACGCAGGGGAACAGTCACTTAGATTTTAATTGATCAGGTATCTTCACAATAAAACTATAACCATGCCTAGAAAGAGGTCAAATCTTTCCCAATGTTTCAAAGGAGCTAAAAGATTGAGGATCATAAGATCCCAAGAATCTACCGAAGAACGTCAGGAGAGACTTGATGCTGTTCGGAACATCAGGCTGCAACTCGCTCCGTGGAAATCTCTTCGGATCGCGAAGCACGCCTGCGTTCTCAGGGTATTTACGCATCTACTGTGAAGAATATGATGCACGACTGACCGCTGATCGTGAACGTCATGCATTGTCTCGCGAGTCGGAGACGTTCACGGAAAGAAAATTACGCTTGAGTTCTCAGCGTGTATACACATCGACTTCGAGGTATCTAGAGACAAGTGCGGAACGTGATGCACGACTGACCGCTGATCGTGCAAGTCCATGCATTGTCTCGCGAATCGGAGACGTTCAAGGATAGAAAATTACGCTTGAGTTCCAAGCGTATCTACGCGTCGACTTCTAGGTCTCTAGAGACAAGTGGGGAACGTGATGCGCGACTGACCGCTGATCGTGAGCGTCACGCATTGTCTCGCGAGTCGGAGACGTTCACGGATAGAGAATTGCTCTTGAGTTCCAAGCGTATCTACGCATCGACTTCTGACTTACAAAAATGAAAGATATGGAACGTCTCGAATCGTCTCGCGCATCCCGTTGTTTTCCCGTCCCCGGGCTCTTAGAATTCGACATCAGACGTTTCAGATCTTCGATTTTGACGACCCCGTTATCGCTGGCATAAGCAACAGGATCCGCGTACGAAGTCGCGGGCAGAAGCTAGTAAGAAATATGGCTAACTAGAATATTAATAATCAATTGCAATTAATACACTGAATTTGATGATGTAACCGTTTTAGGCGTAAAAAAGGCAATTGGAAAGTTTTCAAATACTTTTTTTACATATAAAACTTAGTACTCGGTGTAACGATATTAATTATTGCATTTCATAATCAATATTTTAGTTTACTAATAAGCCATATTTCTTATTTCCATACAGTAATATTGCCAAATTAATCAAAACAGCATACAAACAACAACAATGCAACATTATTTGACAGCTATTCGCGACGTTGCCCACTTTCTGTATAAACGCTCTTAATAGTAGGGGCAGTTCTTGTGAAGACGTTCCTAAATAAATAATGGATCCTCCATTTATGATACCACAGGGACTAGATATCATATTTCAGCGAAAACTGGATATAGAAGATAAAAACGAATTATTGAAATAAATACATCAAGGCCGAAAAGTCAAAACCGTACTGGCTGACATGAGTTACCGCAAACCTTGTTGCAGTCCTTTTGAGAGGCGTAGCAGCAAAACAATACCCTTTGGCAATCATTGCCACTTGTCAAGTCCCTTTGGTCACATTCTTTAGTGAGTTGCCTAGTCAAGATAAATCCTTTGGGCAAAATCGATAGATGAGTCAGAGTCAGAGCTCTGAAAACGTGGTAAGTGAGTGATCAAATATGAATGAATTTGATCAAATACTTATTAACTACTAACACCCATAGATGGTGTTAGTTTTGAGTATGTAGACCAACTCCCACACATTTTTGCCCATTCTCCTTTTATTGCGAATATTTTTATTTACGTCCAATCTTTCCAATTTTTTCGTTGATCAAAGTGACTGTATGTCACAGCATAATGCCAGTACCATGGTTCGAGCCCTTAACTAATAGCCAGGCTATTCTTAGCGATATCAAACGATACGACCGAATAAGCTTTGACAATACGGATACATAGATATAGTTACTATCTGTAACTAATCTGACGAAATAAAGATAATATAAGGCAAAGTTACCTCAATATAAACTAATTTAGAACCTACTCATTTTATTAGCTTACAGCCAAAGTCAAAATCCGAATCGCACTGCTTTTAAAAATGAACTAACTATTGCCCGTGGATTCGACCGAGTTGAGGTCTAAAATAATCTCACGGGACCCCATAATCAGTATTTTAAAACCTAACTCAAATCATCATCTGTCCGTGTTCGCCGTCTGAAAAGGTAACAGGTACTATGAATTTGTTGTCGCATTCAAATTAATAGTACGACCACTCAGTGCGATGAGGAGGAATGAGGAAAATGTCGTAAGGTAAGTTTTGTGTATGAGTGGATGGGTATAAGAGTAGAGGAAGACAAACGAAACGATGGATGGACTGTGTAAAGACTGATAATTATGGCAAAAAGGAGGAACTATGGGAGAAGAAGACATGCTGCGCCGACCCCAAATATTTTATTTTTATTTTTATTTATTTATTTATAACCAACTTTTATAAATTGGGATAAGGGCAGGAGATGAAAATGAACTCAATCATTGACGATTGCATAAATTACGTAGTTCGATGACCTATTTTTCACGTTGACGCGACAATGCAGACTTTAATTGCTTGCTGAAATATTTATTGATGCTCCTCTATGCATTTGTTTACGCATTACATTGAAATGTATTCTACACTGAATTTTGTAATTTTGGACATACCCAAGGGAAAAATCGAACTATAAGCTGAAGTAAGTGGAGACCTGTGTCAAAATTACTTAGGTCTGTGCCTAATAGGTACTAGAAATGAGTAAAACCCTAACATTTTACCTACGATTTTATCGCACTATTAAAAATAACCGAAAGCTCCTAATCACGTGATCTGAATTACCCATTAAAACCCTCAATTAGTTCAATAAAACTTCTTATCACCATCGAAACCCATAAAAAGAGGAAAAAACCAATAAAATGATTTCGCCATTTTAAAAATCGGAACATCACACAAAAAGCTTCGATATTTGATAAATATGGCCCTGATGGAATATAAATTAAATAAGTCGTAGGATCTCCACGCGGAGATTTTTATTGATGGCTGTAATTTATTTGAACGGCACCCGCAGTGTGCTTCAGGAGAAATATGAAAGGCATTACAGCAAAAAGGCCTCTCCGAATTTATGAGCATCTCTTTCGTTGTTTGATAACGTTCGAGTTTTCGCGGTGAGATGGGAGTTCGATTTTTGAATAGGTAACTGTGTTTTTTTTTGTAACTGGCATTGTTTTTACTCAGTTAGGGTGTTACCACACCAATCGATCGATCGACATCGGTCAACGTTGATAGATTGATTCGATTAATCCATTCTATCACCGATCGATGGCATCGATCGACGACGGATCGATTGGTGTGGTAACACCCTAAGGTAGGTATTCTGGAATACAGGTTGCTGTATAAATATTTCTAATTTTCTAAATCATGTTCTTTTTGAAATAGCACAAGATGTTGAATTTTGGCCTAAAATACTGAATTGCTTGAATTAAATATTGAAACTTACACTGTCACTTACCTTAATTGATTTTCAATTATTCTAAGCTCCCGATATTTCGACGCTGTTGCAAGCGCCATGATCGCAGAATGAAAGATATCCCGTAAGTGACAGTGTAAGTTTACTTATAAACCGTGAAAGCTTAAAACAGTGATTATCATTTTCAACACGTCTACTAAATCAATCGATTTGATGACGTTTTCGCTTTCTCAAATTCTCGGAAAATCGTCGAGACGAGACTTATTATTAGAATCCTAATTTAATAACTAAGCTTCAAGTGTCTGGAGTATTAACGACAACTCTTATCGATTGTTTCAGTCACTGAAGGCTGCTAACTAAATTATAAGTCTGTAACGAACAATGTTAAATCTAAATAATTGCTACGTGTAGACGCAAGCAAATATAAACTCAAAGCCGTTCTACTGTGTATAATAAATGTTCTTTTGTTGTTTGAACGCAAATGTGTAAAGTTTTCGATTCTGTCGTATGATTCTTGGTTTTGGTAATAAGCTATCGATTCTAGAAGTTCATGAAATATGTTTTTGAACACACTCTTTGACTCACATATTATTTGACTTGACTTTTATTTCTCTTGAACCATAAAGCTTTTCATTTTATTTTTTTTGTTTTTTTTTTATTATTATTAATTTTTCTGCTCTGAACTGTAGTCGCTCCATGTAAAATACTGGTATTCAGCTGCATCCGGTAAGACTGAAAGCCGACCCCAACATAGTTAGGAAAAGGCTAGGCAGATGATGATGTCAGTAAGCATCCGTGTCTGTATCCTATTTATCGATATTAGAGCAGTGTGGTACTGTTAAATGAATCTGAGGTTAGCATTTAGTACCAATTAAGTATGCGGGATTAGCTATAAATAAAATAAATTTAGTTTATTTAAAGTAACAAGACTCATAAAGGGTGTAAATAGACCCTTAAGGAAGCCGAAAGGCACTTGTTCTCCCCGTCATTGTGATTTTTTTTTCTTCTTGACCATATCTGGGAACCTTTTAGTTACGGAGATATTGGTGGTCAAAGTCCCAACATTTTCACATTCAAGTTTACTTTACTTTAAATACCTCCATGACCCCCATATTATTCAATGCATCCATCAGCACAATGTTTTGAGTGTGTGATAATCAGTATTACCGATAAACGTGATTTTTCACCCCAAAAAAAAAGTCGTTTCCGAGCAATCATTTTTGCGTAGGGTTACTTAGATGTATATTATGCTTGGTTGACGGCTTCGTGAAGGGTCCATTTACACCTTGTATACTCGTATAAACAGATACATAAAAGCATCCAGACAGGATAACAAGCACAGAAAAAGCTGACTTTATTCCTCTTTATTATGTAACACTGCTCAATTCTTTAAAAAAAAATCAAAGTTCCATCACTCAAAACATGCTCCATTTAACCCTTTCATTACCCAAGCTACCGCCAATAACCAAGAAATAAAGCAATAGAACAAATATTCACACTTTTCTCGCCCAACTAAAGCACACACCAACGCGGCCGGGACCAAACGCTACATATATTTTTGTAATTAATTTCCCAGGTGAGCAGTAAACAACTGCAGAGAACCCTATTCCGTGTTTACGCTTCTTCCCCAGCCACTTTTATGAACATATTAAGCTGTCAAACGTAAAATTTTCTTTGGTTTTGCACGCATGGTTGGGGATTATTCTGTTGCATATTTTATAGGGTTTGACGGATTGTGACTGTAAACCGATTATAGCAGCCGTCAGATGTAGTTTTTTTGCTTATTGGATTAGGTTTTCTACTGCCTATGAATTTTGTGAGTTCGTATATACTAGGTGTAAACGAACCCTTCGCGAAGCCGTCAACCAAGCATTATGTACAGCAAACTAAGTAACTCTACGCAAAAAATATTACTGGGAAACGACTTTTTTTGGGGTGAAAGAGAAAATCACGTTTTACGGTAGGACTCAATATAACGTACTCAAAACACTGTGGTGGTTTTTTGAGTACGTTGTGTCGTGGAGGTATTTAAAGTAAACTTATAACATTAAAAGTTTTATTTAAAAAAAAACTTGTACTTTTACCCTCAATATCTCCGTAACTAGAAGGTTCCCGAGGGTCTAGAACAAAAAAATGATCACAATGACGGGGAAAACAAGAACCTTTCGGCTTTGTTAAGGGTAATTTTACACCCATTATTTTATTTTCGAAACGCTTGCATGGTTGATTTGCTCAACAGATTTAAAAATAATGCTAAAGAAAAGTTCCCAAAACACCATACAAATGCAGTAAACCCAAATAAAACTGTCAGTAATTTTGACATCTTTCATGGACTAATTAAAACTTTATTGACAACTCTACCAACCTATCAATATAAATATTAGGTATATGTTTTCAGAGTCACCTTTTTCAATCAACGTTTTGATGTTGAATAGCTTCACCGCCATATTTTAATTTACATCGTGAAAGTGCCCTTCCTTTCTTCCCTTTTTTCTATCCCTGTCTAATGAGCGAGAAAGAAAGAACGAAAGAGATTAATGTCTCCCCGTCAGACAAGGAGAGAGAAAATAAAAAAAAATCTAGCTTCCATACAATTTACTTAGAGGAAAGTGCATTACATGTACGAAGGCACGCAAGCACGACATAGTTCCGAGAACTTGTTTCAAAATAAAACTTGGTAAAAAGACTGCAGTCTGGAGTTCGTGGTAAGGGTTTGGAGTAACATGCGAGCGAGTTATTAGGGCCGAAAACAACTTGACTTTTTTTTTTAAGTTCGAAGTCTGTGCTGTTCTGTTGATCATTTCCTTTAATTAGTCTTTGGGGAGAAGGGGAAATGTTCTCTGTCCGTGTTTTAAAGTTTCGATGAGTTTTTGAACATTTATTTACAGTGACCAACAGTATTTATACATATATCGTAAATATATGAATGAAAAAAGCGTGACTACTGGCTGTGCAGAATGGAAAAAAAAAACGTATTGCCAGTTCCATGTACCTTATATGGGAAGGAATATTTACGATAAGCAATACTAAGTTTCTATTGAATTATTTTAGCTCTCAAGTCGGCCGTTTGAGTGTTAAGTACGTCATACGCTTTGACTGATAATAAAAACAAACCTATTTTAGTAACCTTTGATGATAAATATGAATTACTAGCTCCGCTCGCGTGGATTTCGGTCGGGTCTTGTCCCAAGGGATCTTACTGCTGGGATAAAAAGTATCCTATGTGCTAATCCAGGTTATAAACTATCTGCGTGCCAAATTTTGCGTGAAAGAGTCACAAACATTCAACCATCCTCACAAGTGAATATTTTATAATAAAGGACTTTGCAATTAATACAGGCTCATGTGAAATAATTGCGTTCGGAAATTCGATCACTGAAAAATAAACCAGACCATTTTAAAGCTAATAAATATTCAGCTTCAACTATTCAGAATTCTGTACCAGCATTTATCAGGTATATAATTAAAGCCGACAGTCTAGGAGTGCCCTTCAGGATAGCTGGATCCATGTCTGTGAATACTTGAATACCGTCCAATGCTAACGAGCGCCAATGAATGTCGGGCGATTCCAAGATAATTCTGCAATATATTTCCGATGGATATTCGAAATATCTACCATTGTTGCGCTTGAAGTTTTGCGGTTTGTGACGTTTGAGAGGCGGAGGCGTAGAAATGTATAGTAGAATGATTATAAGTATGAAGAACTCGTGGCTAAATAATAACAGCCACTTGGGTCGATCATTAGTTTAAGCCGCGCTTGCCTAGGTTGATTCGTGGATGGGTGACCACCCATTGCATACCGCGTTTCCTACGTGCCTTGGAAAGCGCGGCTGTCATTTGTAGATCTTTGACAGTAATTTACAAGTTACCCATTACTTACCGAGTTATATAATGGAAATAATACAATGGCTTTCATCTGAATTGACATGAGCTTTGCGGTAGTATAAACAATCCAATTTATTTTTTAATGTTCTATTAGCTTTATCACTGATAGAATGTCAGTTTGTCTATGCCACCTGTTATGTCACAACCAAATGAAAATGTTCATTTTATGAATGTGAATGCATTTTATGGGTTGGCTTTTAACAGTGTGTGTTCAAGCTAGTTTTTATGGCTTATAACTACTGCTAGGTATAAATATAATCAAGTTGATTAGAAAATCCAAAGGAGAAAACGAAATTCATGAATTTATTTATCGTATCGTCTTCTTCTTCTTCGTATCGCTGGCACGACAAATTTAATATTTTTTTAGTCGTCGTCGTCGGTGGCAGCGCAAAGGTCACTTCGGCTGCATGTTTTTGGGCTAAGAGGGCAGGATAGGAGGTGGAGCATAGTTTGCGACACAGCTCCACAATCACACCCCGCTGCTGTTTCATTGAGGTAACCACACCTAACGAGGTTGGGGTTACTTCCTCCTATCGTATCGTATTGTAATAATTACCTTTTACTTGAATCATTATTTTGCATCGCAGAAACATATTAAACACAAAAATTATGTACTAAGCAGAATAGAATAAAGATAAACTACGTTCAAGAATAAAAAGTTGTAAAGATTATTAAATCAGGAAATTAGCCCTAAGTAACCGCCAAAATAAATCTGTAACGAAACAAAAAAAAAGTATTCATAATTAACTTAACATTTGCTCTGCTATAAAAAAAAAGTTAAGAGGATGCCATAAATTCTATTTTCTTCTAGATTTATAAGAAATAAAAAGGGAATTCACGCGAAGTTCCTAAAAGTTTTTTGAAGAGTTCTCAACTTGAGCATTAGAAAGGAAATTATCGTGGGCCAGAGGTATAATTTCTAAAGTTTCGTACCAAGCCGCTTTGGCCGAGGCGCACAACTTTTTAATGTATACTGTAGGAGCACTGATGTGTTATTGAGTTTGCTTTATTCAGGGTCAGATGCGTTACTTTATGTTGTTGAGTGTTTTACATTTTGATTTCGTGGTTAAAAAGGACAAGTGCGAGTTGGACTCGCGCACCCAAGGTTCCGTACAAACTTGTAGGTATTCTTTTATTAAACTACACATTTATAGTTTTCAGATTTTTCCTTTATATGTGCTGTTAGGACATTGCTTCATGCCAAATTTCATAGTTCTTGGTCAACGGAAAGCACCCTATAGGTTTTGATTGAGCAATTTTATTCCTCGTGAAATCGCAAAATATGCGACATAAACAGTTATATCTTTAGATAGCGTTGACTTACAAGTTTGATTTTTCATAGCTGAAAGAGACCGTAGACTCGAGTATTTGATACTTCGACGCGTTCCAGAGAAAAAGAGTCTTGACAGATATAAATACAGACAGACAGACAACAAAGTGATCAAATAAGGGTTCCTTTTTCCTTTTAGATGTAAGGAACTCTAAAAATGTCTATCAAAACAGCTTTTTGTCCATTCAAAGTTGTTAAATTCGTTGATTTTGTAATTATTTTACAGTTTACCAACGAATATCGTTTCACCCAGTAACTTGGCTGTGGAAGTCAGTTTTGCAGTCACTGCATGTGAAATTGTGGTATCCAGCTGCAGCCGGTTAGAGCTGAAAGCTGGTCTCAAGGTAGTTGGGAAAAGACTAGGCAGATGATGCCATGTTTGGCAGAATGACCAACAAAGTTGAGAAAAGGTTAGATGATGATGTGACGAATAGTTTTCAGGAAATAAATTATCTACTTGCACATTCCACAGTTATCAGAACCAGTAAGAATTCACAACGACGCCTTAGAGTGAAAACCTCGTAAGTGTAAAAGGAGTAACTATTCAGGATGAAGAAAAAACTGCGTACTGTACAATTTTTGTTCGGCGTCTGTTATATTTTTTTATTAATTAATATGGAAATTGAACCCGCTTTTATATCCAGAACTGTTCGATACTTTAAGAAACTTCAATTTTCAAATAAAAAACGACACGTTCGTTGCAAGGTATTCACGCCAAACTGACAGATGCGAGTATTTACGAGGTTCTCATTTACTGTCATACATGGAACGGCGATTATCGAATGAACAAATTAGTCAGATCAGGATGTGCGTTGCGAGGTTTTCTTCCTAGAAACGCAATAAAATAAATTTGAGCAAAAATGCATTCCCGAGGTTTTCACTCTAAGGCGACGACAATGAAATGCTAAATATAGAAACAATTTCAAGAAAGTCCTTCCCCGAAATTAAGGCACAAATACTCCTCATGTATTCCATCTTCCTAGATTCGCTTTATGCAGAAACAAACGTTTCTGATTGTTGTATACGTTATGTGGTTGTTATTCAATGTATTCTGTGCACGCCGGAACTCCGCCATGCTCAACATGACAGGTGGCACTATCTATAGCCGATCTCGAAGACGTACATACATTATACGTGATCTATATCTTTATATCTACACTAATATTATAAAGAGGAAAACTTTGTTTGTTTGTTTGTAATGAATAGGCTCAAAAACTACTGAACCGATTTTAAAAATTCTTTCACCATTCGAAAGCTACATTATCCACGAGTAACATAGGCTAAATTTTATTTTGGAAAAAAATAGGGTTCCGTAAGATATTTGGGTTTTTCGGACACAAGGTGTAAAAAATCAACCAGAAAAGTTACTTATTTTGCGTACGCTGCCTAAACTATAAAAGATAGAACCATCAAATGTTCTAATTAATTGTAGATCTTATAAATTTCTACAAAAAAGTCCGCGACATACTATACCTATCTATGTCGAGTGAGGCACAACAACCATTTTTTTATCTTGAATTTTTTTGGACTACGAACTACTGTGCCGATTTCAAAAATTCTTTCACCATTAGAATGCTACATTATCCCTGAGTAACATAGGCTATATTTATTACTAGAAAAAATAGGGGGGGGGGGTTAGGGGAAAATAAATGTCCACCCGTGCGAAGCCGGGACGGGCCGCTAGTATTATATATTAATGCCACTTGTCATGCCTGTCTGTTTAAAGGCGTTGTTTGTTTTTAAATACACTATGGATTTTGATACGGTGTTCGTCATTATTACCTAATTAGAGAATTTATTCCATAATGTTTATAATAATTGTATAATTCACTAGCTTTTGCTCGTGGATTCGCTCTCATTATGTACGGAAATTAACCCATAAGGTTTTAAATGTAGCGTATTATACTCGGAGATAATATAGCTTACCGTTAGTGAAATAATTTTCGGAATCGGTTCAGTATTTCCGAAGATTAGCCTCTATATACAAACTTACAAACAAATTTAGTTCTTTATAATATTAGTATAGATTAATAATATTTAACTTAAGTATGACATTGAAACGTTTGTGTTTGGTCAAGTCGTAAAAATCGTTGGACTGCCAATAAATTATCATACTGTAACTACATTGTTGTTTGTTTCATTATTTTTGTCAAATTTAAATTTAGGGCGGATTTATTGATGTTATCAATAAATCCGCCCTAAATTTGACCACTAGGCAGGCATAACAAGTTATAGAAGCCAATTTTACGTCCTTTGAGAACCTAAAACCAAACAGGAGGTTTCCCAAATATGCTGGGTCAGAATGCAATACCTAACAGTGAAGAAACAGATGACTATCTGGCCTTTTTGAATACCGCCTTCGCCAGCCATCACTTAGCCGCGCTCGCAATCTACTCAGCATATATAGGGTCTAACTTTTTAAACACGAAATATTTCAAGAGTAACTTCTACAAGTCGTAAAGTCGCCATAGCAACGAAAAAAAAATTTTTTTCTGAATGTTTTTATTTTTACGAAATTATTATAGTTCTAAATATTCTTGCGACATTTTGCATAAAACCTTTACAAACTTTAAACTTACTTACTTACTTTTACTTTTTTAAACTTTTTTTTACTTTTTAAACCTTTAGACAGTATTTATTTTGTGGGTCAAGCAATTTAATTTTTTTTTTTTAATAAAAATACACTTAGATAAAAAAAAATTTTTCGTTGCTATGGTGACTTTACGACCTATAGAAGTTACTCTTGAAATATTTCGTGTTTAAAAAGTTAGACCTTATACATACGTATGTAGGTATCTACAGCACGGCACCGTCAAAGCATGGAGATATGACACGTTCAAGTACAGACGGCAGCACAACAAGTTACTACAATCTGTCTCTCTTTAATAGATTATTAAACCTGTAAACTTCACGAAAATAAAGTGAAATGAATCCAATAAAACTGCAATATTTCTTCGAAAAAGAAAACGTTACAAGGATTAATTTTCCGAAGTTAATAAAATCCAAATTTATATCCAAAACACATTCTTGTAACCTGACAGTTGCTTGTTTGTCTTCAGCCGAAAGAATTGATTGAAAAGCAACAAAATGTTAGGGGAGAAGTTCCCCCTTTTCCATCATTTTTAACGAAATCTTGAAGACAATGTAAATGAAGGTACAGACGCTTCACATCATGCTACTACAATCTGTCAAATTTCAATAATAGATTATCAACTTTATCGCTAAAGCATTAGGTACAAGGTTGTTTGGGAAAATTTGACAGTTCCGGGTAGCTTGATGTGCTGGCGTCTGTACCTTCGTTAAAGTGTGCGATCCAAACAGCATACAAAATCAGATTAATGTACCAGCACTCGTAATACGCGCTGCAAAAGAAGAAATGCAATAACCGACTACACGCTAAGTCTGTTTGTAACAGAGAATGTACTTACGCGTCATTTTAAATTCAATTTTGGAATAGGATCTCTCTGAAAAAGAATACTACAGAAATATTTGTTTTCGTGACTTACAAATAAATAAAAAAAGGTTCAAGCGTTTCTTTGTCCTGTGGAACCCACTTTTGATTTTCAGATTTTTGTTGTGTACATTTATTTTTTAACTATTCAAAAAATAATTTACAAAAAAGGTAAAAAATGGGGTATCCCATTTGTTTACCTTTTTTCTAAATATTTTCTTCACTATGCTTCAGAAAGCTAAGTTCTTGACGTATCTACAACTAAAATTGCACCAAAGAATACTCATATATTGTATAAATAAATGAAACCCATGCTGTCCTGATTCTACACTCTCCCACCGATGCAATGCATAGAACCGATACCTAAGGCTTACTGCAGACGATGTACACCGCAGACTACACTAATTACCGTGCACATACGCCTCCTTGTAGCCGGGTAAGGGCAGCCTAATTGACATCGCGACGGATGTCACTTAGCAACGATTCCGTTGTCTCGCCATACAAATAAGATACGTTTATTAGATTTCGTTGTAAATGAGATTGTATCAGTTTTTTTCTGTTTTTCTTTTTTTGTCTGTGGCTTCGAAGTCTTAGGTATATTCATGTGGAGATTGGAGTTCACTTTTTTGTGTGCCTGTATTGGTAAACGTCGCAAACTGCTTACCGTAAAAATCGACCGCTTTAGTGGTTACAATTTAACATTAGTATCAAGAGGCGGCTTTCGTAATGCAAATACTGCAAGTACCAGTATTGACAACCATTCGTATTTTTGTCCTGTCTTGATCAATTAAAATCTTCATGTGTGGTTATGTTTCAGTGTTTGGTGATCTTGCGCGTAGCAATAGCGTTGGTACTTTGTCATACCGTAAATGCACTGAGCTCTTCCAATTACGAAAATTACAAAAAAGAAACTAGAAAATTGTCTTAACAAATATAAATTTTTATACCATCCCGAAACAATAAATAAATAAACGCCATAAATAATAAATATTTCAACGAAGCAAACGCTTCAACAAAATCATTATTTCCAGGTTTTGATAAGCTCACTGAGAGGCGAGAAAATATCTTTTCTAGCAAACTGGAACGGAAGCGGCGGAACATAGGAAATCGAGTGCTGTACACAGCTTTATTTATTTTAACGTCATGTCTGTTACATCCGGAAAACAATCGTTCGTTCCATCTGCTGATAGCGTTCTAATATATAGCTTTTGTACTCACGATTATTAAGATAAATATCACAGTATAAATGTAACCAGTTAACCAACTGATATTACATATACTTATAACTAACATATTTAAAAGGATTACAGGGCGTCAAAAAATTCGTACACATACGTACACTGTCAATAGGAAAAGTGCAGCATTGCCACGTTGGATGGCAATGCTGATTCTTTGGCCAAAAAATATGCCCGCCCTCTGGTCACGTGAAGAGTCGACTAACCGCTTGGCGATTTCCCGAAATACTAGGTGGGCAGTCGGACCCCATGGCCCTAGTGTAATTCTTTTGTTAAATCGAACATGGGTTGTCAACTAAACTTAATGTTAAGTTGCATAATACACATAAGAAATTGTTGTTAAGTTGCATTACATACGTAAGAAGAGAAAAGCTCGTGGCAATATAATAACAGCCACTTAGGAAGATCTTCAGGTTAACCCGCGCTTGCATGCGTTGTTCCTTGGTAACCACCCATTACATACCGAGTTTCCTCCGTGCCTCGGAAAGCACGTTAAGCCTTTTGTTCCAGCTGTCAATTGTAGATCTTTTTTTTTATAACAGTGGAGCACGAACATGGAATTAACTTTGTGAGAGACTGGTGCTTGAAGTAGGTGTCTATAAAAACCTGTATTACACGTCACCATCATCATCATCATCTTTGACAGTCGTTACAGGAAGTCAATGGCAACCAGTCTTACCAAGGCGTATCATATAACTTAATACTTACTGGGTTGTGGAGCTCAGATAGGCAGTCGTGCCAAGTAAAGTTGAGTTTTGAGTTTGAGTTTGAAGTTGACGCTTTACACACATAACACGTGACCATTTGTCTCGATGCGACAGCCACCACTCACTCACAAGTAACCTGCTTACCTGATGCATGCTTAAAATTCGTGTTAACGCTTTGCATGCGTGTGAGCCGATTCCGATAGTTTGTGCCTAGTTGAAATACTGTAAGATAATACTAATATGTCTATTGAGTAAACATCGAACGTCGTGTTGTTAGTTGTATAGCGTTGGATAATAGCGTTCTTATTTTTTGTTGTTTTTTCGCTTGTGATTTATATTGATGCAGTATCATGATTTAACGCGGAGGGAGGAGTATAAAGAAATGTATTGGTGAGTGCTTGACACGATCTGATGGTTGTTGTTTTATAGCGTTAATGTTTCCTGCTTCATTGAGCTTCTTTGAGCTCGAAGTTTGACGGCTTTTATAATCTGCAATATTGTTGGATGTATGAAAACCTATCACAACCAAAGATGTTGGTAGGAACTTGTAAACGTAGACACGGAGGTGTTATTTGTATTCATCATTCTCCTGCCCTTTTCCCAATTTTTTTGGGGTCGACGCAACATATCTTCTTCTTCCATACTTCTCTATTACATGCCATCTCATCAAATGTTTATCGATCGAGAGGGAGAGGAAGACCAAAGAAAAGATGGATGGATTGTATGAGGAATGATATGAAGGAGAAGAGGAGTATATGATAGAGTGACGAAGGGAGAATGGAAGAAAAAACGTGTTGCGCCGACTCCAAATAATATGGGACAATGGCAGAAAGACGATGACTCGTCATCTCATCAGACACCTCCTTTCTTGCCATATAATCATTCACGCAGTCCATCCATCGTTTCTTTTGTCGTTCTCTACTCTTATAGCCATAATTATACATATTATAATTGGTATTATGGTATATAATTCACCAAGGTAGGTAGGTGGCTTTTGATCGTCGTAAAATATACGACGATCAAAAGCCACCTACCTACTATTATAATTTAAACCGCACTTGACCAACACTGTGAGTAATTTAATACACCTATAATCTTTAGCTTAGTAGAAAATTACATGCTTTCAGAACTTAAACGACAAAGCTTAGAATAGGCACACAGAAACCCCAAAACTATACAACTTCAAAATGAGAACAGCACCTAAGCGCTTACGTATCGACTTCCAATAGTTTGTGTCTATTTGGTCAAAGTCAGTGACACACAAGTTAGTACAAACAAGAAATAGGTTGGTTCGGTCCCGCATCTAAGGGAGCCCGAATTACAACTGACTAAGAACTTATACACACACCAAGTTTAGAGAGACTAATATTAAGGCTGTTAAGTAGCTCTACACACATGTCCAAATTGCTTTAAGTAATATTTATGCGTAAACGTAATTAAGTTTTACGGGGTTTGTCCAAATAGCGTAACCTCTTAAAGGGTACTTTGCAAACAACTTGGTCTGAAGGCGTTAATTGAAATAATGGTGACGGATTTTCTTATGAAATATTACTTTGGTTATTCCAATTTGGGGTTTACCGCATTGTTTTGAGTTGTATTTAAAGACGATGTAAAATCGAAAAGAAACAGTAAATAGAATGTGGACCTTATTTCATCATCATCTGCCATCTGAATACCAGTATTTTACAAGGAGCGACTGCCTATCTGACCTCCACAGCCCAGTTAGTACTGGGTAATACGATACCCCTTGGTAAGACTGGTTGTCAGACTTTTTGGGTCACTGACTATCTAACGACTGGCAAAGATCTACAAATGACACCCGGGACCAATGGCTTAACGCGCTTTCCAAGGCACGGAGGAAACTCGGTATGTAATTGGTGGTCACCCATCCACAGACCACCCTAGGCAAGCACGGCTTAACCTAAAGATCGAGTGGCTGTTATTATTTAGCCACGAACTCCTGTGTGGACCTTATGTATTAGTACATATTGACTTATCTCGTGAAATGTAGCTGTACACCTTTGCGTAGCCCTGCAGGGATTAGAAGATGAAAGATATGATGTTCTGTTATGTCATTTACATTGTTGAAAACTTTTTGTTGAGTAGGTTTTAGTTCTAACTGATTGATTGACTACAAGTGCAATCAATCTACCTAAGATTGAATGATTGATTTATTGATTGATCGGGTGAAGCGGGTGAAGAATGAAGTTAAAGCAGATATTTAATAAGTTTCTTCTACCTCGATGTTTCGTCGCCTGAGGTATGTAGGTATTAGTGAAATCGAAAATTCTTGCCAAACTTTACGTTATTTTCCTTTTTAGCGTGTTCCTAGTTCCTCACCAAAAATTTAATACACTGCTTCAAAGACACGAGATACATTCAATAGAGTCACAGAAAAGTGTATCAACCTCTTACAGGTAAGTACATCATGCGGTTTCATGGAATAGGTCCGTAAAACAATATTTATGGCAATAATCTGTTTAAGGGCTGATTTTTCAATAGTCAGAAAGCTTTTATCTGAGGAATAATAATAGCGGTTTGACATATTTCCTATAGATAAGCTGTCAAACCGCCATTTTTATTCGTCAGATAAAAGTTATCTGACTATTGAAAAATCAACCCTAAGTCTGTTGTTTTCCAATCACTACACCCTTAACCTCGCTAATGCTAGCAAAAAAAAACCACAGACTAAAAATAGTCCACATCCCACACAGCGAAGTCATACAACGCAATATTGTTTGTATGTGGCGAACGACCCGATGTAGTGAGTTCCGAGTCAGCCAATAACGAGCCCGAGTGGTGTTTGTGTAATGCACTTGCTCCCATCGGCTAGTGCTGGCAACACTGTGGAACTTTTAACATAAATTACTGGTAATATATTGGTTGTAGTCCGGTATGAAGTTTAGAAAAACTTTGCGTGTTTCCTTGTAGTAAATTTGTAGTGGGGTGAGGTGGGTTATGATTAGAGAAAAATAAAGATTCCTTAGTGTTATTAAGGTCGATTGCCATTCTGGTAAAAAATAATTAAGTTTAATTCTGTTTGGCTTAACTTAACTTAATATTATCGATACTGCTGGTGTTTTCATTTACTATTTGTATTTTTATTGTTTCTGCTTTTTATAGTACATGTAGTGCTCTTCTTTAAGTAATGAGGCACTTAGACTGAAGTTTAAAAGCATATTATTTTGACAAAATATATTATATTATATATTTTCTTCGTCATAACGTAACATAACGTCACGCCTGTAATCCCCGAAGGGTTAGACAGAGATGTACCAAATAGTGCACCCACATTTCACCGGTTATGTAGTCCCATGTAATAAGGGGCGAGTCTATTGGGTTGTGCCAGCCACCGGGCACAAATCCGATTTGCGTGTGAACTGAGGGACCACACTCGTATTTCGCAAAATAGAAATCGTGGAATTACTCCGTGACTGCTACTGAGAAATTCCTGATGGAAAAAACCAACAACACTTTGCCTGACCCGGGAATCGAATACAGGACCTCTTGCTCAGCCAGTCACGCTTGCGCGACCACTAACCCAACCCGCACTAGGCCTGCGTGAGTGTGCGGGTTGGTAGATGACACATATCTTCTATTTTTTCGTTCTAGGACATGCCGTTTTCATAATGATGTTTTCCTTCATCGTTTTGAGAGCAGTTGTAATGAAATAAAATACACAAAGTAATGAACCTGTGTGGGTTCGAATACCACTGAGCCAGTACTTGATGGCTCTCATCACCATGTGTGGCGCTGATCCCAAATGAAATGGCAGGCAGAAGATTATTATGATTTTCTTCATTACGAAAAGTAAAACCAACCCTTCCTTGTTGACATAATCACTTCGCAGCCTTATATGTGACCGCAATAAGATGTTATTAGTCCACATGTTCTGTTGCCCGTCCCACTAGCCACAGCTAATCCCTTAGTCGTCCCCATGGGAAGCATAGCCGCCTAATAGTACCCGGAAAACAGATGTCAAAGTTGACCAACTTAACCTCTTTGGTACTCTATGGCTTCCACGGTTTAACCTAAAAATACAGGCCGATCACAAACGAAAAAGTTTTTGTCTGTCAAAACATTTTAACTGCGGGCAACATGTCACTGAAAAGTAATTTCATTGATGTTCCAAAAAAAAAAAACTTTTTTTCAGTTGTGATGTATGCCGCCGAAGCTTGTCGCTATATCTGCACGCTTGTAATCGTGTTAGAATCTAGTTCACGTCAACAGTTTGAGGTTATGAGTATGTAACTACTCCATTCCATTGTTGAACTAGAAATTCAATATCGGGTTCGTATCACTTGCTTCGATGAAGGAAAATATCGTGAGCAAACCAGCATGCCTGAGAGATATTTAGCAAGTAAGCCAAGTCAGAGACCCATGGGCGGTATTAAAACTCTGATAATAGGTTAGGCACTTACCACACGGCAAAAGATAAACTAATATAATATGCATTTCCGGCTATTTCTACTAAAATCTTCAATAACGTAAACAAGTTATAAAATTCATGTAATGATAAATAAAAAACAGGATTTTTTCGAAGCAATTTTTATGGAAAAAAATAATCGACCCTAATTTGGCCTACTGGCAATCAACCAAGAAACAAGCAGATTTTTCTGCTCCCCTTTTTTTTCGTATGGAAAATCATCAAATAACTCCTTCCGCTCTCGGAGGAGTGGAAGGGAGTGTCAGACTAATTTATGTCAGATGTCGCGTCTATATGAATTCGAAATCAATCACAGTTAAAGATTAATGCCTACTTTAAGAAAACTAGCGCTAACCACTGTGTAGTTTAACCTTGGGAAATACGCACCGATGAGATCCCAAAAAATATCAAATCAGTAATTTTCCCGCCCTGTTTCAGTGTGAAAAAGCGTTGACCGCACTTCGTGGCGTGACAAGCAGGACCATAGAGTACTAGCAACTACTACCATCTGAAATTAATAAAACAAGAACAGATCACCTTTGAAGTAATGTCAAATCCAATGCCAACAATCAACCCCAACAAGCTTGACATCAAACAAGGAAGAAACTAATAAAGACCAGTAGTTTTCCCGCTCTGTTTTAGTTAACAAGCGTCCTGACCGCTACAGGCCGTCCACATTTGTGGGCTGGCGTGACGGTCAGGAGCACCACAGTGTCCTAAGCTAGCAATTACTCACAGCTAATGTACGACAATGTTTAGCTTGTAATCCTAACGCATGTGTGTGATTCTAATCGGGTCTGAGGTGCTTAAATTTTAGTCTTTAGTTATATTTTCCTGGACAAGGAGTATTAATTAACTCTTCAATTCCCAGTGTCACTTGTAGTTTCCAGAAGTTTCATGATTTGTTTTCTACCATAAGCCAATTTCATTTTAATTAGGTAGCCAAAGAATAATAAAAATATGTCTTATGTATTTTTTATTATTCTTTAGGTAGAAATTAATTACTATTCTTTTTTTTTTAATTGTCTTGTGGTAGAAAAACAATCTTTAAACTTCTGCAACCTACAAGTGACACTGGGAATTGAAGAGTTAAGTTAATACGATACTCCTCGGTAGGACTGGTTGTCAGACTTTTGGGTCACTGACTACCTGTAACGACTGTCAAAGATCTATAAATGACAACCGGACAACCAACGCCTTAACGTGCTTTTCTAGGCACGGAGGAAACTCGGTATATAATAGACTGTCACCCATCCACGGACCAATCTAGGCAAGCGCGGCTTAACCTGAAGTTCGACCCGAGCGGCTGTTGTTATTTTACCATGAGCTCTAATATTATGTTACATAATGTAATTAATAAATATGATCTTATACTGTCACTTACGGGATATCTTTCGTGATTGTTCAATATTTTGAGCTCCCGATATTTTGACGCTATAAATAATGAACAATCACGGAAAATATCCCGTTAGTGACAGTATAAGTTTAGTTTTAAACCGTGAAATCTTAAAACAGTGTTTAATCAATTAGAAGTTCCAACGTAATATAACAACGAGAAATAATCCCTTTATATACACCTGGAAACAGCCTACATAGGTATGTATACAATTATAATACTAAATACCTACTAACACCTACAATACACACTTGAACCATTGTACCTATTGATCTTAGCTATCAGGAATCAATTGTCTAATACAGCCATTGATGCCTGATGGTTAATACCAGACACACAACTGTAACTAGTCTCAGGTATTAAGGCCTAGTCGATGTGTTAGGTACGACTTTAATGGCACCTGAGTGTTTGTAGTGCAATCAATATGAACGTGAGATGAATGGAGTGAATGAATTAGTTTTTAAACGTAGAAGATACTATATATAATTAAAATTAAATTTAAAATTTAAAAAAACCCCAACAAAAATAAAATAAAAGATGAAACATAAATATCCACTTTTATCCCCCATATCTAGTAAATGGCTGCACCGATTTTGATAAAAACATGTTTAAGAACCATCGCCAAGAAACTAGCTTTCAAATAAAAAAAACTGCATCCAAATCGGTTCACTCGTTTAAGAGCTACACACATTGCGGTCAAACTTATAACACCCCTCTTTTTGGGTCGGGGGTTAAAAATTACATAACATCACACAAATCCAGTTGAAGTTCCAACATAATATTACAACGAGGTTAATGATCTCTTTATATAACACCTGGAAACAGCCTAAATAGGTAGGTATGTGTTACGGCTAAAAGCCGAAGTAACATTACACCTGGTTCTAGGCTATACCAAGGTGCGGCTTTAAATTTGGAGGTTTGATGCAACATTTGGTTGTAGCGACCGCGGCCGTGACTACTTCTGAGTATAGAGTTAGGCGGGATATCTAGCAAGGCGCGGTGATGGCAGGTGGAGTAGAGCTGTGACCGAGTGGCTTCCAAGGACTGGAAAAACATGTGTTGGTCGTCCGGTGGCGAGCTAGGCAGACGACATTGTTGCCATCGCGGGGATATCCTAGCGGGCTGACTCAAGAACGTGGAGCTTGGCACAAGCAAAGAGAGGCCCATACCCAGCAGTGGGTGAAGTCGGGTTGTGGATGATGATGATGATGATGACTGAGAAGTTTCTGACGGGAAACCCAAAAACACTTAGTTGGACAACCACCAGACCAGCGAGACAGTCTACTACATTTTCTAATGAAAAGAAATGGCATGTTAGTATATGTGTACCTTTTTATGAAAACAATCAAGACTGTTTATAGAATGATAAGTTTTTTTGCTACTGCAATAATCACACGTCATGACCTAAAGTTAAAAATCAACTAAAGATAAAATATTCAACTGTACGCTTTACTTTAGTGGCTTACCACCGCAGTTTTATTTAACGAATGGCATAAAAAAAACCTTCAAATTACAGGAGCTGCAATTTTTTGTACGAAAACCGAATGTTTCACAGATTTTAACAAACGAATATTCGCATCTGTTTTCGATGTGCCAGCCAACATCGGGCAAAAACGAAAATCATCGTAATTGGTACCAAAAAGTTTGCGATATTTTTTGGTTTAATAAAATATTCAACATAAAGAATAAAGGACTTATTTATTTAATTCTTCTTTATTCAATTAATACTGCCAAAAGAAAAAGGACAAAAAAGTTACTATTTGTAATAATATTTTTCCCTACCAATAATTTGGGTAGAACTGGATAGTTTGTTGGTATATAAAGTTATATTTTGTAAGTATTAGCCGAACTATTATTTCAGCTGCATCCGGTTAGACTGGAAGCCGACCCCAATATAGTTGGGAAAAGGCTAGGCAGATGATGATGATTAGCCGAACTATTAAACACATTGTTATTGAAAACAGTTAAGCAATAATTTCATTCCAGCCTAAGTAATTTATTGAATCTAGAGCCTCAATTAATGAAAAATAAATAATCTTTTACAAAGTTATTTTGAAATCAATATGGTAACTTGAGCTATCCCTTTTATAACTAAGTAATTGTATCTAATATGTTGCAATGTATGTCTGTTGAATGCCTCTAGTTAGTCTAGTAGTCGCAAGCGCGACCTCGGAGCATGAGGACCTGGGTTCGAGTCCTAGGTCGGGCAAAGTGTTTTTGGGTTTTTCCATCAGGGATTTCTCAGTGGCACAATGGAGTCTGGATTCGTGCCCGGTTGAAGGCAATAGGCTCTCCCCCTGTTACATGAAACTTAAACATAACTGGCGAAATGTGGGTGTACTAATGGGTACGCCTCTGCCTAACCCCTCGGGGATTACAGGCGTGATGATATTATGTAATTACATAACATCCATTACATCACGGGAATAATACACAAATTCTGGTGAATAATTAATAGGATGAAAATGGGGATACATGTGACTGACGTTGACGACCGTCGGTCACTCGCATGTCATCCGGTAGCTGACCCAAATATTTGATCTCTGGTGGTTGCCTTTGAGTTTCGAACTTATTAAACACTAGCTGTTCCCCGCGACCTTCGTCCGCGTAAAATCCCGTCCCGTTTTTGCAACATTTTTCATTGCTGCTCCGCTCCTTTTAGTCGTAGCGTGATGTTGTATAGCCTATAGCCTTCCTCGATAAATGGACAACACTGAAAGAATCATTCAAATCGGACCAGTAGTTCCAGAGATTAGCGCGTTCAAACAAACAAACAAACAAACAAACAAACCCTGCAGCTTTATAATATTAGTATAGATTTTCATTACAAAACACAGTTAACTTCATCAAGATAATAAAATGACATGTTTATGTTTTTCCTGTAAAAATCATTGTCTCCACGATTCGTGTGTAATCCCAGAATGATTTAGGCAGAGGCGTACCTAATTACAAATTAAAAATATCAAAGCGCATCCATGATGAAAAATAGAGATGGATATGATGGATTCATTAACGATATTTTTCATCATGATTGCGCTTTGAGGAATAACCATATAATATTTTTAATTTGAATTTGTGAGCGCAACTAATAGTTGCGTTTTGAGGAATAATTTAGTTGCACTTAGTTGTTTGCGCTTAAAAATAGTTACGCTTTGAGGAATACCCCTAATTAACACCCACACTCCGTCAGTTATGTTTAAGCCCCATGTAATAGGGGGCCAGCCTATTGCCATCATCGGTGCACAAATCCAGACTCCGCGACTGCAATTGAGAAATTCCTTATGGAAAAACCCAATGACACTTTGCACGACCCAGGAATTGAACCCAGGACCTCATGCTTAGCAGTGCCACTAGACCAATGAAGCAGTCCTTTAACAAGCCGGCTGATAAAATATTAAGCATCAATAGAATCAGATTAGAAGACATATTTACCGATATTTGTTACCGTCGAAGTAGATTGCGATTGGCGACAGTGAGATATTATCCTTTCTTGTTAAATTATATTATCAATTACATTCGGTTCAATGGGCCGTGATTGTTATCTTTTGTGCTATTCTCTTGACGAAACGATATAGACACGAAGTAGATAGTTACAGAAGGTCAGTTCACTAGGAACAGCGAGTGTTTTGATTGAGTACCTAAGCATTAATATACAAGCTTTCAGATATCACCAAGCTCGTGCCGCGATCGGGATGTCGCCGTCTAAATCCATACGGACATGGTTCCGCCAGTTGTGAAGTACCTATAGCTCGTTTCACACACACGCATGGACGCCAAAACGAACGGCTTGGCGCGTGCGCGCGGCGTCGCGGTAGTCTTGGTATTGCGATATTCAATTGAACGCACGGGCACTAAAATCAACACTACTATGACAGTCGCCCAAGTCGTGAGAGGAACTGGCAGAAAAAACTTCACACAATCAGCAGCCTTTTATTTGTAAAAGCTCCGAAATCCGTGCGAACGGTCAAACGGTTTAAACGGAAATTGCGTGTATCTAAAAAGGGCGTGCTCCTGTTTTTTCTCGTGGTATGGAGTTGAACAGTCTTGTTTCAGTGGTAATGGCTCCTGCTTACGAGTTCTAGATCATCGTGAAGAAATCATCGTGTCCTTTATAAGTCCGAAGACATGCGACATCCACCAAACCACCAGCCTCATGTGCACATATGCGGCCCGCGTGGTGGATTACGGCCCTTCCCCTCTTACAAAGACGAGGCCTGCCCAGCAGTAAGAGTGTGGGTGATTATGCTATGGACTCGACCTTCTTTACCTATCTATTTTGTGTAGAAACGATACGGACGTTGTTAATGTACAACCTTCATTGACTCTTTGTTCTATTTTAGTTGCCTTTGATTCAGACTTAAATTGTATTAAGGCCTCTCTAACGATCCTTACTCCGTGATCAAAGATACTTATAGACAATCCTTAAAAGTTCTTTCAAGGTTTTAATGTCACATCATTTTTCGTAAAAGCAAAGATACGACACTTTTTTAGCGTGTTAAAAATAAAAATATCTTGATGGAGCTTTGACACATTTTAACGCCGGCAAAGAGAAAATGTTAATATTGACAGTGTTTAAAGTTTCAAGCTTAGTAATAATTTACGGAGTTATTTACAGGAGAGATTAAAAGAATAAATTGACATAGATGTTTCATGAATATCTTTCTTTCTGTTTCGTGTGATTAGGGCCTAACCTGGTGTCAAAGTCTTTATGCCGTCCATGGGCCTCTGACTTGGCTTGACATGCCGTCGAGAAATATCTCTCAGGCATGCTGGTTTGGTTTCCTCACGTTATCCTTTACGCACATGAATCCAAAAAAATTGAGGTGTGTGTCGTGGGTTTGAACTCGAGACAGTCCGACTTCTATCTCGTCGCCTTGGCAGACCGACGGTCACACCACTAGGCTATCACTGTTACAAGAAGATGAATGTCTTGAGTACAAACAAATGTGGTTGGGAATAAATAGATAGTGGACTATTTATCCATGTTTTGTGTTGTGATTGTGACGCGACTTTAAAGAGGCCTATGTCCAACGGTGGACTGCGACATCCTCAGACCACGATTTAGCAAGCTAAGCGTTATTCATGTCGCAATCGCCCAACAGCCACGGAGTCTGGATTTGTGCCCGGTTGATGGCAATAGGCTTGCCCCCTAACATGGGATGTTAACATAACTGGCCAGATGTAGGTGTGCTATTAGGTACACCTCTGCCTAACCCTTCGGCGATTCAGGCGTGACGTTATGTCATATAGATCTCTACAACAGTTGATTCACTGATGCCCGAATTCTCATGTAAATTAAACTATGCTACTAATTTTAGATCGCTGATATTTGGCACGTGTCGATAATTCACACAGATTATGACATCTAAATTAAATCTCAAACAAACATAGATTGATTGATCAGACGCGATTGTGCAATCAATGTGACCAATCAGCCACACAGGTGATTATCATTCATGGAACACATAATTTTGCGGTTGAAATTGGATGGGCCGACATTGGATGTCACATTAATCGCTAGATTAGTGAACCAAATGATATTTGATTAGCCATCATGGAGGATTACAACACAGAAGCCGCGAGATATGATAGTTTCCGCGTAATGGTTGTTTTGGTCAATGGTTATGTGGTTTGTGCGCCTTGTTTAGCTATTCGTATATCGATGCTGGAAAGAATCTTAATAGCGTTCAGTACGTCTAACCAAAGACATCCAAGCAAAAAAAACACTTATTAAAGTGATATTATTATGACCTAACATAATCAATTGCCGGCACTCTAGAATAAACACATCCATTATAGGTATGTACTTGCACTCGCGCCCTGCCGTGCGCGTTCTCGTAAGTAGGTATCCAGTCAGTTCTGTTAATATCATTCTGTATTTAGCCATAGTATCTTTCAGTTGACTAACATTTTTAGTGTATTTTCGTTAGCAGATTTTTTCTCTTGTAAGTATCTAATGCGTGTTTCTTATTTTTTTTACCATTGTCCTTATTTTGGTGGTCTGAATGATTTTTAAAAGTTGGTCCATCTATTTTAATGGGACCTTAAATACATTATGTCGCATCATGGTACATATGGCCCTGGTCAGGATGTACTAAGTGACAAACATAGTGTCAAACAGTTGTGGGCGCAGAATAGGATACGGGTAAATGAGAGAATTAGCTCCTTTAACTTGTAAACAGTTTATAGTTACAGAGTCAATTACTAACACTTCTGTACTAACTAAATACTCTGAACTTGAAAGGAAACACAGAGCAGTTCCTAGACCAGTATGTGTCGCGACCACGCCCGAACGATCACTGTCGATCCATGGGACTATGGTCCATATCGGACACCATGCCTCTAGAGTCCGCACAACGCCTGACAAATACGCTTCTGTTTAATTTTAAGTGTATACTCATAAAGATCAGGATCAGGATTTAGCTCGTGGCTCGTTTATGAATATGTTTGGTTTCAGCTGAAAAGATAGTTTTGAACCCGATAGGTGGCGTTGTTGTCGCAAAGATATAAATCTCGATGTTTTGTAATGTTTCTATTCGACCCCTGCAAAGAAGGGGCCGATTGCTAATAGATTATAATTTTAGTTATGACTGGCCTGCCCTTCCCTTTGTACCAAGCCCTGGAAAATCAGATATGGCTGTTATTCCTATAAGTCTCAATGTTGGAAACGGTTAAGAATCTCTTTGACTAAAACTGAATAAGATCGGAGTGAAAGTAATATCTATTAAACTAGCTAAGCTTAGGTTCTTTGTTTAAATATTTGTAGGTTCAAGAATTTAGTTATTTTGTCAAATTGTTTAGTCTTTTCAATCCTGGAAAAGATAATGAGTTTTCAGAAGATGTATCCAGATATTATGTACCAAGAAATATTTATTACTTATATACTATTCCAGTTACATATTAATGAACATTCTTATGAACATTTCGAAGTTTTCTAATAAACACAGTACCAAGAATTAGGAATAAAACAAATGGTTTGTTACAAAGGATAATGTCGACAAACAGGTTCTGGTGTTATATTTATGACTTCTATTTGTCATTTTGAGCCAACAATTCGTCTCATTGCTGGGCAACGGCCTCCCCTTTTCTTGTCGAGATCTCTATCTTGTCTCACCGGAGAAACGGTCCAAAACCTCGCTCCATTTACGATGTTGTCTGACTTGACATCTTTATTTTACTTTGTATTTATATCTTAGAATGTTTCCTGGAAATAAGTGCTTGTATGTTTTGTGAATCTACTGATATAATGAACGTTATTGTTTACATCTGCGCCCACTGGTTTTACGAAAAATGGTAACTATATCATTAACACTAGAAACGGTATATTCACCATGTTTACTGTTTGTTAAATGGTAACTTGTCGTACACCAAATGGTTCGTTTTCTTGTATTTTTATCAGTTATCACCGCCTCCACTAAAAACATGATGATGTATTTGAAATGATTACGATCAAAATTATTACGTTCAAAAAATCGTGATTATCAGCTTGATTTGAAATTTGATGATATACCATCAAAAAAAAAATGGATAATACTTAAACGCTGGTTAAACTTAAGAGATGTTGAAACGCCAAAAATGTATGGTAAAACAGTAGCTGATCATTAATTTATTACCTTTCTTTAAATCCCTTTTCTTGTATCTTAGATCTCTATGACCCTCAAACCAGCACCAAGCCATGTGACATAGTATTCGCAATTTCATCCTGCACCACTTTAGATGTTCGTTACGTAAAGTTATGTGCCCCACCTGTTACTGATATGGAGTGTTCAGTAGCTGAAATGAGAAAAGCTGGAGTCTTTCCTTATACCTACTGCACTTTGGTGACTAGATTTTCCGGTTTTTAAAAGACACGTTTTTGTAATAATTCTCTCTGGGATGTAACACGGTAGCTTTAAAAGGGGCTAAATTATTAATTATTCCGACAAAATAAATATAAAATTGGCTGATTATTACTATTTTTGGAATCAGTTATTATTTATTCTTAAGATCATCTGCCTAGCCTTTTCCCAAATATATTGGGGTCGGCTTACAGTCTAACCGGATGCAGCTGAATACCAGTATCCATCCTCCACAACCCAGTTAGTATTCTTAAGATGATAGTTAAAAAAAAATGGAAACAAAATATCCTCCCATAATTTTTGGATAACCATAAAAATGTGAAATCTCACTCAAGTCTTTTTGTCTATCTTTTAAAGTAAGTATCTACCTAATTTTCAAAGTTAAAATTAATAGTTTGCATTGGTTTATCTGAAGCACATTATAAAGGAATAGAAAGCTAATAAATATAAAGTTTTAATTGATAAATGTATCAGAGTTTCGTGGTTTCAAAGTAAGTATCTTAATAACGGGCTAAAGTATAATTAATAGTCTAAAATTTAGCTTATACAACGCATAATTAAATGAGTTTAACTGGCGAACTATACTAAAAAATTACAATATTTGAACTCGATAGATTTTTTTTAAAGCTAAAATCTAGACTACAGAACTGTAAAGTTACTAGAAGAAAAAAGGTCTGAAACTTAACATAATACCAAGCGTGTAATCCCCGAAGGGTTAGGCAGAAATGCCTAATGGTTCAACCACATTTCATCAGTCATATTTAAGTCGCATGTAATAGGAGGGCGAGCCTATTGCCATCAACCGGGCACAAATCCAGACTCCATGGCTGCTACTATCAAATTCCTCTACTCGAAAACTCTATAACACTTTGCCCGACCTGGAAATCGTACCCAAGATCTCATGCCCATTGGTCGTGATTGCGACCGTCAGACCAACAACGAGGCAGTAATAAAAATAGAAAAAAAAGAAAACTTATCTAGTCTATACAAAGTATAGTATATAGTGCCCACCTAGTATTTCGGGAAATCGCCAAGCGGTTGGTCGACTCTTCACGTGACCAGAGGGCGGGCCTATTTTTAGGCCAAAGAATCAGCATTGCCATCCAACGTGGCAATGCTGCCAGCCTTCTGGGCACTTTTCCTGTTGATAGGCGATGTGGACGAATTTTTTGACGACCTGTGACCGTTTTTATACTTGTACATTTTTATTTTTTCTTACTATTATAGATTTAATATGTTTGTATATAATGTAAATATTCACTTGTTGTTAAAAAAAAAACTATATAAAGTAGGATTTTTTTTCTGTAGCTTAGTAATAGTGAATACAAATATAGAATATAAAAAGCGTAATAAAAATATGTACAAGTATCAAAACGGATACAGGGTTACACAAAATTCGTCCACATCGCTGTCAACAGGAAAAGTGCCCAGAAGGCTGGCAGAATGCTGCTAATCTATATAAAGTAAATCAATCATGAGATAAACCGCATATCATATCACAGTATCAGCACTAACTACCAACGCTTCAGCAGCTTCATTTACACCCAGAACAACTGAAATATCAACAAAATCACACCACACCGTACACAATGTAGGTAGCACACACGAAATCTTCACCACACATAAACTTACAAATCCAACCATTCAAATGTAACATCGATTCAAGTGATAGCAGTGTTAAACATACAGTTCTTTTGTTACAAAAATGCTTTTAACTTAAACAGGTAGGGGTGGGCAAAGTTGCCTTACTTTGCCCAACTTTGCCCGCCACCAGTGGCGAAGACCTAAACTTGCTACAAAGTTGATTGCTGTGCAACCGCACTCGACACAACTTTGAGCTTGATTTCTATACTGTGCCTTTGGAGACCCCCATTCATGATTTCATTCGGGTTGTTTGTTACTAGGTTTCTTTACTTTTACAGGAGTTATTCGATAAAATTCATGATTTCCGTCGCCGTCACTTGTTTTTTTTTTTTGGTGCGTTTTCTTCATTTATTCATATTTAATTATATTTTTTTAGAAAGTGGAACTAATGAGAACGATGTTGATTAACTTAAGTTTCACTTGTTCCACTTAGTGCCCATTTACGGAGACGCGGCGCGTCGGGCGGCGCGTTGCGCGGGGCGTCGCGCGGTGCGGTGCGCGTTTTTTCCGTTTACGGAGAGGCGGCGCGTGCAGCGGCCCGCGTTATCACACGCCCAAACACAAACATATGGCAATGTACGATGTTGTTTACGGAGACGCGGGGCGTGCGCCGCCGCGGCGAACGCCGCGGGCGACGCAGCGGGCGACGCGGCGGGCGATGCGGCGGTATCATCTGCCATATGTTGTATTTGCGCGTTTGCGCGTGCAACGCCGCGGGCGACGCGGCGGGCGACGCCGCGTTCGCCGCCGCGTTCGCCGCGGCGGGCAACGCGGCAACTTCAAGCGAACGCGCGTAAAAACGCTTCTCCGTAAACGCTCTCATACATCGCCATATGTTTGAATTGAAAGCGGGCCGCGCCGCACAACGCGCCGCCCGACGCGCCGCGTCTCCGTAAATGACCACTAAGAAGAACCATGGAACTACTGAGAAAAAAAAATCTCACCAGTTCCATGGAAAAACTACGGTGGAACTAGTGAGACGAGTTCGATTACGTTTTGTTTCATTTGTTCCATTATCAAAGTCCATGGAACTAATGAGAAAAAAAAGTCTCACTAGTTCCATGGAACTAATTGCTGGTGAAACTAGTGAGAATGATCCGATTCTTTGACGTCGATCGATTTCTTTGTTTTTTTAAACACATATTCATACCTTGAAGAGTCATTAACCTTTGACTGGTGACATGGTTTTTGAGTAACGTAACTGGTGACGAACGGCCTGAGAGGCCGCTGCCGTATCTGATCTATAGCATAGAAATTCGATAAGGTAGTTTAGGGCTGTCTTTAAAAACAGTTTAATAACATATAAAAGGATAAAATAAAACTAACCAATAAACTCTAAATGTATTTTTTAATGAAGAACTTGCTATTATAATGTATGTAGTAACTAAAATCTAAAAACTAGAGATGAGATCAATAATCATAAACAAAAAAAATTAAATCAACATATTATAACAAAAATAGTATTTTTCCTTACAGTTAAGATACTAATTAAAAAAAAAAAAAAAATGCTTTAATCACAAGTATCATTTTACAAAACTGACAATGGTCATACTTTGGTTATTTTTATTGGCAGTCAGGGCATAATTGTTTGGAACACTGCAAGCACACATGTTTTTACACGAATTACATTGGTAATTAGATTTGCGATTTAACTTAGGAGGACAACTGGCACAGGTTTTCAGTGTTTTTGACGTGTCTTCAGAGTTTTGTGATTCAACAAAATTACTATTAAAAGTTACGTAAGTGGTGACATAAGGTCTGAGAGACCGCTGCCGAACTTTACATCGATGTTACTTACCGATTTGGGAATACACGACGCAACTGTCTCTCTCTACGGCGTGGACGCAACTAAAGTCGAAGCTACTCAGGCGTTGAAACAAAGGAAGCGCGGGGAAGGGGGTGAAATGATGTTTCACTGTTACCGCTCGGCCTGTGAGACCGCTTGTCACCAGTTAAAGGTTAACATAACATCACGACTAACTTCTCTAAAGGGGTCTAGTGGTGTTTAAACTTAAAGTTCATATTCTACTACATCAAATTTTGACTGCCTCGTTGGTCTAGTGGTCGCAATCGCGACTGCTGAGCATGGCGTCCCGGGTTCGATTCCCGGGTCGGGCAAATTGTTAGGTTATTCCATCAGGAATTTCTCAGTAGCAGCCTGGATTTATTCCAGGTTGATGGCAATAGGCTGGCCTCTTATTACATGGCACTTAAACATAACTGGCGAAATGTGGGTGGTGTGGGTGGGTGTGGGTGTACTATTAGGTATACCTCCGCCTAATCATTCGGGGTATTACAAGCATGATGTTATGTTATATATCATCAAAACATTACAACCGGACAAAGAAAGTGCCGGAGTCGATTATTGTAAGTCGAAAATAATCGTTCCGGTGATTAATTTTTTCATCGAACAACCTTGTTACGAATAAATGGGTTAATTACAACGCTAGTCCGGGAATGTTTGAGCTTCGAACCAAAATAGCTTACAGGAATTAAAAACTCATTACAATTAGCGAACAACTGCCAAGACTAATTTATTCGTGTAAGCACGGGCAAAGCAGAATTTTAAGTACACCTTTTCAACTTAGTTTTTAAATTAAGTATAACCTTCTGGTATAGAATATGAAAGTGGCTTAACCCCGTTCTTAGGCTAAGAGCGAGACTTCTCCTGACCTATACTTCTCTATTACACTTCATCTCAGTAGTCACCTCTTTTCTAGCCATATCAAGGCCTTCACACAAGCCGTGTTGACGGCGCGTTCGTGTTCCACGCGCGCCTCAAAGACATGTCAGCAAAAAGGAAGGGGGCCCGCAATGGCCGATGCCTGCCTGGGCTGCGGGACTATTCGAAAGAGATACCGCGGCCCTAGAACACAAAGGGCAAAGAAAGAACATGGATGGGTTTTAGTCAGAACGAGTCTGACACTCCCTTCCACTCCGCCCAGAGCGGAAGGGCCATTTTATGATTACCCATCCGAAAAAAAAGGCCTTTACACAATCCATCCATCGTTATAGTTAATAATATCATTATTCTAGCTTATCCGATTAAGTAAGCTTATATTTGATTTTGTACGAGGTCAAATTGACTGCCTCGTTGGTCTACTGGTCGCAAGCGCGACTGCTGAGCATGAGGTCCTGGGTTTGATTCCTCGGTCGGGCAACGCGTCATAGGGTTTTTCCATCAGGAATTTCTCAGTAGCAGCCACGGAGTCCGGATTTGTGCCCAGTTGATGGCAATAGGCTCGCCTTCTACTACATGGGCCTTAAACATAACTGGCGTAATGTCGGAGTACGATTAAGTACACCCCTGTCTAGCCCTTCGGGGATTACAGGCGTGATGTTATGTTATCAGTTATTACGTTTCCTACAAAATAATGTTCAGTTTTATTTGCCCAGTCTTCATAGAACTTGGCAGCTTGCAGCCTTGCTTATGAAATTTCATATTATCGTCGACGGAAAGACCTTTATGTGCAGATTTTAATAGGTTTAGTATTTTTATAGGTTCAGTACGCAGGTATGAGCTGGCCTTTCTAAGTAATAGGGCTCAAGTTTGAACCCAAGTTTCAACCTCTGATTTTTTATAATTCTCACTTGCTTTGGTGAAAGAAAACATCGTGAGGAAACCGGCATGCCTGAGAGATATTTCTCGACGGTATGTAAAGCCAAGTCAGAGGCCCATGGGCGGCATAAAAACTCTGACACCAGATACACGATTAAGAAGAAGAAGCTGGCCCCTTTTCTGATTGAAACTATACTATACTAAACCAGCAAGCTCCAAGGACCACTATGTAAGGCCTAATGTACCAAGAAAAGAAACTAAACTTTTTAACAGTAATGATTTATTTCATAACAATAAGCTATTTGACAACATTGAAAAAATAAAAAAATATTTAGTCCGTCAGTTACATCTCCAAAAAATATGGGACACGTATGTTTTCTTTTGTCACATAATCAAAAAATGACGGCGATACAGCGCATCAAAGTTCAAAATAGGGGGCTTGTGACGTCACTGGACAGTAAAAAGTAACAGAAATTGTGACGTCACATGATTACAACGCGCTGTATCGTGGTCATTTTTCGTTTACATGACAAAAGAAAAAATACGTGTCCAATATTTTTTGATAATCTAACTGACGGACTACATAGATTTTTTCAGGCAAATACCCTATTGACTTTCCGTCAGAAAGAAATAGCAATATATTTATTACTTAGCCCCACTGAAAAATACACCATTAAAATATTTTTCATTGTCTGTTGCCATTTTATTCCATAAACAAAAACATCCGAACGTTTTACAATATCATTTACATTTTATAACAACGTAAATGCAGCTATTGTTGTTGTTCTGAAAAAGGCAATTCATGAAACGTTTCAGCAAATAATAAAACAACAAATATTAATATAAAATGTCTTGAATTCAACCATTACCTACTGAAAATAATTGCTGGACAGTGATGAACTTTTGTACCATTGTTATTAAAAAAGCATTCAGTTTTGAGTAGCAATTTAAAGAATAATACCTAACTACGAAAATTCAAACAATATTTTGAGAAAACAATATCATTAAGCACTGAAACTTTGAGCAAACGCGGAAATGTAAGTAGAAAACAATTTTAGTAAATTCTCAGCAAAAAGAATTCCAAGCCATGTTGGCTGTTTATTTGCGCCTATATTTTGTGCACAAAATATTTTTAAGGCACCTACGGAACGCTAGCAGGATTTCCTATTGCTGCTAATCTTATTTTAATTTATATGTAAATTCATTCTCAGCATATTATCTCTAATATTTCGGCCAAATGCTTCGAGTTCCAAACTTTTTTTGAGATATTTTAATATTATAGCAATCTCTCGCTTATTTCCCCTTTTATTACCTCGACTTTTATCTTTAATTCCACAGACATGCCATAGGAACGCAATGATTACTGGGGGAGAATGGGGTGGGAAGAAACAGAGAGAAAAATGTATAATGAAGTCCCGTCGAACCCTACTTTCCCTTGCTTTGTTGCCATTCTTTAAATCTAATCAAGGGTTACACTTTGTAACGGTAGATAGATGAGAAATGCAAACTCGTCCTTCGGGTATCCGGCGTATTTGCCACCTATAGGATGGTTATAATATATTTGACTGGTTTACAAGTATATTGTGTTTTATTCAGAGTAAAAGGTTATCGTCGTACAATCATAAACTTACAGGAAAAGAACCAACCAACGGTTCAAGATGTAAGTTACTTTATTACTATCCATTCTTTGTCACTTTGAAGAAAATTGTCTCAATGAATGGCCTGCAGCGACACGAGTACTTAGCGTTTCCTTTTTCTTTTTTCCAAAGTAATTATGTACAAGGAAGAAATTGTCATAATAAAATTTCCCGTTTCCATCAGAACGAAAATTAAATACGACAAGAAAGTTTAGTAAAAATTACACATTTTTAACCCAAAAGTTTCTTCGGGTTAATTAAGTTCTTCATGTTACGAAACTTTATAGGTTGTTCATTTCCTTCAGCTGTTTGTTAGGTACAAGTGTAAATGTGTTTTCTTACATTTCTATATTTGCAACGGTCCAAAATTATTCGGAAAATCTTGGAAAAACCTTTGAAAATTACGTAACGAGGAAAAAGAGGCATAGTGCTACGGAATTCTACCAAAGTAATGATGTTCTGTAGGAACAAGGAATTCTTCGGGAAATGCCTTACCAAATTAAGGAGTCCCTTTTGTACACAGACGTCAGTTATTGTTTCCGCATACGCAATCCCGAAATGAATTCACTTGTATTTCTTGCACACACGTTTATTGGCCTATGTACAATGTATCTACGGAAAGATTATGTTTAGGTATATTATACATAGTTATGATCATAACTATACAATTTTTGCTCTTAGCATCGCTTGTTGTCTGATTCAAAGGCTAGTATTATGTATACTTGATGACACATCATTATGACGCATAATTTATGGATTCGTGTAAATACCACGCTTTCGCTTAGATTTTGTTGACGGTTTTAGAAAATTTTGTGGAATTATTAGTCTCGAAATAAATTAAGGTACTGCTCATATAAAAACAACATCACGCCTGTTAGCCCCGAAGGGTTAAGCATAGGTGTACCTTATAGTACACCCACATTTGTTTGTTATGTTTAAGTTCCATTTAAAAAAGGAATCATGTAAAAAATATCTCTAATAAAATTTCAGAGCAGATACAGTCGTAAAAACAAAATCTTTATTCAAAATTAAAACACACACACCGAGCTCCGTCGTTCAAAACAAAAACAATACGGTTCCCCGCACTACCTATACCTGTTCGCGAGTGTACATGTAACGGTCACATTGTGTCGACACCGCACATACGGTACAGTCGGGCGCAGGAGTATCTCCTAGTTAATTACCATCACTTGACACCTGGCTTCGTACCACTACCTGTTAGCTAATTGACAGTGGGACGGCCCGACAACCAAAGCCGGGAAACGGATTTACCGCTGAATTTTCCCCCTTCGAATGTAGGTACTAGGTACTGATTTGTAACGTACTTGGCGTAAAATACTTTGTTGAACGAGTCTATTGTTTGCGGTTCGAAATAATTGAAATGTGGTATTTTTGTAAGAGTTGGCTGATTTTTTATTGACGTGAGTGTGCAATACAATGTTTAGTATTTGCATATGTTCTAAAAATTGCTTAATGTTGACTCTCGCTTCTACATTTATTGTAGGGTCAAAACTTCTACGTCGTGAGGAAGATAATCTTGTAATACATTCTGTCCCACGCTACCACTACTTAAATAACGTTTTTAGCTTTAGGTGCAAAACGTTATTTAATTTTTTTTAAACGGAACGTATGTGTACAGAGGTGTAACTGGAATCAGCGCCTCTCGCGCGTACACTTAAAGAAATAGTTTTTTACGACGCGGAAATGTGAACACACCACACACAACTGACATAACTAAAACAAAAAAAAAGTATCAAATCACAACCAGGATGACAATCGACTATGTAGATAAAGGATTCGTAGAATTGAAAACTGACTTGTGATATAAGAATTAAAATTATTTGGGGATAGATTTGTTTGAGTAAAATTGAAAAAAAATTAAACCATTTTCCTTGAACAATTCTTTACTGTTATTTACAAAATATTTCTCGGAAAATCAAAGAGTTTTCCTCCAATACCGACACTGTGTTTTATTGTCGAGCAGGAAATACACAGTGCAACGTCGAGCCGGGAGGGGACGTACTTTTTCACTTATACCTGCGAATAATTCCCGGGTTCCCGGGATCCAGTAATAGATTTCGAAAAAGCGGAAACGAAGTCAACCATAAATCCGCCGGCGAATGACGGGATGAATAGCTATTTAAATATCTGGTTGCGACAGTACTACAGAGTTGTATCTAGATAGGTACGTAGGTTTGTATACTAATTAATGTTAGTAAGTTCTATAGAAAAGATGGGACTAAGATAGTGAGCGAGAGAGAGAGCACCTGTGTGTGTGTGTGCGCACGTACTTGTGCACTAGTATATTTCTTGCACTGATGGCTATTTTCCACTGAGATTGACCGAAAAACGGCCTAAAATCAATGATATTATAAAGAAAGATACGCTACGTTCATACTGAGCGGCGTTCAAATATCGATGCGTTGTTACGACTGCGATAGATAATAAGGAATGTAAGATACAGAAAGAGATTGCTATTGCGCTTGAAGTACTTAAATTACGACAATTGTCTGAATTTTTCTGCAACAATTTGCGCGCTCTAGTGCGATATCTACCTCTTTTTATCTGTCATTGCCATTGAGTACAAATATAATGTTGTAAAAGAGACAGTGTTGTATTGTGTATATTGTCCAATCGCCATCTGACAACGTCGATCACCTGGTCAGTATTTGTGAATGACGATGACTGTGGAAAAAGAAGAACACCGACTATATATTATGAATAATACCAAGAAAAACATTTACACATTATTGGTCGACTAACAGCACCCAAGAATGTTGACTAATTAAGTATAGTTTCTAATCTAATTACCTGCACGGTGTTACATGTGATTAAATTGTAAGTTAAATCAAAAAGAGGCGGGCTTTCCCAACCATTAATGCATATGTTACGGCTAAAAGCCGAAGTAGGGTTACACCTAGTTCTAACCGGCTATACCTAGGTGCGGCCAGTAACTATCCTTTTTATTGCTAGGACACACTGACCAAATGGATTAGGTTAGGTTAGGTTAGAACCGTGACCAAACGCGCGCGAGCGAGCCAAGCGAGCGCAGCGAGCGGTGCTGCGGCAGCGGCCGGTGAGCGCTACATCCAAATTGGTTGCATTATAACAAACTGTTACCGACCGCACCTAGGTATAGCCAGCTAGAATATACAGCAGAAGCAAGATTTAAATTGGCCGTAGAAATAATGGTATCAAACTGCAAATTCATTGATTTTAAGCAACACAAAATGTCAAATAATTTGCCAAAAAAAATCGGATTCACTCCTCCAACATGTCAGTCGTTTATAAAAAAGATCCCTAACAAAAACTAACCCATTGAAAAGTGACGAGAAGACCCACCATTCCCTTGTTTCCTTTTAATTAAAACTGAAAATTCAGAGTCATGGTTGAAAGCGAACCGGCCGGGATAGCTAAGCTCGGTACTTGAAAAAAGTTAGTTTAGCTTTGCAAATGAGATTAAGTCTTATGGCAGTGTTGCTCTTTATATTCGTATTTAGTTCAGCCCGGTTTTGTGTGCCGAGCTAAATATGTTTTTGAAGTTGTCTTTATTTTTAGTTTAGGTTTGTGGCGTTGCTTCTTTAGGTTTTCTTCAAATGTATTTACATAGCGTTGGCGTTTTGGACTAAAACAAACACCTACTTACTTTTATTTGGCTTTACAATTATGTATGTGTGACCACCTCGTTGGTCTAGTGGTTGCAAGCGTGACTGCTGAGCATAAGGTTCTGGGTTCGATTCCCGGGACAGGCAAAGTGTTAGTGAGTTTGTCCATCAGGAACTTGTCAGTAACAGCCACGGAGTCTGGATTTGTGCCCGGTTGATAGCAATAGGCGAAATTGAGTGTTCTATTAGGTACACCTCTGCCTAACACTTAAGGGATTATAACATGTATTATGTATTCTTGAATCCATTATTGTTCATAGTTTCAGGTCTAGTATTCATCCCATCACAAGTATCTTCGGATTACTTTCTGGGAAGCCCCGGCAACTTAATTGTATCTAGATTTAAGATAATAAACACATTTATTTTTTTATTTTTTTTATTCATCTTTATCATCTGCCTAGCCTTTTCCCAACTATGTTGAGGCTAGCTACCAGTGTAACCGGATACAACTAAATACCAGTAGATAACATGGAGCAAATTTCTAGTATTATCACTAACAATAAGAAGATTCATACCTGCAAGAGTCCTTTACTGACGTAGTCTTGTAAGACTACTGATTTACACATGGCCGATAGATAATTAACTATTTCAGAGTACAAAAAAAAAAAAAAAAATAGAGAAACTTTCTAGTATCCACTATACTAAACGGTAAATAGTAAACAGTTGTTACTCTGAAAATATGTTCACTCATAACCCTACAAGACCCTAACTCCAGAACATTGAAACAAATAGACACATCATCACGAAGACAAATAAACCTGACAAAATAAAAAATGCGATCCAACCTAATTACTCACAACCCTATAACAAAAAAAGTAATTAAAACAAACAAACTCAAGTAGAACATTCGTGAGCATCGGTATGAGCACCGCGATAAAACCCCGCAGGTATGCTCACCCTTAATTAAATTCAACCGCGAAACGTGTCGCCTCTTAGGATATATTAATCCCCCTTTACCTAGGCATCTGAAATCAGAACCAAACTGCCTTTGTCGCAAGGGTTAAGATTAACAGCCGAGGTACAATTTTATTAGCATTTTTTCCTCTTTCCGGAGTGCCAAGCTCATTTCCTCTCCTCTAATTTATTGCAGGCATTCGGAACCCGTGAAATTAGTGATATCAAACAGTCATAACCCCCCCGCCCCTTTCGTATTTACCTCGAGGAAATTAAATTTTAGGAATTCGATTAAAATGTGATTAAGTCGAATTTAAAAAATGTTTCACGTCCCTGAAATATTTTATGGGAGATTTAATCGTCTGTTTGAAGTGGGCTAATCTGTGTTTAACACAAAAAGTAATTTTGGGCGAAGGATTTTATCCTTTTCTAATGTAAGTAGCTTGGTGGTGTTTAGGGGAAGTAAGAGTACAATGGGGCTTTGAAGACTCTCAAACTACTCTTACATAAAAATGATGGTGTTTTTAAATTGAATTTTTCATCGTTCGCTTCATATTTGCAAGATAATAAATGCACTCTTGAGATTTCGGCGGCAAAGGGCTCATTCACCCCTCAAAAAGGTGTTCTGAGGGGTGACAAAAGGAAACCAGATAAATACGTATATAGTAAGATGTGCTGACGTGTTGTTACTATATTATCTACCATGTATTTAAAATCAGAGTTTCATTCAAGTTTAATTGTATTTTAAATATTGAACAGCGCAAAATATGTTTAATTAGCTCAATTTGGCTGGTAGCCATTATTTTAATTCCAATGTGTTGCAGTTCGAAATAATTACGATTTCAGCAGCTCTACGGATTTAAAATTATGTTAAACATGTTTCTATAATAAAATAGGTCAGGTCGGGTTCGAAGAAATACGGTGTTACATAAAATTGCAATATAAGGTAAATAAGGTGACTGGTAATTAGTGACAGATACTTAAACACGTGATTGTTTCCAAATTCCAAAGAAACTTTTTTTTTAAATACTCGTTCACTTTTTTTCCAATAACACAACAGCCGTATGAAATTCGGGCGCGCGCGCGCCTGTGACCTATCAGCTATTAGCCGCGTGTCGCCGTTACCGACAGCTGATAGTTCACAGTGGCGCGAGCGCGAATTTCATACGGGAGTTGTGTTATTGGGATAAAAGTCAACGAGTAGGTATAAAAAAAAAAAATTTTTTGAGAAACTTGTTTATTATCATGAGTATAATCACGTGTTTAAGTATCGGTCACTAATTACCAGTCACCCTTTATGTACCGAAAACCAATACCATTTACTTGTTTTTGTCTACTGGATTTTTTGAACCTCTTATTTTCAACACAAACCCCGTGAATACTCATAGGTTTTCTTTACCATCCTATAAAACCTCAGTGCCCCACATAACCGTTGCAGAATTATTTTGGGTGAAGTCCAGATTACCGAGAAGCTATCGTATCTCCCCAAAAAAACTACATCTGTATCCTTCAATCAAAACTGGAGCCATCTGTATCCAACCCGGCCAGCCAACTCTTGCATTACCAAAATTGCTCGGAACCAATTTTCTTTATGCGATTCCGTAAGATACACTTTGAGGAGACTTGCAAGCCACTCATATTTACGTGATTGATTTATGTGAAAGTGAAGCATTTTAACAGTTTGCAGAAATACGAGGATTTTGTTGAAAGAATGCTGCGTATGTATTTGTTTTGATATTTATGGGCTTTTACATTGATTGGAAAAAGTAATGGTGCGACCTTTGTTTAATTAAATGGAATACTCATAGGTAATTATAGTGTTACACATTTTGGCAAGCCTTTATTTGAACACATTAATAACTCAATTAAGTTCAGCAAATAAACAACATAACAATTACTTAATTGCTACATTCGTAATTACATTCCACATTAATGAATACTTCACGAAGCTTTTTAAGGAATTTCATTTCAATAAATGAAAGGATGAGTCCCTTGATACCTTCAAATGCGGGGCAAGTCGGTATAATAGACACATTGATGAATCCTCGGCGTAATGCAACACAAATTCAATGAAAAAAAGTTCTTATTTAATAAAGGCAGTTTGCATCGACGCTGAGTGCTTAATGACGCCATATTTACGGATTACATGGAGGGATGGAACGTAAAAAAAAATCTCCCAAACATTTTGCGCAGATGGTGAACTGAATTAACCACAAACTTTGGCCATTATTAATTCTGTTTTCGTGTAGCCGACGGCTAATGTTTCAGCGGGCTTATTATTGGGAAATTCTGTAATGACTGTTAATAAAACGATCACGCCACGGCTTCGGGCACGCGACCACGAATAAGGACAAGTTGTATCAAAGTTCAATGCACTTACCTTCTGACTTCAATTGGGTTAATCATATTATAAGTTCCGTGCCCGGCTGGTACAGGTTAAGTTGGAAAAACTAGCATCGAGAAGTATTTCAATTATCTAAAAGTTTTCTGTTACACGAAGTTGAAAATGATGGAAGTAAATCAGTGTTATGCAGTGTCATTCTTTGTTAAAGAGAAACATGAAAACTTGTTATAAAGTTTTAACTTTAAACATCGATTTATTTGGTTCTGTTGTTTTGGGAAAATGAATAAAATCTTATATTTTTTATTTTTGAATAGGGTAGAAATACATGTATGTCCAAGAATACCGTACATCCCGTCATTTAGATATACACTCATAAACATTTGAAACTTTTATCAGCAAATTTTTTACCGGTTGTAAAACATGTTTCTCGGACCCCTCTTGCCGTAGCTTTCACCTCAACAGTTATCTAACACCCTATGCATCCGACACGCAAAAAACCGTCAAGTGTGAATTCTCCAACATGTGATGTTGAATCCACCCACAGATAAGAGGTACCTTTATCCCATTCAAGGCTCAACACACGACCATTTTTCATGTCTTTGTTGGGTCGCAGTAGGTATTAGGGTGACTGTGTGACAGTGATGCTCACTATCCCCTCCCTATAAAGATTTAATACATTTTTTTTTAAGTTTCATATGTACGCGCCATGTATTTTTCAATATGCTTTTTGGCATGATTGATGCTTGTTAAGCAAGGATTCTGTTAAAAAATGGTATTTATGAAACAGTCGATAAGTTAAACCATCTGTCAATTCTGTAGGCAATTTTTGTTGGGTTTTAAATTGGGCCGTGAAATTGGATCGGCTGTGTTCATAATTTAAGCTGTTGGGAACTAATTTAAATGTTCTCTTTTTCTTATAAAAACCCTTTTTTAATTCTGTATATTGTGTAAATCACTAAACGTGCGGATAAACCAGGCAGACTGGACTCCGGACTTGTCGCTGACACCATTCTTTATTTTTTTTGTTCTTTTTTGGAGAAGAAGAAGAAGAACTGAAAAATATTTATGCTGTCTTGGCTTCCGTACGTGTTCTTTTTTTTTTTCACGGGTGACCACTGAAAACTAGCGCTGTGCTGTGGGCTCCCCATAGTACAGCATCATGCTGAGTGGTAACCTGCTTGTCGCAGTCACGACGTGCAAGATGTTAACGTATTTCTTGTTTTTGTCCCGTCCTGTTCAAATTATAAATATTTGTTATGCGTTGTACCTACCTATGTTTATTGTATTTTTTTTGTCATTTTGTATGATGCACGTCATGTCCCTGCGAAAAATAAATATTTTTTCTTTCTTTTCTTTCTTTCTAACTGTCAAAGTTACCGGAAATGTATTTTAAGAAAGGATAAGATTAGGTTAGATTAGATAATATAATAGAGAAATTGTGACCAACCATGACGTCGATAATAGTCGTAAATTCGCAATAGTTGCGTAATAATGCTCATTGTAACAATTTTAATGGGAGATTATAGGTTGATGAATTTTTGTTACACTTGCTGACCGCTAGTATTGTAACAACTGACTATATTACTGACAGAAGAATACTCTAAACTGACAAAAACCTCAATATTTAGCTGCGTGACTACGGTATAAAAGAAAATTAATCATCATTTGCCTAGCCTTTTCCCAACCATATTGACGTCGGCTTCCAGTCTAACCGGATGCAGCTGAATACCAGTATTTTACATGGAGCGATTGCCTATCTGACCTCCACAACCGAGTTATTACTGGGTAATACGAAACCCCTTGGTAAGACTGGTTGTCAGACTTTTTGGGCCACTGACTACTTAACGACTGTCAAAGATCTACAAATGACACCCGGGCCCAACGGCTTAACGTGCTTCCCGAGGCACGGAGGAAAGTCGATATGGAATGGGTCCCCATCCACAGACCAACCTAGGCAAGCACGGCTTACCTATAGATCGACCCGAGCGGCTGTTATTATTTAGCCACGAGCCCCTCTAAAAGAAAATTAATATTCTATAAAAAGTAACAGTAAGTAATAAAGTAAGAAAACCTCAAAATTAAATCGTCCTCTTAGACCACTATTGTGTAAAAATGTCTCAGACTTCTTTTATTATTCAGATACTTACCAACTCAATATTTCCACTTCACAAAGTCCGAATTAGCCTTTGGGAGAAATTTAAAAAACGGTTCAAGTTTATTAAAAGCCGAATTGGGTGGACCTCTAGTCGTTAAATTCGTGATGAATTTCTTTAGAACTTTTAGTGCGTCGTAAAATTGTGTGTCAACAGGGCTTTAACTAGAATAAACAATCGTTTATTCTTTAAAGGAATCACTTCCACTGTCTTTATTTTTCTTTATGCCTGATATTAATTATCCCACAGCTGGGTAAAGGTGGGGGGGGCTTATTATAGTAACTTGTACTCTTCCTATGAACCCTCGGGCTCAGTAGCACTATCCACAATCTATCCATTGTCACTCAGCAGGAAACTCTTGCTCTACGGTCATTATACATAATTCCAGTATCAATAGTTACGCACATCCATCATCATCATTCTCCTGCCACTATCCCAATTTATTTGGGGTCAGGGCAAAATATCCTTCTCTATTACTCGTCATCTCTTCAGATACCTCTTTGAGATATCATCCTTCACACAGTACATCCATTATTATCACAAAAACATCACACTAAGAAGCTAACATTCCGACTACTTCGTAGACGAAACGACTTGTAGACGACTAGGACCGCTCTACCAAAGTACTTTCAAAAGAAACTCAATTTCGATAATCACAGGAAATCAAATCAGCAGAAAATAGCTTACCCACATAATATTGTAACCCTACGTCCCTTGATAAATAAGTTATGATAAACAAAAATAAAAACCAAATCAGACATCGATGAAGAAATACGTGATGCTCATTCTAACTATGCAAAGGAATGATACGGACTACAACGGTATATCCCGTTCAATAAAATCAAGGAGTAGGAACAAAATGGAGTGCTACTTTCTTTTGGTGCATCGGCACAATTAGTTACCGCAGTTTGTTTTTGGTATCATAACGGACACAGGGGTCTTAAAGTTCTATATTTAAGTCTCAAACTTCTTCTTCGTTTCCCATATTGTTTGAAAAAAGTTTTTTTTTGTCTCAGCCCAGTACTGACTTACTCAGCAATGCTAGCACTATTTGCTGACACATATATTGGTGTCATTGGTCTTCATATTTTATTTTTTTAATACTATTCGGGAAACTTACAGCTAATATAAATAATGTTCTTAAACAAAAAGAATTTGAAGGCCATTTACAAGTTTCCATAGATAAATATATGTCCAGGTAAAGAAAGCGGCATAAAATGATAATCTCCGTCCGTGCAAATTGTCTTAGCTGTGGTCGATCTGAGTGCGGTATCTTCTGGTGCTTGAAGCTTTCCAAGTTAGCCACGGTAACGCGTACCCAGGCTCTCTGACAGGATTCGAAGAAAGATGAATCAGGAGATTTGAGATTCTCTCGCCCAAAATCTCACCTTTCCGAGGTGATGATGCGATCAGACGGACTCACGCACCTTAAAAACATTATATCTTATTAATTTTGTTGGAACATCTCTCCGTTCTTACATTATCATTGACCAAACCATTCGCACCACATCCTACCAATAACGATTTGTTAACTAACACGGGTAAGTTACTAGGCGGGTTCTTAAATCAAACTGCAGAGAAACTTTGTTTGCAACGTTAACCGCTGAGTTAGAGCCGACTTTAAGGCACTACATGTTGGCAATAGGTACTACCACTATGTTGTTTCTTTTATGTCTGCTTTTTTAACGGGAAATTATGAGTTTTATTTACGTTGGCGCATTTGGTTATTGTGAAAGCTTTCGGAGAGTTGGGTAGTTGTCTCTCTGGATAAAAAAAAATGATTTCTAGATCATGTCAGTTTTACGATGTTTTCCTTCACCGTTTTGAGAACATTGATGATGGAATTAATTACATAAAGTACCTGCCTGGGTTCAAATCTACTACACATAAGTCGGAGCAGTTACCAATGAGCCACCGCTGCTCACTGAATTAGCAAATTAAGATTCGGTTTACCATTATTTTCCTTTATTCAAGTGAAGCCTAAATCTTTTAAAATCTTTAATCTTTAGTGAGCACTGCCTCGTTGATCGAGTGGTTGCTAACTGCTGAGCATGAGGTCCTGGGTTCGATTCCCGGGTCTGGCAACTTGCTATTGGGTTTTTCCATCGGATTCTTGTTCGGTTGATAGCAATAGGCCCTCCCCCTTTTGCATGGGACTTAAACATAACTGGCGAAATGTGGGTGTACTATTTAGGTACAGCTCTGCCTAACCCGTCGTGGATAACAGGCACTCCTTTCGCCTCGTCCACGTTCATACATCTAGCCGAACGCCATATTTAGCGATAGAACCGGAGACTGTTGGGGTTGCCTAACCCTACGGAGATTACAGGCGTGATGTTATGTTACGACTAAATCTTTTTTATCGATTGTGCTGGTATTATAGTGTGTAACAATGTTGGTTGAATGAAATAAGCAATTAAAAATCCAGCTCATGAATATAGTTGTACTTCTTGCACTTCGAAGCCTTTCAAAGCACCTTAACATCTTGAAGCACTTCAACATTGCGAAGCATTGCAACGTCAAAAATGTTTACATAAAACAATTTAACTTGATTTATTCAACAATTTTATAGCTCCGCGTTGCCGAGATTCATGAAGAGTGGTGAATACAGGAACCGGGAGCTTTATATAACTCTTATATATAACGTCTACATAATTACTTTGTAGTCGGCAGGGTCAGTATTTCATTGTTATTATCAAAGTTAGCTTTATTTCGTACAATTGGTTCGACTATTTTGTTAAATTTATTGTTAGGTCTACCAACGTGTGCCATGTGTTGTTTACGTATTGTGAGAAATCAAAATGGCTTTTGTATTTATTGTGATTTAGTACTGCGATTGTACTGAAATTGTCGGACTTTTGGTAGAGAAATCCTTTGATACTCTACTAAATAGTTTTATGAGTTATGAAGCCTTTTACTGTGATTATTATCTAAGTGAGTCGTGTTAAAATTCAGCAGCTATGAATTCTGGATTTTTGACAATAGGCTCGTCCTCCATCACATAAGATTTAGAGAAACTTGGCGAAATGTGGATATACTATTATGTAAACCTTTTTTTTTCAGATTGGATATCATCAAATGACCCCTCCCGCTCTAGGCGCAGTGAAAAGAAGTGTCCGACTTGTACTGACTAAAAGCCATCCATGTTCCTACTTTGCCCTTTGTGTTCCAGGACCGCGGTATCTCTTTCGAACAGTCCCGCAGTCCCGGCAGGCACTATTATGTAAACCTCTGCTTTACCCTTTGAAGATTTCATTCGTAATGTTTATAATGAATAATGATAAATTATATCTCTTGAACATACAATTTGATCAAGTCTAAAAAAAAAACTGCAATTTCCCATTGTGCTTCTTCTTGCAACACCTACAATGTCGTTAGCAGGTCACTTTTAAAACTGACCAGTAAAGTGGGGTCGTGTAAAACAATACATTTTATGACAAACACGCCATACAATCATAAAAGTTATATTTTGCAACACTTAACCAATTATTTTTCTAGATAAGCATATAGCACTCAGAAAGGCAACATTTTACTTCAGCCTATGGTTAGCATAATCGGCCCTCGGTCGGTGGATGTCACTTTGAATGAAAGGAAATGAATCTCGATTTTTTGTTCTGAATACACACATACATATGTCGGATCCGGTCGTTAGTATAGACATGAAATTAATCAGAAGTGCGCCGGTGCTGTCATCACGCAACCTATTTACGAGTCTGTCACCACAGCGTGCTTCTACAGAGCCCTGATGTTCAGCTCGAGGCGAAGGCGACAGTCAATGTCTGATCGTGTTGAGACGTATTGGAACTGCATCCGATTCATTGTGCCCGTGTTGTTGAGTTAAGTTGTAATTTCAAGTAATTTGTTAGTTTTGCTCGAAACCCAGTATGTTTTGATAGCACAAAATCCATCGTCTGCCCACATGATGTACGAGCCTAACGGAATAAACCCTGACATATACGACACATATTTTGTCGATTCCCGAAACAAATGACATCTGTTTTAAAAAGTTTACGCTTGACCTCAAAGTTGGTCAAGTACACTTAAACAAACAACACAACGAAAAGTGAAACGCTGTACCTAGTAATTATTAGCAGCAAAAAAAGTCCGGATTTTTCAGTTACAGTAAAGTTTCTAGTGCCCAAAAGAATTGTTGTGTGACTTCTTGGTCCTTCAATAGTAACTACTCAGTCTACGTTCAGTAATGGACGTCGAATCCGTTCTGTAATTCAATTCTGTTCACAACCATACGTCACTGACCGCGAGCCGTCACGCTTACATTTTTAACAACACCTACGAGGTAGCCAATTTAAATTGGCACGCGACGAAAGGAAACTAAATCTATGTTGGTAGGTACTGAATTTTCTCACGGTGTACTGTTGGCGCACGACAATGGGTTAGGATATGTAATGAGTCCTTGTCATTTAATTCAAAAAGCTCGCTGTTAGCGACTTATGATACTCTGAGGATAAGCCAGCTGACAGCCTGACCATGTTAGATAAACACATATCATATATCATATCATATATCTGAGGGTCTGACAACATTTTGTACATCAAAACATTTTGTATTTCTATGTCTTCCAAATTAGCTTTTCCATAGCTTATGTCAATCGAATAACTTTTTGGCTTGGACGCTATGGATAAACCCAGTAAGTATTGGGTAATATGATACCCCTTGCCAAGACTGGTTGTCAGACTTTCGGGCCATTGAATACTTAAAAACTGTCAAAGATCTACAATTGACAGCCGGGACCAACGGCAACGTGCTTTCCGAGGCACGGGGTAACTCGGTATTTAGGTAATAGGTGGTCGTCACCCACCCACTGACCAACCTGAAGATCTATCCGATCGGCTGTTATTATTTAGCCACGAGCTCCTCTCCGAGTAGCTGTTATTATTTAGCCTCCGGGTACCTTAACGTATCCTCCTTGAATATTTTTGCTACCAACTCTACATGAACGACCAAAATATACTACTGGCAACTCCATAAAAGTAGTGTAGCATGTCTAAATTAATGACGGCATAGTTCATACTAACAACACACTAATCATACCGCCTCCGATTTATTAATCGGTGTAGCGATCTTTTTAAAGTTTTTTTTTCGAACACGCTATGGCAGCATTAAAGTTTTCGTGCATTTGCAAGCCCTAGCGTGAGTGGCGTGCTGCTGAAGAATATATGAGATGCGATGTCATTTTAAGTATTGCTCATTTGTTACTAAAAACCTTGTTTGAGAGTTTACGGGTGTATTTTGTAGGAAGAATGCAGCATAAAGAATAAAAATATTGTATTTCTGTTTTTATTTTTTTTAATTGTGTACCTGTCACTTCTGTGATATCTCTCTAGTCAATTGAATGTGACCTTTATTATAAACTAGCCCATGCCCGCGGCTTCACCTGCATGAAGTTCGATAATTGTCCCACGGGATCATACTACCGGGATAAAAAGTATCCTATGAGTTAATCTAGATTATAAACTATTTGTTTGCAAAATTTCATCCAAATCCAGTCAGTGGTTTTTGCGTGAGAGACTAACAAACATCCATACATCTATACATCCAGACATCTATACATCCCCTCAAACTTTCGCATTTATAATATTAAGTAGGATTTGTTGTATGAAAACCGTTGTGTTTATACTCTAAGATAAACTAAAATTAAATTACTACAAATCATTCCTGGAAGGGTTAAGCGTATACGTATACGTTTAGTACAACACATTTCGCCTGTCACCTTTGAGTCATATGTAATAAGGTGCGAGCCTATTATACCACTCAAAACTTCGGAATGATACTCAAACATTCCTGATGGGAAAACCTATTATCACTATGCCCAACTTGGTAATTGAAAGCAGGACTTCACGTTTGACAATAGCGCTTGCGTCCACCAGACCAACTACAAATCAGTAGTTTCAATCATCATCTGCCTAGCCTTTTCCCAACTATGTTGGGGTTGGCTTCCAGTCTAACCGGATGCAGCTGAATAGCAGTATTTTACATGATGCGACTGCCTATCTGACCTCTACAACCCAGTTTGTACTGGGTAAAACGATTCCCCTTGGTAAGACTGGTTGTCAGAGGTTCAGACCCCTGACTACCTGTAACGACTGTCAAAGATCTACAAATGACAGCCGGGACCAACAGCTTAACGTGCTTTCCAAGGCACGGAGGAAAGTAATTGTCCCCGGTGGTGGTCCCCATCCACGGACCAACCTAGGCAAGCACGGCTTAACCTGAAGATCGACCCGAGCGACTGTTATTATTAAGCCCGAGCTCCAAATCAGTATTTTCAATACCGCCAATAATTACAATTAAAATCATAATTAATGTTTTCATTGGACGTATGAGTAGGTAATCAAAGCTGTAGTCAATTATTTTTAACACAGATAATGTCGAAAACCAATTATTTCAGGCAAATTAACGCAATTAATTTCATGTAATTCATGATTAACTTTAATTGTATGCTGATAGAAAATTACGTAATCATAAATTCATCATTCTGTCTAGCATTTTAACAAATATTTTGGGGTTGGCTTCCAGTGTAAGCGGATGCAGCTGACGACCAGTATTTTATATGGAGCGACTGCCTATCTGACCTCCACAACCCAGATATTGGGTAACACGAATTACACAACCATGAATGACGAAATATACAAGCGCTTTATAAAAATCAGAGTTGTCAAAGACAATTCAAGTTGAACATAAAAATGCAAATTTTTGATAATAGAGGATATATTAATCATTACCTAAATGAATAAATGGATCGACGAATCTCATGAGCTCGTGGAATAATTTCAGTTTAACTATCTAAAAAACAAAGACGCACCTCAATTTTACTGAGGCAATCATCTAAAAACTACTTGAGATTCTAATTACATTCAGTAAAATGACGAAGTTAACCCTAATTTCGTAAATACAGTAACAAAAAAACTGAATCAAAGTCTAGACATTATTGAATCTAGGATCTCGGTGTATCGTGTTACCAACATAATGATATAAGCCGAGGTAATGTCGGTCGCCTAAGGACTTGCGCAAAATATGTTATACACTGCGCATGTTGCTTTTATTACTTTTGTAAATGTTTACGTCGTGCTGGAAAAATGAATAAGAACCTAACAAAATTCTGCCCATGGCAAAACACGTCTTACGCATGACGTTGTCAAGACGAATTTTCTTAAAATTTAATCTCCTTTCTCACAAGAACCCATAACACGAACGTCATTATTGTGAAAATTCATATACAAACAAAGAAATTCGTAAAAACGTGGCCTCCTTACCTCAAACCTTATTATATTAACTGCGAAGCTGGGGTTAAATTATTCAAAACGATTCGGAGGTAGTCTTCGTTGCGGACAAGAGTTAAAAAAAAAAAAAACAGAATTATCTGCCATCGCTGGTCCTGGACAGTAGTCATAAAAAGCGGGCAGAGGCACGACGTGACTGCGATATGGCTGTGTTTAATTTTGAAACGGACGGAGGCGAGAGATTTTAATGAGAGATCAGGTTTTTCAATTATCCCCACTTCTTTTCACGAAGTTTTACGTCAGATTTTTATCGGCTGCGCACTTTTATGAGTACTACAGCATCCAGAAATGAATAACCTTGGATAAGTCACGGCGGCTCTTTTAATTTATTGGTCTATTCTGAAATTGATGAGTGAGGGCGAATATTTAACAGGATCCCGCCATGTTTTTTTTATTTTTGCATGTTATGGTAAAATATTGAATATGATTTCCGAATTGGAATTTAAATAACGCGTCGTGGACAGCTTTGCGTACGTTAACTAGCGCGTATTGAATATTGCATATTATACAGCTTTCGCATAAAACATTAACGCCAAAGCGAAATAACCGCACTTTGACATCCTTCATCCTTTGACAAGCTAAATTATTATTGTTAAAATTTAAACTAATTAAAAAATGATTTTTTTCTTCATAAAGTTGATTGAATGGATCCTGCCTGAAAATATATAAATGTTACATGAATTTCAATACCACATGCCTTTATTTATATACGTTAATAGCGTTTAACAATTAATCCAGAAATTGAGAGCTTTAATTATATTAAGTAAACGGCACGATTTCGATCTCGCCAAGTGTGTCCTCGGCCAGAAGGTGCCTGAGCCTGAGCTTTTTTAGTTTAGTTTAGAAGGTTGATGGGTATTTTGTAGGTATGTCTGGTGTAAATATTAGTGCCTAAACTATACTAGATATGTGTTCCTAGTTTAAGCTTTCGATGTTGTCCTGTTTTTTTTTTGTCTGTGCAAAGCTGTGTTGCTCACACTATCTTTCCCAGTCTGTTTTTTATAAGTGAAGACTTGTAATTGACAGTTTCTCTAACTATTTTTATTCTGTTTTATTCCTATTTCCTTCCATAATTCTTAAATAAATAAATACTCTAAACATTATTTAATTCCATCAACATTAAATATGAGCCGTCAAAGGTAAATGGTATATACGAAGAAAACCCGACACATCAAAGTCCAACTTCAAAACTCGAGGATTATCGGATTTATTTATTTGCGTCTTTTCAACCCGAGGTCAAGATGAAAGGTGCTTTTTATGTTTTTGTCCTTTTCTTTACTGAACATAATATAATATTCTTTTATTTATTTTGGGTTAAATACTCCGACTGACTGAAGACTTATAAATAGACTGATAAAATCAAACGTGAGTTGGCTTTGTGTTCTATCTAATCGAATTTAGTTGTGGTATTATGGTATCTCACACAAATTCTTGTCGAGTATTCATTTTCTATCGTTACTAAAAGTTACTAGCAGATCATCCACATTGACATAGAAGAAAAAATATGCTTTATAGGAGAAAACACATACACCGTGACTTTTTAGTCGTCTTACAATGGCAGGCCACTTCAAGTATCCAATGACTACTAAGCATTCATAAAAAAAAAATAGTATTTATGAGATTTTAGTAATTTAAAAATAAAAATATTATTCAGTATTATGACGCATGACGTAGTTAAAACACCATGTTGCGACCGATGATCTACTAGACTCGAGCGCTGCGTAGTTACGTTCTCCCGTTTGACACGTAAACATCATTAACAGGATGTTTCAGAATTTTATTCATATGTATTATTTACTTTTCTTTGTACCGATTATGGTAGGTAAATAAAAACATGCCTAGAGCTATTTTATGTCGGGTACATTGAGTGGCCCACCTTTGTAAGACGACTAAAAAATCACGGTGTATACTACCCAAGCAATGTGAATAATTACGGGGTTTTGAGGTAACAAACATTAACATTTTACATAAACATGCTTCATAAGTTCACATCACTTTTCTGCAGTGGTTCATAGAAGATATATACTCTCCAAATTTCAACTGTGTAGTACCAAAGTAGCCTCGGAGTAAAATGGCTGTGACATACGGACGGACAGACAGAAAGACGAACGGGACGAATCTACAGGGTGTAAACGGACCCTTCACGAAGCCGTCAACCAAGCATTCTGTACATGAAACTTAAACATAACTATCGAAATGTGGGTGTATTATTAGGTATACCTTACCCCAAAAAATTATTGCTCAGAAATTACTTTTTTTTGGGGTAAAAATCACGTTTTAGGCCCTAGGACTCAATGCAACGCACTCAAAACATTGTGCTGATGAATGCATTGAATAGTGCGGGGTCGTGGAGGTATTTTAAGTAAAGTTATAACATTTAAAAAAAACTTGTGAAAAAGTTGGAACTTTGATCGCCAATATGTCCGTAACTAGAAGTTTCCCAGGTAAGTTCTAGAACAAAAAAATGATCGCAATGACGGAGAGAACAAGCACCTTTCGGCTTCGTTAAGGGTACTTTTACACCCATTTTAAGGGTCCGTTCAATGCCATTTGGCAACGGAACCCTAAAAACGACCTAAATAAACGTTTATTAATATCAAATATTCAGCTATAAAAAATTAAACCAACAACAAAAAGTCATAAAAATATACCTACACGACCTACTAAAGCTTACGTAAAATTTCAGAGATAGTTGTTTTAATTATGAAAAGTTTTTTAACATTTTAATTTCAATCCAGTGTCTGACACATTTGAAAACTCTTTTATATGTGTTAAACTAAAAGTCTGAACGAATAAAAAAAATTGAATGGGCTACTGAAAGTTTTTAATTCATTTTGTGTTCAGGAACGGAACTCATGACTTGTGTGGCCATCCATCCGTCTGTCACAGGCTTTGTTTAAAAGAGTACTGAAAAACATTTCACTGAATTGTTTAAAACTATAAAAAACAATACATTTCCATACAGGATTTTCTCTTTTCTCTTTTTACGTGGAACTTCTGGATTGCAATGCTTTTGCCGTTGGTCAGGTGAATGTTTCGGTTCATAATAGCGTACGTCATCCAACTGCTGGGCAAAAACCTTCGCCATATAATTTCCAATTAATTCGATTAATTTTTATGATAATGATTTCGTCCAGCTCGTCCCACCAACTCCTCCAAGGTCTTTCGTGTCTTCTGGCTGTGACAGGGCGCCACATAGTGGTTATTTTGACCGACAGTACATTGGGCATAACGCAGACGTGCCCAGTCCAGTCCCATTTTAGCTTAGCGGCTATTTGAGCAAAGGCATTAATGCATTTTAAAGTTATTAACCATCAGTATTACTGGATTTGTGGCCGGTTTATAGCAATAGGTAAGCCCCTGTTACATGAAACTTAAACTGTATAATTGTGGGTGTACTATTTAGGTACACCTCTGCCTGACACCACGCCTGTAGTCCCTGGAGGGCCAGGGACTACAGGCGTGGTGTTACGGTAGGTGTATTAAAAAACTAGGTGCATAGCTTAGTGGTCATTTACGGAGACGCGGCGCGTCGGGCGGCGCGTTGTGCGGCGCGGCCCGCTTTCAATTCAAACATATGGCGATGTATGAGAGCGTTTACGGAGAAGCGTTTTTATGCGCGTTTGCTTGAAATGCAGCGTTGCCCGCAGATGACCCCGCCGCGGTAGACGCGGCGGTGAACGCGGCGGTGCACGCGGCGTCACACGCGCAAACGCGCAAATACAACATAATTATGGCAGATGATACCGCCGCATCGCCCGCCGCGTCTCCGTAAACAATATCGTACATTGCCATATGTTTGTGTTTGGGCGTGTGATAACGCGGGTCGCTGCACGCGCCACCTCTCCGTAAACGGAAAAAACGCGCACCGCGCCGCGCGACGCCCTGCGCAACCCGCCGCCCGACGCGCCGCGTCTCCGTAAATGGGCACTTAATGTGGTTTGTTGATTACCTACTGACATAACTTAGGCGATGTATCTAACCTAACTATGGACCTACTCTCCCAGTCCCATTTTATCGGATGAATGACCTCCGCCAGTATCTTGGTCTTAAGAACTTTTTTCAGAACAAACTTTTATAGAACTTGGACGTCTGTTCAGCCTTCTTTAACAAAGGTTTTTTAGAAAAAAAATCTTTAGATGTAGGAAACAAGTTGTGTATGAATAGCTACAAATAATAAGTAAAAACCTTAAAATATTGTGGTACGTATCTACAGTTTTTGAGAACAGATTTTCATCAGATATTGAAACAGTAAATAAAGCAATTTCATTAAAAAAATACCGGGGACTGACACGGATGCGACATTTTCATATGAATTATATGAAAATATCAACTTACTTAGGAATTCTAACAGCAAATTAATATTAGCAACAATGAAACCTAATTACTAGGACACTATTTAAAATCAACTAATTTCTACTGTTTACAATCAACACACAAACACACATACGTTAAATTTCCGCGTTTTCCAACGCCGCCATCTTAACACGTTTTTGCTCCAGCCGAACAACCCCGTAGATACCGAGGCCGCAGCCACTTTTTGTGTCGACGATAAATGACGCTTCTTGAGCAGGGAGCACATTGTTTGTTGACCACTGTCGTGTTTATGGCCTAGAAACGGTGCGATGCCACTAAAGAAGATTTATTCACACTTTACTGCACGACTGTACAGCGTTTGAGTTAAGTTGAGTGTTAAAAGTTAGCTGTTAGAAGCGTATGGTGTGTACAGTCGTGTGGAAAAGTGGTGTAAGTTATAAATGGTATAAGTTGAATGTGGAATTAGAAAGAATTTTACTTCATTAATTCGTTTTATGATAAGACGAATGCAATAGGTATTTGTTGTTATAACGCTTCTTTTAAAAATAAACAAAAACAGTGTTAAAAATTAATAAAATAATCTCAAATACCTTTTTTTAATCCAATTCTCGAAGTCGAAATTCCGATATTTTTTGTCTTTATTAGTCTGTTTTGAAATATTTTTGTCATAACACGTCCAGACGCCGAACAATTTTGACATTTCATTAAATTTTCCAACTCGAGAGGAGCTCGTGGCTAAATAATAACAGCCGCCCGGGTCGATCTTTACGTTAAGCCGTGCCTCGGAAAGCACGTTAAGCCGTTGGTCGCGGCTGTCATTTATAGATCTTTGACAGTCGTCACAGGTAGACAGTGGCCCAAAAAGTCTGACAACTAGTCTTACCAAGGGGTATCGTATTACCCAGTACTAACTGCGTTGTAGAGGTCAGATAGGCAACCGCTCCATGTAAAATACTGGTATTCAGCTGCATCCGGTTAGACTGGAAGCCGACCCCAACATCGTTGGGGAAAGGCTATGCAGATGATGATTAAATTTTCCAACTCCATGATATGACTTGTCAATTTTAAGAATTGCATTTTATCTAATTTTCCTTTATAGCGTCCAAAAAAATATTTGGTCGAAGATTTTCTCATTAACTGGATACGATTACCAGCTTCTATGTTTACTGTCGTAAATACGATTTAAATTGCAATATTTTAAAGCCGTCTCTTAATTTAAACGGCCCTAAAGTGCTTTCAGTGCTTCCTTGTCTATCCACTTTACCTTTTACCAGTTTCTCGACGAAGACATAGTTTTAATTGGACTCCTTCCGCTTTGCTTAAGGTCCGCCCCCTAATTGAATTTTTTGCATTTTAAATTTGAAAGCACTTAATTTGGAAGTTAAGATTAATTCACCTCATTATACGTTATAAAGGAGTTTAGAACTTAAATGAACTCTTGCTTTATCTTTATTCAGTTCCTAGGATTTTGTTTTAAAGGAACTAAGTATTTTTTCTGTAGAATATTTGAACCACAGAACATTACCATTTGCCTAGCTTTTTTACAAGTATTTTGGGGTCGGCTTGCATTGAAATCGGATGGCGCTAAATACCAGTATTTTACATGGAGCGGCTGTCTATTCGACTTCCACAACTCAGTTAATATTACCAGCCTGTTACTGTCCCACTGCTGGGCAAAGGCCTCTTCTCATACAGAGAAGGCACGAGCATTGATCACCACGCTTGCTCAAGACGGGTTGGCGATTTCAGACTTATATTAATTATAAGTCCAGGTTTCCTCACGATGTTTTCCTTCACCGATGTCTGTGATGTCCAAGATAAACTTAGAAAGTACATATGAATTGAAAAAGTCACATTGGTACTTGCCCGGATTTGAACCCACAACCTCATGCATGAGAGGCGAGGCCTTAACCTCTGGGCCATCACAACAATATATACAACTCAGTTACTGAAAAAAAAAAAAAACTAGACCAAACCCAGCATAAAAATGACCTCAAATTCCAGAAATTCTACTTCAACACGTTGCTTCCTTATTACATTTGCATACGCTAATACAAAGCTCACAATGTATCATGTAACAAAGTAACGGGCTACAATAAAAACTAATAAAAGTAAACCGAAGCAGGCAAGAACGCAACATCACTACTTCACTAGTCACGGAAGGGTGTTGCAAAAACTCAATTAAAACTTAGCTAATACGAACGTGAAGGGAACTATTTCTTTTGTCTCATTGCTGTGATTGAACTGTGTCAATGTACTGAGTCAGTGTTACTCAATCTTTCATTTAATTGACCTTGGGAAAAAATATGAGCTGGAATGTGGAAGGCAATGTGGCAATAAAGGAGGTGTCTGATGAGATGACGAGTGCTGGAGAAGTATAGAAGAAGAAGATACTGCGCCGACCGATTATCATGAATGTGGAAGGCTAAAAGAGTAGGGGAAGAACAATAAATGGACTGTGTGAAAGATCATATGACTAAAAAGGGGTGCTTTTGAGCTGCTGACTAAAGGAGAAATATGGAAGAAGAAGACATGCTGCGTCGGCCCCAAATCAATTGTGATAAGGGCTGGAGAACATCATCGAAGATGGTAAAAGTAATTTTTAGACTATAAAGTTGGCGATAAAAAAAGCTTAGACTCTGATAGGAAATAAAACAACAATAACACAGTAGTAACAAAAAAAGGTTTTCAGTGTTAATGATAAAGAAGTTTCTGTCAAGCCATATAAAAGTTCATGAACGTATGAAATTCAGTTGTCAATCGTATTCAAGAAAATTTGCTCTCCGAAATCAGTATTATACTCGTATTTGGGGGTTAAAAATTTTACCAGTTTGAGAAACGCTGTTTTACGAATGTAGAAGCATTGAGAGCCCTTTTCAGTATCTCCATTTCCACAAGACGAGTTTCGTAACTCTTAAAGCTAGATAATACTGACACTAGACGTAATTTCGAATTGTTTTTCTTTGTAAGCACTAGCTATCGAGGTTTTTCTGTTCGATTTCTATGTTATAGCGGGATTCGAGTTTTGAAATTGAATCTTAAAACTAAAATTATAGAAAAGTTACTTTTACGTGTTATCGATGCGTTATCCTTTTTGAAATCACCATCATCATCTGCCCAGCCTTTTGCACACTATGTTGGGGTTGGCTTCCAGTTAGTAGGATGCAGCTGAATACCAGTATTTTACAAGGAGCGATTGCCTATCCGACCTCCACAACCCAGTCAGTACTAAGTAATACGATACCCCTTGGTAAGACTGGTTGTCACTTTCGGGCCACTGCTACTTATATCGTGCCTTCCGAGACATGGAGGAAACTCGATATGTAATGGATGTTCACCTATCCACGGACCAACCTAGGCAAGCGCGGCTTAACCGAAAGATCGACCCGTACGGCTGTTATTAATCTACGAGCTCCTCTAACAAACACTGGCAATATAAAACAAAATATAGTACCAACCATATTTTTTCACGAGCCTCCAATTCCCATTTCTGACTTCACCTTTGTTTACAACCTCGTGTATCATGAAACTACATAGTACACAAGTACCGTCTGTTCATATTATACATACTCTAGTGACGAGTGGCAGAGCGCAAAACGATATCTTTTAACTGGCGAAATGTGGACTGTGAATGCTCTACGGATCCACTTCTGTCTGCCCCTTTTGATATTACAGGCGTTATGTTATTAGAATGATTGTCTTTAAGGATTGATATTTTGGCAATAAATGACAAAATATGGATTACTAGCTTATGCACGCGTCTTCGCCCTGGAGTTCAGTAATTGTCCTACGGGATCGTACTACTGGGATAAAAAGTATTCTATGTGTTAACTATCTGTGTGCCATTTTATCTAAATCCGGTCAGTAGTTTTCGCGTGAAAGAGTAACAAACATCCAGACATCCATACATACTCACAAACTTTCGCAATTATAAATTAAAAGGAATTTTACATTTACATTAATCTATTAATTTTACATTTTTACATCAATTTTGGATGTAAGGATCTACGGTTTTTACATACAAAAAGGCGTGAGTTTATTTATGTAAATATATGAAAAAATATTGTACGTGCAGTACATCGTATATTTATTTATTTATTAATGTATAAATATAGGAGAACCAATAGCTATGACAAATGAATAACAATTGTATAGGCAAAAGTGTAATACAATCTTTTTCATGACCCCCCAACCAATTTATAGTTCTGTTTCCACCTCTGTTTACAACCTCGTGCACCACAAAAGTAGACGGTATATAACTAGCTACGAACATTCATATCATACAGACTCTAGTGACGAGTGGCAGAGCACAAAACAAAGAAGAGGTGTCATGTTAAAACTCAAGTGAAATGTATTATTCAGTTCCTGCTTTACAAAGACAATTCGGCTTTTGTTTGACACTGACACGAACTGAGATCATGCGAGACGGGCTCACATATTACTTACTTTATATGCGGCATACGGAACTTGATAAAATATGCTATGTATATTATCTATGTATGGCGCTTCTACCCTTTCTTTTCGGTTCTAGTGTTTTGAAGTAGAGATTTGGATGATATGAATTGGGGGTTATTGATTTTTTCTTGTTTTGTATCCCAAACTCTGAGCTCAATTTAAAATCGAGCAGTTACTATTTCTACCAAAAAACATAGTCGTGTCCTAGCGATCGTCACGCGAACATTCGCCTTGTGCATTTATTCGCCAATAAGAACGCTTCGCCATCCGAACTTTGAGACATAGTTTACATGTTATTTGTCCCTGGTTGGAGGCCTGACACTCAAAGCACCTACAGGATAGTCCGGTAAAGCAGAAGATGATCTGCGAGATGCCATTAAAAAAAAAAACTTAAGACAAATAAATATAACGATCGCAGATTTATTCGCACTTCCATTGTGAACGGAGTAAAAATTCTAATTATTATTAATGAATGATTTTTAGATGAATCATCACAAAATGTATGTAAGAAATCAACATAAATTTTACTCATATCTAATTACTTTCAAATCGGCTTTCGTGTTATTCACTAAACTCAAGATTGAGGGGTTGTACTAAGAACAACATTAATTTACCGAACGTCTGAGTCTAGGCATAAGATTATTATTAATATGCAAACAGCCTATGGTTAGTACTCAGTTAATTCTGAGCCTTCATTAGTCTTAGCAGATTGAAGTATTATTTTAATTATTCATAGCTCACTTTAACAGCTTACTACTACTTAAAAGTAAGTAAAGTACCTACTTACTTACTTACTTTATTTTGAAATATAAAAACAAATTTCGTTTTTTTTTATATATTTAAATGAAGTATGTTTTTGCTCGTGCCTTCTCTATATGAGAAGAGGCCTTTGCCCACCAGTGGGACAGTAACAGGCTGGTATTTATGTTTATACATTGAATAAACAAAGTATGACTACATCATCTACTAGCCTTTTCCCAAATATTGTGAGGTCCGTTTAAATGTCCGGATGCAGGTGAATACCAGTGCTTCATATGAGCGACTGCAGTATAAACAAGATAGCTCTTGGGCAGATGAGTTGTCTGGCATTCAGAATTCATTATGAAAAATCACTACAAAATTATTGGCAATCTTTGATACACAAAGCTAACACTGCCCCCCACTGTCAAAAGTGGAACTAATTAGTCGTAGAACTAAATACGCGGGTGGGGAGTATTAATTTTTATTTGTGAAATTTCTGTCATAGCCCCAATATTATCTGGATTTGTAACAAAATCTTCATTCTCCTCATCCCAATTTATTTGGAGTCGGCACAGCATGTCTTCTTCTTCCTTACTTCTGTATTACTCTTCATTTCAGCAGATTTGTAACAAAATGTGTGCAAAATTTACGTATGCTTTCTTCCTTCTTTCCTGTCTAACGCACTGGCTGTGATGTAATGTTATATATTATGAGCTAGGTACTCGTCGTCCATTGAAACTATATTGGATTTCAGTAACGATGTTTCATAAACGTTGCTTGTTCAAAAGAAAACAGAAGGTCTGTCCAAAATCTTCTTTTCTGCAAAAAAAATGTCATTAATGAATTCTTGTCACTGTGCCAACACGTCAAATGTAGACTGGAACAAAGTTTTTACCTCAGCACGTTTTGATTTTGTTAAAGTACTGCTTAATTTGGATTATTGCATAGTTTTTAATAAATCTGCATTGCGTGATTTGTCGTTCGTTTTTCTGCAGTAAATAACTTAGGTATATTTTAAGGCAAATTGCAGAAATAGCTAACAGTACAAGGTACTGCTTGGCAGTGCTTGGTACCTACATAAAACCATTTTAACGTAACTATTCAATAAAAGTCACTTGTGTTTTAAAAGTGATAGGTCCCATTGTTGATAAGTGATATTATGTTTTACTAAAATATTTGATATGGAAGAGCGGAGTCTCCCAATACAGGCTACTTGCTTAAAGGGAGGCTCCAATCACTGATTCTGTTATTGTAAAATATATAATAAATGATTTTTGTTTTTGTTTTTTTTTTGCCTTCTGCGTGCACTAATGTCTGCTCTGGGCCGACTCCTTATTATAGGTTACCTACCTCATCATCATCATATTCCTGCCCTTGTCCCTTGTTAGTTGGGGTCGGCGCAACACGTTTTTTCTTCCATTCTCCTCGTAGGTTATAGGTCATAGGTTACCTACCCGATACACCCAAAAAACAAAAGTGATGGGTATATTTTTTTGCGTTTTTCTTTAACGTGCTTAACCTGCATAATTACTTAATGAATTATGCAACTTAATTAAAAATTCTCATAAACACACATTACCAACCTAATAAACCTAACACACCGCCCTTTCAACAAACATAAACTTCTTTAATAACCCCGTAATTTAATGAAGCACTTACCATAAACCGAACGAACGAAACGGAAGGACGAATAATGATACCTTTGCTACTTTATGTTGGATAAAAATTTCGAACAACTCCGAACTTTGACATTAGCTGGTGAATTATCGTGGTCTCTTCGGTGTCATTTGTGAAGTTTGAACTGAACTTGGTATCCTGGGAACGGATTCTTTTCGTTTCCAGTTTGCTCTGGGTGGTGGCCAACTTGCTAGCACACTCAATTTGTTCAGAATGTTTATTCTGTATTCGCTGGACAAATATTGGAACGTAACAACTATTTTTAATGCATGCAATGCATGGAATTTATTATCTAGGTAGGTACTTTATTGTTACTTGGCTTATTAATCACCGAAGGAGCAGAGTTCTATTGACACCATAATTACACCAGCGGGCTAAGGCTAATTGGCATTCTCATCAGGGGAAAAAACAAAGACATTCAAATCTTTACGAGCGACAGACGGGACGAGACCACAAGACGAAGACAATCGTAATCCAATACTTGTTACTACTTAGTAACAAATCGGTGTGTCACACGCCCCGCTTGTCAGGGAGCATTCGTATGTCAAAATTGAAAATGTTCGGGATCAATTTTTGTATGACTTTATTCCCAACTAGCTGTTGCCCGCGACCTTCGTTCGCGTGAAATTATTATAAAAAAATATAACTACCCTTTTTTAACCGAATTTTGTAACCAATTTCAAGGTTTTTAATTTTTTTGAACGGGACCCTAATTCTTATTCTAAAATAAAAGTAGCTTTAGTTATTGCTTATAACATCAGCTATCAACCAGTTAAAGTCCCGTCAAAATCGGTCCAGCCGTTTCGGAGATTAGCCGTTTGAAACGGATTTTGTTAAAATTTCAAGGGTTTTTATTTTTTTGCGCGGCAACCAGTTATGTTTAAAGAAAGAAAGACCACCGGGCACAAATCTAGACCCCGTGGCTGATACTGACAAATTCCTAATGGCAAAACCTAATGACCTGGGAATCGAACCTAGGACTTCATGCTCAGCAATCGCGCTTGTGAACACTAGACCAGCGAGGAAGTTCATCAAATCCAACCATCAAGTCAAATAATTTAAACAGCTTTTAATTATATTATTTCCAGGCTTTATCAAGCTCTTCTCTACATTTGTAAGTAGAAACGAACAAAGGATTTGTTTCTACCTTTGTCAAAGTAATGGCATAAAATCTATCTCCCTAAATCTTTATTTGCCTCGCTTCTAGACATGTATGGCCTAGAGCTAGGCCTAAAAGAGGACTTTGATTAATTGTATGTAATGGCCTCTGAATGTAGCTGGGAACAATCGTAACCTTTAAATCCTTAATTGAGAAAATCAGAATTCTCATTATATCTCTCTCTTTATACGCTTGTTTATAAAATAATTTACAAAACCAAGTAAGTTAAATCAAGACTCGCCATTTTTTATACCCAATTTATCGTGTGCGAGTGAAATTATAATTACGCCGTCGTAAATACAACTTGCAAAATGAAAGAGTACTATCAGGTGGACCTCTGCTTAATCCTTCAGGGATTACATGATTTTATGTATGTTACACAACATATTTTGCCATTTTGTCTATAAATTATAGTATAACAACATTGAAGTAATAAAGAATCGATATAATGACAGAATTCTTTTGTTGATCTGTCATTTTGTCGATTCTTCTGTCGACAAAACCCGTTTCTACGGTGGTCAGGCTACGCGTTCTGGAAAGCAAGTCCAGTCCTACGTCCTCGTTTTCGACTGCTGAGAGCTCTGAAACTATCCTACGACTACGTACTATCATGAAAAAAATAACATAACTCTGTCTCAGCCGAGGCCATGGCTTTTTCATGTGCCTATTTACATCAAAATCAGTTCAGACATTACGGTTTGAAAAGGTATCTAACATACCGACAGTTGTTACTCTCGCATTTACAATAAGAATAGGGATGTTTCCTGAGTAAAAAAATATCATTTTATTCAGTCCGTCAGTTAGATTATCGAAAAATAGGCTTAGTCGATGAATGCCCGATTAGTGAAAAAATTGGATACGTATGTTTTATCAAATCAATAAAAAATGAAGATAAAATGCATCAAAGATCATGATTGGGGGCTTGTGACGTCACTTTCCGGTAAAAAGTGTACCGAAATGTAACGAGTTATCGACACACTGTATCGTCTTTATTTTCTGCTTACGTGAAAAAACAAAAAATACGTGTCCAATATTTTTTGGAAATCTATCTGACGGACTAATTAGATTTTTACATCTCCACAAAAGTGTGCAAATTGCATGCAAGTAAAACCTGCATGCAATTTGCACACTCTTGTTTTTACAATATGCATTATTAATTAAAAACTATTAAATAAATAAACTAACAACAAACTATAACATGTAACTATTAGTATGAACAAATATGTTACGAATCTATCACATAGCTATACAAAAGATTCCACAGTGCAAAATAATAATTGGCGAGAGTTGTATTGTTTACAGCGAGACTTGTTCAAATAACACACAACAAAAACGGTAGTCATGTAATGCCATTGAACTATTGGTTCGTTACTAAATTGTAAACAATAGATATTTTGTTAAATTTTGCTGGGTTTTAACTAGTTTTTGTTTGATGGCATATTGGGGGATGTAGTTTTTTTTTCTTTTATTGCATATAAAAGGATCCTTTTTTTATTTGCCTGTACTCTCCCACTGCTGGGCAAAGGCCTCTCCCAATTCCTTCCATGTGCTCTTTTCTCGTGCCACCTCGAACCAAAAGGGTCTTATATAACAAAATAAGTGGACAGAAGACAGAATTCGTGGGACCCTATTTGTAGTGGACGTCTTTTGGCTGAATGGTTTAAAAGTACCTGGGCGACCAAGCTCTGCTCTGTTGAAAATAGAGAAAACGAATTTTCCCAAATAGCTAGATCGATTTTTCGCCCCTTTAAACGCCTATATTGCAACTCTCATCGAAATTGTTAGAGCCGTTTTCGAAAACGTGATTATAAATATGCAAATATTGCTCATTTATTTTTATAGTATAGGATAAATCGTAATTAATTCTGGCGGAGTCATTATAGTATTACATAACACATAAACATCACGCCTGTTTTCTATAAAAGATTAAGCAGAGATGCAAATATCTATTGTACCTGCTAAATCTCGCTAGTAGTGTTTAGGTCCCATGTAATAAGGGGTGAATCTTTTGCCACTAACTAGACGCAACACGAGATTTTGGGCTATGTGATTGAGAATTCCTGACGGGACTACCCAATAACACTGGTCGAGCAGGAATTAAACGTAATTAATAGAATCTTCTCAGTAGCAGTCACGGAGTCTGGATTTGTGCTCGGTTGATGGCAATAGGCTCGCCCCCTATAACATGGGACTTATACATAACTGGCGAAATGTGGGTGTACTATTAAGTACACCTCTGCCTAACCCTTCGGGGATTACAGCCGTGATGTTATGTATGTATGTACGTAAAATAATCAAAATTATTTTAATTCTCACAATATGACTTACATGGGCACTTACGAAACGTCAAAAGATAGGTGCATGGTCGTTTCCTACAAGCAGAATCAGCTAGAAACTCTATGGTTACACTTAGAAAAAAAACACTTTAAATGCAACATGCGATGCGCCGTGAAGTTCCATCCATACTAAAAAGCCATTTATTCTATTTTTATAACGAAATTCTTAAAGGTCTTACACGTAACAAAGTACACAATACTAGATTCCATGTCAAAGCTTTGATGTACTGCCTCCACAATTTAAGATTTTTGTATCAAATCTCGTTGAGAGGGGAGGGTACAGATATTCAATATATTGCATCAGACATGATTTCCTTTGGCAGATGGATGAAAGGCAGTACAGCTTATATAGAATTTTATTCATACAAATGGAAAATTGTACTAGATCAAATATTTGCAAATACTTTAGTAGCTTAGACTTGGAATATTTTATGATGATTATTGAACAAAATATAGCGTTAATCTGAACGTAGGACTAATGAGAACATACATGGAAACTTCTTGATCTTGGGCATGTGTCTTGAATCTCCTTCTTCCATAAAATTCTAAAAACTTTATTTTAAAGAAGAAAAGAGTTTCCATGGAAGGAAAAAGTGTCCATGGAGTGTCCTGCCTTTTTGGAATGGGCTACTACAGTCCATTCACAGTTATTATGCCCGTGGCTGGACTGTTGTTAGCTTATTTTTGACTATGCAAAGTGCACTGTCCCGGGTCTATTTGAAATAAATGCTTTGAGTTTGATTTTAAAATAAAAGTCTTTTATGAAAGAAAATGACCACGCTTCAGCAGTTTTGTGAAAACAGGTGCAAAAAACATTTTTTTATATTTGAACAGATCTACACAATCCCAAATTCTATTACAGGTAGGTTTCTTAACATTCAATTGAAGAGCCTTATAAACCAGTGAACAAGTAACATTTAATTATAAGTATCGAAACCCCAACTACAAATTGTTTTATGTACCTAAATATTTATAGGTTTGGTTGATAAAAAATATTAACGACTTACAATTTAGCGCCATAAATTCGCCATTTTTTTTTTAAAACACCTGTCTAAGGATATTTATGTTTTTGAGAGGAATCTAAGATACGTAAATCGTCGAAATCCATCTAACCATTTGGAACATACGAAGTAATAAAGAAATTTAAAAAAACATTCAAGATACGCGCGAGAAACTTCCTTGGTAGTCGGATAAAAATACACCTACAATTTCAGCTGAAATAATTCTCCCAGCGAATGACATAAAAAGAAAATGAATAATAGGTAAGTATATCTTCGCCATCATTAATTTGTCAAGAAAAGACCGTAGGCACACCAATCTTAAGCTCGACTTGATAGCTTTACTTTCTATAATTTAAAATCTTTTATCTTAGAAAAACTCTCGGTAATAATTTATTTCCTTTCAGGGTAGGTACCTCGTAAATCAATCACTGTAATTTGTGCTCGATCAGTTTTTTACGAACAGAGAAAGATTTAATTCCTCTAGGGATTTCTTAAACTCCTCTACTTATTGCAGTTTTTTACTTGAAACTAACACCCCGTATCTATAGCGAGGCCGGTGACATTTGTTTGTTTGATTTATTTTTTGTCATCGACTTCTGAAGCTATAGTAATTTTTCACTTTTTTGTGTTTTTGAAGTCGGTTTTATTTTTTTCAAAAAAGTTTTGCTTTGCATTTATTTTACATTGTTAACAACACATTTCATGGTAATAGGCTTATCCCCAACAAAACGGAACTTAACATACCTAACTGTTGAAAAGTGAGTGTATTGCACACATCTGCGTACGTCAGAGCATACAGGCGGGATGTTATGTTAAGATGATGTGTAAGCAATAAACATTCAAGCGATTGCAGCAATCACGACAGATTTGCTGTCTATTATTGAAGAGTTCCGTTCCATATCTCCGAAGTCCATGATCAGATCATGACAATATTTTTTGAGGCCAATTTGGAAGTATACTCTTTCAAACAAAAAAAGAATTTTCCAAATTGGTTCAGGCGTCTTCGAGTAATCGGTGAACATACATAAAAAAAAGATTCCGACGAATTGAGAACCTCCTCATTTTCTTGAAGTTTGGTAAGAACCTATTCATTCATTCGTCCTTTTTGAAAAATATCCGTAACACCAGCGCCCCAGAATTTAACGCTAGGATCAAAATCTGAAAAAACAAAACATGTAGAACCAAATACTTTTGATCAATAACTGATTATTCTTTCATCCGTTTTTGAAAATAATCCCTAACACCACCATCCCAGAATCTTAACCCGGGGTATACATCAGATAGCGTCGGCGTCGCGTCCTTACATCAAGGGGCGTCGGCAAACACCTAGCGTGCCAACGGCATTTGTCAACTTCACGGACAAGACACTCCTGGCACACAGGGCTCTTCGGACAACACGGCACTGCAACATTATAGAGGCGTGTGAGGGTATTCATAAGACAAGCTTACTGTCTTCGGCAGAGAGAAGTGAATATCTAGCCTTCAAATTATTCATTAAGAGGGAGCAGAAGCTGCGATTCTCCATACAAATTTTGGCGAGATCGATCGCATTCCCGTTTTTCCTCCTGAATAATGCCTCTACAGCTATAATTTTTTCATAAAATCAATGTCTAGTGTAGACACGTCCCTGCCATTTCTTTTTTTAGCAACTAATAAGTAAAGAAAATATGTCCCTCCGAAGTTTACAAAAAATGCCCCATTTTTACAGCCTAGATTAGAGGACTACCAGACAAATTCGAAAAGTTTTTAAGTTTAAAAAAATTGATAGGAACCTAGACAAACTCTTTCTTAAAATTTTAATGTCAAAATTAATTGAATCAGCTCAGTTTTCGAGGAGAAAAAAGGTCAATACGAAACTTCGATCTCGTCAAAATTTTTGTGATATAATCGGTCGACGTTACGTTGGAAAGCCTCCCACTAGGTGGACCGATGACTTGGTGAAGGTTGCGGGGAACCGCTGGATGCGAGACGCACGAGACCGGTCAACGAGGCGACACTTGGGGGAGGCCTACGTCCAGCAGTGGACGTCTTTCGGCTGAAATGATGATGATGGTGAAACAAATTGTTCACTTCAATTTTGATTATGGACATAAGTTAAATTTCGTATCTATAGGTCTTAAAATTCAAGAAAATATTATCCATCGCTTAAAACTCGACCAGCCACCACCCGTGAAATACACTTATTACTTAATCTCCTATCTATACTGACACGGACTTCCGAATGCGCAATCTATAGCCACATTAATACTTCAAGGCAACAATAGAGCATCCTGTATCTAAAGGACGGTATCTCGAGCACCGAATCAATCAACCGACACGTGTAAAGGGGGAGTCCAAAACACTCGCGTCTTCTCCAAAGCCAGGCTGCTTTTAAAATAATGATGGCTAAAGTGCATCGCCTTGGAAGCGAAAAACTGTGTATATTTTGAACGCTGTTTTGTAAGAAAAATATCATAGCGTTTGAGGGGTTGGAAATAATAATGGTTAGTTTTTTTTAGATGGGTTCGCGATGAAAAAGGTTGCACTTTATTGCCTTGTTTTGTCGCAAATACCTATCTATGTTCAGGAAACGATGGATGGATTGTGTGAGGAATGATATGAAACACAAAGGAGCGAATGATAGCGTGACGGAGGAGAGAGGAGAATAGAAGAAAAAAACGTTTTGCGCCCAAGTAACATGGCACAAGGGCAGGAAGATGATGATGACCTATCTGATCACTCAGTCACCAATGCTGATGTGTAAATCAACAACTTGCAACTTTTAAAATAATGTGAACAAAAATTAATGGAACGTGAAAGTTTCTCCTGCTATATTGATTGTAATACAATGTGTTACATACACAATATTTTGAAATCCCTAATAATACGAAACGGGCCTTATATCAATTTTGCAATAGTTATTCCACGAGATTTTTTTTATTGAATTTCTTATGTGTATATTATATAGAAGTATTTGTGATCGTGACTGTATCCGTGATAAAATGACATCCGACACTACTTCCCAAACAACTTTAAATTATTTTGATGAGCAAAAATGAATAAACACCCTCCTTATGTACCTAAGTAACTATGTACTACCGCGCTCACTGTCAAGAATTTTTCACCCTTATTACTCAGGGTCTAAGGATGAAAACTGGTCGACCGTCAGTGAACACGGTGCCAACTAACAGAATACCTACCAATATTCCACTACCTCGCAGGAGGCGTTAAAAAATAATAATCCCCTAGAAAATGGTTGATACGTCAAAGGATTTACAGCGATATTTTTTCTGAAAGCACCCAAGATTTTTGTTATGCAAATGGAAAAGCCTTATTACACTTCCTTAATTATTTCACAGGCTTTACTCAAGCACGAAGTCCCTCTAATATTTTATGACGTAATTTAAAATACTGTCTTTGAAAATGAGTTTTAAGACGTCCTCTACGAGGGATAATTTTCAGCCATTGTTTTACATTCTGTCGAAATCTCGGGCCCTGATTAGTTCGTCAAGTAAGAACGTAAAATTTGTAGAAAAAAGAATATTGTCGGTGAGATAAAATTTAATGAAGAGTAGGTACTGAATAAGAAATTAGACTTTTAGACAGAATATTAAAACTTTGAATTAAGCCCAATATTTGTTTTGACAACCGATCCGCAATAATTCGACCGGTTTGAAAAAAGATTCTTCATTTGCCCAACCTTTTCCCAACTATGTGGGGGTCGGTTTCCAGTCTAACCAGATACAGCTGAATACCAGTATTTTACATGGAGCAACTGTCTATCTGACCTCCACAACCCAGTTAGTACTGGGTAAGCCGATACCCATTGGTAAGGCTTGATTTCAGACTTTCGGGATACTGAATACCTGAAACGACGGGCAAAGATCTACAATTGACAGCCAGACCAACGGCTTAACGAGCTTTTAGAGGCACAAAGGAAATTCGATATGTAATGGGTGGTCAACCTAGGCAAGCACGGCTTAACCTGAAAGTTGACCCGAGCGGCTGTTATTATTTTGCCACGAGCTCCTCGGTTTGCAAAAACATTACCCATGTAAAAATTGAGCTACAAAGCATATTGATAGCAAAATTCTTCTGTTATTGCATTCTGCATTTTCAATGCTTACCACGTGACACGAATGCACGTTCCCAAGCAAACATAGACACAAACAGATTTTCCATCAAATCTTGAAAGCAGATAAGGCTTTAAGTGCATCCTAAAACTTTCTGGAGACCTTTCTTTATCGCGGTAGAGACAAATCACGCAGAATTTTCAGGGATTACACGCGTACGAAACATTTTATCGGACGTAGCGAGAAAGTTTTTTTCAAAGATATCTTAAGCCTTAGATCTCCCTATAAAAGTTGCCCCTAACTTTCGTTTCCTACTGCTTTAATAATAGCTATTTTTTTCCTTGCGTATCGTCATAAAGAATCTACTGTGTGCTTTACGGTGTGGCATCCTTTCATTGGAAAAGAAAAGCTGTGGAGATAAAATCAGAGTTTATAATCCTACCCATATTTTTTATGTCTGCATCAAAGTAGAAGTGTAAAAGTACGGCCTCTACAAGTAAAATTCATTTTCTTTTACAATATTACATAGTTCCTACGAAAACTTATTAATTATTTGGAAAGAAATCCAAGAAGAGAGTTAGTATGACAGTTATAAGGTGACTCAGTGGTGGCGGCACCGACTTACGAGGTATAAATCGTGGGTTCGAACCCAGCGAAGCATTACTTTGTGTAATTTATTTCATTACCACTGCTCTCAAAACGGTGGTGGTGGTCTTGAGGAAACCCGCAGGTCCTAGAAGCAATTCGAAGACATGTGACATCTTCCAACCCGCACTGAGCCCGCGTGGTGTATTATAGACCATTCCCTCTCATAGAGAGTAGCCCTGTTTCCCAGCAGTGGGAACACTATAGACTGATTATGTTACGCTTATACAAGACAAGAAGTATTTTTAAACTACTGATATTTTTGATAGTAACAGGTTACCAATTTATGAAATTCTCGCCTTGACTGCGACACGATACGTTACCTCACTTTACAAATGTAAACCTACACGTAAAAACCCCAGAATAAAAACTAAAAGAGCCCCAACACAAACATGTCAGAGTCACTCACAGCCACTAGTTAGGTAAAGATTGGATATTTTTTTTCTGTAGCTTTTGCAAACATCAATCCTTTTACGCATTGGTATGCAGGCTGCGTGGGTCGAAATGCAAAACACTTACCCTCGGTAGAGTTCAAAGCTTAAACTTTTTCTGTCCCAAACATTATTCCAGTCTCGTAGTTCTGCTTTGCGTGTTTGAGGTTTGAAGTATTTTTCGGTTGAGCCCTGGTTTCATTAAAAAGTTGCCCGCGCAACTAATATTCGAAGTGATTGAGCAACTTTCAATTGCGACGTCTGTAAACCGCTTTTGTCGTCATTGTTAGGAATCTGTGTAGCACCTTTTTGTTAGGCTGTGGTCGTTCTCGATAATTTGGTTTGAATTCGATTTTCGAACGCTGAAAGTAATAGGTTATGCTCAATACCACAATACGCTCCAAGACAGGCATCGCCGATGTTGGTGTTGGTGTTGATAGTCTGCAAGGTTAAATTGGGACTAGGCGGGTCACATTTCCAAGATGGGCCAGAATCGTCACATACCTGAAAACGGTCGTCGTCACAGAGGCAGGTCCAATAAACGCTGGCGTGCCGATTTGGGCTCATTCCTGACTGATTGGCCAGAGAAGGCAAAACACCGAGAGACTTGGAAAGGAATGGGGGCCTTTTACTTTTTACTAGATCGAATTTGGTGCGACAATACCGATAACAGAACTGTACATGACATTGTATTCTAGTATGTAACTTGAATGGTTTCGGGGCTACATTTTCAACGCTACAATTAATTCGTAGAACTAAAATCGGATCTAATGTCGAATATCTATTGAACGCTGAAAAGCTGAAATTACAGTGCTTTTGTTGTTTACATGTTCAGTTTCTCTGATAGCATGCAATGTGAAATATCTGTCATGCATACCTATCCTAAATAATATTATAAATGCGAAAGTAAGTTTCTTTGTTTGTTACCTTTTCACGCCTAAGCCACTAATCGCCGATCATCCTGAAATTTTGTATATATGTACGTTGTCAGGTGTACAGAAACGGACATAGGCTACCTCTCATCCCGAAAATAAGTACTGTTCCCGAGGAAAACAACAATAACGTTATTATAGGTGGCGCCACGTGATTGAATTATATTATTACTACTGAAAGTTTAGTAGTGTGTTAAGATTTTTTTTTTAATTAACGCAAGCGAAGCCGCGAGCAAAAGTTAGTGGATAATAAAAAGAAATAATAAAAATCAATTTATTTTTTGAACTTAGACATTCACACTTCTGCCTTACATTTAGGGTATGACACTATAAGAGAAACAGTTTGTTCTTTACTTTTCTTCTGCGCACGCACATTCAAATGCTGTTTGTGAATGTAAGTTTAAATGTTTGTAAACGCACCCACGATACAGGAGAAATTCCTAGTGTGGGGCAAAGTTTAAAAAAAAAAACTCTCAATTTTATGTCATTTCATACAATCCAGAATCACATAATCAGAATTTAGGTGCACAAAATAATGAATTTCAATAAAATGTTACTAATTCATTAATCCATAACCACAATTCAATACAATTTAATACACACGTACCACAAAATCCCCAGTACATCCATGAGTAATTGCACTACGGCTACCTATCTGTAGTCTGTGGCTACGCTGTAAGCTAATTTAGACTTAGCTAACTCGTAAGTAGATAAGTCAGTGAGCCAGTCAGCTAACAGTAAGTTAGTACGGTGCGGGTGTGTGGCCGTAGACTAATACAAATAGTGAAGTCAACGGCGAAGTTCGCGTGGCTGCAGATGTCCCGAATTTTGGGACTAGGATTTGGGTTAGCTTGTATTATTTTGAAGGCTGTTTCTGGTTGTTTTCTTAGTTATTTATAAATGTATTATCAAATAATGAGATGACTGACTTCTCATGACTGTTTTTACTGAGACTAAGCGAGACGTAATTTCAATGCTTAAATATTATGGATCTTTTAGAATTTCAGCTGCTAAAGTCATCATCATCTATCCAGCTTTTGTTCAACTATTTTTTCTTTTGTCAGTAAACGAAAAATGACCACGATACAGCGCGTTGAAATATCGCGTGACGTCACAAGCCTCGTTCTCTTGAACTTTGATGCTCTGTATCGTCATCATTTTTTGATTATGTGACAAAGAAAAAATACGTATCCAACATTTTTTGGTGATCTGACTGACGGAAATATTTTTGTTTTTTTTTCGATGTTGTCAAATAGCCTATGAAAATATTATGATGTGAAACGAGTATTTTTGAATTTTAAAATCGATCTATTTACGTTACGTTTACACTGCGCGCTCGTGCTACACCTCAATCAATACGAAGGTAAAGTTACCGTTTCTAAAGAAACACAACAACAGTAAAAAGCTGCAGAAAATTATAAAAGTTGAAGCGCTAAAAGTGTAATTAACTTACCTCGAGGCGTCAAACGACTAATTTACCGTGACACAGGCGTTAATGGCAAAGTGTGGCTTTGATTCCTTTGCACCTGCATTATTTAGTTTATTGGAAATCTGTGTAAAATTCACAGTGAAGTTACTTTAGACATTATTTATAAATAGCAGAGAAGTTTCTTCCGTACGAGTTCTTAAATATTCGTGTCTACAGGATGTAAACGGACCCTTCACGAAACCGTCAACTAAGCATTATGTACATCAAACTAAGTAACTTTATCCAAAAATGATTGCGGGGAAACGACTTTTTTTTGGGCGAAAAATCATGTTTTACGGTAGGACTCAATGTAACGCAATCAAAATTGTGCTGATGGATGGATTAAATAGTACGGGGGTCGTAGAGGGGAGGTTTTTAAAATAAAAATCATACATTAAATGTATTAAAAAAAAACTTGTGAAAAAGTTGGAACTTTAACCCCCAATATCTCCGTTACTAGAAGGTTCCCAGGTATGGTCTAGAACAAAAAAAAATCGCATTGACGAGGAGAACAATTGCCTTTCGGCTTCGTGGTACTGCTACTCCCTTTATAGGACATTGTGGTGTGGTCACTCTTTTAATCTATGTAACTAAACTGAACTGGTATAAAATATCAATCATCAGCATACTCCTGCCCTTAATCCAATTGATTTTGGGGTCGGCGCAGCATGTCTAAAATTAAATCACAATATGATACTTACATCAATGACGCGATCGTTTTCAGGGGGCCTAGCTCACGCCGCCGCCGCCGCGCCGCGCTACCTGACGTAAAAATATTAACAAAGTAAAACATATAAACATGATGTGTCATGTTTATATGTTTTAGCTAGCAAAAATCTTATAACAATCCTGTTGAATTTCGTTGTAAAAAAGTGAAATACTATGAATGCAATTACCACTGGTATTGGCACTCTGATAATGCACCCATCATCATTCTCCCGCCCTTATCCCAAATTATTTGGGATCGGCGCAGCATGTCTTCTTCTTCCATACATCTCAATTACTCATCATCAAAATTGCACCCAGTGACAATTAAAAATCCACCCTGAGATACCTTCCTACGAGTACCAATACCAATGTCAAATATAACGAAAAATAATTGGGGTGACATCTTTGAAAGAAATCTAATGACTTTTAGTTTCGTCGCAGTGAAGTTATTGAACTTTTCAGAATTTCTACTGTATAGTTATCCCAATTTATTTGGGATCGGCACAGCATGTCTTCTTCTTCCATATATCTCAATTACTAGTCATCGATATTGCACCCAGTGACAATTAAAAATCCACTCAGAGAGATTGTGAGATACCGTCCTACGACTTCCAATGCCAATGTCAAATATAACGAAAAATAATTGGGATGACGTCTTTGAAAGAAATCTAATGACTTTTAGCTTCGTCGTAGTGAAGTTATTGAACTTTTCAGAATTTCTACTGTATAGTGCTTTAATAATCTGATAGGAACCATAGGACTGAGCAAAAAAAAAAAAAATAATAATAACTGAACTATCTTTGAGCTTGCCGCGGTTCTGAAATTATCCCATGTGATCATACACACGGCGGCACATGAAGCTGTACATTTCCAGTATAAATTGGCCTCGCTTTGTTTCCTATACAATAAGAGATCCGCATTAACCGATTTTGTATAGCTAGATTTGACGTCGTGCGTACTACCGGTTTCAAAATATCCTATTTTCTAACGCAGATCATGGCTTATCAGTAGACCAGGTATGTATGTCTCATCAAGATGCGTTCCTAAAGGTCACAGACGGACATACAAAGTTACTTTCGCATTTATAATTTTAGTATGGATGGATACCAAGAATTCATTAGATATCTCCTGGAATCTTTAATCATGACAGTTTTTAAGATTTGTAAGCTTAATCAAGTCTAAATTTAATTAAAATTAAGCCAGATTTGAAATGAACGCCCAAATTCGTCGTAATTTATTAGTTGAGCATTTTCAGCGGCATTTTCGTCTTGAAAATGTTTGTTTATAGATTTTAGTTTTCAATTTAACTAAGCCCTTATGGCAAAATTGATAATATGATTAAAGCACGCACTCCACTTCAAAATGTAGCCGTGCAATTGTGTATATAGAATTAAATTTATTTGTAATCTTAATACGAAACTTGGGTGATGTATTTTTTTTTATAAAGATATAAATATTACGGATCAAGATTAAAATAGATGCAAGTATAGCAATTGCTTCGATTTTTTTTTTATAGCAGTGATACCCTAGTGGTGTGACCTGCCAAGTCATAGGTCTCGATTTAGGACACTGCGGTTCCCAAGACCTCTGCTTTTTCGGATTCATATGCTTATTGTAGAATTATCACTTGCTTCGGTAAAGGCATCAAGAAGATACGGTTTTATTAGGAAAACTTAAAGAAACTGACCAAAGACTTTGTCCTAAGAAGAGGGTCGTACCTGCTGCAAATATTTCACTGTCAACAATTTATATATCCAAGGCAATCCCGGGTCCAATGCATCCCACACCAAAGCCAACTGCAAAACGATATACATCTATTTTGTGTGGCCACCTCCACTTGATTTCCCTTTGCTAAAAAACGAAGTAAAAGGCAAAGATTTATGGTAGTTTTTACAATTTTACGGTCAGCGAGTTCGGTTGGTACGCCTAGGGAGGCATTACGAGAGATATCGCAGATTTACTTCAAACTTGATGGCTTCTCTAGAGGGAAATCACGAGATGGGGTATCATTGCAGCATGATTCATTCGACAAGCCACCGCGACTGATGCTGTTTTAAAATCTATTTCCGCGCCGCGAGACTGAATTGTGTTTTTCGTGTTTTTTTTTTCATTAATTAGCACGCACTTCGTTTTTTTCTAACGTCACTTTTTAATCTCACGTCATAACCACGACAAATAAGTAATGCATGCAACTTTAAACTTTTAATTTTCAGTATCTCGCTTGAGAAGAAATGTGTTTACGTATGATAAGTACCTTATGTTATTATATAAATTAATTAAGTAATTATTTAAAACTAGATTAATATTATAAATTGTACAACTTTTTCATGCATGCGGAGTTTACCTGTAAGTGATTGTTACTCTATTGCATTTACATTTTTGCATGTTACTTTTAGTACAACCTGTGTAAACAATTATTGGTGAACCAATAAATAAATAAATATAAATTAATAAAGGTATTACGTGAAAGCCAAGAAAGATAAGCAAATCAGGTATCTTGACTTTGCTTGTGAGGTTGTCGACCTGTGGAATTTGAGCTCAGCGATCATTGTGCATATAGTCGTTTCATTGCCAAGAGCCTCGGCCAATACCTGAGGAGGCTCTCGTTAGGCAGCTGGATCAAGGACTTGATTCAGAAAGCGGTACTCCTGGACACAGCGCGTATTGTTATGGGGTTCCTCTCTCTGGAGCCCTGACTGCCGGTAGCTTGGACCCTGTTCCCGATACCGGTGGAAAAAATAATAATTAGGTAGAGTACTAGGGAACGCATATATTTGTATTTTACAAATACCTACGATACCACTGGACCAGTAGTGCAGAATTGCGGAGTAGTGTGGAGGGGAAGGAGGGTTCTGTGACTCTATTGGATGTATATAATATCTTTGTAGCAGTGTTTTCAATTGTTGGTGAACCAAACACATAAAATAAAAATGACTGGCATAATATATAAACGTAGGTGAACTTTATTCCTGTGGTACTATTATTTCCATAAATAGCTTCTCCAATCAAAGAAAATATGACTTTTCCTTGAGCAGGTTGTATAAATAAACATCAAACTGCTTGTCTTCAAAGCTGTCGCACGTCATTAAAAAAGAAATCATTAAATTCAGTATAGCTACCCACGTGGCGTCTAATAAATTCTGAAATATTCCCTTTCCGGTAAAGTAATGAGGCCAAAGCCTCTTTTAAGGAGCACCTTAAAAATGCATATCATGTTTCAAAATCGATAACCTTACATTTTCCTTGTTCGATGAAAACGCACACGTAGAAACTTGAAAGTAGATAGATACTTTACTATGTATATTCTACATGTAATATATATTAACGATCCCTTTGGTCGCACACAAACTGATATAGATTATCAACCCCTGGCCCTTATTCGTACAAAGCCTTTATCGAACACGAACCCTAGAACACTTCAAAACAAAGAAAAGGTCGGATAAGAAGATTATAGTGCCTTCGCTTAGTTGAAAAATGAAATAGAAAAATATAACGTTTACTCTTTGTTTGTTGTCAATATTGAACGAACGATTCAATAGAAACGCGTCGCTAAATGAATTTACATTTTCAAGATTATCATTCTATTGAATTTGAATAGATCTTTGGCACGGCGTCATTGGTATCGAAAATAAGGTTGGGACCTGTCAAAAATAATTCCATTTTTATGTGAGGGGTTCTCAAGAAAGGGGAGAGGACCCCTCCTCGTTATTTCGTCTTCGTGCTCTCTGTAACGTCTATTTTTATGCTAAATATGTTTTAAATTGCCATGCGGGCTCGATGATTACGACAATAACATATTCTTGCTCCAACAAAAACGTAAAAGTGAGCAAATTATTTTTCAAGATAAAACAAATGAGGTTCGCAACTTGTTTGACAAATAACCCCGCGAAAAATGTTAAATGTATTTAAATTAAGGGAACTTTCGTTTTCATAAAATAAAGAGAAGATATGTAGTCATTTATTTAATCATGCCAAAGGCGTACAAGGTACATATTTTAACTTAATTATACCTACACACGTCATTAATTTCGACTTTGTTATTCAAAAATAGATTGAAGTTTAATGAAACATTTGAAGAAAACATTTAGTTGAATTATGTGGCAATAAATACCATTTCATTTTGGGTTCGGTAAGTTTCAAAAGCACAACGTTGACTCAAATGTTGAATAGTTTATAAATAGTACCTAGACCTGTCTATGTACGGCTACAAATAAAGATTAAATTTCGAGCATTTAAAAATTAGAATAAAAATCTTTTTAACTTCAAAATATCTGCTGAAAACTCTTTTACGTATGTAGCTTTTTGAAGATGAAACCTATGAAACATGAGCTTTGAATGTCTCTAAAGTTGATTTTTTTCTATAACTAAGCGCTTTGCGTATAACAAAGCTCTGAAATGTAACCACTGCGAGCCGGCAGACCTGTGGAGACACCATACTTCGAATAGGTACTAAAACTGACCATTTCTCGTATCGTTTTTTTTTTCGCAATAACAATGCAGTGACTTGAGCGCATCATAGCTCTGAAATGCATCCACTGAGAGACGGCAGACCAACTTGTTTCATCTGCGGAGACGCCATACCTTGAATATGTACTAAAACTGACCATTTCTCTGGTTTTTTTTCGCAACAATGAAGCCTCTTGTAAGCGCTATAACTCGAAGTTGCAACCACTGAGAGCAGGCAGACCGACATCAATCACATTAGGGGACTACTCTACAACCCATTGAAGTAAATTTAACCGTATCCATGATCGTTATGAAAAATCCCGGTACCTCTTAAACTATAGGCACTAAGTTAATATTTTGGGACTACAAGCCGAAATTGTTGGGGATGACTAATATTGACTGTAAATACCTACACGATATTCAACAACAGCCTCGACGAAATTGAGGATTCTTTACGAACAAACTACATTACCTGACGACAATACAAATAACGTAAACAAGAAATTTGATAAGCCTTCTCAAAGAAATGAGGAAAAACTTGTATGAAACACGATAAATCTTTGTAGTTATCTTCATCTGCGTAGCCTTTTCCCAACGATGTTGGGGTCTGCTTTAGTCTAACCGGATACAATATTTGACATGGAGCGACTGTCTGTTTGACCTCCACAACACAGTTAAAACTTGGTTTTAAGATACCACTTGGTAAGACTGGTTGTCAGACTTTTGGGCCTCTGACTAGTTAACAACTGTCAAAGATCTACAAATGGCAGCCCTGACTTGAGGCACAGAGGATACTCGATATATAATTAATGGTCACCCATCCATGGACCGACCTTGGCAAGCGCTACTTAACCTTGAAGATCGACCCATGCAGCTATTATTATGTAGCCACGAGCTCCAAGTCTAGTAAATCTTTGTAGATATATAACTGCTAATAAACGAGGTAGAACGACGACCTAGCCCTTTCATCTGGCTCTGGCCGTAAATCCAAGATGGAGGAAAGTGAGAGAATCTCTCTAGTGATGTATTCCCTACATTAATGGAATTACGCGGCCGGCCGATATGTAGCACTTGTTGGTACAATTTAACGTTAACAATTTGTATTGAGTGGTTCGCGTTTGCTTGTTAGATTTCTATTTATTGTTTGTTTCAATCATGTTTAGTATAATAAAGTGTAGTTTATTATCTTTTACTTCCATGATATATCCTATCCCCCGAAAGTTAAGGCAAAGGCTGGTGCTCACTCACATTTCACGAGTTATGTCTTAAGAAAGAAAGAAAACGTCTTTATTTGGCACATGTCACAAGTTTTTTTTTTATTATTATATTATTTCTTTATTATATTACAATCTAGCCTAATATAAGCAATTTTAATCTAACTTAATTTGCTGAAAGTGAATGCCACAAGTGCACACAACATAAAAATAAAAAAAAGATAATATTGTGTGTCACGGCTGCGCCCAATACGCTCCGTTTAGCTAACTACCGAGCAGCTGGTGCCCGATGCTGGTTTTCAACTGCACCTGAGAACTTGACCTGTTTAAGTTCCATGATATAGGGTACGTGTTTGAGCGCTTGATTGATTCGTCAAAGGAGCGAGCGACGATGCGCACTGTTTTAGTTTTAAGTATTTTAATGTAATAATGGGCTAGTCATTACTGCTTGTGTCATCACCTCGTTAGTACACCATTTTTTATGAACTCCAAATTATCCTTGTTTTATTTTATCCAATTTCTGGTGCTCTCGTACATGGTCCTTCGAGCCGGATCACTGCTTTGATGAATCCATTAGGCGCTCCAACAGTACGAGACTATTTCCGTGTACCGGACTCCGGGCAACTACATCCGGGCAGCTCCAGGATGCTGTTTCTAATGAAAAAATTAGATCAACGAGTCAGTCAAGATTTATCACTTAACCTCTTTTAATTTCGTCTTTATTCCCAAAAAAATGGTCAATTTGAAAGTAAGACGTCGCCTTTTCCTCCCTTCATTATTATTTTTACTCTCATCAATAATTTATCTGTTTAGGCAACTCAAAGACCCAAACGTTTCGTGAAGATCAAAGTTCATAAACTCAATTTTAACAAGTCTGATCGATTGGAACTGTCTACAAATTATACCTAAAAGATATTCTTGTGATCCTACATTCAAGTTTTATTTATTTTCTCGCTCTCCATGAAATGGGACAAAATAACTAGGCACACCTTTGCCTACCTCTTGGGGGATTACAGGCGTGATGTTATGTTATTTATTTTCTCACACTAAATAATCTCGCGTAGGTACTTGTGGTATATTCTAAACGCTTGTTTATTATGTATCACGGTTATGTATCTTCTTTTTTCAGGAAAGCATATTTCAGTCAACCAGCTACTTTCAAATTGTTCTCTAAATTATTTGAATAAGAGCACAAAACTTCAGCTCCTAGACTCTATACAGTCAAAGCAGCTATCTCGCTCTTGTTTAAGTTTGCACCAAAACACATAAGCGCCAGTATTAAAAGACTTTTTTTTTTTTTTTTTTTTTACGGATGGGAAATCATCAAATGACTTCTCCCGCTCTGGGTGGAGTGGGAGGGAGTGTCAGACTCTTACTGACTAAAACCCATCCATGTTCCTTCATTGCCCTTTGTGTTCCAGGGCCACGGTATCTCTTTCGAACAGTCCCGCAGCCCCGGCAGGCATCGGCCCTTGCGGGCCCCTTCTTGGTTGCTGACATCTCTTTGAGGCGCGCGTGGAACACGAACGCGCCGTCGACACGGCCTGTCGTCATAAGACGGACGGACGGTGAGCTAACCCATTACTCACCGTCCACAGGCCCGCGCCTACGGTGGCCGGGAGCCACCACGTGGCCCCCGACGCCCGGTGCTTCGCCCGCGGCGGCTGGGACGTGAGATTCTCTCCCTCTCACGTCCCGCCACCTCCTTCGCTAGCATGACTGCTTCGCAGAAGGAGGTGACGGCTTCCCATTCCCTCTCGCCCCGGACCATGGCCTGAACCAGGGCCGGGAGCGAGAGGTCGCCGCCGCCGATCGCCGCTACGAGGACACAGCGGAGCTCCGCCCAAGCGGGGCAGACCTCCACGGTATGCGCCACCGTGTCCTCCGGACGATCCTCACAATGATAACACCCGGGCGTTTCCTCCCGCCCGATTCGGTGCAGGAACCTCCCGAAACAACCGTGTCCGGTGAGGACCTGCGTCAGGCGGAAGGTGAGGGCGCCGTGGCGCCTCTCTAGCCACTCCTCAAAGAGGGGACTTATCGCCACTATTGTGGCGTGCCCTGCACTGGGTTGCGACAGTCGCTGTCTCCATGTCGCCATGAGATCGCGTCGGAGGTCTGTCCGCTGAGCGGTGATTTGCCGCGGCAGCGGAGTTTCCCCCCGACGTAGTGCCCCCGCGCGCCATTCATGCAGGCGCGCGAGGACTATCGCCTCCAGATCCCATGGCGGCAATCCGGCTAGGAGGCTCGCCGCCTCGCGGGAGATCGTGCGGTACCCCCGGATAAGCCTTACGGCTACGACCTTTTGGGGCGCGTTCAGGTAGTGCGCGGCACGCCGCTTAATTGAACGCGCCCAAACCGGGGCCCCGTAAAGGGCCATGGACCGCACGACCCCCGCGTAGAGCCTGCGGCAGGAGGCGTTTGGACCCCTCAGTATTAAACAACTTTACGTACACTATTTCGCTAACATGACCCCAACAGTAGACATTACTTAATAACATACTAGGCTATGTTTAATAGCATACTAGGCTAACTAATTGATCATCATCTGCCCTAGCCTTTTCCCAACTATTTTAAGGTCGGCTTTCAGTCAAACCGGATGCAGCTGAATATCAGTATTTTACATAGAGCGACTGCCTATCTGACTTCCACAACCCAGTTAGTTTTATGTAATACAATACCCTTTGATAAGCCTGGTTGTCAGAATTTCAGGCCACAGACTACCTGTAACGACTGTCAAAGATCTACAAATGACAGCCGGGACCAACGGCTTAACGTGCTTTCCAAGGCACGGAGGAAACTCAGTATGTAATGGGTGGTACCCATTCACGGACCAACCTAGGCAAGCGTGGATTAACTTTAAGATTGACCGAGTGGCTGTTATTATTTTGCCACGAGCTCACGAGCACCTCACGAGCAAACTAATTGATCGCAAGCTATTGAATATCAACACATATTTTACGCTGTTAATAATAAAAATCACACTTTAAAACAAGTAAAACCCGCGCAATAACATTTTCATTGCGCGCCTTAATACGGGTAAACGAGCGCAGTACAGCACACGATAAAATTACGTTACCCCCTTTCATCACACACAGGTGAAGAGCGCCGTAATACCCACCACAATTTTTGTAAATCCACAAAGTACGGGCGGATTGAATTCTAGGATACCGGGATACAGCGATGTTCCTTTGAACGCTGCATGTATCAAAAACATACGAAACCTCTTTGCAACGGAAAATAAAACACGGACAAAAAAACTGTTAATTAACCACACATATGTGTTGCTTACTATCTACACAAGTACAGCTTGCATTTAATTTTAGCGTCTCATAATTAAAATGTGGTCTTGTAAAAACTTTCGTAAATGAAATTCTTGCTTAGGAGAGTTCACGGTTTTGCTTTAAAATTTATCGAGATTGCTTGAAAAGTTTGGTTAGTTGCAAGCAAAGAGTTTGGTATCTGGTTGAGCTCGAAACAGGTCGGGCATTCCCTTAATCTATACAAATAAATAAAATTGAAGTGTCTGTAATATCAAAATAACAAATATGTATATACGTTACTTATAACAAAAACATATTTTTTTAAATTTTTGTCCGTCTGTCTGTTTGTTTCTGCTCGGAAACGGCTGGACTGATTTTGACGGGACTTTTACTAACAGATAGCTGATCTTATAAGGAGTAAATAAGGCTACTTTTATTTAATAAATAAGAATTAAGGTTCCGTGCAAAAAAAAAAATTAAAACCCTTGAAATTGGTAACAAAATCCGATTCAAAAGGGGAAGTAATATTTTTTTTATAATAATTTCACGCGAACGAAGGCCACGGACAAAAGCTAGTAGGAAAAAAATAAAAAGCAAACATTGAACAAAGAATCTTAAAGATATTTTTTACTTTTCATTACCATATTTTCAGGTCCTTGTTTTTATCCAAGACTAGATACGTAAATATACGCGAATATGAAATTTTTAATATCCTCAAGACAGGCGAAACTCTTGCTCTCAAAAGGTCGTGCCTTTAATATTTTATGAACACTTAAAACTAAATTAGATTTTTTCTTGAGTTTGAACAAAATATTGGACGTTGGAACACCTTCTACAAGCTATGGCGTAAAGTTCGAGGTGAAACTTTTGTAATTAATAAATCTTTACAATTAGTTTTTGCTTGAATAGTTTTAATTTAATATCAGTGTTCGTTCAAAACTGTATTATAATTTAATGTTAGTGCCTAAGAATGTATTTTCATTACTGAAATCAATATTAAATTAGTCGTAAGACCTAACATCCATTAGTTTTCATTTCAGAATATTTGAAGCACTATAAGTATGTTTTATAAATTAAAGAGGTCTTTCGACTATATATTTTTTCTGAAAAATAAAACAACAAGCTTATTTATTATGCATACATGGCACTTATATGTTTCTTTTTGATATTATTTTGAGTAGATATTAAAATCAACCCTTCAATCTTTCTTTGTACTGAAATATTTTGATGCATGATTAATGCTATAGTCTGCATTAAATAGACCATTAAAATAAATATTTCAAATGTAAAAATGCTCTCAAGAAAAATGTTGCCAAATAATAATTATACATAAAGCTGACGTAATATGTTTCAGTGATGATTACACATCACCTAGACAAGTTTTATTATCTTTTTTATACCTCCATTTATAAAAAACTCGTGGCCAACTAATAACCGCCGCTCGGGTCGATCTTTAGGTTAAGCTGCGCTTGACTACGTTGGTCCGTGGATGGGTGACCACCCATTACATACCGAGTTTCCTCCGTGCCTCGGAAAGCACGTTAAACCGTTGGTCCCGGCTGTCATTTGTAGATCTTTGACAATCGTTACAGGTTGTCCGTGGCCCGAAAGTCTGACAACCAGTCATACCCAGAACTAACTGGGTTGTGGAGTTCAGATAGGCAGTCGCTCCACGTAAAATACTTGTATTCATCTGCATCTGGTTAGACTGGAAGCTGACCCCAACATAGTTGGGAAAAGGCTAGGCAGATGATGATTTATAAAGAACTGATCGCTCAGTACCTACAAAACATCCAGGTTCATAGAACATGAACAAGCAATTAAAACCATGTAAATTGTACGTAACAGAGTTATGGTACTCTAGAACTAAGTTTGCTCGCTAACCTTAGTTCAATAACAAACTCATCTTGTCTTCGAAACTCCTCTATTGTTTAACAAGAACGGTCAATCCGACCATACTGCAGCCAAACTCAATACATTCTGGAATGCCGAACTTATGTAATAAGAAAATGTTAGTAAATCAACAGAACGGACCAACCCCAGCTGCCAGACTCCTAAACTGGGTTCGATTTCTAGGTCAGCCAGTGTTATTGGGTGTTTTTCAGTTAGAAAGTTTTCAGTTTCGAACCGATGTTAGGAATTAAGCCCCGTAAAATGGAAATAGGCTCGCTACCGTTGTTGTTGAACTTGTATTTTTTTGTGTTTGTTCAAAAACGAAATGTGCCTACCCTTGTTTTTGGTTTTTATTATGGGTGCGCTTACGAACCCAAATAAAATACTCAACCCCGAAAAAATAAAAGTCTTTTCGTGGTTCAGTCTAAATATTTATCACAACAACAGAACCGAATCCACAAGAACGGAAGCCAAAGGACTCCACTAGAGACAGTTCCAAATGACAGTCTGCAAGTGTAATTACATCCATCTGCCTATCCCATCAAGAAATCTAGCGTGCTATTGTAACAAACCGAGCGAACATCGAGCGAGTGAAGCACAACTCAGCTTATCCGGGTTACAAGATCCGGTCAGATCTGGGCCACATCTAATCGCCAAATACACGGATATTCCATTTGCATTGCATCCGGGCCACGCAACTAGGCGAAATTCATCCGAACGTTAACTATCAGGTTTGGCTGGAAGGTGTAATGATAACGCGATGCGAAATTATTGGAATCGAAAATTAAGGGAGCAGTTTAAATATTTCAGGAAAGCATTTCTCGTTAGAAGCTGAAAATTATACCACCAACCTATAAAATTAGTGCCTGCGTATTTTTCGAACCTAATTCGCGCAAACATTAACTAACAATTTATTGAAAACATAACAACACACACAAAACAATAAATCGAATCGGACTAGTTATACGAGGACAAACCTGCACAATTTACAATCAATTGAAGCAGTCTAAACCGCAAGCCAAAACCAAATGACGACAGAAATAAAACCAGTAGGTACAATCCTCAAATACTTTCATACCAACAACCACATCTAATCGATACAACTCACAATAAAACGATACATTTCTAAGATAACCGAGATATACCTGTAATATATCAAAACAAATAGCTACACAGAGCATTTCGTATGCATGACCGATCCGGCCAAAAGACCGGACGTTTCAGAGATATGAACTACGTACGTGGAATGCAAAAGGACATACGGATAAACAACTGCTAATATTTAGATAAGGACCTTCATGCGCAAAAGCGCGTGCAAGGAGTAGGTAATAAATGGAGTACTTACAGTCAAAGGCAGGCGCCGCCTTAGCTGCTATTTGAATTATAGTGAAGCCGTAATAGTTTATCAATAGGAACTATACAGGGTGCTGCACTGTGCGTGCGCTGGGCGACATCAATCAAGGACATTAATTTGAAATATGAATTAAAATTTAACATTTTCTATAAGTTTGCCGTATGTCATTACTTCCAATATTTTTTTCCTAATTACCGACACTATCGAAGGGTGTAATAACACATTGCGTTTTTTTTTTTCAAAATCTACGGGTTCGATTTTTGGCTAAAAATATTGATTTTTCAAAACTTCAATGATGCAATTTTAGTTTTAATTCAAATCGAGCCCGACAGTCCTTTGAGTATTTTTTGCTATTCCTCATAGTTTCGGATTTGGCCATCTACGCTCACTAGAAAAATTCAGCCTGTATATCAAAACAAAAGTGTTAATATAACACAGTATGTATAACGTCTGTAAACATTTCTGTAAATAATTTAAAAACAGCCTATATACATACTAAACATGCTAGAGATCGTCGTCCAACAACTCTTGTATGTTAAAATATGTCAAACGCCACAGTAAAAAAATCGGTAAAAGTGATGTGTCGATTGTGAAAGCCCGTGAATACTCCATTTTTCCCCCACTCTGTGATCCCGTATGACCAACAAAGTTAAGGCAGCAAGAGATAAGGGAAACCGTAAAACATACGTGCTTTCTTTGTGCTTATGTACATCAAAACGGTGAGTTTTTTGCTCACATTGTCATAAAATTGTGCACGGTTTTAGGGGAAATTTTAAGTGTGCCGTAACCGCTTCGTAATGAGACTGACAGAGTTAATGGCTGAGATAGGATGCAGTTGACATATTCGCAAACATTTGGGTAAGTCGAGGGTTAGATGACCCCTTTCTTTTGTTTTGTGAGTAAGGGATGGGGGTACCTCAGACGTACCTACTTCATCTGTCAAGCATGGGATTCCTTTTTTTGTCTTATACCATGACATGGCTTCGACAACATGGCGAAAACTAATAATTAGATGAAATTTATCTGTGCAGTTTAAAAATCAAAATGTTGATGATAAAAATTCGGGAACCATATCATCCTTTGGACCTGGAAATTCATTAAACGATAAAAGTTAAGGTGTCTTTACTTAACACTGAGCCAGCGCTGTGCTGTGGGCCCCCAATAGCACAGCATCATGCTGCAACTTTTTTCTTCCGTCCAGTTCTATTTATAAATATTTGTTATGCGTTGTATTTTTTTTTGTAATTTCTTTGCACGTCATGCCCCTGCAACAAATAAATATTTTTTCTTTCTTTTTACGTACTTTTCATAAAGAAAGGCAGTGTGCTCACCGTCAACGGGTGACTTTTAAAACCAACTTCATTAAGTCCAGGGGTTGCCAATTTTAATATTTTATAACTTTTATATATTTTACTTGTCTTGGAAAAGTTGCAAGCTCGAGAGTCGCTCCTATCAGCCAGCAATCTTGCATTTTAGTCACATCTGATTTGGCAGCGGTAGTGTCTACGTTTCTCAGCAGGTAGTCTCCTTACAAATGTAGAGAAATGTTGAGTTCCCCGAGAAAATCTTGGCTCACACAAATCTTGATAGAATTTAACTGCAGAAATAATGCTTTGACGTTTTCTTAGTTTACTGATCGATATCATCAGCCGTTTAATGCCAATTTTCACTAAGACTGGGAAATCTGTGATTGGATTTTCAACTTTCGGCGCTTTGCTGAACGTTGTTATTATAATAGTGCGGTTTCAAAAAAAAAGTTAAATTGATAAAAAATAATTACGTGTTAAAGTGTTTGTAAAAACCTATTTGCAAAACAAACATCATTTATCATAATGTTAGTGAAAACCGGCATTAAAGTTGGTAGTTTTGGACCAGTGAAATATAACAGAGATTTATGTGTACGAATATTGTTACACACTTAGGTATTTGTTCTGATGCAAATGCTTCGCTAAGCTCACTCTAAATACTTGTGAACGGGGACAGACATTCCCGGTATTTGTGAAAGCCCTTTATGTCGACCTTCCTAGCACAACTAACTATTCTAAACATTTAACTAATAAGTTGCTACTCGCATGCCAGATTAAAATTTTAGTAAAACTAAAATACGTAAAATACGATTTGAATGTTAATTTTAGGGACGAAAATAAGTACTTAAATAAATTAAAATCTTTTTTGTTGAACAAATCTTCTATTTCTAACAGAGAAAAGAAGAAAATACTTAAATACTCAAACAAGTTCAGCGCTATCCGATCGAAAAATCGAATAGAAACGTCCATTCTGAAATTTGTCACCCGAAACGCTATTCGAGAGCGTAGACGCTCACTGAATGTAATAACAAAATTTCATAATATACGGAACGACAGGTACAGGTAGTTACAAAACTGAAATCTTCGCGGAAGCACGTAACATTTTCATGGCGCTCGGTGCAAAATTTCACGAGATAACGTCACCTACATAAATGCTAAGTTTTAAGTTTTTTGTGTCCTGTTTCGTTTGTCGACGATTTGCATAATTTGTGAACGCGATATTAAAGACTTCGCCTTATCGTTATTTTAGGGGAGATAGCGATCGGTAACTTGTGACGTATTAATTTTTGTTTTAAGAAACTTCTAACGGTTGTTTCTTTCAATTTTATTTTGGGTGACTTGCGACGTTTTACTTAACTACACGACAGTACAGGGTTATGTTTATTAAGTGGAAAAATGTGACATTGATTCTTTATAACCTCGAAGCATCCAAATGGCTGGATGAACTTGAAAAGAACCTCTTAGTTCTGAATCAGAATCAGAATCAGAATGTTTATCTGTTAACTTAAGTAATTACAGAGTATGTGAGATGTTACATTTTCATATGTGCTCCATGTTTTGGCATTTGGCTCTATGTTTTTGGTTTAGTTGCAGTCAGGATTAATGGCATTTTTAGACAAATAATTGGGGTAAGTTAACTTTCGTCGAAGAAAGAATTGATTACAAATCAATCACTCAGTTCTTAATCAACAAATTTTGAAAGTTTCACCTCAAAATAGTACACAATATCGTGTTAATATCGTCGATACTGGCTCCCGGGAAACAAAAGGTGTCGGAACCACAATGATTGAATGTTGCTCACAGAAAGTAGTTGGCAGCCGCGCTTTGAGTTCAAGCACCAACTGCGGGCGCTTAATGAAAAGCCGGTTCCAAAACAGATGTCCGACCTTTTGTTTAGAGGAAAATTGTCAAGTCTTTGTGAAAAATTGAGGCGTCCTTCGGTTGATTAGTAGATGTTAGGAGATAATTTAACAAGGTTTTTTTTGTTGGATTATGATTGTCTGTTTGATCTTGGATCTTAATTTTTTTTTTAATTTGAAGTAAGTAGTGGTGGTAGTAGTGGTGAGTAGTGTAGTAGTGTAAGTTCAAGTTTGTTTTTTTTTAGTTGGTTAAGTTTAGTTTTTTTTAGTTTAAATGCTTACTCCTCCCTGAAAATAATAAAATATTAACTACTTTTTTTCATTATACCGATCAAAGCATTAAATACTTAAACTCACACTGTCACTGACGGAATATCTTCCGTGATTTTCGCTGTTCCAAGCAACCAACGGCGACGAAATATCTGGAGCTCACAATAGTTGAAAATTATAGAAGATATCCCGTAAGTGACAGTGTAATTTTAGTTATAAACCAAAAATAAATAAAAAAAATATTACAAAAAAAGGTCGTTTCCCAGCAATAATTTTTGCATAGAGTTTGATGTACATAATGCTTGGTTGACAGCTTCGCAAAGGGTCCGTTTACACCCTGTATGCCACGACGGTGATACTTCCCTTTGAAAACAACAACAAAAAACCCGCATCCCTAATCATCAAGCATAACTGTCGCAATTAAATATTTAAATAGACTGACCACAATAATTACACAGTGCGAGAAGACCTATTATCCATAGCCTTTTCACCCTCTCGAGTCTTTTATGTTCCTGAGCGAAGATATAGTTTTAATTGGAGTCGTTTCGAAGCACGCAAAGAGTCTTTTAATTAAAATTTTAACTCTTCATGTTAAAAAGAGTATGATGGCTCGGTATCCGACGGTATTGCTGTAACTTCCGCAACGAATATTTTTCTTTATGAATTCTTTGGATTTTTCTGTGTCTGGGATAAAGTGGGGCTTACTGGGCAAGTTATTTAAGCGTTTTTGTTTTATTTTATGGAAAGTTGAGTGGAATGTGACGTTTTTTAATGGCATATGTCTTTTTCTTTCTTTTTTAGAGGCAGAATTATGTAAAATGCCTGAAAACGTGTAACCCTTTTTGATGAATAACAAATCAGTGTAATACCTCATCATCATCATAATTCTCCAGCCCTTATCCCAATTTATTTGGGGTCGGCAAAGCATGTCTTCTTCTTCCATACTTCTCTATTACTCTTCATCTCAGTGAAATACCTATGCGAACACTAGGACCTGTTTGTCAAGTAAATAATTGAAGTAAGTAGAAAGAAAAGGAGTGATAAATAAAAAGTATCAGTAATTTTTAAGTTGCTATGATTTACCTACGAACATTTTTCTATGTTGCGTTGTACATTAGTACGTACTTAAGATAGAAAAAAGCTTATGAGAGAAAAGCGTGTAGTAAAGTATTGATAACTTGCTTGAGACAGCTGATTACGATGATGGGTCTATGGAGAAAGTTGTTCAGTTTGATGGTCAGTACCCATAATTATGACCACACCTTTCTGATACATGGTGTATATGTTGCGGCTAAAAGCCGAAGTAAGGCTACACCTAGTTCTAGCCGGCTATACCTAAAATAAAGTTAAATTTGGAGGTTTGATGCAACCAATTTGGATGTGTGTTTGGTCACAGTTCCTAATCCATTTGGTCAGTGTGTCCTAGCAATAAAAAGGATACACCTAAGTATAACAAATTATTACCGGCCGCACCTAGGTATACCCAGCTAGAACTAGATGTAACCTTTTTTTTTTTTTTTTTTACCGATGGGAAATCATCAAATGACTTCTCCCGCTCTGGGTGGAGTGGGAGGGAGTGTCAGACTCTTACTGACTAAAACCCATCCATGTTCCTTCATTGCCCTTTGTGTTCCAGGGCCACGGTATCTCTTTCGAACAGTCCCGCAGCCCCGGCAGGCATCGGCCCTTGCGGGCCCCTTCCTGGAACTAGATGTAACCTTACTTCGGCTTTTAGCCGTAACATATACACACTAGCTGTTCCCCGCGACCTTCGTCCGCGTCAAGTTATTAAAAATACAATTTTCCCCGTTTTTGCAACATTTTTCATTGCTGCGACGCTCCTATTGGTCGTAGCGTGATGTTATATAGCCTATAGCCTTCCTCGATAAATGGACTACCCAACACTGAAAGAATCATTCAAATCGGACCAGTAGTTCCAGAGATTAGCGCGTTCAAACAAACAAACAAACAAACAAACAAACAAACAAACACTTCAGCTTTATAATATTAGTATAGATAAACGCGTCTCTCTGTACGTATGAAGCTATCCAACAACTCAACGTTTTTTTTTCTCTCAGTTCCAATGATTGACGTACAAACAAAAACTGTCATGTAAGCACTTGCACAAGTGCTGCAATCTTTCCAGACATTGCAGACTTGCAGATAGTTAACTACCCGCGTAAAATGTAGAAGACATTTCAACGTAGAAGCGAGCAACTCTCAAACAACTTCTTGATTTATTATTGTAGGAAACTATTTGAGTATTTAGTCTAGTGGCTTGGGCGTCACTCTTATCAGGGTTTCAACTTTACCAACTTTCACTATTAGTTGGTAAGCAATTACTTGCTCAACCGAAATGGATACACAACTGGTTTGAGGGGCAATTATCATAAAACTAAGGTTGCTCGAATAGCGGATTTTATATCGAATAGGAAGCTTATCGTGTGTGTTTGCTGAATTTTAAAATGTTTTGGTTCTAGACCTTAAAACTTTTTGATTTAACGACATAACTAGATTTGAATTATATTCTAGCGACTTATTTAGTACAACGCGGGAGTACAGTCTCGAGCACCAATATGTTTACACTTTCCTAAAAAAAGCAATTTTCGCGAGAAATAACGATAGTAACTTGGAGATATGATCTTTTTCATAAAAATATGACTTCCAGAATACTATATACGTAACAACTTGTAATTTTAATCCGAACAGTCGGAAAAAAACACTTTTAAAAGTTGTTAAGTGTTTACATATTGGTGCTCGTGACTGTACCTAATCAAAGATCGTGTCATTGTCGTTCTCTAGAAAGAAACTATGGAAGCTCTACAATGGATAAGGGACCCATTGTGTCGCTTCCATAGTTTATTTGGTCTTCCTCTACTCATAGAGACATCCACGTTAATAGTCAAAACTTTTTCCTTATCAATGATTGTTGTATGCGAAACGCAGATGGTAATTAAGATAAACATTTAGGTACGTGCACGCAGTTCCGCCACTCTAACAGAACAATTTATCCTATAAAACGACGACATAACACAAATTAGCAGTGTGTTTTAGCCTCGCTTAATACGCATTACGAATTTATGGTAAACCCGGATTCCCCTGGTTAGCACGCCCATAATTTTTACTACTAAACAATTTCCCGGATGAATTACGATCCTTTTAACTGACGATAATGGTACTCGTCATAAAATGTTGCTTTACGATATCATAGGAACTCGTAAAACAAACTTTGTTTACGTAAAAACAGGCCCGCTCGGCCTAATTACGTTTTGTGATACTGTAACACATTATTTTCATTTCCAAAATGTTTTAAAAGTTACTTTTAACAGTTTTAATTAAGTCGATACGATCTTCTGACTGCGAGCGAGTTTGCGTCCTTTTGGGTCTTTGTATATTTATTTAGTGGGAGTGATGCGAGATTATTCTCGTACTGATGCGGTCCGAGCAATATATTGAGTTAGAGAGTCAACATTATGACGTTATGAATTACTTGAGAGGTGGCCTTGTGTCAATAAAGAAATTTCATAAGCTGAATTAATTAATTGACTGCTACGTAAAACTCTGTAAATGAAGATTTATTTGATTTAATTTATTTTTAAATACTATTAATTATCTGCCTAGCCTTTTCCCAACTATGTTAGGGTCGGCTTTCAGTCCAACTGGATACAGCTGAATACCAGTATTTTATACGAAGCGCCTGCCAATCTGTGGGCACATACAAAAACACGAACAAAATTAATTGTTTCAATAAAGTTAACTTCTCTGCTCTATTCTTCGCAGGGAACAGCAAACATGTAGAGTACGCCCAGTTGATTTCGCCTATTTTGTGTGTTATGATTTTATGAGAACTAAGAAATCAATCAATTAAAAAAAAATGAAATGTCCGTGAAATATCACCACCTTTCTTGCCCATCCTACACAGCCACCTGCACCTTCCAGGATTTAAATGAAGCCAACGAAAGAGCTGTATGCAGGTGGCTATATAATGCATAAACATAAGCATAATCAGCCTATAATGTTCCCACTCTCTATGAGAGGGAATGGGCACCACGCGGGCCGCAGTGCGGGTTGGTAGATGTCACATGTCTACAAATTTTTGGTTCCAGAACATGCCAGTTTCCTCACGATGGTTTCCTTCTCCGTTTTGAGAGCAGTGGTGATGAAATAATTTACACAAAGTAATGCGCCTGCCTGGGTTCGAAGCCACGACTTACTGCTCGTAATTCGGGGCCGCTGCCACTGAGCCACCGTTGCTGCTTGCTATATGGTCGGGTATTATTTAAGTCAATGGACACGCAAAGACGCTCGACGTCCGTATGTCACTACAGGGATCCAGCAGAATATCAGCGTCAGGTGCATGCCTGACACATGCTGAGCTGGACTTCCATTTGGTGCAACCTTGAGACACACACCGCACCTTGTATACTCGTTATTTGATTTGAATTATATCATGGTGTTACTATACTTCTTTCGTAAATTTATTTTTCTTTTTGTATACAGGGTGTAAACAAACCCTTCACGAAGCCGTCAACCAAGCATTCTGTACATCAAACTAAGTAACTCTACGCAAAAATTATTGCTGGGAAACGACTTTTTTTTTTGGGTGGAAAATCACGTTTTACGGTAAAACTCAATGTAACGCACTCAAAACATTGTGCTTATTGATGGATTGAATAGTATGGGGGTCGTGAAGGTGCTTAAAGTAAAAATCTTACATTAGAAACATGTATTTTTAAAAAAACTTGTGAAAAAGTTGGAACTTTGACCCCCAATATCTCTGTAACTAGAAGGTTCCCAGGTATGGTCTAGAACAAAAAAATTATCGCAATGATGGGGAGAACAAGTACCTTTCGGCTTCGTTAAGGGTCTTTTTACACCCTTTATTGGCACCTTGTCTTTATAAAGTTATATAGTCGTGTTATTTGTATTATTTAATTGTGCTTCTGTGTGTTGTACTATGTCTTTTGTGTGCACTAAATAAATGATTTATTTATCTATCTATCTATCAAAGATGAAGACAACATTAGAAAACCAAAATAGATTTAGAAAACCAGGACATTTCAATGCGTTAATAACAGCACAATAAAATCTTCTTAAAACCTTCTACGATGACAAATTGTCTAACACCGTAAAATGAAACCAATGAGTTACAGTCTGCGTCTTTTTCAAGGAGCCAAACGTAAATGTTTTGCCAAAGCAGTGGCAGGTGTAATTTAATTTAATTTGGGGGAGTCGGGTTGATTATAAATTTAATTTATGTCGGCCGTGACGTCAGAGGAGGCTGCTTGTTATTCGCAGAGCGTGCAACTTATCGACTGCTTTGATGAGAGCAGACAGTGTAACAACTGTTGGATTTTTTAAATGAAGAACTGATTTTTTTGATTCATGCGCTTGTGTGGAAAAATATCGTGTTTGAAAACGTTTGGCTATCAATTGATAATCTGAATAATCATCATCTGCTTAGCCTTTTCCCAACTATATGGGGGTCGGCTTCCAGTCTAACCGGATGCAGCTGAATACCAGTATTTTACATGGAGTGACTGCCTATCTGACCTCCACAATCCAGTTTGTACTGGGTAATACGATACCCCTTGGTAAGACTGGTTGTCAGACTTGATAATTGATAATCTGAATCGCTAAAATAGATTGGTAATTCAAATTAGATTTTAATTCTTTTGTTTTTGACTACATTATATTATATTTACAAGCATTCATATTCTTTCGTTTTGTGTTTGATGAGCTAATCTGCTTAAAATGTTGTACGAATTTGCTATTTATCTTTCTGTGGGCTATTTAAATACCTGTATAAAAGGAATTAAGTTACTTTACTCAATATTTCTAATATAGGAATTTCTCAGAAGCTGCCACGGAGTCTGGATTCATGCCTGGACAATGGCAATAGGCTCGCCCCCTATGACATGGGACTTAAACATAATTGGCGAAATGTGAGTGTACTATTAGATACACCTCTGCCTAACCCTTTGTGGATTACAGGCGTGATGTTATCTTATATATTATACTCATTATTATTACAAAAAAGGGTGGGGAAAATATTTATCTAATTATGATGAAATAAATGAAGTGGAAACGCTGTATTTTCATACCGCAAAATAAATAGGTACCTAGGCCATTTTGATTGCCCACATCTCAAATGTCGGGTTAAGTTCGACCTGAAATAATAGTACCAATACCTTTCATTTCACCTTCCCTGGGAATTGAACTCAGAAAGTCTAATCAAGTCTAGATAAAATAAATCCAAACTAGATTTTTCTTTTATTTTTTCTGGTTAGTTTTAAAAGACGCGGTTTGATTAGTTTTATATAAGAAAGAAAGAAAGTAGTAGAAAGTATTTATTAGACTGCACAAAACAAAAAAAAAAATGGTTGAATTCACAATAAAACAAAAATTATAAAAAAAGTGAACATAAGAAAAAGATAAAAGAAATGATATATATATCGTACCTATTGTTGTTGTAAATGTAATGGGTGTAAAAATACCCTTAACGAAGCCTAAAAGCCCCCATCATTGCGATATTTTTTTGTTCAGGACCTCACCTGGAAACCTTCTAGTTACGGAGATTTTTGGGGGTCAAAGTTCCAACTTTATCACGAGTTTATTCAAGTTTTTAATGTTATAACTTTTATTAATTCAGTAACTCCTATTGTCATAATTGGCTCACACTAATATTGCCTGCCACTGCCTCGTTGGTCGAGTAGTCGCAAGCGCGACTGCTGAGCATGAGGTCCTGGGTTCGATTCCCAGGTCGGGCAAAGTGTTATTACATTTTTCCTTCAGGAATTTCTCAGTATCCGCCACGGAGTCTGGAGTTGTGCCCCGTTGATGGCGATATGCTCGACACCCATTACATGAGACTTAAACATAACAGGCGAGATGTGGGTGTACTATTAGGTACACCTCTTACCACTTACGAGTAAAAGCATAGTCAATTTCATATTAAAAATTTCAAAGTTTCAAATCGTCAATGTAAAAGGAAGTGTCTGAAGGGGTCGCTTTTGAAGGGCGTGTCCTCACCATATTGATGACGTCACTTCAAAAGGTCAAGTGCGTAGTCCTTGTAACGGCGCGCTCCATAAAACCATGAATATGGAATACTGGAAGATGTATAAGAACCGTGACGAGCTGCGTCCTGAAGTTCGACTTGTATGAAACAAAAATCTGTAAAAATCACCTTTGTAAGCATGAATTAATATCAGTATTAGGTTAAAATAATAAAAAAAACTCTGTTCTGCTCGGGCTGCGTAAACAGTTTATTTTTGTAAAAGGAAAGTATGTACTCTATTGTAAATGAATTACTCCAAATCGTATACACAAAATCGATTATAGAATAAAACTTAGATTACAAAGAGCTTTCCAATAATCGTATAGACCAAATCCAAAATTATTCTGAATTGTTTTCCAATAAATAATTTCTCAGCGGCAGCTAGGAGTAGGGAATTAGGCACGGTCATCATGTCTGTGATTATTTATTAATGAATTTACGGCCGAAGTAAGTATGAAATTATATCTAATTCTAATCTATACTAATATTATAAATACGAAAGTTTTGATGGATGGATGGATGTATGTTACTTAATTACGCAAGAATAGCTTTACGGATCTGGATGAAAACTTCAACTACAACAACATCAACATCAAAATTTCCTCGCGGACGAAGCCGCGGGCAACAGCTAGATGGAAATATGTATATTTCCAGATACCTGCTAAACGAATAGTTAGCTACCATATAATTTACAAATGATGCTCGCGGGAGTACATTTAAAGTTATAATTTAACAGGTAATGACCTTTTAATACCACCCTAGTTGGTACAACTCTCAACCCGTGTTTCGTTATGCCATTACATTGCTACATTAGCATTAGTGAAAATTATGTTTTAGTATTAACTACTAGCTCCCACCCGCGGCTTCACCCGCGTATTTTTTTTTAAGTTTGTTGTATTATGCCTATAACCTTCTTGTAAGTGTAAGCAATAAAATGACGAAGTTTAATTGTAATCGGATGAGCGGTATGGCAGCGCAAAAGGTACGAAAAAACAAACATTAATTTTATATATTAGATCGATAGGGTATCAGTCTATGTGCTACCAAATTATATTATCAATGTAATACATACAGTCAATTCTTAATATTATGATTTATAAGATAGTTGTTATTATTATATTATTCGACAGTCTTGGAGACATGTGATGAGCGGGGGTCGAATCACATGTCACATGGAGAGGTAGAGGAAGACCAAAGAAACGATACATGGATTGTGTGAGGAACGATATGAAAGAAAAAAGGAAAATATTATAGCGTGACGGTTGACAGATGAGAATGGAAGAAAAAAACGTGAAGCGCCGCCCCAAGTAACATGGGACAAGGGCAGGAAGATGATGATATTATTATGGTTGTTATTACGCAGTATGAAGGTACTTTTTGCTATCGACTCCGAGCTGCTACGAGACGTGCTACGGCGTAGCTTGCAATGTGCTACGATGTCCTAGCTACGGGCTATATGAGAAGAAATTTAAAAAATGCATAAAACAAACACTATGTAAGCGAGCATATTATAAGTTAGAAGATTATATCGTAGATAAAAATGCTTGGCTCAATGCTGGTCCTGCTCCACTGCCACTTGGGTTCACATACTAAGATTTTAATGTTTGGAAGAGATGCTCCCCCTTTAGTTCTTTCATCATTTCTTTTATTTTTTTTTCTCGTTTGGAAACTTAGTTACTTTGATAACTATTGTTTTATATAAATTAGAAGCATTATTTGAGTTTTTGTAAGTGTGAGTACCATGTAGACTTTCTATTATGGTTAGTAGGGCTTATCCTAATCTTTATGGTTTTAACTGTAGCTTTGTTTTATTTTCCTATCTCTACACTGTGCTCACATATAGAAGCAACAATATTGTACCCAGGACTATGTAATATATAACTTGATTTGAAAAGAGTGTCCATGGAGTTTCTTGCCCATTCTTCTCCATGAGATCTACTATTTTCGAATGGGCAACTACAGTCCATTCACAGTTATTATGCCTGTGGCGGGACTGTAGGTAGCTTATTTTTGACTATGCAAAAGTGCCTGTCATGGGTCTATTTGAAATAAATGCTTTGAGTTGAGTTTGAGTTGAATGTTTCTTTAGATATTGTTGCCTGTAACAGTATGCACTATAAACACAACAGATTTTTTCATCAGTAAAAATACAGGTACAGATACTGTATAAGTACAGGTCAACTAATATATATATGAGATGACCTATCAACCTTGAGTCGGTAATGCACGAGAATTAGTTACCACTTAAATGTTTTTCATCCGAAAAATACAAGTAAAAACTAAAATTCTCAAGTACAGAAACTCGTGCGAAATCTTCATATATTAATAACATGCACCCAAATAAATTCCCAGAAAGAATTGCACCACGGAAAAGTTATGTTAAGGAATAGTCGTAGCCAAAATTCTAACCGTACTTACATATAAGTAAATGTGGGTGGAATAACTCTAAAACGTTTGGCAAATACATACGAGCTCGTTCATAGAGACTTTAATCACGATAATGCCTACATGTTGGTGCATTAGAAAAATTGCTTGTATCAATAGCTCTTGAGCAGAATTGCAACGTGGGACTGTGGGTAGGAATGTGTGAATTATGATGAATGGACCTTTTGTGTTTCAGAATGTCAAAGTTTCGTACATAAGTCATAAGTAAGTAAGTAGTATAAGTCATAAGTCATTTATTTCTTAACAAAATACATTGTGTAGAAAATAACTTATCATTAGATGAATAAGAATTAGGAAGTAATAATCAAAAATGGTAGTTTTGTAGTTTAATTCGATGTAAGTACATTTGTAGAAAGTGTTTGGCAAATCGATCGAATTGATAGAATTTTATAATTCTTTTATAGTTTACTTACTTTGCTCAAATAAATAAAAAATCTCAACTATTTGTGCAAAGGTGGGTAAGCTAATTGCTAAAACTTTCTGTACACAGTTTCATGATATCAGTCGAAAGACGTTCACTCCTGGATATGGGACTCCCAAAGCGTCGCCGTGTCGATCGGTCCAGTGCTTGTGGCATCCAGCTGATTCTCGTGGCCTTTATAGAACCTACGTTTTAATGTTTACGACACAAAACAAAAAGACACACGCATGCATAGATTCACCAAATGAATCTTCCTAATAGATGAGAAATGCACAGACTACATAATTACACATACATAACATAACGTCACGCCTGTAATCCCCGAAGGGTTAGGCAAAGGTGAGGTGTACCTAATCGTACACCTGGTGATACTTTTAGTCCCATGTAATAGGTGGCGATCTTATTGCCGTCAACCGGGCACAAACCCAGGCTCCGTGGCTGCCACTGAGAAATTCTTGATGGAAAAACTCAATAACACTTTGCCCGACTCGAGAATCGAACATAGGACCCCATGTTTAGCATTTGTAGTCACACACAAAAACGTAACTACACACACACAAAACATAGCTACATAATTACATTAGGTGAATAATGATGATTTATTGTAATATACAAGGTGCAGTTTGGCATCGTCGTCAAAATTCAGGAGGTTGTCACAAAACACATAATAATCAATTTAAATTACGGTACTTGGTCAATAATTAATAAAGCTGCTATTTTAAATTGTTTAAATTTGACAGTATTTCAGAATAACACGAATACTTTCGTGTTTACATTTCAACAAAACAACAGAATCACCCATCGCGCGATATGTCGCTGTGTGCGTGAGTGTCGACGATCTGTGCGAGGCGCCGCGCCGATGCCGCTGTCTACACTTACCGATTCCCGTAAATAAGAAAAAAAAAACGTACCCACTTTATTATTGATTCGGGTCAAGAATCATAAGCATAGATACCTCCTTGAATTTGACCAGGATGCAAAACTGCACCTTGTATAACTTGATGATGAATTTGTATGCATCATGCTCCTTCATCACGTGGCTTTTAATTTCTGCATATCTTTTCCTTAAACACAACCGCAGACGTCCAAGCCACAGCAAAAAAATTCTCACTAATTAAGCCGCGGCTTTTTATTAAAACATTTCAAAAATGATAACGAGTTATCATTTCAGGAGAGGCGCGCCATTATACCTGGTGTAAGATAGTCATCTACAGAATGGCTTTTCATTTACCAGAACAAAGAGACAAATCAAAATAAAGGGCTGTTCTTGAGTTCTTTTAAGTCCAAAAATATCTTTTGTGTCAGTCAGAATTAAATTTGCAATTATAAAATCGTGCCACCCTAAATTAAAGGTAGGTACGCAGACAATTGAATCCTACAATTAAAACTAGAATTCATTTCAGTCTAGCTGTTTTGTTGTATTTAATTTAATTAAATCTAAGAATTGATGGAATTTAAATTAACTGTGAGATTTGTTGTTTAGGCTGTCTCTTGCGTGAATTTTAAGAGAATTCGTTAGTTGAAATTGTTTATTGGCTTTTATATAGTTATAAATAGCTTGCAAGATTTAAGTAAAATGTGAGATTGCCGAGGATCGTCTTTTTGTGTGCGTAGATTGTCCTTATGTGTGTGTGTGTGTACGGAGAGAAATGAAATGCGACGGAACTTGAATATTTCTTTCCTTGCGAAACGTATTACAAATATTACAACGGGTTAGTTACTTAGATTGCGAGCGCGTCTACAGCTATTGGCGGTTACGGGTGAACTAGAGTCGCCGAGCGCTGCGCGTACGACGAATACAAAATGCTGCGTCAGCGCTCCTACAGTCTAATCAGTGTCATTGAATTATAGCGTCAGAGTCATGCAGTTATTTTTCCCAAGTAAGGTTACGCTTACAATCAGTCTACAATGTTCCCACTACTGGGATTAAGGTCTTCTCTCTGTGAGAAGGAGTGGGCCGTAATCACCCACGTGAGCCCAGTGCGGGTTGGTAGATGCTACATGCCTTTGAAATTTTGGTTCTAGGACAGGAGCTCACGATGTTCAGTATTCTGTCTTTTTCTTGCAATTACTTTATTTTTTATGCTTTACCTTCTTTACGTTTATTATATTTATTTGCTAAATAAATTACTCTAAACGCCATTGAAAATCAATGTTATGAAGTATTATAGTATAAGAGATTTTCATAATATTGAATTTGAAGCGTAGCGAATATTGGGTTACACAGGTTTGAACGTTTGCCGTTCAAATATGTGTCACTCAAAATTCAGCTACGCGGTCACCGCTCACTGATGCAGTTAAAAGCACAGATGATGTCGCTAATCTCTTACTTTAACAGCATGGTACATAAGAGCAACAAACAAACTGTGATTATTCCCATCATCATAATGCCTACCCTTTTCCCAACTATATTGGGGTCGGCTTCCAGTCTAACCGGATGCAGCTGAATACCAGTATTTTATATGGAGCGACTGCCTATCTGACCTCCACAACCCATTTAGTACTAGGTAATACGATACCCCTTGGTAAGACTGGTTGTCAGACTTTTTGGGCCACTGACCACCTGTAACGACTGTCAAAGATCTACAAATGACAGCCGTCACCAACGGATTAACGTGCTTTCCGAGGCACGGAGGAATGATGTAATGGGTGGTCACCCATCCACAGACCAACCTAGGCAAGCACGGCTTAACCTAGCCACGAGCCTAAGAGCACCCAACAAACTGTGATTAGTCCCATCTCAACAATAACATAGAACCAATCCCACAAAAATACCTACCATGCCCCCAAAACACATTCCAACCCCACCTCCACATTAGTTATGAACATGAAATTTCAGAAACACCTACACAGACACGACCTATCTCAATTTTAAAAGCTTTGCTTTACTACCACTACCGTCACAAAAACCTACCGCTACGTAACGGGGGCAACGGGGCGTCTTTGCTTAAAAATTCAATATGGCTAAACGTACTTGGACTGTGGGATATATCACGTGGAAGCAATTTGAACACCTCTCGGCAGCACTAAACGTTATTTATGGTAAGCCCACGGCACTCAGTGGATAGCCCACATTGAGTTTCAAAGGATTTTCGGCGGTAACGGGTTTTATTATCGGCATTGTCACATACTTATTGTGCCGCCTAATGTTTGGTCAGCTTTGATGGTTTGTCATTTGTTCGTGTTACAAGCTCTATACGTAGTGATGCCAAGTCTAGTTTGATTAAGTCAGACATTTTCGCGTCATTGTCATCTGCCTAACCTTTTCCGAACTATATTGGGGTCGGCTTCCAGTCTAACACCAGTATTTTACATGGAGATACTGCCTATGTAATACGATATCCCTTGGTAAGACTAGTTGTCAGACTTTCGGGCCACTGACTACCTGTAATGACTGCCGGGACCAACGGCTGCAGGTCCCCGAAACCCGGAACCTGGTATGTAATGGGTGTTCACCCATCCACGGACCTACCTAGGCAATCGCGGCTGTTATTATTTAGCAACGAGCTCTTTGACAGACCCTTTCGAGTATAGAATTATAAGGTGTTACTACTAGTGCTGAGATGTATGTATTTGGGCGAGTGCTTACATAAAGATTGTATGAGAGTGCCTACAAAAAGTATGGGACTATTTGACTGACGATTCTCCCAAATATCTATCGAACTAAAATACACAGCAAAAAGACAATTACAACGTTTCGCTTTTTCTTAACAAAAACAACTTAATGAAAGCTCTAAAGCAAAGCAAAGCAAAGTAAAGTTACCAACAGTATTACGTCTTCCTAAATAAAGATAATCTCCTAAAAGTAATCACCAAATGGATACCGAAGGGAACACGGAACTCTAATTTTACACAGCGGGTTCGATCAGCTCATCCGCTTAGATGGGGAAACTTGGCTGCCGTAACAATCCGTCCGGCAACATTAGTCAAACTCGACTTAATACTGCCCGAAATAGACTTAATGTAATCCTCTGAAATAATAATGAATTAGATTGATAGAGATGAGCTGCTGAACGTGAAATTGATGCCCGTTTTCTCGATCTTCAAACGAAACAACGTCTAGTTCTTTGTTTCTAGCTAAGTAATACTAAGCTTGTGGCTAAATAATAACAGCCGCTCGGATCGATCTTCGGGTTAAACCGCGCTTGCCTAGGTTGTTTCGTAGATTGGTGACCCATTACATTCAGAGCTTTCTCCGTGCCTCGGAAAGCACGTTAAGCTGTTGGTCCCGGCTGTCATTTGTAGATCTTTGGCAGTCGTTACAGGTAGTCAGCCAGTCTTGCATCGGAAAGCACGTTAAGCTGTTGGTCCCGGTTGTCAATCTTTGACAATTGTTACACGTGGTCAGTAGCCCGAAAGTCTGACAACCAGTCTTATCCAGTATTCAGTACTCACTGGGTTGTGGAGGTCATATAGGCAGTTGCTCCATGTAAACTGCTACACTGGTATTCAGCTGCATACGGTTAGACTGTTAGCCGACCCCAACATAGTTGGGAAAAGCTAGGCAGATGATGATGATGATGTGAGTATCTGTCAAAGTCTGGTGTCCGCAGCCATTCCGTTATGAGTCCGGTCCGTTCTAGTTTGACTGAGTTCTTAGGCAAGTTTACTGTCTGTCAATATGGTCAAAAATCTGTAAAAAAATCTAAACATTACGCATTGCACAGACACCTTTACGAAAACTTATAGAAATTCGAGACGGATTTCTAGAATAACATGTCGACAATTGATATACCCTGTAGTGTCAGACTCGCATTAAGCACTACAAAATAGATTGAATTTTCGGCTTATGGTAACAACGTATATATTCTCAAGCGACTTAAAATAAATCCTAGATGCGATCGCGTAATAGATATGAGGGGAGACAACGTTTGTGCTACATTGAGGAACGGATTCTGGGGAATAGTTTATTTCTATTCTGTTTGGAGTAGAGATTTGTCTGAATAGGAAAATACTAATACTTTAATGAAAATAGTAATTTCGTATCCTTCTTTAGGGTATTAACATTATGTATAATAAACGTAGCCGGGAGCTTTATAATAATATCTCCACTATACAAGGTGGACGAATGAATTTTCCTATGTAGATATGTTATGGCTAAAAGCCAAAGTAAGGTTACACCTATTTCTAGCCGGCTATACCTAGTGGCGGCCGGTAACTATCCTTTTTATTGCTAGGACACACCGACCAAATGGATTAGGTTAGGTTAGAACTGTGACCAAACGCGCGCGAGCCGAGCGAGCGCAACGAGCGGTGCCGCAGCAGCGGCCGGCGAGCGCTACATCCAAATTGGTTGTTAAAAGATATAAAAAAATAGGACCGAGCGGGAGGATGCACAGGAAAGCATTTCCTAAACCAGCAATTCGTGTTATCGTTGATTAATAGACAATATTTTGTTCTACGTTTAGTAGGCTCATGTTCGACCATAGATACCAATAGCTAAGACTACAGAGACATATTATTTAGGGATTTTTGAAATCAAGTCACGAAAAAAGTAGACCCTATTTTTATAACATCCTTCATAAAATTCTCTAACAGAAACTATGAGATTCAGCAAGCATATTCTTCACATACATCATGTAGCGTACACTACATTCAACAGGCACATCTCAAATTCAAATCCCTCATCCACCAAGGCGTTTCTCGCGCCATAGTTTATTTGCATCTCAGTATTTCTTAGCTCCTTGAAAAAGCACGTAATGAATAAGTTAGAAGAAGGCCACGGGCGGGGTCACCAACAAAAGCTGGAATAACAAGCAAGGCTCAACCCTTGAGACAAAAGAAAACTCTTCGGCTAACGATGTACTGGCTCGCACTTGACACCCGCCGAGCGGTGCTACCATTTCGGGGATTAATTTTTAACATGTAGCTAGGTATATTTTTCGCGTGATATTATTTTTGTTGCCTTTTCTTTGGTAGCGTTCTAGGAAACAATGGTGAGCGCTTTTTTGGGTTTGGTCTGATGTTGCTATTGGTAAATGTGAGTTTTTTTACTGAATAAAACACACGTTTTTTGAGGTTGTTATAATGACATTTTGGTTTTAACTACTTAAAGTAGTTCTATGTTATCATTAACTTTAGAAACGGGTCATTTACCATGTTTATTTTTGGGTTTGAGCTCCCGATATTTATATCCCATTTCCAAAGTTAATGACAATGTTAGTGACCATGACAATTTAAAAACTTAGTTCTATGTTACTCACTCGCTGCGGTCTCGTATTGTGTCTTACTAGTGCTTCGCGCTTCAATAAGGGCTTGTGAAAAAACAAACTGTGCCTCATCATGGACAAGTGATGCGGAGAGATAAGGAAAGTGTTGAGTATGAATGTAGATGGCTATAAGAGTAGAGGAAGACCAAAGAAATGGATGGAATGGATGGATGGAGTGTATGGATGGATGATATGGCTAGAAAGGAGGTGACTGCTGAGATGACGAGTAGAAGTATGGAAGAAGAAGACATGCTGCGCCGACCCCAAATAAATTGGTATGGTAGGGGCAGGAGAATGATGATGATGATGAAACTGCGCCTCAACCCACTCAAACCGCTCAAACAAATGACAGTAGAAAAAGAATAAAGAGAGGTTTAGATAGAATAAGTTGTGTGTGTGGTGTTGATACAATGAATATAATATTTGTGAGTCTCCTGTAACATCATGTCCATGGTAGAGGTCGTCAGCTGACTATTTCCATTCTCACCATGTCCGATGTTTCTGCTCGGCAGGCTTATCGCTGTCAGCGCTTGATGACGAGATAGTTGTCTGGCATGGTGGCCATATGCCTTCCACTGAGCTGTTGGTGGATGCCATTTATCCATGGATCAAGACCTTAGCCATGATACGAATACATATACCCAATTACTTAATCTAGTACAATAATGTGTCTATCTAACAATTCAAGTGTTAAACAACATCAGTATCTATTGTAAAGTAGAGTAGGTTCAATTTTCTAACGCATCAGATAGACCGTCCAATTCATATCAATAGATCAGTTGGCTCATCACCAATACCTTTCCTTCCTCTCCATGACATAGACAAAGAAAGATTGCCAATTTTTTTTTATTCATAGACTACAAAAATTCTATCACAAGCTGTCCCAGCTACAGGAAGACTCAAGTCAGCAATTCTGTCACATGAGGCTATCGGCACCATAGGAAGGTCGTTGTAAATCTAGTACCGGACGCTAGCGTCGCCTCGCGCGTCCGCCTGGCATGCGCCCAAACTAATGTTTTTACCAACAAACTTTTTCAACTAGACACGTTGTTGAGTCACTGAAGTTACTACGGTATTTTTACAGTTTTTTTAACTCTAATTCTGCGTCAAAGTGTTCTTTATTCTCAAGCACATAAGGTTGCTATCCGAGATTAAAAACTGTGAAACTACTACTTAATAAGTGATATAATTATAAACTGAGGTTTAAATAGAAATGTATTAGTCGATTTTTTTTTTGCTGCAGCTAGCTTTAAGTTTTTTTTTTGTGTTTGGTTGGCTTACAGCTAACAATACAAGAATTAAAATGGGAGAGGATATGGCAAAACGGTGACGATCAATGCGTTATATTCGGATATTAGAAGGAGATGGTATCTGACAGGATTTTAGTGGATAATAAACTCGGAATTGGTTGTATTTGGTATTATAGTCGGATAAAATTAAAGGGCCTTCTAGGAACTAGATGAACTGTTCATGAATAAAAAATGTCCAAATGAAATCATCTATGTATTTTGTACAAAGTCAGGGCTAGCTTCGTAGTTGAGGTTTTTTGTACATAATAGCAGTACATAGGTACCTAATAATCGCCTATGTGCGGTAAAAATACATGTTACATAAGTAATGCATAAAAGAGCACAATAATTCACAGCCAAATTGCATTCATATGCCGTGTGCCTGACACTGTGACCAAATAAATACACGGCAAAGCCACATAAAGTAGATACAAAACGGCCGTATATTAAATTGTTCCAAAATCCCAATTACTTATCGTTTAAATTCCCATTTCGGAATCCGTAGCTATTAGTTATAAGCGCTAAATTCCGAACTAGTGTACAAACCATTAACATATCATGCAACACCCGCCCCATAGTACTAATTTAATTAAATAATTATGTACGTATCCCACGTGCTATGAATCCCACGTACAACGAGAACTACAATTCATGAATGCAACCTTAAACAAAAGTAAAGCAAATGAACGTTTCTTGAAATTGAAACACAGAAGCCAATTTCATTTGTTACATACACAAAGTTAAACCAGGAACACATTGCAATAACGTTTTACTCAGTACACGCTGAAGAAAAAGTGGTAAGAGAACGATATCAGCCAAGAAACCGAACGTATCGTGCAATAAGCGAGTGCTATAAAAACCTAGAACATTAACAACTCGACCGGGAATAAAACCGCGTTACAACAAGACAGAACTGGCAACACCCATTCACAAACAATGAAAATACGCATACCTACACGCTGGTGTAAAGGCGTCGATACACGGTACAGTGTGGTTGCGCGTTCCTATTTTGTGGTTGTTGCGCTAACCACGTTTGGAACGTTTTTAATGTACAGTTGTATTATAAATGGCAGTTACATTTAGACGCCTAAATTAATACCGCATTATTTTATTACTAGCGGTACTCGGCCGGTGACATCGGCAGCTCAGCTACTTAGGGTTGTAGCGTGATGGTAAATAGCCTTAAATATTTCTCAAGAATAGAGAAGAAAACGCAAAAAAAATATTCAAATCCGACTGGTAGTTTTAGAGATTAGCGCGTTCAAACAAAAACAAATCTTTAGCTTTATAATATTAAAAATAATAGATTATGTAGTTGTTTCTAACACTACAAAATGATGGGTTTGAAACTCGAAATTAATTACAATAATTCAATTTTTTGACAAAGTTGTATATACTAATATTATAAAGAGGTAAAATTTGTTTATAAGTTTGTATGTAGAGTGTAATCTCCGGAACGAATGACCCAATTCTAAAAATTCTTTCACTGGTAGAAAGCTACATTATTCATGGGTGCTATAGGCTATAAATTATATTTATATCATGCATATTAGCCGAGCTATCACAAATTTTGCGGACAAAGTCGCAAGTGCTAGTACATAATAATTATACAACAATATGTTTCTAAAGTACTTACGTAAGTCGTTGGAACTCAATGAACAACGCAGACCTCTTCAGTTTTACTCACGTTACTTGTTGAGTAATAGTAAATCTCAAGAAAATTTGAATTGCCTCATTCTCAAGATGAGATGCTATTACTTGATACTTGACTCTCTTTGTAACTTACACATGAGCTTTTTACGTAAACCCATTAGAATTTATTTATGATTGGCTAATATTTGAGTTATTCTCTTACGTTTGCCTTTTGTTGGAGATTTCTATCTTGACAGTATTGTTCTAACCCTTCCGCTTTTTTTCCACTTTTTTTTTTTTTTTTTTTTTTTTTACCGATGGGAAATCATCAAATGACTTCTCCCGCTCTGGGTGGAGTGGGAGGGAGTGTCAGACTCTTACTGACTAAAACCCATCCATGTTCCTTCATTGCCCTTTGTGTTCCAGGGCCACGGTATCTCTTTCGAACAGTCCCGCAGCACCAACAGTCCCGCAGCCTTTTTTTTTCCACTTTAGTTACTGGTTACCTCGTGTTGGCAGTATGCTACATTTGACCATTTTTTTTTTTTTTTTTAGATTTGTCTTTGCCTTTTTTTATTCATCATTGTTACTGTCTCAGTACTGTATTTGTCAAATCGGTTTGTTTCTTATTCATGGTCGCACAGTGTATGGTTACATGTAATTTACATAAATTAAAAAAAAAAACTTTCCATCCTTTTCATTATAAGAACAACTTTTCACACTATTCGGTTTTCTACAGCATGTATCAAAAACGTGTGGTCAACAACTTCATCTATGAGACAATCGTTGTAATCGCAAAAAATATTCAATGATGACCCATACAAAATTTCAAATGTATGAGGCCTCTAGCCTCCTTTTTTCGCTTTTACTACGTTGGTCCCATGGAAAAAATGTTCAGTTTGATAGCCCACGTCATCCTAAAAAATGACCACAACCACACCGTTCTGAAAAATGCCCATTACTGTGTACCCAGTTTTCGTGGTCGAACAGTGTACCCAGGCCCTAACAGTTAGGAAGCAAGGCGCTCATTACTGCAACAATTTGTCACGGGCGCACCGAGCGTTTCCAACTTTACACTGGCGGCGCTTCTTACCCGGCTCAGTTTGATGTGGCGAGCCCGAAGTGCGTACTTGTCTAGTCTGGGCGTAGGTACGTAGAACTATCAGGATTGAGAATTGGATAGTTGAAGGAGTTTTTAGTGTTGAGGTATCAGGATACAATTATTTTAAGAGTAGGTGTCTTGGACGTATACATAGGTACAAACGCCAGCACATCGAGCTACCCGAAACTGTCAAATTTTCCCAATCAACTTTGAACCTAATGCTTTAGCGATAAAGTTGAAAGAAATTTGACAGTTTGTAGTAGCTTGATGTGCTGGCGTCTGTACAAGTGTACAACCTACAACATATCACAATAAACACATACAGGGTGTTTTGTACAAAGACAGACATTATTTTAGAGGGATTGGGGGTGTCATTTGCTGGCTCAGAAAAACCTTCTCTTATGAAAGTTGTGTCGGTCCGTTTTCCAAACACCTTGTATAATCAAGGCTCGTGTACCTAATTGGGAACGATTAAACTGAAGTAATTGAAAATAGTAGAAACGGAATCACTATACCAGTCCTCCTAAGTTTTTATTGCCATTAGCGCTTTTATGAAACAAAAGCTTAGAACATATCTCGATTTCTTTAACAAAGGTAAATAAAAGAATTGATTAAATCCGTAAACTTTACTGCAATACACAATTACACACTGCCCCTCCACGAACAATATTCTGAAACTTTATGAAGTCTCGCCGCTACAATGCAGTGATTCCACGGTCACCGTCTCCTTTACAAAAAACCCACAAAAATCATAATTAAACTCCTTAAAAGGGGTAAACCAACAGATGTTAAGTTAAAAAATATGGTAATTGTTAAAATTAAACAAGCAATCTCATTGTGTACCAAACGGGGGCCGACTGGATGGCGTTCCGTGAAAATGGGCTATTGCTTCTAAATGTACCAAGTTTAAACAATGATTAGAATCTGGATTTATAGTAATTTGCAATGTAAATGTTAATGGAATCGGTTTATGAGCTGCTCCGAAAATATGGCCCTTATCCACTTTAGGTTATCGTTTTTTATTCGATTGAAGTTATAGATAAGGTTCGGTATCGGGATGTTATCAACAGTGTCGTTATCTCAGATCGTTTGCTCGAAGGACTAGGGCTTAGACCTAAGTAGAACAATTTCGGAAGCTATTTCGGTAATACTTATTCAGTACCTTTCTACCTATTTTGCTTTTCACTTGACTTGGATTGTCTAATAGCCGCAGCGTTAGGTAAAGGTTATATGAAACGCTATGACTATCCTATCGTTTCAAGAAGTACTAAAGATAAAAGACGTTAAAATGAGTCTACCCTGGTGACTAATAAGCCCCTTATGCTGTTGAAAAACATGAACATAACAAGCATTCCAACTCCGATGGACAAGAAAACTGTTAAGCAAAAGTTAAAAAGATTCCGTACGGAGTAATAGAGCTGCTCCATTGTGTAACCACGATTCACACAACCTCTAGACGCATTCATCGAATCTGCTCCTCCTATAGATGTAAATTAGGATGAAAATTCAAAAGAGCACTTAGTTTTAAACCGGAATCGGGCCACTTCAAGTATTAATTGCTTTTCGTGGCTCATTGTTAGTCAGATCTGTGGAAGTGAGATGCAAATTACGCTAAACTTTGCAACTGGCCCACTTTTCTAACGGAAATGTGAAAACTTTCATGAAAAAACAACGCCTTCGGAGTAGAGAAGTCTATCTACAGTTTAGAAAAAAAAGTGTTTGCCTGTTTTTTGTTAGTTCGGTTTTGGGTTCAACAAATTGGTGAAGGATATTGATAAACTTATATTTTGAACGATTGGTTTTGGTCTGGATGCTTGATATATCACTTAATTTTTATTGTATTATTTATTTAACTTTTGTAGTAAACAACGACTTATTATCGGGCCTACGCTGTCCCCCCATACTTAAGTACAAATTATGTAACCATGATAATATTGTAACACCAAATTATTTGAAAAGAGTAACCATGGAGTCTCTTGCCGGTTCTTCTCCATAGGAAAAGACCAACCCGAGCCGTGCACCTTTTTATCGAAGTTTTATAAGTGCCCATCTAGGCCTATATGAAATAAAATATTTTGATTTTGATTGGGCCCGTGGAGTCCGAGTGCTCATATCCTGTTTAAGGAAATTTCGACATGCCTAGTTGACGCTTCCCGTGACCCAAGCGCTGGCTTTTACCTCGGCCAGAGGCTAAGTGTTGCCACACAACGTGGCAACGCCGCCAGTCTCTTGGCTACATTACCAACTGACAGCGTTGAGGAGCAGTTTTTTGATGCCCTTGTATAGTTTGTTGTTAGTTTATTTATTTTAGTTTGTATAACAGTTTTTAATATCTTTATTTGGATTATTGATTGTGTGGATCTTCAATAAATGTGAGCTTTGGTTCCGTAGCCCAAGAGATATTGATTTATTATTCGCTTTTACCTAAATAGTCACCAGTCAGCTTTAGGCACTTACATTAATTAATGTAATAACAACACCTACCCTTCAGTTAAACGTTAATCACATTCCCCAACTATTCAACTATTATTTGATCCGAATTCATCCATTTATCCGTTTGTATTTGAATGTATCTCATTATAAAACCCAAAGCTAACCATTTGTGCTACTACAAACCAGCAATTATGATGTGGCTGAATTTGAATCATTGCAAACTATTCAATTCTAAATGAGGGCCTATTTTTCGGCCAAAGAATCAGCATTGGCATTCTACGTGGCAATGCTGCCAGCCTTCTGGGCACTTTTCCTGTTGACAGCGATGTGGACAAATTTTTTAACGCCCTGTAACCGTTTTGATTCTTGTACATATTTTTTTACTATTATAGATTTGTAGTTTGTATATAATGTAAATATTCTACCGATTCCAAGTTATCGTTGGTGCTATGCATTTATTGTAGGTTCTTGTAATGATATTTTCATTGTATTACACGTGGAGATTGCCGTGCCTTGGAAAGCACGTTAAACCGTTGGTCCGGATGTCATTTGTTTCTTCGATAGTCGTTACAGGTGGTCAGGGGCCTTAAAGTCTGAAAACCAGTCTTACCAAGGGGTATCGCATTGCCCGGTACTAACTGGGTTCTGGAGGTCAGAAAGGCAAAGCTCCATACTAGTATTCAGCAGCATCCGGATAGACTGGAAGCCAACTTCAATAAAGGTGGGAAAAGGCTAGGCAGCCGATGATTAACCTAATTGAAGACGTTCAGTTCAAACATCAAAATCTTTCTTGGCGATATAAGTATTACCTACCTGTAAGAAAGAAAAACTAGGAAAACGTTCTCTGCATCTTCTACTAGTTGTTCTAACTAATCATACCCGGTTGAGTAGGTACATACCCAGTGTAATAAGTAAGTCTTAGATTTAAAAGTACTGTAAGGGCTTATTACTTACTAGCTGTTGCTACCTTCGTCCGCGTGAAATTATTATAAAATACTATATTCCACGTTTTTGAAGCATTTTTCATTGATGCTCCGCTTCTATTGGGTGTAGCGGGATGTTATCCGGCCTATAACCTTCCTCGGTAAATGGGCTATCGAACACTAAAAGAATTTTTTAATTCGAACCAGTAGTTCCTGAGATTAGCGCGTTCAACCAATCAAACTCTTCAGCTTTATAATATTATTAGTATAAATTTTTTAACCAGTTCTTGTGCCTAGAGAAATCTTTAGCAATACTAATTTTTTTTTTCTTCTTTATTAACAAAAAGGGGGTTTTTATCTATACGGATATGCCAACCCCATCGTACTTTATTAACTATTTACAAATGTGGAATATTTACTTACAATGTACCTATTAGAAGGAACTTACAATGTACTAATAGTTACAACTTAATAGTTAAATCAGAAAACGTCGTGAATATTAAAGACCTTTTGTTTAGTTCAAAGTGCAAAAAAAATACTTATTTAGATATTGAAAATTAAAAAGGAGTGTAAATAACATATTCAACGAATCCACATAAATATACGTCACTCAAATCCAGGACAGCGACTGCAATAAAATAATTTATTCAGATCAACCGACAGCATCCAAAAATTAACCCGTACGACGAGCGAATACGATAATAATTTGAAATATTAATCTCCAATTAAACTGAGAAAGATATTGGAAATGTAATTTACGTTATGGCACGCATTTCGTTTAACAAGAAGTTAATTAGTAAAATGCAATGGCGAGCAAACGGGAACACAATTTCAGGGTTGCCAGATCAACTTTCTGAATTTTCCCGCAATTCAAATGTATTGAAGGCGTCGCGGCAGACCTCGTAGAAGATGGCGGGACGAGCTGGACAAAACCAACAATCAGTGGCCCACATAAGCCCTGGATCGAAACAAGTCATGGGGAGAGCTCTTTGCCCAGCAGTGGGATGACGCAGGCTAACAGTATCAGTATCAGTAAAAGAGAATTAAAACAAATGAAAAGATATCTATACATATAATAAAACAGTAAAAAAACTGTGTCTGTACATTGAATATATTTTAAAAAAAAAAATTGAGGGGGGTTTAGAAACAGTAATAGACCACGAATCCAAAAAAAAAATTCTGTCTGTTTGTCTGTTTGTCTGTTTGTCTGTTTATCTGTTTGTCTGTTTGTCTGTTTGTCTGTTTGTCTGTTTGTTTGTACACGCTAATCTTCGGAACTACTAGACGGATTTGAAAGTTTTTTTTTTGTTGTATAGGTATTAAGTCTGGGCAACATATAGGCTATAATTTATCTTGGAAACTTGAACACCTGATGCAGAACCGCAATAGAATAGCTAAACTATAAGAAATACAAAAATGGTACCATAGCAAAAATTGTTCCACGTGATGAGCATTTTCTGCTGAGAGAATAAATTTGAAGATCTGGAACACCTGATGTGGAACTCCAAGAGTCCAGCTACACTATAACATATACAGGAATGACGTCTTAGCAAAAATTGTTCAATCTGATGACCACTCTCTGTTGATTTATAAAAATCGAAGATCTGGAACACCTGTTGTGGAACTCCAAGAGCCCAGCTACACCATAACACATATAGGAATGACGTCTTAGCAAACATTGTTCAATCTGATGAGCACTCTCTGTTGACTTATAAAATCGAAGATCTGGAACACCTGTTGTGGAACTCCAAGAGCCCAGCTACACCATAACACGTATAGGAATGACGTCTTAGCAAAAATTGTTCAATCTGATGACCACTCTCTGTTGATTTATAAAAATCGAAGATCTGGAACACCTGTTGTGGAACTCCAAGAGCCCAGCTACACCATAACACATATAGGAATGACGTCTTAGCAAACATTGTTCAATCTGATGAGCACTCTCTATTGATTTATAAAAATGGAAGTTCTAGAACACCTACTGTGGAACTCCAAGAGCCCAGCTACACCATAACACATATAGGAATGAAGTCTTAGCATAAATTGTTCAATCTGATGAGCACTCTCTGTTGACTTATAAAAATCGAAGATCTGGAACACCTGTTGTGGAACTCCAAGAGCCCAGCTACACCATAACACATTTAGGAATGACGTCTTAGCAAAAGTTGTTCGGTCTGATGGGCATTTCCTCTTGACTTATAAAAATCGAAGATCAGAAACATCTGATGTGGAAATCAAAGCTATCACTAATTTCACTGTATAATTATATAATAACATAAGCTGGGAGTACCTCCACGCGGTGAAGGCGGTAACAGTTTAGGACTGATATTCGATGACGACGGTATATCATTGAAAATTTGACTCTACTGGACAAAACTCCTATTTATTTTTTTATTTTATCGAATAAATATGCCTTCGGGCTTATGTTATTTGAGTGTTTTAGACTTTTTCCACTTATCTTCGTGACACCGTAGCCTACCCGGTAACGCAGGGGAGCAGTCACTTAAATTTTAATTGATCAGGTATCTTCACAATAAAACTATAACCATGCCTAGAAAGAGGTCAAATCTTTCCCAATGGAGCTAAAAGATTGAGGATCATAAGATCCCAAGAATCTACCGAAGAACGTCAGGAGAGACTTGATGCTGTTCGAGAACATCAGGCTGCAACTCGCTCCGTGGAAACCTCTTCCTCTCTTCTCTTCTCTTCCTCTTGGATAACGAAGCACGCCTGCGTTCTCAGCGTATTTACGCATCTACATCCAGGTCTCTAGAGAACTGTGAAGAATATGATGCGTGACTGACCGCTGATCGTGAACGTCATGCATTGTCTCGCGAATCGGAGACGTTCACGGATAGAGAATTACGCTCGAGTTCCAAGCGTATCTACGCATCGACTTCTAGGTCTCTAGAGACAAGTGGGGAACGTGATGCGCGACTGACCGCTGATCGTGAACGTCACGCATTGTCTCGCGAGTCGGAGACGTTCACAGATAGAGAATTACGCTTGAGTTCCAAGCGTATCTACGCATCGACTTCTGACTTACAAAAATGAAAGATATGGAACGTCTCGAATCGTCTCGCGCATCCCGTTGTTTTCCCGTCCCCGGGCTCTTAGAATTCGACATCAGACGTTTCAGATCTTCGATTTTGACGACCCCGTTGTCGCTGGCATAAGCAACAGGATCCGCGTACGAAGTCGCGGGCAGAAGCTAGTAAAAACTATGCCGAACAACACAAAACTTTCGACACGCGCGTCGTCGTGATTAATATTTGTCAAATAGACATTAGCAGAATTAAAAGATCAATTAATATCACTTCATTGATTTGCTTTCCCTAAAAAAAACCCCAGGAACAATTATTTTCCCCGAAATTGGGGAAAAGAGCCTCCTATCTGCCAACACAAGCGATTGCTTTCACGCTATGTCAGCCACATCCACACCATTCCATGCGTACACCGGGCTAATGAGAACGTAAATATTTCAATATGGCCGCCGGATATTTTATTGATAACTGCGTCGGTTGCATGGTGTATGAGACTTGTATGGCATGATGCGGAATGAATTGGTGAATTTTGGGAATTTTGATCGCGTTCGAAGTTGATAGGTGACAGGTGATGTTCTCTGTTGTTTGTTTTGTTTACAAATGCAATACGCACGAACGTAGAATCTCCTCCTTTATTGAAGTTGGTCAAAAATGGGTGTTAGGTACTTTTAGGTATATTTCAGGAATAAAGACACTAAACAATCGATTTTTATTTGAGTATTATGTACCTAAGGTCAATACCTACCACTGTCAATTTTCAAATTATTTCCTTTATCAAGTCGGGACACAAAAGTAGACTTTTTCATTGAAAAGTATCGTTATCCATAGAGAAAACTCATCATCAGATGCCTAGCCTTTTCCCAACTATATTGGGGTCGGCTTCCAGTCTAACCGGATGCAGCTGAATACAGATATTTTACATGGAGCGACTACCTATCTGACATCCACAACCTAGTTAGTACTAGGTAATACGATACCCCTTGGTAAGACTGGTTGTCAGACTTTTTGGGCCACTGACTACCTAACGACTGTCAAAGATCTACAAATGACACCATAGAGAAAACTATTGACAAAAATAACCTCTAAGCTGACGAACATATTTTTACAGTGACTGTACTATTTACAAGTTGGTCTGTTTGAGGCTTATTATGCTATTTCTAATCATATTTTAATAAATTAAAATAAAACATGACTCGCAACAAAACAAGTCGTATCATTAATTAGATTAAGTTAATTATATTTTCTAAAACATTAGAAATAAAAACGTTTTCACCAAAATTCTTCACAAAAATATTTTTCATGTCATTGAATTTAGGAAAGCCTTCACATTCCTTAATAGCAAAATGTATTACTCTGTCGAAACTCGTATACTTTGTGTTTTTCGTCATCATATTTAAATAAGTACTGCTGGGACCACAAAGCTGCCACAATGTTTCAAGGAAACCAATTTTTCGCTTTGAGTATGAATGCAAGCTATAGAGCGCTAAAGGTTGACATTAATTTATTTATTTATTTGTGTGTACACTTACAGTTAGCACCAAAGCGGGCCAAGCCAACAGCTCAACATACTGACTAGCTAAACTTAAGTACTACTACAAACAACATACATCTTTTTATTTCCTAAGTTCATACCTATACGCTCTTCCATGTATTGACTCAGTTTTGCCACTATAATAATAATCCTGTGCCCGTTTTCTGTTACGGCGGCAAATCTCAGCGGAGATTAGCAATCGGCGCCAGAGATATTATAGTGAACAAGTACCTACGATTTCTAACAGAATCTAATCTAGTAGGAAAATAGATCTAATAGAAAAACTCAACAATACTTTGCCCGACCCGGGAATCGAACGCTCAGCAGTCGCGTTTGCAAAGGCAAGATCAACACAACTACAGAACTTCCTGAATATTTAGGTATCTAACCAGTCCACCATATTATTTAGCTACCCTTTTTACTGATTATTTTACATGCTTTTAAAATTTCAATGACAATTTTTTTTTTTTAACATAGCTTTGTCCCTCACTAGGAATTTCTTCTATCGTGGGTGCGTTTACAAACATTTAAAACTCACATACACAAACAGCCAGACCCGGAACCCGGACCTGTAGATCATACAAATATTTGTTCCGTGCGGAGATCGAACCCGCGACACGCAGCGCAGCAGCCAATCGCTCAGCCACTGCGCCAATCGTGCCGTTTGTTTATATAATCATTATATACCTATTAAGATGTTGATATTCAATAGGCACTCTACAACTTATCCTTACTCTAAGTCCCAGCCTCCATTATAGCGCATTATTAAAATAAATATTTTAAAATAACGAGCAGTGAGATCGGGCTTTATCCGCCTCTTTGTGGGCCGCATCCGCATCCGTTTGTCGTATAGGAAATGTTTTGTCTTGATCCGTGTAATCATGTTCTTTGTTAAAATTTTGTAATTATTTTCGCATGCGTTGATTATCTTGGAGTGTTGAATTTGAACAGTTGGTTGCGAGTTTTATTCCCGCACACAGCAAATAGCGATCCGGTAAAGAAATAGTAGGAGCTGGCTGGTCTGTGTGTTTAATATTTTATCTGCGTAATATTTTATCTACATAATTATGTTCACGTCACTATAGTCTATGACAATCTTTCTAAGAAATGTCTCTTTGCTTTAACCAATTATAAAAGTACCCATCCTCCATTACGTTTGTTTTAATTAAATTAAATTTAAAATTGCATGGAAATTTTGGTTCTATAAGCGATACGTCTTCATCTTCCTGCCCTTGTCCCATGTTATTTAGGTCAGGCGCTACACGTTTTTTTCTTAATTCTTCCCGTAAGGGAAGTAGGGTTCTTCCCACAGGGAAGTAGGGGGGATCGTCACGCGATCGTTTCCTCACTTTTCTTTCGTATAATTCCTCACAAAATCCGTCCTTATTTATATTCACCAGTCTTTTAGTCACATGTGTTTCAACTCCTAGGCCTCTCGGTACTAAGCGTAGAACATTCTACCTACGTAAGAGCAGCTTGTAGTAGTGCATATTAGTATAACCATCAATAAACAAAACACGCGCAGATGGCTTGGTACACACGGGGACAGATCAAGCTATAAAGGGTGAAAAAAGACCCTAACGAAGCCGTAATGCACTTGTTCTCCCCGTCATTGCGATCATCTTTTTGTTGTGAACTGTACCTGGGAACTTTCTAGTTACAGAGATATTGGAGGTAATAGTTCCAATTTTTTCACGTTTTTTTTTAAATACCACTTTTAAAGGTTTTAACTTTATTTTAATTAACTCCATGACCCGTTTATTATTCAAAGCATCCATCAGCACTTAGTTTTGAGTGCGTTACATTGAGTTTTACCATAAAACATGATTTTACATCTCAAAAAAAAAGTCGTTTCCCAGCAATAATTTTTGCGTAGAGTTACTTAGTTTGATGTTCAGAATGCTTGGTTGACGGCTTCGTGAAGGGTCTGTTTACACCTTGTATATTTCTAGTATAACTTGGCCTGGCTTTGTATAGATCTCCCGTACAATGAGTTCAAACTGATTTCAAATAACTTGATTGGTCGCCGTGCTTCCCTACTTCCTTTATAAGCTACGGATAAATCCTCGCACACCAATGTACGCACTTATATCACTTCCAATCACATACATAAATAATACATTACTTGTAGTAGGTACATTAATAATGCAAGAACACTAAAACGTTTCCGTCTCACCAGTTACAACCGTCACCCCTCTTGCATCTGACTTGCATTACCATCTAAATGTCAGGAATATTATCCCCTAGCGGTTTGACGGAGGTCCTTATTGCCATTAAAACCATAGACGGACGAACAGAATTGACCTTTGTTTATTGTTTTTTTTTTTTGGTGAATTTATTTGGTTGTGGAAAAAAAAAACTCGTTTACATTTTCTAAGGCTTATAATTATTATTATACAGGTAAATCATTAATTGTTAGATGTCCCCTCACCGTATAAGACGAAAATGATAAGTGTTTACAGAAATTATTATGGAGTAATAGTAATTAGACAATTCTTTAAAGTCATTTTCAAGGAATCAGAAACTTGTTTTTATCGCGGCAGGGTGATCTATCGAATCTCGGCCAAATGGCATACTTGGTCATTTGCCCGAATTCATTGTCTATGGAAGTCGGGAAAACGACCAAGTGTAATAAATGCATCGGGTGCCCGAATTCGTGTAAAGTCTAACGACCAAGTGATATTGCGCCATAAATGTCGCTCAGTTCGTACCAACTTTCACCTTCCTAACCTGGTAACCATACCTGGCTCCCTATACGACCTCATTCTATTCCGGTAGAAAACCCTCATCAACTAATTTATCACTATGGAAACGATTTAATCAGAAACTATCATCCGTAACGATAAAGTTATAATTAGCTACAAACTTCTAATTGAAACCTCGCTAGTACGAACTGAAAGTTAATCAAATCACTCTTTGTAGGTTACCTACTGAATGTTAACATTCTATTATTAAACTATGTACCAGCTAAAATTTCTCTTTTTTAGGATTTCGTACCTCAGTCGGCAAAAACGGTTAAAAAACGGCTACAAGGATTCCGCCCTTGTAGGATCACTTTGTTGTTTGTCTGTCCGTGTGTCAAGACCCTTTTTCTCAAGAACGCGTGGAGATATCAAGCTGAAATTAATATCAAATACTCAAGTCTGCTAGTCAATGCGATCAAAAGATATGACCATTTATGTCGCATATTTTTGCGATTTCACAAGAGGAATCAAAACCTACAGGGTACTTTCGTTGACCTAGAATCATGAAATTTCTCAAGAAGCAATGTCTAAAAATCAGAAAACCGTAAATATGTAGTTTAATAACAAAATACCTACAAGTTTTTGCGGAACCCTCTGTGCGCGAGTCCAACTCGCACTTAGCCGGTTTTTTTTAGCATTTGTGCAACTTTTCATGTCTCAATTATTCTGGAGAAGAAAATAATGCATTCACTTCTTTCTTTAATTCCATCTTGCCATCAAATTATTCTACAATTATGATGTTTAATCATTCGTGGAAAAATACAAGAAATTAGGTAAACAGTCGCTAATTAGGCAAAACGAGTAGGTATGAACGTCATATCATTCGTTGAACAATACGTTCACATTTTTCCCTTATCTTTGTTATGTTTCCACACAAGATAATTTTGATAAAACGTTGCTGGAGACTTACTATTAGTGATAATAATGAACTGTCAGGTTTATAAAAATAAGAAATCTGTTATGTACTGTAGTTTCGAACTCCTTTCTGGAAATATCACAGAATAATACTTTTACTTTGATTTGAAACATAGATAATACTCGTAGCCATTTTTATAGGCACCAGGAAGTAAATAGATACACACACACACACACACACACGCACACATACATACAAACACACACGCACGCACAAGCATTCACGTCCGCACATACAAATACATGCACTCCTCAGACAGCAAGAGCTTATTTTTAATTTATTTTTTATATTATTATTTTTTCCGGTTCAGTATACGTTATAAATTTTCGTGCCAATTCTTCTCAAAACGAAATTTCCTATACGAATAGGTAACTAGAGTCAAAATCTATTAACTTGTAATTCAAATGTACCTTTGAATAGATTAAATAAATGGTTTGACTTTGATCAAACATATCTCTTCCAGATTAAACAAAAATAAACAAATGATTGGAGAACTCAAAAGTCAATAATAACAAGTCCATATTCTGCTAAAATGAAGATATTTTTTTAATACTTGACGAAACCAGGAAAGTTAAACAATAGCCTAGGGCGTGAAACAAGACGAGTTGTTTTTCCCTATCCTTCCTGAGTTCTTAAAATTACTTTGCGAGGGTACAACATTTCAATAGCGAATATTTTGAAACACGTGTAAAATAAATGAAAAACCGAATTAATTTAGGCAACTTAGGACGAATTATCGTAAGCCAATTCTTTCTACTCCGAATCATTTGGAATTTTTCCATACAAAATGGTCAGGACGTCATCTTTACTCCACTGAACATAGTCTCTAGAATGACGTAGAAATTCATCTCCACCGAGCGACCTAGGCAATCACGGCTTAGCCTTGAAGATCGACCCACAGCTGTTATTATTTAGCCGCTAACCCCGGGCCCGCGCGTTGAATGACAGCCCACTGCCTCTCTACACTTCATAGGTTTCAGCACATTATATATCCGACTTTATTCTTTTACTGAAACAGAAAAAGAAAATGTATTGTATTCCTAATAAAAGCGACGTGTTAATACAATATTCCAATTAACACATCTAATACAAAAAGCAATATCCTGCCCAAACACGAAAGCAGGCGTCTTATCAAACATAGATATTATAAGGAAGACAAGACATCCGTATTCTGTATATCCCTTATTAGGGAAAATTCGTATGCAGTGACGCCGTCAGCGTTATTATATCCGTGATAAACAATAATAGTGATCATCACGCACATAACGTGATATTCTAGTAGGTGTACTGAGTGACAAAAGTGCTCGTTTTCACGCAACTGTCTGTTTGTATATTGTGTTTTGTTGTAGACTTCTCTATTTGACTGTACTACGATAGGATAGTGTGGGTGTGATGATACAGTTCGATGATTTTGTTTTTTTTTTTAATATATAATCTTACATTCATTTTATTTCAGAAAATAATAGAATAAATTTCGGTTTATTTAACATCTGAATAATTGAAAAGGACTGTTTAGACTAGAAAGCCTATCAAAATAGGTACGTTTTTCCTGTATCCTTTCTGGAGGCCAAAGAAGGCACGTGTTAAATAATTAAAAACAAGCTTATAGTATAAAAAAAAACATTTTTAAAACGCTTTTAAATATAGTTGACACATTCACGGGTGTGCGTGAAAACTAACTAGTTCGCCATCTTTGGGAGTCCGCCATATTGGATTTAAAATTACGTCACTCATCTAACCATGCATCCAAACTAAACGTTTTGTATGCAAAATTGTTGCTCAATCGGTTGGGAATAACTGTTTTCAAATTCAGTAATTTATTCAAAAGTTGCTAGAAAACAATACCTAGTACATTAAAAATAATTGTATAATTTGTCAGTTTCACACCTAACTGTAAAAGTTAGCCTACATACGACCAAAATATATTTCAGAACGTGCATACTAATCTTTCGGTAAATCAAAACTTCCCCCTTTACCGCCTATTCTCTTATCGTCTTATTAAAATAAATATTCTGAGACGGAGTGATATTATAGCTCATTGCTAAATCCTTGCTGGGGAGGATTCATACGACTGAATTCTGTTTCAAAAGAAAAATGATCGCTCCTGCTTTCAATGATGCTCTAAATAGTCATGGCATCCGTTAATAATTTGACATTTCATTTACCTACACTAAAACTGTATATTTTGAAATATACAGAGTGGAAGGGACACTGACGCTCAAATGCTAACCACGAAATTTTTCATCGGTAATTTTAAAATGGCGGGACGCCTTGGATTGCTTCCTCGTTAATTGGCGAGAAGAGGCGCAATATCGAGAAAAGTGAAAGGAATGGCAGGAGGCCTTTGCCCAGGAGTGGGACAAAACAGGTTGGTAAAAAAAAAACACCCATTCCGTACATTTTGACCGTATGAGTGTGGACCATGTGGGAGTTTTGTAGAAAACTGCTGTTTTTTTTAATTACCTATGAAAAATTTCTATGTCGGGCGTTCGGAATGATGTACTGAATTCGTGGTAAGCGTTTGTGAGTCGGTGGCTTTTCCACCCAGTATATTATATAAAGGGTAATCTGTTGGCTGCGGGACTGTTCGAAAGAGATACCGCGGCCCTGGAACAGAAAGGGCAAAGAAGGAACCTGAATTGGTTTTAGTCATTAAAGTCTAACACTCCCTTCCACTCCAGCCAGAGCGGGGGGGGGGTCTTTTGATGACTTCCCATCCGAAAAAAAAAGCAATCTGTGTAATCCAATATTCTGATATGTGATAGATACCTAGGTACTAATGCCTAAAACTTTCAGGCAAAGTATGAAATAGTAAATTAATAGTATAACTCCTCAGGTCTGTTATCAGGGAATATCTGTTGATTGATAAGAAAGCTGGCAAGATAATACTGTCGCCTATTTACCGAAAAGTGTGTGGGTTTTTTACTCCACACAATATTACTTCATTATCCTCGTTAAGTCTTCAGTAAATAAGGAATAGCTATCTCGTCAAGTACCTAATTCATTGGTTCAAATAATTATGTAATTGAAACGCCTACACACCGCCTACACTTGGGAGACAAAAGAAAGAAAAATTAAATGAATCAGTGAATAAAATTAGAAGCGCTCCAATATCTGATAATAATTAAATGAATTCTTCGCAATTTATAAGAGATATAGGTAATGTAATGTAAGCCCCGAAGGGTTAGGCACAGGTGTACCTAATAGTACACCCACATTTCGCCACTTATGTTTTTTAAGTCCCATGTAAATGGGGGGCGAGCCTATTACCATCAATCGGGCAATAATCCAGACTCCGTGGCTGTTACTGAGAAATTCCTGTATAGAATACAAAATAACACATTGCCCGACCCGGGAATCGAACCCAGGACCCCATGCTCAGCAGACACACTTGTGACCAGTAGATCAAAGAGGCAGTCAACTAACGGTCGAGGCAACTAACTACATGTAGTTAAAAAAACATCGGGCTATTTCTGACAATCAGACACATAATGATATTTTAAATACATTTACGGATGAAATATGTATTTAGTAATTGGTTTTGTTCTTGCAATATGAATGACTAGCTTTTGCCCGCGGCTTCGCTCGCGTTAATTTAGGATTTGACAATCAATTCGGGTTGTACTCCGCTTGTAATAATATAATTTAATCATGATTCGAAAGACACTTGGGGCCATCTATTGTCATAAGAACGCTATTGTTGTTTTCCTCGGGAACAGCCCTTTTTTTCGGGATGAAAGGTACTCTATGTCCGTTTCTGTACACCTGACAAAGTATATGCAAAATTTCAGGATGATTGGTTTAGTGGTTTAGGCGTGAAAAGGTAACAAACAAACAAACTTACTTTCGCATTTATAGTATTAGTAAGGATAATGATTTTCACAGAGATCACATTTGTCTTGTTTAAATTAATTTCTCCCCAAGTGTTAGTTTGTTGTTCTACGAACGAAGATAGATAAGAAATATAATTGTTTGTTCATTTGAGATATTTTATAGTGCGTAAAACTGTGATATTTGTAATGGAATTTACCAAACGAATGTCAATATTTAATTTAACCTTGTACTCGAAAGCTATAACAGATACGACTGGTTTATTTCGTCATCTTATTTCATCGGGGGCGTAGCTCAGATGGTAGAGCGCTCGCTTAGCATGCGAGAGGTACCGGGATCGATACCCGGCGCCTCCAAGATATACTTTTTGTGAAAATAATATTTTTTCTTGGTCATTTTTTAATACGATTTCCCGAAATTTAAAAATTGTAACAATTCAACAGCTATTTATTTTCCTAGCATTTAATGGGCGGATAAACAATGTTATACAAAGCTTTTTTGTATGTATCCTTATCAGGGATAAAAACAGAAATAATAAAAATAAATCATTTTAATAACGATAACAATATAACTCTCTGTACAGATTATACAAATAAAAATAAGAAAACATACTACGAAAATGCAGGTATTCCAGTGATACCTCTGCCTAATATCAGTGCATGAATATCATGTGTTCCTTCATAAGTATTGACTGCCTCTAGATTCATCACATGCCTTATAATATGATACTCATCAGACACACCATTGCCTCCAAGCATGTCCCTGGCATTTCTAGCTATATCCAAAGCTTTTCCACAGTTATTCCTTTTTAATAAGGAAATCATTTCAGGAGCTGCCTTATCTTCATCCTTCAGCCGGCCAACTCTCAAGCAACCCTGGAACCCAAGGGCAATCTCCGTCATCATGTCAGCCATTTTCTTCTGTATAATCTGGTTGGCTGCGAGGGGTCTCCCAAATTGTTTCCTATCTAATGTGTACTGACGGGCGATCCGCAAACATGTTTCAGCGGCACCGAGAGCGCCCCAAGCGATCCCATATCGCGCGTTATTGAGACATCCGAACGGCCCCTTCAGGCCCACTACGTTGGGCAATAAATTGTCCTCCGGTATAGCCACTTCGTCGAGCAATATCATGCCCGTTGCCGACGCTCGCAAAGAAAATTTGCCATTGATTTTGGGAGTATCGAGGCCCTTTTTGACTTGCGACCGTTCGACGATGAATCCTCTGACTTTGTCCTCTTCGTTTTTAGCCCACACGATGAGTATGTCTGCGATGGGCGAGTTTGTTATCCACGTCTTTGAACCTGATAGAACATAGGTTTTATTCTTAGCGTCGTATTTAGCTTTTGTGACTAGACCACCAGCATCACTGCCGAAATTGGGTTCGGTCAAACCGAAACATCCTACTAACTCTCCTGTCGCCATTCTCGGTAAGTACTTCTGTTTTTGTTCCTCAGATCCATACATGTATATTGAGCCCATAGCCAAGCTGCTTTGTACACTCATTGCTGACCTGTATGCTGAGTCAACTCCATCCAGCTCCCTTGTCATCAATCCGTATGTAACCGAAGACACACCTGCACAGCCATACCCTTTAATAGTGCACCCAAGTGCTCCCAATTTTCCCAGCTCCTTGTAAATTGTTCTATCAAAGACTTCATTTCTGTTCGCTTCGATTATTCTCGGCAATAGTTTCTCGTTGCAATAAGCTCTGAACGAGTCCCTTATCGCCTTTTCGTCGTCATGTAATTGTCCATCTAAATTCAGAGGATCCTCCCAGTTGAACGTAACTTTTGCGTTTTTTGAGCTTGTGGTGGACAATGCTCTTATGTTGACATTGTTTTTGCAGAGAGACAACAATTTAGTGGACACTGACACTGCCATCGCGACCGGTTTCACTGCTCGACACAAATACAGTGGCGCGACACTCACAATCAGTTGTTTACTGTTTCTTGTTTATCACTAATCTAGGACACTGACGCTTTGTATTACGTTTTATTTTGTTGGAACTTTGTATCAATATAGTTTCATTAATAAACGAGATTACTATCCACTAACTTTAACGTTTAGACTATTTTTTTTAAAGAATTCTACGACTTCATAACCTCTCTAGTGACCTAGAGGCGACGAATTGTTAAAATAGCGTTCCGCTGCTATCTTCATATCGTTGAACTTTACGTCACTCTGTGTTTGCTTCGCGTAACTCATGCGCATGTCTGAGTCGGTTATCTAATTTCCATGCGAGAGTTTGTGGGTGTGTCCGTATCATTCCAGACCTTATTCTGAAGTCAGTAGGATTGATTTTAGCCGGTATAAGAGCGTTGGATAAATATTATTTCACTTTGATTTGTTATTTGTCTTAATTTTTATCAAGTTAAAAACATAATGATAAAGTCTATTTGATGATAAGAGTACCTACAGGTGAAATACAAATATTGGTATTTGCTGAATAAATATACACAAGGTCAAATCAAACGAGCCTACTATCTTTTCACATTTATATTTTTTTATCGACTTGAATTGACTTACAATAAATTACTTTTACAATTTAAATGACCTACGATTTCGTAACATTTTAATCAAACCACAATAAAAACTTCGGAGTTGGTTATCTCACACTAAATACGTAAAAGAACGTGACCTATGACAATTCCACAAAGTATTATGCTGCAATTTTTCAAATTAAAATAAATATTTGTTTGAACTAGGCCAAATTGTTAGTAACATTGTTCTTAAAAACTATTGTTAGTCACAAACACAGAAACCAAAAACAAAAACAAAATTGTAATGTTAGGTGTGGGTCCATATTGGCTCACCTAAAGTTCTTTTCCCGAAATTGTTCTTCCTAACGATTTGTAATCCGAATGATCACTCTTCCTAAAATTTTTCATCCTAAAGTTTTCATTCATACTATTTGTAGTGCTACTGGCGATGTTCATAACACTCATGTTTCCGAAAATTGTAATTAATAATATCATTAATGTAAATATATTTAAACTCCTACTGTTTTTTATCATAACGCTTTTATCCCTAAACATAAGTACAGGTCAGAGTGTCGTCTTGGGGGCACAAAAAAACTTAGAAAAATTTCGCAACCAATTTCGAAGTAGCGCTCGCCGACCGCTGCCGCGGCACCGCTCGCTACGCTCGCTCGGCTAGCGCGTTGTTGGTCACAGTTCTAACCTAACCTAACCTATGGATCCCTTCCACATCGTTTTTACGGCAAACGGTTAGTCGGAGACAAAAAACACCAAGAAACTTTTATTCTTACATTTAGGTGCTTTATACGATAGAATCGAGAAAATAAACGGTTTGCAAAAATAACACTTTTTTGGCTAAATTTTTCTAAGTCTAAACAAAGAAATCTAAACAAAAATATATGACTTTGAATAATAGTGTAAAAGATGGTTATGTTGAGAAAATATAGGAAAACAAATAAAAGTATAACAGATGTTTATTGCTACTGACATTATGAAGTTGAATGCTTCGGAATTATAAAATTAGAGACAGAGTAGTTAGGAATTGTGATTGTTAGGATGAAAAATGTTAGGAAGAACATTTTCGGATTTCCAATTATCGGAGTTGAAAATTTAGGTGAACTTTGGCGCACCCGTTAGGTGTTGGGTCTTCTGACAGGCAACTCCACAGCGTGCGACAACCAAGATGCATCGAACTTCTCTATCAACATACTTATAACGTTCACTAAAACTTAACACTCACCCAATACAAAGAAGTCAGTCAACGCAGCACACGCCGAGCAAGCTTGTTAGTTTTTCTTAAACAAAAACTAACTATGGCAAAAAATGCTAACTTTTGAAGGAGCACAATTTACCGTCCTGTATAAGAAATCTACACTCTTTCAATGCATTCAAAACTCAACTTAACCAGCACATAATTGCGGATCGATCACTTCTGGAGAAATGAATGCATTGGATGGGTAACTATTAACTTGTAATACTAATGACGAACTTTTTGTAATCTATTTAATATAAAAACATCCATATTATGTATGGTTTTTTAGTATTGTTCTCAAGTAAGTGACATAATTATGTGTTTATCTATACATATAATAAGACAGTAAAAAAACTGTGTCTGTACATTGAATATATTTAAAAAAAAAAAATTGAGGGGTGTTTAGAAACAGTAATAGAGCACTAATCCAAAAAAAAAATTCTGTCTGTTTGTCTGTTTATCTGTTTGTCTGTTTGTCTGTTTGTCTGTTTGTCTGTTTGTCTGTTTGTTTGTACACGCTAATCTTCGGAACTACTGGACAGATTTGAAAGATTTTTTTTTTGTTGTATAGGTATTAAGTCTGGGCAACATATAGGCTATAATTTATCTTGGAAACTTGAACACCTGATGCAGAACCGCAATAGACCAGCTAAACTATAAGAGATACAAAAATGGTACCATAGCAAAAATTGTTCCACGTGATGAGCATTTTCTGTTGAGAGAATAAATTTGAAGATCTGGAACACCTGATGTGGAACTCCAAGAGCCCAGCTACACCATAACACATATAGGAATGACATCTTAGCAAAAATTGTTCAATCTGATGAGTACTCTCTGTTGATTTATAAAAATCGAAGATCTGGAACACCTGTTGTGGAACTCCAAGAGCCCAGCTACACCATAACACATATAGGAATGACATCTTAGCAAAAATTGTTCAATCTGATGAGCACTCTCTGTTGATTTATAAAAATCGAAGATCTGGAACACCTGTTGTGGAACTCCAAGAGCCCAGCTACGCCATAACACATATAGGAATGACGTCTTAGCAAAAGTTGTTCGGTCTGCTGGGCATTTTCCGTTGACTTATAAAAATCGAAGTTCTGGAACACCTATTGTGGAACTCCAAGAGCCCAGCTACACCATAACACATATAGGAATGACGTCTTAGCAAAAGTTGTTCGGTCTGCTGGGCATTTCCTGTTGACTTATAAAAATCGAAGATCAGAAACATCTGATGTGGAAATCAAAGCTAACACTAATTTCACTGTATAATTATAAAATAACATAAACTGGGAGTACCTCCACGCGGTGAAGGCGGTAACAGTTTAGGACTGATTTTCGATGACGACGGTATATCATTGAAAATTTGACTCTACTGGACAAAACTCCCATTTATTTTTTTATTTTATCGAATAAATATGCCTTCGGGCTTATGTTATTTGAGTGTTTAATTTCCTTTTCCACTTATCTTCGTGACAGTCACTTAGATTTTAACTGATCAGGTATCTTCACAATAAAACTATAACCATGCCTAGAAAGAGGTCAAATCTTTCCCAATGTTCCAAAGGAGCTAAAAGATTGAGGATCATAAGATCCCAAGAATCTACCGAAGAACGTCAGGAGAGACTTGATGCTGTTCGAGAACATCAGGCTGCAACTCGCTCCGTGGAAACCTCTTCGGATCGCGAAGCACGCCTGCGTTCTCAGCGTATTTACGCATCTACATCCAGGTCTCTAGAGAACTGTGAAGAATATGATGCACGACTGACCGCTGATCGTGAACGTCATGCATTGTCTCGCGAGTCGGAGACGTTCACGGAAAAGAAAATTACGCTTGAGTTCTCACCGTGTATACACATCGACTTCGAGGTCTCTAGAGACAAGTGCGGAACGTGATGCACGACTGACCGCTTATCGTAAACGTCACGCATTGTCTCGCGAGTCGGAGACGTTCACGGATAGACCGTCCCCGGGCTCTTAGAATTCGACATCAGACGTTTCAGATCTTCGATTTTGACGACCCCGTTGTCGCTGGCATAAGTAACAGGATCCGCGTACGAAGTCGCGGGCAGAAGCTAGTTGGGAATAAAGTTTCTTTAAACCGGATTTGAGATCTATGGATGCAACATAAAACACATTTTCCTATCACCATTTCGTGGCTATCACGACCTTTTGGTCACAATTCGTTTCAAACTCACTAACATAAAAACTGAGCCAAAATCGTTCATCCAAAAATTCATCCGTGCAGGAGCTATGATGCCAAATACAGACAGATACGCATTTCAAACTTATAACACCCCCCTTTTTATGGTCGGGGGTTAAAAATAGTGAATTTGGCATAAACTGGTCATTTTTGTCTTTAAAAGCAGACCTGGCCATGACTATTCATTTTATACTGCATACTATTTGACCAGCCTAAGTAAAAATTCCCAGCAAAAATACAAAGGAACTTCTCCTAGGCTGGAGCCTAGTTTAAACAACTAAGATTCCAGAAGGGTGCAGTTATTACATACTTAGGAGCGTTCTCAAAGAGCAACAGAGAGATCCTTGGCGGTAGGAATTACGTAATTATACATCTTAGCAACTAATTAGGCTCTTTTCTTCGGAGTTATTATTTTTAACCTTCTGGGATGAAAACGTAGAACATCTTAGTTCCATGGATAAAAACAAAGGAGTAACGATGTGGAATGTATTATTATTGTCGTTCCACCTTTTCCAGTGTGTCAGTATGGTCATATCTTGGTACCAAAAAAGCCAAAAGCATCATATTCATATCAGCATCATATTTATTATCATATGTCGCGAGCTTCACGTATTATTAATATTATAACGATTTTGGAAGATATATTTGGGCAAAACCTACCGAGATTTGTCCAGAGGGCACAAATCATAATTGAAAGAGGTGTGCAACTGTAAACATTGTCATGTTTAATTAATTAAGGTATTATTATTTTTACTGGGTGTAATCTTACTTATTTTATATTGTATGTTATTTATATTGTACGTCTTATAGCATCGTATTGGTCGAGTCTGTAATGATGTTATTTTTGATGGTAAATAAATAATAATTAATAAATATTATGTAAAGACATCAGCAGCTGATTCTTGATTGATTTTCTGCTACTGTTTTGCTAAGCACTATGGCAAAATATCGAAATTATAACGCTACGCAGAAAAAAACAGTACTGCAACGTGGTCTTAAAAATAATAATAGCAATACATAGATAAGCCACTCGTCAGATAAATGACAGGCGTTATTTTTGATGCAAAAATAAAAATGCTTTTTCCCACCAAACCAATTTCTTAACCATCTACCCTACAATTCAATGTTTTTTTTTTCAGATTTCATGAGACAGGTGTACAAACATAACACGGTTATAATCCCGAAAAGGATGGTCGGTGGTTATGATTAAGTCACATAATATTATAGGGAACGAGCCCATTGCCATCAACCAGGCACAAATCTAGCCCATTCTGGAAATTAAACCCAAGGCCAAGCAGTAGTGTTTACCACCAGAGGCACGAAGCAGTCAATTTAGATCTTTTTTCCAAAATTTTAACTTCCAATCTATACAAATAAATAAAATTGAAGTGTCTGTTTGTAATATGAAAATAACAGCTTTTTACTGAATACATATGAAAATAATTACGGTACTTATGACAAAAACACTTTTTTTTCAGTAAATATTATTTTTGTCTGTCGGTCTGTCTTTCTGCCTGATGATCCCGGCTAATCTCCGAAACAGCTGGACCGATTTTGACGAGACTTTTACAGACAGATAGCTGATGTTATAAGGTCTGATGTTATAATAAGGCTGATCTTAAAACATAGGCTACTTTTATTTTAGAATAAGAATTAGGTTTCGTTTGCGTGGTGGTAACAAAATCCGATTCAAAACGAGAAGTAATATTTTTATAATAATTTCACGCGAACGAAGGTCGCAGGCATCACCTAGCTCAATACAAACCCTGCGGTTCACTGTAGGTATTAAAACTATAAGACTAGTACATACACCTACCTACCTTACCCTACGTCTATATACAATGTACTTTGGCAACATCCCCGTTAATCCGTCCAACTAATCTAAACGTGCTTGTTTTAGCATTGGGTTCACCACAATAGATCAACGGGGTCGGATCTGAGCCCACGACCTTCCAATCGATGGGCTCTTATTGTTTCAAATTGATTACTTTTGTTTGCGATTGTACGGTAATTCGAAAGATAACTTTTATTGAGGTGTAAATAAAATATTCTGAAAAATTGAAATTCTGGCTTTGTTAATTAATTATCTAAAGTAGGCACTTATTATTGTTGATATTTATATTATTATTGAATTACTATGTTGAGTTTTGATTTCAACATCAAATCAAATCAACTTATTGCAAACATGTTGTACCTATAGGGGTTAGAATAAGATTTAATTAAAAGAACACTGCACAACAAACAAATTACATAACAATTCGATACATTTACATACATTTCATAAAATTACCATGTGAAATTTTTCAAAAAAAAAAATGTATTCAGGGTGAAAATTTTCATCGGTTATTTTAAAGAAAAACAGCTGTTTCTACAAAAGTGCAATACATACACGGTCAAAATGTATGGAATACCAGAGCTTTTTTAAAATAACCGATAAAAAAATTCTAAGTACCTAAGGGGCTCAGAATGATGTACTGAGTACGTGGTAACCGTTTACGCGTCGGTGTCCTTCCAGCCCTATAGATATTAAAGAATTACTAATATATCAAATCAAATTTAATTAATTAATTAACAACCTGTAAGCTGGAGCTCTGTCATTTTCCTCGTCCAAGCCCCGCAATGTGCAGGTGATTGCACAGTCTCAGTATGGTCAAGAAAGAAGATGAAGCATGCCCTGTCAGGGGGCTGCACTCTGGCGTTGTGTTTGGGCAGGGGTCAATGATACCCCTTGTTGCCAGATTGTTTCTAAAGCGACTTACATGACCCCGTAAACGGTTAAGATATTTCCAGATTATACTTGAACAGTTTGTAGCCCAATCACATAAAGAATAAGTTTCACTAATTATGACATAACGTCTGTAATTATGAGAAAACACACTATGCTTTGTCCTTAGAAGCTACAAGCGCCAGCTTTCATCCTTTGTCATTTGTAAGAACAGATAAATATAACCAAAGCAATTGCACCACTGTTCCTCATTAAAAAATGTACAAAAATTAGAAACAACACACAGCGGGGCAGTATGCGGACAGTGTGTCCATTTGTTCACGCCCTAGGACAAAAAGCACAGTGTTATGAATGCGAAAAACGTTGCAGCACACAAATTGCAATGTTTTTTCAAGTTTTTCTTTGCGTAGACGACTGAAATATTTAATTTTAACTAGCTTACAGACGTGCCACGTAATTTATTTTATGACTTTTTTCAATTTTACGGGTATTGTACTATTTTTGTGAAGAATATTTTTGTGTTTTTTGGCTGCACAGGCACACAGCGCACACCTAACATAACTTTTTAAAGGCAACTATGAATGCATCTCACATTGTTCACGATCCGTGCTGCCATATCTTTTCAAGTAACAGCCGGTTTGGGTTTCGACGATATCGGCATCCATCGTGGTCCCAAGTACCCCGCCTCGTCTCGAACATTAATTCTCATGCCACCGACATGCAGCCGGCGCCAATCGCTGCTTCTTTTGACAAATACGTAAGTACAACGTCCTCAACCAGATCTAAGTACAAATAGAAAACGTTTGAAACACAAAATAGATGTTCCATTCAACAAGAAAACGACATGGAATAATGTTGTACTTTGAAATACATTGACGTCCGCAACTCTGAATGACCAAACAAAGAGTATCATCATAACAATGTAAAAGGTATTTATCCAGATACACCGGTCGCCTTATATCATCCGATTTCCTCAACAATGGGGATGCTCGTAAAGCAGGGGGATGAATCTTCTATAAATTATTCACTCTCTATTTGCATGACAAACGACGGGAGAGCAGGGAAGGTCTTAGACCTTTAATGGCACCTCTTCGGCCCTTGTTAACTGTATTTCAACCACTCCGTCCTTTCACACTCCTAGGGACACTCTTTAATGGGCCAGTGATTTTTCCCAGTCATATGCAAATGTCAGATTAGCATACATTTTATTCGGTGCTCCTATTTTAGCAGACGAAAATGTTGATAATATTAAAAACGCAAATTTTCGTCTTGACGGTTATTGCAACAGGCTTTTGTGTTGGCGCTTCTAATTTAAAACGGGCGGAGCTGAGTAATCTTGACGTTTTAATGAAGCTATTTAGTTATTTAAATCGTTTACCTACTTTAGTAACCAAAACAAGCCATAAAATTAGATAAAGGAGAAGATAAATCAAGGGAAAACGGCGGTAGGTACGGTGGAATATTTTTAGAAGCTTTGAAATATTAAATGAAAATGGTATTGCTGACAATGTCTTCGACAACTGCATAATATAAAGTGCCAGTTGAAGCGACGTTCCAAAATTAGAGTCCCAGGAATATCTTCACAAACATAAATGGAATAGTCGTGTAGTTCGAGAGCCTAGAAATTCAAGATAATCTCGGTAGGTACCATCTAAGTCGTAGTATGAAATTGGTTTCACTGTTGGCGTAAAGCGATTTAAAAATAGAAAAGCTGAAAATATCAAAGGAGTTCTCAGGCGGGAAATAGTTTAGAGCTGTCTATGGATATATTTGTGGTTCCTACGTTCTAGTTAACATGTTTAGTACCTACATTTTATTTTTCTGATCGTATAGTACAGAAATTGATGGCAATGTAATCCCTGGCTCATGAAATGTGAATATCTTGTACAATATTTAGGAGCATATCCAATAAAATATTGATGAATAAAATATCTTTATGCTATCGATGACTTTTACTGTTCTATTGTACCTATTTCGACTATTTCGAAAATGTGGAAAATTTCGCCCCATGTTTTTTCTGGTCATCACTAAATATGATTTCCAGTTTATGAAATACTTACATAAAACAAATAAATATAAGGCTTTATAATGTTGGTATACGATCATCAAAGTTTCATCAAATTGTATTCGCCCCTTATTTAGAACCCTTTTCTAAAGCTCCACAGTTTTGATAGTAAATGTGCGTAGTTATAATTAGTTTTGTTTTGACCCACTCACAAATGTAAAAGTATTTATGAATTTGTATTTGTAACCTATTGAAATTTTTTAGTTATATTTATTATGGAAATCTTATCTTGTTCTTAATCATATCTTGTCTCGAGTTTTTTTTTCGTAATTCCATATTGTCAGCATTAGGTATGTCATAAAGTTTACGGCGAAAAAAAACTATTAATGACCCAATTAAAATTAGATGTGAGTGGGGGGCAGATGGGCAGACGACGTTGTTGCCATTGCGGGAATATCCTGGATGAGGCTGGCACAAGACCGTGGAGCTTGGCACATGTAAAGAGAGGCCCATACCCAGCAGTGGGTGAAGTCGGGCTGTGGATGATGTTGATGATGGGGGGCAGATTTGACCCCGGCACACTAGAAGAAAATACACTGACCTTATTGGTGAGGTTCTTCACAAAGGTCAGGTGCGTAGTACTCGCAACCGGCGTGCGTGTATGACCAAATGTATGAACGTGGACTCGTAGCAGGTGGCGTTCTGTGGTTTCTGCCTACCCCCATGGAAATACGTGAGTATATGTGTTTGTGAAAAGTAGATGTCCAATACAACCTTCAATTTCCGTTGATATACCCATTGTTCTTGTTCTTCTTATGTTTTTGTTTATGCGTAAGTTATTTAAATAAAAATACAATATTGATCTTGATACTGTTACAGAAATCTATGGGATCCTGGGAACCATGAAGTCTTAGGTTCGATTCCTAGGTCAGGCAAAGTGTTTTTGGCAGAAAAAAAACAAATCCTGAAATTTTAAATTAAATAACGTTAGCTCCAAAAGATACATCACTGCAATTTATCACCAATATAAAATACAAACGCTAAAATGGCGACCACGCCCCGTCGGATCCGTTATATCGTAAGAGATTAATGTAATCTGTTATAATTAGGCTTCACCCAGCGATTGCCTCCCTGGAGCCAAGGCTTTAATTGATTAATTTGCTATGAAAAGATCCGAAGTACCTCCGCTGGTTACCGTGTTTTGGATTTTAAGAGGAAATCAGGTTATATTGTGCTTATTTTACGCTCGTAAATTAAAGGTCGTAAAGGAAAATAAATACTAAGTAGTAATTTCCTCAGTTGAAATAGCAATTTGACGTTACCTACTTTGTATATCTTATTAGTCTATCTCATCTCATAGGTCATCCGTAGAACCGATGACCATTGGGGTAGACGTGTTCTTGAGTGGAGACCGCGAATCGGCAAACGTAAGGTGGGACGCCCTCAGGTTCGGCGGAGTGACGATATTCGCAGGGTGGCTGGTAGCAACTGGATGAGAGTTGCTGAAAATCGAGTTGAGTGGCGTGCGATTGAGGAGGCCTATGGAGGACTACTAAAGGCTGATGATGATGATGATTAGGCTATCTATACAGGGCGTACTTAAAGCGGTAATCACACAACACCGCTCGACGACGCGACGGCGCGGTCAGATGGAAGCGGTGAACATTTTGATGCGGTGGGCCTCGCGGATCGGCGGTGAGCGCCAATCGTACACGCGGTTGGACGCTGTACGTATGTTAGGCGTTTCTCCCACTGCACCGCGCTCCGTCGGCTAGGGCCGCTGATTTTAACATTGTAAGCATGCGTCGGCGTACAATGAATTTTCCGCGCTACGCGACGGAGCGCGGTGCTTTGGGAGAATCGCCTTAGGCATCAACGTATTTCATGCAAGCCAATGCGACGTGAGATCCGCTTCAGCGGTGTCGTTTGATAACTGCCCGAACGGGCAAAATGGTTCCATGAATTTAGTACATGATCCCACCAGCGTGCAGCGTTGAAATTGGTTGGTTGTTTTAGAAAATCAACTGTTCCCTACATATTGACCGTGTAGATATTGAATTTTTTTATGAAATAGCAGATTCTTTTATAACCAAGTTTCTAGAATTATGTGCTGGAGTCTAGGTAACAGTTAACGTGTCGATTTTCCTTACACCATGTAGAGTACCTCGACCTTCTTCATCTTTTTTGAGTGGTTAGTACCTAACCAGCGGGTGTCATAATTATGGGCCTCTGACTTGGCTTTACATGCCGTCGAGAAATATCTCAAGTATGCTGGTTTCCTGCCGGGGCTGCGGGACTGTTCGAAAGAGACAGAGCCCTGGAACACAAAGGGCAAAGAAGGAACATGGATGGGTTTTAGTCAGTAAAAATCTGAGAATCCCTCCCACTCCACCCAGAGCGGGGGGGTTATTTGATGATTTCCCAAAAAGTATGCTGGTTTGGTTTCCTCACAATGTTTTCCTTCACCTAGCAAATGATAATTAAACAATACACACATGAATCCGAGAAATCAGAAGTGCGTGTCTTGGGTTCGAACTAGAGACCTATGACTTGACAGTCCGACGGTCACACCACTACGTTATGGCTGCAGTGTCACGATTTAGGCACACGACACTTGCATGATATTTATTTTTTGGTCGGTCTCGTAATCATCAGCGATAATGGGTTTGATCATGATGTAAGTACGTTTTTCTGGTCCTATTACTAGCTAACTTAGTGACGTTCAAAATGGTACACCCAACGAGACATCAAGCTTTACATTACCAATATAACATGGCCTAGCTTTGTATAGATTTCCGGTACAATGAGAGATCCGCATAAACTGGTTTTGTATAGCTTGTTTGGTGGCCGTGCTGACAGTAAATTATCACTATATAATTTTCTGTTGTTTTATTACACCAAAATTATTCTACGACTAAGCTCAGCCTAGTCTCTTATCAGCAGGGCTATTGCGTTTATCTGTTGACAGTTACGGGTTTTGATATACAATGACCGTTGTTTTTGGTTTCAATTGACTCTACCCGTGCAGAACTGTCATTGTATATCGAAACTCGTAACGATGAACTATCAACAGAGATACGCAGGTCAGAAACAACATTAGGCACTTCTAATGATCTTGATAATCCTATCGTTTGACCCCGGTTGTGTAACCCACGTAATTATCTCGCTGACAACCAAAAAAAATCTAATAGATTAAAATAATTAATATAAAAAGTAACAATCCAGTTTTTGTCATCAATCGTGATATTCCAATCGGGATGTTTAGTCACGATTCATCATCTGCCTAGCCTTTTCACAACTATGTTGAGGTCCGCTTCTAGTCTAACCGGATGCAGCTGAATACCAGTACATTATATGGGGCGACTTCCTATCTGACCTCCACAACCCAGTTAGTACTGGATAATATGATAGCCCTTGGTAAGACTGGTTGTCAGACTTTTTGGGCCACTGACTACAGATCTACAGATATAAAGATCTACAGATGACAGCCGGGACCAACGGCTTAACGTCCTTTCCGAGGCACGGATGAAACTCGATATATAATGGGCGGTCACCCATCCACAGACCAACCTAGAAAAGCACGGCTTAACCTAAAGATCGACCCGAGTGGCTGCTATTATTTAGCCACGAGCTATGTTTAGTCACAATTATTTTAGTTAATATGTGTTTTAAGACTTGATGAAGTCAATGTTACCTATCCGAATACTCTGAGAAGTAACATTGAAATAAAAACTCATATAAAAGTCACATATAAAAAGTTAAAAGAAGTGGCGGTTCTTTTATACAAGCCTAAAAGCTTGGATTGCCCTTATAACCAACTACTGTTCATTATGTTAGGATTTCGAACAAGTCTCAGTCAGTGCCTTATGGGCGTGCCGTATTGTTGGCCCTTAGGCACGCCACTGGTCTAAGGTACTTACTTATTCAATTCCTATCACAATACAGTCAAAATCTGTTCTAACGACGAATTGAAGGGACTACTCATATTTGGTCTTAAAAACCGATAGTCGTAGCAACCGGTGATATTTTTGAGGTTAACAAAATACAAAGTACCTATATATTTACATCTCAATCAAAACTTCAAACACAGTGCGAAACAAACTGTCAACGAAACGAAAAACAATAAATTCGGTAGTATTAATGCCTGTTTTAACAATGTTCTATAATATACAAAAGGCCAGGAGTTCGACTCAGTCCGCCCTTTCTTCTAACGTCGTAATTTTCAGCTCCTGAACTCTAAACTCGGAACAAATTAATGTTAAAACAAATTTCAATTGAAGCCATTACTTTGAAGTTGGTAAGTTTGTAATTTAATGTCAAATTTTGTTACGAGCAAACTTTAACAATGAGCCATTTGACATCTTTACATATAATGAAATTGTAACAGGCCGATGTCTGTACATTGAAAATATTGAAAAAAAAAAAAATGGGGTGGGGTGTCTTTATTAGAGCAACAAAAAGGAGTGGAATTCTCTGCCTGCGTCGGTGTTCCCAAATTCATATGACCCCAATCTATTTAAGTCGCGAGTTATTGAACTGTCAGTCTGTCTTTCTGTCAGTATGTTTGTACGCGCATAACGCAAAAACTACTGTATGGATTTGAACGCAGTTTCCACCGCTCTACTGCTAAATGCTTAACTTAAAATATAAGCTACATTAGATATAATGTTTGGCCCGATAGGTGGCGCTGTGCGAAGCAAGGGCGGGTCGCTAGTTTTCTATATAAACATGATACATTGTATACTTAGCGTGGTTTGTTCGATGTTATGTACTTAATCATGTATCAGGTAAATGTGTGTTGGTTGTGTATCTTTCCATGTTTTGATGTTAGTTTAGTTAAACCCAGTTTACGAAGCTTTGGATTTTCCCACGCCCACGGGTTATAGGTTGGTTTCAACTTGTTTTAAACATGTTCGAAACTAAAGTTGTGTGTCAATATTAGGATATTGTTACAACTATTGCCCTCTGGTTTGCTTGACAGTCTTTTGAACTGCTTGTTAACAATTATCTCATTATTGCTGGCATGAGCCCTGGCAAGAGAAGTGTGGCAAGAAATTTTATTGCCACACTTGCTGGGGAGATTTTTCCATCTTCTTCGCAGCTAAAACACTAGGAAATGCAGAGGGCAATTGAACGGCGGAGGGCAGGCGTTTTGGGGGATTCTTCTTCTTCTTCAACCTTTGGTCACCCAATGCTGTCTGTAGGTCTCTTCCAAATGTCGGTGTGTCTTTTGGCGGTTTTGTGTCATGGCTATCCATTGGGGATTATCTCTTGTAAAATTTTCTCGTAAAAAGGGCTGATTATCAGCCTAATTAGAAAAAATGGCTTTTTTAACGATTACTCCAAAATATTTATTGCTGTCTGGTAAACACAAAATGTAAAACAAATTGTTAATTTTAAAATAAAATATCATATTACTTTGAAACGAATTCACAGTTTAATTAATTAATTAATCAAAGTATTTGTATCAAAACACAATTAGATCGGTAGATAAATGATAAAGTAATGTTATAAGACTTCTTTAATAGTTGTTAGAAATTCGATATACACATTAGAAAATCTAAAACAAACAGTTTTCTCGAAATCAAATTCTGAACACAAAACTTAGTTTTAAAATGGTTTGGTTTACGATTATATTCAACATAAAGTTTTCAGACGTTTTCGTGAGCCTCATAAATTATAAGTAGTCGTTGGCAAAAACAAACAAATTGATGATCATGCTGAGGAAAAAACCACCAAAAAACTTCACCGAAGACATATATCATTAGAGATAAATTACTAGGAGTCTCAAATTTTGCAATGGATACAAATAAACAAAAAATAATCTTCAATTTTGGACGAATGTAGCGTGTAGTGTTTCAAACAAGCTACGCAATATAATCTGCGTCGTAGGATAATATCGTCTACCTCAATTAACTCAGTATTCTGACTACGATCATCAATCTATTAATTCTAAGAAGAGGGAAATTACCAAATATGGGCTCCGGTTTCTTTAATTCTTGTCACGAGGAATTGCAAATTCGCAATTACTCGAACCATCCCGCTTCTGGGGCATTCGATTTGGGCACCTACCCTCAGGATCAGGTTTTTTCTTTGTATTTCCTGGCCAAAATTCTCTATCAAGTCCCATTGCCTCATAGCACAAAAACGTGTTTTCCCAACATTTCATAGAGAACATGTTCCCATACATTTACTAGCGACTCTACAAACGAAACATCCTCGCCAGAACTGATATAATATCACAAAAGGCTCTCACATACCGCATTCAATTCCGCACAGTACATCACGCTATTGTGATGGGTATAAATATCGTTTTTGTTCGCGCTCGCCAAGCAAAAAGTTGCTGCGGAGCTAGGACATAGAGGACTGGCATAAAAAGGCTGGCGTATGCGGATGGTATATGTACGATATGTGTAATGTACGCAATATAATAAAAGCTTGTACGTTACCGGCTTTTGTAAAGGAGGCTGTTGTGATATGAGTGCTGTATAAAAGCAGAAAGGAACTGTAATGTGTAACTTACAAAGTACTGTTCATCCAAAACTTATACTGTCACTTACGGAATATATTCCGTGATTGTTCCCGATATTACAGAAGAATCCCGTAAGTGACGGTAAAAGTTTAGTTGTAAACCGTGAAAGCTTAAAACAGTGTTTACTGTTCATCCTTCCAGGCTTTGAAGATACAGTTAATGGTCAACGAAGAAGCCGTAGTCGAAACTCACTTCTTGTATTAATAAAACATAGATCAGGTGTGTGACTGTTCCAGAGTACTTCGTGCTCATATCTGACAATCCAGTTGAAGGGCTACGTAAGGCATGATACAGTAAGAGTCTGACACTCCCTCCCACTCCACCCAGAGCGGGAGAAGTCATTTGATGATTTCCCATCCGTAAAATAAAAAAGGCATGATACTACCGCGGCTGCGCGACTGTTCGAAAGAGATACCGCGGCCCTGGAAAACAAAAGGAAGAAGGAACATTGATGGGTTTTAGTCAGTACGAGTCTGACACTCCCTTCCACTACGCCCAGAGCGGGAGGATTCATTTGATGATTTCCCATTCGAAAAAAAAAAGGCATGATACTACCGAGTTCACTGATGGTCGACTACTTCTCAACCTTATTACTTATTGCATAAAGGTGAAAAGTTGCAGACCGTCAGTGAATACAGTAGTATAACTTCAGTCACGTACGCCTTATCAGGGCCCCAACCCTAACCAAACTGTCATCTGAACTAAAACACGCTTACCTATATAGTAAAGCCACCAAAGAGTACGCGCTACCAAAGAGTACGCAGACTCTTTTCGTAGGTTTATTTTTTCTCGAAATGGCAACACCACTGACACAAATCAGTGGCATCTGTTATGTTAAGGGGAAGGACGACAAATTGCATCGCTAAGGTATTTATTCTGATTTTTATAGCTACAAATAGATTTTTGAGGTGTTTGATCATAATTTTCAACATTTTTAACCATGATTTGTAAGGGTTGTGATTAATTTGCATCCATCGACTGTTATTTTATTAGACATTTGTGTTTCTAACTTTGATGCTTATAAGAGGTTATCTCGCCATTATACGTGCTTTCTAAAATAATACGGTCCATGCCCAATAATGCGTATTAGCTAAGAGTACGCACCTAAAGAGTACGCATGCAATTTGTATGAAGCTAAAATAAACAGCACGCTTGGCTTTTTAGATTTTAAATTTTTATTTTACAGGACAAACAAGATGGGGAAATATAAAAGAAAATCTGACAGAAAATTAGTTAAAGTCAAGAAATTATAAGATGTCCCCTTAGTCTTGTAGTCTACGTTGAGCCGCCGCCAAAAGATTGGATCCAGTGTGGCCGATGTACTGCTTGGTGCCATGATGAATGCACAGACTACATGGGATTAAGGGGCCTTCACTTGTGATAATTGTCAGGGTTGATGTCTTCACTTCGCTCTCTTGCGCATTCTTAGCTTGTATGAAGGGTTGTCACTGCGTACTCTTTGCAACAGAGCACCCTAAGAGTGCGCACGGGGCGAGTATTATGTTTGAGACTATATAAAATGATTTGAGACTGGTTACCTTAGATGCGCACTCTTTGGTGGCTCTACCCTACTTACAACGTCGACGAGCCATACAGATCAGATCATCGATAGTTTCGACAAGTAGGTAATATGCTGTTCTGATCAGTTGCTTTTTTATAACAACTCTGTGGAAACATCATGGACGTTAATACAATGAACTTTTTTTTTTTACTTGGCCACCATTATCCCACTGCTGGGCAAAGGCCTCCCCCATATCCTTCCACTCTTCTCTCCGTGAGGTTTTCTGTGACCAATCTCTCATAAACGCCTCTAGGTCGTCACTCCAGCATTTTCTAGGCCTCCCTCGGCGACGCCCATCATCTGGCACCCACTGCTGACGGCACTTCTGACGACTCTGGTCCGTCGGTCCTGATGCATTCTATAGACATGGGCCGCCCAATCCCACTTCAATCCAGCAGACTTGTTCCCTAAATCAGCAATTCCAGTTTTGCAGTGACAATGAACTTAACAAACAAAAAACACCCTCAAACCAAGATTATAATTGGAATATTGATATACAGGATGTAAACAGACCCTTCACGAAGCCGCCAACCAAGCATTCTGTACATCAAACTAAGTAACTTTACGCGAAAATTATTGCTGGGAACCGACTTTTTTTTTTGGGGTGAAAAATCCCGTTTTACGGTAAAACTCAATGTAACGCACTCAAAACATTGTGCTGATGGATGGATTGAATAGTACGGGGGTCGTGAAGGTGTTTAAAGTAAAAATCTTACATTAAAAACAAAAATTGTGAAAAAGTTGAAACTTTGACCCCCAATATCTCAGTAACTAGAAAGTTCCCAGGTATGGTCTAGTACAAAAAAATGATCGCAATGACGGGGAGAATAAATAGCTTTCGGCTTCGTTAAGGGTCTTTTTACACCCTTTATTCCAATTTATTTAAGGTCGGCACGGCCTGACTTCTTCTTCCATACTTCTTTATTACTCGTCATCTCAGCAGTAACCTCCTTTCTAGACATATCATCCTTCACACAGTCCATCCACCGTTTCTTTGGTCTCTCTCTACTCTTATGTCATTACATACATTCATACTGAACATTTTTCTCACTACATTTCTCATTACCCTCAAAACAATTCATCATCTGCCAAAGCTTTTCCCAACTATATTGGGGTCGGCTTCCAGTCTAACCGGATGCAGCTGAATACCAGTATTCTACATAGAGACTGCCTATCTGACCTCCACAACCCAGTTACTACCCAGGTAATACGGTACCCCTTGGTAAGACTGGTTGTCAGACTTTTTGGGCCACTGGCTATCTACTGTCAAAGATCACAAATGACAGCCAGGACCAGCAGCTTAACGTGCTTTCCGAGGAACGGAGAAAACTCGGTATTTAATGGGTGGTCACCCATCCACAGACCAACCTAGGCAAGCACGGCTTAACCTAAAGATTGACCCAAGCGGCTGTTATTATTTAGCCACGTTGTTACGACTGCGATAGATAATACGGAACATCAGTAAAAAAAAAAAAAAATGGGCTATCACCCATCCACAGACAAACCTAAGCAAGCACGGCTTAACCTAAAGATCGACCCGAGCGGCTGTTATTATTTAGCCACGAGCTCCTCAAAAAAATTACCACCTCATTTTAAAGTCTAAACTAAAATAACTGACAAATCGCCTCTAACAACTTACAATCCAGCAAAATCTCTATGACGTTCAAGACTGATTTTCATTTCCCAAGCGTTGGCATTGGCGTTAATTCCCTTCAGAACGGCGGCCAGATTGCAAAGTTTTAATTGCAAACTCTTAATGAGATAGGCCTGGCCTCGAAATAGACCAATGTCGCATATCTGTAGTCGGCGCTCAATCACAGAGTAGGAAGTGCAGAAGGCTGGCTCCTTCGACGACCGCGGATCGACGGAGGCGGCGGTGAGCCGGATTTAAGTCGTTATAGAATAGAAAGTTTTTATTTCAGACCGGAGTTCATAGGGTTAGTAACAATTTTACTTAACTTCAAGGTTAGTAGGTCACAGACACAGATGAAAATATACAATTAAAATTCAGCGTGGAGCCGCATCCACCTCCGCAACATCGGGGAATCCCACCGATCTGCAAAACCTGCCATCCAACCAACAACCAACAAACCAACCAACTAACCACCACCACCACCAACCACCATCCTGCCAACCTGCGATCTGTTATATACGCCTCCACACTTACATACTAACAACCGCACTCGTTCACGATAATGCGCTGATATGGCACTGACATTGCCCGACACGTGCGCTCCTAAATTTGTCGATGGAAACCATACAAGATAGACGCCATAGGTTTTACTGAAACTAGCGCGACTGCCACTCGAATCAAATCAAAATCAAATCATTGATTTGCAATGAATGTAGGTTACTTTATAATACAGGTGGAAGCCTACGGAAGAAGAATACAGGTCGAAGACACGAGCGTCCACGCGCATGTCCATACCATCCCATAAAGGAAGTTCGGTACTACACCATAGGTTTTAAACGCTGCTACTCCCACGCAGCTCATATTGACCAATGCGTGTGAGCAAGAGCTGCTGGCAATAGTTGCGAGTGCGCTTATACTCGATGCATATTAAGTCTATATGTGCGTGCGTTTTCGCACCTTCCTTGTAATCGACCTTCTGCACTCTTCTGTGCAAATGTCGTATCTGTAGTCTGCGCTAAATGCACTGCGGCGAATAATTGCTTTTATGTCGTCTGCAGATAAAATTGATACTAATTAGGTTGGGTCGTTCCTTTTAATAATTTGGGAGGATGGTGTTAGGTGAAGTGTGGAATGTTTGGAGCTGTTAATTAGGCAGTATCGTAATTTCTAAGTTGTATAAAGGATGAATTTAAAACTGACTTATTGAAACGAATTTCTTGGCTCGTGTCTGTGGCCCAATAACATGAAGTTTTTACACAAGCTTATTGTAATGTAATCATTGATAGGTATGGTATGGTTCATAAGTTTCTTTAGACGCGTAGCCAAAATCGGAACTACCTTGTTTTTTTTAATAATTTCAGTTTCCCGTCTGTAAATGTCATTAAAGAGCCAAAAGATGCATGTACACTGTAGATTAATTCATTGCAGTAAATGAATCCTCGCACCGTTAAAAATTCAACGCAATCAATTCAACGTACTTCCTTGTAGACACAGTGCACAATATGGCAATGCACACAGCCAAATTGTGCAACCACAGTGCTATTCCATTATAACAGTCTAGACCGAATCTAAGATGTGTAATGGGGGACGCAAGCTTAGTGGCCCGAAACATAGCCACCCTCCGAGAAGCCTCCAGGCTTGCACATTGCGTAATTGAGAACATAATTGTAGTATATATTGAACTAGTCCAAACGGGATAAAGGGATTAATAGTGTTTTAGGTACAAGGCAGATGTGAATGTGACTGAAATTGAAGAGACCCTAGCACGCGTAGCATGACCACCGTAGAAACGGGTTTTGTCGACTGAAGAATCGACAAAATGACAGGTTTCTTTTGTTGATCTGTCATTTTGTCGATTCTTCCGTCGACAAAACTCGTGCTAGGAGGACACACGCTGATTTGAGTGATGTAGTTGTTCCAGAAAGATCATTGTGTGTAATGATAGCAACCAGCGTGCATCATCATCGTCTTCCTGCCGTTGTCCCATGTTACTCGGGGTCAGCGCAACACGTTTTTCTTCCATTCTCCTCTGTCAACCGTCAAACTATCATTTACTCCTTTTTTTCATATCATTCTCCACACAATCCGTCGATGTTTCCTTGGTCTTCCTCTCCCCCTCCATCCATCAACATTTATATTCATCTCTCTTTTAATCAAAATGTATGAGCAATATGAACGTAGACGAAACAAAAGAATTATATAAGGATCGTGGCAGTTGGCACACTGCATTTTCTGCCTACCCTCAAGGGACAAAATCGTGTGTATGTTTGTCTGTATAGTGATTTCTCTTTAATCCCGTGAAGTAATTGGATTTGCTGAATGAAGTGGTATGGTGTAACTGAAATATTTTCAGAAGTTGATAGATTGTGTTGAAATTGAAATTGAGTAACCGATTGATTGCTAGGGTTCAATCGACTCAAGTCACTTTAGTTGATTGAAAGTTTTCAGTTGGTTTAGGCATTTAAAAGAGAATTCGGTGCACACTCACTCACAAAAGAAATCAGAGTTAAATTGAGAACTACTATCTGCCTTTGGAAGTCGATTAAAAAGTTTACGAGGCACCGAAATCGAAATAAGTTTGGCTAGTTGACAACGAAATCAGTGCCAATAAAAACAGTTTTATCACTTTTATTTTGCGCACACATCGGAAAAACATAGGTAAATCTATCTTTTGCGGGCATCTCATCATCTTGTACATTAGTTTCTCCTAATCTAAAATGGCCGCTATATGAATCACGTTAAAATTCTTAAAATGGTCACAGACGCAGGCAATATTACGAATATTGTAACTTAGTGACCATTTTATGAATTGTAACGTAATTCATATTATTATGATTCTGCTAAAGCGGCAATTTTAAGCCCCCTGATTAATTCTTATTCAGAACAAAAGAAAAACATTTAGGAAAATCGCAACCCTAAACAAAACTGTTAACTACTGGACTACACTTTATCTTAGTTTTGTATTTATTCGATAAGTGAACAATGTATGTCCTTTTAAAATAAATAAAGAATCTTTAAACCCAAACCCATTAAAAATTTCGGCGTGAAAATCTACCAATAGATATACGGTAGACGGTAGATATCAACAGGAGATTAGACAAAAAACGGGTACGAGAACCGACGACCGGTCGTCGTTCGTCGCCGGTATGTTGATTTTAATTTGCGTCCTGTCCGAACTCTGTTAGTTTTACATTTACCTCCCACGGATCCAGACAGACGACTGATAAATTAGTGATACGTGTGTGTGAATGTAAACCGTACTTTTACCTGGAGCGGACGAGTCGATGTGTAATGAGAAGACTTTTCGACAGGATGGAATGGTTTCGGTGCTTTCTATCAATGTTATCGTATAGGAGTACTCATTAGTTAGTAGTTTAGTTAAGTATATTTTAAGTTACTTTGTTGCATTAGATTTATAATCTGTAATGGCAAAGGAAACATGTGATGTGAATTACCAATTGTTTTTTTTATACTTTTTGTTTTGAGTTCCCGATATTAGAACACTCGTTACTCATTAGGAGTAGGTACTCATGTTTGTATTTAGTTTAGATGTCGTGGTAATTAATGTTAGGGATACAGATTTATAAAGGGTGTAAAAAGACCCTTAACGAAGCCGAAAGGCTTTTTTTTATTTATTCTCCCCGTCATTGCGATCATTTTTTTGTTCTAGACCATACCTGGGAACCTTCTAGTTACGGAGATACTGGGGGTCAAAGTTTCAACTTATTCACAAGTTTTTTTTTAAATAGATGATTTTAATGTATTTTTTTACTTTAAACAACTCCAGGACCCCCGTACTATTCAATTCATCCATAAGCACAATGTTTTGAGTACGTTACATTAAGTTCTACCGTAAAACTTGATTTTTTGCGTAAAGTAACTTAGTTTGATGTACAGAATGCTTGGTTAACGGCTTCGTGAAGGGTCTGTTTACACCCCGTATTATGTGAGGTTGACAAAATAAATAATGCAATGCAAATATGAATGTGGGAAACTTTCAGAGCAACGTACTGAGTGGTACAGCAGGTTCTCTATTGTGTTCCCTAACTTTTTTATGCATAATCTAAAGTGCCATATTTTTTTTTGTCTCAATCATCACTTGCCCGAATGATAACTAACCAGAACTTAATATCACATGTCATAAAATTGAAACCCCTAAATACAATATGCCCTAAATCGGTTTGTCATAAATATTAACGACTATGTGACGCGCGCTCGCTACGCTCGCATTTTACATTACACACCCACTTTCTGTCACAAATATCGTCGTCACTCCGCCGCGCCGGCCTTCCACCTACGCTGCTCACGCCAACCAGCTAGCAAGACTTTTAGGGTATTTTTTAGGAAGATTGCTGATTACCGATGCGTTGCGGTAATAATGCACATTATAATATAATACAATACTTAGGATATTTATGGCTTTATTTCATGCAAAATTAGCAGATTCAGTTATAGTACTCGATATTATGAAAAAATAGTTGTAGAAGTCAAGATGATTATGTTAAACAAAATTTCGAATTTTTTAACAGTATGGTTACTGAAGTTTTTATGTCGTTCCCAACAGAATTGTTGGCTTAGTACAACGATGTTTATTAGATGCATCTATACTTTTCTATATTGTCTATAATATGATTCCTCGTTGCTCGAGTGGTCGCAAGCGCGACTGCTGAGCATGAGGTCCTGGGTTCAATTCCCGGGTCGAGCAAAGTGTTACTAGGTTTTACTATCAGGAATTTCTCAGTAGCAGCCACGGAGCCTGGATTTGTGCCTAGTTGGTGGCAATAGGTTCGCTCCCTATTACATGGGAATGAAAAACATAACTGGCGAAATGTGGGTGTACTATTAGGTACATACATCTTTGTAACCCTTAACCCTTCGGGAATTTGTTTGTTTTGTTTGGGAGTAGGTTTGGATGTAGGAGGTAAAAATTCTGTGACCGAAAAAATAAAAAAACCGGCCAAGTGCGAGTTTTGTAGGTATTTTGTTATTAAACTACATATTTACGGTTTTCAGATTTTTTATGCGACATAAACGGTCACATCTTTTAATTGCGTTGACTTACAAAGAAGATTGGTTTTTTAGGGCTCAGTTAATTTCAGAAGCGTTCATCAATGAAAGTATGTACATTATATGAAGCAATAACGGAGCGTTTCTTTCCATGTAATATCTTTTTTTTACTAAGCTGCACAAAGTAAAAAAAGAAGAAACAAATATTTTACTAAATCTGAACATCTAAACGCAATCATTTGTAATATCGAAACGTAGAAATAGTGACGGAAGCAACGGGGTTACCATATTCAACAGAAAATGGAATTTCTATAATAATACTAATTAATGATTTTGCTGGTAGTAATAGTGAGTACCATGAGACGTTTGCTAACTAGTATTATAAGACAAGCCGTTTACATTGCTGCGATATTTTATCTGTTTTGTCTCATCTAATCTAAGCCATTTTGAGTAAGGATCCTCCTATCTTTGGAAACATATGTTTTCTTTGCTTCTAAGTCAGCCTCTTGTTAGATTCGCAACAAGTTTTATGATACTAAATTATCATGTTACTAAATAAATGATTAATTAGTGACTGCTGATATTAAAAATGTGAAGTACGTACGTAACGTTTTTTTGGAGAATTTAGCTTAAATGGCAACATTCAAAGCTATGTCATCTATGAAAACAGAATATGTCATAAATGTCATAAACATTGTCACTTCTCTGTCTTGATCAATTATTTAAATCTAGATGTGTGGTTTTGTTGTGGATAGTTGTGCATTTTATTAGTTTAACAGTTTTATTTGTTTCGTGGTGAACTATACAAAAAAAGAAACGTACAGTGAAGGTGTATAGATATGATAGAGGCTAAAACAATGCCATAAACATAAACAGTACAGTTGCTGCTAGTATGTGCGAGGAGCATCATATAGTGATTATGGTAATGATGCCGATGAGGCCGATGATGATGGCATGCCCGCGCCGCCGGTCGCGCACTTACTTGAAGAAGTTGTTATAAGATTATGATGTTAAGCTGCTTAAAATAAATGTTTTATCCAACTTGTAATTAATGTTTCATTTTTGCCCCCGTCGTTCGCCCGAATTCGATTGCCTATGGAATTCGTCAAACGACCAAGTGTAAATGAACGCGGTCGAGTACGTCCGCCTTCGGGCAGACTCATCCAGCTTTATTGTTTGTTTTTCGATTAGTGTAATTGCGCCATTAAAAAATAAGCCGACCAAAATCATAAGACAATGTGATGGGTTGTGCAAATGTGGGTTCCACTGGCTAAATACCTAAGTCCTTAAATGCTACGTACTTGTAATAAAATATAAGGTAAATTGGATTGTATAATAATGAAAATATTTTTGAATGACATTACAGCTGACGTAGTTGTCTATCCTACAGTGTTACATGGATCTTTTGAAGCTCCATTGAGGTTGATAGGCGAGAGCGCTGTTGCTAAACGTTTGTGAAATGTATTGAAAAAATAAGATGGCGGCGTTAGTTCTGATTTTGCCCACGCGACAAGTGTATTTATAAATTGTGTTATTCTAGCCAAATCCAATATTATAAAAATATGCTGTGATTACCTTTTATCTTAATTTGACCGAGACCTACCTTTTGGGAGTATTTTTACGAATGTACGCGAGCTCTAAGTGTGGTCCCCAGAACCCATAAGGGTATGCCATTGTTCTTTGATTTTGTCACTGCTCCAAGGTGTGGTAGACCTTAGTTTGATATTAATTTCAGCTTGACACCTTCTTGACAGACGGACGGACGGACAACAAAGTGATCCTATAAGGGTTCCGTTTTTGCCGGAGCTGCGGGATTGTCCGAAAGAGATACCGCGGCCCTGGAACACAAAGGGCAAAGAAGGAACATGGATAGGTTTTAGTCAGTACGAGTCTGACACTCACTTCCACTCCGCCCAGAGCCGGTCATTTGATGATTTCCAATCCGAAAAAAAAAAAGATACGGAACCCTAAAAGTTACCGAGTGCTATAAAATATGTTTCTTTGACGTGAACGAAGTCACAGGCAGCGGCTAGTTTTGTGTAAATAAAGTAGGTCTAGGTGTAGCGTATATCAATCGAGTTCACGTCTACTGATTGTACAATATCATATCACGCTGTTCATGTGATAATGTCAAGGGGTTAACTGACCAATCATGACTAGTAATGACAGTAGATTTATGTATAGATGACATATCGTAATTACTAATGCCATGTCATTCTGTTTATATTTTAAAGTAGATTAGTATTAAGCATGAAATTGCAGTTATTCGTCTAATTTGAACTATGAACTGTGAGATAAATGTCTAGAAATAATAATTATCGATAACGCTATCCACGATTCATTCAAGAATTACAATCTGTCAAATTTCTTTAATAGATTTTCAACTTTATCGCTAGAGCATTAGGTTCAAGGTTTATTGGAAAAAATTGACAGTTTCGGGTAGCTTGATGTGCTGGCGTCTGTACATAGTTACTATCTTTTCATTAATATGCCTTTTCTGTACTAATATTATAAAGAGGTAAGATTTGTTTGTAAGCTTGTAGGTAAGTGGAGGTGGTATGTAATCTCCGGGAATAAATTTTATTTTTATCATGCATATTAGCCGAGCTATCAAAATTTTGCGGAAGAAGTTGCGGGTGAAGTGCTAGTAATAACTAGTATAAAGTGTGACCCATAAATATTATCAAAATTGTTTCTCAACTGTGAGTAAATTACGAAAAGTCAACTTAGTTCTTATTTCATACAACTTAGAACCTTGTTCATACTGGCCTAAAGTCAAAGCGTCGGGTTATTCCGAAAATGTTGAATTATATTACGTTTTTAGCAATTTGTAGGTCAGTATCAGGCTAGATTTGCGACCGTCAATAATATGTGCTATCAAAATTAAGTAAAATCAGAAATATCACCTACAGAACTGCCGAACCTCTTTTCACCTGGGAGAATGATTATTTCATGTCTTGATTTGGTGACGATGAACTTAGGAAATTGTACTGGAAATTTTAACGATTACAAATCTGTGAATATAGGTATATGTTGCGGTCGCAAATCAATCAATTAATAACATACAACCCGATACTGACCTGTAAATAAAACTTAAATTATGTCTTGGGCTGCCCCGGCGCTTTCACTTTAAAAATACCTTCTTAGAAATATTATCTTGCCATAGCACGGCAACACTTAATTGAATGTAGAAGTATCACCTCGCGAGAGTCTTATGCTATAGACAACAACACGAAGAAACACCTATTTTAACGGACAGCACTTACAAAGAAAAATAAAAACAAAGTGCGTAGTAATGAAAGTCTGAGTACACATGAAAGAGGTTCGCAATCTCAGTCTGTCGCATTCGAAATTCATAAGTCAGTGAGAGCTCTCGCCCACAGCACACTCTCTCGCGGCACTGGACAAAAGACTCGCCCCAACCTGTGCCTTGTTCAAACACCAATGTTCCGTTCAAATATTTGTCTAATTATAAACTGGTCGTAGTTTCAGGTACGGTGTTACGGCCGTGCAGCCATGTTTAGGGGTTTTTCAGATTAGAAAATGGAAGGTTGTTTTTTTCGTGGATTAAAAACCACGAAAAGTTGGTTTTCTGAAAATTTTGGAGGCTGTAACTACCTATGGTACCTGAGTAAATAAAATACATAGTCCGAAAAATTTCAAAAAAAAACCTAAATCTACTAAGTGTTTTACACTAATTAAATAGCTTTAAGTTATTTTTAGCCATCCAAATATTTGTTCGTTTATTAACCAACTTTTTGTAGATTTTAAATCCACGAAAAGTTGGTTTTCGGACAATTTTGGAGGCTGTAACTACCTATGCTAACTAAGTAAATAAAATACTTAGTCCGAAAAATGTCTATAAAAAAAACCTAAATCTACAAAGTGTTTTACACTTATTAAATATATATTATAACTTATTTTTTAGCCATCGAAATATTTGTTCGTGTATGTATTCGTGCAAAAACTATCAAGACGAGAAAAACTTAGCGGGTTAATTTACGAAGTTTTGGTTTTTTTCTACTGAATACCACTTTTTTATAAGTATGTAAAAAATAAACAAGTTCTATTTCAAGACTCTATTTTTATCAAATTTAGTTTTTACAGCATGTCAAGATCAGATTATAATCAACATAAATTCCTCTCATTAGTCTATTACAAGAATTAATAAATAAATTACAAGTAAAGTTTCAATATTAGGTACTAACTACGTATCACAACTTTGCCTTTTCTATGAAGTATTATAATTACAAAAGTCTCCTCTCAATGTTCCTTTGAGAATGTTTTTGAAATATAATTTATTTAATTAAAAATCATGATATCAAGAAAACTTTGTACGCACGACGGCAAATCAAGCTATACAAAACCAGTTTACGCGGATCTCTTATTGTATTGGAAATCTATACAAAGCGAGGCCAAGTTATACTGGAAATATACAGCTTCATATGCCGCCGTGTGTACAACCACCAAGATCTATATTAAAAAATGAACACAAAATCTTACGACCGCTTCTTCTTCTGCTTTTTCGATGGTTTCGACTTCAACAAGCTCATTACAATCACTGGAATTTTCAAAATCGCATACACAGCCACCAGTAATACTATTAAAATAAAAGCGTAAACATCTAGCATGGTATATGCAACCCAACTTAATTCCACCGCTGGATTCTTCATGTAATGTGCTCCATTATTCCTTATGACATATTCGATCCAATACATGGCCGTATCCAAAGCGTTCATTGGTCTATCTTTGAATCTGACCGATAATTCCTTAGCCTTTATCCTGTATGACTCATTTGTTAGTACTTCGTTCAAAGTTTGAGACAACGTTTCTTCATTGATGTTGGAATATTCCAATATTTTGCCGTAGCCTAAAGACTGGGCTTGTAATAGGTTGTTATACTGGTCTCCATAAATTGGAATACCAATGATTGGGACTCCATGGTATGTTGCCTCTTGAGTTCCGATTAGACCGCCGTGTGATATGAACACTCTTATGTTTGGATGAGCTGCAAGAAACGTAGATAGAATGAAAATTATTACTTAGAGTAATTTATTCTAGTTTCCAGATATCATTTGCATTCATAATGTAAGGATATTTAACTATCACTCAAAATCTATGGAATCAATTATTTGTTTGCCTTATAAAGCAGCAGTACCTGGGCGACCGATCGAGAGGGTGGAAATAGAGAAAACGAATTTTCCCAGATATGAGACCTAGCTGGGTGGATTTTTCGCCCCCGGAAACCGCTATATTGCAACTTTCATCGAAATCGTTAGAGCCGTTCGAGAACGTGATTACAAATATATATGTATACTAATAAATAAATATTGCTCTTTTAATAGTTTTTATTTCTTTTTATAGCAATATTTCACCTAATCCTTTGAAAATATTGCATTAAAACTTTTGCCAATTGCTACGAGGTCGGAAATTATGCCACGGGTACATATTTTACTGGGATAAAATATAAGCAATGCCATGGTTTGTCGATCAGCAAAATCCTAATCCGTTCAGCCGTTGAGGCATGACTAGGTAACAGACACAGACCGACAGAAAACTGATACTTACACAAGATCTCTGCTTGCGGCAACCATTTCCTCACAATAAGATTATCTGGTTTGTTCTCCAAATTGTCGTCTTCCCACTTCCAAAGAACAGTTTGTTTTAGATTCCTGAACACGTTGAGGACTGCGTTTCTTTTCTCAGCTGACAATTCTGAACTGCGTACATTTGATCCGAAGTTCATATAAACGGCTCCTTGTTTAGCATTGTCTAATATTTTTTGGAGGTCCTGTTAAAAACGTGAAATGAGCATTAGTTTCCGAAGTAGAAAGGGGTAAGCCACAAAGACTCTATAAAATGACACTGACTTAAACTGTATACTCTTCGGTCTGTGTCATCGTATTAAAGTATAAATACATCTAAATGTATTTATTGTACATGTATGCTGTATCAACAATTTTGCATAAATAACGAACCACCACACCACGTAAGTAGCCTTCAAGAAACGACTATTAATTAACTGATGAATAAACAAATGTTATAGTAGATAACTAATGTAAACACCATAAAAATAATATATACACCATAACTGACCCTGTTACGAATAGCCAACATAAATTTAAAAAAATAACATTTTCATTATTTTTCCGTCATGAATCGTTTGTGCATCGTTTGTGAACGTTTGTGTGACTAATGATTTTTTTTGTGACTAATTAGTTAATTAGTAATGAATTTTTTAATTTTCAGCTTACGATTAGCCAACATTTTTTTTAATTAATCGGGAAATAGACTTCCGGGTACTTAATCGATCGGAAATCGTTTGTGAATTCCGAATATGCCAACAAAAATGTTTGTGAATAATTATTTATCGAGAAAATAGGAAAAATAAAAGTTTTTTTTTCATCATATCGCGTTGTCTTTTCTCGTCACTCCTTGTAATTGTAATTGTCTGCTTTAATACCACCTAGTGTAATACATAATAGCTAACCTTAGAGGAAAATGACAGCACAACAGCTGTATATTATTTTTATTTATAACCTAAAAAAAGAGTGAGATCGAAAGAGAAATGTCATTTCGCATAGAAAATGGTAATTGGATTATTATAAACTAATTGTTGAGTCTCCAAGCTGGACTGATGGCATCAAAAAAAAATGGAATGACACTCATTCTCAATATTCTAGTGAGATAAACGCACAGAGAACTTATAATTTATTTTCGGAAATTTTTGCTGGATTTTTATATCATAAAGCTAAAGCATTTAATCTTTTTAATCCTCCAGAATGCTGGGATGTAAGTTAACAATATTTTAATTTTTTTTTTTATTAAAGATGAAAAAGAATTTATCTAAATTATTTTAGAAAGAACGTGGATTTGGATTGACAACAGTAACTAGTTGTGAAGGCTTAGCAGTTCCATCATATTTTTATATTCAATTTGTCTGGTGTTTTGCATCTTTGACTGGAATATTATTATTTCTTTATGCAACTCATCTCAGGGAATCTATTTATGGAGGTTTTATAGCCAGTTTAAGTTATTTTTTTAATTTCACCGAACGTACAAGAGTACAGTGGACATCTCCTTTACGTGAGAGTTTTGCTTATCCAATATTGTTGTGGCAAATGTTCTCTGTGACTACAGTTTTTGACAAGAATAAAACTAAAGAGAAGAAGCAATTTCAATGAAAAGATATTTTTGATAATTTTCCTTTTTGGGTGAGAATTTTTGATAATTTATCAATGTATTAAGGAATATTTATAATTTTTATGCTGAAAGGTTAAGATAATTATTTTTATTTCAGAAAATTTTTACTTCTACTACATTAAGTCTAGCATGCTGGCAGTTTTTTCAATTTGTTTTAACAACTCTACTCCTTTGTTAACTTATTCTACATTGGATAAAGATAATTCCATGTGAATTATTATTGAAAATAACGGCAACTCATGGATTATCAATAATCATCAATAGCTTATTAGGAAATCATTGTGCTTTTTCAATTTATGCAGCTTCGGCTGTTGGAATTTTTGTAGTGATAATTTGAATACACAATTAGAGAATACTTTAAGTCCAAAATGGCTTATTTTGATAAATATACTCAGTACAACTATTTTCACTTACTTCCAAAAGTTTACACTTGATATTGCTTACGTGGACTACAGCCATGTTTTTGATATTTTAAAAGCCAAACTCACCAAATACAAAGACTTTCATACTTTGCTTTACACTTGCTCAGCAGAATTTAATTTTCTGCCATACGAAAATTATGAAGTGATCATTAAAACGTTTCTGCTTTCAACAGCAATTCTAGCAGGATTTTTAGCAGTATATTTTTGGTATAGAAATTATAATACCCTAGGTTATTCAGATTGTATTGAACCTGGAATGACTTACAATGGTCTACAAACAGGAGCTTTTCAGCAGTATCTCAAGAAACATGAAGAATAAATAAGAAGAAACTTCTGAAGATCAGTGTTATTATTTACTCCAGTCTCCACCACCGCTCACTCTCCAGTCAACATCCCGCCAAAGAAAAAATATCTTTTCATTGAAATTGCTTCTTCTCTTTAGTTTTATTCTTGTCAAAAACTGTAGTCACAGAGAACATTTGCCACAACAATATTGGATAAGCAAAACTCTCACGTAAAGGAGATGTCCACTGTACTCTTGTACGTTCGGTGAAATTAAAAAAATAACTTAAACTGGCTATAAAACCTCCATAAATAGATTCCCTGAGATGAGTTGCATAAAGAAATAATAATATTCCAGTCAAAGATGCAAAACACCAGACAAATTGAATATAAAAATATGATGGAACTGCTAAGCCTTCGCAACTAGTTACTGTTGTCAATCCATATCCACGTTCTTTCTAAAATAATTTAGATAAATTCTTTTTCATCTTTAATAAAAAAAATAATTAAAATATTGTTAACTTACATCCCAGCATTCTGGAGGATTAAAAAGATTAAATGCTTTAGCTTTATGATATAAAAATCCAGCAAAAATTTCCGAAAATAAATTATAAGTTCTCTGTGCGTTTATCTCACTAGAATATTGAGAATGAGTGTCATTCCATTTTTTTTTGATGCCATCAGTCCAGCTTGGAGACTCAACAATTAGTTTATAATAATCCAATTACCATTTTCTATGCGAAATGACATTTCTCTTTCGATCTCACTCTTTTTTTAGGTTATAAATAAAAATAATATACAGCTGTTGTGCTGTCATTTTCCTCTAAGGTTAGCTATTATGTATTACACTAGGTGGTATTAAAGCAGACAATTACAATTACAAGGAGTGACGAGAAAAGACAACGCGATATGATGAAAAAAAAACTTTTATTTTTCCTATTTTCTCGATAAATAATTATTCACAAACATTTTTGTTGGCATATTCGCAATTCACAAACGATTTCCGATCGATTAAGTACCCGGAAGTCTATTTTCCGATTAATTAAAAAAAATGTTGGCTAATCGTAAGCTGAAAATTAAAAAATTAATTACTAATTAACTAATTAGTCACAAAAAAAATCATTAGTCACACAAACGTTCACAAACGATGCACAAACGATTCATGACGGAAAAATAATGAAAATGTTATTTTTTTAAATTTATGTTGGCTATTCGTAACAGGGTCCATAACTGCGCAGATTAAATTCAAACTACATAAGTAGTAGCATGTAAAGTTGCGAAATGTGCCATTGTAAATAATCATGAACAAAGTAAAGATTTCTTGGCTAGTTATGAAACTTCTAGAATTCAATATTTGGGTAGTCAAATCTAATCAATTTACCTAGTGTACAGTACAGTTCAGTATAAAATTGGTACTGCAGCACTTAAGCTAGATAATGCATTTATTTTATTGATAGACGAATATTTTGTAAAAAATAAGTCTTGACTCAATCAATACAGATAAAATCAATCGTCATGGAGCATGTACCCACGTAAACAACAATTAGGTATCTCTAAACCAATTTTATTATTATTCAAATGAAATGTCAAATTTTACTATAGTTGCTGCCAGTTAAGATGGCAATGGCGGTCATTGACCCACCTACATTTATTAAAGTTCTTAACTTTGAAATCCACAAATAAGCCAGTTCATGTCTTGAATTGTCATCTATCGTGATCTTCAACATCTTTTCTAATGAAAAACGATACACGGTTCATTTGTTTTGGTTCGTACGAAGAGATATTATAGAAAGAGCAATGACCGCTATTGCCATCTTAACTGGCAGCAACTATAGTAGTATTATTTAGTTATCATGGGTAAACGACAAGATATCAGACTGACAATACCGCCTACAATTAAGAAGCGCCTATTGGTGGTTATTTCAATAACAACCCAAAATAGCATGTACGTCTACTATTGTAACTCGTAAATCAAGTAGGCGTACAACACTATTACTAGAAAACAATTCGTAATGTGAGTAACGATCTTAAATTAAATGTTATGAACGACAATGAACAGATTGTACAACCCAACATTACAAACAATAACATAATAGATGTCAATTTGTACAATTGTACATCATTAGAAAATTGTCCGAAGGTATCAATTACGTTGAGAGACAAAGACGCCCACTTACATAGTAGTAATGACATAGAACTGTGGATAGAACTTATTATAATTAGGTAGGTATAACATAAGACCACGCATGCGGTTACCAGCTGATCGGTTAAGAGATCAGAAGTAGGTGGTATATCAACATGAAGGCACGATGGATCACTATGATTAGTGATGGCGATCGACGTCACATACAGAAAATTATCATTGACTAGCGTTTGCCCACGGCTTCTGGCAAAGCGAACGCGAGCATTTGGAAATCGGTGATTATCCATTCCATCAATATCTTCGAAAGGACTTAGATAGACATAGTTACTTTCCGTAAGATAAGATTGACGTGGCATTTAAAATCGTAGGTACTGATATCACTAATTAATTAATTAATAATGCAACTACTAAACATTTATAATTTTCTCCGAAAACGACCAAAGGAGTCTTAAGCCCAATAAGTTACAAAATACGAAGTACTGCATGTGGTTTGGAACTGTGCCTAAAACGCTGGAAATTGCATAGTTTTGCCTCCACCATAAAGACAAAATATGCATAATAATTATCTTGAAATTGAAACAGATTACTATAGAAAAGGCCAAGCAAAATTAATATTTTAATGTTTTTGATAGCAAATTCTGTCAACTAGTGCTTGTTCTTGGCGGACCAGTTTTTAAACGGTTTTATTTAGCTCACCCCGTTTGTTTTATTTATTATTCTTGGGTCTTTAGTAATTCAAATTTCACCCTCTTCCTGTCAACCGATTAATCTGAAATTTTGTATACACTTTGGATTTTGGTGACAATACAATTATGTTTATTCATTATCATTATAAATTCAAGATGGCCGCCGCTACAAAATGGCGGATAATTTATGTTTTATTAATCCCATCAATATGGGTATCAAATGAAAGGGCTCAACAAGCAGAATACAATATACTATAAAAAATTGAAATCCAAGATGGCGGCCGCTACAAAATGGCGGATAACGTAGGTTTTATCAATCCCATCAATATGGGTATCAAATGAAAGGGCTCAACAAGCAGAATACAATATACTATAAAAAATTGAAATACAAGATGGCGGCCGCTACAAAATGGCGGATAACGTTGGTTTTATCGATCCCATCAATATGGGTATCAAATGAAAGTGCTCAACCAGTATAATACAATATACTATATAAAATTAAAATCCAAGATGGCGGCCTCTACAAAATGGCGGATAACTTAGGTTTTATCAATCCCATCAACATGGGTATCAAATGAAAGGTCTCAACAAGTAGAATACAATTTACTATGCAAAATTGAAATCTAAGATGGCCGCCGCTACCAAATGGCTGATAACAATTTTTTATCAATCCCACCAATATGGGTATCAAATAAAAGGGCTTGACAAGAAGAATACAGTGCACTATACAACCTCAATATTTAAGATGGGCGCAGCCACCAAATGGCGTATAATAATAAGATTTAAATTTAGAAATTGAATCTGTAATTTAGGTATCTGATTAATCCAGCCTGAATCCACCACCCAAGTCAAGGTTTTGTATCGTGTTGAGGACTGTGTGGCGTTAGGGTGGCTAAAAATGATACGTCGTTAGCGGTACACCACCCAAGTTAAGGTGAAAGGTTAAAACGCGCCGAGAACTGTATGGCATTAGGGTGGATAAAAATGATATGTCGTTAGCGTTTTCCCCTCAAGACTCAGGCGCATCTTGTTGTACATAGCCTTGCCCCTTTATTGGACCTCTGGGGGGGTCGACCAAATAAAAACTAAAAACTAGAAAATAAAAATAGGTAAAAAAACTTTTTAAGTTAAACGGTTTTATGTTAAACATACATTGCAATGTTTAAGATAAATGTACTAAAAACCAAAAAATAATAAAATAGATACAGTCGTGGGAATTATAAACATATGCATAGACTAGACTAAAATAAAACCGTGGGGCACGTCAATGAAACGATTCCTCGCCAGCCAGCAGTGTGAATGTCCAACGATAAACTAGTTGAAACATCTCTTTTATTTACATGGAGTGTATAACTATTGGAATTTCCATGAGCAAGAAAATAGTAAGTAATTTCCTCACCGTCTGCGGGCCAACTGCCTATTTTAACGACGAATTAAACGATTCTTCTATCGCACATTAAGTCGATAATTTGTAGACAATTGACGTGCCCCACGGTTTTATTTTAGTCTAGTCTATGCATATGTTTATAATTCCCACGACTGTATCTATTTTATTATTTTTTGGTTTTTAGTACATTTATCTTAAACATTGCAATGTATGTTTAACATAAAACCGTTTAACTTAAAAAGTTTTTTTACCTATTTTTATTTATGAAAACTTCAAGTTAGTGTCAAGGTAACTTATAGATGAAATGAACTGACATAAGCAAGTTTTTATTATTGCAGTTACCCAAAAAAATCTATCAAAGGCCAAAACTCATACTAAATCTAATAGTTGTTTCAGTAAAAAAAGAATTAGCAATGTAAGAATTAAGGCGCAATCCCACCGCGGTGCACGCTGCGTACGGGCACGCGACGCATTTTAGCTGCGTGAATTTATTTGTTTGACAACGTGGGTCTACGTTTCCACTGCAGTACACGCTACACACCCACAACTATGTACAACTGTTGCGTGCGTGGCCCACCGCGGCACACTTGGGTTAATATTCGTGTACCGCATGCACAGCGTGCATGGCGGTGACAGCGTTGAGCTATGTGAGCGCCTTATTCAGGCAAGCCACGCATGTACTAATGACGTCATTTGATGCATAGCGTGTCCGTGGTCAGGGGACACAATCACATACATTTTCTTGCAAAGCGAAGCTTAACACACGTGCGTAGCATATCCGTGCGCCGCGGTGGTTTTGCGTCTTTATATTTGGAGTTTTTAGAGTTAAGTATGAATTGAGTGCGCAAAATTTGGTGTACAGGAAACATAATTATAACTTCTTACCTCAGGTAATTTAGTGTCACTTTGAGTCAAATGTACTCCTCCAATTTCCACTACATTCGGAAGATAAGCCGCGGAGGTATCAAAACTGAAATGTCCATTAATCAAAATCAGAGAAGCATTTTTTTCCAAGTCGTACAAACTTGGTACTGGCTTCGGTAAGTCTGGTAGATACTTCCTTACCAGCTTCTCTTGGTCTGCAAGATACCAGTATCTCCAATAAACATATTCGTATACGGTGAAATACAAATTCCGCAGTCTAGCCCAAAATGTTGTCGGCTCCCTGACGTCCAGAAATTCTGAGAGAACTGTGGCCGTCTGCAGTGGGTTTCTAGTTATAATATTGTGTCTCATACAATTTCCGTATGTCGTAACTAGGACTAAAGGAGCATTGTACTTGTAGGCTAGAACATTGAGTGCTTCTTGAAAGAATTGTTCGCTGATGACCAAGTCAAACTTGGTGTCTTCCTTCAGAAGGGTTTTGATTTCAGTTGAGTTTAGTACAAGTTCTGTGAAGGCTATGCCTCCTTTCCATAGAATGTTCTGGTGGAATGTCTCTGCAGATAGGTCTACCATTTCGAAGACGTTGGGTCTCCCGCCTCCTATAAACATAAATAAGATCTTATATATAAACTAGCTTTTGCCCGCGGCTTCGCTCGCGTTAATTTAGAATTTGTCAAGCTAGCGGTGTGAAATATACTTTACGACCTATTCTCATATCTACCAAATATACACAATAAAATCGGTCGAGCCGTTTCGGAGGACTGCGACCACAAACACCGTGACACTAGATTTTTATATAAGAACTTGACTTACGCTTAGTTTGTTGCATTAGTAGCTAAACGTGGGTGGCTATCATAAAATGATGTTTCAAGGTCTCTCGTCATGCTTTATATCATAATATTTACATTACTTGAAGAGATGAATATTAAAAAGTAAGCATACAGCTGAGAATTTTCCATTGTATTGAAATTCGATAGTATCAAGTACCTTAATATAATAACGACACTTATGAGTGTTTTGATTGATACCTCGAGTTTCAAAAAGAACTACATAATATTAAAAATAAATATTGATTGTGTTTTCAGTAAGGACAATTAACATTTACATACAACGTGACACAATCCTTTAATATTTATATTTCATAACCAACTTTGATAAGCATAGACATAACACCCATTTTTTTGTAAACTTTTGAAACAACTAAATTCCACAAAATTAAACAATTACTCAATAAATCGATCGTAAAATTAAGAACAAACATAAAAATTAGACTAGAATAAATAAAAACTCACCTATAATATCCCAAATCTCCTTATCATCCACCTTATACTGATGGTAGTTCGGCGGAGGGTTAGGTAGCCTATGACCAGTAATCACAGTAACATTATGTCCCCTACGAGCCAACTCCAAGCCAATGGGTTTTAACATAATATAATGAGACTTCGACGTAAAAGGCACCACATACAAAATATTTGCCGACTCACAATAATTTGCCACAGCCAAGAAAAACAAAACTAATTTTAAAGTATCCTGAAAAAAAAAAACAATTTGAAACTTTTGTCACGAATTTTAAAAGTTAAATAAAAAAAGTAAAAACGTAAACACGCACCATTTTGAAAGAATTTAAATTTCGAATAATTTGGCGGTTTGTTTTTGAATTGCGTTCTATGAACACTACCCACTGCTTAGAAACGTCATACTAAACTGACGAGCATTCTTTATAGTTTATATTAATGACAAAAGTCCGCATTACATTAGATAAAGTAATGTCCGCAATAGATTTTGCTTGTCATGTTACTGCTCAAGTTTGAAATACCGGAAACTAAATAGTTTCTATGTGGGCAATGATATTCAAAGTTTATTATTTTAATAATATGTTTTTTTGTAATCTAACGATATTTTTAGGTAACTTTTTTTAAAGCATGGTTACTTAATTACAATTATGTGTTTTTCAACATAGCGAGACCAGTGGTGGTGGCCCCGACTTACGAGCAGTGAGTCGTGAGTTCGAACCCAGTCAGGCGCATTACTTTGTGTAATTTATTTCATCACCACTGCTCCCAAAACGGTGAAGGAAACGGGCATGTCCTAGAACCAAAAAATCGAAGACATATGACATCTACCTATCCGCACTGGGCCCGCGTGGTGGATTATAGCCCATTCCCTCTCGTAGAGAGGAGGCCTGTGTTCCAGCAGTGGGAACATTATACCGGGTGTAAACAGACCCTTCACGAAGCCGTTAACCAAGCATTCTGTACATCAAACTAAGTAACTTTACGCAAAAATTTATTGCTGGGAAACGACTTTTTTTTTTGGGGTAAAAAAACACGTTTTACGGTAGGACTCAATGCAACGTACTCAAAACATTGTGCTGACGGATGGATTGAATAGTACGAGGGTCGTGGAGGTGTTTAAAGTAAAAACGTACATTAAAATAATCTATTTAAAAAAAAAATGTGAAAAAGTTGGAACTTTGACCCCCTATATCTCCGTAACTGGAAGGTTCTCAGGTATGGTCTAGAACAAAAAAAATGATCGTAATGACGGGGAGAACAAGTGCCCTTCGGCTTTGTTAAGGGTCTTTTTACACCCTTCAGGCTGATTATGCTTATGCTATTAAGTAATTTAATGAACGATTTCGTGAATGTTATTGGATGAGTTAAATTATGTAATGTTTTAAATTCAATACAATTATATCTACAGATACATTTAAATACATATTCTTCAAGTAGATACTTAAAATCTTATAATTTTTCCAGCGTCTCATATCCACGTCCCATTTTTGCTTCCGCGTTGCTCATAGAATCTAGTCGTGCGCTCATTAGCAACCCTGGGCCACCTCCTCATCATATATAAATGCAAGTTCCTGACTTTAATAATGCGCCTTAAAACTGTAAGGTTTAGTAAATACTCTAAATATCTTCAAAAATACTTTGTACTTTCTTATACCCTTAATAAGGCAAAGGGAATAGTTTTCCCACCATATTTTTCAGCTCATTAATTAAATAAAGTGTTCTTGGTAGGTATTCTATTGTTGTACAAAGGTTATTTAAAGACTTATCAATCACTTATTAAATATTCAAAAAACATTAAAAAAAATAAAAAAATATTTTCTACCAATAATACTTGTGCCAATTTGGCATTATTTTGCGATTCCTTGATCGTTATGCCCGTTTAAGGGTTAATATATAACGTAATCTACTGAAATCGTAAGTGAGTTGCGTCTCGATTTTTTAAATTTTACTCTATACTCTTTAGTTTAATGGTTTTAGAATTCAATACGTAACGTATTGCGTTTTTTCATCATCATCATTTCAGCCGAATGATGTGTCACTGCTGGACATAGGCCTCGCCCAAGTGACGCCACATTGACCGGTCCCGTGCGACTCGCATCCAGCGGATCCAGCTTCACGTCTTTTATCTGAATATACTTAGGAACCCTGTGTGCGTGTGAGAACAACACGAATTGAGTTGTTCTCACAAGCACACAGGGTTCCGTAGCACCAAACAAAAAAGCAAAACTGCATTTGTTTTTCATAGTATGTTAATGAAAAACAAAGTTACTGCTGCAGTTTGATGAAAAAATCCCAATTCTCAAATCTTATTCAAACCAATTTTCGTTGAAAGTTTTTTCTACAATCCAATTTTTTTCAGAATTTTCCATCTCTTGCTTTAGAAATTAGAGAGGGGGACACTCATTTTATTACTTTGAAAGTGTCTATCTTTCAAACGATTGACTTTCAGAAAAAATGGTTTTAAGAACTTCAATGCTATTTATACACACCCCGCACGTAAAGGTTTGATGAAAAACATTTTTTTTAGTTTCAGTTCCATGTATCCGGGGAGCCCCGCTTAATCTTTTATTTTTGTATAAAAATTGTAAAGCGGTTCACAGAATACATCTACCTACCAAGTTTCAACTGTGTAGTCCTAATAGTTTCGGAATAAAGTGGCTGTGACATACAGACGGGCAGACAGACAGACATGACGAATCTATAAGGGTTCCGTTTCTTGCCATGCGGCTACGGAACCCTAAAAAAGGCTAAGGAGAGAACTTTTAAGGTTAAAAGTTCAAGTTCACTTCTTGGCCTTTTTTAATATTTTGTTTTTACAAATAATACTGTCGATTATCATCTAATATGTTAAGAGTTTGTTAAAACATTCTGCAAGATAAAGCCCAATGAAAGGGTAAAGGTTGCCTCATTGAATATTCCGAGATATCTATTACCATACCCTTTAATTGTTATCCACCCTCATATCCGGATTATATTGTATTCAAACAATGCCTGTTCTATTTAGTTGAAACAATTTGTTGCCTAAAGATGATAATAAGATTAGGGACGGTTTGGGTAAGAAATATTTGTATTTAACATAATAATGTCGGCATGGCACTCCCTTGGCCCTTGTCCATGGAAAGGACTGTCCTAATGTCGCTATTTGTTCTTTGTTTTCTGTATATCTATGCCAATTAAGTTTAATTTCAACACCAAATTGTTCATATTATTGAGGTTTTACTAAAACCGCTTTTTGTTTATAATCATTATTTTGTTTTTTCCACTGACTACACACTATTTTACTGTGATGTTTTTTGTAACAACGCCATCTACATAAGTAGTGACGAACTACGCAGAGGCTTCATTCAGAAGATTTACGTGTGTGACTTTTTCAGTGCAGTTTACTCAGTGCTCATGGCGTTTTACTGTAGTTATAAATATACCTTAATTTCGGATGATATTTGATTGTTTTCAGAAACAATATTGTGGAAGACAACGGTTTCTTCAACGGGTCAATATTGATATTTTTCTTTGTTACACCATCTATGTAATACATATGGAATGCAATAAAGAATTGATGTTAGGTTTTATCAACAACTTCATAATAAAGGTGTATGAAAAAAAACTGCATAAACCGTTTATTTTGACAAACTTCTAAGATAATTAATGATTTAGTTAATGACTTAATGAGACAAGCAGTTCAGTAGTGGCAGCATTTTGATGTAAATATTAATAGGAAACTTATGTCAGACTTTATTGAAAGTCTTACAGATATTTCTGCTTCTTTTTGGCCACCCCAATCTTAACAAGAAATTGAAATTCATTACACATTTTATAAATTTTAAAAATTATGTAAACCAGTGCTCCAACTATGGCAAAAATAAAAGCATAAACATCAAGCATGTTATAAGTTATCCAACTTTGTTTTAAAGCCGGACTTTTCATGTGATCAGCACCCTTATTCCTAATGACATATTGTATCCAGAATATAGCGGTATCTAAAGGCTTCATAGGTCTATCTTTGAATCTACGAGAAAGGTCCTTAGCCCGATTTAAATAAGTGTCATCTTTCAAGAATTCACGTAAAATTCGTTCGAGGTTTTCTTCATTAATATCGTGGTACAACAAGGTTGTTCCGATTCCAGCCTCTTCAGCTTTTTGCAAGTTCTTGTACTGGTCACCGTAAACTGGGATCCCTATGATTGGTACTCCGTGGTAAACAGCCTCCAGCGTTCCAATCAGACCTCCATGGGACAGGAATACCTTGATATTTGGGTGTGCTGCAAACATTAATATATAATCATTTATTACTGATTTGCCAAGAGTTTCAAGCTTTACAGTGACTGAAGAAAATACAAATGAAAGAAGTGGTTTTGAGTTTTCTGCGAGTCACCGTGACGCTACTTACAGAGCGACGGTAATCACGCAAATAAAATAAACTAAACTTTTTTTTTAAACAAACATTCCTTTAATAAAATAAAAAGAAGAAAATTAGATGTGTCTATCAACATTGAACGCGTATACAACGTTTTGTGTCCGAACTATTAACCGTTGAGGAGTTCTCTTTTGAGGAGCTGATCCTGGCTGCAGGATCAAGTCATGTCTGTCGCAAAAATATATTGTCCCCAGAACTAACGATGTATGCAATTGGTGACATAGTGATTGAAAAATCACCTACTTTTATAAAATGTTTTTTGAACCAACTTACACAATATTTCCTTTTGAGGTAACCATTTTCTTACAACAACATTAACTGGTTTTTGGTCTAAATTCTCAGCTTCCCATTTCCAAAGAACCGTTTGATTCAGTCGTTTGAAAACATTGATAAAAGCATTTCTTTTTTCAATTGGTAGTTCGGAACTTTGAACATTTGAACCAAAGTTGACATACACCACTCCTTGAGTAGCTTCATCTAGGACTTTTTGCAGATCCTGAAACAACAAACAGAACACAGAATATTTTCAAACCTAAACTGATTTACATTCTGTGGACCTTGGAATCGTTAAAACTTTTGCTTAAATCCAAGTAGATGGAAGTAGCACGACAGAACACCACGCCACTCCTCTTAGGCGCAAATTATATAGAAACGGTGTAAGGTGAAGGCGCGGCGCAGGCGTGGAATTTATAACGAAACTTAAGAACGGCGTGCCTGCGCCGCGCCACTTGAGTGTAATTCACGACACGTCCCCTTCGTACATTTTGTATGAAAACGTTTTGAAGCGCCATCATGCCTGCACTGCGCCTTCACCTTACGCCGTTTCTGTATAATTCGTGCCTGAGATGGTTATTTTTTTAAAGAATCAAATATAATTTGAGACCAAAATTTAAGCAGCACACGGTACAACAATGATTACGCAGTAGATACTCACGTCTGGTAGTTGGGAATCAGTCTCTGACAAATGCAATCCACCAATTTCCACAATATTGGGAAGGAATGCTACAGGAGATTGAAAGGAGAAATGGGTGTTGAGCAGCAACAAAGAAGCGTTCTTTTGTATCTCGTACAAACTAGGCACCGGTTGCGGGAGATTTGGAATATATTTCTCCACTAACTCCTCTTGTTTGGGCAAAAACCAGAATCGCCACCAGAAATAATCGTACACGTTCAAATACAAGTTTCTCAATCTTCCCCAAAAGCTATTGGGATTCTTCACATCTAAAAACTCGAAGCTCACAGTTGCCAATTGCAAAGGATTTCCAGTTAACAAACTATGTTTCGCACAATTTACCATGGTGGATATAAGCACTAATGGAGCATTATACTTGTGAGCTAAAACATATGTTGCTTCTTGGAAAAATAGTTCGCTGATAACCAGATCAAAGGATTGGTTTTCAGCTAACAGTAATTGAACTGCTGGAGATTTCAAAGAACCCTCAGTGAGAGCTAATCCTCCTTTCCATAAAGCTTCTCTATGGAAATCCTCCGCGGAATATTCTGCCATAGTAAAAAGATTTGGACGTTCCCTTCCTGAAAACAAATAAAATCCATAGTCCAATTTGTCAGAGTTTTCTACTCTTACAAATTATAGCTAGCGGGAGTTAACATATGGGATGTTAACTCCCGCCCATTTTTGACATTATTCTTACCAAGTACATCCCAAAGGGTTTCATTGCCCACCATCACCTGGTGGTAAGTCGGAGGATGCTCGTGTTCCCTGTGAGCTGTGATGACGGTGACGTTATGTCCTCTCCGGGCCAGCTCGAGACCCACCGGTCTCTGCATTATGTAATGCGACTTTACCGAGTAAGGAATCACGTACAAAATATTCGCCGAATCACACCACGATGCAATTGTTAAAACGATACCTAGCTTAAGAATTGCCAACATTATTATGAATTTTAGTAGTCTGATTGATGAGGAATTGCTACTACCGTTCACGACCAAAAATGATAATATTCTGAATGGTGGGATTGGTATTAATACAGACAACCAGTTTTCCACATCATGGTGGAAAATTAAATGCAAACAATGACATTATTACAAATGAATTCAGAACAGCTGGCGTGAAATGTCTTCACCATCTGTAACACAATGTAGATAAGATAGTAATAGGTATATAGTTAACAGGCAATGCAACTTAATCGAATAAAAAACTATGTAGTATCTGGGAATGTGGGTCTACTATTAGGTACACCATCAGTTGGGTAGTTTCGAAGATTACCGTGTAAGAGCATAGTAACACGTGATTTCTATATTCATTTGCATATTAAGATAAATTAGTATTTGCGGACAATTCTAATTAGTTTTTCGGCAACAAATGCGTAAAGTGTATCTTGTTGAACTGACGGTAACTAAGTGGCAACACGCTTATAATGGGTTTTCAACGGCCATCATGCGCGATTATAGGCCTATTATAGGCCTTATGCTCAACGTTGCGCCGCCTGCGTGATTTTCCTTTCCTCTTGACAACTTTTTCAAATTATTGTACTGATCGCCATGGCAGGCAGTTATTGTTTTCCATAGGGTCATAAAATGACAGATTCACCTTTTTTACACGAAATATTCAACTCGCCTGATGTGAAGCGATGATGTGATGTTTGAATACAAATAGTTATGTTCTTATAGAAACGTGAATAGTCTATATAACAGCACCAATAGGCGAAATGAAAAATCAATTACTTAAATTTCATATTCTGTACAGACCGTCCAGCCATTCGAAGACCAATATAGCCACAAAATACGAACAATAAATCCTAATAAAAATAGAATAGCAATTTTGAGCATTACAATAATTTGCTAATTAATATAATCTAATAGTCTGTTTAATGTGGTCTCGTAATCGCAAGCGATACTGCTAGGCATGAGGTTTTGGGTTCGGTTCCCAGGTCAGGCAAAGTGTTATTTAGTTTTTCCATCAGAGATTCATCAATCGCTGCCCAGAGTCAGGACAGTACAATTTGCAATCTCTGTCAGGCTGTTTGTTGAACAAAATATGATTCGTAAAATGATTTGGAAAAGAATTTCGCTTGCTACCCTGGTGCTTCCACCTTAATTGGTACCCAGGTTAAATACTACAGTTACTTAGAAGCTTCAGAGGCTCATTAATCCTGAGAGGAACAGTTTCAGGTGGTATTCTGGACAGCACCGCACTCAGATTGCGTGTCAGACGGGTCTATATTCCTCCGCGTTCCAAGCTATAATTAATTACATACCGAGACTCTTTTCAGCCACAGGAAGCACGTTAAGCCGAAGGTTGACTCTCATTTGTAGATCGTTACAGGCAGTCTGTGACCCGAAAGTCTGTCAACCAGAATTACCCAGGGGTATCTTATTACCCAGAAGTCCCCAGTCGCCAGTCGCTCCATGTAGTATACAGGTATTCAGCTGCATCCGGTTAGACTGGAAGCTGACCCCAACAGAATTGGGAAAACTTGTGCAGATGATGGTTACGGTGAAATAGTCTTTAGTAAATGGTCTTTACTACGTGATGTGGTTTAAAAATAAAACACAAAACTTTAGTGCGTATTAACACATTATAATTTTATTGATCATACATTTTTATTATAAAATCTTATCTATTTAATATTAAGTACTTTTACTTATTATTTTCTTAAAAAGTATCAATAAATGTTATTAAAAAAAATATAAAGCTATTCACAAAGTTAACGCCTTCGATTGTAAAAACGTACCCGAAATTGTTTTAAATTCATTAAGTACATTGGACGGATTTAAACCAATATTATAGTTAAATTAGTAAAGCTCTATGACTTTTTACATGATAACACGAAGCTCCTTAAACGAACATTAACAACAGTTACTGTGTGTGAAAATTAAGTTAGATAACTTACTAACTAAAGCGTTTCAAAGATTCAGTCTGTGTATGACTTTGATTCATTTAGTACATTCGAAAAAAATATGGCAGAATAAACATTTAAAATTAACTTTTCTCAATGTTATACATGTTACTAATAATCTCTTATTTTCTCGATTACTTTATAGTTACTACTCCTTCGTTCGGAGTACAAAGGACCATTCTTAGACTCATATCCGTGTGGCGCGGGGCGGATACCGTTTTCTATATACTTGGGGCTGGCTATAGGTTCGCCTTTGTACCCCCTGCTTTTGGTCACTGAGTTTATTTCCCTTGACTCGATAATCTCTTTTGAGCGTCCGTCTCTACCTGGCACGATCTTCTTACTGACTGTTTCCACAGTGTCGGTGACGCTGGGACGTTCGGGATCACCTGAGCGAGTGGTGTACCGGTAGGTCTCAGAAAAGTTATCGCTACTGTTGCTTCCCCGCCGTATCGCCGGCGACTTTATTCTCGAATCCAGCCGGGACACGAAGGGACTCGATTCCCTGTTGAGCGATTCCGTCTTATACAAAGGTGTTTTCCGTTCTTCTGAGATACGGTCTTTGTAATGCGGCGACGGTGTGTTGTATCGAGGCGATAACCTGCTGCCGTCCGATTCGTCGTCTGCGTGCAAAGTTTGATATAATTCAGGCGCTCTTTCCCGAAGCCCTTTCAGAAATATCTTTTTCTTATCAGTTTCGTCATAAGATTTACTGTATCCATTTGTGTGTCCGTTGGTCACTGGGGTTGTTTTTCCATATCTAGCTCCGAACAGGCCGTCACGTCTGCGCTCAGTTTCACGAGACACGGCATCAGCAAGGTCGCGCTGACTACGATTAATAATGGATACGATTCCTGGGCTTTTGAGCTGTTCTGGGGTTTCATCGAGACGACTCAGGTGGGGGTTTGATTTATACATAGTTGAGTAATTGCGGTTCATTGTTGATACGTAACGCGGGTGAGTCTCCGATTCAGGAGCTCCCATAGCAAAACTCTTGCTCCTGTTGAGAGCCTTGTATGTCCGCGCGGGTTTCGCAGGTCCCGGTGGGTATCCGTTGATCTTTCCGTCAGGCGCAGTTGTGACGTTGTTTGAGATGTTGACGGCGCTGCTGGAGCGCTTGTTGGGTGTGAGTCTGTGCCAGTATTTGTTGGAACTGGGTTTCTGGGGTTCGGTGGTTTTTTCTTTCTTGTCGTGCAGTTTCCTCGGCAGCGTCTGTGCGCTGCGAGTGTACTCCTCGTCGGGCTCGATGTTCGGATTCAGTCGACTTGTCGAGTGACTGAACCGACCCAGCGTGCTCGAGAATTGACCCCTGAAACCATTAAAGAAACAATTGAATATTTTTTATACAATCCTCATAGAAGATTTATCGACGGTTCGTGAAGGTGTAATGAGCCGAGCCCACGTACAATTATTGTGTTGTAGGTAAGACGCAAAAACTCGTAATCTTGTTGGTGTTCTGGTAATTGGATTCAATGGGGAATCTCCACCCACACGCCTAACGACCATGCTTTGTTTTCGTACGTTTAAGACGTCTTTGTTAAGGCCTGAACGAATTGTACATTATTTAATGGAGGACTTTAAAGATTTTTTTGGCGGTTAAATTTACAAAGATCAACAAAGATTTGAAGGCGGTTTTAAAACGCATTTTAAGCTAACAAAACAACCGTAGCAAAAGTGTGTCTATTGTAATTTGCAATAAATAATTATAACAAACTAATTTGCATACACCAACCTCCACCTTACATACGACAGGTGTTTATTAAGAACATTTCCTCAGCATGAGTCATTTGCCGTTTGTCATTGCGGATCGGCACATACTTCTCAATAAAGAGACTGTTTCACTTGACAAACACGACTGACTCATACACTAAATAAGGGTCTCTTTGCGAATAAAGGCATATTTACCCTTAATAGGCAATACCCATGAACGGCGTCGAATGAAAAAGGCAAGATATGCCGGAACGTAGTTTTAATTGAGAGAGCAAGCTTGCTGAGATTGATCAGTGAAACTATTGTCGTGTCTGTTAATAGTGAATGAATTAATTGTCTTTGTCTTGTAATTAGTCTTGGGATTGAGTTTAATTGAACGTGCTTTCGTGTCGCTGTAACACTTACGATGATTGTCTGATTGATCTTTATCGTGTTTGATGATTTGTGATTTAATTGACAAATTGTTATCTTTGTGCTACTTTAAGGCAAGGACTTGGAACAATTTTTGGAATATTTTAGATTTTCTGAGTATTGTATCGTTAATGCCGATGAAATATTTAGCTATCTCTTTATCTGGATTCTAGACTATATTGGCAAACATCAAGAATTGTAAGTCATTTCATTTTCTCAAGTTATTGCCATTTGAGAATATTTGAGGGCCATGATGGAACAGACAAGCTCCGAAAAAGGTTATTCAACCGAAATAAGCTTTTGAAAGTTAACTGCCTCGTTGGTCTAGTGGTCGCAAGCGCGACTACTGAACATGAGGTCCTGGGTACGATTCCCAGGTTGGGCGAAGTATTATTGGCTTTTCCATCAGGATTTTTTCAGTAGCAGCCACGGAGTTTGGATTTGTGCTCGATATATGGCAATAGGCTCGACCCCTATTACATGGGACTTGAAAAACATAACTGGCGAAATGTGGGTGCAACTTATGTTAGGTACACCTCTGCCTAACCCTTCGGGGATTACAGGCGTAATTTTGTGTTGAAAGGTTTTTTTTTTAATTTTCTAAAAACCCTTTTTTATCTTATCTTACTACTATTATAAATGCGAAAGGATGTATAGAAGGACCACTCAAACTTCTGAACGGATTTGAATAAAATTTGGCACGCGGACAGTTTATAACCTGGATTAACACATAAGACACTTTTTATCCCAGTAAAACGATCCAGTAGGACAATTACCGAACTCCACGCGGGCAAAGCCGCGGGCATAAGCTAGAATCGTATAATCACCAACACACACGCAGCTTGTAAGTGCCGCCATCAATAGCGATGTACTTGTGTGATAAGAGCCATTTTCCATGCAGTTGGACAATTACCGACCAGCTGATTTTATTGTTACATTATTTACAACTGACGTCGGCAAGCCTTTGAAAAATCATTGCATTCTTTAACAATGCATCACTTAAAATACAGTGGGATGTTGTTGATAATATTATAATTAAGTATTTATTTAAATTATAAATAACAAATTCAAATACATTAACGTTGCCTTAATTAACGCACATAATTCCTTATAAGTTGAAACCTAAGAAATACCTAACGAATTTGCATGCATAATTAGTTACCTTGAGTATGTCTTAGGTCTAACCCAACACCGTGACAAGAGATGCGTACGGGTATTGTGGAAGCTGTATTTGTCACAAATCTGTGACACATTTCTTGGTCCTTTGAGTCTTTGCAATACATATTTTGGTCTTTTGTGTTCTTAATGTGAATAGGTTTAGTTTCCGCAATTTTTAGAGTGACTGTTTTGAAATGTTTCAGCGTTAAACATATTTTGTTTTGTAAGCTGCGAGTCATTTCTTTTGTTTAGTTTAGCAAAACTATGAAGATATATATGCTAATGGTTTTAAAGCCCTGTAAATTATCTGAGCCTATGTGAGTTCTATTTAAGCGGAATTAGATCTAAACTTTTTTTTGCAAAACTTCGATGATTGAGATACAGGGTGGACTGGACACCGACGCGAAAACGATTACCATGTATTCAGTACATCATAAAAAAGTGCAATAAAGTACACGGTCAAAATGTATGGAACAGCAGATTTTTTTTATTAACCGATAAAAAAATTCTATGTGGGGGGGCTCAGAATGATGTACTGTATACGTGGTAACCGTTTTCGCGTCGGTGTCCCTTCCACCCCGTATATTTTACAAACTTTTGTTTTGAGACAAAAATCTAAAAGATTCATTGTCATAAACTTGTTTAAAACAGATTGCGAATATTTTTCTAAAAGGACATCGCTGGACCTTTATAATTATACAGTATCAATATAATATCTCCTGATATTAGATATGTAGCGTACATGCAATACTGTGTAATTAAACAGAATATTATGTTAGCAGATTGATATCAGGAAGTAGTATCTGCAACGCAATTGAATAATATTCTAAGTCCACGATGATATTCTGATGATAACATTTTGCTCCAATTAGTACCTAAAGAATCTTAAGTTCTCAACTAATTTAAAAATCCTAAGAATATTCTTTTGTGTATAAAACCTCGAGAACTTATTCTTAGTTCACAATAGCCGTATGAAAATGGCACTAATGAGTTCAACTGTTCATTGTAATCCACACTTAGACCAAGAATGCGACTGCAAGGTTCATCTAGCTACCTTATGTACTGACCATGTAAACAATAGAACAAACAGACTCTGTGTGGCGAAACAACTCATACATAAGTCAAATATATCCTTTTGGAAATACGTTTAAGTTACGTTTACGTTTTACCACGGAAACCTTGCCCAACCCACATGCTCTAACTTAAAGCAAATTCTACCTTTATTACTATAGACTTCTATCGAAACGCCGTAACTCTATGATAATATAAACACAAAGCATTAATTAAAGGTTTGCCAGATATTAATGTAGGTGGACGCGGCTGGTTGTAGAACAAGCTTCTATTTAAGGCTCATTGGATTACATTTTTTTATGAAAATTGAATATCTATCATCTAAGATCATAGCTATATGTGCTTCACTACCAAAACAGATAACATGCTAGAGGCTGTTCTGATCAGCTCCTAATAAGTCGCGACACATATTTTATCACAATGGCTAATTAATTTTATTGATGTTTTGATGAGAATAGGAAATGGTTGATTGCTTACCTTTCGCGGTGGTCGCGGGCGTCGGCGGCGGCGGCGCGTCTCGAACTGCCCTCGTACTTGTGCTCGCGGCCGTAGATGCTGGGCGCGAAGGGGTCCTCCCCGAGGTAGTAGCGGTGCGGCGGCGCGACGGGGGGCGCCAGCTCGCCGCCGTACTGCTTGTACGTGCGCGACGAGTGCTCCGGCGACGGCGTCCGAGAGGTGCGCCACCTAGCGCGCCGCTCCGCAGACGCCGAGCGAATCTTCCCGACCAACTTCCGAATCGAGTTCCCGATCGCAGACCCCACAGACTTACGCGCCGGCGATGGACGCCGCCCATTGTCAGCGAAACGAGTCTTCTGATTCTGCTTGCGCTCGTCCCGATCGCGTCGCCTCGGAGGCGTACGATCCCTATCCGAACTTTCACGCCTCTCCCTGGGTGGAGAGTAATCTGGCGGAGGCTCCACGGCTCCCTCTTCGCGACTGTCACGCGACCTTCCCGAATTCTCATTCCTGGATGAGCTCCTGTAGCCGCTGTCGTAGCGGTGCTCTTCGGACAATCTTTGTTTCGTTGGTCGTTTTCGTTCCGGCGCGATCGGCCGGTAGTCGTCCTCGACCGAGGGCTCGCGGAAAGCGCGCTCTGCTTCTAGCGGCCGGAAAGGCGAGCCGCGCGGCGGACTGTGCATAGTCGACGACGACACGTAGGCGGAGTCGTCGCGCGAGGGCGGGTGGCGGCGCCCGATCGGTGATGACCTCCCCTGCGGCGAGTCGCGCTTCCCGTAAACATGTCTCGGGGAGGAGCCGTTTAATCGATCGTCGCTAGCATATGGTGAACGCACTGTCGGTGGTGACGGTGATGAACTGCGTGGCTCGGGCATCCTGGGCTTGCTGGCGCGTCGCTGCGACCAGTCCGCAACCCCCTTGAAGTAGCCACCGGTCCTGTTCACTGGTGCTGCCGGTCGTTCGTCTGAGGGCGTTGACGATTTCGTTTTGCGCAGAACTCGATCTCCATACACGGGTGGTGGCGGTACAGATGATGTCTTCCCGTAGTATCCCTCGTCTTCAGCCTTTTTGTAGAAGGCGGGGTCAGGTCTTCGCCCTATTTCTTCGGCGATGGAGTCGTGTGACGAGCGGGATTCGCTGCCGAAATGATTCTCGAGCCACTTGGATGTTTCCTTCTTGCGTGTTTCTTCCTCGATGTCGTAGTCGACGGGACGTTTGTAATCCTTGTCTTGTTCTGAAAACAGAGTGAACTATGAGCGCGGAGCGGCACGGGTACAGTGAGCGCGGGCGCGCGCGCTGCGGCTCACGGCGGAGTGGCGCGCGAAGCATCCTCTGCCACACGCTATGGCGTAATCATTCAGTCAATAAGTTTGCCAAACTATCGAAGGTCAATGCGATGTATACTCGAGACAACTTTACTTAACCGCTGCGAGACATTACCGTGCATATTATTCACTGAATGGTAATTTCTGGGTCAGTATTACTTCACGTTATGTTTATGGTGTTATGTAATTATTGTCAGCTTTGGTGGTCATTTAACTTAGATGGTAATACGACTATTGTATTTAGATTGCTATTCTTAGCGTAGTGGCCATTTTAGGTAATATCTGAGGGAGAGAAATTGTGGGCACAGCCAATTATTATGAATAGACAAATAGGATTGAAATACAATGCTGAATAGAGTCCGATACGCCATGAATATGGTTTAGTTCATAAATAAGACGTGTACGGCTAACTGTTGATCATTGGAAACGTTCGTTCTTTTAGTAAATCGTTCTTTATAAGTTTAAAGGGCACCGTCCCAATGCGTTGAGTCTATATATAAAGCCGTTACAGCAAGATTGACAAGTCGCTGACATTACGACATTATGTACGGAACCGGGCGATCTTCGCAATCAAGTTTACACGCCCTATAAGCTTCAAGCCATTGCGAAAACTGTGATTAAATACACATTTATGAGGAAATTTCTCTGATTTATGCGTCGTTCCTGCAACTGTGAGCCGGTTGGGAATGCTATGACTACATAATTATGAAACTAACACCATTGATTGGTGATGAGTATTTTATAGAACCGTAACTGAGATCCTTATTCAAGTCACCTTTAGAGCAAAAGGCTCTTTTGGAACGAAGTTTCTTTTTTATATAAATTTATTTTTATACATAAACATTTATTTGGCTAGGTGTTATGCCTATGACAACCGACTTGCAAATACACAGAGTGCGAACTACTAGGTAAGTACTGGCAAAAATACAATGCATCCGATTAGACTGGAAGCCGCCCCCAACACAGTTAGGAAAAGCCTAAGCAGATGATGACGATGGTACGTTCTGGCCTGTTTTGTAGTCGAGCTTAAAAGCTGATCTGTGGACCGTGCCAAGCTGAGTTGGTTATGATGATGAACGCGAAGCACTGCCTTTAGAGCAAATAGAGGAAGTAATTTTTATAACTATTCACGAAGGAAGGGAAAGCTATGGGTTTGTTATCTTGGTCAATCTCATTATAATTTCCTGATACAGTCATTGCTTACAGTTATTAACAGATGTAGATGAATAATAAATATTAAGATTTAGTCATCTTCCTGCCCTTGTCCCATGTTATTTGGGGTTTCTTCCATTCTCCTCTGTCAATCGTCACTCTATCATTTAGTCATTTTTCTTCATATCATTATTCATACAATCCATCCATCTTTTCTTTGGTCTTCTTCTCCCTCTCGATCCATCAACATTTATATTCATTACTCTTTTAGTCACATGCGATTCATCCCCCCTCATCACATGCCCATCAAATAAAATTGAACACATATATTATTATAACCCATCAAATATAATTGAACATATATATATATATATATATTATACAATATAATTAAAAGATAACTATGAAGTTAATAATGCATCGCATACCTGTTTCGATTAATTTAGATATTAAATGTTTGTTTTTTTTATTTCCATCGTAATATGCGGTATTTTTATTTGATTTTGATATAGTTTCATTATTAGGATTCTACTATTTGAACAGTATGCATCACGAATTATCATAATTGTTTATATTTTTTACGACACATAATAATACCAGGCGTCTATTTGCAATCAAGACAGCACATAACATTCACGGCACATGTACAAATACCCAATAATGACACATTAAACAAAACGCCGTATGAATCACATTACATTAGGTACATTAGGTAAACCATAAAGTTATGCTTTCTGAACTTTAATGTTTTATCACAGCATTCAATGCTAAAATCTTATTGTTCTACAGTTCTGTTATTTTATGTACGACAACACGAGCCGTTCACCGTAATGCGTGGTAACTGATGTCACTGTAAATTCTGATTATTGATACAAATACGAAGCACGATTTGTAGCTTTTGTATTTACTTAGAATTCCTTGGGAACTTGATGACAATTCCCCTGTACCATGATAATGGTATGGTGCTATATGACAGTGAGTTTCATGCGTCAGTTTGAGAATGTATAGAAAATTTGGGCTATTGAATTATGGCGCAATTACAATTAGGTCGTTAGCCCGCATTCGGGTGGTCGACTGACTTTATTCGAATTATGGTACCGGTTACACTGGTCATCGTAATGGAATGAGAAGGAGGTCGAGTACTTGCACCTGTACCCGAAACGATGAAGCCGGACGAATTTGTCCGAAGACGGGTGGACTTGAACTCTTTCATTTATACTTGGTCGTCTACCCGAATTCTAGGGGCAATCGTATTCGGGCTAACGACCAAGTACCTATAATAAAGCCCTCAGTTTGGGAATGCACAGGGAAAATTGACTTATTGAAATAAGATGGAAGCGCCCGGGTAGCCCGCTAAATTCAAATTTTCTTACGTTTATTGCAATTTGCAAGTCAGTGCCAGGTTGTATGTTGATGATAAATGAGTAGCGCAAGTAACACGTATGTAGTTACAGAATTATAATCATCAATACAACCCTCTAAGTTCATTTAACCCCATTCAATAAGTAATTCAATGGGAATAAGGTTTAAAGAACTTCTTCAAACCTTAGAACTTATACATAGCACACCTTTAGATGCATCTAGCCTATCTTTCTTAGTACAGTCACGTATTGCTTGCTATCATAGAAGACACCAGAAAGAACCATGAAATACTACGTTTTATTGACCATCACGTTATTACAACTCAAAACTTTTATCTATACACGTAAATAAAATTGAATTGTCTGTTTGTAATTTCAAAACAGGTTTTTACTGAATGCATATGAAAGCGTATACGGTACTTATGACAAAAATACATGTTTTCAAATTTTTATCTGTCTGTCAGTCTGTTTGTTCCGACTTATCTCCGAAACGGCTGGACCGATTTTGACGGAACTTTTACAGATATCTGATATTAAAAAGAAAAACGTAGGCTTTTATTCCAGAAAAAAAGGATTAAAGGTTTCGTGTAAAAAAAATGAAAACTCTTGAAATTGTTAACAAAATCCAATTCAAATAAGGAAGTCATATTTTTATAATAATTTTTCGCAGACGAAGGTCGCGGGTAACAGCTAGTAGTAAATAAACACCATAAAACGCCAAACTGTATGTGTCATAGTATCCAGCTGAACAAACATGAAAGCCTGTTACTCAGTAAACGTTATTTAAATGATGTTTTACATTACATGCAACAAAATCACACAAATAAGACAAAACAATAACAGCACAATGTCTGTAAAGGTGAACAAACTTTCTGAAATAAATTTTACAGGATTGGCCAATGTGTCATCGGTTGAAAATTCCGATTAAAATCCAACTGTTTACTTTATTTTGCGTCTTTTTTTCGCTAAACTTGACTACCTCAAATCACTAAAGTCTTGACTCTTTTTCTCGTAGTTTAAAACCAATAAGTACCCTTGCTATAATTGTCTTCCATACCTATACAAAGTGTAAACGGACCCTTCTTGAAGCCGTCAACCAAGCATTCTGTACATCAAATTAAATAACTATGCAAAAATGATTGCTGGGAAACGACTTTATTGGGTTGAAAAGTCAGGTATTACGGTAGGACTCAATGTAACGCACTCAAAATATTAAGCTGATGGATGCATTGAACAGTGCGGAGGTCATGGAGGTATTTAAAGTAAAGTTATAACATTAAAAACTTGTATTCCGTTACTAGAAGGTTCCCAGGTATGATCCAGAACAAAATAATGGAGAACAAGTACCTTTCAGCTTCGTGAAGAGTATTTTTACACCCATTATCTGTCCAATGGTTTTATATATAAAAAGTGCAAATCTGCTAAGCCACAAGCAATTTCCCTAAATGCTAAATAACCATGTGTACATGATAACAGCATTGTTTTTGCCAATGCCAAAGGCAACGATCAGATTTCCCACTTTCCACCATTCGAAAAACATATTACTCAAAAATTTTCATCAGAATAACAGATTACGGTAAACTTGCCTCTGCCATGTCACAATCACCACAGACCTCTGAGCGTAGGCCCAACGACTCACCATATGCGGCAACTGATGGGCATGTAGCATCAAATTGACCACTTAAACTCTCGTTTAAACGTGGCACGTGTGTTTACTAACTCCTTAATTGTTCGCAAAACCATTTACCTACCAGATTTGTGAGGGAAAGTGAATAGGATACTGTGTCATTGAGATTGGACCGATAAGTCTTCAGCGTTGTATCGAGATGAAGTCATGTTAGCCAACTTTCAAGTATTTTTAGGGATTTTTAACCAATCATCGAATAGTTTTTCTAATTAACCAAGCATTGGCTGATAACTGAAATGATTTTCAATGTAAAAAAAAACGTATTGTCTTTACAATTGTTGCATTAAGTAGGTACCGCTACCTAACCCTAAGAGAAAACAAACGCAATGAGATTACTTATCAGAAAATTCTGCATACAGGTACTTCCACTAGATCAAAGGAGACTGGGAAACAGGTTAAACGTTGTCTCAAAGACAATTATAGACCCACAAGGCAGAAAAGTGCGAAGGTTTGGCATTCACGGATGAGCCCGGAAGCGTCCCTCGCTCCTATTACGGGCATCGTACGTAGTGCGTGGGATACTAACTGTCCTGGCAATTTGTTTCCTTAAAGGCTGCTTACTGGTTGCAGGAAGACGCACCGAGAGGCACTGCGTACGAATAATGCTTATTGTGACTGTATAACGCAATGTGAACTATTCTAGCGGTATTTTGTGTCTACGATTCTTATTGTAGTGCCCATGTATCTATCTAATTGAAAGGTTTTACTCTCGGAAGACCAAGAAAAGAATGGATGGATTTTGTGAGAAATGATATGAAAGAAAAAGGAGTAAATGATAGCGTGACGGTTGACAGAAGAGAAGAAAAGAAAAATACGTGTTGCGCCGACCCCAAGTAACATGCGACAAGGACAGGAAGATGATGATGAAAGTCTTTACTCTGAAGACAAGTTGGATTACATTCGCAAGTAAATAATCAGAGTCAATGGACAGCCGGGCCTACAATTGAATCAATCAACGTCAAAGACCCAAAATTAATCCTAACGATAGGTGATCTCTTAAATCGCTAATCCCAACTGAGAAACGTTATCATTGATTACAAATGCACGACTAGCCCAAAAAAAGCTAACAATAGAACTGTCCTCATCATTAGCTACAAAGTCTTTTCCTCAATTTGTCATCTCAAGCGTCCAAACCCGAGCAGAACATGCGACGTGCGTCCTTTGCGACAAGGAAGAGCATTCACATGCTCGTATACCACGGAACGAGTTGTCGAGTAACTCGATCGATCAACTTGAACGCAAACAATAGTCGAGTAGCCATGCAGGTTAACTGGCGACAAGGTCGATATGTGTACCACTTCTCACTGGCTCACTAGACGTGTGTATTTGGCCAGAACTATGAATATATTATGCGTTTCAAATATTTATGATGGACAGTCGATAATTGAGTTATTTATTGCGACTGATTTTGTAACGGACGGATTGGCATTTGGAATGATTTAGGGTGATTTTTGTAATCATTTTAGTCATTATTCTTAATTAAAGACAAAACGTTTTAAAATAGCAGCAATGGCAAAAGTTAATTTTAACGACGAGATATTATACAAAAGTATGCTTTAAATCTGACAAGCTATTAGGCTTTATGTAGGTAGAAATTACGGACTGTTCGAATCAGATCCTAAGCTAGATGTGCAGCTACATAAAAATTATGCTCCTGAAAAAATCTACCCTAAATATTCTGTCTTTTGCGACTGAGCTGATTCACGACAGTATTACAAAGTGGGTAAGATGTGTAAAACGGACAACTGTCCTCCTGATTGCGATTGGGTAGTTTTCACTTTTTTGTTTCCCAGTTTGTAATTGCATTCACGCGCTAGTGAAACTGAAATAGTAGCACCTTATGACAATAATAAGAAACAAAAATATTATTTTTCAATGCATATCAACAAAATATACGTCAATGTTACGTTAAACAAGATCAATATCGTACCTACTTATACGTAAAAAGTCGTAAAAATTCAAAAGGCACTCAAAAGCAATAAGAAAGGTTTTTTTTTCGCATGGGAAATCACCAAAAAACCCCCCCCCCCCCCCCCCAAGAGGGCCTTTTTTTTTTTTTTTACGGATTGGAAATCATCAAATGACTTCTCCCGCTCCCGCTGGGTGGAGTGGGAGGGAGTGTCAGACTCTTACTGACTAAAACCCATCCATGTTCCTTCATTGCCCTTTGTGTTCCAGGGCCACGGTATCTCTTTCGAACAGTCCCGCAGCCCCGGCAGGCATCGGCCCTTGCGGGCCCCTTCCTGGTTGCTGACATCTCTTTGAGGCGCGCGTGGAACACGAACGCGCCGTCGACACGGCCTGTCGTCATAAGACGGACGGACGGTGAGCTAACCCATTACTCACCGTCCACAGGCCCGCGCCTACGGTGGCCGGGAGCCACCACGTGGCCCCCGACGCCCGGTGCGTCGCCCGCGGCGGCTGGGACGTGAGATTCTCTCCCTCTCACGTCCCGCCACCTCCTTCGCTAGCATGACTGCTTCGCAGAAGGAGGTGACGGCTTCCCATTCCCTCTCGCTCCGGACCATGGCCTGAACCAGGGCCGGGCGCGAGAGGTCGCCGCCGCCTATCGCCGTTACGAGGACACGGCGGAGCTCCGCCCAAGCGGGGCAGACCTCCACGGTGTGCGCCACCGTGTCCTCCGGACGATTCTCGCAATGATAGCACCCGGGCGTTTCCTCCCGCCCGATTCGGTGCAGGAACCTCCCGAAACAACCGTGTCCGGTGAGGACCTGCGTCAGGCGGAAGGTGAGGGCGCCGTGGCGCCTCTCTAGCCACTCCTCAAAGAGGGGACTTATCGCCACTATTGTGGCGTGCCCTGCACTGGGTTGCGACAGTCGCTGTCTCCATGTCGCCATGAGATCGCGTCGGAGGTCTTTCCGCTGAGCGGTGATTTGCAGCGGAGTTTCCCCCCGACGTAGAGCCCCCGCGCGCCATTCATGCAGGCGCGCGAGGACTATCGCCTCCAGATCCCATGGCGGCAATCCGGCTAGGAGGCTCGCCGCCTCGCGGGAGATCGTGCGGTACCCCCGGATCAGCCTTACGGCTACGACCTTTTGGGGCGCGTTCAGGTAGTGCGCGGCACGCCGCTTAATTGAACGCGCCCACACCGGGGCCCCGTAAAGGGCCATGGACCGCACGACCCCCGCGTAGAGCCTACGGCAGGAGGCGTTTGGACCACTCAGGTTGGGCAAGAGCCGCTTGAAGGCAGCCCCGGCCCCCCAATAGGGCCTCACTTATTGTTTAGGGTTTGTGCTGCAGAGTTACCAGTCCTCTATACATTATAGCCTATACCGCTATTTACAAAATTGGCTATCGATTATGGCAAGACAGTAAAAAAATCTAATCACCACACAAAATAATAAATAACCCCATCACATAATATTTCAATCAACTTCAATGAAAAGTGGAAAAAATCTTGACACCTCTATAAGCGGACACTAATATGTATGATCAATTTTAATAGCCTATGTAATAAACCATCCAATTTGTATGAAGTACCAAAGCTTGTATTGCCTTAGGCAGAATTAAGATAGACGCAATGCTCAGCAATATCAAAGGACACTGGTCAGGCTACTATCAACAAGTCATTTCTATTAAAAAGATCGCCCTTTATCCATCTAGCAGAGTTTACTCTAGTTCTCCGTCTTTCCCATTATGGTTGCCTTGACCTTGGTCTTGAGCCCGTTCAAAAACTTTGAGATTTAAGGCTCTGTTAGGTAGGTATCTACACTTTTCTGTGTGTATTCAAGAGCACACTTCTTAGGATACGGGGGGTGGATGCAGAAGGCGGAGGGTATGGTGTTGTGCCGCAGCTTGGGAGACGCCTTCGTCCAAAAGTGGACTGCGATAGCTAGGTGCGCTTGATCTGATAGTCATCGGTCCTTCGTTAGACAGAACCAACACCCAACCCTTTGTAAGTGTTTGCTAAAAGTACTACAGCAACATAGTACAAAAATTACTACAGCGCTATCTATGCCACAAATGAAGAACTAGCACCAAAATTCTGAATTGCGCCTTAGGACCATAGAGAAAAATCCGACAACTGTCGGGCACGCCCAAAGCCGAGGCTCCTGCCCTTGGCATGTAGTCGCTTAGTTTGTAAGTTCTATGCCCAAGCTGGAGGCCTTTCACTTAAGGCACCCACAGGATAGTCCGGTTAAGCAGTCGACAACCTAGGTTGAAAAGCGAGATGCCATTAAAAAAAAATTTTCAAGCAAGAGCCCACCAGACACAACACCCGTTTGGTCGGAGGACCCTTCATTTTCTATGGGGGATGAAGAACTTTACACCCTGTTCTTCATACTCCTAAACCTTTATCTTACGGCTAAGATACCTCCATCGGCCAATCTCACTTCTATCTGCTCTCAACCTTATACTTATCAGTTTTGTTATTAAACATCTTATAGAAGGTATAATTATTTCATTGCGAGTCACTACGACAGGTATCTGCCCACGGCGCCTACCCATAATATATTCTATGAACTTTTAAGGCAACTAGTTATTGCGAATAAAGCTTCTAACTACCGTGACGTTGCGTGTTCTACAACGATTCCTATTGGCTGTGAACAATATCTTTATTTAATTGAACCAATCAGAATTGGTGTATCATTTTATTCATCATTGACTGATGTAAATGTTCGGACTAATTAAGATTCTGTTTTGAATGCGGTATGCGTATAAGAAGTAAATTGCGCATTTATTTGTTTGGTATGTGGGTTGCTTTTGATCTTGTAACTTGTAAGTATGTACCTATCACAGATAAATTGATACCTGCCTACTACTTTGAAGGCCAGGAATAAAACTCATCAATTTATGGAACTGCCTCTTTGGTCTAGTGGTCGCAAGCGCGGCTTGTGAGCTTACGGTCAGTGAAAGTGTCATAAGGCTCAGCGTCCGGAATGCGCGGGAAATTTTACGACACCCGGATTTTCAAAAAATGAGAAAATTAAAAACAATAGGTAAGAAAAAAAAAACATAGAAATCACTTGCATATTTTATACAAATGTTCTGCAACATATCTGACTCAATGTATATAGGGTGACTGGTAATTTGTAACCGATACTTAAACGCGTGATTGTAGTCACGATAACAAAGAATTTTCCCAAAGAAACGTTAACCCTAAACATACCCTATATTAGGTACACCTCTGCTTAATTCTCCGGGGATTACAGGTACCATGTTTATATTATTACAGTAACCCTGAAAAGTTACTAGCAATAAGGCAGATATAAATTATACTTATTAAGATAAAATCTACAAAATCCAAAAGCGCAACTTTCAAAAATACTATTTTAAGAACTGAAGCCAGAACTTTTTTTTCTTTGCCACACGGAACTATTTGACCACCAAGGCTGACTTGCCACTAAAAATGGCGACAGTTCGACCATCGACCCATTAACATAACGACCGCATTGGAGACGCAGGTTGATTCTCATGAATGAACTTATTTAGCAATGAATGGCGAACTTCAACATAATAAATTAATGATAATGTCTCGCTCTGTTATGTAACAGATTTGTTGTAGATGAGGGTACGCGAAGAGTAGGTACCTTCCTGGATGAGGCCGAATTTTATTAACTAACGTATTCATGTTTTTTTCCAATTATTTTGATAAACACAATAAAATAAAATAGCGTTGCACCAATAACAAATAAGTTGCCGCTGTTTTATTTTATTCTTTTTCAAATCACGTTTGCTGTTTTATCAAAGCGCCATCTGTTATAATTAATTCATACTACCAAGCTAATAACTTTACTCAATATTCAAAACCGCGCTATCTATCAACGAGTAGATGAACTACAGTTGAAAGCCATCTAGTGGGCAAATAAGAAACTAATTAGTTCCATTTCTTACCGACTTGACGAAGGCGGCGTTGGCGTCGCATTCTTACTGATAAGCTGTCCCAGTCGTCATCCATGTTTGGTTGCCCCTCTCTTTCAACTGCAACAAAAATATGCTTAAAAAATTGCTTTAGATACAAATCTAAAGGCTTTCTGGATTTCACGCAATTCAATGTATGTATGAAAAATATTAAATTTTGCGTCTACACTTTTGCAACAGGTCAATCATCCATCACTTTGGGTCAGAATTTCATGAAAAAAACAAAATCGCGGAGTTAGTTCCAGATTCGGCCACGCGCCAAAATATCCTTGTACAACAGAACTGTATGCTCTTGTCAATGGTTACAGACCTTCTTCAGTGCGGGACCGTGAGTTGATATGCGTAGCGACCCGCACGCCGCCCGCCATCAGATCAGTACTCTGCTCGAGGTCCACTCGCTTCCGTCTCTCCGTACCAGCTGTCTCTTCTACCAGGCTCTTGTCACTCGGCAGGGATTTCGCCTGTTAGAGAAAAAGATGAGCAATGACGACTGGCAAGTAATACGACGTTTTCATTATAGCTAATGCTGCCACTTCACTTGGCGTATTTGTTAAAATTTTCGCGATATTGGACCAAAACAAAATGTTTTTTATGCCTATTGCGATATAGTTGACTTTGTTTTAATGATAGAAGACGAATATTTGTGCACATCTGCCAAGTGTAGTGCTACCATAAGACAGTCAACTTAGAACTAGTCTGTGACACTTTATGGTGCAGTTGTATACATTTGGGTATCCAAAAATCGAAACGAATTTATTCTATTGTAATTAAAGTTCATTATTGACTGATGTGATTATGCTACATGTGGATTCTGGTGAAAGACCCATTATAGCGCCATTGTCAATTTACTAACTAGGTAAACAAACACAACATAGGTTTCAGAAACAAAAGTTCATATAAGCGAATTCTAAAAATCGTGTATAGATAATGCAACAATTTTGGCAAATATTTTCACTTAGAATTTTCGAGCTAAAAGATATCAAATCAATAAATCATTCACCAAATCATTGTCTTTTAAGTAGAAATCTTACCCAGTCATGCAGAATGATAAATTAATAAGGTAAGTAGGTAAGAACATAGCCAGTTATTTTATGCACCTATCTATTTTTTGTTCCACATAGGTAAATCATGCATCTGGGTGATTTTAGTGAACCACTCTCTCTAGCAAGCTTTACGATACATAGCTCGCCATTGTACATAAGCTATATTATTGCAATTTGTATGTATATTTTTGTTATTTTCTGTGCAATAAAGAATAAGAATAAATCATAACTTTCTTTATACTCCTGCTCTGACATCCTACAATCATTTATGTTTTGCAGGACAATTAGTAACTTTTTTCATTACGCCTGGGCACTATTTGAAACCTCGTATTACTTTTAGAAATTCATTGCCACACAAAACATCGCTATTATCATCCACACTTACAATGGCATCAGTAACATAAGTAGTATTATTGATCCCATTGTAAGTGTGCATGACTCTAACAATCTCAGAAACTATTGCAACATTACCTCCTCTTTAGAGAGTTCCTCGTCGCAGACTCGTTCCTGTTCCTTGGTGTGTCGTGTCTCCGTCACTATCGTGCCATCTGGCCGCAGCGCCCGCAACTCTTCCTGCGACCAACAAATACGGTTAGCTATGCACAAACTGTGACAGAAGTGGTAGCCAAGTAGATGCTCGTGGGATCAAACCCAGCCTGCCACGTTCGTGTGTTATTTATTTCAGCACCGTTGCTCTCAAAAAATTGACGAAGAACATCGTGAGTGAAAAAACCAAAAAAAAATTAGTCCGTCAGTTAGATCACCAAAAAATTTTGGACACGTATTTTTTCTTTTGTCACATAATCAAAAAAGGACGACGATACAGCGTATCAAAGTTCAAGGGAGGGGGCTTGTGACGTCACTGGACAGTAAAAAGTAACAGAAATTGTGACATCACGCGAGATTTCAACTCGCTGTATCGTGGTAATTTTTCGTTTACATGACAAAAGAAAAAATACGTGTCCAATATTTTTTGATAATTTAACTGACGGACTAAAACGGAAAATAGATTTTTTCAGTCAAACATTTAGCAATCGAACATTTAGCAATCCGTGTGGCGGATTGCAGTGGTAGCCCACTCTCTCTTGCCGAGAGGAGGCCTATCTCCCAGCAGTGGGAACATTATAGCCTGTTATGCTATGCCCAGGCTTATAATAGAAAGGCCTACTTGCTCAATTTATTTATGCAACATCACGATCTTTGGCTGCAAGTACCTAAAGGTACACATTGACCAGGAAACAGTTAATGCCGCGATGTACAACGTGTTAGGTCTTAAGATCAATGGGACTGTTGGTTTTTGTGATTTATTATTAGTATTTTAAAGGCTTCTAGTGACTTAAACCAGGTGGCTCTAACATCAGACAAAATTTTGCAATCAGTAATGTTGTCTTTTCAGTCGTATGGCTAATTGATTCGCTGATCTTCAACGGTCTAGACTAAACCAACTTTTCTAGTAATCTCTTTTTAACCCCTGACCAAAAAAGCGGCGCGTTATAAGTTTGAAATATATTTGTGTCTGTCTGTGTCATCATAGCTCCTGATCGGGTGAACCGATTTTGATAAAGTTTTTTTCAGCTCAAAAACAACACAACAACTTAACATGGGACCTTTCAAAGGTAAGACGATATTTTGAAATCATTGAATACGGGTTCACATTGACAAATTAGTGAAGAAATACCCAGAAGCTTTTGCGAAGTAAATAAACACAGAGTTGACTCATAGAATTCACGCAAAATCAGCTCTAAATCAGACTGACTGAAATGGATACTTAATTTAAGGACAACAGAAATGCAACTCTATTCTGTCCTATTATGTTACTTGAACAAATGGTTTTTGATGTCAATACACCAAATAAGTGATATTGATATAATGTAGATAAGTAGTTTTGTGTATTTTTATTATTAGAGGGTTCGTTCAAACTACAATTTGAATTTCAGTCAGTATGTGTCAAGCGTTATACAAATATCACAAGACAAGTAAAATACTGGAACGTTGCTCTTCAAATATGCACTTTTTGTTAGCTTTTATATCGATAATTTCGTTCTACTTTGAGCCATCCCTGACCTACAAACAGCCTTAGTGTTGTGACCAACAATGTAGTCCAGACAAATGCACACCTTGTATGTCTAGACAGAGTTTTGGTAAAAAACTTTGAAATCTTAATTAGCTCATTACCGTACATTATGGTCATTAACAGAATGAAGCAGTTGTCTCAGTGGCATTGACTTACGCACAAGCAGGCACTTTACTTTGTATAATTTATTTCATCACCGCTGCTCTCAAAACGGTGGAGGTAACCGGGTGGCCCTGTGAAGATATGTGACATCTACCTGGGACCACGCGGTGTGGCTTACACCCTCTCACAAAGACGAATCCATGACCCATTAGTGTAAACGTTGTCTGCCTGGGTTTGTACCCAAGACATACATTTTTTTTTGAAGTTGGTACCGTTAGCAATGGGCAACTACTGCTTTCGTATATTAAGGGGCACAGAACTTACGGTGTCATCAGTGGTGATGGTAGTGTTGTATGCGATGGTGTCCTTCACAAGCTTAGGGCCGCGCGGCACGAGCGCCAGCTGATGCTCCGTCTGCGACTTCAGAGCATCGCGGATGTCTTCCTCGGGAGTCTCGTTCACAGCCGCTATTAGAGCCTGGAACAAAACAAATTGGGCTGTTACTTATTTGCTTTTATCGTATAAATACTTTTTGGTTACCAGAAATCGTCTAACAGGTGTCTTTCAATAAAAATCGAATACAACCGTTTTGTGGTACAGAGATTTTAGAAACAGTATTATGGTTTAAACTTGTTTAGAACAATATATGACAATCCGTTTGTAAAATTGATTTAAAAGTATAAAACTGACATCGTAAGTCACACCGGTGGTTGCCATGCCGTTGTTTGAGTGGTTGGCAAAGAGACTGAAAAAATACCAAAATTTTGAAAAAAATGACAAAATTTTGAAAATAATGAGCGATAGTTTATTTTACACGAAAGCCAAGAGCTACTGGGCCACAATCCCACCCACAATCGACGGTGTACTCGGAGGATTTGGTCACATCTCGGAAATTGACATTGATGGATCAAAAGCGTTCTTAGATGAAATACTAGCTTTCGAAAACCCACCAGCCACGAGAATAGCCCTCGACTGTGGCGCGGGTATCGGAAGAGTCAGTAAGTATGTACTGATTCCACGTTTCGAAAAAGTCGATCTCGTCGAGCAGGATGAAAAGTTCATCAACAAAGCCGAAGAATTCATCGGCAAGGATAATCCGAAAGTAGGAACGATTTTCCATGCAAGTCTTCAAAATTTCAAGCCTGATAAATTTTACGACGTGATCTGGTGCCAGTGGGTAATCGGGCATATCAAGGATTATGACTTGATTGATTTCCTTGAAAGATGTCGAATGTCCCTGAACGATCACGGCGTTATTGTCGTCAAGGATAATATAGCAACATCTACGGTATTAGAATATGATGAGGATGATTCGTCTGTAACACGTCCTATAAAACTTCTCGAAATACTATTCGAACAAGCCAAACTGAAAACTGTGAAGACGGCCATTCAAAAGGGATTTCCAGATCACATTTATCCAGTACACTCGTTTGCTCTAACTGCTGTAGAATAATAAATATCTTAATACCTAAATCTCTAAGTTTATTATTGAGGGTCAGAATCTATTGCTAACAGGTTTCATTTATAACTTTAGTTGGATATTTATTCACGTCTTAATACAAGTGAGTTTATCTTTGTTAAAGTAGTGAATCGTGGCCCGAATTCGTGATTGTGTCGTTTAATAAAGTAGGATCCCGGGCGTGCCTCGGCTTCGCAACCTACTCGCAAGTGCATTCACCGTTTTGGTGTTAAGTTACGAAATACTTGCGTCAGAAGCCGCAAGGACTTCGGAATTTGATCTGTTAGCTGCAAAGCTTTGTGTTGATATCTAATACATTTTAGTGACAATCGTATTATTAGTAGGTCATTCTAAGAGTATTTTTGTCTTATTGCCTTTAAAACGAAGCAATGAAGTCCCTGCATCCGCAAGACAGCAAATATCATGGCTTACTGTGACCTGTAAGTTGGAATTTCAATTGAGGTAAGATCTGTGCAATGATGGCGTATCTCTGATAATTAGTCGTTGAACGAGCGATGATGTTCAATCATAGAACAGTTAGCGATGAATATCGCACCGCGCTCTATTATTAGGGCCGCGTCAATCTCTACAGCGTTGTATCTTGTATCGAGCCTTGCCCAGCAATTTGATGTTACAGTTACATTCCGAAACGGGGGAATGTACAGGCGTAGGTTTGATATATACGGTTTCACGTGCGAAACTAGTTGGGTTTTACTTCCTAGATAACGTTTTAATCAACATTTAAGCTCGCCTTGAAACAAACTGTAAAGTGCGACCTCAGTTGAAGCAAAAGGTAAATGTATACGAAATTGTAAATGTCACGAGTGATGGTGACGATATTTTTGTCGATGACCAAACTTGACCCGTGTATCGACGTTTTCCAGAGATTGTAACACAAGATGTGTTTACAATTTCTTTTCACGTGCTTCGGTTAAAATGTAACGTTACTTTACGTGTATTCTATGAGTATCAACGAGTCACGGATAGCTGTAAATTTATTGATGTTTACTATAGGAAAAAAGATTGCTACGCTGAGTACGCATACCTTCTGTTGTAATTGTTGAGCTTTGCTTGTATATGCGTATATTTTGTTATTCTACTTTGTGTAGATGATGCGAATTCTCATGGTGCGGTCGTTGCCCCGTGTAATCTTGGAATAGATGTCTTTTTGCTAAGGTTGAGCCGAGGTCAGGCTAAACTTATTAAAAACATAATTAGCGTTTAGTGACTGCGCGTTCTTAACTTAGATTAAATTACTGTGATACGTTTTATTGCGATGGTACTTGTTTTGCTAATTAAAACGGCTACGTAACTCGCGTATTTAATAAAAGTTTACTAGAAAAACAACCATAATTATTAGTACATAAGACTATATTATTAGTGTCAACTTTCAACTTAAAATACGAACGTTTTTTGAAACCACTGCCAATTTTATTTATTCTTGTATATGTGGAGTATGTAGAAATATACAAAATTATTTAATAGGACCATTAATGTAGCCGTGACATTCAACCTAGCCAATAGGAAACCAGAAACCATGATAATCGTTAAAATAAATAATCCTCTAGCATAATGCAACGAAAACAGGTTGTCATTTCCGTTGAGCAGCGCAAAAAATGGTTGCTAAGCGTTTTAGAGATAAGCCATAGAGATGGGAATCGGCTGCGTCTAGAGATGGCAATGCTTATAAAATTCGTTGGAAAGGCTCGAAAGTGCTTTTAAGGCACAACTTCCACCACAGCTCATTGTAGATGGCGTGACAATAGCTAGGCCCCAATCTGACCAATGAGGTCAAGCAATTTTGAAATATAAAATGAGATTACCAGATTTTCTATGTATATTCAGGTTTCTAGAACTAAGAGTATTTGAGCTAAACGGCGGACAGACAGACGGAGGGACATGGCGAAACTATAAGGATTATTTGTTGACTACGGAACCCTAAAAACAATCCACAGACCATTCAAAAATGTACACCAACAGCTCCTGCCAATGTCATTTAAGTGTCAAAAGTTCCATGCAGCGCTGTAGCTGTGTAGTATGACCACTTTAAGTGTGCAGTTCAAGGTGGCGCTGCTAGTCAAGCAAACATGCATCGATATGTCAAACTTGGTACATTTATTTTAGTTCTGTGTTTTCCCACCTGCACAGATAAGTTGGTTGAAGTGTAACGGTGATCACCACAGATATATATAGACCTAAATAACGCAAGTATCACGATCTGTATGAAAACCAAGCGTGCCATTTTTTGACTACCTACCATGACGTCACAAGCACTATTTAGTGATGGGTATATCTATGATCACCATTTGGTTTGTTGACAATGCCGCGTCTAGCATCGTGGCATCCCCGTGTTCTGTGAGATAAGTTGCAACGTGACTCGGTACGAAAGAGATCGTCAGTTGACTAGCAAACCTGCAAGATCACGCATGACGGCATGAACCCCACTTTTGGTATTTACGCTACTGTGAGCAGCACGTGGAGTTCAGACCGGGTCAAGGGAAATTTTACCGCAAATAAGGTTGTACGCTACTTTGAAAGTCTACAATTGAATTTATGTATGACACTGATGGTTTGTTAACGCGGTTGAAGCTGTTGGAAAATATGCGTGTGTGCCAGTCCCAGATACGGAGAAGAACAGGATGACGACTCAGAACCACAACGTTTTGAGAATACGAACACGCATGCTTAAGCTCACGCCTTTTCCTACTGGGATAAACAGAAACTACGAACGCCGAAACTATCATGACGCTCAACATGATAGGCGTTATCAACTAGATAGCCAAAAAATTGGAAAACAAAAAACCTCGACACATAAAAAACATCTTAAAAACCTATTTTTCCGTTGAAAACTCTGAGGGGCGTAGGGTGTGGGTCCACTACCAGACAAAGACCTAGCTGTGAGTGAGTAACTCAAATCTAAATCGATAACGCACTTAATCTTTCCTCAAAAAGATTGAGCATTATTTTTTTATGTAATGTGAATGCATTTGGCAATAAATAGATTTAATTTATTTTTTTAATCGTACCAGTCAGATGCTCAAATGACCAGCATTTCCAGGCAATTAAAGTATTCATAACTCAGTACAATTAAAGACCAACAATTAAGCAGAATCAATCAAAATACTAATTATCTCAGTCTTCCACTTACATAACGCAATGGCGGGTACCACCTCACGCACGGTTCATTAAACGTAAGTAATTATTTGCTTTACATTATCGCCAATCAGGCTAATAAGTAAAAGTAACAAGGAACGAAGTATGTCGACGGCGACCGGTCGACAATGTAGCTTTGCGTCCGCGCATATTTTTCAACACATTTTTTAGAACAGAGGTGCTCAATCTTTTGCAACAAAGTCGGACTGAAAAATATCTGTAGTGCTAATGCAGCAAGATAAGATGAAGAGTTTTTATTAAAAATACCAATACATGAGTCAACTATAGTGACTTTTTCTAAGTGTCAATTCTCTTTCGATATTCAATAAGGGCTTGGAATAGATAATTGTGAAAAATAATAACTATAAATTGTTTTACCAGATTATGAGACAACAGCAAATATGTATTAAGAGAGAAAATTGTTGATTTCCACTTTACTTATTAGGCCTAAAACAACAAAAATTAATCTCAAAATTAATCTACTATTTATAAAGGGTGTAAAAAGACCCTTAACGAAGCCAAAAGGCATTTGTTCTCCCTATCATTGCGATTATTTTTTGTTCTGAACCATACCTTCCAGTTACGGAGATATTGGAGGTCAAAGTTTTGAGTGCGTTACATTGAGTTTTACCGTAAAACGTGATTTTTCACCCCAAAAAAAGTAGTTTCCCAACAATAATTTTTGCGTAACGTTTGATGTACATAATGCTTGGTTGACGGCTTCGTGAAGGGTCCGTTTACACCCCGTATATAATTTAAATTACAAATTACAATTAAGAAAATTAAGATTATTCTTTTCTTGAATGAACATTAACAGTAATTGTGTTTTTTTAGCCATATATTAATAAATGTTATGATTGCATGTGATTCTAACGGATAAACGCTCTTTTTTTTTTTTTTTTTACCGATGGGAAATCATCAAATGACTTCTCCCGCTCTGGGTGGAGTGGGAGGGAGTGTCAGACTCTTACTGACTAAAACCCATCCATGTTCCTTCATTGCCCTTTGTGTTCCAGGGCCACGGTATCTCTTTCGAACAGTCCCGCAGCCCCTCGGATAAACGCTCTTAAGTGTCAAAACTTGCAAACTGTTGAGCACCACTGTACTGAAACATTGATTGAAATCTTAATACCCGCGAACATTATAATCTGGCACTTGATTATGTGAGAATATTTCGTGAAAGGAGTTCCTGCCACAGCTCACAGCTTCGTTGACAAGAGTATGTATGATGAAAAGATTGCCTACTTTTTCAAAATTCGTTCCGTGGCAGAGTAAAATTAAAATGATTTTTTTGACTTGGCAACGGAAATACAACGTTAAGTCTACTTCAGTGTAGCCGCAAAGATGACTTATTTTTCGTAAGTAACATAATTAGCAGAATTCGTTCGTCAAAAATATTGATTCTTCAGAAAAAAATGTTTCTGCAAAAATCTATGATTTTTTTTTTAAATCCTTTTTACATAAAATTAAGTAAATGCTACTCAATCAACTATCCGATTACCAATAATTGTCTAAATAAATAACCACGCACAAATAATCATTATACCTATACATTACTGAAAAAATAAATACAAATATCACGCCTCATTCGGTCAATTTCCTATTATTTCGTGAGGTAACATAATCAATAATGCTTATGAGAACGGATGTTATCAATTTCAACAAAGTAATAACTTAAATCAAACTAAGTTTAAGTTACAATTAAGCACACAACTTAAATAAGTACAGTTAACTTCAGCCGTAGGAGGGGTCATTGGACTTGTCATTTTATGAAGGACAGCCTTCTCATCAGGCTGTAATAAAATCTTGATTATTTTCATAATTTCATGTCTTCAATTATGATTCAAATCAAATCTAATATTTCTTATAGATTTTTACAGGATATTTCCAAAAAAAAAAATTGCTTTTTATTTTTGTGCATAAATTATACATTTTTATATAATTTATAAACGTGTTCTTTCTTTCAACGATAAGTACACTAATTAATATTCATGCTTATACCGACTTCAGTCTAGTTACATTCGCGTCATATCTTTCAAAATGAAAGTGAAACTCGGTATGCAAGGAAGCGGAAATCGATATCAAGCTGTAAATAATTCTTGTAACACTAACTAGTTACATACATGACTGACTTATCTCTATTCTCTACTGAAATATCGCAAGAAATACATATTTATCTATGCCAAACATTACGTAAATAAATTATAAATACATGATATATTCCTGCCGGTATTTGTAATTGCTTCTTTGCATAATGTGCAAGCTTTAAACATGTGCAAGGAACGTCATTAATTTGTGAAATTGCGTCATTTGTCACAACTTTTCCTAAGACGACAAATAAATACACTTAGTGATAAATATTACTTCCCTTGACTAAAAGTCTTTGTAAAAAAGCTTTTACTTCGAGAGTATATAAGTTCTAAACATATTGGAGATTAGCAACCTGTCCCTGCTGTCCCTGTTTCATATGGATGGCGTTATATTTTCAATATAATAAGTGTATAAGCGAAGTGGTTTATGTGAATTGATTAAAATAATCGATAATATTTAACACAAATACGTTAAATATGATCGATTATTTTATTAATTTCACGTAAACCATCCAAATTCCGTGTTCTAAAATAATTATGTTCAAAATCGCATCAAAACCCATTGCGCATAACATCATAACATCACGCCTGTAATCCCCGAAGGGTTAGGCAGAGGTGTAACTAATAGTACACTCACATTTCGCCAGTTATGTTTAAGTCCCGTCTAATACACGGGACCGTCTGGGGCGAGCCTATTGCCATCATCAATCGGGCATAAATCCAGACTCCGTGGCTGAAATACTGAGAAATTCCTGATGGAAAAACCCAATAACTATTTGCCAGACCCGATAATCGAACCCAGGCCTTCATGCTCAGCAGTCGCGATTGCGACGAAAAGATCGACGAGGTAGTTTAGAATATACCATCGGTACATGACAGATATCAAAAAGCTCTTTATAGCCTCTACTGATACTGATACTGCTAGCCTGTGTCATCCCACTGCTGGGCAAAGGCCTCTCCCCATGACTTCCAGTTGTTTCGATCCAGGGCTAATAATAGCCTCTATTAATCTTATTAAAATCAAAACACTTAAAACAATTACCTCAATAATATAATGTTCACAACATTTCACTTCACATCTCATAAACTGATGAACCCGACGCCATTGTGCTTACAGAATGACAGCGCAAGCTCTCCCTGTCATAGGCTACTTGTTGCAAATCTGATTTATTCGCAGTACCGCGCTAAAGATTTATCTAACACTAGGTTTTACACGCTGTTTCCCTCGCCTAACAATCGCATATAATCATAGGTAAACGCACTAAATAGCATTTGACATTCGAAGATAATGTAGCTTCCTATAAGTGAAAGAATTTGCGAAATCGAATCAGTAATTTCGGAAATTGGTCTCATAGATCCAAACTTGCATATTTTACCTCTCTATTATAATATTAGTAGGGACTAGTGACCCACCCCAGCTTCGCAGAAACAAAATGCATCACATTTTTATAGAGATTTTCATACAAAAAAACCCAACTATATTTCCGAATTCTCCTGTGGATTTTGCAAAAAAAAATCTTTGATACAATCCTTGTCCTGACATTTTATTGTTTCTTAGGCTATATTGTCCCACTGCTGGGCAAAGGCCTCCCCCCTAGCCTCCTCCTCTCCGTTTTCGTCCTGACAATTACGTAAACAAAAAAAAAACAGCCAAATCGGTCGTTACATTTCTAAAAGTTCTCTCCTTCATACAAGCGGCAATTGATTTTTATTTCCATAGATATATAGAAGATGTGTACGCCCCATGACATTGATTTAACTGAATATTGTGCCGCTTCTCCTTACAAAAATAAGAGTTACATTAAATTACCTCGGCCAGTGGGAGAAGACACGACTATCCACTTAGCTGCTGCCCGCCTGTGACAACTTACCCTGAATTAAGATGGTATCGTGCGACCTGTACGACTATCTTGACCACAAACTACTCAACTTTGTAGTAAAAAGATCAATGTTTAATTAAGTGCAATTTATCTGGAGGAACAGGTGTTGTCTTGTTTATTTCGCAGCTGTTTGCGAATGTACAGTCGCTACCACATCAAGTTACCACAGACCGTCAAATTTCTCCAAATGATTTTAAACCATAAATTGTTGAATGTTAAGTTCAAAATCGAATGTGAAAATTTGACAGTTTCTGGTAACTTGATGCGACTGATGACTGTAATTTTTGTGTGTCGCTTCCACTTTGATGTAAGTCGCTAACTTACAGAGTTAAAAGGTTATTTGCTTTGTGTGAATTATTTCATCACAGCTGCTCTCAAAACGGCGTGGAAGGAAAAGGAACTTCGTGAGGCACCAAAAATTCGATGACATGTGACATGTAACCCTTTCTGGGCCTGCGTGGTGGATTTTGGGCCACCCCCTATGATAGAACGGAGGCCTGTGTCCCAGAAGTGGATACATTATAGACTATGCTTTTTCTAATTATTGTTTCAAACCTATATTTTGCTCAATTATTTCTTGCTCCCAAAGCAAGTCCTCATGATTAGGGATTAGATAAGGTGTAAACAGACCCTTTACGAAGCCGTCGTAGTGCTAATGAATGCTTTGGATAGTAAACGGGTCATGGAGTTAATTAAAGTAAAGTTTAAAAGTGGTATTTAAAAAAAAGTTGTGAGAAAATTGGAACTTTGACCTCCAATATCTCTGTCACTAAAAGGTTCCTAGGTATGGTTCAGAACAAAAAAATGATCGCAATGACGGGGAGAACAAATGCCTTTCGGCTTCGTTAAGGGTCTTTTTATACCCTTTTTTTTTTTTACGGATTGGAAATCATCAAATGACTTCTCCCGCTCTGGGTGGAGTGGGAGGGAGTGTCAGACTCTTACTGACTAAAACCCATCCACCCTTTACGTGACGTCTTCTGTCTTCACAAACTTAGCGACTGGAATAAAACCGCATGATTTGAGTTTCATTACAATTAGCCATAATTACTATTAAGATTTAAGTACCATCCATCATGCAATTAAATCTTAAACTTTATGTGGTAAACATTAACCCATCGCTTATATTAATTACAAAAGTTGTACGCACGGCAACCATTCAAGCTATACAAAACCAGTTTATGCGGATCTCTCATTGTATGGGAAGTATATACAAAGCGAGGCCATGTTATACTGGAAATGTATAGCTTGATGTGTCGCCGTGTATACACATTGCCTACAAGTGTACCTTGTCCTACTATCCTCAATTCACTCGTCTAAGATACAATGCGAGAATGAACAACAAGACATTTTTTTCATTCCCATGTTACCATAAATTTATAACAATCAAGAGAAAATGTTAAAAGTGTAACATGTATACCGTTTAACAGACATAGTTTTATAAGCTAGCGAGGAATGTCTTAGTTGTCGTAAAATATGACTAAGTTTTAGTTTTTCAAAGATTATATTTACATGTACAAAATCTGTCTGAGTGTCAAAATCTGTCTCTCTCTCATACACACACACTCACACACACACGCACACAAACACACTCACGCACGCACACACACACTTATAGTACATTATAGTACCGAATTTTATTTTTTTTCTCTTTTCGTTATTTACCTATTTGTAAGTTTAAGTCTACAGGCATTTTCTATGCCTAAATGGAGACTCCTCGACATGCTATGTAAGCCTAAATGATATGATTTTTTTTAAATATATTTATTTATTTTATTCAAAATCCATTCAAATTAGGCACTTTTTGAAAGCCAATATTTACAAGAGAGTAGAGACAGTCCCCCAAAACACCCACCCTTAGACACTTCCTACTGTTTTAGGTGGTAAAAAGAAGTGGCAGAACAAACTTGCCAGCAACACATCTGTCTGTTAGGTTTGGATAACTAGATTCTATAATTGTGTAAGATAATATTAACAAAGAATCCATTACATCAAATTATTGTAACATGTCAGCACATCACCCATTCATTAAAAAAAAAATTAACAAAAAATAATTTAAAAAATCTATAATAAAAATAATTTAAAAAATCATTGATAATAAATAATTTAAAAATCATTAATAACAAAAAAAAACAATTGATAAGCTGCATTATAAAACTATTCCCACATTTCCTTATTCTTTAAAGCGGTCTATTAAGAGGGCTAGCAGTGTACGTATGCATAAAGAATGTGACCGTTATGAAGCTTTATACACTTTCGGCCAAAATAATTGACCAATTTGACGAACTTCGTGTAATCTTAGAAATCAAAACAGAATAAAGTGAAAAATTATTATAATTAAGAGTTTCTTTTAGTTGCTTGTTAGCGTAGAAGTGTAAAGATTATATCCGTTGAGCAGAGGATATGAGAGTGATATATCGTTTGTGTCAAGTGTCCGGAGATTGTCACGCGATAGCTGTCCAACGCAATAGTAACCAGTAATTAAATTAATTTAAAAAAAGTTGAAATTGGAAGTAATTACAGAAAGCAACACTTGTTTTTTCACTTTTAATTTCAAAGTGTGATTGACGACATGTAAGTGTTTATAATTAGTACAGTTGCCGCCACTAAAATGTCACCAGAGACATCTTAAGTATTTTTATGTGAAGTATTTTGATAAACTGATAAACGTTTCTGACAAGGTTCATTGACCGGTTTTTCTGATCTTATATCGTGTCTCATCTCTGACTATAAAAACCAGGCTCATTTTCGTAGCTAGATAAATAAAAATAAAAGCTGGTAAATACCTATTTTATTACAAAATGTATGTAAACCCACAGAATATACGTTTGTACCTACGAATCAAATGATTAACCTTAAGCTTGCCCCTTATAACAAGACCTACAGACAAAACCGTAAATTACAGATTCTATTTTTAAAATGACCAAAACCGTTTCGTTTTTTCACAACTAAAACGGGCAACAGATTTGACAGGCAGATAATTTTTTGCTTTACCTTCTGGGAAGGCAAGATTACATCCTAATATGGTGTTTTACATTACCGTAATTTTGATGTGTTGTCTTATTATTTTGACAATTTAATATCATGTAATGAGGAGAGAGATACTAATCTTAAAGCAACTAAAAAAGTTGCCAAAAACAAGTTAATGTCACGCTATAATTTTCCGTACTCATGCCAACGGTCCTATTACTCAGACTCCGCTGTCTGTCCGCCCGTCTGTCACAGGGCTGTATCTATTGAACTGAAATAGGTATACACATGAAAATTTCACAGAGTGTGTATGGCGATTAAAACAAAAACCAAAAATAAAATAAGGTTAAAAATTAAAAAGATCATACAATAAACGTAATTTGTAGTCCCGAGTATTGTACGGTGGTACGGAACTATTCATGTGGAAGTCGGACTTGCATTTGCTGTTTTTTTTTACCAAGCCCACCGAATTCGGGTGCATATTCAGCCTTAACTCCGTAACTGTTTTGACGGTTTTAAAACGGTTTACACCATGTTCGAAGAAGCTTTCGGTATTCCAAATTCTTACCTTGAAAAACCGCTACGAGCATCCTACCCGCTATTTCTCTACAACTGCAAGAGGAACATTTTTCTAAGAAATTATTTTTTTACAAACTGCTTTTTCTACTTTTCAAAGCTCGTTAGGACAAAAATAAACACTAGGTATGCTAGCTCTTGATACTTTTTTCTAGAACAATTTTGTAATCATAAATCATAACGCAATTATTTTTTTACCTTGTCCTGAACGTTGTGGCTTACTTTATTAAATTAAACGCCGTACTTTTATAAAGTTATTCTTTAAAAATAATAGTAGTTTTAGATGCATTAACCGCGTTTCCTCCGTGCCTCGGAACGCACGTTAAGCTGTTGTCCCGGCTATCAATTGTAGATCTTTGAAAGAGATTACAGGTAGTCAGTGGCTCAAAAGACTGACAACCAGTCTTAACAAAGGGGAATCGTATTACCCAGTAGTAATTGGGTTGTAGAGGTCAAATAGACAGTCGCACCATGTAAAATACTGGTATTCAGCTGCACCCGGTTAGACTGGAAGCCGACCCCAACATAGTTGGGAAAAAGCTACGCAGATGAAGGTGACCGTGTACGCATGATAACGAAAATGTATCTCTATTACATAGGTACCGCTAACAAACAACAAACGGTACCAAAACAGCAATAACATTACACTACACAATATTACGGTCACAACCCCATTCAGAACTTAGACCGCTTTGCGAACTATCTAATATAACTATCGCATACCGTAAAAGCTTATAACTATAATAAAATAAAACAAGATAGTCGCTAATGAGTACCTTGTATTTATCTCGCAGGAAACCCACGCCCTCTGCCTCCACCGTGTAACTCATTCATATCCAGCCTCTACGGATCTAAGGAACCTATAAATAAAGCTGGGAACAGACTTTTAAGTGAGTATCGAAGTTTTTCGCAACATCTGGAAATATCTCTAGAATTTAATCGCTATTATAATTTATAACCAACTATTTTTATGACAGCTGTTAAATATAAATCTGGTAACGGATGTAGGTTTTATGGTTGGTACTAGTAATATTATTTGGTCCTGGAGCAAACGTATATTATTATTATGATTAAGAAAATAGTTTTAATCAGCATAAAGTCAATAATCGAAGTAAATCAATAAGGCTGTTCGAAAGTTCGTTCTTTGTAGAAATTATTTAATTTTTATTTCATCTTTTTCTGATCCTACTCATAAATTGTCGCGAAACGAAGCCCTATCTATCACACTATAGCTAGCAGACCATATTTTCAGAACAAGGCTTTTAATTTAATAATAAGTTAGAAATTAGCTTATTCATATTTTAAAACTAGATAAAAACTAACGTCATACTTGCATAACTAATTTGTTTTTGGTCTAAAATTAAAATATTGAATAAATAAATTAACATAATCGATGCATGGAGTGTGGTTTGATGACGTCCATTTCGTCATCCATATGCAATATGTATTCATGTTGATTATTATGACCCACAAACTAATTTCAAGTCATTTAATTCTTCTTTAAGTGTCTTTTCACACATTAGTACGGATAAATACTCTCGTATCGTAAGGCCTGATAATCTCGTATTTTCAAAGAAGATCCGACTTAAGCCCGTAGGTAACCGTCTCACTGCAGAGTAAAAGCACCTTTTTCACAAAAATAAGGAACAAGCATAAGAGCGGGACTTCACCGAAGCGGAGACGAGACGAGAGTAGTTGAGATGGCCGATGGAGGAGATGACATAAACAATTACGAGACATCTTCTCTCCTCTCTGCTCAACCTTTCCACTAAAGCGAAGCGGAGCCAAGAAGTGTAAATAACGAAATTCTATTGGTGGATTACAACACATCTCCTTTCTTCACCAATCACCACGCTTGCTTACTCCGTGTTAGCGATTTACCATTCACACCTTATTGTTCATTTAAGAACACACAACCCTGGCCCCTTACAATGCTTTCCTCGCCGTAAATCTATGTCCGTCGACTCCGTCGTACTCAATGATATTAAATCCTAACTGATTGTCAAGTTCCGCCTAAGTCTAAGTCCTTATTCTATCAGCTTTAACATCAACCGATTAAACTGTCCACTAAACGTAAGGTATATTCTAAATCTAAGGATTATTACTTGCATTTAATCTTGATTTTCTCTCGTCCATATTCTATTGCAATAGAATAAATTAACTATATGATGTAGCGTCATTGTGTAGGATATCAGGGTTTCAGTACCTTAAAGTGGGCTGGAATGGATTTCTGGAATTTATACTATCAGAGCTAATAGATCTTCTATCTTAATGACCAGGAAAAAGGGTCCTTTTTCATTAAAATTAGACAGATTTCAATTTGAAGACTTTCTGCAACACTCAAAAATTAAGTAACAACTTTGCAGGTCAGCAACCGATAGCTTGTTAGAAACGCTTACTCCTTGTATTCTCTATCATTCTCTTTTTTTATTTGAGTGATTGTTCACTCATAACTGCCAATACCTTTTAACAAATGACAGTACCCTGAAGTAACAAAACAGTTTCACTTTTTGTGTTCAGTAGCGTGTTTGATATTCCGTCATACTCACGAGTTCGCGCCTCTCTTAATGGGAGTCTAGTCTATATGTAAGTTTATCTTATGAATCGGCGTATCGTCGAGACTTTCTCGAGACATCTGCCGAGGCTCCTGATTGAACACGCGATACCGACCGTAAAATACTTAGAAATAATTTCACAATCATTCAAGTAGCGTCTGTCTTTTTGTCCCGTCCATAAAGAAGATAAAATCTAGCTAGATAGTGCTGCAGACACACGGTTAAATGATGTCACTGAGGAAATTCTTCATTTTAACCTCGCAGATTTATATTTAGTTTCATTATGAATTTTATTTTTAGTTATACAAATATCAGAGTAGTTGTTTGTTCGATGAGTCATCTTATTGGCATGCATACAAGGTCTTATTTGCAGCAATCACTGCTTTTGAAGTTAAGTCAATGGCTTTCAGAATTCGAACTCGTTATTTACTTAATATTCAGATTCAACACAAAACAGCTTCACTGTTCCTGCTTGTTATATCAAGCTTATTGATACGCGCTGTAAGCTTTAACGTAGTATCAAGAATCTGTGGCGCTTCGTCTCGCCAACGACCGACCTTCGCATGCAGCTGGAAGTCACCGACGGACAGACTTTTTTCTCTTCACACAATGTTATACGAATAATTTATTACTTCAATGTATATTGAAATAGCAATTTATAATAAAACGACGGTTGAAACTGGTTTGCGCAGGGTGGTCGCGCAAAATTAAAGCTTGTATTTTTACTTATTTGAATGTATTTTCATAGGCGCCTTTGGTATCAGCAAAAAATCTGAAAAAAGGAGCTAAAAAGCGTTGCATTCCTTTGCTATACAGCTATAGAAATGAATAATAGCTGTATAAAAATGAACATTTTCCGTGGTAGAATCGACAGGTATACAGGTGGGGTCGAGCACGCCACGATTCTCGAGATATCTAAGTTGTGCATCGGCCTTGAGAAAGCCGCCGCTGCTGCCGCTCGCTCCGCGCGCTGACCTTTCCGCTCCTCTCCGCCCAGCGTGGTTATTTATTGCTATCGAACGCGTGATAAATCCGTAGCATCTGTGCCGTGTACATCCGTGTTGTCTTCGACGAAATGAGTAACGAATTGTTTCGCGGCGCTGCTTTGGTAGCGCTCGATGACAACCGCGGTGACACGCAGTCATAGCCACTCGTAATATTGATTTATATTTATTGTTGGCTTTGATTTATCCTGCGTTTACAGCCTGCTGACGCTTCGTGAAGAACAGAGGTTTAAAGGTGATCGATAACTGGAGTAGTGTTTAAAACAAAAAGAAATATAGACTTAAAAGCATCTTCGCAGACGCTACAGTTAGTAACATGGCGCTCATTCGAGGCGTGGAAATGTAAACAACGATTTCGTGAACGTTTAAACCGGCACTAAACCGATCTAAGTTTCTCCACATCTTTATTTACATTCGCCTTAGGTACTTAATTGGCAGGTACAGTTACAATTTATTATATCAATTTCGCCATACGGTACGTACCGTGTTGCAACATCTTGGAAAACATAGTTGCCTTTTCCCGCTGGGGCTTAGGCTTGTCCGGACTTCTCAAGATCCACTATCAACTTTAAACTTTGTACCGCTCGTGGCAGCTCCGTCGTTTTATCAACAACAGAACGTTATTTATTGGGTCCCATATTGGCGGGCACATGATTTATTAGATGAACTTGAGAGACATGGAACAAGGAACTAAAGTCGAGTGTCTAAAACTTGTAGGAATAAAATGCAATAGTCGTTAGCGACCTCAGTTTATGAAACTCGAAACCGCCTCGACTGGTCCAGTCACAGCGGCTCAGCGTCGATCGGTCCCTAGACAAGCCATAAGTCAACTGCTCTCTTTCGCAGCATGCAATTTTATCAAACTTGAATAGGGAGAAACCGCTCATTACTGGTAACCTACAAAAGTTGCGAAGAAAAGAAATTGCCGGGACCTTGTCCAATAAGTTGGAGGAGAAATTACTCGTTCGGGGAGTCTGCAAGGTGAGCCAGTCACCGGTATGGTCTGTGAAAGTTATTACTTGTGCGATGGACAAGTGTTTGCGCCCGCGCCGGTTCGCTAACGCAGACCTAAACATTTAATTGAGCAACTTTTTGTATGTGTGCACGGGATATTATGAAAATGATTATGAACTGATACGAAAAATGAAAGTGAAGGCCGCTTTGAAACTAGATAATGTCGATAGCTTGTTATTGATGTATTGAACACACACTTTCAAGGAGGATTGACAAATTTATCAAATAAGTGTGTAACTTTTGTTAACCACTTATTTGATAAATTTGTCAACTGTTATGTAAAAGCTTTATGATACAGCTCAAGGCCATAAAAAACAAACAGAAACCACGAGACAAAGACATTAATTAATCCTCACCAAGATCAATTTTCTCGCATAATTCCGTGCCTCGTATTAGACAACGCGACGGTATGTCTCCATTGTGTACCGGACAAATTCCCACGGACGACAAAACACCGCGATAAAAACATTCACGGCGTAATCATGAGTCCTTGACAATCACATTGACGGCGCCCGATGAAAACGCTATTGATTTTTTATGTCCTAGCAGGCAAAGGAATCCAATTTATTGATTTAACCACTTAAATGGACAAGTAAATAGATTTAAGTGTCCGGTAACTCGTTCCGACAAATAACTAATAATAATATGTTATTATTATGTTTTATGCAACGACATGTCTTGGTTTTCAGTCTCCTTATTTTGCGTTAAAACGTTTGATAGCTTTTATATTATGTACTTTCTCATTTATGCCTGTAAACGTTTATGCATTTTTATTTATTGTCACGTTTGAACAGTGAAAAAAATGCGCCAGTAATATCAAAGTTCCGTATTCAAAATGCATTCACGCACTCGGGTTTTATTACAATAATGACAGCCGCAAACTGACACGAATTGTGTCATTCTTTTCTGAATTCCAATTAACATTACCGAATTGAACATTAAACTAGATTATGTTATATTATACAAAAGCATTATTATCGTGTTTGTGGGCGTTATACTGGTGGGCAAAGGCCTGTCCAGGATAGGGTTATACCACTTAAACAATCAAAAGTCCTGACAACTACCTACCCGGGCATTTGAAAAACAGGAATCTTTTTTTTTTCGTTGTGTCACACAATGTAAAATTTATTAATTAATGTGTACACAAAACACATACACCTACTGGATATCACATACAGATAAAAAAGCACAAAGTTACCGCTTATTTCATTTAGAAATCTCTTCCAGCAGCCTTGCGACAGGATAGATAGACAAATTTCTATCTATTTCTTGGCCTTTCATGGCGAAAAAGCCGGACAAATCCGAACGGATGTTAAACCCAATCCAGGTGGAATCGAGTCATTCATAATCGAATCAAATCAGTATTCATTGACCGTACTCTAAGATCACGTAGGTATGTTCCTCGAATAATTGCAAATGCAATGTGTTCTGTGTTCCATACATCGATATAGAGTCGCCAGTCGCCACACAATATCATTTGTATTCACCTCTAATAGTTACTATTGAGAACGCAGTATTTTACGAGCGTTCCAGCGATGGAATATACAAAACAGATATAAATTTTGATGTAAACAGCATTTAAGTTAACGAAACTGTTGTATGTTGGTGCTTGTGAAATGTAGTTGTGACATTTTAGCTATGTTCTGATAACGTTATGTCCTCCACAAAACATTTTGTTGTCGGTGTAACGGTCATTTCGAATATCTTGGTACAAAATTACAAATCAATTTGGTCGTAGCTAGACTAAGTACATTACGCCATCACTGAAAATTAATTGGACTGTTCTTATCCTTATCGTTACTTCCTTACTAATATTATAAATGCGAAAGTAAGTTTGTTTGTTACGTTTTCACACCTAAACCACTGAACCGATCATCCTGAAATTTTGCATATACGTTGTCAGGTGTACAGAAACGGACATAGGGTACCTTTCATTCCCAAAAAAAGTACTTATGATAATAGATAGCGCCAGGTGTCTTTCGAATCATGATTGTATACAAATGATTACATTGTATACAATATTATATATTATTGTAGTATACATATGATTGATATTATTACAAGCAGAGTACAACCCAAATTTATTGTCAAATTCTAAATTAACGCGAGCGAAGCCACGGGAAAAATCTAGTCTAAAATAAAGGCTAGTTTAGTAGGGGCTGGAAAAGTACTTTTCATAATCTAAACTACTAAATGATATATTTGATCACGTGAAACGGATAACCACGCCAAGTCACCACCCGCCGATACCATTAACTTAATTAAACACACACACAGGCAGCATTAACTTTTTACAGCGTTTCAATAACGTCTTTGACGCTAAAAACCACAGATCGAAGTCAATCAATTTTATTTCATCTTATTGTATCCGCTCTGATTCCTGTGCCCGGATAACTTCGAAGCCACAGAGTAGCCATTTTGGAATGGCTGCACGTTCATTGAGGATCCCAGGTAGGTTGTAGGCGCCACGTAATTAGATTAAACGATTCGCTTGAATTACGCGAATGTACATACTCAGACTGTACAATAAAAGGAATGGCACAGGATGCCCGCTGAACGAGGGTTAGCTACCAATGAATGACAAGGCTCACACTTGGAATAGATTTTAGTTCGTGAGAAAAGGTTGGGGGACACTCATAGGAACTGTCTAAGATAGAGCTGTGGTGAAAACTTTGCTTTATTTTTCTTCAAACCATATTTTCTTGAAAATAAATGATGATTGCGGGCCTGCGGTAGAAATTTCTTGTGAATTAATCTGTGCCTTTGCACTCTAAGTTATGTTATGATGTTTCCATATGTTCTCTTTTGTGTGTACATAAATGATAATATAATAAATGATTTTCAGTTTTTCAAAAGTAACTCTCACAATTTGGTCGAGCGTCATCATCTGTCTCTTTTCCCAACTATTATTATTACTATTATATTGAGGTCGGCTTCCAGTCTAACCAGATAGTACTGGGTAATACGATACCCCTTGGTAAGATTAGTTGTCTGACTTTTTGAGCCACTGACTACCTAACGGCTGTCAAAGACCTACAAATGCCACCCGGGACCAACGGCTTAACGTACTTTCTGAGGCACGGCGGAAACTCGATATGTAATGGGTGGTCACCCATCCACAGACCAACCTAGGCAAGCACGGCTTAACCTAAAGATCGACCCATATCGGCTGTTATTATTTAGCCACGAGCTCCTCCACAATTTGGTCGGACGTGACTTTACCAAAACGGAAAAATGAAAATCATCAAGGTACAGTAAAAATTCTTATCGACTGAAAGTTTTATTTCTAAAGGAAAACCGCCTCTCCTCACAATACGCAAAGATCACCAGCCAAACTCATTGTCCCTGTCCTTTTAAACACACAGTATACAAATGAATTTCTTCTAATTACACGGCGCAGTGCCATTTCACATGGATATCACTCGCATTAATAAACAATGCCAAGTGAGAATCTCTTTGTGCGCCCACGCTCATCATAACTGTGCTATAGGAAGTACAATTGCGTTAACAGTCCCGTTAACTATTGCACGTTATATTCAGAACACATTCATGCGTATTCCAATACACGTTTTGCGAGGAACTAATGTCTGATGGTGTATTCCTAGGAGCGATTTAAACCTTCGCCTCGATGTTTTGATCACTGGCTGGTTACAAAGCTTGATGTAAGAGTTTATTAAAACTTTAAAATTATCTTTAATAAGGGTTCGGATGGTAAATAGGCTGGTGAATAAAATATTAGGGGTATCCAAACGTGGTCCGCAAACGTATTTTCAGTTCGTCACGTAGGTACTACACACTGAAGGTCTGCCAGTTTTCAGCCTTATGCTCTAAGTAGTAAGGTTGAAAACTGTTTTTAAATAAAGAAACAAGAACTTTGCTCTAATCTCAACTTCTAGCAGGATCTTTACATTGACACGACTTCCAAAAAGATTTCAAGGAAGATTTTCTGGCATAAGAAGTCATTGCTTTAAAACATGCGCAGTCTGAAAACTATTAAATCTAGCACGTTTATATCTCTCAAAAAGCGTGAACCAACAACACAAGAGCTTTTTTTTTAATTTCAACCGACTTTTTACAGATGTGTTGAATTGTCGCTGACACAGTAAATATTATGAAATTTACGAATTTTAACGTGATTTCGTTATTATCCTATTATGATTCTGCTAAAGCGGCCTTTTTAGACCCCCAGGCCATCTTAACAAAACAATCTACATATCCTATTTCATAAATTTCACGAGTAAGCATTGAACATTTACATTCAGGCAGTACCCCAGTAGGCCCGGAGCCCGGACTATTAGTTATTTGTGTCGCAAGCCAAGCTCCCGTGGACACGATAATATGTGATAACTTCGCCAACTCCATACAATGGTGATATTGTCATACAAATGATTTGAATTACTTGCCTCTGAGAACATGTGTTTGCAGTCCCTTTGCATACGAATTGTGGTTTTGAATTGAATATTTGGTACTTAGATTCTTGATTTATCGGTCGAGTTATTGCTGTGTTGGATTCCAGCTAAGGGTGGTCGATTTTTATGATATTATCATTAACTCTAGAAACGGGATATTTACCATGTTTACTGTTTGTGTTGAGTAAACATGGTAAATATCCTGTTTCTCGAGTTAGTGACCATGACAGTTTAAAAAAAAATGATATTCTCAGAAATATTTTCATAAATTTCGTTTTAACTTGCTCAAAAAATCTGTGATGAGTTAAAGAAAAACCCTTAAATGCCACATAACACGCATTTACCTAAGTACGATTAAACACGAATCATACCAAAAAAACAGTTCATAATTTGAGAAAATCCTCTCTCTAACGGAATTATAAAAATGATAGCCCCATTGTCTTAAAAGCGTACGTAACACAGTTATACAGCACAAGTATGTAAATCAATTTGTAAAGAAACTGTTCACAGGGAAACGCTTTAAACACTTCCGAATGAAACTTCCACAGGAACTAGACAAAACATTTAATAACACGTAATTTATCAATTTGCTGAACAAAAAGGTAACAATGTACCGAGCATACCAGAACAGACCTTATTGAAACAAAGTCGCTAGTTATAAAATCATGCGCCGTGACTAGCAAAGAGATTCGTTTATTTTCTTTGAGCCACAAGAATAATGCGAGTAATGCATTTAATTATTAGCTCAGGATCTTCAGCGGCATACAATTCAATTTGCATTAAAATCAGATTTTCTTACACGTCATTGCGATCGCTTTATTTTATGCGCAGTGCTTTCTATTATAATAATTAATGCAGCAGTTCTCCTTAGCTGTCACGATACACTTGACTACAATGTCTATTGACAACATAACTCGAGTATCAATTACGTATTGAATGGCCTTTGCGATTACAATCTCAGCTATTGAACTGTGTTCTAACGCTGAGGTTGGGCCTGCGTTCACGAACATGAACGTATAATCATTTATCGTTACTTTATTACTTTGTTTTCATTTGGAGCTCTTTAATTGAATTTTGTTAGCAATTTACTGAGTAACGGAACTGAGGGGTTTATCATCACCGTCAGTTATGTAACGTTAATTCTTGACTGTTACAGAATCCATACTATCCATACTAATATTATAAATGCGAAAGTAACTCTGTTTGTTTGTTTGTTTGTTACCTTTTCACGACTAAACAGCTAATTGGATCGTAATGAAATTTGGCGAGAAGATAGATTATATCCTGGGGAAGGACATAGGCTATCTTTTTATTTCCTCACTCATACTTATCAAAATTACCACGCGAACGAAGTCGCGGGCAACAGCTAGTATTACATAAATGAACTACATTCCTTCGTTTCCTACTGAGTCTATCTGTCTGTTTGTCTTATCTAAGCCCAATCTTATAAATTGTCTCCTGTCTGAATTTTGATACAGCTTTCACCAACGCTTGAAAGCGTATTTCGAGCAAGATTTTGACATACTCATTTTACGCGGTGTGAAATTCCACCTCCTGCGTCTATGCCAAACATTACATTTCGTCTGTCTGTCACAGACGTTACGGCGATTGAATAACAAACATACATTACATTCAAACTTTCGCATTTGTAGATCACGCAATATTAATATGACTAGTGAATTTAATATCTTATCCCACAAAAATAATCCCATCACCGCAGAAATCGTAAACGCGAGCTCTGTTTACGATCTTGTTTACTTACTAATTAAGTTTCTTGAGCATTAAACTAGTCCGAAGTCACTCTCCACAAATATGCGCTTCACTTTACATTCCCACATGTCAACGGCTGACAATGGGATGGGAGGTTGCTCACCTCAATTGTGCTTCGTCGAGTACACCGCGACTATCTAATACTGTGACGTCGCATAATTAGAACCGATTGTACTCAACGATATTGCATGTTCTCTATAAAGTACATTACTTAGGTACTACGTTCGTCTACGCGATCACGTGACAACTAATTGACATCACTACATTTCTATAGTATTATGCATTATGTTAATTGAACTATTACAGTGATAGTGTGCTCACATGCTTTTTGTGCCAAATGACAAATTGTCTATTATTTATTTTGCTGTTAAAGAAGTTTTGTTTACTCATTAATTGGCTTAACGGGTTATTGTTTCAGTGTTTATGGTGTTTTTAATTAATGATAAATACGGACATTTCGCTGTCCTAAGTTATACAATGAACGCTGAGGCGGTGCATGTTCGTAGCTGAACAATAGACGACCCGGCAGCCACTAAGTGTTTGACTTTCTGTGGTACCTACATTTCACGGGTTCGATTACAGCTCTAAACAAATAGTTGTTCTATGGTCTGTTAGAATTTGATCAGAGTCTAGGTCGTGAGAAAAATACAGGATATAAACGGGCCCTTCACGAAGCCGTCAACCAAGCATTACGTACATCAAACTAAGTAACTTTACGCAAAAACTACTTTTTCTTAGGGTGAAAAATCACGTTCTACGGTGGAACTCAATGTTACGCACTTAAAACATTATGCTAATGGATGGATTGAATAGTACGGGGGTCGTGGAGGTGTTTAAAGTAAAAATGTTACATTAAAACCATGTATTTAAAAAAAAAGTTGGAACTTTGACCCCCAATATCTCCGTAACTAGAAGTAGAAGGTATGGTCTAGAACAAAAAAATGATTGCAATGACGGGGAAAAGAAGTGGCTTTCAGCTTCGTTAAGTGTTACACCCTGTATAGTAATCAACAGTTAGATTTAGCTGACGTCTGCGACTGGTACGAAAACGATTCGTATTTGACGTGCAACCACAATTTACGGCAGGCACTTTAAACTCCCCAGATATAGAATCTGTGGCAATCTCGAGGCAAGGAGGTGGTGTTATTAATCGTTACCAGTTACTTACACGGCACACGTTCTCCTATTAATATATTCATAGTCCTAATCATATTAAAAGCGGTCGGTGTGCTAAATCTGGAGTAACGCAACATTCCGACTGAACGCGACTATCGGAATGCTGGCAACCAGGGCGTGTCGTGTACATATCTACTGTTTACAAAACACTAGACGACTTGTAAACATCTGGATCACATAAATTAAGTTGTCAATTAAGGCTATATCTATCACGTTTAATAGTTTATTACATTTCAGTAGCAATTAAAGCAAGAATTGATTGAAATATAACTTAGCACTTCGCTCGAAAATCCCACGATTATTTTATGAAAATAAAAATCTCAAACTGGTTTAAAATGATTGAGCTTTTAAACGGTCATTTCGGTGCTTCACCTTTGCTTCTCATGGCTATTATAATTAACCGATAATCTATGAATCCTTTACCAAACAAGTCAAGTTTGTTAAAGCTCATAAATTGTGCAAGAATTTTTTAAATCGGTCAGTCGTTAGGTAGTCAGTGGCCCAAAAAAAAAGTCTGACAACCAGTCTTACCAAAGGGTATCGTATTAACCAGTATTAACTGTGTTGTGGAGGTCTGATACGCAGTCGCTCCATGTAAAATACTGGTATTCAGCTGCATCCGGTTAGACTGGAAGCTGACCCCAATATAGTTGGGAAAGGCTAGGCAGATGATGTGGTGAATTTTCAAAATCGGTGAAGTAGTGTCAAAGTTTAAACTCGAAACGAAAAACTAATTCATTCAACGTAAACACTCCGATATAAATAGAAATGTAAATGTTTATTTTATTCATCAACTCATCACTAAAACAGGTGTGTGCGTAAACAGCGTTACTAATGCGTGTAAATAATACTCTAATCTGTTCATCAACGTTGAACGATAGTTCGTGAACGAGTGAACAATTTTCCGGAGGCTGACCGCGTTCATTCACTCTCGTCGCAACATGCCGTGACGTTTCCACCCCATTATTAAGTTTAACACGTGTTAAATTAATAGTGGGTTTATTATTTCGAGTGTGACGTTTACACCTGTTTTGTTTTTAAATTAGTAGTGTTAAAAGATTATTAGTGTGTTGACATGTTCAGTGAACATGCTAGGTGCTAATCCGATGTTTTGTTTAGACTCGTAGCGTAGAAAAATTAGAACCGTTTTCTTTGTTCTTGATTTTTGCTTGTGATAACTTGCGCTTGCGTACATGTAAGAGATTTTTTTCTTAGTAAAGTTGTTTGGTATAACATTAAAGTTCACTTGTTTCTTGAAAATGCCATTAAATTCTTTATGTCATGTCCCAGTTACCTTTAAGCTTATGACATCATCCTGCATCCGACCTGCTTTATGAAGGTTAGGTAATCTGCATAAAGTGTACAAAATGTAAGTAGGTACTTATAACGTAATCTTTTAACATTATAAAAGGGCCAGTGTCTGGTCGTGCGCTTGTTCGAAAGTGTTATTTAGTTTCAGTTTAATTATTAATAATTATCAAAATTATATATTAGGTTTAGAAAAAAAAAAACACAAATCATTATGCCTATATTAAACGGAGCACAAACCACAAATTATCATAAAATAAAATTTAATTGAGAATATACAATAAAGTAATACAATAATCATTCGTCAAAAAGAAGCAGCTAAATAATAATTAAATCAATTACCTAAAACCATTATTTTAGGTCATACAACGCCTCACTCACAGATCGTCATCATCCCGGAAAACACCATTAGCTTAGAAGAGCTTAGAAGAAATACAACAACCTTACTATAAGTACGCTGAACCCCTCAAGTACGAAGGGCTGACTCCTAATACGACCACAAAGTGGTTATCGGCGCAGTTTGTGGTTAATTTAACAAAAAAGATAACATTACATGACAGGTTGTCGACCTGTTATGTAACCGCAGCCGATATTATATGATAGTGTTTGAAAATATCAATAACAGTGGTATTTACATAAATAAATTAAGTTACTTTTTTATATTTTTGTAGGAGCGTGATGTGTCCCTCTTTCCATTTATCTCTGTCTTTGGCTATTTGGGCCCAATCCTTTTGTCAAGAGTCCTGCTCGTCACGCAATCTCCTTCTGGGCTTTCTTACTTCTGAGACTTCGATTCTAGCTAATAAAAATAGGAGGCAGACAACGCACTGTTCCAAACTCTAGGTCTGGAAGCAGCATGCAAAGAACATAACATATTATCAAGCCTGTAATCCCCGAAGGGTTAGACAGAGATGTACGTAATAGTATAACCACATTTCGCCAGTTATGTTTAAGTCCCATGAAACAAGGAGCGAGCCTATGGCCATTAATCGGGCACAAATGCAGACTCCGTGGCTGCTACTGAGAAATTCCTGATGGAACAACCCAATAACACTTTGCCCGATCTGGGAATCGTACCCAGGACCTCTTGCTCAGCAGTCAAGCTTGCCACAGAAGAACACAGCGGCACAAAAGTTCCTTATAATTAACAACAGTGAGCACTAAGAAGGGATTTTTTGGAAATTATACTCCTAAGGGTAAAATAGATGAAAGTTTGTATAATACTAAGCGCTTTATGCAATACATGCTTGCATTCTAATAACGGACCTGCGATTTCCACCAGAGATGAGCGAGGATGCGTAGCGGGGGATGTGTGTGAAACTAATCAACAATATCGCTTCTTTTTCACAGCTTGAGCGATTCTAGCTATATGATTTGTTAGTTTCACACACATCCCTCGCTATGCATCCTCGCTCATCTTTGGTGGAAAGCAGCCTGAAGCTCGCAGGTCCGTTATTGAAATGCAGCCTGAAGCTCGCAGGTCCGTTATTGAAATGAAGCCTGTGAAGCTTGCAGGTCCGTTATTAATATGCGAGCATGTTTTGCTTAAAGTACTTAGTATTTTTTCAATGGATTCAAAATGATAATAGATCATATACAGTACGTTACTGTTACTACGAGAAACATATGGTCCATCCTAAATTACATCATCAAACCGTCTGGCCTACTGTCTACTCGACGGTTATTTTAAATAAACAAAATATTACCTCTCGTTCCATATAAATATTCATGAATTGTCTGTCCAAATGTCACATATTCATTTATGAATATTAACATGAGTATTATCTATGTATATTAAAAGTGGTAGAGAGATCACAGATCGCGCATAAATTAATATTTCATAACGTTCAATATTAGCTCGTTTAAATTCGGCAGCTATCTTAATACGATCTTCTGATGACGTTCATGACATACTTATAGATTGAGTGCCTTCGTAGCGTATTATGTAAATAGGACCATTCACAACGGGTAATGGAAGCGTGACTCTTTTAATGCACCTTAATGGCAGTCATGAAGAGTCTCTACAAGTGACGATAGCTGTGAAAGTAAAGCGCACTCAGGGCGTCTCCGGACTGTCAGTCCTGCTTCGTAGTTTGCTAACTGGTATAATAATTCACAAACTGGTGTTTTGTTTTGTAAAATTGCCATCACAGCAAATCTGCATTACGTGCTGCCCGTTTTAGTACGATGAAATGATTGAACAGTCCATCGATCACGTTTTTCTTTTTTTTTTATATCAGCCTACTCTGTCCCACTGCTGGGAAAGGTCCATGGCTTTCCAATTTTTTTTTATCATTAGCTTTCTCGGACCAACCCGTTAACAGTGAGTCCAGATCATCACGCCAGCGTTTTTTTGCGCCCTCGGTTACGACGGCCGACAATCTTTTCTATACATCATTTTCTTCCATAACTTCTGACTCCAAACGGCCAGTATCATAGACTTATAATAATAATCTCAACAAATACCCATAACATAACCTTCTACTATGATAGTCATAGTTTAAATTCGGTAGCTATCTTCAATACAATCTGCAGATAGCGACTTATACATAGTAGATTTAATACCTCTTGTATTATGTAAATGGGACCATTCACAACGGATAATGGAAGTTAAATACGATATGAATAAATGCAAGCTTATCGAACTATTGATACTAAAGGCATATACATTGGGCGAGTGAATTATCTAGAACTAATTTTAGGTTATTTTTGCCCATAGCTCCCCCGTCATGCGACAAATGTGACCAGCCCAGTTCCATTTCAACCTAGCAGCTGTAAGGCCACCATCAGCTATTTGGGTTTTGGAGCAAAGTATGGAGTTTCTGATGCAGCCGTAAGTTTGACACCCAGTATACTTCGCTCCTTAACTCGTTGGCAGACCCCAAGTGCGGACTTCACGACACAACTGCGTCTGCGTATGATTCAAAAAAATGGTCACGAAAATGGTCACAAAGTGGCAATTCACAATATTAACTAATATTATGAATTGTCACCTTGTGACCATTTTACGAATTGCAACGTAATTCATATTATTACTCTATTATGATTCTGGTAAAGCGTCCTTTTTAAGCCCCTAGACCTTCTCTCTATGAGACCGAGTGGGCCAGAATTGTAGAAGAAGAAGAAGTGTGCGGACCGAGTGCAGGATGGAACGGCCCAATTGGTAAAGGTGATTTTAATCCAACATCGTTCAGTAATCTACAAAAACTGCATAACCGAATTTTCTCCGCCCAACAAACAAAAGGTTTTCTCCAACACCAGGTACCTATTACATCCAATCCGTCAGTTCTAAATTCTCGCCTTACGGTTAACTGTTGGTAAACAATGACTGTGTCAAATGCTAGAGCCTTCGTAAGTCCGTACTTTCGCCACCACAGACTATTAAAATTACCGTAAATTACCGTAAGTCCATTCAATTGATTGTTTCAGGTAAAATATGCAGTTGGCGCACTGACCCAACTTGAGACGAAGGTGTATTGTTGCTCATTAGTCTGGAGAAAGCACGCTTGAAGAGTTTACGGTCCTGGGTTAGGTTAGGTTTCCCACGAACTAACCATCAGTAAATTGAAATTACCCTAAGGGTTAGGCCACATTTTTCCAGTTATGTTTAAGTCCCATGTAACAGGGGGCGAGCGTATTGCCATCAACTGGGCACGGAACCAGACACCGTGGTTTCTGAAATTTCTGTTGGAAAAACGTAATAACGTTGCCCGACCTGGATATCGAAACCAAGACCACATTCTTAGCTCGTCACGACTGGCCACGAGGAATATAATAATTATAAAAATTAGCCCACAGTCCTCCTACTCAATTTATTTTGGAAAAAAACTATCTTCTCTTGAAGATAGTAGAAGATAAAGTAGTAAGTAAACTTTACTTTTGTCCAAGTTATTCAATTACATAAGCGTTGCTTAAGTTAAACAAAAAAAACGTATGCTCACTTTGTTTACAAAACTTTATAGGCTCTTACTTAACCGTTCGCTTTTCAAATAACACCTTTACGCATAAAGTTACACCACAAATCCACAATACATACAAAATTACGAGCTTAAACTACGATTACGTTGTTTCACACCCGTAAACTACGGGTTCTAGCTTCACCTATTCCTAAATCACGGTTTATGTTTACAGTTAAATTGCGGTCTGACCTTGTATTTAAAATAATTTTTAACGGCGGTTTAACCCGCATATAACTATGTTATAGTTAGTCTGTGGCTAACCGAAACCTGCGTCAGTTCGTTATTAACTTGTTGCTAAACTTGCTAACTTTCAACGTGAAATTAAACGTTGTTGTTTGAAAGCTGCAGCGTTTACAACTGTTTGAAACTGTAAACCGGAGTTATTAGTAAATTGACCTCGGTAGAAAGTTAGGTGGCTTTGCGATAGTTCTTTGAAATTAAGTTACTATAGAGCTTCCATAACTAAATTTTTCTTCTTCTTTATCGTGTGGTTAGTGCCTAACCTTGTGTCAGAGTTTTTATGCCGCCCATGGGCCTCTGACTTGGCTTTACATCATCATCATCATATCATGTATATCTGGGTATAGGCATCCCCTTTTTTCTGCCACACTTCCCGGTTCTGTGCGTCCCCTATCCAGGTGTTTCCCACGACTTTGACGATATCGTTAACCCTTGCCGTCGAGGAATATCTCTCAGACATGCAGGTTTCCTCGCGATGTTTTCCTTCACCGAAGCAAGTGATAATTTTACAATACGCACATGAATTCGAAAAATCAAAAGTGCGTGTTTTGGGTAATAAAATTGGTACCATTTATTTTGATTGGGACGGGGATGCCCCAGCTAGAAGAGCATTACACTGATATTCGTGATGTTCTTTAGAAATACCAGGTGCGTAGAACTTGGGACTGGTATGCGTGTATGACACGATGTATGACCGTGGACGAGGCAAAAGGAATATGTAAGGATCGCAACAGGTGGCGAAAAAGGAGAAAATGGAGTTAAATGGAGTTTTTTATTTGCTGAAACTCAGGTTATCACTCACTAACATTTTTACAGACCTGGGGGTCTAAAATGACCGCTTTAGCAGAATCATAATAGGATAATCTAATGTTATTATCCAATTATGAATCTGCTTAAGCGGCCATTTTATTCTAGTTTGTGTTTTATATAAATCAGATCTAGACCACTCACCTACGTCATAAACACCAATTTGAACATTCAATTTCAGCATTCTATTTAAAATTCAGTGTCGTAATAAAATAAAACATCGACGCCATAGTATATAAAATTATATAATTTTCTACTTATAATACTAATCCTACTTAAATATTACGAGATACTTAAGTTGCTGTTCGAAGATCAATAAAAGATAGTCGGCATTAGACATCAAGATACCAAGAAAACAACATAAACATGGAATTCACTTAGTTTTAATGCATTCTATAAACTTGTACGTACCAAATATCAATTAAATAATAAAAAAGTAATTAAAAACAGAAATACACAAGTTACCTATTATTTTCTAGCACTTGTGTAATAAAATATTGATTGCCTAGTTCTTTAGTAATCTTGTAGGACTACAATAATCTTCCGATCACATTACTTAAGTGTATAATTTTTTTATTAAGTAATAAAACTATTAGAAAAGTTAGTAAGTATTTCTAAGAATTTTACTGTAAAACAAGAGTTTTATTATCCAATGAATGGAGAGGATAACCACTTTTACGATACTTAATAAATAATTATTTTATATTTTATCTCATTGCGGTACGTCTGATCCCGAACAACGACAAATTAATTACCCATGGAAACGTTTATTAAGGCTTTAAGATTTTCTGAGGCGAAAAGTATATGGCTCTGAGCATTACATCTGAAATCGAAGAGACGGTTGCAATGGTATATCGATACCTTTAGGCTCAAAGGGCGTAACCGCAATTTTGGCCAAAATGAGATTTTAATGCAGTCATACTTACTTTTTCGTCTTCTTTCGGTTGGTATATTTAAAATTTCGATATTCGCAAAAAAAAAAAGGTGGATACAGTCATCATTTTTGGATCGCTAAACATTGATTTTCTTAAAACTTTAGGGTGTCTATTTTTTTATTGTTAGATTTACTTCAGATATTATTCTAGGATGTTGTTTTGTCTTTTGCTATTTCTCTCTTCTATAGCTATAAGCACAAAAAGTTATGTCGGAACACTGTTTTGTGTTTTTGACTCTCCTGAAAAATCGTGTTTTGTCACAAATTTATCTTTGTTTCAATACATTTTTGACTTATCAATATCATTATCACCGATATTATGTCATAGGTCCCTCTTGGCTTCCTATTTGAATATCTACTACAATACACTATCGAGAGCAGTGGAATGAATGGGGAGAGACCATTGCCCAGGAGTGGGACAATAGAGGTTAACTAAAAAAAATACATCATCTTCACCAAAACTGGCACATTTTCAAAGAAAATCACAAATTGTCAGATTACATCAAAATTTGTCATGGTGTATGTCACAGGCGAATATCTCATAAAAGTAATCACCGACCAACCGTGACACATGCCACTAAACCTCCGAGAAAGATTTATCCTTTTTTGTTGGTAACATTTCCTGCGTACCTAGTACCAGAAGTACCAGATGTGGGAACTTTCTTCGAAGACTTAATAATATCCGCTTCATCGCGAATGATTCGCTCTGGCAAAACACCTATTTACACCTCTGTACTATCGGTTCTCGAAGAAAAACATGACAATGCCTTCCCTTATTTGTTTTCAATAGTCTACACAGTACACTCGATCGGTTTTGTGTAGTGTGAGATTGTTAAATGAATTGTGTGGTAGTTTTCTTATTGTTTAGTTATTAAATGAGATCACGAATGTTTGAATCTTAAAATTGTGCGAGCTTTTAAGTGGTTACGATGTTAAAAATCGATGATATCTAAGCCTAAACATATTGTTACCTACTTTGTACACTTGAATTCACATTTCATGCACTAAACGGAGCTTAAAATATAATACCTAGGTATCTCAATAGATCAGGCAAATACGGCAGGACTAAAATAATATAAATCCTCCTCCCAAACGACCACCAGCAGCAATGCGAATGTTTATCGAATAACAAACGCCACTCGTGTTCCATCATTCAAAACAGAATCGAGTTTTAATCGAGAACTATTATTTATATGAAGCGATTAAAGCGGATCTACGTGGGTTTGTGATTAACCGCGCGGCGAAGGGCCCGCGCTCAGCGCTCGCGGGTTGCGGGCGACAACTCGCCGCTTCCTCATTGCTCTGCCGGCGGTTATTGCGCCTGCGCAACCGGCAACCGAGCCGCGCAATCGTCAAGTTCATTTCTCAGGGTTGTCTGTATTTTGTTCGAAATTGAATGCTTAAGTAATCAATCGTCCATACAAATGCTGTAGTTCATTCACTGAGTCCAAGAAATGAATCGATACTTTAAGTCAATTTTAAAAGTTGTAAGTATCGATATAATGGAGTGTTCAGACCACACAGAGACGTAAAATTTCGCAAGTTCAATCAACTTCCCAATTTTGACGCTAGACTACGAGTTTTACTACCTACGAAACATATGTGCGTTACACACAGCCTATTAAATCTTAAGAAATAAATAGACTCCGACAAATACCTAAACAATTATCTCTGAAAACAGCAAAAACTTGTTCTTTAACAATTAACACGTCTACCAACAATTTTGTGGTACCTATCGGGCAACAATACATTTAATTTCCTAAATCATCCGTTACACGGCAGGTCAATTTCGTACGTGGAAAACGAACGATTGTTCAAATTAAATATTTGATTACAGTTAGTTTACAGTAGATTAGAGGTCAATGGCACGGAGTAACGGTATTGTTTAGTGAGGTGCATTATACGGCATGAACTAGACACATTTCAGTACGAACTGTAGGGAAATATTGACAACACATGGTCGACTGGTCGTGTTTGTACTGTGATTTGCATATGTGTATAAAGAATAAAAACCATTGCTTGTAGAAGTTTCAAGTTACCGTAGGCATCGAAACGGGGACTCAGAGATTACTTCGAGACGATATAATAATAACTTATTTGTCGTGATTATATTATTAAAATAAACAGGTTTTATTTATATGTTTATAATAAGGCTTTTTCCCATATGGGTATGAAAACAGATTCTGCAAAACACCACCTGATACGAACCTGATTGTATGTATTATGTATATTATATTGTATGTATGTAGTTTAGTTTATAAAATTAATTAATTTAAGTAATAAAATGTACTGTTAATGCACATAGGTATATGCACTGTATAATGCACATAGTACCTCTTACGCAAATTTCGCAATCGAAATTTGGTTTACTGTAAGAAAACCCAATTCTGGGTTTAGCTCGCCATTGTACATAAGCTATATTATTGCAATTTGTGTGTATATTTTTTGTTGTTTTGTGTGCAACAAAGAATAAATAAAATTCTAAAAATAATAAATATTAATAAATTAACTTCACATAACTACATATTACTAGCTCTTTGAAGTTCGTTAAACCAATGCCCTATTAAATAACCATTACCGTAATCCATATAATAATGTCGGTTTTAATCAATTAAGTCATGCTATTTAAAATAATAGCGCATTTACGCGCGGAAACACATATGTACCGTTATTTATGATTAACTTACGTTAGTGCGTTGTAAGCCCGGTGTTATTAGGTTGATTATCTGTGTTTGGTTTATTATTTCTTCATCAACCAATTACACAATTAATTAGTCAAGTCAGTTTTCCTATTACTGGACAAATACCCTTCACGAAGCCGTCAACCAATCATTCTGTATATCGAACTATGCAACTCTGCCCAAATAATATTGCTGGAAAACGATTTTTTTACGATATTGGTTGGTGTAAAAAATCATGACTTACGGTAGAGCTCAATGTAACGCACTCAAAACATTGTGCTGATAAATGCATTGAATAGTATAGGGGTCATAGAGATATTTAAAGTAAAGTTTATTTATTTTACTTATTTGGTATACCAAGAGCAGTACCTACATAGGTATTGAGAATTAATATAGAACAATAACAATAACATAGAAGTGCTGGTATGTATGCCTGCTATCATAGGTATATTCAGCATTCACCCAGGACAACAACATAATCTTCTCATATTACATTTTTAAAAGTTAAAACTTTTTTTTTAAAACATGTGAAAAAGTGGGAATTTTTCTTTTATTTGTCTTTTTATACCGTTTATAAAATGCTGTTTCGCAACCAGTTGCAATGATGTGACAGTAACTGAATATTACATTATGTCAAAATGACCTGGGGGCCTAAAATATGAACCACGTTAAAATTCTTAAAATGGTCGTAGAACTCGTAGACGCACTTAAAACCATGAATTGACATTTTCTGACCATTTTACGAAATGATTCCTATTATGATTCTGAGAAAGCGGCCATTTTAGACCCCTGAGCTTTAAACTTTCATCTTTCAGAAAACATTCACTGAAAAATATAAGGAAAAATGTTCTTAAAACTTTCAATCTATCTTAATGACCACTTTCATAATTATTCAAATAATGTGTTACCAAATTAAAAACTGATCGGGTTTTAGATCGACCGCGCTGATTACTTCAATACCGTTTGCAATTATTTTTATATTACGATCAAATACATTTTTCGTATGAAAAATTTTTTTTTTCATTTTTTTTTTTTTTTTTTTAGTCAGTGTGTGTACAAATTAACATTATGTAATTCACTTTCACTGGCAACACCATTCTTCTATTTGCTCATTCCAATTAGCATCAAAAAAGTAGTACTAGGTATTCTATTTTCAAAACTCGGCGTCTTACGTCACTTTTCGTCAATAGTCGGCCCAATACGTCTCGCTGATTGGTCAGTCTGGTTCAGTGTTCTGTTTAGCTACATGTGAAATTAATTTCATGGTTTCAGAGCGTTACATATTAAATGTTATAACTTGCGTGTTGTCGGAATCTGGGTCGCAGTTTTACGGGGGAAATTATTGTATTGTTCTAAGTACATTTGCTATACTTTCAATGTTTTAGTGTAACTTTTCTCTTTTATCGCTTTTTTACGAGCTGTGATAAATTCTAAGCCAATCGGGTAGTTTGGGAACAAAACTCACCTTGTTACAAGTTTATATTTTTGAATTTCTTTGAAATATTTTCAAAACACAAACGATGGCACAAAGTGCTTTATAAAAACTCCGATCTTTACTATCACTCCGAAATCTAACGCAAAAAGAATTCAACCCATCAATAATATAATTGCTAGTTCAAACAAAAGACCGTTACCATCGCACGAAACTTAATACACTTAATCGAGAACTCAGTTATTCGATACGGCCAGCTATCATTATAGAAGGGGTTATAAAAAATGATAGCCATTCACTGATACAAAGCTTTCTTGCTAATGAACACGAACTAAGTTCGTTTGTCGTTCCGATAGATGACCGCTGTCTCGACTGTTGCACGGTTTAATTTGTCTTATTTGGCGTCTCGGTTAGCGAAACGTGGCACTGGGCGTTGTGATGGCAGCGAAGTTCAAAATTACTAACACAGTGCACAGTGTTTCGTTTGTCTGTAGATTCTGGACGCAAGAATAGGTACATTTCGGGTGACTGGTAATGAGTGACCGATAATTAAACACGTGATTGTAGTCATGATAACAAACAACTTTCCCAAAGAAACATTTTTTTTTATACACAGACTTTTATCACAATAACAACAGCCGTATGAAATTTGGACGTGCGCGCCTGTGACCTATCAGCTGTTAGCCGTTTAAAAAAAATGTTTATTTGGGAAAGTTGTTTGTTATCATGAGTACAATCACGTGTTTAATTATCGGTCACTCATTACCAGTCACCCTACATAATGGGTTTTGTTTTGTAACAGCTTGCAAATATTTTGTTGTAAAAACTCTGGCTAATATGGTACTGGGTTCGAGGGTGTGGCGTATTAGTTACGTGGAAAATTAAAGCCAAAAGCTAAAACTAAACTAAATATTGTATAAATTGAATATATTATCCATTCTGAATCATATCTGATTTGCCTGGTCATTGAAAACTAACCCTGTATGTATACTAAAATGCGATATAAAAAATTACAATGTGCGTCATGACATAATTGTATAAGAAGTCAAAAAAAGCAATAAAAAAAAAAAAACATCTAAATGGAAGTATTACATATTTCTTTATTGAAAAACTTATGTGAGGAAATGAGCATGAATAACCAGTATAAATTAATGAATAACCATTTGTAAATAAAGCTCATAATGTTTTTAACCTTTAAACTATGAAGAGCACATTAAACTCATGTTTTTGACTTGATTGCGGTTAATTAAACTAACATATGCGCAGTGTACAGGGTCACGAGGTGAACCTCGAACTCTTGACATTGGATCGGGATTTGAAGATGGAACGTTTTTATACATCTGCTCAAGAAAAAAAATAAACCAACTGTAAAGAACGCTAATATTTAATTATGGACTTTTTTGGGAATCCTTTACAAGTGATTTTTTAATGCTTTTTCTTAATTTACACGTTGGTTTTATTTTAAGCTTTTTTTTTAAGTAACTTGTTGGCTATCTGACAAAATAATTAACTTTGATGTGTCGTACGAAAGGAGAAGATTGACTTATTGTTATAAATGTGCTACTGCTTGGATCCTCCCCAAATTATTACGTAGATACCATACGGAATTTATTTGTAAAGTCTCCAAATGTAGGCCTCGCTTCGTAAAAAATTACCTTCCTTGCGAAATAAGCCCATCGCTTAGCTAAGTATAAACTAGCTTAAGGTCCGTTTCACAATCGTTCTGGTTTCCGCTTTTATTATATAATTCAATGAAAATATGTTCCACGTCAATTCTCTACCTATTAATTAGAAAACAGCCCATTGTTTAAGTTTCTCAAAGTAGAGGCCATTTTAAGGCATTTTATGATTTACGGAGAATTATTTTACGATACAATCCGGGCTACACCTACAATCAAGGCATATTATGCAAGGCCATAACATAACAGTCTTGTATTTGACCTCAAAGCAAGAAAGATAGACGGGAAATGCATGAAATCATAGAATGACCCAGTGATTCTGCATTTGCATTTAATCTGAAAGTATAAATCAGATGCAAAGCCTAGAGATCGAAGTTTAAGGTCTTTTTTTTTTTTTTTTTTTTTTTTTTTTTCAGGTCTTGTCTGCAAAGAATAAGAAAACGTCATGGCCACCAATAAATCAACGCAATTAGAAAAAAAAGAAAACGAAAAAATGTCCGAATACATTTCAAAGACAGTTTAGGAAGCAGCCAGCATTCCTCGCAAGTTACTGGCTGGTAAAAAACCAAATCAAATCGAATTTGGAACGTGATGGAAAATGCTGCGTCATGGCATGAACTACCGGCGCGGACGCTGCTTCAATACGCAGAATGGCACTTGCCATGACGTGACGCCCACGAACTCACTCAATTGGAAGTTATGATAGCAGAGGACGATATCTTTAGCTACAAGAAAAGCTAGTAGCAAATATTTGTGAACTATGATGAAATGCTCTCTTTTGTGAATAGATTCAAGATAGTCCCAGCAAATGTTTTCGTGAAATAAGCCAGAATTACTTCTCTTGCTTTTGTCAAAGGATGAATAGAGTAAGTACCTTTTTGAAAGCTTTACAAAACATACCGCTCTTATATTGTTCAGCTTTTACGCACCTTCTATCAATAAGTTCAACCACACATTCCCCACAACTCCAACGCCGCAAAACATCTCATTCGATTACCAACGATTACACTATCCAACCCTCCACTTCACACTCGTAGGCGTTTCAACCCGTGCGCTGCTTACGTCGAGTTACAAACGCAATAAGTCGCGTCCCGGGCAATGTTACCAGCATTGCCCGCTCCGGGGGCTAATCAACCTTAACCGTGGCTCCGTGGCGAACGCTTCCATGCCTTTTGTTTTTCAAGCCGACGACTTGTGGAGCGATCGTGGTTTCTCTAACATCTAATTGTAACAAATATTGCTTGGTTAGGAGTTGAGCGGCTTTTGTTTTGTTTTGTGTCGATAGTTGATTGTTATGATCTGTGGTGTCAATTTTGGTTTTATGTTTTCGGTAATGAACATCAAAATTTTGAGATTCCAATGAGCCTATAACTATAAATGCAGTACGCGTGTTTGCAATTCCTTATTAATAAGTATTAAACGTGACAAGCTTCACGAATAAAAACATGACATAATAGACCAGCAGTAATTATCTCAATAAATCAACGATTCTAATTCAATACCCCTTTGTGTCTTCAATAGCCCGATTACATAAACCAAAATTAATAATACTAATAGACACATTAAGCTAAACGTTATCGCTTTGTTGCGCAACTTGATCGATGATGGCAACGCAACGTGCAACGCAACGGACGATAGTATCTTAGGCACTTACCTATGACACCCACCGAGATAACAATCTCTTACACGAGTAACTTTCTCGCACGCCTACTAAATGTTTGGGCAAAGCTTTTTTATTTGCAATGCATTCGAAACTTTGAATTAGAAAAGCGAGATTCGATGATATGGATGGCAAAGTTGAAAATATACGGATCATTAGGTTAAAGTGGAGATGGGTTTGTCATTGTGTACAATAAGATGACTATTGATAGAGAGAATCGAGTAACAGAGATAAATATGTACGGAAAAACAAGGCATACTGCGTCGTCGTCAAATGACTTGGCAAAAGAATACTATAAGACAAAATGGAGAGTAGGTAAAATCTAGATTGTCATATTCGTATAATTCAGAGCTAACTGTTTACGAGAGTATACTGAAAGCAACATACTAGTCTGAAGATATAAGATACCTGCGTTTGATAGACATTAGACAGTCCAAAAATTAAAAAAACAACAAACATGTAGGTACCACCAAAGTTCACAAAAAGTTGTTAATACGTGTGAACCGTGATTCGTTATGGGAAACGTGCCGCGGAAACTGGGGGAATCAACTTTGATACGACTATTATCCAAATCTCGATGCAGACTCTCGACGGCGACCGCTTTTTTTGCTTTTTCGGTTTCAAAACTATTTTAACGATGTCTAAAGTTACAAAAACACGGGGAGATTGTTAGGAGAATGTTTTAAAAAAATAGAAAACGACTTAATTTTGCTCGGCGGTGTAGATTTCAGGTAGGGTTTCAAAACTTTACTTTTAAAAGCAGGTTTTTGATTTTTCGGCCACAGTATACCTGTGCTCAGATAACAGCTTCGCATTATATTCCCTAAGTCAGTTACTCCGCAAGCTAAATACAATTTTATGAGGCAGTTTCTTGTGAAAGCCTGGACCGAATATCAACTAACTTAGACAACCGAGTCTAATCAAAAGACAGCACTACACACTCTCTAAATATCTTAATTCAGCTCCACCGAACAATTTCCCGAGTTAAATCGAAAGTTACGCATTTCTATCTACAATATCAAGATAACAACGGCCTCTAAATCTCGCTAAGGATTTAATTGACACATTCGCTAAGCGCAAACGTCATTACAGATGAATGGTTGCTGCTTATCTCAGGGTAACTACCAGCTTCGTAACGAGGGACAGCATTATGAATATCGATAATGCGTTATTCTCATAGGTAATCGGCGAAGTCGGAGGCAGTAACATCGATACGCGTCGGCTCGGGGGCATCGCATCCCTATACATCAGGGAGATACGATCTAACCCTGTGTCGGTCGCAACTAAACTGTGCAATTACGTGATAATATACGTTTGTAACGATATCATGGTGTGTTTCGCACCTGAGCAGAGGGGCTGTTACCGTATTTTAAGAACGTTCGCACGCTAATCTCAGTCTTAATCTGCCGAAATTACCTCTAATTTCCCTTGTCATTTTTAACAAGTTTTTCACGTTGATATTGTCGCTGACATGAGATAGCGACTACATTTTGACCCTTTTAATTACGAAAATGTACCGACTCAAGTGATAAAAAGTTAACTGATAACTGAAAATAAGCAGGAATCTGATTGTCTTTACTTTAAAAGCTTTTCAATGTTTATTGTTCTCTGATTTGTCCCAAAATTGTTTTGATGTCAAGGTAAGCTGAATTTATGAAAACAATAAAAATAAATTCCTATCGTACGTAGTACGTCTGTCCCGCATTCGATACACAATATACCAGCTAAAATATTACCAACCTTTCTTTTATTTGTCGACTCATATTGACAAGGAGGCCGAACGTTAGTTATTGTGTTACAAATTGTATTTCTTTATTAGACACGTACAAACAAAATGGCGGCCGTAATGGACCTCATCGAGATAGAAGAAACTTTTTTATTGACATGCCTATTTAGTTTAATATGTAGAAATTGCGAGATTGTTTATGAAACTTGAGATTGGACCAAAATAAGAAGGAAAATTTTTGTCGGACCAACAAAATTGCATTATGATCAATTGCCAATAAATATTGCTTAAATAAATTATGAAACAAAACTCATACTAAGAGAAAATACCGTAGAAAAATTAATCATTACGCTTTTGCAACGCCTACACACACAAAAAATATGCACACCAATAAATAAATCGAAGCATTAAAAAATAAACGCTATAATTTTATAATTACAGCTATAAACGATAATATGCTAGGTATCTGTAAAAATCTTACGAGTACATTTACATACTCCCCTCGAGATAACTTTCACTATTTTATCGTTCCTTCAAAAGCTGCCCTCAAAATATGACTGTCTAACGCAATAATCGTAACCGAAGCGATTTTCTAACTTGTTTACTTTTACATAACATCATCAGCGATGTACCTTTCTCCGTTCGTTGACCGTCGTCCATTCAAGGCCAAGTGACGGCCAATTATAAGCGTTTTAATATAATTTACGCTTATTACGCGTTTTTTTGTGGAACTTCGTGCTTTAATTATGTTTAGATGATTATCTTGGTGGGACCTGAAGCTTTATTGAGGAAATCGAAGAAGTAACTCCGTTCCTATTTAGTTTAGCGAAATACCAGAAACTTAGCGACAAAATAAACTACCGAATAGTTATTTAGGCAAGTATTTCAGGACAAGGCCTAGCTTCCGGCTAATAATCTTCGCGTGCTAAATAATTAAATGTCTTTGTAGTGGTATAACTCTTTAAAACACAAATTATATAAAAACTAATTTAAATTCATAAGAGTTTATAAAAGATTAAGGATACATCACATAACTAAGAAATTAAGTTCTTTCCGTTCTTTTTTTTATTCCATAAGCTCTCTATAATAATATTCATTCCACGTTTCCTTGATATTAATCAAAATGAAAACATTAGTATTCCAGCCCCGAACGGCATAAAGAATAGTTATGTCTATTTTAATTTGAATTAATCATGACTTGGAAACACTCTTATGTAAAATGTTTTATTCATTTATATAATCCTTTATCATATAGTTCATTTCATTACATTGGCTAAGCCTTTCATCAAATTAAGTTTGCCAATTCTGATAAATATGGCAAGTTATGATTCAAATTCGAGAATCAAATTCTTAAAGATGAAATAATTATGATAAAACTGTTGTATCACACTTTTCGATCTTTATGAACTATGATAGGCCTGCTATTAATTATGTGGTTCAGTCAGTATATTATTTAACAATTAATAATCATAACGAACGCGAAAAAAGAGTATTTCTAACATAGACAAATTGCTAAGGCTTCTTTATTTTTTGTGAGAACGAACACCATATGTAATTGGCCATAACCTATGATCCATCAGAATTAAGAATAGACAGTAGACTGATTGTCTCTTACCATTATTAGGATATGGCCATGAACCTCAAAATAAACGATGATACTTATAGGACCTAGTACCGATTTAGACTAGTTACTAGTTAGTACCAAACCATAAAATTATAATTTCGGAAAACGGAGTTTTTATTAGAAACATCACACGGTAGGAAGTTCCACAACAATGCGTATTGTTTAATGTGTCACCGTTTTCTAATACCTAACATGACATACGAATAGAAAACTTAATAACACATTGTTAAATAATTTAAAATATTTTTGAAAATTTTCAAAATATTTTCTTTATGTTAAAACAGAATACTTGTTTGAAACGTATCATGGCTGTAGAGACAAACATCTCCTACGTACATGACATTGGCTAAATGCATAAACCGAGCGAAGCCAGAAAAAAAAATCTACTTCATAAAACTGCAAATACATTTTATCACAGAAACCGCTCAGCCGTGTTATGTACTGGGTCTAGAAGCAAGCAGTTTCCTAATGAGCACTAAGGAAAGATTTATTAAAATCCACTAAAGGTGTTAATAAAGAGGTAAACTAAGGAAGTCCGTAATTTCTGCCAAAAGGAAATCCTGTCAAGCGTAAACCTTACCTACACTGATATAAGAAACCTGAAGAGTTTGTTTCAACCCCTAATCTCTGGAACAGCAAGACGAATTTTAAAAATGGTTGTGGATTGGTAAGGTGGTTTGTTTTTATTTTGTGTATTTAAATCCTTTTTAATATTTTTTGAAAATGTGAAATTGTAATTTATATTGTGTTTATTGGTAGGGTTTGTAATGTGCATTAACCTATTAGGTAATTAATTCTTAATGTATGTTTTTTATTATCTATACATATAAAATTCAAAGTCCTGACTGACTGACTGACTGACTGAGATATCAACGCACAGCCCAAACCGCTGGTCCTAGAGACATGAAATTTGGAGCGTGTATTCTTTGTGAAGGGTAGGTATCCACTAAGAAAGGGTTTTTCGAAATTCCACCCCTAAGAGGGTGAAATGGGGTGTTGAATTTTCTATGAAACTTTTTATTCTCGCAGTCGATTGACTTGACAATTTGTGTACATACTATTCAGATAAAATTATGAGATACGTGTATCACAGTTTTTCCAAAATCATCCCCCAATTTAAAATTCAATGTCCTGATTGGCTGACTGATATAACAAAGCACAGCCCAAACCGCTGGTCCTAGAAACATGAAATTTGGGGGGTGTAGTCTTTGTAAAGAGTACATATCCACCAAGAAAGTGTTTTTCGAAACTCCAGCCCTAAGAGTGTGAAATGGGATGTTGAATTTTCTGTGAAACTTTTTGTTCTCTGAGTCGATTGACTTGAAAATTTGTGTACATACTCTTCAATTAAAATTATGAGACACATGTATCACAGTTTTTCCAAAATCATCCCCCAATTTAAAATTCAATGTTCTGACTGGCTGACTGATTTATCAACGCACAGTCCAAATCGCTGGTCCTAGAGACATGAAATTTGGAGGGTGTATTCTTTGTGAAGGGTAGGTATCCACTAAGAAAGGGTTTTTCGAAATTCCACCCCTAAGAGGGTGAAATGGGGTGTTGAATTTTCTATGAAACTTTATATTCTCTCAGTCGATCGACTTCACAATTTGTGTACATACTCTTCAAATAAAATTATGAGATACGTGTATAACAGTTTTTTCAAAAATCAAAATCATCCCCCAACAGAGTCAAATAGGGCTTCGAAGCTCACGTAGACGGTCGCATGGCGCGTAGTGTTGTGCGGGGCGTAAACTATTAAGTAAGCAGGTAGGATTTTTCTGAGGTAGACGTCTGTAAATATGGTTTATTCCACAGATGGCTCGTGATACGCGACATTGATATTAAATATTATGTAAAAGTTTAATGTCTATAAATAGATTCCTAATTAATCATTTGATTGTTGTCACCGGTGTCCAATCTCAAACCAAGGTATCATATTTCACGTTCAAATGTAATTTAATTGATATTACTATGAACGAATGTTTGTAAGTTATAAGCAAGTACATGTAAATCTATGTATGTACTGTACATACATAGATTACTTATTATCCCAGAAGTAAGATCCCGTGTGCAATTCCCGAACTCCACGCGGGCGAAGCCGCGGGCATAAGCTAGTGATTATATATTATTCTTTTTATTTAAAACTAGCGGCCCGTCCCGGCTTTGCACGGGTGGACATTTATTTTTTAAACATTTTGGGATAAAATATAGCCTATGTTACTCAGGGATAATGTAGCTTTCTAATGGTGATAAAAATTTTGAAATCAGCACAGTAGTTTTTGAGTTTATTCATTACAAACATACACACACACACACACACACACACAAATACAAATCTTTCCTCTTTATAATATTAGTAATATTACGCTATGACCCTACGGAGCCGGAGGCGACTCTGCTAGCCAAAAACTTGTCCTCAAGACTTTCTACGTTGACGAAACAAAACACAATCGATCATTGATCTATCAAAGAGGTTTAAAAGCAAATAAAGTTTATTGTGTAACTTTCTTCTATCTCCAGAGCGAGTTGCGAGTCGAGCAATGCGTTCGTTTTTGTCGATGCTTACGCAACCGCCGACAAGCAACGTCATGCCGCGTCGGCGGTCATTATCACATCGTCGGCGAGATGTTAAACAGACTGTTACTGACAATTTTATTGGCTTTCGTTTTACGTTTTTTAGGTAAATTGAGGACATGTGTCGTACGACTCGTACGTTTAAACTGCGCCAGTGTATTTTATTAGGGTTCCGTAACTGAAGGGTAACCAACGAGACCCTATTACTAAGCCTCCAAGTCCGTCCGTCTGTCTGTCAGCGAGCTGTACCTCATGATCCGTAATAGGTAGAAAATTGAAATTGTCACAGAATGTGTATTTCTGTTGCCGCTATAACAACAAATGACAAAAATATATTAAAAATTAAAGAAAGCCCCCTTTACCCCCCTTTAACCTCCTACTACGATGGTACGGAACCCTTCATGCGCGAGAACGACTCGCACTTGGCCGGTTTTTTATTTTATTTTGTTTTACTAAATGTCACAGTATATCGTCAGATTGATTGAATCAGTATTTTCGGATCCAGTTTCAGCCGAATAGACTTTCAATTCTACCATTACTCCTAGTCACGGAAAATATTTTCTATTATTGAAAAAATTCATTCATTACAAGATTAATTAGTCCATCAACAGTCTTGGAAAACAGTCAGTCTGAAGTCAGTCACAATTAACTGACTGGCTACCCTCGTATGCCTCGTAAAAATGGACGCATACGCACACGTGAGAGAACAGGAAGAACAGATTTAGCATCTTCGTCATCATATAACACATATTTCAGCAGACCGCAACAAATTACTTAAGAGTTAAGAACTACGTGCTCAAACACAAACGGCTAACTTTCAAGAACCATAGACTAACCGCTGCGTTTTAGTTTTACGACTTTTCACTGTTCTTAAAGAAAGTTGTGAAACTGCATGCACTATTCAGTCGAAAGATTTCTTTAGCCATGCGCTTGCACATAAAATCATATTGTTATATCCTGATGAGTCATTGTTATATCATTTTATAGACAGTGTGTAAAGCTAGCATTTTGTTAGTTAAGTATTTTATAGTTTCATTATAAGGTGCAGTACCAGAAAATCATTGGTGAGTTTGGTAAACAGCAAAGAAAGGTAGTGTTGAGAGAATAAACGGCCATTGGCAATTTTGGAGAATTTTGAGGTTTATTCTGCTATACATAAGTGCTACACACAGTAACATATAAGACTGCCGTATACAGGGTGTAAAAGGACCCTTCACGAAACCGTCAACCAAGCATTATATACATCAGACTAAGTCACCTTTTTTTTTTTTTTTTTACGGATGGGAAATCATCAAATGACTTCTCCCGCTCTGGGTGGAGTGGGAGGGAGTGTCAGACTCTTACTGACTAAAACCCATCCATGTTCCTTCATTGCCCTTTGTGTTCCAGGGCCACGGTACCTCTTTCGAACAGTCCCGCAGCCCCGGCAGGCATCGGCCCCTGCGGGCCCCTTCTTGGTTGCTGACATCTCTTTGAGGCGCGCGTGGAACACGAACGCGCCGTCGACACGGCAGACTAAGTCACCTTACGAAAAAATTATTGCTGGGAAAAGACTTTTTTTTTGGGGTGAAAAATCACGTTTTACGGTAAAACTCAACGTAACACACTCAAAACTTGGTGCTGATGGATGCTTTGAATAGTAGACGGGTCATAGAGGTAATTAAAGTAAAGTAAAAACCTTAAAAAGTAGGACACCCTTTATAAGGTTTATTACTGTACTGTCAATATTACGAGTATCAGTGTCTTAAAATAAATGACATTCTATAATTTTCATTGGTCTCCTCGCTCTTCATTAGGGTCTCTGCACCATACAAACCCTGATACATTTAATCATTATTCCACAAATGTTAATTTACTAAAAATTTATCTAATATTTATTTAGTTTAGAGAGCAGCCATTTAACCAAAAATATCGCAACGCTGCAGCGTAACTGCCCTTTAGTAAATCAGCACAAAGGAGATTCACTTAAGGCACAGTCATTCGTACTGGTGGTTTGGTATTTTAATTAAGTAATTATTAACAGCTTTACACTGTTTATTCTTCCTAATAATTAATTTACGGCAAGGATCAACTTAATAAATACCTATTCTGAAGAAAATTGTTTCCCCATCTCTCAAAATAAGTTCCAGTTATTTTGTCCTTTATTTCTTCTCCTTACATATAATTTTATATTTTTTAATATTTCTTAAAAAAACATTTCATAAAAACATTTAAAATATAAAAAATAAAATTATATCGGATATCAAATAAAGTCCTTATTTTTGCGTTTGCTAGTTTTTAGGCTTCGCAAAGACTGTGAAACAGGGCCCTGTTTTTGTAAAGGCAGTGAAAATAACATGACATCATTTAAGCAGTTTTCTATATGAGACTCAACAGATACACTAACGAATGCGGTCGAAACCTCCTTTGTGTCGTACATGTGCAATTTTGTTATTAACAACAACAAGCTTTGTCTGTTCATGGTATTTAGATATCCAGGTTAGAACATCTGTTCACATTTAATTTAGTTCACGAGTTATCTAGAGTCGAGCTCTTATTTTCTTGCTTTGGATGTGAGAAACATAATGAATTATGTTTTTTCTAAAGGAAATCCATACTCCATACTAATATTATAATGGCTAAAGTAAGTTTGTTAGTATGTTTTTGACCTTTTCACGCCCAAACCATTAAACCGATCATCCTGAAATTTTGCACATACTGTGTCAGGTGTACAGAAACGGACATAGGGTACCTTTTATCCCGAAAAAAAGTTCTGTTCCCGAGGAAAAGCTTAATAACGTTCTTATGATAATAGATGGCGCCACGTGTTTTTCGAATCATAATTTAATAATGTTATTACAAGCAGAGTACAACCCGAATTGATTGTTAAATTCTAAATTAACGCGAGTGAAGCCGCGGGCAAATGCTAGTATATTATAAATTTCCACATCTTTTATGTAAAGGAAGCAAGTCATAACACAATTTTTTCCTTAAAGAAAGATATCCCGCTCCGTACAAAATGTGGAACAGCCGATGTTTTTAATAACTAATAAAAAAATATGTTTTTGGATGTAACATCACTGGTAAAAGTTTGTATAACAATGTTACAACGTATATCCTACTTAATATTATAAATGCGAAAGTTTGTGGATGTATGGATGGATATGTGTTACTCTTTCACGCAAAAACTTTGGAAACACTGGATTTGGATGAAATTTGGCACACAGAGACACATATTTGGCATAGAGAGACAGTTTATGACCTGGATTAACACATACAACACTTTTTATCCCGGTGGTTTTACCCTGGTGTATCCCGTGGGACATTACCGAATACCGCATAAGCTAGTTATTTATATTTTCTACATAAGATATATCAGTGATCGATTCGCTTATTTATCCCACTAAAATGTAATAGGTAATACATCATTATGTAACAAAAGAGTTTCTCCCCAACGAATTTAATCAAAACTTGCTGAAACGAAATTCATCAATCATCACTCACTCGCGTTAATTTCTTTAAGCACCAATCAGAGGCCATAAAATTTTACAACCTAGTGTCGTATAAACTACAATTGAAAATTACAAACTACTCTCTGAGATTTATTTATCTATTAGTATGTGTCGTTTTGTGAAAGGCGTTTAGTTAACCCTCGACATTAATCATGGGAATCGTAAAATTACCTGCTCATTGGTCGGAAAATCGATTTTCATTGAACATATATTGCAGGCTTGGAGACGTGTCATATAATATGTGGTCACGACCCTCAGTAGTGAGGGAACAACGAACAAGAAGAAGATTGCTGTCAGAACAATATTTTTATCAATAATTTCGTTATGATACAAATTTTGATATGCAAAACCAAATTAAGCTGATCTCTCATCGTACGGGAAGCTCATACAAAGCGAAGTCAGGTTATACTGGTTATGTATAGCTTGATGTGCCACCGTGTGTACAAGTTATCTTGAATCCTAAAAATACTGACAATCCTCTAGAATTAATCGCGAAGACTGGCGATAAAATTGTTGTACTTGATTTTTTGCACCTCACTCTTTTCCTTTGCATAAAATCAATTTCTAGTATTTTTAGATGCGCATGCGACTATTGACTACACAAAGACAGAAACATACGTCCCATCAGGTTTCCATAACCAATAATTAAAGTTATCCATCAACCGTTTACATACCAGCCTTTAACATAATCCTACATATCACGCAGTTGATAAATGATTATAAAACACAAATAGATTTTACCCCTTAATTTTTCTTTTTGTCAATAAAAGAGATGGCCCTTAAGGACGTCTCGTCCTCCCCCGCCCCGCTGGCTGGCTAGCCCGCACCCCTCGCCCGCCGGTCCGACGAGATCCAAGATGCAAGAATGCAGGTCCACGCCAGTACTTCGCTTTCGAAATATCTCGCCACTCGGTAACATTTCTTTCATGTTGTATGTTAAAGTCGCGTAATTTTTTGTAAACACTATTTTAGTTTGTGCTGAATAAACAGTGTTTCTTTCTTTTTAGTTGATTGTTGTTTATTCAAGTAATTAGTTTTTAGTTGTGTTGTTAATTGAGTTTGTTGGCCGTAGGATTAGACATGTTAGCATGTGGTTCGGATTTACACAAATGAATTAATTGAATGAATCGGATGAACTGTTCTTTTTTTAAACTTCTACGTCACTCAGATAAAGCTTATCCTATAAATTAAAAATAAAAACTGTTCTAATTAGCAAAATCAGGTAATGCTTCGCAAAATAAAGATATAATTATGTCAATGAGAAACAAAACGTATTAGTAAACGCACACACGCGTAAAAAAAAAGTATAGACTAACTATCATGAAATTTTGTCGAAACTATCTATAAATTGATTTTAGATTTCGGTTTTTCGACATTGTAAAAATAGACCACACAAAAATATGTTTATGTAGTCTATTTTTACTTTTATTCGGTTAATATGAAACGTGTCCATACATTAACGATACCACTTAAACGTGACCACATTTTTCGAATGTATTGTTTCCTATTTATAACTTTTTGCATCGAAGGTCAAGTAACATTCCAATATAACGGTTATTATTTTATAACAATGCGAAGTAATTTATTACTGAAATTAGGTTTATATAACGATAGAATTACTTAAGCATGTCCTAGTAATGGAAAAATGTTCAAACAAACTGAACTTTTAAAAGCTCAAATCATTGTACCAAATTGACACATTATAAAATATCAGCAGATACTTTAAATCAATTTCGAATCTAATAAAAACTAAACCAAATTATATAAGCATATAATCAATTTGGATGTTCATTTCTCACAAAATAATACATCAATTAAGAAGTCACTTTGTATTCACATCTAAAGTATATAATAACACAAGACACGGACATCCTCCACAACTTCCTAGAAACCTGAAGGATAATTTACAAAACAGGATAGCCAGCGTCCGGTTATCTACCTGATGTATTCTGATCCTCGCAAATTATGCGTATTTACTGCCTCCCATCACGCAACCGCTAATGTCAATATAGGACTACTGAAGGATTACCTACAGCAGTGACTTTATCTACTTTAACACGTAATTAATTCAGAAATAAGTAATAAGTTAAAACTCGTTACAATACAGTTAAAATGTCACTCACCTTTTCGAATTAATTTCGACTGCACCAAAAATATATATTTACAAATGTCACAATATATAAAAATCCAGACAGACACAACACTATTCACATATTAAAATTCCAGTTCCACTACAGAATAAATAAAATAAATATTCTTTGAACAAAAGAAACTTCAATACGGTTGAAAATGGTAGTTTTCGTAGCACTCCGAAGTGCAAAAGAGTTCAACGCGCGAGCTCTCTCTAAGCAGGCCCGTCGTGTACTGAACCCGCTCGCGAGGCCGTACACTATCTCCACGTACAACTTAACGTACCTGATAACGCATACCTAACAACCATCTTGATACTTTGCCTTTTTACTTGTCTTCTAAGAATAGTTTTTTTTTCTATTCAGCCAGACTCATATTTGGATTGAAACTTTTTTTTTCAGCGTGACCAAACAGTATTTACGTGGCTCTAGTGCGGTCGCCGCCTCCGATTGATACAATCATGGGCGAAAAGTAAATGGTTCTTAATAAACGATGCACCGCAAGTGCACTAAGTTAACCTTTTTATCGGGAGCTTTAAGCTCGGCGGTGAGTTAAATAAAGTGGTTTCTAAATATAAACGGCGTATCTGGACGCGCCATTGGCAGGTGCGAGCCTACGCGTAAACCTTTTTTGCCACCATCTCTATTTTTTATTACATTTTGTATTTTTTTAAAGGGACAATTTTATAATTAAAGCTAGTGCGTTTATCGTGGACCGAGAGAAGTTTTACCGAGAAACTGTGGTCGATGATATCTATATCTTATCCCGCCGACTTAGTACTACAAAATGGTAATTAATTTTATTTATTAACAATGTCTACAAGTTTTTATTTGCAGAGTTTATAATTAATATGATGTTTTACTGCGCCTGCTCAGATAATGTCGCATTATTCAACGTTGTAGTTGTAAATGGAGATAAAATCGGGAATGTTAAAAATAACAAATTACATCCATAAATAAAATTAATAGTTGTTTGCATCCATCATCATTATAACTTGTTAAATGTTATGTCATTTATGAACATCATTTTAATCGTTATTTGCTTCGCATGAACTGTTGGCAACTTTTTATGGTCCAATCAAGAAAATAAATAACGAAAAAAAGTATTTTTAATTAAATGTAAGTGCTGGTATACATAACGTTGAAATAAAAGAGCAGAACTAGCTTGCAGACAAACGATAGATCCATAACAATTAAATAAGAGTAGTTGTGAAGAGACCCGCGGTGCGGCGGTGCGGGGGCGCGGGGGAATATCGAGGGGAACAAAGGGGAACGACAGGGGAGGGGCGGGGAAGGAGCGATAATTAAAAAGAGCGTAATGCGCGTATGGTCCCACGGCCCGTTACCGTTATCGCGAACGGAGCTAATGAAACTGAGGAAATATCGTAGCGTGTGGTGCAAGTGAAGTGATGCAGCGGTTTGGTATGGTTGTTGAGTTCAAACTTTGGCATTTTTGTTTTAAAGTAACGCATGTCGAGTTCGGAGCTCTCAACATAAAAGCGTCCAGAAAAAAAAGGAGCTTGTCCAGATTTTTATTAAATGGCAATCGATTGACTTTATGTCAGTTTTGTGTTAGGACTATATTCACTAAAACTCATCACGTTACATCTTACTTCTTACTACACTGTATTATAAATGAGAAAGTTTGTGAGGATAGAAGTATGGATGTTTGTTACTCTTTCACGTAAAAACGACTGAACGGATTTGGATGAAAATAACGTGAATTAATATGTAGTATACTTTTTATCCCGGTATTACGAATCCTTTGGGACAATTACCGAAATGCACACAGGCGAAGCCGCGGGAATGAGCTAGTGACTCACTAATTTCTTTGGATAACGAAACAACATTGCTCTCCTGTCAATCTTTTGAAGCTCCTGACATAACCACAAAATTCTAATAACGTTTGGTAAACATAATAATGATGTCTTTGTGGTTATTGATTTTACAGTTTGTCAGTTGTAATTAACTTTTAGCTGCTGCGAAGAGGAAACGGTTTCGCTCACATTTTGTGGCACACACCAACATTCTGGACGTGGCGTGTGCTTAAATCTTAACTAATTTCCACTTCTCCCTTATCTAATCTAAGATACGTTGTGTCATCAACCTTGTAATGAGGACTATCGCGCCTTATAACTTTGAAGTACATTTTTAACGCTTATTTTTGTTTTAATTGCTCCGTGTAAGCAAAAAATGGACGCTCTACAAAAGGAATATGTTTGGTGTCTTTAATTTTCTGGTATATAGAGAACCGTAAATTCTACAGAACTATCAGACAGATGTAATACCTGCATTAATTATATGCATTAATGATGTAATACCTGCATTTATTTATGAGAACTTCATTTATGTTTCTTTTAATCGTTATGTTACAAATAGTTCTATCTATATCATGTTATTATATACAAGGTGGAAAGCACACCGACGCGAAAACGGTTACCACGTATATAGTACATCATTCTGAGCCTCCCCCCGCCACGTATAAATTTTTCAGCGGTTATTTTTTTTTAAATCTTATGTTCCATACATTTTCACCGTGTAGGTAACACTTTTGTAGAACACCGCTGATTTTTTTTTTTTTAATATCCGATGAAAAATTTCTACGTGGCTCAGAATGATGTACTGAATAAGTGGTAACCGTTTTCGCGTCGGTGTCCCTTCCACCCCGTATCTTAATCCAGAAGTGTAGTTACAAAACATACCAACGAAAGGTCACTTTTGAATTTCTTAAATGAGAAAAAAAAATGTTTGCCTATGTCTTAACGTATATACAAAATTCGTAGCAAAAAGCTATGTTCGTGAGCTCATGTTAGAAAAATTGATCGGTTTTTTATCTGCAAGCAATCCCTCTCTAGCCGCTATCTTTACTATTTGTCATCATCCTCTTTGCCCTGATTGAAACTTAAGAACACTCTGACATATCCAGACCACAGAAGTACTGCCGCTCTCATGGTCCGTCGACCAAATTTCACCCATATGCCCTGAGTTATATGTTTGAAAAGCGGTCGACCGTCAGTGAACGTTGTAGAACCTACTATCAAAGCAGTTACAGACTCACGTCATCATCAGAAAATTTTGACACATCCACAATGGGTGCACTTTGAGTGCCAACAAAGAATAGAAGAAGCTAAGTAAGCGATACCAATAGAAAGCCGTGACAGTTTCCACGCCACGCATCGGGGTCGCCCATTGTGGAACGGTTATTGTCTACGTTTCTGTTTAATTGCACCAAAGGGTGGTCGTTATATAGTTATGAATGTCGGGGAATTTTTGTATTATAATATTCGTATCCTCATTCTTTTTTTACAGCTACCAAGAAGAAACGCGCCACGAGATTCCGTGTACTGCAGGTCTGAAGCGTAACCTGGGCTTTCTGTCACCGTTTCCAGCTTGCTGTTAGATCATATTGATACCAATACATAAGCGTGGGTAGGCAGAAACCACAGAACATCCCTTGCTACAAACCTTGCATACACTTCAGCCAACTTATTTGTGCAGGCGGGAAAACACAAAACTAAAATAAATGTACCAAGTTTGACATTTCGTTTGCATTTTTTCTCGACAAGCAGCGCCACTTTGAACTGCTCACTTAAAAGTCATACTGTACTCCATTTTCTTCGTGTAGATTCATATAAATAACGCTATTCTCAAATAAATCTTTCTGTATGTTTGTAGAAGAAGAAGAAAAAGAAGAATCGATAATTGGTTGCTTATATTATTTTCGTTAATAAACCTTTCTGAAATAATTCGCTTTGTTTATATATTATGTGAACGCAGCTATCTAAAGAAGGGCTACAGGAATGTTTGAAAGAGATTCCGCGGCCCTGGTGACACAAAGGGCAAAGAAGGAACATGGAGTCAGTAAAAGTCTGACACTCCCTTCCACTCCGCCCAGAGCATCATTCTCATTGGAATGAGTGAATGGGGGTCATTTGATGATGTCCAATCCGAAAAAAAAAGCTATCTAAAGAAACTACTAGTGATAGGTACCTACTAATACAAATACATGTATAGTTTAACATAGGACCATTCCAGTTTTCCGTCTACATCCTAAGTTATTCATAACTACACTTGCGCTCTTACATTCATTACTATTTATAACCGGAATCGTACAAAAATAACCTCACGTAGTCCTCAATTCATAAAACTACGCATTCTAATATAAGGATACACTGTTTGAATAAATTGAATTTTTAATTCAAACAATGTCGTTGTATGTACAGACAACATAAAGAATAAGTACACAGACTGCTCACTTCAAGTACTTTTAACCCAATTCAAATTCAAATATTTCATTTCAGATAAAAATCCATATAATGTTAGTAGTCGGACAACTTAGCCTAATGTTAGTATTACATTGATCAAGGGCTTGATTCAGAAAGCGGTTCTCCTCGACACGGCGCGTATTGTTAGGAGGTTCCTTTCTCAAGACTGACCACCGGCAGCTCGGACCCTGTTCCCGGTGCTGGTGGCTTACTATTTTTTATACTTTTAAATGTTTTTTTTTTTATATTTATTTATATTAGAATATTGGAAAATGTATTAAATATATTTAAAAATAAATAAAGGAAATAATAAACAACTTATGGACCATTGAACTGTTCGTGTAATTTGGAGTGTGATGAGGCAATCGCTTGTCTGGGTCATTATAGGTAAAATAATATGCCTATGTAATGAAAACATGATCATTTTTTTTCCGTCATACCAAACTTTTTAGATAACTGTACTTTCGACTTCCTCGTAGGTCTTTCAGTAGTGTTCGTCATCATCATTCTATTGTCCTTATCCAAATTTATTTATTTGGAGCCGGTGCAGCATGTCATCTCTCTCTGTTATAATCGTCATCTCAGTTATAAATCTATCTACTGCCTGAATTTATTCTTCAGGTCGGATATAATATTGTTGTGATTTTCTATAAGGAATTAGTAGGCAAAACGAAGTTGTAACGAGCAATGGGTACCCCCCAAAGACATTCAAATATTTACGAACGATAGACGAGACAAGACGAAGAAAATCGTTATCCAATTCTTGTTACTTCTTAGTAACAAATCGTTCTGTCTAGTGGCCGCTTATCAAGAAGCATTCGTGTGTCAAATAGAAAATGTTCGGGATCAAAATTTTTGTATGAGAATATTCCTAATGTCTGCTCTATAAGTCTTTTAAATCTCTTTGGTATCCCCCTTTTTTACATAGGATTAAAAGGTAACCAATGATATTCGGGAGTGTTACAGTTACTCCTTTGCCTGTCCCTTCTAGAAATACAGGCGTGATATAATACAAACAATAACATGGTACAAACGTTCTCAAGATTATTTAGGAATTAGTCAGTGAGTGACACAGATCAATTGTTAGCCGGCTAACATTTGAGCTAACGATCGTTATCTGCGAGTATCGATCGACAAACGATTTATTGTTTGTTGTGTTTGTTAACGTTGATGTTGCTACTTTATGCGGGTGTTGGATTAGGTTGCCATGTTAAAAAATAACTATACGTTAATTTACATAATATTTGATAATACAGTTAATAATAATATATTAACTGTAAGCAGCAGTAAGCTTTTAAATAACGGCTTCAAAAAACTTTTCATTCAACGAATAGTATATTACATATATAGTTTTGTTTTAGTTTACTTAATCGTGAAAAAGTCCCTAAGAATTTTCATAGAACTTCTGATTGCTTCGAAACACTGCCTGAAAACAAGTTGAGTATTATATAATGTAGTGAGATGGTTATTATAGCGAAAAAATACGTTGGTAGTTTAATTACCTATTTACGATTTTTTTTATGATTTACTTTCTAGAAGACTAAATCGTCGTCGCCCTGTATAATAAGATTTACCAATTTTTTGAGGATTAAGTTAGGCTTAGCATGTATATAAGGTCTAACTTTTTAAACACGAAATATTTCAAGAGTAACTTCTATAGGTCGTAAAGTCACCATAGCAACGAAAAATTTTTTTTTATCTAAGTGTATTTTTATGAAAAAAAAAAAAATTACTTGACTCACAAAATAAATACTGTCTAAAGGTTTAAAAAGTAACAAAAAAGTTTAAAAAAGTAAAAGTAAGTAAGTAAGTTTAAAGTTTGTAAAGGTTTTATGCAAAATGTCGCAAGAATATTTAGAACTATAATAATTTCGTAAAAATAAAAACATTCAGAAAACATTTTTTTTTTCGTTGCTATGGCGACTTTACGACTTGTAGAAGTTACTCTTGAAATATTTCGTGTTTAAAAAGTTAGACCCTATATTATATTATTATAGCATAAGGGCCTGCACAGACGAGGGACTTTTGTTCGCCGGATCGAAATAACCGTTCCTGTTAATTGCTTGTTGTGTGGTTTTTTCTTCTATTGGTTGAGACCATTCATTGTTGCAAATTGTTTGCGGACAAATTGTCCCCCGTTTACACAGGCGTTTACGGTCTACATTATACGCTACTTTTCGGAATAAAGAATTTAATAACCAACCTTCAATAATTTAACCAATACACGTTTACCCACAGAAAGTTTATCAACAAGCTGAACGTCGCCCGCACTCTACCACACGACTAATGGCTACTAAAACGGCAGTAATAGCTCACAAAAAGAGCGACGAATATATCTCGCTACTAAGAAACTACGTGGTACAGCTTCACATGCTTCTAGTGCTTATTTGATGCGATATTGCCTTGTTAGACAAGGATGTAAAATGTAACACTGTTTTGGAAATATTTGTTTAGGTAAACTATGTAAACAGATATTTCTGTTGACGGCAAAAGTTTTTTTTACTTGTGTGAATTTTAACATGGAACTGATTGCCGATAGTGGTCCATTTTTGAACAAACAAAAATATTATGCGAATAGAGATGTAGGTTATGTCAGTCAAAAATCCTAGGACACATATTCGACCACAAGTAGCTAAAAATCGTTTACCTATACGGAAAATTTTAACAAGTGCACCAAAATTATTTTACAACAAATTATCAAGTCCTGGAAAATCTACCTAATCCTCAGCATTTGCTAGAAAAATCCTTTCTTTTTTTCTAGCTACAGGCAACCCTGACACCTCGGAAACGCCAGCAATGCGCGTACGCCGCCGCGGCGCACAAAGGAGCGGGATTTAACGCACAAACTATTGTACATCCTCACGGAATATATTTAACGCACAAAGTATTGTACATCGGTACATCCTCACGGAATATATTGCCGTAGCACGCTTACGAATAGGCGGGGTAGCTAGTTCTCGCTGCACAGGACTGGACTTGAGTTAGGATTTAGAAATATGTAGATTATTGTAGATAAAGGAACACCCCTTCGCCAAAAGTTGCCCAGCAGTAGGTGGATTTGTCCAGGTTTAAGGTCTGCGCAGGCAAAGGACTTCGGTCGATTTACATTATTATATTTTGGTCAGTTACACTTCGAGGATTTTTTACTCAGGTTTTAATTTCAAGATGGCGTGAAAAGCATCGCATTATTTGATTCGGATAGTAACACTTATATCGAACACAATGTCGTATAGAAAACTAAGATAAATTCGAATCTATGCGATAAACCCGGCAATCAGTACAAGCTAAAATCTTCGTTAATTGAAGACGTCTAAAGAAGATTCCAGCTAACGTAGATTTCTATTCGCTTTTCAAAAATAATTGAAAAACAAAAAATAAAAAAATACAAAAACAATAAATGTAAAAATATTAAAAAAAAAAAAAATTAAAATGTATTAAATACAAAAAGAACAAATGTAATAGCATACCCGATTAGCAAGAGCTTTTACTTCACGTTGTTTTGTAAACAGACCTTGATAATGCATTTTGTTTAAAATAATATTTAAAAAAAATATGTTTTAAAAGAAGCCACACATTATGGAATCTCCCGAACATTAAAAACATGCAGTTGACATTAACACGGGGACCGGATTTGTTACCTCTGACCTTCAAAATACAATTCAAAATGGCTACCAACGTATGAGGTAATGGAACTATGCAAATTTTTCATAATACATTATAGATTATTTAAATAAGACCTAAATCCATAAAGAATAGAATGGCAAATAATATTAAATGCCAACACGATTTACGTTAAAATCGAAACCGAATCTTTATAAAAAGCATAATTTTAGTAGTAGTAGTGGGTAAAATTAAACAAATTCTTCACCAGTTAATCGGTAAATCTAAAACTGTAGTTATTAAATTACTTGGAGAAAATTGCATTACACTACAATAAAAAACTGTGGTAGCAATGTGAGTATTTCAAGTGCTTATCTTCTTTATGAAACAGTTAACGGCTATGCGGCTAATAAAAATGTAAAACATGTAGCGTGTAGTGCGGGCCTGTGGCTGTAAGTCGGGGCCTATATTATTAAATAGACCATATCTTGCAATCTGTCGGGACTGAATGGATAATAACGCGGGGTCCGGCCGACTCTTCTATTACGAATAGGACCTGACTCCCGCCCCATGCCCTGCCAACAAGGATTCTACCCAGTGCTTAACTCTAATTGCTTACGTGTTTTTGCAATTCGACTGATTTCGCCGTTTTATAGGGCTGTTAAAGGCTTTAAGCTCCTATCTTCTATTGGTCGGCGCTGACCAAACAGACATTAGCTGCAAGGAGTGGTAAGCCTTACATAATTTCTCGATATTCATTCATAGATGTAGGTACTACGTTTAATTTTAATAGCAACTAATGTAGACCCAGCAGGACTCACTATCATTAAGGAGGGACTCCTACTCCTTAATGGTAGTAAGTAGTCTCTAGGTACTAATGTAGTGAACTTAGGAATAAATCCAGACAAATTATAGTCTAAAATAGAAGAGAGAAAATATAAGTTTTTATTCGTACAGATTTTTATGAAAGGATTTCTAAATGTGAAGGCTCTCAAATTAGCAATCTAAGACCCATAAGAAGAATATTATCATATATATTTACTAGCAGTCTTTGATGTTGTTTGCGTGTTCAATAACATTATATACTCCTATAATCACATACTTACTTGGCTATTCAACATGGTAATATAGCCACACTTCGGGCGCAACTCGAGTATCATTTGCAAAAAACACAAAGAACCATCAATATATTCGAATTCAGACTTCAACATCAAAAGTTAAATACCACGCACATTCTCAAGATTAAAATGCCCATGCCACAAGCAGGGTGTCCGATACATTCATCATCCCATCATTTGAATAGCCACTTAAATTGCCCGACACACGCGAATCATCGATTTGAATATATTTTTTTACTTTGTTCTCGATAACATTCTCGATGGGAATTTGTATCGAGACTACGAGAGTTCAATACATTGTATCAATCGAGTAAAAAGTTCTTTATTATCTGTGCAGTTCAGTGTATCTATATGCAGTTGTCTCTAAACGTTACTTTGTATTTGTATCATTTATTTTTGTATCATTGTAATTGTATCTTCGGATAATTGGTGCTAATTTTATAGCAGTTACCTGTTGTTTTTCGTTGTGTTGTTTTAGCCTGCAACTTAGGTATTGGTAAGATATATAGGTCTTGCCTGGACATAACAGCCTTACCTATCAAAACATACTTACCAAACCTATACAGGGTGGAAGGGACACCGACGCCAAAACGGTTACCACGTATTCAGTACATCATTCTGAGCCTCCCACATAGAAATTTTTCATCGATTATAAAAAAAACAGCTGTTTCCTACAAAACTGCAATACCTACAGGGTCAAAATGCATGGAACAGCTGTTTAAAAAAAATTACCGGTGAAAAATTTCCAGAGGTTCAAAATTATGTACTGAATACGTGGTAAACGTTTTAGCGTCGCCTCTTCCACCTTGTATACCTATATAGGTATACAAATGCATATTCAAAACCCAGTTGCGTTTGTTAAAAAATATTTACGTTGATGCATTTGCATAACCTGGAACAATGACCAATTCATGCAATCTCCCAAATCAAATGCGAAATATTAAACAGCTTTACGTTGCTGAAACAATTAAATCGATACTCCACCAATCATATGGGTCAGAAGGGCAATAAACCGAATATCTATTATCCATAGAATTTATTGTACTCTAAACAAATACCAATTGACCTGTTTCTCAAACACCGCAGTGATAGACAACATAACATAATGTAATAGTTTGAGGCTAGTCGTGAACTCGTTTGCTACTAGTTTAAACTATTGCAAGTTACAAGTGAATCATAGAAAAGATCTAGAACTAGGTAAGTCATGATAAACTTTATGCTAACTGAGCTTAGTTCTTACAAAACGAACAAACCTACCATCTCTTAATTATTCAGTTTTATTAATAATTTCCTCAAAGTAATCCAATATCCCAAAAAAACAGCAAAAACAGCCCGTCGTAAATCCAAAGCTATTAAATAAGTTTTAAAATTAATCATCATTGTCCAAATTTTTTACAATTATTTAATTCGGAAAATTGGAAAAAATAATTGGGTGGTTGCGAAGGAACTACTGAATAAAGTGGAATAATACTAATCACTGTACTCCTAAATCAAATTCAGAAATTAAGTAAACGGTAGAAAAAGGAACAGAAAAATACTACGCAATGTAGACATACACACAGCCAGTACAGTACGTTCAATGCAGCCCGATTTTTGTGTGAGTTCTAAATCAAGCCGCGCCGCACCCCTGCACGACACAATGCACTGCCCAGCTACTCAGCTAGTACAAGCTCCTAACATTCACTACTAAATGAACCTGTTCGGAATGCGCTCAAACAAACTGCACTGAATCAAAATGTCAAAATAAAACATTATTATTATCCTGTGGGGTACGTCAGTGATGCAGTAAATGTCAAGAACGAACGCTATTCGTACTGAGTACTGCGGAACAACCATGGCACCCATAAATATTCCACCGACATTACAGTTGCTAGAACTCATTCGATTAACGGTGAAATCGATAAAACAATTCACTCGATATCTTTGCACGTAACTGTATCGAAATAATGTGAATTGATTCAGTTAGATTCAATACCTACATTCAATAAGATGTATACAATAAACTGCTTATTATCTTGCGATGCAGTCAACGCGCTACAAACGAATAGAATAAAATTCTCGTTTTCATTTACTTTGTTACATAAACGTGAGCAATTCAAAGTTACAAAGTAGCAAAGCCCACCATATTTCTTCTATCTAATCGAGTGTGGATGCGGTTTGATACTCGAGTAACATCTGGTACAAGTTAAACCACAATTGCTGTTTAATGTTAATCCTAAAGGCTTTCGTAATTAACTTCAACTTTACATTGTAAAGTACTATCGCCACGTTTTTGATTTATCTATAAAATGGCTGACCAGTCCCTTTTGTTCAAAAAGGTCAAGGACGATAATATACACTTTGAAAGTATTATTCATTGACGATTGAAAACAAAACAATCGCGGAGAACAAAGATCCGCAAACGAGCAGTACGGTCAGCACAACAGTGTGTGAACGCAGGACATCGTAAATCTTATGATGCAATGAGCTTTAATGAAGTGTGCTTTTAATTTCATCGAAATAATTAATGGAAGTGTATCGAATATGCGTTTAATTATAAGAACAATGCAAGGTTACACGAAAATAACCATCATGTATTATTACGGAATTGACACGTCATACAAAAAGCAATATAAAGACAGACTTACTTTCAAATCCATTAATTCAAAAGTCCACTCTAAAGATGCTTAGCGTGCGAGTCGTCCATATAAATATGAATGCTGAGCACATCGGCGGCTACACGCAATGCGGGCTGCAGGGATTCATAATCTTTGACAAAGAACAGGTCCCATAGTCGGAGATAATTTTTCGTAACATCACCTCGTAGAGGCTATATCTAAGATTGGATCTTGGAGGTGATCACATGAATTCTTGGGCACACCGCACAGGGCTTGTAGATCTTATCTAAACATCTTAAATTATTGTCCTGAGAGCAGCTACTCGGCTCTCATCTAGCGTTATAATCGCGGAGTTGGCTAGAAAATTCACCTGAACCTAACGTTGGATGAGGCAATCGATGCATGTTCGATAGTATAAAACGTCAAATAGCAAACATCTTTTCAATTTATCTAGAACATTTGATTAGCATGCACGATAGCCGCTGCTTCGTAAACATGTTTAAAGCGCATTCACTGCTAGAAATTCCGCGGCATGCGCGCCTGCGAAATATTTTCAACGTAATTTTGAGCGGTAGAGATGTTAAACGTCGCATATATATTCCAGAATTTAAGACATGCGTGTTGCCCAAAATAGCTTTCATTACGAGATACACAACGGGTGACATCATGCCGACACATCTCAGCCTCTCGTTCACAAAAAAGGCCACATCCAAGAAGTTTCGCAGCATTTTGTAAATGTGAAGCACATATTTTGTGGTTTTATTGCTATTCGCGTTGAAAGCACGGCGGGCACTCCTACTAATGCTCGGCGTAAGGTCAAATTACTAGCCGACGTTGCACCGCCGAGTGCTTAGATAGGCACTGTTCAAATTGCGTCGAATAAAAAATAGGTTTAGTGAGATTGCAAGCGTTTCCAATTGACTTTTACGTCGGGAACTCGAACGAGCCCTATTCAATCGGAATATAGTTTTAATCTTTTTTTCCGATACACAATTCGTATTGTAATTGAAGAAAAAATTATATTCGTGAAATCGTGATCACTATTAGTGCATAGATTTATTCTAATTAGATTCGATAGACATTAATATCAGTCAGGTAGCAAAAAGGCTAGCAATCTTTCTCGAATTATCGCAGCATAACAAGCTACATACCGAACAGTAAACAATTTCTGGATGATGAATGATCTGTATCAAGGTTTCATTAGAAGCCGTGACTTCATTGGCTTGCGAAAGATATAGCCTGATGCCGAATACGTATAAGGGCATAAGTGTTCGAGATGAGTCGTTAAGAGTGTGGAGTTATTGGCCGTTTGCTTCGGGCGACACGCAAAGGGGCCGGCTGCAAATGGGCGATCACTTTCGTTAGAGCATCACTTTCGATATCGCAACAGCCTCCTATATACGGACATTATCTAGGTCGAATGTGCAGAGTAAAGGCCGAATTGTGATTCCGACAATGTAGGTATCCTGATTACGCGGTTGCATTGATGGATTTAGCTGCATTGTAATACTGATGTAGCAGTTTTGTAATTTGATCTGTGCTCTTAATTTCGATTGTATACAATGCACTTGCTTGCCTACAGATGAGATTGTTTGTATTCAGTCTGATTATCTCATCAGCTATCTTTTTAGATTAGTATCTTCACGGGCTTGCAACTCGTTCCGCACCTATTGCATGTTTGCGCATAAAAGACTATTATGACATTCGAAGACTGTATCTTATTATTTATACGTAATGCGAAATATATTATTGGATTTATCACCAAACTAACCAGTTCTCATTCAAAATCTTCTCACCTAAGTCCACTAAACCTGAGAAAATGTCAAGATAATCTACACTTGGGATTGCAGCAATAGACGCATTTTGCTCATAAATAAATAATTTGATCGTTTTAGCGGCACACCGCTGCAGCAAGTGCGGTTTACTCAGCGATTGCAACATGTATGGGTCACGGAGCAAAACAACGGCTTGTGAGCGATTCGGCTTGAAAGCGCTGAAGCTGCTAAGTTGTGTCATGTCGAAATGTGGCGGAGCTAACTTATTGTTATGTTTGCTAATTTGGGACATGGAAATAACCGTCTGTAAAAAAGCGATGTCCATTTCTGGCTCATTCAAAGAAGTTTAAGGTCATATTTGGAAGCTGTGGGTGCCTAATTTGTGTTTATGGATCTGTGTCCAGCTTTACCTGCTTCCTTTAAGCGAATCTTTATTATGCGAACCCAAAAACCCGTTTTAAAAATGATAAAATGTCACTCAAATTCAAAAATTGACAACAAGATTTAGGAATATCTGTTTCAATTTCAGCCTTAAACAGTAACGGTAAAAGTTCTTGACAACAATAAATTATTAAGTGGGCTAAGCTTCTGCTAAATAACTAGCAACTAGCAAACACGATACAAATACAGAGCTTTTGCAAAGCTTACAGCAAAACCTTTCTCTAATGTCAGTCCCATCATTCTTATCGACGTTCAACAAAAAGAAAAAAAAACATTTAATAACATCTACCACAAATCCTTAAAACAAAGCCACCATAAGAAAATGATCTAACAAACGCAGAACAAAGCGCTTTCCGATGCGCAGACGCAACGCGTGGGCGCGGCGCCCCAGGCGACCTATCTCCATGAACAAATTATAATTTCAAAATCCCCATCGATTTATGTGGATGCTCATCTGAATAAACCGGTGCTCTATTTTACACTCCGTATCTTACCATTGTTTTTCGTTACGAAGAGAAAAAAGTATTCGTGACAAGTCCTATCTAGGATTAACAATGTCACTAAAGTGTAATAAAATTGCGCGAAATTATGTTTGGAAGATTATTTTGTGTGGGTATGTTCAGACAATATTTTATATGAATATTTGTGTCCTGTGGCGTTCGGAGATAGCGTACAGGCATTGAGAGCATAGATGGAAACGATTTTTGTTTTGAAAAGCTAAAGACATATTTTTCTTATTGTCAGAATCTGATATTTTTCTTATTGTTCTCGTGGCTCATCTTGTGGCTAAAAATAGATTATTAAAGGCCAAATTAGTATGGGTAATTATTTAAAATCGCAGAACGCAAAAATTCCTGAACATAAAAACTTTAAAATGGTTCTAAGGTTTGTAAGTTTTAGACATTTGTAAACCAACGTATTTCATTGTCTTCCTATTTTTGGCCCATGTGACTTTATTCGTTAGTCACCTTTACATTAATTATTCGTCAATTTATCATACCAACAGAAAACGCAGAATCGACTAAAATCATAATCCCTGGCGAGGTTAACCTTAATTAAAGTCTGATGAGGCCTGATTATTACATCAACCTCGGCCACAAGCCGGGTGGCCTGTTATCCGGAGACCGCACACCATTTTGTGGTGTTTCTAATAGCCTCTTAAATTCCATTTTAGGTAAAAAGAGGTTAAATCTAAACTGTCTTCTAATACAAATTACTACGTGCTAGTATTTGTCTTTTCTAAGCACGTATTATGTCAAAGACTCAGATTTTGTAATTTAGTCTATTTGGGATCGAAGTGTGCGTTACAATGTTATCTTTCAATGATCTGCGTTTATCTAAAACCTCAATTTATTAGGTTTGTAAACTTACGTTGCATTCAAATGTTTTTTAAATGTTTTTTTTTTTTAGCTTCGATTTCAAAATCATCATTATCCTAGAGGTCGATTGCCTAAATATTAATTGAACTTCACCTAATAAACAAGTTTCACGTCAATGAAATAGTATAAAAAAAAATGCTAAAAATGTAAAATAGTCCTTTTTCGAATGATGAAATTATTCGATGTGCAATGTTATATAACAAAACAAGAATTAAATACCGCAAAACCATTGGTACGAAACATTTAGAACTAAGTTTATGTAACACGTAAATAATAGGTGTTCAGACTTTCTCATTACACGAACAACAAAAATCATTTCGTAGGCGTTAAGGAGAAAAATAATCTAGTGTTGTATAGCTAGTGTTGTAGTCGACTCGTGAATCACTCGTATGAACCGACTGCGGTTATTCGAAACCATCGACAACTGGCTGCTTTAAAGGTCTACCTTGTATTTTAAAAAGGGAATTTAAAAATAGAGCGTTTAAAAATGGGTCTATATTTAGAATGTAAGCAGATTAAATTCAAGTAAGAGTACATGGTCTATTGTCTACACATTTTTTTTAATTTAGTAAAATATAAATGATCCATGTAATTTGTATTTAATTTGCTGAAATAAATTAAAGTCTCGTCACTATCAATACTAATATTATCAAGAGGTTTTAAGTTTGGATGTGGGGGGTAATCTACGGAACTACTGATCCGATTTCGAAAATGATTTTACTAACGGGAACTACATTATCCCCGAGTATCCATAAGCTATATTTATCCCGTGGAATAATTTGCGACCATAACGGGAGCAAAGCCGCGGGCAAGACCTAGACCTAGTTGCATATAAAGTTACGTACGTCTGATAAAAGATACTTAGATCTCAAGATAGGCAGGCACCTACTTCTAACACTCTAGCAGTAGCGAAGGGTAAATTTTTTCAAGATGTAAGTCGGAGTACAAATCTTTAATATGATTTTATTATTTGTCTATGGAATACTGATTGTGCTAGTTTCCAAAGAGAAGCCGGTAGGAATCGAGTTGTATGAAACCTTCGCCACTGCACTCTAGCTGTTAATGATCGCCAGAATCTATCAAGTTTCTAGTTTTAATCGCGTTTAATTATTAGAAACAGACAATACAGATATTTAACTCCATCGTTTGACTTATTCAAAAGTATTATTTTAGGGGTATTCCTAAAAGCGCAACTGAGCGCAACCATGATGAAAAATAGAGATGAGAATGATGGATTCATTAACGATATTTTTCATCATGGTTGCGCTTTGAGGAATAATTTAGTTGCGCTTAGTTAGTTGCGCTTAAAAATAGTTGCGCTTTGAGGAATACCCCTTATTTTAATGTTTTTTCATTCTCTTACCTACAGCTTTCATTTGAAGGTTTACGACACTTCGACAAAACCAATTCTAAAAGCCTTATCAATACAAAAGCTTTTGAGAGCTTACAAGTGTTAAGTAACACGTTTGCCTTCATGAAGCGACCTCGTCGTACGGAAATCACGTAACAGCATACATACATGAGTGTTAATATTATTAGTACAGTCACGAGCAAAAATATGTATACAGGTAATAACTTATTAATGTGATCTACTCCTGCTGTATTCAGTGTAATTGTATTTGATACGAATATTTTTTTATTTTTTTTATTTAACATAATACGGCCAAAGCCAATTCCTTTAGTTAAATAGTATTTTCGAACCCATGTGTATCATAATATAATGGTGGCACTAGGCACTACACTTGGCAGGTCTGGGAAAATATTCGCCTTCTATCATTAAAACAAAGTGAACTTAATCTCAATAGGAATAAAGAACATTTGGTTTCGATATCGCGAAAATTTTGACAAATACGCCACGTGAAGTGCCAGCATTATATTTTAAATGCGAAAGTTTGTATCTGTGTGTGTTTGTGTGTATTTTTGTGACTACATCACACTGAAACGTCCGGACGGATATGAATGAAACTATATATAAAAATATTGTGTAAAAAAATAGAATCTATAACGCGAGCGTAGCAGCGGACGAGAACCAGTAACAAGATAAGTCTTATTTCGAAGTAACAATAGCTGTTCCACGAGGAAATCGCTTTTGAATTTTGCTAAGTGTAACCATATTAGTGGTCGTGACTGTACACAACACGGAGGAATGAGCGCAGGTCGCACACAATTAGTGATTGGCACACTTTGATTGGTGATTACGGACGATGAATCGGATTCAATAAATGATATTGAATGACGAAATGAAATTGCTGATGGCACGAGAAACTTTAATTGGTTTAGAAAAGTTTTATTGGTACTTACATACCTACCTATAACAAAATGTAGGTCCAAATGCACAATGAAGACTGGAGAAACGATGATAGATACAACAATTATAACTATGACCAGTGGGTTTAAAATGGCCGCTAAAGCAGAATCATTATAGAGTAATAATTTGAATCTCGTTAAAATTTTGAAAATAGTTTCAAAAGCGGTCAATATTATGAATTGTCACTTTGTGTTCATTTTGCGAATTTTAAAGTCATCATCTGCCTAGCCTTTTCGCAACTATATTGTGGTCGGCTTCCAGTCTAACCGCATGCAGCTGATTACCAGTATTTTACATGGAGCGACTGCCTATCTGACATCCACAACCCAGTTAGTACTGGGTAATACGACACGCCTTGGTAAGACTGGTTGTCAGACTTTTTGGGCCACTGACTACTTAACGACTGTCAAAGATCTACAAATGTCAGCTGGGACCAACGGCTTAACGTGCTTTCCGAGGCACGGAGGAAACTCGGTATGTAATGGGTGGTCACCCATGCACAGACCAACCTAGGAAAGCACGGCTTAACCTAAAGATCTACCCGAGCGGCTGTTATTATTTAGCCACGAGCTCCTCTCCTCATTCTCATAAACTTAAACAATATTAATTTAATCGAAACTTATGCCAACAATTCACTTATTTAATTACTTGTCAAAGCTTTGCAACATCGCTTGAGTATAGCTTAATTATATTGAACTTTGAATTAATATGTTAATGTTAAGAGTGAGCAAACCAAATACAGTGCCACATACAATTGGTAATTGATTATACGTAAAAACGTTCTATACGAGATAACTTCCTGTCAATTTGCACTTTAGTGATGTGACCTAATTCAACGTTACGTGGTCTTCGTAATGAATGTTATGAATGCAAATCACCTATCAGCGTAATACGGTCAATATAATTTCATATATGCATACAATTGTGCTCATACTCTGTGTTCACTTTTTTTAACTTTGGTCTAGGTACTGGTTGCTACTACCGAACATCAGGTCTTGGGTTCAATTCTCAGATCGGGCAGAATGTTATTGGGAATTTCTGGATATCTGCCCGGAATTTGGATTTATGCCCGGTTGATGAAATAAGGCTCACCCCCTACCACAGTGGACTTAGACATTACTCGAGAAATGTGGATGTACTCTACATAACTCTTAAAACAAAACAGGCGTTACGTTTTCATATCAAATAAAATCAATTTATTTAATCGCCCGCGACTTCGTCCGCAAAAATTGTGATAGCTCAGCTAATTTACATGATATAAATAGAATTGATAGCCTATGTTACTTCCTGATAATTAAGCTTTCTTTTGGTAAAAAAATTGTTAAAATCGGTCCAGTAGTTCCGGAGCTTATTCGGTACAAACAAACAAACAAAAAAATCTTTCCATTTTATAATATTTGTATAGACAATATAGATTAGTATGGATGACAACAGCTATGCCAAGACATCATTATAATTGCCAGCCAAGCCGCACCCAGCACATTCCAATTACGAATACAGTATGACATAAATGGATATAACATTAATGTTATAATTCTCACCACAATACGACATTTATTACGTGTATCAGAATGCCATTATAGTCACCTTTATGATTCATAATTATTTTTATTGCCAGTATAACTAAAAAAAAACGCTTTTAAGTTTTTATTTAATGTCTTATTGCATATATTGACATCGGTTGTCAAAAATTCAAAATCTACGAAAGAACGCAGCTTTCCCAGAAAGTTTTTTAAAAAGCGAACCTTTTCTCATTAGTCGAAGAGACTGTAAATGATTTTAAAGCGCCGTAAAGCGTTTCCTTTTTCAAAAACAACTTCAAACTCAAATCAACCACTATCACCCATCCACAACTTCAGTAGCATAAATTCCATCCACGATTAGGCGAATAAGCAACATACAGTGAACTAAAAATAGGCCTTATCACAGAAATACTTCGGCATAATAAGACGAGTACTGCTTCCCATGGCTCCATTAGCGTGTATCAGCCGGTATCGAATCCCCGGCCTGGCTCATCGACACCTCGACATGTCCCCAGCACCTTACGGGGCTAGATAAGGCACGTCATCTAAAAGCTAAGAGCGCTAGTAAATTGCGGCAATCAACAGTTTGACGTGGGTTATGGAATTTGCATGTGTGTCCTAAGCGGAACGGGATGCTCTTGTGTCTATGATTTTACGTTTTAGGGTTATCTGTGGTCATGATTTATGAAGCAGCTCGTCGCTTCGAAGGTGAGTAATGTTGAATAAAATATAGAATTTATGAAGCTTCTAGGCTTTTTATACAAAAAGCACTATTTAAGTATTTACTCTCGCAGTTTAAAAAAATATATTTCAAAAGTTTTTGTGTACCAGATCTACACGTCACACGTTCACATCCTCATATTTAAGAAATAACTTTTTTAACGAAGAACGTAGATGCGTAAATACGTATATTCTTCAATTCCTTCCTATTAACTAGACATACCCATAAAAAATGTGTCAAATCAAGTTCCATTCATTAAATAAACACAATACATGTCACGCCGTAAAAAAACCTAGACCAAAAAAAAGGCAGGTACTCACGTCATGAGTAGTGTCCCCCTTGTGTACCCTCTCCTCGGTCTCCTGCACTCGCTCGGTGATGTTCCTGGTGAGCACGCGCTTGTCGTGACTCTCGCGCACCTTGCCGTCTGGGTTGGCTACCACCAGTGACGTCACGTGAACCTTTGCACCCGCTGGGGCTACCACCTCGCCGATCAGGGGGCCGTCTACTTCTGTGGAGACAGGATTTTCAATGAGTCTATTGTGTATGGATAAAGAAATATGGTTGTATACGACCCCAAATCTTCTTCTTCTTTCTTCTTTCTATAGTGTGACAGGTATCAACACTTTTATCAAACTAGTTTTTTTTTTTAAACTACGTTGGGAAAGTATATTTATCTATCTTGGTCATATTCTTTCCTTTGGCAAAGAGCCTCAAGCAACGGACATATCGAGAAGAATCCAGCTTGAGTGGACTGCATTCAGCAAATAGGACGACATTCTGAAATCAGCCAAAATTCCACAATGCCTGAAGACCCGTCTCTATAATCGGTGTGTTCTGCCAACGTGCTGAGACATGAACGCTCACACAGGAGGCCGTGTACAGAGAGCCATGGAACCCGAGTGTATTGAAAAAATATTTACCTTTAGGTGGCGCCCCGATCGCTTCATTTTCCTCTGCTTCCTCATCAATCTGCTCATCGGGGACCCGATGCTGTCAAAAAAAAGTTTGTCAATAGGTATGTAAAATAACCCATCTGTTTATTTTAAAATTAGTATTAATTCTAATAAAATCTAAAGCGGTTTTTTCTACCTGAAGTTTTTTTCTTCAGGGTCATTCTGAAAAAAGTTACGGTTGCTTTGACCTCGATCTCACCTGATGATAAACGATGAATGAGAACTCTTCGCTCATGGACTTAAACTTAATAAAATAATATTGGCAATACCTCAGTCTGTTGATAATTGGTGGTATGAGTGTCTTCATTGACGGAGGTAGATATCTTGGGCCCCGAGTCCTTCAATATCCGTCCATCTTCTAATATCAGCTCGCGCTTGACTCTGGTCGCGATCTGACGAGTGGTTGTCACCTCGCTTTTCTTCCGCGTCACCCATTCTTCTGCAAAGGCCAGGAAAAATTATTAATTAGTATAAAATCAGATTAAGACAGAAATTTTAAGTAGGTAGGATTTTTTTAATTAATTCAATTAAAGATATACTAACCTTCTTTGGTTGTTGCTATTGTATCCCCCGGCTCGGCCTGTAACAAAGAAAAACCATTCGTAAATAAAAGAAAAAAAATGTTGAATAAACGAATGGAAAATGGAATTCGGAATGGAACTTTAGTTGTTGCGTACAGCGCCATCTCTTACCGAGTAGCTGAACTTATACAAATCGTAGTTAGTAGGTTGGTCAGCCATGAACTGTAATAGTACCCGCGGCCGTCGCTTGATGGAGCCATGATCGCTTAACGTAAAGACTGTCACCATTAAAATTCATAAAATATTACACTATCCACGGAAAATTGCACTGCACTAAATCAATCACAGTTCACATTTATTGTTTATTCGGCATATTTAACTATCCACACAATTTTCACTAATAAATAGGTATTGTTTGGAAAACATTACGATTTACCTGTACACAAACAAAATCACTATCAACTAAAATATTCTTTTAACTATTTACGTGTTATAACTGAAGTAGCAAATACCGTGTATTCTAGCGTCGTGTTAATAATCGACTGAAGGAAAATCAAGGCTTAGCTGTAATTTTCAATTAATGAGCCGTGGATTAACATTTTCTTTTGGCAAACAATGCTGTAGTAACGCAATGAGTATTCCGTCCGTATGCCTTTGCTTCCGTTGGGACCGAGCGTTATATTGAACTCTTCATACAATAAAATATTTAAAAGGAATCCAACGGATTTTCCGAGGAAATTCACTTGATTTAATTGAGTATGAAAAATAAAGTTACCTATAAATTTAGGTAGGGGTTGACTGCTTACAAATAACGATCAAAATATTCAGAAAACTTTTCATTTCCGAGGAAGAAAATTGATTCCAGTTTTCCTCTTAACATTTTCTGCTCGCCGGTTTTCTAAAGGCCAACACGGCGTGACTAATAAAATCATAGACCCTCTCCTCTACATCCCATTCAAGTACTTGATACCCTATTCCCTATTTGAATTTCATGGAAGGTCTATTTTTCAAGAGTTTTCCTACATTATTTATGGTCTACCAAGCAGGTTCTATTCAAAGTTACATAGTCTATGAATCACATTGATTATAAACGACTCGGAAAGTTTTTCCATTTGTGTTCCACCGGGGCCGCGGGGGAAGTAGAAAATATTGCACGTGACTGCAAAAGTTATTAGCGCGCCAAACGCGACTGTCGTCAGGAAAATATAAAGATAGGTAGTTACTATGTAGTTGGCTACATAAGGTAGGTAGGTAGATACTAAGTAGTTAGTAAGATGTACTTAGATACATTGTTTTATAGACTACTAGCTGACCCGCGCAACTTCGTCTGCGTCACATAAGAGAAGGTTAGAGGGTGTGGGTCGTAGGCACCTATTATACAATTCTAAAGGAGCACATCACTCACATTATAATGAAAATGCGAGCGCGGTACCTGACCATTATTTTGCTGCGGAATTATTTTAAAACTGTGATATCTCCTAAGATATTCATTGGAATCAAATGATGTTAGAGCAATTTCGTTTAAAATTAAATACTTGTGATGAATAACGTATTTATTTGGAAAAGGATAAATACCATGTTTACAAAAACACCTTTGCAAAAATAATGCATAATTTTTGAAGAAAAGTGAGTGAGTAAGTTAAAAGATATACATATGCTCTCACGGACTTTTTTTAGAACTTTTAAAAGGAACACCTCCGTCATACATTATTGCTGCGTAACTTTAACCGTTTACGCAGTGGACGCAACGGAAGCTCTCAAAAGGAATTTCCGCGTTTTTTATTTTGTGTGCAATACAGAATAAGAATCACTAAACTATTCTTATTATGTTTTTCCAAATAAGGGCTGCCCTCGACAGCCTTTACGACTTCATCCTCAGACACTCGATGACAACCAGAGCCCAGCTAGATCTACAGTTCTCATCAAGGTGCATGAAATGAGCCCGAACACGATATAGATGCTGTAAACTTTTGAGGTCCTATTGCAGCTGCCCTCCGCTCCATCGTCAGACCTTCGATGAATGTCATACTCCAGCTAATTCTAAAGTTCTCATCAAGGTGTATGAAATGAGCCCAAACACGATTTTTAGGGTTCCGTAGCCGAATGGCAAAAAACGGAACCCTTATAGATTCGTCTTGTCTGTCTGTCCGTCTGAATGTCACAGCCACTTTATTCCGAAACTATTCGGACTAAACCGTTGAAACTTGGTAGGTAGATGTATTCTGTGAACCGCTTTACGATTTCTATACAATAACAAAAAAATAACAGATTAAGGGGGGCTCCCCACAGTTGCGATAGTTGTTGAGAGGATCCGGCAATTGGGTCTCGAGGTGGCTTTGTACAAATCCGAGGCCATGTGCTTTCATGGGCCTCGGAACGCGCCACCGTCGGGATCCATGCTGACGGTAGGAGGGGTTCCCTTCGGGGTCGAGTCGACTTTGAAGTACCTAGGACTCATCTTCGACAGCCGGTCGAACTTCGTTGAGCATTTCCGACGTTTGGCTCCCAAACTGGAACGGGCTGGGGCTGCCTTCAAGCGGCTCTTGCCCAACCTGAGGGGTCCAAACGCCTTCTGCCGTAGGCTCTACGCGGGGGTCGTGCGGTCCATGGCCCTTTACGGGGCCCCGGTGTGGGCGCGTTCAATTAAGCGGCGTGCCGCCCACTACCTGAACGCGCCCCAAAAGGTGGTAGCCGTAAGACTAATCCGGGGGTACCGCACGGTCTCCCGCGAGGCGGCGAGCCACCTGGCCGGATTGCCTCCATTGGATCTGGAGGCGATAGTCCTCGCGCGCCTACATGAATGGCGCGCGGAGGCACTACGTCGGGGGGAAACTCCGCTGCCGTGGCAAATCACCGCTCAGCGGACAGACCTCCGACGCGATCTCATGGCGACATGGAGACAGTGACTGTCGCAACCCAGTGCAGGGCACGCCACAATAGTGGCGATAAGTCCCCTCTTTGAGGAGTGGCTAGAGAGGCGCCACGTCGCCCTCACCGGACACGGTTGTTTCGGGAGGTTCCTGCACCGAATCGGGCGGGAGGAAACGCCCGGGTGCTATCATTGTGAGGATCGTCTGGAAGACACGGTGGCGCACACCGTGGAGGTCTGCCCCGCTTGGGCGGAGCGACGCCGTGTCGTCGTAGCGAGCTCGTAGTATGGCCCTGGTTCAGGCCATGGTCTAGAGCGAGAGGGAATGGGAAGCCGTCACCTCCTTCTGCGAAGCAGTCATGCTAGCGAAGGAGGTGGCGGGACGTGAGAGGGAAAGAATCTCTCGCCCCAGCAGCCGCGGGGGACGCACCGGGCGTCGGGGGCCACGTGGTGGCTACCGGCCACCGTAGGCGCGGGCCTGTGGACGGTGAGTAATGGGTTAGCGTCTGAGCCGCGCGGGTACCATACTCATAGATCTAAATTCCCCTCCCGCACGCGCATCCCGCCTTGGTGACGCCCACTTCGCAACGGGCCGTGCAGCAGAAATCGTAATATTTTAATTTCGCCATAACTTCAAAACCAAACGTCCAATTTTAATCATTTAAAGACCAAATATTATTTACATAAACTGTACTTAGTGATGAAATAATTTATTTTGATAAGGATTGTAGCATGAGTAAAATAAATGCGTTTAAATGTAGTCCAAAAAAAATTCAAGATAAAAAATGGTTGTTGTGCCTCACTCGACATAGATAGGTATAGTGTGTCACGGACTTTTTTGTAGATATTTATAAGATCTATAATTAATTAGAACATTTTGTGGTTCTATCTTTTATAGTTTAGGCAGCGTACGCAAAATAAGTAACTTTTCTGGTTGATTTTTTACACCTTGTGTCCGAAAAACCCAAATATCTTACGGAACCCTATTTTTTTCCAAAATAAATTTTAGCCTATGTTACTCGTGAATAATGTAGCTTTCGAATGGTGAAAGAATTTTTAAAATCGGTCTAGTAGTTTTTGAGCCTATTCATTACAAACAAACAAACAAACAAACAAAGTTTTCCTCTTTATAATATTAGTGTAGACTATAAGCTTACAAGATTGCAGAGCATAATAGTAGAGTATATAATAATGATGTTTTGTTCGTTTTTATTGTTTTTTAACACGAGGAGTATAAATAGATAAATGAGTCTTATCTCATAAGTACCTAGCAGGACCAGCAATGGAAATTTTAAATAAAAACTATTATTTTTCGATTTTGTATCGCATTAATTTTGATGCTGCCTTTGTTTTTTAAGTAACCCCTAAACACATGAAAACCTCAATTTGATCTATTGTAATCAGAATAATTTATACCTACGTTTCTAGCAAGATCAATTCATGGGATGAAATAAGACGGAGTTATTCGCTTTAATTCCATCCTCTGATCCATCTACATATTATTACATCTTACGTTGTATTTTTTGTGACACATAACATAACTAATCGTTCCTTTCAACACATCACCCGACCCCCAAAACATGTCACTCAAATCCAATTACATATTCGATCTGATAACATAAGAAACATCTCTCGTACCATTGACCCGGGTTCCGTGCAAAACGGTTCACAAATTCGATTGACAAATTGTTACGGCACTGTGATATACGACCACTTTTGCCACTTACACATAGCCAGTATAAAATGACATGCGGCCGAATTTTGAACGAAATTCAAATGTACTGCATTTGACAGATGGTTTGACGTTAACCTTTGCCAGTAGCGCCACTGACAGGTGTCAATTTTTATTGGTCATCGGTACACGTGTTGACGGTATCGCGTCTCAGTAGTCTATTGAGGATAATGGATAGATGTGCACTTAAGTGGCTACATAGGTGTTTGTGTTTGTTTTTATGACAACATGTTTATCTTTTGTTGTTAATATTGTTATTTTTGGTTAATAATATTGGCCTGGAGTGTGTAGGGCTGACACGCAGAAACAGTTAGGGTTTTTTTTATCGTAAGTTCAAATATTCGACGATTTATCTATTTTACGTATCATCATTGATTCCATGAAGTATCGTATTTGAGTTCCTATTTAACAAACCTTAAGTCCTAATCACTACTGTTGTAATGACCCTATCTACCAAATTATTGCCAGTGCAGCCAAGGTGTTCATGTATTTAAAAAATCCCTTCATCACACATTGAATCAGGGAAGGTGAGACGTTTAATTAATGGAACCATTAACCGCAGTCCAAAGTTCCTGACTAATACGTCAAAGGGTATCATAAACCTAAATGAGCTTAACCTTCTAAGAAGGATGACAGTCATTTGTCAAGCCGTGTATGTCCCATTGTGTCTGAGTCATGACAACTACTCACAGCTGGTAGGTACTAAGGTACCTGCTGACACTTTGACGTGTGCCTGTCGATTGCCAATCAATCGACATGAGCACTGACATCAGGTTAAGCACCTGTGGCGACCTCGCCATTGATGGAAACATAATAATTACGTGGCAACATTTATCACAAGAGACTTCCCAATATGTTGGGTGCAGTGATTGATACTCGACCAATTTGTTGGGATAAGGTTATCGGGCACAATGACATCGCAAAATTGGAACGTTTATCAGAGTAGGTATCTAATAGAATTCTCATTCTAACTGCCCGTGGCAACCTCAACTGGAATACCTATGTAACGACACCAGGAAAGGTGGGTAGGGAAAAAAACAGGAATTGCTTAAAACATGCATAACAGATTTTCTCTGTATTTTCATATTGTGACATGTTTAGTTTAATTAGTCCTGAATAGTCCTGGCGTATGTGTTCAGCTTTCTAATCCATTAATTAATAAATCATAAACAGATGTTTAAAAAACCCCATCATAAATTCTGACACACCTACTGACCCTACAACTTAAAAGCCCGCTATTTAACACTAATCTAATAGCCAATTAATTTTACCGTCCGCATAGCCTTAAACAAATCAAGACACTGGTGGCTCTCACACATTGGGTCAGTCATTATTCTCTTGTCCTTATTACAATTTGGGGTCAACAACACAGCATGTTTTCTTCTTCCATACTCTTTTTGTCAATAGAGAAGTATGGATGAAGGCTTATCAACCGTCATCTTAGTCACCCCGTTCTGGCCATATCATCTTTCACAAAGTCCATCCATCGTTAATTAGGCCTTCTAATCACATCCATACATCAAAACTTTTCTTTCGACATTTTCTTCATAACTACACGTTGAGCTATTAAGATTTGAAATACTAACAAGGCAGAGATACTAATTCGGAAAAAATAAAATAAAATGATCTGCGAAAGATGAAACTTAAATTCAACATAACATAACATCACGCCTTGTAATCCCCAAAGAGTTAAGCAGAGGTGTAGCTAACAAGAACACCCATATTTCGCCAGTTATGTTTTTTTTTTTTTTTTTTTTTTGATTTTTAGATGGCTACCGTATTGCCATCAACCGGACACAAATTCAGACTCCGTGACTGCTACTTTATACTAAAATTCCTGATGACAAAACCCAATAACACTTTGCCCGACCCGGATATCGAACCCAAGACCTCATGCTCAGCAGTCGCGCTTGCAACCACTAGACCAATGAGGCAGACAAAAAACATTTTTTCACTTTTTTTAATTACACCCAAAGTAAATGAAACCCCTATTAACTCCCCTATTACATATATTATGGCGTGTAGTCCAATAATTAATAACCACGTGCCACGTGTCCCCCATAAGTTTTTTGTCTTTTTTTCACAGTCACCTAATAACTTATACCGCTACTTAACACCAATCCAACGGCCAATTAATTAGCCCCTTATCACTGTCACATCGACATATAAACAAATTAACCCATTAACACATTACTAACCGTGTAGCCCCAGGTTGCCGATATGGTGTGAAGTTTATCAAAAAATGGCATCGGGCTTGTGAAAACTTACATATTTTTTAAGAGTTGACGTTATCTATCAATGCGTACTAGTTTTTACGATTGACAGACAGAATAATAAAATTCAACAGATTCCTATTGAAAGTATCCATGGAGTTTCTTGCCCATTCTTCTCCGTAGAGATCTTCGCCTTGGAATGGGCAACTACAGTACTTTCACAAGTTATAATGCCTTGTGTCTGTGACTGTAGCTTTGCTCTTAGTTTTTTTGTGACATTCAAAAGTGCCTGTAATGGTCTAATTGAAATAAATGCTTTGAGTTTGAGTTTGAAAGCCTAGGGTGTTTAAAGAAAGTTTAGGGTGTGGTTGATCCATTTCTAATTAGTCTCTAAACATATAATTAAACTCCTTTGTCCCTAACCACGAAGTTCGGAAAAACCCACCATATTTTTTATGTCACCTAAAAACCAACTACTTAACACAAATCTAACACTCAATTAATCACCCTCTTATCACCATCCAATCAGCACATGAACAAATTAGCACATTAGTAGGTGTCACTGCGGAGGCCGCGCCCTTGTGGCCGGCGCAGCGAGACGAGCGAGGTCGGTGCAATCCTGCGCACATTGTGATGCACCCGCGCCTCTGCGCAGGCGCATTGTTTGGTGTTCACTTAATTCGGTCATGGCTTTTGCACCCGCTTTTGTAAGATAATTGTGTTAGAAATTGATATGGGTGTTTTATTATTGGGTTTTGATTTTTGTTTGATTCTACGAGTACGTGTCCTCATTATGGATTTCGGTTTTTTAAAGGATTTCTAGTTAAACGATCAGTGCTATCTACTTGAGCATTATGCACATTCGAGGTGCGACATTTAGCGTTAAGATTGACTGAAAAAGCAAGTATAAAATGTGGTTGGACGTAATATACCAACTATGTATTTTGCTTTTAGATATTATACAGTCAAGGAATTTGAATGTATAATTTAGATTCGGATTTTTAGCGCCTTTTGAACATGTTTCTGATAAAAACCAGTTTGTTTATCGTTTAGATACCTCCTCTGATACAGAAATAGACGAATATATGATTAAGTAATCCGTGGTAATGCCACACAGCGGAACAGATTTCATCGGTGAATCCGGATCAGCCAATATAAAATCGAATTTAAGGAATGTACCTATGATCTGGCAAAAGAAGTCATAGAAAAAATATATTGTGAGGCTAGCAGGAGCTATAGTCGAGACTATCCTAGAAAAATAACTTTAAGTAATAATGTAAGGAATATTGATTACTACCGTCCCGGTTTCGCACGGGTGAACATTAAATTTCCCGCCCTCCCCGTAATTCGTCCCCCACCCTCCCCCTATTTTTTTCTAGTAATAAATATAGCCTATGTTACTCAAAAATAATGTAGCATTCTAATTCTGAAAGAATTTTTGAAATCGGTCCAGTAGTTTTTGAGTTTATTCGTTACAAAAATGCAAATCTTTGCTCTTTATAATATTAGTGTAGTCAACATGAAACTGCCTCCTTGGTCTACTGGTCGCGAGGGCGACTGCTGAACAAGTGGTCCTGAGTTCGATTCCCGGGTCGGGCAAAGCTATATTGGGTTTTTCGGTCAGGAATTTCTCAGTAGCAACCATGGAGTCTGGATCTGTGCCCGGTTGATGGCAATAGGCGCGCCCCCTCTTACATGGTACTTTAACATAACTGGCGAAATGTAGATGTACTATTAGGTACAGCTCTGCCTAATCCTTCGGGGATTACAGGCGTGATGTTACGTAATAAGATGAAATAATTTGACGACCTCCCACTGAGCATTTCGGGTTCAATCCAAGGTTCCTAATTAAATATAAATCCTGTTCCTTCTATAACGCACGCCTTTAACCTTTCAGCACTTTATTACATTATTGGAAACGAGTTCGTTCAACTTGTTCAATTAATAAAATTAATCTCAATGTTGCAGTGGAATGACCTACACTAGGTATCGGTGGGTGCCTAAAGCGAACCTTGATTTATCGTCACGATATTGGTAAGATTACAAATTCGGTAGACAAATTGCTGTGAGCGGAATGTTTCAAGCAAAGTGCATTTGTTATCTATTCAACATGTTATTAGAAGCTGTGGTAGAATTTAACGAGGCAAAGTAAACCGTTCAAGGCATTCTGATTGGAGAAAATTTAAACATCCTCATCTGCCTAGCCTTTTTCCCAACTATGCTGCTGAATACCAGTATTTTACATGGAGCGAGTGCCTATCTGATCTCCACAACCCAGTTAGTACTGACTGGATAATACGATACCCCTTGGTAAGACTGCTTGACAGATTTTTTGTCGCCATTGGAGAAAATTTGAACAAGGGAAATTATATTAGCAATCGATGGGTACGAAAATAATAGCAATTTTTCTGAAATACTCGTACTTATATTTGAATATTTTAAAGCCTGCCTCAGTGGTCGCAAGCGTGACTGCTGAGAATGAGGTCCCAGGTCCCAGATTGCCCAGGTCACCGGATGGACAGAGTTATTGGTTATTTTTTCAGCCATGGAGAATTAAAATTGTTATCGTTTTAATACTACTATACGTATAGTACTAAGCATAACTAATAACTCGTCGTTACTAATAACTCTTTATTTATACATAATAGTTATAAATGGTTATTTATCATTAACTGCATAAACTTAAATAAGTACATACATATATTGCTGTGCCCTAACAGGACCTATAAAATTGTTTTTAACTGTAAGCCTATTTGTAACAGTGGAACGCAACTAAAATGAATATGGATGTGAATATGAGTCTTGATTTGTGGGTGCCCGGTTAATGGCAACAAGCTCTCCTATAACATGGGACTTATACATGACTGCTGCATGCGAGTGTACTATTAGAAATAACTCTATCAAACTCTTCGAGTATTAAAAAATTTCTTCAGAACAAAAACAATTGGCAAATAGGCAGTATCCACTTTTCATTTACGAGTAACGAAACACTGCGATCACAACTCGCTTCGTAAAGCGCAAAGATAATGTGATGGTGTCATTGTGTCAATCAGTACTCTATTGATTGACAGTAGTCTACTGTCGTCACGACCACCGTTAATTACAGCCAGCTGCGTCTGCGTGTATAGTGAGGGGACATTGATTTTGAATGACTTGTCAAGGACAAGCAAGTCTAGTAAAGTTTTTTAAAAAGAAAAGGAACAAACATTTATCAGTGGATAACGGTGCCTCGATACTGTCTGCTCTCGAAATAGTGGAGGAGAACTGTCAGGGTCGAAAACGAAAAACTCTAGATGTGACATACACCAAAATGCACTGGATCTGCGTTGTGGATTATGGCCTACTTCCACTGGGGGCACGTGGCTGCTACCGTCCACTACCCGCACCACTACCTTGCGCTTAAGACTGCGTACGGTGTCCACTAACGGATCAAAGCCCAGGGCAGTAATTAGTTTCCTTCAAACAACCTGTGAAAGACCCTAGAGATTCTAAGAACCTACCCCCTCAGATTCTGTGCTCGTCCTCTAAGGCTAATAAGTGTGTCCGAGTTTTTAATCCAACTACCTAAATTACCCCCTTGCTACTACCAAAAGCATCTCGCCACACCTCACAGTGGCCCTACAGTCAAAATGTTATACGAGGACTTCAAGTAGTTTTCCTTAACCTCAGGGCCATCTCGAAATTGTCGCTCCCATCTACACCCAACCCTAATAACTATACTTGCCACCACAAAATTGTTTCCCCGTTGTCCCAGTGACTTGGTAACAGGGTGAGAGGTACAATAACCGGCGCATGTAGCTCGTTCTGTTGCTCGGGGCTATCGCTTGTATCGCACCCGGCCATCAATTCGGACATACGCCTCTCAGAAACAATGTGGTGTTTAGGACTCTGCGTACAATACAATATTTAGACTGCCGCTAATAGTGGGTATCGCCTTGTATATAGGGCTGCACGGTTTTGTATACGGTGATTGAATTTTAATTGATTTTATTTTTAGTAGGTACCAACCTACTGTACTTCGTTTTAATTAAGATTTGGTTATGAAAAGATATACCTTGTTATCGATAAGTCTTTTAAAATGGTTAAACTAAAATTAAAGACATATTTATTAATAGGCCTTCATACCAAACTTGTTTTTGAAACCATAGGAAGTATCTTTTCACGAGTCACCCTGATAAAAACACTTTTCAGGAATATTTCACGTAGGTGTAAATACGTGATAAATTCCTAAAAGCACAACAATATTCGAAAAGGGAACTGTCATCATTTTCCATATTTTTCCCACCCGCCTTCATTTTCCTTTACAAAGAGACCACACACGCGCCACCCAATTTCTAGGCTAGGCAGCCCTACGTGCAGGCACGGGGCACGGGCCGCTCGGGCCGCACACAATGGGGGCTATCGCAAGCAATCTCGACGTTCCACCCGATGTAATGGAACGGGGGCGGTGTAACAGATCATAAACATTGACAGGAGACGTACTCAAGGTCCCCTCACTATCTACTTACTTGGACCGATGTCAGACGCTTCACTTTTCATCATTCACTCAAAGTGAAATGTTTCTCGAGGCCTTAAAATGCCGCTTTAGTAGAATCGTATTAGGATAATGATAAGTACCGTGTTACTAAAAAGCGAAAAACAGTCAGTAATTGACAATTCAAAATATTATAACACTAAATGACTCCTAAGTGATGTTGGATTTCGGCGCTCGACATCTTTCACTTACCTACCGAATGATCGAATAAGGAAATGGGTGGAGCAGACGTCTATCCCTATGTAGTTTTGTCGGTGTCCCGTGAATATGAAATGGCACGAAAAAGAAGAGTCTCCCGCCCGAGTGAGCCATTCACTCGATTGAAGCGTCTGATATCGCCTTCACATAGCTCTCTTTTCGAAGTAATCAATCAAGGTATTACAGGTACTTGAACAACGCAATATAAACAAAAGAATTTCGAAATTGTTTAAGTTTCAATGCGCGCTTTTTTGTTTTGCTTCGATTGTTATCAGTGTTCTACGTGGATATAAAAATAGTTTGTGTTTAAGTTTTGCTTTTATTTTGTGTCAGTTAGATATTAATCTGATAGTGCGATATGTTTTTTGTTTAGACAAAATATTGCGCGATATCTGTCTATCTGTGAGAATGTATTGTTTGGGAATGAGGAAACAAAATTATGACGAAAATATTGTTTCTTTTTTTTATTCTTAACTCGTTTTGTTATTACTCGCTTTAAGCAAGTATTAAAATTTTCAGATAATAAAAATATGTGCGTGCATTCATTATCATGTATACCGCCCATGGCATATAACGTATAAATAAAAAAGATAACATCTTAATTATTATTCATTAAGCCCCCATCAATATCTCCACAAGGAAGTCAATTAATAAATAATGCATCGAAAAACAATTTTTATTTACAAACCTTTGTCTGGGTTCGTTTGTGAAACGGGCCCAAAAGGTCAGGCCAAATATAGTCAGGTATTGCCAAAATGATACTGGTGGAACAGAGGGGATATTATGGTTCCTTGGCTCTTTGTAAAAGGTCAATGGTTCTGTTCGTTAATATGACGCAAATATTTCTTGGAGCACCAAATATAACAAATATTTTGAGTCAGTGTCCTGAATTCGTTGAACCTTTGAAATTGATTAAGTAGATTAAACTTACTATACAGGGTGTAAACAGACCCTTCACGAAGTCGTTAACAAGCATTCACATCATCAAACTAAGTAACTTTACGCAAAAATTATTGCTGAGAAACGACTTTTTTTTTTGGTGTGAAAAATCACGTTTTACGGTAAAACTCAATGTGACGTACTCAAAACATTGTGCTGATGGATGGATTTAATAGTACGTGGAGGTGTTAAAAGTAAAAATCTTACATTAAAATCATGTTTTTTAAAAAAAACTTGTGAAAAAGTTGGAACTTTGACCCCCAATATTTCCGTAATAAGAAGGTTCCCAGGTATGGTCTAGAACAAAAAAAATATCGCAACGACGGGGAGAACAAGTGCCTTTCTGGCTTCGTTAAGGGTCTTTTTACGGTTTAGGCGCAAAAGGCCTAATTCTCAAAATGGCAACAGAGTCGCAAAAGGACTAGTTCTCAGAATGGCAAATTCTCTAAAAGCCTAATTCTCTGAATGGCCAATTCTCTAAAAGCCTAATTCTCAGAATGGCCAATTCTCTTAATGGCTAATTATCAAAATGGCATATTTTCTACAATAGTATTCTTATAAATAAAAGAATTCATTTCGATTTGAAATAAATGCTTTGAGTTTGAGTTTGTTGGTTCCGATAAAATCAAGCCAATTCTAAGCTATACCTGTCACTTTTGTTAATTAGAAACAAGGATAGTAAAGTCTCACGAACTACCAGGAGGCCAGAATCATGAAGGAGGTATTGTATATTGTTACTAGGAATTTCACAATCAAATCTATATAACTTTTTTTTACATATCGACATAGTAGGTATACGAAGCAAGAATACTCCCAATTGTAGAAAATGTGCCATTTTGATAATTATCCATTTAGAGAATTGGCCATTCTGAGAATTAGGCTTTTAGAGAATTGGCCATTCAGAGAATTAGGCTTTTAGAGAATTGGCCATTCAGAGAATTAGGCTTTTAGAGAATTTGCCATTTTGAGAACTAGTCCTTTTGCGACTCTGTTGCCATTTTGAGAATTAGGCCTTTTGCGCCTAAACCCTTTTTACTACTGTTTTTTATACGTTATTAATTAAAAACTATTAAATTAAAACGGCGTAGATATAGAAACCTTTGTGGTAGCTATATTTTCGAGCCGTTTGGGGTTGAAACTCTAGGGACCTGGGTCCGAGTGCTCATAGCCTGTTTAAGGAAATTTCGAAACGCCTAGTTGACACTTCCCGTGACCCAAGGGCTGGCTTTTACTTTGGCCAGAGGCTAAGTGTTGCCATACAACGTGGCAACACCGCCAGTCTCTTGGGCACATTACTAATTGACAGCGTTGAGGAGGAGTTTTTTATACCCTTTTATAGTTTGTTGTTAGTTTATTTATTTTAGGTTACCTTTGAAATTAAATTAAATTATTTATTATGTTAATATAGTGTATATTATATCTGTAGATATCATAAACGTTTCACACGTCATAGCAGCTTAAAACTGCATGGAGTCGACATTGCCTAGTGACTACCCCTAAGACGAAATTGCGAAACAAACTCAGGGGTTAAAGTCTATTTCAAAGAGAGATATAGGTGATTCCATTGTTACGAAAGTAACTAGAGAAGGCGACGTCATCTATGCTGATTTTAGGAAACCGTAGCACCATCTACGAAATGAAAACGACACCTTTTGGATACCTACGAATAGGGAATCCAATACCGTAAACGCGAGATCCCTAAATTGCGGGATCCCGCACCTTTTTTTGCGGGAGAAAAAAATTAAATAACTACTCAAAACAAAAGAATATTTAAAAAAACCTCAATCCAGCAAATCCAGCGGGATCTGCGGGATTGATGACCTCAATCACGCTGGCCCGCGAGTTTGGATTCCCTACCTACGAAGTTTTTATCTGATTTTCATTCGTGTCGTTGACCTTGATTTCCAGACAATATTAAAATGATACATTAAAATGATATAGTCTGGAAAGACAAACGTTGTTTGTCTTCAGTTCATAGCCCTATTCATTATTCACAAATAATGTGCCAGTTACCCTGTCAATGAGAGCCCTGTTATTAGCATCATCTGCCTATCCTTTTCCCAACTATATTAGGGTCGGCTTCCACTCTAACCGGATGCGGCTGAATACTAGTATTTTACATGGAGCGACTGCCTTTCTGACCTCCACAACCCAGTTACTACTGGGTAATACGATACCCCTTGATGAGACTGGTTGTCAGACTTTCAGGCCACTGACTACCTGTAACGACTGTCAAAGATCTACAAATGACTGCCAGGACCAACGGCTTAACGTGCTTTGCGAGGCACGGGGGAAACTCGGTATGTTACGGCACCCTTTCACGAAACTATGTTGGCAAGCGCGACTTAACCTAAAAATCGACCTGAGCGGCTGTTATTATTTAGCCACGAGCTCCTTGATTTCCAAACAACATTAAAATGATACTTCCAGACAAACCTTGTTTGTCTTCAGTTCATAGCCCTATTTACTATTCACAAAATAATGTTCCAGTTACCCTGACAATGAGATCCTGTTAGTAGCATTGAACCCAAAATAAATAACCACGAACCCCGAAAAACATTTTCCAAATACCTTTACATTTTCGATAACACGAAAATGTTTCTTTACAAAAGATATACATGATGTAAAAATAATGTTAGTAAAAGGTTATTGATATTTTCGGCTCACACGAGTTTGAAAATCCTTTTATATCCTATGAAGTTGAACGCCTCTTTATATTGATTTTTAGTCGAGATTACAAAAGATATGTTTGAACAGATAAAGGCAAACAATAACTACGCTAACATAATGTATAGTTTCACTACATAGAAACTAATATTAATAGACTCTCGGTCTAAATTAAAAATTTTATACGCCCATGAAATAGGAGAAAAGCCCATTGCCCTGAACTGGGTACAAATTCAGAACGGTGTCTGAATTAGGGCCGAACATTTTTTAAATTACAAAAAAAAAAAAAAATATTAAGAAAATTTTTAAACGGATAAACTCAATAACATTTTTTCCGACCTGGGAATCGAACTCAGGGCCTCATGATCAGCAGTGGCGTCTACGACCACTCGATCAATGAGTTAAAACCCCTGTCTTTAATATACCTACCGTAAAATTCCCCAACATCAACAGTACACTCATTATGCATAATTATTCCATATTTAAATTTAAATTACGAGTACAGTCACAAGTTAACTCATTCGAACGACCCCGGCCTCACCGGAAACATAAAGAATAAAACCTCATTAAATCAATAAATGTCAAAACGGATTAATTTAAACATCGACAATAATAATTGAATGATCAATTTACTTCTATGTACGTAATGGTTGATAGACAATTTTATGTAATAGTTTAACTCGTAAATAGTACTAAGCAGGTTTGAAATCGAGAGTCTTGTATTGTGAACGAACTAGCCCATTGACCGGACACCTGACCCTTTGCCAAAGCAAGGCCGTTCAGTCATTCGCTCAGTGGAGTGACGTACTTGAGCTACGATTTCATTTCACCCGTGAAATTGAAGCTTTTGACCGGTTCACTGTAAACAACGAAGTACCACCGAGAATTTCCACTTTGATGAAAACATGGAATATTGTTTTCAGAAATCTGGACGTTCTTTGGTCGCCGTTCATAGCCTTGAGTGTTGTTATAATATTGGATATTAGTTTTATTGATTGTTTAAAATGTAAGATATGAAACTATTTGAATAAATTATTTCTGCGCTGCTGACATTAATGGATAGACAAAATATTTAGGTTAACAAGATATACCTACCACTGGTATCTAACATTACATGGAAATATTGAATTTGAGAGGAATGGCCGATAATATTTTTGCAGAGCCTTAAATTCCATCATCAGCCTGTACTGCTGAATTTATACAATTAAAAGTGCCTTTTAACACTTTCGCTGCCCAACACCCCGAGTAGTATGGACTTTGGACTCATATGCTGGGTGCTGGGCAGCGAAAGTGTTAATTGTATAAATGAAATACAGAATTTGAATATGACCTTTGGTTGGTATATTGTGCTGATAACTAACACAGACCTATAAAGTTTGTAATCGACTACCAAAACCGAACGCAACAACCACTTATCGAAACTACACCCTATACCATATGAACGTATCAAAATAACACCAACCATTCGGAATACAAATGTGCATCTAACAGCTAACAGCTAGAACCCGAGACAATGCACCGTGCGCCTGCACATAACAATATTAATAGATCGCTATTACGTGACCGAGCGATGCACTCGCTTTGTCTTCTACGTAACTCGATGAATCGATTCAAATATTCAATCATGCATTCGATTCTATCGAGTTGCGCTTTTGTTTCGTTGGGTTTCCTGATGGACTTATGTAGGTTAGTTTTTTTTGTGTGCGTGTGTATAATTGTTGGTAAACACCGCCCGCACTGAAAAACTGTGAGGTGTATCAGATTGGAAACCTACCCCAACATACTGGTACAACATTTACCTGTACAGGAAAATCGACGTGCATGTATTTATGCATGGAATGCTGTACCTAGTATTACTGACCTAATAATATAATCTGATATATATTTTTCCTTTAGCAACAACAGTTCTTTGTGAAGGAAAACAAAATCCTCAGTCATTCAGACAAGTCAATCGAAATACACCTTTTTGGCAATGTTTATGCTATGTCTAAAGCAGCTATTCCCAAAGTATTCCAACTGGAACCCCAGTGGTTTAGACCACTGGGGTTCCAGAGGCTTGCGAGAATCCATAAAAGTGAGAAATAAAATTGGAGAGCTAAGTAGTACCACGAGAGCGGATTCTATTTGGGCAAGTCGTAATGTTGGCTGGACTTCTTGGTATAACTTTTAAATGTTAGTGATGGGAAGAAACATTCAAAAAGTTTGGCGACCTCTAATCTAAAGTTTTTTAATCCGCGCGTATCCAGTTACATTTATTTCGCAAGACTAACAGCAGAGCCAGCGCCATTCTCTAAACAAAAAATAGCCAATCAAAACACCTGATACATATTAGGCACAGAATCAAAAATAGAATATGTCAATACAGCTATCAAGCAGACCAATTCGTATATGGTCACAAGTGGCGCTTGAGTGGACATACGTCTCGAGTTTCGCACTGAGTCACCGCAAGGCGATCCCAGTTGCAAGGTGACTGCACTGCCCAATACGGGTATATTACAAACCTTCAACTTTTCAAAGACATTTCGTATTGAATAACATATGATTTGGCACGGTTATGACACTTTTTGAGTCATTGACTTCATGCTTCAGAGGACTTATCAGTTAGGTGTTGCTATCGTCACATGACTGGACTGTACCAATAATGACGGTACTGAATAGGTTTCCCCCGTGGAACCTTAAAACAATAGTACTGCTTAGTCACATTTAAGTGACTCGATAGGAAATTATTCATTCTTACCAAAGGGTATTTCCCAGTACTAACTGGGTTGTGGAGGTCAGACAGGCCGTCACTCCATGTAAAATACTGGTATTCAGCTGCATCCGTTTAGACTGGAAGCCGACCCCAACATAGTTGGAAAAAGGTTAGGCAGATGATGATGATAGGAAATTATTCCAGAGTGAGTGTTAATTATATTTAGATTTATAGAAACAGATGGATAATAGAACAAAATGATTCGTTAACCAAGAATTATATTGTGGCCTTTAAACCCAAAATAATAGATTTATCACTGTAGATACAAAAAGGCAATACGGGTAGCACATAATCAGCTTGTCCGACTTTGTGCAAGATCAAAATGTACACTGTATTTCAATATCGTAATCTAATATTTCCTTAAAAGCAAGGGAGTGTTCAGTAATGTTTCTGGTATATATCTTAATGGGACAGTGACTGATGATTGGACCTGGCCTTCATGACAGTCTGACAGGCTCCTTATTTCACTCACTATTGTGTACTCCAAATAAGTCGAAGTGTCTACGCCATGGACACGAATGGTGTGTTGTAGATCTGATAATCTAAGTTACACGTTTCTGGATTGAAACCACTGCCAGTACCCTTAGACCCTGTCTGCTTTGAGAAACGAACTAGTGGCTAAGAGGAAAAATAAGAACAGAAATGTAAAAGTAAACGGCATTTTCATTTATAGTAAACTAGCTTTTGCCCGCGGTTTCTTTCGCGTTGAAATTTTGATGTGTATGTGTGACAGAAAAAAATAACTAGTATCCTATGCGCTATTCCAGACTATAATCTATGTCTGTGCAAAATTTCATCCAGATCCCTTCAGCCCTTCTGGCGTGATTGAGTAAAAAACATCCACCGAATAAACGATTTGAGATACATCCAAACTGTCACGTTTATAATACTTAAGTATAGACGTATTATTCTTTACATGTAGTAAACGCTACAAAGTAACCGTTTACTTCGTAGCAGTTTGCTACGAAATTAGCGTATCAGGAAAAGATAAACGAGGAGATTAAAATTATCATCTCTTATTATTACATGAGACGCATCATATGTAAAATCTTTACAGCTTTGAATTAAGGTATGTTTTAATCGAATAAGTTCGCTGAAGACTTAGGCCTCGATTAAATGATCTGAGGTTCCTAGCACGAGCGCGCGGAGTTATCGTGGCGTAAATACGTCGATTTTTTAGTCGAAAATTCAATTATCCAATAGTATTTTAGCCAAATTGTTTGCAACAAGAAAAATCAGTATCATATAGACTTGAATAAATTCTTAAAATTATGAAAATATTATAAATGAAACGAGTTTTCTTAATTTTAAAATCGACGTATTTACGTTACGTTTACACCGCGCGGCGCGCGTAGGGTTTCGGCCTCATGTCATTATCCAACATGACCTTCAATTGTAACAAACTATTTTGTAACCTAAATCTAGATTGGAAGATCCACAAAGTCAAGATGATTCTGCTAAGCTATGTGAAAGGGCAAACCTTTTATAAAACTTAATTACTCAAGGCAACCGACCTTTTGAAGTGCCCCGAGAAGATTGGTGTCATTAGTTGGTAAAACAAACGTTTCTAACCGACTGTGGTGTAGTAAAAATGAGGGTAATGACTTCCCTGACTTATGGATATGATCATACATCCGTTGAGCATTAGAAGCAAAACAATTCGTCATCACGGAATCCGGTATGAAGATTACACGTGACAAATTGATAGTTTAAGTTTTTGTAAGACGGCGCCACGGTAATATTATAATACAGTACTCCAACTTCATACAAACGGACGAAACGCGAGCTATACCTACGCGCCTCGATCGTGGGGTGCGCTCGCGGTGCAGACAGTCACGGCTGTACCGCAGTGTCGAACGGACGGTGTGTTGTTTTTTTAACAATAACCGCGCGATTTTTTCTCTAAAAATCAGTTAGTATATTTGTGGGTATCTTCTTATGCGTTGTTTGGAGAAACATGATGATTGTCATGCTTTGAAATCGTATGTGAAACCCGATCAAAAAAGCCACAATTTCAGCTCACAGAGTCGGTATTTAAGGTACCGGGACTACAGTAAGATTAATTCGCGAACTTTTTTGATTGTACCCAACGATGATTTTGTGGAATATATAGAAAAAATTGAGGAAATATTCCGAAATTCACTTAAAACCAAACATGTAAATTGTAAAGTAGCTGCAGGTATCTATAACCAAGTAAAAGATGTTCCATTTTCTCCACCTTGTCCATGTTTCCCAAAACAATTTTTAATTAAGCTTTATGTTTATAAGAATGCGGATCTATTATACTTTAAAATTTAACAATAAAGCATTTCGTACGACTCAGTCGAGGCACAAATATTTTTCGGTCGCAAATTTATAAGCCCGATTTGTTTTTCAAACAAAAACATGTTTTTAAAATTAAATCTACCAATCAAAAAACAACACGCATTTTTATTGAACACTTCCTATTCAATATACAAAGTCTTTCATTTATTTATATGAAAAGGATATTTACAATCACAAAACTAAATAGAAACAGAAAGTAGGCAAATGTAATTAAAATGCTGGGGACGGGCAGCCCTAACGCATGTTTACGTACCGCGCGGCTGTAGGCATTTATTTCTATCATGCGGCCGAGTTACATTACTGTATTATAATATTACCGTGACGGCGCAAAGACGAGTGCGATGTTTATATTTTCTTTTGGTTTTTTGTTGTAGCGCAAAATTTTTGTAATGGTCAAGTATATATGATGACTTGTATTTAGTGACCGATACTTAAACACGTGATTGTGCTCATGATAACAAACAACTTTCCCAAAGAAACATTTTTTTATACTTATTCACTTTTATCACAATAAAACTTACGAAGCGGGCTTGCGACCCGCGCGGGTGCTCAGCCTACTCACTGTTGCACGGTACGATAGTAATGAGACAGAACGACGTCACGCGGCTAACAGCTGATAGGTCAAAGGCGCGCGCGCGAGATTCATATGGCTGTTGTTTTATTGTGATAGACGTGGCCGTTGCGTAGATAAAGTATATTCAATCATAATTATATATAATATACTTCATATTTATATTTAGTTGTTTACTCTCCGTAAATAACTAAATATAAACATGAAGTAACAACTTATACATTTATTATCGGTTCTGATACATTGCCGCGTATGATGCAAGCGCGTATTAATGCTGGTGACTCCACGTGACAGGTTTTTGTCGTGATCTATGACTTACACGTGATCTAGACGGTCTTACATAATTATAGAGGAGTTTGTTATACTGGAGGTAAACAAAACGTGCATCTTGAGTTTATTATTTATGTCTTATTGAGTGTAAAAATACCCTTAACACAAAAGCCGGAAGGAACTTTGCTCGTCTTTGCGATCATTTTTTTTGTGTTTTGGGTCATACTTGGGAACCTTCTTGTTACGCTTATTGGAGGTCAAAGTTGCAACTTTTTCTCTTTTTTTTTTAATATACATGTTTTAATGTTATAATTTTACTATTAATACCTCCTTGACCCCTGTACTATTCAAGCATCATGAATGGACACACACACACATGGATGGGTTTTAGTCACTAAAAGTCTGACACTCCCTCCCACTCCACCCAGAGCGGGAGGAGTTATTTGATGATTTCAAATCCCTAAAAAAAAAAAGCATCCATAAGCACAATGCTTTGAGTGCGTTACATTGGGTGTGATTTCACCCCAAAAAAAAGTCGTTTCCCAGCAATTATTTTTGCGTAGCGTTACTTAGTTTGATGAACAGAATGCTTGGTTGACGACTTCGTAAAGGGTCCGTTTACACTTTGCATATTCAGAAGCTCGTCATTACTTTTCTGCCCTTCTCCCAATTTATTTGAGGTTGGCGACTCATTTCCTCCTCATCCATACTTCTCTAGAAGTCGTATAGCCAAATCATCTTACACACAGAGTCATCCATAGTTTCTTTGGCCTTCCCCTTCCTTTTTAATGAATTCGTTAACGTCCATTTGTTTACAAAGGTCATACAATTGAAAAACCCTTGTTCTTGACCCAGAAAGTACAGCAGTTGTTATGTGACTGAATAATGCCATATTGCCACAACAAACACGTTTAGCAAACAGATTACTGATAATATTATACTGCCTCACATCATTTCTAGATTCAGAAAGAGTGTGGCCGTGTACTTATCAATAGTAGATAACGTGATCTAAGATGTGGAGTCTGTTTGAAGTTCTAGAATTCGGATATAATCACTTGGAGAAGCCACCTCTCCACCTTTGAGTAACCGGGAGAAGTCGTAAAAGTCCTCAAAGCGGGAATTCCCGATCACAATGGAATCACAGTTATAATCTGTCAAAAATTACTTCCATTTTTGAGATGTGATTGCGACTAGATTTTGAAGTATTTAACTAAGGGTGTTGGGCTGCGGGACTGTTCGAAAGAGATACCGCGGCCCTGGAACACAAAGGGCAAAGAAGGAACATGGATGGGTTTTAGTCAGTAAAAGTCTGACACTCCCTCCCACACCGCCCAGAACATGGGGGGGGGGGTTATTTGATGATTTCCCATCCAAAAAAAAAATGGTGTTGACCTGCTGATCGAAAGCATTGATCTATAGCGAAGAAGGTTTTCATAGCAAACACCTTCTTTTTACCAAAAACCTCAAGGAAGAAGACACGTACTTATAAGTACGAAACGTATGTAGGTAGTGTGAATAAAAGACGCGTAAAGTGGAAAAGAATACAGCATTCACTTATGAATGCTGTTTTTGTCGTGAAAGCGAGCATGGGAACCTCTTTATTAGACATTGAAGAATTAACTTTTATTACACTATTTTGAGAAATTACGCACATAGTGTAATTAAACGATCACTAACTAGTTTTTTCAAACTAACAAAACAATTGTTAATTGTAGTTATTGTTACTTACATATCTATTTCAAACGTTGATTAACTAAACGGTGGGACAGTTAAGATAGACAGTTAAGTTAGATACACAAACGTATACTGAAGAAGTATCCATACTAATATTATAAATGCGAAAGCTGTAACTCTAATAACTAGTTTGTTTGTTACCTTTTCACGACTAAACAGCTGATCGGATCGTTATGAAATTTGGCGAGGAGATAAATTATATCCTGGAAAAGGACATAGGCTATCATTTTTTTTCTCATTCATACTCATAAAAATTACCACGCGAACGAAGTCGCGGGCAACAGCTAATTTAATATATTCGCTAAAGTTACTCGGAACGTGTGAATTACTCCCATACAATCAACTCATTGAGTAAGTACTGTCGATAGTTTAATCAAAAAGGATTCTATAATGAAATAAGCAATAACTAAAATCGTGATACGACTCTCCAAAATTCATTCATGAATGCAAACTGCTCATTGAGTCATAAAAACCGCGTGAAATCTCTCACGAAAACTGACGACTTTTCAACTCACAAACGACCTTTCATCTCGTCAAATTGACTTAATTCGAGGTGATGTAGAAATGCGGTAGTTAGCTTGTTGGAATTTACATAAAACGGCGCTCCCACGGCGGCGCGGCGGCGCAGGCGCAAGGTGAACCGGCTATTCTTAATTTGTCACTGTTGGACCGATGTGCGTGAATGGTGTTGTGTAATACTACATACACACCGTCGTTCATGTTATTGTAATTCTTTTCTTAGTTTTTTTAGTACAGTAAATGGGGGTTTTTCCTTGAAAATTGTGGGATCTTTGCGTAGCAGCCTTGAGAAGTCGGTTGGTAACCAGGGTTACGATTTTAACCATCTTGACTAGTAAGGAATGATTTTGGGGTATTGATATAATAGTAATTAGTAAATCAAATATATTTTTTCAAGTAGGCCAGTTTCAGGCACTTTTAAACTGTCGAAACAAAGAAAACAATGAAATATAGCTACAGTCCCAGTCACAAGGCATAAATACTGTGAAAGTACTGTATTTGCCCATTCTGAAGCGTAGATCTCTATGGAGAAGAACAGGTGAGAAACTCCATGGACACTCTAAGTAGTAAAAGGTACTAGATTTAGTAGTAGAGGTTCCTTCACCACCTAAACACTGGCCTTTATTTTATTTATTGATGGTAGACACTGATCCCATGATAAAATAACACCAATCAGAAGAAGAGTGATCTTGTATTAACTTAACTCTATTTTAAGAAGAGCTAAACATCACTCAAAGACTCATTGATCAGAAGCTAAAATTATAACGATAAGAAAATCTGACATTTGGAGCCCATAATGTCATCCTAAAATATATCTTCTGCCATTTAGGGATAATGTCAAAATCTTCCACGTTTGAAAAACCTAATAAAAGATCCTAATATAAAGGGTGTAAAAAGACCCTTAACGAAGCCGAAAGGCACTTGTTCTCCCCGTCATTGCGATATTTTTTTGTTCTGAACCATACCTGGGAACCTTCTAGATACGGAGATATTGGAGGTCAAAGTTCAAAATTTTCACAAGTTTTTTTCTTAAATACCACTTTTAAAGGTTTTAACTTTACTTTGATTAACTCCATGACCCGTTTACTATTCAAATCATCCATCAACACTAAGTTTTGAGTGCGTTACATTGAGATTTACCGTATTAACGTGATTTTTCATCCCAAAAAAAAAAGTTGTTTCCCAGCAATAATTTTTGCGTAGAGTTACTTAGTTTGATGTACAGAATGCTTGGTTGACGGCTTCGTGAAGGGTCTGTTTACACCTTGTATAAGTTCACAGAAGGGTACTTCTGCCCATCCTCTTGATAGACACATTACAACATACACACAAACATAAATTACCCATAATGTATGTATGTTTTACTATAATGATACATCTGAAGTGGCATGATGATACCATACATTATAGTTATTAAGTAACCAACCTTTAAGTGAGATAGATTTACGACCAAGGCTGCACTGAACGTAAATTGTGATATAACGATTGTAATACACACATAATGTTGTCATAAGGTTAGGAGATTTCCAAATGTTGTGATTGGTCTAAAAGATTATGACGACTAGTTTATTTTTTAAATCTTTATTTAAAGAGCTTTTCGAAAAAAGAAGTGGCCCAAAAAGTTTGACAACCAATCTTATCAAGGGGTATCGTATTACCCAGTACTAAATGGGTTGTGGAGGTTAGATAGGCAGTCGCTCCATGTAAAATACTGGTATTCAGCTGCATCCGGTTAGACTGGAAGCCGACCCCAATATAGTTGTGAAAAGACTAGGCAGATGATGATGATTTAAAGAGTATTTCGCTAATGCGAATATGACACTCTGTATGTAAACAAAAAAAAAGTTAGTTTATGGTTAACTTAACAAGAAGAAAACAAAAAACATCATCAATCGGAACTAGGTTCTGGGCCTGTTCTTCAAAGCGGACTTAACCATTTTTGTTATGGGAATAACAAAAATAACTAACTAACTTACTTTATAACCTTTGCACCCGAATGCACTTAAAGTAGTTTATGACAGTGCATTTGTTTTCAAGTTTTATCACCGGTCCTTTGAGACGTAGAAAATTTTTTCTTACGGCCGAACGGCCCGTTGGCCTTTCGATTTGGGCCGTTCAGACTAAACACCCGCAATATCCACGTGCAAACGTGTCTTTACAAAAGAATGTTGTTTTTACATTGATAGTACAGGGATTGGAGGATTATGAAAGGCCTCTGATCGTGAACTGATGACCTATTCGTGTACCTTATAATTATGTGGAGTGAACGGTCATATCATTATCTACCTCGTTGTTTCTTAAAGGTCTTCTTATCTTATGGAAAGGTAAATAACATAGTTATATAACCACCGCTACATCCTTAACTTTATGAGTTTTTCACCCTTTGGAAAGGTTCAATGCAATATCGATTTATGTTTTACTTATGTATATTTGACTCGATTTAGATTAATTAATAAGGGCAGGAAAATGATGATGATTATGATTTAGATAACTTAAATCTAGACTATTGTTTGCTAAAGTCTCGTGCTGATTATCACTTCGTATCATCATCATCATCTGCCTAGCTTTTTCCCAACTATGTTGGGGTCGGCTTCCAGTCTAACCGGATGCAGCTGGATACCAGTATTTTACATGAAGCGACCCTATCTGACCTCCACAACCCAGTAAGTACTGACTAATACGATACTTGGTAAGACTGCTTGTCAGATTTTTTGGGCCACTGACTACCTAACGACTGTCAAAGATCTACAAATGACACCCGGGACCAACGGCTTAACGTGCTTTTCGAGGCACAGAGGAAACTCGGTATGTAATGGGTAACCAATCCATAGACCCACCTAAGCACGATCTAAAGATCGACCCGAGCGGCTGTTATTATTTAGCCACGAGCTCCTCACTTCTTATCATGGTACCTAATGTGCCTATATTAGTTACTGTACAATGCATGTTACATTGTAGTAAGTATGGTATGTGTATAGTATATGTACGAGTATGTAACGACTTGTACACGTTCTAGTTATTATCCACTAATACAGAATACGTAAGAATCAATTAAAAACCATTATTATTTATTAGACTGCCTCATTGGTCTGGTCGTCTCAAGCGCGACTGCTGAGCGAGGTCCTGGGTTCGATTCCCAGGTAGGACAAAGTGTTATTGGGTTTTTCCATCAGGAATTTCTCAGGAGCAGCCACGGAGTCTGGATTTGTGCCCGATTGATGGTAATAGGTTCGCTCCCTATTACATGGGACTCAAACATAACTGACAAAATGTGGGTGAACTAATGAGTACACCTCTGACTAAACCTTCGAGGATTACAGGCGTGATGTTTTGTTATTATTTATTATCTTCAGATTAATAGACGTGTTTGTTTAATAGCCCTGCTTCAAGATTAAATAAATCTTTTAAACAATGCGTCTCTCAATATAAAGCTTCCGTTTCATTTCATTCTGTTGTTGAAACAATACACGGACATTTGATAACTTCCGAGTCGGGCCGCAAATTAATTCCCGCCAGTTTACATTTAAATATATATATTAATAACAAAGCTACTTAATTACGCTCAGTATTCATTTGAAAAGCCATTTATTATTTATGATTTTCCAGTAAAATTGCTGATAAATTAATTAATCCTCATAATATAATCAGCGAACAATTTTCAGTTACAGGTTTCCGGAATCGTATATTAACAATATCTGTGTAACTTTTCATCAATTGTGTAATTGGCAATTTATTACTATTTGTATTTTATAGGCGTTTATGTCCTTGTGATAGTTATATTTGTGCTAAATTAAGTGATCTCCTTATAAGATCTGTAGCGTAAAATCTCAAGCGTGAAGTCGAGCCCACAGCCCAAAAAAATAATTCCGTGAGTAAATCAATGTCGTGACCGATCCAATACTTCGTTCGTGAGAAAATCGCACCTAAACATCGCACAACTTAACTTTATAATTAGATCGATCTCAATAAAAAAAAATAAGCCAAGGTCCCTTCACACCAAACAGTTATATACACACGCAAATGATTCACGGATTGAAAAAAAAACAAATATTTTTTTAACGATCACATAAAACCAGCGATATATAAATCACGATAGCGGGTTTGCATCACAAATTCGCCACTTATTCTATCATCACTTCACATACGCAGTCACGATCGGACTCACACACTGTTAACAGCTGTCATTAACTACAAATATGGCGTGTGACTGATTTGTATATATTTTTAATTTGGTCGGTGATAACTCGCGGCAAACGCATCGGCGAGAAGGCCGCGCGTCGGAAGCTGTGAACTAACTAAACTACTAGGCTATTGTATGCAGGTGGATTGTAGTACGTCCGTTTGCCTTATTATGGCCATTTTCCATTCACACAGTGGGGCAATCCGCTCGCTTGGTCCGATACGTGTCGCGCACTCCGCACGGTAGCGTTTCGGTTTCGCCGATGTCTGCGAATCGCATGTCAAGGTGATAAGGAATTAGCATAGCCAATCGATGTTTAAACTCCGTGTTAAGTGTGATTTTGCGCTATTTCTACAATGTACTTATTCATTTGTTTGCTGGTGTAAATTGATTTGTCAATGCATTTTATACTTTTCGTCATTTTCAGGATTTTCATGTTTACTTTTTTTTGTGTTCTTTTCTAGTTATCTACATATAGTAATAAGTAGATCCTGTATGTAGTCAGTATCATCAATAATCATCATATTCCTGCCCTTGTCCCATTTATTTATTTATTTAAACTTCATGTTCAAAAGTGGTACATAGGCGGACTTAATGCCACAAGGCATTCTCTACCAGACAATCTTTGGGTCAAATAGGACAGCATTGTGGCATCCTATTCTACTTAGGGTCGGCGCAACACATTTTCCTTTCCCATTCTCCCCTGTCAGACATCACAGCATCATTTACTCCTTTCTCTTTCATATCATTCGTCACACAATCCATCCATCTTTTCTTTGGCCTCTGTCTCTCTCCATCAACATTCACATCCATCACTCTTTTAATGACATGCGTTCCTGAATGTAGTCAATAGTTTTTGATGTAAGGTGACTTCCCCTTTTTAACTAATTACAAGTAGTTTTCTACTTAGTTCCTTCACATATCAATATCGATACTTTTGCAACTGCACCGATCGCAAATCGCTACTAATGATTTCAAACACGAACACCAACATGACACGATGAGGAAACCCACTCGTAGGTAAATAATAAACAAAAACATGTCTAATGGAATCGGCGACAATAGGAACCTCACGTTTTGCACGAAATGGCGATGCTAAGTCATACAAACATTAAGTAATCACGCTACCTCAAGGAAACTTCAAAAAGTGAAAATAGACACAGTAATCATAAGTATTGGTAGACCGTAGTAAGTGTCTGATGAGATGACGAGTAATAGAGGAGTATGGAAGAAGAAGACATGCTGCGCCGCCCTAAATAAATTGGGATAAGGGCAGGGGAATAATGATGATGATGGATAGACCGTAGTAGGTTCAAACTCAAACTCAAAGTATTTATTTCAATTAGACCATTACAGGCACTTTTGGATGGAATAAAAACAAAGAAAGCGAAACTACAGGCATGATTCTCCATGGACACTCACTATAGGTACAACTCCGCTTAACCCATTCAGTATTATAAGGGTGATATGTATGTTCTTGTCCTTCCTAATTTGTACCGTCTAAGATCTAACGGTCAAATGAAAATCCTAAATGTAAATAGATATTTTTTACTGGTTTTCCACGTCATGGTGTCGTTTTTGCACGCTTGAATTATCTAATCAGTAAACAATTTATGTTGTCATGCATTTGCTCGGGAAAATCCTCAGTTAATTGCTAATACAAAGATTATAGCAAATACTAAACCGAAGTGTGAATTTTGACACCTTTAAACAAACCGTAGGTAAATGTTGATTTCGCTATTTTAAAAGAATATACATTATTTACTGTAACTTCGATGATCGCGCTACCGATGGTAATCTTATACATTAAACTGAACATGATGATAATATCACTCTATAATGAGTTTTATTGCACTTTGTAACACGCAGCGCCATCTATCCATACTGCGTGGAACTTTCAGAAAATCGATAGCGTATTTCTTTCGCAGTATTATTCGGAACTACTGCTACCGTTGCTTGCGTTGTTTTGAAGTATAGGTATTTACTTAAAAATTGTAACAGTTAGGGAACAGCTTCCAATATTATACAAGTTAGAATAACTTTCCCGTTTCGGACAACTCATGCCATAGACAATCCGAACTCTAACTTGAACACGTAATGGTGGCACTACACTTGGCAGATCTGGGAAAATATTCGCCTTCTTTCATTAAAACAAAGTGAACTATATCGCAATAGGCATAAAAAACATTTTTTTTTGATCCAATATCGCGAAAATTTTGACAAATACGCCAAGTGAAGTGCCAGCGTAACAAGCAACTGACTCATCTATACTAATATTATAAAGCTGCAGGGTTTGTTTGTTTGTTTGTTTGTTTGAACGCGCTAATCTCTGGAACTACTGGTCCGATTTGAATGATTCTTTCAGTGTTGGGTAGTCAATTTATCGAGGAAGGCTATAGGCTATATATCATCACGCTACGACCAATAGGAGCGTAGCAGCAACGAAAAATGTTGCAAAAACGGGGAAAATTGTATTTTTAATAACTTGACGCGGACGAAGGTCGCGGGGAACAGCTAGTCACAGATATGCTTTAAAGTATGTTCCTGTATTATCAGAACCTTGGACCCTTGGACTGCTTCGTTGGTCTAGTGTTTGCAATCGCGACTGCTGAACTAGAAGGCCTAAGTTTCGATTCCCGAGTCGTGCAAATTGTAATTGGGTTTTCCATCAGGAATTTCTCAGTACCACCCACGAAGCTTGGATTTGTACCCGGTTGAGGGCAATTGGTTCGCCCATATTACATGGGACTTAAACATAACTGGCGAAATGTGGGTGTACTATTAGGTACACCTCTGCCTAACCCTTCGGGAATTACAGGCGTGATGTTATTTGTTACGTTATTATTAAAACCGGAATAAAATACTATCTACAATAGGTACTACGGACTACGGTATCAAGTATCCCACTGGAACCCACAGTAACGCATGTTATGTGCCTACTAGTTAACAGTACAAAGTAAATACTCCAGTAATACATACGGTAGCTAAAGCCTCCTCGTAGGTGGCGGCGTGCAGCGGAGGCGACGCAGGCGGCGTCTCACGGGACACGGCTGTGATCGGCATGTCAGCGCATTACGGGACAACTGTGGACAAAAAGAAATGCACAATTATTTAATAGACCTCCGCATGGGTCAATCGGAAGCTTGAAGGAAAAGTACGCTTGGAACACCGATCAATTCTTCCCACATGTAGCTAGTGGCGGTACTTTCCAGCCTAGAAGATTGGCTTGCCCTTATAACCTACTATTCTTCTTTGGCCCGCATTTAGCGTAGTCTCACGGGTGCACTGTTGATTTTGTTTCCTATCTACACTGATATTATAAAGCGGTAAAGTTTGGATGTAGGAGGTAATGTCCGAAACTAGACATCCGATATCAAAAGATCTTCCACTGAATTCAAGTTACACTCCTTTCTTCTTTATCGTGTGGTTAGTTCCTAAACTGGTGTCAGAGTTTTTATGCCGCCCATAGGCCTCTGACTTGGCTTTACATGCCTTCAAGAATATCTCTCAGGCATGCTGGTTTCCTCACGATGTTTTCCTTCACCGAAAAGCAAGTGATAATTTGATAATACGCACATGAATCCGAAAAATCAGAGGTGCGTTGCCTTGGGTTCGAACTCGAGACCTATGACTTTGCAGTCCGACGGTCACACCACTAGGCTATCACTGCTTAAAGTTAAACTATTGCTGAGTGACATAAGGTTTAGTCGCGGGCAGTTCTTTATGATCCCTTCGCTGTCGTCAACTTGAATAAAAACTACTACTTAATTAATACAGTAAAAAAAAATATTTCTAAAGAAGTAGAAGCTGAAGAAAATAGTACACACACAGTCAGTACAGTCATTAACTCATTACATTCATCATTTTTATTTTGCCTTTTTTTTTCCCTTCATAGTTACTTCGTTGTCATGGATGCTTTAGTTTCGTCAATTCAGTTGTCTATCTCGAAGTAATCTTCAATGTCAACACCTGTCTTCACTTTTTGTCTGTCATTAGCAGTACATAGAAAAAACGTTATCCTAATTCTGAAGTGCTGACATCTTAACATGATTATGCTCTCAAGAATTGCGATACATAGTCGTTTTACGCGTAATTGAATGATACTTCAAACTTTAAAACCGGATTTCACGCATTCGTTTAATAGCCATTAGTAAACAAACCACTATTCGTAGTCTTTAGAATAGAATGACAGTAACAACGTCACTTATTCAATCCAATATTGTACCAATAATTTATGTCTGGCGGCTTCTAACTATAGTTTGGCATACATTGCTACTCTAGCCCATAAATCTTGGCCGGCCAATGAGATAAGAATAACAATGTAGCGTATTGCAAATTCGGAATATCTGGTTGTTGATCAAACGTTGGTGTGTTGGTTCACAATGGCTCTTGACCTTGGCTCAAGTGTGGCGTCGATGTGACGACTGTGTAAACACGCATTACCATAGTCGAAGACACCGTGACTAAGCGTGTACTGACACTAACAGGGGTGTATTCTAATGTCATGTTATGGTTATGTTATTAGCTTTTTGTTCAGCTGTGATAATAAAAAAGGCAATTACAATATAGACCGAGTACAAGAATTTGGAGGTTTCGGCGCCTATTCTCATGATTTTTTTAACTTGAGAGATTTTTATTCTAATCAGTCCAAAGCTAAATCTCTAGTGAGTACTTAAGAACTATGTTAGTACGACTTTTAGAAAAACAGCTATTACTAAAATCAATTTAAAATATTGCATTTAAACGACCCAATTTTTTCCATGGCTTGGCCATAGCCTCCTCTCTGAGAGAGCGATTAGGTCGTAACGAAATCCACCATGCGAGCCCTTTTAGGGTTTTTGAATGTCACATGTCACAACAATGTCATTTGTCTTTGTGTTTTTGGTTGTATGACAAGCTGATCACAACATTCCCGACGATTACTTTCGTCGTTTTTAAAAGATAATGTAAGAGCTTATTGGAAAGCTATTTCAATACTAATTGGAATTAATTCCTTAACAAATTCTATTTATTCTGTAACGTACCTACATGTAGAGCGGTAATGGATCTCTATTTGTACAAGTTCCATCTATTTCCAGCGTGGAGCTAATTGTCCATGATCGATTAAGGCATTGCTGTTTCAAGGCCGAATGCGAAGGCCTTAATTCATTAATCAAATGTTTCATTGTTTCGGCATTCTTGTCATTCCGAACGATCTACAAAGATCGGACCATATGTTATTTAGATTTATTTAAATTAATTCGATTTCTTCTTCACCTATTAGATAATGTAACTCCGTGTAATTTTTTTTTGTTTATGTCACATGTCTCCGTAATGTAATAAATTTAAAAGCTAGTCTTGCTCCTTATATCGTTTAATATAGAAAACTTTAAGTGGAACTGTTGCCATGCAGGCAAAATTAAGCTCACGAAAAAAAACAACCCCGCGCTTGCGTCAATTGTCAAAGTATTTTTATATGGTAAAGTAAAAAACCCTGATAAAATTCGGCGCTCTCAACATAGTTTAGCTTTTAGCATAAATCTAAGAATAACAAATATCACATTGAATATTTTATGTGACAACTGTCAAAAAAACCTGTCGAGTGACTCCTCAAGACGGACGGTCACATGCAAATAAATGGTGTATTATAATCTGAAATATATTCAAATGAAATTCTACACGATACGAGGGGTCATCGGCATCGATATCCGTTACCCTCTGGACGGCTGAATGTAGGTATCGAAATCGAATGCTTTGACAATACGCCCCTTGGCGAAGTGATGTGAACGATATAGACATGTGAACAGTGAGACGTGAGATCGATAAAGTTATTCGAACTAAAAATAAAATTGTATACTGTATTCGATTACCGGAGCTCATAGGGTTGAGAAATGTTTTATTCTTTTGAAATTATTCATATTCATATTCGTTTATTTGCATTCCACAAGGTAAAAACATGGTGTTAACAAAATGCTTAGAGCTACGAGCCGTTGTAGACCCCGTCGGGGCACAGCAAAATTTAAAAAAAGGAAGATGGTTTATTCGCTGTTAATAACGAATAATATCAATGTTCCTTTACGAAAGAAATAGGGTAATTGTTGATCATAAGCCTCGTTTACTCTTCATTAGGACGGATTCTTGAGAATATTAGTAAACAAAACCATTTTGTAGGGAATGCACATCAATTTTTCGAGTACGAGTAGCTTATAAATAGCCGCATACGTACGGAATACTGTATTGAAATAGTCGGCATTGCCGAAATCCAACGAATTAATTTAAACAACATTTCAATAAAAACATCGTATTAATGTCCGTTGAACTTTTATGATGCACCCAGAACATCACTTAGCAAGGTCATAAACCCAGATCCATCTAAGTCTCCACTGACCTACTCAACAATCGATAAAATGATGACCCGAACGGTGCATCGCCATTATCTTAATTTAGTAGATGGACAACACACATCAACTATGCAAAATCAGATAAATGCTCAATGCTAGGAAATCATATGACTTGATGTGAATTTAGCTATTTTTGGATGCTTACGGAGATATCTTGTTTTGATCATTATGATGACTGAAATGACTGATCACGAAATAGATATTTAAAGTTTTGTATAAATTAATTAAAATTACCTCATTGACATAGAACTCTAGAAGCCACAAACGCGGCTGTCGATGTCAGGTCTTGATTTATATAAATTGTTAGCCACTTTTATAATGAAAAAAGGACATGGGGTGGAGCTTTCTTTTTTAGGTTTAACATAACGGACCCAATTCTTGAACATTTCGATAGGTCATTAGCAGTGTTCAGTTTATATGTATGTCGGATCCGGTCGTTAGTATGGACATAAAATGAATCGCAAGTACGCCGGTGGTGACATCACGTGAGCTACTTACCAGTCTACCCACACCACAGCCTGCTTCTGCAGAGCCGTGATGTTTACAGCTCGAGGCGAAGATGATATTCAATGTCTGATCGCAGCGAAGTTGAGACGTCCTGGAGCTGTACTCCGATTCATTGTGCCCCGTGTTATTGTGTTATGTTGTAATTTCAAGTAATTTGTTAGTTTAATAGAAACAGTGTATCGCACCCAGTGTATTTTCATTGCACGAAACCCATCTTCTGCCCACATGATTATTTTATTATTTATTACCGACGTGTATAATGCACCAAAACAAAAATAAGAAATTCAATTGTTTTTAGAGCATTAAGAACAAACGCAGCACGCAATTTTCCAGCAGAACATTTTCAGAAGAGATGCCACGCAGCCCTACCTAATTAATACTTCAAGATAAACACGTAAGTAAGTACACCGTATAACGAAGACATCCTTGATTAACGTCCAAGTAGGTCCCATCACCTTAAGGCAACCTGCTCACCTTTGGCATGACATCAAGAGTATCTTAGATCTCGCATCAACATTCCCCAGCCATCGCTTCCTCATTAGTATCTCACTCACGACACAACGACATAATAATGACTTGAATTGTGAATGAACAATGCAATACTAACTACTGGATTTGAATTTACTCTATCTTCTCTCGGTTCGCTCAAAATTACGAGAATAGCTTTGCTTTTAGTTTTTTTTCGGATGGGAAATCATCAAACGACTCCCCTCCCCCGCTCTGGGCGGAGTGGAAGGGAGTTTCAGACTTTTACTGACTAAAACCCATCCATGTTCCTTCTTTGCCCTTTGTGTTCCAGGGCCGCGGTGTCTCTTTCGAACAGTCCCGCAGCCCCGGCAGGCATCGGCCCTTCCTTTAGAATAGGTTCGCTGCCGTGGTAAAAATGTTAATAAATTAGCAGAGTGATGTGAGTAGTGGGATCGATTGCCCATAGGTCGAGGCGGTCGTGGCTAAATAATAACAACCGTTCGTATCGATCATCAGGTTAAGCCGCATTTGCCAATGTTGGTCCATGGAAGAGTAACCAGCCATTACATACCGAGTTTCCTCCGTGCCTCGGAATGCACAATAAGCCGTTGGTCCCGGCTGTCAATTGTAGATCTTAGTTACAGGTAGTCTGTGGCCCGAAAGTCTGAAAACCAGTCTTACCAAAGGGTATCGTATAACCCCATACTAACTAGATTATGGAGGTCAGATAGGCAGTCGCTGCATATAAAATACTGGTATTCAGCTGCATCCGGTTACACTGGAAGCCGACCCTAACATAGTTGGGAAAAGGCTAGGCAGGCTTCGGAGGCAGAACGTACAACGCAAACAACGACAACGCCGCCAATCGCCACTCTTTGAACACTTTGTAATTGGCAACTTTGCCGCCAGTTGTCAATTTCATTAATCTGTTATTGCGGCTTCATCGTTGTGGCTTACGACACGTGTATATTTCTAATAAAGAGGTAAGCCTGTTGTGATGGCTGCCGGGCTGTTCGAAAGAGATACCGCGGTCCTGGAACACAAAGGCCAAAGAAGGAACATGGATGGGTTTTAGTCAGTCTGACACTCCCTTCCACTCCGCCCAGAGCGGGGCGGGTCATTTGATGATTTCCCATCCGAAAAATAAAAGCCTGTTGTATTATGATTTTGTGTGGGCTTGTGGCGAATGAAACACGCGTTTTTCTTCTAGAGAGTAAGTTCAAGAGTCTGGAAATGTCTTTAATGACGAGACAGATTTGACAACAAGCCCGAAGTGTTGCAAGAAAAAAAAAAGATGGGGATGCCAGCAATTGATCTGATAAATAAAAGAAAGAACTCAACTATTTGCTGTTTACCGACCCGGAAATCGAACCATCCCTTCGCTCAGTAGTCGCACAAACCACAAACTAGTCCTTAGCGAATGCACTAGTACATCTTATACCATTGAAACGATTTATTGCAGCATGCTTGATTGGGTAGCACGGATTTTGATCTCTGGTTAGTTGGATCCCCGCAGGGAATAAGGACACCAATATTGGTCTGGCCTGAAGCTGTGGTAATTGTCCCGGGCCAGGGGTGTTTGTGCATGTGATACTGATACCTATCCGCAGGTACCTAACGAAGGTCGTACAGTCACGCACACCGATATTTATATACGTAGAAACTTTTAAAAGTGTTGTGTTACTTACACAGGTAGTATTTTGGAACCCATATTATTTTTAAATACTGCTTCGTTGGTCTAGTGGTCAAGCGCGACTGCTGAGCCTGAGGTCCTGGGTTCGATTCCCAGGTCAGGCAAAGTGTTATTGGGTTTTCCATTAGGAATTTCTCAGCTGATGGCAATAGGCTCGCCTCGTATTACATGGGACTTAAACAGAACTACCATGTATACCTGTATGTAACCCTTTGGGGATTACAGGCGTGATGTTACGTTATGTTATTATTTTACAATAGCTCTGATCTAAACTCCACGAGAAAACCGATTTTGAATTTAGGTAAGTGAATACATTCATATTGTTCTCGTGGCTGTACTGCAGGAAACAATTTCAAAAATATGCGGAGCTACAGGAAGGTTTTTTTAAATGCTTTAATTATTTTTCTTTCCTTTATACTTACTTCATTATCCAGCATCGATACAGGTTATCGTCTTCATATCTTATTCGATGGATATCTGTTTAATTTATCGGTCGATAATAAAGAAATAAGCTGAGCAACCTTTTAGTCCATATAAGGGGTGATCATGAATCACTCGACCTCACTCGATCCGGAAAGGAAACTTGTTCAGTAATACTTTCTTCGGGTTTCGATACTACTTTATTTACTTGCTTGCACTTCTTTGTGGATGTATGAAATATGTATTCGATGGTAAATGATTGTTAATTGATTGTAGGTACATCTTCTATTTAATAGTGAAAAATATTTCAATTCTGACGGGTGTACCTATAAGTACTTTTAAATGTGAGCCGTGAGCTATAATATTTTGTAAGTAACAATAATTAAATAAAAATAATTATTAAATATTTATATTATTTTAAAATTATTATCTCCTTTATTTATTTACTATACATATAATTTACATTTTTAAATATTCCCATACAAAATAATATCAAAAAAAACATTTAAAATATAAAAAATAGTAGTCCACCGGTGTCGGGAGCAGGGTCCAAGCTACCGGTGGTTAGGGCTCCAGAGACAAGAACCTCCTCACAGTGTGAGCCGTATCGAGGAGTACTGCCTTCTGAATCAGGCCCTTGATCCAACCGCCTAAGGAGAGTTTCGAAAGATGGTCGTCGAGGCTCTTGGCTATAAGGCCATTGGCCGTCACGACCATCGGCACAATGATAGCCGAGTTCACATTCAAAAAAATTATTATTATTTATTATTTTTAAATTATAAAATTATTTTATAATTTAATATTAATTAAATATTAAATTCTAAAATATTTTGTAAAGGAGGAGGCCTTTGCCCAGCAATGGGACAGTACAGGATACTAAAAAAAAAACCATTTCTATGATTTATAAAATCAATAAATGGCAATTCAATTAAACTTAATATCAATGCGGGATAAATCGTTCCTGTAACTTAAAAACAACTATAAAAGTCCTCTTATTTGTTTTACTTAATATATTTTACAACGACAACAAGCAAAATAAATAAATTCCCATTAATTACGCAAAATAAATTAAAAAAACAAAGCCTACGACTACTCTATTCAATTCGATAACTTAACCCTAAAAATGCAACACGCATAAGAATCAACTACACGAAGTTTATTGACAGCCATCTGACAGCCTTCTTAATTAGGTTAAGCAGTTGAAGAGTTGCCAATGTCGCTACTATTTCGGCATCGTCGATAGAGTCGCACATACGACCTCCTTTCCTTATTTATATGCTTCGCTATGATACTTATGTGTTTAGACGTTTAACGGTTACAAGTAACTGTTTGGACATATTTTTGTAACAATGGTCGCAAATAAATCTCTTAGCTTTTTTGTCATTTTTCGGATTTAAGGAGAAAAAACTTTCTTTTTAATAGACCTTATTGATTTTTATATTCAATCATTTAAAAGCTGATAGCACCTTTTTTGATACGCAATGGTGATTTTATTTACATTATGTAGAAACTTAAACAAACAATTGAACTGCCTCGTTGATCTAGTGGACGCAAGCGCAACTGCTGACGATGAGGTCCTGGGTTCAATTCCCAGGTCGGGCAAAGTGTTATAGGGTATTTCATCAGTAATTTCTCAGTAGCAGCTACGGAGTCTAGATTTGTGCTCGGTTGATGGCAATATGCTCGCCCCCTATTACATGGGACTTAAACATATCTGGCGAAATGTGGGTGTGTAATTATGGGTACACCTCTCCCTAACCCTTCGGGGTTTACAGGCGTGATGTTATATTATGTTAAACAAACCCAGTACAAACCTACTTGTATAAAGCAATCAATCACACTTAATACATGTACACTAATTTAACATAATTAACAAACATTACAATCGAATGTAACACATTTTCTATTCTGATTCACATTTAGCGAAGTTATGTGATAATTGAAATTTCATCGACCGATTTAGGTAACCGCTTATTATTGATGATGTTACACACAAGAAAAACAAACACTACTAGTAACAAACAAGAATTTACTTCTAAATATTCCTTACTAACGCACTTAGCCGATTTTACGGAACATGCCTAGAATTACGACTTACAAGTTATCAAATTGTTTCGCAATCCTGGTGTTGCATCTTAGTGTTAAGAATCGCCCGTCCAAGCGTGTCCCTATTACGAACCTCGACAGGTTCTCAGTTCTCACAGATATGCGTAGGAGTCCACCAAAAGCTGCGTTTGTGCAAGAACTCCTCCAACAAATTGATCGCTGTACTCTCCCGTGAAATAAGCAACGTTAATTGTTCGATACAACAGACTAATTAACCGTGAAGGCTAACAGATTTTGTTTGTTGTTCTTACGATTTCGTACCGAGCATTTGTGCGAGCCTTCACATTTGTAAACAAACGCAAATACTTAAGTTTAGTTTCGGCAGGTCTGTGTTTTCTGTTTTATTAATTTGTGTAAATGGATTCTGGTAATAAAGACCCGTCTTTTTTTTTGCGGATGGGAAATCATCATGACCTCCCCCCCCCCGCTCTGGGCTATAGTGGAAGGGAATGTCAGACTTTTACACTAAACTGATTAAAACCCATCCATGTTCCTTCTTTGCCCTTTGTGTTCCAGGGCCGCGGTATCTCTTTCGAACAGTCCCGCAGCCCCGGCAGGCATCGGCCCTTGCGGACCCCTTCCTGGTTACTGACATCTCTTTGAGACGCGCGTGGAACACGAACGCGCATAAAGATCCGTCTTTATGACAGCTTTAGATAATGTTTTGATCTTATTTGACACATATTAATCCTAAGTTAAGATAAAATCATTTCATTCAGTTGATATGATGTGGTAACTTTACGCTATTGAAATCCACCTCGAAGCGTTTATATTGTTTTTGATAGCATCAAAGCACTGACACATATTGCTAACCTGTTCTGTCTCACAAAGACATAGATAAATATGTATCTTTGCATCCATATCTCAACATCTCCCACATACAATAGAAGCAACAGTCATCCCGATGCTCAATTTGTCATCCAAGCTTTCATACTACATCCGAACACTTGTACGAGTTCATCGATTTACGAAATCCCGCCAAACTCGATACTCGATTCGATACCGCATTCGGTATCGATAAATAATTCATGAGGTCTCGATCGCACAATAGGGTTTGCAGAATCAGTATTTATGGATCTCTTAGTTCGGGAAATAATGTCGAAATAAATATTCAACGGCGGTCATTCTGACCAAATTAGAGGCTGGTCGTCGAATGGAACCCCAAAACCTAATTCTTTTGAAGAATATATGAAGTCTAATAGTTCGTTACTTATTTATTAATCTGTAAAAACTTGTCAAGTTTTTCTTGTTAAGGCTTCGGACAAAAAAATGTAGACATGTTTATTGATAGTGACTAATAATTTAGATGTTTTATAGGTTATTATTTTTATAAGGTGTGTTTATATTTCTTTGTGTATGTGTCAAAGGAAAATAAATGTTGTTTTTAAATGGATTTTTGGGTTAATCAACGCTTAGTTACACTTAACAGAAAACATGAGTAAGTATTGGAACACATTTAAAGAGATTGAAATCCCTAGAGCCATTTTTTTCTGAATTTAATTTTCAAATTACAATCAATAGTGACAAAAGTATTAATAATGGACGTGTATATCTACTGGACAATACTGACATTATTATTTTATTTTATTGTAATGTATTATGTATGTACAATTTCTAAATTCAATTGATTGATTGACATAATAACATCTAATACTGACATTGAATATTAATTGTTATGTATCTTCATTTATATTGCTGATGTTTTATTACTATTATGCTTTATGGATTGTATCTTTATCTAATAATATTTTATTCTAGACGACTACGTCTCACATAATGTAATCACACAACAAAAAATACGTAAAAATATTTCGTAAAGAGTGTCGCAACGAAACCTGTCATTATGCCAAAAGGAATTATATGCTTTTATCCCTACGGTAATCGATCATACATAAGTGCGTTATGTATGGCTACATTAATCATTATATATTATCTAACAACTGCTAAGTAGGTCTGTTCCAATTATTTAAAATGATTAACAAGTTTAACTATAGTGACAACATCCCATTACTTATGTAACCAAATTAATAGAAATGTATGGCAAAAGCATTAAGTATTGACATGAATAGATTGAATTTAGATTAGTAATTTGTGCTGTTTTAATGATTTATTGAAAAAAAATGTTATCGAATTGATCAATTGACAGACTCTTCGATTATGTTTAAAAGTCACAGTTTGTTAGCGTAATGGCAAGCTGTTGCAATATACCTTACAAATAGGTATCATTCAATTTCGATCGATTGATTTTAAACGTTAGCTTTAGGTACCTTATATTATTTTTTGTTAGTAACATGGGACAAGGGCAGGAAGATGGGAGATTTTTAAGTTAATCAACAAGTAAGACTTAACTTATACACTTACGGGATATCTTCCGTGATCCATTATTCTGAGCTCCGATATTTCGACGCTGTTGAAAGCGCCATGATCGCGGAATGACATGGATGTATAAGTTATAGATGTATAAGTTAAGTTAAAAACCGTGAAAGCTTAAAACAGCGTTTGAATTAGGACTTATCTACTTAGAATAGAGAAAGCGATAAAACTTCCCTAACATACGGAAATGAAGTCAACAGTCTGCAGGTCCTCCACAAAAGCGTAGCTAAACGATACCCACCCACACTCCAGTGAAAGTTACATTAAAATCGTTACAGCAGTTTCCGAGTTTGTACTTAATTAGCCATCTATTCGTAGAGCCGTGCGCATCTCCCGCGCTTTGTTTCGCTCGAGTAAAACCCATATACATATGTCGTTAGCATTACATCACGGTTATGTAAACGTTTTGACAAGCCTAGTCGTGTCATCTCTATTAATATATTATTCAAAACCAGCCTACAACGACCTCTGCAACGTTCAAAAGTAAATAACAGTCACTTTACGATTTAAGGTCATCTTTGAGTGGTGTAGATGCGTCTTATTCGTGGGAAAACATATGACATTAGTATAACTAGTTCGGCTGTTTTGTGCAGATAGAATAAATACAGGTTAGTCGGCTACACACGTTTTTCCAATTAGTTTCATAATTGCTTTAGCTCAACATAACCGCCAGATTTTGTTACGTATCTGTTGATAGATGCCAGGCCATTGATCATCTGCCTGGCCTTCTTCCAACTATGTTGGAGTCGCCTGACATTCTAATCGGATGCAGCTGAATACCAGTATTTTACATGGTGCTACTGCCTATCTGACCTCCACAACCCAGTTAGTACTGGGTAATACGATACACTTTGGTAAGACTGGTTGTCAGACTTTCGAGCTATTTGAACCTAAAGTTTACAATAAAAGTACAGTTAGGATAATTTCCCATATAAATAAAGTCGAATCGTGTGACAATGAGACCGTTTGTTCAATTCGCGCGTCCTTATATGTCGCTTTTTGTAAACAACGCGCTGGTTATTGATCTGTGTGTCAGAAAACAATGAAAATTAAAGTAATGTATTGTTTAGCGGCGACATGCTAACTTTTGAACTTATAATGACAAACATTTTTTTTTGTAGCGTGTAGTAGGCCGCACGTCGATGAGCACCCTTTGCCTAACGTAGTGCAGAGTTTCAATAAAATAAGAGACCAGCTTCTACTGCCTAATGTACGAGATAGCTAGCGCTACGCATCGTCAAAGCTTTTGCGAGACATAGCAATCATGCACCGAAAAATACTAGTTTCAATCCTTATCCTTATCCTTACTAATCCTTGCTTTCTTACTAATATTATTAATGCGATAGTAAGTTTGTTTGTTACTTTTTCACGCCTAAACCACTGAATCGATCATCCTGAAATTTTGCATGTACGTTGTCAGTTGTACAGAAACGGACACAGGGTACATTTTATCCCGAAAAAAGAACTGTTCCCGAGGAAAACGACAATAACGTCCTTATGATAATAGATGGCACCACGTGTCTTACGAATCATAAATTATTACAAGCAGAGTACAACCCGAATTGATTGTCAACTTCTAAATTAACGCGAGCGAAGCCGCTGGCAAAAGCTAGTTCAAAATAAAAAGATAATTTTAGGTTTAAAAAAATATATGTTTACAAAAATAGGTGCCTTTTAATTTATGTAAATGCAATATAATAAAGCATAAACTCCGAAACCAATACCCACATTAGCTCATTAACCTCATTCCGTATTCCAACCGTAGTTTGACACCGAGAACAACAAAACCTTCAAATTCGCGAATTACGTGGGTTAATTCGACTCCTAGGGTCATGCATGTCAACCTCGACATTGCCGACAATTGCCGAGGACTTCCGAGGAATGCCGAGGACTGTCGCGACGTACGCGCGTGCTACGAATATAGACATAATGCGAATTAAGTACGGTTCAATGCCATTGTATGGATTTACCCGTACCAAGCTTTTCATTCATTGTTTGTCTTTCATTCAGCGTAATAATGAGCTTTGCGTTCGGAGCTAGAGATGTAGTAATTATGATACATGTCTACTCTTCAGTACGTCTACGTAGATACAGATGATATCAAAACACTTTTCAGAAACAATAAGCATGAAAAACATATTGGTATTCAATAAATGAGACGAGAATTGAGAGAAAAAAAAAATGTACAAACAGATTCTCATTTTCACAGAAACGAAGTAAAAAAGGGTCGATAGTAGTGATAATCACTAAAATCCTTCTTTTGTAAATGATAAAAATATTTTTGAAAGAACACACTGAAACAAAGCTTTGAAAATAAACCTTTGACAAATTATTACTTTTTAGGGTTCCCTACCCGAAGGGTAACGAACAGGACCCTATTGATAAGCCTCCACTGTCCGTCCGTCTGTCTGTCAGTGGGCTGTATCTCATGATCCGTAAAGGTAGACAGTTGAAATTTTCACAGAATGTATATATCTGTTGCCGCTATAACAACAAATTATAAAAATAAATTAAAAATTAAAGGGGGCTCCCCTACGATGGTACGGAACCCTACTTGCGCGAGTCCGACACGCATTTGGTCTGTTTATATTTAATTAATGTAAATCCAATGTCGTAAGTCACACACCATAAGGTAAACATTAAATTCATGAATGACTAATACGATTGACTCAACCATGTACTAACGAAACCCTTGAACAAAATCCATGAAATTCGCCAACACTTGTATGACGCAACCGCCTTGCTCAACTATGGGAGATTTTTCCTTGATCAGCGATAAAGAATTTTTGAGAAAACATTCCTACTCATATCGGTATGCTGCAACGCATAACCGACCTTGTAGACAGGTGTTCCTAAGAATTATGGTAATTCTAGAGACTTGGGTACAGTAACTAATGTGTCAAGGAAAACCTTTACTTTTTTTTACGTACCTGTATATTAAAACTCGCAATTAGTTACTGTTAACTGTTGGATAATCTAGTTCAAGTCTAGTTAAATACTAAGTGGGAATCTATTAGAGAATTGACAACTTATCATCGAACGTTTTCTATAAAGGGTGTTACTAGATCCTTAACGAAGCTGAAAGGCACTTGTTCTCCTCATTTTTTTGTTCAAGACCATACCTGGGAACCCTCTAGTTACGAAGATTTTGGGGGTCAAAGTGCCAACTTTTTCACAAGTTTTTTTTTTAAATACAAGTTTTTAATGTTGTAACTTTACAGTTGGCGTAACGATTTGGACTCGTCCCTGACTGATTTAAATATCTCAACGACCCCCGGACTATTCAATGCATCCACCAGCACCGTGTTTTTAGTGCGTTACTTTGAGTTTTACCGTAAAAGGTGATTTTTCATCTAAAAAAAAAAATGGTGTCCCAGGAATAATTTTTGCGTAGGGTTACTTAGTTTGATGTACAGAATGCTTGGTTGACGGCTTCGTGAAGGGTCCGTTTACAAATTCAAATTCATTTATTGGAAATATGGGTCAAAAACCCACCTGTATAACACAAGTGGGTTTTTGAAGAACAGGAAAGTTGTTAGTGTCACCATATTCTGCACTAGGCATGCAACATTTAGTTCGGAACGTGGTTAGTCCCTAAATTAAAAATTTAAATACACACCTACACACCTACACCTTGTATTTGTGGCTGGTAAGTGGCAATAAACATTTAATTCAAACGTCTTAGAGCTCGTTGGGTCGGCCATATCGGCAAAATCGCGGGAAACACCCGTATAAGGGATGCATAGAACCGAGAAGTGTGGCCGAAGAAAGGGGAGGCCTATACCCAGCAGTGGCGGATGTAATGATCATGAAGTGGCAATAGGCTCACCCCTATTACAAAGCACTTTTTATGTTTTGTTATCTCATTATTATCACCTTAAGTTAAAGCTGTTTTGGTTGATTTTCAGAAAAACCTGCAGGGTCGCTGTCTCGTTGCGCCAAAGCCGCGTCAACGCTCAACACCTTTGTCTCCATCATTTTGACACCAGGTCATCAAATCATCACACTGTTCTAAATCCGATCACAGTTTAGAACTCAACTCCAAAAGAAATGGTTGGTAAGTACTATAAGGATCAGCTGTATGATGTAGTGATTATTTTGTATGTTGAGTGTACCTAATTAATAAAAGGCGTTTAGATGTTGGATTCAGATAATTTAACACTTTGACGGAAGCCAAAGCTGTCTTAACTTTTCTTGTTCTAATTTTGACCTTATTGTTTATTTCCTTTTTCTTTAGAACGTGCCAGAGTTAATTCCTAAATGACCACAAAGGTTAAAGTCTCTACAGCACCTACTATGCGGTATTTACGGACACTGCGACTTTTTCAATCATGCTGAATATCCACAGTATTACCAAGAGCGCAACGCTTCTTTTATTCCTATCTAAAGTATTGTAACAAAAAAAGTGAAATATGATAAATTGATAATAGTTATCTAAAGAACTATTTAATCATCTCAATCGATCATCGTCGGTGCGCATGAGTGGTTAAGCAGCAAAAACGTGGACAAGGTCAGCGCGGTCAGTGCGCGACCATCCTCTGAAGGTCGACCTAGGTCTCTGTGTCACCAGGAAAACTTTGTACTTATGTAGGTACCATAATAGGCAATAAAGATGAGTGAATAGATTACCTGGTAAAATGCTATGTATATTGCATTTGTCATAAAATAAATAGTTGCACGTGCATTGTTTCCCCTCAGTGTCGTCAACTGGATATAGGATGCTAAATGGATTTTCTGACGGAGTAGGTCTAGGTCAATTCTATCGAGTGGCTTCCGGACTATCTTATCCTACCTACTGTTACCGAAATATCATACAGCATCTAGCATTAATATATTACTTTAAGAGACTGATACAAAATTCTTAAACATGTTGCCTCCAATTTTTTACTAAGCGAAATTTTCATTGCCTTAAGACAAGTAAAGGCCAAAGAAATATTAAATCAAAATGATATTTATTTTTCCTCACACCGGAACGCATTAAACCTCTTCATATGTATCTACAAGTTTAGTTTTAAGCAAGAAACATTACAAGTTCATGAGTACAAGAATTTTAATAAATAATAAGTGATATACCTTACCGCCGGCAGCTTTTATCTTGCTCCGGACAAAACGAAACACTATTTTTAGTACTTTTAAATGTTTCTTTTTTTTTTTGGAACATGCAGTACAGTTTCAGCACAAGGGACTTAAACATAACTGGCGAGATGTGGGTGTACTAATGGGTGCACCTCTGCCTAGCGCTTCGGGGATAACAGGCCTGATGTTATGTTATGTTTTTTAAGAAAAATTAATAAAGGCAGCAAAATACAAATATTTATTTACAGGCCAAGTTAATCTAGTCATTTCAAATTATTTTCCGCTGCTCCTAACCTACGAGGAAAATCCGCTTCAAAACAGATTCCCGAGTCGTTCCGCCAACTTCCGCAGGATGCTCAACGGAAGTGTTTCAGCACTTGTTGGTAAAAGGAAACTTTATAAAACGTTCTGGAAAATCATATTCAGCAGGAATTGAACAGAATATATTTATGTACCAACATAATTTTCTCAACGTTGGACATTTCCTCGTATCTATTATCTATTTGTTTACCTTTCATGTGAAAAGTAGAACTGGACTTGTAGAGAATGCCTTGTGGCATTAAGTCCGCCTATGTACCACTTTTGTACATGAAGTTTAAATAAATAAATAATAAAAGTGCCTTTGATATCCTGATTGGAGGTACCTGTAACTACTATAATTATGACAGTAATTTTTTTTTATACTAAATAGGCTTGCGTTGGGCCACAACTCGCCTGTTATGATGCGATGACGTGGCCTAGGGTGGAGCACGCTTGCCTAGAAGAAACCGATTCACTGGAACTTGGAAGAATATCGAGATTAAAATTTGGTTTGAAGCTTTCATGGTTTACAACTAAACTTATACTGACACTTACGGGATATCAACCCGCGATCATCGCGCTTGCAACAGCGTCGAAATATCGGGAGCTCAAAATAATGAACAGTCACGGAAGATATCCCTTAAGTGGCAGTATAAGTTTAGATAAAAGTAAAAGTATCGGGAAACAGAGAAGCCGGCTGTGAATTCCACAGACTGGCAGTTCGCACAGTACATGTGGAACCATGGCGCTTTGGTCGGGTTCGTTGGAAGTTGAAAGGAAGGTTAAAGTTGTTTAAAGGTCAAAGCTTTATATTATTTACAAACTACAAATTTATAATGGTAATAAAAATATGTGTCAAAACGGTTACAGGGCGTCAAAAAATTCGTCCACATCGCTGTCAACAGGAAAAGAGCCCAGAAGGCTGGCAGCATTGCCACGTTGGATGGCAAAACTGATTTTTGGCCAAAAAATAGACCCGCCCTCTGGTCACGTGAAGAGTCGACCAACCGCTTGGCGATTTCCCGAAATACTACGTGGTGGTAAGCTTTATAGCCTAGTAACCAGCGACCGTTTTACAAAATTCCAAGAGCACTCATGTGAACCTATTCTCCTGCCTCTGTTTGCTTATGTTACACATAATATCGTGACTTCAAAAGAGGAATTAATCAATAGGTCAAATCAAAAGGAACAACAAAAACCTTTCACAAACCATAACCAATATTTTAATATTTGCATGTCATTATAATGTTTGTGTACTTTGCCGCTAAGAACCGTAATTACTAAAACAAAACAGGCAGTTCGAGTTAAAAACGGTCGGCCATTATTTTTTAAAGGAAATTCTTGCGGTCAACCGTCATCACGCATAAATAGATAAGTTTCGTATAGTACAGTCCGTGTTTGTAGTTTTAACTCACTGTTCGGGCTGCCTCGTCCTGGGTCGATTCCCAGGTCGGGCAAGGTGTTATTAGGTTTTTCTTTCAGGAATTTCTCGACTGGTGGATGATTGATGCTAATAAGCTCGCCCCCTATTACATGACTCTTAAACATAACTGACGTTTGTTGCACAAAGATTTATCTCTTCCGTAGCCAGTAACTTAATTATGTTATACCCCAAGATAAAAATTTCACCGAGATTTATGAGCAAACAATAATTTTTAATTTCGATTTTATTGTACCTAATTTATTTAATTTTAATTAGGTATATGAAATGTTAGTAATGTGAAAATAGATTTTAATTTAATTTTAAATGTATTGTATTATTATAATTATGTGAAATAAATTAATTATAACTACCGACATATGGGTGTACTCGTAGGTACACTTCTGCCAAACCTTCGCGGATTACAGGTGTGATGTTATGTTATTATGCAAGACGATACATAATTAATTACAATCAGTTGGAACATCGATTTTCGGAACTTTTTGCTGGTGATTAAAGATACCATCGGGTTGTGCAATTAAAATTAATTTCGCATTTGAATCATTAATCAAAGAACAGGTACGCAATTTGTTTAATAATTTTATAGCAGGTACTCAGGTATGTATTGACTCATATCATTTGAATTTTATTGTTTATAATATTCACATGATGAATATTATTGTCACACCTGTACACATGTGGAAGGGACACCGACGCTACAATGGTCACAACGTATTTCAGCGTAGAAATTTTTCATCGATAATTTTAAAAACAGCTGTTCCATACATTTTGACCGTTGCTGCTGTTTTTTTTTAAAACCGACGAAAAATTAATTTGTGGGTGGTTCAGAATGATGTACAGAATACGTGGTGACCGTCGGTGTACACACCCAGCATATCCTATTTACAGAATACAATGTTGTACCCAAGACTATGTAATATAAAACTTGATTTGAAAAGAGTGTCCATGGAGTTTCTTGCCCATTCTTCTCCATGAGATCTACTATTTTCGAATGGGCAACTACAGTCCATTCACAGTTATTATGCCTGTGGCGGGACTGTAGGTAGCTTATTTTTGACTATGCAAAAGTGCCTGTCACGGGTCTATTTGAAATAAATGCTTTGAGTTTGAGTTTGAGAATACATGAATATCTAAGCTGAAGCAGATAAGTTCGAACAGTCACCAATCACTTAATCAGAACATAAACAGTTAATGAGTTTACTTTGTAAAGTGACTTCCAATTCGACATTTACAACAACAGCTAACGACACCACAGTTCCCGAGCAAACTGACAAGGCGAGCCGGAACAGCCAGCAAATTAATGAAATCGACGGTACTTCGGCACCGGCAGGGTATAATACATTCTCTCCTTAGTAACGAGCTGTTGCAAGCAATGCTTGGTGCAGGCAGTAAATAATCAGCTAGCTGCTAACATCGGCCGTGGCCGGAATGTGCTCGACGCCCCAAGCACCGGACGGGAGACTCCGATCATAGCATTTTAAAACATACAGCCTCCAACGGTAAATTAGGAATTCTAAGTTTGCGGCAGTTCGCGGAAAAATGATAATTGTTTTACTGTATGAACCCATAGCTATATTAGCAAGATCGATTAAGAATAGATGTTTTTTTCACGGTCGATTACTACCTACTATTGTTGGAGAAAGTTTTCATTTATAATTTTATTCGGAATCGGAAATGATCATCACTTACCTACCTGCTTACCTACTTACTTCGTTTACAGAATAAATGGCCGCAATATTTTATTTACTTATAGCAGCTACGATTTACCAACAATCGTAATGATAGGCACTTTCGTTTTCTGCGTTTCGGCTTTTTCTCGGTTTTTTTCGGTTTCTAAGCTTATTGAGCGAGAGGCGCAGCTTCTTGTGAAATAAGCTTATTTATGATTTTATACAAAGAATTTGATAATGTCGCTTTGTTTACATTTATCATTTCAGCGGAAATTCCTATAAACATAAACTAAACTGTGGTTGGACAAGCAATTAGGAGATGTTTGTTCAGAGTAAGTGATAATTGTGATTCCAGCCATTAACGTGTCTAGTCTGAACGCGTCGCGAATGAAAACATTCCTTGAATGTCGATGACATGTATTAGCCAATTCAACGTCATTTGTTTTATTTTATAAACTACTACGTCATTATGATCCTACGAAATCCTAAAGCACCTTCATTGGTCTTCGTGATTTTTTACGTATAAGCTCGGTTTTTTAAAGCACTACTTACATAACTATGTAGGTACCTATATTTTGTGTACCTATTACAGAATCTACGAGATCAGCACATAAAGGAATGTATTTAACTTAATTTTTTCTCTAGTTAGAATCCTGTTTTGCAGTTCGGGCGTTTTTAGAGTCAGTATTCTTGATTTTATTACTGGTTGGTATAAATTTACAACTACATCGAAACCAGTACAGGGAAAACCGACAGACACCACTAAATCCTATCAAAGTTACAACATATCCTATCAAAATCAACTGACCAATCACACTAACTTGTTATGTTGCTATTACACTTCACTAATTGCGAAATAATCTCGCTCCACACATTCAAAAACTAAGTTCTAATAACTTAGTTCAGCATACACAGCATGGCAACTTAATGCGTTTATAAGAACTTATTTCCTCCAACGAGTTAAGTAAAGAAACATAGCTTAGTATGACATAGTTTCTTAGAAAACGATTGCTTATCATGCACGGATGTGACTAACATAAATCCTGTCCGAGTTTTTACGATTATTAGTCTTACTTCGTAGTTATGTACACAACACCACATGCTGTTGTCTTGTGTCAAATCCTGGTACACAACTATGGGTATTATTTCGTGGAAAATACAGACTATAACCGAGTGAAACTTTTTGGTTTGATTAGCTATGTTGTTGACATCGGTATCGAAGTTACGGGGGTAAGAAAAACTATACCTCCGATCGTTTGGTATTATCTGAATAATCAACTAGCAAAACAGTCTAATTAAACATTCAAGAACAGCTATCATTTACTTAAATAAATATGGCGCATATTTTTGACTGTTTGTTCCGGCATAAGACGCCTTTTATAGATTATTATGATATCGTACTAACAGCTTCCTTTCTTGGGTGTTTATTTTAATTCAAAGGTTTATCTGCATGATTTATGTGATCTTATTAATGTCCTGATTACTTATATACTTAAATAATTACGATCTCAAGCCGGTTCTTTATAATATAAAACGCGTATTTGTTTATCTCAAAAACCAGGTACCAGAAAGAAAACAAAAATTTAATTACCAAAGTGAACTCGAGCGCACGCTCTTGACTTCGCACCTAATGTCAAAGATCAATGATCTGAAATAAGCATTATTTTATTATCTCTGTAACAATACATATCAAGTGTGATCGACAAAGATGCGCCTACGCACTTCTGACAGACAAACCGCGGCTATTATACTTCAATCTAATACTTATAATAACGCCTCCATGGTTTTGTGTCCCTTTTTTTGTTACTATATGACTAATAATGATGTCGAGAAATAAAAATAATAGCTCTATAATAATAATAGCGTATGTTCGTGATTATTATGTTACTGTAATGGCTCATTTATGCATCTAATGTATGTAAGGTTTATGTTATGTTCCGAAAAGTTATTCGATTTGTCGTGGATAAGATATTTGTAAATGGCCTCTGGTAGTAATGATCACGAAACGACTAAAAAGTAACTAGTTGAAGCAATATTATTTACCTTATATGGCATTTAGTTCTATCAAATCGCAAATCCGTGAGCATCAAAGATGCGTTACACATATTGCGGTTCAAAGTGCCAAACGATCAGTTAATCAATTCATCCCACTGCAGTCCACAGTTTTTAGAGTAAGTAAAGATATTTTAGAGACTCAACATATAATGATTGAGATTGCAAAATATGTCTAAAGGGTGTAACAAGACCCTTAACGAAGCCGAAAGGCACTTGTTCTCCCCGATATTGCGATCATTTTTTTGTTCTGGGAACCTTCTAGTTACTTCTGGAGATATTGGGGGTCAAAGTTCCAACTTTTTCACAAGTTTTTTTTTCATCAGCACAATGGTATGAGTGCTACCGTAAAACGTGATTTTTCACCCCAAAATAAAAGTCGTTTCCCAGCAATAATTTTTACGTAAAGTTACTTAGTTTGATGTACATAATGCTTGGTTGACGGCTTCGTTAAGGGTCTTGTTACACCCTTTATATAGGTTCCCATCAAAAAAGACAAAGCCTACTAGTTTGGCTAAGAAATATCGGAAAAAGTCTAGGCACAGCGACAACATTAGGTAACAATAATAAAATAAAGACATTGTGTCATCCTCGAGTGGAGTCCTTTTCTCGTTTTCTTAAAACAATTACCTAACAATACAAGAACTTCTTACTTTACAAACAATAAAACGAACAGTCGTCTTCGTACTACAATTGTCCACGAATAGTTTTAACTTTTAAAAAGCATTAGCACTCGGTATGCGCAAAGACAATGGCCGACACGGATAACGCAACGGTTACAGCTGATCGGTCGGTTTGGTATGTTTCCTGTGCATGCGTAGGCATCCCTAAAAAGTATCGATACTCGATATTTTTCCAGCTGTACTAATAACGATACTACTCGAGTAGTATCGAAAATAAATCGACTAGAAGTAAGACAAGTTTTCGAACGTAATTCACCCAAAAGTCGATTGTTACATATTTTTTTCGTGAATCCACACAGGAGGTTCTTAAGTCGGCGCGAAATTTTATTTTTTAGCGTTTGAAATTATTTATATATAAAGGGTGTAAAAAGACCCTTAACGAAGCCGAAAGGCACTTTTTCTCCCCGTCATTGCGATCATTTTTTTGCTCTGGACCGTACCTGGGAACCTTCTAGTTACGGAGATATCGGAAGTCAAAGTTCCAATTTTTTCACATTTTTTTTTTAAATACTACTTTTTAAGATTTTAACTTTACTTTAATTACCTCCATGACCCGTTTACTATTCAAAGCATCCATCAGCACCAAGCTTTGACTGCGTTACGTTGAGTTTTACCATAAAACGTGCTTTTTCACCCCAAAAAAAAAATCGGTTCCCAGCCATAATTTTTGCGTAGGGTGACTTAGTTTGATGTACATAATGCTTGGTTGACGGCTTATTGAAGGGTCCGTTTACACCCTGTATATATTTTTTTTTTCATTTAAATGATTAAATTTAAACATGTATTATCAATTATGTACATTTTCGGCGATGCTCAATCGAATAATCGAACTTTTAACAAGTCCTGTATCGATACTTCTGTCTCGAAACGATATCCCTTGCTCAAGCTGATCGATCGGTTCGGTATGTTTCCTGCGCCCGCGACGAAGGGCCGCGACTTCCGTCGTACGCGCTGACGAAAGCCGCATAGACTTTAATTGACTTTGTAATTATCAGCCTATATGGGCCCGCTAATAGACTGTGACGACATTGAACAGTTAATCGGAAATATCGCCGTATTTCTTTGTGGGTTTTTATCAGTCATAGATTCTGCTGAAAATACGTTTGGTACTATCCCTCGAGCGGCGATTTACAATGGAAATGGACCAAATGGAACACATTTTCTATTATCAAAAGGGCTTGATGACTCAAAAAACTTTTGTAGCTGTCAAGTTGGATTGTATATTGATGACAAGGACCAAGGTCAGTTGTCAAAAAAAAAATCTGCTGTTCCGTACAATTTGATCTTCTTACTAAACAGCAGATTATATATAGAACAGCATAAGCATAATCAGCCTATAATGTTCCCACTGCTGGGTCACACGGCTTCCTCTCTATGAGAGGGAATGGGCTATAATCCACCACGCGGGTCCAGTGCGGGTTGTTAGATGTAACATGTCTTCGAATTTTTGGTTCTAGGACATGCCGGTTTCCTCACGATGCTTTCCTTCACCGTTTAGAGAGCAGTGGTGATGAAATAAATTACACAAAGTAATGCGCCTACCTGGGTCCGAACCCGCAACTTACTATTCGTAAGTCGGAGCCGCCACCTCTGGGCCACCTCTACTCTGCGATAAAGAACAGGTTGCGTGTTAATTACCCTTACACCCTGCATATTAGACACAATCGTAATCGACTTATTATATTATAGCCATATACCCTCCGTGGGTATGGCCTTTTATTTTTTTTATTTTTTTCTCTTTATTTGTTTTGGGGTTTTTATCTACTCGGGGTATGGACTAAAAATATGAGAGATGGTGGATTCTTCCTTATATGCAGGAAACACATTCATACATTCGTTAAAGCTAAACGTATTTAATCGACTAACTAATTAATACATGTAAATGTGTTTACACATAAAGACGGTATATAAACGCATCTTAAATGGTATGAATAGTAATCAGTAGGAAAATGAAGAAATAATGTTCAGGCCGTATTAGTAAAATATACTCGTAGAGGTTTGCATAATGATTAGATGTTCTTAGATGTTTCTTCAATTTCCTCATTTTGTTCTAATGACGTTCACTGCTTGAAATAGACCTCCTTTAACATACATTTATAAACTCGCGCTTTTTTTCCCATGGGAGTAGGCAGAAACTACAGAACGCCAGGTTTTTTTTATATGCTCGCAATTCAACTCTAGAAGATTGATACTGCTCGGGGCTGCGGGACTGTTCGAAAGAGATACCGCGGCCCTGGAACACAAAGGGCAAAGAAGGAACATAGATGGGTTTTAGTCAGTAAAAGTCTGACACTCCCTTCCATTTCGCCCAGAGCGGGAGGGAAGATTTGATGATTTCCCAATCGAAAAAAAAAAAAGATTGATACTACTCAACCGGACTATCCCGTGGTGACCTCAAATGAATTTAAGGCCCCCAGCCAGAGCTAACAAACTAAATTATAAACTACAGAAGGCCGATCTACTACTATCCTTACTAATTCCTTTGGCTTCATCCACCTTCATACATCTGGTCATACACGCACATTGGTTGCGACCTTTCTGAAGAACATCATGAATAATCCGTAAGGATTGCAAAAATAAAAATTGGTTCCAAATTATAAAAAACAAACTAGTGACACAGTGGCACGAACATTTTACTGAACTATCCGTCGATTAACGTTTAAATTCGAAGCAAGCAAGAGGAACAGGTCACCCCATCTACTATTTGTCTGGTCACCAACACCCTGGATTATTACCGATTTGTTACTGACTTTGCGTAATAAATATGGAAAACCAGTTCATACAGATTGTGTCTGAAAATGTTTTGAAGAAGATAACTGAATTGAATTTCCAGACCATATTTCGTTAGGCTTCATTTCCGAACTTTCAATAAACTACGCATTAGTAAATCACGCAATCAACACTTAATTAATTTCCTCTCACACCCGTAACCACTTGCTCGTCTCACTAATAACCAATCTGATTAATTCGCAGTAATTCTCCGCTTCAGGAAACAAACATTACCATAATCACATACACAATGTGAAGGCATTATGGTAATATTTCCACCTAACCTGCCTACGACACCTACGTCACTGAACATTGTGTCTCACGCACCATCCATAAAGTCGTTATGTCATTCCTAAGTATAATAATTATCTACACGAAAATGGAGCCGGAAAATGTCCAGTAAAAATGCGTCAGTACTCCTTATTTATTTATCTTTGACTATTGTGTACGTGTTCATAATAAACGTAGACTTATTACGAATTTTGCTTCATCATATAAATAGGTACCAAGCTACAATTTAATACAATTAACAACCTCAACATGTGTAAGTGATACCATCTTCACACCACAAAAAAATGTGTAAAGACTCATAATAACGTGTAGCGCACTATCGCATGTATAATTAAGTAGTTACAAACCTCTTTTCAATAAAAAAAAACACCACACGTAAACTTCACAATTAACACTACAAAACGGCGGCACAGTTTTGCAAAACTTTCAGTCACTACACTGAAAACAATGAAAATTATTCACAAATTAGTTAAATGGAGTTACACAAACTACGCTAATGATGGCACTAACATTCCGACACGTACGGTTGATTGTTTTACGTTTCGCAAGGACTTTTCATTCAGAAAAATTTTTGAAACGTATTGGTGGAAATCGATGGTGTTGATCGATCGCACACGCGGTCGCGAGCGAGAGGGAGACACTACACTATGGCAGTGGCGGTAGCGCGCCTCGTGGAGTGCGCAAGAGTGGGGGCCGCGAGGACCAACATGGAAAACTGCGTGGACGCAGCCTTTTAACAGTGACGGATTAAGGTAACGCGCGGCCCGTGCTGTAGCATAACGTATTAGCTACGAGCCCGGAAAATTGGGTAACAAATAGTAATGGATTTTTCTACTGTGTATCTTTTTTCAGCTTCGGTTAGACTTATTTATTTATTAGTAGTATTTACTGAGTTTTAGATTATGGAAAAATGCAGTCATCTTAATGCAGTATACGAACATTGTGTTTGTTTGAATGTCGAAATAAAAATAAAGTCTAAATAAACCTGAACTGATTATTATATTTGGGATTCTAGTACATGACTTTTTAAAAAGGAAATGCAACGTATATTTTTAAGTTAAACTTATTGAAGCTAGTCCAAAGTTCATGTAAAACAAAACTAGCAACCAAAAGTAATCGTTTAAAATGAGTATAATACCCTCGGAGCTCTCATCTTTTGTTCCCCGACCAAAAGGACCAAAAGCTCAAAACCACGGGTTTATCAACTTTTGTTCCTCCGCTAATCCGGCCCTGGTTTACAACTTTAATATCTTATTTAAATTAACCGTCGACAGTTGAGTGTTTCGCATTAACTTTTGCTATGGGGAACAATCTGGTTATTCTAAATTTAAAACCGGTTTTATTTAAAAACATCTTTATGGTTTTTGCTTTACCTGCGATGGTCGAATTAATAGCGTTGATTCTATGAAAATCAATAAGTTGATTATCTCATCGTACCTAAAATACTCAAACCTCATATCAACTTATTAATCTTGTTTAGAAATAGTTGCATAATTATAAACACATGGATCAGTTTTTGTTACGAAAATATATTTACGTTTTGCAATTTGTGTTATGTGTAGAAGATGACAAAATGACGAAATTTATGTGTTAATTAATAAAATAAATACTTTAATTTTTTTAAGAAATATTTAAAAATGTGTAGAGAAATAAATAAAGGAAAAAATTAAATACTAAAACATTGAATATCGGTTATCATTCATCTGGAATTATGAGATACACCAACAGTACTGATTATTGCCCACACACATGACAATTCTGTCTTTAACAAAAAATTATAATTGGTTCAGTATGCCGCCCCCGATTGACTCACCAAATATGTTGTTTTGCCTTACAACAACGCACTGAGAAAAAAAGACGTCTCACCTTAAAACGACGCTAGCTTTAAACGCTACTTCATTCTGTGTGGTGTGCCTCAGTACATTTATTTGTATTTGCCGCAGGAATTTTAACTTCCTGATTAAGAAATAACATTGTAATACATTATTAAAAAGCAAGTCTTAGGCTGAGGCCAAACGAGCGTAATTTTTTGGGCTCTGAGTTGCGTAAAATGCGTCGCGGAATTCACGCTGCATTCGGTTTCATACTAAGTCCTGTTTGTTTGTTATTTTGCGTCATATATTAGCAATAGTATAGTATGAAACCGAATGCAGCGTAAATTCCGCGACTCATTTTACGCTCAAAAATTACGCTCGTTTGGCCTCAGTCTTAGGATCAACTGCATAAAGCAGGAACATTTTCAATAAAGCCACTGATATACAGTAAACATGTCTGTGATTTCCGAGAGCCAGAATTGCTAATAACAACTTTAAACATCGCTAATACGGATGTTTATTCATTAATCTTTACATTAGCGATGATCATTGTGTCTATGACATAGAAACTTGTATTTCCGAACATAATAGGTACCTACCTACCTACTCGTGTATAATCAAGAAATTAGTCAACACTACGCACAACCAAGCACTCAATAATTCCATGTTTGGAGCTAATTGAGTCGTAGTTGAAGTCAATTGACAGGTATTGTACTAAGACTAGACAAGAGACACCCCAGGGGAAGAGTAAACATGATACAGCAGAACTAGTAGTTACCATGGTACTGAAGTACCTACCTATACACATAGGTATCCAGGATTCCTGGGTATATGGGTAATCAAGGTTCACTGTAGGACTTCTCAAGAATCAATGTAGCATCTCATAGATATTATGAATGATTTGGAAGAAAGTTCGGCCTCTTAGGCGCGAATTACACAGAAACGGCGTAAGGTGACGGTGCGGCGCAGGCGCAACGCAGGCGTGGAATTTATACGGAAACGAAAGAACGGCGTGCCTGCGCCGTGCCACTTGAGTGTAATTCACGACACGTCGCCTACGTGCATTTTGTATGAAAACGTTTTGAAGCGGCATCATGCCTGCGCCGCGCCTTCACCTTACGCCGTTTCTGTATAATTCGGCCCTAAAACGTTAAAATTCAGTCGAAGATTTAGAAGCAAAAGTTGGGCACACTACAACACCCACATTTCGCCAACAACATTAAGTGGTAAGGCGCTACTAATATTAGGGTTCAGTTTTCCCCCTTAAGGAAAACTGAAAAAAAATCTCTCAGGGGGGAATAGTGGAATAACTCAAAATGAAAAGGGGACTTTCTGGATTTTTTTTTACATTAGGGTCCAGTTTTCCCCCCTGAGGGGGATTCTCTCAGGGGGGAATAGTGGAATAAGCCCTATTATTCATATTGACGCCAAACATTGTCAAAAGCTTAGCAGTAATATGCACCATTATCAACTCACCTTATAATAGAGTAGGAAACTTGCAAAAGAGGTACATTTGAGACGGTCCGGTGGGAGGGACGGCTGCCCACCGCTCTTGTTTATCGCCGCGGCCCCAGATGCATGCCAATGAGGCGTGGGCGCACTTCTGCATAAACATTACCAACTATGTCATAATCGAAGTCGCCGACACTGTAGTAATGCGTCGACTCCATCGACTTGTCTAAATATAGTCGTACACTTTGCTTTGTTACATTTATGTTTTGATCTGGAATGCGTGTTTTGAAATGGTTTTGTTTCGTCTAGTTTTCTTGTAAAGTAATGTTTTTGAAATCTCGACATATTTTTGTATTACATTACAATCGTATGTCATGAGTGCTTTCTTTAGTCTTCCAAGATGATTCATTTTGCTGCAATTACCAAGTAATTACTGACTGTAAGTGTACTTGGCTAAATAATAACAGCCGCTCGGGTCTCGTGAATCTTCAAGTCAAGCTGCGCTTGTCTAGATTAGTCCGTGGATGGGTGATCACAGATTTTATACCGAGTTTCCTCTGTGCCTCGTCAAGCACGTTAAACCGTTGGTCCCGGCTGTCATTTATAGATCTTTGGCAGTCGATACAGGTAGTCAGTGGCCCGAAAGCCTCTTAACCAGTCTTAGCAAGGAGTATCGTATTACCCAGTACTAACTGGGTTGTGGAAGTTAGTAACGAAGTTGCTCCGTGTAAAATACTGGTATTCAGCTGAATCCGGTAAGATTGGCAGCCGACCCCAACAAAGTTGGGAAAAGGCAGCATGGCAAAAGCAGATGATGGGTAAGTTCATTTACCACAGATCAACGGTAAGGTCGTCGCAATCACTACTAATAGGACCAAAGTTAAACATAATTAGTAATTAATGTTATATTTAATCAAAAATAATTCAAAAGTAAAGTAAAATAATTCGTTCCATGTCAATATTCAATTCCAATACGCATTAAACATGACTTGCGGATTTGATTTGCTGCAACGATTGACGAAAATCAAATCCGCAAGCTGTTTAATTCACTGTTATGAATTCATAAACAGTAAATCCAATAGCATATTCATATAGCAGGAACTTTGTATGCAGCAACGACTACATTGCTTCCAAATGGACTCAGCTATGCGAGGAATGTAATGGACTTTGTCGATGAAACTATTATTATACCAATAATATAAAGAGGTAAAGTTTATATATAAAATTTTATTATAATTATAATTTTGGTACTTATTGATTTTGAGTTTGATTTTATTGTTAAATTGCTCACTTATGTATTTTTAATGTAAACCGGAAGAGCGGAATTACCTAATACAAGCAATTTTTTGCTTAAAATGTACTACCTATATGATACCCGTATGATTGTTACTTACGTAAGTATTAGAAATAAAAAGGTTTTTTTTAGTTTGGTTTGAGGGGGGTAATCTTCGGAACTATTGTTGGCCTACAATGACGGCTTAAAGCAGGAGTGATTCCAGTGTGGTAAAGAGATGGCACTAGATGACCTGTATAGCTCTGTCTCTTCCCACACTGGAATTAATCCTGCTTTAAGACGTCATGGTAACCCCCCCGAATCTGATTCCAAAACTTCTTTCACTAATGGGAAGCTACATTATCCCTGACTCTCATGGGCTATATACAGGACGGACCCGTGGGATAATTTCCGACCATAACGCGAGCGAAGCCACGGGGAAATGCTTGTCGATGATAATGTTATAAACTCGCTGTGGATTCCCAACTTAGTGTCTGCTAAAATGGCGCCTAACGCCCGCCCACACAATCAAATAAAATTACAATATATACGAAGACGATCCTATGTATTAAATTAAAGTGTGTGCTTACATAGTAAACGTCTTCCGGGGTCAAGCAATTTCTTGAAGGTAAATAGGGATATCAAATATCTAGGCACCGTTTAACAGTATCCATCAAGTTGGTCTTTACAGCCCACAATCAGATACTGGAGAATTCTTGGCACTATAATGCCGTTTCCGGTCCACCACTCCTCGACCATTTGTTTTGCATAAATTGTCATGTTGGCTCTTCATTGTTCAGGACAAATAACTTATAATTAATCATCGTTAGTCAACAGAACAGAACATTACATGACATCACGCCTGTAATCCCCGAAGGGTTGAGCCGAGGTGTACTTAATTATACACCCACATTTCGCCAGTTATGTTTTAAGCCCCATGAAATAGGGAGCTAGCCTATTGCCATCAACCGTGCCCAAATCCAGACTCCGAGGCTGCTTCTGAGAAATCCTTGATAGAAAAACCCAAAAACCCGATTTGCCCGACCCAAGAATGGAACCCAGTACCTCGTGCTCAGCAGTCGTGCTTGCGACTACTAGACCAACGAAACAGAATTAGTAGATATTCAAAAGAATTAACTAAACTCAAACTCAAAACATTTATTTCAATTAGACCATTACAGGCACTCTTGAATGTCACAAAAAACAAAGAAAGCGAAGCTACAGTCACAGACGCAAGGCATAATAACTTGTGAAAGCACTGTAGTTGCCCATTTCGGGGCGTAGATCTCTATGGAGAAGAATGAGCTAGAAACTCCATGGACGCTCTTTTCAATCAGAATATTGTTACAAAATCTTGGTTACATCATTCATTTGGAGACTATACATTACCATAACCGCCTCATTGAAAAAAAGCACAGAGAGCAACATCACACCACGGCGAGCGCTCCAATCGCACCTTCATAAATATTTATCCATAATAATAACAGTCCCATCTTTTAAAACGGAAATATCAAAATAGCGACATAAGTCCCGTGACAAAATGACCCACCGCAAACATCCATTATAACAGCAAAGAATCACTGAACTGACTCAGCGATCATTTTGCTTTGTCGTGGTCCTTTTGCTGGTCCTACAAATGGACATCAGGCATATCTTGATGGACTGTAACTAAGCGATAAGCTTGAGAAAACATTTCATTTGCAATTCCGAGAGACACATGTGTATTTTGTATTTTCCTTACAGATTATGGCAATCTGCCGACAAATGCTGACGATGCTGAATGTTTTCTTACTTCGAGAGAAAACGTAAATAAATAAATATACATTTGCGTTATCTTATTTTGATGTCTTGCTGAGTGAATTTGAATATCGTTTTTACACAGCAATGGTTGGATCCTAGTTAACCCCTCGAATGTCTTATGTTACACAGTTCGACATAAGAAAAAATGCTACACTTGGAGCATTTTATTTGATGATTTCCCATCAGTAAAAAAAAGAAAAAAAAAAAAAAGGTGTAACTGTCCGACTTAAGACACTTGGAGCATTTTTTCTTATGTCGAACTGTGTAACATAAGACATTCGAGAGGATACAATACAAATAAATACAATTGAAGTGTCTGTTCGTTATTTCAAAATAACATCTTTTTGCTGAATACATACGAAACTATGTACGGTACTTATAACAAAAAAAATATTTTTATTAATTATTGCCTGACTGTGTGTTTGTTCCGGCTAATCTCCGAAATCGGTTGACTGATTTTGACGGGACTTTTACTGAACATAGCTGATGATATACGGAGTAACTTAAGCTACTTTTATGTTCGAAAATGGATTAGGGTTCCGTGGAAAAAAATGACAACCCATGAAATTCTTAACAAAATCCGATGAAATAAATCAACAGTGGCATGCAGATCAAAGGACAGTTTTAATCTCTCTTCTAAAGGTGTATATCGGCTCTTGACATGACAAATATAATCATGTAAAACAAAAGGAACATTATAATAATCCTTTATGCATCAATGCGCAATGAACGCGCACCGTCGCACAAATCGATTTTATTGAGGGCGTGTAGCTATTGTTCAATAATCAACCAGGCTTAGATAAATACAATAGAAGCCTTGTATGAAGTACAACTGAAAGCCTTTGAAGATTTAGTTTTCAATCACGACAAGGTAAAGAGAGGTTCAGAATTCATCAGATTGGATTCTATCATTGCTTGAATTGTTTTTGCGTAGATGACTCTTCTGGCTTTCTGAAGGATGTTCAAGTGCGAAAAATCTGTTATTGAAGTGTTTTTGGGCGAAGAAATTCGACTGGTTCTTCTTATTTACGTGTCGATGAACTCAAATTGTGTTAGACCAGTATATAGCCACCTGCACAGCTCTACTGCACTCTCTACTACTCTACTACACAGCATTCGACTGGAAAATGGCTGAAAATGTCGCCAGGAAAGTTTGGAGTATGAATGAGGATGAGTATAAGAGTAGAGGAAGACCAAAGAAACGATGGGTGGACTGTGTGAAGGATATTATGGCAGAAAAGGAGGTGTCTGATGAGATGACGAGTAATAGAGAAGTATTTGGAAGAAGAAGACATGCTGCGCCGACCCCAAATACATTGGGATAAGGGCAGAAGAATCGTGATGAATTTTGACTGGTCAACGTCAATTGCACCTTTGACACTTTCGAGAACATAATTTTTTCTCGCGAAAAAACCCATCACCTTTTCGATGTAAATGCGACACTTGCAAAATTAAGGTAGCCACAACACAATGTTCTAGTCTGTGAATATTAATGTCGACATCCGTAATGTAACGTGTTCAAAATACGGTACATGAAACAAATTTAATGCGACAGTTTTTGTGTCTGCTTTAATTTTAAAAGGACATAATGACTTCCTGTGGCTATCAATCTTAAAAAGGTATTCACTATTCTGTTAATTGACACCAATAGGTGACGTTTCTCTTTTAAAAGTATTAAATTTTGGGCCTTTTTTAGAACTACCTACATACTAAAGACAGGTGTTAAACGGCGATCAAAGTGCTGAATAAATTATGGTGCATTTCATCATTCTTATTCATTAAAACTTCATGTACAAGAGTGGTACATAGGTGGACTTAATGCCACGAGGCATTCTCTACCAGTCAATCTTGGGTCAAAAAGGACAGCATTGTGATAGAGTACAAAAAAATAAATATGAAAAATACCATTTTGTTCTTCCCTTCCTTTTCCATACATCTCTAACACCCGTCTCAGTATGGATTTTATCCTGATCGTCTTCAACATGATTTTTTTTTTTAAAGAAAATGTGTGTATTTTATCTGATTGAGTTAATTTACCCGACTGCCAAGGAAAGGTAATGTTTTTCGCGCGTATCTTGTATGTTCCTTTGTTTGTTTTTGTTAATTTCTTTATTACTTCGTATGTTCCAAATGGCTGGATGGATTTCGACGATTAATGTATCATTAGATTCGTCTCAAAGCATGTTTAAAAAAAAACAAAATGGCGGATTTTTGGCGCTAAATTGTAAGTCATTAATATTTTTTTCAACCAAACCTATTGAGTAGGGTATCAAAATAAAGGAAATTAAAAGGAGATTACAAATAAATATATATAGGTACATAAAAGAATTTGTATTCGGGTTTTTTGATACTTTTAATTAAATGTTACTTGTTACATTTCTTCCTTAGTAACCCTTGCCTCCCATGTGCCTCAAGAACAAAGTAAATACCACTTAGTCACATTTTTTTCAGTGCATGACCATTTTGAATATAATTTGGACTTGTAACGATGTCTGCCGACTAATTGGACGTGGGTCGCGTTTTTATCTGTCCTCACATGATATTAGACTTACCTTTTTATGTCTATGGCAGGTCCATTATAGTCATATGTTTGTATTTTGTATCATTATTGTTTTTATAAAACTGCAATATTGCAATTGACGTATCTTCTACGTGTTTTCGGGTGTTTTTGCGGGCTTTGATCATTGTTAAATTGTAATGTGGATAAATGACTAGAAATGATATCCTATGTTATAACCTATGTAACATAAGATATCATCTAGTCATTGTGTCTATAATTAAAATACGATAATCTTATTTTACAAGGTTATTAACTTCTCTATTCTTATCTGTCAACAATCTTCTATTATTTAAGTACCTAACGAATAAAACAGTTTCACAATGCTCCTACATCCTCCATTCGGAGCCATGTCTATAATTATGAGACATTCTCAAAAATAAAACATATCTGTTTAAATATATCTTTGTGTTAACTTCATCTACAACGCCCACTGGTTGCCCGCGGCCCCAGTCTAGCCAATTGAAAGCAATAACTTATAATTTCTTGCTTTATTAAACTTTTCTATTAATCAAAGCCAAAGTTAAAACAGTTATTCGAGTTTGATCAACGATAATGCTTTACTATAGGTATATAACTTTTTAGATTAAAATGATTCTAGTGAAATTCATTGCGTAGAGAACTTTTTAATGGATTGCTAAAATTCACTCGGGATACGCTATTTAACAATACCAACCAATTAAAAGACACTCATCCTTTCTTGTAATCTTAACTCAATCTATATTTTTTCTTGTGGTTTAACTCGAAACATTTAAATCGTATTAGACCTGCCGTCCAAGCAACTTGGATCGCACGAAAAAATACCTCAACCCTGGAAGAGTGAACCCGCAATATCTTGGAAAAGTGAATCCGCCGAATGTCCTTTAAAAATAAACAGAGACGTGATTTTTTTTTGACGTAGTAGCATCTAACGATTTTCATCTGTGGTTCAACTGACATTCACCGTCACCTGTCAAACAAACACTATGTCAAGTTCTAAAACGATTCATTATCACTTCACTCTTGCAATAGCTGCTGTTGCTAACAAGTGGTCTGATACCGCAAGCCTCGGGCACACTTTTGTAATGCAAATAAAGACAATCAAATATTTTTAGAAGGGTCGTTTTGTATTCGCTACTAATTGAAGAAGGACGTAGGTGCAACTTCTACAGTACATACCTTTAATATTTTTGACTAGGTTGTTAACATTCTAGTAGTCACTGCCAAAAATGGGCCCACACTGGAAGAAATAGTTGGAAGCCGGCACAAAAAATAGCAATTTGTACCTAAATGCTTTTTAAACATTATTAGTAAACAGTTTGAAACATGATGTTTCTGGGGATCAAAACAATCAATATTATCAAATTAATTTAAAATGATAATCTTATGACAAGTGCACTACACCACAAAAATTACGGGCCACGGATCCACACACAGAAGGGCCACTGCTGCACTGGTCCTTTTAACCGTTTATTAAAAGGACCAGTGGTATTAAAAGGAAAGGTACTAATTGTTTATCAGTGTGCAAACCTCCTTACTTCTTAACCCTCTTACTCCATGGCCTTCACAAGTGTAAGTTACGATAGTTTATTGCTCATTGTACGAGTGTTTGATCAGCTGTCGAAAGTGAGATGCGCACGAGTGTGACAACTCGGTGGCGACAGACTAAAGGTCAGAAGCACGGTAATGTTGGCATTTCGTATTGTTTAAGTAACGGGTCATAATTTTTTTATTTGATAAACACTTGTATCGGTAAACTTGCGAATTTATTTTCGCGATTTTGTGGTCGCTTCAAAATGTCAGTTAAATATTTATTTTATTTGTAATTGAGTCTTTTTGAAGTTATTTGGAAAACAGTACGCAATACTATTCAAATAAAGGAGAACCAAGTGGGCATTTTCATGATCTGCCGCCTAACACCTAAACATATTATAAATTGTAATCGATAGCTGCGCCGGCGCGGCGGTGCGCCGTTAGCCTAAAGTGAGACTGGGCTAAAGTAGCCACCATGTGGGCTCATGACATAGCCAGAAGTCGTCGCTGCAGACCTCGTAGAAGATGAAGAGACGAGCTGGACAAAACCAAAAACCAGTGGTCTACATTGGCCTGGGATCTGAAGAACAGGAAGCCATAGGAAGAGGCCTTTACCCTGCACATTACAGTACAGTATCAGACAATCCGCCTACATAAGTAGGATCTTTTTTATCATACAGTAGAGTATATACAACATGACCTCTGTGTTCTCATTAAACACCCAGTAGACATCTGTTCATGTCTCTATAATTATTGTATTGATCAAATAGATAATACTGAATCAACTAGAATGACCATGTGATAAATTTATATTTGCTCATGTCCTTGCGACTCCATATAAAGAGTAGAGGTGTTTAAATTGGACAGACGGACGAAATCTCGCCACCTAAGGAAGTCGAAGTTATTAAAAATAATTGACAAGGCTTCTGACTTACTCAATCCATTAATTTATAGTAATTTGTATGCTTATTAGTTGGTTTTTCCAAATCTAGGAAGATTTTGGGATTTTTTGGCATCAGTCTTCTTTATTTACTTTAAAGTTTATGTATCGAAAGAAAATAAAAATGTCAAGGTTTTGGAGATATCCCTAGACCATTTAATCATCATCATTGTCCTGCCTAAGTCTCATATCACTTTGGGTAGCCGTAATAGGTTTTTTTTTAGGATTTCCTTGTTAGCCGTCACGCTATCCTTTACTACTTTTGCTTCAATTTCATTCCTCACACAATCTCTAATCTCAATCCCCCCTCGACCACTAAATATAAACCGAACGTTTTATCAAAAACCGCGACTGTGATACTATTAACTTACAAATTAGTTGAACACGAAATTCCAATAGACTATAGGCAACTCATAAAATGTTGACAGATTAAAATATTCAAAGTAATTCGCTAAAACCAGTGTTGTAAGACCAGATAAACATTATCCGAAATACGTAACTAAGCTACCTCGTGAATTAACAGGTTTCACGGCTCATAATTATACCTTAACTAAGTCTATAATGATACCCTTAAAGCCATTGAGCAAACATTCTGCTTTTATACAATAATAATTAGGGCAAACTATTAGGTGGAATTATTCGGCGTGTTAACCGTCACGGTGGTGTAACCCGTAGAAGGCAAAGGGGGTCGTCAAACCACGGCTTACCACGGTGGCGTTAAACCCCATATGGTGTCTAATGGGTTTAGTTATAATATGTTCATGAGTAAGGATTTTAGTGAAACCTTTGGGGGCTTCCGTAAACCCAAGAATAAAGACACGTTTAAAATAACAAGCAAGCACCTGAAGCAGGGTGGTCTTTGGCCACGACGGACAGAAATCAGGTATAGAGATCTTAAATGGTAAAAAAACATTAATTCATAAGGTACTGAGTAGCGAATTTTAAGCTGCAGCACCCGAAGAACGTTCACTAGCGCTCACTTAGCAGCTTGATGGCAAAGAACACGCCAATGACAACAATGCGGTCCAAATTACAGCCAAATCTCCAAAAGGCACCTTTCATCGAATCCGTTGAGCAAATACTCTGTGCTACTTTGATATAATGATTAGAGCAAACCATCTATTATATTGAGCTGGTAATATATTCTAATAACGGTAGACGTTATCGTTAAGTTCTACGCTTTGGCACAATGACTGTTATTAGACTTTTCCTGTTTGTTAATGTAATACAAACATCCAAAATGGTTTGCTTGTTAAAAAATGAAATAGGTGCTTAGCGGTTGATTGCATTTATAATAAAAAACTTTTTGTTTCACGGACTAAAGATAAAGAAAATTCATGCAATCACACGCTTTTAGAAGAAAATGGAAGTTAGGGAATCTTCACAACATTACCATTCATCACTTCGAAAATTTTAATATAAATTTGATGGAGGGCATCCTTCCACTGATACAATTGAAAAAAAAAGAAGTAAATTAGGTTTATCTTTCAACATTGAACTCGTATACAAAGTTTCATGTCCGTGCTACAAACCGTTGAGGAGTTCTCTCGTGAAGGAGCGATCCTGGCTGCAGAATCAAGTTATGTCTGTCATAAAAATGTATTGTCACCAGAACCAAAGGTGTGTGCCAAATTTCAGCTCAACCGTTTGGGGGGAACTGGTTTGAAATTCATTTGCAAGATTTGAACAATACATACTAGCTGGTAACAAAGCTTATAAAAACCCTCACTACATTATATTTTTCATTGATTTCTATGGCGAGGAACCATTACCAAATAAAGTTTTGACGTATCTAGAAGTTCATTAAAATTGAGTGATTATTATTAATAGAATGAGTAGCCTTATCGTGAGACTTCAATCATATCCCGAATTTATATCACTTTAGCTGACGTACAAAAAAATATTAAAGGAAATTGATACCGATTAGCATACGCTTAACACGTAATTGAGCTATCAATCAGAGCTGTTGCAAAAAAACATGCATTGCTATGAGAACCTACGGATATTGGTGAAATCCTGAGATTTATTGCGTTGGTTCAAGGAAAATCATATTTGACTTTACACAAAGACCTATATATACTCTGTGGAATATTATCACTAGCGTAGAGGCATAGTTAAACTTGCTTCCGTATGGGCGCATCATGCCTGAAATAAATGAATTTTATTTTATTTATTTTTATTATAGTAAAGTTTGCCTTTTAAGCTATTTCTTAGTTTAGTTACCTTGATAATAATTTGCCAAAATCCAAATTGCGTATGACAGCCAAATTTGGGTCTCTAATAACTAATTATATTTTAATAGAAGGCCAGTCTATGACTCAGGGTAATTTATAACCGAGGTTTCATTTTCCATAATATTTATTAGAATTGGAAACTAAATAATGGATGTTAGCATAAAATTGAAAGCGTATAAGTCTATATTTAGAGATATGTATGCCTGTATAAGAAGTGCCATCGAAAATGCCAATCGGCCTACTTCGTACTACTTCGGCCAAACGAAGTACGTTTGGCAAAACCTTGTGGCACACCCACGACATATTGTTAGGGTTGTCACTTTAATCACGATTGGTAATTGTTTCCACAATGTATGAGACAAGGAGACTTTCACACGCATTACACTTATTGTTTTTTGGGTCCTAAAATCGAGGTGGTCCAAAATATTCAAGACGTTATGTCGATCCTGAATTTGTGTCAAGTGAACCGTTTACCGATTCTTTTAGTGATTTTAGTTTTTTTTTTATTCTTCCAGTGGCACCATTTGGATGAAAATGTATGTATCGAATTGTCAATCAATAGTTTTAAAATCGATAAAACCTCTTAAAAGTTACAGAAACTTGAAAGAATATCTGTTGTACAATGTACATACAAGAAGAAATAAACATACCATTAAGCGCTACAACTGATTAACAAATAATTTACAGCCCAGCTATTCAAATGACGAAATTCAATGCCCTACTTTTATCGTCAATTTTAACTAATAGCACCCCGATATGCATGCATAATTTATAATCGCTTGATTGGCTCCCAACCTTAGGGCCGTTGCAACCTGTTAAGGCCTAATTGCTGCCTTGTATTCGTTCATAACCGTTCATTTGGCCACCATGTACCTACATGAAGAATCTGGGTAACTGAAATAACTCACAGACTTCTCGCTTTTGCGACTGTTAAAAGAGTTTTTTAGTTTTCTATGGAGGTTTTTAGGTAAGTGAGAGAACAAGGCGAAGTCGACGGTCGAGCCTGAGTCCACCGAAAGTACTGGTACTGGTACTAACAAAAACAGAATTATGTGGAGGAGGGCGAGGAAGGCCTTTGACCAGCAGTGGGACAATGCAGGTAAGTTAGTTTGTTAGAAGGATATAGGATAGCAGCGATACCTGGTAAGTCATAACTTCGTATAATAAAATCTCAACAGGACCTGAAACAAAACTGACAGATCTTCTGTAAGTAACTCTTTCTCGACAGGCGCGGTGCTTGTAAAACTATGGGAGACTGAAGGATCCCCTGAAGTTTTAATCGTAAACAGATTTAATCCATAACAAACAGAGCAGCATTTTGTCTAGAGGGATAACTTCCAAGAAAATACGCAAAATCAACGCGTACTTAACTTTGATTTACTACTTCACGTTGATTTTAGCTGGTTATATCCAACAACGACTATTAAGACTTCGGACTTCAATTGAAGAATTCCAAGAAAATCTCAAACGCACTTAAATATTGTGGAGTGCAAGAACCTACCTGTCTCGACACCAAAGCATTTAAATTCACTGAATCAACTCGAATATTAATTTTGAAGCGGACTGGAACCGACGTAACCAACATTCTACCTGGCTATTAATTATACAATTACCAAATCAAACGTCTGATTAAATGGACAATAACTTAGTTTTAGCATTTCAATGTATTAGGGACTTGAAGTAACATTACACCGCGTCCCGAAGTTGCGTGGGCGTCGCTCAAGCTGCTTTATACACGGGCAAAATTCAGGGCATTCACACAAATTCCTATAAACCCTTATCGTTGATCGAGTTTCGTATAAATTATAATAAACATCGTTAACCTGGTACTTAGTTACGTAGGACGTGAATATTAATGAGGTTGGTACAAAATATTGCAGTATTTGCAATATTTAAACTGTTTGCTAATATCCGTTTGGGGGCATTAAACGGCCGTTGGGTATCTATTTCTTACTGTGCTCATGTTAGGTTATAATTATTGGTAATAAATTATTTGATCAAATTAATTGCATATTCTACGACTAGTCCCCGTGGGTAAACGCAGAAAGGAAAGTGAAATTACCTTTGCCCGCCCATCGATCTCCAATCGATGACAAAATTAGATCTATACTGCCAGCCAGATTTGTTTTTTTTTTGTAAACCTAGGCTACGTCAATTAGGTCTTCCCAAAAAAGGGCATGCATATTTCTATAGAAAAAAATGCCTACAGCCTTAGGTTTCAAAAGAAATACAAGAAACAAGACTGCTTGTTGCACCATCAGCACTGTATGCAGTGACAAAGCAAAAACTGAAAACAAATGCAACAAATTATAACAGGCACCGCCTCAAACAATTGACAGCCACCTAAATACAAACCAGAACACCTCATAAATGTATGACAATGATCTCATTACTCCCACACGCATAAACAAGTTATTGTAACAGATTGCGATGGCCTACAACAGGAGTCCTTACTCCTTAACTAAGCTGTGATTATGTAGTCATGCCGAAAACACGTCGTACTTCATGTGTTCCTTAAAAGGTGCAATCTGCACTAGGCCGACGGACTAAGGTCAATACCGCGCACCAAAAATGGCGAGGGCCATTTGTATGAATGACATTTGACAGAAACGCTGCTGCGGTAAGTCTTTGAGATGTGACAATCCGGAAGTAAGGAAATAAGTTCCAAGGTCGAAAGGTGGTACACATTAACATGACACAGTAATCGCCAGATTGCCGGACTAAAGACAATCTCTGCAGATGGGGTTTCATGGACGGCTCAGATCTCGAGTGCGTATGCGGCGTCTCCCCACAGACAATGGCCCACCTTCCATCTTGCACCGAATGCCCTATCTCCTGCACACTCGAAGATCTGCTTACTGCATCAGTGAGTGGGGTCCGCGTGGCTGAGTTTTGGGCTAAACATAGCATCTGAACTTTTTGCTATCGACACGCTAAGAAGAATAGACAAATAGGTGGTACACATTAATATGACACAGTAATCGCCAGATGTATAAAGTTATAGTAAATAAATAGAACCAAATATGGATTTGATTTTTTGTAAAACTGCTCTTCGACTTTAAGATGAGGGACGACCATATCGCAACACCTCCTAATACCCAGTCTGCTACATGAAGCTTCAATGCTTGCAGTGCATTTGGTTTAAGTCTAAAATTAGAACAGCTTAACTGCATCAATTGTGCATCAAAATTCTAGGAGGTTCCAAACATTCTGAAATCTGTCTGTTGACGTATTACTTAACTCCTAAAATTCTGTTCGATAGCTGTTCAATGTCACAACGTAAACAAAGCACGCAGAAGATAAAACGTAGTCCGATGCGCGTGGGCAGTCTTTGTGTGCAAATTGGGAACAACTTGTGGCAGAAAAATATTATAAACGTTAGTCACTCCAACCGGTAGTTCTACTCAATAATCATACATACTAATTCATTTGTGACATTTCGAAAAACAATATTATGAATGTTATGATATTTTAGCTAGGTGCTGATCTATTCAACCAAAATAGATGTTTGGACTTAGGCGCCGGTTCTACAAACCAGTCTAATCTATATGCAAATACTTTACAAGCATACTCAAGCTTGATTTATCTCCACTTGCTCTAGCAGATCTAGCTCTAGTGCTATGAACGCCACTTTTACCAAAAATAAGTTTAGAGCTAGCTCTTTAGTAACAAAAAACTTGAATCTACAGTTTTTATCAGGTGTTCACGAATACTACGTACTATGATCTATTACCTTTTGGCTGTCATCATCATTCCGTTGCCATTGTCCCAATTTCTCCTCCGCAGCATGTCCTCCTCTCCTACTCTATTAGTCGTAATCTCAGTAGGTAGTCAGCCCCTTTCTAGCCTTATCATTGCTCTCATATTCATCATCATCATCCACCGCCCGACTTCACCCACTGCTGGGTATAGGCCTCTCTTTGCTTGTGCCAAGCTCCCCGGTTTTGTGCCAGCTTCATCCAGGATATTCAACAAAAACATATTACAACCTGCTGATAAAATGATATCCCCACTCGACACGTCTACAAATTCTCCCCTGTTCACAAATGAGTCTGTTTATCCGCGCACTTACGACCGCGTGAAGTGGCAACATAACGTAATTACATAAACAGCGTGGGACACACGACGGGTGCTATCTTCACAATTATGTGCGTATTATTGTTCTCTTCGGCACTCCCACATTGCCAAGTTTACGGCCGAAAGTTTATGACGTGGTACTGCAAACGTTATGCAGAAGGTTAAGCCATTATAGATGGGGTTTTAGGTGAGGATCTTAGCACACAATAGGCCACCCTTCCCTTGACTGTCCGTCTAGATCTTCTTCAACTAGTGTCAGCACTGTCTGCACGGCCCTGACAGGAATCTCATACCGTGGCAGACAGTCAGCTCGTTGCTTGGTTCTGAGTCTAGATTTATCCGGAGACCGGCTCGTACCATCGTGGTAGAGACAAAGTATTGAGCTAATAGAATTGAGTAGTAAGTACTACCGAAACAAAGAAGAAGCTGCCGACTGCCCGGAGTAAGCCGAGCGACGGTTTACTTTCGAGGTTGGGCTTTTCAGGGTTGCGTTCAGTTGGGCTTTGATCGAAGGTCGATGGACTGACACCGCCGCGTGCATGCATGTGCTTCCGTTCTACTTGTGTTTAAACAACCTCATAGCATGTTGCGAAGAGTTGACCTTCTTATACTGCGCTTACGCTGAACAACATTAACTAGCTAATTATTACAGATTTCGTGAAACTGTTATATGTACAAATTAATGAACCAGTGATACTCAATTAAGTACTCGGTTACTTTACAAGCATTGTTCTTCTACTGATGGATATCTATTATATACAGAATTAAGAACTTAAATTTGCTTCTGTAACTCCTACGCGTCTTCTAAACTTAGACTCTACGAAAGCTTTTTCCACTTCATTAAAAACTAAATAAGAAATATCACGCACGAGGCTAAAACGTGCATCCGCAAAAACACAGTAAACGATCTCGTCGGAAAATGTTCAAAAGCTCGCAGCCTCTTGACTCGGCCATACTTGAACAATGTCAAATACCTCAAGTTCGCTACTTGCGCGTAATCAGTGGCTTTTAATCGGAGCGTGTGGCCCGCGAAGGCCCATCATGGCCCATCACAGCCATCATGCAGGCGACAGCTGTATCTGATCGTCTGCAAACAAAGCGTACGTCCTCGTGTAAGGTCGTTACCACTGACGGACCATATGTCTTGTCACTGTATTGTCGCTTTTGCAAGTGGCAGAAAATAATCAATTTGCTTAACAAATGATGAGGTGTAAAACAAATGTTTTTGTAGCAGTTGGAAAAAAATGCTGGTGTAAAAAACTTAATTAATATAATTCTAGTGGTAGTACAATAATAATAAAATATCTGTTACTCTAAATTCTTAAACTGCTTTCCATACTACGTGGAAATCTGCACCATGTGGGTTCTGTCTGCATTGCATACTACTTGTAGGTAGGCACATCAAAACCGCGGGAAATGGGAAATTTCGTGAGACCTGTTTAGGTAGGATAGGATTCCCGTGGCAACCTCATATAATAATGGTAGTGTATGTCATGTACATTCTTGAAGAGAAGAAGAGGAAGACCAAGGAAATGATGGATGAATTGGATGAAAGCAAAAAGGAATAAATGATAGCGTGACGGTTGACAGAGGAGAATGCAAGAAAAAAAACGAGTTGCGCCGACCCTAAGTAACATGGAACATGGGCAGGAAGATGATGATGTACGTCATGTACATTCTGCGTAAGCATAGAGCTCTCAAAATCTACGTTTATGCACTACTAATTTAGTTGGCAGAGAAAGCTATTGCCTACTTTATGGAAGTGTTCTCTTTAAGCCCTACAACTCCACGATCAGGCCAGCTACAGAAGTAAAGCAGGCCACTAAAAGGACTTTACTGTGATCGTTACGGTCATTACGTCACCAAGGCATGTAAGTACTTCTTAGGTACGCAGTAAAGCTCGACAAGGAAATGTCTACACAGACACTAAAGGGATAATAGTGCTTCCTTTTAAGACTGCCGACGTTTAATCACTTGCGTTAACCGGACGTTATGGTTGACCAAGGTAGTATAAAACGTACTCAGTCTTAATAAATCACTTTTTTTTTCTCATTTTTGTGTTGTTTTTTTTTTACATTAATCACGTCGTTGGTAGTGTTAATAGGTAGGCAAGTACGGAGAGGAAATCGATAATTTAACTTTTTTCTATTCTAACTTTTTTTCTATTATTTTTTCTATATCTCAGGACCTCGTCTACAAGATGTTTGTACATCTAGAATCTAGATAGAGACAAATTAAAAAAAAGGTGTTATGATAAGATGATATGAGCACGAGCTGCCGCTGCTGTTTCGTAAAGTATGAAGGTTATATGTATAAAATTATCACAGCCATTCGTTGTAGCTGACTATGTAAAGGGATATCGTAAGGATCTATCGTAATTTTGAATTTCTTTAAGGTAGAAGCGCCAGGGTAGCCTGTGAAATTATAAACTATTACTATGACTTTACAAAGTTATAATCATTAAAATGACCAATACAACCCTCTCAGTCCATTTAATCCCATTGACTGACTTTTTCATGACAAAAACACTGTAACTGCTCGTGTTATGGTTGCGAATCATATTTTGTTCAACATGCAACCTGTCACTGACCTGCAAATTGCAAAAAAACGTAAGAAAATTTTGAATTTCACGGGCTACCCTGACTCTTCTCCCTAAGGTGACTATAGTTTCAAAAAGTTACCTTGCTTAATATAACGCCATCTATCGCATGATTTAGTTTCAACTCCTCAGCAATAGATGGCGCTGTTAGAAACAAAAGTGATTTGGCTATCCGTCAAGAGGTGGCGCAACCAACATTATTTTACAACTTGTTTGTTGAGAAATCCGTAGTATCCCTTTCATCAACCATTTACGCTGTTTGCCCGACTTGACATGATTGTTTGGCTTGTAGGAAGTTAAAACTTATAAACCTCTTTGACTTGGAATTCTGGTTTGTAGATAGGGCAAATAAATACAGAAATAGGGACATGTTAAACACAAACTGTTATTTAAAGATGATAAATAGGACGAACAAAAACATTTAAATATTTGTTTCAGCTATACATTGTATAGTAGTTACTTAACAGTATTTTATAACGAATTTAGGTGTATTATGGATAAGAAATAGCTCCTAGCCTAGCACAGAGATCGACTGATCGATGTTCATCGTCATTATGATCGCTAGAATAATATTATCTAGATATTGCAACTGTTAATTACCTACCGCAATTAGGCCTTTACAAACGTCTCGTAAATCTTCACTTTACTTACACAACTAATAATTAGTTGGAATGAAAGAAGATTGCATGTAACGGTGATGAGGATGTAGAAATGGATGTACGGAGTTAAAGAACGGATAAGGAAAGGAATTAGTTCGATGGAGGAAGTGGCAACAGTGACAGGATGTTTTAAGAGAAATTGTTTGTATTCGGCATGTTTGTGATAAGGGAGCTCGTGGCTAAATAATAACAGCCGCACGGGTCGATTCTCAAGGTAAAGCCGCGCTTGCCAAGGTCGGTCTGTGGATGGGTGACCATCATTAAATAGGTAGCGAGTTTACTCCGTGCCTCGGAAAGCAAGTTAAACCGTTGATCCCGGCTGTCATCAAGACTGGAAGCCGACCCAACCAAAGTTGTGTTGTGTTTAAGATGTTTAGAATTAAAAGGCAGTCTGCATATTGGTGAAAAAGAAAGTAAACGAATCACCGCCGATGCCGAGTACCTAACTTGCGACAACGACAGGTAGAAGATGAAATCAACTCATGATTACTTTGCAAATTTTGCTATGACTAAGTATTTAAATAAGATATTCATTTCCGCACGCAAAATACCCGCTTTGACGTGGAGTTGCGGACACCAGCCCGTTATACAATACAATACAAGATATTCATAGAATATAGAATAGTCCTCCTATGGTTCACGAAATATTATTAAGGAATTGTTGCTTAGTTCAAAATTATAAGGTAAGTACCTATATCTACGGATATAGGTACCGTATAATTTACGCTCATTAACGTTTTTCATGGTTAAGTAAACGTAAATTCATAACTTACATAACCTTAACCCCATAGTACTTAACTTATCAGCTGTTTATAATAATTATAACCCGGAACTAGGGTTGTAACACTCATAATTTATTATCAACGCATGTTGTGCTAAATAATAGTGAAAGTAACACCAACATTCACATGTCTGAAGCAGTGGAGCTTAGTAAATGGTAGGAGAAACCTACCTAGCCAACCTATGTATAGTACCTAGTGACCTAGCTCAAGCAACCAACAGAAGGAAACGCGTTCATAAAGAATAGAGGATTAAACTACTAATAGTGACGATGCAGATAAAATTACTGGTGGTAGAGAAGATTTTTATCTGATAGAAGTTGTGAACCAAATTAATGGCGTAGATTATAATTATGTAGGTACTTAGTATCTATCTACAATTAACCCCACAGCATGGCCATAAAAGCGTTGCTTACTTGCTTCTTTTGTTACGAGTTTTGAGAAGGCAGAAGCAACTAGCCCGCGAAATTCAAATTTTATTACTTTTTTACGTATTTAGTTCAGAATACAGCCTGACACTGTCCTGCTAATTAAAAAAAAAACATAAGAAAATTTTAATTTCGCGGGTAACCCTGACGCGTGACGCTTCCTAGCTATTGTTTAGCCGCTAATTACCATTTATAGGTACCTATTAAGATATTTTGGTATTTTTGTAATTTGTTACGTTTTATCTCCAGTTCCTTTTACCTCAATTGTCAGTCAGTTATTAATTATTTAATACTACCTACTTGACTATGCTACTATAGACGCTTAAGTAAAGCCTCTATAAAATAAAACTCAAAAAAATCTTGATGAGTCAACAACATGAGAACCCTACCTTTCAAAACACCACCTCTAAAATAAAAGCTAAAAAATTGCAACAGTTTATTATTTGCGAACTGAATTCGAAAATTAGGTTTCTATTTGGGCCACTTTTATCCGGCAGTGACACCTCCGACCGAGTACGGGTCTCGGTGAATGCGACCGCAGATTTGGTCGGGGCTTAAAGTTATGCAGACCACGAACCAGCGCGAAATGCCGTGGAAATAAATGCAAGAGAAGCGACCGAAGGCTTAGTTTTGTTTTAGGTGAGCAAACACACTTTTTTATGCAGATTCGGAAAAATGCAAGCATGCGTTTTAAGTTGGTTGATTCCATAAGTTTGGTTTCTAGTTCTAGGTATTTACGGTACCTGCTTATTACGGCGCGAGCTAAGTGCTTAGTGTCGTTGTGTTGATAACATCATATTTCATCATCATCATATCTACTGCTGGACATAGCTCCCGTTCGGTCCCGTGCGTCTCGCAACTAGCAAATCCCCGCAACCTTAACCAAGTCTACGGTCCACCTAGCAGTGGCAGGCCTCCCACATAATTCTACTACTTTTTATTCTTCAGAGTTTTATTTTTCAACCTATCCTTAATATTCAGTGTTTTATTTTTCAACCTATCCTTAAGTCCCTCTGCAGGTTGTTTTATTACAATTTGATAGCTTGAACACACCTTTACTTCAAATCATCCAAACTCAATATGATGTTCCTCTCAGCGGTAGTCGAGTAAAATCACAAACTAAAGTTGTAAAATAAACACTTTTCCGTACATAGGATATTCAACGTGCGGTTGAGTGCATTTTGTTACCTAAGTTGTATTTTACTTTTCCCGCCGACGTACGAGTATTTGAACGTAGAAAGTTGGTTGAATCAGCTGTAGATAAACATTGAAATACTTCTTATTTAACAGTTCAGTATTTATTAACAAAAAAACAAATGCATTTAACAGGAATGGCAATACTTGAATAAGTATAATGAGGTATTTCGTAAATTAAAACAACAATAACTTGTACTAGCAGCGATTAAACATCAAAATCTTCTCCCGTTTACTTTCTCTTGGCGGCCAAAGCGTTCATTTTCTTGTAAGTCAGGACTGTAAGGAGGCCGTTTACGACGTAGGTGGAAATACAGACAACGCACAGGTCGTGTAGAACAAAGGCCAGGAGGTAGGCCAGGTAGAAGCACATCGGTATCGAAGTAGCAGCGATCAGAAATAGCATACGGCCCACCAGCACTTGGTCGAATGTAGCTGAAATAAACAAGGATTGCTTGTTAGACTGTTAGTGTACCGTTATCTGGGCTGGATGATGAAAGTCGTGAGAAATACATCAACGTAATAGCTTGTTGGGAGTCGCGGTGTACAAAATATACAGAAATCGAAACATTTGAATTGAGAATTGAAAATAAATTGCTTGTTTATTTTTTGTTTTCAAAAACATCCTGAAAGTAAGAATGTCGTTGTTAATCCGGGAATTTTAATTTACCATTTCATAAATGCATTTTGGTGGTATCCATTCTGGATAATCCCTTAGCCCGACAAATACCGAGTCATGACTCTCATGAGGCAATTGATTACCTATCTATTGTTCTTGACCCGAATTCGAGTCCTTTCTATAATAGATGAAAGGGCGATCACAAAGTACAAACTATTACGATCTTGTCAACGAGTACAAACCCTTTGCAAGTAAGAAAATACAAATACATAATACGCAATAGAAATGTTTATCAACGTACGTAACACTAGACACAGTTCCTAAACTTAGGAAATCGTAGAGACTAGTTTCTAAAGCTCTAACGTCATTATTTAATGGGTCATAAAATCAAATCAAGCATAGAGCAATTACAATGACAGCTTATGAGCACTCAACACAACAAAAGAGATCAAACAAAGCGGTTGTGGCTTATTTCAATATCAGACTGAAATAACACAATAGCCACTACAATTCCGAGCATTTACGAGCGTGTTTCACGGAATTAACATTTTAGCGAAGCAATAAAAGCTCACGCAAACCCTCTAAATATTCAAATAGAGAAACATTTTATTGTTATAGACTGAAATGCTATTGGGAATATTAAATAATTCAAATTCGACTTTCTTATTCGCTTTATTAAGCATATTTTACGAATTCAAATATACCCTGATTAAACACACACGTTAATTAAGTTGCACGTAACTTTCGGTTATCGCACCGCTAACTACCATGATAAAATGGAACTAACTAGCTCAAATTGGTGCGAATATATTTTCCCTAAACGTGTAAATCATATTGGCACGTAACACGTAACATTTCGCACTTCCCAGGAGTGTGTACCAGGGTTGTTGCGAACATCAGCATCAGCATCAGCATCCGCTGATCTTCAGCATCATTTTCAACATCAGCATCAGCATCAGCATCCGCATTGATCGATGCTGATTATTAATGCTGATCATTAATGCTGAAGTTCGAGTCGTGACATGACCGCAGAGAGGATTATATCACGTGTAGTTTTTGCCTGCGACTTTGACCAATTTAAAGATCGTCTGCGGGGATTGTGATTGCAAACAAACACAAACTTGTCTCATTACGTTAATTCGTCATTACGCGTGAAAGTTTTTGTTTTTTTTTCCCCGTCAACTGTCGAGTGTTATCCGTTGAAAAGTGGAATATGGAAGTATTTTAAATTAAGGAGTCAAGAAACTGCAAACTGCAACTTATGTAACAAGGATTATTCACGCAAAGAGCGTACTAATACGGACTGATTTTACTTTTTCCCTGTTTTTTAAGAAAATAATTAAAATCAGCATCAGCATCAGCATCCGCTGATGTCAATGATAAAAGATCAGCATCAGCATCAGCATCCGCTGATGTGAAAAAAATATGCATCAGCAACAACCCTGGTGTGTACCAATGTTAGCCTATTACGATAACAGTTATTCACAGCTCGTGAGCTACCAAATAAGCTTAGAGTGAGCACAAGCGCGGAGTTTCGCAATATTTTTCTCGTGGTAAAGTCACGATGTCGGCAAGGCAACCACGAACCGCGGTGATGTGCGAACTGCACGCCGACCGACCGACGCCGACGGTGCATCGTAAATCGTAATGCTAGTCGATTATTGGCAACGCGATTATAATTACAGCTGCCCTACTCGTTAATTCAACAACTCCAACTGTGGAAGCACTTTTTATGCAACTTTTACGACAAACAGCCGATTCAACTCTTCATTATGACTTAGTTTATAAACAGCTTTATAAAGACATCTTTATTTAATGAATTGATTGATTTCTTCGTTTCAGTATAAATGACAGTTTTACTGGCAATTCCATCTGAACATCGTAAAAGTTGATAGCGTTTAATTTTTATTGGTTTCGGTTTCGGTTAGATCTGTAGAAAAACGACTGCATTAATGTGCTTTAGATATCACACGCAGATGTTAAAGAGAGTGGGTTAGCGTCGTTAACTTTAACTACAGTTTTATTGTGAAATTCTGCGAAACAAAAATCGGGTCGGATAGCTCTATAAACGTAATTAAGTTTTTTATACGTACTTAAAAATATCAAGAGGCAGTAGAACGTTATTCCGTAGACGGGATTCGGTATCCTCAGGGGCGAGTCTTTCGGTATAAATCCAAAACCTTTTGCGTACCTGGAAAATAAAATAAAAATATATGTATTGCATGGGATGACGAACTCCAATTCTTCATTTTTGATATTGTTATTTAATTTAATCAATTAATGAAATATATTCATGGCGAACTAATATGTAGAGTACATATTATACGACTATGTACCTATCTACTATGTAACCTTGGAAACTTAACAAATTTTTCCTTGTACCTAAATATTTCGACTAACGACATTAATAGTCGTCGAACCGATGTCGAACCGTACCCAGCGTAGTAACAAAGTCTTATCAGGGTCGGCAATGCAAAATGCCAGCGCCCCAGCCGCTGTCATCAGGGCTTACCAACCTAATACAAAAATTATTTCCCTCTACCCGTGACTTCCAGTTCTTTCGATCCAGAAATAATATGGACCACACCAACGCTACGCTGAAGGCAGGACAGGCCACGTCTGCCATATGCCCATTCGCTGTGGACCCCTAGGACATAACCAGAAGGCGACGCAGCAGAAGATAGCGGGACGAGCTGGATAAAACCAACGACAAATAAATACCTATTAAAGGATTTATTTCGACTTACTCCGAAGAAAGAACCCGCGAGCAACTCGCGTACTCCGAGATATCACAGAGTGCTTTATACCCCGGACGTGCCTCTACCGCCAACTCCACGTACAACGCGTAAGTGGACAGCAGGATGCCGAGAATGCAGCCCAACACTATGACACGATCCAGGCGTTTCGGCTCCATGGTTACCTAGAAAATTAAAAAAAAGACATAAGTAAGTACATGGTGAACTTTGGAAGGGACTAGAGCAAATTCATAGTGGTTAAAGGAATCCAGGGTTGGATTTAGAAGAAAACCTTATTTTCTTAAATAAAGCTCCAGAAATAGAAGGTAATCCTTTCGCATAAAAATACCACACTGTTCTGTTTCACTATGCGATAATGCCGATAGGGATCAAACACACAAAAAATATAAACAGATTATAATCTGTTTACCGGACTCAAGCAAGTCTTAACATTTCATAACCATTACTTTGTAAAGTCGCGACTTTATAGCTTCATCAATTGTGGCACCTTTTACTGGTTTTCCTTCCTACCGTTAGTGCAGCAAACCTTATTATATTCTTAGATACATAAAACGAATTGAAGACTTGTTTGCCACTTTGTGCATACTTTATGTCCACGCTAAACGATTTTATCCAAGCTAAGGTAACACCGTATTCAGTCGGCAAGACCGTACTCTCTGGCCCCTCTGTAAGTCAAGCAAAGGGGCCACTGTACACATTAATACCCCTGACGAGCTACATTTTTAGGGTCTGTGACTGTTACACAATAACAATTGCGTTGTTGTTATGTCAGTGCGATTTCGAAAAGTCAGTAGAAACTGAAAAGAGCGTACGTATATACTGAAACTCTTAGAGAATTAAATTCCAAATATCTACGAACGTAGGTATACGAATAACATCTGTCCATCAAGCTTTTGTTTGTGGTAATTTCTTTCGAGACAAAGGTCAGTAGCGAAGGCCGTCCGTATGGTCGCGCAATACGAGAACCTTAGTTCAATGTAATATAATATCGATAAATAAATAAACACCTACGTCTAAGCTCACATATTCACAGCTCAAATTGCAAAAATCTCGACAAACATAAATTATAAACTTGATAAATAAATACAGTGATAAAACAATACGAAATGTAGTGCTAATTTATTTGAATATTGATGACTACTATTAATTCTTGAATCATTCATGTGTATTTAATTTCGCGGGACCAATACACACTGTGAGAGTAATTTATTCGTTATCGGTAAAAGTTCTCCTATTTTATATTAAATTCAGTAATAATGAATATTCATGTTTACTGAATTTAAATTTTTGCACGTACGTATTTTACGATATTTTTTATCAATTTAATCGTCTGCATGAGTTATAATCACATTAATTAAATACCTATTCATTTATAAATTGTGTTACAAAATCGATAAAAAGTCCAGAGTGGTAAAATAAATCATCAATTTTCTAAAATAATAAGAACGATTCTTTTACCAAAAATCCATTCACACGTTCTTTAGCGATGTAAATCAATTTTATTTTTAAAGGGGAGGCCGCAAGCTCTACACAGCAACAACGGTTTAAAAAAAAGTAAAAAAAAAAGCTCCGCCGTTTAGCACTAGGTCCGTTTAGCCACCCCTTCGTGTACACACAGCATTATAGCCGTACGCCACGGTACAGAAATTAAAAAAAGAAAATAAACAATGCAGGCCCGTCGGAGGTCTAACGTTTTATTAGCATAAACGACTAAAGCATTAAACACTAATCGTGTTAGCACTTGAAAAGCTGGCCACAAAATGTTCTTAAAATAATAATGAAACATTTACGAACAAATTTAGCACTGAAGGTAACTAAAAAACCCGTTTTTAATAACACGATATTGTTTTATAAGTATGATAGGTATCATTATGTAATTATCAACATCGTTTTATTAAGCTGGCATTCAAGAACCGACAGCTGGCTGGCAAGTTGAAGGTGCACGTACATAATTATTAATACAATACGTTTATAAATCAATAACAACATACCTTAGCTGCTCTGACCGATAAGACTCACACAATCAACGTCCAAGTCACGCTAAGAATAGATAATTCTGTTCTTAATACAACATTGATATTAATTTATGTTTGTGTAAATACTGTCACATCGACAGCAATCTTAATCACGTTTTTAATTGATAACACACGAGTTCCGTTCATAATATCTCAAGCTCAACTGGATCTATAACAACGTGTTCTTATGATTAAGTAGGTATTTTGTACATAAGTAAGTTTATTCACACGCTCTAAACGTTCTGTGAACTTTGGCCGATGATGATTTGTATTAAGACTGTAAAAAAAATGCCTACGTCACACAACTTCATTAAAATGCTCGGACCACACAAAAATAAAATGATTTTTCTAGTCTTCAATAAATACATAGTTTACTAAGAGGTCCTAGTTAGGTTCCTAGTAAACACAACCCTAGGAACCTTTTCCTGTGGGGGATGAGAACCCGTCATACGATGATTCTGATAGGCCGTATATTATATCATCAGTCAGTAGTGAGTGGTGTAATAATTACAGCCGCTCGGGTCGAACTTTAGGTCAAGCCCTGTTTGCCTAGGTTGGTCTGTGGATGGGTGACCACCCATTACATACCGAGTTCCCTCGAAAAGCACGTTAAGCCGTTGGTCCCGGGTCTCATTTGTAGATCTTTGACAGTCGTTAGGTAGTCAGTGGCCCTAAAAGTCTGACAACCAGTCTTACCAAGGGGTATCGTATTACCCAGTACTAACTGGGTTGTGGAGGCCAGATAGGCAGTCGGTCCATGTAAAATAGGTACTGGTATTCAGCTGCATCCGGTTAGACTGGAAGCCGACCCCAATATAGTTGGGAAAAGGCTAGGCAGAGGATGAGTCAGTAGTGAGTGGTATGTGGTCAAACGTAAGGTTAATGAGTTGATATTCGACCTTTTTAAGCAATCAATATTTAAAACCATTTGAAAACTATTAATATCTCTGTCTCTACAAAATTTGGTTTTAATTGGCTTCCAAATGAAAAAAAAAATACATGAAGGATAATCTACATCTACATGGATGATTACAGTAAATTACAGGATCAATTTCATTGTAAATAGTTCATTAGATTTATGAGCACTTACATAGCTAAACCGTCACGCATAGGCAGATGCATAATAAGTACCGTTCACCCACATTCCGTCGATGACCGTCATCGGCATACGGTTCTGTCGCGTACTTAGCGCGAAGGAGCAAAGCTGGTTCAATCAAATAAAACAAGTAAGGTTTCTTGGAACTAGGACTAGGGGAAATTTGAATGAAAAGCCCTGACAAAAAGCCGGACCTTTGAACAATAAAATCTGGAGATTTTGCTTTCCGGATTTTCTCTTTCTTTATTCAACAACTATTTCATGAAAAAGTCTTTCAATGGGGTTTAATGAATTTAGAGGGTTGCATTGATGATTTTATTGATTATAATAAATGATCTAACTACATACGTGTTACTTGCGCGAATCATATTTTCATTAACATACAACCTGAGACCTGCAAATTGCAAAAAACGTAAGAAAAATTGAATTTCGCGGGCTTCCCTGGGGCGTTCACCATAAGTAAACGGAATTATTCATTCACAATGAATCTAAAATAAAACTAGGTAAGTACAATAAAATTAAACATTTGATTTTAATATAATTTATAATCTTAATTTAAATACTAAAATAGCAATTAGTGAAAGAAAGGAAATAAATAATACAAATAAATTAAAATGCTGAAAGTATTAAGTACATTACCTGTGTTTTTTTAAGATAATTATGTTGTTAGGAAGTATATTACTATTGATTTTTTTTGTACTGTGATATCACTTGGATTTGTTCTCGAAGTTTAACCATAAAATTATTAGGCAAATTATTTCCAAAATATCGCACCTACCTACCTACTACCTATTCAAAACGCCAAACCGATATCTATCGACGTCATTTAAATTATTCAGTTCAGTGAGCAGTATAAACAACATCTCCCGCCGGTTTAATATTGTAGTAAAATAATAAATGGCTAAAAAATTATTATCAACATTGCATAAAAAATCTTAGTTACATAAGATGATTTTTGAAAAGGTAAAAATTCAATATACCGTCATACCTACATAAAAAAAATTACGGTGATATGGTATTGTATCATTCATCAACCCATAAAAAGATCACGCTTGATTGCTTTATTAGAACAAACATGATGGGTATAACATGATGGTAAATATACCCTTAACAAAGCCGTAAGGCACTTGATCTCCCCGTCATTGCAATCATTTTTTCGTGCTGGACACCTTTCGGTCTTTATACCTGGGAACTTTTTAGTTACGGAGATATTGGAGGTCAAAGTTCCAACTTTTTCACAAGTTATGTTATCAATACGAGTTTTTAATGTTATAGCTTTACAGTTAATGACCTCCATGCCCCCCATCAACACAATGTTTTGAGTGAGTTACATTGAGTTCTACCGTAAAAGATTATTTTTCACCAGAAAAAATAAAGTCGTTCCCCAGAAATATTTTCAGGTGGCCAATGGTTCTGTCTGACTCCACAGCATTTAAAAGATTTGTGCGTGGTTTCTGTCCTCTGTCTACAACACTAAAAATCTAACCAGGAAAATGTTAAGTCTCTCCATGGTTGAATCGGAAGTGCTTTGCTTGATGGACGCAGAGGACGCTTGGAAAGTAGCTTGCCCGGATACGGATCGACCCGAGAACCCGTTTTCCCAGAGACAGTGGGATGAGCCGCTCTGCAAGTTGGTGCGGAATAACCTTATCAATACGTCCACCAATACTGCTGAGCGTACCCGCCTGCTGGCTCTGGGTGAGTGGAAGTCGGGCCTCTAGCTTCAGGTGCTACCCTCACCTGACATAGGCACTATGCTAGGTGACACAACCTCTGGCTCTCTACATGTCTGCAATTGGGCGCTCCTTGGGCTCCACATCGCTGTCAATGTGGTGAAGCAGTCGACTGCCTCGAACACCATGACTTTTCCTGCAGTGCAGTGCAGGTGGGATTGTGATGTTAGCATTAATGATCTTATCCACCGCGCTCTTGCCACCGCCGGGGTGCCAGCTGACTCCAATGGCTTGGCACGCGTCGATGGGAAGAGACCAGATGGTATGACCATAATACCGTGGAAGTTGGCTAGGCCTTTGGTGTGGGATGCAAGTCACGTCAACACCTTTGCGCTATCCCGTCTTCCTAACACAGGGGGGCTTTTTTTCTTTTTTTTTTTCGGATGGGAAATCATCAAATGACTTCTCCCGCTCTGGGTGGAGTGGGAGGGAGTGTCAGACTCTTACTGACTAAAACCCATCCATGTTCCTTCATTGCCCTTTGTGTTCCAGGGCCACGGTATCTCTTTCGAACAGTCTCGCAGCCCCGGCAGGCATCGGCCCTTGCGGGCCCCTTCCTGGTAGCTGACATCTCATTGGGGCGCGCGTGGAACATGAACGCGCCGTCGACACGGCCTGTCGTCATTAGACGGACGGACGGTGAGCTAACCCATTACTCACCGTCCACAGGCCCGCGCCTACGGTGGCCGGGAGCCATCACGTGGCCCCCGACGCCCGGTGCGTCGCCCGCGGCGGCTGGGACGTGAGATTCTCTCCCTCTCACGTCCCGCCACCTCCTTCGCTAGCATGACTGCTTCGCAGAAGGAGGTGACGGCTTCCCATTCCCTCTCGCTCCGGACCATGGCCCTAACCAGGGCCGGGCGCGAGAGGTCGCCGCCGCCGATCGCCGCTACGAGGACACGGCGGAGCTCCGCCCAAGCGGGGCAGACCTCCACGGTGTGCGCCACAGTACGGGCTGCGCTTCAGCGGCTGCTGCAGGTGCTGAAAACTTCAAACGGCTCAAATACAATAACTTAATTGGTAGTTTTATGTTTGAACCGTTTGGGGTTGAAATTGAAACACTAGGGCCATAGGGTCCGAGTACCCACCTAGTATTTCGAGATATCGCCAAACGGTCGTCCGTTCTCTTGACCAGAGGGCTGGCCTTTTTTTGCCAAAGAATCAGTATTGCCATCAAATGTGGGCAGTACGGCCAGCCTTCTGGGCACTTTTCCTATTGACAGCGATGTGGACGAATTTTGGACGCCCTGTAAATCTTTTCCCATTTTGATACTTGTATGTATATATTTTTAATTATTATTTTAGATCTATTTGTAGTTTTTTTTAAATAATGTACAGAATTTCTTCAATAGATTTTGAACTTTATTGCTAACAATTTAGGTTCAATGTTGATTGGGAAAATTTGACAGTTTCGGGTAGCTTGATGCGCTGTATGTAATGTAATTAATAAAAATTATCTGAAAGTATTCTATTAAAATACGCAATAGTCAAACACTTTACGAAACAAAAGATATAAAATTGTAAATATTACCATAATAATTTCTGTAAAAACGCGGACTAACCTTTCCCATTGTTGATCGGGGCCAATAAAATTTAAATCATCTCATATTATATCTTTTATAAGTCAAAGTCATTTAAAAAATATATATATCGAAATTCTAAAATGATCCAATTCAAAATTACAATATTATAATCTTCTCTTTTAAAACTGTGATTTTATTTCCAATAAAAACTCTATGCCTGAAACATAAATTCACAGGTAATAAAGTTTTTTTTTAAATTGTGAACGCAACCTATTACCGAAACGTCAAAATCAACACATGCACAAACTTCATTTTATTAGATCTTCTCAAACGCTAGTTTTTGTGGGACATTTTGAGACACAGTGCTCTTATAAGTAGAGGAAAATAAAGGAGAGATTGAAACACTGTGTACCACAGACTATTAATAGTTGGAAAACTCCTACTCCAAACAAATTCGTTCACGAAATGCCAACATGAAAGATCAAAATTAGACATTTCCTCACTGATATGGATTGCAGTATCTAGTAAAGAAAATGTGGTGTAGAGGATACAAATACTAATCATTTCATTCGTATATTATTAGGACAGGAATTAATTTATGTGGACACTTGCGAAATATCAAAGATTAAAAATTAATATTTGTGCTGAAAAAAGAGACAACCTTACCAGTTAGAAGAGTATGACCAAGCGCCACATTGCCAATGACGCCCAGTATCGCGGAATGTCCGTGCGTTAGGTTGGCAGCACTGCTTTTAGTTCACCATCGCGACCGCAACGCAGCGTTGGCGTCGTGTAACACCTTTCATTGTATTGACTATTGACTGATTCTGAACACAGAGAATAATGTATAAAGTTAATTTATCGTATTATTGTCTTAGTTCTTGTTAAAATATATAGTAGTATGTTTTAGTTTAAGTGGAATAATGCCTCCGTTTACGTGAATGTGAAAGAAAGCAGCCCGTGGAGTGCTACGCGGCCATTTTACTTGCAATGCGGCAACGGTGTACGATCCGCCATTGGAAACGGCCAGTGTCTTTTTCTGAGTGCAAGATTTGTATTTCGTTGAATAACGCGGCGTAGAAACAACGGATAACCATGTGTGATAAAAGTGTAGTGCGGACTTTAGTGTAGTGAAGCACGGTGGTCGGGTGTTTCGAATAATGTGTGAACGATGGAAAACGAAGTGAAGCAGCGCAATCAGAGAAACAGGCGAAGGGAGCGGGCACAGCGCATGCAAGCACAGCGAGAGAGCAAAGTTAAGGATGGAGACAGCGGCGAGGACGAGTCTCCTACGAGAGAGAAGCCGCCTCGTCCTCCTGCCAGGAGGAAGAAGTCGCGGGAGCCGCTGGGAGAAGAGGACATCATCGATGGTTTCGCCATAATGGCATTTCGCACATACGAAGATCTCGAGGTGAGTACATAATGCTCTCAAAAGCTTTGTACCCTGTTTTGGAAACAGTATATCTTTGATAACAAAGTGACAAGCAGTAGATATGTATATTTAAAGATATTGCCTTGTATTTTGCCTTTAGATACCAATTATATACTTCAAAAGAGCCACTAAAGGTTGTTTACATTTGCATAATAACCTACAACCTTGCAATTATCGTCTATAAGTCTATGTCAAAAATTGGATAATTATCTGGTAACGTGATGACGACATCTATTGTCGTCATGCAATTGCTGCCACCAAAATTATTAGATTTTCTCAAAATTGTAAGCGAAATAGAACTAAATAAGTCCACTAGGATGTTCAGCCTTCTTGTATCCCATTATAAAAAACGGCGCTCTGTAATCGCTTTGGACGTCGCCTCGGAAGTGCATTGACCCAACGAATGAACCCTGCGTGTAAAAAGTAGATAGTGAAATTTAGTTGTTATTTACGTAAATGAAAGTAGGTCTTTTTATACTTCGATAAAAATAAAACCTGTATTCATGGAGTGTTGTATGTATTATCTATACAAGTATTTAGCGGTTATGTATTATGTAGTGAGCAGCTGACTGTGGACGGGCGCGCCTGTCGGATCGCGGAGCGCCGTGCTCGGCTAGCGAGGTGCAGCCGCGGTCTCCCACAAAGTGTAAATTTGGTCTAAGTGGCTTTCGCTCGTTTGTGCTCATTTATCGCGCCGTCCTCGAATGGCAATATGTTGTGTACGTTGAAGTCTCGTATGTGCACAATAAAACTACATTCCCCGCTATCGTTTTAAATTATGGCGACAGGCTTGCCGTTTGTGGCTCGTTGGAGCGGCGCGCGCGTATATTATAGGCCCGTACAGGTTCCTTTGCTCCTATTTAATTCACCACATGTGGTGTGCAATGCTTATGCAATTTCTACTTACAATGGCTGTAAGTTAATTTTCTAGTAGGTACATACACCTACTACAGATTATTTAGATACGAACCTATATAATCTAAAGTAGGAATACACAATCATACTAAGGCACTTCTATAGCAATGACATTTTTCAAAATACCAATACGTACTACATGTACAAATATGAACAACAAATAAACAGTTTATCTACTCATTGATACTGATATAACATGCCGTAAAGTTTGTGTACGGCTAAAAGGTAAATTCTTTAGTTACTAATAAATATTATTTCATAAATAATGTTCAGGTAGCTATAATACGTAAGTAATACAAGTAATTGACAATTTAATCGGGTATTAATTTATTACTCACGAATTATACGACGCTATGTTAAGACGTGGTTTTCCATGACATTTACTTATTTCATGTAGCAAATTATGTAACACATAACTACACATGTAACAAGTATGTACCAATGTCGAAAGAAGTAGGTGGGTACCTGCACTAAGAACATAGCTAGGTAGGTACACTTAAAAAAGTAGGTATTGTATCACTTAATGCATGTTCAATTGTGATTAAAAACCGTGTTTATACATTATAATCGCAAAACTAATTTACTTACGAATTCATACAACAGTCACACGATAACGAACGAATGAAGAGTAAAAAAAGTAGGTAAAACCGAATTCGTTTTCAGGTTTAAATTCATGATACCGATATTGTAATAACAATATAGGTATTCATGTTATTCGATGTCTCGGGACTAAACTTAATTCCGACCGAACGCTCGTATCGACGAACAAACAAAGGTTATTGTTGAAATGAAACATTATCGCTTTACATGTTTTGTTAATTTTATACGATGTAGCGTAGCATTTCAATCTAAGAGGTATTATTGAGGCTTTTTTCAAACCGTAATTTTATTTTGAGGAAATTCAGGAAATATTATAAAATTCCTGAGTTATCATACGAAATTGTTTTGAATCACTATCGTAAGATAATAAATATTGCAATAATTAATTTGCCGTATTAAAACTTATCGACACAACATCTGTTGATAGTCTGTAATTTGAAATGTTTGTTGCAATCGCGTAAATGAAATACGATGTATTTAAAATGCCTTTTAATAAACCCACTAAGTTAACTAAATAATAATTACATCGTGTAACCTCTTAATATATTTATCGCTTCCAGCTGTAAATCTTAGTTATGGTGGATTGAAGTACAGTTATCGGATAAAAACGCAGTCGAACGTGACGATGTCGTCTGTCGCCTGTAGAGCGGCGATCGACTCTTGAGTATCAACAATTACCTTGGCGTTAACTTATTATTTTCCCACGGTATGGGTACGTCAAGTTGCTACGGATTTTAGTTAAATATTGATTATTGTAAGCATCTAATTCCCGTTTCGTTATTGTTATTCGACAAGGGCCACTTATAAGATGTCAATAAGACAAATAAACACATGACAGTTTCTTGTCTACCCTTCTAAAAGTAATTAAAATTAATCCGCGGATTTAAAACTAAAAATACAAATGTTGTAAAGAAAAACTCTGTCTCATTTCGAAAACTTTGAATGGATTTAAACCTAGAAATGTGAATTTAATATGAAATAAAGATTTATTGGTCCATGATTTCAAAGAAAAGCACAAGTAAAATAAATTTAAATACATAACAAAGAAATACCTGTAAATAATAACTAAATCGAGTTGATATTAAGCCGTAAATAAGGCACGAAAGCATTTAAAAAAAAAACGAACGTCAAAAACTAATTTGAAAAGTTTGACAAGGTCCATCTACCTGATAAGCGATCGAGAAAAATTGGATGAGGCATGAAGAAGTTAGCGGGCGTGAAATATCGTAGACATCGGATTTGCCGAGGGAAGCCTGCTTGGAATTAATTTTCTCCGCAGTTTTATATTGAAAAATGTTCTAAACTGTTTGAAAATATAATTTGTTAGAAAATGTATTACTTCCAACAGTTCCAACGTTATAATCTATGTTAGTTTAACACGTTCAAAACAAATGTTGATGACTCAAATTAATGTGTGTTTATGAGTATTTTTACACAAATTCAATATTCAAAATGAAGTTTACAAAATTAACAAGTCACGTTTAAACTCTGCAAAATGCTTTTACGTAGCAATCACGACGGTATTACTGCAAACTCTTACTTAGTAAACCACCGAGTAATAAACATTAATATTGCTAATCTGCGAGAATTTGCCACAGAGCTGACAAAGGGATTTGCCTACCTACGTAATTTGTAAAGTAATTAGTTTTCTTCGTCGTTATCTCTTAAGCTTATCTAAAGTAATAGGCACTCCAAATCAAAATAGGGTCTTACGTATTTTTTATCAAGTCATTGTCTATCATAGATTAGAAACAAAACGGGGAATAACCGAATATATCGCAAACACTGTTGAGTTTTTACGGATTATAGATTGCATTTCAAAGAATTCGTTAAGCCCCACGTGGGCGACACAATAAAATGCGATAAAAGGATAATAAGTTAAACGCATAAATCGCGTCGAATGCACTTTGATAAGTCAACATATTTTTCTACAAAATCAATATCGTTCGCCTCAGAAGACAAGCCACAACGGCCGGGAGCACCGACGTCTCGGGGACACCAAACACCCCTTTGACCCATCCCCTTGTAGTATTCCCCTGAGCACAATGTTAGCACGTTGCGACATAAATACTTACCTGAGTAAACTTTAAACTACATCGTTTCGCTTTTATTGCTACTCAATGAAACCACGTTTTAGCTTTTATTCAGGCCAATTTGATTTCTGATTCGACTGCACAGTATGGTGATGTAAGATTATTAGTTGTTTCTACTTTGCAGCCAGCCAAATAACTATATTGTGTAGGCAATGAATAGGCTGCTTAGTTTCGTAAACACGGCCTGCCCATTCATACTTTATACCTAACACGCAATGCTAACTATCTGTCGAAATAACGAACCATGTAATAAATGAAAGCTTGTTTGATACACTGTAATTTACACATTCTTTTCTAAGATAACATATTGACCTCGTGACTAGTCAGAGACTACAGATCTTATCGTAGGCAGGTACTTAGCGCGACAGTGGGTGGGTAGTAAATTGTACAAATTGAACCGAACCGACGATGACCCGACGTTGCGGGAATTCTCGACCTTGACCGTAGTTGAACAGATAATGTGTTGATTGTTACCAGATACTTGACCTGTAATTGAGAAGGCAAATAATATCATTCCTTATAATAATGTCAGCTATGATATTTATTTATCATGCGAGAGTCCAAGACAACAAGTTGATTCAAAAGCCAACTCAAATCAAATTGTGACTGATTTTCGATCTGCAAGACAAGTTTTTAAATATTTTAATACTAAAGTGAAGTAAAGAAAATGGAAAAGCATTTCTAGGACTACTAGAACACCCTTTCAGGCTCCCATACCATAGCAACCAAAATATGTCTGACCCAGGTGAAAAACATGGAGAAACTATGTAGGAATTTGTATTTCGCTGGCGAAATATTTGCACCATAGTGACGTGTTGGCATGTTGATTTTCAGGAAAATATAACGTTAAATAAGTAACGTTGTAAAATAATATTCCCTATTATGGAGTAAATATACATGTTAACTCATTATTTACATGAAATAACAATTTACCATTACAATTAATGTCATGCCTCATTTACTGTTCAATTCATAAACAAAGTAGGTAGGTAGGTAAGTCCTTTGATCGTCTAGAGGTGAATCAATACAATGCATGAACCTTTTAACATAAAGTTGCACTAACAGTTTATTGGCGTCCATATTTATTGCATTGCCTCTTATATTTTACCCCCTCCCCCCTCCCCACTCCGCGGGAAGTTTCAGTCTTTCAGTGCATCTGGCAGCAATATTTACTTGCGGAAGATCTTTGCTGCCGCAGCAATCCACGTACCTTTGATAGCTACGATAAGTTGTTTGGATTGTGTAGAGTTTACTTGATATTGTTAAATAAACATATAGGCTATGTTCTCAATTACGTCGGGACCTTCAGGGAAGTTAAGTTAAGGGATCGATCACAGTGATACTGATTATCAATATTTGATTTTTGATCCTATTAACATTAACTATTCGCAAAAGAAAAGAGGTCAAAACTTCAAAGACAAACGATACTCGAAATTACACCTCGTCAGCTAGTGGGATATAATTACAAAACAGGATAAGTACATAGAATATTATTAGTTATCATAATTTAATAGTTTAACACAATGCTAATCAATACAGTATTCGATTTCAATAACCTATTACCGCACACAATGTAGAGAGACGAGATGCAATAAAGGAAACAATTTTATATTTTAAACTATGTAATATCTGGTCTGTATTTTAGCAACATTGTTCTCCCAGTACCTACGGGTAAAATATATTTGCGCGCATGAAACCGACTATAAAATATATTTTTACCGTTCAACTCACAAAACAATAAACGCAAACTAAAATAACGAATGAAATCCAAAAAGGCATTCACAATTCACGGTATTATCTGCCATGAAAATGTGAAGTGAAAACTGTCGTTTCATTGTTTTCACTTTATGAAACATAAAACACATAAACCTTACAAACGAATTAACATTTAATTTAAATGTCAGATGGTATTTTCCAAGAAGCACAGAAGGCAATAAAACGAAGAAGGTACTAAGTGTAACAGATCAAAGGAAATAAAATGTCGTTCAATCCAGATTTTAATGGTAAATGTATTACCCACTCGAGAGACTCGTTATAAGATGTGCCAAGTGCCCCAAGTGGCAAGAATCGCGATGTCGGTGGAGAGTGGCGCCGACGTCAGGGGATATTCGGCGGCGGGCGGCTGCGGGGCGGTCGCGACGTATCTCGGCGATCTGCCCGCGATCGACCGAGCAGCCTCTCGGCCATCGCGATCTAATAGTCTGAAGAGAGTCGCAAGAGCCAATGTGAATATGTCGCTCTGGCTGCCGCTACTTGTGATGCTACTTGACTACGCCGAGTACCGCTCGAGGGACTCCCTTATCGGATTTAGCGCTTTGTATGCGTCGTGCTATTTCCAATTTGTAAACTTTTAACAATTTCTCACCGATGGAACCACTCGAACTCGAGTAACTTAATTGCATGACCAATGAGTTATAGAAAACTAGTTATACTATAACTAGTTTCTCCATGTCATATTTTACTTGATACTGTTCTGCTCGGTTACGTTAAGACTTTCCTATATCATCAACAATAGAATGCTAAATTGTTTTGTATTCAAAGCTTTGCTTGGCATTTGAAAGCTCGTTTATAATACATATGTTCACTGGGTTCGCTCTCTCACAACATCAATTAATTATAACTACGAATAACTAAATTACAAATATATGTTTCATAAACTGTTATAACTGAAATATGAATTTCTCTTCGTCGAGTACAATTATTCACTCTGTTATTTATTGATTATCCACCGTGAACCGTGTATTAGCGTTGAGTGCGCGACATAATATAAACATTAGTAACATATTACTCCATTATCGCTAAATACACGTCAGCTAGAGCAAATGTTTACCGAGAAGTTGTTAGCTATGCGACGGTGTCGGCCGAGAGCGGACGTGTCTCGCTACGACTGATTCAGACTGATAAACAGAGAAACGTCTGAGATATTGCTTTTGAAATAATGAACATTGTCGATAGTATATTGTTTCTTTACAGTATTGCACGATATTGTATATAACTTAGCATAACCGTTATAACGTACCTTTTCTCTTTTTGGTACGTTTCTCTTCTGATCATTAAAAGTAACAATCAAAGCTACTGTAATAAACAACTGTTTTCTCTCAGTATATTTATGAAAGGCTTTATCCAATGTTTTTTGCAGTCCTATACGAATTTACTGTTCTTCTACTATTGTTACTACCTAGTAAAGTAAAATATTTAGAACAGGAAGCAAAGCTTTTAATTATACCGCATTGAGTCGTAAACCACGGATCTTATTAGATAGAATGCCACACACAATATTACTTTACATGAAAACTAGTCTTTGTTCCCTAGACATTTGAGCGTGTGGCAGTTGACAAGCCAGGTAATCGGTTCGTGGCACGCGACATACATTTACAAACATTTCGATTATTACATCCCTTCATATTTGTTTTCACGCGCTAGTATTTCGCCCCATTCAATTACACAGCTATATTGGGGCTTTCTGTTTCACTCGCGGTTCGATTTAAATATTCATGCGTACATTTATTTTATGTTATTTACTACCGATAACATTCCCTTTAGTGTTATTTTTAGTTTTGTTTGACACAGATTTTTACGTACATATATACTTATTGCTTTTATCAAAGTAAAATGTACTGAAACTTGCAGTATATTTTATTCTTATCTTTACCCGAGTCATAAGTTGAATTACATATTATATCCGCTGCTTGATAATGACTATGACACCGTCATCTTTTAATAGATACCCATGTAGTCCAGTCATTACGTACATTCAAAAAAGAAAATGAATTTGCGCTTCTAATTTTTTAATATGTTGTAGGGGATACCTAGAAAAGCTTAACTTGAGATTGTCGACCAAGCTTTCCTAGGAGCTTTCGCCGCCATGTTGAAAAAAGGGGTAAAATTTGTTTCTCGGCAATAACTCGGCTATCCGATGAGATTTCGAAAATTTTTATAGGACACTTTTTGTAGCTTTCTTTGTGTTCTACAATAACGCCTGAATCATTTTTAGCGTTTCATGCATCGTTATCGAGATATCGATCGATAAAGTCAAAAATTTAGGACACAATTTTTGTTTTTTGCTTTTTTTTTCTTTGGGTCTTAATAAATATGAAAAATTGTGGAATTCAAACTTGTAGAGCATATTCAGACCTACAATTTCCTTCTTGGATTTTTTTATGTTGGACAAAAATTACGATCTCCAGCGCGCCGCAAAGTCGGTGAATCCACACTCAGCGTCGAGCGAGCTGCTCGCTCGGTTGTGTCTGGATGTCGAATCGAATGGGAAATTGTTCAGGAAATTGATGGGATAAAAAATAAGTACATAGAGCAACAAATTAAGGATCACACAATAGTAATTTATTAAACAAATAATTTGTTTGTGCAGTAAAAAATATTATTTTTTTACAATACAAAATAAACAAAACAAAATAAACGGAAAGAAAAATATTTTTTTCTGCACTCGAGACACGAACGATGGACTTTTTTCATGTCTTTTTTCGCTTGGATGGTCCAGGCTGAAGATCTTCGTCCTCCGTAAACTCTTCGAGTTGTTGTGTCTGTTGAAACGTTGGAAATGATGCTGATTCGATGAGAGCATCGTCATCATCATCGTTACAGACATCGTCGTCGTCGTCAAGCAAAATGTCGACTCTGGCGACGATTATTACAGATTAAGACCCAAAGAAAAAAAAAGGAAAAAACAAAAATTGTGTCCTAAATTTTTGACTTTATCGATCGATATCTCGATAACGATGCATGATACGCTAAAAATGATTCAGGCGTTATTGTAGAGCACAAAGAAAGCTACAAAAAGTGTCTTACAAAAATTTTCGAATCTCATCGGATAGCCGAGTTATTGCCGAAAAACAAATTTTAAGCGTTTTCCAAGATGGCGGCGAAAGCTCCTAGGAAAGCTTGGTCGACAATCTCAAGTTAAGCTTTTCTAGGTATCCCCTACAACATATTAAAAAATTAGAAGCGCAAATTCATTTTCTTTTATTTGCCTTTTTTTCGGACGAAATGACTGGACTAATGATTCGTTTACCTGCACGACAGAAGACTACAGTAGAAATAGTTCTTTTGTTGAAAGTTTTTGCTAGATTTTTTGTAAAGCTCCCTGTTGAACAAAAAATATTTTTTTCCCTCTTGGCTTCGGCGCAATTCTTACAACAAATTGTTTTCTAAACATCATCCGGTGTGGTTTCTTTTGTAACTCCACTTGTTCCAATTATGGCACTTTTTTTTTACTAATTTCTAAATAATGTGGATTTTACAACATGTTAAATAGTTTAAGTCTTAATATATGTTATAAAATACTACAGATATACTACATCGCATTCTAGAACCAAAAAACAATATAACACATTGACACAACAGACCTTAAAATAAAAGAAGAATAATAAATTGAATGTCAGTAATTACTGTTGAACTGATTATTCGCAGTTAATTACGCGCGGTCGGCGCTGCTTGTGGATGATTTAAATTATTACTACAGATTAATTTGCTGCTGAAAATACTGTTACCTGGGGCGAGTTAATTATTTCACTATCTATAACCGTGTTGGCTCAGTGGAGGCGTTTCTGCCACCCGCTGACCTTTTACGACATTTAAACCTTTCAGTAGTTTATCTGCCTCTATTTTTATAGCTCTTAATAAATACCTACGTTTAATTCAAGTTTACGTTCATTCCTACAAATAACTTGAATATAAACGCCAACACAGGAAATTATGTTCAACAACATTAATTTATTTCGTACTTATATTTAGTGTGAAAGTTTAGACAGCTTATGACCGGGACCCGGGGTTTATGTTATCCATAAAATTACATCTTGTTCAACCTATTAGAAAAGTGGTATAATCGTTCATTATCACGCAGCTCAGTATCTAATCCGCGCCGTGCTACCACGCCGCCGGCTTGTCTGATGACTTAATTAATGACCCGCCGTGTCGCTGTTAATTAAACAGCTCAGGCAAATTGAAGCTCATGCCTTTGCCCGCGGCTGCTACCAGATTAAAAACAAAATGCAATTTGGTGCGCACCACGCGACCCGGACTAAGTGTGATTAACGCACAAGGCCACAGATATCGTGTGAAAAAAGAAGGACGTGCTTAACAACGTGACCTTATGGAGAAAATGATTTAAGATTGCCCTTTCTATTTTCTCACTTCATTAGCAAATCGGAATGTCGGTGACACGGTATAACAAGGCCAAATATTGAAACAGTAACACTTAATCATACATAAATTAATTATTAATGAGTGACCTGTCATGTAAAATACACTTAAATAATTTATGACAACAGCAGTTGTTATGATGACGGGTGATATTGGTGGTTTATTGAATTAATGTATACTTTATGAATGTCACAGATTTGTTTTGTTGGAAATCAAAGACAATGCATAAATTGTAATAACCAATAAGCAATCTCGTAGCGGTAAAGCCCATTAACTAGCAAACAGCATTGACGACCGCTCGCACTGCCTGTTTAGCGGGGTAATTGAGCATGTAGTGAACATTTCCAGTCTCATCTCCGAATATAATTTCGAATTTATCCAACGGAAAATAATTCTGAACTGTAATTTCTACTGTGCGGATGACAGGTTATTTGTGAACACAAACAAGCGTAATTTAATAACGTTATTAAACACAAACTACATAATAAAATACAGCGCATCTGGCAATTTGCTTTCTATCTTATAGATAAAATCAACCATATAGTCAGTATTTTTTGTTATTTCAAACGAAAGTCTTTATTGAAAATAAATCAAAAGTTAATCATATTTAAATCTGCAGTTATTCAACGGCCGCTTCGACGTTGTCTCATTAATTATTGTAAAACTAACAGATTAAATTCGAACGACTAGTTTTCGTTTATTATTCGATATGAGTGGCTTAATTAATGCAATAATATATTCATGAGCTGAACGTAACAAATTACTGTAACTGCCCATTATGATGTTATTATTTCTTTATAATGATGGTATCAGTACTGTCACATTAGTGATTAATATGTTGTTGGTGAGGCAATTACAGCAAACGACCGTTGTCGGCGAGCCATTCGACGAGGTGTGACCGCGTAGCAGCGTAGGTAGGCGATTACCTTGCGGCCTACTGAGTTATTGACCGATGCTAATTATTTGACAGCGTCTTGTAAACACAGAACGTGACGTTTACACACTGTTAACATGTTAATTACTGAATCACGAGACTAGTGAAGCTAATTTGTTATTTTAACGTTCAGAAGTAACAGAACACTGATAGCATTATGAACAAGATCAGACTATCGGTGTAAATTGAAACAATGTTATGCTTCCGGGCATTTAGAATCCAGCTTCCCACGGGGAACAAAGCCGTCGGCAGAAAAATAGCGCGCCCGATTTCTGTGAATTCGTGATAACTTTTTTTATGAGGCTGAAATGAATTGTATAAAATCTTTTGTGGAAGTCGCAAAGTTCTCGAGAGAATTTGCTTTCGTCGCAGTTCTGAAGAGATTTATTCCTTGTAAAATGAAGTTTATTCTCCCTGTTTTATTATCTTGTGTGGGCAATTGAGTTTACTTTTCTATGTGTATTCTTTTACGAAGATGTTATCCGTATTCATTGCTCAATTTAATGCATTCGTAAATACACGTGAACAGGTTATTTCTTTGAATATTGGTAACGAAGCTTAATGGCTTGTAGTACAATCGGAAAGCAACAAAATTACCCTTTTTATTTGTTTCTATTGGTATTTTAACGAAGCAACTGCTACCGTGCTATTATGTTAAATGCGTCGTTAATACAAATGGTGTAAGCTATCAGCTGTGGGTGTGGAGCGTGTAGTTTATTGTTATTATTTATTCACGTTGGGCGGTCACGGTAACACGTGTCGTTCTCCGACACGAGCCACTTTACGTCGTAGATCATAGCTGGATAGTCTACTCGTAGTCGGTATAGCACGTCTTGTTCCCGTACTGAAAGCTGGCTAAACACTCTCACACCAATTTACCACACACCCTCGAGCTATTTAATCGAGGGTGAAGGGGTTACGCGTGTACTATTGTTAATTCGCTCTTTAGAGCTTTAGCTTTGTGTTGTTTGGGCACGAACGTACAACGTACAACTAAACTAAGACTATTACGACAACGACAAGGCGGTTTCATGTCTTGATTTGTAGACAACGGCTTTAAAAATCTTTTGTTTCTTGTAACACGTACTTTAATTAGAAATGGAAATTATTTAATACGGTAAAAACCTCCTTTATCTTTTAAAAATGCCCTTAATGTAAATAAAATTTACAGGTTGCGAATCAGTAAACTAATATCCAAAATCGAAAACTAAATAAACAGGGATTAAAACTGCACACAACTGTTACCGGTGTTATGAATGATCCCTCTGATTTTTTTCTCATCAAATCAGCACCCCAACGCGATACGAGTCACCCTCGCCTGACCGGCCGATCGAATATTTCGTGTTCATTCAAAAATATGTCAGTGGGACCCTTATTGTGTCACCGCTGCCAAACATATCTCCCTACAAATTGTTTAAACGCGGTAGCACGTGTTACTCGCACACATTTCACTTTGTGATTCTGATATGAATAAAAAAAAGATTTCAGTTTTGTATTTACATAAGAAATTTGCACCGAGTTTACGACAAGTCTTGCATTTTTTTTATCCTCACGAGGTTATTTTCGTTTATCTTCTATAGTGTTGGTGTGATGTTATTGTTATCATTGCATTTATAGATAACTAATTTGAGTGCTGCGATATGAAGGTTTGGCAGTATCACAAAATCCACATACCGTGTCAAAGTAAATCAGGTTACAACAATACTATCATTATATTTGATTAAATGTTTTATTTAAAAACCGATAACTTATAATTAATTTTACTGAAAATAAAAATATACTAAAATCAAGGTTTTCTTTTTGCTTGAAACCTGCAATTACGTTCAGACTTACAATTACAATTTGAAGAAAATTATAATCTGTTGGTCTAAATCATTCCTGACGTTTAAAAAACACCGTAAAGATTGTTAAGATGAATAAATATCTTATGGAATATTAGTGTGCTTTTTTATTGTTAAATCACGGAATATGTCAAATTTTCAATTTTCGTTGTGTGACACGATTGGCGGACATTTGAGATCAAGGGCAACCAACGCGAACCTTAATCAGCCATGTCGGGGTGTAAAGGTAATCGATTGGAATAACGTGCATAATTTCGTGCTTCTCTAAACATTTCACGATGCTGCATTATAGACTTACATCAAACAAAACTTTCAATATAGGTGTTCACGGTAATATTCGCAATTAATCAGAAAATACTTGTAACCTAATTTAATGTTGATAGTTGCTCCAAATGCTCTGAAATCTATCGTTAGGTTTATTTCTACGAGCTATCTGTAATTCCAGATAATGAACTAAACATCTAAGAGAAATACTTATGTGGTGCCAAAACATCTAAAATGATCGTAAACTATATTTACAACAAACTAATGTTAAGTACATACAGTTACTTAAACGACATAATAAAAGCTATCATACTCGTAAACTCCAGGAAACTTGTAGTTCTCTCAAGTCGTAACTAAGAAGCGGAATACTTAGTCAGCACATTCTTGCTCTCGGGCGTATTCAGCTAAACGGGCGTACGAGACTATGATAAAGTGGGACCATATAACTTGGGACGAGAAAATCTGTACTCTACTAAGTACGGCCCTCCACATCCTAACAATGTTACTTAAAGTTCCGCGGTGAACGCAAACGAGCTCCTGACTTGTTTTAGCTATTTGATTACATTATTATAAAGTCCGCGTATAACGTATTAATATGATAACTATCATAAGACGACACGTGCCAATTCACACGTGCCTGTTGTTAATTCATAACAGAATTTCTTAACATTTAAATTAATATACCGGCGAAATGTGGGTGTACTATTAAGTATGCATCTGCCTAACCCTCCAGGGATGACAGGTGTGATGTTAAGTTTAATAAATTTTATAATGCTTTTATGTTTGTTACCAGGCTGCTGTAAAATGCGCTTCTTCTCCTCGCACAAATGCCCTGTCGACCAAGCCTCGCTTGCCTTTGGCGGCGCTGGCGGCCGACCCTGGGCGAAATCATCCGCCCAACAACGTCAACTCTCATGTAAGTAACACCCATTATCTTGTCTTGAGACCTGATGTGTATGTCAAACAAATGTGGTCGACTGCTGTCATCCTACTACCGAATTAATGGTGTGCAAACGCGATTTAGAACTATTGTAGAACTATTTAATGCATGTGTTGTTCGTGTTTGTTTTCAATAGTTTTGTAGACATAACAAAATACAGGTACACTCTATTTGTGCAACAGTACATAACTTCGAATTTTATTGTGGTTCGTGCGAATAGCGGCAAATTGTTTCTTAGCAAAGTTTCACTCCGGGCTTTGTTAACAGTGATCGTCCATGTTCTTACATCCGCACCTAAGTTAAATGTGTCTGGTGATCTCACGCGGCTAAATGCAGCGAATCTAAATCTGTAAGCCATCGACCGTGCCTCTTCCGGGATCCGCTTTCTCGCCAAACTCATAAAACGTATGCAAACTGCCAATCGACTTGTCAACGCGCCCCGACTCATCTTCAAGTTTGCTTTTAAACCAACATCTGCGAAATGCATACTTTGTTTACTTGTTTTAAATAGTTTGCCAAACCATTAAGCATTGAATTACCGCAAGAGTAAACTGAGTCCATTATGTAGTTATTGAAGCCAACTAACAAACTTGATTTCAAACTTTACTTCTCATGGATTTTCTAAACACTGACTATTTTTGGTGCGATGGTTATTATGTCCGTAACTGTAACTTACATATCATTCATCATTATGTAAGAAGTTGATACAGTTTAAATTTTCTTATTTTTTAATACTCAATTTATTTATTGCATTCCAATATCGTCCTTGCCAGTGGATACGGAATCGCATTATCAGAAAGAACTCATCAAAAGCCAATTTTATTCTGATGGTGATTGGAGATGTGTTTCCAATTAATATAAATTGGCGGTGTTTAAATTAATACGCTTTTGATCTAATAAACTGGTAAATATGAATACCAAAATATATTAAATAAAAGTTGGCAACAGAAATCAAGGAAATTCCTTGGAAAGTTAAAATTAAACCGAAAATAGACATGCCAAAATTCATTGCGAAATCCATGTCGAATGTGAAATTGTTTATTCATCGGGCCAGTCGGCAATGGGAAGCGCTGTCCAGCAACGGCACTGGCTCTCGACTATTTAATTGGCTCTTATGAAATCTTTATTAGATTCACTACATTTTCTGGTGGGGTTAACACTGGCGTTTATATTTGGCTTCATCAGGCCTTTATATCATCATTTTAATATTGCCAATAAAAACAACAGAATATTTGACCTGCTTGGTATTCCTTACCGGTATCCGAGAATCGAATATATATTTCTTCACTCGACGACGCGTGTGCTTGCTTGAGTTCTAAATAGGTTCACATTTCTGATTCGAAAGGAGCACTCTGAGCGGAATGTGAGCAGTTTACCCTGTGTGCTCCCCCGTGAATTTCGACAGTTCGCCGACGCCAGCCAAGATATGTCGCAATCCCATCCAATTTGCCTCCCGCCGCTCGTGCTGTTGCTCGAATAAAGCGGAAAATCTTGCTCCGCAGCGCGCCGCCGACGGAATAAATTATGTCAGCTTCAATATGAAACTGTCGGAAGCGAAGGGCGCATATAAAACGTTAAGCTTAATCGTTAATAAAACATGCTTATCTGAAATTAAATGCAGATTTATAAAACGTATGGATAATAAAAAGAAAGTCAGGCCAATATTTACAAACACCCGTCTCTATACAGAATGGTGCAGTGCAGCAATGTGGTTGTTTTATTAGGAGTGCACTCGGTTGCAGTTTACCGACTATATCACGGTTTGAACAATATCTAGAGTTGAGCGGGGAATGAGCACGATCGTTTGGCACGAGCTGGGACCGCGCCGCTGCGGTGTCGGCTAATAGCTCTTCGCAGATTCAATTTGCTGTCGAATAGAATATAGCCTCCCGGTGCGCACTACGCGATCATTAAGTTACGCTCTCGTCTCCGACGAGGAGCCAGTAAAATTTGCTTCAAACACCTACTACTCAAGCCAACTAGCTTCTAACTTTAATTTAATTTGCTTCCTAATTAGTTGAGCAAGTAATTGACTTAATGTGACCTCGCTTGGGTTAAAAACTAAATTAAGTTCTAAGTTTTCAGTGCTTGCTAGTTCGTGTGGAACTTTTCGATAATGAAGCATCGTTATGATGAGATAAAGGCAGTCTTGCGCATTTAGCCGGATGGTCCCTAAATCGCAGTTTCCATAAGCTGCTTAATACCATACTCGTATACCTATTTAAAAAATGTTATCCGAGTCTCAAAACAACAGTTTTGAGTTTATTTTTAAGCTGGCCAACTTATACAATCCACATTACAAACATACCAATATACCTGTGTTTGTAAGTTAACATGAAATTGGTTGCGGCGGACATGGATTGCTTTCGACAGAAGAGCGTCCTTATTGTGTTGTCTCCGGGAAAGCTGGCGTATCGCCACGGACGCGACACGCTGCCAATGCCAAATGTTTTTTATTCCCCCTTTCTGGACGATATTGCCGTTTGCTTACGTAGCCCTCACTTGCCTTATCTTAAACGACAAACGGGTCGCATCGTTCATAGTTCAATAGAGCTACGTTTAAAATTTTCCGAATTTTTGCATACCTTGCTTGACTTCATCGCGTATTTTATTATGAACTAGTTGTTGCCCGCGACCTTCGTTCGCGTGAAATTATTGTATTAAAAACCCCCTTTTTGAATCGGGATTTTTTTTAACAATTTCAAGGGTTTTAATTTTTTTGCACGGAACCCTAATATTTTTCTAAAATAAAAGTAGCCTACGTTAGACCTTATAACATCAGCTATCTGACAATAAAAGTCCCGTCAAAATCGGTTGAGCCGTTTCGGAGATTGTCTCGTCTGTTTGTTCCGGTTAGGAATCGATCCTCCTCGCTACATCCAAGTTCGTAGACGTTATTGGATTAGAGGTGGGGAATGCGCAGCGTTGCCTTAATATACATTGAAAAAAAAAACACAAAGCGACATCGTTAACCGCACATGTAAAATATAATGTGTTTAAAATGGAACAAGGCTTTAATAACATAACAATGATTTCAATTGAAATAAGCCATGCTCACATTCATTAAACACGGCTATGGAATTGATACGTTTATTTACGAAGCGCTTTGCAAATTTAATGGATTTATTGGTAAATGATGTCTTCATTGAACTTTAATTGAAATTGCACAATGGTTCACAAATTAACAATTCGTGAAATCCAGTGAACCGTAGAGAATTTAATAATAATGCCATATGAATATGAGGTACGTTAATATATTATATTTGTTCGCCCACCCCGTTGATTTTAATAATTATAAAACACAGCAGTCAAACATTGCATAGCTGTTTATTTTATATAAATTACGTGTTTATGAGGGGCAAATTAGGCTTCCGAGAGTAATTGGATTATTTACCCAAATGAGTACAATTGCACGTTTATATGGTTTACTCAATAACTCCGAGGACATTTCTAGAAAGGTTCTGTCTTGGAATTGGAATGGATTTTACTTCTGTATAAAGTTCCATTAAACAAGTATTCTGGCTGTGTTTGCCGAGAATTCTGTGTGATTTGTTCGGAGAACTTGAGCCCCAGACGAAATAAAATGTCAAACAAGTTTATTTAATGCATAACGACACGACTACAGCTGGAAATTATGTTAGCAACCTGACATTGCATATTAATGCTACACGGTTACCACGGAAAATGTTTCGTGAACTAAAAATGTCTTTGACATTTAATACACTTATATTATGTTCGCTGTTCATTTAAATGTAAAACGCTGAAATTATTAGTACGTACTTCTCTGCACTCCATTACATTTTATGTGCAATTAAATATGTAGTTTGTTTCGTTCAGTTTAACGAGTCGTTACGTAGTTTAATGCTGCTATTTTTTGTTAGGCAAAAAAGGGCTTTGTGATCTTTAACCCAACACTTGCCGAGTGTAAAAACGCGGACTGCTGTGAGGGAAATAAACTAGACAGACACCTACGTAATGTACATTGTTTCTTGTACGAACTCAGGTTATTTCAATTCCTGTTAAACTATAATAGAATATCAATATTCCTATGCAACCAAAATTCATCTATTCAAAATTCTGATGTAATTCGCCCACGGCCGCAGCACCCTGGATATATTAATTCAATTACATAGCCATTCGTCCGGCCTGTAGCACTATTGTAGAACGGTATGTCGCAAAATTCCATTTGGAAATACCACGGGCTAACGCGCGCCGCGTCAGATCTGACTGGTTCGCTGTGATAGGATACGCCTAATCCACGTGTTTTTGCTGTAATCTCCCTATATTTGAAGCTTAAACTTCAGTCATGTGTTGACAGTTTCGATATTTGTTTGTGTATAAATATCGCGAAAACTGAAAGCTTTTCAAATCCCAGAATCTAATAATGTTTATGTGGCATGCCATAGTTGAGGCTATAATAAAGTTGCACCATCTAATCACTCTTAGACGATTTGTAAGGACGTAACTAAAAATCACAACTTGGCTCAGCATAATTAGAGCGCAGTACTCCGCACTAGTGTTGTGTCAACGAAACAAGAGGAGTAACGTGCTGCCACATAAATAAATTATGCAATACGTCACTTAACGACACTGCACCCTTGCACCTCGGTGAGACACCTCGCTTAAGGTAAAGCGCTATGGGCTGCTTTCAAATTTTTTGTAGCAATATCAACACGATATTAATACAGCAGTTCACTACCAAATTACTGTCATAAAATTAATTAAACAACTTAAACAAACAAGTCGGCCACCGGTAGTAATATAATACTCCCAGCCGGAGAGATTTCATTGCATATGAATTATCATCTGACATCCCGTATTAAGCTGAACCCGAGAGTGCATATCCACTGGAGTGTCTGTTCATGAAAAATGTAATTGAATGATTTATCTCGTTGGTCACGTTTCGCCGCCATATGGACTTCTCATGAATAAGTAATGTTCGGCTGCGGTCGTTGTTTCAATTAGCGGTTGTGTCGACGGTCGGGCACGACTGCTTCCCGCCAGCCACCCGCCACAGACCGCTTATACAGAAATCAAAACTATTGTTATGAAGATGCGGTATGCAGTTTCGTCGAATGGACTGCCGTAGCGTTAATAGAAATTCGATATAGTGCTACCACCTGCGTTGATAAAGTAGTATTTACAATTTTTCATATTTAAACAAAAAATATCAATACCTTATTGTCGTATCTTGCAGTAAATTTTAAATATTTTTCAAATCATAAGGTAGGCACGCTAACATGTCGTTTCCTAAGTGCCTTTTTATCATCGCACTTGTCTTCAGTCATTCCAGGAATTGGAATCGGTACCCGTTCTTTGTTCATACATATTTAGCTTCATAATCACACCCTTGAAAAGAGATATAATAACATTATTGTATAATGTATACTTGTCCGCATATGTATACATTGGCATATCTATCGATCACTTAACTTAACATAAAATGATTTATCTTAATTTCATATTGACATAATTAAGATAAACAAAAAGCTTTTACTCAAATGACTGGCATTAAATCAAGGTCTACTAAGTAAACAGTAACCAAACCCAACATTTTGCACTTGAAACAAACCTCGTGAATAGGAGTGGAAGCCCCGTGTTATTCCTATAATCGGGGCGTACGATAATGAGCGAAAGTAATTATGTGGCAACATCCCCCGTTACATCTCCGAAAGACACGACCCATTCAGGGATTAGAGGGATCTCGCTCGCCTACGACGGATTAAATTGATATGTGCGACGCTGCTTAACTCGTTTTATGTAAAGGGTCGGAAAGCAATCCCTTTTATTAGAAGTGGAGACATAATCTTGCGCGTATGTCTTTTTGTTGTCTATTATGGGAGCTGAACGTCTCAACTTTTATTGTTTTTGCCATTTCATAAGCTACTTGGGATGCTATTTAGGAAGGGTTGTTTATGGCATCTGCTTAGTATTTTGACAATCTGCTCTTTATGTGTTTTGTGAATCTCTTGATGTAGCATTTTATTGCTCGATATAAAACTATTTATTTGTTCTTAGTGTTTAGTGTTCTGAGTATGCGAATTCCACTTATACGTATAAAGATTTTGTTCCGGTCGACGACCGTTCCCGGAAACGGTGTCGTTTACATAAACCTAAACCGGCCGCGAGCCGCGAGTAATGGCCTCTACACTTGTACGGTTCAGAGATACGGCTTGAATTGCAATGCACTTTGTAATTTATTCCGATTTTTGCTTACGAATGATTATATTGTGTTTTAAACCCAAATTATACATACAAAGCTGTTATTCGCATGAACCCCTTTATTTAATTTACACCTACTTTCACTAACGTCACTCTAGAACACAAGTAGTTAAAAATACTAAATTAAAGCACGACATAATTATCAGCTGACTAGTATCAGGTCTTTTTCGCGGATATAGGACGTTCAGAGAGTTACTTAAAGTTAAGACAAGCTGTAATAAAAACGTCAACATGTGTGGATAAACTGGCATTAATGTAAACTGTAAGCAACGTTTAAAACTAAGGCGGTTAATTTTAAATCAAGCAGCGAGTAATTAATCTCAAAGTTTAAAAAGGAAATAGCACTTAACAACTGAAACAAAACTATACATATTTTATGAGAAAAAAAAAGAAAACCAAATTGAAAGTTAACAATCCGTAAAGTTATATAATGATTTGGAAGTTCATTGCGAAAGGGTCGTCGAAGTTATCCATTTACGGAGACTTATACTCGTTTTATTTTCTTTTAGCAGTCCTGTACAGCGTTCGTCGCTGAGCATCACAGTCTCTTCCCCCGCTTGAACGAGCGCCTTTCGAACCCTACCGTAAAATAGACGCGAAATGTGATAAATGGAAAACTCTTTTTATTGTCGGAGCCCGGGGCACGTTACGTTATGGGTCGGCTCCACTCATCCCGCCCGCACCCTCGCTTTCCCGGCCCGTCTTATCAAGTTTTCTTATATCCTAGTTACCGCTCAATTTTGTGAGCCTTATATAAAAAGCTTTTTCTCTGCTCCCCTCTTTGCAAAAGAATTGCTCTTAAGGTATCTGTCTGTACACGAATCTCTATCACTTAAGTGTGTAAGAAAGCTTATGATTTTCTTGCCCTGTTGAGTGCGGGCCTGATATGAAATTGACCCTGCATTTGTTTTATTCAGGGTATTACGCTGCTTCAAGACGCTGGTACGTCGGATGACAGCGGACGGGCGTCAGAAAGACTAACGGGTAGTTCTGTGGCGCCTCGCGATCCCGATTCTTCCCGTGATCGTCTTAGTGACGTAAGTATTTTAATCTTACATCACTTTACGCCCTAGTGCCCATTATCAAAAGCAAGTCGTGTCTTAGTGCATAGAACCTTCAGCAATGAACTCTCTGCAAAGCCCTTTCATATTATTTTTCTATCTAAGAATTTCACGTTCGAAAATTCTTACCGGAATCATTTACATCCTGTTCGTTCTTTACTCTGCCACAAATATCGTCTATTTGTGTCGTGCTTTATAATACGAATACGTTGACAAATGAGGTGCATGTACGAATTCACTTAGTGTTGTGATTGTAATGCGTGTTAGATCGTGAATAAAAAGTATAAATGTCTTCTATTTTTTTGCATATCTTCTCGTCTCTCCTATTATTATAATTGGCAATGTTGAAGATACAATTCTTTCTCTAGAAGAACGCTTTTTCTGTTTGCTATGTTACTTTGAAAGCATTGTGGCTAAGACGAGTGTTAGGAGAGACGGGACAAACTTCACCACCCCTAGTCACTCCAATCCACTCATATGTTCGCTTTCTCTCTCCTGCCTACAGGCCAGTAGCCGCTGTAGTTCCGGAAAAGGCTATATCGTGAGTATAATCAATGTTGTCCGTTTGCTGTGTAGACCTTTCTTTATTATTTTTCTTCTATTTCACCACGCACGACTCAGTAGAACCCTTGCTGCTTGCATGATTGAGGTAGAAATTAAATGTATTTTCTTCAGAATTTGAAAATTATGCTAAATTGATATCATAATTATTGTCATTATGAATATCTAATATGCCACTAACCCATAAATGAATACGGTCTATGAATAAATTGAATGAACTAAAGTGGAAAATAACCCTTGTCTGTTGGAAAAGACATGTAATGGCTATAATTCTCTATTACTGTGTGCAAATTTACCCAGATCACGCAACACACATAGACCCTGTTCGATATTCGGCGCGTATCGCAGCTAAATCACGAGATTTGTCGAGGCGGTGCCGTTCCGTACTACATAACATTACCTGCGCCCGTCCTGAATACTTCATGTTCTGTATTTATTTGAAATTGTAATATCTCAGCCTGATCCCTTGTTGTTTCCCCCGGCGTGAACTTACCTCATAAATAACGCGTAACGTATTCGTCGATTTATGTTACGATAATAGTCTTCTTTTCCCATATGAATTGGACTTTTCCGAGATTGTTTGATGGTAATGTGTAGAATACGTTCATCTACTTCCAAACACTTCAGTACGACCATATGTTCTGTTAACAACAATAAACAAGCCACATTAAAAAATCACCTCATTATTTTATGCAGACTATTCGCATACTTAAAATTCTAAGCAATTTGTTTTAACATACTGTTTAGAATAAATTGCACGCTTGGTTTAGGTGTGAGTTTTTCTTAGAAAATAAATGATTTCGATTTTGTGGTAAGAATTATGCTGGCAGCTTTCAGATAATTGCGGCTTTAATCTTCAGCTGCGGATTGTAGTAACAAATGTATATTAATAAAAGTCAACATGCATGAATTAAGCGAAGTCAATCCACTTCCTCTGAACGCCACATCTTTTACTCAAATATGTTTTTCTCCTTTTGCAGTGTGATAGCGAAGGCGACGATGACAAGGCAAGTACTTTAATATTAATATCACTTTTCAAAACTTCCCAGTTAATGTTTCTAAACGATATTTACGAATCGCGTAAATTAATTAAACCAGTCTTCAACTCCTCGACTCTTTGAGAGTTGGAAAAGTTGAAACAGAGCGTTGGAAATAAATGTCCGTGTAATGTAAGTGGCGAAGTTGCTCGTTCCCGGTTTATTACCCGGTCGGACTTGCCAGTACACAGTGATTAATCTCGCGGGGCGGAACGCCACGTTCTAAGCACCTGTTTACAAAATTGTTTCGTTGGATTGTGGTTAATTAATTGACTCTGATTTCTTTTCTTTTTTGCTTAGAACCATCTTGACTAACGATATTTATAATAGAACAGGCTAATCGAATGTAGGCAGAAGTCCGCTTTGTAGTCGGACTGTAGTAGTGTACATGCTCCAGGGGCTTAACTAACTCGTCAACAGGTTGTGAAATGCGAGTCAAAAGCGGCCAGAGTTTGAGTGTTGAGCGCTCTCCGACGCGTGTCGACGTGGCAAAGGGCGCTGATTACGCGCCGTCGCTCTGTTCAGTAATTACTAGATTGGCGCAGTCTGGAAGTGCCCGTAATTAAATACATTACACCTCCTTTAGCGGTACTAACTGCTGGCAGTTGCGCTTTAACATGTCATGTTATTTATACCAAACCTGTTGACAAACTATTACGTTATATAGACTGAGTGTTGCTGAATTCGTAATTGATTTATGTATTTATTCAATTTTGTCGTAGGTTGTTTTAGAATTTGAATAGTTATGCCATTTTGACAAATCAAAACATACGCCCAAAGCAACCGATTCTTACAGCTGGTTATGTCTTAACACTGACTTTGTTCATTTCAAGAACAGCCCAGTCTATAAAACAACCTCGTAGAACAATCTGTGACAGCAGTCGTGCAAATCCGAAAGCTTTAAAAGACTGATACCATTGTTCGAGCGGCCGCAACCCCGACTCGTCCGTTCCCCTTAATCTAATTATCTGGCCGCTTCGCTGCCTGCTCCGCACGAAACACCCCACCCTCAATTTCTCTCAATTTTCTCAGGAGAGCTAAGTATAAGTGTTTTATTAGGCAATCCGTCCCTTGATGTGTAATGAAATCTCGGTTTTGCATTAGTACTTTTGTGAACTCGTTACAATTACATTAGTTCAGTATGTTGATGATATTACCTGACCATCATCATTCAGCTGAGCCCCAAGCAAAGGCACAACGTCCCTTCCTGTGCTTTCGCATACAACTCATTTCTCGCCAGGTCATCAGTCCACCAAGTGTGGCCTGTCCACGCTTTGCCTTCCAGCACGCGGTCGCGACACCAGATCCCTTAGGCCCCCATCAGCTAGTATCAAGTTATCAAATCTTTCCTCAAAATAATAAATACAAACCTATCGAGCCTAAAATATTCGATGAAACTAAGCTGTATGGATTAAAGCTGTGCTTAGTTATCTAAGTTCAGCATTGCAAATAGCAAAGAAGAAATCCCGAAGTTCCCATAAGTGTAATCGAGTTTTGAACATAATCCCCTAGTTGTCAAACATAATCGAATTATGAAGTTGAACGGCACAATAATGGCAGTAAATGGATATCTGAGAAGGAAATCAGAGTCGAGTCTGTGTTGTGCCGTAGTCGATTAATTAAATTATCCCGTGAAGTTGACAGCGCTGAGCACGTCGCTCGGAGCATCGCAAGCTGGGAGCGCTGTGTCGGTGAGAGCGGGTGCCGTGGTAGCGCGTGCCTGCCATTGCTCGCTACACTTAGCTAGAGAGCGCCACTAACTCGATCCGATTCCACTTGGGCTATTTGCACTCCGAGTTCAATTATGCCTCCACTTTGATATGCAAATCCGGTCGCGTTTGGCTAATTACGTAGACGCTTCCGTAACATCATTTCAAACGTCAACTTACTGTATCTACTTCACGCAGACGTGTGCGTACTGCTAGAAATGAGGTGTCATATTCCTTTAAATTATAAACTCTAAAAGCTTCAGTTAATTTATGTTAGACTTTCTCAGTGGGTTACTCACAAAACTAGTTGTACTACAGTGTCTGTTATAGTTAAGTTACTCCGTCCTTCAAGTTTTCTGAAAACAATGGAGAGGTTATGGATATAACTTGAGCATGAATCTGGACAAACTCTCAGAGCTCGGCAAACTGTTATTAGCTTAGTAGTAACAGGAGCCGAACTGGCGATGCAGGCGGTGGACCGGCCCGCCCCTGCATAACCGCAATCCGTCGGGTTGCGCACTCGTAACTTGCAGTTTACTGCTAATACAACAACATACCACAGCAGTGCACATTGTCATAGTTTTGATCAGGTATTTTAATACGGAGAATAATTCACATTATCATATTTCACCCTATATATATTTGTTGGCTGTAGACTTTGACAAATAGGAGGTTAAATCTGTGTCGCAGTCTATACTTAAGCTCATCATCATTCATCAAATGGGCATATCACTTCTGGTCGATTTAAGCGGGTGGTAGTCTCAGTGTGGTGGGTAATCTGTGCGAACAGGGGAGGCTGCCTAGAACTGTCACATTAATAAGCTCATGAATCTGATTGGGTGCTACCAGCCTTAAGTGCTATCATAATCACTAATCTCGTTTATATTTCAAAACAAAACGATTCAAAACCCTCATAAAATAGCAAAAACTTTTATCATTTGTATTCGGTAGAAACATTCATTTCTTTTATGCTGCATTGGGTGCCACTTGGAAAAATTTACCTTACGCAAAGCTGCCTCGGTTAATTGAAAGAGCTTCTTTCGTTTGGTGTAATATTTTACGGCGCAGTCTGTGCCTCGTTGCGGTAACAGCAAAACGGTCTCGCTGCGACACACCAGTTTTCTTTAGTGCTCTCTCCTTGGGCGGCCGCTTACGACTCCTTTTAGAACTCGTTTTAGAAGCAACAAGAAAATAATTTAATCTACTCCGCGGAATCGAAACATAAATTTGTTTTCAACATTATCTTAATCGCTACTTCTCTTTTATCATCTTTCAGCGTTGGCTTATTTCTTAAAGTTCTTTTTACTTTCATTTCCTTTGCGTAGAATGCCCTTAGAGTTTTTCAAATCAGCAATTACGGTGAAAATTTGATTTGAATTGCGGTGAAATTGTGAGGGCGTCTTTAGATTAGGATTTCATTCTGGGAATATTTACTTTCATGATTTTATTTATATTTTCTATTACGTTGCGGACCTATTAGAGTGTATAGTGTGTTTACAAGTAAAACATGAAGATATTAATGTTTAGTGCAGTAGTAGGCCGAGTGTGGTATACCCACATGTACCGCAATAAATCGGCCGCACCCACGGCGACGGCGCTGCGGCACGCGAGATAAGGGTCACCGCAACACCATTAAGTACTACAATGTCACAGTTCCGCCGATCAACTACATAAACCCCTCAACGCCCACTACACGCTTTATGACTTACTCGCACCTACTAACATTTCATCCGTCAACGAGCCACCAACGTTTTGCCTCGGCACATACCGGTGTTATTTTAATTTAATACAACCGTAATTATAATAAACTACATAACTACGTGATTAACATAATGTTCCTAGAATGTTCTACTTTTGTCTTGTAAACGAGCATAAAGTGAAAGAACAAATTGCGAGTTTCCCCAGTATTTTCCTCGCTCGGAAAAATATATGTTTTATTAAAGCTCGGCATTTCCGAGAGCGCGGCAACCTCGGGGCGAGGGTGGCTGGCTCAGGGGGATGGGTTCGGCGGCGCGCCAGTGTATAACAGACAGTAGAGGGATATAAAACATATTTACGCGCCTATAAAGTACTCTCGTACGCTCGCTCTCCACCATTTTCTTTTGTTCCTCGCTCGCAGCCAATGATAATGCTTTCTCCCGTTCGGTTAAACTTATTTCTCTGCCGTCTTATCTGGCTTTTCTTCGGCACTTTTATTTATAACCGAAGTGGTGAAATGTAACAACGTGAAGTAAACGATTTTGGTTTCAGCTTGCTTTTTGACATCTTGTTTTTTGTTAAAGGTTTATTTATGTTGCTTTGTTATTTTTATTTAGGCGTATTGTTTATGTAGCGGTCTACTTTTGTAAATTTAACATTCGTTGTGTTGCAAAAATCAACACGTAGCATTTGATTGATAGCGAAACGACCGGTTAAGCCAATAAATCTATTAAACATTTGATAGTGTATATCTAGTAGACTGTTACTAAATAGGTTGTTCATTTATACTCTTACCTACATAATGTGATAAAAGTACATGAACGTTGGCTAAAAGAAACTGTAGGGCATACTCAAAGCTATTCAGAACAAGCAGAACGGAAGCCAGAGTGTTAACAGCAAAGCGAGGAGCGTCTTAATCTTGCGCTACAGTACGGCTCAGAACAGAAACCCCTTGCGTAGGTGAGAGGGTGTAATAACAAGAGTCGCCCGTTCCCCGCCACGCCACCCTTCAGTCGCCCGCAGGCTCACCCGCTTGCAAAGTTCTACGGAGATTCCTATTACTCCGTCCGTGCTCCAGTCTAACCGGCTTGACTTAGATAAGACCTAACTTGCAACGATGTAAACTGAACCTTAAACCCTCGTACTTATATCACTCACATTTCAAGTCTTTGTTCAATGCGAAACGTAGACTTATTCCTATCGGTTGGTCATGTAAATAAGTAATATAAAGCCAACGCGTTCCCATTTATTAGAACTCGATGGAATAGAATCTATTTTAAAATAAATATCTGTTCTCTGTAAGATATTTAGAAATAATTCTTGAAAGTGAAAGCGAAAAACATTGTTGCTACTTTCGAAACGTGTAGGACAAAGAGGCGTCGTCAAAGGGCCGTAATCATCCGTAGGCAGGCGAGTGTTAGCACTCGACGCCGAGGTCGGGATATCTCTCGACGGATCAGCAGCTCACTCGGGATGCACTCTGCGATTCCGTTTGTCACTGCACCCGACTGCGGTCTGAGCTCCCGCTCTGATAAACGCATGTCAACGTGCTTTGAATGCGGAGCGCATTTAACCACGAGCCGGATAGAAGCTTAACACGTACGGTATAATTCAACGCTATTAGTGATATCGCAATGTTAAGAAGTGATTTTATAATTTAATATTAAACTCAAGACTAAGTTGTTAATAATGGATTTTCTGACTACCCTGAGTGCCATACCTGGCATTGACTAGGCAGGTTCTTCGTTTCATAAAACTTCTAAAAAAACGTATTAACTACCAACTTTACTAGAAGGTTTTCATGTCTGATCTAATTAACACGATTAAAATACAATAGGTCTAACTAGTAAACTAAAATTTTAGAATATAGTATTTAGTTATATACTTCTCGTTTCACATCACATCAACAAACAGTAAATCCCATACTTATGTCAAAGTCAAACATAAATAATTATGTATAAAAAATCGTCGGTGAATTGTTGAATTAATTTTAATGTATCACGAGCCGCAATATATCAAGCGGAGCAGGGTACGGCGGGCGCGGCGCACGACATGTTACGCAGATAAGCCGCTCGGCTATTTGCACGTCGTCGTAGTCGTGTGTGCGGCACTGCGACCCGGTCCGGCCGTAATTAGCCGGCCGCAAAGTTCGCCGAAATGTTACACGAACACCCCACGAGCCACACTAAACACAACACAAGCTACCGTGCCGTACGCAAATTATACAAGTCCCTTGGAACCGATGAGCTTTGTCTGTTTGTGATGTTGCTTTGTGTTTGGAAATGCGGCTTCACAATGCTTCTCTTATACACAAAACAATCTTAAGTTTACCAAGCTTCGCTAGAAGCTCCGCTACGGATGCTTAAGTGGCCAAATTCAAAATTATAAGAAATAGCGGAAAAAGCTCAAAGTCCGAGGGCTGATTTTGATAAAATCTAAAACGATATGTTGTTATTTCACACTTTATGCATACCAGTAACCAACTTTCTATGTACACACATTTTAATAGAGCTTAAGTTTATTCGCAATAAGTTATAGAATCTAATTATAATAAATAGTAGACCAAGTGTTCAAAGCTTTCTAAAAGATAACACTTAACGGTTCAAGCCTCAGCAGTCGTTATTTTCGTCGTAAATAGCTCCAGGTCGTTAGTGGCCCGAGGAACCGGGAAAACAAACATGTTACGCGACGACAATGTGATAAACCAGTAGAATACACCGTCCCGCCTGACTTTAACCGTTCCACGTCCATTAATAATTCGCTAACTTTGCGACAACACCCAATTTATAAATTCCGTCTGGAGTGAGATTTCAAGGAATTATTATAAAGTAATCTAAGTTAGGCGACCCAGGGAGGATGACAGGTGTTTAAATATACCGCAGCGCGTCCCCACAATGGTTTACAGTATTGTATAACGTCCAAGACAGAGTCATTGAAGCGAGCTGTCCGCCGAGCTTACTGAACTTGCCACGTTAATTACTTGTTATGACTCGGAATGCATTTCATATCTCAGTGGTTAGGTGCATTGTCTGCCTTGACGATTTGCCAACTCAAGCGAGCTTTGTTAATGTTTAACATTATAGCTGTATGTTTATTTTATTTAGATTGATTATCTGTTTATTTATGCGAAACATAAACGGTGTCAGGAACTCGGGATGAAAAATTGGTATTTAACTATTTATTTATCAATATACGACCTGCAATCGTAGCATGATAACCGTTGAAACAGGTTTTGTCGATTCTTCCTTCGACAAAACCTGTTTCTACGCTGGTCATGCCAGGCGTGCTGGGGAGGGTTATACAAATCATTAAGAACAATAGAAATTACTCTGAGATAATATTTTTGAAATTGTCATCATTGCTTTCGCTATCCCAACAAAAGCAAATCGCTGAGACAGCATTCAATATAAAAATCATTGCTAAAACACCGAGTTTACATCCACGTAAACGTGTCGGCCCAATAAAATCTCCGTAAAAGCGTGTCAATGACAATATGCGTGTTTATATTCTTTGAATTTGTACGTCATACTTCCTTTCTTAATCCAAGCATGTGTTTTTGTCTTTGGACGTTGATATTATGATTCAGTGCCAATCATTGAAAACGGTTAAAAAAAATGTAGATATTTATGTAAACAATTATTTTCTGCTTGGAAAGTCTAAAGACGAGAGAAATTCTTAGAATAGCTAAAGTCATACTCATAATTTACTGCTACTAAAAGTAAATATTTCATTCTTCTAAACTCATAAAAATGCTAAACAGCGTGATTATCTTGTTACAAAGTGCCAAATAGTGTTTATATTGTATTTTACCCCACGTCGGATCATAAATTATTTTCCTTATCGATGCCGACACGCCGTTATCGTCCCCATCTTACTTTTACTCGACTCCCACGCCTACGATCACGACCACCGTTTATAGTAATTTGTCGTCAAAAGCATTAATACAACACTTGGTTCTTTTTATTGGTGCTGTTTTTGTAGAATATAAATGTTTATTAATATATGCTAACTAAGTTTAGCTTCTTAATATGTACATTTCCATAGTTTTGTTTTACAGCATATCATAAAATATACTTGTGTAAGACACATCATTATTGTATATGAACTCCAAAGTACCATTCTGCGACGCTTTAGTGTTCGTCGCGTCGGATTATTTCCCTCTTTATGCCGGCGAGCGAGATGCGTCGACCACTTTGTTGTTTTATACTTCGTTCGAAGCGACTTTATGCATCGCCTCATTGCTCTTCGCCGTTTCGCTTAGTTTCCCCTCTCTATTTTCAACTCACGTTACTACGTAAATTTATTTTGAAACAAGTGATCCGCCGACGTCCTTATATGTACGTCGCTGCTTTATTTATGTTTATTTTCTCTTTGTGCTTGTTTTAGCTAAATTAATGTTTTTGTTATGTGACTTGGGTACTTATTCTGACAATAATGCCTTCATTAAGTATTGCATTGCATCATACGGTAAAATCTAAAAATGACAATTTAGTAAGGATTTATGACATATATTATTTTAATAGACGATTGTCTTTAAATTAACAAACGTGAAACGGATGAGGATATTCAGAATTATCATAAAATATAAGTAGTCTTTGTTTTTGTGGCACTAAAAAACTCTATGACGTTCCAGTAAGTCTATAAAAGTACCTGGTAAGATAGTAATAACAATAATGTTAAATTAATAACAGTATTGTTAATAAGAATTCTATGTAATTCTTGGTAACATTTGTGTTTTTAACTCATTTCGTGTAAATTTATGCTTGTTTACATTTATTGCAGCACGGCATGAAATGCGATTGTTTTAAGTCGTTGTTGCATTCCTTATACTAACAATCGAAGGTAAATCCTAAGTTTTGAAGAACTTGCAAACCAACGATTGCTTTGCATGCTACAACATCATAACATAAACAAAGCTGGAAAATCAATAGACAAAATCTGTTTAATGATTTGAACAAAAACAAAATATGATGGCGAAAAACTTGATAACACAAGCCTGAAGCCACCCACAATTGTCGGCACGCCGCCGCCGCTCGTCGCGCGCCGTTTACAAACGCTCAGAAACAAACTACATTTTTATACGGAGAGCAAACAAAATGAGTTAGTGGTGCCGTAGAGTCGCTTTTCCCTGTATTTCCAACGAGCGAGCTTGAAAATTCGCTTTAATACCTTTGTTCTACAGGGCTTTACAGCTCTCATGTTTCGCAGAAATATTTTCCGAGCGCAGGTTTACTTTACCTATGTGTGAATATTCTGCACTCCATTTCGCCCCTTTTAAAATATTCTTGTTCCAACATTTTTTTTTTCAGGTTGCAACGATTTTAATGATTTTGAGTGAGGTCATTTCATTGCGTTATTATTTATTGAAATACTTATGTGCAAATGAATGGGTTTTTCAGCTTCTGGGTTGAAAACCGTGTTATGCATTTCACGCCTTTTATTGTGTCATCCAACTGCATTACTGTCAATATATATAGTACATAATACATTCCACATGTTATCTGTAAGTTCAATTAGTTAAATGAAAACAAAACTCGATAAAGTACCTACTAAAAAGCACAACATTGACAAATCAGTTTGTTAAGTGTTTAAGGTATGATCGCTCCCATTGCGGAATTAAATAAAATGATAGAACCTCCCGGTTGAGTTTATTCATTACAACCCACGTCGGGTCGTCGGTGGGGGCGCCCACCCTCACTCCACTCGCTTTATGGATATAACCTCGACAAAATACCCCTAAAATTGCACTGTTTTTATTATGTTCTCTCTTTATCTCTTTTGGTTTGTTGCTCCTTTTTACGACGTTATTATTTTATTAGGGAATAAAGCAAATAATAGAGTCAACCGTGATTAACTACTGCCAATATCGAAATAGCTTTGAGCACGATATTTTATTAACATCTCGTTCACAGATACAGAGTTTATTTACTATTTCATACCTGTCATGAAATCTTGTTCACAAAAATGCGTTCCGTTTTAAAACTTTAAATTATTGAGCAATGAATATAAAGAAACCAAAATGTTTTTATTTAAATTATTACAAAAACAAGTAAAGTGTATTGACCCCTTGCCTTGACAGATAGAGAACATAATCACGTGCAGAGTCGTAAAATGACCAGACTGGAATTAAATAATCATTGTTAAAACTGTCAGTGATGACACATTGAAATATCTGATGCGATTTTTCTGTATCATTAAATAGAAACATTGTTTAGATGCCAAATAGTTCGCGAGAGCGATAAAACAAAGCGGCTGGCAAACGACCAAGTCGCGCAAAGCGACACGAGTGGATGGGCTCGCGATTTGCAACGCGAACACTGGTTACTAGCGTACAGCGTCGTGAAGCCATGTCGCCTCATGCCTCGCACGCCGTGCTTAGCTCAGATTTGCACGGATACATTTTAAATGGAGCCGCCAGATCGCAATTACACTCCCTTTGAGCTTGCGGAATGCGTTATGTATGACATTCAATTCAATTTGGCGCACAAAGCCTGCGTCGAAATTCTCTTTCTCTTTGACCGAATCCTCTTATGCAACAACGCTTTGTTGGCGAAATATGTAGTTTCAAGTTAACAGCCTACGTTTTGATGTTATTTGGAAATTTATCTCTGCATGTTGTGCTGGTTGTGCAACATGTGCTGCTGTATTTATTACAACAATTTACACTTTGATTCTGAGTGTTATTGTGACATAATCTGAATCGGTGAATATTGCAAGTCAGTATTCAAATTGAAGAGTTTAGGCGCTACTCTAAACTTTGTTGGCAGTGTGCTATGTCTGCGGAATGTCGGACGTGTCCACCTGGTCCGTGGGCGTGCGCATCCCTTTGAAGTAAAGAACACACATGCTTCGTGTCAGACTTCTGATAAATAAACAAAACAAATTCCTTGCGATGCAATCAACCTACATATCGATGTAATACCGCTAATTGTTGTCTCGTACACTCATGGCATGCCTGTCTTCACTCAGGCTCCTATTATTGGTAGTAGCACTTAGATACACAAAATAAACAGCAAACTAAAACAGCTGAAACGCAGTTTTTCGGTAAGGTAAAGCAGATTTTAATTCAAGTACACGTTTTTGCGCTGAATCAAGGTAACATTTCATATTCAAAGAAGTAAAAATATTAAAACATAATCGTATGTAAATTTAATATGGTAGGGTTAAGTCGTTGTTAATTAATTTAAGCCGAGCGAGGTGAGGCTCGATTAGCGGAATAAATTGGGCTTGCGGCGGGCACAATCCCCGGCGCAGTAAACAGCGCCGACAACAAAGGCAACGGCAGCCGCCCCTGCGCGGGAAAGGCGAGCTTAATGCTTACTCATTATTTATTCACATCTATAACGAGATTGTCAGTGCTCCCTGTCCCCGCCCGCTTCTCTACAGCTGCCCCGCTTATTTTATCTCTACTTGTAGACTCGTCTTTGCCGTATTATTTACTCTCACTCATACTTAAATAATTTTCTTTTCCCTCGAGTTATAAAGTTATTACAATTTTTCTCCAAGTTCTTCCTTTCTTTAAAATTACGATCGAGTATAGCAGAACGCTTGAATTGTAAGTACGTTTCTCGTGAATACGGTACGGTTTTATTGAAATAATATATTTTTCCGACGTTGGAAAGACTGTTTTATTTACATGCGTTGGTATTTTCTGAAAACTCAATAAGGACGCGCTTGAATATTGTACCTGCTTTGATGAATGCAGCATTATTATGTCATATGCTTTCATCTCGATCTTTATAGATGTAAGTAGTTTAGTTTTCGGAATCGGTTCCGTTTGGGAATTTCTGATATAACTTCAAATATAAAAATTGAACGAGTGTAAGTAAAACCATATGTGAATAAAGAACTTAGTTTCTCTTGAACATACGTCTCGAAATTTTATTTGAATTACACTTACAAATTCGAAAGTAATATCACACTAAAATTTATTCAAAAGATATGAAAAGCGTCGGAGCACTTGCAAACAGCTAGATAATGCCGTCAGATACTCAACGTGGTCGTTGAAAATTTTATGTCGCCTCTCGCTGCATCCTCCTCTGCAACCCCACCCCGCATCTTTAATTCTACACCCTCTTCAACGCTCTTAGTGTCTGTATACACGGTACGGAGATTTAGTTAATTCTACGTTTTAATTACATTTTTTTCTATATATTTTGTTGTCTGTCGAATGAAGCCTAGTCCTATCCAGTCCAATTCGCAGAAAGCTTCGTGCTACTTTTTCAAATGACAATTTCTCAACTTACTAAAGTTAGACTAAACAAAAATATTTTACGAACAGGCGTAACAAGTTATTTTTTGTTAAAAAAAATACTGTAAAAGAAAAAAATCGAATGACAAGGAAAATTCGGAATTATTTCTTCCGTTGCTGACAACCGATTGTTTTTCCGCTTTGTAGGTAACTATTTTTTTCTCTTCGGTATCTTTTTATGTAGCATAAAAATATATTTAAATTAAATACACAAGCAAACAATATTTACAAAAAATAAATAATAATTGATTTCGACGGTAGTTAGCAAAATTAACGTTTTGTTTCAATAACATGTCGTTCATCCTCATCACTATTCCGATTGAGCAGATACCGAGTCACATTTGTATGTCTAGTGCGTTACTTTGCATTCGCTTTGTTGTGTGTCCTCGTCTGTTCTGTAGAAACACTTTCAAATTTTTGCAGACGCTTTCTCTTTTACGATACTTAACAGCTTCGCCGACAACATAGTTTCTAAATGAGCGATCAAGATACTCGAACAAAAGACCCGAAGGAAACAGTAAACAATTTAGTAAATAAAATACATATTCAGCCTGGAACAAATTTATTTTTAAACAACATAACGTTTATACAGTCAGGGAACGATACAAAAACGCAATCCAACAATACGTTTACCGCAAATTGAATGAGGCTCGAAATAAATCCTGCGGTCGTTGTCTGACTCTCAATACCAGTACCTCCCGTTCGTATCTCTCACCCTTGTTTGTCGTTGTTGGGGTTTTATTCGAATAAAAATATCCGTATGCTCGTATTGTTCTACGGATATTGTTTATTTTTGATACAATAGCTGATCTTTTAAAAGTAATATAAATTGTGCTTTCTGTTATGAACGGAGAAAAAGATTGAAAAATATTTTATAAAAATTAAGGGTCGTGAAACGTAGCTTGATCGTTATCGAGGGCCCATTTTCTCTCCCTCGTTTAAGACCCGACCAAATAGGGGTCCCTAAGGTTCAAGCGTCGTAAACCAAGCACTCTAGTGTATCGTAAGTGTTAATTACTTTTGTCACTCCGCAACCGGGCGGTTAACAAATCTCTTGGTTATATAATTCCACCGCTGAGAACTGTAATTTACATCGACTGACGCAACATTGTTTGGATAATAATTTATTATGCCTTGAAGCGTTCTTAACGGGCGGCTAAATCGATAAGCGTCGTTTTTATTGCACCATTAACAAGCACTGAGAGGGGCGAACTGATTTCAATCTGCGTAATCAATGCTGTGTATCGCACAGTTCACACTCAACGAGAACTAATTCATGCTAATATAGGGAATCAGTGCTCTTACACGGCTAAAGCCATCACACGTCTCTTTCAACAATTTCAAAATTACATGGGCATGCAGTAGATGAAAAATACGTCCGTAGAGTAGTTTGACAATTTAACTTTTCCGCTGCTATTATTTAAAAATTGCCAATGATCTAAAAGTATCATTGCTTCACAATCAAAATACTACCCCTATTGAACAAACAAGCACACTGGTTGAATTTCAAGTTTAATTACCATGACAGATCGCTGGCAGACTTATCCCTTCGGGGACCAAAATCTCCCTTGTTTTAATTCCCTGATACAGTCACCGTTCATACACCGCACGCCGAAAACATTGATTTTCACAAATCGCTTTTAAATTGTAATAAAAAGTCAGCTAGTCTACATGTCACTAAATGGAATTCCTGTTTTGGTTTTAAAATAACACTGGACTCAACTCAAATACTGAAATGTATATTTTGCTAGTTACAAAAAAAAAAATCTTTTCTCGTTTTTATTGCTACCGAAAGTGGGAAAACGAGAGGAAAAAATAAACAGCACGGCTGTCGCTCGCGAGCGAATTTCCGGCTCACTGCCGTTCGGGACGTTTCAATTTTACAAAATATAAACTTTTGCCCTCTGGCTCGTAACAATCGGTTCACTCCAATTTATCATGTGAAATTGAATGAAATCTAAGTTTTGTTATGATCCGTATGGATTGTAGTGTTCCACAAAGCACACTATTATTATTTTTTGAATCTTTGTTTACCAAAATACTGAAATATTGTTTTAGTATTTTATAACAATTTCGGTATGATTTACAAATTGCAATCAAATTGCTTATTAGCTAAGAGATCATGCATAATCATCAGTGATAGGAATAGGTAGTGCCTATTAGCCTAAACTTCGAAGAACAGAGACAAGAAACGGAGACTTCCTTAGGACTAAATTATTTCCGGCACATCTGTCTCGAAATTTCGAGACAACACTTAAATACATTAAAAAAAATGTGTTATTTGGAATAAGTAATTCGTCTATATTTATCTAAAGTTTGTCTATAAATGTGATAGTTTGTATGGATGTCCATTACTCAATTCCACTGGAAATGCTGATTTTGGTAGTGATATAGATTAAGGTGTGGAATAGCACATATGCTACTTCCTATTAAAAAAAGTATAGTTCCCATGGGATACAAAAACAATAGTACACGCGGGATAAGCCGCGGGCATTAACTAGTTAAAAAAAAAAACGTAAGGGTCCTTTCACACCACGGATATTGTCTGGCGATTTTTAGGAGATTTCTATGCAAAAAAAAAACGAAAGAAAAAATGCTCAAAAATCGCCGGTCGATATCGCTCTAGGTTCATTAAATAATTCTAAAGGAAAAATAAAACACATAGAATATTGTTGTAACAAATATATGTATATTTATATTATTTTAAAATATGGCAAATAAATGAATTATTTATTTATTTTAAATACCGACAAAATCAAAATCAAAGCATTTATTTCAAATAGACCATTTACAGGCACTTTTGAATAGTCAATGTCGGTCAGTCCAAGAAAAGTGAAGCTAAATTGCACGTTCCAAAGAGTAGGTCTCTATGGAGAAGAACGTGCAATAAACTCCATGGACACTCTTTTAAATCATAGTATGTGTTACATATAATGCCTTTTTTACACTTGAACTTTAGAAATCTCATTAAACGTAGCCGAGAGTGAGCTAGAAAGAAGATATTTACTTCGAAACGTGTACTGCTTCTTATTCAAACATTGTGATTCATTGTGTATTACGATCAACAAGTCATTTACAAAATGTTCTCCAAAACAAAATTCAGAAAATTTTATGGTTGTAACGACTGTGTATGTTATTATTTTATTATGATATATCTAGTCGCAAACTTTAGGTAAATATAGACGAATTACTTATTCCAAATAACATTTTTTTTAAATGTATTTATGTGTTGTCTCGAAATTTCGGGACAGATGTCTCGGAAAAAATTTAGTCCTAAGGAAGTCTCCGTTTCTTGTCTCTGTTCTTCGAAGTTTAGGCAAATAGGCACTACCTATTCCTATCACTGATAATCATAACGTTTTACAATCCCGAACATAATCTTATCACAATTATGTTATTAAAAGGATGATTCAAATTAAGTGTGGGTAATTAGATCTTTAATTTATTGATAATTGACTTCTTTAAAACTGAGTGAGTACAACATTATTCTGCCAGTTAAATACAAGGAGGGGAGTAATTTATAAGGCTATACTTATAACAGCAGTATTTCCTATCTTCAAATTTCGCAACTTATTAGTAAATAATTGAGTATTAAACCACTATGCCTTGCCTCTGAAGCTTCGCAGCAGCATCTTAATAACCAGTGTTTCTTGATTGACACTGCTTTTGAATGCTTGCAGTAGCGAAGGCTCCATAGAACTCGATTCCTACCGGCTTCCCTTTGAAAAATGGCACAGTCAGTATTCTACAGACAAATAATATAATCACATTAAAAATATGTACTCCATCGAATGATTGATTATGTACTGCGCTTAAATACTAAACATAAAGATAACTTTATCAAATCAATAGTGATTAAAAGAGTATAAGTATACTTAAGATATTCATGAGAAGAATATGAGCTCACTTATAATGACAAACATTGATAGCTAAATATGTACAAGCCCGCGTTTGTTGTTACGCTGAATTATTATTACAAATATCCAAACGAAATTAGTTTTCCAAATGACTGCACAATAAACGTCTTCTGTTTGTTTATCTCTCTTCCATTTCAGTATTTTTTGTCACTATTTATACAAAGAGATCCGTTCATATCGTTTTAATTTCCCCTCGGTATTATACGTTAATATTTTACGTGAGATCACAATTCCCCGCAATAATAATCTGTTCCTCTCGTTGGGGAAACTCTTACAAATGTTTTTATATTTATAGATCATTCTTCGGAGACGGGTACTGTAGACAAGTCGAGATTTATCTCGGTTATCCCTGCCGCTTTACTGTTTCCTTCTAAATTAAGAGGTCTTTTATACGTTTTTCTTTGCCGAATAAATGATTTCAAATTAATATCTTGGGGAGGAAAAGCTTTTAAGACTAGAGTACTTAAGTAAATTTGTTATTGCATCAAAAGAAAGCGGGGTTTTATTACAAATATATGTATGAATATTAGTGGTCTCTGAAGGTTTGTTAGACTGTTGCGAAACTCAACGTTTATTACTTACATATTCAATCAATTACGGTAGCATGTAAGTATTGTTCTAAACTTGCGTACACCACGTGCAATAAAAACGAAACTCACTTAAAGGAAAGGGAGGTCCTTTTGTTCGAAAAAAAAATCGACTACGAAACATGTACTTAATATAAATAAATTTATCAATACAGTCCGTCGAGTTGATTATGGGATATTGGGTACCCTACAACGACTGCATTAATCGCAGTCGTAAAGCAATAAGTTATAAAACGAATATAAATAAATCGGTTTACGGCCGTTTTACTGCTTTTCGCGAATGTGTTATTGCTACGAACGAACGGACGCTGTGCGTTTTACAGTATACATAGGTACGTACCTACCTACCCACGTAATAAAACTGTACCTCTACCTATTGCTTGTACATAGAAATCCACATCTTACTGTAAAGGCCAAAAGGAGGTCAATTCATACTAAGATGATACTGGTCATTTCTACGATTGCTCAAAGAAGCATTAGTAGCAATTTAAGCAATAATAAAATCCAAAAATATTAACGTGATCTGCATTTTTATGTGTTAACTAGTATTTAAAGTTAAACAATTTGTGTGCCTGTGGTCGGATGCGCGCTAGCCAAGCAAGCTAACCCTGAAAAGCCACCGCCGCCGAAAGAAAATAATTCCCAGAATTAAAGAAAACCGTTTGTAATTAATAAAAAAAAACAAAAATACTGCTCTTGCTGTAAAAACAGATTTTAACATATAAATAAAATAGAAACAAATGTTAACAAATCTTGCTGAGAAATTGGTTACAGGTTACACACGAATAGGAATTTTGTTGTATTTATTTATGCTGACTTTATTGTAAATTGCCTTTATAAATTCTACTGTCACACTTGGGGACGTCAGGCATAGGTATCAGAAAAACGTTAATGGCAGCGTGATGTTAATTTCAGTTTCAATTTATATCTATGATTTTAAGTGTATACAATTTTGAAATTGTGGTATAAAATAGTATAGATTCTAAAGTTATTGCTTTGTCCAAAACATTTTTTAAACGCGAGCGAGATCGGGGCTACTAGTTTTCTATTAGTTTCAACTGGCTGCAATATCTCATATTTTAAATTTAGTCTTCCTCTAAAATTAAATTAGTTACGTCTCTTTTGACATATTTTCTCCCACGCATATTGGTATCTGTCGGCATATTACATGTGTAGCAAGATATATTCAAGAGACGGTATGTTGGGCGGGCGGCGGGCGGCGCGTGCGCGAGGCGCGGGGCGCGGGTTACAGCGGCCGACGACCGGCTGCGGGCCGCGCCGCACTCTCGCCCCGCACGTCGGGCGAACTGTGCGCAGTCTGTCGATCATCGCCTTCTTTGTCTTGCATACGATCGCGATACATCGTTATTTTTTCTGTCGAACTGACATCTAGACCTGCCTTGGATACCTACCGCTCTCTGGATTTCAGTGCTAAAGGATTGCAGTGACACTAGTGGAAATGTTTTTTTGTTAATGAGTTTGTTTATATGTCAAGTGCACTAGCAAAGTTTAACGTCACTGATAAACAAGGTGTTTATAGTATTTAGAAGTTATTGTGACATTATAGAACAGTGAAAAGTGATTAGTGATTATGCATGAATGTTTACGTTAAATGGTGTACGTTCTTATAAGTCGAAAGTTTCGGATTTCACCAAAAGTCAACTACAGTCACCATAGTGCGGATCAAAGATTCTCCTAAGAACAATGCAGAAGGCGGCAGCAAAAAGGAAAGCAAGAAAAAAAATAGTAAACAAAAGGTGGAAGGTAACGGATCGGTGACAGGGAACAGGAATGAGAAGACAGCGTCTGCTGCTGCTAAGGCGGACAAGGAAGGCAAAAGACCATCGCCGACCAAGGCTGTCCCAGAACAACAGGTAAAATCTAACGACAAGATGTCTAATAGATTGAGGAAAATGCTACGAAGAATTAAATAATTATGTAAACAACTCAATTCGATATTAATAAACATTTATTCATTTTCGTATTAAATATAGATATCGATGCTGTCTCATAAATCAAATAGCTATTTCGAATGGACGCCAGACAAATACATTTTTAATTCGTGGTTGTAAATAACGTGCATATTTTATCGTAACGCCTTACGTGACCGGCATCGTTAACATTTACCCCACTTTGGTGAGATTAACTTGAACAATGGAAACAACCTGCTATAGAATTCATATTTAATTTACACATATTCGCATTGAAAAACTAATGGAATGGTTATTGCTCTCGGTCACGAACTACCGAACCGCTAACATGACTTGGTTTTACCACTGTTAGACTTTAAATAAGTACCTTCGTACAATTCCGGTCAAATGTTTATGGCACTATGAACGACGTAATTATAGTTGCTACTTGCCAATCAGCTGATTCGCCTTTAACTGTTTGTTTTTATAGGGCCACGAATTAGGTTTAATACTTCTATGGCGTTACGAACACCGTGGGTATATTATTTACATGGCTTTAGGTTTTATTTTATTTTTCTCTATCTAAAAACACCCTGTATTCGCAGGACACACAAATGAAAAAATGAAAACTAATTTACATAAGTGGTCAATTTCTAATACAAAAAATACTGTTTAGGAAATATTTGAAAGCAACTAGAATGTATATATAATTCATTGTTAATTATTCTTTGAACAGTACCTACTAAGTCTTACAACAATGATCGCGTCGTTAATTCACAAAATTGCAGCCAATTACACAGCAGACTTGTAAATACAAGAATAGGTACGTATTCTGATTATAATTGCGAAGTAATCTTTGTTAACTACTAAAGACTTCTATGAATAAGTATCCAAAGATTACAGCAATGAGAAAATAATTTTATTATGAAATTCTTACAAAAGATTTTCTACTAGATGAGTTTATTTTCTCTGAATATTTTTGCGATTGCTTGTCGCTTTTGAAAACCACATAAATAAAATGGATAGCTTTATTCACAAAATACAAATTACCTACTTTTATTTTGCGATAATAACATTAAAGCCGTATCTGCAATCGTAGTAATAAATATATCTGTCTTTTTATTATGCATTAAATGTCACTGAGAACAAAAATTGGTATGCAGCATCAAATTCAGGTCATGAACAAACAACTCTTAGCTAGATATGCGCGATGAATACTTAGCGGCTCTACGCTTTCCACTTTTTATGTGAGATTATAATTTATTACTTCTTATGTTATCCAACAACTTCTGCCGTTGACACATTAATTTTATTACTCAAATACAAGCGAAAAACAAATCAATTAAGAATTATTACAAGTTTTGTTTTACTTTGTGATAACCAGATTATTACACGCTCATTACTAATTACACGCTCACTTAATTGATTTTCAATTATTACAGAAATAATCAATTATTTCCTGCAAAAATATTACCTTCAATAATTGTACAAGAAACACTTAGCTAAGTACTATGCAGCGTTACAACAAAGGAAAAGAGTGTTTTCGATGAGCTCGGGCACCCAATGTAAGATTTAACTTATGTTTAGGGTGCCAGCGTCCTCGCCTATGGTTTGAACATGTAGCAGTAGTTGTAAGACGAGCACAGTATATCATCATTAAATTACAATATTATATTTACTAGCTAACTATAATTTTAATTTCTGATCTACTAATTGTGAAACCTGCCAGAAGTTAGTTTAATGAATTATTCATATTTTGCACATCACAAGAATAGCGAACCTGCCCGAGTAATTATAATAATAATTATGTATCAATAAGATTTTTTTTTTAAATAATTTCAAATTAATTTGAGTGATGATGAGTATATATTAGCTATAATTATGGCCACGTCTAATTTTGTGATTATTTTTTTAGGTAACCTGCAAACCGGAATTCTAAAGCAATCGAATTTATTTACAAATCTTACTACATTGCCTTTAAAGATCGCAGGGGGTCACGGATCGGTATGGCTGAACTTTACTTAGAGAGATGAAATTCTCCTTGAATTTTAAGTCCCATCCTATTAAAAGTTTGTGAAAGTATTAGAATTTGGAATGAGGGGCGAAAAGCTATCACGCCATTTTTTCCGACTCTCCCCATCCGACACTGGAGGAGGAGGCGGGGAAAACGGCCCTGAGGCTGGGATCGCCAGATTAATATGCTTCGCTGTTTTGAATTCAGAATACGAATTAATTAATTCAGAATCGTAAAGTTCATTCATATTAAAAGTTATTAACTTTTTATAAACGCTTGTGTGGGTGTGCAACGATCCAAACGTTAGCTTATTTTATTTTTATTACCTTGTGTTAATTGCTTTAACGACTCTACTAATGGAATTTGATAAGGGGAAAAAAACTAATTTCGAAACATAATTCAACAACGCAAAAAAATAACTTCAAATTTTAGTTTGTGTAAATATTCTTAGTTTTATTTTGACAACGTTGACTAATGCGGTCGTTTATTTTTATGGCTGATTTATTTAGAGTCGCGTGTATTTCTCTTCGGAGGTGGGCTCAACGGAACTATTATTGCTTGACGACACGGCATCACTCATCGCGCTAATCGTGCTGAATTATTATTATCTTTTATGTAACATAGTTTTGACATCCAGCCAAGGTTTGTCAACGTTGATGGACATCCCTTATTTTCCAACATACGCGAGGTTAAAAAGAACTCACTATAAAATTAATAACCGAAGTAGGTAGTCTATTTATAAACCTCGTTAAAAAAACGTCATACCAATCAATTGTTCGATCCGATATTGGACATTTATATTCTCTTTAGACAAGTGGAAGGTGACAGAAAATGTTTTAATAGGCTGGCGGTGCTTTTGAATGTCTTTATTGTGCTGAGAGGCCGGACGCAAAGCCGCCGCGCCGGGCCGGGTGCCGGCTGGCGGCACGACACTCGCCGCCCGCCTGGCACGCGCGGCCCATACTTGATTTATCACTCCATTGTTGCGGAGCGACGACCCACCCCCACCGGATAAGGCTAAACATTCAATTGCCGGAACGCACCCGAAACGATTTGTTCCCCCCGTACTATCGATTGACTATTTCTTCCGGCTGCCAGTATTTAAAGGGTGTTAGAAGAAAGTAAAGTGATGAAAAAGAAGATTTGTGGGGATAAATATATTAATAAGGTATATTGATGGCGGAATCAGGTGTATTTAAGTTACTTATAGTTTGTTCTTTTCGTTTCTGGTAACTTACTATACGTACTTATCACAATATTGTATCAGAGGCCCTTCGTCCCGTGTTAAAAAACCGGCCAAGTTCGTGTTGGACCACGCACAGTGTAATTAGGCTAAACAACAATATTCCCTATCAGCATGAAATAAAATAAAACCAATTCAAATAATAGAAAATTATATTTACTGCGGCAAATCAGATTTAAGAGACAATGCTACTTAAATTGTGTCCATCGTAAAAGGCGCGGTTAGCCGGCTAGTTTTATTGAGTCGTTCTCGGCGCTAGCTCGTAAATATCACTGGGTAATTACTTTCCATTCCCTTTAAATACTTGAAACCCGCGCCATAAAATAAATAAACTTTTATTGTTACAGAATTTTTTAGCATTTATTATGTTTTGTTTAAACTATTTTTTTGTTGTAATTAAGGTAACATTAAGTTGTCATGTGCCACACTGGTTGCTTTTTAATATTTTTAATGCTCAATTATAGGATTAGACAATTATTTATGTCTTGTAGTGTAGATTATTCTTGATCTTATTATACATATACCTTATTTTCTGCTTCACATTTCATCGAATGAATACAAATACATTCGTAAAGATAATAAAATATGGATTTTCCGGTTCGGAACCGGTTTCTGTTCGATTGTTTAATCCGATTACTGAGGCTTAAAGACTATCTGATGAAAAAATAATTACTGTTGTCGATAAAAACTTTTGAAAATAAAAGAGGCACAATAGCTTTACTTTTAGTAACCTTTTATGTACCTATAAAATACGAGCTTTTCATGATATTAATCTACTTCCTTCTTTTGTCAAAGGCGGTGTCTTTTCGTGGGGGTCGATTGTTTATTCGAGTTTTTCCTTTTGTTGGTTCTGTCATCATCACATTACGTAACCCCCCACAATGGCTAGTTAGTCAGTTTCGATTAGGAACTGTTTCAATGGATACTAAATAATTGATAGCCTTTGAAAATCAATTATTATAATTAATTACACACCTATCGCAAACCATATCATCATCCTAATGTAGCCTATTATTAGATTGGAATAAAAAAAAATGTTACAACATATCGAACACCACAATTTAATAATAAATCCACAAACAAGTAACACGTACTTATAAATGTATAATTGTAAGTGTCGTATGTATACTAATGCGATCGTTTTACTTATAATTCTCATTAGCATGTCTTTGTGTCAGACGTGATTTCATCTTCATCTAATGAATACAAAAAACCCGAAGGCGGTTATTGTGTTAGGTTTGAACAATAGGCATACATATTGTGAATACTAATCATGTCGGTACATACGGACAGACGACCCAACGGGGTCGCATCGCTTCGCCTCGTTCCTCTGTTCTACACTAAAGGCGAGTACAGACATACATCACACTCTTGCAGCTACGGCTTTTTACCTTTGGAATGTATGGAAAAATTCAACGCTGTAAATTACTAATGAAGAACGACGAAACGATCATTATTAAACTACGCTTCGGTCGGAATAATGACTATCTGGACATGGATACGTGTGTCACAACAATCGGATTGCCGCTTACGTGTCTCTTTACCAAAAGTACAAAATAAATCTGGAACTGGAAATAAATAAACAAACTTACATCATTAAGTTGCATGTAAAATAAATTGAGGCTTTCGCTGGATTAATCACATCCAAAGAGATTTAAAATAGTTATAGAGCGGACATTGGGAATATTTTCATACAAAAATTTTTATCCCAACATTTTCGATTTTAACACACGAATGCTACCTCACAAGCGGGCTTATGACACTAGACAGAACGATTTGTTACTAAGTAGTAACAATTATTGGATTACGATTTTCTTCGTCTTGTCCCGTCTATCGCTCGTAAATATTTGAATATCTTTGATCACATCGATGTTTTAAGAAATAATTGCTAAAAGAGGCAAACAGCAATTATCATCATCAATGATCACAACTGTAAACATTCGTCAGAAATATTAGTGTGTAACTCATTCAAAAGCGACGTCGTCGTCCTGTCGCTAGTTGACGGCTTAGCGTTAACATTGTAACGGTCCGCTGTCGTCAGTGGCCACTTCTTATAATTTATTAACGACGCGACGTGAACACACGCGTGTCCGCCGCGACATGCAATCCCCTTTGACGACTCGCGGTTAATAAGAGCGTATTTGCACATTCTTATGTTACCGTAACAGCTGTAATAACTTGTCATTCATGTAATTCAAGTCAATTATAAGTTCTGTTTCTTTGTTGCCCCCATAAATGTAATATAACTTATCGAAGCTAATTATTGTTTCTTGAGTTATTTTTTTTTAATTAATAAACAAGGCTCATTCGTGAACATTTCATTGAAGTAGCATACTTGCTGGTCACACATCACAAGACACCTTAGTCACCTTAGTCAGGGTGAACATTTATAATTTCTATCGTTTTTAATTATTTATTTATTTTAGTACATGGAGGACTATTAGCTGTAATAAAAAAAAGGAAACCATAGTCACCAGAAAGCCAATTACAAATCCTCACACATTAATCACTGAAGTAACGCTATTCGACGACATTTCTTTTCAAACGCGCTGTTTCATATTATTCAGCCATTTCGCTATGATTGTCAAAACATTGCATCTATTCTTTTTATCTAACATTCAATTATTTTAAGTTTTCATGTTTTTTGTTCCAGGCGAGTCCCGAAAACAGCAGAAATCCTTCTCCAAGGTACCACGATGCATCAATGGAAGATGTAAGTTTCTGGAACCTTTAATCGAAGATTAATTTAAATACTAACGTAACTAACAGAGTTACTGATTGACATTCATTATTTTTACAGGCATCGGACGCAGGCTCTCTGTTCAGGGTGGCGGGCTCGGCAGCTACGGGTGGAGGCGCCAAAAACGAGCTGGTCGCACGAGGCGGCAGCGGCGGTGCCCTCGCCTTGTCTCGTGCGCCGGTGGGAGGCAGCGCTAGTCCCGCGCCGGCGCCGCTGCCGCAGCCCGCGCCCTCACCCGCGCCCGCAGCCTTGCCGCCGCCTGCGCTGCCTCCGCCGCCTTTCCGCGCCGACACGCCGCACCGGCCCAACGGCGCGCACATTCCTGCTCTCGACGGTCACGCAGCCACACAAATACCGGCGCGGCCGGTCGGCGCCGCCGGCCCCGACACGCCCGAGCGACCGGCCAGCAACAGCAAGCTGCAGCCGGGCGCGAGAGCCTCCGCAGACAGTCCTACCCCCGCCCCGCCCGCTCCCCCTGCGCCCTCTCCCCTCTTCCCCTCGCATGCCGCCTACCAATCTCAGTCTCAATCGCACGCTGCCGCCGCGTTGCCCGACTACCGGCACACGAACCATGAAACGCGAACCGAGCCTGCAGAACAGCCCGGGGCGCCCCTGGACCTGCACACACATCATACAGCGCACCACACGCCGCGGCCGCCGCACTTGCCCAGCCCGGCGCAAGCCCCACATCCTAGTCTACAGAGCCGCATCCCGCACTCGCAGGCGCACCCAGTGATGCCCGGCCATGACGTTCGAAATCAACCGGTCGCAGCTCAGACTCATCCCTCCGTTCCTACCTCGTTTTCGAACCGCGTCAATGGTGTGCCGCAAAGCGTAACACCACATTCGACGCCGTCTTCAATTCCGAGCTGTCTTCCGAGTCAAACTCTCACGGGACGGTCGCTCTCTCCGGCCGCGCCGACCTCTCGCCCCTACCCTACCCCGTCGATCGGGTCTAGTCATGTAAACTCAAGTATAAGTTCCAGTATTCACGGTCACTCAATAGCTTACCAGAGTCAGTCGAGTTTACAGAAACATTCCGTTCCACCTGTGTATGCGAACCGACCGTCACATCTTGCACCCTTCAGCATATCCAACCACATTTCATCCAGTCATATTCAGCCTTCTGCAGCGATTCAACCTCCAGTCCCTCATATAAACCATCCAATAAACAGTCATTCCGTTACAAGTCTCTCCAGTCACCTTCCTGTTGTCAACCCCAGTTCCTTAGCGACGTCTGCACCAAATCACATTGGTCCTCCGTCAACTTTAGCTTCTATTACAAATACCACGATGTCTTCTTTCACCCCCAGCCTTAAATCACACCCGGGTGTCATGCCGCAACAGCCGACTTCTGTTGCCACGCCCATATCTTCTCATTTACCGAGCAGTCATGTGGATTCATTACCCACGTCGAGTTGTACTCCCACGAACGTGACACCGGTGTCGACGAGTAGCAGTGGGAACAGTAACCATCCCCTCGCTCCTCCCGTCGTGGATTCGAGGCAAGCTCCGATACCATCTTGCGACCTGCCTGCGCGTACTGAGAGTCCAATCGTATCCTCAACCCTGGCTTCCAATAGTTATCCGCCTCCAGCTGTGTACTCAGGGTCTTCGTACCCTCCGCTGTACACACCTTACGCCGCCACAATGCAACTCAGTCCTTACCTGCCACCTGCGGCTGCTTCACCAAGGAACTCGACAGACACGGTATGTATGCGCTTTAACAAAATTACTATAAAATATGCCTATGATAGTAATAGTACTTAAAATAAGAATTGCATAAAATAAAAGTGGATTGATTTGTAGTTACTGAAGTTCAGTACGTGTTGTATTGTTTAATTTAATTCTTATCTAAATTGTATTTATATATTTTTTACAGAGAACGAGTTTATCTGCGTCACCTTTAGTTGCACCGAAAACACCAAAGGGCGTGCGGCCTCACACGCCGGGCTCGACGGGCGCAGCCGGTGCGGCGCTCTCGTACTCTCCGCGCGGACACAGTCCGAATAGGGAACGCGAGAGTTTCAGGTACGCAGCACACGCGTCGTTATTAGTACCCCGTTCAAAACTAAATTATTATATAAAGAATCCATTTTTTTTTAAATAAAATCTAAATGCCTTTGTACATTTTCGCGGATTTCGATTGATTTCGTCAACCGGATTTACGCCGTACGCCGGAGATCGTCCAATGCCCGAAAATGTCTCCTCGCACACCTTCAATATTCGGTAAGTTTAATTCAATTCGTGTTGTTAGTACTGACTACTTTTTGTGGGTACAGTTTACTATCACGCGATTGATTGAACAAAACGTTTATCTCACACAACGATGTGGTTGATTTCAGCAGCAATATCAGCAGTTTGTCTCGCAGCACGCCGGCCTCGTCGGCGGCGTCCTTGCCGTCGCTCGCGCCATCGCTCGTGGCGCCACTCGCCGCCCCATTAGCCGCACCTTTAGCTGCCCCGTTGCCGGTAATATTATAACCATTTACTGCTCTGCAGATATCTCATATGCGTGAGGCCATGGGCTGATAACGCGGTGTTGATTAATGAAATAAGCTAAATAAACGTGGGTACGAATAGGAGCGAAAGCACGAATTCATACATGCTCAGTTAATTCTTCCACAAATGCCAACTATAGTCGATCTTATTTATACTTTAAAGGTTCGGACAGAAAGACATGAACTGTATAAACCTCAGGGTCCGCTGCCGGTGTCGCTGCCGGGCCCGCTGGCGCCGGGCCTGGCGCCCCTGGCGGCGCCCACGCCCACGCCGGCGGCCCCCACGGCGCCGCACCTGACGCACTCGCTGGCGCCCGTGCCCACGGTGCCCAGCATCAGCTCCAGCGCCAAACCGCCGGCGCACTGGGGGGTGACGTGAGTACACTTGTTGGATTTGCTTTGACCTTCTCGGTGGCTACCTATTGCAGTATTACGTGGTATAAAACACTACCCCTATTACGGCGCCGCGCTGGTCGTCCCATGTCCGGTCTGGTGATGTAGAACGCGTTATTTTACTGTAATGGATATTCCGCTTGTGGAGAGCTTCATTTATGTCATATGTATCTTTAATAACGATTGTGTGTATCTTCCAGCAGGCCAACCGGGGCGGAGCGTCCCTCGGGCTTCGCGCCTGCTCCTCCTCTGTTCGGTGCGCCGCTCCCGCCGCCTAATCCTAATCCATTCTCTGCCGAATCACTCTTCCAAAGCAGTAAGTCATTAGCCCTTTTTGAATTAAACGCAGAAGATAGTCAACTGATACATTCACTTGATTTTTATAGTATCCTATAAATCTTATTTGTCAAGTACAATCTGTTCCAAAACGTTTTAATGGAAGTGTAGACAAACTCTATTTTGGTTAAATAATTAAGTTCTTCTCTCTAAATGAGTAATATTCATCTGTATTTTAGTATAGAATAATATTTATTTCTAAGTGAATGGAACATTAAGATCTTAATATTAAACAGTTTCATATACTTACACTACTGTTGCCGGTCTAGAAATATTAAAATTAACTATTGTTATTTAATAGGTTCCTAATTTTATTCATCACTTTTCCCTACATTTATTGAATAGTGATTAAAAAACGAAAGTGGAGGTTAAAAATACCACAAATGTCAAATAAACCAACTTTAAAGTGGTATTGAATTAGCAATATTGGTATTCAAATATTTAGATTTCACTTAGTATGTAAGTGTCGAATTGGCAGCCACAAATACGTTTTCTGACCCATTTGTATACATTTTCATCAAATACTGTTGGAACTGAGTGTACAAGTTACAATAGTGATTGTTTAAAGTGGTTGTTGGACATGTAGAGGGGTGCTTTTCAGGCCCGGGTGCGGATCTACTGCGGCGCGAGCTGGACAACCGGTTCCTGGCGGCCGCGGGCGCCGTGTCGGCCGTGCGCACGGAGATGCATCACCACCAGCACCAGCACCAGCACACGCACGTGCACCAGCACCCGCCGCACGCGCAGCACCACCCGCACCAGCTGCTGGTACCGCACGCGCCACTCGTACGTATCCTATATACACTGATGTATAGTGTACACACACCCCTCTTTTCTTCATTCTCTTAAATCGGTGACACAACATATAGTACAATGACACATTTCACCATAAAGTTATTCTCGTTAATAAACCTTCACCAATTCACCACTTAGCGACCATTATTGCATCTATCAATTTAGCTATAAATTGAGCGTCATCAGATTTTTTTTTAAATCGAAATAATAAAGTTTATTCAATTGTTTTCAGTTCAAAGATGTGAGCAAAATGTCATCGTTGTATCGCAGCGGCATCGGGCTCGGCTACCCGTACTCGTCGAGTCTCCTACACCCCACCGGACCCTACGTGCCTCCCGCGCCGCTTACCACATATGCGCCTAAGGTGAATACTCATTCGTTTTTTCTCATCAATATTATCATTTTGTAAATATTTATTTTTTAAGTTGAAAGCTATTTCAATATTTTACCAATTCTTTCAAAATAACCAATTGATAATGCATGCCCAATTTTAATTGTAAAATATTTTGTTTCTGGGTTTGTGTAATCAATCATCTTCCATGTCAAATCTAACTTTATAAAGGTAGCCTATATCTTTCTCATGCCATAATAATTCATTTCTTTACTGACAATTTTCTTGAAAAATTTGCTTACGCTTATTTTATGTTTTAATTTGCTCCAATCATTAACCCTGCCTCGCATAATGTTAACAGCCCGTAGTGTCAGCCGCAAGCGACTCCGCCTCTAAACCACCACCACGTCCCGCTGTCGCGGTAGGTTTCCTTCTTAGCACTACATTACATACTTCATGCATGCACCTGTTATTTCTATTTGTCGAACTCGACCTGCTCGCACGCCAGGACAGTGACGACGTTTACTGTAAATACTACTAATTATACGACAATATGTTAAGAAAAAAAACGTGCCGTGCCGACCCCAAGTAACGTGGGACAAGAGCAGGAAGATGAATGATGATGATGTTAATATGATCTTTCTGAAACAGAAAACGGGAAAATGGAATGCTATGCACGTGAGGATCGCTTGGGAGATCTACAACCACCAGCAAAAAGAGAAGACCGGCGGCGGCGCCGTGCCGGGCGGCGGCGACAAGGACAAGCTGCGCGCCTTCCCCGCGCCCGCGCCCCCGCCCCCCGCCTACCGCTCGCCCTACGAGCTGCCGCCCGCGCCCTACCTGCCGCACCACCCGCACCTAGGTACGCTCCGCCGCTACGAGCCCGGCCTACCCGCGCCCGCGCCCGCTGCCTCTCACCGAGCTGTGCGCGTTTCAGGCGTGTCACCCTTCGGCCGGTACGGGCCCGGCGCCTACCCCGGCGCGCCGCCCTTCGGCCTCACGGCGTACGGCCGCGACCTGGCGCTGTCCGGCTCGCTGCACGGCGTGCACCACGCACCGCCGCTGGGCGCGCTGCACGACGCCTGGCGCACTGTGCGCCCGCCCGCGCCGCAGGCTCAGGCCGAGGCGCGGCGCGAGCACGACGAGCGCGAGCGGGCCCGGCGCGAGCGCGACGAGCGAGAGCGGCGGGAGCGCGAGGAGCGCGAGCGGCGGAAGGCGCGCGAGCAGCGCGACCAGAGAGACCGCGAGCTGGAGCGCGCCCGCGCCCGCTCGCCGCTTCGCAACGGCGCGCCCGAAGCCATCAAGGAGGAGCGAAAGGAGCCGCCGCGTCACGCGCCTCCCTCGCTGCCCGCGTACCCGCCGCCGCCGCCGTGGGACCCGTACCGCACGTTCGACCCGCTGCAGCACATGCGGTTCGCGCCGCTCGTGGAGGCCGCAATCCGCGCCGAGGAGGATCGCGCCAAGATGCTGAGCGCATACGCGCACCACCAGCAGCTCAAATCGGCGCCGCTGCTACACCGCGGCCTGCCGCCGCACGCGCCACTACCGCCGCTGGGTTCACACGCGCCGCTGAGCTCCCACGCACCGCTCAGCTCCCACGCGCCGCTCAGCTCGCACGCGCCGCTAGCCCCGCTGGCTCCTCTGGCCCCGCCGCTGGCGCCGCTCGCTCCTCTCGACCTGCTCAAGAAGGAAGAGCCGCGATGATAGCGATTCGGCGCAACCGCCGAATCGCCGAGTGTGTACATAGAGTAGCGTAAACGATATCGCAAGTGAGAGTACGACTAATTTAATGTATATCGTTTCGCATTATCGGTTTAGAGAATTATTTATTGTAACGTCGCTTACTGAACGATGGTTGTCGGTTCCGCGGGCCGCGTCTCGCCGGTATGGGACAGTGTAGTGGCGAGACGGACTAGCGGATCGGAGAGGGTGGTGCGAGTGCACGCTTTCTCGACATGTGCAATATTGGACGAGAACACGCGGCGCTCGTCGCCGCCGGCATGTACACTACTGCTTGTTTATTTACATGAAAATATCTATCGAGTTGTTATTGTGACCATTATTAGTTAATTATACATGAAAATTGCTGATTATTGTGAAGGATAGGATTATCGGAATCGCTATCGATATAATTATACATATTTATATATACTTATAAATAAACTGTAAATATTAGTATGTAAATTAGCGTTAAAATATAGAATTGGTTTATTTAACGTCATAAAAAAGAAAATCCCATAAATTATTATTGCATCGGGAGTTTAATTTTCACTTCCGTTAAAAATCTCAATGGTTTTTCAATTGTACCAGTGGAGTTTTATTTATTTATTTATACTCCTATTAGTGAACACAATTTCAGGTATAGCAGTTATTTCATTTTAATGCATTTAAAATATGTGATATTATTGTATTGTGAAATACATTTTGTCTGACTTCAAAGTAGTGTCTATTCTCAGGTATCTAGATGTAACAGTAATACAATAATGGTTGGATTTGTATTTATCATAAATCATGTGTTTATTTCAAATTAAAACAAGCAAAATATTCTGAAAATGATTGTTTAGTCACCTTTATCATGACATGTACTAGTAAACTCTTTATGTGCCATTGAATCAATATTAAAAGGGCATTGAGTCAGACAAAATTGGATTTAGGGTCTGTCATTACAGATACATCTGACGGTTTGTGTTTTTAAAATCTCAAGATTGACTCAGAATTATTATAGTTTATTCAAAATCATTCTGTATACTAAAAAGTAAATGAAAGCTTGGTGCGATTCAGAAAATACCATTAAAACTTTTGATTTTTATACCAATAAGATTTTTTTTACATCCCTTTCTCCCACCTAAATAATGTTCGAAGCAAATTATTTCCTGAAAATATAAACCGTTTTCCATTAGCTACAACGGTTAAGGTACTTGCCCTTACTGCTCCATCTCAAAAATCTACCCTGTATAGATAGAATGTTCTCATAAGCAGTTGGGCTCAGTAAAACCCTACTTTCATTCATCAGAGATTAGCTAAGTGAGCAGGAGCCTTTATTCCCACCTGCCCCGTCGCGTCTGTCCCCCTAGTGAAGGAGGTTCCAACTACTTTCCCCATCTGGCACCACTGCACAAGTGTGTGCTAAAACAGGTGCACTCTGGTATTGGAACCCGTGTTATCGTAGTCAAATCTAATGCAACACAGTACACACCGAATTTCTAACTTCCCTTCATAAGTGGATGAGTAACTGTTCCACAGGTAAGAATTCGGACGGAAAAGTAGTCAAAGGCCAATATCGTTTGAGTTGGAGATTTCCATAGTTATGAGCCTAACTTGGTGTGCCGATTTTCTAACGGTATGAATCATAGCAGTCGTAAAAGCTTGCCTGACCCAGCAGATATAGAACCCGAAAAAATATCCTGTATCGGTAAAATGGGGTGAATCGCAACGAAATAGTAGGTATAATGGATGGATGGTAGGTATTTTCATGGTAATTCAATGATATTGGTAGCCTGAAAGAAGGATCTTTTATTAACTTAAAACAAGAATTTCAAAGCCCTTTTAGTTAGTTACAAATTATTAGAATTCAACATTGAAATCCTGTTCAGTAAAGTCCCTATTCGCCCTCGCATCCCTATTCACCCTCGCATCCCTATTCACCCTCGCATCCCTATTCACCCTCGCATCCCTATTCACCCTCGCATCCCTATTCACCCTCGCATCCCTATTCACCCTCGCATCCCTATTCACCCTCGCATCCCTATTCACCCACGCATCCCTATTCACCCTCGCATCCCTATTCACTCCGTTTCCCTGTAGCGATAATGTTAGCGACATTAGGATCAAGTACCGTAAAAGAAAATAAAAAAGTGTGAATCAAAAGTAGTGCCAATAATTTACACCTAGATTTTATAAGAAAAAAATAATCGACATTTCTCTGGATGAGTGGATGTGTTATGGTTTATTTTTCCAGTATTTTATTTGTTATTTTAGTTGCTCTATCGGTTAGTTAGTGTAATAAAACAGGGTTTTTGCCAATTACATGATAAAGAAAGTTACGCTTTGTTCATTTGTTTATACTGAGCGGCGGTCAAATATCGTTGCGTTGTTACGACTGCGATAGATAATACGGAACGTAAGATACAGAAAGAGTTAGCTATTGCGCTTGAATATTATTAATAATTGTCTGAATTAGTCTGCAACAATTTGCTCGCGCTAGCGCGATAGGTACCTCTTTTTATTTATAATATCATTGGTTTTTGCTAAAAACGTATTTTTCTTCAAATCGAGGTCATAGATTCTTTAACCGCTTTGTTTGCTTGCCAACCCTATAGTACCGAATTTAGCCAAAAAAACTAAGTTCATTTAGGCGCCTGACTTATTTCCCCACTTTTTTCATAATCTCTCTAGTCGGAGTAGAAGAGGTAGCTCTTCTACTATTACCAAAGTCACACAGACTGCCCTCTGATCTGATTACGCGGGTTCAACTTCCGCACCGCACATATTTGTCAGTACATGCATGATTTACATAGACAGTTGTTCCGTTCTGGGTCTGCATCAGAATTGAGGAGATAGAACCAAGAACCGGGCAACTACTTGGTCTACTTGGTACAAAAAAAAAACAAGATTGAAGATTGGCAGAATCGGATTAAGCACCCAGAGTTCAACGTTAACATCTATGATGGTAGTATGTATATGCTAGTAATAGATCCTGCACGCTTTAAATCATAAATCTTTTTTTTTCCTTTAAAACCCTGGATTTAAAGAAAAAAAAGATTTAGCCCGCGAAATTCAAATTTTCTTACGTTTTTTGCAATTTGCAGGTCAGTGTCAGGTTGTATGTTGATTAAAATATGATTCGCGACCGTAACAACCCTCTTAAGTTAATTTAATCCTTTCGAATGACTTTTTTATGAAATTGACATTCAATGTAGAAATTAATAAAATCGGAATTTCGTGGGCTACCCTGGGGCTTCCCCCGCTGTCAAAATTCAGCAATATTCATTGCGTCATTTACGCAGTGGAGTACCTAAAGTTTTTTAATTCGTCTTTTTACCCGACTGCCAAGGAAGGGTTTGTTTTTCGCGCGTATCTTGTATGTGTTTGTAAAGTGATACCTAACTTCAATAGTTACGTATGTATCCCTTAGAGTTTGTGAAAACGGGCATTAGGCATTCAGTTAGGTGGTTTGAATAAGATTTGCTGTTTAGTTTTTTAGATATGGGAGTTTTTCATTACCATACTATGAAAAACAAATTTAGTTTTGCTGTTGAATGTACATGTGAATGAGCCTTCAAAATATTTTTATTATATTGTTTGGTGCTACGGAACCCTGTGCGTGTGCGTACAACTCGCACTTGGCCGGTTTTTTTATACTTCGCCTGAACCCACTCCCGGAGCCCATTTGAATAAATAAAAAAAATTGAAAATGGAATCAGCTCCGCTTGATTCTAACTTTTGTTTAATTTAAAATGTGCTTGTTTTTTGCTTTTCAGTTGGGTTTTTTTAAGTACCTACAATTTTTTACAAAATAAGTTAGGTATTAAGATCTTTCTAACCATGGCTAATATTCCCACTGGCGTAACATTCACCTAGGGTGGCCATCAGTCCGGATTTCTCCTAGTTTGGAGGGCGTCCGGGGGCCGTCTGGGCGGGATTTCTAAGTGTCCGGTTGAAACCTGGTCAACCCAGGCCAGGTGTGTGCAAGGCTTGTAGTGTGGGTATTGCGTTTTCATTCTGCACTTTTTGTGATACTTTTTATCTGCGAGAATGCAAACATTTTTGAGCTCGCTTCACTCGCTCTTGCATCCTCCTTTCTCTTGCGATAAGTAGATACTCAAATGCATATTTCTGAATGAAAGGTAAGTTATGATACCTAAGACTAGACCTAGTGCTAACTGCGAAAGGCAATCAATTCAAACAAAGCTTAGTTCAAAATGAATCCGTATCTGTTCACCGTATCCCCACTTTTTGTTTGGATCACTCTTTAACTAAGATTTTTTTTGGACTAGCCTTTATGTACAGTCGCCATCAGATATATCGTAGCGGGCAAGGTACTCAAATATTTCGGAGCAGCATTACTTTTCAATAAATTAGTTACACACACGCAATATGTCATAAATATAAGAGCAGCGACTTTTCAATACTTTCGGAATAATGTTTGATTTTTGACAACTTCAAATTCAATATAGCAACGAATTTAAACTGTGTCATACAGACTTAAGGTATATTTTCCATAAATGTTCCGATCTTAATGATGATCCTGACTGCGTCGATACCTTTGTAGTTTTGTGCTTTCTGATATTTTTAGCTCGTTTTGTGTTCCGAATGTATTGAAAAGTAATGCTGCTCCGAAATATTTGAGTACCTCGCCCGCTACGATATATCTGATGGCGACTGTACTCTCACTACCGCCGTAAATTTTCACATTTTCTATGCGGTCACCACATAGACACCTTTTTCTCTGAGTTGGTAGGGACCCCTATTGGATTTTCGCAGATTACATTTGACAAACTCTGAAATAAATTAGGAGCCACTTACCCCTAGTCTGGGACTGCCACACGCTCCTCTAGGTATACCAGGACGAAGTCCGTTTTGAAATAATGTGTCCCGGTCAATAAGTCATTTGTCCCAGTTGAGTTGGTTGATCTAGCATAGCCATCGTGAATTTTCTTAAATTTGTGTTTATTCAATCAGATTTTTTTGGTTAAATTTTTTAGCAAGGAACAAAGATTTAGACACATCAATGCATCTATACCAGATATAAATTAAACAAAGTTATTGCATGCTTGCACTATAGCATTTATTACTGTAACTGAGGGTAAAATTTACATAAATATAAAATCATCTACTGTTGATTGAATTCATTTATTTCCTGTACCATACTTGAAGAGTCTTCATTCGTTTTACTTTCTTCTGTAATTGAAGAACTCCATAGAGCAAAGCTTCAGCTGTTGGTGGGCATCCAGGCACATAAATATCCACAGGAACTATGCGGTCACAACCTCTGTGAATCAAATACAGAGAAAATAAATAAATTAACAACAGCCAAGTGCTTTTCTTTTGTATTATTCTTATTCTTTATTGCACACAAAACAAAAAAAAATACACATACAAATTGCAATAATATAGCTTATGCACAATGGCGAGCTTAACCCAGAATTGGGAATTGGTATTAAGTGTTAATTAAGAAATTTCTCAGTATCAGCACTAGTCTAGCAGCCCATGGTTTGGAGTTGTGTTTGGTAGATGGAACTTAAAAATAACTAACAATTTGACAACATGTGGGTGTAGGTACACCTCTCTCTAACCCTTCAGTTAAATCAGAAGTTATGTTAAAAGGGTGTTGTGCAGAATTTGGTCTTCTGTTGACAATTAAATAAGTTGATTCCTTACCTTACAACAGAGTAAGAGTAGTGGTAGTAACCACCACCATTTGCACAGCTTCCCATGGAAATTACCCATCGTGGGTCAGGCATTTGATCATAGACTTTCCTCAAAGCAGGAGCCATTTTGTTAGTCAAGGTACCAGCTACAATCATCACATCAGACTGCCGGGGAGATGCACGGAACACCACACCATACCTTGAAAATATAAAAAAGTGTGACTTGTGACTTTTTATTACAAAATAATCTACAAATCCTTAAAGAATTGGCAGAATCTCAGTCAAGGCTTAGGCCTTGACTATTTCTGTATTTTATTTTTGAGGTTGCTAGAGGGTATCACAAATGAATTCTTTGCATGTATATCTACAAGGGAAAAGGCTAGGCAGGTGACTGCCTTGCGGAGGCTACCATTTTAACCAGATGCAGCTGAATACCAGTATTTTACATGGAGCTACAGCCTATCTGACCTCCACAACCCAGTCAGTACCTAATGGGTAATACAATACCCCTTGGTAAGACTGGTTTTCAGACACATTTGGGCCACTTACTACTTAAAACTATAATAACACATCCACGGCCCGACTTTGGTAAGTGCTACTTAACCTTGATGATCAACCCGTGCGGCTGTTAATATTTATTTATCTACAATATTAGTACACTATTCCTCTAATTTAACTTACATTGACTGTCCACAATACAAGTTTGTAAAGGGTTTTTATTGATTAATTCAGTTACGAAATTTTCTTGGATAGGGCAATATCTGAGCACATACTAATAATGTTTTATCTACATACCTGTCCATGTCGTAGCGAGGGGCAGCGATGTGCATCATCTCCACGGCGCAACAAGCGAGCCCAAAGGTCATGGGCCATATTGAACCCTTTCTTCCCCAATTCAATAAGTCGTCAAGCCTGGCCACTGCCATCTCAGCCATGTTATTAGCATCTTGAAACGGTGAGTACGGTCGTGCTTCATTTGGCTTGGGAGCGGGTAAATGGGTTTGCCTTATCTGGTCTACGATGGGCGCAAAACCTCCCTTCTTGACAACAGATAAAAGCGTTGAAGGAGCTGTGGCTCCCAAAGCTTTAATAGCCTGCATATTGCCTGAAAAATACGTAAACACAGAACCTCACTATAATGTCATCGCAACATCAACAAAGCAGTTTTCTTGGAACTTGTGAAGCAGTGCACTTACAATATTAACGCATTAATCAACTAAATTCCGTGTAGCACTTAAATACGCAGTTTCACTTAAAACTAAACGATTGAAAAATCTATACAAGAAGGTGCCAATTTTACGTAATTTGTGGTACGTTCACAAAGACAGAATGACACTTGGAAAATATTTTAAGTATTGCAGACGCCAATGCTGTAATACAATTGATTTAGTTATTAATACAAGTACACAATTTGTTGTTAGTATATTGTTGACTTGTTGTGCTAATAAAGAGCTTTGATGCTGACATTAACGTTTTCAATCGATTCAACCTTGCGAAACTTACCTAACTTCGTAAACAAATCTTGTTATGTCAAACTCGAAATGTTATGCCGGCCACACACGTTCCAGTATACTTGCGCAAGTCCAGACTTGCGCAAGTATACTGGAACGTGTGTTGGAAGATAATTGCGCAAATTTCCGACTTGCACAAGTTCTTGAAAAAGTTCAAAATTTCAATTCCCAACTTGTGCAAACTGGCGTTTGCGCAAGTTTACATGAACGTGTGTGGGAGCATTCGCGCAAGTCTCAGTATTGTTTTAGCCACCTACATGTACGCACGTCATTTTCGCGCCAAAATGAACGAGACTACCGAGAGGCAAGGAGTTCGCGATATTATAGAAGAATTAATAAATATGTACAGAAATGAGCCAAGTCTTTGGCAAATAAAAAGTAAAGACTATCACCACTGGGACAAACAAAAATGCTGCTTATAATAAAACAATTGAGCAATACCGAAAATTCGAACCAAACGTAATTTATAAATATAATATGTAATATATATCCATAGCATAAGTAGCTCGCTGCATGTACGCACACTTGTACAAATATCATTGAAATGATACTTGTGCAAGCATGCTTGAGCCGTCTGTGGTCACCTCCGAAATTCGTGTATTTGTGCAAGTCTGGACTTGCGCAAGTATACTGGAACGTGTGTGGCCGGCATTAAGGGGCGCTTATACTTTCGGAGCGATAAATCGATATCTATGAGCAAAGGGTTCCACGAGGCTGTTCCGAATGTGGCGATCTGTAGTCAAAAACAAAAATGTATGGCAAAAAAGGCACTTTGACTCGCATTTCAGCCATCTCGTCTTCCTATCACGGAGGGTTGTGCTAGGGCGGCTGTTGCAGGTGCTGAAACCATAAATGGCCCAAATATAATAACTTAATTGGTAGTTATGGGTTTGAGCCGTTTGGGGTAACACTGGGGCCATGGGGTCCAAGTGCCACTCGTGACCAGACCTATTTCTTGGCTTAAAAATCAGAATTGCCATCCAACGTCGTAGTAATGCTGCTAGTCCAAAAGGCACTTTCCACGTTGACAGCGGATGAACTTTTTTGAGGCTTTTCGTACATTTACACAATTTTTTTTTAACTTTTTTGTATTTTTTTTTTTGTTCATTTTCGTATTGATACATGCACAGACGCCAGCACATCAAGCTACTACAATCTGTCAAATTTCTTATCGCTAAAGCTTTACCTGTAGGTAGAGATGGGTAACTAGCCGAAATTTCAATAGCTTAGCTAGCCGATTATTTGTGGTGGAATAGCCAGCTAGCTAGCCAGCTATTTTGGCTACTTGGCTACTGATCAATAACGACTAGCGCTCGCTAGCGGCGCAGCGGCGTAGCTAGGTGGACTAGGGAATTGAATGAATAACGATCAACTGTCCTGCGATTCGAGTTCGATCCTCGCCGCGGCAACAAGTCTAAATGTGAATAATAAGTTAGGTAATGTCTTGATTTCGTTTTTCATTTACTTTTTATTTTATTTTATAATCTTTTGAAAAGAAATGACTTCCCCTAGTAGGTCGTACGTATTATTATTGTAAGAAAACGAAAATCAACAATAGTCACCTCCATTTTTAGGTATGAACTAAAAAACTTTTATAATTATTTCATCGACTCAGACTGTAGTTTTAAAATCATGGTATATTAATATTACTTCGCCTGGTACTAAGTATAATGCCCTCTCTTTCTCTAATCTATTTTGTAACTATTGTAAGAAAGAGATGTGCGATGCGAATGGAGTTGGCACTCGCGTCTCACACAACTCAGCGCAGTAGCGTGCACACAGTTAAGTCAGCTATCGGCTACTCGGCTACTCCGGCTAGCCGGCTACCGAAAACCGGGACGGCTGCAAAACGAAGTATTTATATTATACTCTGTGGCTACTATCCGCTATGCCGTATTCTAGCTAGCCAGTAGCCAATAGCTAGTTATAGTGTTGACGGATATCGTAACCGTGGCTATTTTGTTAATAGCCGTTATTTAGCTAGTTATGGCTATAGCTACCCATCACTACCTGTAGGTTCAAGGTTGATTGGTAAAATTTAACGGTTTCGGGTAGCTTGATGTGCTGGCACCTGTACATATTTTTATTATTATTTTAGGTCTGTATAGTAAATAACGTATGCGCAGAGGTATTTTTGACAGATTAAAAGTCAAAAATCCTGTTAACCTGTTTTTTTTTTCATTGTAACTTTGTCGTAGCTAAAAGCCAGTAAAACAGTACTGGTAAAATTTATTAAATCATTGATAGCTGTCAACATTGTCAGCTGATAAAGTTTTTGAATCGGATTTCGTTTGAGTTTTTGTTAAAGTTCTTTCTTGAGTTCAGTCTCGAGTATCGAGAAGTCTATAAAGATGCCTAAAGTGAGTTATTTATTTTGAGATTTAAATGATTTTCTGTTATTCACTAAATAAATCATACATTTAATTTGGCACAGGCGAAAAAATGGTTCAAACCAATGTTTGATTTTGATGATGAAGAGAAATCACCAAAGAAACTTAAAAGGGAATCACAAAAACACATCTTTCCTGAAGACATTGAGCCAGTAGAAAATAAGGTATGTTTGTGAATGCTTACAAAATTGGTGAGCCTAAAAACCCCTATTTAAAAAAATAATTTACTTCAAGGTCTTGGATTCAAACTCATGCCAGAAACCTGTTATCATAACAGATCATAAACATTGGATGAAAACATTTGAACCTGTAAATGTAGAAGATTTAGCTGTAAATAATAAGAAAGTGCAAGAAGTGGAAGAATGGGTGAAGACAGTGAGCAATAACAATAACAGTGATATGCTCCTCATGACTGGGCCTGTTGGCTGCGGGAAAACCATAACATTACGGGTGCTGGCCACTAAGTATAATGTTAGAATTACTGAATGGATTACCCCTGTGGATATTGACATTCCTTCTGAAAATGGTAACCTCTCAGTTCTAATTCACAAATTGCAAGAAACTAAATGAAAATAATTTGCCAGTTTAATAAAATTTCCTGCTATGTTAACTTTTTCAGGAGAGTTTGAATTTAAACAAAAACAATCAGTCCGATTCCTGGATTTTATATTGAATGCTGCCAATTTCACATCTCTGTTAGACGATAATAGTCGAAAATTGGTATTGGTAGAAGATTTTCCCAATACCTTTTTGAGAACACCCTCAGAATTCACAGAAGTATTACAGTAAGTTATTTGAATGTTGTTTCTGAAAGACCATCAGACCAAAAGGTATTTTTAACCATATGATTTCTTCTGATTATCTTCAGGCAATTCAGACAAAGGGCAAAATCACCAATAGTCTTTATTTGTTCAGAAAGTCATACTGATAATAAGAATTCCGCTGCCAATATATTCACACCAAGTTTGAAAGAGCAGTTCAAAATACACCATATTTCGTAAGTATAGGCTTGATTTCTCAGCTTTGGTATGCAGTGATGAGAATCAATTACATTACTAATACAGTTGCTAGTTGCAGTTGCACTTTATGTAAATGTCCTATTTAACAGGTTGAACAGTGTTGCACCAACAAATCTAAAAGCTGCTCTAAAGCGTGTTGCTGGTATAATAAGCAAGAACCACACTGCCGTTTATAACTGCCCTACAGCTGAGGTGATAGAATGTGTGGTCAACTCTTCAGCAGGGGATGTCAGATCGGCTGTATTAAATTTACATTTTGCATGCTTGAAAGGTAAGTCCAATCTCAATCCCCAAAGTATCCTATACAATTTGCTCTTTTCCTACATGCGCAAATTATTTAATCAACAATACTTGTTTTAGGAGGATCTAAACAAAGCATGGACACCAGTATTGTACAAGGAAAAGAATCAAAAAGCAAAGGTATTAGAAAGAAAAAGCAAGCTTCTAGTAAATTTATGTCATTAGGAAAGGATCAAACAGTAAGCATCTTACATGGAGTTGGCAGAGTATTAAATCCTAAAGGTATTTCTACTATACTTAAAAAAATTTAAAACAATTTAAAAAATCCATGAAGGCATTAAGTTTTTTTTCTTTTCAGTAATAGACACAGAAACTGGTGATAAAAAGTTGTCACATTCTCCTGCAGATATCATTGAGCAGTTCATAAGTCAGCCCATTTCATTTGTAAACTTTTTAGAAGAAAATTACTTGCCTCACTTTTCAAATATTGATCACGTTGACAAAGCTGCTTCGGCCATCAGCGATGCAGATTTCATGCTTGCAGAGTGGAGGGTAATTAACCTTTTATTTGAATTAATTGGTGTCTTGTATTTGCTGTACTATGTATGTATTTAATTTCAAATAATTGTTACAGGAGAAAATGTGCCAAGAATATGGTTTGTATACTGCGGTCGCCAGTTTGATGCTTGCTAATAAAGCACCAGTATCAGCATGGAATCCAGTGAGGGGTCCAAAAAATATGAAGATACAATACCCGTTAGTATAATGGATATTATAGTATACTAGCTGTGCCCCGCGACCTTCGGCCGCGTGAAATTAGCGGTGTGAAATATACTTTACGACCTATTCTCATACCTACCAAATATACTTTAAAAAATTCATAAAAAACAGTCGACCCGTTTCGGAGGAGTGCGACCATAAACACCGTGACACAAGATTGTCATGTATAAGATTTATATTCCAAGTGGTAAAGCCATTTTAGGTTCATCATGCAAAATTCAAGTCCCCGCTTGAATTTAATAGCTGATTTACTGTTTCAGGTCTGTTCGTGAGCTCCTGTTGTTAGAAGAAAACCATTTATACAAAGGAAAAATACTAGTCTCAGATTACCAAACATATTGTAAAATTATTGCAAATAAAACTGGAACCTGATGCTTTGTACATTATTTTGAACTTCTTTATATTCACTATTTATGATGTGATACTAACTAGACAAATAAAATACATCAAGATCCTTAAAATATGTATATTATTTGTAACATTGGATGAGATACATTCTGAATTGTAGAAAGGTTTTCTACTTGGCATTGGAAACAGGATCTTTGGATCTGGGAATAAAAATAGTCTGATTATACTAATACAGTTTATTAGCAAACACAAGTCAGTTTTCCTCGGATATTACAAATAAATTTATTAATACATTACACTTCACACTGTAGTAAAGTCATAGTTTGATACAGTTCATCTGCATTGATCACTCACTCAGTTGTTTCCATTTTGCAAGCTTTTATAAAGAAATATCTTATTAAAAACTTATTCAAATAAAACATGGTGCAGTACACAAATACTTACCTGCACATATCGCCATTATTATAAAGTCTACAATATAATTATACTGGAATCGACCATAAAGATGGGAAATAGATTATACTTACCTCAGGTGTTATTTCTGGAACATGTACCATTGAATGGTATGTTTGAGAGCCTCCCATTATTAGATAGGTCAAATAATCTGTTGTTTGTATTGGTGTATTGCATGCATAGCGAAAAGGGTGTGTAGTGTTTTTGTATGTGTGTGTGAAGGAGTTATCGGGAGGAGGAGGAGGAGGACCTGGAACGTCGGCGACGAGGCGCCGCGCGGGGCGAGCGCGAGCGTGAGCGACGCCGCCGCGGCGGGGAACGGCGCCGGGGCGGTGGGCTGCGGCGCCGGTACCTGTACGCAAAAATGAAACATCATAATGAGTTTCCCCATTCCTCAAAGGGTTTGAAATAGTATGCCAGATTTGTAAAATCTGTAATTGGAATTTGTGAAACAGGCCATAAAAACTAACCGAGGAGGAGAGTGTCGTCGAGGCGGGGCATGTCTGGGCGGCGGAGGGCGCGGGGAGGGCCGACGAGGACGCGACGGTATCAACACCGGCGCCGCTGTAATTTCTTGACCGTCGATCTGACCTGCAATAATAGAAGTGGGCATTCTGTTTTACAGCTTTTATTTTAACTGGGGCTACAATTACCGATAAAACCCTTTGTCTGTATGTAGCTGTAAGATTTTAAAAGGCTTTGTATTATTTACCTCCATCCATGTGCTTCATGGCATTCTCTGCCTCGTCAGCATTGCTGAACTCAACATATGCATAACCCCGTCCATTGTGAGGATGTAATCTGTCCATGGGAAACTCTACGGCTTTTACAGTGCCATATGTTGAGAATATCTCATGAACATGATCTCTGGAGACGTTCAAAGTCAAACGCCCTATATGAATTCTTGTGGGTCGTGGTGCTGGGGAGCGCTCACGCTTTTTGCGGCCAGGAGATCTGAATAGAAATATTCTGATTAATTTCTGAAGCAAGCAGTTAGTAGAAAATATTGTTATTACTATAATGCACAGCACAGCAATTAAAATTCGTATGAACAGTATATAGTCTAAGTAGTAGTAAGAGTTTATCTGCATATATATTATGTTTTCAAATATAGCATCTTCTTACCTATCATGTTTCTCCTTGCTTTTCCCCTTGTCATTAGATGAGGGAGCAGCCAATTTCTTCTTATCAAGTGGTGATCTGTCTCTTACTTTATCTCTATCAGGTTCACGACGATCCTTCACGGGACTCTTGTTCGGGGAAGTCCTGAAATCAGTGACAAAACAGTTAAATTTTCTGTGTTTTGCATAATGATTATTGATCCAAAAGGGGCATAATTATAATTATATACCAATGACATTGCCAAATAATGAATTGTAAAATGCATGATTTTTGTTCCAAATTACCACCATTTCCCTAAATTCTAACTAACTTTTAAAACTTGACAAAACCATCTTTGGCATAATTATGTTCAATCGTCAATTGTTTTTTTATGATGTCATCACTCTAGAAGTGACTGCCTGCGCCCGTGTGTTGCCATGTAAGTTTCCTCATTTTAGTTCATTTTATTTAATTTTCATGGTGTTATTTTTTTTCAATTTATTCTCCAAACAAGGATTACATAAATATAATCTGATCTCGATACTCTCATTATTTTATGATACTCTCATTACTGAACCATATAATGTGAATGTTTAATGGAACATCACAAAAAAATCTCAAACAAAGATAAAAGGAGAAAAAAAACGATACTTAATACTTCAAGGATCGGAAAGAGTTTTTTTTTTAACATATTGTATAAAAAATTTATAGATAAAAGATGAAAAAGAAATTTTACATACTTTTTTTTTGGTCTGGAACGGTCATTGTTGCTGCTGCTGCTGCTCGACGAGCTGGATGATGAAGAGGAGCGCGAGGAGCTGCCCGAACTGCTCGACGACGACCGGGAAGATGAGCGCGATGAGCTGCTCCCTGAAGAACTATACGACAATCAAATATTATTAGTTGAAATATAACTATCTTTTATATGGATTTCACAGGATTTTGTATTGAATCTTATCCTTATGAGGGATGTAAAGAAGAGAATAGGTACGTAGGTATAAAAAAACACAGTTCAGAAACATAACCTAACTAAATAACTACCACAAATATCTGGCTCTAGTTTAGGCATAATAGTGTAGCGTAACATACCTGCCACTACTCTCACTGCTGCTAGATCCTGAATCACCTTTCTTCTTCTTAGATTCTCGTGGTTTCTTTTTCTCTTTTTCCGCTACCGCTGAAGGCGATTTAGTTCGCGCCCTGAAACCACAATACACATAATCAAAACAGCTCAATTAGATTTTATACAATGAAATCGATTAAAATACACACATTTCAAGGAGTTATCGCGATCAGATTGATATTTATTTTACTGTTAGCACAAATCAAATTATTTTTCTAGCGTCGCCGTGATCTGAAATGAACGAACGAAACAAACCACGAACGTCGAACGAACGAACTATTTAATTTTTTGATTGAATGAATAGACTATAGAGGATAAAGATTAAATTTTTGGAAGAGTATTCTCGATAGTCTTGTTCGATTGTTAAAAAAGTTTGTAATGGTTTTCTGTAACTGGTTTTATTGATCAAAATCATAAAACAGTTCAACTGCTAATTTATTGACTGCTTTCGAATGAAAACTTTATGTTTTTCTTAATCTAAACTTTAAGAACTTTATGTATCGATGTTAAAAAAAGCATCAAGTTAAACAATTTTAATGAAACTTTTTCAATTTTTTTAGAATTTATGCGATTTTCGGATAATGTAAGTTCATTATGTGTTTTTAAATAAATAAACAGTTCCCGCTTTGGACCACTCCGTTCTAGGGTGGACCCATAGACTACTATATATACTACTACCCTAAACCTTCTAAATAGCCTTTTAAATCTAAACCTTCCTTGGAAACTGTCGCTTGAAGGCGGGAAAATATAAAACTAAAATAAATGTACCAAGTTTGACATAAATTAATGCATTTTTTTTTAACAAGCAACGCCACCCTGAACTGGACACTTAAAGTGTTCACTAGGGATCGGATATTCGGATGCATATTTACGTAAAATACATTTTTTCCCGGCAAAGGGTACGAAAGTGTGGAAGCGGTTTCTTATAACATATTTTTTCCATAAAAATACATACGGGGTGTAAACAGACCCTTCACCAAGCCGTCAACCAAGCATTCTGTACATCAAACTAAGTAACTTTACGCAAAAATTAGAGCTGGGAAACGACTTTTTTTTAGGGTGAAAAATCACGTTTTACGGTAAAACTCAATGTAACGCACTCAATACATTGTGCTGATGGATGGATTGTATAGTACGAGGGTCGTGAAGGTGTTTAAAGTAAAAATCTTACATTAGAAACATGTAGGTATTTTAAAAAAAACTTGTGAAAAAGTTGGAACTTTGACCCCCAATATCTCCGAAACTAGAAGGTTCCCAGGTATGGTCTAGAACAAAAAAATGATCGGACCATAACTGGGAACCTTTTAGTTACGGAGATATTGGAGGTCAAAGTTCCAATTTTTTTACAAGTTTTTTTTTAAATACCTACTGCTTTTTAAGATTTTATCTTTACTTTAATTACCTCCATGACCCGTTTACTATTCAAAGCATCCATCAGCACCATATTTTGAGTGCGTTACATGAGTTTTACCGTAAAACGTGATCTTTCACCTCAAAAAAAAAAGTCGTTTCCCAGCAATAATATTTGCGTAGGTGACTTAGTTTGATGTACATAATTCTTGGTTGACGGCTTCGTGAAGGGTCCGTTTACACCCTGTATAGTGTGTAAAAAATGTAGAATTCCTAGGAATAATAAATATTTCTGTACCTGCTGTTTAAAACTAGGCAAGCAATTTGTGTAAGCACGTAAAAAAATACTTCAACTTTAACATTTTGCTGGTGAATATTCAAATAGAATGAAATGGAAAATATGACTGGGCTTATAATAATGAACATTTGAGATTCGAACTCTTTAACTTTTCAAACTTTAGGTAAATATGCATCCGAATATCTGATCTCTAGTGATCACACACAAAAGCGCACATGGTTTGTATATTGTTCTTTTGGCGCTTGTCAGTAGAAAGCTGCTGACGTTGTTCGGTCGATGGTCAGCAGCGCAGATTCCTGGGATGCGGTCATATCCTTCTGCAAAACCGTCATGTCGTAGAAGGAAGCTGCGGAAAGGGAGAGGGAGATGCCAAGCTACCGCCCTTCCCACAGCATTCTTATGATTTGAAGTGACTTTGTTGAGTTACGTAAAAAAAACCAAATCTATTAAGAGACCGTAAGATGCAAGAGTCAGCGAAGCGAACTCGAGAATTTTTAAACACCCCGCCTTGGAGATGTGATATTTTTTTAATCATTTAAACAGATTATATTGAAGTGATTTGGCCAAATTATAGGTACATAAATGTCTCGGAAGAACTGAGATACCCTAAGCTATAACAGCGAGCAAATCGAGCTCGATAGTAGTAGTAGTATTTTAGAACCCCGCCTCGTACTTGTTAGAATTCCTTTTCAACATCAATTCAGATTTGTAAGCTACGGAGCTGCAGGCTTAAAGAGTATAGTGCTTGTATCGAGTAAATAAGAGGCGGTAAACTAGAAAATAAGCACGCGCAAGCCGCCCTTCTCAGGCTACCGCCCCGGGCCATGGCCCTTTTGGCCCAAGGGTAAATACGCCACTGCAGGTCAAGCGGGCCGGGGCAGCAGAAGTCGCATTAGATCCCGCTGCCCCCCGACGCAAGTGTGCGAGGGAGCACCGGCCGGGGTATCGGTGCTACATCTAAATTGGTCGTGGTTAAAATATTTTTGAATTTAGAACTCAAATAAATGTTAATTTGTTGAAAAAGTAAATATTTTTTTAAATAATCATGTTTATATAATATCCTATTTATAAACACAATTTAAATATTAAAAAAAATATTTACGCCGTAACGTCACATTTCTGTTTGCAGAGATTAAAAAAAAAACAATCACCGCCGACCATAGGAAATGAAAACGAAGGGGAGATAGCAGCCTTGAAAAGCTGGTCATTGATGGCAATACTGAAGGCAAGAAAGTACGAGGCCTCCCTTATTATTATTATACTCCTTGTACGAGGCCGTCGCCAACACAATAGTCCGATCAAGTTAAAGAGGTTATGTCCTCAAGAAAATTTCAGCAGGTGGTGATGGCAACTTTGGACCGGAGTCGATGGAGGCAGATTGTCCGTTTAAAGGGGTTCAGTGACCACGATCCTCAGTAATGAGGGACCGATTGAAGAAGAAGAAGATAGGAATTTAACCAATTTGGACTTAGTATAAGCATAGTTAATCTGTGGAAATTTTTATTTCCGCACAAGTTGTGATAAAGGAAAAACAGCAAAACTAAATTTGTTTTCATAGTGTGTTAATGAAAAACAAAGTTTACTGCTGTAGTTTGATGAAAAAGTTCCATATCTCAAAAACAAAACATCAAATCTTGTTCAAACCAATTTTCGTTGAATGTTTTCTTTACGTTCAACAATCCTAAATTTTTCAGAATTTTCCTACTCTTACTTTAGAAATAAGAAGGACACACATTTGATCACTTTGGAAGGGTATATCTTTCAAACGATTGACTTTGAGAAAAAATGGTTTCAGGAAACTCAATGTCATTTTTAAAGACCTATCTGTAGACCCGTACGTATAGGTTTGATGAAATTTTATTTTTAGTTTCAGTTCCAAGTATGGGGAATAAAAATCATAAAGCGGTCATAGAAGACATCTACCTGCCAAGTTTCAACTGTGTAGTCCTAATAGTTTCGGAGTAAAGTGGCTGTGACATACGGACAGACAGGCATGACGAATCTATAAGGGTTCCGTTTTTTGCCATTCGGCTACGGAACCCTAAAAAATCCTACAGGCGTTGAAAAGGAGATGAAAGTTCGTATGAATGTTTGTCATTTTTGTCGATGGGAAATCCCATCGGTCATACAGCCTGTATGCACGAGAACTATCTCTAAGTTAGCATAGGTTCTTTGTTAGGTAGTATAACAAGCCAAAACAGGATAAAACATAACATCGCGCCTGTAATCCTCGAAATGTCAGGCAGAGGTGTACTTTCGGGCACCCACATTTTGCCGGTTATGTTTAAGTCCCATGTACTTAATAGGGCCACGAGCCCATTGCCATCAACCGTGCACAAATCCAAATTCCGTGGCTGCTATTGAGAAATTCCTGATGGAAAAACCTAATAACACTTTGCCTGCGCTGGAATTCAACTCAGGACCTCATGAGCAGCCGTCGCGCTTGCGACCACTATGCCAACGAGGCAGTTCAAGCCAAACAATCATAACGTATCAATTAAAAAATAAATTACTATAAGTAGATACAGGCGCCAGCACATCAAACTACCCGAAACTGACAAATTTTCCCAATCAACCTTGAACCTAATGCTTTAGCGATAAAATTGAAAATTTATTAAAGAAATTTGACACATTGTAGTAGCTTGATGTGCTGGCGTCTGTACCTATGGGGTGGGTTCACCGATGATGCAGATTCACTGGAATTTGAAGATTGAAGCATTTACAGCCAATACCTACATACCCCTCTATTTCCTCACGACCGTCTCTACGATTGAGACGGTTCGTTATAACAGCCTATTATGAACCCCAGCAATAAACGTATAAATGCTGACATTATCAAGATAGTTGCATTAGTTGCCCATAGGAATTTGCACATAGGTACTTATTTTTACCCGACTGCGGCAAAGCCCAAAAGGAGGTTTATGTTATGTTGTCTATGTTCCCTCGTAACTCCTAAACGGATGAACGGATTTGTATAATTTATTAAATATGTCGTTGGATTCGTCTTGGTAGCACGAGTGTCACTGGTTACGTTGAAAAGAAAAACAAAGAAAAATGGCGGATTTCGGGTGCCATATAAATATTGTATTGTATGTTTTGTTTAATTTAAAATGTGCTTGTTTTATGCTTTTCAATTTTTTCAGTCGGGTTTTTTAGTTTTTTCAACAAGTTTTTTTGCTAAGTTAACCTATCCTATCGGTCTCCTGCGTAATATCGAAAACATATTTATAGTATGCAGTAAGTTGTTTTACATATTATAATAAGCAAAGTTACTTACCCCTATTTGCCTGCTCGAAAATTTCAATTTATAAGTAAGTAGGTACCTCCTGCTTAGATAGAAGTCATAAAAGTAACATGACTTACCTATACAGCGTGTTTGGTTAACGGTTACCGATACTTTAACGGCATATTATATACTTTATATACTTATTTTTATCGACAAATACACGTTTATAAATACTCCTAACCCCGTGAATGGCAGCTATCTTTTTTTTAATCGGCTGATCTAGGGTATCTTCAATGAAATGCTAATATCTTTGAATCTAAGAAACCTAAAGACGTGCAAATCATTCTATTCCAAGGGCAAACGCCGAGGCTTTCGAATTACTAGATAATTTTTTCCTGAAAAATAAGCAATCAGAGCCGAACTTTTACAACAAAATTACTTTTTTGTTTTAAATTTTCTACTCTAGTGCAAAATTTATCCCTGAATGTTGCGTATGTTTTTATGTTTAATCAGGAGTATTTGAATCAACCTACAAAATAAACTACCTATCTATGTTAATTTAGGCACACAGATGGTTTATAACCTGGATAGGATACTTTTTATCTACGATCCCGTGGGACAATTATCGAACAACACGCGGGGGGAAACCCGCGGGTGTGAGTATGATATGGTAATACATCTGTCAAATAACGCATCACAATAAAATTTTAACATAAAATATTGCCTTTTCTAATGAAAAATTCTTCAGACTAGTACGTATTTTTACGATTGATTACGTACTTGGGTAATCACTCTCGAAGACTGGTAGCCGTTAAGTGACCGAAATGATTAGCTATAGGCCTCCCGCTGGTCGACATGGACCGCACATTAGAGCAATGGGAAGGCCGTGTTGCATTTACGAGAGTTCGCCCACCCTCGCTATTGTGACCTCTTCAGCCCTACCTTATTTAACACTCGGTTGGGAACTTGGGAGACGGTGAATAAAATGACGTGAAACGAAACAAAGTAGAATCCACATTAGATAGTATCATGGGGGCCACCTCGCCATAGACTAACACATTCTAACAAACGCACGTACTTAGGGCATTCAATATGTCACAGTCAAAACTGTTAATCAGTCAAAACTACTTTTGACCGCTGTTAATCAGTCAAAACTACGTTTGACATGTGAAAACTATTTTAACAGTAGCTAACATTTACTTAGAAACTTATTAGGCTGTTAGGTTTTTTTTGTGACCCTTTGCAAAACATAATGTTGTAGTAATTCTAGGACTAGGTAATTACAACGTTCTGAAACAACATATTTTAAATGGAGAAAAAGCATTTTAACATAATAAGGATTTTGACTGTCACCAGTCAAAAGTGGTTTTGACCGATTAACAATTATGACTGTAATATTGAGAATAATGATATTTCCAAAGTGCTAACTTTTCATGTAGAACTCAATCAACGCTCTTGAATTTGGGGTGGAAAATTGAACAGCGTACAAAGAGCTATACCTGAAGCTTATGTCAAAATGCTGTGTTAACTTATATTTGGTCTTTCAAATGTCGTTGTATTTTGTGAGTAGATAAATAAATGAATATGACTGAATCCTGTTTTAAATGTTTTCCAGGAATTATTCAAGTGAATACCTTACTGCACTATGTGTATTTAAAGCTATACATATGTATTCAAGAATTTATGGAAGACAAAATGTTGATATAGAGTTTGAATTTAATTATTATGTATGTGTTAATTATAAATATATTCTTTTATATGTGTAAAGCTAGATAAATATAATATTTTAATTGTCAAAGTTCCTAATCTACGTGATATGAGATAATAGATACTCACACTCAGCAATGTTATTAGTTTTAAGTCATCTTGCTGCGCCCTAACAGGGTCATGAACTCATTAGTTTTAAGCTTAGCGTATAACTATGTGTACAGTGCGTTCAATAAATAAATAAATAAATACTTGATAGGCGATTTTGTTGTTGACGTTGTATCAGTTGCGTACGTATTGAAAGTATTATATCCTGAGGGGGTCGGCATTATTACTTCTATTACTCTGTCGTATATTTTACAACGCCACTTGAAAGTATATAATATAGGTACATTGTGTGAGATTATATATTTCTCACGATAAACACACTATTACGGTTATTCTTATCGGTTATTTGATGGCGGCACTTTATGGGTTTTTAGCTTTGAATATCAATAGACCGCGGGCGTGCTCATGAAGGCTCATGATAGTCAAACTATATGATCACCACACGCCGATAAATAGTTGGCGGTAATCCCTGGATTATATAACAATACGTTTTTATTGCTAATGCCTCCTAGAATTATTTTATGGTATTTTTCAACCGGTAAGTATGGTTAATAGAGTAGGAAGTGTATTCAAAAACCATAAAAATGTTTTACAAAATTATTTTTGGCGAGAAAGAGAAGAAAACAAAGCTGTAGTTTAGAATTGCAACAAGAATAGACCCGACGTTTCCTTTTCCCGTAAATTTTAAAAATTATGCTAAGTAATAAACGTATTATAACTCTTACCTGTTTCATTCTTAAGCTAAGTTATATTACTTTACTGAGCTTCCCACGCTTATAACAATTTTATTATGATTCATTCGTTTCAGGTTTAAAGCATAAAATATCTTCTTATGTTGTTTGCAAATGCTATAAATAAGAATATGTTGTAACAAACTTTCTTATTTGTTTTCCTGGGCATATATGGTTTGCCGCCCTGTAGGAAACAACAGCGAGCGAAGCAACCTCGAAACTATTTAGCACCACGCCTCGGATTTTGTTAAATCTTATTTTGATTGTATTATTACATATAATAATAGTTGCTAAGAAAAAAAATATATATATGGAAGCATAAGATAAGAGTATACTACCTAGCAGTCCTTGCATAGAGTAAATACGGCAGGTTAGAACATATTAAAATATTATAGTTATAAAAAACATGCTTTAGAGTGACGTCATTATATTTCTCGTATTCTTCGCAGCAAACCCTTTCATTTGATACATTAAAAATAACTAGTCCGCCAACTTTGGGGGCACCTGGCCCCCCCTGGATTTTGTTTACGTCCCTACTGACTATCTACTTTCGTCGATAAAATTAAGAAAAATAACTTTTTGCCATTTGCAATACAATATACAACATTTAATTTTGGCTGAAGAATCAGCTGATATATCTGGGAAGGAACAACTAGCAACAGGTCTTCGATATTCGACATCAAAAGGAAAAAAATGTTAAGGAAGAATTTATGGGTTTTGTGGAGTTGGAAAAAGTGGATGCCCAAACGATAGCTGCTGAAATTAATGGATTTATCAATACACTAAATATTGCTAATAAATGCGTGGGACAGGGCTACGACGGATGTGCTACGATGGCGCGAAAAGATGGCAAGTCCAAAAAATATTGAGAGAAACTTATAAAAAGGTTTTATATATTCACTGCGCCTGCCACAGGTTAAACCTTGTGGTAAACGATTAAAATAACGTTTCTGAGATCCGCAACTGCATAGGAAGCGTACAAGATACGATATTTTTTTCAGAGAATTGGTTCTGCGTCAAAAATATGAACCAAGAATACTATTGCTGTGTGTAACAAGATGGTCCCATAAATACCAAAGTATTTGTCGAAATTGCAGAAGATTTAGAAAAGCTTTCTCGGGAAGGAAATAATTCTGGGACAAACAAAGTAGCTTTCCAGTTGTTATCCGCTGTCAGCCAAACCACATTTATATTTGCTCTATTTATTATAGACAAATACAATTCTCTGCTGCAACCCGTCGCAAACATATTACAGTCTAACACGCTGGACATAATAAGTTGTGCAGAACATAAAGGGTGTAAAAAGACCCTTAACGAAGCCGAAAGGCCCTTATTCTTCCCATCAATGCGATCATTTTTTTGTTCTAGACCATAACTGGGAACCTTATAGTTACGGAGATATTGGGGGTCAAAGTTCCGACTTTTTCACAAGTTTTTTTTTTAAATACAGTGACATTTTTACTTTAAACACCTTCACGACCCCCGGACTTATCAATCAGTCCATCAGCACAATGTTCTGAGTGCGTTAAATTGACTCCTAACGTAAAACGTGATTTTTAACCCCAAAAAAAAAGTCGTTTTCCCAGCAAACATTTTTACGTAAAGTTACTTAGTTTGATGTACAGAATGCTTGGTTGACGGCTTCGTGAAGGGTCTGTTTACACCCCGTATATACACACACCACATAGAACATAACCACTGCAGTTGCAGAACACAGGCGTTCCGCGGAAGCAGGGAGTGAAGATTTAATCAAATCAGCTGAAGAAATTGCTACGGCTTGGAACCTTGAGCTGCCTGTACCTAGAACTGCAAGCCGCCAAGAACATAGGGCAAATCAACCAGCTGCTTCTCTTAGCGAGTATTTTCGTCGCTCGTTATTATTATTAGGATTCGTTATCATCTTCATTATTTCTCCAGCGTTTACTCTTTCATTGTTGGATCATGCTCAGATGATTAAAATACAGTCTCAAAATTACAAAAATGTATGGAGGAAGTACCTAAATTGTATGAATTAGAAGGATTCACATCTGAAGCCGAACTATGGCGCACTTTTTGGATAAATAAGCAGCGACTTTGAAAGTATTTGAATAACGGAGTTAATACAAGTAACAGATTTTTGTTACCCGAAGGTGAAGATAGCCCTAGAAATTTGCAACGCAATGCCTTATTCCACTGCTACAATTGAAAGGCCATTCAGCACACTCAGACGCGTAAAAACGTGGCTAAGATCGACTATGATCGAAGATAGATTAAATGGGCTTTGTATGCTCAGTGTACTTAGAAAATTTGGCAATTCTTTCACGGAAGACACCATAAACCGTTCTGCTGAAGACCCTCGAAAGTTACTTTTAAAATAGCCATTCTTTAATTAAAGAATTTATATTAAAAATTAGCTATTTTCGTTTATGTTTATTTATTTGACTAGGTGCTTATAAAAAATCTGATTTGCTCTAGAGGTGAGCAAATCAGATTTTTTATCCAGACCAGTACCCAGAACCCGGGTACGCCCATGAGTCTGCCATATTAGATTAAGGATGACGTAACTTAGCTAACCATACATTGTCATCCAAACTAAACATGTATGCAAAATTTCAGCTCAATCGGAAACCGGGAAGTGGGTCTGTAACTTCTAGGGTTTTTTTTACATAGTTAGTCAAAAAATAAGGTAGGCCACCCCATGCCATACTGACTTCTGAGGAAAACTCATACGCTCTTCAACTTACCGCGCTTCATATAAAACTTATGGGAATTTCGAATTTGCATCTGCTAGTTACGAATCGGGAATCACCTTCAGGCTAGCTACAGCTGGAACGACGATATTCGCAGGGTTTATTTTTTTTTTATTTTTTTTTTATTTATTTATTTATTCACAAACAATTTTCATTGTGTCTGAACATAATACAGGTTACAATTATTATTAATATTACTTACTACAATTAAAAAGTCAATAAAAGCAAAAAATAATATACTTAAAAGTTAAACAGTTCAATGTCACATTCATAGGTAAGGAAAGTCAAATAATAAGAAATAAAATAAAAAATAATAAAAACAATGTCCTACAAATCTACAATAAAAAAGAAAACAACCAAAATTAAATAATGCTATAAAATTATTACTTAATAAGTTCAATGTCCCATTCATGAAAAATAAAAAGTAATTGCAATATACAACAAAAAATACTAACAAAGGAAACAACAAATTTTAAGTTACAGAAAAAATCACAATTCACCACAACGAGAAAAGACCCTCTCACTTATATGCCTACAATTGCTCGACTGAGTAGAGACACCTATCTAACAGGAACGCTCGAAGCTTTGTTTTAAATGTCGATGTGTATATCAAACTTTTTAAGTGAAGTGGCAATTTATTGAAAATGTGCACTGCTTGATATTGCGGACTGTGTTTCACAATGTTGAAATGGGGACTTATTTTGTTCCTGAGATCCATTCTACGTGATCGCTCTCTATCTAGTCTTTCTTCCTGTGTTTCGTGTTCGTGTAGGTACTTCTTAAGGTTAGTCAGGAGTACTAAAACATAGAGACTGGGTACTGTGAGGATATTTAGTTGAGTAAAATGAGGGCGACAACTTTCTCTCTGTGATATCCGGACTATCGTACGTACAGCTCTTTTCTGAAGGACAAACGCTCTGTGACAGTTATAATTATAGCTATTACCCCAAAAAAGCACACTATATCTTAGTTTTGACTCTATTAACGCGTAATAAACGATTTTTAATTCTTTAACGCCTATTTCATCCCGAAGGGTTCGTAACGCATAACACGCAGACGATATATATGCATCTATGGCAGCTAATTCTTTTTTCCAATTAAAAAATTCATCTACATGCAAGCCTAAGAATTTAGCTTCACTTACTAGTTCTATTTTATCCTCATTAAGTACAATTTCCATGGTTTCTTTATTGCGAGCAGTCGTTTTGAAAAGTATTATATTAGTCTTTGTACTATTGATTTTTAACTTATTAACCGAAAACCATGAGTGAAAATGGCTAAGTGCCATATTAACTTTTTCCGTAAGGTCTTTAATGTTATTTGCTGCAATAATAGCATTAGTGTCATCCGCAAAAACTACAAGTCGTAAGTCGGGCAAAATTTTATTTATATAATTTATTAAATCGTTAGTAAATAAAATGAATAATATGGGACCCAAAATAGATCCCTGCGGAACACCGGCATAGATATTGAAAAAAGATGATTTATGAGCTTGTCTACGCCCTTCCCGCGTCTCAGTGATTTCAACAAACATTTTCCTATTTTTAAGGTAAGAAGATAAAAGTTGTAAGGCTTTACCTCTAACTCCATAGTGATTAAGCTTAGCAATGAGTAGATCATGATCAACAGTGTCAAATGCTGAGCTTAAATCCAGGAATACACCAGCCACTTTCATTTTGTTATTAATATTAGTTATCACGTCATTAACAAGAGTGTACATAGCATCTCCTGTGCCAACGTTTTTTTGATAACCAAATTGTCTCCTCTGTAAGACTTTGTTTAAGTTGAAGTGAAGTACAAGTCGAGATTTAATTATTTTTTCGAAAATCTTTGAAAGTGTTGGCAGCAAGGAGATTGGTATATAGTTTTTTGGATCAGACTTAGTGCCTTTTTTGTGAATAGGAATGATCTTTGCTACCTTGAACTGCTCGGGGAAAACTCCTTCATCAATGCATTTATTGAAAAAGCAAGAAAGTGGTACGGCAAGAATACCTAAATGATCTTTAATCACAGAAATAGGAATTTCGTCGTAGCCACAGGATCGTTTATTACCCATCTTTCTGACAATATTACTAATTTCATTAGGAGTGGTAGGCGTAAAACAAAGATCCCTTTCAACCCATTCTGTACAATGCCGGAGTAGTGCAATCGCATTGGTATTATTATTGTCGCCAATAGAACACTTGTAATTAAAATGCTGTGCCAGTATGCACGCTATTTCCGTGGAATCGTCAAAAATTTTACCGTCAATTTTAAGTAGAAGTCGTTCAGTATGTTTGACTTTAGTTCTGTTTGCGCATTTGTTTACAATTTGCCATATTTCTTTGCTTCCATTAGTTGAGTCATTTATTTGGTTTCTGATAGTAATTTTTTTAGCTTTCGTGATTACCCTTCTATAAATTCTAATATAATTGCTTTTATAACTTTTAATACTTATATTAAGATTATTGACATTGTTAGCACATAAAAAACGTTTCATTTTACTTGATGTTCGAATACCATTTGTGATCCATTTTATTTTAGTACTTTTAATGACGTTCAATCTACGCTCCCTTTTTTTGTAACAGTTTTTGAAGACATCTGAAAAGGTCTTTATGAATGCATTAATTCCCATACTACTCCATTTATGTTTCAGTATTCCCTGCCTAAAAAGCATCTCATTTTTAGAATTGAAAACTCTCCTATTTATAACAATGTGCCGGTTGTAGTTGTTAGCCTTGCTCACAAGATTTTCCAAACGAAAATTACCAAAAATACCACCATGACCATCAGCTAGGCCATTGTGGTCGACTCCACTGTTTACTACGTAGAAATCTGGCAAGTTGGTAATAAGATGGTCGATGCACGAAAAGGATCCATTACGGATAAAAGTTGCGTCATTCACAAGATGCCTGAAATTGAAACAGGTCAATAAACTAATAAATTCAGTGCGCTTCCTACTATCTGAAAGTAAATCTATATTGAAGTCTCCACAAATTACGCAGTTCCTGTTAAATAAATGTTCTAGCAATTTTTCCATACATGTCATAAAAATTTCAAAATTACTGTCATAAGGGCTACGATAACAACAACATATGTATAGACCAGTCTCGACATCTTTAATGCAACTTATTTCGAAACTGTCCATTTTATAAAGCTTATTTATTACATCAACATTCTCAACATTCCTATCCACATGTGCCAGAATTAGACTACCACCTCTAGTCTTTTTACTCCTGGTATTCCACGAAATAAGATTATAGTTTTCCAAAGAAAAAGAAGTTACAGACTTGTCATTTAAAAAATGTTCGCTAATACATAAGTAATCTACCTTTAATTGAAGAGATTGCAGATAAACTTCTAATTCTTGTCTCTTATTACTAATACCACATAGGTTCTGGTGAAATATGTTGATGTTTGTTAAGTTAGTTGAGGTTTCAGTATCCAAGTCCGATTTAGTGATCCGCTGATTAAAGAAAAAACTGGTTTGATGTCTCTTCTGATGTATTGTTAATTTCAGTATTACGAGTATTATTATTCGCTTGTGAATTATTCAATCCTTGAGTTATAACACTGGTTGGTTGGTTGGTAAGGTTGATGGAAACGTTATCTTCAGGCTTGCTATCTATCGTCTCTTTGTCTGCCTGATAAAATATATCTAGGTCCAGTAGCATATTGTATACAATTCTGTCGTGTATGTTCTTCATTCCATAATTAGTTATTTTCCCAGTTTTGTTGGAAAACATATCAAGGGATAAATCACGGTTGCTATCAAAGAAATACGCGTATTCATGACTTTGGATATCTAAGTACAGGAGATTATTAAACATTTCTGCTTTGAAATTGTATATTGGAGCGCCTGCAATATAGGTGGCTGCACAAATTATTATATTAGTGTGATTTAATTTTTGTAGGGATGTCCTTAACTTGTTTATTATGTCTATGTAGTCTCTTTCTTCTTTTATATCATTTTCCCCGATATGGATAATGCAGTAGTCATTTAGGATGAAACCATTAACTTTTAGCTCAATGTCTCTTAGAAGATCTGTTGCGCTGCTATTAGACCGGATGTAGTGGCAGAAGTGAGAGTAGTTTGAGTACACTTCTTGAAGTATAGACAAGGACCCCTTGGTTGCGTAACTGCTTAAAATGCACAACTTATTTTTTTGTCTAGGCATTTTAAAGCTCGCCTTCTCTTTATCATATAATATCTTTGTAGCAGAAGGTGCTTTCTCCAGTTTGCTTGATGTAAAAGTCGTCTGTGTCTCTTTACTGTGCATAATGGGAGTGGTTTCTAGACGATTGTTTTGCAAGTCATTTATTATTGTTTCATTTATGCTTCGCCAGCTTGGTTCTTTATTTTGATTTGGAGTTTTAATCTTACGTATCGGTGATAAAATTTTCCTACATGGTGTTGAGCATATTTTCTTGAATGTGTTATTAGATTTGATCATCTTTTGTAAGTCTGTTTTTAAACGGAAGTTTTCCGTGTTTAAATTTTCAATTTCATTATGTGCGCTTAATAGTTGCGTGGTGAGTTTTTTTATTTGTTCATTAAGGTCACTTATGACGTCGCTGTTATCGTGTAAGCTATCTGGAATACTCATCATTGTCGCATCAAAAATGGCTTTCTCGCTACTATTTGTTACGTTGGACAAATTAGTTAATGAACTTGATCTACATGGTTTACGGTAGGTGATATGTTCACTTGGTGAAGCCATTTTTCTCATCAATTAATTTATTTATTTATCTTGAAATTGTTATAGTAGAAGCAACAAAAAATCTACCATAAAATTATATTTTTTTATGTATGGTATTACTTTTACTTCTGCTACTGGTCGCTTGAGGTCGAAAATGGCGCTAGTAGTACTTTTTTTATATATATTTTTTTTTGGTATGGTATCACTTTTAGTACTTCCACTTGCCACTTGGAGCCATAATGGTGCTAGTAGTACTAATTATTTGTTCTTCTATTGCCCGCTTGAGGAAATTTTGGCGCTAGTTTTCGAAAAATCGTGGAGTTCAAAGTCCAAATTCAAAAAAAAAATTCTTAACTGTTTTGTCTATATTGTTCTTTCACTGAGAATGTTTAAAAGTCACTTAACTTATTAATTTATGATCACTGTCTGAGATTAATGTTGTAGTATTAACATGAATGCGGATTATTTGTTCAAAAACAGCACTAAACACTGAGAAACTGCACTTTATAGTCCATAGTCACTTTCGCAGCTTGATAGTTTTGTAGATTGTCACAAATAATATCACATAAAATTTATAGTTTTTGCACTCTGTCACACCACTGTTTATGTTGTTTAGATGTTTATTTACATTTTTATGAATTTTAAAATATGCGGTTTATTGTCAACTCGGCCAGTGTTGCCAGTGGGATGAGTGGTGGGTGGCTGGTTACAGCTGCCGTAATCGAGTTTAACGGAGTGCGATTGGAGAGGCCTATTGCCAGCAGTGTATCACCACTAAATACATTCTATAGTATAATAAACATGATACATTTTCACAGAGCTATTTGTTCTTCCCGTCATTGCGATTATTTTTATGCTCTAGACCAAAGCTGCTTAACTTATTTTGAAGGTGGGCCAAAGTTTTGATTATTTCGTGTCTACCGGCGAGCCATCTTGTAAATAAAACTTGCCTATAATAACGGTACATACCTACATAGCTTTTAACATTAAACAAAACTTACCAAAAGTTAGGCGCTCATTGTTTAATAATAATCCAATAAAACATTCAATCATCAGAAACATTGAAGAGGTTTGTGTGCTGACATTTTATCAATTTGATAGTAAACTTTAGTATAGGAGCCCGAAATAATAACAGCGCCACGACGGGCGGTACAGACGCACATTAAGCTACCCAAAATTTTCCCAATCAACCTTGAACCTAATGCTTTTGCGATAAAGTTGAAAATGTATTTAAAAAAATTGACAGATTACTGTAGTAGCTTGATGTGCTGGCGTCTGTACATACGTCCCAACAGGCGCTGACGGTAAGCCGTCATTCCCTATTGGCTACGCCAGATCCTATTTTCTCCTGGATCTCAGTAAGGCTAAGCTAAAATAGACTATTAGTAATTGCATGAGTAAAATTATAAAGTTTTCTCATTTTTTCGTACACTCTATCTATATGAAAAATGATAATCAGAAAGAGCATGATAATTATTGGAAAAGGTTGATGAATCTATGGAAATATGACTGCTGTCGTGATAATTAATGCTTCAAAGAAAAATCCTAACTAATATTATAAATGCAACTACTAATATTATAAATGCGAAAGTAAGTTTGTTTGTTTGTTACCTTTTCACGCCTAAACCACTGAACAGATCATCCTGTTTGTACATACATTTTCAGGTGAACCGAAACGGACATAGGGTACCTTTCATCCCGACAAAAGAACTGTTCCCGAGGAAAACAACAATAACGTCCTTATGATAATAGATGGCGCCACGTGTCTTTCGAATCATGATTGAATTATATTATTATAGAAACTTTAGTAGTGTGTTAAAATTAATTCTAAATTAACGCGAGTGAAGCCGTGGGCTAAAAAGAAGCATAGTCGGGACATCACACGAACACAAACGTACGCCTTGTGTGAATATCCACCAACGTACTATGTATCCCACGGGATTTCATTGATGGGACACTCTTTGTACACATAATAAATGGTTTTCTAATGACCAGCCACATTTCGTCGTGGGGTTTAAGTTATTTCGCCTACATACATATTTATGCTTTTGTAAAATAAATAATGTCTATGAAATCTTGGCAGTATAATTTCCACGAATTTGTCTAAAGGACTGGAGTTTTTGTTCGAATTTTTCCACGAAACTATTAAAGTTTCGTGGAAAAATTCAAACATAAAGTATTGAACCTGAATTCCTACTTTTTACCTTAAGTAAATAACGTAAATGAATTATTTATTAGAAAAAAATCAAGTTACAAAATTAATTATTAATGATTAAAAACAGGTTTTACTTTATCCAATGACATTTCACCAAATGGCAAGTTTAGTTTTGTTCAAAGGCTGTTCCTTTGAACAAAACTAAACATGTAATTATGCATATAGTCCTACGACATTTCACCAAATGGGTGAAATGTCATAGGACTATACGCATAATTTAATTAATGAGTTTCAATTTTAAATAACAACGCACCGCTATGTATACCAATCGAACTGTAGGCGGTTATCTGTGGCAATTATGAATGAGTATTTTTTAACGTATTTCGATACATAAAATACTAATTAATAATTCATAGCTTAAAACTTTAGTTTAAATACTTATAGAAAATGGTACAATAATATAAATGAATTGAAAACGCTAAGCACATAAAACAAAGTAGATACAACAAAGTTGTAGGACAACGCATATTGTAATTCCTCTTTTACTACTGAATTTAACGATATTTTCAGGCCCACTATTAATGCCATGTAGAACTATCCTAATCTTCAAATCATCATCTGTCTAGCCATTTCCCAACTATATTGGGGTCGGCTTCCAGTCTAACCGGATGCAGCTGGATACTAGTATTCTACATGGAGCAACTGCCTATCTGACCTCCACAACCCAGTTAGAACTGGGTAATACGATACCCCTTGGTAAGACTGGTTGTCAGACGTTTTGGGCCACCTACTACCTAACGACTGTCAAAGATCTACAAATGACAGCCAGGACCAACGGCTTAACGTACTTTCCGAGGCACGGAGGAAACTCGGTATGTAATAGGCAGTCACCCATCCACAGACCAACCTAGGCAAGCACGGCTTAACCTAAAGATCGACCCGAGCGGCTGTTATTATTTAGCAACGAGCTCCTCAATATCCTAATCTTCAAATATGTTCATTAATCAACTCCTCCTCTTGTGTGCGTACAACAATGTTTTTCAAAACAAACAGCCTTGTGAAGCTGCTCACATTGGGCGGCCGTATAAAGGCTAGGGCGGCGCGCTTATCGCCCTACATTATCGCTAGAGCTCTCGCGCTCCGCTACTGCCTCCGGTTACAAATCAAACTGTTAAACGAAACTTTTGTAAATAAACATTATATTAATAAGTGAAAATATTGCAGTTTTTCAACGAAGTTGTTTAAACAACGCGCGCGTTTTTATATTTTGTGAGTATTTTTTAATGTATTTTTTATTAAATAAGAAGGCCCTTATTTTATAAACAATATAAATTGACCCTAAAAATGTTAAAAAATAAATGTGTAGTTTTGTTTTTCTTAGCGCGTTGAAAGCAATTAAAATGGAATGGCAACAATAATATTTTTGGAACAAATACTCAGTGGTCAGTACTAAGTTCAGAAAGTTTATGAAGAGTGATCTATTGATATTATCTTTTGAATAAACGTTCAAATGTAAATTCAAAGCTATGACTTTTAACTGCTATAACTTAAGAATAACAGGCCTATTATTTTAGTGTTTTGTTCCAACAAACCATATTTTTGTGGCCTACCCATAACGGTAATTTTGTATGAATAGTTTGGCTTCAGCATACACATCTATCCAAATAAATAAAATTGTTTATAATAAAATGCCTGTCAAAATAACAGCTTTTTACTGAATGCATATGAAAGTATGTACGGTACTTATAACAAAAACCATTTTTTTTTTGTCTTTCTCTCTGTTTGTTCCGGCTACTCTCCAAATCGGCTGGGCCGATTTTGACGGGACTTTTACTGGCAAATAGCTGATGTTACAAGGAGTAATATTTTTATTATACTTTCACGCAGACGAAGGTCAAGACAATCAACTAGTGGCAGATATAAATGATGCATAAACTTATTTCACCAGCTTGTTGTTGGCATGCTTCACTGAGCTTACTCAGTGAAGCATGCCAAAATCCATGTATGCGTGTTTATGTTAATTTATTTTTTAATTTCTGATGTTGATTTCAATGTTAATTTATTTTATTTTATTGTAATTTAAATCGGACTGTAAGGATCAAGTTATCTGAAATAAATGTTTTATTTTATTTTCATTTATTAATATCTTTGGCATTTTGTAAAAGTCAACCACCGAGCGGTACAACGGTTAAACAATAATTTATGGTCGATGTGGTATGACAGTTAACAAAAACGGAATACAAACATAATCTTACTCATTTCGTTACTATTAAACAAAGATAGAATTCGTTCGAAACGAACTGTCAAAAACAGAAATTTTCCAAAAAAGCGTAGGTACGTAGATCAAATACGTATTTCTGTACCTATTTCACCGCACGGGCACGTTCATATAATTGAAAAACGTATCCGTGGATGTCAGAAAGAGATAAACATTGAACGAAACGAACGATTATTATCCCTGTTCAAAAAGAAATACGTAGCATGTCATCCGCTCGTCAAGTAGCCTTAAACTCGAGACAAGGAGGATCACCACGCTTTAGTGCCCATCGAATTAATATCGATACTTTTATTATTTTCATTTCTCTAGGTTACAACGTTTCTAACAAAGAAAAGTTCAACAAAAAGTTTTAATGATGATGTTTTCAATTTGTTTTGCCTTCTTGAGCTATTGTTTCAATTTGTGGTACAAGTAACTTGTTAATTATAAACTAGATAGTACAAAAATCTTTATTATACTGTGTGTGTATTTTAAAAGCATAGCCTTTTGCCTTTTCTTATATATATATTTTTTCAATACCTCGAAAACTTACTCTTATTGCGCTATTATTAGGTTCAGAATGCAGTATTTCACACTCGTGTGTTTTTCATTTATTTTGGGCACAGATCTATAAACTATGGCCAACTTGGTTTTTGGGTTCAATTCCTATAGTCGGGAGTCACTGTTTTTTTTAATCTCAGCAAACTAAGAGGCACTATGCCTTTATGGCCTAAATATTTTATGAATATTTAAATAGGGTTTAAAAATAGAATATTATAATTAAAAATTATTATTTACAAAATTATTTGCTTTTATCAACAAACTAATCTGTATTTGTGTTCTAAATTCAAAAATAAAATAAAGGCCGGCCGGCCTTCGGGGTTCGTCACACATTAGTTGATCAATCTTATCTCTGCAATCTCGAGATAATACGACTGCAGCGTGCTTCTCCATACATAGGCTCTAAAATAAATCTAGCCCTAGAACGTTTTTGGATACAAATATCTGACTGTGGCAATCTGATAATATGAGCATTCATATTATATGCATGTAATAAGCATGTATAGAATATGAATCACATTTCTAATTATCGTGTTGATTAATTTTAAGGGTTGGTAATGAAAAGTGCTAAGTTTGTTAACCAAACTCAAGAAAAAGAGAAGTAAATCATCAATGTTTATAATCAAATATCATGCAAATGTCAAAGGCATGTCTCGCGGTGTTTAAAAATATATTTCTGAATATCATACCTAATTTCTCTTAAAGTCACGCGACGTTGGCGCCAATTTGGAGACCATTGTGTGGTGCTTCAACGACCCGCGTCCTTGCGGAACGCTGAACAACCATATATTTCATTCAACAATCTGCATGTGAAATGTCATGATTATAATCGCTACACTTAGCGACGGGCGCCGTATATACTTATATGTACTATTCCCATGATTCCGATAAAATCTAGTTAAAAATATAACGAATTACACGGACTTTGATCTCCAAAACGTTACCTAATAACGTGTTTTAAAAGGTTGTTCAAAATTTGGTTCCGAGGGGTATCAATCTCATTTATTTATTTACCTAATTTTAAAGTACCTTAATTAGCTTGGAATTTTCATATATACGAATATAACCGTCTGTGGAAATTATAAATATGGTAAGGGAAATTGAGCTTACCGTTGGATTTTCGACTTTGAGAGCAGAGCTGAAAGTTTCAAATGTAAGCGCGCTAAAAGTCACAGCATTTCAATAAAGCTAATTGAAGTATTTGGTCAACAGGTTTTTCCCGTGTGTGATGACCATCCAGCGATGATGTGCAGTCCCGTGCCGCTGTTGCTCCTGGCTCTCACGAGCGCACTCGCGGCTCCTGCCTTGTACGACGACTATACGGTGAGTTTAATTGAAACCAGTCAGTGAGCGGGCCGCATCTCAACGCAAACATTTGTATATTTTGTATGAATCTAAAGTATACTACAGCCAATGCGATGCTCTACGGCCCCATGCAGTTCTAATGTTTGTGTATGTCCTTAAGAGGAGACCCTACCTAAATATTAATCCAGTTGACCTTTGCGCTGTCACCGACGACGCGGTGGAAGTGGCGATGTTTTGGGCTAACAAAATATAAAATTTGTCATGCCAGCGATACGAAGAAGTAGAAGAGGAATCCAGTAATGATCACTGTTCTTGAACAACAAGGCTCTGAAAATCAAATAATATGTTACTAGTGGTATTCCAGTACCACCGTTCATGTCCACTTAGGATTGCAGTACCAACGCTCATGTCCACTTAGGATTGCAGTACCAACGCTCATGTCCACTTAGGATTGCAGTGCCAACGCTCATGTCCACTTAGGATTGCAGTGCCAACGCTCATGTCCACTTAGGATTGCAGTACCAACGCTCATGTCCACTTAGGATTGCCGTACCAACGCTCATGTCCACTTAGGATTGCAGTACCAACGCTCATGTCCACTTAGGATTGCAGTGCCAACGCTCATGTCCACTTAGGATTGCAGTGCCAACGCTCATGTCCACTTAGGATTGCAGTACCAACGCTCATGTCCACTTAGGATTGCAGTACCAACGCTCATGTCCACTTAGGATTGCAGTACCAACGCTCATGTCCACTTAGGATTGCAGTACCAACGCTCATGTCCACTTAGGATTGCAGTACCAACGCTCATGTCCACTTAGGATTGCAGTGCCAACGCTCATGTCCACTTAGGATTGCAGTACCAACGCTCATGTCCACTTAGGATTGCAGTACCAACGCTCATGTCCACTTAGGATTGCAGTGCCAACGCTCATGTCCACTTAGGATTGCAGTGCCAACGCTCATGTCCACTTAGGATTGCAGTGCCAACGCTCATGTCCACTTAAGATTCCAGTACCACCCACAGTTTAAGATTTGCTTACAATTTTTCTTCCCTGAAACACAATAGCTTGGTACTAGAAAATAACTGGTCGGTGCGACTGCTAGCGTAAAGGGAGGGAAGTAATACGAAGAACGAAATTGTGGTCTTTGTATTTTAAATATGCAACAAAATACGAGTTATTTCTCGGAATCTGTTGGCCCTGAAATTAACTAGGTCACTTTGTTCACACGCTGCTAGTGTGGGAGATGTGTGGGAGAAGTGTGGGGGCAGGCTCGTCCGGGTAAAGGCCAGCTTAAGCTAGATGACAAGCGTTTGACAGACGTTTGGTCCTATTGGGGGTATTTCTCGAAGCGCACCAACTTTGAACCGCACCAAATGAAGCGCACCAAAATTATTCCTCGAAACGCACCATTCAAGTGCGTTTAGGAATTCAATTAAAAATATAATAATTTTCTTCTTCGAAACGCACCAACGATAAAACATAGAGAAGCGCATTCGTAAATGATATCGATAGACGTTTTAAAATTCCACTGTCCTAATTTATTTATTTATTAACACTACCAGGAAATCAGAAATGAACTGGAACTAGGTGCTTAAGCGACCTCCTTACAAATGAAGTCCCACCGCCAATCCTGCTCTTTTTGCAACTCCATCTATAGTTGAGTGATTTGCCCGAAACCACTGCCAACGATGTCGATGTGGTAGAGACTGGTCGAAACTAACTTATTTTAAATAATGGTACATAATTATAAGAATCATTGACACGGCGAAGAAGAAGACCTGAATTAAGTCTCAGGGCATTTCCACTAGAAAAGTTACTTGAAACTGTTATTTAGATAGATGTGTGTACACAAATGCTAAAAAAACAAGATCCAGCTTTGAAAATAGCACCTAGTTAATTAAAAAAAATAAAAATCGGTCAAAACGGTTTTTGGGCAAAATATCCTTTTCCTTATTATTTTTACTTCATTCCGACAGCTGAACATGGTCCGATTGATGGCATTTAAAAAGCCACTGTTCCAAATGAAGGTCGAAGAAGAAACATTAATTCATTTAGCAAATTAACTAACTCACATGACTTAACTGCAAATTTTATGGTTTATTTGATTAGGTAAGGAGCACTTGAACTAAACAAGTATTTGGTATATTCTATTATAACTGAGAATGGAAGCTACACATGAAGTTGTCGACAAAATAAAAATTGCATGCGAAGTGTAGAATCCTCTAAAGGCCAAATGGAATAGGTTCCAAGGTCAACGCAAATAGATATGCATTGAAGGTGAGAGTTCTCCTAGGTTGCGAGAATCGATAGAAATTAATCAAATAGAATATATGAGATGAGGGTAGTTTTATTTGCCTGTCGCCTTCTCTCCTATGAAATCCTTACTAATATTATAAATACGAAGGTCTGCATGTGACCTTTTAATGCCATAATGGCTGAACGAATTTCAGCAAATGTTGGTTTACAAGTAGACCATGACCTGGTATAATAATAAGAACTAACAACAATATCTTACTTGCACCCATAAACTTATTTGATTTGATCTTGTTCTTGAGCAGCTCGTGGCTAAATAAAACCAGCCGCACGGATCAATCTTCAGGTTAAGCCGCGCTTGCCTAAGTTGGTCTGTGGATGGGTAACCACCCATTACTTACTGAGTTTCTTCCGTGCCTCGAAAAGCACGTTAAGTCGTTGGTCCTGGCTGTCATGTGTAGATCTTTGACAGTGTTACAGGTAGTCAGTGCCCCGAAAGACTGACAACAAGGGGTATCGTATTACCATTCGCTCCATGCAAAATACTGGTATTCACCTGCATCCGATTAGACTGCAAGCCGACCCCACTAAAGTTGGGAAAAGGCAGGCGGATGATGATATGATCTTGTTCTTTCAAAACAATTTCACAAATATTTACCATCAGAGCCCTCATGCGAGCAGCAATAGGCAATGACCTTTACCTTATATCATCTCTGTCACAGGAGGTGGTCCCCCAGAAGCGAGCGGCTTTAGTGCTGGACCGGCTGCTGGTGGCGCTGCAGAAAGCGCTGCACGAAGACAACGGGCCGCCGCGCGTGTACGGCGAGCGCATCGACCCCAACGGACCGCGGACGGCGCCGCTCCGGCTCGCTGATGACGAGATGAACGATTTGGTTAGAATAACAGCATTTTTTTCATTTACAGGAGTATCCTACGAACATCCTCGACCAGGGCCTTGACTACCAGACATTATTTTAGCGATAAAGACGCTGGAAAAGTAAAAAAACGTATTGGATTAACATTATATTATGCTATTGAAAAGAAAAGCTAAATTCAATCCTGTTGTTGATGTTTTGTGTCGCTTTAGAAACACGATAGGCTCTCTGTGAACCTCTACATGTCAGTCATGAAAATATGTGTTCTGTACGGTGATGGAACCCGCAACATGTAATGTAGCGCAGAAAATCGCTCAAAACGCATTGTGCCAAAATTCTCTTTAAAAACCCTAAAAAAGTCCTAAAACAAATCTAACGACGTATTATTTATCCAAATCGGTTCATCTGTTTAGGATAACTCCGAAATAGGTTACGTGTAATGCGTGTTACATAGAAACGGATATACAGGTCAAACACATAACCCACCTTTTGGGCTTCGCCGTAGTCCGCTAAAACAGGGCAGCTTAAAACTTAGGACTCTGTTGATACGTTAAGAGTTTCAATCCCCTTTTCACAATATAACTTAATAACTGATATAATAAACGAATTCAGGGCCGGATCCCATATTCCTTAAAGTTTATATCTTTGGCATTATACTTCGAATCCCAGCGGGACCGGTACAGAGGGTTTTGACCAGAAACTTAAGGTCACAGAAATATTTTTTTATCTACACATGATGAGACGTGTAATTCAATTTAACGAGACTTTATTACACCAACACATTTTAGTACCAATATGACCTTAAGAATGACTGATATTAGTTATGCAATAGTCAAAGGTGCCCCGAAAACATCGTAAACATAAATTCGTGGAACATTTTCATTGGACATTACGACTTAATAAATAATATCCTTAATAAAACATCTAGACATAAATTACCACTTAACTTAATCAAAAACTTTTCCACAAAATGATCATGCGTAGACACAATCTTCATGTGCTACATGCTACGTAGCATGCGTAGCGATTTTCGTAGCAGCCACGTAGGCTTGCTACGAATTCGTTGAATTGTACAAATAAATTACTACGAAATTATAAGTGAATACTACGCAATATTGACAAAGTATAAAAGCGTAGTCTAAAGTGTTATTTGTTTGTTATACGCTACGTAGCATGAGTAGCAAATTCGTAGAATCCGCGTAGCCCCGCTACGGCTTTGTGTAAAATGCGAATGACCTACTATAATCATGAACTTATTTCTTTTATTGATTATGAATATACATGAAATGAAGAAGTTCCTAGGTTATTCTCAGTGTTGTTTTAATTAACCAGTACGGAGCGTCGCTCACACGATTAACAGTCGAGGTGCAGTTGAGGCGCGGGCGGTTAAGAGGCACGCCGCAACAAAGTTTTCTTTACAAATGAATGGCAGTGCGCTCATATACAAGAGTTGCGGCGCGGGCGAGGTGAAGGCGGGGTGGAGGCGCGGTGAAGGCGGGGCGGAGGCGAGGTGCAGGCGCAGGAGGGGCGCTCAAGTGTGCCCAAGCCACGACTCCACCGCCATTTTGTCATTTGGTTTCGTGCGTAGCTGCGTTTAGACGTTTTAAATATGCGCGACGATTTTGAAACCAACGTAAAACTTATTCGTCGACGTCTTCTGACGACGACATGGTGAATGAATTACGTAAAATGTGAAGGAAGCATAGCCGCCTGCGCCTCGACTCTACGCAGAGACCTATCTTCGCCCGTGGTGCGACGCCGCACCGCCGCTGACGCGACGTCGCCTCGACTTACCAGTGAGCGACGCGCCTACTAAGTACTCCGTTGCCAAATTCGTAGTATCAGCGGAGCCTTGCTACGGTTAAGGCTTCACATTACCAGTGATTTCCGACAAAAACAAGACTAGTTACTTTGTTTACGTGGAAACGTACTGGTTTTCTTAAATAACCTCTTAACTGTTTAGTATTTTAAGACGCAATGTTCACGAAGGAGCCAATATGTTTAAAGTTACAAGGACATAAAGGGTCCTAACCTTAAATTACTATCTTGTAGTAAGATATAAGTTTTTAAACTGTCATGGTCACTAACATTATCATTAACATTAGAAACGGTATATTTACCATGTTTACTGTTTGTTTGTTTGAAATATTAAACATGGTAAATATCCCGTTTCTAGTGTAAATGATAATTGTAATAAGATGGCCGAGCAACGTCTAGTATCGTTGATGTCTACACAATATGATATTGTTTTCGGCCCATAGGGAACCGGGGGCGAAGGCCTATGGGTAATGAGCCCATTGACCGATCCTACGTGATGACGCAAAATTATTGTAAATGAGTTTAATTCAGGAGCAATGACTCATACTTGAACGATGAGTCATTGTCTCAGCTAATATCTTTCTTACTACAAACTTTCGTATTTCTAATAATACTTGCGAAAGTTTGTGGGGATGTATGGATGTCTGGATTCATGGATGTTTGTTCCTCTTTCACGCAAAAACGGTTGAACGGATTTGGGTGAAATTTGGCATACAGATATTTCATAACCTAGATTAACATATAGGATACTTTTTATTCCGGTAGTACGATTCCGTGGGATATTGACCGAAGTCGGCGCGGGCGAAACCGCGGGCATAAGTTCTCTAAAGTGTCCCAAACGACTGTTTACTTTTGGGTTGTACAAAAAAATCAGCTGTTCCATACATTTTGACCGTATTGCACTTTTGTAGGAAACAACCAAAAAGATGTACTGAATACCTAGTAACCGTTTTCGCGTCGGTGTCCCTTCCACCCTGTATATAAACACTTAACAACTTTTAAACGTGTTTTCTCCTACTGTTCTGATTAAAATTTCATGTTGTTACGAACATAGTATTCTAGAACTCATATTTTTATGAAAAAAAATCCTATCTCCAACTTCATTTCTCGCGAAAATTGCTTTTGAATTGAGGAAAGTGTATACATATTGCTGCTCGTAACTGAACTGCCCAATTTTAATTGTCTTCATTTTTCAAATGCTTGCAAAAAGAGTATTAATTTTCTATATCATTTTAAATATCCTCATGTTCATTCCTGCCATATAATGTATGGTTAGATCAAGTTTCAGCATCAAACTAAAACCAAAATAGGTCTAACCTAAGGGAGGTTAGACCTAACTTAGTAATAAACGGCATAGATTTGAAAGGTAACTAACTAGTTGTATATTATTGTATATCAGGTTGGTATCCACAACTCCACGTCAAAGGCACTTATTTTGCGTACATAGAGATATAGCAGTTTTCATGCGTACACAGCCCGACAGCACGGACGAACCTGACCGCTTCTCCACGCAGCGCACCGCTTCAGAATTTTCGCCGCCTCCGCCCGATAGCGCGGACGGGTGATGTCATGTGAGAATCGCAGAACTAACTGTATAGAAGAAACTGTTACCCCATGTCAATTAAATTATTTAACAAATTACCTAGTGAACTGAAAGACCTACCCATTACTTTATTCCGAAAAAAATTGTATGCCTGGTTAGTCAATAAATGTTTCTACACGACCCAGGAATGCCTTAGTTATAAGAATCGAAAATTATTGTAACACCTCATTATGTTCCTATTCTAGTGCAATAATTTGTTAAGTTACTACCTATACAATATACCTATTTATATTTGTTAAGGTAGTAGCTTTTATTTTATATTTCGTATACCAGAAATGGTCAATATGAGGATTCTTACTATTATATTATGTAATGTAACATTTATATATACCACCTACTAATCAATATTATACGAATAAATTATTTGATTTGATTTGAACATTACCGTTTGCTTGCAGAGCGCGCTGCAGCGTCGCGGCAGCGGCAACGGTCGGGGGCGAGTCCTCCGATGTTACTTCAACGCGGTCACATGCTTCTAAACTTATCTATGTCCACTTATCAATAAACTAAGCTAATTATAAATAAGCATAATGTACTGCAAACTAAGAGGAATATTCTATAAGTACCTACATATAACTCTTAAATTAATATTAAAAATGTAAAATAGATATTTATTGTTGGGAATTGTAAGAAGCTTATGTTAAATTATTTTAGCATGTCCAGTAATTCATTTGTGCCAAAAATCTATTACTATTTACTATATATTAACATATAAGTTAGTCCTCTTATTCATAAAAATCTTTAAACCAAAGTGGGGTTATGTCCTACTGCTTTCTTACTTCATTCCTTTGAAAATGACAAAGACAAGAAATAGTGGAGTTTCTTATCGCCAAGTTTTTATGAATGAAGGGTTTACAAATTATGTACTATATTATAGAACGTACTGTTTAATTATATGCTAAATATTGTTCTTGCCCTCCGAATTTATTCCCTGTAAATATCCAATAATAAAATTTTTGTTGCAATAACTTGTTGCCTTATTTGTGTGAAATTGCTTCCGTCGGATGTGAACGTCGAACCCCGGATGTGATTTATATGCATGCGAATAGAGTTTGGAATTTTGAACTACCTACGAGTAGGGTAAAATCGCATTTACCTTCATACGCACAGGCGATTTTTTAACTGACGATTTTTTTTTGTGCGTTGTTTGTTGACGAGAGTTGAATATTCAACTGGGCACTTTTTTACGTCCAGCTATGTACTCTGTTTGAATCTCAGTGCTCGGCTTAATATCGAAAGTTTAAAATTCAGTGCACAGTGCGCTCGAGCGATCGAGGGCCAAATGAGAAGGCCTAACAACAACCTCTCTTATTTCAGTCGCAAAATAATTATTTACAACAACTAGCAACTTTTCAATCTTTATTCTACCTTAGATACTTATGTATCTATAAAAAGTCAAAGTGACAAGTGAGTGAAAGTGAGTGTAAGTGAGTGAAGTGAGTGGCTGTCATTTGAAGATCTTTGACAGTCGTTACAGGTAGTAGGTGACCCGAAAGTCTGACAACCTGTCTTACCAAAGGGTATCGTATTATCCAGTACTAACTGGGTTCTGGAAGTCGGGCAGGTCTAGGCAGTAGCTCCATGTAAAATACAGGTATTGCGCTGCATCCGGTATGACTGGAAGCCGACCCCAACATAGTTGGGAAAGGGGAAGAAGCAAGTCAAAGTGATTACTTGAGTAAAAGTTACACTTAAGTATCGATTTTTATTTTGCAGATTAGTAATTGCTTGAAGTTAGAACTGTCAAAAGTTAGAATACTTAGCTTTGCTTTCTTACTTCGTATGCTTCGTTCAAATTCTTATAAAAATGAGTGCATAAGAAATTACTTAAACTCAAGTAATTAATTTAACTTGACTATAGATATTCGGGTTAGAGTCGTTGTTTCTTAATTTTGTTATTCCATTTGTTTGAAATAACAAGTTGCTTGTTATTACTGTTAGATATTGTTCTACCTACCATATCAGCCGGGCATAAACAACTCAGTCGGTCATGTATACATGCGCTGAAACCACACTCCACGTGTCTTTGAAAACACGTGAATATTCATTATTCTAATATTAAGGCTAGAGAAACACATTGAAACCGCCTCAAGTATCAAATAACATAAATAATAATTAGACGAGAGATTATGGGTGGTCACCCATAAAAAACATGTGCTGTTTTGATAGGATTTATTTTAGGTGAGTGTTCTTAATTAAATACACGCATAATTATGCTTTTGACTGTTTTAGTTTATAATGAGATAATATGGATTTAGATCTTGGTTTCATCAATTCTGGGAAAATTGTGTTGTGTTAGGTCGTCAACAGTTACGTCTACAGGAACATAAAGTGAGCAAACTGTTCGCCTAAGGTGCGATTCCACCAAAAAATGTGCGCGAACATTTGTGTCGCACATTTGTTCCCAAAACATTTTGTGCTGCACAAAATGTTCGCGTACTGAGCTGCAGACCTGTTACCACCGGCAAAGGTGGGCATCGCTTTTGTTCGCGTACAGTGCTGCATATTTGTGAACGAGATTTATTTATTTATTTCATGTTAGTACGAGAGCCCATCACCAAAATGTTTACCTCAACGTTTTACGACCAAAACCGTTTAACATCGATAGATTTGCTTATTTTGATTAAAATTCTGAAAAATATTTTTTAGGATTCTAATACATGAAGAAACATTGCGAATAGGTTTAGCTGATCCATACATTTAACCGTGTAGATATTGCACTTTTTTAGGAAACAGCAGTTATTTTTTAATAACCGATGTAAACTAAAAATAAATTTTGAATACGTGTTAAACGTCTGTGTCCGATGTCCCTTCCACCCCGAAGAGTCCTGACGTAATTTTATAAGACAACATGTATTAGGCTTGCAAAAAATATTTTTCATTCGGTAAACAGATGAGTGAAGGTCGGTCTCCTAGACTACTAACTGAGTGCGCGCACAGTGAGTGCGTGTTTGCTGACGGGACTTCACTGCTTGTACGTGTGCGCGCACAAATGTTCGCAGTAGTGCACGAAAATTGCGGCGAACACGCGCGCGCACGTTTTGTTCTTGTTTACTTGAGCGACTCCACCGAGAGAAACATTTGTGCCGCACACTGTTGGAATCGCACCTTAATCATTTCCATTTGTTACTGCTACTTGTTAATATCCATTATGGGTCAATCTCCAAAACGGGCGTATTCGTGTGATCGCTCTGGTGCTTTTCAGATATTGATATTTAATGGTAATTACGTATCTCATTAAAAGTAATGATATTTAAATGGTATATTTTTACTAGTGGCCTTCAATTTACACAAATAGTTATGAATATATTTAAGTTCAAAAAATTTCGCGACCAGAGCAATCATAATTGGTGCCAGAGTGATCATAAATGGTGAAATCAGTGAAACAAAAAAATAAATATTGATAAAATATTATGTATTTAGCCGTTTTCAGTCAAATCCAGTGTACGTGTACAAGATTATATTTAATAGAAATGTATTATTGACTGGGGCGATGTTTTACCTCAGCGCAGAGCGATGAGATAAAATGCCCGGTCACGATTTTAAATTCAAATTGTGACGAAAGTATTGTTAATATAACAAAAAAAAAAACATTACTATGAAGATTAACTATTTGTTATGTAATCTAAATAAGTTGTTTCATAAGATCCTTCTCAATAAAAAGTTAAAGAATATTTTTTTCATTCAATCGGGAGTTGGGTCAACCCAGAGCGATCAGGATTTTAGGGTTTAAGATTTTTTCTTAAATATTTATAATAAACTTATTCATAATATTAGCCTTGTACCATGTAGATTAGACTCCGAACTGTCTATACAAAAATTTTTTGAAAACATTTTTCGATTTTAAAATGGGTTTATCCCGTCCGACACGAAAAAAAATGCCTCTGGAGATCGACCCTTATATTCTTTTTTCTTATAGGCACGTAGAAGAACATTTAAACAGTTGGTCGGTTATAATATGCGGAATGGCGCAGAAAAAAAATGCTATAATTCATCCATCATCCATGGCAGTTCATTCGATTTTAAAAGATTAGGCTTGATTCAAAACAAAACATAAAAGTTTCACAAGAAGTAAAAAGTAGTAACAGAAGATGTAGGTCAATAAAGACACAAAATTTTAGTTCCACAAACAAAGCTAAATCTCATAAAGAAATTACGACAACACCTACACGTTTTATTATTAAAACATAAATGCCAGCAGTTATTTACTGCAAAGCTGACATAATGAGAGTCCTACATTATTTTAGGAATTACAGGACAGTGAAGTCCCAGGTTGCTTAACATAATGTACTGAAGGACCGACAAGCACCTGTGATGGACAGATCCTTTATACCTGACGGAAATCTGAGTGCGGACCGTACGTCCCAAAAAAGAGTCCGTCTGGATCGCTAAGTGGATTATGCTAAAATTGAGTTTAAAGTCTTGGAATAGGTATTGAAATTGAATGTTTAGACATGCATAAAAGTTGACGATATTTTTAAACAGATTTTTTTATTTCAATGCATGGTGAAATGGGCTGGTCAGGTTAGTAGTACTAGCAACCGACGTGGATGAAGCGGAGAAAACGAAAAGGAGGATGTATTAAGGATCGTAGCAAGAAGCGTTCTGCACTCGTAGTTCCGAAATACCTAATCCATGAGGAAAAGGCGTGAGTAGAGAATTTCAGAAATAAAAATTAAACACATTAGTGTTGTCGCGCACATTTTTTTTTGGCCTTTTCTGTTCCGCTTTTGGGCAAAAGCCTTCCCACTTCTTTCTAACTCTCTCGGTGTTTTGCCTTCTCTGGCCAATCAGTCAGGAACGAGTCCAAATCGTCAAGCCAGCCGCAGCAGTTTCCGAGGCCTGCCTCGGTGACGACGACTTCTTCAGGCACCCACTGTGTGGCGATTCTGGCTCATCTGTCCTGACCCATCATGGAAATGTGATCCCTAGTCCCATTTTAGCTTAGTAGACTTAACATTAGATCACGCCTGTAATCCCCGAAGGGTTAGGCAGAGGTGTACCTAATAAATAGTACATCCACATTTCGCCAGTTATGTTTAAGTCCCATGTAATAGGGGCCGAGTCTATTGCCATCAACCGAGCACAAACCCAGACTCCGTGGCTGCTACGAAGAAATTCCTGGATAAATTAATGGAAAAACCCAATAACAATTTGCCCGTCCCGGGAATCGAACGTAGGACCTCATGCTCAGCAGTCGCGTGTAACGAGGCAGTCTGTTACTTAATTTTTAGAATAGTACTAGAAACCTAGCGTAAGGCTTGTTCGGTCAAAAGGGACAATGTTTAATATCGTATCTACTTTTCAATATATTATCAACTTTTAACTCCATTATCAAACTTAAAAACTTTCCGATCGTGGAAAACATACAAGACGGTACCTATAAAATTCAACCACTTATATCGTAAACGGTTAACATCGATCATAAAACATAACCAAAATATAGAGTGCAGACAGTTATAACGGTGTAAAAGCCATATTATTTATTTTGGTCTAGACCTTAGTGTTGACGACGGTTACGTGGTCCGTCTAAAAGACGGGCGTCTTTTAAAATTTTCGTAATATTTTAAGTCCCCATGTATAGCTTCAGTTTTTTTTTATTACGGTTATATTTTTATTTTTCTATTCAATCAAAGGCCAACAAGAACGGACTGCACACGGGCGCTCTCATTAGTTGATGCGCGACGCCCGCACCCCGCCTGCCGCTGCGGCCACCATGGCAATAGATCAAACGATGGGTGTCAAAAAACCACTCGAACACCCGCGCATTCCGTTCTAGTGGTCTAACATACCAACAAGTTCCTTTTCTTTATTTCACACAACCAGCCACTTCCTATCAGCTACACTTAGTAACGAAGGCGTAGACCACGTACAAAAACTAGATTGCTTGATGAATCTACGGTCAGATTGGATGTGGTAGGTGAAGGGCAGGGTGTTGTAGCGCCACCTTGTGTGGCCTAGGTCCAGCAGTAGACTGCGATAGGCTGTACAAGGTGTAAACGGACCCTTCACGAAGCTGTCAACCTAGCATTCTGTACATCAAACTAAGTAATTCTACGCAAAAATTATTACTGGGAAACGCAAACGACTTTTGTTTTGGTGTGAAAAATTACGTTTTACGATAGGGCTCAATGTAACGCATTTAAAACATTTTGCTGATGGATGCCTTGGGTAATAAAGGGGTCATGGAGGTATTTAAAGTAAAGTGACAACATTAAAAAGTTGTATTTTTTTTTAAAGTGTGAAAAAGTAAGAACAAATGTGACCTTCCTTCAATGTCTCCGTAACTAGAAAGTTTCCAGGAATGGTTTAGAAAAAAAAAAATCAGAACAAATGCCCTTCGGCTTCGATAATGGTATTTTTACAACCATTATACAGGGTTATTGAAAAAACACTAACAACCTCTTACATGAAGCTTCTTTACATCATATTAAATAACTATTGTATTTTTTTTAAGTTTTGGAAATTCATAAAAAGAAAATTAGACTTCATTTACTATGAAACGTGTTTTTTTTTTGTAAATTTCAAAGTCATTGAACAAAAATAGTTAAATGTGATGTAAAAAGCTACCCGTAAGAGGTTGTTAGTGTTTTTTCAATAACCGTATGTAGATTGACTTTCGTCACCTTAAATTATCATAAGGTTACGGTGATTATCAGTCATTGTTTTGGGATTCCAGAATAATGACTGAGAATCAACTTAACCATGACAAATAACCTAATTTTACCTACTTTTTTAAGTTGATTCTTAAGCACATACTGATCTATCTGATCTTTACGCACACCAAAAATTAAGGAACAACGAAAAAGACAAAATTAAAAACAACTAAATATAATTCAGATTTTGTAGTACGATGGCAGCGCTTTTATGAATGGACGCAACCGAATACACAGACATCTAGCGTCAAATCTCGGCATTTCGTAACGCGGGAGTGAACCACGAGATTAAAGAGACCTACAGACAACTGATACCATACGGTAGTACAACTGTCTACTCAGTACGAATGCTCTCATGAAATATTACGCTGAAACTAGATGGTGCCACCGGTCACTAGAATTGTGTTGTTCGAAGAACACAGATTCGAGATTTCTCTCGCAACATTACTAATGCTTATGGATTTTCAAAGCTCACCTCAGGTCTAAAAGTGGAACATCATCACGCCTAAAATCCACAAAAGGGTTAGGCAGAAGTGTACGTAATAGTACAACCACATTTCGCCAGTTATATTTAAGTCCCGCGTAATAGGGGGCGAGCCTATTGACATCGACCGAGCACAAATCCAGACTCCATGGCTGCTACTGAAAAATTCCTGATGGAAAAACCCAATAACCATTTGTCCGACCCGGGAATCGAACTCGGGACCTCATGCATGGTTTCTAAAAGTAGAAATTTCATAAAAGCGGTGTTGCCTATTTATTAGTAAAAACGGGCATACGTTTTTTTTCCAATTGCCTAATTGCTTGACCAAAGTAACCCTACGTTCAGCAGGTCTTGTATTCAAGAATTGTTGATGAATTTCAGCATAAGTCGCCTAATTAGAGATGAATTAGTTTTCCCAACTCATGTTAGCATTTCTTGAGTTAAGTAATTACACAATATGAACTCTGTGCGTTCGCTTGACGTTAATTACTTCCTTACTACTTGTTAGTTTGTGATGATGTGGTCTCTTGCTTCTAACCAGTTCATGAGTTGGTTGTGTGTAAATAGACATTATTTATACACAATCAATTCATGCTCTCCTTAGAATAAGTGATGACACAATGCGTAAATAGCTCTTTTGTATACATGTCACTGAAATGTGCGCCCTTTTCCTGATTTTGCTTAATCCTACACAGTTTCCTGTTAGCCCGCCCCCATATGTTCCGCCATCACGTTGTGTTCCTAACCAAAGTAATTTGTCACTTCACCTCTTTTATTTTTACGTTCTTTGTTTGATAGTAAGCACGTATATTAACTGGAGAAAGCAGGTGCCTCATTTTAATCAACATTTTACGATGAAAACTGTGTTATTAAGAAAAAACGTTCGTAGTGCTGTTTTAAAACGTTCATCTTTATTTTTGACACAGTTTTGGCAGAGTTATTTATTCAAACGCACTCGTGCATCATCCAATACCCAGGTCTATTTTGTCTGATTAAGAATAAATATTCTGTTTGGCATTTGCATATTTCTTTACACCTCCCCACATCAACGTGAAGTTCTAAAGAAACGACATGCAATGTTATCTAGAGATAGATTTTTTATCGCGTAGGTGTCTGATCGAATAAAAGCAGTCACCCTTGAAGAGCACACCTCTATAGAGCTTGACGGTGAACGCTTCCATGCGCTGACAGCGTGTCTTTTCTTTATGGTGTGAACAAAAGTGGCTGTTCTGTGGAAATGCTTCGTCTGCCGTCACAGCGATACTTGCTCATTTCAATTATCGGTAGCCACTAAATTGCACGGGTTTTCGTAAAAGGTTTACAATGTTTTTTATGTGCATAACGAGTTTTTTAAAAACAAAAACACTTTTGTAATATGCTGGAAATGTATGTCTGTAATCAGTAATTAAAGCAAGTTGCGGCCGAACGTTCGTAGTGTCAGAATGCTTCGTACCTGGCAGAATTTTGACTTTACTTTGAAAAACAATATTATTACTACGGGAAACCAAGAAGGAAAACAAATTATTTAATTAAATCAAACGAAACTATAAGTTAGTTAATTGTAGTTCATTTGTGGAACTGCACTGCACTCTGTACAGCGACGAAATTATTAGGTTCGCTACATTTTGTTTGAAATTAACGTGTTGGAGTTGTTAATTAGCGTAATTTGTATGAAAATATGGCCAAAGCCGAGATGTAGCGAAATTATGGAACAATTATATATAGATTGCTTTCAATTTTGGCGTCCGCATTTCCTCAGTGCTTCTGTGCACCCAGTACCAACGCTGAGTAGAAATAATATCAAGTGGCATTTGGCTATCTTTCTTTTGTTCAAAAGTTTAGCCATTTCAATCCACCACTTAAATTGAAACTGCTCCGGGTCAAGTTGCTCTTTCAGTCTTTCTCAGAGGTTTATAAAGAACTGGCACCTACATCACAACTACATTAACTTCACAAAAGTATGAAATACGAACTTTATAAATCATTTAACTCTTGACAATTCGACAGGAACAAGTAAAGCGGAAACTAGGACCGATTAGAAAGTTGTAGGTAAGTGAAAATTATTCGATGCAGACTGACAAAATCGAAGTGTAGGTGATTCAGTTATTTCTCTAAGAAATTATCCTGTAGTTACTAGTTGATTGGGCAAAGTTGCCCAATATCTCGCGTTGTGTCCTACAACTTTGTCCAATATCCTGCCTTGTAGGATATCAATAAGACTGGAGAACTTTCCCTAGTCACGATTATGCCTTTTACGTGTTTTTGCTTGTACTAATTAAGGGTAATAGTCGGCAGTTAGTTGTGCTGGCTATTGAAAGGGGTCCTGGCGCGTGATCCAGTACCTCGTTACAACTAAGGTCACATCAATTTATATAGGTACCTAGTTTATGCTTGATTATTTTTGTATTCAGTCAGTTTCAGGCACTGCTAAAGGTAATATTCAATATTGACGTGGCAGTGGCGACGTTCTGGGGAAACAAAAACGTTTTAGAAAAAAAAACCGACTTCCAAAACAAAAAAGGTCTAAAATAACTTTACTTTCGGAAGTCGGTGACTTGTTTGAAGAAAAAATACATATTCTCAAACTCAAACTCAAAGCATTTATTTCAAGTAGACAGGCACTTTTGCATAGTCAAAAATAAGCTACCTACAGTCCCGCCACAGGCATAATAACTGTGAATGGACTGTAGTTGCCCATTCGAAAATAGTAGATCTCATGGAGAAGAATGGGCAAGAAATTCCATGGACACTCTTTTCAAATCAAGTTATATATATTACATAGTCCTGGGTACAATATTGTTGCTTCTATATGTGAGCACAATGTAGAGATAGGAAAATAAAACAAACTACAGTTAAAACCATAAAGATTTGGATAAGCCCTACTAACCACAATAGAAAGTCCACATGGTACTCACACTTACAAAAACTCAAATAATGCTTCTAATTTATATAAAACAATCGTTATCAAAGTAACTAAGTTTCCAAACGAAAAAAAAAAGAAATGATGAAATAACTAAAGAACTAGAGGGGGAGCATCTCTTCCAAACATTAAAATCTTAGTATGTGCGCCCAAGTGGCAGTGGAGCAGGACCAGCATTGAGTCAAGCATTTTTATCTACGATATAGTCTTCCAACTTATAATATGCTCGCTTACATAGTGTTCGTTTTATGCATGTTTTAAATTTCTTCTCATTAAGTTGTAGAATGTCAAGTGGTATTTTATTGTAACATTTTACACAGTACCCCATAAAAGATGTGCGTACTTTTGACAATCTGAAACGTGGCTGATCTAATTTGTCCTTATTTCTAGTATTAATATTATGCCTGTCGCTTATTTTACTAAACAGATGTATGTTTTTCCGAACAAACATGATGTTTTCATAAATATATTGACAAGGTACCGTCATGATGTTAATCTGTTTAAACAATTCTCTTAGAGACTCGCGTCTGCGTAGGTTATAGATGGCTCTTACAGTCCTCTTTTGCAGAATAAATATTGAGTCAATATCTGCAGCCCGTCCCCACAGCAGAATACCGTAAGACATGATGCTATGGAAGTAACTAAAATAGACCAATCTCGCGGTATCCACGACTGTTAATTGCCGGATTTTACGGACAGCATAAGCGGCTGAACTTAGCCGCCCTGCAAGTGCTGTTGAGTGAAGACTCCATTGCAGTTTCGAGTCAAGCGTAATCCCCAGGAAAACTGTTTTTTCGAAGAATTCGATCTCCTTGTTCAATACCACGTTACATTCACTACTTCTTACATTCGGTTACATTAAAGGAGCTAACTCATAAACTGCTCAAGGAAAGTTAATTAAATTTATTTGGGACCACCGCGCGGGCTTCTTCTACCAAATAAGAGTCACGTGAATCAGCCCAGTAATCACGGAGTAATGGGTGCACAAACATGAAAAAATAAGCCTAAAACTGAAACCCTACTAAAGAAAAATCACGCTCTAAAAAGTATGAAACTAGAAAATATACTAGTCTGAAATTGTTACATACCTACAAACCATTCAATATTATCGCCTATTAAATAAACAACTTTCACGTTATATTATTATATGTATTAAATAAATATTCATAGTGATGTTCAGAGGATAGCCGTGTTCGTATGCCACTTTGCCCTAAGTTTATGATTCCTTACTACTGCTAGAATATATTCTTATTCAGGGTAGGTGGCACACGACCACGGTTACCCCTGAACATTACTATGAATATTTATTAAAATTAAAGATTTTAGTTTTTTAGTTTTACAACTTATTTTTTATATAAATTATTTGGGGTTATAATTTCGTGATAAAGTAAATGCAGAGCCGCTTTACTTTTTTTTGTTAAGGTTTTATTGTACAAAATTAATATATCAATATACATACACATATATTGTATCTTTTGAAAGACTTCTTATCTTAACCTTTCCAATTCCTCGAGAGATCGTGAGTCATGAGGATTTTTCAGTAATTAATTATAATCCAAGAAACAAATAAATAATCGATCTAAAGACCGGAGTCTGGTTAGGGCTACATAGGCCTGTCCCTTAGCGGATAGTGGAAGCGGGAATATTACATGATTATTAGGTACTACACGTTTTGTTTTTATTATTTTTATATAATTTTAACATGTGTACCGTAGTCCGTAATAAAATACCTTTTTCTTATACAGTTACACGTTATATATGTATTGAGGGAAGGTTTGGAGTGAGGAGTAATTTTTAGAAGTTATTCTTGTCTATGTTCTCTAGAGGGCATATATATTATATTAAATTTAATGTAACGTCACATAGCCTATAACTAGCGGACGATCAAGACGTTCAAGACGTTCCAACAATACCTCATTTCTCAAATTATGATTAGTAGTTCAGAAGTTATAAGGGAACAGATACATCATAACCCTCCTTTTTGCTTCGCCGTAGTCGGGTAAAAAAAAGAAAGACGAATACATAACCTCCTTCTTTTTTAGAAGTTGGTTAAAATCTATACATACTGTCATGCCAGCGACACGAAGGAGAAGATCGATGATAGAATCTACAAAAAAAGGTATCAACTAAAGTGGTAAAAATATGTACCTAGGTAACTATCGACTATGTATTAGGTATTGAATATGATAGTTTTAAATAAATACGAGAAAACTAACAAACTAATTGACTATAAATTATATATGTTTTTTAATTATAACACCATTTTGTTGTTCCTTTAGGGTATGTTTGCAATAGTGTGGCTTTGACCTTAATCCCGACCCCTGTTTGGCCGGAAGCTAACGAAATTATCTTGCATTTATTAGCTTACAGGCATCTTTCAGGGTTATTATCGTCCTATTCTATATAAACTAAATAAATATGGCTGCCCGTTAGATAATGTGTTACACAACTTCGTCGACGCAACAGTGTTCTACTTATTTCGCTATTCGCTTTTAAATCGGTGTAAAAGAACCCTTAACGAAGCTGAAAAGCACTTGTTCTCCCCGTCATTGCGATCATTTTTTATTCTAGAGTTGTAGATCATACCTGGGAAACTTCTTGTTACGAAGATATAGGGGGTCAAAGTTCCAACTTTTTCACATGTTTTTTTTTTAAAATACAAGTTTTTATTGTTATAACTTTACTTTAAATACCTCGAAGACTCTCGTACTGTTCAATACATCCATCCACCTGCACGATGTTCTGAGTCGTTACATTGAGTCCTACCGGAAAACGTGATTTTTCACCCAAAAATAAGTCGTTTCCCAGAAATATTTTTTTCTTAGAGTTACTTAGTTTGATATACAGAATGCCTGGTTGACGGCTTCGTGAAGGGTCCGTTTACACCCTGTATTTTTTGTAACAATAGAATAATTTCCACCGAGCCTGTTGTTGTAATCACGGAATAGTTTATTTTCCTTTCACACAATTCCAATTTCGACATGTTGTGTAGTACAAAATTCTATGAACTGACAACCACTCGTTAGATACATAATAGATTTATGAAATAAGTTGTAAACACGTTTTGTCTCGACGTGTTCAACTCTACTGCGGTCAGCGAAATGAACAATACGAAATAACTTAAAAAATTGTAATATGAGAGCTCATTCGCTATGGAACAAATAAAAGTTCAATATTAAGTTGTAAAAGTAAAAAATAACTACCGAAAATTCCTAATATCTATCAGCAAATAACCAAACTAGACTAGACTCAAAACTTTAAATAAAGTCACATCGCAATCAGGACTATCAATATATTCAAGTAATTAGTTCAAGAGAAAACTGATTTCAAACTGACCACAAAACTTCGTAATCTTTTTCTAGACTTTTACTTTGAAAACTGTTGCTTTGACAATCTACACATACAGGGTGAAAAGACACCGACGCACATACGTTTTGACGTGTAGGTATTGCATTACACCTATGAAAAATTTCTATGTTGCGGGGTTCAGAATGATGTACTGGGTGTCCCATCCACCCTGTATGCTGTGGAGTAAGAAGATTAGTTAGGAGCGCTTAAATAACGTACCTACGAACTTGCATTTTCACAGAAATAATTAACCAATTATGAGTCTGGCTTATGTTGAAAATAAGTAACAGCTCGTTTGAATTGAAACTAAACGTAACTTGCATGTTTTGTGTCTAGGCGCATTTACTTTTTCTGTATTATTTACATCTAAATAGAATGAAAAAGGTGGTATTAAAGTAAACGCTTAGTACTCAAATGTGGCGTAATATTTAAACAAACACTGAAAAAAAGAAATAAGAATGAGTGTTTTAAATCCACCAACAATTACAATTCTTGAGTAAAAAGGGAAACATATCCCCGGGGCAAACAGCAGTAAAATGTAGCTCTAGCTCTATTTTTTGACACATATTAGAACACAACTTTATTGTAGAGTCAGCCAACATACCTTACTTTTACAAAAGTGTACAGTTGTATGTAAAAACATGTTTATACTTTAATCCTTTATTGTACCTACATTAAAAAAAAAACTCATTTATGCAGAGATTTATAGAGTTAAATATGATAATAATAGACTATCTTCTAAATTGGCGATTGTCATTAAAAATATATGTTAATTTACAAATAAGTTTTAGTTTTAATCGAAATTGGCCCGATTTCTATCAAAATATTGAGTAGTTTTCGCTATGTCTCATAGTTTCAGATTTTGCCATCCACGCCTACTTGAAAAATTCACCCTGTAAATTAACACGTTTATTAATGGCTCCGAAAAGATTTCACAATTTTACATGGTAGTTCTAAACGAAAGAAAATCGTTATAAAATTTTGCAAAGTGGATACGTGTTTTTGCACGTGACTGTATCATATGAGAAATTAATGATTCAGCGACGTAGTAATAAATTGCAGGCACGAAGTGAGAGGGGTGTATTATATAATGTTATACGGAATATCGCGTCGCACCTGAAAGGTTATCCGTTACAAAAGATAGATATGAAAATGTCATATCTTTCACAGATAGGATCATAGGACACACTTTGGATTAGGTATGTTTTTGCTTTTTCTAGATACCCTTTCTCGGTAAACCTTTTGACTTTATTAACTTTTTGCCAATCTGTTTTTATAGTGCCGTGAAAATCTTTAGTGCTTAAACAATATTTAGGGTTAGGTTCATTGCTCTCTTGACACGATTTTTGACGTTGAAAAACAATACAACGCGCACGCACGCACGCGCCCTCTTGGTGACAATATTGAAAATGGTCCTTGATTATTGTCGTATATATATTATAATCCTCATCAAATATCCTCATTAAAAATTAGTATCTATCAAAAATCAGAGCTGCTACGGTAGGGAGATAATTCATCTTAGGCTCACATATAGGATTGTATAACACCTACATTAAAAGTTTTAGACGAGATATTGCCATCATCAATCACTATGTTTCAATGACAGGATGATGGTGGTGAGACTTATCGTCGACCTACAGCTAAATACCTAATAATATAATTCAATAGTTTTAGATAGAAACTGTAAACAGTAAATTCCCTTCAAATTACACAAAACCTGCAATAATCTAATTAAAGAGGCCGTCCATGCGACCCAAACAACGTCAAGAATGTAACTCACCCAATTATTTTATAAATAAAAAAGGTAGATATGGCACTAGCGCGCGCAAATTGTTGCAGACAAAATCAGACAATATGGTGGTACTTTAAGTACTTCTAGCGCAATAGCTATCTCTTTCTGTATCATGCGTTCCGTATTATCTATCGCAGTCGGAACAACGTGGCTAAATAATAACAGCCGCTTGGGTCAATCTTTAGGTTAAGCCGTGCTCGCCTAGGTTGGTCTGTGGATGGGTGACCAACCATTACATACCGAGTTTTCTCCGTGCCTCGGAAAGCACGTTAAGCCGTTGGTCCCGGGGTGTGATTTGTAGATCTTTGACAGGCGTTAGGTAGCCAATGGCCCAAAAAGTTTGACAACCAGTCTTACCAAGGGGTATCGTATTACCCAGTACTAACTGGTTTGTGGAGGTCAGATAGGCAGTCGCTCCATGTATAATACTGGTATTCAGCTGTATCCGGTTAGACTGGAAGCCGACCCCAACATAGTTGGGAAAAGGCTAGGCAGATGTTGAGTAGAAAGAACGCAACGATATTTGAACGCCGCTCAGTATGAACGTAGCGTATCTTTCTTTGTAATATCATTGAACTCACCACTAACAATACCTACCGGGGTGCAAGGACATTGAAGCCCAAACTGTTACCATGAATTCAGTGCATGATTCTAAACCCTGCCGAATTCACATTCTTCGTGGGTTTAAAAACCAGCCGCTCCATGTATTTGTGACTGTGTGTGTATATTTTTACGCGGGGTCTAGGATTGTGTTGAATTTATGGTAAAAGTTTACGTCGACGTTCCTTACATCTGTAGGTATATTACTACATGCGTACCAAACTACACGCTTTGGCCTTGGAGTTGCAGACACCAAGAAAACAGGTCGAGGATGACTTGAGTTACACACATCAACAGTTCCACGTGTCGATATTGTGCAAACTGCAATATGGAATAAGAAGGATCTTCTAGTATATACGCTGCGAGGACGTGCCCGTCGACTGGTATCAATTATCTCGCAATATAAAGGCGCGTCACACGACACCGTCGCGGGGCTGATTGAGGGAAGCGATTCTCGGGGATGCACATCTGCCAAGGTAACGTGACTCCGTGGACTAGTACGCACACCGTTGTATGAAACTAGGATAACTTGAGATCCTTGACATACTTCTTATTGTAAAAAAACATTTTGGGATCAATATCCTTTACACGTTTAATTGGATTGATAATTAGGTAGTTTAAGTGGGCACAACACTCGATTTAATAGAAGTAAATGTTTAGGCAAACTTAAAAAAAAATATTTTGGACAATTTTTTTTCTTTTTTTTTAATTATAGCTATCGACTTAGGGCATTTCGTGAATTATAATTATGTGACATAGGAAAATGGAATTTCATGTATTGTGTTACGATAAAAAGGCAATAAATTATACCTTAAAAAGCGTTTACAGGTGGCTACGTAAATTGCAAACAAGAATATATTGTTCGTACCAGTGCGTCAACACATACAGGTCCCAAGAATAATTACAATACTTAAAAATTTATATACCTAAAGGACGTAAGGGTATTTTTTTTTATTTTGAACGTACCTCTCTCATTTCCAAGGGAAATGACTACGAGGATATGATTTATATCTAGACCCAGGGGTCTTTTGCGTTATAAACAATACAAGGCGGAAGGGCCATTATACGTGGGGCCATTTATATGTGCGACATATAAATTGAAAACTTAAATTAAACTGTAAACCACCACATAAAAATGTAAATTGAAACTGCAATACCTTCACAGAAATTTCGGTAATATAAAAAAAAACAGCTGTTGCCAACATTTTGACCGTGTAAGTATTGCAGTTTTGTAAGAAACAGCTGTTTTTTTTTAATAACCGACGAAGATATAATTTTTTCGTCGGTTCAGAATAATGTACTGAATACGTGGTAACCGTTTTAGCGTCGGTCTTCCTTCCACCCTGTATAGTTTCACGTTTCCTGAGAAAAACCTTGAAGAAGAAGCCAATAGCCATATAGTTTTTATAAAATAATTTTCTTAACTGCATGGTCACTGTATTACAGGATTGCTCGTTAACTTACGTAGAACATTTTGCTAGCGAAACCTACGCGATAAAAATATATCATCGAGTGTAAAAAATATTAATATTTGTCTTTATATTCGTTTCTGCATTTTATTTAATAGATATGTCTTATTTATTCCCAATAAATAAAATTAAATGCATATTATTCTTGAATCGAATATAAACTTACTAAAATAAATTACGGTAAATTAATACTTGTTTAAGCCAACCAATAACAAACAGACTAGAGGCTAAAGATTTACTTATCAGAATTTAAGCATCGTCTAAGTTTGTTTTAGCAGTCTAATATTTATATCGCTAGGTCTAAAACCCGAAGTAAACTCAACACAGATTCGAACGATCGAGTAATTATTTAGATATATTATAATTTCAGTTTTTCAACTAGTGGTCATAAAGATAGTTGGTCTACGCGCAGGCCACAGCGCCAGCTAGCGAGCACGCGAGCGAGGCGGACGAGGCATCGTTTCATTCTTTGGTTCACACCGCGAATTATCGAAAGAGCCGAACGAAGTATGAAAAGGGCCTCGTCCGCTTCGCTCGCTCGCTAGCAGACAATATGGCCAGCGCTTTAGTACCCATAAATGCAGTCTTCAAACTACGCAAACATTTTTTGCGAAACAAGTACAGACGCCAGCACATCAAGCTACTACAATCTGTCAAATTCCTTTTAATAGGTTTTCAACTTTATCGTTAAAGCATTAGGTTCAAGGTGGATTGCGAAAATTTGACAATTTAGGCTAGCTTGATGTGCTAGCGTCTGTACCTACTTCCAATTATAAAATCATTCTAAGATACTTTAGGATTATTCCACAAATTCGTTCCAAGCCCACTGATTGCCTAACAGTTAGTAAGTAGCACGACAGCACATTAGGTAAACATATTTACCACGCCAATTAACAGTTCCATCTAAAACGTTTTTGGACACCTCGGGGAATTCAATTTGGTAAACTTATATTGGTTAGAGCAGTTAAATTAACCAGTAGATACAAATATTGACCTTCATTTCTTGATTGCTCCAGCGTCCCTGGACGGCTGGGCCTTGATTATTTAAAGTTACCCTGTTTATGTAATTATAATTATCTTTACGACTCCCTTACGTCCGTTTCGAGTGTGCCTAAACATTTAACGAAGCGGAGATACAAGCCAAATCTTCTGTTTGGCTGTGAAAACTATTACGATAAGCAAAACGAATTGAAAAATGGTGTTATTGGAAGCGAGCTCAAATTACATTAGCTAAATACGTAATAAAAACATCGCAGTGTCTTCAATTTGTTTTTAAAGTAAACTGTAATGGTCCGTAGTAAACCATGATCTTAAAATGAAAATGAAAACCACAAATGTGAATTTTAAATCAATCTTAGTAAAAAAATAAAATTGAATATTTTTTATATTTAATAACTGCAAACGTGGAAACCTATTTGCTTGCATTGACGACTTCGCATCCGGTACAACCAGGCAAGCGGAAACTTTCCTTCGGATTATAAAGGAAACAATCATATTTTCTTAATGATCGCGTCATGTATGAACATCAAGGCACTCGAAAACAGCGTAAATACTATCGGTAGCTAGACAGCTACTTAGACGCACGAAAAAAGGGAAAGAAAATTAAATGTCATATACGTATGTCCTCTTGTTAGGGAGAGATAAATTTGATTTCTTTAATTACGTTGTCATTCTGTGGTGAATGCTCATTGGCCGACTGCGTATGACACACATTACTTACCTAAGGCGCCAGCCGCCATTAGAAGGCATCGAAAAAATAAAATAAAATATTTTTTTCTTGATACTTACGCATGAAATGTTCTTTTTTTATCTTTCGTTGCAGTATAATTTTTACATTTCATAAAAACACAGGACGGCATTTTTTTTTTGTTATTTGACGAAGTTATTCACACAAGTTATTTTAATGTCTCGTACAGCCGCGGCACTGGTTGTTACGTGACTAAATGGAGGTCCGGTAATTACCTTGTATTCATAATTATATCATATATATCATGTTGCCACCACAGAGCGCGGGCAACGTATCTATAGTTTATATATCATTGTATTTTTCACTACAAATGTAAATTTAAAGAAAAAGCTGTTTTAGCGCAAGATCATCCAGGTCACGATCATTACGTACAATAACAATACACAATATTCGCAAGGATAGATATCCTTGCGAATATTGTAAGGATATATCCCTAAGCTTTTTAAATTACTAACGCCTCTAAATAAACAGCCAGTAGATTATTATGATATTTAAAAAAGTTTTTATTGGTAATGCGTTTTATTTTTATTGGTCGTAATTCTCTATGGCCATCGATAAAACGTACATGGTAGACTTGGCTGCTATATGGTGTGCTCTATTTAAACCCCCATGGTACACCCTTAAGAACAAATAATCAGACTGCCCTAACTTAAAAGAGAGTAGCAAATTATGTTACTATAAGTGGTTAAACATACCTATTACGTTGAATAACAGTTACATAATTTAACACAGAGTTAGGGCCGGACTCCACCGAAGCGAAAACGAGACGAGAAGAGAGGAGATGTTTTTTAAACCACCAATAGTATTTTGTTATTTACACTTCTCGTCTCCGCTTAGCTTTAGTGAAAACGGTTGAGCAGAGAGGAGCGGAGATTTCTCGTAATTGTTTAGGCCAGCGGAGACGAGAAGAGACGTGAGCGGACTGCGGTGAGCGGTGAGATGTGTGCTGTGAGCGGCTTGCAGTGAGCGGTGAGATGTGTGCTGTGAGCGGCTTGCAGTGGACGGTGTGCTGAGTGCGGCGTGCGGTGAGATGTGTGCTGTGAGCGGCGTGCGATGAGCGGTGTGTTGTGAGCGGCGTGCCGCTTCACACATCTCCGCTCTTCTCCTCTTCGCCTCTTGTTATTTATAGAACTTGCACCAACTCCTGTTACTTGAGCGACACGTGGAATATTAGCAGAAGGTCACCGATAAAACGACACAGCATTTAATTTACGCTTCGATTGAGATTTTTAATAGTGAAAAGTTATTCATAATCAATGATCTGCAAGAGCCATTGAAGGAAACATCGCATCATTATCTTTTACCGTGAATTCGGTACCTATATACATGATTATTATCATGACCACCAGCGTTGAAATTATTAAGATTATTTAAAAAACACGACACACACAAGTGGCGAAAACATGTACATTACTGGCGAAATGTGGGTGTACTATTAGGTACACCTCTGTCTACCCCTACGGATTTACAGGCGCGATGTTGTGTTCTGTGTTATTTAAAAAAAAGTGTTTTATACAATTCGGCCGTGTTCCTTTTATGACACGATAAACATTTTATAATACCCGACGAAAAATTTGGTGATCTAGTATCATGAACTGAACCCATAGCAAACGTTTGTGTAACGATGTCCTTCTCCACCGTGTACAGTTGTTATGTTGGTAAGGCATACATAAGTGGAACATACCAAACGGTATCCCGCAGAAAAGTTACGGAGCCAAGTGAGAATCGTTTTTACAAGTCGTAAATAGTAAGTGGATTGTAATGGACTCAATCAAAGCCTCGTGAAAGCAGGAAAAAGATCAGTTTCTTTACGTCTATACATATTTATGATTATGTGTTACTGAAGCCACAAAGAGAATTTATTCGATTTGTATGAAGATTATTTACTGTATCTAAATCTACACGATTAGGAGGTCCGACTTGGTGACATAAAAGTATCTTGAAGTTAAATTCATTCGATACTGCAATAATTATACCGGTATCGGGAACGGAGGAACCTCCTAACAATAAGAGCCGTGTCCAGGAGTACCGCTTTCTAAATCAAGCCAGATCCAGCTGCCTTTTGCCTAAAATCCATTAGCACCTACAAAACTAGAGCTGTAATGCAGAAGATGATAATAAGAATATTCTAGAGGGCTTATATTTATGAAAAAAAAAACACAACACAATACCAAGAGTCGAGGATTAAAAAATATTCTCACGAATAAATATCGTCGTCTCTAGACGTAACATTAAAACCCGTGATTAAAACGTTTGTAACAGGCATTCTAGAACAAATACACGTGCCATGTAGGTAATCTAAAGAAACAATTTCAGAAATGAAACTCCTCTTCGCACGGAATTACTTTTCAGTTTTCAGTTGATAAAATACGTCACATTTGTAGAGCCATTTTGTATTGAGAATTGCAATGCTATTTCCTCTCGTGAATTACTCTTACTGGCTAAATGTAATGTCCGTGTTGAAAGGGGCAGTATATTGATTAAACTTTAATGTGACCTCACGTTTTTTTCTACTTTTTAGGATAGGAAATCATCAAATTCAAATTTTAGATACTTACACATGCTTTTTTTTCGGATGGGAAGTCATCAAATAACTCCTCCCGCTCTGGGTGGAGTGGGAGGGAGTGTCAGACTTTTACTGACTAAAACCCATTCATGTTCTTTCTTTGCCATTTGTGTTCCAGGGCCGTGGTATCTCTTTCGAACAGTTCCGTTTATCAGTTTCTTACACATGCTTTACTTTGTCTTGAAGATTTGGTAGTAACAAGCGCGACTATTGTCCCGGATTCGATTTGTATGAAGAATATCGGGGCCACGGCAGACGAATGTAAGGATACATGCCTGTGGGTGAATGGGAAATTACTTCTGGCGGAAGTACATCTACAGGAGCCAATGCAGACCAGCTTGGACGGAAACTGGCTTACCTCGAGGACTTTGGACCCCTATTTTTATACACTTTTCTATACTCGAGAGAAGTGTTTCTAGGTTCCTTTAAGTAGCATACCATATTGAGAAATCCTCGGTAACAGTTTGAAGTGTAGACTCATGCTCTCGCTAATGGCTGGCTGGTGAAATGTGGGAGCAGTGAATACAAACCGCCTACCTTGACGTCATTATATGTTGTGCTTTTCCTTGTGACACCCACGTGGTATAGTTGGAAATATGAATTGTTAAGTAAATTGACACTTGTCGTAACATTTTATAACGGGTGTCTCACGGCAGATTTTAAAAGTAAATAAATAAAAAGTCTTAAACTAAAAATGCTGACATTTTTATTTTATTTTTATTTTTAAATACTTTATTTTTATTTATTACGTAGGCTTTAACTGAATAGTATTCAAGTATGTCTACAAATAAACAGACCAGGAATTGCCGGCATACTTATACTGTAAGAACACAAATAGCTGTTGTTCAAAATATCCATTCATATAAATTACTAGCGGCCCGTCCCGGCTTCGCACGGGTGGACATTTATTTTCCCCTGATTCCTCCCCCCCCCTATTTTTTCTAGTAATAAATATAGCCTATGTTACTCAGGGATAATGTAGCATTCAAACGGTGAAAGATTTTTTAAATCAGTAGTTTTTGAGTTTATTCGTTACAAACACACAACTCTTTCCTTTTTTTATAATTTTAGTGTATATCACAGACCAAATATTATCTACATAAACTGTACTTAGTGATGAAATAATTTATTTTGATAAGGATTATAGCATGAGTAAAATAAAAGTGTTTAAAAGTTGTCCAAAAAAAAATCAAGATAAAAAAATGGTTGCTGTGCCTCACTCGACATAGATAGGTATAGTGTGTCGCGGACTTTTTTGTAGATATTTATAAGATCTACAATTAATTAGAACATTTTATGGTTCTATCTTTTATAGTTTAGGCAGCGTACGCAAAATAAGTAACTTTTCTGGTTGATTTTTTACACCTTGTGTCCGAAAAACCCAAATATCTTACGGAACCCTATTTTTTTCCAAAATAAAATTTAGCCTATGTTACTCGTGGATAATGCAGCTTTCGAATGGTGAAAGAATTTTTAAAATCGGCCTAGTAGTTTTTGAGCCTATTCATTACAAACAAACAAACAAAGTTTTCCTCTTTATAATATTAGTGTAGATTTAGTTTTCAATAAAAAAATAATTTTCAATTTTCATTCAGGCTCACATTTTTACACACAACATCCATCCACTATTCACAATAGTAAAACAAACAGTTACCAGAATATCAGCGGTTCATTCAACTTTGTTTTTGTTTTTTCGCATTCAACCGCGGCCAGCCACGAGCATTGCGCAATGCACAAAGCATTGGGAAATGTAAAAAGTTAAATAAGCCGAGGACTTTATCGTTTTCAGCTTCTTTGTATCTTTTACAAATATGAAATACTTCGCCCGCGACTTCGTCCGCAAAAATTGAGATAGCTCGGCTAATATGCACGATATAAATATAATTTATAGCCTATAGCACTCACGAATAATGTAGCTTTCTGTCAGTGAAAAAATGTTTATAATCGGATCATTAGATCCGGATATTACCCCCTGCATACAAACTTACAAAAAAAATTACCACTTATAATATTAGTTAAGATTTTAAGACGTTCCTAAAAACAACTTTGTTGGTTACTTTTACCAACCACTCTCAAGTCTCAGTAAAACACAAGATGAGGTCTTATACAACATCCGTTTTAATGTTAGCTTAGAAGCGAAATAAGGTTGTTGACGAACTTTGCATACTACAAAACACGTGAGATTAAAGCATACAATGAAGGTAATATCGATTTATAATGACGCACACTTGTGGCGCAATTTCTGTGGAAAATTCAGTAAGTACCACAAAAGATGAGCAACGGAATAAGTATATCGGCATTTCGAGAACCATGTAGGATCGCGATTTGTGATCGTAAAATGTTACCGTAAAGTGTACTAAGCTTTAGTTTATTTGAATAGATTCATAATATCATATAACTGCAGTATTGGACATTCAATTTAATACTCATTGCTGGTTGAATATTAAATAAGTGTGTGATGCTAATAATGTTTAACGGTTCACATTGCTGATAGCAGTAAAAAATATATTTGAGAAGTACGTACGTAATAAATAAAGAATTTTAGAATTTGATTCTGAATAAACATTACATATAAGTATACACTTCAGATTGCAGTTTAATTTGTTAAACCTACCTTGAAAAGCAATCGAAATAACTTCATCAGACATTTCCGTGAAACTATCCTTTGACATTTTCAAAGGACTGCGAATACAGGGAAAATAAAAACTAACGAACATTTTACTTAGCTGTTCTTTGCGAATTTTCACCATGCTCATTTTTAAACCCGGATTTGAGACACCTAATCCTCCTTAATTAAAAACTCAACCTTGTTACATGTGTGTAACAGAATGCTCGTAAAACTGGACCTCAATTATCAAGCTTGCTCTTGAACAAGACTCAGTCCAAGTGTTTCCTGGACTTAAATGGCCGCTTTAGCAGAATCATAATAAGAAAATAACATGAATCACGTTAAAATTCTTAAAATGGCCACAGACGTAGTTAAAAATAAAAAAGCTTCCGGAAAAAAAAAAAACTTCCAACGATCTGTGATTGACTGTAATACTACGCTTGGTTAAAATGAATTACCGAAAAATTTATACAAAATTAACCGGCAAAAATGTTGTTTTTAACAAACAAACATGATCTTATTCACATTACAATTCTACGAAAAATAATAAACTTTTCCAAAAAAAATACCAAACTTCGGAAGTTTCCGAAAACATATTTTGCTAAAATAATGGTTTTCTTAAGCTCAATAACTTAGGATGCAAGAGCGAGCAAAGCGAGTTCGGGACTTGTGGCTCCTCAACTCCGGACAGGTTAGGTTCGAAGAGGATGGCGGGGTCTTGAGAGCGAGTGAAGCGAGCCAACTAAGACCCCGCCATCCCCTTCGTGTTTAGTTTACTTTAAACCCTGCAAAAAAAAATTGGAGCCTCGCGTAGCGGGGTTACGTCGACTACGCCTTATTACATTTTGATATTTATCCTGACATTGATTTTATTCCTGTTTTATTTATTTTAAAGGTTAAATCGCAATTTAAGCTGGTGGTAAAATATTACGACAGCAAATGTTGTATTGATTTTCGGAATTTTCAGTATTTTATTTGGCCGTTTCTTTGTCCTTTCAAGTAAGATTAGTATTTAAAGCAGTACATTTTATATTTTGAATATGCAATTTTTTTTTTCGGAATAATTATTTACTGCCCATTATGAATTGTGATCATTTTATAAACGTATTGTAACGTAATTCATATTATTATTCTATTATGATTCTGCTAAAGCGGCCATTTTAGACCCCTGAGCGGAACACACGCACACACTATCACGATCACAAATAAGAGGTTTGGCATTTATTTATAAGTTTGTTTCATATAAACATTATGAGGGATATAAATCCGATCTGCAGCAGTCAAAAGCACTGCAGATCGGATAGTTATTTTTATCATAAGTGTCATTGCCAAAGACAGTTTTAAGACAAAGGATTGTATGTAGTTGTCCATTAAGCTCAAACCTAACTACCAGCCTACTGGCCCAAAATAGGTATTTTCGGCCATATTACTATAATAATTGTGGACAGAGAGATGGTGCGACCTATCCTCATGACATGATCGCGATCTGATAGACTACCTATATGTATATTCATGCCATGGTGTGAAATTCTTAGCCGGAAACTCTATTCTACAGTTGCCTATAGATACTGTAGGTACCTAATATTCCCCCATTTGATGTCGATACATTGAAATTTTATTTTAATCACGCTGTTAATATTTTATCCCACAGTGTTAATGTGCCTCCCCATGGATACCCTTTTAAAGCACTTACGACCCATTATAAAACACTAGTTTATGCTCGCGGCTTCGCCCGCATGGAGTTCGGGAATTGCCCACGGGATCTTACTTCTGGGATAATAAGTAATCTATGTGCTATTCCAGACTATAATCCATCTTTGTGCCAAGTTTCATCCAGATCTGTACACCCGTTCTGGCGTGATTGAGTAACAAACATCTAACCATCCAAACTTTCGCATTTATCGTAGTTTATGTAAGATATATGTGTAATATTAGTTTTTACTTTTAAAGTTTAATAGGTAATAAAGAATAGTTATGAGTAATACAGACACACTCGCGTTTTTTTACATGTAAGTAGTTACTTATACCTTGCAAATATTAGTTCATAGTAATATCAACTACATAACATAATGTGAAATATTGATACCTTGGTTTGAGATTGGACACCGGTGACGACAATCAAATGATTCATATAATGACATAATACGTTTACGTTATATTCAATATCAATGTCGCGTATCATGAGTCAACGCGAAAATCGAGATTTCACATATGTTTACTGACACGTCTACCTCAGAAAAATCCTACCTACTTACTAATAGGTAAATACTCCCACGCCACTGCGCGTCATGCACCCGTCTACGTGCGTTTCGAAGCCCTATTTGACTTTGTTGGGGGATTATTTTGGAAAAACTGTGATACACGTATCTCATAATTTTAATTGGAGAGTGTGTAGTTACAATTTTAGAGTCAATCGACCCAGAGAATATTAAATTTCACAGAAAAATCAACCCCCCATTTCACCCTCTTAGGGGTGGAATTTCGAAAAACCCTTTCTTAGTGGACTCTTCACAAAGAATACACCCTCCAAATGTCATGTCTCTAGGACCAGCGGTTTGGGCTGTGCATTGATATATCTGTCAGTCAGGACTTTGAATTTTATATGTATAGAAGATAGACCTGCCTGGTTCATCTGACTGTTAAATTTAAGTTTTATTACAGTGTTATGAGCAGAAACCCGACTCGACATGTAAACATTATGAAATGCTAAATAATGTGCTGTTATGTGTAGACAACATTTTTTGGTTTTTTAGTAACGTTGTCCCAATATTGGAGTTTCTCCTGTATTGTCAGTGGTTTACAAATATTTAAACTCACAAAAAGCAAGACCCGGAACAACTACAATTACCTGTAGGCAAATATTTGTTCCGTGCGGGAATCGAACTCGCGACACCCAGCGCAGCAGCTAATCGCTCAGCCACTGCGCCAACCGTGCCTTTAAAAATATAATAAAGAGAGAGAAATGGGTAGAGTGGAGGGAGGAATTCACCCAGCGATGAGTCACCATGGACTGAAATGATGTTAAAAATAAAGTACTATTGAAATAAAACGGTCTTTCAATAAATAGAGATTTTCTTGTCATAGCTTTTAGTCCAAGGTAGTATTGTTCTGGAGTAGCGACCACGATCCGGAAAATGAAGCGTAAGATGACTATAAGTATGTAGAGAGCCGTCAAGTACGGACCCCAGGGAACAATTGGGTAGACGACGACGACGACGACGACGTTGCGTGACTTTGTTTCATTCAGAGTTTCGTTCAATGTAAGATAGAAACTGAAAAATAATGTTGATTAATAAGATACTTCCGAATCCACAGCTTTTATATGAACTAGTTTATGACCGCGGCTTCGCCCGCGTGGAGTTCGGTAATGGTCCCTCGGGAACGTACTACCGGGATAAGAAGTATCCTTTGTATTAATTCAGGTTATAAATTATCTGTGTGCCAAATTTCATCTAAATTCGGTCCAGAGTTTTTGCGTGAAAGAGTCACAAACATCCACACATCCATACAAACTTTCGCATTTATAAATAGTAGGAAGTAGGATTACACAAAACAATTAATTTAAAAGTCCATCAAAGGCCTATAGCAAGTCATTGTTAGGCATTAGCCACTTTCCAACAAGTCGTACCACGGCTACATTATTTATACTGAAGTGCAAAATAATGTTTTGTAGCAAAGCAAACAAACTGCATCTATAATGCAACCATGTAACTTTTTCATCTAAAAAGTCTTGAATGGAAATGGAAACAAAAGAATTGTTTATGCTACGGGCGACTTTATCATTTATTATGATCAAAGCACCAGGTTTTTGGTTGTATTGCGGTGGTGCCATATGTATATGTACCTTCGTTCATATTCCTTGTAATTAAATATGTACGGGGTTTCGCGTGAACTCTAATACAAACTGAAAGGACTGACGAATATTCACACTTTACAAACAGCGCGAATAGCGATGTTGTATTTTTCTCACTAGCTTAATTGTACAATTAGTAAATTGACTGATAGTAATTGTGTCAGACGATGACAGTTGAAAATCAGTTAATAACTTACGCCTACGTTGACGTGAACTGTATGTCTGTATAATTGGTATAACATTAGGTATAAGTCGCGTCACGTAAAAAGAACGCTGAGCGACAGATGAGGGGATGTGTTTGCGCACGTTATACAGTCGCGTCCTATCGTACTAAGCTATTGTTTAATAATATAAGTATAATTGTTTCATTGTAGAATCGTAATAAGTACTTTACTAGCTACTTAGTCCTTTGGAAAAGGCTGGAATAAAAGAAAGAGAAAGTTTATTTGAGCGGATAGCGTTCTTTTTACGTGACGGGACCTGTACACTACATGTAGACGTTGCCGTAGACTTCAGGTCTCTGCGCCCTTATACCGCTTCAACGAGCAATCTTGAAGAGTACCTAATATAGTAGTTGTCACGTTTTCGCTGGAACTGGCTGTTGTAGAATGCAATAATGTACTCTTACAGGACGAGTGACAACTGGTTCAAAGAAAAATAAAAAAAAGATTCGATTCGAATTAAGAATATTTTAAGAAAGTAGATAGCTAGGCTACCCCATCCTTAATCTTGAGATTAGTAGAATCAAAGTTACCTATAATTTCCCTACCTTCTGTTTGGCTTCCATTAAAACTGTAAGTGGATAAAAGCTTCGGCAGCAAACGGAGGACTCTTTAAAAATGTACACATTTATCCGTGTCATTTCTATAAGTAAAATCTATGAATCCTGGCTCTTGAAGGTTAACTTACCTCCATATATTATGTACAAGTTCCATATATTGTGACATGGACTTATACGAGCGCATCAAACAGATTAGTTTTTACAATGTACCCTAATACGATTAGATAAATGTACTGTTTCATATTGTATTAAAAGATGTTTTTTTTGCAGGGTAAGAGCTTTTTCTTTGAGGTTGGCATTGACAAAAAACCTGTTGTTACAGGCACCACCCATAAATACCGGGAATCCAAAAAAAAAGTTGTTTTTCTTTTCATCCCACTTGTCTTGAATAAATTCAAGGTAAGCTTAAGGTTAAGTTAATATTAAAATATGTTTAAGGTAAAAGCTATATGCTTATTACAGAAATCCCTAATCGCAAATGTGCAGCCTTTTAGTTAAGAAGTAGTGCAGTACAAGCTATTTAAGCAGATTTCGTGTGGGTTATTTCTAGAATTCATGCGAAACGCGAAAATTATTAAATGTAACGTAAGTTGTAAGAGTCTCAAGTTGACTTGATTTGATTGAATCCTAGAAACCGTCCGAATTTAGGTCCAGGTTTACCCGATTTCTGTATTTTACTTTTGCTCGAATTTTCAGCCTCATCCGGGCAGGTGATTAATTTTTCGTCTGTCCAGTGGGTGTTTTAATAGGCCGCGCTCAACGACCGTTTCGATTTCAATATTAGACCACTCTTTTATTACCTATCCGGACCCAGCGATTGGCTTTTGTTTGCCAACATAGATGGTTTAATTTTACCGATTTATGGTTTTAGCGCAATTTTAACTCTCACAACACATAAGGTCACCTTAGCCAACGTTTGTATGTAAAATGAATTATTGTGAAAAACAACAGACGCGCGTATTTGTTTAACTAAAGTAAAAGTCAACGAACTGTCATTACAAAGTGTGAGTATGCATGTTTTGGGTATCGAATTAAGACACACGGTACCACAGTATACGCCTCGTGGAAAATACTATGGTCATACATCACCTTTCCATTAAGTTGATTAATTATAAATCTAATAGACCTAACATTTCCGGAAACGCCTTTTGATTTGAATGAAAGAGAATACAAGGATTTCGTATTTGAATTTCTGATTTGTTGCGGAGAAAAATGCACAATATCTTTTGCAACGTTGTCTAAGTTTACCGGTAACTTTTCTTCGAAGCATTCTCGAAGCAAGTTCCTTGTCTGCTTATTTTCAATTGAATCTAGGTAATATAATAGTCACAGCGACTGCCATCATTTACTGCGTAGTTCCTCTTATTCCTTGCTCGTCCATATTATCCAATCATTCGATCGGTCTGATCTGATAACTGAAAATCAGAGAATATTTTCTTGTTTACGCTAGAACATAGTATCAATACTTTTTTATACCTACTTGGGGTAATGGTGGGTGGAGGTATCAAGTATATCCATATTTTCCAGGAATTTCTTTTTTTTAAAAAAACGTTGCCCAGCACTAGGAATTTCTCCTGTATCGTGGGTGCGTTTACAAACATTTAAACTCACATACACAAACAGCCAGACCGAGCGTTTTTAGTTATATGTTTATGCCAGTTTAAGTTATCGTTTCGAGCTTACTGCCATATAACCTAGAAGTAAAATTCAGTAAGTACAGTTCAACAGTTGCGTGACAAATCTGAATTGAAAAACAAACCTGAAAGTTTCTCAAGATTCAGACTTTTGCACGAGTTTATACGTATTTGACTTGCTTAAGATTGATTTCCATTCTAAAACGAGCTCAAAATAAATATCAAACCGCAAGTCGGTAAGATAGGTAGGAATATTTAAATCTACATCAGGATGATGTTAAGAAATGGTTACTTAATTACACATAAACATAACATCGCGCGTGTAATCCCCTTAGTTGTTCCTAATAGAACACGCACATTTCACAAATTATGTTTAAGTCCCATGTAAAAGGGGGCAAGCCTATTGCCATCCAGCGTACACAAATCTAGACTCCGTAGCCGCTACTCAAAAATTCCTGATTGAAACAGAAATTACAATAGAAAAAAAAATTGAACAACGAAATCTATCCAATACTTTTTTCTTTCAAAAAGCATTCGATTTAAATGCATAGAATACCCAAAATAAATCTGTCAATTTATTTGTCACGGTAAAGTTTTGAGGAAAGGAAACTTCCTTTATTTATTTTTCTATTGACGTGTTATTGTACCGATATTTTCTTGCTATACGAGAAGAATGACTAGAGAATATACAGGGTATGACGTACGCATGATGTTGATGAACTGCTGCTTATTTAGAGGTCTTCTACCTCGACATCATCAAGTCTTAGAAGAATTGTTTCATATTAAAACAAAATTGTTTTTGGTCCTAAATTATGTTCTGCACATTCAGTGATACCTACCCAAAAAGTGAAAACAAAAACGTCAACGAATTACTGAAACCATAAACTCATATCAAGTTGATTGTCGTTAAAATCAAAACACTAAGAACCCACAAAGAAGGAATATTGCCTTCTTGCATTCAAACTGACATACTCACCCGTTTTCTCCATCGGGAACAAAATACAAAATCCTGTTGCGTCGTCCACTTTCATATTTCTGGTCATACACGCACTTCGTTTGCGAATACAGTGCACCTGACCTTGATTCATTAAAGAAAAACCTTTTGGGGAAATTAATGACTGAAAGTAAATATTTAGGGAAGCATTCAAAACATTGCCTCAAAGGGTCGATTGACACAAAGTGTCACATTTGTACATGAGACTTGAGCATTGTTTAAGATACGTACCGTTATCACTACATTTGTTTGTATCAATTTCAGAAAATCACGACTGTATTTTGGAAAGGGTAGGTAGACTTTATTTAGCATAAATCACGCAGCCGGGCACAAATCCAGAGTCCTAGCCGCTACTGAATAATTCCGAATGGAAAAACCCAATTAAACTATTTTGCCCGACTTGGGGATTGAACCCATAACCCAATGTTGACCACTGAGAGTACTGACAACAATTAAACTATCGAGACAGTGGTGAATCTACCAACAACAATAATGTTACAGATGATTCTGACCAATGACCATAAAGGATTGGCACTTCGAAGAAAGATACTTCATGAACTTTCTGAGAAAGACTAATGCTCGTTATCTAATTAATATCTACTACCTAGCAATAATATTGATTGCATAAATAAATAAAATAGGTTTTCAAGTCTTTTTAGGCATAATATTTAGGTGCAGTCTAGTGTGGGTGAAAACAAGCGTGTATTTAAGGTTTTAATAACTTCAATGTTTAATTACTTTGATAAATATAAGATTAGGTCGTCCAAGTATTCAAATTGTTTGTAGAATGATAAATGAGGCTTTGACATTTGACTAGTTTCAATGTACAACATTCGTGTTACCATCGATCGAAATGTGTGAAAAGCAAATATATTCAATAGAATACATTAATTTGTTTAATTGGACTTTAAGGAAAGGTATTATGTAGAATTTCTAAAGAAAACTCAAGGTTTTGAGTGATTCATTCAAATTGTTTACATATTATATTAGGAGAGGTGTATTGACGTGAATGATATGTATAAATATCTTGTAAATGGAAAAATATCAATTTTGTACCCAATAATTCCGCTTTTTAGTCCTTCCTAGTACGTACCTACGTACTTTATTGTTGCTCCTACAAAGAGGTAAACAGTTCTCAGTATTCAATAAGCCTAGTGCTTATGTATAGGGTATTATTAAACGAAATAATCTATGTATATTGCGATTATATCTACTAGTGACAAAATGAAACGTCATTCACTACCGGAAATTGCAGGAATATTCACGAGTTTATGATGAACTATTTTTGGGAATGATTATGAAATAAGTAATGCACGTAAAAAATCTGTACCTACTAATATTATAAGGAGGTAAAATTTATATGTAAGTTTATTTGTATGGGGTAATCTCCGGAACGAATGATCCAATTCTAAAAAATCTTTCACTGGCAGAATGCTACATTATTCGTGGGTGCTTTAGGCTATACATTATTTTTATATCTTTTATTTATTATTTATTTAATTACAACGGTTGTGTTAACCAATTACAGTAACAAATGTGAAGTGAAAACATAAAGAAAAAAAAGGTTAACAACACTTTCATAAATTCTTCTCGCAGTACTTCTGACATACCATACTTCATGCATATTAGCCGACTTATCACAATTTTTGCAGACGAAATCTCGAGCGAAATACTAGTATTTCATAAAATCTTATTATTAACTTTCTATATCTATTGTATTGTCCACTAACTAACCCCATTCTATGTAATAATGGGCATGACTGTCTGGGTACCGTGTTACCCAGAAACTGAAAATCGCTGAATGTAAAACTGATGTTTTTGGTTAAACTAGTGGCCGACCCCAACATATTTGGGAAAAGGCTAGGCAGATGCAATGAATGGATTAGCATAAAATCATTGATTTCATTAATCTGATGAAAGCAAAATGTTTCTTTATGTTATATTTCACCTAACTAAAGTTTTAGAACAACAATCAGTTGCATATTTTAATTAAAAATAGCACTTTTCCCTACATTCATTTACATATCTATAATTGTACTTAGAATTCTACTTAAATATTTCTGTATGAAGGCCTTGCTACTAACATCTAACAATAAACACCGTGTGCGTGTGAGTGCTATCAGTGGTTATTCCCTCTCGCATCATGTTTAATAACTCTCTCCAGGAAACAGGCATACGTGATTCACAAACGATAAAAGCTTTAAGAGAGCTTTGTCCTATTGGGGCTATTTGTCATTTTTATCTTGATAGTGTACACAAGCATTTAATCGGTGCTCGCCATTCAGTCCCCAAATTGTTATTAAAGCCTATCATGACATATTGAGAGATAATTTTATCAAAGTGTTGATGTATTGCCTCATGGCTGCCAACAATCCCATTAACTGTGTGTTGACCGTACGGAAATTGGTTGATAACTATTTTGTTGTTCTCGTTGGCCATGCTACTGCTGAGCTTGAGGTCCTGGGTTCGATTCCCAGGTCGGGCAATGTGTTATTAAGTTTTTCCATAAGTAATTTCTCAGTCGCAGCCCGGACCGCAGTCAGGATCTGAACCCAGGAGACGGCAGTAGCTAGCGTCGCGCCCCATAAACATGGAACTTAACATAACTGGCAAAAGGGGGTTGTACTATACGTAGGTACTACCGAGTGCACTGAGACTCTCAGTGGACTCGGGAGTACGGCCACTTTTCACCCTTATGCCTTAAGTGATAAGGTTGAAAACTGGTCGACCGTAGTACATGCCTCTGCCATAGTCCTCCGGAACTACAGGCGCGATGCTATGTTAACTATTTTGTTATTGATGGGTAATTAGATAAACCAGTGTTGAAACTTACAATGGAATGGATTTTAAAGTTTTCTATGATAGTTAACAATGAAACTAAAACACTGTTTTAACAAATGAAATTAATTTTGTTAATTTTCCAAAGGACGTTATCATTTTATATCAAGAAGGACACGATGTTTCCCCTTTTTAATTTTTCAAACAATGTCTGTCTATTATTTCGTAGATAAGATCTTCTGTTACGTGTTTTGTACATGTGTTGTTTGAATTAAAATTCCCCATTATCATTATACGAAATGTCACTTGCCTGTAGAATGAAAACCCACTCATAAATTCTGAATGAAAACCTACTCATTAATACGTTCTTTAAATAATAATACCAACCCTTTCACGAAATATCACTTAAATTAAATTACAATCCCTTAACGTCATTTTTGATTTCAAAACTATAGAAACTGTTGCTAAAATCTCCAAAGTAATTTGAAACAAAACTCTTCTATTGCTGAGCAAAATTATAATTATAAACTTAAACAAAGTTTTTAATTAGGTTCTCCAATGTTATTGACTTTAACATCAAATTGATTTATGGATTACATACATTTTAAATCCCAAACAAAGCAATTAATTAAATTCGCAAATCACTCATGGTTTCGAATGTCCAATTAAAATCTCGTAGCTTCGTAGCACCGTAGCACCGTAGGCCGCTACGGTGCTACGGCGGTAGCGCCCTACGGCACCTACGCAAGTAAAACGCGGCGTAGCTTAGCCGCATCACTATATAACCCGCGTCGGCACTTCGCACCGTTCATTTGCTTTCGAAATCCATCGAGGGAGACCACGGAAGCAGCACTCACAGCCTCCCGTACTTACTTAATAAAGTGATCGTTACTAGTTTCACGTAAACCTTCAGCAGGCAACAGCTGAATTTACTTCGACGTACAGAATTTAAAGGTAAGTTTTTTAAACAAAATATTGTTTGTTTCAGGGAAATAGGTTTTTTTTCCTTTTGTAGCGTAGTTCTCGTACTCGTCATTATCGACATTTTATTTTCAAATGCATAGAAATTTAACTGAAAATCGGTTAACTTTCTAGTTTGTGCTAAACTTTTGGGAAGTAACGATACGAACTTTTTAAATATTTCAGTATAAATAAAAAGCCGTATGTTTTCTGATAGTGGAGCTAAAATATTAATATCATTAAATTCCACAAAGTAAACACACAATGAACTTACAACTGAATACCTAATCAAAAAGTGTCGCTTCACTATTAAAATCTTAACTAGCCTGTTAACTGTAAGCAATAGTAAAACTTTATTAATATTAAGTTAAAGCAGCTCTGTGGTAACTTCACTTAACAGCACTTTCAGACGCATATAAAATACTTCGAAACTTCTACAGGGTTCTTAAATAATAATCATTAATAATGCCGATAACTATTGTTTCGTATCAGTTTTCATATTTAAATACAGTTTCTTAAACGAACAATTAAAAATATAGCTTTTTATACGCTGAATTAGTAGTATTGGTTTTTATGTAATTACAGTTTTCCTCTGTGAGTTCTAGTCAATAATAAATTTCCTATTTCGTGTGTTCCTAACAACCGGTACTATGAACCTCTGCTTATCCCTCCGGGAAATACGTGACGTTATATAATATTCAACATCGTATTATTTGGTATTTGAGAGGATTGGCCGGAAAAATGTGTCGCTCAACCCATGACCAAAACATACCGAAAAAACTAATACCAAGTAAACTACCAAACGTAAAAAAGTGTAGTTTAGTAGAAAAAACAAATAGGTGTGTGTACCCTTAATGAAAACGAAAGGCACTTGTTCTCCCCGTCATTGCGATATTTTTTTGTTATAGCTAGACCTACCTTTTAGTTACGGAGATATAAGGGGTCAAAGTTTCAACTTTTTACTGTTTTTTTTTTTTTTAACAAATTTTGAATGTTGTGACTTCACTGTAAATACGTCCACGAGCCCTGTACTATTATTCAATGCATCCTTCAGCACAATGTTTTGAGTGCGTTACATTGAACAGTAAAACGTGATTTTTCAACCCAAAAAAAAAAGTCGTTTCCCAGCAATATTTTTTGTGTAGAGTTATGTAGTTTGATGTACATACAGAATGCTTGGTTGACGGCTACGTGACGGGTCCGTGTATTTCCACTTAACTTGTTTTGTACTGTCGGCTTATTTTGAGCGCTAGACTAATTATTATATTAGATACTAAAATATGATTTTAAATAATTTCATTATTCACCATTATGTGAAATAAGTTAAATGTTAGTTGAGAGTATGGACTATATACTGAGTCTACTAAACAGTACATTAATATTCTTAATTCAATTTACCCAACTACGTACATAGCATGGGATGGGATAATGTTTACCACGTGTTATTTCTTTGTTCTTTTAACTCTGTTGTGACTATTTTTGCTAAATTAATTTTGGTTCTACCTCCCAAATACTAAATGGTTAATTTATTATTGTGATGAAACAAAAAGAAACCGTAAAGATCGTAGCAGGTAGCGTTTATAGAAAAAAAACTAGAACCACCCTTATAGGAAAAACACTAGACTGAAATAATTTTTAGAGCTTGAAATATCATTTCCAGCTAATAATCTCCCCTTAATTGGTTCCTTTATTGAGTCATTAGACGACATACATTCGTGAAAGATAAAAGCGCTCACAAAGTAGGAAGTTACTTAATACGGAATTTCGATTAAAATAATAAATGTCATTAAAATTAACCTTATTAGTCGAGAATTTAATATTCATAATTTCTATATTAAAAAGAGGAAGTCAAAATACTAAATTCAAGGAATTTTTATACAGATTGCCTTGAGCAATTGATTCGGACACTGTTGATGACAGCACTTTGCCGTAATGCGCAGATTTTAATTTTAATAATAAGCGTCGAAGTAGCCGCAATATAATTATGTCATTTTTGCTTTTTACAGATACTTAAAATGTTTATTTGCGTTTCATTAATTATTTATACAAGTGTCGACTTCTATTTCCATCAACAATATTTTTGAAAAGACATTTAGGATCTTTCTCATATACTAAATTGAAAAATCAAAAACAGGAGGAAAAACCTTTTCCATTTACTTTGTGATGAATTCCATATTTTACTAATTGTTTTTACGTCTTTCCCTGTTGTCTTTCCTTTTTCCGAATAGGCACAGCTATCTGTCATAATAACTCAATCTACACTAATATTATAAAGAGGAAAGATTTGTATTTTTGTATGTTTGTAACGAATAAACTCGAAAACTACTTGACCGATTTCAAAACTTCTTTCACCATTAGAATGGTACATTATTCTTGAGTAACATAAGCTATATTATACCCGTGTGAAGCCGGGATGGGCTGCTAGTTATAGATAATTTAATAAGGATTTATATGGATGTGTAGAAACAGACCATACATATTTTATAATCTTTCAGCATTATTTTAAAGTATCTGATATAAAAGGTATCAAGCCACTAAAATCTTGTACAAGACCATTAGATCAGCTACAGTCCTTAAAGTATGTCAATATGAAATCTTTAAAGTTACTGATTTAAGATGTCACCCACATCACACAACGTTCTACATATGTATAAAACTGGAATCTTCCATAAAGGATGTAAAAAGGAAATGGGTGCACTCTAATTAAACAGGATATAAGAATACATTACCTACAGACAGATAAAGAAACGAAAAAAGGTTTTGCTGTTACTTTAAAATAGATTCATACATCGTTTCTTTTTCTGTCATTGTTAAAATATGCATTAAAAAACCTGTAGACCTGTAGGGTTAAAAATATGTATGTAGATATCGCACGACGGTAAAACTATGCCACGTATCTACAATGCGTATCAAATACTTCAAAAGAATGTCGAAATCGTTAGAGAATTCAATACAGCAATTACGGTGCCTTTTGTACAATTTTTTACAGAAAACAAAAATGTACATACTATGCGCGAAAATCGGCGGCCATCAGCGGTCGTGACGCAAAACCAACAATTCTTTTTTTTAGTACAATCGTGCCGCTGCATTATGGATTCACTCACGAATTTTAGAGTAAACCGTTTTAGATTTCTAGAGAGTTTTAGGCAGTAGAGGCAGCATTTTAAAATAACTAAATAAAGAACTATGAAATGCATTTGATGTTATATAATGTTATCCGCGATGAATTAAGTAAAACAATTAACAAAAAAAATGATTCATCTCATTTTCTCGGTTTTGTCCTTGGCCACATTTGTATTTATCCCTATAATATAAAAAAAAGATATCAATTAAAAAATCAGATGCACCTACTTAAAAATAAAAAAAAATCTGTAACCCCAAACAAGATGGTCCTATTTTGTTTCAGAACTCACTTCCTACCTACTTTCTTAGTCATACAAAATTGTGATACTACTTTGTAGTCGTTTAATACTAGTTTGATATAAAGGGTGTAAAAAGACCCTTAACGAAGCCGAAAGGCACTTGTTCTCCTCGTCATTGTGATCATTTTTTTGTTCTGGACCATACCTGGGAACCTTCTAGTTACGGAGATATTGGGGGTCAAAGTTCCAATTTTTTCACAAGTTTTTTTTTAAATACTACTTTTTAAGGTTCTAACTTTACTCCAATTACCTCTATGGTCCGTTTACTATTCAAAGCATCCATCAGCAATAAGTTTTGAGCGCATTATATTGAGTTTTACCGTAAAAAGTGATTTTTGACCCCAAAAAAAAAATACGTTTCCCAGCAAAATTTTTTGCGTAAAGTTACTTAGTTTGATGTACAGAATGCTTGGTTGACGGCTTGGTGAAGGGTCTGTTTACACCCCGTATGTGGTATTTCGGAAGCTTTTACTATATTACATCTAAACTACTTTTTACTAGAGTATTAGGTATGTATGTTAGTAATAACAGTTGTCAAAACTAAAGGCTTGCCAGTAACGCCCTCTCTCAGATTCCCGGAACGCTATTTCTCCTATAATTAACTCAAGGGATCACTTACAAGTTCTGGGGAGGACCCGTCCTTGCCTTGCACCCTAGGTGCCTAGTAATTTCCGACTTGCAACTGCAATGCAAAGGGACCTAATTAACTTAGCTGTGTAATATGTCTTGCCGTGACAACGTAAACCGTGTTAATTTTCTACGTAGGTGGCAGATGTTTAGGAAATGTTGTGTAGGCTAATGATATAAATGTAACTCGTATATTTGCGAACATTTCTTGATAGGAACCTTACCGAACAATTGCGATATTTTGTATGTATTTAGTTAGTTAACTCAATGGTTAACTCAGAAACACAAGAAATAAAGATATAATTTTGTACAACATCTTTAGGTATACTTATTGGTTTACCGACCTACTCTTTAGTACCCTTCTTGCTTTAAACGAAGAGCGAGCTCTTCAGTCGCTTAGATAAAATAACTGGCTTACCTATGCCAACGTAATATGATAGAAAATAAATCAAGTACCCTTCAAAGTGGGTTACTCGACCTGTTATTGGATAAATCTGTTTTCTCCCATCGATGTCCACCGCCAGTCCTTGAGCATAATACGTTTACGATAGAAACATCAGAAAAGGTCTTTCTAAATTCGTATATAATATTGCTTGCTGACTAAGTAAAATAACAGGTAAACCCGTGAAATATGTCTATAAGTTAATGTGATTTATATATAAATCTATGAATAAATTGAGCTCCCGATCGGTCAAGCATGTTTAGAATAATAACACTACCTCCCCGAAAGAAGTTTTGGAATAGCAACTGTTTGGTGTCTTTCACAATACTTAGTAATCATTGCAAGTTCGGACAGACACAAAATCTTACCGTCCAACTTTCTAGTACCACCCTAATATAAAAGTATTTCATCATCTGCCTAGCCTTTTCTCAACTATATTGGGGTCGGCTTCCAGTCTAACCGGATGCAGCTGAATACCAGTATTCTACATGGAGCGACTGCCTATCTGACCTACACAACCTAGTTAGTACTGGGTAATACGATACCCCTTGGTAAGACTGGTTGTCAGATTTTTTGGACCACCGACTACCTAACGACTGTCAAAGATCTACAAATGACAGCCGGGACCAACGGCTTAATGTGTGTAACCCTAATATAAAATTATTTCAGAAATAAAAATCTTATATTCTTTTAAAAATATTAGCTCAGTACTATGTAGATTATGTTATTCCTTGTAAGGCCAAAGAAGACCTAAAATAACTCTTAGCCATCTGATCTGAACTGTTGAAATAATAGAGACAAATGGACAAGGACCAAGCACCGTCTCATTATTCAATCAGACAGATTTGACGTATCGACAAAATTATACATATTTGTCCCAAACGTCTTAGAAACCTTTTCAAGTCTTGTGAGCAATGTATTAAGAGTGAAAAAGGTTCTTGTTTACAGAACTAAGTAGGGTCATTTTCTGAGAAAAAATTCTCATGTCACCAAGTGTATTCAGTCGCACATACTAACAAAGTGAATCATAATAAGGACGTGCGCAGATGTGCACAGACCATAAACAAACTAACTTGTTTATGTCGTCGGTATTTCCTTCAGAACCGTTTATTTGACTCAGAAGGTTATTCATACGGCCTTCATCATCAATATAGTTTATTGTCTCTCAACCTTATTATTTTAATGGCTCCTATGAAATAGCAATACATTATATCAAAGTGCGATGTAATTATTCAATTTTTATCGTGTATAATTAAGTGAATTTTGGTAGGAGTTCCTTTTAATAGCTGGCACTAAATTACTATAAAAGAAAATATACTTCCATTAATCGAATCATTTTTTTTATTAAAAGTAATCTACTCAATGTAGGACACATTAGTTATTCTTTATCCATACGAAAATATTGTTACATTAAAGAATTCCCTTTTTCCATTACGCTAAAAGAATAGTTCAAGGGTTGCCTGAGGGCGGGCAGGTCGGTTCAGTGCAAACAATCCCCGTTGAGACCTTTGCCGTAAGAGGGAAATGAAAATATTAAGCAATCCTTTAACACTTTCATGGCACAACGAGGAAATAAAAACTACAAACATCCTACTCACAACAGCATAGGAAGGGATATGACAATGCATGGCCAGATTGCATTGTGTCCTGCATTGAAGGCCGGAAAGGCCTTCACTCGCTCACTCCAAATATTCACGCAATTTCGAGAAACGTGAGCAAACTAACAAATATTCAAGGTTCAACCTATTTTAGTCGAAACAGGGATGAAATAGATAGGAATGAATATCAATGCCATCGTTATAAAAATACACGTAATAAAACATGCACAGATAAACTTAAGCATGTATGCAGTAACAAGTTATTTAAACGAGGCTTTAAAATGTGTCATTAAAAAACGCTAAAAAGCTTATTGCATCGAGATACTAATATTTAACAACATGCAAGACGGGAGCGCTTACTTTATGCATCGTATTCGTTCAGCTTGATCGGTTTTGCATATTAATACCATGTCGCTCTCTCTATCTTCTATTACACGATGTATGCATCTACTTACGTTATCCTTACGAGGTAATAAAATTTAAATTGTGTCGTTTACGGAAATTGGCTTATTACCATAATACAATGAGCGTGATTTTCTGCCTTATTTTCACCTATATTATAATAGTAGGTTATAATTCAATAAAGAAAATGTTTTTAACCGCTGGAAAAGTTTAAACTTGGTAAGTAAGGTGTTTGTAAGTTAGATACTTTGTTCTGGCATGTTATGTCTTCGCCTAAGCTTTTGCTCGTGCAAGTTTTTACAACTAAAAGTAACTTAAAGTGTACAATGTACATGTAAAAGCTGACGTGGTAATTTCACGTAACTACTTCTGTAAAAGTATATTAAAGAAAGTCTAGAAAACAAACCTTGAAACTATATTAGATTATGTAATTCTGGTTAATAAATGAGATGATATAGTACTATGAAAATACAGCACACAATTCTTTAACAGCGCTTTACATAGCCGCGGTGTTCATAACGCACGTAATGAGTGTTGGAATACACTATATCATTACTTCCATTCTTTGCAGAACAGTCGTTATGTAAGGCTTCCTAAACTTTTCCTCCATAAGGCCAGGTAGTTATAAGGCTTATTTGCCCCGTATATTGAACACACGTGATTGGTGGAGCGCCCTGCGCCTTTTCATCAATCCTTATTTAGTTACAAACTTAGATAAGTAAATTCTTGGCGAAACTTTCAGGGATTTGTCAAAGACTTTGAACAACATGCTCTCGTCCTGTTCCCCTAATACTTCGACCTGTTTTATGTATGTAGGATAGTTAAATTAAATATCGGCAAACCTTCTACTTAACTAGTTTAGGAAGGATGACAAATAGACGAGGAAATTGTTTTACTGGTTAAGTTTTGTCATCACAAAACATTTACTACTTTGGCAACGATGAACGAAATTGTTTTTAGCCTGAATATTTTTGATTTCACAGAAATAGTTAGGCTCTTGTTTAGACAGAATTTTAATAACATCTTAGCTATACTTTATTTACTTTCCAGCTCAATAAGGTTTAATGGTTAGTATTAGATAGGTATAATTCAAGCCTTGGACAAGAACAAGGGTCTTATTCGATCTATTTGTATGATATTCGATTGTGATAAATACTCGTGGCAAGTAAGAGATAGTTGTAAGCTTAAATACAACTCCTATTTTATCATAATCATAATATTCTAAAAGCAATACTTAAAGTAATATATTATACTGTTTTTGCATTTTGCGAGTCGAGTCTTTTGTAACATTCGATGTGACATGTGATGTGTGTGTGTGTTGCAGGCAGATCTATTGTCTTCACTGTACACTGAGAGTCTGCGATCGGAATTACAACAATGGTTTTATTTTTTGCGTAGATTTGACACCTCTGGTACACTGCTCCTTTTCACGAAGCGACACAATGTTTGCTCATATCTTGATACGAAAAAACGTGCGGTGTATCGATAAATAGTGTCTCACATATCCAATTTATTTGTCAAGGCGATTCGAAATCCTTAGGGTGACCGTAATTTGCGCGCTTTGTGATACGAACCCCCACAGGGATGTTACGAAGACGTATGAGAAAGGTTATACCCCAACCTTTATAATGGCTGCGAATATTTTTTCAATGTATCTGTATAAAAAGATCAATCTAGTTGATCGTGGGCGGGATTTTTGATTTTTCATAACCCTGATGAGAAAAGTGAATAATGGATTTCTTTCATGTTATTTGCACACAACTTAACCTTTAGCAGCTCTAGGCTTCATTTATTAGTAGCCAAAGCCTTTTTGTCAGTTTTACTAGTATTACGGCTGGTTCTGGGTATTATTTCTGTTTTTAGACATTGGAACGCCTAATAATATTGGTTATAATAACGATAAAATGGTAGGTCAGTCAGCCCTAAGAACTTTCAGATTAACTAGCAAATTATTTTTTAACGAAAGATTAACCCTATCTTGTTCGAAAATTTGTTTTCGAACCTTTTCCCAAAAGGTATAATCCCATATCTCACGTAGGTAAAATCAATAATTACCCATCTTGTTTGTTGAAAGTTTAACAAAAGTTTAACGAATGTTTATCTAAAATGTTTAACTTCGGATTCTATTACGTGCAAAAACAGAAATAATCCCAACGAAGAAATAAACACGTCTTTCACGTAAATAAATTAATTTGTAGCATAATATGAGTTTATTTGTCGTGTATATGACGTGTTTGACACCGGTGAAGATCCGGGTAGTAAAATAAAACAATATGAAATCGGGCGACTGTCCGCCCCAGTCGGACCGGCCCGAAGCCTACGTATATGTCAGTGAGGGTGTTGCGTGCAAACGTGTACTTCACATTGTCTACGTAACACTCGAGGTAAAATGAAATAGTAAAATAAAGAAGCGGGTAATTACGTAGCTTCGCAACCGGTCGACGGTTGAGGGGTGACATGTGTCGGAAAGGGTCCTTTACTCGGGAAATTCCGCCCGCGTATTCGTCTCTAGTTGCTTGTACGAGTATATGTGTGCTTGTGCCTAAACACCGACTGCGGTAGGCACAGTAGTTGTTGTTTTAAATATTTAAAATATTATTTTTTGAGAGCGCAAATGCACATGCTAATGGGCCAGATCCTATTAATTATTATAGTAGGGGAGCCCTAGAAGGGATTTCGGGATTTACTAAAGCGCGGCAGATTAATATACAGGGGGATACCTTGTACCCGGTTAAGTACCTCCACCAAACATGAGGCCCATATATAAGGCCGCCCGTGAAGGATACAGGATCAGATTAGTAAAAAAAAAATGACCATCAGAAATTCTCGAGCGCGTCAGATTAAGGTAGGGTGAGTTAATTACATCCTAAAAAGTGTATATTCCACTAATCTGACAATTTGAGGGTGACGTAAAGAAAGGGGAGGGCAGCAAAGTTGTAAAAAAAAAACGTTATCTCGACATTCTCGAGCGTAGCTAATTTTATTTTTATTTTAAAGGAAATAATTCAAGAATAATGAAAAATATATAATCTGACGATTTCCGCAAGCCGAAATAACAAAAATTCGTCGATAAAGTTAAATGCGTGCAGCTGCGTGATGCCTACATTTCCTTCTCCGCGTTTCTATTCCTCTCTCACTCTTTCTCTATCTATTACTCTCTCACTCCGTCCCCACTCTGGTTTCTGCTGCCATGACGCCATCACAGCTGATCATAAAGACTCGTTCGTGGCATACTGTTTACAACGTGTTTCCAACGTTTTGGCTTTTTTTTGCTATTTTAATATTATTTATGTGAATTAAAGTTTATAAATCTATACATATAAAATTCAAAGTCCTGACTGACTGACTGACTGATATATCAACGCACAGCCCAATCCGCTGGTTCTAGAGACATGAAATTTGGAGCGTGTATTCTTTGTGAAGAGTAAATATTCATTAAGAAAGGGTTTTTCAAAATTTCAAATTTATCCGAAAGTCTCGAGGAACATAATTATGATAACCTCGAATTGTCGATGGAATCATCATTAAATGATTTATATCACACACAGTGCTATAAATTATTTACTGCAATTAAAATACCGCGAGACTTTCAGTATTTACAAGATCAAAGTGTAGTGGAACATGACAATGCACCGGAAGTTTCGGGAAATAGCTCCGAAACACATGTCACATGTCATAAGTACAATTTTAAGCGCCCTGGAATGAAATAAGCGGGAAGTTACAGGGATGACCTTTAGGGTGAACCGTTTTTCTATTTTTTTTTTGTCAGATCAGGCGAATCCCTCTAGATAATCGTCAGATTATGAGACAGTACGTTTAGAACATAAAGATGAACCATATATATCTTAATCTGACGCGCTTGAGTATTTCAAAATGGCGAATTTTTTTTGCACATTATGAAAATGGCCGCGAGTTTGCGTCCCATCGAAATCGTCAGATTAGTAAATGAGAGCTTTTTTTTGGTGCACTTAACACTCCCTTAGAAAATCTGACGCGCTCGATTAATTTTTTTTTTTTTCATTTTCAACCTTTACCTACAACCACCCGCATCATGCAAACGATCAGATTAACATACGTACGTTATTAAAAATACGTAGGGCATTGAAGCTATCAATATCTGACGCGCTCGAGGATGTCCATGCAACAGTTTTTTTTTACATATTTAAAAATCTATAGCCGCTTCCCCCACCGATGAAAAGGTATCATCATATAACATTTTTTTCTTCTTATCATCTAAGCTTTGCAACCCAATAGGTCTCTACGACGCTCGAGTAAATCCCCATTTAGCATCGTGGGCTCCCCTACTATTATAATATTTCACAAATATGATGAAAGTATTTGACATATTTTTATAATTAATATAATAAAAATAATTGGATATACATATAATATTATTTCTTTATGTAAAGCGGTCTAGCTAGATTTATTTATGAAATTATGGATGAATCTGTACTTTCACCAGATACTCAGATAGAATAATGTTTGAATAATAATTTCAGACCTAGTATTAAAATATTCAGAGCAGAAATATTAATTCTCTGCTTGAAGTACTGCTTTGCAAACTGCTCAAATGAAAATACCATTAACCTTCGATGAAATAATACTTTCCAATTCTCTTAGAGCTTTTATCTATGTAACTAGTACATACAAATGATTTTAAATGAAAACTTGAACATGATTGCGATAGTTTTAGCACACAGTAATAGAACCTATTATACCAGCGTTTGGTCCACTTTTACGATGCCGACGAATTCTTTTTTCCATGACTTTTATGACTTGGCTTATCCATGGAGCACCACCATAACTCAACAACGGTCTATCACTGTCGGGATATTCAAGTCAAATCCTGTAAACCTGGTTATGATATGGTCACAATATTTGTAATTAGGTTTTTATGGATTTCCAGGAGCTTGAAATTATAAGTATCTGTATGTAAGTGAAGTGGTAGATATCCTTAATATCCTTAAGGGTGAATTTGATTAATTACCAAATCAATCAGCCCCCATTAGAGGGGTGTAAAATTTGGACGTGTGTACATACATAGATACCTACTGTATTTTATACGGTGTTTGCTGGTATTCAATATCAGTAAATTATTTGAAATACTACCGTTTGAAGTGTCTACCGTATATAGTTAATAACTTTTCAAACGATAATCCAATAATACATCACTAAATATTATTAAAGGTGGTCCTTTGATGATGCGATAAGTTTATGATCGAAACTGTTGTGTATTTATTGCTGATAAAGCTACCTGAGCGGCTAGAATAAGCTGTGTTTGTTTCCATTATGTCTAACGAGAATATCGCGTCAAAGGCCTCCGACATAAACCATCACGTCACTTAAACATTTTATGAGGTCGACCCTTAAGTAAGTGGTTTTACTACTACTTTTGACGTGACTAGGTCTTCACAAAAACAAGGACAGTTTTTTACCCCCAATACTTTACGTGTAATAAAGTTCACGCCTCTCAATTTTATAGAAGCCCAAAAGATTTTTCAGAGCAAAAAAATAAACAGAAATTCGAGATTTAAAAATGTAACTTTTTAATTAGTTCGGGTGTTAAGGATACGAAGTAATTGGCATCTAATTGACGTCGCGCTACTCGTTGAAATGTAAGAGATGAAAAATCAATGTTGAAAATTCAATGGGACTTTGGTGCCAAAGCCGTATATTCATTAGGGGCCTAATTTGATGTTTAGGCTGAATAAGTAAACCATGCCCTAAATGCTTACGTGCCGAAATACAAATTCCGTCAAATATTCAGGAAACCATTGAATTATAAACAACCTTTATGTGAGTTTAAGGCTATTGTATAAAGATTTTTTTAGAGAATTATATTGGACGGGATAATTAGCACAATAATGCAGCTTTGCAGCTCACACGCTTGTACAAAGATTGTAGCGACCCGTAAAACAAGCGATATACAAGCATTAACGTACTAAATGAACACTCTAGCAACTAATCTGAACTTTCTATACTATAAGGCTAATTGCAGTTAACTGATTCGCTAATCTGATTAGTTGTTGTTCCAGTTGGGAACACCACAATGAAAGCGAGCGCGTGCAACGTGTACCTGGCGATTGTCGCCGCCACCTTAGCTTTGCTCTTCGTCACGGTTCATTCTGCACCAATGGTAAGTTAAAATCAACCTTAACCTTAAGGATGCTTCCCTTAATATATATTTCTTATTATGGATAAGTCGGGACGGCTCGGTATCTGGTAATAATCCCATACTTTTGGCATATAGCAAGTATGGAATTATCTTACCTGCTTATTGCACTTTTTTTTTGTTATTACAAAATGGGCCTGCTCTTGACCTCGATCACGCCTGATGGAAAGCGGTAGATGAAGTCTATGATGGAACGAGCGTGCCCAGAAGATGCCTATTCACTCTTGCTTTGAAGGCAGACGGGTTAAATGTGGGAGGGAACACAGATGCTGGCAGAGAGTTCCACATCTTGGCTTTGCGCATAATAAACGTGGAGGAGAAGCGCTGAGTTCGACTCGTCGGGATATCAACCAAGTGCGGATGGTACGACGCAGTACGTCTGCTGGTCTGGTGGTAAAAAGGTGATGGTGGGATCAGGTCGTGGAGCTCCTGCGCACACACTAAAGAAACAGGTGCAAAAACAAATCGGTACCGGAAAATAAGCATCTTCATGCAAGCTCTCTTATTCAGTAATGTGGATTCCCATTATTAGTTGTTCATCTGTTAGCGGGCTTTACCCTATAGGCTTGCACATGTTCAACGTTCAAACTCAGTGATGACAATACTAGGTTTCAAGGGTTTAGATTTTACCACCGTGTAGTTAACATTGTGTCAATTGTGGCCACCTAGGAATGGACGGATTGAAAACTCTCCAAATCCCGGGAAATTTCCCAGTTTTCGAAATATTGTAAGTACAACACTGCGCCCCTGGTGCAATAATGCATTACCGACTACCAGCTATTTTGAAAACTCAAATATTGGCTCGTAAATAACAATATGTCAGAACATGGTTCAAATTCCAGCAAAAGATTTCGTAGGATGTATTTTACGAGTACGTATCATCGAGCAATTTCTCAAAATCTTTTAAATTATCTTTTTTTTTTTTTTGTATTTATACACGAAGTAGAGTAACATTTACGTGTTATCAGGATGACATATTGTCAACTCCCAATCAATATTAAAGTAAGCAAAGTAGCTTTTAGTGCTAGCTGATAATAACATGATACATTATTAACAACTAGCCATCCATTATCTGTCACCAAAAAGTTTCTAATCGCTTTTAGGTAGACTTGTGTACCTAATCGGAACACAGATTTCAATAATATCAAGTGCTGATTAGTTAGGTTGACTTTCCTATTTTAATCAAAGTTTGTTTTAATTGTCTGATGATCTCAGCACACTGGTTTTAAAGAAGCTTGAAAAGAGAATATAATACAGATTTCAATGATTCTAAAATAAATTTAAAGTACATTTTTTTTATTATTGACACGACAGTCACTTTTCAGCCCCGAACATATATAATTATTACGTTAAAAGTAAATTAACGTAAGAGGTTCTACAAAGACTGCTCTTTAGGTCAATTTGCTTAACGAAATTTCTAAGAGCTTATTTTGCACTCTATGTAGCGGATACAAGGAAGAAATACGAAATTATTTCTGAGACAGAGGATCTTGTGAGGGAAAACAGGCTTATTTAATTACACAAATGAATGTGGTCAGAGAAGCAATGTGTCGTTACGGAATAATTACATTCAGGAGGCGTTTTGAAGTGTAAGCAATCAGTGGGCGGGTTGTTGTGTGAGGGTGGGATTAAGCGAACCGTCTGACACTGCTAACAGGCTTCTAATGTGAAGCTAATGGTTCGGTGGGCTCACGAGTGGTACGAGTGGTGGCGGTGGTTCGGTACTCAGAGTAAAGAACAAACCAGAAGGCGCCTGCGATCGTTAAAGCTCCACGCGCAAAAACAAATTGAACAACATTACCAACCTGCCTTTCTTCTTACCATCATCAGTGTAATATGGTTAGCTTGAGAACATTTGACAATGTTTGGGAAAATGTACACTCGTTTCAGTTTCATTTCATTCAGTTCAGAAATTAATACAAAAAAAAAATAGACTGTGTTTCAACAGTCTCAGTGATATTCGCATCTGTGCCTTCTGGTTTGTTCTTTATTCTGTGATTGAGTACACATACTCAAGTGACTATTTGTTTAGGAGGCGGAGGACGAGCAACCGGACAACGGTCTCGTGGCGCATCCGGACGGGGACATGGAGATGTCCGGCCCTTGGGATGCTATCAACACCGCCGCGTTGCGCAAGCTGCTGCTGCAACTTGATGCCGAGGAGAGGTGACTATACTGACTATCATAATGTTCTAGATTTTCAGAGCCGAAAGAACTAAAAGGCGTTCAAACACTTCGGCGTTCACTGTCAACATTCCATACGAAACAATTATGACACTTGAACGCGGTTTAAATTTGCTGATCGCGTTTAGATTTCAGTTTCATTGGTTAAATTCGCCTTTAGTCTCTTATTGACGTACAAATACTACCTACTATTATATATTATGTTAAATGACAGAGTATTGTTTTATATTTAGAAAACAAATCAAGTACCTAACCAAACAACACTAATAATTTGAGGGTTATTTTACTGAATTATTTATTGTATGAAAATAACATACCGACCAACTCACCAACTGCCATCGCCCACCTGGAAGACTGTAAACCGACTTCGAAGCCAGGTGGACCGCTGCAGGTACAACTTGGTATTCCGATAAAGCTGAGTGCGACTGCGGAGTCCCATGCCAACCATGGCCCACCTCCTGACCTGCTCTTTGTGCAACTCCACCTGCACTTTAAGACAGTCCGAAGTATAAGTATAAGTCCAAAGTAGTGTCCGAAGCCACCACCAACGCCGTCGATGTGGCTGAGTTCTGGTCGAAACAAATTTAATTAAATAATCATGGAAATCATTGACAAGAAGAAGAACATACCTAATGAAACTTATACTGTCACTTACGGGATATCTTCCGTGACTGTTCATTATTTTGAGCTCCCGATATTTCAACGCTGTTGCAAGCGCCATAATCGCGGGTTGACAAAATAATGAACAATCACGGAAGATATCCCGTAAGTGACAGTATAAGTTTAGTTATAAACCGTGAAAGTTTAAATACCTAATAAAGTCTGAAAACTTTTAATAACTTGTAAACACTATTCAGCAGTATTAGAATGTTTCAAAAACTAACTACACTGATGTAGAACAAAGTGTGAAGTGTAGTGGACAGTCTGTTAGTCCAGGGTTTATGTTACTTTGTGTTTAGCTCCCAGCCCCCAACTTGCCGTCGTAAGTAGTAGGTAGCCGTCTGCTAACTAGAGGACTGGCTACTCACAACATCGGACCTGGTTCCGAAATATGTTTTGTCACAGGACAGTGTTTGAATTAATTGGATGAAGGGATGGACCCGACTGTTGTTACATGGACCTACCTAGATATTGCAAAATTGAATGTTTGTATGTTTATTTTTATAAATATTTTATTTTGTTGTACTGTTTACATCTTATTTATTGAGTTTTTATGAACTTGTCTTGTTAGTTAGTTAGTATTAGTATGTATTGGTGAAATCTGCTGAGCACGAAGTCCAGGGATCAATTCCCGGGTCGGGCAAAGTGTCATTGGTTTTTCCATCACGAATTTCTCAGTAGCAGCCACGGACTCTGGATTTGTGCCCGGTTGATGGCAATAGGCTCGCTCCCTATTACATGAGACTTAAACATATCTGGCGAACTGTTAGGTACAACTCTAGAGCTGCCTAGCTCTTCGGGAATTACAGGCGTTGTGTTATGTGTGTGTGATCAAATCTTGCAACTGAATTTCATACCAGTTTCCCCCAACCGATTGAGCTGTTTTGCTCACACCTTTGGTTCTGATGACAGATGGATATTGAGGAGATGGAGGCGGTTATGATAGACATGACTTGATCCTGCAGCCAGGATCGTCCCCTCACGAGAGAACTCCTCGATGTTTAAAAGCACGGACACTTAACTTTGTAAACGCGCTCAATTTTCATACTTGTTTTTTTTTAGTTTCATTTGTTTTTCCTGTTCCTTGTTGAGTACCTAACCTAATAGAAAAAAAAATGATCAAAAACTTTCTACGCGTGTTTTATCGGCTGTAAAAATAATGACAACACTGCGTCGTAACTTTTAAATCACATAATTCACAAAAGGATTATACTTGGCATCAGAGCAGGGAGTAACTGTATATAAAAGAAACTTGAATAAGTCGGTTCAAAAGAAAACTGCGAACCGCAAATTGAAAATGTTTTCCCCATGGAAAGGGTTTGAAATGGATAAAACAAATCCATATTAATATTATAAATGCGAAAGTAAGTTTGTTTGTTTGTTATCTTTTCACGCCTAAACCACTACACCGATCACAATTAAAATTACTCTCATAATTCGATGGGACAGCAAACCGACCGTCTGGAGAGAGATCAGGTGCTGGACACACGTCGTACAAGAAGTACTATTGCGTTATTCCACGACCTGGGAATCGAACCCAGGTCCCTACGCTCAGCAGTCGCGCTTGCGACCACGAGATATGTCAGCTAATTAGGCTAATTTTGACACTATAGGTATTATAGATATGATTATTTACCTGTATGACACATCTAGATTCTATGTAACTACATCTTTTCTGGCATTGGAAAATTTCAAGCAACATAAACAAAAACTATATTATGTAACGAGGATTGCATATCGCGATTTAAATACTAGGAAAATAAATTAGTATACTTGGTTAGTGCCACTTATAAGGATTTATTGTGCGGATTGGCTCGTACGCTTCCCGGCCAATTAAACCTGATTGATTCCAGTGCACACCCGTTGCATAACATAATTGATTTCGTTTACACACAAATTAAACGAAGGGACCATATAAAAATTGGCAAATGTGTTCCTATTAGAGAAGAAAATTGAGTTAATACGTCAATAAGTTGTAGGCACCATATTTCGTTTACAAAAGACTTATCACTTCATCTGAAAGCTAGTTATTATGATGGGAGGGTCATTATGATGGCCGATGACGGTGAAATACAAAAAAGAGTAGGTATGTAATGATATTGAAAATGATTTGACAATTGACATACTCTTTCTATTGATTCCGAAATAACTACCCGCGTATATAATTCTATATGACACTTCATCCATACTAATCCATAAATGTTTTTTAAGGAAATTAAATGAAGCCCTTTTATACACGAACAAGTTCCGACTTAACAGACGCTGAATTGAACCGTGAATGAAATTGCTTTTTTAATTCTGATTGAAAAATGTATAATTAAAGACGTTTGTTTCTTTGATAATATTGTCGTGTGATCGTAAAGTACAAAGTAAGATTAGATGACGGTTTTTTACATTTATGGTGCTGTCTTCAACAATAAAGATTGATTGCCTTTGAAGACTTCCTTTGTGTTAGTGATAAATAAATGGTTTCCTTATTGGGAATATTTGATTTGATACTTTTTCAATTATAAAATGGAGAACAATGGCACTGTATTTTTATGACATAGGAATGCTCATAGCCTTATATTGTAGAATCTAGAGACACAATTGCATAAGTGCCTAATAGAGCTGCAGGCAATCAAATGGTGCCAAAATTATACACTAGAGACAGGCAGTCTGGTAGATATTAGGAACCAAAACTCATTTTATTTGTTTGAATCAGGATGGGCAGGGTGTCCCGCTCATGGCCGCAGGCGGAGCCCCGCGGCTGGGGCATGCGGGCACTGGACGGGCGCCTGGCGCGCCAGTGGCGGGCCGACAAGCGCCAGGTGCGCTTCCGCCAGTGCTACTTCAACCCCATCTCCTGCTTCCGCAAGTGAACGCCACCAACTCAACGACGCATCGACCCTATGACCTAGTTGTGTAGCATTCAAGTGATTTCAACATCTTACAATAAAGTAGCAACCTATCATTTCAACGGCCACATTGTGAAGCGCCCACGTCAACCAACATTGTCAAATTATTCATTACTATCTATAATTTGGCGGCCGTTTCATAATGAGGTCGATGACCATCCCAATTTTACTGTATGAACATCCATTCAATGTAAATACATACTTATTGTAACCTCTTTAATGTCAGCTAGTAAACAATACTTATTTATCTCATAAAATCATAATGTCAAGCTTGTATTAAAGCGACTATTTTATAGCCATGTTTCTAAAGTACTAAATTTTACGTAGACCGTGCTAAGAAAACTTTTACCAACTTTTTAATGTATTTATGGATTATCCCTTCACTCGGTGACAGTGTTCGTCATGACATTAATTAACTACTTTTAATTACATACCCACCTAAGTAGATCGTGTCTAGTCATAGCGTATAATGTCTATCTAGGTCGTGGCAAATATATTTTAGGGTAACGTACTAATACTTTTCATTTGAACTCTCTTCCACTGAACGATTTAGTTAAATATATTATTAGTATGAAAAAATGTTTCGATAAAAACCCGTCTCTATATATTTACATTATAATCTCTACATTATTATAAGTACTATTTATACATATATAAAATCTATTGTAGATAAGTGTTATTATTAATAAAGGTAATCAATGAAATAAACTTTTGTTTGTCTAATACATGTTTTATTCCTTTACTGGGAGGTACATATCCTTTTGAAAATAAATAAATGAGTGCAGAGTTTCTTACAATATGTAATAGGAAAACAGCCGACAATCGTCGAAAAAGGAGTACCTACTTAAGAATAAATATCATTAATGATGGTCACACTTCCACTTGTACCTACAGAATACGTAGAATTAAAACCTCAACACTATAAAGTACCAATCTGATCCGCGTAGCACATTAATTAATGTCGAATCGAATTATGATGAAATGATGCTCACAGTTGCACAGTGAAACGCACGATAAACATGGCTTCATGGAGTGACCTGAAATTCTGATTACCGTTGTAACCTAATATTGCCTATCTACACACTCAACTGGGTAGCAGTAAGACGAACTTAGGTCTTCCACATTTTTCATTCTATCGGTGTGAACGATAATAGAAAAATCACAAATGATAGACTAGCACATATTAGTTTTATGGGATTCAAAAAACCTATGTCAACTCTATTCAAAAACGATTTTAAAACGATTGGCATTAGTCCAGGCACCCTTTATACAATTTGGTAAATATTGCGACGATGACGTCACAAACACGCCACAAAGGATCGTTCCGGGATTTAATTATACTCCTACATTCCCCAAAACAATACAAACCCAACATTCTAAAAACAAACTCAATGAGTTCCGCAGACACATACTTCTTAAGAACTTAGTATAACTACAACAGTAACCATTTAACAATTTAGATTCATATTTCGGACGTGTAATCCAATTGAAAGAGCCGTTACTAATAGTCAGAAAGGAATTCCTCGACCAAGTTCCAGCCACAATTTATTGCAGGACAGAGAAACATCTCAATTCATTAAGATGTTCTTCAGTCTTTTGTGAACAAAGGACCTAACACAAAGTTACATTCGCGCGATTAAACAGTTCTTTGTACTGCAAAGTATAGAACTACTAGTTATTTTACTCTGTACTACATTAAATGCAAATTGTCCGTGTCGCTCTGCAGTTTACTTTTCCTCCGATCGGTTAACAGGGTGTCGCATAGACGGCAACATTAGCAACACAAATGTTCCGCCGCGGTCCCGGTAATCCGTAGAATTCAAATAATGCTGAACGTTTCAAAATACCTCGGAGCAAACGAACTGCGTTTAATGCCCAAGGGTGGAAGGCTTTTAGGCATTGCGTTCATTTACATTCAATTTTTTTTACCATCACACTTCATATTCATGCGTGACAGGGATTTCATACAATTTGAATATTTGCATTCAGTTGATCGAATTTTCTTATTTTCCAAGTCTTCATATTGATTCCAGATAGGTTACATAAAATACGATACGAAGTGATTCTTTTAATGAATACTCAATTAAAACTGGGAATTAATTTAACAAACAGAGTGGTGTTTTCGTGGCGAACTCTTACCATCATCATAGCGGTACCTTTAACAGAATTCGCTTAAAGACAAAAGGGTTAAAAATAGAGATACAATTTGTGTACATTATCGGAATTACCATAGGGACCGACGCTGAACTTCGCGAAAAAAGGAAATACTTTGAGTAGTCACTTAACCTAGACCGTTAAATAACAATACATAATCAATCAACTTTTACATAAGATACCTATGTATCAGAAAACCACAGTGAACTGTACTTAATAGCAGTTACCACGTAGATGCACGAGGTTGCAAGAGATGATTCTATTAAGATGGAAGCTTGGCTCGGACACTAATAGGTTATCTAGAAAAATCTAGATTCATTCACTCTAAATTTACTTGTAACTTATTGTATAATAGTTGGGCATATTCATGATTTATCTGACGACGACGGCATACGGCATTTTTTTTATAAATGAATAAATTTTCCGTGAAATTCACATAAGATAGAATTGCTGCAGCAATAGCCGACTAACGGCAAACTAGAAAAGGACTAGTTTAAAATAGAACGATCTTAGAACTGTCTACTTCTGTTATTTCACCTCGACTTCAGATGTCAGACATTTCACAATACAGGCACAGAAGCTCTATTGCGACGCTCCCTAGTGGTTTGGAAAATACTGTAGTTTTTAAACATTACTGAAGCTCCATTTACTTACAATGAGCTATTCAATGGTTCGGAAGTGAAACAGGTAGGTGTACTTTGAAGCAATATAAAAAGTGGTTGTTCTTAGATGACGTGTCGTTGAAAATGTATCCAGTATCTTAAAACATTTTTTTTCCATTATTGCATTCAAGTTCAACATATAAATTAATTTCCTAGTGTGCATGAGCTAATAACAAATGTTACTCTTTATAATTATCACTTGTATAAGTAACGATGATAGATTAATCTGCTTGTAAAAATGTTCTAGTCAGTGCCGTTATAGGATAAAAATACAAGAATTTGTGTGGTTATAATACAACTAAAATTTTAGTTGTATTATAACCACACAAATTCTTGTTATCAATTTTAACATTGTAACTAGAAGTTATTAAGAGATCATCATGTCATCAACATAGCCCAAGAAGAAAAAATACGTATTAACTCGTCATTGCCAAGCCAAAATGCTGAACTTACCTAGATGGCCAAAATAAAAAATGCGTTGAATGTCTACCCTCGTAGCCTAAACAAATACCAGAACCCGATACGCTGCAGCAGCTATTTTATGGCTCGTACATAATTGTAAGGCAACTTCACGCGACGACGAGTGATATGGCAAGTAACGTAAGGAAAAAAAACAAATTACTGAACCGATTTTGATGAAATTTTTATGTGACCAATCGGGAAGTATATCCTTTCAAATAAAATAATAGTTTTTCAAATCGGTTTAGAAATGACGGAGTTATGAAGTAACAAACATAAAAATATAAAATACAGCCGAATTGAGAACCTCCCCCTTTTTTTAAGAAAGCCGGCTAAAAAAAGAAGATCGATCTCACGCTCACTTTCTCACCGGCCAGTCATCCTACCCGTTACATTAAACAAGGTGTAAACGGACCCTTTACGAAGCCGTCAACCAAGCATTCTGGACATCACACTAAGTAACTCTACGCAAACGTTATTGCTGGGAAACGATTTGTTTTTGGTGAAAAAACACGTTTTACGGTAGGACTCAATGTTACGCACTCAAAACACTGTGCTGATGGATGGTTCGGTGGTCGTAGGGGTATTTAAAGTAAAGTTATAACATTAAAAACTAGTTTAAAAAAAAAAATTGTAACTAGAAGATTCCCAAGTATACTATAGAACAAAAAAAATATGGCAATAACGGAGAGAGTAAGTGTCTTTCGGATTCGTTAGGGGTATTTTTACCCATTATTATTGTCCCTTGAATTTTACACCACGTGGCATTCCTGTATTTTACCAACCTACTATGATTATACCTCCTAAACTCAAACGCTCTTTCAGAAGCTGAGTTATCTACTGAATACAATTAGCTATAATTTTCTAAGAAAATCGTAATAGAAAAGAAATTGCAAAGAAAAAATGATTGCCAATCTATACATTGTAATCAGACATAGTGATTAGTTACACGTGCCGATATACGTGACGTCGAAAGACTCGTGTTTAGATTTAAATGTGAACTATTTATTCCCCATGAATCGGAAAATCAGCAAATGGAGCCCATTTTAGCCACAGGGGTTCAAGCAGTGGTCGCGTCATAGCAATCAAATGTTGTTTATCGTATTCATTTATCTTGCTCCATTTCTGGGGGACTCTGAATGGGATAAGTAATATTCCTGATCGACACGATTAGATACTTATTTATGACCATATAATGCACTATTAATTTCATTGGATTCGTGCCCAGAAAATGATCAATTACGTAAGAACAGAATTTGGCATATTTCACATAAAGTGGTTTTACAATAATACAGTTATTGTAGGAAGATAAACGCAAAGTAAACTAAAATATCCTGTGAAAATATCAGAGCATCGTTAACTCATTCCAACCTACAAACAAAATAGTTCTCGCATCGAAATAAAGTTTAGCTACGCCGTAGCAGCACCTACGCGCGTCGTAGCACCGGCGTAGGCTGCATGATGGGCATGTGACATTGTGACCACCTCCGCAGTTGCAGATTGATCACTAAAATTTTACCGTAGCATTGTGTAAAAAGAAGATTTTAAAATAATAACTATCTCTCAAAACTATGTACCAGCAACTGACACGAAAGTAGTTTTTATTAAACGATTCTACTTTTTATAAAATAATTTCAAAGACGTTAATTATAAAACGATTATCTTACAGTGAGTTGACATTTTAAGAAGAATTTACAGTGAAAGTAATAACTTTCCAAAGATATTTTGTTGGAGTTTAAACTAAGTATACAATTTTAGCTATTATAAGTTAGTAATATATTTTAAATTACCTTAGTAATTGGATAAAATTCTGAAGTGAGCGAAGGTCCAATATTTCTAAGCCACGGCCGTACTCTCGAGACGTAATGAACTGGTCTCCTTTCTGTAGTCGTAAAATTATGGTTCATTATAGTTAATGGACGCTTCTCTGTGCCTGCGTAAGGGATATACAAAAAAACACGTTGTTATCAGGTTAGTCTACTACGATACTGGGAGTCATGAAAATTGTAGTTTTGAATAATTGGGTATTTCTTAAAGCTTGTTCAATAACACTTCTATAAAATAAATATTTATGAAACCGGAATACAAGGTGTAAAAGGACCCTTCACGAAGCCGCCAACCAAGCATTCTTTACATCAAACTAAATTACCCTACGCAAAAATTATTACTGGGAAACGACTTTTATTTTTGGGGTGAAAAATCACGTTTAACGGTAAAACTCAATGTAACGCACTCAAAACATTGTGCTGGTGGATGCATTGAATAGAACGGGGGTCGTGGAGGTATTTTAAGAAAAGTTACAGCATTAAAACCTTGTACCTATTAAAAAAAAACTTGTGAAAAAATTGGATTTTTGACCCCCAATATCTCCGTAACTAGAAGGTTCCCAGGTATGGCCCAGAACAAAAAAATGATCACAATAACGTGGAGAACAAGTGCCTTTCGGCTTCGTTAAGGGTCTAGTTATACCATTTGTAATCAAAATAACGATGTAAGTAATCGAGAATTCAGCTAAGTCCGATTAGACACGTGTAGAAACGAAAGAAAAGAAAATAATTGAGGTTAATTAAATTATCAACTTAATTCGATTCAAAAAGTCACCCCACTATGAATGTCCACGGGGACTTTTTGACGGCTGGTAAAAAAAAAACATTGTAATTTCTTTAACAGAACAAAATATAAATGTTGCTTCTTTTTATATTCCCTACATAAAACATTATCAGTCTTTAATGTTCCCACTGCTGGGACTCAGGTCTCGTCTTAGACGTATGAGGGGGCGAGACGTAATCCATCATGTGGGCCCGGTGAGGGTTAGCGGATGTCATGTCTTTGCATTATTGGTTGTAGACACAATTTCTTCTCGATTTTGCGTTCGTGGTTTTAAAAGTAGTTAAAATGAAATAAAGCTTGCACTTTATTTTATTGCAAACTAAGTACAGTGCATGCCATCATGCCTGTCTTCTTTGCTGCTGCCTGGGCCCGAACCCATGATCTTCAGAGTCGTAAGTCGAAAAAGCCTTTACAAACAAGTCACCACCTTCCATCTACCTTTATTTTGTGCTAAATCCGCTAAATATACCCGTTAAATCGGAACATATAGGGTGACTGGTAAATAGTTTCCCAAAGTTTTTTTTGTTAGTACTTATTCACTTTTATCACAATAACACAACGGCCCAGCCGTATGAAAATCGCGCGCGCGCGCCTTTGACCTATCAGCTGTTAGCCGCGTGATGCCGTTCTATCTCATTACTATCGTACCGTGCAAAAAAGAGTAGGCAGAGCACCCGCGTGGCTCGCAATCCCGCTCCATAGGTTTTATTGTGATAAAAGTGAATGAATATAAAAAAATGTTTCATTGGAAAAGTTGTTTGTTATCATGAGTACAATCACCTGTTTCAGTATTGGTCACTAATTACCGGTCACCCTATACACAAACGCCTTTGCTTTTCTTTCCTCAGCCCTTAAACTGTTTACTCAGAGCTAGGTGATATAAAAGGTCCATTTTATATATATCATTTAAAAATATCTATTGCGCATGAAAGAGTTGAAATAATCCCTTTTAGGATTTGAAGAGTTTTGGCTGGTTGTCAAAACTTTTAATGATTGGACTGTTACGGCTGTTACGATGGCAGGTCACGTGTTCAAATTTTACTGAAGCTATATTTTGGCTATGAAAAGTAACTGAACCACGTGGAGTTATGTAATACATACAAACCTACTGTCTAATACTGATGGTACTTCCTCTTCCTCTTTCTTTTGAATGATTAGTACTTACATATTATGCAGGGATAGATTTTCTAGTGGTGAAAATAACTCTGGATAATCCGTAAACATGAAACAGTTTTGAGCCTAAATAGCTGGAATACAATACACAGTTACGCAATACTTGTTTTTTAAATACTTTAGTGAAAACCAGTGCTCGCGCCAGTTCTGGAAGCAAGTGTTTGCGCAGTGCTGGAAGCAAGTGCTTGCACCAGTGCTAACGTCAAGTCAAATTGAAAGTATTTATTAGTGTGATTTTTGGTGATACAGTAGGTCTTATAGTAGGTTATAGCAACTCAAAAAACTACCCATTACATTACAACTACCCATACACTATTTAACAATATAAGAATTTAAAATTGATATTACATACAAATTAACAAAAATTTGAATATTCAGAATACAATCAATTTTTATAATAAACATTTAGAATACAATTAATCATTATAACATATTATCATATCATTAAATAACCTTTTTTTAAAAAAGCTAATAAGACAACATATCACAATGAAAATTAACTAAATCTAATTAGAATGTTTAAAATTTCTAACTCGCGATTGTTGTAGTGAAAGCGCGCGTTCCTACGAACCAACACTACTTGCAGATATAGTCTCATCGCCGACATTTATTGAATATTTTCGGAGCCATGCAGGAGATGCTTTTGTGCATAAGGGCTTTTGAGGCTCATAGACATAAATCGTGACGATATTCTTGTCTTGTCGATCTATTGCGTTGCTGTGAAGCTTTTTTAAACAGTTCACTATTTTTTATTACGAACAATGTCGTATAATTTAAGAGATTCAAAATACGGTTTGCAACTTTCCGTTGGTTTAAGACTACATATCGATCGAATGCACCTCTTCTGTGCTTTAAAAGTGTTAATTTTCCCGCAGAAATTTCCCCAAAAAAATTACTCCGTAACGTAATAGTGGCTATTTATAATACACAGCTACAACAGCTACTTCATTAACTATTTTCTTCAGTTTTATAAAGCTAGAAGCCAAAGCTGCCAGTGCTGGCAACCCTGCTCTCGAAGCTTACATTATATCATTACGCAAGACGACTCTGTCGACAACAGAATGCGTTGGCATTTTTCTAATTTGAATTATGAAAAACAATCATTACAAATGCAAGTTTTCCAACAAAACTCTCGATCGAAAGTCATCTGTTAATCACTTAACTTAACACTTATCACTAGGTACTCAATACTTAACCGCTTAACAGGCCACGTAGTGCGAATGGGCCCCTTTATCTAAGGACAGGCATAAATGTCGGGACTCTGAATCTCTAAGGGTTCTGAATTTAGCACGGATAGGATTTAAATTTTCCGGACTTCATACTTACGATTTCCCATACCAACACGACAGACATCTTACTGATGATTATTCTGAACGAGTAAAACGAGTTTGGAATTAAACCCGTATCCAGACTGCTGGCTTCTCTATGGTTAAATATTTGTAATCTTTAAATCAGCTTGTCTGTCAAAGTTGTCAAACTTTTTGCGCCAAGAAGAGACAAGGAAAAAACTTTTGTTGTCTGTGATCGCTTCATCGGTCTCTCGTGTGATCTGTGTAGATTTGTTTGACTTCATCAGGCGTTGAAATTAAAACTTTTGAGAAGTTCTTCATAACTTTTATGTTCAAACTTTGAACCAAAAATATCAAGATGGGAGACGATCTGCTTCCAGACAGTGCAAATACTCAAACTCAGACACAAAATTCTCAAATTGACTGGAGTCAGCATAACACTCCATCTTACATTCCTACGATATGGGGAAGATTGTATTCTACGAAAGTTGCTGTAGCTGGGAAGCACTGCTGGAATAATGCCCAATACCCTGAATACTATGGTAAGATTAAAGCTTTTGTATATTATCATAAGTTACTTAATCATATGAAAAATCTTTCTACCTTCATGTCATGATTCTCAATCACATAAATTTAGATTCGCATGTTATTTCTTCCAATTTATGAATCAAGGTACCTGAAGAAGCTGAATATTAAAGTAAAAAAGCTTCAGAATCAGCCTCCTTGTGTGATGAAACTTATATTCCAGCTCACTACGGGCAATCCGCTGCTGCAGATCTTTTTCTGCCTTTTGTCCTGTAGCATCTTTGACTAGTTTGGTGATCGTCCTAGGTTTGAGAAAAATTTGTGTCATCAAGCCAATCTACTTTTTACTAGAGTTCTTTTGAATTTCAGAAACTTCATATTACCATCATTATTCTCTTGCGCTTATCCCAATTTATTTGGGATTGGCGTAGCTTCTTCTTCGTCTTCTTCCATACTTCTCTATAACTTGTCATCTCAGCAGTCACCTCCTTTCTAGACATATCATCCACTTCAATAACTTCATAGTGACCAATTTTATTTTTATCCTCACAAGGTATTTATTTTATACACAGATCTCATACAGCCAGAGTTTACTCTAGGGAGGGCCCTCAACTGCACCTTTGTTGTGAAAAAGGACATGATTAAGGATAATATTATAAAAAATGTCAGCAAACAACACTTTATTATTAAAAGGGACATGTCGTAAGTTTCTCTACCCTTTGAGTGATTTTTAAGCAGTAACTTTTTGATGTACATCCTAAAAATAAATACTTCTTTTTTAGTGAGCCTCTATGCCCTGCTATAGTAACTGATCTATCATACAATGGGACCTTTGTCAATGGGGAAAAGATAGGCAAAGGAAACTGCTGTGTATTAGATGATAATGATGAGATATCAGTCACTCATCCCATTGTTAAAAGTTAGTAACTTTTTTTTTTTATATGTTTTATTTTAAATAGATGTGAATTTATACAAATGAATAGATGGAGATTAAGAAGTTTTTTTTTTAAGTTTGTATTTTTATTTTTGTTTTCAGTTTTTATTTTCAAAGACTTGCTGAAAAATGAGCAGGATCAAGTTCCTAAAGAAATTTCAAAGAAGTACTATATCTCGAGGACATTAGGCCAGGGTGCCTGTGGCTTAGTTAAACTTATTTATGACAAAGTACATACTGCTTTATAATTTTACTTTATTACTCTATTGATTACGTTTTAGCATCACATTTTAATAAATACTTAATTTCAGATCAAATGTACAAAGTATGCCATGAAAATAATTAAAAAGAGCAGAATGACCAATGGACAAATTAACCATTTAAATGACCCAGAGAAGATAATGAATGAGATTACTATTATGAAGTCAGTAAGGCATGTAAGTACATTGAGAACCTGAAACTTGTGTAAATGAAATCAACAATGAGTTAATTTGCCCTGCTGTGGGTAGCACAGCATATCTGGTTCTTCCATTCATCACTTGAGTTAAAAAACTATGTCACTTTACCTGTCTTCTTGTACTTTTCTGAATACTCAATGGTTTCCCAAATTTTAGCCTTGCATAATCGCAACTGAAGAAGTGTTTGACTCTCGTGAAGCTGTCTACATTGTCCTAGAACTGATGCAGGGAGGAGAACTATTTGACAGGATAACTAAGCAGGGACACTTGTCTGAACAGTTTACGCGTTTCCTATTCAGACAAATGGTACTAGCCGTGAAGTATCTCCACTCTCAAGGCATCACTCACAGAGACCTGAAGGTTAGTATAATTCTCTTCACAATTTCTTTATAATTATTTCCTATACACTAATATTATAAAGCTGAAGAGTTTGTTTGGTTGAACGCGCTAATCTCAGGAACTACTGGTTCGAATTGAATAAATCTTTCAGTGTTGGATTGCCCATTTATCGAGGAAGGCTATAGGCTATATAACATCACGCTACAACTAACAGGAGCGGAGCAGCAATGAAAAATGTTGCAAAAACGAGGAAAATTGTATTTTTAATAATTTTACACGGACGAAGGTCACAGGGAACAGCTAGTAAATTATAAAATGCTCAATTTTCAGCCTGAGAATGTGCTACTTGAGAATCAGGAAGAAAACACTCTAGTCAAAATTACTGACTTTGGATTGAGTAAATTTGTTGGAGAAGACAGTTTCATGAAGACCATGTGTGGCACCCCACTGTACTTAGCGCCCGAGGTGTTGAGAGCAAATGGACAGAGAAGCTATGGCCCTGAAGTAGATGTATGGAGTCTGGGTGTCATTTTCTTTGTGTGGTAAGAAACTAAGAATATCTAAATAATCTTCATTAAAACTCTCTCTCATTTACATGTTAACAAGTTCTTGATCATAACCAAATGTTTGATTAACTTACAAATTTGCAGTCTGGTTGGGTACTTGCCGTTTTCGGCAGATTACAAAGAGATGACGCTCAAAGATCAGATCCTGACTGGGAAGTACAGGTACTCGCAGTCACACTGGCAAGGCATCAGTTTGCAGGGCAAACTGCTGATGAAGAGAATGCTTACAGTACAAGTTGGCAGGAGGATCACTCTCAATCAAATCCTGAACCACAGCTGGATGCAGGTAAATGCTGGTTTTCCACTGGCTACTTCTAAATATTCAACAGGACTCCTAAGTATATTATTTTTTGTGTTACAGGACAATGATGTCATCATCAGAGTAGAAAAATTACTTTCACAAAAACAAGTCATATCAGGCATGACACAATTGACAGTTTCGTCTTCATGTGAAGATGATGAGAATGGCAATGCAGACACAGTTACTGTGATAAGATTGGTGGCTACCGGAAAACGGGCTCTGAGCGAAAGTTTCAGCTCATGTGAACCTATCCCTAAGAAACTAAGAGTCGGAATGTCTATTGAAAAACATAATGATACTACTTCCACAAACAGCTACTGCTCTGATGATTAGATTTAATTAAAATCTTTTTTCAATTGATTAAATGACTGGTTCTAATAATTATATTGTCATGTTTTATACAATTATGATACACAATTTGTGACTACATTCCAGTGAGCAATTTTGGATGTATGATTAATTAATGACGGGTATTTTCTGTGTTTTAAATACCATTTTGTTTTAATTTGTTATTTTTAATAATTAATATTCTAATTTTGTTCCATAAGGACATGTGATATTTTTTAATGTTTCTCAATTTTAATTAGTCCAGTATGGCAGTTTCTTAGGAGATACTTACTTAATTTGTAACATTGAATGTGCATACTGTGCAAGTATAAGGGAATAAATAGTCACAAAAAACTATTGTATGAGGTGTCAACATTAATACATTTTGTGATGTGCACAGATATTGAAAGCTTGTTTTTTAATTGTAATGAATGCACAGTAAAATGATTGCATTGTTGTTATTAAGTGCCATATTATTTTTACGCAGTGCGGCCTTGCATTCAAATCAGTCTTAAATATATGTTTTGCTTTTTATCTTTAAATGCATATAAACCAGTGGCAAACAAGCAGTACAAAGTGATTAACTTGTACTGCAGTAATTGAAACTCAATGATTAAATACAGGGTGATTCCTAATAGTCATAAGATAATGTACGAATAATTATATTAACAACTACTAAGACTTGTAAACTTAAGAACTCAAATCCGCCTCGGATACCACCGATTTAGTTTTACATCATGTTAAGTCTGGATATTGTTGATTGTTCAAATGGTAATTGGTTTTATTGTCAATAAAACAAATGTTATCAAAAATAAATTATATTTTTATTTCAATTCCGTGAGATGCTATATACACGGTTATGTACAAACAAGATTTGATGAAATTATTATATTATTTGAAAAAAATTTAGACAAAAATTAAATTTATTCAGTCTTCTATGATATTCAATACAGTTTAACTTTGTCTTACTACAAAGCGATGCTTGGAACAATAATAAATATATAACCTTAAATTACAATCATATTACATCATTAATCTATTAACATACATCTTACTCAGAAACAGTTGAACACTTGAACGAACACTCACAACGTGACACCGTTTATAACCCCCAGCGTCGCGTTGTGACCGTTTCCAAAGGTTTCAGGCTTGGAGGCAACTTCTTGCGACCAGGGATACAGAGTTAACAAATAAGCCGTCAATTTATCAGGTGCAATAACTTCAACATTTGTTACATTGCCCCTTTAGAGAAACTACATCCATTAGGAACTTGACACGACAAAGATTATTAAACTGCATGAATATTTTCATACTAGAACACTGTTCGAACTAATAACTACAGATTTTATTTCACTTTGATAAGTCATACATAATTTATGTGCATTAAATTAACAATTAAATAAATTATTTATGTTGAATTATTTAACAAAACATTTGAGGTAATTCAAAACCAAAACGAAAGATAATAGGCATTACGGATATATGCAATTGTAATTTTGTTTTGTGTTAATAATTTATTATTTGATCAATTTACCTAATACAAAAACGGCTTGCATTAATTTATTATTTTAACAGGCACATGGCTTCTTAATCAAATAGGTAACGGTAGGTCCTGTGATGCCTAGTTTCTAGTTTCTATTCACAATCACACAGTCGTATTCCCACTATAACATAACCAACCCTCTTTTAGCAATATGCCTTACGACTCAGTCTTATAAAATAATTGTGTTGCAATAAAATCACTATAATTAATAAGTCCCCGTTAAGTATCTCGTCCGGAAATGACTTGCGAACTATAGGAAAGTATTTATTAGATTGCTTGCAAAGTTCAAAAAGGCGATAGTTATATAATGAAAGGGAACCTAATTATAGTTATTTAACTGGAACTTCGTACTCTGTCCCAAGTGTTCTTTCACTGTGCTCTCACTTTCTTATCACGGAGGTAATTTTATCCAATATAAATGTCATCACGAGTTTATTCACCTTCGTCCCCACCGACTCCCTCATGAGCTGCACTGTGCGAAGGCTCCCTGGACTGTGCGTCCGCTTCTGTAAATACAAACTGAAATTATTGCCAAATCAAACGTTCACATTTGTACAACAAATCAGTAAATGCATTTAGCTCTAAAGATAGGGCTTTGAATTATTTGATCTGCGTAACTTCCGCCATTTTATTTTATTTTCAAAATATTTGCCACGCTTAAGACCTGTATCAATAAATAGCTGGCATCAATACAAAAAAGTTTTGTATGAGACAAAATCTTCTTAAGCGTCTCTTTCCAATAATATGCAAAAATTGTATGATGCATGGCCACGCTTCATACAAAAATCTATTCCTTTTCCGACAATCGTTTGAAGATGACAGACAGAATGATGTTTTAAATTCGCATATCGTTAAATGCATTTAGCGATTTGTGTGGTGCTAAGTGTTGGTAGTGCGCCCCGCCACTGTCACCAAAGCCATAGTTATGCAGATGAACAGTACATAGTAAGCAAGCTTTTAATTGCGTTGGGGGACTCACCTACCACGCTACTACATTATTTTTACCGAAGATACTGAAACAATATGAAGAGTTTTCATTCGTGTTGTGAAACTTACAGGAAAATTTTAACCAGTACGCAATTTTTTACAAATAAACATGTTTTTTGATGTCTCTAAAATTAAGTTATTGTTTAAGAAAGATGTAGCGGGGAGCCCAACGGGCTTTTCAGCATGAAAACTTGATAGTTGAGTAGGTAGGGCGTGATAAGAGAACGCAAAACTGTAAAAAGTTTCAGGAGCCCTTCGGGCAAGGGCAGGCTTTCAGTTTTCAAAAAGGGCCAAAAAGTGACAACGGATGTTCAGAAACGTTGGTTTTCATCTCATTGTATGGGGCCTGAATCAATACGAGTTGAACAAGCAAAACTCGACACAAAGACACAATAAACTCGAAGATTTTGTGGCCTTTCACTATTTTCAACAGATTGTGTTGTGTCCATATTTTGCCGGTTTCAAGTCGGATAAAAAGTATTGAAATGGAAATTTGTTTTATTACTTATACTGTCCCCCAGAAAAAAAAATCTGTCTAATGAAACTGTCAAAGTTCGACGAGGACGACCGTCTAAGAAATTAAGCTGCGGTTCATATATACAGGGTGGTCAGAATAGTGACGTCATAAAAACAGTTGATTTCTCATGCCCAGGAGTATCTGAAAATACCCCATGAATGTTCCGCGATTCTTGATAGTTCTCAAGCTATGGTTTCATTTTAATAGTATGGGAACCGCTTTAACTGACTTTTTGTTACTCTTGTTGCTTATGAGATTAGAAAATGCCTCTAGTTAATGCTAAAGAATGTGAAAAAGCCGTATAAAAATAAAGTTTTTTTTTAAAGTGCTTTTAATTATTTTTTTGTGACGTCACCATTTGGACCATCCAGTGTAGTTCACGTGACCAGCAAAAATGAAGCAATAGCTAGGCGTGACAGAAAAAAAACTGGATAAGAGAAACCTTTTTAAAATTTTCTTACAAAATTAAATGGCATAGCTACTTATTTATGTACTCACCGGCAATAGCTCGCTCGACTTTTAATTTGTCTCTGACAATGTATATCGCAGTTAACAAAAAGAATACGCCACCAATGACTTCAACAAAACACGTCAAGAACATGGCGTATTGTAACGACTTGAACTTTACGTAGGTGGTAACGTCGGCCTTATCCTGTCCTGCAGGTGACAAACTAATTTTTAAAGCTTCCGATAACTGTAACAAAAAAGACAATATTAAAATAACGGTGGTCACAAAAATACATACAGTCGAACATAGAACCTCCTCCTTTTTGGAATTCAGTTAAAAATAAAAACCGTCGCATGACAACAGACGCCTACTCAATTAGCAATAGCAATTGAATTATAAAAGATTATATTGCTATCCAACATTCTGTTTGCAACGTTTAGAGGATTGTGCATTATTTTCTTACTGTAGGAAAAGTCACTAATCCACTGCTGGACATACAAATCACGCTTACGTTTATTATGTTCAACTACTTACCACTCCGACTAAATAGGGACTTCCAGCGTCGCCAAACATATGTGATATCAAAATTTGGAAAGCTTCTGCTGTAGACCGCCTCGGTGGAACCACCACATACTGAAATATTATAACTTTGTTAGCAGCTATAAATTAAACATTTATGTTTTATATGTAACAGCACAACACTACAATATACTACATACTTTTATTATTTTCACAATCACCAGTTCACTAACTACTTAGTACCAGTGTAATTAAAATGCATGCAAATATTCACTCAAAACGCACACGTAGTATGTATGTTTCCTTATCGATCAATTGAAACTTCAAATACGTTAAAATAATACTACTGTCTGTTTTTTAATCCCTAATACTAAATTGACAAGTAAAAATGGCAAACTGACATAGATTTCAATAGGATTTATGTCATTTTGACATTTTCACTTGTCAATTTAGTCTCAGGGATTAAAAAACAGACATTAATAATGAAAGAAAAATTAGCAATGACTCAAAAGAACAATTTAGCACACTTATTGATATAAGCGCCATCTGTACTATTTCTTAATTATTACTCTTGTCCGAGTGCTAAAGGATGGAAACAAAGGTACTAACTAGCTCAAGCTAAAATTAACAGATGGCGCTGTTACACACATTGAAATCGGTCCACCGGCTTGATGTTCTAAAAATATTCCAATGAGACCACAAGTTCCGGAAATAGTTGATCACAACTTGGCAATGGTGAGCCGTCAATATGTGCTAATGAGTGACTGATATTTAATATTATAAGCATCATATAAACAAAGCATAAATAAATATTTTAGAATGACGCTAACACAACCCATGCTAAATTTTGCATGCACCAAAATACAAACTAACAAAACCATACGAGCATTAAGAAAATTGCTAGCAACACAACACAAATAATATAAAACCACCTCAATAGGCTAGCCCCGGAATGCGATCGGTTCCGTTAGCGTAAATAAGCAGAACCGACGGCAAGCCGGAGGCGTCCCTGCGGTCAGAGTCTCTTACCAGCAACATATCGGCTATTATTGCCCAGTTGAGATTCATAGCGATTTGGCCTATAAATATGAGGGCGAACGGCACGAAGTAGTAGCCCTCAATGAGAATGACACCGAGCGTGAACATGGGTGCGGAGATCAGCAGGCCGACGCCGCAGATGACAGGATGCGCTCGCGGCCAGCGCTTGCGCAGCTTGTTGCCCAGCCACGCGCCCAGCGGCACGCCCAGCAGCCCCGCCGCCATGGTGATGGCGCCGAACGTTAGCGACACCCTTCGTGCAAAGTATCGGACCGGTCATCATATGTACCACTTGAGTACGTTATATCGCATCTCCAAATCTCATGTTACTGTGGCTACTTTAAGAGTTTGCAGGTTGAGTCACGAGCATATTCTGATGCATGTAACAAAATCATGCAAGATGTACATCCATACGTTTTAAAATTCATTGAGTATATTTTTAATTGCGATAATTGTGGAACATTCATATGCATGCTAAATGTATTGGTTAGATACACATATAAATAACTTAACTCTTAAACTCAATACTGTATGGTATTCCATTGGGTTGCATGCATTTAATTTGTATTAACTAGTATTAAATATAATATTTCGAAAAACCAGGTGTAGCTGACATGACTGAAGCTTGCAATAATTATGTTTTATCGAAGCGGCATTCTCTACAATTAGCATTATGATGAGATGATGGAATCGCATCATGATTTCCCACACAACATGATTACGTTACAAGTACAATGGAGTGTTTCGAAACCGCGTCATCTCATTGGAATATTTTCTCCAGAATCAGTTCGAGCCGGTGATCGATTTCTGCTTTAAATAGCTTGCATGCGTTGTCGAGCATGCAAGCGTGGTCCCGGCAATGTGTCCGCTCTGCGTCATGTGTATAATTATTAACTCTCAATGGAGACGAAATTCACTCAAGAAAAAAAAAAAAAAAAGTTTTTGGAGGTGACACATTCTCGGGCCCAATAAAGACAGAAAGCGCTCACCAGAATTATATCGGCGACGATCGACCAGGTAAGGTTGAGGGTGGTCATGCCGACGAATATCAAGCAGTAGGCGAAGCCGACGTTGAGGTCCACGGTGATGAGCGCGAAGAAGATCACGGGCGCAGAGCCCAGGAGCGCGAACCCGCAGATGAGCGGGTCGCAGTCCGGCACGCTCGCGCGCAGGCGCCGCGCCAGCCACGCGCCCGTCGGCACGCCCAGCGCGCCCGCCGCCATGCCCACCAGCCCGAACTTGTACGACACGCTGCATACGCTCATACGTTACTCTCGTATCACTGACATCTGCTTCGCCTTCTCATAACCCACTTACTGGGTATGGGTAATACGCTAACACTATCATCATTGTTCTGCCATTACCCTAATTAACTTTAGCTGGTGCAACATTTCTTCTTCCATGCATCTCGAATATCCTTCATCTCAGTATTCAGTCACCCACTCGGGTGCTCCTAGCTCGTCGTATACCTTCTAGCTCACAGACTGCAAATCTATTTCTAAACCCTAAGGCTACCATTTCCGTCGAGGTATTTTTTGTTGGGAAAAACATGTCGGATCCAAGCGTGACTATTAGCACGCAATAAGGGTCTGATCGTCCTCCTTGCTAAACCTATACAAATCCTTGTCACACCAAGTATTGCGGGAATCGAATTCCGGTTAGCCTCGGCAGACAGCATGTTAGTAACAAACTTTTCAAAATAAGATCTTCAGGCCTCTGCCTAGATTTTCATGGAAACATTTTGTTAGAGACTCACCTGCCAATAGTAATATCAGCGCCGGGTTGCATGCTGAGGCCTAGGTATATGAACTGCGGTCCCCACCACGCGAGAGAGCCTGTCACGAACGCTACGCATGTGAACGCGAGCGTCGACAGCATGAACGATGGGCTGAAACACACGATGGTAACGTGAACTTCAAGTTTGGTTCAGATTTTATTTTTTAGGATATAGACGAATGCGTCGATGTAGTAACTTAGTTTATTTAATTACTAGATTACGCGTGTTACTTTGCTCCATAATTCTATTGGTAACAAAAAATATTTTGCGTGACATTGTAAGAAGTATTTCGCGCATAAGGACTAAGTTGATGAGACACTTCGGTAGATTTCATCCATTACTTATAATACTTACTTCCTGATAAGTGCGCGAATGTCCTGCCTGTAAGTGGAGGGCTTAATATTGCTGGATTCAGCATGGCCTCTGGGCGGGTCCTCCATGACCCAGTATATGAGGATCACAGCCGCGATGCCGAGGAACGGCGTGATGCGCAGACCCCACCGCCAGTTGCCTGCCGCGGCGCCCGCCAGTGAACCCACAATATAGCCGAGACCACTGGAATTTCGAAAAAATAATAATTATAAGTCCCGAAGGATAATGCAGAGGTCCACATGACTATAATACACCCACAATTCATCTGTTGTGCTAAAGTTAAACCCAGTAATTTGTCGCACCTGGGAATCGAATCCAGGACCTCATGCTTAGTATTAGCGCTTGCGGCCACTGGATCAAACAGAAATTGTTTACATGAATAGTGGTTCCCTCAGTCCCACGTCAGAGAAGAGACCAATTAAGCTGGTAAAGTAGCAAAACGTGGTGCTGCAATGTCACATTTTATTTAGTTAGCCAAACAACTTTTCAACATTTAAGTGTACTTTGATATTTCTATGGAATGTGCTGAGGTATTATAAGTAAGGAATTCGATTACTTCAAAGGAGATTCATCTTACAGATTAAGCAGTTTACCAGCGTACTCAGCTATTCTATGGGGAGGTAGGTACCTATCTAGGTAACATGATTTACATGGTCGCATTTTACATTCAAAGCCTGTATTTTAGGGACTGTTCAAAAAGGGGAAGGTTTTGATGTTAAGGGTGAAAGGGACACCAACGCTAAAACGGTTCAGTACACGTATTCAGTACATTATTAAAGCTCCCCTCCCCCCCACATAAAAATTTATCATCGATATTTTTTTTTAATCGGCTGTTTCATACATTTTGACCGAGCAGGTATTACCGTTTTGTAGGAAACAGCTGTTTTTTTAATACCCCACGAAAAAATTCTAAGTGAGGGGGTTCAGAATGATGTACTGAATAAGTGGTAAGCGTAACCGTTTTAGCGTCGGTGTCGCTTGATCCCTTCCACCGTGTATAGAAGTAGGCTCCAGTAATTATGTAAGTTGAATAAAGCTCGCAAAGTCGAAGCCACGTATAACGAAGAGAATTTAAAATGAAACCATCAGGTACCCGTTTTGAATTACTAGCGAATATATAATTGGATCACTCTGGCTTGTAGGTAATTTTTAACACGTATGTACGCACTGAAGTTAATTTCAATGTCCAAAGCCAGCTTATTCATGCGTGTTAATAACAATACAATTTTGTATTGAGTACGTGAGAACTTGTAATTTAAAGCAGTGTTCCGCACACTGGTGTACCGTGGTCATTAGTTGGTATGCCTCGGCAAAATAAGGTTATCTCTTGACTGAAGAAAAATACCTACTTAAACAGCCGCAAAACTTTTATAATAACTGTTGATTAATACTATGTAAAAAAAGGTTTTTCATTTATGGTGTGTACCTCCAAAATTTTTAGAATTCCTAGATGTATTTGATCACAAAAAGTTTGCGGAACACTGATCTAAAGACTTCTTCATAATATCAGAGTTACCCATACCACCACTTTCCCTCTGAGAGGAATTTGTAACTTGAGCAATACAAATGCACTTAGCGATTGTTTGTTTACCATGACCATAGTCCGTCGCGTGCGATACTATGTGCCGGCCAATGAAATCTATTAACTCAACAGCGCCTAGGTCAATTGCGATTATATAAATAAGTGGACACATTACGAACACACGTGTTTTCCCATGCCCCATAAACAACAAGTTTGCTTGCACGCCGAAGCTTACCTAATCTAGCCTAGCTAGCCGACTGAGGTCTAAAGACAAAAGGCACGCAGATGGTTAAGTCACTCGACGACGTCAACAGAATACATAATAGCTGAAGGATCATCTTCATCTGTCTTCTGTATCCATTAAAGGCAATCATCAGTTGGAAATCGAATACAACTTCCACAGCATGTCTTCCCATACGTTTCAATAATGGACTTTTTCGGGCCGTGTGTTATTATTTCAGAAAAGGACCTTTCATAATTTTTATCATAACTTTACATTACCTGCCAACTGGTATAGCGAAGTAGAAGATGGCCAGCATCTTTGATCGTATGTTGCCGACGAAAAGGTCGCTGATGATTGTGGGTGCTATCGTGGAGTACGACGCTTCGCCGATACCCACCAATCCTCGGAAGATGGCGAACAGAGCGAAGTCCTAAAAAAGAAGAAAATAAAATTACAATCTTTTTCAATAGAAAAATATCTATCAGTTTAAGGTTGTATTAGATGAGTAATAACATCGACGAGGCTCAGATCACAAAACTGACGCAGTCGGGTAAAAACAGATAGATGATGAAATTTTGGAGTCGGTTAGTCATCAAACTAAACACTTCGTCATGCTGATAGATCATTATCTTCATACAGAAATCGCTCTATGAAATAAACAACTTACGCGAGCGAAGGAGCCAAGTAACGTGGTCATACACCACAGCCCCACTCCGAAGGCCATGATGACCCGCCTCGAGTACCGATCTCCAAAGTACCCGAATACCGGTGCGAAGACCATGTACGCGACCACGAACACAGTCTGAAGTAACCCAGCCAAGTCATCGCCGATTTTGAACTCATCTTTGACATCGCCCAGCACACCTAAAATTAGATAAAGACCATCATTAGTCACATGTTGGTTGTTATTGTTTATCTCTGTTTTAATTATAGTTTTCGTTTTGTTTAGTCTCGTCAAAGGGGCGTTTATTTTATGCATGGCAGATACGGTCATGCGAGTATTACCAAACTACTACTATTGTATAATAGGTTTTTTTTGGGATGGAAAATCATCAAATGACCCTCCCGCTCTGGGCGGAGTGGAAGGGAGTGTTAGACTTCTACTGACTAAAACCCATCCATTTTCCAGAGCCGCGGTATCTCTTTCGAACAGTCCCGCAGCCCCGGCAGGCATCGGCCCTTGCGGACCCCTTCCTTGTTGCTGACATCTCTTTCGAAGCGCGCGTGGAACACGAACGCGCATTTAACAACGGCAACGGCGCGGCGTGTTACGGACGGCGAGCTAGCCATTGTAAGACACTTGATTTGAGGTTCAGTCCTAGATGTTTCGTTTCGCATATTCTAATCTTGGGATAATAATATACTTTGTTGTAGCTTGTTGACTAAACAGATACTATTATGAATTAGCTGAGTCAAAGGGCTGTAAATAATTACACGTTAGAGACGATACCACTGATTTATGATAATAATTAATGTCATAGTTCAAACACAAGTTATTGCAGAGCTATGTAGTTGGCACGTGGCGACCGTTCTTTTTTAAACATTATGTAGAATCATTGTTAAGGATGTAGGTGTCTGTTTGAGTCACCAATGCGTTTCCTAGATAGAAAAGAAAATAGTTAAAATGCGAAAGATCCTACGGATTTCATAGTTTTACAACTATAGTTGCCAGATTCTGTGAATCTAACGTTATTTATCTGCCAAGAAATGCTACTCGTTTAAAACTTAAAAGCCAAAATATTTTTAGCGGCCTTGAAAAGGTGAGTGGCCTCACATTCGCAATCAGGCGATGCAAGAACATAATTTGTGGCGAAGCGAAGTTTAATTCAACCAAGAGATAACTGACACAAGTTACCAGTGCGTACGTGACAAATCCAAGAGATAAATATATGTGTTTCGAGCCCAGGGAAATATTGATGTACATAGAACTCGAAGGGAAGGTGCTGTTTGCTTTGCACCGCTTGCAAAATAAACTAGGCAGTTGGCACTGCCCGATAAACTAAACAAACAGATAAACATGAGGGATCTCTGGGTCAACGGATACGATAACAGAACTGAAGAACTGCCCAGTGCCCATTACCATAGGTCTACGACTAACACAAGACACGTTTCGGTAATCGATTAAATTAACATGAAGCACCCAAGTTGATTCAATTACCATAAAATACCACGAGTCACGAAGTCTGACGTGAAAGAAATAATATGTAAAATGTTTTTCTATTTACAAAATTGACTCTAAATTGTTTTAGATTATGCATTTGAATGGCCATTATAGGCATTAGATCCATGCTATTTTGTTTTTCTAGCAATTTTCCTATTCAATTGTCTAATGGTTACTTAAGTTATTTTCTTATAAGCAAAAAAAGAAACCCTATATTTACTGAAAGCTTTCATTTATTTTATAAATAAATAATAAAAAGGGAAATAATAGAAAAACTGTCACAGGCATACAATTATTTATTTATGTTATTTTTGAATAACACAAAAATATCGTTATTATGAGTCGAATCTCCCGACTCTCCTGTAATAAAACCCGTATCATTTTGACACCTCTATAAATCATTTCTTTTATTACAGTCCCTATCCCCGTCGTTGTTTGTTGAAGCCCCCAACTTTTATTCGGTCCACGTTCGAGTGCTTTTATTTTCTATACGTTTTGGTTTTTTTTTTTGTAGTGCGGAGTGAATGTGCCTTACGTAGGTAAAGGTGGAACAATCAAGGTGAATAAAACTTACGTACGTCACAGCAGTACTCGTTACGGAACCAACAAGTACAACAATAGTGTTATATGAATCTCCATTATACATAGTCATACTTGTGGAACAAGATATTTTTCAATTTGAGCATTCATTAGTGAGTGAAACAACTTTTAAATGTCCACATGTTGAAATTGTGTTTTTTTTTTCTTATTGTCCATATTTAAATATTTTATTTAAAAGATAATATTCTCTTGTTTATGATTCTGTATAGAGCAGAGCTGTTTCTTTAAGAATTTAGTGAATTTGACTAAACGCCGCTTTTTTCTAATCAAAGTTCATTTAATTATAAATATTTTTATTAATAACAATATCCTATCCTAATAATAGCATTAAAAGCTATGGAGTTAACAAGTTGTTTTTTCCTTTTCCTTCCATAAAAAGAGTATAAAAACAACATAATTGGATGGTGGTCCCATGGTGGGCTGATGTGACGTATGAATGGACGGAGTGGCGTGATACAAAATCGCTGTATATGACGCAAAGCCACGGTCAGTTCACGGTCACACAAATTACTGACATGAGCAAAAGGCTAATTAAGCAGATCCAAACTCCACACAGGCGAACATTTTATACATAAGGAAATTTATATAGTATAATATAGTACAATCTGGAAAATCAATTAGCTAACCTAGGAATTTACACTTTACATAACATTGTAAAGGATAACTTAAACAATAGTTGCATTGAGCCGTTGTGGAATGTATCATAGTGTGAGTTTCTTGTACAACATGATAGCGTACATCGTGCAGATGTTTATTAATGGGGTTAGAACGGAGAAAGTATGGCTAACTAAATTACAGTATTGATCCGTCAGATTTATGGCCAAAAATTGGCACTAGACTAGACTTGCGTACAGAAAGGCAACCTTCAAGGTTTTATGTTGACGTGTGTCTGATGTGGATTATAAGTTAAAAAAAAAAGAAATAGATTACATCAGCAACTACACTTTCGTTAGAACCAGCATTTTACTGATGGACTCCTAGTATTTAGGACATTTTTTATACATGGTAAAATTAAATTAACTGGTGAAACTCCACAGATAGTGCGATAAATCATTTTTTTCACAAAAGTCATAATTTAAAATAACTGTACTACCATCAATGACAAGTCATTGACTACCATACCAAATGTTTCCAATTGACACTACTACAATTATTTATACTCATCAATACCTATTGATGAGTATAAATAAATTGTACTTATCACATTTTTACAGTACGAGTATAAGGAAAGTGTTGTTAATATGTGGACATTATGTGCTTCAATCTTTTATTAAGTAACAAGCTCTGTTGTGCCCATACCTCCAATGGCGTCATGAATAAATGCATGCACACGGCTCGCTGCCCTGAGAATTGATTTTGATTAATTTATCGTTCGTCCGTTTAAACCACGATATTGCCCCTGTGACTTCTAAAGTTCTAACCAGTGAATATCACCGGACAAATTAATTATTCTTCGTTGAAAAAAATAACGTTGGCGTAAGCAGTAACCTGAACTAAAGACAACTAACACGGTTCTTTGGCTTTGAAATTTAAGAAGATCTAAATTTAACTACACTCTGGCATGGCCTGGAAAATTAAGAAAGTTCTATTCTAAAATAGAATTGTCTTAATTTTTTTCTTTTCTGTGTAGGTCTTGTTACCTGCACCAAGATTATCAAGCTATGTATGCTTAACAAGATCAAGCTCTGCATTTTTTTTCCGAGACTGGCTTTAAGGAAATAACCAGTGTTAGTTTTAGAAATCGTGTTGGAATTACCCGTTTCCTCTACCTAGAGGATGTTTTTTTACCTACTAGTGACTCATGTGTACAATAGATTAGGTGCATTATGTAGGCAGGTAAGTAGGTACCTAAATATCTCAGGTTATCGCTAGGTTTTGAACTTCTGAAGTCGACTTCACAGTAACGCTAATCGGTATAGGTTCGTATAAAATCGATAAGAAATGTACAGAGAGTGTAATTTTATCGAATCGGTGTTATTGTTTGTAGAATGCCTTCATCATCAAGATTAGTGCGGTGACCTTCATAGCTAGTGGGCGTCGCATAGCGTGGCGCGTCGCGCAATCATACGGATACGCTACGTCATCCTCGATGTGGCGGCAGCACTAGCGCACGAGCACACCCGTCGGCGGACACACCGGCTCCGCACATCACGCCACCGCTACGACCAATCAGCAGCAAGAGATTCGTGGCGCGAACACGAACCATTGCACAGCGGCTCGTGACGACGGACGGCGAGAGCATGCGGTGTTTTCTCGGTCATGACATTATGACGAAACTAAACATTTATTTATATCTGCTAAAATATTTTTGCTGACCTACGTAAAACGCTAGTTACATAATTTTGTTGCAATCGATTACCTACAATATTACAATGAACTCGCATTACATAACAGGGGATGAAAATAAGAGAAAAATAGTTAAACGCTTTGCCACTTCATCGGCAGCCGACAAATAGGCCTCTGTGTCCGACATGACATGTAATAACATTTTCACGACATCGATGTACCTAATTGCCATTGGAACTGATTGAATGCCGACTTTCATTTCCGTTGACACATTCGATTACTGGAGGTGACAGATCGCTCACCCTCGGGATTCAATAAAATTCGGAACACCACAAATAGAACCCACTGTGGTTAAAAAAGGTTTATTTACAGAGAGAATGAGGATATAATATTTAATTAAACAATAGTGGTTAGTAGGTATAGGTACCTACTGAACCAGCCGGGAAAATTATATCATTTTCCCTTATTTGTCGACTTCACCTACTCTTAAAGTACTGGTCGCCTAAGAACGTTGCCCTATAGCAGAAACGGCTTAAGGATTCTGCCCACTACACCGTACCATACCATGGCCGTGCTATGAACGTATCAGGCAAAAAAATATTCCCTGTATTGAAAAGTATGAGACTATGCCCACTAGCTAGACAGTCCCTCCGTATTGAAAAGTATGAGACTATGCCCACTAGCTACACAGTCCCGTCACCGATCAACACCGTACGTAGCGGGCTATGCACGTAGCGTTTCGGCACCGGCAAAATATTCTTGCTGACAATAATAAAATTGTTATTGGCTTTACAACGCTGCCATTACTGCCCAATCATCAAATCCAAGTAATAAGTGGTAATTTAAAAATATTACACGTGTATTATTTTTATACTATAATAAATTTTAATACTGTACACAAGGTGCCGTTTGAAAGCATAAAAAATCTAACCCAGTCTAAAGATTAAACGTTTGCGCTGTATGTCCATTATTATCTGTGATCGCTAAATGTTGACAAAAAAAAACATGGCACGATAAAGTACGACAATAGTTCAAAAATTCTAGCCATACAATCATAATAATGATGTTAGTGCCCTGCCCTCTTAGCAGCTAAGCGCCAGGTCTGAACTATGTTATATTTATAGTTGGTACTCGCTTTCAGTGCCAGCGCGTCTGCCAAGTGTGTAAATGGAGTACCGACATACCCTGGCGACAAGTGTGTCAATACTCAATTCTCACTTTATTACGTAACTTATGCTGTTACAAGACTTATCGCTACCACCTAACCGTTATTAGTTATTTGCTTGGTGTTTGTTAGCATAGCACACTATGATAACATGGCGCAGTGACGAAGGTTCCATACAACTGGATTCCTACCAGATTCCCTTTGAAAAATGGCACAGTCAGTATTTTATAGACAAAGAATATCTTACAAAAATTGACCCTTTGCTACTGATATGGCGATAAGCTGTTTACAAAATACATTAAAATAATGATTATTCCATATTGCCTTGAAACCGAATACATAATTTCTTCTAAACAATAGCTAACGTGCCTGCTACACTAGTTACATAAGCGACATTAAACTCGTCAAACATTTGCTTAACCTGAAGACCAGAGTATCCCTGAAGATACGCGTTAGAACATGGAATACAGTAGCTACTTTGAATAAGTCCTAGACATTATGCATCATCATGCAGCCAATTACAATTTTCCTAATGTAAAACGCTGAAATTGTGAAATCAGTGAACAAATTAGGTTAAGGCCTCGCTGACAATAATGTATTGTTTTCAGTATTTCTTCAGCCGACTACTTACGACGCGAAGTATTATTGATTGCGTGCACTTAGATTTGACTAATATTCCAGTTATGTACATTCTACAGGGTGTAGGTACCTAATTGTAATGCTAATAACTGAAACACCATTTTAATCTATCTATACTTACATAAGATAAAGTTGCGTTACTTACACTATTTATAACTCAAGAACGGCTGGACCGATAGGTAGACTAGGTAGGTAGGGTAGGGTAGGTAGGTAGGGTAGGGAAGATAGGTAGGGTAGGTAGGCAGGGTAGGGTAGGTAGGTAGGATAGGGAAGGTAGGTAGAGTAGAGTAGGTAGGTAGTTAGGTAGGGTAAGGTAGATTGGGTAGGGTAGGTAGGAAAAGGTGCATTGCAACGCATGCGCCGGGTACAGCTAGAAGGTAATAAATTATACTATTATACATTTTCATAATCTATCGTAAAAATGTAATATTCATAAAAATAACGAATTGTTTTGTTCGACGTTTGTTGCTGACTGCACTTATTAATATTGTATAGTGTAAGGGTATCTAATCGATTCTACTCTCGATTCTGACAATAAATAGTTCTTGCTTTTGTTACAGTAATTTCAAATACATAATGTATACTCTATATCGTGATTATGTAGGTGTATGTTATTGTGCAACGCGATGCAACAAGTGAACTGTCAATACCGGGAACCGGAGTAACCCAACCTGGACATATCCTGTTTCACAGAACGTCACACGTACGCCGAAATATTAGGTATTTATGAATTAATTAGCGATAACAATATTAAATAAACAATTTCAAAGAAATGCGAAAATTGAAACTCTAATAATTGTCAACGTTACAATTTCTAATTCACTAAGTTACAACAAGAACCAACCGTGCATCAACCACATTGAACAGTAAAGAAACCGCTCATAACTTTTTATTAACTGACACACAAAAATAATGAAAACTGCTGTTTTGTTATTACTTCAATTAAGGTTAAAAGTCGTATAACCAGCTGCACTATTCTCCTGAGTTAATTATAAAACGTCATACTTAACACCCGAGGAGACGATACTGAATAATATGACAATGTTAAAAGGTCGACTGCCTGGTGCTCAGAGAAATCATAAGAAAAGTTCAATAACATAAATATCGCACATGTTAGTATCAACACTCAACTATAAATATTTATAATAAGTAAATAATAAAACTTATCACAACTGAAAAATACCGGTTTATTTTATTTTCACACTATTAAATTGATCATGAATGTTCTAAAATAGACACATCAACATACGAATAGCTGTAAAACTAAACAATAATCATCGGTTTCTAACTTCCAATGGGTTTACGTTGCATCGGTGTAGCTTTTATCATGCAATTAAAATGCATTTTCAAAAAAGAAAAAAAAAACATAGGGTGGATAGAAGTTGCTAAAATAAAGACTGGCGCCACTGCAAGCAAGGCGTGTTTTTTTTTCCGGGAGGGTGAACCCCGAACCCTATTTGCTAAAGGGCGATTACGTCGACGCAACGACGATATTCCCACACTAGGTTACTAAAGAGAAATGGCTATTTACTTTCTCTCTATTACTTTACGTGGCACTAGCACTATGCTGTTGGCAACCACTTTTTTCTACTCAATACAGCGAATTATGGAATTTCATTACTTATTTATTTTTAAAAACTTTAAATACTTCATATAAATTAAGATTTAAAATGATTAATTCACACAGTAATGACTAATGAAAATTGCATAGCTGTTATTTTAACATAGAGGTAGGTCGTTAGAATAATATTGACGGAAAACGAACACACTCGCATGATAGTAACTTTCATTTACACACGTGTGCGTAAATACTAGAAGTCGACCGCGTACATTTGTCATTTGTCATCAACAAAGGGAAAAGGTTTGTTGATTTTCCTTTAGTTATGTACACACGAGTAGTTACATACCCTAGAAACTCTCCCAACATTAGAAAAACAAATAATGATACCCACAAGGAAGCTATAAACAGATATGCAGCAACAGTAGCAAGTGGGATGAATCTCGACTGAGTCAACAACTGTGAGACAAATAAAAATCAAAAGAATGAAACGGAAACAGTGCGATTTATTGAATTGAAGAAGCGATAGAAAAACAACAGCCTTGGAAGTTTTTTACTTTTCATAATATCAACGAGGGAATGCCAAGCAACGATAACCATCAAAAACTTCAACCGAAATGCGGTTTTAATTGCATGACAATATCATAACTTTAAGGAGGTTGAAAGAGGTGGACAAAATAAGAAAACACATTAATACTTAATATAAGAACAAATCCTCATTTTTTTGCCAGCTCTTGCTGTCCTTCATCGTCATCCGTTTCTAATTTCCAAAGCCTTGACAATTTTATTATATCTTTTTAATGCCATAATTATTCATTTTATCCGATGCCACCTAACTTGATTTGCTCGTAACTGGTTTCAATTTTGATTAGTAGATACCTGATAGATACCGATGATCACACTAACGTTGTTTTTATGAAGTCGCAAATCGTAACCAGCGTTCATTATCGGTAGTGCCCGTATCTACTGTAAACATTGATCCACTTGACGACCCGGCTTGCCTGGAGTTAGAGTATGTTGCAATGCAACCATACACATATCAGCATTTTTATCTTCAACACCGATTTTGGCAGACTACGCTCCGACTGTAGCACTATCGAGGAATTTGATTACGTTTTAATATTGATTTACCTGCACCTACAGACAAAGTAGACCATTCTGATTGCTTTGCATCATCTCATCAGTCATCAGAAAGGTTACATCAGAATTCAAACGAACTACATTTAATTCTAATCATTGTTACTAATGAATATTTATGTATTCTAATGATCTATAATAAAATATCTCCGAGATTGAAACTAGTTAGCTCTGTGCATTATAGCTACTTACACTGACTGAAGTCAGTATTGATAATCTATTTATAAATGACATGAACCTTTTATCATCTGCTATCGTAAAAGTGGAAAGTTTTCGTCTTTTGGTCGAACCAATAGCCTCAGAGTCTACATTGTCGTATGATGATCTGTGTACTGCTATCTTTACTAAACCATTAACAGTAAAAAGCGATAATTTCCTATCACATGCTGCACATGCGTACGCCGACATGAATATTCAATTTTTTAACTAGTCCAACAGGCCTAAATGTTATCGTCATCTGTTGGTATAGTATCTCTAAAGTCGGAACTAATTGGCCCCAAGTGGAGTCTCGATGGGCACTTGAAACGATGCACCGGCAAGCGGAGCCGCGGTATCTACGTTAGTTATTATGCACAGCTGCATCGCATCAAATCAAAGCAACTACTGTTGGAGCTGTACTGGACTTCCAGCATGGGAGATCAATTGCTGTAATACAAAATCAGCTTATTGTCTGCACCGCACTCGGATCAATATGGTACCCAACATCCCATCGCTACTTTATACAAAGTCATAAACACGTGGGTGCTCTTATCTAGTTACAAGATAATTTAAGATGAAAACGTGAATGTTGCGATAGTGATACTACAAAACATCAGTGGTCACAGTGGTCACCCTATTTCATCATCTAAACAAATAGATAAGGTTGATAAACGGTGGTTAAGATGATTTACACAAAACAAAAAAAGACTTTCTTTTGATAAAATAGACACCCAACTACAGAAACTTTCTGCAGTCATGTTTACTTGCGTAACATTGTTACACTCATGAAATATCCAAACGACAAGAATAAAATTGAACACCATAAAGCCGAATTCGGGTTACTATGCGTGCCAGTAAGCCTCAATTTCCCAGTAAATCCTCTTTGATCGTCAACCACATGATACCCAAACCGCTCGATTAATGGCTACAGATTAAAATAACATTAAAAGGATTGCTTTTAAGCTCAGTCCTTTCGCATACCACATCTGTCAACGGTCTATGTCCTTTTGTAATCAATTCTCTAGTATAGCTTGGTGAAGGCAATCACTGTGAACGACTGACAGTCAGACTTTTACGATTTCTTGTGAACCTTGGCTTTGAAGAAATTGTGTCTTTGAAGAAACAGCGATGCTCGAAGCAATTTTACGATTTACACCCAAGTGTTCACTTAACTGAGGCTATAAAAAGGTGGGTGTCAGCACTATCAGTATCTAAACGACAAATCGTATTAAAATCTATTCTCAATGCTTTTGACGATTTAATAATGGGTGTAAAAGTACCCTTAACGAAGCCGAAAGGCACTTGTTCTGCCCGTCATTGCGTCACATATTGGGGGTCAAAGTTCCAACTTTTTCACAAGATTTTTTTAAATACAAGTCTTTAATGTTCTTTACTTAGCACTTTACCAGCAATATTTTTTGCGTAGAATTACTTAGTTTGATGTACAGAATGCTTGGTTGACGGATTCGTGAAGGGTCCATTTACACCTTGTATGTTTAAATCAAGTTAAGTTAACATATCGTGTATCGTTTGTAACTTACACTACACGTAAATTGATCGCAAACACGCACTACAATATTTATAATCGTCTATAAAAAGTGGCATCCCTAAAAAGTTACCACACTTTTAACCCCTCACTGGGCGCGGTGCGCGGTAAAACCAATAGCATCTAAGCTTTCACACAATATTTTATTTATTAAACGATGTGCACACACCCGGGACCCATAGCTAACACAGTAAAATAGGGACAGGAACCCTTTTCTAACTCAATGATTCGGACCGAGCTAACATATATTTTTGTTACCCATTTAGTAACATTTCTAAGTAACATGCATATTAGGGACATTTCGGTAACATGGATGGACAACATTTTTCAATCGCATGTGTTCTTGATTTAAGTGATAAATTCTGACTATAAATAAAGATTATCTAAAAGTTGTAATCTTACTAATATTATAAAGAGGAAAGATTTGTATTTTTGTGTGTGTGTTTATGTTTGTAATGATAAACTCAAAAACTACTGTGCCGATTTCAAAAAATTTTTCACCATTAGAAAGCTACATTATCCCTGAGTAACATAGGCTATATTTAATCCCAAAATGTTTAAAAAATAAATGTCCACCCGTGCAAAGCCGGGACGGGCCGCTAGTAAGTTATAAATATTCATAATAGTAATCGACTTTGGAGTTTGGACTCTTCTCTTTTCCTGAGCTGGTAAACAGTAAGATAAAATGAAACCAGGGTCATTTACCTACGAGACAAACTGTCTCACGTCCAATGTGTAATTTATCACAAGTGGCCAATAACGGTAAAACAAAATACAGAGTGTGACTCATTATTAAGTTATCAATGATTCGTAGGTGATGATAAACTTCGTAAAGCATTTAGTAATGCGTAAACATAGAACGATATGAGTAAGATAATTAAACGGTAAAAAAATTAAGCAAACAATACGACAAGTGATTGTTATCGTCATATAGTCTGCCGTCACGAGACTCCAGTAATAATACTTTATTAAAAAATCATTAATTACTTAACAACATAAGTAATGTTTGAAGTTACTCAACTTTTGGGTCATTAAATCTAAATAACCATATTGAGCAGTGTGACTAATTTGTGGTTTTTCATTAGTCTTATCTTTCTGTTATCCCAACCGTCATAAATAGAGTAGGTAGGTACGTTTCAATTCCTTCAAATATTTTAAAATCAATTGGCAAGTTTTATAAAACTTTTACCTAAAACTGCACACCTGCTTTTATTTTTATCTTCCGCAGCAATCATCATTTTTATGATTGTGCGATGTCTTCGACAAATTGAACCTCATGATTACTTTTAGATTTTAATTTAGATAATAATATTTGTAGCGTGTTATTGCGGTGGTAACTTGTGGATTGCCCTCTGGGGAAATCAACCCTCCTGCACCCCTCTAGTAATCGCGTCAATATAAAAAGAATATTGCTTATGGTTTTTACACACCCACGAACTTACTGTTACTACTCCCCCTACACTTATTCTTTTTTTATTTATCGTTCGGGAATCAAAACAATTTATAAAATTCTCCTTACGACACAGATATTATTTACATACGAAGCGAACATAAACATTTCCAATGAGATACCTGTCCTAATTCCACAAACAATGAAGTTATACCGCCTGTTCCATATTTAAAGGGCGACATTGTACTCGTTGAAGAATGAGGAGAGAACCCACGCACGTGAGTAGACACTGGAGATTAGTTCTCTGATTACGTGACACCGACACACCCTGGCCACCGCCGCCGCGCCGGCCGTCCACCATTCATTCATAGAAATTTATTAACATCTAATACACACGTTTTATCGTATTGATTAACGTGGAACCATGCATTTGAATTCATTAGAGAATAATAAAAGGGGAACCGGTTTATTGGATTTTTCTGAATCACGATTAACCTTATCAGACCATGTTCTGAGTGGCATGGCAGTCACTACTCGCGGCGCGCATCAATTCCTTATGGGCTACATTATGAATTCTGTAACATGTTGTTGATACAGAAATTCAACCTGTCCGCACTACGTTACATTTAAAAGCCTCTAACTGCCCACGAAACATTCCATTCTCTGTGTGCTTTAAGAGGTCCTGGGTGGTTTTGAAACTTAAAAAGTCAATGACATCGTCCGTGGCTTAACTCAAAATGTAAACATTACGTAGTCATAGTCAGGGTCCTGAATATATTTCGTAACAGGATTCCTCCAGGAATTTTAAGTAGCGACCGTAAAGTGCTTCCAAGATAAAAAGGATTATTAACTAATCTATTTTAGGGCCCGCTTTTGACGCAGGAAGATGTAGTTTTATTTTGACATGAAAATATTAACCACACAACAAGCCTGCTGTGATGTAACATGGACTGAGCCATTTACAGCTACAACTTTTTGTCTTGTCATGTGTGACGTGCGCCTTGTTGGTTTTTAAGGGCCAAGTTCACCGAAACAAATTTAAACGTTGATTTCGTAACCGGCCCGTTAATATTTAAACTATGGTTAAACAAGGAGCGGTTTTTTCCTGTTCACCATCAACTTTCGGCGTGCGGTTACTTAACCGAGACTTAACGGAACGTTTTTGGATGAATGAGTGAGCAGTGCAATACTACTAAACAAAATGTAAGGTAACATCATGAAATCTCGTTCACACTTACAACTTCTTAAAATGGTCAGATAGTATTGTATGCGATAAAATGTGAAAGTTGCTGTTCATTGTTCTTTCATTTTACGAGAAACACATTTTACTTTGGAAGGTTTATTAGCGTGCTTTTGTCTGTCACTGTCATTCATTTTGATTCTCTCGTGGTATTTTTGTTGTTTGTAAACAAAAGTGTTAAGTGATCGACATGGAAGATAAGAAACAGCGTACAGCAAATTTTAAATTTGTTGTTGTTTAAGTACAAGGATATTGTCGAAAATAAACGGGGTGACGCCACAACAAATGTTCAAAAAGTAGCAGGCCCAAGAATTTAATAGTACCTAATCGAATAGAAATCGAACTCCACATAATTTACAAACATGTTGGGAAAATATAAAAAGGACCAAGAAAAAGGAAGTTTCCAATCGCAAAAAAAAAAAAAATGAGTTTGAAAAATCCTTCTCGTCATCGTTTCTAACTCATCCAAATAATCTAACATATTGAGATTGTATTCACCATCCATTATAAAATTAAAAGCTATTATTTTCACAGATAAACAGTACTTCGTTGGTAAATCGAACAATATAACCTACAAAAGTTCTGTCAAATTACTGTAACCAACGTTTAAACTACGTCTTGAAGCTCGGTTAAGATAACCATTCGGTTAACGTCAATAACCGACGTTTAGGCTGTGGTGAACAGGAAATATTGCTTAAACAACCGTTTTAATATTTAAACGGTCGGTTTAGTGTTGGTGAACACCGGCCTTAGTGTTTTTTTTTTGTTGCCCTATCGATCCTTCCCTGTCCGAAGATTTTAGTTTTTGGTTTTATGAAATGTGTAACTAGGTACATATTAAAAATGAAAATATCTTCACATCAAATACAATTGATTGCAAACAAGTGCTATTTTACCTTCGTGAAATGAAGCCAATTGAAGACAAGAAGTGTGGCGTGACGACTATTATGAAATTTATATCGAATTAAGGACATGTTAATGCCTACATCTCAAGTGGCTGATTAGTAATAATTTCATAGGAATCAGTTAAAGATAACGCTAAAGTGGATGCTCAACTGGGGATCATACGACAAGACAAATACTTATAGGGTTTCCTAAAAAGACCCGATGACGCGGTACAAGTTCTCTGCGTGATTTTGTGCAGTATCAGACAGAATAATAATTAAAAATATTAAGTAAGCGGAAATTATCGTATTGCTTAGTCTATTCGTAGTAAATGTTATGTAAAATCAACTAAACCATGCCACAAGATTTATCGCGGTTGCAGGTAGTGATTTCCACTAACTGTTGCCTTGCTTTTAAATATTATATAATGCACTACAACGATATTCTTCGTTTACTAAAAAGAGAATGGCTATTAATCACGGAATATTTTAGCTACAGACGAAGTTTTGGCATTTATGAAGATAAGATAAAATTAGTATACATTTAAAACGAGCCCTTGAATAGAAATACCGGTGATGACGTAACCGTTTAACTTCGTTAGTGAGATATGGGTGGGTGACTAAATCAGACAGCAAGCACAGATGTAGCGAGGGGTTAATGAAAATTATGATTAGGTGACTATTATTACCTCTATGAATCATTTGAAATGAATGAAGTGTACCGACTTTTCGAGTACACGTTCTTACATCTCTATTTCTGCATTCGTTTCTTTGAAATAATGATTTGGACCCTAATTACTAAAATTGCTTCTTTACATTGATACACACTAGGTTCATAGCTTTCGTAATAAATATGTATAAGGCGCCACACTAATACAGAAGTAAGTATGGCCCCTTATTATTATAATGCAGTCACACTGCGCTATTTTAGGGTTTCGTCGACAGCTATAGGAAGGAACCCATATAATTTTGTCATTTCCGTTTGTACTCCACATAGTTAAGTAGTCGCTTGGAATATTTTACAAATCCTATTTCACTTCGTATAAAATACGATTTACTTATTTTTACCTAATGGCGGCGGAGAAGGGTTAATTTTACCGAAAGTCGGAAGCTAGGTGGAGTGCAGGTACTTATTAGTATTATGATACCAACTATAAGTTTTGTTTACGTTTTTTAATTAATTTAAAGAATGATTAGGACGATAGCCTTGGGTTATCTTCACACAATGTCTTTACGTGATTTAATTGGTACTGTCCTCGTCAAAGATACGGATCCAACATGCTGACGCGCGCGCATATCTAGTGTCACTGGGACCTGAGTAATAAAACAAACATGTTATTTATACCTACATTCATCAGTCATTCTTAATATATTGTATGTCTATCAATAACAAATAGACACAACATAATGAGGAAGTAGATTGTAACAAGTGCAGGGTCGGAAAAAGTGTACTGAACTTTGTTTATATTTAAATAAAGATTCTATTTAAATGTAGACTTGAAATTTAAATGTAAAAACCTAATTAAGAGTTGGTTGTCTCTCTGTATGACCAGATGTATGTAAGTGGATGTGAGGGGAGTGTGTAAGGATCGTAGCAGGTGGCGTCATGTCGTTTCGGCCTACTTTTATGGGAATAAGGCCCATTGTCGAGCGGTCGCAGGCGCAACTGCTGAGCGTGAGGTCCTGGGTTCGATTCCTGGATCGGGCAGTGTTATTGGATTTGGATTTGTCCATCTGGAATTTCTTATTAGCACCCACAGAGTCTGGATTTGTGCCTGGTTGATGGCAATAGGCTCGCCCCCCTATTACATAGGACTTAAACATAACTGGCAAAATGTGGGCGTACTATTAGGTACAGTCACGAGCACTAATATGTAAACACTTTTCTAAATTTAAAAGCAATTTTCGCGAGAAATAACGATTATAACTTGGAGATAGGATCTTTTTCATAAAAAATATGAGTTCAAGAATACTATGTTCTTAACAACATGAAATTTTAATCAGAACAGTAGGAGGAAAACAATTTTAAAAGGTGTTAAGTGTTTACATATTAGTGCTCCTGAATGTACACCTTTGCCTAACTTTTGGGGATTCCAGGCATGATGTTGTGTTGTGTTATATATGTATATATTTCTAACGCAATTTAGGTGTTTAATGGTTACCTTGCCTTATACAGTATCTCTTGATATGATTTTGATAGATTATGCAACTGAAAAGGTACTCGCACATATGACTCGAGTTGATAAGATTTCATGCTTATCTTTTTTTACTAAAATTTAATTTAGCTTCAATATTATTTATTTTCTTAGTGCTTCATAGCTTTAGAAAGCTTGTGACTAAATAATAACAGCCACTCGGGGTCGATCTGCAGGTTAAGCCGCGTTTGCCTAGGTTGGACCGTGGATTGGTGACCACCCATTACATACCGAGTTTCGTCTGTGCCTCAGATAGCACATAAAGCAGTTGGTCCCGGCTGCCATTTTTGACAGTTGTTACAGGTAGACAATGGCCCAAAAAGTCAGACAACCAGTCTTACCAAGGGATATTGTATTACCGAGTACTAACTGGGTTGTGGAGATCAGATAGGCAGTAGCTCCATATAAAATACTGGGTTAGATTGGAAGTCACCTCAACATAGTTGGGAAAAGGCTAGGCAGATGATGATTACTTTAAATCTTTGAGACCCAACTTGCTTGGTTGGCCCTTTCAGAGGTTCATAGTAGCTTCAACATTATTTAACAACTTCAATAATATGTTCCGTAGTTTCTGCATATCTCCACGACAAAAAGGTGTGTAAATATACTTCAATTCTCTATAAAATATGGTAATTTACCATATTTTTTCTATTAACCATAAATATGACTTGGACAAATGATTTTTACACATTTAGAGAGGTCATTAGTGTGATATTTGTCACTTAGGTACTGTTACGCTTTCTTTAATTGCAAAAAGTTGATTGCATAATTGTTAAGTTATGCAGTAATGAAATTAAAAATTAACTTTTTGCTTAGTACTCACTCAAATTAGCTTTATGAGTTTTTATGAATGCTTGAAATAAATAAACAATTCAGGACATTTATAAAAATTAAATCCTATGTAGGTAATGTAGGTATACAATTAAACTTTTTAATAAATTATTATTTTGTCAGTAAGATAAAGTACAAGTTAAATTAATTACTTCCTGCATTATATTCTTATTAGAAAATGACGGTCTTCAGGTTCTAATTGGGGTCTCCAAAACTAGGATTTTTTTACTCAGTGCCATTGAAGACATCATATGAAATACGATTTCTTCCAGCCAACAGATGAAAGTAATAGAAAGTAGTTGTTCAAATAAGTTCATCAAACTTACCAGCTAGGGTGAATCTGTCCATATAGTTGATGAGGTTGACGAAGCAGAGTATGCCGACCGTCATGTATTCCACGAAGGTTACTTCACTCAAATTCTCTCTCCTCCCGCCTTGCTTCTCCTGCAGTAGCGCTGTCGCCGATTCATTATCACTGTTTGTAACGAGCTGCTGGTTCGAAGTGTTAGGAGTTATGCCACTCTGGTCCATTTTGAACTACTGTAGAGTATGAGCTACCACAGGTAAAACATCTACAACCAACTATCACTTTCAAGAACACGTACTTTGAATGCCGAAATTATAATCTGCCCGTCGTTATTTGTCAATAGAACTCCTTAGTTTTGTAATTTATGTACTATAAACTAAATAAAACAAAAGGATTATAATATAAATTATAAATAAAATACTGTAGGAGATATAAATAATTAGGAACTTAAATCATGATTCGATAACACGACTCGAGCACCCGTGATGACAACTCAACGTTCGTGACGTGAATATTTTTAAAACTGCGTCACTGCGTCAGTACGAAGCTGTCAGTGTCACGTTGAATTGAACGATGAACGGATGATAAATTGTACACAGACAACATAATTGAACGATTGAAAATATTGATACATATAATATACAAATAATGCAAGCTTTCAGTAGCATGCGGTTAACGTGATATTATCATAGAGCAGTGGCGTTACTACTAACTACTAATTAGCAAAGAACGGCCAGCCAGCAAGGCACGGTTGCACAAGGCTGTTTGGCTTTTTAACGATTTAGGGCGTCCGCCATAGAGTAAAGTAATATAACGGGTATAGAGAGCCCGCTCGCACAATTTTTTGAAGACCGCTAATGTCAATTGATCGGATAAATAGCGCCATCTATTATTTGCATCCACAAACTTGCGACATATATAGCTATAACTAGCTATAGGTACTACTTATGCATTAGTGCACCTATACTTTAAGCTTCCTCACTATTTTACTTGTTTTTGAAGTTGATAAAGTTTTACATCATTTTACTTTTTCTCTTTACTAAGTAACAAAATCATAGTAAAACTTTATCAAATTAAAAAAACAAGTAAAATAGTAAGAAGCATCAATTTCAAAAGGTACACAGTGGATACATAAAAAAACAACTTTTATTTTATAAAAAACTTATTTATTTATCTTGTGTTTATTTTATAAGCTTGCGCCTCTGCTTTAATTTCATCCGCACCATGATATGTGATTTTGCCAGACAAAATCCGGTTTGTTGAACAAGTCCAACTATATGAGCACATTAATACTTGGGTTTTCAAAATAATTCGTACACTTCACTACGGAGTCCTGTCCGGACTCAACACAACGCGGATCGGCGGATTAATTTCACGAAGAAAGGCACAAACACTGAATGAAAACTACAAACAAGCGCAAGCGCAGGGTACAGTCGCCATATTATTTGAATTTTGACCTGACAATTTGACATTTGACAATCATTACCAAATCAATAATTCAATGTGTTGCTATTGTAATTATTACGCATATTGTAATCTACATAAATATTTGCAAATAATTATAATACGTGTTAAATAAAATGATTAGGTAATGAAATTATATTTCATTTATTAAGTTTTGAGTCACAAATTATATCAGGATCGATGGTGTCGCCGGTTTCGCCATCTGTGGTGACATAAGGTAACTAATTGTTTTGGATGCAAAAAACAGATGTCGCATTTTGAAAGAAATTACCCGAAATCTGTCGATATATGGAACTGTCCTACCCCTGGCGTCCGCTAAACACATGCGGGGCTGCGGGCGCTTGCAGCGGGTTTTCTAAGAATATTTTGAATGGGCACCCTGTGGTGTACCCACGCAAGACTTTAGCGGATGCTTTTAGTAAAAAGGTAAGGTTGTTTATTATGGAAATATGGAGCTAACAGCCGTAAAAATAGGCCATTTTTGGAGAGTTATATTTTCTTTACTTATTACTTGCTGAAAAAAGGAAATGACAGGGACGTGTCTACAGTAGACTTTGATTTTATACTAAAAAAAATATTGGTCTAGATTTAGAAACATTAATCAGGAAGAAAAAAAGGAGATTCTCAGAGCATCATATATAATACTGGAGGGGATTACATTTGTATGGAGAATCGCAGCCCCTGTTCCCTTTTAGCATAACTCAGCATTCGTTTCTGTGGCCTTTAAATTCCCATCTTAAATGTTATTGTTTGTTACAAAAATTATTGTATATTGTTGGACAGTGCCACTTTTAAGTTGCGGCCTCTCCTAATAACACATTAATTTCTTGTTTAAAAAAACCACAACAATCTGTAACCAATTCAATAAATTTTATGTCAGAGAAACGAAAAACGTTTAAGTTTGTAATGTTGAAATGTCAACCAAGATTCGGAAGTTCGGAACGCCTGTCAATCTGTCAAACGCCGAATCTCTCTGAAACTCGTCTCATCTCAACTTTTCAAGCAAGCTCGAGACACTGCGAAATATCTTTGTTTTCTATGAAATTTCAGTTATTTATTTAGTTTTAACTGAAAATTTAAATTTTGATAACCATGATAAAAACACTCTTTTTCGTCGTTTTAATTTGTTTCACTTTTAGTATAGCTAAGAAGCCCAAAGGTGAGGAAAAGCCGGATTGGGCTAAAAAGGATATAAGGGATTATTCTGATGCTGATATGGAAAGGTATTTATAGCTCTTAGACAGTGTGTATTAAATCTTTAGGAAAATTTCAATTTTTTTTTTTATCGAAATTTCATTGTAAACTCGCGTTCCTAGCTGCCTACGTGGTCTTATGGTATAGGAACACATCTTTTTTCAACTAATGAGGAAAACAATACTAATATTTTTTGCTCACTCACTATCCACCAAATATTATTACTTCGACTCTTTATTTTCAGACTTTTTGACCAATGGGAAGCAGATGAAGAGCCCTTACCAGACGATGAGCTGCCGGAACATCTTCGGAAGCCACCTTCCATAGATTTCTCTAAACTGGACATGTCTGACCCAGGAAATGTATTACAAGCTACTAAGAAAGGACAGACACTAATGATGTTTGTGTCAGTAGCTAACAAGCCATCTAGAGCAAGAACTGAGGAAATAACAAAGATATGGCAGACTAGTCTATGGAGTAACCACATTCAGGTGGAAAGGTTAGTCACATTTGACTTAGTCAACAAGTCTTGATGATGGATGAAAGCATTTTATGTCAAAGAAGAATCCAATCCAATAATCACCATGTGAATTAAGAAGATAGATAAAACAGAAGTTTTACATTTTTTCATTTTTGTTATTCTTCTGTTTCAGATACCTTGTTGATGATGACAGAGCGATATTCATGTTCAAAGATGGAGCCCAAGCATGGACAGCTAAGGAATTCCTTGTAGAACAAGAAGAATTAAAAGAAGTTCAGTTAGAAAGTCAAACATACCCAGGGACAAAACCTGATGAGAAAAATAAGTCTGTCCGTGATGAATTATAATAAGTAGTGTATTTTAATATTTTTATATGGGTACAGTCAAGTTTACAGATAATTATAGGTTGTATATATTTTTTCTTAAAAGCATTTATTACTGAAACACTATCTCAAAACTATTTATAAAACAACTTTTGATATTCTCAATATTGATAGCTCAATGTCAATGTTTTTTTATCAGAAGTAGGTACATTATTTACGTCAATGTGATTACATCTGTTGCATATTGTAAGTGAATACTGAATATATTTTTTTGTATTTGAATACAAGCATTCCTCATAAAAGTAATGGTTTCATTCCTGGTTAGCCTAGAATATAAGCTTTTTGGTTGAATGAATTTTGGGTGATATTAAAACAAATAAAATAGAAAACTTCTGAAAAATATTTTTAATTACAGTGAAATTTATCAATGATTGGTGTTGTAGCTAACAGTATAAGGGAACATAATGATAAAGCCAGTTTATTAAAGTCTCTAGAAAGCATCAGTAGCGCGGTAATGCTCTTCATCAATTGTTGAGTAGATATGCCCTTCACCACACATCCATTCCAAGATATTTCTGAAAAAATAATAAAAATGGTATAAATAAAAGAGACAGAAAGTAAGTTAACCCTAAAATTATAAAAAGGTACAGTTTGGATGTAGGACCAATCTCCAAAACTACGCATCCGATTTAAAAAATTCTTTCACTTATAGAAAGCTATGCTTTTATTGGGTGCCATGTTTCATGGCACATATAATTAAATTCTACAGAAATGAGGTTGCAGGCAGAAACAGGTTGTTTATAAAATGATTGCATTAATTTGGTGTTACATTCAATAAGAAAAAGCATCTCCGTTACAATACTTACTCAAACTCCACTTGTGACATGCGGTCTTTCAGTGAGCCGTACATATCTTCTTTACTGATCCCCTGCTCCAAGGTGGAAGCTCTTATCAGGTTAAACACCATCATTTGTCGTGGGTTGAGGCCGTTCACTGATGCACTGCTTTCAGTCACACCAACCATGGAATTTGCTGGTAGACCACCAGTGAATGTGGAGTTATTGTTTTCAACCTTTTCCTGTAAAAATTTAGTAAAATTTGGTTCATAGTAAAGTATAGTAAAATAGTTATTGGGTAAAGATCTATGGTTAACCCATCACTTTGGGTACATTAACAACAACATAGAAACTATGAACATGCATTATAAAGATGTATATTTTTTTCCTAAGAAAAACTATCTATCGGAAAACAAATCAATTAGTTGCAACTGAAAATTAATACAGCAGCATTATTGTTTTAATTAATTGAGCAATACATTTCTTCAAATAATTTTCAGATATGAGTAAATAAAGCTATTCTATGTTAGTTTTATTAACTATCATCAATTACCTTTTTGGAGTCAGCTTCCATTTTAAGCCTATTTTGGATACAATGTAAGTAGTGGAATGTTATTGCATTAACATCTGTTATTGGCATTATTTTGAATGTCATCAGCACTTTCTTGCCTTTGTTGGCCTTCACAGTGCCATATACTTGTATGTAGTCATTCACCTGCACCTTTGGTGTGGCTTTATCCTGCAAAATAGGTTTAAATTAGGTTCATTCAATATGTGGAAAATTAAAGGAAAGTTTGTAATATCATTTCAGTATTTCAGAATTGTGCAATGTGCAAAAATTAATCAGTAGTTGGAACTTCAAAAATTAAACGACAGTGACCTACAACGCTTGCTCTTGGTCAATTAAAAGAGATTTTGCAGAACAAACATCCTAGAAGCAAGTAAGGCTTGTTCCACACAAGTACAAGTTAATTAAAATGAGCTTACATCTTCATCAGCTGCCTCTTGGTCCAGCCAAAGCACAGCTCTCATTCTGCCAGTGATATCTTGTATGGTATAAGTGATTTTGGTGCTTTGCATCCGGATATTCCTCACACGAGCCACAATGGAGACTATCTGGATTTCTGTTCCCCATATCTTCACACCATCATCTCCACTGTGCAGAGCCTGTCTGATCACTATTGGAGATGTTCGCGATGCTCTTCGACCCTAAATAACAAAGTATATGTAGTGGTTTATAAAACTATGATAGAGGAACAATAATGATAAGGGTTCACAAAGTACTTACCGCCTTTGGAGCCTGATTTGGAGTGTTTACATTTCCGAATTGGTTCGGCGAGTTGAAAAACCCTCCGCCAACAGCAGACTGATCTGTAACATGGTTTATAAACATATTTTTGACTTGTACCGGTAGACAATCTACTGTTGATGTTGATATGAATGTAATTGATTGATGTAAGTAAGTTTCGTATGTGCATATTGTTTACAACTTACCATTCCACATTTTAGGAATTCAAAGTGTAATTGGTTTACTGCTTTAACTCAAAATTTCTAGAGTATTAACAAATTACACTCCCTTTTTCGTTATTCTGACGAGTTTCAACAGGTCGTTGAAGGGCGCGGGAATTTTGATGTTTGACAGTAGTAGATTGACAATGACAACATTGACAATGACAGCTCTTATAAGTTTTGTACAAATTGTTGTCAGAGTAAAATAAGCTTGGTCTCTTTGGAAGTCCTTCAAGTGTAGTCAATGCCTTAACGTGGAAAATCGACTAAGTTGTCAATTCACCTCTGTTAAAATGTTTAGGGTTTGTCTGTGGCGTAGACAATGACAGTTTGAGATTGACATTGCCCATAGAGTAAAGTAATATAAACATTGCCGAAAGTTTACGTTTTGTTTAGAAGTTTTCAAAAGTTCTAAACTAAAGAAAATACTTATCGGTTTTATGATAATGTTGTATTTGTTACAACAATAATGGCTTATAAAACGTTCCACAAAGAAAAATATTACATTACTTTTAAAAGAGGTTTCGAAGACTGCAAAAAAGATGTGACTGTAACAATTGACAAACTTTTTGAAACCGATACTTTGGTTGGTCTCTCTGTTCTCAAACTCTCAATTTTATAGCAGTGCCTAGTAATGTTATCAAAATTTTGTAAATCATAATGAGTTTAGTGGATAACTTATTTAATTTCAGCGAATATCTTTATCAGACGATGAGGACCCCACATTTTTATGTATTCTGACTATCACTCGCATGGACTATGAAGATTTAAAAAAGCAACAAGGTCTACTGGTGGATTTTGACAATTTCCCATCACAGCTTGTGAGATTGCTACAGCAATGTGCTTCAAACAACATGTGAGTAAAGTGGTAATACTTAAATGTTTAATGAGGTTTGAGTATTTAGGGATAACAGATAATTTTATGCATTAGCATTAGGTCAGTAGAGTTTATTCTTGTTTATAGACTAACACCCCAACTCCTTGGGAATGAAATAGAAGGAAAAAGCTATTATGATTTTAATCTCTTTCAGGTTCTTGATAATGCAACAGAAAAACCCAGTGCAGTATTATTTAGAAGTTATAGAGCATAATGAATTTAAAAGACTTGTACATTTATCATTGAAGACTGGACCAGCTACAGATGCTGACATCAAACAACATATGGCTGATACAATCATTAACCTCAAGGTAGGTCTTAAGTAGTTAAATGAACAGCAAATTGTTTTAAATAAAAGACTTTGAATTTGTATGACTCTAGCCGTTTCCCAGCAACATCGAAATTTTTATGAGTAAGTGTGTGAAAAAAGCACTCTTAAAGCAATTCCAGATTATAATCTTTTTCGGTGCCAAATTTCATGCAGATCCATTCAGCCATTCTGGTGTGATTGAGTAACAAACATCCATCCAAACTTTCACATTTATAATATTAATATAGATAGTAAGTTGATGCAATACTGTAAATATTTGTTGCTCTGGATATTTTATCTTTTACAAATTTAATTTGATGAAATTGCGGTAACACTATTTCAATTGGGTAGTTTAAATTTTAATGAACTTTCTACTTGTTTTTTTTCAGAAAAGCTTATCTTCATATAAAAGTTCAGCGATGAGTAATGAGGCAATATTAAATGAAAAGTGTATGAACATGGAGAGAAAAGTTCATGATCTGACACATACTCTAGCAAAAATGGAGGAAGAGAAGTCCAAATATGAATTAGAGTTCAGAGAAACTTTGAAACAAGAGAAGGAAAAGATGACACAGGTGATTATCCACATTGGTCTATGTTCTGTGATTTCTGCCTACTACCATGGGGAAAAGGCTTGTTTATGTATGTATGGTCTATGGTCAAAATAGATCGGTTTGAATTTAGAATTTTTGTTCCAAAGAGGTTGGCCACTCGTAACTCTAAATTCTTATTTATTTTGATTGATTTAACATGTACGGAATGAATTTTACAGGAAAGAATGCTCTGGCAGCAAAATGCTGAGCTAAATATGAAAACACAGCTCACTACATATCAGGATAGTCTCAATAAGAAAGAAAGACAGACAGAGGAAATTAATTCTCATTGTAAGCAGTTTCGTGACAACATTGCACAATTAGAAAATCAGCTAAGGTATATTTATGCATAGCATTATACACAATTAATATTCCTTGCACTTCCTGTAAGTATTAAGAAGTTATTAAAAGTTCCTTTGTTCTATCTTTTTAATGTTTTCAGTGAAAAAACCCAGTGCTCGAATATGTTGGAAAAAGAAGTTCAAAAATCACACATTGAAGTAGCTACACTAAAAGCGAAAAATGCTTCATTAGAAAGGGATGTTATGGAAAAAGAAAAACAATATCATCAATTGAATTCCAAGTGTATTTATTTAGAAAAGGTATGATAATACTGCCTTGCTAAATGCAAAAGCGGTATCTCAGGAAATGATAGTTTTGAGAAAATTTCAGTTTTGCATATTATTCGGCTTCATTCACAGGGTGCGCTTTAAGTATCCGATGCCTCAAAAATCAACTTTATGATTTTTTTGAGATAGGTACCCCATTTGAGTTCAACACGCCAGAATAAAAGTTATTAAAAAAGAAAGGAACCAAAATTTTATTTTGACCTTCTTCTTAGCGTGTCGATGGCAATCTAAATTGTGTCGGCCCAGAACTGAGCTACTAGTTTGGCGCTTTCGGTTGCGTCCATCAGTTCCTGTAGTGAACAAACAATTTTATTTTGACGTGATTGATAATTTCATTTTGTTTATTTACAGACAATTAAGGATAACTTAGATGTAATAAAGGAATTAAACAGTTCTCTACAAATAGCCAAGAAAGAAAAGGTTTGTACAACTTTTTGGTGGATACCATAATATACCTAAATAACATTAAAAAAATCTACAACAAGAACACTATAGTTTTCCTTGTATCATATTTATTCTGTGTCCACAGTCAAGTTTAGAAGAAAGGTTGGCTCTGAGTGAATCTCTTGTAAATAGGCATACTGACGCCGTCCAATCGACATCGGAACAGCTTTTAAAGGCCAACCAAATTATTGGAAAACAAAATGCTGACCTTATTGAAATGAAGGAAAAGGTAATTTATTAAGCTCCTTAATACCCGCTATAAATAGTAAACATAATGATAAAATTAGACATTTATTTATATATATTTTTTTTATTTCGTTTATTCATTTTTTTTTAAGTAATAAATATGAATAAACGAAATTACACATTTATTTTCTGGGAAAGATTTCAGCTCTTTCAATTTAATATTTCCAGCTTCTATGCAGAACAGCCATAGCATTAGAACAAGAAAAAGTTATAGAACGGAATACTAGGGAAACAGAAGAATTAAAAGAGCGATTCAGTAACACTAACCAGTGCATGGACAAACTGCAAAAGGAATTAGACGATTTGAAGGAAAAGTATGAAGCCAATGAGAAAGCTCTCAAGGATAGAGATGAAACTATCAAGAATAATAACATGGGTGAGCATGCATTTCATTTCATCAAGCTACTAAAATCTGACAAATTTCTTTAATAGATTTTCAACTTTATTGCTGATGCATTAGGTTCAAGGTTGATTGGGAAAATTTGACAGTTTCGGGTAGCTTGATGTGCTGGTGACTGTATCTTTGACTTTGAGATGTCAATGAAGAACTGACAGCCAACCACAAGCTAATGACCATTGTGTGTTACTGGATTGCAAATAAAGTCCACAACCTTGTTTACCATCCAGCAACACACACTTTTGTGTGGTGTTATTATTATTAACACACAATTTTGTCTGGTGCTATTATTATTAACACACAATTTTGCCTGGTGCTATTATTATTAACACACAATTTTGTCTGGTGCTATTATTATAAACTAATGGGCCCTCCCTCAACATTTTCCTTAAAAAAGATTCGTTCTTAAGTAACATAGTCTTATAAGTTTTAATTAATAACTTGTTTCAGTAATACAATGGCTCCATAAAAAGCTGGATAACGTGGAACCTACTGACTTTGTACAAAATAAGAGAGGTGGAATACAAACTGCAACAAGTTCGACGCCATACTTCCTGTCCAGAAACAACAACCATACTGAATCGTCGCACGGCATAACTGAAGAATCTATTGACTTTTATGCAACTTCAAAATCGTGAGTGTTATTGATTGACCACATAATATCTTCGAAAAAAGAACTATAGTCCATCCACAATTATTTTACCTCAGACAGCAGTCATCTTAACAATGCTACTACTACTAATTTGTACAGTATTGTCACTGGTAGCAACCCAACAGTAGCCTTATTGTATCGAAAATAAGTGTTACATTTCAACCAAATTATCTGTGGAAGCGGGAAAACCCAGAACTAAAATAAATGTAGCAAGTTTGACGCATTGATGCAATCTTTACAACCAACGCCACCTGACAGATATGCTAAATCAGCGGTAAAATAACTTGTCGTCCTATACTATAGGTCGTGATAGGTAAATAGATGGAAAAACCGTTACAAATGCTTTTGTTTTATCTAGGGCATCAAATTTAGAAGAGTCACCAGGTCCTGTAATCCCGGACAGAGTTTCTAAAGTTGGACTGGACCCGAAATATCTGAATCCTTCTGAAACAGACAACCGAACTGGAAAAGGTATAAATATTATCATGTTTTAGTTAAAAAAAAAGTTCTTCTGAAAGTTCACTTTGAGTCTACAAGTCTAACTAGGCTGAAACTCAAACTTTAATGTGGTCCACAGGTGCGAAAACGAAGCCAAGTAATCCAGCAAGTCAGTCCGGCAAAGAAAATATTAACTTGCCGAAAGTAAACTACAGGGAAAAGAAATCTGCACGAGGATCTACCTACCGAGCGACACCCGTCTCCGCCTATTTTCCGTAATTTATCATAATTGTTTATTTATTTGTCATCATTAGTGCAATAAATAATAATATAAGTAGTTCTAATTGAATGTGGTGTCTATGATTCCTATCCTTGTTCAAATAAAAATATTCGCGACGACGCGACGACGACGACGCATTTACCTTTAACGGAAAAATATTTTATTTTGCAAAAAAATAGCCGATTTCCAAAAAAAAACCACTAAAATGTGAAAAATAACTTTACTTTCGGAAGTCGGTCACTTTTGTTTGTTTCATTGACTTTTTGCCACCGACTTCCGAAACAAATTTTCCACTTTTTTGTGGTTTTTTAGGAGTCTGTTATTTATCAAAAAAGTTTTTATTTTATCCTTTCTAGTTGTGGTAATTAGAAGTTATTAGCCCATCATCCACATAGATGAAGAAGAAAAAACCGGCCAAGTGCGAGTCGGACTCAGGCATGATGGGGAAAGGGGGCCTACTACGATGGTGCGGACCATCGCCAGAGCATAAATGAACGCGCGTGCCCTCCACGCCAAGCCCCAATTTTACCTACCATTTTATCACATATCTGTATAATTTGGCGTACAGTGCACGCGCTTGCATTTGCCATTGTCACCGTAAGTAAGCGCATATGCAGCGAAGTAGACGCAATGCGAACGTGCTTCTCGCGCACGTTCGTGTCGCTTCGAACGCGATACAATCGCAACAATCTGCTTTTACGGCGCCGTGAACGCGCGTTCGTGAAATTAATGCGGGTAGTCGGCGCTTATAGAAAACGGCGTCGTGTAAATATGCTTAGAGTTTGGGAGGGCCAAGGGATCAAGTATAGACGCCAGCACATCAAAGCTACCTGAAACTGCCAAATTTTGTCAATCAACCTTGAACCTAATGCTTTAGCGTTAAAAGTCGAAATCTATTAAAGAAATTTGACAGATTGTAGTAGCTTGATGTGCTGGCGTCTGTATATGTAAGTTTTAGGCCGTGTCGAAAGTGGATGCTGTAGTTAGAGGGCTATTGATATCATAGGCTTAAATAAGGCTTTTCTCAGTATCAATATGCTGAGAAAAGGCTGGTAGGGATAATGTAAAAAATAAAGTGACCTTATTTTATACTAGACTAGCGGCCCGTCCCGGCTTCGCACGGGTAGACATTTATTTTCCCCTAACCCCCCCTATTTTTTTCTAGTCATAAATATAGCCTATGTTACTCAGGGATAATGTAGCTTTCTAATAGTGAAAAAAAAATTTGAAATTGGCAATTACAAACACACACACACAAAAATACAAATCTTTCCTCTTTATAATATTAGTGTAGAAAACCTTGACATTTTTTTTTCACTGGCTGAGAGGCCTAATATTTGACTTCTCAGCCAGTAGTTCAAAAAACAAAAGTGTTGCCTGTCGATAATATAGCTCCGGACTATACTTATACGTCCCCTACGTGTACACGTAGCTTAATGACTTTTTTGTTGTTGATAGTATTATATCTGCAACAACTCTAATCACAGACTTACAATGTGCGAGAGGAACATCGATTGTCATTGTTGACAATAGTCGATTGGCTTGGAGTTGGGAATAGTCTTAGTACATTTTAGTTCCATGGGAATAGTAAATATTAATTATCTATATTCAATAGCTGAAGCATCAAAGACGATTCATCAATGAAATGTACGAACGACAGAAGCAGAAGTGACGGACCGGATTAAGAAAATGAGAATACTATTGGGATTGGTCGGGTGGGGAAGGTTATCATTATTTTGTTTGAGTGATTCATTATTAAGTAATTTTATACTATTTACTGAGTTCTCCTCAATGTGACTAATTATAAAGAAGCGCCGCAATGTTTGAGTTCTACAAACAATGTTCGTGATTTGGACAGACTGTTTTATGCTTTTTTGTGTAAAAAAAATAGTGTAATGTGTGGTGTATAAGATTGGAAATAAGTTCCAACATAATGCCGTTCGATTTTCTGTGTTGTGTGCGACCTGGCGTAGAAGATGTGGTGGAGTTGGACTATTCGCACCAGTCACTGGTCGACTTCCCCACTGAAGTGTTTGTGTACGAAAGAACGCTTGAAACTCTGCTCTGCCAGAGTAATCGTGTGACGGAGCTTCCGCGCCAACTGTTTATGTGCCATGGATTGAAATATTTGGATCTTAGTGATAATGAAGTGTCAGGGATACCTGCAGCCATATCTTCGTTAGTGAATCTTCACCACTTGAATATCAGCAGAAATACTTTGACATCAATACCAGAGAATATGAAGGCGCTAAAGTATCTGGCATTCTTAGATCTTAGTGTTAATCCATTGGAAAAACTGCCAGATGCTATTACCAATCTTACTGCGTTACAAGAACTATACCTGAATGACACATACTTGGAATATCTTCCAGGAAACTTTGGACGGCTAGCGAATTTAAAAATACTTGAATTAAGAGACAATTATTTGATGATTTTACCCAAGTCGCTGTCTCGGTCAACTGAATTACAGAGATTAGACATAGGACAAAATGATTTCCAACAGTTTCCTGAAGTGATTGGAAGATTTGTAAAGCTAAGAGAGCTGTGGATAGATAACAATAGCTTGACATGCATTACGTCTGTTGTAAAACCATTGGAAAGCTTGATACATTTGGAGGCAAGTAATAATATGATAGAAGAACTTGCTCCTGAGATTGGATATTGCACTCAGCTGGTGGATGTGACATTATCATTAAATATATTGACACAGCTTCCAGATAGCATTGGCCAGCTCTGTAACTTAGCTACATTAAAATTAGATAATAATAGATTGTATTCATTACCAGAGAGCATAGGACAGCTGGCAAATCTTGAAGAATTAATGCTTATGTGCAATTATTTAGACAAAATACCATCTTCTGTCGGACTACTGAGGAAATTGAAATATCTTAATATTGACGATAATATGCTGACATCAATACCTCCTGAGATAGGGAGTTGTACAAAGTTATCTGTGCTATCGCTACGATCTAATAAATTGACCAGAGTCCCTCCAGAAGTAGGCCATCTAACTTCCTTAAGAGTGTTAAACTTAGTAAGGAATTCATTAAGTTGTCTTCCTCAGTCCTTGTTAAATTGTGATAATTTAGTAGCCCTCTGGCTGTCTGAAAACCAAAGCAAACCTTTAGTGCCTATGCATTCTGAAGTCGACCCTCAGACCTATGAACAAGTCCTCACTTGTTTCCTCTTCCCCCAAGTGCCTTTAACCCCTATTGAAATGAAATTGGATAATGACAAATCTGAAAATGTGGAGGCTAATTCTTCTGCCCGCCATATCAGTTTTGTTGACATGAAAGCTGCTCCTAAGGTTACTGAAAAACCAGGACAGTTGAGAAGAGCCCCAACACCTTACCCAAAAGAATTGAGGGCATTAGCTAAGCATGCCAGGAATATACACAAGGATGGCACACAAGATGTTACACCTCCTATGCAAAATGCAGTACACATAAAAGCTGCCAAAATAACACCTACTTTACAGCAAAGATTTGCATCTGATAACAAAATAGAAATGGAAGGTGCTGGAAAAAGTAATTTGGGAGGATCACATAAGGATCCCATGAAAACATCTGTTTACGATAATCTTCCTGCTGAGAATGCATATGATAAACCTCTGGATCTTTCATATGAGCAAGATAAAAGTTACAAAAGTGTTGACCATGCTTTGTATCCTGAAAATACTGGGCCTGCTAACAGTGATTTTAAAGCAGAATGTGGCGAAAATTATCTGTTACCACAAAGACAATATGGCTCAAAGCAGTCTGACAAATACAGTTCTAGACAAGATATGGATAGAGCAAACATACCTCTACCCCCCAACATGTACAGAGGACATATAGAGCATAAAAATTACCAATTGCCAAATGATGTGAACTACAGAGCTGGCATAGATGACGCTCATAATAGATTGCAAAGGTTGAGCCTCAGTTCTCAAGAAAGGCAACCAGTTAACGAAGCTATTCTGTCACCACATTTTAGTGAAACCTCTTATAATAGCAGACCTATGATGGAAAATGTTCCACCTTTTGATCCTATATATGCTAGGAAAGATCACATTTGCCATTCTGTGTCAGAAAACAATTACCATGAAGGTATATATGACAGCGACAATTGCACGCGTGCCAAAGATAAGATTTATGGTCAGCGGAATTTTGATGCCTATAATTATCACTCGCACGGGAATCGCGATTTGCCAAGCCCTAGGTTACACACTGTTAGTCAAGTGGTTAGTTCAACAACAATGCCAAATTTAAGTGGTTATAGTAATGTTTATCCTGCTGGTGTTGTGGAAAGTCATGAGTATTCACCAACTCTTCACCAGAGCCAACCACCAAACGCCAATATTTATGGCGTAGCAGCAAGTCCCACTTACATATCATCACAGTCTCCAGAACTATATTCCCCAACAGGGCACACTAACACGACTAATCCCTACCGCATGGCTACCACGCCATTGATATCAGATGATGGAAGTTACAGTCACGTGCACTCACCGACTAGCCAAAATATGTACGATCTATATGATGCCATACCGGCTTCATCTAATCCTCCGAGTGTGGTTAACCACCGACATAGTCCTAGCATTTCTGAGCCAGTTTACGGTCGAGGTCAACCTCCGCCCTATCACATTGCAGCTCCGTACACGAAACACGCACAGTACTTCAATGGAACCGGAGGATAGTGGTGACATAAACACGGAAAACCACGAGGTTTTCCGAAAATGCACTCTTGTGAACGTTATTAGAATCAATTTAAAATATTGGTGATTTAATTCCTGTTTCGTAACATTGGGTTTCTGTTCTCTGCATGTGCAATTTAAATGTGATATAATTGTGTAAAATAATGTTGTAGTAGAAACTAATTTAAGGTGCTAAGGGACGGAAAATATTTGTGTTGTTGGAAAATCTATCAAAGGAATATTACTATTTTTAAAAAGGTTGAATTTATTCAAATATAAATTGAAAATAATTGTGTCTTTTATCTAATAATGGTTTTAATTAATGTAGCACGCATTTAGAAAGTGGTAGGTACTGATTAAGTACGAATTGTAACAACTGTGTTGTTTCAAAAATATTTTTTGTAATTAAGTAATTATTACATTCTGTCTTTTTAGTTATAAATACTAACTCGAATTTTATTATAGCCTGAACGGAAAGTACTCGTCTTATATTTTACTACCAGTAACAGAAGTGACAAAAAAATGATATATCCACCATATTTTTGAGTGGCAAGGTGCTGTGCCCTAAACTATATAAGGGCCTAGTTTCCGGGTAGGCTACATCTAAATGTTGTACATACCTAAATATTTATATGACGAATTGACATCGTGTTGTAATGAATGTCTATGATATATTATATTTTTGTAATTATGTGATACTTGTGAATTTATTGTTAAAATAATGTTTTATTTAATTAAGTAGAATACATGAACTACGTATCAACCCTGATTCATCTTGAACATTAAAGGCAAGACCGCCAATGGCGTCAATACGCCTCAGTTTTAAAACATAAAATATTCAATCGGCTTTCCATCCGATATTCTTGTTTATTTATTTATGAATGAACTAACTCAATTTAGTATGCTTCCTGACACTCCCAGTCCCACGTAATTCATTTGAGGTTTTTTTTTAATCATTTCTTCCGCAGTCATTCATTATCTTCCACGTTATTTTGTTCACTAAAAAACAGCAGCTTCACATACATATTTCATAATACGATAGGTACTCTTTGAAGCCTTCCTCAGTTTGTGCCGCTTCCCTATTAGTCATGCTTCATGGGAGCCAAAACGCTAGTTACCTTTTGTGTCTGTTGCGACAATATTAATCGATCTTTGTTTGCGGTAGGCCCATTTGCATCAAGTTACAAGCACGGAAGATATCTGCTCAATTCGTGCACAAATAAGCGTACATAGACGGTTACAATTAATTTAGCGTTCGCTTTTCTTTCCACATTTCCATATTATGTCAGTCGAATTTTTGCAAGACCATATTTTATATGCTTATAAGGCATTTATTGTGTATATTATATTAAAAGATTTGATAATATTTGTATATTTTGTATTGATACATTTACACTTTCCATTTGATTGCACAAAGATTATGTTCTAGCTTTATTTCTGAGCAGTGATAGCTCCTTTAATTGATGAACTTGCGGATTTAAGTACTTAACTATATCGCTATGTTACGGTTTATCATGAGGTTAGTAGGCTTATATGAAATACAGGTATAATCTCGTTAAATTGCTCCTTGATGTACTTACTTAGCTACCTACTGAACGTTAACTGTGTGTAGCAGGGACCTTAAGCTAAACTATACAAACTGAGTTTTATATTGAACTTTTTTTCTCATTTCTCTAAAATATATACTTTTGGAGAAGTTTTTTTATTAGCTCCAGAATCTATCCTGGGTTCAGTCTGGCTGTATGCTAACTAAGCTTCTACGTACACCAGTGTCTTGTTTGAAAAGTGAATTTGGAAAGTTTTTCTTACTAATTCTAAATTGAATTCAGAACCTCATCATTGCTATGGGTAACCTCGGAAGTACATAATCTATATATTTGAAAAAAAGTATTAATCAGCAGCTGTTTCTTATTTCATATTCTGAAACTCTTTGACTGAGACCTTCGGAGACTTCGGACTCTCCAATTGCAAGGGGTTATCTAAAAATAATTTCGCCCCTCCGTCCACGCCGCCTTTCTGGGTTTTGTCATTTGAAATGGACCTTATTATTTTTTATGGATAGGTACGGTCGCAAGGCAACTGGCATTAAATTAAGCGGATATCCACCATACATTTAATATGGTTTTTTTCGCACTAAATAAATGTAAAATGTATAATTAACGTGTCATCGTGAACCTTGCAATTTGTCTCTGATTATGTAACGCAGTATTTTTTTGTTGTTTTAAAAGCTTAAACTAAATTTGGTATCAATCTATTTAATAATATTACCTAAAATACTGTGACTGATTAGGTGCATAAATAAATTTTTGCCCGATGTTCTCGACCGAATGTAACAACCAAGCAGGTACAGGAGTTTATTGTTGAGCGAGATTTTTAACCGACCAAATCGAGACAATCGAGTCAATCGCGCTTTAGGATGGAGCCGGAATACGAGAGCCGATTTAGCTCAGGTCCGAAATATTACAGGAACCGCGCCATAACCGAAGCCAAGAGTTCTGGCTTCGCACAAATAATTTTAATATTTAGCTGATTTAGTAATTATTTATATATTTGCAATTCCATGACAAGTGACCAAGTGCTTATAAATTATTTTTGATACATCAACGCTGAATTCTAGTAGCTTTGCTATTTACAAACAAAATATATCTTTATGAAATTATACAATCAAACATTTCCGGCAATAACTGAAACTTTTCAGTTAGCTTGCCTGTTGCAGATAGCTACCTGATCTAAGTTTATCTATTTAATTTTTCTTATTAAATTAATTATTTGATTATGTTCAGTACCTGTGACCTGTAAAAATGAAAATTACATAGATTCTTTGTGTTATAGATCTACTATTAGCTAATAAATGGTAGATATTATATTTATTATGTGTATGAGTAGTAGGTATAAAACATAGAAATAGAATACAAACCTCTGTTATATCAGTGACATTAATTAATAATTAAAACTCAACCATATTCGATGTGTTGAGTGTACTTGTAGCAGACTTGTAGAACCTTTAAACAGGAAATTATGAGAACTTTGGCGAATATAATAGATAATTATTTTCAGACGCCAGCATATCAAGCTTCTACAATCTGTTAAATTTCTTTAATAAGTTTTCAACTTTATCGCTAAAGCATTAGGTTCAAGGTTGATTGAGAAAATTTGATAGTTTCAGTTTGATGTGCTTGCGTCTGTACATATGACAAAGTTGTTAGGTAGATAGATAGATAAGCCGTAATGTTACTCTGAAAATTCAATTTGTTGATCCAATGTGTAACTAGGTAATTTTAGTCGATATAAACATTTTAGTGTTTTCCTTAATTGTACATTGCACATCTAAATTTTAAAATACACTTGTGTCATATTTTTGTTGAAATATATTACAAATAATTGTATGTTAATAATATAATATTTATACTACCTACCTATTTAACTTGGAGCGAATTTCCAGATACGTTTTTCTACGTATGATATTGTAAGATGACGCATATTGTTACTGATGAAGATCCTCGGATTTCATCTTGTATGAGATACTTTCTATGAACCGAGCCAATTTCATGAATATAATTTATTTTAATATTTATTTACAATTACACGAATACAGAGTATACTGCCAGTTTTTTATCATAATGATAAATTCTGATAATATGAAAGAAAAATAATGTACCTACTTTTTTATAAAATAAACTTTTTATTTAATTTACACAATAAACATTCGTATTTTTTTCATGATACATGTACCTATGACACATTCAAATAACTGAATAAATATTTTTTATAAATGTTAGCTTATTTTATTTTACGACCTCTGTTGTATGACTTAATAATATGTACCTATGGAAAATACAAAAAAAAAATCTTTTGTATCGGCATAAAAATAGACGGACGAAAATCTGACTTGCGTAAAGCTCTTGCGAGCTATGGCAGTACCTAACATACAAGTGTGCAAAGGACGAATGATTACTTTTTTTTTTTGCTATAAGTAACAAAGGAAAGCTCGGTTTTTAAATTGTTGATGTACCCACAGATACGTAATTAAATTAAAACTGTACTGACTTTTTCATATAAGCTCTGGTCAGGAACTCAGCACACTATTTGAATTTTGTAAGTTCCTTTGTGCAAAGGCTAATTTAATAATTTTTAATATACATTTTTATACTTATAATAATATGATAATATCTTATATAGGTACCTAATAAAAAAAAAGATATCTAGTCACTTTTTATATGGTTAAGTAGTTTGTATTACTTACCTACTCTAAACTATTTTTGTGGTAATCCTCCAAATATGTTTAACATTGGGACCATTAAATCGTCAAAATTATAACTTGTTTACATTTTATAAATATGTCTAAGTCAAAACCTGAGAAATTGTAAGTACATAAATATATAATTATTATGTCACACTTGTTAAAGTTTCGTGGCTATTGTTTCTTTATAAAATGTAACTACCCACAAATAATGTTTTGGGAGTTAGATACGTAAATGCATAAACATACAATAATTTCATTAAGAAGAATTAAGTACAGAGAAATACATAAAAAATGTACCTACTTATTGTTTTATATAGTCCGAATTTATCTTGCTAATTTTTAAGGGGTTAGTAGTTAACAATGTAGGTATTATGTAATAGTGATAGTAAAAATGTAACAATAGATTATTGCCGATACGGGCCATGTAAGCTAAGACACAGTGTCATTTAATATACCTATTGTGTTAGATAAGTACCTACGTTTACATATTACCTACATTATATTAACTTGTAAAAAGTTCATAAAACCAAAATGCTACATTTTCTCAAGACTGACGCCTAAAACATATCATTTATCTGTATTTTCTTGTCACTAATGCATTATTTTATGGTACCTACATTGTATTTTATCTACATACTTACTGCTCTTTGACTATTGTTAACTGTCTTATTTTACCGATGTAATAGTTCTATAATATCTTGTTCATAATTTGACGAAGCAATTCATATAAGGCACAGGACCTACTCAGACGTTAATATGTCACATTGAGAAGGAGACTACAATATTGAATTTATGTACATAGAAACTCGTGTCATGTTAACGGTCGCATAGGTAGGAAAGTAATTTACTTTACATATGCATATATTTCATGAATTTCAATACGGCTAGCTTCATTCTGTAAGTTATCGATCAAAAGCATTGTAACTATTTAAAATTAGTTATCCTAATTTATCGTTATCCATTGTTTCAAGTCGACAAAATTATCATAATTATTTTTGGTATTGTGTGGTACGTTCGGAAATCAATAACGACTCTCGACTGCAGACATTTATGTTACTAAGACGTCTTGGTTATAAAATTAAAAACTTATCGAGTTCTCTTGTCGTGAATTTGTCTGACGAACACCCTTGAGTTGGAGAAAGAGATAATTATTCTAGTTTTTTTTTTTTATATAAAAGCGTCTGGCTTCTAAGTATAAATTTATTCGGGAGAGGAATGATAAAAACAAAATATCCTACCCAGTATTCGTTTTGTAATATTAATATTATGCTAGGAATGTAACGAACAAAATATGAATCGGACCTTTATACCTCATACTCTCAGGAATGTGCAGGGGTGACTGAGTGGTTATAATTATATAACAAATATGACTATTTTATTATTTTAATTTGTGGAAAATGCCAAAAAGTTTTTGGATTTGTATTTTTATAAAACTAAGATGTTTAGGTTAGTATTATTTATTAGCTTTTATTACATATTTACGTAATAATTTTAAGTTCATGCTGTCCTGGAATCATTCTTATTTCAACAATAATTTCGTTGCTATCACGCCATTTAGCCACTCACATACATGGTGTTAGTAATAAAATGTTGCTTTGTGTCACTCATTCATTAAGTCGTGTAGGTACTTTTATATATTTTGTAAACACAGTTTACTTTTCGTCTGTAATACAAAGTAGAAATAAAATGTTAAAATTTGAATGTAACGTTTTATTTTATTTATCTATCTGTATTTCACTCCAGTGTGGGGACACAATTATCTAGTTAAGACTATGAATTATTTCTACCGACATTGACTGCCCCATTAGTCTACCTATTAGTCGCAAGCTCGACAGCTGAGCAAGAGGTCCTGAGTTCGATTCCCGAGGCTAAGTTTTATTTGATTCTTCCATCAGGAATATCTCAGTAGCAGGCAGGTACAGTATAGGTACACGGTAGGTGTACCTCTGCCTTACCGTTCGGGGATTACAGTCGTTATGTTATGGCTACAAGTTATAAAATTAATAAATAGACTTGCAACTTCGTGTAGCCAAGCACACACTTCGGGAACATAAGAACGAGGTTAAGAAAACTGACAAACTTCAGTTCTTCTTCATGAATCGATGACTCAATTTTTAAGTAAGTAGTAACCTGTACAGCTCTGTCGTTGATGGAGGTTGCAATTAGTTGTGCACGACGGGCAGGAGAGAAGGTGAGGCAAATCCTGTGTTGGGGCTCCACACTTGCTCACGCCAAATTTGATCGGCAGCGGCCGTCTTGAGCAAATATCAAAATTATAACAAACAAATATCCCCCCCTCCACACTTAATCGCACCGGCAGAAAAACTGCTCCCTGGTCACGAACTGCAGTGACCGATATGGAAATCTTTGAACAAGCTCCAGTAAGGACCAACGACTGGTATAAAAATCAAGGAAATACAGTAAGCCCTAGAAAGATCAATCGACTGTATAGCAATAAAAATTATGGTTCCCCTTTTTTGGTAAGCCAAACCTGCTGGCAAAAGGCCGATTAAAGATCAACAGACTAAAACAGCCTCTGAATGAAATCATTATCCAAAACAAACATCCAGGTTGAGCTCGAGTTAAAAATAAATGGCGTAGGCGTAGTATTGACTTCGGGAACAAGCGAGGTTCAAATTGTTGGAAAACTACTTAGAATGTAGATCGATCGAGAGACCATTTTGAAATATTTAATTTGATGTTTTTATTAACCTTGTAACTATGTTTATTTGAGGTGCATTGATTCATGATTGAGGGCCCATTTTTAAATCCTTGAGAAAAGAAATAAGACTTATAGGGGAATTAGTTAAAAATAGTAAAAACTTAAAGCAAACGGACATGCTTTAACTAATTCCCTAAGTACTAAGTTAGAATTAAAATAAATGCTGCATGCATTAACTAAGTTAAAATAAATGGGCACACAATCCAGATGCACATGTTTATTTGATACCGGTAGAAATAATAAAGCACAAAAAAGGTAAACATGCCTGCAGCCTAATAGATTTTTCAAGTCCAAAGTTTCACCATTGCGACAAAAAGCACCCACTGTGGAGGTGTGGAGAACTTAAAAGTAGGTAGATACCTATATCTACTCAGTTCAAATTCATGAAGCTCTTCACGATCATCCATCACATGTAGTACACGATACGTCCTCTTGGTAACATCATAGATCCTACCTACCTACTAGCACAGATAGTTTTATGTACCTACATACCTAATGTACCTAAACGAGGTAGGCAGATGTGGATGGATGGGTACCTAGATATTTCATCTAGGCACGTTAAAAATCACTGACACGTTGGTCAGCTCGTTAACGATCTGCGGTTGACCCAGTTCTGCGATCATTGTTCTCACTCCATCCGATGGCAAACAGTTTTATTGCTATCGTAAGTATTACTCCCGGATTCAGTATTAAATGGCTAGGTAGTATCTACCTAATTCTATCACTGTTTTTATTGACTTCTAAAACTTTTGCCAATTAAGTAGAATGAACAGAGCTTATCTAAATAATAAGTTGAGGAAAGTTCTAATTAATTATAAATCAACAAATGCGAAAAGCACAGTTGTTGTTGGGGAACTTATGAAGGGATGAATGTTACAATTATCTGGGATAACCCACGGTAATCTGGGACAAAGACATTAGCATTCCTACAGTTAGGTCGAACGTGGGTACAGGCAGTCCCACTACCCTTGAGAAACGCTTATTGAATTATCCACTTTAAAAACAGATAGAGGATCTCCAATACGATGGCGGGGTCACGGAACATAAAACTAAAGGGACAGGGTGCAGCCATTATAGCAATTCACTTACCTATTGCAATAAGTGGCTCATCCACTTACCAAGTGGGTAATTCTACTTCAGTATTGACATTACGTAGGAAATAACCACCCTTATAGATCTACGAAGCATTCTTATCCTTGAAAACTTTTATGTAACCGCCGAAGATTTTAAACGCTACTCTCATATCTTACTGTTCTTACTAATCGAGGGCCGGGGCCGGTCCGGGGGCTGGTGGTGTTGATGGCTCATATGGCTGATGATTCTATACATTTTAAATGACTGCCTCCAGGCAGCCTGTTTCATACAACAGGGCCGAGCGAAACCTGAATGTGTGCCTACCTCCCCCCCCTCCTCCCGTCTTGTTAAGCTGGTCAAGTCCGCTCAACTAGGTCACTATCTCACTATCTTGCACTTCCGCTATTCGTTATTAAGAAAAAGTCCAAGCAAAATTGACCTGCGCTTTACTAGTACGAGAGGTACCGTTAATCAGACGAAGGCTTTTTTTACTGGCTGAAAATCATACCAAATAATTGTTAAATCATAGCAGGGTTCTGCGCGTCAGCTGCTCCAGAAGTAAAAAAAAGTTAAAAAAGTTTTAAGTTAAGTTTAAAATAAAAAAAAGTTATTTCATACCGCGTTGAACCCTCATGGGGTGATTTTTGGGATAACCTTCAACCTGAAAAAAATAGTCAGCTGCATATAAGTGGGGGAATATACCTACGTAAGCTGCATAAGTGAACTTAGAATTTTCGAAGGCACATTTGACTAAATTCGAAACTATAGGTATTACGACAAAGTTATAAAAGAAAACATGACCGCCATTTTGTAGAAAAATTAAAGTGCAATTTTGGTTTTTTGGAAAAGCTTTTCCTGAGCCAGGAATCGAACCCGCTCCCTTTTGTAAAAAAAAAACATTCTGTATTATTATACTGAGCATTTGAGCAATAGTGTCGCTGATACGGATCAAATACTGCAAAGGAATAATTCGTAGTAAAAAAGGAAGTGTCAGTTTTTGCAGTAGGTAATTTTGAAAAATAGTAGTACCTGTAACGGAAGATTAAAAAAAAGGCATTTCCCTTGGTTTGTCACATAATATTTGTTCCCAGTATTTGATCTAGATCACCTACACTATCGTTCAATGAAATAAAACAGGGTGGTGTTTTGGTTAAGAAACTGGTTCGCTTCCTGGTACTTACAGCCAAAACTTAAAAAAGTGTAGTTTTATTTTTCTTCAAAATCTATTAAATGGTTTCTTTGACTGCTTTGACCAAGTGTCAATCTATCTATATCTTTGATGTCAATAGTTTAGAATTTAGCCGAATATGCCTTCCAAAAGTTAATTTACCCAGCAGACGTATATTCCCCCCACATCCATGCGGCTGACAATTTTTTTTAGGTTTAAAGTGACCCCAATAATCGTCCTATAAGGTTTTGGCGCAGTATGAAATTGCTTTTATATTTTTTTTTACAACTTTGACTTGTTGTGTAACTTTGGTTGCCCTCATGGGTGCGGCAGTTGAATTTCATTTGGATAATCAATGCATATTAAACAGCTACTAAAAATGAATTTCATTTACACTGATATTAGGTATAAAGAGGAAAGATTTGTATGTTTGTAACGAATAAACTCAAAAACTACGGGACCGATTTCAAAAAAAAAATCATGATTAAAGAATTTTTGAAATAGGTCCATTAGTTTTATAATATAATGCTACATTATCCCTGAGTAACATAGGCTATATTAATGTACTAGAAAAAATAAATGTCCACCCGTGCGAACCCGGGTCGGACGGCTAGTTCGGTATAAAATTTCTCACAAAAATTACGCGCTGCGTCCCTTTTGATTGGAATTAATGAAAATGCTTTCATCGGGGGAACTATACCTACACCAAAAAAATAAAATAGAAAAGCATCAAAGCAAGCATAAATCATCTAGAATATTTTTTAATTTTTTTTTTCATTGTTTCCAGGCAAGTCTTCTAAACATACAACATCGCGTAAACATGACTATACGTAGCTACCTATCAAGAAATCGATTAGTTGCGCGCGCCGACTTATCTTCGTGTTACAGTTGAACAGGTTCACGCAAATATCGTCAGCTGGCCTTTTAACATCACCAGGTATTGTTCAAGTCTAACTGCAGCCCCAAGTAGGTGAATTAAAAAAAACTTTTATAAAATGTGTCTAAGAAATATCTATAAAACGTAGCGTTCAATAGCAGTAAAACCTTGAAGTGTAGTGGAATCTGAGCGCCGTTCCTAATATAGCCCTACCATCATAGTGACAATTCTACGTCCATAAATAACTGGAGTAAGTCATGTAGTGCAGTGTTACTTCGGTTATCTCGCCTTACTTTATGTTGTTATTAACTTGATGCCCTAATATAGATACCTACTTAGTAATTAAAAGTAGTTTTCCAGCTAACATTTTGTTTTTTTCATAAATAGTCACCATGCCGGGAGCCAGGCATAAGATACTCGGGCACGTCCTATCTGGCTTTTGCCACAAAATGAATCGTCGTAAACCAATATATGGGGACTCCTTGGACACCCCACTCAACCGATGTCTCACTACCTTGGACATCACTTTACTGGGTGAGTATTAACCTTATACCTACTTGGTTACTTATGTGCTTTCCTTCCTGTTGACCTAATTGGAACAATCTGAGAGGTCCCAGGAAAGTTAGGGTTTCACAACCATGAAATGACTTCATGGGACACGGTGAGATTTAATTTCCTTTGTATATCGGGGTTATTTTGTGTCCTGGCTAACAGAAGTACCTAATTCTATACTTGTATGTACATTTTGTAGGGGGACCTCGCAGCGATCGTTCTGCCCGGTGGCCGAGATTCCCCACAAAATGTGAGGTCTTAATAGTAGATGAGGACCATTAGTGGCCGTCGCCAGTTCCTTGAATCCGGGTGACTTAAAACTATTTTGCTGCTTCCAGGTGTGGGGCACATGGTCGGAGCTGGTATTTACGTCCTGACGGGAACTGTCGCGCGGCACATGGCGGGACCAGCAACAGCCCTTAGTTTTCTGCTTGCTGGAATAACATCTACTTTAGCCGCTCTGTGTTATGCTGAATTTGGGACAAGAATCCCGAGAGCTGGCAGTGCCTATGCTTACACGTACGTCAGTATCGGCGAATTTTGGGCTTTCATCATAGGTTGGAATATCGTATTGGAATATATGATAGGTAAGTTTCTACAACTTTAATATGTTAAAGTATTTCAATAATTTATTTACCTATTGATTCTCTTTAACACATGGTTGGGCAAAGAGCTCTCATTTTGATTTTCGTTGCAGGAGCCGCCTCCGTAGCTCGAGCCTGGTCCGGCTATCTAGACGCAATGTTAGACGGTGCAATAAGCAACGCTACCATTTCCATTACAGGAGAAATGCACGAAACACTTTTGAGTAGATATCCAGACGTTCTAGCCTTTCTTATATGTATCGTAGCATCCTTAATTTTAGCTGTTGGTGTTAAAACCTCAGCATATATTAACAACGGTCTTACAATTTTAAATCTATTGGTTATATCCCTGGTCATATTCCTTGGTTTCTATTACGCTGACCTTGGTAACTGGTCCGAAAAGAATGGTGGCTTCATGCCATATGGAGTAAGTGGCGTATTAGCCGGAGCAGCTACGTGCTTTTATGCATTCGTGGGTTTTGACAGTATATCGGCGTCGAGTGAGGAAGCTAAGGACCCGTCAAAATCGATCCCTATCGCCACCATACTTTCAATGGCACTTGTTGCTTGCGGTTACATTCTGGTGGCCCTAGCTTTAACTTTAATGGTTCCGTATCAGACTATTAACCCTGATGCTGCTTTACCGGCAGCTCTCGGTGCAGTCCACGCCGATTGGGCTAAATATGCCGTTGCGGTTGGAGCGGTATGTGGTATGACCACGACTCTATTGGGCTCCTTATTTTCTCTGCCCCGCTGTTTGTATGCGATGTCCGCAGACGGCCTGCTCTTCGGTTTTCTCAGTGATATCAGTAACAAGTCCCAGATTCCTATTATTAATCTGATAATCTCAGGTCTGTCGTCTGCTTTGATAGCTCTTTTGTTTGATCTGGAAAAACTAGTGGAGTTTATGTCGATAGGAACTCTGTTAGCGTACACTATTGTTAGTGCTGCAGTGATCATTCTGCGTTACCGGCCCGTCCCTGCAGTGGAAGATAAAAGTTTCGGAACTCCACAGCTGGAATCTCCAGGTGACCGGGAAGATAGTTCAGCTACCGGCACTCCGGGTACTGATGGCGGTTCTTCTTCTTCCGAAGTAAATTTATTTCTTTTCGAATGGTTCTATGTATTTATTAAATTTCTTGATTTTTTTAAATATCTGTCTCATTTCAATTTCAGATGTTTGAAGCTCTGACAGTGGGCCGTCTTCGGGCGCAGTACTCTTGGTTGGAGCCTCTAGCGGGTGGCAGGGCTCCCGGGGCTGCGGTCACGAGCTGTGTCTACTTGTTCACAGCTGCCGCAGCTGCTCTTTGCGCTCACAACCACTTTCTAGCTGAGCCAGCTGGACTGTGGGCGCTGCTACCGGATTTCGTTCTCAGTTTCATTATCGTTGCTTGTAAGTGTTGTTCCTGCAGGTGGGACTTTTCCGGCACCATTCTGTATCAGGATATTTTTCATTTCTGATGTGTCTGCATACCTCCTTGGGAAAAAGGCGTTAAAGTTTATGTTTGTATGTATATTTTTCAGGTTTGGTGATAATTTGGGCGCATCAACAAAGTCCGACGCGGCTGCCGTTCCGTGTGCCGTGGGTGCCGTTGCTGCCAGCCCTCAGCGTCTTACTCAACGTAGAGCTCATGATCAATCTCAACGCACTCACCTGGGCCCGATTCGCTATTTGGATGACTTTCGGTCAGTTAAATACATTGTGATATCTTTATTCTACGTCTCTACGACATAATAATTTACGTGCCAGAAACTTGGAACTTTTCCATCGACTAATTATGTAGGTGTCAGTCATTACAAATAGTCACATAACTGACTAGTTACAATAGTCGTGATGGTTACATTTTTTTAGGTAGCTATTGTTATTTATGAGTTCTTTCTTGTTTGTATACTCGTGTATCTAACTGCCGTAAAAGGTGACGACACATTTTAATGTAAAGATGGGCTGCAATAAGTATAGGTACTATCTATACAATGTGCTATTAAATATCCCTTTTTCAATTTATTCAAATCTCCCATTAGAACATTGTTGTTTTAATGTTTTGATATTGAAAGAAAATGTTTAAAGATTTTCAATAACCTGTATCTGTACTGACAAAATTATACCTACATTATAATGAGAACTTCAATAACGCTAGACGTAATATTTCCAGGTCTTCTCCTATACTTCCTATACGGCATCCACCACAGCAAGCTGGGTGAGGGCGTGACCGGTCTCCTGTCCCGCTCGGCTAGCGGCGGCGGGCACAGCGGCGGGTGGGGCGCGGTGGAGAAGACCAGCGCGATCGCGCGCCGCGTTGGCCGCTTCGCCCGCGGCAGCAAGGGAGACGACCGCAAGCCAATCATCAGCGACGACGACCTATCTAGGCGCGAACCTTGATTCTAAATTACTGTATGTATATATTCTTTACTTAATCGAACATACTGTACCGTGTTTGACGTTTTCTTAGTCTTGCCAGCTTTTTAGTACTGATTTTTGCTAAAGTATTGCCACAAGTGTGGCCGTTATAATCACTGTGATCACAATTTACCGGGAGAATGGACGGCTGAGTATAGTTTAAAGCGCATCACCATATCTTATTGTGCTTTAAATATAGTTGATTATTGAGTGTTTATTCTTTAGGGCTTAAACCGTAAAGTAGAGGGAATTTATGTAAATTGTACTTAGTTATGTACTACTGTATTAATTCGATTTTGCTACGCTAAGGAACGAAAATAACGACATCGCTATATTTTAAGGGTTTAGACGCACGCCAATTTGGGTGCTTTATATTTGAATGCCTATACAGAGAATTCAAAACCACATAAAGTATTATGATATAAACTGTAGTTCAGTACCTAAATGAGTAAACTAATTCATGCATTAATGTTACTTTTATGGTAGTGATCTATAGTGTGATGATCGTATTGTAAAAATATAATCAATAGTGTACAGTACCTACAGATATAGACCAATAGAATCTCAATATTCAAATATGTCTTATGAATTGAAAACTATAATATAAATATCAAAGAATCTACCAAACAATTATTATACCAAAGAATGATTAATTGATATAAGTTAAGGATAAAGCATTATAGTGAAGTTAGCTATAGGAAGCTTGCAAATCACAAGCGCGAGTTATGTGTATTTTATGCTATTAACATTATGGTCTAAATTGCAATGATCGACGCGCGCTCATGAATTGCAACAAGTATTCTTGTTTAGGTTTTAATTAATTTAAATAAACTAATTTGGTTTTCCCAATTTGCTTTAATCAGTTGGTAAATAAGATGTAGAACTATTGTATTGCTTTGTGGATGTGCCAGAAAAGAATCGAATCTCCTTGACTTCCTACTAAAATTTATTCAGACTACATTTAAAAATAAGAAAATCATATTCGTAATTTAATGGTTTTTATTGCCAAACAAAATTCATTTTCACAGTGCCATTTTGATGTCAAATATAACAGGGTCAATTAACGTATAAAAACAATGTGCTGCGACACTGCAACAGCTCAATCACATTGAGTCTGTGTCGAAAATAACAATCTTAGCGTTATTACTTATTTTGAAAAGATTTAATGAATATTACAAACAAACAGTGTGCAGCATTTAACTAATGAATGTGGTTTTATTATAAAATATACGGGGTGGAAGGGACACCGACGTGAAAACGGTTATCGCGTGTTCAGTTCATCATTGTGAGCCCCCCTCTATCTAGGAGGGGCTCAGAGTGAGTGATGTGTCCCTTCCACTCCGTATTGAGAAATGCGGAAAAGTTGATGAAAATAATTTTATTGTTATTCCAGATCGTATTGAAATGTTAAAAAATAAAGATTTATTGTACGAATGCACAAAATGTTACTGATATTATATCAATCCTTTCACAAAGGTTCTATGTAGAAATGTTTCTTCCAGAAATGCTTGGTTATGTTTTATATAATTTATTTTAGACATACTCCTTGTTAGAATTTATGACAGTTGCAAGTTATTACTTAGCACAAAGTGTACTCTTACATTATTACGTAAATGTCTTCACAATTGTATGGATTTATAGTGTATTTATGGCGCAAATTACATAAATAAACTATAGCATCGTTGTTAAAAAGATTGTATATTTTAAGTGTTGATGTGTACATAAAGAAATTATAAATAATACGTCACTGCTGCGTTTTTGTTATTCCCTGTAGTTTATTATTACATAAAAAGTTCTTAGACAATAAATATACATATACAGAAAATTGAGAAAACAATAAAACATTTGTACTGTCGACAAAAATATAATAGATATTCCTTACTCATAGACGTTGTACGCTATACAGTAATACTTAAACATTAAGACATGGACGTAAACAATTTATAATAGACAACAATTTTAAAGTAATTACTTTTAACATAATATATAAATTAAACAATAATCACACATCCTTATGGAAATTGAACTATAATTCTTATTTAAACTACCTTACTACTACCTAAATACGTCGACTGACGACTATATAAAAATAATATAAACTGTCATTAAATTGGAATAGTATATTGCACCCTTTGTAAAAAGATGCATACAATTCAAATACATGTTAATAAAATATACATATTATATACAGAGTGGGGCAATTTTATAAATTCAGCTTTGGCATAGCTGTGTAGTTAGAAAATTTTAGTTAAAATTTAAAGTCTTGTATTGTTTCTAAATGTAGGATTGGGCAGTGCCTAGGGGCTAACAATATGGCAAGCCCATAAGTCAAGCAGGCTGTTCAGAAACCAGAACATCATGAAGAATGGTATGTTATAGGGTCACTCCAAGCTTGTAGGCTTGCATGGAAGTACAACCATGAGGATTAAGGTACCTATAGTTAAAAAAATACTGAGAAGCGGGGAAATTTCTGGCTATTGGCATATCTATAGGCCGCTTGAGAATACATTTTAAGATATTGAATATAATACAGACTCACAAGTATGGAGCATTGGAGCACCAACAATTAGATACATAGCAAGAAAAGTATATATTATTATAAGCCTATATTGTCCGCCTGCAGGGCAAAGGCCTAAGTAAAGTATACATATATTAAAAAAAAACTATATGGATAATTCATAAGAAAGTATTTATTTCTAATCGCAGACTCAACAGGCAAATTAAATCCTGCTTTGAGTAGAGGACTGCACCTAAAATAATAATATTGCGTTCATCTCACTCGCTAGAATTGTGCAAACTGCATTTGTCTCGTTCGGTGAAATTACTAATACTTTGTCACACGGTCACAAATAATTGAGTCAATCTTCGGGAGAAAAACTTAAATACGAATTTGCTACCATAATAACTAATTAAATACACACAATTCTACTAAAAATGCCTTTTCAACCGTAATTCTTAACGAAATTCACAAACATGTTAACCTTCATAATAATTAAAAGAAAAGTTTTTGAGGAACAGCCCTATTGTATGAGTAAAATCAGTAGACGTATTTCCCTGGAAACATTTACATTATATACATATTATAGCGGAATTAAGAGATTCAGTCTTATCTGTTGTATCGGTTGATTTGCCAGGCGGACGAGGGCAGCCGTTGGAGCTTGTTGATGGTCGGCCGGCCCCACTGCAGCCACAGGAAACCAGCCACTAGACATAGCACGGTTTCTATGTAGAAGCCGTCGATCCGCACGTTACATGTGCCGCCGCCTGCTTTACATAGCTGTGGACAGGAAAATGCAATTGATATATATATATGTATACATATTCTATGTAGTTATCGGGGTTTTTACAATTATATGTTTATGTAGGGAAAATTGCAACGACCAATAAACTATAATTGTGCATAGGTAGGTACTTCACTGTGTCGTTATTTTTAGATTACATCAGTACCTAGTAGATACAGTACATTCAATCTCGTTCGTCGTCGTATTCAGGGGACTAGGGGATTTTTCTGAAATAATTATAAGTACCATAAAATATTCGTGTTTAATTGTTATCACGATTTCACTTACCGACTCTTCCATCGAATTGGCACACACGTTGTCTTCTGATGTTGAGCATGACTTGTACGTCAGATGGTCGATGGCCCAGAGCGCAAGAGTGTTGGGCCAGTTAGTGCCAAGGTTCGACATTGTGTTCAAGAAGGTCATATAGGTGCCGCCTACAGCCGGGTCCGATACTTTGGCGAAGAAAGCCATCACAGCCACAAACATGCAGTACAGGCACGTCTGAAACAATCATGCAGGATTATTGATATAAACTAGAGTAAATTGAATTGATGTTTTTTTTTAAGTTTGTGGGTCACAATTTTTTTTTTTTTTTGTAAAATGATCACATGGACATATTGGGCGGAGAAGACCGTCGCGTCGGAGTCTTATTTTTCTATGAGTAGTCTTTAGAATTTGGCATGTTAGTGGGCAACGGTAGTTATTAAGGGTTTTATTCATAAACGCTGGCTATTCATTATTTAATTTTGAGCAGCTTTTATTAATAAAACTCTAAATATTTTAGCCCTAGTATCACATACCTGATGAAACATGTAAAGCATCATCAAAACGCCTAGGTACGAGTAGGACGGGCCAGAGTCGCCCAGGAGTTTGGGTGTGAGGGCCACGAGACCGGCGGCTAGCGGTCCCACTAGTAGTCGCAGAGGGAACGCGCGTAACCATAGCGACAGCGGCGCTGGACCCGTCGTGTGTTTTGCTAAGAGCTGGAATGTAAAACGCAACATTTGAGAATGCATCACATAAAAATGCCACATTGATTTTCTTATTTTCTTTTTTAAATACATGAAGATGTTAATCTGTTGTTCAAACACAGACGCTGGGGGTAGTCTGGCAGCAAGGCGTAATTATGTTTCCGCACTTAGTCCTTCAAGTGAACTTTTGAGCGTGAGCCGAGCCGTTATTCCAACCAGTCTCCAGACTTCGATTGCATCTGCACACAATTATTGTCGAACTGTTAGCGAGCGCCATCACCTGTCTGAACAACGTATAAGTTATTCGTTTATAAGAGGTATTCGATCTCTATCTGAACCAATTACAATTATTGTTGGTCTGATAGAAAGCTACACTATTACTGCATGACACACAATATAATATTTTATTGTCCTGTCTTTGGGCTCCTTTGTCAACAAAGGTTGTTTTAATACTAACCACTGGCATTATAATTTGCACTGGGACTAGTGGAACTGCAAGGAGGGCCAAGTCTTCCCTCGGTACTCCAGCCTCTACGAGTTTCAGTCCTGACACCGCATCAGCTGCGCAGAACCCAAGCTGTAAAAATAATAACAACCAGATTAATGAATATGCTGGGATAAATCTTGTGCAGAGTGTGTCTAAGCCCAAATGATTAAGTTAGATATTTACCTTAGCAGTAAACAGTACCAAAGCTAAAGTGCGAACTGCTGGCAACTTAATAATTGTGTAGAGTTGTTTATAAGCAGTCACAACATCACTGAAGCCTTTCACATTATTATCTTTGGTGTTAGCAGAATCATTCGTTTCATGCTTGAACACTGCTATGAGCGTAGTGGTGACAATGAACACCCATCCCCAGAAGAGAAGGAAGCTAGCTAGAGTAACAAGACCAGTTTCTTCTGGCACCGAGCGTAGATATTTGTTGCAGAAGTAAGGAGATTCCAGCGCCAGGAACATGACGTATCCGAGGAAGAATCCAGCTGTCTGACCAACAGTGTTACATGTTGAAGCATGTCCTACATTACACCTGGAAAATTATAGACCCGGATTATTACAAAGAAGTGACTATTATCTAATCAATTATCAAATAAGTACTGATAAATAAGAAAAATAATTTTATGTTTAATTGATACTGATATTTAACTGAGGATTACACTGAAATTCAATTTCAGCTATCTCGAATAAAACAGTTTTGATTTTAAGACATATTGGTATGACTATCGGACAGCCTAATGATCTTGTGTTTGAAAAGTCAATTACAAATTATTCAAGGTTGCGGATTTAATAGTCACAATGAGTTTGTTGATTTCTGACACTGACACAGCAAATTATTATTTTTGATTGCATGAGGTTTGTGTCTGACCAAAACAGGATTTTCAGCTGAAATCGAACCTTTGACCGAAATCAAAACTTAATGAAAAATATATAAAATAAAGCTTAAAATTCTAATGGCATGTTAAAATCTAGAGTATTTAAATTTTTACACATATACAGACAGTTAAATAAAATAAAAAACAATAATTACAGTATGTGACTAAAATAGTTATACATATTATATGAACTCAGCCATGTTAGCCAAACAACGCTCAACAATTCACGAACAGCAATAAACTAGAAAATAAACTAGATGGTTTCGGAAGAAGAGTGGCCCCGCTGGCGGGGCCACTCTTCTTCCGAAACCATCTAGTTTATTTTTAAGATCTTTCTTGGCTGAAATCAAACCTTCAGTCAGTCCATACATAAAGTATAACACAATTTATTATTTACCTTTTAAGCATGGTAAGGGCCCATCCATCAACAGCTATATCTTGCGTAGCCGCCAAGAAGTTTAAGAAAAGGAATGACATCGTTAGGACAATCATTGAAGGAGCTATCTCATCAGTTCCAAGCCAATCAGTTACACTGTATGACATGATGATCATCACAATTCCAATCAAGTATTGAACTGGTACAAGCCATGTTTTTCTTCGACCAAATTCTGGCCAGAATAGAGCATCCACTATAGGAGCCCATAATAACTTCACACTGAATGGCCAGTTGACAAAACTGAACTCTGCCTGAAAGTAATTAGTTTAAACATTTAAGTAAGAAGTAAACAAATTAAAAAGTGGAACAGAATTTATAAGAAATGCATTAATGTAAGTAACCTTATAACTTTTATTATTGTGTTTTGTAGCTCGCTCTTGTTACATAAGTGAAACACAATTTGTAAGAATTACTACTTCTGAATAATTAGACAGGAAGTTACTTGTGCTGGCTTAAAAGCCTTCTATATGCTGTATAAGGACTAAGGCAGAAGAGCAAGAGAGGTTTCAAGGAGATTTCTGTATAATATGTTTTTCATAGAAACAAAGTGCAGTCTATTATTTTTGTGTATACGTAATATAATCGTAAATCATAGTCAACAAAAAGTAAAAACAAAAAACTCATTAGTTTCTAATCAGAATTGTACCTATGCATTTAATAGTTATCATAAAAAGGTAATTTTATGGGTTAAACCCATACAGAATTGATTTGAAGCAGAAATATTGAATAACATGAATAAAGAATCATTACCTGTTGGGTGTAAGTTATGCCGCGATTTTGAAGGAGCATGGGCACAGCCCCAGCCAGTCCTAAGGGTATACCCTGAAGGGTATAGAGAAATAGCAAAACAGCAATATTGAATTCATCTCCCTTGATATTACTACGCCCTCCCTCTACTACATTGTCACCATTTTCAATTAAATCCTCCTTCTCAGGTGAATGCTTACGTTTTGTTATCGGCATGACTGAACCAAGTATAGCCTGAAATTTATTAGAAAATAACATAAATCCACATGACTGCCACCAATGTAACAAATACACGTCATTGAATTAGATTCTGTTACTGCTTACTACACACCTTAATTTTGCCCGCAATCAATCAATTTGTATAACAATTAATAGTCGTGATATGCCGGAAAATACAAAAACTATGAGTGACCATTCATTCCTATATCATTTCATTTACCGTAAGAAAAATAATTTTATAATTTATCTGATAAAAGTGCAAGCGCGTTTCCTACCTAACGTCACAAACGCGAGTGGGGAAATGTCAGGTGTCAACTTGTCAATAAAATTCATTTTCACAGTGTGTCAATAGGGCTGGGCTCAGTTATTTAGTTACTTCAGTGGTTTTTACTGTTATTACTAAAGTCTATTTTTAATCTCGGAGACTAAATTGACAAGTACAAATGGTAAACTGACACAGATTTCAATAGCTTTTAAGTCAGTTTTGGCATTTTCACTTGTCAATTTAGTCTCCGAGATTAAAAAACAGACTATAGATTTTACGATCGTTCGCGCCAGTGATAACGATGATAACGGAGGTGATAACTCACTAGGCGCTCAGAGCTCATTTATAGGTCTCTCGGTAGGATTACAGTTTCAGTACAAATTGAAACGTTAACGTGATCGTCTAGCTAAGCCCTTTGATTGGTCTGGATTGGCCTTGAGCCAAGCTAAGCCGACATCGTCAATCATCGTTAGGTAAGTACTTCTAAGTTCGTGTGAATCAGCTGTTAAAGGTCATAGGTTAAAAATTATCAAGGATACGTCACTGTAACTCAGGGCTGCCAGATTGTATAATTGGATACAAAAACTGTATAATTTGGTTACTGATTGTATCCTCTTTGTATCCTGGACAGGGATTGAAAACGGTTCCAAAATACCGGTAAAATACCGGTATTTAGGGGTTCCGGTACCTATACCGGAACAGGAATCAGAACCTAAATTGGAACCTTTAAGAACCTTTATTTTACCGGTTCTTAGGCAAAGCGAGTCTAAACTTGTTTTTTGAGGTGCGGTCTGGTGACCGGCGCGATGCAGCGCGCGGCGTAGTGTGAGGAGAGGGGAGTTTGTACGACATCACATTTGTATTGGCGGATCTTCTGTTACGAACGTGCGCGCCACTCACTCGAGTTCGTATTGATAAAATTTATAGTTTTTAAATTATACGTACCTATTTGATTGGCTTGTTTTGTGTAATATATTAGTGTAATAGGTAAAATATATTAGTATAATAATCTATTTTAAGAAGAAGACGTTACTTAATTATTATTACGAAAACTGACAAAAAAATTGAAATTAAAATTACTTACTTACTTTATTATTTTGAAAAGAAAACACCCTCACTTTTTGTGATTATTTATTTACTCGTATATCGTATATTTTTGTCTCCTAATACAAAATATTTTTTGTATTAGGAGACAATTCACCTTTTTTTTTGTAAAAATACTGATATAAAAATATTGTTGGTCAAGCGTGAGTTCTACACACAAATTATTTATTTATTTATTTAAACTTCATGTACAAAAGTGGTACATAGGCGGACTTAATGCCACAAGGCATTCTCTACCAGTCAGCCTTTGGGTCAAATAGGACAGCATTGTGATAGAGTACAAAAAAAAATAAGAAAAATATATATTCTGTTAACATAAATTGATATACATAATAGGTACAAATAAAATGAAATGAACTAATATATATTATAACACATATAAATAGTCCAAAATACGAGAAACCTTATAATAGTTACTATGACTGCTAAAGGCCAGCTAATGAGAAATTTAGTCTGATTGCAAATAGTACTTCTGAACTGTTCTTTTGAAAGCTATTTTGCTTTCAGCTTTTTTAATGCCAAGGGGTAGCGCGTTCCAGAGCTTTCTAGTTGAGACAGCGTAAGAATTGGACATAAAACCAGTTCAATGTGAGGGAATTTCAAGGAGTATGTTTTTAGAAGCTCGAAGGTTACGATTGTGTGAACTGCCCAACACTTTGAAATATTCTTTTAGGTAATCGGGAGCACGAGAATCCGTCAAAATAGTGAAGAGCATACAGAGAGATCTGAGGGACCTCTTGAGTCGGATAGGAAGCCACTAAAGCTGAAAACGATATGAAGAGATGTGATCGTACTTACGAAGGCCAAAAACAAAGCGAATACAATTATTGAGAAGACGATCCAATTTGTTTAAAAGTTCTTGGGATAGATCAGAGTAACAAACATCAGCATAGTCGATAATGGCACAAGTGACTGGACTAAAGATAATTTAGTGCTAGATGGGAGAAAATTTTTGAACCTATAGAGAGACCGCAGCGAGTAAGTGACTTTCTGGCTGACCTGAGCCACCTGCTTATTCCAACTAAGTGTCTCGTCAATGTGCAGGCCCAAGTCTTTTACGTGTGGTGAGAGAGAGATCACAGAGTTGTCGAACATAAGCGGCATTAGCTGGCTAGTATCCAGATTTCTCAGGTAGTACGAAGTACGAACTACCTTTGAGGATAGCCCGGCATTTCCCGACGTTGAAAGCAATGCCGAACTTAGCAGACCATTCTCCGATAGTTTGAAGATTAAGTAATGAGATGAAATTATTAAGGTTAGCAATGTCGGATTGAGCGTAAAGTTGCAGGTCATCAGCGTATAGGTGGTAAGAGCACTTGAGGATAGTAGTAATGGAGTTTATAAATAAAGAAAATAAGAGAGGAGAGAGTATACCGCCTTATGGAACACCAGTTGCCAGGTCGCACCAAAAGGAGTAATCCTGATCAGCACGCACCGCCTGCTGGCGACCACGAAGATATGATGAAAACCAATCACGTTACAACGAGGAGACCCCAATTTGAGACAGTATGGCCAAGAGAATATCATGGTCCACGGTGTTAAAAACTTTGGAAAAATCGATTAAAACCAACACCGGAACCCTCGAATTCTCGAAAACATCCCTAATGTATATTTTTTTTTGGATGGTAAATCATCAAATAACCTCCCCCGCTCTGGGTGGAGTGGGAGGGAGTGTCAGACTTTTACTGACTAAAACCTATCCATGTTCCTTCTTTGCTCTTTGTATTCCAGGGCCACGGTATCTCTTTCGAACAGTCCCGCAGCCCCGGCAGGCATTCGTGCAGGCGCGCGAAAACTATCGCCTCCAGATCCCATGGCGGCAATCCGGCTACGAAGGAGGCTCGCCGCTTCGCGGGAGATCGTGCGGTATCCCCGGACTAGCCTTAGTTTGGACCCCTCAGGTTGGGCAAGAGCAGCTTGAAGGCAGCCCCGGCCCGTTCCAGTTTTTGAGCCAAACGTCGAAAATGCTCCACAAAGTTCCACCGGCTCTCGAGGACGAGTCCTAGGTACTTCATAGTCGACTCGACGCCGATGGGAACCCCTCCTACTGTCCATGGATCCCGACAGTGGCGCATTCCGGAGGTCCGAGGCCCATGAAAGCACATGGCCTCGGACTTGTGCAAAGCCACCTCGAGACCCAATTGCCGGATCCTCTCCACGACTATCGCAACCCCGCGTGTCATCAGTTCGGCATCCCTAATGTCTTCAGTAACCTTGAGCAAGGCTGCTGGCTGTGCTGTGGCCGGGCCGAAAACCAGATTGGAATTTGGACAACAGGTTATTCTTGAGAACGTAAGAAGATATTTGCCTCAGAGCAGCTGCTTCAAGGATCTTGGAAAGGAAAGGGAGAATGGATATGGGTCTGTAGTGAATTGGCAAACTGGGACTGGAAATTTTTGGAAAAGGGATAATGTAAGCCACAAACCTGGAAACACACCATGATACAAAGAAAAATTTAAATTTAAGGACCTCAAGGTTTGTCACGGGGGAGAAAGCTGTTTAGCTGCACAAGAAGTCACTTTGAAATGTATTTATTACAAAAATAAAAACGAGTGTACTTTTGGACCACCCGACTGAATTGAAACTTCACGTAAACGCATATTTGTACTTTTATTATCCATCTTGGCGACAATCCATCTAGTTGTAAAGTTTCAACACACTTGTGATTATGTTGAAAAACAAAGTACAGCCCGGCCGAGGCACGAACATCAATAAATTTCGGTTATTCAATCCCTGCTCCGAACACACATCCCCTCTTCCGTAAGGAACCTTTAAATCGGATGACAATGAACCGGTATAACATCATCCAATTTAAAGGTTCTAGGAACCGGTATTTAGAACCTGTACATCGGAACCCAAACCGGAACCGATACCGGAACCGGAACCGTACCGAAAAGAGGAACCTTTATAAGAACCTAAATGAAGAACCAGAACCGAAATTGGTACCGGTTTTCAATCCCTGATCCTGGACCCTCATGTATAATTGGATACGACGTTAAGCCTGTGAGTACTATAATAAAATTATAAAATAACGTAGGTAAATTCACCATTAATCATTACTGTGTATGTTTAAAAAAAAAATAGCACTGTTTGTATCCTGACACTGAATTTTGTATAATTTCAGAAACATTTCCGAATAATTCATAATTGTCTACTGGCAGCCCTGCTGTAACTGCATATTCATTATTAATTGTTTACAAACCTAAGTATAAAGTCGTGCCAACGGTACTGGTGTATGGCGATCATGTCGTAATAGTTCTGTCAGTATAAGAGGTATTCTCTTTTTGTTACAAAACTCTACAAAAATCAAATAAACAAAAATCTTTCAAAGTTTAAATACAATACTACCACATCACCTCATACAACGGAAATGAAGGTCTTCAAGATTTAAACCTACAGAGGCAAAAAAGACATACCGGCGGCGCATCATATGCTTGACTGTACGTACATTCATTGCCGTTGTATGATGCATCCACGAGACCACGACGTATCCCTGGTCCTGCGGCTTGCACCATGTCGGATTTCCCGTCACTCCATTCCGCTTCAGGCTTCAGTCCATTTATTGTAGGAATAAAGAGAAACCATTATCTGTGAGATGAGTTTTGACATTGGCTTGACATTGACAGAAAATTTAGTTATCCTCCTTCTTGCGCTTGTCATTGTCAAAATCAAAATACAATCACACAAAATGTTAGTTTAAAATCTGGAAACGTGTGTTTTTATGAATTTAATCACAATTTTGTAACCTTATAACTTCTTTTAATGGGTTCCGTAGCTCGCTCTTGTTTCTTAAAATGCTTGTTGGATTCCCATGCACCTATAAAATTAATTCACAATGTCGAAACATTGATAGGTCGCAACAAATTAACAAAAATTAAGGATCCGGCTTGTTCTCGTCAGCAACGTAAGAAATATTATATTTGGTAAAACCCAAAGAAGATGTCATCATCCTCTTGCACCTATGCATGCATTATTTGGGGTTACTTGTCTTTCATTTCTATATCTTTTTTAGTACTTATTATTTTTACAAAATCTTTTTTTCAATGAAATACCTACTTATTTTCGTTATTTTTTTTTTAGTTTTGCTCACAGCAGACTGTGAAGAATGTTTGGTTGCAGTCAAACAGCTGGGAGTAAATCCCTCAGGTCTTGATGGTTTTGCTCTACAAAAGGACTTAGAATATAAAGTAGAACATGGCTCTAGAATTGAAATCTTGTTAAACAATTATATTCATGTCATAGAATTTGATCCACCACCAGATAACTGTGAAAAACTAAAACCAGGCAACAAAAGAAAGCTAGAAGAAGGAGAGTCTCCTAGACAGAGGAAAAGCTTAAAGACAGAGACTCCTCAAGTAAACGAAGCTATGGAAAATCTGTGGGAAGATATAGACAAAGGTGAACTCTATGTATTTACCTCAAAAGGTGTCAGACCTAGCAAGAAGATAGCTGCATTTGATATGGACGGGACATTGATCAAGACCAAGTCTGGCAAAGTGTATCCTGTTGACACCAATGACTGGCAAATAGCTTTCCACCATGCTCAAGAGAAGTTAAAAAGGCTTGTAGAATGGGGTTATAAGCTTGTGATATTAAGTAATCAAGCACCAATCGGCAATGGGAGGGTTAAGATTGAAGACTTCAAGAAAAAAATTGAAAACATTGTAAAAAAGTTGGATGTTCCTTTTCAAGTATACTTAGCTACAGGTAAAGGATTTTACAGAAAGCCAGCTACTGGAATGTGGAAAGTTTTATTAGAGCAGGTAAGGCACAGCAAACTTTTTGCAAATAGTTCTGTTAATTTTTGACATAGAAATCTTGAGTGTTTTTTTGTTTTAGAAAAATGACGGCATGGAAGTATCTTTAGCTGATAGCTTTTATTGTGGTGATGCTGCAGGCAGAGTCGCCAATTGGGCCCCTGGCAAAAAGAAAGATCATTCAATGGCTGACAAACTAATGGCTGACAATCTCGATCTTAAGTTTTATACTCCTGAAGAATTTTTCCTGGATCGCCCAAGAGGTAGTATCCCTATGAATAAGCCAGATTTTAACCCTAAAGAACTTGGATCTGGAACATTTAATAATGATTTGATTGGAAAAGAAATAGAAGTGAGTGTGTTGATTAAAATAAATGAACATAATTTAATGTAGTTTAAAAAAAAAAACTTATAATAAGGTTTTGTTTTATTTTTTTCAGATATTGGTTTTGGTTGGGTTTCCTGGTAGTGGAAAGTCATTTTTGGCAAAACAGATTGAAACGAAATCTGGGCACAAATATGTCACTGTGTGTAGAGATGTTCTTGGCTCTTGGCAAAGATGTGCTGCTGAAGCAACCAAAGCTCTGCGGGTAAATTCTCATGATTATGTGTAGTAAAGAAGCTAAAACAATAGGGTTTGCTTTTATTGATAATTTTATAGTCATGCCTAATTCAACTCCTGGAGGGTGCAATTAGTTGTGCACGACGGTCAGGAGAGAAGGTGTGGAATATCATGTGCTGTGTTGTTCAATTTTATAGTGAAAAAACAGTATGATTTCATAAAAGTTAAATGGTTCATTATGTTATGGCGATTTTCTTGATTGTCTAATGTATAACGAGTTGGTCTTGAAGAAAATTAAACAAGGTCAATTACTGCTCAAACTTCCACCATTACAAACCAATAAGCTATTATGTAACCTGTTGTTGTTTCCAGCGAGGCAAAAGTGTAGTAGTCGACAGCACCAATCCTGACAAAGAGTCCCGCGGCCGCTGGGTGTCGCTTGCCAAAGAAATGGAGGTGGGCTGTCGATGCGCGGTCTTGACCGCTAGCATGGCGCATGCAAAACACAACAACAAGTTCCGAGAACTGATGAAAATCAAGCACATTCCAGTCAATGACATTGTTTATCATACTTACAAGTAAGTGCATTAAAGTTAACTTACTCAGATAAGGCTTCAAGGATATAGGACAGATTCTTTGCTAATAAAAAAACACTAACCTCCTTTTGGGCTCCGTCCGAAATAAATAAAATTGAAGTGTCTGTTTGTAATAACAAAATAACAGCTTTTTACTGATTGCATATGAAAGTATACACGGCACTTATAATAAAAAAACCCTTTTTTTCTAATTTTTGCCTGACTGTCTGTTTGTTCCGGCTAATCTCCGAAACGGCTAAACCGATTTTGACCGGACTTTTACTGACAGATAGCTGATGTCATAAGGAGTAACTAAGGCTACTTTTATTTTAGACTAAGAATTAGAATTCCGTTCAAAAAAATGAAAACCCTTGACATCGGTGTAGTAAGAATCTATCAGGGTTGTTGCTGATGCATAGTTTTTTCACATCAGCGGATGCTGATGCTGATGCTGATTTTAATTATTTTCTTAAAAAAACAGGGAAAAAGTAAAATCTGTCCGTATTAGTACGCTCTTTGCGTGAATAATCCTTGTTACATAAGTTGCAGTTTGCAGTTTCTAGATTCCTTAATTTAAAATACGTCCATATTCCACTTTTCAACGGATAACACTCGATAGTGAACGGGAAAAAAAAAAACAAAAACTTTCACGCGTAATGACGAATTAACGTAATGAGACAAGTTTGTGTTTGTTTGCAATCACAATCCCCGCAGACGATCTTTTAATTGGTCAAAGTCGCAGGCAAAAACTACACGTGATATAATCCTCTCTGCGGTCATGTCACGACTCGAACTTCAGCATTAATAATCAGCATCGATCAATGCGGATGCTGATGCTGATGCTGATGTTGAAAATGATGCTGAAGATCAGCGGATGCTGATGCTGATGCTGATGTTCGCAACAACCCTGGAATCTATATATATAAAAGGAGAACTGACTGACTGACATATCAACGTACAGCCGAAACTACTGGGGCTAGGAATGTGAAATTTTATACACGGCTTCCTATTATAATGTAGGGGAGCACTAAGAAGGGGTTTTTGGAAATTTAACCTTTAAGGGGGTGAAAAGGGGGAATTTTGTTTGTATGGAAAATGTACGTAACCCACGCGGACGAAGTCGCGGGCAAAGTGCTAGTATTTTTATAATAATTTAACGCAAACGAAAGTCGCGGGCAACAGCTAGTAGGACATAATTTCTAGAAGTGCCAAAAGTTTTACTTACAAATTTCACTCTCACACAAAATGTGAGTGATAGTTTGTTTGGATAACGATGCTTCACAACACGACACGTAATTCTACTATGAATCCAACTTTACCCTGTGACTAATGCTTTGATAACACGCGTCGAGTCAATGCCAAGACAGAGAACTTGGTAAGAGTAATCAACGCGTTAATCTTACTTACCCTGTACTGAACTTTACCTGGGGGAAATTGGAAGGTGTTAAACGTCCAATAGAATGTAGTTATTTACACTTCTCCTCTCCGCTTAGTTTTAGTGGAAACGGTTGAGCAGAGATGAGAGATGTCTCATAATTGTTCAGACCAGACACAGTAATTGCCAGGTGTGCTATGAGCGACGTACGGTTGCTTCAGCTTTGCACATCTCCTCTCGTATGTGTCTCGTGTGCGGTGCTCCTAAGCATCTCTTTTCCTTTCCGCTTTAGTGGAGTCCGGCCGTTGTCCTGTGTGTGTGTTGTGTGTGTTTGTGAGTGTGTGTATTGTGTGTGTTGTCTTGTGTTGTCGGTCTTTGTCCTTGGTGGTTTTTTACTCAAGTACTTTTTTGCTTTGTTTCAGAAACAAATTTACTGAGCCATTAACTAGTGAAGGATTCACAGAAGTAATTCCTGTTGAGTTTACTCCTATTTTCGACGATAAACAAGCTGAGAAGGTATATCGAATGTATTTGCTAGAAAAATAAACTTTGAATAATTTTTAAATGCTTGCTATGAAATAAAACAACTGTGATGCGAATCAGCATTTTTATTGCTAAATTAACCACGATCATCACTATTTCTATAACATCGTGTAGGCCGTTTTTCTTACAGTAACAATGCTAATCATAATCTGCTTAATCGTATTACCGTTAAAAGGTTTAAAGTTCAAATATCTTTCAATTCAAAGGCAATATTATCATGTCTATTTATTTGAAATGCTTTTATGCAACATTACATTTTTTTTATTAACTTGTTCAATTTATTTACAATTTTAACTTACGACTAACATGAATAGTAGGTAGTGAAAAAATACAAGGTTTTTTTCCCCTTATAATTAGGTACACGTGATTAATTGCATCAGGCAAAGCGTGCCCAACATGGCAATGGCGAAATGGACGGATGAATTTTTAACAATCATGTACGACATTTAATATATATTTTAAAGCATATTTACAATCACATGATTCAATTTTGGAAATCAAGATCGCACCAAGCTAGTTTATAATCTTGTAAAATCGCCTAGGTCCATTACACATACAATTGAGATCAAAAGGTTTCCTAATTAGGTATTCAAAATATACTAACAGCTAGCATGAATACTCATAAAGTATCTAGGCACTAGAATAAATTTTACATAAAGAGTTCTTTATCCGTAGGTTATTTTCCTTCTCAATGTTGATTATAACGTCTTGTAGGTAAATTACCCAGTTTATAGTCATCCGCAGTAGCCCATACCTAATTGGTACATTATATGGCTACAAATCAATTACAACAGTAATTAACCGTTCACTTTGTTAGCTTAGCTACTGAGCCTACTGGCATAGTAAAAGGTTTAACTTTAGTAGGTAAATAATTCTAATATCTAGCTAGCTATTTTGCGCACTAGAGCGCTTTATCATCAGCCCAATAATGGAGAAATGTCCATAGTTAGTACTAAATTACGAATTGTATTGATTCCGATCAATCGACATGATTATCCAGGTTTATGATCCAATCAGCGAACCTGCATTAGCCAATCAGCCATCGTGCATTAATCAATGAAGTCGTAATGAGATGATTAGGGGGCGATGATGATAATAGCATCAGCCTGTTGTCATTCTCCATCAGGATCGTCTTCCTCCGCGTCTAATAGATTATCCAGACTCGAATCCGAGTCATCTTCATGTCATCTGGGAACGAGAAACGGGGACTTTAAAGCGTTTATTTTGTTTTATTTATAAAGGGTGTAAATAGACCCTTAACGAACCAAAAGGCACTTGTTCTCCCCGCTATTGCGATCATTTTTTGTTTTAGACCATACCTATAACCAATATACCGGGAACCTTCTAGTTACGGAGTTATTGTGGGTCAAAGTTCTAACTTTTTCACAAGTTTATTTTTAATACCTATTTTTAAGGTTATAACTTTACTTTAAATACCTCCATGACCCGTTTATTATTCAATGCATCCATAAGCACAATGTTTTGAATGCGTTACATTGAGTTTTGCCGTAAAAGGTTATTTTTCACCCAAAAAAAAAGTCGTTTCCCAGCAATAATTTTTGTGTAGGGTTACTTAGCTTGATGTATAGAATACTTGGTTAACGGCTTCGTGAAGGGTCTGTTTACACCCTGTATATATAAAAAAAGCTTTTAAATACAAAAACGGGTGTTTACCATTTAGTTAGTAGACTGCCTTCTACCAACCCCTTAAAAATAACTTGATATGACTGTTGGATATGTAGGGTCTCATGTATCATGTGATTACCTGGCTATATACACGGTGTCTATGTGAGTCAGACGGGCGCCGCTCAGGGGTACAGTCGCCGACACCGGCCTCAACTTGCGTCTCTCCATAGCACTGCGAGCTTGCTGCACTGCCAGGTCGCCGCACCAACGTTCACAACGAGCGTATATCACTACTCCTGGAACACACAGAATTTATGTAGATTCATATTTAATATTTTATGACTCATGAAATTACGACTGAGGTAGAGAAGTACCTATCATCATCTGCCTAGCCTTTTCCCAACTATATTGGGGTCGGCTTCCATGCAGTCTAACCGGATGCAGCAGAATACCAGTATTTTACATGGAGCAGTGATGGAGCGCCTGTCTATCTGACCTCCACAACCCAGTTAGTACTGGGGTGGGTAATACGAGACCCCTTGGTAAGACTGGTTGTCAGACTTTTTGGGCCACTGACTACCTAACGACTGTCAAAGATCTACAAATGACAGCCAGGACCAACGGCTTAACGTGCTTTCCGAGGCACGGAGAAAACTCGGTACTGTAGAGAAGTACCTATATGGAATCCAAATAAATTGGGATGAGAACAGACGAGTGATGATGATGGTCATCATCATCATGAACTAGGTTTAATCTTCTCCCACAAATATACGGGTCGTGCACTTGTGGTAAGTGAATTAGTTATGTAAAGAAAACAAGTAACTAATAAAGTCATAAATTGCAAAGAAGTTCCGCAGCTTAGCTGCTAATGAAAGGCACTTGAAGGTTAAAGGTTTTCGGGGCTCACCCTTTCCGAGTTATTACGATTATTGTTCGTAATTTTCGTGTATCTTAATTTCAAAATCACCCCCTGACGTATGTGGCTATAGTTCAGTATTCTAATAGAAAGGTCCTTACCAGCGCCAGCGAAGAGAGTAATGGCTGGCCAGGAATCTAGCAGTAAAGGTGTCAGGAACAGCAGAGCAGTCAGCATAGTTATGGGACCTTGAATACTTTGCGCCTTCCGCATACCCAAGCTATGCGCGGGCTGCCATGCGCATATGAAAGTACCCGAGAGCCACACTGCAATAGAATATAACAAAAAGTCAAGTAATTTTAGGTTATTACAATTGTTTACAAATAACAAGAAATCAGGCCAGACTTCGACGCTCAACTCTTTATAGTTCAATCGTATTATTGGACTCTAGAGAGCTTTATTTCCCTCAGGCGCGGATACGTAGATGGAGTGACCTCAACATAACTTTCTTACGTGGTATTCCAGTAGCGAACATGGGCATCCTGACGGCTTCGTTGCAGAAGGCGACTGCGATCAGCGCATCAGCTACCAGTTGCACCACAGCACCCGCTGCCGACCAGCGTGAGCCGCGCACGCACGGCGGAGAAGGCGCACTCGACTCAGGGACGGAAGTCACCACCTAGAAAGTAAAATATTGACTGTTTACAGCCACAGGCACAAAGGAAATACAAAAGGGATGTCGGCAGGGTGGATTCAAATAAAGTATACACGGTGTGAGGGACATCGACGCATAAGCACAAAATTGCGTAAGAGCCAACATGATTACATCGGTTATTTTAAAAAATACAGCTATTTCCTACAAAATTGCAATTCCTACACGATCAAAATGTATGGAACAGCAGATTTTTTTTAAGTAACCGATGAAAGATGTATAGGAATAATTATTATCCTAATTATCTCAGGGTGTCTAGAATCATCTGGTGAATTTGGGGTATCAGATTGCACGTCGATGCCACTTATACGCTGTATTTTACTGGTGGTAACTGGTAAGGCTACTGCTAATTTACGAGGTTGAATTTAAAAGTAGGCTGAGCATTCTAAATAATATCAATGCTGGGAATCTGATCTTCGCGTAGATTCAAATCATACCGAGACGCCTGTTTTGCCCACCGGATACGACGAGGTAAGATACGGCGGATCGACGTAAGACTGTATTTTTGTATTGATTATTTGATTCGTAGCAATCATTCATAGGCATGTAAATTGAACAAAAATCAAGACTTCCTGAGTGAACCTAAGGTTTGGTAGTTGAATGACCTGATTCTGCGTTCTAATATTTCCCTTCAAAAACTCTAATGTCTTACTTGAATCCTGTCCCTGTATTCCTTGACGACAGCGTCAATGTCTGTGGAATCATCTCCGGAGGACATCTCTTGCTCGCTGGCTTCGGCGTCAGACACCACGTCAACTTCAGCTGTGGCCATCGGAACACCACTGCTGCTACTCGGGTCATTCTCTTCTGTTTGACAGCCTGCGTACTCATCGAGGAGAAGGCACTCACGTTCTTCAGTTTCTGAAAATAATAATGGAGAAAGTGTCAGGTACCCATCATACGTACGACTTTTTAGGGTTCCGTTGCCAAATGGCAAAAATGGAACCCTTATACAGGGTAGATGTTTCGTGGGGATAGTATGGGGGCAACAAAAGGGTAACGTCATTGTAGGTTTTTAAAACATCATGTTACTCTTGGCAATGCCATGTCATCTTACTATAATGATCACGGCACGAATCAAGATCAAACTGGAAAAGATTTGAACGGAAATTCGATCCTGTAAAAGAAACAGAAGAAGGTAGAAATCTTGATACATACCTTTTGTCACTTTAGACTTGATACTCTCCAGAGTCTTTGTGTGACGAATAGCAGATGGGATGAACCAGAGTCCAGAACGCTTGGTCTTATTTGCAGATGCTTTGGATCCTCGTGCGGCTTCTCTCCCCAAGCGTTTGTATTCAATATCTGCAATATGGCAATGCATAAGTAAGTTGAAGATGAATCCCAAGGAAGTAATGAAAACTTTGGAAAAGTTGGAACTAGTAGTCTCACCCCCAGCTTCCTTCTGTTCAGCTGTAGGCACACATCGCATAATAATAAAATGCAACGCCTGTATCGATATCCCGAGCAAGTGGCTCGCATTCATCAGCGTGATCATGTGGGACAGTGGGCACGCAAACGCAAGTATCGCTGCCAAACTTCCTGTAAATAATACATCAATTAAGGCCTCACCCACACAAATGTGAATCAGGACTGTAATTTGATAATTCTAGTTAGTAGTTACGTGATTAAGCGATAACCAGTTATCCTACAGAGTATCGCGGTTGGGTTGCTGAATGACATCATCCCTGATTTATTCGCTCGTTATTACCAATTGGCAGGACGTCAACGCCTAGCATAGTTGGGTAAAACCTCCTAATTATGAATACTACTGCAAATTCCAATTAGCATATGACTGAGATACGAACCGGCAGTAAAAACGGCTAGAACTGGACTGCCTGTGGTTGTACTCTCGTAAGTCATGGACCTAGTAAGCACCTTCCATTCTGGTGAGGCTAGTCCCACTAGGACGGTGAAGAGTAAGGGGCACAGTTCAGTTAAGGCTAGACAGATGCCAGCCACAGTCACAGCAGCCAGTACTGGGCAGACCCAGCCCGCAGCCCTTGCCTCTAGCAGAGTGGTCACTGGCAAAGCTGCATCAATGCTGTTCCTGCAAGAAAATGAATAAATTAGGATGTAAACAGATACATACGATTATCTATTATTACGTCCATTGATAGTAATAAGATGAAATGCTAGATACTAGGTTTAGTGGGTAGAACGACCTACTTAAAGGACACCTGATGACGAACCATTTTGTTATTAATTCTTAAGTAGAATAATATCTGCTTACCCTTTTAGCATATTAGTGTAGAGGAAACACAACCCTGATAGTACTATAGTGGGTAGACCAATCATGAGAAAGAGATTCTTTTTGAGAGTTCCATTGTCTTTGGGAAGTATCACATTGAATGCGTAAGATATTGGTGCACCTGCAGCAAACAGCTGTAAAAATAACATAAATGATTAGCTCCTATTTGTATCCCTACAATCGTGTTGGGTGCTGGTGCTGCTTACCTCATACACAGTAATTGGTATTGGCATATTGATATTTGCAATATCGAAGTTAATAAGGCCGAATATGGCAAAGAATTGGCTAAAAATGTACAGCAGAATTAACAGCATAAAGGTAAACATCATGCTTTCCTGAAACAAATAAAAATAGTATTAAACTCAAAGGTTAAATGAATGGCGTAAAAGATTCGTACAAAGCTCCCGGCTTTGCAATACTATCACTAAACCACTTAACAAGCTTATCGGTTATGGCAATCAGGCGAAACATAAAACTGGCAACGGAATCTTTGAGTTGCGAAACTTTGCAATTATAGACAAACAAGTGATCTCACAGAAAGTTTCGCAACAAAATCGACTCTATTAATTGTTTCACAAGTGGATAGTATTTACCTCTAATCCGCACATGAACATCGCGCAAACGACCATTACGACGGTGACTCCGAGCACGTCAGGCCAGGGTTCCCCTAATGCTCTGGTCTCGTACCCGAACAGCCACCTTCTAGTCCGACCACCAGTCACATGGTCAGCTGTAGCACTCAAGATACGAGCACAGATGGCAACAGCCACCAGATGTGACAGGAAAGACATCCACATTGCCATGAAGTCTGCGAAAGAACGCAGGTTCCGCTCCCGACGGCCTCTGGATGTTTTAGGTGGTGGAAGTATCTCAGCCAACTTTTTGAGATCTTTGCATGTGAAAGCTGTAATAAAATTCACGTTATTTATGCGTGCACGTTTATTTATTTATTTATTTATTTAAACTTCATGTACAAAAGTGGTACATAGGCGGACTTAATGCCTTAATTAATGCCGTTTCAATTTATATGGAGGCTATCTTTTGCCCGCGTCTTTGCTCGCGTGGAGGTCGGAAATTATTTCACGGGAACGACTACCCGGATAAAAGTATCCAATGGTCTAGAAATGTGTGCAAAGTTCAAGGTAATCCGATCGCCGTTGAAGCTTAAAACTAATTATATACGTTACTTTCGCATTTATAATTTTAGTATGGATTGAAGAGACAACTGGTGGACTGGACGAACCGACATGAAGTGAATCCAGGATTATTATTTCTAGTTTTATTCAGTGGTTAACTTACTGGCTATAGTGACGAAGATGGCCAGTAACATGACAGCGGGTACGGCGCAGTAGCTGGAGTTTGCTGCGGCCAGCGGCGCCAGGAGAAGCGCTCCGAGCGTCCACCGCGCGCCGCACGCCTCTCCGCCGCTCAACGCGCCCAGCGCTTTGCTCATCTTGCTACGCTCGCTCCGCTCAGTCATGTTCGTGTTTCTGTAAATGAATCACAGGCACGTATGTTCACTAGATTTATTTATTTTTAACTAGCTTTGGCCTGAGGGTTAGCTAGCGTTATGCTCGGAAATTATTCCACGGGAACATTTTAAATATAGCGTATGACACTTGGGCTTACTTGTAGTTTCCCAAGAGTGAAAGAGTTTTCGGAATCGGGTCAGTAGTTCCGAAGATAACCCCCTACATCCAAACAATTTTCGCATTGAGAAAACAGAAGACAAACTCGTAAAAGTGTCAGGAAAAAATGATGCGCAATAATTAGGTACGATCAAGTGTAGTTGACAGAAATAGAAAACTAAGGGAAAACGATAAACATGCAAAAGAAATACAAATATTTTTGCTACCGTCGATGTTTTCAGCAGCATTCAGGCTATATCTCAGCCACTTATGAGATAATGCGTTCAGATTACATGACTGTCATTTCGTAAAGCAAATAACGGTAATCTTATCAACATCAATGTTGGAAAATTATATAGGTATCAGGCTTCCAATTTCACTTCCTGTACAGAGTTTCTTTGACATATCTGATGTTTATTCAAACCAAATTGATTGAGCTCAGTGTTATTCCTTTTAGAAACGAAATATTTCAGGATTAAATTGAGTAATTTTAAAATTCGGGACTACACTCCAAGGAAATCTATCTGCGAAATTCTTTGTTATGCAATTGTTAAGAGAATTAAATTTAATACAAGCTTGTGTCTTATTTGAATCTAAATAAAACATAATAAATTAGATTACTTACCATTGTCGCAGCATAACGTAATAACGAATAAACAGCGATTTCAATAACAATCCAATCCCACGTAAACTCACTACATTTTCAATAGATTTTCTGACAAAATACACTATTCACAAACGTTTTACGTAATTTTTTACTCTTGTGGCGTAGAATTTTGGAATTTTGTGGGTGTTTTAGCAGTGTGTGCCGGTAAATAAGGTCGTGTTTTCATGTTTATGCGACAAACGAGCAGGGTAGAGCTATAGCTGACTCTTTGTTGTCTCACTCGCGATCGATACTCGGTATCGGTTGGGGTGACCATTCTCATGGAAAAAGGTTTCAAGCGTGGCATATTTTTTTTAATAAGGGTGTTATTAGCGTAAACTTTGTAGCCAGAGACAGCAGTACATACGTTCTTGTCGTCATACTTGTAATTGACTCCCTGAAAATGTTCAGATTATTTTGTGGCAATACCTTGCATGGCACTAAAGCAAAGAGGCTTTTGCCGAATTTCATCGTCCAAGTATGTCATTCCAAACTTCATGCTAAAGGCATTTGTATTGCTTTGATTTTCCCGGGATACTCCTATTGTATAAATAAATAAACGTTCTGATATCATAGGGAACGCTTGTCCACATTTATGGCCAATCTATGCTTGTCTAATGCCATCTAATTTTCTAAGGCTTCCCTCTAAACGGTCTACTTGACGTGTAGGTAAACCTTGTCTGCTAAAATACAATCTACTTCCTACTAATGCTGAGTAGGTGTAGGTACCCATGCTGTATTTGCTGTAGATTTATGAATGTATGTCCTACATATAATTTAGAAAAAGAAGACAATCCAGAAGCGTAGCGTGCCTTGGCGGGGCCCCGTATAAAAATTTGTTTGGGGGCCCTTAAGAAGGGTAAAGATTTCTCAGAAAAGAAAAAAAAATTGCATAAAATTAAAAGAAATATTTATTCATCATAATTATCTAATTGTCACTTTTTCCAAAATTTTTACAAACAATTCAAATTAAATAAAGGGTGTAAAAAGACCCTTAACGAAGCCGAAAGGCATTTGCTCTCCCCGTCAATGCGATCATTTTTTTGTTCTAGACCATACCTGGGAACCTTCTAGTTACGGAGATATTGGGGGTCAAAGTTCCAACTTTTTCACAAGTTTTTTTTTAAAAACATGTTTTTAATGTAAGATTTTTACTTTAAACACCTCCACGACCTTCATACTATTCAATCCATCCATCAGCACAATGTTCTGAGTGCCTTATATTGAGCCCTACCGTCAAACGTGATTTTTGACCCCAAAAAAAAAAGTCGTTTCCCAGCAAGTTTTTTTGCGTAAAGTTACTTAGTTTCATGTACAGAATGCTTGGTTGACGGCTTGGTGAAGGGTCTGTTTACACCCTGTATACACTCTCCTTGCCTTTTTTCGGCAAACTGATTTATTATATCATTTATAGCTGATGATGACTTTAGTTTTTCTAAGTTGGGGGCCCCCGTGGCCCGGGGGCCCCGTATAATTGATACGGCAGATACGGCGGTAGCTACGCCCCTGAGACAATCACTGAAATACTTTAGTACAATAGAAGAACGAGGTTGCCAAATATTCGGTAAAAAGCGGTGATTCTGGTTTCTCCGAACATGATGCATATAATTACTTATAATGAAGTCAGTACTGGGACAAGTGACGAGACAAGGAAGGGTCAAATTAAACTTTATTGTTCGAGAAACTAGCTGAGGTCTCGAAAAATCTCACTTGCCACGTAATATAGGAATTTGCAAGCGTAAAAGGTTAATCCAATTATACGATCTGACTCAATGTTCCTCATTGCAGTTCACGGAAGACTTTACACGCGGCACATTGAAGTCATGATCGAGTTTCAGACAAACAATTTAATTGAAGCTTGTTAACAGTCATGACAATGTGGATTATGTTTGGAAAGTTCCTATCGCGTATGTAATTAACGAAGTCTTTTTATAGAATCATGCTGTTGTAGCATGTTCGCAACAGCGTAGATACCAATGATACATGTGGGAACAATGTGAAGAAAACTCGCAAGGGATGCCCAAGGTTATATTTATATTCTAACTACGGTAGGAAGGCAATTATGAATTATGGTTTTATGTCCTGTGCTGTTGGGTTCATAGATCTTTTTTTTTCGAATGGGAAATCATTAAATGACCCCTCCCGCTCTGGGCGGAGTGGAAGGGAGTGTCAGACTTTTACTGACTAAAACCCATCCATGTTCCTTCTTTGCCCTTTGTGTTCCAGGGCCGCGGTATCTTTTTCGAACAGTCCCGCAGCCCAACAGTCCCGCAGCCTAATAACCGTTTAACCGCTGGTTGCAGTCATCTGTCCCTTAACTTCCGGTCTGTAGACACTAAAGAGTTAAACAATCAAAAATTTTTTTTTAGACTCAATATAATAATAGTGTAATATTGTAATCTGATCAATGATCTGCTGTTACTTAGCGTCTAGCTAGGAGAACGTTGATGCCTTTTGTTTCGTGTGACTAGACAATTATTACTGTGTTCAGCTCCTCACCGAATTTCAACAATATGGCATAACTTTCACTAACGATATCAGTCTCATCGACAGCTCGTCTTTTTTTTCTGATCGCACGTAAGTCGGTAAGAAACCAACTTTGTAGGAAGAATAACATAACATAACAACGCCTTATTATCCCCGAAGGATTAGTCAAAAGTGTACCTAACAAGTCCACCCCCATTTAGCCAATTATGTTTAAGTCCGATGTCATATGTCAGGTCGAGCCTATTGCCATTTGTAGGAAGAATAATCATAAATAAACTGTTCTTTTTCAATAACTATGGGTAAGATTAACACATCAGATAATATGCAGACAGTAGGCTGTCAGCAGCGGTAGCATATGCAAATAGAAAATAATTTCATCAGCGATGGTACGGCGCAAACAACAAAAGAGCCGCACATCTTATCTCCGTTAGAATGGAGCATTGTTCTCTCACAGCCATGTTACACAAAGAATCACAGATTATTAGATGCCTACACTGCTTTTGATTAAAACCACGATAAAGGGGTAAACCGAGTAAGCTCGCATGTAATGGTTTTGGTCAGTTTTAATCTTGTATCAGAAAAACCTATTGTTAAAATAATTGTTTAAGATTTACGCAGTGTTTGACTCATGAGGGTTCAATAATAAGATTAAAAGAAATAATGTACTGTGCTACTTTCAATTAAAGCTAGGCCTTTTTTTTAAGTTAGCCCCTATTGTCCCACTCCTGAGCAAGGAGAGGCGGGAGGCCTTTGCTCAGGAGTGGAGACTAGGCTTAGCTAGATAAACAGGTCAGTCTAGGACAACTAACTAAGAAGGTCAATTTAGAACAATGCGTTGTTTGTAACTGTACTCTTGAGTTGTAATCTTAAAAAGTCAGCCTCATATTTTGCTGAACGTGAATCGAGATTTTATCTTAATACTAGCTGTTTCCCGCGACCTTCATACGCGTGAAATTGTTATAAAATATTTCTTCCATATTTTGAATCGAATTTTGTTATCAATTTCAAGATTTTTTTTTTGCACGTACCCCTAATTCTGTTTCTAAAATAAAAGCAGCCTAAGTTTCTTATAGCAAAAAAGTCCCGTCATAATCGGTCCAGCCGTTTCGGAGATTAGCCGGAACAAACAGAAATACATACAAAATATAAAAAATATGCTTTTTTGTTATAAGTACCGTATTTACTTTCATATGCATTCAGCAAAAAGCTGTTATTTTGACATGACAGACACTTCAACTTTATTTATTTGTAAGACTAGCTTCTGCCCGCGACTTCGTACGCGGATCCTGTTGCTTATGCCAGCGATAACGGGGTCGTCAAAATCGAAGATCTGAAACGTCTTATGTCGAATTCTAAGAGCCCGGGGATGGGAAAACAAAGGGATGCGCGAGACGATTCGAGACGTTCCATATCTTTCATTTTTGTAAGTCAGAAGTCGATGCGTAGATACGCTTGGAACTCAAGAGCAATTCTCTATCCGTGAACGTCTCCGACTCGCGAGACAATGCGTGACGCTCACGATCAGCGGTCAGTCGCGCATCACGTTCCCCACTTGTCTCTAGAGACCTAGAAGTCGACGCGTAGATACGCTTGGAACTCAAGCGTAATTTTCTATCCTTGAACGTTTCCGATTCGCGAGACAATGCATGGACTTGCACGATCAGCGGTCAGTCGTGCATCACGTTCCGCACTTGTCTCTAGATACCTCGAAGTCGATGTGTATACACGCTGAGAACTCAAGCGTAATTTTCTTTCCGTGAACGTCTCCGACTCGCGAGACAATGCATGACGTTCACGATCAGTGGTCCGTCGTGCATCATATTCTTCACAGTAGATGCGTAAATACCCTGAGGTTTCCACGGAGCGAGTTGCAGCCTGATGTTCCGAACAGCATCAAGTCTCTCCTGACGTTCTTCGGTAGATTCTTGGGATCTTATGATCCTCAATCTTTTAGCTCCTTTGAAACATTGGGAAAGATTTGATTGAGATTTCTTTCTAGGCATGGTTATAGTTTTATTGTGAAGATACCTGATTAATTAAAATCTAAGTGACTGTTCCCCTGCGTCACCGGGTAGGCTACCGTGTCACGAAGATAAGTGGAAAAGGAAATTAAACACTCAAATAACATAAGCCCGAAGGCATATTTATTCGATAAAATAAAAAAATAAATGGGAGTTTTGTCCAGTAGAGTCAAATTTTCAATGACCGCCTTCACCGCGTGGAGGTACTCCCAGCTTATGTTATTTTATAATTATACAGTTAAATTAGTGTTAGCTTTGATTTCCACATCAGATGTTTCTGATCTTCGATTTTTATAAGTCAACAGGAAATGCCCAGCAGACCGAACAACTTTTTCTAAGACGTCATTCCTAAATGTGTTATGGTGTAGCTGGGCTCTTGGAGTTCCACAACAGGTGTTCCAGATCTTTGATTTTTATAAATCAACAGAGAGTGCTCATCAGATTGAACAATTTTTGCTAAGACGTCATTCCTATATGTGTTATGGTGTAGCTGGGCTCTTGGAGTTCCACAACAGGTGTTCCAGATCTTCGATTTTTATAAATCAACAGAGAGTGCTCATCAGATTGAACAATTTTTGCTAAGACGTCATTCCTATATGTGTTATGGTGTAGCTGGGCTCTTGGAGTTCCACAACAGGTGTTCCAGATCTTCGATTTTTATAAATCAACAGAGAGTGCTCATCAGATTGAAAAATTTTTGCTAAGATGTTATTCCTATATGTGTTATGGTGTAGCTGGGCTCTTGGAGTTCCACAACAGGTGTTCCAGATCTTCGATTTTTATAAATCAACAGAGAGTGCTCATCAGATTGAAAAATTTTTGCTAAGACGTCATTCCTATATATGTTATAGTGTAGCTGGGCTCTTGGAGTTCCACATCAGGTGTTCCAGATCTTCAAATTTATTCTCTCAACAGAAAATGCTCATCACGTGGAACAATTTTTGCTATGGTACTATTTTTGTATCTCTTATAGTTTAGATGGTCTATTGCGGTTCTGCATCAGGTGTTCAAGTTTCCAAGATAAATTATAGCCTATATGTTGCCCAGACTCAATACCTATACAACAAAAAAAAGATCTTTCAAATCCGTCCAGTAGTTCCGAAGATTAGCGTGTACAAACAAACAGACAAACAGACAAACAGACAAACAGACAAACAGACAAACAGACAGAATTTTTTTTTTGGATTCGTGCTCTATTACTGTTTCTAAACCACACCCAATTTTTTTTTTTTTTATATCTTCAATGTACAGACACAGTTTTTTTACTGTTTTATTATATGTATAGATGTATAGACAATAGCATAATTAGCCACCAACTCTTAATCAATTAAGGAAACTTTGTTCTAATAGATCTATCAGTTAATTCAATTTGTCTTGAAAGACCACCAATTTGCCCCAAAAGGATCATTCCGGTCCAGAGACATTAATTGACGAGCTAATTACACCGGCTGTCGAGTGCCTGTTCCAACAAGACGACTTAGACGTTCCTGTCATACTCCTACCTCTCGTCTGGACGCCCGTTGGGAAGAAAGTGAGTAGGCGTGAGTACGTTATAAATACTGGAATCGCAGCTATCCAGACATTCCTCACAACAACTGAGCGCCCACAGGACGTCAACTGCGAACAACTTTTCGCTTCTAGAATTTTCGCGTCTTTGAAAAGTTTATCGTTGTGTGTGACAATGAAGTTACAGTACTTGTGCTTAATTTTTGGAATTATTTTATGTTCGATTGCAATGTACGAGGCGTTCCCGTTTCGAGCGGGAAATATTGACTATGTGAGTATACATAATTGTATATAATAATAATAATAGTGTATGTATACAATGTAAGTATACAAAAAAAGGTTGGAAGGGCATAGCGTGTAAAAAGTGCATAGCGTGTAATTTTTTAAAGTGCAAGTCATAAACCGCTTCAAAACACAAACAGAAATAGGGCAGAACAGGTTGTTTTTATATTTTGTCATTATATTTTTATGATAATATAATAATTACTTTTCAGTATCAGTAATTCTTAATGTTATTTTCAAACTTAGCGAAAGTTTAAAATGTTTTCAATGTGTAGTTTCAAACAGCGTACGTTTATTCAAGTTCATTAGTTATAGTCTCCACCCACACTCACTATTTATCAACTGAAAGAAGTACCTGCATTTAAACTTAAAACTAGCAATACTTGACCTTCGACGAAACCACTGATACGTACAGCGAAGGGTTCCCGATTAAAATGTAAGCTGTCTCTCAAGTCTAAGTACTTATCTTTGTAATACGTAGGTAGCAGATATGAGACGTTAACGATCATACCCATCGTTCTGACCAGCTAAAAAGGGAATATCCCAAAAAATATCACATTAATCAGAACTAGGTCATATTTCAATGGCAAGCGTACCATACGATATTATTGCATTAATCTACTTGCTGGGTGGCCTTTGACCAGTTCTGATCCTTCCCGGTATAATTTTAATATAAAAGTAAAATAATCTACCTATTTTCCTATTGACTGGCCTATAAATTAAGTAGTAACATAATGTCTACGAAATCTCGTAGCGCTGCTACGAAAAAAATAGGGCTTTCAAAATTCGTAGCAATTGCCTACGAAAAATAATTATTTTTTTATAATATATTGCCTGCCCCATAATTCCAAAATTCATAATTAAGTTTAAATAAGAAAAAAATAACTAACTGTGCGGTAGACATATTTACAAAAGCGAGAGATTTTTTTAAAAGTTGAACTTAGCAGACCTAAATAGTTTTAGCGGTCATGGCTCATTTGACCTATTAATGATATTGTATACGAGCTGTGTAACAATTATGCTACGTACTCGTAACTAAACAAAGAGCGTATCTTTTTATATTTCTATCTGATCTGCTGTGTAAAAGTTACAGGCAAATACCGTGGGACACTTCGCATCAAGGATTGTTTGTTTACTATAACTATTTCATTTGTTCCAGATGGAAGCAATTCGTCGCATGCAGCAGATTCCTCAGTGGCACTGCATGAGGTACAGGAAGTTCCAGCTGCACGGCCACTGCAATCGCTGGCTTCTTACGCGGCGGACCTGATACACGGGAATCTCGCATAGGCGCTGGAGGTCTTGAAGATGATCTTATGAGTCGACTGCAAAGTTTGTCACCTTATCGGAATATAACCTACTATAAAATTTAATGAATTGATGATTGCGAAATATTATGTAGTTTGTGCGTCAGACTTGGGAAAGACCACAGTTATTTAACAGCTATGGCATGTCTACGTGTTTATTTCAAGGACGAAATTGGTTGTTCTAGGCATAACTCTGGCGATCTCAGCATTTTGACGAGGAACTAGAATGTCTAAATCTCTACTAGATTTTCGCAATCTATGTCATCTATCATTAGTTATGAATACGTTGGTCATGGTTGAGACACCTTTTGTAAAAGTTACACATCTCATGAACTTTTTATAGACTTTCGAAATTATTGACTGAATCTAGGGACCTTTCATTATTTCTAAATGTTAATAACTTTACACTGTTTACTATTTCATCAAAGTATGACATTTACTAAAAGTATTTGAACTATATTTAAATATGTATGTCATCATCTTAATGGCTGTAGAATTTTAGGAGTGTTTTAAAAATGTCTTCTAAATTGTGAATGGATTTAACTTGACAAAATTATATATAATCTTCAAAAACTCTATGACAAACATAGAGTTTTTGAAGATTATGGGCACTAACTTTTGTTACTAATATAAAAAAAACACTATCTAAACGTCGAATTTATGCTAACTAAAAGTTTTATAAAGTTAAGTACCTAGTTAGTTAAAGATTACCGTATAGCGTGGACTACAATTTCGTACGTTTTAGTAATCTTTTCCATTTTTAAGATTACTTGACTGAAAGGAGAAGTCATACCTAATAATAGATGTTATCGCAGATTGTTAATAAGTAATGTAATAAAGTGCAGATAGATTAGAAAATAACACATTCTCTTGCAAAAGAAATAGTGTCTTGTTTTAACAACAATAATTTTACAAATTATTTTTGTTACAAAAGATGCTCGTTGGCCTAAATAGTTAAAACTCAACAAGAAAATAACAAACATCAAAACTTATACTGTCTCTTACGGGATATCTTCCGGATTGTTCTGGAGTGACAGTATAAGTTTAGTTGTAAACCGTGGAAGCTTACAACAGTGTTTGACAAAAATCTAATCTATCTGCTCGTAAAAACATAAATAAAGGTTGAGGTCACGCTGTACAGTTAACAGCGAAAGTATTTTTAAGTTAAACCTTTCACCGTGTGATTCAAGATGAAGAGTTCTTTGTTGTCATCGGTGGTGGACCTGTTTTCTTTAAAACCTGGTGGTTTTGGTGGTCTGTGCTATTTTCTTCCTAACATAGCATATATACCACAGAGCACGGTTACACCTCGACCCTTTCTCTTCTGCCTAAATATTGCGCCAGCGGAGAGCAAAGTCTGTTCTTAGATTTATAATGACGTGCTTGCAACAGCGCTGCGCGTAACCAGTGTGATCCCAACCTAACTTGTTTAAGTACTTATAATATAACTTATCAGTATTATCTAATGTTATGAATATCTACTAAATAATAACATTTAGCAAAGTAAAAATAATAATTGTAGGTAGTAGTTATAGTAGAGTAGTTACTGATTCTGTTGCTACTAAAAATAAATAAATTTGTCGGAATATTTGTTCTTTTTTCATTTGACTAAACAATTTGAAACGTTACATTCGAATCGAATAAAATCTGACCCTTAGAAGTTACTCAACACACGTCCTTAAAGCCGCATCTGTCAAGTATAATTGAGCACAAATTATACGAGATGGGCTGTCTGTAGAGAGCAATGGGCTCTTACATCGAGTCTAACCGATGCCTTCCTGTACCGACTGGTAACTGGGCCACTCCCAGAAAGTGCACACACTTCTATTTGACCACTCGGTGACTGGAACATTTCGTAATGAAGTACCTGTGAATCATGTTACGTTATCGTGCTGTAACATTTGGGAAGTAACGTGGTAAAGTAAGAGTACCTGCTCATAGTTAATCTGATATACCTAACCGTAATCTGACGCAACAAGGAAATGCATTCAATTTGTTGCTGAAATGTCATCTGCAAAAACAACTTTAAGTGGGTGAAGTTATAATAATAATTGCATTGCGATTAGGAAACATTTATTCAGAAAAGTTCAACTTTTTCAATAATAAGTAACCACAAAGCGAAAAAAGCAATTTCGTGAAGACTGCGTAACAAGCGCAGGTAACAAGGTTCACATAATAATATGTTATTTTGAATCCGCTTATTTTATGAATATAAAGCTGCTAAGTTAAGAAAACGACAATCAACAAAAGAAACATATTTTTCACGTGGCTGGCTTTAACTCTTATCATAGTAAACTTTGAAAAATTGAACTTAATGAATATTAATACTTATTTGGGCTTGTTTACAGTATTATAATTCATCTTATGATAAAATGTAGGGACTCCACTTGTAACATAAGCTTCTTCAGTATTCCGTGGTACGATCTCCTCAAGTTCAGGCAGTCCTTGCACGACAGGTGTGCCTCTCGATTCGACAACCACAATATTTTCTCTCTTCTTCCTTTCCATTAAGATATTGCTGATGAAGCGAACGGTGAAGAAGAAAAAGAGCTCGACGAAGCTGAGTAAGCTGGCTCCGACGAATAGTCCTGTTGTACCTCCAACGGACACTAAAAAGTTTTCAGAAACTTGTGTTACCTCGCTGTAAATGTATGTTGGATCCAGCTGAATACCAGTATTTTACATGGAGCGACCGCCTCTGCCCTATTTGACCTCCACAACCCAGTTCGTACTGGATATTACCGTATCCCTTGGTAAGACTGATAGTCAGACTTTCGGGTCACTGAGTCGACTGTGTCAGTCGGCACCAACGGGTTAACGAGGCAAACTCGAGGTAAACTCGGTATGTGTGGTCGGTCGATATGTATGGGTGCGAGCACGAAAAAGAAAAGCACTGCCTACAGATATTTACCAACTAAATCAAGCCGACTCCTAACAACGTTTCTCTTGAATCTTTCAGTAGGTAAATAAGCGAGTACAACTTCAACGCGCGCCTTCTTTTTGTGAGCCTTGCCTTTAACCCTGCAACAATAATAATGGCCGATAAGAAATAAAATAAAGACCAGCACCCTCTGAACAAACTGATAAATAAATGGTAATGGTGAAAAAACTTCGTAAAATATACAAATAGAGATAACATACATTTTAACATTCTGACTGGGACTTTGTTTTTTACAGAAGTTAGATACTATGGTGCTAATATTCGTTAGGAGTAGAGTTATAGTCTGTACTAATGTTGAAAGGTGTACAGCCGCAACCTGCTGTATGGCAATGTCCTTTGTTAGTTTAGATGTAGGGGTAATCTTTGAAACTACTGAGCTGATTCTAAAAATTCCTTCTAACGTTATGTTCGAGTGTCATCATATGTGTGGGATAGTTTTCGACTATAACGGAAGCGAAGCCGCGGGCAAAAGCTAGTGATAAATAAAATAACTTGAATATTGGAAACGTCGTATGCATGATCTTACGGGGTAGTGACATCTTTGATTATGGTGATCTCCGTTTCATCACAGGATGGCAGACAGTTACAAGAAAGCCCAGGGCGGTTTGCCCAGGATGGCTTTAGGGTCGTCAAGTGACTTGACAGTGTGTTGAGACAGGCCATTCCTGATAGATTGCATCGGGTTTCTTCAGCTGAAAGCATTGTGAATGTTTTTAATAGTCTACTACTCATACTTTCTATATATTTTTAATATATTACAGTAAAGGCGCTCCCTTACCGAGAGCTTCGCCTGTAATGTATCAAATTAGATAACTACATCAGTGACTAAGGAGACGTAGCATGTAACGATACAATTTGTAACAATCACTTGTTTCTGATCACCAGCATGGCTGAGAGACATTTCTCGACGGCATGGTCAGGCAAGTCCAGGCCCAATGGCGGCATAAAAACTCTGATACCAGGTTAAGCACCAACCACACGATAAAGAAGAAGAAGAAGAATACTTGTTTCTGTCCAAATCCTGGATTGTTACGTTACAAGCGAATACTCCGGTGAAAGAGCGCCTTAAAATAAAAGTAACCTGTAGTCTTAAAGGTCAAGTCATGTGCGGTACTTACTTGCTAAACAAGTTCACTTAGATTACGGTAATAATTAGATAGTGTTTCGTTATATAACAAACCAGTATGTACCTACCAAAGCGCAGCTGCCAATTGCTTCGGCAATAAACTGGTAGACTGTTTATTGCCGAAGCAATTGGCGCAGCATTTTTACGCAAAATGAGACAGACTTGTAGACTGAAAGGAGCGTTTCATCATCTCCCTTTTTTACGCCATGATGGAATATCTTCATCAGCGGAAGTTAACGGCCACATATCATGAGTGGATAGCAAGTATTTAAAATACAAGTCTCTGAGAAAATATAAGTATGATGTGGAAGTTGTAGGTGTGGTCTAAGAGAATGCAAGTTGACTCACTGGTGCCCAAAATGAAGTGGTCATTGCATTGACAGCTTTCAAGTTGTGCCTGCTTACGGCACAGAACAGTGCAGGCGCTGTACGAGTAGTGAGGGTACAGCCCCCCCTCGTTCTCGTGGTGGAACCGGCAGGCTCGCTGCTCCGGCGTCGTCTCCGTAATCAGGGGATCGTTCTCTATGTTGCGCACTGACAGGATACGACTGTGTGAAAATTATATATTAGAATTCGTTTAAATTCTCAGGTGCAGTTTTAAATAGTGGTTCTTAAATTCCTAACTATCTTTTTAGATTGTCTTAACTTGGTGTCAAACACATTTCAAATTAGGTTGTGGTAAATAAAGTGACTATTCAATTTTATATTTTTACGTACCGATAAATGTAACCAGGTTGTATCTTTAATGTAGAAGAATGCAGAGTAGTCACAGTTGGTACTTCATCCTCTCCCAGGGTATACATCTACATGAAACAGTTTATGTAATATCTATGTAGTTACATTTTCAGATTTCAGACCGATCGCTTAGCCTGAACGACTTTTCAAAACATAAAAGCATACCTACCATTGTTGTCAAAAATGCATCGAATTTTATAACTCCCCGCAGATTTTGCAAATTATTCACCATTGGGTATGGGTGAGGTTCTCTGAAACAAAATGGTATAGACAGAAAAGGAATAGTTTATTTAGTTCTTTTCATAGATAACACTACTTACTTTGTTTGTATGGAATTCAAAATGAAACACGGTCCTATGTCAGTCTCTATAGGTTGGAAATATTCACAACACGGAAATTCCACATCATTGTAAGTGCAATTCTTTATAAGCTTGGTGCAGTCGCTTCGCACAAGACTGGCGTAGTAGCTGTAGTTGGACTGAGGACACAGGGGATCAGGATCGGGGTTCAGAAAGCATGTGCCGACTAGAACGTAGGTAACGCCACGAAAGTAGACTATCTCCTTGAGCGCATCCTCTAAATCCAATAGATGACCGGGAGGCCAAATTCTGCAAACCAAACCATAGTAACATAATATTTCACGGCATAAGAAAAAATCTAGGACAATTATTTTCCGAAGAAAAATTTAACTTACGTATCAGACACGTTGAAGATTTTAGGGTTATTAGCTATTTCACAAATGGCTACAGTGGGCATCTTCGTTTCCCACTCAGTGTAGGTGGTCTCCAAGCCGAAGCTGATGGGGCTTAAGAGGAAAGCCTCAAATGCCGAGATGATGAGGAGCGCAGACCCGTACCATGATAGGATTACTAGCACCAGCCATAATATCCTGGTGAGATATTGCTAAAGGTTAGAATCTAATACATGATTGGTTAATTTTTTTTCGTTTCTACATTCTCATAGATGATAAAGTCGATTGATCTACTGCGGCGCCTTACCTTTCAGTCACATGTAAATTTTCATCTGCAATATAATGTATACCAGCAAATGTGCAGTTAGCACAATAATCTTTGATTAACTCCTTACATATTGTTGTTTTTGTTTTAGACATACTGAAAATTGTATTATTCTCTATTTACACAGGTCCTTTAATGGTCACGGCTGATGAACGTATTACTGTCATTAAAAAGTAACACTAGGAGTGGTTCATGTTGTGCAAATGCTGTGAATTATTAATAAATCAATTATGTAGGATTATGAAATGACTATGCAACGTCATGATTATACAGCGCAACAACGAATGCCTAGCGTCCAAGGTCACTTCGTCCATTTGGAATAAAACAACCTTGTGTATGTAATTGTTTTGTTTATTTTTAACAATGGCGGTTCACATTAGAAAATCAACAAGCACACAAAATAATAATGGTTTTCAAACAATATTGCACTCAATACAATTACAAGTGGCACTATACACTAACGATGTTTACGTACTAATAAGTATATTTACACAATTAAATCTATCTTAGTCTTGTGAATATATTTGATAGGATAATTGGACCCAGTAACTTTTGAGAGGGGTCATCGTTCTCCTGTATATCATAAATCTTTGATCAAAACTAACCATGGAGGGTCAGCTGGTGGATTCGCTTGAATAAAGCTGTTTAAGTTTTGATTGAATCGCCCCAATCTTTCACTCTTCGTCTCGCCGACTACTAGAAGACGTCACTTATGAGTAACTTTTACCCTAATTTTTTTGGAAACCCCTGAATACATAAAATAATAAACTCTAGATAACGTATAAAACTACAAGTATTGTAGGAGATCTTGGTTGGGGAAGTATGATGAATCATAAAACTGTTGTTCGTTCCACTCTTCAGGCCAAGTTACAGGGATATGGTTGTTGTGGTGACCTCCTTCCGATGGTGGAAACCTTCTTCTTGGGATCAGGCCCGCGTGAGTGAGGATCTTATATATTTCCTTGCGTGACACGTCATGAGCGTCTCGTGCATAAACCTTGAAAGTAAATATTTAATAGTCAAAGTCACGTTACCATCGGTTTGCTAAATAGTTAATGAAGCATTTTAGGCAAATTTATGTAGGAATTTCATAACAAAATGAGAGACGAATATTTTTTATCATTGAATGGTAAACTACATTAAACTACGCTGGCAATATCCGGAGCGGTCAACATGCAGATTCCGGACAGCTATTGAGTTTCAGATGAAAAAGCCTAATAACACCTGGCCCAAACCTGGAATCGGAAATCGAAGACTCAAGCAGTAGCGTTTGACGAATTGGTTCACATAGCAGCCTAAAACGGCGATATTTACACTTCGTTGGGTCACTCAAAAGTTTATAACTTAAAGACGTTTTTATTTTTATTTGACCCTCACTAGGAATATCTCAAGTATCGTGGGTGCATTTACAAACATTTAAACTCACATACACAGCCAGCCAGACCAGCAACAACTACTTGAAGGCCATACAAATATTTGTTCCACGCGGGAATCGAACCCGCGACACGCAGCGCAGCAGCCAATCGCTCAACCACTGCGGCAACCGTGTGAGTGAGAGATAGAATTTATTTCTTACCAGATTTTCTCCTTTATGCAACAGGCTAGTCAGAGGCAGCACTTGCAGTAGATGAGGGTTGCGCAACGCTGGACTTCGCTGTGAAGGGTGCAAGCGCTCTTCTTCACGTCTCACTGCCAGGACATCAGGGTGCGGAGGCGGCAGGCACCTCACTAGGCATGTGCATGTTGCTAGCAGGAGTACCAATGACTTCATTGTTAACAACTGTAAATGTTTGGGAAAATATGGAGTAGTTTAATTTAGAAACATTTGTATTTCCAGCCTACGCATCTGGAACATTGGCTTCTATCTCAGACTAACGTAAAAAACTCCAATTTGCGATACAGTGACCCGTGACCAGTTAATTTGACAAATGAAAGTTCAAAGACATAAGCAGTCATTAGATTTCGCAGGTGGGTACATATATACTAATATTGGAAAGAGGTAAAATTTGTTTGTAAGTTTGTATGTAGAGGTAATCTCCGAAGCTCATGATCCAATTCTAAAAATTCTTTCACGGGCAGAAAGCTACATTATTCGGGGGTGCTAAAGGCTATAAATTATATCTATATTATGAATATTAGCCGAGCTATCACAATATTTGCGGACGAAGTAGCGGGCGCAGTGCTAGTATGTAAATAATTACGTAATCTTATATTTGAACAATGCATTCTTTCGTATAAGTAAGTGGAGAGGCGCATTATTTTGTCATGACCGTGTCAACTGCTTTTGCCATGAATCATTATAATTATTTACGGTGACATGTCTAACCAGACCAGTCTTCTACTCACTTGTCTTGCTACTCAAAACGTTGCATAGTTAAAGTTTCCATTCATTAAATGATGTTCAACACTGTCTGTCAGTGTCATGGCAGAGTTTGTATTGACTTCATCCTACTTCACACAATGTACAAATGAGGAAATTGTGAAGCCGTCAAAACAAAACGTAATAGAGAACATCTAAATATTGAACACAATCTAGCTACGATATGGAATAGGAAAGATGCTCCACAAAAGTATAGTTGTATTCTTTTCTTTGCGGTTCAATTTCGTAAACACATCGATCATTTCTTGCCGAGTAGATAGGTAGGTACTACTAAAGTAATTTTCCAAACACATGCAACTATTGCACTTGACCCTAATAAAAAACTGTTACAGTGTAGGACAAGTAATCGTAAGAGCAATCTACGGCTGACCGTTAGCAACACACACGTGCTTTCGGACAATGCTTCAAGGTCGGAGAATCAAAACATAACATACTTTCAAACCATCGTTGGATTCGACGGATAATTCAATCGGTCGTTGGTCAATGTTCGAGAACATACAAAGGTATATCTCATATCTTTTACCTTACGAGACAGTATAACACAAACCGCGTAAAATAGAATGGATGTTGGACGGTCTTTTTTGCTATCATTACTGTATTGCTAAAAAACTAATAAAACAGACCTGTCAGCAATGGAAATGTTAAGCAACGAACTGTTGTTTTGTTTTGTTTTGGTTTGGCAACTCAAAATGTATTTTATTGCCAAACATGACTAGACAAATTTTAATGCATCTAATCTGCAGGGAATGCACGATTCAGTCCATTCCAAATGTTGCCACATAGGTCAACAATGGCTAGGTATAGCTGACTTGTGTTAACAAATGTTTGCACTCTGAGCCGTGCACTTTGAGCGAAGAGTTTACCTAATACTATTTAAAGAGCTTTGACCCTGAGTTCACTAGTCACTAACTCGATCAAAGGACATGAACGCAAAAAGTGAATTTTCATGCTTAGATTGGAGTACAGGATTCATTGAGCAAGATCAGGATTTAACAATAGATAGAAAGGTAGAATATGTAGGAGAAAGAAAAACATAAAAAAGACATAACGGCTAATAATAGTGCGGTATTTATTAATTCATAAAATACCTAATAAAGGCCTGTTTATTAATTAATAATAGAATATAATTCAAAATCTTTAAATTCAAATAGTGATCGTACCTAAAACTCCACCAGGTAAACTAGACAACTGTCAGTCGCATGTGAGCCGTGATACATATTAATTGTACAACGAAAAAAAACAGTAATAAACCATCTGGTCAAAAATAATTAAAAGCGAAAAATTGCATTTTTATTTTCTTACTAAAGATATCAACGCCCATAAACAATATCTTTTGTATCCAGTTTTCTTGGTGGAGTACTACCTCATTGAGTAAGTATTTTCATACAATAATAATTAAAAAAAAAACTAAAATTCATCACTTACTTGAAAAAAAATGTGTATCCTTTTTGATCAAACACAATGTGCAAAAAGCAGTTTTTCAAATATTTGTCACAAATATCATTCAACACTCCACTATGGTCCAGAACAAAAAAAAACTTCGTTATTATAAATACTGCAGTAAGTATCTATCGAAGCTGGTGTCTTCGAGTGAGGCTGACCAACATTTGCGATGAGGAATCGCCAAGAGAACGGTCACCGGCGCCTGAGACCCACCTCCACCGCGGGTGTTGCACCTAACCTTGGCTATCATAATATTATGACAACTATATGTGCTATTCCAAAACAAGTTATGTGATAATACCCTATATAAAAGTTTTCCACGATATACTCGTATAGCGTTTTTTCTTTCTTTCACATTCAATTAAAATTTGCAAACAAGTCAATTAATTAAAGATAGAATACACCTTCAGGATGTTTTAACTGGGCTACGTAATGAATATAACTCAAGAACTAAAAAAAAAACTTCACGACGATGTTTCAGTGGTGTGAAAAAAATAACACTCTTGTTTCCTTTGCCTTACGAATAAAAACCTTGACAACAGTAAAAAAAAAATGTAATTACCATATTTCGACTAAGATTCCTATTTCAAATATACAAGTAAATAAAGCAACAATATATTATTGCTGGTAATGTACAGTCACGATGTAAGTATTGAACCTTACTTACTTTTAGAAGTGATAGTGTAGAATGATGACTCATTTAAATGAATTGCAAAATCTTAACAAACTGATAGTCCTTTTACATTTAAATAAGAAAATTCATTGCCGTTAGTTAGTTTTGAGATTCAAGGATGTTGGTTGCGCTCTACTAATTTGTAAAATAATTACGATTATCTTTGAATCAAAGGTTTTTACGTCATCGCTGAAAGAGGAAGACGTTCTTTTCAGTAATAGTCATTAAAATCTCCTACAAGTTTTAGAAATAGATTTTTTTTATTTCAGACCGGAGTTCATAGGGTTAGTAACAATTTTACTTAACTTCTAGTGTTAGTAGGTTTCAGACACAGACACGTTTCGGTTTTTGCCCATAACTGTGCCACTAATTGAGTAAACATCATTGATATATTATACATCAATGGTAAACATCATGACAAATGTCAATTGGATTGAATCGAACTTGAAACCTCTTGATCGTAACCCAACTGTTAGGCTGTTCGTTTTAATAAAATCTCTATAATAAAGCTCGAAAGCTAATAAATAATTGTTATGGCCACATACGATTGTATGATAACAGCTTGTTATAATTATAACGCTTTGCTATGCAGTAGTATTGTTGAGTTATGTGAAAATATCGTGTTTAGTGTGCATTGCATTTATTTTTCAGGTAGGTCGGATTAGCATGTAACATGCAAGCAAACATTATTACCTGAAGTACGTAAGGTTAATTGTTAAAACGAATACATAATGTATGTATCAACAGAGCTTATACCTTTCTACGTGAGTAGTAGTTTTTATTCAGCATGACAGGCTTTATGTGTATATGTGTAAATCTAATGTTAATGCTAATATTGCTAATAAACGTAAAAGTGTTGCGACTTTTAATGCCATTCGTATTTATTAATATGAAATTACAAGTTACTCCGTTGCGAGACTTAAAATCAAAGGTAAGCAATGAAATCGCAATTAAGAGTATTTCAAAATAATTTTATATCTCTTCAAGTAAAGTTACACAGCTGTGTAATTTTCGTCTGATGTAATGCAACTGGCTTGTTATAGTAAATAGTTTGGTAAAGATTTCTTTAAAGTTATTTTCTTCGAAGGACTGCCTCGTTGGTCGAGTGGTCGCAAGCGCGACTGCTGAGCATGTGGTCCTGGGTTCGATTCCCGGGTCGGGAAAATTGTTATTGGATTTTTCCGTCAGGAATTTCTCAGTAACAGCAACAGAGTCTGGATTTGTGCCCGGTTTTGACTTAAACATAACTGGCGAAACATGGGTGTACTGTTAGGTAAACCTCTGCCTAACCCTTCGGGAGTTACAGAAGTGATGTTATGTTATTTAAAGTTTGAAAATTCAATAATTGAAAGCTTCGTTTTGGAATGTCACGCCATTGACAGTTTGGGTTTTTAGATCTTAGTTTGGAAAGATGTCTGACCATAATACCAAATGCAGATAGGAATTTCAATATTTTTAAAGATTTTCGTGCTGTTACATGCAACACTTACGTACGTTGAGACTTTCAAGAGCTGCGAACTAGAGCCTGTACTAGGGCATGCAGGACCCGCGAATAACCGGGTTTTACTATGGGATCGAAACCGGGTTCCGTATGCCCTAGCCTGTACAAGATGGCTCGCTTGATTGGGTTAATAATTATTTTTAGGAAAGTTTATAATTGAAACATATTTTACAAGATTTTACCTTTAAGCAGAAGCAGGATACATAGAAATTATCAACAACGACTCTACAATAATAGACATGTATGTCCCAATTATTTAAAAATATAAAACGAAATAAGACCCGAAACGAATCTCGTGATGAGTAAATAATTAATAGTGACAAAATCTATTTCCATTTACTAAATATATAAAAATATATTATAATAACATGCGTAATCTGAATGGGAATGTTACGCATAACAGTTACATTGTCTCATGCAGATTAGTTTACGCAAGAGCGCGTGACCAACAGAGCCTGCGCGGGCGCCGGCCGCCGGCGTCTTTCTGACGAGATGGGGAAAGGACGTCAATAGTGAACACTTGACCAGAATCGGTGGATGTAATAACATGTGTTGGTAATGTTACAATTATTTTGACGTAATTTCTGCCCGACTGTAGATTTAGTTCACAAACTATTGCGCATGAGTTCAAGTGCTGAACGTTGACTTTGGACCATGTTTCGCTGTCGTAGCTTTAAGGTAACAGAAAGAATGTAAGAAAATGGTGTTAGTAATTAATAATCATTAATTGAAAACGGATTCTGGATACACAATACCAAGGGCTGAAAAGTACAAAAAACTGTAATTGCTTTCTCTCTCATTCATTTTAAATCATTTTCTCTTTTTGAGACCAAAACATTTTTGAACCTAGAATGCGAAGAATTCTTTTGGAAAAGGGTCTAGCATTTATATACTTAGTGTCCATGGGGCTTTTACAAAGCAATCTTAACGATCTTGTTTTGAAAGATAAACTTGAAACAGATATTTTAATCATTGCTATATAAAAAAGTAAAATTCCACGCATTTTAAGTGAATGTGGGCGGAATTGGAGATGGTCGAATTGTTTGGCAATAGGTTTTGCAATTATGTTGCGAGCCCGATCGAAAGGCCTACACCTATGATAGTAAAATATGCCTATCTGTAGTCATGTGACTAGGTTTCGTCAATGTTATTTTCCAGTTGAATATAAACCATTATTTTTCTAGGCCAGCCATTCTTGCAATAACCATAATCATGCTAAAGTCAGAATTACCCATCAACCTTGGATCGAGATTTTTAAAACACTTTTTTTGTGTTGTTGTTTTCCATCGACATAAAAGTACAGATATGAATCATATTTTATCGTTTTCAAATCAATATACACTAATATACGAGAAGAATCGATAAATCACAGCAATTAACCTCACATCAAAGCTCGATGTTATCTTCAAATAGAATATTTAACAACTGCTATTTACTTTCCCATTGAACTTTAAAAACAAATTAGACTCATTGCTTGGTTCGACTAGTTCTCGTTACAATTGTTTGTTAAATTAAAAAAATAAATCCTGTCAAACCGGGCGTATAATGGATAGGAATTCACGAAGTTCGTATGATTTTGCATATCGACGTCGCTTACGCAGGAGAGCTCCGGAACCTACCCAATTTGATATCCTGAAGGAGAGTATGAAGACGGTCAGCAAGGAGTATTGCGAGGAGTCTTCCATTTGCGGGCTGAAGCACCTTGTTGACCAAAATACTCCGTTCATTGAAAGGTATGTGGCCATAATACGTGAGAGTTACTGCGCGGAATTTGTGGGTAAGTACTTATGTAGGTAAGTACTTGGATTATTGCTCGTTACTGAGTTGCAGATAAACTTGTCATGAACTTGTTCAGCTGGCTCTAGTAAAGTGTGTTACTTACCGCAATTACTAATATCTTAAAGTGGAAAGGCTTGTTTATTACATCACTTGAGTTAACTTACGCTAAGGTAGAAAGCATAATACATACAATTAAATTAGAAAACAGGCATAAAACTGCATAAGTTGCTATACTTTAACACCTTACTAGACTTGCGTCTTTATTATGTCTATCGTCTTTATTGGATAATTGTCATTTAAAAAATAAAAATAAAATAAAAATGTTTATTGCTTCAACTTAAATAAATTATTCTATTTACAATGGGGAGAATCATTTAAAGCAAATAGTTAATATTCATTTCTGTTGTTAGAATCTAAATATGTTTTTATTTCACCATATTTTGTTCACTTTCTAGCTCTAAATTAAATTTTATCCGTACCAAAGCCGAAGGACGACTACCTAATTGACCTACTTTGTTAACAGAATCATTTGGATCATAACACTAGTGGTTGGCCTCATCTGCTCAATATCCTTAGTTTGGCTGACATTCGAGAAGTACTATAGCGCGCCGCTGGTGACCACACAGTTGCCCGAGGGTCTGTCCGTTAATAAGATCATATTCCCTGCCGTCGGGATCTGCTCAAACAACAGGATCAGCAAACGAGCTGCAGCAGAACTCGCCAAGAAATTGTAAGACGACGATCTGTAATACGATGATATTCTTTTATGGTGTATGTGACCAAAGGAAATAAACATTATCACCAAGATTGGAGGACACAATTTTTAGCACTAAAGAAAGCTGCAGTCTCAAGGATCAATTTTTGGAACTTTTGGAATTTATTTGATACATATATTTCCAGCTTTGTTAATAATTAAGTCGGTACTCTATTTTCCACAACGTGGAAATTTTCAGCCTCATCTACGAGCCTAAAGTACCAAATGATAAATCATTACCTACCGTAGCTGGAAAAAATATAATTTGTTCTAGTTTCATTAAATCTGGTTTAAGAAAATATAGGAACTGCTATTTGGCATCTTTTACTCTTTATCATACATATATTGTTACTTTTCAGACTGAAAGCTGAGCGTAACAAAAATTACACCGAGAAAGATATGATATCCCTTCTCTTCGGGCTCGGACAGTTGTACGGGCTGGGTGCAGTCAACGCCAACAACGTGTCGCCAATACAACTGCACGACGCTTTAGGCGAATATGATGTGCATGAGCTGATGAGGAATGTACGTCTTCATATCGAGCAGAGAATGATAAATAACCTAGTGTATACCGTTAGAATTAATTAACTTAGATCCATTAGCACAGCTCTTTAGTACTTCTAAACCCACAACCATAGCTATAAATTAAATTTCGATGTGTAGAGCATCCAAGGAATGCTGTTACTAAATACAATACGCAATCAAAGTTAAAGTTCTATTCAGGCTTACGATATAGATTCCAACCATACAAAGTAAGTCTGTTTGCTTTTACATTAACATAATGTATGTTGACCGCAGTTAACACCTCGGTGTGAAGATCTGTTGGTTCGCTGCGTTTGGAACACCGAGCCGAGGAATTGTCTAGATTTGTTTGACTTTCGTCTCACTATGAATGGCTACTGCTGCACCTTTAACTATTTGCGAATCTACGATACTTTGTTCCAAAGGTAATTTATATCTGTTCCAAAATTAAAATATTTTTAAGTGCTCAGTTGATCATTTATCACTTAACAAAGTTAATTTTGTTTGCAGTAAAACTAAAAACACAAGAAGCATTGATATGTACAAGTATGGCAACAAATCATTCTTTGATTTCGATCAGGGACTCAAAGTATTGTTACGACTCAATGAAAGTGACGATTTCTTCTATAATATACCGTTGAAAGGGGCTCAGGTATTGGCTTATATATTTTTGAATGATATATTTGGACGGAACTTGTGTAGTATTAATAAATGCGACAATTTTTGCAGCTACAGTTCTCAGATGCATATGACTTCCCTGATTCACCAAGTGGAAGCTTCGCTATGCAAATCATTAGTCCCCGTGTAGAAGTAAGCATACATTTTAAAAATCCTTTTTAGCCTTAGCTCGCATCATGACATATATAGGGTGTAAACGGACCCTTCACGAAGCCTTTACGCAAACATTATTGCTGGGAAATGACTTTTTTTTGGGGTGCAAAATCACGTTTTACGGTAGGACTCAATGTAACGCACTCAAAACATTGTGCTGTTGGATGGATTGAATAGTACGGGAGTCGTGGAGTTTAAAGTAAAGTTCTTACATTAAAAACATGTATTTAAAAAAAAACTTGTGAATAAGTTGGAACTTACTGGACCTCCAATATCTACTACAAGGTATGGTCTAGTACAAAAAAAAATGACCGCAATAACGTGGAGAACAAGTGCCTTTCGGCCTGGTTAAGGGTCTTGTTACACCCTTTATTTAGTCGTCAGCTCAATGAGTTGTAAAAATGACTTTCCACTACGATAAACCCATTCGCACGACTGAGCACCACTTTAAGGTCTCTTTAAAACCCATTCATATGTAAGCTTAACGTTATAGATGACGGTGATGGTAACAGCTAGTTTCACAGAAGCGTCTAGAGACATCCAGCACGTGCCGATAAAATTGAGGAAATGTAGATTCTATGACGAGTCGTCGTATCTCCCGTTCTACACGTATAGCGACTGCATGCTCAAATGTAGAATGCATTTTCTGTTGGACAATTGTAACTGCACGCCGTTCAATATGCCGAAGATGAGCACTGCTAGAACGTGTGACATGAAAGATGTGCCCTGCCTTAGGACTTATTATTGTGAGTATTCCATGACTCTTGGTGAAATCAATATTTATTGAGTGCAACCTTCATAATTTTCCTGATTAGGCTGTGCTGCCCGTGAGACGCCGAAAAGCCCTGTGCAGTAACATCAACATTCTGTTTAAGTGAACAAGAATTAATTAGTAATATGTTACTGCAGCACAATCCATATCTATACGTCCGAACGAAGACTACGTTCCAGAAGAGTTAGAGCTGGATGCCGTAAACGGAGGCATCGACTGTCCGATGTGCAACCCGACCTGTTCCAAGACAGCATACCGCTTTGACTTCAACAATGTGCTCATATACCCGGAGTATCTCAACACTGTGCCGGATAGCGAGCGCGATGAATGGCTGTAAGTACTGCCAGGTTTGTGACGTTGGCAACTTTATGTAATGTTGCTAGCAACATGTTTTCAGTAACTCAAAACATGTTGCAGCAAATAATGAATATAACTGTATCTTGTTAAATTTCGGTTTAAGTAGGTACAATTTCGGGAAAACACAAGAAATAATAAAATTATTGCAAAAAATTAAACAATTTATTCGCATTTCATTGATATAAAAACACTACATATCAGTAATTTAAAAAGTAATTTATAAAAAGTAGACAATTAAAATAGACCAAGTACAACCAAGCAAAGTCACATGCTTTCACAATTTTATTTTCGTATATCAAAACTTTTAAAAGCGCAGTTAGATATGGGACACTCGTTTCGGAAAGCAGCCTTTTCAATCCGCGATTTGGGACTTCCCTCCTTCTGTAACCAATACTTCATTTTTCCGACAGCCGTCGTAGGTCCCTGCAGCTGTCCTATTACAGTCCCTTGAGCAGTATTCATAACCCATCCTTTGATTCCCAGATCCCAAGCTTTCTTTTGAGTATGTTTCCTAAAGAAAACACCTTGCACTTTGCCGAAAACTTCAAAATCGACAGATGTATAATTTGTATCTGCCATACTGAATATAAATTAAGAAATAGTCTGAGCTTGCGGCATACAAATAGCCAACTTCACATTTTGACAGTTTGTTGATATCGTCGTTCTGGAAACGAAAGATAAAGGCGTCGTTCAAGCCTGTTTATTGCGACAAATAGGCTAGATAATAAATTAAATTGAAAGCCATAACAAATACCTTCTAAATAATCATAAAAATATTGATTGGAAAAGTATACCTAAATGTTAACAAAGAGAATTCAAGGTATCTATCTCACGTGGCCTATATTTTACTGAAACCGTCAGCAAATGAAACAACTTCAGAAAACAAACAGAGGAATAATAGGGAGCACTTTGTTATGCGAAGCACATTGGATACATTTGTTCTGAACAAGAACAATGGCGTTTGTTGCAGGCAAGGCGTGAATTTCACCGGAACCTCGCGAGTTCACGTGAAGTACGCTAGGGATGTAGCCGACTGCTACGGGCAGAATGTTATCATGAAGTGGTTCGATTTAATTAGTAAGTATTGTTTACAGCCTCTCTAGTTTTATGTTCACGACTTCCATTTATTGTTTCCCATTATTCACCATCCAGTTTTATGGAAAAATCCATAACGGTATTATTAAGCGATAATCATCAACAGTTTTGTTGTTTTTTCCAAATTAAAACATTTAGTTGGTTGTTTACAAAACCAACTTTCGAGGTATTAAAAATATAGGAACGTTTACAGTTAACTGTTTTAGAGTTAGGACTTAAACACTGATATTCCTAGACCCACTAATTCTTCTATTTTCCTTTTATAAGGTAATATCGGTTCCACCTGTGGCTTCATCACCGGCTTCAGTTTCGTTTCGGTCTTAGAATTTATTTACTTCTTCACCGTGAAGTTGATACGGGAGGTTCGATCGCGACGGCAACGCAGCAAGAGAAGTCCTAAAGTAACCATAGAACCTCAGAGAAGGGCACACTTCGAGCCCATCAGGACATATCGACCGATATACTGGAACGAGATCACGGCTAGTACAAGACTGGGTCAGAGGTCCACTTAATTGATTATGATAAGATAGACGGAAGATATGCAGTGACCTACTTAGTGTGTATTGAAAAACTTACAAATGCCTGCCAGCCACAATCAGTAACACCAAAACTTTGTACCTTGGGGCACTTGTTGTTGGGGTAAATATTTATTAGGTAATTTGTATGTAGTGGGTAGAGCCATAGAAAATGTTTGTGTTGTAATCAGCATCAGATGTTATCAGTGTAATGGTTCTACCATTTGAACACCTGTGCCGTTCTCATTCTGATTAAAATCTGTATTAGAACTTAGGCACCTGTCGTAATTTTATATCTCCATTATTTATTTGTTCTGAATCATGTACGTTATTGTTACGCACGTAAGCTGTTGTATAAAAATAAAAAATGTAAATGAAAATGGTTCAGTCAATTCGAATCCTTTGTAGAAGTTATATGTGATAATATGGTATCGAAAGAATCCTGGAAAAGGTATTTGGAGATTTGGTGGAATGGTATCAAAAGTTTGCCGCAGACGACGTCCATTCATGGTTTTAGATTCATTGCTGATACACACCGACACTGGGTCGAAAGGTAATTTATTACTTACACAAATTAATCAACTGCAGATTAAAATTATTTCTGCTAAATTCAACAAATTAAACAAATACCTACGTTTCATTAATTTGTGGGCCAACATACCTTAGAACTAGTATCCTGGGCGTGGGACAGTATGGCGGGGTCGCAGCAGGTCACGATAATGATGGCGGGACGGATTGCAAAGCTGCCATTCAGAACTGAAAGGTCAAAGAAGTAGGTACGCGCGGGTTCGCGCAAAAGGGATGGAGTGGCTTTTTTCCAGGAGTGGGGCAGAGCAGACTAGGAAAATAAAATAAAAATCATCAAGAAGTTTTTCCATACATTCTGAAAAATCAAATGTTTCAGGATATTCTGGCTGATAGTTGTAGCACTATCCTGGTACGGGTCGTCCCTGTTGATCGCAGCCCAGTACGACGCGTTCCAGAACAATCCTATTTCGTTCGTCGTGGAGACAACCTACAAGGATTGGAACACTGAGTTTCCAGCAGTTGTTGTTTGTGAAAATGACAATTCAAACCGCGTCGAAGCAATATCGGATAAGTAAATCTTGTCATACGTTCATGTCGTGCAAAGCTCGGAAAAAGTTACTTAGCTGCAACGAAATATTCAGCGTTTAGTAGGAAATTAACTTACGATTTGATTTAATTAAGTAAAAACCTCTTGTTTTTAACTTGCTCCTTGTTGGTCAGTTAGGTACTTTCAGTGTTAGGATTCTTAGGAACCGACAGGGATCATCACAAAAGTATATATACAAAACGGCAAAACTACTTGAACAAAATAAAAACCTACTTTCCTTCAGATCTAACCGTCCAGAGTAAATTGAATTTGCCTAGCCTTGAATTTGCTGGTAACGACTATTACCAGATACGAGTAGTACCTACTCTACATTTCCTTTGATTCCAGGACAGGTACATCTTCGAATTCTTCGATCGGTGAGATACTTTTAAGCTGGGCTTTTATTGCGGAGTGTATCTTAGGTCTCTTTCTTTGTAGATTATGGGGAGAAGACCACGATTTCAACATGGAAGAAGTGTTAAAAGAACTAGCTTTTTTCAAAGGAATTACTTATTATACGTCAGAATTTTGTAACTTGGTGGACCCGCTGAGGGACTGTATGCAGACGAACCTGACATATTATGCTAATTTAGTAAGTATCTACCTAATACCTTGGTTCACTAACACATAGCAACAGGCAACGCACAATGTAATACGTAAACAGTAAGCAGCTTTTCATCCCGTAGGTAATTTGTTATCTGGTATTTTGTTTCGAGTGTCTTGGACTTCTACATAGCTATTTACAAATGCTTCGATTCGGAAAGTCGTATGTCTATCTCGCTCGCTATCGTAATGGTAAAAAAAGAAAGACATACGACTTGTCGAATCGAAATCGTATCGAAGCGTTTGTGAATAAGCTATACTGGAGTGTGGTGTTGATTTCCAAAATAAATTACCCTAGTAAATAATCTAAAAAGCCATTTTTAACCTGCAAAAGTAATTAATAGATTCTAACACTCCTTGAATGACTTTCTTGATCTTGATGATCTTTTCAGGTCAGGAGTACCTGCGAAGAAACCTTAGCAAACTGCTCATGGAATGGGATTTCATTTGAATGTTGCAAGTACTTCAGGCCGATGGACACAGAGCTCGGAACGTGTTTTGCTATTAATACTTTGCAAGGAAGGTAAGGGAAAGTCTCGATCGATACTCGTAGGTATATCTACAGCATGTAATAATCTGTTACATCACTTTCTTCTTCCGGGAATGAAATTGTTTCAAATTAAAATCTTGGAAATATTAATTCCTGATGACCAAGAACCGGCGCGGCGGTTTCTTGCATTGGTAGTCTTTTACGTCAGTCAGGTGATTGAAAATTGGAGATGGTCTGTTTTTTTGCTAAGGACCGCTCAGCAGAACACAAAGATTTCTAAGCTAGGTAAACACTGCAAAGACTCATCTTTTGAACAGGGTGCTTACCTATTACTTGCTAATTACTTACTTTGTTTCTTCCACATAGAGAAGGGAATGTTCCTAGATTAGACATGGTGAGTAACCGCACGACAGGACCTGGTTCGATCAGATTCGATGTAATGGTGACTGCAAACATTTACATTCTGAACGAGGAAGAAGTGCCGACGCTCACTACTATCGGCTCAGATGTTTTAACAGTTGGACAAGAAATATTTCATAAGTAAGTTGATTTGCATATTTAGCAACATTTTCTAAATGTGCGAATTTGACCATCGATAAGAGAAACCATAATGAAATAATGACGTCCCGTTTTGTGTTGCATCGCATGCATGGGTCTCGTAAAACGATGGCTATCTAACGAGTTCATCAAATTAGGTGACACTTAACAAATTGAGTCCAAGGAATTTCACATACAGTGCTGTAATACCGTTAATTTTAGTAATCCTTTCCATGATTTGTAGGCGTTTCATAACCATACGCAACATCGAGAATGACGCAGGCGCGCGCATGATATCTCCAGAAAAACGAAAATGTCGCTATACTGACGAAAACTTCTTGCAAGTGTATCACCACTACTCGTACACAGCCTGCACTGTGCAATGTAGAAAGGACGCACAGTTGCAGCTTTGTAACTGTACTAATTATTTCATGCCGAATGTTCCGGAACACCTCAGATGTAATGTCAGTGGTATTATCTGCTTGAACAGCCACGTTACTGAACTTTCGGTAAGTCTCGAACGATCATATAATTTTTTTTGCAGATATAGGTACTAGGTAGATTTAATATGTTGATGGTCGCGTAGTTGTAACAAGATTACTTTACAATTATATCGATACTGGATAATTTAATACCTTTTTTGCGGTTCCGTACCCGAAGGGTAACCAACGGGACCCTACTGCCCCACGGGCTGTATCTCATGATCCGTAACAGGTAGACAGCTGAAATTTTCACAGAATGTGTAAATGTTACCGCTATAACAAAAAAAAGGGGGCTCCACCCTTCATGTGCGAGTACGCCTCGCACTTGGCTGGTTTTTAATCAATTAGTTGGGAAATGATTGCTTCGCTTCGATTGTTTAATTGATTATGACGAATTTCAATCAATATAATCGTTTCAATGAAGGTCCTCAAAGCCAGCTGGTCGTCCCGCGCAGGCCTATCTTGCAACTGCCTACCTTCATGTACGGAGGCAGAGATCACAATCACGAAGGACTTCAAGTTTGTCACCACTGATAGTTACGCGAGTGTTGAGATAGAGCTGGCTGTGCTGCCCAGTGAACGTTACAGGAGGAATGTGGTGCGAGGAGTACTGGATTTAGTCGGTGAGAGATAAGATTAAGAAAACGGATCAAGTTTAATATTGTTTGTAGAGAAAAGGTAACGGAAAGGGCAAATGCAAGAGCTGAAGAACTTTCCAATTGTCAATCGTATGACAATAAGGACCTATGATTTTGAACGCAATACCTTGTTTGTCCATAATAGAATTATGTAATTTGGAAAATGTAAAAGATCTTAAGGAAGGATGAATGATTTTTTAATTTATTTCACAGTATCCACCGGCGGAACTGGTGGTTTGTTCCTAGGTGCCAGTATCCTCAGCTTTGTAGAACTGTTCTACATTCTGTTAATCCGTCCGTTCTGCGACATATACAGTCAGCGAGATGACGACCCCTGGCACAGGAAGTTTGGTATGCGACGCCTTCAAGATAACAAGTTTATCCCGAATTGGGGCTGGACATACAATGGGAAGGTCGAAGACAAGGAGAAACCTGCGATTAGAGGTTCTCCTTAAATGTCTAATAAGGAGTCTATGAAAAGTCTTTGTATATCAACGGTCTCTTCGCTATAAGAGTACATATTATGTAGTTTAGTGTTACTTACGTGAACTACAGCAACAGCAGTTACATAACCTATTAACATGACATCACGCCCTGTAATCCCCGAAGCATTAGGCAGAGGTGTACCTAACAAGTACATCCACACATACACAGTATTTTTATTTATCTTTACACGTGTAGGTAATTTTATCTTAATAGTTAAATTATGTACATAGCAAGCACTCTACGTGTGTTTAGTTAAACAAAATAATAAAAAGTCCACATGAATATTGTATTTATTTTTATGCTTATCTAAGTGTATGTATTATTTTGCAGGTATACAATATCTGTCTGCGATTTCTTCAAAGATTTCCATGACTTTTTCTTTGTAATCAGAATTACATTCCATCATTTTCTTTATAAATAGTCCTTTATTTTTGGAGAGTATTTCATCAAACTGAGCATTATCACAAAATATTTCGGTAGTTAGATCATCGTCTAACCAAAATTGTGGGATAAGACAAGCACAAACGATCAGCCCCCACTGCCTTCGTTCTTCAGCAGAAGTCATAAATTCTTCTTTTGTCAATATTTTATCGATTTCAACATCATGGTTATTTAGTATTTTCGTAAGTTTTTCATAGTAGAAATTCAAAAATTTCGTGATATTTTCTTCTCTAAAAGTTGGATCTAAATTACAACAAAGTAGCAACATGACATCTCCAGCAGGAGGCTGGTACCTTATCGCTTGAAAATCAACCAGCACGCAATCATCTGGTTCCGAGCAGTTCTCTTCGCCCTTACTGTAGTGGAACATAAGGTTATTATTCCATAGATCGCGATGGCAGATCACATTCTTCTGTTGAGGAGAGAAATCGCCTAAACTCAAAGAATGAGACCACACGTCCCGCCAACGACTCTCGATCAAATTCATTTCTGTATAGTCATACTTTGAAAATGACTTCATAACTTCTAATGCCCCTGTCATGCACTGACAGAACCAATCAGATGCTAGATGGTATCCATCTTTGGCTAGGGCGTATTCATGATACATTCCCTTGTATTTTCCCATAGTTTCCTTACTTTTCTTGTCTTCATAGATTATGGAAGATGCGTGAAGCCTAGCCAATGTTTCCAATGCTTGAAGAGTGTGAGCCATGTCGAACCTGTCAAATTTATTTCGTAACTTATATTGTGCAGCGTTTAAATCTTCAAATACCATTGCATCGTTTAAAGCTGTTATCAACCTCGCGGCCCATGGTTTGTCACCTGAAAATCATAACCAAATAGATAAATAATCTCGCGTCCCCTATACACCAGAAACAAATTGTTTAGGTACCAACTCACCCGGTATTTCAATGTTCTCCTTGATCACCGAATAGAAGAATACTTCTTTATCAAAAAGCCGCATTTCCTTCACCATGTTTGCTTTCGCTGCATTCGATCTGGAGATGGCTTTGATGAAAAAGTAAAGAACTTTTCTATTCGACAAATGCACTTTCACTTTCCAATATTCTGATAAAAATCCCAACATTTTATCACTAGCCGGGTGAACAGAATAGTTTTCTATGATTATTTCTTCATTAGAGCGGTTGTAGGTAGCCAAAATTAATTTGATATCTTCTTCTGTTATATGGTTAACTTGGTCGTTGAGTTCAATAGCGGTAGTCGCCATTTTTGCAGTATAAGTCTATCAGCCTGTTAGCTAAGGATAATACTGCGGCGTTTATGTACGTTTAAGACAAAATACGAGCAGTGCTCGAGACAGAGTATCTTGACGTTAAACATACCTACATTACAATATTGTTCGAATCGCTAAGTAAATATTGATATCGTAAGTATAGGTAAATTAGTAAGAGTAAATATAAGATAGATAGAGAAGTACTGTGGCGGTATTGCCAGCTGTACGTTGAAATAAAATTTTAAAAAGCAAATCAGTGGCCACTGGCTGAAAATTATGTCTTCAGTACTTAGATATCAATAATTCAAAAAGCACACATCATGTGAATTTTCCTTAGGGCATTAAATTTTGCTTTGTTAACTTGATTTACATATTATTCGGTCACAAAATATACCTCAATGTCTAAAACCCGCCTTGGCACATGGACACTCATAAAAAAGTCTGTCCAAAGAATACAAGTTGCACAAAGGGCCATGGTTCGAGCCATGCTCGCAATAAACCTTCTAGACCGAATGAGTGAGTAACCCGCACGGGCAGGACATCTGGCTAGACACGGAGATGGCCATTGGAGTACAGTTATAACCGAATGGTGGTCAGGGTCGCGGGAAACAGTTCGATGAGGGACGCACGGCAGAAGAAAGGTAAGGCCTATACCTAGCTGTGTGTGACTTCGGGCTGAAATTATGCTGAAACTAGATTTAAATTATTTTTGCTTATTTGGAGATATATCGTAGGTAGATAATAGTTTAAATAATATACACTATGGTAATGAAACTGGTTCTAAATTAGAGAAGGCAAAAATTATAATTTACTAAAAAGCTGGCAATACAAACCATAACAACTTCTTGGATGATTTTATCTAAGTTAAACACAGCGATAGCACAAATAGATAGAAAACATCAGTTTATTAATTAACTGCGTATATCAGGCATAACCAAGACTTATTTACCTAGTCTAAGACGTTATGTTAACATTGGATATCTTATATAATAAGGTACAAAATAAAGTCCAGCGTACACCGCTGCACCGGGGACGGCAGCGCAGGGGATTTTGCGCTGGCAACTACGCAACTGGTTCGTTTCGGTTCAGTCAATCAGTCGGACACAGTTTGTACTCAGCAGTGTCTTTTTATAAAACATGGATTATTTAAATCAACAACAACAAAAACATATCACATTTCCTCGTAGATTAGATACCTACTATCGAATATTTTATTACGGAAAATTAAAAATAAGTAAAAGCATGTTAGATTTCATATTTCAACTTAGTACTAATAATCAGTTCCTTACTTATTATAGTCTATAAATAACATTGTGTTTTAAAATATTAAATTTCTAACCAATTTTTATTACATACGAAATAAATATCCACCAAAATATCATTGAAAAAGATTTTAAGTATTAGTAAATCAAAATAAAATTACTTACAAATTATCCATAGAACAAAGTCGCAAATATCCTACGCAGTGAAGTCCTTGATTATTCCGAATAAAAACTATAATTATCTCAAAACAAATTTTTACGAAAATAAATATCAAAATATATTTATTTTTCAGTTACGGTATTGTTCTTGGGATATATTTTATAAGCAGACTCCAGCGCATACCCTCACATGCCATGGCGGTTCTCAGTTTGCTGTTGCGTCCCGTCTCATGCCATCGCATCCCGCCGCGGCATCCTCTAGCGCACTCAATGCCGCGAAAACATTGGAATCGGTATTTTGTTACAGAATTTACAAATTATAACTGAATGGCTTGCTCAATTCAAATCAAAGTTTGCTTCAAGATTTTTTGGAAACACAAATCTTTCTACGATTTCGTCAAATAGTTCAGTTACTCTAATTCGGTATTTGCCATCTTCTTTAGCTATATCTATAAACTCCTGACTACGGCTCACTACGTTAGCTCGTTTTGCTCGTTCGGGATCACAAAATATCTCCTCTCGCTTCTCCTTACTCATAGCTACGATAGGTGTTATGATCGCAGCCTGAGTTAGTCCGAATACTATACTTTTCTTGTATGCTTCTGTAAGAGTAGCTTTATCAAATATATGTGTTACATCTACTCCTTCAGCGTGCAGTTCTTCAGATAGTACAGCATAGTAAACTTCCATAAATTCATCAGTCCATTCATCTCTATCACTCCTTCTAGTATTGAAATATATCAGGGAAGACAGGTCTAGCATCGGAGAAGAATATATAACAGTCTGAAAATCAACGAACAAAGCGTGACATTCTGAGTTTTGGCTCTTTTTGAGGAAAATATTATTGGTCCAAAGATCACGATGCACTACTACGTTGCGATATTCTGAGCTGGGCTTCATGAGGTTCATAGCACTTTCAAATAATGTAGGCAGAATCGATTCCACATATCGATTGAAGTTTGGTTTCGATTTATACTTAGAAAATACTTTGAGATAATCAATCACAGCATTCCTTCCTGTGTCCCGCCAATCCAGCCCCCTGTTGGGTTCTTGAAGGTAATCACTATAATGTTCCCATATTCTGTATGGTCTGCCCAACTGGCTACTTTTTCTCTCTTCATAAATGTATGATTGAGCGTGGAATCTTGCTAGCGTTGTGACGGACGCTTTCAATTCTTCGAACGTCATTGTATCCTGGTGATGTGGCATCTCGTATCCAAGAAGTGAGACGTTTTCAAATACAAATATTTCTTCTTTGATAAACAGTAATTTAGGACGCCATTTTTGTATTCCTGAAAATTTTGTAAGAAATTATTGTTACGAGAGTTGTTTAACTAAATTATTACAAAACAAAAGTCCTGGTGTAACAGTTGTTTCTACAAATTACGACAGCAGTACAAATAAGTAACTGATAGGGACTGTACAATAAATATCTTACCTGAACCATTTTCAAATTCGTTAAAAAGCGTGCTGAGCATGACATACTCCTTTTTGAAGAATCCAAGCTCCTTAAGGTATTCCGCTTTCCACTCATCGAACCTCGGCATGCACTTGACAAACAGATTAAGGGTAGAACTGATCCCATCCACCTCTACTTCCATTATCAGTTTCATATGGTCACCCAGATATCCAATAATTTTGTCTGAAAAGTCCTCCATTTTCCAATTTACACTTTTGTAAACCCACATTGTTCTGCGATGAAATTAATTTCATCTTGACTTAATAATTCCATTTTGCGCGTATTTCTCGTGCAGCAGTGTAGTATCTAAACAAATAATTGTAGTGTTTTATAGGGTAGTGTAGGTATCTAACTATCTATTGCAGATAATAGTATAATGTGACAGATAACGTCGAAAAACTTACTGTAGGGACAGCATGAACAAAAAAACAAGCGTTTCAATCGTTCTGGGTTATTCGTGAAAATAAAAAATGTTGGTATTATTAATATAAAATATATTTAAAGTATAACCAAAAACTACACACCAAACATAGAACTGGTAGAATGTAAGTCTAGGAAAGGTTCGTGCATAATTTTGTTTAATTTCTTCTCTTTCACGGCTTCGTAGTTCGGCGTCCATAGTTCCGTCACTCTTGGGGCGTAAGGTCCGTTCAGCTTGGACTCGTCTCCGTCTTCATCATCACTGGACTCTTGGTCTACTTCCATGGGCTTGTCTTCTTGGGAGTCATCAGTTTGTTCAAGCTGTTCCATACCAGATAGGCGTTGTAGAAACGAAGTGCAGAGAAGACTCACGGGTGGGACCATGTGCGGTGATGCTAGCGAGAACTGAAACAAGGATGCATTAAATGAAATAGTGTAATCGGTTACATTCTTGATTAAAAGGACTGTTTACAGAAAAAGAACAAAGTAAATTCACTCTTTTATTTTTCATCTGTACGTATTCGGAAGTTATCATCAAGTAAATACTCGTATATTGTAGCTAACGCAATGTTACACAAGAAAAAATGCCGAGGATTAAGTTTAATTAAAAAGTAGGTAGAAACGTAATATCAAAAGAGTTTTACATCATAAACATTAATTCAGAGATCAAAGTATCCGGAAACCTACCAATAAGTATTTATTGAGATTTATATTAGACTTTTTCTGACAATTTTCCTGAGAAAAACTACGTTGCACAACACTTCAAGGACAAGTCGATAAAGGAAGATACTACGTCATGTTGCAAGGATACTAGTGCAACAATAATAAAAGGTCATTGTGCTATCAGTCAACCAGGGTATCGATACACAATGCGTTGTATATAAATATAAAGGCTACAGAGAAATAAGACTTTCATAAATAAAGAGATAAGGTTGGTATCAAGTTTATGCTTGCTTCTCACGGTGCGTACGTCGCTCAGAACGACGTGACTAAAGGCTTTGTTTCCAATTGATGTTATTTAGCATATTAATCTCAATCCTAAATGTCTAGTACAATTGAAAAGTCATAAACTTGTTTAAACGCAAACTGAACTTTATGTGTTGTAATTCCAAAAACACAAATATTGTTTACATGTCTGTTCCACAGTTAATCAACACAATGAAATATCTTAACTAAGTGACGCAAAAACGTTTCGTCATGTCTGTCTGTTTGTTTTATGAATGACATACGTATTAAAACTCTGCTGCCATAGCGTCGTTCAACAATCGTTTTTTGCCTACAAGCGATGTTCCTTTGCTTGTTAACATATTGACCGACATAATTGTAACAAAGTTTTCATTGCAAAAATCAGTGGCACTCGAAGATTATATTATGCTGTTATGCAACGACTCCGTGTCCCATTTGTTTTATTTGTGTAGGCTAACTTGAATCGAACCTGGACGAGACTAACAAATGCTCCTAGTGTAGTCTATGCCCAGCAGAGGGGTAAGTCAGGCTACAGATGATAATAGCAACAATTGCGTCTCGGAATCAATATTTAGATTAGTTACCTGTGCTATAGTGGAGCCGGCAAGGTTATTGACGTCGAAGACATTGGTGTCGGCAGTAGCAGGCTGCACCTCCGACAGCTGCTGTTCAGCTAACAGCGCGCTGAAGTTGGATGTGGGCAGCTTGCGGTGCGATATCACTTCCAGACGACTTTCTTCCGTCTGTTCATTTTCGATGCAGTAGATCTCCTGAAAGAGTTCATGTATTAAAACTAAGCACGTATTTACTCAGCTATCAAGAGATAATATAGCTTTGTGAGATGGGAAGAGTAGAGGAAGGCATTTGTCAGTAGCATTGTTGTTAGCATTGTTCAGTAGTTGTTGCTTTTCGGTGAAGGAAAACATCGTGAGGAAACCAGCATGCCTGAGAGATATTTCTTGACGGCATGTGAAGCCAAGTCAGAGGCCCATGGGCGGCCTAAAAACTCTGACACCAGGTTACGAACTAACCACACGATAAAGAAGATTGTTCAGTAAGTGAAGATTATACCCTGAAAGTTTGGGCCAAGATGTAGTGCATATGTTACGCTCGAGTCACGTCTTTGAGCGTAACACAAGCACATTTGACTGACTTACAATTGGAACGAACATAACAAACGGGCACCAATTCTGAATTGATCTGGATAATTAAGGTAGACGTTGTGTGGTGTTTTATCATTATTTAAGATAAAAGTTAACAGACATGAGTGAAGTTTCAGTATTTAATTTGATCCACTAGAATGTTGATATATGAATGTTGGTATACTAATGTGTGTAATCTAACCAAATAATAAAATTGAAGTGTCTGTTTGTAATTTTAAAATAACAGGTTTCGACTGAATGCATATGAAAGTATATGCATAAGGACCGCATGGTCTTTAGAACAAAAAAGCAGTTAACGGTCTGTCTGTTTGTTCCGGGTTATCTGCGAAACGGCTAGACCGATTTTGACGGGACTTTTACTGGCAGATAGCTGATATTATAAGGAGAATCGTACCTCTATTTTAGAAAAAGGATTAGGGTTCCGTGCAAAAAATTAAAACCTTTGAAATTGTTAACAAAATCCATAAAAATAGAGAGGTAATATTTTTATAACAATTTCACGTGCTAGTGTGTAATAATTTTTGTGGCTTGGGTTTGTTTGTTGCTGAAATTTTTTTATACTTACAGAATTATTTCTCATAAGGTACAGTTTAATGTCATCATCGAAGCAGTTGCCAAAAGTAATTTGCTTGAACACGCCTGTAGATGGGTCCAGTAACCGCTTCTTCGTTACTATTGGTTTTGAGTTGTGCGGTGTAAACACGTATACTGAAATAAAAATATGGTTAATGCCTACGGAACTGTGGGTGGATGAATCGATTATTAGTGGCTAGTATCCGCATCGGGGCGTAAGCATATGATCAGGGGTGTTACTATGACGCCAGTGTGGGAAAGAGACAGAGCTATACAGGTCGTCTAGCGCCATCTCTTTCCCACGCTTGAATTACTCTTGCTTTAAGACGTCATGGTAGGCTGAATTATGGATGTGGACGAAGCATTTTTTAGAAAAGATTCGCTACTGCCCAGAAAAGAAAAAGGCTGCCCAACACTGCCTAAAGAGGGACAAATATGGACTTTTCAAACAAGTTAAGACATTTTAGAACACATAACTATAAAACATGCCAAATCCAACAATAATTAATGCAGGAGACATACCGTCATTGTTTTTAGTAGCTACAGCCAGTTTACTGGAGAACCTATGAGCGGCCAAGCACGTTGGGTTGATTTGTACCATCCATTTCATTGTCAATGATAATAAACTCCATACTGCCACGCAAGTTTCCGTCGTGCATACCAGCTGGAAATAAATAAGATTTTATATGACCGGTATACTTGTGGCAAAGACACATTCAATTCTATTACAAAAACAGGGTTTCTCTTTCTGGCTAGGTTGAAATCATCAAGCATTTTTGAATTTCGAACTTTAATCCTACAACTTAAAGTTCAAATTACAAAAATTGACGCTAAACACGAGAAATTGACGCTAACGACAAGTTGACTACTTTCATGAAAATTTAAAAAAGAACTTAACCTTTCTTAAAATAAAGTTCAAATACACAACAACTTGCTTGATGTTGCGTTCTGTGATGAGACGGATAATCTTTATAATCTAGAGATCCAAATTGAGTTATATGATACTCACGTAATGAGCAGCGTCTCTGTTTCCGAACTGAACGTGTACCCCTTTAGGCCGTAACGCGGGATGAGACAACGTAGTACTAAGGTTGCATAGATGTGTGTCCCACAGCGTCAACTTGCAGCCAAACCACGCTGCGATCAGAGAACCATCCTGTGATATCGCTACACCTCCCATGTCATACTCACTATCCCTCGTCTTCGACACGTTCTTAGTCTTATCATCAACCAAAGTATGATCTTTGTGAATGTTAAATAACTTCTTTATGATGTCATTTTCCTTCGCAACCTCTCTCAAATACGGCAGGTCCTCATCCCTGCCAGGCTTATGCTTGACGCCATCTTTAAAATCGTTGAGAACACTATTTGAAACGAACTGACCAATACCAGACGAGTAGTAACACGCTGTGAAACAATTCCACGCGATCTTTTTGCGATGTGTCTGTGAAATGTTTTCTTTCCTCCATATTCTAAATTTTTGGTCGGTGCCGGCTGATACGCAAAAGTCGCCTCTATAGTTGAGAGCTAAAGAGACAACATTGCAACCTCCGTGGGATAGATTGACGCATGTGTTGAGTTGGAAGGGTAAGTGGGAAGTGGTTTTGTATTGTGCTGACCAGAACTTGAGTTTTTCCTCAGGGTATATAATGCCATCGTTTCTGTACTCTGAAGTTACAAGCCATTCGCCGTTGCCGCTGACTGCAGCGCATGTCACCTCTGTTTCTAATGGCAGTAGATTCCACCTTTCTGATGGTAAGTTGTTCATTTCCGTTATGTCTAACTGCAATGTCAAAAATAAAAATGTGTATTGCGTATTATAGATATATGATACAGATGGACATGGATGTAATCAAGTTATAGCAGATAGATCAAACTAACATAACGACTTTAATTTACAGAAAACTTGCAATTACATATTGGTACCTTTATGTCGGAGCAGTAAGGGCGTGGTGACGTGAGGATGTGGTCAAATGACTCGTATTTAGTTTGTAATCCAAACGAGAGTATGTCTTTATTCAACGAAAGTTGGGCCACTGTTTCTGCAATTAATAGGTCAGTTTTGAGTTCTATTGTGAACGTAAAAGATATGTATGTATTTACAAAGTTATAATCAGTAAAATCATCAATGCAAAAGTTAGTGTTGGACTCGACATAGAACCTAATCCTGATCTGCAAACTGCGAAACACGTAAGAAAAAATTGAATTACGCAGGCTATCCTGGCCCTTACACCTTAACTCAAATACTTACATTGTAGAGCACTTTGTCCGTAGTAGTGGAGTAGAGCTGCAGATGTCCCGTGCGGCCCGCGGTGAGCAGCGCCTGCAGCGGCGCGTGGAACACCAGCGCGCCGCCCACCGCGCGCGCCGCCGGCGACACGCCGCCGCACTCCAGGATCGTGCTCACCACGCGCAGCTGGGCGTCCGCTATCACTACCGCTGGAAGAGGAACAATATTTTATAGGACTTGTCATGCTCATGACGTTCAACTTTTCGTGATTCGATCCTGTACAGGCACAACATTGCCTTTGTAGTTTATTTTAACGCAAACGTGCTTGGTCCAGGGGTTTTTCTACCTCATCATGAGATTGCATGTCAAAAGTACTTGGAAAAAAAATCAACCAAATTAATGGGTTCTGTCAATCCAAAAAAGAACTTTACCAGGAACATCCAACAGTTAAAGTGAAGTAATAAGGTGATTAAATGACACTTACCATTGTTAGTTAACGTCAAGGCAACGTGACTGTTGTTAGTTGTGATAAATCTGATCATTCCAGGTAGACGTGGGATGAAAGCCTTCTCATTGGCCCTGTAAGCTAAGTTGCCAATAGTCCACTTTACTAGTACTTTCTCCATTCCACCCGTGTACAGATAGTTGCCTGAAATGGATTAATATACATTGAAGGTTAGCAGAAGAGTATGTTTACATACTACTGGGAATAGACAACCAGTCTATCAGACCTGTACGCAAAATACGTGGTTTGCATGTGGAGTTGCGGACACCAGCCCATTATAGAATACAATCAGACCAGTATTATAATTTTTACTAGGAAGAGAAAATTTTGCAGCTACTGTTGCTAATATTGTGTTACAAACAAGAAAAAGTAGGTAAAGTTTTACTGTATTTTTTTTTTTCTTAATGGAAATCATCAAATGACCCCTCCCGCTCTGGGCGGAGTGGAAGGGAGTGTCAGACTCGTACTGACTAAAACCCATCCATTTTCCTTCTTAGCCCTTTGTGTTCCAGGGCCGCGGTATCTCTTTCGAAGAGTTCCATAGCCCAAGTTTTACTGTATTTGGTTTAAAATTTGGATGTTTGCAGACAGTCACAACAGCTATTAAAAATATTTTTCGAACCTACCTTGTAAGGAGAAACATGTAGCAAGTGGAGGCAAGAAATGCCAATGCAACACTTCTCTTGCAATTTGACTGTAGTTAAACAAGTTCCCTCTGATGACTGTGGCTCTGCCCAGCGTGTCTGTAATAGCTACGGCGTCGGCTTTCTGATTGGCAGTCACTGACATTATGCGGTAACCATTGTGGTTGTTTATTCTGTAAATAATCAAGGTAAAGGTATTTATAGCTAATTAAATCTTGTGCATATTTATAAATTGAAATGCATACTTGGCTACATTGTTTTTTCTTTTATTAATGACAATAGCTGAGCTCCACAGTTTCATCTGCCTCTCGACTCCTAAGGGTCTTAGCGTGATGTTACCTTTTGTTGTGCCTTTAATGAAGTGTAAAACTTACCGAGTCTTAATATGTGGTCGCTGCAGATTCTGTATGTATAAGTACTTAGTTCCGTTTGTTACTGCGGCATATCGGTCTCCGTCACACCATCCTAATGACACACATATCATGTCCCCATACGTTGGTCGAGTATCTTTATACTCATACAACAGTTCTCCTGTCTTTACGGAATACGAGCTAAGATTTAGTTGTTTTTGTTGCGAGGAGCTTGTAATGCAGCATTCAGTGCTGTCTGCCAAGTCAAATGTATGTACTTTAACATTGTCTGGGAGTCTCAGTTTCTGTAAGGAATAAATTATTTTTTTAAATTGCATGAAATAAAAGACTTTGTTTTATGAATGAGACTTATTGTTGTATACCAGGCTGGTGTCTGGAATTCCACATTTGAAGCGCGTATTTTTACATGAATTACAACAGAACATATAGTCATCATCATCATTCTCCTAATACAACTGTCAATAAAAAGCGTGCATTTTGTAGTTTATTATACTTTGTGTAGAGGTTATTCAAAGTTTTGTTTACAAGAAAACTTACAATTTCTCTAAGAACAGCTCCATTCTCCCAAGTCCAAGTTGTAACGTAGCCCGTGTCTGAGCATCCATACAAGTTATAGTCTTCATTTTCCGGGAACTGTATAGCAATAAGCTCATTTATTGGACTCTCCGTTTCAAGTGTACGAACACAGTCCCCTGTTTGAATATTGTACACTCGTACTATATTCTCTACGATAATTGCTACTGACCTGAAATCACCATCAAGCTGGTTAAGTAATTGATCATAAGACAAGTTAAAAGAGGCATAAGTAATCTAAATTCAACATACTCTCCATCCGGTGAGAAAACAGGACGACGTTCAATGATACTCCGGCCTGCTTTTCTATGAAAAGTAAAATTAACTTCTTTTTCACTGACACCATTGGTCACTACACCCATTTTCACAATTTAAACGGCTGCAGTTAATTAGTTATTCTTTACACATTTAAATAAACACACGGATGTCGCATTCAAACATATGAGTTAACCTCAATCTTTAATGTCATTTAATTTTGAAGTTTAACTTGTTTGTATTTCTAGCATGGTTAAAGAAAGAGCTAGTGAAAGTACGTTTTGCTCTATGAAAGACCGAGACTACCAAACTGACGTAATGCTTCACAACTGGGTCCCAAAGCTTTTTAACATTGGAATCTGGAACGCAAACAATTTTCGTTCCGTAATGCTACGCGAATTTTTTCCCAACGGCAGATTTTTCAAGAAATTCGTTTCTAAACGTGAACATGGATGCCAAAATTGACAAACATAAAAGCATGTGTCAATATTGGGAACAGCACGGAGTTTTGAATTAGCGATATTCTGTTGGAATTAATTATTGAATGTGTATTTCTTTCTTAGTTTGTGGTCCGCATTTCCTAAAATACTACAATGTCTGCCGAAATAGCAGAAGTCCAACTACAAGTTCGGTTTATAACCAAACAAGAACAGTGAGTAAAGTTTATGCATCCGGCGTGGCGAGGCATGGTAGGCTGATATACATACTAAATATTGTTCTATTTGTTATAGATATGCAGTACCAGACAGTCCTTATGCAATTCAGAGTAACACCCAGCCGACAGATCTGAATACTTTGATAAATGCTTTGTTGAAAGAGACAAACTCATCACTAGAGAAGGCAGTTGAGTTTGATTTCTTAGTATGTGGGGAGCTGTTGTGTACAACGCTCTCAGAGCACCTACAGGAGAAAGGAGCATCTACAGAGGAAACACTGGAAATAGAATATCTGGAAAGATTTCCTGCACCGGCACCACAGGATTGCTTGATGCATGATGACTGGGTTTCTACAGTCCATGCACACTCCAACTGGTAAGTAGAGATGATTTTCTAAACCACCTTACTCTTCTATGATTTATTCCCTGTTTTCGCTCATCTTTGAAATGTGTTGCAAGAATTGTGATTGTTTTCAAATATTTTTTTCTTTCAGGATATTATCTGGTTGCTATGACAACAGTATTCACATTTGGAGTACTAAGGGTCAACACAAACTTGCCATTCCCGGACACACATCTCCAGTTAAGGCAGTGTCTTGGGTCTCTTTTAATGATGATCAAGCAGTATTTGCAAGGTAAGATGAATGAAATAAAAATCTTGAATCACATTCTATTTGGAGTGAGTGATGTATCAATCAACTCAGCCCATCACAGTTCACTGATAGACAGAAGCCTCACTCAAGCTGCCCCACAACACCTTGTCCTCTGCCTTCTATAAGGTGTAAACGGACCCTTCCCAAAGCCGTCAGCATTCTGTACATCTAACTAAGAAGCCCTACACTAAAACTATTGCTGGGAAGCAACTCCTTTTTTGGGGTGAAATAAGTTGTGTTATGGTAGGACCCAATGTAACACACTCAAAACATTGTGCTGATGGATTCATTTAATAGCATTGTATTAAAAAAATACTTTTGAAAAAGTTGGAACTTTGACACCCAATATCTCCGTAACTAGAAGGTTCCCAGGTAAGATCTAGAACAAAAAAGTTATGAATGACGCAATGACGGGGAGAATTAGAATAGCCTTACAGCTTCCTTACATCCATTATTTCCACTTTCAGTCAGACCCAGCCATGTTTTAAGGTTATCTGTCCATGACTCTAGTAAAAAAAAGTCTTATATTATTTCAGTGCCTCCCACGACCAGTCAGCTATGCTATGGGTGTGGAACGTAACCCGCAACTCGGTGGACTGTGTGGTGACATGCCGCGGCCATGACAAAGGTGTAGAATGTCTTGCTGTGTCAGCAGATGCCAACCGCTTTGCTACGGGCAGTTGGGACAACAACGTCTGCTTGTGGAGTGCTAGTAAGTTCTATGTAAAATATTTTAATGTAACTGACTTTATTTGTATCCCTACTATAGGTCTATGTGTAACAAATAACATAACATTACTTAACTTTTCCATAAGGTTTAATCAGGGGTGCACCTATGGCACACCCATATTTTGCCTGTTATGTATAAATAACCATGTATTAGAGGGCAATAAACTCATTGTCAAGCAGTAATAGCCTAGTGGTGTGGCCATCAGACTGCCAAGTCATAGGTCCTGAGTTAGAGTCCAAGAAATACCTCAGATTTTTCGTATTCATGTGTGGAATTATCTGTTGCTTTGGTGAAGGAAACCATTGTGAGGAAACCAAACCAGCATGCCTCCGAGATATTTCTCGACAGCATGTATAGCCAGGTCAGAGGCCGATTGGCGGCATAAAAACTCCAGGTTAGGAACGAAATCCAGGCTCTGGACAGTTAGTGAGAAATTCCTCATGAAAAACCCCAATAACAATTAATCCAACTTGCGAATCAAACCCAGGACCAATATTGTTTCTGTCCACTAGACCAACTAGGCAGGCCATGTTCTTCATACTCCGTGTGTACAGGAATCGTATCAAGATAGATTACCCATGTCTTTCAAACTATTGTGCAACAGCATAATTTGCTTTGATAAATATGAGCATATATTTCAGGTTTATCAGATGAAGATAATGTACCAGCAAAGAAAAGAAGTAAACCTGAACATGGTAACGCTAGGGTGAGTATCTCTCATTTCACATACAGAGCTGAATTTTGAAGAAGCTCATAGAAGCTGTGGTGTAAGTGACATACATAATTTTGAAAGAAGACAACAAGTTGTACACCCTAAAAGGCTTCTTATGATGATCTATTGATATAATAATATGGATAAGATAGCAACAGGAGGTTCAATATATTTGCATTTCATATTTGCACTATGAAATAACCAATTTCTGTGGCTTAGGTTTATCACTATATACGGGGTGTAAACAGACCCTTCAGGAAGCCGTCAACCAAGCATTCTGTACATCAAACTAAGTAACTTAACGCAAAAATTATTGCTGGGAAACGACTTTTTTTTTTGGGGTGAAAAATTACGTTTTACGTTAAAACTCAATGTAACGCACTAAAAACATTGTTCTGATAAAAGGATTGAATAGTACAGGGATCGTGAAGGTGTTTAAAGTGAAAATCTTACAGTAGAAACATGTATTTACAAACAAACTTGTGAAAATGTTGGAACTTTGACCCCCAATATCTCCGTAACTATAAGGTTCCCAGGTATGGTCTAGAACAAAAAAGTGATCGCAATGACGGGTAGAACAAGTACCTTTCGGCTTCGTTAAGGGTCTGTTTACACCCTTTATAGCAACGCCCCAAGTAACAGTGCTTCTTTTATCAATTCTTAAATGGAAATGTATGTTCTAAGTTCTACTGAACAAGATCTATATTTGGTTACAGCCTTTCAGTAACTTTTGTTTTAGTTTTGGACTCAAACTTTCTTGGATTCAAAGTTATAAAGAATTTAATTATTTTTGTCTAGGAGCCTTTGTCCACTTTGAAAGGCCATCGAGAAGCAGTATCAGGCGTGCAATGGATGGATTTCAACACAGTACTGTCCAGTGGATGGGATCATTTGTTGAAACTGTGGGATTGTGAACTTGGTGCCATCAAACAGGAGGTTGCTGGTAACTAATTTTCTATTGTTTTAACTATTGCTCGGTTTTTAAGGCAATCCACTTCTATTGCAAAAAAACTATTCGGGAATATTAGCTTATGTTTTGACGTGGTTAAATTATTAGTTGGTAAGATTATTGATTGGCGGCTGACTGCCTAATTCTGCGTCATAATATAAGCGATCTGTCGTCGTGAGCGTCGCGCGAATACGCGATCTTCGCATTCATAGGTCGGTCGTTTGTGTGGTAAACCGGAAGGCATCCTTTGACGGCGCGACCACGCGTTCGGGTACGCCAAAATTAAAAAAATTGCCGGTCACTATATTTAGGAAGCGGCCTAATCTATCCATCACTTTGTGCCGTTGCTCGTAGAGCTCCCTTTATTGCACACCTTTCTCTATGACTGATGATAACAGTCGAAGATCTTCGGAAAAAATATCGTGTGAAAGCCATGACAGAGCTGGTTGCTCGAGTTCCTTCAGTTTAGCTTGTACTTTATACTTAATTAAAATCTTAAATACTTTCAGGTAACAAAGCATTCTTCGACGTGGACTGGTCGCCGCTGAACAACAGTATGGTTACAGCATCAGCCGACAGACACATTCGTCTATATGACCCTAGATCTACAGGTACTGATTATTGGTTCTCTTCGTTTCTTTGTCATACTTACTCATCATCATGGCTCTTCCCTAATAATAAGACGTGGATGGGTATAGAGATATAAGATGCCTTCAGGTTAGACTTTCAGAATGATCACACTCTTGAATCCAAATACAATTGAATGTCAATAATGCAGACAAAAGCTATACAAATTTTTGACAGATTGGGATTTTAAAATGCGAACGTAAGCAAAGGAAGGACAGTTTATCAGCCTGTGTATGTTTGTTCCTTTATTGCTTTGTGGCGCTCTAGAGACCAAACGCGTGGGCCTAATTTTGATGATTCTTAAGTCAATCGATTTGTCTTAATCTTGCAAGTGTCACTAAAGACATGACAGTAATCAAAATTCGTTTCAGCGACAACCAAACGCCATATTGTGAAAAAAAAAGTCGAACGTGTATGTTGAGCCCGTATCATTGTATCACTATTTGAAAATCATCTTTAGGTTTCTCTTATCATTTTTCATTTCGAATGACCATTATATTTGAATAAATGGGTTACAGAATGAAACTATCATGAACCTTCTGTTATAGAGAGCGTCGTGAAGACGACGTTCACTTCTCACACGGGATGGGTGCAGTCCGTCCGCTGGTCCAAAACTAGGGACACATTGTTCCTCTCTGCTGGTTACGATGGACAAGTCAAACTGTGGGAAACTAGGAGGTAAGTGACATGACCAGGTATTCCTTCTCTAACATTCATGTAAGCTATTTGACTGAAGCCAGTTAACTATTTATAGTTATCTAGCTAGCTAGATTGATAAAATGGGTCCACCGCTGAGACACAGGCCTCCTCTCTAAGAGAGGGAATGGGTCGTAACCCCGCGGGTCCAGTGCGGCTATGTGAATGTCACATATCTTCGAATATTCGGAATAGTTCATTTCAATTCATTAATCGACACAGCCTATTGCAATATTACTATTGATATAGGCTTGTAGACTGTCCCATTGGTCTAGTCGTCGCAAGCGTCTACTGAGTGAGAGCTCCTGGGTTTGATTCCCGGGTGGGGCAAAGTGTTATTGGGTTTTTCCATCAGGAATTTCTCAGTAGCAGCCACGGAGTCTGGATCTGTGCCCGGTTGATGGCAATAGGCTCGCCCCATTTTACATAGGACTTAAACATAACTGGCGAAATGTGGGTTTACTATTAGGTACGCTACAGCCTAACCCTTCGGGGATTACAGGCGTGATGTCATGTTATATAAGCTTCTCCCAAGTTGCGCTATAACAGCCAGATCTCTAGATTTGTTTGAGTGGTATCTTTATGTAACTTATTCTTGTAGACTTAAGGTTCAACTTTGAAGGAATTCCCATATTTACTGTCTATGTTTTTACGTTATTTATTTCATTTTGCAGTCCCCGCACGCCTCTGTACGACCTGAGCGGGCACGAAGACAAAGTCCTGTGCTGTGATTGGTCAAACCCTGCACTGCTCGTCAGCGGCTCAAGTGACAACACCCTAAGAATATTCAAAGCGAAACACTACGGCAGCGCGTGAGGGTGAATTTACATTTTATGACTGACCAATACCTACCAGTGTTCGAAATACATTTTGACGTTTTTATTTTATTTTTACATAATATTTCGAGTTTTATTCACGATTGAAGCGTCCGTCTTAGGTATACGTCATGTTATTTAGATTAATATTTCTATTAGCTGATAAGTCGAATAATAAATAAGTTGTATTTTATTCTGTTTCTAATTTTGAGATTACTTTCTCACAAATAAAAACAAACCTTGATTCCATGAAATAAAGCTGAAAACCGCGTGCGAATGCCCGCTTTGATGCTCTTGCCCACTTGAAGTTGATCAATTTTCGACTTTATTTCACTAGCGCAGGGGTAATATTCGCAAAACTACTAATATATATTTTTAATTAACAGTATCCAACTTATAGTTTCATGTTTAGTCAAATCTTTAAAACATTTCATCATCATTATTCTATTGCCCTTATCCCAATTCATTTGGGGTCGGTTCATTCTTGCCATATTACCCTTTACAAAGTCCATCCATGTTTCTTTTGTCTTCATCTACTCTTATACCCATCCACATTCATACTCAAAACATTTTAATAGCACCTACTAAGTTAGGGAGGTTATGTCTCTGCATAACGAAAGGAGTATTTTACCAGTACCGGTACCGGTCCGGACTGGAAGCCTGTGTGTTCATGCAAGCTACCGTATCGCCTGTAGTTTTTGTTGAGATTTTTCTTGCAGGACAAATGCTCCACATTATATGTACATACTTACCGCCCGACCATTGCTCGACGAGCCAGCCCGCGCCGCTGAGTCTCCTCTTCCAATTTTCCAATTCCTCAAATAATAATTCGATCCAGCCTGTCCCTAGCTCTCTTCAATGACGCCCTAAGTCGAGGCCCGAATCCCACAGAGGCTGCCCTCAGTGAGTGTTCATTTAATTGTACATCCTAGTTTGCAAGACTTGACTGGGGGCTTAAATTCATTTATGGTCACCACAGAATAGTCTTTGCAACCTTATAGAGTTGTACTGCGAGTGGCCATATAAAAACAAACTGATAAATTTTACCAATCAACCTTGAACCTAATGCTTCAGCCATAAAGTTGAAAATCTATTAAAGAAATTTGACAGATTGTAGTAGCTTGATGTGCTTGGCGTCTGTACATACATGAGACAAATCTCATAAACATTCTTATTTTTTATAGTTCAAGATCCAGTTTCGATCAAAAGGTTTTCTTACAACTAAGGGAAATGGAAAGAAAATAATGTACTAGATTTGGTTTCGCTTGTTTTATTTTATTCAATCATTTTGCTCTTACAAAATATGTTCAATGCAAAGGAACATGACTCGTCACAATAAAACATGCTTCTTAGTACCATTTTGATTTATTTATATTATATTTTAGATTCCATTCAGCATAACTATAAATAATGCGGGTCACATAAAATGCTCATAGCACAATATAGAAACTTGCAAACACTTTGTAACAAAATAGATACATAACTTTCCTCTTCGTCGTTTCTCTGAGAGAAATGCTTTTACACTATTATCATAGTTATGCTAAACCTCACACCATAACACAACGAAGCAACACGTCCCTTAAAAATAATCTGTCTTACCAACAATTTCATTTCATTTTTTTTTACATTTTATGAAGTTTTTATTTTTGCATTCATAATTCTATAATACTACCTAACTAAATATTTACCTATACTATGCTACTGTCTAGACTAGTCTGCTGGGTAGAACACCACACTATATTAATACACATTGGACAAATACATTCGTATCGACACTTCCGTTTTTTTTTTCATGTAATTTTCTTCTTTACACTTATTCAACTACATAACGAAAGAGGAGAAAGCAAACTTGTCGAACTGAAACTTACCAAGAATGTGTTCACTATTCTCTTAGACGTTAGTTACGCTATGGCGGCGGCGCGGGCGCGCGGCGTGCCGGCTTCAGTCCATTCAAATTAAATTATTTAATAAACTAACAAAGGAAACTACCCTAGAGCCGGCAGGACGCGCCCGCGCCGCCTGCCCCACAAATATATTAAATCTAAGGCTCTATGCTATCTATCTTAGCGTCGAAACATTGTTTTCTATTCTATCCTATCTATAGTTAAGCCTAAGAACTAATCCTAGCCGTCATTCGTTATCGTGCCCGTAGCTTCACTATTCACTGTATGACATATCCGTGCGTTCTCTTATAATTAAATGACTTATTTTTAAAAACATCTACTTAACATTTCTATTCTTCGACATGATTCTCTGTTGAAACATAGTTTTGGTTATCAAGACTTGGTTCCCCAATCGCATCTTTGTGCTCATCTTATGTTTTTTATTTAGTTCTCACTACATATCATATAATGTAATTAATACAATCATCGTCCGTAATCTCAAAGTAAAGTATTGTTATCAGTTATCACACATGTCTAGAATGTACAAGTGAGTGTAACTAGGAACATCTACGTTTCTGTCGAGTTCAATTAATTTTACATCATGGTGTGAAAAATGCAACGATTAGACAGCCACATTATTTTCTTCAAGTTGTTAATACAAAATATTTAAACATAGTTTTTACATTATCACTACGTTTATGTAATACGGTAAGATCTCTATTACCTGTAAAAATATCGTGTAAAGCACATGCAACTGCTATATTGTATCATACCTGAGCATTACTTTAGAGGAAGCTGAAGGCACTACCATCAAATCAACTTATTATTGCTTAAATGGAAGGGAAGCATTAGAAAAATAATTTCGTGCTAAAATACTTTGCTTTCGACGGTGTTCTACTACACAGGACCGTGCCACGCTATAACTACAAGTCACTTAGATGAATACTTCACGTGCGATACGTGAACTCGTTTTGGTACATGTCTTTACTCTAAAATACATATTTGTTTATACAACGACAATTCACGGAAACAACGATTTGTTTCTTGGAATGAAACTAAAACATTAGATCGAGGAAATCATACGATACACTTATAAACGGTACGTTCAACCAAGGCTTGGGTGATTCTCATAACGTGAAATGAATTGATTTAATACATTGACATCAATTTTAAATGCAAAGTTTAGCGGAAATATCTATCGGAAGACTGCATTAACAGGAAGCCACAGTGTACGTGGAACACTAAACGATCAATACTTAACTAAGTAGCACGCGACGCGACGCTCGGTACTACATTGCACTTTATGGTTATTACATTTCACAAGTAAAGGCGGTTCTTATTCAGTACAATAAAATTTGGCTTGATCAGACGTGGGACTCGTCCTCGCCTGATCGTCGGAGTATTGTGGTTCGGTACGTCTCACCCGAACGCTACAGAGTTGCCGTGAGGCGAGTGAATGCGTCGAACCGGCTGTGTCAGCTCATTGCGGTCGTGCGATCGTGCGATCCCGATCGTCCGATCGTCCGGTAGGTCATGAGGCAGTCAGCTAATACAACTACTATCTGGGGCTACCCACGTGTTTGCGTTTTGTCTGTTCACACTCGAGAGTCGTGAGTTACGTGCCTCTACGTGGAAGATGTTTACCAGTAACTTACTAGTACGAAACTAGTGGAAATCTTTTGAGCTAATGTATGTACATTTCAAAAAGTAATTCATTACGGAACAACAGTACAGTTCAGCCTTTTCCTGAATAAATTAAAATGATTGTTTACAAATCAAGTACAGATCTACTTACTCGTTCAAAATCTACGTTATTCATTCAAAACCTGCCGTCAGCTAGTTTCAGTTCCTGTATTGTTTCTTTTAAGTCGGTTCACAGGTTTTGAATAAAGAGGTTACCGCTTAATTGTCAGTTAAAATACAGTTAATATATCAAACATTTAACTAGTCTTCAGTCCCTGAGTTGTATAAATATTTTCCTACTTCTTACTCGACTTTAATGATTTGTATACTTTGGTTCTGATGAAACTCTTGACGTGCCAAAATAGAATTAAACAGTTGCGATATAGTAGGCTTTTACTCGTACCCATCAACAATGTATATACATGTATACATATCCATGTATAATTTATATATATTCAATATAAAAATATCAAATTTCATATAAAGTCATAAAGTGTACCCAAAACCTACGTGATGGTACAAAAAGTGCTCGTTTACACCAAAACGGTGTGTTTACACTTGGATTTCAAATCCATTTACATTTTATAATGTGGAAATCAATCGTGGAATTTTTGTTTGAGTTTTCTTCTAGTGGAATGTGCCGACCGCCTACAAAATAACAACTACAGTTGACTCAGTACATGATTCTCAAAAAAGGATCATTTCATTATTCACGTATTCAAACATGTGTTTTCAACGTACAAAAATTTGTATAGACTCGTAAAATGTATAAATAGACTTTACATACAACTGCTTATTGCTAAATGTTGCCGTATCATCAGCACTGTAGTGCCACGAGCGCAGACGTTGGAGTCGTGCCCATGCAGTAGTCGCAGTACACGTAGCTAGAAGCGTGTAGTCGTGGACCCTACAGTCTACACCGTGCAGTCCCTATGTTATGAACCAAAACGCGGGTCAGAAATATTTGGAAGTTACAAGTAGGTATACATAAATTCAGTCTGTGTTCGGGTTTGGCAACGACGTTATTGTTATTGAAGTTTGTTTCATAATCGCATCTAGATACACGCAAAAAAATTAAAGAAATACGATAATCCTATTTGTGATGAGAAAATAATGACTTTAAGAAGGAATATTACTTTACGTACCTCTTACAAGTATTACATTTGTTCAGGGAGGTTGTTTATGTCTATTCGTGACAGACAATAGTTGGCTGACAGCCCATACACGTGGCGCTCGTTGGGTCAGTGAGCCATACGAAAATGAATCGCGATCTTTGGAAGACTGCGCCAGTATGAATAGTGTTTCTGATAAATAATACTGTTTTCCATACATATTCATACACATATTCTGGGAACATAATGAGTTAGAGCACCATGCTAACGTATATAAGTCTACACAATTCGCACTCAGGATGGTGATCCCTCGCCGGAGGCCGGAGGTACCTGCTCCATGCTCCTGTAGCGGAACTTAGTTTTGCTTGTACTACGTAGAGCTGCCTGAATGTATGTTTCCGACTATAAAATGACGCAACGACTGTATTTTACAAATACCTAAACTCATCGGAAGATTCTAAATCTCCGGCTTTTAAATCGTACAAGATCTAATCGGCGTACCCACCATTACTAACCCTTACACACATAATCATTTCATTATTCTTTACAATTTTTGTTAATATTTTTGATTCCATGATATGACCTTTTCCACCTATCTTTCTATCCGATTTTCAGATATTGCTCTCCTCATACACTCCATGAAACAAAAAATAATTTAAATTAAATGACACAAATGATTAATTTCAAAATTTCATTTTTTATTTAAATATACTTTTGAATGATGTGCTTGCACCATTAGTTTGATTTTAGTGATGTTCATTGTTTATGTTATGCGTAGTCAAAAAACAAACGGTAACTGAATAGTTACAGTTCTGAGTATGACACTAGCAATCAAATAATATGATAAGATTTACCGATTCTTCTGCATTGAGGACAAGTTTAATTTGTCACTTCATGCATGAAAACACTCTATGCTAAAATAAATACCTAACTATCTTAAATAATTCTGTCAACATGTACGAAATCTGCGCCTAAAATCTTAATGAATTTTCATAAAACAATAATAAAATTATAATGCAAAACACTTTTAAAATTGCAACTATATCTATACATCAAATCCTCTCCTCGAACCGTCAAAAGACCTCATCAAAACATCACAGCAAATCGAACGTCCAGCATAAAGCCAAGAGGACCAGCCAAATACGAAGCCCGTCGAGAAAATAAATAGTCGAGGCGATCAAGTAATAGGCTTAACAACTAGAAGAGACACCGGCGGAGCGAGGGCGCCGCGCAGCGGAGCTTTCGATGAAGTCTATAACGGCCGCAAATTAAAACTAAAACAAATTAACATTGTAAAAAGTCACAGTTGCTTTGATTTTTGGCTCGTGTACAGCACGTAGTGTTGTAGCGTGGCTTACGGTCTACTTGGGAGGCGGGTACGGCTGGTAGGCCTCGTCGGGCGACGCTGCCGTGGACGCGTGCTCGCTCTCCATCGGCATCTGGATGATCGGCGGGGTGGGACCCGCGAAGTACTGATACGGGTGCGACGTGAAATACTGCAACACAACATCGTGCCGTCTCAGCGCTCTATCGATATATCATTGCCCCAGGTGTGTTAATTTTCATTTCTTTTTTCCATTGAACGGTTAAACATCATCCATCTTTGTGTGTATTATTAATTTCCCATTTTTAGCAAACACGAGGTAACACCAGGCACTTAGTGTCGTATAGCAGAGTGGCAGCATAACGTGTGGCAGAGAAAGCGAGAGGAGCGCTAAGTGAGCGGTGGATCGTAAGCAATGGGACACGGAAGGTTAGAGCGTTCGATTACAATTTTACTGTGCACTCACGTATAACTCATTTTCCGGCCTTAAGCTGTCCCAGTTTACCTGGAAAACAGAGAATTACTATCAGCCTTGTATTGTTTTAGACTGAATATATTCTCGTAAACCTCTGACTCGATAGTTGTGTAGTTTATGGGCCGCCTGAAGGTTGTTAACCACCGCACTCCTCGTGTCTCGACTTGGATGACATCTGGCCGTCTAATAGGTCCGCAATCGAGTTCTTGCGGAGTTGTAGTGTAAGACAGGACATGATGTACCTAATTGAGAGAAATGAGCCAGTTGCTTAGTTGTGAAATGAGTACGGGACACTTACGTATTGGCTAGGCACAGCGTCGATGGGTAAATGTGGGTGCGCGGGGTGCGTAGCATGGTGCGCGGGGTGCGCAGGCGGGATGAGAGCGGCGTAGGGCGCCAGCCAGGCCGCCGGGTGCGCCGCGTGGTGGTGGTGGTGCAGCTGCGGGTGGTGGTGGAAGGCCGCCACGCCATACATGCCGCCGCCGCCGCGGTACATGCCGGCGCACTCGCCGCCGGCGCCGGCGCCGCCCACTCCCCCGGCGTAAACACCGCTTACAGCCATTGCGGCCTGGAATTGTAAAAAAGAACAATGATTTCCTGATTTATCTTCAAAATCAGTCGGTGATTATAAATTGACAGCATTGCAATGCTTAGAAATCGAAACCATCATTCGGAACAGCTTAATTACAAAATCGAAGAGGTTGGCTTCGAATGAAGTTGATTTGTGATCAACTTACATTCGCAAAAGGTTGACAGAAACTCGAGCCTAGCATGATCTGATTCTTTCCTAATTAAGGCGACACCAGAATAATATTATTATGCGGTTACTTTTCTTTAGTTCAATGAAGAAGTTAAAGCCGCATAGGTAACGAGTTACATATTAACTTGCACTTGTTACTCGGCGTCTCCGTCCTGATAAAACTTGCAGAACTATCTCTACAGGAAGGCGACTTATGCTAATTTTATCGCTAACTAGCTGTGCCCGCGACTTCGTTCGCGTGGAATAGTGACTTTTCGGGCAGCATATTTTGAATTACATATACCGTCGTTTGGGTAGCTAAAAATTTACTTTACAGTAATGCTTCTCGGTATACGATATTTGAAGTATGGCCATCGGGAATGAAAGCATACAGGCTCCTATAACTGACCGTGCGAGAAACAGCTGATACTTAGATCTACACCCACAACTTTCAGCGTCTGACCTTTATTAATTGTCATCGCAAAACATAGGCTGACTGGAAACTGGACTCGTTTAAAACTAAATGGAAAATTGTTTGGAATGAGAGGAATCCGAGGAATGAAAACACTTTCACCTTTTCCACACCCTGTTAAAATCTCTGCTTCTATCAGATTTCGTTGTAAATTGGTCACTTTTAACCTGGTGCCATTGCATAGTTTTGGGGGGCTTAAATTTCTAAGAAGCATTATGGGTACGCCTACTTTTAATTTTATTTTATGTGCTGGTAGTCCAGGAGCACTGAGGGATTCTAAAAATTCTACTGGGTAGCTTGTAGATTCTCCTTCTTCCATGACTCTGTTAATGGAGATATACTCAACATAATCCCCCGGAACATAGCTCAAAATTTCAGCGTTTATTGTTGCTGCTTGGTCGTTTCGTGGCGTCAAAATAGCTCTTTCGCAAAGCTAGGAATTTTCGCAAGTTGGTATTTGCGTTGCGTTTCCATACACAGATGATATGAGGTCTCGCATTGATGAAACTATGTTGCATAGGTTTTCATTAAGAACAACTTTTCCTTGTTCCTGCGGATACACACCGTTACCAATCTCAAGTAGCAAATCTGAAAATTCTTGAACATTTTCGTTGCCTCCAATTTGCGCACGCATATTTAATGTCAAATGCAAAGGGATAATGTAATGCCACAGTCGAGAACTCTTTAGGCAGGCTCTAACTTCATCAGCCCTTGTTCCACGTGGTATTACAGGGAGCGTCTGACGAAAATCGCCACAAAAAAGCATAGTAATGCCACCCACGGGTTGATCATTTTGCTTGACATCACGCAACGTTCTATCTACTGCTTCTACTGCTTTTCGATTGGCCATTGTGGACTCATCCCATATTTATTTACAAACCCTAAATAAAAATTAAGTAAATACCTAAAAATCAAGGAAAGAACCGCCTAACCTATACCAAATACTAACAATATTTATTTACAAAATTTTAAAGAAAAATAAGAAAAAGATCCTAACCTACAAATCCTAAAATATAAATAAATGAAATATGCAAACAGTCAGTATTCAAGTGAATCGCAATAATCGAATACAACTATTCGCCTATACTCTCCCAGGATACGTGCGTTCGCTACGAATAACTGAATCCTTATGGCAGCGGCGCGTTTTTTTTTTTTTTTTTGGAATGGCCTCTCGTAGTACAAAAGCTCTAGAAGGTTGTTACTACTTAACCGGTCTATCCTGTGGTGGCCAAAAATTACTTTAAGGCCCCCAGCCAGGGAGCAGCGGGCAGCGGCGCGGCTCTCAGCGCGCTTTATATAGCCACGGACGCTCAGGCGCGAGGCGTGTAGTACGTACTCTGTACGTTAAAAATGTTCGCCGTGATTCTTTAAATTGACATAACTTTTTTATTTATGAACCGATTGACATGAAATAAACACTAAATGTTAAATGAAGCTTACTACAATATATTAGTGAAAACCGTATCTAAATCGAATAAGCCGTTTCTGATATTAGCGTGCACAAACACACAGACAAACAGACAAACAGACAAAAAAAAAATTAATTACAATTTCGGGTTCGGCATCGATATAATAACAACCCCTGCTACTTTTTTTTAATATATTTCCATTGTACAGACACCACTTTTCTACAATTTTATTATATGTATAGATGAAGACTTTGAGTTACGTAAGGTACCTACCGGTTCTTTACAAGACAAACCCCACTTTGTAAGGAGGGCCTCATTGCTATGTGGCGCTTACACCGCTTATCATTCAGTCTATGTATTGTAGACCAACACCATACAGGTGACAGAATAGTATTGGTTCTTTCACACATCCAAAACCGACAATCTATTAATTGAATTTCTGTTGGCAGGTGGTTCGAGTATTCGGACGCAACATCTAGCTTTGACGTTGTAGTTACTCCCTTTATGGGTGCTGTCTATTTCGCAGTGCCCCAATATAGGTTGTATGTAATGATGAATCATTTTGAATTGGAATATGTAGGACAATCCTTAAACGTAGGGTTTGTATGCTAATTACTGAATTTTTGGTATGGTATGATTGTGGATGAATGTGAGAGTACGAAAAGACTTGTGAAGGATGATATGGCTGATCAGGGGGACACTTCTGAGATAACGACTAGTAGAGGATATGGAGTAGATGATGATGTAAGCTAGATATTTAATAGATAGCTGTCAACTGACTACCTGGGTAATGGAATCGGCGTTGTCCCTCCATGCTCGTCCGTTGTTATCTTGTTTGTTGTACAGCGCCTTTTTCTTGTTACCGCCGTCGGCGAACTTAACTAGCAGAGGCTCCTTAGCTCCCGGGATGGGATTGCCATTGAACATCTGAAAGAAATGGAAATGTGTTGAGTTTTGTCTTGAATTGCGTTTTGATCGTTCGGGAAATAAGCTAAACAAATAAGGGGTGAAAATATTGATCGACATCAAAAGATCAGAGGTAAGTTTCGCGTGTTTGATGTCTAAAAAATGTCGAAACAGCGACTTTATTGCTGATAAATGTGTTTTTCCCTATTTTAAGTTATTTTGTTCACTCACTTGAATAATCTGCTCGCATTTCTCCCTGGACTCCATCCTTGCAAAGCCCACACCTTTGCTTTGGCCGTGGGTGTCACGCAAGATTCGTGTGGACACCACTTGGCCAAACTTGGCCAGCAGTTGGTCCACATCGTTCTCCTTGAAGTGCGGCGGCAGGTTGGCCATGTACAGGTTGGTAGGATCCTGTTCTTGTTGCTGTAAATGCCCCGGAGTAATAGGTGAAGAACTTGCTCTCCAAATCTTCAATGTTTAAAAATTCAAATTGGAAGTTTCAGTGACATTATTAGAAAATTTCGAGCACCACAGTGGGTGATAGCAATATTAAACAAGTGCTGAGACTGAAATACTTTGAAGTGCTTAGCACGTTCAGCTATTGTGGGGATTTGAGATTTATATAAGTACCATGTGACAAGCCCCGGAACCACTGTGACTGCTTTAATGTGCGCATATGACACAGACATATCCATTGCATGGTTGCTTTTGCCACCCACCATTAGGAAAGCATTGTCATTCGGGGAGTTAATACATACTGTTTTATTTACATGTTTCCAATGTGTACGTGAGTGTGATGGAGCAGACTGTGACGTCATAAGATATCAACGGCTGCATGACAACATGTCTTGTTTATTTTGTTAACTATTAATTTAAATGTCTCTAAGCGTTAATTTAACGTGTCTGTGAAATTGTTCTTAGAATGTTAAAATTAGCTTGAAGCCCGCATAGAATATCTAGACACTGAAGCCAGCTCTGACGTAAATCAGCAGATTGATCTAATGTACTAATATTACGTAGGTGTTATCAACGACATGGGCATATACATTAGCATAGAGATTACGAAGCTAGTTAAAATTCGCATACACACTAATTTAATATCGAAAGCATAGAAATACCCGAGCCCAGTAGCGATAATATAATTATACATTGTTATAACGCTGAAGCATACGACAATAGTATAGAATTAATAGGATGAAACAATGTCTGAAGTATAGAATTAAGTAAGCGTTATATTTGCGTCGATTTGCGTACCATTGAAGGGATAACATACTTACAACACATTAGTGTTACAGTGTTCGATTGTGAATACGCTGACACAACATTACCACTCGTGTTGTTTCCCGAATGGACTACACAAATGAATGATCGTGTTCGGTGGTAGCTGTGTTAATACCGGGACATTTCAAAGTATTTATCACCCATATTGTCGAAGATCTAAACACAGGACCTACTTCTAGACAGTCAATCTATTGAATCAAACAATTAGGCATTATAATAATGGCTGGAAAATAGGAGCACGTCGAAGATTTCACCTCAAGTTACATGGATCGGGATGCTTATGCTACATTTTATGCATAAATGTCAAATCTAGCAAAAGTTTACAAGATAGGGAACACTCTTTACTTTCAGTTATGTATGTTAACAGCACTTCTTATATAGATAGGGGTATAAGTACTAAAGCTATAAGTAAGGGAAGACGGAATATAGGGTTGGATCAGTGGGGAAGGCAACTGTCTAAATGGCGAAAAGTCCGCCATTTTCCTAAGTAACGACCAATATAAATTAAATTATGAAAGGCTCAAAAGCATTATACGATTCCAACTCCCGACAAGAAACAATCGCACTGCGCTTTATGTCACAGTTGCCATTCCTTTTGTGTTTAATGGCTCGCTCGGGACATTATTTAAATATTAATTTAAGGATTTTAGTCGGAACAGGAAGTTAAGAGTTAGTTGTCGTAGGTCTTCTTAGTAAAGGCGAAGGAGCAGAAGTAGAAGACGATGGGATGAGAGAGCGGACAAGGAGCAGGCGGTTAGTCATAATAGTATTACTTGCATGCACAACGTACACGGTTCAGTCTACGCAGGAACCAGATACCCACTTTAGCCATCTGGGCCTGAACACCTTTGGCTTGTAATCCTTTAACAGCTGCCTCAGCCGACGCGATCGTTTCAAAATCTACAAAACCGTAACCTGAGAAAAAAAGTTAAATTATTGTATAGTAGGGAGTTACCTCAGCCGGTTGGGACCGCTTAAAAAAAGTTTTTTTTAGTAATTTCGATGACTCATGCTTGGTCTTATGTATGTATGTTGTAACATATATCTAAAATTCCAAAGAAAGAACAGCTATGGTACATACATTTGATATGTAACTAATGAGCGCGAGTATATTGCCTACTCGACATTAGCGTGATGAAAATGTGACATCGAAAAAGGGTAACATCGTGATGAACATTAAAATTACTGTGCAAACTTCATATCGAGGTAATAATTTAGTATCATCTGTGCTTGGGTGCAAATATAGTGAACATGATATATATCTACTATAAAAATATATAAAATAAACATTTAAATATGATAATGTCATAAATATGAATCAAATTGAATGTATCTAGTGTTCGTGCATATATTGGAAAAAAGTCTCACCATAGATGGGTTAGTTTAATGAAGGTAGGTATATGGTATTCTAGAAAATATTAATATATTGTTTTAAATACTTCAATTACGAATAATCGTATCAATGCAACTCTATTCAAGTAATAAACTGTAAAACAATATTTAAATACATACGTGAGATACTATGCACAGATTTATAACTAGGTAGGTATAGTACTTTACATGTACATATCTCGGTAACTCGCTATAACAGTGTATATAAAAGAGGACGTACGGTATGAATGTTGTTTACCTTTACATTTATTCGTATTTTTATCCAATATTGCTTTTGTTGAAATAATGTTGCCATACCTGAAAACAAAACGTAAATTAAAGTTGGTAACATGATCGAGGACAGATGTTGTGTGTTGGTGATAAGCTTACATCTGGCACATTTGCACGAGGTCCTTATCGGTGGTGTTCTGGCTGAGGCCTCGGATGTAGAGGTTGGTGCGGCTGAGCTGCTCGCCGGCGGCGCCCGTGGTGGAGGCGGACGAAGCCGGCGGCGGCGGCGCCGTGCTCAGCGAGGTGGAGCGAGTGCCGCCGGCCGAGCCCGTGTTGGACGACGAAGACGACGCCGTGTTGGCGGGAGACGCGGCCGTGGGCACGCGCCCGCCGCCTCCGCCGCATCCGCCCATTCCCGTACCCGTGTACTGAAACAACACATTCACTGTTAGCGTCACTGCATAAAGATAAAAGAGCTCTACGAGGCTTGGGAAGGTCAGTTCTCGTTCGAAATGTAGACCAGCATTGGATGGAACCAACAAACCTGCTTCAATGATCGTTCATTAAGCTGTTTCTGCCAGAACCACCATACTACTGCTGCGAGACATAAAGTTCGCTACGTGGTACCAATTGAGCTGACCTGACTCTCTTATCATCAAAAAGTACAGTATCTTTATTGGTGTGTGTTAGTTAAACTAGTTTCTTCCTATTACACAAACCAAAATCAACGTCTTGATTTATGACTGTGTTGTACAACTTGAACACGTTACATAACTATTTAATTAAATGTAATTCTGCGTGTATAATCGAGACATGATGTCGATGGCTGTAATCCGCGAGAACACGTTGTAGGTGAAGCTCGGTGTCGGAACGATTACGTTATATTCACTGGATCAAAGTGTTAATATGCGCGTTCGTACCAACTTAGCGAGACGGCTTGAATATGTCGGCGCGCGGAGCCCAACCGAGGCGACTTCATTGAAATAACTGTTCACAGTGAAACGCGTTAAGACGGCGACTATTAGTTATCTAGCCGACGAGTAATGAATAGGGAGGAGTAATGAGCGCATGCCGATTCTGAGCACGCACCCTTAATCGACTCGCATGCTCGATACCCGCCGAGTTAAGAAAAACCAACGGTACGGATTGCACGTGCTCCGTTCCGCCAACGAACGCTACAATTTGTTAATGGATGAACAGTTAGTTTGGATTAACGAGGAGGCTCGGGACTCGGGCGACTGGAAATAGCAATTTGGTTCGATAAACAAGTATTTAACATGAAAACGTTAATGGATATAGGTATTTTACATTAGATACTCGTAGCGTGAAACGACGCTTTGATAACGCAAACATGAAATTGATTACAAGGATATCGTGTAATCTGACGGTATGATCGCTATGAACGAGGGACCATAACCCAGGGTTTTATTATGGTATAAAAATACACCCGGTTCAGAAAGGAGAGCATTTCCTTAACGCTTGCGCGAAATTTCCCTCTTTAGGTATAACATACGACAGAAAAGTACTCGTTTCAGTTAATGAACACAGTAGATAATTATTTGTCTTCACTTAGTTACGTTTGAACCAGTCCACGCAGACATACTACACTGGGTACTGTACGATGTTCTGCTATTTGCATTTAGTTAACATATTAATCCCATAAACTGTGCGTGTCGTTGACGTAACAACTCATCAAGTGGAGTTACATATGTGCTGTAAACTTGCCATTTGTGTAATTAAGTTCAGGGTAGACATATTATTTTTACCTTTTGGAACCTTTTAAGAGGACTTTTCCCGGGGTTGCCGGAGGAATTTAGATTCGTAATCCAATTGGTATCTTGGTAGTAGACGACGGTAATTGGACCAATTTGTGTTAACTGCCGGAACGACCACCGCGGCGATACATGCGCCAACATAAAAACAAATTAGCAAAATAGGTACGTGGTTTATATTATACCGCGGACCGACGCGATTTCGATAAAGAACAAACGTTTTATAAAGTGAAAAGAAAATTGGTTGCGTTTTTCATTATGGAAACTACAGTTCGTTAATTATTTTCGCATTGAAACTTCAAGGAAGTTAATAAACTATTTACTAAGTTTATATTAACTTAGTCTGAACTTTGACAGTGGGTAGACTAGGTAATGTTCCTAATTTGGTAACTTAGGCGACTTACGTCATGTCTCTACCCACATAGATGTTTTACAGAAAGGCTGAAACCTCCCGAGGTTCTTAGAATTTAATGTCTTTGTGGAAATTGTTGTACCCACATAAAGCTAACGTGTAATCTTCTATAAATTCTATCTTTAGCCCTCCTTCAACTAATGCTGAAGTGCATCTTCAATTAAGAAATAATGATTAATGTAATTGACACACTTTACAGTCCTACCAATCGTTAACAAGACAACTTTTAAGTGGCAGTTAAAAGGCAAAATGTCCGATTAGAGCTATTTAAACTGTGTAGTTCACAACGAGTTCACATTATGTCGGCCACCTGTGCAATTTACTCAATTTAACTTTATTATCTGCTCGGAAATTTTGAATGGATAATTAAGTGAGTCAGGCCGGTCGGCCGCCATGCAGTGTACTCGCGGGACGGAACAACCGAAGTTTGGTTACACTTCGGCTCATGTTTGGAGTTTGTTGACGGAAATACCAGCCACTGTAACTGTGACCGAGATTTAACAGAATTTTACGATGCCTTGTGGCTGAAAATAAATTGCAGTAGAACTAGGTCTTGGAACTAGCTAGCGATTGTGCAACAAAATGGAAGTTCTTAACGTCGACCTGCCTTAATTTGAGCAATAAATGCTCCTACATAATCATTCCAGCCTTTTCCTAAATGTATTCAGGCCAGCTTCCGGTAACCGTCCGTAAACAGTGTGACTTCAACCTCCTTTATCAACTTAAAAACACGAGTGCGTAAAACTCCTCTTTCTATACCTCGAAATAAATCACAGATTACATCAATACTTAACACGTGTATTTCGCAAACATAAATAACAATCCTGTAAGCTTCTGAGAACCGCGAAATCCTGGCGAAAGTAAGTTCCAATCAGTCTGGCTTAGCTTCGACAGGTGTCAAAATGTACCGGGGACGAGGTGACGGAACGGTGGGAGGTGACAGTTTATGACAAGTAATCATCACGCGTCAAAGTTGCGCGAACTTCGGCGTAAGTGCCTGCTTTGTGGGAACTTTGGCATGTTTTGTGAATAAATGATTTTTTGTTATAAATTCGAAGAATTTTGCCTTGTGTGTTTGGTAGAGTGATTAGGTATCTATATCTCAGGTTGTTGCCTTAAGTTGAACCGTGTAGAATTGTCGGGCTTATAGAAAAAACATAGCATGAAGTATTAATAAAATTTTCTTCAACCAAAGTGTTCTCAAAGAAATGGTTCTGAAACATTGTTCTTATTTTTTGTAACATTGTCATGCTCCGCTCTTTTCTACTAAGAACTGTTAAGTAGGTTACAAACAAGTTTCCCATAATCTTATTACATGTTTTCTCCACAAATTCTCTGTTTAATAGTTTCGAAGTTAGATAAACTTAAGTGGAGTGGGGTAAACAAAAAAATAGTCTAGTTTTTCACTTCTTTTTGTGACAACAATGTTTGTAATTATGATTCTAATTAAACAGGGTCGAAACGTTCATAATAAGATCGTGAAAAATATTTAACCGGAAAACGAATCCAGAGAAAAATACGGAAAATCCTTTCCATTTTAAATTTAATACTAGGCATAACATATTATTTAATATATCACTCATGGGAGGACAAATGAGTGACATCTATGTCTAGACAGAATAAGCCAGTTAAAAACAAAATCAACTCCAATATAACGTCAACATCAGCTGTCCCAAGTGTAGTCGCCGCGCCGCCGGCAATCAACATGGCAATAAAACACGCAATTTTAATTCTGTCCACAGTAAAATTTAATGATGTAACGTGAACGCACACGTCGCCCATCGGGACTCGGAAGCATATGACTGTGGGTGATGACGTCACGCGCGTAGGAGGGCCGCGAGGGGAGCGGAGCTGTATCTCAAAGGCATGGGGTGGCGGGAGATAGCACTCAACAGTTGGTCCCGGCTCGATAGCGCAGCGCGTGCGTGCGCGGAACCGCCGACCACGTCACATGGCCGGCGAACACGCACACTTTATACATACTATTGTAACTGCATTCGAATTACCCGCTCACGTATCGCAAAACGTTAATTAGGAACATGAAATTGGTGTGAACCGATCCGTCTGAATTTTATAATGAGTTTTTTAAACGATGAAATTCCGGTTTCAATTTTGAAGCAGCCGCGCAGCCACAGCCGCGGTGGCCGGCGAATTCACATCGCGGGATCCAACTGATTCACGCCGAAGCTCACGAAATGAAACATAAATCCCATTCAATCTATTTAAATTGAGCACTCCATTTGTTTTATCGTCGATTCAATCAGGAAATCGATCAATTCGTTCGCCATTTACTACGGCGAGACAGTCCACTTGATGAGTGCCTACGTTTATTTAGATTGTGTGTAAAAATTGCCTTTTGAGTCTACGAAATGGACATTAGTAACTAACTTGGTAAAGGAAATCAAAATTACGTAACTAATTTATTTATTACAAATTAGGCTGAACTGAAATGCTAGTGCAATTAGGACACTACATTATTCAAACCTGAAAAGGAGTAGTCTAACCACAGAGTCTAACTAACTAATAAAAGCAGAGATAAATAGGGTTGCTACGAGATAATTGAAGAGAGAATACGCGAGTAGATAGGCTTCATCGTGATGGACAGGTGAAATTAATTACCTATAGCATTCAGGCTCTCCCACTGATTAGTAAGTACTAATTGATGCTTGCAAGCTATCTGAACGGAAGAAAATATAGTGATTTACATACAAAGACTTACAACTTAATGGCTCATTGATTATCCTGTGTTTAAGTTAGTAAAAAACATTATGATTTAGAGCCAGAAAAACAAAACCATTGGCAAGGGGCAAATGATTCAGAAGGCTGGTATGGACGAATTTAAATATCGGTAGCGGCCGCGGCCCTACCCTCTGTCACACCAACATTAACATAATTCAACAAAAAAAACACCACCCTTACCGGAGAAAAAATGATTCTTTTTTCTGCGCCTTTTGACCCGAGCTATAGTTCACAATATTGGACAAGTTTCACCGCCGACGCTACCCTACCCTATAAAAACAATTTGATGTAACTTACATTATGTTAAACATTTGCACGAGTAAGGGTAAGAAAAGCGTAGACCGTTTCAGTTATTTAAATATACAGCATACAGTCAGGATGTTCAGGAATCTACGTTTTTGCTCCTTATGGGAGCACAATTTGTCGCGAGCGCATCATGTTTAATACAATAACCTTTTGCATTAGGATAAATATCCGTCAGAGCAGAGTGATAACATGTTTCCGCAGCTCACGAGGGCTAGGGTCCTTCACCTTCCGCCAGAGCCGAAATAAATCTAATTCCTTGGATGACAGATATCAGCAAGCCTTGTTTATTTATACTTTCACCCGACTCATGGGAGGGTGGCACACGTGGGACGTGCCTGCCCCATTGTACAGAAATAAACTATTATACTCACAAAGTCAACACATGCACATCACGTGATTAGATAATAGCAAAACTGTATTATTTAGAAATATTCCGAGAACCTTTCACACCGGTATTCATCAATCGTTGCTTTGGGATGTAATTGATGACCCTGCCTCATTTATAAAATAGACGCAGTTATACGTATTACCGTGTTCGACATTGAAAAAGGATCTTCTAAATATAAATTATACGGCAGCGAAACCTTCCAAAATAAATGTGGTAATTTCATTTACAAAAAAAATTCTCCGCTGCGAATACATCTATACTAATATTATAAAGCTGCAGAGTTTGTTTGTTTGTTTGTTTGTTTGTTTGTTTGTTTGAACGCGCTAATCTCTGGAACTACTGGTCCGATTTGAATGATTCTTTCAGTGTTGGGTAGTCCATTTATCGAGGAAGGCTATAGGCTATACAACATCACGCTACGACTAATAGGAGCGGAGCAGCAAAGAAAAATGTTGCAAAAACGGGACGGGATTTTACGCGGACGAAGGTCGCGGGGAACAGCTAGTTTAAATATATCAGCACAATCTTTGAGTGCGTGCGTGTGAAAATGAAGAGCCCAGGAAGTCGAGTAGCTTCAGCCTAGATAATTCTAATGGAAACGAGGAAAGGAATTACTACTTTAATCTCGGCCGCAGCCTTCCTCGTGAACCTTAGATATTAACATCACCGTAGTAAATAAAACAGAAATATGAGAGTATCCTCGTCGGCTATCGCTACGGAAAGAGCCACCGTCGGATTAGGGCGGACTCCGACGTAAAACGCATTAGAGTATTACTCTCAGACACTTCTGTCACTCCTTCGATAAAAAAGTTGGGTCCTTTAGTAAAAAACGTAACCTCTATTAAGGGCTGCCATATTTGGGAAGGGGCGCGATGGATCTAACAAGCTCCGGAGTTGTGACAGCCCTGACAGCTGACATATTCCGGTCATTAATCAAGCGGTCATAGATATATGTTACGACTACAAGCTGGGGACGGCGAAGTCCAATCAAAGTCGTGTTCACTAAAAAGTGGGACAATAAACTGATTACTATTGTCACGGGGTTTTAGTGTAAAACCGGACAGTTCCACAAATAAAACTAAAATGTATTTTAAATCATCCACTTACTATTTTCACTGCGGATATTGCCTGTTTGTCCATTTTATCATAAAATGCACATAAGTGTTAGTTTTTACATTTTTCAACGCAGCGTTTGTTACGGTAAATGAAGACATGAGGCCGACATTAATGTTAAAACAAACTTGTAATTGATCGCTTCAACGTAACGTTACAACGACAGTTAAGAATCGTCGGAACTGATAAGTCGACTATTTTACGACTACGATTACTTTATCGGAAAACAAAACGTTTTTTAATGTTCTTTTATTAGTACATACACATTAAAGTGTTGATCTTATCGCATATAGAAAACGTGACAAGTGGATTAGGAAAGACAATGCTTAGAGCAATGGAAAACTGTAGAACATATTTATCGGTAATCCCACAAGACAGAACTCCTACAACGGATCTTTAACCAAGATATAAAATTGCACAAGTAAAAGGAAAACTCGAGCGGGGCAAATCGCATAAGCGAAGTTCTTTTTCAAATGTTTCTCGATGTAAAAAAACGAGTTCAGTATCGGCGCGGAGACCATGAGATAAATCCTGAAGGAGACGCGTTGTAATAAAACACGTACGGTTCGGGGAGCTACATTTTATTTCGAAAAGCGATAAGGGCGCGAGAAATTCCTTTTACGAGATTCTTGTGGAGGAGGGTGGTGAGGTGCAGCCGCTCTTTGTGCAACATCTGGTTTGTGTCGCCTCGTAAACAGCCCAGTAAGCTCTCTGTTCGATGACACTTCACACAAAACTCTGATTGTACACAAAGAATCAGGCAACTGTTTGGTAGAAAATATTTAAACAAAATCCGTTTTGGTTGGAATGCTCTATGAATACAACGCCTTAATAACCAAGAGCTATAAAGTCCGATTTGTAAAAAGAAAATATCGTAGCACTTCTATCCAGCTCCTGCATAAATTTTGTATGCGGAAACAATGTACGAGTTCAAACCCAACGATAAACAGAGTAAACTTCTAAATTAACTAGTTTTATGCAAATCACGATTTAGTTGTGTTGTTTTAAGTGCTCCGAGAAGACATTAATCACATAATATTGTTTGTGTGTAATGCATAACGAGCTACAGCCGTGGCGGGCGTAGAAATTGATGGAGCGATGTCAACGAGCCGACTTCGCGGTTAATTATCCAGTCCAGAGCCGTAAGCAATGTTGCCACGGAGCCAGGGGTTCGCCACTTGCTAACTAGAATTCACGCTTATTGATTTAAGCACAGTTTCTCAGGTTTATTAATTAGAGATGTTGTTTACACTAAAGAAAGTTAAGTTAATAGTCACTTATTAGTTGAATGAAAGGAAAACGTTTCACAACATTAAGGAAGCGTTCGCGGTCCGGCGGACAGCGGAACCTCCGGCCGCCGGCGCTCGTAAACCCGATCGTAAACTTAAACACACCTCATTAGAACATGCAGAAGATGGCGCCGGCTAAAGATTCTACTTTATTTATGGGATACTTGCGCTCAGTACAAGGAGACAGAATGGGGGTGCGATATTGATGGACGTATTTGGTGTCAACATAATTGACTGCGCTGCGTCAGTCGTAGCGGAGTTTCTGAAGCGAATACTTTATCGATCTTGTAGCTGAGACCGTGAGACGAAACCATATTATTCTACACTGATTATTTTGTTAAATCTTTCGTGAAATATCAGCGAAGAACTCCAAAAGAAATAATTAAAATGCTGCGAGAGCTGACCTCTACGGAAGTATGAGATCATCGTAGTTTTCGTAGCAATTCCATAGAGTTTCGTCGCTGAAATATTTACAGGATTGGAACCCGATTTTAACTGATTTGAAACAAATCTAAGTGTTCATGAGAAAATAATGATGCCATGGCGACATCTCTGAGTATCAGGCATTCGATATCTTAGGAAGAGTCATGATGTTGCCCCTTGAATAAACACAATGGAGGCGCATGCGCAACGCTTCGGCCTTTAATACGAAGCGAGAGCACGGACGGTTAAATTCAAGACGTATAAAAATAGTAAGTGCTCTATGATTCACATGTAGGTACTCTCTGAAAGAATGCCGGAAGAAGGATAAACATAATGTATCGCGGAAGTTATTATTACAAGACCTATTATGAAACGTATTATTAATATTGCATTGCATCGGGAGTTGTGGCAGATATGCGTTTCCAAGAAGACGAGTACTTAGTGAATGAACAGATGGGAAAGCTCGATGAGCAAAATGGTTCTGATGGTTATTACCTATGTATGTATAATTATTTAATTATGAGGCTCTTCTTCGATTTTATTTTCTTTGCGGATTAGTTTTGATCATCTTTCTTTATCGTGTGGTTAGTGCCAAACCTGGTGTCAGATTTTTTATGCCGCCTATAGGCATCTGACTTGGCTTTACATGCTATCGAAAAATATCTCTCAGGCAGGCTGGTTTCCTCACGATGGTTTTCCTTCACTGAAGCAAGTGATAATTATACAATACGCACATGAATCCTAAAAATCAGAGGTGTGTCTTGGGTTCGAACTCGAAACCTATGACTTGGCAGTCCGAAGATTAGTTTTGATGCTTCCCAAGCATCCCATTTCCTAGTCTAGTTCGTCTAGTCTAATTTTAGCGCTTTTTTGGATACCTGAAGATACTATCTACATTCTCCAAGAGATTTAGTGGTTTAATACAAGTTTTGTTGATCGTCGCAGCATCCTCTTGATGTGTGCTGTATTGTCGTCAGTGACATTTCAATGAGATGTTTAACATCTGTTTTAGACCCTTTTGTAGATTGGGCTCTTTCAGCATAACGTTATTCAAGCTTTTAATGTATAATCCCCAGTATTTCCGCTATATCTCTATTTAAGTGAAGAATGTTATTCCCAAAAGTACGTGGCCACGCAGGCACCATCACGTCTTTCCATGCGTTATGACAAAATTGATTATGATTTTTGTTGTTAGTAGTCTGCGAGCTGTTTCACCGTATTAGACTCACCTGATGCTGATTGTAAGGGCTCGGAGCCGCCGCGTACGGCTGCGGCTGTGGCGGCGGGTAGCGGCAGGGCTGCGGCGCATAGGCCGCCGCCCACTGCTGCGCTCCGCCGCGGTACTGCGCTCCCGCGCTCGCCATGCGCGCTGCGCACGCGCCTGCGCCTGCGCCCGCGCCCCCGTTTGCGACCGTCACTGCGCCCGCACCCGCGTTGCTCGCTGAGCGACAACCGCCGCCGGTGCTCTGAGAACAATACAGACCAAATGTTAGTGCCACAGAATGTAGACCGGAAATTTAGCAGTGCAGGGTGTTATCGAGAAGCGCTCGGATTTATCCAGAAGGTATGACTTTCGTGCGCCCTAAGCTAGGTGGTGGGATAGTTTCACTAGCCAGTCGCTAATGTACCTGGCTTATAGGAGTGAATGCCGTGGTGGGCATGTCAGCTTCTAAGGCACTAGTTATTTCTATGGTGAGTTCTATATCTCCATGAATACATATTTTGTTAAGAGGCTCGTGCATAACAATGGAATGGAATGTTGGGTTAATACGGATTAGTAAACAATACATTTTGCTGCACGAATTTTTAAAAACCGTCATATTTTAAAAGCTTAGAACAATGCAGGACTATTTCTATGAACTGTACTATTTGCAGCAGGATAAATAAAGCCATAAGAATATTTACATTTAATAAATGAAGCTGTCGTGATTGTGTAGTCGGTACAACTTTCACTGCAAAGCGGCCATTTGTTTCGATAATGCATGGCGCAAACATATCCCTGTCGGTTACCGTAGCGAGGGAGGCAAGCCAGGCATAATTTAATTTTAAAACCATTTTAGTGCCTAATTAGTTTACCTACAATATTCGATGCTTCGTCCTCTTTTGCTAGAATTTTAGTTCGTCCTCCAAAATTAGTCTTCCGTTCGTGTCTCTTGGACGCCTAATAAAGTTAAGTTGAAAGTCACTTTTAGTAGCACAGTTAAAATCATCTGGTAATTTATTTTATAGTGGAATAATTGCCTCATTAGTCTAGTGGTAACAAGTTCGGCCATGGACCGTAGCGGAGCGCAGCGAAAAGTTTCTAACAAAAACAGATGCGAATCACAAAGTTAACTGGTTTTTGTAAACTGCATCTTTGTGCAGTTGCTGTGGTATTTAGTTCAAATAAAAATTTAGTATTCAAGAAAACTACAAATAGTCAGAGATACGGCAATAGATTTTCTATACGGCAATAGCTTTTCTAAACGGGAAGTAGATAACGTTCCGAACATTCAGATAAGCTGTTAGTTGGATTAAGGTTATTTTTTAATGAGTACATGTAAAACCGGGAGCCTATCTGATGCGCGTATATCTTGGGGCTGCGAATGTTGCATCACGCCACTGACGTAGACATATGACTATAACAGATTGGCATCTGTGTGCCGAGAGCCGTGACGAAGCGTGTCTGCAGACTTTCGCAAACGTCTAGAATACCTTATACATGCACATAATGTACTACATAGATCTATGTGTTTTGCTTGTGTACATGTACTCGTATCTTATCTGGCTAGTTTCTATTTTTGTCGTATTTGTAAAGCAACTGCGTTTGGTGAAAAATTTAACTATTTGTAATGGTTTTCAATGTAGGTATCTGGTAAGTCAGATAAACTTATTGTGTAGGTATATGAACACTTAGACACAAAGCTTGAATCATCATACAAATTATCATACAAAACTACTTGGGTAATCATGATGATCACATACGGAGCTACCTCTTTTAACCGCAGCTCTACACAAGCTACGAGCTATGCAATGAGAATATCATCACCCAGAATCTACGACAATTGCCACCAACAATTTGACGCGAACGAGAATTAAATTCACAAGGAGTTTCAAGACAGTTCAGCGTTCCACAATTCCCTGTGGGTGAGAATTAAGTTCAAAGGAAAGATTCTTAGAAAAGAAAAGATATTCGCACTGAGAATGGGACGTTAATAGTCAAAGAACTTGGAACATTAAAATCCTAAGAAACTGCTTTTACAACCTCATCATGGTAGCTGTGTAATAGACGAACGTTATTTATTGCGATTCCAGTAATTTGTCTATCAGAACCGCCTACACACAGCACGGGTGAATAAGCACACAGCATACTGTTCTTGTTACGAGCACAACACATGGACAAAGCCGGTTCAAATATTAGTTGTTTTCTTAAAACATTTGCGCCTAAGGGCTGTGATGTGATATGAAATTTTTGTTGTCTTTATTTGTTATTCTGAGCGAGTGCGTTCACCCAAAATGAGATTTATGGTGGCAATAACAATGTATAATTTCACCCAGCGACCCCCATCTTGGGGACTTAATTATTTGAGTCACGGAATTCGAAAAACCCACGAGGAAAGCCTTAAGGATCAGGGCTTTGTTGTAGTTTTTTTCTCTCTCGATAAGTAGCATTCTTATACTTTTAAAACTATTTTTTGCTATTGAAAAAATAGGTGAGTATGTCTGTCAGGCGATAAGCTGGCAATCCGCTTAGTGTGCGTGGGGCCACCGCCAAGGAATTAGCGTAAAATGTATATTTTTGTTACAGTAAAAGCAGAGATCTTATGTCCACTGTAAGTCTGGCGGTAGGAGATTAGATTATATCTTTATTGGGTTTATTCTGTCTTACATTACGTGTAAAGGTTATCGACGAAGTGCCTACCTACGTAACTTGTGTATTGAAAATATTGGAACATTTCCGAGACGTTATGTAAAGACTTACACTAAATTGTGGTGTCTTACATTAAAGTGAGTTACAACGTCGTTAAAGATATTTTCACTAAAATGGCAACATGAATTTTAAGGTTCATTGTCAATTTTCTCGTGAGTCTACGTGTCTACGTAAAGGAAGTTTCATTCCATTATGCGGATCTCATGAAGAGAGCCGTAATTTAACTTCGTCCAGCTATGCTAGGTATTTCCTTAGTGATTTATCATTTGAAACGTCTAGTTTTTTCTTACTTTTATTCAGAATGGCCTGAAGTTTAAACACTTTGCTCAGAATTGTTTGCTAAACGAAGAAAAAAAGGAATAGAAAAACTTTTAATAAAACTAAGAAGTTAAGTTGGATTTGCTTACGTATAAAACAGTGCACGGTTTTATTTCTGCTTGTCTGAAGAAAACTGAAGTAGCAAATCTTGTGCTTACTGTGTCGCCAGAGAGGAAAACACAAACTCGGCGAGCCGAATAGCTCAGAATTGATACCAGTCGAGCCAGTGTTCACGTCTTTTGCGGAGAGCTATTGCGTTTTCTTGTTGTCTGTGGAGATTTAGTTTTATGTTGAGTGGGACTGTTGGCGTCGGCGGGTCGCGCCGGCTCTGTCTCGACGCCAGCTTGTTGCTGCCCCGTGCCGCGTGCGCCGCCTCCCCTCGCCTCCTCCCTCGTCTCCCCTCCCCTCCACTCTCTGTCACCACCACCACCACCACCCCCTACCCACTAAAGATCCGCTTTTAATCTGGAATGGACACGCCTGTAACTATAGCCTTGAAGGCACTGGAATTGCTTTGTGATATCACTATGCTGCTTAGTATTTATACAGCATCTCTGTATATCAAGGTTGTCGTTCTGCTTCGATCTAGGAAGTCTTATTTCATTAGGGATTTAGTAAAGAATTGCGAATGTTAATTGTCTATGCAGTTGTTTCCAGGGTTGTACAAGTAATCAATATTTTCTTGTAAATATACATGAAGATGAAAGATCTACATGACAAACTTCAATTAAACATAACTGCACCAAAGCGTCCACACTTTCCACAATAACATGTGACATAAAATGAATAAAGACACAGCTTCAAACAATACCTAACGATATTGTTTAAGTTAAACAAACGGCTATCTATTAGTTAATACTGGAAGTTAATTATTCATTCAAGTAGTACAAGCAAGACTGGTACGAATCAGGAAATTATATAACTTGCTTGTGAATAGATAGCGAACATGAGCGACTCGGGATACTGTTATAATGCTCAGCAAAGATCATTCTGCGAACTAACAAAGTTATTGTCCATTCAAACTTCGATGGACATAAATTCGATACGACCAGGAATCAAAATCAAATTCGATTCGGCACGGGATAGTGTCTTATTACATTTCATGACTTTATTGTGTTTCGTCTTTATTTAAAGCGAAAGTGGATCTATTAAGATTTCACTGCTCGTTTAATGGAATTACACACGGAGAGCACGTTAGCCAGTTAAAGTCAGCCTCGGCTGCGTGTTCAATACGTTCGTACAGTCTTTAAAGTTGTCACTGTGAACGTTAGCCAATAAGAGGCAATAAAATTGCTCCCTGTAGCTACTCCTCGACTTTAGTAAGAGCGACCAGGATCAAATAAAGTGGGGTTTCACTAAAAGCATTGAACGACCACCGGTTTTACGCTCTCCAGACTTTATTGAGCGAATAACATTTTTGTGTCATCAATGTCTTTGTTGAGTATGAAGGATATTTGAAACAGCTATATGAAACTGTAAATCAATGGCAAACAGTCATTGCAGTATAAATTGGAAATAATTTGTAATTACAATTAAGACAGTCTGGCTAAGTGAAATTCTTAATTGAGTGGGCGATCACCCGACGAGGTCAACCCTTACGACGGCGACGGCTCCGCAAATTACGAGCCGCCAGACGTTTCAACTAGTCGCAGTCACATCTTTGGCCTCCCCCGGCCGTCGACCGCATCTAATCCGTCCCGGCTCGTCTGATTACCGGCAGCCGGCAGCTCACAGCGGCCCGCAAACAAAGCCGCGATGACGAGCGCAGTTGTCTTCCATGAATTCCGGATACCGCTCCCAAATTGTTAGACCGGCGGCAATGTAAATAATTTGTACTATGCCGCTACTGTTTCGACTACATCAATGGGTATCCGATAGAGCGTCACTTTTGAATAATGCGTTTTATTGAAAACCGACTCCGTTTTTTGTTCGACGTTTACAAATACCGGTGGAATAGATTACTCACAAACGTGACAAGCCTGACCACCTTTACAATACAATTAGATTTTTTGTTTTCTCTGCCTACAAAAAGTGCGGAATGGTGTACGGTGCACTAATAACTAGACAGAATAAAAAAATGTTATTGATGTAGACATAGACGCCGTGAGTCATTGAATGACGCTAATCTTAGCAATTTCCCCGAACAGTGAATAGTGAATAACAAAAAAACGTCATCAGTAACTCCGTTCACTGAAAAATGTTTACCTTGCGCAGGTCAGTTACGTCGTTTGCGAGTTTGATATAATTTTAAAACAGTTTACATTCAGAAAGATATAAATACCATTCTTTAACAGTGGGTGAAAATAATTATCAATTTCGTAACAATGATACATTCCATTGGATCACTACAGCACCCTTAATGCGAATAAGCTCAGTAGGAATTCTGTCGCAAAATTAGTCATCTCTTGTAGCCTAAAACAATCTTCAAAGCAATACCAAAAAAGGTGAATAAGGTGAGTAACACAGTGTGCACATTTCTCGGTGGCCATTGCATGTAGTCACCCGATCCGCAGCGGTGACGCACTTGGCACATGCCAGCAACCTGACCCCAGCGCTGATCCGATCGCTGTTTGTGTCCAATATGGCACATGGACACACCGACAGGCGACCATACACTTCATATTAAAAAGCTACAATATTAAGCTCTCCGAAAGTAATACGGTTGTAAAATGCATGAGCGTGGCTTGACTGCATCATTATGTGTGGTATAAAGCTCGTGCGAGTGGTACAACTGTGAGGGGACATTATTCAGCAGTTTTTGCCCTGGCTCTGGCTGGCGGCACATTTGTATGCGATTCACTTCGGCGACGGCTGCCCGCGACGCGAGATTAGCGCCTGCCACCGTACACGCTGCGTGATTAAACTGTTTCCGCTTTGCAGATATTCCGCTCTGTCTCTATCTCTCACGTCGATGTGAGCCACGAAGCTGCTGCGGTTAAATATTCATCTGCCTCACTGTTTTATACCACGAATAATTTGAGGTTTAACATCGCATGTGGAGCGATAACGGTGCGGTGCGTAGTCGGCGTGCGGCGTGCGGCGTGCGACTAACATAACAGTTCTAAACAATTTTGTGAATGCAACGTGTTGCATCGTAATAAGGAATTCCACACCGCTAGCGGTACACTGACGCCAACTCCGGCGTACTGCAAAAGTGCCTTATGTACTTTGGCATTAATGTGTTGTTGCACACACACACAGTGACACAGCGCTACGTGTCGGTATGTGTGTCATCTCGGTGTAGTGGTGCGCGCCGGAATGCGGCCGCGTCCTTCGGCGTACGCCGCGCCGGAACATTTGCACACAGGCGCGCCAGTTCCTATCCAATCCAGGCAGACATTTTATTGCTTCCCAGCCATCATCTATATACCAGTAAAGTTCTGATAAGTTTAGCGAAGGCGGCCACTCGATGACTTCGTAGAATATCGCTCGGTCACTTGAGGAGGTTACAGCTCCGGTCTAGCGGTAGTGTTTAATACACGCTCACTTCACAGTTTACGTTAACAGCGCTTGCACATACTTGAAAATATTTAAACAGGTTTGAAAGCTTTGATTGTTAAATGCGCAGTAGGTTTAAGCGGCGTGGTATGTGCTTACTGCTTATGTAGAGTCGTGCAAAAACCAATCTCTATAGAATCAGTCGGTTGGAGGCTGCTTATTGTGTTTCCATTAACTTTATAAAAAAAATGCAGATGTTCCTATGCATCAAATGAAATCTGTATCGCAAATAATACAACTACCACAAGCTGTCATACTAATTATTTATTAGATAGTACATTTTTAAATCTGCTCATAACAGTGAATGCATATCTACTTAAAAATGCCTAGGGCGTTCAAGAACAATTTAAATGAACGAGTAAATACGGATTATTAATATCAAAAGCCGAATATAATTTAAAAGGGATCTACCAAGCGAAGTTCTTGAGCCGAGAATGTTTTTAGATGACCTAAGTTGAACCATGTGTAATAAGACAAAAACAGTTTCCATTGAAGTCGTTTCAGCGGTTTCTTGGAAACTCCCGGACAAAGGATACTTGTAAACACATAAATACGCAACTGATATTAGGTGCAATGGCGTAGAATGACACAAAAGAACACCATGCATAATATTCCTGGTATGCATGAAAAAGAGCCTCCATTTTTAAAGCTTTTTAAAAATCTAGCTCGGGTACTTACAGTGGCTTGGTAACTTAGCAATCTCGTACAGAGAGTAATAATTGCCAGGCTACGAAGCGCAGTAGCCTGCATGCAGAATACATTGCAGAGCCCCAGGGAGATTTATTGTTCACTCGCGCTCAGAATGCCATAATGGTGTCGCCAAACTATGAGAAGAACGGGCTTGCGACCATCGCCCAAATAAGAGTGTTACGCCTTCACTAGGAGCCATAAAAATGCTTTGTCTGGGTTCCAACAATATGTATAGCATGTATAAATAACGATATGGTACGTAGCCAAAAAAGTAAGTAGACAGAAACTATCAGGCTAGTTGAGGATGAAATATAAGAAAAGACGAATAGCCAAGAGGCTGCCGAATATTTGTTCTTTTAATGCCGTTCTATTTTTACAACATAAAATGCTTTAATGGAGACCAAGGGTAGGACAAACGACTTGGGGCTCGTAACTTGTTGTAATCAAAACGTCAAAATAAAAAAAAAATGATCGGGCGAATTTGTTTTTCATTTTAAAAGATCTTTTCAGCGATGCTCTACTAAGCTCACAATGATTAAAGAGTACAATTTCAGAATCATTTTTCAAATTACCATCCAAATGGATATTATGATGAAAGGATTTCCTTGTGAATTTTCATCAAATCCGTAATATTGAAAGAACTACGAGTATGTGACATTAGTGACATATGAAGGGACGAATATGCCATTATAAGGGTTCAGGCTCAGACGAAATCCTAAAAAAATATAAGAAGCCGTCGCGAAGGCGAAATAAAATAATCTTTTAAAAGGTATAACGTGGTATGAGTTCTAAAACAAAAGATTTCGATATAGATATGAAATAGGAAATTGGTTTTGATGCCGATGGAACTTGATTACTGGCCATAGTCTGTATAATGATGTAATGAATGTTTACAACAATACTTTCGAGCATGTAATGTAACCCGCCGGTGCGATGGCGTGTTACTCTTAATTACACTCAATTACTCATTAACGTTACTTTCATTGACATGCCAACAGATATAAATTGGTGAAACGTGCGTATGTATGCTCATGATTAAGTACCTACATTTTTTATAGGCTTCACTTACAATTACGTTTCAATAATTGCGAATTGTGATTGTCATTGATGACGAACAACTGTAAAGTAATTTACAGTATTGTCCGCAATTTTATACGAAGGCAGTAAAAAATAACAGGCAATTAATTTACGAGTAAAATATTTAAAAGAAAACGTTATATTGGCCCGACTTTTCAAGTTTTGTCATAGGTATAGTGATTTATTTTGTTGCTACGTGCATTTTTAGAAAAACATCGGTTGTGTTCCGCATCTGCATCCAACGTGAGTCACAGGCCGTTACTATTAGTCATTAGACAGGCTTGTTTACTATTTCATAAGCACAGAATGGTTTAGACATCAGTTGCTTCATTAATCGTATAAACTGACACTTTGAATGGCAACTATTAACTTCCTATTCAACTACTTGAACTGCCGAGTTTGCCATATCTAAATATCCTGTTCGAGTATCAACTTCTTGATTAAATACATACTTAAGTAACTATTTCCCTATATTTGAGAAGCCAACTGTTTATATGCATATTGTAGTCTACGTCAGTTCTATTTCAGTCAACAAATCTCTTGCCGGCAGATGTTTATTTATTAAAACTGTCCGTACCCTAGCGTGGAGCAAAAAATTTCGTCGAGATAAGGGTTCAACAAAAGGAAATGACGAAATCCTCACTGATTGGGATTACCGACGTACTAAAAGCGTTGTAAATGTTGTAACAGATAACGTTGGGTCAGATCACAATAGAGGATCAACAATACATAAGTGTGAGCCGAAATGTGACGCATAGTTATCGATTTCTAATCATACGCCCCCGCGCCGGACGGCAACACCGATTGTGGATGGTGTCACATCGAATGCTGCCATATTGAATGTGCCGCAGCCGTCGGTAAACGCAGATACGATTAGGATCTTTTGTTATGCTGTGTTTGTTATTCAAATAGAAATATGTAAACCGTGACGAAGTGCACTGATAAGAGCGCGTTAGATAAGTACCAGTCACAGACGCACTGATTTAAAAAAAATCCTTAACGCGACGAAAGCAGCGATATAAAATACAATACAAAATATACGTACAGTCCTATTGTCCCGTTTATTTATATCAATCTCGGGGAAAATATAATTTCTTTCCACTATCTATGTGTATGTAGTTTTCATTGTGTTTTTCCCTGACAATGCGTAGTGGAGCCCCGTCTGTTATCAATAGTGCCCGCTGGGCTAGCTCTATATACCCACAACACATAGGTATACAGTTCGCATTGTATTTAAAGCTAGCCACCACTGTGCGAATCATGAAGGGTTGCAAGTACTCCCCATCGTTTGTGCAATTTAGCAGATTATTCCAGTCTGTAGCGGGGCGGTTAGTTGTTGTCTTTACACCTAATAGGTACCTAAGTATTTCCAGAATAATACTATTATGTGTTGGATGACCGCTAACATTTTGTATTATTGTTTTTAAATAAAAATGTATGCGTAGGTATGTCAGGAATTTTCCTTAATATGACATACCCAAAACTAGTTTGGGGATATCCAAATTTTTAAACTAACTATTCAATGAACTAGGTATGTTCGTGGTCTATCGAAATGTGTCATGGATATTGTGAAATATGACAGACAGTTTCTAAAATAAGTGTTGAAGGAAATAGATTATTTGAACAAACTGATAAAAGAACAACAGTCATTATGTTATCAATACAACGTAATTAACTAATTCTAATTAGGGGCTGATACAATCGACGCTGTTATTATCTGTCCGGTAATTGAATCCCGGGAACCTAATACTTACTCGGTTTTTTCATGTTACCAAAAATATGTAAGTAATCTAGTGACAGGGCACAGTATTTACAGAGTGTTATTGAGTGCTCTTAAAAAATATACCTATTTGGTTTAATTGTATATTTATTTTTACTAATATTATAAATGCGAAAGTAAGCTTGTTTGTTACCTTTTCACGCCTAAACCACAGAACTGATCATCCTGAAATTTTGCATATACGTTATCAGGTGTACAGAAACGGTCATAGGTTACTTTTCATTGCGAACAAACAACAATAAAGTTCTGATGATAATAGATGGCGCCACGTGTCTTTCGAATCATGATTGAATTATAGATATTACTAGCTGACCGGCGCAACTTCGTCTGCGTCACTTAGGGGTATGGAAAATAGATGTTGGCTGATTCTCAGACCTACTCAATATGCTCACAAAATTTCATAAGAATCGGTCAAGCCGTTTCGGAGGAGTACGGGAACGAACATTGTGACACGAGAATTTTATATATAAGATTACAAGCAGAGTACAACCCGAATCGAATGTCAAATTCTAAATTAACGCGAGTGAAGCCGCGGGCAAAAGCTAGTAAAACAATAAACAGATCATTACAGTTTTGTTTCCTCAAAAAAACTGATAATTTTAGGTTTTGATACGTCATTATATTCTTTAACTCAACAAAAATAAAAAGTCCTACTTACCCCGCTTTCAAAAGTTCTTAGAAACGTAATTTTCTAATACACTTCTTACTAAATACAATAGTTTGGTCTGAATAGTGTTATTTAAAGTGGTAATGAGGGTGGGGAATGTCCGGGTCGGTCACGCGACGTCCGGGCAGCCCGTTTGGACGTACGGCCACATGGAAATGAGCCTTCCACCTAAATTGCCTCAACAATTTATTTTTATTTCACAATATTAATTAGTCGAAAACATGATTTTAGATGACGAACTTATTTTTCTTGATGTATTTAATTGTGATTTTCCAGTGTATTGTTGTCGTAAATGCGACGTTGAATACCAGTTTATAATGACCAAAGTGGTTGAAAAACCAGTGCAGATGTAATCGAGGCTGCTAACACAGTACTGTGTGTACACTACGCAGATGGCAGGTTCGAGTAATCTCTCGGGGTTGACGCATGATTACTGATTGTCTCCGTTTGACAATGTGTTGTCTGTTGCACGCACAGCATCACAGGGAGGGGACTAAATTTTACCTTTACACACACGAAACGGTACCGAAAACGAAATTGACATGACGGAATTGAATGACCAAATCAAATGTGTTCAAATTCATTTATTCGTCATAATATGGTACATTATATTATGGTCTTAACGTGTTTCGTAACTAATTCTCATGTTTTTTGATAAAAATCTGCGATATCGAATCTTAGATCTTATCGGTTATGCGACCAAAACCTTGAGTTTTAATCTATAAAATATATATTATGTTTGTAGTATAACTAAACGTCGTTTCTTAACAATTTAAATCTCATGTGTGCGTTCTTGTCAGCCTAGGTACGTGAAGCCGTTGTTTTAGTTTTACAGCTGCTATTTTAGTTTCAATTTGCCGCAGTCGGCTGGTATTAACGTAGACGTGCATTTGCTTGTAATGTAAGGGGTAAATCAGTCTGGACGGTCTGTGGGGTGCGTGGGTGGGGCGAGGGACTTTGATTGATGACGATGGGGCCACATTGTGCGTACGTTTGCCCATTGTCCGAGCAACGTGAATCGAAACAACTGGACCAGTAACACAAATGAGCGCTTTTATTGCTGACGATTATCCTTCATACGATACGAGTGCTCACATTTTCAAGAAATTATGACGAATGCGATGTTATTCTTTTTACAGTCTGCAATCACGGCCCGACGTGCCCTAATACTTTCCGAAAATCTTTACATCTTGTTTGTAAAGCACATAAGGATAAACTTATTGAAAGAAAGAGGAAGTTTTTTCCAAAAGCAATTGTTTCACAAATCATAAAAAATGTACCAATATCAAATATGGGTGTTGTGAGTGGAACGACAGTTTCCAAACAAATAAATGAACTGAAAGAAATTTCTCGAGAGGGTACAAACATGAAACGCGAGCGAGTGCACGGCTGTGAGACTTGTCGATCGTACGACGTGCCATGAAATAGCTTGGAAAATAACTCCATTCCCGCGGGCTCGACTGCGATTCAATCAAGTCTGATTCACAATTTTGGAGTTCGTTTACCGAACCGGCGAGTAAATTGAGAAAACGCAACCAAAATAGCCTAGGGATTGAGAGAGAAAAGGATTTCGCATTTAGGTAATCGTTTTACGTCGTACAGCCAATTACCGAAATCCAGGGAAGTAGGAGATAATGCCGTTGGCTTACACGATCGTAAACAGACGGGCGCGCTCCGCAGTTCCATTTTATTTCCGCTTTTAATTCATTTAGAACTACATTGTAAGAGAGGGCTAGGATTCAGAGGGACCTGTCAAATACTCCTTTATATCTTCACTTAGAAGGCAACAGAGTCGTAATGCTATTAGAGCAAAGAGCTTTTCACTTCGGATCTTAGAACTGTAGCTACGTATCGCCGTGTTATACCGTCTTCAGGAAAACGCGAAAACTGTCTTCGGCTGAACGAGAGCTTTAGTGTAACGAAAAGTGCACTACGACGTAATCTTCTAGTTCTCGCGAAGTTGAGTGATTTTATACGCCTTTTGCAACTTTAGTCGAGTAGTTTGTGCTGTTATGATAACTTGAATATATGTACGTTTTAGTTTGAATTGCAAATGACGATTATCCAATATGGAAAGCGGTTCCAATCACACGGGTGTTTAGACCGCAATATGCCACCGCTATTCCTTCCCAAGACGTTGACATTGCCCAAATTAAACCCCAATATTGAATGTTACATTCTGTAATCCCACCGTTATTGAAATACACACAGGAATATAATTGCTTTCATATACAACCTAAAGTTTGTTATTACAATTTGTACGAGTACCTTTCGTGACAAATGTGTTCAAGTGTGTACAAGGCTATGAGAAATTCAATAAGAAAATTGTTAGTAAAATTCAGTTTTGTAAAAATAAAAGCAATTTTTATTAGATTTGTAGAGAAAGATTGCGTGCATTCTCTTTTTCAAATTCCCTTCTACGCGAAGAAAAACAAAACGATTAAGTTTTACATAGCGTGATATAAATCGTTATAATATTATTTAGTGCGGTACGCTTGTATCGCTTCGCATAAATCTAACAGATGGTATCTGACCTCTCGGGGGATGGGGCCTGCTAATTTATTTAGCGTAACATCCTAAGATTTATACTTCATGAAAGTTCACTGAGGAATCGTATAAATATAAGTCTAGAAACTTATTTAGTGCTTTGTTGACTCTGAGTTAATGATGTGTGCCGTTTTATTTATATCACATTGTATATTTTTACTACAATCATTAACAATAATAGCTCACTATAAATAAAATTCAACTTATTTTATTGTTGTGCTTGTCATTTTTATTTCGTGTCCATTTGAATCTCCGTATAACGTTTAACGAATCGTGATGAACTTCACAGACCGTAAATACGCATCGGTTATTCTCAAATAAAAAGGAACAAACTTGCACAGAGTAATAAAAACATAGACAGACAATGTGTCACGTTCAGAAGGCTGTCAGTATCGGTTTTGAATGGCGGAGCCGATTGTTTGCGCAAGGTGGAGGTCAGCTCGGTCACGTCGAGTGCTCTCCGGCCAGCGGCGATGCACTCCACTCTGACGTCATAACCTGTCACTATATTTGCACTATTTGACAGACTATTGCTACAATCAATAACTGGCCATTTGTGTGAAATTCGAGCTCGGAGAATTTAACTAATGGAGTGATCATACGTTTTTTTCGTGTCAGAATCAAACTCGACTAAATAGAAAAATAACCATGATTGGGCGATCGCCAGTGCCGCATCTTGAAACGTCTACCGTATAATTCTGATTGATTGTTTCTGTACTTATTTTGTAGAGCGCACGTGTACGCCCCCGCATTATCACTCCTGCAGCTTACTTCTCCGTGGCGTTCCCGAAGGTATGATAAATGTGTTGCACATTGCTCCCCTAAACCCTTCCTAGGATATTTATATTCGGGCTCCTTCTGTCGTCACGTATCGATTCATTTGGTTCTTATGCGAGGCGGACGGTGACTAATGACGTGAGTCCGGCGAATAATGTCGTCCATTTTAGCGAGGAATATAGTAAGCTGGCAGGAGACAAGAAGTGATGTACCTTGTTGACAACTTCGTTCCGATAATGATCGTTTGCGCAGGCTTATCGGAGGTCATTAGCAAGCTTGATATCTGTGTCATTAAATAAATATTAGGTTTTGTGGAACAGTCATCTAGTGTGATTGTGGTAATCTAGATCCGCCCACGGAATGTGATACAGTATACAGTAATACATGTAATCTGTGCACACGTACGTAAATTATATTATTACTTACCTACCTCCGCTACAAATAAAAATCCCCTGAAGCTAATTTTCTAAATTCCACAGTTCCCACAGTTAACCTCATCGTGATATCTACACTTTGTTGGCACCGAATTATTATAGATGCCATTACCATAGATATTCAGTTGGAAGATTTGCGGCATGCGATTACGAATATTAATATTTAGGTTAATTAAACTTGAAAGTTAAAACGGCTTGCTCGATAACGGAACGAATAATCCGGTAAGATTTACTGTGATCTTATAAATACGTATTGCGGAAGGTAAGTATATTGCATTAATTAAGTAGAAACCACGAGAGCACAAAAAGAGGTTATGATCCTTTTTTGTGTCGGTTTAATCCGACCCTTGTACCGCGAGCCGACCGTTCCACTGAAGATACTCGTCAGATAGGCGGGCGTTATATAATCACCGCTACATTTAGAGATGTAATTCAACATCAAAATCAAAACCGTATTCTATTTTATGTTTGAGTGCTCTATAACAAAGTTGTGTTTTCTCTGGAGCTGCAGAACACGTAAATAACAAATTGTTCAAACGAAGTGCGGCTGAGTTTGGGCGGCGTTTGGGCGGCTCGGTCGTCGCCCGCCCGCCCGGCCGCCGCCCTCGCCCCTATAAATACATCGACAAAACACAAAAGCAGATGCACTCCGCGAAACATTTTTAATTTTAATGATGCGATTTTCGCAGGAATCAGTTTCCAACGAATCACTAAAACGTTCAATGTTTATTTTGGTTGCACTGTCTGCTCTCCTAATAACGTTGTTTGCGGACAGACGTTGAACAGAATAGTTTTACGGTATCGTTGAGGAAGTTTGCTTCTTTTATACGTATTCTTGCTAAGAAAACGTGCAGGAAGAAAATTAGTTTTTTAATCAATTTCAGTGAAAGAGCAATTTACTCACTCGAATGAATATGTCATTGGAGTAAATTTATACTGGCTTACATTACTCACTTGATTTCTGCAGTATTTTCTTTACAAGGCCATTCCTCTAATTATAGAGATGATTGATTCATTGATGGCAGTTACAATTCACAACCCTAATTGATTTAGTTAGAGGACCATTTCTACTCTGCTTATGTTCTATAAACAGTACTACAATGGCTACAATACAGATTAAACATCGTTACTCTTCCCATTAAATAGTCTGAAAGCCTTATTCAGAACAATCCCACCCCATAAGGAAGAAGAGTCAAGACAGCACCTTTTAAATCGGCTTAATCAATTGAATAAACGCCGCTTCTAAATGGCACAAATCTGAGAGAAAAGGAAAACAATTAATTAACTCATTTCCCGCAATTAACGAGGGACGGACACGAAATTACTTAAGCATCTCTGGGTAATCAGCACTGGCGGGAGATGGCGGAAGACAGCTTTCCTTTCCCCGCTCGCTCGCTCGGCTCCAGCCGGCGATAGCTCCGCTCCGCTTCCGCCGCCCTTTGTCCACCACAACAATACAGTTTTCGGTGAATCGAATCGAAACAAAACGACAAACACGCCATCTTTTATCGGTAGTTACGTGACGAACGCGTAGGTAGCTACTATATTTTCATTGGCCATGTTTGTATTAAGTTTGCGACTGTCTCGTGTTGACAATTGTTACGACAATGTTGCGCATTATGTAGCACGTCTTGTCGTTTATTGTGATGTTATATTCTTTATTTTTTACACGTGTCACGGTGTAACCCTTTGCTTGGCTGAGAATAAAAGACCTACAAAATGTGCAACTAATTAGCTTTCCTTCGCGTCTTTGTACAGCGCTCAATTGACCTGCGAGGGTTGTCTATAGGCGCTGTGCTCAAAGGAGTGGTTTCAAAGAAGGAGCAGTAAGGCCAGCCCTACTCAGGGGGTCGAGGAAAGGCGCGTTCCGTGAAAATGATCGCGTTCACTGTACTCGGTGTCTGTCGTGTTTACAAACAAGCATTTAATTGACGCAGGAATTCCAAACACCGCCGGTGTAAAAGGAAAACAAGCATCTCCCTCCCCGCCACTGTCGGTTACAACCGGGTGTATTTTGTCTGCAAAATATTTTTAGCGAAAATATTTAACTTAAAAGAAGCGTGTACCCACATAAGTAAATTAATGGGGAATACTTTATTCTTCCCTCAAAATGAAAGATCCGTAAGCTTGGCAGTGATACTTGTAATACAATGATTTTGAACGAATTACGAGAGAATAAATAAAACACGGTGTATTATTACATCCCAGTTTATAAAGCTCTTTATGTCTGTGGAGCGTACAGCATGCATTATTCACAGAGAAGAATAATCTCTGTACTAAATAATACAATGTACCTTGTTCACCGGGGGACGCGGGCTTCTTTTATTTTTAATGAAATCTCCTTGTTTGCTTAATTGCGTGCGCTACGACGATGTATTACGTTACAAAAATACAATATTTACGCGACTTCGTCTTTTAACAATGTGTTTTCAGGGAGTTGTTAAATTTAACATTCAAAATTGCAAAACTGAAGTACGCTCCCAAGGTTTTTGAAGAAGAGAGAATAGAGACTGCTGAACAATCCCTGATACAGGATGGCATTAGTAATGCGAACTAGTACAATAAATGTTTCCTGAGGAAGTGTTCAGACAGCACAACACATGTGGAAGACAAGTTAAGCTCATCCGATTTGTTACTTTACCTAATCGTTTTTGCGACGGCGCCGGCGAAAGGTTTAGGATTTTATTCTAAGCATACGACATTCCTACATCGTTAATACGGGGTGTAAACAGACCCTTCACCAAGCCGTCAACCAAGCATTCTGTACATCAAACTAAGTAACTTTACGCAAAAATTTTTGCTGGGAAACGAAATTTTTTTTTGGTGTCAAAAATCACATTTTACGCTAAAACTCAATATAATGCGCTCAAAACTTATTGCTGATGGATGCTTTGAATAGTAAGCGGGTCATGGAGGTATTTAAAGTAAAGTTATAACCTTAAAAATTGGTATTTAAAAAAAAACTTCTGAAAAAGTTGAAACTTTGACCCCCAATATCTCCGTAACTAGAAGGTTCCCAGGTATGGTCTAGAACAAAAAAATGATTGCAATGACGGAGAGAATAAGTGCCTTTCGGCTTCGTTAAGGGTCTTTTTACACCCTTTATAAAACGTTACATACTCAACAGTACAAAAAATATAAAAAGAACGAAGCACTGCTGAAAACGTGTATCTTTCGTGCAATAGAAAGCCTAATGAAATTATTTTTCTTTTTTCTTAGGTCGCATTTGGGTCGTCGAACGAAGCAAAAAACTACGCTCACTAACTGGACGTGTCGTGCTTGGCAAAAACTTCGTAGTGGAACGATGAAGTTTCTTTATTCTTACTGATTGATATCACTTTAACGTTTTATGTGAGTACATAATGGACTTGAGCCAAACCGTAAACAATACTCGAGACGCGGTTTTTATGAATGTCTAACATTCGATGGATACTGAAAGATTTATAGCTGTCGGACGCCGGGATTATTTCTTGCAAATTCAAGACAAGCGGTGTCAGTTTGTCTGAATATTCATTAGCTACTGAGTTGGGGAGTTAATACCGCATCCGATTAATGTTGATATTTCCCCGCATTACGCTTCTGTTATTCAGGCGAGGGAGCTCCGAGCACGATTCAACGATTCGTTTTCGGTGGACACATTAGCGACTGTTTTACTTCGCTTTGTATGGCTTAGTGTTTAGAATGGCTTTTTCGTGCCCCGGCCGAAATTAATTTAAGTTGAACGAGGTGAATATTAGCCCACATATTTCATTTAAGGATTAACGACCCCGGAAATTGTTTCGGAGTCAACGTCAGAGTTTACTATGTTCAGTAGTCTTAGGCAGGAGCGCGGAACTTTGAAGGAGGTACTAATAACAGCATCTCATCAAGTATTTAACAGCGGCGCCTACCCTCGCGGCCACTCAAACAAAACTTAAATCGGCGTGCAAAGCCGCAAGAAAATTCCGCTAGCGGAAACCGCAGACCGTTTTAAGTAAAATATTAAATGCGCTGTAGGATTTGTTCGCGTACGGGCACTGGCCGGTTTTAATATTTGATGAAGCGCCGGCTCCCCGTCGACGACGTTTTGTCTAGGCCTTAATTGCGGGCTGATGCGTCCGCGCTGCTCTCCCGAACTCGGCCGCCGCGCCGCCGCGCGCCGGCACAAGAAAATATTAAAAGGTCCCGTGGCGCTCCCGCAGCTTACTCAGCGGCCTAACTGTTTATTGCCAGCCTAGAGACGTTAACGCCTATAAACTTTATGTGTGTTCGCAATGCCGCCGTAAAATGTTGCAATATTGCTAAATCCCGTAGTTTTTTAGGGTTCCCTAGCCGAATGGCGAAAAACGGAACCCTTATAGATTCGTCATGTCTGTCTGTCCATCTGTTTGTTACAGCCACTTTATTTGGTAACTATTAGGACTACGCAGTTGTATTCTGTGAACCAGTTTACGGTTTTTATACAAAAAAAAATTATACATAGAACTGAAACTAAAAAAAAAAACATCAAACCTATACGTGTGGATAGCGATCGCAGCCGATATGTGTTTATAGATAGGTCTTTAAAAATGACATTGAGGTTCCTAAAACATTTTTTCTCAAAGTCAATCGTTTGAAAAATAGACACTTCCAAAGTGGTATTTGTGTCACCTTGTGTCTCCTCTTACTTTAGAAATTAGAGATAATTTCTAAAGTAAGAGGAGGAAATTTCTGAAAATTTTAGGATTATAGAACATAAAAATATTTTCAACGAAAATTGATTTGATGTTTAGTTTTTGAGAATGGGCAGCAGTAACTTTGTTTTTCATTAATATGAAAAACAAATTTAGTTTTGCTTTTGAATGTAATACAAAATAACATATGAATGAGCCTTCAAAATATTTTTATTATATTGTTTGGTGCAACGGAACCTTGTGTTCGTGTGAGTACGACGCGCACTTGGCCGGGTTTGTTTTGTAAGAAATATACAGTCGATAAAGGTTAAGGTTACAGAACTTGTAGCGATGCAATTTTAACTTGAAATACATTCAGTCGAAAAAGTATCGGGAATGGATGATTTCTTTATGGTTCCAAATTCAATTTTATGTTTTTTTTTTGTTAGATTTGCACAACTGTTTTTGATTTTGGCGTGGAGTTTGAGTTACATCTGTTATTTAGATTAAATACAGTGCTATTTTTAGTTAGATCATATCTTGTGTGTATTGGGAATTTCATAAAGGACAAAAACATCGAACAAAAAGGTTGTCTTAAATTTTGCATCGCCAATGGAATTTCGTGTTCGGAGTCCCTGAAAATATTACAGAATGCTTAAAATGAATCAAAAACACGTGCTTATGATGCTTACAAAGCGTTCAAATGCGATCGAGAGGTGATGGAAGATTTTCCTCGCTCTGGTCGGCCATCGTCGACCTTCTTCAACTAAATTAACATCGCAAAAGTGAAGGAATAAGTGACTAAAAATCCTCATTCAAGTTTGAGAGAGATAGCCGCTGAACTTTCTGTGTCTCACGAGTCGATCTGTACCATTTTAAATAATCACTAGGGTATGAAACATGTTGCCGCTCGGCTAGTCCCAAAAGACCTGAATTTTCTCCAAAAACTTTAAAAATGTTTTGATGGTTGGATTATTCGTTGGCGTAAGTGTATCGTTTCTGAAGGAGCATACTTTGAAGGCGATAAAATAACTTTGGATGAATAACTGACATTTTGTGTATATATTGATCGTTTCCCGCTACTTTCTTGACAGAGTAGTATATTAACCTATCAGTGCATCTTGACATGAGTTACTGCTCATAATCATAATATTCTTTACACCGCATGACTTACAAATTAGAGAATTTAGTAAAAACATCAAGATAATTAATAATTTTCCTCATGCATGTGCAAGATAAAATCAAACTTACTTACGACACGTGTAACGTTCAGCATAATATTATAAAGAAAAATGCAAAGAATTCATTTTCCGGAAGTCCTTTATTGACTACGAGTTGATCAAGCTTTGTTTCTTTTGCATTAAAGTAAACGAAAGGAATTAATTTAATGGTTTAAATCTGTTTTTAGTCGGCGCCAAAAAAGGTGATTTCAAGCCCAAAACGATTCATCCATTAACTTAATCCGTAGATGAATTTCAAATAGGTACAAATAATGAACATTTTCGTGACGGCTGAAGCCCAGATAACGACCGGATCCCCTCTCAAATGATTACGTTTACAGTTCCGTATCGAGTCAATATAAAAATTACATTAGCACGTCATTCGTTGAAGTTTACAGTTGGATCGTAACGAGCGGGCGGGCCGGCTGGTCAGAAGAAACAAACAAGACACGCACTGTTGCCTTCAATTACTGCGCGTACGATATATGACGTCGTAAAGAGATCGCGAAGGTTTCGAGGGACAGTTGTCGCAAACACTCGGGCCCCGATACTGGCCGCTTGACAAATCGCTACACACATTCGGAACCGTTTGTTACACCGGAGAATTACCTGAGGTCCGCACTATCAACCCATTTCGGGTCCGACACGTTTCAATTCGCACGCTATAAAATACTTCTTGCGATTTACGGCAAGAGACGTTTTGGACTGTTACGGATGAAATAATCCTAATGTTTGTGATCTCTAAAGAGTTTGACTAAGGTTTACTATGTACACGCACTCTACATGATTAAGCTGAACGTGGAATTTGTTGAATATCTAGTCCTAGGTTAAAACTAGGGTCGTTAACAGCAAAAAGCCTTAGTACATGATTATCTTACCTTAACTGAAACTTTTTAATTTACCACTAGATCAACAAGGCAATTATTGATGACAGATTTCTTAAAACCGTGGCCCATTGATTCCTGGATTTTCAGGGCTTCTGCAAATATTCAGTTAAGTTGCGATGCAGTCTATTGAAAATCGAAAGATACTCTTTTGAATATTCACTATTTCCTAGGAAAATATGATTATTTATTCCATTAAAACTACTCACAACACCAAGACGTGACGTGACGTTATAGCAAGTAGTGACGTTTATCAACGTCAATACGAGTATTTGCGTCACGTCACAATATAATAATGTTGGTACTTACTCGGTAGACGTAGCTGTTACTGTATACGTAACTCCTTTGCGTCTGGCATAGCGAATTGTTACGTACCTGCAAGAAAGAAATGAACATAAAGTTGGTGATTAGTAAAAATCATTGATTGGTTATACACTTATATACTAAGGAACACAAATATATGAAAGAATTTTAATGTTATGTTAGTTTTCACGTTTCTGAAATTAACTAATTGTAAACCTTTTTTAGAAACTCTTTCAGGAGTTTTCATATAATTGGTAGGTAAATAATAGATCAGAAGTTTACATTTAGTTAAATAACTTGATAAGTTGGAATATCCTTGCGTGCCTAGATTACAATAGAACTATAACAAAGTTACCTTGAACCATTTGTTCGCTCGTGTGTATTTCATAGGCTCTTAATTCCTTAATTTAATTTACGGGTAATCCATCCGAAGTTTTTCAAGATGGTTTTATTTTACTTTTTTTGTGTATGGCTTTGAACTTTGTTCGCAGCTATTTATTAAATAAAAATACGAAACCCGTGTACTGTTTGAATAACTGTGAAGTTAGTTAGGTGTTCGAATGATATTTTTAACATCCTATTAGCATAGACTGGCATAGAGTTTTGAATTTGTGGTAGAGGTCTATGAACTAGCGGAAGGAGGAAGTGGAATTAAAATTCCCCTCGTACAGTACAGCCGCCCAGTAAAGTACTAATAATTGAATTATTTATGTGTCTGTGCCCGTAAATATTTCACGTAATGAATACCTATGAAGCCTTTACAGAAGGCAACTTTACATACACACACATGGTCACATGGTCTGGTCACATGTGCTCAATACATGGCATTACTGGTGAGAACCGCGCTACTTAAACTTGACACATTTTATACAATGTTTCAACTGTGCGCCTGCTGAGGGGTCTACGGTACCCCACAAAAAGTATCAAGTGTCATAAAACCAAGTAATTTGTCAACACGTAACAATTAACAGTCGTAATTAGCCGAACATGGTGGCAAGTTATAAACAACATGGCATAGCAACCCGACGCTAATTCAATGTAATAAATAAAGAAAGTCACCCTACTAAATACAAAGTGAAATATAGTGATAATGTTATATGACGCGAGTGATTACTTCATTGTAATACTTCCTGGAACACTTCCCTCTATATTGTATATAAAATTGTTGCCATTACTTTATCATCTGCCGAGCCTTTTCCCAACTATGTTGGGGTCGGCTTCCAGTCTAACCGGGTGCAGCTGAATACCAGTATTTTACATGGAATGACTGCCTATCTGACCTGGAGTACTGGATAATACGATAATACTTGGTTAGACTGGTTGTCAGGCTTTCGGGACACTGACTACCTGCAACGACTGTCAAAGATCTACAAATGACAGCCGGGACCAAAGGCTTTACGTGCTTTCCGAGGCACGGAGGAAATCATGAGTACTACGGCTTAACCTAAAGATCGAACCGAGCGGCTGTTATTATTTAGCCACGAGCTCCTCTTTGTCCGTTGCCATTACTTGTCTTAATTAAACTTGGAAAATAAGTAATCCTCAGTGCAAACGTTCGAATGAAACTTCCAAGAATTTTTAGTCTTAAAAGCAGAGAAAGCCTTACAAATGTGAAGATAATAACTGAACTTTGCCCTTTGTTTCTAATGGTTATGTAACTTATTATGTTTACAATTCATGTTAGATAAGTAAATTGTTATTATCTTATTACAATTTAAGTAGTTATAATTATATTTGGTTGACCCTTGATAGTGTCAATCATGTTTACACAATCATTTAGAACGCAAGTTCACGACCGTCTAGGTAACATTATTTCAATAAAATTTGAATTACTAATGAAACTTAAAGGCGATAAGAAACTGTATAAGCCAATCTTGACGGTAAATTACACAAATAATTCCGGATCGCCTGATAGTAAACCCGTTAGGCTATAACATTTTGAATTAGTTAAGTAATTAAAACAGTTAGTACTGTAGTTAAATGGTCTTATCGTTTGAATATTTTGATGTTATTTGTAAATAATTTAAAGCTGATTAAAAATTTTAGAATAGGCTATTTGACAACATCGAAAAAGTAAAACAATATTTAGTCCGTCAGTTAGATCACCAAAAATATTGGACACTGGACAGTTAAAAGTAACAGAAATGTGACGTCACGCGAGATTGCAACGCGCTGTATCGTGGTAATTTTTCGTTTACATGATAAAAGAAAAAATACGTGTCCAATATTTTTTGATAATCTTACTGATGGACTAATTAGATTTTTGCATGCAAATACCCTATTTCGAAGAATCTGAACTTGGCACATAAATATAGATTTTTTAACAAACTGATCCGAAGTACGGCCGTAAAAGTTGATTTAATCACAGTGTTTAACAAACCTAGCTTTTGAGTGGTGAATTTAAAATATAGCCCTGCTATTTACCCATACTTACATCATTTTAAATAAGTAATACTTTCATCATCTTCGCTATCAACCCGTATTTCGAGTCACCTTCGTGAATCGTGAGTCACTAGTATACTTGAGCCTGCATACATACGATATACATACATCCACTATGTAATGGGTGCAAACCAATTATGTTTCACACACAGTTACTAATTATAATTTCCTCGGCGCTGCCATTCGGAAAACTATGTTTAGAGTGTTCTATTTATTAATTAGTAGCTAAATACGCTGCAGTGAGCACAGTTATGTACCACTTAAATTAGTTGGAACAACGTTTTGGACTTTGTAAAATTTTAAACTGGCTTCATTTCACTGTGTAACTGTTAAAATAATGTAATAATTTAATTTCAGCTTGTGGCAATGCGTCGGTTGCGAGTACAACATGCGCCTTTGTATTCAGCATACATTGCACGTCCTCCAATAACTTTTAATACCCAGCCGAGTAGGTGGTATGCAGGCTGTAATAAAAATCATGCAAATCCTTGTGTTGGAATAAGATTCACGCTTGTATGACAGTTAATTTAGTATCCGAGTTGTGGTCGTGGTGACATCCATCTATCGCTCGTAAGGACACCGCACATCGCCTTGGGCCCGCACCATTCAAGAACTCACAAAGCGCATATGCTAATAACATATTTGCAATTAAGATCGCGACGCCCACAAGGGAACGCCATTGTTTCATCCATGTGAAATGTGTCTACTTATTATTTATATAACGATAACACATTTATAACAATAAATGCAATTCAATCTTACTCAATGTTAATAGTTTTGCAATTGAATAAAATGTAAGAGCATTGAAAGCTTTTTGCGGACTTGACTAGCGACATTCGAATACGGAACGGAGAGGAATTTAATACTGAATTATGAAAACATTTCGTTGATAAAACTTTCGTTCCACCGCTGATACTAATGGAACGAATTTTCAAAGTAAAAGTTGTACAACAAGCAATCTCCTGGCATGGAAAGTTGGGCGAATTTCAGTGAGCACCGACCGGTGAGCATCACCAAAAGAATGTAATAAGGCACAGGTGCCGCAAGTTCTTTATTGGATTTCGCACGTTCCAACTCGACGTGTTTGATGGCCGGAAGATTCTTGCTAAACTCTTTGCTAGATATTAATTTTCATCCAAAATTATCTTTAGACTTGTCGGCAACTTAACTATACTACGAATACAAATGTATTTGAGCATTGGGAAAGTGGGTTACGTTTATAGCGCTCACCTGTTGAGCGGGCCCTCGGCTCCGTCATAACAAGATTTTAAGTTTTACTTACACGTCAATGGATACACCTGTATTATTTACGCAGAAATGAAGACCGACTTCCGATTGCATAAACGGTACGTTTTCATTGTAAACATTAAAATAAATTACGTTGAATCGTATTCGCGCATCAATATCAAAACCGCACACACTAGTATCGTTAAAAAAAACCGTTCGAGTCCGATGATGCAGCTGTGTCACGAGGTCATTCCGAAAAGTGTTTCTCGGTGAACGACGCGGACGGCGACTGAAAGGAAAAGTATAGGCCGCAGCGGTGCGCGCCGGCGCCGGTGCAGATCGTGTCATTGACACATGCAAATTCGAACAACGCTTCGGTGTCGGGTCATCGAACCCTCCATTCAATGACTGTCGAAAGTTATCCGTGAATACGACGGCGGCGTAGCCTACAAAGAGCTCCTGCACCGTAGCCGTCACGCGATTTTAGCGTTTAAAATCATTCACAAATGAAGCGAATTTACATTGCCATCGCTCACCCAACCAAAGGAGAACACTAAATTATGTGTCTAGTTCTTCGTTTCGTTATTGAACACTAGTATTCAAGGTAAACAGCGACTTGTCGCGAGTGTATAAGGTTGCTTATTTGATGTGTTCGATTGAATTCGACAGATGCGCTGCTACACGAGGTGCGTCTGGCCATTGTATTATTAGCATTGCGAATTTCGACAAGCTCTCGGTGCTAGACGCCATTCGCAAATACAAACGGTTGGTATGCAAATCTCTCTTGTCTGTAGGACGACATTTACATGGTTTGTTAGGCGTGGCCTCCGACAGACAACTGTCCATAATGTAAGTATTTAATCATTTTTCACTGTTGCATCGCTACTGTAATGCACAATTTGTTACGCTTTCGTTGCCTTACGTGATATATAGCGGCTGTTTCTCATATGCGAAACATCTCGGTTTGCACAAAGACTTAGGTATATTACCAGCACTCCATGTTATTATGTTTGCGAAGCAAGCATCATATGCGCACGGCTGGCGGCCATCGAGATAAGCGAACGTCCTTGTCCGCTGTGATGGACGTAAAAACTCTGAAAGGACGACCTAAATAACGCGGAGAGTAATCTCTGATGTGTGCTATCATCGCGGGAGATGGTAATGTTGATTGTTGACCTAATCTATCACGTGACGTCACGGAGCGGGCTGCAGCGAGCCCGCCCGAGCGCGCGAGGCCAGACGGCGGCGTGTAAACTTATTGTACACACACGTACCTATGTATATGATTCATAAATACTTGGCATTTAGAAACTGTAGGTAGCCGGGTTTAATTTATTTTGTTAGTTTCTCTTGTTGATCGACGGATGAGAGAAGATACACAGTGTATCAGCTGTTTGTCGTCCTACGCGAGTTGTAGGAGTCAATTGTGGTAGTTAAATAGATTAGTGCTGCGCCGGTGAGGGTCGGCCTTACTACAATTGCGAACAGTGTTGTTTAACTGAACATGTAGCTTCGATTGCCACCAATCAGGAAGAAGCGTGCAGATAAATTATTGAATTCCACATTCGTTCACATAATCACCTCATTGTAATATACTACTAGGAAGAAAGTGTACCTACAACATTTTACGTAATAAAACCGCACAAAGCCGCGTAGCTAGCTAACATTGATTTACAGTAATTTAGTGTGAAAAGGAAATAAATACTTGTCTGTCAGATGTCTTTCACAAAACAAAGACATGATTTATCGGCGAGAGATAACTGTTTACACGTAGGATATCGAGCCGTCTGTGTTTTCCACACAGCCTGCTTGTTGTAAATGAGATAAGATTAAAGATGGTGGACTGCCTCGGGGAAATTAATGATAAATGTCATTTAAAAGCGTTGTTGTTCATTTTGTGTACTTGAATGTGCTGTAACGAAATTACTTTGCTAGAATATTTGATAAGTAATATCATCGACATCCAAGGACAGCAAATAGGTTATATCACAATTTAACGAAATAGATTTTACATTCCAATAATTTAGGTCACTTAAAACCGTTACGTATAGTCAAACGGGTAACCCTTTCTCTTACAAATTAATAAAAACTTGTTTTATTGGATGCTATTTTTTAAACAAACAAGCTCATTATTTTAATAAAAAATTAGTATGTAAACATGAGAGCATGTTTGCTGTGGTGACCAAAGCATAGAGGAGGTGTACACAGCATAGTGCTGCGACTCGGAACAGACGGGTGCGGCGGCCGCATGAGAAGCTGGCCAATGGCCGCATTCCTTATAGTTGAAAGTAACACGGTATCCGGCTGCGAAAAATTACCGTCTCGCTCGACCACCGGCCGGGGGATTCTGCTTCTTATACATTACCACATTACGAACCATTCCTATCTGATAATATATCGATTTAAAATAGACGTTATTAAATACGAAATTGCGACACAGCACTAGTTCGCAGCACGCCCGACTGTGCAGATATTGTCCTATCAAGATGATTTAGATAAGTGTCAATGTAATATAAATGACGGTGGAACGTTTTATTTATCATCGAGTTCGACAACCTCTCGCTCTTTAAGATTGTATTTACATAACGAATGATTATAGTTTACTTTTGATATGCAGGCTGTATCGAGTGGCTTGGCATGTAACAAAAAGTAGGTAAACAATGTTGAACTTACTTCTACATTGTGAGCTTTTTGTACCTAGGAATTGTGTTTAACCGAGTGAATTAATGTTTTTACAGTCAAGATCTGTTTTAAAATTTACTAGGGTCAAATACGATTTCCGAGGTAACATAAAATCCTTTCCTTTCCATAAAATGTTTTAAAAGAAAAATAGCCCATTCAAATACGTTTCTAAAAGTATGAATGAGAAATATGGCCGCTTTGCTGGTAAAATATCTGCGAACGAAAATTATAACTGCAACGAAAGTGTGCAATTCTTTCCTGTTCGATTCGAAGTCGGCCGGCGGCACACGAGCTACGCTGCTACGCCGTGTGATTGCTTTGCGCGAATTTTTTGTTCGTCTGGCGCGCAGGTGTCTTGTCGTAGGCACAGAGTTGAGTCTCGATGTTTATTTTTTTTTTCTGAATAGCCTTCGACCCGACTCGCTGCCATTGTTTGTTTTGATCGTTTTTTTCAGCTCATCGTCTGTAGAATTGAGAATCTGGCGTACCTGCTAAGACTTTACCGGCGGATCCTAATTTATGGGCAGATAAAATAAAACGCTTTAAAAGAACACGGAGAGCTTTTAACGAATACTTTAGTTAGTGACTGCCAGTGCTTACGAGTACACGAGATTTGTAAACCGTTGTGACTGCTGGGATGGGTTTTATGATACCCGTCTGTCGTTCCCATGACACGAATGCGTGCCAGTATTTTATACAAAACAGGTTGGTTCGGCAACACGGCATTTACTTAACGGCCCTTCGTTTACGTAACGTGCTGTGAGATTGCTAAAATGAATGGCGTGGTTCCCTTGGCGGTGCGGCGGTGTGGTGGCGTGGCGGGTGCATGCGCTGGGCGGGCCTCTCTAGTGGTATTGCGTTCCGTTATCTTGCGGTCATCAGTCTCTCGGAACGGGTTGCGGGCCCCGGAGGCGATACACCGGAACTGTCGTGCTGTATACGGGCACGCGCGCGGCACGTCCGCGTGTCGCCGGGGCCGTCTGACGTGGCGCGTCACACCGCCACCTGACGTGCATCACAGAACACCACCGCGCACCGGTCACTATCGTGTACGTAAAACGGCGTGTTTCACGACTCCGATGTGTTTGTTTATTGCTAAGGCTGTGTATGCATAAGGGCCTGCAAAGACAAGGGACTTTTGTCCTTAGACCACTCCAAAAATGTTCATGTTTCTATTTCATTGACCATGACTGTTGCGGACAAAAGTCCCTTGTCTGCGCAGGCTCTTAGGCGAACACTGTCCACTGACTGACTTTGAGCCCAATAGAATCGTAAGCTCAATGTCGAGTGAGCAGTGAACTGTAGCATTAGCTGCAAGTGCTGGCGAACTCTTGGCAAAGAAGGCCGGTCGCCGGCGCCAGCGGCAGCGTAGCAAGCGTACTTCGCCGCCGATTGGTAAAAAATCCGCGCGTAATTTAGCTGCGAATCGGCCGCGTACTGAATGAGCCGACAAGCAAAACGCCGCAAACTGCTTACAGTATGCGCTGTTAAAATATAGCCGCTCACTGTTCGCCTAATAAGGACACAGCCTTTGTGACCATCATTCTCATCTAACAAAAACGCAGCGCAATGTGTAGTCTGTTCACCTAACAAATGGATTCAGGAAATTAGTCTGTAAATTTAGCGGAGCTTTCGTAGCCGGTCGTAAGGCGCAAGCCGTAACTTGGCATGACGGGGCAGAAACACGTAGCTGTGATTACAAAGCTGCTAACAAATCAATTGCACAAAAAATATATGCTGATTTACTATGATGTTGATGAGTAACCTACAGGAAAATCGTCATTAAGGATGAATATCCAAATATTGTTAATTTGACAATATTTTATTCAACCCATGGTCAAATATCAAAGCAAAAGAATGTATCTACATCGTTTTTTCCCTGACTGATTACTACAATATAGCTAACTAAAAGCAAGGGGACCGTCAGTTCCCCGAACTTCAACTTATTACACTAGTTATCGTACATTCAAAAACATAATGACGGTAATAAACTGTAATAATCGAACCATAAAAACTCAATGGAAGAAAGATATGACGACAATGGCGTATAGACAATTCAATCACTGTAATTAATTGTTAAGTTTCCTACTTCATAGTACCCGTATGCGCGTGCCCATACTGCGGGCTAGGGAGGGGTGGTGGGAGACGCAGGGTTGGAGGGGGAGCTGTGAAGTTATAAATAATTTATACGAAAGATAACTGTGCCGCGTGCGCCTGGGCATACGTGCACTGCAAGCGCCTAATTGCACTGAATGATGAAATATCAATAAATGTAAGAAATGAATTAATAGTCAATGAGACTTTTTATCACACCTGTGAAGTTTTTACAAGCAGCCATAACTGATCATAATTATACTCGGTTGTGATATATTGCCTAATAATGGAAATAGTTTGCTAAGTAAAGAAATAACCATAGCCAATGATTATGCTCGGAGAATGTTTAATTACACTTACGATGCAGTAAGTCATATTAAAAACAATCCATAATGATGAAGCTGTCGACGGCTGTAGTGGTTTTTCCATTATGAAAATAGTCCTTGATAATCACATTTTTGGCACGAAGCACGTGGGGGCATTATTCTTTGAAGATGAAACTTCTAGGAGCAGAAAAATGACCTTTATAAAAAGTAAAACAGTAAACATTTTTTTGTGACCAAAATAAAATTAATTAGAGAAGCAACAATAACAAAAGGTTAACCCAAATAAATTAAAGTGGTATAACAGCAAAGTTCCTGTGAACAAATCTGTGGTTAACACCGAATGAAACCGAGCTACGTTATGAAAACAGATTTGTTAACATATTCTGCTCCGAAATCTCCGATACTGAAAACTTTTGTTAGATTTCGTTGAAAGATTGTTTTCAAAGTGAGAATTTGATGAGTCACCGAATTATTGTTTCAACCCGCAGAATATTTTTTCAATAGAACTTGAAAAACAGTTGCAGTCTCACCGTGAATCGCTTTCATTTAAATTTTCGCTTTTACAAAGTTTCTTCCCCTTTTATTCCGCTCAGAGTAATGATGGTCGCGCCCTAAATTGAATTGATTTCATTAATTCTATCTGTATTTTTTGCTATCACTGCCTCGTGCCTCGTGCTTTGAACTTATTAATAGGATAGCGAAAATAGGTTCAAAACGAATAATAAATTAGTGGTTTTCCTGGAAATATCACGAATATGGATATAATGAAGTTAAATTGAAGTTATACGTATTTTAAACAAGCTATTATGTAGAATATGAATTAGTTTAATTGACTCATTTGTTCTAGCGCAAATGAAATATTGTTAAATACAAAACAATTTTGTTATGTGGTTAGTCCGTAATATTGCGCGACAGTCGTCCGCCCAGACGGACGCATTACGGGCTTGATCCACAAAAAATCCGTTGCTTACGGACAGGGAAATTACTGTGAAACCGTACACTAGCCAGTAGTTCTGCAGTCGTCGGTAGCATTACATACATAAAGTTGCAACCGACGGTGGTCACATATCAACCACTTAGTGCCCACCGTACTTTCCCCGATCCGTTTGAAACTTTATCCGGACCGTTTCCGACAAAATGCGTTTTTAAACTCATACGTGCGGTCCTTTCTGTATACAAAGGGATCCTACCTGTAAACAGTGAAAACTTTTGTTCATATACCAAGTAATTTGGAGATAAATGTTAGCCCTTCAGAAGTGCAAACTCTCTAAATAATGAAACGTTGAAAGCGCACGATTTAAATGATTTAACCTGAGATTCTATTATGAAGACACGAGCTCGACACTAAATAAGGTCCTCGAGACTCAAGTAAGCACATTTTTGGCAGTTCAGCATTCCAAGAGCGGTAGCGAAGTGAGTAAAGTGAGTGTATTTCATAGTTGTCGGGTGCAACGAGACACTACAGGCGACGCTACCTCACATAACACAATGCTCGCCGTAATAGGCTTGCCGCTGAGGTGGTCTTAGATCTTCCTAGAATTCCACTTTAATCCGCAGTTACTGAAACCGAATCGTGTTAGGATAAATTGTTTCCAAGTGGACAGTTTGCTTTGAGTTGGAGTGTTTGATAGTGTACGGTGCTATCCAGATCGATCTATCGTAGATCTATTTTACTGGACTTCTATTAAACTGATGTTCTTCTTATATTTATACAAGATCGTGGTCTGGTGACTAAATTGTCCTAATCAGCCAACTTCTCGAACAGTTTTCTGCTCACGATTAGTACAATGCTGCACGAAAAACAATTCAATTTAAATGCTAATTAAAATATGTGCATGTAACGCCTTATTGAATCCGAAAACATACTTGTGTGTGTAAAAACTGCATTATTCATCTGGATATTTTACATACGCGAAGATTACTGTGGCAGGACTGGCAAGTCAGACTCAGACGCGAATCATGCCCTATTTTAAGAGACTATTCATATGAGTATTAGACTGCAAGATGGTCCTTGAGTATCGATTGGATCGATTTACATTCCGATCTCAGCGTATCGATTGAATAAATTAGATGTCAGATATACGCTCGATATGTTTTCAATGTATAGTTCACATCTCTTTCATGTAATTTTGTTTTTCTTTGATATGTATTTAATGGTACTTCGGAGTAATTGGGAGGATGACTGCAGTCCTTCCTATATTTTATGAACATCTCTACTGTACATGCAACCATTAGACGTCAGCTATACATTTGTAGAATAAGACGAGACCATTTAGGTCCTCTGAGAGCACTTCATAATTTATTACAGTCTGCTCGAGCGAGCGGATGCCCGAAAGTCTGACTGCGGTCTAAACGAAGCACCTGAGATATCATATAGATAAGTATCAGACACTTATACTACCTCTCCGTCTATGCATGATAAATTATTCTGATATTCGCATCTGGCGAGATTGAAAGCAGATGTGAGGAGAGATAATATACGCTGAACAGTTGTTTTAAATGTTCGGTCCACGCCCCCTTCGTGTATTTTCATTTCGCGCTTGATTCTGTCATAGCGTTGATAGCCGGGCGGTGATTTAGGCAAGTTTCCAACACGAGTATGTAAACAAAGAGCAATTTCGCTAATTAAGTGCTCGACGTGTGTTGTGAGTGCGACGGCATCCCGACAGACGCTGTTCGGGATGCGACGCGATCCTATCGACGAGACTTCAGTTTCCGACGTCCAGTGCACCATTGCTTTAGTAATTACTTATTTAGGTACATTTGTTAATGAATTTTCACAGTATAATAAAATAGCGGTGGTGTTCTTTAAATAAGCACTCTCTCTATTACGTGTTTTTTTAAACGAGAACATAATAAACAGTAATACATGATCACGGCCAGATTGCGAACGAGACAGCAACCCGATGACCTTTGAAAAAATGCAGTTGGTGCATTTTTATGAACTTGATTTCTCATATTTAAATTAGCGAACAAAATCCTAAATGAAAGTTAACAGGAATTATTTTATGAATCTTTTATAATTGAAACCAGTAGGTTAAACACAGTTTTTACTTTTGAGCATTGATGAAGAATCGAGTAGTTTTTAATCCTAGGTGCTGTGATATTGGCCACGTATTAAGATTACCGACGGGAGATAATACAGGCGTCTACGTATGAATGCAACAATGCAATAAAATGTAAACGTAAAAGTGCAATGTTGTGTATGGGGCGCGCGGGCGGCGCGTGCGCGGCCCTGGCGATGCCGCAAGGTCAATGGCACGCGCCTCTCCCGCTCGCACACCGGAATTCCATATTTAAATCTCGTCCGCAGAAAAATGGCGGTCGACTCCATTCCGCGGCCGCGCCGTGTGTACGGAGAATTAATAAAACATGCCTCCCACTTTTTCTTATCGTTTTTTCCGAGTATCGTTAACAACTTGGCAACAGTGCGGTTGCAGTTTGCTGTTATGTTGTGTCTGTTCGATACTTGCATCCCATATATGTAAGAAAAATAATCGTAATATTTTATAAACACACGCTTTTAAAATTTTCTGCTACCTACTTATTTACTCGGTAGGAGTTCATGGTTAATTCGTAACGGTATTTAAAAACCCAATAAAGTTTAATTGTTGTTATGCCTAAATGCGTTGCACGACCGTATCGCAGTCGGTGAGTAGCAAATACAAAATGTAGCGTTTTTTCGTAGCAGCGACGCTACGTGGACGAAATGTGTAGAGACGTAGGTACATGTAGCCACGTAGGCAAATGTAGGCTCACGGTGCTACGTACGTACGTATATGTTACGCGGTAGCGGACACAATTAACTGGCGACAGTAAAGTGCAAGTCACTGGCAATCGGAGACCGCTCGGATTTCGGCACAAAAGCGTAGGGCGTCGGGACGGCATGTGAATTTGGGGACTAAGCGTAGCAACCACTAATGCGAATAACAATAGTGGGGGTTTTAGTTGAAGAGCAGTGTACAGACAGTTCATTAGCTTCATGTGGGCAGCTTTATTTATAGCTTCAATAAATACATAAACATGTATAGATGAGGCACGCAGTAAGCAATGCTTAAATGAGTAATCTGCGGTTATTTAGTACCTATACCTACGTCTATACGAGATGGTTTTAGAATGAGAGAGCAAACAGGATGCACCTACAGCTTACTAAATTATCTCCGTTCTCGTAGAGGACTCCTACGCCACAATCTTTTGTTATTCAGTCAGTCGTACCGTTCATCCATTAAATTGATCAAAATCTATCTAGTGGAAGAGCGGCGCGGCGGAATAACTTTGCAATTCCTCTCAAGAGTTGGGGAGCAAAAACCCTTTCACTAACCGTAAACGAAGGACGTGTAGTTCTAGTGGAGAGCCACAAAAAGGAATAAACACGCAGTCACACTCAAATTGAACGCACGCAGTAATGCGGCGAAATTAATTAATGTCCCCTTTCGTGGCGCGCACTGAAATGTTTTAAAAGCGCCTGATCCTTGGAGGGACGGAGTACGAAGTGCAAGTCACCGGCGCGCCGGCGGGTGGCGGGCGGCGGGCGCGGTGGATTTACAGCGCAATAAATTTCACCACAGAAACAGAGAAGCGTTATCTGCTAACAGCTCAAATGAACTGTCTCGCCGACCAAGAAACAACAACATACAACACTGAATCGCTAAACGCAGAAATCACTATCGCCGACACAAGTATTTAGCGATGGCGGTACTGACTTACCGAGTACTCCTACACTTTCTTTCTACCCGACGAAACAAAGGGCAGTTCATCGCACGAGATTTAGTGCGAACGTAAAACTAACCACAGCGAATGTGTAGTTCGGATTTACCGAGTTATAAATCTGAGTGGTGTCATTGGACAAAGTGGGAACTAGAAGAGCCGACACAAATACTTCTTTTACTCATTTTTAACAGGTTGTTAACTAATGTTAAGTAAACAGGTATAAAGAAAATTAGTTAGTGAGCGAGTGCCGGAACTGCATGCTTCATAAATTTATTGTTTAACACACTTACACATTTAGACAAGACATGCTTAAGTGGAAAATCGTTTGTTTTATTTTTTTTATTATCTACGGGCTTCAATATTAACTTGTTTGCTATTATAATATTATGTCAGCGGAAGTTAATCACGGTAAAAACACAAAACAGCAATACAATGTGTTAAGCTCTACAAAAGGTAATGTAAGCAATTTGCACGCAGCTTGGGAAACGATTGCCTATTTCATAATTATGTAAATGGTGAAGCCGTTTATGACGGTTCTAGTACATCCAGTCGGAACGTTTCCGCGGGCCGGCCTCGCCCCGGGCCATTCAAGTGTGTCCGCTCAGGAATGGGTGCGCTAAGTGAAACGATACCGGAGATGAGACACGAAGAGCCTTCACATTTCATACAAAACTTTGAGAGCCATCCACCATCTGTTCGTGTACGTCAACCTTATTTTAAAACTAGCTGTGCCCCGCGACCTCCGTGACGAAAAATATTACTCCCTATTTGAACCGGATTTTGTTAACAATTTCAAGGGTTTTAATTTTTTCCACGGAACCTTAATCCTTTTTCTAAAATAAAAGTTGCCTGCCAGTAAAAGTCCAGTCAAAATCGGTTCAGCCGTTTCGGAGAATACCCGGGACAGACAGACCGACAGACTGGCAACATTAAAAAATTTTTGTTTTGTTATAAGTACCGCTACTTTCATATGCATTCAGTAAAAAGCTGTTATTTTGAAATTACAAACAGACACTTCAATTTTATTTATTTGTGTAGATACAGACATGTTTCTGCAAATAGCCATCAAATATAAGCTCTGAATGAAAGTTTAAACCAACTCTAATTTATTTGTGGAAAAAGTCCCAAATTAGGAGCTACGAAAAAAAACGCTGAACGTACTACGAAGTTCTACGGTCAGCGTAACGAAAATGTCGTGTGTAATCAGGAGGTTACGTTAAAATTAACACAACGCAACAAAAAATGTTGACATGGAAATTATCATTGAACACAATCTCCAAATCAGTGAAACCGGAGAGAATCGAGAGTAAACTTAATGAAGCGGAGTGACCGTAGGGCCCTCAAACCTTCATTTTGGGAGTTTGCGTAATGGTCTTATCGACACTTTGATGTTGTCCCAAGGATTAAGTTTTGTTACTAAATAAATACGCCAAAACCTCTTGTGAGTTCCATCTTAAGTACTTAATCATTACAGTAAGGGCTTTTGTATGATTTATTATAGAAAATATTTCAGTGGTGCGAAGCTTTCAGCTTAAAAGTTCATTATATTTTATCCCGAGCCGTAATATTGTACAATACACCAAAATCTATAAGTGAAAAAACTCTTTGTTAGCGAAGACATTTTGGTGAGAGAGTATTTATTGTATTCGAAAATTAAAAGGAAGATAGGAATTCCCTCGGGTGGGGGAGGTGAGGCGCAATCAGAGCTTGCCGGTGGATGGCAACCTTAAATACCAGACTTAATTGAACAGCTTCCGGGTTGCGCTCGGCGAACCTACATAAATATACTGCGCGGAAGTATTCGCCACAAAGGTATTCCTTTTACACTAAACACCTACATTCAACGAGAAAACGATCTTTTCACATAAATAATTTCAGCCGCGCTCTCTGAATTCTCAAGATTCGAACGTTTTGTAAAGAATTTTTATTTTGCATCTCAAATGTATCTTTGATAAAAACACTGTCTGGAGTGCATATCGTATTTTAAACGAGGCTTGCATTTTAAAGCAGAGCCATAAAAGAATAAAGGTCTGTACTGCCGACTAAATAGTACTTTCATGTTTTTGGCTCGATCCGACTTCGAGGCACGCACACGGAAGCTCAGACAATGCTGAGATTTTTCAGTACAACTTCAGTATTAAATTCTCACATCCTTGGTTCCGCCTAATGCGCATAAAGATATGCAAAAACAAAGGAGCATATTGCGCTCTAATTTTAGAAAATAACTGTACATTTTCGTTTCAATTCATAATGAGCAAAATCCTTCAATGTTACTCAGTTCCCAACAGTAAATATTTTTACTCCTTTTAAAAGCGAAATACAATGTTTAACCCGTTTCACTGCGCTATTTAGAAACGAGAATTTGAATGGAGATAAAGCTTGTCGTGCGTTGAAAGATGTTCGCGGAAGCTTAAAATAATATTTTGGAGAGTCGCATCGCCCCAGCTCGCTGGCAGGAAATGAGGCTCTCTGTCCCGCCGGGAAATTGTTCCTCCCAATCATAACGCTCAGTAGAATCTCCCTGCTCTCAAAGACTTTAAAAATAATGGAACAGATTTGTCTTTCAGTGTATTACAGGAGAACGTAAACGCAGGCTTTAGCGACGGCTTCGCGTTTTGTAATTCACTGGCTCCTTTGTACGCCAGCATTGAAAATTAAAAAGAATGTTATTCCTGTATTTACTATCGTCAAAGGACTCGCGTCAAAGTAAAATATAGCTGCGATGGAAATAAGTAGATACAGCAGATGGGAATATTTATCTAGTTTTTTCCTGTTGGACGAATCAAAGCGAATGTTTCCCAAAAGGGCTGGCTTGGGGTCGATGTATCGGGCGCATCCGATTGAATTAATCACGGAAAACGTCGCTCTGTGCAACTGATAAATATATGGCTGCCGACACGTGTGTACCTACACGTCCGTCGTTGTGAATTTCAGATTCAAACATTTAGCCATATTGTTCGGAGGGATTGCCATGTGTTACTCGATATTTTGTTTAATTTTATGACTCAAATTGTATTGTATGTATTACGACTCTTAAACTTTTTACGATAAAAGTAAAATGTAGACGAAACGGGTGTACAGTCACGAGCACCAATATATATACACTTTCCTCAATTTAAAAGCAGTTTTCGCGAGAAATAACGATTGCAACTTGGAGATAGGACCTGTTTCATAAAATATGAGTTCCAGAATACCATGTTCGTAACAACATGAAATTTTAATCAGAACAGTAGGAGAAAAACACTTTTAAAAGTTGTTAAGTGTTTACATATTGGTGCTCGTGACTGTACACCCGTTTCGTCTACATTTTACTTTTATCGTAAAAAGTTTAAGAGTCGTAATACATACAATACAATTTGAGTCATAAAATTAAACAAAATATCGAGTAACACATGGCAATCCCTCCGAACAATATGGCTAAATGTTTGAATCTGAAATTCACAACGACGGACGTGTAGGTACACACGTGTCGGCAGCCATATATTTATCAGTTGCACAGAGCGACGTTTTCCGTGATTAATTCAATCGGATGCGCCCGATACATCGACCCCAAGCCAGCCCTTTTGGGAAACATTCGCTTTGATTCGTCCAACAGGAAAAAACTAGATAAATATTCCCATCTGCTGTATCTACTTATTTCCATCGCAGCTATATTTTACTTTGACGCGAGTCCTTTGACGATAGTAAATACAGGAATAACATTCTTTTTAATTTTCAATGCTGGCGTACAAAGGAGCCAGTGAATTACAAAACGCGAAGCCGTCGCTAAAGCCTGCGTTTACGTTCTCCTGTAATACACTGAAAGACAAATCTGTTCCATTATTTTTAAAGTCTTTGAGAGCAGGGAGATTCTACTGAGCGTTATGATTGGGAGGAACAATTTCCCGGCGGGACAGAGAGCCTCATTTCCTGCCAGCGAGCTGGGGCGATGCGACTCTCCAAAATATTATTTTAAGCTTCCGCGAACATCTTTCAACGCACGACAAGCTTTATCTCCATTCAAATTCTCGTTTCTAAATAGCGCAGTGAAACGGGTTAAACATTGTATTTCGCTTTTAAAAGGAGTAAAAATATTTACTGTTGGGAACTGAGTAACATTGAAGGATTTTGCTCATTATGAATTGAAACGAAAATGTACAGTTATTTTCTAAAATTAGAGCGCAATATGCTCCTTTGTTTTTGCATATCTTTATGCGCATTAGGCGGAACCAAGGATGTGAGAATTTAATACTGAAGTTGTACTGAAAAATCTCAGCATTGTCTGAGCTTCCGTGTGCGTGCCTCGAAGTCGGATCGAGCCAAAAACATGAAAGTACTATTTAGTCGGCAGTACAGACCTTTATTCTTTTATGGCTCTGCTTTAAAATGCAAGCCTCGTTTAAAATACGATATGCACTCCAGACAGTGTTTTTATCAAAGATACATTTGAGATGCAAAATAAAAATTCTTTACAAAACGTTCGAATCTTGAGAATTCAGAGAGCGCGGCTGAAATTATTTATGTGAAAAGATCGTTTTCTCGTTGAATGTAGGTGTTTAGTGTAAAAGGAATACCTTTGTGGCGAATACTTCCGCGCAGTATATTTATGTAGGTTCGCCGAGCGCAACCCGGAAGCTGTTCAATTAAGTCTGGTATTTAAGGTTGCCATCCACCGGCAAGCTCTGATTGCGCCTCACCTCCCCCACCCGAGGGAATTCCTATCTTCCTTTTAATTTTCGAATACAATAAATACTCTCTCACCAAAATGTCTTCGCTAACAAAGAGTTTTTTCACTTATAGATTTTGGTGTATTGTACAATATTACGGCTCGGGATAAAATATAATGAACTTTTAAGCTGAAAGCTTCGCACCACTGAAATATTTTCTATAATAAATCATACAAAAGCCCTTACTGTAATGATTAAGTACTTAAGATGGAACTCACAAGAGGTTTTGGCGTATTTATTTAGTAACAAAACTTAATCCTTGGGACAACATCAAAGTGTCGATAAGACCATTACGCAAACTCCCAAAATGAAGGTTTGAGGGCCCTACGGTCACTCCGCTTCATTAAGTTTACTCTCGATTCTCTCCGGTTTCACTGATTTGGAGATTGTGTTCAATGATAATTTCCATGTCAACATTTTTTGTTGCGTTGTGTTAATTTTAACGTAACCTCCTGATTACACACGACATTTTCGTTACGCTGACCGTAGAACTTCGTAGTACGTTCAGCGTTTTTTTTCGTAGCTCCTAATTTGGGACTTTTTCCACAAATAAATTAGAGTTGGTTTAAACTTTCATTCAGAGCTTATATTTGATGGCTATTTGCAGAAACATGTCTGTATCTACACAAATAAATAAAATTGAAGTGTCTGTTTGTAATTTCAAAATAACAGCTTTTTACTGAATGCATATGAAAGTAGCGGTACTTATAACAAAACAAAAATTTTTTAATGTTGCCAGTCTGTCGGTCTGTCTGTCCCGGGTATTCTCCGAAACGGCTGAACCGATTTTGACTGGACTTTTACTGGCAGGCAACTTTTATTTTAGAAAAAGGATTAAGGTTCCGTGGAAAAAATTAAAACCCTTGAAATTGTTAACAAAATCCGGTTCAAATAGGGAGTAATATTTTTCGTCACGGAGGTCGCGGGGCACAGCTAGTTTTAAAATAAGGTTGACGTACACGAACAGATGGTGGATGGCTCTCAAAGTTTTGTATGAAATGTGAAGGCTCTTCGTGTCTCATCTCCGGTATCGTTTCACTTAGCGCACCCATTCCTGAGCGGACACACTTGAATGGCCCGGGGCGAGGCCGGCCCGCGGAAACGTTCCGACTGGATGTACTAGAACCGTCATAAACGGCTTCACCATTTACATAATTATGAAATAGGCAATCGTTTCCCAAGCTGCGTGCAAATTGCTTACATTACCTTTTGTAGAGCTTAACACATTGTATTGCTGTTTTGTGTTTTTACCGTGATTAACTTCCGCTGACATAATATTATAATAGCAAACAAGTTAATATTGAAGCCCGTAGATAATAAAAAAAATAAAACAAACGATTTTCCACTTAAGCATGTCTTGTCTAAATGTGTAAGTGTGTTAAACAATAAATTTATGAAGCATGCAGTTCCGGCACTCGCTCACTAACTAATTTTCTTTATACCTGTTTACTTAACATTAGTTAACAACCTGTTAAAAATGAGTAAAAGAAGTATTTGTGTCGGCTCTTCTAGTTCCCACTTTGTCCAATGACACCACTCAGATTTATAACTCGGTAAATCCGAACTACACATTCGCTGTGGTTAGTTTTACGTTCGCACTAAATCTCGTGCGATGAACTGCCCTTTGTTTCGTCGGGTAGAAAGAAAGTGTAGGAGTACTCGGTAAGTCAGTACCGCCATCGCTAAATACTTGTGTCGGCGATAGTGATTTCTGCGTTTAGCGATTCAGTGTTGTATGTTGTTGTTTCTTGGTCGGCGAGACAGTTCATTTGAGCTGTTAGCAGATAACGCTTCTCTGTTTCTGTGGTGAAATTTATTGCGCTGTAAATCCACCGCGCCCGCCGCCCGCCACCCGCCGGCGCGCCGGTGACTTGCACTTCGTACTCCGTCCCTCCAAGGATCAGGCGCTTTTAAAACATTTCAGTGCGCGCCACGAAAGGGGACATTAATTAATTTCGCCGCATTACTGCGTGCGTTCAATTTGAGTGTGACTGCGTGTTTATTCCTTTTTGTGGCTCTCCACTAGAACTACACGTCCTTCGTTTACGGTTAGTGAAAGGGTTTTTGCTCCCCAACTCTTGAGAGGAATTGCAAAGTTATTCCGCCGCGCCGCTCTTCCACTAGATAGATTTTGATCAATTTAATGGATGAACGGTACGACTGACTGAATAACAAAAGATTGTGGCGTAGGAGTCCTCTACGAGAACGGAGATAATTTAGTAAGCTGTAGGTGCATCCTGTTTGCTCTCTCATTCTAAAACCATCTCGTATAGACGTAGGTATAGGTACTAAATAACCGCAGATTACTCATTTAAGCATTGCTTACTGCGTGCCTCATCTATACATGTTTATGTATTTATTGAAGCTATAAATAAAGCTGCCCACATGAAGCTAATGAACTGTCTGTACACTGCTCTTCAACTAAAACCCCCACTATTGTTATTCGCATTAGTGGTTGCTACGCTTACTCCCCAAATTCACATGCCGTCCCGACGCCCTACGCTTTTGTGCCGAAATCCGAGCGGTCTCCGATTGCCAGTGACTTGCACTTTACTGTCGCCAGTTAATTGTGTCCGCTACCGCGTAACATATAGTTTTTTCCTGTTGGACGAATCAAAGCGAATGTTTCCCAAAAGGGCTGGCTTGGGGTCGATGTATCGGGCGCATCCGATTGAATTAATCACGGAAAACGTCGCTCTGTGCAACTGATAAATATATGGCTGCCGACACGTGTGTACCTACACGTCCGTCGTTGTGAATTTCAGATTCAAACATTTAGCCATATTGTTCGGAGGGATTGCCATGTGTTACTCGATATTTTGTTTAATTTTATGACTCAAATTGTATTGTATGTATTACGACTCTTAAACTTTTTACGATAAAAGTAAAATGTAGACGAAACGGGTGTACAGTCACGAGCACCAATATATATACACTTTCCTCAATTTAAAAGCAGTTTTCGCGAGAAATAACGATTGCAACTTGGAGATAGGACCTGTTTCATAAAATATGAGTTCCAGAATACCATGTTCGTAACAACATGAAATTTTAATCAGAACAGTAGGAGAAAAACACTTTTAAAAGTTGTTAAGTGTTTACATATTGGTGCTCGTGACTGTACCTACATGGTGAATGTTTATTGTTTCTAGCCGAAACAAAAACAGCAGAAACGCAATAAATGTCAACTTAATGTTATTATTTGTTTCGTTTTAACATAACATAAATGTCGGAACTGTGTTTTCCCTACTTTTACGTGCTACATTGAGAACGACTGCGCAGGAACACGCGTGCTATCAGCTGTGTAACTATTCAACAAAATTATATCCTTCTTGACATATGCTTAGGTGAAGACAATTGAATAGTGAACTTAAAGGTCCAAAGCCAAATGCCACTTGAGCGACGCTGCGGGTAAAATATACAAAAGCTGTTTATAATAAAACTTTATTATATGCAGAGTACAGACAGACGCTGTAAAGCATAACGGCGCACAATGGGTAGACAATATTAATTCTTATTTCCTCTGAACACAATGCCTTATTTAAATTGTGTGAGAATATTGTGCGTTTAAATTAATATCCAATTTAGTATGAATCGATCAATTTGGTGTCGCAATGAGTGCTATTTATAGGGCCGTCAATGATTGTAGGGAAGTGATGAGCCGACACGGGCTGCCGGCGAGCGCACAAAGAACCAATTGAGTGTGCTCGTCCAATCGCAGGCGCAGTTGACGTGGCGTGTGCGACGCGGCTCGCGAGCCCTATCCTACTCACGAAATATTCCAAACCATTGAGGCACACAATATAAGTACCTAAGTACATAGATGTGTGTGTCCCATTATACAAGGAATAAATAACACACATTCATAGCTACAAGAACTTATGTGTGAATAATTTTCCTTGCATTCATTTAAACTAAATGGGAAAATCCGAGAGGAAAAGAAGTCTATGCTTGGTTAGAACAACGATAACGGGTTTCAGATAACGTGTCAATTATCATGAAATGTAATGACGGATTTCTACGGATTGGCCGCTTAGCGGGTATCGTTTTCCTTTGTTTCTTGGTTTCGTACTATAGCCTTATGTAAATTCAAATAACATTCCATAGAATTGGCAGTTGCAGTCAAAACAGCACCAACTTTACAAGAACAATAACAGCTAAATGTAAAATGGGCTTCAATGTAGTGAATTTAATCCATAGAAAATTAATGATAGAATCTGACTTGTAAAATAGGGCATGAGATAAAAAGGGCAAGTGAGTGAGTTCACATGGCCAGATGGCCACCAATGAATGAGTCGTTAACGAGTCGACTAGGCGTAGAGGTGCCCCGTTCTGTCCCAGCTAACTAATGTAACTATCCTTTAACCTTAGTGAATGCACCTCTATATGGAGAACGTGTCGTGGTTGGAGGAAATTTGAAACAGGAGCAGGAAAATGGTTTGGAATATGCTTACGTGGCTCTAATTTTAGATACTGCATACTTTGATAGGATTACGTAAAATTCTCGCCACAATTGTTGCTGGATTTGGTGTGTACCTTTTATGAGTTGTCACTAATAGAATGAAGTGCGTATCTATCTGAATTTTAGTTTTGTGGTTAGAGGAAAAAACTAGTGTTTCAGTCAACCATGTTTCAGTAGTCCATGCTTTGTCAAAGTAGAACTAAGCCAAACAAATTATTCTTTAACAGCAAGCTCTGTACATTCCCACAATTCATAAAACAACGAAGGTACTAAAACATTCACAAACTCGCTTGAAAAATCTGCAACGAATACAAAGTTTCAATCGTAATGCTCAAAGTCCCAAAGTATTGCTGTAACGAATCAAAACGAACAAATTTAAAGGGAACCAAAGCGGATTCAAAGTTAGAGTGGGGGCAGAACTTTTATCCGTTATTACATTAACGTGGCATCAAACCTGGTTTGTCCAAACTAAGTCCCATCAGATAATAGCGCGTAGGAAGGATAGCGATTTCGTCGAACAACCGGGATGCGCCCAATTCTCGCCAATAAACCCCCCCGAGATATATCGACCTCAACCGAGGGCCGTTAGTCATGCAATCGCCACCTCTATACACCACGTCATAAAGAGGAAAATCGGTTATTATATTCGACGCTTATCGCATTTCATGATAGATAGCTTTTGAATTGACCAGCGTGTTCTGTGCGGCGGCACATACCATACATTCCACGCGCTTACACTGAGTCGATTGACTGATGCCGGAACCATTAATATGGATGTACCATTTAAATTGAAATGATGGCTCTTAATGGATTCTTACATGATTTCAGGAGCCAATACTTCCATTAGTACCTATTGATTTTATGATTTAAGATGTTGGTTTGTCAATTTATTCATTCTATCCGCTACCAGCATAACATTTTCAGAATAAAAGAACGGAGACTTGCCAGAATCACGTTCTGTAATGCGCGGATACAACAAATCCTGTTATTCTCGCTTAAAGTGGATTTGAACAATTTCAGCAGTTTACTCGCGGCCTTGTTGCTCGGCGACTGTTGCTTTAATATGCGCTTTTAAAATGGCATTTATGGTAAATAACACACTTATATGATCATCGTTATCTACCTAGTAGTTTGGCGGTCGTAAAGCTACGTAATGCAACAATGACGGCATCGCGGGCCACGTGACCCCAGGCCGCGCTGACGACGTCGCTCGCTATGATTCACCGACGAGCCACCGAGCCGCCGAACGCCTCACATTCCAGCCCCGGCCGCATAGGTAATGGGAAATGCCATATCGCAATAAATTCACAAACACTATGCTAACACTGTAATGCATCTCATCCAACGCTTTTCACCTCATGCCTTCATCTTCTATTGCACGTAATCACGTAATCTTTCCAGCCAGCTCGCCAATAACTTGTAGAGCGAGTTTACTGGTACAGCAACTAATAAATATTAATTGAAGCAAAGGTATTTATTGTGCGATTGATTAATAAAGTTTCTAGACGATAGAGGTATGTACGGAATGGCGGTTGCCTACAGTTTCAATTCAGACATTCCGTTGTTTTAAATCAGCATGCGGCTAGCTTTCGCGGACGCACGGTGCAACTGGAATGGAGTCGATCACGTACCGTTTCGCAGTTAATACGTTTCTCGTGCTGATTCATACCGAACCATAAATAAACATTCGTTAAAGACGATGTATTACAGAATGGGTAATTAAAATCAATGTACTTGTGATGATTAAAATGCTTGGCCGTTATTAAACTGAACGATTATTCATCATTGTGGTAAAACGATATTTCTGTAATCAATGACGTGGATGCGGTCAGCGTGACGATGCGGACTTGCAGTAACCATACCATATGCTGGGCAATATGTCTGTTTATTATTTAACGGATTGATTACTTTGATTGTTATACTGGTTCTACAGTGCAAATATTGAAACAGTCTGTGTATTTTTCCCGACAAGCAAAGCTTTTGAAATGAAATTGGTACACACCACAGGGTAAACAACAATAGGTAAGCAGGGTAAATATTACTGTTAGCAGTGCATCGTTACTGAGCGCTGAGTGACCCACTTCCACTGGATAATAAGCATCGGGACAATGAATTTTGTGAAGCGATTAAAAATAGAAAGCACATTAAAAGTTTGGAACAGAAACTGGAGCTTGGTAATGAGTTGCTTTATGACGTCATAAATGTTAGGATATGCGTCATACCCAGTTACCTACTGCATTAATGTGATGCCTGAGTCAATGAATAAGGCAAAGATTTGGCAGTTTCAGGATACACAGTGTCAATGCCAGCAAATCTTCGTGTAACAAAAAACAGACACTACCAGCGATCGGTGACAAATATTTTTACCGTTTGTGGGAAACTTAATTACATAACATAACTAGTAAGCCCGAAGGGTCAGGCAGAGGTGTACCTAATAGTACACCCATATTTTGCCAGTTATGTTTAAGTCCCATGTAATAGGGGCGAGTCTATTGCTATCAATCGGGCACAAATCCAGACTCCGTGGCTGCTACTGAGAAATTCCTGGTTAAATAACACTTTGACCCAGGAATTTTACAGTTATTTTTTATTTAGGAGCCATCCATGTAATATTCGTTTTGAAAACAATTACAGTGCCTTTCCCTTGTTTAGTCATAAAACAATTTAATTAAACACTCATCTGATAACAATAAGCAATCGTACACCGCCACGTTACAAGCCGCAGATGTAAATCACGAAACGGTGCTAATAACGCTGTTTTAATTACATTATCATTACAAATGAGATTTGCAATTTTATAGTGAGAATAAAAATTTATCTACTGACATTTTAATTTACATCAGATGGCGAAGTTTTTAATTAGTGGTGGGTGGAGGGGTGACGCGAGGGGTGATGGGGGTGCAAAGCCGCACGCGACGCTTTTTATAACTTTTTCCGGTTCCCTATCTGTTATCCAGGTGTAGATTTGCGATTACGACAAACATTTTTTTTGCGAATTTATAAAACACTTTCCCGGAAATGCGGATAACGTATCAAAGTTATCGTTTAAATCTGCTTGTGATTAATTATCATAAATTGCCTGTCGTTAGTTATTACAAATTGAAAATCAGGTTTTACAATACTAAAGCATATTCCATATAATCTAGTACTTTAATCAGGGTATAAAATAAGTTAAACATTTAAATTTAACGCTACATTGTTACCAAACTATAGATCAACAATTTATAGGTCTATAATAGTAATAAAAATAGTTACAAGTATCAAAAGGGTTACAGCGCTGTCAATAGGAAAAGTGCCCAGAAGGCTGGCAGCATTAAAATTAACATTACCTTTAAACCCAAAATTTCAGAAAGGAAGAAATCACGACATCGATTATACAACACATAACACACTCACAACACTTATTGTACAACACACACAAGACATACAAACGGACAGGCAAACTATCATAACATTGATTGCAAGATTTCAGCCCTAAATACTCACCGATGCGTTTACGATTGTAGATACTGATAGTATGTATATCGATAGCATAATGCTTTTAATCTTCATCCATAACCCTGATATCGACGGATTATTTTCACACAGGGTTATAGGAAACCATTACGTGTTTTCCCAAAACCACAGCTAAGATTTCTCTACTCTCCATATTAAGTGCTTTTATGATGTTTGTTTGACTAAAGTACCGCATTCACGCGCCACCACAGCTCAGTCCTAATACGAAAGTATCACATGTAGTGTTTTGCAAAGGCTATCACATAGCAGTCAATAAGGTCGGTGATCGGTTACTCGGCAAATATTTGCTCCATAAGATCGAGTGGAGAGCATGTTGTGGTCAGTACAAATACGATATCCGCAGCGGCGTCGTCGAATCGTCGCCTAGACACACATGCAAACAAATGTGCAACTATTCTCTACAACATACTTCTATATAATACACTACTTATTTACATAAAAACAAGAGTGATTCATTGAATTGCTTTCCGTTTATGACTAAATCAAGTACCTACAGTACGATTCCACGTAGATGGTATTCTACGTAAGTGATTTGAAAGTCAACAAGTGATTGGTAGAACAATTAATTTCAATAAATGGTAACAAAGGGTGGCCGAGTGTCGTGCATGTGACGTCACCGGCTGAACGTGTGAATGACTAAATTCGTTCAAATCGTTCATGTTGTACACGACCGCTAAGCCCGATCGTGATTGGCTGTCTTGTCAGGATAATGCGGGCGGCTCCCGATAGAGGTTATGAACCCTCTGATTTAATTGAAGTTCCAACGTTCAGCCCCCGTCGGCTCTGACATCCTCAGACCAGTGTATTGTCCCCATTTCACTGACAATGTGAATGTAATAATCATGGAAATCACTTGTGAACTGGTATTTCCTTCTCAACGATGTTCAATCAATTAGGTTTCAATTGTGCTTCAATCATTTGTTTGCTTTCTTTTATTTATCACTTGTAGCATTGTAGAACTTACTGTACTGTCCTGTTACTGTCATCTTACGAATGAGTAGCAAATCTGTACATACCTGAAAAAGGAAAAATACATGTTACAAAGTTTGTAAAATGAAAATATTGGGTGCAGTAACAGTAAGTAGAACATAAAATTTTGACAGACTAAAAGACTGTCGTCACAGAAAACGTTAAATACTTTGAAAATGCTCCGAGCGAGGATTGAGGCCGATGGGATGGAAACTTCGTGGAAATTCGATGGTTGCTTAAAACTTAAAACACTCGGTCGTGTAAGACGAAATATTTATCTCAGCGAAAATTTTAAAGTAACATTTTCGGCACTTATATTTTTGTGACAAAAAGGAAGTGGCTACGTATTTCCGGAAATGTAATGTAATGGTTTTCGTAAGCGCAACTTTTAAAGTTTTTACTGAATTTATGTTGTTTCGGCAACACTTTTCGGTAACAACGGATCAAAACCCTTGCCTCTCTGCAGTCCATAGATAATAATAAATGAATAGGTTATAAATGACTCACAGGCATTATTATCTCTAAGGTACAATTAAGTTTTGATTAGGTCATCAAAACTTTATACCAGTTCAGTCAGTGCACTCTTCGATGACTTATCAATAAATACCCGATTACCCAGATTTTCATCGTTCGTTTTCTTTTTTATAAGTGACAGTCAGGTTATGACTAACCTTGGCTATATTGCTTTTTGTAAGTCAGTTTTAGCTCTTTAAACATTTCAAAATCAAAGCATTTATTTCAAGCAGCCCTTTTGAATCGTTGAAACAAAGACAACATTCTTTCTTCTTTCTTTATCGTGTGGTTAGTTCGTAACCTGGTGTCAGAGTATTTAGGCCGCCCATGGGCCTCTGACTTGGCTTTACATGCCGTCAAGAAATATCTCTCAGGCATGCTGGTTTCCTCACGATGTTTTCCTTCACCGAAAAGCAAGTGATGAAATGTAGCTAGAGTCCCAGTCACAAGGCATAAAAACTTTGAAAGAACTGTAGTTGCCCATTCCAAAGCTTAGATCTCTATGGAGAAGAACGGGCAAAAAACTCCATGGACCTCTTTTAAATCAGAATATTTTTTACAAAACCTTGGTTACATCATTCATGTTGAGATGGTACATTATATGAGAACGGTGTAGCAGATTAAGCCCACATTAAAAGGGTCCATAGTAAAACCAAAAAAAAAAACAATTAAAAAATAAAATAATAAATTAAAATAAGACGAAGAGATGACCAGTCACAACTGACAGCATCCGTTCACGAACATGTGTCAGCATGCATGTATCAGCACCATTCAACTCAACCATTTTGAAAGGACCTAAATGATCCGACAGACGTGCCACCAACAGCGAGACATTTGAGTGAGCATGACATACTCTCAACCGCCAGGGCACATTCAAGCCAGGAAAAGATGTAGGTTTCCAGTGAATGATAGCTTTCTAGTACATAGTACTCACACAATATGAGTTATGCGATTATGTAATACTAAAGAGATTGAATTTATACAAAGATAGTTGTACCCCAACTCAATCCTATTTAATGCTATCAATTTATGCGCCCCTGTCCTAGTGGAGCAGAACCGGCATTGAGCCAAGCATTTTTATCAGCGATATAATCGTCCAACTTGTAATATGCTTGCTTACATAGTGTGCGTTTAATGCATGTTTTAAATTTCGTCTCATTCAGTTCAAGAATACTTTGTAGAATTTTCTTATAGCATCTCAAAACTGTATCACAATCACTTTTAACTTCCGGTAAAGCAAATCTTATGCATTTAGTCTTTTTTTCATTTAATACTAAATTATTTGCTGTGAACCAATTATGGACCTGAAGTAGGGCATTAGCACAACACATCATCTGGATTTTGAGCCCGTCTATTTATCTTAAAAATAAGGGAAGTATCATCAGCAAATAACACCATATTTTGAGGTTGGTTTTTCAATAAATAGGGTAGATCATTTATATATCCTAGAAAGAGGAAAGGACCCAATATTGAGCCTTGCGAGACCCCCATTTTTACTTTTAAACCCTGTGAATTAACACTATTTGTTTGAACATGTTGTTGTCTATCAGTCAAATAAGCTATGTGCAAGTTTACCTAGTCCGTAATGGTAAAGTTCCAAAGGTAAAGTGTCGTGATTAAGTGATTTACGCAATCAAATACTTTGGAGAGGTCACAAAATATTCCTATGGCGTCTTGGGACTCTCTTGGGGAATATGTGATTTAATAAGGTTACACCGGCGTCAGTCCCTTGGTGAAACCATACTGTTGATCGTGTAAGATTCTGTTGGTGTTAAAATGATTGAGCATTTGATTAAGCATTACTTTTTCAAAAACCTAGCTAAAAACTAGCAACACGGATCCAGGTCTATAATTATTCTTATCTTTACTGTCCCCGGATTTGAAAAGAGGTATGACTTAACTGTATTTCATTAAATCAGGGAAAACTCCTTGGTCTATACACAAATTAAAAATTAAAGCTAAGTGTGGTGCTATAGTCTCAACTATGGATGTATAAACTTTGATAGACATTCCCCATAAATCTTCGGTCAGTTTGATTTTATTTGCCAGAAAGTTTTAATAACTATCATAGGGTTTATGCATTAATAGAACCAATTGAGACTTTTTTTTTTGTAAGGATGCGAAATCATCAAATAACTCCTCCCGCTCTGGGTGGAGTGGGAGGGAGTGTCAGACTTTTACTGACTAAAACCCATCCATGTTCCTTCTTTGCCCTTTGTGTTCCAGGGCCGCGGTATCTCTTTCGAACAGTCCCGCAGCCCCGGCATGCATCGGCCCTTGCGGGCCCCTTCCTGGTTGCTGACATCTCTTTAAGGCGCGCGTGGAACACCTGACCTCCACAACCCAGTTAGTACTGGGTAATACGATACAATACATACAGGACATCTTCCATTATTGATTTAAATAAGGAAAAGTTTTGATAGTTTGGGGGTCTGTACACACACACAATTACATGCTTATCTAGCTCAACACAGGACAGTTCGACGCAATGTTCAACCGAGAGACACACTATGTCATTACGTTGCTTATATTTAACACATTTTTTTATAAATACTAGGGAACCTCCACGCGGCGTAGATCTACGGTTAAAGCAGCTACATTATTAATAAGCATTTTGGTAATCTTTTGGCCAATGTTCAGTAAAAATAATGTCAAACATACTTTTTTCTAAAAACAATTCAGTTTCTAATAATTTGGAAGAAGTGCCTTGGATATTTTGGTGGAATAATTTTAAGGTGTTCAGCTGAGCACCTTTTTCACTAACTAATTGAGTGCATGAAGATACCTCGCTGTTGGACGTTTGGTAGGATTAAAAATATTGTTAATGGTACCTTCTGTTGTCTCACTTCCTAGTTTTAATTAATATTAATATCTGGAGTGAGGCCGGAGACTCCCGTGCCATCTCCAGACAACCAGACCCTATCGCTAATAGACCCTAATTGAGAATTTTCCACAGTGACACATGGATCCTCCTCAGTACAATGTTTGTAAACAATTATAGCACTAATGCTATATTTATTAAAGGTCACCTGTACATAAGTATTATTACTAATAGTCGCAGTGTCTGAGTAAGAAATTATCATACACTTGATTTAAATTAATATCGTCCATATGATGGCTTATGACTCTTAACTTGTTCTGTAGGCAAATATTATACCTATTTAATTTGCTAGTAGTTTTAGGTCTAATCTGAACTTTTTGCAATAAAAGTTACAGTTGTTTTGGGGTTGAAACACTAGGGCCATGGGGGCCCACCTAGTTTTTAGGGAAATCACCTAGCGGTTGGTCGACTCTTCAGGTGACCAGAGGGCGGGCCTATTTTTTGGCCAAAGAATCAGCATTGCCTCCCAACCTGGCAATGCTGCCAGCCTTCTGGGCACTTTTCCTGTTGACAGAAATGTGGACGAATTTTTTGACGCCCTGTAACCGTTTTGATACTTGTACATATTTTTTTACTTTTATAGATTTGTTTTTTTTTTTTATAGTTTGTAATAATGTAAATATTCATAATAAATTTTATTACCGTTTTGTAAGACAAAATAAAAAGTTACAGTTTGTCCGCTATGACTAGACTATTGTTTCGAACATGTTCCTAAATGCCACGTTATTCGTCCCCAAAAACGTAACTGTTAGTACCGGACAAGAATTCTTTCATAAAGACCGTATTCCGTACTTTTTCATGAGTTGTAACTGTTCCCATAAGCTCACAGCGAGAATTAATGGCTAAGAAAGTTATGGTGGGTCCACGTTAGTGTAAAAGCTTCTAAATAACTTGTCGTCGGCCTCGAGGCACCTGCAAGCGACGCCTAATGGGCCCAATTATCGACGTCTTCGCCGCACGCCGAGAGCGCTATTACCCCTCCCAGGGCGAAGCCCCCTCGCTTCGCGCTGAAAAGATTCCAAGAGTCTTAAGGCACAGTAGCTGCACAATATTAGGTACGAAATCATTAGAGACTGGAGAAAAAAGAACTCGGTGTTGGAAAGAAAGATTATTCATTTATAATTAATTATAGTTGTCCAGAGAAACTTGGAAAATATTTACAATATAATATCTAGAAATCTCTACGTGCGTGGTCCAATAAAACTGTAACTTAAAAATCTTTTCAGACAAATCGCGAAAGTTTACAACGAAAAATTTTCAAGCGAACTTTTAAAATTACTTGGGGCAACACCTATTGAATTGATTTACGATGTGCAATAAAACGGCACTGTTATTTGATGTATGTGGCTCACTCGGAAAGTCGGAATGCATGGGGCCGATTTGTAATAAAGTCGTCGAAGGTACGCGGAAGCGGTATATCATGACGCAGAGCGTTTAGTGGAATCCATTTAATGAAATAATAAAACCTGCTTACTAAAAGATATGCAAGCTCGTATATGAACCAAAATCACTATTACAAGGTTTTGACAATTGAGTCCCCCTTGCACAAGCCCAGTGTCATTGCTGTTTTCAGCGGAGACTATATTAATACATCCTGGCTTACAGGATCCGCAGCTATATGAGCGGGGCGGATATACTCGAAAAAAAAACCGAATCATTTGCTTCAATTGTAGGAGGTATGAGTTTAAGGCCAGCACAGTCAATCGTGTACAGGAATAGCGTTCAAGATGTGATCTCACATCAATCGTAAAACGTTCACGGCCGCGATTGTTTGCTGCCTTATCATCGTAGTTGAGTTAGGTAACGCGCATTGTCGCACATGACAGACTGCGACCGTTATCAGCGCGGTGACATCCAGGCGCGTCGTGACGAGGGCTCACTACACGCCAGATAACACCATTTCTATTATTTCTAAAATTACTTTTATAATATCGGTCGAAGGTTCCATTACAATTTAAATTGGTGATTACGAAAATTATATTCGGGTCACTTAACAATCTTTCAGAAAGTGCTCTCTGAACTATGTCTTGAAACTTTTTGTTTCTCATTGTTATAGCGTTAAACATTACCGGTTTACAGCGAATTCGAATACAATTCCCGACGTTTTGTTCTGTGGGGCCCTGCGCAAGGTTTCGCAGTCGAGTCCACGAGATCGTTCCATTGTTACGACTTACAAGACGGCTTCATACAGTTGATTTTATGAAAAATGAAAGTTGGTGCTCAGATAATAATCAGACGCATCCCACACGTACTCTGGCGAATCGATAATTGCAGCGCATATGGCACGATTTCATACAACTGTTCGTCATATGTTGTTGAATGAAAAAAGAAATACAGAACACGTCAAATGTACGAGTATCATGTTCTCGAATAACGCGTTCATCCAAACGTTCTACTTCTGCGCTCCGTATAATTTGTATCGCGAAAATTTTAAACACGATTTACTTCACCGGAATGATTTATTATCCGACTAAACGGAGCCAAAGGGAAGGGAATAAACCTTATTTCTTCTAAAGTTTCCTTCTTATAGCTTCTCATTTATTTTTTCTCCGCAATTCCCTGTGAAACTACAGAATACTTTTCAGAAAACTAGATACAAATTACAATTCAATGTCGAGAGACATAAATCATTTCTTGTAAGCTCTCCGTTCCGTTTCTATAATAATGTAGCTATTATTAGATATATCTCAGTTGTGAAAACCAACTAGTCCGACCCGCATAGCTCATTTTTTTATTGTTACTTTATTGTACTACGAGTAAGTTGGTGCTATCCTAAACGTTTATAATTTATTGTAAAGTTTACAACCCGTTATAATTATTTTTATACGTACAATGTCGGAGTAATAAACTTACAGAATAAACAATTAAACCCTCTTCTCTCATTACGTATTAGTACAGCTTGAGGAACCGGCGCCTCCTCAAACGAAATGGCTCGGCTCAGAATTACCTGCAATTTGGCGTAATGTACACGGATTTAGTGTCCCACACTCAGTTTCTATTAAGTTGCTCTAGATCTGAATGTTATAGTAGCTAACGCGGGATTATATTCTAACATTAAAGTAGGTGCGGTGTAGCTATACTCTAGTGGCCGTAAATCGTGGAAATGCGCGTAAGTTATACCAGCGTTACAGCAGAAAGACATTCCGACAATTTATTCACTACATAATGGAATATGTGGACTTTATTGTAAAAGTCTACCAAGAAAATGGTTTAAATAGTCCCTTTATACATATAATGCTGATGCAGTATAATTTATCTCAAATCAAAACAGGTATTTCGACAAGTTACCATCCTGGGGGATGCCAAAAATGGTCGGCTACAGATTTTACGGTTGCCTGCATGCTGCATGCATAATGTCCGAGACGAGATTTCTCCAAGAATTAAAAAAGTTTGTGTTTTATTCGGAAAGTCAGAATATAAAACTTGTTGATCAAAAGTTCTGTTGAAATGTTTTTAATAACTTATTGCGTCATAGGTATAAACTATGAAACAAGGCGACTTGGTAACTAATATAAAAGTGGTTATCTACGCGGCTCGCAAAGCACTTCTTATTTTATCGTGAATTGCAACAAATATTTGCGATAACGAGTAATAAAAGTTGTGTGTTCTATTTCTGACGTCACACATTGTTCGATTCTGCCTTTGAGTACTCATTGCATTATGATATTGGAAATTCAATTTATTTATCTAATTAGAACAATCGCGACTTGATTGCTTTCACGAACATTCAACAAGGTCCTCTCAGGGGAGTCAAATAAAATATCTTCATTCTTCTCGTTCCTCTACAGCAGAAAATATAACCTATTTAAATACTAATTGAAATATCATACCTATTCGTTTGAGAAACAATATAAAATAATCAAAATTATAAAACACATGCAAAACTGTGATATCGCGATTTGGCATAATAATAGCTTGATTATCGGCGCAGGTACATATGTAGAATCCTTTATCGCTAAATAACCTTGCTCTACACGTGATGCAGGCCAGGGTTGAGATATGGCCTCGTGGTTTCAACAGAGGAGTACAGACACTAATTGCCAACGACAGGAAGCCTTATATAAACCCTAGCCGAACGAAAAAAATACGATGGTTGCGATATTGCGTCACGCTAGCTGTTGGCGAATAAAATAAGACGTCTATACAAGAAACGCGACGAAGCTGCGATCAATCTGAGGATCTAATAGCGGCGTCTGACCTAGCCGGCGCCACCCGGCCGACGCACCCCTACACTCAGACTACGTAGGTGGAACGACTCAGCGTTTATTCAGGGCTGTCTTGTTCAACCATCGCCTATATTGTACCCGACGACATGACATGACACAAATTATTATGGTAATCATCTTCCCAGTTTGGAATAAATATTAGGTTATACAGCAAGTACATAGACGCCGATTGAGCTCATACAATTTGACCGAAACCTTTCTAATCTTATTTTGTTAATATGCTTTGCTCGTGTGGAAGACGATTGTTCTAAGTGAATGATTCATGACCGCGCTACGCAAGACTGTAAAAAGAAAAGAAATGTTCGTTTATGACGTAAGCACAAACACTTAAGGAGTTTGCTCCAGCATAACATACTTAATCATCGACAAAAACGTGGTTGGAACACAATTAATTTCATTAATTACGCTGAATTATAGTCGATCACTAATTCAAAAATTCTCTCTACAGCGTCGCCGATGCTATACAACACAATTTTCAGTATTCGAATAACATTTCATTTGTAGAAAAACGTGTAATTTTCCGAATGACGACACAATTAACAGTGAAACTTGAACATAAATAACGGTTAAGTTTCGAGTTACAGAAATTGCAGGCTGCACCTAGCACCTACCCATTTCCCCAAGATGTAATTGGTGTCAAGTACGTATCGTAGTTTTACGAGTGTGGTCGTAAATGTGGAAGAGCATACGACCCAACGAACGGTACGTCTGCGAGACGTGGGGAACTTGTGTCACGGTGCATCCTGATGTGTGCGCGGTGAGAGGCTGTGCGTGCGCCGAAACTGTGACAGCGGTGCCGCGGTGTTGCGGTAGGTCAGGCGCTCGGCGGACTGCATTCCGTGCAGCCGGCGTGCCCGCAGCACAGCGCAGCGCCGCTCCCACTAAATATAGCCTGTGCGAAGTGAACGAACGCGACGCGACGCGCGACGCCACGTCGCCGACACGCCGCTTAGACGTTGCCAATGAAATTGCTAAACTATGAAAATTGCTGTGAACTACGCGGGATGTGATCACCACTGACTCACATCAAGTCTCCGAGAAAAACGCTAATCGAATACTTTTTACAACAAATTGTAGATGCTACATCAACTTCGTAGCCGTAGCAAACTCGTAGACAGGAGAATTTTCACATGCCGTCTAACTTTTTAGTTTGTTTAATGCTTATTATTTTGAATCGAAATTTCTATCACTTTTGAGAAAGTAATTCAAGAAACTCAATATAAGTTCCTTATTTTACATTTAAGAACAAAACGTATGTGCTACGCCTGCGTGGCACGTCCGTAGCGCTTTTTTTGTTGGTCTTAAAACAAAACGTTCAGTTGTTTTCAAGTAATCTCAATTATTTCAACAAATAACGACTTCAACTTTGCAACTAAATGAGAATTCGATAAAGAATAATTTAAATGTTAATTGGTCGAATTTCCACAAGTAAATTGTTGCGATAATTCGTAGCCGCTTGCAAAATTGATCATAAGACTGAGTGCAAAACACTGTCGCAATGCGGCGTGCATGTCTTTATAGAAAAAAACAAATGTGTGCACAAGATGAGGCCAGACGAGCAAAAATGTCCGGCGACGTGTCTGCAGACAGTAAAGAACGGCCATTTATTTGCTTATCGGCCACATAATGCGCTAACCGTACATGATAACGGAACAATGAGTGTAAACCAGCCGCAGATACCTACATTAGTGTACACTCAGATATGCTTATCTCCCTGTGTCAATACTCTTTTGTACTGGCGATACGGGAGTCTATTTGCCCTTAATGCGCTCAGCATTCTTCAATGTTGAATAACCTGCTGACAATGGAGTGACCCATTAGTCGAGGTTTTAGTCGTACGTTTTAAACTGTTATCAGTTGAAATAAATGAGAATACGAGTGCCTCTTATTATCTGTGCTGAGACTTGTTTGGTATGTTATCGGTGATTGTTACATAAATTAAACGACTTAATTGCCATCAAATATTTGGTATTTTGCTACGGAAATGTTGTAGCGTCTTCGGAATACATAAATAGGTATTTACCCTATTCAAATAAGTTTCTGTATGTAAGTTCGGGATCGAAACTAAGGGTTGAAAGTGAGTTATCGACAACTATAAATAACATTAAGGGTGCTTTCAGTTTGGTAAATGTTACTGTTCCTGCGCGTCGGTAGGTACGTCAACAATATTTATATTGCGATAACCAGCTAGAATAATGTTATTAAAATTAACATTGACCCCCACATGACCTGTGGAATTCCATCGCATTCTTTTGCCGGATTTTATGTAACAACTTATTATATAAGACCATAGGTCAGGAGACGAATGTTCTCAAACGGATAATGATGTTACAGATTTATTTTAACCTAAAAATAAACTAAATACGTACGTTATATAGTCCAATGCTAATGTAATAAATAGTCACAATTGATATCAGACTACAGAAAAAATCCAGTATCCTAAATGGCATGGAAAACTTCAGGCAGGGGTGTTAAACATTCAGTTTTATCAGAAACATTTTTTATTCCCGCTACTGATAAAAAAGATATGGTAAATGCATTCGAGTTACGAACGTTAGTTTACCAGTATAATGTAGTTACCTAACTAATCGTAATCGACCGTCGAGTTTTCTAGTAAAATGGATAGTAAAGTACCTACAGCATTACGTACACTGACTGAATAAGGTATATAGTACTTACAAACATAGTTACTAAACAACTCGTTATTTTAGTACATGCTATTAAAATTAATCACCTCCTCTGTCTAAACATACTTAGTTCTGTTGTAATGAGAAAAGGGCATTTACTTCGTGTTGGAAATGTACATACAACAAAACAGTTTTATAATACATCAATTAGGTTTTATAATCGAATGGAATTTGTGATGTGTCAAAAATGAATGTGAATTGGCTATTTGACTGCAAATTTACAATTTACAATGAAAATAAAAAGGTTAGACGAGATTACTAGAATATATTTAGTTGATTATTAAATCTAACAACTTGTATAGTAATAGGAAAATATATTATATTTGTATTTTATATAATAATATTATGTAACATATTTTTCCTCTTTTCATTTAGATTATAATTTTATTCAAACTTTCTTCTTGTAGCCACACAGTGAGTGGTAACTACTGGAATCCGCGTATCAGCACGACCTTCGCAAGAGCAGATTGATAAGAGATAACAAGTTTTGTTGCTGTACGTGTGAACTACCTGTAGGTACTGTGCATACATTAAATAATTTTGCTATACTTTTCATTGTTTAGTTGTATTATACAATCGATTATAGCCCCATTGTTAGAATGATTTTTAATGGTACTTCGGTTAATGCAAGTTTTTCTAATACGTAATCATACGTGCGGAGGCATGCCGCAAATCTAATTAGTTAGTGAAGTAAGTATGTAAAGTCCTCATATAACGTAGATAAGTCTGCGATCAATAAATATTTCCATTAGCAAAATATTGGTATTCGGTGACATGCTGCGGTGGGCAGTGGTAGTGGGGGCCAGACAGACGGTGGCGAGCGTGGGGCGGGCCGCCGCGAGACGTGCGCTTTGCGCAAGAGTGCAACGCGACGGAAGTCAGCTGGCCTGCCGGCGCGGACCGCATGCAACCCGCACTCACCGCGCCGGTTCACTAATGCACCATGATTACATTACACTCCTTTAAATCCTCCATATTCTGAAGTTTCCAATCCGAAACCGATTTCACCTCATTACAGAAGACAAACGTGTCAACTTGAAACATAAAACGACTTTCCACGGACGGCTGAAGCACCTCGACTCGTTGCCCATTTTCGCAGTAAACCGACACTGTTTATCAACACGCGCGCTGCACCAGCTCGCAGCGCGACGTCACTTGACATAAGTCGTTATTCCTCAGCGAAACCATCGACGTTTGGCAGCTGTCGGCGCTGATGTCCGAGATGCGTACTTGCGATCTATCGGGAGCTGTTTCGCGAGCGACTCGAAATAGACACAAAGTGATGTCGAGCGCGTGCATGCAGTGATCGATCGCACTCACCGTGCGTTCGCAGGCAGGCAGTCGTACCGGTCAGCTGAGCCGTCGGCTGCGCGTGCTGCTCGACTGCTGTACACTGCTCAACGGCTGCTCACTGCTGCTGCACTCGGACGTAAGATCCGAAGAAGCGCACTGGCTGCGGCTACACTGCACGCGGTTCAAACGAGCTCCGATCTCGGATCACGGAGAGGGCACAGTGGCACACACACGCGGATCGCGACTGAAAACGTCAAGCGAAGGCAACTTGCATCGCGGCTCTCGCGTGCTGGCGGCGAGAGTGTCGGCGAGCGACTGAGACCCGAGCGGGGGGCTACCGCCGGCACCCGCGCCGCCCCTCGCCGCCCACTTCCTCCGATGAATGACAATAATGGAAGACGTTCAACTCGCCCGCAAACCGAATAATATGAATCATTGCATTAGGGTGCAGCCCCGCCCGAGTCCAGCCCGCGAAACTCCGGTCCGCGCCTCACACCATCTATATTCACGGAGGGCTACCAATCTGCAATATGTGTCCAAATTACCTGAGCGGTTAGCCGCATCTCTCACCTCTGAGATTCCTGTAAGACTCACCAACAGGCGTCCATGGTCACGTGGAGTCAGTTGTGCAGTAATTAGGTCCAGCAGTGCGTTGGGCCACAATGGGAGGAGTTTACAATTAGCAGGTTCTCATGGAGCCGGCGTGCGGCGGTGCATCGCTCGCTTGCGTCGCCACTAATCTTATCAGAGCTAATCTAATCCGGCGCGACGCCCTCTCTTGTGTTTTCTTCCAATTGTGTCCACTCGAGGTAAATTAGAGGTTTTCTCCCGGGAGTTCGCAGTAAACTCCGACAAAGTTCATTGTGCTTTAGAAAAATCTCATTAAATTGAATTGCATTTGTACTAGCGATTTAAGCGGTTGCATAAAACAATCGTAGTTGCCGTCTGCTTCAAAATAACGACTTAACCAATAAATAAGGTCTATTAGATTTTAACCCTGCCATAGATTAGTCTGAAGTAGGTACAAGACATTATTACGGCTAAGTAAAATGTACATTTTCCAGATATGGCTCACAAAAACAATTTTTTGATATCATACGCAATTTTATCTCGAACATCATCGAGGAAAACGAAATATACGGGGATAATAGTAGTAAGCAAATAAGATTATTTCCATCAAATCCCATCTGTGTTTTGTTTATGCGGTTTTCCTTTTTGGAATAAACCGAGCCCGAACCGATACTTACACGAAGCATGTTGGAAATCATGTATAGCAATAATGTTGGTTTAATGATAGCAAAAGTGAATAAGTGGCCAGCCGACCCTAAGAGTCTCATAATAACCAGTTTTCTTGAGTCATTTCTTAAAACTTGCGAAGAGAGATGCAACAGATGAGCAGTCTTTTGTTTTCTATTTCATTTACAGAGACGAGATTGTATTTGTAATTTTCGCTTTCGGATTCAAGGACTGAGCTTGCTTCCCTGGGGTACTCCATGAATTCTTAACGTTTAGTAAATCCTACTAAATCAAGTCGCGACTAAAATCAGACATTAAGGCCAGCGTCCCCGGCTCGGTGTCGCGATATAGCGAACTTTTATTTTTGTTTTGTCGGATCCTTAAAGTTCATCTCGTCTAGACCGGTTCACCCACGCCCACACCGCACAGATTTCTGCATCTTGCAACCGACCCGCCATACAAGTTACTTTATTTCCCTTTTTATTCTTTTGCAATACACCGAGATATTGCCTCTCCATCGCGTTAATAGTGAAGCGATTCATCGCATAAAAGCATGAAACCTACTTGTATGCCTCGTGCTCGTGATCTGCGCTACACTCCGCAGTTTATTTTAACCCTTGATCTATATCGCAGTTTAAAAACATTTTAAGCAAGATTTCCAACTACCTATTAACTCAGCCAAGTAGATAATGTACACAGTTATGTATACAGCGTGTTATCGCAGAAACAATATTTATACAACATTTCCTAAAAATGTATATTTATCACAAGGATAGCTCGTTGCAGTTATTTACTGTCTAGTTATAACATTATCAGTACAAAATGACATCATTACGGACCATCGCCGTTTCCTCTGTAGCGATGTTATCATAATAAAGGCATGATTTCCAAAAGTTTGTAACTGTGTACGAGGCTCGAATGGTTATGTTCACGGTATGCAAATGTATCTACCTATAGTATTACCTAATAGCTACCTAGCTAGTCTGACTAAAGGTTACCATGTGTAAAGTAACAATCACAATGTTGATGCTTATAATTTTATTACGCCTGTAATATCCTCGATACACGCGAGAATGCTTCTCATAAAATTCGTGTAAAACTGAACAAGATTTTTAATCACATACTGAGTGATTCCAGTTAGCCGTAATTTGTTGAATTGAAGAAACTGAAGTCGCAATACCAGCTATAACTGATAATGGAATAGACAATAAAACTGAATCCTTTGAATTCCGAACGCTTGTTCAGAATGCAAAGGATTTTGTTTTCATAAACCATAAAGTGCGTACAAAAGATGATAAATCTTGTAAAGTTATGGCAGTTAACAATGAGGGCCGCTTGAAACTGATAGCTCTAATGGAATTGTCCTTCTAGGCTTCATAAAATCACACGGTCGCATTTACAATTCTAGTATTCCAGACTCATATGAATTGAAGGTCTGTACTAAGCATTAACTGCTGGGAGGGACGACACTTGAGGCTCCCCAGTCATATAGCAGATAGACTAGGGATGTCCCAAACTGATCCTTCAGAATAAATTTCGTTAGAGATACATGCGCCAACAAATTCTTGCTATTCTTGTAAATTTGAATGTACGACGTCAAGGAGGGGACTGAATTTGTTCGGCATAATTTGTGTCTGCCTTTCGTTCAAACAAATCATATTTTTTTGACTTTAAGTGTCTCATCTGAATTTGCTCAATGTACTTAAAAATGTTAAAGGCTTCTATAAACTCGGATTCGTTGCTAGTCACCATTTTATAAATTGCACTAAAATTAACGACGACATACAAAGTAAGAGCATCAACTAGCACTTAAAACTACAAATTGAGTTATGCAAATGTAAGCTGCGTATCAGACAAATTAAATACTAAAACAACAAACATGCATGCGTACGGCTCAGCCATGACCGGGCAATTTATGCTTCGTTAAGATGATTGTTAATTAAATTAAGTTGTTAAGCCGAGTTGTATTGGGGCAATTTATTTTTTGCAGGCACAATAGCGTACCGTAGCAAATCCCCAATGGCTGGCGGAGTAAACGCTTACAGAGTCACAGCTCGTTGTAAGGACGCCGACTGCGACAATATGCAGGTAAAGCAAGAGCAACAAAGTAAGTCATTTTAATCCGTAGAAGAATGACGGCTGCTTTGTAACCCTAGAACGAATGCAGGGTTAAATAATGCGATCATATACAAGTTTAATGTTCAATATGAGATTTTATTCACGTTTGATATTCGCTTCGGTTTTATAGATCAGGTATGGGTGCATGCAGTGATTGGATTGTCCGTTACTACGAAAGGTTTCTTGAATTGCGCCGCTAACGTTGTAGTTTGAATATTTTTATTATTATGCCCAATACTACTATCAGCTACTCATCCTGCCTGCAGATACTCAGATCTGTGCCTAAAAATATTCTATATCTATAGTTAAATCATCATGGATTTATGAAATTCAATAAAAAACGAAAACCATATTCCCTCATGCTAAATTCTCATTTACAAACGAATTCGTAATTACTAGAACACAATATTTGATATTCCTTTGCGCTCGCGTCCTATCTGGCCGTGCGAGTTAATCCTGAAATCCTCTGAACTGAATTTCACTGGTTTCATCATACTCGAATGTAAGCCTATTCTTTGAGGAAGGTTTAGTCTTTCGACGAGTAAGACCTGAAATAATATCTAGAAAATATTCTAGTCCATGCGACAGGAAAATTTTATTTTAAAAATGTAACCAGAAAAAATGTTTCAGATTTTCTTTTTTAATATTCTTTGTTATTTCTATTAAAAGTTCATGGTACGTTGCATTGTTTTTGCTCATTTATCTTGCCCCAAAGCCCGGGTCGCATGCCGCCGTTGACATTACGTTCATTTCTCAAATATTATTACTAACTCGTACAACTTTATCCAATAATAAATCTACTTAGCGAAACCTGAAGTCTTGAGCGTTCTATTTTTATTTCTTGCCAAGGTAAGCTTGCATGACTAATTCGTTGTAGCAGGTATAAAGTCACCCTGAGGAGGCATTTCGTTTTAGGTAAACAAAATTCTAATTTTGCGTCCATCAAAATGTGTCCAAATAATTGGATGCTTTTATTTTCTTAAGGTAGAGCATACAACGGAAGTTTAGGCATCAAACTTAAGTTTAAACACATTAAAAGAAAACTTTAATTTCATTAGAAGAAAATAATCTAGTGAATTTCCTGTGAGAGCGATAACAAAACCACGAAATTGGATTTCGCGATATAATCTAGAGCTGGTAGTGACAGGGCGAGCCGACGGCACGCCGAGACCCCCGACCCGGCTTTTTGTCGCGGTACTACATCTACTCCAATCTTACATATTTACCTACATTTCACACAATTCTTTTCCTGGTACCGAATTAGAGGAGCTTTCGACGAGAATTCGCGGGACAATATTTCATTTTTGGGTCTCCCTATTTCATTAGTATCCCGTCTCTCGGAAATGATCATTGCTAATGATATTATGTTTTATCAAAGGTCAGATTTAGAGACTCTGGTTCAGTATTAAGAGATTAATATGGAGTGAAATATTTATTAATTAGTTCCCGGAACAATACCTATCTTTATGTGGGTAGCAAGAATCTTTATGTGACACAGAGCGCAAAGACGTGACACATATTCTTATAAGCTTATATCATATTGCGATCACTAATCCTTTTGCTAGTGTGGTGTTTACGATTATAGCAATATTTTCCTCAAGCTCTTGCGTTGTCGAGGTCCAAGAAGGCCCATCTGTTTAAGGGCTGAAAGAAATATATTTGTAAGATTCAGTTCTACAAAAAGGTTGTAATTTGTTCACGTCCATCCAGGCGTAAAAGTAACGATTACTTGTAAAAATATCCTTTCCTCAGTGAAACGTGGATCGAGGACAATTTTTCCCGTTTTTATTTAAGTGGTATTGAATAGACTTTTTATTGCTGAAAATTTCATACTGTATTGAATGTTTTTATATCGAATAGTGTCCGTGTAAACATTACATTGATATAGGTGACTTTAAAGCCGCCATCAAAAAGTACTCGCGGCTATTTTTCACTACATTTGACTCCGATTTGTTCGGATTTCGGCGAGCGCAACTGAATCACTGTGATTGCATTGTTTCTTTCAGCGAGTTCGAAATTTGTGGACAGTTTTTATACAATTACGGGATGTACTGTCAGGCTAAACGACTTTAATCATTTGATACACCACTATTTTATCAAAAAGTTTATGTAAAATTGTACCGTAGTGGAGTCTAAATCTCTTTTCTTTTAAGCTAAAGTCCAAGTTTAACTATGCCACCCATCGAACCCCTTTTCTTCTCCAAACTCTTTGGGTTACCCCATTATACCTTCTTAAGGACCTGAACCCTCATTCGTTTTTTAGTCAACATCATATTTGTATTGCGCGCTCACTCATGTCATTACGATGCGATGATATCTTTTATAGTTGGCCATGCCATTATAGGTTGAATGGCAGACAATATAGGTGGGATGACATGTAAGAAGTAGGTATATTATTAAGTTGTAAAAGAGATATTTATATAACTTCACAAATACCTCTGTTGTGCTTCAGATAACGTTTTATTGCAACGTCACATAATAAATCATTATTTACTTATTTACGAACGCACGCTGCTGCGACATGTTTGTAAAAAAACTTCCTAGTTTGTTCATTGGTAATTCCTGACGCGTTTTGTCCGTCATGTGCCAAAATTCCGTAGCGGTTACGGAACACAGAGTAATTGTTTTTACCTTTTTCAGTTTCTCAATTCCGTTTATGTTATAAAAGTTAGATTGCATATCAAAAAGTGACAAGTCGCGAATAGAAATAGGCATATTCTGTACTACGAGTTTCGTGATTTCTATCTCGGCTTTCGAACATCTGACGTAACGTAGTCTTTTTGTAAATGCAATAGGCATGTATTGTGTTTGTGATGCGGTCCAGACTTCGAAATATCTCTCGAATGTCGGGAGAGACGTCTAGATTATATCACGAACTCACGTTGAGTGCCAAAACGAAGTGATAAGGTATGGCAAGACTCTCTAACATGGTGTATATGTGTTATGTGGTTCAGTAAGAGCATTGTTCAGAGTTCTATTCAAAAAGGATTTCACAATTCCGAAAAACCTGTAATAGGTATACCTAACATTACAGGTTTTTGGAATATGGTATCAATATTTTAATCACGGTTGGTAGATATTTAATGCTTATACAAGGTTTAAACGGACCCTACACGAAGCCGTCAACCAAGCATTCTGCACATCAAACTAAGTAACTCTACGCAATAATTATTGCCGGGAAACGACTTTTTTTTGGGATGATAAATCACGTTTACGGTAGAACTTAATGTAAGGCACTCAAAACATTGTGCTGATGTATGCATTGAATAGTACGGGGGTCGTGGAGGTATTTAAAGTAAAGTTATAGCATAAAAACTTGTAGTTAAAAATAAAACTTGTGAAAAAGTTGGAACTTTGACCTCCAATATCTGAACAAGTGCCTTTAGGTTTCGTTAAGGGTACTTTTACACCTATAATACTTATTATTTCAATAGAACACACGAAGACCTATGCAAAAGTGGAGGTCTAACCGCAAAGAATTTTCGGAAAAATCGCAAGGTCCAATATGACATTAGGCAATTGAATTGACTGGCATTAGCATAATATGATGAGGGAAACCGTATCAACTTTTATACAATATATTAGGTAGAGAGTACCGATGTATGAGACTAATATCTCATAGATACACAATATAATATATAACATAAAGGACTAATATGACGTAAATGATTAGATTATCTCAATTGTTATGGTCCATTCAGACATAGAAGTCTCATTTATATGATCTGTTCTAATAGTCCAATAACTGCGTGTGTGTTCCTATTAACGACAACTTGGTATTATTGACACTCTAACACAAGGCTGCTCAACTTAATTTGAAGGTGGGCCAACATTTTGATTTCGAGTCAACCGGTGGACCATCTAGTAAATACAACTTACCTTTAGTAACTTATCCAACATATACACAACATTCAATACCAATTTCTGATGACTGCTGTGGCTGTAAATATACTTTTACAAGTTGATTTTTGCAATTTTTTGATGGATATTGGCTTACTGAAAATGGGTTTATAAAGATAAAAATTTTTTTTCGATCTGGTTTGAAATCCTCTGTTTTCAAAAGACTATAGTGAGTAGACCTCTGTTGGCGGGCCAATTCAAATGCGTTGGTGGGCCATAATGTGGCCCGCGGGTCTGGGGTTGAGCAGCCTTGCTCTAATATAACATAGAATCATCCCTGGAAGGTTAGGCAGAGGTGAACCCTAATAGTACACCGACATTTCGCGAGTTATGTTTAAGTTCCACGTAATAAGGGGCGAGTCTATTGCCATCAACCGGGCACAAATCCAGACTCTTGCCGCTACTGAAAAATTCCAACAGGAAAAACCCAATAACACTCTCATACTGTTATATAGTTCCCTACCTGTTACATACACGTGAAGGTTCTGTATGTTACCTACTGAAGAACAGCTCATAACTATAGGCTGCGCAGACTGACAAAGGTCTTCCGCCAAACAGCTGTATTTAGAGGATAATACTATTATTTATTATACAAACAATGACTACCGGACATATACACGGGTAGGTACAGTCACGAGCATCAATAGGTTACACCAACACAAAATTCAAAAGCGATATCTTCCTAAAATACTAAACGATATTATGGTGATACGTCCGCAGTGTTTTCGAAAACATACTATTATGAAATAGACTTTTTTCTGGGTTGCAATTTCAATTTATACGAGTTTTTTTTTTAATTTTGCGTCACTGATAATAATTATGCTAGAGACCGCACTAACATAACTATAACATCATATTTCTACTGACTACTCTGCACAGTGCACTGAAAAATTGATATTTCGAACCAGCACAATAATGAACACTTCTAAATTCCGGAAATTATGCATGTCTTCCATCGACAGCATGAAGGTTCCGGTTGCAAGCGAGTTAAAACTACGTATTTTCTGTGCTAGGTGTGTCTATGAGAGGAATATAATCTGACCATTTCTTTGAAAGTTTTCAGTCACACCATTTCCGTGTTCCGTACTAAAATGGCGAAAAAGAACACTTGAAGGTTCCCCTCGAAATTTATAAGCGTAGGTACTTCCCGGAAGTTAGTAATGAAGGTATTTCAAACACAAATTGGCATTTCACTTTATCTTTAGAAACAATGAGTCTTGAAACCTTATCAGTTTCGCACGTAGGTGTCGTTGATAACAACATTTTATCAAAATAACAAAGTTTTAATCGAAACTGTCTCTGACGTCACACGCCACGAAGCGGCAATTCTCAGAAAATATCAACGGCTTTCGTCATTAAGATGATAATTCGAGATAACAGTAATGACTTTACTTTATCAGTATCGTCAAGTTCGTCGACTGCTATTTGACAGTAAATATTTGCAGTTTCATCAAATGTATCGATAACGGATACACTGCACTAATTATTTGGTCTAATTGTATGGACAAAGTCCAGACTTGGCCCTTGGTACATGAGTAGCAATTAGAAAATGTTATCTGGTTTTGTTGCTATCAAGAGTAAAATTAACGTTAATTGGCTATGCGTAAGCGCTTTTAAAACTACAAACATACTGGTATAATTTAAGTTAGCTTTTCCTAAAGATAATTTCGACTACCTAAGCATTACCGTATTAAAAATAACAATTTGCATTAATTAAATATGTTAATTACATTTCGCCCCGATTATTTTTATCTAAAGTACCTACACTGTGACTATAAAATTAATTAGAACGTCATAAAATGTTGATGAATAAATAAATATGTAATAAAAGTCCAATAAATACAAGTTTCATTAGAACTGATTACAAACTGTCTCAACTATGTTTAATTGCTCTTGCAATTAACTAAGTCTTATTTTATTAAAACCTGTCCCCATTCTATCAAAATACTACAACACGGTACGGCATTTCAGCAATGCTGTGAAACTTCACAGTACAAGAGCCCGTCATTTATATAACAAATACGTACACCGAACTAAAATTCAGATAGCGCAGAGAAAATAATAACTTCTGACAAATTACTACATTCCTATCCCATCGTTCAACATTCTCTTCAAGATAATTCGTTTCAAGGAATCTAAAAGATCACGACGGCAGTTAATATTTGTAAAAGACGTTAACTTCTAATGAACTTTTCACCCGTAACTCTTAAACTATCCAAATTTGGCCAAGTTTAAGTTACCGATAAGCCTCCCTAGGCCTGTGAACTTTGTCCCAATGACAAACAACTCAAACCGGTGAACTTTCTAAGAGGTTTAATACAACTCTTTTTGTTGTTTTAATAGATTCCCAAATCTTTGCAAAAGATTTCAAGTAAAGCCTCTTTCGTATCCTTTGCATATTTGAACATGCTTATGTTCGTATAAGGAAAAACATTATTAGAAATACAGATTATACGGGGTGTAAACAGACCCTTCACGAAGCCGTCAACCAAGCATTCTGTACATCAAACTAAGTAACTTTACGCAAAAATTATTGCTGGGAAACAACTTTTTTTTTTGGGGTGAAAAATTACGTTTTACGATAAAACTCAATGTAACGGACTCAAAGCATTGTGCTGATGGATGGATTGAATAATACGGGGGTCGTGAAGGTGTTTAAAGTAAAAAAAATACATTAGAAACATGTACTTAAAAAAAAACTTGTGAAAAAGTTGGAACTTTGACCCCCAATATCTCCGTAACTAGAAGGTTCCCAGGTATGGTCTAGAACAAAAAAATGATCGCAATAACGGGGAGAACAAGTACCCTTCGGCTTCGTTAAGGGTCTATTTACACCCTTTATAATGGGATGCTTAGCTAAGTATTCAGAGACAAATGACAGGACTGATAAAATAAAAAATACATAGATACGAGTTTAACCTATATTTTATCGATTTTCGATTATCAAACCAAAACCAACAATGTTATCAGTACATCAACGATAAAAGCAATAATTGTCTTGTTATGTTTGTTTATTGTTTCAAATTAAATGTTAAATGGAATATGTTATCTGTAACATCAAATCAGAGATAGATATAAACGGTGAAGTCTAACTTTATACAATTTAATTTTAAACTTCGCTACGTAAGTCCTCTTTGAATCTTAAATGTTCACGTGTGTGTACTTTAGTCACCACAACGATGTCTCTATGACAACATTCCATCCTGGAGAAATAGTTTGCGACTACAGAGTTGCCAACTTGTAGATTAAATGAGATAAGAGATTAAATTCACCTCTCGCGTGTCTTCACTTGAGATTGTGTGCTTTTGAAGGCAAATATTTAGATAAAGGCATGTGACAAAAAGGTCAAACTGACAAAATCTGACGTGCAGACAGACAGTGATTCACGAAATGAGAGTTTTTGTGTAAGTTGCGGTGATGACCTAACAGTTTTAGTACAAAAACAAAGGCACACAAGCATAGTGGATCAGGATCCAGTAAAAACATAGTAACAACAGTAATTTCGCTTCGCATTCCTGAGTTCATCTAAGAAGGTGGAACGGAAGGCGGCGTAAACGAGTTGGCGTTTTTCTCAGAACCCTCGCCACTAGCCACTAGTGGTAGCGGTACACGGCTAAAATGGAACGTGCGGCCACTTGCATCTTATGTATCTTATTATCGTGTACACACTTGGATTTCCGTACTTAAATGCGGATGGGACAAGGCTAGTATCTTACTAGAAACGTATCGAGTATCACTGAAACATTAAATTAACAGTTTTATTAATTAGCTTGGATATTGTCTATTATTCAACTAACATAGCGAACGTGCACGTTTTTCCACAGTTTTTTAGTTACAGCACAGTGCACGTCAGTAGCTTTCATAAAGTTTTTGCTTTGGTATGAGGCCGTCGCATTTTATAACCAAATGCGTCACGTTTTGCACTGTAACCGTTTTTGTTTAAATCAGTGTCGCACTACCGTTTCTGCTCCAACTAGAATATTTTATAGAGAGAGCTACGTTTAGCAGAGCAAAGTGCAATAATATCAAAGGACCGTATCAGCGCAGTGCATTTGCAACTTCTAACTTAGTTAAGATTAACCCTGGGTCGCTCCAACTTCGACGCTAAGGATGCTAACCAAATTGTATTACGACTGGCAAAGCTAAAAACTGACGGGTATGAATCGCTTGCAATCATAATCAACTTAAAGAGGTAATTTATAAACCACTCAGGTAAATATTCTGCGGACATTAATCATTCTGACTTATCACCATTAAATACGCTAATAAGGACATAAACAAAAATGCCGCACGCCTTACTCGTCATTACGGAGTTAAAAAATCCGATCATTAATAAAGTAATTTTCTCTAGCTCCATATTGGCTGCTTAATGTATTTTCAAAGCAAAAGCACGCAACATTAACATTGTAAATGATGTGCAGATGCACTCACGATTCCACGAAGCTGCGCCGAGCCTCGATCTTGAACGCATTACTCGATTCCACAACTCCGGATAAAAATCATCTCCATACAATCTTACTAGAACCTCCCAAATCCTGTAAATCTTGGCCAAACTAACTGCGAATTGTGAAGACGAAAGTCAGAAAATAAGGGACGCCGAAGGTGTTGATCCAGCTAAATCCGCACCCACACCGACATAGCGCCGCAGTTCGTTTACCCGCCGACCGAATGGAGGAAGATGGTTAATGAGAAAATGATACCACGAGGAGGAAACGACCCTTAGCTCTGACGATTCCCAGTCTATAATAAATCTTATCGAAACATTTTATTCGGAATTGAAAAGATGATTGAAAATCAGAAGAAATAAAAAAGAAACTCCTAACTAAAAAACTTCTCACGACTTTTGATACACGTTGGCTGCACAGCGAGTGTGTTGTTGTGCACACGTAGACTATACAACCCAAAAAACTCGCAGACACAGGTACGTCAAGGTCACTGTATATCTCTGAATATCGCTAGTAAACCGCATCTCGTAATTCTATTTCTATGCGTGTGCAGTGTGTGCAGTGGTCAAGCCATCCCGTGTTATGTTGCAAAATTAAGAGGATTGCCTTGACGGGCTGCGGCTAGTAATAAATGGAGACGATTTAGTTCGTTCGGGATGCCGTTTGGTAGCATGCGATGCGGTCACTCAACCGGCTCTAAAGCCCGTTACGTCAGCGGCCGCATGCCACAATTAGATCACATGCGAGACTTGCAATGGCTAGACCAGACACCAATCGTCGATAGATATGTTTTAGTACCGTTAAAACTGGCTTTTTGCATGAACTGTTACGGCATTCCTGTGATTTTCTTAGGCGTTACTTGTCGGTAACACTTGTGTAATGTCTGTTTAGTAGACTCACTTCTTGATGGCTATCATCAGACGCACGAACGTGTTTTGAATGTTGTACTTGAATGTTTTTTTTTATATTTTAATACTTAGGTACTTAATTTGAGAGACATGCCAGTGGCACTGGTAACTTTAAACTTATGACTTAATTATTCCTTGGTTTAGAAAACTCTGAGTATAATTTAAGTGCTTGTTTGAATGAGCAAGTGTAATGTTAACGAGCAAAATTTAAAATGCAATTTAAAGTTTAAGTACAAACAAGTTGCTTTACATTCCCTTTGGTAAGTCTGAATCTCGCAATGTAGTTTGTGGTCGGTCCATTCTAAGTTGCTCCTTCTTTGTTAAGTATTCGCAAAACTCGGCAGGATAATTGGCTCTATATTTAGTTTGAACAGACTGCAGATAAAACATTGCTGTTTTACTAGAATTATGCTAACAATCCTAGAAACAAGTGCCGCAAAATACTTGACCAATTTCTCATGTTCGCAACATGACATACAATTCAATATACGTTTCAATTATTTACTCTCACAGCGATAGTCCAATAAAGTGGCAGGAAGCCTAATCAAAGACAATGGAGTCTCGCCGACGACCCACTACGACCCTCTACGCATAGACTAGGTATTGCAATAAATGATAATTGATTGCATCAAGATACTGGATGTCTGTGCACGTCTTGTGACGTCATGTCCTGTCCGCTGGCACTAGATCGCCAATCATTCTATCCTGGGTTCACACGCATCCAGTAAAGTCTACTTTGTTAAGGGACTGTAGGAGTGAATTATTTGTTTTTGTAATAAAATATAGACTCGACGCTTCACAAAACATGACCTACTAGTCATTGAATATATTTCAAAGGTGATGAATGAAACAAATTCACCGTATAAATTATTGTAATCTTCAAATAAGTCGTTATTCATTTATTCACGCTGTGAATCAACGTATTCATGTTTCAATAATCGCCAATCGAAATAGCGTAATATCTAGAAAAGTGCGATAATTTGAATATCCAGGAATCAGGTGGATGTAATATTACAATATCAAAGTATTTTTTATAATGTAGATGAGATAAATGTTAACAATAGGCGTGATTCAAAGGCGGTGGGTGAGGACGGTGATTACAAAGCGTCGATAGGTAGGCACATGGAGAGTCTCCGGTGCAGGGCGCTCGTCTCGAGGACCAATACTCGATGGGCCCTCAATCCGGACTTACCTACTCCCGGCCCCGCGCTACATCAGCTAATACCTAACATTATGTCAACGTTATATATGAATACAGTGACGCCTCCGTGATAATATCAATTAAGAAACACTAAAACCGTTGTAGCTCAGCGCTCAGTCGGCCACGATACGACTCAGAACAGACCGATAAAAGAAAATGGATAACTTCTGCCACAGTGTAGGTTTAACTCGTTATACTGTCCACTTAAAGTCAACAGGTGCGAGTGTGCGACCCTCTGCGGGTTCCGCTCACCTCGTAAAGGAAAAGCCCGAACAATCTTATTAAAAGAAATACCTTTGGAGAGTTGCCATAAAGCTATCTTAGCTAAGAACACCGTCGGTTTGTTAAACTGGACGATAATTTAGTAGAAACACCCGTCCTTTGTATTCTATTCACTGATTTATCGCACACATATTTAGCAGGTTGCATGCCTGTACAGCTTATCTGAAACAGCCGAGTCGGCTCTGCAGCAAACATTTATCTAGAAAATTTATCTAGACATACCCTTACCGAGCGAAAACATAGTTAGGACGCCGTTCTAAATACTCATCTTAAGAATGTCCAATAATATTGCGGAGCTTCAATATTATTAATTGAAGCTATTATCTGCATCGGCGCTTCAATTAATTCCTATGTACTGAAATAACTTAGTCGTTGTATGCATCTCTACTATGCCAAGTGAGTTTGCATACTATGAAAGCTTAGCTAGTTAGTAAGCCAATTCAGGAAAATATGAGGCATGAATTGCTGCTAGATACTACGTCATAATTTTATATTAAATATGGTAAAAGAACCTATTTATTTATGGATAATATTGAATAGTAATTTTATTTTTGCCTTATAAGTACTTAATTGGTTATGTTTCTATGTGATGGATCTGACCGGATCGTTTTGTTATTTTTTAAATATTTTTGCCATGATCAATGATCTCTAATTTTGCAGATCTTACTTCAAAACAAATATATCACCTCTCTGACTAATTCTGCACGAGTTTATTTATAGAACACGGTAATGTCTTTATTAAGCCTAAATGGCTAACAGCCTGCAATTCCAGAGGCAGCTCACAATAAGAAACACAAGTACGAGAATAAAAGTTCAAAATGAGTTTCAAGATGAATAGGTAAGAAAATGAATAGCAGCGGAGCGTATGACGCAGCACGCCGCGGGTAGCAACTAGGCGTTCTCATGACAAATATCCTCGATGCAATGAGTTGGCCGGTCTGCGGCTCTGCGCAATTCTACACATGCAGCCACGGAGCCATTGTGTGCGAACAAAGAGCCGCGTGACACTATGAGGAGGATCCAAGAGAACCGAGAACTTCGAGGAGGAACTTAAAAAACTTGAATGGAAATATTTCGTCCGCATTTTCTCCGTAAATAAAAGACTAAGTACAGGTTGGCGAGCTTCATATGCACTGCGTATTTTTATTATCTGCTCGTCGATTGGATGTTCTATATGCTCCCTATTCTCTATTCGCCCGTTCGCTGAATGGTTGTATAGTTTTGCTGAACACGGGAAAATCCCGTTTCGTATTTTGATTAGACATGACTAACCGATATTAGCCTACTGTTTTGATACGTTTTTAATGACATACCGTTATTTTTAATCTAGCTGCGACTTGCTATCGTGAATATTTGTGAGGTGCATCACTATATAAAAATATAACTTATCTAAGACGACAAACGTACGCACTTACGTTAAGTCTCGTTCAAGACAACTCATCAGACATGTACGCACAAACGCACACGGATTCGGAGAACACGGATTTGTCTCCCCATCCCATCCTTTTATTAGAGGTAGACTAGAGGATTATGCGAAATGGATGCGAAGTACCATTCTACTCTCTACATCATACCGAGATCACCAATCTGCCTGCCAAGCTAGGATTATGTCATTGTCCCCCAAGATCGTTGGTGGAGATCTATGGGGGAGGCAGACGTACCCATGTGGCTATAGTCAGTGTGTGTATGTGGTGCGGTGTAAGTGGCTTCTCAAAGGGCGGCACATTTACTTCCATGCTCACTTGCTCTGTTAAAGTGGTATCTCAGTTATCGGGTTCCACACTTAGCTTAAGGAGTGTGTGTCTTAGTAATAGAAGTGGAATTGTAGCTGTGAAATAATACATGCTTTTGTACATGTTTATTCAGTCTTACTAAAACTAGAAAACTAATAAACAAAAGCAAAATCTCTAAAGTAGGACCATAATGTATTTTTGGGATTTTCAGAAAGGCATCACGTAAAACTTTAGAGAACTTGAAAATATGTAATCTAACTTAACTAAAACCTTTTATTTATTAACTACTTTATAAGGTATATAGGATTATAATTTTATAAGGAAATCCGCAGAATCAAAATAATGTAATAATGTAACTATGAAATTCTGAGGTAGCTAACTAACTATTTCCAACAAAGTAGAACTAAAGTTTGCAAGTTTCCTGAAGTGATTGCATTCTGAAAAATATAATAGTAAGTTGGAAACTCGTAATTATACTTTGGACTGTGGTCGCAAAGAAGTATTGGATGACTGAACCTTTGTTGCATAATATTTCTATAGTTCCCATATTTGTAGTTGAGAATAGTACATTTATGTCAAATATTATATTTATATTATATTAAAGTCTATGGGCCTAAGTCTAGCAGCTGAACTTATTTTAGTAACGCACTCTTTTTTCAGAGGCGACGTAGAGGGCGCGTAACAAAAGCGTAGGCGGTTACATAAGCTTAATTATTACATGAGGTAACGTAGCTCAGACGCGGCGTACAAGTCGCGAAGCAAATTCGTAGGCGTAAGTCTACGCGGCATCTCGCTACGCTGCTACGCGGTGTAGCAGATCGTAGATGTTTCCGTAGCGCAGACGCCGCGTTGTGTCTGCGTAGGCGCCGCCGTAAATAGGTACATTGCGTTGAAAACGCAAACGCTTTACTTCGCAAAATTCTGTCTTGGAACCCCCGACCTAAGTCCATTTTGACGGTTTAGATTTAAAGTCAGTAGGTGCAGTCACTTCATAGGTGCAAAGTTTCAGGCTCATCTGGTCCCATCGAATGTCAACCTCAACACAGTTTAGCGTATGAAAGAGTTGCGAGCAAGAAAAATGAACTGCTCAAACCTCAGCCACAAGTCGTTGACCTAAAGAGTATCACACTAGTGGTACACCAGATCATTTTACATGTGGGAATAAGACGCGGGGGCCTGATCTCAAGACGGCACTTAAACCCATCCATTGATAACTGAAGCTGTGACCCTTGTTCTGTTATCACGCAGTACCTACACACGCAAGGTCAGTCAACCTGACGACCAATCCCAACCAATTGTGCTAAAATTTATTTCACTCTCGAATGAGTCAACATTAACACGATGTTGGCCTAATTTTAACATTAAACAGCAACATTAAGATATTTGGAACGTTTTGTTTAAGTTTGGTAAATATAATTTCCAATATTTACGTTTGGTCGGTATCGTAGTAGGTATTTAATTAATTAGAAACGGTTGGCTTCATCGGTCAATGCAGTAGACCCATTTATCTATAACAAATAAAATTTAAGCGTCGACACAGAGCAAGTCCATTTGATTAATAAACTAACTGTAAAGTAACAAATAGCGTGAAAGGGGACATCGATGCACAAAGGAATCGAATATTATTTAAGGAACAGATTATTACATGATTTTTTAATGTAATCTATTGACATGCCACCTTAATTGTAATTGCTTGTTTATGTTAATTTTGTCGTAGTGCACATATTTTAGACAATATACTATCTGTAACCATACCTATGTTTAACAAAATAAGTGATTGATTGATTTAAAATAGTATTCAGTACTTACGTCATTCCGAACACCCCACATAGAATTTTTTCATCGGCAGTTTAAAAAAAGCTGTTTCCTACAAAAGTGCAATACCTCCGTTGTCAAAATGTATGCAATAGCTGTTTTTTTTTCTATGTGGGGGAGTTCGCAATGATGTAGTGAATATGTGGTATTCGACCTTATTACTTCCACCCTATTGTATTTCGATGAGATGTGGTTAGCGCTTCTCGTCTCAATGCACGAAGTAGCACAACTTCTTCTTTGAGCGGCTCGACATAATGGCCGGCGGCTGCTCTGGCTTAGACTCAATCCTAGCAACACGGATCGCGCCTAAAGTGGTCCTATTTTAGGCACATTAACCGCGGAGTTCGCCGTTAGAAATAGAAACATTGCCGGTTTTTGCCGAGGATCGATTGTCTAATGAGTCACAGTCGACATGGGACTGCACTTGGCGGGCCCGCTTCACCCGTGATGGATGACAAATCGCTTTTAGATCCCACGCTGCGATGTTTACGCTAGCCCTCCTGAATGACTTACGATTTAAATGCTCTTTCCACCCGATCTCGGCGAAATGGATCCCATTTTCTTTTTTATTAATGCCGCCAGTCCTAGAACACATTAAAGGAGATCTTATCTCGCAGTAGTACCTACCTATACATTTGCTTATCACGAAAGGAAAATTTACTGGTCACAGATCAAGTTTATCTACATAAAAATCTGCATTTCATTCCTAGATAACATCTAAGCACTTACGTATAAGTACATTTTATGTTAGCTATGGTCAGCCAGCTGTCGTTACCGACTATAATATTATCTTCAATTTAAATCGAATCAAGTGGGCTCGACTTTTTATTTCTAAGAAGAACAATCAGTACCTAACCGTCATTAAAATTGTTGTGATCAGGTAGTAAGACCACTAAATTATAAAAGCAATTTAATATTTCAAAATGATGTCATGGCATTGCAATTCATTTAAAATTGTTAGGCTCTTTGTGAAGCTAGGTTCCTAAGAATTTATTGCGTATCTGTTGGTTCTCCGAACGAAGCGCTTAAGGATGAACATGTTATGTATTGTACGTCATAATCAGAAACCTAGCAAATGCAAGAGGTAAGCGAAAGCGTAACCACTGACTTATTTATATGTTTTCTGTTCCAAAAATGTATTTTAAGCAAAAATGTTGATATTGTATCACAGCTGCGACAAAAGTAATCTGCGATGGCTGCTTTAAATATCCATACATCATGCTGATTTAGCTATTTGCGTCACAGGCAGGTGTCGCACAATTTAATTATAACTTGTTAATATGTATTTACGAGTATTCGATAAGCACTCACACGTCTACCGTGCCTAGTAGGACGCAGAGGGCATTGCCTCTCAAGGACTCGAGTGTTTTTTGTTTGTATTGGCTTGCTTTTAGCACGCTACGTCATCGTGGGCGAACTCCCGATTGTTGTGACGGATCTAATGCCAATAACCTTCCATTGTACTTCTAGTTTTGACTAGCTCAGGGTAAAGAATTAAAACCTCGGTTCTAATGAATCCGCTGCAGTCTCTCCGCTTGCGCCGGAGTACGTGTAGTCGGTAAGTCAGTCGTGTAGGGAGAACAATGCACCCACGTTGCAATGCCACCCGCAAGGACTTTCTTTCCAACGTTTGACACAGATACAACACAAAGAAAACGTCATTTGCAACCAGCAAAAGGATCCCATTCTAGTCTATTTTTCTAGAAATAGCTTTTTCCAAGAATTGTGATAGTCATTTAACAAAACAAGCTACATTCAAAAGCCTTTACAGTCCGTAACAGTCATTATAACTTGAACAGACATCATATTTTTTGCGTGTTTTCGATCCAAACTTACAAGTTTTGGGACATAAATAAAGGTCTAGCATTCCGAAGTAGTAGGTACAAATAAATGTATTAAAGCAATGGGACTTACGGAACCCAAAAATGAACGTGACAGTCGTATTTCTGTAATCACATTAGGTAACGTGGAATTTGTAGAATGTTGTTAGGGTAGGCACTACAAACTTCCTTCAGCTACCAAGTGCGGAATTCAATAAAAGGGCCGAGAACAAAAAAAGCGGGTTTTCTGTTTGGTAAAGTGAGAATTATACGTTCCCAAAATAAAGAAAAAAACTAGAGGCCTGTGTAAAGTAGGGATCCCTCTGCTGTAACTTTTCTTCGAGGATAAGGGAATTACTTACGACCGACAAGGGGAAAACAAACTACGAAAACGACAAAACATGTTGTGTTCGATACTACCCTTTTTTGTGATGTACTGGAAGACTTGAATATCCTCATAACTTGCAAAATACCGTTAAACTTTGTACCTAGCCTGAACTTCTGAAATGTCAAAATATCTGTAATGTCGTAATCGTGAGGCCATTAGTTCATTACAATAATTCAACGGGCACTTTGATAAATTGCAAGTAAACACAAACATCAACTACCTATTCCCTTTGGTCGGTTTACATTCGCAATTCGTATGTTTGTTTTATAGGAAAAGTTTCACAAATTGTCAGACCAATATTTCAAAATCCCTGGCATCGGACCCACAAACTGTAAAGTAGGGAGGGGAAAATCTCACAAAAACTGTGTGCAAACTCGAATTAAATAGTCGTATCTCGCTGGTGACAGTGGGAATCCATCAGCGGTCTCGATTGGAACGATAACCGCCCCGCGCACCCCGCACCCCACTACGAAAAAAAAACGTAATTTGATAGCGCCCTCTAGTGTGCTTTGGCCTCACCTGAAAAACACACTGAGAAAAAACTGAATCATGCTACTTTAAATATAACAAGTACAGGCAATGTATGTCAATTAAAATAGGGTCAAGAACCCGCAGCTGTGTAAGCTAAAAATAAAAAGGCTAAAAATACTCGAGCAATTAGATCTAAAATAAATTAATGGGCCAAGTTTAACTCGCACATGAACTGGGCATATCGGTTGAGATTATAAAAAGTCATCATGTTTCAACAAAAACATTGCCTGTTACGTGATAATGTTCGGTTGTTAATTAGTGTTTGTTACATTTGCCTGTTTTTTTTTGGGATTGTGTTAATTTTTCCTCGAGTGGAGAAATTTTTCCAAACCAGTGTTTACCAGACATTCTGAATCAAAGGCTCTCAAATATAAAGTCTTTTCCGAAACACGCTAAGAAAAAGTTAAAAATCCTTGATGTAAAATGTTCAAAATTAATTAATATCCTTCTCTACAAAGCTCCCACTAACTCACATTCTCGTCCACAATCCAAAAGATTTATGTTCTCTTTCTTGTACTGATGACGTCCTAGTTATATCACAAAAATATATTATGTAAGCACATTATTATTTATTGTGTCGCAAAACAAAGCTTCCCTTTCAGATATCGAGGCTGTTCACAATGCGTCTCCAGAGGATCCGCAATGAAGAATATTGTGATGGCAGAGATGGTCCGCAAAGAGGAATTGTAATTTGTAAGTAATTCGTCAGTTATCTCACCTGCCGCTGTGTCACTCCACGTTCATTACTCACGCATAGCAACCACCATTCATTTCTCGGTAGGAATTCTAGATTACAATTTGAACTAGTGCCTATAGATATACCTATAAATAAATTGCAGAAGGCGTAGGTGGCTGGTAGATTGCGTGGGAGAGGTGGGCGGGGGAAGGGGGGAGGCGCGTACCCTACCACCAAGAGCCTGTATTTAAAGAAATTTAATACCGACAATATTTCAATATTCTGTTGGCTTGTATAAATAAAACATGAAAGGTCAAATTATGCTCAACATAAATCGAGAAGTGTAACGATTGAAGCTGTAACGCTGTGAAAATTAGATGAGGAAAATATTTCCGCTTTTTCTCTCAATTTATTTATGGCGGCGGTTAATAATTTACAGGAAAATGTCGAGTTATTTTAAACAAACAGGAATATAATGAGATTAAAGTCGTAAAAAGGATCGCTCACAATACTTGGAAACGATACCCTAAAGGAAAGTTGACAATTTTAACCGTATCAGCGCCGATTAATGTGACTTTCCGATGCGGGCTGTATTAACGTGACGAAACAAATTAAGTATTCTAAAGTCATGAATATCTAAGGACCTATACGTACGCTAGCATCTAATGAAATCAAAGTTTCCGTGTAGGTAGTACGTGTATCGCAAAACGTTGCCTCACCAAGTTCTAGACTTCTAGTTACAGTGCTGAACTCCTGTAATTAAACTTTCTTTGGTGCGTCTTATGTACGCTCTAATCTAATCCAGGCTAATACTTTTTTTTAGAACTTTGGTGCAATAACTATCGACTGAAATTGCCTAGTTTCAGCAAGTATAAAGCGGTGCTATCGTGAAAAAAGTTTTAAACGAGCACCTACTCTACCCGAAAATATTTGCATGTAACGAACAGTAGACTGATTAGTGTAATAAACCTTATTTAAACAGCTATAATTATGTGAGGCAGTATTATAATAAAATGATATCGTCAATTTATCAAGCCTATGTTTAATTTACTACACAGCGTCAAATACTTTAGCGTGGTTTGCCAAATTACTCATGACTTAGGCACTCGTAAATTCGTAATTCTCGACATCTTTGTCAAGATAGCGATTCGACTTTTTATAATCAAGGAGGCAACGTGGCACTTCGCAAATGATCCAGACAAATCTACCTAAATGTAGAACGTCCATCAAAATACCCAAATGTTTCCATTCGATTCTTCTGCCTCATTAGTTCACTCTGTTATCGTCTTTACTAAGACTTATTACCAAAGTAAACCTAAGATATAGAGTTTCTCATTACGGAGATTGGAAAAAAAGGAAAATTTTAGGACAGAAGAATAAATCTACAACTGTTTGTGACCGTTTCTCTTGCAATAAAAATAGCAAACCCTTTTTAACTTAACAGACGTTTCGATAGGAATTTCACTACAGTATGGAGATTTGCTGTATCCGATTTGTTTTTGGCTAAGAGGCCACTTCTTTTCAACAATAGATTTTAGTAAAGGCATACATAAATACAGGATACATGACATATTGGGTAATGTTTTATGTCTGCAGAAAGCTGGATCACCAGTCTGCTAGATGTGGTCATTGCGGCAATATACATTCAGTCAAAAAAGTATCGGGATGGATGATTTGTTTATGGTTCCAAATTTTTTTGTTTTTTTTTTGTTAGATTGGCACAACTGTTTTCTAATTTTGCGCGGAGTTTGAGTTGTATCTGTTATTTATATTAAATACAGTGCTGTTTTTAATTAGATAATATCTAGAGTGTATTGCGACTTTCGTAATGGACAAAAACATCGACCAAAGAGTTTGTCTTAAATTTTGCTACGCCAATGGAATTTCGTTTTCAGAGTCCCTGAAAATGTTACAGAAGGCTTACGGTGAATCGACTTTATCAAAAACACGTGCTTATGAGTGGTACAAAGCGTTCAAAAGTGGTTGAGATGTGATGGAAGATTTGCCTTTCTCTGATAGGCCATCAACGTCTTCAACTGAAGTTAACATGTAAAAATGCATAAGTAACATGGCAAAAGTGAAAGAAATAGTGACTGAAAATGCTCATTCAAGTTTGAGACAGGTAGCCGCTGAAATTTCTGTGTCTCACGAGTCGATCTGTACCATTTTTAAACAATCACTTGGGTATGAAACATGTTGCCGCTCGGCTAGTCCCGAAAGACCTGAATTTTCTCCAAAAACTCAATCTCATAAGAATCGCTGAGGACATGCTAGAACGAGTCAATTCCGACCCAACATTCATGAAACGCATTGTTACTGGTGACGAAACGTGGGTTTACGAGTTTGACATGCAAACTAGTCAACTAGGCAAACTAGGCACCCGTTTTCATTCAGTATTTTAATTATCTTTTATGTCTTCCATAAAGGAGAATTCGCGGCGAGAGCCGAACTCTATTCCGGAAAATGCAGGAGGAAGGAGCATACTCTGAAGACGATAAAATAACTTTGGATAAATAACTAACATTTTGTGTATTATTGATCGTTTCCCGGTACTTTCTTGCCTGAGTAGTATATAATGACGATCCTGTGGCGTCATTAGGTGACCAAACAGTCACTTTGGGTAACGGGCTAAATGATAATAAAATCATAAAAACCCATCACATTTAGGGAATGACATAAAATGACATAACATATCTAATTGACGAGCGATAACTGAACAATTTTATCTGCTTCAGTTTTCAAGTGTCGCGTAACAATGATCGAGATAGAATATAACGTGTGCAGATACAGTGTTATTCCGATATGTGGGCATTACGTGGGCGGGGACGTGTTATCAAACCTGGAACATGTTCCTGTTTACTGAGTGCTGACAACCCTAGCGTACCTACTGACGCACGACTATATCATATCATATTATTTATATAAAGCACTCATTAGGATCAACCTACGTATCTACATAAAACTGATCGACTATCCTGGAAAACCTACGCAATAAATTAATGATTTCAGATTACATCTGATATCAAAAAGGAAGGATATTGCAGAGCTGTAAATTCACGTCACAAGATATAATCTTCAATAAATAATTTATTTACACATTTATATTATCAAGTGATTAAACAAAATTTACCGTGTTAAGCTTCATAAAACGCTATGAACATGCGGAACGAAAGACACAGTTTTCCATTTAGGTGATCGAATTAACCTTTTAAATTATTTATAAGGTAATCGTTGATTACAATGTTCGACATATGAAAACGGCTGCAACAGGATGATTATAATGAGTAAGTGGCGTTTACACGAGCCGTCGGGCGTCGCGAGCGGATCCTTGACCCCCGTAGTGGGTCGAAGTCGCCCGACCAGACGCTCGCTGTCGGTCGGCGGCGCCCTTCCACGACAAATAAATATCAGTGCACGCACACTGGCTACGAGCCTATACAAACTCGTAACAACATACCAATACAAATTCCGGCGATACATGAGCGTAATATTGTAATGAATCATCCTTCGACCCTATTGTCCTAGCAATTTGCAGTTTGTATTACGTTGCTACGCCGAGAACATAAACCGCTTCGATTATTTCTACTGCCCCCGCATTAGAAAAATTACTCTCCGTCGGAAACCATAGAATTTATTTGCGCAGAAAGCAGTGTACATAGACCCTAGAGCTCCCATAATATTTCAGTATAGCGAAGCTATTCTTTTCATCGCGCTGGCATTTTACCAAGCGACTTTTTATTCAACTACAAAGCTGTGGTAGGGGGTGCAATCAATGCTCCACAGAAGGAAGATTGGAGCCTACGCGCTTTTTTTTATTTTTGCTTCACTATTAAAACGAAGATTTCAATTGCGTAGATATTAAATTCTATTGGAAAATGTAACTAAAAGCCTTGATATAAAGGAGAAGTATGAAAAGTTGCATTTCTTTGCGAATTTATTTTTAATTTAGCTATGCAGCGCTGGTTCAATTTTGATGAATGAGTTCCTTTACAGCATTAACGTTTTGTGTTTTATATTTTCTGCAATTTCCGTCTGGTCCTTTGAGGTGAACTTTTTTGAAATCATAAAACAAGCATAAATCTCTTCGGCTTATTTTCTTATTCCGTCTCAAAGCTAACCTACAGTTTTTATCAAGTTTGTTCAACAAAATGCTTTGCGAATATCGTAAGTAGAGAGTATTTTATGGGTACACCACAAAGCGCCGCGGTTCGGTAAACACATTTATCAAAATACAAACCTTGTCAAATCTCAGTGTCAAACAAAAGGAGACATGTCGTAACGGTGGAGATGTGATACATTACGAGCTATTGCACGAGTTTCACTAATTTTGAACGTGAACAAATAAAATAATTGCATATACAAGCATCGTAAAATATTTGTTTGGTTGCGTTATTGTCCTTATTTTATGCTTTGCTATATGCACGTCGTCAATTTAAGACTCAAGAGTTATGGTGTTGAATTTAACTGCCTGAAATCGTCAACTATCGGGCAAGCGCGTTGATCAAAGGCTGTCATGAAAAAAAGACGCCCCTTCCTGCACGCATACACAGGTTGATTATTGTAGGTTTATATTTTTCATTTGAAACCTTAAATACCTACAGCAAAACGAATAAATCCAGGTATGAAAACAGTATAAAACGACAACTATTCAGCTACATTTTTAAAGGACAGGTATGTTTTCTACATCTTGTTACATGTTCCGAGTTGAGGACTCGTGATCGTTTATATTTTATAGATAGGTATGCATTTTATTGTGCCGCCTGTAGGTATATGTATACATTGTATGTGAGCACCATTCAGAGAAATGTTACACGAAATTGATGATAAATATACCAACTTTCACTTGCTCAGATTTTGATCGGTCATTTAGGCTTTTATGAACAAAAGGCTAGTTCGTCTCCCCCACCTTTGAACACAAGCACAATAACAAACCCCATAATGCGAAACGCGTCTAAAAAGTTTCCAACCAAAACACCGCCATCCCAGACACAAGGACAAATTCAAACTTTTGTAATTAATGTTTTTCCCGTAAGAAAATTACTAAAACCTTTTGCGGGCCGCGTAAGTTGGGTGACATGGGTAGCAATGGGTAGCCCGAAAAAAGTTCAAGTCCCATCCAAGTTTGTTAAGACGTGATGGAAAGTGGCACCTAAAAAATAATTGTAAAAATTTTAAAATGCTTAAGACTTAATTACGTTCTTTTTTAACAATTGGACGCTTTTTAAGCCAGGAAATAATCACAAGCAAATAATAAAGGGTGTAAAAAGACCCTTAACGAAAACGAAAACCACATATTCTGCCCATCATTGGGATATTTTTTTTCTTCTAGACAATACCTGGGAAACCACAGGTTCTGGAGATATTGAAGGTCAAAGTTCAATTTTTTCACAAGTTTTTTTTTAAAACCACTTTTTAAGGTTTTAACTTTACTTTAATTAACTCCATGACCCGTTTACTTTTCAAAGCATCCATTAGCACTAAGTTTTGAATGCGTAACATTGAGTTTTAACGTAAAACGTCATTTTTCACCCCAAAAAAGTCGTTTCCCAGCAATAATTTTTGCGTAGAGTTACTTAGTTTGATGTACAGAATGCTTGGTTGACGGTGTTACAGTACAATATCTTAGTAAAGGGTCCGTTTACACCCTGTATATTGAGCTGAACAGAACTGATGCCCTGAGACAGTGAGATGAAGTCACAACAGGCCGCGAAAAAGATGGTGAGGCTAACTGGATAAGTTCCAACCAAACTGGAAGGACGACGCGCGAGCTTGCGATGTGGAGGAAGTGGAGGGAGGGGTATGCCCATGAGTAGCATTAGAAAAAACTATCCATTTCAATCGAATTCCTTCAGTTTAGAATCACAAAAATTTAGAAGTCGAAATCGGAGCATGGAATCCGATTTATAAAATCTTGCAAGAACTCGAAATCTCGATAACTTGATTGCTTGACCGCTCTGTAGCTTACCGCTCAGGGCGCTAACTCCCTTTTCGAGGTTCTACAACGACTTTAGTTGTAACATATTGTCTGTAAACAAATAATCCTGGTATGGGCAATAGTTACAAACACATAATTACTTAGGTATACTATACCAATACACATAACATCACGACTGTAATTCCTGTAGGGTTAGCCAAAATGTGTACAGTCACGAACACTAATATGTGTACACTCAGCAAAGGAGAATGGGACTTGAAGTATAGGCATCTGCTCCAAGGTCCAATAGCCATAAGATATACATAATTGAAAAGAGCTTTTTAAGGAGAACCTTTGCTATCAACACGACTTTTGGCAATTCGTAGTCCATTCGCAGTTATTGAGCGAAATAGGTAACTAGTTGGACAACGAAGTTAAAATTATCTGGGTGGCCAATAGCAATAACTTATATATAATTGTCTTATATATTATATGTAATAGTCTGTTCGGAGTTATTGACCTAAATAATAGCTAAATAATAGGTCACTAGTTGGACACCGCAATTAAGATTTTATGTACAACCACTTAAGAGTTTACAGGCAACTTATAGCCATACGATATACACTATTGGATAGAGCTTTTCAAAAAGAACTTTGCTACTAGCACCACTTTTGCTAATTCGTAGTCTATTCGAAATTATTGATCTAAATGTGTCTAATTGGGCACCGAAGCTAAGACTTTCTGGGTAACCAATAGCAATAAGATATACACCATTCGGAAGAGCTTTAAATGAGAATATTTGCTACTATACAACTTTTGCTAATTCGTAGTCTGTTCGGTTTTATTGATCTAACTAGGTAGTTGATTGGGTACCGAACTGTAGCTCCTCTCTGACTCGGAATCGAGAAAAGTTGTCAAAGCAAGAAATGTTCTTCTTGAAAAGATTAATCCATTAATATATATCTTAACGCTATTAGACTATAGGGCAATTTTGTCCATCCTGCATATTGTTTTACTCGTGGAAAATTGATTGTAATTTTGAGACAAGACTTATTTCATCGTCTATGGGTGTCCAAAATACTATGTTCGTAGCTACATAAAATTGCAATCAATACAATGGGAGAAAACCACTTTTAAGTAAAGTTGGTATGTGTACCTATACATATTAGTTCTCGAGACTGTACCTATAGAACGAACCTACACCCGAATTTTGCCTGTTATATTTTAATCCAATGTAATAGGGGGCGAGCCTATTCATCAATAGGGCAGAAACACTGACTCCAGGCCTAGCCACTTGGCCCTGGGAAACGAACTCAGGACTTCAAGCTCAAGAGTAGTGCTTGTGAATACAAAACCAGTAAGGCAGTCATTAATAATAACATCATTTAATTATTAAAGGTAGTTAAATTTCACCTTTAAAACAAATAACACACCAGTTAAGCCTTCACACTGAAATGATCAAACGTGCGAATATTATCGCGTGTTTACTGAAATAATAATTGCGGTTACCATGGTTACGAGATGTCCGCGTTACGTATCTGTTTATGCCATATCTGTTTACGATTTATTTGCGAAATAATCATGGGCTTGATAAATAGAGCTTTGCAAGCAATATTTATTAATAGTTTTACTGATTCATCCATAGTTCCTAATTCCAATTACACTAAGGACTGCTTCCATCACAAATCACTTGAGAGTGAGAGACACACATCCACTAGTGAGAGAAGTTCCTCTCACTAGTCTCACTTAGGCTCCTAAATAATTATACAGGGTTTAAATACACCCTTAACGAAGACGAAAGGCACTTGTTCTTCTCTTCATTGCATAATTTTTTTTGTTCTGGTCCATACCCGGGAAACCTTCTAGTTATGGAGATATTAGAGGTCAAAGTTCCAACTTTTTCACAACATTTTACTTTTAAAACCTACATGACCCTTGAACTATTCAATTCATTCATCAGTACAATGTTTCGAATGCGTTACATTGAGTCCTACCGTAAACCCAGATTTTTCATCCCAAAAAATGAAGTGGTTTCCCAGCAATCATTTTTGCGTAAAGTTACTTAGTTTGATGTACAGAATGCTTGGTTGACGGATTCGTGAAGGGTCCGTTTACACCTATTATATATTCTTAAATTTTCAGCCGACATACTCAAAAGACTTGGGAATTTTTGTTGGCAGAGATGTGCCTGAAAAAGCTCTGAAGGGAAAAGCTCTTACCGTTAGTTTACTATCCTAATAGGGAAACTAACTCGGGAAATGTTTGAAATCATACCCGATTATTAGGAAAAAGTTTCAACCCCAACAAAGGACTGAAAAACGTTTTCAGGATAACAACACCCAATCTTAAGTTAGAGAACTATCAGAAAGTAGTAGTAGATATTATATCCAGATTGGACATGGCGAAAAATGAGGTAACTTGGTTGTTAAGTATTGCACAAAAAAGCAAATAATTACCGATATAAGTTTTTAAACTGTCATGGTCACTAACATAATCATTAACTTTACTTCCCGTGACCAGAGGGCGGGCCTATTTTTTGGCCAAAGAATCAGCATTGCCATCCAACGTGGCAATGCTGCCAGCCTTCTGGGCACTTTTCCTGTTGATAGCGATGTGGACGAATTTTTGACGCCCTGTAACCGTTTTGATACTTGAACATTTTTATTTTTTCTTACTATTATAGATTTGTAGTTTGTATACACCGTGACTTTTTAGTCGTCTTACAAAGGTGGTCCACTCAATGTGTTCGAAATAAAATAGTTATAGGCGCGATTTTTTTTTTTTTACCTACCGTATTAGGTACAAAATAAATCAATAAACATTAGAAAAAAATATGAAACATCCTGTTAATGATGTTTACGTGTCAAACGGGAGAATATACCTACCCAGCGCTCGAGTCCAGTAGATCATCGCTCACAACAGGGTGTTTTAACTACGTCATGCGTCATAATATTGAATAATATTTTTATTTTTAAATTATTAAAATCTCATAAATACCTATTTTTTTTATGAATGCTTAGAAGTCATTGGATACATGAAGTGGGCTGCCGTTGTAAGACGACTAAAAAGTCACGGTGTATAATGTAAATATTCACTTGTTGTCATTATATTTTAACTTTAGAAACGGGATATTTACCATGTTTACTTTTTGGTTTGAGTTCCCGATATTGCGGCGCTGTTGCAAGCATCACGGATAAACTACCGATTCCACGTAGGTAGACAAGTGGAGAAGATGCGATTACAGTTAGTCGGCTTTCGTCAAGGCAGTTCAAATTAATCGATAATTCTCAGAATCCTGATCTACCCCTTCAATAGCAAATGAAGCGAAAACTATTGTTAAATTACACACAAGATGTTACACGTCATTTAGTACCTATCTGTATTAATGTGATAATAATTTCCTACTAATTGGTGCCGCTAATTAGTACTTAATCCTCTATTAATAGTACATTTCTGTTCAAATTCTTGTTATTAAAACTACATTGTAAGTAACGTATACGTGACAAGCAATTACATGCCGCTGGCAACACAAAGATAAAAAAAACTTTACCTACTCACATTGTAGAAATGTATACAAAATGTAATAAAAAGGTATTCATATTACGTTTAGTATGACGGAAGACCTAAACTGAGCTATGGGCCCATTAATGGATGGAGTATGAAAAGAGATCTCGTTAGTTCAAACAGTGCCGTGGGCACGGGCCACCCCTCTCCCACAGTGGCCCCCAGTGCCTCCCACGCATTGCAAAGGTTAAGGGCAAATCATTGTGGATGCGGCTGCATTCTCTCCGCGTACAATGAAGAATATGAAGCTCTTAATATGTGTTTTCAATGAAACCATTGACGTCATAGAAAATACCTTCCTTCAGTATTATTTAGTTCTGCTATATGAGTCTCATTATGGGAGCGAACCATTTCAGCATATAAATAATTCCTTAGGTATATTGTTTGCATAAAGCAAAAGAAAACATGTTTCACTCTTTGAAAAGCGAAAAGTACGCTTCAAAGCGTCCATTATTTTGATCAAACAGTCCTATATTCCCTTTTGTCTTCAATGCTCGCAGTACTTAGCTCGGCTCCAATATTTTTATCAGGAAACTACGTTTCATTACGGAACTAATATGACGCGCAAACAATACTTGATTCATCGCCCATTTATTGACATTGAAAACAAAGGCAATGCACTGAGGCGCACGTGCGTGGTGCACTGTGCCTCGTACAGACAGACGAAAGAAAGAACAGAATGAGTAAACAATTTGCACTCGTTTTAAAGCGAGCACAAACGAAGATCAAACCTGCACGAAGACTTAAACACTTCAAAGTAATCTAACCAACTTGCTACAATGGTTTATACAAAACTTTTTAAAGCGTTTATTAACAATTTTAACGTAATTTGTTCCAATCATCAGAGCTCAAAGTTTTAATCCGATTATTTAATACTGCTTGTTCAGGAAATTGAAGCGGTTTCGTCTGTTTCGTCACAGATTGTGTTGTTCTGACAAATCGTCGGCAGACAATGAGCATTTAAAAAGTGTTTTCTGAACAGACCTAGTCTCTAGAAATAGTTTTGACAAAACGCCAATGTAGGTATAGCCTAACAGTAGAGTTTGCGCAAAATCTTTTGTGAGACTTCGAACTGAATAAAGAAAATAATTCGACATTCTTGCCCCCGTCGAAGAATTCTCTTAGCAAACAGAATAAGTGAAAATTCTTTCCGTGTCCAGGTTCCGTGCGAATCTCTGTATCACAAATATTGATTTTTAAACCAGACAGGGCTTGAAACTGATCCTTGCTCTATTATTTATGGAGATAGAGGAAGCTTAAGTGCATCGGGTAGACTAGCAAACCGCAGAGATTTCAAACGTCCCCCGTCTTTGTTCGATAAAAAACGTCGAATGTTTATTTACTTGTCAGACACACTTTTCGAAGATTTATCAAATTCCGGCCCGTCATTATGTCGTTAACTTTTAATTAATATTACGTCAGAAACTGCGTATAAGAATGAACAGATGTTTGGAGCTAGCGTGTGCCATTATTGATACATGACTTACGTACCTATATACGTAAACTTTGTTATATTTATATATACATACTTATATGTATAAATGACACATTGGAAAACACGATGCGAACACGTGTGACTGTGAATTCTATAATAGGTTCATACATAGGTACTTATTTATGTAATGTAAGTATTATTGTGTTACTTACATGCGCAATCATCGCCTGTTCATTGACCATTTATACATAAAAGTAAACACATCTTATGTACCTATACGTGAATACGATTACCGTATAAAGGGTGTAAAAAGACCCTTAACGAAAACGAAAACCACATATTCTGCCCATCATTGGGATCATTTTTTCCTTCTAGACAATACCTGGGAAACCACAGTTTCTGGAGATATTGAAGGTCAAAGTTCCAATTTTTTCACAAGTTTTTTTTTTAAAACCACTTTTTAAGATTTTAACTTTACTTTAATTAACTCCATGACCCATTAACTATTCAAAGCATCTATCAGCACTAAGTTTTGAGTGGGTAACATTGAGTTTTACCGTGAAACGTGATTTTTCACACCAAAAAAAAAGTCGTTTCCCAGCAATAATTTTCGCGTAGAGTTACTTAGTTTGATGTACAGAATGCTTAGTTGACGGCTTCGTGAAGGGTCTGTTTACACCCTGTATTTACAAAAACTTTAAACATTGATTAAGAGTTTACAAGTGTTGCAAAGTTTGACAAATGTTTTGTTTTCCGGTGAATTGGAAAAGGGTTTTGTTATTCGAAACGTTTGTAAAGTGTTTCTGAACTGTACAACTCTTTATTAGGCTTCCCTTGGATCGGCGAAAATCCGAGAGCGAGCTAAATCGTTTATTGTCTGTCCCTTTTAGGATTAGCGCGTTAACATTTTCCTTTCAAACATTTTTTGAATAATCAAACCCAGCTGTTGTTACTTTGTATAGGTTTTGGAGTATTTTCGTGTGTTCGTCTACATGGGAAACGGGTTTTCTAGCTACGTGCTATATTTACGTGGCGTCAATTTACAACATGTCTGTGTTTAACAAATGAATGAATGACTTAGGACAATAATTTGATAATTACATTTTTTCAGATATCGTCAGGTACTTACTGTCCTGTGCGGAGTCACAATAAATGGTGTTTCGTTCTCTTTTTGAAAAAATGCGTACTTTACTTAAATAAGAACAAATAATTGTGAAGGTTAGTTACATAATTATGCCTGAATCTTCACTTATCCTTTGCAAAAGACTTCAGGGCAGTCATTTATAATTTAAACAAATATGACCGGTTAATTACAGTCCTGTTATGTAACAAAGCACCTATTGCCATTCATCAGATTAGGTTCAAAGTTGATTAAACTTTACTATGAAGTGACCAGTTTATTGCTAATGGCATATCTTAGTATAAAGGAACAGGAATAGGCCTCTTTTGGTTATTTTTAAACCAAATAGTGAATAGGTACAAATCATACATAGAAGAAAGAAAGAAAAAATATTTATTTGTCGCAGGTAGACGTGCATACAAACAAAATAAGTTAACAAAATCATAAGCACAGTCGTGCTCGCACTCAGCATGATGCTGTGCTATGGGGGACCCACAGCACAGCGCTGGTTTTCAGTGTCCACCCGTGAAAAAAACGTACACATATTCAAGTATTTTGTATGGAAAATAGAGCACACGTATGATAGATAGCCAAATACCCTCATAAAAATAGGTACATTTCGGTCAAGGTCGATTTTAAGACGAATCTTACACTATCATTCTTCAAATCAAATTAAAACAAACAAAAGGCAATTACCAGCCATTTCTGAGCGTAAACAGAAAAGAAAACCCTCAGAAAAGCGCCCGTCCTTTAGAAGTTCACGACAAGACAATGCCTCTCCATGAGTTCACGTTTTGTAAATATTGGGACTAACGCGAGATGATTTTCGTTTTTCTTCACTACGAAATCAGCGTGAAATAAAACAACAAATATTATGCAAAAGGAGTAGGCAAACTCAGATATTTTGAGTCCATAATACACGTGCCAATTTTTGTGCTATTCTTTCCCTTTGTTTATCATGTCTTATGTAATGTATTATCTTGTTTTTTCCAACTATCAAATGTGCATTCAAAAGATTGCTTTGCCAAAGTGGGAGGTCGCGCAGAACTGCATGCCAATGGTCCCAGCCTCCAATAAACAATGCATATATACAGTGGCATTTACTCGCATGAACATTGAACACTGTCTTTTATGCAAAACACTGATTATGACTGTCGGCAACATTATAATAGTCAATTATCGCGCTAGCCGCGTCTCCCCGTGGCGCCCCGCGGTTCAACAGCCGCAGCGATCGGATTTTAATAATGCTATTTATAGGCGAATTTTAATACATTTGTTTTTCACGCATCCCATCTGCCTACGTGTTGTATTGTACGTGTTTGTTGTTTGTTCAAAAGTTGGGGAAAATCGATGAAAGCGCGTTTTGGAACTAGGAAAACGCTATACCGAATCTAATCTACACTTTTCAGTTTCCACTAACTTGCAACACATTTCACAGTATTATTTATTAAAAGATATGCACTTCAATATCGGAATCTAAACCAATGATTACCGCTTAAACGCTTATAACTTTCGTTTTTTTGCCAACGAAACGCACTCTAGTGCAACACTGTGCATTTAGCACACGCAGGCGCTTGCTACATCTTCATCTAAACTCGACACGAACAATCTCTGAAAGTAAAAATATGATCGTTCATAAACTTGTATAAGTTGACTATAAAGTGAATTTTAACGACCCCACTACGAATTCAAAATGGAGATACAAAAGGGCATACTGCGACGCACTCAATAGGGAACATACAACATCGTTATTGAGAATATATTCCCAGTTTTATATGCCTATAAATCTCTTTGGATGTATTGGTATGCTGCACAACTAAATAAGAACCTGTATGTGTAGGTTTTCTCTATAAATTTCGAATATCGCCGTGATTTTCTTTCATCTATTGGTTAATTGATGAAAATCTCCATTAAAAACTATGAATATTATTGACTTTTATTTCAGTAGATACTTAAGTACTCTCTTCTGTACAAACTTTAGTCCGCGAACTAAAATGATTACGTTAATCGGTACCTACAAAAGAAGAACAAAAAGCTCGCCTTTTCCAGCCTTAGACTTCAGTAATATTTTCACAGCCAACAACTTCAAATAAGCCCTGATAGTTTCGCGCTGTGAATCAGTCTGAGGCGGATTATTTTTCTTATTTCTTTCCAAGAAAGGCAGCTTTAATTTATCATTTAGGTCAAGTAAAAAAATATACATAGCTATTCTGCCTAGTTAAGGCGGGCTCGTTTTACCACAGTTAAGCCCGTTTTATGTGTGTGTACATCATTGAGGGAGCTCATCGACAAACAAGAGTGTTTGCTCTTTAAATGGGAAATGAAAATCGTGTTTACTTTTTAGCTTTACAATTATAAAGTCACTTCAATATGTCAACCGCGTAAACTCGCGTAGACGTCGCTTGACAGAATTCATTATAATATTATATATGATCAGTGTGGTCACATACCGACATGAGGGCCTTAGGGTGACGAACAAGATGATCGAATGTCTTTAGTACATTCGTTTGGTTAATGTTCTATGAGTCAGACGGAAAAGCCATGGGGCCGGGTTACGAAATAGTATGTAAAATCGATGCTAGACTTTCGGAGAAAGGCTAGACGTTACTATTTTATACTCAAAAGGTGCTTGCCCTCGGGTTCAGCGCATCATAGTTTTCGTAGTACCTGTTTTGCGACCTTTGAAATGTAACCCACGAACATTTATCATACCCCCGCCACCCCCCTCGTCAATCTGTCTAATTGGTCTAGGTTGCTGGCGGTCTCTATTTGCTCACGTTCTATGTTCGATTGATCCATGGCATTTCTACTTTTACTGGCCATTTAAACGAAAGATGTGGTATTATGAGCGGTAACTACCGTTAACGGGTGTGGCTGCCATTCGCACGTGTTAAGGGGCAAAGACCTCGAGATCGGACCACACTTCGCGATCTCGAAAGCTAAGAAGCAAAATCTTAAAACAAACGAGCCTTCTGACTGTGTGAACTTGAACTCAAATGAAGCGGGTGCTGATCGCCTGCGGAATTAACGAGTGTGTTCCGAATGGGCCTGAACGCTACTGGTTAGTGTACCGTACAAATGTATCGTTTATTATTGGGGTTGAGTTTCCCAGGCGTTAGCATTTTCGGCAAGTTAAATGTCAACGAAAAACAGTGCCTACCTAAAACCAGGCCCTAAACATGGCCGCTATATGTTTCTAAGACCAATGTTATCAAAAAACAGAATACCTACTACGAGACCTGCTTTTTGGATGGTAATCTGTTGTTGTCGCTATTTTTTCCGATAACCAGTTCGATGGATCAGCAATGTGACTTTTTATATTAATAACTGTGTATGAAACGTATAGGTGTCAATGACATGCGTACACGTAGTACAAAGAGTTTTTATCAGGTGCCTGGGATGACGAACCATGAATATAATTAAAGAAGTGTTGTGTATGTACAAAAAACATGTATGGTGCGTAGGTTCGCATGTACAGAATGGTGTGATATCGGTCCAAAGGTTCAAAGCACCATCATCATTCGTCAATAAGAAACAGCGCGTGTCAATCACCAACGGGTAAAATACTATACGTGGTATTCTAGTCCGTGCTTTCAGTCGCGTCACGACGTTTGTAGGAATTAATATTGATGAAGACGGAAGACGATTTTCATAAGCCAAACTTTGTTAGGTAAGTATATGATGACGAGCCGCAAAAGCTCATACAAACAGTCTAGCCTGAATTCATAAGAATTCAAATACAATACTAGACCAGTATTTACAACAGAACCCAACAAGTAAATAAAAACACAATACATATTTAATTTAATACTCAAGTACTGCGAAACAAGACGCCGACAAACGTCAAGTGAGCGACCAAACGACAACATTCGGTCATGTTTTTAGTCTTAATTGAAGCGAAAACAGCCCAAAGTTGGCTGGCAGTGCTCATTAAGAACAACAAACAAGTAGCTAAGTACTGCAGCCAAGAGACACTCGCGAACTAATCGGCTTCCAGCAAGGACTGCCGAACTGTGTTCGTACTACACCGATTCGCAGTTAAATATCATGTTTATTTTCCTTTTGATATTATATTGTAAGTTTGCAGACAGCTTAATTTGTGACGATGGGTGAAATGAATACCCGGAATGAAAATGCAAAATTAATGGTAAATAAATATGAAGATAACTTTCGAGCTTCAAGAGTGTTTCCAATTTTCACACAGTGCTCGTCGTTACTACGATGCAACCTTTGATCGAAGTTCTCTTCAAAAAATTATAATGACGACGACGTATGAGTGACAAAAACAAAATATATGAACGTAGACACTATACTGTTTCATCGTCTATCGATACATTCACAACAATATGTACTTAATATTATGCTGGCACTTCACTTGGCGTATTTGTCAAAATTTGTAGTGTAGTGCCACCATTATAAAGATGAAGAGTTTGTTTGGTTGAACGCTCTAATCTCAGGAACTACTGGTTCGAATCGAAAAATTGTTTTAGTTTTGGATAGCCCATTTATCGAAGAAGGCTATAGGCTATATAACATCACCTACAAAAATTGTATTTTTAAAATAAATTCACGCGGACGAAGGTTGCGTCGAGAAGTGGGTGTAACCGTACAGCCACAATTTTCCGAAGAGGGTTTTCAATCCCATCTAATGAGGAGTGAATCTATTGCAATTAATAGAACACGAATTTAAACTTTAAGCTACTTACAGACTATTCCTGAGTAATTGAAGCTTACAACCGAAAACTTCGCAACCACGAGAGTAATAAGGCGAGAGATGAAATTATATCTATTTTAATTTCATTCAGCCACGCTATTAGAGGCTCTAATGAAAATACGTGGGCACAAGGTAAAGCCTTTACGCCTTGTTGTGGTTTATATTATAATAAAAGTGACAAAGTGGATTCTGCGCGATATTAAAAATAGCTCCAACCATTAGATGGTTGAACAAAAATACCTTCCGTTCCTTCTACGGTATTCAAAGTTGGTGAACTGGTGTGAGTAGACCACAGAGAATTAGAAAAATAGAATTACCCTTCTTTAAACACTGTTTTAAGCTTTCACGGTTTACAACTAAACTTATACTGTCACTTACGGGATATCTTCCGTGATCGCGGGTCTACCCGCAATCATGGCGCTTGCAACAGCGTCGAAATATTGGGAGCTTAAAGTAATGAACAATCACGGAAGATATCCCGTAAGTGCCAGTTTAAGTTTACTCTTCTTTAAATTTGAATTAATATTAATTTATATGCCTCACCTCCTTTCGTACCCATCCTACACAACCACCTGCACCAGGATTTAAAAGAAACCTGTGATAGAGCCGTGCAGATAGCTACCTACGGCTCGAAAAAAATTTAGTTAAATCAACACGTTAAAAAAAGACGCTGTATTCTTAAAGCCCTCCAATCACTCATGTTATCAGAAGCAAATAGGTACCTACAGTGAAGTTTTGAATTTCATACGAATGATCCTTTTGCGGGTTCCGTACCCGAAGGGTAACCAACGGGACCCTATTACTAAACCTCCGCTGTCCGTCCGTCTGTCTGTCAGCGGGCTGTATCTCATGATCCGTAAGAGGTAGACAGTTGAAATTTTCACAGAATGTGTATTTCTGTTGTCGCTATAACAAAAAAAATAAACAAAATAAAAAAAGTTAAAGGGGGCTCCCCTACTACGACGGCATGGAAGTCTTCATGCGCGAGTCCGACTCGTACTTTTTTTAAAGTCTTCCAATTCCTCGTAGGTACTACAAATACAGTGCAGTTTTGAATTTCATACGAATGATCCTCTTTATCATACTCACCTTCACGCACTAAGTCGTTTCTATATTTTTTTAAACTCTGTGGGGTGAACGAACAACAGTTATGAAAGGAAATCTTTTCAAACTTGAAGTAACGTTCATAAGGAAAAGGCGCGACTGATTTATGTGTGTAGCTTTCCTTTGTTGAGCCAATACGATTGAAAAAGTGCTTTACAATTTATAGATTTGCTGTATCAGAAATATTTGAGAGCATTACTGGATTACCCGTCGGTTACATTTATTTTTTCGACAGGAATTTCGTCGAGGATCACAAAATAAATATTATCGTGTGCAAGTATGTATTTATCTTGACATGAGAGTAACCATATGACTGATAACGTTCGATTGCTGAAGATTCCCGAATGCTATCTTCTTAAGTTATTTTTATTTACGTTACGTAATATATTCTGACGTCGATCTGTTATTTTAGATTATTAAGAGGCTTTCACTATCAGGATTTGACATTTAGAAAACACTAAACATTTTATGAACCAAATACAGAGAAATCGACATTTGCTTATGACCGGAACTGAAAGGCAAAACATAAGTTTTTCCGTTTTCTTTTTACACAGAGGTGTACCCTGTGTGTATTAGTACACCCAGATTTCGCCAGTTATGTTTAAGTCCCATGTAATAGGGGTCGAACCTATTGCCATCAACCGGGCACCAATCCAGACTCCGTGCCACTTTGCCCGACCTGGGAATCGAACCCAGGACCTCATGCTCAGTAGTCGCGCTTGCGACTGCTAGACCAAAGAGGACCTCGAAGAGAGGATTTTTTTTATTTCAGTGGCTATAATTAAGCCTCTTGTGAACTCGCGTCATTTCCTCAATTTCCCAAAATTATCTCTGATCCTGAAACCGGAAAGAATCCGTTTACAGACCTTCCCTCATTTTTGCTCTGTGCAACGTCTTCCCTTAAACCAGTTAGTTAGGAGTTCGAAGAAAGGACTGCAGAGGGCCTACCACGAGTTTTGACGTTTTTCGTAACGTAAATATCTCGATTTTTGTATCGAAAATACAATTATCCTACAGCATTTTAGTTAAATTGTTTGCAATAAGCACAATCAGTATACAGATATAAATAAATTATTTTCTATACTCTTTCTCGAAAACTGGTTCTTATCGCACTACGATTAGGTTCAACATGCAGTGTATTTCACACCCGTGGTTTTTTAATAAAGCCGCATATCTATATAATTACTTTTGGAGTTTTTGAGTAATTTAAATTGTGTTTATAAATAGAATATCATAGACAAACATGATTATTTAAAACAAATACTTACTTTTATGAACAAATTAACATTTATTTGTGTGTGTGTCTTTATTGTTTTTCATATTAGGCTGTTTAGCGTTAGCATCATACCTTTGCTTCTACTTCAATCTGGTGAAAGCACGGAAAAAAAATATTAAATCATAGTTTCCTAATAATTCCTGACAAAAATACTTTTCGTTTTAATATTTTATTGCTTCAAAAGTGTATTGAAAAACGTCGTTTGATACGCGTCGGGATTTGTTACAGCAGTTCTCGGCTCCATAACACCCTCGCCTGCAGCTCGGGTATTAATTCTGTCTCGAATGCAATAACAAAGTTTCCCCACTTATATCAAAATGTACCATTGTGACTCGAATATATTTAATTTAAAAATCGACGTAAAACGTTAAAACTCTTGCTAGGGCCTCCGGTCGTTTTCCAGTTGCCAATTAACTGTAAACAGGGCCAGCATGATACTCGGAACCAATCTATTCCTGTAACCAGCGCTTAAATAGTCTATCCGAGGTAGAAAAGGTAGTCAGTTTTCAACACAAATTCAGATCACGACAACATTAATAGACCTCAAAGAGCGGTTGATTTACGAGTTAGGTAGCTGAGGTAGAAGCCTTTATATATTTGGTTTACTGCCTGAAATATTTCAACAAATCAGTCCCGAGTTATTGGGCCCGAATGACGCAATTTTTTTTGTATTTACCACCAATATTTCACTAACCTTTTGATAACGTCACATATTTCTCACTCAAAAGAGTGTACGGCAAGGCGTCATTTAGTAGGTATAAGGAGTGTAGCGACCCTTCCGTTCAGTTCCACATGACTGGTCGCCTTTACGTGTGCGCCCGAGCTTCGCGAGGATTTACAGATAAGTAATAAAACGTAATGCGTTTAAACTGAACGCAAAGCCTCCAACGGTAACATCCTATTAGTAGAGATTAATGTTTTATTTAACACACGCGCATGTAAAAGGGAATGCGGAATGTAGGTGTGCGACGCACTGTTCAAATGAGAACCGTAGATCGTCTTTTGTCAGACCCACTTTGTGTAATGTGCGTAGCGTTTCACACGTGTTGTTCATTGATAAGTGGTTATTATTTAAATTAATAATGTTATTTATTATTGTTATCGCATAATATAGGGCAAAATCGAGGAAATGCGAAGCTAGTTCTCATGGCGATTTTGGACTGATGCACTAACAAAACCGCAAATCGTTCTCAATTAAGAATCTTTTTTGTGTTAAGGACATCAGGAAGCCTATATAATATTAATTCCGAAAGAAAGAGCGCTTTTTCTTGAGAAAAATAGTGCTATTTATGTCCCATAAATACATTAAATTACAATGTTATAGACTTTTTCTCCGAGCGAAAAAAATTATAATGATTGTGGCTTTGACCATTTTTTTTTTTAATTCACGATATCCTGTGGAAGCTAGATAGACAATCTCACAACAATGATGAAAATGGAAACGGTCATTATGCACAAAAAAGTATGTAGGTCCACCGCATAAAACAGTAAACACAGAAGAAGAAAATATTTCCCGATAAGTAATCGAATTGATTGATTTCGAAAGAGACGAGAATAAATAGACAAGATGGAAGCAAAATTAATCTTTTTTTTAAATATAGCAACATTTCTGTTTTTAATTATGTTGTACATCTAATTCCGCCGTAGCGGATAAGCCCGACGTTTCTGTGGCTTAATTTAAAACTGTTTTACTTTACCCAGGTTCTGCAAATAAAAAATAAACTCACAGACATAAAGAAAATTAGTACAAAAAGAGGGGAAAACATTTTGATGAGTTTTCGCTTGTAATGAAAGCGCCGATAGCAGGTTTTGTAGTAAAAGGAAAGTTTAATTACGAACACCTATGTTGTAAAGTGAGAAGGTGTTTGAGTTTCAATCATTGTAATGAATGTTTGGCAGTAGACGTATTGTATGCGGGGCAGGGCCGCTGAGACTCGCGGCGCCTATTTGTAGCTTCTATGAAGCGCCAATTTAGGCGCCTATGTTTTTATGGCTAAACGCATAGTTAAAAGCTTTGTACACTGGTTTAATTACAAGAGTTGAATCAAATTACTGTGCGTTTTCATAAAGATCGTCTTTCAGCGACATAGTAAAATTAAACTCTGTAATTCAGAGGGTGATGGACGCAAAAATCTACCATGATAAATTTACATGGCTTTTGCAGTAGGTACGTGAATAAATGGGCTTTATGGCCATTCATCTAAACAAGATGATGATGATTTATATTGATTTCATCAAAGTCTCGTCAGTAAAAATCAATTCATTTGCCCCAAATCTTCAATATTGAAAAAAAAGTGGTTTTATTTTTTAACCAAGAAAAAAGGTTTATTTATTTATTTATGTACACACAAAATACTTAACAGGACATTACATTAAGATAGAAGATAGCTTATTTCATTTGAAATTTCTTCCAGCATACTTACGAGAGGAAAGTTGGAGGAGTTGGTTGGAGATTTATTATTTTTACAAGGAAAATTGTTTAATATTTTAACAAGAAAAATGGTTTATCATTTTAATAATTACAATTTTACTTTAACGTTTTTATTTATTTATATTCAAATACTTAGTTAAAATTATATTTTATATATGTATAAGAAAAATTAATAAACGCAGAATTAAAACGAAGAATGTGAAATAAATAAAAACATCGTTTTATAACAGTATTGTATATAAAACTAGCTGATGCCCGCGACCTTCGTCCGCGTGAAATTATTATAAAATATTACTCCCTATTCGAATCGGATTTTGTTAACAATTTCAAGGGTTTTAATTTTTTGCACGGAACCCTAATTATTTTTCTAAAATGAAAGTAGTCTATGTTAGATCTTATGACATCAGCTATCTGACAGTAAAAGTCCCGTCAAAATCAGTCCAGCCGTTTCGGAGATTACCCGGAACAAACAGACAGAACGTCAGACAAAAATTGAAAAAAATGTGTTTTTGTTAAAAGTGCCGTATGTATTTTCATATGTATTCAGTAAATAGCTGTTATTTTGATATTACAAACATACTCTTCAATTTTATTTATTTGTATAGATGTATAGATTATAAGACCACTGTGGTTGAAAGCAACTGCTACGCTGCCCGGACTGCTGGCAGCTTCCAACTAACCTACGGTATAATTTAAAAATAAACTACCCTAAGTTAAAGTAAGTAAGAAAACTTTCAGCTTATTGCAACTAATATGTAACTGTAAAAGAAGCCTAGAAGCTTTCTAATTAATTATTATTGGAAAATTGTTTTATTGTCAAGTTTGTTATGTATGTTTAGTTTGAAAAACTTATTCCATGTGCGAGCGCATCTTGTGTTTCTTCGTCCAAAGTTAAATAAGAATTTTCATTTATTTTCAGGAAGGTGAGTGAGTTTCTTATACAATTAATTAAATCAATTGACAAAATTTAAAAAAACAACGCAATGCGCCTTCACGATTTTTTTTTTTTAAGTTGAAAACGTCACCTGAATTTATTTGTAACAGTTTGTTTATCTTTCCCAATTACTTAACAGTTAAGTAATTGTTGAAACTGCCCCTGGCATGTGATAAATTCGTTCCGTTTCTCGATACAAGGGCAATATGCAAATTAATCGTTAAAGCTACAAAGGTAGAACGATTTCCAAAGATATTATAGGATTGGATGACCAACCAAGTATTGTATTGGTAAGGAAAAACATGAACATCAACGGATGTTCAATGATTTTTGGTATTAGCCAAACAGCAACGGCCTGATGCATCCTCATTTCAGCCTGTCTGCTTGCTAATCTATTGCCTCCCTCTAATTTCCAATACAAGAGATGCTCTCTCTCACTCCAACACGTACCTGTTCAAAGGTTTATTCAATGAAACATAAAATGATATGATTAATAAAGTGTGTGAACCGTAAAGGAAAATACTACAAAGTGGAAAGCCACTTGATCAGTATTAATGAAAACAAATGAAAAAGGTATTCACTAACAATAATTATTATTGAAACAATGCCCATGAAAGAATTTAATTGGTTGGTTTATATTAAATAATTGAAATGCATGTGTCGCGGTCAATTAAAACTGAACCCGTGACCTTTTACTGTGATATTTCAATGAAACTTCAGGAACATGACCTTTCAGTGATCCGTAGACGTGTACCGAGATTTAATTTGCAAATTGCACTACAGCCTGCACACAATGCCTACACAAACATAGGCATGCATGCATAGGTACCTTGAATAGAGCCTGCGCCCACATAGCCAATCTTATTAATGGGAAAAAATATCTCATTAAACTCAGTTTAAGTCTACAAGTAGGATAAAATAACAAAAGCGGGCCGGCGGTACAGGTACCTAACCGGCGGAAATCTACTTCAAAATCAAGTATATTTATCTATAAGATCGTATACGTTAAATGTTAACTAAATATTAACATCTAAACTTGTTAGAAAATGCAAATAAATCGTACTTTTCCGTTTCGAATCCGTCTTTTCCGACTTCCGGCATCTTCGGAGCGCGTGTATCTACAAGTGTTTATTTACCTATTTACGCGCTCATACAGCGATCTCTTACAATACAATAATAAGGAGCCGCTTGTGTTATAATAACATTAGCGTTCGTACGTAAAATCAACGCGGATAAGTTAGGAGGCTTCACGTGACGTAGATCGTAGGTAACACCGTGCTACGAGATCGTAGCGGCCACCATATGTTCGGACCACGCGGGCTCCGATCGATACGCGGCGCGGCGGGCGGCATGCACTTACCGTGGTCATCTTGAAGTTTAACTTGCGCTGCAGCGCGGTCTCGAGATGGAGAGCCATGATAATAGCTTTTACGAACGATTAGCAATAGAAAGACCGATTAAAAGCACTATTACATAGTTTACTGAGCCGGCTCTAAGTAATAATTTCGCGTGTGACGTACGTAGCGACTTCAGCGTGGCAGATCGCGTGTTCACGCGGCCATTTTAGCCGCCTGTCAAAAGTTTTGAGTTTCCGCCGTGTGGCGCCACCGTCGCCAATCGTTACGTCTGCGCAAAAATAGCCGCCCGAGCGGAGAGCGGAGACGGAGAGTGGCGGAGTGCGGCGAGCGGAGCGGCAAGGGGCGCGTAGGGCGCGTACACCGCCACAGGTTACGAGATTTTCCACCACCAATTGATTTATAGTACAACTTGTAATTGAGTTAAAAGTTACACTTTCGATACGTACACGTATAATAAACGTAGTATTCAAGCTCTTTTTAAATATTTTTCATGGAAAATATTTTTTGGATAATACTGTGTAATCGTATCGTGTGCGCTGTAAACTTCATGTTTTGTTTACTTCGTTCAAACTTCTTGACTCAACATTTATGAACTCACAATTAAATTATTGGGGTGCGCGACACTTCCTTAAAGGGGTCGCGCCCTTAAAGTATACTTTAAGTAAAAGCGTTAACACACTTTATTAGTGTTAATGCAACATGAAACTTTACAAAATGATTGCATTATTTAAAAAAGAGATATTGGTTTAAAAGCTATCGATGAACATTTGCGTCATATGCGTGCTACTTTACTCTGTCACAAATGAAATGAAAAGACATATGAGAAGCTGCGAACAAGCTATTAAACTCGTCAGAGACACGCCACGTGTCACTAAGCGTCAAATACCAAGTGCCAAGTATCACAATGGGAGCATGCACCGGCACAATATAAAGGAGTCGGCAATATATTTTGATTAGCACGCCATATATTACGCGACAGACATCAAAAACGAATTACTGTGCCATTACTCGCGTAGTCGCGTGTGTCGACTCGAGTAACTTTTGGGATAAAGGGCATTGGGGGAAACTGTTTTTATTTATCGTGATTGGCATTCGATTTCTGATTGTCTGCCGTCCTATATACTGACACCTAGAAGGTTGTATTTCCTTTTGCGTGAACCGAGTTATTCCCGAGATGTTTGTCTACATTTGCACGTTGATCTGGCAGTAAAAGAAAACGGGATATTTGCTGGTTATCAACCGGCTCGGCTCGTAAAACTTGGCTGCGGAAAAGGGGTTACTGTTCTGTTGTACTAGTAAATAGGTGAACTGAGGAACCCACTGCATAATACTGTACACTTTTGTCATGGTATATTTCCTACAAGGTTTTTGTTTACCTACGTATTTGTGATAATGCAATTAAATTACTAATAGTAGCGCTATTCAATCTAATATTTTCTTTTGATTGTAATCAAATCATATTTTTTGATAAATGATGTTTTCCATCTTCTTCTCGTGAGTTGGCAAGAAGAAGTACACCATCGAGAGAAATTGATGGAAGGGGGGGTCCTAGCCCAGGAGTGGCATACGGGCTAACTAAAAAAAAAAGGTTTCCAAATTGGTGAATGTATTCCTTATTGACGCAGGAAGGATTCAAGACACACTGTAACAAGCTTCTACATTTTCTTTATTTATCAAATCACTACACACCACGCTGTTTGGAGGCTAGTCACGCTACCAACTTTACGAAATAACAATTTTAATCACCTCTCCGTGATCTCTTCTGTATAAAGTCTATATAACTCTTCTATATAGTAGAATCCATAGAGATCTCATTACAATCATTATCTTCGCTTGTCCCATTTCACTTGGGAGTCAGCGCAACACGTTTTCTCCTTACATTGTCAGTTGTCAACCGTCATGCTATAATTCACTTCTCTTTCATTCTCACATAATCATTCAAGTTTTCTTTGATCTTGTATTGTATAACGAGCAGGTGTCTGCAACTCCACGTCCAAGCTTGGTCTTACCCTCCCCATCTGACTGTAGGATCTTCCATAAAACTGCACACAGACTCTAAAACCTATCTTAAAAGTACCAGGCAAACATGCAATGGCAGATATACAAGTACAACCCCGCAACAGTCTACTTCACACCACCACCCAACGAAATAAACCCAGGCAGAGTTAGCGTCTGAATAAACTGCTATCAACTAGCGAACTTTAAATCCATACGTGCAACATTAATGAACGCGAACCACGTTAGTTATACCAACATCGAGTGTAGGTAAACAATTCAATCAGAACATCGAGTGTGTCATTTACTAGTGATAGTACTAGGTGCGACTTGTAGCGGAGAGTGAAGCGATTTGCAATAAGATTCAGCGTTTTCTGTCTCGTTGGTCTACTGAGCTTGAGGTCCTGGGTTCGATTCCCAGGTCTGGCAAAGTGTTATTGGGTTTTACCAATAAGCAGCCACGGAGTCTGAATTTTGTGCCCGGTTGATAGCAATAGACTCGCCCCCTACATGAGACTGAAAAATAAATGGTGAAATGTGGGTGTACTATTAGGTTAGGTACCTACACCTCTGCCTAACTCTTCGGGGATTACAGGTGTGATATTTTATGTTATACAGCGTTTTCTTTTCAGCTCAGAAATCTATAAAATTCCACGCAGTGTTGCTTCTTAACTTTACAAGACCTTTGGGCCTTAGGTTCTTTGGTGAACACGAGTTTTAGTCAGCATACTTCACATAATTTCGTTTGACCAACGGGTATGTCTATCTTTGCTCCAGTCCCAAGCCTTCCACGAAAAATACCTAAGTAAGACGGCGTATTATATAATAATATGTCACAGTCAAAACTGTTAATCAGTCAAAACTACTTTTGGCCGCTGTTTATCAGTCAAAACTACTTTTGACCGCTGTTAATCAGTCAAAACTACTTTTGACCGCTGTTAATCGGTCAAAACTACTTTTGACCGCTGTTAATCAGTGAAAACTACTTTTGACCACTGTTAATAAGTCAAAACTACTTCTGACCGGTGAAAATTATTTTAACAATAACTAACATTTACTTAGAAAGTTATTAGGTTGTTAGGTTTTTTTTTGTGACCCCTTGCAAAACATTATGTTGTAGTAATTCTAGGACTAGATAATTACAACGTTCTGAAACAACATATTTCAAAAGGAGAAAAAGCATTTTAACATTGTAAGGATGTTGACTGAAACAAAACTTGAAACTGATATTTTTTTAAAAACTTGTGAAAAAGTTAGAACTTTGACCCCCAATATCTCCGTAACTAGAAGGTTCCCAGGTATGGTCTACAACAAAAAAATGATCGCATTGATGCGGAGAACAAGGACCTTTCGGCTTCGTTAAGAGTCTTTTTACACCCTTTATACACCATACGAGCTAGTAGGTAGGTAATCACTACCTAAGATGAATGCAACACAATTTACCTAGTAGAGGATCTGGAAGCGGTTGCACGAGGAAACAATCCACATATTTTTAATCCATTTATTTTTAGTACAAAGTCGGACAAAATACTATCTAACCTTAAAAGGCAGTCAGATTTAACTACCGATACAAGGCCCCGTAAACAATGAACATAAAAATCTTCAATTTATTTTCAATTCTGTCCTTTTATCCTTCAGATTTTTAGACGCAGTACCGATAGTTCAGATTATAGAATGGGGACAAGGCTCGTATGATCTTATCCTCGCGATAGCCTTTCTTAAATATCGCGTCAAATTACACGCATCGTTGGTTTTCACTGATCTAAAATTAATATTAGGTTATTGCGTCTATCATATTGACGTAGGTTACGGAGGTTGGTAGTTTATGCCACAGAGATATATAATACTAGTTGTATATGTCACTGTTTTGTTCTATGTAAGAGGTTAGGGTTAGGACTGAAATGGCGGTCATAGGACGCCCTCAAAGCTCATGAATATTCATTATATTTTCAGGATATCAATAGATATAAGGTTCGTATACCTAAGGGATGGAGATCAAGATCTTTTATAGGGTGTAAGGGACAGCCCTCCACAAACTGATGGGATGAGTTCAGTTACCATACTAAGATGACCGGTACAAGAAATTATTTCAGGAATGTTATGGGAATCCAATAAATTTGATTTGTTTTATTTCTTCATACGCAATGTATCGTTACCGTGGTAAAACGCACGTAGCGAACGGCAAGCGCGACGACAAGTTCGATGAACTCTGTAGCTAGGCAGGAAATGAACAGATGATTTCAGGCGTCGTTCGTTAGAGTATTTCGCTTCCATTGTTGGATTTTTGATTTTAGCCGTATTATTTACATAAATGGAGTGAATGTAATTTTACATTGAAATAAAGGAATAATAAGTATCTGAAAAAAAAACCGGAAAAAAATCCGGTGGAATATTATACAAAATAGGGAGCTGAATGCACCCTGTCAGCTTGTGGAGGGCTGTCCCGTACACCCTGTATTTCTTAAGCAGAACCTTTAAAAACTTTTTAAATCATTTCAGGACATTTTTTGTTCTTCTAGAACAATTTATTTCTTAACTGCTACAAGTCTAGCCCTGAGAGGCGTAGCGGGTATTTGCCACATAGAATTTTGAAAAAAGTTCCGCTTCGAAAATCGTCATTTGTGCCAGTCATATATTATGTGTGCCAATCTCTTTGTTTGTCTCTTTTTTCTTCTTTTTAAACTCGATAAATCATGTTATCGCCTGGATACTAGGCGTTGTAATGCGGGAGAAATATACGGTCCCCAGGACCCCTTGCAAATTGCTTCTCTTGAATATTGACTCTGACAGCCCTTGGACGCCGAGTGCGTGTATGACCAAAATGTATGAACGTGGACGATGCAAAAGGACCGTTCTGTAGTTTCTACAACCCCTATGAGAAAAAGACGTTAGTATATGTTTGTATGAACAAGTCTTGAACGCCTTTTAGATGTCCTTGATCGCATTCAGTTTCATAGCTGAAATCCACTTTTATTATCTACTAGCTTCTGCCCGCGACTTCGTACGCGGATCCTGTTGCTTATGCCAGCGACAACGGGGTCGTCAAAATCGAAGATCTGAAACGTCTGATGTCGAATTCTAAGAGCCCGGGGACGGGAAAACAACGGGATGCGCGAGACGATTCGAGATGTTCTATATCTTTCATTTTTGTAAGTCAGAAGTCGATGCGTAGATACGCTTGGAACTCAAGCGTAATTCTCTATCCGTGAACGTCTCCGACTCGCGAGACAATGCGTGACGTTCACGATTAGCGGTCAGTCACGCATCATATTCTTCACAGTTCTCTAGAAACCTGGATGTAGATGCGTAAATACGCTGAGAACGCAGGCGTGCTTCGTTATCCAAGAGGAAGAGAAGAGAAGAGAGGAAGAGGTTTCCTCGGAGCGAGTTGCAGCCTGATGTTCTCGAACAGCATCAAGTCTCTCCTGACGTTCTTCGGTAGATTCTTGGGATCTTATGATCCTCAATCTTTTAGCTCCTTAGGAACATTGGGAAAGATTTGACCTATTTCTAGGCATGGTTATAGTTTTATTGTGAAGATACCTGATCAATTAAAATCTAAGTGACTGCTCCCCTGCGTTACCGGGTAGGCTACCGTGTCACGAAGATAAGTGGAAAAGGAAATTAAACACTCAAATAAGATAAGCCCGAAGGCATATTTATTCGAAAAGATAAAAAAATAAATGGGAGTTTTGTCCAGTAGAGTCAAATTTTCAATGATATACCGTCGTCATCGAAAATCAGTCTTAAACTGTTACCGCCTTCACCGCGTGGAGATACTCCCAGCTTATGTTATTTTATAATTATACAGTGAAATTAGTGATAGCTTTGATTTCTACATCAGATGTTTCTGATCTTCGATTTTTATAAGTTAACAGGAAATGCCCATCAGACCGAACAACTTTTGCTAAGATGTCATTCCTATATGTGTTATGGTGTAGCTGGGCTCTTGGAGTTCCACAACAGGTGTTCCAGATCTTTGATTTTTATAAGTCAACAGAGAGTGTTCATAAGATTGAACAATTTTTGCTAAAACTTCATTCCTATATGTGTTATGGTATAGCTGGGCTCTTGGAGTTCCACAATAGGTGATCCAGAACTTCGATTTTTATAAATCAACAGATAGTGCTCATCAGATTGAATAATGTTTGCTAAGACGTCATTCCTATATGTGTTATGGTGTAGCTGGGCTCTTGGAGTTCCACAACAGGTGTTCCAGATCTTCGATTTTTATAAATCAACAGAGAGTGCTCATCAGATTGAACAATTTTTGCTAAGACGTCATTCCTATATGTGTTATGGTGTAGCTGGGCTCTTGGAGTTCCACAACAGGTGTTCCAGATCTTCGATTTTTATAAATCAACAGAGAGTGCTCATCAGATTGAACAATGTTTGCTAAGACGTCATTCCTATATGTGTTATGGTGTAGCTGGGCTCTTGGAGTTCCACAACAGGTGTTCTAGATCTTCGATTTTTATAAATCAACAGAGAGTGCTCATCAGATTGAACAATTTTTGCTAAGACGTCATTCCTATATGTATTATGGTGTAGCTGGACTCTTGGAGTTCCACATCAGGTGTTCCAGATCTTCAAATTTATTCTCTCAGCAGAAAATGCTCATCACGTGGAACAATTTTTGCTATGGTACCATTTTTGTATCTCTTATAGTTTAGCTATTCTATTGCGGTTCTGCATCAGGTGTTCAAGTTTCCAAGATAAATTATAGCCTATATGTTGCCCAGACTTAATACCTATACAACACAAAAAAAATCTTTCAAATCTGTCTAGTAGTTCCGAAGATTAGCGTGTACAAACAAACAGACAAACAGACAAACAGACAAACAGACAAACAGACAGAATTTTTTTTTTGGATTCGTGCTCTATTACTGTTTCTAAACCCCCCTCAATTTTTTTTTTTTTAATATATTCAATGTACAGACACAGTTTTTTTACTGTCTTATTATATTTATAGATTGGCGACCCTCCCCGGCTTCGCACGGGTGTCATTTTTTAATAAAAAAAACTGAAAAGTAAGCTTAGCAAGAATTTATAAAAAATTGTCTTGACAATTACATGTGGCAATTTTTTTTTAATTATACAGGGTCGAAGGGACACCGACGCACAAACGGTTATCACGTATTTAGTTCGTCATTCTGAACCACACCACATATAAATTTTTCATTGGTAATTTAAAAAAAAACAGCTGTCAAACTGTATGGAACAGCTGATTAAAAAAAAATAGCGATGAAAATTTTCGATGTGGTCCAGAATGATGTACTAAATTACGCGGTAACCGTCTTTGTACATCGGTGTCCCTTCCACCATGTATAGATAGATAGAAGATAGATTGGCCACAGCTTCTTTTTTTTTAGGGTTGTAAATCATCAAATAACTCCTCCTGCTCTGGGTGGAGTGGGAGGGAGTGTCAGACTTGTACTGACTAAAACCCATCCATGTTCCTTCTTTGCCCTTTGTGTTCCAGGGCGGCGGTATCAATTTCGAACAGTCCCGCAGCCCCGGAGATTGGTCACAGCTTCACAGCATCTCTGAAAACATAAGAATACCGATAATCCAACGCTATCAAACCGACCTAATCCTTTCAGTTTGTGTAGCGCAGTGTTCAATGCGGCGACATAGTTTACTCTATGCCTATACCACGACACATGCATGTGTTTGTATGCTTGTCTGTTTGTCTGTATGTCTGTCAATGCAAACGGAAACTTAACTCTTTGGTGGCACTGCGCTTCAGTGCGCCGCGCCTTGAGGTACACAACGCGATCTATATGGACACTGTGCTACAATCATAGTAATTATACGTTAGTTTCATATTTGTGAAGGGTTTGCCAATGTCATTGGGGGAGACCGCAAATAGTACTCGTATGCATGTGTGTGTACAGGACGGAATAAATTAGCAGTGAAAGTTTTATTGTCTCGCTGGAAACGATGATGATTCATTCGGATTGTCCCGAAATAGTAGATTTTCCAAGTTTAATCCCCCTTTAGAGTCGACACTAATGCGATTATTCACCAATTACTAGAAAACCCCAAATCCAACTAGCTTACAAAAAAAACCCAATTCTGGGTTAAGCTCGCCATTGTACATAAGCTATGTTATTGCAATTTGTATTTATAGTTTTTGTTGTTTTGTGTGCAATAATGAATAAGAATAATAAAAACATTTTATCTTAAAACTACATTTGTATTTGAATGAAAAAACATAGATAATGTAGGTATCAATTGTGTATGTTAATTTTTTGAAAGATCTGGTTAGTAATCATGTTTTTTTTAAGAATCTTTTTAGACTTTAACGCAATATCGGTACGTCCAATTAGGACTTACGATGCCACAAATATCACACTTATCATAACATCCCTATTTTTGGGTAGTTTTATGATGGTTCTCTTAATGTTTTCACAAAATTTTCGGACGTACAAACCAACAGAAATATCAGTAAATCCTACCATCAGCTAATATTTGTAGTGTCACCGCTACAATTCATGCTCGCAACACAAAATGAGATCAGGTTTCAATAACAATTTCTAATTGAATTTCACAGCTAACCGTGTCATCGACTGTTTAACGGCACATTGATAAATTAAATAGATATCGCACGGAAATTATTGCACATATACTTTGTCTTCCATGTACCTATTATGTAGTTCATAACTGTGGATATCATATCGTAACATCACTCCTACTTCCCCGTTGGGGTGGGCAGACGATTAGACGATGTGTTTTGTGCACCCGCAATTTTCACCACTGTTTCGATGCTTATTCCGTCATTATAACACTTCTGACTGACAGATGTCGCGGCTATAAATTGAAAACTTAATTGTTTCGCAGAGTTTTTGGAGGGAGAAGTAGTGCTTATGATAGGATTTTATGAAAACCAATCGCTAAACGACGTTTAACTGGGGGTCCAATAAATAAACAAAAACTATAAAAGTAACAAGTAACATATAAAGTTATCAAAACCTATCTATTTGTACCTATTTTTCAGTTCCTTTCCTCTTTTCTGTATTTAGTGTGTACATAAACTGTTGAATAAACAAAGAACTCCGCCCGCTAACAGCATCACTGAAGAATGTCACATGAAATCGCTCACCTAGCTTTGACAGCCCTCAAAGACTGTTCCAGATTTATAACGCCCACAGAAAGTTGCAATAGGATATAAGGTTTAACGAAGTTATATCATAACTCCCACATAGCCGTACGCGACATCAAGAATTCAGTTTGAAGCAATAAAAGAAGAATATAAGAAACTAAATATTTCAAAGAGTTTTTTTACAAAATATAATTCCCTCACTCCCACATTATAATAGATACGTCACGTGCCTAAAGGTCTAGACTGAAATAAAACAATTTTAATGAGAACACCAAAAACATGCTCAAAGGCTATGCATCATATACGTCTACGTCTTCACAGGAACACAGAACAATTAAACCCTGTGGAGGAACACACGCCGACCAACCTGTGCAAATCCTAATATAATTTCATGGTGGCTACACCGTACCTACACAATCTACCAGCCGTACCTAGGCACAACTACGGATAGCTATACCTAGGATACATGGTACGTACGGTTGGCAGCCGGGGGGAATAGTAATGTGTTGTTAACTTACAGACTTGTTAAATTGTATGCACGTCCAACTTACCTGATTTATAACCGTTACAATTGCTTTTGTTTTAAATGATTTACTATTACAGTTATAGTTTGTCTGTTTCTCGGATTTAATTTTCAAAATACGTAAAGTTTATTGTATTGTTGTTTTTCGTAATAAATCTAGACTAAAAAGATGGTGCCTTTAGATTTTGTTTGAGCACTCCAAAATTAGGGTTTGTGTAAGCAATCTCAAATTAATTACAAAGGCGTTTAATATAGCAAGGATTCCCAGTAGGATGCCTTTAGGCATAAAGTTCCAAATAACGTTATTAACTAAGTGGACCCTAAAGTCGTTATCTTAATTTGTATGTTAGGTACACACGAATGAATTATCTCTACCGCAAACAGTACATAAGTCAAAAGCGGAGAACAAATTACAACATACGTTCCACGATAACATCAGTTAGTATTGAAACAAATAACAAGCAAAACCAAATAATTCTCCCTCGTAATCTTGATTAGAACAACGGAACTCAAGTGCTTACCAAACTGGCCGCGGGAAGAACAAAGCTCACTCGTGAGCCCTTCATTCTTCAACAACAAATCTTCCCTACTCGCGACTGTAGTTTGCTCATTTGGAAGAAATGAAAGAGGGCCCTTGTCTGAGCCGAAGCCTCCACTCTTTTGTTGAAAACGCGTTTGTTCTCAGTGGCCATTTCACTAATTGCGACCACCTCCATTGTCTCCGTATAAATTAGACGTAAATGTTCCGCTTCATCTCGTTATCTCCAAGAATTTTGAATAAACACAGTTTTTAGACGAGCGTCACAGTACTCAGGTAAATGAGCCAGGCACAAACTTCGTACTCTGTGTGGTAAAAGCTTTGTTAAATGTATGAGTGAAATTATTTTAAGTACTTAATTTTCAACGCCTCTCGACGTACAATATTTATTACCTTACTCAGTGTATCTTTCAACATAACTTATGTGGTAGGCGTTGAGTAGTTTATATTCGTTATTTGAAATATATTTTATCTTGTTTGTATTAAAATGTAAAGGTACGAGGTACTAGATGACGTAGACGGTGTGAAAACATACTACCTGGGTGTATTTTCAAGCATCGAAATGGAACAGAAATCGATAAAAGTTTAAATTGTGCTCACTCATCGCGCAAAGCTACAAAAGGTTCCGACCTTTGAATGTATTCGTACCTATAATATAATAGTCTCTTCTCGAATGTTTACAAAGTCCTCCACACATCGCCTCCCCTCGCCTATACAAGCGACTGCCGCGCTAAAATAATTTCGATGCAAGTTTTTATATAAAACTACATTTCGATGAAAGGAAAAATGTGCGGAAAATTTCACAGAGCATTGTTTTTTTGTTTCAAATGAATAGTTGTATGTTGGAGAGGTTTACCCCCTGCAGACAAGACAGTAATCACGACGTACCGGCAAGTTTCCTCCACCCTTGTGTCTGGCTTAACTCAAGAACCACTGAACAGACTTTGATAGAGCTTACATTATTCGAAAACTTGTTCTTCGAAGAACGTTTATTTAATAATTTGGGTATGAGACTGTTTCAACTTGTTAACTTACCGTGTATGTTTTATGGGACCTCAATTCGCAGCGGCGGAGGTCGTAGGAGTCAGGCAGCAATCTATCACATCTGGTGCACTGCTCAATTTTCACCAATATCGCTACTTTATACGACTTTGATTGTTTGAGCATAGGTATCTGTTATTCTCAATGCAGTTATTGAAAACCTGGTTTTGAGTGAATAATTCAGTGCAAAGCCAGCACGTAAATAATCTGCCGAATACAAAAGGTCACGGTCTCATCGTTGTTATTTCTGTTTCCGAATTAAGAGATGTATTTGTGTCTGCCCACCGGCGTTTCGCCCAATTTGTCAAAACGAAAACGTTTTGCGATATAAAGACGGATTATTTTTAGAAAATACGTCAATTGTAGGCGGTTTAGTTTTCGTAGACATTTAATTTAGTGTTTCCGTAACCTTTGGAAATGTCGGGGTCAAAATTTGGATCGTGATGTTTTAGCTGAGTCAATAAACAGACGTAGACAGTAAGTAAATAGACAGAGCAAAGCTACTTTAAATCTTTAGTACGTCTGTACACTATGGGCCAAGTTGGCTCTAGAATTTGTATTAGAATGGTTCCATTTATCGCCACTGCGGTACATTTTTGTCATAATCAATCAATTATACCAATAATTACCTCTTAACGGGAAGTAGGTAAGAGCAATTTACCGATTTCAATTCGCATGAACGAACCCTTTGTTATCAGGGAATGAGCTATTAACGTCGATTCGATTATTATTCTTACTGTCTGCTATTCTTAGAGGTTTTAGCACTGCCTAATGAAATACCTTTGTTAACCTATATAATGGTAAGAGACGAAATTTATTATTGTACAGACGAGACGCCAGCACATCAACCTACCCGAAACTGTCAAATTTTCCCCATCAACTTTGAACCTAATGCTTTAGCAATAAAGTTGAAAATCTATTAAAGAAATTTGACAGATTGTAGTAGCTCTATGTGCTGGCGTCTGCACACCAGCTTAAATCACTCAAAGATTTACATTGGCTAAGACTCTGCAGAATCATGAATAATCTGAAATGTCTTTCACTAAAGCGAATTAGGAAAAATCTATCTTCTGTATAAATATCAATAAATTGCCACGAGTTTGACGGAACAGTACTTGAGGTCGGACGACCGATTTGGGTGGGTTTTTGTTGTATTCGTAATGTCAGGACCAGGTTTGTATGTATGTTTTGTTTTAATTTATTTTATCACTGCATAAGGAAACATTACATCACAGGCAGGGCTTAGACTACAAACGCACAGCTTATTTCAAAAGAAATGCGAAAGGAAAAACGAAATGTAGACTGTAATGTGTGAAACCAGGAAGAGAAGCACATGTTTAGTATGAATAGCATAATCATAATCAGCCTATAATGTCCCCACTGCTGGGACACAGGCCTCGTCTCTATGAGAGGGAACGGGCTATAATCCACCACGCGGGCCCAGTGGGGTTGGTAGATGTCACATGTCTTCGAATTTTTGGTTCTAGAACATGCCGGTTTGTTTACGATATTTTCCTTCACCATTTAGAGAGCAGTGGCGTTGAAATAAATTACACAAAGTAATGCGCCTGCCTGATTTCGAACTGGGTAGTATGAATATAAGATCCCATTAAAATAGACGGACAAATTTTGACACAGCGTTCAGTACGTCTAACCAAAGATATCCAAGCAAAAGAATCACTTATTAAAGGGATTTTATTTTGACCTAAAATAATAAATTGCTGGCAATATAGAATACACACATACATTATGGGTAGGCACTTGCACTCGCGCCCCGACGCGCGCTTTCTCGGAAGTAGGTACTTATTCAGTTCTGTTAATATTATTCTGTATTTAACCATAGTAACTTTCAGTTGACGAACATTTTAGTTTATTTTCGTTAGCTGATATTTTTCTTGTACGTATCTAATGCGTTTTTCTTTTTTTCTTTTTACCATTGTCCTTATTTTGGTGGTCTGAATAATTTCTAAAAAGTTTGTCCATCTATTTTAATAGGACCTTATACATAATATATACCTGTATAAAAATATAAAGCTAAGGTATAAAAACAATTATGTAAATTTAATATTTAAATAATCGCAATTGAGAGGAAAGGTAATGCTCTTGCTCTATGCTAACTCCACTTCTCATTTTCTTCATTAGAAATTTGCACCCATGCAAAGCCGGGGTGGGTCGCTAGTCTATATATCTATATACATATAATAAGACAGTAAAAAAACTGTGTCTGTACATTGAATATATTTAAAAAAAAAAAATTGAGGGGGGTTTAGAAACAGTAATAGAGCACTAATCCAAAAAAAAAATTCTGTCTGTTTGTCTGTTTGTCTGTTTGTTTGTACACGCTAATCTTCGGAAACTTCGACTAGACGGATTTGAAAGATTTTTTTTTTGTTGTATAGGTATTAAGTCTGGGCAACATATAGGCTATAATTTATCTTGGAAACTTGAACACCTGATGCAGAACCCCAATAGAATAGCTAAACTATAAGAGATACAAAAATGGTACCATAGCAAAAATTGTTCCACGTGATGAGCATTTTCTGCTGAGAGAATAAATTTGAAGATCTGGAACACCTGACGTGGAACTCCAAGAGTCCAGCTACACTATAACATATATAGGAATGACGTCTTAGCAAAAATTGTTCAATCTGATGACCACTCTCTGTTGATTTATAAAAATTGAAGATCTGGAACACCTGTTGTGGAACTCCAAGAGCCCAGCTACACCATAACACATATAGGAATGAAGTCTTAGCAAAAAGTGTTCAATCTGATGACCACTCTCTGTTGATTTATAAAAATCGAAGATCTGGAACACCTGTTGTGGAACTCCAAGAGCCCAGCTACACCATAACACAAATAGGAATGACGTCTTAGCAAACATTGTTCAATCTGATGAGCACTCTCTGTTGATTTATAAAAATCGAAGTTCTGGAACACCTATTGTGGAACTCCAACAGCCCAGCTACACCATAACACATATAGGAATGAAGTCTTAACAAAAGTTGTTCGGTCTGATGGGCATTTCCTGTTGACTTATAAAAATCGAAGATCAGAATCTGATGTGGAAACCAAAGCTACCACTAATTTCACTGTATAATTATAAAATAACATAAGCTGGAGGTATCTCCACGCGGTGAAGGCGGTAACAGTTTAGGACTGATATTCGATGACGACGGTATATCATTGAAAATTTGACTCTAATGGACAAAACTCCTATTTATTTTTTTATTTTATCGAATAAATATGCCTTCGGGCTTATGTTATTTGAGTGTTTTAGACTTTTTCCAATTATCTTCGTGACACGGTAGCCTACCCGGTAACGCAGGGGAGCAGTCACTTAGATTTTAATTGATCAGGTATCTTCACAATAAAACTATAACCATGCCTAGAAAGAGGTCAAATCTTTCCCAATGTTCCAAAAGAGCTAAAAGATTGAGGATCATAATTAAGATCCCAAGAATCTACCGAAGAACGTCAGGAGAGACTTGATGCTGTTCGAGAACATCAGGCTGCAACTCGCTCCGTCGAAACCTCTTCCTCTCTTCTCTTCTCTTCCTCTTGGATAACGAAGCACGCCTGCGTTCTCAGCGTATTTACGCATCTACATCCAGGTCTCCAGAGAACTGTGAAGAATATGATGCGCGACTGACCGCTGATCGTGAACGTCATGCATTGTCTCACGAATCGGAGACGTTCACGGATAGAGAGTTACGCTTGAGTTCCAAGCATATCTACGCATCGACTTCTGACTTACAAAAATTAAAGATATGAAACGTCTCGAATCGTCTCGGGCTCTTAGAATTCGACATCAGACGTTTCAGATCTTCGATTTTGACGACCCCGTTGTCGCTGGCATAAGCAACAGGATCCGCGTACGAAGTCGCGGGCAGAAGCTAGTAATAAATAAAATTATTTTTGTACGTGATTCGGTAACTTAACTCTATTGTTAAAATAAATCACCTCCTACAGATATTTAGTAAAAAATAAATGTCGACCTAGTCAGGAAAAACTCTTTATAAGTCTACTTAAATCCGAACATTATTTAAGGAAAATTAAATATAGACCCAGTTTATTCAGGAAAACTCCTTATAATTTTCCTTATTTAGACAACAAAAACAATAAGTTCTTAAAATAGAATTACCAGAATAAAGCTTCTACGTAATATGCAATGTAATTGCAACTGCAACATGGTTGCGAACATTTAACGAACACAGCAGCGAATGACAATGAAAAGTTCAAAAATGGATTCGAAACGGTCATTACACGCTCGCTAAACAGTCCGAATTACGACTGTGTTGCATTACACCACTAATTACATTGCATGTTGCATAGTCCCCACGAGTTCAGCCACAATTTTAAACCTTTTGTTCCAGCGAGCGTTTTCAAAAGGGACCCTGAAGCATCGTCTGAAAGTAGAGGGCAATAAACTTTGCTTATCAAAATTTAAACTACCTGCGTAGGCTGAACGTAACAAAAGCTCAATGAACGAATGTTTATGAATGATATTTTGGATGTAACTGTTTCATTCACTCTTATTATCCTGAAAAAGTCTTGAGGAGTTAAATAATAACAGCCGCTCGGGTCGAACTTTAGTTTAGGTTAGTCCTGCCTTTAGACTTGCCTAGGTTGGTCCGTTAATGGGTGACCACACATTACATACCGAGTTTCCTCCGTGCCTCGCGGAAAGCAGGTTAAGCCGTTGGTCCCGGCTGACATTTGTTGGCCCAAAAGTCTGATAACCAGTCTTACCAAGAGGTTTTGTATTACCTAGTACTAGCTGATAGCCAGTTGCTCCATGTAAAATACTGGTATTCAGCTGCAACCCGTTAGGCTAGAAGCCGACCCCAACATAGTTGGGAAAAGGCTAGGCAGATGATGATATCCTGAATAGTCAACTAGTGAACATGGGCCTCTCTTAAGACCGTTTCCATCTAATAAAAGGTAATGAAGGTAAGGTAATCACGATTTCTATGAATGGGAAATGGATTTTTATTGAATAACTGTAGTATTTTGATGTAAAATCTAACCAAAATTCTATCCTCCTGAATCCAAATGTACCAAGACGCTAAAGAAATCATTATTTCTACAATCAGACCTCAGCGCGGTCTATTCAAAATTTTTAGGTACTAAAGTAGAAGGAAAACGACAAAATGAATATTTTTACGAGGTGGAAGCACAAGTATTGGACGCGAAGTCCCGGCCTCCCCGAGGGCGCGCACACTTCACACCAATGTTGCTGAAAATACTCACACCATCACAACTTTTTCGGAAACTTCGAAGAATTCCTTTCGTTAATCTATTAAAAGAGTCAAAACGAGACATGTTACGAAGAAGTAAACGAAGTGCATGAAAGATTTGACATATTTTCGTGCAATCGCATTCGCAAGTTTTGTTGAATTGTGTTAGTTAAATTTAAATATTAATATTCTGTGTTGTCTGATTTTATATTTAGATAGATTTTTAAGTATTAGCCGTAAGTTGATTTTTCAATTTATTTCGGGTGTGTTTGCAAACCACTGTATTGGATGACCATCCCGTAAAGATAGTGTGTGTAAGTTTAATAATAATAAATAAATTTATTGCAGTCGTTTAAAAGTTTTAACACATAGCTGTACAACATATTTAATTCTGTCTTTTTATTTGCTAAGACCTAAGAAAGAACTTTCTGGAAACTTTAGTATAAAAAGCACACCTATCTTAATATTACAAATGATTTTAATGAATTTGTTCAATGCATAACTGTCCATAATATCGACACGCCACGGGCCGACTGAACTCGTCTGCCCGACCAATCGTGTGTTCATATACTGCAGGCCATGCTCTTTTCATCCACCACAAATTAAAAATCTCGGGAAACTTCTCATTCGTCCTCAAATAGTACTGAATGAAGCTGTTCCACGAACTACGGTCAAGGCCTGTTTTGACAAAGTCTATAAATGAAATTAACTTGTCTATTGTTTTGAGTTCGGGTGTTATTTATTACTTTGAAAGTCGCCTAACTAACTTAACTTTAGTAAACATCTAACAAAACCATGAGTAAAAGTTATTACGACTAACCTACAACGACATGTTTTAAATATACAAAATACTATTTCTATATTGGTGACGGAAACCCGCCGTAATGCGTGTCCGGCACGCACTTGGTCAATATTTAAACACATACAGAACATTAAGTGTAGCTCTAGTAGGCGTTGAAGTCAAATATAAAGAGTATCCATTGAATATAAATAATTGATGATATGTCAGCACTCACTCGTACTGCTATCTCTACATTACATGATTTATGATATTCTTTTGACATGCAAAGATATAATGTATCAGTATTGAAGTTCTGCCATATTTATTGCTTCCAGGCACAATATTTATCAACTTTAGTTTTTGATGGAGCAATAGGAACAGTTTTAAACAAAACTAAGTGCACGAAGTTGTAGAGCGGATTTACCGGAAGCGGACGCGTCGACAGCGGCCGTCGCTTCAGGATCGCAACACGCTTTCATTCATCCCGCAGTTAAGTCCTTTCGGAGCCGATGCCGGTTTTACACGGAAACTCTACACTAGGCGCCGACCTCCTGCCTGTAGCGCTCTCTCCCTCGCACCCGCACTACTCACGCCTCGACGGCTGAAAAGAGAGAACAAAATCAATACTGTCTGGAACACGCCCACCGGTTCAACTCGGTAACTGCGCTTCCTCGCTGGAAATTCGATAAAATAAAACTGGGTAAAAATCATTAAATTTGTGTGTTGGTGTTAGGGATCCTATGTCTTCGGATTTGTTGATCGCATCTGTGAGTCGCAGCAGCCGGCGCAGCGGCCGGCGGCGCTGGCGAGAGGTCACATGTTCCGCACGTGGTCGGCTCACGTTACAATGTTTACCTGCGACCGCCTGACGGTCAGGTGAGACCGACGCTACGGGCTACACTCGCGTAGCTATACGTACTCAGTACTACGCCGACCGACTCCCCGAAATAAGCATTTAAGGCCAATTTTACTACTTTACCGAGTAGACTTACAGTTAGGGCGCTCTCGCACAAGTTAAGCAAATTGTTTGCAGTCTCTCTGGGTAAACACTCTTAAAATGTAATCTTGACTCCAACCTCATGATACCCATATTCAGTGGGCGTCGGAGCCGGCGAGCCCGCGGCTACGGTTTGCATTTTTATCAACCATCGACGACAGGCAGCAACATTTTATTTTGCGTGTCATAAATATGGAACTGGTGAAGACGAACATACGCTGGGATATACAACATTTTCATGCAAACTTATCTGAAACTATGCATAAGTAAGTAGCGACGAAAAGAAAGCTTCCTCTTTGCTATAAAAATAAAACTTAGTACATGTTCTTGTGTTTCCTGCATCACATTTTAGAGAGCTCTTTGTACTTTATGTACACGAGCGTTGATGTGAGCAAAAAGGTACTTACACAAAATAAAATACACGTCGTACAGCAAATATGTTGGGGAATTTACTAGACTACCTTTACAGGGACTTTAAGTTACGAAAAGTTATAATTAAGCTGTACACAATATTTAGGTTTTAGAGCATACTTGAAAGTAGGCTTGATGTAGAAATATGATTATATCCTTCATAAGTTAAAACAGAACACAGCTTCTTTGTACCCACACCAGTCACATTTTCACGAAGTGCTTATATGTGAATGGAATACGCAATGAGCTGTCCCCTTCCTTATAATATTTATACGAAACGTTAAGGATATCTCAATTTATTACGTTCCATTAATTCCATCGAAATGTTGTGGAAATAGCCGTGTTAATAATCAAGCATTATGATTGTGTTTGCAAGAGATCTTGGGTTCGATTCCCAGGTCGAGCAAAATGGTATTTTCCATCAGGAATTTCTGGTTTGGTTGCTGGCAACAGGCTCGTCCCGTTTAACTTAAACAAAATTGACCAAAAGTGGATGTACTATTAGATACAACCTCTGCCTAACCCTTCAAGAATTACAGATGACATGTTATGTTACATGTAATAATTATAGCAGTGGAAAACAAATAATGTAGTGTGTACTATCATCGTCTGTGTAATTTGTATGAGTCAAGAGAGAGACGGGTATTGCGGGCTCGAAGGCAATGCTAACAGAAGGCTTCTATAATTTGTAACTGTTGGCTATACGTTATTTGGGGACCCCTTAAATATGCAGACCTGCAGTTTGTTTATTATGCGTATTGATAATAGTTATCACTTGTAACCTTCTATTTGAACAAGATTTTTAACTAATGGTACTGAGATTTGTAACTTAGTTTTGGGGACTTTTAACACTCTTTACTTTATTTAAGGAGACTTTTCAGTAAAGAAATTCCTTCCAGCCGGGATTCAACATTTAAAGATAGCTATAGCATTTATTGTAAATTTATGGTCAACTACATATTTAAAAATATTATAAAACTCCTTAAATAAATCGGCCACGAAAACAAATAACTTAAATTATAATCGATTATAATTATACCTACTACAAAATAAGTACATGTACGAAAAAAGACCGTAAAAATGGTTGCACATTAAAATATGTAAGAAACTTATGTTTCAAAGCGCAATGCACCAAATGTAAAGTATATAAAGTGATTCATAAGTATCCACGGAATAATTGCACATTCGTAGATGGGGCTAGTTGGAGCAATAAATGGCTCATGGGGCGCCTTGCAATCCACAGCCAACAGCCAATGGACAATGGTTATGGTCGGTCTGAAACCACTACACCAGTTTTATCAATGCGTAAATACGTATCTTTCGTGACCATTTCCTTTTCCGGGGTGTATGATATTTTTAGGGTTGCCAACAACGTTTTTGTCACTGAAAGTTATTTTTATAAATTATTTAAAATAATGTATGACATTCACGTAAAGGTCAAAATTGTCTCCAGAAAATTATAGTTTTTTTTTTTTTTTTTTTTTCATGTGGCAAACCTAATAATATGACACGGAAAATCAATAAATATTGCTAAAATCTTACTTATTTTTTTTAATAAATCATTTTTGCCTGTACCAAAAAGTAATCTGAACTAACTAATACAATCACCAACCATACTGCTCAAACATAATCAAGAAAATAATAACCAAAGCAAATAGCTGTCCCAACCATAGATTATAAACGTATTTGCAATTCAAAACCTTTAGTTATCCGCCATTCCGTGACCGAACATAATTAAAATTTGCCTAGGTGACGTTCGTCATTAATTATTTAGCGTAGTTTGAACATCTTTAGCGGGAGCCAGTCGACGTGCAATAAATGGGCCGCAACGCCTTATATTCCTTATATTCAGAGGACAGAGTGAGCGCGTGCTCGGAATAAGTTACCGACAGCGCGCTAAAGGAACCCGGCGATCCCGTCTACATAAAGATTTATTCCCATCTGTAACTGAGAGGAGGACGCGACAGTTTTTCCCAATTATAAGGTGTAAGCGCCCCATTTATTAACATCTCGTCAAAGAAATCACGATCTTGCCGCTTTTCCTTCGGTTTCACGGAGGTACGTTCGTAGTTTGCTACAGTTTCGAAAAGTTTTAATTATTGCGCCGGCTAATAATTCCGAAATTGTACTACTGCTTCGTCCTGGCGACATTTTAATGAGTACAAGGAAAATTAATTAATCGTACTTATTTTGCAGTGTGTTGCAGTTCAGCTGAATTCTGATTTAGGTATTGCTAGGAATCCTATTTAGTTCAACGTACTGCAGTGGCATTATAAAATATTTACCCTCAGAATATTTACCGTCTTAAATTCCCAGTAAAGGCTTTCAAAGCTATATTAAACATGCAACGATCCTGGTTAAAGTTGGTTATTAAAAAAACCTAGGACCAAGATTTCTCTCTTAAAAGGAAATACGATACCACACCTAATTATTTTGCTGCGGGCCGTAATTAAATTCTCATATGCGCATCTCTATCATATTTGCGGACGTGTGCGGCAATATTCCCGGCAAATATTACAGAACATGAGAACATGTTTGTAAGAAAAACAAAAAAAATATGTGTCACATCTGGGGAGGGTAGTGAGGGTAGTGAGGGTAGCTGCAAACTGTATGTGGCAGGCGCGGTTGGAACTGGAAAACTTCGCCGTCCCGCGACCAACGGCAACTTTCTTGTCCAACTCCACGCGCCGCGGTGCACCGAAATGCCGACCGTCTTCTTTGTCATTAAAATGCTTTATTGATGTAATATGCAATATTTTATGGCGGCGAATATATGCACGTCTGGGCACGTAACAGGCATACTTCTGCGAAAACTTTTAAAGATAAATTATTGCATGTAATTAGTTATAGCAAGCGAAATCTCTTCTCGTAGCACTTGCTACGACAAACTTTTTCGATGTGATTTTCATTTAGCAGTAAGATGACCAAGAGTTTTGAAAGTGTCTATGATCGTTAGCTCTAAACATTAAACTTGATGATATTGTTCTAAGCATATTTTACGTATATACGGCGTATGCTCGTGTAATTCTATCTCAGCTCTACCATAAAGCGTAGGTATGCTACGCTTCCACATACCATTAGCAGTAAACACGTACCTACGAGCAGATAATAAAAATTAATACAATGCGCCGTAACTCGGTATGCATTTCAAACTCAGGCACAATGTAAAAACAGGACGGCAGTCTCTGTAGCCTTAATATCCGCTGTTTCAGACTCGTAACCGGCTAACAATATTGCATTGCGTACGCCACGCGCTAGTTCCGTACTTATCGCGAAAGTTTCAGCCGGCGGCCGCTGGAGGGGGCGAAGGGGGCGCCCGTGGGGGTGGGGGGCAGGCGGCGCCCCCGCTGCAGTATCGATCGCGTCTGCTGCACGCTGCAACGCTGTCTTCCGCAGATCAGTCCTTATCGTCCGCCGGAACGAGCCTCCGCTACAGCCCCGCACTAAAAAGGCTTTGCGACACATTCTGCATGGAGACGCACGCACGCCGACTGCAGGCGCAAGTAGCGAGGCGTGCGCTCACGCTTCACAGAGCTAAGCTTGTTTATTGAAAATCGTTCGCTGTTATGTCTCAGCGTCTACCTACAAAGACTACATGCCCGATTTATGGGAACATAAAAATAATGTACCGTCCGCAATACGTTTGACGATACCATTCGACTAGTTTATGTGAACGGTTATGCGATTAGTTCGTTGGGAGATTAAGATTGATCACTCCTACGCAAAGAAATATAAAATATAACTATTATCTCAACGCTAAATACAAGTCTTAACAGAGAAAGAAACAGCAGAGCGAATAACACTTTGCGCCATACGAAACTAAGTTTAAAACTGTCGTGTACTGTTGCTTGACATTTCAGGCACTAAATTCATTACAGTTGGGGCGGTTTTATAAGTGACGGTTAAGGTAAGGGTAACAACACCGGTCTAACTATAAAATTTATAACGAAGGACCAAGTCGAAAGTTGCAAGCGTTGAAAATATTGTAAGCTGCACTCGTTTCGGGCAAATTAAATGAAAAACGAAGTTTCGCCGCGTGGCGGACAAAGTTGGCCACTCAAGTTTGAAGCTCGGCGAGAGCGCGTGCAGACTACCCACAGTACCCCAGTACCCAGTACCTACCCCCGGCCTCCTCGCGCTACATTATACATAACACTAACATACATAAACCTTTCCCACTCCACATGTCTCGATCGTATTAGGATAAATATGTATGAACGTCAGCTCAAAAGTTTTCCAACTACTGATTTTTATTTTCATGTAATTGTATTGAACCTACACTATCACACAACTCATTGACTAAATTAGTATCTAACAACCACTAACACAATCAAAAGGTTAACCACATAACATCACGACTGTGATCCCTGAAGCGTTAGGCAGAGGTGTACCTAATATTACCCCAAAATTTCGCTAGTTACGTTTAAGTGTCATGTAATAGGGGTGAACCTATTGCCATCAAGCGGGCACAACTCCAGCCTCCGGACGAAGCCCAATAACACTTGACCCGACCTGGGAGTCGAACTTAGGACCTAACCGTAACGCTTGCACTCACTAAACCAAGAAGGCAGTACTGTACTAATTTTCATTTTTAAATCATTGTTGCGGATCTACACAATCAAATAACCAATTTAGTATCTCACAGAAACCAATGACACAAACAAGAGGTTGCTGAAAACTGTTTACCAATAGCCATAATAGGCACTTAACAAACTCAAGGAAAGCCCGCCGCCCGATGTGTACTTTGTAAGGGATTTATAAACCTGTCTGAGCCTGCATATTAATAAATGGAATAAATTTCCCCCACCTGGCCCTAAGTTCGTAGCCCACGCAACAAACACTGTTAACTCAAAAGTTATTTAAAGTTGGTACAATCAAGACGGTTCAAGGTATACTTAACATCTATATTTATGACGTAGTTGTCTGGCCTGTGTACTTTACGGCCGTTTTTCCTTTGATTTTTGTACAAAAATCAACCGCGTCGTTACTAGAAATTACAGTTTCAGCGAGTCAAATCGATAGAAAGCGACAAATAGGTACGTATACAGCGACTGAATAGTTTGGAAATACGCCAGGCAGGGGCACTCGACCTCTGCACAGTGCACACTGCTTGCCCACTTCAGCACTGAGGCACTGATGTAAGACGCCACGCAGCTTTGTGATCGATTGTACCACAACTGTAGTACCCTGTGAATCCAATACACTGTATCTGCAGTTACAGTGTTTCGAATTAACAACGTCCATTCGATTTCTCTTTGCCTGTTACATGGTCTTGCATTAATAGATTTTGGTCCTTATGCATGAAAAACTGAGATATCGTTATCAAAAATACACTGTATTTAACCAAAACTGAAGTCCTAAAATAGCAAAACACTGTAATCGAAGTTGCAGTGTGATGTCAAAATAATCCTCGCTCGTTCCAAGACACAGTGTTTTGTCAAAACTATCGTGCGATTGCGGGCCCGCCAATCAGAGCGCGGCTGAGCGACATTCTCGATCGTTATTGGTCGATTTAACGGAGTAAGTACACAGTTTGAAGCAGCCGCATTGTTTACACGCGCTTTTGTTGTTTAGTTATGAAAGTTTTTTGTTTGTTTCCGGAGTAATAAGTGAATTAATTAGATGTTAAAATGAGTGGTTATCGTAATAAATTGTTGATAAAGTTATCACAAAGAAATGTGCAATGAAGCAAAGACACAGAGAGACCCGAAAATTATTCTAGAAGACCAGAAAAAGAAGCACCCCATGAAACCCCCTTGCAGTAACTGTAAGAAGTCATGTACTTCTTCTTCTTAGCGTATCGATGGCAATCTAAATTGTGTCAGCCCAGAACTGAGCTACTGTTTGGCGCTTTCGGCAGCGTCCATCAGTTCCTGTAGTGAACAAACAACAGGGCATGCAGGACACGATATTAAGTGCCCCGTTGTTTGTGGAACAGCACCACATTTACACTCCAGGGCAGAGTCATCAATGAATCTCCACCTGAGCAGGTTTTCCTTGCTGCGGCCAACCTGGGTCCGGAGTCTATTTAAAGACTTCCAGGTCAGCCATGGCAACTCGTGTCCAGGTGGTAGATTTTCGGCAGGTGGAACAAATGGGTTAGGTAAGGATGCACTACCCCGCCACAGCTTTAGTCTTTCCGTGGATCGCTCGCCAGTGAGTGGGGTGACACACTTCAGAAAGCTGTTTCGGCTTTTCAGCCTTTGCAACACGGGGGTATTTTGATGTAAAGGGTGTCGTGTGTCTGATACCATTTTGGCTCTTTCGCTAAAGCTTGCCACTATTCTGCGAACTTCTGGTGGCGCTATTCCTGCCAGTGGGTACAACATCTGTACCGGGGTCGGTTTGAGGCAACCAGTGATGATCCGGCACGTTTCATTCAGAGCTGTATCCACTAACTTTGCATGGGCTGAACAGCTCCATACGGGCCACGCAAATTCGCCAGCTGAAAAGGATAGCGCCGGCACAGTAGTCCGCAAGACATGAGGCGAAGCACCCCACTTAGAAAAGACTAGTCGCGTAAGAGACTGTAGCGAGTGTGCACCATCCCAAGAGAAACCCCAAGATACTTTGGAAAGTTACTGTGCTCGATAGACACCCCATCCCAAATGATGTTAAGTCTGCGCCTAGCCTCTCTGTTTCGAAGGTGGAAAATGCAAGACTGTGTTTTGCTCGGATTAGGTTTGAGTGAATTAGCGAGGCTAATTCACCAAGAGCATCTGACAAGCGGACCTCCACCTAGTCAAAGATGGTGGCTTGGGAGGTGAGGGCAAGGTCGTCTGCGTAGAGGAAGCGAGACGTGTTCGGGCTTGTTGGTTGATCTTTGGTGTATATATTGAATAGAAGTGGTGCCAAGACACTCCCTTGGGGCAGGCCGTTCTTTTGTGCCCTCCAGCGACTTTTGTCTGAAAGAAGGTGAACCTGGAAACGGCGGTTGTGGAGAAGTTCCCGGAGTATTCGGATAAACCTTTGGTCGCTGATCAAGGTCTCCACCTTCCACCCCAGCCGTTTGAGGTTGACTGTGTCGTAGGCAGCTGCAAGATCCACGAACACGTTTGTTTTATTGCGGCATAATAAGAGTACCTACATTCAAAATTATAACTTACACATATTTTTTAATAAGATGACTAACTGTCAATTCAATTTGTACATAATATAATTTTTACTTGAACTTTCAATACAAAACAAACTAAACTTTCTGAGATACACTGTTTGAACCAGTAAAAAGAACACTGATTAAACAAGGCAATACACTGTAACTCTGAATACAGTGTATTACCCTAACAGTCTCTTCGTTCGCTTCTGATGACTATCGCGGCAATACAAGTTATCTATGTTAATACATTGTATTTACGGTAAAATATTGTTTTAATTACTAGGGCTGAATGCGTTATAAAATTACCTTTTTATTGATATCAAACACTTAAAACTTTCTAAAGAAAACATGGAGGTAATCCTCTGAAAACAAAAAAAATAGTTTTTGCTCGTTTTCTCAAAATCTGTCTTTTGTAGTTACAGTGTATTGGATTCACAGGGTACTGTACCGTGACTGTACCTCGCGCCACGCGACGTGCCGCACACACCTCACATGTCTTCAACACTCTTCTTAGCCATCTTAATGAAACACAAGCTGTAATGTATTCAAATTAAGTTAAATCAAATGTTTAATTTTAAAATTAAACGCATTCAATGCTCTTTTACCAACAATTTGAGACTATTTTAGCTTAATTAAGACATCAAAGTTTTAAAATATGCGGTGAAGTCATTAAAACTGTACTTTTTCAAGGGAGTACGTTACAAACAGTCAGTTATTTAGTTAGTTACAAGACTTCCAGCCACTTAACGCAATACATTCGACTAGTTAAACAGAAACTGCACAATTGAAGCGCGGGGAATACTTCGTACGACGCGCTACGCTGGAGCTACGCCAAATTGTGAATATATTTAATATTATAATATGTGTCATAATTACATTAGGCAAATATATTTAAATGGTTTAGTTTTTAAATGTTCATACGGGATCGCAGTTAAAGTATTTCTATGTATGGTTAGCTTTTTTTATTCGAAGTAATTTTTTTGCGGAAGCAAAGGTCTGTGAATATTCTTCCTCGTGGAAGGATGAAAGGTTCCGTATACCTTTGCATTATACATTATAATACGGTAAAATTATAAAGAAGCAATTAAATTTTAAACACAATTTTAAAATTCCAAAATTTTATAAAAGTAGCTCTTTCAAGTGAAACTTCGTAGCAACGACCTCAAAAAGTGTTCATATTTTATTTGAAAGGTGATTCAAATGTATTTTGCAGTAAAAGGCGGCAGTCGTTAACAGTGACATCTCCAAATTTTATTTCTCTTCGCATCGTCATTGTGAAACAGTTTGCCGGTGAAAGAGTGAATTTTCTCGTGTTAAGGAGAGCCACATTGGAGGCCCGCCAGATGGCTCTTGTGAGGAGGGCCCTCCGCCGCCTCCGACTGACGCTAATTGCTACCAACTCTTCCGAAATTATCTCAATTATACTGAATTTATTAATGACTATTAATATTACGATTGTTTCGAACTTTGTTTCGTTGCACACCAGCTTTAATAGATCGCAAACAGCTTTTTTTACGACAGACTCATAAAAATGTAAAACGCTTCAAAATATTTTTGATGACGTAAGTAGAATTTAATAAAGCGAATAATTGGGATAGCTGCGCGAATTCTTCCTGATCATAACGATTGCACGGATGTTTTCAATATTTTTTTTGGTGAAAATATCCGTAGTTCAAAATTGTGTGTTCAATTGTCGACCTTTTATGTGATTACGTACCCATCTACCATTACCCCATAGTAAATGGCACATCGGGCTGTAACCAAGGGTCGTGATGTTGGAAGTAAGCCAGAACAAAATGTCTGCACACAGTTACATTTGCACTAGGGATGCACTCGTCTTTAGAATCAGGTTCTTTGTCCAGCCATTTTATTCCAGAGGTTTTAACTCGCCCTTTGAGAATGAACTACGTTAGCAATCTACCTCTGCACGGCTCCAGCGGACGTAATTAGATACTTTACCCGTGTCGTGTGTTGAGGGACTTAAAGACGGTTAATTTAATATGATAATTACAACCGTAACTTTATTCCTTAGTCGACTTCAGAGACGTGGGAAATAAACATGACGCGTGTAGGTACAAAGTTTTCATTTCATGTCTGGGCAAACACGTAACGGTGTTAATTCTAAAACAAAATAGAAACTCAAACATTTTCTATAAATAATGGAATTGAAAATAAATATAACGTCTGTGTTTTGTTAACTTATTCTGTGTGTTTGTCCATACAATCCCTATTGGCTACCTGTGTTGTGTTGCTGGCAACCGTATCGTTTTCATTTCTTAAGGAGCCCAGACCCGATAACGTACAAAGGCTTTTGTAATACAAATGTTTTGTTTTTAATAAAAATGAAAACGGCAACTTTTTGGGAAAATCTTTTTAAGGAAAAGGGGATTGTACAATGTTGGTACTTACATTGCTTAAGATTTTTGTTAAGTTCTATGAAAGCCATTGTTTCGTTTTGTAGTACTAAGTTCCCTATTGTAATAAGTTTTATTCAGTGTGAAGAGAAAGAAGGTTGGATGGAGACTTATTTATTTAATTTAAAGTTTCATGCATACTTGTGGTATGTACCTACATCATCTGCCTATCATTTTCCCAACTATGTTGGGGTCTGTTTCCAGTCTAACCAGATGCCAATATTTTACATGGAGCGACGGCCTATCTGACCTCCACAACCCAGTTAGTACTGGGTAATGCGATACCACTTGGTAACACTGGCTGTCGGAATTTCGGGCCACTGATTATTTAACGACTGTCAAAGATCTACAATTGACAGCCGGGACCAACGGCTTGACGTGTTTTCCGAGGCACGGAGGAAACCCATCCACGGACCAACCTAGGCAAGCGCGGCTGAAGATCGACCCGAGCGGCTGTTATTAATTGGGCACGAGCTCCTTGCACACTTGTAGTAAATAAGGTAGATTAAATGACAAACTTTTGGTAAAAAAAAAATGATAATACCAATGACGGATTTGTTAAACATCTCAAAAGTTAATGTACTTTCAAGATTTTTAACGATCGGTCCTGAGAGGCCGTTGTAGGTCGTTGCAGGTCGTGAGTTTGAAGCCAGACAGGTGCAATACTTTGTGTAATTTATTTCACACCGTGAAGGTTCTCAAAATAGTGAAAGTTTTCTTTCATTATGAAATCGGCATATCCTAGAACCAAATATTCCAAAGACATAATGTGACATCTACCAACCCGTACTGGGCCAGCGTGGTAGATTTCAGCAGCCCGCTTATTCTCATAGAGTTAAGGCCTGCGTATCAGCAGCGGGAACATAATAGGATGATTGTAAGGATTTGTATGGTTATAATGACAGACTGACACTTGGTTGATGTCTAATAGTTTCGCCATGTTTCGTAGGTACCTAAATCTATCTATACTAATTTTATAAAGAGGTAAAATTTTTTTGTAAGCTTGTTTTGTGTGTAGGGGGTACCGTAATCTTCGGAACTACTGATCCGATTCCGAAAATTCTCTCACTAAAGGGAACCTACATTATCCCCGAGTGTTATAGGCTAGGTAAATTTAAAACGTACCTGTGAGTACATTCTGTACATAACGGGAGCGAAGCCACGATCAAAAGCTAGTTAAGAATATAAAGAATATTAATTGAATTGACAGTTATGTAGCTTAAATTACCACGTTTTTTCGCAAAACCAAAGTAAATACGGCCAGTATTAATAATAGAACTTATTTCACCAAAATTAAGATTTATTATTTCCTATTATCCATCACAGAAAAAAAACAACGACAATGCTCTCTATACTCGCACAAAAAGACGAACGTAAAGATCCACCCACATGACGTACGTACAATACAATACATTAGATACCTATACATACTTTGCGCGCATCGTTTTATTTGGTCCGTGAAAGATGGAGGCTCATCCCACTTCGGAAGGAGAACACTTGACCGCAACAGATGGCTGGGCTCACCACCTATCTATACACGTAACATATACTTCACTAGCTATATGTATACGAGCGCTGAAACCGTCCATTTCAATCACTTTTTTTTTTAACCTTCGCATATTACTGGCCTGCTAAGACTCTCTTTAATTTAAGTTTTCTACCTGAAAGGTTGGTTGGACTTAGTAAAAAGAGGATATTCCTGTATGAACGGCGAGTTTACGACGCAATTTCTTTTTATTATAAAATCACCGTACCTTGCAGGTAGTCTTGCTTTTCTTAGTTTAAAAATGGTTAGGGTAATGTTAAACGAAACAATTTCATCTAAAGTGAAATCTAATAAAAGTGATTTACCTAATTGCTTTTTTATTTTTTTGTTGTTTTCTAGACTGTAATCTTATTCTTTTCAACAAATATGAATAAGAGAAAATATAAATGTAAAAAGAAAAACTACATCAACCGTAAGGCGTCCAAACTAATTGCACTCAAGTCCGAGTTCAACTCAAACATCAAGCAGCAAACAGGGTGTTTATAAAACAAAATCTCCTATTGTCTATTCAAAATTGAAATGTAATATGAATACAAACGAGATGAAAATGAGGGCGTTCATATCTTCACACGTTGGTTCGCGATGAGACGTGAGCGAGCGTTCCGTTGCACGCAGCCGGCGCGCGGCGGGCGCTGCATTTCCGAACGCATCGCCGTTCAATATCCGCGAGGATTGTTTGTAGAACCATCGCCCCCCTCCGCCTGCCGCCCGCGCTACCACCCCGCCGATACCGCTGCCTCTAATGGAGCCTGCAAGGGTGTCTCGTTTTAGAAATAGACTTCACGATAAAATGATATCCCTCCTTAAGATTTAGTTTTAAATTAAATTCTGTCGGAGCGTGAGTTATTGGTTTCGTGTTATTTATAATTAAGTTCTGCTAGACGGGTATCTTCTCGCACTAGAATGTGGGGTATCATGTACCTAGTTCATAGAAGATTGAATTTCGGAATATGACACTTTTGGGAAAGAATTATTCTTCGTCTCAAGGAGAATTATTTTTCTCATCAAAAATAATCATCATTGACAATTTGACATTAAGTAATTAATCCTACATCTCTCTCATTTTACTCAACAGTAGTTTTTTTGCCATCTTAATAAGGTAGGACTTGGTTTTGAATTAGGAACCTACTGATGATGATAATGATGTGCTACAGCCCTGATGACTCCCGTCCACAATAGCACATGGTGGACACACTTCAACGTCCATCGCTCCCTTCACCCAAGAGGTCCATCAAGGTAATTAGTGATCCCTCGATTGAAATCAAAATGTGCTAATGTATGGTGGAGCTATCCACTTTATTACTAACTAACATAAAATCACCCGGTAGCAGGTACTTAGTTGTGGTGTAACCGAGCCGGATTAAACCACAAAACAGGGTTTACTATTATGAGCTTAGTTTTTTATATCTCGCATGAAAGGGTTAATTTTCAGGTTCTGCTAAGGGATAAATTTTTAATTTACAATCGAGGTGTAGCTACTTATCCGACGTGAAATTAACCTATACTAATTACTAATATTTTAAAGAGATATTTGTTTGTAAGTTTGTATGTAGGGAGTAATCTCCGGAACTTATGATCTAATTCTAAAAAAAAACACTGATAGAAAGATATATTATTCACGGGTGCTGTGTATAGGCTATAAATTGTATGTAGATCGTGCATATTAGCCGAGCTATCACAATTTTTGCGGATGAAGTCGCGGGCGAAGTGCTAGTGCATTATAAAAAAATCGATGTAAGCAGTTTCTTTTAATCTCGGAAAAGTGGAAAACTTTAGTTAACTTTAGTCAATAGAATACTGTGATTGACAACCAAATTTAAAAGGAAAATTGATTTGCGACCCCTAAAACTACCAACTATTTTATCAATTTTAGTTTTCGAACTTCATGTTCACATGAAATGTCTGCAAACTAAATATTTTATATGTTAGGTACGTATCGAAGGCTGTGACGCACATAACTTGGAATCAGGCATCTGTATAATGTATTTCAGTTGACTCCCTATATCTAAAGGGAGCAGCAATAAATACTTGTGCACAGCCCGAAGGCTATGTGAATGCGCCCCCGGGGCAGACGCGATTGAAATAGAGATTATAGAAAGAACTTATAATTGTGTTAGATCTACTGAAATGTCGTATTCGTAGATACTTAAGAATAAGACTGAATCGATTAAAGTAGCAGGTAGTTTTTTTAACTGCCATTACATTAATTTATTTATATCTAGAGTCCTTCCGCTGTTATTTTAGGAACCAGCAACCCAAACGCAACCTAATGTTACGACAATAAAGATTAAGATTTTGACAGTTATGCAGCCATATGTAAAATAACTCTCACCTACTCCTAATTACATAAGTACCTACCTAATGTCTCCACACCATCCAAGCCACAGCTCCGTGCTACGAAACTAAGAACATGCTGAAAACACATACCTAGAAAACTACTGAAATAACCGCAAGTAGGTACACAAAACCCCTACCAAGATATTTATTGATTAGAAGGTCAAATGGAGTTGCAATTAAGTGCCAACATTTTTGTTTTGGCAGAAACACACGCTGCGTTTGGCATAAAAATGATGGACTCCAACTTTTACGACCTATTAGTTACTTTTATATAAAAGTCTTTCGTCTCCAATGTGTTTATGTGACCTTTTTATTAAGCTTTTCGAAATTGTAACTGCGATTTAGAAATATTATGATACAACTTTGATTCTAGATCAAGATGGAATTGCTTACAAAAAATAATTCACCAAAATTAAATTTGGTCCTTCAGTTTGTATGTGAGGTAGATCACACAAACCTAATTACGACGATGTATGCAAAAAGTAAACCGAAACCAGACATGTAAAGTAAGGAACAATAGGCACTTACACCAGGAACTGGAGTATCGGAACTATTCAGGATTTTGGTCCTTGGAGCCGGATTAACGTTGAGTACTTGATGGGCCACGCTTCCACGCCCACGAAGCTTATAACTCTTCACAATAATATGCCACCCACGTCTGAGTAAGTAACATAAATAGTGGAGGAAAAGTTTTAAGCCCTATTATACGAGCAATAAGGTCAAGTGTGGAAATTCAAGCCTTGGTCACCACAAGGGTTAAATGGGAATACGTCATGAGTTCGCAGAAAGAGAGATCTACTTACATAATGTAATTAGATAAATAAAGCGATACTACCTACTTCGTCGAGAGTATTATCCAAAGAGCTTTGCGTTCGATGTAAGGAAATATTGTGACTAGGTACCTACAGTCTAATATTTGCCTAACTTTAGAAACAACCACGAAATTGAACTATTATGTGTCGACATAATGACTTCTTAAGAATCTACTGATATTTACAAATTTTAAAAGGCTTCATAAGTTGCTGAAAAGACCTTTAATTAAAAAAGAAGCAAAGTAGGTGCTTCGTGGAAAACTAAAACTCTCCCTCAATAAACTAGTCTATTAGAAGTAAGTAAAGCGGAAAATGCCAGCGTCATCCTAATATTTCCGCAGCTTAAAACGTATTTCATCTCAATATTAAACCCCAAGCTTTTGAAACTACGATCAAAGGTTACCTCTAATGGCTCCACAGTTAATAACCCTTAATGTACCCTATAGTTTAGCTGTCAGCTTCAATAAACGGAGCGTGTGTCTACAGTATACAGCATACTATGAAAATAACTAGTTTCCTGGTAAATAATACATGTATACCTGTATACATGTGTACCTTCGGCAGTGCGAAATATCCAAGTCGTAACACAAATTCGAGCTACAAGTCTGAACTGTTCGTATGTCGCATGTCTCCATCGCAAACGCTGGTAACTTCATGCAAGTTATGCAGTCGATTTGGGAACTGTCTCGCGTAGACATTACTCGACATATCTACATGCTTGCTAAGTGTCGTAGTTATGTCGCACAACGCCTACATACATTATTACCAAAGGTTCTCGTTCGCAATGGTCGATTCTGAAACGTTTTCGATGTTCACTGAAAGATTAAATTCGGTTTTGAAAGAGTATGGAACTGAAGCTGAAAGCGTTATTATAATACACATTAGTTTAGTTATACAGCGTTTAGGTACATGTGTGTTATAAGAATAGTGGTCTATCTGGTGATACTCAAACTCAAACTCAAAGCATTTATTTCGATTAGACCATAACAGGCACTTTTGAATGTCAGAAAAACAAAAAAGGCGAAGCTACAGTTCCAGACGCAAGGCATAATAACTTGTGAAAGTACTGTAGGTTCCCCTTCCAAGGCGTAGATCAGAATGGAGAAGAATGGGCAAGAAACTGCTGGATTGAGGAAAAAAACGTAAATTCATCAACACGTAGAAAAGTCAGCTAAGCTAAACGGTTATATGGTTATCGCATCATTGGTACCGTCTATTACATTTTTAATGCAGGCTTTCCAACCATTTTCGTGAATTTCAAAGATTTTATAAATTGTTACATTGCAATATTTTTAGGAATGGAGTTCCTATAACTGCCCCATGCACCTGTTTTACTTCTCTTCCTACAATAGTTTTTGTATTGAACAACTAACGTCCGCCCTCTAAGTCTTAATAACTTTCATAAAAAACAAGACAAACTAGGATGTCGTAGGTGTTAATACACCGGGCCCTTCTCTGTTTATCTCGTAGAGACCTTGTGCTGGATAAAGATATTATGATGGATGATGCAGCCAAACATAATTTAAAATATCTCTATCCAAACATATAATTGAACCTTTTGGCGTCTGTTTGTCCGCTTAGTAGTTCTTCACTATGCAATTTGATGAGGTTTTCCAACATAAAGAGTTTTTTTTCTGTGTTTCTGTGTCCTGGTTTAACAATTTGTACCGGCACATGAAATGTTGGTGTCAATTTTAATACATTGATCTGTCTAATAGTCGCAAACGTTGCTGAACTTGAGGTCCAACAGTGGTTGTTGGTTGGTACCTACAGTAGCAGCCCGGATGCCTTGTGCCCGGTTGATGGCAATAGGCTCATCTCCTATCGCGCGTTCCTAGTATAAAATAAAAGCAATTAATCTAAAGCCAATTTCAAGGTACAATTGAGTTCGATCACGAAGACAAATGATATGTCCAAGTAATGTAAATTAAAAAACAAGATCAGTTTTTCTCTTTTGCTCTCTTGCGAAACGAGTTATGAATTCCTCCACTGCCAGTCCAGTTAAGCGTTCTTTTACTTAATCAAGATGAAAAGTAGGTATGCAATAGCGAGCGAAGCGAGCTCGAAAATTTATATTCAGGCACCGTGTCCCCGATTGCTCGGATAGGTTCTTTTTGCACTTTCATACAGAAACACTATGCAGAATAAAAAATTCGAGCTAAGCGAGTTCGAAAATATTAATATCACCTAGGGTTTGAAAGATTCTTGAAATGTTCAAAGCTGTGTGTGCAACTTCAACCCTGACCACTTTTGCACCCACCTCCCAACTAAAACCACCTATTTTGAATAAATTAAGTACAAAATTGATTCACAATTATTACAAATCGGTGCATCATATAATCAGTGGTTTTTGTTGAGATTTGGCGCCCCGAGCCAATTATAAAAAAACCTTTGGTACCGTAGGGTTGCAGTGAACTTCGCAAATTTTTCGCATCCCGCCTCGGAGAAGTAGTATTTTCTTTTTGTCATTCCTTCAGATATTATAGAGATATGACTTTGCCAAATTATGCATAGTTTAAGAAAAACTGTGGTACCGAAATTTTTTTTCATCCCGCCTTGGAGATAATATTATATTTTCTTCTGAACATCACATGAACCAAGCCCAGGAAAGGTCATGACCCCCATGACCCCTCTGAATTCGCCCCAGGGCCAACTTTGCCACTGGGCACAGGCCCAGGGCCCCATGGTCCAAAGGTCCCCCATGTTCCTGTAACTGTCAAAAGGAAACAGGACCGCTTCTAACATTTTCGAGCTCGCTCCGCTCGCTTTTGCATCCAGCTTTTCATCATAATTAAGTCAATATTATAGTTACATATAAATGATGTTTTTTAGAGGCGGAGAAGTTTAAATTGAAATAAAACACAGAAAAAAGTTTTAATACCCTTGTAATTGGGTTTAATTGACTGGTAATTTTATACCATTAATGTTTGTCTGCCATGAAGGAACTTATGAAAGGAAACCTTCCTGTGATGTGCATTCGTCCCATTTGACACCTATGAATCGCAGACTTGGCCCTTTGAAACTACATGTCTGCAACATTAATGCCTTTTAATTGAGGCACGAAAAGTTAGTAATCATGTATCGCGCCAGTCGCGGTAGCGACATGTCCGAAACCATATTCATACATTCATCTCATTTTAACAAAAATTCCATAAAATAAAGCCAATTTCATGGATACCCAAAATATTTTTCTATTTTATTTCAATTATAGAAGTTCTACAAAAACACCCATTATTTTTGTATAAACCTACCCTAAGAAAACCTACCGTTTCCGAGGCGAGGCGGGGTTCAAAAAAATTTGAGCTCGCTTTGCTCGCTCTTGCATCCTACAGAGGCCCCATTATTCTTAAGTGCAGGGCCTCCAATTGGTTAAGACGGCCCTGGCTACTTCCGCCCGGAAAAACACCTTATCCTCAAAACACAGAGTTGCATAGTACCTACCTATTTCTGTTAGGTAACCTAACTACGTAAATGTGTCGAGCTAAGTTTCTTTATACCGACGATATAAATTTTGAACGTGCGGCTATTTCGTTTGTGGAAAGTCTTTAATGACCCGTGGAATCGTTTTTATGGTGTTTACTTTGATCAGAGATCAGCATCAGAACGTCTTTTATGACGCAATAACTTTGAATTCGACACAAAATTGGAAGTTCTCGGAACATTATATATCTAGATAATACATAGTATTATAATTGTAATAAATTCGCAAGTCGAAACATTGCTCTAAAAGTGACTTACGATATTCTTAAAATGGTGGATTTGACTGGTAGCGATATTTATGGTTTATTACTTCAGAGATATTTCGATATCAACCTATCGTAATAGAGAGCTGCCTGGTCTAAACCTACACGAGTTTTCCCAACCAGTCATAGAAGAGCTCCTTTTAAGAATTTCATTAGAGATGTATAAGTACCCCTTTTACTTAGGGAGGCGTAATCTACATGGGGTTAATTAGGGAACACGATATCTCATGCGCCCCATATTTTTCTACCATCATCCTTTTATTTCCTGCGTAGGAAACAAAGGTAGGTACCTAAGTATAGGGAATTAGGGACCCTTTTCTTAGAATCCGACACACGGGACTCAACCCGGAACAATGAATCTAAATACAATACCCAGTACCTACCTAACTACAGACTTGTACTATTATATATGTATTCTGTGACTAGTTTGGTGGATGCATAACATAAAGTATGAAGTAATAAGAGGTATCACAATTCACACGCCGCCGACTTATGTGATGGTGACTTTGCTGTCGGTAGGTAGGCTAGTTGGCGGCTCCAAATCATTGCTACTTGAAAAACTTTGTCGGCGGTACGGGATGTGCATCCGAGCAACTGAACGTGTACGCAAGACGTCGTAGGGCCCATATACAAGAGCCCATGATAGAAGCGAGTGAGCACTCGCAGTGGCACGACAGTATACCCATATAAAGACTAAAATTTGGCCCAAAACTTCGCCACTTTCACAGTGTCTGCGGTAAGGGTGACAGCGCAGAGGTTACTTTGTTTGCTAGTTTTGGGGCACTTGCTTCGATATGCAGGTCGGGCAGTGATATTGAGTTTTCCATTAGGATATTCTGAGTTAGCAGCCTAGTTTCCAGTTTTGTGCCACTTAGTAACAATTCAATTTATTTCGTCCAAAAGATTAGGATTGGATAGAATCCTACATGGGACTAACATAACAGACTAAACGTGGGTGTATTTGAATTAAATATTACTTTACTCTCTACTCTACCCCTTTCGGAGAATCCTACCTACAAGCGTGACATTAAACCTGTGATCCTATTAGGTAGAGCGAGTCGTGTACTGTTCTAAGAATGAGATAGGTATTTCTTTTTCATAATCACCAAGTTTGTCATGAACTGATGAGTTCCACCTCATAGTCATACCTCCCTGATGAGAGAGCTATGACTATAAGGTGAACTGGTCAACTGATCTGCATAAGCGCTTTGCTACTTTCGGGATGTTATGCGATTGTCCCGCCATCTATTGGTAGCCAAAGTACCTACAGCTGTGTGTGAAGTTCGGGAGCTTGGCGTTTGGAGAAATTATCTTTCAATTAACGAATAACTAACAATTTCCTAAGTATTTTAACTCTTCATAGTTCTTTTCATCGCGGTTTTTTTCATTTTATTAAAACTTTGTGCAGGAATTTGTTAATAACGGAACGCAGTATTTTGCACTGAGCATCAATGGTATTTTGACAGTTTTGACACGCAATGTCATTTTCATTCATTTCAATTCATTTTAATTTAATTTATTGCAATTGCTTTATTTTATGAGTGAATAAGAAGTATCTTAAGAAAAATCCACAAATGGGAGACTCCCCAATTGATAAGAGACCACAATTCGGCAATAGATATCTGGAAAATGCTAACGAAGTTTTCAAACATAACGCGTGGTACCGTATTTACTACTTTGGTTAGATTTTGTAAGAACTTTCGATGTGATAAGAACTTAATAGAACTGGAAAAATCTAGGCATCGGAAGAAGCCTGCTGGTGGCGGGCGATACTTGAATGATTCGAAGCATGTTTACCTTTTTAATGCCTGGTACTTTTCAACACAAGTTTCTTATATTCAACCTAGGAAATAATGAGTTGTTCTTAAAATATTATTGATTGCAGGGACAACGTTGACTGGGATGAAGAACAAGAAACGGTTGCAAAGGAAAAAGTTGAACAGAATTCTCAAGTAACACTTTCTAAGGAATGTTTAAAGTCATTGGAAGATGAAGCTGACAAACACTGGGATGCCTTTTATGATATACATCAAAACAAGTAAGTAATGTATTTTAGTTTATGTTAAACCCATAATAGTAGCTGGGAAAAAGCTTAACTTTTAACCGGGCATTGGGTCATTTGGAATGGCAGCGGTTGTGGAATCCAACCCAAAAGACCTTTGGATAATTTTAGAACATCAAATGTCGATTTGGTGCTGAGCAACTATTGCTTGAATGTTAAAATTGAAATTGATAAAAATAATTCTTTTACAAATAACTTGCCCATAAGATGACTCTCTTACTTCAATTTAAATTTAAACTTTTGATTGAACTGTGTGTTTTGACTGTACTGAACATTTAAAAAATTCCAGATTCTTCAAAGATCGTCATTGGCTTTTCACTGAATTCCCAGAATTGGCTCCAGACAACGTATCAGCCCCCCTGAGAGTATACCCTGAAGGGGAAAATAATGCCACAACAACTACTGAACAACCTAAGAGTGGGAAAAAACGGACCATATTTGAAATAGGTTGTGGAGTTGGCAACTGCATATTCCCCATACTGCAGTACAGTCAAGATCCAAATCTCTTTATATACGGTTGTGACTTCTCTTCAAAAGCAATAGAAATTATGCAAGAAAGCGAGCTGTATGAAACAAACCGGTGCAAAGTATTTGTACTGGACGCCACACTTGACAAGTGGGAAGTACCATTTGAAGAAAACTCTATTGATATCATCGTGCTGATATTTGTATTGTCTGCTATTGATCCTGCGAAGTGAGTATTTTAATGTATAATTTTTATGACCACTGTTCTTAAAACAGTGAAGGAAAGGATTCTGAGAATTGAATTCATTCAAAAAATACTGACGGATTACATACAACCCACTCCTTCTCACAGAGGAGAAGCCTGTGTCAGTTTTGAGAATATTTCTAGCTGATTATGCTCAAGCTCATACTAGTTATTGACTTGGCTTCTATGCATCTGTACTTGAGATCAATGCCATCAGAGTATGAAATTTTTCTATGACCTGCATGTGCTAACTGTCATCAGTGTGACTCTGTTCGGTGTCAAGATTTGAGAAGTATAAAATACCTCAGGAGACTCAATGAAATGAAAAGAAATAAAATATCTTTTTTTGGAGGAATTTGAAGTTTAGACCACCTACTCCAAGCTATTATTATTTAAACTATAATTATTACCTGTTTATCATTAATTAATTTCTTTATCTAATACTCTTAATTCTACTGCCTTTATCACACTACAACATTCTTGCTTCAAGTATTGATAAGATAATATCATCCTTCAATTTCAGAATGACAACTGTTGTCAACAACATTTACAAATACCTAAAGCCTGGCGGATTATTGGTATTCCGTGACTATGGCCGCTATGACTTAGCACAGCTGAGATTCAAGAAGGGAAGATGCATATCTGACAACTTCTATGTCAGAGGAGACAACACAAGAGTCTACTTCTTTACTCAAGAAGAAATAACGAACTTATTCAAAGGAGCTGGGTTTACTGAGGAACAGAATCTTATTGACCGAAGACTTCAAGTGAACAGAGGGAAAATGTTGAAAATGTACAGAGTATGGATACAAGCAAAATATAGAAAACCATTATAACAGTAATAATAGTAATTATTTTATTTAACATAATGAAATATGAGCCAACAGTAAATGATAAAACAATAGTTTTTTTGAGTAACGACTGAAATATGTATATGGTGGACTTTGTGCCTTTAAGTGAACTAGAACATACCAAAACGTCGCGGGGTAGTTAGGTGCATAAAATAGTATAAAATCTTTCACAACAAATAGGTATCTACCTAATAAATAAATCTCTAAATTTAAATATATCCCATAGAAAATGAATGCTTCTTACATAAATAGTAATAGCAAAAACAATGATTTAAACTGAGGTAGATAAGGCTTCTTTTTGCTAGCTCTAGGACTAGATTGAGGTCAAGAGTAGGCCCATTTAATATAAAAAAAGATTATTTAGCGATTTCAAATCTGAAGTTGTAGGGTCCAGTAAATGTGTTGGTCACTTTATTGACAACTTTGATCGGAGGTCCTTCCCACGTTACTTTTAACTCGTCAAACAATCTCTTCATTAATGTTTCAATCTCTAGTTCAGCAATTCTTCGACCGATACAACTTCTTATACCGAAACCAAAAGGTAAAGTGACCATTGGATGTGCGTTCCCGTAGTATAGGGGATCGGATTTATCAGCCAGCCATCTTTCGGGAATAAAATCATTGGGCTGTGGGTAGTATTTTTCCAATCTGGATAAGTATTCGTTTGGTGCTACTACATCAACCTAAAACGAAAGAAGATTTAAAAAGTTATTCAAACACTTGTCAAAATCAAAATGATTTCCACTTACACAAACATCAACTTTGCTGTTAAGCAAATAAAGTTGATTTTGGAATGACATTGAAAGGTTTTAAAAATTATAATCGCAACGGAAACTGATCTTTAAGTGTGGGCACTAAAATTTCTATAAAGTAACTAAACTATTGTGAATTCTTTCTTACCCCTTTAGGAATATGGTAACCACCCACAATGTGGTCTCTGTCGGTCCTCCTCAAGTTGGACGGAACCACGTGCCATAGTCTGAGCGCCTCTTTCAAACATGCTCTAAGGTAACGTTTGTGCGGATCATCAGAACGTATTTCTTCGCGAAGTTTCTCTTGTTTATCGGGGTTTATCGCTAAATTATAAATTACACTTGTAGCTGTAAACGCGGCCTGTAAAAAATATAGTTCGTCAGTTTCACTCTTATACCCTTGCAATAAGGTCGATGGCACCTACACTTACCGTGTCAATACCAGCGAACAACATCTCGTTAGCCATCAAGACAGCTACTTTATCGTCAATAGCCAACAGTCTTTCAACTATACTCTTCTCTTCTTCAGGAATGTCATATCCTCGTTCATTTATCTTTTTTCTTGCTGCTTCAATGTACTTTATACTAATTCTGTAAAAGTTATCGTGTGTACTAAAAGTTTTTCGAAATGTTTTTAAGCAATTGAAAGTTTAATAACTTACTGCCATTGCGTGTCATATGTTTTCATAATCTTCTTAAAAGCGGGTGTCGAGATGTATTTCCAAATGCTTGGCAAAAATTCTAGTTCAAAAGCAGTTTCGATAATATCTTTCCCACACTGCATCAGTTTGCGGCCTGGATGGTCCTCTGGTAAATTGTCCTCAAGGCATCCCATTCTCGACCCTAAAGCCACAAGGGCTATCGATTCTAACGACCACTTGTTCATTTCGAGTGCGAAATTGTTTTCCAAATACGTTTTGTCATCTTTCAGTCGCTTTAGCCTAGAATAGATTATTTTAAAGTGGAAGGTTCAGGTGATAACATCTAATTATAAGCCGCATAATACAAGACAAGTACAGATACGACCGAGGCCGGCGTAGGTTGGTAGTGAGATTCTGAAAATCAGACTAGATAGTCTCAATTTTATCATCTATTATTTTTGTGTAAATGTTTTTGTACAGACCAATTTACAGAAATAAGTATACGTGTACCTAATATTTTATATCATTATCATTGCTAGACTAGAATGTTATGTCTAAATATTGAAAAAAAATAGGTAGCGATACTACCTCTGCACCGCTTCCTGAGCAATTTCGTCAAGCCCTGGCGCATATACCTTTACCAGTTTAAGCTTCAACATAGCTGGGTTAACTTTTGTACGAAAATCTCGCCATTTTTCTCCTTGTCTGTAATATAGAGAACAGGATTAATTATTTAGGTAGTTATTAAAATTAAACATATACATAACTAATCTCATCAATAAAATTACGCTGTAGTTAATCCGTATATGCCGTCAAGACTACCCTTCTTGGCTACTTCTCTAAAATACTCCAGCGTCTGAAAGCCGGGCCGCAGCGGATTTTTCTCTTGCGCCCTGTAAACCTTAAAAAAAAACAAATTATAATTACCTAATTAGTTAGATTTCAATTACCATCAATACAGCAACTCAAAGGATGGATTGTGTGAAATGACGGCGCAGTATGGAAGAAGACATACTGCGCTGACCCCAATAAATTCGGGTTAAGACATGAGAATGATGAGAGCAACTCGATGTTCTAAAATTACCTGATCAATATATTCGGGTTCGTACAACACGACCATATCAGCTCTTGCAAAGACCCCCTGCATTTTGACTACTGGACCATACTTCTTGTGCAAAGTACCGACGAGATCGAAAATGTTTGCTTTTGGTCCAAATTGCCCTAAAGATAAAATATTGTAAACACATTTGATAAATTTGATTTGGATTGTGATTATGGTTTTATCTGTTACTACGAAGATAAGGTAGGTAATCCCTTTGTCCGCGCGTATGATTCTTGCTACGAAAAGTAGAGGCCCAAATGTAAAAGATCTCTTTACCTATTATGAGTGCATGTCGTTTGCATTAGTATATAGTGTTCCCACTGTCGGGAGACAGCACAGGCCTCTTCTCTTTGAGAGGGAGTGGGGTATAATATACCACGCGGGCCCAGTGCGGGGTAGTAGATGTCTCGTCTTTGAATTTTTGGTTCTAGAACGTGCCGGTTTCCTCACGATGTTTTCCTTTACCGTCTTGTGATCTGAGGCCATTGTTCAAAGACTGACTGTTGACTTATCTACTTCGCTAAACACTTAAACATTGTAAATCGGGCTTAATAGTAAATTAATTAAGTATATAAAAACTTACCGATCACAGGCAGAAAGTGGTGCATGGGACCGATTATTGGTAAAGACGAAAGTCCAGGTATCGATTTAAATGGTTTGGGCTCCTGGGCGGCGGACGAAGAGTAACTTCGACGGCCATTCCTGAAATTAAATCATAACATAACATTACCCCTGTCATTCCCAAAGGGTTGGGCAGAGGCGTAGGTATAGTACCTAAACCCGCATTTCACCGGTTATTATTTGCATCCCTTGTAGGTAATAGTGGCTAACCTGTCGTATTAGCAACCGGGTACATACAAAACCGACGGACGGATCGAACCCACGACCCTAATATTATTATGTAGAAGCATGATCGCTTAGGTAGGTACTTATTTAACTAAACCACACCTAACTGCCACCTGTGGTAAATTAATAAATAGCAGACACTTGCGATTTATTGACTTAAATTGAAACTATTTCGGTATTAACGTGAACTTGTTATGCTCCACATAAATAGGTAGGGCCTCAGTAGGTATAAACAAACATGATTATTTTTGTACTTACTGAACGGAGGTTTGCGTTCGTACGGCAAATAACGTATAACACTCGCTTAAAGTTTTATTTCTCATGATTGCTGTGTATCAACCGAAAATAAGAAACAAACAAAAACTCCAAAAATATAAATAGAATGAAGAGAAGAGACTTCACGCGCGGATTGCCCCTGAGAACTGATTGGTTTGACCTTGTACAACGGCTTACAAATGACCGATAAAATTGATGTTTGTACCTAATCGTGAACGAAGCCAAAAATTATCATTTTGCATTTCCGTGAGTGAGAAAACTTGAAGATAATTATTCCCACTGATGAGCTACTTCTTGTAGTAGTTTGCTCGAAAAATACCTAAGAGTTTTTTGCAATACAATAAGACCTAAAATAGTAATACGAATAAAAGATAAGGTACCTAGCGTGTGTAACATATTTAATTTCCCCAAATGAAGATCCTTTCTCAAGATTTTTAATTAACTACATTTAAGATTTGAAATCGTTTTATTTTTATTGGTTTGTCATTGTTTTGACTTAGGTGACAAACCTTATAAAATTATATTTTTGAACGCACTAAAAGTTTTTTTGGGTTGACAACACTAGAATGATAAGGTTGGGCGATTAGCCTAACATTAAAATCGATATCGAAACTCTGCGACGGTGACCACTGACAGTGTTCTTTTGTAAGTAGTTTTTATTTTAATTCAAGTGTTACGACGGATGGACCGTTGATTTTTCACGTTTTATTTTGCGTTCGATAATTTATTTTGCTAAGTATATTACTATTGCAATGTTCCCAATGCAATAATTTCCTTGTTGGACTAGAATGATCATTGAATGTTTTAGGACTGTAATTAATATACACAGTTGTTATTTTTTGTTTCAATAAGCTCATTTTAACTTACAAAAAATAAAAACTGTTATGGTTTTTATGCTTAGTGGAAATTATCGATAAATGTTTACGAGGGTAGCAAGACGAACTCGGTACAACCTTATTGTTTGACAGTTCAAAATGTTTAGGTGATGGTGAGGTTAATGGTCGATACAAAATAGTTTAGATAAATATTTGGGTAGGGATTTTCATCCAAATATGAATAAGTCAACAATAAATCATTAAAACGCATTCTCAAAATAGTGCTACGCTTATTCTTCTTACGATTAAGTTACACCGATGCTAAGCCTATTGTAATGAAGTTTCTTTGTCATGAGAATAGTTTCGTTAAAACTATCGATCGATTACGAAAGAGCTTTTAAGTTTTACATTGTTAAAGATATGTGTGGCTTATTATAATTTAAGGAAATCGTTTAATAAATAATTATAGATGTGCAGAGTGCTGTGTACATAATTAACGAGTGTGCGTGATTGTGAAGTTGCTAACGTGTTAATAAAATATGTGTTTACGTTCGCTTTTCGTTGTATTCACGCGTGCAATTTACTTAAAAAAGTCATAAAGCTAGTTAGTGTTAGTGTCGTCGCGTGTAATATGAGATACGTAGACTGAGCCATATCGTAATTAGTTCCTGTTAGCACGTCCATGTATTGTTGCTCCTTCCTGTAAGTATTATCATATTTTACTGCATTTACTTTATTATGATTCAAAATAATTTATATAGGGTATAAATCACAGTAACAAAACAATGCATAATTACTTATATACAAACTGCACTGTACTGTTTATGTTTAGTTACAATCAGCACATTACAAAAGTCACGATTTTGCACCACACTATAATAACAAATCAGAAAGGAATTTGGTAAGGCCAATGAACTTTCGGAGACTGTGTGTGTGTTGTATTTTTACTGGTTTATTTAAGAGATATCACCTTATCTTAATCTTTGGAGGTGAGTTTCATCATTTGTAAATATAACATAGCCCACTTTACATTGTTACTGTCATCTGTTTACATTCTTACTCTGATGTTATTATCTAAATTAAAGTTCTCAGCTGTTCAAATTCAAACTTGGAGTGTCAAGTTTCATAATTCTCAATGTAATTTATTCATTTTAGTTACTAATATGTAAATGAGACATTAATCCCCAGTTTATTTATGTATTCAAGATAAATAAATCAGCTGTTAGATAAGTTGTAGTGTATCTGTTTATTTTCCAAGGTTTAATAAACACTTCTAAGTATTTACTGTTACTCATACATCAAATTGAAGGTTGATTTCATAGGTACTTGTCTCGTAAAAATTAATTTACGAGACAAGAACTAACTACAAGATTTAATTTAGACAGCAGCTATCTAATATTGTCATTAGAATAAATAAATAAAAAACACAGGATTTCAAAATAAATCTTTAATACTTATGCAAATCAAATCATAAATACATAATCAAACCGTGATATAATCATGTCAATCACAATACTGCAGTAAGCTACTTATGATTAGCAGTATTTAACCATTTAATATTGTAGATTACAATTATGAATGTCAAAACAATTACATAATTAGTTCAATTGGAGACAATGGGTTGGAACGAGAGCAATCTGCAGTGATTGGTGAATCATGAATATTAATGTTATGTGCACATTTACATGTTATTATCTTTTTGATAGCTAACCCAGTTACAACTATCAAATAATGATGAAATTGGACCAAGTGTAATCAATTTGAAACAAACAAATCTATTACTTATAATTCATGGGTAGTTTAAATTGTGTTGTTTTATTATAGTTAAAATACTGGGAATTATAATTTAATATTTCAAGTTCTAAATTAATACAGATAACAATAGGGTCAGATAAAATTAGTACCTTTAGGGCTGATTTTTCAATGGAATAAAAAAAAAACTGGGAAACTTCATTTGAGCGGTCAGCATTCTTTTTACGTGACGGGACCTATAATAATAAGCTGTCAAACCGCCATTTTTATTCCTCAGATAAAAGTTATCTGATTATTGAAAAATCAGCCCATAAAAAGCTAATTTGTACTTTAACCTACTGCATTAAGCTCTCCTCTACAATTGGAAGGGACACTGATTTTTATTACCAAACACATTTTTTGCTTTCATTATCACTATCAACTATTCCTGCTATTTTATTTTTGTTATCTTTATTATGTGAAGTATTTGTTTGTCAACGTTAATAATTAGAGAGAAGATAAAAATAGTTAAAATTAACAACAACAATTCATTAATACAGCATGATTGGCTTGGAGTGTATCCTTAGGGGCACTATTGAGCGCGGAATTAGATTTTTTTTCGGTTGGAGTGTACATAACGTCGAATTGGGGAAAAGCTCCCCCCCTTAGGGCACCCCGACGTTAGGTTAGGTTACTTTAAACCCTGCAGACAAAAATAGGAGCCCCATCGAATTTTTCATAGTGCATCATGTCGTATCCACTGACCCATGATTGCGTGCAATATTAATTAAAAAGCTATTAACTTGTAAAGGTTACCAAACCATTGCATCAGACAAAGGTCTTTGACATGCTATAAAAAGGCACCTTTAAAAATCGCTTTAAGAATATGCCCTCTTATATTGAACAAAGGTCAAATTGTTTTGCAAACAAACAATGCTCCACTTCTTCCTTATTACACAATTATCCTATTAATTTTCCTTATGAACTTGTTAAAAGATTTGTATTGAGTCACTTTTATTATTTTAGTATTAAAGCTTGTACCGATGGAGTGTAACCGTTGCACGTTGGATTAAAGCTCTCAATAGTAATGAAGAGAAAAAAAACAAGAATAAAAACTACTTTGAATATTAATTAGTTGTAATTACATAGCATAAATACTGTGGTCTAAAAACACTGGTTAGGAATTTATTTCTGTGTTACATTTATAAATGTGTAGTTACTAAGAAGTTTTGTGAGTTTAAAGCCTCGCTTTTTGACCGGGGATTTAGGATTTGTTGTGTATTCAAACAATTAAAGGTATTTGTGTTTGTGAGGCAGTTACTTGACTCTCTATTTCAATCGGTAAATACTGAAGGAAATGCTTTTTCATGTAATTGTAAGAGCATACCCTCAAGTATGTAAACACTACTGATAATTACTTTCTTAAATATATCCTCTTTATTTATCTTACCTTCTCGTGCATGTACATCTACATACACATTGGGTGCTAAATGTATCTATGTTGCTGGGCTTTCCCACTGGTGAAACATTCACAGTCATAATCCTTGTTGAAATCACTATTGCTCTCTCATCTCTTAGTTGAAATCTTCTATCACATCAGACATCATGTCATCATGCAAATAATTCACCAATGGGAATACACAGTCAGTTTTATCATTCGTAGTGTTTCTTTTTAAATGTGTTTCTTGTGTGCCAGTTCACGGCTGGGCGTCGGGATGGCCAGCATGAGCTCCACGCTCGTCGAGACCGTCTCCATCAACTATGAAGACTTTAACGAGAGCTTCCTCACCTGCGGCACGTGTTTATGTTAGTACACCACTCACATACATACGAAATAAAAGAGTTTACATGTTGAATGACTCGGCAGATGTTCAATTGTTTTAACTGATGTATCAAGAAGAGAACAGTTATATGTGAAAAGGAGAGAGCATTGTCTCCCATTCCGACCACCGGGTCACTGGGCTAAGGAGACCAGGGGGTCTAAATTGGCCGCTTTAGCACAATCATAATAGGAAAATAATATGAACCATGTTACAATTCCTAAAATGGTCATAAATGCAGTTGATACTATGAATTGTCACTTTGTGACCATTTTACGGATCGAAAAGTAATTCATATTAGGATAATAATACAGTATGATTCTGCTAAAGGGGCCATTTTAGACCCCCAGTAGTAGAACAGACAGATAGACATGTAAACTTGTTTATTGAGTATCTTCTTATCATTATTTCTATTACTCTTGCTACTAACACTGTTGCTAGCATGTTTTCTAGTAGATCTATGCTAAATGTTATCATTAATATTCATTATAGCAGTTAGATACTTGAGCCGTGCAAATCAGTGCCTTATTTCCGTAAATGACTGTGTAATCTGCTGTAGTCCTTGATGTATATATAAGTCATACTGAGCACTACGGCAACTAAGAGCTAGAAATTAATATTAAACAATAGGCGGCTATTAGTTTTATATTGCTAACTAAATGAATACTTAAAATAGTTAGAATTCCTAATGCGTAGAATGGACAATATAAAAAAAAGAATTAGTATCAATAACAATCATTATTGTTTAAATCATTACCCATTTAACATTTACGATATGTCCTTACAATAGCTCTGATTTTTTCCAGGCACTTATGATGGAGGAGAGCACACGCCCAAGCTTCTGCCTTGCTCGCATACGGTCTGCCTCCACTGCCTCACACGAATAGCTGCCTCACAGACCAGAGACGCGGGCAGTTTCCGATGTCCCATCTGCCGCGAGCTCATCACGATACCGCGGGGCGGGGTGGCCGCCCTCCCGCCCTCCTTCCTCGTCAACCAACTGCTCGACTTAATGGCCCGTCAGCGTCGGGAGGTCATACCACAGTGTAGTTCGCATCCAGGCAGAGAACTACTTTTCTGCGAGACTTGTGATTGCGTGTTCTGTAGACATTGCGCCGACGGGCCCCATAGTGACACCCCCTGCGACCACACAGTTGTACCGTTCTCCATAGCATTGAAAAGAATGTCCGAAATACTGTTGTATAGAGCGAACGAATGTCTCAGTAAGTTAGGCTCGGCGAGAGACGCGGTGGCTAGTGAGTTGAGACGTCTCGAAGCGGCGGCGACGGCTGCTGACGAAGCGATAGACCGACATTTCGCAGAACTGAAGGCTGCGATCGATAAACGGCACAGCGAATTGAAATCGGCCGCGGCGGCTGCTGCTACTCATAAACGAAAATTGCTTGAAGAACAACTGAAATTGATTGATGCGGAGAAGGCTAAGGTGGGATAACATACGACTCGAATGATGTTATTTAAACCCGTAATTGCAAACCTAACATCCAATCAAACTTTTCAGGTGGAAGCCGAATGCTCAGGTCTCCAGCAACAAGTGGAAGTCCGTGAGGTGAGCAGTAGGGCAGCTGCACTGGGTGCCCGGTTAGGCGATGCGGCCGCTCTCGCTGAACCTCGGGAGAACGCCTTCCTTGCCGTAGACTTCGCTCACAACGACGCTCAGCAGAGGTTCGCAGAGGCGCTAGCGGAGTTGGGAAGAGTGAGGACTAGTACCACCTTCCCTGGGCTCTGTACATTGCAGTTAGGTGAGTACAATATACATATGTACCCACTAATTATAATAATTTAACCCTTAACTTTCGTGGATCCTAAATGTTTTCTAGGGTTCAACTTGCGAATAAAAAAATGAGATAACGACTCTTAAAGTGACTGGCTAGTTTACTGGACACTTTTTATGAGCCGTTTTATAAAAAGTTAAGCCGGTTTTAGCCTCAATGTAAGCCAAAGGCAAGAAACCTTTGTCTTCATCCACAGTAGAAACAGGCATTGATCGCCAATTGTTTATTGCGTGCTGGTAATTTCAGATCATTAGGATTCCAAACGATATTTTCCTTTACCATAAGTCGATGATGTCCGTCAACTTAGAAAGTAGTACATAATTTATGCATTCTAGTATTTACGTTGGTAGTTGCCATGTTACTATGTTCGGATCAAAGGTAAACAAATGGGTGTGTATGTGCTATTTAATATACAAAATCAATGCGTGTAGCCGCGACCGCGACATAATTTTTTTGGTCATGCGATGTTTGTCAGACTTAGTAGATACCAAGTAAAGCATTTTATAGGATTCTTTATTGTTTTGGTAATACTGTTTACATTATCTCTGTACGCTGATGTCTTTGAAGATCGTCCATCACTGTCCGACCGTTGGAAATTTAAGGGGTGCTACGCTCGTTCGGCATTTTTGATACGGTTTTTGTTGAACAACAAAACCGAACCGAAGCAATTACTACACATAGTTGCGACTTCCTTTCGTTCAGGATCATTCGTCACAATAGGGTATTTGACTGAAAAAATCTATTTAGTCCGTCAGTTAGATTATCAAAAAATATTGGAAACGTATTTTTTCTTTTGTCGTGAAAACGAAAAATTGCCACTGTGACTGTTTACTGTCCAGTGACGTCACAAGCCACCTCTCTTGAACTTTGGTGCGCTGTATCGTCGTAATTTTTTTCGATGTTTTCAAAATGGCCTATTCGGGCTAAGCCGAGCGACGTTTTCCCGAACAGTTGTACGGCCAGCCAGGCTAGCCGCAAGCCTCTAATATTCTCTTTATTTTTACGTCCTTTTCTAATGATAATAACCAGTGATCGGAGTAGGTAGATTGATTTTTGGTACTTGTATCATAAATGCACACAGAAAGAATAACATGGATAAGCCATTTTTCCGGAAAGTAATTCCGGTATTTCCGGATTCAATTAAATATTGTTAATGTTGGTAGTGATATTATTACTACTCAATTCAAAATTTAAAGGAAGGTATCAAAACTAAATTAATTCATTATTTATCTGTTGAATAATAAAAACAAACACACCAATAATCCACCAATTCCGGAGGAATGTCCATAGTAATCTAACGTTTCGGATCAATGACCCCAGTTCAATCTACCTACTCCGATCACTGATAATAACTAAAAATCCGAAAATCACTTTTAATCTCTCGTTTCCAGAATCAGCATGTGTATGTGGTTTAGAAGTGGTAGTGGTACTCCGTACGGTGGACTACCACGGCGAGGCGCGGTGCACGGGAGGTGACCCCGTCAGTGCGGCCGCGACCATCGACGACGCGCCCCTGCCTTGCACCGTCACCGACCTTGATACTGGGCTCTACAGGTATGATTCTATTTTCTTATGGCAACATTAATGTCTTGCCAAGATGCCAAATGATGCCTGTAGAAGTGGCATGGAGATGGAGGTAGTAGTGGTAATCCGCGCATTGGACCTATCAGTATCACCGCAGCAACTATCGATTGCGTGTCCCTGTCTTGCACTGTTACCGACCTTGGTACAGGGCTGTACAAGTATGTTAGTACGTTATTTTTGCAGGTTGGGCCTGTTTCGACCACTATGATTTAGTGTCTGTTAACGTATTTGGCAAAAAAATACGAAATATTTAGATTTTATTATAGAAAATAGCTTCTGCGATAGCGTATGTTATGTCACGCATAAACATTCTCACGCCAATTTTCATCAAAAAGCAAATTTTTTCAATTTAATTTTCAGTTTCATGACACACTTTGTTTTTGATTACTTACCATTTGCTGACATGCTAGTTTCGGGTTTGGCCGTCTAATATTACAATCAAACTGAACCATAAATTCATGAGCTATCACGGAATGAGGTCGTGACCTCATTCCGTGATTCTGACACAAAACCTCTTTGTTTTGACTGAGAATTAAATCGCGAAAAGTCTCTACGAAACGTCACCCGTTATCATCATCATCTGCCTAGCCTTTTCCCAACTATGTAGGGGTCGGCGTCCAGTCTAACCGGATGCAGCTGAATACCAGTATTTTACATGGAGCGACTGCCTATCTGACCTCCTCAACCCAGTTAGTACTGGGTAATACGCAACCCCTTGGTTGGACTGCTTTTCAGGCCTTCGAGACACTGACTACCTGCAACGACTGTCAAATATCTAAAAATGACACCCAGGACCAACGGCTTATCGTGATTTCCGAGGCACGGAGGAGACTCGGGGTGTAATGGATTGTCACCCATCCACAGACCAACCCTGGCGAGCGCTACTTAATCTTGAAGATGTTACGTTTTACTTCACCGTAGGATCCCCATTTCACTAGTTTGCCCTTGCATTGATTGCTGGAAGTTTTTCGGTAGGCATCCATTACTGACCTATTTCTCATACGACTTGACCAAGATTGTCTAGACTTGAAAAGAGACTGATGTGATCTCTGAGTTTATTTCGGTGTTTTTTCTCAGACTAATTGGATAGGACACACCGACCTCATGTGCGCCGGCAGCAGGGTGAAAGGGGCACCCCCTTTCACCCTGCTGCCGGCGCACATGAGGTCGGTGCTTGCACCCCCCAGTCGAAAAAGAAGATACATGGAAAAGTTTTTTTTTTAAATCAAGTTACTGTGTGAAGAAAAGCTGCTGGTTGCTGTCCAAATTTGTTCATCACCTTGTCAATAAAAAGTCCTCGTCTACTCCTTCCTGTGAGCACTGGGCATGAACGGGCCGCTTAACCTCGCGTCTCCCATCGTCAGGGCCGTAGGCAGGGGAGGTGGTTACCATAGAGAAACTAATGTATCCGAGGCGGAAAGCAAAAACTTTCGACCTCGCTTCGCTCACTCATACTTCTATTCTGGTTTCAGTTTGTATGAACAATAATAGCCCAGCTATCCTAACATTCGACATCACCATCTTAACATCTTACGTCCTTTGCGTTTATAAGCTTTTCTTAATAAATGTGCAGAACTATCCGTATTTCTATAATAAAGGACAAAAGAAAACCTATCAAACTCCAGGTGGGTGCCAATGATCAAACTCGATACGTTCACTATTGAATCCATTTATTTTTTGCGATGGACTTTTCTGCATAGATCGACAAAATTACTCTTCGAATCTAACATATCTGAGGTGGAGTGTAAAACATTTCGAGCTGGAAGAAATCCTGCCATAATTTATTATGTAGTGTAAAAGTGTGAAATAAGTATCATTTGTAACCGATACACGAAAATGTTTGCAGAATCACAATGCGTCCATGGAACGCGGGCGCACTGTGCGTGCGCGTGCTAGTGTTCGCGCGCGGCGTGCGGGACTCGCCGCTGCGCGCGCACATCGCGGCCACGGCGGCGCCGCTCTTAGTTTGGGGCTCCAGAGGCACCGGGAAAGAGCAGCTTAGTCAACCTGTCGCGTTAGCCAGGTAGAAATATAGTCATTATTTTTCTTATGTCGTAGAAAGTACTGTGAAGTACATATCTCAAAATCATGAACCTTCGCAGACGCTCTTACACTTTCGTATTCCCTAGAGAAAAGTATAATAGTCCTAGAAGAAAGTTTGAAACAGCTGGTTTACCAGTGTCTTGGTCTACGAGCGGTGTTTAAAAGCTTGAGATTGATTTAGAAACAAGTCAAACATCATTCACCCATTAGTATGAAATCTGCTTATTTTGAATCGTGGTTCAGAACTTTATGTTTTGAGAATAAAGCGGACACCACACTGTTTTACGTCGCATTTCTCAAATTATAATTTAAATAAACTGAGGTAACATTATCGTTTGCAGATGTCCGAAACGACGGGAGATCTACGTCCTCGACGCAGGCAACTCGCGAGTGAAAGTGTTGGACGACGAGACATTCGCATTTAAAACTCATATCGTTAACGAAGGTAAGCTGTACCCCCAGGCCGACAACTTGACTGTTTATTTTATGGGCACCGCATACCCATAAACATATTAAGTATGCCACAAACATTGTACTATAAAATTAATGTCCAACTAACTAAAATTAACAAGTTTAAATTAACATTACGTGATGGGATATAAAACTAACATAAACAGTAAATGTAAAATTCAATAGAACGTAACAAACAGAGACACAAAACAAGAGAAAAAATTAAACATTACTAATAGGTGTTCTATGAAACTTGACTATTGGGTACTCTCAAAAAAAATCCCTAGTAGTAAATAAATTTCTTGTTTGATTGCGTAAATGCCTCCAGTACAATAATCTGTGCTAATTAATGTTCCAGGTTTAGCAGGTCGGAGTTGTACAGGGATAGCGGTGACTGCTGAAGGCATTGTGGCTGTCAACTGGCGGACAAGAACTCTCACTGAGGTCAGTCAATGTCTTCCTCACCCTACCACCATGTATCCTTATCACTGTTGCAATAAAACTACACCAGCACGCGTAGCATGACCACCGTAGAAACGGGTTTCGTTGACGGAAGAATCGACAAAATGATAGATTGTGAAAAGAAATCTGTCAGTTTGTCGACACAATCTGTCATTTTGACGATTTTTCCGTCAACAAAACCCGTTTCTACGGTGTTCACGCTACGCGGGCAAGAGTATTATCTCACAGCTCTTAGTAAAGGTTCTCAAGTTATTTAGCCACGATGGTTTTCTTGTTCTATACTTCTTAGTTGACAGACTTGAGTTGATATTGGCGTTGACCATAATTATTATGTTTTGCATTTGCAAACACTAATTAATTAATCAATCAATCAATGTGAATTGATATATTGACTGACAGACCTGTAATTGCATATCAAATTAGAATTTCATACCTAATGCAGCTCATTTACGATGGCCATACCTGTCTATCGACAATCTCAATTTGTTTCTCAGTTTCCCACAATTGTCCTTATTTACTACAGGTTACAGCAGATGGCACAACACTGCGCACGATTCGTTCAGAGCGCCTCGTGGAGCCCGTGTGTGTGGCGGCCGACGCCGTCACAAGACGTCTGGCAGTCGCGGACAACGGCGCAAGAGCCGTGTTCCTGTTCGATAGCCACGGGAATATTGAGAGAGAGGTATTGTAGTACCTGGTGATAGTTTTAATCTGCTCTTTGATCATTGATTGAGTGGTGCTTGCTAACGAAGTATAATAAGAAGATAAAACACGCGCACGCGCGTTATTTGAAGGTAGTGAGGATACCGCGTAGACGCTGCGCTAGCGTAGCGTATCTGTTACCATGTTTAGCTTTTTGCAGTCCACTTCTGAACATATGCCTTCAAATTACAAGCTATTTAACTTTATACTTGGCTACTTCCGCATAGCCTAAATGGGGAGTACAGTAAATTGTCACATCGCTAAGATTTCGTTTAAACCTGCGTAAACGTTAGATGCGGAGAGAGTTAACCATAAATATACTTGATTTGAGACTAATTCCCGTATTATAATTTATAGGTAGGAAACGGAGAGTTGGGTTTAGTGGGCGGTCTCGCCTTGTCAGAAGATTTGCTCATCATCGCAGATGTCGCCGTCAGAGTGTACGACATCGAAGGGAATCTCAAAAATGTGTTTGCACCAGTGCCTAAAGGTAAGCATAAATAATTCTCATTTTTATATCATAACACTAGTAGACGTTCAAGTACCTAGTTGATTCGAGTTTGATCTTGATATCTTCTCAGACCTCGGCTGTATTACTTTCACAGCTATTTTACATTTGGTTTTGAGTCATCGTCAAAATTATAGTGATCTTTGTTTCTATTGATATAAAGTTGCGTTTGGGTGGCTGCTGTCAGAGATAAACTAACTGTGAAACGAGTGTCATCTCATTACATGTATCTTCCTTCCCCCGCAGGTCGTGGCGGCTACGGCGGCGTGGCTCTAGAGTGCGGGCCGGACGGCACGCGGCGCGTGGTGTGCACGCGGTCGGTCCGCGGGCGGCCCGCGCTGCTGGTGCTGGAGGCGCTTGGCGGGCGCGTGCTGGCGCTGTCGGAGCTGGCGGAGCGCAAGCCGCGCCGGGTGGCGGGCCTCACGCTGCTGCCCGACCGACGCGCGCTGCTGGCCGACCTGGCGGCCGACTGTCTGAGGTTACACACTTACTGGTGAACCCTGCTGTACAGTTGAGGGTGAGGGTCATGTAAAATCTGTATTTGTCTCGCTACTCTTAGTTGAAACTTCTATGTGACAAATCTTTAAGTAAATTCACAGTGAGCAATAACCGCGCCGCCTAATTAAATTAATGCATTTAAAAAAAATGCAATCATTTCATATTACAAGAAATTTCACAAACAACACATTCCGTGCGGTAATCAAACTAAAACTATAATCTAGTCCTAGTTCAACAATAAATCTTTATTTATTTATTTAGTTATTACTCGCCTATCACGTCATTAGAGCTATTTTCTCTAATCCTTGACGAATCGCGGCTAAAGTAACAACTGATTGTTACGGACCACTTACGCATTATAAGCGTAAAATTATCGCCGTAATTCTTAAGAATAAAATATGAATAATCCCACATCAAGTTTGCAATTAAACTAGACAATTTTCTGAAAAACGACAAATAACTTACGTTTAAATCTGATCGTTTTATTTGCAGGTGTCGCGTAAAGAGAGGGGAGCGGAGCGCTGGAGAGCGCATCGTAACGAATTTCATGCTAGTCCAATATTATAACGAAGAATCGAACAGTTGGCCATATCCACGGACTGCGAGGGGGAGATACTTGCACCAAAGTCTTTAGTCGGCCGCGCGACGGCCACTGCGTTATTCAATGCTATATTTTTAGTACTTACAGTATTTATTTCGTATTAAGTTGATTAAGTTATTTTCTAAAACTTTTACTTTGTCGATTTTAGTTCGGCGCTTATACGGAATTTGACAATATTATGACTGATTTTGATTTTTATGTATTTTTCGTTTTACTTATTTTTCGCCAGCTATGCGGGCGTCGAATCGTGGCGTTTATAATAATGTTAAATATATTATGCACTCTGTGTTTAAGTGTAACTGGATGATCCACCGTGGAATCGGCGATATTTTTGAATTAGTATTTAATTCTTGTCAATGACATAATCACTTTATTTATTTTAGTGCATCAAAAAATGTTGTTGGCGATTCTAACTTCGCTTTAACTAGTCGTAAGACGAGCGCATTTATTTTAAAACTAATAAAGTTATTGTTCGATATCACTTCTCAACGAGGAAATGAGTAATCTCACACATTATTATGAATAACGACAATATATATGATAAAGTATGTATTTAGGGTATTCCTCGTATGCCTATCCTAACAACTAATACAAACTAGATGATTATAATAAAAGGGAAATAATTCTAAATCAGTTGTTCGCGTTACATATCCAGTAGCCTTGTTTGATACGCTTAATTATAGTGCATTGTTATTAGTTGGACGTGTCGATGGGATGCGGGCGTCAGACACTACCGACAATCATGTAGCCTACTCTCTAAGTCTGCGGCCAGACATGACTAACGATTAACGTCCTGTTAATCCCACGAAATCAGCGACAGCGACCGCCAAGGCGTCTCCGTGCTATGTGGTAGATATTCCTAACAGAGCTACAACATACAGATATAGCTGTTTTGCTATGAATGATACATCTGTATTTCTGTATTCAGTCAGCTTAGTAGGTTATGTCTGGCCCCACCTTAATAACTACCATAGTCTATGTTCTAACAATATACAGTTATAATGAAATAGCTACCTATGTGATCATTTAAAACTAAGAAATCGTATTATTAGTAACTTCAAGACTATTTTGCATACAACGTTTAAAACTCAAAATCATTATTGCCTACTAAATTAGTTGTTTTTCTAATATTCTCGAGGACTCGCTGCCATATTTTTGATTAATGAACATTGTGATTAAAAAAATAAATATAATCGTGTATGCTATTAGAAACTTGCGAACAAAATAGCGTTTATTTAATTCTTAGCACATTACGTTCGAACTGAATTTGTAGTAAAAAAAATATATCATCTTTATGGATTGCTCAATAAAAAATAATAACATCATATCATGCGGTCGAAGAAAGTTCAATCATAAAGTGAACTAAAAAAACATGAGTACTAAAATCACCCTAATTTATTCAGATTATACTAGTTTAAAAGTAAATTTCTCTTCGCTATAGTTTAGTGACGTTGACTGTTTATTCAAGCTATCGTTATTTCGTATCAACTTTAAAATCTTATAAAATACAAGGTGAAAACGGACCCTTCACGAAGCCGTCAACAAAGCATTCTGTACATCAAACTAAGTAGCTGTACGCAAAAAATATTGCTGGGAAACGACTTTTTTTGTTGTGTGAAAAATCTCGTTTTACGCACTCAAAACATTGTGCTGAATAGTATGGAGGTATTTAAAGTAAAGTTAAAACATTAAAAACTTGTATTGAAAAAAACATTGTGATAAAGTTGAAACTTTGACCCCAATATAATAAAATAAGTAACTAGAAGGTTCCCAGGTATGGTGTAGAACAAAAAAATGATCGTAATTACGGGCAGAACAAGTGCCTTTCGGCTTCGTTAAGGGTACTTTTACACCCATTATATCTCATTGTAAGTTGGTATTTATGTAATGTATAACTTATGATATTCGGATGTTGAATGAGTGACTTACTTGGACCAGGATGAATGACATCTGTGTTAATTTTAGATTTCCTGATAGGAAATATGTACGTCTGTTACAATCGTTAAGTATTTTAGAACTGTATAAGTAATGCCCGAAATTAATAATGTATTTATCGGCTACTTGTGATTCACCCTAACAAAGACTCAAGCCTAAATTTATAAACGTTGCGTAGGAAGTGGATATGTTCCCGTCTCTTGTTCGCACTTGTAGGTTTATAGTTGTGCAACAGAGAAAATAATAACGCTTAGGCAGAATATGTTATCTATATAGGGTGACTGGTACTTAAACACGTGATTGTAGTCATGATAACAAACAACTTTCCCAAAGAAACATTTTTTTAAACACCGACTTTGATCACAATAAGACAACAGACGTATGAAATTCGCAAACGCGCGCCTGTGACCTATCAGCTGTTAGCCGTTTAAAAAAAATGTTTCTTTGGGAAAGTTGTTTGTTATCATGAGTACAATCACTTGTTTAAGTATCGGTCAGTAATTACCAGTCACCCTATAGATTTTCGGCCGTTGATAGAAACAAGATTGTGATAGAAATACATTATTAATTCCGGACGTAAAATACTACAATCGTATTCACTGAATTTATCAAACTTCCATCCAAATTATTACCCTATGTTCCTGCAAATAACTAAATTGATCTCGTATCGTCATACAATACATACTAAAAGATGTTTTACTAAAACATTCTTTATATTACGCGTCCCCAGCAACAACACCATGAATTCAAATGATAAATAGTAGCTATATAACGGTATTATCATGACAAATTACTGTATATAACTAAAGTCTGTTATTAGTATTTCAAGTTGCACAATACATACATATTCTCTATTGTTTTAACACCGCTATGACGACTTCACCGTAATTTTAACAACGGAATCTCATTAAAAACGTAATTTTTCATGTGAAATGTAATCAAGGCTCACATTAACATAACAATATGTATAAAGAAATAATATTTAATCAACAACTGAACTGCTTTACCTCGTTATTAATATAACCTTATGTAACTTAACAAACATTGACTCAGAATTATTATTTCATGTTAAAATTTTAATATTTGCTTTATTTAAAAACTACCGATTTGTTTGATCGTCTGTATAATTTTATGGAAGATGATTCATTGTGGCAATCCTTTGCTATAAAGGTAGCCTTACTTCATTTAAAGAAAGCTCCATAAATCGATAAAAATTATATAAGGTGACTGGTAATTAGTGACCGATACTTAAACACATGATTGTACTGATGATCACAAACAACTTTCCCAAAGAAAAATTTTTTTTATACACACAATTTTTTCACAATAAAACAACAGCCGTATGAAATTCGCACGCGCACGCCTGTGACCTATCAGCTGTTAGCCGTTTAAAAAATGTTTCTTTGGGAAAGTTGTTTGTTATTATGAGTACAATCACGAGTTTAAGTATCGGTCACTAGTCACCCTTTATATGAAATGTGAAGTATTTTTCTTGTTATGGTATAGGTTAAGTTATTGTAAAGTGATGGACACCGGCAAACGGAATTGTGCAGTACGGTTAGATCTAGTCTGGTTTAAATACGAACGTGTTTTTATATATCATACAATGCCAATTAAAACTATGAAGTAACTGAAAGGTTTCTAAAGCGCTTTAAGCAATGTATTTTAACAACCGTATCGATGCCATTTTCCAACATATTATTGCTAAAGAAACCATAGTTAAGAAAATTAGCATGTGCGTGAAGTCAAAACGTGATTGGCATGTATAATTTAGGAATGCGCGTACGTAGTTTAGAAGAATAGGTCGGAAACTTGATGTTGGAAAGAACAGTTTGCGAGTATGCGTATTTACATGGTTTTATGAAAATGTTTTGGGTCGAAAGTAAACCCACCATGGGTTTGGGTGGTTTTAGGATCCGTTACCACCAAGCGGAAAAATTCATACGCACATTTTTGACGTCATTGAATATAGGACTGTATCGGTATTGCCTTTAAGTATAAAATTCGAGGATGTGCGAGCGCCCAAGTGCGCTAGGATATTTCTGCTTGGTTTCCACGGACACGGACATGGAAAATGTCCATTTCACATCAATGCTAACGTGTTATAGTTATGTTCTGAAATATTTGCGAAGTAAAGCAGGCTTATCACTCGCCAAAATTGAGGGGCGTAACCATCTCCTAGAACAAGAGTGTATCTCAAAATAATACCGTTGATATGACTCTATTAAAGTTAATTTAGTATGACATAATTAGTAGGAAGTGCATACCCAGATTATTGTTCTCAATCATATAATGTTACACAGCAGACTACTAATTGTAGCTGTCATGTTCTCATTGAGTTCTCGAATATTATGTTAGTTAATAAACCGCTTATTTCTAACACAACACCTACATAATATAATTATGTTTAGTTATTCGTCTACACTTGGATGAAAGTCTAAAGTCTCGTTATAAAGTTCCTTTAAGTTCATCTATCTCCACAGTTGCATAACGATAACGACTATAATTGTATGTAATCCTATGTTTACATTTGACACAATCGTTGTTTATTTTAATGCACTATATTATAGCTTCTATTCATACCCTGTTTGTTCATATACCCGCTGTTTACACAAAATACTGTTATTGCGGTTACCAGTCTTATATAAAATTTATCTCATTGCATAGTTAACGATTCTAAACTAAGGTACATGTATTGTTTGTATGTTGTATTGTATTACGTTGTGTGCTTGTGTTGTCGTCAACAATTTCAGCTTTAAAAATTGATAATCCGAATTACTTTTAGTGTTGTCTCATACAAACTGTTACATACATTCTGTCGTCACAACTCGCTTACACTGCCTTTATTTTGTTGAGAGCATTTAACAATAAGATTACACTATGAAATCTACATTATATCTGCTTACCCTTCTAAAAATTAATCACGATCAGTACAGTATCTCTATAGATAGTTATTTGAATAGAACAGTTCAACAGCAGATTGGTACAAAATAATAATAAATAGATACGATATGTAATTATTTTTTGCATTAGATGTAACTGTTCAAATGAAATGTAGTGAAGAAGTGTTCTGTTTTAAAAGATGAATAAATCTATTTTGGCACCAGATCGACTATTTTCAGACAAAATTGATGGAATTGATAGAGGACTCATTTATTGATTGTATGTACGCCTAAAAGCTAAAGTATATTTATTTATCAGAAGCTGTGAATCTGTACTTAAATTATAATCACAGAGTATCTCAGTGTAATGTCGATAACGTCACTTTTGTGCAAAACACAATAAAGTTAAATTAAAAACATTAAAACGTCTTTTTATTATATTATAAATACACCACGCTATATTTGAGAAAAATGTACATTGCTGTGGTCAAACTCACGACCGTTTACAAACTAAGATCGCAATTCGAATCTTGCGTAGTTATGTACGTATTTATGTCACAGTCAAAACCGTTAAGCAGTCGAAACTACTTTTGACCGGTGAAAACAGTAACTAACATTTACATAGAAACTTATTAGGTTGTTAGGTTTTTTTTTTTGTGACCCTTTGTAAAACATTATGCTGTAGTAATTGTAGTACTAGGTACAACGTTCTGAAACAACATATTTTAAATGGAGAAAACGCATTTCAACTTTAATAAGGATTTTGACGGATTCCAATCAAAAGTGATTTTGACCGATTAACAGTATTGACTGTAACATTATTGTTTTAGCAGGTTGAGTGAACGATTCTGTGCGGGACAAGGACATTATTTATAGTGATAACAGTTGGTTATGTCTGCCGGATGCTGCAAAGCTGTGGGCCCGCATGTCACAAAACTGGAGCCCCACAGTTGACAGTTGGGACAATTCAGGCTAGCAAAAAAAAGTTGGGTACATAGTATTAAGTTTTAGGCACGTGTTATTTTTATCTTTAGGGAAGAACTAGCCAGTGTACCATTTAAATAATAACCATTTTAGAAAGTTAGCCAGATGTTAGAAACTGGCGTTTGCGAATTTTTGTATTACTTTATTGCCGAGGGTCGTCGTAAAATTCCGTGTTTTATTATTTCTTTTAATGTTTCTTAGTAATATTATGAAGAATGGTATTGTCTGCACCCATTGATAAAAATATCTTTGTATTAGTTCGTAGTAACAGTTAATGCGGCCATTGTTACTCGCACTAAATGTATCTTTTATGGTTTCCAATAAACAATAGAGTAGCGAGTATTGCTGCTCAGACCCGAAGTGTGGGAAATAGTGCGGCGAAACTGACGCCACTGGGGCACATACAAGGGCCTGGTTTGTCCAAATAGGGAGGACCCCCCATGACGCTATCGCCCTCCTCCAGGATAGCTGTAGGGAAACTAGCACGCTCAAGAAGCACAGACGCAAACATCCGTCATTCCGTTTACTAAATATCCCGTTTCTAGTGTTAATGATAATGTTAGTGTCATGACAGTTTAAAAACTTATAGCCGTCATTCCGTTCTCGCCGTCGAGGCCCGTCGCGACATCCCGTGCCATGCCCTCCTCGACCCTTGCTCGAGTCAGCCCGTGTGGCTGAGCCTGTAGCCCAAAATCAGCGTGTGGCTGACTCTGGCTTGCCCACCATCACGGATTTCAATTTTGATAACACAAAAAATTAGTCGCTAATTAGTCGAAATTTGTCGCCAAATATCAGAATTTGTCGCTCACTGGTTCAAAAGATATAAGGGTTTATAGGTGGCCGATCTGGAGAGAGTCTCCCCAGCTTGGCCACATTTATATCTCAAAAACTAGGGCACCTAGGGAAGATCTGTTTTCTCCCATATTTAGTCGCCAATTAGTCGGAATCAGTCGCCAAATATCAGAATCTGTCGGTCACTGGTTCAAAACTTATAAGGGTTTATATGTGGCCGATCTGGAGACACTCTCCCCAGCTTGGCCACATTTAGATCTCAAAAACTAGGGCACCTAGCGAAGATCTGTTTTCTCACATATTTAGTCGCCAATTAGTCGGAATTAGTCGCCAAGTCACAGATTTAGTCGGTGTATAATTAAAAAGATATTAAAGAATCAATTTCCCCATACAGTGGTACAAGCAAGTACAAAATACTTTAAGTAGTTTCTAGAAAGTATCTATGACGTCTTATGGAGGAACGTTTGTTTCGAAATATATAAATTTAAACTTATTCTATGATTTCAACCCACCAAATAAAAGCTGTATTCATTACCTATGAACAGATCTACAATAAATAAGTAATTATTTATCGAACACAATGTGCACTTAGTCGCTGGCAGATAGATCGCTGCGCTCCTTTTCATTTACGGTAAGTTAGAAAGAGATAGATGCGCGTGTACCACAGACGAGCTACTTAGAACGAGTTGCCCGTGACGTAGGTTATAGTCAGCCAGTTTAAAGTGGGACTTATTTTGAATAGTTAGGAACTCGAGTGTTTTATATATTTTTCCTTATAGGCATATCTGTGTAAAGCAACATTAACAAAAAACATAAACAGAGGAAGCCTTTGGATAACTTTGAAATGATACGCTTAGTGTGCATTGATATTTAAAAAGGAAATTTTAAATCAATGTTAGTGTGTTAAACTCTGAACGCAAAAAAATAAAGTACCTAAGTAAAATAATCTAGGTTATTAGGTAAGTACCTAATTTGAAAAATGCCCTTTGATGAGATATTTTTATTCCAAAAATAGCTATTTACCTAGATAAATCTCACATTCGTACATAGCTTTGTTTAAGTAGTAGTGCTGCGGCTGACCTACGTAAACATGGCTACGTATTAATAAATTCTGTATCTATTTACGAAGCTTAAAATTCCACTCAAATTACATAGAATCCTACTTGGTAATTTGAGTGGAATTTTAAGTTTCGTATTTCGCTATTACTGTTTTTTTTTTATTATTATAAAATCGATCTCGCCTGATGGAAAGCGATAGGCAGATGAGAACTAGGATGGAACGAGCCTACCCAGGTGCTTGTTAAGGCAAGGTTAACCCGAGCGCACGTAGGCATTATCGCTTACCCCAGCCCGCACAAAGAGACTCGATACGTAACAAATTACGCTGCGCGGAAAGCAGAGTAGAACAATGCAGTAAATCAACTTGAATTGATAAGTATACGTTAATTTTATTTTGTTTTTCTAGGAAGTATTGGTTATACATAGATTAGGAACCTACGTACTGTATGAACTTAAACCTAATTACTAATAATTAAAAATAAGTTCTTAGGTACACTTATTTATTTTTGTGAATATGGTAAATTTAAAATCTGATTGACACTAAGATCATGAATACGGGTATGATTCAAACCTACACGCCGCGCGCCATTCGATTTTTCATAAGGGTGCGAAATCTTCGTGTCCTGGTATAAAACATGAAGCAGTAGGTAGGCACACTTTCTTTAGGCGAATATTGTATTACAATTCTTGAATTATTAATTATTTAATTAATGAAATAATATCAATAGTATAATTCAAGAAGGGTTAGAGGTACCTATAAATGGTTATTTTGTGTAAAATATAATATGAAGCGTCGCCCGCCTAGCCTTTTCCCAACTGTATTGGGGTCGGCTTCCAGTCTTAACCGGATGCAGCTGAATACCAGTATTTTACATGGAGCGATTGCCTATCAGACCTCCACAACCCAGTTAGTACTGGGTAATACGATACCCCTTGGTAAGACTGGTTGTTAGACTTTTTGGGCCACTGACTACCTAACGACTGTCAAAGATCTACAAATGACACCCGGGACCACCGGCTTAACGTCCTTTCCGAAGCACGGAGGAAACTCGGTATGTGATGGGTAGTCACCCATCCACAGACCAACTTAGGCAAGCACGGCTTAACCTAAAGATCGACCCGAGCGGCTGTTATTATTTAGCCACGAGCTCCTCGCGTGGGTTGTTAATAAATAAAAAAAACGTTTTGTTTTGTTTTTAGTCAAATAGTTACACTTACTAATAAAAGTAAACACTTTCCAAAATCAAAACATTTATTGAAATAAGTGTTTTGATTTAAGTACGCCAGTTACAGGCACTTTTGAACTGTCGAAACAAAGATAACAATAAAATGAAGCTACAGTCCCAGTCAAAAGGCATAATAACTGTGAAAGAACTGTAGTTGCCCATTCCAAAGCTACCGAAAATTATAAATAATATTTGTACGAAATGGTCATACTGTCACATTTCTACACTACGGCCACAGAATACACAATAGTACAGAAGATTCAAAATTCAAATGCGAAATCATAAATAGCGGTCGCGGTCGTGACGGTGGCGAAATGAAGAATGTAGCTGTCGGTGACGTGTCGTCGAGTCGGTAGGTATCGATAGGCATCGGTGTTGGTTTCAAGCAGGGTTGTCCAATGAAGAAACATTCATTAATTTTTTTATTGAGAGATATAATATATACCTAACTAGCTGACCCGCGCAACTTCATCTGCGTCGTATAAGAGAAAGAGCCAAAGCAATAAATTTTCCCCGTTTTTGCAACATTTTTCATGTTCCGCTCCTATTGGTCATAACGTGATGTTATATACCCTATAGCACTCAGGGATAATATACCTTTCTAACAGTGAAAGAGTTTTCAAAATCGGATCAGTAGTAGGTACCGGAGAATATCCCTAACATCCAAATTCACAAACTTTATCTCTTCATAATATTAGTACAGATAGGTATCCTACATCTTTGACTAAGTAGGTCTCATTATCTGTAAGTACAATAAGTTTAAGGTAATAAATCATTTTATATTTCGACATCAGAAGTTTTATTATTCTAACCTAAATTAAGATAAAATAAAAACTCAACATCCGTCCTTACAAACTCTACATAAAAAACACAACACTCACAATCACCTCAAAATACACACACATACACAACACACATCAAACCACCTTTTTGGAAATTCATTTTTATAAAATAATTTGATTTGATTTTGATTTATTATTTCTGTACATAAAAAGCGATTTACTGAAATGTCTAACCGCTCATAACTCTGGGAAGAGAACTGTGACCTGAAATACAAGCTCCGCCTAGCTCAAGCGCAGTCGATCATATTTATTGGTTATGCTTAATTCTAACTGCATTTAAATACCTACTGTTCAACATGTTATATTTCTAAGGAGCAATAAATAAACTTATTAAACCTTAATAAAATAATTACCATTAATGCTCATATTAGGTATCTAAATATTTACATCTTTGATTAAAGATTATTAGGTAGGTATTTTTTGTAACGTATTGTAGTGTTTTTCAAGCAATGGGTTGATACTTACAATACGTTTTCAACGTTTAAGTATTTTAAACGTTTTGCTAAAGGTACGATAATTTTAACTTATTTTATTATTCTAACGTAAATTAGAGCTTAACATTGTAAACTGGTAAAACAGTTGCATGCGACTGTACAACTTGACACCAAATAGACCAAGAGCAAGGTTTAATGTTTTCAAATGAGTTTAAGCCACTCTAACCAAGTAATTTAAAACATAAAAACATGTATTTAATTGAGAATTTGTCTCTCTCGGACGTTTTTAAGGACTTTAGACCGATAAAACTAGAACATATTAATAGAAATATTTTTTCTTGGCAATTTTTCGTGAACTCTTTGATCTAGCTCTTGGACTATACCTTAATAATTGGACTCATTTTATCTTCTAAACTAAGACCCGACTAAATCTGTGACTTGGCGACTAATTCCGACTAATTGGCGACTAAATATGGGAGAAAACAGATCTTCGCTAGGTGCCCTAGTTTTTGAGATCTAAATGTGGCCAAGCTGGGGAGAGTGTCTCCAGATCGGCCACATATAAACCCTTATAAGTTTTGAACCAGTGACCGACAGATTCTGATATTTGGCGACTGATTCCGACTAATTGGCGACTAAATATGGGAGAAAACAGATCTTCCCTAGGTGCCCTAGTTTTTGAGATATAAATGTGGCCAAGCTGGGGAGACTCTCTCCAGATCGGCCACCTATAAACCCTTATATCTTTTGAACCAGTGAGCGACAAATTCTGATATTTGGCGACAAATTTCGACTAATTAGCGACTAATTTTTTGTGTTATCAAAATTGAAATCCGTGATGGTGGGCAAGCCAGAGTCAGCCACACAAAATCAGCCCCTACATAATGACACCACTCAGATCCAGCCTGTCCCTTTGCTGTTCTTCCCCAGCGACGCCCTAAGCCGAGGCTCGTACCGCTCAGGGGTGCCCTTAGCGTGTGGTCGCTTAGTTTGTAAGTTTTTTTGCCCTGGTTGGAGGTCTTACACTCAAGGCACCCACGGGATAGTCCGGTTAAGCAGGCGACAACCTCCTAGGTTGAACTGCGAGAGTCCATAAAAAAAAAACAGGGAGGACTTCCGATTTACAGCTCGGCCGAGACACTTCTGGTATAGAGTTAGAACGAAGTAGTTCAGATACAGATCTGGCACAGGCTGAGTAGGCTTCAGTACTCGCTACCTTTGACAGTGGAATATAATATTTTTAACCATCGCCGATCTTCACTGTATACGAATCACGAATTCCACCTATCCAGCACACTGCGAACCTTCGCGCAAAGATAGCAAACAGATGTATCTTTAAAGTTATCAATTTACGAACTCACACGTACCGTAGCGAAGCATACCAATGGCTACGGCGCCACTCGCGTTGTTTTTCAAGTTTCTCTGCAAGGTATCCGTGTGTTATACTAATTTGCAACTTTCTCCATTCTTAAAAAGGTCACTTGTTAATATTGTTAAACTCGTTAGTTGAATGTTATACTTAATAACGTTATACTGCGCAGTAACACAGTTGGTGCTTTATTGAAATAAAAAAATGGGCGCACATGACGGAACCGAAGAAATTGCATTTACGCCAAATATCGTTAAAGCCATTGTTCTATTGTGTGCGCGTACGATTAATTTGCTGTGACCTCTTCCGTGTCCACACATATGGGTTTGGTTAGTGCGAATATTAATTTGGGTGAAATAATAATCTGGTAGAATTTCTAAAACACACTGTAGGTACATGGGCGTTAAGATCAATTACTTTAACAACGGATTTCTCATGCATTGTGGGTGAGTTTACAAAGTTCTCACGGACAAACATCTTCCATACAAATATTTATGCGGAAATCGAACCCGCGACACCTAGCGCAGACACCGATCGTTTAGATGTGCTAAGCCGCCAACCTTGACGTCTTAACAATTACATTGTGAGTTAACATTATTATTTACTAGTTAGAACTCTGCTTACGAGAGTTTTATATTCCGAACTTTTTTTGGACGTTTAGTATTGTTTTGATAAAAAAAAAACAACATTTAAAAACATATAATTTTATTGACAAATTAATTATAACTAAATGCAGAGAGATTATCCACTGGGAGAAAAACATTGCACGAAAATGTGTGCAAGAAATATAGTATAAAAATAACCTTACTCAGTCCCTTGACTTAATTGTAATATCGACTCGCATACGGGGGCCGCGTCACTCATCGGCCGCGATCAATAACAATATAATTTGTACGTACTTACGTAAAGACACTGAACTATGACGTGGCGGTTGTGTAAACTGACCCTGGTTGTACTGAAAATGTTAACACTTCAGGAATTGCGACACAGCTCTAACTTCCACCAAACAACATTACTGATGTTTTTTTTTTATGCCAAAATACGCAAAAGTAAAGAGTACATTAATTTTTTTTCTTTTTATCGTGTCCTGCGTGCCCTGTTGTTTGTTCAGTACAGGAACTGATGGACGCTACTGAAAGCGCTAAACTAGTAACTCAGTTCTGGGCCGACACTATTTAGATTGCCATCGACACGCTAAGAAGAAGAAGAATTAATGCCATAAATTGCAAAAATAAATTGTAAATCATTTTCAATGTATGCAATATTTGGTAAGGGGTAATATCGGTAGATCGTGTATTGAATTTTCAATTTTATTTCATGCGACTTAGTCATTGATGATTCCTGAAGTATTAAAACTAGTAAGCGAATGGATGATTTGGTACATTAAAAATGATTAACCATTAGAAGGAACACTGAAAGGACGAACTTGTGTTAAGTGCTTAAGTTAAGGAACCATTTCGTAGGAGCTTTTATATTTCTGTAACATGTAAAACGAAAAAAAAAAACATTCAGACGAATTGATAACCTACTCCTTTTGGAAATCGGTTAAAAAATTAAAGTGACGCCGTCTCTGGCTGTAACGTTATATAATGTTTGTCATACTTTGTAGTGGTCTTACAATAGCAGTAATAATTGACATGCAAATTACCACTGCTGTTCCTCGTATATCAGACATTATTGATTCAGTCATGCAATACAACGTTCTACAAATTCGTATTTATTCAAATTCATTAGATTAATCAATATAATTTTGAGAATACTTTTGGACCGAGATCAACAACAAAACAATGTCAATGGTGACCAAATAATATGATAATCAACTTACGTCATTATATTCCTATAAATATTATCGTCAGAGTTGCCAGATTTTAATCTAATCCCCTTAAAAAGCTGAAAAAAATAATAATTTCAACCTTTTTTTTTTAATAACTTATCAAATATTTAAATTAAATACGTTTCAAACAAAGACATTCAAATATCTACGAACGATAGACGGGACAAGACGAAGAAAATTTTAATCCAATACTTGTTACTACTTAGTAACAAATCGTTCTGCCTAGTGTCATACGCCCGCTTGTCAAGTAGCATTCGTGTGTTTAAATCTCTTTGTTGTCAAATAACCTAATCCAATTCTAAACCGAGATAAACCTCCGTGTATATATGATCTGGCAACACTGACAATGACACATATGTATAAGTAATTATAAAAATATTATATCAAAGTAAATGCAGTTCCGACAAGATTGTCTTAACGTAGGGAACAGATAGATGGCGCTACTTTCCGAATTTCGCGAGGGCCTCTTTGCATTCCTGGATGGTCTTTTTCTGCCGTTCTACTGTCGCCGAGGTTTGTTTGGACCCTTGCAGCCTGATGCAGCTTTGTATGGTGGTAAAGTACCCACACACGTTGTGCAGCACTCGCACAGCGCGGTCGCCGCAAACAAACAAGTATTTTCCGCTTGCGTCAAATTTCATGTAGTTTATTAATCCTGAAACAATAACAAGGAAAAAATAAGCTATGAGTACGGCTAATTTTGATACACAGCCGTTATCCTTATCACAAATCGTGCATTTATAGACGCTTTAAGTACAAGTGATCGATAACGATACCTTGAATCGCCTATTCAATAATTTACGGCCTCCTGTAGCCTCGCAGCGGAGTTAAAAATACATAAGTTTCACGTCCATTACAACCGAAGAGTAAAGGGCCAACTTTTGTTTATGTTTCGTTATTTTTGCCATATAATAGCTAGTGTTTAATGACTTAGTCAATCGATTGTAGTAAAATTATTTGTAAACGTAAATAAAACCTACTTAAGTCATCGGCCAACATTCGAAGGTCTCGTAGATTTTAAAATGAGTTGTATTTGGAAACTCCATATTTGCAATTCCCGTGAAATCGTAATATTATAAGGTAAATCAACAAGAGCTTGTCTAACAAGAACTTTATTCTTTTTTTTTTTTCGTGACGGTCCACCGTAGTCGCCAAGGTCTCAGCGTTATTCAAATGACATGACGACAACATAATCGTATTATTTTATAGTTCAATTAAAACTGTCACTTGAGGCTCTCATGTTTCCGCTATGTCGACACCATTACACGCGGTTTAATGATTGCATCATAAATTAACACTAAGTGACAACAGAGGAGAAGAACTAACGTAAAGAAGATGAATAAAAATAATTACACCTGTAAAGCCCATAGCGGTGGGCAATCCCTAATGGCATAAAAACGTTTCATTTTCAATTGACCATAAGCGATTATGGCCTTTTAAGTATTTATTCCGAGTTTCCTGTTCACTTATACAACCAATGGGAATTCCGAGCAAAATAATTTTCCCCGATATTTTGTTCACACCGAAACTAAGTTCGAAACATCGCTATATCTATCTACCTACGGAAACCAGCTTCCGTCAATTATATCGATCCGTTTTCTTTAACTTATGAATATTGTACGTAACTTCGAAACAAACTTTTACTTGCCCAGTAAAAGTAAGTCTTGGGTAGTACCTGTTTCTTTTGAATATTGAATTTCACCAGAACCCAAGCGGCAAAGTTGTCTGAAAATTTTCTTCCTGAACAAGATATCGAACCAAGAACCCTATCAAATGACTCCGGTTGAGAATACTTAACAAAACCAAACTTAAAGCACAAAAATAAACTTACCCGAGTAAACATTTTCCACGGTGTCGTAAAGTTTCCCAGTGTAGGTGTCGTAGAACTCGACGGAGGAGTCCACAGAGACCGCCAGTACTTCGGCGTTGGGCGAGAGGGCGATGCGGGGGGGGTTGGCTGTCTGTCCATATGTGCCCGTCTCGAGAACGTGCGGGGACTCTCCTCGAGTGTACTCGACTGGAACGTAAACAGATGTTGTGTTAAATAACTTGTATATGGAATAAGTGATAATATAAGTGGTAATGATGTCCCTATTATATTAGCCAAAAAAATAATTGCGTAATTCAGCAAGTAACTTTAACGTTAAAATAGAAAGAAAATAGTAGCTAATGCATCATCAGCATCTGCCTAGCCTTTTCCCAACCATTTGAGTCGGCTTCCAGTCTAACCGGATGCAGCTGAATACCAGTATTTAACATGAAGCGATTGCCTATCTGACCTCCACAACCCAGTTAGTACTGGATAATACGATACCCCTTGGTAAGACTGGTTGTCAGACTTTCGGGCCACTGACTATCTGTAACGACTTTTAAAGATCTACAAATTTCAGTCGGGACGGAGGAAACTCGGTAGGTAATGGGTAGTCACCTATCCATAGTAGCTAATGCAAATTGCGAGTTCAGTGTGTGAGCAGATAGATGAACGATCGATGAATCCTTGGGGAACACGAAAATAACAACAACATCAAAGTCGAATGGGGTCGATGAAAAAGAGTTGAACAACTTTAAGTACGTATTTTTGAAGCCTCGAAACTTCTAGACTTGCTTAGAACGTGCATAAATTCCTAAATGCAAACACGCTCAATTTACTAACAGATAAATTCTGACTAAATTAAAATAAACATGTTATTAAAGATCTATTGATCTAAAAATTCTATTAGGCGATGTTATTGCAAATATTGTGGTGTCCGAAGGATTACTGATCATTATCTTTATAAATATTCTAATACCGTTAATTTCGTACGTCACATTAAGGCCTGTGAACACATTTTGATGCGGTATACAGATAAACAACTCGACTTAAAATATATTGAAGTCATCAGTATGTTTAACTAGTTACTCGAAATGGGTTTGCCGTAACAAGTTTTCCTATAATGACATTATAAACGAGTAATAAAATTTAAATAAGCCGTATGAAACATCTCGGCTTTGTAATGAATTGAAATAAGGTCTGACGTGGTGGGGGACTGACCCATATGACGTGTCTGTGCGCCATTTGTAATTCCCAGATATCACGTAGTAAACACACTATGATAGCCATAGACAATGTTTTCCACAATTCCCAATAGCGTCAGCGTCATTTGATTAAATTATTTTGTCCACATATAACATAAAATCACGCCTGTAATCCCCGAAACCCACATTTCGCCAGAACTTATGTTTAAGTCCCATATAATAGGGGGAGAAACTATTGCCATCAATCGGGCACAAATCCAGATTCCGTGGCCGCTTCTGAGAAATTCTTGAAAAAAATCTCAATAACACTGCCCGACCTAGGAAATGAACCCAGGACTTCATACTCGGCAGGCGCGCTTACCAGCTCTAGACCAGCGAGGCAGACACTTTTATTTATTAATTTTCTCCATACTTGCTAAATTTTTCAAGATGATACAGGGAAACAAGGGAAGCAATCAACGAAGCGGGTTCAATGTTTAATGGCGGCCGTGACCTATGTCAACGTAATGTGCGCATGCAAATAAAATTACGTAATAAAACCCTACACGATGCTTGGACTATAAAACCGACCGATAGTACAACTTTCCTCGAGAAAATGCAAACGTTGGTATTGCACACATTTAAGATTTTTATTTGAGATTGCAAATCTTGTCTTAATAAACATCTTAAATTCGCTCTATAACAGCTAGCAACACACAGCCTGAACTGCTGGGTCCAGAAGCTTGAAATTTTGGCCCTAGATTTTCTTATAGGTACAGTACTAACAGGGTTGTGGAGGTCAAATAGGCAGTCGCTCCATGTAAAATACTGGTATTCAGCTGGATCCGGTTGGACTGGAAGCCGACCCCAACATAGTTGGGAAAAGACTAGGCAGATGATGATGCTCATCATCATCATCATCTACCTATCCTTTCTTATATACCAAAGGTCTAAGGTACAAAGAGAGAATTTTTGAAAATTCATCCCCATAGGGAGTTTAATAGGGGATGATAGATTTTCAGTTTTGCCGATTGGAAATTTCATAGAGCGCACGGCTTATTTCTTTTATTTCATTGTGTGAAAGTGACACATCATTATGTATTACATAACATCACGCCTGTGACCCCCGAAGGGTTAGGCAGAGGTGTACCTAATAGTACACCCACATTTCGCCAGTTATGTTTTTAAAGTCCCATGTAATAGAGGGCGAGCCTACTGCTATCAACCGGGAACAAATCCAGACTCCGTGGCTGCTATTTAGAAATTCCTGATGAAAAACTTCATAACACTTTGCCTGACTCGGGATTCAAACCCAGAACCTCATGCTCAGCAGTCGCGCTTGCGACCACTATACCAAAGAGGTACCATCATGTTGTATTAAATAGTGGTAATGGCAAATTAAACAAAAACAACACATATTAGCACTAAGTACATAGGGAAAAGGCTACAGGAAAATATAACATAGTCATGCAAACAAATCGTAAATTGCACAGCCATAGTTATATCAATGTATAGGATACATTTACTCGGCATGATTATTATTATTTGAAATAGAGACACGTGTAGGAATAATGAGAAAAATCAAGCTTTACGTATATGACCTCCGTCACATATACTTTTCTGCCAATTAAAATAAATATTATTATAACAATATTGACTATAAACAAAAACAGACACGTGGTTCTTTGATGAATTCACATAGTGATGATAAGCGTTCATTGACTTGAATCATGAGTGTGAGAGCAATCTGCGCAATAGAAACTGTAGTTAAATACTCCATGACACGCGTGACACTATATACCCATCAGACGAACTATGTAAATAATTTAAACTACTCCACGTACATACTTAATCTTATGTAGGTAAAAGAACAACGCAGTATCCAAGAAATAAATTGAGAGCTGAAGTTAATGACTCAATAAAACAGATAAAATAACAATGAATTAACTACTGTTCCAATTAATTTGAACGTTTATCAAAATAAACGAACACGACATTCGCGGGGCGACCCTCCGGTGATGACGTCACTTTCGCGCTACTTGCTTACTTTACATATTCCTCCCGAGTCACGTCTCAATACTACATGTATGTAAAATGCAAGTGATAATGAGGAAGCATTTGCGCATTAACATTATATGTCATACTTACTCTTTGTATGATATAGCTTCCACGTGCCGTCCTTCGATATAGTGGCGATGTGTGACGTGTCCACGTCGAAGGCAACGTCGTATACACCTGACGAGTGGCCAGTGAGCTCGAATGCCTTGGTGATTTGTTTGAACTCCCCGTTCTTTGTGAAACACACCTCCATCACTTTGACGTCGGGTGCGAAACCCGTCGCGACCACAAAGCGGCCGCACGGTGAAACTTTGGCAGTGTGTGTCGTCACCAGGTACGTGTCGAGCCTGTCCAGTTGCTGCCCTTTCAAGTCCCATATCACCATATCGTTGTTTGAAGAGCAGGACATCATAAACTTGCCGTTGCTTGATATGTCGAAGCCGACTGCATCTACTTCATGGACCTGGGAATGCAAATATTTAGGTATGAATTTAGGTTCCTAATCTAAATGCTCTCTATTGCGTTGTAGCCGCCAGAAAGAGGTCGCAGTAAGTGCTGGCACTGTTAAGCAAACTAGAAAAGATAAGAGGTAGTACCAAACATGGATGTAAATCTAATATTTGACTAACGGATTATGATAGATAAGGCGGTGCCTATACTATAATGAGGTTGATACCTAAGTAGGAATAGGTGTATAGGTTAACACGGAACTAGTATATCGTTGAATATTCAGCGTAGTCCTGACGCCCCGCGCATCATGTTTTATAGAAGCAATTTACACATATGCGTGCGGAAAACGAACCAGAGAACCTTCCTGCGGCTAAAAATAATATTATTCGAGGCTGCGCGTGCGACGATCCGAACGTATGCTATACTTGAGCAATACAGCCAATACGATCGGCCACACAATAAGCCAACCATAAATATCGTAATAAGCAAGCCGTTATAGGCGCTATTGCCTTCACGCGAAGATAGCGTAAACGTTTAACAGATGGCGTAAACCTTTTGATCACTGTACCGCCAACATCAAAGTGCCATTGTTCCGGTGGAAGGTCTTTTTTAATCGTCCCGCACATAGTTACAAGATATCTGCTTATTTAAGATTTATGTAGACGAAACATAGGTTTTTCGGGTAAAAAAAACCGATTTGAGTCCCAGTGTCGTGACCTGGATGACGCAAGTTCAAGTAATATTTCATTGAGCTCTATTTTCTGGGATTTATGCACATTGTTTATTACAGCAATCTATAATTTTATTATCATTCCCAGTAAATACCCCTGCCCGGTCCGGTTTTTTTTTTTTCGCTTATCATATTATGTAAAATCATCTCGAGAGATTACTTAAGTTGTTGTGTTAGTCTGGAGAGAACAAATCGTACAAATGGTTCGACACCATTTCATAATTAATTTCTCCATTTCATTAAGTATTGTATCATTGGGTTGTTGAATATTCGTAATGGCAGAGAGCAGTAGCGAAGGGTCAATTTTTGTAAGAGGCAAGCCGGAGTACATTTTTTTTTTTTGTTATCCCGTATTGTCCCACTCCTGAGCAAAGGCCTCCCCCCATTCCTTCCACTTCTCACGATGGTGTGCCTCTTCACGCCAACTCGCGAGGAAGCCATCCAAGACGTCCCGCCATCTTCTCTTCGGTCTACCGCGACCACGCCTAGCTGTTTCAGGGCTCCAGTCTTGCGATATTCGGGCCCACAGCTGTGCCGGCATCCGGCAGACATATTTTTAATGTACTTATATTATTTGTCTATAAAATACTGACTGTGTCATTTTTCAAAGGGAATCCGGTAAGTAAATCGAATCGTATGGAACCTTCCCCACTGGCAGGGAGTCCAAATATCAGTGTGAACCGCGCAGTAAACTGTTACTGTTTACGTACACAGTCAATTTCCAAGCTTCCTCAACTTTCACGACCAATTTTTAAAGACTTGCTAATCAGATCAAACCAACAACCGATTGTCCTATTTGGCCTTTACCTAAGCAACTGAGTCAATATTACCGGCTGCAATACAACAACAAAGAAAAAGGTTATTGAGAGCAACACTTGCATAAATGGCAGCTCTACCATGTCAACCCGCTAACTAGTGCGGCATTACATCGACCCCAATATTTGTGTAAATGTTATACAGACTAGAATCAATACTGGAAAGTAAGTTATATTGTTTTTTACAATGTATGATAAATAGTAGCGATTGTAAATATATTAATACTATCTGTGTCTGCACCTACTTATAAAATCAATAATCTTAGACCTTCTTTAACAGTAGTCCTCATTTATAAATGTGATTGCGCGTGTTCTAGATCACATATAAATACACTGATTCGATTTAATCATCATTTAATTCAAAGCCAACCGCCTCTTCGGTCCCACTTCACAATAGTGCTGTCTCTTCATTCGTCGGTTTATTTTGCTCTTCGAAACAACATCAGCACTAACCAAAATTAACATCTGTTAAGTGTATGAGCTTGTGACCTATTTAAATGTTTGAAAAGCACACCACATTTAGAAAACAGTTTCTATTTAAACACGCCAGTAGGAGACACGTTAACAGAAAACAAGTTCATGATATTATGACGTCGGTTTCTTTAACGATGGGAATTATTGCAGCATTGAGACAGTGAGGAGAACATTCGAGAGTCGCTTCATGCACCACAATAAGCGAAATCTTGTGATCGTATCACCGCTAACAATAGCAAACATACAAAAACATGAGCCGTGTAAGATATATAACGAACAGATTTTCATACAGATTCATACATCGGACGAAACAATAGTCATTTCATATTTTATATATTTTTTGCGGAGGTTCATTGCCGAGCACACAAGGTTGTTAATTTTTAAACAAAATGTCGAAATACATATATGCGGGCGTGACTGACATTGTGCCTCCTACTGCTTTTATGGTGAATCCAACTTTTTATCCACAAGCGGAAGATAAGTTCATTAAAGGCGATATATTCTGTACGGAATAATTGATTATGTAAATTCCTTAATATGCGTTGCAACTTCAATCATGCTTAAGCACTATTGAGACTAGATAAATCACGTAGTTATGTTGTATATGTTCTGATAGTAAGCTACGTATGTTCTGTGTGATTAGAGACTACGTATATGGAAGATTTAGATATACCATTATGTACGCGTACGCATTAGGTACGTAGGTGTAATACAAGCGGTATCATCTGGTTTAAGGTAAAATATTTGTATATCATTGACTGACATCACGTTACTGAGCTTGCATCATCGCAAACACAAAAACAGATTATATGCAACAAACAGATCTTTGTTCGTATTACAATGAACATCGGGGAGTGATAAATAGTACGTGATATTGTCTACAATCGACACCTTGCGTCTCCACAAAGCACGTAACATTCAACACATAATCTCATTTCCATCACAGATATATGATGTAACATTTCAAAACTGCAGGTTGTGAAACAGTAAGCATTGCGTTTTAAAAAACGTGTATTTCGTCACCACCATTGAATTCAAAATAACTGGTGTTTTGAACAAAGCCATTCCTGGCGTGTTTGACTGGGGAGCTGTACCGGACTCCCTTACGACTTAATTGGTCTGTAAAAATTCTTTTGTGGTGAAATGAATACCTTTTCCTTTAGTCCTTCAAGGAAAGTAGCAATTTAAGGATGAAATATTCCGAATTTATGGTTTTAAAAGACCGCTTTAAACTGCCGCCATTAACTTCAGATGTATTATTCGAAAATATGTATACATAGCGTGTTCTGCCTTGAATAGCAAAGAAAGACAATGGAACTTATTTTTCTTTATTTTAGCATAAATAAATATTTTGTGTAAATAAACATAATAATTTTATGGGTTCTGCTTTACTGATGTGACAGTTATTAAATTGAAAGTAGTAAAAATAATAAAAGACAAAGGACACTGCGTTTAGTAGCACCTATCCTGCGCGTCCATTCTACCGCTTGTTGTAAATGATGCGAGAATCAAAATCTAAATGATTTAAATATTGCCTAGTAGTGCTTGTTTACCAGTATTGCAAATAGATTAATGAAATATTGCGCTTAATAGCATGTGTGTCGCATCACCAGCTGGCTGTGTGGTCGGCGTCTAATAATAGCGCACCCCATTTCTTCCCGTGGGCGTCGTAACTTGTGATTAAGGGATAATTCCGGCCGAGTAGGCCGCAGATACTTATGAACTCAAGTCATGTTGAGAAAATCCGATTGAAGGGTAGTGGAGTTACTAATACCTGTCAAACCACATCAATTACCATAACCTGAACTTCCGAAGAGTTTGTTGGTTTAACACGAATCCAACAATCTGTGGGTGTGGCTCACGTATAGCAGTATACACTTACGTACTAATTTGCTCATTGAGCGCGACGCTCTTTACTATTGCAACTACAAACAATAGGTAGCCCGTGGTCCATGAAAACAATGAATCTCACAGTGGTATCAATTTCATTTCCACTATGCCAAAATTTAGAGACCATTAGAGCGTGCATTTCAGTCAAAATTAATGAACACCGCTGCAGTAAAATTAAATGTGAAAATTTTGGCCGTCAGCGTTAATTAGTGGGTGTGTTCGCGTTCGTACAAATAGGTATGTAGGCCAATATCGTTATAGGGGCTACACAAATGATTAAGCATTGAGTACAATTCTGCAGCTTATCGCTAACCGTGCGACTTCTGAGTCACCCGCTGTAAATATACTTGGGAATCATTTGTTATATACGTACCCATAACAAGGAACTAACTACAAGGTTGATTGTGTTTTTGTGTCTTCATTATCTTTTCGCGACTCACTAAGCCATTAAGGACCCTCATGAAGTGTTTAACCGTCTGCCTGTCTGAATGTCGCAGGTAGTCTTTGTTTAGATATCGGGGTTGTTCCACTGCCTTGTGTACCTATACAAATATTTTGACGTGGTTGTAAAACTTTTGCGATACGAAAATTACATTGTCCGTCATCGGTCGTTTCTGAGAAAATTAATATTTTGCAAGGACTGGAGTCCTTAGCTAAATGTCACATTGCGAAATGATTTTATTTCGTCCATTCTATAAGTTTATTTTATGGCTTTTGAAACAATTACCTGAACGTCTTTTGTGTGAAACAAAATGTAAAAGAGAAAACTTACAAGTGACGTTACGTAAAATATTTCAAAGAGAAACTCTCCCTCCGTTTCACAATAAGGATTGTATGGTTCTGTTGAAATATTTTTCGGGGAAAGCTAAACTTCGTTTTACGTCATGCATCAAGATTTGATCCCCAGAATTTAATTAGTTATACAACAATTTCAACACAATTAATTAGAAGCTTCTACTCTTCTACATGCTCAATACTGAATTAATTCGTCTCAACAAGTAAAAGTAGCTGAAACAAGTAGAGTTGTTATATACAAGATAACGCCGAAGTTTTAATGAAAGACTAGTAAGCAATTCATGACTGAAGGCGCGCCTTTACGTACCATAACGCGGAACAACATCACGACTTGCATTCAACCTCAAACAGCAATTAAAATACGCGTTTAATGATTAAAGTAATAAATTAATTACATCATAATAACACGTTGATTGCTTCCAAAATAGTTCTCGTTCTCATAGAGCTTCATTATTGCGTCACAATAACGCCACCAGCTGACGTCAACACTGCTACGTGTCTTGAAATAGGAGGGTAGATGTTATATGGAGCCTTTGAAACCTTCGTCTAAAATTAGACGGGGTAAAACGTAGCTGTGGTAGCGTTATTTATAAACCTAAGCTCATTTCCCAACTCATTGGATTATTAGTTAATTACTTAACCTCCCGATTTCGTTGAAGCTGATGAAATTTTGTGTAAAGGACTACAAGGCATCGGAGAAAGCAAGTTCGTATATTCTCTGTAGTCGTAGTTTCTTTGTATAATAGAATGAGGTTGCGAGATTTCAAGTTTGTCAAAGCTTATGCAAAGCTGAAATCCGAGTGAAATCTTTGGACTTTTCATTAATTCAGTGCCTTTCATTTGCGATTTTAATACTAACATTGTAAATGATGCTGGTTTTTTTAAAATAACGTTTTATTTAAATAATTGAATTAAACGTGTGTACAAGGTGAATGCTGAATCAATAAATGATGTGTAAAGTGTAATTCCCGTGAACTCGTCTGTTGAATTCATGGAAATATTTAGGTATCAATAAAACAATGAGTAAGTCACTACTAACAAGAGTACGTTTTCAGGGGCATGTTGACACGCTCTCATATTGCACATACCGTTATTTACGCATATTTTTACAACGGGTGCATGACTCATTCTCAGTACCTAGTCTTGAACTATGACACACAAAGAGCTTAGCTTTACGTAATACAGCCAAAGGATATTGAATGGTCTTTGGAGTTTGGCATCACGCCCATAATATCTAGAATTGGCTAACTATGAAGATTTGTATCAATATCTAGTAAAACTTGAACCGTATAGATAATCAGTTTTGAAAGTAGATCAGACGATTGAATAAGTCTATCCACGTGTTGGGAGTATATTTGAACGAGAGCAATTAAAAATCAATAAGCACATATGCATGTGGGTCATCTCGGAAATAGTCGCGGTACGTATCTGCGCAGTAACGCCTGTCTGGCCGAGCCGATATCGGCCGGGCCGCGGCCGAGCCACACTACCAATATGTATTGCATTGTATAAACATGCAACGGGCAAAGCTTTGTTCTCATCGTCCTAAAATTTCCTTTATGATGTAATACTTCGTCAGAGACTAACGTAAGACAGTCAGATTGAAAGTCTTATTGCTAAATGATAAATCAACTCTTGCTCCCTGAATTATGAAAATCACCACATGGCCCGGTTAGTCAACCAAAAAGGATGTTTATCTAATAAAGACATTAAATGTATTCCACCTACCTAGAGGTAATACATTTCATTTGCTATCACTCCTAAGAACCCTGGAAACCAGGGTGTTACTCTTCACAGTAATCAGTAGTAATCCCACGATACGGCACTAAGTAGTTTCAGTAAGATGTCAAGAGAAACAGATAAACAATGCTAGTCCACATAAACGTGAAGTTAATCCCAGACAGGTAGCCTGTACTGCCTGTAGCTGTGCCTCCGTATTGATAATTTCAATTGCACCGAGGGGCGAAAGCGGCGCTGACGTGACGGGGCCGCACAAACAAAAAAGAAAACCTTTTGTCACGTTTGCACGAAGAGCGTACGATTTTTCAGGCCGTAGGGCGTAGCAGGGCATTATTGACTTTCACGCTGTCACAAGTAGCGATGTTTTCATTCGTTCACGTAACACTGTGACAGTCCTTTGCGTAGACCCCCACTTCTTTAATTCCCGTGTCATATGGAGCGAGCATCTTATTCTAATCAACTGTGAACAAATCCAGACTCCCTCAGTCTTATTTTTTTATTGCAGTCATCAATGATCATCATCCTTTTTCATCTCACTGGATAAGCTTCCCTTCTGCACCTACCTTCTCTATTTGCGAAGTCTTACAAGCCCAATTTGTTCTACCAAAGACTCACCATGCCATTGAACTTCGTACGTTCTTTGTGGCCACTTGTTATTGTTACTAAATGTAGAACAAGCAATTAACTTCACTAACCGTTTAATGGTAATTTAAAAGGCTGAAATGTTTTTTGTCTGAAAGAGAAAATGGCCACACACACAGACATAAGTGCGTCCTCTTTAAGGTGAACGCAGACTTGGCCGCACCGCACGCGCCGCAGTCGCAGCAGTCATCGCTTTTGTTAAAGGTACTGCGGTGACTGCGGCGCGGGTGGGTGTGCGAGGTTGCATAGAATTTCATATAAAGAATCCGAATGCGGCGACTACGGCGCGTGCGGTGCGGCCAGGTCTGCGTTCACCTTTAATGTACGTCAATTACCACTTAAATGATTGAGGCTTCTTCCTAGTTGCGCGACAATATTGATAAATATGGCTACCTGAGTCGGTCATTCGTCTTCATTTGATGGACAGTCGCCCTTAATGCGTTACCACTAACGACCAAGCTAAATGGTTTGGTTTGATATACCTACTCACTTTAAATTTATAACTGCATTGATAACGGCAACGGTTTCTTGCTGTTGTATTAGAATTGACAAAAACAAACGTATTTAAAAAACTGAAACCCCGACTGCGGTACAAAAACTAAAAAGCTGAAAACAAGCACATTTAAAATTAAATAGAAGTTGCAATCAGGCGGGCCCATCGTAACCAGTGACTCTTGCGCCACCAAGACTAGTCTAACAACGTATAATTTATAGAAATCGATTCATCCGTTTAGAAGTTACGAGGGAACAAAGAAACGGATGTACATACATACAGGTCAAACACAAAACCCTTCTATTGGGCTTCGCCGCAGTCGGGTAAAAAAGGAAAAGATTTGAGTACCTTAACCTTAGCTGAATAACTGAAAGACTACGAATTTGTATAAAATGTTTTATTTACATACATTAACAGACATGTCTACATTCAATCTTATTAGGTTAACCACCTTGTTTTTTCCGGATCAAGTTTAGGTACCACCGTCATTTTTTATCACAAGCGCATATCTGGTGATGATAAATTTGTCTGATGATTATATCCATACTAATAGTATAAATGCGTAAGTAACTGTCTGTCAGTCTGTACCCTTTTCACGCCTGGATGAACGGATTTTGATGAAATTCGGCACTCAGGAAGACAATGATCTGAGTTAGGACATAGGATATTTCTTATCCCACTAGTACCTGCTATTTTCCTACCGCCGAACGAGCAAAGCCGCGAGCAGAAGTTAGTTGTAGATTATATCTGTTTTTCAGTATCTTGAGTACATACAGAGACAAAGAAAATGATTTCCTATATTTTATGATAATTTAGGCAAATTCAATATTAACCAAGAACACATAGGTTGTAGCGAGTACATTAGCCCACTTATTCTTCAAACAAAGGCTTTTTTTATTGATAATGTCTGTGTAATTATTTGCATGAGTACAATAAAGTTTTCCGGGCTAGTGAAAGATCTCCGAGTACATTTTTGTTAAAGTATCGTTTGTATGTTTGTTTGTAACGTTGTCAGTCGAAAACAGATTTGTTTTTATTATAATCGTATTGACTCAGTGTTATCGTAGCTCGTAGTGGAAGTGGCGCTGACTAATTGCTGTGATTGTGAAGGCTTTCATAATCTGGCGTCGATAAGAGACCAAACCGATCGGTTTTCTCTGAGCGGAACAAAGGCATTATCTGGAGACGATGAAAGTCCGTTGTCAAGACAGATTTGGAAAATAGCAATCAGTGATACCTTGTACAGACGCCAGCACATCAAGCTACCCGAAACTGTCAAATTTTCCCAATCAAACTTAAACCTAATGCTATAACGATACAGTTGAAAATCTATTAAAGAAATTTATCCATACTATACTAATATTATAAATGCGAAAGTAACTCTGTTTATTTGTTTGTTTGCTACCTTTTTACGACTAAACAGCTGATCGGATCGTAATGAAATTTGGCGATGAGATAGATTATATCCTGGGAAAGGACATAGGCTATTTTTTTCCTCACTCATACTCATCAAAATTACAACGTGAACGAAGTCGCGGGCAACAGCTAGTTTACACATTGTAGTAGCTTGATGTGCTGGCGTCTGTACTTTGAACTTTGACACAGAAAAAACCTGCAAATAATTCTAACATCCGTTTCGTCGATTACTTTTAATCCCATCATCATTCATTGGATGCATGGGCAACTGCAATCGGTTATACTGACAGCATCATCCTGCTACACAATGGCCGTTTATAGTCCGAGCTCCGATTAGACCTTCACGGGTTCATGTACTAGCAACCTTCTTGTAAATGCCATTAAAGTGAAAAATACATAAATCAATCGTGTAAATATTTAGACGACGAGTGCCAAAGACTTGATTAAGAGATTACGAATGCTGAAAATAAGTTGAAAGGATTAAGGATCATTGAACCGTTTGGGAGATTGATCGATAATTAATTACATAATTCGAAACTAGAGTTCAGAGACATCGAATCGATATTGTTATGTTCGAGTCTGTTATTAAGTTATTTAACAATAACATAAAGAAAATGGCTTTTCACAATGGCGCACATGTTGGTTACGCACTTACATGATTCTCTTTGTGAATTCTATCGTCAAAAGATGATCACAAGCAGGGTTGTTGCGAACATCAGCATCAGCATCAGCATCCGCTGATCTTCAGCATCATTTTCAACATCAGCATCAGCATCAGCATCCGCATTGATCGATGCTGATTATTAATGCTGATTATTAATGCTGAAGTTCGAGTCGTGACATGACCGCAGAGAGGATTATATCACACGACATGTAGTTTTTGCCTGCGACTTTGACCAATTAAAAGATCGTCTGCGGGGATTGTGATTGCAAACAAACACAAACTTGTCTCATTACGTTAATTCGTCATTACGCGTGAAAGTTTTTGTTTTTTTTCCGTAAACTGTCGAGTGTTATCGTTGAAAAGTGGAATATGGACGTATTTTAAATTAAGGAGTCAAGAAACTGCAAACTGCAACTTATGTAAAAAGGATTATTCACGCAAAGAGCGTACTAATACGGACTGATTTTACTTTTTCCCTGTTTTTTTAAGAAAATAATTAAAATCAGCATCAGCATCAGCATCCGCTGATGTCAATGATAAAAGATCAGCATCAGCATCAGCATCCGCTGATGTGAAAAAAATATGCATCAGCAACAACCCTGATCACAAGTGCCCTTACAAAATGAAACTTCGGTTATTACTTTATTTGCTGTTTAAGTTTAGGTATGTTGGTATTCATTGTTGGTGACTACAGAGCTGCCCCTTCTTAGGTAGAAAAGTTTTTGATAAATTCATCTGTAAACGTAGGATAATAAAACGATTCTGATGGGCATTTGTTTAGTCTTTCTAAAGAAATACCCTCTCGGATTATACGCTTAAAAATATCTATCGTCAAAAGATGGTCAGTGCCCTTTCAATATGAAACTTCGTTCATTGTTTTATTTCCTATTTAAGTTCGAGACCCTTCTAAGGTAGAAAAGTTTTTGTTAAACACATCTGTATATCGATGGGTAATAAAAAGACAGAAAAGAGGTAAGCTCTATCTATACTATATCTGTCACCACACAAGACGTTTCTGATGGGCCTTTGTTTACTCTTTCTGAAGAAATTATCGCTCGGATTATACGCAAAAAAATATCTATCGACAAAAAATGATCACAAGTGCCCTTACAAAATAAAACTTCGTTTATTGCTTTATTTGCTACTAGCTGTGCCCGGCATGGGTTGCAATGCATATTTTCCTACCTCAAGGTAGTAGACCTTTACTACTCTACCCCACATACCTACCCTACCCTACCTACCTACCTACCCTACCCTACCTACCTACGTGACGTGAGCAGTCAATTGCGCTAATTTATTTTAAAAAGCTTTTATCATATTTTTTTTTCCGTGAATTTTTCAGATATTTTAAAAGTAACTCTGCTGTTCGGGGCGGAGACGAATCCAACAAAATCGGTCCAGCCGTTCTTGAGTTATAAATGGTGTTACTAACCCGACTTTGGTACTAACTTATGTAATAGGATAGACCTTTCAGTAAAAGTGCTTTGTCTTATACCATTGAATTTATAAGTTCAGATTTCATGGTTTTCCTTTCATTTAATTTATCATGTTTCTTAGAGAGATTTGATCCTTATGATTGACCCTATCGATTGATACCTTAAAAGTACAGGGTGTTATTTTTTTGGAATTTAGCCGGTTCCCGAGAGTGGCACGCGAATGCAGATTTATTTATTTTTTTAAATAAAGGAATGTTTCCTTTAAGTAAAACTTTCTATCTCCAGTATTTAGAGTACTTTCTATCCAGATGGCTTTGAAAAATTCCACCCTATTAAAGATTTAAGTTTAGGGACGTTGGTATTAACTGTTGCTGACTAAAGAGCTAGCACTTCTTAGGTAGAAAAGATTTTGTTAAACACATCAATATATCGTTGGGTAATAAAAAGACAGAAAAGAGGTAAGCTCTATCTACACAAGACGTTTCTGATGGGCCTTTGTTTACTCTTTCTGAAGAAATTATCGCTCGGATTATACGCTTAACAATATCTTTGAAAGATGGTTAGTGCCTCACAAAATAAAACTTCGTTTATTGTTTTATTTGCTATTTAAGTTCAGGTACGTTGGTATTCATTGTTGATGACTACAGAGCTGTCCCTTTTTAGGTAGAAAAGTTTTTGTTAAATTCATCTGTAAACGTAGGGTAATATAACAATTCTAATGGACATTTGTTTAATCTTTCTAAAGAAATACCCTCTCGGATTATACGCTTAACAATATCTATCGTCAAAATATGGTTAGTGTCCTTTCAAAACAAAACTTCGTTTATTATTTTATTTGCTATTTAATTTCAGGTACGTTGGTGTTCATTGTTGGTGACTTAAGAGCTGTCCCTTCTTAGGTAGAAAAGTTTTTGTTAAACACATCTGTACTGTTTATCGCTGGGTAATGAAAAGACAAAATAGAGGTAATCTCCAATCTATATCTGTCGCCACACAAGACGTTTCTGATGGGCCTTTGTTTACTCTTTCTGAAGAAATAATCTCTCGTATTATACGCTCAAAAATATCAGCATCAATTCTTGTTTTTCTTGTACAGCAAATTCCCAAGACGTCAAGCTACATAAAGTCGCCAAAAAATAAAACAATTTATAAGTTGTTTAGTACGATAAAAACATCTCGATACGCCGCTTATGACGTTTCTCGTTTCGGCACTGACCTAATCAGAGCAATGTCATCACACGTCATTTTTTGCATCATACTGTATTTTCGTAGCGCTAATAGAATGATTCACGGATCAAAAAGCAACAACGAAATGATTATTTATAAGGAGTGCTGATTTATTAGTTTTTACGTAGGTGCGTAGACAAAATTTATTTTTAAAAAGAAATCTATTGTGCTTTTTTATTTTTTAACAACTCACTCGATCCTGTTTTTTTTTCTATTTGACCTAAGTTGATCTGGCCTTGATAATAAAATCATTCTGCAAAAAGTTCCATTGAGATCTGAGAGAAGCTCGTTCTCAAAAGTTCCATTGATATCCAAGTATGTATAAAAACACAAAAAAAAACGACAAATGCACAGGCATTTATATTAATTAGATAGACACATTGGCTTGAGAATGATTCACATTAAATGCCACCAAAGCAAACTTTTCAAAGATGGTGAACAAAAGAAAACACAGATCCTGACATCTCAAAAGGCGTTTAGTATCGGTCAGTTTAATAAAATGTAGTGGTTGTGGTCGAACATTCCTCGACCGGCATACATGTATATTGAACTCTAATTTGAATTTTCAACAGCCGCGGCCATTGCTCCTTGCATGCGTTTACACTATGACGCCCACCTATTTTCAGCTGCGCCACGCTTTAATGTTTATTTCACGTTATTGAGCCAAAAGTAAATATTTCTCTCCTATTCGATCAAAATACTTATGAATGTGACTTTGGAGATGTAGTGCGAACAAACCCGACCCTCAATAGTCTAGTCTAGAGGACAAACTATGTAGGGCGATGGTACGCCAATAGGTCAATGTGCTTGAAGCGATGAACCCAGATTATAAATAAAAATATTTGTTCTACTTATCAAGTTAATCCAAAATATCTTCGATAAGATAAGGATGTGGATTAGTTACTAATGAAACATCAATTCTCGAGTATCAGACGATAATGCAGTGGCTTTATTTATATGCTACTCATGAAATTGTACACCACTGTGATTTGATACATGCACCTAATCCTTTCTCACATAGCTATCAAAACAATGGTTTCACAGCGTCAGCTACAAATTTTTATGTAACTATTATGACACAAATAGGTACCTAACCTATTGACCCACTTTCTTGAGCATTAATACAATGTATATTTGAGCAGATAGTACACGTACGTATTGGTACAATGTACGGCCTGTGCGCTTAGGCGCGTGTCGTGAGATGGTACGATGCATCTGCAGCCGAGATAACGAGAGATAACAACAAATAGCTCTTACATAACTAATAATAGCATATAAGTTGCGTGTTTCGACGACAATAAACTGAGCAATAATAGACAATTACATTTAGTGAAACTACCAGTAAAAGTATGCCAAGAAAATGCGGTTGCATAAACTCTACATTATGTATGATGATTACCGAATATTAGAGATTCGTTAGATGTGTATGAATAATAGCTGCATCTCTGTAGAAGACATAAAAAAGGAGTGAAACACTTGAGGATACGTTGCACTCGACAGATCAACGGAAAAAAATGTGACGTTTAAAATTCGAGCGATGATTAAATCAACAAGAATTTTGGGGAGTCTCGTTTCAGGTAGAGACCATGGTGGAGACAAAAGACTCACTAACCTTATCGAACGTGATGACCGGCGCCGCCGAGCCTATGGTGCCGTCCCTTTTCTTCTCTATCTTGTAGACTACGATGTGATTCTCACGCACGGTGTGGACAATAAATGCCTTCGAGTCTGGACTCCAAGCGACGTAGGACGCGTGGTCAAATTCGATGTTCACACGCAACGTTTTGTGTTCTTTCTGGTTTAGATCCCGAACGTCCCAGAGGATCACGGAGCCATCTGAATACAATACCTAGCGGTTATTAAAAGCTCTCAGACGAACCTCATAATTTGCCGCACGTCTGCCACACCAAATTCAAAGAAATATAAAATCAATGTAAGGTCAGAGAACCTCTTTGGGTTCGACCTTTGGAGCGGGTCGAAGTCACCCCAAAATACTGTTACATGAAAACGTTAACGTGTTTAAAATTCTATTGTTTGTGAAAGTCATAAAATGCTGTAAGTACTGATTGAACTATAAAATCTAACAGAGTATATGTAATTTAAAAGTCAATTATTTTTCTTTTCAGTGGTCAAATCAAGGTAAAGTAATTTACCTTCTGTGGTAAGTAGGTACGTAATATACAAAAAATTATACTCCATATAGTTACAGTCTAGATTGGTATTGTTTTCGGGTAACAAAACCCTACCAACTGTCATTTACAGTTCTCATTGACAAGCCGTTTTTGTTTCTGTGGGATTTGAGTCAGAATTGGCCCATTGTTCACTACATATTCGCAAATTACGAGTAACAACTTTAGTCCGTACTATGTGTACTAAAGACAAACTTCTGAAAATGAATCTACGTATCCATTACATCGTGTTATATTGTATATAAAAACTGAAGGTCATGTTGTTAGATGAATATCTGTATATAGACATATTATAATAATTCAGGTTTAACCAACTTGGCTTCCCGCGAGCTAATTATAAACCATCAATTATGTATGAAGTCGTTCATTTTTGAATACGATTATGAAGCTAGTGAGTATTTATTTACTTAAACAGAATACTATAATCTTTTATGCACACAATGATGTTCACGTGGTCTTTCTCGGAAGTTTAATATGCCCCGGAATACAGTTTTGTTATGTACTATCAAAGTAGATAAAATGAATTATGCATGCAACAATGAGCGAACCGGTAAAAGGTCAACGGACCACTTGAGATATCGAAACTGAGTCACTGTACCAAGGCCTCAAGATTTCAGGCAATACGAATTTAAGTTCCCTACCGTGCGAAACATTAAGGGGCAACGATTTCATGGTTAGAGTTACAATACCAAATCTCAACTTAGAATGCTTACGATATTTTTTAGATACTATGAGCTACTATTTACAAAGCAGCCTTGGACGGTAAGTAGGTACATAAATAAATATTGTCAATTCAGGAAACGTTTTGGAGAAACATTATTGACTGTAATTGAAAAAAAAACGTATTACGTATAAAAGCACCTGCCAGTGCGACCTACACCCAAATAACAGTATAACGTATTAATCAGTTAAACGTACCAGTTAGTTTAAACAGTGGTCTGTGCTTTAACAGATGCAACACAACATCAATGCATATCCTTGTGCTTCGTTTAAATAATTCATGTCACGAAGTGCCTTCTAGCAATATCCTAGTAATTAAAAGATTGTCTGAAGATCCGTAACGATCAAATAATTGATTGTAAGAATAAAATATTTTTAAATTCGGAACGCGTTTAACTCTTTTCGTTCATTGGCCTCTTCGAGCATCAAGAACTAGGAAGTCTGTTGGTGGGCTAATGTGTAAATAAAAAAATAACATACAATAGCCATCATACATGATTGTTACGTAGGTACGTATATATTTTTGTGTTTATTTAAAATAATCATGACTGCTGGTTCATACATACATAATGAGCCCAGCGATTCTTATCCGAGACAAAAACTCGTCTGTGTCAGTAATACTCGTACCAAATTCAAGGTCCAAAGGCATTGTCAGTCTGCTTGAGGCCAGCCACCATCGTGATTCTTTATGTAGGCAGTAGGTGGTTACATATGTACTAGGTACCTACTTTTACAACATTAATTTAAAGATTTGATGATTTGGTTAAATGAGCACAACCCATAATGAATCATAGGTTTAAATAAATGATTCATCGCTTTAATGAGTTCAGTGACATATGACATTGAATTTTCTCAAAATTGTATAAAAGCCTGCGCAGCCAAGTACTAAGGTAACGTGTAAGTATATGTTCGCCTTATACAAAGCGCCTATGAATAAAGTATTGCATGGTGAGGTCCACGTAGGCGTGTCGGAGTGTGGCCGGTGACGAAACAACGCCTCATTTTGTGCAAGTATTATTGTGCAAGAGGTACCTATTGACGCGGAGGCGAGTCCGACGACGGCGCCATGGAGGCCAACACGATGTACTCTCAATACTACTATGCATAAGTCACCTCTACATACGAACATCGTTAAACCAATGGCTCCTAACATTTCAAGACAAAAACTTTTAACAACACACCAGCAAGAAATAATAAATACTTAATTACCATCCATTTTGACTTGTAACAAAGTACATTTGTGACAGAAGGTTAAGAAAAAGATCAACGATTCACAAACACCAAAATTAACATGAACATAATTGAAGACTACTGTAATGAACTTATAGTTTCTTCGATTGCAATAGTAAACACGCGTTTATCGAGTTTTCGTACAAAAATTACGACACATCGGCTGTAACAATCAGACAACACGAAACGATACGGAGGTTACACACAAACGCCAGCGATACAAACATGCCAGTATCATCTGATTGTGCTGATATCATTATCGGTATCACGAATTCATCGTACTGTACAATACTTACGTTGCTGTATGGATCTATTTTGGGCTGTTTCATTCGATCCGGTGCTGACGTGGCGCGGCTGTCGTCTGCCCTCTTTCGTAGAAGTGTGCCTCGCTCGCCGGCAGATAACCAGCGCGTCATAATGTTTTTTGTTGATACTGAGAGTCACATCACAAACTATGCTATCATTCATAACAAGCCGGCTGTTATTGTGTTTATTTTAAATATTTGACATCATATTGTAATATCTGGATCGTCAGATAAAGAAAGTATCTAGCGTGTAATGTTCAGAAATCCTACTTCTTATTAATTTAATTATATGTTACACATTGATTAGATAACACAGCGTGGAGCGGCTATTAAGAATAGGTTGCGCTATCTGTTAAGGAAATCGTAAATGTAATACACGTCCTTAAAGATTAGCAATGATTAGGTGGTCCTGTTTGATTGGCACCATTTTTCTATTAATTTAGCAAACGTAATTGTAGCGCGTGGTATTTTCTCGAGTGGTCTTTTAGTGAATTGAATATAAACGTTTTTGGGCGACACGAAACGTAAACAAAACGCTCATACAGACGACCGGGCGGGAGGGCGTTGCTCTTTCTTAGTTGATATACGCAGTATCTTATGTATTTTACGTATATGTTTTTTAAATTTCGGTCGTCCATTGTCCTAACCAATAGATGCACATTCATTCTATTCAGAACACTAGCTTATAATCCCCGGTCCTACCATTTCAAAATTTGCAATGCTCTAAGAATTAGGCATTCCTAGTGGACGACATTGTGCACGCATGTTATGCTAGTTTCATCATTTTTATTTTATGTAACAGCATTATGTAAACTGCCTTTGGAGTGCACGGTCATTCAAATACATCTGATTAAATAAGCGCCTCTATTAATGAAACTAGAGCATTAAACATTTCGTCTTGAAGAGCTGCATTAAATCCATATATTATGATTAATACTCTAGTGCATCATATAGGTCAGGCGATCATTGTAAAAGCTTTTACCGGGAAGCCACATCGTAGCGCGCTGACTCAGTTCTTGAGAATAACAAAAAAATATGCGGACGCCAAGGCTTAGTCATTAGGAAAATTACATCATTATATTGTGATGGGCATGAATATTGATAACAATTAGGCGTCACAACAACGTTAAGGAAGGTTCGTTTAAGAATCATAAGTTTCCTGTGAACACGGAGATTGCGCACGTGTGATTTTCCCTGTAGTTTCCGTTACCCCTCATTCATGAATCATTCGTAGTATTGGTATTATCTCGCAATCTGGGAATCCCTTACGTCAGACTAATATTTTATATACATTGAGTCTCAGCAGCTACGTAGAGGCACCTACGTAATTATCAGTATTGTGTAGCAAGTTATTATAAGTGTTTATTCTGATAAATAATGATAACTAAGCGAGTGAAAAACTGCCGAGTTGCATAGCTAAACTAGCACTGGTTACGTAGCAGAGAAACCTAATACAGTGAAAGTTTTTATGGCTCTACCTACAGTGACACACAAAACACTACCACAGTTTAATCTAACGGATTATTAATGTTGAATATAAAATGGTGTCACAGTTAATTTTATTCTGACATTTCGGAAACGTTCAGATTAAATTAGATGCACGATGTTCTATAATTTAAGCTAGTTAGAAGTCGCTTTTATATGTACATACCCAATTTCTTTTGTGTGTGTAAGGAACAGGAAAAAACAAACAAACTTTTTAAGAAAAATATCACGTTTATTGCTGTAATTGCAATTCGAAGGCACATACTGTTACAGTACGCGCAGCTCCGTCAACGTGACGAATTTGTCACTTAAAAATTGTCAGTCCTCAATCATTATTTCTTGTCCATAGAACAGTCATCTTAAACTCAGTATTTAGGCGGCACTAATTAACGGATCATACGGCTGCAGCATGGGAAGTTGGTTCGACATACGTGCACGGTTTGCGATTGCTCGTTCTTCGTGTACTTTCAGAAGTACTAGGTCCATAGCTGCTCGGGCATCTTCCAGAGGCGAATGGCCAGCACTTCCGCGCTGCACGATGCGCCCCAGTAGCTCCTCCGAGAGCGCCCGCAGCGAGCGGCGCATGGGGAAGCCTCGCGCGTGAGGGTACAGCGCACAGGTGTCCACCACTGCGCCGTGTAACAGCTTCAGTGCACGCAAGTCATTATCCAGGGCATGTCCGATCAGGATCGTGTCGATACCCACGAATCCAAGTATGTCATTTTGTACATCTCGTAGCGTCTTAGTCGCGCGCGCCAAGTCGCGCGGCCTGATGCCCGAGAAACGGGTGTTGTGATCAACTACAGGTGAGCTAGGCTTCACTAGTGATTTGTATACAAGTCGGCCATCAGCGGCGATGACTGCAATACTAGCTAATTCCAGGCCTGCCGTTGTGTAACACATCTCTGTATCGATGGCGTATACCCCACCGCGAGGCGAACGGGCACGCACATAACCTTCGAGAGGCCCATTCATGCCTGGACGAGTGCCGCTCCAAACATGGAAGCGGGCTGGGGTGCAACCTCTGACACCCAATGGCGACTTGCAGCAAGTGTAACGGCAATCCCCACTCACACGTCCCCAATGATGGTGACACGGTTCATCCTTTAGATATTCACCTTCGCGAGTCATTCGAAACATTTTATCACAACGTACACACAAATGTTCCACTGTATCAGCTTCTTCATCACTGTCCGAGCGCGGAGTCGAACCCAACGACCCGCGGCCGCTGTCGCCTTGAGAGCCGGGCACAAACTCCGGCGCGTTCACGTCCCATGTCGTAGCTGGCAGAGGTCTAGGTCGAGGCGGCGGATTGATGTACACCACAGCTTTCGATGAATTCGGATCAATCTCAAGCGGATAACCCAGCGTCCACATGCGCTTGGGTGACAGAAGATGCGGGCGAAGTGCCTCTACCAGCACTTCTGCGGAGATTCTCGACGGCGTCGACGGCGTCGGCGGCGCGGACGGGGGGCGACGTCGATCACGCGGCTTGCGCCGGCGTGCTGCAGCGCTGGCGGAGTCCACCGACGCGAGGGACTCTTCATAGAACCAATCGTGTAGTTGTATACAAAATTGCATGTTTCTGTACTGGTTTGTGTGCACATAGAGTCGAGATAGCGAGCGCGGAGCTGGAGGCAAAGATACGTGCTATCGCGCGCGCGGGCGCTGTACTAATGGCGCGATGGAGGGGCAGCCTACGCTTTATACGTTACGTAGGTAGCGCGCGTTCGTTAACGGGACACGCCAATCGACCGGCCTATTCTCATTTTTCTAAACAATAAAAAGCTTGATATTTGTAAATAAGTGAAATGTGAGATTGTGTAAAAAGTGTCGCATTAATTATAAGGCGTAAGGGAAAATTAGTAGACTGTTTCTAATCCTAAATTCGATCGAGAAAGTCCCGCACGCTTTGTTTACACAGATCAGCTGATGTTCCGCGTGGTGTTTACGTACAGTTTTATAAATAAAAACGCCACCATGTGGCATTTTTCAGAGAAAATACTATAAGGATGATAATTTTTCTACAGAATATTATGAAACATTCAGTTAAGGTTTAATTATTTTAATGTTACATCGAAAATACCAAGAAGAAATAAATTAAATAATGATTCAGTCATTATAGAATTTTTCGTGTAATGTTCGTAAATATGCTTTATGCTGAAATCATTGACAAACCAGTAGATAGTTATACGTATAGTTACGTACAGACAAGAAATTAATTGTAAGTGAGGGAGTACGTGCGGTAGCGGAAGGAAGGACGGCCGTTGCCCTACCCTGACTCCGCTGTGTACAAGCAAATAGTATTTAAAAATAAACTCTCTCTGTTTGTCTCAGGGTTTATTTATAAGCTTAAGGGCTCAATAATGTAAGGATTAAAGACTGACTGACTACATGTAAAGTATGTCTTCTTTGTGATATATTATTTATTATTGTATGACTTATATGAGTCACATAGTTTAGGATGAAACTTACACACAGTTTTTCGGAATATTTGCATACGTGACTAAAGACAGATAGTGGTCGTTCTACGGAAGAAATTTATAGGACAAGATATTGAGGAAATGTTATTTTATTCTTTCACAATAAATGTTCGTATTATCAGTTTTATCTAGTGTTTTACTTTTAATTAGGATATCTCCATAATTTCAAATAATTAGGTATCTATAGATAGATCTGTTTGTATACAGTAACTCGTTAATTGTTTTTGTTGATAAACAATCGCTCCAATAAGTTATTTTTATTCGGATCAATAATCTGTAATGAACTTCACTATCAAGCGCATGTGCGCACGAAGGATACGGTATATAATCGCAATAATATGTCTGTCTGTCGGTGCGTAGTACATCGTGCGGTTGGTGTCTAGTAGACGTAGCGACATGTATATAGCACGAGCGTGTGAGCATGTGTGCTGAGCAGTTGTTTGTATACAGAAGCGCGTGTGGGCGCGGCGCGCTGGTCGCTGACACCGGCGATAACCTTCGGTGTCAAACGCGCATCGACTCGACGCGCCCGAACGGTACCGTGCACGATACTTTGTGTTGGCCCGTGCGACCACTTTGTCTAAACTGATATCATTTCTATTACATTCTTTTGTGTAGGGAGGACACAGCTCCTCAAGTCAGATGGCGGTGCAAGTATGGAAAAACTTAGAATCAGTAGAGCCACGCTTGGAAATGGAACCGGACTCTACACCGGATTGTGGAGCAGCTATGCTGCTTGCACCGTAAATTCCTTGAAGAGCTTTATACAGGGTCTCCAACAACATAAAGTAAATTCATTTAATTTATTCAAATGACATACAGTTGTGTAAACAAAACGTCTTACAGTTTATGTGACAAAATAAATGTTTTAAATCCATTTATTCCAATATTTATTGTCTACGATTGTATTTAAATTTAATACATAGGTAGATATTTGTCTGTTTTAAAGAAAATTATTCCAATATTAACTGTCCACTATTTTATTTTTTAAATATAGGCAATTGCCGTCTTTATGTTGCTAGCAGATTACCTACTTAAGAAAATGTGGGACGATCTACTCCGATGTTTGAAATGAAACTCTTTTTTGTGGGTGTGTGCGTTGGTAGTATGCAAATGAAGCCGATTATATATTAGCACTAGTAACACGGCATTTTTTACATGAACTAGAATACGGTTACGTTTATCCGATTGTGGTGGACATGTCAATATAATTGGGAACTATGTCAACTAAACATCAGCGATGCAAGATAAGATATATTTTATCAACAAAGTGCCAAATACTAGTCGTTTGTTTATCGTTATTTAATAGGCTCATTAAGATATATTAACGATGCGCTTCGAACGCTCTCGTTAAGTCGTAGCTAAACGTGTTTATGTTACGTGCGAACGATGTACAATAGGTGAACCGGGACTGGAGGTATTCCCCATAAATGTCGCGGGAGCGGCGTCACACCTGGATTTACTTCAACACCACTATCGTCTCCGTTATAAGAGAACTGTATAAATGGAATAAGTGCTTCTCTACGACGCCAATAATAAACGTAAACGCCTACTTTTGTTGTTCTACTCGCGATTGCGGTCAGTGGGCCACGGCAAGCGATGAGTATTACCGGAACTTAAATTTCAGTTACCTATGCTGAGTTTAAGACCTTGACAGTAAAAACATATATGGTGAATGATTGCAGACAGGCTCTACGTCACACGCACGTTAAATATTGCCGACACAATGTGACCATATTGAGAAATAATTGCATGCAAGTTATTACGTTGATGCCCCAAAAATTAAGATGGGTTTTAAATACACGAGTATCATATTGACAAATAAAACAATCGGTTCTGAACCAAAAAACTGAAAACCAAAGTCTTGATTTCATCGATATCGGTTTTTTCAACTATTGACTTTTTTGCGGTGGTTTGACGCTGCTTTTCAAAGCTTTTTTGCTTAAACTCCGATGACAACATAGATTGTTATCAGTGAACTGGTAACCAAGGAACATGTTACATCATTTCATAACCAGTTCGAGAATTGACCATAAAGTGTCAATTTACTTTAATATCTGTAATTACATTTATCTAAATGACACCATAGAATCATTCATTAATGAAACTAAATTACAGTTTTATGTCAAATTAATTGTCTACACATCTAACGCTCTCATTGTTTGTGCGTTCCAAAATAACTGTGATAATGAGTGTGTGGGTCACAGAGTAACAACAAAGCTGGTGCGGGCTGATAACATCGCGCCACAGTGTTTTGGTGAAAGTTGTACATCATCGGCAGCTGACCACTGTCACGCAACTGCAAGTAGGTCAAGGAGTTTGCGTAGCCACCGTGACTAAGCCAACCGTATGAATGGCTCGCAGTTTTAAGCCATATGAATAAGCTTATCGATATTACATTCGCTGAATACAGTAAATATTCGAGGAAATGACTAACAATAAGAAATATGTAATAATTGACAAAGGAAACGTAAGAAGGGTGATGCAAAGTGAACAATAAGCATCGCAATAACACACGCACTAATGTAAACAAATAGACAACTGCTAAATTCTCAAGTGTTTGTGTAACCAATAAACAACGGACGCGTAGAAGTGATATTCTCAAGTAGGTAAACGATATGAGGCAGATTAGCATAAAATTATAAAAAAACTTGATCTAAATAGCTGCTTAAATGGCTTTTGCGAGGTTCTAACATGGCTAGAGCAGGCGCTAATAAGAACTATTGAAATAACGGTGTATTGAAGAAGACCAAACAAGTCTGTAACAAACCGGAAAAATAACGTTTTCGGGGCACGTCCACCTACAACGTTGACACCGTGGTTCACATACTACCTTATACGAGCCACGCATATAATGATACGTCTGATTTTGTCGTATCATCTTTGTCAACAAATTATTACATTGCGAGATTATTCAAGTCATTACTGGTGGTACAAAACTTACAATAAACAAGTCAATCTTAAACATAGCTTCGTTTTGTATCATCATCTGCCTAGCCTAGAGATGGGATAAGGCCCTGGCATATTGGGCGCATTGAATAAGCGCCGGATAAATGCCCATAAACGCCCAATAAATGCCTTTTGCCTGGGCAAAAACTTTAACAGAACTTTTATTAAATTTTTCATTCAAATAGCTATATTTGAGTGTGCGGAAAAGGTAAATTTCCAAAAACATATTGGATTATAGCTAATACGGGGTGTAAACAGACCCTTCACGAAGCCGTCAACCAAGCATTCTGTACATCAAACTAAGTAACTTTACGCAAAAATTATTGCTGGGAAACGACTTTTTTTTTTTGGGGTGAAAAATCACGTTTTACGGTAAAACTGAATGTAACGCACTCAAAACATTGTGCTGATGGATGGATTGAATAGTACGGTCGACGTGAAGGTGTTTAAAGTAAAAATCTTACATTAGAAACATGTATTTAAAAAAAAACTTGTGAAAAAGTTGGAACTTTGACCCCCAATATCTCCGTAACTAGAAGGTTCTCAGGTATGGTTTAGAACAAAAAAATGATTGCAATGACGGGTAGAACAAGTACCTTTCGGCTTCGTTAAGGGTCTTTTTACACCCTTTATATTGCAACAAACCAGAAATCGATATAATAAGGTTAAGAGTATGGTTTTTTTTTTTTTGCGGGTGGGAAATCATCAGATGACTTCTCCCGCTCTGGGTGGAGTGGAAGGGAGTGTAAGACTCTTACTGACACAAAACCCATCCATGTTCCTTCATTGCCCTTTGTGTTCCAGGGCCACGGTATCTCTTTCGAACAGTCCCGCAGCCCCGGCAGGCATCGGCCCTTGCGGGCCCCTTCCTGATTGCTGACATCTCTTTGAGGCGCGCGTGGAACACGAACGCGCCGTTGACACGGCCTGTCGTCATAAGACGGACGGACGGTGTACTCACCGTCCACAGGCCCGCGCCTACGGTGGCCGGGAGCCACCACGTGGCCCCCGACGCCCGGTGCGTCGCCCGCGGCGGCTGGGATGTGAGATTCTCTCCCTCTCACGTCCCGCCACCTCCTTCGCTAGCATGACTGCTTCACAGAAGGAGGTGACGGCTTCCCATTCCCTCTCGCTCCGGACCATGGCCTGAACCAGGACCGGGCGCGAGAGGTCGCCGCCGCCGATCGCCGCTACGAGGACACGGCGGAGCTCCGCCCAAGCGGGGCAGACCTCCACGGTGTGCGCCACCGTGTCCTCCGGACGATCCTCACAATGATAGCACCCGGGCGTTTCCTCCCGCCCGATTCGGTGCAGGAACCTCCCGAAACAACCGTGTCCGGTGAGGACCTGCGTCAGGCGGAAGGTGAGGGCGCCGTGGCGCCTCTCTAGCCACTCCTCAAAGAGGGGACTTATCGCCACTATTGTGGCGTGCCCTGCACTGGGTTGCGACAGTTGCTGTCTCCATGTCGCCATGAGATCGCGTCGGAGGTCTGTCCGCTGAGCGGTGATTTGCCGCGGCAGCGGAGTTTCCCCCCGACGTAGTGCCCCCGCGCGCCATTCATGCAGGCGCGCGAGGACTATCGCCTCCAGATCCCATGGCGGCAATCCGGCTAGGAGGCTCGCCGCCTCGCGGGAGGTCGTGCGGTACCCCGGATCAGCCTTACGGCTACGACCTTTGGGGCGCGTTCAGGTAGTGGGCGGCACGCCGCTTAATTGAACGCGCCCACACCGGGGCCCCGTAAAGGGCCATGGACCGCACGACCCCCGCGTAGAGCCTACGGCAGGAGGCGTTTGGACCCCTCAGGTTGGGCAAGAGCCGCTTGAAGGCAGCCCCGGCCCGTTCCAGTTTGGCAGCCAAACGTCGGAAATGCTCAACGAAGTTCCACCGGCTGTCGAGGACGAGAACGAAGAGTATGCTTTACCTTTTTATTTTAATTTACAAAATACCTACTGACATTAAGTTTCATTTTAAGTTAAGTTCCCGCTTTATTTTTTACAAAACAAAGTTATTCATTTTTATGCCCAATGATCGGGCATTTATTTGGGCGTAAACTCATTTATGCCCAATATGCCAAGTTTATGCCCATTTTGTCCATATTTGTTTTTGCCCTCGACCCATCTCTAGCCTAGCCTTTTCCCAACTATGTTGGGGTCGGCTTCCAGTCTAACCGGATGCAGCTGAATACCAGTATTTTACATGGAGCGACTGCCTATCTGACCTCCACAACCCAGTTAGTACTGGGTAATACGATACCCCTTGGTAAGACTGGGTGTCAGACTTTTTGGGCCTCTGACTACCTAACGACTGTCAAAGATCTACAAATGACAACCGGGACCAACGGTTTAACGTGCTTTCCGAGGCACGGAGGAAACTCGGTATGTAATGGGTGGTCACCCATCCACAGACCAACCTAGGCAAGCACGGCTTAACCTAAAGATCGACCCAAGCGGCTATTATTATTTAGCCACGAGTTCGTTTTGTATGAAGATTGAAATCAAAGTCCGAAGATTGAACCTCGTCGGACAGTATAGAGGACAAAGTAGAAGTGTTTATCCACAACGATGTGTGTTCAGAGTTACCTTCATACTTCCACCTACGTTATAAGCAGGTTCTAGTAATTATTATCGTACAATGCTTTTTATACTCATCAAAGTCAAAGATAAATGGGGGTAAATTGACGTTTGAAAATTCATGGACAACGGATAATGATCGAATAGGTAACTATTTGAAAACGGTTAGAACGCATCGATTACTATATGCAGCACGTTTATTGCACGAGTTGCTGATTTTCAATAATGTAGAATGATTTCGATTTGTCTATCGATTCTAAACCAAGGTTCTTACTTACATTTCATTTTAATTTTATTTATTTTTTTACCCTTTATTTTACCCAGTTTGTTTGGTTTTAAACCCATGCTTCTGGACTATTGGCTAATCTAAGTAAATCATCTGCGTAGACACAAGAATAAAATACAACAAAACATTGTTAGACCAAATATAGAACTAATTATATCTAATGCATACGTTTTTACGTGGGACATGGTCATACGCTCCGTGCAGTTACACCCTAATGAGTGCCTAGGCATAAAGTTACGTGTAATGTATTTCTGAGAATTCCTTTTTGGTCGCTCAGTACGTGGGTATCACGTGGGTACGCCTAAGAATCACTTTTGTTTCGTCTTACTAATAGCAACTAATGACAAAACCTAATTGGCTACTATAATAAATCGATCATTGATTTGGGCATACTTTACTTATCAATCACTCGGAATTCTAGCAATGCTATTACGTTAATGGGCAGTTAGACTTATGAGTGACTATTATTCTTTAATAAGCAAATAGGTAATTATGATTACATTGTTCGTTTATCAAATGTAATGATTTATAAATAGTGCATAAGTAGCGTCCAGACAGCGACCCGTCTGAAACTCCTCGATAGTTGGAAACTACGTTTCCTACATTGACCGCTTATCTACACGTTACTGCGCAGTTGTAGGAACACTTGCATATCGCCAATGTTTATTTTTATTACTACACTCTTAATAGTGTTAATCGTACTTCCCTAAATACCTACCGAAGTTGATTATATACGACCTACTTAAATAAAATCTACATGTGTTAATGCTAATTAAGCTGTCGTGAAGCAAACAGGTCGTAATAATATCCAAGATTTGGGAAACCGGCGGAGTCCGTGAACTCGTGACGCAGAGTTTCATTGAGGAGTTTAACAAGATGGGTTTATTATAGGTTGATAAGTTGTAGCGAGATGTTTTCTTATTTTTAGCTATGATCAATAAGATTTCAAGGTGGAGGACAAACGAGGCGGCGACACGCGCCATCGGATTGCCCGAGCCGGCGGAGCCCTGTGGCCTGGTGCCAATGTGCGACACTACTCCAACGTGCGTCACGCTACGTAAAGATCTGATAAGTTCATAACATTATGATCATTATAATTTATATACTATTTAGTTATGATAAATCGGCTAACACGATTTGGCTCCGAACACAGCAAATTGGATTCATCATCACTCAAATTATCTAGAAGATTTTTTCTGTCAATTAGCCAAGCTGCTCAGCTTAGCCCTACTACACAAATGACTCCGTATTTTCCTGATATTAGGACCTCCACGAGTCCATGGCCTCCGTGGAGTGATAGTCACTGGTTGAGTGAATAGCTTTTTTTTCACGTAGCTTTTTCTCTAAAAAAGGCTAGTTTTTAAGCGGCAAAAAGCCTGTAATCTGTTTTTTACCGCCAAATAATGTTTCTCCTTCAGTTCTTTTAATGAAGTTTATACAATTGATTTGTCACAGTTCAGTGGTTTCCTGTTAACTATCTCTGAATTCAAAGGTACTTTTATTTAATTAGCTAAGCTTTAAGCCGCACCGTTCTCTACGATAATGTTTTTGAAGAGTAAAAGACTTACCGAAAAATCGAAATGATTTCTTTTAAGGAGTTCCATTTATTTTTATTTCGTTTCTTCTAATAATATTATTGAACCCTGAACATTATCATCTTCCTGCCCTTGACCTTTTTTTCTACCATTCAACCATCACGCAATCATTTACACCTTTTTCTTTCATATCATATCTCACACAATCCATCTATCGTTGAATAATTGAACCATGATAATGAAGTTTTTTTTTTTCGTACCACGAAAATTTATATATTTCATCCCGGATATTTACTGGTATATTTTATTAGCCAGTTACAAACAAACAACCGTTTTCAGGAGACGTAAAAGCGATTGATGGTCGCAATATACCTAAATTGTTATTGGCACTTAGACGGTTAATGTCGCCTATCCGCTGGACATCACCCCCCAGCTGCTTTCACGAGACCCATATCAAAGGAAGGGATCACTTCTTCCGTGCGGAAACCACAATATTTATGTTATTAAATTAAGTATTCGTAATGAAATATAACAGCACTACATTCACTATTTGTTTGATAACAGGTTATTTAAGCAAATGTGTAACTGCGGCCGGTGATTTTATGCTAGCGAGCGAAGTAAACGTATGGCGGTCATCGGCCTTGTTAGTCCATGAGCGGTGTTGTCGTCATATGCAAATTGCTTTGCGCTAATTTACAGAAGAGTACAATGCCATCCACTTAATCATCACGATCGACGTGTAAGATAAAAACCTCACGCATAGGTTTTACATGAATGTTTTTATGAAATACTTTAAATTCCGAACAGAGGAGTGGCTGAAATCGTGAGTGGAAGGCTCGTTTTTATACAGCAATTTGGCAATATAAGCGTTCAAAGGAGTTTTTTTCAAATTAATATTATTGTACAAAGACATGATGACTGATTTGTAATACCTAATTTTTTTTCAATAGACTTGTATGTCCCACTGCTGGTCAAAGGCCTCCCCCATATCCTTTCAGGTACTCTTCTCCAATATAATAAAATATATTACCTATATTCTTTGCAAATAAAACATTATATTCTATTACTTCCAATATTGTGGGCTAGTTCGGTTACAGTTAATTTTACTAGAACAAACACACTTCTCCAGCTTTACAAAGGGAAATATTAATATACTGTTACGATCCTGAACTAAACAGAATTTAGGCCACATTTGAATCTACACCAAATTGTTGCCAAGAACTACATTAAGTACTTCATTTAGTTTTGACCCCAAATCCGGTAATCCGGTCAAACACTACGATGGTCGTCAACTGCTCAATTGATAAATTGTTGAGTACCATAATTGGGTCGTAGGTACAATGTTACTACCTAGTTGTCGCCTTTTTCGCTGAGTAGGTATTAGTCAACCGAAAAAATATTTGTAAGCAAAAAATGTGTAGGAGTAAAAACTGTAGGTATATTATTTAACGTTTAACTGAGAAACCTTCAAACCTAATGCTTGTTACTGTGCTGACTCTAGACCGATATCAGCATGGTCATACAATTAGGTTCATGTGCACATTGTACTGATGTGTTGTTAACGGAAATACTGGGAGTTTCACACAGTAATGTTTTTCTTAGGCATTCGCCGATAGTGTGCATGTCTCGACACTGACGCGAGTTCTGCACGCCAAGCTACGGAGTGTCTAAGAAATGCTACTGAGCACTTTATACTTAAAAGTAATAATACGTCTTCTACACAGCTACGAAATGGCTGCTCGACTGCCACTCAACGCAATGCTACACAGTGCTACGGACGGAGCATCTACGAGACATCATTCTAGATCGGCAAAAATCTAAAAAGTGCTTACGCAGCTTACACTCTATACTGTGTAGAAGCTACGCCATGCTACGCAGCTTCATCGCAATGTTAAGAAGGTACAACGCAGTGTTACGGAGCTACAACGCAATGCTATGGAACGCCTACAAAACTCCTACAGCATGCTACGCAGCTACAACGCAGTGCTACGAAATGCCTACGCGACTGCTACGCAGCTTTAACGCAGTGCTACGAAAAGCCTACGAGTTTTCGAAGGTAGCTATTGCGATTTCAACGCGATGCTACGGAGCGCCTCCGCAACTTTATAGTAACGTCACGCTGCGTTTACGCTACGGAGCGTCTAAGCGACTTAAACGGAACAAATTCGAATAGCATACATTTTGTGTCAATTAAAATCTTTTTGTGAATACAAAACCAATCTTTTATATTAGACGTTTCCCGGAAAGTAGAATACCCTCATTAATAGTCCGAGTGTTCAACTAATGTAAATGAGCTTTGAAGGCGTATGAACTAACGGAAATGAGTCATTGTGGTGTTAAAAGACAATAGGTTAGCTATTATTAGTGAAGGAATTTTAGGTACAAGACCTAAACTTCCACACATTAACGTCTAACAGGTTAAATAAGGTAAATTGTTTCTTGAATAAACAAGAAGGCGCCTCGGAAACTACTGAAATGAATGAATTTTTTAGACCACAACCCACGTCAGTAAATGCGGCGATCGATGACGTTCACTACCATAGTGAACATTTTCCCCTATAGATACTAAGTCGGAAAATGTATTTAATATGGTGTGCAAATTAAAGATGAAACCTAACCAATAATTGAAGAGTAATTATGTGTAAGTAGGATACACAATTAAATATAATTCGATACGAAATCTCAATTTTTTATTTAATTACAACTATGCAAGGAAAATTGGTAACTACATAGATAACTAAATTACAATGCGATCCCTCGTATTGATTCTCTAACTAGTCAAAGCAGATACATAGTGTTTATGTGCTGCAGAGGCTGTTATATATTGCAGGTACATAATCAGAGCATCGCCGGTACAGCCGGAACCCGATCTCAAAGCTTATTACTGCGTAGAATCAATTATCTGCCAGACGAGCAGCTAGCGTTTACATGGAACTACATCGTTCCATTACGAGAAGGATGTGTGACCGAAATAATACTATCCGTATGACGGTGTGACGTCAAACATCTTATTCATCTCTCGCGGGATATTCTACAGAAACAAATCCGTTTACCTCATCGTATCGGAGGAATTACCGGATCTCTAAACAAGGAAAATTGCTAAACGCTCATATGATATAATAACATACGTCACAAGCAGATTATTAAGAAATACTACACACGCTGGTTTACGCTTCACGCTCGTTAATAGACGAATTATGCGCATACTTGCTTCATACAAATTAGACGTAAGTCTAGAATGAATAATCCGAGGTTTAAATAAGTAGTTAATTTTAATATAATAAATAGTGATGATTAGCCGTTTGATGAGCGTACCCTTGAGCACCAGTGCCATGTGAATAGGACGACCGCAGTCATCGCAGTTGTTCAATCATTTAGACAGCTGGTTTCTAAACGGAAACCACGCTGCAGTGCCTTTGTACGAGTGTTATGCAAGCCGTAATCCATGTAATGGGGCTGAAGGTCTTGCAATTAAAAACTTCAGTGGGCGAGCCGTAGGATTCGCACAACTGTTTTTATATTATTTAATTACAATAAAAAAGTAACTGTAAAAAATACACCATTTTACGTGAATTCTTTATCAGATAAAAAGGTTTATTTAATAAGGAAGGAAAACCATTCGTATTTTTTAACACTAGTAATGGATATGAACAAACGTTCAGTTAAGTAACTCCGGAGTTTAGTAAACCGTAACTAAATTAAACATAAACCTAACTGTCTTACTGACCTCGCGAGTCTTAACATAACGTCTTTTACACGCGAAAGAACAACTATATGTATATCTAGCACGTGTTCTTGTTTCTAAATAGGGAACATATCTTACATAAGGCGTATCATAATACAATCATTATTTATTTTCGCGCTCAATTCGATAAGTATAATCAATATAAAGGTAAATATTCGTGGCGGATGTGGTCCCTTGCCAACTGGCAACAGATTTGGGTTACAGTATCGCTATGAATTCCTCTGTTTATTCAGCATCTGTATGGATCCGAGTGCAGGATGACGTTAGCGGAAGTAACGGAACGAACCTCTTTTGTTCTCCCATTTTAATTTGTGTGTCATGAATGACGATTAGTCGAATTTACACGCGATATACATAATATAAAACATTATTGTTTTGACAATGTTTTTATAACATACCTACTTCAAACTAACGGCCTGCCCCAGCTTTTCGATTATTCCAAAATATACAAACGCGAACACAGAAACGTCGCTACGAGGCTTCAAACTATTTAAATAAACGTTAGAGGCAAAAGCTGTATACATTTGGTATTTTAATACAAATAAATTTTAGTGTTAAACTAAATATTTCAGCAATATTGTAAGATCTTTATCGAAATAATATGGCAACTCATTTGCAAAAGAAATTTAAAAAAAAATTGATAGAGATTTTCAATGGCATCTATGTCTGTCATATAAAGGACAAAGCGCAGAGGTTGGCGCCAAATTACAAGAAAATAAAAATAGAAATGAACGCTGTAAGCATCAAAATATTTTCACATTTTAATGTCTGTCTACCAAAGCAATCACTGGTTACTTAGGAGCCATTATTGCCTATTGAAAGAGGCGGTGACGCGATTTCGGCGGCCATGGCCTTATGCAAACGTGGCCATTTCGACAATCAGCTTCTAGAAACTTCGGGAAATTAGCAAACAAAATTGAGATGAGTGAAATCGAAGAACGCAAAATTTGACAGCTCTGACTTCGTGAATACGCATGTTTAAGGTCAAAACTGAGAATAACTGAAGATGTATTCACTTTTAATTAGAAAATTATCTTAAAAGTTACAAAATTACTTCGTTAAAATTCCTTATAAGAATATTTCTAGGTCAATCGGAAATTAAATAAAAACTGTTATTGATGTTCCATCCTTATTTTCTTATTTGAACTGCGATGGCTGACAGAAAGGAGGCTGGTTTAAAAAAAACTTTATTACGTTGAAAAGCATTTCCCGGCGCGGAAGCCGGTAAACTATGTTTTTGTATATTTATACATAATCGTCGACAGATAGTGACTCGCTAAGTTACTAACGGAAATAGAATCGCTGAAAAGGTTTTACGTAACAACTGAATATGGTTGGAGAACATTTTTCCTTGCGAAATTGTCGTAACGTTTCGTAGCAACAGTGCTACGCCTCCAGTTCCCGATTTTGGTTTAAAAAGTTTTTGTTTGAAGAAACAAGAATTACTTAGGTACTCCCAACCTAAGTAATTCTTGTTTCAGTATTCAGATCATTTTCAATAAATTACGACGTCGCTGTGTACTTAGGATGCGCCTGTCATTGAATTATTTTCCTGCTTCCTACTCAGTGTTGCGGGCTTTGTTCTTTGCGAGCGCCACGACTCCACTTTGTGTTTACTGAACACGAAGGATTCACATTACATTCTTGTTGGAAGGGAATTCTAATTAATCATATTAAAGAATGCAACTTTACATAGCAGGTAATTTTACTGACACGGCGGTATTTTTCCCATCTGAAAGTATATTCGATAAAGGATAACTGAAAATTGACCGAGTAAGCTGGTTTTAGTGGTAACACGCTAATTTCCAATAGGTACATAACAAAAATATAAGACTGCCACACTGGACGGAGCTTTGAACGGTGATTCGTAACGGTGTAGAGTTGAATGCCCAAGGACTACGCGTTTTTACGTTACATCGCTCTAATTTGAATGACGATAATCTAACTAGCACGCCTGTTACTTTTATTTATGCTTTATGATTCCTACTTGTAGCCTTGTGAGGCTTACATATCACTTTATCAGTAAATCGATTTGAAATCAAACCAAGTAGACTTAAATTCGATTTTCCATCACGACGTCAGCATAGATTTTAAAAAAGTATGCTAAGTAATTCCCAAAGATTTCCGTACCGGTAAATAAATTCGCATATTACATAATGATTCAAAAAATAAATAATCGATTTTCATAGAGTTGTCACAAGAAAGATACGTTTCTAGGCAGATGAGAGATTGATGACATAAATAAATCACTGTCGTATATATTTATCAGAGTCGAAAGAAGAAAATAGATAGTCGCTTTCTATTTACTAACTAATAATTCCTAGCATTATTCAATCCTATCAGTTGATATAAATATCCATCATCATTTAAATTACGATATAGCTTTCAAAAATATATAAATCTTCAAGCCCTTTGCTTTATACTAAAAGATTAAGTTAAGAGTCTATAAAACTTCAAGTGAACGTCCACGAAGGTCAAGCTCATTGCAAAAACCCTATTCTTTTTCAGTACATTTCAATGACATTGAATACGAAAATTTAAACGTTATAAAACATAGATAGTTTAATCGTTTTTTCTAGAAACAGCCTAATAGCACGTAGTCTTTATCCAGCTTTTTAATTTTAACACTTTAAACTCGCGAATCTCGGCTCTTTGTATACACAAGCAAGTCGTTCATTCTTATAAAAATAATATTTAAAATAGTCTTAGTATTATACCATCACCAGTGTTAATAAATAAAGCGTAGCGGTTTAATCGTTATATTACAAAAATTGTCTGTCATGTGCATTTTCGATGGTCCATACGGTCATTTGTTCGAAGTTCTGATGTAAAATAAACAAAAATATGTATAATCAAAATAAACTTAAATAATACTTATAAATTAGTGAGTAAAAAGAACTAATGATATTAAGACAAGCTAAACTATTAAAATAAATACGATTACGCAATAAACATGCATTATGTAAGAGTGAGGAAAACAAAAGAAAATAATGAGAGTTCGAAGAAAAGGCAACAATTAATAACGTTTCTTTAAGTTTCCCAGGCTTATATTATTAAACCAGTTTCATAGATACATTGGATGACAGCCAAAGTTCAAAAACCTTAGAGGTTTTATTATTTTATTTGCAAGTAAATGTCAATGTAAAAAACTTGATCAGAGTTACATATTTCCATGCACGCTGATGTCATGGTTTGTTTACTTAAGTTTAATGATGTTAGCTCATTCATAGTAGTATGCAAACTAGTGCATGTTTCGGTTCAGCAGATTTGCGTAATTGCTACGTCAAATACATTAACCGAACAACAATGCTTGAATACTTTAAGTACAGGTTTTCCTGGATTTTATTTCTTTTTGATCGATTTCATGAAGTTTCTGAAAGTAATTTGCTTATTAAGTTTCTAAATAATTAGGTAGAGGGAAAAAAGATGACGAAAACAAATATGCATTCGTACCTATTCTATGAAAAACAAAGTACATGAAGGTATGCAGACTTCATTGTGTGTATGAATGAATAAATTATAAGTAAAAAAAACAACATCTGGAGTGGAAGTTCCCGTCATGGAGCTAAACGTACAATAACTCTAAAACTGAAGTTGACTGTGTAAATGTGCAAGAAACCAAGGTTAGAACCGAGGACCTTCCGCACTTGGGGTGACGCCGCTGTTTGGAGACAAAAGACCTCGACGTTTTACTCTTTTCCTAGTTTTTGTAAATTCTTACGCCCTTGAAATCGACAATTAACTGACATGTTTTCAGTCAAATTTAATCGGCGCCGAAATAAATCCAAGTCCAATCTAACACTCCGATTCACTCACTAAATGTTTCCTTTTTTTTATAGAAAGAATAATCTATCTTAAAATATGTATATTAAGCTTACAGCTTAATTGATAGATCTAAATAAAAAAGATATAATTCTATGATTAACAATTGCTAAAATTAAAATGAAGAGCTCTACGTAGCTGAACAATTTCCATACTCGTAGCGCCATCTGGCGGCTACGCTTAGAACGCTGAGACAGGTGACTCAAGCTAGTGAATCTACACTTAACAACTAGATGGCAGGGTTAACAGCGAACCAAACAATGGCTGTTTACTGTCTAGACTAGACAGAGACTTTATTTTACGAACTTTGGTAGAAAAAGAAACTATATTATCTTACACAATAAATAGGTATAATTAATCAATCAGTTGTGCTTTTTAAGTACAATAGCAATTATTTAAGTGCGCCACCACTATTTCACCGGCGATAATTGAATTAAGATAAGTTCATTGAGTGGCGAGCGATATGCCAACGGACTGTTAATTATACCTAAATAGTAAAAACGTATTACTAGCGATACGCACACTACGCACACCGCATGGCTCACCGGTCGGTACATAACAATTCGTAGCGCTATAGCGTACCACGTGTTTTCTAACTCAACTAGAACAATACTACAATTCATAATACTAATTAAAGAAGACTGTTACAAATGAATTAATGCGCATTTTCTTCGCTTTTCCTCTATTAATTCCGCACGGTGCCCTTTATACGTAGTATAAGCACGTAAAAGTATTGGCAATATTGCGTTTGAAATTTTAAGCGTTTATTGAGAGTTGGCTCGGATGCAAGAAGGTGAAAGTGGATCGACTTGTTTAGTGTGACTTGGTCTGCACCCAGCAAGCTAGACATTTCACCTAGCTTTCCAACATTAGAAACATCGATCAATGCCAGCTATTACGGAAATAACGATACAATACATAATAGTACATATCATGAAACTATGTTTATCCAATGACCAGTTAGCAAATTGAAGGCCATAAATTAGTTACACATGTGTAAATATTACATGAATAGTGTTTTGTTATATCGTGCTCAAATCATTATCTATTAGCTGTTAACGATATGGATTATATCATCGATTGTTTATCGCGCATTGTTTTACGAAAATGTAGAACAATCAACTGTAATATTGCGACGGATATTTGGAAAAACAAAACGTTCTTGTCTTATTCTGAGTACAAAACAAAAACTAAAATGTAAAATATTGTTTTAGTAATAAGAAGGCACAACACTCATACTGAGCTGTAGAAAGTGCGCAGTGAGACAACTTTCGCGACCGAATTCAAGAGAGAGTAGTCCGGAGCGCCGCGCGCATACATTATATCACTTTATCCGACTTTGGGATTATATCACAAGCAATGTTTACAAATAACAGTATGTATCAACAATCAACATGTCCGATTTTTATAACTCGTTTATCATACCGGCTTTATTGAACAATCGTGTCACAAAATAAGTGCTACGCTTTCGTTATATACAATTTATTGTTGTCGCTAAGCGGAATTGTTCACGAGAGACATCCGCTTCGGCAGCAAAACTTTTGTTTTAAAAATCACAGCTTTCGCTTTCGAGTTGCGCCGGCGCAGCATCCACGGAAACTTTGTCCGTGCACGCTAAATTAACATGTCCGCGCACTAAACACCTCCTATTTACAGAAACTAACAATGGAAGGTCACAGTCTGGTAATACATACAAATGAGAAGAACTCTGTCGTGGCGATAACTCCATGACAGTGAGGCATGTAGGCAGAGCTCTTTGTCTTCCTAGTTCAACTCATAAAACTGACTGATAAGAGAAACACTTGTAAGCATTATCTTTAGTTCTTTAACACAGTTCCCTAATTCTTTCGCGGTTTTATTTCGTAAGTAAGTTACGTATTAATTTTAATGTATTATTGATAATAATCGTGACCATAATTTTACTGATATAAACGAATTGCGTATTAATATTAATGCCTACTGATAGTTCTGAAAGTAGGTGGGTAGGTACATAAAAGTGATAAAGTAAAAAGGCATGTTTATGTAAACATTGAAGAATTTTGTGATATCACTGACGAAATAATATTTATAAAATTATCTTAAATATTTTTGTAAGCACTGATTACTTTCGGCGAAATAGATTACATGTACGGAGCTAACCTTCCAAAGAAAGGTTCAAAACAGTAGTTACATGAACCCTGCTTTTATTTCTGAAAAGCTCTTTCAGAAAAGCTTTAGCTTTTAAAAGCTAGACATATCGTGATGTAAGTTTACGACTATAATCCAATCATGAAACTACCTAAACCGATAAATAAATCTAATCTAATACAATAAATATCAATTTGCCACAGGGATTATGAAAAACACGACTCCATTTTTCAGGTTACCGTAGAAAATTCAGAATTTAATTGAACTTCTTGGTTCCCAAGTCCTTGTTTTTTCTGTGACCCTCATCTAGTGCAAATAGGCTTAATTTCCGACTAGTTCTAATTTTTCAGCTAGCAACAAAGAATAGACTAATTAAGTTACACCTGTCAGAGGGGCCTACGTCTGATTCGATGACCTTAGAAACACCGTCATCAGTGATCTCATGAACACAAAGCTTGTTATTAAACTAATAGACGAACGAAAACCTACGTTTAGTACCATTCACAAACGTACGGTTATACAAACAAAATTGTACAAAGAAAGATAAGATGGACTGTTTAATATTTATACAACGTATATGCAATAAACGTACATAAAACAAACATAAGTACAAGGCTCTTCTTGGAGATTTTACATGCACAAGGTTAGTTCCTTACGATTTCATCAACAATACCATATCATAAAATGTAATTTGACATGTTTTACATAATGCTATGGAAATTTTGGGTGGATCAGATACGCCGCGGTCAGAGGTTAAAGGTTTGTCTCGTGCAAACGAAACAACTGATCTTTACAAATGGTTTCTACTACAAACGTATAACGTAATAATAAGTAAAAATACAGGAATGGCTCTTAGATGCTACCACATTCACTGCATACATTATAACGGTTAACATATTATTAATTGAATGTCTATTTTAGAATAAGATAAATTGTGAATAGCCAACAAGTTGATTTCTGAATATAATATGGCTTAAATAAATTATTCATTGTTTACATATTACGTATTTCATCACCTCTAGGATGCGACATGTGAAGCAAATCATTTATTAACTGTTTAACATAAATCAGATGCTGGACCAGTATGGTCCACAAAAGTATCTAATGAATGACACACAAGAAACGCCAATACAGTTTATAATAATGTTGCAAATACAAAACATATTAGTGATAAATCACAAAGTACTAAGTAACTTTCTCGTACAAATTTGCAATTTTTTATTGCAAATAGGGATGAATTTGCAATAAATAAAACTCTAAATGTGCAAATCTATGTTATGGAAAGTAAGAGGATCTTGACATTGACATTAAAATGATCTGTCAAATTAGTCACCACACTACACGTGGTATTTCCAAATAAACTATGATAATTTTATAATAAGTAACACTTTCCACGAACTTGCGTAGTCAAACCAAAATTTAGTATAAATAATTTATTACAAAAAAAAACCTCAAGATTTCATTCACGTATGGCATATCAGAGGAACCACCAAGGATTCCGGCGGATGTCATATAGACATGACGCAAGCACAAGGCTTCCTAGAATCAATAAAACCCTAAAAACCGAGTGATGTTAACGCATTGGGAAGTCACAATCAATCTTTTTTTGTGTTACGTTCAGAATTTATGTGAACTTCCAACACATAAGTGATGAAGTAACAATTATCATGTAACAAGGAAACGAACGAAAATGGTAAAGGCACATCTTGATAATGAAGTGCCAATTACTGACAAATTCAACCGTAGCACAACTTGATATTCTTTTCTGATTAATCTACATTACAGTAGCGAAGGGTAAATTTTTGTAAGAGGTAAGCCGGAATACGTATCTTTAATGCGATTTTATTATTGGCTATAAAATACTGACTGTGACAGTTTTGAAACGGAAGCCGGTAGGAATCGAGTTGTATAGAACCTTCGCCACTGCTACATTATTTCAAAGAAACACTGTCTCTATTAGCTGCACGTAGGTGTGGCCTGAAGGAAGTCGGGTAGCTAACTTTCTTCTGGTTCTACTCGCTGCCTAGTGCCCACTTTACAGCATTATTGCAACCTATAATTTCGATATGTTATGGTTACGTGGTCGAGCAGTACCTAACCCCGATAAGGGAAAGTTTTGCGATATAACATTCGTTTTACTTTTACCTTTCTGGGACTGGTGGATTGGTTGGTATTTGAGGTGAAAGATAGAGAACAGGAAAAGTACAAATTACATACATTCTAAGACTTTGAAACCACAACGTTAATGTGGCCTATCGTTTTTAATCGTGAACATTCCAAGGAAATAGCATCTAATTTGAAATTATGGGTTTTTAATGGTTAAACTTAACAATGGCGTCATTACATCTTCATTAGCAGTTGTTATCAATGATTGGCAACACGAAGAACACTAAAAGTCCAGGAAGCATGTTCGTTATCATTTGGTGGGTACGTTACGATTGGAAATTTTTATCACATACCTACACATTGATTCGCTACGTATCGAAGTAATTAGATAAAGATATTATGGTATTAGATTGTCTGGGAGTGCCATGACTGTCGATGGATTTAAATTTCGGTAATTGCCATGGTGATGAGATACTGCAAAAAATAGCAGATTAGCTCAGTTTTTCTGACCGATAACATTAATCAATAAATAGTACGGTATTGCTAAAAAAAAACTCATTTATCCACGTGTTTCAAAACGAATTTAATAGCATTGTAATGTTGTAACTTCATTTAATATATAAATTGAGATTCCTTTTCGTCTAAATACCCATTTTAATAAATTAATGAAGCAACGCTTAGGATAAATCCGGCAACATCTAGGCTAGTGAAATGTCAGGTAGTATTACTACAGAAAAAAATTACTACCGCAGCAGTTAATATTTTCTTTATCAGATTGGATGCTTATACTCTACTGATTTCAATTTACGACTGACTACAACTTGTAGTACTGGAACTGACCTCGTTCAACTATTATAGTAAAACCATTTCAGTTGTGTGAATAAGCGATAACAGAAATATAAATTGTAATGTTCAGTTGACGACTATTGTGTTTTTGTCCATTCTTGAATTCAGTTCAATCAAACAACCGACTCGGTTTGCTGCGGTCAGCTGGTGCAAAGCTAATGTTTCTTCAAAAAATAATAAACTAAAGCATCCATATTCGCTTTGAATAAAGTTAATAAAACTAAATTGATTTAATATGTTTCCGACTTTTTAATCCCTGATTAATAATACTAATTCGGGAGGATCTTGTTTTGGTAATTTTTGGCACAATGTTAATTAAATACTGAAAATAGCAACTATTAGCAACAAACTACATTTTAATTTAAATCCACGTACAAGTACAGAAATGTGTTAAAAGCAAGAAGATTTAATTAATGCTGTAATTTGTCCATTGAAATGCACTAACCATTGCGCTTTAAGAAGATGCAAGCAATTGTGTCAAGGCAGTCTTCTAGTTCTCAATCTAATGAGTCTAGATTCCATTTAATTAATTGAAAATTCCCATAATTCAATGCAATTATTTTATTAAGCAACAGTTTATTGTCTCATGCAGTTGTAGGTCATTGTAGTTGCATATGTATGTAGATTGGCAACAAATGTGGGGGCATGCACCCGCGTAATGAAATCACTTGAGACTTGAGAGTCGATAGGTCCAATGCCACCCAGAAGCCTATCCAAGGAGGCACTACATCACGCTAGCTTTAAACAAGTCTGTTTCAGAGGTCGGCGACGTCGCGTGGCTTGTCTGACAACTCGGTCATGCAGCCTGTCGTATAATTTAATGGCCCATTGTATTCTTTGACGTTTTGGCTTGCTTGTGTGCCTAGGGAACAAGATTCACAAACTCATCGTCAACCAGCTATCTTGCCGAGCTGATTTCTAATTTCATATACCTACACTTCTTCCTTTGATTGATTTCACAGTAGTAACTGAAGGTTACCGATGTATTCACTAAGTATATTACAAGTAATGCTTATCGCGTGCAAAAGTACTACTAGAAAACAAGGAATAGTACCTGCAAAGTTCATTACGAAACTTGAATAACACAAATGCATAACACGGTCACGGTGTGAACGCGAAGAAAAAAGTATTTTTCAACTTACTAAATGCATGGACTAGCTATGAACGTATTATTATACTCCATGCATATTACATGTGAATAGTACACCAGTACCGAAGGGTCAATTTTTGTTAGAGGTAAGCCGGAGTACATATCTTTAATGTGATTATATTATTTGTCTATAGAATACTGACTGTGCCATTTTTCAAAGGGAAGCCGGTAGGAATCGAGTTGTTTGGAACCTTCGCCACTGTACCCAAAAATGTTGAAGCACGACCGACCTAGGTTATGTAAACGGTAAGAGTTATGAAATCTTTATTCGAATCGTTTTAATGTTTAACGAACCAACTTGAATTGTTAATTAACTGAATCTAATGGGAAATTAATAGATTGCTAACGATTTAAATATTAGCACCTTTTAAAAGGTTCGGAATTGCTGTACAGTGCAGCACTGTTGATTTGAAACGCAAGTGAGGTGTTACTAAAATTATAAATATAATATAAATATTTAAAAAAAAACTTTTTTTTTCTCTAAAATCTAGGAAGAATTAAACATCCAAATATTTCGTTTTAGCAAAATATTTTACTCTGCAACAAAATACGAAAACAAGTCGTAAGTTTTGCATTTCAAGCGAGTTGTGGCGAGCAGAAGCTAGTGTCATTTAAAGGATACAAAATATAATTGAAGATATAAAAAAAAATCAAGGTAAACACATTTTCGGTTTTATGGAGTTGCTACGTATTTTGTTTGTGCAATACAAATTTTATCTTATGTACCAATTTTTATATGGATAAAGATTTTCTGGATTAAAAATGCTGCCAGCCTAGTTTAATTCTCATATCATAACTTTTAGTCAACTTAAAGCCCTATCAATAAACTAATAAAATATTATCAACAGCATTATTTTATGTTTGGTATCGGTAAGGAAATCAAAATTGACCTGACACTAAATTCCAATAATAGTAACGTTACGTTACAAAAGAGGGCAATGTAAAAATATTTTCAAAGCAAAACTAAAGTTTGCCAAAAATACGAACAACTAGTCGAAACTAGGAAGCGTTATAAAATGAACCAAGGCCAAATACGACGCGACTACGAGATAATTCTTATCATTCAACATTTAGCATAATGTAGCTTCTCAAGAAAAAAAAACGATTTATTTAAGTCATTATCTTACCTACTTGTTTATATTGTATTAAATTGGGCGTTTAACTTTTTAACTCTGAAGGCGAAAAAACAATGTTGCAACTGACTGGTTGTCTTGAGTCATTCGACATAAGGTTTATTTTGATTGATACAATATGAGATGCACTTATTTATTTCAGCATTGATTGATCGAAATAGACTACTGGCAGTGTTCATCTATCTACACATAGAAATAAATAAAATTGAAGTTTACCTATGTTTGTATTTTCAAAATAAAAGGTTTTTACCGAACGCATTTTTTTATTTTTGTTTGTCTGTTCCGGCTAATCTCCGAAACGGCTGGACCGATTTTGACGGGACTTTTACTGGCAGATAGCTGATGTTATAAGGAGCAACTTAGGCTTCTTTTATTTAAGAAAAAGAATTAGGATTCCGTGCAAAAAAAAACCCTTGAAATTGTTAACAAAACCCGATTCAAATAAAGAAGTTATATTTTATAACAATTTCACGCGGCTGAAGGTCGCGGGCAACAAAATTATATCTGTTATCTGGTTCCCCTACTGACATTTCAGGAAATTGGGTTTTTTCGCTGATGATAACGATGCTTAACACGCAAGGGTTAGGTTTCGTTATGCAATCATCGATGTCCCGACAGGCGATTTATTTATACTGCTCACGAGGTATTCGCGGATCGGGTACAGCTTATACAACGACAATGCGCGATGACGCGTGAAGCATGGCATGACCATGGAGCGACCTAGGGCAGCCGTCCTCGCGCATCCACGGACCATAACGACAGCTTCATATTGTCCGCAAAACATTATCTATTGTTCTGCTACGTAAATAGATCGGCAATAACTTATCTGCGAATGATAGATTAGAATCAGCAACCGTCATTGTAACTATCGCCGATTTGATGAAGATCGGTTCAATCGGATCAATGTGTCAGCATTACAAAATTACTCGAAAATTAGTTGTTGTTGATTGTAGATCGCAGTGATAACTTCATAATTTATTTGTTAATGTTGGTGTACATACTTAACGGTTAATTTGGAACAACAGTTAAGACGAGCTGCATTTCGGCATGATAACCGTTATCGTAGTTGATTAAAAGCAATTTCTTGTAATTTCCTTTTTTTATTCAATACTACTGTTTCGTAGTATTTTTACTATAAATGCTACCTATATTTGAAGTATGACATAAATCTGCTCTTGATAAGAAATTAAGAAGTCAGGACAGATTGCTAATTTAGTAAGATACTCTAACTTTTTGCCTGTTCCTTATGTAAATAATACGATTTATGTCAGAATGAGGAGGCAATATTTAACTCACGAATTATGTATGGCTAGATACGACGTGCTGTAGGCATAGCCTTCCTTATGCTTCCGCCCTGCGGCTGTATACCAACCGCTCGCTAATCATACATATCATTATTCAGCATCTTTGTCATTGCGTGTCTAAATTATGTAATTCACGTCTCGCCAACATGTGACTGTGCGTCCAACATCTAAGCATGTTGGTTTAAAATTAAAATAAACTACGTACTACCAGCATGGTTCGTTCGCCCGGACATTATTTCTGTTCAGTAAATATTTCTGAATATTAGTTACGTCACAGACAATACTTGGGAAAATCATTACATCGATTTTTCTCACAAGAAGCATCGATAAGATAAACATGTACTTGGGATTTGAGTGTTCAATCCATTACGGGGTAGATGCACAAAAATAAAATTTTAACATTTTCACGAATGGCACGTGCACAAATGTGCCATATTATTAAATGTATTTAATAGTTCGACCTAGTTATGAAGTGTAAACAAAGCCTGCGGAACAGGGTCGCAGACGTTGTACGAGGTGAGCGACCCCACAATCATGGCGATGGCGATCATTCCGGTTAGCTTATCGGTACAGAAGCGGCTGCCGGCTGCCCAATACCGGCTGATCGTCAACAGCTGCAAACTAGAGCGGGAAACTGATTTTTTGCCGCCATTTTTTACGCTGCCATATTGCCTTAATTTTGCGCTCGTAATTATTTGAATGTGAAATAATCTTTGCTTAATTACATAATAGTTCTGTTTAATTAACTTTTTGTTTCAGTTTCGGTAGGAATCTACCAAAAAGTGTGAATTAATAAACCTACTAGAATGGAACCATTTGATTCTCGAATTGTCCTACTTATTTGCACCATGACTTTCTGAGTAACTCTATATTGATTAGCAATTCAACCATTGAATAATTGATTCAATTGGTCGGTCCATTGTCAATATTAAACAACACTAAACATAGATCACTTACTTTACATTGTTTTGATGCAATTATTCAAGAATTGATTCGATGCGGCTTCCAATTGATGGCGGAAGCAATCCTCTTTTATATCTTGATCAGCTGATACTTAATTTGTGTTAACATCTAAAAGTTAATACCTGTTTAGTGAAGCTGTTGTGAAGAAATAAGAATGTTGTTACTGTCGTATGAGCCTGGTTACTTATGAGATCATCATCATGATCATCTGCCTAGCCTTTTCCCAACTATGTTGGGGTCGGCTTCCAGTCTAACGGGATGCAGCTGAATACCAGTATTTTACATGGAGTGACTGCCTATCTGACCACCACAACCCAGTTCAGATCTTCATCTCCCAAGATAAAGATCAGAATTATGTGTAGCTACATTCTCACATAGATTAACAAAAAATACTTCGTGGGTCTGCCTATTAATTAAGATTCTATTATGTTGTTATCTTACCATCTAATGTATGATAAAACAATCAGGAAGCATAAAATGTAGTATTCTATTAATCATCAGAATGGCTTCTGCCACGGTTGGCAACTACATAATGAGTTAATTTTGACTAAACATATTAATATCTATACAATTAAATAAAATTGAAGTGTCTGTTTGTACTATCAAAATAACAGCTTTTTATTGAATGCATATTTAAGTATATGTACTTATACATATACGGTTCTAAAATAAAAAAATAAAAACATTTTTCAATACACTTTCTCAAAAACTGGTTCTTATCGCACTACGATTGGGTTCAACATGCAATGTATTTCACACGCGTGGATTTTTAATATTTTAGAGCACGCATGCGGGAATAAAAATTTCCACATATAACTAAACTTATACTAAGTCCAAATGGGTTCAATGACTATAGTCGGCGGTGTTTGTTTTTTTTTTTAATCTCGGCAAAGAGATATGCGTAAATATTTTTTGAGTATTTAAATTGTGTTTATAAATAGAATACCATAGATAAACATGATTATTTAAAACAAATATTTACTTTTATAAACAAATTAACATTTATTTGTGTCCTAAAATCAAAAATATTTGAATTTTCAATGTTTCATATTAAGCTGTTTAGAGGCATCATACCCTAGCTTCGTCTTCAACCTGGCGAAAGCAAAGCGCGAAAAAAAAAAAAAGGAAATTAAATCATAGTTTCCTAATAATTCCTGACAAAAATACTTTCCGTTCTAATATTTTATTTCTTCGAAAGTGCATTGAAAAACGTCTTTTGATACGCTTTTGAAACTTTGTTACTGCAGTTCTCAGCTCCCTAACAACCTCGCCTGCGGCTCGGGTGTTAATTCCGCCGCGAATGCAATAACAAAGTTTCCGCACTTATATAAAAATGTACTATTTTAAAATTGTTGTCTGTCTGTGTGTTTGTTCCTTGGACTTTTACTTGCAGAAGTTATAAAGAGTAATTTAGAAGAAAAAGGATTCGGTTCAGTGTAAAAAAAATAATCCCATGAAATTGTAACGAAATTCTATTGAAATAGGGAAGTAATATTTTTATAATAATTTCACGCGGACGAAGGCCGCGGGCAACAGCTAGTTTAAAATAAAGTTGACCCGTTATGATAATTTAACATTTGTGTAAATTATAAATATGATATTATTTCATACAGCTTTATTTGCGTTGAATTTTTAATTCAGAATATCAATTTAGAACAGCTTAATACTGCTAAATATAGAAATTGATTGAAGTGTTGTACACACGGCGACACATCAAGCTATTCATTTCCAGTATAAGGCGCGAATTATACAGAAACGGCGTAAGGTGAAGGCGCGGCGCAGGCCTGATGCCGGTTCAAACGTTTTCATACAAAATGTACGTAAGCGGCGCGGCGCAGCCTTTCTTTCGTTTCTTTATAAAATCCACGCCTGCGCTGCGCCTGCGCCGCGCCTTCACCTTTCGCCGTTTCTATATAATTCGCGGCTTACATAGGAAGTCATGTAAGCCATACAATGCGAAGGCTTTGTATGGGTTTCCTGTACAATTAGAGATCCGCATAAACTGGTTTTGTATGGCTTGATTGGACGTCGTGCGTATATTCTGCATTATCTATCTGATACCAATTGAATGAACTGACTATCACTCTTATATAGTATTATGCACTTATTAACATAACCGAGATTAGATTTCATTATCAATATTACGCAGCTAAACTAGTATAGACGTTATCAGCATCTTCTGCTCAAGTACAGGGAAGTCATTGTGTAGCGACTAGCGCTTCTAATCAATTAGTACTCTTTGGCTAAGTTTCAATTTCACACTAACCATGATGGTAAGACTTCAGTTGGAAGTCGTAATCAACTTCATTTTGTTGACGCCTTTCACTTGATTGGGAAATCTGATATTCGTTGCAGGTTATGCAACTGTTGACGTGAAATTATCTGCATAATATTTTGACCGTGTTTTCTGGATAGTTCCAGCAAGGTAAGGTAAACAGCCTTGGGAGCGACTTCGACCGGCGGACCTCCAAATTACACATAACAGTGGCGTAGCGGAGTGGGACAAAAACGCGAGGCCTTGGCGGAACCACGGGCTCGCTGCTTCCTCATCCAGCCATTCGACGATACCATCCGATCAATCAAAACATTTCACAACATCCGAACATTTCTCAAAATCGTCTATCGTACAAATCAATATTATCGAATGGCTGCACGATAAGCTTAAATTGATAAAGCTGGTACACAGTGCTCTCTTTAATATTACAAATTCGTTCCAGAACATTTGTTGCAACAAATGACTTTAACATTGATTCGTTGGAATGTCAAGAGGATTTATGAGAGCATTATGTCCAAGCCAAGACTTACAATAATATAATACAATTTAATATATTATGTAGTTATGAGATCGTCCATCTTAATTTCAGCAAGGGATTTAAATATGACATACTAATGACAAATTTTTTTTTGGAATCGAACATTCCATTTCTAACTTTTGACTACATTTAGCTTGATGAAATTCAGATTCGATCAGTTTATATAACACCAAATCTAGTAAGGCTAAACTAAGCACTTTGGAAATAAACAAATTGAATTACGTAAGGCATTTTGATTGTTTTATAAACGCGAACCAAATAATCAACAACTTTATTTATAGATTCCAATCATGCTTGTATTTCCTCACTAGGATCTGCATTTAAAATTAATCTATTTGCTAATTTAGTCTGACAAGAGAGTATTAACTGTATTATGGGCAAAATATTTACAACCGTAATTCTAATGCTACGCGCTAAAGCACAGTTATTATAATACTTTCTCGTTGAACTAAGCCTTCGTCATAATGGCCTCATAATTCACGACAAATTAATTTTATCAGTATTCAAATATCTAAAGTATGCCTGCATTAAACTGTTCCTTCATACGTATACGCTCTCTAATATTTACAAGACATGCAAACACACTACACAGAGTATTTACAAACTTTTTAAAGTATTTATCATTCATCTGATTTCTTATTATGAAAATCGTGAAATGAGGTCATTCGTTTTCAAAGGAAATTAAAAAACATAATTAGCGGGAGAAATGTCATTAGTAACAACAATAAAGATGTAAGGTAACTTACCATCACAAGTAGCGGCCATGAACTTGCCGTTGGCAGAGAAGTCCACTAGAAGAACAGTGCCTGGGTGTCCTTTGAGATTCTTTAACAGCCATGGGTGACTGAATTCTGATTTTCCTTTCCATGTTGCGCGTTTCTTCGATTTACCGCTTATCCGGGTTTCAGTCGCGGTCGCCTCGGAGTTCACTTCTTCTGCAGGAGCTCCTGTAACACAAGCAGGTATATTGATTTTATTGAGAGGTACCGAAATAAACGACAGGCGGACCGCGCGCCTTAGAAAGGGTAATGAACTAAAGATTTTTGCACTCTCGGTCTGTACCATAAATAAAAAAAATAAGTGGGTATTATAGTCTATTGATTTAATGTCAGTGCACAGCCAGTGACGACAGGTCATTCACTCATTTACAAAACGAACTTGAGAATGCGAATGATTAACCTGTTTTCCGAATTCCCAAAGACACTAGGTATTATAAAAAAACATAAAAGATTCAGTGGAGATGATGAATAAAAATTGTTTTATGATGACGAATCTTGAAATACATACTTAGTGCCACATAACGCTTTAAACTGGAAGTAGGTTGACGTGATGCTTATAAAATTACCGTTACATAGTCATGATCTCGTGATGACTAACGGACAAAAATTTCTGAACAGATATAATATACATGCCATATCTTGTTACAGTTGCAAGGCGATAGTTTCCCCGTACCTGTCGAAGCTGTCTCGTGTAGGAATTAGATGATGTCAGTGACGCGTCATTGTGGAGGCGTGAGCTAACATTCGATTTACTATTATTCACTTTTACGTGCTTTTGAATCTAGTTTTTAAGAAGCGTAGACTTCGATTATAATCTTTTTTTTTCCTGTTAGTACGAAGAAAACGTTTCATAGAGAACTGTTTTTTCGCTATATATTGGCGCCAAGATATTTACATTCTTCCTGTTCTATTTTTATCTTGAAAAACATTTGATCAATAATTTCTAGTAAATTAGTACAAACACGATAAAACGGGCATTCCGTGAAATACGGCATTGATCATGGATAAGATTAGAATTTATCAGAGTTCAGCAAAATCTACGTAATCGATCGCTATTAATGATTCATCATTATCGTTCTAAGTAGGATGTATGTATGACGGCGACTCCAAAGGTGACTCGAACACTGTCTCAGACATCCATGGAGTTGAATGATCTAAACATTCTTGTACCAGCTTTAATGTCGACCTGAAAATACCTTCTTTTGTTTTTAATTTACTTCTTTTATCATTTAAATTAGCAATATTCAGCGCAAACCACTTATTGTTTCAGTTACATTACGCCTAATTAAACAAATTAAATGTCCGTTTGCCCGTTGTCGTGTGAAAATTAAATGATCTTGAAAGATTTTTAGGCTATTGTTTGGACAGTAAGCTGTTACCTAATTTACTCACAATATTATCTGCAACAGATCGCAAATTTTAAATACCTAATATAGCGGAAACGAAGAAAGGTCTCGTTAATTCAATATGTTGTGAGAAAGTCTGCTTGCTTCCTTTATGTGTTATAACGTTCAGTTATTTTTTATGCGACTTGGGCACGTTCAACTCATTCAAAGCCGTTTGGCGGCAGAATGGCAGATGTGTTGTTGCATTATGTTTGTAGAACTACTCGAAAGTTCCATGAATCCACATGTGGTTTGTAAGTTTAGCAACTGTACTTTTTTTTTCAGTTAAGTTGGTCAGTAATAAAAGTTTCTAGTAGGTTTCTAAAAATCAGCAAGTATTTTGAACTTTTAAAGTGTGTGTCACGTATATTATGTTTTTAATTCAATAATGTGATAAAAGAGATTGGTGTGGTTAAAAAGGTGGCCACCCACCATGTTCAGGACGGCATGATACTTCTCAGTAGCGTGCACGTTCGAGAAATAGACGCTCGGCTTAGCCCCAGGCCTGCCGCTAGGTGTTTGAGCTCCCGCAATACTGATGATGCCGCCCCCGATAGCTAAACTTTAACTGTCTAGGCCGAGCTTGCCATACCTAAAGGTTCTCTAGTTTAGTCACATTAGGATATCAAAGAGGTTTAAAAATTTTGCCAGCCTCACTTCCATCGTTTTAGTTCATTATCAGAATAACAGCCATGCATAAAACCTGTATTATCAATAGCTGGCATCAGTACAAGGAGCTTTCTAGATCCCGAGCGAGCCCGAAAAATTAGAGCTTACTGGACTGTGAGATGACAAGTCTTCATTGAAAAGAGAGCGAAGCGAGCTCGAAAAATCTAAACTTAGCAAACCAAGACAAATCAAGTATTTGTTCAAAAGCGAGCTCGAAAAATTTGAGCTTTCTGGACCGCAACTAGCCAAGTCTCCATATTGTATTTTTCTGGACTTGGCTTATCGGAATAAGCCAAATCTTTATTGAAAAGCGAGCAAAGCTGACTCTAAAAATTGCAGCTTACTAGACCGCTTTGAGTTCTCATTGAAGAGCCAGCGAAGTGAACTCGAAAAAAATCTTTTTTTTCTGGTTCGCGTTAGGCCTGTACGCCAAATCTTTGCCATGGCTCTCGATATGTTTCCAATGTTTGTCATACGAGGTACTACGTGATCACTCAATTGGCCGCCCCGTTCTGTGCTGCGCGCAATGCAAGGCCGCTTACAGCGGACCTGTCACATGATTCCCCGAACGTAAAGTATCGCCAGGTATGGGAGATTTGGGAATACCCGCACGCGCCCGTGCCGCGAGTGATTCAAATTATACTTACTTTTTAATGCGAAGCTTACAAAAGTTTGCGTTTATTTTGGAAACTGATTATTATGATTAAAACAATAAAAAATATATTAGACATGCAAATTATGAGAATGTTTTGTTTTCATTTCGATATCTGTTTTTGCCGCCCCCTTGAAAATGCCGCCCTTGTGCGGCACGACCTGCACACCCGCACCCAGCGGGCCTGCTTAGCCCTAATTACGTCGAGCTGATTTGAACTTTATTTATCGAAGAAGATGCTGAAGCTGAAAGGAGTTAGCCGATCGGTGCAAGCCGATCTTCGGGTTGACGTTTTTTTCAACAAATACTGCCTAATTGGGAAAAGGCTAGGCAGATGACTGCCAAATCAAATGAGCTGACCCAAAAAGCGTGAAACACCCTTTATTAACAACTAGGACATGAAAATGAAAAAATATAAAAAGTAAAATCAATATAAACAGTTTGCTATTTATATCTTAGTGTCGAAAGTAAACGACTTAAAGCTTCTTACGTAATGTTAATAATGTTCTCTTGAACGGCGAGAGAAAGTGAGACAGGCCATGCTGCACTGAAATAAAACTGATAGGCAAAAAATCTGTTGATTCTTTTTTTTTTTTAAGAACTTGCTAACTGCAACAGGATTTGTATTTGTAGAGCTACTTATCCACTCTCTCATTTAGCAAGATGGATTAAGATGCAGATATTATTGTGATAGTCTTTAGTAAGAAAAAAAAATAGATTGTATATCGACAATATTTAAATAACTAAAATAACTTTCAGGTCACTAACATATACTTACCTGAAAGTTGAAAATAAATAAATGTTATTCAAAGTGATCTACATGACTCATTATACATAACAAATACATGTGGTAGATGTGACCCGAACAGTGAAACAATGCTAAAATTGACATAAAAATGAATCATTTAATGCATATAATATTTTTCTTTATTTAACTGTACAAACAAGTTTTTCTGTAATAGTTTTCTTTCAATATTATTTGTTCAGCTTTGAAGATTATGTTACGGCATAATAAATTATTGAATGCCCGTACCATGTTGAATGTCAGACCTAGTTTTTAAAACAACAACAAAGTTAGGTCATTTTTGCAATCATAGTTTAATTTATAAATAAATTAATAAAACATTTTTTACTAAATATTTAGACTCATAAAATTAATGATAACCACAAATGAATAAAAGAAGAGGTCCATTAAAACTTTATATTTTCATTGAGCAAAAAAAAAACACAATTGAATGGTTTATTATTGTATAAATTATTGCACATTTGCAAGATACCCACATGGTGCAGTAAGGTTATAATCATTTACATAAAAACATCCATAGAAGTCATGGTGTTAGATTAATAATTATATTGAATAGAATAAAAGTAAATTTTCCTTGTGTTTAGTATTTATTAAAAAAATAGACACATACCATTAGAGGACTACAGTTATATGTACCTCATTTGTTCATGATGCTATGTTTTATTATATTATTCAGATGTTGAAGGCATGGTGTGAACATAGAATAGAAAATGAATTTTACAAATAATAAATTTAATATATAAATAAATTATTGTACAAATGTAACATTGCTGGTTAAAAAATAAATTAACAGGTAGGTACTTTATATTTTTTATAGGGACTATAGTTTAGTCACATTTCCTGTATGGTAGGATATAAGGGGAATGGGGATCACATGGCACAATTCTGTAGAACAAGCATGGTGTTACAGAAACTTTTGACAAGTTTTTAATGTAAGTAAAGATGCTTCACAAAATAAAGATATACCTATCTATTCATGAGAACACACATCCGAAGTGTGTCAGCTGCAATCTTAGTGTACAGTTATAGCTTCGTTTCGTCCATTCACATCTAACAAAACCGCAAGGTATTCGTACAGTTAATCATATTTCTGCCGCCGTTTTTAATCAAGGTATATTACAAAACCAACGCTCAATTATTTATTAAAACTATTGGTGTCATATTATCATTACTACTTTCTTAATTTTAGAATGTTTAGACTATATAACTTACCAGAATCGCTCTCAATTTCATGTTCTAGTGCTTCATTTTTCTTGTTTTTGGAGGAGATCTTGTATACAAAGTGTATTAATACACAGAGTAAAAATGTAATTCCTCCTATCAGGAACACGTTAGTGTTCAGACCGGCATGAATATCGCCCATTTTCACTAAAAATTCTTTACGAAAACGTTTAATCGTCACAGAATCGAAAATCACGACAGCTACGATCACGCGGTCACAAAGTCACAATAACTAACCACAGATATTTTTTACTTGACTGAATAGCGATTGAGTTCATTGAATGAATGAAGTACATGAGTCGTTCAACCAGTCACTCTTTGTGAACCGATGCGAGTACGGATGCGAAGCACAGGCAAATAGGGGGCACCGGCTATGCCGCATGGGGCGCTGGAAGCGAATTTTAGCCTGCCACGGGCCACGTAGTGAAGTACCAAGTAGTGATGTGCCTGATACTCAGTGTCCCGGTTTTAATTAAATTGCTAAAGAAACTCAAATTGTATTTAGACTAAATAATTGAAATCCGTATGCCACAGAAAACGTACTGTTCTACCATTGAAGGTGTAAGCATCTTATTAAGCACTGATATCAACAGCTCGACAGTTATTGTTAAAAACAACAGTAGGTACATATGTATTTTTATTTTGCTGGACCAGTACAGTAACAAGTGTCCACGTATTTATTGGCACACGGTAGCGCGGCATACGGTACTATGAAAAAATATTCTCAAGCCGGCAAGGTAGAGATAAGACGGTCAATGAATTAAAATTATATTATTGTTGAAATACTATGCCTACTCGATCCGCTGGAGGGGCATGATCTTTTCATAGTTATTTTACCTATGACAGGAGCGACCCAATAAAAATCTTCATTTAATGTCATTGAAATTTTGACAGACTTGTCAGTGGCAGCAATCCACTAGCAATGTTTTGCGCTGAGAATAAAGATCACTGGGATTTTAACAATTGTACAAATTCTGTGAAAGGACTGTACTATCTATGAAAGTATCTGTGCGAAGTTTTTTTGCTGCAAGATTTTTTCGTACCAATAAATCATTGCTAGCGTTTGCGGTTTTTCGCCATGGCTCATTTTTGAAGATGATATGCCTAAAAAGGAGGTGAGTGGGGTAACTGCTGAAAGCTATACCACACTACCACGCGCTGGCGCAGCTATCGCTAAACCACTACTAAGGGCCCTTACTCACGGTGCCCACCGCCCTTCTCACAGTAAAGATCCGGGTATACCCGGTTATAATACTGAAACAGTCAGTGACATCGTAAAAGTACGTGACGATTTTTGATTTTTTTCCGCTCGGAGGAAACTGGCCCTTTGTCGCACGGCCTAAATGTGACCAATGGGCGATAGCAGCGATGTAAAAGCGTGTTTACGAAACGCGCAGCATCGGTACAAATAGTAGTCGTGGGCGAAGGGCCTAAGAAATAGGACTACTATATTAAACCTTTGAATGCCCGCCTATAGTAGAATTATTGCTGGTTGGCGTAAACTGATTTCTTAGAAATCGCTTGATAAAAAAAACTTACGTCTAACGTCCAAGACGTCAATCAAATTAATCAGCAATAGAAACACCACTGAAATAACCTAAAATTAAATTTACAATAAATCCCTAAAACAAAATAGTATGCGGAGGGGAGGAAGAGGAAGCAGGTAAGTGATTTTAAATAGATAGGTTTTATATTGTGTACATAAGTTTTCGTTGTAATTGGGTACTAAGGTTCAAAGTTCAAACTAAAGACCAAACAGAATAGAGATGAGAATCCTAGCCCGGAATTTGGTCACCTTCTTATAACTGCTTTAAGATGGCTGAATAAAAAAAAAGGATAAATTAAAGAGGGAGTATGTTTTCCCTACCTATTTTGAAGAATAACTGAGTGCGACTTTCAATAGAAAATGACGTGTGCCCTTAGATATTTGTGATTCTCTTAATGTGATGTGTGTATAATTTTTCTCATAATGTGTTTCGCCTAAGTGCAAGTCCAGCTTTTCTACGATTTTTGTTTCTATTCCTGGCTGAAAAACTGTTTTTGTTGCATTATTTTATCCAAATCAAGATTAATCTTTATTTTTTTAGACGCCAGTGAAAAAAAATTGTTTTATTTTTAAACAAATTTTAAATGTCGATTCATAAAAAGAACGCTTCTATAAAATTGATGTCGTTATGTTGGTCAGCCGGTAAAATTTGCTGTCTCTGTCGTTCGTGTAGCCATTTCAGAATTTCAAACTGAGATAGCAATAGGTATTCTAAATTTAAATATTCTAGAAAAGTTTTCGCTCTTCAGTTGCAACCTCCGAAGATAATTATTTGACAGCGAAGTGTCAGTTGTATTGGAAGTGTTGTTCTTGATCGAACAGGATTTCTGTGTAACACCAAGTTAGTAAAGTTTGTAAAAAGATGCCTCGACGTGGAAGATCCGCGAGCCCTCCACCAGCCCCTCGACGGTAAGTTAGTTTTAATTTTCATTGAGATTTTAATATTTCATTTTATTTCATCATGCGGAGATAGATAACCTAGCGTGATGTTTTCAGGGCTGCACCACCACCACCACCGAGCAGACTCCCAGCTCATGCTCCGCCATCGAGCCCTGCGCCTGCTATGGCCCAGCCTCAGCAGCCTTCTATGTTCGGGCAGATGGCAGCCACGGCTGGCGGTGTCGCTGTCGGATCGGCAGTGGTGCGTAATTTGTTGTTACGTAACGTAAACACGTCGAAATTTTTTGACCTTAACCCTAACCTTAAAAAATTATTGATTTCTAATACAGTTATTTAAATATTGAAATGTATTATACCTCTTTTGCAGTTGCATTAAGTTTGGCTAGGAGCCAAGCAATGTGAAGATGGTCACATGTTAGTGTGACGTTCTGTTATCATGATTCAGTTCTTTTGTTTACATGAATTGACATTATGCACAATAAATAATATTATTGCATGTTTTATTATTGTCATAATAACAAGTTGTCTTCTTTCTAGAGGATCAGCTTATTTTATTGGATTGAGAAGTTCTTTACTGTTGTGCCTAAAGTTCAGATTTCAATGGATGTAACATGTTTTGCTCCAGGGTCACGTGGCTGGTCATGCTCTAACTGGCATGTTTAGTGGTGGTAGCAGCGAGCCTGCCCAGCAACAGGCTCCAGCACAGCCTGCAGCTCAGACTCTTAACCAGTACCAGAACCAGACTCCTCAGGGCCCTTGTGCTTGGGAGATCAAGCAGTTCATTGAGTGTGCTCAGCAACAACACGACTTGAGCCTGTGTGAGGGCTTTAATGAGGCCTTGCGTCAATGCAAGATAAACAACCATATGTAAATTATAGTCAATATCTTCAAGGTGCCGTTAGATTTAGAAAATTAATAATTATGTTTTACAGTTTCCCACCATCTCTACTTATGTTGTACCAGATATGTGTATACAAAATCTTTTCCATAAAAGGCTGTGTCAAAATCAAAACATTTTATTTAGATAAAAATAAGTGGCACCTTCCTAGTAGCTATTATTTCTGATTTATTTTGACAGTTTCAAATTCCTAGATTATCAATTATTAAGTGTAGTTATTAAATTATTAGTGACTTACTATTGTTTTATATTTAAATATTTAAGACCATTTATTGTGTTGTAGAATTCTATTATAAGAATTTATTGATCCATTTCTGTTACGTAAATATACAACCAAAACAATGTTTTTGTTTTATTTTGTCCATAATACGTACACCAGCAAATATAGGGGACCAATTTTACATAAAAACTACCACCTAGTTATTTATTGATCTGAGTGAAGACCAGGGTCCCAGCATCATTGTGTCTAATGCGGTTTAGCAGGCTTGATGCTACAGTTGTTTGTTATTAGTGGGCTTATGAGACATTAGTGTTGTTTGAGGGATGCGATGCATCTGGTAGGTATAAGTCCCCAGACAGTGGTGTGATCTGGACAATAGATAGGCATTCTATAACATCCAAAAACTTCATCCTGGATTCCACTCAGCCACTTGTTATTTTTCAATTGTTTATACAGGGTGTAAGGGACAGCCCTTTACAAATTGATGAGGTGAATTCAGGATATCATACTAAGAACCGGTACAAGAAATTATTTCAGGATGTATCATCACCGTGGCAAAACGCACGTAGCGAACGGCAAACGCGACGACAAGTTCGATTAACTCTATAGCTAGGCAGGAAGTGAATAGCTGATTTCACGCGTTCGTTAGAGTATTTCAACATCCATTGTTGTACTTTTGATTTTAGCCATTATTTACATAAATGGAGTGCTGCGTAAAGGGAATGTTATTTTACATTGAAATAAAAGAAAAAATTATAAAAATCAGGAGAAAAATTCCGGTGGAATATGAGTCAAAATAAGGAGCGTAATGCACCCTGTCAGTTTGTGGAGGGCTGTCCTTTACACCCTGTATTACACCAATTCAGACCGTTTTTTCATAGCGGTACTACAGAACGCCACCTGCTACGAACTTACTTCTTTTGCTTCATTTTTTAAGGGGTGGGGCAGAAGTAAATAAACTAAGTAGTAGGAAATTTAAAATGCTTTTTATTTACTGACTGATACGTTTTATTGACTGCACTACACCATTTCAATAATAACCTGCGAGGGTTCTGACAAAATCTAGATAAAATTTCGTTTTCAAATGTATTTTGTGTTTCCAGAACCGTCTTTCCATTCACACTCATCATACAGAGGCCTACAAGACAGTTTTCTGTCATTGTTGACCTTAACCAAGTTTTTATTTTAATGTGAAAAATGTTAAAGTACCCAAATGAATATTTAATTTTGTCATTATATTAATTTTGCCTAAATTTTTTTAGCTTCGGGTCAGAGAGCAGGGTGGGGCAAATGGGGTCGCCTACCTTGCCCCACCGTGGGTACGCCCATGATCCCCCCTTCTTTTCTTGCGTTTGCTTGCCGGTCAGCGATTTCCCACGTCTATAAGGACTCTGGACACTGATTCAAGAACCACCGGTTCAAGATATTCTGTGATATAAACTATACTGCACAAATTTTAATGGAGGCACTCCAGTAAAATCTATGCTAGGAAGAAGTTCCACTTATTTTTTATTTTCGTTTATTTTTCCTTTCTACATATTCACTACATTTTTAAATGTTCCTTAATCACATTCAAAAATATAAAAATAGTGGTCCACCGGTGTCGGGAACAGCAGCGTCAGAAGGGCCGTAGCTAGGGGGCCAGGCATTATGAGGCATTACAAGTCTCGAGCTCGGTTAGCTCGCTCTTGTATCTTGAGTTCTTACAAGCTTTTATTGAACTTGTCTAGTTAGTTAGTACCTATAGGTACTTATTGATCAAATCTCGTAACCGAATTTAAACTATTATTCCCCAACCGATTGAGCTGAACCTAATTTTGCATTCACCTTTGTGGTTCTGGTGACAATACATTTTTATGACAGACATGGCTTGACCCTGCAGCTGGGATAGTCTCGTCACGAAAGAACTCTTCAACGGGTAATAGCACGGACACGAGACGTTATAAATTAAGGTAGCTTTTTAAATTAATATTAATTTATTTGTTTTTTTTAAATAAACCTTTTCCTATGTCCGAGGAGCCGAGGTGGGGTGCTGTTTGCACCTACCTGTCATCCAGTCAGTGTACAGGGCCACCGCCACTGAGGTGGTTTAAAATTTTCGAACTCGCCTCGGCTTCGCTGGCTCTTTCATTCTGAATTATCAGACAAAGTTCTTATTTTCTTGAACTTTCTGCGTAAGTCATTTGCATGAATGAACAAAAAAAACTCATATCTCGGAAACATGACACTTTACATTTTGTCTCAGACAAAACTGGTTTGTATTGATACTAGCTATCGATTAATATAGGTTTTAAGCGTGTCCGAAACTTGGAAAAAAAATGGCGTAAGTTAGGCCGGCCATTAAATTCAAACCCCGTTTGCTGGTGTGTGTATTCTTAAGAGTTGAGTCTGTAAATGTAAAATGTATATACCCACCTACCTCGGAGTGGGAAGGTGCCTACCTAAATAAATACATTTTTATCCCACATATTAATAAATAAAATAAATTATCGAATTAAATTGCATTGCAGGCTTTACTCCAAATTAATTAATCACAAATTGTAATCTGCAACATTGAATCGGAAAGTACATCCTAGTTACAACAAAGAATCATGTGTACCAGATGTAGCGGAGCCAGGAACCAGCAGCGGTAGTTATTAGCTTTTTATTATGTACAACTTATTCATTACGACGTTAGTTCGTGTCCTAACGCTCAACATTTGGATGCAGTGGCACCCGTTATTCACGACAAACTCAGCAGCATGCACCTGCTCGAAGTCCTACCCCAATGATGACTCCGACGCCAGAACGGCGATCATTGTTCGGTGAAGCTGCATCGATCGCAGGAGGAACCACCGTGGGCACTGCTGCGGTACGATCTACGAAACATTCAGTTTAAGCTTGAGTCGTGTTGTTGCTGATGAGATACGCAATGAATTTTTATCATGAGGTGCTGGTACTGGAAATATGGTGTTGCCACTGCAGCATGGCATGCGTGCTCTTGAGCAATGCTGGCCGACCTTTATGTAGGTATGGGTCTTGGGTACCCATGTACGTCATTGCCATCATGTTTGTTTGCGACCCGGTTTTCTAGGTGTAGGTTTTGTGTACCTATCACATACGGGGTGTAAACAGACCCTTCACGAAGCCGTCAACCAAGCATTCTGTACATCAAACTAAGTAACTTTACGCAAAAATTATTGCTGGGAAACGACTTTTTTTTTTGGGGTGAAAAATCACGTTTTACGGTAAAACTCAATGTAACGCACTAAAAACATTGTGCTGATGGATGGATTGAATAGTACGGGGGTCGTGAAGGTGTTTAAAGTGAAAATCTTACATTAGAAACATGTATTTACAAAAAAACTTGTGAAAAAGTTGGAACTTTGACCCCCAATATCTCCGTAACTAGAAGGTTCCCAGGTATGGTCTAGAACAAAAAAGTGATCGCAATGACGGGTAGAACAAGTACCTTTCGGCTTCGTTACGGGTCTGTTTACACCCTTTATATGTAGGTACTATACTATTCCAGTTTGTAAAGTATCAATAAAGTGAATTGCTAAAAACGTTGTTTCTCTCAAGACTATATTAGCTATGAAATTAGAATAGTTTTCCAAAGATTAACACAGTACTAGGTAAAGAACTTCTCTCAAACTTGAAACTTGAAAATGCCATATTGTAGTAGCTGATGTTGTTCTTACTTCCTGTGACGCACTGGGTGGTTATGGAACGGTAAATATTGACAGTCATGGTTATGTGACGCATCTCTACATTCTCTGGCTCCTAGACAAAAACGCAACTGATGGATGATAAGATTTGCTATTATTTAAATTTTTCGTCACTACAAGTCTGACGTACATTACTCTAGATTTTTCTGATGCTGGCACTTCACGAAGAGTGAACGAATGAAAAATGAATTTGCAGCGGCACCAAGCTCAGCGGCACTTTAATTTTTTTATGGATTATAGGTGCACTAGCAGCAAGATTTCTAAATAAATATAATGTATTTTATTCACATTTTTAGGGTCACGTGGCCGGCCAGGCCTTAACAGGTCTGTTCGGTAGTCGGCGAGAAGAAGTGGTACATGCCCTTCCACGTGACTACGATATGGATTCTCAACCCAGCGGCCCCTGCGCATACGAGATACAACAGTTCCTTAATTGTGCCACCAACAGCCAGGACATAGCACAATGTCAAGCGTTCAATGAAGCTCTCAAACAATGCAAGCAACAGAACCGTACGTCAAATTTAACAAATCGTGCACTTTCTCCAAGTGGAGCGGATACCTTATCTGCCAGTTATATACATCCCCTGATGATCGAAAATCGAATCGAAATCGCTACTTTCCTAAAGCATTGCACCAAGTCCGAGAACTACCAAGAAGTTGTGTGGTCCGTAACCTTTCTGACCTGGTCCGTGTTACCTGGATTCGTCACAATATTTTCGTTACTCTCTCTCTCTAACAATAATAACGATAGCATCCACATCCTTTTTCTTTCATAATAATTATCCGTCACACAAACCCATCTTTCTAAATTTTCATAATAAGTGGTAGTGGTAGGTATAGAGGTTATCCAATCAATTAACAGGGCAAACTCGAATCCAGAAAAAAATCATTCGAAATGCTTATGAGATCTATTTGTTGCAGGAATACCGTAGCCACGTTACAGCAGCCAGCTAAATCGTCACAATCAACCTACACACATTCCTCTATACAAAGAACATATTTAGGTAACGCTTAACAATAATTTAAACCTCTACAAATATTTTATTTATAATCGTCTTTAAGCGCGTCTAAAGATATGCGTTAGCAAATTTGTACAAATAAGCAGACGTGTTATTTAGTTCTACAGGCGCTTAATGCAAATTCTTATTTGTAATATTTTTTTGTTTAAATAAGCGTTTCTCTTGGTATATTTCATTGAAAAAAATGAAGAACACAAAAGGAACATTTATTTGGTTTATACTTTAGAACATTCTGAGCATCCTACCAGAAAATATTACACGTGGCCGGGCTGCAACGTATACGGTACTGCCCGGCCACAAACAAGTGCTTTTTTAACCAGATATATTTGTGGTACATTTAATCTATTCATTGGTTCTGCAAGAACAATTTAAGAATATTTAATTGATACGTCTATAAATTACGAAATCGACTGTGGCCGGGCTGCGTCGCAACACACGTTTTTCTCACATTCAAAAGTGCCTGTTAGGGTCTAATTGAAATAAATGCTTTGAGTTTGAATTTGCAACAGCGTCGAAATATGGGGAGCTTAGAATAACAAAGAATCATTAAAATAACTGTCGCATATTTTTATCACTTCAATTCTTTTCATATATATATTTTTTTCCTTAGCCACTAATGTCCCACTGCTGGTCAAAGGCCTCCCCCATAGCCTTCCATTCTTCTCTCCGTGCGGTTTTTTCTGGCCAATCTCTCAAATACGCGTCTAGGTCGTCACGCTAGCGTTTTCTAGGCCTCCCTCGGCGACGACGCCCGTCTTCTGGCACCCACTGACTGACTGATATTGACTTTTTATAATATCCATGTAAATTTTAAAACTGTTGGTGGGGCGAGGAAGTAGCGAAGGTAGTACCTACTAGCTTTTTTTTTAATACATCTTATTTGTTAAGACGTTTGTTAGTGCCCTAATGCTCAACATTTGGATGCAGTGGTCGCCCCCAGTGATTCACGACGATCTTTGCATGCACCTACTCGAAGTCCTCCCCTCCTATGATGAGATGACTCCGACGCCACAACGGCGATCATTGTTCGGTGAAGCTGCATCAATTGCTGGAGGAGTCACCGTGTGCTCCGCTGTGGTACGATCCCTAAATATTTAGTTTAGCTTGTTTCTGTTGTTGCTGAGGTAGGTACCTATGCCTTGGTTTTTTTCGCGTGGTGCTGGTACCGAGAATATAGTGTAGCAGCATGTGTGTACTTGTGCAGTGCTAGCTTATCAAGCCTCAAGGGTGCAAAAGGTGCAAGGGTTTTGGACTAGTCAAAGGGAAAAGAGTGGCGAGGCGAGCTAGTGTTTTAACATTCGCTTTCAAGTTCATTTCGTAGCAATTGGCCTATCAAGCAACATAAAGATATGGACTGGACAAACAATGATGTCTTTGGAGCTTTACCAAAGTCACCCAGAAATTTGGAATCATCCAAAGCATGCTCATTATGCCGATGCCGATGCCGCGGGACTGTTCGAAAGAGATACCGTGGCCCTGGAACACAAAGGGCAATGAAGGAACATGGATGGGTTTTAGTCAGTAAGAGTCTGACACTCCCTCCCACTCCACCCAGAGCGGGAGAAGTCATTTGATGATTTCCAATCCGTAAAAAAAAAAAACATGCTCATCATAAGAATACGCAGAAAGTATACAATGCTTTGACAAGTATATCAGAAGTAATGAGAGAACGATTAAAAAATAAAGAGAAATACTTTGAAGACTACTTTTCGTTCACTTCAACGTCGTCAATTTCGTCAAGCTGAAATAAAAATGAATAGACGCGAATGTGTAAACGGTCTCTCGTGTAGCCTAAAGCCTCACGAAATATCTCTCTTGCCAAACAATTCGTCGAATGGCGAGGCGAATCACGAGCACGCATGTAAATGCAGGACCAAACTACCTTTGACACACTGGGTGTTTGTAGGAAGTAACGGTCAGTCGGTTGGTGGGCCGAAAGGGCCCGGGTGGCTCCCCACAAGCCTGGGGCCCGAGACTGGATAATGGTAGAATAGAACGGATAAAATCGGAAAATAATGAAATAAACAAATTATTAATTATCAACGATATATATTATTAGGTACCTAAGTACATTTACAATTATATTCCAATAATATAACAAATGTGAAGCTAGCCAATCAACATTTTATAAAAGAGGTGAACTTTCGGCTAAGCAATTTTTTTAATATCTCTGAAACAATATCAAATGTATACTAAGAACTAAATTAAAATTAAGGCTCTCCACACACGACAAGTTAGCTTTTCTTTAGTTGTTTTATTAAGAAATAGATGTTATTCAATCGACTTAGGGACACAAAGTTAAGAACAAAGCCTCCAAGAGAGAGCGAAGCGACTCTTAAAGTCAGCGGCCCGAAAATCTGAAAACCAGTCTTACCAAGGTGGTATTACCCAGTACAAACTGGGTTGTCGAGGTCAGATAGGCAGTCGCTCCATGTAAAATACTGGTATTCAGCTGCGTTAGTTATTAAAGTGTCGAAAAAAAAATACGATTTTCTTATGGTAAATAACATCCTTAACATTTTTTACTATTATTACGATATATCGAGATTATACAGAGGTGATCCAATAACCAGAGCAAACTCTAATCCATTAAAAATCCTCTTAAGTTTATTTTTTGTTGCAGGTTTACCGTGTCCACTCAACAGCTGCCAGCAAAATCGACACAAACAAACCTACACATTGTCGGAAAAAAAAAGATTTTCTTATGGTAAATAACAGCCTGAACATTTTTTTACTATTATAACGAGATTATACAGAGGTGATCCAATGACCAGAGCAAACTCTAATCCATGAAAAATCATTCGAAATCGTCATAAGTTTATTTTTTGTTGCAGGTTTACCGTAGCCATCAACAGCTGCCAGCAAAATCGACACAAACAAACCTACACACTCCCCTTAACAATGAACATTTAACTCACCAGCTTCTTAACAATAAACCTCTACAAATATTTTATTGTTTTATTAAAAATTGTCTTTTAAAGTAAAAATTTAGTTTACCAAAGTCGGTAGGCACAAACTATATGTCACCTATATGCTTCATCATTACTAGGTCTGTAGGGTCTGATAGTTTATTTTTTGTTTTACCCAAAGTTAAAACTTGTTGATTTGGTTTTATGAATCCTTTAAGTTATTAAAATAAATGTCGCATATTCTTATCTCGTAAATTATAATTTTCACATAAGTTGGTGGCGCTAGGAAGCAGCGGGGGTAGTTCTAGCATTTTATTTTAAGTTAAGACGTTAGTTTGTGCCCTAATGCTCAACATTTGGATGCAGTGGTCGTTCCCGTTATTCTCGACGATCTCAGCATGCACCTGCCCGAAGTCCCCCTCCCTATGTGACTCCGACGCCGCAACGGCCATCGTTATTCGGTCAAGCTGCGTCAATTGCTGGAGGAGTCACCGTGGGCACCGCTGTGGTACGATCCCTAAACATAGTTTAGCTTGAGTCTGTTGTTGCTTAGGTACCTACGCCATGGATTTTATCGTGGGGTGCTGGTACCGGAAAAATAGTGCAGCAGCATGTATGCAGTCTGACCTCATTGCCATTATTCCTTGGGCATTGTGTACCTACCTGTCGTAGGAGGTAGATCAAGTTCCAGTTTGTAAGTAGTGAATTTGCTTGAAACGATGTTTCTGACAACATTACTTATTACATCAAAAGCACAGGTCAAAACGCTATTGAATTAGAATAGTTAGAACTTCTTGAAGTGGATTAAAATTTAACGCCATTGAATTAGAATAGTTAGGAACTTCTTGAAGTGGGTTTAAATTTACATGAACTCAGTCCAAGTTGTACGTTAGAGAATATTACTATATGCATACAATAGTCATGGTTATGTGACGGATCTCTACTGTCTGGCTCCTAGTCAAAAATGCAACTGATGGATGGAGAAGATTTAATTTATTTAGTATACTTCATCACTAAAGTTCTGACTCATTATTCTTATGAAGGGTGTTTTTTAGAATTACCTGTACCTACTTTGCAGCAAGATTCTTAAGCAATAAAAATAGTGTCCTTATTTCATTCACGTTTTAGGGCCATGTGGTCGGTGAAGGCATATCAAGTATGTTTTCCGGACGTCGGCGAGAGGAAGTGGTACATGCCCTCCCACGTGACTACGATATGGATTCTCAACCCAGCGGCCCCTGCGCTTACGAGATACAACAGTTCCTTAATTGCGCCACCAACCACCAAGACATCTCAGAATGTCAGGCGTTCAATGAAGCTCTCAAAGAATGCAAGCGATATAACCGTAAGTCAAAGGACATCATTCAGGTTTCGAACATTTTGAACCCGAAAATTTAAGGTGTCGGAAAAAAAAAAACATCTTATGGTTAATAACACCCTGAACATTTTTTTACTATTACAACGAGATGAAACAGAGGTGATCCAATGACCAGAGCAAACTCTAAACCTTGAAAAATCATTCGAAATCCTCATAAGTTTATGTTTTGTTGCAGGTTTACCGTAGCCACTCAACAGCTGCCAGCAAAATCGACACAAACAAACCTACACATTCCCCTTAACAATGAAAATTTAACTCACCGGCTTCTTAACAATAAAACTCTACAAATATTTTATTGTTTTATTAAAAACTAGCTTCTGCCCGCGACTTCGTACGCGGATCCTGTTGCTTATGCCAGCGACAACGGGGTCGTCAAAATCGAAGATCTGAAACGTCTGATGTCGAATTCTAAGAGCCCGGGGACGGGAAAACAACGGGATGCGCGAGACGATTCGAGACGTTCCAGATCTTTCATTTTTGTAAGTCAGAAGTCGATGCTTAGATACGCTTGGAACTCAAGCGTAATTCTCTACCCGTGAACGTCTCCGACTCGCGAGACAATTCGTGACGTTCACGATCAGTGGTCAGCCGCGCATCACGTTCCCCACTTGTCTTTAGAGACCTAGAAGTCGATGCGTAGATACGCTTACAACTCAAGCGTAATTCTCTATCCGTGAACGTCTCCGACTCGCGAGACAATGCGTGACGTTCACGATCAGTGGTCAGTCGCGCATCACGTTCCCCACTTGTCTCTAGAGACCTAGAAGTCGATGCGTAGATACGCTTACAACTCAAGCGTAATTCTCTATCCGTGAGCGTCTCCAACTCGCGAGACAATGCATGACGTTCACGATCAGCGGTCGGTCGCGCATCATGTTCTTCACAGTTCTCTAGAGACCTGGATGTAGATGCGTAAATACGCTGAGAACGCAGGCGTGCTTCGTTATCCAAGAGCAAGAGAAGAGAAGAGAGGAAGAGGTTTCCACGGAGCGAGTTGCAGCCTGATGTTCTCGAACAGCATCAAGTCTCTCCTGACGTTCTTCGGTAGATTCTTGGGATCTTATGATCCTCAATCTTTTAGCTCCTTTGGAACATTGGGAAAGATTTGACCTCTTTCTAGGCATGGTTATAGTTTTATTGTGAAGATACCTGATCAATTAAAATCTAAGTGACTGCTCCCCTGCGTTACCGCGTCACGAAGATAAGTGGAAAAAGTCTAAAACACTCAAATAACATAAGCCCAAAGGCATATTTATTCGATAAAGTAAAAAAATAAATAGGAGTTTTGTCCAGTAGAGTCAAATTTTCAATGATATACCGTCGTCATCGAATATCAGTCCTAAACTGTTACCGCCTTCACCGCGTGGAGATACTCCCAGCTTATGTTATTTTATAATTATACAGTGAAATTAGTGATAGCTTTGATTTCCACATCAGATGTTTCTGATCTTCGATTTTTATAAGTCAACAGGAAAAGCCCATCAGACCGAACAACTTTTGCTAAGACGTCATTCCTATATGTGTTATGGTGTAGCTAGGCTCTTGGAGTTCTACAACAGGTGTTCCAGATCTTCGATTTTTATAAGTCAACAGAGAGTGCTCATCAAATTGAACAATGTTTGCTAAGATTTCATTCCTATATGTGTTATGGTGTAGCTGGGCTCTTGGAGTTCCACAATAGGTGTTCCAGAACTTCGATTTTTATAAATCAACAGAGAGTGCTCATCAGATTGAACAATTTTTGCTAAGACGTCATTCCTATATGTGTTATGGTGTAGCTGGGCTCTTGGAGTTCCACAACAGGTGTTCCAGATCTTCGATTTTATAAGTCAACAGAGAATGTTCATCAGATTGAACAATGTTTGCTAAGACGTCATTCCTATATGTGTTATGGTGTAGCTGGGCTCTTGGAGTTCCACAACAGGTGTTCCAGATCTTCGATTTTTATAAATCAACAGAGAGTGGTAATCAGATTGAACAATTTTTGCTAAGACGTCATTCCTATATATGTTATAGTGTAGCTGGACTCTTGGAGTTCCACATCGGGTGTTCCAGATCTTCAAATTTATTCTCTCAGCAGAAAATGCTCATCACGTGGAACAATTGTTGCTATGGTACCATTTTTGTATCTCTTGTAGTTTAGCTATTCTATTGCGGTTCTGCATCAGGTGTTCAAGTTTCCAAGATAAATTATAGCCTATATGTTGCCCAGACTTAATACCTACACAACAAAAAAAAAATCTTTCAAATCCGTCTAGTAGTTCCGAAGATTAGCGTGTACAAACAAACAGACAAACAGACAAACAGACAAACAGACAAACAGACAAACAGATAAACAGACAAACAGACAGAATTTTTTTTTTGGATTCGTGCTCTATTACTGTTTCTAAACCCCCCTCATTTTTTTTTTTTTTAATATCTTCAATGTACAGACACAGTTTTTTTACTGTCTTATTATATGTATAGATTGTCTTTTAAAGTAAAAAATTAGTTTGCCAACGTCGGTAGGCACAAACTATATGCCACCTACTACAATCCTGACATCCCTATGCTTGATTTACCCAAAGTTAAAACTTGTTGATTTGGTTTTATGAATCCTTTCAGTTATTAAAACAAATGTCGCTTTTTTATATCTCGTAAATAAGAACTTTCACATAAGTTGGCTAGGGAGCAGCAGGGGTAGAACTAGCATTTTATTTTAAACATACTATTTGTTAATACGTAAGTTTGTGCCCTAATGCTCAACATTTGGATGCAGTGGTCGTTCCCGTTATTCACGACGATCTCAGCATGCACCTGCCCGAAGTCCTCGCCCCTATGTGACTCCGACACCACAACGGCAGCCATCATTATTCGGTCAAGCTGCGTCAATTGCTGGAGGAGTCGCCGTGGGCTCCGCTGTGGTACGATACCTAAACATAATATAGTTTAGCTTGAATCTTTTGTTGCTGAGATACCTATCTACGCCATGGATTTTTGTCGTGGGGTGTTGGTACCGGATATATAGTGCAGCAGCATGTGTGCAGTCTGACCTCTTTCACCTCATTGCCAGATGCCACCATATTGTTTGCAACCACAAATTCCCTGGACATTGTGTGCCTACCTGTCGTACTCGTAGGAGGTAGATAAAATTCCAGTTGTTTGTAAGTAGTCAATAATTGCTTGAAACGTCGTTTCTGTCAACATTACTTATTACGTCAAAACCATAGGTCAAAACGCTATTCAATTAGAATAGTTAGAACTTCTTGAAGTGGGTTAAAATTTACATGAACTCTGGCCATAGGTTGTACGTTAGAGAATATTACTAAATGCATGCAATAGTCATGGTTATGTGACGCATGTCTACTGTCTGGCTCCTAGTAAAAAATGCAACTTATGGATGAAGAAGATTTAATTTATTTAGTATACTTCATCACTAAAGTTCTGACTCATTATTCTTATGTAGCGTGTTTTTTTAGAATTACTTGTACTTTGCAGCAAGATTTTTAAGCAATAAAAATAGTGTCCCCATTTCATTCACGTTTTAGGGCCATGTGGTCGGTGAAGGCATATCAAGTATGTTTTCCGGACGTCGTCGAGAAGAAGTGGTGCATGCCCTCCCACGTGACTACGATATGGATTCTCAACCCAGCGGCCCCTGCGCATACGAGATACAACAGTTCCTAAATTGCGCCACCAACCACCAAGACATCTCAGAATGTCAGGCGTTCAATGAAGCTCTCAAAGAATGCAAGCGATATAATCGTAAGTCAAAGGACATGATTCAGGTTTCGAACATTATTTACGCGAAAACTAAAGTGTTTGAAAAAAAATACGATTTTCTTATGATAAATAACATCCTCAACATGTTTAACTATTCTAACGAGATTATACAGAGGTGATCCAATGACCAGAGCAAACTCAAATCCATTAAAAATCATTCGAAATCCTCATTAGTTTATTTTTTGTTGCAGGTTTACCGTAGCCACTCAACAGCTGCCAGCAAAATCGACACAAACAAACCTACACACTCCCCTTAACAATGAACATCTAACCCTTCTTTGCATGATTTTTTAAATTTTTGTGAAATAAATCAGGGTGATGTAATTCATGCTCTAGATTAAGGGAAAAATATTTAAAAAAATCCTGGTATATATAAATAATATGAAATAAATAAAAAATAGTATGATGGAAATATCCATCATCATGCAATTCTACATATTTAGCTCAGTACTAAATAAATAAAACTAGAATATCCTTGTACATTCTTTATTCTTGGTGATAATTTAGAAAACAATTATTATTCTTATTAAGGCACAAATTAACTCCACATTTACTGCATGAAATTGTGGAATAACCTTTGCATTTAGGATATTTGCACCGGAGTGACCCACCTACTTTTGGCCAATGTTCAGAACCATCCCTCCTTATGTCTTTTGAAGGTGGAGGAGCTGGAGAACCCTTTCTTTTTTTTGACAGCAATTCTTCTTCTAGGGTACTGCTGCTAGGACGCCCTCTTTTAGAATCTTTGATGGTTCTTTTGTTACAAAGCACAAAGGCCAATTCATTTCTGAATTGGCTCATTGTAAGCAGACTATTTTTAGGTTCACCCCTTTTCTGGGCATTTTTTTTATAAACAATCCAAGCATTTATAACTGCAAGATCAAATAAATGAAAAAAAATACGCAGGTACCACTTTTTGGATCTCAGTGTTATGTGATTTCTACCCAAAAAGCTGTCCATGAGGTCTACTCCTCCCATGTGTTTATTGTATTCTTGGACAATAAATGGGCAAGTAATATCAATTTTTTCTCGTTTTGCCTTGTCATACCTGTTTACTTTAGCCACAGGCAATGCTCCAGCATAAGTAGATAGCAGGGTTACTACCTTATTATCTTTCTTTGTTTTATTATTATCTTATTATCTTTCTTTCTTTCTTTCTTCTTTGTATTATATATAAATTTGTTTGCTCCACTAGTCTATTCATAAAATCCTTCGTTATGAAATGGTTGAAACATTGATATGGGGTTTCCAGGTGTGATATTTCATCTGGAGCAGCAGAACTCCCCAAGAAAGTAATCTTATCTGCATCATACACAAGATTCCTTTTTTTCCATATCAAGTTTCTTTTGTCAAATAAAAAACTGGATGAAGACTGCAAATTGGATGAAGATGATGAGTGTGAGGGTTCTTGGTCTTCTGTGGTGACCTCTTCTACAAGAGGAGGATCAATGTCAGCAGTTTCATCTTCCACATCATCATTATCATTTTCCTCCTGCAACACTCTTATAATTTCATCAGCATCACGGTACTCATCGTCGGAATCTTCGTTATCAAGGCCATCTTCCGAGAGCCAACCGCCTTCTAACTGACTCAAATAAGCTTCAATGTCTCTGTCTTTCAAGTTTCCCTACAAAAAAAATAAATACTAAAAACCGTTTTCACCATACATTACAAGTGAAGTTATTGCATAGTGATGTAAATTTCTGTCACATAGTTTTGAGAAATTTATTCAGGGTATTTCAATATAAATTGCGCATAATTTAACAGAAACACTAAAAACAAACCTTTTTTCACTCATTTTCACTTTTATTAGTGGATAAATCTCAGATTAGTTTCCTAAAACAATTTATAAATTCACTCGTTTCTTCGAATCACAACAAACAGCTGAATGAAAAGTTCAAGGCCTTGCTAATGACAGTGACGTTTGTTTTTTTTTGACAACTGCGTTGCGTTTTATGTATTGGTCGTGTAAAAAGTTGCCAGAAACAAACAATTTACAGTACGCCTGTTTTGTGTACTTTTTTTTTTCACTAAATGTTTGTGATGGAAATTTCCATCATCATGCAAAGAAGGGTTAACTCACCGGCTTAACAATAAACCTCTACAAATATGTATTTTATTGTTTTATTCAAAATCGTCCTAAAGTATTTAGTTTGCCAATGGGAGTAGGTAGAAACTATGTGCTACCTACTATTATCCTGACATCCCTATGCTTCATCATTACTGGGTCTGTAGGGTCTGATACTATAGTTTACAAATCTAAGAATTTTCTTTCCAAATGTCGAATTTGCCCTCTTATGGTCAGTACTCACATACGGTTTTACTCGATCGAGCAATCATGTAGAGTAAAACCCACAGCTTGGGCTTTCGTCCACACATTCAGCATTAATCTATCGAGTGACGCGCGCCGTTCAGTATTCACCGAACCGTTCGAGCCAAAAGATGTCTGTTCAACTAAGGAGACGGTGGCTACATTTAGCTAGCCTCGCAATTCTTAATTATAAAAGAATTAAAGAAAATGAACAGAAGAAACGTAAAAGGAGATACTGGGTTAAATATTGGTTAGATCGCCGCTCTGATTACAGCCACGTGAACTTGATTAAAGAGCTATGTCCCGAAGATTACAAAAATTATTTAAGGATGCCTGAAGCGCCAGTGCCGGATTTAGGGCAGGGCAACAGGGGCAGTTGCCCCGGGCCTCCACAAGGAAGGGGCCTCCACAATTGGTTAAGTAAATTACATCCTTTGTGTCCATGAGTCCATCAAAGAGTGTTCAAACACCCCCCGAAATCTCGGACATCTATAAAGAAATCAACCTATCCCAGGCGGAATACTACAATTTTCGAGCTCGATTCGCTCGCTAATACATTCTAATCATATGCTTACTCAATTCAATATTAGTAGACACGTTTACTCCTTTTCTCATTTCTGAATGAATGAGCAAAAAAAGAAACTTTTTTTTTTCATCTGTCCCAAAACAAATTTCGGTGCGTCTACTGCTTGGTTGCCCCAGGGCCTCCACACCCATAAATCCGGCCCTGTGAAGCGCTATACGAAGAATTACTTTCTATGATAACCCCATTAATAAAAAAAAACGACAATTAACAACGGCGTACTGAAGTTCGACTCGCGCCCCTCGAGGTCACGTACACACGCTTGTGTAAAGCTCGACGGCTCGCGTCGAGTAAGTTCGAAGGAAATTAGTTTTATTTAATTCCATCGAGCCGGCTCAATGCGAGCCTTCGAGTTGTGAGTTTTGCGGTCCACACGATAATTTTTACTCGATTTGGAGTAAAACTATCGAGTAATACCGATAGTGAGTACTGACCATTAAACGCCGCATAACTTTCAAATAATATTCTTTATTTACTGTTTGTTCTTCCAGTAACAATTCCGAGTACACAACACCGCGTTTGTCAAAGAAAACGGTCAACATGACTTTGACTTTTGATCGACTTTGGCGTGGTTTTTTCGGTTTCAGTTCAGTTGGAAGGCACCACTCCGAAGCTTGTTGACTAGTTTGCATGTCAAACTCGTAAACCCACGCCTCGTCACCAGTAACAATGCGTTTCATGAATGTTGGGTCGGAATTGACTTCTAGCATGTCCTCAGCGATTCTTATGCAATTCGAGTTTTTGGATAAAATTCAGGTCTTTTGGGACTCGCCGAGCGGCAACTTGTTTCATACCCAAGTGATTATTTAAAATGGTAAGGATCGACTCGTGAGGTAAAGGTACATACATTCCGCATAGACATTGGCTACTTTTTATCTGGGTACTACGCGGGCGAAGCCGCGCACAGATGCTAGTATACAATAAAACAATAAATACAGTGTGTATATGTATAAACTTAAATTTTATTTACACAAAAGTACACTTGTGACGTTTTGCAGGATAAATATTCCAATTTTTTTTCTAGATATCGGTTAACCAGTTTCGGCGTATTCATTCGAGATTTCGTTTTATATTGCTGTATTTACATAATTTAAATTAAATTATTAATAAGGAGGCATTTCATATCTCATGTAATATTGTATTTTGTGCTCAATACATGAGACACGAAATACATGTCATAATTAAGATATTTCTGTATGTACAGAATTTATGTACACAAATAATAAGTAGGTATCTGATATTTTACAATTTGGCACATTACAATTTCTTGTGGTTCATCTAATATTCGTAATGCCTGACTTAACATGAAATTCTTTGGGCTTGCAAAACAAATATTATTATTGTTTTGTGAGATTACTGACCGAAAACAAATATAGTAACGATTAACTTTAATAGACTTGTCAATATCAACTATTGAGAAAACAACATGTGTTGTAAAGTGATAATTTAATTATAAACTTTGACAAAACATGAGCAAACTTCATACGGAATAGCAACCGTGATCAACAACAGACGGTAGACAAGAATAACATCAAGAATATACAGTATATCATAAATTCAACGAAATTCAATCAAGTATGTAAAAAGAGCTTTTCGTTCGATTTTAAATGTGCATTCTCGCTGCAATGCGGTAGCATTACGATAGTTATGTGCACAGAAATTTGAGAAACTTTCAAATGTCGTTTATCTTATTTTCTAATAATTCCATTAACAGTACATTTTAACGCTTAGCTAAATCAGTCTAATTCTTAAAGCGACATTAATATGTCTAACAATAAAGCTTAAACAAATGCTATACAAATCATACACTGGAAATTTTCAAGTACATTTTAAGGCCACCATTATATAATGTTAATTGTTATGCAAATCAATTTACATCCAAAACTATAAGTATAATTAGTAAATGTTAAAAATGACACAAACTAATTTAATGTTATTGGAATTTCTTCAAGTTGATATACAAACGAATTTTACAAATGTAATTATTCTAAAACAAAGGCGGTTCGTGTTATTTATATATTATATTTTAAACTGAAAATAGAATGATAAATTGATATTTTTACATAAAACCATTGTAAATAATTTTTTGATGTTTTTCGACGTTTGGCAAAGAGTTATAAAATGTTGGTGGCAGATTAGATATTTTTCCAAGTCTGGAAAATATTATGTTGATTGAAATGAATTAGATTTTATATGGTTTAGCTGCTGCAAAAGTAAGTTTTTTTTTGCTATCAAATCGAGGCGTTGAAAGTCTTGGTCCAATTTATAATTATGTATAACGTTTAAGGTTTATAAACGCATCACAACTGTGGAATATCTAAGTGTATTACAAACATCGGTGTCGCTAAAAACGTACAGTTAAATATTACGCACCCATGATCACTCTTTGTAAATTCACTAACATTTCAAAAGTTGACCACAAAAATAATGCACCACTTCTCAAGTGTTAAATTACTAAACCAATGTAAACGTCGAGCCAGCGGACAGCAGCTCTAATATCAAAAAATAATTTAAAGCTTCGCATAATTTACAAATGTAAATATTTGTGGCACATATCAATTATTTCAGTGCAATGCTAACGGACGTGTAGGTGTAGTAGCATCGTATTCGTGTAAAACCTTAACATAACGAGTCTACGTATTAGCACTATATTTACAGGCCATCGACAAATTAAATATGACACATAAATCGCCGAGTACAATCATAGCATTCGTCGAGCGAACATTCCCCAGGGGAGCGGCGAGACCCCCCGAGCCGAGTCCGAGCGGTCACAAGCGCATCTCCCACAGGATGAGGTGCGCGTCCTTAGGGTTGGGCTCGGCGGCGGGCTGCGGCCGCTCCGCCGCGTCCGCCACCTGGCGCCAGTCCACGTAGCCGCGCCCGCCCACCACCGTCAGCACCGAGCGCCGCGCCACGCCCGCGCCCACCGCGTAGTCCGCGCCGCGCAGGCTGCGCGCGGCCGGCCGCTCCGCGCGCGACACCGAGCGCTCGGACGCGCTGGACTTGGCCGAGCCCGAGTCGGGCGTGGACGCCGCCACGGGCGCCAGCGCGGCGGCGCCCGACGCGCCCGAGCTGGTGCGCGACACGCCGCGCAGCGCCATGGACTCCTCGCTGCCCGACGACGTGCACAGGCTGGACGCGCGCGAGTCCACCGACCAGCTCGACAGGTCCAGGCTGCGCGGGCGGCCGGCGCGCATGCGCAGGCGCCGGTCCAGCGTGCTGACGCGGAAGGGGATGGCGGCGAGCTCGGGGTCGCTCCGGCGCAGAGCCTCGCCCCCCGACCCGCCCACGTCCGCCTCGCCGACGCAATCCTTCACGAACATGAGGTCTCCGTACAGCCCGTATACGTCACACGCGTTCAAGTTGGCGCACTTGGGCAGAGTCTTACTGAGTCGCACGTCACCCGGCTTCTTCCGCCGCATGACCGCGGACTGCACGCGCTGCGGTCGGTACGGGCTGGCGTCTTCTGAGATCCGCCTCTCTAGTTTCGGCTTGTCATGGTCTTCCTTGCCGTCCTCCTCTTTGAACTCGTGCAGAGTATTGACTGTTTCGGCAAGATGGCGGGCGTTGGATAAATTCCGGCGCACCGTGTTGACGTCTACGTCTCTAGTTTCCGGCATGAGGTTGAGTAGGAAGGACACGGGTCCAGCGTGTGCATGATACGAAGCGGCGATGTGTCCGCCCACGAGCGGTAGACCTTCCAGCTTCGGCAGCGGCACGGTGACGCTGATGCCGGCGGTAGTGCCCACCCACAGCAGGCCCTGGCACGCCAGCAGAGCCGACACGTACGCGGGCTTGCTTCCCTCTCGTGCTCCGATCGTTTTCGCAACGTCAGCTGCGATGTCAATGTTTTGGAGGTGTTCGAAAGTTTCAGCGTGGTATAGGCTCACGTATGTTGAGTCGGAGAAGGCAGTCCAGAGGCCGACGCCCGAGTGCGCGAGGTATCTCACAGATCGGTCGCCGTCTCCTTTGAGTTCTAGGATCCGCATGATTTCTGCGGTGAGCGCATTGATGGCGAACACTCGTCTCGCGCAGGTGGCGTAGATGATGCCGTCGACGGGCAGCACGCAGTGCACGGGCCGGTCGCCGAGCTCGATGGCGAGCGGCTCCTGCAGCGCCCACGAGTCGTCGTGGTTCCGCCGGTACACCGACACGCGCCCGTTGGCCAGTCCGACGAACATGGCGTCGCAGTGGTATCGGATCTGCGTGATGGACGCGATCGTCGGCACTTCGGTTAACTTTTCCTGCTTTTCTGGCTCGATTGCGGAGAAAATGATAATTTTCTTATCTTCCGTACCGAGCCATACCGTGTCGCCGCAGAGCGTCGTCGCTTGTTGCACTCCGCGCGCATGTTCCATCGAGGTAACCTGAAACGAATAATACACATTAGGAATATTAATAAGCCCGATATCGTTACTGTCACATTAAGTGCAGACCGTCCGATCTGCCGGTGGGCAGGTCCAGAAGGCGGCGTTACCTTGGTGTCGGGCAGGTCGAGCGTGACGAGCGTCTTGAGGCTGGCGGCGCGGTGCGTGAGCACGGCCACGTGCGAGCTGGCGGCGCCGCCCGCGCTCACCCACAGCAGCGAGCGCGCGCGCCGGAGCGACGCGCCGCGCCCGCCGCCCAGCGACGTGTAGAAGCAGCCGCAGCGCACCTGCAAATGTAACTAAGTCGTTAGTCGCGAGTTTAACCGGACGATAAACATGTTTTGTCAATGCTTTTTTATACGGGCCAACCGCACTAAGGTGGTCACATACCCAATTACGTACCCACTCAGTATACACTATGCATTCACGTTTATATGGTATTCGACTCGTATGGTAAAAAAAAATTTTGAAAGGAACATGATTTCACACAAGTTTTATCAAATTCAGCAACATTAACACGGACGAAGGTGTTACAACAGGAAAAACACAGATATTGACATCTTCAGGCCATGAATGACGTAATACACCGGTACTACTATGAAATAAAGACGCCATCAAACTCGAAACGTTCTACAAACCTCAGTAAGTTGCCTCGACGAATAAACCGGTGTGGCGGCAACGAAGAGAGGCATCTTATGCGCGGGCGCCAGCTGCGACGGGAACCTCCAGGCGGGCGAGTTGGCCGACGCTTGCGCCAGCTGCGCCAGCCTCAGCTCCGTGGCCCACGCCAGCCGCGCGCCCGGTTCGTTAGCACGGAACGTAAGGGGTTCTTCACGACCCCGGATCGTGAGTTGGAGGCAGCAGGAATCTACCCATGCCATTTCGTCGTCTTTTTTCTGTGGAGATAAAAGTCGTTAAAGTTGAGTTCATTATGATAGCGGTTGTAACTAAAATTACAGTTCGGTAAGCAGTCGACGGTCTTCTGTTATCCTCTGAGATTTGGCTGTTTGACAAGGCAGGTCGTGATCGTTCGGGAGGTCTGCCATGCTGGGAGACGGTCTCGTGTCGGGATCTTACAGGTATGTTCGTGAATGTTCGTCACCTGTATACTGCGCTGGATGTTCTGCAGCAGCGCGCGGAAGGTGTCGGAGGCGAGCTCCGGGTAGGACATGCGCAGCGAGGCCGCGAGGTCTGCCATGCGGGAGACGGTCTCGTAGTCGTGCATCAGCGCGGACATCTCGCTGCAGAGGGAGTCGCCCGTTGATGTCGTCATACCGCTGCTCGAGTTTGATCGCAGACTTCCGCTGCGATTCATACCTGTTGGAACATCGGAGATTTTTATTAAAAAGACACTTTTTTTTTGTAACATTCTAGAACTTACAACCAATTGATCAAAAAATAAAAATAACTTTGTAAATCATCTTATTCCATACCTTGAGCAAGCACCCTACTGAGCGTAGGCGAGGTGCCAGTATCTAGCACCTCCACATCCTGCACGGGATGAGCCCACTTCAGGCCCAGCCGCTCTGCGTCATCACTGCCTGCGCCTACCGACACGCACACTACGAGGTCGTTCAGTAGCAGCAGGCGACGCGGCTTGCACTTGGTAAGACCGCCCGATTGGTTGAACTCCTGTTGGACAAAAAAGGTGTTATTTTGTGAGACTGTCAGTTACATTTTCTTAGTTTTATGGTCAAAGGATCCAACAATGTAATTATTTTTGAGTGTCTCGAAAATAGCAATTTGTTTTCAGCTAACGATCTTCCATTTAATAGTCTATCTATTTTTATCGATTAAGCTTTTTAGAAAAAATTAAGTCAAAAAGTGCAGTGATGTGTGTGATTTAGTAGAATGGGACACCCATCAGCTAGATGGACCAATGACCCAAAGGTGGCTGGGATAGACTGGATGCGGAAACTGTAGGATAGAGTATTGTGGCGCAATCTGAGAGAGGCCTATGTCCAGTAGTGGACTGCGTTGAGTTGATTGATTTATGAAAGATATGGCGAGGCAGCAAATTCAATTCTATGGCTCATATCATGCAATATGTTTGAGTAAATTGAGTAAAAGGTACTGACCAATTGCAGCAAGTCATCCTGTCGCAGCAGATGTCTCTTGTCGGCGCGAGACGCGAGCAGTCGCGCGGCACCAAATCGCGCCGCGCCACCCGCCCCTCCCGCACCCGCTACTCCACCGCGCGTTAACCGTCTGAGTGCTGCGCGGAATGCCTGGAATTAAGATATTATATACGTTAGACAAGAATCTAAGGGAGGAACTGCAATATTATGTCAAATTGAGCGAGTTATAACAAATAAATTTCTTTAATTTCGAAATAAATTATTTTGTCTCCGTCAGGATGAACGGTCACTAGGCGTATTTAACTTTGAATTTATGCCTAACAATTGCTTCCCTATTGCTTCTATTTGCTTCCTATTCTCAAACAATTGCTTCCATCGTATTCTAGAAGAAAAAAAACATTTTAAGAGTGACCGTTCAATCTGATGTCAGGACGGCCGGTCACCGAGTCGTAGTGTCCTTGTAAGTAGAATTATTGAAATTCACGGTGGCCATTAATTACTTCCCGTTTGCTCATCTCAATGTTTTACAACGATAATACTGTAACTGTCACGGCAATAAAGATATCGACAAAAGTGTCGTATATTTTTAGTGCCTGACAAAAAATAAGGGCAAAACTCGAGAAAAAAAATCCCATTAGTTCTACTGTAGAACTGTTCAGTAGAATTAAAAAGAAGTCCTATCGCATTTAGTGACAAAAATTCATACAAATGTAATAAACACCTTTAAAGATAATATTTCAATTCTTAACTTCCTAGGGAGTGTTCTTATGGGCGCTAGTCACTATTTGCTAGCCCCCCAAGTTTTAAAATGTTACTGCAATAACATTGAATTCGTTACGAATAATCGCAATAATAAAAGTATAAACATTTTATTGAAAAAGAATAATAAAAACAGACTTTATAAAAATAAATACTAATACAAACTTATTTATTCACTAAAACAATAAAAAAAATGAAAAATGAAAAAAAAAAAAAAAAAAAATGATCGCAATAACGGGGAGAACAAGTACCCTTCGGCTTCGTTAAGGGTCTTTTTACACCCTTTATAAACGGATTTGCAAAATTCTTTTTTTGTTCGAAAGGGGTTTATTCCGAAATGGTCCCATTTAAATTTAATGCAGATCTGATGGTGAGTTTCGGAGGCAGACACCGGAACTCTATAAAAATGACAGCAAATCAACCGCGATTGCTGCTATCGCATAAATATGCATTGTTTACGGAATCACACAACATAACATCACGCCTGTACACTCGAAAGGGTTACGCAGATGTGTACAGTGCACCCACATTTCGACGGTTAGGCATGTTAAGTTCCATTTTATTGGGGATAAGCCTGTTACCATAAAATGTATTGTTAACAATGTAAAATAAATGCATAGCAAATATTTGTGTAGGATATTACAACGAAAAATAGAAAAATAAAAAAACTTTTTTGCGAAAAATAAAACCGACTTCAAACTGACAAAAAAAAAAATCAAACAAACAAAAGTCACCGACTTCTGAAGCTAAAGTTATTTTTCAGTTTTTTGTGTTTTTGAAGTCGGTTTTATTTTTTGCAAAAAAGTTTTTTTATTAATAACATAATACTTAGCTGTAGGCCACCGGTACAATACCATAGATTTGTCGCCTAATCAAGCGTAACTGAAATGTTGAATAACGTTTGTTCCCACTAGTTCTACTGAACAGTTCTACAGTAGAACTAATGGGATTTTTTTTCTCGAGTTTTGCCCTTATTTTTTGTCAGGCACTAAAAATATTGTTATACAACACTTTTGTCGATATCTTTATTGCCGTGACAGTTACAGTATTATCGTTGTAAAATATTGAGATGAGCAAACGGGAAGTAATTAATGGCCACCATGAATTTCAATAATTCTACTTACAAGGACACTACGACTCGGTGACCGGCCGTCCTGACATCAGAATGAACGGTCACTCTTAAAATGTTTTTTTTCTTCTAGAATACGATGGAAGCAATTGTTTGAGAATAGGAAGCAAATAGAAGCAATAGGGAAGCAATTGTTAGGCATAAATTCAGAGTTAAATACGGCTAGTGACCGTTCATCCTGACGGAGACAATTATTTTATCGCATAAACATGGTATGCACATTAACAGATAAGTCTGTGATTGTAAGTTGACCAAGAGTTTGGTAATAAAATTCACCCCTTATGATTTTTACCAAAGAGACTTCCAAATTTTCTGCATCATTATTTACATTATGCTGACAATTAAAGTGACATTGTGAGTACAATATTGATTCTAATTTACCTGTGTCCGTTCAGCGTCTCTTTTTCTCTCGTTCAAAGCATCGGCTAGAGCTTCTAGCCTCGTCAATGCACGTTGTAGGGAGACCCGGTCCGAATGGCCCGGGGGCGTGTGTTTTAGTAAGTCCTGCAAGAGTTAATAAACCTTTAGTTTCCAAGCCTTCGTCTATGATAATAGTCCTGACTGTTTTCGGTCACAGTAGCCGATTTTAACGGAGATTAACCATCGGCGCGGGAGATATTACGGTACAAGTGTGTGCTCAGACACAAGTGCACTCTCTGTTCCTTTACTCTGTTAGTTCGATGGGACGGCAATTCGACACGACCGGAGAGAGATCAGGCGCAGGACCGCCGCGCTCAACATGCTTTCCGTGGCACGGCATCATACCGTCAACTTCCAAACTCCGGGCAACTACTGAGTAATGTCTAATGGAAAAACCAATAGCACTTTTTGCCCGGCCCGGGAATCGAACCCAGGACCACGCTCAGCAGCCGCCCTTGTAACCACCAAACCACACCCGCATAGAATATTCACAAACGCTTCGATTCGATAAGTCGTATGTCTATCTTTTTTTGTTCGTAATGCCAAAAAAAGATAGACATACGACTTCCCGAAACGAAATCGAATCGAAGCTATGCAGTAATCTCCGAAGAGTTATGCAGAGGTTCAACTTTATAAAACCCTTTTTTCAGCAGTAATATTTCAGTTCCATATAAGGGGCGAGCCTCTTGTCATCAACCGGGTACAAATCCTGACTTTGGGCTGCTTTGTGTTCGTTATGATGAACTGTGGTCGCCTCCATATAAATCGGGATGAGAATAAGAAGACAAGATAACAAGGTTAGGTAATGCCCTGGCTTTTAAGACTGGCATAAGAAAGCTGCTTTAGGAAATATAACATGGACTCTGTAGACTATTGTGAAAATATTTTGATTTATCTAAATATTTCGTGCTTACTATTCGAGCTATACTAATAGAGAACTGACAGTGTCGAATTTTCGACCAGACGGCTGTTGTTCAACGCATTCATGATTTCTTTTGTTTAAAATTCTACGAGACAGAATTTGGACATAATGTCAATATTATCAGTAACTGTCCGGCCAATTTGTACGCCTGAACATTCTTACTCAAAACTATTCGTAGCAGTGTCAACTTTAGAAAAATGCGATGTAGTTTTTGGTATTCACTTGAACAGCAGTCGGAAAACTTTTTCAATAACATAACATAACATCACGCCTGTAATCCCCGAAGGTTTAGGCAGAAATGTATATATTGTAACACCCACATTTTGCGATTTATGTTTAAGTCCCATGTAATAGGGGGCGAGCCATCAACCGGGCACAAATCCAGACTCCCTAGCTGCTACTGAGAAATTCCTGATGGAAAAACCCAATAACACTTTGCCCGACCTGGAAATCAGACCCAGGACCTCATGTTCAGCAGTCGCGCTAGCGACCACTAGACCAACAAGGCAGTGTTATCAATATTATGTGTTTATTATAAAAGGTGACCTTCAGAGAGAATGAGTAAGTGCCACCTGTCTTGAGAAAACATGTGTATGTTTGTAAATTAAATAATAATGCTTATGTGTCTGTTCCAAAGGTTGCCTTGTTCAATCAATATCAGATTACTTTGACTGTTCAATACTGAATTATGCTTAAATTGCAAATTAATACTTCATTGAACGATGTCACCCACAAACAATTATTATTTGATCACCATAGTTGTAGGATTCGGATACTACCCTATTGCGTAACGTATCCATTAAGTAGATACATGAATTAATTTTCATACATTCAATAGATATATTTGATTCTATAAGAAAACAACGTAAGCTCATGTTAAAAAAGGGAATAGTTTTGTATCTGTGGAGGTTAGGGCAACAAAAGCAGCAGAACTAAGATGGACTGCTCTTGCGCATATTTATCGGGAAATTACATTTTTACAAAAATATTTCAAGTACCTTCAAACAGCTCATTCACACAAATTAATGACAAATCTCTTGTCTTATTAGGAAGCGAAGTTTATAAGTTTTCATAAAATTACCTGTAAAAACATAATAAACTGCGGAAACCGCTGCACAGGCTTCACCATCAGCCCAAAGAAGGACAGTCGGTCATGCGCGCTGATCTGCTTCACTTTGAAGAAGTCTGCCAGCGCCGACTTCCGCTTGGACTCCATCTTGGCCAGCTCCATGGCAACCGAGAAGTTGTTGATGAAGTCCGAGTACACGTCCAGCACTACGGCCTTTGAGAACGCGCTCAAGAAGACCTCGCCTGTAAAGTTGGAAAATAATAAACTTAAGTTAAATTTTTGAAGTAAAAGTTAAACCACTTAATTTAGTTAGGCCATTAAAATAAAAGCTAGTTTTGATCATCAAAAAGACTAAGTTTTTAAACTATCATGGTCACTAAAATTTTCATTAACACTGAAAACGGGATATTTACCATGTTATTAACTATTTAATTTGTTAAAAGTGCGTCAGTCCGTGTGGCTGCTACTGAGACATTCCTGATAGCAGTACCCAACAACACTTTGCCTGACCAGGGAATCGAACCCAGAACAGCATGCTAAGCAGTCGCGCTTGCGACCACTAGACCAGCGAGGCAGGCGTATAAAAGTTCTTAACTAATCACTCTTATTGGAACTGCAGATTTCGAATGGGCACCAATCAAGTTCGCGAGCAAAATCTGGTTAATTGAACACTGGAAGGAAAATTATTTTCAGACAATCCTAGGCGCAAGTTTTCAAAAGCTATGCCCATCTATTAGTTTGCTTATAAGGTCAGATAACCATGATTACACGACCGTGAACTTTAAAGCAAGTTTAATCATAATTTATGTTTGATTTTATTTGTTTTTATTCCAATAATAAGTAATATTAAAGTGCCTCTACCAATTAATTACATCCGTCCTTTTTTTTGCCAACTAAAACTTATTATTCTAACAAATTATTGATCACTTTATAAACTTGTTTCTTTTGTAACTAAGTACTTTTTAAGACTACATACGCATTATCACATCATCATCTTCCTGCCCTTGTCCCATGTTACTTGAGGTCGGCGCAACACGTTTTTTCTTCCATTCTCCCCTGTCAACCGCCACGCAATCATTTACCTTCCTCACACAATCCATCCATCGTTTCCTTGGTCTTCCTCTCCCACTCCGTCCATCAACATTTATATTGATCGCTCTTTTAGTCACATGCGATTCGTCCCGCCTCATCACATGTCTATACCAAGACAGTAGATTCGTTTTCAACTTTTCTGTAACTGGCGCAACTTCCTATAATATACTCATTCCTTATTTTATCCATTCTTGACACACCACACATCCACCTCAACATTCTCATCTTCGCTATATGCAATCTTTTTTCATCCATCTTCTTCACAGCCCAGCATACAGTACGACAGGTCTAATCACGGACTTGTATATTTTCCCCTTTAATACATACGCATTATCACATACGGGCTGAATAAGGACGTTTATTCTTCACACACTGGGACTAAAAAAATCAATACTACCGCCCGCATCCGTTTGTTTACGAAGAAAAAAAAAACGAATATGCGCAGTTGTTGTAATCTTGATGTAATCATCTAGCTTAGCTTCCCTATTCGCCAGACTATATACGCCATGAGTCTTATACTGACAGACTGATCCGACAATTTTGAAAATCGAGAGGCGTGGATGGCGAAACTTTTTAGACCATACCTTATTTTTATTGGACCGCTCATTGTGTCACCCTATGTGAAATGTTTTCTTTTATGACTGTTACTTGTATGGTGTACATAAAAAGATGTATGGTAATCGGTTGTCGTGGTATGGGCATGTGATGCGGAGGAATGAGGAAAATGTCGTGAGGAAAGTTTTGAGTATGAATGTGGATGGGTATATGAGTAGAGGAAGACCAAAGAAACGATGGATGGACTGTGTAAAGAATGATATGGCAAGAAAGGAGGTGTCTGATCGGATGACGAGTAATAGAGAAGTATGAAGGAATACTGCGCCGACCCCAAATGAATTGGGATAAGGGCAAGAGAATGATGACTTGTGTGGTGTATAATAAAGAATATTCTTTTAGTCGTCGGAGGTTCTCCCAAGACGAAAGAAACTTCATAATTAGTAGCCTCAAAGAAAGAATCCTTTCCGTGCTCAAGTCATAATTATGTTGACTAACTTTCACATAGACTATTAATTAGTCTATGAGCCTTCACCCCTTCGGCAGTTTGGAGCAATCATTTGAAGTACTTACCAATTTTTTCATCGCGGTCCCACGTTCTCGCGCAATCGGCCAGTGCTGTTCGGAAGTGTAGATGACATTGTAGAATGTCGGGCAGTCGATGGAACAACGTCTGAATCTTGCTTGCGTTCAGGATAGCTGGGCTGCTCTCTTCAAGAGGTTTCTTGTAGTCCTGTAAATAATAATGTATGGTTAATCAGCAGTTTGAAAATTACTTCCATTTTACCCGTGATCGCCCATAATTCGCCGTTTTAAAAGTGCCCCTAGGCTTAAATAGTTCATCATACTAAGAATACATGACAGTGGTGTGTTTGATACTCTTACATTTTTAACAGAGAATGCAACTGATATGTGAACACTTGCTCTACAAAGTGCTTGTAAACAAAAGTAGATCGACAGTAAATAGTCCGCTGTCAGAGAATTTCAAAACACGACACTTTTTTTTTAAATACTTTAATAATTTGGGACAAAATATAGCCTATGTTACTCAGGGATAATGTTATAATGTGTTGTGTAGCTTTCTAATGGTGAAAATTTTTTTTAAATCGGCATAGTAATTTTTGAGTTTATTCATTACAAACATACACACACGCACACAAAAATACAAATCTTTCCTCTTTATAATATTAGTAAGATTAGAATACTCCAGGGAAATGCCATAGCCCTTTGTACAGTAAAGAAAACTATGACAAAGACACGTATTGCATATTAGAATAGATTGTGCACGTGTTTGTCATAGAAGGTAATACATAGACATGAGTAAAAAGTTGTTCGTCCCTGACTTGCAGGTAATGCTTGTAATATAACGTAATTATACACATTTATGCACCGGCATTACCGTGTTCATTTACATTTAATGTCCATAGTTACTACCGATCATTTCGAGCATCACTTTTTGTACACAAAATAAGCAAAGTCCAGCAGAGATGTTGATTTTGTTCTATCTATTTAGTAATAAAAACTTATAAGCCGTCATAAATTGCGTCATTTCTTATTATAAGGCTTATTGAATGTAAATTGTGGACAAACCTTTGTGGGTTCTGTGAGGTAAAGCGTCTATGGGACAAAACGTAAAGTGCAAGATTACTTCCGCAAGCGTCATGTTTCATACTCCAGTTTGCCATAAACAAAGACAAACGGAGAATTCCATTTAGTGCATACTTAGCTCGTTATATTTCTCAGACATCTACAGATAACTAGTTTAGATAAATATGTATGTGCATTGTTTTTGTTCCCACTGAAATGTCCTTCACGTACCGACGTTTATATAATTATTTCTGGATTTTTTCTCATAAATGGTTATGTGCGACTATTAGCTTATAATGTATTTATGACATAAGAAGCCCTTTTAACACCTGAGTATTTTATTGTGCAAAGTACTCTGTTAGATGTATAAGTATGTAAGCAAATCGTAACGGTTGCATTGTGCTCAATTTATGGAGCTAAAGTAATTGCAAGTGACGACATTACACAGTAAAAAAGATTGAAAAAGATAGCAATAATTACAAGATGTACAAGGCCGTTACGCGAAGAAGATTCTCTGAAGCATCACTTATTTACACGATTATGTATTTACTTAAGAATTGATCGTGAAATCATTGGGCGAGTGGAGCAAAGTGGGTTAAGGATGCTTGGTGTACAATATTATTACCTTAGTCACTAGAAACAATACCTACCAAATAATAGGGATAATTGTGTCAAAACAATACCATGTCGGGTGCGTTGGACTGTCGGTAAACTCCCAATAATATGACGTTATGGGTACTGAGAGACATGAGGAAATTTTATTAGCGTCTGATAGGTCAACAACATTCTCGTCAACTTATTATTTTATTATTACTTGTCATGTTAGTTAATTGGGTACTAGATGTAGTACTATGTCAGCTTATTTTTTTAAGTATTTGAATCTTATGGAATCCCCAGAGGTGATCTGTACCTCAACACCTTCCTACTACACCTTTCTCTATCCAGGGTGTAAACGGACCCTTCACGAAGCTGTCAACCAAGCATTATGTACATCAAACTAAGTAACTTTAAACAAAAATTATTGCTAGGAAACGACTTTTTTTTAGGGGTGAAAAACATTTTTACTGTAGGATTCAATGTAACGCACTCAAAACATTGTGCTGATGGATGGATTGAATAGTACGGGGGTCGTAGAGGAGTTTGAAGTTAAAATCTTTCATTAAAAATATGAATTAAAAAAAAAAACATTGTGATAAAGTTGGAATTTTGACCCCCAATATCTCCGTAACTAGAAGGTTCCCAAATATGTTGTACAACAAAAAAAAAAGATTGCAATGACGGGGAGAAGAAGTGCCTTTCAGCTTCGTTAAGGGTCTTGGTACACCCTTTATGTATAAGATTGTGTATTTGTGAACCAGCGCCTGTAATTCTTGACATATAAAGATTTATGATTATGAAAAGGTTTTCCTCCTTCAGTTACCTACGGACACAGCTTTCATTTTATGGAAATGTGTTTAATTCGTAGAAATGACAAACTCACGGAAAGAAGGAAATTCCTAACCACAACAACAATAACTTTGACGTTAATTGGTTAGTCATAATGTTAACAATACATATTGCTAGTGATTTATGTTTCGTGATAAATAAGTTTTCTGTAAAGAATATCTAGCGCAGCCATTTGTAAGCATAAGGATTTGCAAACTAGGATGCTTTAGACTTTCTAACGAGGCTAAAACGTTTGTGTCTCCTGTTTCATTGAAAATCATATAGCTGAATACATTAGAAATGTTCCATAGCACAAAACAAACTGTATTTAGAACAAAAGCTCTAATTTAGCGCATTAAACACAGTCCAGTGGTCGTCGGCGGCATTTTCATTACAGAGGGACGACCTCGTACACTCCGCTTGCAAATAGTGCCTATTCAAATTGCCCCACTTCCTAATATGCTAATCTATGGCATGTGAATTGTGGGCGAAACAATGCTAAAGTGGGCCAGACAGGTTCATATTTACATACGTTAGTTTAGTTGAGATTTTTGACATTAGCAATGCGTCGCGACTTCTGTTTGCCTATACGCCATTGTTGCCTCAGAAACTTAATAAAAATTCAAAACCGTTTGTCTCTGAAGAAAAAAAGAAAGTTGCGAAAATAATAAAATCTAAATACGGTTGTTTAGAGAAAGCTTCTCTTCTTTGTTTGTTCGTGAAATCTGCGCAATTATTGCAATGATAAATGTTAATCAAGCAATTGTAATTTAGTTAAATATCACGAATATTGATGAACTTATCTTGACATCGTGATTTCTCTAAAGAATATCAAAGTCATTCTGTTGATATTAGACAACTTACATGTTTACCAAATATCCAAAGCGTAAGCTGCTAATTTTTCAAGTACAGCAGAAGTTTAAAAAAAAACAACTGTTTGATCACTGTACCATAAAGTTACATAAGAAAAGTACTCCAGTAGCCATTCAGCTAACCCCTTCAACCACTTTCAGAACCAGTAATCTCATTAACAAGCATAGCGACATGGGCGCTAACGTTTAACACGCAATTTTGCAAGTCAACTGTTTAATTAAGTGCCCTGTCAAGTCAATCAAGCCTCCCTGATGTAGAAAACAAGAGTGGCTTCTACGAGCACTATTTGCTCTACAAGTCGCACACGAGTTACGCAATGGGAACTGACGTTATTATGATCGTATTATAATTGCTGGCTATTATGCCATCAATCTAAACGTGCTTCCTTCCCGATCACGAATTTCACCGGAGTCATGAGAAATGTCAGCGTATGTTATTCAAACATTGTGACTTGAGGATCTGAGATACTTACTATGATAGTAAACCGGTTCGTGTATTATACAGTAACTACTTTATACTAGTTGGTGTGTTGACAGTGTACTTATTTCGGCTGACCATAATTGGTCAACGTAAATATTTAGTGAGTCGCCGTGTACGGATAATTACAGATTATTTGCCAAAGATAAATGTGGTTGATTTCATTTATTTACATTCTGTGGTGATATATTTATTCTCAGTAATGTTTACTTCTAGTTATTTACAAGAACGTACTAATTATCTAATGTACCGTAGTCCCTACTATAAAGTGTCACACATCAATTACTCGAATGAGTGATGTGATGTCATTCAATCTCAATCTTTGCTTATTGACATCTGTCAGAATCAGAATCAGAATCAGAATCAGAATTTTTATTTGTGAAACATAGGTATTTACATAAAGGTCTTAAGTTATATATGGGCGCTATGTTTTGCCGTGAAGGCATACAAATATTATTTAAAATAAAAGCAAACAGTAAAACAAAACACAAAAAAATAAAATAAACGGCAAAATAAACAAAATTAAACACTTACAAGAACATAAACAAAAAAATAAAAACTATTTTAAATTTAACCTAAAAAGAGAAACAGACTTAAAAATATTTAAAAATTATATCAAACGTTTATTGCACCCAAAATGTTAAAAATTATCATTTAGAAAATCTTCTACAGTATAATAACATTTTTCTATTAACAGCGAGTATAAACTTTTCTTAAACTTTAATAGTGGTAAATTTTTTATGTTGTCGGGTATTTTATTATAAATTTTCGGAGCCATGCCAAAAAAACTCTTTTTCACTAAAGCGGTTCTGCATTTTCTGTCGCACAGTTTATTCACATATTGAGAACGCATTGGAGTCTTTTTTACTTCGGATAGTTTTTGAAACAGGTGTAAATTGGTTTTAACAAATAAAGCAGTCTCGTAAATGTACATAGCTGGCATAGTCAGTAATTTTAATGATTTAAAATGAGGTTTACAAGTATCGATGGTTTTTAAGCTACACAAGGACCGAATACATCGTTTTTGCGCTTTAAAAACAATCTCTCGATCTGTAGATTGCCCCCAAAAAAGAATACCAAACCTCAGAACTGATGCAACCAATCCGTGATACGCTATTAAAAGTGTTTGTGTATTAACTTTTTTGGACAGCTGAAACAATGCATATGCAGATTTATTTAATTTCAGACAAATTTCTTCGATATGGGGTTTCCATGTAAGTTTACTGTCAAGCATTATGCCTAAAAATTTTGCCTTGTTTGTATCTTCTATTTGGCACTTATCATAAGTAACATGAACTGGAGGTTTTTCACACCTTTGATGAAAGTGCATTACTTTTGTTTTTTTTAAATTAATCACTAGGTTATTACTATTCAGCCAGTTAATTATTTTATCGAGGCAATCACGTATATCATTCTCGTAATAGACAGGATTATTACATTTTACAACAGCGGTACTGTCATCGGCAAAAAGAACCATATTCTGAGAAATGTATATTGGGAGATCATTTATGTATATTAAAAAAAGTAACGGCCCTAGAACGCTACCTTGAGGCACACCGTATTTTATAGCTCTTGGTTGAGATGTGTAAATGGTTACTAAATTGCTTTTTTGGCATAGGTGTGATATTTCTGTGCACTGGGATCTGTTATCCAGATATGATTCCAAAAGTTTTAAAATATTACCTCGGATTCCATAGCCATACAGCTTTTTTAGCAAAATCTTATGATTCACATAGTCAAATGCTTTCGTCATATCGGTATATATTGCACATACCGGAGCTCTTTCATCGACAGACGTCATAATATAAGAGAGTAGGTCGAACAATGCCATATTTATATTAGTATTTTTACGAAATCCTTTTTGTTCGTTGCAAAATAACTTATTTTTTTCAAAATAATTATAAATGCAATTGTAAATTACCTTTTCGAAAACTTTTGAAAAAATAGGAATTTTGGCAATCGGTCTATAATTTTTAACATCTGATTTATCCTCTCTTTTAAATAAGGGCTTAATAATTACTTTTTTCAGACTATTAGGAAAAACACCATTAGTAATGCATAAATTAATAATGTGCGTTAATGGTGCTGCTATAACTTCTTTGACATATTTTACAACTTGAGTGCATACTCCATCGTAGCCAACAGTATTTGTATTTTTAAGATTATTAATTATTTTTATTAGGTCAATAGGTAAAACTGGTTGCATATATAATGACTGTGAACTTAAGTTGTTATAAATATTTTTACTAGTCGAAGAAACGTTACTATTTATATTTTTTTCAACTACATCTACAAAAAAGTTATTAAATTCGTTTGCAATATCCGTGGGGTGTGTGATAGTGGAATTACCTCTCTTTAAGGACGGTATTAGATGTTGAGGTAGGCGAAATTTAGATTTGTTAATTACTTGCCATGCAGCTTTTGCTTTGTTTTGAGTAGTATTTATGAAGTGGTTATTTTGAGTTTTCTGTGTTAGTCGTATAACTTTTTTGTAAATCTTAGTATAATTCTTAAAATCAAGTTTATTTTTACAGTCGGGTTTAAGTCTATACGCCCAAAGTAATTTTCTCTGCTTTTGACTACAGATTTTTATTCCACGCGATATCCATGCATGGATATCCATGCATGCTGTCATGCATGGAGTCGCTCCATTTGTATTGATGCAGTTAAAATGCAACAATGGTATATGAGTTCCGCGACGGATACGATGTTAGATACATATAGATAACAATGTGAACAATATTTACAACGAAACACGTAAGAGACTAATAAGTGTGTGAAGCGAAGAGTATGTTCATCTATGTAGATATACATTGTATGTTTATGTAATTTCACATTCTATTCTCTGTACGACCGTGTGAATACACTACCTAGATTAGATTTCAGGTATCGGTTGCTGAAGAAGAATTTAAAAATGCCTTCAATTTGTCGGGTAGCTATCCACTGTTCTGTTCAGGTTAAATAGTAAGTAGGGGTCCTTACGTTGATGAGCCTCTGCAGCGTGGCGACGTAGGAGTTCTCGCTGTGTATGATGGCGGCCACCACATGGCGGCGGCGCAGCTGCACCGCGCCCAGCGAGTCCGGTGGCGCGCCCAGCGACGGCGGCGGCACCCGACCGCCGCGCACCTCCCCGCCGCATGAGAACAAATCCTCCTCCAACTGAAAACGTCACGCAAACACTGTACATCTTCCACCACTTCACAATACACAACACAGAATTAAATTCGCTTCAAGTTTCCGATGACGCTATTCGAGTCGCGTGTCTGTTAAACGAACAGAAATAACTTGTGCGTGATTATTCAACTCGCGCTGTAACTCGCGTTTCGAGGACGCTTTCCGGCCGCGCCGTACAATTTCTCACGCCGAAAACAGTCGCCATCCCGCCTAATCACGTCACAAATCGCGTCATCAGAACCACTGTCTCACTTATAAAACGTAAACGTCAAAAGTAACACCAACCCGGCCACGTGACTTACGTTAAAACTCGTCAACGAATACTGAGCCTTGTCATGGAGAAGTTTCATACACGACGGACAAAACATTGTTACGATCGTCTAGAAGCGTACTGGCATTGAATTAACTTTTGACATTTACGAATCACACGTTATTCACGTCGTCTCACTAAAAATATACTGAAATAAGAAAATTACTATCGTGTACATGAATCCGATATGGTAGCTGACTGGTATCCACTGTGACATCATTATATCACATGTTAAAATAGATTATTTGTTTAGCGACTTAGACCTCCGTGAGGCGCGAGGCGACGCGCGCTACGATACACTCGTTACTGCGGTTTGTTGTTGACTGACTACTCAATGACCCGATCATGATTCATCTGTAATATACATAATTGTGAATCATCCTATGTTACACTTGATAAATGTTACATATTATAATACCCAGTCATGTTTAAGGACAATTGAAGACCTGTGCCCGACATGTTATTCCAGAAATGTCACTACTACATAACATAAACTCGCTGAGCCGGGTTGTACTTATTGATACGTCTACTTATAAAATGCATTCCTTGTATATACCATCTGCATCATTGAATGAAAACCGGCCATTCATACGAACAGAATACTGAATAGTAAATACATGTGTTATAAGAACTGTACAGTATACCTCCACGGAGTATTACAAACGGTCTCATTTGTCTATTGATAGAAAGCGCCGTTCGGCCGATAATGCATCAGAGGTCCTGGAATCGATCCAGCGAGCGAGACCGTTCCAAGTGCCAATGCGTTTTCCCGTGGTGAAATCAGAATAACAAAGCAGGTAAAAATATCTTGATACTAATCACATTCTTTTTCATAAGTAGAAGTCCTTCTTTCTAGAAGTTAAATCAAGGCTCAATGAATTCTAACAAACCTACGAGATACTTTTATATTCCTCTTAGTATTGTATGGGACGTAATGGGTATAATAGCTCAACTTTGCATGCCTGGGAATTACAGGCGCCAAAAACTTCATCACTTTCATGCTTCTCTTAATTTGAAAGTGGCTGAGAAGAAGACAGTCCCTTATCGATGCAGAGGTGGATGGTGTAAAAAATTTCACAACCTCTTTTCAGGTTTAGCAGGAACTTCGTAGTCTTAAGGCCGAAAGTCTAGTCTTTCCCGGGGATACTGTTTTATCCAGTAACTGGTTTGTGGAGGTGAGACAGACATCCGGCTAGACTGGCAGCCGACCCCAACACAGTTGGATAAATGCTAGGCAAATGATTAATAGGAAATTGAAACAAACCTCGGGCAACTTGGGCATCTTGTCGGTCTCGTGTCCATGCATGTCGTACTGGTGCGAAGACCCGCGTCTCACGCTGAACCACCGGGCCAGTCTCCCCCCTCCCTCGTCGTCGGGAGGGGGTGCCGGTGGTGCAGGAGTCGCTCCACCGCCGCTTCGCCATCGCTCGCACAGCTCACGAGCCCGGCTCAGCGTGTTGCGTAACTGACCGGTGCTCCTGAATCAAAAAACAAAGAACACTGTTAGTTGATTTTTCAGGTAGGTATAGACCGATTATAAGATAAGCTCTCTTAGAAGAAACGTCCACAGAATTTAACTAACTACCATTTCTGTTGACTAACCAATATGTGTGAAAGACAGGAAATACCGCAGATATTTGTGCGTCGATGGATGGAGATATTCGCATTACGGCTGGCAAAACGTGACCAAGTCATGAGTTCTGGCAAATTGTCATATTTGAACAGATGGCGTTAGGTGCTGTTGACAGTTAAGTAGGAAGTGTGACAGTGATAAATACTAATAACAGAAGTATGCAGGTAGCAGATACAGTAAGAGGACGCCATCACTCGTACAGTTTATCAAAATACTAATATAAGTTACTAGTGCTAATTTTTATCAGCTTTATTTGGAAAGTTCTAAGTATCTGTGTAGCGATGTTTTAAACCTTAACGAGTGGGTTTTACCTAGTCTGTGATGTAATTTGAAGGATATGGACAATTAACTAACACGGAAGACGTACATTTAATGATAGAAAACAATAATTACTGGTGAAACTTGTAATAGAAACTAGAGCTGATCCGACTTTCTGTACAAGTCTATTACTTTCTGTAGTACAATCGTTAAGCTTTAGTTATGTAACGTATTTTTATATACCATGCCAAATTACATGTAGTAATAAATAGGCTATAAAATAAAATGCAATTACTTAGTAGGCGACCGCTTGAGCGATATTCTTTAATGAATTTCCGCTAATCACTCAACGTTATCCAATCATCAATCATAATTTTACTACAGGCAATAAGATTCAAATTAAGATGACAGTAGATGAGACAATCGAGAGACGACAATTATATTAACAATAGAGCAATTAGTTAGTAGGGACTAAATACTAAACAAAGAATAAGTTGAAGGTTAAACCAACAATGTAGCAACAGTTATAAAACATTTATTGAATGTTTTATGTATGAGTTGAAGTCTCGAATACATTAGAACTTATTAGGTGATGTGTTGAAAGACTAAATATTGTCTTTGCGGTTGCCTCACTCAAAGCAATCTGCGTAATGTAATTTTATGTTGGAGGCGTAGACTTGGCTGGAGGGAACGCTACCGTTTTTGTTGTTATTAGTTTTCTTTCTCCGTTATTGTTGTAAAGTGGAGCAAAACATTATTCATTCCAAGGCCGTTTATTGTTTCTCTCAGCGTAGTAAATAATAAAAATTGCACCAGACAATCTGTGGTATGTTTCTAGAAAATAATTATTGGTCGTTGCAACGCAAAACAAGCTCTTGTTGCGACACTTCTAGTTTTAATATTAATGGGCTTTTTGGACAATGGAAGAAAACACGCAAGAACTTGGATGAAAATACATTAATTAACATGTAACAACCACTGTTCTGAGGCTCGTAGCTAAATAATAACAGCCGCTCGGGTCGATAGGTTAAGCCGTGCTTGCCTAGGTTGGTCTGTGGCTGGGTGACCACCCATTACATACCGAGTTTCCTCCGTGCCTCGGAAAGCACGTGAAGCCGTTGGTCCCGGCTGTCATTTGTAGATCTTTGATAGTCGATACAGGTCAGTGGCCCAAAAAGTCTGACAACCAGTCTTACGAAGGGGTTTCGTATTACCCAGTACTAACTGGGTTGTGGAGGTCAGATAGGCAGTTATTCCATGTAAAAAACTGGTACTCAGCTGCATCCGGTTAGACTGGAAGCCGACCCAAACATAGTTGGGAAAAGGCTAAGCAGATGATGAACTACAGTTCTGAGGCAATTTTAACCTCCTCCTTTTGGAAGGCGGTTAAAAACGATTTCATATTTCTTCTGATATACCTTGACCACACCAAAAACAAATAATAATGTAGCAATATCATTTGTCCTTCTAATTCGCTACCTAAAACGTGTGAATGCAAAATCTGACACGTATAAAGCAACCGAGTTATATTTTCACGAGTGCCTGCTAGATTTCGTGGGCGAATAAATATAAAACAAACTGTCATGCTATCTTGATTCTGCTAAGGCTGCTTGTACACGCTAAGAAAAGTCGCCGGGCCTATGCAAGAATTCGTGTCGTTTCTAAACACGAACTGTACACTGCATCGGCGTTGACCAAGAAAAAAATCTTGTCTGCCTAGACTCGACGCGCGAAGTAATATTAAGGAAATCAGATTTTCGTGCCTAGATCCGACAAAATAACATTTACATGATGAATTGGTCCTGTCTGCAGCAGACACGGTGAAATTTCTTAGCGTGTACAAGCGGCCTAATAGTGTTTGAAACTCATCGCTTGATCCCAGGGTTAAGTCTGTGTTAATCGAAGCTTGGTACATTCTGCTAACGAGTCTACGATTCTCATTTGATTAAGACGATTGGGTTTAAGCTTTTAAGGCGAGTATAAAATTCAGTCGTTGAATAAGTGAAGTTTTTGTTATGAGAACTTTCTGTTTAAAATACTTGGGGTTTTTGTAGCAGTAATAAAAAAAAAACATCTTTTCAATTAGTTTTTTGTTCGATCTATGAAGTATAAATTGCAATAGTATTTAGTTAGATGATATGATAAATGAATATTTAGTGCGAATTTGCCATGAATTACATGTCCGCCTCATCATTCTCTTGCCCTTGTCCCAATTTATTTGGGGTCGGCGCCGCATGTCTTCTTCTTCCATACTTCTCTACTACTCGTCATCTCATCAGCCACCTCCTTTCATGCCATATCTTTTTCACACAGTCCATCCATCGTTTCTTTGGTCTTTCTCTCACCATAACTTAAATAAGTTGTGATGGGTCTTCCTCTAAAACTGTTTAATTTATGAGTAAGCGCAAGCGCATGCTCACTTATTTAACGCTTATGACTTGATGTAATGTCATCAGTAAGGACAAGCATATTTCCTAGTTATTACATAACGCAATTATTATTATGCATTAGGTCTACAAGGTCAAAGTCCTAAGTCTAAACATCATTACAAAGATGGATAATCAGCTTCACTGGCGCCAATCACACCGCAAAATATAAACAAACACTATAAAACCATGAGTTCATAACAGGTCTTAACTAATATTATAATTGCTCATTAGAATCCTACGTGTTTAGAACAAAAGGTCGAACAATAGACAGTAAAGTATATACAAATCCTTGTTTTCAAACGAATATTAACTGTAGAATAATGTCACAAAATCTTTGAAGTTACCGTGAAAACTAAACTCTAAACATAGGCTTTGAAGTTATTATTCCAAAAACACATATTTATTTACATGTTTGGAAACCACATCGTGAATGCATTTTACACGTCAGTTTTTGTTAAACAATTGTGTACAAAATAGTTTACAGGACAATAAAGTATTGAGTATTGTACAGTTGCAATAAATGGAAGACAGACGACGCACTGTCTGCACTCAGTCAGCTTATCTGTTGCAATGACCCGTTTCATAATTATAAACAATGATATTTTTATAGTTTATGCATCGATAAACCGCAAAGTTAAATCGCAAATACTGTATTTAATTAAAATTAGCATTTTCAATCATGTTTATTAACGCCTCCAGACAATGAAGGAAAACATCGTTGTCATGTGGAAACCGCGAACAAAAATGTGAATAAATTAAACGTGGATATAAAATGTATAAACAGTGCCACCTGTTGCGTCTAAGTATAAAGGGTGTAAAAAGACCCTTAACGAAGCCGAAAGGCACTTGTTCTCCCCGTCATTGCGATCATTTTTTTGTTCTACACCATACCTGGGAACCTTCTAGTTTCGGAGATATTGGGGGTCAAAGTTCCAACTTTTTGACAAGTTTTTTTTAAAATAAATGTTTCTACTGTAAGATTTTTACTTTAATCACCTTCACGACCCCCGTACTATTCAATCCATCCATCAGCACAATGTTTTGAGTCCGTTATATTGAGTTTTAAGGGGCTGCCCATACCGGGACACAGTAAAAACGTCCTCTTTTTCGTTGCAAAGTTAGTCGTATCGCTGCATATTACAAGAGCAAAAAAAATGCAGTGTATAGTCAAATGTATGAGTAAAAGATTTTTGCAAAAATATTTTATAAAAATAATCCTGAATCTTCAAAAAAAAAAATCGCAAGAAAGAACACGAAAAAATGTTATCGTCGCGATATGCTCAATATTTCGAGCGATAACTAGTAATTTTTTTGGAACTATCAAAAAGGAAATTTAATCAACTAAAGATATTTGTAAAAATATTTTAACATAACGGCGTAGTTTTTTTTTAAATAAATTAAAACTGCGAAATTAATTTCATATTGGCGGACACGAGATTCAACTGAAATCAAACGCAGCGCCATTTTCAACCCTATTTGTTTACTGCGATGCACTACTGTTGCGCGCTATGTTAAGCCACGCCCAGTCTGCGGCCAACTCTTACAGAGATAGGTCACGTCCGAACGCGGCGCTCCAGCATTACGTAAATGCGTTTAACAAAATAAGTTATTTCGTGAAAATTGACCCTTTTTTTTGGTTTTTATTTTTATAAGGTTTTTGTGTGATGATTGGACACTTTAGTTGTGAGTTTTGTTTACTATTTATATTGGGGACTGACTCGTGATTCTGTGCGTGTGTGATGATAACAATAAAGAACAAAACAATAGGAAATAAAAGAAATAAAGTGCTACGACGGATTTGTACAAGAAAACGGAGAAATCAACGCAAAAAAATACTGCATCTGAGTAAGTATAAAAAATTGAATTATAGTTAGTTATGTACGCACAACGACACTATCAAGCTATACAATTCCAGTATAAGCTGACCTCTTATTGTACGACAAGCGAGATCAGTTCATACTCGAATGTGTCGACTTGTGTAAGTAGGTAAGTACGTATAAATTCATCACTCTTTACTGTAAAGAATTACAATTATCATCATAATTATGCTATGTGGTCATATTTTCTCAATTTCTGAAACATACTTGTCTCTGGATTGATAAGCAGTGACATAGGTAAACAAAATAATATTATGATTGTTATCGCAATGTTCGCCTCCCGCCACGGCTGCTACAGAGTAGGAAACATCGCTCGACCGCGGACTCGTTTTAGTGTTCTATTGAATAAGTAATATCATTACCTATTTGCCTAGAATTGTATCGTTCTTTGCAAATTCATTTATTTACCTTCCTAATGTTTTAGAGAACATCTATTTCGATGAAAGATGAAAAAATATTATATTTTGAAAAACTGACCTGACGTACGTACGATATGCATCAATTTATTATCCAGCAGTGGCGAAGATGCCATACAACTCGATTCCTATCGGATTCCCTTTGAAAAATGGCACAGTCAGTATTCTATAGACAAATAATATAATCACGATATGTACTCCGGCTTACCTCTTACAAAAATTGAACCGTCGCTACTGTTATCCAGTCCCGCGATACCGGAATCTTTTTTCGGATTATCCGATCTCGTCAAGTGTATAGGATGGAGGTGGAACCGATGACACCGATGCGAAAACTACCACTACTCATTACATAATTCTGAAAACCCCCACGTAAAAAAAAATATCGGAAATAAAAAAAACACCTATTCCCAACAAAATTGCAATACCTACAAGGTCAAAATGTATGGAACATCTGATTTATAAAAAAAATTATCGATGAAAAATTTCGATGCAGGGGGGTTTAGAATGATGTTCTGAATACATGGTAACCGTTTTCGCGTCGGTGTCCCTTCCACTCTATAAACGTACATTAGACTCGCACCTTTTTCCCGTAGGGGTATACAGGGTGAAAGGAACTCCGATGCGAAAACGGTTACCACGTATTCAGTAAATCATTCTGAGCCCTCCCACATAGAAATGTTTTGCCAGATATTAAAAAAAACAGCTGTTTCCTACAAACGGTCAAAATGTAAGGAACAGCAGATTTTTTTTAGCCGTTTTAGCGTCGGTATCCCTTCCACCCTGTATATGATATGATATAATATAATAGAATGTAAATAAAATAATATACAGGGACAAATCAATTTATATAGCGAAACTCCACAGATGTGATGGGTGATATTGATATCTTAAAAAAAATGATTTGTTGATTTTTTTTTGGGGTAACGAACACTTGTGAATTACGAGTTGAGGAAATCTGTATTTCTTATTTATGTCTATCGAAACCCCGTCAGTGAATTTAGAAAAATAAAGATTTTTTTAAACTGAGATTTCAAGAATACACTCTACCTGCGGTTGATGACCCGCAAAAAACTCATCAAATCTATATCTTTTTGCCCACTACGTCTGTGAGGTATCGTTAGCTAATTTTATTTGACCATGTATCAAATATAATAGAAAGATAATGAATAAATAATTTAGAAAGTTTTATCTGTTCCGATGGAGTAACATTCGTTTTGTTAATTTACAGATACCCCAGGAACTCTCAGAGTAACTCTGCAACATTACTCACATCTCTTACTGCAGTTAATTCAACCTCAACAGATACCGGAACTACACAAGAACGAAATTATGGGTATGTATCATATAATAACATGGTTTATCTTCGTACGCCAAGGTGAGCTCGCTTCACTCGCTCTTGAATGGAGACTTCGAATCATCCCAGTCCAGAATACATTTTTTGAGCTCGCTTCGCGCGCTTTTCAATTAAGACTTATGATATCGTAGTACAGAAAGTTTCAATTTTTTAGGTCACTTTTCAATTAAAACCTGTCTTATCACACATACACATACACAAAATATACACAGAAGTCCATTTTTCGGGCTCGCTGTTCAATAAAGACTCGGCTTGTCACGGTCAAGAAAGCTCTTGATTTTTTGAGTTCGTAAAATACGAACTAACAAACATTTACCGTTGCATATTATTAAGATAACCCATTTATCTGTTTCTTTTTTAGAGAAACCACCGAAGACGAGCCATACCTTGTTGAAACCGATTCTCAAGAAAACTCATACCTTTCAATACAGGGACGAAGAATTGTAAATAATATATGATGTATTACTTCATTCAGCAACTTCAAAAATTTTCAAGTCATAGTTCATTAATTGATTGCAATTTAAATTATATGTCACTTATAGGAGAATGCAGAAATGGTTTGATTTCAAAATATAAATTTAGATGTATTATGTCAGCTTATTTCCTCTTGTAACGTTAACCTATTTCAAGTTATAGTAAAATCATTATGCAGAGTGGAACGGACACTGACGCGAAAACGGTTACCACGTATTCAGTACATCATTCTGAGCCCCACATTCCATACATTTAGACCGTGTAGGTATTGCACTTTTGTAGGAAACAGCTGTTTTTTTTATTAACCGATGAAAAATTTTCGCTTTCGCATCGGTGTCCCTTCCATCCTGTATATTGTTTTCTTGATTTTAATGCTATTTTATTTTATCATCATTATGACATACAGATATACTGTAAACTTTTCCATCTTCTGATGCCAAATAAATAAGTGATTAAATAAGTTATTTCTGTTTTCGGGTTTTACTTTGTATAATATTTCCGTGCAATGTTCTAGTATACCTATCAGTAGCGAAGGGTCAATTTTTGTAAGAGGTAAGCCGCGGACATATCTTTAATGTGATTATTATTTGTCCATATAATACTGACTGTGCCATTTTTCAAAGGGAATCCGGTAGGAATCGAGTTGTATAGAACCTTCGCCACTGATACCTATTGCCTTATTAGCTTAAATTGGATTATACTTAACTTACGCATAAGCAGGGTCATATTCAATTATCTAGCGAAACTCCACAGACGTGATTGATATCGATATCTAAACACGACAAAAAAAAAAAAAAAAATTTAGTTATGTTTTTACTTGAAATATGAGTTGAGAAAATCTCTTTTCTTCTGTTTTATCATGTTTAGATATCAATGCCTATCGCGTCTGTGAAGTATACATAAAACCCGATTCAAATAAGGAAGTATTGACACTCACGCGGGCGTAGCCGCGGGCAACAGCTAGTTATCATTATAATTCAAGCTTTTAAACATAAGATTTTTAACATCCTGTATTATGAGAATATTTTTTACTCATTCTAAGTCATATTCAGAGGTCGGATAATCGAATGCATGTATTTACCTACAAATAGTTGCTGCTTACAAAAGTAAAGAAGCGGCTTTCAAAATACACATACATAAACTCACGCCTTTTTCCCATCATGGGGGTAGGCAGAAACCACATAACGCCACCTGCTACGATCCTATTAAAAAGTATCTAAAATATTATTTGAAAATAAAACCTTACACACAAAAGACGCGCCTTCTGACCGATTTTTGTAAGAGAATCATTTTTTTTTGTCGTGGTCCAACACATTAGGTAGGTAAATTTTAATAAAATATGAATAAATATTCCAAGTAAATAATATAATTTTATGCAACAGCACTAAATTTATCAATCCCGGAATAGCGGGTTTTTTAATCAAAAGTAAAATTTCGTTTGAAAACCCCGGGATCCAGAATACGGACGCCGCGGCACCGCGCCGCGCCACGCGCTGCCGATAACGTCAGCTGGGCCATAGTGGGCGGGGTTACGCGCTGCGCGCCACTTCCCCTGCTTCACCTCCGCAGATTCTTAAACATTTGCTGCTAACCGCGCCTTAACGTAAAAAGTGATTTTTCACCCCAAAAAAAAAAGTCGTTTCCCAGCAATAATTTTTGCGTAAAGTTCCTTAGTTTGATGTACTGAATGCTTGGTTGACGGCTTCGTGAAGGGTCTGTTTACACCCTGTATATCATAACAGTCAGCAACAGGTTTATTTTAAACAGGACAATCTTAATTTATTTTTCCCTAATTAATAATGAAGATTTGAACATGCAATTGGATGGAACTTTACTTGTAGCAGATGATAAGGTTATATCGTCTAAAGATAGAAATAAATCTTATGCAGAATGAAGAAAAGCTAAGATACAAACTGTATTAACAACAAGTTTATTACAGACGCTACATTTCCATTAGGATAATCATCAATTAATTAAGATTTCCTCTGTACAATTAACAAGCGCAGCTGCATAAAAATATACATACGTAATTGCGTATTCATACATTTTGCATAAAAAAAAACTTGTAAAACATAATGCATCTGGTGTTTACCATCCCAGGTTGTATTAAAAGTGAGGGAAACGAGTTAATGCTGTGCTCTGAGGCGGCGCGCACGCAACCTGACACTATTTATGATATGGATCGGAAAGCAGACATTAGCAATGAGCTGTGAGCAAGAAAGCATAATTATTGCGGAAATTAGACTGAATTTAATCTTTACTTCATGTTAATGTGAGAATCACATCACTAATGCATATCATTAAAAAGGCAACGGATGTAGAAAGCACTCCCAAAAGTACAGTGAGGATTATTTGAAAACTACGCCGAAAGCAACAGTTGGGAAATTCAAATTTTGAATGAATGACGTCCGATGAAGAAAGAGAGAAATAGAAGAAAATATTGCGGCAAAGACACAAAGGTTTTGAAGTAAAATATGTGCAGCATGTGGCCACATTAGCCGTAGAACCGATGACCGTAGGGGTAGGCGTGATTGAGTGGAGACCATGAATCGGCAAACGTGAGATAGCCCACCAGGATAGATCCAGCGACGAGTTTCGCAAGGTGGCTTGTAGCAGTTAGATGAGAATTGCCGTGAAATCAGTTGAATGGCTAGCGAAGATATCAGCATAATTATGCCGGTAGACCTTAGCATATCATCATTCAATAATATTGTCATGGGATTTGCTGTATTGTTACTATCATTATGTTTACCATACATTCCTTGATAAGCAAGTAATTGTTTGAGTAACGAATTGCAATCATCCGTTCATAACATCAGCTTATGAATCAGCAATAGTAAGTCCTACAATAGTGCATACTTGGTCAATACTGATGTTGATAAAGCTGATAACACTTTATATTGGCGGAGTGCCAGTATTAAAGGTAACTTTTCTAGTAAAACGCTTTATCTTATTGCTGCAACGATGTACTTTTTGTAGCACAAAACAAGTCAGTGGAGATCTCTTTTCATACATTTTTAAGTGGACCTGGGCATCTTGCTAGACGCGGAGATGGCCGATGGAGCAAGGCTTTGAGCGAGTGGTGGCCAAGGTTTGACCAAAGAAATCAGGGCCGTCCTAAAGCTCGTTGGGTTGACGATATGGTCAAAGTCGTGAGAAACACCTGGATAAGGGACGCATTGAACCGGGAAGTGTGGCAGAAAAAAGGGGAGGCCTAAACCCAGCAGTGGGTAATTCCGGGCTGATATGATGATGATGATGATGATTATAGGGGCTACAGGCAAACATCGTGAGTAAGCCACACACCACTCCACAGCCACCAGCCCACATGTCTATAACCCACAATTTGAAGACATGTGACTACATTGGGTTCGCGTGGTGGATTATGGCATACAGAGGAGGCCTGTGTTCCTGCAGTAGGAACATTACAATTTGATTAAGTTTCTTTTGTAAGTGCTTCTAAAAGATATATCCTTGCAGTCTGAAACTGGATCAACTATGACCTTTCCAGCTCATAAAACACTAGACCTAAAAAGTAATTTCCTTCATCACATCACGAGTTGCAAAGCTAACAGGCATTTGACCTCAATTAGAGAAAATAAAAACTCTAGTCAATGACAAAACAATCAATGTTAATGAATTGCGTTACAGATTGGTTAGTTAGTTGTTGAAAGTTTACTTTATTACTCACTTTGATCGCTATCTGTTGGTAATAGCTATTATTTTGTTTAATCAATATCTATTATTGCGAGGTTGATATGTTGTTTCTATGCTGTTAGTGTGGTAATAGCTTAATCAACACTATTTCCGCATTCTACTCGTATGTATTTAACTCGCAAGTTAATAGTATAAAGAAAATAGGCTTCATTTTATCATAACATAATAATATTACGTCTATAATTCCTGAAGGGTTAGACAGAGCTGTAACTCAAGTACACCCACATTTCTTCAGTTATGTTTAAGTCGCATATAATAGGGGGCGAACCCATTGTCATCAACTGGGTTGTAATCCTGATTCCGGGTTGCGACAAACTCCAATTTTTTTTTCAACAGGGTAAATGGTAAATATGCTGAAACAATTTGTTACTAGACAACGTAAACCATAAAACTAATATTGAAGGAAAGATTCAGCAGCGCCTTAGATAAAAGAGATAACATAAGAAAACATTTACGTATAGTAAATAGTTTGCTCTATATTTATCATAAAGATTTCCTCTTGACTGAATAGATTGTAATGTCCGACCAGATCACACATTTAAAAGTTAAAAAAAAAACATGATATAATTTACTATAAGTCAATCTTGTACTGAATTTCTTAGGGTTTTTGCGATAACCTATTAATCGGCTTCGGCCAGAAATCAACCTTCTGTCGGACACCAATAGACTGTTTAAGGAATAAAATTAAATATGTAGACATGTTGTGGTTTTCAATCGTGCACCCAAAATAACTACGGGAAAATACTATCTGTCGTTTCTATTGCATTATAGGTACTTTCAATGGAGCGAATGAACTAATTATTGTTTAAATAATCACCACAATACGGGTCAGAATGACTCAGTTCAAAATAGATTGTGACTTATGAGCTGGTACTATCATCAACACGAATGCAAATCAACGGCTGTGGTGTGTACGTCCTTGACATTATTTTTAAACATATTATCTGCTTATACAGAATGTCACAAGTCATCTGGTTATCCGCTAAATACAGAAACGTGGTCAATAGCATTTGAATATGAATATAGGAAAGGGCTTAAGAAGGCGTTGGAACATTAAATTTTATATTCCTGCTCAAAGGTCGTTTACTCGTAAGGTGTAGTCGAAGTAAAGTGAAGTTTTGGCACGTTTTGCAGCTATTTTGGGCATAATAAAGACAAAGACACAAGTGCTTTATGGAAATTTTGGATGTCAACGTAGAATTATTAAGTTTCAGAGTTTTTCAGGTACTGTGATATCCTAATAAACGTAGCGTGACGCTTTAAGGTTCCGTGTAGACTAGTCCTCGTTTATCCCGGGCAGCTAGTGCACGTATTCGTAAAGTAGTTAACCCTAATTAGGTTTTCTAGTCAACACCACAGGGACCAAAACTTTTTTCGGATATTGTATCAAAAATAGCAGAGGATGTGTTCAAATAAATATCAACTTTAGCGAACTATGTTGAATCTTGAAATCATGATACTATCTTTCGATCACAAGAATAAATTATTAGTCAAAATGATGGTATCGGGCGTAAAGTCGTTGAAGTTATTTCGCGTTCGTATTTTGGTCCACTTATCAGTTAGCCCATCGGCTAGCTAGGCCTAGGAGTGCGACAGTAACCTAATTCCCACAGTCAAGTCAAACATCTTGCAAGGAATGTTCTAGTTTATTTCCAGAACGACATAAAAAAAGTCAAGTGCTTGAGAGTCTGTTTTCCTAGCTAAAGCAACATCTGGTAGTACAATATTAGGGGATTAGTCACAGACTGGATTACAAAGATCAACTTAAACGTTGCAAAGTTCATTGTGAGCAGAACTACAGCGATTGGATCTTGAAGCGAATGACAATAGACGGTATCCGTTAAAGCGTGAATGATCATTTTGTCGGGAGGCAGTGCCCTCTGTTGGCCTCTGGAGTTTGAACACAGGAAATTCGTGTTAATTGGACGCGCGCCGCTCGCTAATTGTCGAGCGAGACTGGACCACACCGCGGTCCGCGCAACGACGGGAAGTCGCATGCGCCAACTGTCAACACCGTGCATGCGCAACGTTATGACTCTGTTCAGTCTCATCACAATAATGTACTGCTAGGTACTGTGTTTTATGAGACCCTGGTACTGGATGAAGTAATTAGTCGACTGAAGACTAAGCAGTTTTACGCAGAACCATTAAACTGAAATGCCAAAGGGTATGTTGGTTTGTTTTTAACCGACTTTAAAAGAAGAAGGAGGTTCTCAATTCGGTTATTTTTTATGTTTGTTACCTCATAACTCCGCCATTTATGAACCGATTTGAAATAGGTTTTTTCCGATTGGTCCCATAGAAATTTCATCAAAATCGGTTTAGAAGTTTGGATTTTTATAAGCTTTTATTTATATTCTTCTTGGCCTGTTGAAAGGGAAAAATAAAAAAAAACAGACTTCGAAAATAAACACTAAAAATTCTAAATAAACTTTACTTTCGGAAGTCGGTAGCAAAAGAGACAATGAAACAAACAAAGTCACCGACTTCCGAAAGTAAAGTTATTTAGTCTTTTTTTTTATTTCGGTAGTCGGTTTTTTTATCTTTGGACATTTTATGGCAAACTAAGGGTGAATTTCATCAACGAAATTAAACTTGATCAGTACATTTAAACTGCGTTCAAGAGCTGTCAATATCATCATTGTTATCGCGCTGTTCTAACTGTGCTGATGTTTATAAATAGTTGGTTTAATAAAGTCATCATTTGTTTTATTTCATATTAAAATGTACGCGTCAACATGGCTTGAGTAATTTTATTGACAGTAAAACAGTCAAATGTGTACCATTTTAGATTCCGACACCCCTCCTAAAAGGAGAGAATTGGTTCTAATTCTGGAAGTACAATCAATCACACTTAGTTTTGACACCACTAAACGGCTTTCTGCGTCTGATTGTACATGTGCTTATGTACTACACAATTTGTAAATAATACTAAACTTTATATTACTTGGAGTAGTTACTACTCGATTTAACACTTCAGAATAATAATAATTTAATTATTGCGATGGATACATTTTATTGCAGCCGTATCTTTTTAACTGTTATTAGCTATTTAACTATACTAGTTAAAACAACAATTAAGTACCTAGCAATTATTTTGTTATTAAGAATTAACTACAAGCTTTATTACTATCTCAAACGACTGACTTAGATGTGCTTCCGAGTAAATATGACAAATCAACCACTACATTAAATAACAAGGTAAAATAACATTCATTCGTCAATCAAACTTATACGAAGTAATCAAATAAGTTCCAATCAGCAACAATTAAGAAAATTAGTTTACTATCGCACTTGCGCACGAGCATATCGTCCGCAAATTAGAACGAGACCTAAAGGATCACACACACGCACACATCAGACGTAGTAATACGAACAGTATACGTCCGGGGCACCGAATCACTGGCTCAAAAGAAACCGGATACCCTACATAAAAAAAGAAACAATGGTTCGTTACCTGGAGTCCAGGGTCGAGTTGAGTCTCTGTGAGCGCCGGAGCGGTGTGTTCCGCACGGCACTCACAGGCTCCTCCCAACTGCCGCCAGCTGACCGGTGCTCATCTGCGGGTAAACAAAAACAACATGAATATGGGGTTTTTGATGTACAGAACTGCACGTAAAGCGACTATAGCGTTTGTCTACATGAACATATTGATGGTGTGGGTTTGCATACTACATTAAGGGAGGGTCAAGCCTTGGGGATGTATACATAATTATGTTGGTGTTGTATACTTAGGAATTGCATTTCTGTAAACAATGTCTACTGAAAACTGAGTCACATTTGTTTTCAGGATGCTAGAAGCATACCTTAGTATCTAAGCATTTCAAGCTAAACAAAATATTAGGCTGCTGTCGGGTTTAATATTTCCACAATACTATTTCAACAGTGTTTAAAATCAATACATAACTCAAACAATATCGGTCAAAAGCCAGTCAAAACATGATTAAGATTCCAAGAAAATTTCAACTGATTATTATTTATTAAGTATTCGTTGGTCACACATCATAAACTACTGCTGATAAGGTTTACTATTCCTTATCTAATACATTACAGATGGAGACACAGCAACTAACGAATTCTGTTGTAACTTGAACGGATAAATATTGCCTTAACCTTGAATTAAGTCTCGTAATTGAATGATAAGAGCAAAAAAAACGGTAGTTTCATACGGGGGCTAATTTCCATAGATAATTATTAAGTGCGGTGTACAGGATTGGAAATAAATAGACAAACAGACGCAAAGCGAATGTGAGATTCTTTTTTGCAGTACATATGAATATTATAGACGTTACATCGATTATCGAAGTTTAATTTAGCGTGAAAAGCAACGTGGCAAATGGAGAAATACACTGGGAATGTTCGTAGAGGTATATTAATCTATGGTTCGATGCAAACCTCCTTTCGGAGTTATATCGGTTCATTCGGCTCCATGAGACGAAACGCTGATTAATTGGATTAGAGGCCTTGAAAGCAAGTGTAGGCGGCTGGGCGACCACGTTTTGTAAATACGCCCAAGTAGCCGAGCACGAGACAAACTAAAAAGACGTTAAAACTTCTGCATACGAAATCAATTTATCTTAAACGTGACCATGATGAATACTAATATAAACTAGTATAACTACCTACTTAGCCTGTGTTTCCTTATCAACTTGTGTTTAATTTTAGTTATTTTATCACACTTTCTTGCATTCTTCGTGTCACCATACCGGTACATATCCATCACACCACGTTACGTAACACCGCCCTCTATTGCGAGATCAAGGTTCTTGAATTAATAACACGATAGTTAGCACTGCACAATGGGTAGATAAGATAATTATGTACATATTACTATAGGAATGAGAATTAAATTGGCAAATTTTTATCACAATAAACACAATTAACGTCGTCCACGTGTCGACATCGCGATGTTTGATCACATACTAACCGAGACTTCTCAATGAGCTGATGGTGTTACACTAACGAATGATAGTAAGTTATTTGTTAACAGTCGCGGGCGCAGAGAGGACCACTGACCAGGGTTGACGACCCGTTAACGGCCGTTAATGGCTGTTAAATTATATATTTGCACAGTTTGTATTGTTCCTAATAAAGCCTATTTTAAATGAGCTATATTTATTAAATGAATGTTGACACTACGAGGTTTGCACTCATTTAGGAGCTCTCAGCAGTCTTATATGAAAGAATCTGAACACGAGTGTTTAAACAATCATTAGCTCTGCTCTAGACTTCGGAGAATATCTTGTGTGTTAGTTACAAGAATTACTAATTGCATGAAAGATAATACAAGTGCAGTCACCGCTGGTTATGAACGTAAAATGGTGAGACACATCATGTAAAAAAAGGTGTCCAACCAAATTAATTGAATCTTTCTAAAACTATTGTATTGTTTACATTTCATTTATCGTAGTGATAGCCCTGCTTCCATTATTTCCTTATCATCATGGACGAAATTAAGACGTCTACATCCTGAGCATTGTTGACCTCTCTTCAGTTAGATATTGTAATGGCGTAGGGTGAAAGATAAATCAGACTGACAAGCAAAGATAGCATTTTATAGACCAAAGTTTGAGTCAAAAGGACCGACAGACGAGATTTAAAATCTCACTTGGAACATGGAACAATGAACATCTCAAATTCTATATCAAAGGAAGAATGATTATTGATTACTGTTTGTAAATCAATCATAGCTCATCCTCTTTAATGGATTTTGGATGTTTGGTAATCAAAGGCAAGTGTATTCTGATGGATATTAAACAAAACAACACCGGAAAACGAAAAGAATTGTGTCTACATGTGTGGGCGCAAACGCGATTAGTCAGTTGTGTGTCCAAGTCCAACCACTTTTGAGCATAACCTTTTCAAAGTTCCCTCCCGGTCTCAAAAATGATAAATATATTTTGGACAAATAATTTGTATTATAAGTTTGTACAAATGACCGACTTTTAATCCAGGTCGAGATTACAGTTGTTGACTCTGTCGTTTCCGTGAAATGCGAATTCATTCAGGTGGCCGAGAATCTGCATCATTCAGGTGGAACGCAGATGCTTATATACTTCGCCAATAGACAGGACATTTTAGGCAAGTTACTAATAAAGCACAGCGGAACACAAATCGGAACAATAGTAAGTGGGTGGAAGCCGATAACCTCATTAGATGGGATAATCTGATGCAGGTAAATGTAAATAGCGAAATAGCAGGTCCATAACAAGATTCGATTTATGTTTCGGTCAGTATAATCTGAGTATCGCAGTGGGTCGAGAATGGCGAGATCTGAGGAGCCGCGCCGCGCCCGTCAGTCAGCCTCATTGTTAGGCCGCCTAGATATTATGATTCATACGGCCATATTACAAGTTTCAGATAAGACTGCAGCAAATAGGGCGTTGCAGCCGACCGTTCAAGCCGACCATTATGTGCTTGACATAATTCCTGACGCATGGTGTGCGCTGCAGGATAGTGTGTGTATGTGGGCTCATTCTACTGCACATCTTCAGCGTTCATTATTTCGCGCATTGTTTGTTTGACGTCAATTAAGGAGTCATAGGGATCTTAGTCAGGACATTACACGGAACTATATCAATTCGAATGAGCAATTAAGGTAATGGCAATCAAATGCGGTTTATTAGTTAGGTATATGATCATTGTTTCCATGTTTATTCGGAAATACAACATGAATAACCTACTAAAGGCAATAAACATGCCCTAATAAGCACTGAGTTTATTAAACACATTACAATGATTAGTTGCGACCAATTGTGTCTCGAATTTGTCCAGCTACCGCTACAAGTAGATAAGGGCAATGGGTTGATAGAAATTGTTCAATTACGTTTATTCAGATGGTTAAGAATGTCACTTACAATATTGTTCGGAGTTGCCACACATGGGCGGCGTATGCGCACCCGGCAACTGGTGACACCTACCAAGCTAACGGTTCTATCGTGGTATATTCATATATGAAATATATTGAGCTGGTTATGATTCATAATATGATTCTAGGTTAACTATGCTTGCCAAAACATTTCGCAGGTTTATCTAAAAGCTGGGTAATAGCGCATGTCGTTGATGTTTGTTATTTATAGCCGTTACAAGTGCAAATGAATGTGGGTTGCAGAGATTTTTACCGATCCAAGTTAATATTTAAAGTGAATTGAATACGTTTTTGATGATTTCTTTGCATACGAAGCCATGCGTATTCTTAACCCTGCCCCTAAATCAACTAGCCACTGGCAGTCTACTGCTGGACATAAGCATCTCATTATGCGCCCCAACACCTTCGCTTTCGGCATCCACTTTGCTGACCCTATAAGAATGAACCAATTGACCCACAGGATCAAATGTGTCGACAACCACTCTTGCAACCACCACGTCATTTTGGCTTTCGATCAACCACTTGTTTATTGTTGATCAAATATCTCGAGCGTCACTAAGTTCTAGGTAGCTATTCTATATGATAATATGACATAAGTTCTATTATTAAATAATTATGATTTACAACGAAATTAGTAAACAAGGTGGAAATAAACTGAAATTAACGCTGTAATACTTAAAGGAAATCTGTTAGCATGGAATAGTCCAGACAAAACATTACATAATGTGCGTCATATTCTGTTTACCTATAGGCTTCAGCGGCTCCTCTATCAGCGGACATAGCTCGACTTTGTTTACGACGATTACCAACGTAAACTGCATTGTCGCACAACACCGGCACACACACAAAAACAACTCAACTTTCTCACATAGCTTCTACAAATTAATAAATGCATCGTTCGCAACGTGCACTGTACTGCACAGTCCCTTCAAAACTAACCCGGATTAACATAATTGGTGCTTGCGGCAATTGCCGAGCCTACCACTCAGCAGCCATGTTGAAAAATTAATACTAACATTGGCTTATGTCCAGCAATTATTATTATCAAGCACGCAAACAAAGCTAATTGTAAATATGTGCGCCTCCCGCATCAATTGAGCGCATCGGCGGCGGCACAACGGGAGAACTTTCAGTGACGGAAATAAACACAATTGTTACTATTTGTAGAAATGGCGAGTTCAGAAGGGAATATTAATCCTTGCGACAATGTAAAGAGATCGCTGACATTGTCGCAACCAGTCCCTTTTCATGGAATCTGAATATTTATCGTAACAATAGCTGTTAACGCCCGTCATCCTGTCAGTCTTGAGCAAATGGGCGTCCGAAAATAGTCATTTTTGCAATGCTTCTTATATACGATACGTAGTCTCTTGGTTAGTTGTTTGATGTTTATGGTCTGCTATAATGAATAGTAAATTGCTCGCGATAACCGCAAAACCTAGGAATAGAGTAACCGCAAACGAGGAAACATTATCACATGTTTCATTCATTAAAGTAAACGCATTTACTAAATCGGTTTTACCGAGACCATAATTCATTGTGCTAACCTAAATAATTCGAAAATTAATCTTGAGTAACGTGCCTCATTTGAAGAAGGTTTCGGTGCAGAAGGTTCAATTTATTATGATTTCAATACGAGATTTTTACCTGCCTTTTAATACCTCTGATTTTTCTGATTTATGTGCTTATTGTATAATTATCACTAGTTTCGGTGAAGGAAAACATCGTGAGGAAACCAAACATGTTTGAAAGATATTTCTCGACGGCATGTAAAGCCAAGTCAGAGGCCCATGGGCGGCATAAAAACTCCGACACCAGGTTAGGTATTAACCACACGAAAAAGAAGAAGAATACGAGATGAGTGTGAATGTTGTGCGACCGCTTGAAGTTCATGTTTACCTACATTTGAGTGTTTGTATATCTTGATGGACGTGTCAAAGCCTCAACATAGCTTCTTTTACATAGACATTACGTCATTTATCTCACAGTTCAAGGCTAGTTTCAGTCAGATGACAAGCGATTGACGAGCGTCTTGCTATTGCATTTACAACTACACGGATCATAATAATGCATACCACACGCTGAGAAGATATTCGAGAGATGTAATAACACATAATAACCGCGCATAAATATTGCAGAACCGATCGTGTATAACAAATTGCTGGGCCGTTGCTACATGACACGTGAATTAATACCAATGCACATCAAAATCAAGACGTATGCAATCAAATAGTCGTGCCAGCAAACAACACAACGAACTGACGCAGTACAAAGTGGAGACCAGTCCAAAAATATACAAAAGCATATTGCAATGAGGCCAATGAATCTATGGCAATTGGCGAGCCGTGCGCTAGACTGATTAATCAATGTATAAGGTTGGCTGACGACGGTGAACGAATTTAAATCAACATTATTGAGCTAAATATATTTCCATAAAAGCGTGCTGCGGCATCTTGCGTAATTAGGCATAATTAGTAAGGCGTCTAGACGTTGAGAAGCAGGATTTTATATGGATTATGGCCCTAAGATGTAAACTGCCATTTAAGTCTAATGAGATGCAGTTCGACGTCCGAACATCTATAGGAGTGACTCAGCTAAGCGCTTGTTTAGTTGCTCTAAAATAAACACAACTGATATAGTGTCGGGGATTTCTGCTAACATAATAAAACATAATCTAATCTATGAAAACAAATTCTGGTGCTTATAAAAATCACAATGGGCTGAGCTGCAACATTTATCTAGTCATACTTCGATACTCACTAGACAGAATAGAGTGCTGCCATGTGTAGTGTTTGTTCCCCTAGGAAAATTAATACAATGGTAACACATAAGTATGTACAAACTTAATTAAAAGTCAATTATTTAATGTGTTGATCGTGAAGTTGCGAGAAAAAAAAACATGATCTTGGCTACCACACGTTTTATGATCATAGATTCTTTGATCACTTTGCATGTTTGGTGCCATGTATCGTGTTTACAGGCGGGTTGTTTCCACTTTCAGCCCAGCCAACTGCGAATATCAGTCTACGGCGTTACAAGTACCCAGCACAACAATCATAAACATTGTCTAAAGGGTTTGCTGTGCAGAACTGTGAATTTGCAATGAAGTTGGCTTGACCAGGTTTGCAGGCTAACTGATTGTGATGCAACCCGTCTGTTTACACGTTAACCGTCGTTGATTCAATCAAAGATAATGTCTGAGTACTCCAAACGTAACGGTTACCGTGAGTGGGTGTTACTTACATTTAATGAGTACGACCGAGTCGTGGGGCTCGCACTGCACCTGGGTGGCGTTCATGGCCAGCAGCCCAACGCTGCCCGCCCCGCCACCCGCTCCGCTCGCCTCTCTGCAATCACAACATTAATTTAAGCACAACTTCACTTGTATATTTCCCGAAGGATGTTGGTATAATGGTTCGTCCCCTTTGCCATTAACTCTCCGTAATGTCCATGGGAATTTCCTAGTAGAAAAACGCAATTTGCCCTGACCTGAGCAAAGAAATCATAACTTCACGCTCGGCAGTGCGTATTCATGATTTCTTTGCGACCTTCCTTCCAATGAAGGATTCCGTATTTCATCCTTTTTACTATGTTTAGCTTAGCGTCTACTTGCTTGTAATAAGTGGAATTAAATAATCCCTCATAATATCACATAGAACTACTACATTTTTCAGAGCTGCGCTTTAGTTGTCAGTGAACTATAAGCAAAGACCGGTTGACTTACTGTCGGGATTCTGAATTATCTGAAACTTTCATAGTTTTCATGGACCAATGAAGCAGTACATAATTACTATTGCCTATCATTACTATGAGTAAGTATTACGTTATTACGTAACAAGGCCGACTGTTTCACAAGCGTTGCGATTGCAGTAACTGCGCTACGCCAGGTTTTAGATTGACAGCACGAAAAAGTGTGAAAGTAGGCATTTTCGTAGGCTATTCGATAAAATCAATTTGGCGATAAGAACAATCATGTGATAACGCATTAATGTAGGCCTAATCGTGACGCAGATAATGGGAGATTTTACAGTTTATGTCACGTTCATCTTGATTGCTTACATTCATGAACGATAGTGATATTACTCAAGAAATTATCTAAGACTGGCTGGCATTTAGATGCTCCTCCGTTGACTGTCGTTCTTACCAAGTTCTACCTACGAGTCAAACAAAAGGCACAAAGACAATACTTTCTGGTAAAGCGAAATCGATTTTCGCGACCTCGAATACTATTTTAAGATTCTTTTATTTTTAGCAAGCGAAAAAGTATAGATTCTGCAGGTTCTTGCAAGTAAACTAATAAGGAAATAGGTAGCCAGAAGGGAAATTTTCATCACAAATCATCGAGGCATGAACGTGGCCGGTGCAGTTATACTCTACTACAATCAACAAATGCTGGGCGATGATGTCATCATCATCAAGCTTGGCTGGCGGATGTGTAATTGCAACATGGCGTCATCAAAACACAAGTGGATGAAACTGTGTACCTGAATAAACCATACTAACTTCTGTCATATTTCGATGAAAGAAGGAAAGTGGAGTTAGTCAGTTTTAGATGGGAAACATGCTTGTTACATCCCATAATTTCACCATAAAAAATTATTGCAAAAGCGATGCACAGAGAACTAATAACTAAGCTAATGTTGATTTGCTAAGCGTTAGTCATCAGCTACTCCCATGTAGAACAAAGGAATTAAACATTGCGACTGTATAAACTAGAGGAATTAATAGATGTAGTGCACTATACTTGGATCTTTATTTCGAAACTTGGTTCATTTGAAACGGGACCTCAATTTTTGAATGGCTCGTGAAAATTCCGATTGCGGCGTTGCAGACCGTATTAGCGAGTGATTTATCAAGTTCGTTTTATAAACTTGAGAATTCTGCACATACTGCTGACCTATTTTGATGTAATGTACCTACTTCTGAAACAATAAAGTTATTTGTTTTTTCAAGTTCTTTCAAAACATTTACGAATTCGAAAAGTCATAATTCAGCAAAAAGTTGGCATTTACAGCTTCCGTGGGATTGTTTGAGGCTTTGAGATGATGAAGTATAAAATATTTCAGCTTTCTTTATTTGAGTCAACATTTCGGGTGATTCAAAGCTGGTAAACAACGTTTCAGTTCTCAGAGTTGCACATACGAGATTGAGCTTCCATGTTAAGCGGAGTCATCTCTGACTGCATCGGCAAGAACAAATGAGTAGAGTAGCTACTAGTGGGTTAAAGATCAAAGGTCTACATAACCAGTGACAGGTCGCTAGTCTATGATGTAATGATATAATCCATTCCCTTTGTTAAGATCAATTTAACCATAGACACCACACCAAAGAACAAATAACAGCAGATCAGAAGAAATCACGAGTACCTACACCAGAGAAGAAGAATCAGAATGGGCGAGAGGAACAGGTACCGATCGATTGCTAGATTACCGATAAGTACAATAAATTGTATTTTCTGGCCACCATAGGAACAAAAAAATATGCAACGTGATACAGTCTCGTTATTATCCATTTCGTCAATTAAGCGAAATTGGATCCGATCTCATCCAATTTCGCTTATCATGCGTTCTTTAGATTGGAGTTCTAGTATAGAGTAGCTACCTAATAGACCATTGAATTAAATCTCTTGGTAAAAAAGATTTGTTCTTTCTGTGTTGCTGTTTCTAGTCGGAGTCTTGTTTTGGTGTACTCAAACAGACTATGGACATCTTCTCATCATAATCTTCTCCAGTGTCCTATGTATGATCTGTATCCCTTCATCACAGGCTCAGGACCTCTACCGAGCTACTGATGAATGTGCACGTTATCTGCACTCTTTAGAAACTGTCTGACTATTGTTTGATATAGATGTGAATGTGTCTAGAAGAGGAGTTTGTGGCTAAATAATAACAGCCGCACGGGTCGATCTTCAAGGTTATACAGTGCTTGCCTAGGTTGGTCCGAGGATTAGTGACCATCCAATCATACCGAGTTACCTCCGTGCCGCGGAAACGTTAAGCCGTTGGTCCCGGCTGTCATTTGTAGATCTTTGCAGTCGTTACAGGTAGTCAGTGGCCCCAAAAGTCTGACAGCCAGTCTTATCAAGGGGTATCAAATTACCCAATTCTAACTAGGTTGTGGAGGTCAGATAGACAGTCGATCCATGTAAAATACTGGTATTCAACTCCATCCGGTAGGACTGGAAGCCGACCTCAAACATAGTTGGGAAAAAATCTAGGCATGTGATGTGGAGTGTTTTATTCATTATTCATGGGTGCATTCATTAACATTTCTAGTCTCTAGTGATTTCTCCATTCTGATGAAAATTGGTCAATCCAGCGGTTTTTTTGGCATTGAAACTCTAAAAAATCTACCCAAGTGAGTTTAAATTTTATTACATGTCTCATCTTTTGCACGCAACGCGAATTAATGTCATGAAAGCAATTCAACTCAATGGGTACAAATTGATGCTGATAAGTGCGCGATGTGCGATTAGCCTTCATAATGGCGAATGTAGGAAACCACTAAGGGGATTGATTTCCATGTGTTTTGTTTCGAACAAGGACGGATTAATAATGGACTTTATTTATAAATAGAAGAACTACCTACTGTCTTAGTGGTTCTTCCTTTTACAGCAAATCAAAAGAGATCAGGAACACAAAGTCTGAGGTAGATTCTCAGACTTTATGTGTTTCTGCATAACATTTTCAAAAGATCTTGCAGTAGGTATAAACTACTCTGTCAAGAAAGTACCGGGAAACGATCAATAATACACAAAATGTTAGTTATTCATCCGAAATTATTTTATCGTCTTCACTGTATGCTCCATCAGAAACGATAAACTTACTCCAACGAATAATCCAATCATCAAAACACTTTTTCCGGAATTGAGTTCAGTTCAGTAATTTGATTTAGGAAAAAAAAAGAAGTCGGCTAGAGCCATATCTGGCGAATAAGGTGGTTGCTCGATGGTATTTCTTGAGTTTTTGGTCAAAAATTGGTTTACTATGATGGCCTTATGCGAAGGCGCATAATCGTGATCCAAAATCAAGGAATTTTTTTCCACAAATCTGGCCTTTTTCGACCAATTTGCTGTTTTAAACGCCGCACAACGCTCAAATAATATTCTTTATTTACTGTTTGACCTTCCGGCAAGAACTCCGAGTGCACAACACCGCGATAGTAAAAAAAACAGTCAACATGACTTTGACTTTTGATCGACTTTGGCGTGGTTTTTCGGTTTCGGTTCAGTTGGACGGCGCCACTCCGAAGCTTGTTGACTAGTTAGCATGTCAAACTCATAAACCCACGTCTCGTCACCAGTAACAATGCGTTTCATGAATGTTGGGTCGGAATTGACTCGCTCTAGCATGTCCTCAGCGACTCTTATGCGATTGATTTTTTGGAGAAAATTCCGGTCTTTGAAACAGTAAATAAAGAATATTATTTGAGCGTTACTCAAATAATATTCTTTATTTACAGTTTCTGCGGCGAGAGAGCAAATTCGACGAAAAAGGCCAGATTTGTGGAAAGAAAATTCTTGGATTTTGCACCATGATAATGCGCCTTCGCACAAGGCCATCATAGTGAACGAATTATTGACCAAAAACTCAAACTCAAAGCATTTATTTCAATAAGACCATAACAGGCACTTTTGAATGTCAGAAAAACAAAGAAGGCGAAGCTACAGTCCCAGACACAAGGCATACTAACTTGTGAAAGTACTGTAGTTGCCCATTTCAAAGCGTAGATCTCTATGGAGAAGAATGGGCAAGAAACTCCATGGACACTCTTTTCAATCAAAATGTTTTTACAAGATCTTGGTTACATCATTCATGTTGAGATAATACATATATGTGAGAACGATGTAGAAAGGTGTGCACATTAAGAGCGTCCAGAGTAAAAGATTAGATCAACAATTTAAAAACAAAGTAGTTAAAATAAACCATGGCAGCTAAGAGATGACCAGTCCCACTCAAGTAATACCATCGAGCAACCACCTTATTCACCAGATATGGCTCCAGCCGACTTCTTTCTTTTTCCTAAACTCAAATTAACACTTTGTGGCACCCGTTTTCATTTGGTAGAAGACATAAAGGAGAATTCGCGGCGAGAACTGAACTCAATTCCGGAAAAAGCGTTTTAAAATGTTTTGATAATTGGATTATTCGTTGGCGTAAGTGTATCGTTTCTGAAGGAGCATACTTTGAAGGCGATAAAATAACTTTGGATGAATAACTAAAGTTTGTGTATTATTGATCGTTTCCCGGTACTTTCTTGACAGAGTAGTATACTCTACTGCAAGTACTTTTGACTCTTCCGAGTAATGGGTTTAAACACATTATGAAAAGGAAAACATTGAGTTTGAAAAAAATGCCTTCGAGCTAAAAAAAAGTCTTAAAGCTGATAAAAAAAAAATTGTCTGGATTACAATGGATTGCTGTACCATATCCTTAAAACTTATTCCACAGGCCCTAAATGTAATCAGTTGAAAATTAAAGAACAATTAAAATCATTTTAATGGACTGTGAAAGTGATTAAGAAAAATATGAGGATGCAAGGGCAGGAGTGTCCAAAAACCTTATTGCCTGAGTAGACAAGTTAATTATGTAAACTTTTTAATTCAACCTGGAGGGAGTTCTGAAAAGTTAGAAATTAAAAATTAATCTAGCAAACGTGTCTGCTAAGTTTTAGTTTGAGTGCATGTATGCATTTACTTAAATAAATACTTTTTATATACAAGTTTTTATTTTTATTTTTAATATTTACTATTTATTTATTATGAATATTTACATTATTTACAAACTACAAATCTAAATATAATAGTAATAAAAATATGTACAAGTATCAAAATGGATACAGGGAGTCAAAAAATTCATCCACAATGCCGTCAACTGGAAAAGTGTTTAATTAATTAAAGTTACTAATTAAAGCTTAAAACACTCTTTAAATTGCATACAGTTTTAGTGTGGGCAGTAAAATGAAATTAAATATTGTTACTTGTGTATGACCATGTTATGTTATTTAAATTTTTGACGCAACTAAGCCACAGATAGATTAGATAAAATAACATTAACAGAAGCTTAATGAATCATGAGTGGTGATTAATTATAAAAATCTTAATATGGTTGAATGGACCCGATTGAGGCTGTGGATTTGAATGGGTACAAGTTCAGTTCCAAGCAAGTATTATTATTATTTTCATACTTTTACGTAGCTCGGCTTTATGCCAGATTAATAGAATAATACGGTCTGAAGCCCAGTATTACCTTGGGAGAGTAGTGATATGAAGATATGGTCAGGTTTTCTGATGGATAAGTGTGCATGAAACTGTGAGTGTGTGGTGATTGGGGGTCGAATGTGTGAGGTGTGTTGATTACCTACTGTATTTTTGGCGGGTGCATTTACAAACATTTAAACTCACATGATACAAACATTCAGACCCGGAATGACTACCAGCTGGTACTGGGTAATATGGTAAGACTGGTTGTTTGACTTTTGGGCACTGACTACCCAAAATGACTTTCAAAGCTCTCCAAGCCAGGACCTACAGTTTAAAATACTTTCCATGGCATGGAGAGAACTCAATATTATTATGTAAAAGATAGTCACCCATCCATGGACCATCCTCACAAGCATTGCTAAACCTTACCCTGACCTGTACAGGTGTTGTTATTTAGTCACGAGCCCCTCACTTAGTAGAGATTCAAGCTTAACATAATATGGATTTAATACCTCATTGTCTTTGTAAGTTGGTTGTTCAGAAACAGACTACCTACTGTGAAAACTCGAGGATTCCAAGATGCATAGAAATCTTAACAATGCCTCTTTCTCAGTACATTTGAGCAAGTTCAATGGCAAGTTTATTATTTACATACCAAAGATTACTTGGAACAGAGATTCAGAAAAGGGGAAAAAAGACAGGTGAACTGGTTTTAAAAGATATTATACTAAGAATTACAGGATCATCACGCCTGTAATCCCCGAAGGGTTAGGCAGAGGCCTAACAGTACATCTACATTTCGTCACTTATGTAGAAGTCCCATAAGGGGCGAGACAATTGCCATCTACTGGGCACAAATTTAGACTTTGTGGCTATTACTGAGAAATTTCTAATCAAAAAACTAATATAAATAATTTGCACAATCGAACCAAGGACCTCATGCTCAGCAGTCACGATTGCGACCACTAGACTAACGAGGCAGTCCAATTAAGATTAAGTTTATTAGTGATAATTAAAAATTAGAATTTGTCTAAAAACTATACTTTAATATTTCAAAATGTTTGTTTTCATTCAAATAACTGAAAAATTAAATTGCAGATATAGGTCAAAGAGAAACCTGTTATAGATAACAGTAATACATATTACATTGTATTATGATACGGATACCAGTTTGAAGCACTTCAAAGATTATTGTATTACATAAAACTTTCATAATGACTTGTTTATCTCGGGATCTCAAATGATTACTTTCATGACTAAACATTTGTTCAACTCCTTTCATACAATGAAATTAAAAGAGTAACTTTAAAGGACAGAGAATGCTTTCTTTTATGTTTCTTTTAGTTAACAAGGAAATAAAAAGGTGGGAAAGATAAAATAACATTATGGAGGGTGTTTTCGGAAACATGTGGACTGATAATAAAAGTGATAGAAATAGCATCTGTTTCCACAGTGGTTTATCAAATGATCTGTTCTGAAACAAGTGTTTTAATGATGAACAGAGATGAGGGTTACAAAACTGAAAAAACTGGGTGGTCCACCATATAAAGAGGTAAATAAAATTAATTTACATCTAGTTAAATAATATTATCATTTACATGCATGAATCATAATACACAATGAATACACATTGTTTTATTATCAATAAAAGTTTTGTTTGTGGAATGATAATGATGTATGAAATAGGTTTTACCATGAAAGTACAGCTGGCATTGAGGAAAGACTAATTAAATTAATGAACTTAATTTATTTGTAACAATTTGTGGAATAGCCTAATTTCCAAGAATTACTGTAGCTACGGGAAGTACCACATTAGTGAATGGTGTTGCCTTTTTATTTGGGTATAACAATGAAACTTGTGTACTAAGTATATTTTTGTTTCGAAATTATCAGGAGGAAAATAATACCATAGACTGCCTACCCATTGAAAAACAAAAACAGAGGTGATGTTATGGTCATGTTTTCGTTTATTATACAGTTCAATAGAGGCTCATCTTTTCTATTATTATCAATATTTAATTTATTTAATCCTCACTCATTTTCAGCTAGGCTGAAAGTATGTTGTGTTTACATAACAAATAATACCACTCAGGTGTCTGAATCTTCATAATTTTCCCATTGCAATTCAAACTACACCTGTTTGTGTTCAGACACTTCATACTATTTTATTTTCATTGACACTTCAAGGTTGAGATACTTAAGTAGTAAAAAAACCCAAATTTTAATGAATCAGTAACTTGTTATTTTATATGTTTTAAATCATTTATTTTGGGAGAGAAGCCATCCAGAATTGATGATTTTGAGTCTTTTAAAGTCTGCATTAAGGTCTCAATAAAAACTTGCATACAATACCTACTTAGTTCAGTAGAAATTCTATGACCCTGCTTTATATGCAAATAAGATAAGCACTTGCATACTTTTATCAATTGTTTGTTTTTAGTCAGAAGCCTATCCCTTTTATTTACTTAGTTGATAATGTTTTTCCTTACTGTTAATGAAATTCAAGAAATTGCTGAGAGATTTTGTCTGGACTCCAGGAGAACAATAATTATACCAGGAAGAGTAATTTGATTTTAAACCAATCCAAAAACCCTGATCAAACCATATTTCTATAGTTTTGTTTTAAATGAAAACATACTTTTTTTTACATTCATTACACCAACAAACTAAATATTGAACAGTTCTACAGGTTTGCTGGGCCACAAATCAAGTGATGTGCATAATAATAGTTGGAACAATGACAAATAGGGGAGTTGCCTAACCACCACACTGTTATTCAATAAAGGGAACAACCACTTGTTTACAATTATTACCAGTCTTTTTCGTGCCAGCTGGTGACTCCACGCTGCACCTAATTAAACCCACTGAGCTAGTTTCGCCTTGCATTCAAGATAATTTACTGAGCACACTAGAGTTTATTCTTTAGTTCCACGTACTATCATTGGTGCAATCGTAATAAATCTCGTAAGCTTCACACGCTGACACACCGCACGATACCACGTCTGACATCTGACACTGGGCTGGTCACCAGGCGTTGTCATCCGTTGTCATAATTTTAGGTCAAAGTACGATGAACTTGAACGCGCTTTACTCACCGTAAAATACTTATTGCCGGCACTTGCTTCCCTACGGAATGCGTGCAGGCAGGGCCCGCATTCGCTAGGAAAGCATTACCCACTGTTTTATGCACGTTTGGAAAGTTTCCTCACTGGAAACCGGCCACGACAACAATCACTGGTCACACTGTTGGGTCCACGGGCACAAGATCTGACAATAACGTACTGAACAACTAAATACCACCACCTCTCATAGAATCCACTGTTTTACAGACAAAAGACACAGGTATCCATGCATCGAACACTTTAAAAAGTCACAAAGCACTGCAACAGTTCACAGACGGTTAGTTTTCAGTGTTGCTTACAAAAAGTTCACACGCGTATCTCGTCTAATTAAAAACTTGATAACTTTTATATAAATAACAACAAAATAATAAGAAAGGAACGTCGATCGCACCGCAAAATCCGAAAAACACAAGACGCGCAGCTGGCTAGCTGTCGCCTCTCGCTTGACTGCGGGGACAGCGGGTGTGCGGGCGGGGTGGAGGGGCACGCGACCGCTTCTACCGCGCCCCCTATGCTTCCCGCCTCGTCTCGCAAGTCATTTCATTATTACGTTACGTTCATTTTATTTTATTTTGAACCTGCATTCGTCTGCGTTTTGTATCCTACTGCAAGAGAGATTATTATCAAAATGCGCTTGGTGCTTGAAATTACAGGTGTATTCAATTACAGATTTATTGATCGAGATTGACCTCTTTAGAACTGTCAAAATTTCGTAACAAACAAGCATATTATTATTATACTTTAATTTTATAACAGACAGTCAGTCTTAAAGGCTTTTAAAAGGTGTATATTGTATTGCAAATAACTGCCCAGTGGGAACCATCTAAAATTAACTGTAACATATAAACAGTTGGTTTTACAACATAACAATAGACATACGACGCTCCTGTTCCTTTCCTTCTATCCTACTTACCGTGAGAACTTATACAAGCGATCGAGCAATTTACTTGCACTGATCATGTAGATTGTAGATGCACCTCGTCGAACTATCATAGAAGCGGACGGGTGAGTCGTTGTCGGCTGCCTCGGCTGGAACGCGGTATGCGCGAATGGCAATATAAACAAGCAGCTGTTTTGTTGATGAAAGCATGCGCAGCGTGCAGTGGTTGGCCTTCGTCGACAGAGATATTTATGCCTGCATTGCATATTTTCGAAAAAAATAATTTCACACGGCCGACTTTCAGTTAATTTTCGAGAAAGTAATCCTTCATTGGCGATCTATCAAGGAGTGCAACGAGTTTCTCCTTTATCATTACGGGGCTCGGATAACCACCCCTGTGGCCTGTGGGCCTGTAATTACTGGTAGTTTGCCGGCAGATGAGTAAATGCTTTAAATTCTGGGTTGTAGGGAAAGTGAAGTGTTAATGCGACAACTTGATCATAGTGTTTCGTGCCTTTCTACCGGCGAACAGGGAAGGGATTCCGCGAACTTTGAGTTTGACCTCGCTTTAAACAGTTTACAACGTAATTGCCTATTAAATTAACCATGATACGGCAAAGATCCTATTTATCTGTTCGTTGAAGTCTGCTGTCAGTGAGTTCGGGACCATCTGCTTCTGTTTTTGCTCGCTAGGTAACAATAAACTTTACCCCAATTCATGGAACGGAAGTAGGGTGTGGTTTGGGTGCGTCCTTGAGTTGAGTTCAACTCATCATTGGGACCGAGACCGGAAATTTCTATTCCCATATTTTTGTTTTTAAAAAGGCCTGCAGTTCAATCTCTTATGAAGTATGTACTTACAACTATTACCACCAATAGTTAATATTGTGATGTCAACTGTCAAAATATCCCGGTAAACCTGGTAGCAATAATGATGTCATAAATAAATAATGTAATAGAGAAATATCTCAGATAAATAATGTATCTAATGTAAGTTCACACAGTTCGAACGGATATCCTTTCTATTTCGGTCCAAGGATAAATGCTAATGGTACCTGCCTGGTTGGATAATATTTCACCGTTTGTCAACATGCCTAACGGTTGTACAAGCATTAAACTTAGAGACACATAATGGACGTTTCTGTACCTTTATGTTCTGCAGTTAAAGACTGTACGCCTACGAATGTCATAATATCAGCTAGTCACCAGTTTATTTACGTTATAGGAACCTTAGAAGATAAATTTGAAACCACCGCCTTTTCCGCAGGTTACAACTCTTCAGGGTTGAAAAGAAGCTGCGGGACTGTTCGAAAGAGATACCGCGGCCCTGGAACACAAAGGGCAAAGAAGGAACATGGATGCGTTTTAGTAAGTAACTCAGTAAAAGTCTGACACTACCTCCCACTCCGCCCACAGCGGGAGGGGGGGGGGGGTTATTTGATGATTACCCACCCGAAAAAAAAGGGTTGAAAAGAACCTAAACTTGAATAATCCTATCACTTGTAAGATCTAGCAGACCAGCAAGCTATAAATAATTTCCCAATGCAACAATCCCATTATTTACACTTTAAGTTCATCTATTTTACTGGATCATTCCTATGCTGAGACTGCTTAAGCAGCTATCATAAGAACCTAGATACATGTAACACACATCACCCATTTTATCAACTTATGCGATTCCAAAAGAAAATTTGTAAAAGGCCCAAAATGTTAGAGTCACTCTACATCGATCGCTTGTACAGTTTACATAGATATTTATTAACCTTTTCATTCTAATTTTATGCAGGTCATATGTCATATTTTACTTATTTTGTTCCGTTATCAACCAATGTAGTAGCTTTTGGTCTTAGCTAAACAAATTGACTGTAATTTGCTAGAAGTGTTTGCGAGGTAAAATACGAACAATTTGCATTTTAACATAATGAAGAAAGTTTTGTTTGTAGACGAAAATATGTTAGTAGTATGTGCTTAAAAGGTTTCTAGTTTCTACCCGTAATTCAAGTAGGCAGGTAAATATTTGCGAAATGTAGCTTAACCAAATGGAGACACTCCTTCGACACGGTGTAACTCAGGAGTCGGAATACAGACGATGTCCCACCTTCTAAGTATTCTTCTCTTCTCTTTGTGCTCTACCACCAGATAGATACCTTTTTTGTTATGGGGGGTAACCTTCAATAGGCGACCGGTCTTTGGTATTTGGGGATGAGACCGGGGAGTGTGGGATTTTTACCTCACTACTAATAGACTTTTACGAGGCCATTGACAAACTTGTGGATCATATCAGGTCCCGAATATAGGAGATCAGCTAATCGTCGGGAATCACAAATAAAATGTTGTCTTCTGTAGATACAAACACGATAAACAATTAAGGGCCGCTGATTACTCCCGTAATTGAAGCAACAATAATTCAATCTTCATTACAGAACCAAGTGCCAGCGGTATGGCATGGGACTACATTTTATTTATACCTTTACAAGTCGCATACTCGACGCGCCTTGCTCAAAATATCGCGTCGTGCCGGCGACTTCCGTCGATTCAAAGCCGACTACCACTCATGGAGTTTTTTACCATGACACTTTCGAGCACGACATTTTGTTTATTCAAGCGTTTTGGAGAATAGTGGACATTAGAATAATTTTCGTTTAGGATTCATTGACAAGCCATTAAGCAGGTGATTGTTATGCTAATCCGTTTTATGAATCATTAAAGATTTAATTGAATAATTAATTAAGCAGGTAAAGTAGACAGCATGGTGCCAAATGAATAGGAATATTAAAGTAGCCATTAAGCATTGTCAGGACAACGACAATGACAAAGGGCTGACTGTAAAGGTCCTACAATGGTCTGACATAACTAAGGTAGGCACACAAGTTTTTAAAACGGCATAGAGCGGAAGGAACAACAAGAACAGTGAAAAAAGAAATGCAAAAAACAGAATTGAGACAATTTGGTGAAGAATCTTGAACTGAACTCTGTGTGAAATTTGGACATAAAAAGAAATGTACCTACCTACCTGAGAGTAGAGATGGAATGAGCGCGTCATCTTCTGAAGTTGATTCCACAGTTGTGCCATTTCTATTAAGTAATAAGATGTTTGAAACATATCGACGTCCATGCAACAGTGCTAGATCATCCTGACCAACATTTACTTATGCCGATTAGTGGAATCAAAAATACCCTTTCTGAGTTGTTAAATCAGTAAAAACGTGGAATTTTCCCAGTATTCTGATTGTAGCAATGGAAACACACCATGAACACATTTTTTCTGGTAACTTTTTATGTTCATATTGTCCCAAGTTTTCGGCGGCAGACGATGACTTATCAGACGGTTGAGTGGCGGCATTTTGTTGAACTCAGCGCTTCATGTGTTTGTCTTGAGCTAAAAGTAACAGATCGGACGTGACTGCTGAGACAGATCTAAAAATATGTTACCTTTTGATATTTAGGTGCACACGAGTCATTAGGCTACTCTTCATTGGGTTAGGTGAATGTTCGAAAGAAGTTTACATTGAAACATGTTTGTTTTGTTAATTAACTAACAACTTGTCAGATTATGTATTACATAATGAAACTGGTTTGTCTAAATTCTTTTTAACAAAGAAAAGAAAAAAAAACTCGTTTCCAATTTTATCTAAAAAAATTGGATCGTGATTTGTATAATTTGATTGGTTTCGTCTATTTAAAGAGTTTTATTTTTAAATTATTTAAATTTAGAGCGGTAAGTCCGGTTATTTTCAGATAAATCACTAAACCAATTAAAGGGACATTAGCGAATTGAATGGCTTGTATCAATAGAGAAGCATTGTTATGGGTTCATGGTGGCACGGACCATTTAACCTGCCTTATCAATCGGTAACGGTCGGCGCTAGGGGCGGAGGTCAATGCACCTACTTTGTTGTTACCTTTTTAGAGCTCCCCGTTATCCGAGATATTATGTAATATACTGATGAAGTTTATATCATCGTTTTCGTGTTATCGTAGCTCAGTGCTGCGTGCTGATCGTTTGATTACCCTAATTAAGTTAATCTTTATTATCTTTGCCTTAGTTAAGCGGTTGCTGAGAAAATTCAAAGTCATTTCAACAAAATGTTAGTCAACCTTTGATATTTACTCACATAATTATAACGAATTCTAACTAATTCTACAGATTTCTGCGATCTTAGATTTAATTTTGTCTTAAACCCTGTTGAAAGACGAATGTAAGATAATGCAGAGTGATATCCATCCATTATTCAAGAAAGGAAGATTCATAGCTTCAAGACTGCAATCACCAGACAAACCACTCACTGCAGGTAGTTTGGAGACAGTTTGATTGTCAATTGCCCCCGATCCAACAGCATTCCGTCATTGATTGTTCCCTCAGTAAAGAAGGCTTTCAAACAAGAAGCAAGTGCATTTTAATTATGTAATTTTAATATCATTTTCTTTGTCTATTTTACCATCTGAACCTGAACCTTCTGCTTAGGTGAGTGTGAGCGCCCAATGGTGCTGAAAATTCTAACATCCACTACAAAAATCAACTACCTAGGTACACCTTTTGCTGTATCTAAGAACACAATGCGCGTCGACACAAACTTTTCCTAGCATGACCTTAGTGTCACAAAAGCAATCGATTCTGTGAAAACCATTAACAAATTACATTCACGGTCTAAATTAAAAATCTTTGTAGTAAATAATTTACACAATCGACTTTCTGGACGGGTCCAATACGATACCCAGATTGCGCAACACGTTATTGAAAAGATAGAGCCTTAGGCCCACCTGTTGATATTACCTACACTATTTCATTGATAGTAATTACAGGTGATTTACATGTAGTGTCGTTACGTAACCACACATCATTTCTATGCGTTCAATTTACCAGCTAATCGGACTTTTTAATTTATGCTTTAATAATGCACTTCAGCTTAACGTGGGAGGTGTGGCTTTGATCGTAAATATGACTAATAGTCTTTCATTTTGATTCGCTTTTTACTTCTCATATTATTTATGAAAAATGATGATACATTCACACCTAATGTAATACTTATTTTTAACACAGACTCAAACCGTCTGTATGAGTAACACTGTGTTTCACACAACTTCAAAAGCATTTGCCAAACTTCAACAATAATCAAAATGTTACAGATGTGTAGCCGTGAAGTGTTTTGAATCTAGTATTTGGTTCAAGAACAATATCTCGTCGCCCGGTTACAGTAAGTCCTGTTAGCAGGCTATTACCGAAACGCATAAGCTTCGCTAACACCGCTATTGTATTGAAAATTTGCGAATATTCCGTAACACTATTACCGCGTTTACAGTGTCATGCTCAGTTTGTAGGCGATTGCGAAACATTGGTTATTGTCTCTAAACTCTCTAACCTAACAGACCGTATGGGCTTAGAATAGAAATCCGTTTAGTGTACGCTCCCATGAGAGTCGTGCGAATTATAATCCGTCTCATTATGTAAAAGAAAATGTCCGCTTTCTTTCTGTACTTACAAAGAATCAGGTATCGAAAGTTCATCGGATACAATGGCCGCAGCCGATGACACTGCCGGCTTCTTATCGAGCATCGCTAGCTGACTCACGGCCCATACAATTCACTTAATTATTATAATTTTCGTAGTCAAATTCATCCGCGCGATAACTGGCCGGTTCGAGTGAAAGTATTCTGGATTAATCAGTCGTTCGTCTATGGACGCAAGTTCAATGCCTCGATTATGACTGTTATTTAAATTATAATATTCTTTTGCTTTCTTACGCGACGAATGGCGGAGGCGTTGCAAGGCAGGTGGGTGCTGTAACCGCGGCCGCGCTGCTCCGCTGGACGTAACACCGCCGTCCGCGAGAGCTTTCTAGGCTGTGCTATCTTCCTCTACGTCTCAAGTACATGTCAAAGTGTCAACTACAAGTATGAGCTCTCTTATCATAAATCCGGTTGTAATTAATTAAGATGTCGTTGGATAAGGATGCATGTTGTAATTAGGATCTCAAAAATATGCTGCTGTGCCAACTCCAAGGTTTCTCGGAAATGTTTACAGTGATTGGTCGCTGAATAGTGAATGTTGGACTTGGACGAAGAAAATAGTCTATTTTTTATTAAGTGTAATGTCTAGATAATGAGAAGCGATAAGTTAATAACATTGCTGCACGTTTGCATGACAAACCAATTGAAGAAATGGCAAATGGAAATAGTCTCGCTCTCGACTGATGTTATCACGTGGCTCGCTGATGTGCCTAGTTATCTAGTCGCAGAAGGCTATAGGCGTAATAGTGTCGTAATACTTGTAACTTGTCGCAAGTAATTGCTTTAGTCGCGAAAAGTAAACAGCGGGTCTTTGATCTTTGCTTTATAAGTTCGAAAATTTGTGATATGAACATTGCATAATGGAGTCTAACACATGACACAGTAACCTAAGTATTACGCGACGTGATTCAGTCTATTAATTATATCTATTGGTTGAGCTATTTGTATTCTTCGTAGGAAATCCAGGTCGATGGAACTGAATACGTATATAAACTGGCGTCGATGGAGCGTGAGATGCACAGCCGTCTGCCACATACCTTTCAGCGACTTCATTGTTTTCTGTGTGTTTAGAATAACAGTTAGACATACCTCATGGACAATGCTTTGATTTGTTTTGAGTCTAAGAATTTGTGCGATTTCCTTGACCTATTGAAGATAATGGTACAGCGGTGCCAGTGTCGTTTAATTTAATTCTCTGAGCCGAGTAGTAAATCAGTGTTATGGCTGGAGAGGTAGGGTGTTGCATTTAGATTGTTTGAATCGTCGCAGTGTATAAACACCAGGAGATCATCGGATAAAGGAATCTTTGTCTTGATACTGAAGTAAATAAGCCTAATTTTATGTGTAAAAGTGGCCCGACTGTTGCTAATAACTGCTCCGAGACCAGGACAGCCAATAATAAAACTCATAAAAAAACAGACTGGACAAAAGGGAAATAGAATTCTTTTCGACTTTGATCTACAACTTCCTATTTCGAAGTTTTAGTTCCACTCCACTCCGCCTTTGTTTTAGTTGTCGTCGTGTTACTAAGCAACTCAAGCCGGCTTAATTTCCTGGTTGATCCAAATAAAGTAAAGTACAAAGTTGTTTAAGCAAGTTTGTTACCGGAAGAAGATCAAACGACTTGCTTAGTTCATGGTAGACATTTCGGTAAAGCGACATAAAAGTTTAAGGACTGTGATGGGAGCTCTGATTGCATAAAGTCATGTAACGGTGTTTTGTGTGGCCTGCCGCATGCAATGAAGATAAGAGGGTTAACGGAGCGGGCACGGCGAAGGCATACAAAGTGTGGTCATATGGACGTAAAGCCCGACTGACATAAGGCCGGCGGTTCTTGTAAGCAAGCCAATACAGTAAGCCAATTGCCAAGCATAATTATGTTGAAGCATATTAGGGTTAATATTTTGGATTTGCACACAGCCCGGGTCAATCTTCTTGTGAAGAAAATGCCAATGGGCTTGCTTTTGCTCAACCGCACACAGACCGTTGACCACCAGCTTACTTTATGGTGGTCATGCAAACACACTATATTTTTTAACTAGGAAGGATGGCTGGCACAATGGTCCAACGATACAATGTTTACCAAACCATATAAACAGTCAAACAACCAGTGGGACAGCAACCAGCAGGGCTATTGTGTATCTCTGTTGACAGTTCAATGTTCATAGTTACGAGTTTTGATATACAATGACCGTTCTTGTTGGTTTGAACTGACGCTACCCGTCCAGAACTGTCATTGTATATCAAAACTCGTAACTATGAACTGTCAACAGAGATACGCAATAACCTTGCTGGTCAAAGTTGGGGGTATTCAAGCAAGCAGAAGGAGGTAGAATGCAAGCGTGTGAGATTTTCACAGATTCAGAACTGTTACCAAAACTTTTCCCAGTCGCTGGACTCTTGTCAGCCGAGCTTAACCACAAAACTATATACCACAGTAGGTAACACTCGCCACCTAACATTACGGTGCTCACGTAAGCATGAATATGAGCTTGTAATTAAAGAAATCATGGCCGCTCGTTAGCCCACTTTATTACAGTTTTTTTGCTTGGAGACCTAAATAGTTTCCCTCTGATTGTGTTGCAAAATTGTGGCTCTTAAAATGTTCTTAATTTTAATGGTCGTTGATCTGTAAAGCTATGCTGATGCATTGCAGCAAGAGGATGTCTTTGAGCAAATACCCAGCTAAGTCTTCAGAAGTCAATTAAGCTTATGGCGATTTAGTCAATTTAGGCCAGCGGACACACCTCAAATGCGGTTAATGTTCCCCTTCCTGGCGGTTCTGTATAGAGTCTAAAAAAACATTAAGAGAATCCGCAACTAGCGTTTTTTGCATGTTTCGAGTTAAAACTACGGAAGTCTAGTTAAATGACCGTAGAAGGCAGGTAGCTAAAGAAATGTGGAAACGTCGTAACGTCATCCTGTTGGTTTATGTAACGCTAGTTGGTCAGTAGTACTGAGCAGGGTTCCGCGTGCTCAGGGAGCTGGTCATCCGGTCACCTCCGGGGCGCTCCGGGGCGCTGTTGGCTCGGGCTGCTGATAAGAACGCAGTGAAAGTGCCTCCCCAGACCCCAGCCGACACCCGCGCCCCGCACCTATTGTTGTGTGACGACGGTCACGCTCCGCTAATTTGAATGCAAGCATGTTTGTAATAGAATAATCTCGTTGATTGATAGACTTATTATATGATGATGAGGTTCCAGGAAAGTTCGCATTGTCCCAACATTGGAGCGGCCGCTGATAATTTGTCAAAGATATACCCATTACGGTTCGTAATTGAATGTTACATAACTTGGAAGACGTAAACTTATAGAGAAATTGTGAGACCCCGCCTTCGGTCGGTTAAAAGGCTTTAGGCGTTATTCTCCATTCAATAGCGAGCATCGATATATATTTTTTAATTTCGGTCGTCGACCTCACGGATTTTATGGTCCAGGTAATAAATTGAATCGATAATTATCGCAGTAACTTGATTTCTATGTGAAATCACTGATCGGCGTAGTGTGAAACGTTACCGGCTCCATCATAACTGCACCGCTCGTGAAGGTAATTCCACTATTCGTATAACATCTGTGTAAAGATGTTGATGTTTGGCTCTAATTGGACGATTAGTTGATTCATCTTAAGTGTTAGAAACTAACGTTCACGGAACACATTCTGCACAGGTGAAAATAAAGCGTAATAGTATGATGAAATAAATATGGCTGTATTTGTAGACCTGACGGTATATTTTTAGCTGTGTTTCTTTCAATATAAACAGTAGCAAATATTCGAAATAAGAGACATCAATCTATGAATTGTAATGATGTAACAATTTTTCTGTTCAATCAATTGAAATAAATGGTAATAAGGAAAGTTTTTCAATTATCTGCTTCAAGGGAGTGTTCAACTCCCAGTTGCTACTTCGTTAGTAGACTTAATTGAAATAGAGAAGTAACTAATGGATAGTTAGTTATTCATATTTGTACAGCTAAGTGTAAAGTAGTTAACTTTCACTAGATCAGACTGCTCGAGATTAGTTCGCCAAAAAAGTTCGCCAGTGATTTCTTTTTGTGCTCTATATAGCGTAGTCACGCCTGCCATAAGTATTTGGTTTTGTTGTTTTGTACCAAGGTCAGAAAACCGGATAGTACTACAATACAGTACTTTCGTACTCGATGGACGAAAGCGAATGCGATGCCCCCTGTCCTGCGACAACTTTCTGTAAATATTCGAACCACTTTTTTGTCCTTTCCAAATTGAAATTTCGATGAAGCGTCAATTGTTCGCGAATGGTAGTCCTGGACAGGTTCACTTTCCACGGTTATGTAAGTACTCGGTAATATCTTCAGACAACGTAACATACGTCAAATAAAGGGTCTTTAATTAACGTGTAGGTGTTTTATGAGCCTTCCGACAATGGTGAACACGTACATCGTTTAAACATTGCACTTACAGCAAACGAAAGTTAATGTAGAGCCCAAAGGAATCTAAATAAAAGCTTGTTTTGTTTTGCAGTAGAGTAGAGCCAAGCTGTAGAGGAAGCACGTACAACTTCCTAAACATGTTATGGCCTGGACAACTTATTTCGTTTTGTTTTTAATTCATCTTAATGTCAACCAGTTAGTTAAGATGTTTAACGATACGTTGATGTGTAGGCGGCCTGTTAAGACGTATTGTTTTTTCAATGAAAAATGATCTAAGAAAGTAGTGAAAATGCTTTCTACCCACATAACAATCTCGGTCCACGTTGTAGCTGTCATAACATATTCTTATAATAAATGGAGGTGACTAGAAGGTGAACCAGCCAGACATGGAACAAAAAATAATAGTCACACTTTTTTGTCCTAAGGGCAGAACAGATGTCTTTGGTGATATCACGTGGCATAGCGGCCAAAACACGAACATTTTAGGGTGTTTCTTAAAATAGCAGAGCAACAGCTGAATAACTTGTTCCATTCGAACGATTTTTGCATAAAGACGAAAAATATAATAGCTGTGCCGTATTTGGAATCTTCAAACGTTTTGTGTTCATCAGAAGAAATAAATACATACACAATGTGCTGCTGAATTAGTTTAACAATATAAAATTGTGTGACAGTGTATTTTAAAATTGGGTCACCTATTCATATAATAGTTGAGAATTAAATAAAACTTTATAGCCTTGACACAATAACATTTAACTCCGGCGAAGCAATTAATTCGTCCGCGGCCGGTGGAAGCTGTACAAGTGATCCTATCACGATCCATGACAAATAGTAGGTACTTTGTTGACAATAGATCATTACTTTATTATTTGACGATAGGTACTGGTCCAGTTACAGTACCTACACTTATAGTATCGCCAACACATAAAATATCGAGGTCTCACCAGCAAAAAGTTTCCTTTCAACTTCTTGCGGTTATTGGCAAACCTTGCTTTGTACTCGCATTCGCTATGGGAATTTTACATCACCGCGTATTTACTTTGATTATCACTTTACAGTTATGGCATTATTGTTCATTAATTAATTCGCAAATCAAAAGATTTTTTCGCAATAACATAAAAACCGGATAACCTTAAACTAAAACCTCTGGCTATAAAAGATAAAGCCTATCAAAATTTACATCGTGTGCGTCCCAGTTTGTGGAATAATAAAGTAGTGCATGTGGGTGCTTCGAAATGGCGTGTTTTATTGTGAATTTTGCGCGGTTTGCATTCGGTAATCAGTGGGAGCACTCTGCGGCAAGGTCGAGGTCGGCTGTAAATTATTGTCACTGTCGACTCACTCGTTGCGTAAATATTCATCACTTGCAAAGGCGCCGCAAGCGCAACACTTTTGGGGAGTCCAAAGTCTACCTTGCACTCCACTCATTGTCTTATAAACATTAGCGAAGAGACAATACGCCTACATGTTTCATGCACACATGCCATATATTCACTGCTGTGAAAAATGTAATTTTAACGCCACAGCATAAATCTCCTTCATGTAGTAATGTGCTTTATTGAATGACACGACATCAATCAACTCTGGTAATGACCCTCAGTTTCACTTTTCTTTTGTATTTGGGTCGTTGTAAATTACAGATGATTAAAGAAATCATTGTGAACTTATTTCCGAGTAGGAGTGTTCAGCTTTTGTGCTAAGCCAATCACGTGATGGCTCAATCGTCAAGGTAATGTTTTCGGTCTGCAAATGGCCGCGGAAGTGACAAGAACATTATGCAGTTTAGTTGACTTTGACCAAGGTGGCCAAAGTGACCTTTACAAGATAAATCTTCTATTTACTTCGCCTAATGACCGGTAAAAGATGTGTTTGTTGTAAACTTCTGTATTTATTAGCAGTTTCTTTATTCTATGAGAATGGCAAACGGTATTACTAAAGAACACAATGGCATTACGAAAAGTGCTAAGTAGTCGCAGGCGAATGTCAGTAAGTTTGTTGCATATTGAATATTTACATTCGTAAAGCAAATGTGAGCGTAGGAACAGATTACTTTGCTTGTACACTGTTAAATGTTCGAGTCAATATGTATTGCCAAATAGGGCTGTCAAATGTGCGTGTGCGCAGTAATGTAGAGCGCGGCAAGCGACAAAGAAACAAGGTAACCGCGGCAATTGGCTGACTACCTTGTAGTAACTTCACTTATATCTTACATGTTTATTAGTCTCATGTTTTATATTTTTACACGTTCAACACTGATCACATATTTTTATTGAAGGTTAAGGCATGAAGTGTCCAGAAAAATGTATAAATACTGAAATTTACTATCTATACACAAATGCTTTTCTGCTTATAAAAATGAACAAAAAGAACATGGATATAGGTAGTTTTATAAAACAAGTTATTATCTGATTGGTTACTGTCTTACAACAAGTTCTTAATACATCTTACAACAGTTTTGAGGCCTCTTCTATCAGATGAACTGTACGATATAATCGACTGGAAAAAATACAATAAAATTGGCTATATACCATATCTACTGTGAATTGTGAAATTGAAATTAGCTACATCGAACAGTGGGCGAAATAAACCTGTTTTCTTAAGAACTTCTTTATTAGTTGGTAAATGTTGACATTATCGAATGTTTTTTTTATAGTGGTAACCCTGATAGCTGATGGAGTGAGAGGAACATAGTTGGCGCGCAAACTTCTTACGGCTTCTGACGCAATATTCACTTGCTGTAATAAAGTCGATGTATAACAAAATATCACGATACGAATTGCTGCTGCATTCCATGTCTTTAAGAAGCAAGTAAGCTGTCATACTAAACGATTTATACCCACTTAACTATCAAGTTAAATACAAAGGGACTGGAAATATTCAACACGTTCGTTTGTCATTTTATTGAGTTGTATCAATATTATACAGTTTAAACATAAAATGTTGAAATAATCAATTTATTATTGTCATAACTTTTTGCATATCGTAAGTGCTACTCCATAATTAAGGGGTCTACACGCAAGGCTGATCATACGTTAATCGACAATTTGCAAAGCGATTTAATGTTCACTCATTTGTCAAATCGTATCGCTCATGTCCACTAGTGTATAATTACATCATGTATATAAACACAGGGACGTGTTTGAGTAACAAAATTAGAATCTTAAATACACTAATGCGTTTAATCTTAAATTCGACCTAACCCACAACAACTTTCAACGATCGAACTGACTGTTTATTTAAAGCTAAAAATAGGAACTTAAATTGCCTAACACCAGTATTTTTTCGTAGCCAACACTAATTTATTAACCGTGTTTCCTCGAACAGCAAGTACTTCCAGCACCGTTCTGTTTGCTGTGTGAAAATATGCGTTCGAACCAATCGATCAATAAGCAAATATTTTCCCATTGTCGACTCCTTTCGGCGTTTCGTCAATGAATTCTCATGAGGACCGGCAGCCGGCAGTTGCGCGGGTGCAATACCGAGTGTTTGTAAATGTGAAACATGCGCAGTCAGATGACGTAGAGCCTTGCTCGTGAGATCTCTGCTTTCGCAGTATAAATACCGTATGTTCATGGTGCATGCATGATATAACAATGCTGAGAAGAACGAGATACGAGACTTGAGAGTGTTGAGTAAAACGCAAATATTTGCATAACATCGCGGAAAATTAGTAGATCGCTTTAATAAAAAATGTGCAAGCACACGTCACTACAAGTGTCATTGACAGAAATAATATTTGTACAAACTAAGAATATACCAGGAGCACATGATTGCAGTTAACTGAAAGGTCAGGGTCACAATGTATTGCATAATGTAGAGAACGAGGCGCTGAACGGCCTCCTCAAGTGTACGATAAATATTTTGCTTCATGTAAGAATATTTGCATGTTGAAATAAATAAACTTAAATGTGCTCTTTAATATATCAAGTGTACTACAAGCGTCGTGGTCAGTAACTATAATTTTGAAGATTGCTTTAAAAATTATAGTAGGATACACTGATGATTGTTGAGACTGTGTTTATAGTAATGGATAAGAATTGATGTCCATTTCGTATTGATTATACGCGTGCTTGCCTTTTTCTGATGTTTTTGGTTTGGAGCTTTTGTGCGTTTATTGAGGAAGATTTCCATGACTTTACCATCCTTTACACTGTCAATTCTTTTTTATTGTTATTACAAAACTTTCTTATAATCAACATTCTAACTTTTTTCGACCACGCCTCTCCGAAATCTTCCAAAATATCTAAGTCACGCTTTGATTCCGATGAATAATAATATGACACATATTTTCCACGAACGCATGGTGTAGGTAGTAGGTAGATACATTGATTTTTAGAACGCAGTACACACCACCCATCGATGTGACCCTTACTGATCATTAAGGCAAGATAAGATAATAGGAAATAAACGAGAGAACCCACCGCGAACTCCTTGGGTGGCCCGGCGAGCCTGTAATATTGTACGTACTCGTCCATTATTAAGTGATCTACAGCGGGGTTTAAAAACTTTAATAGCTGCATGCATTATGTATTTTGTCCGAGGTCTTATTTTATTGGCCTTTGAGCCCAAGCCCACATGAGACGACTCCAAACTGTCTCAGCGAAAGTGTGTGAACGTCGTCGGCAACGTCGCGATACTTGGCAAAATTTCTGGTATTTTGATGAAATACTCAATACTTTGCAACGTGATCGATCGAACCGTGGGTGGTATGTTTTAGTTTGTAATGACATTCCAGGCATACGTTCCGTGAAAATCGATAGTGACTTTCGCGTACTGATTTCGAGATTAGATCTTTCTTAATGATGTTCGTTTTGTAAGAATTGTTTTTTTTTGTAGCATCATTATCGTCATGTAGGTATACTATACCTGTGTGTAACGCTGAACATGGACCTTCTAATGACCTCTAGAATTGACGATCACATAGTGTATTGCCAAAACTGACAGCTGATTTAAAAAAAATAAAAATAAGTAGGCTCTAAGACTCTGCAGCCCGACCTCTTGACAAAATCTTTCACAACTAAATACAAAGGGAGGCCATTTCTTTCTCAGAACTTTTTTTTTTGCCTTTTTTGTATCATGTTGAACAAAGCTATTTTCAGCCGAGTACCTGTTGAAATATTTCGCCAACGGCTTATCTTTATGGTGGGCTCGGTGTTATCATTATTTGTTCGGCCTACATTTGGACCATAACATTACCAATCCGTTACCTACCTTATCTGTATGCTGTTAGTGTTAGCACTCGAAGTGTTACGGCGTATAAAAAGAGTACATTGATTATGGATTAAGCAGATATTGAGAGCAGAATATTCCTGAAATAGTACGTAGGTTTGAAGTTTATGAAATTTATTGTTACAGGATCATGAAGCACGAAGTCAGATCTTGAGTTGGGCTCTTTGGATTCGTTTGCAACCAAAATGCTACAAATATGGAAAATGGGTCAAAGTAACTCATCATGCTTTTGGGCCATGGTTTTCCATTGTTTTATTTTCGTGAAAATTTCAACATTCTTCAATTAACTGCTCATTCAAAAACTTGCAAAATTTGTTAATTAACGAATTACATACATAAAACATGAACCGATTTAAGGTAACATAAAGGCGCCGACCTATCTTCTGTGCCACACGCCTGATGAAGACGTAATGAGGCAAAACTGTGACGCGACCAGCATAACTTATTTACATTTAAACTTAATTAAAGGTTTCGCGACGAAAAACATTCTTCTTAATTTTAGTGGCGTTTCGCAATTTGCCGACCAAACAGATGGCTAAAGGAAAGGAAAAAAGGAATTTCTGCAGATTTTTTTTTGTCACTGAAATGTGGGCCTACCCACATTTCAGTGACAAAAAAAAATCACATTACAGTATTGATGCGTCTGTTAATGTTATGTCATTGCTAAAAGCTTATAAACAAGTAAACAAAGCCGTCTTAAGTTTTAAGTGTTTTTTTTTCTGTTAGCCATTTCCGTCGTTGCAATCACGTTGATCTATGATACGCGAGGTGTGTGGTCGATCCTCCCGCGCAAACAGGTTTGTTCGCTGCGCCTGCGCTGTAAAAAGGCATTCAAATTTTAACGACGCGCACTAACAAGCCGCACCGGACTCTCGGCTCGGAGGAACTTCTTCGTAGATCTCCCAGTTCACTCTCCCATCTCAATTTCCGTAACACAGTAACATAGATACAATCGCAGCGTTACGTGTCGTGCTCGTGTCGCGAGCGCAACATCACATAAATAATCTGCAACGACATTTATTTTCTTACAAGTACGGGTAGCATAGAACAGATGTTCTCTTGTAGATAAAATGTATTCAACTGTCAAAGCTGTTGTTGTGTTATTACAGTTTATGATGACGATATTTTATTTTTGAAAGAGTTCCTACACATACACCTTATTATACTTACTTACATAAGTAATGTTTCGCTCTTAATACAGGTTTCAAGAAAGCCCACAAAGCGTAAACAAATTCTTAAATGTTCTTTAATGGTATGAGTACTGTGGCAACGAACAAGATCAAACAAATTGTTTTGCAGCTATAATTACGGTTCCAATTATTCCACGAACACACCAGTAGTTGTGCATTAACTACTGAATAATGGGACACTATCCACATATACCGATGTACTCGTTAAACGCGTTATTACTACTTAATGATGTATTCATTATCGGTCCACGTCTAGACCTATAATTTACCATCGAACTGAAAACGCCTGTCGATTTCTGTGATTACAAGTAATGGGCATTTCTGAAGCTTTGTGTTCGCAACGGTTCCATTCACAATAATTGTAGACCATTGAGGCAGACGGATGGGAATGACAGTAATGCAAATCTTCAGCGATGCTTCACCCATCAAGCATTCCTGAACAGCGAGCGGCGAGCGGCGAGGGTACTCGATCTCTGTTCGAAGTGCTCGTACAATAATAAGTAAAGAATGGCGTTCCTGTCCGCTGGTCACGTGTGTCTGGGGGCCCGAGGCGAGAGTGGAAGCGTGGGCGGTGAGCGCCCGCGCAGCCGCCGCTCTGTGGGCCGCTATTCATATAAAGATCACACTTGACTATCGTGAGAATACACCGTGGCTAGTTTGTCCTTTATTATAAAACGATTTGAAGAGAGCGTGACAGTCTAATATAAATGATAGCCCACTCAATCGATTCAACGGTAACGTTATAAAATTACGGTTTGGAATTTAGGTGGTCTATTTCGTACACTTTTTGATGATGGTTGCTATATTTAGGCAATCCGTTACGGTCATTTTGCTGGTAATTCAAGTCATTACTGGTTTTATTACATTCGACATTGAAATAAGAAGTGAGTTGCATATCATGGCATAATGTAAGCCAGATGAATGAAAAGAATTCTTACCGGATCTCTTGACATTTTGTTTTGATTGAAATATCAAGCCGGGCCGGTTTATTTAACACTGGTGAATAAAGAAGAGTATAATTACGTCCAGTACAGTGTTTATACTTTGTTTTATTTAAGAGTTTGATCACAGAATCGCTGTTTATGATTTCGTATGAAATTATGATACGTTTCGTCTCCGATCGCTCGAGAAGGTGTTATTAATTAAGAGAGAGATAATGTGGTAGTCAGACGGTAAATAATTCAACGGAGTTAATAAATATGTATATGAATGGCAGAAGCGTGGAGAGGTTGATTTGTGGCAAGCGCTAAGCTCATCAGGTAGTCAACCGGCGCGGCGTGCTCTTGACCTCCAGTCGATGGTGAGTCATAGCCGGTGGAGCTGTCTGTACATCCACCATGCTTCGACAATATGTGGGAACACAGCGACCAACCCATTGGGACATTTATTATTTGATACTCGAACTCATGTCGAGAGCCAAGTGTAAAATTAATCAAATACTCAAACATGAAAAGTAATTTAAAAAGCTACAAGCTTTCCTTACAAAGTTTGACCTCTTTATGAGTAATGAATGGTTGTTGATCATTAACTAATACAAGTTATTCGATAGGCGTAGCTAAAGAAAGTTAAAACGAAAGGTGTTTAATTTATAAGCCCTTAAATCAGCTTTATTGCTCTCTCTCCCTTAAATGTTTCTACAACAAAATCTTACGATGCGTATGATAGAATTTTTTACGATTGCATTGATCGTAAATATTTCACTTTCTCTAATGTTTGGGATCAAAGCTGATGTTGCAATAAAGTTGGTTGCATAAACCGGAATATTTCTTTAAAATAATATTGTGGATGGACTAGTATCGGAGGGTTAGATGAACCTCGTTGACTTTGGAACAAGAGTACAGACTTTTTGTACTACATATCCTGTGAAGCTTCGTCTCATTTGTATGTGCGTCGGGGCCAGTCGTGATTGTGTAGGTTTGACTGACAAATAGCCTCGTGCCTCGTGCCTTTGTCGGCGACGCGTCGACACACGACACATCCCTCATTGTCCACATGTGTGTATACCTTCACTCGTTCCGGGGAAACGCGTGTACACGTCGCCTCAGAACATTAAACCAACTCTTAGAAACCACACATGGTAAACGACTGCAGTTCAAGTTATTATGGCGTCTAAATATATTATTGCAGTTTGAAATCGAGTTTTATTGAAGCTGTTTGCATTTCTAAGAAATTTTATTGTTTAGATTATCTAGATGTGATCGCAATCACAGTTTTTAAGTCCACACACAGGAACAAACATAACGCACGGGTATGTGATGAGCCGCGGACTGTCTCTACAAAGCACCGTTAAATCTACTTCCAGTTTTTCGACGAAACATTTGCTTTGGCCCAGTTTCGAGAAGAGGGTCCCATTTCTATTCATTGATAAATTCTTGAATGATCGGTAGCTGTTTTGTAGATGTTACATCATAAGAAAACTATGAGGTAAGTGCTGTTTTTTGTGGTATGTTGGATTAAGGAATGCTAAAGTATTTTCGCTTTCTCATTCTGAACTTCAACGGGACAAAGAAAATTCTTGTCGATGTACATGCGTGGCGGTCAAAAACCTGCCAATATTTCATCGTGTAGCGGTACACGGGTACAGTGGAATGTTTCCCGCGGCCTGCATTTCGCCACGTTATTAAAGAGCGGCACTGGGTTCGGCGCAATAATATTTACACGCGGCGCTTCTGCGAACCTGCGGTTTCCGGCGTGTGCGCACATCGTTCAGCGGCCGGCGCCGGACACGACCGCTCCGCACAGCTCGGCAGAATCGCTTCACACCCGCGTCCGCCGGACGACGTTACTACTATAACTACTCACAACACTATAAAACTTTATTGCTTTCTCTATTTACACGTATAAAAACGTTATACGACATTTATTTGTTAATGAACACATTATCGTGTCTTTTAAACTGCCGCTACTATAATTTGAGCTGTATGTTCAAGTGCTACGAATGCTACGGCTACGATCATTGCTCTTCGATTGAGATTTTTGGATTTTTGCGAACAGAACGCTTACCACGCTCACTTGATCCGTCACGCTTAAATTGTAGAACGGATTTCAATAACATTTCAGCAATAAACTTTGGAATACTTCCTCTGATGGCTCAGAATCTGCCTGGCGTGAATACCAAATGATTCATGCGTATCATACACGATAATAATCCAGATCAAAGGATATAATAATACAAGTTGCGTATTCAAGGATTCATGGTCATTCTATAAAGGTGTTGTTCGAAAACAACAACCAACAACGTCATACGCGAACGATTTCTTGGCTTTGTGCCGCCTTCTCCATGTTCCAACATCTCCAATCTATTGAAAACGAGAAAATAAATGTGTAAGCTTCCTGTGAGGCAGTCTAAATTTATGGTATTTGATGTATGTAATATATTCTTCATTTTATTATATCACGTCTTTATTTTAAATTCAAGTAAATAATGTGGATAATAAATTGCTCGCAGAAGTCGCTGTGAATCAAATATTTGGAAGTCATTGACTGCGCGCCAGACACTGAAGCCCGCTCCTTGAGAGGCATTAGTCATGGCTACCGCTACCTAATCTTATTTTTACATTTAGTATTGACCCTGCAGTGAATATATAACGTTTATTTTTCTCGATTTCAAGGGTTTTGTTGGCTATAAGAAATGTATGAGATCATAGTCACCGCGGGAGCCTTTTCGTACAATGAGTCTTCAGCTATTTTCCATTTCAAAATTGAGGGAGAGACAATTTTATGATATTTTAAATCAAAAGAATCTTTTCCATTAAACTTCACTAGTGATTTGCAGGGAATTTGGAGCTTCTAATCGTTCAAGATTCATCTGTCTAATTTTAAATCAAAATGGAAGATATCCATTAGTAATTCGCTTCTGAAAACATGAATCGGATTTTCCCTGTGGCTGTTTTTCTCCAGGAAAAACTCCAGTCTATTAGTATCCCTTCGAAGAATGAACGAATCTTATCGTCACTACTCGTACCAGAACTAAAGATGGTATGTGTTCTGACTAAAAACAAAAACAACTTGCCTAGACATTTGATTGACATTTCTAGACCAAACGATGTACGTACCATGCAATTACTATACGACTGGAATGAAAGGGACAGGTTCTTAGTGCCGCATAGATTGCTTCGTTGGTGTCGTGGTCGCAAGCGCGACTGCTGCGTATGAGGTCCTGGGATTTATTTTCAGGTCGGGCAAAGTGTTAGGTACTAGGTTTTTTCATCAGGAATTTCTCAATAGCCGTCACGGAGTCTGGATTTGTGTCCGGTTGATAAGATAGTAATAGACGATATATAGTAGATAGTAATATAAAGGGTGTAAACTTACCCTTAACGAAGCTGAGAGGCACTTGTTCTCCCCGTCATTGCGATATTTTTTTTTGTTCTAGACCATACCTGGGAACCTTCTAGTTACGGAGATTTTGGAGGTCAAAGTTCCAACTTTTTCACATGTATTTTTTTTAAATTCATGTTTTTAATGTAATATTTTTCCTTTAAACATCTCCACGACCCCCGTACTATTCAATCCATCCATCTTAGTTTGATGTAGATAATGCTTGGTTGACGGCTTCGTGAAGGGTCTGTTTACACCCTGTATATAGGCTTGCCCCCTATTACATGAGACCTAAACATAACTGGCGAAATGTAGGTGTACTGTTAGGTTCACCTCTGGCTAACCCTTCGACAGCCGTAATGTGTGTTACATAGAGCTACATCAAATTGTTTCACACGGCGATTCAAATAAGTTTTATAATAACAAAAAACCTGATCCAATCGAATTGTTTTAAGTTTAACACCTCCATCGTTCCGCATGGCGGAGGACGGGCTCCTCTTACCTCACGTAATGAGTCCGTGCCACTTTTTGTTTTCGCAACTATTTATTAATATTTTTGTTACTAACCTACCTACATTGCCCCTTTGTGAGCGGGCAAGTGTTACATGTGTATATCGGTATTTAGTCGTCGTACGACCCACAAACATACCGAAATAAAAGTAAATCAATGATAATTTGATATCTTACACCAATTATTTTCCGGTTGAATTTGAATGTATGTCACGTGACCGTGATAAATCTTTAAACGAACATCTAAGCGTTTACGTGAACTCAATTCGTCGAGATGGCACGTTACCTAGACGTATATGAACACATTCACATTGGTAAGGGCCCTCAGAGGCCTACAACAATGCGTGAGAGACCATTACAACAACGCAGTGAGGTTAATTCCAGTTTCTATAATTAACGATACGTTACGCGTGGCGCTCGATTCTTTTCTTTATACAGAAAAACTGGTCAGTCTTACCTGAGCAAACAATCTCAGTCGTCATTACAGCCGTGAAAGTACTATGAAAGTTTAACACGTCTTCGTACATCGGAGAAAATGATTGATGATATTCTACTACTGTTCTACTAAACTGTAACCATGTGATGAGTCAATTAAGACTATCAATTAGATAACAAACGCCTTTCGTTTCAATCAAGAAGAAATTTATTCGGTGAAATAAATGATAGGCATGGAATTTATAACTAGTTTTTTTACCTATTGCGCAATGGTGTCATAAAAATTATAATTTTGCAGTCTAAATTCATGCGGAAATCGTATATTTTTTTTGATTGATGGGAGTGGGCGAGTATCGAGAGATTTCGCTTGTGCACTGACATGTTCACTTAGAATAAGTGTCTGAATAGACAAGAATGTTAATAAGACAGGCCGTCACGCTCCGGAGAAAACAGCATCAGAGACCAGCCGCTGTATCGTTATCTCACCTCATCGAATTGTCACCTAATTGTTGAATAACAACACTGATGTTTCGTAATGCTTGCCTTATTAGAAAACAGTTCGTGCGAACCATCTCATTACTATGACGGGTGACGGACTAGCTGCCGGTGTCCGATTGTCTTGTCATGGACGTTTTTTGCATTTAGATTGACACTGACGTAATGTACCTTCAAACTGAAAGCATGAGCTACCTACCCATTAAGAGCGCGGACACAAAATATTCCTGCGTAAAATCGTAAACTCGTAGTGACGTCTATTTTCTCTTGCGGTTAAGGGAATTATACTTTGGTGTTATTTTTATACTTACCGAGAAATTCGCAAGTCGCCAGAAAGTAGCGGTCCAAGAGAATTTATTCAATTACTGCCTTTATACAATCATTACGCGCTCTATAATAAAGGGGTAATTGAATACAAAACTGTATAATTGGGGCCAATTTAATCTCAGTCATTCAGAAAAAACCGTAGCACCAATTAAGTTGCGCGACGAAGTGTATTATAATCGCAAGTTCAACGGCGCTACATTGACATGGAATCCACTCAGTGACTCATGCGCATACTCCCCCCCTCCCCTTCATGCACCACACAGTCCCGTCTATCTTAGGGGCAATGTACAATAATCTGCCACGAGGAACTCATGAATGACAGTGTTGTAAGGCCTCGAAATGAGGCCTCATACAACATGCACGGGGGCCGCATTTGCCCGAAAAGGTCTTGGCCTAGACATTATTAAAACTGTATTTGGCACACCTCTACATTCTAAGGTACAAGGACTTCGAGAATATGAAATATTGCGAAATATCAAGCGAGATAAATATCTCAGTGAGACAGGATAGTAGTTAATATGCGAATACGTATCTAACCCTCAAACTTGAACTCTGAGCTCCGTACAAAATTGCTTAAAAGCACACGGAGTCCGGAGATAAAGCAATTATCCTTTTAAGTGCAAAAACGCTACAGTTCACACACGAATTCGCGTGGTCACGTGTGTATTATCCCCTTAACACGTCTAAACACGCAATTATTATCTCACCGGGTATCGGGCCCGTCCGCGACTCCGCGCCGGTGCCGCCGGTCACGTGGTCGGCATTCGCACTGGCTAATTTTGGAGCTTGACTTGCGCGCAAGCGTCCGTTGACTTGATGCTCCGGACGTCGTAAAACCGGACAGGATCCACTGTATAAACTGAGGCTATGAAACAACTCGTTATGACATACATACCAACTTATACTTGCCAGTCAGGTGCACCGTGCACGAGTATCTTATCAAGATCTGGTTCAATATAACACCCTTTTGTAGGTGCAACGTGAGTTGTCACTTATTAGCTAAAGGAGGGCTCTCGGTGTGTGGTCACGCTGATTTTTGAGTCCTTGCTAGGAAGTACCATATTCAGCATCTTGTACATACTTTAATCTAATTTCTACGAAAAGAACAAAGGACCTACCTAACCTGTTCATCCTTACCTTAGGAATCGCAAACATTTCCTAAACATTATACAGCGGATACTCGGAATCGGTTGCGCCGCTAAAATATTCATGTCATGACTACTGACATCATAACTTATGTCGTTGAAGCGTCGCCGAATAAATGGCCTTCCATACTAGATCGTACACGACGTTAGAAATAGTTATTTTTAAATTCTAAAAAAAGAGGAAGTCGTCGTACACACGCATGTTAAACATTAACGGTCCCCTGCGCTAACGCAGAACCCATTAGCAACTACGGAGAGTCTAGAACAATTAGTCAAGGTGCACGTGCAGAAATAAACGACATTGATTGATATAATTAATAAAATAAGTATAAGCATCAAGGTCGTGGAAGCCGTTAACATTAATACAAAGATTATGCTAATGACAGGGAGTAACTTTAAGTCAGTGGGCGATGCCGAGAATGACTCAATAGAAGTGGGAGGGACAGCTGACACGAAGGCCGAACCTGGGCTTGGTCATCGGCTGCCGTTCACTCCACACGTCGCAACCTAACTATAAATAATATAATATTTATTAATAACCCATACAACGAAGGGGTTGTCATAGAGATAAGTGAAAGGTCAACAGTCGAGACACAAATTGCAGAAATACTAACCCACATAGCTAACGAGTGACTAATCTCATTCACTGGATGTTTTGAGACACTGCACCTATTGTTGTAACCAATGTAATGAATTATAATGTCGTCTGCATTTCTATTTATATTTGTTATAAATTTGTAAACATCATTCATCGATGCTACTGCTACTATCTTTGGTGTATCATTACCAGCTTGTTTCTCATATTTGGTCGGTTCCTTTTCTTAGAAGAAACCCCTGACAAATCAGTGAATAATCTTAATTTTATGCATTTACCGAAAAGTAATCGCACAATCAACAGAAATTGAAAGTTTGGTGAGTGCTTCTAAATTAAGTGTGTAATAACACTTGCACACTTAGTATGTATTGCCTATTTCGAAATTTATGTCAATTTAAGGCTTTGTAGGTCATGTTAGGTCAAATATCCGGTTATCACTATCTTTCAAATCGGTATCGAAATAAAAAGCAGTAAGTTGATTGATGTGTTCAACCTAAAAACAGATCGGTTTGAATCCAGACTCGAGCCAGCCATTCAGTTGACCCGTTCAATGGCCCAGAACAGCGCACTGACATTAACAAATTGCGGATTGTGTCTCACGCCACATGTGTGCAGTTTCGTTATCGTTTAGGACCTTATAGAATGACTCTAATATATCTGTAACGTGATCACCAATAATGTTATGCAAACGTGAACTTTTGAACTCTTTCCGTTCATCAGTATAGGCAACCGGTATCTGCGTCTGTAAGACCTTTCTCATTCAATTGTCATTGGGTTGGGCCACTTCCCATACATCACCTCAATCATAGACACAATAAAATACTTTTGTTTCATTTCTCTTTTAAGAAATGAGAGTTAAGTATTTCTAGAGCACATTTATATGCACTTGTCATCCGCACTGTCTGGTGGAGCGATTGTTTCTTGATCTGCGTAAAATAAAACTCGGTGGGAGTACAGTTTAACTGACATAGAATCAGTGAGTCACCTCACTAGTCTGCAAGGGGAGCGCTGGCGCCATAAAAACCGGTGCTTTACTGTTACGGAGTCCGACTCTCTATTTTAGATACATTTGCAGATATAAGCCAAACACGCGTAGCTTCGCTCGCCGACTTTGAATGATACCTTTGAATCCTCGCTGCGATATCGTTTATGGAGATTAGACGTTGAAGTTTCAGGGCTGCCAACAACAAGCAAAATGACACAAGTTTTTTAAACATACTGCTTTTTAACAAAAGTTTAGCAGCTGCGGTCGCAGGTAAGGCGCGTTAATGAAGTGGACATATTCAAGAATATGACTCAAGTTATTGTAAGCAAAAATGAGCCCAAAAGTGAAAATTAGCGTGCAACATGCAAAGCTATCGCGATGGTCGCTAGTTTTAAATAAATTCAGTTAATAGGTCGATTTTAAAATGACCGTAAATTCTAATGTCCGTTATAGTGGTTATTGGGTTATTTAATAGATCAATAAAATGAAACAATTGGAAATAGCTGCACAGGCAATAAAATTTTATAAGTTTGATACAAATTCATTGAACTTGAAGTATACACGACTCCAATTACTATTGAGGTCACAGTTTAGAATAATGTGAACTAATCGTGGTTGGTTGCCTGTTGCAGATTGGTAGTGCGTAGTCTGTGGCAACCGTAATCGATGGCGAGTGACTAACGGGCGGATTCCTTATAAGAATGCTTCGGGTCAAATCAGAGGTTGCTATCTGAGATTGGTGTCAGTATTCCACGTTTTCTCCTATATGTCATCCATGGCCTCTTTTCATCATTGTGTAGACTTATCAGCAGTAATAGGTGCCTGGAGGCTACCTTTTCGTATGTACAAATAATGATATAACGACAGATAAACATGTAATAGGTAATATTTTAAATGAATTGAAGTGTGTATAGCACCTATAGGTAAGTACTTTCTATTTCAATCACGAGCTGCCGATGTAAGCTTAGATATAACTTATGTTTGGCAATACAGTTTATTGTACAAGTGTTTAATGTTAAGCGGTTACTTGTGCCGCATAGCGATGATCAAATTCGGTTATTAGTTGTTTGTAACTTATCTCAAGGCGTATTTCGATCCATTGATAGCCTGTCGTTTAATAATGTGCTGATAAAATCGATAGGATGACGGGAAAAACCATGCGTATGGCACGGATTTATAGAATTAGATATAGGAAAAAGCTCTGCGAAAAAGTTTTTCGAGTTATATGAATACACGATACTGACAAATTATTAATTTAGTTTCAGTAGTTACATGAACATGGAGTTTATTTATATATAAACAACTAATTAAATTGAACAGCAGCACTAATCGATGGTGAAATGTGGTGGGTGCGCCAGTAGGCTTCCAGTCTTACAACAGCTGCATTCCTGGACAGGTAGACGCAGGTGGAGCTAACCTATATCGCCTACAAGAAACTGTGCTGTTGGTAGCCTGTTTTAGCAATACTAATTATTTTTAAAGACACTCTCAGTAAATGAGTGTTGATGATTTGAAATAAAATCCTTTAAAGACGCATGCTCCTATACTTAATACTCGAATAGAATATGTTATGGACCTCCTAAATCAGTTGGTTCGTTATACTTTCAGGATTTACCACAAATGATGGGCTTTGCCGATAATAGTACTGCCAGTCTAAATTCCTCGACACCATGCCGTAATCAATACCAATAAATATGCCACAAATCATTAGAGTTTACAGCAGCACTAGTCAATCTAGTGGGTGTGCCAACAGGCTCCCAGTCTTACAACAGCCAGCTGTTACGTCAAAACATTCCAACTGTACGCAGCGCAGGCTGCGCAGGCGCAGGTTCAGGCAGGTAGTCAGCCTACGTCAAGTATTGTAGGTAACCCGTTTGTCTCGGAATGCGTGGGAATCTGGGAAGTGGAAAGGCAAGCAGGTGACAGTGTGGACGTTACCTAGTTCTGGTACTTTCGGGTGATAACAATTGTATTGTGGTTTTAATTATTGTTTGCGCGTATGTTCTGCATGTCTTTTCTATAGTTTTATCTTCCTCTTGTCATCTTTAAAGTAGATATCGAGAATCCTAAAAGAATATATTTAATACAATTCATTTAAGGTTCCTATATGTCTTCTACTTAACTAGCGTGTGGTGGATCTTACAATTATCTCCATATCCCTAGAAACACTGCCAAGATCGCTTGGATCTTAAAGAGCTTTTCTCGAAAAGTATTCTAAAAACTGAGAGGTCCCCGGTGTGGTTATGAACTCCGACACATCAAGTTATTAACAACGATATGTGTGACGCAATAAAATAATTACCCAAAGCGTTTAAAAATTGTTAATATGATCAAACCAAAGTGTTCTTAGCATTGATTGTCCTGTAAAACAATAGTTTTATCGGAAAACAATAATTATTTCGGTCTTTCAGCCCAAGCTAAAAGCTACTCCGTCCCATCTTGAAAGTGCTGCCATCTGTACGTTAAGTAAGCAAGTGTTTACTTAGCTGCCATCTACCGGATTTTTCTAACATTAGAAAGTTTGTGAGTGATGTAGAGACTGGTGGACCAGGTAGTTTCTGAGTCGGTCGAAAGATGTAGATGATCATAAGACCGAAGGCTCCGAGGGGGTAGGCAGGAGGTGTAGTACTGTTCTATTGCACAAATTTATTTTATCAGGAAATAATTCCTATTCGCCCATAATATCTGCTTTGTAGCATACAAGGTGTAAACAGACCCTTCACGAAGTGACACCAATCATTCTGTACATCAAACCAAGTAAATCTACGCAAAAAATATTGCTGGGAAACGACATTTTTTTTTGGGGTGAAAAATTACGTTTGACGGTAAAACTCAATGTAACACACTCAAAACGTAGTGCTAACGGATACTTCGGATCATGGAGTTAATTAAAGTAAAGTTAAAACCTTTAAAAGTGGTATTTAAAAAAAAACTTGTGAAATAATTGTAATTTTGACCACCAATATCTCCGTAATGATGGGAACTAGGAGGTTTCCAGGTAAGGTTCGGAACAAAAAAAATATCGTAATGATGGGGAGAACAAGAGCCTTTACACCCTTTATACAAACACACCATTTAAGTTAATCCTACAGCTCAATTTTTTTTAACCTCATTGAAATAGCAAACTTAAGAAGATCAAATTTTTTTGTACCTATACGTAATTGGGTTCCGTATTCATTCAAAGCTTCAGTTTTTTTTCAGGACCCTTACATTTTTGGGAGTCATTAGTAATGTTGAAAATATTAGCAAAGAATTTAAGAGATATTCTTCTTTCTTTTTCGTGTGGTTAGTGCCTAACCTGGTGATAGAGTTTTCACTCTCTGACTTGGCTTTACATGCCGTCGAAAAATATCTCTTAGGCATGCTGGTTTCCTCACGATGTTTTCGCTCAATGGCAGTTGAAAACTTTGTTTTACACAGATTACCAACTCAATATACACACCTACAAAAAATTAAAATGTTTTCCCAACAATAGTAAAATCCCTCTAATAGAATTTCCTCCTCCAATGTCACTAAATAGAGGTCCTCAAACACACAGCTTTGAACAATGTGCCTGATGGATGGATGGATCGGCTGAATGGAGGCGTTATAAATGACCGCCTGACATCGACGCGAACCCCCGACGTAGTGGCGTGTATAGTCTGTGGTCTGGACTTCGGGAAATAAGAAAAACTGGCCCACCCTGGCCCAGCACACAATGGTGACTGAAGAATTGAATTATGTTTACTACAAAGGATTGGGAGCAATTGTTGCCCTGTTGTGTGGTGAGGTTTTCTATAACTGAGAGTGGAAATGTACTTTACACACTGGTTCCGTATAGATGCTTTATTAATAGTCTTGAAGACAAGAAATTCTCAAGCATTATTTAGTATTGGCAATACTTCTTCTTCAGTATTAGCCATATTAATTACATTGTGTAAGGGGTCATAAAATTAATTCGGTTGCATTAGGAGGGGATCTTTGTTTCTCAAAATTTCTACCTAATACCTATGGTAGTTTATTATTTATTTACTTTTTATTATCCCGAAAAGTAAATTAATAGGATTCAATTGTATTACTGGTCCATTTAGCAACTAGACTACTTTTATGAATTGTTAGGAATATTATGTCGATACTACATTTTACCTCTACCTGTGGCCCGAAAGTCTGACAACCAGTCTTACCAAGGGGTATCGTATTACCCAGTACAAACTGGGTAGTGGAGGCCAGATAGACAGTCGCTCCATGTAAAATACTGATATAATACAAAATAATATAATATAATATAATATACTGATATAATATAATACTCAGCTTCATTCGGTTAGACTGGAACCGACTGGAACTGCCTAGTCTTTTCCAACATAGCTGGGAAAAGGCTAGGCAGATGATGACTACATTTTACCTCTGTATCTGATATACAGGATCAATAATACGGTAAAGTTCAAAGCTTTTTATTTTTCAGGTTAGACAGCAAAATATATTATAGTCAGATACGAATAGACCGAAAACGTGTAGCGTTGCCAAAAAAAGATAAATTGAGCAATTTATTCGGTGTTCCAGCTTAGGCCGGCTTTTGCCTTTAAAATATAAACCTGTCTAACTTCAAAGCAAATGACAGGTATTTTAAATAACGATATGTAATCACTGTGAGTAAGAACTTTAGTGTGTGTTGAATAAATTCGGGTTCATAAATATATTGCAATATCTGTACATACAAATAAATAAGATTGAAGTGTCTGTTTGTAATTTCAAAATAACAGTATTTACTGAATGTTTTTGAAAGTATATACGGTACATATAACAAAAAATCATGTTTTTTTTTTTTTGTCTGTTTGTTCCAGCTAATCTCCGAAACGGCTGGACGATTTGGCTGGGACGTTTTTTTGGCGGATAGCTGATGTTATAAGGAGTAGCTTAGGCTATTTTATTTTATTAAGAAGAATTAGGGTTCCGTCCAAAAAAAATAAACCCTACAAAATCCTATCAAAAAGGGAAGATATATTTTATAATAAATTTCACGCGGACGAAGGTCACGGACAATAGTTAGTTTCAAATATGAAATGATTGGCGTTACCATTGATAAATCAATCATAAAGATAAGCACGACGCGGTCAAAGTGTTGAATAATGTACCGTTCTTTGCATATAGAGATCTCTATAGAGAAGTTCTGTATAACTTCAGTACTTTTTCTCACCAGCAGTATTAAGCTTCTAAGAGCTCCTGAAACTTATAAAATGCGCACAAATATCTAACTGTTGGATTTAAAAAGTTTCTCAACTTCATGTCTCATTGTGAGACAATACATTTTTGATGGAGTGAGTGAACCTGGAATGAATTTAATAAGACTTTAAATTAATCAGAGGATAAAATGAATAATGCCCAATGCCCAAAGAACATAAGCTTGAAAAGGCGTGAAAACGGCATCGCACGTGTTAGTGACAGCTTTGACAGAAATCCGTTTCGGCCGCACGCGTCTATGGTATGTGCTCTATTCCATTAATCTATTGCTCAATGCTCAGCCCATCCGTCAACTGACACGCGACTAGACCGTGTGTCACACCCTAGTGTAACAGTGTAACAGCTTCAAGGGCGCACAAAGAAATCATTAGCGGCGATTTTTTGCGCAGATGTGGACAAGGGGAATTGAAAATGTGATTAGATACGAGTACTAAGTGCAGTTACACTGGAATAACTAATTTACTGTTTTATTTTGGCAAGGAGGAGCTCGTGGCTAAATAATAACAGCCGCTCGGGTCGATCTTTAGGCTAAACTGTGCTTGCCTAGGTTGGTCTGTGGAGGGTGACCACCCATTACATACCGAGTTTCCCCGTGCCTCGGAAAGCAAGTTAAGCCGTTGGTCCCGGGTGTCATTTGTAGATCTTTGAGAGTCGTTAGGTAGTCAGTGGCCCAAAAAGTCTGACAACCGGTTTTACCAAGGGATATCGTATTACCCAGTTCTAACTGGGTTGTGGAGGTCAAATAGGCAGTCGCTCCATGTAAAATACTGGTATTCAGCTGTATCCGGTTAGACTGGAAGCCGACCCCAACATAGTTGGGAAAAAGCTAGGCAGATGACTGTTTTATTTTGGCAACTATTTGATGCTTAGAAATATACACCATGCACATACACGGCACTTCTTTGCTTGATATTGGTTTAATGAAAGAAATAAAATTAAGCATGTATGCATCTAAAACGAAAGCTTCAGAAACAGCTCATAAAAATTACATTTTAGGTAACATAATATCACGCCTGTAATTCTCGAAGGGTTTAGGTAGAGGTGTACCCAACGCGTATGCGGTACACCCACATTTCGCCAGTTATGTTTAAGTCCCATGTAATAGGGGGCGAGCCTATTGCCATCAGCCGAGCACAAATCCAGACTGCGCTGGCTACTGCTGAGAAAATTCCTGGCGGAAAAACGCAATAACACTGCCCGACTCGGGAATCGAACCCAGGACCTCGTGCTCAGCAGTCGCGCTTTCGACCGCTTGACCAACGAGGTAGGTAGTACCAAATAGATATTAAAATTATGTAGATTAAATGAAAACTCCGATACATTTAATTAGTATCAATAACACCTACACAACATTCTAAACAGATTCTCTTAACTAATAATCAGTTTTCCTGGAACATTGCAACTTACGCTTGTTACTTTGTTTTCATTTACCTCTTCATAATATTTACTTCAGAACTTTCCTAGAATCCGAACGAGTTAATTTCAGATAGCAATAAGAAACAAAAGATTTCTTATTTATTATTTTTATATATAAAAGGAGAACTGACTGACTGACATATCAATGTACAGCCGAAACTACTGGGGTTAGGAATGTGAAATTTTATACACGGCTTCCTATTATAATGTAGGGGAGCACTAAGAAGGGGTTTTTGGAAATTTAACCTTTAAGGGGGTGAAAAGGGGGAATTTTGTTTGTATGGAAAATCTTATTACTTGTGTTAATAAACATGAAACTTGGCACGAACATCTATCCAAGTAAATTATGAAGTTTGGCATTTTTTGTTTTTCCAAATTACCTCCTGAGAGGGTCTGAGGGGGTGTGAAAATTTGTATAGAAGAATTAAGATACATGCAACGACATCTATTGGGCCAGAATGGTACTAATGGTGGTAATCGTAGTACGTAACCCACGCGGACGAAGTCGCGGGCAAAGTGCTAGTTTATTATATAGAGAGGCGGTAATCCGATGCGATGCGGTGTAACAGACAGCACTCAAAGATGTACCCAGTCTGATCTGATAAGCGAAGAAAAACTAAGAAAAATAGAGTAAAACAGGAACATTTTCTATTATCACTGTTTTATTTTATATACCATTTATGTTGGCATGTTTGTGTTGTATGATTGCGGCCTTGCGGGCTTTGTTTGGGAACCAGCAGGTGTGTCGGTGTCTGGTTCGAAGTATTTGTCGGAATATGTCTACATTAGCGAGGTAATAGCTGTGTTATTGATTCGTTGTATGACAGGGTGACATGAGTAATGATTGTTTGCCGTTTTATACTGTTTTGTTAAAGCTTTGTGTTTAAATTTAAGCTAAATGGTGGAATGCAAATGTTTAGATATTCGATGCTCGGTTTTTATTCAAATGTTTGTCATTTTGGACCCTTTTTGTCAAATACCTCTGCGATAGAACTGGATGGACAGGGTTTTTGTCCTGAAAAATGTGCTAGTATTTTAAAAATTTATTCTCAAAATACACGCACGTTTTATAAAAAGGTTTAGGCCGTAAATGCACTATAGAGGCAGTCCGATCTGGGAAGCCAATCGGATGCACGTCGGATCGTATAACGCATCAAGAGCGTGGCCGTCGGATTGGGTAACAAGCTGCCTAGTCTACCGATGTGTTAGCTATTAGCCAGTTTTAGCCTATTAGTCTTGTATAGGTCCCATGTAAGGGTGTAGTGTTTTCTGCGAAGTCTTGATTAGTTCTGAAGTTAGTAGATATGAGCATACAACACAAAGTGGATATTGGAGATGGTAGTAGTAGCCAACAATAAAATGTGAGAATTGCCGTATTGCTAAATACTTGTACCATTTTACCTTAATATATGAATACAAATATGTGCCATCAAAATGTGGAGAAAACAAAAAATAGGTTATAATGATTTTATTACGTCCATGCCAGTACTGCCGCGCTAGCGATAGCAACAGTAAGTGCAATTTTTGACAAAATGAGTTAAATATTGATCCTGAATAGCAACGAGCTCTACCAGATGTGGTGACAGCTGTTTTAATAGCTTTTCGGGAACTGGTAAATTTCGTTAAGGAACAGTTTCAGTTGCTTCAAGTAATACTAGATATAAAAGGATTTTCGTCATTTAAAACTATTCTAATACTGAGTGAAGAATATAAAAGCGCTTTATTTGGGCTACACGTTTCATCACAATTAATATAACTTAAAAAGGAAGTCCGGAAAAACAAAATTGTAACAAAAACTTTGCACGCCAAATACTCAAAACTATGCAAAACATACTTACTGCTCTTATGCTTAGCGCGGTAGAGTAGACCCCCTAAGAAGGAAAAACTAATCAGATAAAACTAAAGCTGTGATTACACTGACGATAGTTTTATTTGTTCCTCCCAAACCTCAGCATATTACAGGACGATGCAATAAACTGCATGAACGCTCGGACATTAATACGCCAGTCTGATCGCAGGGGAGTCCAAATGCGTACAGTAAATACCACACGATACAACGCATTCGACGATTAGGTCCACCACCGTATTATTACGTGACTCGCTCCCAAAACGGACAGGCAATCTCTATAAAGAGGTATTTGGGACCCTAATTTACACCCCCTTATGTAATATTGGCGCGGTTATGGAGGTCCGACGGGGTAGCCTGCCCTCTCAGGATCGGTGTCGACGGTACCTTCGTGTAGTGCATGCTTGTGTGGGTCACTAAGTTCTTCTAAGATAGTTGTGTGCGATTTTGTGTAAATTATCAAGATTATGATTTGGGGGATGGATTTTTGGTTTGGGAGATTTGATTTTTATCCTGAATAACAATTTTTAGGTATCATCCAGAAAGAGTATATAAATATTTTAAGTTACGATTATAAGATTGTCATCCTCGTCATTAACTTAAGAGCATCACCTTAATTCCTAATGGTAATTAAGGCAACTAAGTGTAATTTAAATGACCTTTTATAAGTATTGTAGGCACACAATGAAAGCATGCAAGGCAGAACGCTTGATGAGCAGAAATGCACGCGAGTGAGACGAATGAACCGAAGGTTGGAAAGAGATACCGCGGCCTTGGAACACAAAGGCCAAAGAAGGAACATGGATGGGTTTTAGTCAGTAAAAGTCTGACACTCCCTTCCACTTTGACCAGAGCGGGAGGGGTCATTTGATGTTTTCCAATCCGAAAAAAAAAAGGTTTTTAGAGGTCTTGGGAAAATAAACGTGGACATTACTCCAAGCAACAACCCCTAAAGTATCATTACCACCATCTTCTTTTACCGCAAGCTGCTGAAAGTATACTATACGTTCAAGAAAATCCCCTATATCATATCCTCTACATAATTTGTAATATTTTCACCTTCCCGCAGTAGTTTATTCTCGCGCTACGTAATATAAGTAGAGATTTCCAACCCGTAATAGGCAACAAGGTGCTCAAGGCATTCTCAGCAACAATATTTGTGTATATTTGTGTAGCGTGGGTGTGCAAATGCCGCGACCTTTGCGGAACTCTGTGTTTGGTGTGAATTGTTATAACTTTCCTCTGGGGAGTCGAATGATAACAGCATTGGTAACGGTTTTTGGAAACTTATTTGTTAACAACATAGCCGCCGCTCGGCTCGATCTTAAGGTTAAGCCGTGCTTGCCTAGGTTGGTCTGTGGATGGGTGACCACCCATTACATACCGAGTTTCCTCCGTGCCTCGGAAATCACGTTAAGCCGTTGGTCCCGGGTGTCATTTGTATATCTTTGACAGTCGTTAGGTAGTCAGTGGCCCAAAAAGTCTGACAACCAGTCTTACCAGGGGGTATCGTATTACCCAGTACTAACTGGGTTGTGGAGGTCAGATAGGCAGTCGCTCCATGTTAAATACTGGTATTCAGCTGCATCCGGTTAGACTGGAAGCCGACCCCAATATAGTTGGTAAAAGGCTAGGCAGATGACGATGATAGGGTGACTGGTAATAGTTTAACACGTGATTGTACTCATGAATACAAATAACTTTTCCGAAGTTTTTTTTATACTCATTTACTTTTATCACAAGAACACAACAGCCGTATGAAACTCGCGCGCGCGCCTTTGACCTATCAGCTGTTAGCCGCGTGACGTCGTTCTGTCTCATTACTATCGTACCGTGCAACAGTGGGTAGGCAGAGCACCCGCGCGGCTCGCAAGCCCTCTAAGTAAGTTTTATTGTGATAAAAGTGAATGAGTATAAAAAAATGTTTCTTTTGGAAAGTTATTTGTTATCATGAGCACAGTCATGTGTTTTAGTATCGGTCACTAATTACCAGTCACCCTATATTTTGTTGTTTTTTTTGGCTGCTTTGCAACCGTCCATATTAGTAACGAAAGGCTGTTATCTTTTAACTCTTTAAAGACTGAACAGATTTCGAAAAAAGGGACTGAACATTTTTGTACTAAACCTAGTCTGCCTAATGTCCATCATTTTATTTTACTTTCTAAATAGCAGCCACGTATAAAGCCTAGTATCAACCAATACCTGATGGTCTACCATGAAGTCTTAAAGCAGAAGTACTTCCAGTGTGGGAAAGAGATGGCGCTAGACGACATGTATAGCTTTGTCTCAGTCTCAACAAACAAGTTTTGCATGAGCCAATATTTTCTAAAGCGTCACGTGTCCGAGATATAAGCCATCAAATGGAATATTGTAAGATCGTTAATGTTTTCTAGAAAGCTATAATGAAGATAATTTATTTGAAATGGTAACTATTGTAATTATTTAGAAGATAATGTCCTTGTATGATGTCGACAAGCAAAGCTCCTGGTTTCACTCATGGAGTAAAAGTTCCTAAGTACTGCTCTTTGTGATAACCTATGTAGCAGCAAGTAACCGGATCTGGGACACTTGCGCGAACCCACTTGCGCGAAAAGACATAATTGCGCGCGTGGACTTTTGCGCGATTGGACTTTTGCGCGAACGGACTTTTGCGCGCATGGACACTTGCGCGACTGGACTTTTGCGCGCATTGAAAATTGCGCGAATGGACTTTTGCGCAAGTGTCCTGATACCCAAGTAACCGTTTCAAGCATTTAAGTACTTTTTCTTCTGTTGTGCTTCTCAATTTTACTTAGATAAAGACCAGTTTTGTATGGATAAAGTAAAGACAAATCTTATTTTCTCGATACTAAGTGATGTTGGAGGAATACCCAAAGGTATAGTTGTTAGTCTTCTAATCCTTTTATTACAAGCCCGAAGGCTTTGTCCTTGTGGCACTAATGAGAAGACAAATATGAAAGCTTAAATTGCTTCACACTTGTTTGGATATAGTTGATTCGGCATCAAATATTGAGCCCGTTTCGATCAGCAAATTACGTTCGGCATTTGCCAAAGTTCAGTCACTGCTCAGCACAATTAATCGGCTCGATAAATTGGTCCGTAGATGGGTGACCACCCATTACATACCGAGTTTCGGTAAGCTGTTGGTCGCGGCTGTCAATTGTAGATCTTTGACAGTCGTTACAGGTAGTCAGTGGCCCGAAAGTCTGACCACCAGTTTTACCAAGGGGTATCGTATTACCCAGGACTAACTGGGTTGTGGAGGTCAGATAGGCAGTCGCTCCATGTAAAATACTGGTATTCAGCTGCATCCAGTTAGACTAGAAGCCGAAGCCAACATAGTTGAGAAAAGGCTAGGCAGATGATGTACTTTCTTATATCTACACAGATTCCATTTTGTCACCCGACCGTGCCGAGTCACACGGCACTCGAACATAAATGTGTAACACCTCTCACGATAATACCTAGATCTTTAAATAACATCTTAACCTTGAGCTGAGCAGGTACTCAAGTTTTCGTTCAACAACTAATCAGGATTAACTAAGCCCAAGTTAGACATCTAAGTGGTTGATAGATGTAAACGGATATTAAGATGTGGGCCGGATATTACAACGATCGTATCTTCATATTTTAGCTGCGAATGTTAGGGATTTCGGGAGGGAATACTTTTGTGAAATGTAATGTACGTTACATTTACGTACAAGTACGTTACAGGAGCAAGCGATTAGGGAAAGATTGCTGTTTAAATGTAGGTAAGTCGGGCTAATTGCATCTTTTAAAATGCCACAGCTGGTACTTGCACTGTTTATTTTCCTTAGAAATATGCTGCTGAATTTCTTAACTGCTGCGCAGAGGTCTTGGGTTTGATTCTCAGGTCAGGCAAAGTCATAGTAGGTACCAGTAGCGAAGGGTCAATTTTGTAAGAGGTAACCCGGAGTACATAGCTTTAATGTGATTATTTTATTTGTCTATAACAAGCAGTGATAGCCTAGTGGTGTGACCGTTGGACTGCCAAGTCATAGGTCTCGAGTTCAAACCCAAGGCACGCACCTCTGATTTTTCGGATCCATGTGCGTATAGTATAATTATCACTTGCTTTTCGGTGAAGGAAAACATCGTGAGGAAACCAGCATGCCTGAGAGATATTTCTTGACGGCATGTTAAGCCAAGTCAGAGGCCCATGGGCGGCATAAAAACTCTGACACCAGGTTACGAACTAACCACACGATAAAGAAAGAAGAAAGAAGATTTGTCTATAGAATACTGACTGTGCCATCTTTCAAAGGGAAGCAGTAGTATTCGAGTTGTATCGAACCTTCGCCACTGGTAGGTACTTCCATCAGGAATTTCCCAGTAGGCAGTTGTCCAGATACTCCCTAGTACATGGAATTTAAACTAGATATTGGTAGGTAGCTAGTTTGGGGCTAGGTATTAGTATTTCTTTTTTTTTTGTCCCGTCCTGTTCAAATTATAAATATTTGTTATGCGTTGAACTTAGCTATGTTTATTGTATTTTTTTTGTTATTTTGTATGATACACGTCATGCGACAAATAAATATTTTTTCTTTCTTTCTAGATTGGCGAGCTATGGATATACTGTAGGTACACCTCTGCTCAACCCCTCAGGGAAAATAGGAGTGATGTTAAGTTTTCATCATATTGTAACATAACATTTGACCTGTATTCCCGAAATCAAGGTAGGCTCTATCCTCAACTAGAAACTCGTACCGTGTAGCCATTTTTGCAATCATCAGAAGCAGGTTATCATTAGTGGGTAATGTAATTCCATAAAGTGATATTAAATATAATGAGCAATCTGGACGATAATAATTAGGATAAGTTATTTCCGTGTATCATTAATTAACACAAGTTTCCTCGTAATAATTATCAACATCTAATTAGTGGTACTCATTGTATTAACTGGAACATACGGAGGTAGGTATTACCTGAAGATGTCGTAAGTCCTCGTAGTCGTTATTCTATTTAATAATTAAATAAATTAAATTAAATATTTGTTTATTTATGTCAACTAGGCCCAATTGTTAGTAACATTGTTCTTAAAAACTATTGTTAGTAACAAACACAGACATAAAAACAAAAACAAAATTGTAGGTGTTAGGTGTGGGTTTTTTTTTTTTTTTTTACGGATGGGAAATCATCAAATGACTTCTACCGCTCTGGGTGGAGTGAGTGTCAGACTCTTACTGACTAAAACCCATCCATGTTCCTTCATTGCCCTTTGTGTTCCAGGGCCACGGTATCTCTTTCGAACAGTCCCGCAGCCCCGAGGTGTGGGGTCTTCTGACCAGCACTTCCACAGCGTGCCACAACCAAGGTGCGTCGAACTTCTCTACAACCACATATAATAACATCAAGTTCTTAATACTGACATCAAGTGCTTTTAAGCTTCATCCCCCTTCAAATTAGTACAAAAATATAGAAAGATATTTACATAAATAACAGATGTCTGCATCACGGAAACAAAAAACAGCGAACACGTAAAACTCAGTTCCAATTCAGAAAAGCTCTCATTTAAGTGCTTTCAGCGGATATAATGGAATAAAAAATAAAATAAATACAGTCTTGTCATTCCAGTTCCGTTAACGAAGCGAATAAAACTGTCCAACCCTTTGAATAAACCGTGGAAATGGCTCAGAATAGCCTATTAACACTCGGTGACAATCTTGTAGAGGCTTCTCGGAGCGAATGATAATATTTTTCTTTTATTCCAAACAGTCCGACGCTGTTCCTGTTTAATTAGATTATACTAATTGAGCTGGCGCCAATTGTTCGCTTTCAAAAATAAAATTGAAACAAAACACGTTTTGTGGCTCACCCTAGCTTCTTAACTTACTGTTATTGGCTTTGTTGTTTTAATTTACGACGCTATTGTCTACGGAATAGACGTGTAAACAGTTGGAAGGGGAACTGGCTGCCAAATTATGCGTCATCTACAACATTGTAACTTTGGTACGTAACTAATAATACCATGCTTAAAATTTTCCAGTTTTAAATTTTAGAGTTGTCAGCCCCTAAAACTTTGGCACCTCTGCACACCGTGTTGGTTAAAAACTCTGAAAAATGCGGGTCTCCCGAAATATTTCGTGGACCGAACTAATTATGTGACGGTAACGTTCATTAGCAAACTTTCATGTTACTGGTTTGTTTTGTAATGAAATAAAACTAATTAGGCACCGAGTTTGGGTACACTTGTTGAGTACTATTATTTTTGACGAAGTACTATTATTTTTGTATTTGTTTTTTGTTAACGTTCTGCCTTGCTATTCTCGTGGTCGAAAGCGCTACTGCCTGTCTTGTCCTGGGTTCGATTCCTAGGTTGGTGAAAGTGTTATAATGGCTTTCTTCTGTCAGGAATTTCTCAGTAGCAGCTCGGAGATTTTTGCTCGGTTAGTAGCAATAAGCCCACCCCCTATTACAGAAACTGTCAAACTGTCTTTTCTCATCCGATTTTGAACTTGACCGTCAACATTTTATGGTTTAATATCATTTGGAAAACTTTGACATTTTGTGGTAACTTGAAGTCCTGGCGACTGTACTTTAAAACATAATTGGCGAAATATGGGTGTACACACGGCGGCACATGAAGCTATATAACTTAGCCTCATTTTGTATAGATATCCTGTATAATACGAGATCCACATAAACTAGTTTTGTAGAGCTTGAATGGCCGTCAGGAACGTCTCTGCCTAAATCTTTAGGGGAAATGGGCGCTATGTTATGTTATGTTTTTTGTGATAATCTGGGGGAACAATAAGCCGTTGGTCGAGTACTCGAATATCTCAGCTCGGAGGGAGGGAGTATAAATATTTTCCTTTTACTGCGGTCCCCTGCGCTCGCCAATTACAATTGCAATTAAGTTAATTTGAGGGTTCCGTTGTCCGACGACCTGATGTTTTGAGGATTATGTTTCTTAAGTGGTTCGTGAATTGTGATGACCGCCGTATTTTGTTGGCGTTTTTGACCTTTCTTTGTGTAGAGATAAGACAGATATTTTTGGCATGTAGTAATTGGACGATAAGGTAATCATGGATCAGGAAGGGAGAAGTTTATTTATTTTTATTTGTTTATTTATAACCAACTTATACTTACAGTTTACACCACACAAACAAATTATTGGTTGAACATAAAAATCAAGTAAAACTACATAAAATCAAAATCAGAATTTAAAATAAAATAAAAAATAGTAATAAAATTGAAGTGTAAATGACGAAATTCTATTGGTGGTTTACAACACATCTGCTCTCCTCTCGTCTCGTCTCCACTTCGGTTGAGTCCGGTCCCTACATACGGAGTTCCTTCCCTGCTTCGGAAAGCACATCAAGAGCTTTTACGACTTACAGAATTTCATACAAACTTTCAAGTCCTTTTTTTTCGAAATGACTGAACCGATTTGAATGAAACTTCAAACTCATAAGCAGGTCTTAAAGTTATCGGAGAACATTTTCGAAATGTCTTTGTAAAAAAAAGATAATTCGAAACTTCTGTTTTAATGGAAAATTTAAAATCGGTCTAATTTAGCTGTTACACTATTTTTCGAAAATGTTCTTTTTAGAGCTATGTATCTTGCATGTAAGTTGCATTAAAATCGGTTCTGTCATTTCGAAAAAAAAGGACTTGAAAGTTTTTATGAAATGCCGTAAATTGTAAACGTTATTAAGCCGTTGGTCCCGGCTGTCATTTGTAGATCTTTGACAGTCCTTTCAGGTAGTCAGCGGCCCGAAAATCTGACAATCAGTCTTACCGAGGGGTATTCTATTACCCAGTACTTACTGGGTTGTGGAGGTCAGAAAGGCAGTCGCTTCATGTAAAATACTGGTATTCAGCTGCATCCGATTAGACTGGAAGCCGACCCAACAAAAGTTGGAAAAGGCTAGGCAGATGATGATGATCATCTACCAACTTTGGTGGAAGCTTTTAGGTTATAGCCGTCTCATAGATAGGAGGTTCGTTTGCCAGCACTAAGAATACAAATAGGTTTCTAATGCTACGTTATTTATAACAGTTAGAATATGTGCCGGGATATTTATCCTAATTCCTAATAAAAAATCTTGTATAAAACTCATTAGAATTCCATCCATAAATGAGAATCAGTAACCTGTATTTGTATGTAAATATATTAATATCCGAGCCAGAACATGAACCTACACGGAGTTGTTGCCTGTTGTTCCGTAACATTATAACAACAACATGGTGCTACACATAATAAGCGAGTTCTTGAACCGCACTGTTTTGTTTTCTACGCAAATTATATGGCTTATTTAAATTATACAGGGTGTGACAAGACCCTTAACGAAGCCGAAAGGCACTTGTTCTCCCCGTCATAGCGATAATTTTTTAGACCATACCTAGGAATCTTCTAATTATAGAGATATTGGGGGTCAAACTTCCAACTTTTTCACATGTTTTTTTTTTAAATACATGTTTTTAATGTAAGATTTGCTCTAAGCATCTCTACGAACCCCGTACTATTCAATCCATCCATCATCACAATGTTTTGAATGCGTTACATTGAGTCCAACTGTAAAACGTGTTTTTCACCCCAAAATAAAACAATAATTTTTGCGTAAAGTTACTTAGTTTGATGTACAGAATGCTCGGTTGACGGCTTCGTTAAGGGTCTTGTTACACCCAGTATGTAGGATGTATAACGGGTGTAAAAGCCGAGAATCACTAGTTCTTGTTCTCCCTTTGATAGAGAACAATTTTTTATTTTTATACCCGGAAACCTTCCAGTCACTCATGTTCAAAGAGTTTAGAATTATTTTGCCTGCCTACAATTCGCCATTTTATTTTATTTTCTAAAATAACAGCCACGCATTTTAGCAGCCGCTATTTTTTTTGTTATTGTATTTGTTTATTAGTTTCATTTACAGAATGGTAGCTCGAGGCTAAATAATAACAGCCGCTCGGGTGGATTTCAGGTTAAGCCGCGCTTAGGCCGCTAGTCTAACAACCAGTCTTACCAAGGGGCATCGTACTACCAGACACCAGTACTGACTGAGTTATGGAGGTCAGATAGGCAGTCGCTCCGTGTATAATACTGGTATTCATCTGTATCCGGTTAGACTGGAATCCCACCCCAACATAGTCGGGAAAAGGTTAGGCAGATGATGATTACAGAATGCGTAGATGACGGCTCTGTTATGGGTCTTGTTACACCCTGCAGGGCTATAATTGTTAGGGGTAGATATCGCCGTTTAGGACTATTTAGAGAGATTGGGTTACAGTGCACCGGTACCTATTGCATGTTTGGATATCCGTAGGAATTTGATATACACAGGGCTAGCAATTAACTTGCCAGTGTTACTAAAAGATTGGTTCATTTAATCTGTTGTTTAATCTTTTGTTTAAAGATATTTGATTGGCTGCTGTTGTTTGACCAACGGATCATGTTAGTTCACAATATATATTTTGTTTTAACAAGCAAAAAAAGCGTGGGGTGCTTTTTAAGATGTTTTATAATTACTTAACTTTTACCAATATCGGTCAATAAAATATTTACAACAATTGACATCTAGCCCCCCACTCTTTTTTTACGATAAAATGTTTTCTAGTTCAGCTAGTTACAAAAGCGTGTTTTTTTAAGCTTTTTTGAAACTACTATTTATTTTATAGGAAATCCAATTTTCGAAAACGGTCATGGCAACTCATGATACATTAAGTAACCATTATAAAATTAGCTATTTAAAATTCAGCTTCTAACTCACCATGTGTGTCAATGTTATACTAACAGGAATCAAACATCCTTACTATAGGTAATAGGTAACATAAACAGTAACTAACAACAGTTACAACTCCACAAAGAAACCAAAACATCGCTTCCGTTCGCTTCATCTACTTGAACACGACACTAACATTACGACATGGTCATATCGGATACAGTATAGGCACGGGAACAGGTACTTACTCTAAATTGACTGCCTGTCTACGTGTAACACCAGTCATGGCTGATAGCCCCCATAACCCCCATATCACTTTAGTTGACTCATAAAAATCCAATGGCGCGACTATTTGTGACTTTTGCGAGTTTTTCTCCGATTCTCTGGTAATAGTTACACGACAAAAGTAACGGGACGGAGGTTGAAGACTCTTCCGTTTGTTGACAAATAAAGAATATATTGGATTTTTTGTTGGATGATAAAATATAAGGAAAATGTAACGTTTATGTGTGCCCTTCATATATGTACACATCAAAACAAAACATTGTTCGCTGAAATGTATCTGTTACCATATTTTATACTAGCGGCCCGTCCCGGCTTCGCACGGGTGGATATTTATTTTCCCCTAATTCCCCCCTCCCCCTATTTTTTTTAGTAATGAATATAGCCTATGTTACTCAGGGATAATGTGGCATTCTAATGGTGAAAGAATTTTTGAAATCAGTCCAGTAGTTTTTGAGTTTATTCATTACAAACATACACACACACACATAAAAATACACATCTTTCCTCTGTATAATATTAGTGTAGATATACTTATTCTATACTAGCTTCTGCCCGCGACTTCGTACGCGGATCCTGTTGCTTATGCCAGCGATAACGGGGTCGTCAAAATCGAAGATCTGAAACGTCTGATGTCGAATTCTAAGAGCCCGGGGACGGGAAAACAACGGGATGCGCGAGACGATTCGAGACGTTCCATATCTTTCATTTTTGTAAGTCAGAAGTCGATGCGTAGATACGCTTGGAACTCAAGAGCAATTCTCTATCCGTGAACGTCTCCGACTCGCGAGACAATGCGTGACGCTCACGATCAGCGGTCAGTCGCGCATCACGTTCCCCACTTGTCTCTAGAGACCTAGAAGTCGACGCGTAGATACGCTTGGAACTCAAGCGTAATTTTCTATCCTTGAACGTCTCGATTCGCGAGACAATGCATGGACTTGCACGATCAACGGTTAGTCGTGCATCACGTTCCGCACTCGTCTCTAGATACCTCGAAGTCGATGTGTATACACGCTGAGAACTCAAGCGTAATTTTCTTTCCGTGAACGTCTCCGACTCGCGAGACAATGCATGACGTTCACGATCAGCGGTCAGTCGTGCATCATATTCTTCACAGTAGATGCGTAAATACCCTGAGAACGCAGGCGTGCTTCGCGATCCGAAGAGGTTTCCACGGAGCGAGTTGCAGCCTGATGTTCCGAACAGCATCAAGTCTCTCCTGACGTTCTTCGGTAGATTCTTGGGATCTTATGATCCTCAATCTTTTAGCTCCTTTGAAACATTGGGAAAGATTTGACCTCTTTCTAGGCATGGTTATAGTTTTATTGTGAAGATACCTGATCAATTAAAATCTAAGTGACTGTTCCCCTGCGTCACCGGGTAGGCTACCGTGTCACGAAGATAAGTGGAAAAGGAAATTAAACACTCAAATAACATAAGCCCGAAGGCATATTTATTCGATAAAATAAAAAAATAAATGGGAGTTTTGTCCAGTAGAGTCAAATTTTCAATGACCGCCTTCACCGCGTGGAGGTACTCCCAGCTTATGTTATTTTATAATTATACAGTTAAATTAGTGTCAGCTTTGATTTCCACATCAGATGTTTCTGATCTTCGATTTTTATAAGTCAACAGGAAATGCCCAGCAGACCGAACAACTTTTGCTAAGACGTCATTCCTATATGTGTTATGGTGTAGCTGGGCTCTTGGAGTTCCACAACAGGTGTTCCAGATCTTCGATTTTTATAAATCAACAGAGAGTGCTCATCAGATTGAACAATTTTTGCTAAGACGTCATTCCTATATGTGTTATGGTGTAGCTGGGCTCTTGGAGTTCCACAACAGGTGTTCCAGATCTTCGATTTTTATAAATCAACAGAGAGTGCTCATCAGATTGAAAAATTCTTGCTAAGATGTTATTCCTATATGTGTTATGGTGTAGCTGGGCTCTTGGAGTTCCACAACAGGTGTTCCAGATCTTCGATTTTTATAAATCAACAGAGAGTGCTCATCAGATTGAAAAATTTTTGCTAAGACGTCATTCCTATATATGTTATAGTGTAGCTGGGCTCTTGGAGTTCCACATCAGGTGTTCCAGATCTTCAAATTGATTCTCTCAACAGAAAATGCTCATCACGTGGAACAATTTTTGCTATGGTGCTATTTTTGTATCTCTTATAGTTTAGCTGGTCTATTGCGGTTCTGCATCAGGTGTTCAAGTTTCCAAGATAAATTATAGCCTATATGTTGCCCAGACTCAATACCTATACAACAAAAAAAAGATCTTTCAAATCCGTCTAGTAGTTCCGAAGATTAGCGTGTACAAACAAACAGACAAACAGACAAACAGACAAACAGACAAACAGACAAACAGACAGAATTTTTTTTTTGGATTCGTGCTCTATTACTGTTTCTAAACCACACCCAATTTTTTTTTTTTTAATATCTTCAATGTACAGACACAGTTTTTTTACTGTTTTATTATATGTATATAGATATAGATTAGATTTGTGTACGTATGTGTCTCCTCTATCGATCATTACGGATAATTCGTCTCTCTTATTCTTATAACATTACTTTTCACGTAGATTATATGTGGAGATGTTATATTTAATCTAGCTAGGATCCAGCAATTGATAAAGAAATTTTACCAAGTGTGTATCCTTGATGTGACACAATCATTCATGATCTATCATCTTGTAACATTATTTACCTTTTTATGAGCATGTAAATAAAAAATACTCTTCCTACGGAGGAGGACAGTCTCAAAATATTCCGAAACAATTCTTATAAAGGGACGACTTACTATTACTGGCAATTTAGGTTTGGCTAACCTTTACTCAAGCTAGAGTGATCTCTCATTAGGAGGGCTTCCCGGGGCTTTATAAAACACTAGTCGAGTATGATTATTGTCCCACAGGATCATGCTATCGGAATAAAAAGTATCGTATGTGTTAATTCAAGTTCTAAACTATATGTCTGCCAAATTTCATCCAAATCCGTTCAGTAGTTTTTGCGTGAAAGAGTAACAAACATGCATCTATCCATCCATCAATCGATCCTTACAAACTTTCGCATTTATAATAGTACTAGCTGATGTTCGGTAAATGTCCCACGTGAATATACTACCGGGATAAAAAGGATCCTATATGTTAATAAGTTAATCCTGGTTATAAACTATCTATGTGCCAATGTGTTTCATCCAAATCTGTTCAGTATTTTTCACGTGAAAGAGTAACAAACATCCACCCATCCTCACAAATTTTCGCATTTTATTTGTAAGAACTAAGACAGTAAAATAAGATTTTACAATTACCCATTTACCAAACAAATACTTAAAGCAGCCAACCGATTCACCCCCACACCGACTACCAATCCCGCATCTCTTCAATCACTGCGAGAATTAACGAGAATACGCGTATGACGTATGTATTACGTAATTTCCTGTGAAGGCGAGTTTCCTACACCTGCGCTGTATCTACTTTCTGCAAAGTTGCCAGGCGTGATTATGAAAATCCGTATACTAGGAAACCAGTGTAATCTGCATAACACAGAATGTTTGAATATGGTAACACTGGACGGGGATTCATCGCCGCTGTTGTTCAAATCAAAATGGTAAATTGTATTCTTCTCTTTGTCTGTGTAAACAGAAGAATTTGCTTCTACATTTTTAGATGTTTCAATGGGGTTTTATGAATGTCTATAGAGGGTGTAAACGGACACTTCACGAAATCGTCAACCAAGCATTATGTATAATCAAACTAAGTAACTTTATTCAAAAAATATTACTGGGAAACGACTTTTTTTATTGGGATGAAAAATCACGTTTTACAGTAGAACTCAATGTAACTTACTGAAAACATTGTGCTGATGGATGGATTGAACAGTATGAGGGTCATGGAGGTGTTTAAGTAAAAGTTCTTACATTAAAAATATGAATTTAAAAAAAAACTTGTGAAAAAGTTGTAAGTATCTTGGACCCCAATATCTCCGTAACTAGAAGGTTCCCAGGTAGAACAAAAAAAATATCGCAATGACGGGGAGAACAAATGCTTTTGGGCTTCGTTAAGGGTCTTTTTACACCCTTTATAAATGATTATTTTTAACACAGATGAGTTTTCGACCGTAGGCATATAATTAAAATTAAGCAAGAAGTATTTAGTTCAATCAATAAATTCATTACATCTTTGCCATTTTAGATAGCCGTAGTGAAGTACACACAGGTGTGTTTCAATTTTGTTGTACAATAAAGTATAAGTATTCTATTATATACAGAAGTATCGAGGCAGGTAGCAAACAATGTACCTACATGTTACCTATCCACAGTTTCTATTCCTGTAACTGTCAACAGTTGAAAACGCGTTATTCGAATGGCCGTTAGTGATGAGTCTGACGTGTCACTATTGTGCACTATTGCGATCTATAAATCCGGTACGTAAGGGTGCAAACACATTGTATAAGCCCCGTAACTGTAAGTTTGAAAGAGGTATTTCTTTGTAAGTTTATATGTAGGGGGTAATCTCCGAAACTAAAAAATCTATCACTTGCAGAAAGCTACATTATTCGTGGGTGCTATAGGCTAAAAAATATATTTATATCATGTATATTAGCCGAGCTATCATATTTTTTGCGGACGAAGTCGCGGGCGAAGTGCTAGTAAAGGATTTAAAAAAAAGTCTCGCCATTTTGGCGTAGCAAGTGAAAAAGTTGAAGTGAACGCGTAGCCCAAGTGATTTTTACACGTAGCAAGCGCGTAGGCGCGTTTTTGCGTGTAGCATGCGCGTAGCATAAGTGATGTGACTGCTACCTACTTTTCGCATACCAAAGTTTATCGATACTTAGATTCGTTTTTGTGCTCCATTTACCTTAGAATCTACGAGTATACCGGTAACATTTTGCAGTGATTCAGTTACGACAGTAAAGCAATTAAGTCGGTGCGCGAACGTTAGTGGTCACGATAAAAATGGCTGCTGACCGCACTGGACGCATCTACATGCGGTAAATCACAGAATTTACAGGTACGTCGACTAGCAAAAAAAAATAGTTGAGCTATTTTGGTCTCGCTGCAGATAGCCCGAAATCACCTGGGTTAATTTTTAAAGGTTTTTAGAAACTGCGAGCCCCAAATTAAATTTCCCAAAAACGATGTTTATTTAAACCGCGTTCTTGCATCAGAAAACGATGAAATTACCCATTCATTGAAATATATTACAAACAAATTGTTTCCGTAATTGGAAGCCAGTGTAAGAAGCTTCACTGTAATTGACTTGTGTAATTTGGTAAATCAATTTTAATTTTGTAATTATAAGTAAGCTTGTTACGTATGGCTTCGCTTCACTCACATTTATTTTGATTGGGTTTCATTCGATACTGTTTTGTATGTTAATCCATTAGATACATACATAGACATTCATAGGTCGTGCAAGACCGACTGAAAGTTAAAGACAAAATGGTGAATATTATGAAAAAGGTGCGTATGTCGTGTATCGATAACTAAACATAACATGTATAGGCATCACTATAAACAATAAATCGATGCAATACCGATACCCAGAACATGTCCCAAAACTTTCCTCCTCCGGATTTCTAAGATAATGATCATGTATTTGTGACAAAAACAAGCTAATGCGACATAAGATCGGTTTATCGCGATACTGACAGCGCGCCATTTTTCACCCCGACATAACGAAATGTCAGTACCAATGCAGACCTTTATCATTGTCAATAAAATGGTGTATAAATCAAACAAGCCAGCGGGTATATGGAACACGACTGTGTTACACGATATCTGGTATATTTGTTACTGCCGTTTATGTAGCCGAGTTAGTCCGAACTGCGAATGATTTGCTTCGAATAGTTCGATAAGCAAGTCAAAAGGTTTTGTAGTTTCCGATGTCAGGTAAAAGATTAGCAAAAGTATTGAAAGGTTCACAAAACGAATATTGTTAACTAATAACATTCCCATCGCTGCCTGGGACACAAGCCCCTGTCCCACTCCTTCTCTGGGCTATACAGGTTCTAAGGGACAGCCCTCCACAAACTGACAGGGTCCATTCAGGTCCTTATTTTGAATCATATTCCACCGGAATTTGTTTCCGGTTTTTTTTTTCAGTTACTATTCCTTTATTTCAATGTAAAATTACATTCTCTGTACGCAGCACTCCATTTATGTAAATAATACGGCTAAAATAAAAAAATCCAATTGTCTAACGAACGGCGCGTGAAATCAGCTGTTCACTTCCTGCCTAGCTTTTTTTTTTTAATTTACTTATGAAAAATTTCTGTGTTGGAGTTCAGAATTATGAACTGAAGACGTGGTATTAGTTTGTGCGTCGATGTCCCTTACACCCTGTATATAAATCAACAACGCGGGTGCAGTGCGGGTCGTCGAATGTCCCATTACCATCGAAATTTTGGTTCTAAGACATGCCTGATTCCTCAAGATGTTTTCCTCCACAGTTTTCAAAGAAGTTCAGCAATAAGCTCCAAACTACCTAGAGATCTGTAATAGTAGAATATTTGAATAAATACAAAAAGCTATTCCACAGTTATAATCTGCAATTTTAAATGCATCACAATGCTACTCGGCAAGTGTCGTGTCCGAGAGGTCGCGACTCCGTGCGCCGCCGGCTTCTTGCAGGGCCTTTGACTGAAGAATGCCTTCCTAGATTCCTGCCAGTGCTTTGTGTCTTTCCTCCCGGTAATGCAAATCAAGGGAGCTCCGATTGCCCCTCGCAGCTCGCCATTCAACGAGTTTAATAAAGCGCCTGAGAATCCTAGAGTGCGATGAAAAATTCAATTAGATATTTTTACGTTTTCCCTACTTACTCCTGTTGTCCTCGAGGGCAATATCGCCGGGTGAAGCCATTGTCCCCGAAAGGAAATATAAACGGACTCATTTACACCAACCACTAGCTATTGTCGTTTCATATTGTTTGTGCAAGCGCAACCTGTTAATATCCCGCTCTACTGTTTTTCATAGCGCTATGATGTTCAGTCAACTGTATTTATATTTGCATTGCATTGAAATAGTAAGCTAATGGTGAGCTTAAGAACGTTATTAGTTGTTTTTACTCAAATGATTTTAATTAATTTAAATGTACCTAGATCTCAAATAACCTTAAAAATGTTTTTTGAATTTAACTTATTTGTATTGTATTTTTAAAGATTGTGGATATTTTACATTTTATTGGAAAAAACAATGATTGTATTAATTTTGTGTAAAACTTAGTTATGATAGTATTGTGTCGTGTTTATAATGGTCTCTGATTATTTGATTACTTACTGTCTTTATTTTTTTCGTCTACTAACAAAATTATGGATCGTTGTGTCTGATGTAATTGAATTAAATTAACACATGAATGCCCGTCGTTTGGAACAGTAGAATAATATATTTCAAACCAGCTGTTCTTCGTATGTTACTCTAATTCTAATTACAAGGTTGGAGAACAATATAATTTACCTTTTTTCCTCCCTTTCTCTTTCATTAATCCGTGCGTGCTTAGCTAACTAAAGTATCAAAAGCTCCTCTATCTCCGTCCTTCAGGAACACAATTGTATAGAGATGAAAATCTTAATACATTCATTTGATTAAAAGAAATTCTTTGTAGCAGCTCGTTCACAGCTCGAATTCTAATCTGCCGATTTAGTTTGAGGAGTGAATTGAGCGGGATTCCTCGTCGGTCGGGCGCTGCTTTGTCCGGGAGTCCGCGATGCAAATCAATTGAGTGCTTGTGCCGCCCCCGCTTCATAAAGCGATTGCACGAATACCTAGCCCCTCAACCTCCTTGCACTTTCTTAGACGACTAGAATAGACAGAAAATTGCACTGTGTAGAATGTTGGAATATTGCACGCTCCACAGAATATAATATTTTATAGGAAATATAAAACTCTTGTGGATCGGTGAGACAACTCAGAACTGCTTCGTTTTACGAGCACCATTCCAGTTTTATAACTAGGGTCGATGCAAACGCTGCTTTATTCATAACTAGCTTCTGCCCGCGACTTCGTACGCGGATCCTGTTGCTTATGCCAGCGACAACGGGGTCGTCAAAATCGAAGATCTGAAACGTCTGATGTCGAATTCTAAGAGCCCAGGGACGGGAAAACAACGGGATGCGCGAGACGATTCGAGACGTTCCATATCTTTCATTTTTGTAAGTGAGAAGTGGATGCGTAGATACGCTTGGAACTCAAGCGTAATTCTCTATCTGTGGACGTCTCCGAGTCGCGAGACTATGCGTGACGTTCACGATCAACGGTCAGTCGCGCATCACGTTCCCCACTTGTCTCTAGAGACCTAGAAGTCGATGCGTAGATACGCTTGGAACTCGAGCGTAATTCTCTATCCGTGAACGTCTCCGATTCGCGAGACAATGCATGACGTTCACGATCAGCGGTCAGTCGCGCATCATATTCTTCACAGTCCTCTAGAGACCTGGATGTAGATGCGTAAAAACGCTGAGAACGCAGGCGTGCTTCGTTATCCAAGAGGAAGAGAAGAGAAGAGAGGAAGAGGTTTCCACGGAGCGAGTTGCAACCTGATGTGCTCGAACAGCATCAAGTCTCTCCTGACGTTCTTCGGTAGATTCTTGGGATCTTATGGTCCTCAATCTTTTAGCTCCTTTGGAACATTGGGAAAGATTTGACCTCTTTCTAGGCATGGTTATAGTTTTATTGTGTATTGATCAATTAAAATCTAAGTGACTGCTCCCCTGCGTTACCGGGTAGGCTACCGTGTCACGAAGATAAGTGGAAAAAGTCTAAAACACTCAAATAACATAAGCCCGAAGGCATATTTATTCGATAAAATAAAAAAATAAATGGGAGTTTTGTCCAGTAGAGTCAAATTTTCAATGATATACCGTCGTCATCGAATATCAGTCCTAAACTGTTACCGCCTTCACCGCGTGGAGGTACTCCCAGCTTATGTTATTTTATAATTATACAGTGAAATTAGTGATAGCTTTGATTTCCACATCAGATGTTTCTGATCTTCGATTTTTATAAGTCAACAGGAAGTGCCCATCAGACCGAACAACTTTTGCTAAGACGTCATTCCTATATGTGTTATGGTGTAGCTGGGCTCTTGGAGTTCCACAACAGGTGTTCCAGATCTTCGATTTTTATAAGTCAACAGAGAGTGCTCATCAGATTGAACAATTTTTGCTAAGACTTCATTCCTATATGTGTTATGGTGTAGCTGGGCTCTTGGAGTTCCACAATAGGCGTTCCAGAACTTCTATTTTTATAAATCAACAGAGAGTGCTCATCAGATTGAACAATGTTTGCTAAGACGTCATTCCTATATGTGTTATGGTGTAGCTGGGCTGTTGGAGTTCCACAACAGGTGTTCCAGATCTTCGATTTTTATAAATCAACAGAGAGTGGTCATCAGATTGAAAAATTTTTGCTAAGACGTCATTCCTATATGTGTTATGGTGTAGCTGGGCTCTTGGAGTTCCACAACAGGTGTTCCAGATCTTCGATTTTATAAGTCAACAGAGAGTGCTCATCAGATTGAACAATGTTTGCTAAGACGTCATTCCTATATGTGTTATGGTGTAGCTGGGCTCTTGGAGTTCCACAACAGGTGTTCGAGATCTTCAAATTTATTCTCTCAGCAAAAAATGCTCATCACGTGGAACAATTTTTGCTATGGTACCATTTTTGTATCTCTTATAGTTTAGCTATTCTATTGCGGTTCTGCATCAGGTGTTCAAGTTTCCAAGATAAATTAAAGCCTATATGTTGCCCAGACTTAATACCTATACAACAAAAAAAAAATCTTTCAAATCCGTCCAGTAGTTCCGAAGATTAGCGTGTACAAACAAACAGACAAACAGACAAACAGACAAACAGATAAACAGACAAACAGACAAACAGACAAACAGACAGAATTTTTTTTTTGGATTCGTGCTCTATTACTATTTCTAAACCCCCCTCAATTTTTTTTTTTTTAATGTAATCAATGTACAGACACAGTTTTTTTACTGTCTTATTATATGTATAGATAATATAGACACTTATGTTACGGCCTATGAATTGATAATACGGTTGTAAAAACATAAGTGGTTCAAATATTGGCACCTTCATATGACGAATATGTTTAATTTAAGATTTGTGTGTTCGTTCAAAGGAAGAATTTCAAATAACATTACGTAATAAAAAGTGGTCCCATATTGCAAAGGTTTTATTGCTTTCAAAAGTGGCACGGTATGTAATCTCCTCATAGGGAAATTTCATCACTTTGAATTTGGTGTAATTTATCAAATTGCTCGGCGGGAATGCACATGCACCCCCGGCTCAGCTGCCTGGTCACAGTCGTGAGGCAATTTTTTATCTCCCCTCTTTATCCGCACGTCAGCATTGCGGTCCTTGGGGAAAGAATCGGAAGGGCGACGCTGAGGGTAAGACATCGCATTGCTATTGTGGTGGCAGAAACCAATTTTATGGGTAAGATTGGCGATAAGCGGAACTCTTAGCATATCTATGCACTTTATTTGGAAAACTTGTAAATTGCTAAGTGGCGACAACATCTTATCTGAGAGCATTTCGTGGCTCCGACTAAACTTGTAAATGTACGGCGTTGTGTGTGGCATGTCGCATGCCGGGGGATTCAATTAGTGAAATGGTATAATTAACTGAAAATCATTTAAGTCATTTCAATATCGTAGTCGACAATGTCCTCGGAGGCTGAGGCAGTGGAGCTTGTAATTAATTTGCAGCTCGCAGGTAATTCATTAGGTAGGAATCGACCCGCTCGACACCAATATCGTAATTATTTCTACGGACCGTCGCAGCACGCCGCAGCTTTCCTAATTACATTCCCTAATTGAACTACAACTAATTTGTATGCGCTTATTTGCGAGCACATATTTTAACGTATTTAAAGACATGCAGGGAGGGGTTATAGCTTCATTAAATGTCGAGGATTTAGCAATTAATTTGTGGTTTAATGAAATCTATGTAATGTTTGTTATTCGTGTAAGTTATCAGGTAATTGGAAGTGTTGATTTTATTTGAAATGCAAATGAATTCTAATAATTAAAAATAAAATAAAATAATTTAATTCAAATAGGATTCTATAGGCATTGTATTTTATATATATTGTATGTATTACGTGTATTATACTGTATGTATGTAGTTTAGTTTATAAAATTAATTAATTTAAGTAATGAGATGTTATGTTAATGCACATAGGTATATCCTCTTATGCAAATTTCGCTATCGAAATTTGGTTTGCTGTAAGAAAACCCAATTCTGGGTTAAGCTCGACATTGTACATAAGCTATGTTATTGCAATTTGTATGTATATTTTTGTTGTTTTGTGTGCAATAAAGAATAAGAATAAGAATTCATCGCTTTCTCTAATTTACGAGACGAGTCACAGCTGACTTAACTTAATTCTTAACTTTAAGGTTTTCAACTTCACAAAAAGAAAAGCAATATCACCAACAGGCAACCCAGTCACTACACCCAAGGGTACAACCAACAGAAAGGAAAATACCATCAACATAAAACTTTTAAAACTCACTAAACGATATGACCTTCCCAAATAAACCTGATTCTTAATTCCCATACATTTTTGAATGATTAAGGTATTTATTAAAACAGTGTTTCATGGTTTCCCAACGGTCGTATAAAATGAGAGTGCTCTTTTAAACAGCGAGTAAAAAGGTCCATGTAATTATAACTGGAGGCTTTTTAACATTTTTTAACAGCTTTAAGGGAATTTCAAGTGGATTTCCGTCGCGATTTATACAGTGGTTTGCATTTAATTAAAGTACAAATCTTTTAGCTTCCCTTTTGAATATGTCAGATGGTTTTTTGGCTGTTGAATATTAAGGCTTTCGTCAATATTGGGATGTAATTGCTGTTTTTATTTTTTCTGGATTAAAGGATCAGAAATTGGAAGTTTACACCACAATCGGAATTAGTACACCTCAGACTACCACTACACTACACTACTATTGTCTCTTCCTGTAATCCATCCATAGGTTGTCTTGAAGATATCGCTTCTAGCGATAAGACCGCCCATTGTGTCACCCTATGTGAAATGTTTTCTGTTATGAATGTTATTTGTATGGTGTACATAATAAAGAAAATTATAATCTATTCTTTTCTTTGGTTCCGAGTGCCCACCTAGTATTTCGTGAAATCGCCGAGCGGTTGGTCGACTCTTCACGTGACCAGAGGGCGGGCCTATTTTTTGGCCAAAGAATCAGCATTGCCATCAAACATGATAATGCTGCCAAGCTTCTGGGCACTTTTCCTGTTGACAGCGATGTAGACGCATTTTTTGACGCCCTGTAACCCTTTCGATACTTGTACATATTTTTTGGATTTGTAGTTTGTAAATAATGTGAATATTCTTTGCAATAAAATTGCATTCTTTCTTAGTTGAAAAATGCATTAAGGAAATATCAACGTTTAATGTAGAAATTATTGGCGAATTCTCAGTTGTAAGAATATTGGATATCTAAAAACTGAAGATAAGGCTAGCAACAGCTGCGGTAATAATTCTATCAAGAGATTTGATTACTGAACAAAGCCTCTTGTTGTTTTGTTCTTTAGTATCTAAGTTAAAGAGAAGGAAACTTCGACTTACGCAACTACCAAGTAATTCAAATTGAGTTGCTTTCACTGAACGTCACGTGTAAGGAAGTTTTGCCTAACCTTTCGACACAGTTAAGCGGTTGAAGAAAATGGCGAAATAAATTAAACCTAAATATAATTTATTTAAGCTGTATATTAATTGTATAATAAAATATTAAATATATTCGTTGGGAACAAATAAATTGCTGATTTCCAAAAAAATCTTATCTTTGAATGTGATTTAACAAGTCCCTTGAAACTTAAACGCATAAATTTTTATCTTAGCTTGTTATTTTGGCCTTATTAATTCTTTCTTTAAGAGTTATTGGGTTTTTCCATCAGGATTTTTTTAGTAGCAGCTACGGAGTCTGGATTTGTTGAAATTGTTGGCAATAGGCTCGCCGCCTATTACAGGGGACTTAAAACATAACTGGCGAAACGTGGGTGTACTATTAGGTACACCTCTGCTTTACCCTTCGGGGATTACAGGCGTGATGTTGTGTTATGTTTATGTAATTCTTACAAAGCCAAAGTCTCTATATTGATGTGTTGTTCACTTGGGGCACAGGCTTTTCATTCGTAAGTTAGTATACCTCTTAGGTATAACGCCTACCTTTCTCAAACTTACTGAAAATATGTTTACATAATAAATGAATAGGCTATATGGATACGAATACACAACATAAATGAAATATCCATCAAGTACCAACAACCCGTGTTCCTGTTTACACTTTCGCCGGCACGTTTTTATTTCAGCGACGCACGTGGTCGAAAATATATTGAAATAAAGGCACACGTGACACGGTCACCTTAAAACGTGACGTAAAAGTTGTAAGTAGGTAGCTGAGTTTATTTATTTGGAAGTCAAAATGGCGTCTGTTGAGGGTTGGTTCTTTTCAAAAGTGAGGAGGTTATTTAGGCTGATGACATATAACTTTGGTTCTTGTAATCTGTGTTCAGACCAATGATATGTATTGTATAGCGTATGTATATGTGCCTAGAACTTTACTTTCTATGCTGAGAGCATAGAAAGAAAAGTTCTTAAATGAGGAGCTTGTGGCTAAATAATATCAGCCGCTGGGGTCAATCTTCGTCCGTCCGTGGATGTTACACCGTTACAGGTAGTTAGTGGCCCAAAAGTCTGACAACCATTCTTGCCAAGTACTAACTGGGTTGTGAAGATCAGATAGGCAGTTGCTTCATGTAAAATACTGGTTTTCAGCTGCATCCGGTTAGATTGGAAGCCAACCAAGCATAGTTGGGAAAAGGCTAGGCAGATGATGTGACTCAATGACTTTCTTAGTTCCTCAAATGACCATAATTGATGTCTATGAAATATTTCGCAAATATCAAACCATATTTTACAAAAGTGATCTCATAATGTCTTTATTATTTAAAAATACCCTTTAAAGATAGCTGGTTCACTACCTTGCTGTCAATAAACATAGGCGCAAAACAACAAAACCTGGTAACTTTTTCCAATTTCGCTGACCACGATGTAGAACAACAGTTGCTTACATAAGCAAAAAGTTATAACTACACAGCGAGCGCTGCCACCGACGTACGACGGCGCTTGATCGCTTTTGCCTCGCCCGTCTTCGAACTTGCGAATTGCCACAAACTACTTTAATGGGCCGGCGAGACTAGTCTATCTACAATCTTCATGTGTTCTGGAAATCGGCGAATCCCGATACGTTTCGTATCTGCTTGCCGTGAATATTTCAACACACCCTTCAGAAATACTAATTTAAGAAATGGATGAAATACGTTTATTATCTGTTTAACCTTGAAATTGTCTTGTATATGGTTTTCCGGCAAGAAGCGAATCAATTTTAGATTTAAATTGAATTTGATATTTTCCTTGTGCTAATAATAGCTTAAGACCCGGATGTTTAATTATAATTTGTTGCTCATATTTCGCAAGACACGTTCACTGAGAAATTGTTACGGAGATATTGGGGGTCAAAGTTCCAACTTTTTGAAAAGTTTTTTTTAAAACTAGTTTGTAAACTAGTTTTTAAGGTTGTAACTTTACTTTAAATACCTCCACGACCCCCGTACTATCCAATGCAACCATCTGCATAATGTTTTGAGTGAGTTACATTGAGTCCTACCGTAAAACGTTATTTTTCACCCCAAAAAAAAAAATCGTTTCCCAGCAATAATTTTTGCGTAGAGTTACTAAGATTGATGTACAGATTGCTTGGTTGACGGCTTCCTGAAGGGTCGGTTTACATCTTGTATAGATACCAAGCCTAATTTTCCTATTGTCAAATAACAGAACCTTCATCGACCCAGTAAATCACTAGTCCTAGAGATGTCTGCATGGCAATGCAGGTATTGAAATCCGATATTTTTAAATTCTATTATGCCCCGAAGCCTGACTTTCACTACTATGTAGTGGCACCTTGCCAAGTTCGGAAACTACCAATATACAAATTAAACTCCTGATCCATACCTATACAGGGTGTAAACGGACCCTTCAGGAAGCCGTTAACCAAGCATTGTGTACATCAAACTAAGTAACTTTACACAAAAATTAAGCTGGGAAACGACTTTTTTTCTCTTCGTTAAGGGTCTTTTTACACCCTTTATACAAATTTCACTAACCGTGGGTCGATGCCAGACTACTAGTATCATTATTACCTATGTAATTATGACTGAAAAGTAAGTAATAAAGAACATTTCAGTTGCTCTTACCTATGTGCAATGTGAAGATTACTAATTTATTTTTTCTTTGTGTTTCGCAAGTCATTCACTACCTAATTGCTTTAGCCGTATGTAAATCTCGTAAATAGGCATCCTATAAAAGCGGGCTGTCGTAGATATCTGAGAAGCATGTAAAATGCTCACAAAAGCTTCTTTCAATTTATTGGATCTGGGATTATCCGGCGACCGAATAGGTACCTATTTTTTTTTGAATACCCAATCGGATTAACAAATAAATTATATACGTAGGTACTTGTGCGTATTATGCTCACGTGGATTTAATTTAGAATTTATTTTCTACTTAGTAATTACGACTAAAACTGACGATTCTCTCTTCTTGAAAGTCTTCGAATCGAAGTAAAATATCATAACAACTAATCACTTGAGAAAATATAGCGCATCGTACGGAAAAAAAACTTGCGTTCTATTTATTGATTACAATCAATATCTATTAAAGCAAAGCTTTCTATATCTACAAAAAATAAAAGCAACTCCGGGCCATTAGTTATTTTTGCTTTGCAACGCTGCTTTAGCCACCGGTGCAGCCGGCCAATATTTAGAAAGAGTTTGCGATCAGCCAATTCAGAGAAATACTATTCGTTTGAAAACATGAAATCATCATTTAAATCCACGAGTTTTAATTTTTACAAACAACATATCCGTATCCGCAGTTAGAATTTCTGCATGTTTGGGTAACTCAGCGTGGCGCGGAACATTGAATCCAATTAAACTTTTGAAACAAATGTATTTACTCTGTTCCCGACGACTCATATTTTGGATGGGTTAATATGGGGAGCACTTAATTCAATAGGTGTCAGTTTCAACAACACATCAACAAACTGTTAGACAGTTTTACAAATTGTACTGACATTATCGAATATCGGTCTATTAGGGAATTAAAAGTGAAGTACCTGTAGCTAATGTATGTGTTTGGGAGTCACTCCTTGATTAATCGTTCTATTGAAGAGTGTACTGGGTTAATAACCCGTGCTTTATTAATTAATTTATTAAGGCCTATCAACAACTGTTTACACTACTAACATTAAAACAAAAAAATCAAGCGTTTAAATCTTTTTATAGTACAACAATTACTAGGTACTCCCGAGTTCAGTGAAGATCGACAACTTTTCATCCTTATTACTTACGACATAATGGTGAAAATTGGTCGACCCTCAGTGGACTTGGTAATACCACATGGCCAAAATTCAATTATGTTGATTCTTCTTCATGTCGCTGGCACGACAATTTTTACATTTTGTTATTCCAGAACTTCGCCACTACCACCGCGTCATCGGTGGCAGCACAAAGTTCACTTCTGCTGCTTGTTTTTGGGCTAAGAGAGCAGGATAGGAGGTGGAGTATAGTTTGTGACACAGCTCCACAACCACACCCTGCTGCTGTTTCATTGCGGTAGCCCCACTTAACGAGGTAGAATTACATCTTCCTACTTGAGTCCGGACACGGTTCAAGGAGTTCCAGGTGGACCACGGAAGGTTAGACCCCGCAGGAAGATGCTCACTTGGTGGTAAGTAGTGAGTGGGAGGGGGACAACTATTTTCCCACAACTTTTGTTACTATGTTGATTGACAGCTTAGCTAAATAACCGATTAAAAACTATTTACCATTACTATAGTCATCATATTATATTATTGTATTAAAGGGTGCGTGTTCAAAATAATAATATGGAACTAGTGATAACAAAATTCAACATTACTTCCATTATTTTCAGATTCTTTTAAAATAGAACTAGTGATTAAAAAAAACATCAGTTATTCCATCATGGAACTGTTAATGGTACTAGTGGCAACGAACCCTATATTCTACAATATCTAGCGAACTTTCAGTTGGTCATTGATTTTGTAAACGAGGCCGAGAAGCCTCGGCTATAAGAAGGCTACTTAAATACTCTTCCCACGATGATCGGCAAAGAGGCTTAATTTTAACGGAAGCCTTCACTTGAATAAAATATGAGATTGGTGCATAAATCAATCTGTGAGTGAAGAGAGAAGATTATAGCTGCTGCGAAAAATACTTTAGAAGACTAGAAGACCCTTTGAAGAGAGATTTTTATTTAAATTCCGTATATCATACTAAGATGACCGGTACAAGAAATATTTCAGGAATGTTATGGGAATCGAATAATTTCGATTTATTTTATGTCCTCATATGCAATGTATCGTTACCTTGGCAAAACGCATGTAGCGAACGGCAAGCGCGACGACGAGTTCGATGAACTCTGTAGCTAGGCAGGAAGTGAACATCTGATTTCACGCGTCATTCGTTAGAGTATTTCAATATCCATTGTTAGTTTTTTGATTTTAGCCGTATTATTTACATAAATGCTGCGTGCAGGGAATGTAATTTAACATTAAAATAAAGGAATATAGTAACTGAAAAAATGATAAAAAAATGTAAATTTTCCGGAGAAAAATTCCGGTGGAATATGATTCAAAATAAGGAGCTGAATGCACCCTGTCAGTTTATGGAGGGCTGTCCCTTACAATTTGTCCTGTATAATTTGTTATCCTTATCGTGTAAACAATAGTATAATTCATTGATAATTATGAAACTTAAAAAAGAATATTATTACAGTTAGTCCAAAGAACAGGATTTTTAAATTAGACATTTTTGTATCACGCTCCAAAAATTCGGTACCATATCCATACTTGCATATTTACCGAACTCGCAACAATATGTTTCGTTCGGTTGATTGAACTTAATTTTTGTTTGAAAACCTTTACCGTAGTATCTCACTCGAATCCAATAAAATAAATTCACTCCATTCCAACAAATATTTACGTACAGTGCGTGGGTAGGGACACTAATTAAATACTCTACGTTTTGTGCATAAAATTTGGAATGTACAGGGACTATTGATACTATGAGTAACCGAAATAGTTGGAATACCTCAGCAGCCAATGCAATAAACATCAATTATCCGGCAGTTAATTACTGGAAAACTTGTGAAACTCCATTTAAATCGTAGTTGCTTTATAAATTGGCCTCAGTTAGGTATCATGGTAGTTTGATCACTAAGTTGTGGACTGTGGTCTCAGGGGCGTGCGTTTCATCTCTATTAAACAACTCATGTCCGCTGGATCTGCTCCACTCCACCAGTACATAATTGCGAGACGGGCAACTCTATACACAACATGGCTAGATTAGAATTGCTCCCTAGTGCTACATCAAAGAAATATTATCGCAGAAAGTGCTATTAGTTAAGAGTAAGACGTTTTTGGGTCTAAGGGCCATTGTAAGCGTTAAGAGGGGTGTTTATGAGACTTCTCGGTTGGTTTCTTCAAGGATATATAATCTGGAGCGAGAATGATCTTGGCAACTTTATATAAAGTTTTTTATTCAGGCTCTCGATTCTCTCTTTTTCGTTACTTGTTTCAATATAAGAACTCAGCTTTTCGAGTGTGATTTGACTCTTCTTTGTGTCGTAAGTATTTGTAGCATGTAAAGTAGGTCCTTGAAATAGCTATATGAAATCTGTATCCACTTGAAACCTTTAGCTTTTATGGGATATTTTTCAGATTTATTAAAATAATGTAATTGAAAACCCATTTCAATATACTAACTAAAATAACCAGTAACTGAATATAGTTGCTAATTAGGGTGTTACCACATCAATCGATCGATTGACATCGGTCGACGTTGATGGATTGGTGTGGTAGCTTTGGCTGACGTCGACTAAACCATTCTACCATCGATCGATGGCATCGATCGACAAACGACGGAATCGATCGACCCTTAAGCTTTCCTTCTCATTCGTCCCAAATAGGCCAACTTGGTCAAATAACGTTTGCCTTTTGCCTAGCGTTTGTTGAAATTTAATTACATCGACAGAGTTTATTTTATTTGATTAGGTACAATATTTTCCATTTTTCTTCAGTGGGGCAGACCCACCTACCAGTATTGCGTGCATCGAACTGAAAACAATCTTTGTGTCAATTTAAAATGATTTAAGTTAGGCTTTTATACAATACTAACAATTTATTATAAAAGACCAACCAATACCATACATAGTTTGACATTCACAAAAGGAGGAAACGAATAATGGAAACATACGGAAATTGCGCACGGGCCCGAATTAAATTCTATTGTTATTCAAAAAACGACCGTCGGTACTACAAAAAGGGAGAGTTGAATACAATCTTCGAGCACACATTTTATTAGTAGGCTTCACGTTTTACGAGCGGACTCGAAACCTAAATAAAAAGAGGATTCTTCATATGAAGTCCCTTTGTCATTTTTTTACGGTGGGCTGTCAAAAGCTTTTACGATTTCATCTTTAGTCGGTCGGCGTTATGTGCGGCGTCTAATACCTGAAAATGAAAGAAAACCCCTTATTATAACGATGACGAAGTTGCTTCCAATATCACGGTGGCTTGTTCCCTTTTATCTTACTAATGAGCCTCCGGTGTTATGGATTTTTATCGGATTTGTTTTATCATTTATTTGTTTGTGTGTATTATTATGAAGGAAAATAAGTCTTAACTTGTCTGTTGTTCTTTGTCATATATTTATGCTACTGTATTTACTTAATACAATGAGACATTATCGCTATAAATCTCGTGTCTTAACATATTGTTATGGGCTGATAATAAGGGTAAAACAGAACTTACTTGTCCACAAATAATGTAATAATATAATTCGGTTAATGCAACTGTAATGCGTTGTAATTATGACAATAATGAAAAACCTGGTCATAATGCGTTGCCTCAATTAAATTAATATTTTTGCACAATAACATTTTATTTTATTTTATAACGTGCATTACTGAGTTAGTTACGTAAACATTCACAAGTTCAAAGTTGGAATATAAGTCATACAAAAGAGGCCAGAAGTATCCTTGCAAAGTATAAGTTTTCATCAAACTTCCATGGCTCGGTAGCGAGTGGTCGGCAAACAAATTCAATGACCACAAAAAAGTTATGGGGCAAACTTCATCAGTGCTCTCTGCCCCGGGGAAAGCTCAACCTGAAAATATTACGCACGTAACACCGTGCAAATACATTAAATAATAAAACTTCGTGCTACAAATTTTTTAAAACACAATATTTTGCCACTCACTAACCTAATGGTTACTTTCTTGTGTAAATCTAATCTTTTTGGTTTTCAAGAACAACGACAAACTCCAAGCAAAACGATTCGTTTTCGTATCTAACGACCGCGCATTAGATGCATTAGATGTCCAAGACAGAGCTGTTAGTAGTTCATAGCTTAGGGATTTAAAGATTTGAAAGTAATGTGGAAATTATCGACCCTATCAACGTACTGGAGCTCAGCAATACATTCTCTAATATGAGCACAGCAGCACAGCTATATGTTTATCAAATAAACAGCACTAAGAACAGAATGGGGAATCCTCGCACGGACGTGATTCGAGCTCAGGAGATGGCATAAATGGATCGCGTAGCATTCGTTCAAGCTGGGGCTTTGTCGAGATTCCAACTTCATACCCCGAACAATTATTATAAATATTGGCAATGCCTCTCCGTCTATTATATATTCGTTCCTACCCTGAAATATAGACAAATAAACATTATCTACACTGAAAATCTACAATTCAGATCACAAATAGCTCCGTTTCGAGAAATAGATGGGCCCATTTATCTACGGCTTTTTCTGAGTTATTCAATACAAGGATCGTTCGTTTTTAGTAAAAGTATACATCTAGTGATTTACAAACGGATCGCGAACAAAACTTATGAATTGTCACACATTTATCATGGGCTACGTTTGATAGTCCGTTTTATTGGCTATATTTTTGACGATAGGCTTCTAGAGCTTTCGGTGAAATGTGGAGACTTTTATTAGTCTTTTAGTAAAACACGAAGTTTCCCGACATTGGCTGTAAAACTTTATTCTTGCAGTCTATTTTGGTACGAGATATTATATTGGATGAAGGTTTTAGGATTTATGTTCTTTGAACTGATAGCAAAAAGACTTACGGGAATGTAGTTTCATGGAAAGAAAATGCCGGTAACGGGTAGGCGACTAATGGCGCTACGGTATTAATTACCTAGATACCACTATACAATATAGGTAGTACATAAAGGGTCTAATGGAGAAGCGTATACCAGGCAGCGCTGCGCTGTGACATTTTTTTTTCAATGTTACAGCACCACACTGAGTGTCTTATCTATTTTTTGTTGTTTTTTTAATTTTATTTGTATTATTGTTTTATCGTGTGCGAGTCAATTAATACTTTTTCTTTCTTTCTTATATTTTTGGTAAAAGTACCTAGCTAAAGTAGTGAACCGACACAAAATCGTATTACAAAGTTTTAACTTGATTAAGTTGTCCTATTACGAATTTGGCGTATATTTAAGTATTCGTAACAGCGTTTGGAGAAGTGTTTTCATTCAACTCGAGCGCACTGTACTACAACTAAGCAAGTCTTTTCACTACCCTGTATATCTCAATTTGAATGGCAAGGTTCCATACTAAGTTTGAATACTAAATAAGATGCTTTTAGTAGGAGCGCCCGTTTAGGTAATTGTGTACCTCGGTCGTGTGCCAATGGAATCGTAACTATTCGCGTTCTTAATAAAATTCACTATATTCAAATTGCTCTTGTAAAGGCTAGTCTACTGTATTGGATTCTGTAATGAAATCAGGCGATCCTCTGTTGTCAGATAAAGTGATTGGTTTGCCCTAAAATCCTTTGGAAAATCCTTTTATTTAGTAAAATAATGACTAATCCCAAATGGACGGAGTCCGTTCAATAACTGACGATAATCCCGATTGGATTCTCCGGAGAAATCTCGGTTAGCTAGTTTGAAAGAAGAACGTTTGTGTAAGCACTAACCCGTTCGGTACACTTCAAAGAGCATATTGAACCAAAGCTAGGAATGAGTGGAGCAGTGTAAGAGCACACTCCCTGCGGAACCCTAATAAATCCGCTGTGACCGGTGTTCATTAATTTGCTGCTGTCAAGCCGGTATCTGAAATTGTTGATGTTTTGCGCATGTTTGTGGCACAATTTATTGGCCCAATCATTCGTGGCCCCTAAAGTTGAGCGGTACACTTGTTATGATTAATTATAATAATAGATTTTCCGTGGGTTAAATATCATGTAATAATACTCTTCGGGTTACCCTGTTAATCTGGGTATTCATACAACCAAATATGAGGTAGATTTCAACTCGAACAAATTTTAATTAAGGGCTTGACGTACAAATTAAACAGGATCTAAAATAATTTCCCAATTATTTTATAAAACGGCTGAAATATAGGCAGAAGTAGAAAATTAAATTAAAGCGAGTCGTTCTAAAAAACATAAAAAGTACGTAAACCCTTGTCGGTCGTTTACAGTACATTATTTTAGTACCTCAGTACTTAAGAGCCGAGGTATTCAGGCAACACTCTTAGAGGCACTAGGTCTGAACAGCTGATTGGATCTTACCTCCTCCGTAAAGGAAATGAAGCACGTAAACCGTACCCCAGCAATAAAAGCAAATAGCATAATGTGCTATACCTTTTACAAATTAAATTGTGGTGTTTACTTTGGCTTCTTCTTACCAGTAAGCGGTTGGAAACTGCGAGGGGCAGACGCTGTAGGGGACTAGTCTTTAATTGTGTCTTTACTCCAGGGAGTTTATTTGATGCTAAGCGATTTCAGTTCTCGAAAGTTCGAAAGCGTTAGGCTCTAGAGATTAGGTTTAACATAGTGTTGCGAGAATAGAACATTCTGCTGAATGAAGTCTAAAATACGGTTTTATTTTTTATTTTGAGGTCTTATAGTTTTGTACTGGAAGCTTTTTTCACTAAACCTCCAAAATAAATAGCTGCAAATTTACATAATACACCAAACCGAAACTCTACGAATAAAAAAACAAAATAAATAAATTGGAGCCGTCACAGGAGTGGCAGGAATAAAGTTATATGACTCAAGTATTTTGCTCGAGTCGAGCCACGGCTCCGCCGCCACTCTCCGAGTGTTTTTAGTGAAATCACGAAGCGGATCTCCAAATTCATGGCAGGATCCTACTTGGCGGATATCATAACAAACGTAATAAAAACTTTTCCGCAAAATATTAGTTTTTCGGACCATCAGAGTTTACAGAGGACTGAAAGACAACAAGAAATGGCTCTTCATTTATTCCTCATTTTTAAGTTAAATAAAACTTTTGCCTTGCTGTGATCGACGTTCTGTTTAAACCGGGTTAGATAAACTTTTAGGCCCACTCATTATTTTTTCAAGAAATCGGAGTAATTTTATGGATCCAAGAAATAAAACGGTATTCCAGTTAATAAGTTTTAGGATAGAGCTTCTCGGATGGTATTTCCTAAGTGATACTTTCTACATCTCAAGTGCCTATAGAGTGGTGCCCTAATAGATACTACGTGTTGCCATTACGGCTAGTGGTTACAATTTGCGCCAGGAGCTTTCACCTAACTTAAAAGGGCTCCCCATCAAATGGGCGGTATATCGAAAACCCATTCGAGTAATTTGAGGCGAACCGAAACGACATTGTCGCTTAAGCGATTCAATCCTCCGCGACCGCGCCGGGACCTACACGACGATTTGAATTTAAGCGATTTTATGTGAGCGGTAATGTCACCGTTGTGAGCGCTTTGTCGCCAATAAATTATATTTGCTTGTTCGTTTACAGCCCGTTGTTTACACGGCGGACGAGCGGTGGATGAGTGGCGGCGACGCGCGACGGGCCCCGTGTTTACACGAACATCGTAGATGACTGATAATCGTTTTACGGCATTCGTTTATGTCACAGATAAGGTTCGGCAATCACGAATCCGTTTGTCTCTTTGTGTGATTTCTTTCGTGTTCCATGTTTAGTGCCGTCTGGGATTGATAGCAGCCGTCTTTACGACTGAACTATACGCGTCTTGCACAACTTTGTAACTGATTTGTGCTTTCAGTTGGAAAACTCTGATATAATGCGTCGTTTGTAACTATTTCGAAAATAAACAATGAATACTTTCTGCAGTTCTCCAGTTGCAAGAATGGGAAAACACATAGTTTATATTTTTTGCAATGTGACCTAGTTGGATGTTTGAGTTTCATGACTTTGTCTCACGGGATTTCTACGCAATTTCAACTATAATTAAAGTGCATCAGAGTCGAGCTTGTAAAGTATTGTTGCAGTAGAAGGAACAGGAGATGAATAAATAACTGCCATACTTTATGCTAGAATGGAAAGTTGCTCGTAGATAGTTGCGTGTGTGTATTGTGTTACATGCTTAACGTAGTTGTTCAAATTAACATTGTTAGTATTTTTTTATTGTTAGAAAATCTTTTATCGAGTTTCCTGCGTGCCTCGGAAAACACAATAAGCCGTTGGTCCCGGCTTTCATTTGTAGATCTTTGACAGTCGTTATAGGTAGTCAGTGGCCCGAAAGTCTGACAACCATTCTTACCAAGGGGTATCGTATTACCCAGTACTAACTGGGTTGTGGAGGTCAGATAGGCAGCCGCTCCAAGTTAAATACTGGTATTCAGCTGCATCCGTTTAGACTGTAAACTGACCCTAACATAGTTGGAAAAAGGCTATGCAGATGTTGATGATGAAGGCAATCTTTTATGCCATCAATAATTTCCGCCTCTGCTTGCTACGCTTCGGTGTGACAGCCAGCCACATTTTACTGTCGTCATTCTCGCAGCGATAGCGGCTCAGCCATCGACACTGATATGTCTACACATGTATTACGTGTGTAACGGGCTTAAGCTTTTACTTGCCAAAGAAATAGTTAAGCTACACGTTAACGAGTTTACTCGCTCGTGTGCGGCCCGCCTAAAGCGGGTACAGTCGACAAACTTTAAGTTGCATTTAAATGTGAATTTGTTCGTACAGGACTTGTATTGTGACTGTTGCTGCCGCTGTAACCGTCTGGGAGTTGACAAATTGTGTTGTGAGATTTTGTTCTTTGTCTTAGATTTTGTTTTGGTTTTGTATATTATTGAATAGTAACTGTGGATTTCATGAGCTTGCTCGTGAAAACACATTATTTCATTAATGTGAGTTCTGTAAAGTAAACAAACCAAGAACCTAGCTGATCGTAAATCTTGATCCAGGATTTTCATAATTATGAGTTTCCCCAATCTCTTAATTGCCTCTTTTGATTGACAAATTGGTTCTAAGTTGAAAATCAGATCCTCAATCATTTCACCAAGGATCTAACGAATAAATTTCTTAAATAAATTTTGTAATATCAATAAAAGTCAATAAGTAATTAAAGAGAGCAGTTAAACACGATCCAGTTATAAGCTTCTTATTCTAAACAAATACTTCATCAACTCAAAAATAATTAGGAAATGCTCCGCCAATACCGGGTTATTACGTTCAATGTTCGGAAACCCGTGAACTTTCGCCAAATCAATCGTAGACCGGGCAATCAATAAGAAATTTATGGAAAAAAATATTGGAGCATTTTTTCGTCAATTTACCGCGTCAATCGTTGACGTAAATTAAATTGCGCGAATTAATATACGTAGGTTCGTACATCTACGCCGTAATGTTGGGGCGTACCTCCTTCGTCGTGAAAAATGGAATCACAGCGATGAACAATTTGTCATTTTAATGTTTTCGTGTCCGCAACCGGTACGCTTACTATGGATAGACAATTTATAACGCGTGTCATATCCCCTTTGTACGGCAAGGCAAAATATCTAGCTGTGAGGAGAGGAATGCAATTTGTTGGCGCGTACATATCGTGCGAAAACCGTGCGAAGTGTGGTTGTAATTGTAACGTTATGCTGCGCACACATTGTGTATAGATCTTGGAACGCGACTTGATTCAAGTTTTGTCGTATGTTTTGATCAGAGTTTACAATTTATTCGTTCGTCTTCTACCTTCTTGATGCACTTTTAACTATTGATATTTCTTAGAATTTGCTCATAAACTTTTCTCATGGAACTTACAATAAGAAAAAATACAAACACACACACACACTCAAACTCTTCTGCAGTTTGGCAGGAGTTTTGTGTTGTTACAATATGTGTGAAATTTCTATGAATAAATATGTTTATTTAAAAAAAAAATACATTAATAATAATTAGTCACGGTATCTTTTTTTTTCTTAATTTATTTTTTGGGGCTTTTATCCACAAGGATACGTCAACGTATAATTCACTATACTAAATAGAATTCTACTACACTACTACTACACTTATATTAAATGGAATATTTAAAAAAAAACAAAAAACTGGGAACATAATTACACTAATTCACACTGATTCACACGGTATCTGTTCATACGAAACCATGCAGAAATTCAGATGAATGAGTTAAAATTCAACAAACTCCAGCATCCCGGTATGGCCACAATTTCACATCAATTTTAAGTTTTCCGAATTTTCTTGCTTAAAAACGAGCTGTAGAACGAAACCTAGTACTCCAATAGCAACATAGGTACCTACCAGTGGCGAAGCTTCCATAGAACTCGATTCCTACCGGCTTCCCTTTGAAAAATGGCACAGTCAGTATTCTATAGACAAATAATATGATCACTTTAAAGACATGTACTCCGGCTTACCTCTTACAAAAATTGACCCTTCGCTACTGGTACATAACTGTAACAATAAAAGTTTCCTTAAATTATATTTTAGTAGATTTATCCCCAACCAAGTCCGAGACGTTCACGAGATAAGCGTAATATTATACCACGAGGCTACTGAAATTCCCACATCATAAAATTGGACTCGCGCCGACGCTATAAAACTGATCATTTATTTTTACGACATCGATCCCTAGGTTAATAATTGTGTCGCCATAATTTTTTCCAATTCCCATACATTTTACTACGAGTTTTTTACGAGGTCAACGCACCTACCTGTTAGAGGATTTACTTCGACATTTTGATCGCTTAATACGGGTTTGTTGATTCTAAGAAAAAAGCTACTGAATTTTTATTTTGAAATTTATTTTAAACGCTTTTTAGGATGGTGATTATCGAATGGTGTTTTGTAATATTTGCTGAGCAGACTGGATTTAGCGTCAAGACTGAAATCCTTATCCTTACTTCCTTACTATTATTATAAATGCGAAAGTAAGTTTGTTTGTTTGTTACCTTTTCACGCCTAAACCACTGAACTAATCATCCTGAAATTTTGCATTTAAGTTGTCAGGTGTACAGAAACGGACATAGCGTACCTTTTATCCCGAAAAAAAGTACTGTTCCCGAGGAAAACAACATTAACGTTGTAATGATAATAGATGGCGCCAGGTGTCTTTCGAATCATGATTGAATTATATTATTACAAGCAGTGAACAACCCGAATTGATTGTCAAATTCTAAATTAACGCGACCGAAGCCGCGGGAAAAAGGTAGTTTACAATAGCAGTATCATTTTATAATGATCCGAGCTTTTCTTAATTTTTATTTGTTTTCTACTTATTTCTAATCAATTCTTAATTCAAACGATCATATCTATCACACCTACCCCCTAATACCTAAGACTGCCTCGTTGGTCTAGTGGTTGCAATCGCGACTGCTGCAGCATGAGGTCCTGGGTTCGATTCTCAGGTCGGGCAAATTGTTATTGCGTTCTTCCATCAAGAATTTTTCGGTAGCAGCCGCGGATTAGCCTCTGGATTAGCGCCCAGTTGATGGCAATAGGCTCGCTATTACAAGAGACTTAAACATAACTGGCGAAATGTGGGTGTACTATTAGGTACACCTATGCCTAATCTTTCGGGGAGTTTATCTTATATCTATCACAATTCATCATCACGTTACGTGTGAACTCGTAAAATATACTACACGCCAACGACACCGGTCTACAGTAAGTAGTTCCCTAGACGCCTTTAATGATTCTCCCTCGCTCCTTAACCGTTAATTAAGCTTATTAATCCGAAGGCACGACCACCTTGTTTTCCTTAATTGGTCCCAGTTTTATTTCAGAGCCGAGCTTCAGTTTTCACTACGAAGTTTATACATCAATGGTGTCTCTTACGTGTATATGCGAGGTTAGGTTATGATTTGCGGAGTTGTTCTAGTGTCAAATCAATGTGAAATCTCATGGTGGCACAAAGAGATTTAAAACACATATAGAGAGGATATTGGGAATATTGTCATACAATAATTTTCGTCCTGAATATTTTCGATTTTGACACACGAATGCTACCTGACAAGCGGGCGTATGACACAGATGACACTAGACAGAACGAATTATTACTAAGTAGTAACAAGTTTTGGATTACGATTTTCTTCGTCATGACCCGTCTTTAGCTCGGAAGTATTTAAATGTCTTTGTGTCATATGAATGCGACCTGACAAGGCGACGTATCGCACTGGACTGATGGACTTGTTACTAATTTGTGACAGGTTTTGGAATTGTCAGTTTCTTGGTCTTGTCCCGTCTATAGCTAGTTATATTTGAATGTCTTTGTGGTGGCACTACGCTTGGCAGATGTGGGAAAATATTCGCCTTCTAGCATTAAAATAAAGTGAACTATATCGCAATAGGCATAAAAAACATTTTGTTTTGATCCAATATTGCGAAAATTTTGACAAATACGCCAAGTGAAGTGCCAGCATCAGACATTCTGGTTTGATAGAAACTGTAAAGAATCAACCTGTAGTCTGTCGGGCTAGCTTAAATTTAATATTTAGCAATTGCAGAACAAAGGAAAGCAATGTGAATAGATAATCGAAATACACAAACAAGAGTAGCCTATTCAAAGTTCACATACCACTCGTGTCGAGAGTTCATTTGTTGTAGTAAATCAATGATGCAACAAAATAGAATAATTGGATATCACTGAATAAACTAATGGATCAGTAAACCGATTTTGAGAGCACAAACGAATAACGAACTAAATCCTCTGTACTGTACAATTCCGCGAATCGCCGACACAGAGCGAATTAACCTGATTTATTACATCAAGTTGATGTATTGCTGACATGAAGCGGCGAATCCAATGATGATTTTCAATTTTACGTACAAAAGGTAAGTTAATATTGTTTTTGAAATATTTCATGCAAAGTGAAAGCAGAAGAAAGAGAGGGCAATAATAGAATTATTTTTCTGAGCATCCGCTGAGCCAGCAGGGGTCGTTATTCAATTACAAGGGAGGGAAAATACGAGGCGATGTTTACCTGTGTTGCTGCGGGCCATCCGACCGAATCTTTTTACCATAATTACCTATACCGATGTATTTTTAAGTATACAAACCCCTCTCAAGGATAGCGAACTTAATGAATTCGGTGCGAGAGAAAATCTCGCTCATTTTGATATCCTACGTGATATAAATTGCATTTTTACGAATCCTGTATACGCCGGCGGCGGCGGCGCGAGGCGTTATGCTAGATCGAAAACCATTTTTGTCATTTATTCGCAATAATCCAATATGGGAGCGGGTGCGCGTGATCTCATTGACACTAAGCTGGGCACGGGTTGCTATCCATTATTCATGGTGTCCAACCCGTCGTGAATAATATTTGATGCGGTTTTGAAATGGCATACCGTTAGAGAAACTTCAGTTTCGGAGAATTTACTGCTTCATTAGAGGCGATGGGCTGGTTGGTAAATTTGCTGCTTGTTCCTGAACTCGGCCACTGGGTGACGTTTCGAATTTCAAAGGAATGAAAGGCTTTCTGTTATTTGAATGCGTCGTGCTTACATGGAAGGCTTAATAGTTATAGGTTAGTGTGAATGCGTGTCTGAATACATTATTATGAAGGACTAATTTAGGACTTTCAGTTGGGCCAGTTTAATGTGAGTGTTTCCAATGAATGAACATCAATTTATGCGTATTTCACTACGTTAAGTCTCGTACTTACTTTGCCGGTTAGTAGATAAATGTAACGGGTTTCGTGTTCTCGATCCTTCTGTTAAATTTGTTGCATGTATATGTGTGAAAATGAGAACAATCTCGGTCGGCGATCACTTACCATAATGTGTAGCATTTACAACCCTCATATATACATACAAAAGACTTTGGCAGCAAGAAACGGAAGCTTAAGCTGTAGAAAATACGTAATCAGCGTTTTGGCACCGCTGTACACCATTTTTGGAAGGAAAGTACAGACAGTATGTCTCATTTAGCGTGTATATATGTATGTAAGTGGGTAAATATATGGTTGAGCCTGTCGTCAGGGGAGCCTGTCCAGGGGCGACTTATTTTAGATAAGGGACCCGCGGGTTTCTCGGTTCCTCCTTGTTGACTTATTGCGTCTATCGCGGCATCGTCGCAATACCAGACATTCCACTGGCAAATTGTGTATTTACCGTACGAAATATATGTGCGATATTTTGAGCCTAAATTACTCTTTTATTAGAATAGGGCCAGTTACCGTATGTAAACTATTTTGTGTTGTATGTTTTGGAAATAAAATAATAAGATAACTTTTACTTGGTAACAGGGCAAGGAGAGAGAAATAATTTGGGGAAACGTTATTTTACTTTATTGGGACATTTAACAGTTACACATTACAAATTGTATGACAGAATAAGTTTTAAACTAAATAAAGTAGTTTAGTTTTATTTTATTTGCGAGTTTCTGAGAAACGACGAAGTTTATTAATATCGGCGTAGATTAGTCTATTTCGCGGATGAATGTTTTTATTAAGGTCCAGCTTTATTACTGAGACTCTATCTACCTGCATTAAAAATCCTTGAAAGTAGAGATAGCTTTTCAACATTTCACTTTGAACATTTAACTAAACAAGAAACACCCGTTAACTTCCCTCGCCAAGCGTATCAGCGTACAGATATAATTAGGTACAGTCGGCAACACATTAAGTTAGCTCCCAAAGCTGGAGTATGTGGCTGCTACAGACTACGGAGTGACAGCCGGCCCTTAATGCGGTTAAACAGTTAAACAGCTTTAAGCCTACTGTAGCCAGTGTACCGTTGGCTAACTAGTAGCTGAGTTTAGCCCCGCTTGTGGTTCCGTCTTCATTAAAGGACTAAGGACTTTGAATTTATAATGTAGGGTTGAGAGGAAAATGCATTGGCTGTTGGGGGTGAAGCTTTAAAATATTGATTGTTTTCTGAGCAGCTAACAGAATGGCCTGTGGACGGTGAGTAATGGGTAAGCTCACCGTGCGTCCGTCTTATCACGACAGGCCGTGTCGACGGCGCTTTCGTGTTCCACGCGCGCCTCAAAGAGATGTTAGATACCAGGAAGGGGCCCGCAAGGGCCGATGCCTGCCGGGGCTGCGGGACTGTTCGAAAGAGATACCGCGGCCCTAGAACACAAAGGAGGTACAAAGAATGAACATGGATGGGTTTTAGTCAGTAAAAGTCTGACACTCCCTCCCACTCCACCCAGAGCAGGAGGAGTTATTTGAGATTTCCCATCACAGCTCTCACGCATAGCTCTGGAGCTAATAAGGTCATTAAGTTATAATTTGGGGTGATAAACAGAACCCTGGTACACTAATGGAATAAAAATATATACTCCCATTGGAGAAAATCTATTTAAAACGCAGTTGCGGCTGTTGCGTTGCTGTAGTCTTGATCTTCTATTATTTTCATTCAGTTCCGTAAATGTACCTACAAATTGTGTACAATTGTATAAGTACATACCAAGCAGTGATAGCCTAGTGGTGTGACCATCGGATTGCCAAGTCATAGGTCTCAAGTTCGAATTCAAGTGCGTATTGTACGTTCTTCGGTGAAGGTAAATATTGTGAGGAAACCAGCATGACTGAGAGATATTTCTTGATGGACCTCTATCTGTCAGGGATGGCAGAGCCCGGGTATGGTATGGTCTTAGACATGGCTGGCATCGAAACCTACAGGTTATTTTAATCTACAGATTCCTTTATTCAGTTTAAGATATATAACCTCCTTAATTCCAGACGGCCATAATCTACAATAAAACTGCCTTTTTTCGCCTTCATTAAATTAATTGAAGTTAAGTAGATTTTTTATAGTTTCAGAAAATAGATTGGTTGCGTGTAGTGCACGTGTTGTGCATAGTAATTAATCATTTCTTTTAACTACTTGACTTCAAGTTACTAGTCATAGCACACTTATAATACTGTAGAACTGTTTCTGTGGAATAAGTCGGCCTTCATTTCCTTGATTTGTGGTGTCACTGTTGAATGATGTAACTATGATTTTGTAACAATATTTTGATTCAAAAGAGTGTCCTTGTAGTTTCTTGCCCATTCTTCTCCATAGAGATCTACGCTTTGGAACGGGCAATTGCAGTACTATTACAAGTTATTATGCCTTGTGACTGGGACTATAGCTTCGCTCTTTTTGTATTTTTTTGTCGTTGAAAAGTGCCTGTAATGACCTAATTGAAATAAATGCTTTTTTATTTTTTTCGCATTGGAAATCATCAAATGACCCCCGCTCTGGGCGGAGTGGAAGGGAATGTCAGACTTTTACTGACTAAAACCCGTCCATGTTCCTTCTTTGCCCTTTGTGTTCCAGGGCCGCGGTATCTCTTCCGAACAGTCCCGCAGCCCCGGCAGGAAATAAATGCTTTGAGTTTGAGTTGATTCTGGCTTTTAGGAAAGACTTTGGGTATAGTATGGCGGGCTTTTCCCAGAAAGCACTGTACAGGATCAGCATCTCGTCAGCTCATATTTACTAGTTGATCTCATTCCAAGGCGTGGCCGTTTCGGTGCGTTGTTTTCTGGAGTTTCATAGAAAGAATTCAGATCGAGTTGAAGCGATGGTAATCGTGTGCAGTGCTTACATCTGTGCGATGACCTCTACCCGTATGAAAGAATGGGTGGGGTAGAAGTTCATCATAATAATTACATTCTCCTTGCCATCTTTATTAATAACACTTATTTTTTAACTTCCTGCTTCCTTTGTTTTAGTATTGTTACTGGATTTGGGAGTGCAATCATCGTAAACTTATTATTGCTGGCAATGAAAAATTGTCCATTCGCTTGTCACTTTTTATTTTTGTCCTTTTGAAGGAGACAAAAATAATTTCTTTGTAGTCTTGAACGAGAAATAAATCTTTGGTTTGTTTGGTTATTTGTACCCGCTTCTACCAAAAATATTTTGTTTATCTATCTAGAGGGTGTAAATAGACCCTCGAAGCCGAAAAGCACTTGTTCTCCCCGCTATTGCGATCATTTTTTTGTTCTAGACCATACCTGAGAACCTTCTAGTTACGGAGTTATTGGGGGTCAAAGTTCCAACTTTTTCATAAGTTTTTTTTTAAATACAAATTTTAAGGTTAAAACTTTACTTAAAATACCTCCATGACCAGTTTCCTATTAAATGCATCCATAAGCACAATGTTTTGAATGCATTCGATGAGTTTTACCGTAAAAGCTTATTTTTCACCCCTAAAAAAAGTCGTTTCCCTTAGTTTGATGTACAGAATGCTTGGTTAACGGCTGTCGTGAAGGGTCTGTTTACACCCTGTATAACTATATCTATGAAGTCGTTTTTCCGGGCTGACTGTCGACGCAGCTCAAACCACTGGACGGATTTGACATAAAGGTAGCTAATAAGACGTAGGCATCCATTAAGAAAGGATTTTGGAAAATTTAATCCAAGCAGGTGATATAGGGGGTGAAAGTTTGTATGAAAATCCGTCACAGGACGAAGCTGGTATAGTAAGGTACGAATGTCCCTAGGCCCCGCATGTATAAAGTATCAAGGCTTATTCGTGGAGCTGATGATGGGCGGGCTGCACACGGTGGAGGTGAGGCAGTCGCTTCTGCATTCTAAAGGCTCGCTCCTAATCGGCAGCTCGAATAAGATCGGCAGCTAAGTCTGTCTGTCTGTCTGCCGAAATATCGGGAATTCAAAACATACAGTAAACATGGTAAATATCACGTTTCAGTTAATGATAAATCTGTATAGTTCAGTAAATAATTAGTTTTGTAACATACTTTCAGTAAAATGAAGATTCCTTATAATTAAGAAAGGAATTTTGAATTGACTGAGAATAGTTTTCAAATTAAATTCCTCAACAATAAACCTATGCCTGTACGTGTAGCAACTGTATTGACGTTATAGATAGGTTATTAGTTACTACGCATTGTCTATCAGCCAGCAATTAATCGCTATGATTGCTCACTAATCTAGTGCTTCATATTATACTCAAGTTACAGGTCCTTTGTGTTACATCGCGTTTCAGGAAGCTGATAAAGCATCGTTTGAGTTGCTTTGTTTGTGCTTCATTTATGACTTCCTATAGTTGAGGTATTCCTCAAAGCGCAACTATTTTTAAGCGCAACCAACTAAGCGCAACTAAATTATTCCTCGAAGCGCAACCATGAGTTGCTCTCACAAATTCAAATTAAAAATATTATATGTTTATTCCTCAAAGCGCAACCATGACGAAAAATAGATAGAGATGGGTTTGATGGACTCATTAACGATATTTTTCATCCTGGTTGCGCTTTGAGGAATACCCTCTATAGTTAGGTAAACTAGATGGCTTAGTTAGGTAGATATGCACAGATCTGTCGATTGATCACCAACTATTGTTTATTGATTGGTGAAATCTTCTAGTGTATTGAAAAAGGCCGGTTGATACACGTCGGCATTTGTCACCGCAGTTCTCGGCTACAAAAGAGCCTTTTTTTTTCATCAAATGACGCCCCCCCCGCTCTGGGCGGAGTGGAAGGGAGTGTCACACTTTTACTGACTAAAACCCATCCATGTTCCTTCTTTGCCCTTTGTGTTCCAGGGCCGCGGTATCTCTTTCGTAGCTTGACAGTCCATCTTCGTGATGTCTGTTCATCCGTCAGTCTGTCTGTCATTTCCCCTTTAGACCCTCGCATAAAATGTACTTTTTTAATAAGGATTTGATTCGTGACAGTCTCGGCCTCATTGATATGATGATTGTAAGCATTCGATGCTGCCATTGTGGCAGCTCAGATCCAAAATTGTTTTGCGAATTAGTCTCTCTGTCAAGGTCAATTAACTCCAGCGTACCCCGTAATCTGCATTTTTACAGGGTATTCCTCAAAGCGCAACTACTTTTAAGCGCAACCATAATGAAAAATATTGATGGGTGTGATGGATTCATTAACGATATTTTTCATCATGGTTGCGCTTTGAGGAATAAACATATAATATTTTTAATTTGAATTTGTGAGCGCAACAAATGGTTGCGCTTCGAGGAATAATTTAGTTGCACTTAGTTGGTAGCGCTTAAAAATAGTTGCGCTTTGAGGAATACCCCATTTTTACGACCTACAGTCTGCTCATGAATGTCGATTTAAATATCAAAGGAATTATTAAATGAAACAAAATACAGAAAAATACCACATTTAACTGTAAATACTGTTTCTGGACCGTGTGTATTCGGACTGGACCACTGCAGTGTAACTTACAAGCACCTACGAATAAATTAGCTCGACAGAAGTGTCCAGTATTATGCTATCCTTAAAAATACAAACGATTAAGTCCTTTGTATAAGTATGGTTTAAATACAAATTAGGTTGACTAAGTCAATTGCGCGTCGACATGAGCGCGGATTAAGTTAGCCCCGTTTCTAGTACAAAGGCCAGGCATGACAATGACAGTTAGCTCTACTTGTTCACACCTACCACCTTACATTGCTGATAGCATCCGCAAACGCCATGGGGAATGCAACCATATTGAGGGTACAATAAGGCGGTCAGTGTGCAGGATGTTGTCGAATTTAAGGGTCAGTTTATCATGGTGAAAACACGCTAAGCCAAGTTTCAGCCGACCTCGAGTTCTGACGAGCTTTGTAGCTGTAAAGAGAACTTGTATTAATTTCCACTTAATATCGTTTTGTTAATTACGTTTCTATCGGAGCATAATGCTTGAAGTTTAATTGAAGTTAAACGATTAAGTTCGGTGGGCGCGCTCAGTAATTATAAACATTTAGATTGTTTACGCTAAGCGTGAGATGTTCATTACGCAACTATTCTATAATTAGGCGTCTGTTCGTGCTCAGTGGGTCACGTAAGGAGCAGAATTGCTCATCATCGCAAATTATCTCAAAGTACCTAAGGGTTCATTATTGTTTGGATATGTGGGTAGTTGTTTATGCTAAAATGATAATTATGTAACTGTTATTGTACGTTGTTATAACTGTGATAGCTTACGTTTCAGCCTGTAAGCTCTTACAGACAGTACAATCGTAAGATATTTCATACATAACATCATGCCTGTAATCACCGAGGGGTTAGGCAGAGGTGTTCCTAATAGATACTTTGCCATGTTTAAGTCCCATGTGATAGAAGGCGAGCCTATTGCCATCAACCGGGCACAAATCCAGACTCCGTAGCTGCTACTGAGAAATTCCTAATGGAAGAACCCCATAACACTTTGTCAGACCCGGGAATCGAACCCAGGACCTCATGCTCAGCAGTTGCGCTTGCACTACTTGACCAACGAGACAGTCTAAGCTTACCAAAAAAAAACAAATCACACTACATCACACACACACATGCTTTAAAAATCTTACTAAGGAAAGATCTTTCAGTGTTGGTGGATTACGGAGAAGTCACACACAAGTTTGATGTGCTACCTTGCACAAAGACAGACGAAGAAAAGAAATATAAAGACCTTTGCTTATACTAAACAAGTAATAAATTCTCCACTACCGCCCAAATATGTGCCTCAGTCCTGAAAGACAATATTCCTCGCACTATAACTTCGAACGTTCTTAAAACTGGATCATCTGCCTAGCCTTTTCCCAACTATATTGGGGTCTGCTTTCAGTCTAACCGAATGCAGCTGAATACCAGTATTTTACATGGAGCGAGTGCCTGTCTGACCCCCACAACCTAGTTAGTACTGGGTAATACGATAACCCTTGGTAAGACTGGTTGTCAGACTTTTTGGGCCACTGACTACCTAAAGACTGTCAAAGATCTACAAATGACACCCGGGAGCTTTCTGAAGCACGGAGGAAACTCGGTACCTATGTAATGGTTGGTCACCCATCCACAGACCAACCTGGACAAGCACTGCTTAACCAAAAAATCGACCCGAGCGACTGTTATTATTTAGCCACAAGCTCCTCACGTTCTTAAAACTGGATGCAGAATAAAATTAATAAATAACAAATGGCGACCTATTGTCGGCAAGTGGGAGAAGTGAGTTTGTTCACAAACTAACTTAGCGCGGCGGATATTGAAGTTGGGTAGGAAACCACTCCGTAACGGAGTCACACCAACTGTTAACTACGTTACACTCGGATGTTTTGTTTGCTTCTTCCTTTTGTTGCAAAAAATATATTGAAGAATTGTTGCTTTTTATTTTCATTGAAGACTTTAATTGTTTCGATTTTTTTTCTAAAGTGCAAGGAAAGGTTTATGTTTTTGTATTGTACTAGTACTACGACCGGCCTGCGACTTCGTCCGTAAAAATTGTGATAGCTCGGCTAATTTGCATGATATTAATATAATTTATAGCCTATAGCACCCACGAATAATGTAGCTTTCTGCCAGTGAAAGAATTTTTAGAATTGAACCATTAGTTCCGGAGATAACCCCGACGTACAACCATATAAACACCTCTTTATAATATTAAGAATAGATGTATAATCTTAAACCTTCCTTTGCTTTTTCAGTTCTCGTTCAGGGATTTTCAAAAATCCTTTCGAATGCCATAAAAGGTACACGCTTTGCCAAATTAATGTAATTATATTAATAAAAAAAGAAAAAAAAAATAATTTTATTATATGTATCATTATAAGTCGTGAATTAATTCAAAAATACCTGGAAATGAACATTGTGGAAACTTGAATCAAGTTCGAAGGAAAATCTTATGTGTTTGTGAACAATACATTGTCCTTAGTGACACAACAACAGAAGCCCATATTTCCTAACATCAACCGCTAAAGGGCGTTTTCTTTCCAAGAACCGTGCCCCGAAATATCCTCATTACGTAAAGATATCAATATCAAACGTAATTCCAGCGTCGGCGACAAATCTAGCAATCATTCCCATCCGACGACAGAAACCCCTCATTTTACCACAAGACGTATTTTTATAAAATTCCACCAAAATTAGATCACATTGCGTATCCGCGGACATAAAAAGGGTTCACAATATTTATCTAGGGCGCATTAAATAACGGTAGCATTCGAATAACAAATGCCCACCGTTGGGACCAACAATAGCCCGAATATATCACGACTCAAGCGCTAGAGGGCCGCCATTTCCGAAAGAGCCCGCAAACGGCTATGTCCGTAACTTTAGTAAAGCCTCGGTTTAACTTGGTATTGGCTACTAAATATTTATTGAAAATATTAATACTTATTGATGATATTTCGCCTTCATATAATATATATCTGCATTGGGGAGAGACGCTGCGACATACATAAATTTATTTTATTTCTGGTTCATACTTCTCCCGTTGAGTCTTGATTCTGTTCAATAGTTCTACTATAAAAATATACCTTTTCACGAATTTCTAATTAACTAGCTGTAGCAATATTTGGGCTGTTGCTGAATGTCCCAAAACTAATTTATACTGTGGTAACACATGAAACCATTGAAATACATTATCCTTTACACAGATAGGTAATTTAACCAGAATGCAATAGATAATTATTTACGTAATGTTGACATAAATATTGAGGGTTTGCAACATTTGTGTTTAAAAAATAGATAATTATGAGTACTTAGTATTAAAGTTGACAAGCCACGCCCTCCTTGTAATTTTTTCTTTGCTCTACTAAACGTCTAGTTACTTTGATCAACGGTTGAAACCTGCGAGCGATCAATTAAACCAAACTAACGTTTTACTTACAAATGGCGGCGCACCGGACTAATGATTGACACAAACTAACAGTTTGGCCGATCATCGGTCAGGCTATTAATTGCACAAAGAGACCATGAGCATAGACAAAGAGACCGATTCTGGTTTGGAAACCCCTGCCATAGACAAGAAACGTCACCTCGGTTAGTTTAATAAACAAAAAAGGTTTTCGTTTTATTTTGAATAAAAGAACAAAGTTGTATTACAAGTCCCAATTTGGTTACAAAAACCGATACAATAAGTTTTACTGTACATACATTTACAGCGAAAGGTTCGTTCCAAGGAACTTCCCTCGTAGCCGACGAATTTCGTCGAGTACGACCTTCACTAGTAATTTTCTCTTCGTGCCGATGTTTTTCCTAAGATAGATTACTTTCGAAGATGCGGATTATATGGCTAAGTAATGTTAAGTTAATATCGGTATGAAACCCTCCACGTAAAACTCTGTTGCTACTTTTCATGTTATTTTGATTAAATATTTTTTTACAAGCGTAAACGAAGGGTTTCTCTTTATTCGTTAAATACTAAAGAAAATGTAATGAAATTTAATTTTACTTCGCAAACGGCAAGTTTCAGTAAAGCTGGGAACTTTTCTACGTGGTTACACTTACATGGTTTCTTTTGTTAGATAAAAATAAATAAGTTAAAATGTTTTCTGAAAAATGGTTTTGTTTTTTGCAACATTTGGTTAATATTTATTATACGGCTTGGTTATAACGTTACGCCTGTAGTCCCCGAAGGGTAAGGCAAATGTGTACCCATTGGTAAACCCACATTTCGCCAGTTATGTCGAAGTCCTATATAATATGGGGCGAGCATATTGCCATCAACCGGGCATAAATCCAGACTCCGTGGCTGCTACCAAGAAATTCCTGATGGAAAAGCCCAATAACACTTTGCCCGACCCGGGAAACGAACCCAGGACCTCATGCTCAGTAGTCGCGCTTGCGACCACTAGACCAACGAGGCAAACCAGAAAAATGCGGCATGGTTGTTATAAAATAATGAAACTGATACTAGATTGGGTAATCATTTAGTTGATATATCAAACACAAGGGTTGTTAGGCTTTTGTTGAAATATCTACATACTTCTATTATACAGGGTGTTTGGCGCATGGACCGACACAATTTTTCCAGGGATTTGGGAGGTCATTAGCTAGGTTCTGCCCATACACCCTTTGTCCCAAATGTCACGGTTGGTTTCATATGTTTTTTTTTAAAATGAAAAAAATGCCACACACAATATTTATAACTTTTTTTTTAACTAGCCTATTCTGTCCCACTGCGGGGCAAAGGCCTCCTCCATTAATTTCCACCTCTCCCGGTGTTTTGTCTCCTTTTTTATAACTTTAGTTTAATAAAAACAAAATAACTTTAAAAAGTCTTTTCTTAACCCTGACTCTCCTAACCAGTATTTTGACTACATAATGAATAATTTCTATGATATGTAGCATACCGTTAGAAAGGGTATCAACTAAAGAACTTTTTAAAATAAAGCTAAGTTCAAAATGGCTTTTATTTTTTTTATAATTAATTTAGAAATTGTAAAATTTCATTCATTAAATAAAAAAATTAACTTTGGAAGCTTGTAAGGAATTTTCTTGAAACCAGTTGTATAAAACAAAGATGTTTTTAGATTTAAAAGACTTTGGAGAATGCAACAAAATTTGTTTTGTGCCACTACACCCACAAACAAAAAAGTTATTTCGAATTAAAGGAAACATTTTGGGCATTTTTTTCATTTAAAAAAAAAAAACATTTGTAACCAACCGTGACATTTGGGACAAAGGGTGTATGGGCAGAACCTAGCTAATGACCTCCCAAATCCCTGGAAAAATTGTGTCGGTCCATGCGCCAAACACCCTGTATTATAACTTATTTACATAGGTATATGATTTGTGATTATTTAATCAATTAATGTTACCTCCAATCGCCTAAAACACAGGATTACCTAGTTCAGGCACAAATCATGGGTGAACTTGACATAGCTTTAAAAAAAACTGTAAATGTTGTACCTTAAATTTTTGAATAAATTTCATTTAACTATTTCTAAAGAGGTAAAGTTTGTAAGTTTCGATGTAGGGAGTAATCTTCGGAACTATATTTTATCTGATTCCGAAAATTCTCTCACTAAATATGAAGCTACATTATCCCCGATTATCATATGTCATTATTTATTTAAAACGTTCCCTGGGGATAATTTCGTGGGCATAACTTATAAAAATAAATTAATTGAAAAAAATTGGTGCTTTCAGCTTACCAAAAATAGTATTTATTCTCGAAGATTATATATGTTATGCGCACTTAGTATTACACAACTCCAGTAAGTAAGCTTATATGCCTAGAATCCATCCAGGTATCTGTCTAAGTCCGTCGTTAATTAAGTCAGTCATAAGCTGCAATAACGTACAGTAAACCGTACATCAGTGGTTACAAATTGACAACGTCTTTATATTGTAGCAAGTAAGGCGCGAATTACACAGAAACGGCGTAAGGCGTAAGGTGCGGCGCAGGCGTGGAATTTATAAGGAAACAAAAGAACGGCGTGCCTGCGCCGCGCCGCTTGAGTGTAATTCACGACACGTCGCCTACGTACATTTTGTATGAAAACGTTTTGAAGCGGCATCATGCCTGCACCGCGCCTTTACCTTACGCCTTTTCTGTATAATTCGCGCCTAAGGTTGATTCGTAGTGCAAGTGCTGCTACGGATCAGCGGTTGACCTTACCACACGTCATCGTTGGTCGTCAATGCAAGATCGTTATGTCAACAAATTGATAGCATATTGATATGCCAGATTTACAGTATTGTTATGTAATTGAGTGTGTAACATTGTACTGGCAATATTAAACTTAATCCACTGGTGGTAAGGTTATTATTGCTTTGGGTTTGATTTTGGAAAAATGAAGTAGGATTTGATTGTGTCTTGTTAATTACGATCATACCTACGTACGTCTGATTTTCTTAGATAGCTAAAACACCGTTCCTCCCGACTACTGTTTTGCTGTACAAAATAACATAACATCACGCCAGTAATCCACGAAGGGTTAGGCAGAGGTGTACCTAATAGTACACCCACAGTTCACCAGTTATATTTAAGTCCTAAGTATAGGGCGAGTCTATTGCCATCAACCGGGCACAAATCCAGACTTTGTGGCTGCTACTGAGAAATTCCTGATGGAAAAACCCAATAACACTTTGCCCGACCCGAGGATCGAATCCAGAACCTCATGCGCAGCAGTCGCGCTTGCGACCACTAGACCAACGAGGCAGTATACATAATAACATAGGCTAATTAATTTATCCAAACAAAAATGTAATTATTTTGTACATTACATTAATTAAAGCAGCTATTTATCAAACTGTCAACGCCAAATAACTTATATAAAACATAAACATTACAGGTACCCAGTATTCGTATGATGGAAACCAAAAAAGGTTATTTTCACGGTTCCTTTTTATTATACTGTCAAATAGAGCTTTTTTTAACAAAGGCAGTCCTCACAAAGACGGGTAAAGCCTGTGTGACGACAACTCGTTAAAATTTTAATCCGCTTCGATATAAATCTGATTGAAAATGCACTGACGTACGGATCGTTACGCGCAAACAACGGGCAGAGAAAATATTTGGTGCCACGTTACGTGCGTCCCGACATTTTTGATCGGTAAAACCATTTATTTTCACAATATATACGAACAAAGGTGCACATAAGGTTTGTTTGAAAATACTGTTACATTTTAAACTTCCAATTCCCCTGATTATAACAAGATCTCTGCTCCCAACGGTTTAATTAAATCAATGATCGCGATGACCGACCTCTGATATCTACCCTCCATCATTTTGAGTCTGCAAGCGATAGGGGTGATAGACATCGTTATATTTCATTACCGTCATTATATTAGTCTGGTCGGTCCGGCCGGGAGCATTTTCACAAAAGGCCAACCCTGAAGGTTCAATCGGCAAATTGCGCATACGATTCAATGAGGTTTGAACGACGAACGTCTTGGAGACGAGTTTCCGGAGCAGACGGCTAGATGGCGCCCCATCACGTCTGCACATGCAAACTGTATCATATGTACCTAAGTACCTCATTCACGAATCTGAGGTGTTTTTGTAGTAATCATTTTCAGTTTGAGTGAACGTATGGATCGCGCACAAGTATTTTTCTTCAGCAATTTTGTCTGATATCGGTGCAGATTTGAAGATGATTTAGTTTTCTGATTTTGATACTTACTTATGTTCACCGAAATGTCAGTGATTATAAGTTTTTAAATAATGTATAGTGATCTCATAATTAACTACCTCAAAATGTTTATTCGTGACATATGAGGTCTTTAAAAGGAATAACCATTTATTCATTTAAATTATGGTCAAATTATAACCTCAATGAGTGTTATAATTCACTAATTATGACAAAACTGTGCCAAAGCACTACTTTCAACCAGGTTTGGCATAAATATGGTGTGTTAAAATTTGTTCAAATTGCACTATTTCGTGGCGGCTTGCCAGCCAGCTCGATTCCAATAGTTAAAGTTACCAAGGTTATTGTAACTGTGCTGGTTTTAGTAGGTAGTTGATATCAAGTAGGAAGATATAGATGACCTGTATGTAACCCCAATCGAGGCATTTTCGTAATTATAAAGAAGTAAATCAAATCTATGAGATCAGTATGTTGTAAATTTTATTCGACTGGTGTTCGAGATCAGTTTTTCATACGAAATTATATATAAAGATTTTTCAATAATAAGGGTCGTTAGAGTCCGTAATTAATAGACCAATGTCGAAACAAACATGGGAGAAAAACACCCGAATGTAGGTAGCTCTCGTAAGATGTTATGGAAATTAAAGAAAGAAAGAAAGAAAAAGTATTTATTTGTCTCGCCCAGCACAAAACAAATTAACAACAAAACAAAAAATATTGAAGTAAACTTAAGAAAAGCTTAAAAAAACCTAACGATTATTACTAACTTAAAATAAGAGTAAAACTTTTAATAAGCACATATAAAAGTAAAGCTGTAAACATTCAGTTAAAAATAAACTTAAAAGTAGTTCAAACATTTAATGAGAACTTTCAAAAAGATGCTGCGAAGGTTTCATTGGGATTACACCGTCTGCCACTTGTCTTGAAGCATTCCTTGTTTTGGTATAGACCTGAAATGGGATTAGTCTGAGCACCTACCCCCGCTCTCAATCGATGAAATAAGCCCTCCTTCCCCTACCACGGCAATTTAGTCATTAGGAACTTTGCAAGACTACTTTCTTTTCTTTTAAAAGATTTTAGCCACTGAGAAGTAAGCCAAGTATTCTCAGAAGCGAAGATTGATGATTAAGTGTCTATAGTTTACCTGGGGCTAATGGTTTTAAGAATCAATATTAGGTAATCTTTTAGAGATTTTTTACGGTTAAAGTTACATTTTTAGGTAAGTACTACTTCTTCTGCTGATGCTTCTCCAATAGGGTATTTCCCTGAAAAAATCTATTTAGTCCATCAGTTAGATTATCAAAAAATATTGGACCCGTATTTTTTATTTTGTCATGTAAACGAAAAATGACCAGGATACAGCGAAATCTCGTTTGAAGTCACAATTTCCGTTACTTTTTACTGTCTAGTGACGTCACAAGCCCCCTCTCTTGAAGTTTGATGTCAAATAGCCTATTACTGAAGGTTGGTCATAAACTACGAATATTTGTAAGTCCCTTGTCTGAGGTCGCATAGCTCAGCAGCACTGGTGATTCCGGTCCATTCGCCAATGTTTCTCAAGAAAGACTTTTTGCTTCGGCAAATTCGTGTTTGCCGCTACCTTGCCTGTCATTATCAGTTTCAGTAAGTCATACTTCTTTTAGCAAAAAACGTTACGAAATCTAAAAAAAGGTGTCCATATCCAGCAAAGGACGCGACGAGGAGTAATACAATAAGATAGGCACTTCAAGTGGAACTCATACAGCGAAGTATCCCTCAAACACTCAAACGCCACACGATAATACGTAACACGTCAATTCAATACCGTATCTGTGATTGTCACGACAAGTGATTCAACAAATTGCGCATTTTGTCGTTGTCTCAAGGGGAGTCGTTACAGTATTATTCTTGTGCAAATAGTAGCGAGCACCGAGCAGCGGCGGCGGGCTCATTCTATCAGTTTCCGGAACATCAACCCCGCTCCTCCATACGATGCTTTGTTTCTGACGGCCGATGTCGGCAACTTTCACACCGACACGTAACTAACAACCCTTTACGTAACCTGATTACCACTCCGCGCGTATCGAACAATCTAATGTACTGTATGATATTGTTTTGACCCGAATTTAATGAAGTGTAACGGTGTGAGATACGGACGCTTTAATACGTTATTGTTTCCATTTAAAATAATAAGGTCTCGGAGTTTGTGATGCTGGGTGAGTTTATTTTCGTAGAGCCTAATTTAATTAAAGCATGTATCTGTTGTTCGTTTTAACTTTGATTTCAATTTTCGGATCGAGTTTAGACGGTTCGATTTAATTTAGTATTTGCTTTGTATCTCCTCGAAATTTTCTCCCTTTAGTTTTGTTACGTAAGGCGGCTCTGTAGCGAAGGCATTCTTGTTTCGTGAATAAACGAGAGCCCAGGGCGAGACATGCGAAGCTTCTTTTTACATTTAATTAAGAGGATCGCTTATAGTATCTCGTACTATTATTATCCAACTAAGACCATGAAAGGAAAATAATTTAGGCTGAAAATGAGATCTTTTTGTAAAAGGCGCCTGTTTTAAATTGTTGAAATATTTATGGAAAAAAAAACTAAGAATCGCGCCGCGCCGCCTTGAATAAATTGGAAAATATGCGTCTGCTTTCTTGGTGGCATGAAAAGTAATTTATAGGAAGGTTCATAAAATTAATTTCGGATTTTTGGCGTAGGCATTACTATGCCTACGCCAAAAATCCGTAAGGAAATACTCGCTAGTCAACTAAAGTAAACAAGGCATCTCATAGCATCACGCCTGTAATCCCCGAAGGGTTAGACAAAGGTGTACCTAATAGAACACCCACATTTCGCCAGTTTTGTTTAAGTCCCATGTAGTAGGGGGCGAGCTTATTGCCATCAACCGGGCACAAATCCAGACTCCATGTCTGCAACTGTGAAATTCCTGATGGAATAACCCAGTAAAAATTTCCCCGACCTGGGAATAAAACCTAGGGCGTCATGCTCAGCAGTCGTGATTGCAACCACTAGAAAAGAACAATTTTCTATCAATCTTCCAACTCTTCCAAAGTGTATATGTTACGGCTAAAAGCCGAAGTAGGGTTACACCTAGTTCTAGCTGGCTATACCTAGGTGCGGCCGGTAACAGTTTGTTATAATGTAACCAATTTGGATGTAGCGTTTATTCACAGTGCTAACCTAACCTAACCTAATCCAATTGGTCGGTGTGTCCTAGCAATAAAAAGGATAGTTACCTAGGTGTAACTTTACTTCGGCTTTTAGCCGTAACATATATCCTAAATACACTTGTGGAAGATTGATAGGATAGACACGACCTGAACACATTAAATATAACGTGTTATACCCAAAGTCATAGGTGAAGAGAAAATACAGCTACTTTTTTTCTTTACAACCTATACTTAAATATCAGCCTGTTACTGTCCCACTGCTGGGCAAAGGCCTCTTCTCATACAGAGAAGGCACGAGCATTGATCACCACGCTTGCTCAAGACGGGTTGGCGATTTCAGACTTATTTTAATTATAAGTCCAGGTTCCCTCACGATGTTTTCCTTCACCGATGTCTGTGATGTCCAAGATAAACTTAGAAAAGTACATATGAATTGAAAAAGTCACATTGGTACTTGCCCGGATTTGAACCCACAACCTCATCCATGAGAGGCGAGGCCTTAACCTCTGCGCCATATACACTACACTATACTTACTGTGCTATTATTATATCTACATCTACACTAATATTATAAATAGGAAAGATTTGTATTTTTGTGTGTATGTTTGTAATGAATAAACTCAAAAACCACGGTGCCGATTTCAATTTTTTTTTCACCATTAGAAAGCTACATTCACACTGAGTAACATAGGCTATTGTTTATTGGTAGAAAAAATAAGGGGGGGGGGGGATTAGGGGAAAATAAATGTCCACTCTTGCGAAGCCGGGACGGGCCGCGAGTTGTTTATATTTTGAAAACTTCACTTAATAACTGTTAGTAAGTAGCGATACCCAGAAACCGATTTATTTTTTCATGGAGTCTTCAAAATATTAGTGTTATTTATTATTTTATAATAGAGGTAGTGTAAATTAGGCCTTGGTTATAACCCTGTGTGACTAACTAAAAGGACCATCATCATCTGCCTAGCCTTTTCCCAACTCTATTGGGGTCGGCTTCCAGTCTAACCGGATGCAGCTGAATACCAATATTCTACATGGAGCGACTGCCTATCTGACCTCCACAACCCAGTTAGTACTGGGTAATACGATATCCCTTGGTAAGACTGGTTGTCAGACTTTTTGGGCCACTGACTACCTAACGACTGTCAAAGATCTACAAATGACAGCCGGGACCAACGGCTTAACGTGCTTTCCGAGGCACGGAAGAAACTCTGTATGTAATGGGTGGTCACCCATCCACAGACCAACCTAGGCAAGCACGGCTTAACCTAAAGATCGACCCGACCGGCTGTTATTATTTAGCCACGAGCTCCTCAATTACTAACTAAAAGGACCATATTTGCTAAAAATAGTCCCAGAGCCAGGCTACCTTTTATCCAAGAAGGCTGAAGTAGGGTATTATTTATGGCGTCTAGAACTGTTTATAACTCTACGACATTATTTGTAACGCCCACGTACTTACCGACTACTTATATTGTCCTGTCCCTGTCTCTTCTATCTTAGAATTTTATTGTAGGGGCAGAGATTGGTACTGTAACATATTGTAGTTACTTGTAAAAGGATTTATTATTTAGAATTAATTTATTATTTACTTAAGTAGAGGAGCTCGTGGCTAAATAACAATAGCCGCTCGGGTCGATCTTTAGGTTAAGCCGTGCTTGCCTAGGTTGGTCTGAGGATGGGTGACCACTCATGCATACCGAGTTTCTTCAGTGCCTCGGGAATCACGTTAAGCCGTTGGTCCCGGGTGTCATTTGTAGATTTTTGGTAGTCGTTATGTAGTCAGTGGCCCAAAAAGTCTGACAACCAGTCTTACCAAGGGGTATCGTATTACCCAGTACTAACTGGGTTGTGGAGGTCAGATAGGCAGTCGCTCCATGTAAAATACTGGTATTCAGCTGCATACGGTAAGACTGGAAGCCGACCTCAATAAAGTTAGGAAAAGGCTAGGCAGAAGATGTTCTACTTAGTTAAGTTCTTGATCTTTGAGGAGAACATCCCTGGGTGTTCTCTTGTTCCAATTTACTATTTTTAGCTATGTGATAGGATAAGAGCTTTGAAAATAGGAGTCAATTAAGTCGAATTTGCTAATCTCAGATGGATGGATGGATTATTTTTAGATAGGTCTGCAAAATAATGAAATTTTTATTTAGAAAAAATACTCGACACCTTGATTTTTCAGTGGACTAAAAAAGTCAGATAGACAAAACGTACTTCTTAGGTGAAGAACGGGCAAGGGTCAGTTCTACAATAACAGGGTAGGAAGGTATAGTGGGTTTCAGCTGTTTTAAGTTCATATAGGATTGTATGTATAGCTAACGTAGCATGACCAACATAGAAACGGGTTTTGTCGACGGAAGAATCGACAAAATGACAATTTTCTTTCACAATCTATCATTTTGTTAATTCTTCCGTGGTCATACTACACGTGCTGGATTGAAATAACAGATGTCTAAAATGGATTATTTATAGCAACTAATATACCTACGTGTTACCTAGATACCCTAAATCATCCTGTTAAAGGTAATCAGGTTCTGTCCCACATACCTGCGTAGATAATGTAATTCATTAAGTATCAGAGAGCCAATTAAACAGACAAGTAACGACATGTTGCTTTGACCCAGCCTCGGGTGCCGCCATGTCAAAATTTGTAAATTTTCCTCAAAGGGATTTCAAACTCTTTCAATTTACACCAATTAGTGAAAACACGTGGCTTATTATCTTAAGATTAACACTAATTAAGACCCTACGGAGCTCGGCAGAGACCTCAAAGCGAGGGGTTTCCTTTGAAACATTGCTACTTAATTAAAGCTCATGCTGTTAAACGTTAAAATTATATTTAAAAAATGTTTATTTAAGAATTTATGCTCCCAGCTGCATTTGTCTGAGAGTTCCGTCTGCGTAATTTGTGAGCCGTGCACGTGTTTTCAGCAAACTGACTGGGAGATTTACGTGTCTAATTATTAAATATCTCGTTACCAAGTTTATTCTTTTAAAAGCAAACAGCTTTGAAAAAAAACAACACAAGTTTTAATGAGTATAACATTTCTAAGAAATGTAAGAGAGAACTTTTGCAATAGAACACTTCATTGTCTTTGGAAAAAAGTAACTTCATTTAAAGTGATTTATTATTGGATTTTATGTGCTGCTACATGTAAGATGATACTAAATGTCTCTCTGGTACAAAGCAGAATTCAGAGGACTGTTGCCAAAAAGATAATGAGATTTGCTTATACGCATAACTAATGCCATTATCAAAGGGTTCGATAAAACAAGACCGTAATCAATCGTGTTCACTGACCCGTTAGTTAATTTAATTAATGATTGTGCTTCATGCCCTGATCTAAATATGGTATTAATTCAGTTAATGTTCATTGTCACATCTGATTAGAGGGGCTATTTCATGTGGCTGATCCGATCTAAATGCGTGCGATTTTCCGACGGAAAACCGAGGAAAATAAGTCTGTTTGCTTCTTTATCTTTCCACTTAAGCTGTAAGGGTTAGGTTAGGGATATGGAAACTACAGTGTTCGTAGAAAATGGGAAAGTGTGCTGTCACAACTTTTATACTATTGCTACAACTTGGAATTCAGCGCAATAATGCTGTGACTAGAGGTCAACACACCTTTGTAAAGAAATTTGTAGCAGCTGAGTACAAAGAAAGTAAGCATCTCTAAGTAGAAATACTTAAGATTTATTTTTAGTAACAGTAATTGCTTTAATTTTCTTTATTGTGGAGGTCGAAATGGACCTTGGTCGTGGCGTGTGGTAGCCACCAATCAAAGAGTATAATTATGATTTTCTCATTGAAAAGAAAACCTTCCCAACATGTCAATCCCGTGCTTCATAAATCAATTAGGAATACGTTTGTGTTGATAACCAAATAATCATCACACGGAAAACCATCAAAGATTTCATCGTGATCATTAATATTTACGTTCGAAAAACACATTAGCATTAATTTAAAACTAAAGGAAGACATCAATAACGAAATGTGAAATGTAAATAAATGAATCCGGAATCAAACATGGGGAAATGTGGACCGCATCGCGCACCGCGTCACTTGTCCGCATTCATGAGGAATAATCAGATTAGAGATGTAATTTCCTGTGTCGCTGACTGTCGCTGACGATTGGACCGTCATCGTCATGACGTCATCATTCACAACAAAACGTTTCAATTATAAGTTTTTGACGAATATAAGTGCGGTAGAGTTTTGACTAGGTACGAGTCGTCGCGAAATGAACAAGGAAATTAAATAAGCTGTCGGAAAGTTTATTGTCCTACAATACTTTTTGAGGGATTTGGAGTTTGTTAGAAACATCGTTTGGAAAGAGTTTGTGGTTTTCACGAATTTTAGTAACTTACTTGTAAAGTGGATGTAAATCGCAGTCCTGTGCACGGTGAGTAATGGGCTAGCTCGCTGTCTGGTCGTCTTATGACGACATTCCGTGTCGACGGCGCGTTCGTGTTCCACGCGCGCCTCAAAGCGATGTCAGCAACCAGGAAGGGGTCCGCAAGGACCGATGCTTGCTGGGGCTGCGGGACTGTTCGAAAGAGATTCCGCGGCCCTGGAACACAAAGGGCAAAGAAGGAACATGGATGGGTTTTAGTCAGTACGAGTCTGGCACTCCCTTCCACTCTGTTCAAAGCGGAAGGGGTCGTTAGATGATTTCCCATCCGAAAAAAATCAATTAAAAAAAGTGGATGCAGATGTTTTCGCCAAATAATTTTGGACGAAAAACAGCGGCTGTTCTATCATGTAGGGCTATGATCTTGACAGAATAGAAAAAAAATCTCGTTAACCTAAATGTACGTGGACCATTTAACCGTCCATCTAAATCTGTAGTCGCCCCTTCGAAATGTGTTCAATACATCTTCATTTACCGCCGCTTCCTCAGTCAACAGCCAGCGATACACCTGAGAGCCAATTGTTTCGCAAATTATTCACTTCACCCCTGCATCAGGGTTGACCCGCTCATAAGCAACAGGGGTCCTTTTCAATTATGCGGTCACGTGTGTAATTCGGCTAATGATACCATTTCGTGACTACCATTCGAGTTTACTGTGCCATTCGCCCGGTTCCGAGGTGTTAAATGGAACTTACATGTTCAGCGAACGTGATATCATCTCCTGTACAGTTTGTAGTAGTTACCTGTGACGTCGATGCGGACCGCTGCTATTAATATGTCGCAGGCGCTTATTTGTTGTCAACTTCTGGCTTGACTGCGTGGAAATGCGGAAATAAAGTGAGTGCTGGATAAATACGAGTTTAGGTTAGTTTTATGCCATAAAACTTAAAAGCAGACGTCCCAGATAACGTTTAAATGGCCGTTAAAAAGGCTAGCGATAGCTCTTGAGTTTCTTCTGAATAACAAGTTTCCAGATATTATCTCATAAACTGGAAGGAAATCTTGAATCGTGGCGTTTTACTAAGAATTGAAAACGGAATATTTTTAGGAATAAATATAAGTTCGCATTAAATTGATAGTCGAGACAACGTTTTAGGTGTAAAAAAGGCATTTGGAAAGTTTCCTAATATTTTTTTTACATTTAAAACTAAATATTCGGTGTGACGATATTAATTATTGCATTTCATAATCAATATTTTAGTTCACTAGTTAGCCATATTTCCTATTTCCATACGGTAATATTGCCAAATTAATTAAAACAGCGAAATATTTAAGTTCCCGTAAGTTGTTCTAGCTACTATGAATGGTCCATGGAATGAATAAATTCTGTATGTTCTGTTTTTAAGCTCCTTGAAATGTTCTTATATTGCCAGATACCTTGCCTAACAACATATCCGCGCAAGCGGCAAAATACAGAACTAAAATAAATCTACCAAGTTTGACATATGAACTGCAAACTTAAACTGGTCATACTGTACACAAGGCTCTGTACTGCACGTCGCATCTATAACAATAGATGTCAGACTGCCCATAAGATCCATTTCATCCGTAACCAGACTCATTATATGTATAGAGTGACTGGTAATTACCGTGACCGATTGATATATTTATACGTTGTGGGAGATAATGAAACGAGTGTCGTCCTTGATCGCTAGTTTGACTAGTGACTATGTGTGAGTGCGCATACACATCACCGATACTTAAACACGTGATTGTACTCATGATAACAAACAACTTTTCCAAAGAAACATTTTTTTTACACAGACCTTTATCACAATAACACAACAGCCGTATGAAATCTCGCACGCCCCATTGTGACCTATCAGCTGTTAGCCGTTTAAAAAAAATGTTTCTTTGGAATAGTTGTTTGTTATCATGAGTACCATCACGTTTTTAAGTATCGGTCGCTAATTGCCACTCACCCTAAATAAGAGACAGGCACCCACCACAAGTACCACACTTTATTACACGCAGCTTATTTTAATATTTATCATGCACTTCCACGGTAATGGCTACCGACCTACCTACCTAATTTAAATGTCAACCCGCGTATAACGTTGTAAAGAGCCGTCAGTACAGAACATAGTCAAATATTATGCAAAGTCCTAACAGCATAATTTACCTGTCCCATATGAATTAAAAGTAAATTGGAGGTGAGAACCGGACCGTGAAATCTTTTTATGGTTTAATTCAGGCTGGCCGGATGGAATTAGGTTTAAACTCATTTATAAAGCGTAATAATAGAAGCTGAACTGCCTCCTATATCAAACACCTGCTGCCTTTTTAGGGTTCCGTAGCTGAATGGCAAGAAGCGGAACCCTTACAGATTCGTCATGTCTGTGTGTCTGTCTGTCTGTCCGTGTATGTCACAGTCACAGCCACTTTATTCCGACACTATTGAGACTACAGTTGTAACTTGGTAGGTAGATGTATTCTGTTAACCGCTTTACGATTTTTATACACATACTATGAAAAACTAAAAAAAATTAGTTTTGCTGTTGAATGTAATACAATACTACATAATTATGAATGAGCCTTAAAAATATTTTTATTATATTATTAGGTACTTCGGAATCCTGTGTGCTTGTGAGTACAACTCGCACTTGGCCGGTTTTTCTACTGGGTATGGGATCCATTTCCGGGTAGGGCAAAGTGTTATTGGGTTTTTCGATCAGGAATTTCTCAGTAAAAAGCAGCAAACTGGGTTCTGGGTTTGTGCCCCTTTGTCAATAAGCTGCCTGCCTGTCGCCTCTGCTATTGTGGATTACAGGCGTGATGTTATATTATGTTTACCACCTTCTGAATCAATGAAATACCCACAAATATTTAGTGGGTCTGGCTCGTTTTATCAGGGCACAATTGGCCCGTGCTCTTGCAATTTAACATTGATTCGTCGGGGGATTCCCGATAATTTACTCCCTATTGCTGATTATATATTTACGCGGACACGTCGCGGTGGTGAATATTATATCTGTTATATACAGGCTGGTGTTATTTACTTAGTTTACTTTACTGTTATTGACAGGCAAGTAGGTAATTATGTTTAGTGTGATGGTTTTAGCTTGAAAGTCATCACCTGCCTAGCCTTTTCCCAACTATATTGGGGTCGGCTTCCAGTATAACCTGATGCAGCTGAATACCAGTATTTAACATGGAGCGACAGCCTATCTGACCTCCACAACCCAGTTAGTACTGGGTAATACGAAACCCCTTGGTAAGACTGGTTGTCAGACTTTTTGGGCCACTGACTACCTAACGACTGTTAAAGATCTACAAATGACACTCGCGACCAACGGCTTAACGTGCTTTTCGAGGCCCGGAGGAAACTCGGTATGTAATGGGTGGTCATCCATCCACAGACCAACCTAGGCAAGCACGGTTTTACCTAAAGATCGACCCGAGCGGCTCTTATTATTTAGCCACGAGCGCCTCCGGTTTTGGCTTGAAAGTAAATAGGGAAATGTAACAGCACCTATCTTTTGTCAAGTGTAGTAATAGGTATCATAAAATTATTTTACGCGCCTACTCGATCAAATCCTCAAGTTTATTTAGCTAGTCCAAGGCTCAGATCTATAAACGTAACTCAACACATGCATTGGCTCAGTCATGACCCCGTCTCTATCTTTCACTTCATTTTGACAGTTGTGCGACAGCGACAGGAAGATTGCGTCGACAAAGTCAATGCTACGTAACATTTATAAATCTCAGCCTAAATTTTATCCGCACCCGTTTAGTCCTCAAGCAATAAAGAGGCAACTGGAATGATCCGGCTTTTATACCTGATTTAGATATTGACCCGTTCCTCAGTTCCCTGACCAAGGTTTTATTTTCTCGACGGCCTAAAACTTGACGGATTACGGTGATAGAAGTACCTTCCGTTAGATTAGGGTCCCTAGCGGCCTAGATACAAAAACCTGCCAACCGTCGTCGTAGGGAAGCATTTTTTACACTTGAATAGTTAGATAGGTACACAATTTCGTTTTTATGTGAGAGCGATATCAACTGAAATGTGTAAGGGTGTGATTTGTTGTATGGGTGAAACTGTTTATTAACCTTTAACTAATGACGTGGGTGTCTCACAGACGGCTGGCGAACAGATTTGAGTCTTATTTCGTCATGTTTAAAGATACCCAGCTACGAGTATGACCTGGCTAGAGCACGTCAGAACTTGAAAGGTTAAGTAAATGTCGTTTTAATGGTCGTAAGCGCAACGGCTGCATGAGGTCCTAGGTTCAGTTTCCAGTTCGGGAACACTGTCAATGGGTTTTTCCATAAGTTATTTCTCAGTAGCAGCCACAGAGTCTTGGTTTGTGCCCGGTTGATGACAACGGGCTTACCCCCTGTTACATGGCCCTGCATTTTAACCCTTCGGGGGTCAAACTCAAACTCAATGCATTTATTTCAATTAGACCATAACGGGCACTTTTGAATGTCAGAAAAGCAAAGAAGGCGAAGTTACTGTCCCAGACACAAGGCATAATAACTTGTGAAAGTACTGTAGTTGCCCATTGCAAAGCGTAGATCTCTATGTAGAAGAATGTACAGGAAACTCCATGGACACTCTTCTCAATCAAAATATTTTTACAAGGTCTTGGTACATCATTCATGTTGAGATAATACATATATGTGCACATTAAGAGCGTTCCAGGTGCATTTGTCAAAATAATTTAAAGATTCCCAAAAGAAAGTTAGTATAGAGCTACGACTACTACAACTTATACTATCAGCTTATACATAAAAGTATGCTTTTGTTTCTCATCTTAAACAAAATCGAATATCCATTGTCTACATAAACTTTATCATATACCGCTCCAAAGCCACACAGTGTCACAGACTGTCAGCTCCACTATAATTCCAGATTGGATTCCTAGGTCACGACGCAAAGCTTACAGTTTGCATTGCAGCTTTACGTAATGCAATTATTGTAGCAATATACCAGGGTGGCACAATATCCTATGCAGACTGCAAACTGCAGTCTTCGAAGACTAACTTGTTAACTCAACCACTTCGGCTTTAGTCGGCTAACTTCGGGTATATTCGTGTATTGGTAATTTAATCTATGAGTTTATTATTATGTGTACAAACTGTTCATGGAGGTGTATTAATGGATTGGGAGGTTTTGGTAGTGAATTGTATCTTGTAATTTGTGGTGAAGGGGTTTCAGATTTGGCTGAATGGATTGGCGAAACTGCTATATCCATTCATGCTTTAATCTATCGGTGAGATAGGTATATGGTGATACATTCATGGATGTGCAGGGGTGATGTCATCATTTAATTTACTTCTTCTTTACATAGTATAAAACAAAGTTGCTCCCGCTGTTTGTACGCTTAGATCTTTTAAACTGCGCAACGGATTTTAATGCAGTTTTCAGCAAAAAATAGAGTGATTCAAGAGGAAGGGTTATACGGGGTGTAAACAGACCCTTCACGAAGCCGTCAACCAAGTATTCTCTACATCAAACTAAGTAACTTTACGCAAAAATTATTGCTGGGAAACGACTTTTTTTTGGGGTAAAAAATTACGTTTTACGGTAGGACTCAATGTAGCGTACTCAAAACATTGTGCTGATGGATGGATTGAATAGTACGGGGTCGTGGAGGTGTTTAAAGTAAAAATCTTACATTAAATCATGTATTAAAAAAAAACTTGTGAAAAAGTTGGAACTTTGACCCCGAATATCTCCGTAACTAGAGGGTTCCCAGGTATGGTCTAGAACAAAAAAATTAACGCAATAACGGGGAGAACAAGTGCCTTTCGGCTTCGTTAAGGGTCTTTTTACACCCTTTATTTCGGCGAGTAGATAGATATAAATTGGTATGTGGTGATACATTCATGGATGTGCAGGTGAACATTTAATTTAATTGGTAATCCTAGTTCTTCTTTACATAGTATAAAACAAATTCGCTCCCGATGTTTTTACGTTTAGACGTTTTAAACTACGCAACGGAATTTAATGCAGTTTTCAGCAATAGATAGAGTGATTCAAGAGGAAGGTTTATATGTATATTGCACCTGTGCGAAGCCGGGGCGGGTCGCTAGTAATATTATAGATCCGAAAGTTCGTGAAGATGAATCGATAGATGGATGTTTGTTACTCTTCCGGATTTTGATGGGCACACTGATAGGTTATAACCTAGATTATACATATATACTTTTTACCCCGGTAGGATGATCCCGTGGGACGATTACCGAACTAAACGCGGACGAAGCCTCGGGCATAAGCTAATTCAAAATATTTCAACGAATTTTGTGTTACCATCTTTGTTATTTCACAAAACTGTAATACTTTGCTGAAATACTTATTTCAAGTCATAATTACACGAATGCTAGGGGAGGTACTAATAAATTATATTAAAATTAAATTACGACATAATCTTATCGCTGTAGCCTTTAATTCACGTAATGCGCAATAAGAAATTATGTCCGCTAATTCGTTTTACGATAAACTTATCCTAAAATGTATAGATATTTCGTTTCAGTGATATCCGTTGGTGAAATGGAATCACCTCCCAGCAATTACATTAGCCAAATTGTATTTGAATGAAAGTATGAAAGCTTCAGTCGCCGCAATAAAATGAATTTCATTTCTTTGAGTGAGCCCCGAGCCATAATTTCGTGCCGTGTTTATTTATTAGAAATAGGTACACCTTTTTAAAAACGTTATATTTTTGATTAAAGATTATTTTTTAATATGAGATTTACTTTTTTAATTTCGATTCGGTATAAAAGGAAGATGAAAGCGAGGGCGTTGGTTATTTCTTTGTTTTGAAAACATTTAGCTAACTAATGATTGTTTGGTTTAACGTTTTTACAATGGTATGGATATATCCTAAAAGAAAAATGGCGTAGAGGTTGAACCTATATTATCTTTTCGTATAGTGTCAGTACATTGTAGTGTTTGATCAGTAAACAACACAACATAACATCACGGTTGTAACCCCTGAAGGGTTAGGCAGAGGTGTACATAATAGTTCACCGACATTTCGCCAGTTATGTTTAAGTCCCATGTTATAGGGGCGAGCCTATTGCCCCAAAAAAACATCAGTAAACAAATAATAATATTATTGGATTGAAACACAGTGTAAATATTTTTTCATTGGTAATAATTGATATACCTTTACTTATATCTTTATCTTATGTACAGGCAACAAAATATAAATATATATATATATATATATATATATATCTTTACTGCTACATGAACAAAACCATCAACAAGCATATTACCAAAAATCCAAACGACCTCACATGTTAAACAAAAAAATTGTCCACATTTCTGCGTAACATTTTGTTTTATCAGTAGGTGAGGGTAAGTCCTCAGAGGGGTACGTTTTATCTCTTCCACTACATGGCCCTCCCCCAGGGTGTTTGTTTCTCGCGATTGATACGTATTATGTGACATCTAGTGGAGCGAGTGCGCGCGATGGGGAAATCAAAAGGAACGCTGTTTGTATTAGGATATACCTAATGCAATTACGAGTATTCTCTGTCTAATCTTCGAGATTTGATGGTCTCTGATTGTTTGTATTTGTTTTTAATATTGAATACGGGTTCGGGAATATTTGTTTGGAGAGTTTAGGTATCTTATTGGAGTCTCATACGATTAGAGCTAGCACAATTGCTTCTTTATCTAGTCTCTTATTAATATTATTTGATGTTTCTACCTTTTCTTTATAAAAGGTGAGCATTTGTTCAATAAAACGTAACCGTATGTACAAAATCATATGTTACAAGGTACAAGTCGTTAGTCAACAACACAAAACCGAAATAACTTTATGTCATCGGTACTTTCCTACAATTTCCCTCCACAAAACTCAACTCTTTCGTATTTTAATCCGAGCCTCGGAAATACGCTAAAATTTATCACGGCGGTATTAAATAAGGGTCATAATGGAATAACAAATGCGTTGCTGTCGACCGGCATGACAATACCTCATATATATCTTGCGGTACCTCTAGAAATATTTCTTGAAAACTTTTCTCAAGAAATACACGATGTTACCTACCTAGGTACACGTCGGAAATTATGTGTATGTCTATTGTTATGACGTCTCCGGTCTGCTGGGTTTAAGTGCTCGGTTATGGCCGGTCGAGCGAGGAAAGTATGAATTTTCCGAAGCCCAGGTCAAGTTGGGTTGTATGTCAGAATTATGAGAATTTGTTCCGTGGAAATTGCGGGCATCTACGACAAATATGATGATAAGTAGGTAGGTATTTCCTTTTTGTTGATAGCTCTTTTCCTGACCTTATTTTTGAAAGGTAGAGAAGGCTGTTTTCAAGACACCAAGTTAGTTGCAGTTCACGCAACTTTGTCCAGCATTGAACTGGTTTAAATGCATCGCTCATTATAAATCTAGACCATTAATTTGAATAATTAATGACATGATTAAATTAAACATTTTAAGTGGTTATACAGGGTGTAAACGGACCCTTCACGAAGCCGTCAACCAAGCATTCTGTATATCAAACTAAGTAACTCTGCGCAAAAATTATTGCTGGGAAACGACTTTTTTTTTTGGGGTGAAAAATCACGTTTTACGGTAAAACTCAATGTTGCGCACTCAAAACTTAGTGCTGATGGATGCTTTAAATAGTAAGCGGGTCATGGAGTTAATTAAAGTTAAAAACTTAAAAAGTGGTTTAAAAAAAAAATCTTGTAAAAAAATTGGAACTTTGACCTCCAATATCTCAGATATTGTCTAGAAGAAAAAAATGATCCCAATGATGGGCAGAATATGTGGTTTTCGTTTTCGTTAAGGGTCTTTTTACACCCTTTATTTAAATCAAAGTATATTCCGCTCTCCTCTTTTACAACAACCAGTTCTGCTCTACGGAGAAACGGGTAGGTACTACAAGTCCCCCATCATCTTGTATTTTCACGCACGTTTTCCTTTCCAGCGTAAGCAGGGGGTTTTCTCAGAACCCCTTTACTAAATATTGATGTTCAATTCCTGCCGGCTCGGTGCTTAATACCAGACATGACAGGTGACACGCCCTATTTTCGTTCTAGTGACATTACATTTCCCAGAATGATGTTCTTTATCGTTTGTGGTTTTGAGGCTTACGTACTATTTTGTACAAGTTTTTATTTAACTTGCAATGTTTGTATATGTTTGTTTTTTTAAGTCTAATCTTGCAACTAAATTTTAAAACGGTTATCCATAACCGATTGAGCTGAAATTTTGCATACACTTTTAGTTTGGATGACAATGCACGGTGTGCTAAGTGACGTCTTCTAAATCCAATATGGCGGACTCTCAAAGATGGCGGACTACTTATTTTGTATGCACCCCCATGATATGGGTATCAATTAAAAGGGTTTTCTAAGAAGAATACGTAAAAAAATGTTTTTTTCTGTAACTTTGTTTTATTTAATTAGAGGTGTACCCATTAGTACACCCACATTACGCCAGTTATGTTTAAGTCCCATGTAATAGGGGGCTCTTGCCATCAATCGGGCACAAATCCAGACACCGTGGCTGCTACTTATTGATGGAAAAACCAAAAAATACTTTGCGCGACCCGAGATTTGAATCCAGGGCCTCATGCACTGCAGTCAAGCTTCGACCACTAGACCAACGAGACAGTCCGAGGAATTTAACGGTTCCTTAGGGTTAAAAAGGTGTGATCTATTAATTTCCGGGAAGAACCCTATTGCTTGTTGTTATTTCAAAACCTGATATTATTATTAACTTTGTTGTTTTCGATGATTCCAGTTTGAAAATTAACAGCATTTAATTGAAGGTGTTTTGTCTAACTTAAATTAAGTTAAACATTAACAAGTTAAAGTAAAGCTCAAGTTAACTTAAATTACAAAGTAAAATATTTCTCTAAGTTGGCTAGCGTATGAATAAATTTGCTTAAGCAGTTAGGTCACTACCTACTTCATGACTTTTCAGGTACTTCAAGGTACTAGTTACTTGAAGTATTCAAAAATTATGTTGGGCACGAGAGGGGACGTCCTAGAAGGACATTTATATACTGACCTTGTTGGTTATTTTCTAAAGAATGGTCAGGCGCATTGTACTCGCAATCTCCGTGCGTGTATGAATGACTAGATGTATGAACGTTGACAAAGCAAAAGGCTTATGTAACGATCGTAGCAGGACCTGGTGGTGCTCTGTTGCTTCTGCCTACCCTCACGGGAAAAAGGCGTGAGTTTGTGTACATTTAGTAGTTTTTATACTCTATAAATGAAATCATACAGCAAGCGTTTTCCTTAACTTATTTTACCAGATTACTGTTATTCCTCTGGATAATTTCAGGCATATTATAAACCTAAAATAATAGGACCTTTTTGACTAATTTCATAATGTACTTACCTTAGTAAAAGCCTCATAGATTCCCTACAAAAAAAATACACTTTAAGATCTAATACCTACCGTAGAGTATCGTACTGTGTATAAAGGCAGTTTCACACAATGTTATCGTCATAGATTTATCAGCGTCGGTGATCGCTATAACGGTAAGCTCGGCGATTCGTCGTGCGTCGACGTGTCTCGAGTTATGAAAGCCTAGTACTTTGTTTCCGATGAATAAATATAGTGTTTGTTGTGCAGGCTTTCCTGTCAAAACTAAACCAAGAAGATGCCATTCCTCAACATAACAAAGTTCTTACACATTTGTTTTGCGTAAGAACTTTGCTACTACGGTTTATAACAAAAGAAAGGGCCACTGATAAAAAATGCTGCAATGAAAATCGAAAAAAAAAAACAAGTCATATCAACCATTCTTAGTTAGAAAGTTAGTTGTTAAAAAAGAGGTTATTTATTATTTATTTATTTATTAAAATCTTCCTTACACTATCTTTACAGGTGTATCCCTAATGCGATAGCGGGTCTTAAATTACGTTATTTACAATATAAAACTATGAAAAACTAGTATGTAAAAAACTAGTAGTTTCTATTTAGTTATGGGAAAAAGGATAACTAATCTATGTATAGCAGTGGACTATGAAAGGCCTTGGTTGATTAAATGTTTTCTTGGAAACAGACAAGGTAGGTGAATAGGCCGATACAACAAACACCCATGAATATTTTTACGTACCTCATTAATTTCACATTTTATTAATTTTCAACAGTTTCGTAGTCACGGCCAGTATTCGAAAGTGACTACTTAAGCCACGTTTGAGCATCGTTCATGCTCGTAGCAGCTACGAGCGTAAGCCTATTATCTCATCGCCTACGAGTTTCTGCCTACGAGCCATTTGCTACGGTTAATTTTTTACAACTTGAGGGAAAGGCTGATGTGGATACCTACTTTGTTTTTACGTAGCGGCAGGCCGATATCGTAAAACCTAAAGTGGGAAACTGACACAACATCTTCGAGAATGATCCAAGCTTTAGCGAAGAGGAACGTAACCCTGGCTATCTCAACGTACATTTGAGGAGAAAGGGTACAATAAATAAGCGTTGACACATTCCAAGGGTTAGCATAGTAAATCTATCGGCAACCGGTCCTATTGTGAGTGTATTCTGGGTCTAAAATGTTATTTTTTCTTGACTAGCCTAAGTAGAGCGTTTAGGGTATCGTATTTGGATAAAAGCCTTCGAACTTAACCTAAAAGTATGTGTTTTTTCGTTGTTTTTGGTAAAGTCATTAGAGAAAGTACTATTCGCCTGCTTACAGCTGTGGCTCTTAGGAGGACATACGTCTCCTCAGAAAGAATAAGAAATGAGTCCCGATTAGGGCTAAGATGTATAATAAATGGTTACTTTCGCTACTAGTGTTAGTAGTCGAGTACATTAGTACATTAGGCAGATTCTGGAAACATATTTTTCCGCTGTTAAAACACATACTTTATTCACGTTTGTGATTTCAGATATGAAACTCTTATTTTCGAACAAGTGACGGTAAATTTTCATGAGAATTCACTGTCTATACTAATATTATACAGAGAGAGTGCGAATTTTGTGAGTTTGCACGTTTACAGAGGGTAATCTCAAGAGTCACGGCACTTTTTTGAAAGATTCTTCCACCATTGGGAAAGTACATTATTACGGACGGACAAAGGCAACTTTTTATCCGGGTAACACAAATTATCATTAACTACGGCAAGCGATAATTCTTCCATGGAACAGCAATGTAGAGGTAATTCTAATTAATTGATTGATTGCGCAACTTTGTTCGTGTTGTTTCTTTAATTCGTTCCCACTTGTTTTATTGATTGTCTCAATCATTGAATTAGAAGCAATATAACTTTTTCTTGATTTCTGGCTAACTCGAAAATTGTGGGAATGCACTTTTTCGTTTGCATTGTTCAAAGCTTTGACCTGGGACGTAAGAGACGTGTATGGGATGTTCAAAGTTTATAGGTATGTAAGTAAAGATATTCAAACCGTCTTCGAACTTCAGACGTTTGGAAGACATAAAGTATGGACTAAGAACTAACGAAGACTCTTGACGATACAATCATGGTCGAAAATCACAGATCAAGATAGGATACTAACTAGTTTGTCTCCGAAAATTTTCTCAAAAAAAGTGAAGCAGTAATGCGAGCTAGGTACCGTACTTGTTTTTTTGTATTCAACGATTGATTCATCAACGACCTACACTGCAAAAAAATCGCTCTTCCAAAAATCGCAATTCGAGCACAATGATCAATTCTAACACTGTTTTATGTTCGAATTAGTGCTGTGCAAACGCGGGCGTGTTACTCGGAGCGTGTTTATTGGCAACATGTTAATGGAGTGAGCTCGCCGTCCCGATATTGTTGCTCCTGAACGCATGACAGAAAGGTACAGAAGTCCAGTGTCATATGTCACGCAGACACGCTGCACGCAGTACAGTGAGTGCAAGCGTGCGAGATCGTAGTACGTGTGTGTACGTATGTGTTTGTGCTCCCGTTTTCGTTCGTTGTTCAAGCCAACCTTCTGCGATATTTTGTATTTGGAATGAATATCCGAGTCCACCCGATTCGCCCGATCCCCGACGCATGACGCGATCCCGCTAAAATGAATAGTGCACCGATTGAGTTTCCACTTTGAATTAAAAAAAAGTTCCAGTTTGTTTTTGGAATCTTTTTTTGTGATATGGATATGGGTGTGGAAAAAATCTGTGGATTTTTTCATCGTGAGCTGTTCGATTTAGAGATGGTCGAGTCCAAAAAAAGACAGTTGATAGATACTATTATACAGGGTGTAAACAGACCCTTCACGAAGCCGTCAACCAAGCATTCTGTACATCAAACTAAGTAACTGTACGCAAAAATTATTGCTGGGAAAGGACTTTTTTTTTTGGGGTAAAAAATCACGTTTTATGGTAGGACTCAATGTAACGTACTCAAAACATTGTGCTGATGGATGGATTCAATAGTATGGGGGTCGTGGAGGTGTTTAAAGTAAAAATCTTGCATTAAAATCATGAATTTTAAAAAAAACTTGTGAAAAAGTTGGAACTTTGACCCCCAATATCTCCGTAACTAGAAGGTTCCCAGGTATGGTCTAGAACAAAAAAAAATATCACATTGACGGGGAGAACAAGTGCCTTTCGGCTTCCTTATTAGTGCCCATTTAAACCACCTTTAACCTCAAGTTCTTATAGATTTAAGACAATCATCGTTTATTATAATATTACCTGTTTAGCTATTTAATTATCTATCACATGATTGCATTCAATATCATCACAGCAAGTAGGCAATGGGCCATGTCGAGCTTAGCGAATTAGAGGAGAATTAATGTACTGTGATGTGTTAATGTCAGCCGCTGAATGTTAGGTGTCGATGCGGCTACATTAGCCCTAGTCTACATTAACTGGGCCGTAAATCATGCCAATTGCGCAATTTGCACTTAGGTTTGATTATTGACATGCGCGCACGCAAATAGCATCACGCAGCATAGCGGCCATTGGACTCGCTAAATGGGAAGACAGCAAGCATTATGGTTGTAATTAAAGAGAATGGAGCATACTGATATGTTTTAGATTCAGAGGTTAAAGATAATTTAAAATCTCATAATAATGCCACGTAATTTTCTTGAAACTCATCAAAAGGTAAAACAAGCCCTTAATCTTTCAAATACTCCGTCTAAATTGCAGCTATAACTCGAAACGTTATTACAAACTAGCTGTTCCCCGCGACTTTCGTCCGCGTAGAATTATTAAAAATACAATTTTCCCCGTTTTTGCAACATTTTTCATTACTGCTCCGCTCCTATTGGTTGTAGCGTGATGTTATATAGCCTATAGCCTTCCTCGATAAATGGACTACCCAACACTGAAAGAATCATTCAAATCGGACCAGCAGTTCCAGAGATTAGCGCGTTCAAACAAACAAACAAACAAACAAACAAACAAACAAACAAACAAACTCTGCAGCTTTATAATATTAGTATAGATGAATACTTTACGGCACGTCTAACAGTACAAAAGCACCTAGAACAATGCGCGCAACAAAGCTAGTATCAGACTGTACAAAACTACGTTTCTATTCAATTTGCGATTTTCTATCTGTAGTCGCGGAATTTTTCATCGGTTTGTAATCCAGTGCAATCGCGACGCGGACAATCTGTTCGGGTCGGGTTCGTCCACAAAAGCTCTTTCCGCGAAAATAGTGGACGAGACTTTGGGAACATCTGAGGCCGTAATAGATAGCAGTCTATTTTGCCATATTTTGGTTTCGATATTTGAAGTTGTTTACGTACGGACAAATGATTTTTCAGTGAGAGGCGTGTGGATGGAAATCCACAGTTTAATCCTTTGAACCTTTCTGTTTAAATTGATTTTGTAATGAAACTGAGTTATTTGAAGCCTAAACCTTTGCCTGTTTTAAAGGCGGCTACAAACTCAAACTCAAACTCAAAGCATTTATTTCAATTAGACCGTTACAGGCACTTTTGAATGTCACAAAAAACAAAGAAAGCGAAGCTACAGTCGCAGACACAAGGCAAAATAACTTGTGAAAGTACTGTAGTTGCCCATTCCAAGGCGTAGATCTCTATGGAGAAGAATGGGCAAGAAACTCCATGGACACTCTTTTCAATCAAAATATTGTTACAAAATCTTGACAGCAGTCAATTTCCCTTAGTTTTCACTGTTTCTGAACTAAAGGTCTGTTATTTCAATCGAAATGAATTGAAAACATCCACTCAATGTTTTACTGGGCCACTACAGCATGTTATCTCCTAACTTAGCCATGTTTAATTGATTGTTTGCCATGGCAATTTGAACGCTATTTTTATAGCATTCTCTGAATATTCTGTGCTAATTGCTCGTCGTTGTTTATTTAGTTTATTTTTGTGCGCATTGGTAGACAACCGTTCCACTGCGGATGTTCGTAATCCCCTTGTTTTAGCAACAAAACTACATTTATTCCGATTTTAATCGCATACGTTTTATTCGCGTTATGTTGATCGTAGATAGCCGTGTATTGCTTTCGGCGGGACTGGTATCTGATAGTGTTTTTTTGAGCTGGAAATTTAAACGCCCACACGTGTAGTCTACGGCTTTAAAATAAATAACATTGTAGACGGCTCACCCAATCTCGATATAAATTACTAGCTGTTCCCCGCGACCTTCGTCCGCGTAAAATCCCGTCCCGTTTTTTCAACATTTTTCATTGCTGCTCCGCTCCTTTTAGTCGTAGCGTGATGTTGTATAGCCTATAGCCTTCCACAATAAATGGACTACCCAACACTGAAAGAATCATTCAAATCGGACCAGTAGTTCCAGAGATAAGCGCGTTCAAACAAACAAACAAACAAACAAACACTGCAGCTTTATAATATTACTAGCTGTTCCCGGCATGCGTTGCAATGCACCTTTTTCCTATCCTACCTACCTATCCTACCTACCCTACCTACCCTACCTACCCTACCTACCCTACTTACCCTACCTACCCTACCTACCCTACCTACCCTACCTACCCTACCTACCCTACCTACCCTACCTACCCTACCTACCTACTTACCTACCCTTCTCTACCTACCTACCTACTTACCTACTTACCTACTTACCTACTTACCTACTTACCTACTTACCTACTTACCTACTTACCTACCCTACTTACCCTACCTACCCTACCTACCCTACCTACCCTACCTACCCTACCTACCCTACCTACCCTACCTACCCTACCTACCCTACCTACCCTACCTACCCTACCTACCCTACCTACCCTACCTACCCTACCTACCCTACCTACCCTACCTACCTACCCTACGTACCCTACCTACCCTACCTACCCTACCTACCTACCCTACGTACCCTACCTACCCTACCTACCCTACCTATCCTACCTACCCTACTTACCCTACCTTGAATTTTTCTCGCCGTAAAAACCATCCTTGAACTCCAACGAACATTTAAAAAAAAAAATTGGCCAAATTGGTCCAGGCGTTGTTGAGTTATGCGCTTACCAACACATTTTGCGATTCATTTTTATATTATAGATATAGTATAGATTATTTTGTACTCCTGTATGACAAAAGCAGGTGACTTAAGATTTATGTCAGAAGCAACAGGCTGTTATGAAGGAGCGGTAATGTTTCATTTCCAATTATAGCGACTAGGTGCAGTACTGCGATTGCTGATCTGTATAGCCAGCATGGTGACGCATTAATTAAACACATTAACCTAAAGGGTGTAAAAAGACCCTTAACGAAGCCGAAAGGCACTTGTTCTCCCCGTCATTGCGATAATTTTTTTGTTCTGGACCATACCTGGGATCCTTCTAGTTATGGAGATATTACAGGTCAAAGCTCCTTTTTTTTTTAATACTACTTTTCAAGGTTTGAACTTTATTTTAATTACCTCCATGATCCATTTACTATTCAAAGCATCCATAAGCACCAAGTTTTGAGTGCGTTACATTGAGTTTTACCGTAAAACGTGATATTTCACCCAAAAAAAAAGTCGTTTCCCAGCAATAATTTTTGCGTAGGGTGACTTAGTTTGATGTACATAATGCTTGGTTGACGGCTTCGTGAAGGGTCCGTTTACACCCTGTATTAAGCAGCCCATTTGTTAAGACAAAAACTCTTAGCCGTAAAAATGTTACATCAAGCCACCAGAAGTCAGAAAGGCGATTAAATAAAAACGACAGCGATACAGATTCGGAGGATGTTAATCTAATCTAATTTAAAATTAATCTACAGGATGAAAAGCCTGCCTGAGGGCTTGCCCGACGCGAAGCGGGCACGGGCAGGGCAGGGCAAAATGAAGATGTTTCGGTATGCCCGTAAATTTCATTAGGGACAACGTTACCACTGAGAGTATTTAAAAGTAAGTAGCTGTATATATGTGCCTTTAATATATTGGAATAGCGATCCCTCCGTAGATATATGGTTATATCGACGAGATTGATGTCCAATTTTGTAATTTGCGAAATTCTTCGTCTTCTTTATTCTTACGATATTTTGATTTATTATTTAGCGTGAAGGTTACGAAATTTCAAATTAGATTTTATATTGATTTTATCGGTGTAATAGAACGTGCTTAGTTTACATATTAGCATACCACCGTTAGAAGGATTTAGGATTTAGGATTAGAACCATCCTAGAAGGATTGTGCAGAGGTGCATTAAAAAGGGTGTAACAAGACCCTTAACGAAGCCGAAAGGCATTTGTTTTCCCCGTCATTGCGATTTTTTTTTTGATCTAGACCATACCTGGGAACCTTCTAGTTACGAATATATTGGGGGTCAAAGTTCCAACTAATTCACAAGTTTTTTTTAAATACATATTTTTAATGTAAGATTATTAAACACCTCCACGACCCCCGTCATATGCAATGCATCCATCAGCACAATGTTTTGAGTGCGTTACATTAGTCCTACCGTAAAACGTGATTTTTCACCCCAAAAAAAGTAATTTCCCAGCATACATTTTTGCGTAAAGTTACTTAGTTTGATATCCAGAATGCTTGGTTAAGGGCTTCGTTAAGGGGAGTATAGTACATTCTCACATAAGTATTAAGCTAAAATCAAGGCTCGGCAATCTTCATCTTACCACTGGCGTCTCGGTAGTTACACTGAACATGAAAAATGCTGTTCCAACAATTCAAGAATACAACATCCGTTCAATTTGTCGCCACCGAAACGTTGCTTAAGTCTCGTCTAAAATCTGCAGCTCTAGTGACTCCAATCCCTTGGGAGACTGGTGTCGCACCCGCGTTGGGGACAAACACGCCATAACTCTAACGAACCATCGATGGCTTCGTTGATTGATTTATTACTGTGCCATGAAATTCTACACCATGGATCTGATATTACAGAACTTTATGGTAGTAACTGTAAGTTACGCATATTTTATCATAAATTATCTATCTCAGCTAAACTTCTGTTGATCAGTTTGCTTGCAGGGCAATCAATAATGGACCAGTCATCTATACTAATATTATAAAGAGGAAACCTTTGTATTTTTGTATGTTTGTATTGAATAGGCTCAAAAACTACTGGACCGATTTCAAAATTTCTTTTACCATTACTTAGAGGGATTCTTCCGAATCCGTATAGGCTATATTTCATCCCGGAAAATAGATAGGATTTTTCGTGGTAGTGAAAATTGTGGAGTAAGGCGTCGAAAAAACTGCCGTACGTTAACGATTCTCGCGAACGCTGCCTAAATGGTTAGAGATGTATGGTTGACTTCTATAGAAAAGTTGTAGAACTCAATAATGCCTACAAAAAAGTCCGCGATAGTATGAACCAAACATTTATATTTTAGCCATTATAACCACTTTTCCATAGAATAAAAGTAATTAAAATTATTAGCCTATGTTTATTGATCATATTATCGTCAAAATACTAATCCTTATCCAAATAAACTATTTATTGAGCAAGATTGTTTCAATAGCTATAAATTACTTTTTATTTTATTCCAATCGGACAATCCATTCAAAATATATTTTTCAGAGAGCTTAAAAAATAAATGTCCACCCGTGCGAAGCCGGGGCGGGTCGCTAGTAGATCATACAAGGTGTAAACAGACCCTTCATGAAGCCGTCAACCAAGCATTATGTACATCAAACTAAGTAACCCTACGCAAAAATTATTGCTAGGAAACGACTTTTTTTTTTGGGGTGAAAAATCACGTTTTACGGTAAAAGTCAATGTAGGACACTCAAAACATTGAGCTGATAGATGTTTTGAATAGTAAACGGATCATGGAGGTAATTAAAGTAAAGTTATTACCTTAAAACTAGTATTAAAAAAAAACTTGTGAAAAATTTGAAACTTTGACCTCCTATATCTCCGTAACTAGAAGGTTCCCAGGTATGGTCCAATCCCAAAAAAACATTGCAACGAGGGGAGAACAAGTAGCTTTCGGCTTCGTTAAGGGTCTTTTTACACCCTTTATAGCATTCCTCTGAAATTCACATTGACACACTTAATGCTCATTCTTGGAGATGAATTGGCGATAACAGTTAGTTTTCACATTGTTATCAGCATATGGACGCTGCTGCCTATCCCCTTAAAATAACCCTGTCGTTGTTTTTAACGATACTTATGGTGGAGAGCCTAGGTTATGGCTTCTTCTATAACAAAACCTCCACGGTACGAGGCATTCTCGAAATTCCTAATATTAGTGGGTCGTAAAAGTGAGTTGAAAACTTATCAAATATTCACATAGTCGGCGCGATACGTCGCCGTTGAAAGCGAAGATAAGGATTTATGACTCAATAATACTTTGATTATTTCACAGATTCGAGGAAGTTGAATTTTATGAGGCATACGGCTCCTTATTTAGGCAATAATGTCTCGTTATTACCATCCCACAATCCCGTGAAGGCGATGGATCAATACTTTATGTGCTCAGCTTTGGATAAGGGGAGATATCCGTTGCTTTCTGATCGGAGGACGTTGAGGCGAGGAGTAATGCTTATCAGGCGCGTTATGCTGGAGATAGGTAACTAATTTATGTTTGTCCTTTCGTGTTTGCCTCTGTATAAGATTAGGTGTTCTGTGATTCACTAATGGCTTCTTTTCAGGCAGTTTTTCTACTACAGATTTTTCATATTTCTTCTGCTTTTATAAGTTTTATTTATTTATTTATTCATTTAAACTTCATGTACAAAACTGGTACATAGGCGGACTTAATGCCACAAGGCATTCAGTTTTCCTTGTTTTTCCCGAATATATAAATGACTTCATATTTTTCTACGAAAGTGCGTGCGAATATTGTCGATTATTTGATAACCAAGTTCACATCATAGAGGATAATTTGATGTGATCGATGATACTGATATTACTATTGAACTTGAAGTGTACTCTTTCCGCGCCTGATCCAAGTTGTTGCTATAGCGACCTGTTTAGTCTAGTCTAGTCTGGTCTGAAGTCTAGACTTTACCTTGAGATTAAATGTATCTAGGGTTTCAATATAGGTATTTATTTATACCTTGTTATTGACTCTAGGTAAGCATAATATTGTATACAGTCACGAGCACTAACACGTATACATATAGCAACTTTTAAAAGTGATTTTCTCCTAATGTTTTGATTGCAATTTTATTTAGTTCCGAGCATACTATTTTGGATCCCATAAAATTATGGAATAGTACTTTCATCAAGTTGCAATCGTTATTCTACGAGAAAATTGCTGTTGAATCTTGCTAAGCGTTTACATACAGGGTGTGAGGGACAGCCCTCCACAAACTGACAGGGTGCATTCAGCTCCTTATTTTGAATCATATTCTACCGGAATTTTTCTCCGTTTTTTTTTTTCGGTTACTATTCCTTTATTTCAATGTAAAATTACATTCCCTGTACGCAGCACTCTATTTATGTGAATAATACGGCTAAAATCAAAAATTTAACAATGGATGTTGAAATACTTTAACGAACTACGCGAAATCAGCTGTTCACTTGCTGCCTAGCTACAGAATTCATCTAACTCATCGTCGCGCTTGCCGTTCGCTACGTGCGTTTTGCCACTGTAACGATACACTGCGCATGAGGAAATAAAACAAATCAAATTATTGATCGATTACCTTCAATTTCAATTAATCAATTGCCATAATATTCCTGAAATAATTTCTTGTACCGGTCATCTTAGTATGATATACTGAATTCACCCCATCAGTTTATGGAGGGCTGTCCCTTACGCCCTGTATTAGTTAGTGCACGTGACTACATACCTATGCAAACTCTTATTCCACTTTTATTTTCTCATTCTTGTTTCAATGGAGGTAGGCCCGTTTTAACCAATTGGAGGCCCTGGGCCCTTTAGAATAATGGGGCCCTTGTAGTACGCAAAGCGATTGCACCCCGTCTCACTTCAGTTAAGTTTTCTTGTGACAGTTCATATAGAAATAACAGGTGTGTTTTTTTAGGGGCGGAGAACTTAATATTGAAATAAAACACAGAAAAATCATTTTAATATCCATGAAATTGGTTTTATTTGACTGATAATCTTATGCCATTACTTTTTAATAGGATTTCGGGCATGTGGCCATCGCGGCTGGCTCGTAAATGGCGTAATCTGGAGGTCCAATTTGCACACTAATATGTTCTTAGAGACAGCCTGGCGATAAGTTAAGCGTCTTTTGACAGCCAATAACTATGACATCGCACAGGAATTTGGGGCCCCGTAGGATCGTGGGATCGTGGGGCCCTGGGCACTTGCCCATAGTGCCCAGTGGAAAATATTGCCCTGGGTAGGCAGAAACTGTAGAAGCCACCCGATACGGTCCGTATATACTCCGTTTCCATATCATGTTATACTATACCATTTTGTATAGTGCCTTTTTTTCTTTTTTTTTTCGGATGGGAAATCATCAAATGATCCCCTCCCGCTCTGGGCGGAGTGGAAGGGAGTGTCAGACTCGTACTGACTAAAACCCATCCATGTTCCTTCTTTGCCCTTTGTGTTTCAGGGCCGCGGTATCTCTTCAGCTCATAGCACAACACAATATCGCGCACCATACATTGTTATGGACACGTTCACACTGCACTGTACTATATATTATTATTTATTAGTAGGTCCTTGTTTGCTATACTATATGGCACTATAGTATAGCGTAGTCTGAAAGCAGCTTTACAGTCCCGCAGCCCTTGTATAATGCCTTATATTTTAACTGCGATAATAATCACACGTCATTCAAGTTCGGTACCAGTTACTGCAGCAAAAGTAACTTTTTAATTATGGTCGTAACTAACCTATAAAACAAATGAATAAGTTTATAATGCGTGACGCAACTTTGTATAGGTAAAAATGTTTTTATTACACCTCTTATTTGGTTAAGTTTTACCGCTCTGGTGGTTTCAGTTATGGGTTCTAGCTGCAAGGCAAAATCCCATCGGAATGGGAAAGTGTGAGTTCTTTTGTACGTACTTGGCTAAAATCAGTAGCAAGACAAAAGCAGTACCTCTCTAATTAATCACTTGGATTTGTTACCGAAGCTCACCGTAAATCAAACATATAATACTCCTCTTTTTTATTTGGGGATAAAAATACATGTGAAAAACACATTTGACGAGTTTTGCACAATAAACTTTTTTTTTAACTATGTGAAGCGAAAAATTATGCGTATTGGCAACCACGACCGAACTAAAAGACTGCCTGATTAAAATGACTTTTACAAAATACGTAGGTTCATTTTTTTTTGGTTTTTTTCAGAGTTAGAATAATTTTAAAACCACCAATATTACTTTTTTATACAAAATAATAAATAGGCTTGCGTTTGGCCGCAACTCGCCTGATGTGAAGCAGTGACACAGCCTAGGGCAGGCTTGCCTAGAAGTAAACGACTCACTCGATATTTGAAAAGATCTAGCTTATCATGATCGGGAAACAGAAGCTGGCAGTCCTAGCTGGAGGCCTTACACTCAAGAAACCCACAGGATAGTCCGGTTAAGCAGACGACAACCTCCTAGGTTAGCCTGCGAGATGCCAATCATAAAAAAAATCCGGAAGTGAATACCACAGATTGGCGGTTCGCACAATTAATATGGAAGCATAGAGCTTTGTTCATTACCTACCTTAGACATAAAGGTAGGTAATGAACGTACAAGGTGCCTTCAGATCCAATGCTTAACAGGTACTTAACCATGTGCCTGTCTCGTTTTTGGTTCCTTTGAAGGAACCAAAGCTCTCTCCCTTCTCCTTCAACTTCTCCTAATCATTTGCCTAGCCTTTTCCCAGTATTTTACATACAGCGACTGCCTATCTGACCTCCACAACCCAGTGAGTACTGGGTAATACGATACCCCTTGGACTAGACTAAGACTGGTTGTCATCAGACTTTTTGGGCCACTGACTACCAGTAACAACTGTCAAAGATATACAAGTGATAGCCGGGACCAACTGCTTAAAGTACTTTCCGAGCCACGGAGGAAACTCGGTATGTAATGGGTGGTCACCCATCCACAGATCAACCCAGCCAAGCACGGCTTAACCTAAAGATCGACCCGACCGGCTGTTATTATTTAACCACGAGCCGAATAGCGTCCATCCATACAAAAATGTACACCTAACTTCAATTCTACCTAACAATTAGTAGGTACTTTTACCAAGTACCTATTAGTACTTTACTAAAGTAATTAATGTGCACTCATGCGTCGTAACACCGGTGGAAGCTATGTCATCAAACTCAAAATTGAATTTGATAAAATTTTCGCGAACATGTTTTCACATAATCGCGTCCTCATTGACACTTCATACGGCACGTTTAATGACTTCTGACTGAATTTAATAGCCCATTAGTTAATTACTCACCGGGCCTTAGTTGGGCTCTGAGGGCTTTTGTCTACGATTCACAATTAAAATTTTAATTAAAACATTGATTACATTTTATATTGTAACTTTAAAGTAAGGTTTTGTTGTTGATGGGAAATGTTTGATTCTGGCACTGCAATTTAGGTTTATCATAATTCAATAATACCATTATTGTCGACTTATTCATATTTTAGATTTTCATTTTTTTTTTCAATTACAGTTTTTTTGCCGTGTATCTTTAAACAGACTGCTTCGTTGGTCTAATGGTCGCAAGCGCGACTGCTGAGCATGAGTTCCTGGGTTCGATTCCCGGGTCGGGCAAAGTATTATTGGGCTTTTCCATCAGGAATTTTTCAGTAGCAGCCACGGATTCTGCATTTGTGCCCTGTTGATGGCAATAGGCTCGCCCCCTATTACATGACACTTAAACATAACTGGCGAAATGTGGGTGTACTATTAGTACACCTCTACCTAAAACTTCAGGGTTTTCAGGCGTGATGTTATGTGGTCTGGAAACATTGCGGAAATAATATATTATTGGTAGGTCGTAATACAAATTACGAAATGATCCTTTAAACCTCGGTTTCATGTCTTTTTGAATGCCTTAATCAAATAGGTACATTAACTTCCAGAGTAAAATAAAATAACATTATAATAAGTATGTTGATTCAGCTCAGTACATATGCAATACGTTATCGAAAAATTTCCTTTGCAGCATTCAATTTAAAATATTCTGGATATATTTTCATTTCCATTTGTATCCGTTGCTTACTTTAAAAGATCGGATTCGGTCCGATAGTTTACTGCGTACGAACAAAGTAAAATTCGTCTTATTTTTAAAGTAAATCTTGAAATAAACTAATTTAATTCTTTTGGGAGCTGTGTGCTGTATGTTGCCGTAGTTTTTAATGGATTTCAAATTTAAAAACAGAACGCATTCGCCGTGATATACTCGTAAATGTGTTTTTAGTAAGTGCATCAATGTTGAAAAAAAAACATACATCACATAACATCACGCCTGTAATACCCGAAGGGTTACGCAGAGCTGTACTTAAAAGAACGCCCATATTTCGCCAGTTATGTTAAGTCCCATGTAATAGGGGGCGAGACTATTGCCAGCAACCGGGTACAAATCCAGACTCCGTAGCTGCTACTGAGAAATTTCTGATGGAAAAACCTAATAACACTTTGCCCCACCCGGGCATCGAACGCGCTTGCGACCACTCGACCAACGAGGCAGCAAAAACAGCTTTCAAAACAAAAGTTTTCATACAAATGAAAAGCAAGCTGAATAAGGATTAAGGATTTTCATCTGCTGCTTCTTGCTGGTTCTCTTCTTCATATGTGTGGTCAGGTTCAATCCATCTGTGACAAATCAAAGAAGTTATTATTACAGAATCCTTACCACAACAACTTCTTTATTTACTCGTTTTCCAATCTATGTTTAATTTGGCTTCCAGTCTTACCGGATACAGCTGAATCTGTACCTATTTTAGATGGAGCAACTGCCTATTTGACCTCTAACAACAACTTATTTATCCACCCAAATAAACAATCAAAGTGAACACAACAAAAAATCCATGAACCATCAGTTTATCCACGATGATCTCCTATGGACAAGCCCGATACAATTTTAATAAAGGCTTCGTAATATTAAATATATGTAACGGGTCGTATCGTTCGTATCGTACGCGCGGCAGCCATGCGTGTAATGAAATTTTTATTGCGACGAATTCGCACTTGAGTTGATGCGATGGGTTCACGTTAGTACATTTTATGTGACTATTTGCGACCTTTGATGTAATAGTATTGCCTTTTATTCACGTCTAGTGACCTGGTGACCTTGAGTGAGTGAGTGAGTGATCTAGTGTAATCCTGATTCTTAGAATATAATAAAATATTTATTTAATTTTGTTGTCAGTGTGTAACAAATAAAGGTGGTAAAAACCGACCAAGTGCGAATTGGACTCGCGCACCGAGGGTTCTGTAACTTGAAGGTATGTTGTTATTAAACTACATAAAGGGTGTAAAAAGACCCTTAACGAAGCCGAAAGGTACTTGTTCTCCCCGTCAATGAGATCATTTTTTTGTTCTATACCATACCTGGGAACCTTCTAGTTACGGAGATATTGGGGGTAAAAGTCCCAACTTTTTCACAAGTTTTTAAAAAAATACATGTTTTTAAAGTAAGATTTTTACTTTAAACACCTCGAGGACCCCCGTGCTATTCAATCCACCCATCAGCACAGTGTTCTGAGTGCGTTAGATTGAGTTCTACCGTAAAAGGTGATTTTCGAACCCAAAAAAAAAATATTTTTCCCAGCAAATTTTTTTGCGTAAAGTTACTTAGTTTGATGTACAGAAGGCTTGGTTGACGGCTTAGTGAAGGGTCCGTTTACACCCTGTATTTACGGTTTTCAGATTTTTGCGATTACAGTGCTTCTTGCCAAATTTCATGATACTCTGGAGGTTTTGATTACCTTGTGAAATCGCAAAATATGCGACAAAATAAACGGTCATTATCTTGTGATCGCGTTGATTTACATGTTTCATTTTATACTAGAACAAATCTCCGTGCTTTCAAGCGTTTTTGACAAACCTTTTATTGGAATTAAATATAATAGCTCATAACTTAGGATCAATTCATGATAATAAGTATTTATCCGTGGTGCTTGGCAACTGGGCCTATCCCAGTTGTAAAAGTCCCTTTGTGCCTATTGGCCTTGATTTGTTCTGTCTCCTGCTGATATGGAGGAAAGTGGAAATTATGGTCTTCCTCCTCCTCTGCTATACTTTTCTGATTAATTTCGTTGCGGGATCAAAGACACTTAAATTATTTCTCTGAGACTTCGACGAGCTTTATTGTCTCGGCGCTTTTCTGGTGGTCTCCACTGTTGATTCTGGCTTTCAGGAGTTACAGTGGTTTGGGAATTAGGTAGGTGGCTTGTCCCAAAAAAAAAGTTTACGTAAGTTAAAAGTTTTTTTTACGCGTTCCTGAGAAAAAAGGTCTTGACAGACGGACAACAAAGTGATCCTATAAGCGGTCCGTTTTCCAGGCTGAGGTACGGAACCCTAAAAATTGAAAAAAGTATTTCGTCTCTTGACAGTAGATTGAATTTGTGCTACGGATCGCAAGTTTAATTTCTGAGAAACCAAAACTTGAATGACTCACAAACATATGTACCTACATAAATATAGATACCGGGTCTAATTGTTTATGCTTTTAAGGACATGTCTCTATTCGCAATCACGTGTAGGATTCTACTTTTTTGTTATCGATTCTTGGTTCGGTACAGTCATGAATGAACTGATTGGGTGATTGTTCCTCAAGCGTTTATTGCAAGAGGTAGATAAAAAGTGTGTCGTAAAAACAAAAGGTTCATGAATGTTTTTTTGTCAATCGAGGCTCTAGAATACTCTAGAAACATCTCTTTTGATTTTGGAAAAAAATATATTTTTTGCTTAGCCTTGTATATCGGGCATATTTTTCCATATTTAGACCGTTTTAGGGATATAATTGTTAAACAAATTGACATCTTTCGTCAAATTGGTGAAATTCAGACGACTGAGAAAATGTATGAACGACAGTTTTGATTGAAATGTTATTTACTGAGTTTACATAAACAAGAACTTTATTAGTAGTAAAGATTGAATCAAATTTTAATACATACATACATAGCATCACGCCTGTAATCCCCGAAGGGTTAGGCAGAGGTATAAGTACCTAATAGTCACCCACATTTCGCCAGTTATGTTTAAGTCCCATGTAATAGGGGGCGAGCCGATTGCCATTAACCGGCCACAAATTCGGCTGCTACTGAGAAATTCCGTATGGAAAAACCCAATAACACTAACTAGTTCCGACCTGGGAATCTCAGAACCTCATGCTCAGTAGTCGCGCTTACAACCACTAGACCAACGAGGCGCTTTTTACTGATCCTACAAAATCTGCATCTACGTGGTTTTATGATAGTTTCTTGTAAATACTCCCAGTAAATTACAAACTGATCTGTAATTAAAAAACCATGAAAGAAAACGAACTACTAATAGTTCCACAAATTGTAAAAGTAAAGCAAGGGAAATGGGTGCTTATGGACCTGGTTTACAATCTCTTTTATAGTGTAGTTTTAAATAGCAAGCGGTTTATTGTTTACGTATAGTACCAAGTTGTAACAACATATTGCGTGTCGGGTTGTTCGTATTCCTACTTTATTGGTTCAGAGATAATTGCTTGGTCTAGTTATTACGTCATGTTTTCATTGTGTTTGATATTATATCTATATTTTGTTTTGTCAATATGCGGATAAGTTTAGGTACTCATTTAGTGTTTTTTCACTTTAAATTGTATTCTATAGCAGTTTTATCAGCATTATAGATAACCACCCTCTCCTGGGTATGGGGGGCATTCCTCAAAGCGCAACTATTTTTAAGCGCAACTAAATTATTCCTCAAAGCGCAACCATGGTGAAAAATATCGTTAATGAATCCATCATACCCATCTTTATTCGAATACCTCGGTATGGGCCTCCCATTTCTTCAGCCAAATCTACCATTTATTTCTCGGTTCTGCGTGATATCGTCAACCCAACGCACTTTTCGACACCTATAGTTTACGTTCTTCATTATTAATTTGTTAGGGTATCATATTACCCAGTTCCTGGGTTGTGGAGGTCAGATTGATTGCAGCATAATAGGTGTTAAGCGGACAGATCGCGTAAGAAACACTACCCTGCGCTCCATTACTCAAATTGCAGATGTTGGAGAAAAAACAGCCAAGCTGAAGTGGGAGTGGGCTGGCCACGTAGCACGAATGCGCCCGGAGAGATGGGCAACGATCGTCACCCACTGGACGCCTGTCGGAGGAAATCGCCGTCGAGGTAGACCGCGGCGAAGGTGGTCTGATGACCTGATCTCGTTTGCGGGGTGAACATGGCCAGATATCGCACAGGACAGAGAGGTTTGGAAGGAGAAAGGGGAGGCCTTTGCTCAGCAGTGGGACACTCAAATAGGCTAACAAAAAAAAAAAAAAAAACTATTTGCGCGTGAGACGCGATTCTAATTTAATGAGACGAAACTACAGGTTGATTCAAATAATACTTATAAAACAACAAAATCGGTTTTTACCCGACTGCGGCGAAGCTCAAAAGGAGGGCTATGTGTTTGATCGTAACTCCTAAACGGATGAACGGATTTGGATAAATTATAAAATAGTGTCTTCAAAATGTACATGAAGCAGTCTATAGTGTTCCCACTGTTGGGACTCGGCCCTCCTTTCTGTGAGAGGGAATGGACTACGATCCACTGACGGGCCCAGTGCGGTTTGGTAGATGGCTGTCCCGCAAATTGGTCGTTCTATCCTGGTTTCCTCTCGATATTGACTACACCATTTTGTACGCAGAGCAGTGGTGATGAAATAAATTACCTACACAAAATAATGCGCCACAACCTGGGTTCATATCTCCACCTAGAGTGCTCTGCATGAAGCACCTTCATGGTTATCATCTGCCTAGCCTTTTCCCAACTATGTTAGGGTCGGCTTCCAGTCTAACCGGATGCAGCTGAATACCAGTATTTTACATGGAGCGACTGCCTATCTGACCTCCACATCCCCGTTTGTACTAGGTAATACGATACCCCTTGGTAAGACTGGTTGTCAGACTTTTTGAGCCACTGACTACCTAACGACTGTCAAAGATATACAAATGACACCCGGGACCAACGGCTTAACGTGATTCCCGAGGAGGTTTTAGTCAGTAAGAGCCTCACACCCTCCCACTCCACCCAGAGTGGGAGAAGTCATTTGATGATTTCCCATCCGTAAAAAAAAAAGACTTTTTAGGCCACCTGTAACGACTGTCAAAGATCTACAAATGACAGACGGGACCAACGGCTTAACGCGCGTGCTTTCCGAGGCACGGAGGAAACTCGGTAAGTAATGAGTGGTCACCCATCCACAGACCAATCTAGGCAAGCGCGGCTTAACTTTAAAATCGATCCGAGTGGCTGTTATTATTTAGCCACGAGCGCCTCACCTTCATGGTACACACAAGCACCTTCATGGTATTAAATGCAATGCCGAATTTAAGAGTTCGTAGCTCGCTGCCATAACGTTTTTACGCCAAAATTAAACCTGTCAAGAACAATCTCACTGAAACTGTGCCGACATGTCAGTGTTTCCGACTTCTCTTTGAAGGATGCCGCGGTTTCACTAGTGTGAGTTAAATTCGAAAATAATTTCAACGGATAAAATTAAAACAGTTAATGTTGGTAATAAGTTGAATTAATTTTCAATTAGATGTTTGTTTAAATCTATGTAAGTATGTGTTATAAAAACTATAAGATATTTTGAATAGGAGACAAAGATTCACTTTCAAAACAATTTATACAAGTAATTCTGTACTTAGTAATACTCGTTTCAAATATATATATTTTAATAAATTTTATAAGGGTACCAGAAGACGGGCGTCGTCGCCGAGGAAGGCCTAGAAAACGCTGGCGTGACGGCTTAGAAGCGTTTGTGACAGATTAGCTGGAGAAAACCACAGAGGCCTTTGCCCAGCAGTGGGACAATATAGGCTAAGGAAAAATAAATAAAAAGAATTTATTCATATCTGTGGATGATACTCATTGCGCTTGTTGCAAACATTTTAGCCAAATTATTATAGGATAAAAATTAAAATAAGAAAAAAAAAATATTATAGGATTGTATTTTCGATAAAAAAATCAACGTTTACACCAGTAAAATGGTTTTCAACTACAAAACCCACATGAAATCAAATAACTCACTCCCTGATACCAAGGATATATTACAGAGAAAAAAGGTACCCGTCATCAAAGGCTGAGAGCACACTGAACGAACTCCTTCATAATAGTAATCTATCTCTGCCAATACTCTCCTTATTAATGGCGTCACAAGACAAACGTATTGGATGTACAATAGAACAAACATCGTGTTGTTTGCGTGCCAAAGCCGTTCAGGTTCTATAAAGCAGGGTGATTTAAACACAGCTTTACAATAACAGTCACTTGTATAGAGCTACTGAATGTGCCGTAATTGGTTTTATTTACATTGTTATAGAGCTTTTTTTTGGTTGAAATTCCTCCTGTGTCAAGATAAAGTTTTTGTGAAATTGAAACTGAAACTAAAGTTTACGTAGTTATGGCCCGTATTTGAATAGCTCTCTCATTAGTGTAGTTTTGACGTCTCCTGAAATATGTATGAAATTCAGAGACGCTATATTGATATTGTTATCAAAGCCCGTTTAGGTTCTAGGGTGTTACGATCCGGAACACGTATTGTTTAAGTCCCAATATTTCACGAATTTCGACCTCTGTGGTAATTTAACAAATATTTTAAAGGAAAAAGTTTAGTAACCTTAGATTACTTAAGCGTTTCCTTTAAAAAAAAAAACTAGTTTTTCCCGCTGCTTCGCCCGCGTGTAGTTCGGTAATTATCCCATATTATAAACTATCTATGTGCCAAATTTCATCCATATCCGTTTAGGAGTTTTCGCGTGAAAGAGAAACCAACATCCAGCCTGCCTCATAAATTTTCGCATTTAAAATAGTAGTAAAATAAGATTTCATCAATAACATAAGCATATTACTTCAATGAGTGCTCGTTTATCCCAAGACGTATCCAGAAACACGAGTCGCACATCGGTGTGAGTCGTGTCTGTCCGGTAATTGATGACACGCAATAATTCATCGTTTGTGTGGAGTCTCACGCTCGCCCAGCGCCAGCGCCCCCTGCCGGCCATGCTCTAATGTAGCCAGCTTATGGAACAAACATACCGGAGTCCAGACACTCTTGTTCAAGAAAGGGACACGACAACACATATCTTTTTATTTAGAACAAAATAACTTCTGCTTTCTTTTTCCTTTGGATTGATGCGGTCTAATGATCTGGATTTATCGCGACTACGTTCACACGTTCGCTCATAGGTCGTTACAAAGTTCGCTTGTACTATATCTTGTCACTTTCAGCGTTTTATTTCAATGAAAAAATTGCCATTTTTTGCTGTTTCTACCGATTTGATCTGTAAATTTTTTCCATAAACGAATTTTGAACTTGAAATGTAATTAACTTAAACCTGAAATAATCCGACATTTCGTTTACTTTTCTCACAGTCTGATGAATTTTGAATTAAACGTCAAACACACAATTTTATCCCGATTTAGGCCTATTGACTCAGCAGAATTTGCACGAAACGAAAAAAATGTTTTAATAACGAAGTGTATTTGGCAAGTACTCGTGTTAACTATTGGGTAGAACTGTCAAGTGGTTCAGTGAATTATCAATATCGTAGTAATCCATTAGGGTGCCGGCAGGTGGATGGGTTTGCAGCGTTTAGTCGGAGTAAGGGCGTGTATTGGACAGTGTAAACAGTCCATTATTGCTCGGTGAACGTGGCGTGCTGTTGACATTTCAACTACAGTGTGCTGCTACCTTGTCGAGCTATTGCACTTCATTGCATACCTACAGTTGCTGACAATATACATGCTGGCTATATATGTACACATGCATAAACACGGTTACCAACGCTGCTGTGCTGCAGAGCTTGTTATTATATCTGGCTTGGTTTACACGAAACATGATTATGTTCGTGACAGCACGTCATGGCCGGCTCTTTTTACGAGGTTTTGTCGTTAAAACTACTGAAAAAAAGCAATTTTATACCAGTGTAGGTATTTACTAATTATCGGTCGCGTAAAGGAGTCTGCCGTGTTTCTTCTACTAATTACAAGTTATCATGAACTGATAATTAGTAACTGAGCTACATAGTAGACTAAAGTTAGGAGGAGATTCAGGACTCGTTTTTTCGAATTTGGGATGACATACCTCTTACGAGAATAAAAAAAAAAACAAGCACAATACTGGTCGTTAGTTTTATTAAAAAATTGGCTCTTTATCAAAAATACTTTATATTGAAGAAGAAGAATACCATATGAAGGTTTATTTATGAAAATGAAGATTTCGGGTTTGATATTATAATTCATGATTTCAAGCGTTGAAACTGAAACGTGGCTTTATTATTCTTGAATAAAACAGCAAAGGGTAGGTACCTAAAATAGACAACTAGATTTATGAAACCTAGTAAATTCTATTGTTAACTTAGGCAGACAAATTCATTCAAATTGTCTTTGCTCTATTACTTTCTGTAAATACTTATTTGAAACAAAAAGGAGGGTTTTACAGCAAATACAGAGCTGGTTAATTAAGGAGTGGCGGAGCCAGCTCAGTTATTTACCTAAGCAGGTTCACATAAAGAAACAATTTAGTGCCGCAACCGACACGCCTCGAAACACGCAAAAAACTTAAGAAGAAAGTTTTTTAATTAAAACTTGAGGTGGTCACGTATTTTTTTCTGTATCCACGAAATCTTCAAACTACTCGGCGTTTATAAAGTTTTCAGATTGTAATCTATGGCAGGTACTGTAAATGGAAAATAAGACAAAATGTTTCAGAGCTCTGGACGCTTGGTGTTGCCAGTTTCTTATTCCACTTGTTCCCTTTCAGCGAGTTGAAAGTCAACGGATTTTCCGCGCAATGAATTTCATTTCGGCTGCTTGGCCAGTAAAGAAGTCTTTTTGTGCCTAAATAAAATTATAAACCGCAAAACTTTCCATGTTTCTGACTTGTATGAGCATCTCTGTTTATCAAAATGTTGTTTCTGTAAGTAATGAATTCACTATAAACAAACCTTTTTAATTCAGTTGAAAGTGTTGCCCCAGATTTCGCGTCACATCTCCTCGGTGTTATATCAAATTAAAAAAAAAAAACACCTCGCGTTGCGTACCTGGAACCTCTCACTGCTCACATGACCCACATTTTAAACTCGTGTAACATATTCATTTTGAATAATTCCGCGAATGTCTAAAAAATTGCGTTTAAAACTCACTATTTCACTGTCCTTTATAGAATATATATTTTTCAGGTAAAGCGCACGTGAAAAAAAATATACAAAATTTAACGGACGGACAGTGAAATAAAAAATCCCTCTCAGATTTTTCAAACGCACAAATCGCTGGTACATTTTTAGATGTAACTTCAGAGTAGGTGTCAAGCTATACCTTTCCAGTATAACATGGCCTCGCTATGTATAGATTTCTAATACAATGAAAGATCCGCATAAACTGGTTTCGTATAGCTTGATTGGTCGCCGTGAGTACTATAATCGTCCAAAAAGAACGATCTCAAGTTTGGCAATTAAAACATTTTACTTACACACTTGTAACTTTCAGGCACTCGAAACTGATCGTAACATTTAAGTTTATTTTTTCTACGAAATTCAAGTGCTCGTGCAACGTACTAGGCAGTTATTTCCACATATGTTTCTGGTATAGCTTTTTGTTTGATTGTTTTTAAATAAATACCATTTAGTTTCGATTTTGCAGGATCGTCTCGTTTGAGTTGTTTCCAACAACAGGCCGTGATTAAGACTCATCATCTGCCTAACCTTTTCCCAACTGTGTTGGGATCGGCTGCCTGTTCATCTGGATGCAGTTGAGTAACAGTATGTGTCATGGAGCGACTGCCTATCTGACCTCCACAATATTGAAATAAATTAAATGAGATAATATATTTTCTTTTATACCGAAATCCAATCCATCTTACTAAATTCATATAACTTTTGCTAGATTTTTAAGAAGCTAGCGAGAGTAGAAATATTATGAGAAGAAAGGTCCCCCCTCCCCCCACAAGCTCAGAGGTCGAGGTATCTTATTAAGGTTCAACGATTACATACTATATTGAAATTTATTGAACATGCGACAATTTATTCATTCTCCAACCCTTAAACCGTTACGTTATATGTTATAACATTTTAGAGCCTCGTCGACCAGCTCGTAAGTTTTCAGACAACCTGCGACCTTTGCTCGTAATATGGCTGGTTTATGAGTTCTCGGATATCGTCGACTTACTTTCTTAACGCTTAGGGGTACAAGTTAGTAATAACCCCAATTGCGTGGCACGCTTTCTATCAAAATCTGAAGGATTTTGATGGAAATTCCTAAATCATTGCTGCATGTGTTTCAAAAATTCGTCTGCTTGAAAATGTAATTATAGCAATGTACACTGTTGAATTTTCAAAATACAAGACTTTATTAGTAAAGATAAATAAGTTTAAAAAAAACGGCCAAGTGCGAGTTGGGCTCGCGCACCGAGTGTTCCGTATAAACTTGCAGGTATTTTGTTATTAAACTATATATTTACGGTTTTCAGATTCTCTCCTTTACATGTGTTGTAAGACTTTGCTTTTTGCCAAATTTCATGATTCTAGTTTAACGGGAAGTGCCTTAGAGGTTTTGATTCCCTTGTGAAATCGCAAAATATGCGACATAAACGGTCATATCTTTTGATCTCGTTGACTAACAAGTTTAATTTTTTCACTGCTTCAAGGGGTAGCAAACGTGAGATTTAATATTAATTTCAGATACCTCCACGCGTTCCTGAGAAAAAGACAGCCGGATGCGGACAGACGGACAACAAAGTGATCCGTTCCGTTTTTGCCGTCTGATGTATGGAACCCTAAAAACTATCTAATCCGACGCTTATAGAAACTATCAATTGCCCACATGAGCCCTGTAGGTATTTTACTAGCTGGGAGTCGTGGGGGAACCTTTGCCCAGCAGTGGGATGACGCAGGCTGACAGTAACTAGTAAACCCAACTCTTACGGACCCACAAAAATAAATAAGGTAGCCTTTTTTCACTAATCGTTTAAAATGTAGCATTTAAATTTTTGTTCCTACGCTCTATTGGTGTCTTAATTCTTATAAATAACTAGCTGTTCCCCGCGACCTTCGTCCGCGTCAAGTTATTAAAAATACAATTTTCCCCGTTTTTGCAACATTTTTCATTGCTGCTACGCTCCTATTGGTCGTAGCGTGATGATATATAGCCTATAGCCTTCCTCGATAAATGGACTACCCAACACTGAAAGAATCATTCAAATCGGACCAGTAGTTCCAGAGATTAGCGCGTTCAAACAAACAAACACTGCAGCTTTATAATATTATAATTAATAATAGTATAGATATAATTTTCACCGCATCACCGCGATACCATAAAAGCTCATGACAGTTAAATTAATGATACTTTAAGGGCAACAAGTCTTTGCCTACTTAATTTATTTTCCTTCGGTTGACTGATTCTATTGATCATCTTTATGAAGTAGAAAGGTATTCAATAACTTTTCATTCGGTATTTTCTGTAGTAAATTAATAAAACATAGACATTTTCTATGTCGTGATGGCCCAGAGGTTAAGGCCTTGCCTCTCATGCATGAGGTTGTGGGTTCAAATCCGGGCAAGTACCAACGTGACTTTTTCAATTCATATGTACTTTCTAAGTTTATCTTGGACATCACAGACATCGGTGAAGGAAAACATCGTGAGGAAACCTGGACTTATAATTAATATAAGTCTGAAATCGCCAACCCGTCTTGAGCAAGCGTGGTGATCAATGCTCGTGCCTTCTCTGTATGAGAAGAGGCCTTTGCCCAGCAGTGGGACAATAACAGGCTGGTATTATTATTTTAGACATTTTCTAAGCCGTAGGTAATTTAATATTAATTAAGAGATAACGCTGTCTGTTTTCTTACAGGAATACGTACTTATATTATAAGGAAACACGTTATTAACTATCTAATTAGTTCTGCTGTAGGTTTCTTAGAAATATGTTTCCTACATTCTGCGGTGAACGGTACTTCTATCGCTTAAGCACACGGAAAAGTTATTATGTTTGAAAATTGCAATTATTATCCACAATTGATCGTAAATAAATTGTTTTTCTGTTGATAGAACACAGATAGATAGGTTTTAGGTTAAGTTAGGTAAGGCACATAAACACATTATTCGCTTCCTTTTCTCACACACTATTGTCTACATTTCTTTTTCATTTCTCCTTTTGCAGGTCTGCTGGCAGAAATTTCTCAAGAAATAAGCACCTATGTACTCATATATTATAATGTTATTTTCCTGTGTTGTTTACTGTATATACATAAATAATAAAATAAATATATAAATAAATAGATTATCTACAAGCACCTGTCCAGCCATTTCCGATGTGGAAAAACTATATCCGAGTGTGATTAAAATGTGTGCAAATAAAATAACAATACAATAATGGTTAAAGCTTCATTTATTTCAGACACAGGAAATAAAATAACCAGGAAAAGCTACCTACAAAGCTTTAAAAAAAACGAACGCACACCCTCCACAATTAAAACTCTAAAGGGTTAGTTCGACGATCTCGACGGCGAGTATAAAAATAGCTTAACTGAAGCTGCTTACCGGCGTGACATGTTCAGTAGCCGTAAACGGGTGCTATCCGGCACTCCAGCATGGCCGCACTTAGAGCGACCGCCTCGGGACTCTTGACATGAATTAAAAATGCACGCTGCATTAGTGTTCCAATGGCGGGCCGCTCCCCACGCTCCCCAGTGCACATGTGAAATGGGACCGGGAAGCTACTCCCGTGTCACGTCGTTCGCTACTCGGGCCCTGCCTTTGATCTATTAATGCTAGCTTGTAACGTTTTCGTCTATCAGTTTTTTTTTTAAATAAATTAGGTGATCCTGACCCACCTATCAGTAACCTGCATTGAGTAAATAACATATACTCGTAGTATGACCAGCATTCGTAGCATGAACACCATAGAAACAGGTTTTTTCGACGGAAGAATAGACAAAATGATAGGTCAACAAAAGAAAACTGTCATTTTGTCGATGCTTCCGTCGACAAAACCCGTTTCTCCAGTGGTCATGCTACGCGTGCAGGGATGTAAATGCTCATTCACACTAATCTGTCAAAGACGATTCGTGTTTTTTGACGAATCGTCTTTTTTCACGAATCGTTATTTTGATTTGTATGGGCGGCTATACATTTTAATTGCCTGTATTCACACTATTACGGAATCGTGAAATATGACGGATAAGTCTTAAATGACGTTTCGTCTTTTTTCAAAAACCTTCAGTTTTAAATCACGAATCGTTATGACGGATCGGTCGGGACGACTATGCCTTGCGCTGCACCCACACACTACGACCGTTCGTTGACTTGTAAAGACATGTCGCGCAAATAATTAAGGTAATACCAACACAAGATATTCATATTCACATCCATCGTGTTGGATAGTTCGTCCAAGACTGAAGTCTGAATCACGAATTCAGTGTGAACATCTATTCGGATATTTTGATGAATCGTGGAAAAACTCGATTCCGTATGCAATGTGAACGTTCATCCGTCATTACGTATCGCCTTTTTTGACGAATCGTCGTTGACGGACCCAGTGTGAATGAGCCCTTTTACCGTGACGTCTAATAGAAGTATTGTTTTAATGTCATACCAGTGAAAGAAAGAGAGAGAGGTATGCAATATAGCGCCATCGCTTTCCCACACACTGGTTTAAGATTAAAATAATAGTGCTTTTAGACGTCATGGTAGGCCACCTGAATGAGACTCAGTGCAAACCAGGAAAGCATGGCACCATTGTGAAGTGTGAGGCCTACACTTAACAATGTGTGAACCAGGTTGCCAACATAAATGAAAATGATGACAAAATAATAGTACCTATGTCGACGTAAAATGAAGAGCTGGCAATCGCTTGATGAAACTCCTTTATATTTAGCAACATCGCCTAATAAAAGGCTGGCCTCAATCCACTCGTTTCACAAGTAGATTTAGGCTATGTTGATGACGTACATAGCCGGCGGTTTTCCCTAAAGGGACTCAAAAGGTAAATTGTGATTACTTTAATAAACCCGTGCTTTATTAGCGTTTTTGAGGCCGAACATGACAGGAAGATATAAAATTGCTGCTTATTTTGCTAAATTCTTGTTTAGACTGTATATTTCAATCAATTTATACAGAACTGTACCTACCATAACTACTCAGATAATCAAATTCCAAAATACTGTGAGCCAATGTTAACTATCACTTAAATGATGAAGCGATTATAGAATGGTGCACCCACACAATTTATACAGCAAATGATCAATTAACAAATGTATCAAACAACAAAACTAATCGACGCGGAACAAATGAAACACGTTTTCAACGTATTAAAACAAACCGTTCATTTTCACGTTCCATTACCAAATTAATAAACAGACACGGCAAACAAAGGACGGATACGGAGGGATATGAAAAACGCTTACAAAGAACGAAAAAAATTAAGCACCTTACCAGAGGCGCGTGGGTCAACAAAGATAATTTTCCCGCAATAAATTGAAGTAGCGTCGTGGTTAATTACCGTACCTGGGTTCCGGAGATAGAGAACAAAAATCAGCAGAAGCCGCCAGCCACAGATAAGCTCACCATAATAGAGACTTTAAAAGAAATTAGCAGTCGCTCATTAACTGAAACTTTCTGTTGCATTTTATGTGGCTGTGCGGATTAGCACGGTTCGGGTGACTGACGTAATTGAGCGAGTTTAAAAATGGAAGCCTTTTTGTCGCTTCATTTTCCATAGACGGAACTTTTTGGTCATGTTTGTTGTGTCTACGGTGAAAAGACTAAACGACATCATTTTGTGCACGAAAAAAAATATTTTGAAAAGTGTGGTAGAATTTTGTTTGTAGATGTAATAAAACGTTTTGTATTATTTTTTAGTCAACACGCGGCTACGCAAGACGTTCGTAAAGTGTGAGCGAAACAATTTCTGTGATTATTTTATTTAAATATTGTATTGTAATTATCTGACCATATATTTCAATAACGTTGTTAGTTCGTGTTCATACCTAAAAGTGTTAACATTTATACACATAATAGTTAATCACTGAAAATAGCTTATTTTAGACTGCTGAAACTTTTGACTCGAACATGGACACTGACTAAAAACAGACCAGGCAAATGAGTTTCTCGCTGCATATTTTTAGACCCTTTCATACCGTGTATTTAGCGGCTGTGTTATTTATTCATAAGTTATTACGTTGCGGCATGATGTATGATGGCTGTGTGATGGACGAGTAATACAGGGTGTGATGCATCATGCATAATCACTTAACAAGTTACGGGACTATCACTGCTGTCGTGTTTTGTGTTCTTTTTTTCACAAGTTATCCTAGTAAAAATATGTATACATTTATTTAATTTTACTTTATGTGTATGTTACGGCTAAAAGCCGAAGTAAGGTTACACCTGGTTCTAGCCGGCTATACCTAGGTGCGGGCGTACCAGTTTTTTAAACTTAGGTATATCCTTTTTATTGCTAGGACACACCAACCAAAAGGATTAGGTTAGGTTAGGTCAGAACTGTGACAAAACGCTACATCCAAATTGCTTGCATCAAACCCCCAAATAAAGCCGCACCTAGGTATAGGCCGGTTAGAACAAGGTGTAACCTTACTTCGGCTTTTAGCCGTAACATATGCATAAAGTAAAATGAAATAAGTGTTTACATATTTTTACTAGGGTAACTTGTGAAAAAAAGAACACAAAACACGACAGCAGCATACACAAAAAGAAAATTGGTGTACATTTTGAAAAAAAAAAGATTTTCTTTGTGTTATCTCAATTACTTTGTAAGTTTATCAGGCCATAGTTTGTAGCACTTTGCAGGATTTCTGAAGTTTTACTTTCGCTTGGATAAGTTACTAATGCACTACCATAAATTCAGGTAATTTTATCATTAATCTACGTAGAAGTTACAAAACTTTCGGTGCCACAAACTAGGTTCACCTTGATCGATTTTCCACCTTCATAAAAATGTTCATACATTTACATGAGTTGTGAATATTGTTCAAGCTTTCCTGTATACCAACTTAATTAAAAATATAACAAATGTTTGCCCTTATCAATCGTCCGGCTTAATTATAAAAGGTTAAAACATTATTTCGACAATAAAGTTGAATGAAACGAAAATAATAAACAGGAAATGTTTAGTATTTTATGAAAGTACTTAATTAATACTGTTACAAAGTTTTGGGATTACATAAATGAAGAGGGTTACATAAGCTGAGGTGAAAAATTCTGGGATTTGTGTTTCAACCGTTCCCACGAATTGTAAGGATTATTCTTGTCGAGAGTTGGATGTTTTCCGATAAAATGAAACCTGGAATTCAATCGGTTTATCCGCAGTTTCTTAGTACTATAGTTATGAATGGAGTACAGCGAAGCTTACTGCAGATTAGCAATAGTTTCGTTGATTTATTTATAAGTGCTCCAGTGTTTATGTTTATAGCAATTAGGTCATTGTGAAAACATATTATTTAAGTAGCTTACTGAATTACTTCAAAAATGAAAAATATACACAGTGCACACCAGAATTTAAAAAAAGCCACCAATATTCGATGTGTTTTCCTCAGATTTTGGAATTTTCGGAACAGTGGCTTTGTTCACAATATTTTATTTTCAAACCAGAAGGGTAACATGAATATTTCTGCAATTCGTTGTTTTTCCTCGCGTAGCACTCCTTTTACAGTTCACAGAAACAAATGTAAGAGCAAACCAATCTTGGAACCGATTCTCACCGTCTAAGCGTCTCTGCGAATGTACACTCTACTTCAGATGAATTTCTACTTCTACTTCAATCAAATGCTACGTGTTTGTAACGGTATTTTAGCTATTAATAAACGTTTATTGGCGGAAACTTATATAAGGTGTAAACAGACCCTTCACGAAGCCGTCAACCAAGCATACTGTACATCAAACTAAGTAACTCTACCCAAAAATTATTGCTGGGAAACGACTTTATTTTTGAGGTGAAAAATCACGTTTTACGGTAAAACTCAATGTAACGCACTCAAAGCTTAGTGCTGATGGATGCTTTGAATAGTAAACGGGTCATGGAGTTAATTAAAGTGAAGTTAAAACCTTTAAAAGTATTAATTTTAAAAAACTTGAGAAAAAAATTGAACTTTGACCTCCAATATCTCCGTAACTAGAAGGTTCCCAGGTATGATTCAGAAATGATGTGGAAAACAAGTGCCTTTCGGCTTCTCCTCTTCAATGAAAATTCGAGCTTTTTTGTACCTACGCAACGTGATCAATAGTGCTGTGAAGGACGATGTAGGTGCGCTCATAATTCTTGTGGAGCAATAATAAGTAGAAATGTATGTGAACGTGTGCATTAAACTGCATCGCGCATTGTGAGAGTCGGAGTCAGCCGGAGTGACCGCTGGCCGCGCCCGACGCCCGACCAATTTAAATTTATTCGTGCCTCTTCTGCCGCATCGTTAAAGTCAAGGGCGTGCTTAGTGCCAGAACCCATTAACTTAATATATGGGTATGAGCAATCGGCTTTTTGTTATGTTCCCCAGTCAAACGTTACTCCTTCTCATTCGTAATTGCTAAATGGCTCGTATTACACAAGTCGTTACTGTCAATGGGAGGACGCTGTAATCAGTGTTATTTAACATAGTATAATAATGAAAGTCTTTGCTTCCAAATGGGATATTAATAAATAAAGAACAAACATAAATTGTGACTCACTGAAAGTTGAGTTATCAGAGTATTCATATTTGGATTTTTAACGAGTATGTAGTCGACAATTAGAGCATTTGTTTATTTTAAACATGAATGTAAATAAGAACAGTGTCCAGTGATATTTGCGTCGGGTTGATTGCCTCCACCCGACTGAGCTCGCCATACATATATCTATTTTCCAGCATATGTAAATTTTCAACAAGCCTTTTCGATTCGTCGGACGCGTCCAATTCGCTAGTGGAATGGAACTGAAATTGGAAAAATCGCCGTGAGCCATGTATGAAGTTTTCTGTACTGATGAAATAATACCATTATGGTCCTGAAAGTATTAATTTATGGACTTCGATAAGTTTTCTTTTTTTTACACAGTAGTGGGTATAAAATACAAAAAGAATACTTCGTACAAACCGTCCCACAATAAACTGAATTTATGAAACTGCAATGTTTTGATTCAAAAAAAGAAAATGCAGTGTCCTACTGTTGGTAGGTTATTATTTTTCGCAGGTGAAAAAGCTCACTTTCAAGTAAAACTTAAGCCATCATAAACATGCTATTTCCGGAATGAGAAACCAAAACAGCTTAGTTATAATAGCCCTTTCTTTGTGCAAGTAATTTTAGTCACAGATGTTAAAATTTCTTGGAAAATTTTATCATTAGAAGTTTCTCTGTTTTAATTTTGAACTTTAAACTAATTGGTAGTTTATTTAGGTATTTTAGAGATAAGTAATGGAGGAAGGAATGGTATTTTGAATTAATTTATATTTTCTCTGAAACTTTACTTAAAACAAAACTAAAGCGGGCAAACGGCAAGGTATAGCACAAAAAATGGACACTTTAAAATCGAAATATTTCTCAAAGTTATGAATTTCATAGACTGCTTGAAAAATCTAATTACAATCAGCCTTTTTGTTAAAACCTCTAGACCCAGGAGGATTAATAATATTTCAAGAAAAGAAATAGTAGCCTTTTAATCTTGTTGTACCATATTATCCTTCATACCTACCCTTGTTAACAATGTACACTGAAGCTTATTTATTAAAATTAATTACAAGGATACTTCAGCAAAAAGAATGTTCATTTTAAAGCATTTTGTTAGGAGGTACAGCGGGTAAGTATTCCCGGTATTTGCAATGTCTGCCTTATAATGAAACTGTACCTAGGACATGGGTGCTTCAGACAGACTGTCGCGAGCTAAAATAAACTTATATTGGCTCTGCTTCATTGTAATGCTTAGAAAATAGAACGGTTTTAAGAAAATATAGCTCTAGAAATGTTCTCATTTGGTTCGTTCGGAATTTTCTAGTGATATTTTTATGTGGTGCCTTATGAACTCATGCAAAAGTCAGAAAATGCTAGATTGAAAAAAAAAACTTCTCTTTCAAGAAAATTCGTTGAAATCTTGACGATAACAAAAAAGCTGATTGTAGTTTGTATAAACTCTCTTTTGGAATAACTTGAGAAGAAAACAGTTACCTATCTTATCAAGATAAAATCAAGAATTTCATCTTCAAAATTCACCGTAGAATAATTTACTGCACGTTAAAGAAAACTGTAAATCACAAGAGCAGGTGCTACTCCTAATGCCAATTAGCTGTCTATAAGGAAATCCCTTACCTGGCGAATATATTTCATTCGTACGTGTTTCTGGTTATATAAACAAAATATTGACTCCAGAATACACGAGTTTGTATGCATTGGGTAAACCGTGGCGTCGTAACGGGTACTTCGTGGTTTCAAATCCTAATACTATTGTACTGATGTTAGTTAGTTCTGTTTAACTTAGCTTAAATAGTAAACAAACTATTATACTTCGGTAAAGTATCTTGTTATTGTTATGTAAACAAATACAGTAACTACCACAAAATAAACTGTTTTGATCGAGTAACTTTCGAAATGCCCATAAGCAATTGCAAAAACTTTTCAATCTAAAATTACCTGTTCGTCAAAACTTTGAATTTTATTCTAGTTTTTTTTTGTGGAACATTATGGATTTCATTGATCATTGAGCATTATATTAGGTCCCATTAAAATAGATGGACAAACTTTTAGTAATCATCCAGACCATCAAAATAACGACAATGGGAAAAATAATATAAGCAAAACGCATTAGATACTTACAAAAAAAACAGCTAACGAAAATACACTACAATTTTGGTTAGCCAATGATTTTAGGTCAAAATAAAATCACTTTAATAAGTGTTTTTTTTTGCTTGGATATCTTTGGTTAGACGTACTGAACGCTGTGTTGTGTCTTGTAGATCTAATTTAATGCGACCTTACATATTAATTGAGCAATAGTTTACCTGATGCATGATTGTAGCTCTCAAACACTATTATATATAAACTCGTATACGAGCACCAATATGTTTACACTTTCCTAAATTTAAAAGCAATTTTCGGGAGAAATAACGATTGTAACTTGGAGATAGGATCGTTTTCGTAAAAATATGAGATCCAGAATACTATGTTCTTACCAATATGAAATTTTAATCAGAACAGTAGGAGAAAAACACTTTTAAAAGTTGTTAAGTGTTTACATATTGGTGCTCGTGAGTGTACACATAACATATTTTTCATAAGGATGGGTACACAAATATCATCTCTCATATTTTTACCAATTTATTGCGATAGCAACACCACCATTGTTTTAGGCTATTTATGTTTCGTTAGTTTGACTGCATAGTTTATGGTTATTGGTAAATGAAATAGAAACAGTTTCGACCTACATATCTGCTTGCTTAATTTAGTAGATTGCAGCCATTCCTCTCCACTCACCTTTATTTGATGGAAATGTTTTTTTATACATCCGGGGCATCCATATTTGTAGACAGAGGTTGAGCTACAAATATGGATGCCCCCAAATACTTGTATTTATTCCGTATCAAGCAAGGCCTACCACCGAAAGCCAACTTTCTGAATGACTTCAATAAGCGATGGAGGTCTAAACTTCAATCGCCTCTGTTGCAGAACGGCCTGGTCAAGTGATAGTCATTTTCAAAGCGTTTTCTATTTCTATAAAGAATTAGAACAGGATTGTGAAAAAAATGAATGAGCTTGACGTAAGTTACCGATGCTTATGCCAACCCATACATTTTTAACATGCTTTTATTAGCTTCGCCTATACCTAAACTAACTTTATATTCTTTGGATGATAATGCATGGTTAGCTAAGTGACGTCATTCTAAATCCAATATGGTGGACTAGTTATTTTTTATGCATTCTCATATGGGTATAAAGTGAAGGGGAAAATGTCACTCTAAAGCTTGTTTTTTAGTCTTTTTGAATGATAATATTTTATTTACATTTCATTGCCATTTTTTCTGGATACCGCAGAAGCCTAGTAGTCCGTGTGTAACGGGCCTAACTTTTAATATGAAAATTCCATAAACATCAATTGGATTAGTTCGGTGGAACGCGAAAGGCTGCGGTCACTGAAATGCAACACAAAGCGAAATGAATGCAAACCAACAATGTCACTGTGAATGGTGATATGTTCAGAATGTCAGATACTCCCGAGCTATGTAACTATTGTTTTGCATGAGTTCATTAACTGTAGTTATGTAGGTATATTTGACGAATGTTATTTGAATCTGAATATAATATAACAACCCGTTTTTGCCATAAGGTTAGGCAGAGATCAAGCTACCCGAAACTGTCAAATTTTCCCAATTAACCTTGAACCTAATGCTTTAGCGATAAAGTTGAAAATGTATTAAAGAAATTTGACAGATTGTAGTAGGTTGATGTGTTGGCGCCTGTACTAAACAACTACAGAACACGAGTTCGCTATATTTTAGTTTTAACCCCTGCCATTATACTACCCGGGGATGTTAAGTAAATATTTTTCGTAGAAACGTTCTATGAAGCGGTTTTAATTTTTAGTCTTCATTGGAATCTTACTTTACCAAGGGTTGTTGTATTGGGTTTTTTCTTTATCTTGTGGTTAGTGCGGTTAGTGGTGTCAGATTTTTTATGCCGCCCATGGGCCTCTGACTGCCCTCTGGCTTTACATGCCGTCAAGAAATATCTCTCGGGCATTCTGGTTTCCTCACAATGTTTTCCTTCACCGAAGCCAGTGATAATTATACAATACGCACATGAATTATAAAAATCAGAGGCCTTGGGTTCGAACTCGAGACCCATGACTTGGCAGTCCGACGGTCACACCACTAGGCTACCACTGCTATATTGATTGTATTGGGCGATATAGCATATTTTAGGTCAGGGAAAAACTTAGGTAGAGATAACGTGTCTGGCTCACTGAAGCGAGGTTCCAACGGAAACTAGGTACCTGAAACCTGGGAGGGTCGATGTCTTTCCTCACAGCGTCCTACGACAGCTATTTTTATAAAATCGGTGTCATTGTACCTCAGTCTATAAATAAAATAATACCGTCAATGAAATGTATATCCAATTCTCATACAGTTATTGAGAAAATAACAGCACAATGTTTCCTTGAAAGTGAAACAAAGAACGGTGTTTATGTTTATTTCATCTCGCGTTACTACAATAATCAATTCAAACTAACGTTATAGATGTTGCTCTTACATTTATATCATTTATGACCGATTGTTAATCATATTCGGAGTCGCGGGTGGTCGGCGCTTCACAGTACAAGGAGTGTCCACTGTAGCCTGACAGACGGAGAAACGAGGAACTAAAACTTTAAAGTACTGATTTTGATACTTCCCATTGCAGCTAGCGCCAACACAGACTATCAACATACACTGGTCTCCCTGTAATTAATTTGACGTTCATGAGTGCTATATTGTTTGTCGTACGTTATAAATTATACAACATATGTATTTATAATGGATTGAAATAATCCTTTATGTGTCATTACATTTTGTTTGGGCTTTGTGAAACGCTTCGTGAATGTTGAGCTGGTTTTTCGACAAATCTGTTTGCGTATATGTGGCGCGTTTTGGCTTTGTGTCAATTTATACATACCTAATGCTGGGAAGTTGATTGGTTATGGTGAGAATTGTTTTTTTTTTCTTATTTGAGGTCATTCGTGTAGCCAACTGTCAAGAGACTCTACAATTTAGTAGAGGCGCACTGTTTTGAAAGAATCGTTTGTCGGTTGTACAATTTTGACAGAGGGATGTTGGTGGGAAACATTTGAAATTTTTTATTAAAAAAATAAAGTTTGTTTGTTTTGTTTTGAAAAATTCTTTATTAACATTAAAAAATATACATAACTGTGAACTTAAAAATAAAGCAACAGTAACACTAATATTAATAACGAACACTTTTACAGGCTAGAAGCACCTTTATAAGTATATAATAACAATGGTTACAAACTTATCACAACATGAGGCATTTAACAATTAATCATTTAACATTTGCTATGAAATTATTGTGATAATTTCATTTATAAAGTGTGGGGGTAGAAGGAAATACTTAACTACGCGGTCAGCGTAAGTGCGACCGGTGCAAACGGTAGCTCAGATGATCGCGCGTGGCCACCAGCGGCGCGCGAGCTACCGCGCCTCCCGCGCCCTCACCTGTATACGGTGAGAGCGGGGAAGCGCTGGCGCATCGCACAGGCCCAGCTACGACGCGTTATCAGTTTTGTGCGCGAACAATACATAGTGATGGGGAAGCTTGTATGTACCATATCCATCGATATGTCGCAAGTCTTTCAACTTAATTTGACCTATGTTAGCAATCAATGTATTATGATGACATTTATTTTTGTTGTAAAATTTACGAGTTAATTTTAAGATGAATTTTGTAATGCTAGGTAACTTTATATTTATATGTAGTGCTTTAAGGTTAGTTTTAAACGGAGTATTATAGGCAATTTTAACTGCTTTGTTTTGAATTATTTGTAACTGGTCATAATTAGATTGACAGGTGCTACTCCATACCGGACACGAGTAGGTGATGCAAGGTCTAATTAGAGTGGTGTATAACCTAAGTTTGGTATTGGCGCTGAGTTTACTTTTTCGGTTAAGTAAAGGACTGAGAGAACCGAGGGCTTGAGCTCCTTTAACGCGTAATTTGCTAACATGCTTTGTCCAGTTGAGCTTTTTATCCAACGTAACTCCTAGATAGCGAACTTCTGTGGCCCACGGAATCAATTGCCCAGCGATTTTTAATTTTCTTTTTGGGGTAGTATGTTGGCGTGTGAAAAGTATCGCCTCAGTCTTGGATTCGTTCAACTTCAACTTCCACTTGTTGAAATAAGATTGAAGTAGTTCGAGTGACAACTGAAGTCTACTTATGATAATGTCGATGTCATCATCGCTTGTGTACGATGCTGTATCGTCGGCAAAACAGGCCAGATGAGTACGGACCTGCACAGGAACGTCACTTACAAATAGGATGAAGAGGTAGGGCCCGAGCACCGAGCCTTGAGGAACTCCTGCCGATGCCGTCCGGGGCGAGGACCTGTCAGTACCAATATGGACCACAAACTTACGGTTTTTAAGATAAGATTGAATAAGTTTTACTAACTCAATTGGAATTCCGTAACTGATGAGCTTGTATAACAGGCCTTCGTGCCAGACGGTATCGAAGGCTTTTTCGATGTCCAGAAGGAACATGCCAGTAGACTGCTTAAGATTAAGATGATAGGAAATGTGTTCAGAGACTCTAGCCAATTGTTGCACTGTCGAGTGAGAGGAACGAAAGCCAAATTGCTCGTTCATTATGAGCTGGTCAGAGCAACGTAACAAGCGATTATATATCATGACCTCAAACAGCTTACCAAGAACAGGAAGAAGGCTAATAGGCCTGTAACTAACTGGTAAGGAGGTCTCTTTTCCCGGTTTTTTAAGTGCAATAACCTTTGCAGTTTTCCATTTATTGGGAAAATATCCTAATTTTAGGCAACCGTTGAAAATTTTTGTGGTAAACACAACAGATTTTTGCGACATATTTTTGAGCATAATGTTGTGTATACCGTCATCACCTGGAGCCTTCCTGGTCTTGAGTTTACGTATGACTTTCCAGACTTCAGTTGGCCGCACAGGTAGATGTAATTCTTTTATGACATGATCATTTAAGTGAGTGGTGGCTGACTGAACGTCCTGGTCGATACTATCGCTTATCCAGTCACGAGTAAGATTTATGTTCGACTCGAAAGCATCCGCTAGCGCATCACATTGTTCTGGAATGTTAGTTGTAAAAGTTCCCTCACGTGTTTTAAGTGGCGGAATTGAGTCTGATCTGGGTTTTAATGACTTAGCCAGTCGCCAAATATCGTTGCTAGGATTGTCAACTTTCGAGAGTTTTGTGTTCCATATTTTATCTTGATGTTTCGTTATAGCTAGATTAATCTGATCTTGTAATTTGTTGATAGCCGATCGTAACAGTCTTTTTTCCGCAAGGGACACTTTCAGTTCCTTTCGACGAAGTTGATTTTTATACTTGATCATTTTTGCGATGTGATTAGGTAGTTTTATGCACGTATTTGCGTGTGACTTAGTAGGAATAAATTTATCTCTAGCAGCAGTAAGACACTCTTGTAGGTAGTTTACGGCGTAGTCGATTTCAGGTTCAGATTTAAATACTTTCGAGTTTAGCGAGATCTTTTGGTCAAGGAAGAACCGGTATTTATCCCAGTCAGCGTCACAATATCGGTAGTGTTTGGAATAGGGTTTGCGAGAGCATTGACCATTCATTGTAAAAAATATAGGAAAATGATTTGATGAAAGTGCAGGTATTGCACGAACCTCATGTATATTATTTACATTTAGCGCTAGAATCAAATCTGGAGTTGTAGGGGTAAGATCAGGTCTATAGTTAACCTGAGTAGGTGAGTCAGGGTAATGTATGATATAATCATGCTCAAGCATGTGCCGAAACAGTATGTTACCACGGGTATTGACATAACTACTATTCCAATAACCGTGATTGGCGTTAAAGTCTCCCATTATTACAACATGTGGCCCCAGGGAAAATAAAATATCCATGTCATTGCATTCGAGCTGCAAGTTTGGAGATTGGTAAGCTGAAACAAAGATATAGTCTTTCCCGCTAATTTTTAAGCCAATTGCAACCGCTTCAATGTGCTTAGTTTTGGGAACAGCGATCGGTCTAACCTCAAATCTCTCATTGATCAGAATGGCAACACCTTGTCCCCGCCCACTGTGGTGTTTGTCTTGTCGATAGCAGTTAAAACCTGGTGTCGTCAAGGGAGTATTACAATTCAGTTTAGTTTCACAGACAGCTATTATATCAATGGATAGGGTACGTACACCTAAGTCAAGTAATTCATGCATTTTTGAGCGAACTCCATCGGAGTTCCAAGATAAGAGTCTTAACTCATTACTATTATACATAGTGTCCAAGATGGGTCAGAACTAGCATAACCTTATCTAACATAGATTCACAGGCAGAAAATTGTGGTTTAAGGTTTTTAACACAGACAGGTATTTCCAACATCTCTTTTGTCATCGGGTCGTCCGGTGGTAAGTCCAAATGGGTAGTCTCGTTAGGAGGATAATCATGATTGGTGCGGGTTTTGACAGTACCAGCATATGTAGGTTTCTTGAAAGAGGGAGCTAGATTGGTAAGAGGTGCAGACGCGTGTTGAATCGCCACGGCTTGCAACGGCCTAGAATGGTTCTCCCGCCTAACTTGCGTTCGTTTCAAGTAAGCTAGACGCGTCTCGCATTTGTGAAAGTTAGCAGGGTGATTTTGGTCACAATTACAGCAGCGTGCAGGTTCAATACGGTCTTTTTTAGGACATTCTCTCGTTGCATGAGGTTCCGTACATTTAACACACCTAGCAGGCATATTGCAATTCCTCGATGCGTGACCGAAGCTTTGACATCTGTAGCATTGAGTCCCAGCAGTCTTCTTTGGCATGAATTTTTGAATAGTAACCACGCAATTAAATAAATATTTAATATTGCGAAACTTTGCTATGTCCGTTCCAGTAGGAAGCACTGCTAAAAAAGGTGGGCAAGACAATGTACTCACTGTTTGTGTCTTCATTTGTGAGACTGATGCACCTGGAAATCCTAGTTTATCGAGTTCGGCAGATAATTCTTCATGGACGTAGGATGGTAGGCCTTTTATCACCATTTTGGGAACTTTTTCATCTTTACGGGTGTAAGTTAGGAACGCTGCATTTTCTTTGCGGAGACCTTCCTTCACGAGTTGATGAGCTTGTATTGAGTGGCAACTTACTGCAACTTTATTGTTAGCTCTATACTGAAGATGGAACTTGTTGGTGTAACGGGAGATGAGGTTTTTAATTGATTCATGTGTCCAATCTTTCTGTATCTCCAATATTACGGGTGGGATATGTCCTTTTTTCTTCACTCCAGTTGAGGCTTCTCTGTAGTGGTTATTCGTAGATGGTTCACCCTTGTCGTCCACAGTGAGATCGTTGAACTGATTGTGCAGAGGTAATCTGCGCGCTTCATCAAACTTTTCAGTGTTTCTCGAAACCGCAGGACGTTTGGCGGGCTGCCATGGGCCAGAGATATCTTCACCAGGTCTTTTGGAGTTGAGATTGCCAGCGGACTCCGATCTGACTAGAAATCTTTCCATTTTTGGTACGATATCGAAGAAGTATCGATATCGATAAGTAGCGAGGCATCCCTAGAGATGACAGACAACCAACGTGGTGGGGTTAGCGTAACTAAGCGTGCGTGCGAACGGGACGAGCGACGCACGCAGAATGAAAAAATAAAGTAGTGGCGTTACTTTACGCCATCGGCATTAATCTTGATTTTTCACAAATTCACAAAATTAAATGTTTACAAGGAACGTCGCCTTATCTTCGTTAATCAAGCGCCAAAAAACCCTTGTTGTGCAGCAAGTAGTCTGTCTACTCTGTAGTCTCAAAAACACACAGAAGAAGAAAAATTTTAACAACTTTGAGCTGGCCTAGCGATACATAACTTGCAGTCAATGCTTATCTTTGCAGGTGAAGAGTTGTGTTGCAAACAAGTGAGGTACGCTCAGTCATCTGGAAGCACACGCGTCACCGAGAACACGGTAAAGGCCACGCCACTGAAGCCACATCTGCACTTCACATGTCAATAATCAACATGTTTACTTTGGAAAATGGAAAAACGCAGGAACGTTTCTGGACGGGTTGTAGTTACTAAACGGATAGATAGTGATGTAGTGTAAAGATTGTCTTTGTAATTAAAAATTGGTATGATAGTTTCCTTGTGCTCTTTTTTCTCTTTTAATAAATTAGGGGAGGACTTTGCCCAGCAGCGGGACAGTACAGGATACTAAAAAAAAAATGATATGATAGTTTGTTTTTTTGTTTTTTCTTAGACCTTTTCCTTTTGGCATGAGCGTGAGGCTTACTAGGTCAGCATTTCGTGATCTTGTCCGATACACTGCGTTTGATTTCCTAAATCGTCTTGTAAGTCTTGTAAATAACAAGATTAACGATTTAATTAATGATGATCTTTACTATATTCAGAAGAACACACAAAACTGAAAGTAAAAAACACGAAACGGACATGCTCAACTTACTTTTACAAACGACCTCTTTCATCACTTTTTTAATAAATACATTTATTCATCAAAAGGGAATACCAATATGTTGTGAGCTTTAGTACAAATTTATAACCGGGTAAAAGGGCAAAAAGGCAATGGCTATGACATGACAGGCCTAATATATTGCACGGCCGGTGTATCCGGCGGCCACGTGGGCGGCGCGCGCGCCGATTCCTTCACGGCTTATTAGCGCGGGAAATTAGTGCGGGGACAAACCACCCAGTGTTGGGACACAGAAAATAGATTTCTGATTAATGACTGATATTAATCTGGTTGAAAGTGTGTTCAGCTGAGTCTGTAAGTGTATTTAATGGTCTATGTTCGCGGTTTGGACTTTTGTGATTATCTTGTGGTGTTGAGATTTTGTTGACTGATTAGATGATGCTTTAATAATAATATAATTTTATTTGCCTTATGAGTACTTAATACAGCTTTATAATGTAAGTGTTTGAAAAGTACATGAAATACTGTTGGACTGAAATTGCACTTCGTAGGTATAATATAGACCTGTACCTACAGACCTATAAAAATAAACCTCCTTAACCATCTACCTACCTGGCACTCTTACCTAAAAGTAAGACAAAAGTTCCTAAGACAAGCAAACCGTGAAGTCAAAGACACTGGCACTATAATTTAGTCGGTAGCTGATACAAACGGGGTCGGGTGCAAGGCTTGTTAATTTTACGTCTTGCTGGGAACTGACACACGACCCGGCGACCCGCGCCAAGAGATTTCGTCTCGCATATTTCTTTATTTCTTTGGAAATGTACGAAACTTTACTTTTCGAAGGTCGACGGCGTTCCTTCAGAAAGAATTGGAAGGTCAATGGGAAATTCAACAATTATATTATCAGTTACTCAATACTTGCTTTCGAATCCTATTGAAAGCGAGGCCAAATGGGACATTAAAACATTCGCTCATGCTGTGCCTAAAATATGAATGATGATTACACAATTAGTGTGTCAATCGCTGAGGTCTCTTTTGAAATACCATGTACCTACAGCGTTTCTATTTTCCTTTGGAAATAAAGCAGTCACAACTCTTGGATAAAATTTATAGCAGCTCTTGTAATATTAAAGTCTGGCTTCAAAGTAAAGTCTGCTCAACAAAATCAGTTTCGCTGAATTCGGTAGTCCAATATCCCATTCTAAGACGTATCTGGCTTTTTGTTCTAAATAACAACGGATTTCCTCAGAAATACGAATGTTTGGGACCCCAGGGCTTCAAAGTTTCAAGCCCCGAATGGCTGTTACACACAGTCGTTTGTTTGCCGGCTCGCCGTGGCCGGTAATACCGGCGCCGGAGACCGGAGCTCACAGATGTTGCACGTTCTGCCGAGGAGTCCTGCCACATTCTACCCTACAGAGATGTTTGGAGCACGTGATCGCGCAATCTCATAACACGGCCGCAACAAACTTGCTCACACGATTGTTGCATACGAAAATGATACCTATGGTGTGCGTACTAGCACATAACAGCGGTATTATAAAAGTTTTCACGGGGCACAAGTTGTCACATAGGGGAGGATATTGCCGGAGGATTATAGTTCTTATTGTTATCGCGATAGAGTGTTTTGATTAAGGGTTTGTGCTTGGTAAAGAGTAGAGCAATATTGGTGTAGGTGTAACAGCCGCCGGCACTATTATGGGGGGTCAATAGCTGTATCCGTCGACGATCGATGCCGGAAGCCGCTCGCCAGTACCTACCGGAAGTAGCTATGCCTGTCGATGGCGAATTTATTTTTTGACTGATAACGGGGGAGAAAGGTTTGTCGTGTACCGCTCGATTGAACTTAAACAATTTTGTGAAATGCACCTTTTTATTGGTTGATTGAATTATTTCTGCACGAGCGCCTTACGCCGAGGTAATTCTGTGGTGTTGTTTGTGTTTTGATGTTGAGGGGGAAACACCTTGGTACTTGCCTAGAGCTTATTGGCTTTTATAAGCCTCGGCGAGCAGCATAATGCATAATAATTTTCAAAACTAACTAGAAAATCATAGCTGAACCAAAAGCTAGATAAAATATTTTATCTCTTAGCAACAGCGAGTGATTAATATTCGTATAACGTTTCCATTTGAACCTAATATTTGCTAACCTAATATCTAAGAAAATTATATTAGCAATCTATCTTACCATTAAACAAATGAATGCTAAGAAAATTCAATTTTTCCTTAGAAAGTAAATAAGATTTATAATAACGAAGATACCTTCCATAAATTAATGAAATATGGCGTCGTTTATTAATTTTCTAATCTATGAGCCTACTATGAAGATTTTTTGTATATCTAAATTAAATAATATTGTTCTCCAGATTGTCTGAATTCCCATTTCGAGCTGTAATTAGGTTTTCAGCTGCTAACATTGATTTATTGAGTTGATTATTTTGTTGATTGATTGAGTTGTTGTCTACCTAGTATAGTGCACGGACGTACGATCGCGCGCGCGAGCTCTTTCGCGAGAGTTTTCTGCTGACGGATCACAAACAACGTCGCGTCGCGGCGTACCTACGTCAATATATCGGGGTCAGTGTCATGACCTAGTTACAAGTGCGGAAATCATGAAGTGTTTACAATAACTTATTGTATAGGTGTTAAACTCGCCTTACAACTTAATAATGGCTACAAAAAAGTCTATTACTATTAAAACTGACCTAGAAAGGCAGTTATATGACTGTTATCTCCAAGAGAAAACAGATAGAGAAAACCTGCAAGTCATGGTACGTAAATTGAATGTACAAATTGATGCCCTGCAGGAACAAGTTCAGACACTTCAAGGAGAATTGAACTGCATCAAAGAAACAAAAGGGACTACAGAACCTGCTCAGACTACAAAAAACGACGTGGAATACTGTACAGACGAGGATGACCTTGCTAAAGAGACTGAGTGGATTAGGGCCAAGAGCAGGAAGAAAAGGAAGCTTAACACCTCCCTCTCTCCAAAACAACAACCCGGAAGCGCCCAACAAGACAATCATCAAAAAAATGAGAAAGTGACTTCGGTCAAAAAAGTGCCCTTACCACCGCCAATCATAATAGACGGAATCAAGAACTATCAAACGTTCTACGATTCGTTAATTGAAAGCCAACCAGCGGAATCATTTACAGCAAAAATGATGAATGGGGATTGTGTGAAGGTTAACGCCAAATCAGAAGACTCATATAGAGTAATTGCCAGGTTCTTGTCTGAAAAAGACTACCACTGGCATTCATACGAAAACAAGCAGGCTAGACCAATTAGAGTTGTGGTAAAGAAACTACACTCTTCTTGCCAACCAGATCGAATTAAGGAAGATTTAACAACCCAAGGCCTAAAAATAGAAAAGGTAGATAGTAAATTGAGCTGGAAGACCAAAGAACCACTCAACATGTTCGTTTTATCATTTTATAACGATGAAGATGTCAACAAAATCTACGGCATTAAGTACATATTAGGGTGTAAAATTGAAATACATCCACTCAAAAATCCAGCACTCATTCCCCAATGCAAGAGATGCCAAGCTTATGGGCATACACATAAATATTGTCAAAAAGAGCCAAGGTGTGTGAAATGCACTGGCAAGCATCTTACAGCCAATTGTACCAAATCTCCGCAAGAGAAACCAAAATGTATCCACTGCGGCCTACCTCACCCTGCCAATTATAGAGGGTGTGAAGTAGCCAAACAGATGCAAATTATGAAAAATAAAGTTTAAAAAAAGAAACCTACGGTGCCTAATACCCAACAGTTTCCTCCTATAACACACCCTGGTAAACAGGCGCAGAAAGCAAGTGTCCAGTCAACTGCAAAACAACCAGCCATGCAAGTAACCAACATTGGTACTTACGCACAAGCTGCAAAACAAGGATCTCAACCTCTGAACTTAGAGGATAAGATTAACCAGATCTTGAAGTGCATTACCTCATTTGATAAGAGATTAGAGAAGCTAGAATCCAGCACTAAAACAGCTGTCTTGAATAATCAAAAATGAATAACACACTCAAAATAATGGCGTGGAACTCCAATGGACTCCTCAAACATCAGCATGAGTTGCAGGCGGTCCTAGATACAGAAAATATAGACGTGTGTTTAATCTCCGAAACGCATTTCACAAAGCAATCTTTTATCAAATTTAGAGGATACATGATATATAATTCCCTCCACCCTAGCAACTCTGCCAGAGGGGGTAGTGCGGTTATAATTAAAGAAAACATTAGTCACTACGTGCAGTGTAAATATGAAGAAGAAGACATTCAAGCAGTGGCAGTATCTGTTAAAACTAAGTTTTGTCAAGTGTCCATTGCAGCCATATACTCGCCTCCTAGGCACATGATAAGAAAAGAGCGATACTTACATCTTTTTGAATTATTAGGCCAGCGATTTATCCTAGGCGGCGATTTTAATGCTAAGCATACGCATTGGGGTTCAAGACTTACTACAACTAAAGGAAGACAGCTCTTAAGTGCAGTTAAAGAAACACATTGTGAAGTAATGAGTACAGGCAAACCTACATACTGGCCCACTGACCACCAGAAAATACCGGATCTTATAGATTTTTTCATCTGCAAAAATATATCCACCAATTACATCAGTTTGGAGGAAAGTTTTACTATGAACTCTGACCATTCTCCGATTATACTAATGCTAAGTCAAAAAATCCTATTAAAAGAAAGCCACTTAACCTTGGTTAATAAGTCCACAGATTGGGACAGTTTTGCTCTTGATCTAGATAATATTATCGACCTTAAAACTCCGATAAAATCGCAAGATCAGCTTGACTCAGAAGTAAACAAATTTATTATTAATATTCAACAATGTGCGTGGAGCAATACACCTCAGCTAAAACGCAAATATAAGGGATTTATCCATCCTAAAGAAATTGTGGATTTACTATCAGAGAAAAGAAAACAAAGGAAGTTGTGGCAGCAAACAAGGTTCCCGCGTCATAAAACAACACTAAATAACCTAACTAAACGACTAAAGAGAAAAATTCTACAATTTGAGGATGAATCTCTGAATACCAACCTTCTTCAGCTTACCAATGACAAATCAACGGATTACTCACTTTGGAAAGCAACGAGAAATCTAAAAAGGCAGATTATACAAATACCGCCCATCAGAGATAGCAACGGAAAATGGGCAATAAGCAATGACCAAAAGGCGTTCCGATTTGCTCAACATTTAGAAGAAACCTTTCAACCCAACGAAAGCTCTGTAGAAATACATGAGAGTGTAAATTTATCACAAAACCAAAGAATCAAGCTTGTGACTCCTAAGGAAGTAATGAGAGAAATTCAAAACAACATTAGCTCAAAAAAGTCTCCCGGTTACGACCTCATCACAGGGGAAATTCTAAAACGCCTCCCACGCAAAGCCATAGTAAAGCTGACCAAACTAATAAATGCTTCATTTATCTTAAAATATGTACCTGAGCCATGGAAGGTTGCTGAAGTCATTATGATTGCGAAGCCTGGGAAACCTCCCCACGAAGCATCATCATACAGACCCATTTCTCTGTTACCCGTACTATCAAAGTTATTTGAAAAACTGTTATTAAAACGGATAAAACCAGTAATAGAAGATAAAAACCTAGTTCCAGATCACCAGTTTGGCTTCAGAGAAAAACACTCAACGTTAGACCAGGTACATAGAATAACTAATGTTATTGAAAAAACGCTAGAAAATAAAGAAGTCTGTGCTACCGTGTTCTTAGACGTCGCGCAAGCTTTTGACAAAGTTTGGCATGAGGGTCTCATATTTAAGCTCAGACGCATGCTACCAGAATTTGTAGATATCCTAGAGTCGTATTTAACTAAAAGAATGTTTAGAATACGCCAAGAGGACGCATATTCCGAGCTAAAAACCATAAAAGCTGGGGTGCCTCAAGGAAGTGTGCTTGGCCCAATTTTGTACTTGTTATACACTTGTGACATCCCAGAGCTGGAAAACAGCACCATAGCGACCTTTGCAGATGATACTGCTATTATGGCCACCGGATCAAGCCACAGAGAAGCAGTAGAGAAAGTTCAACTAGCTGTGAACAAAGTTTACGACTGGACACAAAAGTGGAAGATCAATCTGAATGAGTCAAAATCAGTTCACATTAACTTCACAAACAAACACAGTGACTACCACCCACTCTACATAAATGGTATGCAAATACCTTATGCTAATACAGCCAAATACCTTGGCATAACTCTCGACGCCAAGCTGCGTTGGAAAGCCCATATCAAAAAGAAAAAACAGGAACTCGATATTCGTTATAAACGTTTGTATTGGTTACTGGGAAGGAAATCCTGTTTATCAATACATAATAAGTTGATAATATACAAGCATATTCTGATGCCAATTTGGACGTATGGTATCCAACTTTGGGGCTGTACTAAGCCAACCAACGTCAAAATAATTCAACAGTTCCAAAATAAAGTACTCAGGGCTGCTGTAAATGCACCCTGGTACATAAGAAACGATGACCTCCACCGTGACCTCGACATGGAATTCGTCACCACCATCACACAAAAATTTGCTGAAGCCCACGAACACAGACTCCATCGACACGTGAATGTTGAGGCAATCCAGCTGTTAGACAACACAGGCATAGTGCGTAGACTAAAGAGAACTAAACCATTTGAATTAGTGTAGTGTAAGTGAATCAATAATAGTAACAATGTTGTGCTATTTATATAACACACGAACAAAGTGTTTTATCAATTTTACCAGACTCTAAGGAAGTGTTACGAACGTGTGTAAAAGTGCATACCTAATTATGGACACTACTCTTAGCATTAACATAATTTATAACGTAGCATAATAAGTTAGATTTAAATTGTTTATTAGTCTTCTTAGGCTAGATTGCAATTAACTAGTAAGAACTTGGTTCTTACTAATAACGAAAAAAAAAAAAAAAAAAAAAAGCTGCTAACATGTTGGGGATCGAATTAGTAAGTTGTTTATATAGAATATAATGTACACGGGTTCTATTTTTAACACGACTCGTGGAATTCTAACTCGTGGACATTCGCAAATGTTATTTGCAAATGTTTGTCCGGATAAATTTTCCTGAAACTGAAACGTGGACAGGGGACAGAAGTTTGTACAGACGCCAGCACATCAAGCTACTACTATCTGTCAAATTTCTTTAATAGATTTTCAACTTTATCGCTAAAGCATTAGGTTAAAGGTTGATTGGGAAAATTTGACAGTTCTGGGTAGCTTGTTGTGTTGGTGTCTGTACATCTCTGCCTGACCTTTCGGGAAAAACAGGTTGTTATGTTATATTCAGATTCAAATAGCATTCGTCACATAAACCTCTGTTGATGTATGATGTTCCGGGTATTTAGTCTGAACGGCCCGAATCGAACGGCCCACGGGCCGTTCGACCGTAAGAATAAATTGTTTACGTTCCAAAGGACCGGTGATAAAAACTTGTAAACAAATGCAATGTCATAAACTAAATTAAGTACATTCGGGTGCAAAGGTTTTAAAGTTTAAATAATAGATTTAAATGGCGACTGTACTATGTAAACGAACGCGTATGTGGGCAATTCAAATATAAATGTCAAAAAGTCTAACTTTTGGTCAGCCAAAAAGTCACGATCCCCCTTAATTTAAACGTAAGATTCAATAATGCTCTCTTTAGGTCAGGATGTTACTTATTTGCACAGGCACAACCGTGCGTCTCCATTAGCCGTGTTTTCTTAGCACTGAGCGGCCGACTAAACCAACATGGATACTTATGTCGCACTTACTAACACCTAAATACTTCGATTTTATTTTGTACTTGTTTGAAATCGGTGTTAGTGCTGGTTTAGTTGGCTTTTAGTAAATGTCACGTTTGTAATGCACTTGTAGGAAAGTCAGTTAGTTTGTTGGTACTTTAAGTAGAACCATAAAACTGTTATTTCTGGCAAAGTACACCAGTATGTCAAAATATTGTCATCTAACTTGCAAGAATTGTGTAATCCTTGTTATTTTTCCAAGTTTTCTTCAATTTAACACAAAAGGTAATAAAAACATAACGTAAATAAGCAGCATTTCCTCGAACCCCATATTTTGTTACTTCTGTCGTCGCTTCGTAACAATTGGATAAAAAAGTATCTTGAGCAGAAAATGTCCTTACGGCCGGCCCTTCACTTGCGACTTCGGAAACCCAACGACACTCCACCCGAAGTACGTTACACCGTCTGAATATTAAAACCTTTGTAGCTTTTTTCATACATAGGTATTAAAGACTCTTAAAAACACAGTTCTGTGGCGCTACTCATCAAAACTGGGCGTTCAAAGAAAGTGCCTTAATTTTTCCTGCCCCACAATAGCTCGCAGCTGTATTGGAAATGTAGCCTTCCCACTTACAACACAAAGTTGACTTTAAGTGTGACGTAGGGGGAACATAAGTTTTCTGTTAATATAAGCCGGCGCGGTGCTAAGTGACGGAAAATGAGGTGCGACATTTGGTTGGAGAAGAGTCTGCGATACAGGCCGTCGTTTGACCCAAATTTCGGCACTTGGCCGTCCACTTTGGTGTTTTAAGAACCCAGTTCTCCACTAGCGTGGAAATGGTATTTAGCAGAATCATTAATCACATAACTCGCTCGTGTGTGGATGGCGCGTTTTAAATAAATAATGAGTTCTAAATTGCTGTTGGGACCGAACGTTGTAGGTATCGCTGTTACATATTGTTAAAACCTAAACTGGGTCGCAGCTTTTTCGGAGCACTCGTGTTTTTAAATCTAGCTTGTTTTTTTTTAATGTTTGACGGTTTAGTTTGTACCTATATTTACGGAACTTAATGGAAAGTATGTTTGATTATTTACAGACTTTTTTACATTGTGGCGAAAGACAGTTCCTTCAGCTGCTTCTTTCTCGTTTCCTCATGACTGAGGATCGTGACCGCAAAGATACTACTTCTCTACACAAAAAAAGAAAAAAAAATATATATAAGTACTATCTAGTATATTTATATTTTTTTCTTTTTTTCTTTTTTCTTTCGTAAATCTTTACTACTCTCACTCTGATAATAAATATGTATGTCTGTTCAACTTAATATCACATTGCAGGCTTCTCTGGCGAAAGTACTTACCAAACTTTTCAGTTTGATTAAATTAATATTCATCGTAGAATAAAAATTGACGTTCAGAAGAAACCAACGTTCACTAACGTGTAGGTTATACTTAAATAATTAGTATACCTTCTCAATATTAAGAAAATCCTTGAAAAAATCTCAATTCCCGGTCAAAGCTCAAAAGACCTTCAATCCTTACAAAAGATCGACACCTACCTACATCTTTTTAATTATAAAGTTCATTACACTACTTATTTAGCTTCCCGTACATTATGTCCTGGATCTCACATAATGTGCTAAGACACAGGCAGCTTCATTAATCTTTTCGATACCGTGCCTAAGTTAGTACATTGCACAGAGGAGCTTACTGTCTAGATTTTCTAGACAATGTTTTATTAAGAAGCGAATTTAATCTCTATATTTAGCCAATTAGGTTCTATTTTTAGCTGGAGGGAATATGGGTATGTCTGATATTGAAGGAAAACCTTAATAATTAATTAAGTTTTACGTCACAAAAAGTAAAAAGGAGGTGTCTGATCAGATGACGAGTAATAGAGAAGTATGGAAGAAGAAGTCTGCGCCGACCCCAAATGAATTGGGATAAGGGCAAGAGAATGATGATGATCACGAAAAGTAAATAATTTGACTACAGAAAACAATACAGAATGTTATCACAAGAAAAAAATATTCTAAATTCCGAAGGGCTCTAAAAATTTTCATTACTTTTTATGTCAGTCTATATATATCTCAGACCAAAGTTAATCTGATCCGATTAGGTGCTACATATTTTTCTAAGCAATGGAACGTGTCAACAATACAATCACAGTAAATTCCCAGATTAAATATGTGAAAATATTTTCCTCAAAATGTACAAATCGTCAACGTCTTAAGAAAATAAGTAGGCAATAGTTTCTATAAAGTAAACCAGCGATGTTAAACAAAGAGTCAATCAAATAAGACATTGAATAGGACTATCCTAATACAAAGATACAAAGGTTTATACAATACTGATTGAACCGAACATTTCTTTGAAATTCGACATATATCAGCATCCATGTTTAAATATACAGACTACAATAATACTGAGAAAGCTCTCAGTTCAAATAAGGCCAGATGTAGTACTCCATTAAGATAATATAATCGTTTTGTTTTTATAATATCTGCTAAGTGGATAGGTCGCGTTGCCATAATTGTAACATTACACACTTTATTTACAATTCAGTATTTAATTCAGGCATTATTTCAATGGTTGTAATTGTGGGCAATTAGTACAAGCCAACTGTTAACATATTTTTAGAAGAACTTTTGATTTGGAGAGACTGACGCAGCAGACATTTTAAGATCACTAGTTGAAGGAACAATCTGAATGAAACGACTCTTACAGTACTTCGGACACGTGGCAAGGAGGGAGCCTGATAGCTTGGAGAAGCTTATTGTGGCTGGTAACATGGAAGGAAAAAGGGCCGTGGAAGATCGCCAACCCTGATGGACAGACGTGGTGAATCTCCAGAGGAAATTTTCAGGCATCTGTCCGCATGGCCGAAAACCGTCCAGCATGGAGAGCGTTGGTGGAGAAGGCAACAACCTCATGTGGTCGATATTAACAACTGCAGTTGATTTTAATTCAGATTAAAGTTTATACAAGGTGTAAGCGCACTCTTCACGAAGCCGTCAATCAAGCGTCCTGTACATTAAACTAAGTTGCTCTACGCAAAAATGATTGCTGGGAAACTATGATGTTTTCGGATGAAAAATCACGTTTTACGGTAGGATTCAATGTAACGGACTCAAAACATAGTGCTGATAGGTGTATGTATCGACTAGTACGGGGTGATGGTGGTTTTTAAAGTAAAGTGCAAATTATTACATTAAAAAATGGAATTGAAAAAAAAAAACTTGTGAAAAAGTTTCCGGGTATGAACAATAAAAAAATATCACAATGATGAAGAAGAAGAGCCTCTCGGCTTCGCTAAAGGTGTATTTACACTCTTTATAGTATATGCAGTAGTAATGCAGTAGTAGTAGTAGATGCTTTTCCACTGCAGCACAAGTCAACACAACCAAAACTGAAGACCACAGCCAATAAATATGCAGAATAAAAAATAAAGCTAACCGTTCTATCTACCGCTATACTCCCAGAGGACCGACCAACCTCCAACACGTTCTATTTGGCTTTCCCGACCATGTGCGATAAAGTGACATTTTCTTTTGTCATTCTTTACTACGCTAATGACATGTAGACCTATTGAGTCAATTATCGAACGTTTGTCGGAATATGTCGTTGTTAGACTGTGTTTATGAGGCTCTTGAGTAAGAGGTAAAGCGTTTTGCGTTGTACTGGGCGCCTAGAGCTGGACATAATTTACATAACATCACGCCTGTAATCCCCGAAGGGTTAGGCAGAGGTGTACTTAATAGTACTCCTATATTTCGCCAGTTATGTTAAAGTCTCGAGAATGGGGGGCGAGCCTATTGCCATCAACTGGGTACAATTGAAGACTTCGTGGCTGCTACTGAGAAATTCCTGATGGAAAAACTCAATAACACTTTGCCCGGCACGGGAATCGAACCCAGGATCCGTCCGACCACTAGGTCAACGAAGCAGGCACACACAGGCAGACATACTTTATAGGCAGCGATATGAGGCAGTATGGTTCTAATATATTATTTGGTGGTTATTACTATAGCAAACGTTTTCTAGCACGCCAGCCATAAGATCCAATAAAAAGTTATAAGGCAATTATTCAATCAATCCTCCGTCCTCCGCACCCAGCTATCCAGTAATTCCGCACTCCTTGAATATGCATAACGAAAAGCACGTACAAACTGGGCAGGTAATCCAACAACCACTTCACCTGACAGATTCTTCTCCACCCGAAAGAAGAAGCACGCAAAACGCGTCCCGCCCCGCTCTCCTATACCCACGGCCTTATTTATACGTCCATATTTGCATACCATGTTAGGACGAGCTCACTAACCGTGTACTGCGACTTGGGAACGTTACAATTGCATCCGAATGGTCTGAAGTAGCTGTGTTGCGTTTCTGACAGGTCTCGGTACCTCGATACGGACTGAAGGCAGTTTACACGCAATTATATTTAATTGACTGATGAAAGTGCTGTCTCTTCACAGTACTTGAAGTATTTAGGATATTTTGAGGACGGGTGTTAATATAACTGATTGCATCGATGGTCTGATGGTCGCAAGCCCGACTACTGAATAAAGTCTTGGGTTCCCAGCCCAGCTAGATTTGCGACTGTAATAGGCGCGCCCCCAATTACATGGGACTTAAACATAACGTGTGAAATGTGTATGTATACTATTCGGTACACCTCTGTCTAACCGTTCGGTGATTATTTCGGGGGGTTAGGTTATGTGTTAATACAAAATTAGGTTCTAACTCTATTTTAGTAGTTCATCTTCTAATTTAATAAGAAATCAAAGGATATTCGAGGTTTTAAGCAAAGAGATCGAGTCTTGATTAAAAACAAAAAGATCACCCACACTTGGTACATTCATGCTTTTATAGAACACGTCAAGAATACGTAGAAAAAATCTAAAATTTAAGTGTCGTTCCCGTCCCTAGGCAGGCCTCCGTTGCCTCAGAACTGGTATTTGATCTGGCAACCAGCCAGCAATATGCCTAGCGACCGAAAAACTATACATCCACCTATGGAATTTTTATAACCTAGATAAACTTTATGCCGCGTCGTTCGTTTTTGAAGGGGGTGTAAGGAGTTCTTTTTTTGAAATGGGTGTTTTTGCAGACTCAAAAACATTTGTACAAAGTGCCAATGCAGAGCAAATTATCTGTAAACCAGAGTACATATTTATTTTGTTTCTGTGCGGTAACCGATTCTACAGGGTGGTAACTTTCAGCGGGGTAGTTAGAGGAACGAAAATGGTCTTAAGAGACTATCCATATTTTTTTGTGAAATAGTAATCACATATTATATTCAAATTATACTATAGTCTCCCAAAACCATTTTCGTGTAGCTACAACGTTTAAAGTAGTTCCCCTTACTACCCCGCTGTTACTTGCCACCCTATATACGACCTTTAGAATCGAAAGAGGAACTACGCAAATAGCTAGCAGAACAATCTCGCGCCAATTGGTGACGTTCCCACTGCTGGACGCTGGCCTCCGCCTTTTGAGAGGAAACGGGCCGGGCCACCTCAACTCGGTTGGGACTTGGGAGATATCACGTTTCTTCGAAATTCTGTTTCTTCTTCGGGATGATTGTTGTTTTGAATCAGTGTCCATATTTTGCCTAGCCTTTTCCCAATTATGTTAGGGTTGGCTTCCAGTCTAACCGGATGCAGCTGAATACCAGTATTTTACATGGAGCGACTGCCTATTTGACCTCCACAACCCAGTTAGTGCTAGGGAATACGATACCCCTTGGTAAGACTGGTTGTCAGACTTTTTGGGCCACTGACTACCTGTAACGCCTGTCAAAGATCTACAAATGACACCCGGGACCAACGGCTTTTCCAGGCACGGAGGAATCTCGGTATGTAATGGGTGGTCCCCCATCCACATTCCAACCTAGGTAAGCACGGCTTAACCTAAATATCGATCCGAGTGGCTGTTATTATTTAGCCACGAGCTACCCCATATTTTGCTGTATACCACCTGAATTAATTCTGAAATACTAAGAGATCAATTAGTTTATTTCTATAAACATTTCCGCAATTTCAGCGAGTCCACTTAATCTTCAGTTTGTGACTTGTTATTATTCGGAGGTCTTAACTTGAAGCTTTTATTATCCAAAGGGTTTACAGGGTACACAACTTTGATCATAATATCAACAAGCCAAATGACCTAGTTTCCTACTTTTGTTTTATGTTTACATTTTAAGAGAATTTATTTTATATAATTGTAAAAATGTGTGTTGCCAGTTACTTATTTACTTCGCTTTATAATTGAAAATTCCAAACCAATATACATTATATTGTTGTCAAAATAAACGTACCTGATGTTATGCAAATTGTGTGGTTTTATATTAATCGAAATAATTTGCAATGTATGTACTTTAGACAGAATTTAATACTTACCATTAAACTAACAACGTAAATTATTAAAATAATATCCTAGTTTGAAAACTTCGTTCATTATAAGCGGCAACAATTCAAAGACTACCATTAGGATTCCAAATGGCGACAAGACGTTACAAAATAAATCAATGTAATGTGACGGGATGCTGTTTAGTTACAAGTATGTCCTGCGGCCTAGTGATCTGTAGCAGGTGATACAAATGAGATCGTAAGTTGTTCACAAACACAGACACACATTCGAACAGTCGATGATTAAAGCGATACCATACGTTTCAGTTTTCGATCATTTCTGATTCGGTATCTTTCACTCGAAGTGAAACGTCTGAACACAATATGAATCAAAATTGAAAAATTATGTTGGGTTTCGGCATTTGGCATCTTTCAATCATTTAGGTACTGAATTATCGAAAAACCGAAATGATCGAAATGAACGTTCATCCCAATGAAGTTTTGTGTCGTGAATATGGAATGAAACAAAAATGAACAGTCTCCCGATTGTACTGTTTACTGGAGCAAAGCTTGATATCGGGAATTATTGTGTGACACCAACACACACACACCGTCACTCCCCACAGGTGCACATTTACACACAAACTCACCCACACACACAACACACTGTGGTTGCAATTTGCTCGAAGGAACCAACCATAAAGTTATGCGAGGTGATAGCACAAGTTATTGTCGCTATTTCAGTATTAAATCTCGGATCTTTATCGATGTTAATTTGCTTTACATTATCGTTTCTAGCGGATGCATAAATAGAATCACTGAGATTGTCATTGCCTACACACACACACACAAACTTTACTGAAGTTTTTTTTAATGTTATTTTTGCAGTGGATTTGGAAATCGAAAGTCAATGTTTTGAGTAAATGGCGATTAGGTAATTATTTCAAGAGGATAAGCAGAATTCCAATTTCAGCTGGTTGTTAATGCTATAATAACCAAAAAACAAAGGACAAGATAAACCAGTCTTCAGCGAAAGGAAGGGGCCCTCAAGGGTCGATGCCTGCCGGGGCTGCGGGACTGTTCGAAAGAGATATCGCGGCCCTCGAACACAAAGGGCAAAGAAGGAACATGGAAGGGTTTTAGTCAGTAAAAGTCTGACACTCCGTCCCACTCCGCCCAGAGCGGGGGAGGGAGGGGGGGGGTTATTTGATGATTTTCCATCCCAAAAAAAAAGAAGATAAAACAGTCTAGCCTTTTGGATCCGTGGAAAATTCATCACATTATTTGGGAAATATTTTTATATCAGAAAACCAATGTGGGAACAGTACACGCTTACTTTTTTCAGCTCAATTCAATTCAATTCATTTATTTTATCTTCACAATATTGGTTTCCTTAAAAATTAACAATATTTTTGGCTAATATCATATTCCACCATTAGAAGAGCCTGGTGCCTGAAGTAAGTATTTGAAGAAGCATGTGTTACAGGTCACCAATTACAAGTCAGCTACATCGTAATTGTTTTCAGTAGATTGAAATAAATGTCGATATAAGCACGCTGAAGTGTTTGAGCCAGTTTAATTTAGTGTCGAAATCCAAACTGTGAGAGGTACTACCGGGTTCACTGGTGGTTGATCACTTTTCTACCTTACACAGTAAGTAATAAGGTTTAAAAATAGTCAACCGTCAGGGAGCGCGGTAGTATATATGCGAATCCATGTAACTCTTTGTGGTACAATTAAAATTTCACGATGTGAAAGCTTTTCAACTTAACTTTACCTTTGTATTCTATAATTGAACCTACATTTTGTTACTCAGTAGTTATATTTGGGATGCTAATCGCTGATTGGCAGCGTGATGATTTGTTTGGTAGGTACTAAGGTACCCGAAACTGTCAAATTTTCCCAATCAACCTTGAACCTAATGCTTTAGCTATAAAGTTGATAATGTATTAAAGAAATTTGACAGATTGTAGTAGCTTGATGTGCTGGCGTATCTAAGTACTGAGTCGTGTTATCCAATAATTGAGTTGTGGAGTTCGGATTAGCAATCATCATCATCTTTCTGTCCTTGTCCCATGTTACTTGGGGTCAGCACAATACGTTTTTTTCTTCCATTATCCCCTGCCAACCGTCAAACTATCATTTACACCTTTTTCTTTCATATCACACAATCCATCCATGGTTCCCTTGGTCTTTTCTCCTTTTCTCCATCCATCAGGTAAGCAATCGCTCCATGTAAGATATTGGTATTCAACTGCATCCGGTTAGACTAACCCAAATATAGTTGGGAGAAGGCTAGACAGATGATGAAACAAAGATTTGTATATAAAATTTAACGGTTAATTGTCTAGTAATTAAATATACAATGTACCTTGTAATCTCCAGTCAATCGGCAATCATATGAACATGTTTCTTTAAACATAAGGCAGTTTTGTTTATGATTTTTAAGATAGAGTGATCATAATTAACCATAAGTTGTTAATCTATTTATGGTCTTATTCTTGTAATATATAATGCGATCTTAAGGTTAAGCCGCGCTTGCCAAGGTCGGTCTGTGGATGGGTGACCATCCAACACATATACCGTGTCTCCTCCACGCCTCGTAAAGCACGTTAAGCCGTTGGTCCCGGCTGACGTTTGTACAAGATCTACATGTGGTCAGTGACCCGTAAGTTAAGCAGTCTTACCAAGAGGTATTGTATTACCTAGTACTTACTTGGTTGTAGAGGTCAGATATAGGCAGTAGCTGCATCGGGTTAGACTGGAACCCGACCCCAACATAGTTCGGAAAAAGCAAGGCAGATGAGTACCTATACTGCATGAGAGTATCCTTGACCCCTTTTTTTTTGGATGTTGATCATCAAATAACCCCCGCCGCTCTGGGCGGAATGGGAGGGAGTGTCAGACTTTTACTGACTAAAACCCATCCATCTTCCTTCTTTACCCTTTGTGTTCCAGGGCCGCGGTATCTCTTTCGAACAGTCCCGCAGCCCATCTTTGACCCCCCGAACCAAATATTTTACACAAACAAATCGTACAATTTCTCCTAATTTTTGAGAACTGAAATTAATACCAAATACAGTTGTTTACCACTGGCACAATTTGATTATCCCTTGTTGACTGTATGTTGAACAGTAAATAAACAGTCGGAAGTCCAATTAGATTCCTTTGATGTGCCTAACAGGGAACAAAATGCTCCCAAACTCCAACATTTTCATTAGCTTTTATTACGTGACTGCAAAATTAAGAGGTTGTATGACACGCTCTGTGTCGACTTTGAACTTAAAAGTTTAACATTATTCTCAACAAGATTATATGAGTATTCATGGCGACACGGTGTAAGTGCGTCTTTTTCCGCGACTGCTCTGCAATTTAGGGTGGCTGATTGCGTATTGTGATAATAAGTGCTGAATGTAAGCTGGATTAAGCGGCCATAAGTGGACTATGGAAGCGACAAATGTCCGTTTTTACTCATACGATAAAAGACACCTAAATTAAAGTTGCTGCCCCGTTGGTCTAGTGGTAGCAACCATGAGGTCCTGGGTTCGATTCCCAGGTTGGGCAAAGTGTTATTGGGTTTTTCAATTAGAAATTTCTCAGTAGCAGCCACGGAGTCTGGAATGCCCGGTTGATGGCAATAGGCTCGCCCCCTATTACACGGGATTTAATCATTACCGGAGAAATGTGGGTGTATTTTTGATGTTATGTTATGTTTGTAAAGACATTGAATGAGTGGTACGTTGTTGATAAAACCACATTTGTTTAGGGACTTTAAGGAAAGAAGAAGGAAATCGCAAAAGCACTCGACTGAGTACTGACTGAGTCCGGAGAGACACAGAACCGCCCTAGCTCAGCGGCAATGCTGTTCCAAATATTTGTTTACTCACCCGATACAAATGTAAGACTTCTGTAAGTGCTTGGCTAAATGGTCTCTCCTACGAAGAGTCTGAGGGACTTATACAATTAGTGAGTTGACTAACTATGTTACCAACGCTTTACTCATACCTTCTAGAATTCAGGACACACACTGTCCCACACCCACACATACATACATACACACAAACACACTCATACAAACCACAGCACACACCACAAGCATACACGCACATTTTTTTTCGTTTGTATATACCTTATATAAGTTATTATTTTATTTATTTTATTTTTGTACATATTTATTTTAATTTTCAAAATAAATTATATAAAGAACTACCTAGCTGGTCCGTAAGGAAGGTGATGGCATTCGCGATACATGGTAATCCTAGTACGAGTGCCAAAGCACTCCTTTGACACTTAAGTGCAAATTATATTCGACGAAATTAGTATTTAAGGAGATTTATGTACCCATTTTACCAGAAATAAAGATTTTTATACTTTATATTTTTTATAACTAATATTATCATAGCAATCAACTACTAGATTGTACAGGGTCTTAAGCTTCAATTAGTTTGATCCTAGTTAACTCTTTTAATGAGTTCAACCTCTGTTTTTATAAATCACTCCTGACATTGCTACTTGATGACTTTCTAGGTTAATGATGAATGACCTATAGGATACTTCTGCTTAACCTCGGGGAAAACAGGCGTGTTGTTACGTTACTAATGACTCTGCATGTTTTGCATCTAACACAACACTACCCGGCCATAAACCACTAGAGAAGTACCGAACCGTGCGAGTTAGATCCCCGCTACTGTTTGCATCCCTGCATCCACGTACTGGCAGTAATTCATACCAGCACAAGTGTATCTAGAGCTACTTTATGCTCCTGTCAGCAAAAATGTAGCAGATGTAGGTACGGTATTTGTGGGGAATGGTTAAGTAACCTCACGTACGTATCTAGTGCTGAGCTGCTGACGTCCTATTTGAATTTGCTTTGAGTTTTTAAAGAAACTTTAAAGTGACTGATAGTGAGGAGTTATGGACAGTCTTTTCGGTGTAGCTTTTTTGAAGTGGTTTTTATTGGGAGTCTACCTCCGCTGTCTAATAGCACTTGGAGGGTTAAGCAGATGTATGCGCAATTAAGTACATTTCAGAGCAGCGGTGGCCTAGTGGTGGCGGCCCCGACTTACGAGCAGTAAGTCGTGGGTTCGAAACCAGGCAGGCGCATTAATTTGTGTATTTTATTTGATCACCACTGCTTTCAAAAACGGTGAAGGAAAACTTCGCGAGGAAACCATCATATCTTAGAAACAAAATATTCGAAGACATGTGACATTACCAACCCGCACTGGGCCCGCGTGGTAGATTGTAGCCCTTTTCCTGTCCTGAAAACTCTATGAGAGGCAGAGGGAACATTATAGGCTGAATGCTAGGTACATTTCCTAAGGGTAAAAACTAGTTGAAGTGTGTCTGGTGGTTTATAAACTAGGTAACTTATTTCATAGGTAAATTGACCGAATACGTAAGTAAAAGTTTCAAGTTGTACCATATAAGTCTCGTTAATAGTACATTATTTAATTGAGCAGTAAAAGATAGGGCAAGTCCCAAAATAGCGAAAATAAGTAACCTTTTAATTCATCTAAAGAAGTTAACTAATTACTGTTTTAACAGCCACCTGTTACGAGAATAAGTTTATTTTCCTCATCATTGTTAATTTTATCCCAGTTTCGCCCACAATGTTGAATAAGATATCAAGTAACAGATTCACTAAGGTTTCAATTATTATTAGATATTTTCTAGACGGAGCTAGTCTCCCGGCTCAGCTGTGTTCTTAGAAACACCTAAGTACACCCGCGCAGGTGGTGGGCGTCTGATGCAAGGAGCTATAATATAATTAAAACTTTTCAGTTCTTGCAAACCGTCTCTTGAGCCACATAATGCAACTTCGTCTTACTCAGTTTTCCCTGAATGCTTAGAGTTCTAGTCATTTGTTGTAGGAATGTTAGTAATAGAAGAAAGGACAACTAAGAATGAAATTAACCTTTCGTGTGCCGGAACGTAGATCTACACGAGACACAATGACTTTTTAATTGTGTCTGGATACTCGGCATACGAGTGGTTAAACCTCCATTTTCTCTCCTAATAAGACTAAAAAAAGGTAACAAATTGGACACACATCCCAAACTGACAAACAGAGAACAAATTGGGAACTCGCATCAACTTGCGAACACTGTTATTGCCTACTTTGATGTTAGTGTTAAAAACTAATTTGGCCAGCGGCGAGGGTGAGGTCGGGAGAGCTCGGGAGAGGTCGACAGAGGTCGGACTATCGCAAGTCAGATAATGTTTACTTAAGGCCAACTTACCCCGCGCAGATAGTGCCTATCTCCGAGGATTCCCGAACAAAAACAACGCCCGGAGGCGTTTATTGTTACAAGCCCGTTCATTATACATAGTTATGTCTACTTTGTTATATTAATTTCGTGTTGCGGTTTTTGGCCGAAGCGGAGCAGTTTAATGGTAATGTTCCATTATATTTAAGGTTATTTAACACTGCTGTTCCTTCTTGTTTAGGAGATTAGTGGGCTATGAGGACTTGTTTATGCTGCCCGTTAATTCGGAGCCTTAATTAACTGAAAATTATTTTTTGATGTACTGAGTGGTAATTAGATCTCGCGCTGGCTTTGGTAAATGGTTGGTTGGTAATTCTGTGTAGCTGTGGTCCTCATATTTACAGGTTCGTTAATACTTCGTGATCTAAGTTACTAGATAATAAGTAGATGTAAGATTATACTCTATTGAAACTGAATGTCTTAAATTATTCAAGTGATGTCAGACTGAAGACAGTTAGATCTAAAAGCAATACAGCTAGTTTGCTCGTCATTAATCTCTTTGTGTAGGTACACAAATATACCACTAGTCCCTACGCAAATCTATTTGTAGAAACTATAAACACATCCCGCAAATCCATAATAAAAGCCCCAACAAAGGCATTTCAATTAAACAAACACGATAAGTGTGCCGCTCGTATCCGTGACAGACAATTATTAGTGCTAACAAACGATACAGCAGAGCAAATAGATTCCCGTACATCCATCAGGGTACTGCCAATATCAATGTCAATACATACGGCAATCATCCGATACGCGATCCATCCGACGCGAGAATTCATCCGACATGAGGTTCCCTGTGTGCCCGACTCTAATTTATCGAGCCGAACATTCGTTCATACAAACAATTCGAGACATGTAATGCCCGCCATCTGTACGGTATGCTCAAATCCCTGCACGCTATATTGATATTAATTGGACGACACAGAAACCGCTCGGATGGGACTAACAACAGATTAATAAAGGACGGGCTCGATTGTTGTAGGAATTCCCTTTGTGAGTTTGTGATACACGCGTCAAATAAATCCAAATAAAGCGAGGTATTTTAAGCTATTTTTATATCTTTCGGTATAATTCACCTGATCAAATTGAATATTTTTGATTCATGTTCCGCTGTTGTGTTTGTATTATAAAGTCAAATGAGATGAGTAACAACCGTGTTCAAGTTCACTTAAGAAATAATCGATGAGCCCTCAGACTTGGAATCGACCTGCCCGATATTTTGTAAGTGGAGTAATTTTCTATTACACTGGTTTAAGTGGTCTGAAGTCCTTAGGTAAGTGGTCTTGGTAGTTTAATCATTATTCACTGTGGTCCAGCAATAAGTTCAAGTAAATGTATTGCCTTTTGTATTGCTGGCAACTTAATTAAGCAAGGACGCAGGAGTCTCCTTGCGCTCGAAACTTTTTCCACGAGGAATTTTAGAATGTTAAACCTGCATTTTCTGTAGTCAATGGTTTCTTAATGCGATAGAGACGCTGAACTGCTTAACGTTTGTGACTTGACTCTGTAATTTCAATTGAAACATTAACGAAACTATTTCTAGTTCAAGGAGCATCTTGTACTTGATTTACGTTCCTGGAAACCTCTTTAATACCGAATTCATCGTCTTTAAACCCACTGCGAAAACTGATCCGTATTCAAATTCACATGGTACCTAGGAACACCTACCTATACTCTCTACCTTTCATCGTTCGCGATTTAATAAACAATAATTTAAAAAGCAGCTGTATATTGCATGTACTCGAACAAAGAGTATGTGTGCTCTGTTTTTTATTTTTATTGGCAATTAAACAATTAACCCGTCGAGAGGCACAAAGGAATGGAGGCTCCCCACTGTGCGGGGCGAAATTTTATACTCGTTGAAGGCGTATTGTGGTGAATTTAGGGTTTGTTCTCCGGTTCGCGAGATGAAAGCTTTGGACCCGTGAATGAGTATTCCCATAATATGTAATAAAAATAAGGCAGCCTCACAGCTGGGTACTGCATAGGTACCTAAATTAGGTCGCGTATGTGCACTCTTTGTATTATTCTAGTTATGTATATTTTTGCTAATGTGAGTGTACCGCACGTCTCTTTTCTGTATTATGGTAATGTAGAGGTTCCTGTTTTTTATGAAATAAAATGCAAAACAGTTTTTGTAATTTATTTAATAAAAATCTCTTTTGACTTGAACACGATCACTAAATTACAGACAATTAAAGAAATATTATTTCATGTAACACTGAGATTATTTTACGTCGTATCAGTCGAGCTTAGAATAATAATAGTTACAAGTAAGACTCCTTCACTGACTGATAAAATGAAAATTTACATTATAATACTACTTATGTACATTGCTCTTGTGACATTGATGAATAAATATAAATTATAATCTTAATCACGATAATCGTTTCACTCTACGCCTGTCTTGTCAAAATGCACATCTGACTAAAAGATAATTTAAGAACATTTTAGTTGAGACTTAATAAATAAATAAATAATACCAGCCTGTTACTGTCCCACTGCTGGGCAAAGGCCTCTTCTCATACAGTTGAGACTTAAAATTATTAATTTAAACGAGCATGTGATCTGGCTCTAGAAAATAAATTATGCTAATAAGCAAATTACAGGAAGAGTATTTTATTTAAACGTGTAACATCTGTAAATCGGAAGCCAAAAGATTATACAAAATCATGAACAATTACGGGCAGCATGTGGCGTAGAGTGAAAGCCGTTCAGTTTTATTTATGTTTGTAAATCAGCACGCATAGTAATTCCCATATGTCAAATCTGTACACGTAAAGCCGGTGCTCCATCGGAGACTGGCTCCAGCTAAGCGACTGCCTCGAATACAAACGACGCCTCGCGCCTCGCGCCGAGTACGCAAATGTAATGGATCAGCGACTTAATACCAAAATACTACTATAAAGGCATGTGTTCCAATTCAACACAGCATTAGACATCCATGAATGAGTTACTCAGTTATAATACAATAAATATCCCACAAAAACAAAATACAATATTTACTGACATCTTTATTTCAAACTCTTATTACGAGGACACTCAACTGTTTACGAGAAATGCATGTAAAATATATTTAAAGCGTTACGACTGTGACTCTTTACGTACATTTATTATCTATTTACATAAATTAAAAACCAAAATAGTGCACCATGTTTTTCGCATGTATTTACAAAATATACAACTATGTACTAACAATTATTAACAATATTTTTACCGAATGAGATAGACGTTTGAAACTTTATGAAACAAAAATTTTACAAATGATATCTTGTTGGAAATAAATAGATTGGACCTTACAATTCTTGTAGCTCGGGTCATGAAATTATTTATTTACAAGATCGGTAAAGAAAGTAGTGACAGATGTTACAGTAATGTTATGTAAAGCACCATGTTTTGGGCAAAAATCTGTAGCTTTTAGAATAATAAATTTTCTTAGATCGAATTACATTTATCTAATATTTCTGATATAGAAAAGTCGCAGATAAACGCCAAATTGGTAGACAAAACCGAAGTATTAGCTAACATGGCAGCTTCATATCATGTACAAAATCGGATTCAACTTCTTCAGCCTTTTCATGTACCTATTAACTACTAAAAATTGATAAGTAACAACAACGTAGTCATTACGTTTCTATGAAACGATCGTTATAACAATACAAATAATTAATTTAGGCGTTTCTATCACTTCAACGTATACTCTCCTCGTTTGTCCTACAGTAATACTTCAACGTCTGGTCACTATATTTACACTGGATACACCTACGAACAGTTTGTCTTTGAGACTCGCTGAGGTGTCGACAACTTAATGGTGCCCATTTTTGGGCTCAAATGGAATGTTTTTTTCTTGAATGTAACACGACAGATTCACGAAAAGTTTCCCGGTAGCACTACGTCACTAGCTTGGTGTTCAGCGTTGTCCTGCGGTGTTGAGCAGACCCTCGGAGGAGTTGGAGGCGGGAATTCCGCGGGGGCCCGGCTCCTCAGCTCTGTGCTAGGGAATCCAGCGGCACCACCAGTTTTCCGTTGGAGTAGCTATAACAAAGGAAAACTATTGAAATTACACGAACATTTTCCTCTTCAATATTTAGTTTGCATTTGTTTATAAAAGTTGTAAACTAGTTGCTATGTATGTTTAAGTTAGGTCAACGAACGAACAGTAAGTAATAAGTAGTTATTAACCTGTATGGTATAGTGGCTGTTCTGGATTTAGCTCTGCTTGGCCTACACGCGTCATCTGCAACCAAGACATTTCAATGTGAACGATTTAAATTGTATCTATGGTCTTCTTTGTAATGAGCGTTTGTCTTGGCGGATAAAACGGAAACTTTCCGCTTGTTCATAGTTTATATCGTATCGACGAGGTTTAATTAAGTGGTAGCGCACGCTATTGTCTCGGCTCTTGCGGAACAATACTTATCTTAAGCCGAAGTTAGCAGAAGTAATATCTGCGATACCTTAATGAGGGAACTTTGTATCGACTTCGTTAATCGTTTCTGACCCGACCGATTCGATCTGTTCTGCCTTTATCATTTTAAGTAGTTTTGTTTGTTTAAAATTACATTGTTAAGTGTTCATTTGTGCTGTGTATAGTTGTGAGAGGAAAATAAAAAATAAAATAAAAATCAGATGAATGAATTTCTCTATACGAGATAAATTTTGAAATGGACGCGCATTTGCCAATTCCAGGAGTTAGTCATATAATTTATCATGTAAGTTACTGGTAGAAAGTTATTTATCGAATGTCATTTGAATTCTCAGCTAATTAGAGAGGAAGCCAGTGTACTTTCTGCCAGCAAAGTGACAAGTGTGTTGGCGGAGAGCCTTACCATAGAGCGGCTAACATCGTTGTGAGAGGCACGCATCGCATTTGACGGGCTCGGCCCGCCGCTTGCCCTGAGAGCCCTGCGAGCCGGACTTACGCCGGAAAGTGTACCTAACGAGCAGACCTGCAATGCAAAACGCCGCACCGTTAACAAAACAAACAACTAAACCAAAATGAAAACAACAAACACAGAGCCACGCGCGCGCGTCCATCTGAAAAACGCCTATGGGCGGTCGAAAGCGGGCCAAAATAAAAAAAGAAATGATGCTCTCAGGGTTTTCATGACTTGATACCGCTAGGATTCATTCACGTTTTATGGGAGAATGAAACTTTATGCTTTATGCATTTCTGTACAGGATTTATGTTCATACTACGCTGTGTATCGTGGAACTTCCTAAGTGGCGACGACGAATGTTTGGAGTATGTGCTTTATGTTTTAAGTTTAGTTTGAGCTAAATACAGAAGTTATGAACTAACACAATGCTAACATACTAAGATAAAACAGCTACTTAAACGTTTACATGCAGAACTAGAAGGTGAAGAAGAAAATATGATTGAAGGAAGTGATTATAATCTTACCAGTTAATCCGGCTTTGTTGATGCTGTTGGAACTAGAGAAACCCGATATTTTCTTCCAGGCTTTTTTGTTCCAAAACCCACTTGCTTTGGCGTCTCCACAGCTGGAACTGCGCGGCGAAACAATATCCTTGGGGCATCGCAGACCACACTCATCGGCACCTAAGATCCGCACGCCGGCCCCGCGCGTGCCGTATGCCACAGCGGGCAAATGCGGCACTGATCCCGTCGGTTTACGACGCAAACTACCTACATAACTTGCCCCGCTACTGCTGCCACTAAACCCGCTGTCTAAGTCTGGTGGATTACAACTTGCCGGCGAAAGTAACTCGTCCGTAGGACCGACTCGCAACAATTCCTCGATATTGTCTCTGTCTTCAGCGCGCTCCGAATCGGGAGATTCGCATTCCGGCATGAGCATTGCTTCTACACTAAGATTTAACTCTCCCAAAATTCGTTTGTGTCTCGATTCTACTCGACGAACTTCCTCCTCAACAACGCTTCGATCTAAAGAAACTAGTGACTGTCGTGGAGCGTATCGATGTTTGGGGCACGTCCTAGATCCATCGGTAATTTCTTCATAAATGTTTTCTTCAGTGCCGTACCTCGTCACGTAATTATGTCGAGATGATCGATCTCGCGGAATACCACCCCTTCCTCGTTGACGGTTTACCTTCCTTGATGATGAAGGCATTGATAAGTGATGGTCGTAGTAAGCATACGAGTAGTCGACTGGTTCAAATCGCTCCATAGTCGCTGCGATATTGCTCCTGTTCCAAGTCTGAGGAGGAGGCTCCCTCGATAAGTTTACGGCGGCTAATCTCGCTGGGAGGATTTCATCCAGGTCCCTGGCACAACGTTCATCAAGTGACTGCGCGCCATCATCTTCCTCTCGTCTGTGTTTCCTATGCGGCCGCCGAGATGTTTGTGAGCGGGCGTGTGCTCGGTCGCAATCTGATCCATGACCATGATTGTAGTCAGGTGTGTGGCTACGATTGTAATCAATAGGCCTATGTTTACAATCTAGAGTATGGTGATAATCAGGAGTATGCCTCAGACTGTAGCTCGAGTTTCCTTCAAAGTCTGAGCGGTCGTAAGAAGGGCTGTCATCGGCATTGCTAGTATGAGCATGAGGGCAGTCGGCTGCGATGCCGGATTCTGAAGAGGGGTAGTCGTGAACCTCTGCAGTGACGAAGGACTGCTGCACGTGGTCGTCTGGTCGCGCAGGCTCGGACGTGGCATGGCGGTGGTGCGGGCGCGGCCGCGTACTCTCGCGGCAGCTGGCGAACGTCCGCTGCAACGCGGGGGCATGGGGGTACCGTCCACAACGACTGTCGTACACCGCCTCCCCGGGCTCGTCGGGGCTCGGCGGCGCGCTTCGTGATTCCATGGTTCATCGTTTCATATCCAATTAGTACCTGTAAAAAATGAAAGACCATTATTATTTGTCGGAACATTAGACATAAATATGAAATATTTTCTTTTTAATAAAAGCCACGGACCGACATCGCCGGCGGGGCCGAGGGCAATGAATCCGAAATTACGTGCTGCGTGATAAGGGTAGGGTAAGTGACGATCAACACAGCAGCCGACGTCGATATATCATCATCAGTCGCCGGGTAATAAATCGGGGACTTTGTGCCGTGTTTACATTTTATATGGCGGATTTTTAGAAGCTTTGTTACTTGGTGATATGTGACGTAATGTCACGTCTGCTTTGTTATGGGAATTAAGAGTGATGAAGGCATGTTAGAAGACAAATTGTAGTTGTGTTTTGTATATTTTTCATTATAAAACGTCTAAAACTTGCTAGCAACGCGTAGAACATATATTTTTCACATTCGAATGCAAATTCTATGTGACTACATTCGATTTATCGCCCACAAACACAGTAACTATCATAACCGAATTCAAAATCAACATTTTTATTGCGTCTCGCTCGGATGTTATTGCACGAATTCCAGACCAATTTATTACTGTAACGATAAGTGTCCGTGAACTAGTGGCAAGGGCGGGCGTCGGGACGCGACACCCTCGGTTGCCATGGCGACGGGTCCCCGCGGTTTATCGCGCTTCCGCCCGCTATTCCTTGCATCTAAATCATCATCAGCGCTGGGAAGCGGATCGTAAAGAGCCCGTTGACCGTCCGTCCGCTATAATTTGTTACATAGCGTGCCATCGCATCGCTCGGGGTTTGGGCTCGCCTCTATTGCCCAAACGACGGTCTATGGCCTAACTTTCGTTCTATGGCAATTTTCGGGACACTTTTGTGTCCTCGTGAACAAAATATTGGTTGACTTCGAACATTTTCGTGAACGCTGCAGGTGCGATCGCCACCCTCTGTATAAGCCAAATATTGATCGTTTCAATGTATACATAAAAAATGAATTTTACTGTCGATGTGGAATATATTTAGTGACAGAACGATACATTACCATTGCGTTCTCATACTGCGTTGTAAGCACATTTTAGCTCCCCTTTCTACATTCCCCTAAGCTTAAGAATATATTACGTTTTGTGAGGGTTAAAAAATCATGCAATGCACATAACATCGTCGTAATTGCAATGAAATTTATTATTGTTACACAGTATAACTGACACTAATTGCCTACCTACATTAATTTAGGGGATTAAAAACGCGTATTAAAAACTTGACATTGCGCTGTAATGGTTACGCTAATGCATTTTGTAAAGCACTATAATTATTTTAATTATAGGATAGGAGTTTGTAGTTTTGGGTTTTGGTAAAATTGTACCTAAACAAGTATAAGAGTCTGCTACAGTGCTAAGTTGTGATATCAATATCTGGCCACAGTTATGAGAACAACAAGGAGGAGGAGCTCGTGGCTTAATAATAACAGCCGCTCCGGTCAATCTTTAGGTTAAGCTGTGCTTGCCTAGGTTGGTCTGTGGATGGGTGACCACCCATTACATACAGAGTTTCCTCCGTGCCTCGGAAAGCACGTTAAGCCGTTAGTCCCGGCTGTCATTTGTAGATCTTTGACAGTCGTTAGGTAGTGGCCCAAAAAGTCTGACAACCAGTATTACCAAGGCGTATCGTATTATCCTGTACTAAATGGGTTTTGGAGGTCAGATACGCAGTTGCTCCAGGTAAAATTCTGGTATACAGCTGCATCCGGTTAGACTGGAAGCCGACCCCAATATAGTTGGGAAAAGGCTAGGCAGATGATCAGTTCTAAGAACAACAAGCAATTTCAATGAAGTAGAAAAACCTAAGTAAACCAACCAAATCACTGTTAGAAAGAGACAAGAAAACCCGATATTAAAATCGAATAAGCACCAACTGTACCCTGTACAATAATAATTTTGCAACATTACAGTAATCACTATCCATCAGAAGGCGATAAAATAATAAGTATTTTCATTATCTATGCACCCCGCGACCATCATTATAAATAATAAGTTTTTTACTGTGGGCTCATGTGGTCGGCACCTTACATACTAATGCCATTGATATTTTACCTCTGGTTTTGCAGTACAGTGAGCTTTATTCTTGTTGTAATAAGGTTTATAACTGAAGCAAAATAAATGTGAAGGAACTGTAATTCATGTCTAACTTGACTTTTTTTTTCTACTTTAGATGGTGTTATTGACAAATTGTTGATTAAATATTTATAGAATGTGTGAGTTAGGATTAGTTTTAGATAAATGAGGTTTGTGCTTGGACGCATCTGTTGTGTGGTTAGTAAAAAACGTTTTTCTTAAGCCGTAATATTGTTGAGAAGATTATCTTTTTTGGCATTGCTAGCCATAAGTCATCTTGTATATTTGTTTTAATATAATAACACATATAAGAGTAGAGGAAGACCAAAGAAACGATGGATGGGCTGTGTGAAGGATGATATGGCTAGAAAGGAGGTCAATCCTGAGATGACGAGAATTAGAGAAGTATGGAAGAAGAAGACATGCTGCGCCGACTTCAAATCAATTGGGATAAGTGCAGGAGAATGGTGATGGTGACAATAATATATATAGAAAAAAAAAATTGAGTTGCCGGTCTACAGAAAACCACAATCTGCCTTTTATTGCACGAAACACTTTTTTGCATACTCTTTAAATGATCAAGTCTATGAACTAACTAATGCAAAATCTTCAGGTCTAAAAAAATCTTTTTCATTAAAAATTCAAGTCCACAGTCAGTCTACTGAAATATCTCTAAGAAGCTCCATAGTTCAGTGGCACCAACCACACTGGGAACCAATTATTTATGTATCAAGTACCGTCGCACTAACTGCCTGGTGAGCTGGTGACTCACTAGGTGACGACCTCATGAAAGCTTGTCACGTTTTAATTTGTCGTTACTTAACTACGATCTATGATTGACCGGCTGTGGTGTATGCAGGCGTTATTAGTCAATTGTTACGTAAGGAATGTTTTGTCAGGTGAGAATGAGACTGCCGTTCAGTAAATCGAGTTTTACACCATTATATATTGGTTGAACTAAAATACTGTTTGGACATCATTGTGTGGTCTTTCTTTCTTTATCGTGTGGTTAGTGCCTAACCTGGTGTCAGGGTTCCTCTCGATGCTTTTCTTCACCGAAACAGGAGATAATTATACAATACGCACATGAATCCAAAAAATCAGAGGTGCATATCTTGGGTCCGAACTTGAGACCTATGACTTGGCAGTCAGACGGTCACACCACTAGGCTATCACTGCTACCTACTGCTATTTTGTGGTAAACCAGTGCAATTTTAAAAAGCTATGATTAGGAACATGAGAGGCCAGTTTACTTACCAAAAAGAGTAAGCGAACTTATACTTAAAATTAGGGGAATTCCGCCATATTTGTGTGACACGTGAACAAATTCTCGTCCAAAATCTGTTAGTTTTTTTTACAAAAACATTTGTTTGATAAGATAAGGCCTAACCTAAGTGTATTTACATAGGTAAGTAATATTATATCGTTACGCCAGATGCGGCGTTGAATTTGATTGCCTCAGAAAGATAGGTCACGTTCTACTTGTTTAGAAAAACCCTCTTTTTGGGTTCACAGATATTCATATTTTCTTTATTGATACCTACTATAGCTGATACACAAAGTTTACTAGATGTTTGAAGAAGTTAATTTATTGTGAAGGAACAGAAGTGCGGCTCTTGTGTTGTCGCAAGATATTCTCACAAAACGTTCGGAACATCAGTAAATGGATCGTAATTAATTGACTTATACTCACTTCTAGTAACAAGGTCTTATGTAAGGGATATTCTTCAAAGCGCGACTATTTTTAAGCGCAACCAACTAAGCGCAACTAAATTATTCCTCGAAGCGCAACCATTAGTTGCACTCACAAATTCAAATTAAGAATATAATATGTTTATTCCTCAAAGCGCAACCCTGAAGAAAAATAGAGATGGGTATGATGGATTCAGTAACGATATTTTTCATCATGGTTGCGCTTCGAGGAATAATTTAGTTGCGCTTAGCTCCCCTTATGTAATCTGATTCTAAATGATAAAGACTGTTTAGAATTATATACAACGCAGTAGGACCTTGGTACAATAAAAACAATTAACTCATAAATACGCTATAGTTCTCGGTAGTATATGACTAAAGTGGGTTGTGCAGTTGATTGAATATTACTACGTAATGACTCCGGCGTTGTTTTCAGAAATAATCCCCTGAACATTCAATAGCACTGAAATTATTTACCCATTCGCGTTTTAATTGCTGCAATAATTACGATTCATTTAAGTTATTAAAACTTTCCGATTTAAGATTCAATAAAGAAGAGAAATATTCATTAATATTTTATAGTTAATATATTGAATGAAGGAAAAAAGATATTCTCAATTTATTTGTTTTCTTTGTAAGTAAAATCGTGGTTCCTTTATCTACTGAAATTACAGGAAATATTTAATTCAATATAAATAATTGAATTCAAATATTTTTGTCACCGAAAACTAAACGTAAAATATTAGTTGTCGTTGATTGTGTTTTTTGAGAGAATGTGATTTTAATGTGCCCCAGTATCCCTTTCAGGAATTGTCAATTTTTTTAAAGATTAAGGTAAGACTAAGGTATTTATGTACGTTGCTTTTTCTATAACTTGAATATTTTAATTGCGTTTATCGGTTTATCTACAATCGTCAGACCAATACTCTGATCTTTCCAGAGTGGCAGAAAGCCATAATATGTGACGTATTTCGACAAAACGACAGACTCGTTGGTCTAGTAGTCGCAAGAACGACTGCTGGGCACGAAGTCCGGGGTTCGATTCCCAGGTCAGGCAAAGTCTTATTGGGTTTTCCTGCAGAAATATCTCAGTAGCAGCCACAGAGTCTGGATTTATACCCGGTTGATGGCAATGGGCGAAACAGGGTGTACTATTAGTTACATCTCTGTCTTCCTAACCCTTCAGGGATTACAGGCGTGATGCTATTTATATTCACGAGAGGCGTGATGTGTGTGTATTTCGACAAAAGTATAAGAATCTAAAGTTTTTAGTACCTAAAGTAGAGAGAGGAAAGAACTGTTTTACTCTCCCTAAAGCCATTTATAATAGGTGCAATGAAATCCAAGATGACTCGTTAAAACAGACGCAGTAAACTCCGTTTAAAACGTTCCTTAAATCACTTTTATTTAAAAACTCGACAAAGACCGTAAATATTGTGAACAATATGTTGGAATGTTTCTGTTCTAGAAAACTGTTAAATATATATATATTCATTTAAAAGTAATTATATTTTTTAAGTATTTTAAGTTAGTAATATGTATAACAAGTCGATTTTCTATTCCAGCAGTTTAGTTTTCGGATACCTCATTTGTTTTGTGTAACATAGCTCAATTTTTATTAATTACTATAGTTGCTGCCAGTTAAGATGGCAACAGCGGTCATTGCTCTTTCCATAATATCTCTTCGTACGAACCAAAACGAATGAACCATGTATCGTTTTTCATTAGAAAAGATGTTGAAGATCACGATAGATGACGATTCAAGACATGAACAGGCTTATTTGTGGATTTCAAAGTTAAGAACTTTAATAAATGTAGGTGGGTTAATGACCGCCATTGCCATCTTAACTGGCAGCAACTATAGTACCTACATGAGCGTTAAGCCATGCTCAATACTCTATATGGGACTCGAAACTTTACTCTCTATTTGAGATCTGATTGTTCAATAAGTATCCACATGTATAAAGCAAGTGCCCAAAGTGGTACATTTTACAACATGTATAAGAAAGCTATTACACTGAACGCCGTCGTTCACAGATTTGAATTCAAAACGAGCTGAGCCTTTTTCGCGACGATTCTGTTTATTTTATGCTCCGTTCCCGAAGTGCTTGAAATCGGGAAATAAATAAGTAACAAAATGAAAGTTTAGTTAAAAGCTAAGATGAAGCAAAGCCGAGATAAGCGCCAAGCCGATTGGTCGGCGAGATTCCATTAATAAAGATAATGATTCTTAAGACGAGTCTATTAATAGTCACTAATTCCATGATCTTATTTGTGATTCTGAGGCCGATGTAATTACTTACATCAGTTATAACCAGCTGTCGGAATTAGGGATGTTGGGTAAGCAACTAAATTTATTATTACACTTGTGCATAAAATTCCACCTCGTTGAGTTTAATTTCTCTCCGTATTCATCGTCTAAATTACGTAGTATATAAATAAGTAGGTATATTTTCATTTATGTAGGCGCGATAGTAACCATATCATGGCGCTGTTCGCTCAGAATGTAATTAAAGAGACTTGGGTTGAGCCTTCGAAACTATTACTTACAAAATGTTATAGAGAACAGTTAATTCCGGTACCTATCGGCCGGTTTATGCGACACTCAACGCAGAACGGTTTAAGTGCCCTTTGAGAGAGATCTCCGCGTTTTATTGCTAAGAAAGTAGTTAATAAAATGTGCGAAAATATCTCTGCAGGACGTAACCATTCACAGTTTATTTGACTACTAATACTACCCTTAAGTAAGGGTAATAGTTCTTTAGAAGATTAAGTCTGTCTCTTTGTTTTTCTATACTCTTACTTAGGGATAACCACAGTTCATAGAAATAAAATTTAATGACCTACTTTCGTAACAAATTAATTTAGAAAATTACATGTTAACTTGAAATCTAAGACTGTAGTTTCAGAATGTAATTAAGCTAAGGTATAGGTTTTAGTTTATTAAATTTATAATTACGTTTTTGTAGTTATTCAAATTAAATCTGATATTTATAATGTAATGAATTTAAATACATGGTTGTATCGTTTAAACTTACAGCGTTTTTTGTGGTAATAAATTAACTCTAATAAAATGTTTCGCTTATCCTTTTTCCGCTGTCATGCTTGTCTGGGTTTCGTGGTTTTTGCAAGAAGTAAAATGTGGTAAAGCGTTCTGCATAATATTCTTATGAACTGACGACGATTTAACGACTGTTATATGTAAATAGTCTGTGTTTCTTTAAACCTTTAGATTTGAAAAGGAACAAAGGTCTACAAAACTGACCAAAACTTTTAGTGCTATTCTATATTTTGGTAGATATCAAAATAATTATGTCGTAGTCACTAAATTATTTCTATCTTTTATTCGGGACTGTCTGTAAGCTTATAGATAAAAAAAAACATAATTTTGTTTTTGTTATACATAAACATTTATAAACACATGTGTTGTAAAAACAAATCTTGTGACAAGTTCGAAATGTTACCAAAACTTAAAAAGACTCAATAAAATCCAAATGTTCGGTCATGTAAATTGACGCCATTGATCCGACGCAAGATGGAATGATGGCGCCAACATTTGAAGTTTGGATTCACATACCTTGAAGAGTTAACTAATCGAGCGAGTCAAAAGTTTAAACTCAATTTCATCAGGTACAATGAAGGCCAACAATATAGATGTCATGTCAAATACAGATGTCATTGGATAATAAATAAAATCGGAACTTTATGAAAATCCGATGTCATCCAGATTTTTGGATACAAAAAAGATTTTTGTATATTATGTATCCATAATCGGCAGAATCATTGAAAATTGTGTTTTTAGATATCTTAGTTAAAGATGCACATACACAGATTTACTTACACCTAATATTATGGTAAAAAAATAGGAATCCTATTTCTCACAAGAATCAAAACTTGCGGTAAAAGTCATATTACTTGAATTTAGTTTAGGCAGGAATAGGTGTTGGATGGATTGTGTGAGGAAAGATAAAGGAGTAAATGAAAGCGTGACGATTGACAGAAGAGAATGGAAGAAAAAAAAAATGTTGTCCCGACCCCAAGTAACATGGGACAAGGGCAGGAAGATGATGATGAGATGTTGGTACATATTTTCACCCGTTTTTTTTGAATGGGAAATCATCAAATGACCCCTCCCGCTCTGGGCGGAGTGGAAGGGAGTGTCAGACTTTTACTGACTAAAACCCATCTATGTTCCTTCTTTACCCTTTGTGTTCCAGGAACAGTCCCGCAGATATTTTCGCCCTTCAGTGTACAACTGTACATTCTTGATTCCGTGAACCGTGATCCGTCACCAGGCCGGGTGCCTCGTTAAAATTCAGTGAAGCTAAGAACACATTACAAACGAATAGGCACACTTCGTCTTAACAATTATAGCCCAGTTTATTCACGCTTTGCAACCGAAATTAGGGACGCGCCCCAAAATACTGATACGTAAGAAGAGCTATTATATTTGTTTAACAAAATTGGGTGTGTAATTATTATAATAAAGTCTCTTCAAACGATTCTCTAGTACGTGGTTGATTTAAGTTAGTGTTGTGTTTAAGCTTGATCCCGTAACTTGTGTGCGCAGCGGGAAAGAGACACCCACCCCCGTAAAAAGGTTTTAATTTATTTAGTATGAAGCCGGCGTGCGTACAGACTCCTAACATGAATGAATATACCAGGCTGTATAATTTACTTGGTAATGTATGTTTTGTTGGTAATTAAACTTTACATAGTGATTTCAGCTGAATACCTGTATTTTATATAGAGCCACTGCCTATCTGACCTCCACAACCCAGTTAGTAGTGGTAATACGATATCCCTTGGTAAGACTGGTTGTCAGACTTTCGGGCCACTGACTTGTAACGACTGTCTAAGATCTACAAATGGCAGCCGGAACCAAAGGCTATTCTGCGGCACGGAGGTAACCCGGCATGTAATGGGTGGTCACCCATCCTCGGACCAACCCAGGCAAGCGCGGCTTTACCTGAAGATCGACCTGAGCGTCAGTTATTATTTATCCACGAGCTCCTCCTCTCCTTCAGAATTCGAAGGTAATGGAAAAAAAGTATCGTGAATTTTGGCATGCATTGCATTTGGTCTTCAGCCGGATCTTTAAGTCATAGAAATGACTAAAGGCTACCAGTGGCGAAGGTACCATACAACTCGATTCCTACCGGCTGCTCTTTGAAAAATAGCTCAGTCAGAATTCTACTGGGTGTAAACAAACCCTTCACGAAGCCTTCAACCAAGCATTCTGTACATCAAACTAAGTAACTACGCAAAAATTATTGCCGCGAAACAACTTTTTTTTTGGGGTGAAAAATAACCTTCTACGGTAAAACTCAATGAAACGCATTCAAAACATTGTGCTTATGGATGCATTGAATAGTAAACGGGTCATGGAGGTATTTAAAGTAAAGTTATATCATTAAAAATTTGTAATTAAAAAAAAACCTCGAATATCTCCGTAACTAGAAGGTTCCCAGGTATGGTACAAAACAAAAAAAATATCGCAATGACGGGGAGAACAAGTGCCTTTCGGCTTCATTAAGAGTCTTTTTACACCCTTTAATTGAAGATATGTATTCCGGCTTACCTCTGACCAAAATTGACCCCTCACTACTGAAGGGTACTTGTTCTCCCCGTCATGGCGATCATTTTTTTATTCTAGACCATACCTGGGAACCTTCTAGTTACGGAGATATTGGGGGTAAAAGTTCCAACTTTTTCACAACATTTTTTTTAAATAAAAGGTTTTAATGTTGTAACTTTACTTTAAACACCTCCACGACCCCCGTACTATCAATCTATCCATCAGCACAATGTTTTGAGTGCGTTATTTTGAGTTTTACCGTAAAACGTGATTTTTCACCCCCAAAAAAAAAGGCGTTTCCCAGCAATCATTTTTGCGTAGAGTTACTTAGTTTGATGTACAGAATGCTTGGTTGACGGCTTCGTGAAAGGTCCGTTTACAGCCTGTATAGACGACTACATGTAATCATATTATAGATATGTATTCCGGCTTACCTCTTACAAAAACTGACCCCTCACTACTGAAGGCTACACATACCATGAGGTCCCCATAAAGGTACTACGATGTAAATATTCATACATCGTTCATAAGCAACACAAACAACTCGGTGAAAGGGAGTTTAAGAGCAAAGTTTACATGGTAAGTAACCGTAGAATATAAAGGGTGTAAAAAGACCCTTAACGAAGCCGAAAGGCACTTATTCTCCCCGTCATGGCGATCATTTTTTTGTTCTAGACCATACCTGGGAACCTTCTAGTTACGGAGATATTGGGGGTCAAAGTTCCAACTTTTTCACAACTTTTTTTTTAAATAAAATGTTTTAATGTTGTAACTTTACTTTAAACACCTCCACGACCCCCGTACTATTCAATCCATCCATCAGCACAATGTTTTGAGTGCGTTATTTTGAGTTTTACCGTAAAAAGTGATTTTTCACCCCAAAAAAAAAACCGTTTCCCAGCAAACATTTTTGCTTAAGGTTACTTAGTTTGATGTGCAGAATACTTGGTTGACGGCTTCGTGAAGGGTCCGTTTACAGGTACTACGATGTAAATATTCATACATCGTTCATAAGCAACACAAACAACTCGGTGAAAGGGAGTTTAAGAGCAAAGTTTACATGGTAAGTAACCGTAGAATATATTAACATTAAAGTAAGGAAAGATATTCGCACTCAACACGTTATTATTGTACGTGGTTCAAGTGATATCCTTACTTGGCGATTTGCAGTTTAATATAACGCTCTAGGGAACATGGACTCGCCAGCTAGCGGTCTCTCACATGTGGAATCAGAAATGACGTAAAAGCTAGATGGTAAGATTTCTAGATTAAGTAGTCCTGTATAATAAGTTATACTGTCACTTACGGGATATCTTCCGTGATTGTTCATTATTTTGAGCTCCCGGTATTTCGGCGCTGGTGCAAGTGCTATGATCGCGGAAAACCGTGAAAGCTTAAAACAGTGTTAGTGCTGGATAGTATAAGAAAATTCGTTGGAAAACAGGTAGACATTTAATATCTAAATTGCTGTTCAGTAATCTGTTTTACAAGATAACATAACATCACGCCTGGAATCCCCTAAGGCTAAGGCCTAACCCTTAGAGGTGTAGGTACCTAATAGTACACCCACATTTCGCCAGTTAATTTTAAGTCCCATGTTACAGGGGGCGAGCCTATTGCCATCAAACGGGTACAATTCCAGACTCTGAGGCTGCTACTGAGAAATTCCTATGTAAAAACCCAATAACAACTTGCCCGACCCGGGAATCGAACCCAGGACCTCGTGCTCAACAGCCGCGATTGCGAACAATCTGTTTTAAAATAAAATTAAGGTATCCTTTCAACTCTGTACCTATCTATAAAAATAAGGATTAACCCGTCACGGCCGTAACAAAATAAATTTCAATAAACCAGAGCTTAATTCGCAAAATACCTTACAGTATTTTCAAATCCCACGTTTCAAAGAATTATGGCTACGAACATTGCAAAATCTTTTCGATCCAAAAATAGTTTTTCAACATTTTATATAACGTCTCGGATTATGAAATCGTCCATTTATTTTACGGCGAGATTTTCCTAAGGTGGGACGCGTGACTACCTTCAATATTGCTCCGTCCCCGTGGCTCCCAATAACACATTTTTAAGGATTTGTGTCAGGATCATTTTATATGAAAGGGAAAATATTTCCGAAGCTCAACGATGGAATTAAGCTTTACAAAATCTGTCTTTCATCTTTAACATTAAATATGTATTGGGTGAATGTTAGCGCGATTATCGTCTGCCTTCAGAGGATTACAACATTTATAACTCCACTACGAGCTATTAAATCGCAGTATAATATTATATTGTGCGATCATTTCACTTTAATGTTAATCCGGTTTTCAGACATCAAACCACAAATTAAATAGCATTATGTTTGTTATTTATGTTGAGAACTTAATTCCAAAACTGTTCATTGTATGTACAAGCCGTATTGTTGAAATCCAATTGTCTATTCCAGACCTATTCCCATACTCAGACTATCGTATCGTAAATTACTACACGCAGACAAAATTACTTACACGAATAGCCCGATAATATGTGGCAAGTACGTTTAAAATGAAACTTTGTGAAATTCAAAGTTTCTCTTAGATGTTCTATTACTTAATCCGATTGGTGTCGATTGTTAAATCGCTTCAGTGTGTATCCATTGAAATACCACTAAATCTGAGGGCACTTCTAAGTGAAAATTTGCCGTCAGCTCCAAGGAAACGAGCCGGCGAATTGGCTACCAGCCTATAAAACGTAATGTCACATTCATTTGCAATTCAAGAGTCCTCAGTCTGTATTATGCCTAATAAAATTTACATATTTAAATTAAACTGAGAAATAACAAGATACTGTAACCATCATGGCGCTTAGATTGCATGGACGTTTGTATTTTTAAATACACATCCATACTTTCATATATTCCGAGTTTTCATGACATTTTTAATTTAAGTCACGACGAACAAACGGAGCCTCGTGATCCCGGCTGTGTGAACTCACGCCCTGAATAAATTAGTTTGCGCGCTGGATGAGAACTAACTCAAACAGCTGACTGAAAATAGTAATGTTATTGTAACGTCTAGCTTGTGTCAACTTAGCATCTACCATCAAATCAGCATTTTGCTCGAGGTGCAAAAATGAGAGGTCATTCGCCTCGACTGGCTTGCATAGTAAACAGAGCTAATTAATCCAGTATTAGTCACCACGAATAGCCGGCATGCGATGCGTCTCCGATACGTCCGTGGTCACGCCTCACTTGACAGATGAAGCTGTCTAATGACGTTATCTTAGCGTACATATGCTGAGAACTGACTAATTCATTCAGTTGTAAATGTGTGGAATTCAGCACGATGTTGCTGGTTGCTGTACCGGTTATAAATCAGAACGAAGCCTACGCGATGTCAAATTGTCAAGCGCACAATATTCATGATTGTATCCGACCCTTTACAATTAGCCTATCTACACGATGGTATCAAGAGAGAAATGTGAAGAGCTTTAAAAAGTGATTCACTCGTCCGATGCAAAGCTGCGTTTATACTGATATGAGTGTCGCATCATAACAGATAGGCAGGTTACGTCATTCGGGCTGGTGACCTTTGGCATCAATCAGTCGGTGCAATATGATAATGTAGATAGCTTCTCCGCGATACCAATGTTTGTCACACGCTGCGTATAATATTTGTTGTGTGATGACGCTAATATTAATAATATCGTCCATTTACATAAAAATTGGCTAGATTTTAGAGATGGAAATGCGTTGCTAAGTAAAAATTTTAAGACTAATTCTGAGGCAGACACGGGCTACCTGGGTTTAATTTTTGCGACCGCCAGCTTGTACTAATTAGACGCAAATTCCTTAGCATAATGTTGAGCTGTGTATTCGTTATTAAATGTTCGAAAGTTTTGTATAAAAATGCAAAGCTACGCTGAAAACTTATCTATCTAATCCTTCATCAGCTTAGGGTCCCAGCTTATCTAGCTGAAATATACCAGCCATTATACATTTTGCCCGATAAACGATATGTTGAAATATATTGCCCAATCTTCCGTTACCATCGAGAAAAACACCATTCATGTTTCATAAATAGGCTAACATTGAAAGTTATCGAAGAAAATATCGTCAAACGCCCCAGCACACTGATAAAATATTTTAAAACATATTAAATTGAAAAATATGGTGACATTTTATTGCTTATAATTTGAACGTAAAGAAAAGAAAGCTCAGAATATTTTAACGTTATACAAAATTGTTGAAACATTTTTATATAAGTTTAATATAATTTTGAAATAAGTTTTACAACATATTTACATGCAATAAAATGATGAACTAAAGAGTATCATGCATGAAATTGTAAAGAAAATTTAGTCAGTAGGCAAATAAAATGGTCATGAAACCAAGCTAGTAAAAGACAGGTAATAATTTTACAGAAGTTTACGATCCAATTACGAAATAGTGTGATGAGGCCGGAGTTTATTGCAGTCCTATCGGCGATGTGCCGGTGGATACCCCCGAGTGTACTTAGCTGATACCGTTAATTTTAAGTGCATACGACAGTAGGTGAAAGTCCATAGACGTTATAACTCACTACGATAAAGCTTTAAAGATAAGAATAGCTGACTATTTACACAAAGTAGGTACTACATGACAAGAAAAGTTAAACAATAAGGACAATAGTTTGTACGAAGCCTGCTAAATTATATCAGATAAAGTCCGGTGTTAAAAAACTTTCGTAAACTCGTTCCAAGTATAATCTGATAAACTCGAATTAATAACCAACACGGTAGTGGGTTAATTTCATTTTTATAGCATAATTAAAAGTTAAAATATTATTAATTAGTCGATTTTTGAGTCAATTAACAACCGGAGTGTTTTTATTTTTATTGGTGGCTCAACCAAAATGAGTCAATTTGGACACTTTAAAACTTTATAAGAGTAGTAAAGTTAGGACAAAACAAACAATATAAATAAACATGAGCGGTCTAAATTCGAAACGTAATTAGTGTAATGGATCCGGTGAATCCGGGTTGTATTTTAAAAGCCGTAAAACCGTGGGGCGGTCGCCATAGGTCGGAGTCGGGAGTGGTCGGCGGTGGTCGGTGACATTCGGTTTTACACTGCAAGTCACGTGGACTAATGAATCCACTCACCTTCACGTCCGAACCCACCTTTGTAAATAATTTAATCAATCTGTTTATTTTGACACTTTACAAATTAAGCGGTGATGCTTCACAAGCTGATTAAACGTCACGAGAATGACAGGCTTTTAAGTATTTTAAGTTTACATTCAATAAATTATGAATGAAGTCGCGTTTACTACAAAACAAATGAAGAAAATGACTGAGTTCGGTGACGCCGCATTTTGAGCTTTCGTCGATAATATTTTCAGGGCAAGATTTAGATCCCATAGAAGTACTTCGTCATTCATGGATCAACGAAAGGGTCGTCGTAACCTCTTTTCGCGTAGTTTGGACATAAAAAATGTTATCAGTCGAGCAAGGGAGAGGCATGCAAGTCATGAAAACAATCAAATAAATCCTCCAACGGGGTAAATGTTTATATGTGTGGAGAATTTATTACGGGACTGTGGGTTTGTAATAAAACTGTGATAACGATCGCTGTAAATAAATGACCGTTTTAGAGATATTAAATGTAATTAAAAATTATGTTTCTGGTCATTTAACAATTCATGGCGCTGTGATTATTTTGTTTTCAACGAAACGATTCACACAACTAATTGAAATTTTAGTTAAATACCTTTGCAAGTTAAGGTAGTTATTTTAAAATAGTCCGGTTTTGAACTATACAGTTAATACAGTTATCGCATTAAAAACTACGCGGCCAGAGCGGGCATTACCCGCATCAGACGCGGGATATGCTCCGACACAAACAGCAAAGCTCTAGTAAGCGTTACAACCATTAACGTATCGTAGACTCACAATGCAAGTCACCAAACTAATGACTGCCCAGTTTTTAGACTGTTCGACGTGAATTTGCAAGGGGTGATCCCTTTGCATATGAAGTTTAAAGTAATGGCTTCGGGGAAAATTTTACGGACGTCGCCGACGGTCGGTACGTAGGTAGCACCAAGCACCAACTACCATACATTTCATAATGACTGAAAGACCATGCGAGCACGTACACAAAGTACAGTTTGAACCATAAAATTACGACACATTTTACTTTCGTAGAAGCGCAGGCCGCGGGGAATATTTGGATAAAGTATTTCGTTGTAATGATTTCTGGCATTTCTGTGAATTTGCTTCAGAATGTAATAAACACTGTGAAATGGACGGATTATATTGAGGTTTATTTATTTAACTTTGCTTTGTAGTCACAAAATTTTCAGTACTACGGAACAGAAGCTCTGTCCTTTGACATTCCATTAGGAAAAATATGTTACTGTTGTACTCTACTTCTCTCTGCTACTGCTACGCGCCAGTTTCATACGATTTTTTGTTGAAACTCGCAAACGGATTTTCGGGAAATATTTTGTTCATTTCACGCATGCCATCGGAAATCCCTCACAGAACCAGGGAAGCCTGTCCGAAACAATTCATATGAAATACGGAAGATCCCAATTGTGTTCTATGGAATTCCAATAATATACCGTGAAGGGTTCCTATTTTAAGATCTCTTTTCCATTGACCTTTCGTTCTTGCGACTATTTCAATCGGCAGAGTTATGGGAAGCCGACTGTACCTACATACATAAATATATTTGTGACTTCAGACGGTAGACAGACAAAAGCGATTCATCTGACAACGCTTGTCCCTCTCTAAAAATACATAAATTGAGTGAATTTGTTTTGAACATTTTTCTTAGATTTTCTGCTCTATTTTTGCCGGATACTTTGTTACAATTTTTAAACTGTATGTTGTTTTCATTCTTTTCGTTTAGTAAGGCATTCCGTTAAGGTTTAATTTGTTAATTACTGAATGGCGTGCCAGTAAACATTACAAATAAATGAAAACAGACAGGCTCGTTTTGGTACAATGTGTTAATTATTTTTTTTCTTCGAACATTGTTAACAAAAGTTATGGACACGACATTAGTGTTAAAAGTTTTGGGAATGTCCTTTATTAACCTTCGAACGAAAATAGCCTCAGAAACCTAATTTATTTCTTGTGCTCACATACCTAATTACGAAGGGTTTATTCAATTAATGCTTTAGTTTCGGTAAGTGCCAATGGCTTTGGGGAGTGGCCGACGCATCAATCATTTTCTCATCCACTTTATGTCAACTTCAAATTTTGATACTAGGATGATGGATGGCCGTTTCCACAATGTCACCGCACGGCCGTGGAACCCTCGGTTATGGAGTAACAAGCACTCGTACGAAGAGTAGCTGCTCCAGACTAAATGAAATTTCGACAGTCGCTGCAGAGACCATTAACATATAAATCAACGTTCATAACTCGTAGACTTTGGTTTACGACGTAAAAATAAAAATGAACCGAGTGGTCCCCGTCACCGCTCCCGGCGGTTCAGGCGACGACACAAAACGAACAAATAAGATTTCTTCCACCACGACTGGAAATACTTAAGACGGAATTGTTTGAGAATTGCGCATTGTTGTCGTTTGTATAAATAAATCGGGGAAAGTTTAAGGTTACGTTGTTAAGCGTTGTTTTAACGTTTATTAGTATTGACTGCGTCCGAAAATGTTTGCGAACAGGTTGTATGTCAGTGGAATGGAACAATTTCAGAGCCAGCGGGTCTGGTAATCAGACAAAACGGTCAATTACTTGTGAAATAGTGGAGTTGTCGCTGTGCTCGCGGCGAGGCGCGGTGGTGGCGGGCTGGCGGGCTGGCGGGCGGTGGCGACAGGACGCGCACGATCGCACGCGTCGCTCACCGGAAAAATGAACCTCTCATGAAATTTAATGTGGAAATGTCTTGAAACGACGCCAAACCCGCGCTTGAATTATTTATGATCCGCTATTTTAATGGCGTCCCCGTTCGTTCATTACAGTAAGAGTGTTTCTTAATTTCGAATGCGAAATAGGTGTTGCAATTCCTTATAATATTCGACGTTACGAGCGAAATAAAACGTTGCCAATTATTTATTGTTTTCGTCCACTTCTTTATTATGGAAATGCATTCATTGTGGAGTACACAGGAAGTGTTCTGTCTGCTTGTTGCGAGAATGTAATATGTAAATATATAAAGTACAGTTATTTATGGTGATTCTGTTTTGTTTTTGTCGCGAAATTCCCAGGCGGAAGTTAAACGGTGGTGTGGCTTCAGTTAAAGCCAACTTGCAGGTTTGTGATGCAGTTAGGATTCCGTGGTTTGCTCAACTGACAGGAAAAGTTGTTCCAACTCACATAGTACTTTATAAAGCTAACGAAATAAAAGAGCACCAAATTTTTCTGTACCGTCGGAAACATACTCGTATTAAAGTTCGTGAGTCAAATAAAACCTCTTACATTTGTCTTTTATGTACGGAAATATAAAAGAACTCGCATTACATAACCTTGCTATTACTTTACCCCTCATATGTAAATGAATACAACAATAAAAAAAAGTAATTTGATTAAGTACTAATCAAATATTAACTTTGGTATTATTTGAACTTTTCCCGTATACCTTTTTAGTTGTCGTAAAATATTAGATAACTCATATTTTTTCTATTCATCCACATTATGGATTTATATTATTTTTGGTATAGAAGGCAATAACTTAGCTAGATATGGTAATTTATCATCATCAAACCGCCAAGTAATTGATTACTGTTGAACATGAACCGTTCCTGTAAGCTACTGCCGGCCATTCTGAGTAATATTGCTATAATCAACATGCCTCATAGACTGCGCAGAATGATAGCATTAGTAAGTACACAGGTGCCGCTGTACCCGTGAATAATCTAGTAATTTCAGGACACCCACAGGGCACGTTGAGGTGGTCCATTCTTATAAAAATAACACTAAAGAGTTTTCTTTTAAAAAAGTATTCCTTTCACAACCTCACTCAGTAGTTTTGCCGTATAAAATGTGAGTTTCAACTCCCTCGCGACGTGGAGACGACAATGTAGACAGCTCAGCACTTTATAACGACGCCAAACAAGCGCAGTGTGGGCAGTAGTCCTGTAGCCAGGAGACGCCTATTGTCGCGCGATCGATCGCAGTAAATCAGAGCCCACGCAACAGGCTGCCTCGGAATACGACCATCAGCGAAATATACCACAAATCGTAAACACATCAATAGCATAACTTATACGCCACATTGTGAGGGCGTCAATAAAATAAATAAAGCTGTTACCATTCGTGTGCTATGCGCCGCACTGCAACTTCTAGCAAAATTTGCGTGAAACAGGTCAATTGTTTTATGTGCTACGTTTTTCGAAAGTTTTATTGCTATTGTTCTTTGTTCGTTGCTGTTTAAAAATTGTTTTAATTCGATTCACCTTTGTAACTTTCATGTAAGCTTTGCACCGTAATTAAAAGGTAGAAGTTCGCAAACAAGAGTAAAATACTCCAATCGAACAACTAAAAACATCAATTAATTAAATACAAAGACAAGAAAAATCAATAAGAAAGGTACCCTCAATAATACCAAACTAAATACTTGATAAATTCAAGTCGGTGGAAACGTGGGGCGAACAGTCGGCAGCACGAAAATGTTATGTAAACAGCGGAGTATATCTCAACTGTGGCCCCGGGTCGTCCTACTGAATAAATAACGCCAAAGCAAAAGCAAACTCAAACAAAAGTAAATTTATTCACCAAATACGACGATTAATACACGATCTCACGACAGATTTATACTCGTGCCCAGAAGAATGAGTGTACGGACGACTGTGTGAGCATTACTACGAATATTATTAGTGGATATGTCGAGATATGTCGCGCGACAAACGGTCGAGATTGTTTGGACAGACGTTCGTTATATTCTTGGTAATGATAAATCAATGAACTCGTCAAAGTAATTTTCTTTGGTAAGAATAGCGTTCTAATAAGAAAAAAATCTTCCAAGAAAAATACCAAGCCACAGTTTTGGCCAATGATAGAAATCAATCTCAAAAAAGCATAACAAAGGTAATTTTTAGCCTAATGATCAGTTTGAGAGGTTTTGTGCGTTCCTGGACTGCAATAGGCTTACTTGAGATGAGAACCTCATTAAAAACATCTTATTGGTCTACTAATGCTCACGCAGGACAGTTTAGTAAACTACAAAAGCTTTGAATTTAAATGGGCTGGTATGCCATGACGTTAAATTATAAATCTGACATGAATAAATGTCTTAATGCCGATCAAAAATGTCGTGAAACTCTGTCTTACCCCTCTACGATCAAAGAAGTGACAGTCCTCTTCATTATTTCGGTCCTCCCAATTTGTATAAGCATTGAATACTAAATTCTGTCAATAAGCATCTTAATAAAAAGTAAATAAATAGAAGCAGTGTTGCTGTCATAAAGGGAAAATCAGCTTTGGAGCGGAAATTGAAGTTCCGTGGCTGGGGGCGCGCGGGCGCACGCCGGAAGCTACGCCATTAAGTCCACTTCCAACGCTTTATAGAGTTACAGTAATTATTTTTATTTCATTTAAAAATCAGTGATACTTTTATTTTTACTTTGAAACTGAAAGGAAGCAATAGCTTGATGTATGAAGTTAGCATTGCGATGGAAATGGCATTGTAGTCTTGATTGCAATAGTCATGGCGTATACGATGTTATTCAGTTGGAATCTAACACCTTACTAACTAATGTGAAATCCTCTCTTTCTTATATTTCAGTCCATCCAAAAGTGAGTGCGATGAGTGCGCCGATTGTTAAATATGTTTCCTTTTTTTATTAATTTATATGATGTACAACAAATTGAGAAATTTATACCGATCGACGAGCTAACTGTTACCAGTACATGAGGAGTGAGTTTAGATCCACCATTGAAATTTTTATAATCTGAGTTTTTCGTCGATGTCCCTTAACATCGTGTAAAACATTAATAAATTCTTACTGAAAAGCCAAACAATATTCAAGTACATAGGTCGTTAACATTCACATAATCAAATTCAATCACTCAATTGTATACAATAGATGGACAATAAATTAAATAGAACCAATGGCTACCAAACGATTCACTACAACAATAAACACAGAAATTGTTTACAGTTTGACGGACAAGCCACTAAAATAATGATTAATATTCATCACGAACCGACAGTTACTGTTTGGATATTACAGAACACAGAATAACAGATAAAAGTTCTCACGTAACGGTCCATGATGTTCTTTGTTTTGCCTGGGACTAAGACAAACAAATTTTAAGGATACGCATCCCTGAGTCCAACATGTGGTGTTATTTCTATTTAAATTTTGTTGGATAACAAAACACAGAGTAAACTTTCTGTGAAAATAACGTACACGTGTGCCTACCGGGCCGTTTCGAGCTTTGTAAAAACGGAAACTAAATTATTGTTTGCAGTGAAAGAATTATTCGTTGATGCCATTGTTTCTCACGACGGTAATGCCCAGATGTGACAAGACCTTGGCAGCTACAACAAATAGTTTTTACTATCACCCAATCAGTTGTTGACCGAGGTGATGATAGAAATTGTCTCATAGCACAGTTATGAACCATAATTATGTATACGCAAAAATTCTGAACTGTACGATAATCAGGTTCAGAAGGATATATATTTGTGGACTGATGGGAATTTCGTTACTAGTAAACCCTTTAATATTATTAGAGGTTATTGTACTATTTTATTTTTGGTACATTCGTTTTAAATTCCTACTGCGCTTTTTAAATTGGATACCTCTACAAAAGCTGTGCTGTGGAAAATGTGATGTAGATTTCTTCCATTTACCTACTCATGTTTGGTAGTAACTTTCTTTTTACAACGTGTTAATTTTAATCCATGTTAATGTTTATTATTACATTTTAGTGTCCTAAATTCTATGGACTTAACTAATTTAAATTTGTAAAATGCGTACTCCGGAGTGACAATATATAAGCGATGCTTAGTTTGTGGCTCACCGATTTTATGACACAACTGTTTTATTTCTAATGATTAATAAACTGATTTTGATTTGATTTTCATTTAATTCCGTTTTGATGACATCCTTTTCCCATTTTTCAAATTACAAGTATATGTTTCTTAACACAACATTGTCTTAACAAGACGTTCGTCAATTCGTACAAACGACTACCGTAGACCAATATCCATCCATATTGTACGAAATCTGCAATAAACTTCGTATTGAAATAACAATTATCGGAACGTAGATTAAATCAGCAAATCTCGGATAACATTACCTGAGGCACCTCTGCTTCTCGAATAATATTAGCTTCCATTATTAGTGTCAGTACCTACTAAGTAATATTGTGGATTTGTGGTGCAAGTGACAATGGATCAGACCGGATTGCGATCGAGGATTTCGCTCTGTCAGATGTCTGGATTATAGGAGAGCCGCAACTGTCATGTCTGCGTTTGTCGTGACGTCAGAATGAGGTCGTTGCATAGCTACATTATGTATCGATAATTTGGTTGTAGATATTGTGAATTAGACTGTGAGCTGACTTGGCGATGCTGAAGGGGACAACTAAATCGATAGTGATGTGTTTAATCATAAAGCAAAAATCTGTTAATTTCAGAAGAGAAATATTGTCAAAACAATTTATGTTTGAAATGAACAACTCAATTTATTTAGATTTGGTCAACCTTTTGACCCCAATAATAACTAGTAACGGTTTAAAAGCTTCCTACGCAAAAGCTAAAGTTTGGACAGGTCGAAGGTTAATTATTACAATTCACTAAAGAATTTGGTTTGTAAACCAATTTTCATTTTTTTACCCGATTACGGCGAAGCCAAAAGGAAGGGTTATGATTTTAGCAGTAAATGTAAGTATGTATGTTTGTATTTATATATGTTCCTCCGTAGCGCCTAAACTATTCATCCGATTTTGATGAATAAGGTGTCAATCGATTCGTTATTATGGCCCGGGTAACATGGCTACATTTTAACCAACTTCACCAACAGGAAGAGTAGATTTTACCTTGTAAACCCCGATTTTAATAACAGCGTGATTTTTCAGGAGTCGGGTTTTTTAATTGTAGTATACCACACAAAGTCTTGTTATTTATTATAAATAACTTTCCGAACATTGATCTTAAAGAACCATTAGTTATTTATCGAAGAAAGTTTACGCATACGTATACGGATGGATGGCAACAAAGAATTTAATAAAGTGGCATGTGGAATGCGCTCGAAGCACAATAAATCGCAATTGATTCGCCAAATGGCGTCCTCAGCTTAGTCAGGGAAGGCCGGAGTGACTTAGGCACAAAGAAAGCGGTTTATGGCGTAATCTCGAGCGGCGATGCTGGGGCACGCGTCTCGGCTCCGGCCCACATTAAACCCACATTAGGTCTCCATCGATTACGACTTGACATTTTGTTACGAGAAGGTTATTTTACGTGATGTCGCGAAAAATGTCTTTTTCGTGTACCGTGCCAGTTTGTGGCAGCGTTTTGTTGCGTTGATCTTTTCTGGGTTTTTGTTTAGATCACTTGATTTTATTAGGCTAATTTTCAGAAGTGAAAACAAAACTGTTTTAAGCTTTCACGGTTTATAATTAAACTTACACTGTCATTTACTTATATTCGTGATTTTCAACTATTGTGAGCTCCCCATAGTTCACAATAATTGAAAATCACGGATGATATCCCGTAAGAGACAAATTTAGAAATGAAACAGTTGTGAACAAGCTCACATGAGATTCGAGATAACCTGCCTTAGCTCTACAACTGCTAAAATAAGCATCCAACTGAAACAATAATAGATAGAATTCGAACCCGCACTGTGACTAGACAAAACAACAGTAACTTAGATGATCAAATTTTGGTCTACAGAACTAAGTCAAAATACGCAGTCAGTTGTTTGAGTTTCAAGTAGACCGGTAATTCAATTCGATCTAGTTACTTGTAATGCCAAAGTCAAATATTGAAATTGTTACTCCAATAATATCCTCACTTTATCGGCTACATTTCGATTCTTTATTGATAAAGGTATCGAAAGAATAATAAAGAAGTTTTAGCAGAAATCGAGTCAAGTAAAATGTTTTTACAGCTAAGAATCTTCAAGTACAAAGTTGTTTAAATTCCTTTTATTTTTATCTCATAATTATAGATTTTTATTTTATAGAACAGATGAAGTATACTTGATATTAAACACTCTGGAAAATATCTAATTACTACTTTGCGTGTAGAAAGACGAGCAGAGCAAACATCCCATAAATTATTATTAATCCACTTGTAATATTATAAGAGCGCGCTTGTTTGTCTGCAATATCAATATACAGACTGAATCAATTAACGGGACTTGCCAGTTGTAGATATATTATCTCCTGGTCCAGTAATAGAATATATTTTATCCTGCCCATAAATTAACTACTGAACAATAAATAATCTCGAAAACAGAGCGCTTGGGCCTGGGCCTCGCCCTGGGCCTGGCCCTGAGGCAAAAGGCACTAAAGGCAGAGATGATAATAATTTAGCGAAGCGTATAACTATCACTCAATAAAGCTGTGTAGTGGCGCGTACAATATACATCACAGGGTCTAAACAGATTCGGGCCACTTGACGGGCTTCGGCAACATTCTCAGCACAAAGCAATGAAAGCGGCTTAGTTGAGAGAAAGGGGATTAGAGCATAATCTGCAGTGGAGCGGTTGACATACGGCCGGGTGCCCGGGGCGAGGCGGCGAGGCGGCGTGGCGGCGTGGAGCCGGCCCGTGGAGCCGTGTGTCCACGGCAAATACGCGGCGGCAACAACCACACAATAACTGTTATCGAAGCACACAGATGCGACAATTGACTCCACGGGGTTTTCCGAATAGTGCTGGAATAGGAGCTCTGCTTGTTTTCGTTAAACAATGGAGAGATAGGACTCAATAATGTATTTTTGAGCTCCTAAAATAGCTTACTCGAACGCAGGAAGCCAGTGTCTCTACACTGGGAATATTATAGGCCAATTACTGCTGCGTTCAAAATTGCGTATTTATAATTATTTGGTTGTTTAATTAACTATAGAAGAATATGATTATGTCATAGAATGTACCACAGAACATTGGTCTTTGATTCTATGTACTTATGTATAGTCGTTTTAATACTAGGTATTATTTGAAATTACTGCTCTGTGGTTTTTGTTGGTGGTTGCTACTTTATTATTATCGGCATTAGCCATTTGATTGGCTATTTCATTAGTTGTAATTAAACTTAGTATGTATTTCCAATTAATCGAATTGTTTTTGTGGTCATGGAGTGTTCATTTGTAAATTAAAATATAATTTCATGGGGAATATATGAATATTTATATATTTTTTGTTTATATGTGTATTAGTATGTACCTATTTATGTATATCAATTTATGTTAACAAAATGGTATTTTTCTTCTTTTTTTTGTACTCTATAACTATGCTGTCCTATTTGACCCTAAGGATGACTGGTAGAGAATGCCTTGTGGCATTAAGTCCTTCTATGTACCACTTTTGTACATGAAGTTTAAATAAATAAATAATAAATATTTTATTTTTCATGCTGTGGAATTAATATAACAATACTCAATGTTCTGTTAGGATATTTAACTGAATGAAGAGTTTCCCTAGTCTATGTAAAGTGGTTCGGGTTGATGATTACATTAATACTAATGATGACTGCATTATTATTAACCAAATAAATACCTACATGTAGATACTGATAGTAATAACATGAGTTATACTTAATTTCCATTCTAGATTCGCAGTTATCGTGAACTAGTACGCGTATCTCTAGTGGATCGCTAGAACCTCATAAATTTCATGGGTTCCCTATCCATTTGCATAAAATTGTAAGACCTAATATAACTTGGCATACTTTTGTTTAACCTAATTATATTTTCGCATAACATTATTTACGCATAACAGCTTACGCATAATTTTTTTAATCATAATTGCTCTAATCATAATAATGATTAAGCATAACATTCTGAAGCATACATTTATTTACGCATAATGATATTAAAACATATTTCTATAGGCATAACAAAACGCAAAATAACAATTAACTCCTAAAATGTTAGATACTAATTCACATTTTTTTAAAGTAGAACCATTGCATCGCAGTAAGTTCACAGCCAGAGTCGTCTTTAGGCGTACATTTCATATCGATAGTCATTAAACGGCAGAAAATCAAAACATTGATCATTATAAAACAGTTGATTCTATGTTTTTTTTTGTGGTTTTTATTTCCCTGTAAGAAGCATGCAAACAAGCATACACCATGCACAGCATGCAAGCGAGCATGCAGCATGCAAGCAAGCATACAGTATGCAAGCGAGCATGCAGCATGCAAGCAAGTATGCAGCATGCAACATGCAGCAGGCATGGTTTCTGTCACGGCTCCGGCGCTGCGGGGCTCTAGTGGTCCCACGCGAGCTGATCGTCGCAGATATGTTTTACGCACACCACCGCAGCTTCGGCTTGCTGGCCGGCTAAGCCGGCCAGCCTCAGCCGCGGCGGCGAGCGTTAAAACCACCTGCTCCTCAGCTCGCGGGCCCCCTCGCCCCTTCGCGCCTACGCGGGCTTAAATTACACTCTCGGGGTAGGGCAGACAAGACTACGTGGAGTCGGTTTTGCAGCGATTCGATTCTGTCATTAAATTTTGTAGCACTACATATTGAATTTTTAAGACAATATTTTAATTTTAATTACACTAATAGTCAGTATGCCTAGTAACATTTTGCGAATTCAATTTTTGCCAATAAAAATTATTCAACAAGATAATTATGCTAACATAAACTGTATGCCAAAAAAAAATATGGCAAAGTAATATTATGTCAAAACAAATTAGTCTACAAGATAATTATGCCAACATAAACTGTATGCCAAAAAAAAATATGGCAAAGTATTATTATGGCAAACAAAATTATACCAAAATTGTTATGCCAAAGTATATTAGGAAAAAACACATTATGCAAAAAGAAGGGATCCCAATTTCATGAACTGATAGCTGGATTCTACAATGAAGTGATTTAATAAGGGCCAGACTAACATAATTCAGATAGTTTTCGAATAAATCAAAGTTGTGCACTTACTCCGCATCAATATCAAGTGGCTGTTCTCAACTTATTCTATATTCTCCATTATGTTTAACTTCAATGTAATACTTATTATTTATGAAGTTGAAAGTTTTATGTTTTTCGAAATCCTCTTGTTTCAGCTTTATTAAAATACCTGGATAACTTTGTCAGGAATTACCCGTAAGGACCGTTATAACTTTTATGGGTTTTTAAAAGTTATTTACTGTGCCAGTGTTTTCGCAACATGACAATGAACTCGGATCTTTTGGAACTTTTTATTTTAGAGGCGGATATTTCTTTACTCTTGTAATAGAGAAGAATGAGTACTATGGCGACATCTGGGGGAGGCCTATGTCCAGCAGTGGACGTCTTTCGACTGAAATGATGAGTAGATGTCAACTAAGTTACAGATTGTTTCAGCTGTTGTTAATAAAATATAAATAAAAGAATTCGCATTTTAAAATTAAGTACTTGCATATTTTTTTTATTTGTAAATTGTAACATAACCTCATGTTGATCTTAATTTCTAAACACGAAAATAATGAAACGAACAAACCTTATGACATGTTTAAACTGCACTCTATCCGTCCAATTCTGAAAAAGAAAAGAAACACAACGTTAGACATAATGGAAGCAACGACGACATAATAAAAGTGATATAAAAATGTCGTAATGTCAATATGACGAGGAAGGCATACGTCAACTGATTAGTGTGTCCTGAGCGTGTGAGAGCTTGACCGCCTCAATTGACCGATAATAGAGCCGACACCCACATGCGGGATTATTGACTTACAATAAACGTCACATATTTCTTAATAAACAAACACGAACGCGTCATTGTGACGACGTTGACAGCCGCCTCAGTGAGCAACCGTCATTAAAGCACTTTACGTATCCAACACACACAATTACACCTACACAAGGTGCAAATAAATCACCGCTTTCATACCTATTTACTGTTTATTTATGTCCCATGTTTGATAACCTACTGTCACATAGGCTATAATTACGTCTACGTGTTGTAGCATAAATAATAACCCACCACAGATAATTTATTGAATATTCAGTCAATTATGAAGTAAATGTTTGTTTTCAACGGATTATATTAGACGTGTTTAAAAGTTCTACGATTAATGTCACTGGCTGTCGAGACTATCAAGCTAAAATATTAAGCAAATTGGAAAAAAAAAATGACGGACGTTCGAATTTATTATTGTTCGGAAATTAAAAACCTGATAGTCATAATAATCATTATAAATATTGTTTTAATGTTATTCATTAGATATTATAATAAAATTATATGTATAAACGGTATAGTTAATATTACTGAACGCGTAGAAAAATAATTAAATCCGAAAAGAAACAAATCTTTCTCTCGACTCGAGCTCTCGTATTTCGGATATTAGGAGTATTAGGGCATCGGAAATTCTGTTTAGAGACCTAGTTCAGATAATCCAGACTTTATTTATTTATTTATCAGGAACAATTTATATTGTGTTTGATACCTTTGTAGATTACTGCTCAGAAGCCTTTGTAGATTTCGCAATCGAAATTTGGTTTGCTGTAAGAAAACCCAATTCTGGGTTAAGCTCGCCATTGTATATAAGCTATGTTATCGCTATTTGTATGCATATTTTTTTTGTTTTTTTTTTTTGTGTGCAATAAAGAATAAGAATAAGAATAGATTACTGCTCTACCCATTCTGAACTCAATCCATCTGTTTATAAGTACTAGGGACTTCAATCATCGTATTCTAGATCGGAATCGGTTGTTTCATTACATTATTCATCTGTTCGGCGTCCAGACGACAGCCCATTAGCATTTTAAATTAAGTAATGAATTTACTAGGCAGACGACCTGTGGAGGCGGCCTAAACTTAAAACCGTACGTACGGACGGAATTAAACAGGGATATAAACCCTATTGTAGGCCATATATAAAGGGTGTAAAAAGACCCTTAACGAAGCCGAAAGGTACTTGCTCTCCTAGATCCCTCCGTTTTTTCTAGACCATACCTGGGAACCTTCTAGTTACGGAGATATTGGGGGTCCAAGTTCCAACTTTTTCACAAGTTTTTTTTTAAATACATGTTTCTAATGTAAGATTTTTACTTTGAACATCTCCACGACCCCCGTACTATTCAATCCATCCACCAGCACAATGTTTTGAGTGCGTTACATTGAGTTTTACCATAAAATGTGATTTTTCACCCCAAAAAAAAAAGTCGTTTCCCAGCAATAATTTTTTTGTAAAGTTACTTAGTTTGATGTACAGAATGCTTGGTTGACGGCTTCGTGAAGGGTCTGTTTACACCCTGTATATATATTACATAGGTGCCTGGAGCAGCTCTTGTTATACCAATCAAGATTCTAGACTTCAGTAGCGAAGGGTGAATTTTTGTAATAGGTAAACCGAAGTACATATCTTTAATGTGATTATATAATTTGTCTATAGAATGCTGACTGTGCCATTTTTCAAAGGGAACCCGGTTGGAATTAGGTTGTATGGAACCTTCGCCACTGCTAGACTTCACATCTTAAATTCTGTAGTTTTACTCATAATTGGTTCTGCTGTTATAAAAATCTTCTATCCAACTTCGAAAGTACGTTTACCTTTATTTATTCAAGCGTAACACACAACACATTTAACATATACATATTTGATCGCCACGCAATCACAAAATTACAATACACAATTCGCGTACAAAAATTCTTGTATGTTGAGCGTAGCATTGTAATATGAATAAAAAAAAACCGTGCCAGAACGTGATACACATCTATAATAAGTGTTTGTATAGCGGCCTAATTCGTTGTAAAAAGCCCCGTCACCTGACTTACGGCATTATAATTACGCCGGCGGTACATAGATAAAGCGTTTTTTTTTTATTTTGTAGGGCGAGCCGACTAAATTTCGAACGAAGGTTAATCCGCGCCCACGCTGCGCACGAGACTCTAATCGTTCATTTGGATTACGATTATGTAGACGAATATGCATGAGGACGTTATCGCGCCATTGATTTTAAATGGGATAAGCCGTTGAGACGACTCACACCGGTCCCAGTCGATCATCAATTAGGAATTGTAAGCTGGTGTGAATCATGTTTATAATCCAACAACTAATACTGTTTCTTGACACCTGCTGGGTGAGCTTATACCTAGATATATTTTCTGCTTGTTATTTTTTATTGCTTCCGCCATAAAACTGTAGCACATTATTAGCTCCACAATTTCTTTAAGACCTCCAAAAACTGGCAACATTCTTGACGAGCGGAGCGAGCTTTTTATACTTTTTGTCGACATTTTTAAACGCCCAATTCTCGTTAACTATTCAACGAGGTGACTAAACGATTATAATATTCCGTGATACTTGTTGGAAGTGTTTCGAATTAATTAGATTATTTATATTCCCTTATAAGTTCTCTTTGATACGTCTGGCTTTGCTTGTATTTCGTGTTTTACTTTCCCAAACTGAGTCACGTTAACTTACTTTGAATTGGAAGCTAGTAGAACTTGGGCTCTGTGCTATGTCTAGATTTTGAAGCCGAATAGTTGATCAAAATATTAATAAATCTTATAAAGCAGTTGAGAGACCGAATCTATATCAATTCATATTGACTTACAAATTCTGAACCCTAAAATAATAGTCCGACTTTGAAGTACGACCAACTTTTGCTCATTTTAAGTCTACAAAATCATTTGGTTTCGAATCAAACTTTACGTCTTTCGTCTGTATTTCAATATCGAATTTCAAGATTCGAATGTCACTTGAGTCAACGTAGTTACGACTATTATAATAGTTGCAAAAAAGATTTAATGCCCGAGGAGTTTTTACCTAACTTTATCATAATACATTTTATGTTTACAAAATGGCACTATCAGAAACTGCAAGCACGTAATCCTCGTCATTTAGATTGAATATAATTGTGGAAGCTTCATTTATCTTAACAGGCCGACGTCAGGGACAGATCTCAAGTACAAAGGGCCTGGCTACATGTGAACTTGCCTCGGGGGCGTCGACAATGGCACCGGGCCCTAACAATAAGAGGTCTAAAATTTCATCGTGTCTTCTACTGAGAGATCGGTTAATGAATTGGGTCCATTATTTAGGCTGTCAAGCTTCATGTCTGCGACGGATGTGGTACCGAAGAGAGATCCTATCTGTAAAGTGTTCGTGATAATCCTTGAATGGAAGGTTTTAGAAATTCCAATGATTTGAAATAGGGATAAATATTTATGGACGTCTATCTTAAATGGCTTAGACCAGTCACTTAAATGTTTTATTTTAATAAGCTTAAAGTACTTAAGTAGGTAAGTTTGTGCCGTTTCACCATACTAGGTAAGTAGCTTGCAATCACATTCTGTGAGCTCAAACATGGCATTGCGACTTTAAATAATCATTTCATTGCTCAAGTAGTCATTAGATTTTGAAATGGACACATAATTACCTATGTACTCCACACTGCCCAGTATCCAGAAAATTTTATTTTGATTGACGCTCTCAAAGATGTCACAAAACTTAATTACGTTTAATGTCGTCATAACAAGCATCAAGTACTTTCAGGTTTATGTCGCAAACTCTTGACTTATGTCGACTAAGTAACGCCTTCTTTTAGGCTCGTATTGCTTTAGTCGTAACTTGTGGTAATTACGCCAGTAAGGGCTTGTCCCGTCGGCGTCACCTGTGATTACAAGCTCTTTCACCATAATTAATGGTGTGTTTTTACCTTATCTTATCACCTTAATATGTGAGATAACTTAAGGTCTGTTTTACCACTTAAAGATATCTTCAAGATAAGAAAATCCCAATGAGTTTTTGTAAAAATCGAATGGCTATCGCTGACGGGGAATACTAATTGATGTCATTATTTTTATCGGCCGCAAATATTCTTTTTATGTTTACCGATTGTGTTATAATCAGGTGTTTCCTTAAAAGTAATGTTGTAACGTTTTAACGACTTAAGGCTTTTAGGGGAAGATTGCGATTTATACTTGTGACTAAAAGGAATTATTTTCGCTACCATAAGTGGAAAAACCGTGAAAACAACGAGACATAGTAACAGACGTTGGTAACAGCCTGGCCACTTCTAGGAATTCCGAAGCCGAAAATGGTCGACAAAAACAAAATTATTGAACTACGTAAGGACATTTATGTACCACTTCAAGCAAAAAAAAAATTATAGAGAGCATTTTCTACCAGAGAGACATATGACTGTTGAGATGACGAGTAATAGAGAAGTATGGAAGAAGAAGTCGACCAAATAAATTGGGGTAAGGGCAGGAGGACGATAATGAAGAGACGAAGAGAGAGATATTTCAAATAAAAGAAAACCAAACCAAGTCTAAATTCTATAAATTATATCATCACCGACGATAATCCAGCGGATCCGGCAACATTGCGTAACGCTGCACAATACATTAGGGGGTGCGTGACAAACCGTAGTAATGTCACCTGCTTTATTTCAATTATTGCCCGAAGTAAGGTACGAATGTTGAATACCCTTACGTGACCAAACCGGAGTGTTTCCTGGCTTAAGGCCTGCTCAGACGAGTGAGTTTTGTCCGCAGAGGACAAAAATCTGGGATTCGGATTTTAGTACGCCTTGCCTCAGACTCCACGCATACGTTGTGCGATTTTTTTTCCGTGCGATCATGCACTTTGGATCTCCATGGATTAAAATCTGGGTACGTTGGTGCACCTTGGCACCATTACTTTTGTTATTCTTTTTTTTTATTACAATATGGGCCTGCTCTTGACCTCGATCACGCCTGATGGAAAGCTGTAGATGAGGTCTATGATGGAACGAGCGTGCCCAGAAGATGCCTGTTCACTCTTACTTCTACTTTGTTCGAGGACTTCTTGTTCTTTCTTTACTTCTATACCATGCAGTAACCGACCTATTTTAACGGACCAAAAAGTACCCCGACACAAATCCCTCGTCTGCTCAGGCCTTTATATGCTGAATTAGAACAAGGTGAGTAATGTATCCACATTGATGTTTAAACGGCTCTTGAACCTTTGATAACGTTTCTAATTATACACTCTTTAGATTTATAGGCTTGACAGCGTGTGTGATAGCGTATTTCAATCATATTATTTCCTGCTTGATTATTATTTGTGGGGCAATTAGATACTGTATCCCAAAATATACGGTTGCTTCAAGATGTTTAATAATAATTATGTCTGTGTTTTACGTTAATATTATGTGTGTTTACGTTTTTCTAAATTAATGTTCTGTTTTCTATTATTAAATAAACATGTTGCTGATAAACGACTAACCGTTTAGTTACATAAATATTTTATTTAATAACAGTTTAAAACTTTCGTTTTTGTAATTTACTTAATAGTTTCCTAATTCTGAATAATTAACCGTCTCATAAAAATGTAAATGGTATCTCTGTGAGTTACGTTTTACAAATTAAAAGCTGTATATGCTTAATGCCTTGTCCCGCCATATCGGATACACAAAATAACTGTTGGCATTACTTCTTTTAAATAAATTGACTGCAATAACTTCTCAAATAACAGGTGGCATGCATAATGTAGGTGTGTCTAATGTATTCCGTTAGTTAATCTCACAATAATAAAATACATAACATTATGTGGCGTTAAGAACTGCGAGGGGGCAACATCGTAATTTACCACGAAACAGAGCCCACCGTAATCTGTACGAATTGCGTGATACGAAAGAAAATGTCACTCGTTTTGTTTCAATTATTCTTATCCACGTTAGTCCTAATATATGTAAATCGCCCATATAATATACATCTGTGATGTTTCGCGGTATATTGACGGAATTTTTCCGCAGTGTTTCGTGTTCTGAAAATATTGTTACGGATTTTACGCACGGAAATGTCAGCGACACATGATAGTAACTGTCACGGCACGTTGACACTTGTGTCACGCGGCTTATATACGAGCTCCTGTAATTTTCACTTTATAAATGTCTGGCAAATAAAATTGCATTATTTAATAATCGTATTTATTGTCATTATATCGAAACGCAAGTCTATTATTATATTGATCCGGTTACAACTCAGTTCTCTTTATAACATTTTTTTGCGGTTGTCTAAACAAAAAATATGGCTACTCCAATTGTAATTGATAGTTTGAGAGTTAATTGAATACGTATAAAAAATATCAATCGTTATTTATTGGAGTGGAGCGGTCACTGTCCGATATTAATATTTATAGAATGGCTATTATTCTGGTACTATTAAGACAGACTGTAAGACATTCGTGGCCTGTGCCTTTACCCATTGGGCAACTGTAATGATTATATTGAATAACGTTTAAACTTTTCCTTATTACCATTACTCATGCCTTTGTTCGTTTAAGTATTTCTTTAAAAAAAAACAGCCAAGTGAGAGTTAGATTCGCGCACCGAGGCGAGGGTTCCGTATAAACTTGTAGGTATTTTGTTATTTAACCTTTACATGTGCTGTAAGACATTGTTTTTTGCCAAATTTCATGATTCTAGGTCAACGGGAAGTACCCTATAGGTTTTGACTCCCTTGTGAAATTGCAAAATATGCGACATAAACGGTCATGTTTTTTGGTCGCGTTGACTTACAAGTTAGGTTTTTTCACTGCTCTAAATAGATTAGCAGGCTTGACTATATGATATTAATTTCAGCTTGATACCTATACGCTTTCCTGAGAAAAAAGGTCTTCACAGACGGATAGAAAAACGAGGCAGACTACAAAGTGTTCCTATAAGGGTTCCGTTTTTGCCGTCTAAAGTACGGAACCCTAAAATTGCCCGAGATATACAATACTAAATACCCCAAATTAACTGCACTTTGAACTTAAAATGTTAATGTGAAAGCAATTTACGATCAATCAAATGAAGCTAATTTCGCACTGACATAATTCCAAGAAGGTCCCAATTTCATACTTATCCATCAAGCTTAGGTATTTATTATACATGATTCATGAATGACTAAGTAACTTTATCTGTTTGTAGGTACCTATAGTAGGGAAAAGAACCGAGTATGTACCGATAAATCGCGACCTCATTTTACATTCCCCCACGAGTGCGATTCAGTGCGAGCCAATAATAAAGTATGAGCCACTTCACCATCAACGGCCCTCAAGTCTTTGAGCAGCTCGCAATGAAGAAACAAAATGAAAAGCGAATTATTATTTCTCACATCCGAGTATTTACTCGACGCAGGTGACACTGGCCCTTTATCGCACAGCAACAAATGAATAAAAAAATCGCTTTTGTTTATGTACCTTTGAATTAGCACGTAATTTCTGAAAGTAAATAATACAGCGCTCTTAGCTCTTACTCCCCTTTTTTTTTTTTTGTTTTAGGGAAAACTTTTGCTGGCTGAAAATGGGACGGCAAGAGGACACAAGTAGTAACAATATATGTAAAAGGAAACTTCCAGAAGAAAATATTTGACATATTGCTAGGTAGTGACGGGTGACGATCCTATGTAAATATCGCACCGAATATTCCGAAGACTTGAAATTCTGTCCACATTTCTTTTATAAGTTTTTCATACGGATAAAGCTCCTTGCAAACCAAAGGCAATTCGTGAGATGGATACCAGTCAAGTAAAGGATGGTTCAATGTGTCAAGTCGACATAATGAAAAAATAACATAATACTATGAAGATCGGTATTATAGGTACTTACTTAGATGTGTGATACGTGGTTGTGGAGGTCAGATAGGCAGTCGCTCCATATAAAATACTGGTATTCAGATCATCCGGTTAGACTGGAAGCCGACCCCAACATAGTTGGGAAAAGGCTGGGCAGATGATGACTTCGATGTGTGATGCATTGTGTGAAGGATGATATGACAAGAAAGGAGATGTCTGATGAGATGACAAGTAATATAGAAGTATGGTAGATAAGACATGCTGCTCGGACCCCGAATAAATTGAGATAAGGGCAGGAGAATGATGATGATGATGATGACTATGATGTGTGTTTTAATATTTTTACCGGCTTTATCTACAGGCTACTTTGAGTACTGTATAATATAGGAGCTCAACATCCTAACCTATAACTATGTACGTTCCTACGTGTTTTATTTGGATTACACATATGTACGTGTCAATATCATCTGCCTACCCTCTTTCGAACTATGTTGGGATCGGCTTCCACCGGATGAAGCTGAGTACCAGTATTTTACATGGAGCGACTGCCTATCTGATCTCTACAATCCAGTTAGTACTGGGTAATACGACACACACATAATGTCTCTTACACATTTATGTACGTGAAAGAGACATTAACATTCTTTCCAATTGACACGCAATTTATAAACTGACAAAGTACCTACATACCTAATCATGTTTCTTGTACAAAAAGTTTTCTCTTTTAGAAAATTTCTTTCTCCCATATCCTTTCTCAAGGAAAATGTGTGCGCGAACAAATTTGTCTCCCAGCGCACGTTCAGCACAATTCCGGGAATGTTAGAGATACGTAATGCGTTGGTTTTGCGCATATTTCTACATTGACATGCGTATATCTCTGTTTTTCTGTAAAAAGAAGAAAATTGCGAGAAATACGAGTATATTGACTGATTAGCCTGATCCGTATGAAGTGTTCTGTATGCAAGTTCCTATTTTCAGATCTTCATTTGCTAAAAGTACCTGCCGCAATGTAGAAATTACTTGAATACCTAAAATAAGCTAGATCTTAAATATTTATAGACCTACTTAATTAAAATCTTTACAAACAGCGTCTGTATTATTAACTCAAAAAGCAAGTGTCTCACTGTTCATTAATTATGTCGAACAAGTTATTAAATATCCTTTCGCAAACCCTTTAATTTTCTAGAAAATAAAACCTTCCTTTCAACCTTAGATATAGTAGCAGAGCCAGGTCCTAACGCTCCTTAGCCACGCTCGTGTAGGCAAGTCAAAATAAAAGGAAAATGTTCCGTAAAATGCCGACATAAACATGAGTGTTATTGCAGACCTTTACATCTGAAATCATCTTTCATTCAAAATAATGATCCCATAATTTAAAACGAAATCTCAGACAGTAATTGTTTAAAATTACGCCTATGAGTTTGTTTATTTAAGAAATTTCTTTGTGAAATAAATTATGATTTACAACCCCTGACGGCAGGGGTTGTCGAGCCGCTCGAATAAGATACGAAGGGTCAACTTTGTAGGGTGAAATCCTGTGCACAGCAGAAACTCGAGGTGAACCGACTACGAGCTTATGAAGAATCCTGCTCCAGCACTTTTGTTCACGCTTTGATGTGAGGAAATACAATTTTATCGTTCATTCAAAGAATCCTGTCAATTGAGATGATATCCTTTACGTGTAGTGCCTATTTCTCTGATGTTTATGATCACTTGAGAACTACAAAGGCGTTTTAGGTGTAGGCAATATTCGTAGCGATAGCGTTGAAGGTTAAAGGATTTTAATATTATGGTACCTACTTACATAAAGGATTGAGTACCTCTACCTAGTAGACAGTGAGAACTTTTATTGACGCTGAAGAAAAATAGTCATATCTTTTACAAAGTACAAAATTCAGGGTGTAAACGGACCCTTCACGAAGCCGTCAACCAAGCATTCTGTACATCAAACTTAGTAACTTTACGCAAAAATTATTGCTGAGAAACGACTTTTATTTTTGGGGTGAAAAATCACGTTTTATGATAAAACTTAATGTAATGCACTCAAACCATTGTGCTGTTGGATGGATTGAAAATATACGGTATAAACAGTACGGGGGTCGTGAAGGTGTTTAAGTAAAAATCTTACATTAGAAACATGTGTTTTAAAAAAAAACTTGTGAAATAGTTGGAACTTTGACCCCCCAATATCTCCGTAACTAGAAGGTTCCCAGGTATGGTCTAGAACAAAAAAATGATCGCAATGACGGGGACAACAAGTACCTTTCGGCTTCCTTAAGGGTCTTTTTACACCCTTTATATGCTTACACGACAAAAGAGACGTATCTTTACATGTTTACCCCATCCGTCCGACTAGTACCTAATATTTAATTCCCATACAAGGAGATGGGTCGATAACCACCTTAATGATCACCACGATTTTTATTCCATTTTTCTAACATCAGCGGTAATTAAGGGTGCTTAAACACATTTGACGGTGGTTACAACAGATGGTGGCCGCGATAGGGACAAAACGCTTCCTGACCACGGCCAGGCGTCTCACTGGCCACTGAGCGCATTAATTATGATCTACGTTGTACAAGATTTAGATCGAAGTCAGATTACGTATGATTAACTACCGACTGTTGGTTTTCGTAACACAATACTAGTAGTTAATAGTAATATTAGTCGTTATTTGTTAGCGATCGGCGACCGCTGCGATGTGTCAACGGTCGTGCGCCGTTCATTTGTTTTAATGAATAATGCTTGAGCGTGTTCTCATTCTGGATTTAATTAACGTGGCGTTTCTGATATCTTGAGTATTTTAGAACGATTGTTTGAAACTTGATTTTCTTTCGTTTTTCTTGTGTACCTATTCTGAAACTCTAGCTACACTTGGGTAAGTTATAAATAGAGTTTTCTGTAGCCATTATTTTTACGGTTTCGTTGACAAATGGCTAAAAGGAAACCCTTATAGATTCGTCCTGTCTGTCTATCTGTCCGTCCGTATGTCACAGTCATTTTACTCCGAGACTCTTGGTACAACAAAGTTCGGAGAGTAGGTGTCTACTATGAACCGCTTCACAAAAGTAATGTCAAATTTCTAATTAAAAAAATAGAGCTGGCCCTCCATGCAAGTAAGTGGAGGTTGTAAAAACCCTTTGTGTGCGAATCCGGCTCGCAATTGGCTAGATTTTTTGTATTTCACTAAGTAAAAATATTGGTTATTTTCTCTCTTAGATTACACTGAAAGTCACTCAAGCTAAAACTAATTATATCTCTCTAGTATTTATTCACATGACTGGTTTCGTTTATCCAATTCTAAAACGACAAGATTAGTACAAGCTCCAATATTAATATTATATCGGCCTCTTAGATATTTCAATTTATTAAAAACACATAAACAACGAACGTTCGTTTCACATTCAGTCACAAAATCGTTTCTCAGAAATAATGAATTCCTAATAAAGATAATCCATTCCGATAACGAAATAGCTAAGAAATACCTACACTCCTATTTCCATACACAAGTTCTCCCATAAATTATCGTCGTACAAATGACCTTCGGGTCTCCAGAATAGGTACGATTTATATCCGTCTCGAGTCGTTTCAGTGAATCAGGATTATGGCAACGTTTGAAAACGTAAAAGTCGGTGGCTTCTCGGCGTCTTCCGGTTTAACATATTCGTTTAGCCCGAGGTATTAGGGGTGGTGATTAATGAACCATTCCTCGAAGGTGCCTGCGCCTAGACACCCTTCCTCTTGTAAATAAATGACACTTGAATATTTTGTTAGTTATGGCTGCCGTTTCAATTTTACGTGCTCGAGATTTTAAAGATATCTTAAATCTTATTCTGTAATAAATTTGAACTTGATTCTGTTTGTTTGCTCATGGTAGTCATAACTTGTGTAATTGCTTTAAAAATTGTTCGCGGAAAGAAAATCGTTTTTCTTCATTTCTACAAATAAGTAAGGAAAAACACATTTTTCTATTCTTTCAAGAACTAAAGCCATACGATGAGAAAGATTATCGTATCTAGCTACATTTTTGTAAAAATAATTTTAATAAAAGCTATTATCTGTTTGGTAATCCTATATCTTATTTATTTAAACACTGTTTTAATTCCGCCAGATTATTGTTTAAATACAAATTCATCAGCAATGTAGCACCACTTTAACTCACATAACTGCAATTAAAACGATCATTAATTTGTTAACTACTGTGTGACGTCACTAAAACAAAGCTTAAATTATATTTTATATAATCGCGCTACTCCACAGTACACAGCAGTTGCGAAGGTTCAATACAACTCGATTCCTTCCCGTTTCTCGCCCGCGCTGAATGAATATTCCATAGACAAATGATAAAATCACATTAAAGATATGTACTCCGGCTTACCTCTTAAAAAATTAACCCTTCGCTACTGGTACACAGCGCACAGTGGCACAATCCCCACTACTTGCGCTACGCTACGTCCATACGTCGCGTGCATTCGAAACATAAGCATTTGTTACCGAAAGCTTTCCTCACTGCCTGTCACTGGATAAATTGTAAACCATTTATCATGCAATACATAAGGAGCTCAACGCTATCATATTTTTATATGTCAACATTTACATGGTAAATACAATATTCGATTATAGCATCTATTTATACTAAAGTCTAAACATTAATCTACCATATCCAAAATAAAGGCTTAGCTTATATAAAATTAGCTGTCAGAAAGTTTTTCGATGAAAACCACGTTAGATGTTAGTTTTAAATATTCTTGAACTCTTATAAGGCACATAAATGTTAAAGGTCGTAATAAAATAAATTCAAACAAAAAAGTAGAAAAAAGTCGAGTTGGAGGTCATGAGCATGACACTGCGATATTAGTTTGAGTAGGCTGGTACTTACTTAGTCAAACTTTGGAAAATTCAATAAATCTATGTTAGCAATTAGGTTCTCTATTAACTTTAAACTCTTACACAAACACTAACAAGAAACCACGACCTGGTTGATTAATACCAGAAAATCTACACATTCGTGGTACTTGAACCAAATAACAACATTTTCCGCGAAATACAAACAGCTAAACTACAGAATAAAAGCCTGCGATCGCGTGTTTTGTTATTTGATACAAAAACCTAACAGTCGGCATTTCAAAATGTAGTGAGATACCATCCGTACAAACAGAGAGGCGAGCGTGGCAAAATGTGCAATATCTCAAACAAAACGCTCCACTTCACGTTCTCAACGAAATGAAACCTTACTGAATGTCTGCTCAAATTAAGCTTAAACATTTTCTCTTTCAGAAAAATATAAAACACACCTCCCCCTTTTAATGTTGCGTCTTTAGTGATTTACGGGATAAGGGCTTCGTGTTACCGACCATACTTCTCATACAATTACTTTTAAGCAATAAACTCTAATAGAGAGTGACAATCAACGTATTGGGATCAAATATCAACGTCTTGTTTAATTGGTCGAAAGTGTTTTATGGAATTGTAGCTTCACAATAAGAAGTCGTTAGATACTAGTGAGTTCGTTAATGGACCATTAAACAGCCCTATAAATTTAAGTTAATCATGACTAATTGGACTGACAGAAGGGGGATACGGTCACATCTAGATCGATACTAGTCGGGATGTGCGGGTGGTCTCGTGAATACGCCTTGAGCTTTTATATTATAAGATAATACGCGACTAAAAGGTTAACCACATAAAAATTAAGATAATACAGGTACGTCTAATGGAAAGCTAAATAAAAACGTCGTTAATACTATCTGTTATAGAAACAACATTCGTGCCGACCGACATAAAACGCGACGACGGTGACGATACAACAAATATTTTAGACGTTTCAACAATTATATTTCGTGCTTTTGTTTTGGCTTAGAGTGATATCGAGAGCCGATAGAATCACCAATCGAGTGGATTGTACCAAAGGATCTCCGTTTTAGTAAAACCCTTCATTAAAGTTATCTGCTTTGGATCTAAGCTCGAATCCGTGTAATGTAATCGATTTCGGAACGAGAAGCCGCGAAGGACTAAGTGCGGTCACAAATTTACATATAAATTCGGGATTATTTTAATTTAAAACGCATTTGGAAAGTTTATTAGCATATATATGAGGGTCCATTACCGTTTCTTTGTCGCAGTCGGCTAATATAGCAGTTCAGTGAATTTGTACATTATGAACCGCGGATAGAGAGGGTCGTCTCGCTGTAAACACATTCTAGTGAACAAACACTGCACTCAGCCCAAGTGTACCGCCACTTAATAAAATTAAGCAATTTGTCAGTGCGCTGCGCCTTTATTTGTTAACAGTGGACACATTAACTTAGGCTCATTAAACAGATTTTCATCGTGAAATTGAATTACTTACTGCGTTAATACCGGCCGTGCATCACCCTTAACAAGGCGTCAGGGATTAATTCGTACTACTCACATTTGTCCGTCGAATTTAAAAACAAATAAGCTCTTACTTCGAGCATGCACAGTTTTTCCTCGAACTCACTCGTATAAAAATCACAATGGACGTATACTTTACACCGTCTATTTTCAAGCTTAACAGCGAAATAATGGGAGGAAATTGTATCGTTTATAACAGTTTACGTTTAGCTAATGTCGTGTTATGTTTAACTGTTGAACGTTATAATGTTTCAATTCAAAGATCAATACCGCACCATTTAACATAAAATAATTTACTGATATAATATGTCTTAACTTCAAAAGGTACGAATATAGCAGGAGATGCGACATTAATTACTTAGGCTTTTCTGTAGTGGTGTTAAATCAGTGATGCGCTAAAAGACGCCTGTGATCCGGCTTCCTTGACGCATCTTGAAGCGTATTTGTTCTTGTTGCGCTAATAGCTCGTAAATATTTCAGCGCGCAGGGCGGACACACATGCGTCTCCAGACAAATGGACGCTTATAAAATATATGTGCCCCGTCAGTTTTAACATTCCCATACGTTAGTTCGTTACGTTTCCGACGACTGAAATAACAATACTGGCCCATTACAACAGTCCCCAGTTTTAAAAGTCGAACGGAAACGCCCGTGCCATCCATCACTTTTGGCCAGCACTTGACAAATGACAGCTGTTTAAGCATACTTAACTGGAGTTTAAACAATACAAAGTAATGAACTCTTCAAATGTAACACGAAACTTGTAAGTTACTGTTTACAGAATCTTCTTCCCGAGCTGAGTTGCTCATTGGCTCGTTAGGGAGCGGTTTGAAAGGGTGCTCCGAGTATGTTTCAAGTTCGGATTCTTGACATCTCGACGTCTTTCCGTACAAATAAGAATGTTCTTGTTTGTCCCGACATTCTTTAAATATACCTTCTATTTTCGTTCAACTTGTTCGTGTTCATTATAATATCGAAATAAATTAGACATGAAGGATAAACTAGTTAGACTAGTTTTAGACAGCTATAAAGATGAAGAATTTTTGTTAAACAAAAGCGACAAACATTAAAACAGGTGGCCAATCAATCCCTCCCACAGATAGAGACCTAACAAGGTATTCAGAAGGGTTTTCACGAAAAGAATTTTAACAAATAATAAGTGAGACAACCTCGGGAACACGTTGTCACAGGAGACAAGTGAGACAAGGTGGGCGTACTTGTGAGTCGTTCCTCATTCGACGCCCCGAGTGGGGTCTCCAGTCTAACACATTTTATGGGGCTCCGGATTAGTCGCGTGACACGGCTGCCCCACGCGCCGTGCGTGTTTGTAAGACAGGCTAGTCAATTATCGAAACAACCAAGATGACATGTTTTTAAGATAATTGAAGATATCCATAAATTAGGCCCTTGTCGCATGTAAAAAGTGATTATCTTTGGCTGCTTTAGTTGAAAAATGGTCGTATTTTTTAGGAAATAAAAATCTCAAAGTAAATGTTACATGACAATAAATTGCAGCCATTATTGTAGCAACAAAAAACAAGAGCTCTGCGTACGTCAAGAAGAGGAGGTCGATATAGTCTGCGGGATCACGTCTCGTCGCCTCGACTATGAGAAAAGTTCTCTTGCGGGACGGGGGATTTATTTGTCAACTTTGCGCTGATAAAACTTTGTTTGACATTTGATTGTGAGGTCATGCCCCGCTCCAGCTTCCTCAGATAACTTTCGAGGGCTCCCTTTTAGCTTCAGATTAATTTCTCTCGGTAATATTGACGTTGGGAAACTTAGTTTTATCATTTTTGTATAACTCCTTCTTGTTTTAACAAAATTTTGAATAATGCGAATGTAAAGGACCAGACTAACTTTCAGTTTCGGTGCAAAAGTTTGAGTTCCAAGTTTTATGAACAACAAATCTCTCTTACAACACCGAGCGAAGTCGATGGAATGGGGTAGGCCTTTGCCTAGGAGTGGGACAGTACAGGCTAACAAAAAAAATCTCTTCACCATAAAAATAAATAAACCTAGGGAAATATTAACAAAGAAGAAAACAATTGTTTACAGCGTAATTTTAAAGTTAATTAAACAGATTTAAATGCAAGGGCAAGTGACAAAGATTAAGCGTTGCGAAAAGCAATTTAGTTAAACTATTGGCAACAATTTGATTCTAAAAACAAAGCACTTAGGTATATTTAAACTTTTTCCATCAAGAAGTTTGGACAACAAAACTTCGTAGACGAGAACTTGATTCGGCAATCAAGATTAATTTGTTCTGGCGATGTTACTAAATAATATGAGGTATTAACATGGACCACCCCAAAGTTCAAAATAATATTTCACAGTCTGTTAACGATCTATTTGGGTACCTGTGTGAGATATAGTGTGCGTTCGACGGCGTTGCTCGTCGTCGGTGGGAGTTAACCTCAAAGGAATGCCATAAAGGCTCGGAAGTTGACAAATCTCTTGACGTTATTTCTGTACTAATTAGGGGCGGGGGCGTGGGCGATGTCACCCGACTGACAAACGAACACGTACGAAGCTCGGTTCTCAGGGATAAATTCATTTGTTGATCACCTTTAGCCATTGGTGAGCATTAAAAAGTGAAGTTAAACACAGTCGTCACGTACAAGTGATTGCCGACACACGTTGGGTTTATATTGAGATAATTATCTTCTTTTAAATTATTGTTGACAGCGTTTACGTGTTGATAATAATATGAAGAATAAATAAATAAAACACACTTTTTGTAACCATATTTTAAAGAGACGGTGAATTTTACTTAAATCTTTAAGAAAGGATGTATTCGACGTTTTCATAATGTAAAGTGTAAATGAAAATTATGTAAGGGTTTACAAATATTTACCTGGTCCAAGAAGCGAAGAGATAAATGGCGCTTAATGATCTGAAACAAAAGACAAACTCTGTTAGGACTTTGATTTACAACCTCTACCTTTTATCACAACCCTAGCAATAGTTAATTTTCTCACTAATTTACATTGAAATGGCAAATTGTAAGTGAATTATAGAGACATCTCTGCGCAAACCCTTTGAGGATTACAGGCGTGATGTTATGTTATGAAACAAAGAATATTAAAATACATAAATAGCAAGCTGCAAATTATTAATAACTTAATTAAAATATACTGCGTAAATATAACGCAGTCAGGGGCCGATGTCAGGTCATGTCAACGGCTCCGTTGCATTTAAAATTTATGTGTACGTAAAAACGGTTAAAATTAATTTAAATCAAGTTACATTCATTAACGCATTTCAGCAATCCCTCTTGACGGCTGCAGTTCTGCTAAAAGCATAATTATTGACAGCGGTTTAATTATCTGACTGATTAATTATAAATATGAATATATCATTTAATATTTAATATAACAATGCGGGTAATATCCAAAAAGCATATATAACGTTTCAGTAGTAAATCATTTAAGCTTACTCTGAATATACACAAAACTATAATGAGGATATTAAGGCAAATATAAATTGACAGTTTTTATAATCGGGACTTCTTGGATGAAAAACAATTTGGCGACGAGTCGGAACAGTGACGAGTCGGGCATAAGCCCTTAAGACAATGAGCTATTTGACAACATGGAGAAAAATATTTAGTCCGTCAGTTAGATCACCAAAAAATATTGGACACGTATTTTCTCTTTTGTCACATAATCAAAAAATGACGACGATACAGCGCATCAAAGTTCAAAAGAAGGGGCTTGTGACGTCACTGGACAGTAAAAATTAACAGAAATTGTGACATCACGCGAGATTGCAACTCGCTGTATCGTGGTCATTTTTCGTTTACATGACAAAAGAAAAAATACGTGTCCAATATTTTTTGATAATCTAACTGACGAACTAAAAAGTTTTTTTCAGGCAAATACCCTATTACTGACCATTGCTAAAATAGATGAAACCTCAGCCTAATAACATATTTTCCTCTTTACCAATCAACTTGACTTCAATGATGACCAGCAAAACGTGAAGCCGAACCGAGCCGACCCATGGGTTACGAAGAAAAGCAATTCATGTTAATCCCAGAATACATTACACCCTCCGCTCACAGATCGTATTCACATTTGCTACGGTTTTTTAACCGGCCGTCTTCCTACTGGCTACCGGTAACTGTTCGTTTTTTACAAGGACGGTCCGTAACCGGTCGACTGTGGCTTCTGCTTTATTCCCACACTGTTTTTATCTGATCTGTTAAAATTGGAACCTTATTTTGAAGTATACTTAACCGTCTAATAGGCTCTTTATATTCTGTGAAAGAGTTTGCATGTATTAAGTTTAAAATATGATGCCGACATGCAGTTTTCTGTAGCCGTTTATCAAATTTTAATAAATAATAGCAACTTGCTCGTGCATTATTAATTATTTCTGTTTAAAATTGCGACCGAGCTGAGCACGCAATGTTTCATTTTGTAAGTAAAAGTTATTACTTTACGTTAAGATTAAAATTAAATAAATGTGCTGGCGACTCCACCCTTTGAGAACAGTTTTGAAGAATTATGTAGACCATTGTTTTTCATTAAAGTGACCTACTTTAAATTAAAGAAATATTTTTCATTTGTGCACTAAAAAATAATTGCAATCCGTTAAGCCATGAAAGTCACGATTTACTTAATTTTTCATATTAATGTCTACCTAAATGAAGTAAACAACGGACCAAGAAAAATTATCGTTAAAAATATATTTCTTTTACAAAAATATAAATCACAATTCCGTTAAGGCAGGGGCTGATTAACCCCCATCGATACAAATAGAAACAGATACTTATAGGTAATGTACCTACTCGTGGTAACCGAGGACAAAGGGTAATTTTCGTTTATTACGCGAATTACGCTAGTACAAGTCGTCGGTCGGCTTTCCCTCTTGTTATCTACGACGGTAACAAGCTTATTAGACAGCCTTTTGATACATCGTTAATTAAAACAGAGGTTGGAACAGTAAGAGAACTTTAAGGACTTGTTTTTCATAGTTTAGGACTTTAAATTGTAGGTACCACCACGAAGTTAATACAAAGGGTACCACTGACCACTTTTCAAGCTTATTACTTAGGGCAGGAGCAGCGGTGGCCCAGTGGTGGCGGCCCCGACTTACGAGCAGTAAGTCATGGGTTCGAACCCAAGCAGGGGCATTACTTTGTGTAATTTATTTCATCACCACTGCTCTCAAAACGGTGAAGGAAAACACCGTGAGGAAAGCGGCATGTCCTAGGACCAAAAATTCGAAGACATGTGACATCTACCAACCCACACTGGGCCCGCGTGGTGGATTGCAGCCCTCTCTCTGTCCCAGCAGTGGGAACATTATATGCTGATTATGCTAAGGGTGAAAAGTGGCAGACCGTCAGTGAACTCGGTTCTACCTACATATTCTTTCAAGAGTGTGAATATACGCCGTCTAAAATGCGTTGTCAGTGCTGTGACATAAAATATTCTGAGTCTGATTAAATTAGTTACTTTGTTCTGAGTTTCAGACTGCAGCTTTAATAATAGATTACGAATGATATGTGAAGAAAGAAATACGAATTTTATTTGATTAACGCAACTACAGCCACACCGTAAACGATTGCGTTTACATTGAGGCTGCAGCTGGAATACACTGACGTCACCTGACTTAACTTCATTATTGAAGTTAAGTCAGGTGTATTTCAGCTAATAATTATAGTTTTCAAGCTAACTGTCATCAGTTAGCTTGAAAACCATAATAATTATTATAGCTAATGCTGGTCTAACCTTTGCTTAGGGACTAATCAAAATAATCGACACAAATGGGGCATTTTTACTAAATCAGTATCAAGACGATTTGTTTTTTTTAAATCATAATTATGAGTTACACTGTTCAGTCTAGCAACAAAAAATCGAATCAGAACTCTATGTATAGTTGTAATCTAATGTTAGGCTTATATATTTTACCACATATTGTACCTACCTGCGTGGGATCGTTAGTACAGTCGCACTAACCAAATAAATTATGAGCCGAAGTAATTAGGACAAATAATATTGAACTACATGAGACCTTTGAGTCTTCTATATATCTGAAATTAAGGGAATTTTTGTAGAAACTTGATGGCGAGCTAGTTATATTTTCAGAAAGTGGAGTTAGGTTTATTCTAAATAATATTTCTTCATTATTATTTCAGAAATAATTTGCGGAAGTTCTAAAAAGATCTTAATAAAAACACAATTTTCTTTATTTGTCCTCGATGATAAGTGTCATAATTATATAAAAGCTAGACCAGGACACATGCACGTAGCATTTTTTTTAAAAAGAACAGAGTACCCTATTACTTATTACTAACATAAAATAAGGCATCCAAGTATATTATATTTATTTATACATCCACTTTAGCAAGAATACGCTGAGAGAATACAGTGAAGAGTGCTCTTCAGTGTACGGAATACCGCTCATTAGATCCTATTGCGCCCTCTAAATTATACACTTTACAACTTTACCTGCCGCGTACGTTTTCAAGCAGCACTAAGCTCCAGTCATCTCATCTTCAGAACATAAGCCATTCACATCGCACATAAAATACACCATGTTAATTATTTTCATAGTGTCTTCATACCGAGCGTTTGTCAAGGGCGTAGGCGGTTACGTTGCGTAGACGCGTCGTAGCCACTGCGATATAACTTCGTAGAGGCTGCGTAGGCGGCTACGAGTCTGTGGTACGTTGACGTAGCACGTAGGCGCAACGTAATGAGTTGGTGGCGTTGCGTTTACGCGGCTTTAGCGCTGCGCATGTTTTCTCTTGTTAATTGAATTAAACCTTGTTCTTGCCGCCGAATTAAATAAAAAAACACTTGAGTTAAAATCGCACCAGATTCTCTTCTTTTTCCAACTTGTAAAAAGTTTGGCATTATTCCACCTGTATTTTTGAAAAGTCATTGCTTCTGCAACATAGCATTCTTAAAGGAGGTCATTCGGCAGTCGATCCTTGTAAAAGTAGAAGCTCGCCAAATCAGAACCAAACGTGCGCATAACATGCAGCACGTGACCAGTTTTATTGAGCGGAGTGGACTCGGACAATAAGCGGAAAAACGATAGAACATAGGCAACATAGCACAATTATTATATACCGATAATTGGTTACAACATCTCCAATAAAATCACCGTAATTTGAAGCCATAAAACACAAGGAAAAAATATTTTTGAAGAGCAGAACTTTGTCTGGAACAAATCAAGCCACAAAAGGACTTAAGCTATGAAATTTTATTATCTGTACAAAGCTATTAGGGAACTCATCTGTTATATTATTGAAAAACACACAATAACGCATAAACATTAGGTTTGTTTTTGTTAAATAAAGTTGCTAAAATATAATATTGATCCAGTTAAAACGTTAAACAATTTCTCATTTTGTTTTGTCGACATAATTATTAAACAAACTCGACCTCGGGGTAAAGTCGAAAACTTTTTCTAGAAAGGTTTCGTTGTTCTCATTTTAACATACAAAGCCGCTGGCAGCCGCTCTTTAAAGCGTGTATTCACTTTTACTTCTAAGTTAAATCTCATTTAACACATAATTCTGCTATTTTGTTTTGTTTAAGTCACTTTATACAGGTCCAATCAGTGCTCCACCTGGAAGTCCCTGAACCATCTGCGGGCTCAAGTGGGAAGATGTAACTCCAACCTAGTAAGGTTGGGCTACCTTGAAGGATCAGCATCAGGCTGCGGGTGTGGAGCTGTGTTGCAAACTATTCTCCACCTCCTATCCTACCTGGTAAGCTCCAAAACATGCAGCCAAAGCAACCTCTGCGCTGTCACAGTACGAAGCCGCGAAAGTAGTGAAGTTTTGGCCCAATAAAATATAATATCGTGGCAGAAGAAGACTACATACAAATAGATACCTACTAAATCCTTTTTCAGCGCAATTTACACACCGAAACGTAACTTGCACCAAAGTTCCGCTGATTGTATAAGTGCACCTAATCTCTGCAGCGAGTAAGCCTCATAATGCCGACTTAGCGGCAACAAAAAGGCTTCTACAATACAAGAAGCGGTCGGTGAGGGCAATGGCTAATTAACTGAGTGTATGCTCAGTAGGAATTAGCTGCTCAATTAGAATCACGTTACGTGGAACAATTTACCGCTAACCGGTCGTGGGGCGCCCGATGCGCTCGGAATAACAAAATGGCTGTACGCACGAGATCAAGAAGATTGTAGAATTGACGCTTCGGATATTTATTGGACGGTATCGATCTTTTTAACAGGGTTATTGGAGATATATTGGAATGTCTGCGGTTTTCCTGTATCTCATTTTTTTCGTTAGAGTTTTCGGAATTAGTGTGAGCAAGTGATGGTATATATTTTTTCAATTTTGTTTTTTTCTCTGAAGGGATAGAAAACTATTCAAAAGAAATTTCTAGAAACCTACAAATTACAAGCAATTACAACTAAAAGTTTGAATTTAACTCAATCAACAATCTATACAGTTTGTTCACTACAGGAACTGATGGACGCTACTGAGAGCGCCAAACCAGTAGCTCAGTTCTGGGCTGGTTCTGACACTATTTAGATTGCCATCTTCTAAGAAGAAGAAGAATAATCTATATAGCCTGAATTGATTGCTAGCCAGTTCCTTGTGGTTTCATTATGAGAAATTGCTTCTCATACGTCTATAGAAAGTCTTTCCTTTATTGTCAATGACAATTGTTGTTTTCGACAAATCCTACTTTACCATCTCCATCTCACCAAACAACAATAAAAGTGAAAAAATAATAACAACAACAATAAGCCTTCCTAAAGTTAATTCTCCAGAGTTATATTTAAGGACGCAATAACATTTTCTTGCTTTATTACTTTACTTCTGGGAAATTAGTTATGTTTATCTGTATGGCAAAAAGCTGAATAATTTAGAAGGAAATTAAATTTTCTTGTGTACACCATATAATGCTCACGATAAAATTAACTGGAACCGCGAGAATTTCATACACGAAAATTTTGCTCATAAATACATTTTCGAACCGCCTTTTATGTTTCGGTTAATTATCCTAAGTGTGGGGAAGATATATGGTCTCAGGTATTAAACAAACTTTGTATCCGTTTTGATTTATAATGTGAGAAGTAACGAAGTTTGGTCCCCATAAAAGCTAATCTCCATTAAAATATGGAGGTGCTTATTTAGGTGAAACTGTAGAAGTCATTTTGAAAACCTTTTATTATCAGTAAAATAATAAAGGTCGGACATAACCGTTTCATCCTACCGATCACGTACGACCTTGTTATCACATTGCTAACTCTATGGCGCAATCAGTGGAACTTATTGGTGAACATCGCAACCCGAAAATCGTGATCAGACCACCCACGGCCGCTGTGAGAAGGCAAATGAAATAAAACAACGATAAATAACAGTGCCCTCGCATAATTGATCACAAATTAAAACTCGCGCCGCGTTCCAAATGTTAAACGTCGACGTCGCCGAGAGCGAAATTAGTATCTGCATACAGAACCCACTCACACACGCTCACCACAGGGTTGTCCCTGGAGAATGAGACCGGAATTACGTCCCTATATGTTTTGATTTGTCATTCGAAATACACCAGGATATATATTATACTTTAAAACCGAGTTACTCGTAGAATTACAAAGGTGAGTCAACGCAGAATTCCAGTAAAGCTTAGAATCAGTAATTAAGTCGTTCACGAGCATTCCTTGGCACACGATGTGTTTATTATCCCATGAATATTTACAAATCGCATACAGTTTAAGGCTTGGTAACCCTAACAAGCGCACACACACGCACTTTACGACGTCAAACAATGGGTCACATTCAGGACAATATGTCACTAAAAATAAATGGATTTTGTTTAAGACATTCAGTGTTTTATTATAAAAGCAGCTTATTGTTTCGAGCTGTAAAATTTTTACTTAACTATAAAATGAACATAAACAAAACGTTTATAAGTTTCTTGTAAGTATCGTTATTACTTTGTGGAATAGGTTTTATGGTTATACGATACACTTTTGTCACATGTGTGCCTGAATTTGGTACGACATTTATATTTTGAAAATCATAAAATGCGACAGCGTCGGACTTATTTCAATATAATGTGAGATGGTAGCCGACTACCTAAAAAAGAAAAGAATAAAGAATTCAAATTAAATAAAACATAAACAAATAAGTGCCTAAATTAAAATACCAAATGATTATGTCCATTCCAATATGCTGCGTAAGTGTAATTTCCAAGAAATGTTATTCAATTTAGTGTTCAGCAAGAAGGCTAATTCCGAGAAGGTCTGCCATTAACTATAAATAAATTCTTCGTCGAACCGATTCTATAGTTCTATCGAACCAAAACGTTCTCTGCACTTAGTTATAGCACTTAAAGTATTATATTGAAAGTTTGAAACAGAACAAAGCGAATAAACGACTAAGTAGCTAGAAAATTATAGGTAACAAGAAAATTACGATAACTTCACGCCTGTGTTCTCCGACGAGGTAAGGCACAGATGTATAGTAAAGTGACGAGCACAAATATTTATACACTTTTTTAAATTTATAAGCAATTTTCGAGAGAAATAACGATGTTAACTTGGAGATAAGATCATACTCATAAAAATATGAATTCCAAAATACTATGTTCGTAAAAACATGAAATTTTAATCAGAACAGTACGAGAAAAACACTTTTAAAAGTTGTTAAGAGTTTACATATTGGTGCTCGTGACTGAACACATTTTCATCAGTTATTTTATAATATAAGAAAGCCCTACGCGCTGACCTACCTGTTGACACCTTTAAGAATCTCAACAAAACTCTGTAATACTTTGGATGACCTGGGAGTTGAACCTAGCGAACAATCAACTTGGTCCTGAACAAAAATGAGATACATTTGAGACATCTATGACTATAATGTCATGGCTTTCGGCAAGAATCCCCCTCTACGACGAAAAGCTTGTTTTATTATAGGGTGCAGACGTCAGAGAGCTACGAATATTATAACGTTCAACGTTATTGAGCTTGCTTGTTTTTCTTGCTAATTGTCGATTTTAATTATAACGCTTCAAAGCAAAGAGGAACATGTTCCAAGTTAACTTTAAGTTTAAGCATGATTTAATAAACCACAAACCTTTCCAGTCCTTGATGGAAGTAAACATGTCTTTATTATCATCAAAATAAAGGCAGAAAACGATAGAATACCGAATAAAAGCACAAAATACGTCGATTAAATCGATGTAAGGTCAGATTACTTGAACATTCGATCAATCACTGTAGCCGACCGCACTGAATGGCCCGTCCTAAGTCGGAGGCATCTTGGACCGCATTAAAATTCATTGAAAACTTGTCTAATATGGTGGTACGTGACGCGATTGCCAGTACGTTAGCCCCGCTGTTGGCTGGATATGAAAATTTAACATCGATTTGAGTCCATGTAAGATGTTATAAATATGTAATGGTTGAGCTGACGCGACGCGCGACGCACTCACGGACACTGCACGGTGATGTGTTTATTTTGCGCTCCGACTGCTAATTTGAATCCGTAATGTTAATCATTTTGTTAGCCATCTACATACAAAACATGAGCTGCGTATCGCATATAAACCGCAGTGACTAACAACACTAAACGGATGTTCTAGATTTTTTTTCACTTGTGTAGGCTCGGATTACTACCTACCATATTTCTACATACGACTAATGAGTTGCCTCACAGATATATGTCGTAGATTTACGGGCAGCGGAAAACGGCCGCATTTATTCTTAATTCCCATACATATTTATATTCCGGTGTGTCCTAAATAAATAAAATATGACATCTAATATTTGCTTTCAACACATCATAAGTTCATAAGTCGAGGTTGTGAAATGTTACATTTGACCGAGCGTGATGCTCATAAAAATAACTTGAGTCGTAAGAGGCGGACGTTCCTTATCTGCACGTAGTAATATGTAGTTTTATTTTAGTTGTCCTTGCTGCGGCCACCGAGAGCATCATTCGCGTGCCTATCTCGACTACAAATCAGTACCTCTGTAGAACTGCCAGATAAAAACTTTAAACACAAAAAGCAATCTTAATCCGTTGCATTATGATTCGTTTTTGTCCGCATCAGATAACAAAGGTACACTCCTGAAGTGCCTCATTCTATGCAGTCCACCAGGCTTATCGAGCTGTGGCAATCTGCGAACACTATTTTGTTATTTTTGCAGAAGTAATGTAGATGAGGGAAGAAATATTACGGGCTTTGCCATTAAGGGGAATATTTATGGGCTGAGCAATGTTTTCCTTGGTGGTGTTGAAATTATTAATGGCGCATTTCACTGCTGATATAAAAACAGTAGAGTAGTGCCTACTTACTGAGCTTATTTTCTTTTAGATGGGCAGTAAGTAAGGAATAATATGGAATCGACTTCTGTCCATTTATTTTTATATTTCCCGGCCAGAATTATAAAAAGGGAGTGTTTATTGAATCTGCGCAAATTGTCTGTCTCGATTTCACTCAGACTACTCTGCCGCGCTAAGCATAAGAGCAGTAAGTATGTTTTGCATAGTTTTGAGTAATTGGCGTGCAAAGTTTTTGTTACAATTTTGTTTTTCCGGACTTCTTTTTTTAAGTTATATTAATTGTGATGATTGGAACGTGTAGCCCAAATAAAGCGTTTTTATATTCTTCACTCAATATTAGAATAGTTTTAAATGACGAAAATCCTTTTATATCTAGTATTACTTGAAGCAACTGAAACTGATCCTTAACGAAATTTACTAGTTCCCGATAAGCTATTAAAGCACATCTGGTAGAGCTCGTTGCGCTGATCAGAATCAATATTTAACTCATTTTTTCAAAAATTGTACTTACTGATATCGCTAGCGCGGCAGTACTGCACTGTTTCTTTTTCATTTTATTGGTGCACAAACAGAATGCAGAGTTAACAGCTGTTAATGTTCTCTACAATTCTAAACAACTACATTTTAATTCAAGTATAACGTTTACGTTAATTAACATAACGTTAAAACGTTATGTGTGTCATAATTTGCTATACTATTACAACCAGTTCAAAAATATGTAGTTTAAAATCATGTAAAACCGATGGTGATAATGTTTTTTATGCTTATCATGCAGATATAAAACTCATTTGTACATATTAATTTAATATTCCCGGTAAAAAGGATTTATATCAGTGCAACTCAATCCAGTTGTTTGATTCCTATTTGATCAACCGACAAAATAATATATTAATATTGAGCTTTAACAAATTGCGTTAAACTCGTTATCAACTTATCATATCGCTACATAATTTAATCGGAAGTTTCATCAATTGTATTGACTAAAACAACAGTGCATTGTTGATATTTTCAATTAACTATCAATCTAAAGTTCTAAATTTAACAAATAATTACGAATTCTGTTTGTATTGACGCGCTGATCACATAAACCGCTAAATAGATATGGATGAGGTGTTAGGTGGTCGTATTTTAGAGTTTGTTTTGCATATTTTGTTGTTATGTTGGACCATCCAACAGTTGACAGGCGAACTATGTAGGTAATTGTAATGTAGAATAAATCATTATTTCTATGTCTCTATATTATTCTACAGATACAAGTATCTCTTTAGCTACTTCTTTAAGTACTTATTATTTCCTTAATTCATCAATTCTCTTATTTGTTACATTTTTAAATATTTTATCAACAAAAATTATATAAAAACTTTAAAAAATATAAAAATAGTATCTAGCCCACCGGTATCGGGAACAGGGTCCCAGCTACCGGGGGTCAGGGCTCCAGAGAGAGGAAACTCCTAAAAATACGCGCCGTGTCCAGGAGAACCACTTTCTGAATCAAGCCCTTGATCCAGCTGCCCAACGAGAGCCTCCTCAGGTATTGGTCGAGGCTCTTGGCAATAAATTATTATTATTTATTTTCAACAGGCGGATAACAGAAATCCATAGTGTTAGTATCATAGCTTATACCTAGTGTTAGTACAAAATAACAGAGAGTATGGCATGATTCAAAACTCTACTCAACTCTAATTTTGGTTTTAAGAGATATCAAAACAAGAAGCAGTTTTCTGAAGTATTTTCGAAACTCCAGTCAAATCCGCTACGAGACTTGTTCGGATGAAAAATACATCCAAACTTTGCATTTTCCTCTGTTATGGCATATACTGTAAAACCGAGACTTCTTTACTTATTGACGAAGGCAACTGAACTCATGTATATTCTATCGCTCGAGATGAAACTTGCAACCACGATTTTGCATTCACGACAACATAGTATTAGAGTTTCTTTATCAAAGCATGAACTTCCAATACGGTATAATATTTTTCTGTTGAATAAAGATTAGCAAAGAAGAAAATATATTTATTTACGTCTACCTAAGCATATACCCAGTAACTAAAATAGGGGAATTGAGAAAATTGGATTCTAAATTGAAGACAAAAAAAAATATATAAAGGTTTTGATTGTTAAGATTCAATCATGTTATCGGAGACTCACAGGTTTCTGAAATGGTATAAGGCTGATTTTCAGCTGAATATTTTCCTTAGGTACAGAAAAACAAATATCAATGTTATCATAAACCGCACCTTTGAAGTAACGCTGCAATTCCATTTCGAAAGAAAAATTTACCCAGAAACGTACAAAAATAGACTGTGTGAGTAGCAGCTTCACTTTTACAAGCTACAAGTAAACACAATTTGTTTGCTGAAACAGCCATGATTGAATAGTCGTGGTTCTTCCTCCGCATGTTCGTTCCATCGCATGTAAATATGAAATACCGTTTTGTATTCACAACACACTTGCGCCGTGGTCGCTGGTCACTCATGTACTCGTCTATTCTGTATTAAAGCATTTAGGTCGCTCGATTCCCTGTATTTAGCTTTTAACTCTATACATCGGACTCGCTGCTAGCTTATAAATGATTCGTGCACTGGCTCCCAGCGCAATGTACATAAATCTAATAATTCCGTGATTTACTACGTATTATAAACTAGTAGCGTTTTCTATTGTTGTGTTGAAAACAAGACAGGGCATGAAACATATGAAAAGTACGGTTGTTATTTTTCTGAATATTAAAATCTATCTAGGAAGAAAACTCAACACGAATTCTAATTAAAAATAAATAAGCATTACACAAAGGCCGACAGTCAGCTCAAATCCAAGTAAAAGAAATAAGAAGATTAAAACTCAACATTTTCGTAGATAATAACAGCTATTAGGCAGTAACGGACAGACAAATCTGCAATATGTTATGTGATTATGTTCCTTTCCAAAAATAAATGCTAATCGAAAACATTACTCACGTCTATAATTTAATTCTATAACAAGCGTAGTAATATTTTTTACTTGAAATCTCGTGAACTGTAGGAGATCGTGTTTGGACGTTCGCATCACCTTTTCATTACAAGAGCCTTTGTTCGGGTACCACAGTATTAGTTTTTGTCTCGGACCACCGACAAAAACGTTAACGGGCTCAAAGAGTCCGCAACACGACCGGCGGACGTCGGTTAGTAACGAGCAGTATCACAACATGTACACAATTGTACAAACAAATCAACATTAACCTCTCGACCTCAAATCTCGGAGATCCCCACTCAAGATTACTTCTTCACTCTTGCCCGAGGCACTCACTCATTTATTTTATTATGTTAATAGAATCAAATTTAAAATTAATTCAGGAGATGAAAAAATGACTGCCGCGCTTGTAATGATTAAATACGCTTCACTTAAGCCCCTCTCTTTTTATTCACGTAGGTTAAAAGTACGTTCGAAACTTTTATTCAGGGTCGAAAAGCGAGTGATTTTAACGAGCTTTTTTCGCCCGCTTTTTTATTCCGAGTTAGAGAGGTATTTTTATGAAACTAATGAATGTCAAAGAGAACTTAATTTACTTTCATACGAGATCGATGCCATTTTAATTTTACTCTCTGACATCAAACCAAAATGGTGGCGTTTCCTTTGAAAAACATGAACGTGGCCGAATGCGCTTAATTTGTAAGCCTGTTTCGTTATTGGAGATTATAAAAGTAATCTGCTCTATATCGGTCGTTGTTAATCCGATGCTAGTCACCCCGAAATGAGTTATGTGATGTCTGACCACGTTTTACAAAATGGTACGCGTCGTATTTGAAACTTGATCATAAGTCAATTATAATCGCATTATATGGCGTCTACGTAAACCGTGCGTTAAATTTAATTATGAAACGTTGCTTCCGAACGAAAATGGTGGGTTCACGAGGCGGCGCGGACAAGGGAATTATTTGAAGCATCATAAGTTATACGCGTGGGCATATTTAGTCACGGGTTGGGTACTTGGGTACGTCCTACAGCGACTATGCCCGCTTAATAATCGTGCTTATAGCGTTCACGTCGAAACTATTCCTCTCGTAGAACCGGTTCCGATGCACCGCGAAGGGTCACTACGATATAACCGCTTAGTGTGGACATGCCTTTATTTCTGTTGTGAATCGATGTTCGTGTTATTGAGTGTCGAAGACCATCGGCGACTTGATTTTTTACTTGTACAGCGGTGTAAAATTCGATTTAAGAGACACTTGTCATAAACAGTTCTCACCGTGGGATTATCGGATTTTTTATTTTTTACTATAAAGAAGTTTTTCTTTGTAGTTTGTGAGTTTGTCGTGTCTTTTTTATTGCCCTCTCATAAATAATAATCAAAGTCTGAACGTTCTGTTAATGCTACGTAGGAACCGGTTGAGTTGTTATTATTGTACGCTGTGATTTAGAACGTACTCACATAATGGGTGCGCATCCATCATCGTCTATTTGTACGTATCGTTTAATTCTGTCGTGTTCCGAGTTTCCGACCCATATAGACGCGGATGGTAGATTGTTACCACTTAAACCCGGCGGCAACCTGTACTTTTATGCAATTAAAATTTATTAATTTCAGTCGAAAGCTTTTATTTTTACTGTTCGTTAATGCGACGCTGCCGGCCGGCCCGCTCTCTGCAGCGAACGATCAGCTTTTTTATTTTACAGCGTGTTATTGGAAAATAACATTTATGAATATTGGGTTTACACGTGTAATTGCATTTTGCTGGGAACGTGCAGAAGTTTTTCGTCCCACCGGAATCAGACAGAGGTTTATTTTGAATTAAGAACGCTAAGTAGCGATATCCAAAGAAACCTTAAGTGACAAAAAACGTTTAATCTTATCTGAAGTTTTCTCATACTTTGTTATACAAAAAGTGAACAGTTACGAACTTGGAAATGCTTTTTGTAATACGGTAACACTCATAGTAAGCCGGCAGATTGACAAGCGTCCGCCTAAAACGGCCGGGCTCGTGTGACGGACTCACGGCCTGGAGAGCAGCCATCCGCTGGCCGTTTTTTACCCGATGTTTTTTCAAGCACAGGTGAAGCGGCAACCCACACTTAGTCGGCGTTAACCTGTAATCTAAATTCATTTCTCGATCCGACCCACCAGCGCCATATCTCTGTTTTTATTATAGGCTTAAGGCCCATTTGCAGGTTTTTTTACTCTAAACAAATTATCTGTTATTGTGGAGAGTGGTCGATCTTATTATGGGACGACAAACGAGTGCGTTTCGGCTTGCCGGTGCTCGCCACAAAATATTGAAGTTTACACTTGAATTTTCAACAATAACGAGAATCGACAAGGTCGTAAAGCATCGTCTGAATCGATTTGCGTTCATTGAGTCGAGTAATTGCAATGTTTCGTTGAGGAGTTGGAATTTATTTTGCTGAGCCACGAAAGCGCTTCATTGTCTTTATTACGGGACGGCAAAGGTTTGTTAAATATGTATTAGTCGCCGGTCTATGTCCCGCCGAATAACGATACCGACGTATGAATTATTTAAAAAGTACATACCCATAAAATATTCATTTATCGGTAGTCTCTTTTGGGTACGATCGTAGGTAGCTTATGTATTCTGGCTGACCGACAACACACGAATAATAAGCTCCCTACATTTCCACAGTTCATAGACTTATGTAAGAGTCATGCTGTATACCTGAGTGTACGTTTGAGAATGGTCTACCTCATTGGTTCCCCTGGGTGCAGTGCGAGACGAGAAAAGGCATAAGTTTTGCTATTAAAATTGAATGGACCCCTGCATTCACCTGTACAGCCAAGACGTGGTTGTTCTAGAATTGTAGGTTTAAATATTTACGTAAGAAAATATATCTTCTATTGTTGGTAAAAACTACTGTTTTGCACTTCAAATCGTTTCTTTTTTATATTTCTTGACGTATACATCAGCTGTAGCTATCATTTCGCGTCTTTGAACCCCCTTTGTATGCTGATAAGTGTAATTAAACGAAATTGTAACACAACAGGCATTGTAGCGATCGAGTCACGCGAAAGAAGAATGCTGCGACATCCATTACAGCCCATTACATTGCCGTGAAGGCGTCAAGCATTACAAAAAGTTACCCAATGCCGCCTGTTCGTCATTTGAGAACCATTTTGAAGCCATAATAACAAGAATTACAACTATTAAGTTAATGTCCATGATGGTCCATGACCACGACAGGAGAAGTTTTGCTTGATTTTTAAACTTTGCCACGGTAATACAGAGTAAGTAGTTCTAGAGACATGTCCAATATGTAGGGACTCGAGGGGCGAAATTATCCGACTACGTTGCTTTTATTTTTGTAATTTGGTCCATGATTATACGCCGCTCTTACGCGCAGCTGTTCCATTTTCCGCAAATGTGTGCGCGTACTTTTCTACCCTAAGTATAAAAACTAAGTTGCGATTATGGATGACTACAGTGACTGTGACATCCACTGCCCAGTCATTGCAAAGGGTATGATGTATCATGTTGATTCCATCTATGGGTATCTTTAGGAAACGTATGTAGTTAAAGAGATTTTTCTCCTAATGCAGTAAAAAGTGACTAGGATATTATACAATCTGACCTAGACCAATTTGCTTCCAAACCATAGTGATAATGACAATAATATTGACGTCCAGCAGACTATAAATTACAATCTATGTAAGGATAGCAGAATTTGTTCAAAGTTGAAGTGACGTTATCATCTAATTCAGAAAATAAGATGGTAAGACTTCAAATCTCAGGCAAATACCCACGGTCTTTTAAATGGTTCATATCAATTAGAGTTGTCGGGTCTCAAGCGTACGAGATGAGATCACCCACAATCATTTAACTATAATTATCAACTTATTTATGTTCCTAAATTAGCTTTGAAAGACAGGACAAGGACAAGTACTTAACTTCCCATCTACCTACACAAGTTTGGAATAAAAAGGTAAAAAAACTATGGTTTTATTCAATCAAAGGACCTGTTTGGGCATGAGAAACTCTTCTTTATGGGCGATTGGAACGCCTATGGCCAGAGGCTATCGTACAGCTAGTATTATCGATGATGAATAAGAAAATAAATTAGTCGATTTTCCTTCTTTTTGCGTGTTTTATCTTGTTTCTGTTCAGATTAATGTCATTGGAATTACATTAAAGTTTTTTATTCATTACAAATAAACTGTAGCTAGGTTATTGTCCAAAATAACCACGGCTTTATTATTCAGACCATTATTTTCAAGGATTCCAAAAAAAGGAAGCTTGAAATTTGAACATTTCCTTCGACAAAACGTTACATAGAACGCCCACTCACAGGACAATCGTATTTAAACGTAATCTATTCACCAAGGGGCCACGCCTGAATAACTGGGCCCAGGAACCGCGAAGGTAACATTATAAAAAGTAAATAAATTACAATAAATCAGCAAGCAGCCGCATGGTGCACCTGTTCCGAGCATGACGCATGGGAGCCTTTGTCGCCGCAGCTTGTTTTTATATCGCTAATATAATATTTAGTGTTATTATTGAAGAAATACCTTACTTGATAGAACGTACTCGTGCAACACCCCGGGTGGATTGATGATTCAGGTGTTTGTCAAAACTGTCCATTAGTATTTTCTTGAACTTTAAATTCTGCCCAAAATGGCCTGTTTACACCATGTCAACGGTGTACCTTTGGGAGGTAGGATAGATACATACCTATGAGAAGTAATTATCAGTCCATACGAAATTAATTATTCATACTTGTTAACAGAAGCCACGTGCAACAAATTATAAACATAATTTCAGTGAATTTCGCCAACGATTAATATTAAACGATACCGTAATCAACAAAGTAATGATTATAAATCAGAGAGTTAATTGTTTAAACACAATATTGCCAGTTATAAAATTAAAACGTTATTAAAGAGCCTCGCAGTAAAAATAAAGTACCGGCTAAGCTTCGACTGAAAGTTATTCCCGTTTATAAGTCTAGTTTTTCAATGAAATCGAGTATGTTTTTATAATAATTGCACATGCTAAAGGCCGTAAATACCTGTATGCTCGTCCTTTTATGGTCATCAATATTACAGCAATGAACCTCGTAAAGAAGTAAATTTAAATCTTACTACGAGTTTATATGCATCTCTCGTCACTGGGAAATTAATTCTTGGCACAATTTAAACTTTTACGCAACAAATTGAAGCTGACTAATGCGCCTGCGATGCACCGCTGACGGACGTTAAGAAGCACAATCTTGGGAAAACAAACTAACAGAGCAGCCACTGATTGGCCCGTGGCAGGTACTAAATTCACCGGCTCGCTGGCCGCCATGCCCACGCAACTTCGTGCAACTTTCTAACTAACGTAGGTAAGTAATCGCTAATTTGAGATGTTAAACAAAGCGGCGTGCAACAAAGAGTGCGCTCGACCAATCACGGCCAACAATCAGCTCTGGGCGTGGCCAATCTCGTGCTTTAATCTTTACACGCCGTTAACAAAGCCACGCTCGTACAATTCGCAAAGGAACGGAAAATAATTAACGCAATGAATGCTAAGACGCGAGCATTTTCTAAAGAACCCTCATATTGTGAAAAGAAACGAGAATTACTTGCATCCCAATTTCTATATTATGTACCTAAAAAACTTATACAAATATAGGTACATTCCCACCATACATTTTTCATTCTAGTCCAGTGAAAACTTAGCTTTTCACGAAATAAGCGCTGCCCACATTGCGTTGAACTATTAGTAGTAAGTCTAATAACAAAATAAAGAAGCGACTCCACAGATTCAGCACAATTCCGTTATGGTGATCACTATATTACCTATACAGGGTGTAAACGGACCCTTCGCGAAGCCGTCAACCAAGCATTCTGTACATCAAACTAAGTAACTTTACGCAAAACTTTTAGCTGGGAAACAACTTTTTTTTTTGGAGTGAAAAATCACGTTTTACGGTAGGACTCAATGTAACGCACTCAGAACATTGTGCTGATGGATGGATAAATAGTACGGGGTCGTGGAGGTGTTTAAAGTATCTTACTTTAATAACATGTATTTAAAGAATAAACTTGTGAAAAAGTTGGAACTTTGACCCCCAATATGTTCGTAACTAGAAGGTTCCCAGGTATGGTCTAGAACAAAAAAATATCGCATTGACGGGGAGAACAAGTGCCTTTCGGCTTCATTAAGGGTCTTTTTACACCCTTATGTTCTGCCATTTACCTACAGTAGCTGTGAAAATCGCAACGAAAAGACTATAAAAGCGATTAAATGACTACCATAAACCTAACAAACGTTGATAGCAAAGAGAAAAAGCCATTGAACGATTCCTAGGAGTTTGCATACGGTTTTATGGATATTAAATCACTCGCGCTTAATCCCAACTTCATTCCCAATATTTCTGAATCTGCAGTTCAATGTTTAAATCTGGTTTTGTGCGACCCAACGTCATCTGTGCTAAACACTTAATGTTTAAACACAGATGACGTTCGCAAGTGAGGATCTAAAACTTTATAGCATTTAAGTTTTTCAATTTCCAAGCTTTCAAAAATAAGTTATTCGTTAATCATAAAATAATACGCCCTACATGCATAACATTATCGTGCAAATAGCGAGATGATTCATCTGTTTATTACAATAATGGCTACTTGGCCTCATAATTACCCCTCCCATGCACTTTAAATTAATTTCAAAGAGCAGTGAACCGGCGGACAAGCGGCCATTAACTTTTGATATTTCTCACTGATACAATAATAAGCACCTAGGCTTTTGTACACCGCCCACGCTCATCGAACATTCCATGTCGTTTCTCTGCCAAGTGTTACTTTCTTCGTCAAATACGACATTGATCAGTCCTATTTAAATTTTAATTATATAATTTAAGTAAACAAACTCTATAAATATTTAAATCAATGCAATTCAAAACTCGTTTCTTAATACAATTTGGATTCAAATAAATAGTCTGAACGATAAATTGTAATGATAGTAGACCATTAGAGTCGAACCTACCGTAATCATTGGTCGAGCCCGTCCACTAAACTACAGGTGGTATTTAATTTTGTGGACCATCTGCTTCAGACGAGCCTCGGGTGAATATAATGTAATCATATTATTCTTAATGTCTTCCATCGAATAGTATTTTCCCTAAAAGAATTCAACAAACATGTAATTCTTTAGTAATTCTATTTTTATTATGTGGATATGAAGATTGTTTGATATAAAAGTTGATAAAGTTGTTTGGTTTTGTTAGGTAAGGAGGCACTTAATGTCATGTCTCTAATAACGATAAGGAAATCTTGTCGTAAACATTCGTGGTGTGTTTCTTGATAAAAGATTTTCATGCTGAAAGCTTTTATAAATACCTTACTAACATGACTAGTGTGTGTGTAATATTGATCAGGATGAGGGTAGCACAGGAACATAGTGATTGGCACAAGAAAAGAGTGGCCTATAACCAGCAGTGGTGATGATGATGTAATATTGAGAGGCCAAAAAAGCTTTCAAGATAACCCAAGAGTAAAAGTAATTTAAGCAATAAAAAGTGTATAAGAAAATCCGAATCTAAGCCTAAAGAAAGTGATGACTCGAAGCGTTCACGTAACACACTGGAGCGTCCTTAAAGTCCTCCATATCAACTCAATCTGACCTTTATTTTAACTGAATCATATAAAATAGAATTTTGCAAACGGACATTTCTATTTGTTGAATATTTAGTAGGCATTCCAAATGGCGGAACCCACATAAAATAAATGGCCGAGATTGACCCGTGATAAATCTTTGGAGCGTTAATTAAGCAAAGGCTTTTAAGTAGGAATAATTTTGTAACGGCCCCCGACATGACCCTGAATTTAATCATTTAATGGCAGTCGAGTCTGGTTTGCCGGCTCCTCTTGACAACGGATACATCTTGTATTTCGGTGACTTGTAAGAGAATACTGAAGAAATAGGTGGTATTGTCTGTTTAAAAAGGAAGATAACTTTTATTTTATAAAACATTCATCGGTCGGCTTCCAGTCTAACCGAATGCAGCTGAATACCAGTATTTTACATGGAGCGACTGCCTGTCGGACCTCCACAACCCAGTTAGTACTGGGTAATACGATACCCTTGGTAAGACTGGTTGTCAGACTTTTTGGGCCACAGACTACCCGTAACGACTGTCAAAGATCTACAAATGACACCCGGGACCAACGGCTTAACGTGCTTTCCGAGGCACGGAGGAAACTCGGTATGTAATGGGTGGTCACCCATCCACAGACCAACCTAGGCAAGCACGGCTTAACCTAAAGATCGACCCGAGCGGCTGATTTTATTATTTTATAAAACATTCTTGTTTTTTAAAACTGTATAATAAGCTCAATTTGATTATTCAGGAAATTAGTTTTGAGAAGATTTACGAGACAATTTTCAAAGGTACTGACCTTGTGCCGACTGTTTCATCTCTGATATTCAATTATTTTATTTGCGTAGCGACTATCTGTTATCGTTATGTGAATAATGATGAGGTGAACGATCCCTTTTCACAAATGAATCCTTAGTAATTTTTCATTCATTAGTTTCATGGTAACTGGATTACCTACCCAAAGCTTATTCGCCATGTTCGGTACTACCAAAATAAATGAACAAAGCGTATAAAGCGTGATATTTAATATGCGGTAAGTTAATATTCTGTGTATAAAACGACAGTAGACTTTTATTTTATTTGTGGTTACCTACCTTCTGCTCGATTGAATGCTCTCTGATACTGCGCCGACACTCAATGGATTTTAATGGGACGGCCATGCATTAAATTATTATAAGTTACATACCACTATAATAGTGCCTGAACACGCGTAGGAGGCGACACTCGTAAAAAAGGAATTAATTTAATATAGAATGGACTTAAGCTTCTCTCCTCATAAATCGCGTCATGACAAAATATTTAATGGCGCTATTTATTAAGATATCAGCAATTCTTGGCACATAATCCGTGAGAGTGAGAATGTAGCGGGTAATATATGAGTAGTAATCGAACTTCCTCATGAATATTTATCAGCAATATTTACGCGCGTCGACTGGTGATTGATAGTATAAAGTGAAATATTATTATGCGCGCGGTTCGTTAAACAGAAAACAAATGTGTACCAAATAGACCGCATCCGAATTACTCGCGCATCAGACTTGCGCGGAGGCCCGGGGATCATTAATAAAAATTTCGTTAAGGCAACAAGTTCCGCAGCGCTGTGACTAAGCATTACCCGAAGCCCTATAGAAGCGAACCCGATGTAAACACGCCTCGAACGTGAATACCTACTTAAATGGACTCCACTTCCCATTTACCTCTAACAGGGCATTGTCAGAATGTTAACGCATCATTGTCATGTCACAGTTTTAAAAAAGGTTTTTTAGACGGTCGGTAACTGTATGTTAATATCGGAGGGCGGTTCCGGCTGACGGAACACATGTCGTTGCTTCGGCTATTGTTGAAAAAAGTCGAAACCGACTAGCTACATGGATGGTTTAGTGATAACATCGACAAAGGTCGTTTAAACATGATACATACATATTTTACATTCGATTTCATGAATAAATTACGTGTTTATTAAAATGTTCGAGTGCCATGTTTCTTTTTTACATTGTACAAAATATTCCACGATGTTTTAGTTAACATTTACAAAACTATTTTGACCTTTACGCTTATTATCCGCTTGTGTAAAAATTGTTCCCAAATTACCGCAAACAAAAGTCCCCTTACAAAATATTTAAATTGGAGAGGTTCGAGAGCTTGCGGCAAAACAAGGACGTATTAAATTCCTAAAATAGTAACTTGGAGTTACAAAGATATTCGTGGCGTAAAGTTTGCAGCCAAAATTAATTATAAACGAAAGCAGTCTGCTCTGCTTAGCTGGCTTTAGCAAAAGACATTTTGATATACGCCGCGGAAAAACTTTCTCGTCGGTCGAGTGTTGTCTCCTAAAATAAAACAAGAGACGGTCGCAGCCGTAGATGCGTCCCACTCCAAATTAGACGCTTTTTTAACACGAACATGCTAAGGTATGTGGTGAATGTATTGCTTATAAAAAACCTTGATCAATATCGGAATGTTACATTGTTTTTTTTTTCAATAATTATTCATTAGAAAGCCTTATACTGTTATGATACATTTGCTTAGTGTTGGGTTACCTAAAGAATTACTGTCTTAATTCTTTCCGACAGTTTTTCCCAAGCTGAAGCAATAAATTCGTTCCAACCTACCTAAAATGCTTTCAGTCGTCACTGAAAACCAAAGTAATAAAAATCGTATAATAACAGAGCACGCCGGAGTTTTGGTAGCAGAGCGCACCGCTTCCAGTCACCGCATTTCTGTGGTATAAAGTTGTTCGGGCTTTGAAAAAGCAAGACCAAATTCCTGGTACGGAGAGAAGTTAGATCACGCCTGCACTCAGCTACTACTTTTAACTAAATTGAAGTTGCGGGCAAAGAGTGCACCAGGGTGCACGTGACGCATCAGTCCGTCTGTCCGTTTGTACTTCTACGTGAGTGGATTGCAGTGGACTTCTTTATTCAATGGCGCGGATGCATTTTCGAAGACGCTTCTCGTTCGCGGTTGATCGGAATGACAAGTATTTGCGGTGGCATCGCGACGCCATCCCAACCTTTGGTGGGTCTTTATTGGCACGAGCTCAGTGTGATGACTGGAACATTTTCTAGAAATATCATAAAACTTAAACACGTTTCGTTTGACCTAAATGTACTGAAACTTCGACTGACTCAGAAATATATCCGGATACTTAAGATTTCTTTTTATCTTTTAGCTTACAGCTATCCATCTCGGGTTCTTTCGTAGAGATATATATGTAACGTTTACAGTATAAGCCCTATATCAGACGTTGATAGCAACTCCGGCCAAATATAGCTACTTATGTAAGCATTAAATCATATACACATATACTTAGGGCCACAGAAGACTTGTTTGCCTGAAGCGCTACTGATAGGACAGGCCCTAATTGAAACAGGACGAATACCGTCAGGGTTCTATAAAAAGACTAACGTAGATAGAATGAAACATTTGATAGTTTACGTTCGTTAGTAACTCAATCCGTCGCGTCGGTAAATAATCAAGTATCCCTGTCAACAGCGACCTACCATGTTATTTTATACGGACAAATGTCCTTCATCAAAAACCAAATTACTGTAATTAGAAAAGTTTACGTAACAGAATTATAACTAGTACTAACAAACCACAAGGATATCCTCATAAAATCCGAATAACAAGCAATTTAAATCGATACGAACTATACGAGTTCACCGATTTTCAATATTATTACATTACACGTACTGAAACCTTACATGCGACGCCTTGGGAAGGTGAATAAACTCTTCCACCCGTATCCTGCCATTTCGGAATACTGAACAAATATTCCCGATACTTTGATTAAAGAAAGAATACTATTTATTATGTATGAGGTTCACAAAATGATCAAATTTCCACAAGTTGTTCGCGTAAAGTTGTTTGTTATCGTTTGGGCAAGTAAGTACTATTCCCTTGTGGGCTCGAAGATTTCTGAAACCCCGCGTGGTAAGGAAAGTTACAATAGAAGTAGGACGATCTAAAAACGTATAACTTACTCAGATTTGTAAGTACTTGCTTTTGATAAAATGTTTAGTTTGTAACAATAAAACTGAAGAGACAGATTTCAAATTAAATATCTTGATATTAATACAGAAATTTTGAGACCCACGGCCTACGAGCTACGACAAATGTAGCATTGCTACGAGATTAATTAATTCAAGTCGTTACGATTATTTCTTACTAAACAAATTCAACGAATGGAAAGTAATTTCCGTAGAGCATTGAGCTGTAATGTAAGTAAAGTACCTCCATCTGCAAGTACTTTACCTAAAATGTTGGTGAAGCTAAGTACCCATACTAAATGGCCGCGCAAGGGTCTCACCAAGTGACACTAGAAACCACTTATGGAGCTATCACGGCGTATCTACCTATCATGTACAGTACACTCAAACGTAATAGTGGACGCCTCGAAATTAGACGCATCCGGCGCAAGCGGTGTATTGTGAGGTGTTCAAAACTACATTAACGAATCAACCAGCGGAACAATACAACACGATAAAAAATATTCAAATTGACGGTTACTGTAAGTAATGGTGCTGTACTGTTGTTATGAAAAAAATAATAAAGTTTGTTGAATGAGTTTTGTAAGTGTTTTAGGAACTTTTTACATAGTTTGCGCCTGAGTTAGACGCGAATTACACAGAAAAGGCGTACGGTGAAGACGCGACGCAGGCATGATGCCGCTTCAAAACGTTTTCATAGAAAATGTACGTAGGCGACGTGTCGTGAATTACACTCAAGCGGCGCGGCGCAGGCACGTCGTTCTTTGGTTTCCTTATAAATTCTTTGCCTGCGCCGCACCTTACGCCTTACACCGTTTCTGTGTAATTCGCGCCTTAGGTAACAAAGATTGAACAGGAGTGGTAAATTTCAACTGAAACATTGTGAAGGAAAAACTTATTAGTGAATATATCCTAACTATCAGCCATTGAAATATACAGCTAATAAAGGCCTCACAAAGTCCAATGCTCGATGAATTCAAAATTTTCCAAAAATATCCGACAATCGAGCAAACTAAATGTTCGCATAGTTCGGTCCGTGACAGGCGACGGGCGAAGCGCTGCTACCGCCTAATTGACAGGCCCGGCCAGCCGCAGCTACACAATACAGTGCCACTATTTTAGCTAGCTACTAATAGATCGATGCTTTTATGTGTTACTCTGCCAGTGGCGACTGCTCTAACCAGCCATCTATTCAGCTCTGAATTACTTGGTCGCGTTCCATGGAAATGAGACGCAGAGTTAAGAATACCTTCACTAAATTCCGGTTAACTTCGTAATTGGACATTTTGCAAACATTACGAAAAAAATAATAGCACCATTAATAAAATTGCCTTTATGCAAACACTATTCAGAAATTATTAATCTTTCGACGGTTACGTCAGCAAAGCTCTTTGGCGTACGTTAATTTCCGACAATAATAATTTGGCTATAATTGACCACCCACGTTCTGCGAAATAAAAAACACGACGCGCTGGTTTTGCGAATTTGAGGAAAACGTTAAATTATAAACGTACGTGTAACTGTAGGGATTCAATTCGTGTAATTTCTTTATTATTTGCTTAAAAGGACTAATCCTTTGAGTAAGACGGGATTGTGGCAACAGGCGGGCAAATGCGCGGTGGCGGCTCGAGCCCATGAGACTGCGAAATTAGTAGAGCCGTGTTACATCCCCCCTCCCCCCAACCCCCACTCTTGCTTACGTCACACCCTGCACGTGAAGCCCTCGTTACAAGTGGCCGACTGCAAGAGATGCTGCTACGATTCAGAGATATATTCAAAGCTTTAGCGCTATGATTGGTAGGGTGTGCCAAGACTGAAAAATGAAGAAACTTACAAGCTTTGAAAGCGTGTAGGTTGATGAATGTAGTAGTCTCCTTGGTTAAGTTGGTAACTTAGTTAGAGGACGTAGTGAGGCGATCATTTACAATTGGAATTTAAGACCAAGGCAAGGATAGAGCGCTACGGGACAGAAATTCAACACAAAAACGGTCAAAAAGAAACAAGGTAAATACAAACATTGTTGAGTAATTTAAACCTAACAACCTAATCATTCACAGCCGTCCGATCCGTTCACAAACTAAGTGCACAACAAACAATCGCGTATTCAGAAATGATTCCCCGAATATGTACACAGAGCAGCGTGAGCAAACTCTAAAACAATTACCTTTGTTGGCACTACCAATAACAATAACATTTATCAAATTATTCGGGCGAGTAACTCGAAGGCGATACGCGGAGGAGGGAGGAGGGAGAACGAGGAACAAAATTGACAAAGCAAGCAAAAGGCTTTCAAGGCTGGCTCGCGTGTTGCGACGTGTTTGCATCAGTAATTTGTTTGTTGGCGGCAGCACACGGCTGACTACATTAATGGATCCGAGCACAGCACGCGAGCCACCAGACATGCCACTCAAACAGGAACACGGGTTATCTTCAACGTCTTGCTCAAAAAGAAAAAAGAGAGCTTTGACGTGACGCTCACTCGTGTTGCGTTGTGTCGACTTTTTGGTGGCTTTGTCTGATCCGATGAACTGATTTGTATGGTGACAGCTCGGTTATCTCAGGTCAAAATACTTTAGACGGATACTATAATAAATTTACTGGATAGTTAACTTGATATACGATCGTTATAGCGCTGGGTGTTAACTAGAGAATATATTAACACTAAAACACCTTCCACGTTGGTAAGTCTCCAAGCGCCGGAGTATGGACTGAACATGTAAAACTAAAGTTAAACTTAAACTGCAACTCCATAACTCGGTCTGTATCGACTCTGCCGCGCAACTGTTTCATCTGTTTGAATAATAGTTAAATATAATGAATGTTTTATTCAAACTTATGCAAATTCAAATTATTCCGTCTGCAGTCTTCAAACTCTGCCATTACTGTTTCTCTACAATTACCTCGCCAGAACTATTTCTGTGTCGTTTCGTCTTGAAGAAAATTGTGGTTGATTTTAATTTCAATTTCGTATTTAGTTTTAATAAATATCAGTAAAAATTGTTTACAATATACGCCATATTTTACGTAAAAAATGTGTCATATCTAAATTGAATGTGTGAAATGTAATAACACCGATAACCCCATACAATCGTTTTTTTGTTTATGAGCCTGATGTGTCCCACTGCAGGGCAAAGGCCTCCCTTTCCTCTTTCCATTTATCTCTGTCTTTTGCTATTTGGGCCCAATCCTTTTGACAAGAGTCCATCTCGTCACGCCATCTCCTTCTGGGTCTACCGCGTCGCCGGGTTCTGTTGTTCGGAACCCAATCTGTTGCCACTTTGGCCCAATTTTGATGCGACATGCGGCAGATGTGGCCTGCCCGGTTCCATTTTAATTTGGCGGCTGTGTTCAACGTCTGCGATTTGGGTGGCTCATGGCTCGCGGGCAGACCCCGAGTGCGGAATTCTGACGTTTTGTTAATGACCAGGACCTAGGAAGGATGCACGTGTCCATGAGTTTCCTTTTGAAAGAAAGTGAAAGTGATCCTTTCATGAAGTGTTTCATCGACCAATAGCTCTTCCAGGCGTTGTCGGTGCGTCGAACGACTTCTATCGTATTTTATTAATTGTGAAAAAAATATTTTTATTTTTATTTTTGGGCACATTGCACTGCAAATACAAAGTACATTTACCGAAGTCCAAGCTTAATAAGTTCTATCAATACCTCACATTCACGTCCTTATCGCATCTTAAATTCCGGACGATTGTCATAATTTATTTTTAATGCCCACGACCCAGGCACAGGAAAGCCATATCCGAAGTGTTATCGTTTAATAATTGTCGCCATGCTTCGGCAAGAAGACGGTACACTGTGGTATAACCGGGCTAAGTTAAAAATAACCCTTTACCGTGGAGCATAGTGCACACTCTTGGAGCGTGTACACTTCGTGGTGTTATCTTACACGCCATGCTGGAACGTGCGGTGCCAGGCCAATTAAACGGACTTGCTACCAGCACCACGGCTGATCGCAAACAATAACTAGCTGTCACAAGTCACATGCTACGATGTTACTTTAACACGTAAAAAGCGTATTTATTTTCAATTGTGAATGTGCCATAATATGATATTGTGAGCATTAAATTGTATGAAATGTATGATAGGTTTTATTAAATTCAATATTGCTTTCTGAACGCATCTTTAATATTTATTGCAGTGAGGTTTTGCACTTTAAAGTAACTTTGCTTCTACGGTACTTTAAAGACCCTCTCTTTATTCCATCTTGGTGGTACCATTTCTATTCTTGGATTGACTGTAACTTAGTACCTGCTTGACAGATTAAGACCCCACATTCACGAACCTTCTTATTACCTAAGCAAAGAGGTACAAAAGGGGTCGTTTATCGCATTTATTTAGCGGCTAAAGCATTATCGTGTTACACAATAACGCAGTGCCTAGCAGGTACAAGTTGGTAGTCGTGTCTCGCGCCCCTCACTATAAATCCATCAGGTCGGCTAGAGTTTAGCACTTGCCGCCGTACTTCCGTTCGTGTAGATATACTGATATACTATAGTGTTGCTACATTTACATAATGTACGTCACGCCACTGATACAAGAAGTAGTAATGTAGTGTCTAAATTGAGGGATAAACCAATACCAAACCGTAACGGACCCGATCGTATCGTAGGAATTAAGTGCAAGCTTTTATTAATTAGGTACCTGTGTATCAAGATATCCTTATATGATATGGTATGCTTAGTGTTATCATAGCCTATAATGTACAGACCAGGCAGTAGGTACTTACTGCTGGGAAATACGCCTTTGAAAGGGAGTGGGTCGATAAGATAGACATCCACGTTGATTGGTTGAAAAATTATTGATTCAATTATTTCAATTTAAAAAATGTACTGAAGTAATGAGTACTAAACGAATGCATCCTAAACCGATTAAAATTTTGCACATTCAACTGCTTTTTTCGGATGGGAAATCATCAAATGACCCCTCCCGCTCTGGGCGGAGTGGAAGGGAGTGTCAGACTCGTACTGACTAAAACCCATCCATGTTCCTTCTTTGCCCTTTGTGTTCCAGGGCCGCGGTATCTCTTTCGAACAGTCCTCGGAAACGAATAACCTTTTTTGTTTGAATTAATTTTGCTGGCATTCCGAGTACCGACCCACTGTGTATTCAATTGTACCAACTACTCAAGTTTCTTATTATATCTTAATTAAAAAGCTATAAAATAACATTGAACATTCCTGCCTGAGTGTTGACAACATTTTATAGCCGTTTTTATTGAAGCAGGTGAAAAGTTTTATTGAAATGAATTGAGTGTATTGTAACCGTGTGTAATTAAGCTAAGTGTACAGAAATGTTTTTACATGGTCTTATTTGACACCTTGCGAAATTGAAGTAGAATTTATGTTATTGGGTCACAAAATTAAAGTTAAAAGTTACTTTAATAAAATTAAAGTCTGATAACCAGTCTTACCAAGGGGTATCGTGTTACCCAGTACTAACTGGGTTGTGGAGGTCAGATAGGCAGTCGCTCCATGTAAAATACTGATGTTTAGCTGCATCCGGTTAGACTGGAAGCCGACCCCAATATAGTTGGGAAAAGGCTAGGCAGATGATGGGTGACAAAATTATTTTGGTTTGTTTTTTTCTTTTCGTGTCTTCCTAGCTATTGACTTCCACTAGATAATAAATATTATTAAAGAATTAACAATTCACTATGGTGTAAATTTATAGAGAAAATCTAGCCCAGCTAATTTAATTAGCTCAAAGTCTAGCCTAGCTTAAAACGAAATCATAACATCAAAGTTAGTTCCAAAACATCAGATATGTTAAAGACAAGTTTGTCAAGTGTTGACTGGTGGACGAGGGGCTTAACGTGGCTCCACTCATTATTTATTCAACGAGAAACCTCAGTACATTGTGGTCGGGACCTTAAGTGGAGGAACTTCACACTATGATTTAATAAACGTGGACGTACATCGAACAAGCTAGACTGTTTTGTCATGGTAATGATCAAAATTACATTACTTACGTGGGTTTATTATAATTTATGTATTTCATAGTGTATCATATCCTGTTTTCCTTCGTGCAATCCTTTAATGAAGTTAGTAGCAGACAGGCATTGCCAATAAAGGGGATTGCATTAGTTCTTTATTTTATGTATTACGTACTTAAACGAAATACATAATTGACGGTGAGTGGATGTAAAAAGCTCTTACGAATCCAACTTTATTTTTTTCTCTTAGTATTTCACGGTTGCAGCAGTTATCGAAACCTGCCTGAATTCTTTTCATTAGTTGGGTTCTCCAGATGCCTTTGATGCCAAAAATCGTGGGAAGCTCCTTTCAGCAATAATTACTTCCCAATAACGAAGTATTGATCAATTCAGCGAAGACTGCCTTTGTTTAAATTCGATGATAATTATGATTCATTGTTTTGATTTGAAACAAAGACCAGTGGTCGGAGGTTAAATAACTTATAGATTAACATCTATAAGCAGCATCTGCTCTGCGTAACAATAGGTAAGGTATCTTATTTAAGTTTCAATTCTACGCGTGGATACTTTACTAAAGTAAACAAACGTTTCTAGACGGTTACTTACAATTCGCATTTAGTTTAATGTCCTGTCATGTCCAACTGCGCAGCACAAGATGAATTATGGTATTGTCTGCCGAAACTTTGACCGTTGTTTCGTTCATATCAATAGTAAACATACTCAACTATGTACCGAACCAATGATATATGTAGATTACTTAAGTAGTAAGTACTTACGTAGAAAGAAATGTACTTTACACAAAGGGCAGAATGTCAAAGACGAAAGTTATACTTAGAACGACCTTCGGAGAAAACTTGGTACTTACTTTTATTATAGGTATTCTCTTCATATAACGCCCTTATACTTTTTCACGAAACTTATCTTCACAAGTTTTTGAGAGTGCTATAAATTCAGTCGAATGTGTGCAATCTTTTTTGCTAGTTTTTTGTAGCTTTGTTTTTGTCTTTGACGTTTATTTGTTATTAATAGTCTTACATTATTTACTTCTTGTTATTGTTATGGTCAGAGAAGGCGTTAGTAGTATATCTGTTAATGTTTTCTATGTAAGTAGTCAATTACCAATAGAATCAGCATTGCCATCCAACGTGGCAGCCTTCTGGGCGCTTTTCCTATTGACAGCCGCGATGTGGACGAACTTTTTGACATCCTGTGATTCTTTTCTCGTTTTGATACTTATACACACGGCGGCACATGAAGCTGTACATTTCCAGTATAACTTGGCCTCGCTTTTTCCTATACAATGAGATATCCGCATAAACTGGTTTTGTATAGCTTGATTGGCCGTCGTGCATATATTTTTGTTTTAGATCCATTTGTAGTTTATAAATAATGTGCATAGTAATGAATAAAAAGATTCCTACATGTTAGATCCTTCGAAGTTTACTATAAATAGTCGCAAAGTATCTGACAACCATATCTGAATAGCTAATATTTTTACTACGACATAATCCGTTTCAATGTAGTTCGTGCTACCACGAGGAGAAGAAAACCAGTAGGCACTTTAATGAGAAACAGATGACCAGTTATCCGATATCGTTAATGTAGAAATGTATTCATAACTTATTTATGACTCTATATTATACATTTTGTAGTACGAAAATTGTATTTAAAATACAACCCAGTGTCCACATTTTTGATAAATGTCACAAATAAATGTTGGTCAAACATTTACGTTACCAATAAAAATCATCGTAAAATTTGTCGCTTCTGTCAAATCTTAAAGCTTATGCATAATTTAGTTTTTAAAACTGTTAATCTATGGAATCTTATTTTTATGAAATGAGATTAAGAATTTACATATTTAGAACGTTGGTGGTACATTAAAAACTACTCAAAGTTGAAACTGAGATCCTCTAGCTTTTTGAGTGTCTGTTGGTATTAGCATAACATCTGGTGTTACAAACTACACTTTGTCTTCACTCATTATGTGGATAGAATTTACTGAAGAGCGGTCAGACACCGTAGCCTGGTTTAAAGTTCAACGTCTGTTTTTTGTAATAAGTGTTGTGTGGTAGCTCGTGACTAAATAATAACAGCCGCTCAGGTCGATCTTTAGGTTAAGCCGTGCTTGCCTAGGTTGGTCTGTGGATGGGTGACCACCCATTACATACCGAGTTTCCTCCGTGCCTCGGAAAGCACGTTAAGCCGTTGGTCCCGGGTGTCATTTGTAGATCCTTGACAGTCGTTAGGTAGTCAGTGGCCCAAAAGTCTGACAAACCAGTCTTACCAAGGGGTATCGTATTACCCAGTACTAACTGGGTTGTGGAGGTCTGACAGGCAGTCGCTCCACGTAAAATACTGGTATTCAGCTGCATCCGGTTAAGACTGGAAGCCGACCCCAATATAGTTGGGAAAAGGCTAGGCAGATGATGTTGTGTGGTATTAAAAAGTATTCATTAAACGAAATGGTATATATATGAATAACGATTCAATAAGTCTTCTGAACCACTTTACATACTTAAAAACACATCATTTTAGTTACAGAAAAAAAATTATACATAAAGATGAATTTATAAAACTCGTAGCGTTTTCGTAGCACGTCGTAGCAAACACCACAATATTCATTTTAATCGATTTCGGTTTCCTACAACATTCTTGGCCACTCGAAAATTACTTACAAAAGTTCACCACGGTACATAAACCCAGGTGTATCAAACTAACTAACAATATCCACCTTTTGAGGGTGCGGGCGCGGCTCGGGACAAAAAACATAACATTCACACGTCACCGTAAATAAAATATGGTTGTACAGTGCAAAAGTTTTCGCGCACCCCTAAATATTCCATTATGGTTGAAGTATAAATGGGGCATAAATTCGAGGAGCTAAGTTGTGACGATTACTCAGCGGGACACAAAGCGACGTTGTACTGGTTAAGGGTAGCCATCAATATGCATTTCTCAGGATTTGGCCCAGTTTTCAAGGCACCCTGGGATTGTGAAATGGATGTTCGTATAGATAGTACAGGTTTTTTTTTTCTTTTGCCTATTTTGTCCCACTGCTGGTCAAAGGCTGCCGCCATTCCTTTCCAACTCTCTCGGTTTTTTGTCTTTTCTGGCAGGAGTCCAAATTGTCACGCCAGCGTTTCCTGGGCTTATTGAACATATATTGAGTTTAAAATGATTTCGATTGGTTGGCTAGGCTTAAAGAGCCCTGGTGGCCCACTGGTACCGGCCACGAGTCTATAGCATCATGGCAGATTATTTGACTAGGATAGGATGTCAAATGGGAGCTCCCCCGCATACACAATTTGTTTTTGTTTTTGCACTGTATTTTCTAGTTTTGCACACGCCGACTTAAGCCTTGAGAGTTTTAAATCGTGAGCACTTCTCTCAAAAAGATGTAGGAAAATATAAAGAGGAAACTGGCATGTCCTGGAGCCAAATTCGAAGACATGTGGCATCCACCAACCGTGGGCAAGCGTGGTGGATTACAGCCCATTCCCTGTCATAGAGAGGGGGCCTGTAGGAGGCCGGTAGTCTCCAGCAGTGGGAACATTATAAGCTGATTATCCTTCAAAAGAATTGATTTTCATATAAAAACTGTACTACTATTTTATATGTAAGTTTGGAAGACTCAAATAGTCCATGATTGATGAAGCACCACCCTTGCTACAGTCCAGTTGAAAGTACCAAAAGTAATGACCTTTCCCATTAAAATAAATATGGTGTGACACCATACAGTCATGATTTCAATGTTCCATTGTATGTCTGAACGAAAACATTTGTTCTTGGCTGTGAACCAAGTTTTTAAGTAAGCGTATTATGATTTATGAAGGCTAATTTAACAGTTTTTGTGAGAAATACAATTTTATTTGAAATTAATGTTGGCTAGTCGCATTAAAATTGATGTATGAAATATTTTTGGCCGTAAAACATTGTAGTTATTACTGTGGTCTTAAATCACTGTTACATCTAGTGTGGTTCAGACTGAAACTTTAATGCTAACTAACAGTTAGATTAACGAAACTTGATAGGTCTTTAGCCTAAAATGTCAGCAGGCTATCAATCAGGGCTTTTCGAAATCTTTTTTAAATCTCTTAATCAATCTTTCAATCTGACCAGAGCCTCTGTAAGAGTTGATGCAAATAATCTCACTCCCCCCCTTGTCCATTGCAATCGCACAATAGCTATTCAAACATATCTAACATAAAGCAAAAATGTCGATCAAAGTTAAGAAACTTGATTAAGATACCCTCTTTCCTTATTACTTTATGTATGTTCAAGTCAAACCAAGCAAATTGCTCAGCTTTTTCGGCTTCCAATACATACTGTAAGATCCTCGTACCCTATTTCCTTCCATTAAATAAATGTTAGCGTTTATTTTGTCTCAGTCATGACTAACAATAGTTTTTTAGTTTCTTTCACGAACTAAATAGTCTATTGTGATGCAAGCTGGGACACTAAATCTCCACAGTTAAATACGGCAATTATTCAGGCAAGGCACAAAGTTTCATTGTGCGTGGCTCGCCGTGTTCTCTCGCTCCATAGTAATATGCTCACTAAATTTGGATTTTCATGCCTTGTCATCCGACATAAGTGTTTTAATGCGCTCCGTATTATACATATTTAATAGCATGTGACATTGATGAGATGACGTCGGTATCTCCATTATTTATGCTATTCAGAGCACCTCCGAGCATTACTTGAATTCGATGACTTATTAAAAATGCGGTTTCAATACAGCCCGTTAAAGAAATTAAACCACAAGAATCGTAAAGTAGGTACTCGCTCATAGAATTGGATCCCCTCGGATCGATTGAAGATAAGACCTCGTAACCAGAGAAACGTCTCGTCTTACAAACTGTACCCTGCCAATATTAAACTCACTATAATTCACAGAAAAAAAAATGAGCACAGAGATCTCGGAGATGTTTATCGCATTAATATAATACGGCATTAAGATTACAATGGGTCGGCTCAAGAGAGGTCCAATATAAGGAGCTCACAGGCTCCGCGTGCTTTGTTGTGAAAATAACTTTATGCCTCAGAAAGCGGGGGACAGTATAAAGCAAGCACAGCTTTCAATAAAGCCAATGGTCCTTCTTAGATGTTATACTCTCTTGTTCATATCCTTTGTGCAATAATGCAACGTTATTGTGCCCTCATGATAATATTATAGCGCTTAAAAGGTTTAATAGCAACTCACTTAAGAATATTTATGTAGTCTATTACAATGACATATTGTGCGCACTGACAGCGTATTACTTAAGCAATGACCGAAAACGGTATCACGCAAACAGCACTCCAATACGCAAAAGGTAGGAAGGGGAGCCGAGCACAGCCGAGCTGGCACAGGCAAGATTGCTATCAAACAGCGCCGCCCTCCTTATAGTAGCAGACAATCGCGGCTCCGCAATTACAAACAAGTTATTTACAGCCAGACCATACGGAGATATTTTAAGCTTATTTCCATCTAATCTATTGATTCACGCACGCGGCATTGCACGCTTTTAATGTTCTTATTTAGTCCAATCGGTATTCCGACTCGGTACCGAATAAGGCAGGGCCGCATTAATCATGGCCCAAGTGCTCGGCACCTATCTTTATTTCACTTGATAACGATGAAACTTCAAAATTGCGCTCTTTATTTACTCCGAAAGATCGTAGGAGTGAAATCGTAAGCACGATCGGCATGAAAAGATCGAATTTATTAGTTCATAAGTCATGAGGGTTAAGTAATAATCGTCGACAATGGGCAATAAAGAGTTTATAGGCAGTAAAGTTCGATTCCCTCGCACGTCGGGGCTCGGAAGTCAACTGCACGAAATTCAGAGTTATAGCCTCCTAACTTATACACACCCTGAACTGAACTCAATAATCGATTTTCAATGTAAACAATTTAATTACATTGGAGTATGTGTCTCTCGTGGAGTCGGCTTTCGTGTTGTTACTTCGGAACTTTTGATTATACCATTAACACGTACAGTTTACGACTTGATTGAGTTCGAATCAATAATCTTTGTCAAGAATGTAATAAAGTACCTTCTAGAATTACTATTTACGATGTTTGTTGTTAAATAACAAAATAATTATTTACGTGACGCCATAAACATTTTACGTCGATTTTTATGTTTGACATTAAATTCCGAAGTGAATGTTATCTTATTTTAAATATAAATGACTGCACCGTTTGCCCACAGAACTGTTCTGATGCAACCCGTTTAGAATTATTTGAAACCAGTCGCAGTCGTTGAACGATTTGGTTAACGAGAGTATTACTTACAGAGCAGTCGTTGCGCCTAGTTTAATCGTAAAAATTATTTAATGACAACTCCTCATCGACTTTCATTCCGTATTAAGAGATATAAATAACATTTCAGTTATTTATAACCGAACACAACAGTACCGTTGAGAATGTTGCGCTTGCGTCGGTGGAACGGAAGATTAATAGTTATTATCGCAGACAACTACCTGTTATGAAACGCTGGTGTTTACCGAATTGTTTAAAGTAATTTGTGTAAACAAAGTGCGGGGCCGTCAAACAATGGTACGGAGGTAAGGCACACTGCAGCCCTCGGGTATAGCATTACAAGGAATATAATCTTACTGCGCCTGGCGGCGAATGTTTAAAGTAAACAGTGTTGGACCGCGACCGCGCCCGCGCCCGCCGCCTCCTATCATAACATTATTGTTTTCATTGCTCGCCCAGCGCTGGACGTGGCTAACCAGAACCAGTTACCGACGTAACCTCAGATGGCCCGCCATCAACCTTATTTGAAATTTAAAAATAAAGTAAACAAAACACTTTTAATATACCATAACTAAAGCAACCACTTGTACTGACGAAGAACATGTTAGAAATCTGTTTACATTGCATTAACCATTCTTTATAACGGAGTTGTGTTTGAACAAATTAATTCACACCAACAAAGGTGTACGTAGTATTTGTTGCTAGATAACATAGTTACGATAATATATGCGTCTGCTTATGAGAGAGAATAAAAAGCTCACACCTAAGAGTTTATTCAGTCGTGCGGCGAAGGGACAACAGCTTTATTAGAAAGCTCCAAAGATTCTTAACAATGCCAATCCACTGTGAACAGTATAAAAACGTAATTGGTATCTTCAAACGCGTTTCACCGAATATCAATCTGAGATATCTTTTACCATTTTTCTTTAGAACTACAAAAGTTCATTGTTAGATAACTAGAAAGAAAGAATTTTCCTTTTTATTAACACAAACGCGGTGTATAACCTCTGAAACGACCTTAACATTACCTTTGTGGAGGTTAAGTGGGCAATGCGTAACAGTTTATCACATTGCTCTGTTTTGATTGCCCCGACCACCTCGCTGTATGATGGGAGGCGGCGCGGCGGCGCGGGCGACAATGGAATGTATTACAAGTACGCTGTCACAGCCGGTTTAAGCTCTTACAATGATTAGCCGAAATCCAGTCACGAACTATTATTGATGGGAATCGATACAGAGGACCCGGAACAAGTTGAGATGCATATACCCACGGATATCGTTTCTTGACATGTGTATTGTCAGTGACCTCAAATATCTGGTTGTAGAGCAAACAAAGCCGTTCTCAGAATCAATGACTTGTACATAGTAGTTGCACAAATAATGCATTATTCTGTTTTGTTTCCCGAAGCGGATGCGTGTCCCAACCAGCCCAACTCATTCATTTTCATTAGTTCCCATTATGTAATCAAAACACTAAATTCAACGGACGCATCGAGGAAGCAAACCGTATAAGGTACAATCAACCGCAATAAAGGGGTTGCCAACCGAAGACCTCCAAAAGCCCTATTAAAACGAAAGGAGTTTTTACATCATAGCACCATATTTGTCGGAGAATAGAAAAGAAAACAAAGTTTTTATTCTTTCCAAATGTTGCGAAAGATCATTGTTACATTTCACTTCCATAAACTGACTCTTTACGCAGCAGTAATAAGATGTAAAATCCTTCAACGGATTGCGCATATTTCACTTTGTTGGGCTCGTAAAGATTCGCTTACCTGCTTGTTTGTTGTGAGTAGGAAAGGGGCCATCGGGCGAACCTTTTTTTATCATTGAATTTTATGTGGGAATTTTAATGTGCACCCAGAACGGCACGTTCTGCTCCTCACAGCTGGGCCGCAGTTGGTGAGGATTCTTGCAAAACACGTGTCACTGCGGTCATAAAATGTCTAGTAACGCTTGCTTTAACGCCGGAATAAAGAACATATTTCTGAATAACGATAATGAAATGAACATTTTCTACGGTTCTCGGGTCGTGAAGGTTATTTATTGTTTTATCGTAAAGCCGCAGCTGCATGTTTTCAATTACTACCGGATGATTGATGTAGTAGTGTAGTATCTTTCCACACTCAAACAAGTTTATCGCCGCCATCGATAGCTGGGCTAGTATTAATATTATCCGTGGGCCCGCAGACGGCGCGGCAGAAAGCGCAACGTCATCGATCTCACACTCAGCTGCGGCTCCTCGCTAGACCCTTGGAATTACTTCAATCATTTAAAATAAGCACGCCTTCCTCGAAATGTGTCGAGAGAGGTAGCTATTGGTCCCATCATACCATCATAAAATCCACTTTGATTTATGATACACTCCGTGATCCTCAGTCTCAGTCGCTTTTGCATCTGCCGGTGTTTTTTTAGGTTGCAGGATATTGAAACTTTTTGATTTATTTCTGATTTATTTACCTCCACGTGTGGTTACATTCATATCTAATTAATGACAATTACAACCCCATAAAGTCTAATCATGAAATGTACCATTTAATTCGTTTTCGTAATCAACTAATAAGAAGTAACTAATGTTTGAAACAGCTGGAATTCTAGCAAGAAATCCAACGGGCGGCGCGCAGCGGGACGCCTCGACAATGCCAACCAAATTAAAAGGAACCGTAAACGTTTCCACTTGAGCCTTGCTAAAATTTATTGCTCTGAGTTTTTTCTCTTGTTTCACTTGCTAATGAGATTCGAATGCTGCAGCTGTATTATTCGAGATGTTGGACGAAGATTAAAAAAATCTTGCTGAGAGTTTCTATTTACGGTATTGCAAGAGAAAAGATGTTTACCGCAAATTAAAGCCCTTCGTTTTGTTTTTTGTTCACGTAATACTGATTTTGTTTCTCAGCAGAATGGGACGAACCGAAGTAAAATATTCTCCCGCTACGCATATTGAAATTTGCGCGAGTAGACGCGAGTAGATTGCAGAGCGTCTTATTGCAAGCGATAGGTATGATGAGAAACGAGAATCTTGATTCGAAATTCTATCTCGATGTTATAAAGCTGGTATTGAATCGGAGGCAGTTCAACGCGGGTGGTCCTTAGGCTATGTCGGCTGAGCGAAGCAAGAATGCAAATTTCACTAGTGTTGCTGGCCGGTATGTTCTTGAACTCTGTAGCAACTAAATGAAGGCGGCTAACCATAAGCTCGGCTAGGAAATTACTAATTAAGAGCTCCATAATAAGGCTTTAAATTATAAGTTACAAACTATTGTGGTACGGGTATATAATTATAAGCTAGCAAATCGCCGATTGAAAAATATGATAAGGTAAGTAGTGTAGAGAATTTTGTAACGAATGCACGACACGAGATTGGGGGAGCTATCGCTGCGATCGATGTTAAAAAAAGAAAATGGTGTGGAACGAATGATGCAGTACGAATTAAGTGCGGCAAACTAGATTCACGGAATAAAAAGGCGCTCTTTTGATGGGCTGACGGAGCTAAGTACGGACAAAGGGACAATAGTGAAAGAGCAAAGTACCGGAGCGTGGCGATCCAGTGCTTGCTTCCGGCAACGTGGGAACGCCTTTTATGGCTATCGATAATTTCTAGTCTGATATTCGATATTCATAATCCACCCCTCCCTTAATAGTGTTTGTGTCCAATCAATTTGGTTTAGATAATAGTAAGTATTTCAGCCTAAGCTGTAAGTTTATGTGAATTATTCTTTCAAATATTATCCAAAATAGATTATTTTATTCTTTCTAACACTAAAAGATACTTTTAGAAGTCATTTTAGAATATTCGAATTTAATCTACACTACCTCTTTTGAAATTTAATAATGCTGCAAAGCTTGTTACATCTCTTTCATATACTTATTCATTCATCTTAATTTTACCCTGAAGCCTTGGTATAACGCCGACATTATCGACGACCATCATCTCATCTTATCTGCACTATCAACCAGATCATAACAAATGAATTTCCTAACTAAATTCCAATTCATGTTTCGAACGTCTGTCTACACAAAATCCAAGTGCGAGTCCAATCCTCGTCCGCCCATCGCTATATTCCTAAACAATAGTTCATCAAATGGTATCGGTTCACCCGACGTGTCATTTCACGGCCCATCGGCCGTTGTACCATTTAGCACTTCCATTTTCTTGACGAGAACCGCTTTTCTACAATTACTAGTTTTATTACCCTTTCACAATATAGTTTTACCACAAAATCATGCTGTTGCTCATGTTGTATTAGCATTATTATAGTCCAGTGGGTTTCATGACCAACAGTGACAAATTGCGTAGCGTAAGTGGACTTCAATTTCATTCATGTAAACAGGCTTCAAGTACCATTTACAATATTGCTTTCGTGTAATTTGCTGTTTAGTCATTTGAGGCTTATATCGCTATTGATCGATTCATCGCGTATTTTCTTCTCATACATTTCTATCGTCTGTAAATTGTCTATTAAAACTATAGCGATTCTTTTTTGTAAACCTACTGCAGTTCCGATAAGTGTATGGTAGAACATTAAAAATTGAGGGTTGCTCTTGCCAAATACTACCCCAACGTCGGAAGCTCCTCACAGTTTCGGGAAGCATGATTTATCGGACAAACTTACGCCATTACTCATCTCACCATTCGTTACTCCAATAAAAAGAACGTCTTCCGATAATTTATTGGGAGGAGTATGGATTTTTTATTATACACGTCTATTTTAGAGTGCACTCTGTCGCACTGTTATTACTTCATAAATAAAAGATTTGATTTACTATATCCTCAGAATGCTGTTATTACTTTTTGAGAGGCCGTATGATAGTTTCTTCCTTGTTATGGCTGGTTTATCCTTCATGGTATTCTCGCATAGAAGGTATATTAAGTTTTGTTGAAATATTTGGGGCTCTTCAAACACCTACTACTCATAGCCGGTTCCATGGGACAGCTGATGCGGTGAACAGGTGAAACATTTTATCACTAACAAGAGCTTAAACAAAATATACAGACACTGTAAAGCAATAAAAACACAGATGTTTGTGCAAAATGAAATTATGCATGCGACAGATGTAACTGACATTAAATAAACCAAAATTGTTGTTCAAGCGACACATCTCGTTGGAAAAATAAATATGTGCGTAGCCTCTACCTACACAAAGATAAATAATAATTTAATCTCTACTTAAAAATTAAATAAGGACTAATTAAGAAAAATAAATAATAATAGTAAATTCAATACCTTTGAGGGTGCGATCATAAATTGTTGAACTTGAATCGGGCGAAACACACAAATGTACGAATAGGAATGCAGAGCAAGTTGTAAAAGTTTCAACTTTACCAAATGACTAAATAACTGCTACTTGCATCAAACTTGTCAAGTAAACAGACGCGGCACACAAAACACGACTTCTAAATACAGTTTAGTTCACTTAACAAGACGTAACACTGAAGAAGATGAAAATTAAACTTCTCAAAAACTTACACTCACAGTTAAGTTAAACTCACTTAGAAGTTAGGTTCTAGTTAGTAGGACAGTAACACTGTGTCCATAGAGCGAAAGCTTCTCAAATGTCCAAATAACACTGCACAATTATAATGTGTCGCACAAGGTGTAATCACAAGACCGGGCGGACCGGTCGGCGGCGGCGAGTGGCGGCGAGCGACGAGCGGCGGTCGGGTGCGTACGGCGGCGTGGAGTCGCGGCGGCCGCGCGAGCCTCTCTGCCTGCATCACAGAAACCCTACGGCGCGCGCGGGGGCCGCCGATAGACGAAAATGGCTTCACAAGTTAATTTTTTTCTCTTTCCTCCTTTAATATTCCGCATATGCCGTGCGCGGCCGGCGGTGCGAGCGCATGCGTCCCAACCCCGGGCCCATGTAGGGGTTGTAATGTAACGCGATGCACCCGCACTTTACATAACTTATTGGGCCGTTTATTGAAGCCACTGTTTAATATCCTTTCCATGTCGGCTTTGTGCGTAGCTTCCTCGACATTGATGTTCAAAGCGAGCGATTATTAATCCTCGTTCAAAATACTTTCGTCTAACAGAACCTGTTCATCAATCTCAATGTAGTGTTAGTGTTGCCTGCACGTGAACTTTCACCGAACAATGATGGGTAAATTGTACATAGTTTGTTTTAATTACCGGTTACTTCTTACACGGCGCCTCACAGAAGTTGAAAATTATGTTTTAATATCAGCTCCACTATACTTGTTGGTTCGTAAAAGGGATTACACCAAACTACTTTACCGTCGACTCTTTTCAACCGAGAAAGACTTTTCATTATGGAATTAGTAGTGAAGTAAAATGCTTTAGATTCTCTCTATAAACAATTTTATAATTTATGAGGAAATCTCTTTATGAACTTATTCTTTGTCGGTTTATTTCGAGCTTTTAGTTGCTTCATAAAAACTGAGTGGGGAAATGTTGCCGGAATAAATTATTTATTGCTCAGCTCTTGGACACCCATTAGCACAGCTATTACATTTTATTTTAGTTCAACGACGGATTGACGAACTTGTTTTATAATTAAGATTAAGAGGATCCTGTTATATGACAGTCTTTTAATCAACCATTTTTTAACAGCCGCGCCGCATATACGTTTCGGAGACAATTTTTATTACATCTAGGATCTATAAAAAAGAAGAAGCTGAAAAAAGAAGTTTTTGGAAAAGAAAGATCCAAAAGAGGTGCTATTCAAATCTGCATACATTGTTTTTAATTCTTGGCTTATACACATACTTTATTAGCTTACCTTTAGTTCAGAAAGGAAAAAAAGGAAAATAAAACATCGACCGTGCTCCGCATAAAAGAACATTGAATCGAAATTAGATAAAAACACAAAAGCTCTAAAAGACACGTCACACAGATCCCTAGTCACATTATACACTACATTCCGAACGATTCTCACACAAGTAAAATAACAGTTTTTTTACCGAAGCTCGTGAGCAAACATCCGATTGTTCGAAGTTTTTGCATTTCGTCCACGTCCAGTGCACACGTAGTAGGACAGGTACAGAAGGCTGTGTTACTCGTTGACAGTGCGCCGAAATACGGCCGGGCGAATTAGCATATAGTTCCCATGTGCACCGTCAATCGGCCGCGTCCGCTATTCCGCGTCGCGCCATGCTTTCGTCTTTTATGTCATCAGCGCACTATAGCTACGCGAAATAGTGATGGGAAATAGTTTGTGAAGCTTTTTGTTGTACAATTTTATCGATTTCAGTTTAGAAATTAAACGAGACTCCATCATAGTCGAACCGTTAGGGTATCCAGTTATTATGAAGTGAAATAAATACTTATGAATGTTTAAGAGTACGTATCGAGTTATTGACTGAGCTAGTCAGTTTATCATCGTTTTTATTAAAAACTTTTTATTATTGACGTAATAGATACTATCTTTAAATCAAATAGATTGCAATATTAAATTTCTCAATCTGTGCATTCGAAGAGTGACGTTAATGTCAATAAAAATTACATTGCTTGAATATTTATTATATGCTAATGATGAGAAACGTTTAATTAATGCTTGCACTGTAAACATTTATATTCTATTAGCATTTTAATAGTTATAAAATACGCCTACATCTGAAGTTGAAGTAAGGCATTGCAACGAATTTTCGGTTCAGCGATTTTAACTTTTGTGCCATATATTTTGGGTAGCATTTTCGCTTGTCACATTTTGTGTTTGTCTAGTTCCGGATAAGCTTTGATGACAGCCTCATCTGTAAGCTACGATGTGACCTAAGATCCAGCGCGCTTGCCTAAAAGACGCCTATTCACGTTGGCCCTGAGGCTCTTAGGTAAAAGCGTTCCCGTTTCATTCTCTATTTTTTTGTTTTTAACAGATTCTAGTTGCATGGCGTTCATTTTAGTATTTATCTTTCAGGATAAAACTGAATACAAAATACTACATATTATAATAAGAAATATTGAATTTTACAAACTTCTATGCTTTGTCACGATACCTCTCTTAGTATTAGTGGTTGTTTCCTTCTTTCGATACTAACTTTTACTATTTTTAATAAACATACCTACTTTTAAAGTTTCCGATTACTTTCCTAACCTAACCTAATTTCCTTTTTCCGATGTCTAAAAAGAACTTTGAAGTGTTGCCTGCACTAATCAACGCACTCCCAAACACTTTTGATTCTCTCAGCGAATTTACGGATTTTCATCAAGACATCCAATTTCCGAGATAGAGAAAGATAAACCATTTTATTAGTATTTCAGTAAACAGTGTTTTTTTTATTAAAAAAGAAAATTCGTATAAATTGACAATAGAAAGAAAGTCACTAACGAACACAATTATAATAACAAAGGCTAAATAAACGTTGACCTAAATTGGGCTTTAAACATAAAAGAACGCAATTCCTTCCTTTAAAAGTTTCGTAAAATCACGAAAAGGCATTATGAATGTATTGTTGAGGTGCTAAAACGTAGTTTCGATATGCATTCATTGTGGTCTCAAGCCTGATTGTAGGATTGCGTGTGCCGACTTGATAACTAAGCTTTAAGCGCACTCTGCTATTAAAATATGGATATTCCGTACGGTAGCAATATTTCTTTTTAATTTATCCAATGAAAAAAATGAGCTCGAATTATTTATGGTTTGTTAAAGTGATGCATCACTCTTGTAGTTCATTTCCGAGCGAGTGAAGCTATTTAATCGAGTTAGTTTTTGTTGAGAATTCTTTGTACACTTGTAGTGATACTCATATAAGGCTAATTGAACGCTACTCAATTTACAAACTTGTTGATATGTATGAGAAAATGTGAATTTACTTGATATGGTTTGTGGGAATACGACATTTAGCGAACAGGCCTCATTACCTTATTTAGGTATCTGAATAACTGGTACCTATTATAAGTGAAAATGCACCGAGGTAATTATGAGTACCTGTCCATGCTTACTACTTGTACACCCAGACTTTAGTACCTTTCTGTTAGGTGGTATATTTTTCTCTTTTACCTTTTTTGTCGCATCCAACACAGTCTTTCCCAAAATTTTCCTCGCAGAGCCGGCATCGTCTGGTTGCACGTAAACACAAATGCCATTAACAGCTGACTAAGCGACGCGACGCCTCCACCACTTTTACATAGCTATTGCCTTTATTTTTCCATTTCCGTTCTTATTAATTTTTCACTTAACTTTGCTTTTAGTCCGTATTTTTGGACTTTAAAAGCTTAAAAATCCTGTTAAAAATTCATGGAGTGCAGAATACAATGTTTTGTGAGAAGTTCATTTAGCATTAAAATACATTTAAGCTACAATGCAAAATTTCGTCTGTTACAAAGCAAGGTTGTAAATACAATTCGTATTTTCACAATTAACTTAGAAACAACGAATTAGTTTAACAGAGACTGCTTTTCAAATTATCGTAATGGAGATCTGTGTACTGTGGAGTCTGTGTACACAAAACATGGCCGCTAATGAACAGTACACAACACAAAGTTGTAAGAAATTCGTTATTAGGTACCAGGAGTCCAGGATCGGTGAAGTTGTAGCATCTAACTGGTTATTATGGTCGAAGGCCGTAAATTATTACTACTTGTGCACTGTTACCGTCCGGTCCCTCGGTCAGATGTGTAATTATTGTACACAGCTTTAAGTGGGTAATATGTATGTATGGATGTTGCAAGTACTGGTACACAATATATGGGCTACGCAAAATGCATGTTGCAAAATCCTATACGTCGTTGTAGCTGTTGTAGTGGTTATATTGTTTATGTTATATATTAAAAAGAAATAAACAGTCAGTTCTCCCTTAGAGTTTTCCACTTTCTATGAAGTGCGCGCTCTCAAGTTACAAACTGTATCAATTTAACACATAAGGACTCCTTTTATATTATATCATATTCAAGTCAACAAGCTTAACTCACACAGTACTTATACCAGCAATTATATACTGGGCTATTACAAACGTCTACTATTTACGGTAATGCTTTCAATTAATTAAAATTAATTCATCAGTAACAATGTTAATATCTCACAGATAAAGACATTCAATTAGTAATAAATTACCCTCTATCTTTCTCTCCCCGTATTAAAAACAACAGTTTTAGATAAGGTATCAATTAACTTCATAAATAATAGTCATCGGAGTATGGTATAGAATTTTATGAGCTCTATTTTATAGTAAAGTTTTATTGGCAGATATCAATAACGATTGCATATATTAACGTCAACGACAAACGACTGTAATAACTAGTTCTTGTAACGTGTTATAGTTATCGCCTCATTCAGTAGAGGAGTCCACAGAGGTTTGAAGGCTAGATATGGCATACACCTCCTTGTACGTTATTATTATATCTTTGCCGGTGACAGTACTTTTTAACAGTTAATATCTGAAGGATCTCGAGTACTGTTACTTCCAGAGACGATCTGATCATGGTTTACCAGTAGGATATCCTAATGGTAAACTACCAAATGGACGTCCAATCGTCCACTACATACGTACGTAGTGGACGTTTGGATTAGCGTGAATCTATCAATATCAGAAAAAAACTTAAAACATTAACTTAGAATCAAAAAAAAGTTTCTAAAGAATAGATTAAATAATCCAAAGTTTAAATACCAAAACATGTTCATCGTTTTTTAATCATAATTTATTTACAGTCTAAGTTAAAATAAATTAAGAAATTCTTTATTAACAATTGAAAGTTTTTATAATTGAAGTTTTTATTCATTTCTAAGAAAACAACTATTCAGCCTCGTTAAACTACTTGAAAGTCATTGAAATACTAATCAAAATCAAAGCATAACTTACAAACTTAGGTACTGTTTAATTATTAAAACCAATAAAACTTATTTAAACTACAATAAAAATAACTGTATTGTTAAAGTCAACGCTGAAGAAGAATTTCATTTTAATTAGTTTCGAAAAGGCTGTTTCATAGTAAAAAAAAACATGGATAATTGAACCCAATACTACCACTTAGTTACAAAGTAACAACTACACTTAGGGTCTGTTACACCACCTGCGATTAAGTGCCCGTTAACTTACTTGGCAGATTCCATACAAATACTGATCCATTTTTGAATTTATTCAGTAAATAGTGGATATTCGAACATCGAGAAATAGGCCCCTTTTTTTTGTTTTTTGTTTTTGATGGGACGTCATCAAATAACCCCCCCCCTCCCCCCGCTCTGGGTGGAGTGGGAGGGAATGTCAGACTTTTACTGACTAAAACCCATCCATGTTCCTTCTTGCCGTTTGTGTTCCAGGGCCGCGGTATCTCTTTCGAACAGTCCCGCAGCCGAAATAGGCCCTTAGTTATTTAATTCTTCAAAACAGTTACGTTGCATAAAACCCGCACATACAAAATAACTCATACACAAATAAAGTGTGAAAAGAGCAATTCCCCGAGGCCATTTCCTGTATAAATCCTGTAAGGTCTACTGAGGTGTGAATAAAGTAGTGTTACTGGATAGCACCTCATTAGTTAAGCTTGAATTGAAATGAGCTGCAAAAATAAAGCAGCGTTACTTTACATAATTGAATTACATTTGAATACTGCAGTTTTCTTGTGGATTAGATTAGTTGGTGTTGAACAGAGGCTCGAATACCATCGTTAAGTAGTCTTTTAAACAGGTAAGGTAGGTACAGATGGTATTTCTAGACGAGTGAAGCGGTTAAGATATACGTTGAATAGTAATTTTTTTTACTTGGATGTTTATCTGACTTGTAACCGATTAATGATTATTTTACGGTGGGATACAATATTTTTTATTTATTTAACAGTTTATGTACACACTAAATACAGAAAAGAAATAAGGAACAGGAATTTTTTTTTTAGCTTGTTTTGTTTTTAAGGAATATTTAAAAAGTAAAGAAATATATTAAACAATTTTATATAACACATAGTATGTAGATTTTTTAGTTATTTATTATTATACAATTGTAAACGAAGGGGATGAACGATGCACAAAAAAGTCAATACGTTTTATAAAACTGGCTACAATCGATCGTTCACATTGGAGTAGTACTTATTCAAAAACACAAACTACGAGGCTATTCCATAAAAAAAAATTCTTTAACTTCACAATCACAACTCCTCAGTTTACCATAAAACGCAAGGAAGATGAGCAATAATTTTCTTTTCACCAGTACCCTAACTACATACACACAAGTACGCAACTCGCCTGATTGATAAAAAATCCACCCCTCTCGACATGATGATTTTATAGCTTATTTGATTACCAGAGTATTACGGGGCGGAACAGTGGAAATCCCATTAAAATCCGTTGCGCAAACAAAATGATTTTTGATGGTGTTTTCGCCAATATTCACAGTCTGTGAGAATGTTCATATTCGTAATCTAATCACGTACTCTGTCGTGGCAGATAACAGCTTCTGTAATACACCATGGTAACACGAGACGGAGGCTGTGGATTATTAATATGTTGGTCTATCTAAGTCTAGAAACTTATTTACTACACGAACGTGCTGTAAAACAAGTTGAAGTCATTTAGAACTGAGCTATTATTTGAATTCTATTTTCGGATCGGTAAATATTCATAATCTCGAGGAGGAGCTCGTGGCTAAATAATAACAGCCGCTCGGGTCGATCTTTAGGTTAAGCCGTGCTTGCCTAAGTTGTGGATGGGTGACTACCCATTACATACAGAGTTTCCTCCGTGCCTCGGAAAGCACGTTAAGCCGTTGGTCCCGGCTGTCATTTGTAGATCTTTGACTGTCGTTAGGTAGTCAGTGGCCCAGAAAGTCTGACACCAGTCTTACCAAGGGGTATCGTATTACCCAGTAATAACTGGGTTGTGGAGGTCAGATAGGCATTCGCTCCATGTAAAATACAGGTATTCAATCTATCTGCAATCGGTTAGACTGGAAGCCGACCCCAACATAGTTGGGAAAAGGCTAGGCAGATGATGAAGTATTCATAATCTCGTAGTCCTACTCTTCACCATTAGAGTAATTAAATCCATCAAACAAAAAACCTATTATCCCCTTGGTGTAGAATAGATTCAAAACTAAAAGGCTCTCTATGCAGCTTTTATCATTCAAACGAATGGACAAATCCGATTAAAAAGCCTATAAAGAAATTAACAAACCAAAAATCGGATGTCGGGATGTCGCACACATATACCAATACAAAAACCACATGACAAAGGCATACTGTACGGACGACTAACGACAATTTATTTTATATAAATAAATAAAATAAAAATGTAAATTTATATAAATAAACTAAAAATGTCAAATTGACGTTGGTCGTCCGTTCAGTATGTGGCTCATCTAATATTATGTGTACCACGAAATAGTCTCATCAATTTAACTCCAGTTTAATCCACATTTTTCAGAGATAAGGTGGAATTGAAGCTAAAACTGATCAATCACAGAAAAAAATGCACAAACCGTAAAAACCAAAGCGAAACCGTGAAAACGCTTTTTGTAGGGCATAGTTAATAAGACTAATGTAAACATTTACAAATAAATATAGGGTGACTGGTAATTAGTGACCGATACTTAAACACGTGATTGTACTCATGATAACAAACAACTTTCCCAAAGAAACATTTTTTATACTCGTTCACTTTTATCACAATAAAACTTGCTGAGCGGGCTTGCGAGCTGCAAGGGTGCTCTCTACCCACTGTTGCACGATACGATAATAATGAGACAGAACAGCGTCACGCGGCTAACAGTTGATAGGTCAAAGTCGCGAGTTTCTTACGGCTGTTGAGCTATTGTGATAAAAGTGAAAGAGTATAAAAAAAATCTTTGGGAAAGTTGTTTGTTATCAAGAGTACAATCACGTGTTTAAGTATCGGTCACTAATTACCAGTCACCCTATATACGTACATAAATATATAATGTTAATTAATTCAAACCTTTTCTGAACACACATTATACCTAACACTATTTCGGCTGACAATCAGTGTAGAATGTAGAACACAATATTTCCGTTCAATTACAAGCTTTTTGTTTATCACTAACAGTGTGAATGGCTAGGGTGTCTGCCCAAGTTTGTGCCATAAAGGCGACGATGACGGCAGGCTCCCTTGTTGATATTCATGTCGGGTAAGTGGCCCGTGCCTCCGTCGAAGCCGCGTCAGCTAAATTACTTTATTACTACCGTCTATAGGTAAATAGCTACAATACTAACTCCTTTTACGAGGTACTTGAGGTTAGAACTGTGTACTTTTATTTTGAGAGATAATTTTAGTCGAAATAAGACACTGTTTTTGGTTCTAAGCAAAGCTTGATCTGAGTAAACCTGTCCATCTTCCGGAGAAAAAAAAAACAAAATAATTGATAAGGTAGTTTTATTAAGTTAAAGGAAAACTTCCAGACGTTATTTTGTACATACATAAAACATATCGAAGAGAGGCCATATTCAAATATCTCTTGATAAATGTCACCATTATTATTTTTATCTGAGGAAGGGGCGCGCTCAGAGGGATGTGAACCCCACAACTGAAGGGTTCACATAAGTAAAACTTTGCTTATTAGTGAATTGAAGCATCTTGAAATAATATTTGTGAAATAATATTTCCATTACAGTCAGTTGTTTTGTGGGGCTCCTGAATAAATGTGTAGGCGTTATGAAGATCAGTCATCGTACGTTTCGGTCATGTCTTTGATAAACAACATTTTTTTTATAATTTGAGACCATCTACAAACCAATTAATCAAGTAATTTATTTCTCAATGATGCTAAGCTAAAATTATCATTGTATTGTATAACGGGCTGGTTTCCGCAACTCCACGTCAAAACGCGTATTTTGCGTGCGGTATTTTTTTTTGTATTTTCATTTTTTTTAATTATCATTATTCATAAACTGAAACTAAAATATCATCAACACAAATATACAAGTGGAGTCTTACAACCCCATAATCACATAGAGTGGGCGAATGATATCTATATAAAGACGATATTCGCAGCCATTCATAAAGCGTATAAATGTAAATGAGAGAACATGTCACAAGAATAAAAGATCCAAGATGGACGGATCATGTAGGCAAATGAAATTGTAAGAATGTGTAATGAAACCACGAGCGAGATGGACACAGGCAGACTTCTAAAGAAATGTATTATTATACTGCTTTTCATATTAATCATTGACTTGAATATTTAAACATATCTATACATACATATACGGGGTGTAAACAGACCCTTCACGAAGCCGTCAACCAAGCATTCTGTACATCAAACTAAGTATCTTTACGCAAAAATTATTGCTGGGAAACGACTTTTTTTTTTGGGGTGAAAAATTACGTTTTACGGTAAAACTCAATGTAACGGACTCAAAACATTGTGCTGATGGATGGATTGAATAATACAGGGGTCGTGAAGGTGTTTAAAGTAAAAAAAAATCATTAGAAACATAGATTTAAAAAAAACTTGTGAAAAAGTTGGAAATTTGACCCCCAATATCTCCGTAACTAGAAGGTTCCCAGGTATGGTCTAGAACAAAAAAATGATCGCAATAACGGGGAGAACAAGTACCCTTCGGCTTCGTTAAGGGTCTTTTTACACCCTTTATATAATAGATTGAACTTGCTTTTCATGTCTGTATGTGGGACCACGTTGTGCTCATTAACCACGAAACAGATTTTAATGCGGTTTTACGTCATCATTTAGGTGTGAGGGTTTATTTATAAGGAATAAAATACACAATATAAAATCACGCCTGTAATCCCCACAAGGTTAGGCACGAAATGTGGGTGTACTATTAGGTACACCTGTACCTAATAGTACACCCACATTTCGCCAGTTACGTTTAAGTCCCATGTAGGGGGCTAGCCTATTGCCATCAATCGGGCACAAATCCAGACTCCGTGGCTGCTACTGAGAAATTCCTAACGGAAAAACCCAATAACACTTTGCTTGACCTGAGAATCGAACCTAGGACCTCATGCTTAGCAGTCGCGATTGCGAGCACTAGACCAACGAGGCAGTCAAAACACATTTATATTAAATTAACTTATAAAAAAGCTTAATGTTTTGTCAAGTCATAAAAACTGTGAAAAGCAGGGGCGGGTCGCTAGTATATTTGTAAAGTTTATTTTTAAGCTTCACTATTTCTAAAGGCTTCACTAGTTTATAAAACGAGCTAGCATTGTGTGTATACAATCAAGTTGAGACGAAATACTTGTAAACCGATTTTACCTAAGGAGTGAAATATGTCAGTCTAGATTTAAGGCTAGATTGAAACTATTAATTGGTAAAGAGCACCCTGACGGTTGAACAGTTGAAAGCTGAAGAGTATGAAGTTATCAAATATAATTATGACTACAAAGAGTACAAAGAAAAACTGCTAGAGAAAACATAAAGGGTGTAAAAAGACCCTTAAAGAAGCCGAAAGGCACTTGTTCTCCCCATCAGTGAGATCATTTTTTTGTTCTAGACCATACCTGGGAATGGAAAAAAAGTTAAGGAGATATTGGGGGTCAAAGTTCCAACTTTTTCACAAGTTTTTGTTAAATACATGTTTTTAAAGTAAGATTTTTACTTTAAACACCTTCACAATCCATCCATCAGCACAATGTTCTGAGTGCGTTACATTGAGTCCTACCGTAAAACGTGATTTTTCACCCCAAAAAAAAAGTCGTTTCGCAGCAAAAATGTTGGCGTAAAATTATTTAGTTTGATGTACAGAATGCTTGGTTGACGGCTTCGTGAAGGGTCCGTTTACACCCTGTATTTCTCAATGTTTTTGTGATACTCGAATTTGTGACAAGCTTTCTGTCAAGAAACATAAGTAATTCCTACTTTTCCAAGATTATTTACAAAACCACGAAAACTAATAATACTTATGTATTTTGATGTCCCAGCAATACTAATGGCATTAATAGTTCCAATATTTGTGTTCCTACTTTACTCTGACAGTTATTACTGGTTTTAGTTGGCAAGAAGGTTATTACTGTATCCCCAGCATGATTTGTAATAATGGCTTATATTATTTACAAACAGAAACTCATAATTCATACAATAGTCAGTTAGCAGTCACCACTCAAATATTATTTTTTATCGAAGTTAGTAGACAACAAACATAAACAAATAGTAGAGCCACTAAATGAAATTGCAAATAAACGAAAACGTCAAGTTGTACAAAGTTTAGTGCTTTTCTCACAGTTTTAATAAACAAACAAAGAAATAAGGAAAGTTTTGGCCGGAGGGTACTTATTGTTTTGCTTGACCTCGATAACCGAAATTAGAATAACGCGGGCCAAAACAAATTTGTGAAAACATTGTGACGAATATACAACGTGTTTTATTGGAGAGACGAATTTAAAATGTCGTCCCCGACTATGAAAGACTTCGACCCCACCAGAGTGGGGACATGGCAGTGGGGACAACGGGAATACACCAATAAGACGACAACGCAACCACTATTCTCGATTGGTTTTATATAAATTATCATAATATTAACTACTTTTACTCAAATGATTAATGATCATCGCTACATGCTTCGCTTTGAAAAAGCTTTCAGTTTACACGACAATAGCTTGCTTTTGTAACAAAATGAACCTACAGTAACAGCTATTTTTTTGTTTTCAAGAATCTTCATTGACTGATTGAACCCGAGACGTACCCGTGGCGTAGCAGAATCGCTACGCTACTGCCTCAACCGTGCCGTTTAGCTCATCGTTCTCTGCTACGATTTGTGCTACGGTCCTGCCAGATAGTGAAAAACACCACTATGTTGCTACAACATACTGGTTTTTACACACCGACTCATGGCCACAATTGGCAACAAAGAACTTACTTTTTCTCTTCATACAAACCAAACAAAAATTAGCAATACAATAGTTCCGAGAAAGCGAAAACTAATGACGAGATCGCCTATCTCGTAGGCTTATTTTTCCCACCTAAACCATTTCGATTTGTTGCACTCATTCATTCAGTATTTCAGCGGCCATGATTGCCCGTTCGCGTGAGCGCCTCTGATAGTTTCGAGGCCGCACAAAAACTACCGGTTATCTGTACGAAATGAACGATCGAAATGAACTATAGATGCATAAATAATATAATATATATGCTTACAATATTAAATAATGGTATTCGTGACCGGCGCGGCTATTCTTTTCAACGCAGCGTTTGTTGTGTGATGTATGGCGGGTTTATTATTAAATTAGACAATGCGGTGACAGTCAGAAGATTTATATCACTGATTTATAATACAGGCCTCTTAGATTGAGATACGGTTCTAATGTTATTTTCAAACGACAAGGCGTATTCACATGAGAGCACTTTTCCCTACGATTTTCTGACGAAGCTTCAATGTACTTTTATTTTTCAGAAAAGTTTTTTGCTCTGTCTTTAAACTTAAAAGCATACGTTCATAGTAAATGATGCTTAAATAATTCGCCATTAAATAAAAAGACCTAACTTAGACTATTTAATGGTGTGCCTTAAAATGTCTTACGCAACACTACCATTAAAGTCTGCGTAGCTTAAACAGAACGAAATATCTCAGGACTATTTACCTAACCAATTACTGACATTATATTTTCTTAGAAGGTTTAAGTAAAGATCGCTTTTACTTATTTTCAGGCAAATTGCGTTGTCATACTTTATTGTTAATAAATAAATAAGTAAATCAAGTTAATAATCTTTATTAGATTGGTAACTTTATTTACTTATTTAAAGTTACAGTCTAGGTAGATTAATTGGTATATGTAAATGTGTGTATGTGGTTGTGGGTGTGCTGCCAAAGTTTGTAACTCAAGCAAGACCGACGTAGCAGGAAGGATTCAAACAACGAAAATCAACGAACTTCGTAGCTAAAAGTTGAAAACAAAACTTTGAAAAATCGAAGGAACGAGAACTGCACACGCTCTAAAACCTCGCGAAGTTAAACTGCCAACGTGAAATGTGCTTATACAAAAATAAATGCAGAATCGTAAGTAGGTATTAATCTGAAAAGCCAGCCGATCAGATAAGTTCCCGCGTCCTACCTACGAAGGCATTGTCACAGTTGGCTGAGAGTCCGGCGCGCTTGCCAAATATGTCGCAACAGATAGCGAGCCGTCGCGTAGCCCCGCGCCCGCGCCGCCCCCGCCGCCCCCGCCCGCGCTCCGCCAAAGATTTACTACTGAAATTCTGTCACACTCCCTTCCCAACGCGACGCGCCGAATGCACGTTCTATACCGACTCAAACTTCTATACAACAGTTCGGGAAGTTCGCTGATTTATTTTCAAAATTTTAAAGAACTTAACAACAAATATTTGGTTTCTTGTTGGTTTGGCTTTGTACAGTATTTTCCGATTGAAGAATTTTGACGTATTCGGTAACACAAAGCAACTTGCCATTGCCATATTTCAATCACCGAACCTGAAACCGTGGCGAGCACCCTGAATGGAACAGTAGGAAACTTTAAATGGTATAAAAACACAGAAATATGCAAGGGATGTGATTATGGACCGACACGGAGAACGGCTGATATGCAAACGGAAAGTTGGCGTGTGCGGTTTTAAATTCGGGAAAGTTTTTTAATTCGTTCGCTCGTTTGGGCGCGGGGTGACGAGCGCGGCGAGCTCTCCGTCGCAGCACCGAGCCGAGGTGACGGTATCATAACATTTCCCGACCATTTCTCGACTCCTGGCGGGTGGCGCACGGTCGAGTGAGCTCAAAAGCGAGCGCAAGCGCCGATTCAACTATTCCGCAGCTCGACTACGTGCTCCCGGTAAATTCACGCGTCGCCTCATTATTTCGCTTCGAGTCCGCTTCCTTCTAAATAAATGTTATTAAAACGCAAAAGTAATATTTTTAAAACGTCAAGTGTAAACGTTTCGTTGGACTAGTGCGGCTCGGGCGCGTGCAATTAAGATTTGCACGTGTGCTTCGTTTTGTAAATGTGTTTTACGCTTTCCAAAGGGTTTTTTTAATCTTACGACTTTCAGGAGGAATTTAATAACTTTGCCGAGTTACAAGCGTGTGTGCTGTGAAGCAATATGCATTTACTCACGTAAATGATAAATGTCGGTGAGAATTTATTCTAAGTGGATGTTTAATTTTCACAGTTCCTAAATATTTTCTGATTGTTAAAAAGTATCACGGGTTTTTTATAGGGTAAAATTCGTAATATTCCAGAGAAAACGAACTTTGAAGTAACGGTATGACTTTACCTGTAGCTCGCATTAAATTAAAACCTATTCCTATGCGGGCCGAACGTTAAACAGGCCAACTTTTACAGGATTCGCCACTGTTATGAAACTCCTAAAAAGAGCCTGATTGAGACCAAAACTTTCTAGAATAGTAATTAGTTTCCTTCGTCTGAAAACTGCGAGATTTTCATAACCGGATAACTTTGATAAAGTTCAGTGAATTCGGTGGCTCTTGTTACACTTGCGAAGATTTGCAAGGCTTAACTTGGACCAATGTAAACTGCGAGGTTTTGAAATCAATACCTGACTTGATTCTCTTCTCAGATAAAAGAATTAGCTTCTATAGCTTCAATAGAGTGAAGTACTTTAAGATTAGATCGAAGATACGAATAAAAGTCGATAAAACTTGCGAACTTTTCGAATAAAGATCTTCGCGTCGGCACAGATGACCTAATTTTTCAATGTTGTAAAGTTTCTTTGTAGAAACTAAGTAGTATGACTTAATAATATCTTTGTAGATGTAGCTTACGAGGACTAACAAAGACAAACTTAAAACTGATATAAATTGAATTACTTTAAAACAAAAACAATCAATAATAAACGGTTCTATTTTTACACTTGGCTTTGGTAACCTAAGGATATAACTGTACAGGTATCTACAAAGGTAAAATAAACTAGTCGTTTGGAAAAATCTATATTATGGAAGACTGAAAAGTAAGTATAATTTTTTTGTTTTCATTCCCAGAATTTTATGATCCCAGTTATCCGAATTTCATAAATCCATCATTTCAATTGAACTCATGTTTTGTTTTGCCAATTTGTGTTATAATTTACAGTTTCCTTTAAAAACGTTTCAACTATGATTAGTTGAGTTTCAGAGAATAAAATAGAACATTAGCACGATCCACATGTAAGGTGTCATGTTATTGTAAGTACATCCGAATCTATTACAAGCGCAAACAGCAGAAACGGTTCCATAATTTTATTCCCTCTATTAATATACAAAGTGGGCCGGACCTGTAGGCGATCGGGTCAAAAAAGCGCCATGTCTCGAAGCGTCCATTTGAAGCAAAAACCTAGGCGGAGCTTCCGTTCGCCGACAAAAGGAAATTCAATAAGAACGAATTTCCCGTGATTTACGACCACTATTTCCTCGTTAAGGCTCCGCCAACCCTCGAGGTGTGTTGTGCTGCACGAGATTTCGTAGTAAAGACAATTCAGTTAGTACTAGATATAGAGAGATACCTAAGTGCGTTGCTTTAACCTTTCGCGTGACCGGTATGTTCTTAGCTGAGGGAATTGTATTTTTATAGAAGATATTCTGAGCGGACGTGACGTTGTATCTCTTTGCTACGTTGAATTGGCGTTAGTTTAACTTGGTATTTTTAAGTTTCCGTTTCCTTTTAAACATTATTTTAAGGAACTGTTCGTGTAGCTCAAAGTTTAGTGTGCTCGTGAAAACTCACCTACCTACATTATGAAATTTATTTATTTATTTAATTATGGCACTCCAACGACTTAGTCACTTATACATTTTTGGAGTACTGTAACAATTAAACTTAAAATCTAGGGAAAATATGTCACTTACAGGTGTGCACAGCACTTACATAGGTATTTCAAGTTTTATACTATTACATAGAGTACAATATAGGCTAAATGTCGGAATAAGAAAACTGGAGATATCACACGAATCCGTATCCGAATAGACGAATAAATCCTTTGTACAGAAATACGTAACAAACAAACAAAACATTTTCTCATACAATTTTCGCAGAAAAACGAAATAAATCTGTCCATAAATGTTAAGTCGATGACCCGAAATAGGTTCCAAACCGCCCAAAGCGCTTAGCTTTACCTAACTAGAGGCGAACTAAACTTGTCAATAAAATGTACCGACCTCATTTTATTGCGAGGACTCGACCCGGAAAAAAGAGTTTGGTAATCATTTTAACGTTCTATATTATATGTAGTTATTTGTCTGATCTTTTCTGATCGGAGGCTCATTTCATGGTGATGTAACTATGTATTGAATGTTAAGGAAAGTAGGTTTTTGTTGGTATTCGTAGAATACTTAGTCGATTATTAGAGTTGAACTCAAATTAGTCATGTAAAAGCTAATGAGGTGGCCAACGAGCATCTCGGTGGCCACCGGCAATTATTTACGCGACAAATACTAAGTATATTTAGCAATTCGATTCATAGAAACAAAACAATGGATTAACGTTAAATGAGTTTATTGATTTCTGGTGCAAGCAAACCTTTAGGTACAGTCACGAGCACCAATATGTAAACACTTAACAACTTTTAAAAGGGTTTTTCTCCTACTTTTCTGATTATAATTTCATGTTGTTACGAAAATAGTATTCTGGAACTCATATTTTTATGAAAAATATCCTATCTCCAAGTTACAATCGTTATTTCTGGCGAAAATTGCTTTTAAATTTAGGAAAGTGTAAACATATTGGTGCTCGTGACTGTACACGTTAACACTTTGATAAAACAATTCTTAAAATTCAGACATTCTAATTTAGTACCCACACAACACGCCAATCTATCTCGATAGATGTCCCCGTTTCACTATCGATCTGTCATTACTTTGCAGTTGACTCTTCTATGTACATAGCACAACTCAATCAAATCGCAAACTCGATTAATTTGTCTTTTAGTCGACAAAAGCCATCGCGGAGTTAGTTCAATCGACTAATCGATCGCTCGAACATCCCTATTGAAGTTTTATGCGCAGTTTTCATAAAAGGATTTATATAGGGAATATTCGCAGCATGGAATATCCGTATTGTTCTTGTAAATTCACAGCAGGAAACTTGACCCAATAAAATTTCCGTTTAGGTTAGTAAAAGTTCCGGTTTACGTCATATAAGCATGGCAAGCATGGTTGGAAGTATACAGATATTATGTCGATACATTTTTGTTACTTACAAAAAATATCCTTAGCATGGGTATCGTGGACCCAGTAACTAAGTTGGGTTGTGGAAGTCAGATAAAGTAAAGTAAAATTTATTTGCATAGATTGCAGGTACACAATCTACCTTATCTTAGGCATGCAAACATTTATGAAACTGTCAACTGCATTGAAAATAAAATAAAATAATGGTTAACAGTTAAACACAATTAGTCGACATAGTACATTCATAATATAAAAAAATAAAATCTACTTAATACAATTGGAAAAAAATAGCATAAATTGAGGGAATGAGAACATTAGGTATGTTAATATTAATTAAATTACATTAAATTATTCAATCATAACTCAGTGTCATTCAAAAAGTCATTTACTGAATAATAGCATTTTGCAATAAGTAATGCTTTATGTAAAACACACACAATACAAGTATGTATTCAGCTGCATCCCATTGGACAGAGACCAGCGGTGGCCCAGTGGTGGCGGCCCCGACTTCAATCGGCATGTCCTAGAACCAACAATTCGAAGGCATGTGACATCTACCAACCCGCAATGTGCCCGCGTGGTGGATTAATAGCCCTTTCCCTCTCATAGAGAGGAGGCCTGTGTCCCAGCAGTGTCAACATTATAGGCTAATTATGCTGTTATACCATAAGACTGGAAGCCAGCCGATGAGATGATAATGATTGACGGCACGGTTGGCGCAGTGGCTGAGCGATTGACTGCTGCGCTTCGTGTCGCGTGTTCGATTCCCGCACGGAACAAATATTTGTATGGCCTACAGGTAGTTGTTCCGGGTCTGGCTGTTCGTGTATGTGAGTTTAAAAAACTTTATAGAGACATGTAGCCTAAACACACGTGTACGTCACGTGAGCGGTGTGCCATGTCTCTATAAAGTTCCATATATTATAACGTTATAGTACGTGCACTTGCACGTGCACGTCTACGTGTACGGATCTGGTGTGTTTCGGCCTTAAATGTTTGTAAACGCACCGTGTGGGGCAATGTTTTAATTTAAAAAAATAAAAAAATGATTCCAACACGACCGATGATGATGACTCTAGTCAACTTCTAATAATTGACAAAAAGACTAACCACTCCTTCTAATTAAATGTATCAAAGAATTGTTTATTCCTCTCGGGATTGGAAGCTTCTAGTACTTACGTGCTTGTCTTACTAAGAAGTTCCTGTTAATCCGCTAACATGTGACGGGAAAAGTTCAAATAAAGAACGTTGAAATAGGTGCAGTAGTGCTGGTCTATCTAGTTCCTCTTTAGATCGAGGATACTCTGTTGGAGTGAATGTTTCTAAAACATCATCTGCCTAGCCTTTTCCCAACTATGTTAGGGTCGGCTTCCAGTCTAACCGAATGCAGCTGAATACCAGTATTTTACATGGAACGACTGCTTATCTAATCTCCACAACCCTGTTAGTACTAGGTAATACGATACCTCTTGGTAAGACTGGTTGTCAGACTTTTTAGGCCACTGACTACCTGTAACGACTGTCAAAGATCTACATATGACAGCCGGGACTAACGGCTTAACGTGCTTTCCGAGTCACGAAGGAAACTCGGTAAGTCATGGGTGGTCACCAATCCACAGACCAACCTAGGCAACTACGGCTTAACCTAAAGATCAATCCTAGCTGCTGTTATTATTTTGTTCTAATGTTTCTAAAACATTGTAATAGAATTCTCAACTTTGTACCGCCAATTACTGTCCTCCCAACTCACGAACACACATTGAAATTACACAAGACCGCGACAAGATGCCTCCAGACAAATTACACCGCTTCCAAAACATTGTAAAAATGTACGCAGCCGGAAACTTCAGTGCGACCAAATAATGGGGGATAAGAACGTATGTGACATAATTTATGTGTAAAATTTTCTCGTAAAAACTTCGGCCGCCGCGTGCTCTCTGTAACATCGAATTTTTCGAGTGGCCTCTCTCTATCGGCATGAGTATCATTAAGTCGCGATTTTAAAACGATCGCCCTTATTTTTTGTTTTGTTTACTAGGATACTCCATATTTTGTTCCTTAAACACGCTCCTGGGAAATCCTTTGATGGCCTGAGGCTCTGGTACTCGAAAACCTTTGAGCTGTTTCGTTTGTGTGACGCGTAACAAAACACTCTTGTAAGTATTTGACGAAAATGAGGATTAGAACTTGAGGATGAGATGACAGAGACTAATAAGAACACTGAAATTAATTACACGAGATAATCTAAAGCTTTTTCTTTTCAAAGCGATGGTTCTTCTTCTATAGGATCACTTGGGCTCAGAAGATGACCATGTTCAATCGCAAAATCACGTTCTTTATGCCCGTAAAAGTGGATGTATATTGGGACTATAGACACATCCAGCCATTTAAACATGTTTTTCTATATATATCATAATACTGACTGAGCAAGTGGTCCTGGGTTCGATTCCCGGGTCGGGCAAAGTGTTATTCGGTTTTTCTATCAGGAATTACTCAGTATCAGCCACGGAGCCTGGAACTTCGCCCGGTTCATGGCAAGATTCTCACCCCCTATTACATGGAACTTTCACATAGCTGGCTGAATGTGGGTGTACTATTAGGTACTTACAACTCTGCCTAACCCTTCGGGGATTACAGGCGTGATATACTAACAAAAGAAACAGGTTTCGTAAAATAACATTAGCTAAATATTTCATCCCCATGTTTCAGTGCTTAACGAGGAAGCTACATGCAATATCCCTCGCTTCGGACCGGTGACTGGCCACTGCAGGCCTGCAGAATTTGCTTTGAGCACTAATACCATGATACAGCGACCAATCTGCTAACGAAGTGTGTGATCATAGCAACGTTCCACAGCGCAGCAGTACTTCGTTATAGTGGTAGATATACGGTCACGGAATTCATTGGTATCCCACTTTGTGGGGTATTTTACGGACGAATGTTATTAATAGAGCTAACAATGCATAAACCCACCAATTACCCATGTAACAAACTTAATCAATACACAGCTTTAAGAATATTTTAACTTTTATATTTTATACAAATCAGCTTCGGTTAAAAGGATTAAAAATGTCGAACAAGTAAAAATACAAGTGCCTAGAAAATAACGATCCAAAATTAGTGATCTTAGCCAATGACAGGGCAAGTTGCAAGTACTGTTAAAGTGTTTCATATTTATTCAGCAAACAGATTTTCACAAGCTTTCAGTAACTTCGAGCAATTCAATACATTTTTGCCTTTTTCATCCTCGCAATGGCCGACAGAATATTTAGGCCCTCAGATAATGGTGGGCATACAGAACCCAAAACCAGCAAAAATGCCTTCCACAAACATTTCTAATAAGATATACTTGCAGGATAATCTACAAATTCGGGGAACGTGCGGAAGACAGACGTCGTCGCGCGGCGGCGCATGCACGCGATCTCTTGGCAGCCCCTCCAACACTTAGATTTACATGGCAAATGTTGGAGCTAACATAACTGCAGAAACACGCTAACTGCGGGGTACGGGACACCGACTCACACTGCCTCCGGATTAAAATGCGGCTCCATTTGTTTGTAGTGAGGAATTCAGTGCTGTTACGAATGTCTTTGTGATAATTTGGCATTTGATTTCGAGCTCGGGGCTCAGCTATTCTCGCTTGTATGGTATTTTTGCAACAACAATGTTGTAGCTACAGTATAGTCTTTGTTGATATTCTGGTGTGGATGGTGTACTGTTAATTACTGGCCTACCTTTTGTAGTGCAAACCATCGCGTACTTTGAACAACTTAATTACAGGCAAATTGTTCACAAATATGAAAATCATGTTTCCAGTTATTTGAACTGGGAACATTCCAAATTTAATTATTTGGAAACATGCTTTCGATGACTTGCACAAACATTAGGCAAAACAGATCATTTAGTCAAAAATAGAAGAATATGATGCCATTAAATCATAGGTAAGTTGAAACGACGCGTGTATATCTACACACTTTTCTGCACAGTAATCGTGGCTAACAGCGCTTAGTTTCACTAGATCCGTCATAAAGATAAGTACACACTAAAAGCTAAAGCAATTATCAGTGGAATAATCGTCAGTTTAACTAATTTAACGCAGTGCAAAAGTAATTGTGTCGGTTTGTAGGGGACCCTAATCTGGACTCATAAATAGTGGGAGCGGGCAGGCCCTTCGTAACCGCAAGCCCGGCTCTAATCGCAATACGGAGGTACTGACTTATATACTTGTGTATAATATCGTGACTGCTCATTAGACATGCAGTTACGATTGTATATTTAATTAATTTGTTATTGGCTATTGTATCTAGTTTAATTTTGAGTTTTGCCGCTTTTGTACCCAACGCTAAGTCCATTTAAATGATAATAATAAATCATTTGTTTTGCTGTAGTGGTAATACATTATAGAATTTTGTTGTTTGTTGTGAATTTTGTTTTCTTGTGTATAATCCAAACAAAGGGTTCATAGAAATTGAGGTTTCACTATTCCAAAATAACTCAATTCACCAAATCAACAAAGAGTTATTTACGGAGATGACCTTTTCCAAACTGTCACAAAATCGTTGACGAAAAACCTCTTACGAATAAGGTTTTCTTGAATACAACGAAAATAGCTACTATCAATAAATTTAAAATTTTCCGGTGTCACAAAAACCTCTTACTTAAGTTTCACTGAAATAAAAATACCAAAATAGCCGGCAGCCATGAATTTTTAAAACCGGTACTTTTAAAATATAACGGAGCGTATCAATCATGTGCTGTAAAGCAATTGAAGTGTTGTTCCATGGCATGAATAACGTTGAAAGTTTCCCTCTTCACTCTCCAGTACTAGAGCACGATACACGTACTAGGACTCACTTCTATTGCCTCCCCAATCCTTCATGGAATTGCATTATGAGGGTTTTATACCTAAATAAAATTTTATAACTTTTCCTGCTTCAAAAAAGGATTTATATTTTGGTATAACTATAAAGGAATATAGGTATTGCTGAATATCCTTATAACCTGATCCTTTTCATTACTTTACCGTATACAAAAATGATTCCGCCGTTCAAAAATTTTTTTTTTGTTTAGTAGCCTGTACTGTCCCACTGCTGGGCAAAGGCCTCCCCCAATTCCTTCCATGTGCTCTTTTCTCGTGCCTCCTCGAACCAGCCCTCGCGGTAAGCGTCCAGATCGTCTCGCCACCTCTTTTTGGGCCGGCCTCGGCGGCGTCGTCCGTCTTCCGGCAACCATCGCGTGGAGACTTTTGCCCAGCGGTCGTTGTGCATGCGGCTAACGTGACCCGCCCAATCCCATTTTAGCCTAGCAGCCTTCTTGCCGACGTCTACTATGCCCGTTTCGGAACGCAGCGTGGTGTTACGAACCCTGTCCTGTCTTTTGACACCCAGAATGCTGCGTTCCATTGCCCTTTGGCAAACTCCAAGGCGGAACTTCTGAGTCTCGGTGAGTGACCAGGTCTAAGCACCGTAGGTTAGGACGGGCAGAATACACATGTCGATGAGTTTGCGCTTCAGGGCCGTTCAAATATCCGACAAAATCTCCGCGTTCCAAAATCAATGTTATATTTTTCCCGTGATTTTGTAACGCGATCGAACGGCAATAGGAAGTTTTATTTTACTTTTAAGTTCACTGCGATGTCATGTGACGGAATCAGATGCTTAATTGCCGTCTTGTAAGTCTTGTATCTCACCACAGCAAAGAAAATTAACTTCTGTTCTCTTTTCATTTGTATACGGTACGGTTAAGCTTACTTTAGAAATATATCTAGTGTTCATTGTTTGAACATTTATTTTATAAAGGGTGTAAATAGACCCTTAACGAAGCCGAAGGGCACTTGTTCTCCCCGCTATTGCGATCATTTTTTTGTTGTAGACCATACCTGGGAACCATCTAGTTACGGAGATATTGGGGGTCAAAGTTCCAACTTTTTCACAAGTTTTTTTTTATATTCTAATTTTGCAGGTTATAACTTTACTTTAAATACCGCCATGACCCGTTTACTATTCAATCCATAAGCACAATGTTTTGACCGCTTTATATTGAGTTTTACCGTAAAAAAATATTTTTCACCCCAAAAAAAAAAGTCGTTTCCCAGCAATAATTTTTGTGTAGGGTTACTTAGTTTGATGTACAGAATGCTTGGTTAACGGCTTCGTGAAGGGTCTGTTTACACCCCGTATTACGAAACTTACTGGCCGACAAGTTACTTGTCCCAATTCTCACAGTTTGGCTAGCAAGTCTAGTCGTATGCCGAGAAGGTGATTTATAATGAGCAAACCTTAAGTGTCAACTGCGAACACAACGGTTTCCAAAGCTTGCTTAGATAACTAAGACTATTTATTTAAATCAACTTGTTTACTGAAAGACAAAACAATTTGACACAAGTGTTGGTAACAACGTTTGTGCCATCGGATGTTGGCTATTTATTTCGAGATTATACAATTTTTTTTAACCGACTTCCAAAAGGAGGAGATGATCAATTCGTCAGAATTTTTCCCTTACATTCAATAGTTTCTGTCTATCGTAAGTTTAAGCTATCTTCTGCAGTACAGATACTGCAAAGTAAGGTATCCTCTCCCTTTTCCACACACTCATGTTCTCTTACAATTTGGTTTTAATCTCTGTGGGGCCCTGTGGCAGGAGTCGAACTCAGCCCGCCATCTTCGCTTTGCTCTGCTGTTTTGTGTCAAATAGCGAAATTGCAGGGGCGTTCTAGATGTCAACCCACGAATGATAAGAAGGAGACGCCGGTAAGCCTACCCACCTCAATCACCACCCTCTAACGCTTTATTTCCCGTAATAATCTTTTCACTATACCATTACAACATAAACAAGATCACGCAAGTGTCCCTCTGTATGGGTACAGCATGGGTTGTTAAATCACGATGGCTTAGCCCGGAGATGTCCCTCTTTTCTTCAAACTGTCCCTTAGGACTCGAGATAAACAATGTACAGAAATCCTTTCTAAAGCCTACAGCGGTATCTGATGACTTATTTCGTCTCTTTTTATTTCTCATTTATAAACAAAAATGTGATTGTGGGATGAATCTTGTACCTCAAACTTTAAAAGTTATTTATCCTTATGTACCTACAAGAAATTATTTATTTGAATCTTTTGAGATTTAATTCTGAGTTCCATCCAATCGCAATAAAATGTATATTTTTCAAATATCCCTATTTATTACAAACCTCTTGAAAGGAAATCAAATTATAAGGAGAAGAACCCGCTGCGTCGCCACAATGCGTGTTCAATTTGGGTGAAACTTTTGACATCAAATCTCTAACGAGCCCAAAAAAGGCGAAAACGACAGATTTTGTGGGTAGGTAATGTGACAAATGTGAAATGGAGTCACAGACGAATCCCTCTGGAACGGGAATTCCCGATAAAAACCGCTCCATTGTCCTGCCCTCCTTATGATTGATGCAGTTTTCGCGTGTCGCCGACATCGCTCCCCGTTTCCGAACGCGCGGCACGTTTGTCTGACAACATAACACAAGTGTGTGCACTGTGCACAATCACCACACAGTCTCCGTCTCTTATAGCTGTTTCCACGAAACTTAAATGTCACTGAGATTTGTGAATGTTAGTCGTAAACAACTTTGTTACCTACTGTCTCAGTTAGACACACACTAAATTACTGTATTATGGTGACGTGAATTTATTGTCGCTGGTTATGACATAATTCGGTATTGGAATTAAAAACACGCGCTACACCAATGGAAATACAAACCAAACAATTGCAAAATTAACGGACAATTTGGGATTTACTGTAATGCTATTCAATCCGCATGGAGATGTCTCAAGCAGCCTCCCGCCGAGGGTCGGTAACAGAACGTAAGCCGCTCTCAACAATTGCTGCTTTTGAACTCATTAAGAGAGGATTAACGTTGACTTTGAGCGATCGCATCTATTTGAGAACGGCGACGATCAGATAGAACAACGCGCTAATCAATTACTATTTGTTCAGATTCCTTAACACCGTGTAATTAATATTGGTAACCCCGACAAGAATACTAATTAACTCCCCTAAAGATTTCTGCGAAGGTATAAAGGACGAAAGCAGAACGGATGTGTGACTGTTTATTTTTTAAACATACCAGTTTCAAAGTTTCTAGGAAACAAAAGAAGTCGAGAACAAACATAGCGACACCCCACCGCACGCACCGCCTGCGCCTCAGTAGCAATCGCAAGATAAACAAATAGGGAGAGAGACTGTATTCGAAGGGATACCCTACCCTGTATGCTTGCAACTTAAAAAGCGGCTACAAAGTCGTATCTTCGAAGTTAGATTCTATCTGAAGCACTGGGGAATAGGCTAGGTACGCGAGGCTCCAGCCAGTGTCAATATTGAATCAGCACGGTTCGTGTTTGTGAGAGGAATAAATTGCGGCCAGCCACCGGAAACTGTTCGCGTCAGACGAATAATTTTCTTATCTATCTTTTTTATCTTACTTTCTTCCCCAAATAATTTGAAAGGGATCGCGGCGGCGCGTTATTTTTAATTTCTGTCATCTTTGTTTAGTGTCGCGACGTTCACGATTTTTTTATGTTTTGCCATTTTTCTGGTTGTGGATATGAATTCATGTTATACAGGGTGGAAGGGACACTGATGCGAAAACGGATACCACGTGTTCAGTACATAATTCTGAGCCCCCCCACATAGAAATTTTTCATCGGTTATTAAAAAAAAAATCTGCCGTTTCCTAAAAAAGTGCAATACCTACATGGTCAAAATGTATGGAACAGCTGATTTTTTTTAATGCTCAGAATGATGTACTGAACACGTGGTAATCGTTTTCGCGTCGCTGTTCGTTCCACCCTGTATATTAATTAGGACATGGTTCAAAATTGCTAAGCAACAGCATCGTTCAGTTTTAGCTTTTATGTACATTGAGCCTACTTCGGCACGTACCGAAAATTAAATCTTAGTTATCAAACCTGAACGCGAACGTGACGAGACAAATTACATTACCATCCATAAACCAATTTCTAGACAAATACGAGAGCTTCCACTTTATAAAAATAAAGAGTAGATGCACTTTATTCTTTGTGAGCTGCATGCGTTATTGCTTGACAATATTATTGGGGCAGTATAAGAGGCACTTGCGAAAGGAAATTGAAGGCAATTCAACAATCTGAAGGACGTAGTGCCTGATAATATACTTTACTGGCTCTTTGAAGTGTCCTCAGAATGCCGTGTATTCCCTTGCATATACAAGTTATGTGACTCTTACTTTTATGTAAAAACCCGTTTCATTGAAAAGGGCGAGGAGATTGGCGTCGTTGAGTGAATATGAATAATATATACTTTCCTTTAAATTTATTCGGCCGGTCAAGACGCTCTTACGATGTAGATATTGGGTAAACATTCATATCTTTGCTCGTGATGAAAGGGACCTTTGTTATCCTTCGTAATTTTGATTTTGTAACGAAGACTCTTATGTGGAATGATATTGATCGATCAACGAGAATACATTTACTAAAATATATCTCCCATTCTGCCCAAAAACTATCATCTAGTTTCATCACTTGACTGAATAAAATAGAAATTATAAATGAGTGATCTCAGATAACAAATAAAATTGGAAAACTAAGATTATAAAAATAGTCTAGAATTTATATACCTTGTTGAATCTAAAGAAACTATTATCTCATTTGTCATTATCTGAGCTCTTGTTTCAAATTCAATATCTTTTTAACCTTAAATCTAAAATTGGATACCTATTGTGATTCCAAATTCAGAGAAAGATATTACAACTTTTTAAAGCAATCATAAGAAATGAAAAGGGGCAGACAAAAGAGCAAAGACTTCTAAGTTTAAAAGTTATCAAAAAGTGGCTAAATCCATGAAGAAAATGAAATTAAAATCCGTTTTATTGTTGAGCGTATATTCGTATAGCGTAATAAAGGCTAAACGATCACTGGGTGTATCACTTCCAGGGCATTTGATCCGCTATAGCGCCATAAACGGGGAGGTTCGTCCCTCCCGCCTCTTCGAACGGCCACTAACCGACAGATAATACACTATAAACAATTTGTTATTGTATTCGGGCACATACATACATCGATAAAATTATTCACAAATGGAACTTTCCTACCGAATATTACAAAGGTTTTTGTATTTCCTGCAAATTGCGGCCTTCGCTTAAGATTAGGATACGAAAAGGTCTTATTTATGTCTCCTTGTTAGATTTTTCGGTGTTGCTGTTAGGCTTTTATTCTATGTATAATGGTTTTTCTACATTTGTGGGAACGATAAACGTAAACGAGTCGTTGGTTGTAAATTACTTACACTTTCTATGGATGTCCAGTACAAACATGTGGGACAAAGCCTACTTCAGCGAGTCAGCAAGATTTCAGTGTCCTTTGCGTAGCCATCAATATTATAAATACGAAAAGTTTGTGAATATTTTTGGATGTTTGTTACTCAACTTTGCATACATATAGAACATGTCCTATCCTATCTTAGTAGTTCTGTAGCGGCACTACAAAATTTACTATAGCGTATATCTATGATACAAATGGAGAACTAAAATAAAAATTCTGAATCGCGCTATTAAGTTATCCGCGACTTAAGACTTTATAGAAAAACCCGACAATAATTGTGGTGCAGTAGCCCACCAGGTACAACACCCATCTGGCCGGAATATCCTCCCTTTTCTATGAGGGATGAAGAAGAACTTTACACCCTGTTCTTCAATCAATATAGTTCAATCTAAAATGCAAAAGATAAGTTATGCCGCTGTCTCAAACTCTCGACTCATCCAAAACACCACTAAGCATCACTATAGACACACCAGTAATATGTACAAGTACATCGTTTACATCGAGACAGTTCCTGATCGCCATGGCAATCGTTTCGCCCATAGTTTCCGCGACACAACACTTTATGGTAACCCGGAGACGCTGAGCACCGGCTTAATGTCGTCTGCATATCGTAATGTGCAACAGACATACAAGTACGATCGGATATTCATAGAGATAGACATTTTACAGGCAACAAAAGGGATGAAACTATTTTCTCTTTTTCTTTCGTCTTTTTTTTTCTTTCTTTGAGCTATAGTCTGTTTTTTAATCTCGGAGACTAAATTGACAAGTAAAAATGTCAAAACTGACTTAAATGCTATTGAAATCTATGTCAGTTTGCCATTTGTACTTGTCAATTTAGTCTCCGAGATTAAAAAACAGACTTTAGCTCGCATCACTTTTCACCGATGGCCGCTGGGGTGAATGTATTCTTGAGTGGAGACCGTGAACCGGTAAACGTAAGGTAGGGGGCCCTCAGCCTAGGTCGAGCAATTATGCTGGTGGCTGGTAGCAGCTGGATCTGGATTGCCGATAATCGAAATGAATAGCATGCGATTGGAAAGGCCTATGTCCTGCAGTAGACTGCTGGATTTAAGGAGTTCGTTATCTTAAAAACCTTGCCTCTTTTGTTGACCTATCAGAATTTCAACGTCCACATTTTAAAAGGAGTACTGTCCCTTACTGGAATTGGCAAGCAGGATAATTTAGGCCATACTGTGTAAATAAGTAACTAGATTGCTTACGTAATAAAACACGTACTTTCTCGATACTGTACTAAATAATATATTGACCTCCTGGAATTGCCGATAATAACACAAATCAATCGGATAGCTCCATTAATTTGATATTTCTACGTACCTTGCAGAAAAAACAAGGAATTGTTCTCTTCATGGAATATTACCTAATCTAAAAGTTAATATCCTCATGGTTTTGTAAAATTGTAACACAAATCTGCTACAAGGTGAAGTTTCATGTTTTAAATTACTTGAAGCAAACAGGAAACAGGAAGAACAGATGTATCTATAGCGCTACAAGGATCTATTAGTACGTGGCCAAAATCGGAACTAACGTCGCCATCTTGTTTTACAATGCTTTTCACAACAGCACAATTTAAAAAACAGTGATAGCCTTGTGGTGTGACCGTCGAGATGCCAAGTTCGAACCCAAGACACGCGCACCTCTGATTTTTCGGATTCATGAGTATTGTATAATTATCATTTGTTTCGGTGAAGGAAAACATCGTGAAGAAACCAGTATGCCTGAGAAATTTCTCGACAGCATGTAAAGCCAAGTCAGAGGACCATGGGCGGCATAAAATCTCTGACACCAGCACGCATAGTATGACCACCTGTCATTTTGTCGATTCTTCCGTCGACTAAACCCGTTTCTACGGTGGTCATGCTACGAGTGCTGGTTAGGCACTAACACGCTAAAGAAGGAAAGAATGTACTTCATAAAAAAAATACCAAAAGATCTTTGTAGCTCTATAGGTACAAGTACATCTGTTGCTCCGGACAAAATATCCAGCATTTTGTAAACAAAGATACAAAGGTACTTCGTAATAAGGTTTTCCATTCATCATTTGGCACAAAGCAAGAGACGAGGCGATCGGATCCCTACGGTACAACTTTTAATTAAATAGAAACGCTCTTACTCGCACTTGGAAATTTGTTGCGTCTTCAAGATAACATTGTCTAACTGTAGAATGGTCGCGATGAATAAACTAGGACTCCAAAGAAAGTGCTCAATGCTACAGTTGTATTGAAATTCGTTCAATGAAAATGGTGGCTGAACTCAAGATCCAAGATCAAGATCTCTCCTCAAGACTTAATGAATATCTGCGCTCGTTATTTTTATAAAATACTAGATTATGCCTGCGGTTTCGCCCGCGTGGATTCGATGATTGTCCCTCGAAATCATACTACCGGGATAAAAAGCAGGGTTATAAACTATGTGTGTGCTAAATTTCATCCAAATCCGTTCAGTAGTTTTTACGTGGAAGAGTAACAAACCTCTTCACAAACTTTCGCATTTATAAAATTAGTAGCATTTATAACAGGAACATTAATAAAATCGAAAGGAAATATAACCCATCAGCAGGTCCACTTTTTTAAATTAGATTAATTAGACAATAACAGTTAATTCTCGGGGATGGCTTCAAATTGTTCAAATAGGTACCTCCATACTAGAATAGGGGTGTACTTACATACTGGGTGTAGAGTAGTATTCAAGAAACATTGTGCATATTTTGCCTGTACATTCTCCTTTAAAATATTAAATGAGTTCGGAATATATTGAAACCGTTTGAGACTGTTCTCAGTAATCGCATATCTGATTGAAGTTTGTAGTAGCCCACAAATAATGTCTGTTTGTCAAATTGTCTTTAAAACAAGAGGGTTCCTAACTCAGCATCATCATTATCATCATCATCATTCTCTTGCCCTTATTCCAATTCATTCCGCATTTTCCATACTTCTCTATTACTCTCTACCTCCTACCTCTAACCTCCTTTCTTCCCAAATCATCTTTTAGACAGTCCATCCATCGTTTCTTTAACCTAACTCAGTATATTTAATTCAATTTGTAACGTAATTATTTATTCTTCAACAAATTTACATTTGTGTCGAACATTATCATTTACAGATTATATTAAGAATAAATGTAACAAAAAATTAAGAAATCATCATAAAGCTAGGAAAAGACAAACACTACATTCGACATTGGTCCCAAAATTATTAGTCTTAATATTAATTACAATAATTTAACTTAAAATTAATTCAAAATCAATATAAATTCAATTCAAAGAAATGTATGTTAATAAAATTCATCTCTACAAGACTGTTTGTTCAATGCGAAGCATAGTTCTCAAGGCTCTTTTTTGCATAACGAAAGCAGCATTAATATTGTATTGGTAGTTGTTGCCCCAGAACTTTATGCTATATCTAAGTCTAGACTCTATGAGTGCAAAATATACCATTCTGAGGTGAGCAATGGTTAATTCATCTCAAAGACTCCTGAGAGCATAGCAAGCACTACTCATAGTGTTAGTGACCACTTTCAATTCCTTCTTCCAATTTAAAACTGCATCCATTTGTACCCCCAATTTTTACATTGTCTACAATATCTACTTTATTCCCTAATAAATGTACTTTGACAGTACCGTTGTTCTTCACGGTTGATTTAAATAATAAACATTGCGTCCTTTTTCGATGGTAAATATGCCATGAAAAAACATACAGCCAACGAATAAATTCTTTAATACATTTACATTAAAATAAAATAATTCTTATCTGTAATATTATCTAATATAATTAAAAATATTTCTCAGAACAAAGCTAAGTGACAAAAGAACTAGATAATAATAAAACCGTGAAAAGTTAGGATTAGTTAGTCAGTTAAATGAATAAATAAAAGTTAAGTGTACTCCATTTTATTACGGAGCACGTAGGTGGGTACTTTTAATATCACAGACAACGCAAGCTGTTTATTAATAAATATTATATATATTTACCACATCACTACGTTTCACTTTAAAAAAGTTAAAATACAAATTGAATGAACGACAATGGATATTCATAAGCTTTTAATCTCTCAAATATACGGCCGAAGTTATTTTTGATCGCGAACTCAAACAAATGAAAAGTTTGTAGACACATAATTCACAAACGAATGAGGTTACTTCGTGCTGACATAAATATTATAATGTGTACCATATGTGAGCTTTTCACTCCATGAAAATTCAGATGTTTTTTCGAACGATTTCGAAGATATATGTAAGCTTTGTACACTGTATGTTGTGGACGTGGCCTGATGTACGATTATGTGTACACCGCCTAATGAGCATGACGTTGCACACGAAGAATGACAATGACAGGTCACTCGAGATAGAGATTTTAAGTCTGCTCGTGAAGTAATTTATTTCTCATTGTATTAAAGTAATAAGGAAAAGAAGTAAAGTTCATAAAATAGCTAGTTTAACTAAGTAAAGTAATTCAGTGTCGACCTACTAAAATATTGGAAGTAAAAACCTTTAATTGTCGATTTTTCTATTTTTAGGTTAGTAGGTCGGAATTCACGATGTGTAAATATTTGATCACAATTAATTTGAGTATTTTAATTTCATACTAAATTAAAACTTTCTATTATTAGATAAATCAAATTGTGCGTTTTTCTACTCCCGTATCATCTTACATATTACATATATTTTTTTTTTTTTCATTTTATTAAAGGCCACTCACACACATGCGCAGTCAGATAGGGATAGTCAATTATAATAACCAAATTACGAATATTGAACAGCACCCTAATTGCGTAACACATCTTTATATTACAATACAAAGGAAATTCCAAATCCTTTGCATCATACGTTTGGAAAATTCTTCTCCCCGACATTACATTATTGAATTGTCAAAATGAAAACCATTGAGAGTCCCGCAGGACAATCAATCGAAATCAATAAAAATTTAATACAATATTTTAGAAACTAAATGGTTTAGCGACTTTTACTTTTGTTTACGGGTAACACCAAATGATGAGGCTGGTACAAGAATGTGGAGCTTGGCACAAGCGAAGAGAGAGTGTGAACCCGGGCTGTGGATGATGCTGATGAAGACTACAGTCGTTGAATGAAGTTGTTTCAAAATACGCGCTTCACACAAAATACCTCCAATCACTGTTCAAAACAATGCATAGGCATTGTTTTGAAAATCATCATCATATGCCTAGCCTTTTCCCAACTATATTGGGGTTCGGCTTCCAGTCTAACCGGATGCAGTTGAATACCAATATTTTACATGGAGCGACTGCCTATCTGACCTCCACAACCCAGTTAGTACTGGGGAATACGATACCCCTTGGTAAAACTGGATGTCAGACTTTTTAGGCCACTGACTACCTAACGACTGCCAAGATCTACAAATGACACCCGGGACCAACGTCGTAACGTCCTTTCCGAGGCACGGAGGAAACTCGGTATGTAATGTATGGTCACCCATCCACAGACCAACCTAGGCAAGCACGGCTTAACCTAAAGATCGACCCGAGCGGCTGTTATTATTAAGCCACGAGCTCATCATTAAGCATTGTTTTGAAAATATGTGACCAAAACAGATATTTCTGATTCGGTCTACATTAAAATTATTCATATTTTATCCAACTTTGTTATCTTTCTAAATAACGATAACAAACCACTTGTTTTAACAAAACAACTGAAAATAAGCTCTCGATTGTATTCACTCCAAATCGTTATAAAAAAGGATCGTTACGGATAATTTCCCCAAAGGTTTCGCGTTTCTTCAATTTTGAGCGTAGACAGTCATAACATACCCTGAGGTGTTTATTACGGCGAATTATGTAGCCAGACACTTATTTCGAAGGCTAAGCATATAACACAGAAATTATTAAACAGTGTTCATTTACAACGAAGGAGCTTAATATATCAAAAGGAAAATGTGTTAATTTTCCATTGTTAGTCGAAAATTCTCATGTGTAATGAGACAGCGGAGTAAATATATGGAAAAGTGTCTTGAATTAATTTAATTATTCGTTTGATTGCCTTTGTATTGTTACGTGTTCATTCCAATTTAAATTGAAGCGATCTTCGTTCAGTCAATTTTCTTCTCAACGACAGGTGTCCTTGCGATAGTCAAATGGCTCATTTCCTGCTATAATATGAGCACACTGTGATTTGTGACTCCATTTGACAAACAGGCATTCCGTGGTCAACACCCAATTGTACAGACGCAGACGCTCGACGATCATTTAAAAAGTTGTGTGAACATTTTGAAAACTTAATTGATCACTCCGGCTCGTTGCTCCCGGTGGATGCTGATCTATACAGCAGCATCAGGTAAGTGCGTGTAATCTCCTTTGACTCTAGTTCGTGTGATCATAGATTCTCAATGTTGGATAGTCAAACCCGACATGTTTAAGAGATATACCCCAATCGTACCTATTTCGGCGGTTTCGTGATTCGGAATTTCATTCTATAATGTTATATGAAATATTTTAATAATAAGGCTTATTATTATTCGTCTCAAAACAAATAACGGTAGCTGTTGCGTTGTGCCAATGTACCGTATGTGTCGAATATACCAACTTGCTCCACACTATAGACCTACCAGCATGATGGATGACCGACCTCATATCCGGGCTTACCCGAGCCGTAGTACTGCACTGCATATTGTTCTTAATTACCGTGTAAACACCATCTGTGTACCATTCAATCAAGTAATAAATTGTAGGCGCAGCCATGTACCTACGCTATACGGTATATAGTTCCACTTGACATCAAAATCAATGAAGGCTGGATTCATTCTGTTTAACGAGTGCGACCCAATTTGTGAAGTCTCGTTATAAAAATAAAAATATAGTAGTCTTTTTATTAATATTTATATAGTTATGTCAGAAGTAATTGGATTATTGTAGATTTAAACAAAATTGGATACTGCGAGCTGGTTTTACTTTTTACGTAACAGTCAATCCATATTTTTCTTCCAAAAAAACCACTTGGAAAACTGTAATAGGTATTTCATTCGAAATATAAGCGGGTACCTACTTATATATGTAAATATGGTTATTTTCGTGTCTTTAGTTTTTACTCGAGAAATTGTGAAAAGCAGGTAACTCCAGTTTTGTCTCTACAAATTGACAGGAATGGAGAAAACTGTGTATTTTGTAGCGTTCGTTCGCTGCATAGGTACAGGTGGCCACTTAGCTACTTGTTTTGTCTACATCAAAGTGAGTTTAGTCGGAAACACCATCAGTGTAGTTTGGATGGAAGGTGGTACAACGTTCTGAAATCCTCTGAAAAAGTAACTACAAATATCGTGAAGATAATATTACTTTCTTTCTATTCGACGTAGTTCTGTTATACTGCTAATCCCTCGAATTCAGATAAATAAGTCAAACCAATCAAACATAAATATTGTCGTATGAACATCCAAAACGGATTTAAAACAAATCAGCGGTAACTAAAATGTACCAATAACTTCGAAAAATGGGGGAAATTTTGACAGAACTTAGCTCAATTTAACTTGAGTGCCACGTTATAAAAAATTAAAAATGCATATTTTGTCCGTGTGGATCTGGAATGTGGTAATTGAAAAAGAAACATGTTTTAGGTATTGAAAATGTGTAAATTTTATAGCACTTGAAACATGATTTCGTAAGTTTTATTACTACTTCACAGTAGCGAAGGGTAATTTTTTTTAAGAGGTAAGTCGGAGTACATATCTTTAATGTGATTTTATTATTTATCTATGGAATACTGATTGTGCCAGTTTCCAAAGGCAAGCCGGTAGGAATCGAATTGTATGCACCCTTCGTCACTGCTACTTCAATAATGTTACATATATAGTTACTTCAGTAATATGGCATAATTAAATTAACAACTAATTAGTATTTCGGTTCTAAACAATCTTCCCCGTCTTCACTCGCCCTCCCTTGTTCCACGTAACATGTTATCAAAACCAACAAAATTGTCTAAACGGCGTGTCCATTCTCCAACATTGACAAGCCGGCTCCACCGCGACACTTCAAACTTTACCTACAATAAAATTCACAATTAAGTTAAGTAATTCAATTCGCCACAAAGACAAATTGGATTAAGTTTGATAACGAGTGGAATTCGTCTACAGGACCTATTCCCAAATAATATCCACTTAAAATTTCCAATTCGACGTTGTCTTAATAAGATGGTAACAAGTTTTCAACCTTGATTGACGAAGTAAACTAACTGGGAGGGGGAGGGGGGAAACTAGAAAATTAACTTTGATAAGTAACACCCTGTATGTGCTGGAGGCAGTTTCATTAGTTTCACACCACTCACCTTACCATGCATTATGTTCCTCCATGATGGAGGTATTTGTTAAAGCCCTTATTGAACGTCAGAAATAATTAGTACTGCACTGTTGGCAGAAGTAAGAACTAACTTTTTTTTTTTGGATGGGACGTCATCATCAATTAACCCCCCCCCCCCCCCCCTCTGGGCGGAGTGGGAGGGAGTGTCAGACTTTCACTGCCTAAAACCCATCCATGTTCCTTCTTTGCCCTTTGTGTTCCAGGGCCGCGGTATCTCTTTCGAACAGTCCCGCAGCCCATTAGGTACTAGCTTTAATTACGAAATAAAACTGAAATGAGAACTTTAAAATCATAATTTATTTGATTACATTTCGTGAATGTGTCAACCGTAGTGGCTATATTTCACAATTAACTGCAAATTTTATGTAAACAAACGAAATACCGCAGTAAAAAATATTTGAACAACCGGATATCCAAAAAACAGCTATGGCTGTGAGGACTTTTGTATTTTTAGCCTACCTATATGACATACAATATAGGCAATCAACGTATTTGAGCATACAATACAATTAATTTTCAACAAGCTCACGCCCATTCCATGGCTCGTTTGTTCTAGGTATTCATCCGGCTCATACAAATGTCCAAAAAGGTAACAAACATGAAAATATTTATGACACAACATTTTGTTGTCATGCGTGCCCGTCCATCACTAGCTACAACAAATGGTTTCACTTAGTACAACCCTAGAAATGGCGGGAATTTTAAATTTGACGTGACTCTATTGTTAACATTAACTAAACTATGGTGTTTTATGTTTGGGCTATGAAGCTAATAGTTTGAAAGGTAGTCTTTACTAAAAACATTAAATGTTGGGAGATGATCCTAGTCCCTAGACCCTTGAGCTTTGAGTTAACACTGCTGCCAAGAAAACCATCTTATTTTCATGGCCAAAACTTGCAAACATCATCAAAATAAACAGTTTGTAACCATACCAGTCCAACCCCCAAACTACAGTTTAACGACTTGTGAAAAACATAATTAATTCACTTTATGCAGTAAGTAAACATCTCCATTACGAACAAAACAAGTCGTAAGTATCAAAGTTCAACTATCAAAATTAATTGGAGTATGAACCATACCATCCGCAGTAACAGAGCTCGACTAACTCAAACATAAGATAACTAATCATAAGATCTTGTGACCCGTGAATCAAACTTATTCGTCGGAGAAATAACACATTGTACGACATGGAAACAGATAGCGCGACAAGAATCTAAAGCGATGTTAGATAAAGATTAAGTCATCCGGTATGTGACCAAGGCGTCATCAGTTGCCGTGGAAATGTGCCACGTTATCGTGTGTCGGCTCATTATGGTGATAAGGTATTGGTACATTGTCGTCGCAGCCGCTGATACACGACATTCTCCGCGCTCGACGACGTAAAACACGAAATCGATCGCACAACACCGCCACGTTGACGAACTAAAGACAACCTTAAGTGCATATATCCATTCCGATACCGTTCGTAATGGAAGCTTTCATCGTTCAACCAGCGGAGATAAATGTACCGTGCTTGTGCAATTTGCTTTTGAAGTTTGCCTCGTGTGTGCGAACACGGTAATGCACTAAAGCACTCGTCTCGCCAATAATTTAACCATTTAAATTGAGTCTATCAATCGAGCACTAAAATATCCTACGTGATGCACACTTTCAGCTGGCTTGTTACATATTCATACGTACATCTGTATGCACCGCCAGTCAACTCCTATTTCCACACTATGTAAGGCTTCTGACGGAGTACAGGCAACTCGCTAAAATAAGTGAACTAAGAAACTACACAACTTCATAACACAGAACTCGGAAGCTTTTCATTTATTCACTTTCGCATTTTTTTTCAAGTTAGACAAAGTTTGTAATGGAATTAATTTAATAATAGCTACAAGTTATATTCAGTTGTTACCAAGAATTACCGGCCTGCCGCATTTGTTAGGTACTTTAGTTCTGACTATGTAAGTAGTAGCTAACAGTATGCAGTAGATACTAATAAACGTTAAACAACAATTTACCGTCTGACGTAAGAGAAATAGTGCTGCTACAAGGACTAGTTTGTTTTACGACAACTCGACTTACATGTGGCACGACCATAGACATTGTTTCATTTTCATAACAGTGCGTAGACGCTGACAAAACTTTTCCATAACACCTCTTCAAGTAAGTCCTCAGCGTTTCGCAGTGTCGATAAACTAGTAATGTGCAACGATGGCTCATCATTAGCTGCCCTTTTCGACTTATCTATGATTATTGTGGAACAGTTAACGGCTATCTGAGGTTGGTGTAATAAACAGTGAAACAATTTATATTTCACATTATTTATACTAACAAGTACTAAAACTATACAGGATGTCGTTTTGCATCCTGGTCAAATTCAAGGAAGTAACTATGCTAATGATTTTCGACCCGAATCAATATTAAAATGTAAAAAGTTTTTTTTTTTGTTTACGGAAATCGGTAAGTTTGAACCACCAGTGTCTGATCCTCGCCCTATAACCGGGCGTTCATACACATAAACAAACTCAAACGTTTATTCGATAATTTCTTATTCCCTAAACCACTTTCCCCCGCCTATTCTGTTTTTTTTTCTGTTTTGAAGGCGATTATTCTGAAATACCGTCAAAGAACTAAAAAATTATTTTATAACAACCTCCTGAATTTTGACGAGGTTGCAAAACTACACCTTATATTTTAAAAAACTGAGGCGACATTATCACCTGAACACTATTGCTAAGTGAACGACATACAGCTCCCCATAAACGTTCAGCACGCCACCTCTATCGCGTAGACACATCCTTATTCCGGTAAAGTGGTGAAAACGATTATTAGATGCCACTTTATTCGCCGAGATCACAGTGTAGGTGCAATCGCGATGCGACTCGGGGCCGGGAAATAAATTTCAAATCATGTTAGTGCCCTGTGACACGGTCGGTGTTAGTTAATCGGAAAATATTTCTGTATCGCCCATGGGTGCGAAACGGGCCGGCTCATGCGATTTGCTCCGCGCTTTTCCCGGACGTGGTGTAGCGAATTTTAAAATTTTATTCGGTATTCTTTATCGATTACTTGGAAAGAAATGTGTATTGGAAGAACGTGTAAGATATACTAGCCTGTTCTGTTGAAAGTCTACGAAGTAAGTATATATTATATATAATTGTAAAGTTTACCTTTTTATTTCTTTACATCATCTGCCTAGCCTTTTCCCAACTATGTTGGGGTCGGCTTTCAATCTAGCCGGATGCAGCTGAATACCAGTATTTTACATGGAACGACTGCCTATCTGATCTCCGCAACCCAGTTAGGACTAGGTAATACGATACATCTTGGTTAGAGTGGTTGTCAGACTTGCGGGCCACTGACTTCCTGAAAAGACTGTCAAAGGTCTAAAATTGACATTTGGGACCAACGGCTTAACGTGCTTTCCGAGGCACGGAAGAAACTCGTTACGTAATCTGTGGTCACCCATCCACGGACCAACCCGAGCGACTGTTATTATTTAGCCACGAGCTACTCCTCCTTTTTATTTCTTTACGTTGACTTTAAATAATTATAAAATCAAAAATTTTCAGTGAACAAATATAAATTGCAGAGCATTTATAAATCAAGTCTTCAATTGCACAATAGATCAGGAAACCTTTACGGACAACTATTCTATATCTGGGTCAGCAGTCACACTCCAAAGAAACTTTCATACCAAACTCGAGACAACTTTCAAAACTAGGAATTATAGATGAAGAGTCGGAAGACCTACTTTGTCGTTTGACTTGTTCAGTTTTGCAGCGGCCAGCGGTCCATAGCACTTGTTAATATGTATCAATCAGCGTCGCAAATTAGTAATTATGTAGGGACACGATTACATTTGACACGTACAAATTAACCTAGATTCAAGCATTTATGAACTGGGGCACCAATATGACCTAGCTCTTTAATGCTACCTATATGAATGTATGAAATAAAATAAACATATTCATTTCACACTACTTTAAAGCTGCTTACTATTCCTGGAATCGTGAAATTGAATTTCTCATCTAGGTACATACGTAGACGGTAAAATTGAGTTTAATATTTTGCTTAATTTTCGTTCTAGATGTTATGTTAGTGTAAATTGGAGCTGGCTATGTATCTCTCTAAGGAGTTATTCTACGATATTATATTCTCGCAATATTTTATCTCCATTGAAGTGACCTTAAATAAATCCATCACGTGAGGAAGGTCGATATCTAAAAACAAGCCTCGAAAGTGAAGGTTAGAATGGCCGCTAGGGAAAAGATAGCGCGGTTTTCAACACGCATGGCCAAAAAATGACGATCTACATACTGTTGTCCATCTTAGAAATAGCAGGCATTACCCCAGGAAGCTATAACAACAAATGCGGAACTGTACACCGCAGAATAACTTACAGCTATGAATACCCAAGCCAATTAAATGCATTAGATAGGTACATAACTAGCGCTAAAGTTGCCAAGCGTAGAGGACACTTGGCAACTAACGATTCACACATGCATAAACATACGGTGCATGCATTAGCGACACGACGCGAATGAATGCTTTGAATGCCATCGAAATACCTCGATATTTGCGCGGGACTCCTTCACTCTCACCCCAAGGCGGGTAGATTACGTTCGTGTGATGCACACCATGCCCTGATGCAGTTCGCGACTCACACAAAACATCCGATAGTGCGCACAGAAGACTGTAATTTACCTCAAGTGGGGCACTCGCAGTGCCAGCCTGCTCCCCGTGTCCCCCGTGCCCGGCGCGACGGCAATCAGCCCCCGAGTGTGTGCCCCATCGCTCCCCCAAGTCTGCCTCAAAAATAACATTAGAACCCATAAACACTTCGCCAGATATGATAGACTTAGATATATGCTACAAGTTTGGCGAGACGCGTCGCAAGATAACCTTATTGCGATTTATTTGTACGAATAGGCAAGCCGTCAGTCACTTGTAGAGTAAACGAAGTAAGAACTGCTTTATTTAAATTCAATATCCAAGTAATCCAATTTTTACTATCGAAAGAAAAAAATTAGGAAATGGGGAATTTTCCTCGATAAGATTGGAAAATTTCTAATCAGCTTACAAAACAAAAATGCCCGAAGCTCGTCTACTTACAAATTCCAATCGAGTGCCTACTAAGATCGTTGGCCGCTTAGGATCTGAGGATTAAATAACAATCCAATATTATTATCTGAAACAGATCGCCTACGTAAGTAATAATATCAATGAAATACACATTAGATACACGCTATTTCCACTGAAAATATAAATGACTACATTTCACCCCAAGAGCGGAACAATGATGGCATAAAAAAGAAATCAAAGAATCAGAGAGAAGAAAAAGTGGATTTTCTCGCAAAACAAGCTGAATCGCCGGAAGCGACAGGCACTACTGATTCCGATTTAGAAAACAATATAAAGCTGACGATGGTTTTCCGTCCAATATTTTTCCGATAATGATGTTTATATAACTTTACAGACGCGATGACTCAGTTACTCGTATGTTAGAGACCGTTCACACCAGCTTGTCACAACGACGGATAGTTTCATGCGGAACATAATCCCATTGACACATCAATAAGATGGCTAATTATTTAACAGTTAGCAACGATTAAGGTAGCTATTAAAAGCGCCTTTTACGCTTCTAACAAAATAGCGAGTCGTGAGCAAGAAACATTTTCTTACACGTACAGGGGAGGGCATTAAAGCGGAGTGTCTAATTAAATTTGTTAGGTGTCAACATAAAGTTTCGTTTCGTCTGCCAACGTCCGCTGACTTACATTTGAATCGCGCTGTTGTGAAGGCGGCTCACGTCTCGCACTGAATCAATTTCGCGTCAGGCTGAACTCCCCGCCCGACAGTATGTCGACTACTTCACTTAATGTCGCCGTATTCGATGCTCGGAATATGTACAGAAATATATCAAGTAACGTGGTTACAAGTTTACGTGATCGGGTGTACTTTTGACAGGAATAATCTTAGCCCTTTTTTGGGTACTTAGGTATGAGTGATTGTGAACTTTAACACAGGTAGACCTTATACTACTCGAAAACTCTTGCACTAAAGTTGATGATGAAAATGAGTTTATTGAATCACTGAATTACATCGATAATAATTATTTACCTTGCTATTAAAAATAAATCAGATATTTCACCTGCTGTTTATCACTTAACTAAGCAAGGGATCATCTCATCTGCCTAGCCTATTCCCAACTATATTGGGTTCGGCTTCCAGTCTAACCGGATGCAGCTGAATACCAGTATTTTACATGGAGCGACTGCCTACCTGACCTCCAAAACCCAGTTAGTACTGGGTAATACGATATCCTTTGGTAAGACTGGTTGTCACACTTTTTGGGCCACTGACTACCTAACGACTGTCAAAGATCTACAAATGACAACCGGGACCAACGGCTTTCTGAGGTACGAAGGAAACTCGGTATGTAATGGGTGGTCACCATCCAAAGACTAACCTAGACAAGCACGGCTAAACCTAAAGATGACCCAACGGCTGTTATTATTTAGCCACAAGCTCCTCCAAGGGGTAAAGGATCATAATTTTAAATAATTATAATAAACCTTAAAATGTAAAATAATTTAATTAAGTTATCATTAACGGGAGTTGCACTGAAGGCAGCAGGGATGCACTCGCCACTGTAACGGGGCAATAAATTCCAAATAGTGCTACTATCTCGGGTAATGTAAACGTTCTTTAGTTAATCGGAAAATATTTGGTAGCTATACCTGTCACGAGCTGAGAATGGCTCCTTCTAGAAGCGACATAAACGGAGAATTATAGTCTTCATGGATAACTACGAGATTTTGGTAAATTCTGTGTTTAGTAGGAAAGACTTTTACATAATATCTAGGTTTACGTATGTTTATGGAAAGCAAATTGATAAAGAAGTTAGTTATTAGATACTAATCCTTACTAATATTATAAATGCGAAAGTAGGTTTGTTTGTTTGTTACCTTTTCGCGCCTAAACCACTGAACCGATCATACTGAAATTTTGCATATACGTTTTCAGGTGTACAGAAACGGACATAGGGTACCTTTCATCCCGAAAAAAAGAATTGTTCCCGCGGAAAACAACAATAACTTTCTTTTGATAATAGATGGCGCCACGTATCTTTTGAATTGTATTATTACAAGCAGAGTACAACCCGAATTAATTGTCAAATTCTAAATTAACGAGAGCGAAGCCGCGGGCAAAAGCTAGTTTAAGAATAAATGCGAATTTATTTACTACCATTAAAAAATAAACTTCCAGTTTAGTTGAGTTATTTTCCCTTCAACGGAAAACTCCAAGCGCAACACTAAATACGTCAGCAAAAACCGTAAGTATTCTTTTATTAGGTCTCATAAAGTTAGCCGTAATCCGAACCAAACTGGCTTGGGTAGGAGTGTAAAATCTGCATATTTACGCGGCGCTTTAAAATGTTGAGGGCCCCAGGAATGTTGGGCCCCAAGAACATTTTAGTTAAGGGGCCCAGGAACGTTTTGGTTGAAGCCTAAAATCCTGGTTATGGATCCCGAAAGCGTTTTGATTTTAGTTGTCAATAAACTCAGCCACCTTTTCAAATTATTAAATCAAAAACCTGCTTAATCTTGAGACCCGAAAATATTTTTGTTTGTGAAAGTAAATACATACTTCTTCAAAACGGTACGATTCATCTTGATGTGGCCGCTTCCCTGAACATTTACCTGAGCAACATGAGAACGTATAGCCTTGTAGTGCACTAGTTTGTACTAAAGTCTGCATTTGTGGGCCCCAGAGGGACTGTGAACGTTTTCAACCTCTGTTCTGAAAGCTTTGTCTTTATCTTTAGAAAATAGTGACGTTGTATCAGTAAATTGTGTTTTATTTTATTCGTTATGTTTTTTTTATTCATTATACTAACGATTGGCTTTTGTCTGTAATTTTTATTTTTTTGGCTTGCTGATAAGTTTTGATGCTTTTCAGTGTTTTTTTTGACAAAATATCTAAAGGCTGCAGGCCATAAAACTGGCATAGCTATGGTTAAAAATTTCACAGCTTGTTTGTTGGTAGATTTTTATAACATTAATTCAGTTTATCTAAACTAATAATATTATAAAGCTAAAGAGTTTGTTTGGTTGAACGCACTAATCTCAAGAACTACTGGTTTAATTCAAAAAAACTTTTAGTGTTGGATAGCCCATTGATTGAGGAAGGCTATAGGCTATACAACATCACGCTACACCTAATAGGAGCGGAGTATCAATGAAAAATGTTGCAAAACGGGGTAAATTGTATTTTTATATAATACAATTACGACGACAGCTAGTAACAAATAAAGTTTACTACGAAACATGTTTATGAACCACATCAAAAACTTTAAACTACCTAATATTTCTCTCATTTCCCTTCATAAAAAACTTACGCAGTCCCTCCAACCCTCTGCAGCTATCACTCAAAGTGAGGTACATATATTAAAACTATATAGTTGAGTTGTTATCGTAGTGCAGCACAATAAAGCTTCCCCTAGGAAATTCATAAGTATTGCACACGCGAACAAAGAGCACATGCGTGCTTACTTCTAAACAATGCACGTCATCGCAGGCAGCTCAAGTGTTAGCGCCGATAATATGGCGCTGGAAGACGATCTGCTCGGTTACTTTGAGGCAATTTATCAAAGACAAGTATTTCATAATTTTAACTGAAAAGTATGTATACAAATTTTCAACTCAATCGACTCAGAGAATAAAAACTTTCACTGAAAATTCAACACCCCATTTCACCCTCTTAGGGGTGGAATTTCGAAAAACCCTTTCTTAGTGGATACCTGCTCTTCACAAAGAGTGCATCGTCCAAATGTCATGTCTCTAGGACCAGCGGTTTGAGCTGTGCGTTGATATCAGTCAGTCAGTCAGTCATGACTTTGAATTTTAAATGTATAGATGATACTGAAATCGTTAAATGACATTGTCTTATTGATACCTAGTTCAGTTACACATAAAACTTTTCCTTAAAAATATAAGTGTCTATTTCTTCTTCTGCCATCTATCTTAAACCTTTCTTTTTCTGAAGTTTCACGTCACCTTGATGTCAATTTTACTTGCACAACTCTCATGTCATAAATCAGAATTTATTGATTTAGTATATATCTAGTCTTGGCACCCATCCTGATCTCAACGTAGCTTACAAACACATGGAAAAAAATCTCCTGTATCATTGGAACAACTTAGATTATTTTTCTAAATAAAACGCGTCCATGATACTGTTATATTCGACAAGTACGTAAACCAAAAAAAAATCCCCTCATAAAAATAGTGAAAAACATATTAAAACACCTCGTCAGAACGAGAAGATTGACTAATTGCAGTTACGTAGCTCCATTTTAGCGTTGCCCGGGAGTCAAACACAGGCCATGTTGGGGAGGCGGGCCCCTGACGCGATGCCGCGCTCAGAGTAGCCCACTTAAGCAAAATTAGCTTCTTCTGTAAGCGTAAAGAACACTATCGGATGTTTTGTGCCGGCTCTGATACGCCCCCGTTTGACGTCCTTACATGAAAGGAAAGGGCGCAGACGAGTTGGTGTCCCAATACACCTCGTTAATATCAGCCGGTACATTAACGAGGGCTGCAGCACATATGTATATGTACACGTATGTATACCTGGACTTATTGATAGGGTTAAACAGGGTACGTTCGTGTTCTCCTTCTGTACGTGTACTGCAGTCAACTTCACATTTGAAATAAGGGGTTAAAACGTATAAATGTCAGTGTAAAGTTCGTACATTTTTACCTTTTCGCTGCAAAATAAAAGCAGCACGAAAACCATCAAAACTGCTTAGCGTCGGGAACTAGGAATATGATGTTAAAAGTTTTAAGTGAATTCACTCAGAGCTATAGCTCGCAGGCACACTGGAAAAAAGTACGCAGGCTGCTTGAAAACAGAAGGAAATCAGTTTCTAAATTGCGAAATTAACATCTTATGAACACTAATGTAAGTAGTAGACGGAGGCACCTAACTGAGATTAATATTTTTAACTGTTTTTTTATTTATTTGGTAGAACAACAGTAGTATCTACATATAAAAAATAATAGAAAACAATAAAAATAATATAAAAGTAGGCTGTGTTTCTAATTTGATAATACTCATAGTTAGGACTATCGATTAAACACGTTACCAACCTATATGATATGAAGATTTAGGTAAGCAAGTCCTTGAATATATAGGGTGCAGACGAACCCTTCACGAAGCCGTCAACCAAGCATTCTGTACATCAAACTAAGTAACTTTACGCAAAAATTATTGCTGGGAAACAACATTTTTTTTTTGGGGTGAAATATCACGTTTTACGGTAAAACTCGATGTTACGCACTCAAAACTTAGTGCTGATGGATGCTTTGAATAGTAAACGGGTCATGGAGTTAATTAAAGTAAAATTAAAACCTTAAAAAGTGTTTTTTTTTAAACTTGTGAAAAAATAGGAACCTTGACCTCCAATCATTCCGTAACTAGAAGCCTAGAAGGTTCCCAAGTACGGTCCAGAACAAAAAAAATATCGTAATGACGGGGAGAACAAGGGACAGTCGACTTCGTTAAGGGTCTTTTTACACCTTTTAGAAATCAGATAACTACCCGAAATCAGGGAGAAGACCTAGATTACTAAAGTCTACACAAGGTCTTAACCTTTGAACGCCATAGTCACATATACGTGACAAGCACGCGCGTGCCCTATACGCCAACGACACAAATATGTGACAAAAAATGCGCGGTGCACACGAAATAAAAAATTAAATAGTTTTGGAATCCCTATTCTTTTTGTAGGTATTTGCGGTGAAACTGTGGCTTGGCGTTGAGGACACGCGCGTGCGTTTATTTAAAGGTAAATAGAGATTAGTTTATTTATCACTTTCAGTAAAAAATAAACCTTTACGAAACTTAAGTTCTGGTCAGTCTAAACTCTAGTCTACATTAACCCAAGTCGGGGTAAGTAAGCCTTTAGATAGAACCTTAGCTAAATAACACTGGCGGGTTGAGCGCGGTGAGCGTCTGCCCACAAATGGCTAACTAGCCGGGCGACTTACTTACCCTGACCCATTATGCAATGCATTTGTGCTCAATTTTATAAACTTTTAAAGCACTTAATTTGTTAAGTATTTAAAGGTGCGCTTTGTGAAACATTTAGCTAAAAGCAAGAAGTAAGTTTGTTGAGTACCTAAGCTCTGAAAAGATTTTATGATATTCAATGCGTACCTAAATACATATGTATTTATACAGAAGGATTTCCATGTAATAGGGAAAGTTTTCAAAAGAGCTTAGTTAAGGAAACATAGAGGATTATTTAGTACCTAACAAGTTCGCGTCTGAGAAACGATATTTAGGGATAAAGAGGCGTATATACAGCGTTATTTAAACATCCTCAGTACCAAATGTGTAAACTGCCAGAAAACTCGAGCAAAAACATTCAGTTTACTTTTAAACTTTGTAGGTCGGATCACGGCATTGTTTGTTGGTGTTAGAACTCCGGCAAATCCACATTTATAGCAAGCGCCTGCGATTCAATTACAGGCAAAGTGCGGCAGTGGTGCGTATTGCATCGTAAACTGTCAGCCGTTAGGCGTTATGACGGCGCGCTGAGAAATAAAGGCTAGAACTACCTGTGACCTCAATAACACGAGTTTGAATAAATTTTATAATTTCTAGGCTAACGATTACCGTTTCATATCAGTTAGTTTTTATTGCAGGTTTTACCGCTGCAGCGCTGAGTTTATGCAAAGAAAAATTTTACTCAGTGCATTATCTTACTCCGAGTAAACCTGTAAAAATAAAATTAATCTAGAATTTTCTAAGTTTTGATTAGTACGGTAAAACGGGGTGATTAGAAATGCAGGGGTGAATCGAGACAAAACTTTGAGAGGGATTTCAATGTTGAATTAATATGATATGTTACCAATAAGTAGTCTATTTTATTTGCTTAATTTTAATTTATTATTTAGTGACCTTTTTGGTACGTACCCTGTATTACCTCTCAAAAAAAAATAGAGATGATTTTAGATGTATCTCTAATCTTCTAATTATTTCTATTTAAACTGATGCCTTTCCAAATATCAATTTCCCATTCAATTACTATCCTCGTTAAAATCCGTCCGATATATAAAATTGCAGTCAAATAGCAAACAAGTAAAAAAGAGCACTAACTCCGGTAAATATTTCATATAAAACTATAATAGAAAACCACTCAAGACTTCAGCGTGGAAATTATACACCTGCATCGTAACTACTTTTATTTAATTTAAAATGTTGCAAGTTACAAGTACCCCAGTCGCGTGTCATGCTTTAAATGTTCCCTTTTCACTTTACGAGTTCCACTTTTATACTAACCAACAGTTTTCATAACCTACACATGAATATTAGGTTTTTAAAAAAGGAATACCAGATTTTATTGCAAAACTTTTATAAAAAAAACTTCCACTTCAGCAATAAAAAATATTATTCCAAATTCAAACTACAACTTCTTCATAATAACAATATTTACGAAATTACGAAAGAGTTTCTGAAACAAAAAAGTTTTTTTTTGTAAGGCTTGTAAAATAAACAAGAGTGGAAAAGTTGAAGAAACCTTAATTTAGAATAACTTACGTAGGTCGATAGGTACCTACAGACTTGTAAAATTAAAATGTTATTTAAGTACCAATACAGTAGGTAACCTTTCTTTGAGATTTTTATTGAGCTAATTAGTGTTTTGAGCCATTAGAGTGCCCACAATACCATTAATTCAAGCTTAAGTACCCACTTGAACCCTGATTGCGTAAAAAAGGGAAAAATATTAAACGTTTATCAAATCGCTAAGTAAATGGCCAACAGAATGACTTGAGTAATACCCGAATAAGCGAGCAATACAAGCTAAAAGTCACGTTCTCCGGCCATCCGTGGCTCGTTCCCGGAGCCCGAATGACCTTAACATTGTTTTCCATATCGCCTTCGCGAAAGGTCGGCATCGCAATAAATTATCAATAATCGTTTGGATTTTGTTAAACTTTCCGGATTTCGGCGCAAAGTGAAAATTCCGTTTATATTTTGATCGGTGCACGCTCCCGACGGAACCGTGCCTATAAACTGCTCCCATTGTTATTTTGTTTTGGAACAAAGTTCGCGCCGAAACGAAAGTTACAACATTTACTAGACTACCAACAATTCACATAAATTCATAAGCCCCAAAATGAAATTTAATTCTTGCCGCCTTATCGCCGCCTTGTTTGGACTTGAATAACTATTATGGCAGCAACTATTTATACGTTATTCTATCATTACTGATATTGTACTGAAAAAACGAATATTACGTTAAAACGATATTTTATTGCGATCCCGCGTATTTGATTTATTAAAATGAGTTTTTTGTAGATATAACTCATACAAAGTGATCTATGATAGCTATATTGTATTTCAAAATACTGATCAATGCAGAAACAAATCGAATCTGCAACAAAATATAGGAGCAACGTTGTGCGCAACCAATGACGTGTAGAACCATTTAATCCTACGACGAATGTCCTCCGCTGGTCAGCGAGTGAAGTTTTAAATCGATTGAATAGTGCTATCTGTGTGTGAAGTAGTAGCAATTCGTCAACGTCCCGATATAATCCCCCCTCAATGAGTCCTAAGCCGGGCTGGAGGGACGTCGCGTCATCCATCACCGCCGAGCACTAGCGAGCTACCCGCACCGCGAACCGCTAAGTCATCGCACACAAACTATTAAGTTGTTCTAAAAAACTTCAACACTAATAAATTACGGCTCAGTCTGCCTTCTGTTACCCGTTTTACAGGCGATTGAGAAAAAGGTAATTTTCAATTTACCTCCCAAGATTAAGTTCTCAAGAAGCTAATAATGAAAGTCACGAAACTTAAGAAATTTCATAACGCTTTTGTGCAGATTGTTACAGTACAATATCTTTGTGCTGTATCTACAATCTACATCGCAATCTTATGTTCTTTATCGCACGTTCAATATCTATTAAATGTTTCTACTGTCTGTTATCGACACGAAGTCGTTAGTATATAAGATGCACCTTTGGATAATTATAACCAGACTATACTACATCTTTTGTCTCATTTATACCTAATCATATACTGCCAAGAAGTTTGGCAAATTGGTGACCCCGACGAACGAATACGCAGCAAGAAGCATGGCACAATCACCGTGCAAGGCGAACATAAATCAGCAATGGAATGATAGAGAGATTTCATAGAACTTTAAAGGTAGCGTTAATGACAAGAGAATCCAACGAAAATTGGTTAAAAGAAATCCCAACAGTTTTACTCGGGTTGCGGAGTAGCTTGCGAGAAGACACAGGTTATAGTTCAGCAGAGATGACATATGGAACGCCAATACGACTCCCTGGAGGATTTTTTGAGTCATCAGCAGCACAGTTATCAACGTACGAAGAATTTGTAAAACAAATTCAAAAGGACATCACACAAATGACATCAATTCCGAAAAGAAAAAACCATAACCAAGCTATATTTGTGCATCCCGAACTCAAAGAATGCTCACACGTATTTGTTCGGTGTGATAGAATGAAGAAAGCCCTGACACCATCCTGACATCCTCGTTAAGCCTAATAGATTTTCATGTAGACAATGCAACTTCATTGCAATAAAACAGGGGCTTTATTAATGACAAGGCTTGAAATAAATGAACAAAGTATGGGGAGAAGCCTAGTCATTGTCAGCTGTTCATCAGCTGCTACTTTCTGTTTACTTAAACCGTCAAGTTCGTATTGTATACGATAAAGTTATTGATGAATTTACAAAAACTTCATTGAATCGAAAGGTAGGATCACACTATTTTAATGACGAAACTGCGGCTACAAAACTCCCGTATTGGATAAGGACTCCCAACATCGTCCTTCCTTGCTCACGTCTCCTTTTTACGCGTACAAAATAAACCTTAAAAATAATAATGTCAAGAAAGTGGTGTGTCTGGTCGTGTAAGTAGCGTGCACATCTGCTACCAAATCAATTTATCGTGGATACGTGATGTTGGCTCACCGAGCCTCCATACTCGAATCTGTGTCAATGAAATACTCCTACATTACTTATTACGATTTTCCCGATACCAATAGTGGTATTTATTGAATACTCTGATCATCTATCAAGTCATATTGGACACTTGAGGAAAGTTTGTTTGTTTCGTCAAATGAGATTACAAGACAAGTTCGCAGAATGTCTGCGTTGAGTTACGATCTCATGGTGTTGACTGTCCCGAAACTTGATCCACTTCCCAACTTTCAAGTGAGAACTTGGGAACAAATAAGCGAGATTTTTTTATTCACCTCATTAACTTCGTCGTAGCGGGTTTAAGTTTTCCTATAACAAGGGGGAAGATCTATGATTATTGAGTAGGTATAGTGCGGACCCAACGAAAATAAGTACGTTACAACTTTATGAGAGCCGTCTGGTATTTGTTAGGACAGGATGAAAAGGGGAATTAATAACAAAGTAAGCCTCGGGATTCGTTAGGGAGAGGTAAACCTAACTGCCACAATATTTAACGTCTAGACAGGAATCAGGGTAAGCGTTAATCCTGCGAATAAAGACAATGAAATTGAGCATACTTAATTTGAAGGCACACATATCCATAAACTACGAGAATGATCTATGGTTGTTTGTTCGGTGGTTAATGGTTGTCAGGGCACGCCCACTCCGCCTACTTTACCTACCCGAAGGTGACTTCAAAATTCTGTGCAACACAAACAAGTAGGATCAGAAAGGCAAATAAACACGTGAGCCTTACATCAGAGATAAGAAGGTAGCAAACAAGCTGACGCTCCGGATGCGCTCCGCTCCGTCAGTTTCCGGATCCAGCAAGGGCGGAAATCCACCGCTGGCATTAACGTCGTAAACATAAGAGAACTAAAGAAATGGCTTCGCACACGACATCGCATGTGGGACATCAGATCTTTACTCTCCAACTGTTTTTTTGTTGCCTCAATGATGATGAATTTGTAAATCGTACGGAAAATTGTATCGGCCATCGTCTTCCGCCTATTTGTCGTGAACTGTCCTGTGAATGGCTGGCAATTTATTGGTAAGTCTGTCCGACTGCACGAAGCTTTTTTGTCATCTATTCAGACGATTTAACTCAAAATACTGTCAGGATTTATAGCCTCAATCTAATTTGTCACTTAAAGTAAGCTAGATATTTTGTCTTCATCGCATAGACAAGAGAACGTCTCGCTTGGCCGTAATCTCGCATAAGATTGGCGTATCTACTGGAACAATAGCTGTCTCGGTAAAGGAATGGCTGAACATAATACTCTTGTTACATGGGCTTTTAGCACGTTATACTGCGCTCTAATATGGCAAGTCAGCGTGGAAATTTCTACTTTCCTTCCAACGGAACCCATTCGATTTCATAGTAAGTTTTATACCTGTCGAAATGTGTATTACAACCTCAATCCCCCATTACCACGGATAAAATTAAGTCACATTACCCGTGAAACGGTTACGTTTTATATTTTCTATTACATACAATCATAGCGGTTTCATAGAGCGTAGAATCCTAAAGCAATATGTTTGGATTATCCACTACTTTTCGCAGAAAGTTGCGAGGGAGGATTAGGAATTTTATCTCTTAGGATAGTATTTACTTGGTAGTGACTGTAAAAAATAGCTTTATGGAGTCTTAGACGACTGTGGATAGTGTTTTCGATCGGGGTCGCAGAGTAGCAGTAACATTGTTGTTTTAACAGCGAAGCCAGGGTACCACAAATCGTTTAATGGCGTTTTATGGCCCATTGCGAACCTCGGCTCTGTTTTATGAGTCTCTTGTCAACTCGCATTTATTGCTTTTCAAATAATCACTCGTCAAACTCATCTCCGATAAAGTTGAAATTAAATGCGATTAATAAAGCGGGATATAAAAAGTTATTAGGTTGTGGAGGTCAGATAAGCAGTCGCTCCATGTAAAGTATTGGTAATCAGTTGCATCTGGTTAGACTGGAAGCCGACCCCAACAGAGTTCGAGAAGGCTAGGCAGATAATGATGATGAAAAAGTTATTGGGTAGGTTACAGCAAGAAAACATGGAATAATTACATATATATATATTTTAGTAGTAGTGAAAAATCCTCAATACCTTAAAAATAGGGAAATAATAAAGCTTCCGAAAAAAAAAATTACTTCCAACGATCTGTGATTGACTGTAATACTAAACTTGGTTAAAATGAACTACCGAAAAATTAATACAAAATTACCGGCAAAAAATGTTGTATTCTTTGTCGCAAGATTAGTATTTAAAGCAGTACATTTCATATTTTGAGTATTCTCATTTTTTTTTTCGGAGCTTTTATTACTACACTTAAAATATTACCTACTATTCAAAATGATATACAAACACGGTGTGAAAATAAAAAGCCATGCATGTATTCATAAACGGTGACCAAGTTACAGCAAAGTCAAAAAGCTTTCGAAAAATATTGGCTCCTAACAAATTTGGTTTCCGTCAAATATGCGGGTAGAAACAAGATTTGTGATTGATTTCCTGGCGCATACGTTTTCTCGGCATTCAGGTGTTGAGAAAATATTGCCCGCGCACAGAGAATAAATAGTTCTTTTATTGAATCATGGTGATTGATGGCAGGGAGTAGCGTCTACACGTTGGCTGCCAACTAAATTGAATATCAATGAATTTACTACCAGGCTTTGCAGCGAGGTGGTATGCTTTCATATTTTCAAACTTTTAGCTTAGCTTTTAGCTTTTAAAGTGTGTAGTTCTCGGCTTATATCGAATCTACTTAATAAAAATATTGATATCACTTACTGAAACATATTGTTATCCCACATACTACATAGTTAAATCCGTTCAGACATAGTTTAATGGAAGTTTTTTTTTTCATTTTGTTTTATTGTTTGTCCTGTGCGTGTCAAATAAATGATTTTTGTTTCCTTATCCCACTGGGTCTAGAAGCATGAAATTTTGCAGTGCATATATAGTATATGCAAGCACGTAAAAGTATTTTTGAAATTTCGTCCCCAAAAGCGGTTTATTCGGGGATGAAGTTTGCATGGCAGAACCTCATTTTTGTCCAACAGACACACAGCTTGTTTCATAATATTTTACCAACTATAATAGAGCTAAATGAAATATCATTAACCTAAATTATTCGTCTTTCACCAAACTGATACATTAATAAGAAGATTGGTTGGTTTAAAATTAATGAACATCATTTTGAGGGATGAATTTTCATTACGGAAAGTGGTTTCCTATCTTTTAGTTTAAGGAAATATTCCTAGGAATTCTTGCTGAACTTGGATCATATTATCCATTTGCATTATTTAACCAAAAATCTTTGACCCATTTCTATGTACCTACATGACTATGTACATTTCTACTTACCTTCAAAATTAAATATGAATGTACCAGCAATGTGAAAAATTGAAATAATATCTTATGCAGTCAGCAGTCAGGTGCAAGAGGGATTTGTTAGGTCAGATCCTAGAATCAAAAATAGCAGAATTATTGACATCACGCGAATTTACTTAAACCCTTGACATCTGACTGGCATGACCACAGATATAGATAGACCTAGATAACGCAAGAGCAACTGCTTCGCGTGCTGCTTCGCGTGCCTAGCTTACGTACAAAAATCGTAAGTGGCCACTTTCGCGCTCAGTCTGCATCGGTGTATGACATGTTGAATGGATAATCTTGCTGATATAAATTGTAAAAACTGTATATCTGTACAAATTTGAGAAAAACAAAACATTCGTATTACATTGCGGCTTAGAAATAGTGCTTGTGACGTCATAAGAGGTAGTCAAAAAATGGCACGCTTGGTTTTCATACAGATCGTGATACTTGTGTTATCTAGGTCTATCTATATATGTGGGCATGACCCTGTCAGGCCAGGTTCACTGTTCCCTGCAGCTGTCTACACTACTGTCAATTAGTAATGTTAGCTTACCTCTGACTGCTCCAGAATTAGTTGATGAATTAGGTCACCTATACGTATCTACATAACATCACGCCTGTAATCCTCGAAGGTTTAGGCAGAGATTTCTCATATTACACCCATATTTCGCCAGTTATTTTTTAGTCCCTGGTAATAGAGAGTGAGCCTTCGTGGCTGCTACGGAGAAATTCCTGATGGAAAAACCCAATAACACTTTGCCCGACTCGGGAATAGAACCCAGGACCTCATGGTCAGCAGTCGCGCTTGCGACGACGAGTGACGAGTGACGAGAGAGTCACGAGTTAGGTCACCTATAACATGCATATTACATAGCATAAAGTATTTATTTATTTACCACCAATTATAACATCATTACAGACACGTCCAATACGATGCTATTAATATAATTTTTGTATTTTTCATTGTAGGTTGGCAAAAAGTGAAGAATACCACTTATTACGATCATTCTGGTTTTTAGAATAAGCACTTGACCTTTTGTAGGACCTTTTGTCCAAAGTAACCCTTTTAACATTTCTGTTTACAATCAATTCGGGAAAACTCCAAAATGGAAACAAATAAAATCATGAAACAATCACAGATAAGTATCTGTATGTTTTATGTATAGTCCTACTATATATCTATACTAATATTATAAAGCTGCAGTGTTTGTTTGTTTGTTTGTTTGTTTGTTTGTTTGTTTGAACGCGCTAATCTCTGGAACTACTGGTCCGATTTGAATGATTCTTTCAGTGTTGGGTAGTCCATTTATCGAGGAAGGCTATAGGCTATGTTTCTTTTTTTCAAAATTAGGGATCCGTAATAAAATTGCTATTTTGTAACACAAGGTGTAAAATCGAAAACCTATTTTTGCGTGCGCTGCAAAAACTATTGACAATAGAACAAAATAATGTACTACGGGTTTGTAGATCCCATTAAGACCTACAAAAAAATCCGCGAGAACATATATCTAGCTATCATGGTTTAATCACAATAACCGATTTTTTGTTCAAAATAATTATTAAATCGTCTGAAGAAAAAAAACTACGTTAAATATGTATCGTAATATTAATCTTTATCAAAATTAAGCATTATGTTATCAAGAGTATTTATGTAGAAGTAAAATACTTTTTGTTTCATCTCAATCGGATATTTCGTTTAAAAGTCACGTGTGTAAGATGTTAAGAGTTGGTACCTATTAATGAGTTATGGGCCATAGAGTTTTTTATCAACATAAAATCCTGTAATAATCTTTTTCGAAATATATTTGTTGATGATTGTAAGTATAAGAACTTTGAAGAGTATAATAAATACATTTCTAAAATAACTCTGCTAAGGAAATCCACGCGCGCTTGATGCAAGCAAGACTACTACTACTACTAATATTATAAAGCTGAAAAGTTTGGTTGTTTGTTATGAACGCGGTAATCTCGGGAAATACTGATCTGATATGAAAACTGTTTAAATATTCAATAGTCCATTTATTGAGGGAGGCTATAATATAGGCAATATTTTATCTCGGTATTTCCACGGAAACGAGAAAAACGCGGGTGAAACCGCGGAGCACAGCTAGTAATATTATAAATGCGAAAGTTTGTGAGGATGAATGGATAGATGTATGATTGTTACTTACTCTTTCAGGCAAAAACTACTGAACAGATTTGGATGAAAAACACAAAGATAGTTTATAACCTGGATTAACACATAGGATACCTTTTATCCCGATAGTATGATCCCGTGGAACTACTATCGAACACAGGCGAAACTGCAGGTATAAACTAGTCATATATAATGCAGACAATCCACAACTGTCAGAAAGTGTAAGTGCAACAGTGAGCTCGCACTCGAATCCCAGCAGAACTACTTTTAATTAAATTGAGCTCTCTTACCTGCACTCGGAAACTCTTTTAAGTGATTTCGGGATAAACTTGGCAAACAACCTGAAACAATACTTAGCCACTTACAATTGAAATAATATTCTTGTTACTTTGCATTTTAATAAAAACTTACATTAGGTATAACAGTTTGCAAACTGCACTTGCTTATGTAAAGTCAGTTTGTACATTATTCAAAGAAAACCGGAATGGTTTTTCTTACAAACTGCGAGGTTCATGTTGTGATGAAATCTATTTGTTTTGTATTGTATCAAGTAATATCAGCAGCTCTTCTTCGAAATCAGTTAGTTGTATTGAATATGCTATCTCTCAATGCGATGCGATGACTTAGGTATTTCTGGAAACCATCAGACTTCGCTTTAGAAAATTTATTTCCATTTTCATGTTACAGTGAAGAAAATATCAATTGAAGAGATACATATTTATTAGGTACTAGCTTTTGCCCGCGGCTTCGCTCGCGTTAATTTAGAATTTGACAACCAATTCGGGTTGTATTCTGCTTGTAATAATGATTCGAAAGACACGTGGCGCCATCTATTATCATAAGAACGTTATTGTTGTTTTCCTCGGGAACAGTACTTTTTTTCGTGATGAAAGGTACCCTATGTCCGTTTCCGTGCACCTGACAACGTATATGCAAAATTTCAGGATGATCGGTTCAGTGGTTTAGGCATGAATATGTAACAAACAAACTTATTTTCGCATTTATAATAATAATAAGGATTAATTTCAGAAACTTACCCAATAGTACCTACCCAAGAAAATACAGATACATAAACAGACGATCCAATTAGTTGAAAGATAACGAAACCTCCTACAAAAATGAGAGAACTGTTACGAATGGCTAACAAGTACTTGGCAAGTTATGACACAAGTTCCACTAGTGCTTATAGTTCTAATAAAATCCTATATAACGGAGCAAAAACCGTGGAGGCGGCGTAAAAACTGTAACACAATGTCGTCAAGCCACCGTGGCCGCAAAAACTTTAATGGTTTCTTTTATCGGCCATTTGTGAAGCGTAATGGTCACCTCCTTTTGTTCTTAGCAGCTGTAATCTTTTAAGTATTGTTAAATTTTTATGTAAAATTCAATGGATCATAAATTTACGTGTATGCACTTAGGAGCCGGTGAATTATTCCGTGGTTAGACTTAATTGCTTCTTTTTCTGATGGAGGTGTGGTTAATTAACCACATCTGCTGTCGTTTATACACTTGGATACTTATAACTACTAAGGGCCCAATACTGTCATTAGCAGTGATCGGAGTAGGTAGATTGATTTTTGGTACTTGTATCATAAATGCACACAGAAAGAATAACATGGATAAGCCATTTTTCCGGAAAGTAATTCCGGTATTTCCGGATTCAATTAAATATTGTTAATTTTGGTAGTGATATTATTACTACTCAATTCAAAATTTAAAGGAAGGTATCAAAACTAAATTAATTCATTATTTATCTGTTGAATAATAAAAACAAGCACACCAATAATCCACCAATTCCGGAGGAATGTCCATAGTAATATATACGTTTCGGATCAATGACCCCAGTTCAATCTACCTACTCCGATCACTGGTCATTAGACATCCTTGTGATATGTGCCTAAGAAATTTGGTATATAAAGGGTGTAAATAGCCCCTTAACGAAGCCGAAGGCACTTGTTCTCCCCGCTATTGCGATCATTTTTTTGTTCTTGACCATACCTGAGAACCTCCTAGTTACGGAGTTATTGGGGGTCAAAGTTCCAACTTTTTCACAAGTTTTTTTTTTAAATACCAATTTTTAAGGTTATAACATTACTTCAAATACCTCCATGACCCGTTTACTATTCAACGCATCCATAAGCACAATGATTTGAATGCGTTACATTGAGTTTTACCGTGAAAGATTATTTTCACTCCAAAAAAAAAAGTAGTTTCCCAGCAATAATTTTTGTGTAGGGTTACTACACAAAAATTATTGCTGGGAAACTACTTTATCTTAGTTTGATGTACATAATGCTTGGTTAACGGCTTCGTGAAGGGTCTGTTTACACCCTTTAATACCAAATTTCTTAGGCACATATCACAAGGATGTCTATTAACAGTATTGGGCCCTGTATTAGTCGAAAAAGGCCGGAACTCTTCAATTGTTTCTGTAATTCACACACGGCCTGCTTGGTGGAATACGGAGCACTCTTTCTCACTAAGACACACTCTTTCTCAGTGTCTCAGTGGTGGGAACATTTTAATCTGATTGTGCTCTGCCTGTACTCGCTGCAGATATATATAGTCAAATAAATCTTTCGGACTCGCAGATGAGCATCACAGGTGGAAGTTTTTTCTCATCGGTAAATTTGTTAATTTCCCTTACAGTACCAAAGGAGGCCAGGGTCTGATAACAAGGGCCTCATCATCATTCTCTTGCCCTTATCCCAATTTATTTGGGGTAGCAGCATGTCTTCTTCTTCCATACTTCTCTATTACTCGTCTTCTCATCAGACACCTCCTTTCTTGCCATATCATTCTTTACACAGTCCATCCATCGTTTCTTTGATCTTCCTCTACTCATATACCCATCCACATTAATTCTCAAAACAAGGGCCTATTATTTCTTATTCCTCATTATAATCTACTAATTACGCAATATTCTTATTTATCATGTTAAATGAATAGCAAATAATATAATATTAGTTGTCTTATACAAAATACAATCTACTAATAGTTCCATTAGGAATATTGGGTGTATTTCGGTATCCTATCTCTAAGGCAGACATTAACAATACCAGCCATTGTTTGTATTAATCTAGATTAAGAATCCTTGTATGACTGTTATTACGGTTTCAGATGAAGAAATTCCTAATTAATGGTCTCTTAATTAAATTTATCCTTGTGTAAGTTTGTCAAACAGGGTATTTTAATTATAGGATGTTTTTTGTGGTTGTTTGACTTTAGGAAGATTATATAGAAACAACAAAGAACTGTTTTTTGAGATTTGGAGTGTCTTTTTTTGTGCCCGGTTGATGGCAATAGGTTTGCCCCTTATTACATGGGACTTAAAACATAACTGGCGAAATGTGGGCCTCTGTCAAACCCTTCGGGGATTACGGACGTGATGTTATGTTTTTTTTTTAAAGAAGTATTTTTTTCTGAAAAATTCTCAGCTATTTTTGTGTCTACTCTAGCTAAAGGTTAAAGATGGTTCTAGATTGGGGTCAACCGACATCAATCTCAAAATACAATCGATTTGGTTTTTCTTCATAGGGTCCGGCATTCCTCCATAAAAGCTCGACATATGCCCTAAACAAAGAGATATGTTCTCATAGTCTTAGAATTTGTTTGTTCTAAGACTCTCGTTTCCCACCAATCCTTTTCTTCATTATCATGATATCAGCCTAAAGACTCCACTAATGTAGTTCGGCCCCAACGTATCGCCATATCGCTGCTGTCCGCTTCGCATCCTGCGGAGCCCCGATTCTTCACCAGGTTACTTGTGGGAGGCCTACTAATCCCTTACAAACCCAAGACTTAAAACATTCCACAGCAAAGCTACACAAAGAAACTAAACAACACAATGGCGCAGTTACTGTAGACTGAACAAATGAAGTGTTCTAAGCAGACACTAAATTCTGGAAGCACATTTATTCGCTCCCCGTCACTGTACGTTATACCATGACACGCATTCTCTGGATTAAGCTTTGCATATTCCACAGAGCCGCCTGTACTACCGAACCTAACACTGATTACATATGCAAGTGATGCAATAAATTGCCAAGTTAGCAACGGACTCTTGCACTTGCTTTTATCTAGGGGTGTAGGTAATGCGATGAGTTTTGGGTAAATTGTTTGGTTGGTAAAACCTTGTTTTAAGCTTTCCTTATACTGTCACTTACGGGATATCTTCATCTTATTCTTTATTGCACACAAAACAAAAAAATATATACATACAAATTGCAATAATATAGCTTATGTACAATGGCGAGCTTAACCCAGAATTGGGTTTTCTTTTAGCAAACCAAATTTTGATTGCGTTTGCATAAGAGGATATACCTATGTGCAGTGAATAACAAAGTCGCACAGCACGTACAATAAATGATCCATCATACCGACTTGAGGAGTGAGGAGGGAAACGAAGGAGAAGAGATGATGATGAGCGACAAGGTTTACCTCTAGGAACAAGATACTCAAAGCGTTCCGCTTCTTTCTTCTTCTCCAGTTATCCCGCGATCATGGCGCTTGCAACAGCGTTGAAATATCGGGAGCTCGAAATAGTTAACAATCACGGGAGATATCCCCGTAAGTGACAGTATAAGTTTGGTAAAACCTTACTATGATGTTTTAGCGAGTTCCTGCTGAAAAAGTCATCTGTTCCAGGTCTAACTTAATAGATGTGAAGTCTGTCGCATCCACAGAAGGTACTACACGAACAACGAAGTTTGTTTAAGATATAATAACACATGCTGTTAAAACTAAGGTCGCGTGCGCCGAAACTTACTAAAAAGCATCATGTTTGATAAATTCCATGTCTTAACATACACACATAACATCATGCCTGTATACCCCGAAGGGTTAGGAAGAGGTGTACCTAATAGTTCACCCACATTTCGACAGTTATGTTTTAAGTCCCATGTAATAGGAGGCCAGCTTATTGCCATCAACCGGGCTCAAGTGGCTGCTACAGAGAAATTCCTTATCGAAAAACACAATAACACTTTGCCCGAATTTAATTTAATTTAACGCGCTTTGACGTGGGTTTGCGGACACCAGCCCGTTATACAATACAATACAACACTTTGCCTGACCCGGGAATCGAACCCTCATGCTCAGCAGTCGCGCTTGCGACCAATAGACCAACGAAGCAGGAAATTCCATGACTTGTTTCCAATAAACCATATTTAAACGCCATTTTTTCTCATAATTTTCAACCGTGGTTTATCTTCGTATAGCTAGGAGGATCCCACGTAGGTACACATTTCCAAAGCATTTTTGCGCTATCATTCTTTGCCTCAGTCGATGTTGGCAGCAGTTGGAGTTTTTGTCTTGCAGACATGCCAAGTCCTTTTGTAATCTACTTTGATTTACCATTTTCGATTTTCACTTTTTATGGTTCAATGTGAAAAAGGTACCGAGACTAACAGGAAGTCATCTTTTTCTGCTATATTAAACGACCATTGATTTTTTGAATTTATGTGGGACTTTTACATTTCTGTCCTGCACGCGTAGCATGACCACCGTAGAAACGGGTTCTTTGACGGAAGAATCGACAAAATGACGGAAGAATCGACAAAATGACGGAAGAATCGACAAAATGACAGATTGTATCGACAAAATGACAGATTGTGTCGACAAAATGACAGAATTCTTTTCACAATCTGTAATTTTGTCGATTCTTCCGTCAAAGAAACCCGTTTCTACGGTGGTCATGCTACGTGTGCTAGTTAATTCTGTATCAACTTTATCCGTATAAAAATGAACGTATAATTAATTAGATTCTAACGCTTCAACAATATTATTATTCTTGTTTCAGCAATAGGTATTATTATAACATACACGACACGCGCAGACATCGAAACGTAATAACACCTATCAACAAATACCTGAGGAAAACTACCTAACTTAACTAATACAGCGGTTGTTTCAATGTTATCGTCAACGTTAAAAAACCTTCAGTTTTATCCCCACATCCACGTGTGTGTCGTTATAAAGCACGGTACAGACCATTTGAGCGCGCTACTCGCTACTATGATAACATATTACAAGGGATACTGCCTCTTATTTTTATAGCAAGTGCCCCTAGTGGACTACAAATCAAGATAACAAGCGAAGATAGAGGCCAGACGGAAATATTTACACATTGTCCTATGTGTTTTATTCAGTACTGCTGAATAATCATTTACAATAGGTACCAACCTACTTACGAAAAAATACTACATACATAGATCTCAGTGGCGTAGGTTCCATACAACTCGATTCCTGCCGGCTTCCCTTTGAAAAATGGCTCAGTCAGTATTCTATAGACAAATAATATAATCACATTAAAGATATGTACAGTCACGAGCACCAATTTGTAAACACTTAACAACTTTTTAGTGTGTTTTTCTCCTACTGCTCTGATTAAAATTTCATGTTGTTACGAAAATAGTATTCTGGAACTCATATTTTTATGAAAAGATCCTATCTCCTAGTTACAATCATTATTGTTCGCGAAAATTGCTTTTAAATTTAGAAAAATGTACACACATTAGTGCTCGAGACTGTACTCCGGGTTACCTCTTACAAAAATTGACCCTTCGCTACTGATAGGTCTTCGTATCGTAGAAAATAATTTCCTCACAGAAGTTTCTATCTAATCTGCCATAAACAGTGAAACTAAGTTAGGTTTAATACACCTATAATAACTTAATCCTGAACCTAGAATCTGAGCTGATATCGGATTAAACCATCAGCTTCGCTTTTTAATAATTTCAGTATATACGGATCTCGACCGGGAAAAAAAACATAAGAAATTGTTAGTTAGTTGTGTTTTCCTTGAAAAGGAGACGCCTTTCTTTTTAGCAATAACTTTGAAACATTGATAGCGCAGCGGTTAGGGTGTGGTCGCTTAGTGCAATATCCTGGGTTCCAATAATCCTGTTGATTTATGGTGACATACCAATTCCTAGCATGACTTTTAAATGTTGCAGGACAGACAATGTTTCTCCACATATACAGGGTGTAAACAGACCCTTCACGAAGCCGTCAACCAAGCATTATGAACATCAAACTAAGTAACTTTACGCAAAAATTATTGCTGGGAAAAATCACTTTTTACGGCAGGACTCAGAGTAAAGCATTCAAAACATTGTGCTGATGGATGGATTGAATTGTACGGGGGTCGTGGAGGTGTTTAAAGTAAAGTTCTTACGTTAAAACATGTATTAAAAAAATACTTGTGAAAAAGTTGGAACTTTGACCCCTAATATCTCCGTATCTAGAAGGTTCCCAGGTATGGTCTAGAACAAAAAAATGATCGCAATGACGAGGAGAACAAGTGCCTTTCGGCTTCGTTAAGGTCTATTTACACCCTTTATTTCCACGTAAAGAATCGATGGCGTTTTAACGTTTGAACTTATAAACACGTTGTTTTGGTCAATTGCCAAAATAGGATAACAGTGGTTAGCGTGACCACAATGAGAGCTCAATTTGTCCGTAGCGTGACAGTTTAATTACTTTGGACTAACATCACATAATAATAACGTTATTGACTACGAGTTTGTGCCTACCTGGTTGTTAATTACACATAACATCACGCCTGAAATCCCCAAAGGGTTAGGCAGAGATGTACCTAGTATTACACCCACATCTCACCAGTTATATTTTTAAGTCCCATTAATTAGAGGTCAGCCGATCGCCATCAACCCGGCCAAATCCAGACTCTGTGGCTGCTACTGAGAAACCAAATAATACTTTGCGAACCGGGCATCCAACCCGTAAATTATGGTACTGAAAACTCTTCTTAAGTAATTATGTATATCTACTACAAGTAGATATACATAATTACTTAAGAATAAAAAAAAGAAAATAAAAAAAAAAAATATAATAAATAATAAATCATTATCATAATCATTAATCATTAGGCTCATACATCATGCGGGCAGACGATAGGTTTCGTGCTATGAAAACACACTGGGTGCGATACACGGTTTCCAGCAAAACTAACGAATTACTTGAGATTACAACTTAACACAATAACACGGGGCACAATGAATTGGCTACAGTTCCAAGACGTCTTAACTCCGCCGCGATCAGACATTGACTGTCGCCCTCGCCTCGAGCTGGACATCAGGGCTCTGTAGAAGCACGCTGTGGTGACAGACATGTAAGTAGGTTGCGTGATGTCACCACCGGCGCACTTCCGATTCATTTCATGTCCGTACTAACGAATGGATCCGACATACTTTTTACGACGTTGGTAACTAGCTTTTATCTACAAATAGATTTACTCCTTTTAGCAAAGAAGAAATTACATTATATTTTTTCACAAGAAATGACGAAAATAATGAACATAATGACATAAGCGAAGAAAATAAAACAATAATTTCCCCTCATATCTATAAATAAATACAAAAGTTCTATCAGAAAATAATAAATGAATACTGTATTTTTATGCGACAAACTGATATATCTTCCACTCTCGTTATTTATAAAAACAGTTGGGGATGTGTGTTTGTTCGGCAAACATTGATCTATCGAACTTTCCCTTTGTTTACTATAGATATAAATAAAACAATGTCTATCAGTCAAGATAGAACGTTATTCGACGAAAATTAATCCAATAAATATGGCTGTATAACTACTATAGTCAGTAGTGTAGTAGTAGTAGTGTGTGTGTGTAGTGTAGTAGTATAGTATATAGCTGTGTATCCTGCAACTTGTTAGCCACGAAAGTTGTATAGTTTCATAGGTACCTACTACCTACCAAACAGGTTCATGAAAAACATGAATGTGGTTTTCTTTAAACCAAAAACGACTTAACATTGTTTTTTTTTTCTTGTTCTGTGGAAATAGCTCAGTGGATAAATTCATTAAAAACCTATACAAGCACTATCAATAATGAAAATAGACAGTTTTATATATATTTAACAAATATATAGACACAGGCTGCTCGTATGTTTACAACGTTTATTTATAAATATAAAAAATTCATGAAAGAGAAACATCTGCAGTCAGTCTAATTCAGTGAACTGTTATGTGACATGCCTTAGCACCAAGGCAGTTCCAAACATAACATAACATCACTGTAAACCCCGGAAGGTTAGACAGAGGTTTACCTAGTAGAAGACCCATATTTCACCAGTAATGTTTAAGTCCCATGTAATAGGGGGCCAGCCTATTGCCATCAACCGGGCACAAATCCAGACTTCGCTACTGCGGAGAAAATCCTGATGGATAAATCCATTAACAGTTTGCCCGACCTGGGAATCGAACCCAGGACCTCATCATCAGCAGTCGCGCTTGCAACCACTAGACCAACGAGGCAGTTCCAAACTTTCACATTTTATATTATTACTAGTGAGATGAGAGTGACCACTAAAGCAACGCCAAACCATGTTTGGCACTAGTTATACTTTGGCAATGATTTAAATCTAGCTACTAAAATGTGTATATTTGATGTAGGCTAGTCAGGGTTGTACCTTCCAAACATATTCTTCGTTATAATAATATTTACGTAACAGACAAATGTATTGCTGGAGAGTTTTTTTCCGCCATCGCCAATTCTTCTCCTCAGCTAAACCAATGAGAGTAGTGAAGTGTGAGCCTTTTTGGGGACTATTTGAAGCACGATACTCGCCTGGCTGGCTTGCTCGCTAGCAGGCGGTGTGGTCTGCGCTTTATGTTATCGTTGATGCTCTAAAAGGATTCTCAACTTCATTTTTAAAAATTAGTTTTGATAATATAATGCTGAAACAACCAAATTCTGCAAAAAGCAAAAATACAATAGCCTTTAAGCCAATGCAATACCAGTGACATTACAGAGGTGGACTGATTAGCACGATGATGAATATAACACTCCAATTCTTCAACATTTCAGTAGACTTTGCATTGAAATACACTGTTAAAATAATTAATCATAATAATTGAGGCACACAAGTCATTCGAGCCACAAGTTCAAAACAAATAACAGTCTAGTTAATGGTTGTTATTGTTTGCTGAGGGAACGTGTCGGGAGTTTTACAATGTCTTGTTTACTGACGGTAATTGGCTATTTGAGCGTGCATTAATATCACCGGCTGTCCACTGTCCCTAGTTATCCGGTAACGACGTCTCATAACAACATAATGCGCGACCTCTGTCGGCCGCCGACGTCGCGCGTCGATGCCGGCTCACTCTCTTGTGATTAACTTCTGAATAAGGCAATTCATCCGAAGAACAAGTTTATTACTTTCAACTTCTCCGCTCAATGCGAGAAGGTCGCTGGAAATTCACTCGCACAATGGGCCCAATTACAGAAATCGTAAAGATTCGACAAATTTCACCAGTTTTCATCGTTTTTCGACACTTAATCTACTTTTGCTGAATGTCGGATATAATTATGGAAGTTTATGAATGCCAGAAACATTATTGCTGGGAGGTATTTGTATAAGAACGGTAATAACGCGTTCACGTGTGTGCGTACAATATTCTGCCATTGCTGGCTTTGTGTAAGCCCGTACAATAATTCTTATGGCTCATAAAGTTGTGCAAACTTATTATAGAAGGTAATAGCTTTGTTTACTTTTGTTTACGCGTGGTTACCGCAAGTACCGTTTAGCATGCAGTGGAAGAAAATTATAGTTATAAAGAGGATGTCTATGATGTAGACGTGCTTGGTTGTTGGAACTCTTTTCTTTTACGGCGAGGCCGGCCGCACGGCCACACCCGCCGACCATCGCCGGCGAGCCCGACACAATGTAGTTACAAGTTAAGACACGTCTTCTCTATTATTTATAAACGTTGTTTAAGCTTGGCGAACATTCGCCGGAAGAATTACAGCTGATTTAACTGGTACGTTGGTAGTTTTCTTCTCTTAATAAGAATTCTTGGCTCATCTGGGAATAAAAAGGAGAGCTTATTAGTCGCTCATCGTGTTACGTGGAGTTTTAATGTGTGGGATGTAGTAATTGTACGTGTAAATGAAGGTTCTTCATTATATCATAATTAATTAGGTAATTCGGAGAAAGCAAGTCGGTTATCTTACATTTTGATTTGATATTGTCATGCCAAAACTATGTATAGGTATATGTTCCTTGTAAAAACCTTAAGGTATTAAAAATGTCGTTCAACCGCTTATGTTACTAGGTATTTATTTCTAAGGAACACTTCAGTTTTCAATTCCGAAAGCTAATTACCAAAAATATAAGTTTATCACTCTAACAATATAGTAATTTATATTTTAAATACCTGTATTCCATTCTGTATATCCTCCAGATAAATCCAATCACCATTCCCCGCTTTACTGCCGCTAATATAATCGTGTAAACGGAACGTTAGAACAGTCGCTGCAGTGGAATATCTAATGAATCTGTCGTGATGAAACCGCTGGGTGTTAGGCGTCAGTCACGGAATACAGAGGAAACCAGAAGCCTCACTGAGGCAACCGGATCTTTAAAACTGCATTGGAAAAATTGTAACCCGTTTTGTAATGTCATCGATGACATGCCTTTACGTTTTTATTGCTGTACCACAAGGCAATACACTCGGTCTTATACTATCTTTTTTAATTCTGCGAGTGACAAAATGGAGAAATGAAAATGTGAAAACAAAAAAGAAATGTCATGAATGGGTTCAAGTTGGTGGGAGGGAGGAGGGGCCAGGTTCTTCGAAGTTATTTTGTTTTTGCACTCAATGGGCTACAGCAAATTATGGTTGTAGGTAGCCTTCTGGTTTATTCCATATTCCGAGGCATCGGTACGGTATACACCTCGCTCGTTAACTTGACGATTGTTGTAAGCGCCGAGATTTCGTGCTTTGTTTTATGGCGCCACCGACGATGCTGCAATTTGTCAAAAGATTCAACTAAACGCTTATCCATTACCTTTACATAAAACGCTCATATCTGACGCTACTGTTTTAATTATGCGCCAGATATGGTTCAGGATCTAGTCGTGATAGATTGGCGTCCCTTCGGACAATGGGAGTAAGAGAAGAGGAGTGCACCTGTATTGGCGCACTCACCGGTACTGTGCACTAGACTCGATCAACTGCATCGATATTTAGTTTCGCTGAGTTTGGTCGCCATGATCAAAATTTGGTAAGGAAGACTATCATATTTATATTTTAAATGTAGACACATAGAAGACCCTGGCCCTGGTCTTCAGTTTACGTCATTAACTGGTGTTGCTATCGCGATTACTACCACTACAAGAAATGCATAACATGTACTTGACTTATTACTGTTGAATTAGTTAAACTCGCGGCTATGTGTCACAGTAACGAATAGAACTGGGTTTTTGCTTTTTGTTGGAAAAAGGTGGAACATATTCCTTTTGGCATAAAAATAATCTACATATACAATCAAGTTTATTCGATATCCAGAAATTGATACCAGACTCCGGATTTGCGTCAGATGCACATTTACAAATCGTTCCCTACGTGTTTAAATTTCAAATGAAATCTCAATATTCAATTTGGAATTCATTCCGCTTATACTTACGTGTGGAAACCAGAAAAAGAGAAATTGCTCACGTATGCAAAAAGTCTTTATGCATTTCAAGGGCCCACCCTAACCACGGACCCGGTGAACATGGTGGAGGAATTGAAAATAGAGCCCTTGTTATTTCGAGTACATGTGGAGTGGAATACAAAGGGGAACATTGTCTTTGGTTCGTCGTTATGCGCCGCTCCAGACGTCTGATAACAAACCGCGGGTTAGGCACTCGAGCATAAAAGTATTATTTTATTTGTTACCCAGTTGACTTTATTCTTGTGGAGTTGGAAGGTTGCTTGTCGTTGTAATGTTTGGTATGCTTTTGTTTTTGTTCGCCGTTGCACTATGTGCGTGGTTATTCCCAGCAAACATAGAGCTATCCTTTATGACCACGAGTTTTAGGGTTCCGGACTTAGTGGGCAAAAATGGATTCCTTACAGGATTACTTTGTTGTCCATCTGTCCGTCTGTCAAGACCCTCAGGAACGTGTGGTATCAAGCTGAAATTAATATCAAATAGTCAGGTCTGCTACCCCTTGCAGCAGTGAAAATCAAACTTGTAAGTCAACGCGATCAAAAGATATGACCGTTTTTGTCGCATATTTTACGATTTCGCAAGGGAATCAAAACCTTTAGGGACTTCTGACCCATCAGAATGTGGAGAATCATGAAATTTGGCAAGAAGCAATGTCTTACAGAACATATAAAGGAAAAATCTGTAAACCGTAAATATTTAGTTTAATAACAACATACCTACAAGATTATACGGAACCCTCGGTGCGCGTGTCCAACTCGCATCTTGTTGTAAAAGCTTACCACTTTTTCCTGTAAGTAGGTACTATCTTAATGTATCAAAGTTGGTTTCAGTTTAGGATCCGATAGGTGGCGCCGTGCGAAGCAGGGGCGGGTCGATAGTACTAATATAAAATTACATACAAATACTTAACTTGCTGTCACTAACTGCTAATTGTGATGTTTAAGTACGTTGGTTGTGGTAAGTAAAAGACTTATTTTCAGCATTGCTGGTGATCAATAGATAGGTATCAAGAATGCACTTGCCTTTATTTTACTATACCTATCTACTGAATACAATATAGAATTGAAATAGGGAATTGCATGATTCAATAACAAACTCATTTGTAGGCGTGTATAGGTACCGTTATAATAATATAGCAACATTTGTTATTACGACTGAGATCATTATCAATAGGTACAAAGACATATCTATATTATGAATGCAAAAGTAATTTTGTCTGTATTTCTGTCTGTCGTAGTAGACTTTTCACTCATTAGCGGCTGAACGGATTTTGACGTATTTTGGAGGGTATAAGATTACTTATAGTCTTTATCCTAGTGTGATAATTTCAGATCGCCACGCAGGTGAAGCCGCTATAGAATATAATAGAATAGAATAGATTTTTTTTATTTCAGACCGGAGTCCATAGGGTTAGTAACAATTTTACTTTTTTATTTTTATTAAAAGCTAATAAAAAAAAGTTATATGATGGGATAAACGAAAATTACTTCGTCTAATTTTATACTGTCACTTACGGGATATCTTTTTGAGCTCCCGATAACGCTACCCCCGATCATGGCGCATGCAGTGGCGAATCTATCTTACAAGCCGGAAAGCCGGGCTTGCCTAAAAATCAAACTCAAGAAATAAAAAAAACATTTTTACAAAAACATAAATTTTTGTCAAACAAGAACAAAATTCGGTATCTCCACAACTGTATCCTCTATGACAGAAATTATTTTAAATTCGCGCGCTTATTCTCCGATGCCGGCCGCCATACCCTGGCTCGCTCTAACACTATACAAAAAAAGAGTTAAATGTAGAATTTTAGTACGCAATCGTACCTACGGCCTACGGTCAGCGCTAGCTAATGCTTTCTCTTTCTCACCCACTAGCTTGCATTTGGCTTCTCTGACCTTTCAGTTTTCCTAACAAAATGTCTCTGTTATTGATAACATTGGTAGGTACTGATTTGAAAATTTGTATAGAGTTTAAAGCTGGGCTTTTCTTTGAATGTGTGCGTGTAAGTCTGTGTAAGTATGAGAGAGAAGTGTGTTCGCACCGAGGATGCGCGCAATTTATATGCGCTTCGCGCGAATTTTGATAGGTACAAAGTACGATTTCAGGATAGTTCGTATTTTAGTTAGTTTTGAGCGATTAGGAACTGGTGCTTTTTTTTTTTGTGGTTTTATTTTTTCGATTTCTTGGGATTTAAAGTTTTTTGATTAGTTATTGCCGTAATTAACTTTGTTTTGAAGTGAACACTAAAATTATTTCGGAAACGCAATTTTTCCTTGTGAAGGATTAAAGTGTCTGTAATCGGTACCTACTTAGCAAGATAAATACTTTGAGTTTTACAGAAAAATATAATCTTGTTACTTCACCTAAATAAACCTACCCCTGATTTGAATATTCTCAGAAAACTAAAACCCATAATGTGCATTTTAGTCGATCAGCGTAGGTTAGCGTGTTCAATGGCTGTTCGGCTGCTCTCATTCAAACAATTTGTAAATCTATCTAGTAATAGATACGTGGTGACTTCTGTGTACTTTGTTGTTTGTCATCTGTCCGGGGTAAAGAAGCGAATAATTAAGAGTTGTGGCTGTTTACATTGTGAGTAATTACAAACATTTTCAATAATGTGTAGTTAGAAACCAATTTATTGTTCGTGCGCCATCTCTAACAAAGCAAGGGAAACAATTACGAATTGACTCGAAGAGTTGAGTTGCTACATTTAAGTCAATAGATGGCTCTTATATCATTTACTTGATACTGACAACTTAATTGAATTAGTTGTAATTTTGTGACGGTAATAGGAAAATAAAACCGGCGTTATTAAATACCAATGTCAGAACTCGGAACAGATTTTCTCGGTCAATTCCCCCCCCCCCCCCCCCCCTCCTAAATATTTTCAGTTGTTTATTCAAGGCTTTGACTCGATTTCATGCCGAGCACGCCACTGGGCGCATGCAACAGCGTCGAAATATCGGGAGCGCAAAATTATAAACAATCACGGAAGTTATGGCGTAAGTGACAGTATAAGTTTAGTTCTAAACCGTTACTTCGTCTAGTCTGTAATTTAATCATTATTTTGTTTTCTTTATCAATGAATTTCAAAGTCAACAATTATAACTTATCATTTATTCATAAGTAGCCATGTACTTACTTAAATGTAAAGTTATACTTGAAAAGATCTTCACAGTATCTACATAATCTATTATATCATACAGTAATCCGCAGCACATGTAGGTATTAAATACATGACACATAGAAACTATACACGTGTATAGGTAACTACATGTGACATACATTGATCGCAGATGTCGTATTGAATTCATTTCCTGTGAGTAATAGCTTGACCACCCTGTATACAGCCCCACCTCGTGTCGTATTATACAGTATGGGGTTTATAAGAGCTATATCACTAATTAGTAGTATATCACACATGGGGGATGGTGTGCAATTAATTGCTGCAAATTCTGGGCATTTAAGGACTGTTTTCGCGTGGCCAGGGTAATGCCTTTGTATACAGGGTGTAAACAGACCCTTCACCAAGCCGTCAACCATGCATTCTGTACATCAAACTAAGTAACTTTACGCAAAAATTTTTGCTGGGAAACGACTTTTTTTTTGGGGTCAAAAATCACGTTTGACGGTAGAACTCAATATAAGGCACTCAGAACATTTTGCTAATGGATGGATTGAATAGTACGGCGGTTGTGGAGGTGTTTAAAGTCAAAAATCTTACATTAAAAACATGTACTTAAAAAAAACTTGTGAAAAAGTTGGAACTTTGACCCCCAATATCTCAGTAACTAGAAGGTTCCCAGGTATGGTCTAGAACAAAAAAATGATCGCATTGACGGGGAGAGCAAATACCTTTCGGCTTCGTTAAGGGTCTTTTTACACCCTTTATTATGTATAGCTATAGGTACAAGTAGATCGCACAACATTATTTTCTGTCAAGGGGTTACCTACAAGTAGTACAATACGTAATGGAGTCAAATCAGCCTTTATTACACATAACATCACGCCTGTAATCCCTGAAGAGTTAGGTAGAGGTGTACCCATTAGCACACCCAGATTTCGCCAGTTATGTTTTGTAAGTCCAATTTAATAGGGGGCGAGCCTATTGCCATCAACAGGGAAAATCCAGACTCTGTGGCTGCTACTGAGAAATTCCTGATGGAAAACCCAATAACGCTTTGCCCGACCAGAGAATCGAGCCCAAGACCTCATGCTCAGCAGTCGGGCTTGCCACTAGGCCAACGAGCCTGTAGCAGTAATAGAGTCAATACTAAACCTTTATTCTCTATACTAAACCACGTTTCATAAAGCAGCAGCCTAAAAAGTTAACTGTTTTTTAAGAAATCATAACAAAGATAGAGAGGTTGTGTGTTTCAATCGCATTTGTGATACAAGGACATAACAGTAACATTTTTGAAGTTTTCTTTATGTTAAAGAAATAAGGACGTGTTTGTTTACTTGTTACAAATAATATCGCGTAAGACAAAGCGAAATATTCCACGCTAGCCAAAAATATCGTTCATTTAGCCACTCATAAAGGTAGATCGCACCTCACAAAGGATCTTCTAGTGGCGTCCATAGTAGCTAATTACACAAAGAGGAGCTCATTACGAGCGGGATATTAACCGTGGCGTAATCAAAGCCTTGTTTAATATTACTACGTATATTGCTCCCTGTGTATACCATGTACTGAACTTCAAGACAATTTTGTGCTCGGTTTTTCGTTCAAACCTAATAGAGCACGTCTAATTTGAAATCTAGGTTTAAAGGAGATAAATTCATTTTCGGTTGGGTGTAATAATCTGAACGGAGCATGCCAACTGTACATTAAAACATCATGTTTGTATCCCTCGAGGTTCCGGAAACTAGTAAGTATTTTTAAACAGTTTTACAGTTGTCGGGCAGTGCACCTCGTCAGTGGCGAGTAAGGGCCAACAATACGGCAAGCCCCAAGGGCAAGCGGACTGTTCAGAAACCCTATCGTCATGAAGAAAAGTCCCAACTAATACCCATTATAAATGCGAAAGTAAGTTTGCTTGTTTGTTTGCTACCTTTTCGCGACTAAACCACTGAACTGAACATCCTAAAATTTTGAACATATGTTGTCAGGTCTACAGAAACGGACATAGAGTACCTTTCATTCCGAAAAAACCCGAGGAAAATAACAATAATGTTCTAATGATAATAGATGGCGCCACGTCTCTTTCGAATCATGATTGAATTATATTATTACAAGCAGAGTACAACCCGAATTTATTGTCAAATTCTAAATTAACGCGAGCGAAGCCGCGGGCAAAAGCTAGTAGGTTATAAGGGCAAGCCAAGCTTGTAGGCTTCTATGACAGTATATGACCTAGCTGGACTACACAAACTGTAGTGTATCAATATGGTATCGATGACTTCTGTCGTCTCGGTAACGCATAGCACGTATGGTGCGAGTCAGTCAGTTAGTCAGCTGGTTGACAACTGACATAGTGTGGGGCGCTGTTTATAACGTTGCGTGTTGTGCCTAGCAATTCAACTAATATTCTACCAATATATTTACCTGTCTTAGGTAAGGGAACACTACCTATATAACCGAAGACAGAAAGGGGTAAGCGCCAGGACAACGTGAAATTAAAATTTTATGCTTTTTGCAATTAGCAGGTCAGTGTCAGGTTGTATGTTGATTCAAATATGATTTGCAGCCGTAACAAATATGGCTTTCTACGGATTATGGCTAAAATATCTTATTTTCTATGGATTAAATGAATTTAAAGGGGTGGTATGCCGTGTCGACGGAGCGTTCGTGTTTCACGCGCGCCTCAAAGAGATGTCAAGGCAAGGGCATCATGCCTGCCTGACTGTGGGACTGTTCAAAAGAGATACCGCGGCCCTGGAACACAAAGGGCAATGAAGGAATATAGATGGGCTTTAGTCAGTACAAGTCTGACACTCCCTCCCACTCCACCTAGAGCGGATTGATGATTTCCCATCCTAAAAAAAAAGGGGATGATTTTAATGATTATAATCTTGTTAGTACATACGTGTTACAGCCGCAAATCATATTTTGTTCAACATACAGCCTAACACTGGCCGGCAATTTGAAAAAAAAACACCCGCTGCCCTAGCGCTTTCACCACGACAAGCAAAAGGCACACCTCCCCCCCTTAAACCGAGTCTTTACAATGTTATGTTTTTGCAACACTTACGTAATAGCTACATGACTTTGAACACATAAGTTGGAGCAGTTTAAAACTAATGATATATGGAACATGGGGCTGAACCAGGCTGACACACGGCACGAGCGAGCACGCGACATCGCGTTTTAGTTTGATACCACACACTTCTGGCCCCAGTTATATGCTGTGTTGCTGGGGTCGTGTTTGCAGGTGTAGAAATGCTATACCCATACTAATATTATTAACTTTAAAGTAACTCTGTCTGTCTGATAACGTATCACGGCCGAATTTCGATTATTGGGTTTCATCTAGAGTGTTCACAATAACCTAGCTAAGTCGAGATATAGAATCATCGTTCTCCAATTTCGAGATATAGGATACCTGATATAATACCGTTAGGTAGGTAGGTACGTTGCCGCTCTCAACGCGGGTGAAACCGCGAGCAAAAGTTAGTTTCTTCATAACTGTGCTATAATTTCTATAGATATAACAGTCTATATCACATTCTATAATTCCCCTAATACAATATTGTAATCATTTAAATTGACTTCTCAACAAGCACCTTCTTTCATATAACGCCCTTTTTTCAATAATCTACAACTATCATTATAAAACTAACGAAGCGTCTAATTATAGTAATGAAATCAATTAGAATTTTACCCAACTCAATTTGGACCCTCATAACATGTTAAAACAACAGCTGGCTTTACAAATATAAGTGGTTATTATATAATTTCATATTTAGAATTAACATTATTAGCAAATTATTTAAATTGTTCTCTCTGCTCTAATAAAAATGTCTGCCTTATAGCCTCATTTTGTACGAGCCTTCCGACGAGAATATTACTCATATGCAAGGGAATAAATCATACGTATATTATATCCTCATGGGATCTTCGGCGACTCCGTACGTACGGGAAATTGCATCCGAGTCCCTTATAGCGATAATTTATTAATTTGTCCGCACACACGGGTCACGGGCTCGCCTGATGAATTATTAACTGCTAGTGTCTGACAACCTGACGGAAGTAGAGGAAGTAATGAAAGGAAGAAATTACATAAATCTCTTTTGCTTCGGTATTATTTTATTCGACTTTTCCTCGAATTTCTGGAAATAAAAGATCAAAAGCGCTAGGCTTCTTCCTGAACTTTGATAAGACCATAGCTATTACGATCATTAATTTGTGATATAATTGTATTGACTGGTCTTTTTCAACCATGGATGTTCAGAAGTTTGAGCTGATTGGGTAGAGAACGGCAGAATCCTGTGATCACAACCGTCACTAGACGTTATTTTTTTAAATATGGGGCTCAGAGTTCACAATCTTGGAGGAGCTCGTGGCTAAATAATAACAGCCGCTCGGGTCGATCTTTAGATTAAGCCGTGCTTGCCTTGGTTGGTCTATGGATGGGTGACCCCCATTACATAGGAGGTCAGATAGACAGTCGCTCCATGTAAAATACTGGTATTCAGCTGCATCCGGTTAGACTGGAAGCCGACCCCAATATAGTTGGGAAAAGGCTAGGCAGATGATGAGAGTTCACAATCTTGACGAGATAATCAACTGGTAAAAAAGTGTCAAAGGCCCCTAGTTCCATATTTACTATAACTATACATCAAAGGAACAGTCTATCGTCCCAATAACATAAACAACACACTTCACTACATATCAATAAGGTTAAGGATATAACCCATAAGGCGACAGGTTACAAATCCCCAGCCTTCCCCCGTAACCTCATAGGCTACAATGTGATCCCCGATCGACTCTCGACGTGTATTGAACGAGCTATGTTCTGCTTGGAGATTCCCGGTAGTGCAGAGAGGAAAAATTGTTCTATAAACTTAGTAACGTTTGAAAACTGATATCATATCGGTCTGCTACAGAATTATTTCTAAAAATAAAATTCAAGACTAGAATAATACAATTGTGCATTCAGACTGTTCAGAACATAATAATTCTAAAAATACTTCTTTATTTTACTTGCAGTTAAAAAAGGTTATATTTTAGAAAAAGTTCAAATAAGCTAGTTATAATCGGCAATCATATGAACAATACAGGGTGTAAACGGATCCTCCACGAAGCCGTCAACCAAGCATTATGTACATTAAACTAAGTCACCCTACGCAAAAATTATTGCTGGGAAAAGATTTTTTTCACTCAAATCTGGGTGCTGATGGATGCTTTGAATAGTAAACGGGTCATGGAGGTAATTAAAGTAAAGTTAAAACCTTAAAAAGTTGTATTTTAAAAAAAAACTTGTGAAAAAATTGGAACTTTGACCTCCAATATTTCCTTAACTAGAAGGTTCCCAGATATGGTACAAAACAAAAAAATGTTCGCAATAACAGGGAGAATGAGTGCCTTTCGGCTTCGTTAAGGGTCTGTTTACACCCTTTACAATCAGCCAAAACTTTCCGAAGTCTATAATATTTCATCAAAACAATCTAGCATAACGCATGCTTTCTTAACAGAGTACCAACCAAATAGCTTTCAGCAAGTTACAGTGTTGCACTCAGAGATTGACAGTGGCTTGTTAGCCTGTACCCTGAAGGCAGGAACTACGTACGTAACTACTACAAATGAACGTAAACACTAGTGCGATACCTGAATACAGTGTCAACCGTTCACTAGCAGCACATACATGAATAAAGCAATTAGATAGCATAAATTAGATGTATTGAGGTGCTCGTGGCTAAATAATAACATCTTCAGGTTAAGCCGTGCTTGCCTAGGTTGGTCTGTGGATGGGTGACCACAAAAGCACGTTAAGCCATTGGTCCCGGCTGTCATTTGTAGATCTTTGACAGTCGTTACAGGTAGTCAGTGGCCTAAAAAGTTTGACATCCAGTCTTACCAAGGGTGACCGTATTACTTTGTACTAACTGGGTAGTGAATATCAGATAGGCAGTCGCTCCTTTTAAGATACTGGTATTCCGCTGCATCCGGTTAGACTGGAAGCCGACCCTAACATAGTTGGGATAAAGGCTAGGCAGATGATGATGAAATTGTGTATTATGGAGAATTTTACTGTAGATTTTCTGTAACATTTGTCTATGTCTAGCTTATAATGCAATAATTCTAGGCTTATGCTTATGTTTCACTTGTAGGTATGTATGTATAGTGAAATAACATCAAAATAATTACATACCGACAGCACCATTAATTAAAAGCGCCAGACAATTTCATCAGACAGCAAGTTCATATTATGGAAAACAATTATTTTGACGCGACGACTTTCAAAGGGTGACACATAACATGAAACATGACAAAGCATTGCCGTATATAATGCTGATGTACTGCATCCACCTATATAATAAAATATACAGTCTGGCGGACAATGCAGTCCTTTACAATGTAGCGTTCATTCATAGACGATATTAAATGAAATTGCAACGCAATACACTAAATTAAAACTGAGTTCAAACCGCGAGCTGTAAGCGGATGAAATTTCAACAAAGGTATATGGCAAAAATGAAATACTACCATATACCACCAAAATATTTACACATAAAGTATTTAATTTTACGATAAATTTAAATAAAATGGTTAAAAAGATGATAATATGTTAGATAACAAAATAAAATAAAAAATAAGGTGTAACACACCGTTGTTTTATGCATGTCATCTCTCTGCGACGAATTAATATTTTTTCTTTCTTTCTTTTTAGACAACAACGGTGGTCTTAAAAAACAAGAGCTTAGGCCTAACCTATACCACTAGAAAATTCTGGTGGTATACCCATGTCTAAATAGATATTGTTCTTATTGTCAGTACAGTTCAGAACTAGAAATATTTACTCGTTTCGAAACTAGGGGAACATAAGTTCTATTATCAATCGCAGTTTATATCATTATGATAATGTAAATATCATTTGATATGACTACACTCATAGTTATCATATAGAACTATTAATCCCACTCTATTATTTATAAGTACTACTGAAACTATATCTTCGAATACTTCTTATACCATATAATAAACTCTACGGAAGTCTTTTAATCGAATATAATATCAAAACCGATAATTTCGAAATTTTTAACGATAGATTTCGACCCCACCGGATCATGGTACTATATAATAAAACACACTGACTTTAAATATATGTTATAAACTTATGTACTCGTAGGACCTCCTTACTATCTCTAAACTTTCATTTCATTCAACAAGAGAAGTGAGAACTATATTCACCCTTGTTTCAGTTGGTTGGTTGACAATAGAATCAACACCAAAACGAGTCATCTTGAGCAAAATTAAGTGAAAAAGGCGGAACAACTTTTAAAAATGTTATATAGGATCGCAGGAATCAATTTATAACGTCAATTGGACAGTGCGGTGCGGTCGGGTCGGTGCGACCCAAGCCAGAGTGGCGGCAATCCGTCAATGTCCGAAGTAAAGCCCCTTAAATGCGTTCTTAAATACGGCAGGCCGCGGCCGGCCCGCAGGCCCACGGCCCAGGCACACGCCCACGCGCTGTCCACTCGGGTGCTCCCTGCGATCGATAACATCCTTCCCTATAAAACCTATGGCTCGCCTGTTTTCACGTACGGATTATAGCATTAACTCAGGATACGCCGTCTTTTACTTTTTATGTAATTTTATGGTTTCTTTCTAAGAAAATTCCTTTTAAGTCCAGTTTTCATATCTCTTTAATATTATTTCCATTCAGCATTGAGTATGTAGAGAAACTTCTTCTTGGCACAAAACATCTTAAATCAAATATTATAAGCAAAAGGATCACTTCAAACTTAGTTCGTATATTTCATTTCCCTCACGTAAAAGGTTACGTGAGCAAATATTATGAAGGACTTCAGCTTTATTGTATTTACCAATCTTTATGACTTTCTGAAGTTTGTTACCTAAACCTCGTTCTTAAAGTTTTGTACCCTGTCGAATTGAACTCACCTTTGCTATGAAACCAACTTTTTATCATTTATCGATAAGGTACCAGTAGAGCAAAGAATAAGCCGGTGTCTGTATTCCGAAGATAGGTTGTATGTGCAAGAAATGAGCAAATAAATCAATTACACACCGGCAGGCGGCGCCACGGGAAATAATTGGATTTGTACTCAAGCGCCCTGGGGGCCGATCGCCGGTTTATTGTCTAACATTCCTCGATTTCACGGAAAAAACTGACAGCGCTTGAATCACCAGATATCTTCGTGAGAAATTAGATGTCGAGTTATACGGAGAAACTGTTGTTTGTTTGAAGAAATCGTCTTTGTTCTCGCAACATAGTCTATCTAAACAAATTCCCAGAGTTCCAGACAAACTGGGTTTACAACATCACAGTAAATTGTTTCATCAGTAATCACGGGAGTTATTTAATTAAAACTGTTTCATGTAACTCATAAAACTAAGCCTGAAATCTTTGTCGCAGACGCGCGGCCGACATAGCTGCGAAACTTGGCTCCAACTTGTCTACATTCGTTAACTAACAAGTGTAAAAGTTTTAACTACACTTCACGCGATTATGCCGGCGACATTATACACTTACTGTATTTTGGGTAGTAAATAGAAACGGCCTTCGTTTGTGTGGATGTAGGGTGTTTAACCAGGCGCGTTGAATACTTTACTTTTAGTTATTGGAAGCTCAATGAAGATCTTTAACGACCATTGTAAATAGCTACAAGTTATAATAGGACAAGCCAAACAATAGCTTCTCAGTTCAATGATTATACAGGGTGTAAACGGACCCTTCACGAAGCCGTCAACCAAGCATTATGTACATCGCACTAAGTAACTTTACGCAAGAATTACTGCTGGGAAATGACTTTTGGACTCAATGTAACGCACTGAAAACATTGTGCTGATGGATGGATTAATTAGTACGGGGGTCGTAGAGGTGTTTACAGTAAAAATCTTACTCTAAAAACAAGTATTTAAAAATCTTGTATTTTACCGGGTACTAAAACTTACTTGACACAAGAGAATAAGGAAAAATCTAGTTAATCTCTAGGTACCCTGACTTTTATCACTAACAATAGAACGGGAACTCGGAAACAAACACGGAACCTCGTAAACGTGGAATCTTTCGACTTTCTTATTCCTTACGAACTCTCATAATAGAAATTCTAAACTAGTAGAGTAGTTGATAAGTGTAATGTGAGTTAGCCGTAGTTTTCATACATCGTTACGTTTTACAAGTCTCCGGTTATTTCTCGAGACTGGCGGAAGATTCAATTTATTTTTAACTGCAACTCATTAACATGTGCAGAGATCGGTTTTATGTTATTTGATACAAGAAGAAATATTTGTAAAGAAATAAAATGCTGTTTTTTAACCGACTTCAAAAAAGGAGGAGAGCTTCTCAATTCGTTGGAATCTTTTTTTTACGTATTTTCACCGACTACTCGAAGACGCCTGAACCGATTTGGAAAATTCTTTTTTTTGTTTAAAAGAGTATACTTCCAAGTTTGGCCCGTAGAAATATTGTCATGTTCTGGTCATGGACTTCGGAGATATGGAACGGAACTCTTCAATAATAGACAGCAAATCTGTCGTGATTGCTGCAATCGTTTGGCTGTTTATTGTTTACACAACATCATCACATAACATAACGCCTGTGTGCTCGGAGGGGGTATGCAGATGTGACCAGTACACCCAGATTTCGACAGTTAGGTATGTATGTTAAGTTCCCTTTGATTGTGGATAAGCTTATTACCATGAAATGTATAGTTAACAATGCTATTTTTCACTTTTTTGTTTTTGAAGTTGGTTTTCAAAAAAGTTTTTCTTTCCATTGTAAGTTATAATATCCTATACGAATTATTTATTTATTATATCCTCATTCTTTTTTGTACGTTAAGTAAGGGTAGATAAGTGATGTACGAAATAGATTAAATACAAATTAACTTTATCTACGGCACACATTCAACTATTTGAAAAACGCAAATAAAAAGCAACAAATAGCGACTTTATTACAGTTAATGCTAATCTTGCTTAATTACCCATCTTAAGAATATCAAAGTACAGTTAGCATGCGAGCCGGGACCCCATCCTAAGTAGACATGCATTTTAAACGTTAATTATTTGTGAGTGCAATCACAAATTAGCTAAATCTGAATATTATGTAAATAAGTGGTGCGGGGAATGCGGGGATAATTGTGTCACTTAGGGATTAAGATACGCCGCACGTGTAATGAGACGCATTACTTGCAGGTAGCTGGGTAGAGTGGGGAGAGCCCACATTGTAATGTAATTATGAAAAGAAACTGTAGTGAGGGTAAGGCCGGTAAGTATAATGTGTGCTGAACCCTTTGTAACGTATAAGGAACATAGTATTTTTTGAAGTAGTTACAAAAAAGGACCTTTTTTTTTAAACTAACTTAATCTAAATTACATTCGAAATAACCTAGTGAAAATAATACATAAGCTCATCTTTATGCATTATATTACCACGATCAGCGTACTCGCTCATACATAAATAGTATCTGCTAATTACAACTACACACACAGCGAGTCTCTAATAAGCTAATTAATGGAAAATTCCACTGCACACACATACATAACTAAGCACACATATACACCTATAACTTACTTAGTTCAGTGTTTGGAGTGTTTACAACCATCTCGAATATTGACATTGTTATTAATTACAGAAACGCTGCCAAGCTGACCGCGCAAATGGAATTGCAATTCCGATCATAGACAAGACATTCAATACTCTTGAATACACTCCTACATTTAACAATATAATAGCCGTTGCTATTCGATAGCTCTTCAATTCTTGGTGTGGATTATTGTAGCGCGATACTGATATTTTTAGCCTGCGTCATCCCACTGCTGGGCAAAGGCCTCTCCCCATGACTTCCAGTCGTTTCGATCCAGGGCTCATGTGGGCCACTGGTGTTTGGTTTAGAGAAAAATTGTAGCGAAAGTGTTTAGAAAAATCTATATCCAGTACACCCCAGTGGTTGCTACGATCTAAGTTTTACCACCCCATTGTACTGTCTGGGAAATTAATTGTTGAATAAATTGACGCCCCACGACAATTTTCTTTGTTATACCACTGTCAAAAATTACAGTTGGAATTTAAATATACGGACCATTGAAGTTAGTAGTCAATTGCTAGCTTATCAATGAATTTCCCTGACTTAACCTACCAAACAACTGCAAGTTTCGCTCAACAAAACCATCCAACGTCAGAACACTAAAACGAAAGACAACAGACACTAACCCTAATTGACTTCTACATCGTGTAAGTTATGAGTTGTTTAGAAGAAGCAGAGAAGCAAACATAAAACCCTGCTGTGAACTATTAGCCAGTACATTAACGGCTCACGACACGGCCAGGAGTTAGTCGACTAACTGAAAATTGCGGCACCAGCAGGCCACGTCGACGGCTGCCAAACGAAGTGTGAAAATAATGGGTACACTGTAATGCGCGTCTTAAATCGACTAATGCACTCAGCGCTGTGCCCTGGCTGCTCCGCCATATTTCACCAGCAAACGTTAGCATCGACTTATAACCAGCTTAATGAACTGTTGTTGCTGTTTTGCCCTTTTGAGAAAGACAGACGTATAGACGTACTCAAAAATGTTTATTTATTTTACTATTTATGTACAAACAGTAGACAACACAGGAAAATAGCATTATAATATATGAGTACATAGGTACTGCTTATTTCATACGAAATTTCTGCCAGCAGACCTGCAAAAGGAGAAATGAAAAAGAAATGTAGACAATAGTGTGTGAGAAAAGGAAGAGAATAATGAGTTTATGTGCCTTACCTAACTTAACCTAAAATATTATAAATAAATACACATATAAGTAGGTAAGTAGGTAGTTGTTGTTGAAAGATATCTTATTTTTACATCATGTACATAGATTTCAATATTTGAACGTTCAACTCGGTGATTGTATAGAGATGTGAGTTTGATACAAGCACTTTTATTAACTTGGTGTTACAAGATGGTCCCGTAGATTACCAAAGAATTCAATTCAGCTCTGAAAGTCTGATTAATTGTATAAGTTCCTAAGTGCTTCGTTCTTCCTTCATTCTGTCGTTTGTGTCTTATTTACTTGCTAAGTCATTAATAAACTAAAGTTAAAACGGTTTAAAAATACCGACGAGTTAGGGCAACAAAATTTAGTTTAATCAGTTAATAAATAGTAGGGTCAAAGAGGGTAAAACAAATAGGTTTAGACAAAACACACACCCGAACCTACATTACAGCTGACAGGTACGACTTAGTATACATGCGTTTAATTCTGCCCTTTGTCGCGATCCGTGGAGAGGTGGCCAGTGTTTGCTCAACCAACTATTTCCTCACTGAAAACACTCCGGAAATTAAAACCAGAGAAAAGTCTCGCGGGACATTAACTCGACGAGAGAAAGGGATTTAATTTAAAATTTGTTTCGTGGCTTATATTTGTTTGCGGAAAGATGAATAAGTGCTAGTACTTGCCGGGCCTCGACGTAAAATGCTTTCAGTGACGGTTGTTTAAAATATTCGCTCCTTAAAAGGCTACGAAATGAAAGGCTGTGCTCAAAGTAAAATAATTTATGGGAATTCTTTTTGAGAAGTTATTTTGTTTTTTTGGAGGTGTAAATATTGTAGCATTACTTTTGGGAATATTTTTATAGCATTTCAATTAAGTTGTTGTGATTCATTTGATGTCTTTAACTCAATTATTCATCATATACATTTAAAAAAAACTTGTGAAAAAGTTGGAATTTTGAACCCCAATATCTCCGCAACTAAAAGGTAGGTATGATATGGTATGGTCTAGAACAAAAAAAAAATATCGTAATGACGGGGAGAACAAGTGCCTTTCGGCTTCGTTAAAGGTTTAGTTACACCCTTTATTAAGCGGTTTGTGGTTAGCATTTTGCCATGAACCGGGCGAAAATCCAAACTCCGAGGCTCCGAGCTGCTGTATGTAATCCGTGGTGAAAAAACCCAATAACATTTCGCCCGACCTGCAAACCGAACCCTGGGGAACAAGAAGGTTTAAGTCTTGACAGTAGATCTTGTGACCACTAGACCGACCAGTTAACTAACAAACAAGTATTCAGTCATAACTGATGAGAAAATAAGCTCTTAACACTTTAGGACCATAAACAGTGATAGTTCACGTCAAAAGCTAAAGTTAGTGAAGTTCTAGCAGCGCACGAGTTAATAAATCCTCTTTATTAATCAGACGCTGCACTGTTCCATGTAACTGTACCCACGGTCGCCCGCACTCAAGTTCTTATTACCAACTTTTAATGCGATTAGCAATTTTAGAGAATGGGATTGTTTTGGTAATCGAAAACGGTCTTTTGAATCGTAAAATTACGGTAAATAGTTCGAGTTTAGCAGCCAAAACTATCAAGTGACTACGATGACGGCGCGGTTGGCGCAGTGGCTGAGCGATTGACTGCTGCGCTGCGTGTTGCGGGTTCGATTCCCGCATGGAACAAATATTTGTATGACCTACAGGTAGTTGTTCCGGGTCTGGCTGTTTGTGTGTATGTGAGTTTAAATGTTTGTAAACGCACCCACGATACAGGATAATTTCCTAACGTTGCCCACGTTTAAAAAAAAAAAGAGGATCTATCTGCAGCAGCATGAATTAAAATCTGGTATTCAGAAGCAACTGGTTAGGCTGGAAGACGACCCCGACTAACATACTGATGATGATGAACTTAGCATGTCAATACGGGCCTAGCTAATGTCAAACTCAGTTCGAAAATTAAATAAATTACTTCATTATTATTTTTGCGTCTAGGGTGGTACATACTATGATATTGTATCTATATTATACTAGTAGCTAGAACCTGTAGCTAGAACAGTGGCTCGCCTGGCCTTCCGTAGCGTAGTTTGCTACGACGGCGTAGCATGCGTAGCTTGCAAAGCCGTGACGTCATCACTGAAGGTTACGTCGTAGCAACAATACGAACCTTCTTAACAAAATCGTAAACTATTACGATTTTTCCTTCGTTGTGACATTATAGTATTACCAAAGCGTACCTTTTCCACTTAATCTTTTAGATCAAAGCAACCATTAAAGTTGGTCTTTGCAAGTGACATGTTTTTAATCGACATTGGTAGGTACCTAATCTTATGTTCTGATGAAAATATGAGACATTAAAAAATGAGTTCTAAGTTTGGTAATAGTTTTCTTAAACTTTAATAAATTAAAAATCCTATACCATGCTAAATAATTAAAATAAAGCCCGAAATTGAAACAATTATTTATATTACAAACACGTTAATGATGAAAGTAGAAATATGGACAAGAATTTTGGTAGAATTTAATTCATTTATCCATTACCTATTACAACAAATTACATCAAAATATATTTTATTAAATCAATAAATATAAAACTTCATATCATCAAATACAGTATTGGTAGGTAGAAATTGAATAAAATTATTATTTCCAGTTATCTTATCATTGAGTAACGCCATAATTATTGACATTCAGCAAAATGAAGTCATGGTGTGATAATTGTATGACCAGCAGTAATCAAGGGTCATGGGATCATGGTGGTCACATGACTGATAAGTTAGTGTAATCATGGTGAATTATCGGGCTATATGACATTAAACAAAGTTGACGTCAGAAAATGGGTTATCGAGTGCTTTGTTATTTTGTTTTTTTTTTAGTGATGGTCGAAATTCACTCGATCAACATTTTTTAAAGAATACTGAAATCATTTTAACCATCTAGTTGTTATTTATTTTCAGTTCTTATTATTGAAAAACAGATATTAATACAGGGTGTAAGGAACACTGACTCGAAACCGGATACCACGTATTCAGTACATCATTCTGAGCCCCCCCCCCACCCTCTTAGAAATTTTTCAAAGTTAACTAAAATAAAAGTAGCTGTTTCCTACAAAAATGCAATACCTACACGGTCAAAATGTATGGAACAGCAGATTTTTTTTTTTACGCGTCGGTGTCCCTTCCACCTCGTATATGACAAAAAACAGAGGATGATCTTTTTTTTTTCTCTTTATTTAAAGGGGCTTGTTGAATTTGCTTTGACAGTCATTACGGTCGGTACTCAGAAGCGCCAGAGGCTGACAACCACCCATACTGGTATTCAGCTCCATCCGGTTAGACTGGAAGCCGACTTCAACATACGTAGGAAAATGATCATGCAATTTGATTAGATTTTCTAAGATGACATTAAATTCTAATTCTATGGTATCATTCTGTAGTGTCATTTTCGTAAGCATATTATCAAGCAGTATTGTTGGGTACTTAATATAATAACTATTTCGTTATCTTATCTTAATGTAAGCCACAAGTGTTTATATTTAAATAAAGTCATGGTGTGATGTTTTCTATAAACTAAATGACAAGCAGTATTTACGGGTCATAGGTTATGGTGGCTGACTTTTAGCGATAAGTGCGGTAATCATGGTGAAATAACGAGCAATATGGACAAACAACATGAAAGTTGTCGTCAGTTGGGACTGGTCATCTCTTAGCTGCCATGGTTTATTCTAACTATTTTGTTTTTAAATTGTTGATCTAATCTTTTACTCTGGACGCTCTTAATGTGCACATCTTTCTACATCGTTCTCATATATATGTATTATTTTAACATGAATGATGTAACCAAGATCTTGTAAAAATATTTTGATTGAAAAGAGTGTCCATGGAGTTTCTTGCCCATTCTTCTCGATAGAGATCTACGTTTTGGAATGGGCAACTACAGTACTTTCACAAGTTATTATGCCTTGTGTCTGGGACTGTAGCTTCGCCTTCTTTGTTTTTCTGACATTCAGAAGTGCCTGTTATGGTCTAATTGAAATAAATGCTTTGAGTTTGAGTTTGAGTTTGAAACACATAGATAGCTACTTAACTTACAGGTTACCTACAAATACTAAGTGAACAAAGAGAGCAGATTTTTTTTTTTACTTTTACAAGGGGTCAGTCGTACTCTTACTGACTAAAACAACACGATGCTCCTCTACTACCTTCAGCACCCCGGCCTACGAGCACTGGGGCACTTAAGCAGGTTGTTACACACCCCCAGTCAAGTATTGGCCCGCTTGACTTCCACGCGGGTCTCGTCACGCTCTGTAGTTGCTCTTGGCAGGCGAGCGCAGAACGTGGCGCGCCGCGGTCGCGGACCTGTGTCTGTTTAGGTGACAGACTCCACATATATGTTACCCGAAGGCAGCACACCACCCTTTGAAACCTACCCCTGCTTCGGATACGTAGGGAGATTGTAACCTATGTGACTATCACTTCCCAAAAGGTGGGCGGAACCGCGACCGAATGCTGGAGATTTTCCACAAGAGTGAATGCAAGACTTAAGCTTCTGCAAGCTGGGCACTCCTCCAGAGTATGCTGCGCCATGGTGTTGAGGCAGTGACTAAAATGGTGGTAAAAATGCGTCGACTAACCTAGACGGCACAGCACCTGTGTCAGCTGGGAAGTAAATGTCATGCCGCCACATCAGGTACTCCTTCATACGAGGCCTGCCTTACGCTGAGTCGCAGCTCCCACTCCAGCCCTACGACCTGGAGGCATTGATGCTTTACTATTTGAAACCATGAAGACGTTCGACGATCATTATACAAATTTTGGAGCATATTTGAATAAATTTAAATATATAAGAGAGTTCATATCACACGATTTATTTTTCAAATTAGGTCGGTAACTGTGTACAACGTAATGACAAACATAAAGGTTTTCGTATGTTATGACAAAAAAAGTGTTATTTCCACAAAAATCTAAATTTCTGAAACGGAAATAAATCAGTATGAACTTTACATTTAATAATCCGAGGTTATGTAAAACAATACCGGTATCATTCACTATTTACAAAACAGCATTGTCATTATTTATCATATAATTATATAGGTACACTCTGATTAGTTGATACGATCGGTGCGAGTATATATTACAAAACTATAATCCCTTGTTGCCATTAATCGTTGGCTAAGTAGAGCCGGCTGTATGGTTCCCTCTGCAATTAAACGAAGATTAAATTTAAAAATAATTAATTTTTAACCTGTGATTGCAAGTTTTGTAAGTTTTAGAGTTGTGTTGTGTCATAGTTCAAATTTACGTCGATTTACGAGTGACATTGGTAATCGTAAGTAAAATTAACATACAATAAAATAGAAATCTTCTTTATAAAATATACCAAAATCTGTTGCTGTAGCATTTTACGATAACAGTCACAATAGATTATAATTTTAATTTTTCCCTTAATCAATTTAAAATATATTAAAATAGACTTCCAATCACACTGTTGAGTCCACCATTGTGAAGTACATAATTAATTACTATGGTCGGTATCGGTTTTATTTGATTAGTAAGTTAAAGCCTTGGACAGAAAGTGGTAGGTTAACATCATAAACGTTGATGTTCACTGTAATGGTGTTAAATCTTATCTTACTCTAATATTATAAACGCGAGAACTTAGATGTTTGTAGCGTTTTTACGCAAAAACGACCGAACGAATTTTGATGAAACTTCACGCTAATATAGCTTATATATGTTAATAAATAACACATAGTCATATAGACTATACAAAACAGAAAAACAAAGAGATACAAAATATCTTCATAAATATTTATGAAGATATTTTGTAAAAAATAATACGCGGGCTAAGCCGCGGGCGGATGCTAGTTACTCATAAATGTGTTTCCTGATTGTTATCTCTTCACAAAAATATTGATTATAGGATAACGCTCATTACGGGCTTGTTTGGTTTATTATCATAATAACGAGTAACTAGTCATCACGATTCATTCGTTATACAACAAACACATATATAATAAGACCGGTACAGAACGATATGCATGCTACATGTACATAAACAGGCAAAATAAAATTATACATGTCGCTTTACTGATTGACTGTCTTGTATTTTTTTAGAATTGATTACTTAGGTTTAGTAATGTAAGATTTTGTGTAGAAAAATTCTGATGCAGTCATTAGTACAGAACGGTCCCAAGAACAATTTTAACCTAAGACAATTTTTACATTTAGCATCTTTTTTTCATGAATTTGTAGATTCGAAGCCATGTCTTACGATAACTTGAGGGTGTCTTCACCGAAGATAGTGGACCGGAAGTTCGTGAAGCCGCTGCTGTGCGGCCCGGGACCCTGCGACTACTGGCCTTCCGTCGCGGAGGCTCTCAGCAGACCAATCATCACACCCAACTGCGATGAATTCTATCATGTAAGTATTTTCTTGGCATAGTCGGTAATACAGTTATTTTTATGAGGCCCGTGGTACTGACTTATCTAATAAATAACATATCAAGTCACACAATTGAATTGCATATTTTAAACATAGTTAAACTTAGTTAACTAATGTTTATATCTTCACTAAAAAACCTTTTTAAACACACCTTGCTCGATAAGTTATAATAAGTAAGTACCTAATGTAAGTTTAAGGACTTGCTACAAGAGCCACTTTGCAGGAAGTTATCTCAAGCATCGTTTGAAGTGATTCTGTAGGTAACTTTCTATGTAATTATAATAACAATTCAGTCGCAAGTATTTCCGTGATCAATAATTAGGCGTCATAAGTTTGATTCTCTGAGTAACTTTAAGCGTAGTGATTTGGTTCTGAACCCGGAAAAAGCCGTATTATTAGGTACCTATTAATCCCTGAAATTGGGTAATTTTCAGGAGTAGGAGGAGCTCGTGGCTAAGTAATAACAGCCACTCGGGTCGATCTTTAGGTTAAGCCGTGCTTGCCTAGGTTGGTCTGTGGATGGGTGACCCATTACATACCGAGTTTCCTCCGTGCCTCGGAAAGCACGTTAAGCCGTTGGTCCCGGGTGTCATTTGTAGACATTTGACAGTCGTTAGGTAGTCAGTGGCTCAAAAAGTATGACAACCAGTCTTACCCAGTACTAACTGGGTTGTGGAGGTCAGATAGGCAGTCTCTCCATGTAAAATACTGGTATTCAGCTGCATCCGGTTAAACTGGAAGCCGACCCCAATATAGTTGGGAAAGGGCTAGGCAGATGATGATTTTCAGGAGTAGTCCAGGGTTTGACTCGTCCGTTATTACATGGGATTTAACACCGAAATGTGGGTGTACTGCCTATCCCTTCGGGAAATACAGCGTGATGTTATGATAAATCACTATACAGGTTTCGTTAATTTAAGAATTACTTCGCAGGTACTAGACGACATACGAGCAGGTTTGCAATATGTCTTCCAAACTCAGAGTAAGCTGGTTTTAGCCATGAGTGGAGCTGGCCATGCTGGTATGGAGTCCGTGATCAGCAACCTGGTGGCTCCTGGAGAAACCCTACTCATCGCCTCCAGGGGTATTTGGGATCAGCGCGCGGAAGTAATTGCCAAGAGATTAGGTAAAATTCATTTGACGTAATATACATCTTTAGTTGTAAATGGATTTTTTTTAATCGGAAATAAAGCCGTCCTCTTGTATTTCAATACAATTTGTCATATTTTAACCACCAGCGTTATCATTTCAATGTTAATCAAACGAAAAAAAACCATATACAACAATATATATTTTCTTCTTTTGATCTGAGGCATTTTTTGTTTTTAGACCCTGTCCGTGATACCTGTCTATGTTTTCTAGAGATTTAATTTAATTACATTTAAGGCTTGTACATTTTTTAAATACAGTTCATCAAGGATCTTTCAGTCAAGGGTGAGATGTATTAAAAAACAATATGGCGGCGTTACTTCCGACATTTGTCATAAAGTCCACATACAGCTATAAAATAGGATCACAGAGTTAGTAAATGACATATTTTATCTACTGATATCTGATTTTTTCCAGGAATTAAAACTGAGGTGACCAAAGTCCCAATGAATGCTACCTTTACTCTGGAACAACTAGAGCCTGAACTGAAGAGATTACGACCTGCTGCCCTGTTCATCACACACGGTGACTCCTCGACCGGTACAGTACAGAAAATGGAAGGCTTGGGCGATCTTTGCCACAAGTAAGTGAAGGGTTGACTGGGAAAATAAAAATTTAGAACCATTGTTAACAACAACTAAAAAAATTCAAAATAATTTCATTCACCAACTTAAAGTAAGTTTTCACATTTTTGAAAAAAAAAATGTTGTTGTGGGTATGCAAACTCTTTGCTGCGATAAGTACTAAGAAATCTTAAAGATGGCCATTAGTGCCCAAAAATATTTGATGCTATAAAAGTTTTATTTCGTTTTGTTTTTTTTTTTCAACCATGCCAATTTTGAATTTACGTTCCAGTAAATTTTTCTTCCCTTTTTTATTCACTAACTTAATAAAAAAGCTTATTATATTTATGACAGAAAAAAATCTTATTTTATTCCCGGTATGCTTTCTTGCTTAAGAAATGTAAAAGAAACTAGTCATTTTTGTGTAAAAGAGTTGAGATGCCATAAAAGTTTAGTTTTAATTTTTTTTGTGGCATCCCACAGGCCATCAGTTTTGACAGTTTATAACCAGCAGTTTTATTAATTGTACCTAACATTGTTACCTTCTTACATTTCCTTTACTTTTTATACGCATTTAACAATTATTTTCCTCTTTGACTGACTACACTCGTTTCCAAATGAATAGAAAATAAAACTACGAGAAATAATACCTACAGTCTGAGCCTTTACACATAGGTACGTGTACCTACTTATGGAAATTAAAAACATTTTTATTACTTTTCAGATATGGCGCTTTACTCCTGGTTGACACAGTAGTGTCACTCATTGGTTCCCCCTTCCTAATGGACGAATGGGGAGTAGACGCGGTATTCACCGCTACTCAGAAGGCGTTCAGTGGCCCAGCCGGGATAGCTCCTGTGGCATTCAGCGCCCGCGCAGAGTAAGACAACATTTTGGTGCCCAAAAATTTAACAATGTCACTACAGTGCTGCATGGCTTAATTGATTTGAAGGCGCTGTCTGAAAACATTTTTGAAACTGTCTGTTGTTATTTAATTTGAAATGCCTTAGTTAGGCTGCCATCAGACGGACTGCATCGCAGCGACCGCGCGCAGTTGATAAGTATATTCAACTATTCAACTGCATGCAGTTGTACGGTCGACTTCGTTCAGTCATGATATCAACTTCACGCGGTCGACAGCAGTCGTGTGAAGTCAATGTTAACTGCATACAGTCGTTACGTCAACTTTACGCGGTCGGCTACAGTCGTGTAGTGTCGACGCACGCTGTCCATCGCTAAGGCTGCGATGCACATTTAATGTCACGCGCAAACAGAACCGTGCGGCACTGTAATCATCACTTAACAGTAATTCAGTCGCAAAATGCATTTAATTTCTAAGTATGTTTCGTAATCTATGTTTTACTTTTTTTCAGGCAAAAGATAAATAACAGAACCCATGACCCTGCTCCTTTCTACTTAGACGTCAAATTGTTAGCTCAGCAGTGGAACTGCTACGGAAATACAAGACAGTGAGTGTTGTCTAAACGAGATGACTTTTTAGTTAATTTAGAGGTTTTTGTTCCCAATTAATTCTAATAAAAAGCTCTAGGCACTTACATAATAATAAAATAACATCAGCTTATTCCTGTCCCACTGCTGGGCGAAGGCATCCTCTCACGCAGAGAAACATCATGGTTTCCTCGTGGTGAATTAATGCATGTGTAATTGATTTATATCAATTATAATAAGTACTTTATAAGTATAAGTACAGGTCTTGCATATCATAACATTTTCTCAGATACCACCACACAATGTGTGCCCCAATGCTATGGGCTCTCCGCGCCTGTCTCCAAGAGATCACTAACGAGACCCTGCCGGTCTCCTGGGCCCGCCACGCCGACAGCACGGCTTACTTCCACAAGCGACTCCAAGAGTATGGCTTCGAGTTCTTCGTACCGAAGCCAGAAGACAGGCTGTCTACTGTCACTACCGTGGTACTTCCTTCAGGAGTTGATTATATGGAGTTTGCGAGTTACTTGAGGGAAAAGTAAGTACTGTTGTATATCTAATTGGTGCCATTAAAGATAGGGGTCGATGTGTTCTGTGCATCACTCTATGGTAGACTACATAGGAAAAGCCGAAGGTCCGCCTTTGTACGGTTATTTTTACTTGTGTATTTAAAGCGCTGCAAACTTCAACTTGTTTTGGAAGTCATTGTCCCGTAAAACAAAATTTAAGTTATTTTTGAAGCCAAATTTAATAAGACTAAATAGAAATGAATTCACCAAAGCCAAATCCAGTCTTTTCTCTAGGTTTTTTTTTTGTTTCCAAATTTTTTTTCTTACTACATACTAATTAATTATTTTTTTACTTCCACAGACACAACATCCTGATCCTGGAAGGCCGTGGTCCGACGCTGGGCAAAGCACTGCGCATCGGGATCATGGGGGTCAACGCTAGAAGAGACATAGCGGACGTACTATCCGCCGCAATGGCCGACACCCTTCGAAATTTTAAAAAATTGTAACGTTAAGAAATGGCTAATCCATGTGATACCTAATTGTTTATATTGTTTTTTTAATCTATTTTCATAATTTTACATTAATAAATCAAAGAAATCAAATACCTAATTCTTTTTTAATTCAGTCGGAGTAATGTACCCATAGTACACCCACATTTCTTCAGTTTTGTTTTTAGTCCTATTTAATATGGCGCGACGATGTGGCATTGAAAATCGCGTTATGGAACTTAAATGGAGTTGGTAGGACATATAGAAAGGCTCGTTGATGTAAGGCCAAGCTGTGGCTTTCATGGACCGGGAAAATAAATGTGGGTGGCCCAGCGTCGAGAGATTGCGTCGTTGCTGTCGGCGGGAAAAACTGGATGACGCTGGCACAGAAACGTGGAATTTGGCATACAAAAGAGCGGCCTGGGAATTCAGGCTGTGCATGATTACGAAGATGGATAGGGGGCAAGCCTATTGCCATCTACCGGGCACAAATCTACACTCCGGGCTGCCACCGATTATTTCTGATTGAAAAATCCATAACACATTCATTGTCCGACCTTGGAATCGAAAATCGAATTCATGAATTCTTGTTTAGAAAGCAGCCGAAAGTGCTAACCTAACCTAAAGCGCAAGCCACACAGAAAAGACGTAAGACGCGGACGGGGCGCAGACATATGTCAAATGTATAGAAGCGTCGCGGCGTCGTGTCCGCGCCCTGTCTTTTCTATATGTTTTGCGTCACGATGCTTCTATACATTTTGTATGAAAGCGACGCGGAAGAGACATATGTCTGCGCCCCGTCCGCGTCTTACGTCTATTCTGTGTGGCCTGCGCTTAACCCTTCTTTAGTTGAAAAATGAAAAATGCCTGTAGTGATCCGCTACAGGGCACGGGCCTCCCAAAGTCCTTTTGTAGAAATCCAGTTCATCCCGCCATCTCGTCGTAGTGACATGCGCAGATGTGTCCAACCATCAGTTATCGGAACGGATGCGTCTTGCGACTCCCTTATTTGTCTTGCCTGGAATGAGACTACTTTGTCCAAGATTAACATCCCCATCCATATTTGAAACCTCCACTCCCGTCACTGTGATCTTACGGCGCACGCGGAATTGGAGATTTTAATTTTAATAAAATGGATTTTTTTTTCCAACACAGCATTTTTCATTTCCAAAATTGTCCCTATTGCCAGATTATGGGATTTTAAGGATTATATTGATACGCTACCTACGCTCTGTACAGCACATACAACATGACTAAAAGGAATTCGAATAACGGAGAATAAAGTCAGAGACAGTATAAAAACCCTTGTTTGTAACCACCAACCACATTATTCCTATTAGTTGTCTATGTGTCTCAATTACTTAAACAGAAATGATTTTTAGAAAACGATCTTAACAAACTTTAATTAAATAGTTAAACGTCACTTTCGGTTAGCGACGACAACGATGTTTTATTCTCTCATATCTACAACAGAAGCATAACATAACTGTAAACTATTGTATCATTACAATATTATCGATATACATAAACTAATGACCCACAATAATTACCGTCAGTTCTCGTTAGTCACTGGTGAGGGACACATTGGCTAGCACATTATGATTAGAATCAAACAATAAGTATATTCGAAACAGTGATTTAAAAGTGAGTTATCCAAACTATTTATGTTTATTTTACGTGTACTTTCTATGTCCCCAAACCACGTATAAGTTCCGATACTCATTAGTTAGATATCATAACAAACATGAACCAAGTGGAAATGTGTAAACAAACGATAATATTTACGCTGCATTTCGCGGCTGCAGCTCTGACAAGACGATGATATTCCTGCCGGAGCCGCGGTGTTTGTAAGCGTGAAGGTCCCCGCGGCGGGTCGTTCGTCTTTCGTTCCGCTGTGTCCCGCCGGGAAGCCGGGATCGCTTCGACAGTCGCGATGGGAATCGAATCAATTTGTCGAGACAACATTGCGCTCGTTCGATCTTCATCCCACGTCTCGGTCTTATATAACCTCGGTTCTAGCTCGGAAACGACGAACTATCATGTCAATAAGCGCGCTGCCAAATGCACTCTTGACCTCCCTTATCTGTGGCACGGTTTAACGTTAAAATACATTCCAGTTTGTTTTTTTTTAAACGAAAATACCGTGAATGAATGGTAAACTGGGATATAAAAACAATTGTTAAACCGCAGGCTAGCAACGATAGCATGTGGAACAAATATGAGGCTGGCAACCGGCGCGCGCCCCGGGCGCGGCGCACTTGCCAAATGTGCCATCCGATAGCGCCAGAACATTGTAGCAAATTTACAACCACCCTATTAGCACTAAATCTAAACATTAACCCGATTCCGGTAACCGAACTTCACGAATACTTGCGCCGAATATCGGTCACTGAGTGCGAGATAGTTTCACTCGAGTCGAGATTGTTCTGGCGAGCGTGCTTGTAATTGAACCTAAGTACATCTAAATGCTAATTAATTAATTAAACGAAAAATTTATAGGTACCTAGTTGTCATAAGAAGAAAATATTACACACCATGAAATCACTCTACCTATATCTTTGTATGTACTTTGACCTCTAGTGTTATCTCTTTAATGACCATAAACATGACCATGTTCGAATCATAAAAGATGGGGTACAAAATTATCTTAACCACAACTCTATTTAACGTGAAACAGTTACGTGCATACTTGAGTACTCTATATTGTCTGTAGGATCATATTTAAAGATTGAGTTTCTTAAGAATTATTGGAAATTAGTCAATTACTTTTGACCGATTACAACTATTTTAACAATTTCTAACATTTCCATATATAAGGTTAGAAGGTTTTTCCTATATTTTTTTTTTCAAACGTACTTTACGGAAACATTTAGATTCGCATCATCAACTGCTGACACATTACCCATACGTTGATATTTCCTCTTGTGTTCACCACGACCATTGTTTTAACTCCAGTTCTTGCAGGTTTACCCAAGATGTCTTCAAACAAGTTCATAGTGCCTCCTCCGAGGATAGTGGAGCGGGAGATAGTCAAGCCGCTGCTGTGTGGACCGGGACCCTGCGACTACTGGCCTTCCGTCGCGGAGGCTCTCAGCAAGCCTGTCCTCTCACCCATCTGCGATGAGTTCTTCAACGTAAGTAGTTTTTTTTTATTATAAGACAAACCGCGTGCTTCTGTCAGAGTCAAAATTTCCAACTGTCAAAATTTCTTATTGTCAAAATTTACTTCCACTCAAACTTAAACCGTAACCTCATCCGCAAATTAACCTCGTTGGGAACTGAACTTTCAAAAACCCTTTCTTAGTGCTCACTTTTGTTTTATAATAAACTCAAAATCAAGCTCAAAACATGCTTCTAGACCCACCGGTTTAGTGTGTGTTGTCTGTCAGAAGATGGATTTAAGTTTTTTCCGCTCGCTAGCTGCATAAATATTCTCAGCTGTTGCTCAGAAATTATATGAGATACTTATTGCTAACTTCTATGCCGACTTCAGACGTCTTAGATCTAACTATATTCTACATTCGTACCTTGTCATCTGTTTCTTAGACTCATTACTACATTCATTTGAAAACTTGACTTTCGGCCCGTGGAAATTACGAAAAAGGTTTGTGACGTCACCTTTCGGTGCTTACGCGAATACACGCCTATTATGTAAAAACAAAACCTTGGTTTCTTATGTATTCAGGTGAAATTACATGAATAATAAAGTAAGGTCTCGCTCATGAGTAACAAGAATGCTGCACACCGCAATACTCCTGAGTGTTTTCAGGGGTAAACAACCTTTTTGAGTTTGTTCCCATTATATAAGGGATAGCAAACATACGGTCGACCAAGGTCAGCCCTTGTCATATCTCAAGAGTAAGCTCAAATATGAGTTGAGGTTTTCTTTTCATATTTTGTATTCGGACTTAATGACGCCTTCTTTCGTTGAATACTTATTTGAAATATGATTTTGAATAAGAAGGCTTTCATATCGTTTAGATTTTGAAGTTGTTGAATAATAATTGATCTAGATGCTTATTTAGGAACATAAAAATATTCTTATTTCATTTAAACATAATTAGCTATTTTCATTAATAAAAAAACAGAGTATAAAATAAAATTTTGTTTAACTCTCTCCTTCAACATGCAAAAGAATGTAATGATTATAAACGATGCAATTTTGAGTACAATTTTAGTACACTATGTGCTCACCATTATTTTACTCTGGAAACAACCACGTTCATTACTTTGGGTTAACGTTTATTTAAACTCGGTATATGAAGCACAAAGGTTGGATACAAATGAAAACAACACAGGCAGCTGTAATGTTAAAAATGCCATTTAATAGTTAAAAATAAATCATTTAAAATAAAACTTAATGGCATCACATTCATTTGGGCTGATGTGGCCAGTAGCCATAACTGTTTACCACGTAGGTTTCACAAAGGAGATATTAAGTTCTATAGACCTTGTATATTTGATTTTGTATATTTAGATCGCATAATATATTATGCGATCTAAATATACAAAATGAAACTTTTTTTATAATAATGATGCCTGCTGGTGACCTGATCTTCATATTAGAAAACCTTACAGGTGGGAAACTAGCTTTTTTTACCTAAAATTGGTCTTGTATTCCTTGTTCCAGGTTCTGGATGATATTCGTGCTGGCTTACAGTACGTGTTCCAAACTCGCAGTAAACTGGTGTTAGCCATGAGTGGGTCTGGTCACACCGGCATGGAGGCTATAATCAGCAACCTGGTGGATGAAGGGGAAACACTGCTCATCGCATCCAGGGGCATTTGGGATCAGCGCGCGTTTATGATAGCTAATAGATATGGTAATTTCGATTTTTTAATTATCAAAACAGTATATTTTCTTTCTAGTGGTTGCAAGGCCTAAGTGCTGACCATGAGGTCCAGGGTTTGATTTAAAAGTCAAGAAAAGTGATATTTAGTTTTCTATCTGGAATTGATAGCAGTGTGCTGCTTTGGTTGCTGAGTTGGGTTTCTGTCCGTTTTTGACGATTTGCTCACCTCCTATTACATAAGACATCAACAAAACTGGCAAAATTTGAGTTTACCTACCATTAAGAAGGTACATTTCTACCAAGCCCTTCGTGGAAACTGGCATGATGTGTGTTACGTTTTATTTTTAATTAGGAAATGCCCTTTAATAACTTCCATTTCTAAATTATTCCAGGCATTAAAACAGAAGTGGTCAGTGTGCCATTTGACGCCACCTTCCGTCCTGACCAGCTGGAGCCTGAACTAAAGAGATTGCGTCCAGCTGCTCTCTTCGTCACACACGGTGACTCCTCAACCGGGACTCTGCAGAACCTTCAGGGCTTGGGCGATCTTTGCCACAAGTAAGTCAAGTGCTACTGGTGATCTTTTGATGGTCACATTAGTACTACCAAAACTGTTGGTACACATTTGTATTGAAAAAATAAGATGACGGCGTTCGTTCGGATTTGGCCAGTCGCATCTATGTATAACTGTACGGACCTATGGCCAGTTTTTCCTCCAAAACAAAGGCACGAAAACATAAACATTGGCAAAAAGTTCATGCACAATGAAATATGTAAATAATAAAGAGGTGTGTAATGACATTTTAAAAAGACTGGCCGGTTCTGATGAAAAAAATAAACAAAAGCCACATTAAATCATTATGAACAAATTAGTGAAAAAGAAAACATTAATGGCGTCACATAATTATTTTGGGCACGAATGGCCAGTTAGCACTGCGTTTAAACAACAATAAGGAAAGAGGTTTTATGAATGGGAATAATAAATAAAAATATTATGTTTGTATATACAAAACAGTTACATTTTGGCAGAGTCCAAGTAGATATATAATATTATTGGGTCAAAAATTGTGTATTTATTTAGACTGATATCGTTATGTTATTCATATTTCGGTTAGAGACAATATAATAACTTAGGTACCTTTGTACCTAAGTTATTATAATTATTGTCTCTTGTCTAACCTATTTACTTAAGTTCAAACATTGTCTCAACGTGAAAGACAAAGAGCTTGCCTTAAAAAACGCGACTCTGTTATTTGAACTAGCAAATAAGGGATAATAGAATCACCGACAATGCCTAGTAACCAGTCTAGCTGAGAGAAAGGATAACTAATAGAATAGGTTCAGTAGGTACCACGTAGTTATTGAGTTAAGTCTAGGCTTGGTCGGCGCCTCTCGGATTACTAAACGAGTGACCTAGAGAGAAAACACGTTTTACATAACTAATAATTTCAAGCCGATTGCTTTCCAGGCCGATTCGAATAAACTAATCCGATTTTAAAAGTAGTATTCATTTGTTTTGCGTTTTTTTTAAAGACAGGCGCTTATACAGGGTGGAACGCGTAAACAGTTACCATGCATTATGTAGTACATCATTCTGAGCCGCCGCTACATAGCAACAATAATAAAATATGTAACATTGTAGAATTGTTTTTACGAAAATTATCAAGGTGGTACTTGTGTGTTTGATGCCTTTGTATGGCGATTCCTTTTTTTTCTGTTTTTGGATAAATTTATTTTTCTATGTGGTTGACTGCCTCGTTGGTATAGTGTTCGCACGCACGACTGCTGTGCATTAGGTCATAGGTTCGATTCCAGGTCGGGAAAAATCTTAATCAGGGTTTTCTCAATATGAGCCACGGAGTCAGGATGTGTGCCTGGTTGATGGCAATAGACTCGACCCCTATTACATGAGACTTACACATAACTGGCGAAATGTGGGTGTGAGAATGAATGAATAAAAATGTCAGAATGATGTACTAAATACGTGGTAACCGTTTTCGGTGTCTCCCTTCCGCCCCGTATGCTTGGCACATACCAGAAAGCCGTTGGAATAAACACACCCCATCAAAATTAAGTCACCTCACTTCAAGTGAGGGCTAGTTATCTATTCCCCCCATCTTTGCTCCCTGTCTGTCAACTTAACGAACTGTTATAAAAACCTCAACCCGGGCTTATCCAATCTGCGTTAAGCCATTCCTCCTGTCGACCTTTCACTTCCAAATTAAAAAAACAGCGAACTTTAGCAGAAAAACTATTTGATTGCCCGAGGAATAAGACTGGGACACGGGAACCGAACAATTTAATTACAGTCGTTGTCTCTTTCATTCCTGGTCCTGACTTGGCTTTTTACTTACATCTAGGTCTCTTGAATACGTCCGAGTTGAAAACTCTTTAATTGCATCCTGTGAAAGAGTCTGCAATTAGCATGCAGTGGAAAATACCAGACGCGGTAAAAGTTAAGATAAAAAGTTTTTCGGTGATTCCGACCGACTATTCGTTTTTCGAACTTCTTTAAGAGTTTCTCTTTTGTTATTCCCACCTGTAAAATGTCCTCCTTTGAGGTTCATAATTTTTTTTTTATCTTAGCGAATCTCCTTTCACAATTTTTTGTTTCTTAATTTTCCTTCATGAAAGATTGAACCACAACAGCCAACAGTCGTATGTAATGAAAGTAGTGGTGGAAGTCCTTCGTCCAGCAGTGGAACAGTATGGGCTTATAGAATAATGATAACAATGATTTTCAGGTATGGAACCTTGCTTTTGGTGGACACAGTGGTGTCACTGGGAGGAGTTCCGTTCTTCATGGACGAATGGGGAATCGATGGTGTTTACACCTCCACCCAGAAGGTGTTCAGTGGACCAGCTGGAATATCTCCTGTGGCATTCAGTGCACGTGCCGAGTAAGATACCTATAATATATTTTTTACCTTAATTTGAATCAACAATAAAGGCGCAAACCCACCGCGGTGCACGCTGTGCACGGGCACGCTGCGCCTTTTAGCTACGTGGATTTATTTGTTTGACAACGTGGGTCTACGTTTCCACTGCAGTATACAATACACATCCACAACTATGTACAACTTTAGCGTGCGTGGCCCACCGCGGCATAGTCGTGTCGTGGGTTAATATTCGTGTATAGCGTGTACCGCATGCACAGCGTGCATGGCGTTGACAGCTTTGAGCTATCTGAGCGCCTTATTCGAGCAAGCCATGCATGTACAAAAGACGTCATTTGATGCATAGCATGTCGGTGGTTTGCAGTGAGAGACACTCACATACATTTTCTTGCAAAGGTAAGCTTAACACACGTGCGTAGCCTATCCGTGCGCCACGGTGGCTTTGCGCCTTAAGTCATGTAATCTACACACAATCTTACAAGCACAAAATGGCTAACATGATTTCTGTTAAGTGTTTAACTCGATTATTTTTTGGTTTTCTCTTAGGGCTAAAATCAAAAGCAGAAAGTGCGATCCTCCTTTCTACTTCGATATCAAGCTGTTGGCGCAACAATGGAACTGCTACGGAAACACAAGAACGTAAGGAATACTTACTAACTTTAGAAACGCTGTAATAGCACTTTTAATAAGTAATATAGGCAAGGTTTTAGTTATAAACAAGCCCCTATTAAGATTCTTAAGTGGCACATTCACGGTAATTTTATTGGATCAAACCATGAATTAAAACTCAAAACCACGGGTCCAAAGGCGTGAAACCAAACAGCTACAATAAATATTGACCACTCAGATCAGATCAGATTCTGGTTCCAATACAAATGTCCCAGTTCTAGTTGCTTCGAAATTATCAATACTCTCTATACCTATGCCAGAAATTCGTAAGATGAATCATTACGTCAAGATAAACTTTCAAGATTTTACAACATAAACACTAATATTAATGCATATCTGCAGATACCACCACACTTTGAGTCCCCCACTCTTCTGGGCCCTTCGGTGTTGCCTTCAGGAGATCATCAAGGAAACCCTGGCCGCCTCCTGGGCCCGCCACGCCGCCACCACAGCTCGCTTCCACAAGCGTCTTCGGGAGTATGCCTTCGAGTTCTTGATCCCGAAGCCTGAAGACCGTCTGGCTACTGTCACGACTGTGAAGCTGCCTAAAGGATATGATTACGTTGAGTTCGTGAAGTATATGAGAGCGAAGTAAGTACTTAGTTCTTGGTTTAAATGTCAATTGACACATATAAGCTCTGCACGGGATTGTTACAAAGTTGCAAAAAATCGAACATAGGTAGGTAGATGTTATGTTTTGATCATAAATTATCTAAAAGCCAATGACATCATGAGGATGTCATATTATAAGCTATATATAGGGTGACTGGTAATTAGTGACCGATACTTAAACACGTGATTATACTCATGATAACAAACAACTTTTCTAAAGAAAATTATATACCTATACGTCCTTTTATCCCTTTAACACAACAGCAGCCGTATGAAATTTGCTCTCGCGCGCCTGTGACCTATCAGCTGTTAGCCGCGTGACGCCGTTTGGTCTCATCACAGAGGCAGTAGGCAGAGCACAGTCACCCTATATATGTAGATCTTACGCCCAGATTTTATAAAAAATGGCCCATGATCTTTTAGAAAATAAATTCCACCCCTAAAGTGTATACAGAAGCTCTCGTTTAGCCTCGGTCGTGCTCGTTGGCTGTACTCTCGCACTCATAGTCTCGGAGTGTCTCGGCGATAGTGTACAGTCACGAGCATCAATATGTATACACTTTTCTAAATTTAAAAGCAATTTTCGCGAGAGATAACGATTGTAACTTGGAGATAGGATGTTTTTCATAAAGATATGAGTTCCAGAATACTATGTTCGTAACAACATGAAATTTTAATCAGAACAGTAGAAGAAAAACACTAGTAAAAGTTTTTAGTGGTTATATATTGGTGCTCGTGACTGTACAGCCACCATTGTGAAGGTTTTACCTAGTGAATTTTCAATGGTGAAACGATTCTTTTGAGGCACTTACATGAACTTATGTAGTTCTGACCACCCCCCTGGCGACAATCTTGGTAGACACGTAATAAACCTCCTTTATCTTATCTGTGAGCGTAACGACTTTATAGAAACAACAATCCTTTAAGTAGATATAGATACCTTCTAAGTAATTATCAAAATAATCCAGTAATAATTTTAGATTACCTGCAAACATTGATTGTGAAGTAAAATCAAGCAAGTCAGTGTTTTTAAATAGATTTTTATTTATAGGAATGAATAAGGATGTTATCGATTGTCCAAAATTGATATGAAGTGTTGGCGTGACATGACTGATACATTATATATAACAGCAATATCGCAATCAATAAATTCGCATAACCATTCAGGGCGGCGAAGTATGCCTATAATTAAGTCCAGAAGTATGAAAGTAACGCTCAGTTGGCCCGTTTAGGGTAGGAGTTTTTCAGCAGCACGAAAACTTGATAGATAAGTAGGTAGGGCATGATGAGAGAGTGCCAAAACTACATAAAATTTTCAGATAGTATCCCTGCAGGCCCAGTTTCAGATTAAAAGAATAAAAATAAAAATGGGATATTAACCGACCGTGGTTTTCATATCATTTAAAGCTACATAACCGGGCTATTCTGATGAAGATATTGTATTTTTTACTAAAACTATGAGATGCACTATACTCACGGGACGTGCTGGAGTCTTTCGCAAAGGATTGGCCTACAATCGCACTAGACCGCGAAATGTGGAAGGAGGGAAGGGAGGCCCTGCAGTGGGACAATATAGGCTTATACTAAGATGTTTTTTATTTTGTTATATTTTTTAATGTTTTTTTTTATATTATTTAGTATAGGAATATTTAAAAATGTAAATTATATGTGAAGAAAATAATACTCACACCTTCTAACACCGCCTAACCCTTCGTGGATTGCAGGCGCGATGTTACTATATTAATTAATTCATATTATTCTTCAACAGGCACAATATCCTGATATTCGCCGGTCTAGGTCCAACTGTGGGCAAGGCTCTGCGCATTGGCATCATGGGCGTCAACTCCACGATACAGGTCGCTGACTCGGTGGCTGAAGCTATGGCTGACACCCTACGGGCACTCAAGAAGTCTTCCCTTTAAAATGATTTGCGGAAACTTAAAATAAAAAACTTTCCTATGCTTTGTATTCAGCGCTGTAGCTTTCAAAGTAGATCCACAGATAGAAGGAATTAACTTATTTGTTTTCCACCAGGGGGCCTACCATGACGTCTTAAAGCAGAAGTAATTCCAGTGTGGGAAAGAGATGGCTCTAGGCGACCTGTATAGCTCTGTCTCTTTCCCACACTGGAATTGACGTCATGGTAACCCCCCCGGTAGCTAATGTAAGCTAATGTATCACTAAGACGGCTAATTTAATGTAATGGCTAATTAATAGACTTATGTATATTTTTTATGAAAAATAAATGCTTATTAATAACCATAGAGTTTTTGTGCAAATATTATTTATTTAAATAAACAGATCCGTTAAGAGATGTTTAGTGGGTGATGCTTCATATTTGTGCACGCCATTTTGAAAATAGTGTTCATCAATTAAGGTAATGTTAATGTTCTTAGTTTGAAAGATATTAATCTTACTAATATTATAAAGAGGAAAGATTTGTATTTTTGTGTATGTGTGTGTATGTTTGTAATGAATAAATTCAAAAATTTTAGGGTCGATTTAAAAAAAAATTACACCATTAGATAGCTACATTATCCCTGAGTAACATAGGCTATATTTTATCCCAAAATGTTTAAAAAATAAATGTCCACCCATGCAAAGCCGGGACGGGCCGCTAGTAATTTATATAGGTACCTGCCTCTTCCTGTTCCTGTCTCACATAGACTAAATTATAGTTAAAATATGGGAAAATTAAAAACATATTTGTTCACAGGTCATTTATTTCATATCAATGTATGAAGGTTTACAGACTATTGACTGGATGCACCTAGACAACCCAAATGATGTGTTTATTATACCACAAATAATTTAATTTTTCATAGAAGTTAACATTTTCGAATTCAATCTAAAGAGTTCTAAATAAAAATAAAATGAATATCATCCCTTTATAATACCATTACATCGGTATTGAATGCAGTGATTTATTAAATAGAAAAACAATGCAATACAAGCGAGTTCATAGTATTCTTTATGGCTATTAGTTATGTTATTTGCAAGCCATAGGTGACTACTTTTCTATTGTTAGATTATACAAAAAATATATTAGAACCAAGATAAATCTTGTGCTTACTCGAGTGATATTCTCGTAATGTCAAATAATAATAAAATAATAGCCAATGTAACATTAAAATAATACAACAACTCCTCAAAATTTTGACTGGACTAGAACCCACAACGAAATGTGAAAAAAAATAATTTACAAGATATTTTTGGCAAATGGACTCTCTCAAAACAAAACCAAATTGCTAAAACGTGCTGCTACGGCACAATATTACCTTCAGGTCTCATCCCCACGTGATGTAAAAACTATAGCGCGTTTAAATAATCCAATTTGAAGAAAGCCGCCTTCAAGCGCCCGCGCAATCATTTGTAAAAGGCGTCTCATTCCGTAACACGTGAACGAACCTACTTAACGCTAACGTGTTTACACCTAGTGACTATGAGGCCTCGGGTACAACTTAAAAGTAATAAATTCCTATCATAATCAGTATTGAAAACAGACGTATCGCTAGCTACATGGCATTCACATCCATCACATCGAAACATTTGGACTAGCTTCCTTAATTACGTAACTAAACCGTTAACCTAGTAATTAAACAAAACTAGTCACGAAATTTGCGTAAACTACACCTTATCTATATTGATTTATATCGGTACAATACGTAATAGGTATCTGTGTATACAGTACATATTGAAATGTAGACTCTAGAATCGTATTAATATTTACAAAATTTTATTTAGACAAACGTACATAAAAGTCTATTGATAAGTAGGTATAAGTATTAAAACTTCATATTTCCACAAGTATCATAATATGTCACTCAACCAGTGATTATTGTTCCTAAAAGCATGCGTTGATGCACAAACCACTGGGATTACAGTTCATTATAATTATGTAATAATATCTTGAAGCAACATCAATTGCAATATATCGACTGTTATTGTCTATAAAATAACATTAAATAGCTCCTCTCCTGTTCACTACAACTAGATAAAATAACGCAGGTAATAGAAGTTACCGATCATTATGTGTAATGACACTCGTGTGGTATTAAATATAGATATACAAAACTAAAAGCAAATGCACAAACAAGGCGACCAATAAGATAGCATTTGTGATGGTTCATACATGATTACCTAAACGTGCGGTTATCCCGTATCATATACAATAGAGACGTAAATAAATATGCACATAAGTAGTATTATAATTTATATTTACATTTAAGAAAATATGGCACATCTGTTATCGACCGCACTCGCAATCCTTGTCTAACGACTGAGCGATCGAGCCCTACCACTAAAATAATACGAATCAGTATCGGATCATGTAATGCGCCTAAATTTCGGGTTACCATAATACCAATTAAAATACCGGTGGGTAAGTAAATATTCAACGCCGTTAAAATAATACACAGTAAAGCTACCGTCCGTCGTCGATCGACTCCGAGCCTCGCGCGGCCGACCGTCTACCTGCCGACCGAGTCGCGCCGCACGCCACACCGCCGCACCGCCTCACCGCGACACTATCACTCCGGTGATGACCGTAACCTCCAATTGGCCAAGCCTCGTATTTTTAATTATACAATTGAATACATTAACTCTAGTTTCGTCGGGTACACAATAGAGAAAATATAATTCTGTACAATTCATACTCGTGCAAACAAGAAACAAGAGTCGCGTCTTGTGCCGCACTGAAACTTTCAGTCAGCGCTTCGTGTCGCATCGCAGTCGTTCGGTCCGGTGCCGGCGCGCCACCGCTGACGCAATCTAAAACTAGAGACACATTCGAATCGCACGAGTACATAAAAATATGTCAGTCTATAGAGCTACGCGCTCACTCACTTAGCCTACGAGCAGTCTGGGGTATAGACGGGGTGGTCGGGCGCAGTAATACTGTGTCCGGGGAGGGGCGGGGCGCGCTCAGCTGGGCGGCGGCGGCGCGGGCCGCTCGGTGCGCGGCGCGCGCTGCCGCCGGTGCCGCGTGCACGCGCAGCACGCGTCCACACGCCGCCGTCGTGCGCACGCTGCGCGCCCGCAGCGCTTGCGGACGCACGTCACCTCTCCATCCTGGTATAGACAGGAAAACACATTTAATCCAAAGATTAATCTTTCAAGTGCCAGTAAGTTGAAACCTGACTTTAAGAGAACGTTAATTTATTAGTCATTATCCTTTTCATTTTATCGTGACCCTGGCGTGTTGGGCACAATTTACCTTATCACCTATGACTGCGTTCAAAAGATTCTTATTGTAGTTCATTTTTACAACTTTACTAGTATCATAAGTTGGTATTCACCTTGCACCGACACGTGACGCAGCGCTGCTCCCCGTGCGAGTGGATGGACGGGTGCACCTCCTTGCCGTTGGGCAGCGGCCCGTCGGGGAACTTGCAGCCGCCCTCCGCTAGGATCTCCTCGGCGGTGCGCGGCGCTCCCTGATCTTTTGGAGTTTCTTCATCTGGTTTCTTCGCTTTTACCTGAAGTTAATAAACATAAGTCTAATCAACTGCTGTAATCTTTGCAGAATTGCTAGAAGCACCTGTGACCAGAAGTTCACATTAAATGACTTGCAATTAGGCAGGTCTATGTTCAGCAATAATTTGTTACAGGCTGAGATGATGTTGTGATCAGTTATCGTGAACAAAGCCTTCGAGTATGGCCAAAATAAGTTCCATTCTCACCTCTGGACATACACGACAGCAGGCCTTCTTATCCGGCCTATACGCCTCCTTCTCGCTGCATCTCAACGGCGGACACTTCACCCTGGGGCACTGGATCTGCCGGGTGGCGAAATTGCAAGTGCAGATGGCGCACGTGTCGTACCCACCGGGCACCAGGTACGGGTGCCACGACGAGCCCGGTGCGTAGCTTTGTCCAGCGAGGACGCAGCTGCCGTTCTCTGACCATACTGCTGTCGTCGAGTCTGGAACAGAAAATCATATATTTTTAGTAGATGTTTTTGAGGGAGAAGATTGTACCCTGATATGCCATGATGGTGCTGCTTGAGTGCAATTGTAATCAGAACTTGTTTTCCGTCTGCAATTAGGCTGCCACTATGGTTACCTTTTCTCAGATAGTTCTACTTTAAATCGTACTTCTAATTAAAGGCCAACTGCAAATTTTACCTGACACAATATGTTAGTTAGGCAAGATGAAGAAAACTTATCACACGCTCATACTTACTGGTACAGATAGGGCAGCACTGTCCTGGCGGTTTAATTGTGGGCACGAGGCAGTTGTCAGGCGGGCACTGCACCGCCTCGCACTTTGGGACACCCAGCACGCACCAGCATTTTGAACAAGTCTGCAATCATTGAACATCACTCATGAAACGTACGTAGTTTGTCATTAATGCATCAGAAATACCGGTTCAGCAAATTGTACCTTCGGTTGTATTACTACTTGAACCTACTTATTTTAACAAAAACCCATGTCCTCTCAGAAGAAGAATTTATTGTCATTATTGGAAGATTCACTGACGTCTCTCATAGTTTTGAATAGTGCTTATGCACTTTTATAATTCACTTGACCAGATTACCCAGATAGAGAAGACCTAGATACAGAAGCTCGTTGCAAAAGTATTATTCTAACCTCAGTATCTGTCCAAGTCTCTCCGAGCTTGTAGAACTTATCTCTCTGCGTACAATAGTTGACGTTGAGGCGGAACAGCGAGTAGTCTGTGATCTGGTCCTCGAGTGGTCCTGGAGTATACTTGGCGCTGAGCTCGTTGTCCGACGTTCCTGGGACTGCTGGCAAGCACGAAGGTGGCACGCTTATCTGAAACCATAGACAAATCTTGTTCAGTGCAAGCCTTTTTTGTTGAAAACTTGTAAAAAGTCATGTTAGTATTTAATCTACTCACCGATTAATTTTCCAATCTATTGCAGCACAAACAAATTGTTAGTCAAATTAAATATAGGCTAATTCTTATCTTAATTGTAAAGGGAATTATGTTTTTTTATTATTATTAGAACAGGTTTGCCTTATCTCTGTTGTTAGGATTTAGTTTTTTACAGTCGTATTGTTTAACCAAAATCTAATGAACAAACTCGTAATAACAAATAAGGCGAAGCTCCATGACCAGTCTTCTTCCCAAGAACGATATTTTGCAGCATGTCAAAAAGACTAGCTGCTCAGTGTGCGGCTACTGTAAAACGTACCATCCACACCACAACCTTCGGCTCAAAAAAGCTTTATTCACCTGTGGTACTCGCATGCGCAGGATAACAGTGACATTGTCGTGCGCGCGCAGCTCCAGATACGAGGCTCCTACATGCAGCGCGACCAGCTCAGCAGCAGTGGGTTCCAGCACCCACCCCTCTTCTCCCCCCAGCTCTCTTGCCCCGCCCTCGGCGCCTGCGTGGGACTCCAGCCACCAAGATGACCAGGAGCGAGCGTTGCCGCCCGTTACCACCGTCTGAAATAAAAGCAATCAGTTATTTGATAACAAAATACTGTATTTTTTGCACAATGCTGGAAAGTAAACTTTACATTAGAGCAGGCAGGAGAAGCCTCGAACAGGTTAGATGTAAGTAAAAAAACTATAAGTTCTGTAAGACACAGTTTTCCTTTGGGAACCGGGCCTAAAGATTTAATTTTATTTAACCGACTGGAACAATGAAAGCCATTGCCAATTTGAAGGACTTACCTCATAATACAATCCACAGAGCGAGTCAACCGACAGCCAAGCCAGACCCGCCATGTTGGCTGGTAACCGGACCTGTCCCGTTCTTCGCAGCAGTGCGGGACCGGACCCCGCGGCATCCGGCAGCATGCGAGATGTTAAGCGTCCACGGAGGATGGGCGGGCCTGGAAAGGTAGAAAAAATAAAATAAACTGCAAGCCTAAAATACCTCATTATGGGGTTATGTTTAAAAGCCATATTGCACATGGTACGCATAAACACATGTGAATTTTAAACATTATAATAATGTGGCAATTGGTCAATTGCGCTCTCGTAAGGGGTAGAGTGGTTCTAATTGAAAGAAGTTCAGTCAATACCAAATCAATTAAATCTCAACTCTAGACAAAAACAATAATGGAAGGGGCACAAAAGCCGTCAGTCTTAATCTCCTTAATAGTTTTGTATCTCGCACAAATCTCTGTACCGACGTCGTTAATTCAGACTATTTGCTTAACAAAGCTGGGGCAGATCTTAATAGGAACAAACTCGATCAGGCATTCATATCAATTGAGTGCCCGACAAAGTACAGCGCAACATTCATTTTAATTGTCCTGTCTTTTGTTAGTCTTACATGAAGAGGTATGTCATCCTTTTCGTGAAAAATCATAACTTAACATACAGGGTTGAGCATTCAGCACCTTATTTTGTATTTTTTTTTTCAATTACTATTCTTTTATTTCAATGTAAAATTACATTCGCTGTACGCAGCACTTTATTTATGTAAATAGTAAGGTTAAAATAAAAAAAATCAACAATGGATGTTGAAATACTCTAATGAACGACGCGCGAAATCAGCTGTTCACTGCCTGCCTAGATACAGAGTTCATCGAACTCGTCGTTGCGCTTGCTGTCCGCTACGTGCGTTTTGCCACGGTAACGATACATTGCGTATAAGGAAATAAAACAAATCAAATTCATTGGATTCCCTTAACATTCCTGAAATAATTTCTTGTACCGGTAATTTTAGTATGACAAAATACTGAATACACCCTATCAGTCTGTGGAGGGCTGTCCCTTACACCCTGTATGTAGTTACGTTATGATTTTTCCCGTAATAAAATACGATCTATAAAATGAAAGGTTAGCAGAGGTCTATAGAACGGTTAAATTTTACCAGTTAGGTAGGTTTAAGTGTCATGAAATACACAAACCGGATGGAAATACAGTCTCCAGGCTGTGGCTGAGGAATTCCTAATAATTGAAAAACCCAAAAGGACTTTTGTGAATTTGGGAACCCAACGCCTGCAATCATTGACTTTCGGTCAAGATGCATCTCGAGATTATTTTCGTCGTCTCGTAATGAGAATATTTTCTGGTTATCAAAATCTATTGTGTAATAAATGTTTACCAGCTGGAAATAAGTGATAGTCTTACCAGTATCAGCGCTGATATGCACAGCGAGTTGGTCCTCATACAAAGGCTGAAAGATCCTGGCGCTTGGCCTGGCCAGCACTCCGATGCGGGTATCCAATATCTCCACCTGAGAGTGGCGCTTGCCCTGCTCCTCCACCAACGTGATCTTGGGATCCGTTATACCCAAATTGTCAACCTGAAGAGGAGGATACAAATCAATTGTAGTTATAATAGTTTGTTGGTTCTACACGTTGTGAAGGGGAGATATCTGTGAAAGACTTTGACTGGATATACAAGACAGGAAAGAAAATCGATGTGGTGCCGAACGTAACTGACTCGAAGAAAAGTTATACTCGATTCTTGCCGGTAAACCGTTCGGCATCAGCCCACATAGAATCATGCTCCGGTCGACTCGGCACAATTTGAACTAATCTGATTATCGATATCCGCTTTTTCCGCTCGGCAGTTCCGACTGATGACAACACAAACAAGTGTGTAGCATAATCCCCTATGATCTTAGGATACGAACAGTTTAAGAAATATAATTATGATTTCATCCGCTTCTTTTTAAAATAAATCTTTCCTAATGAGAAGTAACCTAATCCAAACAAAATTAAAGAAACCATTAACACTTGTGTCCAACACAAATCTAATAAATTGTGCCTCTTAACGACCTCAAGTAACCTATTAAGGAGCCTCTTCAAGCAATTTGGTTTTAAATGATAAATATCATCGGAATCATTTAAATTCCTTTAATTTAAACGAGTTAAGCCATTGGAATAATGACACATTTTTTAATTGAAAGATAAAATTGAGTAGAAAAAACGATCAGATGGCGCTAATCTGAGAGCTAAAGAATAGCCTAGAATGTGTCAACATCCATTCTTAATTACTTTATGACACATACGGTGGCGCTTACACAAGTTGTAAAGGTTTCTCTAAGAGATGAGTGTTGAATTAACAATCATTCATTACATTATCATTGGATATAGCTACCGTCTTGTGCTCTGTTGTAATTAGCAATAGTTTATCCGCATGTGTGTGAGTGGAGGACTTTCATTGAATGCTAATTGGTGAACGGAATCTTTGAGATGATCAGGTTGATTTAAAGTTATCGTTTTCCTCTATAATTGATTTAAGTCATAAACAAGTCTGTTGACTATATTTACCTGTATATCATAGACAAGCGATCCCTCTTTGTCGATGTAAAGCATGGCAAGTCCTTCAGGTGCCGGTGTGGCTGACAGCCTCTCAGAGACAAGCGGTGCGTTGTATACTTCACATGCGGCCTTCTGCCTCACACTGCCCACTATCCTCCTCTCAGGAGTCCCAACAGCCTCCACAGTGAGGAGCAACCGGCCTCTTGCTAGAGACCTCAGTTCTGCGGCTGACACCGGGGTTGACACCTCCAGGACATTGAAGTCATAATGGGGTTTGCTTACCCTCTGCACCTGGAAAAACGCATTAAATTACCTAAGACCTGAACCCAGTTTTACTCTTAAAAGGCATTCATTCGATTCTTTTACAGTAAACAACATTTTATTTGCACTACTGTCCCAAAAATCATTAACGAAATTCTTGAGAAGAAGATATGCAAAAGTAAACACATACAGTATTTCATGAGCTCTTAATACGTTGGACTTAATTTACGTTTATTGGTAGTAATTAGCCACTTAAGAACCTCATTAACAGAAGTCATCTGAATCGCTTCGTGTTTCAATTTGCTTAAATCGCGAGATACTTACTGAAGTACTTTATTTTGTAATAATAAGTATAGAATTTAATATGAATATACCTGATCAATGATTGTCTGGTTTTTTTCCGGAAGTGTGAGTATCACTCTGACGAGATGCGATGTGACAGCAGTTTTGGGGAAGACTCCATTGAAGACCAATGCCAGGTAGAGGCTGGGCGTGGCTCCGGCGACCGCCGTGATGACGGCAGTGCCGCCCCACCAGCCGTCCTCGTACTCCATCGCAGGGTAGTCACGACAGGCACCCTCGCCGATGGAAGTAGGAGGGTGTTCCGGCTCCAAGAGTGTTGTGAACATCTCCTGTGATAAAGCTGGATACCTAAAAAAGAAAGCTCCTATACTACATTCCGATCTTAGCACTAGTTTATGAAAAATCTCGTCTGTCTTAGTGAAAAATTCTTGCGCCATTTTCGCCGAAAGTGACCTAATAATAATTACATTTGCAGAAAATTAAACTACCGATAAAATTATTATTTTCCTTAACTTCTTTCTCAGTAAGATCAATTATTTGTAAAGCAGGTCAAAATAATTACCGTTCGTTTTCCAAGAAGTAGAATCTAATCTCGCCTACTATTTTCAAAACATCAACAGTACCTACATGTGTTCAATGCATTGACTCTATCCTAGATATCTCGATAGCGCTAAAGCAATTAATAGTAGGAATCAATTGAGTGTCCACTAACAGCGTTATGGTCTGTTATAAAACATGTGGGTCTAGGTTTTCCCAGAATGAATTCTAATGCTGAACCTAAAGTTTTCCGTTGTTAATCACGCGGTTAATTAAATTTACAATCCAAGGCGAACAGTACCACCATTCATAGATTCCCAGGAATAATTACTGCAGTTATATTTATTACTCCGATTTGATAGGCTATTGGAGATTACTCATAAGGTAATATAAATCAAGGCGGCGGCAAGTACAAAGTTGGTGTTCATTTAAAATTCCTATTCCTTACCTACCTGTCGATTCTGCCGCTGAGTGCGCCATCGATGGAGTTGTTCCGCGCGTCGCCCCACAGCAGCGCCACGTGCAGCTCGCCGTCGCGCAGTAACGTCTTGTACTGGCGCGGCACTCGGCGCCAGACGCCACACAGCTGTAAACAACACAGATTCTTACGTTTACAGCCCATAACAAGTGTTTAATGAGTGTTTACTTCAATATTTCATAGAATCAGTCGATGTGGCACAAGCAATCATTTTAATTACCTTATCAGTTTTTTCTTCATACGTTGCGTGAATACCAGGTATTTTCTTGAGCGACTGTTCGAGTAGCACTCGTCCTTCCCTGTCGAGGAAAGCGACAGCTCGCGGCTGGTTCTGCATGGAGGGGCTGAGCAGCAGGGACCAGTAGAGGTGGCGCCTGCGGAACGTGAACCGCGCGGTGGCCACCCCTGGAGCCACCGGCACCCCTGACATGTCATCACGCCGCACGCACAGCGGAGACCGGCCAGTCAGAAACGATGCGAAATCTGGAAGATGGGTTGAATTTATCTATATATCACACACATAAAAGGAAATTCAGAGAACATGTTCTTTTATGAAAAACTTACATTTCATGTTTTTTTCGTCTTCTTCAGTTGTAATGACCACTGGACTATCTTCTTGGACGATGTCGGGAGCTGAAACAAGGAAATGAATTTCCTTAATTACATAATAATCAGAAGTGAGGAGCTCGTGGCTAAATAACAGCCACTCGGATAAGTCTTTAGGTTAAGCCGTGCTTGCCTAGGTTGGTCTGTGGATGGGTGACCACACATTACATACCGAGTTTCCTCCGTGCCTCGGAAAGCACGTTTAGCCGTTGGTCCCAGCTGTCATTTGTAGATCTTTGACAGTCGTTACAGGTAGTCAGTGGCCCAAAAAGTCTGACAACCAGTCTTACCAAGGGGTATCGTATTACCTAGTACTAACTGGATTGTGGAGGTCAGGTAGGCAGTCGCTCCATGTAAAATACTGGTATTCAGCTGCATCCGGTTAGACTGGAAGCCGACCCTAACATAGTTGTGAAAAGGCTAGGCAGATGGTGATGACATAATAATCAGAAGTTTACAGGGTTCTCTGGTGAACGATTTTTCAGTTGCTAAGGTTAAGCCTGGGGGCAGGAAAAGTGTAGCCTAAGCATAGACAACGATGTCAACTGTAATTAAATGCAATAGGGCACTAAAATATTATGGCCGATATCGATTCGATAATATTACTTTCCAAGTAAACGGTGAAAGGTGCTTAGACCGTAAGTATTCTATAAACGGAGATGTTGACTTGCACAAACAAATAAAATTAGCATTTATAGGTAAAATCATAATTGTGTGAAATCTAGACGGAAGGAAATTGTAATTTTAAGTTAAAATTGTTTCCCTGTCAGTGATGCGTGTGAGTACTTTCTCCTGTGACGGTGGCTCATAAAAAGTCGTGTACAGTTGGATCAATTGACGGCGAGTGCGTCGGCGTCGCGGGGCCTGATCGCCTGTTCGCAAGACCCCCCGACCCTTCCATTCGGGTTGATTGGATCAAATGTTATTCAATCGTAACAGGATCGGCGCGGGCGTCTAGACGGCGACGGTAGAATTTGCGTTTTGCATAGCTTTCTTGTTGGGTCTGCTATAGACAGAAATAGAGGGAGCACTGACATTTCGTGCGACACTTTGATTGGTACCCGATTTGTCGATGTGCGCTCGTTAAATGCTCGTAAACCCAAATGCATCGCTTGCGTATTGTATTAATATATTTATTGTGTTGCCCTAACTAGAACTGAGTGCATACATTACGCGTTATTACGATCAAGTTTGGTTTAATGTGATGTAAGTCCTGATTTAATGCTTTTAGTGTTCCCGACAAGTAACTGAGGTAATAAGTTATTCAGTTAAACTGGTGCATGCCTAAGGCTGGAACTACTAAACTTGCTGCATAAGAAATGGGCTAAGTTTTTTGTTCATGCACCTCTTGTTATTCCTTTGCAGCATCATTAGGGAGTTTGTGTTTTATTAGATAGCGTAGTTTGTTCGATCACAATCGAGCAACTCACTGGTTGGTTTCAACATAATAAAGGGTGTAACAAGACCCTTGACGAAGCGGAAAGATACTTGTTCTCCCCGTCATCGCGATATTTTTTTTGTTCTAGACCATACCTGGGATCCTTCTGGTTACGGAGATATTGGGGGTCAAAGTTCCAACTTTTTCAGAAGTTTTTTGCTAAATACATGTTTTAATGTAAGATGTTTATTTCAAAAACCTCCACGACCCCCGTACTATTCAATCCATCCATCAGCACAATGTTTTGAGTGCGTTACATCGAGTCATTTTCACCCCAAAAAAAAAGTCGTTTCCCAGCAATCATTTTTGCGTAAAGTTACTTAGTTTGATGTACAGAATGCTTGGTTGACGGCTTCGTGAAGGGTCTGTTTACACCTTATATACTACATATGTGACTTTTTGTTAAAGTAACATTAAGAATTGTTTCCCTTGAAACGCTGTTTTAAGCTTTCACGGTTTACAACTACTCAACTTAAACTGTCAATTACGCAATATCGGGAAACATCGGGAGCTCAAAATAATGAACAATCACGGAAGATATCCCGTAAGTGACAGTATACGTTTAGTTTCCCTTGTTCTAGTTTTATAAAAGAAGTCTAAAAATGCAGTCAGGCACGGCTATATTCACTGCTTTTCAGATTTCAGCCCTTAACTTGGTCATTACGTAATTATTGGACTGATATGTACCTCAGAATGCTTCAGATAAAGCGTGCGTACGAGACGATTACTTATATAAGGTCTAACTTTTTAAACACGAAATATTTCAAGAGTAACTTCTATAGGTCGTAAAGTCACCATAGCAACGAAAATTTTTTTTTTATCTAAGTGTATTTTTATTAAAAAAAAAAAAAAAATTACTTGACCCACAAAATAAATACTGTCTAAAGGTTTAAAAAGTAAAAAAAAGTTTAAAAAAGTAAAAGTAAGTAAGTAAGTTTAAAGTTTGTAAAGGTTTTATGCAAAATGTCGCAAGAATATTTAGAACTATAATAATTTCGTAAAAATAAAAACATTCAGAAAAAATTTTTTTTTTCGTTGCTATGGCGACTTTACGACTTGTAGAAGTTACTCTTGAAATATTTCGTGTTTAAAAAGTTAGACCCTATATAGACCTGTTTACGTCTAGTCCGTTTACTTTAATTAGAAGTTTTGAAAATTTCAATTCAGTGAATAAAGAACCAAATCAATTTCTGAAAATTAGAAAACAGATTTTCAGCGTCAATTAACAAAATATATTTAAAAATTATCCGTATTCCCTTTGTTACACACGTTTTGGATACCTATCCAATGGAGCAGCTTTTCCTGAGTAATCTTAGCGGAAATGGAAATTAGTAAATCGCAGTTGAATTGTTTATGGTAGGTAGGCAGTCATGTACTTATTAGCCAATGAATTGATACAGGTGTGATTATTTATACCTACCCAACAAGTATCAATAAATAATTCAAAATTAATAAGCACCCGCATTAACATAATGCACAATACCTATATAATAACTAACGACTCAAACACTTTACATTTTCCAATATTTTTCCATAAATTTGAAATGTCAATTTTCAATAACTACCTGTCTTTAGAAGTAATTACTTTAATAGAATAAGTGCTCCTAGTCTTAATAAACATGTAAATGTCACATTGTAATATAATATCTATAATGGCATAATTATATTGCAGCTTGTCGATATCTGTGTTTAAGCGCATTACTTATAGATGTGTATGTAATACGCGGCGCAAGTTAGACTAATAAATCGCGTTATCTGATCATTGGTAGTGGACAGGGGAATGACATGATAAACAAGTACGCGTATATAGTGTCCAGTGAACATTGTGATGAGGGGACCTGTTTACGCGACTACGTATACACGAAGTATACGCGGCCAGATTGTGATCTGGCACGCTCCGGCGCCGTTCATAATTCACTCTGTAAATTCATTACATATCCGAGACAGCCCTAAATTTATTTGCAAATGGCGCCAAGGCGGCGATGAGTAGCTCTAGGATATTTGCAAGCACAACAAAGAGTAGCGCGCACGGAGAGATGGCGGCGAGGGAATGTGCTGCCGATACCCAGGGCTGACGGCACCTTGCCCGTACGTTACCGTTGATATTATGTACCGATTGGTACTCGTTACCTGCTGCTCCATTGCTCAACTACAGTCTAGGTTCCACAAGATAAATACGTAGTTTATTTTCTACTTTAAATTCATCATCCCTAAGTGAGTTACAAGTACAGCCCGTACTGCGCAATGTTTCTGTGTAAATGTAGATCATAAACTTATTCTGGTTAACGCAATATGTACGAAATTGTATTAAAAGCAGTCCCAGTGTTTGTGTAATCGATTAATAAACATTCCACTTTGGTATTTATACTATTAGTTAGAATATTACCAACGTGTTATATCTGAGCATGGAGTATGAATAAATGCAGTAAAATGTGCTGCCGGCCATTAAAATGCATTAACAGTGACAAATACCAGCGCTAGCGGCATAGTAGGACAACCGTCGACGTATCTGTCTGTTATTGTTTATTTGCTCATACATAATATCTTGTGTTTCTGGTGCCTACAAGTCAGGGTTTCTTTATTTTTTCTTTGGTAAACATTACACAAACAGGAAGGCTTCTGCTGTCCCTGATGTACCGTCATTTACAAATCTGCTGCTGTTCAGTTCAGTTGGAATCTGGTGCTAAAGTGTATATCTAGTTCCGTAATGGACAGACTTTTCCTGTAAATCTCCTCATTGATCTAGTGAACTTGAATAATAATGGTGCGGTACAAGAATGCGGCCCGTGGCCAGCCCTAGTAGAGAGTGTGCGATCGTCGTCGGACACCTTTGACTCGGCCAAGCTTGGCTCACTCGTCGCGCCTGTGCCCGTATGAATATTTATGCGCTTGCATAGCGCACACTGTCGGCTCAGCGAGTCAGCGCGGACAGAGCGACACGTAGCGTTTCAACCGATACCACTCATTAATGTCGTTTAGCGTAAATTTAAACTTTTAAAAGCAACCTCGAAGGCGCGACGTGCCGCGACTAGAGCCGTGATCGCTTCATTTCTAGTCTGGTCGCGGCCTATCGTTTAGTCTTCTGCGTCGCGACGAGTTTTCCAATAGCGTGATGTAACCCGGCGCCGCCGAGCCGCCGCCGGCGACCCGCGCGGGCGCAGGCGACGCCCGCAACGCTTGCCGTGCACAGAAGCGCACGACGCCACTAAATCGGTTCAAAGGGGCCAGATATAAAACTCATTCGATATCATTTCACACAAACGATTGAAATTTTGCGACGGCTGCCAGATATCAGTAGCCAGCCCGCAACAGACTCATACTGCTATATGACTATCTGTCATTAATGAAGACGTATTCTAACAAGCGTATAGGTGATCACAAAATTCTTTTATATTTTTGATGTGCGATACATCACTCGTTAGACCGTCTTAAATTTTTTATGATGTCTAGGATGAAAATGTTTTGAAATAAATAAGATTTTTGAACATCGTAATTTTAAGAAGAACTTTGTACAATGATAATGCAGAAATAATGATGAAGTGTCGAGGCGCCGTGTTATGTCGTAGCCAGCCGGGTTCTGTCACCAGCAGACGGACCAGTGCGCAGTGCTGACAGCACGGCACCGCGGATACTTCTGTGCAGCCAGTTCAAACAAGGATTGCACAATCAATCGTGTCTATATAAGACGTCTTGAGACAGCTCCATGTTTCGTACTTCCTAAGTAAGCGCCGTGCATATTTATGTGACGTTTTTAAGAGCGGATTAGATAAATTATACAAATGCTTTGCATATGCTAGTGTAATTCGGTTTCTACCGAACACATTTCAAGTGTCCGCAAATCGATTTATTATGCATTACGCTATGACAGATACACGGGCGAATCATTCATCAAAATCGATCGATTTATTCAACGCAGCGGCATGTTAAATATTTACAAGTTACATGAACGTAGTATTGAACGTTCAGGCGCGTCCACTCATACCTTGACCTCGACTACACTGAAAAACTTCATTTACTGTGTGGGGTCGCGCCGCGCGCCGCCGGAACTATTCTGAACAAAGTGACGACGTGTCTAGTGACGTCACGTACGACGCTCCACTGAAAACACCGTCGCTCATGTCACCTCGACATCTAAACCACGTACCTGTCACTACTTGTAACTATGCCAGAAACTTTATTCTACATTATTTTCCCCGACAACACGCACTGATTCATATCGGGACATTAATCTAGTAGAATCAATACTACTTCTCAATCTTACACTAAGTACTCGACCTAATTAACCATTAACCTAAATGTTTGTCACACAAGCTCGTAGATAACATTGATATACCGCGTCACGCGTGCCATTGTTACAACCTCTACATGCGCGATTCTCTTATCAAGAGTTGTACGAAGATATCTAATGCGAATAAAAACACCGCTAATTGAATTATAATAATTATTTATTCATTTTCAATCTTGCCTTAATTCTCAAAGCTAGAATGATTGGCTTCAGATTGTATTACATAACAGTACGAGAGCGGGAGGGTGATTGAAAAGGTATTGAAATCAAAGCACTTTAAGGTGGAGTAAACGAGTTACTTGATCTGTAACAAAAGAATGTAATCTTAACTCAAGGCTTTATCAATTGTATCGAAGGCGCAAGCTCGATGACGAATCCGTAATGCGTTTGGGATCATGTTTGCAGGAGTGGTGAGGAAGACGCGCGGCACGGCAGGGCGGCGGCTGCGGTGCGGTACGGGCGCGGCACTGCTCCGCCGAGGCTGACAGTGCTCATTGCAAATTCCCGCGACGGCGAGCAAGTTGTTTGCAGTCGGCTTTGTGCTAATTTATAGGTTATATTCGTAATGATTGTGGCAAAGAATGTTTATGGCACAAGGCGCGGTCTTATTGTTTTCGATAGGCACGCGGCGTGGTGCTCGCTCGGGCCGCCGCGCCGCACACACGCCCGCATAACTGTCGCGCTGTAAGAATGCAACGAGCGTTGGCTTCGATTCAACATCCATTTCCATAAAATATAATTTCGCCTCGGCGGCGGCGCTCTGGATGCATCTCGATGTGAATGTTCCGACGCGCGCCGCTACATACATTAGTTGCTCGAATTGCGAAAATTAATGCTAGTGACGTGAACTGCTCTACATCCGAATGCATAACAGAAATTTGTTCCAAACTTAAACCTACTGGCCGTCGTTTGCAGTGTTTTCATAAAACCAAACCTGCGTGATTCTCAAGAATAACTAAAATGGGTGTTGAGTACACGTTTGGGAAACATTGAACAAGGAGAATCAGTGCGTTCACGCCCGCGCTCGCCATGTACGGCGGCGACGAACGAGCCATTGTACTGACCGCGGTATTCCTGCGGCGGCCTATGCACTGCCGTTTACGGAGAACCGTTTACCCAAAAAAGTAGAACAACAAACCACGTCCGCGCTGTTTACAAGAGGCGCAACACTCCGGCGCATTGTCCTGCGCTGCGGTGAAACGCTCGCGATTTGCATTTTACGCCTACAGCCTTGCTCGCCGTCGCCGCCAGAGACAGCACATTGTTTTGCATTTCTCTTTATCTACACTAACACTTCCACATACCTATAATATTAATGTATCTATACATACGTTATCTTCAGAAAAAATGGGACCCCGAAGATAACGACAATATTAAGAATGACTACTGTTTCCCGATATCATTGCTTCCTGCCTAGCTGCTTGCGCTGCCAGTTAATCGCTCTTTAACTTGCACTCAGAGATAATAAGATATAAACAAATATCGGAAACAGACACCTCTTTGCGTTTTCTCCGTCACATTTTAGTTAAGCGCCCATAAAATTGTTTGTTCTTTTAACAGTATGGACACTCAAACGAGACCCTCGAACACCAGCGACGGCCCGAGTTACCAATAGTTACTTTTAGATTTTTAAATACGTTTTAAATATTTTAGTACATCATAATTTTCGAGCGACGCGCCGGATAACATATTGAAGGCATTATTTTTAATATGTGAAGTATTAGTGCGCGACCGACGCGGACAGATTTAGAAGGAAGTGCAGCTCTATACGCTACACAGCTTACATTCAAATTATTAAGTGCAGTGTAATGGCGGGCGATGGTCTCGTTGATGGAATTAATTAGAAATGAGGCGGACGAGTGCTGATTGGCGAATGACGGCGTATCTATCATCGGAATATCGGCAGCGCAAGGCCGCGGCGGCCGCACGATCCGCTCTGAATATACAAGTTATAAAAAATATACCACCGTGCATCATTAATTACGAGAACCATATGTTAACGAGTCATTGATACCATCTGTCAAAATCGTGATCTCCATTCATAGTATTGACAGCCCTACTTTGAAGTACAAAAGGAATTCGCGTGAGATTTTCCCTGAGCGAAATACCTAAGGTCGGAGACACGACCTGCCAACGCTCAGTAGGGAGGGACAGAGCAAAAACATCATTTAATTCTGCGTGTACACCAACAACTTTATCAATTGTATTGTTATAATACAAAATGGGTAATTCCTATTTGCGTAATTCTTGAGGAGAAGCCGACGACGCCGGCGTATCCTGCCGACTCAGACTTGCAGTCTTCATAACACAGTAATTAACTCAACATACGACATATTATAATAAATTATAATCTCAACATTACCACTGTAGACTCTAAGACGACGCAGAAATATTACTTAACAATATAAAATACACGATAAAAATGTTATTTTTATCCTTAGGTAACTTGAATGATGTTTAATGAATTATATGTTCCTTACATTAAAACACGTAGCTTATAAAGTGATATGAACGAGTACATGTAAGTAAAAGTAAATAAAACATTACTCTCGTTTATATACAAGATGGAAAATTAAACAAAAACGAGAGTAGGTTAAAAGCTTATTGAATATTATTACCAAGTTATGTGTCAGTAGTAGCTAGAAGCTCGTGGCTTAATAATAACAGCCGCTCGGGTCGATCTTTAACTTAAGCCGTGCTTGACTAGGTTGGTCTGTGGATGGGTGACCACCCATTACATACCGGGTTCTCCCGTGCCTCGGAAAGCACGTTAAGCTGTTGGTCCCGGGAGTCATTTGTAAATCTTTGACAGTCGTTAGGTAGTCAGTGGCCCAAAAATTCTGACCACCAGTCTTACCAAGGGGTATCGTATTACCCAGTAGGCCAGTACTAACTAGGTTGTGGAGGTCAGATAGGCAGTCACTCCATGTAAAATACTGGTATTCAGCTGCATCCGGTTAGACTGGAAGCCGACCCCAATATAGTTGGGAAAAGGCTAGGCAGATGATGACGTGTCAGTAGTAGCTAACATTTTTTTTCCATTTTCAATGATTATGCAAATGTCATTGTTAAATCGTATTTTTTACCTGTGAAGGTCATCGCTCGCACACATAGATCATCGTTATTTATGTGCTAAATCGCATAGCAGCCACAAGTATGGTACAATGAACTGATAATGTAGGGTAATACGTGAGGACATGCACATCGCAACGTAGGCATCGCTTCGATTTTCAAACAGTACTTTTTACTTTCTGGCTTTTAGTAAGCGAAGATAATACTGCTTATCATCATCTGTCTAGCCTTTTCCCAATTATTTTAGGGTCGGCTTCCAGTCTAACCGTGGCAACTGAATCCCAGTATTTTAGATGGAGCGCCTATCTGACCTCCGCAACCCAGTTTGTACTAGGTAATACGATACCCCCTTATAAGACTAGTTGTCAGACTTTTTGGGCCACTGACTACCTGTTACAACTGTCAAAAGTCTACAAATGACAGCCGGGATTCCGAGGCACGGAGGAAACTCGGTATGTAATGGGTGGTCACCTATCTACAGACCAATCTAGGCAAGCACGGTTTAACCTAAAGATCGATCCGAGCGGCTATTATTATTTAGCCACCAGTTCCTCGGAAGATAATATTATATCTTCCTAATTTTTATATGATATCCTAATACTTTAATGATATTTTTTTTTAATGATAAATCAGTGATTTCTCACAAAATTACGGTAACGGTTTTTCGCGTAGCGACCGTAGATAATTGCTACGTGTGCCTACGCGCGTAGTAGTTCGCGTAGTTTAAAAATGTTCAATAACTTTCGTTCATGAAAACGTTCTTTGCTCTCATTAAACTAACCTTGCTTTAACTCTTCTATACTCTATACTAATATAATATAATATTATAAAGCTGCAGCGTTTGTTTGTTTGTTTGAACGCGCTAATCTCTGGAACTACTGGTCCGATTTGAATGATTCTTTCAGTGTTGGGTAGTCCATTTATCGAGGAAGGCTATAGGCTATACAACATCACGCTACGACTAAAAGGAGCGGAGCAGCAATGAAAAATGTTGCAAAAACGGGACGGGATTTTACGCGGACGAAGGTCGCGGGGAACAGCTAGTGTATTATAAATATCATTCTCCAATGAGCATTTTATACAAGGTGGATGGGACGCCGACTCTAAAACGGTTAACACGTATTCAGTACATCATTCATACATTCCATTCATTAGGTATTATTTCATTTATCCTTCCATACATTTTGACCTTGTAGCAGTGGCGAAGGTTATATACAACTCGATTCCTACCGGATTCCCTTTGGAAAATGGTACAGTCAGTATTCTATAGACAAGTGATATAATCACATTAAAGATATGTACTCCGGCTTACCTCTTACAAAAATTGACCCTTCGCTACTGCTGTGTAGGTATTGCACTTTTGTAAGAAACAGCTGTTTTTTTTTATAACCGACGAAAAATTTCAAACGTCTCTTTCACCCTGTATGTTATGTTTAAAAAAACAAAATACTTCAGAAAACATTTCTTGGTTAAGATCACTCATTAGCAGTGATCGGAGTAGGTAGATTGATTTTTGGTACTTGTATCATAAATGCACACAGAAAGAATAACATGGATAAGCCATTTTTCCGGAAAGTAATTCCGGTATTTCCGGATTCAATTAAATATTGTTAATGTTGGTAGTGATATTATTACTACTCAATTCAAAATTTAAAGGAAGGTATCAAAACTAAATTAATTCATTATTTATCTGTTGAATAATAAAAACAATCACACCAATAATCCACCAATTCCGGAGGAATGTCCATAGTAATATATACGTTTCGGATCAATGACCCCAGTTCAATCTACCTACTCCGATCACTGCTCATTAGACATCAATAGACTTCGCGAACAATAAGGCCATGCATAGACCTAGTCACTACAATGAAAACAGTTTTCCCTATAGAGTTAAAACACTAGTTTGCATAATTGTTCTTATGGAAAGATAACCTAAGTCTGAGACTTTCTTGCCTATAAAGGGTGTAAATAGACCCTTCACGAAGCCGTCAACCAAGCATTCTGTACATCAAACTAAGCAACTTTACTCAAAAATTATTGCTGGGAAACGACTTTTTTTTTGGGGTGAAAAATCACTTTTTACTGTAGGACTCGATGTAACGTACTCAAAACATTGTGCTGATTTATGGATTGAATAGTAAGGGATGGTGGAGGTGTTTAAAGTAAAAATCTTACATTAAAAACATGTATTTAAAAAAAAACTTGTGAAAAAGTTGGAACTTTGACCCCCAATATCTCCGTAACTAGAAGGTTCCCAGGTATGGTCTAGAACAAAAAAACTATCGCAATGACAGGGAGAACAAGGGCCTTTCGGCTTCGTTAAGGGTCTTTATACACCCTTTATTTCCGCTGCCATAAAGAAACAATGAAAACTAATAATTGATCACGATTAGCCATCGATTACTTGATTAAACAATAATCAAGTCACCGATTAAAATAGAAAATTTATCACCATTTGTGACGTGATCGTCACATTACAATTAATAAATCAATTTATTTTTATTGCAACTACTTAACTAAGACCATTATTATTAGTACTATTGGGATATAAACAACTAATTATAGTAGTTCCGATTAAACCTTACAATAATACTAATAAAAGGCTCGTGCTCGGACGAGCTCGTGGCTAAATAATAACAGCCGCTCGGGTCGATCTTCAGGTTAAGCCGCCTTGCCTATCTTGGTCTGTGGATGGGTGACCACACATTACATACTGAGTTTTCTCTGTGCCTCGGAAAGCACGTTAAGCCGTTGGTCCCGGGTGTCATTTATAGATCTTTGATAGTCTTTAGGTAGTCAGTGGCCCAAAAAGTCTGACAACCAGTCTTACCAAGGGGTATCGTATTACCCAGTACTAACTGGGTTGTGGAGGTCAGATAGGCAGTCGCTCCACTTAAAATACTGGTATTCGGCTGCATCCGGTTATACTGGAAGCCGACCCCAATATAGTTGGGAAAAGACTAGGCAGATGATGATGATGAATACTAATAAAAGGCTATATCCGGCTGTAGCTTGCATTGATTTTATTGCATCTTGTTTTCACGTTTTGTTGAAATTATCCGTTCTACTATTGCTTCCATTGAGCGATAGTCACTCTGACAGTTGATTCAGTCTATGCTCAGCTTAAAACAAACAGAGTACAGTTAAAATACAACACAACAGTGAAAGCAACGCATAATTCCAAAAAAACGAGAAACAAGATACAATAAAATCAATGCAAGCAACAGCCGGATATTGCCTTTTATTAGTATTGTTGTAATGTTTAATCGTAACTGCTATAATAACGCAAACAATTAATTGTTTATATCCCAATAGTACTAATAATAATGGTCTTAATTAATTAGTTGCAATAAAAATAAATTGATTTATTAATTGTAATGTGATGATCACGTAACAAATGGTGATACATTTTCTATTTTAATCGGTGACTTGATTGCTGATTTAGTAATCGATGGCTAATCGTGATCACTTAGTGGTGAGACCGTCGGACTACCAAGTCATAGGTCTCAAGTGCGAACCCAAGACACGCACCTCAGATTTTTCGGAATCATGTGCGTATTGTATAATTGTCACTTGCTTCGGTGAAGGAAAACATGGTGAGGAAACCAGCATGCCTCAGAGATATTTCTTGACGGCATGGAAAGCCGAGTCGGAGGCCCACGGGGGGCATAAAAACTCTGACATCAGGTTAGGCGCCAACCACAACATAAAGAAGCAGTTCAAATAAATGTTTTAATATTTTCTTAAACATACAGCACACAACTAATAAAATGTACATAAAATAAACAAACAGGCCTCAAATAAAGTTGTTTAACAACATGTTCACACAACAGAAACTCCATATATGGCGAGTATGGCGGCTAAAACGTTAATAATTAATAAACATTAATTAAGTGCAGTGTTTGTTGAGCAAGTCCCCGCTAAAGCTAATGACCACACGTGGTCTAAGTCATTCGTCTTCATTAGCGTGTTTATTTTAGAATGGACCAACACTTGTTATGCCTGACTAAGTCTGGACTCATTTATTTGTTCAGCTTAAACTAAACGGAAGATTCTGTATTCATATAATGTTTAGTAAACGGTAACTTTTTACTTCATATATTTGAAAATGTATCGATTGAATATTCGTACTATGATCATCGGCGAATATAGTTAACTGATGAGCTATGTTATTATCTCCAGAGATTGCTATTACTTGTTTGTCTCTATCATAATTATGTTGTTAAACTGTCTTTCTAATAATTTTGAATGCAAATCTCAAAGTATATTTACAAATTCCAAGTTTATTAACACATGCTTCGCGAATATATCAAATCGAATCTTTCGTCACATCATTTATCACGGCAAGGGCGCCTACTCATACTTCCAACGAACAGCTAAGCCTTCCTTTTTGCATCGCCATTGTCAGATTAAATTAAAAAATAAAAACGATACCATTAAGGATCCTTCTTAGTCAGTCGACCATGACCTTCCCACTGCCAAGGTCGGGCCGCGGCGCAGACTTCAATGGCGTGATTTACCGTCTGAAGATTCCACACTTTAATCGTTGATGAACACATAGGTACAGTTAATTAATTCACTAGGGGTTTCCCTATCAACGATCGAGGTTCTGCGAATCGCGAGGGAATTCAGTTGCTCCATATTTTGCAATTGTAACATTCAAAGAAACTGGAATGAACATAATTGATGGAATTACCTAGTTTTCTTGCAGCACAATCGACTATTAGCCCATAGAGTTTATAAACAAAACTTTTATCGGAACATATATAAACTTTAAAAGGCGTTTGCGGTTTCGTTTGCATAAGTCCCAATTGCCAGTATAAATTCTTAATATTTTTGCTGTTGGTAACCCTGGCACCGCCCATGCGGAGCACCGATTTAATAAATCACTGAATCATTGCGTAGGTACGCAAATGTGAGACACGAACATAGACAAAGGTCAGCTGAGATTAAAAAGACCGCCGGGTCATATCAACAAAACAATGATTGGAAAACAAACACAATGGACTTTGTTATGGCTCGTCAAGATGAGTCTGTTGCAGATGTATTGTTCATTCAGAACCTAATTATAAATAAATGTGCCGATACCAGTTTGTAACAATGTGGAGCCTTCATCATTTAGCTATGGCTCTCTACATTCCAATTGAGATATTAAATTATTTAAAAAAATATATTCATTCAGCAAGATGTTGTTGGAAAAAGAAAATAAATGTAACGAATGAAAGCTTACTCATTGGTTATCAGTTATTTATTGTGCCTATTGAAGAACTTTTTTATAAAATATTGTTTTATTACACTGTGTTTTTGAATTATTGCTAATGCCTTTTAAATGGAAATAAAAGCGTCCGTTAGAAACTCTATCATGACACAAATTTTATTCAAGACAATGTCTTCAAAGTTGAAATGTACCTATAAGTTTTAAATTGGATAGCCAACTAAACAATCAACCTTGATCTTGACAGAGTTCGAACACATTACAATAATAGCGGCGCGGGCGGGTGGTTCCTGAATGGCTTCCGTTGTGCTGCGCCTGCGCTTCCCGGCTCCAAGGCGCGGCGGCGCGCGGCGCCCCGGCGGCCATGAGCCGTGGCCATCACCGGCCAGCCACCTCCGTGACCCCCATTCTAAACCACTCATCACCATTCCTAGATATTGTCTCTCACGGAGAAGCGACATCGAATAAATTAGCGACTGCCATTATAAAATACTACTGTATTTTATAGCCGCAGTAAATAATTTTATATGAGTATTTACTATTTATATACTGTAATTTATGAAGCGATGCCTGCTCATCACATCATGTAGGTAATTACGAGAAATGATCGTGAATGTCGTCACCATTGTGATACCTAATATGGTGTTGTTTACTACGTTCAGAGAAAACGCTGTATTGCATGGATAACACCAAAGTCTATTTGTTACAATGTGAAAGTTTTAAATAGGAAACATTACTGATTCGTAATTGAAAAACATTATTCTAAGTAAATAAATAGACATACACTCAACAGTTTCTGCACTCATTGACGATACTACTCTGACCAAGTAACTGTCAGACACTGTCAACTGGAAAATTCAAGAAAATTCTCTGGAAAGTTCCTCAATTAAATCACATTCTTCCTTACTCTGCTTCTTATGTATCAATCTATGTATATAGCATGACGTGTATGTTATTGTAACGCATTACATTACATCGTAGGATTGTGTAAAGTACGATTTACATCATTAAACTAAGTATATACCTACATAAGAAATGAGCCATGATTCGCCCAATAATAATGAAAAATAAGAAATTAGTGTTAGTAGATGTTGAAAACATTACCTCATATATGTTTCAGTAAAAGGTAAAGTCTCTAGATTAACTAATACTACTACAAACGTAAGTTATTCACAAGAACTAAGATACAATATATCTTCCATTACTAGTTACTATAAAAACTGCATGTTATAAAAATATACAAGATCTTTCTTATGTAACGTATGTACTACATGAACTTGGCCAAGTTTTTATTCCTACATGGTAACTAAAAATATTTCTACTCATGACGTCAGAATCTATTGATCATGATATTCATGATCTCCTGAACGATAATAGCCATAATAAATATGTAGTAGAATACTATACTCACTTTATACACGATTCGATTATATCATAACTAGTGCAGTTCAAGTGCTATGGACTCGATTTATGAAGACATATTTCTCGTTAGTAGTAATAGTAACTATTGATCATTATGTTTTTTCTATTATCGCACCGGCCTACACATACAACAAACATGATCATATAAAATTAATCCCTCAAAAAGATTAACCGAGTGTGAACAACCTCTTAATATCTCATTGATTATAATTAATCAATTTTGTTGAATAGATAAATTGTCTTTTCGTGTTGAACGCACCTATTTCAACAGACGCTTGTATTAGTTTCTTAGGGCGCAGGTCAAACCTGTAATTGCGAGAATCAATTGATTAGCATGAAAATTAATTGTCCAGCTTAGATATTACAACGATGTACATGAATTTATCGCTTCAATTATATTTGCCTATTTATTGATCTGATCAGCAGCAGGTTAAATGTGAAGGGAACCGACAAAAACGTTGTTTAACTTGTGTAAATGATTACCATAATGATTATGATGTTTATTATGGCAACAATCCGTCAATTGGTTGCAGCGACGTCGTTATGCAACGTTTAATGTTGCAACAGTGTTGCAACTCAAAAACAATTGACGCCGGGCGACTGCGAGCTTATGTTTATCTAAATATGTAGCAAGAAATATGCTTATCGACGGAGCACAAGATAGAGCGACTGATATTTTGGTCAGATAGTTCACGATTTAAGCCTTAGTGCAGTTCTTAATACCAAACGCCGTCGAAATTGCTACTAATAGCCACTTCTAAACGTGGACTTAAATACCAAGATACTTATCTTCAGTGGCGACTAAATATCGGAATCAGGAATTCCAATATCTGACTATGATTTTGAAATTAATAAATAGTTGCCAATTATCGTGTAATTAACTAGAAACGGCTATTTAGGGCTTCTTTGCGTCTCTGCAAATTACCTTTGAGGAATTTGTGAACTAATAATTCTACAGCAATAATTTCCGTTTGTTTTCCCGTTCACTTCAAAAGATTTCAAGAGAAAATCAGACACATAGTGGCAGACACAAACGCGTATAATAAATTGTCACTTGCAATATATTCTCAGCAAAGTGCGTGACTGTATCATGAAAACTTATTAGGGTTCCCCAGGACATTATATCGCTCATCTCCGTCCGGATTACGGTCGTGAATTTGTATTATGTTACTGTTACTGTCAGATAATAATCCTATTATAGTCGTTATCTATTGAAATCTGATCGTGTGACCGCCTAGAACCCACTGTCGGGGCTATAAATCTGGTGAGACATTCTGACCTATTTGTTAGTCTTACCAGTCACGCTTGTGTTTAATCCTTTTTATTTAAATAACACTGTCAAGACGTATATTACTCGTAAATACATGCGGGCATGACTGTGATTCAGTTTTAAAATTAACATTTATTTACAGTACGGATTTTGAACTCTGGAGCTTCGCTCGTGGCGATAACCTTATTTTTATTGATTTAAGTTCAAATCTGACTAATTACTTGGACAGATTAATGTTAAATATTTTAGTAGGTACTTATTTTAGCAACACATCTCTTTATCTATAGTTAGGTATAGGATTTGAAAATAACGGCTTTTTTATTGAATTCATAAGAAAGTTCTATGTACTATGTTTAGGGTTTTGGCACGGTTTTGGTTTCCGCACTTAGTCCTTAAAGTGGACCATTGTCAGTCATATGAAAGTATACGATACTTATAACAAAAAAACTTTATAAAAAAAACTTTATAAAAATATTATTTTTTTGTCGGTCTGTCTCCTTGTTCTGGCTAATCTCAGAAACTACTAAACCGATCATGACGGAACTTTTACTGGCAGATAGCTGATGGTATGAGGAGAAACTTAGGCTAGTTTTAATTCAGAAAAAAATTGGGTCCCGTGCAAAAAAAAACCCTTGAAATAGTTTACAAAATCCGAATCAAACAGAGAAAAAATATTTTTATAATAATTTCACACGGATGAAGGTGCGGGCAACAGCTAGTCATTAACACATCTTAACGTCAACGTAAATTAAGAAGTCAACCAGCGTTCTTAACATTTAGACAATCGCTCTTAAAAAAGCACATTAGCATTGTATGTAACATTGTAAAGTCATCAATTCTCAGAACGTACAAGTCAATCGTTGCTCGAGATACCGTTCGGTAAGTTTTAAGGATAAATCTCTCATCGCCGGCGCGCCATACTCCGGCTCGTGTAGTATTCAAGGCACAATGTTTAAATGTTTATAAATTCCACTCATCGGCCTTTCGCACTAACATAGTTCAATAAACATACATGCTATCGCTTCTGTCTTACTTTACATCTAATGTTACAAGTTTAATTTGACGCGCCATATGAATGCCCGCGGCGTTGCCCACATGTTCATCATACAGGTAGCTGTGTACATTTCCTCTGGTATATTTTAAAAACACGTTACCGCATCTACTTAAATCTCGATGCGACCTAATTCTCATTCAAAAATGGCTCATGAGCCAGTTGTTCCTGATCGGATGGTGCACTTACCGTAAATACGATTGAGTAACGCGATGTTTATTGATTCTGTCGATTCGTTTCCCACAAAGAATAACAGCCGAAAGCCTGTCATATTTAAGAATATTCATGAGAAGAATTCGGAGCACGTAAACAGACGCTGCTGAATGTTAAATGAGTAAAGAGTTTGCATGAGGATGTCGCGGTCTATTCACATTTGAGTGGGGTTTAAGACGCGGAAAGAACAGCGTTCGCGAACGACTGATCATAAAATTACATATGAACGAGTGACCGCACAGCGGCGCCACATTTCTATGAACAATGAAATCGTATGGAAATGGCGCCAAACCCTCCATCATAAGCGGCGCACGCGCATGCCATAAAACTGCATGTATTAAAGTTTACGCTCCGTTTATGAGTTCGCCCGATTGTGTCACGTCCTTGGCTAATGACCAAGCTTTCAGTTGCTTTTGTTCGTAGTCCGTACCTGTACCTCGCGTAGGCAAATTATTATCCCTCTTTCAATAAATATGCAAGTGTGCCTGCTTAACGTGAATGCAGGAGACTTAAGTTAATTTTAATTCTGTTTCAACTGTGTTAACTGCCTTTTAACGATTATTTCATTAAGTGGATTATGAAACCTTAATTGAAATCCATGAATCAATATGTTAATTGCTGGCTTTATTGATAGGTAATTACCAACTTGTTATACTTAAATATGCTTAGGTAAACCTCTATATTCGTTATATTTGTTACACGCTAAACAGATAGGTATGTATAATTAGTGTGTCAATGAATTATAAGCTTATTGAACGGACTTGCCATAGTCTCTGTGCGTTTTCCCAAAAAGCTTTAAAAGTATCTTGATCTTTTCTATCTACACAACCCATTTTCATTCCTTAGTTTATGTTCTTATTTCATGCGTTTTTTATCGCATTTGAAAGCTTTTATTTACTCATTAATACCCTGATTAGATTCAGGTAATTTTCATAAACAACAACGCTCTATTTTCTGAGCAGTTTAATATGAAAATTACTGACTTTAAACATAAACTTCACATCAATTTATAATTAATGGCGTCTAGATAAAGCTCTACATCTTAATCTAAATTTCAATTGGGTATAGGAATCTTTTATAGGCAGGTAATGAAATGATAATTCAGAATCAGAATCAGAACTTTATTTGCTTTGCATTTAGGTAAGTACAGTTATAAGATGTTGTACATTAGTTAATGAGTTCGGCTACAGTCTACCTTACGGCGTGCAAATTATTTCATAAATTAAACTATCAATACAAACTAATCAACAATTGTCAGATGCGGAACTCTACAAAAAGCACTATTCTACATCTTTTACAAGTGATAGAAACACGGTATTGTGAGATTAAGAAACTTGCCAATTCGTACTTTCCTTTTAGAGCTGTGGCGCACGTGCAATCTACCGAATTTGCTTAGACCGGCCGCTGCGCAGGCGCCGGCGCCACTCCACTTTCCGAATAGCCTTCGCGTCTCGCTTGTGACCTTTTACGCACGTTATACACGCCTTACGAGTCTGTGTTCCACTCCTAGCTCATAAACTAATCATGGCTTAAAGCGATAAAATATACAGAAAAGCTAAGAGCGCTTCCACAGTGATGTTACATATTAAGCATCTACACCATGAAACCACACGTTAAATAAAATTAGACATTTGAATAGCGTGATGTGGGCGCATAATGTCAGTCATAAGTTAGTCCGAAGTGCATCGAGCTCGTGCATATGTGGGCTAATCAATGATCAGCCAATATATTCAATTGAAGTGCCATTCAGTTGATGATTGGCAATTCTCAGAAATACGCTTTTGTAATTATACTCTGTCTGAGTTCTGCAGAGTACCGCGAGCGATAACAGTGGGAAATGTTATTACAGAATAGCATGTGGAAGGAGAGTGATCAATGCTGAGGAGCTGAGACTACAATGGGGTTTTTCATAATTTCCTTGACAATTTTCCACGTGTATGTTTATGCTACTATTGCGTTACACTAGGACTAAAGTAAACCTTAACCCATTAGTATGGCATTTAAATATTTGTCCAGAGTCAGAATGTTTGCGAATATGCGATTTATGTGAGAAAGGGCAGCCACAGCACAGCAACACTAGTTATATGAAGCGCTCATTATCTCTTTAACTTTATTGACGCACTCTCTCTACTTGATATTTACAAGTATACCAGTAATGTCGTAATAGAGGTCATTACAAAGGGTCTTTAGCTATACTAATATGATTTAGCACTACAATGTACCAACATATAGTTCAACAAGATAACGATGTTGGTTCGACGACACCGCCAATGAGTGAATGTCGACAAAACCTTAAAAGCAGTATAAATACGGCATTAATAACGAATAAATTTAAATGTTATGAATTAAATTATCAATATTACATTAAACTGACCATTTTTATGGCTCGCGCTTAACCTGTCATTGATGTTTTTGAAATATTATTTTAATTTGTATGTTGTATAGACAGATAAGTTCGAAGTTTCATTTTCAGAAGTACATATTTTTTGTTAATAGATTTGTAACTTTTTCTTTACTCTGAAGTTTTACTCTATCTTGAATGTAGGTAGAAGTCTGCATAAATGTTCGTCTCAACATAATTTTCATTAACGTCATCAATCATAATCACAAGTGTAAGATTTCCACTACGTTCTAAACTTTGTTTCGGGGAAGTCCCCATGGATTGACGAATACCTTTCCATTCATTAATAATTCTCCAATTCTTCTATTTTTCTTCTTGAAATAATTATTGTCCAAACCCTTTCACGACTAGTTTTGGGGCAAACTCTGAGTCCAAACAGATGCCGAAGGTACACAATAAATAGCCAAAGCTTAATAATAGGGTAACTCAACATATACCTGACAAGAACATACCTACCTAAAGCTCAACCTCATTCATTCATCGTAAGATATTGTAATAAATAAAAAAATATAGAGCACGCATATCGCACAGTCTTTATTAATAACACTTTTAAGTGTTTTGAGCTCTCGCACAGTACTCATATCATAGAGTGTCGATGCAAACGCCAGCAATTTTAGTGCCGAAGATAACCACCCGTACGCCATCCACAGTTGGATATTGACAGCGAGTCAAACAAACCCAGCCTTCAAATAACGAACGGATTGGTAATTAATTGCACGAAGTTTGTTACCGCCTACACACAATCATTCGACGATACAATACCGAGGCATTGCTTGCGTGATTTATTGCGAAAACGCGACGTGGTTTTGATGTTTACTTTCCTAAATAACCATTGTTTTGGAAACTTATACGAAAGGAAATGAGTCAAACGATGAAACTGCTGGTAAGGTTCTCCTAAAACAAAACAAATTGACAAATGAACACTAAAAGACGTTTCAAATACGTCTTCTGAACAAGCTCCATTACTCAGCTTTAAATGATTCTTATAGTGATTAATAGTTGTTATTCAATACAATGACTGCTTGTTTTGAGCAAATTAAACACTTAAACCTGCCAGCTGAACATCCAAACACAAAGACAGTAACTTACTGTAAAAAAGACGGGCACCGCGCGATTGGAATTCTAATATTCTATCAAGTTGATTTACTGCGTAAACCTGCCTAGTGTCTCGTGTCGTATTGTGCGAAATAAAATCAAGAGTCGTGCTCACATTAACCCGCATATTGCTGGCGCCACTATCTGTCACTGTTTCCATTGTATCTATCTACTTAGTAATAACAATAACAATAATGATTAGATAAAAGGATTTATCGTACGCGTTGACATCACGACGCATCACTAATGTTGCGTCTTGACAAAATTATTAATGTTCTAAAATTATCTTGTAACAGCCAATTAACTATAACTTACGAATGAACGCGTGCGCACTGTTGTCTGTTTGCGCAGCTTAAATCGCCTGTTTTGGTTTCATTTTGCTAAATCTTTACCTCAACACGATTGTCATAATTCAAGCAAATATAACGTTTTTAATAAAAATATAGAAATAGTATTTCAAAATGTCTACGCAAGATCTCAACAGTTTACAACTTAAGGAAATCTTTCATGAAACGCAAGTCGTACGTACGCGTCAAGTATGTGATCTGATTACAGATGATGTTTGTCGCCAGAGGTTGGGGGCCACTCAAAATATTGTAATTAGTGTAATGAAATAAGCATTCGCGTCGTAGATCGCGTGTCCTCGCGGCTCCGTCGGCTCAGGCGGCGCCGGCCCGCGCTGGCGCCGGGCGTCGCGACGCCGCCGCCCGCCTTGTTTGCACATCGCGTATGTTCTCTATTTACGCAAGTACGTTTTCGCATTATTTCAACAAACACGTACCAAATTACGAAAATCATGACGTCAGCGAATATCCGATACTACTTGTGTTTCTGTTTTACGACTTCGACCTTAGCCATCCTTTTAGCGAAGCGAGGTGAGAGAAATGTTACTGCGCAACAGTTCCCAGCGGATCGGGCGCGGGAGCGTGGCCTGTAATTCGATAACTAGATATTCAACTGTCGCCTAGGTACACATAAAGAACTAAGCGACCCAGTTTAATCAAAAGATTAATGTTTAAGGTAATCAGAAAGGGTCTGGCGCCGGTGCGCGTGGTGCGCGCTCGTCGGTGGGCACGCCGAGTCACGCACAGTTCGCACTCGCACCACTAACCGCTCGCTATTACTCATGGTAAGCCCACAGCCCACAAACCGCATTCACCTAACACTGCCTCATTAGCCAACATTAAAATAATAACGGGTGCGCTTGCGGCCAACAACCATCCCCATTCAGAGCATTTAAGATAACGTCCGCCTGAATGTCGAGCCACTACAAAAGTAATCATATCTGTAGCTCGCGGTGGCGCGATGGCGGCAGGGAGATATTTCGAATGAACGATCATCCGTGTCCACTCACGTCTACGCTCGACGTTCGTGCATCAGCGGCGCTCTTAATAAAAAGAGAGCACTTTGACATCAAAGCGTTTTACGCAGTAAACGGCGAAAAAGGCTCAAACAAAATTATGCGCCGAGGAATGTGTTGCAGCGAGAGACACCGATTTCACAAAAATAAAACGTCGATTGTGCTCGGCATCGTGCATCGGCGTGCACAAAACAAATTCCTCGGAGGCACTTGCTGTACACTGAATTAGATACACTCGTGATCGAGTGGTGAGGGGCGCGCTGCCCGCTGAACCGTGAACACCAACTGGCGCAGCGCGTCGCGCACGTCGGTGCACGCTGAGCACGCGCGTGCACGCCGCGTGCGACACCGGTGCACGCCCGGTGACGTCACTTGTGGGCAATACGCAAGCTTTCAGCCGTAATACAGAGGTTATCTCCACATATAGTTTTTTAGCCAAATATAAATAGACTTGACATTATTTACGATAACGAGACACTTAACCTTTGCATGTAACTCTGATTAATTAGGTCGTTTTACTGCAATATCAATTTAATATAGAGCACATCTTTTGAGAAAAATATTAGATAAAGTTATTAAATCAATGCAAGATTGTTATGAAACAGTCGATAACACATTCAGTTAATGTAACATTTCTGATTTTAATAGTCATTCACAGATTGCGCGTTTCTTTAGGTTTCAGTGGTTTCATTAATACATCGAGAGACGCATTCCTAAAACTAAGAGATGAAAATGGAGAAAATAGAAGAAATGTCAAATTGTTTATTTATTTAGGATCTCCGACAATTATTGAGATGATATTATTGTAATTTCTTCCAGGCATCACTACACTACTCTTTGTGGATTTTCGGGGTGGTTATTAAAACAGTATTTTTTTGACTAACGCAAGACTACCCGCATGAGGTTCGTTTTACCTTCTCCACTGCAGTTAACCAACTTACGAAATAGGTACCACCCTACCGGATAAGACCCTCATGAGGGAACTGACTTTAATACATTTTTAAACTTTAATATTTGCGACTTTGCCTGTTTTCTTACGTAGGGATAGTTAGTAATTTATTCTATAAACCTCTGACTTATTTATGAGCGCATGTACACAAGCTATGCATGTTCAAATATGCTCATGTAGTTAGCAACACAAAATTATCTTCTCAACACCGACACGAGACCGTCAAATCGTGGTTATACAATTCCAAAAACAAATAAATCAACTCAATTTCTTTGAAACATATATTAGCTCAGAATAACTCTCACTTCACTGACATTGCAAACGATTCCCTTGCTGATGGCGTGAAATTCATTTATTTTATAACGACTACACCTGGCTGGGATTCAATTAAAAATTACCCGTTTTTACTGTCTTCGTAAGGTACTAGGGATTTATTAAAAGCACGATAAACTATATTATTACGGCAGCCGGCCGGCACATGGCCAACTGGACTTCTTACAAAGGCAACTGTGAATCAGATTTGATGCGTTTTATAGTTACGAGCCTCAGATAGAGTTTACGGTCGCCTTTCAGTTCCGCCATGCCGAGCTCTAACTGCTTATAAACCATATCGGAATCACAATTAATTCATTGTGCCAGCGTTGGTCGCTTAAATTCGCTGGACATTGTGCAATCAGGACTCGAAACAAATAGCTGCAGTAAATTCTTCAAAACATTAATCGTTCCTAATAGAACAGCCACTTTTGTTTACATTTCACGCTGTAAGCTAAATGAATCCCGACCGCGGGAAACCTATTTAACGATGAAAGTAAAAACACTGGCGAGACATTTATTGGAACGAATATATCACATTTTTTCTTGGAATATGACTTAGTAAATATAGTAAAAGAGCGCGTACGTTGACATCGGCGATATTTGTTCGCAAAAAAATGTGTGTTGTAAGTTGTGTTCGCTAAAAAGGCGAGCAGACGGCGTCGCGGCGACGGGTCGACGGCCGCGCCCGGAATAACCAGCAGCAGCAGCTATATTTGCAGCAGCGGCGCGGGCGCAGGGGGGCACCAGCGCGTGCCATTTCTGCACCACCGCCCGGTGCATCTGAGTAATGCCATTGTAATGCTCTCGATATAGTCGTAATGAGTGGACGCGGGCGGGCAGACGCGGCGTCGGCGACGTCGCCGCTGCGGCTGAGCCCGCGTGCGGTCGCAGCCTCCACGCCCGCACACTCCGCACCACGCACCTCGTAAATCACTATCTGTCGCCACTGGCTACGGAAGATCCCAGATAACGCCATGCCAATAATTTGACAGCATTATTTATGTTTTATTGAATTGATTACGAATTTACGAGTAAGTGGAAGATGATGATGAACTGTGTCGGGTGCGTGGCGTGGGGTGTCCATGTGTGCTGCTATACCTAATGTATATTGATGAGAGCGCCGCCGCGCTCGTGGGAGCCGCTGCGCGCCGCTCAGCGCTCGCCGCTACACTGTCATTTGTCATCGCCAGTTCCTGTCACTGCGCATACGCAACGCATACTTTCTTATTTTCTGCAATTACCTTTAAAGTCGGCAAATTTGCCGATTGCATTAAAAAAATGTACTTAATGGGATGATGAGCGGCGACAATCAAGAATTACACCCGACCGTACGTTGATTTCAGGGCGACATTACAAAGACGGTAATGACTTAAATGTCATAATGTACTTTTAATGTTACCGGCTAAGTAGGTATAATATTTACTTTAACAAACTAAAATCAATTTGGATTCTTGGAACTTTGGACATCAAAAAAAGTAGTTATGATCATTATAAAATAATTAATTCGTTCTTAGGTATACCTACGTGTTTAACAACCTAAAATGGTGGAAGTGTCGTGTTACACACGCGAAGCAGGTCACACCAAAATGGCATATTAATAGCGGCCATCAAAGAGTCTACATTTGCAAAAAGTCCATAAAGTTATATGTCGTCCAGTCGATTTCCACACGTGTGGATAGTTTTCGCGACAGATGGCCCATGACTCACTAACCTGTTGGCGGTCAGATACGTTTCCAATGTAATCGAGATGACAATATTTATAAATCATTTTACACTAAATTAGATGAAAAAACAAACGAAACACCACTATTAAGACAAAATTAAAGACTTTATTGGCTATTAAACGACCGCTCCTGTTTGTTAAAGTTTAGGATATCAAATATCTAGTGTATAAGGTATGACATCAGCACCGTGTTACTATGAACATGGTTGTAAAAAATGACATCATTAAGTAGGAAATGAAATTGTCCAAATCACTGCGATGACGTCAGGCCAGGTCTAATGAGGCATATATTCATTATTGGGTTTAACCTTTCGAGATGCGGTTCTTTAGAGATGCAAATCGTGTCGTGAAACTGGTCGCAGTGAGCACAGGTCCATTGTGGCGGTGCGCAGGCGCAGGCGCGGAGGTGTCAGGCGATCACCTCACTTATCTCTTATTTCATTATCATGTTTACGATAACATTATCAGGGCGGGTATCTCCGCGCGCGCTCCCGTGACGACTCGCCTAATTAAACAGTCGCCGACCGAACTGCGCCCGCGTCATTAATATTGTTCAAGTCTCCGTCTAGATTGGCCGCAGACCTATTGTTATCACGATGCTCTTTCACGGTAGCTACAATGCGATCGATACGAATTCTGAACGTGTAATTCTTCTTAGCAGAATTAACTGTCGCAATTAAACAAGCCTATGTAGATATCTATATACATTTGAGACGAACAATTTTTTTTTCGGATTTTGCATCTGTTTTGATGTGATGGAGAGAAACATGTACAGTCACGAGCACCAATATGTATACACTTTCCTAAATTTCAATAAAGGAGAAAAACGCTTTTAAAAGTTGTTAAGTGTTTACATATAGGTGGTCGTGGCTGTACACAGTCTACTTGTCTTTGGAATTAATTTCTCATTCTTCATACACAATTAAAACATGAGATCGCACAAACTCTTTAATGTTATGTTTAAGATAACTGCAATTTCAACAATACTTCTAAGTTCTAACTAATATTTAGTAATTCGGGGATCTTATTAAGAAGTGACCCAATCTCTCTTAAACTTCCTAGAATCTCTAGCTAGAGGAACATCGCTTCAATCGTGTGACTTTTTGACTCTACAAATTAGGAGATCTATTGAAAAATATGCAGTGTCATTATAATGAGCAATAATTCCCACTAGATTGAAAAAACACAGCAAATGACTTCAAGGTCTATCGTGGTTATTGTTATCTACAGCTGTCTGTTGTCAAGGCGTCAAGTTTTTAACGAAAGTGGCGATTATTTTCCAGGCAAGTAGTATTTACCTCTTACTTTTCTGGACTTTGCACATTATCAAGGCATAAAAATATCTAGACTTATTAGCTAAATCCTTACTTTTATTCAAATATCGAAAGCAGCTATTGTGTGACTTTTCAAATTTCGAAATATATCCCTACTTGTATTACATTCTGTAGTGACTACGATGTTGAAATCTAAATATCAAAGTAAAATAGGGTCCCTAGTTTAATTTTTCGGAGAAAATTCCGAACAATTTGAAGAACACTCTGGACTTTTTTCTTTTAAACTGTGCAGCACAATTAATCTGAATATACTAATTTTGTTTTATTTAAACTAAAATAAAAAATATTAATAATAATAGTTTTAGTATCAACTGTTTGTAATTTTCTCATTATTGCAAAATTCCAGACATTTTAGAATTCTCCCCGCATTCCAGACACTTGAGCTAAAACTCCGGACATATGGCAACCCTATCGTAAATGAACACACAAACAACATTATCCTACATAGAGAAATAAAAAGCACTCACAGTTTAAATCTCCAGGACACGTCTTGCAGCATCTGCCGGGCAGCAGAACTGGAGTGTCACAGGAAGGTTCAGGACACTCGTTCTTGATGTTCCGGCAGTGCACTTTAGCTACCACTCGCCTTTTCTTTTGGACCTGCAACAAATCACTAACGTCAAAAAGTCTAGTCTTTTTGGATTTTTGTTATTTATACTGTGGTCATTTTATGGTGGTTGATTTAACAATGCTGAATGATTGCTTTATGCCGGCCACACACGTTCCAGTATACTTGCGCAAGTCCAGACTTGCACAAATACACGTATTTCGAAGGTGACCACAGACGGCTCAAGCATGCTTGCACAAGTATCATTTCAATGATATTTGTACAAGTGTGCGTACATGCAGCGAGCTACTTATGCTATGGATATATATTACATATTATATTTATTTATTACGTTTGGTTCGAATTTTCGGTATTGCTCAATTAATTTATTATAAGCAGCATTTTTTTTGTCCCTATGGTGGTGGTCTTTACTTTTTATTTGCCAAAGACATGGCTCATTTCTGTATTTATTTATAAATTCTTCTATAATATCGCGAACTCCATGCCTCTCGGTAGTCTCGTTCATTTTGGCGCGAAAATGACGTGCGTACATGTAGGTGGCTAAAACAATACTGAGACTTGCGGGAAATGCTCCCACACACGTTCATGTAAACTTGCGCAAACGCCAGTTTGCGCAAGTTGGGAATTGAAATTTTGAACTTTTTCAAGAACTTGCGCAAGTCGGAAATTTGCGCAATTATCTTCCAACACACGTTCCAGTATACTTGCGCAAGTCTGGACTTGCGCAAGTATACTGGAACGTGTGTGGCCGGCATTAGAGTTGTGGTTTAGCATAAATCGAAAATTGAATTCTGTAGAACTAATTAATGGACTATTTTGCATTTACTTTGTACCCTCAGGAAAATTAGTAGGTAAGTAATTGGAAATCCTACCTCTTTTTCCCGCGTCTTAGCCATTTATGGTCAAAAAATGACAGTTGGGATTTGAATACACGGACTATTTCAGTTGGTAGTCAATTTCACTAAATTTACCTATGTAGTACGCTGGGTAAGAAAATGTAAAAGATTTTTTAAAATCATATTTGCCATATAAATCATCACAAAATGAGCATAGTACAGTTGGTGTAATGTTTTGGGAATACGTACCGCAACACACTCACATTTGATGCAGTACATGACTCCGAACGGCGGGCCCAGGTCCGCAAACCACTTGGAGCCGAGCTCCATCGCTTGTTTGCCGAATAAACATTCTGTAACAAAGACAAAGGCCATATAAGTATGAAAAATCGGTTGTTCATCATTTAAATACATCGTAAAACGAGACGGCAAACGAGATTTGGACGAGGGACAGCTTGGCGCCACTCTTCAGACAGACACAAGTCTTGAAGTACATGGAAAGTGTTAATTTAAAAGTCATTGACGCTTTCAAATCAGCACAAAATAGCATAAGTTCCTATTATATTTCTAAATGTCACACAATTGTATAGATCCGGAAACGAAGCAAAACTAAGAATATAATGATCGCGATTAAGAAAACAACATGAGTAAACAGTGAACAGACACGATTATTTAGCTTCCTATAATACATTCTAAACAAATACACATACGTAGTATTACCGTTCTTTATCTCGCGTGTAAGTAAATAGTGATTTGCAGCTAAGTACATACAAGTTTTATCGTCTGTCAAATTTTTGCATTTTGCCTACGCGGATCCTGCGTAACACGCTACGGACTACGCGGCGTAGTTCTCATCTACGCAAAACCGTAGCTTCGGTTTCTACATACAAATTTCGGGTTTACGAGCCGTTCATTCTACTCCATATTATTTGATTTATAAGTTAGCAGCTATGGTGCCTGCAAGCACAGGTTAACAAGTTGCATTTACATACCGAACTCGTGAGCGAACATCTAAAAATAAAAGTTGCATCGTAGTGTTAAAATGAATGTAAGTACGTTCATACGCGACACTCTTGTTTCTACGCAAGGGAAGATCTTGAGGGTTTAGTACACATATGTATGATGTTTTTTAGCATGCAGTCCTGACGGAGAATTGGGTCCCACAAAATGTAATACTGTTTTGTATTGCCTTTCTTACGCACACTATAAAGCGTTGTTTTCTGGACTTTTTAACCGACTTCAAAAAGGAGGAGAGGTTCTCAATTCGTCGGATTTTTTTTTACCGATTACTCGAAGACGCCTGAACCGACTTGGAAAAATCTTTTTTGGTTTGAAAGAGTATACTCCAAGTTGGTCCGATATATTGTCAAGATCTAATCATGGACTTCGGAGATATGGAACGGAACTCTTCAATAATAGACAGCAAATCTGTCGTGGTTGCTGCAATCGCTTGGATGTTTATTGTTTACACAACATCAAAAAATAACAGCGCAGATGTGTACAAACTAAAATTGTGTACCTATATTTTTAACAGTACACCCACATTTCGACAGTTGGTATGTTAAGTTCCATTTTATTGGGGATAAGCCTATTACCATGAAATGTATTGTTAACAATGCAAAATGCATAGCAAATATTTGTTTAGAATATTACAACTAACAAAAATGAAAAAAAAAAAAAAAAAAAACTTACTTCAAAAACACAAAAAAGTGAAAAATAACTTGAGCTTCAGAAGTCGGTGACAAAAAAACTAAATCAAATAAACAGAGTCACCGACTTCAGAAGCTAAAGATATTTTTCACTTTTTTGTGTTTATAAGCTGGTTTTATTTTTTTGCAAAAAAAGTTTTTTTTTTTCAATATAACAAGTTGATTGCTAAAGCTTAATCGGATACTTTGTGAATAATCTTCGAAAATCAAAAGTTTGACTTTTACGTTTTACAATTTGCAGAGAATCAAGCCCAGATATTTACATATGTGAGTGCACAGTTAGTTGTAATATCAGCAACACACTGATTATTATGTGAATGGTTATTGCAAACTGTGTAGATAAGGGTAAAATATTCTATAAATTGGCTAATTCTATAAGCTGGTGCCTCAGATGTGGTTACCCCGCGTGCCTCCACACTCCCGCGAACCCCGCCTTTTTTATGTCAGTTTCCTGGCATCGAAGAGGTTTTACATCAACAATTACGTATAAACTAGAAGATCGATTCAATGTTCTTTTTCATCGACTCTTCAGAAACAAAAGGGCTTCACCAGTTTCGTGCTTTACAAGCTTGAAGTTGCAAATCTGAAAATCAGTGCACTTACTAAAATCTTAATGTAATAGTTATGTAAGTTTGTCCCGGAGCAAACCGACAGCCAGCGATTAGGTGTCGCAGATAGATTCAGTATCAGATGCGTCGGGTCGATAAGGTGGCCGGCCTCTATATATAGGCGTCACTGTTATCTTCCTCTCGTAACTATTTAATTAACCTCACTCCCGAGTGCACTGATAACGAATGAGACATGTTGCGTGAGAACATATTGCTCTTGGTGCCATTTACAACTAGTAACATTGTCGTTAATCCAGACAGCATTTAAAATTCGAACAAAGTTTTTAAAATGTTACAAGCTCTGACATCTGTGGACAGTGTGGACAGTGACATGCGCCACATTTCACAGTAAAAATACAATAAGTGGTTACAGCGAATAATATTAAGTGGTGGACGTGGACAAGTCAGTACCGGAGCTAGGCGATATGAACACAGTTGTAGCAGACGAGACGTCACGCGTAATGAGGAAGAAGGGTGACGCCAATGATGCGCCGGCGACCCATATTCAGGATGCAACGATCAATACGTATTGCGTTACCGCCGGCCGGCATTATCTACATATTTTATTACAGAATTTGCAAAAGTACGTCAATTTCATTAAAATTGCAAATTATGAATGCAGCTCCAGAAGAAAGTACTTGTTTATTATTTTTTTCCTTTCATGCGCTTGGAGTGCCAAAAAAAACATTATTTACCGTCACACCTACTCGATCGTTAAGGGCGGCGCGGGCGCAGACTGCCGACGACGAGCTGACGAGCGCAGACACGTCGCGTTCACACACACCACCTATTTTATAAACCGCGCGTGTTTCTGGACTTTTGAATGTATGTATATAAAAATATTATCTCTGACATGATTTAGGCATATAAAGTGAGGCGAGACATCGCGTAACCTTCCTTTCGTTTTCTCGGAAACGTTGGCGATGGGCCAGAAACGCTTCGCCAGGGAAATGAAGTATTGGCGACGCCCGTCTTATGCTTCTTTCACGATCTGTTTATGGAATGTACTCGATACGACCCGCTGTTTATTTTGAATTTATCGTTCGCATATTGGAAATTTTCACGATTTCATACTAAGTACATAAAGTGCTATAGGAGTATCCATTAGCCACCGGCATGCGAATTCCATCTTTTGTTTGTAAATATTTAAATCACGTTTATGTGAGTGCATTTTAAGACATTATAATCTGCAACAAGAATTCATCACATAAGATTAAAAACTTATCTCCATATTTGATGAATAAATTCTACACACATAGGTATCGTCTTGGTATAATTTGTAATCTCCGGAGCGTGGCATGTTCGGCCGGGGCCAGGGTTACCGCATTGTGTCATAGCAGCGCATAGATCACGATCAGTATGAGCCGCTTGTCAAACCAGAAGTATATGGTCGGCTCATTGAAGTGTGCGCAAGTCGCTTCAATAAATCCTCTACATAAAAGGGTTGAAAGAGGCGTGCGCCGTATTTCAGCGCGCGTGGGCAGCGCATAAATTGTTCGTTCTGAATTAGCCTTAAGCAGGATATTTTGACATTCGCTCTGCCGACACGCTGACTAGTTTACACTCGCACTCCGAGTGTGGAAATACTTCACGAGACGATACCGCCGCCGCCGCACAGATTACCATTCATCATCACTAATAAATTCAACAACATCCTTCGCATCGGTGTTCCTGTTAACGAGCTGAAGAGTTGGCTTTCTTTTTATACATAGTAGTATCGTTCAGAATACGGCTCAGTATCGAGTACGTACGTATGCTCTCGTGCAGTGCGCTGCACTGCAGGGCGCGGGTGTAGGCGACTCGCCGCAGATCAGTCAATTTACTTTGATCAGTGTATCATTAGATACACACACCTACACGCTGAATGATTGCTCATTGTGCCGCCCCTTGGCGTGCACTTAGTATTACGTATACATCGGCTGTGACGCTATCATACCCAGCCCACGACTGCTAACTATAGCGGTGCTATGCTGTAGCTCCATACTTTTCTTGTCGTTCTTTATTTTGCGCCAAACTGAGACATAAGCTTATTTGGTATCAACAATAAAGTGAAACTGTTTGTTGCCTTAAACGACTCCGCGTTTCATTTCAATGTTGCCTGTATTAGTCAAATTACATGAGCAGTCCTCGGAGCATATTACCTGTATTCCTTTTTCAGAAGTCAATGAGACGTTTTATTTTATGTCCATTGAAATGTACAAAAATAGACCGTCCCATTTTAGCTCGGCATTGCTTTAGATTATTTCTGTGGGTCGGCTGACATCGTCTCATACATAACTTCTGACAATCCCTTACAAGAGCTAGTCTGGTCTATAAAAATAGTGTGGCATGATTCGGTAGTCGGTAGTCGGTAGATGTGCTCGTCCTCACTCCTCAGGTGTTGACCGAGGCGGGCGGCGGCGCGCGGCTGTGGCGAGGCGCGAGTATTATGTAAAGCGCGGAGTATCGAGTGTCACCGACAGGTGTCTATCGCCGCTAATAAGAACAACTGTGGCACATTGATCTGATCACTCGCTTCAATGAATCAACTTTACCACTGCCATTACGCGTTTAATAAACACATCAGTAATCTGTATGAATCAACGGCGGTCACGCGTGCATTCCCGAGCGGCGCGGGCGCGTCCTCCCGGTGCAACAAATAGCTTTATGGTGTTATAATGGACCGCGTTATTTACAAAACTATAAACTGCGCTATGTTCTTTAGTAACTCTAAATCCGTACAGTATTGGAAATACACGGTTTTTTGTCGGTACCTTGTAAAATGAATTAAATTGACCGTCGGCGAGCTCCTTACTAAATTAATTGAATGTAGATAGCTGCATACTTGGCTTCACACTATTTTTGTATAACGAGGTGAACTGCACAAATAATACAAAAACGGTTGATAAAATGTGCAAAAAGACTGCGGCGCCTGACTGTATGTTAACATTATAGTGCGAATACAGAGCACAGTATATATATTTTTATTTTTAGTTGATATTCGAGATTACTGGAGAGACTTCGAGAGGACTGTTCTTCAGTTTTGTTGTAACTGGTAAAGAGCGAGTGAGTCTATGTGATAGCCTAAATTAGTACCTAGAAAAATAACTGATTAGTCAGTCAGATAGAGAAGCAATCGTTCTCTAATACAGTTGAAAATGACAGCACAATCCCATCCAGGTGATTTTGGCAGTAATTTGTGATTGTAGCGGTAATTCGGAGGATCAAGATCAACCATGGAAGTTAATCAACATTCGAAGAATAAAATGTATTATCTTTCATATCTTACTGTTCCAACATTGTTTTTGTTTTCTTATGCTCATTAACAATCATATTCGTAAAACACGGATAACAATCATCTATAGAAAATGTGGTTCCTCATTCCTTCATACTTCGGTGGCCATCATGTGGCTAAACTTAAAGGTACTTAATTAATTAAGGGTGGAACAGACTCCAGTAAATTATCTTAAAAGTGACGCTACATAACCTTACAATATTGACAGTTTATCCATACATGAGCAGTTTTATCAAATGTAGGTACTGTAGAAAAAGACATATTTTAAGTTAAAATTATGAATATTGAGGTGCAAATGACATCATCATCACACATTAATTAATATTAATTTACTTTAAATTCACCAGACTGGCCGGCGAGCTGTCTCGATAATTTAGTCCGCTTTTGTCTCCAACACCTGCACTCAAGTTCTCAGGTTACATTCATAAATAAATATTAATTGGTCACACTTTTTCGTATGGTTACCAGAAATTAAATAATTAATTTAAGGTCAAAAAAATGCAAACTTTAGCTTATTCACTGCAGCAAAGACGACATTATGTTCACGTAAACGGTCTTCTGAAAAAACAATGCCTACTAACAATGGAATCTGATAATACAGGCATCTTGAAAGGAAATGAGAAGAAGCGACATCGTGCGACATCACAATCACTTCTGGGCCGAGTTCGATAAAATTCTTTCATATCAAAGGCATTGTTTCAGTATGTTACACAAAGTAGTGCAACAAGTCGGATTTTTAAGAAAGTTGTAAAATTATCATGTTTGTGAACACTCCGTGTTAGAATAGAATAGAATATTTTTTATTTGTTGTGAACTTACATGTTTCGCCATAAAATAGCATACAAAAATTAGAACATCTTAAACGTAAAATTTTAATACAACATCAATTAGTGTGAATGTTAACATTATTATATGTCTAGGTGATAAGAATAACACTTACAATTCAAGATTCGTATCTATTCGAAATAAAAATACTAGACTCTTTTAATAAAAAAAAAAAAAAAAAAAATTATCAACTTAAAATATTTTGTTGTGCATAGAAACCAATAAAATGCTTTTTTTTTTAATTATTAAACGTGTGAACTGAATTAATTAACGTCGTTTAAGAACGAGTGGAAATAATTGGCGCAATAAAAATTGTTAATGTCAACTTGTGCATAGTTAAGGTGTGGACTACGTCAGGGACGGGCAGCAAAATAATTTGCGGATATTACCAAAAAATATTGATTAAGATCGTTGTTTATATTTAACCTTTTTGAATTTATTTAGTTGCAAAACTCAAAAACATGTTCACGGAAATTGCGACCCAAAATTGCCGTTACCAATACATTGGAAACAGCGTAACAGTTCTAAAAAGAAATACTAACATGTTTTCTTTTCAAAGGTTTTTATTTCAGCTTCTTACTTGATAAATCGAAATAAGAAGCTGGGGCTTTCAATCAGTCTGTGTAGTGTTTAATAAAATTATTACATGCACTTAATTTAACGAGGCGCGAGACTGACAGCATCAAAACGACGCGGCGCGACGCCTGTGCCCGTTTAAACCTTTATAAAATATCATAACTTGCGCTCCAACACAAGCGACTGACTAATGCTTTTATTTTATTCTCAGACTAGCTTGGAAAACATTCGCAAAAATACAGACATTTGTTTTGCTATTCATTTTATTACGTAATTTAATAAAAACGTCATACCAAACAGAACAACAACAAAACTTTCATCTATAGTTAGATGTATTCTGGAAACTACTGCATGCAAAACTGTCAGTGCCAAATGATAAATGATTAATAAATTCTATAATAAAAAATGCCATAGATTTCGCGTAGTTATATGCTCTTCATGTGTCAACGCTGTTGCTCCCGGCGAACAATAAATTATTTTTATAAAAACATTTGAACGCGATGCAAGAAAAACAAACTGGCAATGCATAATTGTTATTAATAGATACTATAACGAGTTGTTACTACATCTTCAGTAAAAGGGTAGAAATATAATATTTACATAGTAGAACCTATTTATCGATTGATATCGGTATTGGATAAACAGCTTCTAAAGGAATCTCGATTTCATTAATAAAATACTAATTGGCAATTTTCTTAAGTAAATTTGTGCTGCACCGCGATCGATATGACGATGCGGCGACACCGAGGCGTCACCGTCTCTCGCGAAATCTGCGGGAGATGTTATCATGGCAATAGGCCGTTTTATAGTTGTGCTCGAGTGTAATCGTCCTCGCTTACATTATGTACACGGAATATGCATTGCAAGGTTGACGACATCGGCGCCGGCGCGCCTTCCTGCTCCCACAGACATATCCATTCCCTTTACTGACAGGCCTCCTTAACTTCTCGCCGGTGGTCCTTAACGATTCATAACCGACTTTATCCTATTTAAATTAAAGGGCACATAAATATGCTCCTCTCATATCGAGTCTGCTAGTTATTGATAGCACCGCATATTTCTCGACGGCTCGGCTACGTCGAATACCAAAAATAAATTAAATCTTTCAACATTTCTTATTTAGTTGCGATGTGTTAAATAAATTAATATAGTTTGATGCAGATCATTTAGATAAAGTTATCAATTAAACAGATATTTAAAACATTATAATTCATTTAAACAAAACTCGCCGGTAGTAACGTCCATCAGCCGGTATCTCCGAGTATAAATTGTCTGTGTATTAATAGTCTCGTTTCCCTCAACTTTTATTTATTATTGTAGACTTCATTGACTGGGCCTGGCGCCTGCTTGTCGCAATTGTGACTGGTTCTTCTCGTTCTATATGTCCATAATTCAACTTATATATGTTTATTTCCAGTGTATCCTGATTAAAATGCAAGAAGGCGACGTAAAGGCCGTTTACATTGTCGAACCAATTAGTAGGAACCATAAAAATCATACAAATCATTCTCCTTCCTTATTGAGCGCTTTACGTTGTCCGGCGGCGTGATGTTTATTTGCTTATAATTTCGGAACACTATTATATTGCGTCAGTTTTACGAGGTGTAGACAGCTTAAGTAGTACAAGGTGCGCTTAATGCGATGCTGGACACCATATCGGGAACCAGGCGCGAGCTTCGAGTTTCAGCGCCAGCTCTGCTCGTACAAATTGTGCGCAGCTCGTTAAACCGTTCGGATACTTAATGGCTTATTATTGAATATGATAACAAAATTGTCCAGGAGCGAGCAGTGGACGTGAGCCAACTTACTCAACAAAAATATCGTATATAATTTATTGGGTATCATTCTACGGATGCTTGGGGAGTGAGCGTGTCTTACAGTTGCACCTCATAAAAACAAACTTAAAAAATATTTTGCGAACATGTGTCGCCATCGAGCCACAGATTTAGCCGGCGATGCATATTATGTTTCTCACGGAAAATAATATATCTGTCATTTCGGAATAGTTTTCACAGAGAAAACAAATGACGGGACATTACTTTCTGTCGAAATAAAACGTCTCGTCCTTTATGTGTAGTAAGGTCATCTAACGAAATTGTGAGTAACCGGATCAAAATAGCAGCGCGCGGATGGAGATACATCGCGATTCGCGATTGACATGCTCGTATGTACATTGAATCAGTATCTATGTGTTACCAGCTCGTTATGTTTAGTGTGAATTGAAAATAAGTTTAAGTAAATACATAAATGTATAAGCTTGGGCAAATGTGCTTTACTGTTTGAACTGTATATAAGCTTGTTATATCCTAATGGACCAATGCGTCTACTGTACACTCTCCTGTCACTTCGTATTTGCGATGATAGGATCCTTGACAAACACTTTATATAAGTACTAAACATTGACTACAATCGTTCAACAAAAACTTCTGGGTAGCAGTTTAGGAAGTGTCAACCCATGAATCACAAGCATGCGCCTGCGCATGGGTAGTGGGCAATGGGCATGGCCGTAAAAAAACATTGAATGGCAAATAGTTGTGTCTGCCTTCGGCTACGCCTACCCAAATCAAATACCGCCTCACTTACTCAACAGAGTTATCAATCAGACGCAAGAATGCAAATTTTAATTGTGGTCGGGGCTGGGTGTGCGTCGCGCGATATTATGATCGCAATTTATTCGCGCGAGAGCGGCGCGCATGCGCGGGGCGGACCCGTGCGCTCCGCCACCGCGGGGAGGGACAACCGCCAATTATGAATAAACTAGCTCTACTACTATGTTAATAAGACTTGAGATTTTTCCTCGGCGATTTCACCAGGCGAGTACACTCATTAATGGTTTTGTGGCACCGTTATCAGACCTAGTAGAAAGCCTCATAATAATCTCTGAGTGATTATGCAGACCTCCACTCTTGCGCATGCTGGCAAAAATTATGTAAAAACCGCGTCCAAAATATTGTTCGACGGAAACATGTAGGTCTTAAGACCCTCATAACAATAACTAATGTGGCAAACTCGCAAATTCCGGTACCTAAGAACCCAAACGACCGAATAATATTTTGAAGCAAATCGGTTGACAGATATTGCTATGTAAAAAAAAAGTTAATTTGTTCGTTATTTAAATCAAATTTAATCTTGTAAATAAACCGTTGACATGTTATTACATCTAATTTGAATTGAATTTCAAGATTAAACTCAATTAAACGCGTGGGTTGTGCAGAGAGATACAGTAACTAACCTAACGTCCCTAGGTACTCTGAAAGCGCTACAGATAGTATGTGTCACTTTTCCTTTAAAGCTCGTGTCAACTAGTTGGATATAAGATAAGGTACTGTTAGCAGCATTACGAAACGTATCTTTGAACTTTCACGAGGTTTCCAGCGCGGTCCCACGGGGCGAGACATAGCGCCGCGTGGCGTGGGCTTGACCTCATTTCCTGGTCTAAATATAATTTTACTTGATCATTTAATTATATGGAGATTAATGGGCGGGCGGGGGACGCCAGCATTCACGTTAATAAACAGTAACATGGCGAAGCGTGGACTACGACACGTCACAGCTACGCCACTGCCACGCCACCAATGCGTACGTCACGACGACGACTCGCACTCGTCTATTTCGTACGAATCAAACAAAACCAAGCGGTGCGAGTATTTATTGAATCCAACATCACTTGCTGTGACGTGTGTACTGTGTAGTAAACAACTTGATTGAATATCATTACTCCCAGAAACCAGCGCTTCTTAGAACAGATCAACCAAAAGACATAGATTATTATTAGACTGCATCAGTAGACTTTAATTTGCCGTGATAAATGTCACATAAATCGTAAACAACGTTTTCGGTTTAACTGAAGTTGAATACCTATCAGAATTTAATCCTTGGTAATTTATTGGCGGCCGTGTATTTTAAATTGGAACATCATCGATTCTAGGAGTACTGGAGTACCTATAATTACAGGCAAATAGTATGACGTATTATTAAAGTATTAAGTCCAAAAGAAGGTTAAATGACTGCATGCAGGCCTGATAATGATGGTGTCGACTGTACTAGGCTACGCGGGTGGGCTGCTTATACACATATCCGATACATAGTTGCAAACCATGTCATTTACATCTCAAGTAATCGTGTCGCCGAGCGGCACCAACTTTAATTCGATTATCTTATCGATTTCGTTTTCATATTCCCTCTCAAATATCATAAAGTCTTTGTTGCGCAGGAGTTGGCGCTACGCAGAAAGGAATAGAAACGACAGTTTATTCACTATTTACATTTGAATTGGATAATGCGGTGAGTGCCCACTTTCCCCAGAGAACCAGCCACTTGCAGCACTTCGTCTGCATCTTGAGTGTTAACAATAATATACATTGGACTATCCTGATTAAATTATCTAAAGGGAAACTGTTATTTGCACTTAGGAATACATTTGATTGAACCGTATCCTCAATTCCGTAGCTGTTAGGTATCTGCATACGATATATACATTTACAGTAGGTGAACGAATACACAGACGACGACTTCTAGCATGTCTATAAAAAACTCAGCACTTGAAGTTTATCTAACAAAAATAAGACGAAGTTCTTCAAATGTTAGAAAAATTATATTTTGCCAAATTGTGCTACAAAAAACAAATCTCGTAGCAGCGTAGGCCTAGCTTAGTTATTTTATTATAGGTCGTATCTTGTGCTAAACTTGGTTTAATTATAGGAACAGTTCTAACCTATTCGAAAAAGTATCATTAATTTGACTGACTACCTAATAACTACGTATTTTACACCCATCTACTGATACCTACGCTCAAGTCTACGAATCTCTTAGTTCTGCAATGTTTTTATTTTTAATTCGATTAAAACTCTTGAATTTACTAGAAGTGTAATCAGTATGCATAATCTGAATAACGATAGTAAATATTAGGTGTGTTTTGGCAAACTCATTAATCAGTCAAGATAATCTGAAAAGCAATAGTGGGTATCACGCTCTCCACTTTTCGCGAAACTCTTATCAATGTAGTATCAAGATAAGCGCCATTGTGATATAAGGAAGGAAAGACTAGTAATGTAATCACTGGAAACAATATCTACTGTATTATAAGATTACTAATTATTGTTATTAACCGAATGATTTATATTTATAAATACCGATTTTAAGAATCGTTTTGTTTTATCATAATTATGGGAAGTTATTATTTGAGAAATGTGGCGAAAGAGTCACTCGGATGGTGAGCTAAAAGCGTTATTTATACGTGTTTGGTGACAAGGCGCTTCTCTGCGCCCGCGCCTCTGGCTGCCCTAATTAAAATTTAAATTTAAACCCGACTTTAGGATTAATTTAGGTACCTGCCTTCCTTTACCCTATAAATATTGTCACTGAAGCAACACATATGCCATTATGATAAAATATTTGACGCGGAACCTAAACAAGATTATGATGTTATTAAAATTAAATTATTATTCAGAAAACGATAAAACGAATCTCTTTATTGGTCGAGCTTTGTGTAATCTGATTTTTTTTTAATGGAGACGCTTCTTGTCGACTCTACCGCAAAGAACCATGTTTTTAGTATTATGGGACGAAATTTTCACGCCAAAGTTTTGAACCAGCTTTGTACTATTCAGTTGCTTTACCAAAGAAGATATGAAATGCAAAGTTTCCGAATGAAACAAATGTAGTAAGTATATCCATCTTCATTCATTCATACTCATTCTTGACTTCATCTAGATATTACAAGTTCTATTTAGAAGCAATATAACTGAAAATCACTTAAATAACTTCAATGAAAAATGATTCATGTAGATAATTAAGTTCAAATACATAATATGAAATAATAGATGGTATTAATGTAGGTATTACATGAATAGCCACATTTGTATGTACATCATCCTATTACAAGTGTAAGCTTGCTAGACTTGCAAATAGTTGCAATACGCTGCAGCAGCCCTAGCGATGGCGTTGTGTGGAGTATCTCATGTCGGGCTCATGTTTCAATAGATGTCCTAGTGAGTGATACGTCAGCGGGTGTTAGGTGCAGCAGAGTGCGCGGGATCCCCGTCCTCTCGCATCAACAACGCGCATTACTTTACAGCATAAACGCAATGACAGCACATAAAGTCGCTTCCAGTTCTCGTCAAACACACACGGACACGTTTCCCTTGCGAGCTCCACGACCGCCAGCTAGAGAAACACTTCTGTTACAAAAGTGTTTTCTATAATTAGTTTGTTGCTCAATTCAAAATAAAATGAAAAGGTGATAACAAATGGAGGGCGAAGGGCGTGTCGGCGAGTTTGAGTAATGGCCGTCGCGGGCGCTTCGCGTGTTGCGTCGCGATCGCCCCATGCGCCTGCGCTGGTGACGCGCCCGGATTTGAATACAATGCCGCGATACCTCAGGGCCGCCCGCGTGCACGCATGCATAATCCTTTGCAGTTTATTTAAAATCTGCCACATTCTCCGCAAGACTGATGGCTACATCTACGAATCTGTGAACAATACGCCGACATACACCCACTCGAATGCTTTTCGTACCAATTGACCTCCATTTGCAATTAATAGTGACACTCGAACGTCGGCTGCATCTCGAAGTTATTGACTCCTCACTCGTTTTTTATTGCGGCCTAAGGATAACATTCAAGGCTGTGTAGCCACCATGACAACGTCTGGTTATGCAGACCGTATATAACAATGAAGTCTCGGTAACCACAGTTACTCGTTAAGAGAAATGCCCGCATAAACATGTCTGAAATGAAGATAAACTCCCTGTTGAATAGTTTGAAATATTAGCTCGGCTCGAGTGGCGACTGTGGGTGTCGCTACGAACGCCAACTACACGGAGCCCACTCGTCTTCCTGCGTGCACGCACCGTTCATCTTACTGGAGGTAGCTCATCCCGAACCCTAACATTACGTGCATGATTATGTCATGTTAATGTTCGCAATGCGACGTTGCTCATGCATATGTAATTTGCATCATAGCGAAACATACTTCAGTGTTTATTTCGACTGCCGACGTCAAACAACAAAGGAACTGATGACCAATCGACCTTTAGCTTGGACAATTATCTGCAGTGACGCAATGCTCGCTCGGCAGTCGGCACCTAGACGTTCTGAACTCAGTATTGCTCTATGTGGACATCGGCCATGGTACAATATTGGTCATAAAGCGAGCAAAAAACTCGTAGACAATGAAAGGAGGCGAGGGGCCGGTGTTGCGTCCTCGATAGCTGCGCGGCGGCGGCGGCAGCAGCGTCGGCCCGACCAGTGCCTATTTGGGAGCAGAGGGCTCCCTATTTGGAAGGCTGCGTTTCGAGTCGAGATCGATATCGAGCGGCCGGCCGGCGCGGGCGCAGCGATGCGACGCCACCCGTCAACGAGCCGTCACTCTCGCGCAACCTCTTTTATCGTTATTTTACATTACACCACTACACATAGACCACTACATCATCTACAAACGGGCGTTTTGCCTCTTTAAAAACATATTGCTCTCGCGTTCGAAATTGTTTCCTTTCAACTCAGAAATATTTATGTTCTCTTAAAACAATCGATAACCGTAACCTAAATTCGAAGTAAGTACTCAATCCAGTTAACAACTACGTAAAACCAATCCAAGTGTAAATTATTTAACTGTTCAATGTATTAGAGATCGATATAGTACAGGCTACGAAACACAGATAATACGTTAGAACAGCTTTGTACACGAGAGTGGATGATCTCAGGAGGTTGTAAATATACCATCACGAATATTATTTTTGCACCTTTGTGAACAGCACGACTTAACACTTCGGATAATAGGGGATATACATACAATAAATATATTAACTGCTAACTTCTAGTATCCATGTAAAGCCTGTTTCTAGGGAAACATTGTGCAATACGTTTATAACCGAGACTACGAGATCTTGATAATAATTTCTAAGATTGATTATTTTAAATTTATCACGATTTATGATGATTGAATCGTATTCTTAGATTATATTATTTTGTATTTAATCTTATCAACTGTCTTATCAAATTAAACAAACGTTATTTAGTGAGTCAAGCGGTAAATGAGCGAATTTGCAAGGTCGTTCATTATTTACTATCTTTGTTTGCAGTTGTAAAATGAAAAGGACATAATGGCGGCGATGTGTACACTATTTGTAAGTCCGTTCGGACATGAGGCCACCCATCACTTCGTCTACGAGTGGGGCTACGTACTACACTGTATGTGTTTAGGATGAGTAACGCTAATATATGAGGGGCTCATACCTGTATATCAACGTAGCACTATTTCGCTGTGACCGAATTACACCGTCCTAATAGTTTTCAACGCATTCTGTTCTATTATCAAATACCTCGTAAAATGTCTGAGCATTCACGTAAAATGTGCTAATAAATTTATGGACCAACATACATTAAGTCGTTAAAAATCACACAAATTTCAAGACAATTTATTCGGTGTTGAAATAAAAGACAGTAAGCCTGCTTGTTTACTTCTGGTTTTTGATCTTCCTTGAACGTCTGAAGTCTAGTCGCGAAATATATTTTTCTCGAAGCTTTGTTTGTTTACAAAATCATATATTAATTTATAATGACGCGAGTTTTAGCTAAAATATCGACTCAGATAATCAAATGGCTGCTCCAGTATTAGAAATGGCTGTCCTGTTCACTAATAGTCGTTAATTACAGTCTAGTTTCCGCTGACATTACCAGAGGATATTTTATTAGCGTCAGCTACAACTGGCTACATCGCCGCTAGGAGGGAACGCCTCCTCGAGCAAACATGAATGGTCTCAGTGCAGATATTCGCAGCAATTAAATGCGTGCGCGCCCGCAATTTCATGCGAATCGTACTTTGGGTCGGCGTTGGCAAAGCGAATTTCGCTAATGCGAGTGGGTATTAAAAAGCATGGTCATATTTATAACGTGACGTGAAACCGCGGCGGCGCGGGCGGCGCGGTGGTTGCGCGTGCGCGTGCCGTTAAGCTGAATGAGTGCTCGTTAAAAAGCAACCCGCCGTGTAATTAGCAGCCGGCACTACATAAGCCAATGAAAATAAAACAAAGTCGCCATGTCCCACGGCCCCGGGCGCCTCGTGACTGCTCTCACGGATCCATCACGAAATTTTACACTCGCACTGCATCTTATTAAGTGTTATGAAAGGCCTCTTGTAAGTGACAGTGCCTTTTAAGGCAACCCAACGCCCTATGCGATACCGGCTGACCATTTATGCTGCATGCGGTTCTTTAGGTATATGTAACTAAATTTTGTTCAACTTATTATGGGAAATAAACCCAACTACCTTCTAGCTTATCTTGGGTTTTCTAGGTTTACAACGTTAACGTGTGATTTCACGGAAAATTCGAGTGGAAAATGAGTAGAGCGATAAGTAAAATCATACGGCCCGTGACTCGACAATTTGATTTTACTTTAAAGAGGACTTGTTTTCTTTTACAACCGCTGGATTTCAGGGTAGGTCCTGCTGGCCAAACAATTTCTGAAACATTTTAATGAATAGACCTATATGTAAAGTATACTTTTGAATATAAGATAAGTCTTTAATACTAGTATCAGCTACCGGTACCTACGACAGGTAAGAGCAAACATACCTGCATAGCTTAAGATAACAATTCAATCAAAAGGTTGATCAGTATGTTCGTTAAACGAGACGTAAATAGGAAAACGCAGCTGCCGGGGGCGGCCATTATCGCGTCAGAAAGAGCGAGTTTTATCTCTCAATTTAGTGATAATTTCATAAAGCGGCGCGGGCGGCGCAGGCGGCGCCGGCGCACGGCGTCTCGCGCCCGGGAGGTCCGCACTTGCATCGCTTAAGGTAACACTAATTGCAAACCGCTTTAAGGACGCTGATCGATAACACGATAATGTCTTTAATGCCGGTCTTGTGTCGGCTCTGAACATTACATTTTGTCTTGTCGACTCACTAAAATAATTATCGCTCCTCACATGTGCCGTAACTTACATGCACGAACGGTATGGGGCCCAATAAACGTGAATTTACTCGAAATACCGTCATATATCGCCGGGTCATTAGATTTGTTAGCGCTGTCGGCGCATAAATCCTAAGATCCCTCGGTTGGTATGCGACATACCGGTCGTTTAAGATGGAATTGATATGAGTAAGGCGCAAGGTGCCGCGTGCCTTCACGCCCTTCGGCGACGCTCAAACACGGATTTTTTCTGCGTATTTTGCAAGTATGTTTGGGGTATACGTAATACCCCAAAGATTAGATACCTACATAAATTTGTACACGACGATTTATAAGTTGTTATTTATTTTAATCTTTACAAGTAAATTCAATGAATCTGTAGGAGACACCAAGCGACCAAATACAGTAGTAAAGTAACCGTAAACAAAAGCTTCTAGGAAAAAATACAGTAAGTGAATGGAGTTCGGTTAGACTCAGATGTGAGGAAAATACTAAAGTCAAGGAGAGTGAGCATGTGCCGACCGAGGACGACACAAAAAGTAAGGCAAATTCTTGTGTACAAAAACTTAAGAAACCTTGCATTTAAAACTGCATTTCAACGCAAGTTTCTGAATATCGTACAATTCTTTTACATAAAATGCTAAAGACCTAAATAAAACCGTTTAATATGTACGTAATGTACGCATCTATAGTAACTCGTATGAGCGGGAGGCGTGAGAGCGTGGAACAATTTAGCACGGCCGCAAGAGAGCACAAATTGCAACCAGTTGCATAACATGCATTATTTAAACGCGACAACCTTATAAGAAAGTATTAATGTGATAGAGACTACGTACGTCGCATGCGGTGAGTCAGAGCGAGCTCAATGACCCCCGCTCACCCGCCGACGCATACTATTCCTGTGCTGCCATGCACTACATTGCTTCATTTCGAAACATTAGCTAACTTTCAAAAATCACAATTAGTGTCAATCATAATCAGTACAATCCTCGAACACAACTTCCTCCTTGACCCGGCTGCCAACACGAGCGGTCTGCACCGCGCCGGCGCAGGCAGACCGCCATCGACACTATTTATGTACAATTGTTATAAATGATCTCATCAAAGGTCTACGTACTCTTGTAAACAAAATTAGTTCAGCCGACCTTCGAAAAAAGCGATTGCCTATTTATTATGCCCCGCACTACGAATTGTATCGTGAGTCATGAAACATTTCCCAAACGCTCGTCTATGATACGACATCGGAGGCTTATCGCGGCAGGCCTCGCGCGGCAACAGACGGACAGGATCGTGTCAGTACATCATTCATCAGCTGGCCGCAAACGTGTAAATTTGCATACGAGCACGAGTGCAGTCTCGCGGGCGTCGACTGGAATTAAAGAGGGTCGAGAGAGCCGATCTCGTGTCGATACTGTCACATGACTAATGGAGCAGGCGCCGATCACAGATATCGACAAATAAAAATATGGCTGGGCCACAGCCGCCGCGCCGCGCCGTGCACCGCCGCGCAGCGCTCCCACAGCGCGCGAGTGACTCACTGCGACACAACTTGTCACTTGCGGCCGACACGTTGACGTCTCGATCATTGTAACGGATCACACATCCACGCTTATCGAAATCATTATTTACCAACAACAATTTGACAGCAACACGATAGTGCAGAAGGCAGCTGAAGCCGGGGAGGTGACATATCAGCTGAAAGATTGAGCGCAACAACTGATAGTCATCGTCAACAGCACTTTTTTCAGTGATAAGTCTTTTCTAGAATCCAACATAACAACTGTAACGCCCCTCATAGATCACACCCATCTCGGACGTGTATTACTTCACCATGTAACGTTCAACAAAAAACATGTTGCATCATAGGCAAAAATTAGGTCTCATAATTATAATTTATCTTTGAGAGTGAACACCGGAACTTCTAAATCTGTACACAGCGATAATACCGCTTGGTGACTGAGATCGGTCCCATGCTCGGCCCTATGGTTTAGTATCTATAATAAATATTTCAGCGATATTAAAATAAATCATTGTTGCGATTAGCCCCAATTTCTATTACCGATTCCCTGCCAAAGATATTAATAAAATTAATGTTTAAATGTAAAAAAATACTTAGGTCTTTTCTTGACCCGAAACAAATCTTTGCTTTATCAACTAACACACATTACAGCGGAATTAACACGTTAATGCAATTCACAACGTGCGTTGGGCAGTTTAGTTGTTAGGCGGTGCGCCTTGGGCGGGGGCGGCCTTCTACGGCGGGACGATAACTAGAGGTCAATGACTCGCTTCCATTTATCATTGTTATGCAACGATACGACATTCAGGTGTCAAATGGTGGAAATGTACTTATCAATTTACTCTGAAACGTTATCGCGACGGGAAAATTTATCTCTCGTACTAATAGTTCAGAAGAAAATGTGATCTTTAAAAAAAGTAAATGAAATGTAAATCTTTGAAACACTTTTATGTTACACATAAATTATGTGGTATAAAATAGGTTTTTTCATGAATCATTCTCTAAATATTTTCACATGAAAAATAGACCATCAAGTTTCTGCTGGGCAGACCGTCTTCTAGTACCGTCGCTGGGCCCGGTCTAATATCTCAGTCGTTTATCAGCGATAAGCAAATCAGATACTTATATCAAAGATACAAGCAGCTAGAAAGTGCTCGATGGATTCGAATGGTGGAAGATCAACCTATCATTAAACGACAACGAGCGTGGTTAGTAAAATCAGGATAAAATGTAATTAGGGAAACGGTTTACTTACGTAGTTAACGTCATTGTTTGACGTACGTGAGTAGGCAAGCTCGTGAAATAGATTACGTTTACGAGGTCTAGCGGAAATGCGCACTCATTAAGCGACGAGAGTCCGGGACCTTGCCAACTGTGAGTGCAGGCGCTGGTCGGCCTGGTCCGGTGGCTGCAGCAGGCGCGCGGGCGACGGCGGCGGCGCGGACAGACGCATCCGCACCGTCGCGTGACGCGCCATCACCACTAAATATATCGGCGTGACAATGAGACACTTCGCCGCCGCCGCGCGATAATTGCCTAAAACTGAAAGTGCTAAACTTCTCTATTCGCCCGCCTTTGTCAGCCTTAATAAAAGGAGGTTCAACAACCTAGCCGAGCACACGAATGACGCCTCGGCTAGATATATGCGGCATGCGGTTAATATCTACTGAGATCGAAATAAATCGCTAGGATTATTGCCAAGTGGAAAATCATTATACCTAATATATTGGACGCGTGGAATTCACTTTGACAATATTTTGACAGTGTGCGGTCTAGGAGCTTTAGTCCGGAGCCGCTCGCTACGAATAGCGGCCGAGACTTTTATCATTATTTTTATTTTCCTAACGTTTTCTAATAGTGATTCATCGGATTCTGCTTAAGGATCTATTTTGATGTGGCTATTAATGTGACCGAGTATTGTTATTTTGGGCCTACTAGAATGAGCGTAGGTTAGAATAGAGATGAAAGTTTTTGTGCGTTTCGCCACATGCTGGTGTCGGCGTCGAATGTATTAGTGTGTCGTCAGAGTAGGCGTGCCCTTTATCTGCGCTCGCGAGTGGAGCCGCAGCGCTGCGCCCGCGCCGCGCTCCGCCGCGAGAGAAACGGGCGCCGCCGGTGCCCATCTAAGGAGCGCAACTGTACAACCGGACCGACTGCCCCCTATTTAGACTGATCAGCCCGTAATTTTGACTTGACATCTTAGCGCAGGCTCTCGTCTTAGCCAACTTAACGCGAAAATTAGCAACAATTATTGTTGCAGACGAATACGTAGTCAAAGAAATTATGTTATGAAAGCTATTTTAAGTAACCGTATCTGTGACTTTGTATTAGTAACTATAATAAGGTATATGCACCAAGTTCATAAAGCTACAACTTTACTAGCAAGTTGCACGATCAAGTAAAGCTCTGCGCCTAAGTGTGATTAGCATAAACATTGGCTTTAATCAATGCTGCTGATACAACTCATAAACTAACATGTTGAAAAGGCATGAAGTGCATGTCATGACACTTGTACATGAAAACGACAAATTGTAGAGTTGCTACACCACTACTTCTAACTGATCTAGGTAAGGAAAGTTTGAAGTTTACAAAAAAGCTATCGTTTACAACCAAACACTAGTTCGTCGCGGTAGTGAATCTGTCTTGTAAAGATTTTCCAACTTTCTGTATTTGTGGGTTGATTTTGTCGCATAGATACAAAGACATTCAATATTCCGGTGCAACTCGATAGGCAGGTAAGTACTTCACGCTCGACGATTTGTTTTCAGTACTCACAAAGCATGTCTACATTGTATTCTTTCTGGAACATCGAACATGAACACTGTAAAACAATGGTTTATAGCAGGAAAACATTCATCAAGCGCGAGGCTGTGCTTGCAGCGCCCCTGTCGCGAGGTCGACGCACTGTCATTACGTACGTTATGTACGATATATGTATCACGCCAAACGCACTACTACAGATGTTCCAGTTTTTTCGCTAAGTAGCCTGGGAGCGAGCGCGACTCCGCGACGCTCAATTATCTCCACAATATAGGATTAGTAAAGAATGCCCTCGAGCTGCAGCCCGCAGACAGCGAGACGACCGTTGATACTCTACACCGCAATCAATCGCTCCTGTTTCTAACTACACACTACACGTGCACACACTATTATGTACTCGGACACTATTATAAATAGCTGCGCCACGACTGTATTAGCTGCGGTCCAAATGACTAAACACTATCCTGATTGTAAACTATGCTACATTTACATATTTTAAAACAATGGAAGGATGATCGCAGTTATTTAAATCAAGTACCAGTGACAGATGGCCCTCGAAGTTTTCATAAGTGTTCAGTATGTAAAGACGTATAGATAATATCTACCACTATTGAGAGAACTTTAAGGTACAGAATCTCAAACACATCCCGTTCAGACTAAATATATAGTTTTCCTGAAAGCCAACCGACAACGTAGTCTAAGTAAAAGTACCAACGAAAAGAAAATAAGCATATCATCTGACACGGCAGATAAGAGAACTGATCACAACTCACAGTGCACACATATGACAATCAATTAAGATCGCCTGCCTGCCTACTTCGCCGACACATAAGCTCTATAATACTTAACTTTGTATCAAAGTGAACACATACTCTCAAGTGTCATTGCTGTCAGGAAAGATAATAACGTAACTGCATACTTTGTGTAACAGCTCTAAGTCGTTTGACAACATAACTTAAAATACTCACGCATAAGGACATAGTTTACACACATAGGCACTTACAGGCTTTGCGCTCAAGAGCTTGGATATGAAAGTCACACTAGCATTTATCCAAACACGTTTCGCGACCGATTGAGAAGAGTGCTCGGATCCATTACGTGCTGCGTGAATAAACAAACTGTCGTCACTCGATTATCGCCATTAGTGCATCAGAAATAAGCGTGAGGTTCGAAAGCGCGAGTCCATACAGTCGTGTTTGTTGTCGACGCTCGAACAGCTCCGGCAATGGCCAATCTCTAGGAAATTGACATTCGGCGCCAAAAGGAGCTCTGTGAGTGATTGTGAGTGCACCATTTGGCGCGAACTGAGCGCGGCTAAATATTTATCGAGTCTGCTGGATTCATAAATGGCAGCGTGTTTGTACTTTATTTCGAAATACTCATCGGCGGTGGATTTATACAAATGTTAGCTTTAATATAAAAACATTTGTTGTCTACCTATATATTTTGAGACTGTGAAAAATTTAACGCATATGATAATACTTCGTAATGAACGCATATTATGTTATCCGACAAAGATCAGCCATTATGGAAGTTATCGACCCGCTTCTACTTTTCATTAATTAATTTGTATAATTTTATCAATCAACCATAACAGTAGTTGATTAAGCTATGAATGTTTACTTTTCCTGACCACGAATGCCAACATGAGACCGCATCTATTTACAACAAATAAAGCAAACAAATGTGTACCAACAGAAGATATATGTAGAAATAATAAAGTGCTCATCTTTTGTTTTCTCAAGGCAATGCAAACGGTTCTCATGCCAATTGGTACTGTAAAGAAAATTAACTTCTAAACAAGCAATCAACGGTGAAACAGCCGCATCCTGTCGGTTTTTATTTGCGATTTCTGTCGGTCTGTTTGTTTGCTACCAGTTAGTCAACTGTGTTATGAGTATTAAGGGTGTAAAAAGACCCTTAACGAAGCCGAAAGGCACTTGTTCTCCTCGTCATTGCGATCATTTTTTTGTTCTGGACCATACCTGGGAACCTTCTAGTTACGGATATATTGGTAGTCAAAGTTCCGATTTTTGCACAAGTTTTTTTTTAAATACTACTTTTTAAGGTTTTAACTTTAATTACCTCTATGACCCGTTTACTATTCAAAGTATCCATCAGCACCAAGTTTTGAGTGCGTTACAATGTGTTTTACCGTAAAACGTGATTTTTCACCAAAAAAAAAGTCGTTTCCCAGCAATAATTTTTGCGTAGGGTGACTTAGTTTAATGTACATAATGCTTGGTTGACGGCTTCGTGAAGGGTCTGTTTACACCCTGTATTTGTAAGAAACAAGGAAATTTTATTATAGGCACGTTTGACGGGTTCCAGAACCTACTTCTTATTTGTCAAGGTGATTCGTACGCACCGAGAACAGCATGAATGCATACAAAAAGTATTTCATCGGCTTTTTAATTCACATCAATTTACATAATAGCTTTTTAAACAATGCAATAATATTTTTTACCGAAATAATAAATTAAAAATGGACTTACGAAAACTACGTATTATTATTGATTGAATAAAATAATTAAATGTAGGTAGGTACTTATATTTTAAATTATTTACTCGGAACGAAAGAACTGAAAAAGTGGAAGTTATTAAAACACTCGACAGCTAATTAATAATCCATAATCATAACAAAGAAAGAAAGAAAAAACATTGATTAGTCTCGCACAGAACAAAACAAAAAAAAAATGGTTAAATTAACAATAAAACAAAATTCTTCTATATTTTTAAATGTTTTTTATACAGTTCTTGTTACTAAAAATATTGAAAATGTAAATAATATGTAAGAAAAATTAATAAAGGAAATAAAATTATATAAAAAGTAAATATAAGAAAAAAATAACAAAGTAATTTGGTCCTGTACGAGGCCAAAGGGCCCTATCTTAGCCTATCTTAGCTCGATAACACACTAAATTAAAAATCTACAATGCGTTTCAATAAACATTAAAGTACTCAACTTAGCAGATTCAATTTTTATGAAACTAATATTTATGTAGCATTCGTACGTCGTCAGCGATAAGCTGGCGTAGCACACGCAGCGGATTTGCAGCGTCTGCGTAGCGAATGTGTTGCGTAGCGGCTACGCATCGAAATTAGACGTTTCGTAGCGTCTACGCTAGACGAAACAAAGCGAAGACGCCATATAGAATAGCTACAATTTCTAAGCTAAAGTTTAATTTTGTTCTGGAGCTTTTAAATAAGTTTGTAAGCATTACCAATATAAGTTAGTAGGAACGATTGGCACAAAAGATGCATATTTAAAATTGTTATGTTATGTTATGCATATTTTGTATTAACATCACGCCTGTGAACCCAGAAGGGTTCGGCAGAGGCGTACCTAATTGTACACCCACATTTCGCACAGTTATATTTAAGTCCAATGTAATAGGAGGCGAGCCTATTGTCCTATAGTCCTATAGTCCAGATTCCGTGGCTGCTACTGAGAAATTCCTCAAGGGAAAACCCAATAACACTTTATCTGACCGGGGAATCGAACCCAGGACCTCATGCTCAGCAATCGCGCTTGCGAACACTAGACCAACGAGCAATTAAATAGCAGTTTTTGACTCAGAGTTGTAGAAAGATAAATTAATGCATTAATGAGTGTGCATATGTACAATACAATTCTGAATTAACGTAATAACTATCCAATAAATTAAATGACTTAAGAATAAAATTCCGCTTCATAACGTAAATCTGCAGTTGAGTAATTCCTAGTCACACTTAGACACTACGATAAGAGCACCTTTGCATTATTATAATTCATTGCTAATTTATGCGCGTGGATGCAGTAAACAAATGACGACCGACGCCTCGTCACACCTGTGCTCAATCAATTAACTTATAAACTCAGTATTGCTCAACGATCAACTCAATCGAGCCTATTGTCCAGCGAGTATTAGAAATGTCCTAACCAGAGTACTCAGTGTCCTAATTAATTCCGGTCCACTACGCACATTTATAGCGCACGTTAGTTTTAACTCACACACTAAGGGTCTCGTTATTCATTCCACAGTATGAATAATTAAAATATTGCGCAGTGAACTCTGATGTTTACGAGACAATCGCATGCAAATTACTTACTCGTACACGAGTGTTATATGTAATTTGTATCATGTTAATTATTACTACAACTGTTCTTATCTTCGGGCTGATGAAATTTTATACCCTTGTCGCGAGCGCGCGGACGTAAAGCCACGGACATTATTAGCTTTGCTTACATTCAAAGTGCCAGTGGAGGAAATTCAAAGAAGTTAGATTTTATGCGCCATAACTAAGTATCCCACGTCGGTGCCGAGGATTGACAAACGCCGGTGTAAGGTTGCGCTCGCTAGGTGCGCGTAGCGGGCGCTGGCGGCGCGCGGCGTGGCGGATGCACGTGCGCGGCTCAATGGGCTAGCGTGCTGAAGCGCGGCTTGCACTTCCGACTCACATTCATTCCCGCGCCATTCATACAACTGCGTCATTCATTTAATTCAAGTTCATAACGAGACCCGTACGTGGGAGGAGCTCCGTAAGTCGGCCGACACACCCGCGCCCCGCTCTCGGCGACATATCGCATTATCCAAAACTTTTATTATCGATAAAGATAAACAGAGTCGTTTGCGGGATCCGGACGCTCCTCGCCGAAAATGTCCATAAAATAAATCGGATCGCTCAAAGTTCCGAATTGCATTTATCGTTTCTCCGTATTCAATCTCGGACGCTCTAAATTCTCCAAGGTGCGCAATATTTCACGGGTTCTTAAGAGTAAACTTCTAATTAAATGCCGGCGGTGGCATCTCCGACACCGGACGTGCTCCTTAGGGGCCCGGACAGCTACAAAATGATCGAATTTAAGGATCGAAACGAAGTGTAGGTGGCATGCAGCGCGGCATGAGCGGCGCGGTGAGGCGGCGCGGTTCGGCAGCCGCGTGGCGCCGAGATGGTATCGCCGCGGCGTGGCGTCCTTCTACCGTGCGATACTTTTCTAACTTTTTGGTTTGGCGGGTCGCGCGGGGGCATATTGTGTGCAATTGTAGCACGCGAGGGCACCGCAGGCCGACGACCCGCCCGGGCTCGCTCCGTTTAATCCGACAGCATTATGGGCGACCCGGCGCCTTTGTAGGCTACCGGCTTAATGAGGGCCGTGGGTGGCTTATGACACGTCAGGATCTGATCATAAAGGTGCCAAAAATTCTACCTGCGCGGACGACATTCCTATCTCACGCCTTTGAAAATTAATGTCTATTGTCTGCGGATGCTGGCAGGAGGCGTCAGGGATTAGGAATGACACGATGTTATTTATTTCCAGAGGACACATGAGTAAGTCTGGTGCGATTAAAATATATTGAATTATTTGGTGTTCCGATGTGGCGATGACTCCTGGCGTAGCGGCGGGTTTAATTGAGATGTATGCACTCAAATTCTTTGACCCCAATTAATTTCGTGGAAGTGAGTTCGTCGGGCGTTAATTAAGTGCGCTAATATTTGTGCGCAGAACACGCAGCGGTCAAATGCCATGTTCATTGTAATTGTTGATGACAACTAAGACGCCTGCATAGAAAGAGCTTTCTCCAATGAAAGCACTTCCCGTTGGCCGTACACCTGGTGTACAGGCTACAATACAGACAACTTAATCCCCAATAGGTAACCCGCTAAAAAACAAATGTAATCGTTTTTTATTGATGCGCGCACACACACCAACCTCCTCATGTCAAGGAACCTCACATTTCGCACGCTAATTATTTTAACTTCTATGAATTTTGCGTTAGTCTCTTTTACCATCTGATAAAATTTTATGGTTTTATTCCGGTTTTCGTCTTGCACGTAGTAAAACATATTGTGGTTGTGTAGTAGAACGATGTGACTTGTGAGCATGCGGTGCGATGATGTGCATGTACTTATGTAGCCCTCGGGTAATGCAATTTGAGTGCAATGGTAATGATGTGACGTCAGTCAGCGGGTCGTTTGTTACGCCCAGCTTCGCTGCGGGGCAATGAACCAGCGACTGAATTGGACGTAAGTGTCCTGCGACGCTGCGCCCGCGCCACGGACATAACGCAACCCAACCACGATTTACGACATTACGAGTGACGCCATGCAATATGATTGTAACTTGCAAAATTAACTTTACTTCGTCAAAGTACTGCAAGTCGGCAACGTTCACATAAGGCTACATACAGTCCTAATGGTGATGATAGTCTATAAATCTATCAATTGCGTTTGATGCGCATCTATACGAGGTAATAATGTATGGAAGACGCATTAAGTAATGTACTGTACAGCGCAGCTCACATCTACTTAGCTACTTGTTTCTTTTTATATCCTATCTAGATCCGATAAAGTACTTCGTAGGTATACACAGGTACGAACAGTTTATTCAAATGACCTACCGGTAGAATTCCGATACAGGAGAAGGCGATTGTAAAATAATACGAGTAGGTAAAGCGACAATTAGTGAACGATATCGGAGCGCGGCGGAGCGCGGGGGCAGGGTGTTACAATGAGGCGCAATCAAGCGCGAGTACATTTTCATTCCGCGCGCGATGCGACTGCGTGCACGCAAACAATCTTATATAATATTTGCGTATAAATGCGCATTTAAAACATTCCACAAATAAGGGTTGGGTATCCGCTAATAACTCGCATACTTTACAACTTCACATTCTGCCTTTGAGAGTTCAGATTGTTATCTAGCGCAATGCACGAGCATGGCCTCTAACGTCCAAAACATGGCTAATTATGTATTTTATTGTTTAATTGTGAGGATTTATTACTTAGGTAGGGAGTTTTCACACGTAAAACTGAATAGGAACATAATTTTAATCTTAATTACGATTTGAGTCGCTTGACTTCATATGGTCATTATTTTAACCGCGATACAAAAAAATGTGATTGACATCAAAAGTAAACAAAGAACTCCTTTATCTGACATTTCATTTCTTGACCGCAATGTTGGTCACCTAACATAAAACGTCATGGAAAAAATTAAAAATTAAACATTTTATAACATATTTTAAAGATTCGAGATGACTTTACATTGGGAATGTGAGGAGTAACTTCAGTTGTATACTTGTGTATATTTAGTTAAATTTCATGATTGTTTGATAGATAGAGTACTTTATGTGGCCTACCCAAAGTCCCAAATGTCCTTTCTTTGGTTTTGTTCGTCGGGTCGTTGAGTTCCTTACGTTCCGAGTTGAGCTCCACGGTTACTGACACATGCTTGCACTGACTGGACAGGTCCACTCAAATCTGGGTTATTTCTTCAAAAGACCATTTCTGACGAGAACCTGCAAGATCCTCACATGATCTGACCAAGACAATGTCTAGACTTTAAAACGAGACAGTTTACTCTGAATTTGTTTGAGCTGTTTCTTCACAGAATAGTCAATGGGAAACACAGGCCTCATTCAGTGTGTAATTTTTCTTTAATTAACATCTTTAAAAAAAAAATATCATACTAACATCACTCGACTCGCCTGTGTCCCCGAAGGGTTAGGCAGAGGTGTTTCGCCAGTTATGTTTAAGTCCCATGGAATAGGGGGAGAGTCACGATAAACAAAGTAAGAATACATTGAATCTAGCATTGTTATGATACTTATAAATGACGAATGAAAACTCTTCACAAAAATCATAATACTTCATTAATACAAGATCAGAACAGCATAAAACACATAATACGTGTATTGTTCCTGCTAATTAGTTCTTCGATCACTTTCTAAAAATAGGGTGATCTAATAGCATAAGAACTTCAGGTCATCATTTGGACTACGAAAATGGCTGCATTATAATTGATAAAATTGGAAGAAGGAAATTGTGTGATGATTTAAAAAGTTTTGTGTGGTGACATCATAGAAAAACATGTAGATCTGAAACACTAGAACAAATAGAGCCATTTTATAGAGCTTTTTTGTTTTCAAATACTGAGAGCTTTAAGCCATGGAAGTTGGTAGATACTAACTCAAACGTCGTAATGATTCATTTCGACTTGGAGCAGGGAAGAAACATAACGATCTAAAAGGAATGGAATCGTTCTATCGGAAACTCGTGAATCGGGGGGCTGCGTCTGGCTAGACGTGTAATACAATACAAATACAAATGACATCAGAACCCAAGGCAATCACCGGCACGGACTAAAAGTCAAAGTAACAACAAATTTCGAATACCTATCCGCTATCAAGAGTATAAAAAGTATTTCTGATGGCACGCCGCTCTCGGGTTAAAAGATCAGCCCGATAAGGTTCGATTATAGTGTTAAAAATAACAATGCGCGAAGTGTACTTTTGTTTTCATGTTTATTAACGATCCGTGATGCTTTGGTCAGCATTTCCTGTTGCTCACGTTTTTATTTGGAACCAACAATTAATTTTGTTAAAACGCAAAATCGTCTCTTGAGCCGTACCCCCGGGCTTTCCATTAATTTCCAAAACGCAGGAAAAACAGAATTAAAAAAAAAAAAATGTTTGTTCAAAATTGTTTCTGTTTTTTGAACTTAATTTAAAGAAGTAATTACCTATACTAACTACACGAGCCGTTATCAGTTTGTACAATCTAAGTTGCATAAATACTTATTGTGTAGATAAGTATATAAATAAATGTTAAGTACCTGTCTGGGAATTTATACTAAAATAGTTGTAGTCACGAGGTTTTTATAACAACAACAAACTTCGCCTCTAACATAAATAATGATTAGGAAAATTATACCCATCTGCCTCATAAATTGAGCCTATTGTCCGTAAGGCCCCTTCCGAGAACACGCCAGGTTGTTGGTAGCATAATAATATAATATCAATCGTTTTATTAGCCATTTTTTTAACGCAAAGTATTTGGTGGTCCAATAGATTTGGCGTGACAGCAAAGCCGAATATGTGTCAGGCAAACATCATCGCGCGAGAGCTCTCTGAGTGTACAGGGTGTAAACAGACCCTTCACGAAGCCGTCAACCAAGCATTTTGTACATCAAACTAAGTAACTTTACGCAAAAATTATTGCTGGGAAACGACTTTTTTTTTGGGGTGAAAAATCACGTTTTACGGTAGGACTTAATGTAACGCACTCTAAACATTATGCTGATGGATGGATTGAATAGTAAGGGGGTCATGGAGGTGTTAAAAGTAAAGTTCTTACATTATAAACATGTTTTTAAAAAAAATGGGAAAAATTTGAAACTTTGACCCCAAATATCTCCGTAACTAGAAGGTTCCCAGGTATGGTCTAGAACAAAAAACTGATCGCAATGACGGGGAGAACTCGTGCTTTTCGGCTTCGTTAAGGGTCGTGTTACACCCTTTATGTAAGTAACACCTTATTTACCGCCAATTTAATTCAACAGTACGATCGTTCCATTTAGCACCGATGTGAAGAACCTACTTGGCTTGCTTTGACAGTACCATGAGCTGGCGTACTCAAGTTGCTCAATGCTCATGTCAATCAGAAGGTCGTCGGAACGCTGCGGGTCCTACACCGATTAAAAAATCTACAACCGTCGAATACGAAGGCTGCTTGTGGAGTCCTTAATTTTTCCAATCATCGATTATGGTGATGTGTGCAACTATGACCTGAATGCAGATCTCCTGGATAAACTTGACCGTCTTCTCAATAACTGCATTCGATCATCATTCAGTGTGTGTAAATATGATCACGTCTCCTAGCACCGATCACTTCTTAGCTGCCTATATGCCAGCGCAGAGAGCAAAGGGCGTTGAGTACTTTGTTTTCTTTTCTGAACTCTCCCAATTCCCCTAGTTATCTAGCACCCCATTTTTAGTACATTTGCGCCAACCACACTAGAAATCTTCGTTCATCACATTATCGCCTTCTTCAATGTCCCTCTCACCGCACTGACTTCATATGCTGTTATTTCTTCGTTCAGTCTATCTCTCTGTAGAATGCGCTCCCCCAGGAAATCAGGATGGCAATCAACCGTTTATCCTTTAAAATCAAAGTTTCCGAGCACGTTCACTGGAAGCTGGCCGTATCTTCACGTAGCTAATATTTACCCATTGTTTTTTTAATTTGTTTTAATGTATTCGTATTTAAATTGTTATTTATTTATTTGCGGAAGTATATGGGTATCTAAATATTATTAGATATACGTTGTATTAATAGTTTTTGATCTGTATTGGTTAACTTTATATTAAATCCACAATTTTATCAACTGCACCTACCAAAGTTTGTCTCTGCATCACCCAAAGGTGGACTGGTGGAGAATGCCATTGGCATTGAATCCACCTCTGTACATTATGTGTATTTATTTAACAGCATATTTTCTACCGTGCAGATATTTACCAAACAAACATATTTCAGAATAGCTACACGAGTGTAATCTATCGATCATTACTGAATTGATAACCGCGTCACAATCAATCAGAAATGTGACATTCGAAGTTGTCAGGTGACGAGCGGCCATTGCTGCCGTTCCGCGTTGTTTTCGTTTGTACTACAGTTACGCAAGCCTCCAACCTGAAATTAGCGCGCCCTTTCAGCCGACACCCACTGCTGTCGCACGTCACGCGACGAACAACACTCTGTGTGTACTTACGCACTTATTAGTACTAATACTTTACAGTTCCAAGAGTTTTTTAAGAGTTCATCCGGAACCCGGCTGAATTATATAAATCGAGCCAAAAGGGTCGTCAAAATGTCCACAATGGCTTGAAAATTTCGCGTCACGTCACGTCTTGTCTCGGTCGCCTGTCTAGACATCACAGACGAACACAACTTTTTTCTCTTCTCGGTAATACAATTTTTGGCAGACTTGTTAATACAATCTTGGCAAACGTTTGTAACTTTTATCGCGTCCGGAAAATGAATGAAAGCTGTCGCCGTGAGTCACGTCGGCTTCGAGCGGGACTTAGAAAGTCCTTGCTGTCTATTCCAATGATTAAAGTAATGACATCACTCGCGGACGCAAGGCTAAAGCTGTAAACTTAATTATACGTGATCTTTTAATCTTACATCAATTAAATTATTTACAGACGAAAATTTAAGCAGCAAAATAACCTTGAGTTGGAAAACGATTATTTTTTAATGTTTTAAATAGCTTGATGCAATAGAATGCCTCCTTCAAGTGCATGTTTAATATGGCAATAAGAGGAGACATAAATAGGTAATAAACTAAAAGCCTAAGCTAACATATGTACATAAAATCTTAGGTGCGTCTGAAGCAATCGTCATAACACAATACGATAAGATTGTGAAATCATACGACATTGATATTCACGTACATGTGCTCCGTGTATCTGATGATGATATAACTATTGAAAGACAATACAACTTTATGAAATCATGCTTTATGCGATTTTATTTTTCATTTTCGACCTTGTGATAATATTTTGATATTACTCGTACCTACTAAAACCTTATCTGATTTGGGTTTAATTCATCAGTAAGTGTGGCTAACTGAAACATCAAAGAATAAGGTTTGTTTAATATACGATGTAATCTTAATATTAACTCCATTTATGTTAAATTTCACTAGAGAAATTAACCTTTTTTAGCATAGAATGTTATTATGGTATATTTAAATGCAGGCAGTTCTTTCTTCCTGAAATTTTGTTTGGTAGAGCATATTTACAGAGCAATTTTAAGAGAGTATTCGTAATTAGCAACTTTTTCCACTTCGTGCTAATTAGAGATAACCCGCTTATCTTTCTACTCTTCAGACTTATAATGTAATTTTGTACTTTTCCTTATATTCTACAAACTACAGTGTGAAACTAATCTTTCATGGAAATATTGCCGCACACGGCCAACCGACAGTTGTGTGGAAAATCATGTTGATGCGTTGTACCTACCTATAATTAGCAATAAAATATAATTATAAAAGATTATACTTGCTACACCATTATCATTTATTTGTGTTCTGAATTCAAAATTTTTATTTATTAAGTAGAGTAAACTATATACATCATTAATTAAAAACGGTTAAAGAAACTAAAATAAATAAAGTAACAACAAACTATAAAAGGTCGTTTGGGGTTGAAACTCTGGGGCCGCCGGCCGTGGGGCTCATAGCCCGTTTAAGGAAATTTCGAAACGTCTAGTTGACGCTTCCTGTGACCCAAGGGCTGGCTTTTACCTTGGCCAGAGGCTAAATGTTTCCATATAACGTGGCAACGCCGCCAATCTCTTGGGCACGTTACCAGCTGACATCCTTGAGGAGGAGTTCTACACAATTAGTTGTTTAAAGTTTATCACCAAATCCAGTTACGACGCCGCGAAAATCACTCGGAGCGATCCATTGACAGAAATTGATAAAGTTATAAATATTTACGAGATTACCATTGACGAGTCTTTGTCCGATAACAGATTATTCATTGTATCATTCTCCGAAAATAGAACCTCTTAACAATTCTCTCAGTTTGTTGATATTGTTAAGACGAAAGTGAGCGGCTCACGTGGTATTGTTTTTATTATCCCTGAGTACCGAAGTTGGTATCGGCTCCATTGATAACGATACGAGCATCGATAAACAATTTAAAGCACAAGCGGTTTGCTAGTCAACTGTCTGATACTAATGCGTACGTGCGTTTTAATTGATCTAGTAGTTAGAGACCGGTGCGGAAACGTCGGAATGTAATTATTTACATAAACACACGTGCCTATAGCCGCTCACTGTTTCCCTAGGCGAGCGAGCGCGCTCCGCAGCTGAGCCGCGGCGGCCGGCTCGCTGACGCTGGCCAGATGAACAAGATCGATGTGCATTTAATTACGTCGGCCGGCATCGTTGGCAGCGCGTGCGGTGCATGATGCACACGCGGTGCGTGATGCGGGCGATGCGGCACTCACCGGCGGGGCGGGTGGTGCGGCGCGCGGGCTCGTCCTCGCGCAGGTCGGGCGCGTGGCGGCGCGCGGCAGCCGGGCCCAGCGCGCCCAGCGCCGCCAGCGCCAGCAGCAGCAGCGCGCGCAGCATTGCGCCGCACTGTGTCTCACGGATGGACCGCTCCCGGCCACGAGCTCACTATTTCGGCCGCGCGCGCTTGGTTCGTGCGGAGGTGCAGCGAGCGCAGGTTCGCGATCGTAGCGCGCGACTCGGAGGCGTCGTCGTAGCGCGACGGCTGAGCCGGACTGAGACGAGCGCCGCGCGATTTCCCGGCTGATGCGGCGAGGGGGCCGGCGCGCCCCTCGTGGAAAACGCGGCAATAGCGCGGTGCGGGCGGGGAAAATGCAGCGCTGTCATCCGCCCGCCCCGCCCGTCGCGCCGCCCGCCGAACCATCACACCATTATTAAGTGCCGATCATTATGACAACTTAATCCCTACTACTGTTTCTATGGTTTTAAGCAAAAAGTAATGTTAACAGATAGAGATATTAAACATAGAGTCAGAACTAACCGACATTTTTAAATAAGTGCATATATAATTATGTGCATATAGAATTCGTCCCAGCACAAAGATGGAAGACCTCTATTAAACTAGTTTCTAACGCCAGCGACTGTTTTGAAGGAGAGCCATTAATTTTAAAAATCTGAATTTATAGCAAACTACGTGCAAAAACAACGTATGAATTTCGTAAAAATGTGTCTGTGCATTCAAGACATCTGAAAAATGTGTCTACGGTGAAGAATGAGTAGAAGCCAAAACAATATGTTTCGCGAGTCTTGTCGGGGTATTCAAATACACATTATACATTAATGATACAATGTTTGTAAGATTTTTTATTCTCATTTGTTATCTTTAATCTACGGGAAACAAAACAAACATCCAGCAAGCTTTACGTAAATGTAGTACGAAGTTGCGAGGAGTCAGTTTGTGAAGTATTTTTATACATTGTTTACGATTATTATAATCATTTCTAATAGAGCGAATATTTTTTGTGATCAACATCAACATCGGTCGTTATATTAAAAAGAAACATTTATTAATAGGTCTAATAGCCCTTATCTACTGCCGTCTACAAAATAGTAGATGTAAATATAACATAAAATCTAAGATTTATCGAGAGCTTTAGGACTTTTAAACAAATGTTTTGTTTCTGTTTGAATTTACTGTGGAATTGAGTTATCCCCGATTTTACGAGTCCACAGAATTAAACGTCTGTCATAAAAAAACACACAAATTGTTATTGCTTTGTCTGACCGGCGCTGCTCAGTGCGTCGAATTCAGACATGTTGAACACATTCATAAGAATTTACAGAATTATTTACATATATTTGGTGCAGAACTGTATTTGGCAGCAGGCCCAACTAGTCGTATAATAAACTAGCTGTTCCCCGCGACTTTCGTCCGCGTAGAATTATTAAAAATACAATTTTCCCCGTTTTTGCAACATTTTTCTTTACTGCTCCGCTCCTATTGGTTGTAGCGTGATGTTATAGCCTATAGCCTTCCTCGATAAATGGACTACCCAACACTGAAAGAATCATTCAAATCGGACCAGTAGTTCCAGAGATTAGCGCGTTCAAACAAACAAACAAACAAACAAACAAACAAACCCTGCAGCTTTATAATATTAGTATAGATATTTCATATCTTCAGAATATAAACTGGAATATCAATACCTGGTACAATGCTAGTGAATCGCTGTAAAAACTGGTAACGTCATGTGAGCGATGTGAAAGTTTATAAATAATTATTATGAGTATTATGACCTCGTACTGACTCCAACGATATTGAACAACTAGACGTAGAATCAGTTACCTAGATATAGGATAGACGAACTATGTTGAGACTATTCAAAAATATGTGTCTGAATACTGGAATATAAACTAAATACCTAATATTTTACAATCTGAGGAAATAATCGTTATCTCTAAGTATCTCAGCATTTACCAAGTTGACACTTGCGTAAGTTTTAAGCAGAATTTGACAGACAACCTTATTACCTAAAGTTAATCATTGTTAAAGTTGTTAATTATGACCACCGTCACTATTGGTTCGAGTATTGTGTTACTGCAACCATAAATCTCATCTTGCAAATGAAATTCTGTGGCAGTGACTCACTGCAAAATGAAAGTATACTTTACTGTAAGTGCCTGATTATTGGCAAATCCAGATAAAGCAGTAGATCAGCGCAAGATATTCCAATAAATTCTAGGATATTAAATAAATCCTAGAATAAATTATGAGATTGTAAATGAGGGATTTTAGATGTTTGTTGAACAATCGCACCCTAGAGATGCTTAAATGGCTGAAGGGATTTACTTATTTATGGTTCCAAAATTAGATAAAGTTGCTACTTAGGTCTTCGATATTGGAAATCGCATTATGGAACTCAAATGGAGTTGGGCAGGACACATAGCAAGGCGTGGTGATGGCAGATGGAGTAAAGCTGTGAGTGCTGTGACCGAGTGGCGTCCAAGAAATGGAAAGAGAAGTGTTGGTCGTCCGGCGGCGAGATGGGCAAACGACATTGTTGCCATGGCGGGAATATCCTGGATGAAGCTGGCACAAGATCGTGGAGCTTGGCACAAACAAAGAGAGGCCTATACCCAGCAGTGGGTGAAATCAAGCTGTGGATGATGATGATGATGATGCTACTTAGGTCCTAAACTTATTAAGAACAGCGTATTGATGATTTTGAAACACCAATACGCAATGGTGCTTTGCATACAAAGCAAATATAAGACTTGAAACCCGTCGTGATATCCCCGAAAAAGTATCAATAGCTCCATTTTATGGTCACAATTATGAATTAAAAAAAAGAAATAGCAGTTTTTTTTCATAAAATTATAATATTTTATTTCACATAGGCCTACATGGGCGGGCACTTATAAAACGTCAAGAAAAGGTCCATACGGTTCGTTTTACAATATAATTATGTTACAGCACATAGCGCTCGTTAGTACATAAGTATGGGAGGACAGCGTAGGCCCGACACCAAGTGGCCACAGAAACGTAAAACAATATAGAAAAAAAATCTAATCGAAGCATCAAGGAATCTTTAGAAGTATGAAGAACATAATATAAAGAGCGTCGGACGTGGTACAGCGCCACGATGTGGCTGACTGCTGACGGCGTCGACCGGGAGAGGATTTCAAGCTCTCAACCGGCCGAAAGTGCAGTGTGCTGAGACAAGGTCGCTTGATGAGCCTAAGGATGCTGATCAGGAATTTGCTACCGCTAGAAGCTAGTAGTCAGGGATACCCATTTGAAGCTGGCTGGCTGTGTGACTCCCTGCTTGAAAGCTTGTGGAAGTGATGTTGATGATGATGTCAGTGGCCTTTCATTTCACCGAAAATCATTTTACAAATTTTCATTTGACAAGTAATGATTGGCAAAAACATGATTGATCATTTCATCATTTTACAACAAGTTTCGCAAATATCTCACTTAAAAAAATATTTACCCGACAAACTTTTATTTGATAACGTATTATTTGACAAAAAAATCGTTTTATATTGATATCCTCGTAAAAAAAAAGGTTTTGTACATTGAAATAATAGGAACGCAATTTCCTAAAAATTAAACTCATCAAACAGGCAAAAGGGTAATTTTAATTAATAAAACAACCAAAACTTAGGATGCAAGAGAGAGCGAAGCAAGCTCGGGACTTGGGGCACCCCGACTCGGAACTGAGGTAGAAACTAAGACCCCGCTATCCCCTTCGTGTTAGGTTACTTTAAACCTTGCCAACAGAAATAGGAGCCCCGGCAGCGGGGCCACGTATATTACAAAATATAAATATTTATTTACGTTGAACTTTAGGTGAATTTGTACTCTAATATGGCTCGAAACTACCCAAAAAATAATTGCCACTTCAAAAACATGCCGCCACAAAATGTAAAAGTCGCCGCCATGTAATCAACCGGCAGAGCCAAGTCATCGTAGGCATTTTGCACTTTGACATTATAACTATTTAAGTAAGTCAGTCGTCAGATATGTTACACTTTTAGTTTTAGATATTCTAATACGTCATGATCACTTTGTGACTAGTTTAGAAAATTTATTATAAAATGATATTTAGGTTAAACGTGATTTTGCCAAAAGAATCAAAATGAATTAACATTTTGATTACTTTATTCTTTGATATATAAATGATATTTTAATATAATGCGAAACATTTGTACAGAGAATTTGCCAAAAGAATGTTTGTAAAGTGAGTGTGAGTGTTTATAAGATAAAACATTTGCGAAAAAAAATATTTGTGAAATAAATAGTTTATGAAACGTTGGTTGTAAACTAAAAAATTGTCGAAAGAGTTTTGGTGAAACATTAGTGAACCACCCCGCAGTTGCTCGCTACGCTACAAACTATGAGCTCGCACGCTACGCAGCAAACTATGAGCTACGCGCTACGCTACACAGAAGGAGCTACACTCTACGTGCTACGCTACACTATAAGCTGCGCCTTTCGCGTAGAGCTACGGCGGTTGGCGCGTCTACCATACCTTCTAGTACGTAGTACCAATAGTAACACCCACACAAGGTTTCTACAACTCAATTTATATTGTACTAGCTTTTGCCCGTGGCTTCGCTCGCGTTAATTTAGTATTTGACAATCAATTCGGGTTAAAAAAAAATCTTAACACACCACTAAAGTTTCTATAATAATATATGAGATTCAATCATGATTCGAAGGACACTGCGTCATCTATTATCATAAGAACGTTATTGTTGTTTTCCTCAGGTACAGTACTTTTTTCGCGATGAAAGGAACCCTATGTCCGTTTCTGTACACCTGATAACGTAAATGCAAAATTTCAGGATGATCGGTTCAGTGCTTTAGGCGTGAAAAGGTAACAAACAAACTGACAAACTTACTGTCACATTTATAATATTGTTAGTTAGGATTACGACTTCTGACGTATACCTATAAATGGAAATTTTATACTGAATGAGGTATTTAGTAAGTACCAGTAACCTATCTATTATTTGCCTATTTACGTTTCTGTTATCTTACGTTAGACAAAGTTGTAGTTGATTGTGACGTCATAACAATGATAGATTTAATATTGTTACATTTAGGGCTCGTGTAGATGACTAATCGTTTTATTGTTCGAACTTGTGTTCTGTTTACCGTTTCAATTAATCTAATGTCGTAAATAGGTTTCCGAATTATGATCGACCGTATCGTAATCGTAAAAGCTAACGCTGATATGTTCGGATCGCACTGCATTCGTAAAAATCCTTCTACATAATTTTTGGCCATTTTACATGAACCATCGTACCTATCTATATACAGGGCTGTCGGGGGTTCAACCCCCACCACCTCCCGAAATCTCGAACTTCTATAGAGAAACCAACGTATCCAAGACACCCTCCCCCCCCCCTAATCAGCATTTTTATTCAGCGTAAACTCCTCCGCCCCCCTCCGTGAGCACATACAATTGGGCTGCACAGCAATTTTTTTGTATGAAAATACTTTGCGCTGCGGTTTTTTTGCATTTTATTGATTTTAATGAGGAAGGTGTTTACTGTAAGTAAATCCTAATTTTATGCTAATTCAAATATCAAAAACGGGAAATCATCAAACGATTTGATGATATCCAACCCGAAAAAAAAAAAAAGTTGATCCGCCAAACAACCAAGTTTGTCGACGAAACTCATGTTAGCCATAGAATCGATGACCGTCGAAGTAGATGTGTTCTTGAGTAAAGCCCGCGAATCGGCAAGCGTAAGGTGGGACGTCATCAGGCTAGGTCGAGCGATGATCTTCACAGGGTGGCTGGTAGCAACTTGATAAGAGTTGCCGAGTATCGAAATGATTAGCGTGCAATTGGAGAGGCCTGTGCCGGCAGTGGACTGCTGAGGGCTGATCATCATGATGATGACATATACCGCTTTAATTCGGCACCAAGCTATTAGACAATAAAGCTCCACCCCTAGTTACAAGCACTGCACGGCATCAGCATCGTCTCAACCCGACCGGGTTTTTTTACGAAACTATGCAGGGTGAAAGGGACATCGACGCATAAAGGGTAACCACGAATTCAGCACATGATCCCCAGGGTCCAAATTAGTCAGTTCTTTAAAAAAAACTGTATATCTTAATTTTTTTTTTCTTAGCCTGTATTGTCCCACAGCTGGGCAAAGGCCTACCCCATAGCCTCCTTTTGCGTGATTCTTCTCTTTGTGCGGTTGTTTCCGGCCAATCAATTATTGACCTATCTACATTAAAATAATAAAGCCTATAATAAACATAGTGGTAACCATAAGCTCTATAAAAACAAGAAGGTAGACAACACGAAGAATGACATCTCGCATTGCCTTAGTACATGTGAGATGTCATTGAAAAAACTTAAACTTTAATCGTCTTTTGTTGCCAACTGTACCTACCTTAAAAAAGTTAAAAGTAGGTACTTAGAGCAGCATAATTAATTGTTTATAAGACGCCTAGACTGCGGGACGATCTTTCGGCTGAAATGATGATGGTTGGGTCTAAGGCATCATTCGAATCTATGAACTTTAAGCGCCTACCGATTATAGCATAAAATAGAAGCCATTACAGATGGAGCTACACGCCCGGTATAGTTCCATCTCATCTAATGATGGTAGGGCCTGATCCATTGTTATTTAAGTTACACTGAAGTAAGATTAAACTAATACTAGGCACTAAAAGAAGTGGTGGTACAGGTCCAATGTATCTTTGGTTGGCCTTATGTGGGCGGTTATGACTACACCTTCTCGCGGAATGTTTAACAGTCCAAGGTGCCAGGTTAATAAGCAGGTTGGTACTGCCACTTGACAACTGCTAGGAATCAGGCCTTCTAACTGTGGAAAGGAAAGGACTGGACCGTAATCTGCCACACAATTCCAGTTCGGTTTAGAGAGGTCTACCTAACTACGTTATGCTTTCAAAATATTGTTACTCCTACATGCCGATTGCAGATCCCACCACCGTAACATAAGTTTGGGCCGTCAACACTAGGAAACTAGTTCTCATCTTACTTGGGTAAACCTAATAAGTAACTAGTCTACCTCAAGGGTCTAGTGGACGCAAGCGCGATTGCAGAGTATGAGGTTCTGGGCGTGATTCCCAGATCGGGCAGTGTTATTGGGTTATCCCATCAGAAATTTCTCAGTAGCAGCCACGGAGGCTGGTTGATGGCAATAGGCTCGCTCTCTTGTGTTGTGTTGTATTACATGGGACTTATACATAAATGGCGAATTGTGGGTGTACCTACTATTAGGTGCATCTCTGCTTAGGCCTTTGGGGATAACAGGCGTGATGTTGTGTTACGTCGGGTAGTCTACTTATCGTGTCTGTATGGAGGTGGAGAGACGATCTTCGCAAAGCGGCTGGCAACAGTTGATTGGAGTCCTATGTCCAGCGCTGAGCTATTATGCAGATTTTTATAAAAATCACACCCAGCTCCAAAAACTATCCTGTCTGCTCGTTGAGGGTTAAACTGCATACCATCTTCGCCACAAAAATGCGACTACCACCGTTTTTGCTAGGCTTTTAAGAACAAGAGATGTTCAACCGCCCCGAAATGTCCAAAAACTATAAAGAAATCAACTTATCCGAGGCTGAATGCAAAAATTTTCTCGCTTCGCTCGCCAATACATCCTATACTTTTTCAATTCTGCAAAAGTTGGCAGTCCCTCCTATTCTCATTTCTGTATAAATTAACAAAAGGAGTGGTGCTAAAATTTTCCCGCTCGCTTCACTCGCTAATACTTCCTGTACTTTTTCAATTCTCCTTATGTTGTCAGAGTTCCTACTATTATCATTCCTGTATGAATGAACAAAAAGAACTTAATTCTGAGAAAGAGTGCAAAATTTTTTGAGCTCGCTTCGTTCGCTCTTTCATACCTGCATAACTTCTGTATGAATGGCCAAAAGAACATCTAAGTTAGATGTTCTTTTGGCCAATTGATGATTAGATGATCTAACCTACCCGATGCAGTGCTAAAATTTCGAGCTCGCTCTGACATTCTTTTCTGTTCATTTTTTCTTCATAAACTGACACAATTCCTGAAAGTATCAAATTCGAACTGGGTGCTAAATTTTACGAGCTCGCTGCGCTCGGTCTTGAATTCTGTCTTCTCTCAATTGATAGGCTTTTCTATACAAGTCGTCAAAATTACTCCTTGCATGAATCGACACCGACAAACGAAAACCTAACATATCCGTGGTAAAGTACAAGCTCTTTTCGGGAAACTGAAGATGCACCCCTCCGGAAATAAACCTGTAGGCGCCCATGATCGATTTGTATAAGTAAATCCAGAGATGGTCGATATAATTTCGTTTTTCCCCATTAGTTTAACACCCCCAATCTGCCTTTTTTTATTCGGGGTAACCAGTCCCAACCAAATTCCTGGCTACGGCCCTGTGTGACACCCCAAACCTGCTGGGACCACGCCTTTACCGCGATCACAAAATCGTTCCGACAGACATGGTGAAAATTATTATATGATCTTTATTTGGTCTTCAATGTTTTTGCTCCAGTCTAGTGAGAGTCGGAGTCGAGCACTTATGACACAGCATACAGTCCTGCATTCCGACAAAAACTTACGGATGGACAGAAGGCATCGGTGGTATAGGATCCTATAAGTGAGGTGTCAATACTTCTGTAAAATTGATGTTAGTCGACTTTTGTTGCCGACTGTACCTGTACCTACCTGACAAGTTTCTTGTGCGATGTTATGAACTCTTGTGCCTCGATCGTTAGATTTTTGCTATTAGCCATGAGACAAGGTTTATTAGCTGGCTTCTGTAGTTTAGCGCATGTTAAAAGTTCAGAAATATTAAATCAAAAAATGAAACATTCGTGAGGATAAATTTTATTCCATAATACAGCATAAGATAAACCGGAATGTCACAATTCGCATTTTCATTATTTCTTGTTTTTCATAAAAATAAAAAAGAACCTCCTTCCATCACACTTGCCACAAAGTTACTGTGTTTCAACATTTTTTTCTAAATTATTATAAAAATGCTAAGTTACAATTAATTGTGTAGAGCATGTACCACTGAGAATTCTGAGCACTGTTCCCTGTAGGCGGAAACACTTCTCAAAATGACACCGTTTATCTAATACATATTTATACCTAAATTACAAATTAATCTCGGTTCGTCATGAGAAGCTGTTGACTGTAAATGCAGGTCAATCACAACGAGCCGTATGAATAAGCGAGAATTGTACGAAATGGTTTTGGATGTAAAATACATAACAGCTTAAACTACCTAGATAACTTCATAAAAATAAACTACCATCGTTATAATAGGTCAGGTGATTAATGCACAAAACTGGTGACAGAACAGAAAGAACTTGGGATTTCAACAGCCCAGTCACAAAGCGATGTGTATAGGACGCGTGCGCGGTGCTGAGCAGTCGCCGCGCACGCCCCGCGCCTCGCATCCCGGTGACCGATAGACCCTACGCTTCCGAATACTGCTTGCTACTGTACCTACCTACGCAACGTAAACTGTAGGTCACTAGTATCATAAACTAAATAATTAAAGTCATCAATTGTGAATTAACTTTAAATACTTTATTGCGACAACTTATTCCACATAGTATACATATAAAACATGTTATGATGTGATTCACTTTATCACGAGTCAGCTACAAACCTATCCACATCACAATGCACGATCATTCAGCGAGTCTAGGTACCACCGTTTTGCTCCTTCGAATATTTTTATATTGAAAACAAATCTGCAATAATTTTGTATCGTCTTTACACACTATTTTTTTTGTTCAACGTCGTCAGGGATCGATCAAGCAGCGCATTCTAATAACGTGGACCCTAACACCACATCGCTAAGTAGCGTGGTTTATTTGTACACTTACCACCCAATACCAAAATTAATTTTAAACGTTGTATGAACGCAAGTGGTTCGGAGTGAATGCGATGCTCGATCGGTCACCGGGTGACGCATATCAGTAATGCATTCGCAGGTTAACTCACATAATACATTGTATTCAATATTCAATAGCAAATAAAGTTAACATATCTTAAACCATAGTCTCTTTCAGTAATCAGATTTGTCTGTGAGTTGGTAGCGCACATGCGGTTAGCGGTTGGCGTTCTTGAGTTGGTTAGAGAGCCAATCCAGGCCCTCGTACAGGCCGTCGCCGGAGGTGGCGCACGTCGCCTGGATGTACCAGTTGCGGTTGCGCAATGAGTGCAGGCCCAGCTTGTCTGTTATCTCAGCTGCGTTCATTGCGTTTGGCAGATCCTAGCAACACAACCTTGTATTAGTTCATGGATTTTTATGACCTATTGGCACACATGCTAATATTAAAATAATTTGAATCAACTACTGATTTAATCACAAAGAAACATTAATTACTAAAACAAAAAGATAGATGCTTTAAAATGAAACCACTTGTAACCTTTTAAAAAATAAACAAAATGCTGGAAATATTTCGAGCAAGTGAATTGTTTTATAAAATATGCATTTGACGTACCTGTTTGTTTGCAAAGATCAGAAGTACAGCATCCCGTAGCTCGTCTTCACTTAACATTCGCATGAGCTCCTCGCGTGCTTCGCCGATACGCTCTCGATCATTACTGTCTACTACAAAGATGAGACCCTGAAATTTTACAAAACCCTGAGTTTACAATACCGTAATGGAAGGCGAAACATTCTTGCAAACGCACGAATGTGTAAACATTGATGCTAGTATCGTAGTTGTACCGATCACACATTTGCTTCGCCATTCGCGTCGCATTTTAAGCGATATGTTAATGTTATGCCATACATTTTAGTGCACACCAAATCATAAAAAAAACTTTTTTTTTTTGATTTATCGATTTTATTCATTTGCGAAATTGTATCTCAAATAGGAATGTTTTAAAATACTCATTAAATATGAGTGTGCAGGCGATTCTTATCACCTAAATATCGCGCCTTCATTTTATAATCGTATGAATAATGATTATCAAAACAATAAACGCCAAGGTTAACGCGTTCGACTAATATAACATACTAGACATTCGTCCTATCAACTCTACTATGTTAATTAAAATTGTCGTAATACGCATCAATATTTAAACTACGCGCAAAATTTAATACTTATTAAATAAATAACTCGTGGCTGCAATTAATTTAAATGTTTAAATGTCAATAGGACACGCAAACACTTGGATTATTGTATCAGTCTGGTCAAACTGGTGAGTCTCCAAAATTACAGATAGCATACTAATCTAGTCCTTCTTCTCAGTTTAAAATTCGATTTATAAAATGTTTCTTGCTCAAATTAAATACATTCACACCAAAAATGTTGGATGGCTAACAGTTAAGTCTGCTATAACAGTACATGCTGTCACATAAAAAGAACGCTGACCGCTCAAGTAAACATTATCATTTTTTTTAATTACAGCCTAGCAAGTAGCTAGTAAACTAGTAGATTCTACAATAAAACAATTGCAGTTGTATTATAAAACAATAGCCTAGTACTTTTGGACGCGACTGTATTACGTGCGTCGGCACATCCCCTCCACTGTTCTTTTTATGTGACGGGACCTATACCATAGTACCCCATACACCCCACCACACTAAAGGAATAAAGTTGACCTGAAGTTTTAATTTTTATCATCACAATTATTTCATAAATACTTCTTAATTATGTTTATTTGGGCAGTGTGATTAAAATGCCAAAACGAAAGCATTGTTAATTAAAAACATCACATCAGCCATGGACATAAATAAACATACCTCCAATGCTTGTATAAAAATTATATTCAAACACTAACTAAACTACCTTGATACAAAGACATCGGCTAAAATTTAAATAACTGATATACTTAATGAACTAATAAATTATAATGAAAACATAACAAAGAATATTGTAATTGTTGAAACATGTTCCTTGTCATAGAAAGTTAAGCATTAAAATATGCTAGTATAAATCAGCAAAATTATAAGAGAGAGCTTAAGGTTTGAACAATGCTCAAGTGAAGTCAGCTGTAAGTTTTAGTTAGACACAATGACCTGACACAATGACCTACTTTCACAAATGTGTGATTGTACACAAGAGACACTCTCCTGGGACTCTTCACAATCCCCAATACAGATGATGGGTAATAAGTGATGAAAAAATCCAACAAACATTAAGTTTTCTCTGGCGCAAACCAAAAAAAGCAAATAGACTTGGCTCAAAATTGTTACCTAAAACCTTAGTAATAAAGTAAATTAATTGTCCTTATTCAGTTTTTACCCCCATACTTGAATATTTACAAGACATATTAACATGTGTACTTATTTCTAATGATTCATAAACATAAGCTTTTTGAGGACCACCTCAACAAAAAGTATTATGGTTTATTTAAACAGTTTATTGTGTAACTAATAGTAAAAACTGTAAACATTGCACTGACCTGTGTGTTCTGGAAGTAATGCCTCCACAGTGGCCTAATTTTGTCCTGACCACCCACGTCCCACACGGTGAAACTGATGTTTTTGTATTCTACAGTCTCCACATTGAATCCTGGAAACAGAGTAATGAAGATGATGAAATACCCATCACTGATCACACAATAATTGAGAAAAAGAACAAGAAATTCATGTATGAGTTAACCTGAACTGTAAAATCATAATTATGCAACACCATATTACGTACTACATGATTTTAATAGTTTAATGAAGTTTTTATTGATTGTAATGCAATTTCATGTGTATTTGAATAATTGTTAGTCTACAACATAATTTTGATTGGATTGATTTTGTAAAAGCATTTCAATACTATTTTCTCGTTCTAGTAATGTGGGTGTAACAAATTAGTATGAATCATTGTTGGAAATTCAAAACATCAGTACTTATGAAATTCAAATATTTGTTTTGCTAATGCAGCACATTTAAAGTTTTAAAACAGATTTTTGTATCAATAGTATCAAATATTGAAAACAGCGAGAGAAAAAGGGCATGAAAAATCTAGCTTGCAAGTCTTTACATATGAAAATGCTAGTCAGTCGGAAAAACTCAGTTCATAAAAAATAATTTTATTTTCCATCTTATACACAGATAGCAAATAGTTTTAACATAGAGTTAAGTAATTAGTTATCTTTGCATTATAACAGTATTGAACAAAATTTAACAAGATTAAAATCAATACAAAAGCAATTAGCCATATTGTACTGCCAACACAGCTAGTTACAAATGTTGATAGTCATATAGCACTTCATGCGATCTGAGCATTTCATTTCCTAGCAACATATGGACACAGGCAATAATAAAGTCCTAAAGAAAGATAATGATTATGTGTCATCTCAAAAGATGAAATAAAACAAAGGGCCTAACTTTTAAATCTAATTACAAATCAATTAAAAGCACATCTAATGTAAACAATAAAACATGAAATACTCACCAATCGTGGGAATAGTCGTAACAATTTCGCCTAATTTAAGTTTGTATAGGATTGTGGTTTTACCAGCAGCATCCAAACCGACCATCAATATTCTCATTTCCTTTTTGCCAAATAGGCCTTTAAATAAATTCGCAAACATATTCCCCATTTTGAAGTTTTGCGGTTAGTCTGAAATAACAAAATAATATTAGAAATTTAACATTTTATCCGTACTGAGTCATCCGTCAAGTCTGCACGTTATTTCAATCAATGATAATGACATGGCAGGTCCTTACTGAAATTTGACGTAGACTGTTTTCTATCCTAGTTTCTTACGACGACAAAACTTGGGTTGTAAATGATGCAACAATTCAATTACAACTTTTTAATGAACACTAGCTACAAATACAACGACCAGCAGAGATGATTTACAACAAAGATTGACCGACACCGCTGTTGGTCTCTCCTGCGGTCACCACCCTCAGTTTGTAAAGTATACAAAACGCAATTTATAGCTTTATTACGGCAATCCGACATAAAGGACGGTTAATATGTATAAACAGATGAAATACTTACATTTTCTGATATCAATTTCAACACAATCAAGAAAAAAAGCTTTAAATCAGTAGATTCTATACAATTCGCTCGATGTCAAAATGGCGGCGAACGTGGAAGTTGTTCGTGCCTATGCCACGTATTGGAAAAAAGTGGCCAGTGACAATAAAAATATAACAATGTAAACTTCACATTTGTAGAGGTCTCTGAGAAATATTTTTTTATGTATGTTTATTATCAATACAATTTATTTTATCGACTTTCCAGAAATTGAGGTTTTAATTGAGCTTTTTAAGTTTTATTGTTAAATATACAGGTATCGCGTTCCTGCCGTCCGAGTATCGATACTATTGTATGAGTTGAAGTAACCGGAGCACTACAAACACAGTTTACAACTTTTGAGATTGTGAATTGAATGGTAAACAATTTTCCTTGAAACGGACTTTATATGTAGCTTCTAAGGATACGGCGACTAAAAATGACGTGGCTTGAAGAGTTCCTTCCACCATCATCTTTATGAGTAACAAAATCTTATACGCATTTTATGCAACGTGGCACGGAATAAGGGAAAGCTCGTTTTCATTTTTTTATTATAAAAATGAATGCTTTATCGTATTACTCATTGCCTTGCCCAGGTCTAGTTTATTGTATCTCATTAATACCGGTGCGTATACTCGTCCTCTTCTATCATATACCTCTCATCCATCTTAGTGGGTTCGTCGGTGTTCTAGCAGAAAGATTCTGAGTTCACCCGCTAAACACACAGCCAGTCTGGAAGGAAGGAGTACGCACCCATTAGTCACTGTTTAGGGATAGGCTTAAAGAAGTAGCAGGGTGTTGCATAGGTACGTCGAAGGAATGACAAATAGCTCAAGATTGCGTACCTACCTATAACTACAAAAGACTACCGTCTCTCTCTCTAACTTGAAGAATAGTGTACCTACATACGGTACATACCAGCTCTTTCTAGAATGTCCCCAAAAGTCCTGAGAACATTAATAAAGTCATAGAAGTGGTATATGAATTTATTATATCCTACAAAGAGTACTGCTGCTATTTTCATTTTGTAAAGGGAGTGACTAGCGGTTTCTGCCTAAAGTGCAGGCCACACCGAGCCTCTTTTCACACTTCGTTTCGGCTCTTAAGTAGTTTGCGGTGTGAACCAAAGTATGAAAAGAGGTGAAACGATGCCTCGCCCGGCTCGCTCGCTCGCTAGCTATGGTGGTGTGGCCTGCGCTTTATTTTCCCTTATCTAAAGCGTACTAACTTGTGCCCCCGACTTCAAATTCAAATTCTTTATTGTGAACATAGTGTACAGTATTTTGAAGATGTTAACAAATAGGTAGGTTCTTAGAACTTACTTGCCTGCTAAGACATTGCAATTTAAATGGTTTTCAAAAATATACATCTATATACATATAATAAAACAGTAAAAAAACTGTGTCTGTACATTGAATATATTAAAAAAAAATTGAGAGGGGTTTAGAAACAGTAAGAGAGCACGAATCCAAAAAAAAAATTCTGTCTGTTTGTTTGTACACGCTAATCTTCGGAACTACTGATTTGAAAGATTTTTTTGTTGTTGTATAGGTATTAAGTCTGGGCAACATATAGGCTATAATTTATCTTAGAAACTTGAACACCTGACGCAGAACCGCAACAGACCAGCATGGACTACCCATGGTCGACATAATCAAAAGCCTATGTCCATGTATAAGGCTGTGACCTGATTTTTGTTAGCTAGTTCCGTTATATTTTTTTGTAAAAACTGATGCATTGCTGGACGAAGTTCAGAAAATGGAAATCGGTTAATTTCCATTTTCTGAACTTCGTCCACATAAAGTTAAAACATAATTATCCTAGGACGCTAATGTATGACGCTCTACGAAATCGGAGCCTTGTATCAGTTCAAGTTTTTTAGAAATCAACAGACGAGTAATTTTGGAGATAGCCTCATCACATTCACAATTTACCCCTTTTTTCATAATGTTAGTGTGGATATATTTTTGATGACAAAGTGTGCGATGAATTTTCAAAACAAAAGTCTCGGACTCTTGAAACATTTCATGCCGTTGCATCAGCATGTGATATGTAAACGCGATGACGATCCGGTTGCGGTCCGGTAGTAAGCGGGACCGATTGTTTCGTGGAGGTTTAGTTGAGGTCTATGGTCGACTTCCTCAATCTGACAACAAGTGACAGTGAGGATGACAGATGTCGCCGTGTCGTTCCGTGCCACTGCCAAACTCAATGTCAAACTGTTATGGCGTCAACAACGACTCAAACTCAACGTCATGCAATCAAGACGTGTCTGACAGTCGTAAAATAACAACAAACCCATACACGTTTTTTTTCCAGTCACAAAAATAGTTGGTGCAATATTTTGGTAATTAAGAAAGCCCAAAGAACTTTATCATGGAAATTCTAGAGGATATTGGTATGAAAGCTTGGTTGTCGCAGTCTCCGAAGTACACAACGTTTAGGATAAATAAATTAAAAACGATTGACGTCCATGTTCTTCAAGATTTTCTATCAGCTGTAAGTTATTTGAAGTTCAGAGAGTCAGTTTATGGCTATTTAAAATTTCACATTTACAGTACATAACTAGAAATCATGTCATACCGGCTACCAGGATGATTTGGCTGACAGTGCTGATAGTAACTGTTTTTTTTTAAATTCACAGCAAAGAAAAGACCTGCTCGCAACACACATACCAGAATTTTATTTCATAAGGCCAGATTGTCTGGTACTTGGGCAATGGCCTGATGAAGTAACTTTGGAAAATACTGGAAAGGAAGTCATAGTGGATGCTCTGTGTGCAGCGGCAGTATTGAGAGGAGCTCATGTTTTTGCACCGGGGGTAATGGGTCTACCTGTTAGTGAGTAGTCTATGTATAGTGTAAGGAAAGATACTACATAAGAGACAGCAAATTAATTAATAGTGAAATTTTGAAATGCCATCTGAAGTTATGCAATCATTTAACCACTCGTATGCCGCCTATACAGACACAATTAAAAAGTCATTGTGTCTCGTGTAGATCTACATTCCGGCACACAAAAGGATAATTTTGTAAATTTAAGCCAACAGACTCAATAAGGACCTTAAATTCCATTTTGGTAAAAAAATATGTAAGAAAAGATTCCTTTTATTTTCTAGCCCATATTGTCCCACTGCTGGGCTCCTGCTGCTGACGAACACCAAGAGCCCAAGACTAGCAATCGATTTTTTTTTTTATTGTTTTCAGACTGCCAGTTAGGAGACAGAGTTGACATATATGGAGATTTAGAAGGCCACTGTAAAAGAGGTCTTAAAGTACAATATGAAGGCAAAAAGCTATATGTGGGAACAGGGTATCTGAAAATGTTAAGAGCAGATTTATTTGACAATGGTGTTCAACCCAGGTATAGAGAGATATTGCAAGACTAAATAAGCTTCTTTAAACATATAAGTATCCATTTTAATATTGTTTGCTCCTTTGCTTGGTTGCAAGCGTGACTGCTGAGCATGAGGTCCTGGGTTTGTTTGCCAGGTTGGCAGTGTTTGGGTTTTTCCATCAGGAATTTCACAGTAGCAGCCACAGCTCGCCGCTTATTATATGGGACTTAAACATTACTGGCGAAATGTTGATGTACTATTGGGTACACCTCTGCCTAACCCCTCGGGGATTACACTCGTGATATTATATTATGTTATTCTGTACAAGAAGAGTGTAAAGTAAATACTTCCACTAATATATAGCCAGTTTCCAAAATACATCTAACATAACATGGAACATTAATTTCAGTGGTATAGCAGTTCACACTATTCTGCCTACATCAAAGTTGCCAGTAGTGAATGAAACCATATATTCTAAAGGAAAGGTACTCCTACAAAACCTGCCTTCCATTATCTGTGGTTGGGTTGTGGATGCTAAGCCCAATGAATATATTTTGGATATGTGTGCGGCTCCTGGCAATAAAACTACACATTTAGCTGAAATGTCCAATGATCAAGTAAGTATTTTAACAGCCTCATACATATTCTCAAGATGACTAATGGCTTTGCTGCAATAAACTTACCTATTGATGTCTATTTCAGGCATTTATAATAGCATTAGATAAGACACCACAGAAAGCTGCAAAAATCAAGGAAAGTTGTGAAATCCAAGGAGTGTCTTGTGTTACCGCATATGCCTATGACTCCACTAAGTGCTGCTCAGAAGACAGTCAAGGAGTGAACAGTGGACCCCCTTTTCCACCTAACAGTTTTGATAAAGTGCTACTGGATGCCCCTTGCAGTGGATTGGGACAAAGGCCACAATTAATTAACAAAATGACTCCAAAAATGATAAGTTCCTATAAGTTTGTTCAAAGGAAATTATTTGCTGAAGTAAGTGTATATATCTTTCAAAAATATGCATAGATTGTGCAACACTAAATCATCAGAACATATGCACTCAAATATTAAATTTTATTTTCCTGTGTTGTCTACTGTGTGTACATAAATAGTAAAATAAGTAAATAAACATGTGTAATTTTAGTAAATCACTTTATAGGCAGTCAAAGTATTGAAAGTGGGCGGGTTGTTGGTCTACAGTACATGCACTACCACAGTAGAAGAAAATGAAGGAATGGTAGTATGGGCACTTGAAAAGTTCCCATGCTTACAATTAGTACCTGCAGAACCAATCCACGGCGGACCAGGGTTACCTAACAAAGATCTTAATGATGAACAAAGGTTAGTTAAAACATTTTTATTACTAAAGTTAGAAATACATTTCCTTAACAGTATTGGCAAGAATTGCTTGTGAATTGAGTACATTTTTAATAGTATTAACAAAAATTATTTAAGTGTAATTTAAACAAAGTCTTTTGTTACTGAGTTTATCTTACTTGCACTAAAACTATCACAATATTTATTTAGCAAACTATTATTTTCAGATTAATGGTGCAAAGATTTGGTCCAGAAAACAATGAACTTAGACCAGTGGAACCTATATACAGGGACTCAATAGGTTTTTTTATAGCGGCATTTATAAAACTACCATGAACTAAAATAAACATTTAAAAATATAAACATCTTTTATATAATATTTCCTACAAGACTACAACTGAGTACTTCTAAATATTGTTAAATAGTGATATTTTAAGTTCTAAGTTCTAACCGAATTTCTTTGTAGTTTACTGGTTCAAGTAGTTTCGTTATTACAAATAGTGATAATAAAGTCCCTATATGTTTGAACCTTATATCTACTGCAATAAAGGTTATGAAAGACTTATTTTTAAATGCACATCAAAAAACTTATCACCCGTCAATTTATTAACATCAGTAAGTAAATATTTTTTACATCAAAAATACTGATTGCACATCAAATTTACCAGAGCGTACAAATGTAATACTTGTGAGTATTACATGTTACAAAATATTTTGCAACATGTTTTCATCGTAAAAAAGGCATTGCGGCAAGGACAACATAGGATGCAAGAGCGAGCGAAGCGAGCTCGGGACTTGTGTCCGACTCGGACTGGTTAGGTTCGAAGGGGATGGCGGGGCTAGTGAGCGAGCGAACTAAAACCCCGTCATCCATTTCGTGTTAGGTTACTTTAAACCCTGCAGACAGAAATAGGAGCCCTGCGCAGCGGGGCTACGTCGACTCGGTTTCACCTAAATAAATTGCTATATGCGTTAAAAAAATAGAAGCTTTGTTTTAACAAAAATGAATTAGTTTATTTGTGCGATAGTTTTTATTAGATATCCGTTCATAAAAAAGCTCTGCTTTTCAATTAATAGCGATGCGTCACGAATTCAAATTGTTGCTAAAATATTAATATTTTGCTGTGCTGGGCAATCAGTATTTTTAATTAAGATTGGGATTTTTTTTAATAAAAAGGAAGATTTTTTGATTTACAGTTAAATACTAGGCTTTAAAAAACACATTAAAAATAACTATCTATTCTTATCACTTTCATATCAATTGAATAAGAAAGCGATGAAAATGTGTTATTTAGTTTGTTCACACTTTCCTACTATAAAACTAATAATTCTCTGCTATTTGTACCCAACTAATACATATCTTTTAAAATACTGTAGGTTTCAAAAGGTACTATTTGTACTGGTATCAAATCTTTTTTATTAACAATCATGTAAATACAAGATATCTTTCTTTAACTTATTTTCCCACAAAACATTACTTTAGATATTTTTAGGGTTCCATACATCAAAAGGAAAAAGGAACCCTTATAGGATCACTTTGTTGTCTGTCTGTTTTTCTGTCTGTGAAGACCCTTTTCCTCAGGAACGTGTAGAGGTATTAAGTTGAAATTTATATGAAATTCTTGGGTCTACGGTCTCTTTCAGCTGCGAAAATGCAACTTGTAAGTCAACGCGATCAAAAGATCTTTATATGAATGTCGCATATTTTGCGATTTCACAAGGGAATCAAAACCTATAGGGTAGTTCCCGTTGACCTAGAATTACAAAATTTGGAAGAAGCAATGTCCTATAACACATGTAAAGAAATAAATCTGAAAAATAAGTATGTAGTTTAATAACAAAATACCTACCACAAGTTTGTACTGAACCGTCGGTGCGCAAGCGCAACTCGCACTTGGCCCGGTTTTACTTTATTTTATGAAGACTGGTATAATGATAATGACAGCTAATAAGAGCAATTTCGCGGGAGTTTACATAACCTCGACGACATTACAAAAACGCACAATAATTTATTAACATAACATTCTTTAAATAAAATATAATCACGTCAATCTTTATTATTTTAATCTGTATTTGAACATTTTAGTTAGGAACTATCTACTTTATATTGAGTTGTTTGTACCACTTTATGACATTGAATCACCTTTGAAAAACGCACGTTGTACTTAGAAGACACTTATGGCCATAATACAAAATATTCGAATAAGTATTAATCTGGAGTAAGTCCTACTTTACAAAGTTTCGATGCGAACCCACAAGCCACCCTGCGCCTTCAGCAACAGAGACCGCTTATCGAACTGAATGGGGTCAACAGTCTTCTCGCACGTGGAGAATTTGAAGTTCTTAATGAGTTCAACCATCGCCAGTTTCGCCGATATCATCGCGAATCTCAGACCTGTAACAAGGAGATAAGGAAATATAATAATTATACTATTTGAATAAGTATAGTTATGGCAGCTATATGCGTTGGAATTTGTGCAGGAAAGTTGATGATCTGTATAGCATGCGCAGTGCCACAAAATTATATCGACACAGTATTTCGCACGGCAAAGAATAACGACTGTTAACTGGCCGGTTGAAAAAGGTTTTTTTTTTTACGTTACCGTTACGTATACAATTTGATTTACTCCTGTATCGTGAGTGTGTTTACATATATTTAGGGTTGAACCGCATCTGATAGCACGGGATCGCACTTTTCCATGTTCCTATTGTTTTCTGACGCTCAGAACCGTCATTGCTAGAGCGGGAATGCTATCACACGCGGAGCATCGACGATGCGATCGGCAGTAGGTTCAACCCTTAAATTCACATACACAAACAGTCAGACCCGGAACAAATACCTGTAGGCTATACAAATATTTGTTCGGTACGAGAATCGGACCCGCGACACGCAACACCACGCATTTATATTACAAACACCATGTTTTGTTTTCAAATAAGACAAGCTATGTAAGATATTGGCTGCTTATTTTTATGCTTACCTATACAATTTCTGGGACCTGCACCAAAAGCCAGGTACAAATGAGATGCTCTATCTTTTTTGTCTTCATTCATAAAACGTTCCGGCCTGAACTCTTTCGGCTCTGGGTAAAATTCTGGGTCCATGTGAATACCGTACAAAGGTATGGCAATTACATTACCAGGCTCCAGCTTTATAGATGATCCAGGTATAGTATATGGCTTCGTACAGACTCTGTCCACTCTGGCTAGTGGAGGAAACAAGCGCAATGTTTCTAAAAAAAAAAACAATTATGTAAATTAACTATACACTTTCGCCTTATAATGCTAAGGTCAATGCGATTGTTTTTATCTTTCATAAGTTCATTTTCTTATAACGTAAGTAATAAGTAATTCCTCTCCCACACCGCAAAAATCCAAGGCAATCTAATATTGCATATAATTAGGTATTTGCGCGCCTTACGTAATGATAAAAGTAGGTCTTATTATCTAAATCATACCAATTAAATAAGTAATAGAGTACAAGTTATCTCCAACATGTATCACAATACTAAATAGGACGCACGTGTAACTTTGTTTATTTGGTGCACAATTGAGCGCATTTAGAAATATTATTTACCCAACAAAAATCCTTCAAGGTAATGTAACTTCGCAAGGAGATCGTAGTCCAATTCTTTTCCATCAGTCATTTCTTTCACATGGGCTCGCAGTTTATCCTGCAGTTCAGGCTTTGTGGCGAGTACGTGGATGGCAAAGGACAGCAAGGTACTTGAGGTCTCATAACCAGCGATAAGGAACAGTAATAACTGCGCGTCTACGGTGTCCTCATCAAGATCTGGAAAAAATGAATAGTATGATTGTTTAGTTCCTGCAATCTCAAGCATCATTGTAATTAATCTTTTGACCGCCATAGTCACATATACGTGACAAGCGAGCACGTGCCCTGTACCTACATCAAACGACACAGATAATATATGTGGCAAAATGGTAGGTGAAATTGTGGCTTGGCGTGCAGGGCGTGCGCGTGCGTTTATGCTCTGGCGTTCAAAATGTTAAAATGACGCGTCCTCGTGTATCTACCTAGTTGCAAATGATGGTGCACTACTTGTACCTAATTTATAAATACACCTGCACCCACTCAGCACACAATAAAATAACAATGCATTTGCATTATGATACTATGTACGTTGTGTGATAATTATTTATAAAAAAAATGAATGCATAGTTTAATCAACTATATGATAAGATGTTTTAAATCGTAACATTCAATCTTATTCATTAATCTGTTAGATTTAGTACATAAAACTACTTACGAATATCAGAATTCGTTTTTTCGGCTTCATTTCTTTCCTTCTCTGAAAAATCAATCAAGATTTGGAGAAAATCACTCTTCCTGAAAACAAATAAAAGATATAAGAATTAAATAACGTAGTTATCCTAGAGTTAAAGCCGCGTTGATACAGTCCGAGTAGGCTCGGACAGAGTGGACTCGGATACCTACTCGGACGCAAATCGTATTGTGGCAACCCATACCAACCCATCCGTGTGCTCGGATTATGGGTTGCCACAATACAAGTTGTGTCCGAGTCCACTTAGAGATGGGTAACTAGCCAAAATTTCAATAGCTTAGCTAGCCGGTTATTTGTGGTGGAATAGCCAGCTATTTTGGCTACTTGGCTATTGAACAATAACGACTAGCGCTCGCTAGCGGCGCAGCGGCGTAGCTAGGTGGACTAGGGAATTTAATGAATAACGATCAACTGTTCTGCGATTCGAGTTCGATCCTCTCCGCGGCGACAAGTCTAAATGAGAATAATAAGTTAGGTAATGTCTTGATTTCGTTTTTCATTTACTTTTTATTTTATTTTATAATCTTTTGAAAAGAAATGACTTCCCCTCGTAGGTCGTACGTAATATTATTGTAAGAAAACGAAAATCAACAGTGCACACAGTTAAGTCAGCTATCGGCTACTCCGGCTAGCCGGCTACCGAAAACCGGGACGGTTGCAAAACGAAGTAGTTATATTATACTCTGTGGCTACTATCCGCTATGCCGTATTCTAGCTAGCCAGTAGCCAATAGCTAGTTATAGTGTTGACGGATATCGTAACCGTGGCTATTTAGTTAATAGCCGTTATTTAGCTAGTTATGGCTATAGCTACCCATCACTAAGTCCACTCGGTCCGGGAGAACTCCGATCGTGTCAACGCGGCTTAACAAAATATTGGTTTTATTGTCTAAAGCTTTTTTTGGTGAAAGAAAATATCGAAGAGAAAAGCAGCACGTCTTAGAATCATAAATTTGAAGACATCTGACTTGTACAAATCCGCTGCCTGGTGGATTATGGCCAGTTCCCTCTCATAGATGTTGATTATATCCAAGTGTTATATTTAATTATACCTATTTACAAATTATTATAATAGTTACTTCCAATATTCATAATTATATAACTTACTTAACGCCAGATTTTCGTCGTTCAGCTTTTGCCGCTTTCAAAATCCTTACTAACTCTTGTGCAGAAGCCAAATTCAGAAACGAAAAGTTTAAATACTTGATCATTTGCGGCATAAATATGAGGAAGAAGAATAACATCAGTCTTTTGTACAAAGGCATGTAGTCGAACTTCTCAGCCACCTAGAATGACACATTTTTTTACCATTAGCTGTGCACAGAATGTCCATCAACCTATCAATTTAAAAAAAAAATATATATTGATGAGAAATAAACTGAGATAAGTCTTCTTACCATTTTTTGCACGCACATTTCACATTTGTATTAATATTATGTACCTAAGTCCATAAACATCTGAAATAGTCATGTTTACTTACATTGAAGAAATGTGCATTCTCATCGGACAAAGCATCACACTTGATTCCAAATGCACATGCCCCAATTACTTCTAATGTGAAGTGCCCTATTGTTTTCTTCATCTCAACGTCTTTCTTATCTATAAATGATCAAATATATGAAGTTAAATAATGTTGTGTAATGAATAAAATGTATTCTTAGTAAATATTTAATTATAATGCAATTATGTGTCTTCTGTAGAATATATATCCTGCACATACATAGTTTATAGATCTGCATGTTTCAATTATACAATATTAAGCTATTTCAATCTTGTATTACTACTATTACAAAATATGCGAAAGTTTGTGAGGATGGTTGAATGTTTGTATGTATGGACGGATGTTTATAACTCTTTCATGCAAAAACTATTGAACAGATTTGGATGAAATTTGGCACAAAAATAGTTTATAACCTGGATATCTCAAATAGGAACTCCTTTTTATCCCGGTACTACGATCCTGTGTGACGATAAAATAAACTGTTATCTATTTTTGTTGGGACACAGCAAAGTTAATAATTATGTCATTGTGATAAGGTTCCTCGTTATAGACAAAGTACACAAGATAGCACTATGCAACCTAGAAACTTAATACTACTAACTTAATATTTGTGTACATTAATTTTAACCTATTTACTAGTTTTGATATGCAGTGTACTCAATGGGTCGTCTTAGGGGCGGATTTCTAGGAGTTAAGAGTATACACTAAGCGGCTTAGGGGCACTATGAGCAGCAAATTGTTGGTATTTTTTTTTAAATGTTTCCTTGCATGGCCATGATTATCTTGACCCTAAATGGTTTATATTTATAAGGTCAACCCGATACTGCAATTTGACTGAGCTAAAATATATTTGTTGTTTCTATAGAGAATGTTAACCTGATACAGCCATAAAAAAAAATCCATGTCCTCAATCCACAGCGCACATGTGTTTATATTCTTTCGCAGCTTACTTTGTTAAAACTGCATGAATAGTTTTTGAAAGTTCCACTTTTTATGTTATTTATAACTATAAAAAAATTATCAAGAATTTATCTATATTTGTTGTTTTTTTTTTGTATTAAACTTTATCAAATCACATTGAATTAGAGCTACTTATAGATTAATTAAAATTAAATATTTACAAAAAAAGGGACTAATTTATATAAAACTAGCGACCCGCCCCGGCTTCGCACGGGTAAAATAAAAAGTAATTTATAGCTATTGAAACAATCTTGCTCAATAAATAGTTTATTTGGATAAGGATTAGTATTTGACGATAATATGATCAATAAACATAGGCTAATAATTTTAATTACTTTTATTCTATGGAAAAGTGGTTATAATGGCTAAAATATAAATGTTTGGTTTATACTATCGCGGACTTTTTTGTAGGCATTATTGAGTTCTACAACTTTTCTATAGAAGTCAACCATACATCTCTAACCATTTAGGCAGCGTTCGCGAGAATCGTTAACGTACGGCAGTTTTTTCGACGCCTTACTCCACAATTTTCACTACCACGAAAAATCCTATCTATTTTCCGGGATAAAATATAGCCTATACGGATTCGGAAGAATCCCTCTAAGTAATGGTAAAAGAAATTTTGAAATCGGTCCAGTAGTTTTTGAGCCTATTCAATACAAACATACAAAAATACAAAGGTTTCCTCTTTATAATATTAGTATAGACATACTAACCAACTAAATAAACAAAATTAATTTATTTAATTCTGCAACCTAAATACTCATTGTCTCATTCAATTAATGCTATATACTATGTGTGCCAGATTTTATTCAAAGCCAGTCAATTGATTATGCATGATTGAGTAACGAACAAGACAACAGACTTTCACATTTTATAAATAACTATTGATTGACCCAATGGCCCCATAGAAGTTATCATAGTAGAATACAGATTTTTAAAATATACATATATTTAACTTACCATATTGCTTTAAAAATTCAACCATTTGCTTTGAACATAGCTGTATGAGTGGCAGCATATTTCTTAGACGTGCTGAACTGAACACCGGTGTTAAAGTGCTGCGAACACCTTTCCATTCTCCTCCCTGAAAAAAGGATTTCAATTGTATTTTTCTGGTTCCAAAATATGTTTTTATTTAAGTAGTATTTGTTCTTATCTTGAGTTTATGTATTTGTTTGTTTTTTATTGAGTTTTCAGCCTAAAAGCCTATGAAGTTATATCTGTATTTATGAAATAAACTAGGCAAGCAAAATTCTGCAGTAATAGAACTCGGTTGTAAAAATATCAGGCCTTAACTCAGGTCAAGCAGGTATTTAGTTTATAGATTAAATCATCTTCTTGTTTAATTATGAAAAGGTATATATTTTTTTGTAAGAGATATTGGACCTAGAAAGTAATAGAAATGTTGAATATAATTAAAAACCTTTAAGTTGAGAAGGGACCGACTCCAGAACTTGGGCTCTTTTGCATTCAATGAGATCCGGTCAGTGAAGTAATCAAAATCTCGTATTGTTATCGCCTTAACTAGATCTGGATCCATAATAGTTAATAGAGGCCTTCTTCCTTCAAATAATCCTGCATTCAAACAAAATAAGATTTTAAAGTTCTAAACATTCATAATTTTGAAATAAGTAAACGTTTATTTAGTTTAAAGCACTGAGAATACAGAAAAATATTACTTCAAACAATAGGTTCTCTCTAACAATTCTTTGCAATAAGTTTTTTTGGAACCATGCCCAAGATATTGATAAAAACAATAATGGCCTTTGTTCAGCTTAATAACTACTTAAAGTTAGCTGCAGTGAATATTGGTACCTATTGAAATTAACAACAATGAAATAATGACAGCAAGTATTAATTACTATTTCATAGAAATAATTAAGGGAGTGGCGATCCCTTAAAGATGCCATTAACACGATAAGAAGAATCGAAATAAATATTCGCCTAAGGTCTCGAAGCTCAAACTTACCTCCATACCGATTTCCTTTAAAGTTATTATATGCTTCCAATTGAAATTCATGAAATGATTGTGTGCCTCTTAATCTGGGTCCCAGATTACCTAATAATATCACTGGTTTCTTAAATGGGATGCCTTTCTTTTCGAAAAAGTCAAAAGTGCTTGTATAGTAAAAATATAAGCAAAATAAAATGGTAAGGAATAAGAGCAATTTCCAGTCTTCTAAAATAAATAATAACAACTTCTTGGAGCCACTGAAATATTCCATGATGTCAGGAGGCTACTTCTGAACTCAGTCAGAAGTCGGGCAAGCCTGGAAACTCTAAAGACAAATCACTGCACTGTGAACAGTTATGAATTACTTATGTCAGATACAAACAAGACAAGAATAGAATAGAAGAAAAAGCTGAAATAGAACAACCGACAAAACGCTCATACAGGAACAAATAACAAACGCAACTGACTTGCTTGACTTGTCACTGTTATGTCAATGTGTCAACGTCCTCTCCAATGTCTACGGTCTATGCTCAGAAACTGATTGCCAGAAATAAAAAAATAAATGAATAATCACAATATGTTTTCCACGAAAACAAACTAATTAGGAGGTTTCATAGGTGAAATATCTTCCCAGAAATGTATTATACATTGATGAACATTATGTGTGAGACATACCAACAGGCCTGAATCCGCATTCTGCATGTCTTATTGCCTGCACGCTGGAGAAATTGATTGAAGCTAGTGGTAGCGCGAAAATCGTAGCTAAATTCTGGGGCAGACTCAATATAAAATTGCCATGGACACGCTATCGTTAACCCTAGAACCGTACCCATATAAGAATTCCATTAAAGGTACCCTGGGGTACAGGTACACCCCTTACAAAAAAAACACAAATTTCAAAAGAAAACAAACTTTTATTAAAAAATCAACTTAAATATGCTTTATTATATTAATTTCAGTCTCATTTAACACAATGATGGCACATTAAATTAGGAATTTATACAATTATGGCAAATTTGCTTCTGGTGCTCATTGCAAATGAAATTTTTGCACGTGACACATTGTGTGAGCGATTTACGGTCCTTGGACCTTGGACAGAAAGAACAACTTTTAGGTTTTGAATTTTCAGAACTTACCGCAGCTAATGATCGCTTTTTCCCTAATATATTGCCAATACTTATTTGTAGGGATGTTGGCAAAGTACGGTATTGAAATCTATCTTCCAGGTGAGGCTTGTTGAGATCATATGCGAGAGTCTTCAGATAAGTGCGTCTGTTCTTGAAAACTTGCTTATCAGCAGCATTTGATGAGTTAAGTAGTATTACAGAGTTAATCCCGACAATTTTCAATATTCCATAAAAGACACAAAGGCTCCAGCGGCGACTTTTGCGTGACACACTGTACGCGTGACATAGTTGATCGAATGTGTCAACACCTCCCTCCGTTTCGTTATAAAATGATATTATTTCTGACAAAAACTCCTCGCCTAGAATTAGATCGTCTTCATCTGCCGAGTCCAGAAAAATATTTTCTATTTCGTTCTCCATCAAATTGCGTTGTGACGTCATCTGAAAAGAAACTAGATTATCGCAAAAAGCAACCAAACATGAACAGCAAGAAGCAAGTTTTGTAAAACAATGTATATGTGTTAATAAAAACTTATACTGCGTAACAATATACTGTGTACCCACAACCAAACATCAAAATGTCAATAAACAATACAACAACATAAAAAAACGTAATAACATAATAATACCTACATAAATAAATACTTACGTTGAAAGTACCCTGGGGTGCTGGTGTACCCCAAACGCACCGTGCCACGTCCATTCGCTAGCTGGACTAGCGTCCGACTTAGGTATCGGCGCGTCCCCCCGCTCCACGTAAATACACGAAAGCGCGAAACAAACCGTCTAATTGTAAAAAAGTTATAGACAATTTTATTTTATTTTTTCCATTTGTACCCCAGGGTACGGTTCTAGGGTTAAGACGATGAGACACGGTGACACACCAACAACAACACGAAAAAAAAATGTTTTAGAGGGTTTTTCCTTTAGTTCTCGTGGTAAAAAAAATTAAACTGTCAGCTCTTCAGCTGTCAGTCTGCAATATTCCTGACGTTCTTGTCAAGTTGCCTTGCCATCTCAAGGAAAACCTAGAGTAGGTAAATGTTCTGTGAGGAAAACTAACTAAAACGCTATTTCCTTTTGGTGGTTATTGTGGTTAAATAATAACTATTGTTTGAACCATCATTTGATTTCATCGGGTTGAAGTTACTAAGCAAAGATGGGCAAAACATCCAAAGATAAAAGGGATATATATTACAGGTTAGCTAAAGAAGAAGGCTGGCGTGCAAGAAGTGCTTTTAAATTATTACAAATTAATGAAGAACACAATATATTTAATGGTGTAACTCGCGCTGTAGATCTCTGCGCGGCTCCTGGCAGTTGGAGTCAGGTACTGACAAAAAAATTGCGTCAAAATGCCAGTAGTATTGACGATGTTAAAATTGTTGCTGTAGACCTACAAGCCATGGCGGCGTTACCTGGTGTAATACAGATACAGGGTGATATTACAAAACTTTCCACTGCCAATGCTATCATTCAGGAATTTGAAGGACTCAAGGCTGACCTAGTAGTATGTGATGGAGCCCCAGATGTAACAGGATTACATGACATTGATGAATATGTACAATCACAGCTGTTATTAGCAGCACTCAATATAACAACTCATGTGTTAAAGATTGGAGGTGTATTTGTTGCTAAGATATTCCGAGGGGAAGATGTTTCTCTTTTATATTCCCAGCTGAAGCAATTTTTTGAATATGTAACAGTTTCCAAACCAAGGAGTTCGAGAAACTCCAGCATAGAAGCTTTTGTTGTCTGTCAAAACTATCAGCCACCTGAAGGATACATCCCAAATATGGTGAATCCTCTGTTAGACCACAAATATTGTGATTTCAATCAATTCACAGGTCCTAACAGGTTCATAGTACCATTTAATGCGTGCGGAGATTTGAGTGCCTATGATTCTGATACATCATATTCCCTGTTAGAGGGCCAAACAGTATATGAATTCAAAGAGCCTGTACAAAGTCCTATAAATCCTCCATATAAAGAAATATTAGAAAAAACTAAAAATATGAAAATAAAAAATACTCCTGGATCCTCAAAATAATAGCAATCATGAGAAGAAAAAACTTTATAAGCATTATAAACTTACTTCACCTAAATGTTTGTTATGGAAATGTACATAAAAAGTGGAGTAATTAAATTTTACACATTATATTAAAATAAATGAATAGATCATATTTTTAATGTTTTATTTTACTGTATTTGCAGACATTTAGTGTCCTTACGATATTTGGTAACATTTTTCTGAAGAGCTCAGACACACAAGGATGAGCCTATAAACGGATTAGAAATCCTTAAATGTGAAATGTTAGATTTGGTTCACTTTCGAATGCACGGTGTTTTAGTCACTTCAAAATCAGCAAAGTGACTGTACATCTGTCTGCACATGCTACGCCGTAGCCCATAGTACGCGATGTGACGCCAACGCTACGTAGCGACCATATCAGGGGGGAGTTGGTCGCTACGTAGCGTTGGCGTCACATCGCGTACTATGGGCTATGGCGTAGCATATATTGCGCGTTGATAAGCCTATAACGGATTAAAAATCCTAAAATGTGAAATGTTAGATTTGGTTCACTCTCGAGTACACGGTGTTTTAGTTACTTCAAAATCAGCAAAGTGACTGTATATCTGCATATGCTACGTCGTAGGGCGTAGCCCATTGTGCACGATGTAAATATGTACGTGGCGGCGCGGTGCGCTATGAACGCTAAGGTATATTCTACTAAGGCATATCCTACGTGGGGGAGTAGACCATGCTACAAGGCTTTGCCGTCGCCGGAAGTACGATGCACCACGTTACGCAGCGCCCTGCGCCATACGCCAGGCGCCATGCTACGCCGTTCCCCGTTGTATAGACGCCAGCACATCAAGCTACTACAATATTTCATTAATACATTTTCAACTTTATCGCTGAAACATTAGGTTCAAGGTTTATCGGGAAAATTTGACAGTTTCGGGTGGCGTCTGTACAAAGCTCGAACTATACGATGCATTGTTTGCCATTTTACGCGGCTACGCCGTAGCTCGTAGTACAACGCTCAATACTTGCTACGCCGTAGCCCATAGTACGAGATGTGACGCAAACGCTACGTAGCGACTAACTCCCCCGTGGTATGGTCTCCCTAGCTAGTACTGCTAGTAGCTACTCGCTAGTCCTTAGTGCAACACTCAATTCGACAGATACACACGTTACACGACGGCCGTAGCGCCGTAGCTCTCAGTGCAATACGACACGACACTATGCGATGTTTTACGAAGGTTAAACACGCACAAAAGCTGATGTGGTCAGATTTAGTTTAACGTCTAGCAAGCCTAGATCTAGTATTATATAGTAGTCTGTGGCCTAGATCATGAAGGGAGTCAGGCGTATAAAAACTCGATTGGACATCCAATAAGGCCTCAAAACTTTTAAAACCTATAATAATTCTGGCAACTTATAAAAAATAGTACTATAGACACAGCCAAATGTAAAATACTTATTTCTGTTTAGCTGAAGTATTCTACTCTTTGTATCCTACTCTTTGCTTATTTCAAAAGGGTCACCGCTATGGAATAACAATTTCCAGATTATTTTCGTAGTTTTTTCATGAAAATTTTAAAGTTTAGTGTTATGTGTTAGTTTATATTCCAGAGTTTAATTAAATAGTTATAAATTTTTAGTTATTCACGATGGGGAAGTATGTATTGCCATCAGTCAAGCAAATTCTCCAGACTAAGGTAGGTGATCGTTTTCAGTGAACGGTCCAGATCTCAGGGCCTCTAGACCTTACTTATTTTGTGATTAACAAAATGTGTGGGATCGAGTAGTGTTCTGTGTTAGTGTGTACTGTCGGTACGCATATCTGCTAGATTTGGCCGACGACCAATTTATAGTTATTATTTCAGGTGCTAAAGTTAGGTAGGTACGTAAAAATATTACTCACTTTTTAAAAGTCTATTGCCTTCTTAAATTTATGGGAATGCGGAAAAGTGTATTTTTTTGCAGTATCTAATGATAAATAGAATGAACAATAGACGAACTTATGTTTACCAATGGTTTTATACATTATTGGACTATTTATTCAAGTGTACGTGGTGGCGAGGCTAGGAAGCATACTCCCTGGCGCCGCGCGACCACTTTTGTTCAATTTCTCGAAAACGGTGTAGTACTTTTTTTTAATCATTTACAATAATGACCATATTACGAACATTTTTTTTTATATTAATTCCGATCCAAATTACTTTTGTGGCGCGGGCAGGAAGTACCACGCCTAAGTTAGGTTAGTAGACTATACTAGGATTATACTTGACAACTAGTTTTATAACTAGGGTATGCCTCTTGAAAGTAAATTCTTTAATCATTGAATTCTAGACCATATACGACAAGCACGAGCCAATATGGGTAACTCTAGAAAAAGAAATGCAAGAAAATATCGCGAACAAACCATACAACGAAAAAGTAGGAAAATGGCTTAAATTTCTTAAGGATCTGAAATATCATTACCATTGTGAAGGTACGCCAAATCTTGTACTTAGGTACTTATGATGGTATCCAAGATTGTGCAATCAAGAAATCCGCGCGCGAAGTAAAATCAAAAAGCACCACTATGTGACGGGACCAGAGCCATAGCTACGGGGAGGAATCATGGGGCACTGTGCAATACCCTGCCTTAAAATACCGATGGTACCTTAAAAAGATACCATCTTTAAAATTGCTTGGTCATATTATAATTTGATGGGAATGGTACTGCTAGAGTAGCGATATCCAAGCAATTCGACTTGAATTAACCACGGTTTGTCAGAATCAACAAAAACCGGCCAAGTGCGAGTCGAATTCGCACACATAGGGTTCCATAGCACCAAACATAAATAATAATAATACCAGCCTGTTACTGTCCCACTGCTGGGCAAAGGCCTCTTCTCATACAGAGAAGGCACGAGCATTGATCACCACGCTTGCTCAAGACGGGCTGGCGATTTCAGACTTATATTAATTATAAGTCCAGGTTTCCTCACGATATTTTCCTTCACCGATGTCTGTGATGTCCAAGATAAACTTAGAAAGTACATATGAATTGAAAAAGTCACATTGGTACTTGCCCGGATTTGAACCCACAACCTCATGCATGAGAGGCGAGGCCTTAACCTCTGGGCCATCACGACATTATACAAAATTAGTATAATATTTTCAAAGTATAATAGTATAATATTTTAATATTACCAAACAATATTAGTATAATATTTTCAAAGCTCATTTGTCAAACGCTGTTGCAATGGCACCATCCAAGGACAATTTAAAGGCTTGTGACGGGTTCCGTTCCACCAAAATAGTTATAATAAATCTTTTATTTTTCATGATAGAGATAATAACTGTGGTTTACGGAATTATAAAAAAAGTGCATAATATATTTTAAAAGTGTATGAGCAAACGAAAGGGATTTGAATTTCTCTAATTAAATATTTTCTTGTAGCTAAAAAACAGGAAAGAAGGCTACAAAAGGAAGTAGGCCCTCGATGGTACGTCGAACTCTCGATCCAGCAGAAGCAAGTTCTATCACATGTGAAACCGGATATCCACCAGGACTTATTAGAAGACATACCTCGTCGGACGCACCAGAATTTATCAGATCTCGGAATAACGCTTAAGATTCCGAAAAGCGTATTAATGAATGCGATGAATGAATCCATTCATGATCCTGGACTTTTCTTTTGGAAACTGTACGAAAAGATTTATAAGAAATCACCGAGTGAATTACTGCCAAGTTCGTTATTACAATGCCCCGTTGTAGATAGGCTTATATTGCCAAAGTTAGACTCACTGCAGGCTTTAGTTGCAGCGGTCATTCGCTGTTCATGCTAAGTAGTCTATAATTCATCACCGGGATAGTGCCGTGTGTACTTTCAGCTAGGTTTAGTCAGTCCATTACTGTTGAGCATTTGTACCCGACTGTTGGCAACAGGCCCTGCCCCTAATACAAGTAAAAATTTACATGGGACAACATACGTAAAATTACCCCTGTTATCCCTGAAGGATTAGGGAAAAATGTGCCACATTTCATCAGTTATGTTTGAGACCCATGTAATAGGGGCGAGCCTATTGCCACCAACCAACTAATAACTTGAGTTTTAGGTGCACCAAACACCTGCGTCTATTTATTCGATGAAGATAGGTGTGATGCTCTGTTTTATGTACTGAAGACTAGGTGTTATTAGGTGTGTTATTAATTTTAGAGTACGACATGGACGCCAGGATCCTAATGTCATGCTTAGTGTTCATTGATATGGACGAGTGTATAGGAACACTAGACCAAATGACTTATCACGAAAAACCTGTACCAGTAGTACGTGAACCAAGTGAGTAAAAGTAATTTCAATTATTATCTACCAGGCCAAGACGCCAGCACATTACACTACAATCTGTCAAATTTCTTTTATAGATTTTTAACTCTATCGCTGAAGCATAAGTATCAAGGTTGATTGGGAAAATTTGACAGGTGCTGGTAGCTTGATGTGCTGGCGTCTGTACCTAGCTAGTTAGAATTTAATCAATGAATTCGTTAAGGTGGAAGCGCCAGGGTGGCCTTCGAAATTCAAATTTTCTAACGTTTTTTGCAATTTGCAGGCCTATGTCAGGTTGTCTGTTGATGAAAAATGAGTCGCGCAAATAACCGTGTTTAGTTAAAGAATTATATCCCCCGTCTATTCAAAAATTCAATAAACATTGTAACCTTTAAAAATTTGGTGGCCCCGCGGCGGCTGGGACGTGAGGTTCTCTCCCTCTCACGTCCCGCCACCTCCTTCGCTAGCATGACTGCTTCGCAGAAGGAGGTGACGGCTTCCCATTCCCTCTCGCTCCGGACCATGGCCTGAACCAGGGCCGGGCGCGAGAGGTCGCCGCCGCCGATCGCCGCTACGAGGACACGGCGGAGCTCCGCCCAAGCGGGGCAGATCTCCACAGTGTGCGCCACCGTGTCCTCCGGTACTGAGAAGGCTCAATTATTGTTTACAGAAAAAAAAAGATACTATCAACCGAAAGTGAAATACGGGGAATATCTACAAAAGATGTACGTCCCCCTTTACAGCAACCATAAACCTAAGAAGGTGGAAAAACCTTTGCCTCTCGGCAATAAGTTGAAACTAAGGAGTGAAGATGTGAGTTTTTACGCATTACGAACATAAGTATTTTGGAGCCCATAGCTATCTTGTATCTAGCTCCATCTACATTATTTATTTGTGCTGGTGACTATATCTGTAATTCTGTTGGTTTTTTTTTAAATATTGAGTGAATGGTAAAACAGATATAGGTTGGTACTTTAATCATGATCAAAATGTAAAAGTTACAAAAAGTGCAATTAAAATAACAGAAGACCTGAAAATGGGCTACTTTAATATTATGCTTAATTGGCAACATTTACTGGCAGAAAACATAATGAAGCTGACCAAAACCTCATAATTTAGATGACTTTACTGTCTCTTGTCTCGTTTTTGCTATTCATTCTCTTGATACTTTATTTTGGCTAGTATTTAACTGTAAATCAATAAATCTTCCTTTTTTATATAAAATCCCAATCCTCATCAAAAAAACTGATTGCACAGCACAATAGACTTTACCTCAAAATGTTATTATTTTAGCAACAATTTGAGTTCGTGACGCATCGCTATTAATTGAAAACCGGAGCTTTTTATGAACCCATATCTAATAATAACTAGCGCACAAAAAACTTTGTAATTCATTTTTTTTAACCAAATTTACTATTTTTTTTCGTTCTATTCTATTTAGTCATAATAATCTAATTAATTATTCGCTAATTACAACACAATGAGAAAAAAACAATCGTAGTATTATTTTTTTGGGTAGAATAGACTCGTATAAGTACAGGCTTCTATTTCAGTCTGCAGGGTTTAAAGTAACCTAAGCAACCCAGTCGGGGTGCCAATGCCCCGAGCTCGCTTCGCTCGCTCTTTCAACCTGTACTGTCCATAGCACAACGCCTTTTTGAAACATGTTGCAAAAATAGTTATTTTGTTATTGTGTGAGTATTACGTTTGTACAAGCCCTGGTAAAGATGTGCAATCAGTATATTTGATATGAAAATAATATTTAATTGATCTAAATAAATTGACGGGTGATAAGTTTTTTGATGTGCATTTAAAAATAAGTCCTTTATTTATTTACAGAGTTATGCGAAATTGTGCGAAAATAAAGATTTCGTGAGTACAAGTCTAAATAACGGTTTATTACCAATGATATATAAACTATAGATACGCTGCCCGCGCTCTGTAGTGGCAGCATGAATGCAAGGTAATTACCGGAGCTCCATTTAGTCGCTTACCAACCAGTGCCGTGGCTGTACGTGACGTTAAAATAACTTGTGTGAATAACTTCCTCAAATAATAAAAAAATGCCGTCCTGTGTTTTTAGGAAATGTAAAAATTATACTGCAACTGTGTGATAAATAAGTATCATTTCATGCGTAAGTAACAAGAAAAATGGTTTTTTTCCGTTCCTTCTAATGGCGGCTGGCGCCTGAGGTAAGTCACGTGCCATACGCGCTCGACCAATGAGCATGCGTGGTGCAAGCTACAGAATGACAACGTAATTAAAGAAATATATTTATCTCTCTCTACCAACAGGAATGCCGTAGATGATATTTAATTTCCTTTCCCTTTCTTCGTGCGTCTAAGTAGCTATCTAGCTACCGATAGTATTGACGCTGTTTTCGAGTGACGTGATGTTCATGCATGACGCGTTTATTTATATTACGTCATTGTTAATATTTTTTTATTCATTACGTTTCTTATTTGTTACATTTTTAAATATTTTAAAAAACAAAAGTAAACAAAACATTTAAAAATATAAAAAAAAAAAAAAAAAATAGTAGCCCACCGGCATCGGGAACAGGGTCCGGGTTGCCGGTGGTCAGGGCTCCAGAGAGAGGAACCGCCTCACTATGCGTGCCGTGTCAAGGAGTACTACTTTCTGAATCAAGCCCTTGACCCAGCCGCGCAATGAGAGCCTCCTAAGGTGTTGGTCGAGGCTCTTTGCTATTAGTCCATTAACCGTAACGACTATCGGTACAATGATTGCAGAGTCCACGTCCCACATGTCGACAACCTCGTGTGCTAAATCAAGATACTTAATTTTTTTATCATTCTCAGCTTTCACGAGATTCTCGTCATGAGGGACAGTGATGTCAACAATCATTGCACGGCGCTCTCGGCGATCTATCACCACAATATCAGGTTTATTTGCTAAAATAGTCCTGTCCGTGATGATAGATCGATATTTTTTTATTATTATCATTGAAACTTTTAAAAGACATACTTTATAACGTTTTTATTGATTTATTTAATCTTATTCATAGTTGGTTAAACGTCAAGAAAGAAATCAAATGGCGAAAGCACAAGAGAGAATTTGTAAATATAAATTTTGGGAACCACCAAGTACTCTGCGTTAGTACCTATTTTTTTTATTAACTTCCTTCCACATAATAGAAAGTGATAAAATGTTAACTAATGTGAATGTTTTGTTGACTCCACACGCATAACAATGGTAACAATAACACATAGGTAGGTACTCGTCATATCATAAGGTATTTCCTATTCCAAGTTTGGAATCTTTCCTTGAAATACCTACTCCATGCAAAAACTATTTTCCAGGTAATACCGATCCAAAGATGGTTGCGTATGTAAATAAACTGCGCATGTTAAAGATAAAAGCGAAGCCTCGGTACACTGCCCCTTACGAAAACGTGCAGTTGCAGATCGGAGGCGTCAGCTTTTCGGGAGGAAGGCCCCGTTTCGTGCTCACCAGTAAGTATTCTCTCCGCTCTCACCCGCGCCAGCGCACAAGTCAAGTCACTGTATTTAATCTACCCACATTAGGGCTGCGATACGACTTGCTACCGGGACATGTCCCGAGTTGTGTACTGATCAATTAGGAATTTTTCACGGGTAAGTACGACGTACATACGACGCGATTATTTAACTAGGAATTTTTTCGTTTCCCTATTTCGTTTTTCGTATACGGGTGATCAAAAGAAAAAATAATTTGCGAAAATTGAGCTCGCTTCGCCCGCTAACCTATCCATCGCATTCCTTGGTAGCTACCTACTTTTGGCTATGTCACCGTTAGGCCTGGACTTCACTAAAGCGGAGATGAGCGCAGTGGAGAAGAGACGTGCAGAAACTGACCAATCACATTAGGTGAAATAGACGTGGCGTCTCTCGTCTCTCATGTGATTGGTCGAATCTTTAGCGGAGCGGAGAGGAGATCTCTCTTCCGCTCCTCTTCGCTTTGGTAAGGCCGAGCTTTATTTTAAGATACTTGGTCATGGGCGTACCCACGGTGGGGCAGTGTGGGGCACTTGCCCCAGCCTGCTCTCCGACCCGAAGCTAAGAATTTTTAGGCAAAATAAAATTATGACAAAATTAAATATTCATTTGGGTACTTACTTTAACATATTTCACATTAAAATAAAAACTTAGTTAAGGCCAACAATGACACAATGATAATACTGTCTTGTCGGCCTCTGTAATGAGTGTGCATAGAAAGAGGGTTCTGGAAGCACTATACATACATTTGAAAACGAAATTTTAGCTAGATTTAGCCATAACCCTCGCAGGTTATTATTAAAATAAGGTGTAGTGCAGTCAATAAAACGTATCAGTCAGTAAATAAAAAGCATTTTTAATTTCCTACTACTTAATTCATTTACTTCTGCCCCACCCTTTAAAAATGCTGGGTACACCCATGTACTTGGTCGTCACGAAATGTATTCTACCATTTGAATCGCATTATAGAATCAATCCCTGTCAAACAAATTGTAGGAAGCGATTTCGAACCCAGGTAGTCTAGGCTAGACCACTCTCTCTTTCTCTCTCTCTCATTATCTCATCACCACTGCACTCTAAACGGCGAAAGAAAGTACCGATTCAAAAAATCCAAAGTATGTCATGTCAAATGCCCGCACTGGACTTTACGATGGATTACGGCCCACTGGCTCTCTCGCAGAAATGAGACCTTACTCCCAGCCAACCACTTCGACTAAACTGATCATGCAAATAAATCAGATCAGACTGAAGAATGCAATGATAATACGTTTTATTTTGGAAGGACTGATATAACTCTAGGTACTCATACACAATCCATAAATACGGGTCTTCTAGCAAGTTTGCGAAAGAGATATTAATAGAAGTAGTTACTTTAAATCTTTGTAAAAAGGAACACTTTAAAAACATTAATGAACATTACAGATACCCAATTTATAACCGACTTCTAAAACGGAGGAGGTTTCAAGTCGGCTGTTTTTTTTTAATGTTTGTTACCTCATAACTCCGTGATTAATTTGGTAGAGAAAGCTTGCGCGGTGGTCCCATATACATTTTGTTTACTTATTGCTTGGTTAGTTTATGAGTTATCTTGTATAATACATATTTTTTTCTTCTATATCTATATGGATAATCTGCTCAACAAGGATTTGTGCGAGATACCATCTTACACAACACAACTAAAAAGGCTGAAATAAAAAACGTTTTTATTCGTTTTGATTTATTTAGACGTTGCTGTAATGCCGACGGGTTACATCGCTATTAACGATGGCATAGCTGTCTGTAACGGAGATACCGTCACATGCATAGACGGCTATTGGAAATACCCGAGAGATGTGATAGAAAAATGTGACAGCAAATGCGAATGTTTGACCACATGGTATTTACGATTTTTATTTTTTTCTATGTTTTAAATTTTCGTTGTTTATGACCTGGGCGCGCACGGCTGGTTCGAGGTGGCGCACGAAAAGAATACTTGGAAAGATATATGGGGGATGCCTTTGCCCAGCAGTGGGATATAAAGGGCTAAAAAAGAAAAACTTATTGATACATTAAACATTAGCTTATATACGCTAATCTGAAACCGCCCGCCCTTAGGTGGTTTTCAATAGATAGAAGAAAAAAATTAACACTTATAAAAACTAGGTCTACACTTGGTCCAAGCACAGATGCACGCGGATCGCACTGTTCGTGCACTTGCGGAGTTGTGGGGATCCCACCTTCCGATATTCTTACTTACCTAATATGACCTGCTATTTATAGGGAGCCCGCCGTTATGGACTTTTTGAAAGATTCCAAATGTACATGTGGCCATTTATATGATTTGTACAACAATCAGCTAAGTAATAAGGAAAAGTATTTCTATCCGCCCACGAGACATGGACCGTTATGGATAGATAAAGCTAAAATCTTTCAAATGGACCCCATGGAAGATTTCATCAAAGACACTTTTGCCATCGCAGTTAAATCGACTGATACTACGGTGAGACCTTAATACCTACATATTATTACCATGAAACCTACCATGTAACTGTGAATGACCGAAATCGGTGAATGTCAAAAGATGCACCGATGAATGTCAACTCAGGTTTATTTATTCGTGATGGAATAAGTATCTGCATACTTTTATTCCATTACCGGCCATGGCCATGGCATTAGCCGTTGGTCCCGGCTGTTTTTTGTAGATCTTTGACAGTCGTTACCGTTAGGTAATCAGTAGCCCAAAAAAGTCTGACAACCAGTCTTACCAAGGGGTATCGTATTACCCAGTACTAACTGGGTTGTGGAGGTCCGATAGGCAGTCGCTCCATGTAAAATACTGGTATTCAGCTGCATCCGGTTAGACTGGAAGCCGACCCCAACATAGTTAGGAAAAGGCTAGGCAGATGATGATACTCATTCCATTACTTACTCATAACATTTTGTTTACAGCCGGTACCATCAGAGCCCACTTTAAATGCGTCTGGATTGAAGAAAAGCGAGCTCCTCTCGGTATGATGATTTTTTAACTTTCATCTGATTTCCCTTTTTTTTTCAATTTTCCTACCCGTTATTAAAATGGCATTAAATAATTACAGGCATTTTTGGGCGATCTTTCGGATACACCGCTCCTGATTCCTCACTTACCACAAGCAAATCTGCTGAACAACCTGCAGGAGTGGGCCAGAGGACGAGTGAGAGGCAAATTGAAACCAAAACACCACAGTCAGTTAAATACCTAATTACTTATTTACACCGTCTTGATACCTTTTTTAAAATAAGGTATCAAGACATAAGGTATCATGATGCTGATCGACACAGTTTCATGTAAGAATCATTTCATTGTATGAGGAGAAAAAAAGCCAGATCCGGTTCTTGACCAAAAAATTAAGAATAAGTATGCCAAAATTGTTTACAAAATAAAGAGCTATTCCCTAAGAACGTTACCCGGTATCTCTAATAGATCCGCATTTCCCCTTGTTCTCCAACTTAAAAGAATCACTCTGTATAGCTTCCTTATCGATTTCTGATAAACCCGTAAACTAAGATCTTTTTTGTTTTTCTACAGAACAAATGTTGCTACAGTCACAACGGCGATGGCTCGACTTGAAGCATATGGACTTCAGAGCCAGGGCATACAGAATTCCGTTTACTTTAAAGCAATTGAAGAATATAAACTGGGCACATCGAAAATCAATACAGAAATTGGTAAAGATATTTATTGCTTAAATGCCACTCCGCTTTTCACGTGGAAGGTAAATCTGAGAGTTGGTGCCTAACTCGTGTCGCAACTACTACACTACATCACTAGATTTCTAGGTAGGGTAGTTGGGTAAACAATGTGTCGCAAGTAGGCAAGTAAACTCGCACACTAAAACGCAGCACGAAAATCACGTCGGGGTCACCAATGAAGTGGCTGAGCGTGTGTGGTGGATAAACGCTGTCCTGGTCCACTTACTCATCTACGCCCCAACAAGAACCTACCTGCCTAATGTCTGTTTTTTAATCCCTGAGACTAAATTGACAAGTGAAAATGTCAAAACTGACGTAAATCCTATTGAAATCTTATGTCAGTTGGCCATTTTTACTTGTCAATTTAGTCTCAGGGATTAAAAAACAGACTATACCTACTAGCTAGTGCTCGTACTCGTACAGTAAGTAGGCCAAAAAACGCCTCAAAATACACCACAAATCCACTCACCATAAATGTAAACTTTTTTTCTAAAAACGAACACCAAAGTGTTAGTCACTTAGGTACAAGGATAGAATATTATAAAGTATACTGTTTGTTTTTTCAGTTCACAATTTTATTGGAAGATTTTTGTTCGAGAAATAAGATGAATCAGGTGGAGCAAACACGACTTTGGTGGCCTACAACAAAATATGACTATTACCCTAATAAACGGTTCTTGTAAGTAAAAACATTATAAACAAGCTCGACAGAGTATAGGTAATAGAAGGTTGGACCTGCCTTCCTACCTTTAACCTTACCTGCAGGCAAAAAACGGGACCCTTATTGTTTCGTCCTGTCTGTCTGTCTATCCGTCGGTATGTCACAGCGATTTTAATCCGAGACTGTTGGTTGGCACCATACAGTTGAAATTAGGATAGCAGATGTCTTCTATGAACCGCTCCACAAAAGCCAAATGAAATTACAATTAAAAAAAGGGGGGTGAAATTCTACTTACTATATATAACTGTGTGTGTTTACCGACTGCTCTTGAAAAAAAAAATGATATCAATGCTCCTAGAAAACTTTATTTCTTAAATTAACTACTTTATTTCTTAGTTGATGAGGTTTTAAAGCCGTAAAATTGTGTCTGACCCCTCTAATGTGTGGGTTTATAGAACGTTCAAAGAAAATTTAATTCATTTAACTGGTTTGAATAAGATTTGATATTTGGCTTTTCAGTTATGGGACTTTTTCGTGAAACTTCAGCAAGAACTTTGTTTTTCAATAACAAAAAAAATACCCTTGAATGAGCGTTAAAAATATTCCTATTATAATTGTTTGGTGCTATTGAACCCTTTGTGCGCGAGTCCGACTCGCACTTGGCCGGATTTTTGTAAGTTAATTAATCTTTCGTTTTTCAGAGACATATTCTTCACTTATATGCCAGGAAGAAAGAAAGATACCTACTGGATCAACCCCTACAGCTCGGATAGTACTCCTAAACATGGAGGTAAAACGTGTCCTTTGGAAAGATAATCAAACGGAGACTGCTAGATACTAAACGCTCACTAAGGCATCAAACAGAACAAAACAATCGAAAAATTATTTACAATCGAATCGCATCTCAAACTGGGTGTCACTCCTGCTTAAGTTAAAAGAGAGAGAAGTTTTGGAAAATGAGCTTGTTAATTAATATCAAACATATTAAATAGTTATAAGTATAACACAGTCGATATCTGTTGTTACTGTGGCGTCAAACTTGCCCCAGTTTTTCGAACATTAATGACAATTAAAAAAACCGAGCGAAAATTCCAAATTTTATTAAGTGTCTTCGTACACGGTAATATTATAATACAGTACTCCAACTTCATACAAACAGACGAAACGCGAGCTATACCTACGCGCCTCGATCGTGGGGTGCGCTCGCGGTGCAGACAGTCACGGCTGTAACGCAGTGTCGAACGGACGGTGTGTTGTTTTTTTAACAATAACCGCGCGATTTTTTTCTCTAAAAATCAGTTAGTATATTTTTTGTGGGTATCTTCTTAAGCGTTGTTTGGAGAAACATGATGATTGTCATGCTTTGAAATCGTATGTGAAACCCGATCAAAAAAGCCACAATTTCAGCTCACAGAGTCGGTATTTAAGGTACCGGGACTACAGTAAGATTAATTCGAGAACTTTTTTGATTGTACCCAACGATGATTTTGTGGAATATATAGAAAAAGAAAAAATTGAGGAAATATTCCGAAATTCACTTAAAACCAAACATGTAAATTGTAAAGTAGCTGCAGGAATCTATAACCAAGTAAAAGATATTCCATTTTCTCCACCTTGTCCATGTTTCCCAAAACAATTTTTAATTAAGCTTTATGTTTATAAGAATGCGGATTTATTATACTTTAAAATTTAACAATAAAGCATTTCGTACGACTCGCAAATTTATAAGCCCGATTTGTTTTTCAAACAAAAACATGTTTTTTTAATTAAATCTACCAATCAAAAAACAACACGTATATTTATTGAACACTTCCTATTCAATATACAAAGTCTTTCATTTATTTATATAAAAAGGATATTTACAAACACAAAACTAAATAGAAACAGAAAGTAGGCAAATGTAATTAAAATACTGGAGACGGGCAGCCCTAACGCATGTTTACGTACCGCGCGGCTGTAGGCATTTATTTCTATCATGCGGCCGAGTTACATTACTGTATTATAATATTACCGTGCTTCGTATGAGTTAAGTGTATGTGCCCATTTACGGAGATGCGGTGCGTCGGGCGGCGCGTTGCGCGGGGCGTCGCGCGGCGCGGTGCGCGTTTTTTCCGTTTACGGAGAGGCGGCGCGTGCAGCGGCCCGCGTTATCACACGCCCAAACACAAACATATGGCAATGTACGATGTTGTTTACGGAGACGCGGGGCGTGCGCCGCCGCGGCGAACGCCGCGGGCGACGCAGCGGGCGATGCGGCGGTGTCATCTGCCATATGTTCGTATTTGAGCGTTTGCGCGTTCGCCGCCGCGTTCGCCGCCGCGTTCACCGCCGCGTCCGCCGCCGCGTTCGCCGCGGCGGGCAACGCTGCACTTCAAGCAAACGCGCGTAAAAACGCTTCTCCGTAAACGCACTCATACATCGCCATATGTTTGAATTGAAAGCGGGCCGCGCCGCACAACGCGCCGCCCGACGCGCCGCGTCTCCGTAAATGACCACTATGAGTTCTAGATCGCGAAAATATAAAGTGTTTTTTTTTATTGAATTCATTGTTTCGCTGGGCTAAGTAATGTTTTGTAATATTTTAATGTAACTAGTTGTTGGTTTTACAAATCAAACTATTGTTCAGTCACATCTACATAAATATAAAATAAAAATAAAAACTGAAAAAAATGAAATCGATTTTATTTTATTTTTGTTTATTATACCGAGACATTGACCCCGCCACAACTCGACCCCAACACATCGACTCCACTAAACTCGGACCTACACACCGACACCGCCACAACTCGTCCTCGATGAATGCTCAATGGACCAGATGGAGTGCCGCATGGTTATTTTGGTCCTTGAAAGCTCGCTGTTGGAAAACATTTCTGTAATTACGGGGCGTCCATTAATTACGTGAGGCGTTAAGGGGTGGGGCGAGGGTGTCTAGCCGAATCTCACCCAATCTCACGAGAGGGAGAGAGAGGGGTCCCGGTCTCGGAAAATATCACGTAATTATTTTTCCGCACTAAACATTGTAAAATTGCGACACAACTGGTTTTAATAAAGTTAACATTTTTCTCCACTAAAATAAGGCCAATCCTACACAATATTTTGAAAATAAATATTCAATGAAAATAATTAAGCAAATTGTTTTTTTAAATAAATCCAACGCAATCAAACACAGATTAACTACACATTTTGATAAGTTTCACGTGAGGTTAGGGGGGAAATGAGGGGTTCAAGCCAAAGGAGAATGGGCATCCTGGTCTACCTACTCAACAGTAATGTAACATACGTCGTTGAAAAGGTTATTGTGTGTACTTCATTATGTTATATGGCCGTTACGGTGTAGGTAGTGGGGTTCCAGAGATATTTCCCAAAAACAAGTTAAAGCAAAATAATTACGCCGAATAGAACAATAATGCAAATCTTCATTAACTATAGCTACATAAGTGACCAGCAACCGTGTCGAACTGACGGAGCACACTCCGAAGAGGGAGGGGGAAGGGGGGGGCTAACCCATGAATTTCGACGCGTACGCTTTGTTGGAAAGAGCGAGCAGCGCGAGCGCAGACCACATTCGCTTGGTGTTATGTACTGTGTATTCCTTCGTCATTTTATTTATTTATTTTCCCAACAGCAGAAAAGTTCACATGCTTTCATATTTCAACTTTTACATACCGCAGAGTGCTCGCGTTTGTAATGAACACTTGATGAATCAAGACTGGGACATATTAGTAAATATCAACAACGTGTCTCAAGATTTTACTAATGATCATATACTTGATATAATATCAATTTATAAAACGGCACTGGAAAACCCTTCACCCGTGTTCAGTTTGGATTTGGATATTATCGATGAAAATGCCTCACTGGACTGGACTTACGACCTCTGAGTTTCGATTAGTGCTCGAGCAAACCCCGTCATTACTAGAGCAGTCGAATAAGCCTAACATGGTTTTAGGCGGTTATCTAATGAAACTTCGTACTGGCGAAGCAAACCAACGTTTAGCGTCATTATTGAAAATATACGACGAAGCACATATGCCAACCAGCAAAGAAAGAAACAGTTCACAATTATCTACTACTTAAGCAAATAGATCGCGCATTATAACTATCATTCGCTGGGTAGTGGAAGTATTGAACGGAAGGTTCAAACGGGATTTTAAATTCCTACGCATTGACAATTTCAATAAATCAGTAGCGCATTTGTTCGACAGCCTTTCACTTGCCAATAAATGATAATGCCTATGCCGGACAGATTATAAATATAATTCACGAAAGGATAGAATTGGAAAACAACTAGGCAAAGTATGTCATTCAAAAAAACTTAAATCACCAGAGGGTCGTATTTGTCCCTATGGCGGCAAACATACCTGAATTTGAAGATTTACCTCAGTTGGAAGAGGAACATCTTATTCTCATTGCATTGGGCACACACCATATTAAAATAGCCAGATCATACTGTGCTGAACATTTAAATGATTATAGTATTTACACAATAGAAGTTTACAGGGACTATAACCTCCAGGATTTGAATGAATTCGGAATAGAAGCAGAAACTTGTAATATGTCTCTATTGAGGGCACGGATCTAGTCGCGAAGTCGCGTCATAGCAAAGCTGAGCAGTAGATACTACGCGTATATATTAATGAATAGAGATGCAGAAGGACGAGAAGCCTTTAAATATTATTATTGCACTTGTTTGACGGGACGTTGCACAATCGGTACATGTGCACATGTGATATCGATTTTATGGTATTTGTGTTGGGCCCGGCACCAAGACGGCTTAACACCGCCTGCGGCCCATCTCAGTCATGTCATACTAGACGACAGTCTTCTATAAATGTAAAGAATAGTTAATAAATAGGTTTTGTATAAATATCTTTGTTAGTTATTTTTGTAAATCTCCCATAGATTTCGGCATAAAAACTATCCGTAATTTGATCAACTACTTATTAACTACTAATACCCATAGATGGCGTTAGTGTTGAGTAGGTAGACCAACTCCCATACATTTTTGCCCATTCTCCTTTCACCAGGAGATGGGGGGGGGGTCGAAAAATTGCCTCTCGTAATTAACGGACGCCCCCTTATCTGTAGAAATTGTATTAAAAAAAAACTAGAATGGTGGCGTAAGTTCCAAGAATGTCTGCGCAACAATAGAACCATGCAGCGCTGCAATTACACCCAGCCTTAGTACTTTCCAATAGCACTGCCATCGCACGCACGAGTTTATTTGTATACCCTGTACCCCAAATACCTGTGTTACTACCGCAGTAGTAAGTAGTAGCACGGGAAATTATTATCCCATATTTGGCCAGGGGGTAACCGAACCGATCCCAACATAGTTGGGAAAAAGGCTAGGCATCAACCCAAAACTCCTTGAATACTTGCAATGCAGACTGACTGCTGACTGGTAATTGATGTAGTTAACTGCATAATATTGTTTTCCATTGATTGCTTATATATAGCAATCAATGAAAATCAATAAGAAAATAAAAAAAGCTTTTAGGTTTCAATTTTGCAATTTTATTGGTTATGCACAAAGGCTACTTTTTATTCTCTTTGGTTATGCACCTGCAAGAGAATTTCATCTTTGTTGGTTTTTCTTTTTTATGCTAGTTATCTTATCTGCCTGCTGTCAACGTCAAATTTGAGACTAAGAAATTGTCATTGTCAAAATCAAAACATTTCGGAATTACGACGCAAACGAGTGTACAAATAAAGAACATAAAAATGTCGAGGCAAGCCATACAAGTAGGCACAAAGACTGTAAGGCCAGTACTCTCCCTAAACCATGGGGAGGCAAAAATGAGAGTACTGAACCTGTATAAGGCCTGGTATCGCCAAATCCCGTACTTAGGTGAGTGGCCTGTTATGTCATCAATGCTGTTTCGTACTGTCTTGTGCTGGCTGTGGAGTTATAATCGTCCCTTTAAGAGTTCCAATGAGGTGTTCTATAGAAGCAATTGCTGCTAAGTTGAAAGAGTCAAAAGCGTGAAATATTGAAAAGTAATTTGGTCGTTTATTTTGTACTTTATGTTAATGGGATGAATAGATCCATCATAAACAATATTCATAACTTTAGAAATTAGTAATGCAGTTGAATTAATTTTGTATGAACCATTTCAGTTACGGACTATGATATTCCAAAGTCAGAAGATGCATGCCGTGCCAAGCTGAAGGAATTGTTTTTAAAAAACAAAAGTGTAACTGATATCCGAGTTATTGATATGCTGGTTATCAAGGTAATCTTATAATTTCATTTTTATTGAGATCTTGTGTAAAAATAAGTCTATTGCCATTAACATCTGTATTATTTAGTTAGTCAAGATTAGGAAGGTTTTGATTATTTATGAAATCTCAATTAATTCTAAACCGAAATATTATTCAGACCATGGGCACTTGTCTATGAAATCTGGGCTTAATACTAACAGGTTTAAAATATATCTCAAACAGTAGCTTATAATGAGGATTTCACTTCATACTAAAACACCAAGCATGTAAATTGCCCGAGAACACAAATAGAGTCATGAGAAATATAGAATAGAATATTCTTTATTATGTACTAGCTGCTGCCCGTGACCTTCATTCACATGAAAGTATTACTTTGTGTGAATCAGATTTTGTTAACAATTTCAAGGGTTTTTTTTTTTTTCTCAGAACCCTAATTATTTTTCTAAAATAAAAGTAGCCTATGTTAGACCTAATAACTTCAGCTATCTGCCAGTCAAAATCCCGTCAAAATCCGAACTGCCTGAATAAAGCGTTATTTTATTAAGTAAACAGTATTTTATCAAGAACCCTCCTATACACTATTGACCGCAAATCGGATGCACCATCCATGGTCATCGGGATGAGACTTTATATCCGCTCTCCTTGGCTAACGTGAATTGGCTCTTTGGGGAAACCGAAGGTTTTGTCACTTATTCTCTCTCTTTGATTATGGGTGAAGTTATCATGACGAACAATTATCGGAATTATATTGTCAAGGACGGTACGGTGACATCTGTCGGGCATGCCACTGTCCCGGTGAATCGATTCAACATATATTGTTTCCGGTTGTTCTCGTATTGCTGATGGCGAGTACTTGCACAGACACAATCTAGTAGTTAGGATCCACCAGCAACTTGCCTTACAGTACAACCTTGTGGGTTCTAAAGTACCATGTTACAAATATGTGCCTGACCCAGTTCTTGATAATGATTATGACACATTGTGTTCGGATTCACCTATCGTCACGGACAGCCGTTTTCTAGCAAATAAATCTGATATTGTGGTGTTGTATAGAAAATTTATTTTGAGCTATGATTTTAGATATGTTTCAATTCTGTAGGACTTATGCCCATTTTGACTATGATCCTTTATGTTTTTAACTATAATTAACTTACTTATGCATATGTATGTTATTGGGTATTTCCATCAGGTATTTCTCAGTAGTTTGGAGTTTGAATTTGTGCCCGGTTGGTGACAATAGGTTTGCCCCTATTACATGGGACTTCAATATTACAAGTGAAATGAGGGTGTACTATTCGGTACACGTCTGCGGGGATGCCCTTCGGGGATTACATGCGTGGTGTTATGTTACATATGTTTGTTTAATTTTCAGGGCCAAATGGAGCTCAAGGAAACAGTAGAACAGTGGAAACAAAAGGGCCACATTATGACCTACTTCAAGCCTACTGAAGAACCCAAACCCAAAGATTTCCTTTCAAAATTCTTCAATGGAAACGAATAAACGAATAGGGAATATGTAAATAGTCAAATATGCACTAAGTTATAACAATATGTTACGAAATAGAGAATTCAAATCATGATTATTTCAGTTTTAATTCAGTTAAATACCTATGCCCCTATAATTCTATAAGTAACCAACTTCGCCCTATTATATAAATACTGCCACGTTGGTCTAGTGGTCACAAGCATGACTGCTGAGCATTCCTGAGTTTGATGAGGGTTTGATTCACGTCAGACAATTTTTTTTTGATCAGGAAGTTCTCAGTAGCCGGGGATTCCTGAGCCTAGTGGAAGCGGCTTATCCTCTATTAAATGGGACTTAAACAAAACTGACGAAATATGGGTGTTTGTAACCCCTTAGACGTGTGATGTTACATGTTATAAAAAAACTTAAATAAGTACTTAATTTTACTTTTGGTAGAATCAACAATCGAAAAATCGATCTAGCTAGGTCGAGGGGGGGGCTAGTTAGGGCTAGGTATCTGGGAAAAATCGTTTTATCTATTTTCACCCGAGCAGAGTTCGGTCCCCCAGGTACTGAACTAAAAACTATGATTGGATAAGGTTTCGAGCATATGCTGTATCTATGATTTGAGTTTAGGACTAATATCTATTCGCAAGCAATATTAGCAGCTTGAATAACAAAGATTTTAAGAATATTGACGAGCTGCATGAAACTTTCGGCGCGTGACCATAATAAATCCGCGCCGCCATCTTGTTGTTTCAATACATACAGGGTGTAAGGGACAGCCCTCCACAAACTGATGGGGTGGATTCAGTATATCATACTAAGATGACCGGTACAAGAGAAAATTGAAAATGTGTTTTTTAATACAGGGGTGTATTAAAAAATACATTCTCAATTGTCCGTATGTGTACCTACTTATTCTAAGTACTTATTAAATCCATGATTTAAACAGTGTCCCCCGTCAACCTCGACATTGGAGCGCCAAAAGATCCATGTAGCACAGTAAAACAAAATGTAACTGTCAGTCCACATGTATAACAGCGAAAGTCAGTCATTGCATGTCATTGTAAATTAGCGAAATTAGCTGTTGTTTCTCACAAAGCTACGAAAACCCATAAATCAGCAAAATGCATCCACAGCAAGCAGCTACTAGAGTTGTGAGACCGTTGATGTCCAAGGATTTCGCTGATGCTCGCAGACGGGCAATCGGACTATATAGGGCTTTTTATAGATATATTCCGTACATCAGTAAGTAATACCTACTCCTACTCGACTGAGCTAATGTGTTACTTTCGTAGTCTCTAACGATGTAGCACAAGATCATTGCTCTGATATGAAGATGCTCTGCGAGGCCCAAGGCCATAAATTGCGAGAATTTGCGCTGCGCTCCTTGCGCGTTATCGAACGAAATTTATTGGGGGAGGCCCATCCGGACGTGGGATTTTATATACCTACCAAGGTAGGTATACCTGAATCAGAAATTGTAATAAATCGGAATCTGAGAGACGTGAAATAGTCTAATGAGGCATCCCTACTTAGCTATAGCTGTACAATTTCAATTTTAGTTAAATACTTCGACATTCCGAAAAATGAAGAAGATTGTAAATGGAAGCTGAGGGAGTATTTTTATAGAAACTCCTGCGTCACTGATGTTCGAATCATAGACTTGCTGGTGATCAAGGTAACCTTTATGTCAATGGGTATAGGTATCGCGCGGTCATACTATTTATTTAAGGATTTATCTTTCTAGCTATATGTATGATAACAATGCAAACATGTTTAGGTACGTCAATTACCTACTTATATTACCTAGATTTGCACTCGGTACCTACCTCCGCCTCGAATGCAATAACAAAGTTTCCCCACTTATATCAAAATATACTATTTTAAAACTAGGTACAAAATTTTGGTTCAGTCCCCTCTAGTGATGAAACGCCGGACTGACGGTATTAGTAAAGGAAGAAAAATTGTATAAGTGCTCTAAGACTCACGGGGGTAAAACGACGCCAAATTTCCATGTAGCACCAAACCAGCTAAAACTAAGTCTTGAAGTAGGTATAACGTCGTGAGGACAAGCTTGTGCCCGGAAGTCGAATCCAGGACCTCATGTTCGGTATTCCACCAAGGTAGCTGGACGAAGGAGGCAGTGACATCATTACAAGGCCGGTGTGCAGCGAGTTGAGGTACACACGCCGCGTCAGGAGCCTTCCGCTTTCGGTTTCGGGCACTTAATCCAATAGCAGCAGATAATCGAAATTAAAACTCAAGAGTTAAAAACTAGACCAAATAAGCTAATAACAGTTTACGATTACAGGGCTACATTGAGCTTAAAGAAGTTACTCATCAATGGCAGCAGAAGAGTCACCTGATGGCCAAGTGGAAACCAACTATTGACCCTAAGCCGTGCGACTTCCTTTCCAAATTCTTCGCCGGCCCTAACTAAAAAATCAAAATAAATAAATAGCAAATTCAAGATTTATAAAGCACAAGCACTTTCATTCCACATTTCATCGTCTAGAACAAAAAAAATATCGCTATGGTGGGGAGAACAAGTAGGTACCTTTCGGCTACATTAAGGGTATTTTTACACCCATTATGTAGAGGCACTTTTTATTACATTTCTCGGGGGACCTGCACACGTAGCATGAGCACCGTAGAAACATGTTTTGTCGACGGAAGAATCGACAAAATGACAGATAAACAAAATAAATCTGTCATTTTGTCATGCTACGCGTGCTAGTGGCGTGCAAACTAGAACTACGTTCATATTCATATCTTTATTTGCAGCCGTTAAAGCCTGTTTAAAAAATAAATATAACATTTAGGTACTCATACCACTTTAATTCATAAATATAACAATTCTGGTGTAACGTATCATTCACAACCATAAAATTACAACATTACTTTATTAATATAATTATTGTAAGTAGACAATCTGCATTCCAACATAACATTTGTAAGGGTAAGTACCTAAGTGGGTGTTTCCATTATTTTATAGGTAAGTAAATAATCGAATCTAAAGTAGGTCTTAACTTCGATTATTTACTTAGTTAAAAAAGGTTCTTGATGGAATCGGAGACCATGAATTCTTTTATAAATAAAAACGACATAGGTACCTAATGTACTAACTTGCTAAGATCTTAAAGCTAAGAGTAAGTAAATAGTATGCAATATAAATATAATATATGTTTTTACAAATATTTTAGTTAGTTTAGCAGTTCAATAAATATAGACGTAAATATTTGTACTGACAATTTCTTCACTTTACTGTTGAATCAAGTAGGTTTATATACATAAAATAGTACTCTGTTATGTTGTAGGTAATGTCTTTTATTACAAAGTTTATAATATTATTTACTTAGGCTTTTTTATTATATTCGATAAACAAATTACGTATGCAAAATATATAGTTACATAATCATTTGATATAATAAATATTTAATTATACATAACATTGATATCCTAAATTAGTTACTACATTAGATATTGGTTATTTTTATTAATTACAAAATTACTGCTATGTACAACAATTTAAACAGGTTTCGACTGCTGGGTACAGTGGGTACTTCCTCTGGATCTGCGCGGATGCCCTGTGCTCGTGGGTGTAACTCTTGGCAGGAGGCTCTTCCCACCACCACGAAGGTATCGTCGCCACAGTCCACCCTCGCGATCAGATCAGGACCACTCGGCGCCGGCCGCATATCATTAACATTACCATTATTATCTAGTGAGGTCTTGTTCAGCGAGGTACACGTTACAACAGCATCTTAACAAACTCTGCAATTATAAAATTATAGTTGTTAAAACGAGAAGCCAAAAAATGAGAAGCTTAAATTCAGCTTTCACCCGGGCCCTGGTCACTTCGACAGGAGTCACCATTGCACAGGTACCTACTAATCTATCCCTCAACGAGTGAGGATCAGGATACTTATACATTCTTGTAGGTACACCTTACCTAAGTGTGACTGGATAATCTTTTTACCTTGGTTTGAGAAGATTCTCAGAGCAGAAGTCCAGATAAGAAGAAAAGTGACCAGCAGAAAATGGATCAAGTAGTTTGCGAGTATCTTAACTACCAGCTTTAGCTTTCTCGGTTCTTTTTTGGACCTCGAACATAACAAAAGGTACGGTACCTTCGTAGTCGATCCTGCCGTCGTGGTCGATGTCCCCGAGCGCCAGCACCTGGTTGAGCTGCGCGTCGGTCACCGGCTCACCGATCATCTCCAGTGCCGAGCGGAGCTCGTCTCGGGTTATGTACCCGTTATCATCGCGGTCGAACACCCTGGAACAATAGCAAGGAAAAAGATGAAGATTAATTCAGTATTGAGGTGCTAGAAACAAAAGCTCTCAACCACCCTAAAAGTTAACTCTGTAGACAATATCGGCTAGATGGCATCATCATCATTATTCCGAACAGATGTGGATTGTTACAGGCACGTGAAATTGTCTGGCTGTCCTGTTCTGTGATTTTCTAACTGCCTCGTTGGTGAAGTGGTCGCAAGCGCATGTGCTGAGTATGAGAACCCCGGGTAGGATAAATAAATCAAAACATTTTATTACCTACACGTAGGCCTGTATGGGCACTTATAAAACGTCGAAAAAGATGCAAGGCTCGGGTTGGTCTTTTTCTATGGAGAAGAACCGGCAAGAAACTCATGGTTACCTACTCTTTTAAAATTATTTGGTTGTAGAATGTTATGTTTGGGTTTTCTTACAGTATTCTTAATTTGGGCAGTATGTCGGTTATTATAGCCCTCTCTCTGTACCTCCATGAAAATAGTCCTAGACTTCTGGCACAGCAATGAGGGTGTACCTCCACTTCTGTATGTGTCTGAGAATAAAGGCGAAGCTACCATTATGGGTTCTGAGTTTTAGATATTAGAAATTCCTAGGTATCCCGATTCAAGAATCTTACAATTGAACGAGATCTCGTATATGCTATTACGTGACTGCAACTTCGCAAGCTATGATTGCATGAGTAGGTCTTTCTTTACGCAAAGGTCAGACATCTGTAGGCAATCTATTTCGTTATTCCTTTCATAGCCGTTAATACACATTTGTAGTTTCAGTAGCATATTAACGTACCTTTTAAAGCTCGACTTTTTGAAACACGTTTATGAATATTAAGGTTTTTTTTCTATATACAGAGAGTGATATATCATCCCTTTGATCGTTTTTAAAATATAATTCGTAGATCTCTGTGTTCTGCCGCTAGACCCTACCAACCAACTATCCTTTGGCTATGGCTTTTCTCTGTTTTCCCCGTCATTGCGATCAAATTTTTTGTTGTAGACCATACCTGGGAACCTTCTAGTTCCGGAAATATTGGGGGTCAAAATTCCAACTTCTTCAGAAGTTTTTTTAAATACATGTTTTCAATGTAAGATTTTTACTTTAAACACCTCCACGACCCCCGTACTATTCAATCCATCCACCAGCACAATGTTTTGAGTGCGTTACATTGACTCCTAACGTAAAACGTGATTTTTTACCCCAAATTTGTTTCCCAGGAATAATTTTTACGTAGGTAAAGTTACTTAGTTTGATGCACACAATGCTTGGTTGACGGCTTTGTGAAGGGTCCGTTTACACCTTGTATAAACAGACATGAATGTATTCACGCCTTTTTCCAATAGGAATAGGTAGAAACTACTTATAGAACGCCACCTGCGTTCCTGGCATATTCTATCACCTCGTCCGCTTTTAGCTACTTCTTTAACATATAATCTATTCTATAATATTATAAAGAGGTACCTACGTTTTGATTTGGGGGGTAATCTTCGTAATTCTGAAAAATATTTCATTAATGGAAAACTACCATTACCCCGAGTGTCATATTTATATTATTTCCTGCCATAACCCGTGCAAAGCCTCGGGCATAAGCTAGTAAGCAAAACAATATGAATGGAACTCACTTAAATGCTGCGAGTAGATCTCGTGTGATCTCCTCCTCGGAGTCGCCGCCGATCGCCGCCACGTCCATGCCTTGTATTGCTTGTATCTTCGTCACCCACTGCATGAAGTCGTTCTCATCTATTAGGCCGTTACCTGCAATTAAAATAATTTAACTTGTAAGTGGAAAGCTAAATAAAAGACAAAGGCCACGTTGTCACAATTCGATGCCCTGAAGGCTCGAAACACGTTTATTTTTAACTGAAACGACATCGTCATCTCATGTACAGGATTTGGGTGCGTCCTTTCTGCCATTCCTGCCTAAATGATGGCTATAATATCATCTAGAATTAATTCCTAAGACAATATGAACTCAGTCTCAAAATATTCAAGAAAATTAGCAAGAGCGTGACAGCCAGCCGTTTAGTGAAAATTACGAAGAAATAATATCAAGCAATATACCTGTGATTGGTGAAGTACAGAAACCAGCACATCAAGATACTACAATGTCAAATTTCTTTAATACATTTTCAACTTTATCGCTGAAGCATTAGGTTCAAGGTTGATTGGGAAAATTTGACAGTTTCGGGTAGCTTGATGTGCTGGCACAAGACCAGGCAGTCAGTGGTCTTACAAGACCACACCACAGATTGATTGATTATAGCAACAAAAATGGACTGTGGAAGTTCTATTCAAGTACCTAACTAGTTACTACATACTACACGTCATTAAGAAGAAAACCCCTGACTTTATTTTGTAAGGTGGTGCAAACACACTTAGGTATAAAATCTTACATAAAATATTACAGAATAAGTAGGAAACAAAAAGCGTGCCGTGTAACCCCACTGTAAAGCCCTACAAAACATAAACAGTTACACGTTTTAACGACTTTCTTTCGTAATGTGTTCCGTCATACAACCCGAATAATGTTACCTGCCTACAAAAACCTTTTTGGGGTCACAGATAAAGATTTACGACAAAATAAACGCATACGCCAGCCACCACCGTATTATTACAACAATATTAAATCGTGCCCAAATAATATATAGATAACAAAATGTTATGTGACAATTAACAAAAGGGCTTTAAGTCGTTAAATCTTAATTAACGCGGTGGCAGGAAGAGTCGTTAAAGTGATGACGTCAGCAGTTCACCCTCTGCTCACAGAGCACAGCATTAGCTCCGGTTAGTCCGGTCAGTTAATTATAACAGTCATTATCAATGTTTAGTCATAAAGTCAAACCTCGTCATTCATAAACTTTTTTATTGTAGGCAGTCTTACGTTAGCAATATATTTTTATGTTGCTTACTAAGATTACTGTTCATTCGTGCTAATAAACTGAAATAATTAACCCTGTATTTAATTCGGGGCTCATTTAGAACCTGTGTTTACTCAGGTAATTTATTTAAATTTATACAAAGCGTGCCAGATGTGCAAGCACTTTTAAAGGCGAGGCTTACGTAGACTAGAAGGAGGGAATTTAGCGCCACCTGTGGCTGCGCTGCACCTTTATTGTCTACATTTTGTCCCGACGAAACCTTTTATTTAAAATAGGTATTTTGCTTATTTAAAGAGGTTAGGATTATCCCGTAGTACATGTACGACTGGTTCGAATTTGTGTGTTCATACAGTTAGCCTGATTGACTGCAATGATATAAATCACAGCTCAGAACGTGACTTATAGCATTAATGGACAGTTTTTGTATCGTGTTCAGAATGTTAACCTCGTGGAGGCTCGGATACAATCTGATTGGATCAAGAGATTATCAGGGTGCGATGCTAGATAGAACGGGCGTGGCATGGGGCTGCCCCACTCCCGCGATAGCGGCTCGGTAGCCCTGAACTGTCTCCAAGTAATTTAATATGTTTTACTTGTTTCCATTCTTATCTTCGCATAACTGATAAAGTTATCGCCAATTTCAGGAAATAATGTCGGACTTCCCAAAATTGCGTATCGACACTAGCACTACGACAACAGTACTTAGTTGAAACATAATACAATGCATGTGTGCATAGGCTTATGCATTTGGCAAGATGTCCGCATCTAAATAATAAATCATTAACCCTCGTGCCATCAATGCCAATTGCTTTGTTTATGTACCATTGTACATTCCAAGAAAGTAAATAGGAAGTAGTAAGTAGATATTGCGGTCTTTAGGAGCAATAAAACCAAGACATGTTTTGTTTATAAGCTTTGTTAGACACCGTAAAGCCGTCAATCACTTAGCTTACGACGCAAGTCTGCAATGCTAAAAGTTACTGACTATTTCTGGGGGCACGCAAAGTAATGAAGTAAGTTATATAGGCAATTAGGCACTCCAGTGGTGAGTGATCAAGTAGAACTTTATCAATTACGTCACGACGACTTGGAAAAGCGCAGGTACCGTAAGTGCCGGCGGGTGAGGGTCGCGCGCGCCGGAAGACCCCGCCTTACGCGCGCACGCCATTTTACAATAACCCTCGAAATTAACTGCCTCATCGATTTAATCAGGTTTTGTTTATTCATGCTGTTACATAAAACTTGCTCACGCAGTATTCTAATGAGACTACTAAGTAGATACCGAAAGTTTTCATAGCCCCTGAATATTTCTACGCCAACATTATTTCAGCAATTACTGAATATGACGCGATATATCAAAGTAATGTATACAGATTTTAATGTCAACGTCTGCTGCTCTCTGTATACTTTATAACTGGCAATTTGTAGTCACAGTACATTTGCCGACATAAAACAGTGCAATATCTCAGCGAGTTTATTATACTTATCTCAAAAAACATGTGCTATGTTGGCAGCAATTCAATGTAAGTAAAAACAAAATATGTTTAGTATAAGTGCCTATATGTGTAGTTAATTTAGATCCATGCACTTAGATCTAGGCACTTTACGACATGTTTAAAATACAGTATCCACACCACTAATGAGATCGTAAAAAGCGTTTATTTCCTAAAAACACATATCCATCGGATCCCCTTTCCACGGTTCTAAAGCTACTAGTAATTTCTACTCCGTCGTGAGTTCGTTCCAAGGCTAACCGAAGGAAATTGCGCGTAGATAAATGACATTATCGTCTCGAATTTTCATATGTAAGCCTCCGTAACCCCAACAAATGTATGATGCGTGCGTGCCTCTCAAACGATATTAGGTCATAAAACACGACGATCATACATAAATATTTATTTAAGCATATAAAGTCAAATCTACTTGTTAAAGAAAACAACTTGTTGGAAACAGTTTAGTTTGTTTTTTTATAGAAAAGGCCTTCAGCTTTCATATTGGTATACGTACTTTTTCCTTACAGAAAGAAAATATAATGTACCTATTTATCGAAAACAACTTTGCTGAACATAGTTATGATACGCTAAATCTTCCTTTTTTACATCGTTATGTTAATGCAGTGGATTGTAATAAGTACCTTTAGCTTTAGATAGATAAATATCCTCATAATACAGTGATTTGCTATATTACATATAAAGATAATAGCGACCCTGTCTGCCGTGATCGACAGGCTGGTCGGTAGCGTGTCATTTGCGAGCAAACGGCACCGATTTACGCCCATCGCTCCATTACCAAGTTTGATGGACTTCTTGCATGCGAACTGAGCGTGGGACGTAATTTTCGTGACGTACGCTGCGTTGGCTAGCCAACGGCATAACACGTTAGAATAGAAACAAACACTGTGCGCCTTGACAATGCCAGGCCAGCATTGTAGAAGATTGATTACTGCTTTACTCTTGCACTAGTTATGATAATAATTCAAATGGTATTTTAAGATAAACTTAGTAGGGTTTACTGTCAAAGGTGCGCCAGACGCATAATACACTACACTTACATTCAAAACACTTCGTAAGGTAGTAATCCGTATTCTGATAGGATTGTCAAACCGGATTACAGAGTAATTCTAAACGTTAGAAGAAAGTAAATAACGTAAAAAAGAGGAGGAAATTAAATACAGAATTATAGGTACGCAAGGCGACCAATCAAGCTATACAAAACCAGTTTATGCGGATCTCTCATTGTACGGGAAATCTATACAAAGCGAGGCCATGTTATTCTGTAAAATGTATAGCTTGATGTGTCCCCGTGTGTACAGTTACTGGTCGTCAGTCGAGTAGTCAATAGAAATCATACTAGGACAGCATTTTTCTCAAGCCTTAACGAAACATTAATCTATGAGGACGCGGTGTCCCTATATACGTGGAGGTACTGACCAGTTTTACTGGCGTCCTTGATGAGCTCAGCGATGAGGTCGTCGTTGACGGTGATGCCGAGGTTGCGCAGCATGAACTGCAGCTCGGCCGGCGTCACGTGCCCGTCGCTGTCGCGGTCCAGCAGACCGAACGCCGTGCGCAGATCTGGAACAACACATATGTCAGTTAGTTACTTGATGCTATCGGCTGTCGTTAGACCAGTGATCCGCTAGCAGTGCCCTACATTACCTGATCCCTCTTTCATAGAAGATGTGGGGGAAAGGCGCCAGGCTATGGCAGGGCACTGACTACACGTTGGCATTTAGCAGAGGATTATTATTTATCACATATAAATTATACATATATAAAAGATTCTGTCGGGATTGATAATAACGAAAGACACAACAACAACATTTATTAGTTAGGGAACTATGAGCGGGTTTTAGGTCACAATTACCAAGTACGAAAGTGGCAAACATTCAATTCAACGAAAACACTCAAGTTTTCAAAGTATAGCTCAAAAACAGAAACAAGTAAGTAGGACAAAATATCTCCTATGATGTAAGTGTTTCGTAACAGATTCAGGAAAATGGAACACCCATGTAAAAATATTGTAGCTCGAAGCTATTATGTCACAACCCCTTTTTACTTGTTCAGCGTAGGATCGAACATTTTTGGCTGTATTGAACGCAACAACTGTAAATAACGAAATATAAGTGATACTAAAATTTTTATGAACTTTCCAAGTATTGAATTCGGGCCTTGGTACTAAAATTTTACAGTAATGGACGTTAGATGAAATGCACTTAATCTGCTACGGCGTAGCAAGATGTTTTCAATTCAAGTAACAAAAATGCTACGACGTAGCAAGAGTCTTCTTCATTAATTTGTAAGTTACAATTGAAAGTAATGCTACGGCGTAGAAACACACCATTTCATTTCAAGTTTCAAAATGTCTATAGTTTCGGAGCCACCTCATGTACCGTGATTTTGTAATACTAGGCTTAGCAGAAAAAATATAGCTACAGCTCACAGACTGGGACACTTGCCGCTTAATAATTTTGGATTTTTAATGAAAAAAAATGATTCACCAAATTGTGATGTGTGTGGCACACTGGAGGATTTTATACATTTATTGACGAAGTGTGTCTGATTTCAGTCTGCAAGAGAAGATATACTTAGAGAGCTTGAGATAAATATGTACGATGATTCCATGTTCCATCATATTTTATCTTCACCTAACTCCGGAGCCGGTTATAGTATAATTAAGTTTGTGTTGTTACGTTTTACATTATAAGGTCCGATGGGACTGGCTTGTACATCTGCATAAAAGTCCCTAATAATAAATAAAGAGAAAAAAAGTTTCAAAATAATTAATTTGTAGCAGCTATGATGGAATCTAAATATATATTAATGTCAAGTTAGGAGTGCACTACTGAGGGATTAGGGTAAGATTTCAAGTAGCAATTAAGTCCAGAGTAGCGGTAACATTGTAACGTACAAGCTCAAACTTCACAAGTGGTAAATCTGAGAAGATCGCACCGAAACACAACCAAGCTATTTAATATGCGCCTGAAATTATATTCCTCCAGACTTACGAGTCCTCTCGCAGACAACGTTTGAGATTGGCTCAGAATTTTCAGAGAGGTTGCGAAGATAAAAACGTTACTTCTTGACTGTCGGAAAACATGGCACATAAAAAAGTTAAGGTACATTACTAAGGAACCTACACGACACGTGTGCACAAATACGTGCTCATGTTACCACGACACAACCGAGGTAAACATGAGAAATGTATAAAATAACAAGAAAAAAGCCACATAACAAGATAGAGAAATAACTCATCAGGTACTCACAGAAATCATTACCCTTATTCAAAGCCATCACAGTTACAATATTAGATATTAATATTACTAGATAATTCACAGGCTCGTTATATTTTGTTACTCGTGTTTCGGCACATCTTACAGCTATCACCAACTTTATCTAGATGTGCCCTACCGATATCTACAACGTGTTTTCACTAAAATTGTCGTCTCGTCTCGTCATATACATACCAGGCAATATTGACAAAAGATTAAACAACGTTGCGTGTACATGTTTTATCTCAGCACTAAATTATTTTGAGCCATCGCTATCTAGATAAGACTTTAGAAAAGAAAACATCAACAGACACTAGACGGGCACATTGAGAGTTAAGAACTTGGATGAAAACTCTTACATGAAAATGTCGGAATTAAAAATACAGGGTGTAAACGGACCCTTCACGAAGCCGTCGAGCAAGCATTATGTACATCAAACTAAGTAACTTTACGCAAAAATTATTGCTGGGAAATGACTTTTTTTTTTGGGGTTTAAAATCACGTTTCACGGTAGGACTCAATGTGACGCACTCAAAACATTGTGCCGATGGATGGATTGAATAGTACGGGGGTCGTGTTTAAAGTAAAAATCTTACATTATAAACATGTATTTAAAAAAAAAAGTAAAATAGTTGGAACTTTGACCCCCAATATCTCCGTAACCAGAAGGTTCCCAGGTATGGTCTAGAACAAAAAAAATATCGCAATGACGAGGAGAAGAAGTGCCTTTCGGCTTCGTTAAGGGTCTTGTTACACCCTTTATGTGGTGAAAAACAACCGGTAGTTTTGTACATATTCTACATGTTAGTTGTACATTATGCTTCTACGATTTCGAACAAACACAATGTCTATTATAAACACGGTAGAAGGGACACCGACGTTAAAGTGGTTACCACGTAATCAGTACATCATTACTGAACCGAAAAAAAAACTTAAAAAATAGCTACAGCAGTTCCATACATTTTGACAGTGTGTCCATTGCAGTTTTGTACGAAACAGCTGTTTTTTTTTTATTACCGATGAAGAATGTCTATTTGAGAGTTCAGAATGATGTACTGCTTACGTGGTAACTGGTGTCTCTTCCACCCTATATATTAACCATCGCTCATAATGAATGAGTTTTAGCAAGAAAAGTCGTAAGAAAATATACTGTGACCAAAATACAATTAAGTTTATTGTTTCAATGAAACGTTGAAACACTACACATTAGTCAAGATCTTCTACAAATCCTTTTATCTTTTTCTGACCGTTCTTTAATCTTGTAAGTAATTTTTATGACATGACGTCATTTCCGAATTCTACGCTTACCTAAATTTAGCAGAGACATGTATCAGACTGTTCGTCATTATAACGTCTCTTCACAACGACGAGTCTATGCGGTAATCGAATTGTGAAACCAACCCAATCTTTATGAGCATTGGAGATGGCGACAGTAGCGCATTTTTCACTCGATATTCTAACCATTTTAGCTAATGTAAATTATAGTTTTACTGCAAGAACTTGACGCTAAAAGCCTACAAAGTGAATATTAAGTACATAGTAAAAGTCAATAATCTGTGACCGCTTAGCAACTCGTTAAATTAGAGCACACATTATGTAGCAATGTTGGTGATAATGACCAGCGAACTCTAAACACCGCATTATTCCCGGCGTATCGCCCCGTTCCACAAATATCACCCACCTATTCGATGTTCTACGAAATGAGTTTTTTTTCGTGAATCCGACTCATTTTCTTTGAATTACTTGATTATTTTTAAAAGTTCCTGGTATTGCAGATGCTAGTGCTCAGCGTGTGTTACTGAGATAGAAATGAAGAGAACAATAACATTTTATAATACCCACATTGGTAATTGGTGTACATACTTGTAAATTCGATGTAGCGAAGTAAAGTGAAGTAAAAATTTGTTTTCCTAGATTGTAGATAAAAATAAGATGTAAGCGAAAAATTACACGTAGAGCATAATATACACGCAACAACATCTTCGTGTTTCTTTTTCCCTTAGATTTAGGCAGAGGTGATATGTAATACACCTTTAAGTCACTGTTATGTTTAAGTTCCATGCTTCCATGTATTAGGGGGCAAGTCTATTGCCATCATTCAAATCCTCGTGTCTGTTACTGATAAAGTCCTAATAGAAACCCAAAATTCTAAGAATATTTTGTTCGACCTGGGAATCAAACCAGGCTCAACAGTTTGACTGATAAATCCCCAACGTGATCAGTTTTACTTTTAAATGTAATATCAACTTATCTTAATGATTTCAGTTTGGTCAATCCAATCACAAAAGAGAATTAACAGCGGATTTACTAATCGGACACTTGATCAAGTGTTCTGTAGGATTAACAGCATTACGCCTGACATTGAAAATAGAATACGCGAACCATAATATAATACCTTAGACATGTATACAAATGTTTGCTTGCAGATTACATGTTGATTGATAAATGTTCTCAGGGAAGATAAATAGTTGACGAAGCGATGTTTACATAGAGTTGCCATACGACCGGAATTTTAGCTTAGGGTCCGGCTTAATGCGGGAGGAATTCAAAAACTAGAACCGTCTGTGATAATATTAAAATATTTTAAATGAAATCAACAGAGGAATCAATTAACAGTAACACTTGCTTGTATACCTAGGTAAAATTTCACAATAAATAATAATATCTTGTAAACATTTCAACCATTTCATTTCATATTCAGTGTAAGTAGTTTTATGATTTATATTTTGAGAACACCGCAATGTTCTGCGACAAACTTTTATATATCGAATGAAAAGTCCTGAATTTTCTTCAAATATCCGAATATTTCAGATTTAAATTTTATTTATGGATCTGGGTACCCTATCTGTTTACATAGGGTAATGTTTTAGTATTGTTATCGTGTAAATACTGCGTTACATGTAAACATGTAGGAAATGGGTTATAATTATACACTGGCAGCAGTTTGGACAAGTTGAAATAAACACAAGGATTTCGTGCGTAGGTCATGAGAAATATCATGTCGAGTACAATGTATACAACAGTAGATTTGAATTTTTTTAAATGAATTGAATTTGTAACAGAATACCTATTTTGTATCGTAAGAAGTAAAACAGATAAAGTAATACAAAATCACAAATTCTCTTAACATTAGGTAATACTTTTGTTAAATTTACCGTGACGGTAGTTCAGACCGACAAAGCGAGTTGACGGAGATTTACTAAAATCAATTACTCAATGTGCCAACAACCTGAACTGAGGTGCAGAGAGATAAAGGATGAAACGTACGAACAGTAACCAACCATGTCGTGAGCAGACAGAATCATTTTCAGACTGAACATAATTTCATAACATCGTTAAGAGAAACACGGGCTAATGCTTCAAAATATGATATCAACAAGAACGATTCTGTTGTCGTTCATTACACTCATTATTTGCTACAAGACTCCTATCTTACTAACCTAACAGTCCAACTACTAAAAAGACAAAGGAAATAGGAAATTACATGAAATCCCGCAGGTTTTAGTTTTTAAACTGATATGGTCACTATCACTAGAAGGAGGAGGAGCTAGTGGCTAAATATTTAGGTTAAGCCGTGCTTGCCTAGGTTGATCTGTGGATGGGTGACCATCCATTACATACCGAGTTTCCTCCGAGCCTCACAAAGCACTTAAAGCCGTTGGTCCCGGCTGACATTGTGATCTTTGACAGTCGTTACAGGTAGTCAGTGGCCCAAAAAGTCTGACAACCTATCTTACCGAGGGATATCGTATTACCCAGTACTAACTGGGTTGTGGAGGTCAGATAGGCAGTCGCTCCATGTAAAATACTGGTATTCAGATGCATCCGGTTAGACTGGAAGCCGACCCCAACATAGTTGGTAAAAGGCTAGGCAGATGATGATGGTCACTAACACTAAAAACGGGAAATTTACCTTGCTTCAGTTTATCCAAGATCATGGTGCTTGCAACAGCGCCGAAGTATCAGGAACTCAAACTGAATAGTAAACATAGGAAATGTCCTGTTTTTAGTGTAAGTTATAACCCGCAGGTTATTCAGAAACACGACCATAAGAAGACACCACTATAATTGGCAACTCGATTACCGCAGGAAAGTTCCATCTTTGAGAAACTTTTCCAGTTGCAAAGTCTCACTTTGTGCCAGCGCCTGTGATATCAAGCGATAAAAGAATTTAAAAGAAACAGCAAGTACTACCTTCGACACTACGAAGTTAACGCCGTAAAAACAGTTTTGAAAATCTCTCACGTTTTATAATTTTTCCGCATAATACGAGTACTAAGCCTCTTGACTAAGATACCTATAGCATATCAAGTATTATTGCGTATCAGACATGAAACTTGAAATTTAAGTGATATATATAGAAATAACGATTAAACAAAGAAACATACTTGATAAAGTAGGTACCTGTACTACTTTGCCACACGCACGTGGTGTGCACGCATGCATTTACCCTGATTGCATTAGGTATATTATTTCTAAATGTAAAATATTAATTTATTTCAAAGTAATCCTCATTTTTATTAGAGCCATAAGTTATTCGGATCGTAACTATTAATTTATTAAATCAATCCTTGTCGAATTTAATATCTTTCGCATTCAAATCTGCCATCCCACCCACTCAACATCCATTAATCAGTTTGGTTAATCGTTGATTACTAAAAATAAAATATCTGCAATGACGTCTCGTGTCTTGGTACTGTTCGTGTTCAAATGAATTAGCAATTAAACACTGTCATGATTAGCTTATCAGTTCATTGTTGATGAGATCTCACTATAAAGTCATTGAATGTTTCAACAAACAATAGATAGCAAGCCCCGCATAGTCCAACCATCAAATTTATTGTGCGTCATTCTTCCTCTTGGCTTTGCAACAAGATAAGATTCGTTGCTCACCATGTCATCGCTTTTATCGACCAAAGAAAAGCAAAAAACGATGCACCGAAAATAGATGTTTTTTTTTTCTCTTTATTTAAAGGGGCCTGTTCAATTTGAAGATGTCGCCCCAAAAAAAAAAATAGATGTTGTTTTTGCAAAACTTTTGATTTGCATCGTCACTTTCTGCGGCATTTAAATAGGTTTTCCCAACTACTCATATTGATATCAAAAGCGGAGTATGTATTAGGTACGATTCTTTAGATATTAAATGACTCACCCGTCACCCACCTTTTATAAAGAAAGTAAAATAAACAAACAAAGAAGTAAAATGTAACCAATGTAATGGACGTTCGTGGAAGTGACGACAATAGTTCTGATTGATGTCAAACAACACAAAGGTAAACAACAGCTCGTCACAGACACAGTGCCACACTCTGCCACACTCTGCCACACGCCGCCACCGAACTGCCAACTAGTGTGGGTGGATGAATCGATCATACAATTAGCCCAAACCCACATTTTTCAGGTCAATCCATGAGGCGATAAAATGTAAACATCAATTAAAATATCAAGTTATGACGAGCTTTTAATGAAAACCACTAAAGATATAAATACGTATAATGTATCAAAACTTTTATGAAATGTATTTTAATAAGACACAGGAAAAATATATTTTAAAGACTTCGGAAAATGTCATTGCGCGTAAGAGAAAATTTTGAAATAAACATAAATTCATCTGAAAAATGGGAACTTTTTCTTTTGAATAATATCCAAACTTTTGAGTAATGATCGTTATTTACAAAGTTCTGTCTTGCCCTGTCGCTGTTGAAACTTCAAAAGTGGGTGATATGATACATTAGTCGAAAACTGAATTTAAAAAAATATAGGTAACACTCACTGTTGAGCATAGCTTCGCTGGGCGCGGGGACTACGGGCCGGTCGTCCACCGGCGACTGTTTTTTCTTATTCTTTTTCTCATCTTCCGTCTGTGAATCAAACAGTGCACTGTTATCAGACATACACACGATTATTAACACTATCTCACAATATATTTTCTACACAATCTGACTGCACTGCCAACGCGCAGTGTTTATTAACAAGTAATGTAAAAAAATAATGCTAACTGATACTGATTTTTTTTATCAATTTGCTGGTGTTATCAATCTTGTCATTCGTTTTATCGGACTATTGTCTGATCAATAAAGCGTGCTTATCTAGTGAAAATAATAATAAGTTTGTCTACACAGTCATGGCGTAAAATGAGTGATTTAGGAAAGGGTTATGGTGATGCTAGTGAATTAGTGATGGGACGTACATGACTCATTCTCGGGGAGATTATAGTTACGTCGCCGACGGGCAGCGCCGATGGATGTAGTCGACGTAGAGAAATGGACTGTTCTGGCGATGGCAGATGGTGCACTATTTATAGGAACATGTCATTACCATTGTGATCTTTAAATGTAATACGTTAGTACTGCATTTGGCGCTCAGTCTACCTGCCCACCTAATAATACTTGCCTACCTATGTTCCCGACATACTATGTTAATAGACTCGTAACGCCCACTTTAAGTGCGAAATTAGAGTCCTGATTAATTACCAGAACTTTGTTATGCAATTATTAGATTGTATCTGCCAAAACAGTACATGAATACTATGTTTCAAGTTTTTCAGAACAAATGTTTGCTGTTTTTAAATGCTACAGAGAATATGTGTTTAATTGCATATTATTTGGACTACAGGCATTTTAAAACTTTAAGGTATTTATTGCATTGTACTAGCGCCAAATGATGATCACAACACGCTCTTCTCACGTATTGTGAAAATATGTAAGCCTGTGTCTACATTAAATAAAAGACTTACGGCGGATTTCACCAATAAAACTGAAAGCAATCAGCGCATTTAAACAGCGTTCAAAAACAGTCAATTAACTTAAATATTGGTACTTATAAATAACCTAAACCAAAAAATGGCGTCAAAAAACTCCTCATCGATGTCAACTGGTAATGTCCCCAAGAGACTGGCGGCGTTGCCACGTAGTACCAGAAGCTCTGGTACTTATTAGTTCCATGATGTTTTTCACATTTATGGACAGCTCTTGAAAGCGGTTTAAATGCGCTGATGGTTTAATCTGTAAAATTCGCCTTAAGACTACAGCCTGACCTATGGTCTTGAAAAAAGAATACCTTAATTTAACATTTGGTATATGCAAAAGTTATCCTTGCCTCTTATACCAAGAACATACCTTTTTAGTAAATTCAATGTTAGAATGGTAGGTACTGCAAGTTTGCACAATAATTTGTTTTTCATGTAGCTACTTCGGGAACTATCCATGAAGTATGCAGGGTGACCTCGACATAAAGGCGCGTAAGTACCCAAGTTCAGCAGAACTCTGCGGGACCTTCGCAGAGTTTTACATAAAGTGCTGGAATCGTCCGGGAGAGAGTATAGCACTTCCGGGACCTCGGCAATTGCACATATCGTTGAGATACTTTTATACTTGTATTATGTATGTCTTATATTTTTCATCTATTTACAAACGTATTGTTAGCTATCATTTCTTTGTCTCTGTGGGTTTTTACAAGATTCTTGATAAGGTGTATGTCTCATGATAATTCTAATTGGATCGTGATGAGGTGAAAGGTTGAAAGGGTGAAAGACCTGCAGCCTTGAGAACACCACTCTCATATAGATGATAACTACCCAAGTTAAATAGACCTCTGGGCCAAGATTTGGTCATGCATACCTAAAATCTTTCACGAACTTCACAAAAAGAGAACGAAAGAATGTATGGTTCCCGACTTATTTAGTAGAAATAAATGACTGTGAAGGTATAAAGTTAGAAGTAGGTAATAAAACTAATGCAAGTTGCCATACTTTACGATTAAATAGTGCATTGTTGTGGTACCATAAGTCGTTATACTATGTAGTTGAGTACTAGAATAAAATTAACGTTGAAAAACATATGTGGCATTTAGCGTCGATCTCTGCCCGTATTCCCGCCATTTTTAATTAATTATTTGTATGGCCTGAAATACCTTCTCATCTACTAAGATAAGCAATGAAGAAAATAATGTAAAAGCAGGAATGATCGTACAAAAGAAAAGATACGCATTACTCTCCGTCAGAAACAAACAGTTCCAGTCGTGAAAATACAAACACATTTGTTTTACTGTGTTGGGTGGTATTTTCCATTTAATCTGCATATAGTGTAATATTTACAGTAATGAACTATTTATAATAAATTAGAATTAGGCATTCCATGTGACCTTGGCATAACGTGCGCGTGATCACCGCACCGCATGCCAATTTGTTCATATTGGCTGATAACCATGCCAAATCGTAGTAAGTGACTTGTGACGACCTAATTAAATACAAGTACATAGATACATCGCACTCAAATCAATGAGAAAATATGCTTTTGTAAACAAACTAACACCGACTATGAAACTGCGCTCGCGCTCTTCAGTTTTTATTTTTATTTGGATATTACGCCTACAAAATTGTTTATGAGCTAATAATATTAACCGTAAATCATAAGTACGGATACAAATAGCAAATATTTTACGAAAGCTCGCCAACATTGACCTCAATTTTTACCTTCATGAAATGTGATTTTTTATAAAGGAAACGTAGTCTAAATAAAAATAAATGCCTAATGATTGATAGAGATATTAGTAGCATAAAGCACGGTGGGGTGTGAGTGTGACCGAGCGGAGTTCGCATTGAAATAACTCGTGTCGCGGTTGGCACGGCGTCAACTCGCGACGGGCCAGTAAACACCTAGCGCTTTGTGAAAAAATGTGATATGCCCAACTCTCTGTAGGTAAATAAACCGAAGCTGTGATGTATCGGGCTCAAGATGAGCAGTGCACGCCGCTTCAAAGAGCACGTTAAATCAACTAGTTTCATTGTTAAACAAACTCGCATTGAAACAAGGCGTTCCTAAAATTAAAAACAGTTTTCCGAAAACATTACAGATGCTATCATTCATATAGATCGATTGCGCACGAAAATAATTGTACAAGAATAATTATAACAGTATGAGGTATTGAGCCGCATTGACCCAATTGTACGAAGTTCACAACAAATAGACAAAGCGCCTTGAGTGCTGGAGCTTTCTGATAATGAGAATTCTTATTTGATTTGGCATTCAGTGTACACTCCACGCGGCACTCCATTATACCCACGTTTGCTAAATTAAACGACGCTCGTGACAGTTACATGAATACACCGTTTGTCACATGCGCCAAAAAGAAATAAAAGAATGTTAATTCATTCAAAAACATTGTAGTCGACCTGTAAACCTGCTTGACTGTCATACGGCCAATGACCATACGTAAGTAGGTACATCTAGGTAAAGTAGAAGGCTGACATCATTAACCATAAAGTTCGGTACGGGCCCTTTTGGGGGTCTGACACACAAACCTGCGCTGGCTTGGTAGCGGCCCCTAAAGGGGCTGGCGTTTAAGTCATATGTCATCCTCATTATTTATGTAAATATTTAATATTCCGATTATCAAATACTATGAGTGTGTGTTAATTAAGAGAGTTGGATAAAAAGTTCATACGTCATAGCCATTAAAACTTGAGTTTTTAGCGCTTAAGTTTCTTAATTTACCCTTATAAAATCCAAGTGCGTAAATACGGTCATCGCCATTTTGTCAGCAGTGCTAGCCAAGGCTAAAAATCATAAAAATTGGTGGACATCCAAGCTCCACTATGTTGAGAATGATAAACTCGTCATTAAGCCCGCTTCCATCGGTTGGTAGCACCTAGCTTGTAACATGTTTGACCCTTTGCAACAAGGTAACGCTGAGCGCTACATAAGCAACTCAAAACCTTCAAATAAATGACCAAAGCCGGAGAGGAATGTTTCAAATTACATAGTTGTGAAATGTTCGCAAACATACGTTGCATAGTCCGGCCTCAGCACCGGTGGTGAGCGACGCTTTGAAAGATTCTTAACATTTCAGGCGAAAAGACAAATGTCATAGGTATGTTTTCCAGGGATTCTTGGCGAAACCGCACTAAACATTAAAATACGACTGTGACATTGCCAGTTTATTTTGTTCTTATTTACGTTACGTAGCTGTGAAAGACCTTCGTCAAAGTTTCACCTACAGAACAAACGCAGTGCAGAGTAGTCGGAGTTATATTATTACGGGAGACAGCGCGTAATTTTTGCGAGAATTTTTTATAGCAAATGGAATTAATTTTTATCGGTTGTTTAATATGCACTGATCATCCAAATAAAAGTCAGCTATCGCGGTGATGGGGGAATCATAGTTACAGCAAGTCAAAGTTGTACATGTTGTTGTTTCATACCGCGCCCAAACCTTATAGGACGAATATTGAGGCCACCTTCAACCTAAAAAAAATAACCTAAAATACGTAAGTGGAAGGAATACAAGGTGTAAACAGACCTTTCACGAAGCCGTCAACCAAGCATTCAGTACATCAAACTAAATAAGTCTACGCAAAAATTATTGCTGGGAAACGACTTTTTTTTTTGGGTGAAAAATCACGTTTTACGGTAAAAATCAATGTAACGCACTCAAAACTTAGTGCTGATGTTTTGAATAGTAAAGGGGTCATCGAGTTAATTAAAGTAAAATTAAAATCTTTAAAAGTGGTATTTAAAAAAAAACTTGAGAAAAAAATTGAACTTTGACCTCCAATATCTCCGTAACTAGAAGGTTCCCAGGTATGGTTCACAGCAAAAAAAATGATCGCTATGATGGGGAGAACAAGTGCCTTGCGGCTTCGTTAAGGGTCTTTCTACACCCTTTATACGTCAGCTGCGTAAATGAACTCGGAATTTTGGAAGGCATTCTAGGCTAGGCAGATGATGATTAGGCTAAATTCGAAGTTTAGGTCTAATCTAAGTCAAAGAAGTCATGATGACTTACATTTAAAAAGAGACATTTTTTTTATTTTTGAAAAAGATTTTGGCTGAACCAGGAATCGAACCAGTTTCTTGATCAAAACACCACCTAGTTTTATTACACTAACCGCTGGTGTAGGTGATCTAGATCAAATACTGGGAACAAAAATTATGTGACAAATCAAGAGAAATGCCCTTTTTGTAATTTTCGGTAATAAATAAAAAATCATATTAACTGCAAAAACTGACATTTCCTTTGATTTTACACGAACTATTCCTTTGCAGGTTTTTGATCCTCATCAGCGACATTATCGCTCAGTGTAATAACAGAGGAAGTTTTTTACAAAAGGGATCGGGGTCGATTCCAGCCTCAGGCAAAATCTTTTTCGAAAAACCATAACCGCAGTTATATTTTTCTTTAAAAATGCGATCATGGTTTCCTTCATCACTTTAAAAAAAATATTAAAAAATAAAATTATTTTAATTCGAGAATCACTGACTCATAATAGAAATAATACACTTATACAGTCACATTACATACACAACATTACTAATTCAATTCAATTCATAACAATTTAATTAACCTTCTTAAATACTTTGTCGCAATAACTATAATTTCATATTCAGCCAAATGTACCATCGATTCTAAGTTCACTTACGCAGCTGGCGTATATTGCCCCCACATACATGTAGCTGACTATTTTTTTAGGTTGAAAGTGAGCCCAAAAATCATCCCATACGGTTTTGACGCATTATGACTTACATATAAAGTATTACTTTTTTATCATATTTTTACAACTTTCGCTTGTCGTAACTTTGGATTCCCCCATCCCAGGAGCAGCTGTCGCGAAGGTACCTGGTATGGTTAAACTATTATTTGAATGATTAACAGCCGGTATAAAAATATTTCGTCAGATTAACAGTACCTGCCGTGCTTTTACGATAATACCGAAAATCTTATTTAAGTCTACCTACTTATTGTTCAGCAGAACTAGTGTAAATAAATGACAGTGTTAACATGAAACTATGAGTATGTGTGTATGGGCCTATTAGAAGTTTAATCAAATAAAATTTAACTCACTTTTCTTCTGCTTCTCGACGTAGTAGCCATGCCCTGTAAAGACAGAAATAATGATATTAGCATTAAAATAGTCTTTATAAGTATAAGTTCATATGCCTTATTCTTGAAAAAATTATTCTCACTTCATACTGAGAGTTCTGACAAATTAATTAAAACCCATAATTTGTCTCAACGCAACCGTGAAACGTCCACCTCTACACTCAACTACTCTACCAAACGTCACATACTCACAGGTACTCACAACTTACAATAATTACTGGAATTACACCTGTCCTTATCAACCAAATGAGTGGGTGAGTAACTATCTTAATGGGTTGTCCGTTACTTACATAATTACAGAACGTGGATTTGATTACGAACACTTTGAAACACCTCAATTCACAGAGAAGTGATTTGATACCTTTGTAGCTTACAGGTATTCTTGATATCCATATTCTGAAATATCAATTATTCTCGGAAACTTTGTGCTCTCAGAAACTTTCAGGAACGTGCATGACGTACACTCAACAGTAACAAGATAAAGCGAAACGATTACTATAGTGATTATAAATTTCCGAAAACAATAATATTTTGATCGATATTACTAAAACCACTGGAAACTGTAAACAAAATTCGTTTTTAACAGAAAGATTTTCCTTTTGAAAGCACTGTTTTATTACAAAACATTTTCTTGTAAATTTATGTTATTATTATATGTATAATCATTAATCTGTTATAGCAGAATGAGCGAAAATACTTTTAGTGTTTAACGATCACTTTTAAGTATGTTTATAAAATAACATTAATAGGTCATAGCAAGGTGTAAATTGCTTTTCAAGCCACAATTATCGTAATTCAAGTGTCACTAAATGCGTTATTTCGAGTTATTCAGTTAATTAGCCAGTCCCTTTTAAATAAACGGCCTGTCTAGCAGATATTGTTCACTAATGTTTCAGAACATTCACCACAATGTTATGAGAAAGCTTTTAAAATATTAAACGGCCGTTTCACTAGATATTCCTTACATACAGGTTAATTAAAATGATTGATCATTTGCTAAATTGCTTAGATGAATTCTGGAAACCGTTTTCATTATGTAAAACCTAATTTCTTAAGGCGAAGTTGTAAAATACGCCACTGTTATGGCAGGTTACATTTATTAGTTAGATAACATTTCGCCATGAAGACCGTGATGCCGGTAGTTTTTTAACGAAATTTTCATAGCTACTCCGGTTATGTAAATAGTATCCTACCGTGTCATAACTCATGGTAGGTACCTTACTTTTTAAATTGGCCTTTTTCCAAAAGAAACTTTGGAAGATTATAGGTATAAAACACGCTACCTATAGCAACGCTGCCTGCTCAGTGTTTGTGAGATTTCTGATTTATTACACCTAAAACTCAAAATGCAAGTTTATATAACTTTTTTTACATGTACTTTAACTCGCATAATTTTGAGTTTACTAGAAGAGGTTGCATCCGTTTCCACTTATTATTGTTTAAAAGATAGTCTTATCAGCCTAACATGCAGTGGCGAAGGTTCCATACAACTCGATTCCTACCGGCTTCCTTCCCTTTGAAAAATGGCACAGTCAGTATTTTACAGACAAATAATATAATCACATTAAAGATATGTACTCCGGCTTACCTCTTACAAAAATTGACCCTTCGCTACTGGTACACGTCAAACATATTTGTGATCATTAAAATAGCGTAACACGTGCTAATATTAGAAGATATAGGTACTCCGGCTTCCTGTACAGACAGATGTCAACGACCTTCTGTATGTGGGTCAAGGTTACCGCACAAGGAGCCAGATCATTGTTATTCTGATAAGTAGCGCTCTCCTAATTGATCGAAGTTATTACACCATTGGTATTCCAAAGGCTTTTGAACTTTTACGCGCACCAAGATTACTTATCGCGTATACCATATGAATTTTAAGTACTTTTATTATAATACTTTTTATGACAGAGCAAATTTCATGCAAAATAAGCTGCAAAAAAGTGTTTGAATTTTTTGTAAAAATGTGAGCAGAAAAGACTTACGCAATTCGCGAAACGCTGTAACCCGACACGTATGTTCCGGAACAAGACGTGCCCCCAGTGACAGCGCACATTCATAGTCAACCAGTTCCCGTTAACCTGGCCGTGTTCTTGATTTCGGGACAAGTTCCAATCAGAAATAGCAGGAGCAGTGGCCGAGTTCCCCGATTGTGTTCTCAGTTTTCTATTTATAATGTTCCAAATGTACCGGCTGATACGAAACACTGTCCAATGCTAGTCCCACTGCACAACCGGTAACGACTTACTAATACAAGTTATTTATCTTCAGTTTTACAGAGACGCGTGTTTCTTTCTCATGCGACCAATTTGGATTCGGCTCAACATAACAAATCCTACGCATTTTTAAAAAGGTTCATCCACAACGTATGTAGTGAGGCCGAATGAAAAACTCTTCACATTATCTGAAATCATAATTTAAATACTAAACAGATGGCACACGCTTTCGAGTATTGCCACAAAAAATAACGGCCAAGTGTGACTCGAATGATGCGCGCGGTAATGCCGTAGACTCTATGAACCCTCTACGGCGTAGACCCTCTACGCCGTAGGGTGTCTACGCCGTAAGCTACGACTGACCACTAGTAAATTATATTATGTATTTGTTTGCGCGTTACAAAGCAATTATAACTTTATCCAACATGACAAGTCATCAATATTAATTATCATAAATCACTCAATTTGTTACTGACAAGTGGTGGTTATTACACCACTTAGATTTTGATTTTTATAACAGATAAAATTAGACGACATTGTCCAGTATTTAGAAACCTTCACGGTCTCGTAAATTGGGTTTCTACAGTATTTGTACGAAACCCTAAAAACTCGTGTTCGGCAATCCGCAACGTAAATCACTTTGGTTTTAGAATGCTTTGATGCTTCGAGACATCGAAAAGGAATGCGGATAAAAAACATTACTACTAATACATTTTGCTACTTTCTCCCCTGCTCATTTATATTAGAAGGAGAAAAAGCGAAGAGCTAAGGTTTTGTTTCAGTGTCAGGAGAACCGTGAAAACAAACCAACAAGGTGGTTTCGTAGCAAAACACCTTTTCGTAGCACTTTATAGTCCCTAAAAATCGCTACGGCATTTGCTACGCCAAACGCTACGCGCTACGACTGAGAATATGGTTCCTTTACGAACTTTGTTTTGATTATCCTCGGAATGAGTTTGAGTAAGCTTGATACAATTACTATAAGAAGACTTTCCTATTTTTCAATAGCAACCAAATATAGATGATTCTAGGTGTTTGAATAAATGTAAATGGAACATTAATGAAAGGTAAGCTAATTTTTTCAAAGTGTAGGAATTTCAGCGGGATAAGAAATTATGGAACAGCTTAAGAAACTCTGAGAAAATGATTCGACAAACATAATATTATCAACTAGTCATGGTTGTTAGGGGCGATAAATCCATGTAAACAAGAACATAACCTTATGTTGTCTGAATACCTTGCAATTTTGCTTGATATCAGATATTAATTTAGATGACAAATACTCAGAGCATCGAAGTCTACTAAAATTGAGTAACTTTCTTGGTTTGCAGTTGTTATATTTGCATTTGAACAGGTAAGACGTGAAAAATAAAAAGTTAAGCAAAGTAGGATCATTGTAAGAATTAAAATATGTAATATAATAATATACTAAATGAAACATATTTTTTATAAATACCTTAACAAGAGTCAGCATTTGGCGTCATCATCGAAAAAACTAACCAAGATTCACATAACCTTCCACTATTAGCGACAATTATATGACACAACGCGAAAATCGATCGATAACTACAAGAATATACTGTAAACAGGCAATTTAGTTCTAAACATCAGACTTGTTATGTTCTGAACAACTTTTAAACAAGTTCTATTAGCATACAAACTGCTGTACTGAGCGAAGACGCGATAAAATGAACCTTTTTATATAATGTAATAATTAATATGAGTGTTATGTCGGCGCCAAGTTTAAGGTTCTATCGGAAGTTCTTTATGTTGATTGAAGAAACCGCGTAGCAGCCAGCGGCACGTCACCGATCGATGCGGTCAAACTGTTGAACCAACCTTGCACCACGATCAAACACATAAATTTACCTTCGTATATTGACAAGTTATACCTACTTACCTAAAAGGTACCTCCTTCGGAACATTGTCTTTCATAGTTACACGACCCATTATAATCAAGACTTCTTTGAAAGAACTGAATAGAAAGATTATTTACTAACATAGCCTAAGTAAAATTACTGTCTCTTATCCACTAATTTTGTATGTGTAGTTGAAGATGTTCTTATACGTAATGGGGTTATTTTTTATGTTTATAGAAGAAGAAGAAAGTTTAAGTTGGTTTGGGACGTTTTTTGCCGAGTAAGCAATAGAATCCTCAACCTTGATGCAATTCGGTTATATTTTAAAATGAAATAGTTAAAATCGAAGACGAAAACAAACATCACACCTCTACTATTTCAAATAGCTTCGGTCAACCGGCACAGACAAAGACACCGGCTCGCCGGCCGCCGCATCCCAACTTATAAACAAACCGCATTTATTGCAACAAGCTGACAAACTATCTGAACACAATATCCTCAGAATAATTCCTCACAACTTTCATTGTATCTGATGCGTTTCAGAGCCACTGTATCACAACACAGGATTTTCAATAAAACACCAACACTTTCAAATATCAACGACTCCATTTGTTATTTGTGCAGTTTAGTTGTAAATACGGAAATTCCATCGGTTAGATTAGCAAGTGATAGGTTAGTTCTGTACCTATGCCTTGTGGTGCGGAGTGGAGAGAGCGGTTGCGGCGCGGCGCGGCGCGGTGCGGTGCTGGGTGTCGGCGGCACGAGTGGTGCCGGTGGTGGCCGCAGGGTTGCTGAGGAGCACGAGCCGGTGTCGCGCGGCCTTTGTACGTCGCACCAGGCGGGCGTTTAATGCGCGGGTATTTCTGTAGATCACAGCCATCGGACAAATCGCGACCGTGCGACCCGGCCTCAACGAGCACTCTAATAATAAACTTGTTTATATTTTTTATTCCCTCCATGACTTTTATTCTGATTCCTCACTGATGTCCAGCGGCGGACGCCGAGGCCTCGCTCCTCGACCTCGGGGTCCACGTGCGCCTCAAAATAGACCGCAACGCGACACTCATCTTCGATTCTCGTAATTTATCGAGAACGGATTAAACATTTCGGCGCCAAAATACGTTTTGGACGACGACGGCGGGGTGTCATAAAGAATAAATGGCGAGTAGGTGTGTAGGTGTTGGATTGTTGGAGTGTGCGGTGCGCGTGGTGGGTACGTACCGAGAGCGTGTCAGAGAGCGCGGAGCAGAAGGCGCTGAAGCCGGAGTGCGCGGGCGGGCTGGGCGGCGGGCTGCCGCTCGCCCGGTCCATGGCGTGTGCGGCGTGCGGCGTGGCGGACACTCGCCCAGCACTGCCGCCGCCGCGCACTAACGCGCCCTCGCGTTACATAAACCTCGCGGCTTGCCCGCTGCCCGCTCCCACCTGTCTGTTGTCGCTACGTCTTGGCATCACATGCGAACCACAACAATAACACTAAATAATTATAGAAATACTATTTTAAGCTCACTCAACGCCGACTCAGACTAATTTGTAGCACTTTATCTTAACATAGCATTTGATTTTAAGCAGACACGAGAACAGACTGGGTTAGTGATGTTATTCTTTGATTTACACGTTACGATTCGAATCACTTCCACTCCCATTCATTTCGTCGTTTCATGTTTCGTGCAAATAAATTATTTCTATTCTATTCTATTCCATAGACAATACACCAAGGCCACAGTGGATGATTCCTACTTCCATGATACGGGTAGGTAGTTAGGTAGATGCCTGCCTGCGTGGGCTCATAATGAGTAATGACTTATCAAGGGTGACCTGTGTTCGACCGAACATTTGACTTCAGCATGAAACCACCTACTTTTACGCCGAAAACGTAATTGCCTTTTATCGAAGGTATAATGTTTAATGAACTCTCGCCTACGTTATAGGATCCTGAAAGGTCAAATCTAATGTTAATAAGCATACCTTTAGCTGTTGAATTAATATCAGGATTTCTCGGAAAATCCAATGAGCATCGAAAACACCGAAATTTAATAAAGCCATACAAAAATTCAATAAAGCCTACAATCTGCCTACAGTAGAAAACGAGAATAAGCTTGGGTTTCGGCGAAAAATTGCTTTCGTGTATTCCCTTGCGTTGCAGCCCTGATAAAGAACATAACAATAACATTAGGGTGGCCTTCGACCGCTACCCTTAATTTTAATCAGGCTTTGAACACAATGAAAACTGCTTTCATTATATTTTATTGGTAAATTATGCCGCCTCATTGGTGTAGTTAGTTTACTACGTTTTCAAATTATGAGGTCACGCAATAAAGCAAATAAAATGCGACCCTTTGTAATGTGATTTGATTGGATTTTACATTGGATATGATTTCACTTAAGGCAGATATGTTTTGTTCATGGATTTTCATTTGGTCGAACTAAAAATTGGATAATTATAATCAAATCCAAATGGTTGCGAATGGCAGCTGACCTTATGTCCACCACCGAAATCCAAAGAGGAATTAGCTTCAAAGCATTTACTATTCACATAACGCCTTTGTAACCACACTCTTGTCCAAGTGATTTATCATACTCCTCAAGATAAACAAACACTCCATGGAAAAATATTTGATTTCCGACGCGACTGCTGTAAATGTTCGGTTAAACACCTGTTTACATACTTCGGTAATGTTTTATGTCGTCACGACTTTCCACAATAGTTTTTATGATCCTCTTTAATGGTCTTACATTCATATGTTACAATTTATAATTACTTTAAAATATTTGAAAATTGTTAAAGTTTTAGACGCGCATTTTCTAAATAACTCTTCGTAATCGTTAATTATGTTTAGTGGAATGTGTTGTGGAAAGAATACAATAGTTTTTATTGCAATTCTTCAAATAGTTTTAAATATTTGTTTGTTGGCACAATGTGGGAGAGTAAAAAGAGTGGTTGGAGGTACGGACGTCTGCTGTGGTATAGAACTTTTTCTTTTTCGTTTCGTAATCTATCCAAACTGGTTTTTCTCCTCAGATTCTTCATTCTCCCCTGCCCTTATCGTAATTTATTTGGTGTCGGCGCAGCATGTCTTCTTCTTCTTCTATAGTTATCTATTTCTCATCATATCTATCCTTCTACCTTCCTTCTCCTCCATATCATTCTTCACTCAGATTAACAGCCGAAAAATAAATTCATTTTAAGTTTCCCATAAAATTTAGCAAAACTATGTAGATCCTATGGCTCGTGTCAAAAGTTAGATGGTATGTTTGTAATTACCCACAGTACTTAGGTAGGTATACTAACTGCCTGTTAAAATTACTATTATTTAAAATCACCCCGTGCTTTCTCCCCGATCACATCGCTATATGATAAACTCGTGTCGTTTTTTTACTTCAAAAAAGGAGGTGATTATCAAGTCGACTGATTTTTTTTTTGTGTGTATGTTCAGCGATTTCTTCGCCATTTTTAAACCGATTTCGATGATTCTTTATCGGCACGCAAACAAGAAGAAGAAGAGGATTATTTTTTTATCTTCATGTACCTAACCCTTGCCGTTAGGCACACGACGTGACACGCTTAGCTGTCTTCTTTATCATACGAAACGAGTAAGTTTTAGAAAAACCTCGTCTCAAAGAGAATGGGACGTAAATGACGGGATCTCGATAATTTGTAAATGATTCTTTTAGGGGTTACATTATGATCCAAATAGCAAACCATAAGTATACTGGAGTGCTTTACGTAGAGCCCACATTAGACATAAGAACCGCAAAACCAAGAATAGTTTATTAGACATGGGAATCGAATCCGAGACCGCAAGGTTACCGTAAGGCTACAAGGCACTTAGAACACGATACCTGATAGGTTTACATTATAGTAGTTTTCTATTCGTATATACCTCTAGTATAAAATGTTCAGTACCTAAGGTATAAAGGAGCTCGTGGCTAAATAATACCAGCCGCTCGGGTCGATCTTCAGGTTAAGCCGCGCTTGCCTAGGTTGATTCGTGGATGGGTGACCGCCCAATACATACCGAGTTTCCTTCTTGCCTCGGAAAGCACGTTAAGCCGTTGGTCGCCGGCTGTCATTTGTAGATCTTTGACAGTCGTTACAGATAGTGGCCCGAAAGCCCGAAAACCAGTCTTAACAAGGGGTATCATATTAACCAGTACTAACTAGGTTGCGGAGGTTAGACAGGCAGTCGCTCCATGTAAAATACTGGTATTCAGCGGCATCCGGTTAGACTGGAAGCCGAACCCAACATAGTTGGAAAAAGGCTGGGCAGATGATGATGATGACCAAAGGTTTAAATAACTCGAATGTTGAAAGTCTGGTTCCACTAAGTAGGTACTCAAGTCTAAAATTAGAGATGAGAGGAAAAGCTTTGAGGTACGCTTATTAAATTCAACCCCGTTCATTCTTAAAACCTTTACGAGTACGTAGCCGTTTTTTCGTTGGAAAAAACGTACTATAAAGAAATCACATCATGAGTGCCTATTTTATACGGCCTACCCAAATGTCGTTTCTTTGGTATTGTTCGTTGGGTAGTTGAGCTCCTAAGTTCCGAGTTGAGCTCCAGGTTTACTGACGCATGCTTGCACTGGCTGGACAGGTCCACTCAGACAAAAACATGGTCCTCACATGATCTGGCGAAGACAATGTCTGGCTTTAAAAGAGACAGGGACCTCTAAGTTTGTTTCTTCTCAGAGTAGTCAAATTGGAAACACCACCACATCTACTTTGTGAAAAATATTACATGTAGAAGTTTTTTTAAAAACCCGACTTACATAATATATAATTATGATTTCGTTTTGCAAGGTTCCCAGATATGGTTCAGACAAAAAAATGATCGCAATGACGGGGAGAACAAGCGCCTTTCGGCTTCGTTAAGGGTCTTTCTACACCCTTTATAGGCATTTGCTTTGTTAACACAAAGGGCCTTACAGCGTATATTATTTACCTAGGTACTACCTACAAACCTTGCACTGATAAGACTATATTGAAGAAAGCTGATTTCCCTGAGGACTGCAGAGGTCAGGCGGTAAACATAGTATAACAAAAAGCCGCAATATCCAAGACAAAGGATCTCACACTGCGTTTGTTAACTATAATGCAAAACTAGGGGTAAGGATGAATATTACTGAACTGTGGGAACCTTTTAGAAGTTGGGAAGAATTTGAATGCTAGCGGCTATAATGCTTAGCACGCACTGCGACGTAGACGAACCGCCGCCGCCGGGCGATTTTTAAAATGGTTGATTTTAAAAATATGTCATTTTTAATTTTCGGTGATCGTATTTTTTTTGGTGTAAATGAAATAGCTAGAAAACTTTTAGACCCTGCCCCTCCTAATTAGTTCCTACTTACACATCTTATTGGTCGAACATCTACTAGAATAAACCTAATATCATGTAAGAAATAAACCATATAAAGAGGGGTTCGGATAACTCGACAATATAGGGAACAGCTGTTTTTGTCCCGTTATGTATTTGACGTAATTCGGTATTAATTAACAGGGAAAATCTGCGTTTCGCCTTTAGCTTTCGTAGCAAGTACGTGGTTAGCATCTGCGCTCCATCGCAGTGCTTACACTAAATGATTGGTCGCTGAGCTACGAATCCTGGCTTCGAGCTTGTGTATGGAGCATGTGAGATAATGTTATATAAACACATGAGTTCTTTGTAGAATAGCTAATACAATGACTTATGAAAGTCACGCCAACAGCTGATTCTCTTTCACGAAATTCCATCGTAAAACTAAAATCAGAAATCTTAACTAATTTAATACACGGCGTCTGAATCGTTATATTTAACTTTCATGAAAAATATTTAACTACTTTCAGCCCGCGACTACGCCCGCGAAGTTTCTTATTTTAAGGACTCTGCCCACTACAACGCACCATACCATAACCGTAGTATAAACGTATAAGGTAAAAATATATGTTTGTATTGCAAAACATAAGATTATGCCTACTAGACCGTTCCGTCACCGACCAACACCGTCGCGTGCCATGCACGGAGCGTACACAATTGTCGGAGAGAATATTTTGCCGATGCCGATATACACCTTTAACATAAAACTTATACAATGACACTCGGCAATGGTGAAGCTTTCTATCAGTCAAAGAATTTTTTTAATTTTTTTTTCGAACTTCGTTGCGTACCTTTGTAAACTTGATCTCGTAAACAAACTTTTGCCCGAGGCCTAGCTCGCGTTCATCATCATCATTCTGTTGCCCTTATCCCAATTCATTTAGGGTCGGTGCAGCACGTCTTCTTTTTCCATATTTGTCTATTACTCGTCGTCTCATCAGACACCTAGCTCGCGTTATGATCGGTAATTATCCCACTGTAACTCCTGATAGTCTATGACACTCGAAGATAATGTAGCTTTCCATTAGAGATTTTTCAGAATCGGATCAGTAATTCCGAAAATTACCCCCAACTTCCGAACTTACAAACTTTACCTAGTCAAGATAAAGATCAGTATAGACAAAACTCTTATATTTTCTTAGGCACACAACCCAGCGTAGCATCGCTACGGAACTCAAGCACTCTACGCCACTTATGTGGAGCCACGGTTCTGTCGCCACACTATGCCCTGACAGCAGCCCACTGTGTGCTGAAAGATGAAGACCAGTATGTCTTGCAGCTGAACAACTACTGCGTCGAGGGTGATGGTCCTCCGCCTAGAGCGGAGGTGTTAGAGATTATCAGACATCAGCAGTACGATACGTAAGTGATTAATGCGTTGTTGTATACAAAATAAGGAGATCGTCTGGGTATTTATTAAATATAAGGCAGTTCTAATAGTAGAGATGCTAGGGCAGATATAACTCCAAAAGTATATAAAACGACATGCCCTTGTAGTACCTAGACCTACCTAAGGTGTTGCTAAGAAAGCAGTGTCCTTCGTAGCAAGTAGCTACCTGTTTTAAAATCCAAGTAGGTACAAGTTACATAACAACAGATGGAATCAATATCTAAATCGCCTTACATGGTACAAAACAAGTCCAATAAAAAACTGCAGGGCTAACAAACAGTGGGCCCGCGTCGCAGTGGGATTATGATTGGAGTAAATCCGCGTCAGCGCTTCAGCATCACGTTTGTCACGTTATATGGTTTCAGGATCACGAGAGGGCACGATGTGGCTTTGTTGCGGATCGCACTACATCTCGATGACGTCACCTGGCTTAACAGCTCTCTCTTGCCCACATCTTCGTTCGGGATATCAGGTGATTGACTGATAGCATAAGGACGTAGACCATGTGTACCTAATTGGCTTATGTAGCTTAGAGGTCAATAACATAACTAGGTTTATGTCGTAAAAGGAATTCCGTTTGAATGTTCACAACAAATCTTTTGTGCTAAACAGCCAATGCAGCAACTTATATTTTATTTATTTTTCAGCGCCGTGGTATTACCTACACTTACCTACGTAGAGCTTTTCGGGTTAAATTTCAAGGGCAAAATAGTTACGATTTTTCAACCCGAAAAGATTTGAAAAATTAAAATATTTAAATAAAGCGTGTAAATCTCAATTTAATCCTAGGTACTCTGCATTATATTTAAATATAAACCACATCTGCAGTTATTAGGGTAGGATAAGGTCACATTAATATTTAGATCGTCTACTTCAGATATTATTCAAGTCCTTTATTGGAGGCCGTCGACCACTTTTCAGGTGAATGTACAATATACGGGTACGGGTATAGAGACGTGGATACAATGGAGACTTCGGAGCGACTGTTGTCGGGCACGCTAAGGATAGTTTCGCTAGACGAGTGCACGGAAACCCTGGGCGCGCACTTAGCTCCGCGACACGACGGCGGGATGATGTGCGCTGTTGGCGACGGCGTCGACGCCTGCCAGGTACCGTCAGACTAACTAATTAGCTCAATACGTCTTCATTACTGTTCTTAAATGTAAATACAAGTGCAGTAGGTATCTTATTAAAATTACCAACCTAACTGTAACTTTTGGGAGGATAAACACATCGTATTTATTTATCTAAATAAGTAGATTACTACACCGATTTGTCACACATACCTACCCATATCTATCAAAGTACTTTGCGTGCGTAGCGAGGGCGTCATTAACCGGCAAAGTACCTAAGATATATAATATACCTACTTAAACGATCATATCGTACCGTAGATAACATTTTGGTGGAGTTGAAGGTGGAGTAGAGACTTAAATATTGTATGTAGGTAGCTATACTTAACTATGTTTAACTGTCTAGTAGACAATGCAAAATACGTTCCTTTGCCGTGCCGTCGCGAACGGCGGGAAAATGTTATTAACGTATTGATGAGCCGGGTGAAAGGCCTGAAAAGTTAAAAACTCTACAAGATTGTACGGTTGAACTTTACCCCTGTTTTGCTACATTGTGGCTTTACTGACTAGAAGCAGTAAACTCAACTTTTGTTTGTATTTATTTGCCCATTTAGCCACCCAAACGACTGGGACGGTAGGATTAGCCAGTTTCGAAGCTCAAGTCAATATTGTGAGCTTTTTCCGACTGTAGGTATAGAATCATTTGTTAAAGAGTTTATCGAAATCTGTTTCGACTTGAGTTTAGATATTTTCGGTCATAAATCTTGTTTCTAATGTGTTTTTAATGCGTTACGTCGTTTGTTAGTTAGTAGTCACTAGCTAGACAACTAAGTGAGGACCTGCCTACTGAGTGCCAAGTTGCTGGGTGTCGACACATGGTCGCTTATAGGGTGTAGGTATGTACGCACGTACGCACGGCGACCAATCAAGTTATACAAAACCAGTTTATGCGGATCTCTCAATGTACGGGAAATCTATACCAAGTGAGGTAATGTTATTTCTGAAAATGTATAGCTTGATGTTTCTTCGTGTGTTCATGAGTATCTGTTGGTTAAGTAAGTCTTTAATTTCTAGGGTGATTCGGGGAGCCCACTGATTTGCTCCGGAGGGGTGATCGAAGCGGTGAGTAGTTACGGCACGAGCTGCGCAGTGCCAGGTCTTCCAGGAGTCTACGCTAGCATCGGATCGCACTTGGCATGGATACGAGAACTGATGCAACATGAATGATTAAATGATTTTTACTTACATGTATGTATATTTGTTATAAAGAAGATACCTACCTAAACATACAAGGTGTAAATGAACCCTTCACGTAACCGTCAATCAAGCATTCTGTACATCAAACTACGCAAAAAATATTGCTGGGATAAGACTTTTTTTTTGGAGTGAAAAATCACCATTTACGGTAGGACTCAATGCACACAAAACATTGTGCTAATTGATGCATTGAATAGTACGGGGATCGTGAAGGTATTTAAAGTCACAACATTTAAAAAAACTTGTGAAAAAGTTGGATCTTTGACCCCCAATATCTCCATAACTAGAAGGTTCCCAGGTATGGTCTATAACAAAAAAAATTATACCAATGAAGGGAAGAACAAGTTCCTTTTGGCTTCGTCAAGGGTACTTTTACACCCATTAGATATAATAAAAGTAATTTACAGTTGCAGCCCAAAGCGCTCAAACTACACTGTTGGTCCAAAAATAAGTAGCAATCCAGCACACGGTACTGCTAACTTGCCACTTTTCAGGTTCACAAGAAAGGTTAAATAGTTTGATCGTGACAAGGAATAGGAAGATAAATAAAACCAACATCAATGAGAAACAATCATTATATTTGATCGATAACACATACGGAAAGTTACATTTGAAACTTAACTCGCAATAATAAGTATGTATATTTATAGCCGTTTTGTGACCTAATAATTCCAATTATGTACAATATTATCTATTACACTAGCTTTTGCGGACGCCATAATTTCAATAGTTTCGAGGATAAAAAAACTTCATAAGCATTGACAGTACAAATAATAAATCTAAGACCGAGCTATCAAGCGTACGTATTAAATAAGTAGAGGCAAACTTTCAAACACAAACATTAGCCAATTAGCCAGCCAACGCCAACGTGTGTGACGAATCGAACAAGTGACCAATCGAACAAGCGAAAACGAACTAGTGACGTATTGAACAAGTGACGATTCAGTGGTCCATGACTGACTTCCATGCTTACTATTTGCACCTGATTTAAAGTGCGGTGACACCAAGCGGACCGGACAACAGACTTTCGTAGATATTTCAGTACATTATCTGTCTACAGTTCGCAGCCCGGTCCGGAGTTCAGTCCACTTGGTTTAACCGCACCTTTATCTGATTAATTAGATTGAAGCTATAAACACGCGTTGGCAGATATTGGCTGGCTCACAAAGAGATGGCTAACTTATTTTGTACTTAATATCTCAAGAGTATAAAATTAAATATTATCATTCTCTCAGCAAGCAAGCAATTACAATAATAAATATTTATTCAAGGTTCAAGCTCCACTTTTATTAAACATAACTATTATTACATCAAGTCATATTTATAGCCATCTAATATAGAAACCAGTATCTTTTAGAGAACTTTGGTCAATAGTTTATATTTCTAGAACATTAAACCGTATATTGCACACATAACACGCATATAACTACATCTTACAACACATAGTATTTTATTCAAATCATCTCCTTAGATGTAACTATGATATTTGTCCAGCTTATTCGACATACCCGTTTACTTCTTACTTATTACAAACTTCTGTAGATAATTCGACATTATTTAAATACAACCATTTTCTAAGTAAAGGCCTTTTCAAAGGGTCTAGTTAACACACAATAAAGACAACATACTAATAACATCTACAACATCTAACATAAAGTTATCTAAAACATACATTAACTAACATATATGTGAAGATTTAATGTAAAGAATGTAATATAGGAATAGAGATCCCCTGGGGGTTCACACAGTCAGATTAGGAAGAAATTACATAAATACAGAGGTATAAAAATCGCCTCAATCGTACAATATACCTGAGGCCAAAGTCTTGGTTCGATAATTTTGTTAAGTCAATAAGAATAATTGAAAAAACAGTAATACACTTACATAGTTATATGGCTATATATTGGGAACAATTTCCCTCTCCCAAAGTCAATCTCAAAAATACACCAGTACATCAATAAGTATAGTTTTTATATACTACTTGACTACTTTATTTCTAAGGTGCCTTTGTTCTGAAATCAGTACACATACTATACACGTACATAGAAAAAAGATACTTAAACTATTCGAGTTTTTTTTGCAACAATATTATATTAATTGCATATAAGAATAAGTTTTAGGGGACACTGGGTTTGAAAAGGCACCTTAAACCGGCTATCCCTTTTTTTTCAGTGTCTACTTCGTCTCACTCATTTTCACCACTGCTATGTGCTACATAACATTCTTACGTCAAGCAGGGATCCAACTCTATCTCCCTAGAATAAGGTATCCCTTAGGTTACCCTTTCGGTGTCCAGCACCCAGCATATGGGTCCAACAATAATTAATTTCAACGGATACGGGTTATGGGCACATGAATGAATTATTGTTGGACCCATATGCTGGGTGCTGGGCACCGAAAGGGTTAAGTTTTATTAAATAATATTGTCTAGCTAACACCATTTTGAACATGAGTAACTTACACGTAAAACCACTAGGAACAAAATTGTTTCTTATTAATTGTGAAATAATAGAGAAAGACCGTAATGGAAGTTATAACTTCGAAGGCAATAGGTGAACACATCAAGTCGACGAAATCAAACCTTGTCGTGACAGCAAGATGAGATCAAAATCAAAGTTATTCTAAGGGGCTTGACACCAGTCTCATGCATTTAAAAGCTTTTTAGGCATTTTTAAGCTAAGGAATGCAGATTTAACTAGATATATTAAACTATTTTGTTCTACAACTCCAAAAGAGCCAAGTCGACTCGTCAAGAATATTATAAACAAGACATAAGATATACAGCAATTGACTAAACACCGAGATCTACTTAACTGACCAGTGTTCAAGCCCTTCTTAGCCGTGGACAACTTAAGACCAGTTGAACCACGTTCGACCTTCAGCTCCTGGAGTGCTGCTTGTACTCTTCGGCGATTTAGGGGTCTTGGGAGTTGCTGGTTTGGATGACTCTGAGTTTTTGTCTTCATTGGATCCCTCGACTGCCTCCGTAGCAGATTTCATCTGAAAAAAATTATTGAGAATGTTATAAAGTATTCTCGCATTGGTCTGGTCGCAAGTAAAACTGCTGTAAGCGACGTTCAATTCCCAATTACCCTAGTTGGGCGAAGTGTTATTGGGTCATCGGCAATTGATTCGACCCGTACCACATATATTTAAATATAACCCTGCCTAGAAACAGATTTATATTACATTACCTAGTGTCCACACTATCGTGTACATTTAATATCGCTATCGAGGCCATTTGAGGCAATAAAATATCGCTTGTAATATTTGCAGTTAACCTTATCAGTACTAAAATTAATAGAACGTTTTACACATCTGCTCGCAGCCGCCTGATAACTTACCTTCATATTAGTTTTCACTTGCATCTCCCGTTCGTAGTCCCTCACGTCTTCTAAGGTCATGTTGAACCAATCGTCCATCCAGGCAAACGCCTGGCGATGACCGAGTAACAGGATTTCGCGAATCGTCTGAAAATTTACATACATACATTAACTCAAGCCTTTTTTCCCAAGGGGTGTAGGTAAAACTTGAGTCAGCAAAAATTTTTTTGCATAAAATTAAAATAGATAAATGCAAAAAATAACAACATTTAACAAATTTAGAGCCAATTTTAAATGTATCTACTGACATCTACCATAATAGGAATAAGATAATTACAAATAAAATCATCTGAGGCTGCCACAGTAATTATTATTTAATTATAATTTTCTCAAGTGCTGTGCCATAACATCATTTTACGACTTGTATTTATGTATTAAAGTCACGCGCATCTTCAATCTACTAGTGCTATATTAGGAAGAGGTACCGCAAGTCATGCCAGATTGGTTCACGCCTTAGGGTTATATTAAAGTAATCTAAAAGGAACTCACTCCTTGAACATACTCCTCAACCCTGGTCTGCAGGCCCCACACCTCGAACTTGACACTGACAGCCTTGTAACAGCACATAATGGGTTGGTGGGTGTCCCTCCAGCCCTCCACAAGGGGGCCTCGACCCGTCTTCTCTGATTTGAAGAACTTTGGGTCTTCCGCTTCCTTGTAATGATGAGGCTTGATCTCATCGTAAGCTATGTCTAAGAAGTCAACCTCTCTTTGTTCTAGTTCTTCTGGAGTCATGCCTAGACACTAGAAAAGAAAAAATATTGTGTATTCTAATGTCTATGAAAAGCTTGTCTTTGATAGCCAAAGTTCCGGTTCAATAACTTACATTTTCTGTAGTCCCATTGTTATCTTCATATCTTGTTTGAATTGATATAGCAAACTTTGGAATAAAAGAGCACTGGAAAAATAAACATATAAATAAATAAAATTATTGGTTTTAATTAATTATAATCCCATTTTTATTTAATACTTACTGTATATTCTGTAAAGATTCAGCAACATGAAAAAGACAAAAAAAAAGTTATAATCTGAATTATTTTTTGAATAATCATAAGGATTTAAGTAAATGTATCAGCTCTTATTTCAATAGTTATTTTAAAATGTAAATTGGCTTCATTCAACAAAAGATTAGGTCAATATGTTATAAGGAAAAATAATTTTAACTTAATAATTTTTATTATCAGTACAAACAAACCATGGGGGCAAACCATATTGTAGTTATAGATTATATTGTTTAAGAAATCTTATTTACCTGTAATTGTGTAAGGGTAATAATTCCATGCTTTTTCAGTGACATAAAATATTTTTGGTATCAGAGACTGGACCCAATATGGTAAGTGACTGTAAAACAAGGAAAAAGGATATATTGTTAAATGTGGTAACATTTTATGCGGATATTGTGCATTTAAGCAAGAATTAAAAGATAGTTTAAGTTATACATTTATTTCTATTATGTAACACCTTGTAGATAGTAACTGAGTAAAAACATGCTTTATATTATTTAAAGAAAGCATGATGTTTCTAGTCACACAGTCCAATGTTTATCATTATATAAATAGAAAAAAATGTGTCATACCACAGTGATAAATGCATAAATTTTAATCTAATCTGCTCAAGATTAGATAACAAATTTAAAACTGTATTTCCGGATTAAGCTATGCCACACCTAGTATGGAACTTAACTACTACTAACTGTACCAGGAAATGAATGTGACAAATATATAAACAAAAATAATCTTCACATAACAAAGATTGAACATGTCTGAGAGATTAAGAATTAAATCTTGTATGCCAAATTCAACAAAAACACACCTAGACAAATGTATTCTCTTCTCAGTGTACTGTCCCACTCCGTTGACTTCATCAGTAACCTGCTCATTTGCCACTACCTCCACTCCTTCACCGTTGCTGGATTGCTCGAAGCTATGCCGCGCTATCATGTACAGCTGACCTATGCGGTACTAAAATAAAACATAACAGTCATACACATGTTTGCAATAATTTCTCTTTATGCTACCAGACTGTTTACATAACTTATAACTATGAACTTTAAGCCTCAGACTTCCATGAGTTGCAATTATCGATAATATATGATCAATTAAAATGATAAACGGTTGAGCCAATAGCTGTGCCCTGCAGTTCGTCTAGTGAAACATCTGAGATAGTACAAATAGAAAACTAATACGCACTGCAGACATCAATCTGCAGCCATACATAAGCAATGTTATAGCTAACTATAAATCAAATACTAATCTTTCCAAGGCCGTTTTTGTCGTAAATACAACCTACATAACAAAGAAATAAAATACGCCATTGTATGTATTTTAACGGGTAATTTATACAGTTGGCTACGCTTTTGAAATTCATAAAAAGTACACATAGTTTCTGTAATAAAATCAAAATCCTGCGTAGCACAAAATCGTAAAATTAATTTGAACGAGTACCTCCTCCACTGTCATCGGCATACAAATTCTGAATTCCTTTGTTAACACCATTTTCTTAACTTGATCAAATAAAATAAAACACTATTTCCTGAAACGATAACAAATTCTGATTCCAGAAAACGCACTAATTCACAAAATTACTAGATTTCGTAAAATAATCACAGTTCAATGTATTTGACAATTTATTGACGTTGACATTTCTCAACGAACATTGATTGACTGGTTTATGAATGAGAATGGTAGGTGAGCCATGTGAGCTGATGAATGATTGAAACCAAAATAAACACTAACGTTATTTCCACAGTGATGCAGAATTGCAGAGGACTGAGTGTGTTGCGTTTAGAATTTGTAAATGTCCTAGATATGCTTCTTAGGTTATTGTAAAGTAAATGTCTATTCTGTGACATCCTATAATAAATGTTTTCTCTAGCTCGTTTTAACGCATGTCCTATAGGGTGTCCTGAAAGGTCATCAATTCATCATCATCTGCCTAGCCTTTTCCCAACTATATTGGGGTCGGCTTCCAGTGTAACTGGATGCAGCTTAATAACAGTATTTTACATGGAGCGACTGCCTACCTGATCTACACAACCCAGTTAGCACTAGTAATACGATACCCCTTGGTAAGACTGGTTGTTAGACTTTTTGGGCCACAGACCACCTGCAACGACTGTCAAAGATCTACAAATTACAGCTGGGACCAAATATTAACGTGCTTTCCGCGGGGCACGGAGGAAACTCGGTATATAATGGGTGGTCCGGTGTCCTGAAAGGTTGAGTATACCTTTCAAGACACCGGACCACCCATTATTATATACATATATATATTTAATGGTGTGGTTCCGATCATCACCACTTTCTTTATGTGAAGAACTTTTGTCACTTTCTTAATCGCCAAAAAAATTTCACCTGTCCCATACGTTTGGGTCGAGTAAACACAGAAATTTTGAAAAACAACATTATTCTGTCACTACATTTCTAAAAAGGTTTTTTTGAAGTCGAAATACCGATGTGAACGTGCTGCCGACTGCTGTTGGCCAGCACGCGACAAGCTTTTACGAAAACCATTCTTTTTCATTTAATCCAAGGTTTATTTTCTTCTTTACAGTGCATTTGTATAAAACATTGTTTTAAAAAAGGTTTTTTGAGCACTTTATGTGCATTTCTGATAATGCATCATTATTGCAAGGTGTTTTGCCTGTTAATTTTGAACATTATATAATACTGAAGATTTTACCGGATACACCGGAACACTCCGCCAACGTGTGATCAGTGCTTACGGATCGTACAGACGCCTGCACATCACACTACTACAATCTGTCAAATTTATTTAATTAATTTTCAACTGTATCACTACCGCTTTAGGTTCAAGGTTGATCAGAAAAAATTGACAGTTTCGGGTAGCTTGGTGTACTGTGTCTGTACCTTGTCGAGCGCGTATATAAGTTTCTTGTCAGGAGTTCAAACTTTCCGACCGTCGTCTGTCTAGCCTTTTCCTGCTTCTATTATAAGACGTGTTTAGTTTGCAATCACATTAGATGCAGCCAACTAAATACCAGTTTTGCAATGGAGCGATTTCCGATCTTACCCGATCTTCTTATCACAACCCATTAACTAACAAAACAACTATATCGCAGCCTGGGCAAGTACAATCTGCTAAACAGTGTGCAGCTTTTACTATTTTTGCAACAAGCCGCACATTCTTTCCACTGTATCCGAAAATATTTTTTTGATAACTGACATTGACAAATGGTAATGACAAGTTAGACGGTGACATTGACAACAATTGACATTTTGACAACAATAGTGGATTCATGCAAATCGATTAATGCTACGAGATATTTAGTAATTTAATAGAAACTTAATTTACTGCTCTAAAAAGAGGGCCTGATACGCTGCGTTGGTACCACATTGTTGTGTTCATTACTTGAACTATAAAATGGATCCCAAGGAAGTGGTAGAGCATCTAGTGGCATTAAAAGTGATGAGGTTGACCAAACCTGCTTTAATAAGCCCAAAAATCGTAACTTGCGATTCTAAAGACTTACCAGGTAATATATTAAACAATTACCTCAAAGACGATGCCACATCTGTCAACCAAATGGAAACCCTCGCTGCAGGACAGTTCTTATTACTTCCACAAAGTTTCGGGAACATTTATCTTGGAGAAACATTTTCCTGTTATGTTTGCGTACACAATGAAACGAATAATCCTGTGCAAAGCGTGTCCATAAAAGCTGATTTGCAGACAAACTCACAGAGAATATTACTAACTACTCAACAGAACCTCTCTCCTACTATGCTTGATGTAGACGAAACACTAAGTGATGTCATACACCATGAAGTCAAGGATCTTGGCACACATATTCTTGTCTGTGAGGTAACATATATGTCTAACTATAACACACTAGCATCATTTAGAAAATTCTTTAAGTTTGAAGTAATGAAACCATTGGATGTGAAGACTAAGTTTTACAATGCTGAGTCAGATGATGTCTACCTTGAAGCTCAAGTACAAAACATAACATCTGGACCTATTATATTAGAGCAGGTCTCTTTGGAAAGCTCTCAACAGTTTAATGTGAAATCATTGAATGAAATTGATGATGGAGTTTCTGTGTTTGGAGAAGTCACATTACTTCAGCCACAAGAAAGCTGCCAGTATCTGTATTGTTTGACACCAAGAGAGAATATTTCAAAGGAAATAAAACTATTGGCAGCTGCTAAAAATATTGGAAAACTGGATATTGTGTGGAGGTCTAACTTGGGTGAAAAGGGGCGGTTGCAAACTAGCCAATTGCAGAGAATGACACCTGACTATGGAGATATAAGGCTTACATTTGAAAAATTACCGAGTAAGGTGTCTGTAGAGGAGCCCTTTGATTTCCAATGCAAAATAGTCAATGCAAGTGAGAGGACCCTTGACTTAATTCTAAAACTACGCTCACTTCAGGATTCTAGTCTTCTTTGGTGTGGCATTTCAAACAAGAAGCTTGGACCATTAGAGCCTGGCCAATCTTTATACGTCAACTTAACAGCCCTGCCAATAAATACAGGTCTATGTAATATATCAGGAGTATCTTTATTAGATTTATTCCTGAAGAGAACTTATGATTATGATGATTTAGCATCTGTTTTTGTCTATTGAGCTTAAGTTATATTAAATAAATATTATAATATATATTGAATCAATTCTTTTATTTGATATTCTATTGCTGTACCCTGGTAATGCAGACAGGAATTGTAAATATCTTTCTCCGAGTTGAGGAAAGAGTTGATCACACAACTGCCCAAAAATAACATTCTGTGTTAGTTATTATCAATTATTATCGATTGCCAATGATAGGATAAGGATAAAACCTCTATTAAATGAAGGGATTACGAAACCTAAAATTGGAAGTAATTTAATACTTATAGTTTTTGCTAGGGCATCATTTTTATGCCTATACATCCTTCCGTCTGCCATTTTTTTTTTAAGATAAAGTTATTTTTATTTTGCATAAGATGAGTATGTATAGTCTTATAATTAAATAAATGTAGCTACATGTTTTTCATTTAGCAATGCCGTAAATAAGGCGCAATAAGGTAAACTTAATGAATATAATATTAAAAAAATAGAGTTTGCTACCTAAAAAATATGTGTTCGGCGGTTCGCTCCTTGCTTACTCTTTGGAGCTAATCGAAGGGGCCAATCATTTTAATTATGAACGGAGATGTAGACTGTGCTTTAAAAACAGCATTGCCAGAATAAAAAATAATTAAATTTAAAAAAATGTGTAATCTATGTTATGTCATGTCACCTATGTCTGTCAATTTTCTGCCAGTTTGGAGTTTAGATTTTGGGAATTTTCAAGTTTTTGAGTACTTCTCTTTATTATATTCGTCAAGGAATGATTTTGAACTACAAATAACATTTACTCTGCTGAATGAAATTTATTTAAGGGTTAAATGACGATAAGCTTCCGCACAGTATAATAAAATTGACTGTAATCACAATAACGAATGTTCCTATTGTGAACAATTCTGATGTGGCCCAATCATGTCGATTCGGACTGTGACTTTGTTATCTTAGCTAATTTCCTTTTGAACGTTGAAGTGTGAAAACGGAAACATAATTGTACTGAAAAATGGCATATCAGACGCTTCTCCAGGAGTACATGCTCATACCTCCAGTGACCAGGGCATATACCACGGCTTGTGTTGTTACTACGTTAGCTGTCGTAAGATTCTTATTTGTTTGTTTTTTTAATTATACGTGTCATTTGCTGAGTCATTATAACTTTTTGAAATGAACATTTAGATTACTTTTAGGAATTTAGGGTAGCTTTGGTGAAACTAATGATAATAACACTCTTTTTCTGTTTCAGCAACTGGACCTAGTCTCACCATTTCAGTTATATTTTAATCCTAATCTTATACTTAAGAAATACCAATTATGGAGGCTAATAAGCACATTTCTATTCTTTGGGAATTTAGGATTCAACTTTTTCTTCAATATGATATTCACCTACAGATATTGTAGAATGTTAGAAGAGGGCTCTTTTAGAGGAAGAACTGCTGATTTTGTTGTTATGTTCGTGTTTGGAGGTGTACTCATGATTGTATCCTTTTTACTTCAAATTATTCAACATTTAACCCTTTCGCTGCCCAGCACCCAGCGTAATATGGGCATTGGACTCATATGCTGGGTGCTGGGCAGCAAAAGGGTCAAGCCACTTTAACTAGGCTAAATTACTGCGAGGTCTTGTTTATTGTTGAATTGGTTGACACTGCACAACATTGCATGGTAAGTCAAAGACTTAAAGCAGGCATGTTATTAAGTTTCAATTTCAGTGATGTAATAGTTGGCTCACAACTGTATAATCATTGCCAATTAGAAATAAAGGATGACTGTTTGCCAAATATTTTTAAATTTCCTTAACAGTTTTTAATCAGCTGTGTGCTTTCTTTGTGAATTTATTATTTTTAGGACAAGCATTTACTATAATGATTGTGTATGTATGGTCTAGAAGAAACGTCTTTGTGAGGATGAACTTCTTTGGTCTCATGAACTTTCAGGTAATGTTTATGTATATTATTTTACTAGACTATTTGTTTTGGTGCTCCGAATTACAGCTTTAAAACGGTGTCTTATAATCTCATAGATTTTTTTTATTGGTAACACAAGTTTAACTGTCTACTACTACATACAGAGTTTTGTCCACAAATTGTTTTAACTCAAATGTAACCAATTTTCTTTTCAGGCTCCGTACCTTCCCTGGGTGTTATTGGGTTTCTCCGTGCTACTCGGTAATGCAATATCAGTAGACTTAGTGGGTATGGCTATTGGCCATATATATTTCTTTATGGAGGATGTACTACCAAGACAGAATGGGGGTCAAAAAATACTGAAGACACCAAAGTTTTTGTAAGTGGTAATTTTTTTCCAAAACTTAATTTTTGAATTTATTTTATCCATTATTTTCAATAACTACCGATTTTTAAAAAAGGAAACATGTTGAATACCAGTATATTAACATGTGGATGCCTACTGGTTTCAGGAAAAAGTTATTTGATCCTGCCCCAGAGCCAGACTATGGCCCTCTCCCGGAGCTGGATAACGTGCGACCAGGAGGTTACGACTGGCGCCGCCGACCTAATGAAGACGAGGATGCTAGATAAACTACCTCTTGGTCACTGAGATAAGATGCAATTTCGAAGCCAAAATATTTATTTAAGAATGTCTAATGATTTCTAATATCTTTTGATGCATTGCTCTTAAAATTAATGATATCCTCCATATAAATACAAACAGTTCCATAGTAATTATTGAGCAGAACCTTAAGATTTCTATGCTCATTTTTCCTAGAGCTAACAATAGTATTGTATATAACCTAACATTCTTTCAAGTTCTTATTTAATCTGAAAGACCAAGCAATATGTTTTTTTCATGGGTAGTGGATTATTGTTTATCATACAGTGAAAACGTTATATGAATTTGTACAAAACGAATGCCGACGTGATTACGATTTCGTCGTTAGAATCAATATAAGGTATTTTGTGTAAAAAGTTTATTGATAAGGGTCTGTTAATTGTGAATACAAATGATTGATAAATACTATTTTGTTTTATTGTAGTATTAGATAAATTGGCATAACATGAAATGCCATAACTTCAGATTTTGCATTTTGTTCATAATAATACCAGTACTCTCCTGGATTTCTCCCACTGTTGGGCAAAAGCCTCTTCTCATACAGACTTCTAACTTCTCATGTTATCGTGAAATCAGTGATAGGTAGTTTGTCGGTTCGTTTGCTCTAACCTGATTTTATAAAAATGTACTTCGACTTCCTTGAACTGCTCTAAAATAAACCCCTTTTCCTGTGTACCCATAAATCTGGTTGTACCTTTTGTACCTACTATGTATGATGTATGCAAAACTAGCGGTTGTCCGCGATTTCGTTCGCGTTCGTTAGGAAATTGTGATGAGTTCGTGAGAAAAAAATAATTAAAAGTAGCCTGTGTGCTATTCCCGACTAATAATTTATCTCCGAGACAAATTTCATCCAGATCCGTTCAGCCGTTTTGGCATGATTGAGTAACAAAGATCCATTCATACAAACATCCGCATGTAAAATAATTATAAGATTGTTCTCTTGTAATCAACAGCGGCTTTTATCACTAAATTATCGCAGCAAAATGTATAATTATTCATCTTAATGAGACCCTGGTGTGGTGTTACCAGTTTGTCAGATGCTACATTCTTTATCACAGGGATGGTGATGTAATCAAAGATTAGATCGTAATCAGAATTGTTTATTCTACATTCACGCAATCTCATGGTGAACTTTAAAAACACAATTACAGTTGATAAGTCCAAGTCAATAAGTAATGATAAGCGTTTGATCAATGACTACTTACAGCCAATACCTTGACATACTTGGTAATCTACTGTCAAGATTCTCTGCTACTGAATTTTATTTACAAATTGTAAGCCACGTCTAACCTGGCCAATTTGTCTCAAAGAACTATCACTAATTTGGTTAACACGACGATTGCACATTCAGGTCACGGTTAAAACGAAACTTACAAAGCCCAACTAACAAGTCAATGGGATAACGCTACTTTTTTAACGTAAACTTTATTAGCGTTATTTAGAAATATCACAGCTCGTGATATTGTACTATTTACAAATCAATGAGTGAGAGCTCCACTAGTTTCGTTTTACCCGTAACGTCATTTCTGTTAATTTACTTCAAATTTTAATAACAGACACTTTATATTAAATGATTTCAGCTAATGATTAACTATGGTTTCTAATTAAGCAAGTTATTACACCCAGTGTGTTTGTCGTGTCATTCTTAATTATAAAAAGCTGCGTTTAAATTAAAGTTTGAAAAAAAAAAAACATACAATCATAACACATATAATTTACATAAAAATTTATAAAAGAACATAAGTGTCTTAGAATAGAACCGTTAGTTGTGATCGTTTCGAACATAGTTTCGTAACATTATTAAAACTACTAGTAACAACAAGAACATTATTTCTAGTTGTATTCAGTCTTCATTCAAACTCTCACACTCAATTCCAAAACACAGTTGATTGTGAAATCAAATATTCATTCTATTTTACAATTGGGCCAACAAAATCAAAATTGAAAAGGCGGCATGATATTTTTCACGTTAAATACAGTTTGTTCTTAATTACATCTTCAGGAAAACATCACAGTTATCTAGTACACAACCCGTACGCGTGCTGACTAACTTTCAGTGCAATGTCTATTATCGATTTCTACAACACCTCCCGTTTTACTAATACTAGCAACACCTGAATAGATTCCTAAATATTAATGCCCTTGGTGCATTTCAACTCTTAGCCCTGAGCCGAGGGTTGAAAATACAACAGAGCGCCTTTATTTAGGCACACATTTAGGTGTCGCCTATTTGTAGTGAAGTTGTTTTCAATGAATACCCGTTGCGATAATTGATTTTTCACTCCATCAAATTAGTTTTAATTGACTTTTTATAGGACGACTAATACAGTCCAAGCAAACCACGACCTTACAGTTACGAGAATAAAGATCACTGATTTTGACAGTGGTTCCAAGTCAAAGGTAAAATATCTGCGAAAGTACTGTAGGTATTCTATCAAATTGTAGTAAGATTGTGTCGTAAAATAAAAGATAGTAGAAGTAGGTCTGTCGTTTTAAAGATTACTAATGTCGGTCACGGATAACTTTCGATGACCCAAGTAGGTACACTCGGAATTATAGCAAATCTTACACTAAATAAACGGCACTTTGTTGTTTTCAGCATTACAACCACATCAACATCAAACAGCTTCATGTAAACCACAATAATTTAGAAGCAAAACAGTCAGATCATGGCGTCACAGCGTGATATCTCTGAATAAACAATTCTATTTGACAACTAACATAGGTAGACAGAATCAAGCTTAGGAGGTGACCTATGGATGTCTCAACATGACCTGGCAACCCGGCCTGTACCTTACAACAAAGCATACAACAACTTTTGAGATCATACAGAAATATCTAGTATAGCGAAAAGCTGAAGTTATTATAGTACAAAAAGTATTTACACACTACTATGCACAATGTAATAATTAAATGACAAATATACATACAAAACAGATTCTCAGAAACACATCTGTCTCATAATTTATCGCAATGAATCAAATGAAGTAGGCACCTCCTTCACTTTTAACCAAATACATCCAAAAATAATTACAGATCAATTACAAAAAAAAGAGTCGAAACTTCATTTTTTTTGGCTTCGTTGTTTATCACTATTATTTAACTAAATTTTGTAGTAATCTTGAACAAAAAATGTACCTAGAATCTAGCTACATAAATCACATGGGGACATTTTCATAGCGCTACGATAGCAAGTAGCACCGTTATGTCGTCCGGTTTTCCCCCTGCGGACAAAATATAGAATTAGTTATGACGCGGCATTCATGTTATTAAAATTTCTAAAGACTCATTCACTTTTATTTTATATCTAAAATCATGAAAATCAATTCAGACAAATAATAATATTTTAGCAATCACTTTCGACACTTATTTTAAAATTTCGATTGTTGTTACTCACCAATGGCGTCGATGCCATTCTGTCGTGCGCTCTTGGCGAAGGGCGACATGTAGCAGCCATCAAAGGACAGGTTGCGTGCCATCCAAGCGATGGAGTTGGCGACTGCCTGCAGCCGCTTGGTCTCGCCGGCGAGGCCAACCGCGCGCCGCATCTCCGCCACCAGCACTGGTTCGGGGACGTTGTCAAACACGCCGTCCGTCGCCACCAGGATCACGTCACCGCACTCCACTGTGAACTCTGACGTCTCCGCTGATTCTGGCCTATAAAATGAAGAAGTTCTGAATCAATATCACATCTCAAAATGATGATGAGGGTTACACATATTTTTTTATAGTATACATAGACCATTTGGTGCTAAGTCTTAACCGCATGTACACTCTACATGTTATCAAAAATTTGATTAATTGTGTACTGGAATGATCATTATTATCTATTTCTTAGCGTGTCGTTGGCAATTTTTTATTAAATATGTTTGGCCCAAAATTCAGCTATGCGAACTCCGCTCGCTGATGCAGTCATAAGACCGTCAAGTGCGTAGGTGTTACATGCAGCACAAGATGAAAGATGGGCCATAGTCTGTGAAGACACGCCGTTTACACATTTGAGATCTCAGCCGTCCATGAACCCCCATCTGAAGAGATTGTCTTTGCTACGGCCGACTTGGGTTCGGAGTCTATTCAGAGATTTCTAAGTCGGCCACGGCAAAGCATGCCCATGTGAAAGGCTTTCAGACGGCTCGATGAAGCCGTATCATGACAGTATTATTTTAATGGCAAATAAATGATAAATTTGCCAAATCTAAAGCTTTCGTCGGCCAGTTAATTGTCCCTTTGTAGTCAGGATCAACCAGTTCATTTACCTTATTATCAACTTATAAATAGTGATAGTTACTAATTACAAAAACCTCCAATGAGAGCGACTGGCAGACAGGTAAACACTTCATAATTGAATATTACGTTTCCATCCTATCCTTACTGGCTTGCTTGAGTTTGCATGGTATTTAGGCATGACAGGGTAGTGATACTCAATGATGACCGACACCATTAATAGATATCTTTTAACCCTCAATAAATAAGAGTAAAAGTGGTCTGATCCATCCACGCAGTAATGTAATCATGATCACTATGTAAACAACGCGCTTTGAATGCAGTGATAATGAGTATGATGTTGAATGTACACTACTTTACGTGGACAGTGTGAATGTTTATGCTTTGAAGGACCCAGCATCATGTGATAAAACCACTTCTTTTTAAGTGCTCACTGACGCAGCATGATTGCGTGAAAGACAGTCCTCCCTGATTATTTTTAGTAGTGTTAAAAGACATACACTAAGGAGTGCCCAAGTACTTATCGATATCTTTTTCGCAGCTCCATATTTCAGAATGGGTCCAGCAGTTATGGTTCGTTCAGTACTGAAATTCTATGCAGTTATGGTTAGTTCAGTCATGATATAGGTAGGTATGAAGAAATTTTACTATCTAGCAAACTCAGCTCTGCAATACACTCACTTCACTTCTAACGCTATTCATACATAAGAACTATCACAGCTACACTACCCGTTCTTGTAACTACGAAATGCTTCTAAAAAGACGCAATTTAGAATAAATACATAACTAAATACTTAAAGACGAGAAGAATAACAGAGTAAAAAAAAACATTGGACTTTATTCTTGTCCAGTTAACTACATAACAGCGAGCGTAGTACATAATTGGGGCGCTAAGACGTAACCACTCAATTCTAGGATGTATCATGTAGGTACACAAGAAGTATATGTATATGCATGCACTATCCAAACAGTTATAACAATTAAAGTTTATAAATAAATAGTGAGGACAGTGTGTCGTTTATTTGATGTCAATGACGTAATTAAATAGTGTCAACAACCTCACAGCTATTCCATTCTTACATTGTGACGTCATTAGAATGATCTTGTGATTAGTGTTACACGTCGAGATTTATTTGAAAAAGAGTTTATCAAATTCTTTCGTTTATTCTGTCAATAATAAACAAGTAAACACAATTCCATAAATTTTTAAGAGAACGCGCAAGTTTAAGGACCTGGCAAATTTCCAATGAGCTAAAAATTCTAATATTAGTGCATACAGAAATACAACAGCTGTATGTGGAATGAGCACATGACTACTAGTCTCGTGGTTGAAGCATAATGAGTCTTATGACTGCGCAAACTAAATCCGGATCAGAACGTATATTTCATGTTTCCTCTGCTAATTGTATTGATAAGGAAACCTCACTTTTAGTCAACTAATTAAGAAGAATTTTAATGCGGTGTTATTCGACATATTAATCTCTTCTGACCCGCAAACGTGATTGTACAAGGTCATAAAAGTTCATTAATGTCCTCATTATAATGAGTCTGAATTAAACTGTTACGTTATGTTGACAGTGTTTGTAAATAGAATTTGTTTGTAAACTTTTACTTCGGTTCTTCAATACACCTCGATACTTGCTCTATTGGCAATTGTATGCTTAAAATAGAGGCTTATAACTTATTAATATAAAGCACAGTATCACTTGATAAAGCTCAAGTATTAATTATATCTTAATATCATCATAATCTGCCTATCCCCTTGCTGTTTCCCAACATGTTTTGTCAATCTAACCGGACTCAGCTGAATATCAGTATTTTACATGGAAACATTGTAAGAAAAAGACAGAGGTAATCGTCACGATTCATAGGAGAGACTTTCATCGTTGTATGTATCGTGTTGTACTGAGCTGAGCTAGACTATGAGCTCACAATGTAAACCAATTACATATACCGCTCGGCGCCAGTTCCCTAATAGCCGTTACTGTGGTTTATACTGATGCATAGCAGTAATTCGGACACACGAAATGTAAATTAGCCTGGAAGGAGGACGAATACAGCAAAACTATGTACAAAGCTGCTTTCAAAACATAACGGCAGAGTTTCGAAAATTGATTTGGCACGACACCAAATGAAAACTGTCAACAATACGCAGCGACGAGTTTTCACCCAAACTATCGTAGAATGCCCGACATTCTTATGGCAAAAATAAGCATAGTGCAGTTTAATTTCGTATCGAGAGGAAAGATATTCTGAAACATGTTTGAGTTACCCATAAGCCTTCAGTAGTATTTACACTATTATCGGTATTGAAGTAACCTTTCGCTCTAATTCTGATTTTATCATCAAGAAATTATGACGCACTATACTTCTTTTATCAAATAAGCAGACGCGAGATAAACACATAAATAACAATCCCTGGGCATTCAGTACAATGTCATTTTAAAATAATCTTGATATCGTATAAATATCACCATCTCGCGTAGTATTCACCTCAAATATTCAATCAAGAACATCATTTTAATTTCACTTTTGTTTAGTGGCCAAAAGCGCTACTACCGAGCGAGCATGCATGAGGTTTGATTCCCATCTCAGGCAAAGTGTTATTGGGCTTTTCCATCAGGGATTTCTCAGTAGCAGCCCACTTTCTGGATCTGTGCCCGATGGCAATAGGCTCGGCCCCTATTATATGGGTCTTGAACGTAAGCGTGATCTCATGTTATTTGATTTTATTGTTTTCTTTTCCAATTGTAAGACCATATGAATATGTACGTAGAGTATTTACTATTGTATGAAATATAATCGAATTGTATTCAGTAGCAAAGACATAACAAAGCGAAGGTTGAATGCCTAATGTGTACCTCGAGCTGCAAAAAAAAAACCTTTGCGTCTACCAAAAATACGGTGGTTTCTGTCACATGAAATTCATGATGATGTCGTCACTCTTCTTACACTTTGAATGTTTTCAGAAGTGATACTTTCAAATGCAAATACGATTTCTCTATACAAGTTGCTGTTATGTTATGCTGAAATATTTGAAAGCATACCTGTCACTTAGCACATTCCGGTCGTGCCCTGGCGGCGGCAAGCTGAGCTGGTAGGGCGTGTTGAAGTAGTGCTGCTGCTCATGCGAGCGGTGGACCACTCGGCCCCCGCGCACTACCATGTACCCGCTGTCACCTATGTTGGCCGCGCGCATCACGCTCTCCGACCGGTCTAGGATCATCACACATGCCGTGCTGCTTCCTATAACAAACAATGTGAAACTAAGCTGGATGGACTAACTAACATCTTCGATTTTTATCACTTTTAGGAGAAGAAAAAGTCTATATCTTGGTTTATTTTCTTTACGTAACATTATTATCCAGTCTTATCATCGTGTTTTTATCATTGACAAATTGTCATTTGTTTTGCATGAAATTAAAAACCAATTTAGTTATATAAAAAAGTATAGTAAATATGAAAATGGACAAGTAAACGTGGTCACTCACAATGGGCCTTATCAGAAGGCTTAAAGTCACCCAAAGGGCAATGGAGAGGGCTATGCTCGGAGTTTCCTTGCGTGATCGAATCAGAAATGAAGGCATCCGCAAGAGAACCAAGGTTACCGACGTAGCCCGAAGAATTGCCTAAGTGGCAGCGGGAAGGGCACATTGCTCGCAGAACGGATGGTCGATGGGGCCGAAAAGTTCTGGAGTGGCGACCGCGAACCGGAAGATGTTCCGTTGGAAGGCCTCCCACTAGGTGGACAGATGACCTGGTGAAGGTTGCGGGGATCCGCTGGATGCGGGACCGGTCAATGCGGCAACACTTGGGGGAGGCCTATGTCCAGCAGTGGACGTCTTTCGGCTGAATTGATATGATGATGGACAAGTAAACAACAAGGTACAGACGCCAGCACATCAAGCTTCCCGAAACTCAAATTTTCCCAATCAACTTTGAACCTAACACTTCAGCGATAAAGTTGAAAATCTATTAAAGAAATTTAAGAGATTGTAGTAGGTTGATGTGCTAGCGTCTGTACAGGAAGTCTAAGAACAAATAAAAATATATCATGAAGCATATACACAGCATTTATCAGTAATTTATTTTCTTGAGCACAACTACAGATCATTGTTTGCTAGTTAACTCAGGAAAATAAAAGAGGACTTTGTATTGTTTAATTGAGACAGTTGTCTGCAATATAAATATTATTAGTAGTCTTGAATATACATACAGCAAGAGCGCAGTCTATCTGTATCTAATTTGGTCAAGGTGAGGCTTTTCTCAGGCTAGTTATGCATGGCTAGAAGAGATAACTAAGAACTTGTAGAAGAAAAATAGGTAGATAGATGTCCGCATTGATCGATAAGATTGTTAATGAGTCTGCATTTGATATGACTACTCATTATGGTTTTCTAATCAGTCAGTGTTTGACTCTCAACACTTGTATCTTATTATGGAATTTGGATGCACTGTGACTGTATATTGAGAAGGTACGCTTTTATAATAATAATATTTTGATTGAAAAGAGTGTCCATGGAGTTTCTTGCCCATTATTCTCCATAGAGATCTACGAGCCTTGGAATGGGCAAGTACAGTACTTTCACAAGTTATTATGTCTTGTGTCTGTGATGGTAGCTTGACTCTGTTTGTTTGTGACATTGAATAGTGCATGTAATGGTCTAATTGAAATAAATGCTTTTAGTTTGAGTTTTGATAAGTAATGTCAAAAAAGAGTATCTTATTTTTAAATGTAAATATTTTTAGCTTTCCACCAGGTATGAAATCAATATTTATTTACAATGGTTGCCCAATACTAAACTTTTGAAACCTAAGACACACATGTCTCCACTACCAGAATAACTAGCACATTCAAAAAAAGGTTTATTGTGATTTTTCTGCTTTTGAATAGGTACCAAAAGTTTTTACAAACCTAGTATTGGTTTCTTATGTTCCAATAATTCGTAATATGACTTGGCCAGCAGGTCCCCTGGCTCTGACATCTTGAAGTGCCCCATCTGGACTAGCCTCTCACACGTCCTCATGAGGTACGAGGAGAACTCGCCAGGGTCGATGCCGTAAGCACGCCATCCACCTACACCATCTGCCACACCTGTTCAACATAACTTGTTAGTGTTATCAACATCGTTACTGAAAAAAAAAACTGTTTTGCTTGAGGTACCAGAAAAAAAAAAATTATAAGCAACTAAAAAGCGGATTAAAACTTATTACAAACATAATATGTGAGGTCATCGCATATTTAATGTTCAGAACACCTTCAAGAAGTTATTAAGATACATTATTTGTATGGTAAATACATAAGTAAATACCATAGTTTCCTCTTGCTGTGAGCTCAGCAGGGATTTATAAGTCAGTGTATTCAAAGCCAGAGTATAAACATTGGTTTTGGAAGAAATAGGTAACAAAACTAGCCAACAAATAACCACAGTTATGACCACACAATTGACAAAAATCTATGTATACAACATTATGCTATAGAAATACTATTCAATTCATACACATCAACAAACAAATGAAATAATCAATTTCATTTGTTTGTAGATGTGTACGAATTTGCAGACAATGCTAATTGTTTCGTATATTTTGTGTCTTAAATTATTACTAACATAATGAGGTAGGTCAGGTCCTCACATATGAATAGGATGGTGGTAGAAGATCCTCAGCCCCAGAGGATCTCTAGAGTGAACTTCCTCCTACATATTTAGGACTAGATGTGCCTGCGACTTCGTCTGCGTGGAGATGGATCTTTCTCAGCCTGCTACTTGCACAGGCACTTCGTTACGGGTCTATTTTGTTCCACTTCTGAGCAAAGACCTCCCCTAATTCCTTCTAGAAACTCTTTTCCTGCGTCACCTCGAACCAGCCCTCGCGGTAAGCGTCCAGGCCGTCCAGGTCGGATCCACTTCTTTGTGACCCACTGCCATTTCAGCCTAGCAGCATCATTCCCGTTTTAGAACACAGAGTGGTGTTTTGAACTCAATTTTGTCTTTTTACACACAAAATGCTGCATTTGATTGCTATTTTCCCTTCGGCAAACTCCAAGGCGGATCTTTGCAACTCGGTGAGCGAGCAGGTCTGAACATCATAGATTAGGACTCGTGGTTAAATAATTATAGCCGCACAGATCGAACTGCAAAATTCAGGCGGTGCAGTCCGCGGATGGGTGGCCATACATTTCATATCGAGGTCCCTCCGTGTCTCGTAAAGTACGTTACGCTGTCGGTCTCAACTGCCGTTTGAAGATCTTTAACAGTCAATATGGGTCGAAGCCCGAAAGTCTGACAACCATTATGAACCGTATCAAGGCGTATCGTATTACCCAGTAACTGAGTTGAGAAGGTCAGATACGCTCGATGTAACATGCTAGCATTCACTGCATGCGACTTTAAGCCGACCCCAACTTAGTTGGTAAAATGCAGACAAATGGTGATTATCTTGCTTGTGATTCGCCAGTCCCTATTTAAAGTAATTCATTGGCCAATTGTATATTTTCTTGTCTGGAAGGAACTCTCACAATAGTTTTGAGTACTAATTTTGTTATCTATTCAAAGATGCATTGACGTCGTTTGATCAAAGTCATAGTAAAAGAAGACACTTTTGAATATCAAACTTTATCGAAAATGGAATTGAATCTAATTGCCTATCCGCAAGGGAGCTCTAGTACAACTGGCATATTTTGACGAGTCTCCAGAAAATCAAACCTTACAGCGAGCCACCCATAAGGCTATTTTTCGTGCTGCCATTGGATAGGCGGCCAGGTCGACGCACCGTAGATTAGGCCTCATGGCTTCGTCCATGGGTAAGAAATATCTAATAGTATGGGTCGGTTATTGTGAATTGATCAAATTACCAAGCATTTTGATACCGATTGATTGGTAATAGGTTCGTCCCTTATTACATGGGACTTAAACATTACTGGCAATGTGGGTGTACTATTAAACGGTACACCTCTGCCTAACCGTTCTGGGAAATACAGGCGAAATGTTATGTTCTACAGTAACATAATATTATTATGTTGTTGATTGTGCTGTGCATCATATTGCAGCTTCATATAGCGTACTTTCCCATTAAGAGTCATCTTCTAATGGACCCCTGTCGTTGTTATGGTGTGATGTGTGGTTATATATAATTTTGTTCCGCGAGTTATTTGCATTCTATGATATTTCCTAAGATATTCATCTAAATAAAATGGTGTAAAGGTCACAATTGAATGCTAAAGATGACTAAAATATTTATTTTGCTAAGGATTGATACTATGTTGGTAAAAACACCTTCGTAAATAAAGCATTATTTTTGGCCAAAGTTAAAAATCATAAAATGATTATTGTTAGCCAACCTTAAAAGATAGGCATATGCTGTCGCGGACTTTTTGTTAGACCTTTTTAAGAGAAATAATTCCCTCCTACATTATTTTCGTGTAACTTTAACTGTTTGCGCAGCGCAAGCAAAAGAAGCTCTCAAAAAGAATACATTTTCCCCGTTTTTGCATTATTTTTCATTAATGCTCCGCTCATATTGGTTGTAGCATGATAATATATAATATAGCCTATATATAGCCTTCCTCGATAAGTGGGCTATCCAACACTAAAAGATTTTTTCAATTTGAACCAGCAGTTCCTGAGATTAGCGCCTTCAACCAAACACAAGCTCTTCAGATTTATAATATTAGTATAGATATCAGGGTCTCCAAAGGACCATATGTTTTAAAAATCAACATAGTATACCCTTTATTATTTGGAATAAACTTCTGGCAAAAAATGGTCAAAGGAAACAAGGTGAATCATCAATTTATCAATCAACTAGCTGTGCCCGGCATGCGTTGCAATGCACCTTTTTCCTATCCTACCTACCTATCCTACCTACCCTACCTACCTACTTACCTACCCTACCCACCTACCCTGCCTACCTACCCTACCTACCTACCCTACCTACCTATCAACCCTACCTACCTACCTACCTACCATGTATCCTATGTCCATCTCCTGGTTCTAAGCTACCTCCCCACCAATTTTCAGCCAAATCGGTTCAGCCGTTCTTGAGTTATAAATAGTGTAACTAACACGTCTTTCTTTTATATATATAGATGTTTGAGAAAACTCGTTTTAGTTTTTCGGAGATGAGCTCAATTTCTTTTGTGAAAAAGTATCAATAATTTCTTTACATATAGCTATTATTATACTGAGTGAGAGTATTGTTGATAAGGATCAATATTAAATTAGTATAGGAAATGTGAATAGTACCAAATAGGAACATTATTAGCAATTTTGGCATTATACCTCCTAATTTTTTCACCTAATCACTTGGTTTAGATAACAACCATAAAATGGTTTTTAATTAATTTTTCATTGCCACCAAATGTACCTAGAATGCTCAGATTAAATATATTTTTGTTTCATAATTTAACTTTTTTTGAAATTATTAACATAATAAATCAAACAGACCTTTTTTATTCTATTTCATTAACAAAATAATGAAAACACTGAAAATCTTCAGAATGTTTTTGAATCTAGGGTTAAAAGATATACAGAAACTGCAATAATATAGCTTATGTAAATTGGTGAGCTTAACCCAGAATTGGGTTTTCTTACAGCAAACCTTACTTTGATTGTGAGATTTGGAAAAGAGGATATACCTATGTGTCTTTTTTTTGCTCATTCCGCAGATTACTTTCTGATAAACATTATTTTATATTTTTTATTCCATGATCACTGAACTCTCTACTTCTTATCAAAGTAGAACACAATTAGTCACAAACATTATAAGAATAAAATAACTTGAGACAAAACACATCATCTCACTACAGCAATAAATTATTTATTAATCAAGTCATTCTTTATTTATGGTATAATAAATTACAATCAGGCATTTTAAATTCTTAGTTAGTATTATGAACGAAAAAAAAATACAATGTAAATACAATTAAATGATCCGTAAAATAAAACATAAGAACACAACACACCATAACATGAAAAGTAGTGTCGTTTTTTATGAAAATTTCCAAAATTCTGTTTACATATTTTGCTTTGAACAACTAAGTATTTGTTTATGATATTTTAGTTATATTTTCATCACTTACTTGAATTTATGAATCAAGATAGCCTATTTTTAATGAAAAAAACAGGAAATCAATTTTGAATTGGTTGATAGTTACAAAAGCCACAAGTAGAACGTAATAAGTTTCTAAAGCATGAAAAAGCTTTGTGATAATGAAATTTAAAGAAAATAGATAAAAACGATGATAGTAAGTTCATAAAATAAACTTAATCGTCTTACCAATAACATCCGCGTTGCTGGAATTGGCGGAGAACCATGCGTCGTCACCGAACTGTCCTTTGCGCGTTCTTCCATTAGCAATGTCTTTGGGAAAACCACACACAACTGATACTAAATATGGGTGTTTTGTCGTTGAAACATTTAATTCAGTAGCACTTGAGAAATTCGAAAGTCCATTTCGTAAAGCACGTGATAGCAGTCTCCCTGTCCAGAAAATAGACTGCATCATTCATTAGTTGAATCGTACTTTGACACCAGCCTTTCACAAGAGATCAAATGAAACTAACGAAACCATTTTTAGAGAACAACAACACTTAAGAGTCATATTTATCTACAACATAAATTTAAAATGAAGTTTAGTAAATTAGACGTATCTTCAATTTTTGTATTACATTTGTCTCGTGACTGAGGAACGATCATGAACATTGGACAGACAGCCATAGATAGATACGCCATAGAGTAGAGAGAGAATTCAAAAGAATAAGGAAAAAAAATCATTTCGACACATTTTCTGCTATGGCAATTATATTTTTGTTACTGTTGCTTTGATCAATTTTAAGTCTTTGTAGGCTTTATAGGTTCGACTTCCAGGCTAATATAATGTTAAAAAAGAAGAACAGGTATAATCATGTAGTAAATAACATACAGTTTAGGTATTTCAAGTTTAAGAAGAAGCCGTCGATGTATTACTAGCCTTACTTCTTACGTCAAAAGCCAACCAGAACCAATTTAAACTTTATTTGTACTAGGTTAGCGGCTATAAACGCGTGAGCACCTTTTGATTGGCGTACAATATTGATCCATAAACAATAAGCTTAGTCTGACGTTTCAAACGGATCTATGGAAAAGGAAGGCGTTGTAGAACCATCAGAAGAAATCTCATCTTTTCCGAATAATTGTAATGACGGCCGCTAATTGATTAGTTGTAATTCAACGCCGATTTACAATTTTATCATCTTATACGTTAGTGATAGTATTTTGGAGACAATATTTCGATTAAAAGTGTAAAGAAAAGGCATAAAACTGGTGTTCGATAAGTCACTTGGCAATATGCCTGCCGTCAGGGGAGATGGAATGCGAGGACTCGCAGTCTTCATATCAGACATAAGAAATTGTAAAAGCAAAGAAGCAGAAATAAAGAGGATCAATAAAGAACTGGCCAATATAAGAAGTAAGTTCAAAGGTGACAAAACACTCGATGGCTATCAAAAAAAGAAATATGTATGTAAACTTTTATTTATCTTTTTGCTGGGTCATGATATCGACTTTGGTCATATGGAAGCAGTCAACCTACTTTCATCCAACAAATATTCCGAAAAACAAATAGGCTATTTGTTCATATCAGTACTGGTCAACACCAACAGTGATCTAATTAAGCTCATCATCCAGAGCATTAAAAATGACCTGCAGTCACGTAATCCTATACACGTAAATTTGGCTCTGCAATGTATCGCCAACATTGGCAGCAAAGACATGGCAGAAGCATTTGGCACAGAAATTCCAAAGCTTCTTGTCTCAGGAGATACAATGGATGTGGTGAAGCAATCTGCAGCTCTTTGCCTGTTAAGACTGTTCAGGAAGTCACCTGAAATAATTCCTGGAGGTGAGTGGACCTCTCGCATCATTCACCTATTGAATGACCCACACATGGGTGTTGTAACAGCAGCAACATCTCTTATTGATGCCCTTGTTAAAAAGAATCCAGAAGAGTACAAAGGTTGCGTAACACTAGCAGTTGCTAGACTGAGTAGGATTGTTACTGCCAGTTACACAGATCTTCAAGATTATACATATTACTTTGTGCCAGCCCCCTGGCTCTCAGTCAAACTCTTGCGCCTGCTGCAGAACTATACTCCACCATCTGAAGAGCCTGGTGTCAGAGGTCGCCTATCGGAATGTTTGGAAACCATTTTTAATAAGGCCCAAGAACCTCCTAAATCTAAAAAAGTACAGCATTCAAATGCTAAGAATGCAGTATTGTTTGAGGCTATCAGTCTAATTATACATAATGACAGTGAACCTAATTTGCTTGTTCGGGCATGCAACCAACTTGGCCAATTCCTTAGCAACCGTGAGACTAATCTAAGATACTTGGCTCTTGAATCTATGTGCCATCTTGCTACATCAGAATTTTCCCATGAGGCCGTCAAAAAACATCAAGAAGTGGTTATCCTATCTATGAAAATGGAAAAAGATGTCTCTGTTCGACAGCAAGCTGTGGACTTGCTATATGCAATGTGTGATAAAACAAATGCTGAAGAAATTGTCCAGGAGATGTTGGCTTATTTAGAAACTGCTGACTATTCTATAAGGGAAGAGATGGTTCTGAAAGTAGCCATTTTGGCTGAGAGATATGCTACAGATTTCACCTGGTATGTTGATGTGATTCTCAATCTTATAAGAATTGCTGGAGATTATGTTTCTGAAGAAGTTTGGTACAGAGTCATTCAGATTGTAATCAACAGAGAAGAAGTTCAGGGGTATGCTGCAAAAACTGTATTTGAAGCACTACAAGCACCAACTTGTCATGAAAATATGGTTAAGGTTGGAGGATACATACTTGGAGAGTTTGGCAATTTGATTGCTGGAGATACAAGATCCTCACCTCAAGTTCAATTTGAGTTGCTACACTCGAAATACCATTTATGCTCAGCAGCTACAAGAGCACTTCTGTTGTCTACATACATCAAACTTGTTAATCTCTTCCCAGAAATTAAAAATCGTGTTCAAGAAGTATTTCGTGCCGACTCCAACTTACGTTCCTCTGATGTTGAATTACAACAAAGGGCTTCAGAGTATCTACAGTTGAGTATTGTCGCTAGTGCTGATGTTTTAGCAACAGTACTGGAAGAAATGCCTGCTTTCCCAGAAAGGGAATCTTCTATTCTGGCTGTTTTGAAAAAGAAGAAACCTGGGCGCATACCAGATGATGTAAGAGAATCAAAGAGTCCCCAGCCCTCATCAGTACCCACTGCAGTGATTAACTCTACAAATAATACAAACAACTCAAGTGCTGATTTGCTGGGACTGTCTACGCCTCCAGGAACTACAGCTCCAGCAACTGGAAATGGCTTGCTTGATGTACTTGGAGATCTGTATACAGCCCCAAAAATCAGTCCTAGCACTGTACAACAAAACAACATCAAAAAATTCTTATTCAAGAATAATGGAGTCCTCTTTGAAAATGACCTAATCCAGATTGGAGTCAAAAGCGAATTCAGGCAGAATTTGGGAAGGATTGGTTTATTCTATGGCAACAAAACTCAGTTCCCCATTCAGACTGTGCGTCCTGAACTGCACTGGACTGATTTGCATAAGTTGAATGTGCAGATGAAGCCCATGGAACCAATTTTAGAAGCAGGTGCTCAAATCCAGCAAATGCTTACTGCTGAATGCATTGAAGATTTCATTGATGCTCCAAGTATGTCTGTTTCATTTGTGTACAATAATGTACCCCAAAAAATTACTATGAAATTACCACTCACATTGAACAAATTCTTTGAACCAACTGAAATGAATGGTGAGTCATTCTTTGCTAGATGGAAAAACTTAGGAGGGGAACAACAGCGAGCACAAAAGATATTCAAAGCTTCAGGTTCTATTGACATACCCGCGACGCGCACCAAATTAGCTGGGTTTGGTATGCAGTTGCTAGATGGAATCGATCCAAATCCTGATAACTTTGTGTGTGCTGGTATTGTTCACACCAGAGTGCAGCAAGTAGGATGTCTTATGAGATTGGAACCCAACAAACAAGCTCAAATGTTTAGACTGACTGTAAGATCTAGCAAGGAAACAGTCTCACATGAAATTTGCAATCTGTTAGCAGATCAATTTTAAGTTTAGTTTAAAGAAACCATGAAATATGAACAACATTGTTAGACAATGAAGTTGGTGTAATAGTCGCCTAGAAGTTCACAGTCACTTTACATGTAGAGTTGATAAAATAATAATGCGTACAATTCGGAAAATATTTGAAGCAAAACACTTGTGAACTTTGCACTGAACTTAGAATGAAATGAAATCTCTTGTGTACAATTTTGAATTTATTTTATTGCTAATATAGAGTTAGGTGTTTTGTAAACCCAGATTTATTTTAGTTAACATTTAAACTGCAATTTATAAGATTTGATAAGATGTTCAAAAGACAAGGAATACTTACTTTCATGTTATTACAATAATATATTCAATATTATAATATGCTAAGAATTTACCTAATTCATCGCGTTTTGTAAACCAATACACTTCCATTCGTAAAACCTAATTTGATATTAGTAGTAGTATAATAAAAGATAATATATTATTTGTCATCTGTAAAAATGTGTCATGATCAGCAGCAGTCTGCAGCATTCATGATGAATTTTACAATATGTTTACATGATATTTTATGTGTGTTTTGACAACATCTGCACCAAATACTGCTTGTTTTGTATATATAGAGGATAAATGAGATTCTCATGCATTACTTCATGGTTGATAGTGTCTTGTTTGGGCGATGAATAGGTAGCTATTTAGTGTCACACATTATACTGTTGTCTCGCATATTTCTAGGTATATTCAAATGTATTTATGGTATAATAATATAGAAAATTATAATTCATACCAAAGTAACTATTTGGCTGTTAATGTCAACATGTATCAAAATTTCGATTGGTTCAGTTAGTATTATACTCATCAGTAGCTTCGCTGGTTGGTGTAAAAAAAAAGTTAAAACAAACATAACAAAAATTGCTTATTCAACAAATATTAACTAATACTGGTGAGTATAATATTTTTGTCTGTAAAATTATCTCATGTAACTCTATCAAATATTATGAAATATAATATTGTTTCCAGTTAGCCTTGTATGTAGTATTTAACATTCATTGTTACACTATTATATTCATTGCAATTGTAATACAGACCCCTTTATTTTTCCTATAATGTTCCTGTTAACTCATAGTAAATTATATGAATGCCAATAATAAATATCTCCAAATGGAAGCTGATATACAGTATTAATTTTGGTTATAAAATCCTTTTTATATTAATATTCATCAGTATCTTATGTGTTTTTCATAACATAACCAGGAAGAAGATTGTAAACCTGGGTCTTCCTCTAATATACCTCTAATACGTTCTCCATGCATTAGTCTTTTTTTTTTGTACATAAACAAAAATATCAAAAACCCAAAAGTAATTTTTTACTTTCCTATTTTACATTACTCAACACTTGAACTTTTAAGAACTTTACTAGCATTGTAGTGAATACAAGTCATCTGTAATCAACATTGCCATCATGACTGGTGCTTCTCAACAATTTAAAAATATTATAATGTACCTACTTCACAAACATTCCTATATAATAGGCCTATTTTTATTTTTTTTAAAGTATTCGAGTATTTTTTGAGTCATTGTGTTAATGGCTTTGTACTACATTATAACTTATTTTTGAAATATTATCCCAATGAATATTTAATGGTACCAGTTTCTCATTTGACAACCAATGCTGCAAATTATACTTGTGGGTTAGTATATCAGCTTCATACTCATGACATCGTAAATGTACTTGTTTGTTAGAGATTAATTAAAATGTGTTGGTGTGTCTTGAGTATACATGTTTTGAGTCGATAGTAGGAATCTCACAAACCTAGAAGATTTTATTTTCATATGTACCACAAAATAGAGTTTAGACATAGGGACTTTAGTATTATGGACATAAAATGTTGTTATAAATTTATTAGTAGAGCAAGCATGCTAAGTTTTCTTTGCATGGTAGGATTGTTAAGAGAACATTAATAATAAATTAATATATCACTATAAACGTTTTTATTAATCTTGTTAAGAATGTGGTACTCATAACATTGTATGTATATTATGAAATTTAAAGAATGTATATGCTTATTTGATACATGTACACTTCGTATATATGTGTGTTTATCAAAAATGTAATATATCACAAAGTGGGTGTGATTCTGTAACAGATAGATGTTTGTTCTTGCGCTTCAAAACCCATGATTGTAACTCTTAAATAAAATATTTATCCAATACGTATTTTGTGCGTTTTTATTTAAAGAAGTATACGGAAGTCAAACCAGTTTTTAATGTAAACATAAAATAATAAGTATATACTTATATTCTGAAATAATCCTAAAGGTACACTTAAATAATATTAATTTTTTACTAATCAAACCATTCTTCCACATTGGGTGAATTCTCCAATACATCATTTGATTCACTGTAACAAATAAGAACATCTATTATATAATTGGGTAGGTAAGGTCCTTTCACAATTATTTTTATATCTGACTTTGATTATTGTCAAAATCACAATGAAGATCCTCGAGCGAATCCAATCACCAAATTTTGGGCTGTTACTGATAAATTCCTAGTGGAAAATACCAATACCACTGCCAGACCAGGGAATCGAACGCCAGTGCGTGCACCTGCGACCAATGTCTACTAGCTGTTGCTGTTGCCTGCGACTTCGCTCGCGTTATGTTCGGAAATTATTCCACGGGAACGTCCCTATCTAGTAGAACTTTCGGAATCAGACCAGTAATTCTGACAATTACCCCCTACATCCAATCTTCTTTTATAATATTAGTACAGTTTGGCAACAAGACGAGTTGTTGAGAAGATCTTTTGTCTGGACCCAACCCTGGGACCACCGGCCAGGCTATGGTGGACTTAAGAACTTGCTATCATATAATTGGACGAGTGGGTATACAGGGTGGATAGGACATCGATGCACAAACGGTTACCACGTATTCAGTACATATTTCCGATCCCCCCCCTCCCATCAATATTATTCATCGGTAATAAAAAAGCAGCTGTATAGAAAAGCTGTTTTATTTTAAATTTGCCAGCCATGCGTCATGTCAAATTGTTTATGCAGTATGCTGCTCGCTATCATCATCTGTCTAGCCTTTTCCCAACTGTATTGGAGTCGGCTTCCAGTCTAACCGGATGCAGCTAGAATACCAGTATTTTATACGGAGCGACTGCCTATCTGACCCCCACAACCCAGTTAGTACTGGGTAATTCGATAACCCTTGGTAAGACTGGTTGTCAGACTGTTTGGGCCACTGACTACCTAACGACTGTCAAAGATCTACAAATGACAACCGGACCAACGGCTTAACGGCGGCTTTCTGAGGCACGGAGGAAACTCGGTATGTAATGGGTGGTCACCCATCCACAGATCAACCTAGGCAATCACAGCTTAGTATGCTGCTCGCTATGTTGGAATCTAATTATAGGCCAGGAATGCGGCATCATCATCATCGAAGTTTGCTACAAATACATCATGACATTGTGTAGGGTCGCTTGTAAAGATTTTATACAAATATGGGCCCCGAACGGAGCCCTGGAGTACCCTGCAAGGCACCACACGAGAGATCATCTTGCATCTCGTAGATTTACTCAAAAATTGCCTATCACTAAGGTATGATTTCATGAGCAAATATTCGAATTGCGCAGGAGCTGCTTTATCTTGCCTAGAAGTCATTTGTGCCATAGGTACTCGATCAACGGCTTTTTGGACGTCGATGACGGCTGCCGAACATTATTCCTTCTTTTGTAGGCATTGTCTTATGGTGCGGTAGACTCGGTGTATCTGTTCTACAGTGGAGCGTTGCTCGCAAAATCCGAATTGGTGATCAGGAAAACTTGGTTTTTCTTGTAAGTTTGGTTTCAGCCTGTCCCGTAACTTCGATAGTACTGGAGTAAAGCTGATAGGGCTGTAAGATGAAGCTTCGTTTGTCAGCTTTCATTACGATTTGTGATAAATCAGTCTAGACAGATCGCATCGGGATGGTGGTCGCAATACGGCACAAAAATGCAAGTCCTGTTTGAGAATGGCATCTATTTCAGGATCATCAGGAACTGCAGATTCGTCCGGTTTGAAAACATTGGCAAGGTGAGTGGGGGAAGTTTCAGATTTTTCTTGATCAGAACGAGTTCATAAATTACCAGATCAGCTTCCGTTTTCACAAACGCTGCGATTCGATTTCGATTCGGAAAGTCGTATGTCTATCTCGCTCGCTTTCGTAATGCCAAAAAAAGGTCGACATACGACTTGTCAAATCGAAGCGTTTGTGAATAGGGGGGCTGATAGGGAGAAGCATTGCTGAGATTGTGGTAAATTCTTGTTTCCTTCCAGAGGGAATACCACAGGATGCTTCTTATTTCATTTGCTGCTAACTTATCAATCAGCTATTGGTGAAAATCAACCTACTAAGCACACTGAGCCTCAGGGCACACTTCATGAAAATATATTTTACTAGCTGTTGCCCGCGACCTTCGTTCGCGTGAAATTATTATAAAAATACTGTTTTCCCCGTTTTTGGATTTTTTTTCATTGATGCTCCGCTCCTATTGGTAGTAGCGTGATGTTATATAGCGTTCCTCGATACATGGGCTATCCAACACTAAAATATTTTTTCAATTCGAAGCAGTTGTTCCTGTGATTAGCGTGTTCAACCAAACAAACTCTTCAGCTTTATAATATCAGTAAATATAGATTCGACTAAAATAATGTTGGTTCGGAGCCAGTTTCCATTACAGTGAACAAATCAAGCAAAAACTTATGTTTATGTAAAAATAGCACACTTCTATATTGCAAGAAATCTCTCTTCTGTGGTGGAAGAAAACAGAGCTATACTTATATTAATTTTCAATCCACGAAATATTGCTACAAATTAACATGCGTTTCGGTAACGAATTATGACCATTATTCGTTACTGCTGTTTCGGCCCTAAATTAACATATTTCCTTCGCGCTTCCCCTTTTGGAAGCACACTCACTTTTTGGACAAAATGGATCAAATTATCAGACATCTTCACCATCAATTTTAAATTTGGCTTTGGATGACCGAGCTAGGCACAAGCTACTCTTCCCATTCGCATGGGAGCACTCAGGTTCGGCAAAATTTCTAGTATTCGTTTACCGGCTTTCATATCCTTGGTATTCGAATATTCCTGATTAATTTCTGTGCCCACGGCACTGCACACTGATTGATTTTGATGTACCGTGCTTCTCCGAGGCTATCGATGCTTGGAAACTCGCTTGCCCGATTACTGAAGAACCCGACAATCCATTTACCCGAGACGGTGCACGGTGGACGCGCCGCTCTGCAAAGTAGATCAGAACAATCTACTGAACAGGTCTGCTACTACTGCTGAGCTTGCGCGCCTGCTGGCTGTGGGTGAGTGTGAGTTGTCCCTGTGGTGAAGCTGTCAACAGCCTCGATCGACACGGCCTGTCATGCAGTCTAAGTGAGGGTCGTTTTGCGCGGTACGCGACCATAAACGACATCATCCGACGAGCTCTTGTCGCCGTCGGCGTTCCAGCTGTTTAAGAACCCAATGTCTTGGCACGCGACTATGGCAAAAGGCCGGACGGCACGTCGTTTCCTTGGAAGATGGGTAGGCATTTAGTGTGGTACGCAACATGTGTCGATACTCTTGCGCCATCACATCTTCCAAGCTCATCGTGTTACCTTTGTTGAAACTATATTTTCGAGCCGTTTGGAGTTGAAACGCTGAGGCCGTGGGGTCCGAGTGCTCACAGCCAGTTTAAGGAAATTTCGAAACGCTTAGTAGACGTTTCTCGTGACCCAAGGGCTGGCCTTTACCTTGGCCTTATACAACGTGGCAACGCTGCCAGTCTCTTGGGCGCATTACCAGCTGACAGCGTTGAGGAGTTTTTTGATGCCCTTTTATAGTTTAAACTTATACTGTCACTTCACGGGATATCTGCGCTATATAACAAGCCATATTATAGCTAAAAAAAATTAACAATAATCGGAAGATAACCCGTGACAGTTTAAGTTTAGTTTTAAACTGTGAAAGCTTAAAACAGATATTTATATATTTTATAGACAGTAGTAGCTTATTTACTTATTTATTAAATAGTTTTTAATTAATAATGTATATAGTTGGTTTACTTAATAAATTCGTTTCTCTATTTTCAATTGTAACAAATGAGTATGTTTAAAGCGCAGGTTCCACTGGTTACACAAGTTAGTGTTTGAATATTTTTGTAAGAAGTCTGGCCTACCTAACTTCCGCCATTTTATTTTATTTTCAAAATAGCAGCTATGCTTAGAGCCTGTGACAGGTTATTTTTACCACAATTGAAAATAAATGATATCTTTTCATTATCCACAATTCATACTGTCTGTAACTTTTTCACACATTCGCGGCGAGACCGTTTTCGATGAAGTTTGGTACACATTCATGGTGATGACCTGGGCTAGTTTAAGATATAGGATACTTTTCATCCCGCCAGTATGATCCCGTGAGATAATTTCCGACCTTCATGTGGGCGAAGCCACGATCAAAAGCTAGTCATGTTATACCAATCAATCTCAGATTCTCAAGTTTTTTTCGAATTGAAAGAACCATGTTTCGAATTACCTGTCAAGTGATGGATCATTGCTAAACATCTCAGTTGGCACAGTAGGGGGCGCGCGCTCTGGTAACAGTTCCATGTACGACTGCCGAGACTGTAGGTGGCGCTCCACTTCCTCGGGAGTCATGTGACCATCACCAGCAGACAGGCCGAAACCTAGCGCCGGTGAAACTTTGGACAGCATTGAACCACCGGACTGGTGCTGGAAAAAATGACAAGGATTTCAACATAAGTATTTATTCTTATTATATTTCAAAAAATATCTATTCTTCTTTTTAAAAGTTCATTATATGGGGTGGAAGGGACACCGACGCGAAAACGTAACAAAAGCTACTTTATTGCTAACTGTAAAGTCAAATTTAAATTGTCATACCATAATTTAATCCCAACAAAATGTCATATTTTGACAACTGTATGAAATTAATTAAACTGAAGCAGTATATAAAGCCGAAAAACCATTAATTTCCCTAACTGTAACTTGTCAACAAACATTTGGAACATTTTTTACCAATAATTACTTGTTAAATATTAGTACAGCACTTACAAGATGACTAGCATTGGGTGGTTTCTTCGGAACTGTTGCCCTTTTTCTCTTTACTGCACTAGAACCCTTAACTGAAGAGCTTGCTGACATATTCTGGTTGGCATTGGCTTCCATTTTCTTTCTGTAAATACAATAAAAGAATATAACAGTCCATGTACTTACTGAATTAGAATTTATAAAGGTGGAGGGTGGAACATCATGGTTATTGAACAAACAACAAAAGTTTTGTAACAGTTTACTTAATCTGAATGCACCCTGCATTCAGATTAAGTAAACTGTTAATGTTGTGTGCAAGGAAGCAGACTTGGAATTGCTATAAAGATTTTCTGCTAGCCTACCACTGTGTTAAACTGAAAAGTATATGCATGTTCCAAGTATCTGATGTCATACATACTGTCTTATGCCAGCAGCAATTTCCTATTAAAATGAATGAGAGTATAATAACACAATATTCCCCAATAATAATCAATATCATTGATATAATACTAAACGTGTATGTATTATTCGTTGTTTAATAAAGAGGACTGGTAGAATATAGGGGAGACCTTTGCTCAGCAGTAGATAAACAAAGGTTTACAAAAAAGTTGTCAAGCTCTACCTTTTCACATCCATGCGATAGTATTCAGGATCATCAGAAGATTCTGTGTCATCACTCTCTGAGGTGGTACTTTCAGGTTTCTCGTACTGCAGCAGACGGTCAAGAAGGAAACTACGGTCTCTTGATACCTTCAACAGTCTTTTTTGACTACACCTCAGGGCATCTTGAAAACATTCATTCTCCTGAAAAGAGACAAAACCAAAATTATTTTAACATGCTATAAAGTACAATAATAAGTATCAGAAATAATTTTAGTCTATCAATAATTTATAGATAGGCAGACAACATAGTTTCAATTGAGGAAAAACCCGCGATGAGGCTTGGACAAGAATGTGGAGATTGGCACATCAAAACAGAAGCCTACACCAAGCAGTGGGTGAATTCAGGCTGTGGATGATGATGATGAATAATTTATAAAATTTTAAAAGATTCTCCATCTAGTGTGTTGAAGAAGTTAATAGGTGATAAGAAAGGTATCCATAAAGTAAGGTGTGGGTGTGTTTATGAATTACATTACTACATATTACTACGAATGTATCACTGAGCTTACTTACATAAATGAGATACTTGAGTTTCTTTTTTAATGCCATGTACTGAACCCTGTAATTGGGTTCTGGTTCAGGCTCACTGCTGCTGTCACTCGAATATTCCTTGTGAGAGTCACGCGCCTGCGGGGGCTCCGCTGGAGCGTTATTGCTCACACTCGCCTCGGTTGCTTGCATGTTTGCTATAGAGCGGCAGTACCACCCGTCTAGCATTTTCTGTAATAAAATATATCAAGAAACGGTTAGAGACAAACAATATCAGAAATTATAGGATTAATTCAAGTTTCATTTTCCTGAATGATTTCGGTTAGAAATAATTCATTTGGTGCAGTAATTATTCATATCAGGCGGGTCTGTTGCTTTCTCTCCGGACAACAAACAAAAATATATCCAATACAAATGACAGATTGTTTTAAAACAGCCCAGTAATACAACCTTAGAATAATTTTCCGACGCCAGTATAAAAACTGTGGTAAACACCTAAGAAAATAGTTTATTTTCCTTACAAAATTGCTTTTTCAATAGAATATTTTGGTTACGTTTGCGTTTGGCTGTTGCTTTGTTTGACATTTTTATCGAGGTTGCCAGTACTTGAGAATGTCGAAGAAAAGTAGAAAATTATGTTTGAAACATTTGACGTCTTTGACATTCACATTCGGTTCTAAAGCGCATGCGAGGTTTATAAAGATTTACACAGCATAAAATATCAAGAAAGAAAGAAGTCTTTTCTCTCTCTTTGATCAAGACCAAATCCAAGATTTTTGAGAATACGAAAGTGAGCTCAAAAATTGGGGCATGCTGACTCGGATGGGGTAGATTTCTATGTGATTTTACTGAATGAATACAAGAACTCGAGAGCCACAGCTAATATCCTTTAATAAGTTAGCCTTTGTATTTAACTCTCTCTCCACCTTTGAGACAGTGCCAGCAGCTACATTGTCGCTAGCATAGTAGATTTGTTTGTTTTGTTTGTTGTGATTCAAGTCATTGTGTGACATTGTGTTGTCGGCCCAAGGCCTATTAGGTTAGGTGCCAAGCTGTAACAAGACGTGACCCATCTTGTAGACGACCAGATAGGTCACGTATGATGGGCAGAAACCTCAGCACCACTACAACTCCAAACCAACACCACAACATCAAGCACTGAGAACTGGCAGACCGAGTTTGAAGTAAACAGTAAAAAACCTTTATGGACCTCCCACAATTATTGTTTATTTTTTTTGAACGCTTCCGAAATGCCATCAAATAGACGTCATTGATTTAAAAATTGTATGGGTTGCCGCTAGATGTCTCTATTGTGGAAGAGGAGAGATAATAGTACGTCCAAAGTAACAGATTCAATATAGCTTGCTTCGTATTCATGAAAACGTCAAACTTCCTTTTTAACATAGACAGCAAAGTATGAAGAATTCCAGTCGAATGTCTTCTGTTGGAAATGACGTTTTTTCTTTAGTACGACTACACTATAAACCTATAATATTATGTAGGCACAACACTTTCTGAAGATTTGATAAGAAGTTGTGTACTTTAAATTTTGACGGGTTATACTGAATTTCGAAATCTTGTTAGTCCAAATTGAACCTTAAGTCTACCGCATGTGTTCTTTCAGCTGAGTGGAGCCGTGTTCGTTGCGGTCAATCTGAACCGGATTGATTCCTCGTGTTGTGATGGCTCTCGGTAGTGAAGTGAATGATAACTCCACAAAAAATGCTCCTCAAAAAGTGAAAAAATGTCCAGCGAACAATACCGTGAGCGACAAGAGTGGCAGCGGTAATGGTAACAATGGTAAGTATTAAATGGTCATGCCCTCAGTTATGTAACATTGAGAACGGTTTTTAGAGCTACTATCAGTTTTCCATGTTAAAATAATTGCTTGCTCCTAATATGTGCATTTTGGTCATGTGACTTCATTGGATAAATCATGTGATCCATTGATTTTTACGAAAACGCTATGCATTTTCATGACATGCGTACTACTGTTATTTCATATATTTGTATGCATTTAATTTATCAATAAATCTATGACATTGGTTTTGGCCGTAGGGATTATAAGTACATGAGACCTTGGTGCACATTGTTTGAAATGTAAATTATTACACAACTTCTCATTAGGTTACATAGTCATACATTCATACAAACTATGTTTTAAGTTTGTATTGTAAGTCCACTTACCCTGTCCATTATTGTCATTCTTAATATTTCATATCAGGTAATTCCTGCTAGAAAGGCAAAAATAAGAATGCTACAAGATAATTTGATATTAGTAGTAGGATCATTACTGATATACTTAATTATGCTTAAACCATGTCTAATGGCATTATTCTCAACAATACAATCTTAGTGACCTATAATGACCTCCACTTCATATTATTAATTAACATTTCTGGTGAGTGTGTTGTGTTAATTTGTATTTTTTATTCAACACATCTCTGTCTAATGATTATTTACTGTTCAGGAATAAATTATACTTTTTACTTGCAATACTCATTAAGTTTTACTGGCATTCATACAAATATGAATGTGGAAACAATGTTCATAAAAGAATAAATTACTTTGTGAAGGTACTTTCATTCAATTATATTGATTAACTCCCTTTATTAGAAACATAATTTTTTGGGGCATGTGACTTTTAAGAAAAAAAAATAATAATTTGGAGAATGTCTGGACAAAATACCTTGGTGATATTATGCAAGGCTATTTATCTATAACTAATAATTGTAATTTATTTTATCACTGGTGAATGGAAGTTTAATGTGAAAAATATATCTGATAATAATATTTTTCTAACCACTACAGAGATAATGCTATGCAGATATACGTACATGTAGTTTCAGTTACTGACCTCACCTAGTTCTCTGAAGACGCTGGGTTATCACATTGCGTTATGTTCATTGCTATAAGGGCAAGTCTGTTACTCATGCATTGATTTATTTATTATTAGTTATTGAAACATTGTGTGATTGAGTAAAACATTCATTTTAAAACAGGTATGATATAAAAAATCATTGCCTTTACAAAAGTAAACTATATGTGCAAAAAAAATCTTTAATCAAGATTATTGTTTCTGCTATTGATGATGTAGATTTTCATTAAATGATTAAAAAAAACCATTGTTACACTTTAGAATATTTTCTTACACAATCTGCGGGTAGATTACAATAGTGACTTGCACTTATTTATTACTATATGTCTGATATATGTATAGTAGTGTGTACTGCCCATAGTGCACAACAATCTTCATCTAAATTGACCTAGTTTCTTGGCAAGTACAAATATTTTGTTTAGTGTAAACAGTTAGATGTAGTTCAGGCATGAATAATTATTATTTTTGTCATTGATATTCATTTCAGCATTCATTAAACTAGTTACTTTATACAGCCAGCACATCAAAGCTACTGCTATTTGTCAAATTTCTTTAATAGATTTTCAACTTTATCCCTAAAGCTTTCGGTTCAAGGTTGATTAGGAAAATCTGACAGTTTCGGTAGCTTGATGTGCTGGTGTACATATTCCTTTTAAAAGAATCTAAAAAAAATAATTACTATTCATTATTATCATAATGACTGTGCTTGTGGTTTTTTCTTTCGGATGCTTAGTGCTTCTACGTGCTTATTCAGAATATTATAATACTTTTATTCCTAGCACTAGTGATGATTTAGACTAGTTCCCGATTGATGGGCAGGGCAGAGAAGGTGGGCAAAACTCCGAGAGAGTTGGAAAGGAATGGGGGAGGCCTTTGCCCAGCAGTGGGACAGAACAAAAACAAATTCCTAGCAACCCAATCCATCCTAACAGGCATTATTTATTGGGATGAAAATATCTGAAGTCTCAAACAAACCCTATCTTTATTCAAAAGTCTTTTAAAGAAGGTTATAATACCTAAACATCCCATGCACAAGTTTTATAGTCACATGATTTTAAAAGAATGGTAAAATGAGTAGAACGAAGATGTATAATAAGAAAAAAAAAGTACCAATAAGAATTCTATTTACATTCCAACAATGGGCTTGTTCATCAATCAACATTCAATTGGGGAAGCCCTATGTTGGCGTGATCTTGATTGCCCTACTTTAATTGATGTAAGGAATAGTACTTAAAAAGAATAAGGGTGTGGTGTTCACGTATTACAGATTACACGCATTATCGTCATGTCGATGACGGAAGTACAAATTTTGGACATCAGTATCGACCTGTTTTTCTATCTAATATTTTTTTGTATGTAAAAGTTATCTACATTAGATAACTTTTATCACAAATATTGACTGAGAACATTGGAAAGATTCATTAATAGTAAATATACGTAATATGTAGATTTTCTTAATAATAAAGCATAATCAGCCTATAATGTTCCCACTGCTGGGACATAGGCCTCCTCTCTATGAGAGGGAATGGGCTATAAGCCACCACGCGGGCCCAGTGCGGGTTGGTAGATGTCACATGTCATCGAATTTTTGGTTCTAGAACATGCCGGTTTTCTCACGATGCTTTCCTTCACCATTTTGAGAGCAGTGGTGATGAAATAAATTACACAACGTAATGCGCCTGCCTGGGTTCGAACCTACGACTTACTGCTCGTAAGTCGGGGCCGCTACCACTGGGCCACCGCTGCTCTCATAATAAAGGCGGCTTGTAAATTCATAGGAATAAGCTATCAACCCGGAACACAAACGACTTCGACAGGGAATTCCGCTCTTTAGGTACCTGTAATACGCTCAGTGAATGAATGTCCAAAACTTCTTGTGCGTTATTAGGTTAGGTAGATAGTTGTCATTACTGCAGACCGTCCGACAGTTACAGCGCGTGTGAAAACGTTTTTTCCAGATTCAATAATAATCACGACAGTTACGCCCGAAATACGATAACCGAACTACTTTACGGAAAATACGACTTGTCTGTCGAAAGAGATCGTAAAGGACGTGTTAGCATTTGGCGTATTTGCCAGAGTTTTATCACCTGCTGTCATGTCAATGCCCATGACCTTTCATGAATTAAAAGTGGAGTCTGCAGCATCGATATTTGGATTCGGTTCACTGAGCGAACTATGCGGCTCTTTGAAGCGAAAAGGTAACGCAGACAATAACTGTAGTGAAAAACCTAGATACCTACTTATCTCTGGCACTAATAAAGAATTGAATTTACTATTGGTGCCAAAGAGATTTAAAACACATATAGAGTGGACATTGGGAATATTGTCATACAATAATTTTCATCCTGAATATTTTCGATTTTGACACACGAATGCTACCTGACAAGCGGGCGTAGGACACTAGAGAGACCAACTTGTTACGAAGTAGTAACAAGTTTTAGATTTTCTTCGTCTTGTCCTGTATATCGCTTGGAAATATTAGAATGTCTTTGATTGGTGCAAAGAGCGATAAGCCTTATCGGGATGGCCATAAATATCGATGGAAGAAAAATAATCTTTGATTGTAAACTAGCAAACTAAGGGTCAGTGTATTCGACCGTGAGTACTCGAAGGTAGCTGTGGTCGAGAGATTTTCATTGTTCTCATTTTAGTCAATGTTAGTGTCCGGTAAATGGTGATAGACTTAATAACCAGTGTTATCAACATCATCATCATCATTTTAGCCGAAAGACGTCCACTGCTGGACATAGGCCTCCCCAAGTGTCGCCACTTCCAATACGCTGAGTTCAAATTGAAAATGGATCTCTTCGTAATTCATTCGGGTCACTTTGTAACTTCAATTAGTTTTAAGTTAACAATACGATATACCAACATAGTTGGAGACTGAGATTAGTCTAGCATGGATGACTAGTACCCAAGGACTGCCGCCGCCGGTGGGCTGAAAATCGGCTTTCATAGACTTGGGATTTCAATTTGCAAGTGCCGGGTTTTTCGCCGGATATCGCTTCTATTAGTTATTACTATACAAAAATGACACCCGAGTTAATTTTGCTCAAAAACGAAGGAATTATAATCTTTTTACGATAAATTTGTGTGAAGCTAGTATGAAAAATCTAATTTTCTCTTAAACGGAAAGGAAAACCGTAATATCCTTAGAGGTGGTTATAGTACTAATTACTTATGATGTTTTGTTAAATATTTTATTTATTTTTACATATCAAACGGTTCCTTTTAGTGTTTAAGTTGAGGAACACAGACTTTTAACAACACGTAAAATAAAATAGCATCACCCCTATATCCCCGATGTAGTACTATAAAATCATAGTACACCCACACTTGGACAACTATGTTTGAGCTAGATATTTATCAATACAAAACGAGTTTTAAAACTTTGCATGCAAACAAAAAACCAAATAACAAATTGTTTAGTCTATGCGGGATACAACTGCACCAAAAAATACTTCTTGATTAAATGAAGTACTCTCACTTTTTAGAAGAACAAACAAGTCTAAATTGGTGATTAAACTTACCATTATAATATTTTGTAGTGGCAGAGCAAAGAACACGCAAGAAAAAAAAACTAAAGTACACTGTTGTGAACAATTTAAATTATAAAGAAAATTTTTAGCCCTTATATTGCAAAAGGTCGATAATTAGTTAACTACCCTCATTAGAGTTTTAAAAGATTTGCCAATGAAAATGTATAATCGTCAAAAACATTTCATAGAACTCATTGCACAAATAAACTAATCAACACATTAGCTTACTTATCAGAAAAAGGTGAATGTAGTCCATAGTTGGCATTGTTTCGCGAAATTGCAAATAATTTAATCACCTATCCAGACACATTAAAAGACATTTGTTATTTGGAATTTTGGTTATATCAAAGTTTTAAAACTCATTCTGTATTGTAAGGTTTGAGCAAGGTACCTAGTTCGCATGAACACGAGGAAGGCTGCCTAAATTGAGACAAGAGTTCTCACATTTTCTAAGCGCATTTTTTTATTTGGGGCTGCATTCTAAAACAATGCTAAAGTCATGCCGAAATCTTGACACGCGGAGTTGCGATAGTCGTGCAGAGGATCCGGCAATTGGGTCTCGAGGTGGCTTTGCAGAAGTCCGAGGTCATGTGCTTTCATGGGCCTCGGATTGCGCCACCGTCGGGATCCATACTGACGGTAGGAGGGGTTCCCATCGGCGTCGAGTCGACGTTGCAGTACCTAGGACTCGTCCTCGACAGCCGGTGGAACTTCGTGGAGCATTTCCACAGCAGTTTGGCTCCCAAACTGGAACGGGCCGGGGCTGCCTTTGTGCGGCTCTTGCCCAACCTGAGGGGTCCGAACCCCTCCTGCCGGAGGCTCTACGCGGGAGTCGTGCGGTCCATAGCCCTTTATGGGGCCCCGGTGTGGGCGCGTTCCTTGAGGCGGCGAGCCACCCACTATCTGAACGCGCCCCAAAAGGTGGTAACCGTAAGGCTAGTCCGGGGGTACCGCAGGATCTCCGGTGAGGCGGCGAGCCTCCTTGCCGGATTGATGCCATGGGATCTGGAGGCGATAGTCCTCGCGCGCCTGCAGGAATGGCACGCGGAGGCACTACGGGGGAAACTCCGCTGCCGCGGCAAAACACCGCTCAGCGGATAGACCCTCCACAATAGTGGCGATAAGTCCCCTCTTTGAGGAGTGGCTAGAGGTGCCACGGCGCCCTCACCTTCCCCCTGATGCAGGTCCTCACCGGTCACGGTTGTTTCGGGAGGTCCCTGCACCGAATCGGGTGGGGGCCACGTGGTGGCTCCCGGCCACTGCAGGCGCGGGCCTGTGGACGGTGAGTAATGGGCAAGCTCGCCGTCCGTCCGTCTTATGACGACAGGTCGTGTCGACGCCGCGTTCCACGCGCGCCTCTAAGAGATGTCAGCAACCAGGAAGGGGTCCGCAAGGGCCGATGCCTGCTGGGGCTGCGGGACTGTTCGAAAGACAGACCGCGGCCCTGGAACACAAAGGGCAAAGACGGAACATGGATGGGTTTTAGTCAGTACGAGTCTGACACCCATTTCCACTCCGTCCAATGCGGGAAAAAACAAATGCTGAAGTCATCAAAAGTCGTCTTTAGTGTTTCTGTTTCATCACTAAGGCAAAAAGTTGCTGATTGATGTCTTTACGAAATACAGATTTTTTTGTTACAGTAAGTTAGATGAATACTAAACGACCTCCACTGGGGCCGTCTGTCATTATGTCAATTTTTTGTTCGTAGAAAACGGGAAACAATTCACTTGGTAGTTCGAAAGCATGAAACATGTGTATGTCACGTGCTGTCTGTTATACCGCGGCAGGTTACACGAAGTATAATTATCTATAGCTACCCTTCAAGCTTACGTATACTCATTATGTAGATACTTGTCTACATATCTGATGATAGACGTACACCGTACTTGTATCGATCAGTGAATTTATGAACAGCATGCTCGCCAACGATTTATTCTTGCGTAGTCTTATAGGGTTAAGAGGTTAAAAAATCATCATGTCATAATGTAACCTTATCATCACATTTATTGCTTTATTTTGAACTATTACGACGGAAAAAATACGTCTGGTTATGATTGATCCATTAGTACACAAACGTAGGTCTTGATAACGGTTTATGTGATGTGATTTCTGCTCGAAAGATAAGAATGGCTATTGGGTATCGGCTGATAGATAAATGCCCGCTCTCACTAACACTAGGCGTTACTTAAGCTAACCCTAGGCGACACTTAAAAATGCCTAAAAGCGCACTGTTGGATTTTCATCGGCTCAGCGCCGAAAGCAATTACAACAGTACAACAATATTTAGGCATTCATTTAGGTTTCGCCTTGTGCTAACTGCATAATTATATCATCATGATGCACCATTTATACTTATTATACGTTAGTTATTTAGTTACGCACTGTAGTTAGCCATATCTGTTGAGAACTTTAGGTTCGAGAAGATGAAACGATGTTAAACCATATTAACATACAAGTACGGATGAGATTAAAAAAAACTCCTTTACTGGCAACCGTTCTGTGATAATTCGTGTCCGGTTACGGAATTTGTATGTTGCCTCAAACGTCGCGTTGTCGTGAGCTCCTAATTTGAAGTAACACGTTGCTCAATAATAGTAGCTTCTTGCAGTATTGTTGACTCGAAATTCGTTCGTATTTGTTGAAATACATTATTACCTCGAAATCTGAAAACAGGTATTTGGTTACTTCTGGGCTAAACGGGGGCTTACACTAGTTGCCGCTCTGTTGCGATATAACTGAAATATGAATCAGTAGTGTCCAAAACTCTGCTGTGGCCCAAGCAAATGGACGTCTACTTGGCAGTTTGTTTGTTTAACAGGGCCTTAATGAACACATCACGCGTTTAGTTAAAATGAAACTGTTACGTCAATTTAATTCAGAATGGCCGGAAATACTTTAATGCTTACGAAATGGAACAAGAGGGTCTACTAAAAGGTTGATTTAAGTCCACATTTTACGCCGAATCCTGTTCGACGAAGATATCCTGCCAGTCAAAATTGTATCGACAAAACAATTGCAGTTTTAGTCATTTATATTCATGAGTTACGTGTACGAACTGTGTATAATGAAGGAGACTCTAAACTGCACCCCGTCCATTACCTTTACCCATTTATTGATCCTGTATTACAGCATAATTTTATCATTCGTACGTGTTGTGTCTTACTTACTTACAGTTCAGAACGAACTAACGAAAGAAATAATTATAAATTCATAATAATACAAAGGCAACTTCTACTTTCTATTCTTGACACCGCCATTTGCACTTTGTAAAAATGGATCGCTTTACAACGTATTCTTGTTCGGACTTCATTATTTGTGGAAGACTCAAACTTTATTTCTATTTATACTTTTATTCACATGGTAACGCAGTTCAACCACCTTTCAGAATCCAAAAGGGTTCGTGATTTCGTAATGTTAGCATAGATAACGTAATATTGATTAGGATTACATTATGTACCTTCTTTGTAGAAAAATAAACAAACTAGGCCGTTATTTAAAAACTGATGAAATGTCAAGGCATAGTACTGAACGGTATGTCAAATTATTTTTGTAGGAGCTTCTGAAAAAAATAACATGTTTGCATTTAGTATCTACTGAAGATTTTTTTGCAAAATTCGTACTGCGACAAATTATATTCGAACGTAGCTGTGCGATTATGTTTAGAGATTGCTTCGAAGTATACCATAGAGGATACAAAGGTAAGGTCAAGGAATGAGAGCACAAAATAATCGATGATCTGAGGTTAAATATTCAGCGATCGTCGCCGGCGCTGACGAGCTTGTTTCTGTTTGCATAATTCATTGATCGATTCTGTTCAGTAGCTCCTCGAACCGTGGCCAACAGACGCGGTGTTTATCTGAATTTGAAATCAACATTTCCGCCGATGCGCCTTGACGTCAAACTTTCAATAAAATATGCTACATTATTGGCATTTTTATAAGTGAGGGAAATTCATTGTTAACCCCCATTCAACTCATAATTGTCATTTCTTGACGGTTGTGTGAAATCGCTGTAACACGGCAAATTAACTGGAACCTATCAATTTGCTTAACAATTTCTCTGATCGTACATTTAGCTAGATAATTGCAAAACGTGAGCTCCACACTTTGTGTAAGGATGGAGACTTATCATCAGACATCAGTATCATAGTAGGTATACTACTTACACAGTCGTGTCAACTGTGCAAGATATTTGCAGATCTATTTTGAATCTTTATAGTCGGTGGAATTCAAGATATTATTCGTACAGACAAATCCAAAGCCTAGTAAGCAGACAGTAGGTAGCTAGGAAAAGTAACAAATCTGTGGTGGTAGCTAAATATCCTATTTTTATGATTGTAGTAGTCATCATCGTAAGTCCCCTGTCCCTTTCCCAATGTTTTTGCGCAGCATGTCTTGTTTTCCATACGACTTTATCATTAGTCTTCATTTCATGAGTCACCATTTTTCTAGATATATCATCTTTCAGACAGTTCATCCATTGTTTTGTGTAGTGTTCCCGTACTCTTATAGCTATCCACATTCATACTCAAAAGTTCCTCCCGACATTTTCCTCATTCCTCAGCCTCACATACCTAAAATTGTGATTTTTCTATGATCATAGTAATACCGAATGATAATTTTAACGCGACTTTATGGACGCTGAAACTGAAACGTCGCTGTCAAGCGTCATAACACTTGTTCGAAATATTCAAATGTATTCGCATTTGGGTTAGCTGAGGCACTTGATCACCTCATGACAGGCATAGGATGTGAGACACATGTTGTTGAACGATAGCAAACGAAAGAAATGGTGTCAACGGCAGTTATCAAGCATTTTGATTTTCTACTTATCTTGAGTCCCCAGGCGCTATGTTGTTATCTTGTTTGGTAAAGGTATGGAAGATAACATCATTTCGGTGATAACATTTATCTTCCCGTTCTCGTATAAGAATAATATTTTACTACTTTATAAAATTTTCTGTTTAAAGTCTTTTATAGATTAAAGTGATCAGGTCTTATAAATAGTGCGATAAGGTTCATGCAAGTGCAAGTGCATATATCCACATTTTTAACAACGCGTACAGAATTTTGAAATTCACGTTTTAATTTTGGCGTTCTTATCAGCATGATGATAATTAAGTATATTTATTTTACTAGTGTTATCACTGCCATATGAATAACTGTGTCACAAAATAAGTGTTAATGGGTCAATCTAGTTTATATTAACTATGTGAGATTGTGTGACAATAGTATACGGTTCTCATACTCATAAGGATGTTGTTGAATAAAATACAAATCATATACACCGCCGTAAACCTGCGTCGTAAAGCAACAATTTATCCAGCATAAATCATGTTTCAAAGCGCCTCGTTTTACTTAACTATTTGCTCAATACTTGGCTCTGTAAAATACATAGCGTTTATTCTTGCAACGCATTTGTAGGATCATACGAGTTACTGTAATAAATCGGTCTCGTTCAAGAGATAGATAAAAACAAATACGCGGTCAAACTGAGTTTGCGCGTAAGTTGGTGTTGCGTATGGACAACATCGATGGCGTCTATTGTTGGCGGCATCCCGTTGCCATCTATTATTGACTCGACGCTGGAGATAGTTGGCGGTGCGCCAGCGCAGACCACGTGTGTGCCCGTCACGGGACGAGACATGCGCGTTTGAGTCCAACCAGTGCGCTCGCCCCCTGCGCGCACGTCTCGCTCCCGTGTGCGCTTACTACCGCTGTTAGCCTAAAAACCTGTTTCGATGCCTGTTTTTACACAAGTGATCCACGGCAGCTACGGTTATACATAGAAATAACGAGTACATACTTATTTTGTTGCTCTACATTAGAGCACTTAGTGCTATTATAAACCAGGCTTACCTATACAATCAATGATAATAATTATGATCAGCATAGCAGACTATAAGATGCTAAATAACTTTCAAGTTGATTTTGAAAGATAATTACCAAGGTAACAATATTTCCTTGTTGTAGCTGAAAAACAAGATAAACAATCGGCAAAAATGAAGAATGATAAGAAGGAAGTTTGCGTAAAGCCGGTGGTTTGTAGTAATGGGCACGCGAGTACGCCTAACGGGCGAACGGAAGACGAGGGCGATGGCGGCAGCGCGCCGGCACCACGTGTGTCGTATGCGGCTGCGGCGCGCAAACCACCCTCGCCACAAACCAACAACACACCCGCGCCCTTCCCCCCTAGTACAGGTTACTATAACACTTGACAATTCATTCCCGTTCGATGTGTCATTTAATATCTGAGGGCATTGCATGATTCTATAGTAGCAAATGCAGCTCTTTCATCTTGACTTGTTACTCTAATAAATATAATAAAACTTTACAGATTCACAGAAGATAAAGACTAATGGTGAGAAGTTGTCACAACCCAAATCCGGACTTTGTACAATGAAAGTAAATGGAGAAGGTCTTACGCAGACGTGCTTAGGCAGTAATGATAGTAAAGATGATAAAATAGGTACCAAAGAACCAATAGTAAACGGCACAGACAAAACTGATACCATTGTCAATGGTGAACCACAAAAAGAATTCGATTGTGATATTAGTAGTAGTGATAATACTAAAGTAGTTTCTAATGGAATTAACAGTGACTCCGATGATCCTAAAACTAATAAGTCTGAAGAAAAACCTGAAGTAATAAAACTGGTTTGTCCCAATAAGCCTGAAGGTAAACAAGCATCAGAAAACAAGAAAGATAAAAAGACAAAAATGGCGGATAAATCTGGTGATTCGGAAAAGAAAAAGGAATCAGCAAAAGACAAAAATACTGAAAAGAAAAAAGATACAAAAGATGAGACCACCGTATATAAAATTGACGGCGCGGATAAAGTAAATGGAGAAAGTAGTAATAAAGCAGTGAATGGAGATGGAGACAGAGAGTCTTCTCCAAGTGAAGACGGAGATGAGAAGAAGAGGGACGCTGAAGTTGTGTTCATTCAGGACATGGGCTTTACTGTGAAGATTGTGAGCCCTGGAGCCGAGCCATTAGACATTCAGGTGAGAGCTTCTCTGTTTACAGAAAGGTGTAATATAATCACAAAGAAGGAAATTAGTAATTTAGTAGGTATACTTTTAGTATCATTGGAAGATATTGATTTATTATAATTCTTTTTTATAGGTTTCGAGTATGGAACTCGTACAAGAAATCCATCAAGTATTGATGGATCGCGAAGACTCGTGTCACAGGACTTGCTTCTCTTTACAATTAGATGGCGTCACTCTGGACAACTTTGCGGAGCTCAAGAACATCGAAGGATTGAAAGAGGGATCTGTCATAAAAGTACGTAGTAATCTTATTTTATTTTACAAACTTTCTATACATGAGTATAGGAAATTTGTAAGTAAGTCTTTATGTTTTACGAAATAAGTTTTAGGTGCTAAAACAAAGGACAAATTAAATGTTTTTTGTAGGTGGTTGAAGAACCATACACAATGCGTGAAGCTCGCATCCACGTCCGTCATGTCCGCGACCTTCTCAAGTCCATAGACTACACAGATGCTTACGCCGGTCAAGAATGCAGTTCCTTAGCCTTCCTCAACGTCACCACACAAGGAGACATTTTAGGTAAACTTCAAACTAGTTTTGTTTTTATACAAATCTATTTGCATATCTAATTTTTAATGAATAATTTAATCGAGTCCCTGTACTACTATGGACGTATGGGCAAGATAGTATTAGCACATAATAGAACATCTTTATTATTCGTCATATTACGTTTACGAACGTATGATTTAATATTGCTAACAGTGCATTTGTCACGGCACATAAACAAACCTTGCATATAAAATATAATGCATTGTCTATTGAAGTTAAGCAAACTATTATGTCAGAGTATATTAAGCTTAATGTTGATAATGTTATTGTTTTATAGAAAAGAAGAAGTCCCGCCCTGAGAGTGTAGATTGCACTCCTCCAGACTACATAATGCCGGGCAGCACTGAGCGACCACTGCTGCCATTGCACCCAGGCCTTACCAAAGAGAATAAGGCTCCACAATGCTTGAAGGTAATTTTTTGAAAGGGGAATGGGCCTTGGCACACCTTATAGAGAATTTTAAAAACTAACAATAAGTACTCAATAGGAAATAATATAGTGGAAATTCGCAAAACCAACACTTGAAAGACAGGAATCTGTTTCGCAATTGTCCATACATTTTACTATGAAAATGTTTTCAAACCAATATAACCGGAAGTTCCGTTACTGCGTGTTACTAACTACATAAATACACCCTACTAACAGTTATTAATATTATTATAGATAATTAACTCGATCACGTTTGATGCCAGGTCCTGACAACGTCGGGCTGGAACCCGCCGCCAGGACCGCGCAAGATGTGCGGAGACCTGCTCTACCTGCATGTGGTCACGCTCGAAGACCGCCACTTTCACATCACGGCGTGTCCCAGAGGATTCTACCTTAACCAGTAATTATTACATCATTTTAACGAATAAACACGTGGTTTTCCTTACAACGAGTAGAGTAGGCCGTATTGCCGCAGTCTCAATTGGATGGCAACAAAACTTGAGATTCTTATTCATTTATGGACATTGTATTTGAATTTTCCGCATTTTGGATCGTAGTGTCGGCCACATGCTGTGCTTGAAATATGTGCAGATAATGAATCAGCTGACTGGCTGTGACGACAAGCCTTATAGTGAAACTCTCACCTAATTTTATTAATCCGTATGATCGATATCTGGCAATCGAGTTGGATTGCTGAAGATAACACAAATCGCTGGTCAAATTCCATGTAGATGTTATAATTTGTCTGTGGTTATCTAAATAATCCCATGAGGTGGCTGATTAAATTGAATTAGATAATTTTTATGGCTGCGTCATGATACTCCGGTATTCGTATGTTAAAATGGTTACTACAGATTAAATATTGTACTCTGATATCTTAGCATTTTTAAAATGGATGCTCTTTTGTTGGCTGGTTCGAGGTGGCGCAGGAGAAGAGTACCTGGAAGGATATGGAAGAGGCCTTTGCCCAGCAGTGGGACATTCAAGGCTATTAAAAAAAAGCTCCTTTGGCCATAACAAACAAACTACTTTTTAGCATCGGCGGTTTGGCGACTGCATCATGCTTTATGATGTCCCGTGTCTGCTATGGCTCTTCTTAACAAGTAACTAGAACAATTTACGAAAATACGAAAGGCCTTCCATGCGTAAACAGAATTACTTAAACTTAACGCTGATATATTGTTTAGCGCCCGATATCATTGTTAATCCTGATGGTCATTAGGCTTCTATTCAAATGTAAGCCCTTGGGTCGACGGCTGCCAGCATTGTCGTGAGCCTATGTCGCCTTTTACGACCACAGACTATGACTGTTCTAATTCAGGGGTAATTTAAATGTACTAATGTACAGGTCTACAGAAGAACTGTTCAGCCCCCGCCCGGCGACGCCATCGTTGCTATGTCACTCGTTGATCGAGTTGCTGAGCATAGTGTCGCCGGCGTTCAAGCGCAATTTCGCGATGGTACAGAAGAAGCGCATGCAGAAGCATCCCTTCGAGAGGGTGGCCACTCCCTACCAGGTGTACCAATGGGCCTCCCCCATGCTTGACCACACCGTTGATGCTATTCGCGCTGAGGACAGTAAGTTTTATTTTGCTACTAATATTTGCAATCCGCGTATTTACTCCCCTTTTGAGCGAATCACTTTGTAGTCATACACCAGGATAAAAAGTAGGTACTTCATGAATTAATTCAGGTCATGGTTTATCCGAATCACGTCTTAATACGTTGTGCCAAGTTTGAGTGATGGAATATCAAACTTTCACTTTTTATGTTAAAGTGAGATTTTGCTTTTTTAATAATTACTGAATTACCCCAGGTTATTTTTATTGATTTCCTAAGCATAAGGAAAATTATATATTGATGTATTTCCTTCCCTAAGCCCCGTTAAATTTTGAATGGGGCAATAATACTCACTTGCCTTATCTATACCTACTGGGATTTATCCTGTCGCAAATATATCCTTGTTACACAGCAAATTAATTACAAGTTGTGTTATCTATGGGGAATATTTCAGCATAAACTGGGGAATTCTCGACAACAGTAACACACACACACATGTCATTACAACACACGAATGTAGAAAACACACATAATTCAGGTCGGCATGACTCTGCACAGCCGGAATGCATAACAGAAATAATTATGTTAATGTACGTTTCGGAAAAAAATCGTTCGCCTTATCCTGAATTCTAAATTATCTTAGATATTTATCAAAACTATTCTCCATACAGGCGTAAAATCCCAAAACGTATAATTTTACATAATCACAAAACATTGGGGTAATATAATCATTTAAAAGTCAAATAAACCGTCAAGCATACACGGACGCAACTAATTTCCGTAATGAAAATGACATTGTAATGCGCGAGGATAGAATAGCTGAACATATTTACATGAACTTTGTTCGGCGGAGTCTATGCATTATTAGTTGTATGCAGCATAATTGCATGTTGCTCCGTTCAAAATGCGGTGTTCCAATTAGGAACACGTTTAGCTTCCATTCAACATGTCATGAACAAAAGCATTTAATAAGTACTTTATTGTATTTTTTTCAATAGTTTTTTTTTCCACTTCTCATACACAAAAGCTGACAATCATCGTCAATCTTATAACTAAAACGGTGATTAAGTCTAATACCGTCTTACTTGGTTGGCACGAAAATTAATAGTATGGACAGAATTTATAAGGCTTACAGAATGAATAAAGTTCAAATAAATCAAATTCTGATTCTAAATAATCTACAATTAAGTCTATTATTAATAATAAGTGTCTTATGAAATATTTCTTTATTGAAGGCTCTAAACAAAGGCTTTGAAGTTTCTGACTCATCCCACGGTTGCGCGAATCACTTCCGTCTACCGTTAATTTGAACCAGTATTTATTATTTTTGTACAGCTCGACCCACTAATATTAATTTAACATTGTCCCTCAGCATTCTCCTCAAAGTTGGGTTATGAGGAGCACATCCCCGGCCAGACCCGCGACTGGAACGAGGAGTTACAGACGACGCGCGAGCTGCCTCGCTCCACTCTGCCGGAACGCTTGTTGCGCGAGCGAGCCATCTTCAAGGTTAGTAGCACACTTGTAATATACTCACTACACATGCGAGCGTCGCACGCAACTTGTTAAGTAACTTTCATTGACAGTTTCATTATTAATGACGTTCACGGGTATGCTGTTGACAGTTGCATTTATAACAATTGAACATGCGAAGATGTATGTTAACTGGTAAGTTCTGAATGTTTAAATTTGACCATTCAGACTTATCAGTATTTGCTATGTCACTCGTTGATCGAGTTGCTGAGCATAGTGTCGCCGGCGTTCAAGCGCAATTTGGCGATGGTACAGAAGAAGCGCATGCAGAAGCATCCCTTCTAGAGGGTGGCCACTCTCTCCACATTCTGAATGTTTAAGTTTGACCATTCAGACTTATCAGTATTTATATTTCTAGGAAAAATACACTTTAACCTCGGGATCATTCTTGTTATAAATTATATACCTACTTAATGAACAAAAAAAAAAACAGTTAACTTAACGTGACAAAAATAGACCCAAAATATGTCATACACAATGGAATTGCGCCAATAAACGCATAAGAAATAGCCATTTACTCAACGGAACTAAATTTGTTCTATGAGTACCTATACTGTCAACATGGGTCGGTTAATGTGTAATAATGGTGATTTTATTACTATTTCACTGAAAAGTGTTTGTCGGTTTCCAGTCAAAACGGGAGAGTAATACCAATATCAAATCTTTTTGGCGAAAAAACTTAGGAGATTTTAAATAAGACGTGTTGTCCTGCATTTGTTTATCACTGTCAATATAACACAGGTGCACAGTGACTTCGTAGCGGCTGCGACCCGCGGCGCGATGGCCGTGGTGGACGGCAACGTCATGGCCATCAACCCCGGCGAAGAGCCCAAGATGCAGATGTTCATATGGAACAACATATTCTTCTCTCTTGGCTTCGATGTACGCGACCACTACAAGGATCTAGGCGGCGACGCAGCGGCCTTCGTTGCACCGGTAAGTTCTAAGTATCACACAAATCTTCTTTCAGAAATAGAGGTAACTATGAGAACTAGTAATGGAACACATTATGTTACTCGTAGAAGCTATTTGAATGCAATTTAACAAGAAATACGTTATGCATTTTAACAACATTGTCAGCAAACTGTATTGAATGTAAAACATAGTGGAATCTTAATTTGACCTTTACATTTAGTAGCATAGAATCTAATTTGCTATTATTATGTATAAGAAATAACAGTTGTAGGACAAAAAAGTTAAATGTAAATTCTTTATCACATCTAATGCAAAACAAAGGTGACCCTAGCTACCATTTTGAATTTTAATGCGAGATTCTTAATACGAGAATTTATTTATCTGCGCAAATTTTGACATTATGTTCTCTGTATCAAGTCGAAATGGATTCTGAGGGTTTTCGAGTCAAGTTAACTCTTTATGCGTGATCATCATCTTTGTCCCTTATCATGCGGGATGGGTGTATCACATTTTTCTTCCATCATCTCCTGTCACCCCCTACACTATCATTTATTCCTTTTTCTTTTATGTCATACAAGTTGTTTTTTTTTAACACAGCGCAACGATCTCCAAGGGGTCCGTGTATACAGCGCGGTGGACACCGCCGGCCTGCACACCCTGGGCACAGTGGTGGTGGACTACCGCGGCTACCGCGTCACTGCGCAGTCCATCATCCCCGGCATCCTGGAGAAGGAACAGGAGCAGAGCGTCGTGTATGGCAGCATCGACTTCGGTACCACTGTGCTCTCGCACCCGAAGTATATGGAGCTCGTGAGTAATATATTTACCTAAGTATTTAGACAGGCGTACGAAATAAGAACAGTAGTGGTTTGGTCACACTGCTTATAAAAGCACACTATTAAGTACATACCATGAAGAGCTTACTGCTAAAATTTTGTCCTGAGGTTCTCTGCCAATGATCTCCTGGTTAAATCTACTTCTGAATGTAAGCCTCCTAACAAAGGCAGACTGACAATTAATTCTCCCACGATTCGCTGGTTTGTTAGCGAGACAGCCTAGATGCATATGGTGAGGGCTGGTTCGAGGTTGCGCGAGACAAGAGCTCTTGGAAAGACGTGGGGAGGCCTTTGCCCAGCAGTGGAACAGAATAGGCTAGATAGACAAAAAAGAAAATTAGGCCGCGGCGATTAGATAAAGAATCTTATTTCCTTTTCTAATCATCTCTTTTTTGTATAGCTAAGCAAAGCCGGTCAGCAGTTGAAGATAATGCCGCACTCAGTGATCAGCGCCAATGGGGACACCGTTGAGTTATGCTCCAGCGTCGAGTGCAAGGGCATCATCGGCAACGATGGCCGACACTACATCCTGGATCTGCTGCGCACCTTCCCGCCTGATGTCAACTTCCTGCAGCGTGAGTAGAATTTACAGACTTATGAATAATTTGCCTTACTTGGAACTTGCTGGCTGAAGCAAAAGTAGTATCTAAGGATCATAGCAGACGTTGTGTCGTTCCCACCCCTTGGGAAACAGGCGTGAGTTTATGTATGACTGTATGTGGATACATAGAACTTTGTCATATTTGTTTGATGCAAAGTGGTGACGCCAAAAATAACGCATAAACGACATAAGTCTAACGACTCAATAATGCATGCCGGAAATATTCAATAAGGCGAACTACGCGACGTAATTTCGGCTTGTGTAACATGTAATTTTTATGAATTGCTGACATAAACATCGCGGACTTTCCACCGTATATTTTTATGTTGATTCGTCACAAGTAGACAAGATAACTAATGACTTTTATAAATAGTCCACTTTCAACACATCTTTTTTTGTAGAAATGTAGATCGTCGTAACGTATTTCATTTCATTTCAGTGGAAGACGACGAGCTGAGGGAGGACATCAAAACAATGGGCTTCCCAATCATCCACAAGCACAAACTATGTTGCCTTAGACAGGAATTAGTAGATAGTTTTGTCGAGTAAGTCAAATTATTGTACGAAATTGTAAATATTATTTTCTACGAACAAACTTTAACAATACATGTGTTACAGGGCACGTTATTTCATGTTCATCCGCTACGCCGCCTTCCATCTACAACAGTTGAGTGCGAAGCGTCAGCGCGACAATGCCGCACAAAAATCTATAGAAGGCAAGGAGACCGACACCAAGGAGGCTGCCAATGAGACTGAAACTAAAGAAGCAACCAAGAGCCAAGAAAAAGAGGTTAAGGACAAAAAACAAAAGAAGGAAGATAAGAAAGAGAAGGAAAGTGACAAAAAGGAAGCACCAAAAGAGACAAAAGATGCTGAAGATGATAAAGCAGTGCCGAAAAGTGAGAAAAAAGAAGATGAGTTGCTTCTCAATGAGAATTATTCTGAAATTGACACTGATGTCGCTCAGAAGATTGTAGAGAGCATAACAGACTCGATCTGTAGCGGAGGAGATAAACAAGAAACTGATTGTAAGTATATTTATTACTACCTGATTCCCGACGTTGTTTAATAAAATTATTAATTGTTATTTATGTAGGGCATAAGTGGTTGGAGGTACCTCCCGCTGTAACTTCACTAGACCCGGTATCCATGTAAGCTCTTGCCCCTCAGCAGGCGAACGTTCCCGCGCAGTAGTGGCGGCGGCGGCGCGCGCAGTCGCTTCTCTCAAAGAGTCCGAGTTCGATGTGCGCTTCAACCCCGACGTGTACTCCGCCGGCATCAAGTACGCCGCCGAGCCGGAGCAGCTTGCCAAGCAGAGGCATCTTGTCAAGGAGGCTGCGGCCTTCTTGCTTACCACGCAGATACCGGCCTTTGTAAGTATTTTTTTTCAATTTTTCCGCCTCAGTACTCTGTGCTTGAAGTGTTAAATAAATAAATTAAATTCCAGTTACCAAAAAAAATACTTTGCGTTTATGTATATACCTACCCCCAGGTACCCTGTATATACCTGGGGGTATACAGGGTACCCGGGGGTGTAAACGGACCCTTCACGAAGCCGTCAATCAAGCATTCTGTACATCAAACTAAGTAACTTTACGCAAAAAATTTTGCTGGGAAACGACTTTTTTTTGGGGTGAAAAATCACGTTTTATGGTAGGACTCAATGTAATGAACTCAGAACATTGTGCTGATAGATGGATTGAATAGTACGGGGGTCGTGGAGGTGTTTAAAGTAAAAATCTTACTTTAAAAAATATGTATTTTAAAAAAAACTTGTGAAAAAGTTGGAACTTTGACCCCGAATATCCCCGTAACTAGAAGGTTCCCAAGTATTGTCTAGAACAAAAAAAATATCGCATTGACGGGGAGAATAAGTGCCTTTCGGCTTCGTTAAGGGTCTTTTTACACCCTTTATACATAAACGCTGATTAAAGTTGCTAGATGTATAAACGTCAAAAAAAAGTTATGATTAAACAATTTTAAATCGTTACATAACTTCAAGCAAAATATATCAATAATTTTCAATGTGTCTTATGTTTTGTGTGAAGTTCTGAATAATAAAGTACCATTTACCAGGTCCGCGAATGCCTAGAGCACACGTCAGCGCCGATGGACGGCGCGGGCCTGACGGAGGCGCTGCACGCGCGCGGCGTCAACGTGCGTTACCTGGGCCGCGTGGCCGCCGCGCTACGGCCGCACGCGCAGCTCGCCTACCTGCACGCCATAGCCGTCGGGGAGCTGCTGCTGCGGGCCGCTAAGCACATCTACACGGCTTATCTTCAGGTTAGTAGATTATGCAGATTACAGCAGTGGTGACACTTGCTGTATTTATATATGTGAGTATTCGTGTAATAGTTCATTTTGATGTAAGTGGGGAATCTTTGTTATTGCATTAGAGGCGGAATTCATAACCGAGCCGCAGGCGAGGTTGTTATGGATTGGAGAACTGCAGTAACAAATGCCCATGTGTATCAAACGACGTTTTTCAATACACTTTTGAAGAAATAAAATAATAGATCGAAAAGTATTTTTGTCATGAATTGTTGGGAAACTATGATTTAATTTGCTTTTTTTTTCCGCGCTTTGCTTTCGCCAAGTTGAAGGCGAAGCAAAGGTATGAAGCCGCTAAACAGCCTAATATGAAAAATAGAAAATTCAAATATTTTTGAATTTAGAACACAAATAAATGTTAAGTTCATTAAAGTAAATATTTGTTTTAAATAATCATGTATGATATTCTATTTATAAACACACTATTTAAATATTCAAAAAACATTTACGTCTCGCGCCGTAAAGACGTATATCTCTTTGCCAAGATTAAAAAGTATTATAGTCGGCGGTGATTGTTTACCGCCGACTATACGCATTGAACCAATTTGGACATAATATAAGTAAACTTATCGGTGGAAATTTTAATTTCCGCACAGGTTGTGAAAAATGAAAAAATCCACGCGTGTGAAATACATTGCATATTTAACCTAATCACAGTGCGTTAAGAGCCAGTTTTCGGGAAAGTGTATTGAAAAATAATTTGTTATTGTAAAATAATCTTTATCTGAATTTTATATCGTTAATTTTACCAACAACATTGTCAGCTAGGAATAAAACTTGCTGCTGGACTTTAACTTTTTTCGAAGCCTATAAGCGTACGTAAAGTTGTCTTTTTTTCAATAGCCTAAATGGTGACGTATAATTTTTGTCCTTGCAGGGCTGCGAGGCGATGTGCATCGGCGCGGGAGTGGCGCACTTCTTGAACTGCCTGGTGGGCGCGTGCTCCAGCCCGGCCCCCAGCGCGGCCGAGGGCCCGGGAGCGGCGCGCGGCGGTGCAAGAGGCGGGCGCGGAAGGCGCGCGCGCAGGCACGCGCCTCCGCCCGACCCGCACCCCGACTGGCACAACCTCACGCCCAAGACCCTCTTCACACAGATCAAGCAGGAGCTTAAGGTCAGTAGAATCGCATTTACTTGATTTTACTTCGACCAGGCAAATGGAGATTGTCACTGGAAACTTTAATTAAAGATTATTCATTGTATTCCCAGTAACTGGTTGTATACGGCTGAACTAGAAACCGACCTCAACAATGTTGAAGCTAGACAGCTCATGTCACTCGTTACATATATGTGACAATTCTTGATTTAACAATCTTTTTACAGGCATACTGGGGTTACGAACTTAACGCTGACAGTATGGATTCTGTTATAGAGAAACATGGTTTACAGAAAATTTCACTTCTCAGGTAACTTACTTCTTTCCGATTTTGTTAACCTAGCCCCTGCTGCGGCAAAGTTCAAAATTAAATAACATTTATTAATTTTTATTACAGATCTTTCTCGCTCAAAGTAGGCCTACAGTTAATGTTACGCGAATATGACTTTGACAGCAAGAACAAGGCGCCGTTCAGTGCGAACGATATCATGAATATTTTCCCAGTCGTCAAACATATCAATCCACGGGTAAGTAAAAATAAAAGACCGAATTCAGAGGACTAAAAACTCTTAGAAGTCTAGCAATCTCAGATTTTCTTAGGACTAGAATTTCTCAACAAAAAATATTTTGCAGGCCTCCGACGCATACAACTTCTACACGACCGGTCAGAACAAGATTCAGGCCGGCGCGGTGTCCGAAGGTCACGAGTTAATCGCTGAAGCGCTGAACCTACTCAACAATGTGTATGGAGCGATGCACAGCGAGATTGCGCAGTGTCTCCGTATGGTGGCGCGACTGTGCTACGTCACCGGAGAACATAGGGACGCTATGGCATACCAGCAGAAAGCAGTGCTAATGTCCGAGCGGGTGAATGGAATTGATCATCCGTATACGATTACTGAATATGTGAGTAGTGTTCGATATTTACTTTTATTTCCCCCCCCCCATAAAGCAACTTGACATACTGAATAGCCGATCAATTTGTGAACCTACTTATCTACTGATTTGTAGTCGTATTGCAATTACATGCAATATCCCAAAGCAATCCCTTACATTTTGTACTGCAATATGGGCAATAATGTTCCCCAACTGCAAGCTAATAAATATATAGGTAAACTGTGCTATAAGTATATTTTTGTTTCCAGTCACATTTGGCGTTGTACTGCTTCGCTAACGGCCAAGTGAGCACAGCGCTAAAGCTGCTCTACCGCGCGCGTTATCTAGCACTACTCGTCTGCGGCGAGAATCATCCGGAAATGGCGTTACTTGATGTAAGTTTGTCAAATAATAACTTATGTCACCAGCAGTAAGGGTCAAGTTAAATAAATTGTGTAGGTAAATGTATTAACAGAAGAAATAAGAAGAGAATATATTGCGACGTCCTCGAGTAATATGGGATTAGACCGGGTAGGAAAAAGCAATCGTCTATATAACATAAACATTCGGATTTGAGCAACGCATGCACAACAGTATATATCTAAAGACCTCTCTAGAGTCCACGAGGCCGCCTCTCATTATACGTGTTTGTCGTTTCCCCAGAGCAACATCGCGCTGATCCTGCACGCGGTGGGCGAGTACGAGCTGTCGCTGCGCTTCGCGGAGCGCGCGCTGCACGTGACGTGCGCCACGCACGGCGCGCGCTCGCTGAAGGCGGCCGTGGCGCGGCACCTGCTGGCGCGCACGCTGTCCTGTCTCGGCGACTTCCGCGCCGCGCTGCAGCACGAGAAGGAGACCTACTCCATCTATAAGCAGCTGGTATGTACCCATTATGCGCCATGATGTTATGTCTTAGCCTTGCAGATTAATTATTTGGAATCCTACCTCAAGACATAAATCATGCTGAGATAGGGGGGCCTTTTGGCCTCGCCCAGCTTTTTTCTTTTTCTTTCAAACGACCATTTGTTCTAAATCGATATTGCTTCATGTTACCGTAGCTGGGCGAGAAGCACGAGAAGACCCGCGAGTCGTCGGAGTGCCTGCGGCACCTGACGCAGCAGGCGGTCGTGTTGCAGAAGCGCCTGGCGGAAGCCTACGCGCGAGCGCCGCACGCCGCGCCCGCGCCGCCGCCGCTGCACATCCAGCCGCCCGGCATGGCCTCCGTCATCGACATGCTCAACCTCATCAACGGCATACTCTTTGTGCAGATCAGGTACAGACATGCTTTAGTATTTTGAAGATACCGGAAATCAGCGTGGCCACTTTCGATGATTTGCTGAAGACCACGAGAATCCGATGGTTACTAGACCGATGTGGGGACGCTTGGGTGTGGGCTATACCTAGTGAACGTCTTTCGAGTCACATAAACATAAATTAAAGAGACTCGCCGAAGTAGCAAACTATTTTAAATCTAATCAATTCTCAATATTTCCCAGTCCGCAAGACATCGAGCAATTCAAGGCAGAAATAGAGAAAAGACAGCTAAAGGAGCTGCCTATCCCCGGCGTGCTGGGCGAGCTGGCCAAGGCGTCGGACGAGAAGGCGCAGGAGACGCGCGACGCAGAGAGTTGAGCGCAGGCCCCACGCCGCGCCACGTCATGTTCCACTCATATTGGACATTTAACTATATACATTGTTACTTTAATATAATTATTGATTGATGATATTGTTCCTTATCTATGAATGTATGCGGTAGTGAATAGTGTGCTAAGGTTTGATGTAGATTTTTTTGTTAGTCAATTTTGAGGATATTATTTTGATCAAATAATGAAGTGTTATTTGGAATGAATTCTCGCGGAGTGCGGTAGTTGATGCATGTGCGTACATTTCGCTCAAATCACGCAGATCTAGTTTTAATTTTACGCTTCCGTTTGGAATTCACAATTTTATTCTACACCCAAAGTAGTGCAATTTCAAGTAGTGATAATAGCAATAAGTTTTGGTTGTGAACCTGAGACCGTGTGCGTCGCTATGTTATGGTAACTGGTGCTACTGCCAATTTGTCCTTCATATATATTTTAATGGTTTTATGAATTGTTATTGTCGAGTATTATTATTATTTTTTAACTAGTACGGGAGTATATTGTTGAAACACCTGTAGCAGTAGACATTCAGTTATATTGTGATTGAAATGTAACAGGACTTAGCCCCGAGTCTGCGACTCGGAACTGCGGAGTCAGTCGATGTCCATTAACAAACTGCATGCTAAATTGGATTAGTTTATAAAGAACAACTCGAATGGGTTTCCTCGATTCTTAAAAACACTGCCTTAAATACATTTTAGTTTCCGGTGTAGTTGTTAGTGCCATAATAAGAATGTAGTGCATGTAAGTTTATGTAGTTATTTTTCTTTAGTCTGTGATACAGCATGTTTATCATCGAGTGACTTGCCTTTTTATGCAATAAATAAATTGTAACTGGACTATATAGTTTCGGCTTCCATGTCTGTTTGGTACGTAAAGTAAGATCTAATCAACAAAGTGTAATATAATGAATTATGATACTAATAATAAACTGTAGTCGATATAATGTTAATATACGAGCCTTGTGAAAGAAACACGTAACTACGGTGTATTCATGTTATACTTCTATAATATAAATCAACTATTCTTATAATGGTATTGATATGTTGTCAGTGACGCCAAATGAACAAGTGTTTATGAATGAGTGTTTTGGGAAAATGTATTTTGTGACTTTATCTTTCGAAATCAGCAGTACTATTGTAAAACAGTGTCCGCTACATATCCAAATAAGCTTTGTTGAGTGACTTAGAATTTGGCAAACTTCACTTAAACCATCGAAACATTAGCTTTCAATTATCATTAGATGTCTTTATTTGTGTCAAACATTATGATATATATTGTAACTTATAGTCAAAATTATAATAAAAGATGTCAATAACTGTTAGCAATAATCGTGGTTAATTTGTTGTAATAACCTTATCTAATAGCGTAACTTATGGGTTTTCAAAGATTGTGCTTTTAAGTCAATTCTGTCAATTAGGTTACATTTGTATTTTAAATATTTCGGTCCATACTTTGTGTATGTGAAACTTATAATACTGATACTGTTACCACTCACGTTTATAGTAATAGATTGCACGTTATTGCGTATCGATAGAGTCATTTCCCAAACCAGACTTTCGTCAAAGCCAAACCTGTTCAAACGAAATTCTGCCGTTGCACATCACTAACATACATATTTTGTCGATATGTGTGAAATATCGATATTGCTTGTCGATAGAATGATCTGTTATCAAACAAGGAGAAAGAACGGCGATAAGTCTGCACAGTTATATAACCTCTGTCAAAATCAGTGATTTTTATTCTCGCTAAAAGATGATTGCTATTTTGTTGGTTCTGTCAGAGGTATAATTAGTGAAAGGGCTGTATAATCGATACGCACATCGTACTGTGCTCGTTAGCTAAATATATAAGAATGTTGTTCGATGAAGTACGTGCCTAAGCAAACAATAATCAATCGTTGTTGTTACATTTCTTTAACAATATGATGACCATGTAAATACGGCGCTGTTCGTAGTATGATAAATAAAAAATCGTTTTTAAAAAAGCTTCGTTTTATTTATTTATTCTTATTAAACTTGTAACAAACACGGCAACAACTCTCCCAATATGCTAAAGGCCAACATGCAATACATATTTTCTGGCATGAGTCATGAGTTGGTTCACCGATTTCCATGTAGTCTACTGCACTTTGCACTTTCAGCCACAGCGATGCTAGTGTGAATGTGTGGATTTATTTCTCCACAGTTCGCATCTCTCGTCTGCTGCCCTATCTTCCGAAGGGATCGTGTCTCAGTAGCGACTTTGGCTCTTCTGTACAACTGTCTCTTTTCCGTTTCGACTTTTCAATACGACTGGTTATTCGCGGTGAGCGACTGGTAGAGTAATAGGGTTTTAGCACACCGTAACGATGCGACACGGTTCGTTTAGCGCTATGTCGATCTCTTTAGCATGGGCAGAACGATGCCACAGTGAACGAATGAGGCAGAATAAGAGGCTAGTAGTGAGAAGAGCCTCATTTTCGAATGGGTAGCTTTGTGACGTCACATTTTCTTACTCCTATCCCACATGTTGGAAATTTTGTAAACGAACTTATTACAAGTTAAACGTTGTTATACATAATTATACAAGCATAATAAACTACGAAAAATACTGCAAGATAACACTAAATATATATGATGGTAAAGTAGTCGTGCTACACGCAATCAATAAATTAACATTAGTTTCCTGGTAAGCTGTAAATGATTACCACAATAAATAAAAAAAGATTGTACTTATATGAGTACTTAATTTAGCCCAACAGGGACAAGTCTGCACTGTATATAGCTATAGACAAGAAAATTGCCTTCTCGGTTTTGAGGCTAATGTCGAGCAGAAATAGAGTTATTGAGTACAGACCGACTCGTTTCATCAAGCATAGTTATTCATAGCTAGTAAGTACTAGTAACTCCTCTAACTAAGCTAAAAAATGCTTTCGTTAGAAGTGGATTTTCCACAACAGCGCACAGAGTGTGAATCTGACACGAGCACTACTTGCCATTCAAACTATTGCCGACAGACTTTCTAAATCCCTATGCTTTTTAATTGCCCTGTATCGTATCTCCAATATTAGGGCATCTTCGGTTAATGTCGGCAGAGGGCGCTACTTCCGCGCGCGTGGCCGAGGTCGGGGACGGGCCCGCGGACGTGGTCGCGGCCGGCGGCGCCGTGCCCGCGAAGAGCGGCCGCGCTCCAGCTGCGCCGCCACAAGTTCACCCAGGGCTCCACGCTCCGCCAGCATAGACAGGAACGTGCAGATGAACTCATCGTAGTTGTGTGTGCGACGGCAGTCGTCCACCTAGAAACACAATAATTTATAGAATAGGTTGATGTCACGTAGATCCAAAATATATCTTAGCTGGACAAGAAATGCGGCAGTAAACTATATTCTTGTAAGAGGAAGGCTAGAGGGCATTCCAAAGGTATCCGATTAGTTTTGGAAGTTGGAGAGCTATCAAATATACTTTAATACATCATCTTAGTATCCAGAAGCAAATTTTACTGGCAATAATTTCATGTGAACATACTGATAATATCTTACCTTATACATATCCCTCTTATCATTCTCATCATTGAGTGCCTGCTGACATAGCTGCACCTCGTTAACAATGCTGCTCATCAAAGCATTCAGTTCAGAGTGCGTCAGCAATAGCTTCCTTAGTTTGATTGGCTGATCTGGTTCGGTCTCACAACAAACTAGTATGGGAGATTCATTGCTCTTTACCAGGGCTGTGATGGATGTGGGGTAAAGCTGAAACATACAACAAAAACTTAGAGAAACTTTATGATGATGGAACTCGAGGAAACAAGAAGTAGAGACCATTGGAGGAAACGAGGAGTTAAAGCGGTCCACGACCTTAACGGTGGACTGACCAGATCCTCTAGTCTTTGACCACTCATTAATAGACGGACTAATCTGGCCCGAAGCCCGGACAAGACATCAAAAATACAGGTCTTGAGCTGATGAATGCTGAGGAGCATTGAGGGACAAAGGCTAGCTTTCTCTCTCTAATAACACACTTACATCTCCAACTATTTGATTGTCTCTGTTGATTGTTATGAACTTCACAATTACGCCCTGCTCTACAGGATCAACTGAAAACATGAAGGATACACTTAATTGCATATTAAAATTTATATTCCCAAAAAAAAAAACCAACACATTTAAAGACGATGACCTGAAGAAGTCAGGTTGTGAGGATGTTTAATGGAATTGTTTAACTTAACCAACTTAAGTATCAGTTCACACAGTTACCTAAAATAATACTGCTGTCTTGGTGTGGACGGTCATTAGCTCCAATCTCTATGGTAATAGGACGAGTGTAGTCCACATCGTACAACTGCAATTGTGACGACTCTAAAGCAGTCAGTATCGTCTCCTCACTGATCTGTACTATGTTTTCGTTGAGGGAGTTTTCATTGCTGCCTTCTGACAACAATTCACCATGTTCTGTGGAAAATTAGATGACTTTTTTGATACTGTATACTCCTAAAGCTCAATAGAGATCAGATGTGGATTCAGACCATCAAACTGGACAAGAACATGGGTGGAAAAAAATGGAGTCTTCATAGTAATTGCATCAGCCGATGGGATATTTTGTTTGAGTCCAAAAGAAATATTTTTTAGGTCTTGCATGTATAAAAAAGCATTATGAATGCTTTACCCGTTATATCATACTTTGCCATTTCTCAATAATAAGAATATGGAGCATTTATCTAGATTTATGTTTATGAAACTCTAATTTTATTGTGATGGGCCTGATTTACCAATCGGTAGTCATGATTTTTCATTATTTTTGGGGCAACAGACTAATAAACTACATTGTGTAAATCTGCAATAAATAAAATAGATTATTGATACCATTAATTTCCCTGCGTTTTGATATCAAATGTCGCATATGTTTGCCGATTTTTGAGATTGCTTCCTTTAGCCTCTTCTGATTCAGTTCAAGAGCATTTAGCCTCTGTGTCAGTGCTAACCTTCTGTCAGGCACAACTGCCATCAGGTTGAACCTGTAATGGTAAATAAAGACACTAGTTAAGAAGGATTATGACTGATCATCGTCATCTTCCTACCCTTATACCATGCTAATTGGGGTCGGCATAAAACATTTTTTTTTATCGTTGTCCCTCATGACGTATTTTTTTACTACCCTAGGTCGTGTCCTACTGCTGGGCAAAGGCCTCCCTTTTCTCCTTCCATACCTCTGTACCTTATGTGAACTCTGGCCATGTTTGCCCCGCAAACATTATCAGATCGTCACGCTACCTTCGACGCGGTCGACCTCGACGGCGCTGTCCTCCTTCAGGCGTCCAGTGAGTGACGATGGCCACTTCAGAATGGCTATTCTGTGTTTTCTCCAACATCAACTACCGCTACGCTGAGAATAGCCGCTAACATTTATATCTCATGACTGCCACGAATCGGGCAGCTTATAAAAAACTTCTTGCAGTGGTTGTGAACAGCTTGGGTGAGAGTGGATCGCCCTGTTTGACACTTTTTTCTATGCTGGACCAGAAATGTGCAATTTTGTTCACAGAGCTACTTCGATAGACGGTGTGAATAAGATCATGTAGGTGTGTGGTACATTTTGAGATTCCAAGGTATTATTAATGCCTTGGACTTTGGACACTTGGACTGAGTGATGGTGTATACTGTCGAAAGCCTTGGCATAATCCACAAAAGCCAAGTAAAGCGGCTTGTTAAATTCGTTATATTTTTGGATTTGTTGGTTTACAGTACGGAAATGGTCGGGAGTAGAGAAGTCGGGACGAAATCCTGCTTGTTCGGGGGCTGGTGAAGGTCAACTGTCAGAGCGATACGGTTCTCTATTACTTTGATACAAAGGTTATACATGGTGGAAGGGACACCGACGCTAAAACGGTTACCATGTATTCAGTACATCATTCTGAACGGTCACAGCTGATTTTCTTTAAAATAACCAATGAAAAATTTCTATGTGGGGGATAGAAATTTTTCATTGGTTATTTTAAAGAAAATCAGCTGTTCCATACATTTTGACCGTGTAGCTATTGCAGTTTTGTAAGAATTAGCTGTTGCCGGCAGTGTCCCGTCCACCCTCTATAACTATGGAATGAGGCTTATGAGTCGATAGTTGGAAATGTCTGCTTTATCTCCTTTCTTGTGAAGTAAAATTATATTTGAGTGGCACATGTCAGGGGGATTTTTATGGGTGGAATATGGTGTTGAAGAAAGAGATGATGTGAGGGACAAAAACGGTTCATCCTTACTTTGTTTTTTGTGTTAATCTATCTGTCCCAGGGCTTTTGTAGAATTTCATCTCACAAAGACCAACTTAGCCTAGAGGGGACTGATGGGATGAACAGAGTCAGGGCAACAATAAATGATGTATAAGAAATAATATTACATATTTACTGGTCTCAATTCTTAAGGAGTTTTTATTATACTTGAAAGCACAATGGAATAATATTGTTAGACTTCAGTTGAAGTAATTATTTTCAAATAGGAATTAAAGTTTTTTATTGGAAGGCTATCTAAAAAACTAAGATTATGTGCATTACATGTTAACTATCCTTACTTACTTCCTTTAATATCATAAATGCGAAAGTAAGTTTATATGTTTGTTTGTTACCTTTGCATATACGTTGTCAGGTGTACAGAAACGAACATAGGGTACTTTTCATCCCGAAAAAAAGTACTGTTCCCGAGGAAAACAATGATACCGTTCTTATGATAATAGATGGCACCACATGTCTTTCAAATCATGATTGAATTATATTATTACAGGCAGAGTACAATTTATTTTGAAATTCGAAATTTACATGAGCGAAGCTGCGGGTAAAAGCTAGTAATGAATAATTAAAGAATTTTCCAATCTTCATACCTTATATCATGGACTTGTTCACCAGCATCTCTGCCAAGCCTCACAGCCATGACTCTCTTAAACTTATCAGTCCAGTCCTCATCAGATGCCCATGGCCCATGATCGGTTGGATATGGTTTCAGGCCATCCAGCTCAAACAAATGCCCATTGATGGGCACAAAACATACAAAGTGGTAAGCTTCACCTGGATGAATGACAAAATCAGTGATTTCATTCTCAGTAGGTGCAGTCAATAAATAAAATTAGTCTCCAAGTTTGCTGCATTTAAAATTGGTTATGAAGTGTAAAGGGCAAAGAATTTTTTTGCCTACTTACTTACTAATCTCTTTTAAATACTGTTGCTGCTCAATCAATAACAAACATTTACACACCTGTAAAGCGTCCAGTGGGCACTCCTGCATTTTTATCAGCCTTCTTCCTAGCTTGTGGTATGGCATGTGAATTGTGAGCACAGGCCAACTCTGGTGTGTTCCCAATGGCCCAGCCTTTGTTCTCAGGGTTCATTCCAAGAGTGTGGTGCTGTTTAGGGAAGGGATAACAATAGAGATTAAGTTTAAGGAAGTCAAAAACAATGAAACATTTGCATTGTTTAAGAAAAAAAAAGGTTTTTTACCTTTAATCTGCTCAGTGTTTCTCCTAAATGAAGATTAGGATAGTTCAATAATATGGATAGCAAGGCATGAGTGGCACAACTGTTTGGAACCATTTGCTGTGCGAAAAATATATTGTTTATAGTCTCCTCATCGCGTACGAAACTTTCAATCTGTTCCACGAATTTCCTGCGGGAACGTCTCTCTTCAATCCATCGAAATAAGAAGATGAACCCGTAGACTGGACTTTCGAAGGGTTTGTGTAAGTCATAAATCTCTTCTACCTGAACCCCTTTTACTCCGAAGTCCTCTAACAATAGGGTAAACAAGCCCGGGTCGCTCTCTAACTCGAGCCATCCCTCTATCAGACTGTTTATCTCTACCGGCATGTTTTTCATAGATGATGTTTTGGACGCAGTGCAGCCAAAATTGTTTTTTTTAAGTTTTAATAATTCAATCGACGTTAAAATGAATATTCAATTCCCCGGATCCTGGCATCGAGGTGTTCATTGTTGTCGTTTGTCAAGTGTCAGTGTCATGTCATGACATGTCATGTCGGCGGTCGTCAAATGTCACAAAACTGTAATGGATAGGGGGCGATTACACTTCGTATGTGCAAGGCGATACGAAAAACGGAAATGGATCCGTTAATACTAATTAGAATAATATTCACATTCAAGTGACATTATAGGTGTAGTTAAACCGGGCGGAAAGGACTGTGAACTGGATGCAGAGAAAAAATCAAATACAAATCCATATTCCGAGGAGCTAGGTTTGAGAATTTCTGTTACAAAGACTTAATGATTTTCCCCAAAATTATACGACACGGGATCTTTTCGCGCTTAATTGTCATAAACAGGGGCGTTGATGGTGAACGTTTGTGAAACTAATTTCAAAATACAACATGATGGCGTTAGTTCCAATTTTAGTCACGAGCCAAAATATCCCTAAGCGCACACTAAATCGACTTAGGTAGACAATTTGAAGAACAAAAGGAACTAAGGCTCTACAATTTTAACACCCTTGGATAGAAATAATTGTTTTGACCCTTAATACAGTAGTTACTTAGTCGACTTTCAGAAAAAGTCAAGATCCAAGAGAAAGTAGTTTGAAGAGCGAGCCAAGCGACCTCGAATATTTTAACACCATACCTACCATTTGCATGCTATTATTATGGCAGAATGTGTCCAGCTCTATAACATTTATAAAGATTCCGTATACACCACATTTTATGCAAATAAATATACTTACTTAATAATCCTGGACAGGTTAGAATTGTTTCAACCTACCGGAGATCCTTGGGCGACTTATAGACGAAAGAAGGCTTTTTAACACTTTTCCTCGAATAAATTCAGATATATGTCATTTTTTGCAACCTTGTGTAGTATGCCATAGCCTATTATGGCATCGGGGCAAGGAGCTCCTAATTTATTTCAGCCTCAGTGTATACCGGTAGATCATGCGAAAATCCAATAGGAGTGCCAATCCAGAGGCAGAAATAAGAAGCCTTTGTGACTAGTTTTTTCGCAGGGTTCAAAGTACAGGCGCCAGCGCATCAAGCTACTACAATCTGTCAAATTTCTTTAATAGAATTTCAACACTATGCTTGAAAAATAAGGTTCAAGGTTGATTGGGAAAAATATAGGCAGTTTCGGGTAGCTTAATGTGCTGGCGTCTGGATGAACCGCGCGCGTTGGTTTAAAGAAAATGTGTAAGTTTCTAGTGGTAGTTAAAGTACTAGAATACTTTTTAAGTCTAAATATGAGTATCATAAAAATATTATAGTTTGAAAGTGATTCTACTGTACGCTACAATTTATTACGTACTTACTAATTCTGAAAGCATTAATTCTGCATCAAGCAGGAAAAGTTATAGTATAACTTATAAAAATCCTTATCTCACGCCGCGCCGCCTTATATGGCCGCGGCGCCCAGGCACCGTATTTACGGCCGGATACTGAAGGTGCTGTAGCAAGCTAAACTTGCCGGTGGGTTTAATTGGAACTAAACAAAATAACATAAAATCAAGCTTATACTACCCCAAAGGTTCAGTCCGAGGTGTACCATAGTACACCGGATACACTAATATTTCGCCAGTTATGTTATGTCTCAAGTAAACTAAATTAGGGAAAATTTCTAATTGAAAATCCAATAACAACTTTTTCTTCTTCTTTGCGTGTCGATAGACTCCAATAATACCCGACCCGGCCAGATTATTTCTACAGCGACCAATCTGGGCCCGCAAACGGTTAAGTGATTTCCAGATTGGCCACTGCAGTTCCTGTCCAGGAGGAAGATTTTCTGCTGGATTGATGAAGTGAGGAGGGTTGGGATGTCTGTTCCTCCACAATTCACATCTTTCATCTGACACACTGTCCTCTGAGGAAATCGTGTGTCTCACGAAGCTTTTACGGCTTTTTAAGCGTGAAGGTGGTAGTTGCTGATGCCCGAACAGGGGCTTGCAACCACTAGAATAACGAAGTCACTAAAAAAAATGTATTGAGAAGCTCTGGTATTTTTTGTTCACCGCTAGCTGCTTCTAGTACCTACCCACTTTCCATTCATCCAGAGTGGGGTTATAAGAAATTTTCTACACAATTCATAATGTTAGGCCTTCAGATTATTATTTATTTTTATCAGTAATTAAAAAAAAAACAGCTATTCGATACATTTTGACCGTGTAGGTATTAAGGAGCGATTCCACCGGTGTGTGCCTCACAGTGTGCAGCACGGATGGTTATTTCGCTGGACTCGCACAACTGCGAAATTTCAGAAGTCTTTTTTCAAGTTTCAGAACATTAAAAGTCTCGTCAGCGATCACGGGATGTGTTCGCTGACGCAACTCCACCGCTGTTCGCGCACTCAGTTTAGTAGTCTAGGAAACCGACCTCCACTCATCTATACATGCTGTCTAATAAAATTACGCCAGGCAATTTCCCATAATCGTTAGTCTTGACCGATTAAACTTAGGTAACCGCCGAAACCTATCCGCAATTTATTTGTTCATGTATTAAGGATACCTAAAAATCAAATCTATCAATATTGGTCGTAAAACGATGACGTAAACATTTTGGTTATCCGTCATGGGCTCTTGTACTAATTTCGAATAAAGTTTGTTTACAAATGTGCTGTACTGTTCGCGAACTTTACGGCATAATTTCGGTGTAATCGCACCGTTACAATTTTCTAGAAAACAGCTGTTTTTGTATGTGGGGGGGAGGGGTTCGGACGGATGTACTGGCAGCTGTACGGGTTCGATACCCGTTAGAATTTTCGTTGTAACTGCAGCTTTACTTTACAAATGTAGCTGAGACCTGAGACCCACAAACTTATTTTGGGTGTAACCCAGAAATGTATCTAATTTGTGTCTGTACGATAAGTAAGTACCTACTTACATGATAAATTATTTACGACTTGTAGGCAAATTTATAAGAAACAGTTACAAAGCCTATTGAGGTAGGTATCAACCTATTTTCATCTTTGTCTACCATTTACAGGTTGCAGCCATCTCTATCTATCTGCATCCACCTCCCGCATCTCCGATCCAGTATAACAAATAAGGTTGGCAGAGGTAACGTATACACAACGTATTGAATGTATAGGATGTCACAAATAAAACATTTTTTCTCTCAACAACATTTATTTTTTTGTTTATATACACTCTTATCTTCCGAACTTTGTACAATGTACAAATAATAAATGCACAACTTCAGCATTGTAAAATCCTCATAAAGACTTGCAGGCACGCGCTATTTGAATTATTATTAGCACACGATTTAAGTTTAAGTTATTTATAAACAGTATTGGTCCCATTTTATAATCATTCGAAAGCACTCGGCTATTTATAACGTCAATGATGATTTTATTAATCTATTTTGCTTTTAATGCAATTCTATTCCTAGAGTTGTTACGCCACGAGATCCGGTATGAAAAACATTCTCGAGTCTTTTAAAATCTATATTCCTAATCGACTATCAACTCGTTAGTATCCGATCAAATTGGTTTCGATTTCGTATCTTGACTGCATTATTAACTTCAAATCAACTGCAATTAACATGCCAATCGTTAATATAAATACAGTATCATTTTTGAGAAGTTTGCATTAGGCATATCGACTAGCACATGCCCTAATTTAAGAACTTCATTATGCATGTGTCTGTCTATTTCAATTTAATAAGCACTTATAATGAGCGTCACTTTGTTCGAAATCTTTAAGTTGTGCAATCAGAATATGTACAAATTACAAATTATTATGCATGACTGGATGATCTAACAGAATATTTAAGTAAATATGCTTTAATTTGAAGACTAGAATAGACAAATCGGAACAGGAAACTATAATACCTCCACTAAGATTATAAACTCGATAGTCAACTAAAACGATGATACTAACGGTCATATCACAACGACAAGCTAAAAACAGTTGGAAATATCAAATCTACTCATTTATTATTCAAATATCATTGTTCCAACAACATTTCTAATTGAGAGATTGTGTTTGTGTACATTCTTTTGCGTCAAGCAAAGTGATAGTAGTGTGTCTTATATCTACAGGCTCGTGAGCAAACTATAAGCTAAAGAACAGTATTTGATAACAACTGATGTGCACTCACACCAGTGGAAACATTCAGAGCTCTTCAATAAATGGCACAGCGACGTAGGACACCACTACTGCTTGTATACTAATAATTGATCATGAACAGATATGTAAGGGAGCTTCTCGTCAGCTGGACGACCCGCTCCACGCAGGCGTTCCCCTGACTTATCCTACTTTACAATTATTTGGAACCACAGAGGTGCTCTGTTTGGAACACAATTTATAAAATAATTATTGGAAGAGTTTTTACTTAACTGCCTAACTATAGTACATATTTAACAAAAGGCTATTTTACAAAATTTCATAATTATGTACAGAGCAGGAAATAAGTAACTAATAATAACTTCCCTATTATCACATAAGTACGCAACGCTCTTACTCGACCACCTACATTCAATAAAAACGATAGTTTCATGTTAGGATATGTACGTACAATATAAATATAATACCATGACATTGTTGGGACATCAACAATGTGGACTAATTGCTATATACGAGTCTCATCACATGAAACAGCAGTCGATTTAAAGTAACAAAGTTGTCCGGCCGGGCTTTCATCTGATGGCGTGTGTGGGGTTGTAGGGCGGCGGCGGCGTCTTGGGAACCTGAGACCGGTGGATGGGGGCGATGGCGGACAGCGGGGTGGGGGGCAGCTCGTCGGGCTGGCCGGGAATGATGGCCACGTCCGTGAGCAACGGCGGCGGCAGTTCGTGTCGTGCGCTGCTGGTGGCGGGCAACAGCCGCGCGGGGTTCAGCTTGATGGCGTCGTCGTAGGTCGGCGGGGCTCCCGCTACCGTGTCGTAGTCTGGAGGCTTTTGCTGCATTGTTTCCTCATCCGGCATCGATATTACGTGGATGGGATCGTCAATCTGAAATTGTTAAAAAAAATCGTTAAATACTGTTACAAAATAATAACTTACTGGGCATAAAGTTTCATAATTTACCAAGATCGGATTGAACTTATAATTTTACATAGCTACATCATACTATGCAATGCTACACGTTGCTACGCAATGGTACACGTTGCTACGCAATGCTACACGTTGCTACGCAATGGTACACGTTGCTACGCAATGCTACACGTTGCTACGCAATGGTACACGTTCCTACGCATTGCTACACGTTCGATTGCTACGTGAAGCTACGCGGTGCTACGCGACGCTACGGGACGCTTCGCTAGGCTACGCGATTTGCTACGCCAATTTTTCCCTGGGTCTACATTTATGTTTTTCAAACGTAACATCTAAGGTATGAAATTGCAAAATAATAAATAATACTCACTTGGTGTGTGTCAGGTGACGCGCGGTCGGTCTGCGGCTGCCTCGCGGGCGACTGCAGCCAGCAACACATGGCGGCGCATATGAGCAGCGCTCCTGCCACGATGCAGGCCACGCCCACGTAGCGCACGGGCTCCGCGTAGTCCTCGGCCAGACCCAGCCAGTTGATCAGCGCGCCGGCGCACAGCAACACCATGCCATACCTGTACGGCCTCTGTGATTGTCTGCCTTCGTCTAGGGACATGCCTGAAAAAGTGGAAAAAAATACAATTAATGATTTTGTATTGTGGTATAAAAGACGGGTGCTATGATTGCACGTTGTTGAGCTCGACTGAAGCCTTTATCGGCATGATTGGACTTTGGACTCGAAGAGGCTAATAATTTTGCTGATAATGATGGTGCCTTAATACATTGTTTGGTTTTTGTTTCTGAGTCAGTGATGACTTGATGAGTGATTACTTTCGGTTGTTTTGTGTGTTTGTTTCATTTAGCGACATTTTGCTGTCGGTTACAGGAAGTAGGTAGTTCCGGTAGCTCGAAACTGTTAACTCATCAAATGGTGGAAAGTGTACGGCATGTAGTTTACTGGGGCAATGACACGGCGTAATAACGGGATTCTATATTCACGAACCGGTGATCGAAACGAAAGTTGCGAAAGTACACAATTAGATGACACGAAACGTGGATTGTTCTAAATGTGGGTTGTTCAAAGATCCGTGATTATGGAAAGGTCAAGGAAGAAAACAATTGTTTTCGCGAGGTGGCGTTGAGGAATACTTTATGAGAGATAATTTCGAGGTGCTCGAGCGTCGATGATCGAGGTTAGCGTGAAGACAATGGTCTCTCGGGAGAAGTGGGTCAAGTTCGCGACGTGCGCTGGAGTGGCGCCGAGCGGTCACGCGGGCGGGGGTGGGGGGAGCGACCGGGCCAGTCGACATGACACGCGTACCAACTCATCAATTCATTAATATGCCTATAAATCGTTATTGGTAAATGGGATCTTTATTGCACGAAAACGATTTACACATAGAAAATGTCTAATTTCGAGTTTAGATGAGGACGTAACTAAGGCATCATGATTGAATTACAAACTTTTTACTAGGCTGTTTATTAGGCTTTGCTTTCTCTCCTTACATTCTTCGTGTTTTATGTCGATTTGCACGGAAACATGACATTATTTCATTAGAGTTGCCCATGAGGCGGAAGCAATTTTCCTTCTAATTACAAACCACATGTTTGAGAAAAAAAACAATCATGTGAAGGTACAATGACAGCCGAATGAGCGGGTCATTTGACACTTGGTAAAAAACATAACGATACCATTGACACAGAAGGAATGTTTTATGGGTTTTGACAACCTGATAATAATGTAGCAATACGAGCAGTAATCCGCTCCTAATCGTGTGTACAATTGTATTGGAGTGTTGCAGTTGTGCGAACTGCAGGTGATAAGGTTTGATTGCCTTATGTTATTGAGTTCTCAATTATCAAAACCGTACCCATATACTTTTACACGGTGTAACGATCGGTTTAAAACGGTCGAGTGCACCCACTGAATCATGTCTTAAAACGAGCGTTTGATAAGTGATAATAACCTTTGTAAGTACACAGAAGGTTATTCGTAAGACGGGATATTCCGTAGATAAATTTCGTTGAAAGAGGTGAACGTACCTATCTTATGAATTGAAAGAATGATCAAAGGTCAACAGAGTTTATCGCGTAACAGGGTTAGTTTTAGTAATTACGTTTTCTTATCAAGATTAAATTACTAGGATTAGGCGAGTGCCTTTTTCTAGATCATGAAAGTGGTTTATATTAATGGAATTACTCACAAATGGCTGATTGTCCTCTCCCTCGTAAGTCTGTTTCGTAGGGGCCGTACGGATATATTGTACCCAAAGCCATATTTAATTAATGTTAGTTAATTATAGCTAGGTAATATCAATTCATCCACAAACTATTTAATTATATAATAATAGAACGCAAAACGCTTTCTTTTTCTATCAATGCGAAGTCACAATTGTTTTTCAAGTACAAAGTTATTTTTTATTTACATACATATGTAAATGTGCACTTCATCTCGATTATCAGATATAACTGAACAAAAATCACTAAGAGCAAGCAATCTTATCGGTTATTCGTCGTCAGATCATATTGATATGATTGTAGGTCAACAACATGACAGTGAAATATTTTGGGCAATGGCCTTTTTTAACAATAGCGCGTCGAGATCCTATACTATTTTAAAGTGAATCCTAAGTCAACCCGTTTGCTGACGGGATAAACCAGTTTAATACCTTTGGCAATGTCGAGGTGAGGATAACCCTGTTAAAAGGTTTCCGATTATGATAATTATTGTCAGATTTAAAGTATCGGGCCACTGCAGCCCGGTAACACTTGTAAGCGGTCTTTTCGCCCACTCGCGCGGAGTAGGGCTTCGGAGTCGCGGTCGCGCCGTTTCGTTAAAGCGATAATATTCGTTAAATGGATTAAGCCTACACAATAGTTGAATAACGGTGTTCCTACTATTGTTATTTTTTAATTATAGAAATGGCACCATTGAAACAGCATTCTGTTGTTGCGGCTATCTATCTATTTCATACTTTACAAAGATAGTGAAGAAAAAATAAAAAGTTCCGATCTTATCATTGAGCGCATTTGTGAAATTTTTGTTCGATAGACAGTGGCGTGGTTCCTACATACATCATCTACAATCCTTGGTTATCTTATCAATGAAATGTTTTGCGTCTCTTGAATGCACAAACTAAATATGTATTGTGTATAATATGTCAGATAGCTGAAGGTAACATAAATAGTCGTAAAAAATAATCATATGCATGGCGTCTAATTTTACGCATTCATACATTTGCAGCTTAGCAAGGTCTCAGCATTTTTTCAATAGCACACGCAATTAACGACCTAGCTACTATCCGTTTCTGGTTTAGTTTAAGATATTTTCGTTAACTGTTATAGTTGCAAGAATTGCAAATGCTTGAACAAATTTTTCAAGTGCTCTAGTTTATTTATGAAAGAAAATTTAAAAAACAAAATACTTAGGTATCTACACATTTTCAGCTTGAATATTTCAACTTCTGGGTGGAAGTTGGGTCTCAAAGTCACTGGCCCAGTGTACATAGTTTTTTGTTTGAAAGCGGTATATAATAGCTTATTTGCGGTAATCCATTTATTTCGGCCCCGCACACACAAGTGGTAGCTGACCATCTAAATACATTATGTTATTTATCATTATCATCTTAAAATACCTATGTAATCTCGTATGTTTTCTTTGGGAAATTCCAACTTTTCTTTGAACAATGATCCTTTCTTCGTTCGAACATTCTACTCTAAGATTGTATTTGATTTCTGTCTGCATGTCTAGAGATAAGGTTCGACCTAATCTGAAGACACATTTGAAATTGTTTTGTCACACATTGAAACATGATGACAATTAAATTCTATTCCGACATTTTCAATTTTTACATTCAGCGGGCCCAATGGCTAATTTGTACATAAATGGAAAAACCATAAGCAATAACAGGCCCGTTTTCATTTGACCGCTGAAAGCTAAAACACTTTTCCCTGTTTCTGAAAGTCAATTCAATTAAGTCCTTCTTCTGTCAAGTAATGACACTAGTTAACGTGACGTAGTTAATTGCTGTGTTGAGCTTATAAACCCGTTCAGAAAAGTCGTCAGACCACCACGCAAGCAACCTACCTACCAGGCCTGAACGCACATAAGAAGCCTGCCGGCTTCTTAGGTCCGAAGGGACCAAATAGTATATTATATACACTGTATACACATCTGTGGGTAACACATCAAACTACAGACATTTAATACATCAATTACATCATACCTACATAAGTAAGAAGCATTAAATACCAAGCAAAAAGTGAACTATAGGTAGGTTTTGATCATGCAAAGTAAGACTATTTAGCTGATTGTGATTTTTTAATTCCCACGACTGTCTATCCAATGACATGACATAGTTATCGACCGATGCATCGTTTCGCGAAATGCTTTGTCATTTATTTAAACATGCGCTGCAAAATTACCTACGTGAAATAGATATGGAGGGTTTCCAGCTAGCCCGGTATGTTTTTGTAGGTTGTTGTGGGTACTAATCACGTTTTTGATATGAGAATTAAATTCATCGATCATAAAGCAGTGATAATTATATCGTTTGCCTACTGTGTACAAAAAAAAAACGCATAAGTCCGTTGAGAATTAAATAGTGAAAAAGTTCTTATTTGTTTACGAAACCCCTAAATAGGACTTTTAGCTTGACAGTCCATCTTCATGATGTCTGTTTATCTGTTAGTCTGTCTGTCATTTCCATTTTATTTAATAAAACGTATAAATGTGTCGTTAATTTATTGATAGAAACGCTTTCATGTGGATCGGTTATTTTTGTTGGACCAAATAAAACCTGTTGAAGTAGTTGATTATTTCTAGGTTCAGTTTAATGTTATTTTTAACTAGCATTTAGTTTTTTTATTGGAATAAAATTTTGCGCTTTCTTATCATGCGTCCTTGAGATTTGTAATAAATTGACGTGCTGACTTCTTGTTACCGGGCCAAAGAATCTCAAACAAAATGCGTGGAATGACATTTAAATTTTAAATGAAACAACAGGATCTAAGTCCACCTTCTATTCACCTCAAACGGCTGCATCATAAGAATCTTTATTAAGATAAAATAGATTCTTATTAGAATATATTAAATACTGCTCGAAATCAAGCTTAAAATTATTATGCAGAAATGGCGGAGTGTTAAAAATAACTACGAAACATGACAGTGACACTTCACGGTCAAAACAGCTGACTCTAGGATTTGAGATAACTTTCTCAATGCCAAAAACATTTTATTTACATTATAAACGGACCGATTTCTCGAATAGATCTATATTTCGTTTCGAATTTTGGCGGCATTCAATCGAATTTAGAGGTAAATAGTTTTTATTGAATATGGTCATGCAACGACATTGGCCGGTGAGAAGAACCATAGTGACGTGATTGATTTAGGAAAAAATATTTAAAACATTTTTTTTGTGCATTGTGACAATTGTCTGCAAACCATGTCGGTGATCGGCAGTGACCGAAAAGTTCAGTGAACCAACACGAAAAAAGTGGACTATTTTAAAACTCAACCAAGATACCTACCTACCTAGTCATTTACTACACTTTTGGCTCAGCGTTCAAAAAACAATTCTTGAAATATTTTCGTTTGCTTTGTTTTGATAACATTCAACGCTGTAATTTCAGGAAAACAAAGGTAGAATATGTAACAGTTTAGGTATTTGTCATCTCAGTAAGTCTATTCATCGTATTTTCGCCAATTTATAATAAGAAATAGGAACGCGGGAATGCCCTGTATCTAACTAATTAAAGAAGTCTGGATAAACAATAAACAGTACGGAACGACCGCGTCGGTGGAAACGTTAGTGCGTATTTTCATCATTTCGGGTTTATCATGATATGCGAGAATATCATCTTAGGTATTTATTTTAAATATCTGACGTAGGTATTTGTGAAGCCGGCGCTTTTAGGTAAATAATATGCTAAAGATCGGTATTTATAGTAGTGACTAAATCTGTCTGAGATGTCTTATTTACATAATAAGTAGATATGTTTATCAGTATTGTGTCTAATATATTCATAATTCTGTTCACTTATCATTTTTACAACTACAAGATTTTGTCTCCGCTGGGTAAGTTTAGTTCAAAAGTCGCTGAACTACGGTTCATTGTTACAGAAGTTAATTTTGAATCGAGTCTGGCGTATTTTACGGTAAAAACGGACACTTTCTCTTCTACGTAGATAAGTATTTAAATTAGAATTGGTAACTGGCCGAAAAGTTAGCACTATATTTCCTATCGTTGAAATCATTTTATCCTAAAGATATTATTGTTATCTATCTAACACCGAAATATGCAAAGAGCGAAGCTATCTACCTAGCAGTGGTAAAGGTTCCATACAACTCGATTCCTACCGGATTCCCTTTGAAAAATGGCACAGTCAGTATTTCATAGACAAATAATATAATCACATTAAAGATATGTACTAAAATTTACCCTTCGCTACTGCTACCTAGCTATCATCTTTTTAAAAGTCCTGAGCTAGAATATAACTAGTAGCTACACTACAGCTACACTCTATCTGCAGGTAAGCGTACTCACTAGTCATGCGTAGTACATGACCAGTGGACAAGGTTTCCGCAACCCCTGGCATACCACAGCATATCGCATTACCGCGCCAGCGACATGTGGTCTGCACTCATTACGTATATTGTATACCGCGGTCGCCGCCACCGCAGCTGGGTAATATACCTGTGTACTTCGATATACCGGACTCAGGTATATGAGGGCATGGTCGTGTAATGTAGTAGCTCAATGTTGTTGCTATTGTACCTAATTGTTATTGGATTTTTGTAATTGTTTACCTTCTATTGTTTTATGGCGCAGCACACCGCGAAAGCAAAAAGTTGGTGTATTTGTAATGAACGTTATTAGAGATGAATAATTTAATTAAGGTATTTTTCTTTTAAATTGGTAAAAAAATTGTGGTTTATTTCTCTCACTGCCGTTATGCTAATCGATTTTTAATATGTCATTTATAAATAGGTATTTATTTAGTAGTAAATAATATTTTATTTGTTAATTATCAGATAATTATTTACGCTGATTCATTAGGTACTTGATCTGTTTATTTCATTACTAAATTATGATGTAAAAATACATAATAATTTCTAATTGTTTTAGTCTTTAAACGAAACTGTTCAAAAAAATCTATTTGGTGATTAATAAAACACAATATTTGTGACAGATTCTCTTCAAATTGACACGACGTGTTTGGATACGCGTGGAAGCCGAAAATCGCGTTCTGATAAACGTGAAAATTTTATTATTACATTATTTCCATTTTTGTTAATATTAAGATAATTATCACTTCGAACCCTGTGCCTACTACCTCTTAGGATAATACCTGGTATTCCTACCGCTGGTATATTATTTTTCCTTGATATCGGTCATGGTATTTCCAGAAACATTACTAATAAACAGAATAAACGTCCTTCCTTCTTAAGAGTTTTATTTAAATTATGATAAACAAATCAAATTTCCATAATTATATAATATATTTACGTATTACATAATGTTACATCGTTGCGTATCTTACATAATTTGTTTACATCGAGTTTTTGTTATTGTTAAATAAAAACAACTATACACATTGACACAGAGAACTATATACTTAATCGTATAAGTACCTACAATAAAGATAAATGCTAAAATTGCGTCAATGTAATCTGGAAATTGACTGTGTAAAGTTAATCTAGGTAGGTAGGTACATATTATCATCGTGAATATTCATTAGGTAGATAAACTTAATATAGATACTTATAAATACGCACAATTAATGGCAGGCTGTTCAAAATATATACAGCATGTATCAAAAAGTTGTGATCATATTAAAGGCTGTGGTATAGAGCATCAAACTGAACAACTATTTGTAAAGAACAACGACCAACATCGAAATCACGGAAAAATAATCTTTGTCCCATACTTACTTTGTAAACGCACCCACGATACAGGAGAAAATCCTAGACTGGGGCAAGATTAAAAAAAATACACCCACCCAAATGCTGTATAATCAATCATACTGATGAACCTGCACGCTGTATAAGTACCGAGTTTTTTTTCAACAGAAATGCCTTTGTTTCGCTATAGCCCATCAAATGGTTATTTATTTATAACATCGATTCTTTAATCAATACAATGAACATCCCGAATATATTACAATCCTTAATAATATTATTAATGCGAAAGTAAGTTTGTTTGTTACCTTTTAACGCCTAAATCACTCAACGGATCATCCAGAAATTTTGTATATACGTTGTCAAGTGTACAGAAACGGACAAAGCTAAGACAACGCCACGTGTCTTTCGAATCATGATTGAAGTATATTATTATAAGCAGAGTACAACCCGAATCGATTATCAAATTCTAAATTAACGCGAGTGAAGCCGCGTGCAAAATCTAGCTACACATAAATAATTATCGCCCTTAAAGATAGAGAGATACCTACGATATTAGCAGACATTACCATAATACCGAACAACATCTAAATTCAGAAGCCCGCTGATAACGGAAGGCTTGCCACTTGACACCGTTACATTGTTTTGTTGTCGATAACCTTTTATTCACGTTTTCAATGAACCTGTCTAAGAGGGGCCTCCCCTAACTATAGCCGGGGCTTTGACCGCTCCTGGTTTAGGGAGCCGGTTCGCGAACGCCTCTAACATTTCAATTCTACACGGGTTGGTGTTGGTATGAACCTTTGTTTTGTTTGTATTATGGGACTAGCGAGCACTTGGACGGAGCCCTTTTTGATGGACAAAATATTTCGCCTTAGTGTGTTGTTTTATAGCTCGTGGCTAAATCATTACAGTCGCTCGGGTCGATCTTTAAGGTTGGTCTGTGGATGGGTGACCCATTACATACCGAGTTTCCTACTTTCCTCGGAAAGTATGTTAAGCCGTTGGTCCCGGGTGTCATTTGTAGATCTTTGACAGTCGTTAGGTAGTCAGTGGCCCAAAAAGTATGACAACGAGTCTTACCAAGGGGTATCGTATTACCCAGTACTAACTGAGTTGTGGAAGTCAGATAGGCAGTCGCTCCATGTTAAATACTGGTATTCAGCTGCATCCGGTTAAGACTGGAAGGCGACCCCAATATAGTTGGGAAAAGGCTAGTCAGGATGTTGATGAGTGTTTTGTTTTATAACTTAATTGATGGAAGAAATTCAGAATGGCAGCTGTGATTTATAGCTCTTTCACGGATGTCAGTTTTATGAACGATACCTACCTAACCCCCACAGGGTTACATAATAATCGTTAACGTAAATTTGCCAAGCCTATTCTTCCTATTCTATTCACGATGGCATTAAATAATTTGTAGCTTTCTTACTTTCTAAATCTTTTTTGTTCGGAGGCTCTGTCATTTTTCATGCAAGAAACGCTAATGTGATCGATTAATTATAATTTCTGTCATTTTTGAAGAAAGTTTTGTGTGTACTAAGTGTATTGGATGCAAGCAATCTGTAAACCTTAAGAGTTTTTACGACTTTCGGCATTTTATACAAAATTTCAAGTCCTTTTTTTTCGAAATGACTTAACCGATTTTAATTAAACTTTACGCATAAGCAGAATACATAGGTCTAAAAAGTTATCGGAGAACATTTTCGAAAAATTGTGTTACAGCTAAATTAGACTGATTTTAGATTTTCCATAGAAACAGAAATTTCCAATTATCTTTTTGTTTAAAAGACATTTCGAAAAGTTCTCTAATAACTTTCAAGACGTATGCGTATGAAGTTTCATTAAAATCGGTTCAGTCATTTCGAAAGAAAAGGACTTGTAAGTTTGTATGAAATGCCGTAAGTCGTTAACAAGTTACTCGTAACTAAGTGATCACCCGGAACCATATTCTCGTAGCACGGTCTACGAAATAGGACAGCGTAGGCGCCGTCTGGTCTACGGAAAATAGGACACTTATCTTTTAACGTGGGCGGTCTGCGAGAAACGATACCATATCAATGCTACGTAGCCACGTGGGATAGATATTGACCTAATTTGGCAGTTTAGGGATTAATGTGGATATCATTTATTGTTTTATCAATATTTAATAACACCTACTACAGTATCAGCGCTTATACCCAAGCGATCATTTCCGTGTATCTGCTACAACTTGTATTTACTTATCGAAGGTACTTGTTGGAGATGTTATGTCTCACTCTTTATATGGGCAAGCGACCCATGATGTCAAATGTGGGTGGACGTCTACTGGATATGGAACCTAGATCATTTGCGTATGAATGCGTTTGCGCAAATGTCAGATCAACATTTATGTGCGTAGCTACGAACACGGAAGTTATTCTATTCTAAGATTGTTCGGAATTATTTTGATCCTTTATGTGATAGGCAGTATTTATAGCAAAGTATGTGACTATACTAGTTTAGTCTTAAATACATACTTGTGTATTTGCGCATTAAGTGTTCCTCGTGTGTCTCTAATATGACTATGAACCTGTTCCTAAAGGTTGATGATCTAAAAAACCAGAATATGGTTGGCCGAAGCGGTTGGCAAAATGTTATTTGGAATGCCACTTCAAATATATACTGTCTGTTAAAAATATATATTTATGCCCGTGCTGTCAAAGTTCTGTATTTTTTATTTGAATTGGGACAGGAAAATCATTTAAAATATCGAATGTCAAATCAAAGTCTCATCCATATTCCATACGTATCTACTTTAAAATATCTAGTTACACGTGGCACTGAAATAATAAGCTTTAATGGCAATGTTGCATTATCACCAACCAGAAAGCTTTTTGTAGATTGATAAATTTAAATAGTGATCCCAATGTCCATCAGAGCTGTGGCTGCGGGCTTTCAAACACTCTCCAATACCAGTACCTACATTAAACGAGTGATGTTATGAGATGAACGATATGGAAAGACCTTTGTTTGTCCATGTCCGGTCCACACTTCATTGCACAGTTTAGGCATATCTTACCTGAAACAAAAGAACAGACACATTAGTATTTCGTCAGGTTACACATGAGGTTTTGTAACAAAAGAGGTGGTATTACTATTAAAACGGTGGTTACGCCATCTTGCTCCGTACAATGGCGGTAGGGCAATTTGTGTGGGTCGCAAGGGATTGTGCGCGGCCAGACGGTGCACGCGCCGTGAAACTATAGCGGTGCTCTGCGCCTGCGCATCCTCCGTGACTCTATTATTGTGATTCTAAAAGCTTCTGATGCCTATCAGAACAACTATAATAATATATTTTATTTTTTAGATGTGATACAATCTTTCTTTCTGACTAAATTGTATGTTTGTTATCGTTAGATTTTACATGAAATCTTGATTATTAAATTACGTAATTTTAATAAAAATTGCGCGCTTTGTTGCGGTCTTGTAGAAGCATAATTATCTTCCACTTAGAGATGAGTGATTCTTGGAATATAATTGGTGCTACAGGTATCATTACTGTAAGTAGGTAAGTTTTTTCGCTATTATGGTAAAGGTACGAAATTGTACCTAAAAGGCTGTGTTGCCCACGAAGTATCCAACGAATATAATTTTGGCCTGGGACTTGTTATAAGTTAAGCATAAGTTGGTTCAAATGAAACAATAAATAGTGATATAACATATCTCCGTTAGTGTGCATCATACGTTTAAATTGTAATTGTTTTTTTCGAAAACAACAAAAGAAAACAGGTTATTTTATAAGTTAATAATAAGTTTTTTTTAATTCTTACTTATGAGACTTGTTTATGTTAATAGTTAATTAAATACCTAATTAGTTCAACGAGTTTGCGTAATTAAATTAGCACTTACTTATTGTTATTACCTTACTTTCATAATCTAGGTAGGTACCTACTCTGGAATCTTCCTGAAACTACATACTTATCTATACATCTATACAAATAAATAATTTAAAGTGTCTGTTTGTAATTTCAAAATAACAGCTTTTTGCCGAATGCGTATGAAAGTATATTCGGTACTTATAACGAAACAACACTTTTCTAAATTTTTGTCTGTCTATCTGTTCTGTTTGTTCCGTCTAATCTCCGAAACGACCGGGCCGATTTTGACGGGACTTTTACTGGCAGATAGCTAATGTCATAAGGAGGCTGATGTTATAACTTAGGCTACTTATATTTTAGAAAAAGGATTAGGGTTCCATGCATATAAATTAAAACCCTTGAAATCCGAGTCAAGTAGGAAAGTAATATTTTTATATTAATTGTATGCGGACGAAGGTCGCTGGCCACAGCTAGTATAGAATAAGTCATAATGATAGAATAACGTGTTAAGTACACTACTCAAGCGAAGTTTCATCATAATTCGAGTAGTTTCTTCATATAAGATATGAGATAAGTGCCACCTATACTTAGATTTGCTACGATAACAGATGAGCAAAGGTAAATCGCAAATTCTTTTGTGAAAACAAACATGATATGGATGTTATTCATGTTCATGGCGAGGGGACGTACCTAAAGCGTGAACAAAGAATAATAAATTAAAGTCTTTCTTGTACAATTCTTATAACTTTGTTTGTTTAGCTTGTGCTGTGACCTTCTACTTTTGCGATGATGTCGCAAAGCAATGACTTTATACCGACAGCCGCCATCATCTTGTATGTTGATGAATAGATACTAAATTAAAAAATCCGAGACATTTGACAACCTCAGTCGTTTAACACATAAAGGTAAAAATATTTGCGTCGCTAACAATAGAGTGGAGTGATCAGAACTGTCAAGTGTATTATTTTCTAGAATTATTATCGATAAAAGAGGTACTTCACTGAAGGGGACGGAAACTATGTATTAAACTCCTTAAACGTAAAAAATATTAATCGCTGACGTATGGCGTGTTTAACCACTCAAATAGCTTGAAGGCGTGCGCAGAGCCGTTGACCTTTCGACCCGGAAACGATATGTTGCCTTAACCTTCGCTGTGGTCACAAGCCCCAAGCCCCGATTGCTTGTGAACCTTTTACTGCAGCGCGCAGTTACACGCTGCGCACGCGCATAACTACGACGTAGACGCAAAACAGAACGTGCTCCCGACCCGAATGATGCGTAAACATTCTTACACGTACTTAAATATACATATTATTTTGACTGGAACCAGTCAATGGGCTATTCGCTATAAGTTTACATTGTGGACCAAGTTCACTCTGTAAAACCAGTTGTTGGTTACTTTCTACACCGGGAGCACATTGCGTCGGTGAGTACTACATCATCTAAGGAGTCGGGAAACTTTGCACTCAAGTGCGGTAACGCGACCATTTATCTTATAATGGCCAGGGGCACTCCGCTTTCAGCGACCGCTGAGAATATCAATGGCATAAGCATAATGGATTTAGTCTTCAGCACGCGTCTCGCCACCCATAAATGGGGTCTGCCACTTTCACTTGAATTATGATGTCCTCCTTTTAAGGATGCGTTGTCACGACAAAGTTACAAATATATTAAATATTCTAGACAAAACGCGTAAAGTTCACGTGGTTGTCAAAACCGTGTCTTTTCAATGAGTGATTCTAAATATTTTAGCAGTAGAAATCTCTTTTACGACAGAATAAACTGGCAAAGTTGTATTGAACCTTGAAAACTGAACTCTTTTCTAAAAGTTGAATTTCGTTTTTTGTTACCAATTGTAAGTAAACTATAGCTTACACGAGTATTTCATTTAATGATTTCGGTGTCGGCACAAAAACTGTGATCACAGCGATCATAATAAAAAAAACACTGCTTTTCAGTACCCGATGCTGTAAAAATAGATTAAATCTGCTGTGCGGCAGTTTTTGCCGCTGATCCGATTAGATTGAAGGTAAACAAAACCACCTTGACAGAAAGAGAGGCGGCGGTGAAAAATTAACTTTGATTACACTAACAAAACACGAACTCGAACATTTATTAGTAAACTAAAGCTTTGCGGTTGTTGTTCGCACCTACCGCTATTGTTTTTCCTCCAGTAAAAACCCTTACAAAGATGGAAGAAAACAAACTGAGGAAAAGCAGGTGTTATATCAAGTTCATTAGTTGTATGACTGCAAGTACTTTACAATTCATGGGAATCTTATTTAATTCTTTTTCAATACACTTTCTCGAAAACTGGTTCTTATCGTACTAGGATTAGGTGCAACATGCGATGTATTTCACACGCGTGGATTTTTAATATTTTTCCTTACACGTGCGGAAATAAAAATTAACTATCCTTGTACTAAGTCCAAATGGGTTCAATGATTATAGTCGGCTGTGTTTGTTTTTTTCTAAATCTCGGCAAAGAGGTGTGCGTTTTTACGGCGTACATATTTTTTTTGAGTATTTAAATTATGTTTATAAATAGAATATCATAGATAAACATGATTATTTAAAACAAATATTTACTTTTATGAACAAATTACCTTTTATTTGTGTTCTAAATTAAAAAATATTTGAATTTTCTATTTTTCATATTAGGCGGTTTAGCGGCATCATAACCTTTGCTTCTTCTTCAACCTGGCGAAAGTAAAGCGCGGAAAAAAGCAAATTAAATCATAGTTTCATAATAATTCCTGACAAAAATACTTTCCGTTCTAATATTTTATTTCTTCGAAAGTGTATTGAAAAACGTCGTTTGATACGCTTGGAGATTTGTTACTACAGTTTTCGGCTCCATAACACCCTCGCCTGCAGCTCGGGTGTTAATTCCGCCTCAAATGCAATAACAAAGTTTCTTACATCAAAATGCACTATTTCCTGAAGCATATTCATCAAAAACATACACCTACGTATGAAAGAATAGGTAATAAAATACGTAATCTGAAATAATAAATAAAAAAATGGCTCGTATAAAATGTAAATTGTACATTTATAGTCAGAATGTCTGATAAATAAAACTACCATTTCGATGGGTTTTTCTAAAGTTCTTTCCTTAAGTTCAAAAAATTAAAACTGGATCTACTTTGACTTCTATTAATGTACGAAATATTGCGTAATTTTGCTACAACTTTTGGTGACTAATGATAAGAAATACCTTAATAGTTTTTATACCTATGTAATCCAAACCGTTCCGGTATGAATATAATTGATTATTTTGCTGATATCTAAGCGAAAAACTTAGTTGATCGTGTTGTGGTCGTTACCTCGATTTAACTATGTAGATGTATGTCGATGTTTGGCTTATACAGCTTGTTGCATTAGGACGAAACAGGCGCGAGGCACAAGCGCACCGCACGCCCGCAGCGCATCCGGCTGCGGCCCAAGGAGAACTTTCCATCAACCACATGTCGACATTACAATACTCGTTGTCTATTCTAACATTAATGTAATAGTAGTATCCTTCAAATAAATTATGGGAACTGATAAAGTGTAAAATAAATCGAACTCTTTCCAGATTACGCATGTTTGGATGTCTGCCAAAATACTTGTTGTATGTTGTTTTTAAATACGTTTGCATTCGAGAAATCCCGAGTCTAGTCATCTGTTTGCCGGCGTTTTATTCGATCACAACATCCCTCGTACATTCTGTGATCCTGAAAATCTCTGACAGGCAGATTCAATTGGCGGATTTCCGTTTTGCGAATCTAATGTTCTGCAGTTGGGTAATACGCTACACATTTAGCAGGACCGTAATAAACAAAAAGTTGATAAAACTAAGTAATATCGGTACCGAATTGCGATTATTTCGTATTACAAGTTTTATTGTTTAATTAGCTAACTACTGTACTGTGTGGTGCTTGCACTTGAGTATATAGGAATACAATCTAGATTCGATTCGTTACATAAGCATGTAACAATAAATGGTAAGCATGTACTGTGTAACAAGTGACTTTGTTTTGGTCTCTGTGAGGGTTGAAACTAGCGTCCATAGTTACCGATATCTAACGCGTGCAAAATTTCAATTTGCTTGTAATTGCGATTTGTGAAGGAAGGTTATTAACAAAAGCTGTGTGAATATTTGGACAACCTTCTGTTTTCTGTGTTAACAAAGACAATAAAGGTATCGTGTCCGTACATGCGGGTGACAAAATTGGCAGGTGGCTAAATTAAAGCATTATTTTGTCGTATAGATGTTAACTATAAAGTTTGTCTCAAATATTCGTATCTTAGGTAAAGTATCTAAGCCCAAATACATACTATTTCCTTGCTTGTTTCAGTTGGTTTCTGAAGAAAATTACAGTCACGACATGCGAAAGTTAAACCAGAGTAGAAAGTGTTTGACTTAGTCATACAAATCGCGGTCTACAAAATTTTCTCATGACACCAAAAGAAGCGTTGGTGATTACAGTAATAACTGTACGTATATTGAAAAGGCTTAATAGTTCGCATGAGAATAACTGAAAATATTCTTCAATTCCTCGCCGGTACCTACGGATATAAAGATGACTCTATATCATCATCATCAAGCAGGTAATCAAAGAGAAAATGCGTAAAATCACCCATGAGGTCAAACTGCTATAATGATGGACAGATTGCACAACTCGTAGAATGTCTGTCGTAACCTTAATCCAAAGGTAATGTTCTCAAAAGTGTCCGTTATTTGAACAGCATCCGTAACTGTCGTTTTTTATAATGTCTGCATGATGATTCACATTTAAGTAAGATCGGGGAAGCGAGATGAGAGTAGCCGGAAAACTTGTAAATGAGTGTATTACCTCTACGTGATGTGGATGTGTGTCTATGAATAAGGAAAATCTGTTCGATTATTATGTTTAAATTTTAAAAATGTCTTATAAAATAGTCGTTATAATAAACTAAGATTACGAATACCTGTTCTACTTCTATAATATTCAGGTTTGATAAAAATATTCGAATAGTCTAGGTACCTGTTGAGTTTCCGAAGGCTGTTTCAATATGCCGGTAAATTCTTATTTCGTCTCACAATCAGAATAAATTACACTTTTAAACACTGCAGTAAAGACACTTCTCTAAAATAACGTAACAATTAAAAACTTAGTATTGTGACGTCAGAGAACACTTATGTATTGCCAGATATCAGTTAATTGTGCTGATAAGGAGCACTAGACATTGGCAGCGACCGGTTGTGACGGTTGGCGAGGTACGTATGGAGGTGTGTGGCGGAGCTACACACATTTGTACCGCATGAGGCTGGCCAGCTGACAGCCGTCATCGGCACTGGCTCCGTGACGTCACGCGTGACGCATACACTAAACACCCCCAAGTTTCACCAAATTACGTCACAGCACACGTTGTGGATATCACCGTGTCTAAGTCTTAATCTACAACTTCTAGGTCAACTGACCTTTACATATAATTTATGAATATATATTTTCCTAAACGAATAATATTTTGCTGTTTAATTATACCGGCTTTCAATGTTCTGTGTCTTGTTTTCTCGCGAGAGGCCCCAGACTGTTTACTGGCGCCAAAGTTAGTTCCAGTCGTCTTATGCTAAACTTAATTATGTTCGCTAATATACGTTGAATGTACGAATTTAATTTAAACGGCCTTTGTATATTTCGCTCAAGATAACAAGTAAATCAAATCATTTATTTCAGGCTTTTTCAGAAAAAATAAACCTGCAGTAGTGAGTAGCCCGTAACTATGTTGGTTATTGACCATTACTTATAATGCGCTTAGGTACACAAGGATATGACATAAACACTATTATTATGTTTGTATCTATTTAAGAAGAATTATGATTAATCGTAATTTCCTTTGAGCAGTTATTGTCTTCGTGCACTTGGTCACGTACCTGTTGATGTTGCTGTGCATAGTTATATTTCTATAAAAGAACGTTCAGTTATTAATGGATTCCCCGAGTTCTCATATTTCAGAAATAGTTTCTATTCTTTAACGAATCAATATGCAGATCCGCGTTTTGATCTTACGTCTCGAACTATTTAAATATTAAATAATGTTCTCTATACCTAATATGTAGGAAGTTTTGATAATTGAGAACTAGTAGTAGCAGGTAATTAAAACAAGTTGTGTTGTTTTCGTAATTGAGACATATACTTAGTATTGTTTTCCTGTGTAAGTTGTTTATTAGCTGTGGGTTTTAACGACTTTTATTACCTGTTTTATCATAATTATTTTCCGTACTTATGTTTCTACAACGCAAACATTTATAGGATTTCTATGTTAAAGTTATGCACTAATTCGAAACGTAAGACAAAGATATAATTCAAAGTTATTCTCAGTTTTTCTCTCAACTTCTTTTAGTACCTACCTACACATAATATTTCAAACGAATTCAACAAGAATTTCCGTGAATGCGGCGTCATTTTACGAGACCTGGTGTTGTCATCCAAATGTCCACAAGTACTTATTAAACTCACAAGTTTTATCAGACATAGTAAACTGGTGAACAAGGTGGTACCTTTATATGATGTATCTACGTAATGTATTCCATTCCAATCTCTACAAAATTGTTGCCTTGTCGATCGATGTTTACGCAGGAATTGAAACAATTAGTTATGTTGTAGCATTAAGAAAAAGGAGTCAAAACTAGTTGTTATTATGACACTAAAGGACCATCTAAGAGCGATTTCAGGTACATACATCATCCACTTAATCTTTATACGATATAATTATACTTTGACTCAGAATGGAAATTTTGCGACAATTCTATTTTGGAACGAAATGTGCTAATTTTCAGGCACCTAAGCCTCACTTTTTACCTGTTATACGCTAATAATTCAAATCAATTTTTTTGTTAAGTCATATTAATACACATAAAAATATACTTGGTTATTTGCATACTTTTTCGTTCCAAAAATAAGGTCTTGGATTTTTTGGATATTTACTGTGAATGTCTCGCTATTTGGTTCGGACGAGTTTCCAGCCGCGAAACGCGCGCTTGCTCGAGTCATTGACAAAAAAATGGTATTTTAAATAAAATCCTATTGTAAACAACCCATTAAAGAAGGCACACACGAATATAAATGTACGAAAATGAGTTCGCATCACAATATACTTGTTGTGTTGTTGATGTTTTTGTTGATCGAACTCTCTTGTCTGTCGACATGATTAGCGTAAATAGAAATATATATTTAGAATGCTTAATAAGTCATTAGTTGGCTAATGGTGACGCCGCGCGCCACGCCGACGGGAATGGCGGGCGTGCTGTTGATACTTGCAGCTCGTAGTGAGAGTCACTACGGAGCGCGGTGCGTGGCCTGCGCTGCACAACACTACTCGGGCTCAGCTCTATTTCTGCTCGTGTTAATGACTTCATACAGATATACACTCGCCAGTTGACATTTAGGTCATTCTATTACGGTTTTTATTATGTTTTCTATATTTTTCACGTATTGGAGATAAAGAGGTTAAAGCCCCGCGCGAATTAGCGACTGCGTCGTTGTCAAAGTCAATGTAAACAAAACCTAAAAGTAAGTTTCACCTCGTCTGTCCTAAATTGCGTTTCGTTTGAGTTCAGTGCAGTGTCACTTTGCTTTGAATCGGTGTTAATGGAAATACGTATAGAATAGAGACAGGTGGGCATTTCGCGAACGATCATGTGAATGAATACACTACATTGTTAGTTTATAGCCTGTTCCGGTGACCCAGTTCTTCAATTCATAAAACCGTTGTCGTTCTTACTATACAACTAAGCTTAAAAAGTTTGCTAGTTATTATGTAGAAACGATTGTTACCTGTTTATTTGATTAATAGAACTGACGTTAAGTTTCCTCAACGGAGGCCTGACTGTCAGAACTCTCTCTCTTTAGATGCTGTTTTAAAACACGACTAGATCGTAGATGCTATATTTAAACACGATAAAACGCATAGTGTAGTCATAATTGAAATAGTACGTACACACGCATGTGCGATTAGTACCACTGTAGCTGTCCTGAAACATAAGTGATAAAATAAGATCTAGAATACTTAGGTGAAATACATAGCCACAACGTTATGTAAAACACTGCAGGTAATGCGGGCTCAGTAATACGGTTATTAAGAAGATCGAGCACTTAACTTCGGTAATTACCGATATGTAAAGAGTGTGACCGACATTGTGACGTGTTAAATGATAAGCAACATTGATCATAACTGCCCAAGTTAATATGACACAGGTTTGATTTCGCTGAAGAAAGGTTTCAACTTGAATGAGAGGATCATACTCACAATCCACATAGTGGGTTTTGGAAGTTTTTTTTTTAAATTTAGTTAATAGGTCATGGTAGAAAAAAAAAACTTAACCCTTGACGAAAAATGGAAAATCAATCTTTTGAAATATGTAAGTAAAATAAGGCATAGTGGTTCATTGTCCGCCAAAACAAAAAAGTTTGGATGACCTCGGAAATAGATACTGCTCGTTGCAGTTGGAGAATTCGCAACCTCTTAGTTTAGGTAATGTACCAGCACATTAATACGCACAATATTTCTGTACCTATTCTATTCTTTACCTATACGTACATCAATACGCCTAAAGACGGAACCGAAAACATTATGAACTCATAACAACCATATTATATAACAAAAATGTACGTTGCCTCTTTGGCTGGCTATTACTGAAGATTATTATTTAATTCCCCCACGTTTGTGTCAATGGTTTAATATGAGACGGCAGGTCAATCGATAACGTGTCGCATTAAAAATGAGTAGAGTAGAGTAGGTAATCCATCGATCACTTGTTTGAGTACGAAGGCGACATTAGACATGAACGTTAGCATATAATGGTGATGTTTCGCAGCGACAACTACACGCATCATCAGAAGTAAAACCACTGAATTTGAGAATTCAACGTCAGAAATTATCAATATTGGATTTGAATATATTTGTACATAATTCAAACAATTCTAAACTACGACAAAAGCTAATAAGCGACTTTGTTAGTTTGATAATTATGTACGTAAAGGCAGCTTATAAACGCAAGCTTTGTAATCAGGCTTTGATGAAATGGTTTGATAAATTATAGATTAAATTAATAAGGCAATAATACAATGAATGATTTCGTGAATGACTTATAATAACTTTGTTCAAGAAAAAAAACGGCCCTGCGACGGTGAAAAAGTAAAACTTTGAAAATATCTAAGATCTTATGGATTTTAATTTTTCCCAAGGAGTCCTTGTGATAGCCTATCGGATCAGACACGCACATAGATAATAATTGTTCATTGTTTCAAGTTAACGAGCGTGTGCAGTAATCAGTCTACATCGGAACTACTTCAGCGGTCACATTTTGTAACGCACAGGTATTTAGAGCGGTCGTGGTCGATATACAGTGAATTATGAAAACCTTATTAGTGGGTTTTGTGCTTGGTGTTATATTAATATTGTTAAACGGTACGTGTCGCGCCATTGTCTGTAGATTATGTAGTATTTCTTCCAATTGCATCCCTTGGCTCTCATTTTTCATATGTGGTAGTTCAAATAGTGCTGTTTCTCAGACTAGTTGGAATAAATGACTTTTGATTTTATGGGTTTTCATACGCGTTTTTGAGACGACGACGAAAGATGAATGGGCTAAGGACGTAACCGAGTGCTGTCCAAGACATTACAAAAAGAAGAAAGGGAGACAACGTCGTAGGTGGGAGGATGACAGTAAAGGAATAGCAGGCTTTATGTGGACCTGCTAACAATACGCGCCGTGTCCAGAAAAACTGCTTTCTGGATCAAGCCCTTGATCCAGCTGCCAAGCGATAACCTCCTCAGATGTTGGTCGAGGCTACTGGCTATTAAGCCATTGGCCGACACGACCATCGGCACGATGACTGCTGTTTATTATTATTATACGCGTTTTTTAGGGTTCCGTATCCTAAGGGTCCATCGGGGCCCTATTACTAAGCCTTCGCTGTCCGTCCGTCTGTCTGTCAGTGGGCTGTTTCTTATGATCCGTAATAGGTAGACAGCTGAAATTTGAGACTCGATTCGCAGTAAAGCATTGAAATATAGGTAAGCTTTATGTCGCGTTCCTTACGGTAGAATTTTGAAGGATATATTAAGTGCGCGACGAGTGATCCACGAATGCTTTACTGTGAGACGAGTATTCGACTTGTGTAAGATGCCAAGACCTTTATCCTACTTTTTGATGGTCTTATGCATGAGCAACGTGCTGGGTTTCTATACAAGTCTAGACTATATTTACTTGGGTTCACTTCAGTTTCAGAATACCATGTGACCCAAGGTCAGGACTTTGGAGAATATCGATATTTTGTACCAATTGAATTTGATCCAGTAGTCCGTGGACAATGGAACATCTCAAGTTGCTTAACCGATCTGCTGAATTGCTGGGAAATTACCAAGTTAGTTTCTTTAACTATTTGAATAAAAATAACATAGAAATATATAAAATTGTAGCCCACTGGTACAACATACCCGTGATCAAGCTCCAAGGAGACAGACCTCCTAACAATGCGCGCCGTGTCCCGAAGTACCGCTTTCTGAATTGGGCCATGATCTAGCTGCCCAACGAGAGCTGTTGGTCGAAGCTCTTGGTAATTAAACCATTGGGTTGGGTGTCACATCTAATTTTTTCTGTAATAATAGGTTGAAAACAGGGAGTCATTCCTTAATATTTGTATCAGCATATTACATCAAAATGAAAATTGACTTCTTTAACGAATTTATTTGGGTGTCTTATGTTCTTGCAGAGTTGATATGCTATGCCAGTACGGCGTTTATAAGCCAACAATATGTGATTTCTGGAGGGACAGTTGTACTGACGATAGGGGACGACTCGATGGTGAGTGAATTCAGTTTTTCCAAACAGTTATATCCAGCACTAGCACTCCGCCCGCGACTTTTATCCCATGTGAACTTCGACATCTCTCAAATCCCTTTAAATGCTAGTTATGGAAATTTATCAATACGATCTTATTCTTTATTTATTATTTAAACATATAATTTTCATTTTCTTCATTTATTTTTATACATAATTATGTTTTACATTTTTAAATATTCCTATACAAAATATTTTTTATTATCATTATTATTTTTTAATATCTTTATTATTTTCCTAGCAAATTATTGTTCCAAGATTAAAGTTTCTAAACCGAATAAACTACTCTGTCAAGAAAGTACCGGGAAACGATCAATAATACACAAAATGTTAATTATTCATCCAAAGTTATTTTCTCGCCTTCAAAGTATGCTCCTTCAGAAACTTACGCCAACGAATAATCCAATCACCAAAACATTTTTGAAACACTTTTTCCGGAATTGAGTTCAGTTCTCGCCGCGAATTCTACCTATGTCTTCTACCGAATCAAAACGGGTGCCACAAAGTGGTAATTTGAGTTTAGGAAAAAAAAAGAAGTCGGCTGGAGCCATATCTGGTGAATAAGGTTGCTCGATGGTATTTGTTAAGTTTTTGGTCAAAAATTCGTTCACTATGATGGCGTTTTGCAAAGGCGCAGTATCGTGGTGCAAAATCCAAGAATTTTCTTTCCACAAATCTGGCCTTTTTCGTCGAATTTGCTCAAGTAAACGCCGCATAACGCTGAAATAATATTCTTTATTTACTGTTTGACTTTCCGGCAAGAATTCCGAGTGCACAATACCGCGATAGTCAAAGAAAATGGTCAACATGACTTTGATTTTTGATCGACTTGGCGTGTTTTTTTTTGTTTTGGTTCAGTTGGAAGGCGCCACTCCGAAGCTTGTTGACTAGTTTGCATGTCAAACTCGTAAACCGACGTTTCGTGACAAGTTACAATGCGTTTCATGAATGTTGGGTCGGAATTGACTCGTTCTAGCAAATCCTCAGCGACTCTTATGGATCGAGACATAGAAAATTCAGCGGCTATCTCTCTCAAACCTGAATGAGGACTTTTAATCACAATTTCCTTCACTTTTGCGATGTTAACTTCTGTTGAAGACGTTGATGGCCTACCAAAGCGAGGCAGATTTTCCATCACATCTTGACCGCTTTTGAACGCTTTGGACCAAGCACGTATTTTTGATAAAGTCGATTCACCGTAAGCCTTCTGTAAAATTTTCAGGGACTCTGAACACGAAATTCCATTGGTGATGCAAAACTTAAGACAAACTAAAACAAAAACATCGAACAAAGCGATGTTTTTGTCCTTTAAGTAATTCGCAATACACACTAGATATGATCTAACTAAACTACTGTATTTAATCTAAATAAAAGATGCAACTCCAACTCCGCGCAAAAATGGAAAACAGTTGTGCCAAACTAACAAAAAAAAAAAAAAAAAAATTGAAATTTGAAACATAAACAAATCACCCATTCCCGATACTTCTTTGACTGAATGTATAAGATCTTTCATACAAACTGTTTTCGCATTTTTCACCCCGAAAGGAGTTGATTTTTGAAAAACCCAACACGCCTCTTGCTCGTTACGGGTACGCATTTTGTGTGAAAAAAACACGTTAAAGGCAGGATTACCTTTGACGTGTAACTTGTTTCTTTTGTTCTTTTTTCATAGTATTTTAATTCAAATAGATTTAAACCCTAGGGTAGTGGGGTATTGGGTCTACCCTTGGCTACTGCAACCCGGGCAGATGACTTTGAAGTTACAAAAAGTGAGTGTTTGACATTTTGGTATTGTTTCAGATACGTACGGAGGAGAATTTACCTTGTATGAAAGTGTTTGCCTCCCCTATCATGTGAGCAAGGCGACTTAGTATGAATTATGTCACCTATACCTATATGTATTTATTAAAATCATCTTTGTTTATAATATGTAGGTTTTTAATTTATCGACGAATTTTATACGAAATACATTAATTTGGTTTTGTTTACTGAAAAACGGTACCAATTTGTTTATGTGAAACAGGCTTATCATTACATAATAAGATGTTTTATGCAGTTGGTTTTATTTAATTCTATTTATAAGTGATAGGTTGATGTCTAGGTCTACGTAATACGTGCAGGTGATATGTTATCATTATCATTGATTAAATCTTCATCGGTAATAAAAAAAATGGCATGGTGATCACACAAAATAATCGAATTAAAATAAAAACCAATTCATAGCCATATCTGATAACTTTTTACTTTTCATTGGTTTTCTATTGAAATAGGACCACTGAGCAGTGTAAGTCAATGTAGGTGAGTGTGGTTTTGATTTAGGACCTCATGATATCGTGACATTAGTCTAGAAGGGCACGATCAGCTGGTTGACAGTATACACACGGTTATAATTAGGGATGACACCCGAACAAGAGTTTTAAAAACTGTCCGTGGGAAGAGTTCATTATTTATGATTGTTTGGGAACATTATAGGCTTTGTAGATTCCTAGATCTATGTTAACTTTTATCTTGTTTTATGTTTTTTGTGAAGTAAGTATCGACCTGTTGTCGGGCTTACGCTGCCCCCCCATACTTAAGTACTAATGCTGTAACATGATAATATCGTAATACCAAATGATTTGAAAAGAGTAACCATGGAAACAAAAAACGACCAACCCGAACCGTGCACCTTTTTCGACGTTTTATAAGTGCCTATCTTAGCCTTTGTGAAATAAAACATTTTGATTTTCATCTGTAAATTCATTATTCCGGGTTAGGGTTACCACCCATCCGTATTTGTATAAACATGACCGGTGTTTTGGCCCTCTAATACTGCTACAAAGAGAAACAATATCTTCGCGCAAATGAGCTGTTTATCTAAATTTCTGGCAACAAACAAAGCAAAGTAGGTGTATGTAATCAGACAATAAGTATTTGGTAGTGAATAACCTGAAAGTGGAACTTAAGTATCATGTGATTTTTGAGATGACGATGACTACGTCTGTGCTGTGAGTGTTCACCTTTGTTGCAGCGATGGATAAATCCTTCAACTTAATTTAATTCTGGCATAAAACACGGCTTCGATGATGCGCAGTGGTCACGTAATGTCTTCCGATGGCTTCACGTACGAGTGTTGTTGCTGCTCATAACCATTTATTAGTTATAGCAATATATAATGTAAGTATAGGCAGCAATACGCTGGTCAAGAGCAACAAATAAAGTAATGAGCAACAATATAAGTATTTTTTAAGTGTGACAACTTCTCGTATACAGAATAAAATAAGCAAATTTAATCGATACTTTCGTCACTTCTACACGAAAATCAGCGTTTTAATGTTCAATTTATTAAACGTTCCTCAAATCTCATCACCATTCGTGACCCCATTCCCAGTTCATGCTCGAAAAGTTATAAATACACCGATTTTAGGGATGAGATTGACCCTTCTGGACTGGTACAGACCGCAACAGAAAGCGTCACAAATAAATGTACCTGCTGTTCACCCAGGATTAAATCCTCAAAATGTTTGATAGGTATTTTACTCAAACTAAAGGTCGTACACACTTTAGAACAAATGGAGAGATTGTCATTTGTCTTTGAAGTGCATCCATTATCGAACATTGTGTACACGCGCCATTTGATATGCACGATACTTGCAAGTAACTTCTATGGGAGAATTCTTAAGAGATCCTGTGCGGCAGTTAGCAACTACATAAATAAAGCTGGAGTTTCATGTAGATATTATAAATTAACACACACCGAAAGCAAAGTGTTTGGAAAGATACTGGCTTCAGAATGTAAAGCGGATTATATGTAGATAAGTAAATCAAATTGTACGTTACAATTACAATTAGCAGTACCTCGTGAAAAGAAGTGAAAAGTATTTTTAGCTCGTACTAATGAAGAGATGTCGAAAAGCAAATTGTTGAGAGTAATTTTAGATTTTGAAATATGTTGTGTAAATAAAGTAAGTTAGTATACTTAGCTAATATACAGTACTCATCAAAACTGCTAACCAGTACCCATGAAAATAGACTTACAGTTCGCAATCAGTGTTAAATATTGGTTCAGTCGACGTCGACGTGTCTCACCGTGGTAGGTAGGACATAATCACATAATGGAGGCATCGATCGGACGAGCTCGTCCATCACCGCGCGTCGTGGCTCCGCGTCATTAAAAATCAGGACTACGTTTGTACAAACAGGTAAACGTGACATTTCCTTTTAATAATAGACCGTGGTTTCTTTGAATTAATTATTTGTAAAGTGGCCTTTCCTTATTCACTACATAATACTTATATACGTAGGTACCAAAATTACTAGTTATTTTAAGTCCGAATAAAATCAACAATCTGTCTAAGATATGGTTGAACTATACGGAATGGAAGGGACATCGACGCAAAAACGGGTACCACGTATTCATTACCTACATCATTCATTCAGGGTGACTGGTAATTGACCGATACTTATACGCGTGATTTTACTCATGATAACAAACAACTTTCCCAAAGATACATTTTTTTATACTCATTCATTTTTATCACAATATACATAACAGCCGTATGAAATTCCTATCAGCTGTGTGACACCGTTCTATCTCATTACTATCATACTGTTCAAAAGTGGGTAGGCAGCGGCGCCTGCGCCACAGGCCAGCCACCACAAAAGTGTACGTATGTGTATAAAAAAAAATGTTTCTTTGGGAAAGTTGTTTGTTATCATGAGTACAATCACGTGTTTAAGTATCGGTTACTAATTACCAGTCACCCTATATCCTGTATATTAAGAAATGCGTCTAATCAGATTAAACATAGGTAGGTACGGTGAACCGTTAGCTGTTTACCACCGTTAATATATTCTCGCGATATTTACCTACTGTACACCTTCATATAAAGTGTAGCTCAAACCGGGTTTCTTAACTGTGTTATAATAATAATATCTAGAGATTTATGATAAAAACCGTTGCAAGTTAATAACGATGTATTTTAATTCGGTCTCAATCACTCCGCTTTTTACCCATGACCTATATATTTTGTGAATGGGTTAATTCAGGCTACATTAATAACGGGGAACACTTAAATTGGACTAATAATTTATGTAGATATACCAAGAAGCCCAATCACAGACTTTCAAAGAATATGAGTAGCTGGGTACAGACACCTGCATATCAAGCTACCCGAAACTGTCAAATTTTTCAAACTTGAACGCAATAGCTTAAGTGAGAAGGTTGAAAATCTATTAAATAAATTTGACAGATTGTAGTAGTTTGATGTGCAGGCGTCTGTACCTTCTTAAAAGAAGACAACAGCAATTAATTTCTACCAACAATTTAATTAATCATCAATTTGTTAGTTTAAATGGTTTTCTTAATCTGAAGTTTTTGCAAACCATTGTTCTATTTAATAATCGAATGAAAGTTGTCGTCCTTGACTTGATTAGAGTCGTTGGTGGTCTGGAGACATCGAGCCTATTAGAGCAATTTACTGCAGTTTAGCAGAATAGGTCATAGGCCAGACAGATGCAACGAGATCACAACTGTACGGACAAGCAACGTATTGTGTCAATCAAGACAATTAATTAGATTTTGTCATCGTATTTTTTTTTCTTTTTTTTTGTCCCGTCCTGTTGAAATTTATGTGTTGTACCCACATATGTTTATTGTATTTTTTTTTGTCATTTTGTATGATGCGCCAAATTAATATTTTTTCTTTCTTTTTATTTACGTTGGCTTATCTATTTATTTACATAAAATCTTAAATATTGTAGAGCATAGCGACTACGAATATGAATTCGTAGAACAGTGACGGGTATGACTGATTTTTCAAAAAAACCGTATAATTAATATTTTTTTGTTTATTTGGTTCTCTCTTAAATAAACCCTTTTGATCAAATTTATGTAAATTTTCAACTTCACAGATTTAGTTTAAAAAAAGAAACAAAAAAAGAATAAAAATATTTGAAGTGGCTGCCCTGTAAGGTTTAACAATCTGTCAGATCCGTCACTGTTCTACGATTCTTTTTCTTGACCTGAATCTTGTCCTTAGGTCAGAGATGAGGTCGACGATGGAACGAGTTAACCCAAAAGAAGCCTATTAACTCGCGACTTAAATAAATTGGGGTCATATGAACTTGGGAACACCGACGCGGGCAGGGAATTCCACTCCTTATGACGATATATTGTACCTTTGGGGCTACACCTATTGACACATTATAGTCAAACTTGCGTCTCTTTGTGTTCACAAGTCGCGGAACAAGACAAGTCGCTAGAGCCGTCGCGTCGCTCACCTTCACACGGTCGTGTCATTTACAAACTCGATTTCATACAGCTCATCAAAATTGCTAACATAAGTGCCTCTACAGGTTGCCCCAACGCGCCAATCGATGGAATCTTCTCCATTTTGTAAATAACAAGCTTTCAACGACGTGCTTCAGGAATGGAGCGTCGCGTCGCCGTCATCAAGCGGACTAAATGTTTCGTCGCCAATGCTAACGGTTGGTGTGAGGAGCCACCACTAAATGTTTTGCACCAATATTGCACCCACACTTGTACCGCGTGTACTGAGCTCTCAATTACCCGTCTGAACCACGTGACATTGACATAAATCAGATAGTTATGTAACAATCAAAATGCTCCATTAACTATGATTACTTAGAGCGCTCAAACAGCCTCAGACATTCTCTAGCGTCCACTAGTACAAACAAGGTATTGTATTGTCTTATGAATGAGACATCATTTTATTATAATCAATATCAACCATTTGAACGATCGCTGCTTCATGTGGGTACAATTTATTTATTAGTGTGATCGGTCAATCGAAATTTTCCTGTACGTTGATCAGTAGAAAACCTCAAAGAAGTACCTAGTTGCGCTTTTAATATTTTGACTTGAGCTCTTGTCTTTTAAACATAATCTTCAGCGTAGCTTTTATTGAATGTTAAAAATATCTGTGTACGTTATGGAAACCGGTTTATTTTCATAATTTCAATTCATGCTTAGCACAAATTTTTTGAATGGCATCTCGCAGTTCAACCTAGGCGATTGTCGTCTAATTAACCGGACCATCCTGAGGGTGTCTTGAGTGTAAGGCCGCCAGCCAGGGTAAAAAAAAACTTACAAACTAAGCGACTACACGCTCAGCCTCGGCTTAGGGCGTCGCTGGGGGAGGACAGCAAAGGGACAGGCTGGATCTGAGTGACTAAACGGGTCTAGCTCTTAAAATATTTATACCTTTTTTCCGTCTCTCCCCACCATCCGTACGACTGACAGAAACAGAAATCTTTCTGTTTGAATACATACTGCGAAAAACATATTTAGTCATTTGTGGTGGAAACAGGGGATAACTTTATGAAACCTGAATTAAAATGTTCTTTCTTGCAACAAAATATAGATCTAATTGATTAATTCAAACATAAACTTATTTAATTAAAAATATTCTAGTTTGCTAAAAAAATTGAATGGAATGAAGGAGTGACAATAAATACGTTAATCAAAATTTGCATTTAAACCTTGAAAAGTGCTTCCTGAGACGTGGTCGGATCGTCGAGTCGTCGTTGTTTTTATGGTCATCTTAAAATTGTATTGCAACCACATTGTCTCGATACTGACGTCACCGCAGAACCGGTTTAACAAGTTTTTGTGAGATTATCTGAGATTAGGTTATTTTTTTGCAGTCATAGTCTAGATAACGCAAAAGCGGGTTGTTGACCAAAATCAAAGTCAATTAAACTTAGATCACGTTGCTGTGGGCAATTTACATTAATAAGAACCAAGAGCCAGCGCATCAACTTAAAATGTCGAGCTAAGGTTAGGTCTTGGTCGTCAACCTGCTTTAGTATCAAAACGCATAGAGCTAAGTTTGAGACGGTTGACCGGGTCGGCGGCACGGCGGCCGGCGTGGTGGCGCAGGCGCAGTCACGAGCGCGCAGTGTGACCAATGAATCCGTCGTGGTGACGATTTCGAACGAACCGATCGCCTGTGACCGATTGCACCTGATCAGAAATAATAACTCTGATGACGACATTGTTTGAAGCGCTGAAAGCGATATAATCAGCGGCTCAGGCGCAACTCTCGTAAAAGCTTTTAATTACAACCGACACGAAAGGTCACTTTGCACTGTATAGAGTGCGCGTCCTATGATCGGTCGTGGACCCCGACATTATATAACGTTAATCCTAATTTATGGTGGTATGTAATTTACTTCAAACCACGTTTTTAATCAAACAAAAGAAGATTACTTTAAGAAGCTCGAATCAGGTCGACGAACGAATATTAATTAAAATCCCGATCGAGCACACTTAATTGGTGTAAAAAGACACAGAGTTAGCGTGTTGCTCATTGTTCCATGAAAACTTTCTTAGAAAAACTAGTCCGATGAGCGTCGTAGGTTTTTTAATGGACTTATCTCTTTTATATCTTGTAATAAAGATGATGCTACAAACAGAAAGAGTAACAAATAAATGACTAACATTAACTTTGTGCCGATAGTCGTGTCGGCCAGAGGTTAATAAGTTAGTAGCCAATAGCCTCGACCAACATCTGAGGAGGCTCTCGCTTGGTAGCTGGATCAAGGGCTTGATTCAGAAAGCAGTACTTCTGGACACGGCGAGTATTGTTAGGACGTTCCTCTCTCAAGAGCCCTGACCACCGATAGCTCGGACCCTGTTCTCGATGCTGGTGGGCTACTATTTTTTATTTTTAAATGTTTTTTTTTTTGTTTTATATTAGAATATTTAGACATGAAAATAATATTTGTGAAACCAAATAAAGGAAATAAAAATGACTATGTAATATCTACGTATCATGGTGACAAAAAAGTTTCCTATTACGATGAAAACCCAAGTGTTCTACCGTCAATGATATCATTTTATAGTACACAGGGTTTTCTAATCCAGATTACAACTGCAATTAAGGCAATTACCGGCTTTTCCCAACTGCGCGGCAGCGTCGTGGACTCGTGACTCTTCACTATTAGGTATTAGCAAACAATACTAAGGAACATTAGTTTAGAACATTAGTTTCATAAAGCAGTCTATTTCCTGTCGCGTTGAAATGAATATTGCATAGCGCGGATATTATTCCTACAGGATCTCATTTGAAAGGTTTCCGTGTGAACGTGAGATTGGCCTAGATCTACATACGTGTGTACGTACATAGGTACCTACATTCTTAAGTATTCAAAAGCATTTTCTTAATGAAATACTTGTAACATTTAAAATATTTTATTGTCATGGAGATTGAAAACATATTCAATGAATACTAGGTATTTAATCTAATTTTGTCATTTCAATGGATAGCATTGTTACACGTTACAGAGTCAAAGATAAAGGGGGCATCCCTAAACCCAATGTTATTGTAAACAGTATTAGATAAGGTTCTCAATGTCAAGTTATGCAATAAGTGAACACTAAGTGAATATTCACCAGATCACCATTCACCACGGACCGTAATCCGCCCTTCAATGGTTAAATTTTGACATTGAGCTGGCCAGGCGAAGTACGCAATGTCGAAAAGATAAGTAGCATAATAGGCCAGGTTACACTGGAGTGCATAGTTGCATACTTCTGTACATATCTCCCTAGACCTTAAAAAAGTGGCTGGGACAGACTGGATGAGGAAAGCCAGGGACAAGGTATCGTAGCACAGCCTGGGAGAGGCCTATGTCAAGCAGTGGACTGCTATAGGCTGATTTGATGGGGCATTTAATTACGCCATTACAGATAGGCAAGACATTACATTTACAAAAAACCGGCCAATTTCGCGCATTAAGGGTTCCGTACCATCGTAGCAAGGGAGCAGCCCTTTTTTTTTTTTTTATTTCTTTCTGTTGTAGCAGCAACAGAAATACACATTCTGTGAAAATTTCAACTATCTACCTATTACGGATCATGAGATACAGCCCGCTGACAGACAGACGGACAGTGGAGTCTTAGTAAATGTAAAGATGAAAAATACCTTATTACTATAAAATGGTGCACGATGAGATTATTGAATACATAAAATCTTACATTTTAATAACCACAGCTAACATTACAATATCTGAAAACATTAATAGCTAAGTTGTTTGCGATAACAATGGCGACTTTACTTCATTATTTTTTATTTACGCAACCGTGAATAATTTCAGTTTGATTGAATGAAAAATATTTAAGTACTGGAAATGAAAAATATATATAAAAGGCAGGGGAAAGGGGGGTTTTATACCATACTCTTATTGTTTTGATCTAAACAAAGCAAAGTTTATAACGAAAATAAGGGGTATTCCTGAAAGCGCAACTATTTTTAAGCGCAACCAACTAAGCGCAACTAAATTATTCCTCAAAGCGCAACCATGACGAAACATAGAGATGGGTATGATGGATTTATTAACGATATTTTTCATCATGCTTAGTTGGTTGCGCTTTGAGGAATACCCCGAAAATAAGACTGTTTACTGACAACTACCTACATACATTCTCTGTCAAACAATCTGTTATCTATCACTTATCTTATTTTCATGGCAGAACAATTATTAAGATAAAACTGTCTTGTATTTGTGTTGTGCATAAAGCGAAAATAGATTGAATAACAATGGGATTAATATTTATTCAACAATTTACTGCAGTTAAGATTACCACGATACACAATCACGATGAAAAGAACAATGCTTTGGTATGTCGATTACTAATTACAGTAGAGAAGCGTGGTTGAGTTGGTTTATATAGATTTTTTTGCAGCCTCGGCGAGTCATCAGCTGCCTAGCCTTTTCCCAACTATGTTGGGGTCGGCCGTCTGTTCCAGTCTAACCGGATGCAGCTGAATACCAGTATTTTACATGGAGCGACTGCCTATCTGACCTCCATAACCCAGTTAGTACTAATAACTAGTGGGTAATACGATACCCCTTGGTAAGACTGGTTATCAGACTTTTTGGGCCACTGACTACCTGTAACAACTGTCAAGGATCTACAAATGACAGCCAGGACCAACGGCTTAACGTGCTTTCCGAGGCACGGAGGAAACTCGGTATGTAATGGGTGGTCACCCATCCACAGGCCAATCTAGGCAACCACGGTTTAACTTAAAGATAGACCTGAGCGGCTGTTATTATTTAGCCATGAGCTCCTCGAGGCCTCGGCCTCGGCGGGTAGGGTTTACTAAAGGAATATTCATACGAGCCAATACTTAAATACACATTAAGAAGTATAAAGGATCTAGTGCGTGAGGTCTTTTATACTTACGGCCACGATCACCACCACGACTGGTCGCACGACCGACAATCTTGAACAAAACTGGTAAGACGCACGGTCGTGAGATCAAACTTTCTTCCTGGTTTCGACCAAAAGTAGCTTTTCTTAGTGCGCGAGGTCCCTTAACAGTGTGATGAGGATGTTCAGAAAACTTAATCTTTTCGAGCTGGTCCGTTGTCTTTTTACTGGTTCTTACTAGAAAATACCATCGAATTGGATAGCACAGTAGGTAAAAATGATATTAATGAAGACAGAGTTATCTACAATACAATATCACAAATATTTGGAAGTGTTGGCACGTTATCAAAGTCGGAGAAATCGTAGGGATCGACACGCACCTCTGCCTTGACGAAACAGTGGGTAGGTACGTGCAGTTTCCCGCTACTTATTCCGCTAGGTAAAAACAAAAAGGTCGCTGTGAAGTAATTAACGATTAGTAGGTTATCGTCGCCTTGAATGTTGCTTATTGATTTCAATAACCTTCTGTTTTTTGTCACAATCGCAACATATCGATGATATTGGTAGGTTTTTGTTGCACCACGATACGTCATACGATATCAACTTATCTTTATATTATGTACAAAAATTAAACATTTTGGAACAAGACTTGAGAGGTTCTGAGTCTTGATCCCAAATACCTATTTGTTACACAAAACTGACTAAACATGTTTTGAAAACTCATTGAATAATCGAATGAGAAGCAAGCAAAGTTAATTGATTCTTAGCACGTCCTGTGCCGGCTGGCATTGTACCACAACATGCCAAACATGCTTCAATGTTACCGCACAACATAAACAAAGCTCCTTCTACACGGAGATTAGCTGCGGGAAATAATTGCTTACGTTACGTCAACGGCCCACTTTCTGACAGGGAAACTCGGCCCACCTTGCGGACTGTTGATAAATTGTGCTGCATTAGCGCATCATCAACAGGACTTGTATTTCTGGGCGAGTTATATAAAAGCATCGTTTATAAGACGAAAACTGAGTCGCATAAATAAGGAAATCTCAGTCATTTTTCACCAGTAACTATGATTGTTATTTTAAAGTTCCTTCCTCTATTCATTCAATCTGCTCGCGTAGCATGACCACCGTAGAAACGGGTTTTATCGAAGGAAGAATCGACAAAATGACAGATCAACAAAAGAAATCTGTCATTTTGTCGATTCTTCCGACGACAAAACCCGTGCTGTTATTCATTTAATTAAAACATTTGCCATTAAATTATACTGACATTTCGGTAAATGTCAATTTAATTAAAGCTTACGTATAGTCAAACTGTCTGTGCAAGTAGGTATATACATATATCAGGCTATCTTGCTCAATGTCAAGGCGTGACAATGGCAGCAGTAAAGTACCGTACCGTATCGTAATTACCCACAAGGGTTAAATGTGAGGGAATCTTACTCAAAGGTTTCTCCTATCGACAGAAGAAAAGATGATAAGTAGTATTTATGAATCATGTTCATGATAAAAGAGACTGCCTATCCGGGAACAATTGGATCAAGTGTGAGATAAAGCATCGTGTAAATATCTGCACTGAACACAACATAGTTTCATTAGTGAAGATTTTAATTTATTTCAAAATTTTGTCTTATTTATATTTATAAGTTTTCTGACAATAATACATTTTGACGTAGTGTGAATTTTGAATGTGTAAGTGTAAAAGTGTGTGTTGAAGGCATGGGGGTGTTCCCAGTTTCACAGTCCCATTCCATGAGTACAGAGTCGAACGACTCGGCACGAGGGACATCTATCAACCTGTGAGGCTGTGATAGTCAACTGTGTTTTATATTGTTTAGTTACAGGTTAGCAAACTGTCGTTTAACACTAATTAACATTTAATCTGGCTAATTCGCAGCTGCATGAGGCTTAGACAAGATTTATTCTAATGAATGCCAGTATCTGCGGCTGTGGTTAATACGAAAGCGCAAATGGTAGTTTTATTTGTTTTTGCACAATATTTTGCAGAGATCTAGATTATTATTGTTGTTCCACCCGTAAAATTGTTACTTTACAGCCGTTCTTCCTAATTCGACTTTCTGCAATTAAGAATAGAATAAGAATAAATAATCGACGGTTGAAAGGCTAATTGGTCTAAGCGACATTTTTTGCGACATTGAGTTATATATATACATATTCAGAATCAGCAAATTTTTCTCCGTCGTTTGAGTCAAGGTTTCAAATTCTTATGACTACTTTTTTGGCGCTTAAGACCCACAGCAAAACAGACCTCATTTCTACGCTCATTGATCTATACGACACAAAATTAAACAAATTTGAGGACTCGATGACTTGAGCTATTTTGATTTTTCGAACTTTTATAACGTGCGTCGATTAAGGCATATGGCTTTTTCGCCACGGCTGTGGTTTTATCGTTTGGCCTATTTTGCATTAAACCAAAACAATAAGCTATGTCGTTTGGCCCATTTTGCATTCAACTTCAATAAAAAATGTTCAATGTCGTTTGAACCTTACATTAAGTTATATTAATTAACTATGCCTCTTGACCCTTTTAGCCTCTATTAAGGATAATCAGTAATGTCACTTCGGCTAGTTTGACATATCTCATTAGTGTTAAAAACAAACAAAAAAAACAAAACATTTCCATCATTTTATCAAATCGGTTTTAACATAATATAGGCCGTTCAATAAACTAATGAGGTTAGCTACTCCTTAGTCGCTAAGGAGAACTAAGTTCAGTTTTTAGCTCGCTCTGTGTAAATGTCCGTTACGACGAGTACCTTACCCACCCGCGCGGACTGTCAGTTGACTTGGCGCTAAATTCATTTTTTCTCGTATTATTTTATTCTAAGGCGATGCTTGAGCTAGTTTACTTTCAGCTATTTTATTTACAGTAGCATTTGAACCTTTTTTTCTTTCTCAAAAAATAACTAAATTTGATGCATTTTGGGCTAACCAACTTCCATTTTCTAAAATAATACACAATAATAATTATCAACAGTAATAGCTTAAAAAACTTCCTTACTTAATTAGTGTATTGAATTAATAAAAGTCTATTAAATAGTTGTTTTTATGATTTTTTTTCCAAAAAAAGAAACTTTAATCCGTCCTCCTGTAAGTTTTACAAAATGTCGCTTAGATCAATTAGCCTTTCAACCGTCGATTTCTTGTTGAAGAAATTACATTCAATGAATTGATTCCTGAAACTCACACTAGGATTCCCTGTGGGTGTGAGTTCCAGGCTCCGTTACATTCCGTTTACCTTTTTATATGACGTTTCGCTCATTGCGAAGAAAACGACTAATAACGTCTGTCTAATTAAGGTCGAGAACTCGAGATTTAGTGATGAGCCTGTTACTTGTAACACTAACATTAAATTAAAACAACCGTGGGGCCAAGAGCTATTGTTTTAAGAATTAATTGAGTTTATGAGAACTGACCGCGACTGCAATGTTATATTTTGAAGGTCACTAGTGTTCTTATTATAACGCTTACCGTTATAACTAAATGTGTTAGTAGCATGCGAGTTTCTTCATTACTGTATCTACTGTAAATCTGTTAACATGTTGTGTATAAAGTATGGATTAGCATCCACGGAAACCAGTGAAAAACTACGTCATCTCTTTATTAAATTAATGAGCCAATTCATCTATTATTTTATTATTTATCTATATTTATGGCAAATGCCATGAAGCAAGAATATTGGGACCAAAGTTATCTTTGTTCTTACGAATTTTCCGAAACATTGCTTTTACTTACCGAACACACTCATAAATGGTAATTAAATCTTAACCCAACTTTAAAAGGCCACGCCTCATTCCTTAACCGTGATAGCCAAATGCTCTCGTTTCCGTTGAGCTGTCAAGCGAAACCGCGGTCAAATCTAGTCTACAGCAGACCGTTCAACTTATTCTGACCTTACTATCGTGACATGAAAGAAACAAAATTTACATACATTTCTATGGCAACGAAGAACCCAACACTATTACAAGTAATGGTTCGACACTTATTCTTTATTAAGAAATCAAAAATGTGATATTTGATTGAATAACGTTCTATTTTAGCCCGACTAACGATGTTTATACGGCATACATTAATGATTCCCACGCGTGAAACGTCTTGAATAAATTAGAAAAGTGGATTTACAGTTTTGTCTATGCTTTATCGTAAATGTGAGCTAGAATGTTATAGGTGTACCGCATACAATCAAGGTCACACTAAACAATTAAATCAAAACCAGTAGCATGCTAGTCTGCCAATATAACATCGAATCTTAATTATTTTAAAATCCTTGCTAAGTAGGTAAATCTTTGCATATTAAACTTTTAGGATTCGTAGCCTTGTTTAAAATACACAACTTTACTGAACCGCCAGGCAGTAAAACAGCGTGCATCGAGAGGTTACATTTCTTAATCCAACAGGCATTTACATACTTGCTGCATTTTATATGAGAAAAGCTTTCAATAAAGACAAAAAGTTGGTAAAAACCTTTGTGATAAGGTCTACCTGAAACTGACCTAAACATAACAGAAATGTCGGAGCAACATTTTGAAAACCTACTTTAAAAGATGGAAACGAGAGTTAGCTGCTTCAATGCCTTGTAACCTTATTGTCTGTGAAACATACTGCCGATGTGGGAAATAGAATATTGCGTCCATATTGGATTACTCTGGCAAGAGTGTCAAGGTGTAACGTGATGCTTCGGGTCAGGTCTGCTGGTAAACCCGTTCAGTTAACCAGTCATAGTTAGTTGCTACGTCGACGTAGAAGTTCAGCACAGCCAGAAAGGCGTGACGTCAGAAACCTTGAGAGTATCAGAGTACATTCACTTAAATAAATCCTTCCGAAGCCAGGCATACCCGGACGTACCTACATACATATAGTTGTATTATAATAATGGCGATAGTGATCAATCGTGACGTGACTGTAGTTCGTGTTGTGAAATGTATGTGAATGTAGTTTTTGGTTCACGATTTGACATTAAAACGGTTTGCTGTTATCTTTTCATCGAATAATTATATATGTATATAGCTAGCTACCACGTGTAGCTGGGTGGTTGAAAGCGTAGCAATCATTTGTGAGGTTCCAGGTTCGATGCTCGCAGGGGGCGCAATAGGGTTATCTACTGTCAAGAACTTTTCAGACACTATAATTGGTCAAGGTTGGAATAGAGTGAATAAAGTCGTAACTTCCAAATCTGAACTTTTTAAACCTGAAAAAGTTTTTGACGAAGATTTTACTAAGCGACTAGCTAACAAGGTTGTGCTACGGAATAATAAATACCAAATGTCATTAAAGCCTTCATATACAAGAGAGACATGATCACATTATCATTCATACCGAGTTCCTCTTTGTTATTGTTTAGTTAGGCGCTAGTGGCCAGTCAAACTAGTGATGCCCTCATCGCTTATTACCTTGGCAATTTTGCTTGTTTACATTTTTCGACAACATTAGTATTGAAAATGTTTTAGATGAAATTTATCTTAGATTGTATTAATTTCCATGTTCTGTTGATTAGGCTACATTTATGACTGACAGCTGTAAATATGCGGTAAACAACTGATCATTTACTTGGAATATAAAAATACCTATAAACATGTAAGCTGCTAATTATTTCCTTTATTAGGTGCATGGTTTGCATATTGTAATTAAAGCCTTGTTGTTTCCTTAAAGTCAATCTTGCAATACAACTATAGCTAATCAAGGCAATGTATGTATGGGCACGGACCCAATTAGTTTCTGATACACTGAGGACGTTGACGCGCCTCTTAAATCAGACAATATTTGAGATTCAATCGGTTTGATCGTCTCTTTTTGAAATAACGTCAGCATCCGAGCATCGTTTGTGGACGATTTCACTTTATATTGTCAAACAAGTTTAGTAAAGTTTTTGCCAACAGTGGCGGTTTAGAAAGGAATAGGGCGCTCGTACACGAGCGGCAGGCATTAGAAAGTAGCCGAGGATCTCACCTGCTCCGCATGAGTTCTTCCAGAAGTCGCAAAACTTGCTGCACGCACACATCTCGACGTACGTCACTTCGCACTAGTGCCAATGTATTTTTAAACTTCACTTGTACAGTTTCGCAATCCTTCAGCCGGTGCGCATTCACACGATCGCGTTAATGTGGACAGCTGAGAAAAACTTTATTCATGTTATAGTAAACAGCGGCGGCGTAAACATGTCAGCTAGCGGCTCAGATGCTCGCTGGTGTACCGTTGGAGCGTAGAAAGCGAGCGCGCGTGGTCGGGGCCGTGGCGGCGGGCATCGTCCGAGCGAGCGAGCGGGCAGAGCGCGACGTGCGACCGGTGCGGGCGCCCTCGTGCGACTGCCGCCGCCGAGTACAGCCGACCGGAGCCCCCAGCCCAGCCTCGCGCCGCCGGCAACCACTTCACTCGGATATTATAAAACCGAGGAAATGCACAGATTTCGCGAGCAACGATGTGATTATTAGCGCTGATTGACAGAATCGTTTCCACGAAACCAAAGGCGCTGAAAAACGCGGAAAAGTATACGTCCACAGATGGTTTACTTATGTAATTTCCGTGCGTAAGCTAGTAGTTACTAATTTGTCGTACAAATTGTTTCTTTATCAGTTTACCTACGCTCCACCGCCGTCTCGTTCGCTTATCACAAAGAGTTGAATTAAATATTTTTACCGCTATTTATTTTGGGTGACACTATATTAGATTTAGTGAATGTAAACAAGTAATAACATAAATTACGAGACAATAAAATCTTGTCCGAATATTGTGGTACAAAAGAGTTCAACGCTCTACGAATGTCTACGGCCGTACGTGAGTCCGGAAGCGTGATCACAATGCCTAATATAGGCACCGGTACATTATTGTATATTGGGCTTTTATTTAAACATTCTTTACATATTTACCTTCAGCATTTGCAATATAAAATGCCGTCAAATAATGGGGAAGTGAATGTTTTTTTATTTTAATATGTACGGAACTTTCGTCGCGTATCTGCGATAAATAATTATAGGAAAGGTAGGTAGAATTATTAAAATTAATAAGGAATTTAAACCTATTACGCATTTGTATCCGTCTGATCAACAGATCTCTTGATGGGTACATAAGAACACTGCTAACTCTGCAAGAACATAATTTCTACGGCAATAACCAGGTTTCCTAACCTCTAGATCTAATTTTCATCGACACACGGATCCGTACATCGAGGTCTGTACCGGTTTTTGTGTCTCGGTCTACAACTGATTGTGCCGCACACTTCTGCGCAGGTTTACGTTAAATTCCTATAAAATGCTAAGAAATGCTGCCGCAAAAGGAGTTACCTAATGAGATGCAATGTATTATTATAGTCATACTTTCGGTTACATCTGATGTGAGTATTCTGTTCTAATGTAACATAATATTATTATTAAACTTTTGTAGTCGTTTAAAATCACGCGTCCATGGTGTTTTTCTCGCACGAATACACGTTGTATTTGTGATGAATTTTTCCACCCTGCGTATAGCTACTCGCCTCACATCCACGTAGTGTGTAATGCGTAGCAGATCCCTGGAACAATATCCGTAGCAGACCGTAGCACACTACGCGTAGCCGACTTAAGCCTGTAACCCATAGCCGATTGTAGCACACTACGCGTAGCCGTTTTAAAGCCTGTAACGTAGCAGGCCGTAGCGTATAACGCGTAGCAAACCGTAGCGGGTAACGCGTAGCAGATCCCAAGCACAATACGCGTAGCACGTACGCGACTTATACGCAAGGGTCGGCTTGCGTATAAGTCGCGTACGTGTTACTCGCTGTCTCGCTGTGGTTGGCTTCGTGTAGGCATAACACCCACAACCGAAGAAGGCTGCGAAGCTATGCTAGCGAAGGAGATGGCGGAACGTGAGATGGAAAGAACCTCACGTCCCTGCTCCGGGCCGTCGGGGGCCACGTGGTGGCTCCCGGCCACCGTAGGCGCGAGCCTGTGGACGGTGAGTAATTGGCTAGCTCGCCGTCCGGCCGTCTTATGACGACAGGCCGTGTCGACGGCGCGTTCGTGTTCAACGCGCGCCTCAAAGAGATGTCAGAAACTAGGAAAGGGTCCGCAAGGGCGATGCCTGCCGGGGCTGCGGGACTGTTCAAAAGAGATACCGCGGCCCTGGAACACAAATGGCAAAGAAGGAACACGGATGGGTTTAGTCAGTACTAGTCTGACACTCCCTTCCGCTCCGCCCAGAGCGGGAGCCCCCTTTTTTTTTTTTTTTTTTTTTTTTTTCGTTTAGGATCCAGTGTGCTGGACAACCATCTTGTTGAAAAATCATTGGTCTTCTCATTGCCAATATTGGTATTTCGGTCTCTTCCAGAAGCTCTAGGAGATAGTTTAGAAGGAATTCCAGGTAATTTTCTCCATTTAAATTCTGGCAGGAAGTGGGGACCAATCAACTTTCGGCCGCCCTAAACGTGAGAGAACATTTAAATAATTGTTTCCCAGAGAGCTGGATTGGCAGAGACGGGCCCATCCCTTGGCCACCTCAATCACCCGATTTAACTCCTGTGGATTTTTTCGTTTGGGGACGGGCCAAGGAGCTCGTCTACACGCACGTTGAAATTTCAACTAGAGAAGAATTAATAGAAAGAATCAAACGGCTTTTTAAGTCATGAAGCAGGAGATGAAATTAAAAATCACGACTACAGAAGTGAGAAGACGGGCACGCGCTTGTATAAGAAACCGCGGTCAACATTTTGAACATGAACAATAAATTATTTTAACAAAAATGTTGCATTATTTTGGTCTGTTTAAAAATTAAATATTCGACCTCAATTTGCTTTGTACATCCTAATTCCAAGAGTTGATGAGATATCTGCGTAAATAGTACCTCAAAAGAAAGGGTAATAACCAAGCATGTTTTTAAAAAGGTTTGAACAACTGAGGCTATTTTTCTTATTTTTTTATTATGCCGTAAACAAAACATATCCTTGATTTTTAAAAGTTTCTTAAACTTGAATATGGCGTAGAATGGTTCTCTGATGACACAGATGCTTGGGAATTATTTTGTTTGAGTAATCACTCAGTACATAAATAAAAAATAATAACATAGCAGCTTTTACTGGACACTATTAACAATTAATTGCAAAAAAATGGATATCATTGTTAAAAACCTTAGAGTTTCAAAAAAAAAATACAAGGAACAGACTTCGCCTAAGACAAGTTTAGCTTAATAAGTTCTAAATGGTCTAAATTATCACCCCCTTCAGGCTTTGCACCCATCTACCAAACACCCTGTATAACAATACAACACCATTAGTAAAAAAAAATATCCTTTGTTACGTGTCGTTTATACGATAAAGTGATTCAACCTACACAAATAATATCACGCAATACGTATCGCGGAAGAACCAAACACCACTTATTTGTTAACCACTTCCAAAGGGAGGTTATCAATTATTCATGTGAATGTTTTTTTTTTAATAGCATCACGTAAAGTCTAAATCAAAAGACATCCGTATTTTTTTACAATAAATTACAGAGTTTAAAATAATCGACGAATTAATCTTACGTGAACGAATAACCAGAAAAAGATACATACTTATTACACGACATGGCGACAGTATGAGTCAGTTTGCACTGTGTTAGTAATTTAGTCGAGCTGTAATGTAGGTAATTATGTTACAGCATGACCTCTGTTTAAGTTTAAATGACAAGCATTTAGTTGAACTAAGTTGAAACTAACAATTAAGCCTAGTCAAACCTTTGAATCGATAACCTGCTGGCAAAATATCATATATTTGACATGAAACTTGACCTTAAAATAATAAATGAATAGCGGTGAATAATTTTCGCATAATTTTGCTATAGATTTTGACATACAAGAGTCGTATAATAAAGGTTTTCTCAAAAACTCTTTCATAGAACGGGTACAGATTATGATAAAGTAAGTATTATAGATTCACGTGCCGGTAGTTGCACGGCTTCGCGGGTATTAAATGTCTTCTATGCTAAACGATTTTCTTCTAAATTAACTTAGGCGATCCCGATGCACGTTTTTTTAAGAAAGACTTTTATATTGGTCTTAATTGGACCGATAAAAGTCCTTAAAGACTTAACAATAAAACTAAAAAATGTTAAAAAGCGTTTTTAAACCATTTCAACTATGAGTAGAAAAATTAAGTAAATATACTGTATGATTGATTTTGTAATTTGTATTACAGAGGCGACATCTTCAAATTGAACAAGTCCCTTTAAATAAACAGAAAAAAAAACTACGAGTAGGATTTACATCCAGAAAAAATATTTTCAAAAAGATATGAATCACACCCCTGCGGCCCTGCGACCCTGGTACATACTAACGTGTATTATAAACAATATGAAAATTCATGGAGGACAGTAATTAATACGTGAAGAAAGAAATCCTACATGAATCGTGTGAAATGCTCATTTGTCACCGCTAAACATATTTATTTGACTATCCCGATGACCCAAGGCAACAATATCGCTAGGGAAATTATTACTGTTTAATTTACAGATAGTAGATACTAACCAGACGTCTACTAATCTATATTAATAAGTTATAGAATACGCAAAATATAGCTAGTAAGCCTACGTGTACGTGTATTGTATCGATCGAAGGCCACTCCGTCTCTTATAGAAATCGGGAAGTGTTCTCTGATGACGTAGTGCCTTACGACTGCCTCGCAACAGACGACTTTAAACTGTTATTTAAAGCTCGATGAATATCGCTAATGAATGAATGAGTTGACATCCTTATCCGTACTTATTCTGAGTACTTACTCCAATAGTTTGTGTCAGTGTGGATATTTACTGTGTACTTGATCTTGGCTGATTCAGGGTTCAAATGTTAAAAATACAGAGAACTAGCAACTTAATTTCTGATTAAGGCTTTTATTTTTATTTTAAACAGTGATTTTAATTTAATATTTAAATAACACAACATAGTTGGGAAAAGGCTAGGCATCTGATGATAATGATTTAAATGTCATTTGCCATTAATAGAATCACAATTCTATAATTTTAGTCTATTTATTTTACATAAGCTTCTTCAAACTTTAATGACAAGAAAACCAATATAAAGTTGGAATGGAAAAAAATCCCCCACTGATCTTTTAAAGTAAGATAACGCACTACGTATAATTTTAATTAAATTCATCATTTATCAATTCAACAACAAACTTAAGTTGTTTGCATTGATACTATGTTGAATCTCCGCAGACTGTTTATACATAGATCGTATGTTTTATTCATATTTATTTTTATCGGTCGAATGTCGTGAATGAAACCAGTTTCTCACTGTTACTTGTGTATAAAACTGTGCGTATAATGGAACAACACACCGTCCTACGCATTTATCTTGAGCAGCAACACAACATACTTAACTAAAAGAAAAAAAATCGCTTGCCCTACCAAGGTCGGGTAATGACCATAATTTAATAAAAAAAAACCTGACACGTAATTTGTAAGGAGAGTAAACCTTTCAATAATGGTTTACCTCGATAAAAGTTTATAATCAATAAGGATAAAAATAAGGATTTACGCCCTTTTTAACCCATGTCATAGTAAAGGCAAATTACTCAAATATCTTAACAGAAATGTTACCAAAAAATTCAAGAGCTCAGTGACCACCTTGGTCTTGGTTGGCGATAACCTCTTGGCACAGAGGTTCAATGTTGTTGCATTAAATGTTTTGTACGACAATCGTACTGATATCTAGAAAGCCAGAGACAACCCCGACTGCGAAGATAAGCCTGAGGTATCAGGAATGTGGGAAGAGACAATAAAAGTTGACATATAGATATTTCTGTAGGTCATTTGCCGCCACTAGTGTAGTAGCTGCCAGAGTGTCAGTAAACCATAAGATATAATATCACAAGATACTATATAAGTTATATTAAAAAATAAATTTAATCTTATTCCTAAATTTATAAATAAAAATATTAATAAAAAGAATATTATTTGAACCATTCAAAATATATATTTTTTATAAAACAAAAAGGACTTATAAAAATTATTATAATTAAAAATTTTATCATTATATTTTAGAATACACTGTCTACTTCTGGTTTCCCAGGTTAGTATTATTGCGGTTTGAATTTGCATAAGAAAATCTCTGTAACAAGTCTATTCTGAATAACAAGTGGCTATGAAATGAGGCCTGAAAATAACGTTACTGTCTCTTGGATTAAGGACACCTTAGTCTGACACCCCTAGCAACACCACACTACTGGAATAGTATTTTATATGTAATCGGCCATCGAATAGAACCATCGAACTGAGACTGTAGGACGCAGGAGAAATACGGAAGATCTTTGACTAATGGGAAGCTACATTTTACTCGACTGTAAACTATATTTAAAACACTCCTAAGGGTCCCTAAGTTCCTATTTCCGACCAAAACGCGTGCGAAGCCGAGGGAAAAAGCTAGTAATTTATAATAGTTCAGTATTTATCTTTTCTTTTCTTATAATAAACATTGGCCCACAATAACAATTTCTCCTGTATGGTGGGTTCGTTTACAAACATTTAAACACATATACACAAACAGCCAAACCCAGAACAATTACCTGTGGGCCACACAAATATTTGTCCCGAGCGGTAATCGAACCTGCGACACGCAGCGCAGCAGGCAATCGCTCAGCCACTGTGCCAACCACGCCATCAAAGTATACATTCACAAAGCTACAATCTTACTTCCAAACTAGCTGTGAACAGACCGGAATAACTCAACCAATGAACTGTTGTTCCACGCACGTTATCAAGACACAGCTTTATAATTTACTCAAAAGAGTATCTGCGCATACTTTTTTGAAGATTCAATGAAACGAACATTGTAAACAGGATATACATTTTATGGCAACGAAAATAAATAACATGTTATTTAGTTATTTTAAGCGGACTTTGATGAAACATTTATTTAGCATCTTTGTTATTGAAGCCGCTTCATTTAGGTTGTAATTGTTACTTGCGCTTCGATGTTCCAGTACTTTTTTACACTCTTCTTCTTCTTAGCGTGTCGATGGTAATCTAAATTGTGTCAGCCCAGAATTGAGCTACTAGTTTCGCGCTTTCGGTAGCGTCCATCAGTTCCTGTAGTGAACAAACACTAGGAAACGCAGGACACGATATTAAGTGCCCCATCGTTTGTTACACTCCAGGGCAGAGTCATTAATGAATCTCCACCGGAGCAGGTTTTCCTTGCTGCGGCCGACCTGGGTCCAGAGTCTATTTAAAGACTACCAGGTCAGTCATGGCAACTCATGTCCAGGTGGGAGATTTTCAGCAGGTGGAACGAATGGGTTAGATAAGGATGCACTTATACCTCGCCACAGCTTTAGTCTTTTTTAACATTGTATCGTTGCTTTAAACATTGATTAATAAAACCTAACATCACTCCTTGTAATCCCCGAAGGGTGTGGCAGAGGTGTACCTAATAGAACAACTAAATTAAGACAGGTTTTTGTCAGTCCCCTGTAATAAGGGGCGGTTCTCAGTAGCAACCACGGAGTCTGGATTTGTGCTCGGTTGATTAATCTATGTCATTAATCCTAACTCAAGTTTGTTTGTTTGTTACCTTTTCACGCCTAAACCACTGAACTTATCATCCTGAAATTTTGCATATACGATGACAGGTATTCAAAAACGGACATAGGGTACCTTTCATCCCGAAAAAAAGTACTGTTCCCGAGGAAAACAACAATAACGTTCTTATGATAATAGATGGCGCCACGTGACTTTCGAATCATGATTGAATGATGTTATTACAAGCAGAGTACAACCCGAATTCATTGTCAAATTGTAAATTAACGCAAGCGAAGCAGCGGGCAAAAGCTATTTTAAAATAATTTAAGAACGAACCAGAACAACGTAGTAAATCGTTATAAGAATCTAAACTAATATCATAAAGATGCAAAATTAGTTTGCAAGTTTGTATGCAGGGGGTAATCTTCGCAACTAGTGATCCGATTCCGAAAATTCTTTCATTAACGGGAAGCTATGTTATCCCCGAATGTCATTGGCTACACGTTTAAAACGTTTCCGAGGGATAATTTCCGTACATTACTGGAGCGAAGCCGCGAGCAAAAGTTAGTAAGATATACATACTTAATGCATGTAATTGAATATGGGAATATATATTTTATACTAAAAACAATTAAGAAATCACAGGTTGAGGTCACAATACATTTACTGTATTTAAGATGTTTTGCATTATTATGAAATTAAATGATAAGATTGTATATTGTTATGCTGCTTATACCAAGGAATTAAATCAACTTTACTGATAGTGGAGGAAAATAATGGAAAAAATATGTTTTTTTCACGTTACACATATTAATGTTTATTTCTATTTTATCGGTGGAGAATTCGCTAAAGCTTAATTATGATAGTTGCTAAACAAGGTTCTGTAGCCGAATGGCAAAAACGGAACCCTTATAGATTCGTCATGTCTGTCTGTCCTCCGTATTACACAGCCACTTTATTCCGAAACTATTAAGACTACACTGTTGAAACTTGGTAGGTATATGTATTCTGTGAATCGCTTTACGATTTTTATACAAAAATAAAAGATTAAGATTATTCCCCATATATGGAACTAAAACTAAAAAAAAAAATAACACTGTGGTTCCTAAAACCATGTTTTGTCAAAGTCAATCCTTTGAAAGATAGACACTTCCAAAGTGGTAAAATGTGTCAACCCCCCCTCCAATTTCTAAAGTAAGGAAAATTTTGAAAAAAATTAGGATTGTAGAACGTAAAAAAAACATTCAACGAAAATTATTTTGATGTTTAGTTTTTGAGATATGGGACTATTTCACACTCTGCGGGTCCAATACAATAACATTTTCATTTCGTTCGACTTGTGATTTCTAGGGAGGAGTCTCCCTATTGGTTATCTTGTCGGGGCGGGGTGTCTAAGCAGTTTGTCCTTTGTAATTGTGTTTAAGTACTTACTAACAATAAGTTCTAAGTTTTTGTACACAAACCTTTGGATCTAGTTGTCCCAAAATAAATAAATTTTGAATTTGAATTTTGGAACCCGGTGTGCGTGTGAGTACCTGCGACTCGCACTTGGCCGGTTTTTATTAATGGAACTAGAAATAACAGACCAATAAAAGACCACAAATTCATTAATTATAAACCAGTTTTTGTCTAAAAGAACTATATTTACTTCCTCCATCTATCGTGTATATAGGGTGACCGGTAATTAGTGATTGATACTTAAACACGTGATTATACTAATGATAACAAACAACTTTCCCAAAGAATTTTTTTTTATACCTACTTGTTCACTTTTATTCCAACACGCCAATCAGCTTTCAGCCGCGTGACGCCGTTCTATCTTATTACTATCGTATCGTGCAACAGTGGGTAGGCAGAGCACAGTGGGAGAGGCCGTCACGCGGCTAACAGCTGATAGGTCACAGGCACGCGTGCGTGTGAGTTTCATACGGCTGTTGTGTTATTGGCAAACAAGTGAACGAGTATAAAACAAAATTTTCTTTGGGAAAGATGTTTGTTATCATGAGTACAATCACGTGTTTAATATCGGTCACTACTTACCAGTCACCCTATATAATTATGTTCAGTGGGTTTACATAAACTAGCCAGATACACTGTAATGCACTTACTGCAATGTACTTATTCAATTAACACAGCTACCTATAGTCCTATGACGTCATAGATAATGGTCTGTTAATTGAGTGGCTTAATGGTAAATATTGGAATAGAAAATTGATACGGAAGGCCGACTGTCTACTTGAATATGTACCTTCTATTTGAAACACACGCTAAATTCTCCCAAAGAGGTTGTTGTCAGGAACAAGTGACAGCTGGCTCATAAAATTGTCAACGTATAACAATTCCGTATAAATTAATGTTTTAGTTCACTAAAGAGCCATATTTCATAATTTCAATAAGTAGATAATACTGATAAATTAATCAAAACAGCGAAATCATTGACAACTATTTGTGACGTTGTCAAATATATCAAAAGTTATATCGAAAGACAAGACAGTACTCTGACATTTGATTGATGTTTTATAAAGTTTAAAGTTAATTAATAATAGACTATGTATTAGACATATTTTTATTACTAAATAGACTTATATATAACTTTAGTTTCCCCGTTTAACTAGCGACTCTACCTACGTCATCAAAAACCAAGCCAGTAAAAAACATAAAAAATACATCAACCATTTACCTGTCATTGATCAGGGAAGTAAAAGGCAGGAATAATTAGATTTAGATGTTGATTTTCCGCAAATAAAGGAAAATGATATCATCTTTCTACTGACGTATACATCATTAGGTTATTTCTAACAATAGACCAGGAGGTTTTTCCTTAGTATTGATTTTGTATCGCACTGATTACGTTTCTAATCTTCCTGATATTCAAACCTCATTAATTCATAATCACGGAGTCTGTTGTTTAAACGTTTTTGTAACGTCTTTCATGGATTAATACGTCAAGCCATTAGTCATACTTTTATTGAAATAAAAGGCAGTTACGTACGTACGGACGTTATATGCACTGATAGTGTTATCATCATCATCATCATTCTCCTGCCCTTATCCGAATTCATTTCAATTCATCATTACAATTCACACTTCAATTTCAATTCATCATTACAAATTACAATGACATTATTTTCACTTGGGGGTCGGCGCAGCATGTCTTCTTTTTCCATACTTCTCTATTACTCGTCATCTCATCAAACTTCCTTTCTTGCCGTATCATCCTTTACACAGTCCATCCATCGTTTCTTTGGTCTTCCTTAGGCACTGATAGTGTATTATACAATAACAACATAGACCAAGTATTTACTTGTTGTGGATGTCGTTAAAATTACGGTTTACGTTCAAGAAATGACTGACCAATACGAATCAGTGGCGAAGGTTCCATAAAACTCGATTCCTACCGGTTTCCCTTTGAAAAATGGCAGTCAGTATTCTATAGACAAATAATATGATCACATTAAAGATATGTACTCCGGCTTTGATTAAAATTTACCCTTCGTTACTGAGACGTATGTGGTGCATTAAAAGAGCACCTGCAGGTAGCAATACGTCATAGACCTCGGTGCACGACTTTACGTTTAATTAAAAAAAATCAAACTTGAACTATCGTCTACTACATAAGTTGCTGTCCTATAACGTGACAAAACAGACAAAAAATGGCCTTCATATTCACAACTCGATTAATAACTCGATACGTTGTTTTCCGGTTAAGATCTAGTCGGAGTCAATTAACGTCAACGTTCTAATTTATTAATAGGGCAACCCCATTCTATATGCCTTTGTGTTCCACGCGCGCCTCAAAGAGATGTAAGCAAAAAGGAAGGGGTCCGCAAGGGCCGATGCCTGCCGGAGCTGCGGGACTGTTCGAAAGAGATACCGCGGCCCTGGAACACAAAGGACAACGAAGGAACATGGATGGGTTTTAGTCAGTACGAGTCTGACACTCCCTTCCACTCCGCCCAGAGCGGAAGGGGTCATTTGATGATTTCCCATCCGAAAAAAAAAACAACCCCTTACTATCGCACAGTATCCAACTATTCAATTCCAACCTGAATCAAAAGTGGGGAGATTCAGAAAAGCGTCGCAATGTCCCGGAAAAACGATTCACAGTCAAAGTTCTAGATTCTGGTACATACCTAGCTGGCAGACGTGGAAGTGTGGTGTGGCAGCCATGGCACCACCACTCATACTGTCCTGACTATCCGACCTGCGTCGCCAAGTTTCATCGCTTACCTGAAACAATATGATTAAAACATTATTATAAATAAATAAATATGATTGCACTGATGGAATTTATCGAGACGCAAGGCAGAAGAAGAAGACTGATGGAACTTCAAGTCTAGGTGCTGATCCCAAAGTTGAAAAACAAGTAGGTAGGTAGCGCGATTTTATTAAGGCGTTCATTTAAGTGTCGCCATGTTGCTAGTGACACATCGGAAATGTAACGGATCTGCCGAAATTACTCGACTGAAAGTTAGGCACAGCTTTTAAGATTAAGTTTAATATTAAAAATAGTAATTTTCATATAAGACAAAGCACGTGGATTTTCTGTCACGTATAAATTTCAGGTTGAGGATAAATGGCAGTCGGCTTCAACGTGTGTCGTAGCTTATACAATTTTTCATATTTCCAAGATCGTTTTTCTTGGTAGAATGTCACTTTATGGAAGAGGTCTGATGTTTCGCTACACTAATGTCATAATTATGTTCCATCCCAAAGTATAACGAGGCAATATAAAAAAGGTACTAATTGATTGCGGCCGATCGAACAAAGAATATTTTGAGTAGACAAGTTTTCGACGGCGATAGACCACAAACCAGTTTTTTTTTTAAACTTGTTTTCTTAGCATATTTATTTTTATATAGGACTATAACTTTTTTGAGAATACATGATGAAAATAAATATTCTTTCCTATACAGTAATTTTCATCCCCCATTAACGCCATTAGCGAATCAATATTTAAAAATCTAGCTGAATAAAATATCCTACACCTTGTGGTTTAGGTCCATATATTATTATATTATATTAATTTTATATATATATGAATATTAACCTTAAGCCTTTCCTTTTAAGGTAAGATCCTTGATACTGTCCAGGGTCCAAACCGCCCAGGGGTGGCATTATTACAAACTCAGCACTATGACATGGTCTTCAAATAAAAGTCTAATTTAATCTTAGTAAAAACTCTTCTGAACTTTATAAACAGGTTGCCGTTTATTTCTCGCATTAAAATTCATAACACGTTTTGCATGCTGTAATTATGATGTTCCCATCTTTACATTATTCACGCTAAAATCAATCATGAAAAAGACGACACGACGTACGGTTCGTCGCCTACTATAAGGAACTCTTAATCGCCATTACCAATAAATATTTAATATTGTCGTACGTCTGACTCTTGGGGATCGGGACATGAGAGACATGACGGCTACACCTACTCGATGGTAGTAGGCTATTTGACAAGATCGAAAAAAATAAAAAAACTTGTCCGTCAGCTAGATCACCAATAAATGATAGACACTTATTTTTCTTTTGTCACATAATCGACGATACAGCGCATCAAAGTTCAAGAGACGGTTGCTTGTGACGTCACTGGACAGTAAAAATTAACAAAAATTGTGACGTTACGCGAGATTTCAACGTGCTGTATCGTGTTCATTTTTCGTTTACATGACAAAAGAAAAAATACGTGTCCAATATTTTTTGATAATCTAACTGACGGACTAAATAGATTATTTCAGTCAAATACCCTATTACACTTACATTACCTTCATCTTCTGAAGAATCCATTATTGAGATGAGGAATCCGATTTTGCCAAACAAACACACTCACAATTACACCACATTGCACAGCACAATGCACGCCTCCACTACTACTATATAACTAAATGCGAACTTGGGTGTATTTGTGAGCAGTAGACACTGCTCATAGATATTAAAACCTGTATTAGTGATTCAAGATTATGACCTTCCTTATCGAAATGTTATTGGCTTAGAATTTTGGCCTCTAATTATTAAACGCGGATTAAAGATTGCTCTAGGATTTTTTTAAATTTATTTCCTTTATTCATTTCTTAACATATTATTTACATTTTCAAATATTCTAATATTCATTATAACATTTAAAAATATAAAAAATAGTAGGCCACCAGCACTGGGAACAGGGTCCGAGCTGCCGGTGGTCAGGGCTCTTGAGAGAGGAACCTCCTAACAATACGCGCCGTGTCCAGGAGTACCGCTTTCTGAATCAAGCCCTTGATCCAGCTGCCAAGCGCGAGCCTCCTCAGGTGTTGGTTGAGCAATTAAGCCATTGGTGGACACGACTATCGGCACAATGACTGCTGTACTCACGTTTGAAATAAAAAAAAATGTTTTTTAAATTTTCAAATTTGTTTTATTTTTATTATTTTTTATTTTATCATTTTAAAAGTTATGTTATTTTGCAAGTTGGAGCTCAGATTTTAGTCGAATGGCAAAAAAAACGACGCACTCATAACAAAATTGCACCGACATTCTCAGGGTTAAAAAGTTTGGAAATTACCTTGCCTACCCTATTCGATTTGATCCATACTTCCAGGGGCACTGGGGCACCCTGTATATAAAGTAATCTTATGTAAATCAACGAGTGCATCACCCACACAAATACCTACCAGGTAAACATGAATAGCGAGGAGAAATAATACAACACCTGACAGCTTGAGTTCGATAACAATTACTAGTTATGTGTAATGAGAGCATGCTCTTCAGTATTACAATGGCGGAGTAATTGCTTAACGGTTACCTTTTCATTTTACAGCATTCAGTCATGTAACAAATAAACTATGCTAGTATATGGAGGACGCAGTTTTCTTTGAATCGTGATGTAATAATGTTTTCCAATAATTTTTCATGACGTGTCTGTCATAAAAAGTACCTCTGATAAGAATATGACGTCATAGTTCATGGTGCGACTATAGGATTTTTAATTAATGAAGTAAGTATGTACGTCACATAATAACATGATGACGAATTTCGAATTTGTCAACCTACTCGGATCGTTACTTTTTATAAGGCACTTCTTATCAAACTATTTGTTACCTACGTATATCAAACATGCGTCACCAAGATACAGGGTTGAGGCTGTGCCTAGATTGAGGAGTATAAAAAAAATGTTTCTTTGGGAAAGTTGTTAGTTATCATGAGTACAATCATGCGTATAAGTATCGGTCACTAATTACCAGTCACCCTGTACAGGGTGTAAACGGAACCTTCACGAAGCCGTCAACCAAGCATTAATTAAAACGCAAAAATTATTGCTGGGAAACGACTTTTTTTTGGGATGAAAAATCACGTTTTACGGTAAAACTCAATGTAACGCACTCAAAACTTGTTGCTAATGGATGCTTTAGATAGTAAATGTGTCATGAAGGTAATAAAAGAAAAGATAAAACCTTAAAATGTAGTATTTAAAACAAAACTTGTGAAAAAATTTGAACTTTTACCTCCAATATCTCCGTAACTAGAAGGTTCCCGGCGATGATCGCAATGACGGGGAGAACAAGTGCTTTTCGGCTTTGTTAAGGGTCTTTCTACATCCTTTATACCTCTACCGAAAAATGAAAGAGGAAACGAAAACGCTTTTCTGCATAGCAATTACCGTTTATTTGTATTGGTTTGATTGTGTCTGTTTTATGAGGCAACTGTACTTAATCAAAGCTTATCTATTCAATAGTAGAGACGCCCGTACATCAAGCTACCCGAAACTGTCAAATTTTCCCAATCAACCTTGAACCTTATGCTTTCAAGATAAAGTTGAAAATCTATTAAAGAAATTTGACAGATTGTAGTAGCTTGATGTGCTGGCGTCTGTAATAGTAGCAGCGCTTTTTGAGCGACATCCTGACAAGTTGCGTTATTGAACAATCAGTAAGTTAAATAACAGGCATAATTTTGGCCCAATTAAAAATATAAGATCGTGTCAACGACACGAGCCTAAGAAGTAAGTTTAAAATTGAATTATTTAAAAACTTTATTGAATCTACTTATTGTGAGTTAATCGGAGGTCCTCAGTAACCGAACAATAGTAATGGAAAATGGCAGAAATTAATTGGAGACTATTATAAACAATACTTTCCTTCTGCTAATTAATTTCAGAAATACAGTTACCTGACTGAGTTAATTAATTTAGCGGTTGAGTACCTACCTTTTTTATAATTAAAAACAATCAGTCAAACAAGGTTTTTCTTCTGATTAAGGATAAATTTAATAAAGTATAGTAATTACAGCATTATGAAACTGTCTATGATGAAACATTATCTATGAGGCAAGCACCCATCCACCCATAAACACGTAATCAATTCAACCTATAAAACAGTTTTGTGACTGACTGTAATGATATTATAAATAAAAAGAGGATTTATAATATCATTGACTGACTGACTTTATAATATCATTGACTGACTGGCAGACAGAAAATACACATTGCAGACCCTAAACCAATGAATATAGATTTTTTTAACAAAGTTTTAAGAAAACGAAGGCGCGTTCAAACGCGGAACGTTTCGTTAGATTCTATATTTTTTAAGAAGACGTTAAAATGATACGCTACGTTGCGTTGCCATGTGCTATGGGCTCTACGACTTATTCTTACAACAGGATATATATGTAAATAAATAAAATATATCCCCCATTATGACGTAAATACCACTGTTCGAAGAAATCATAAAAATCATAGAAGGAAAAACCAAACAATAAAGTATCCAACGTAACTATCTAGTATCCACGAGTATCTCCACATGGTGTTTTCGCGTATCTTCCTAGAAACAGCCAAAATATCTACCGGCCAGCTAACAGGGAATGTTATTTATTTATAAAGTCGGGTTAGAGCGATGCGTTCAACTGGCCGACTGCAAACGAAAACCTTGACTCACTCTCTAAATAGATAGCTTGTGGATAGTTTGAACTCATAAACTTATAGGAGTATCAATCTGGTTGGAATTGGTGTCGAGTTCAATATTATTGACGGTCTAAAGCTTCGAGTATCATATCTGGTTGAAATTGGTATCGAGTTCAATATTATCTACGGTCTAAAGCTTTGAGTATCATATCTGGTTGAAATTGTTGTCGAGTTCAATATTATCTAAGGTCTAAAGGTTTGAGTATTATATCTGGTTGAAATTATGTCTAGTTCAATATTATATACGGTCTAAAGCTTTGAGTATCATATCTGGTTGGAATTGGTGTAGAGTTCTATATTTTCTACGGTCTAAAACTTTGAGTATCATATCTGGTTGAAATTGGTGTCTAGTTCAATATTATCTAAAGCTTTGAAGTAAGTTTAAATTTCATGACTTTGATAAAAAACATAACAGTTATCTGTCTTAATAGGTCCTTTAAAGTGCTCGTTGCCACTAGGTCAAGAACAGTCCGATCTAGATTGATAAAATTAGTACTTATTACAGAAATAGATTGTATTATAAGGCGTGGACAGAAATAACATTTTCTCGGCGACTTCAATCGGAATGAAGGGTTTCCCGAAAGGTTACGCAAAAAATTATAACGAATAGAACGGTTATGGAGTTTGAAAAACGCTCGTGGGTGTGAGGCCTAATTCCTATCACCGTATCGTACTCTAATAGCAACAATTATTGAGATTAATTGCTATTTCTCGTAGGCAATCAAATAAAAATTAAAACGTAATCAAGGGCCATTAAGATAGCGTGGTCATGGTATGTCGATGCTACAGTTTTATCTATGATACGGTACAGTACACGGATGTCAAGTTGTCCACTGATCAAATGCACTTAAAACATTATATAATAATGATAACCCTTGTGTATGTGCATCGGAGTTAAATAAATATCTAACATTTTCAATTGAATTACGTCTATACTTGCATAAAATGTCTAATAGGTTAAGAAACACTTTGTTGTGTGGTTCAAACAATTAATTTAATTTAATTTTGGACTCTGTTCCCGATGCCGGTGGGCTACTATTTTTAAATGTTTTTTTTTTCTTAATATTGTTTTATATTAGAATATTTAAAAATGTATTTAATATGTGTAAAAATAAATAAAGGAAATAATTTTATTTAAAAACTTACTTGAGTACATACCTACATAGATGGATGTACCTGGCTGCTTTTTACACTGAAATTGTATTCAATTTGAATACCTATCAACACATGTACTTAAAAACCAATCCGAAATGACAGGAAAAGACATTGATAAATAAATTAGAAAACCGGTTTTATATCATCATCATTTACTAACGAAAATTTCCTTTGTGCATAGATGTATAGGGAGGAGACGTAGATGATTCTAAAGCTATACTTTGCGTTAAATCAATAAATTAACTGTTAAATTAAAAGGGAAATCAAGCTGTGCCCGCATTTCTCAAGCCACCTGAAAAGTACTAACGGTACAGTCGCTAGCACATCAACTTACCACACTCTCAAATTGTCTTAATCGATTTAGAACTTAACCACATACATTTTGTGGTTTAAAATCATTTGGAAAAATTTGACAGTTTGTGGTAACTTAATGTGCTGGGGGCTGTACATTACTTTGGCACAAATATTAACAGATTCAGTAAAACTGAAACCCACACAGCCGTTGCATTCAATTAACTTGTATAGCCGGCTCTTTTGAGAAAGATTTTTTTTCAAAGACCCAAATTAAAGACTGTTTTTGTAAAAAGAAATACGTATAAAATTTCATCAGCCCATACTGTAGAACGAATAAGCAAACATTTAAATGTCCTTTCATTAAATTGCTAAGCACAGTACCTTTTATTTACGAAATCAAACTTCGCTGGCGAGTGAGATAGGAATTCAATCGGCTTTGTTTGAACAGACATTTTTCAATTAAAAGCACTGCACTACTGCGATGGATATTGCTTGACCCGCCATCACTGGCATGGCTGGCATCACCCGCTCCACAAAGGAATAAATTAAATAGCCTCGCTAGGGAACTGTCTACTGACAATAACTTATATTGAAATCCAACTATTACCTTAATCGATAGTCGGTATTCGTTCTTTAAAAGAGAGAAAGAAATGTGTTTATTCTTGCACCAAATAACAACCGTACACAACTAGTAAGTAACAAAATAACAGTTTAACTAAAATGATCGTCTCCGGTAAAGTACCACAGTATTTATTGAAAGGTAATTTTCTAAAAATGTTGTCAGTCATTGAACCGAAACTGTGACGTGCTTGCGGTCAGAAATATCAAAAGAAAACGGAGCGGTCTTTGTTCTATACTATTCCAATTTAACGTCCACAACAAAGGAAATGATTGGTTGAAATCCATGGTTTGAATAATAGATGGTTAATGTGCGACAAACGACAGGTGCGTTGTGATATTTGAACGTGAACTATCGATGCAGTTTACTTTTTTATAAATTACTTTAGTATTGTTTGTTGTCTACGACGTAATAAAACATAACGTTAAAACATGCGATATAATAGAAAAAAAAACAATAGGTAAAAACCTAGAATGAAACGTGAAATCTTCAACACTCGTATTTCTACATATTTTTTACAGTTCTACTGGTTCCCCGGACCCTACATAAATGGTTTTGACTTTGACATGAGAATTTTTACGTAACCGAAAAAAATAATAACATGTATTTTTGTCATTTTGTGAAAACGTGTGTAGGTAATAGAAGAAAATTATTTGGGAAATTCAGTGTAATAAGTAAAGAAATAAAAGGTAATTTTAGTACGACATAAGAAGAAACTCGTTAGTTCCGGCGACGATTGATTGGAGTCAACCCTCGCTACTCAACCCTACCGCGTCGGGGGTAACGTACTGACCTGAATAGATTTTCCTCGACTGTCGGAGGGTTCACTACGGCCTTTAGTCCTTCAATACTAGAGCGATAACTTTTGATGTATAGGGAGATCAATATCTGTTATTGTCTAATTAAAAACAGATATAATAGGTAATTAAAAAAAAACTCACCTTCAAGGACACCTAAAGAAAACTTACTTTTACTTAGATTGTATTTCCCACACGTGATGAATAAGGTATGAAAATATTCCCATGTGGAACATAATGAATATTATTGGAAGATATATTTTTTTAATTTTGGTTAGGAAGTAAAAATGGTTTGTAATGGGACAGTATCTACCCGAGAATAGAAATAACATAAAATAAATTGAAAATTCTACGAAAGCTGATGAAAACAGTTAGGCTAGGTTAGTAACGACATTATATTTTACTTTCTCAATATTTGGAACTGAATGCTAAGTACGTACCATTACAACAGACGCCAAGTACCCAATTTAGCACTTTATTATGTTTTTAAGGCAACATTACAGATAACATCACAGATAACATCAAAAAACCAACAGATTTTTCATTAAAAACAGATGAAAATGAAGATGGCGGCACGGAAATGAAAGATACCTACCAAACACGTTTTACCAACTGACTTTACGAACGACTAATGACGAACTTGCTGTTCTGAAGTGTTAATTACGAATGAGATAGAAACACACACAATTTTCTATGTATATTCATAGTAATTATTGTCTAGGTCCTTATGAGCTGTTCGTTCTTAGTCATACCAGAATTAGACGTAAATTAATGAAGGACCATCATCATTTAAAAGCTTCATAAGAAGCGAAGTGCTTCATACCACTAGGAAGACGGTGGTCCCCTGGTAGGTAATAGATTTGTTCATTTTCAACAACTAATAATGTGCTTCAAAGTAGAAAATTATGTAACAACTTGTTCAATCTGCTGATAACATAGATCTATGTAGTAATCGTCGCACGGTATTCATTTAAAACGCAAATTAAATATATTTGCGGGTGGTTTACAGACCAAAACACCAGTAATTAAGATAAAGTATCCAATTTCAATTAAGAGCGAATAGAGATGTCTGTTGCCTCTCTTTGTTAAAGGCTTTATACGTGGAGCAGTAGACTGATCAATGTGAATTCGTGCACATGGCTGCGGCTTTCACCAAACTTCCCAGCAGGACCTTTTCTAAAATTATCCCGGCGCCCAATCGATATACCCTCACTTCCCTGTACCGTCTAGACAGACGTATGCCCACCTACTCTAATATTATACTTTTCACGCCACCTACAAGTAATTGTGTGAAATTAACGCAACAGACTGTATACGCGTTCCGTGTTGACATACCCGAACAATATTTTCTCGTGCGATAGTGTGATATATAGCCTAATTGTGCTCCAATTTTGGAGAGATAAGAGACGGTAAACAAAACACGTTGCATACGCTAGTATTAACTACGATTAACTTTAGAATTACTGAACTGTGTTGAGTTAACTTATGTTAAGAGTAAAGAGGCGTAAATTGCAGCTGTTTCTATACGAATAAGGTATTAAAACAGTTAGTCCGCGGGCTCTTACCGTTAATCCGCCTGTCGGACAGTGTATCCTCCTCGTCCCACCAGGGCTGGTCTAGAATCCTGCGCGTCGGCGGACGGTCGAAGTTCCCATAATATTGAAACTCCATTTTAAGCACTTATCGTCTATGTAAACACTACTTTCTTCTGCAGAATTTTAATTGCACAGACACTGTAGGCATACACAAACACCACGCCACTTTAAACGCTTATGCGATACTGATTTGTTATTAAGTCTTCGAGACCAGACACAAATGAGATAAACGATTGACGCTGAATAATAACAACATATAGGGTCATTATTATTGACAATAGTACGGTAAGTCGCTCGTTTGTCACCGAGTCGCCGCGCGTCGTGATAACGCCCGCCTCGCTGTTGTTCTCTCACCTTCTGTCTGTCTGTCTGTCTGTGTGTTTGTCGTGTGAACAACCGCCAGCAAACACTATACCACTTGCACAAATATAAGGAAAGGAGATCTGTGAGATTGCCTCTGTCGACGCTATGTATTTTTGCACGTGAATACTTATTGCGTTTTTATTGGATGCTAGGAAACATTTACTCAATGTTTTTATAATTTGTATGAGAGCTGGGTGTTTTAAACTAGACTGACGGTGTTACACTTTTTAATTGGGTGAGTATAGTTATCTCGTGTGTGCTTAGCTTACTCGACCTTAATTGTCACATGAAAATCGGTCACGCTTGAAGAAAAAATGATAAGAGAAAATTACTCTACAAATTTAGAAGTTCTTACTACAATTGGGTCAATATCGTGCTCTACATAGGTAAGTCTCTACTTAAAAAATGTGCTAGCCTTTCTTCTGATTGAATTGAAAGCATATGTCCCAATATCAGTAGATAAGGCCGTAGCCACGTTACACGTCTTCCACATGCTTACGACTGCAATTGATTTAAATTGTAAAAGTTCTTTACCATTACCGTCAGATCAGGCGAGCGCAATTTCTAAAATCTGTTTGTTCTAGATTAAAAATGTTATGATTTCAGAAATATAATTTGATAGTACGTTTTATTATGTTTTTCGAATAAAATATAGAACATCATTTGAATCTGTGTCTATGAATAGTATTTTTTTTTTCATTACACTTTCTCGAAAACTGGTTCTTATCACACTACGATTAGGTTCAACATGCAATGTTTTTCACACACGTGGATTTTTAATATTTTTCCGCACACGTGCGATATGCGCGTAGTATTTAAATTGTGTTTATAAATAGAATTATATAGATAAACATGATTATTTAAAACAAATATTTACTAATATGAACAAACTAGCTTATGCCCGCGGCTTCACCCGCGTTGAGTTACGGAATTGCCCACGGGATCTTACTTCTGAGATAATAAGTAATCTATGTGCTATACCAGACTATAATCTATCTCTGTGCCAAGTTTTATCCAGATCTGTTCAGCCATTCTGGCTTGATTGAGTAACAAACATCTATCCATACAAACTTTCGCGTTTATAATAGTTTATCTAGACAAATAAATTAAATTGAAGTGTCTGTTTGAAATATCAAAATAACATTTTTTTACTGAATGCATATGAAAATATACGGCACTATAACATAAACACATTTTTTTTTTTTTTTTGTCTGTCTTTCGGTCTGTCTGTCTGTTTGTTCCGGCTAATCTCCGAAACGGCTGGACCGATTTTGGCAGGACTTTTACTGGCATGACATAGCTGATGTTATAAGGTCTAACATAGGCATTTTATTTTTGAAAAGTTATTAGGGATCTGTGCAAAAAAATTAAAAATTGGTAACAAAATTCGATTCAAAAAGGGAAATTCCTATAGTAATGGGATTTTTTATAATAATTTCACGCGAATGTTATGCTGTGGCATATGTTTATTCCGCCATTTTGCTCGAATCAAATATTATATGGTTAATCTGAAGTTTATACTTAATTGTAACTTAAATTAGCGTCTAATAATAAGGGGGTAAAAGCTCAAGAACCTAACGTCCTGAAAGTAAAGTAGAACAAAGGTTAGAACTAAGAACATTCTGTAATTGATGATAGTTTTACAGAAACGCCAGTTATTTTCATTCTATTGTGGAGCTATTGTGACGGGACACGCCACTTAGCACTTTAGACGCATCAGCACTATTGGCGGCAATATGCTAACCACATGAACGTGTGCAACCTACGATATGTTGACATACTCAATTTTATATTATACTTAAACGATATCAGACGCTTCACTTTGGCCTTTCATTCGGCCTCTTTCACTTGAAGTTCACTCAAACTTACAAATAAAATTAAAGTGTGAGTTGAAAATCTTTTTTTTTTTGTCCATTTAAAAGGGCCTCAAACAGGTTTATTTGAAATAAATGTTTTGAGTTTAGATTTCAGTGAAAAGTGAATTCATTAGTGAACCGATCCAATGGTATTAGATTTCATAAACTTTCGCGCACATGAACTTTCATTCCTATGTGAATCCTTGTCTCACTCGAGTGAACCATTCACTCGAGTGAGTCGTCTGATATAAGCTTTATATGGACAACGAACGCCAACGCAGTTAGAACTATTTAAATACGTCAGTTTACTAAAACAATTGCTACAAAAATAACTCTACAATCGAAATTGCTTTTTCAGCACTAATTAGACCATGTTTGGATTATACAGCTCTTGTCTGTATTCTATTTACTATGCATTGAATACAAGGCAAAACAAGGGTTAGGTACCCACACTATATTTATTTGATATCTAAGTTAGATGCGAAGGTCGTATTTTTTTCAACTTAAAATCGATTAAAGACTTAAAATAAGTATCTCTGACGTCAGTAAAAACAAAAAAAAATACAAAGAGGAGGTGTGTTAGTCATTGTTTTCATTCATCTACGGGGTGACATTGGTATGTAAGAATTTCATGGAAACAACAATGTTTTCTGATTATTACTAATATGGTCGTTGATGTTGTTCACCTTTATCAACCTTTCCTTGTTCACTGCAGAGGTTCGTTCAACCGAGTAACCGAGAAGGAAATCTTGTAATTTACTGACGAATAAAAATGTAATCGGATGCTGTAAGTTTATCTACATGCAGTTTAACAACTATTTGCAATCTTAAGTACTTCATTCATTGTCTGTGTCAGTACATAATGTGCAGCGATTGTTTACAGTCATAATTAAGCTACGTAGCAAGTATTTAAGTTCCCGTTATCAATGATAACAATGACGTTTTTTTATGGTCGTATTTAATTGATTAATTCCTCGATAATAAATCACAACGGGTTGTCACGTCATTGTGATATGTTCTCGACGGATCGTCACTTGTTTAACGATGTTTGTAATTTGTTAATAACCTCTAATTACCTATCTGGAAGTTTATTCTTACTATCTGAACTCTGACAGCAAACGTTGTTAATACGCGATTAAAACTGAACCATCCATCCTACGTAGATGTATCTACCTCATTAAATAAGTTAATGGCACATAAATTAAAAATAATGTATTTTATTAATACTTATATTCATTTTAATTACTCAGGTGACCGTATTATAAAGATTGCGCCTTTTGTGTTGCTGTATTGCCGCGCAGCTATCTACATAGTAGGTAATAGGTGAAGTTTGAATTGCTTTGAATAATATTGAAATAATTTATTAAGTTATTAAATTGAATTTTAAACGGCTATAACGCTCTACTCATAATACAGTTTATGACAAAAGAGCTTAAGTTACTAACGTAACGAATTCCTTTTCAAGGAATTTAATATCTTACCTCAGTACATGTCCTCCCACGACCTTGTGATACGCTTTAAAGGACTTATAATAATCCCAATATTTCGACGTAAGTAGACGAATGATCGATTAATGGAATATTAATGACAGTGATTGTTGTATTCGGCAATCAAATAACACAACTTGTTTCAATTTGAATCTAGGTTTCGTTAATATTTTATCAGCTACTAGTTACTTAGTAAAGTTGATCTACCTTTAAGGTTACACTCGGTTAGTTAAATTATACGTGGCTAAGGGCAACCAGTCCCACAAACCTCAATAGCTTAATGGTGTCGAACAATTTACAGCATAAGTATGTTAAAAACTAAAGGACTCGAGGTCTTTGCTACATATACGAGAATTATAGGGGCCCCTATCGTTGGACTCATTCACTTTAGCTGCATTTTTTGTAATTAAAGTATCTAATTATAGGTAAACTATTTGCAAACATGTGAATACGTATTTTTGTTTTGTAAGTTAATCGGTAAAGTTGAAAATGATAATTGTTACCAAGAAGAATAGAAAACACAAGTAGGTTAGTTACGAGGAGATAATAATAATTAAATAAATGTATGGAAACTGTTGGTACCTCCTGATATTTTTTTTGTAATATAAATGATTGACTTTAACTTACTACTTGACTAATGAGTCAGAAAATGCTTCAGAAAGCTTACAAAAATATTTAAGATTTGATATATAATTTGATAAAAGTAGGGGAAAAATTATGGTAAAACCTGCATTTCTTGTTTTTTTTTTTTTAGTCCTTAAGCTTTTCTTTTAATTTGAAAGAGTTTTTTTTAGGTATAAAGAAATTTTTTAGGTATAAAGAAACTGTAAGTTTTGCTGATTATTTACAGACACGAAAATTAGTGACACTGATTTCCACGCGCTCAAATCATGCATTATTTGAAGCATCTTAAAACATAGTACTCACGATGGCATTTATACAACCTCCGTACATAATATTGAAGACGCGGTACACTATCACACCGTTTTATTATTCACCGGTATCAGCCTAGCGTTTGTTCGGCGCGTGTTTGGCTACTATGGTCTACAGAGGAGCTGCCATTATAAGTAACTTCGTAAAGTAAGTATCTCGCGCCGATCTCGAGACGGACTTGCGGCCGTGTTCCGTTTCGCACAACTGACGAATTTTCGCGGACAGCGACCGCGACTCGTTAAGTGCCTAATTCTATATTGATAAGCAATTTAAACTGAAATTCGTGTCAACGACAAATGTTTTGTTTCAAAGTAGATCCGACCAGTTTTTCTTGTTTCTTCTGTTTATTTCTAGCCCAACCAATAGTTGAATTTCATTCGTGTTTATGGTACGATACGTTCTTCTTGAAGGAAAATGTGTGGGAAAATCATAATTTTCATGTATGACGAGACGCTTGATAAACGGTTTGTCAGCCACAGGTGAGAAAATCGTCTCGACAGCTAGAAAATATTTTTTTTAAAGTTTTATTTTCGCTTGGACCGGAAATAAAAATAAAATCTATGTCTGCCTCTTACAAGATGAAGAAAGTCTGTTCATTTCACATGTGTGTTAAACTGATACAAATAATAACATTTAACAAGACATGCGCACCTACAATATAACTAAAAAAACTGCTACGCCACGCCACTACTACGCCTCTACAACAATATTTGAATCTAACGTTAAATCGCAAATTGAACAAATGACGCTAGTTTACCGATATAATTACGAATGTGTGCACAAAGTGTAATCAAACACCTAATATTTAATAAAAACAACCTTATTGACTCCTCGTGACAAGCGTCATACAGGTGTGAAGCGATTTCCGTATGCAATGTGCGAATTATATCAGAATAGAACACACAAGTCACTGACTAAAATCTAACAAACTTGTCGTCATTATGATTATTGATAATGCAAATATTATTATGTAGTTACAACCACCAATTTGTGCAGTAATTGTGTAATTTATGAATCTTAAACACGTTGACATTTACAACATTGATTACTTGTCAAAACAGTTGTCATTTGAAACTCATGTTCATGCAATTCTGATTTTGAAAAGTATGCGTTATTAGTGCATATTTTATGGTATGCGATAAAGAAGTCTCCACCAGCTGGTACAGTCACAAGCACCAATATGTATACACTTTCCTAAATTTAAAAGCAATTTTAGCGAGAAATAACGATTCTAACTTGGAGATAGGGTCTTTTTCATAAAAATATGAGTTCCAAAATACAATATTCGTAACAACATGAAATTTTAATCAGAACAGTAGGATAAAACACCTTTAAAAGTTGTCAAGTATTTACATATTGGTGCTTGTGACTGTACGTTGGTAGGTGCATACTATGTATTTTACTTTACATCCGGCACATGTCTATTAAAAAAGCTCTCATTACTTGCTGGTGTCGAAATTAATTAAAAAAGAGTCTCTTTACTATTTTATAAAAAAATAATATTTGTCGCAGGAAACAAGATTATATGACTATCAACCGGTGACACAGTGTGTGTCATTTGTCTCTGTGTACTATGTATACATATGTAGGTATCATAAAAAAGTCGTACCTAATTAGATTTCAGCAACCTCATTAAATCTAAGACAGGCAATTGTTTTACATATTTACTTAACACTTTATCAGGGTACGCAAAGCGCAGTGGAATTATTTTTTGCGTCACATTATATACTTAAGACTTAGCAAATATATAGCAGAATCTCTGTATATAAGTATTTGATCTTAAATTCAACAAGGTACACGATAAGTGAACAATTATGTAGATAAGTTATCTAGTAACGTTTTATTGTTAATGAGGAAAATAGCTGAAGAGTAGGTACATTGTAGGTACCAATGCACTTATACATAGGTAGGTACTTTCTCTACCATTTGCGTCAAGTTCATGTCTAGTGTACGACGACGTAGATACACACGTACCTACACAAGAATCCTTCCGGCTTCATGAAAAAAATTGCTTTAGGAAAATATTTGGAATTTTCCTTGAACGAGTAATTACATACAAACTCACTCTACTCTTTCTTTTCGTGGAAAAGTTTAGATTGACAACGTGTTGATAAGTAACTTTATAAAAAATATTAAGACGTTTGATTTCTAGGTAGTCTTAAAGATATGAGGTTTTCGCATGAAACGTAATAATGTTGATACTTTACCACAAAACATAACGATGTAATACTGAGCTCACCGAATGGTATGCTACTTTTCACCCCTATGCTCTAAGTAATAAGGTTGAAAGTGGTTGACCGTCAGTGAATTCGGTATACCCTAAAGTCAGTATCCGCTTGATTTTACCGCTTTGTCCCACTGGTCCCTGACTATCCAGGAAAGTAGTGATAAATCCCCATGGACCGAGCCTAAACAATTATCCGTTAATTTCAGGCGGATACAGATACGGTTTCAAGGGGGGTAATTGCACCCATTGCCCCCCCCTGAAACCGGCCAAATACCTACCTCATTATGACCATCGAGTTTGGCGGGATTAAAACTAAATATTCTATCATAGATTTCCGCAAAGTAACGCCTGATTCCATTGTAATATTAAAAGTATTTCATTTATTTTTGTTTAAAATGCATTTTCTGGAAGATAGGTAAAATCACACAAAAATAGCCCCCTCCTAAACGAAATCCTGTATCTGCACTGCATTTAATTATTGTCTTTGAAACACGACCTAAATATTGTTCAAAGGAAAAACACGTATGTAAACGTAAGAGTAAGGCCGAATATACATTATCATACTGGTCACGCATGGTTGACCAATTTATGTTAAGGTTTCTATACAATCACGCAAGCTTGGCCCGTTTACAACTGAACCATTGTGTGTGGACCCGAGGAACTGCGAGAGAGTGACATATGGGCATGGACATCATGTGGGCAACATGCTTTACTTTTTCATAACATAACGGCTGTAATCCCAGAAGGGTTTATGAATACTTAATTGTACACCCACATTTCGCCAGTTATGTTTTGAGCCCAATGTAAAAGAGGGCGACCGTATTGTCATCAATCGAGCACAAAACCAGAGTACTGCTACTAAGAAATTCCAGATGGAAAAACTCAATAAGACTTTGCCTAACCTGGGAATCGAACTCAGGACCTCATGCTCTGGGTGTTAATTTATTCTCACCAGTCGTTAATTATTCAAAATATGTCGAAATCATCAGGCTCAAGCGGTCATTGCAGGATGAACTGGGCTTCATCGATAAACACTGATCCCAACTAGACCTACATTAAGAAGTGGAAGGGCAGTTTGGAGACTTTTGCCCTGCAGAAGGAAAATCAAGGCTTACAGTAATAATCAGGAAAATGCATCGATACCATTCGAAGGTGGTGGCTTCCGAGTTCTGCCAACCCTCAGAGGAAAGATGTAAGTTAATGCATATGAAGGGATGCATACGATATGTGTCAGTCTTTTTGTCCTACAATCGATGACTCAGATTTTGTCCGACCAGTTCGTAGCGACCTGGACAGCTTTATCTTTTGCCTCAATCAAGTCCTAGAGGGTGCAGTTACATATGCACGACGGGCAGGATAGATGGAGTGGCAGTCAGAAGCCATCTTAAAAAGAGCAGTAGATTAATGCTTAAGGGGTGGACAGGCAAGCGAGGGGTCGTGACATCGACCCCTACCCGTTGCAATAGGCACCAGCGAGAGACCACTCAGCAAAGGATACGAACAAATTGACTTTGCAAGGAGTTATCAGGATTACACATTGCCTTGCTAAAAAGGGACTTTAAATGAATGGTGACTCCCCCGTGTTGCTACTACTCTAGTAATACTGGTAATCCCATTGCCTTAGTTACTACAGCAGCAGTAAGTTGTTAGATGGGAAATTAAAAAATACCAAGTTTCTACTTCCGATCGTAAATACAAAGAGAAAGAAAAAAATACTTTGATGCAACAACTTGTATGTAGCGCTCGCCGGCTGCTGTCGTGGTGAGTTTCTTAAGGGAAACTGACCATGACAGCAGCTGGCGACGATGATAATATAATCAGATCGAATACTTATGAACTGTTGCGTTTCAGCTAGTTAGCCGGCTTATGTTAAGTTCATTTTCATATGTTATGGGTAAGGATAGGTGTAAGCTAGAGCATTAGACAAAATGGGTTAGGTTAATGTTTATCTTAGAACTGTGAAAATCCAACACGCGCTAGCCGAGCCAGCAGCACAGAGAGCGGTGCCGCGGCAGTGGCCGGCGAGCGCTCCATAGTTGCATCAAATTTCTATTTTTTCTGTCTGAAATAGTAACACTGTAATTATTTTATTCCCTATCAAATACCTTACTCCTGCTGTAGTAACAAATGCAATGGAATTACCAGTATTACTTCTGGTAGCAGGATTAGTAGTAACACGGGTTAGTAAGTCACGAAAATTAATTAATTTTCGTGAATGACTGACTGAAAGTGGAGGAAACTCCAAGAGTTTAAATTGATTAGACAGGTACTACATTTTATAAGCAGTAATTGACAGAAATGGGCGTGAGACATCAAAACTCTGTTTTTTTGCAGTGGATTAGAACCCCGCAATTGAACATAAATAAGTCAAGAGGTTACTTAACTAACTATGTAAACTACAAATTGATGAAAGTAAATCTTTCCACAAAAACATAGTTCACCAACCTTTATCACGATGGCATTCAGATGTGTTATTTACTTTTTACCTGATTGCACTTATCTATAGAAACTAAAATCTTTTCATTGCGTTGAGCACCTATGTACATCGGAGTAGTGAAACAAATATTGTATGTATTTAGCTAGGACTTTGTTTTCATTACCGCTCATTGTTGAAAAGGCAGAACGCCTAAACGCTTTAAATAACCTGGAGTCCAGTGGTACCAACCTGCTCGACGAAAGGATGGTCAACCTTCGTGGCAGCTGTAATGCTAATAAATAGCTATAGGTACTACAGCTGATACTCCTTTAGCCTGTATAAAAGCCCGTAATCAGACAAATCTCATATTTTAACTACCTAGTACTTGTGTTCCTATTATGACTTTTTTCAGGAGTAAAATTGTCCGTGATACTTCGTCGATGACAAGACATGCCTCGCGCTTTCATCGGATCCTGTGATCACATAATGAGTGTAAAAATACCCTTAACGAAGCCGAAGAACGTTTGTTCTCCCGTCATTGCGACATTTTTTTTGTAATGGACCATACAGGCCTGGAAAAAAAAAACAGAATAGCAATAACTCAACTTTGTCAATCTTTTTTTTAAATACAAGTTTTTAATGTTATAACTTTACTTTCAATGCCCCAGTGACCTCTGCACTACTCAACGCATCCATCAGCACAATGTTTTAAGTGCGTTACATTGAGTCCTACTGTAAAACACATTTTTTTACACAAAAAAAAAGAAGTCGTTTCCCAGCAATATTTTTTGCGTAGGGTTACTTAGTTTGATGTATGCTTGACGGCTTCGTAAAGGGTCGATTTACACCTTGTATATCTCAACAAAATCATGACACATACTTTCTTTGCTAGGAGAATTTTGTCAAGCTTTGTCCCTCACGCATAGTCGAACGCAAGATATTATGTGACGCTCTTTCATCAAATCTCCAAACCAAGTCTACCAAATCATGACGCATGCTTTCTTTGTCCGCAAACAAGGTCTGCAAAAGACCCTATTATTGATCTTAATCTGATAAACGGTCAGTGTCGCGGCCATGAAAACGAAAGTGCTAAATTAGTGGCCATTACATTCACCTGACCTTCACCTCGGGCTGTACCGAGATTGGAGTTTACGATACGAATAAAAGTAACTAGCCAAGTCCAAGTAAATGTGCTCACGCGGGGACCACTGAAAATATACTTTAACTGTCTAGAAAATAATTTTAACATTATATAGGGTGTTAGGGCATCAATGCGCAACGTATTACCAAGAATTCAGTTAATTAAAAAGCAGCTGTTTCATACATTTTACTTGTGAAAGTATTGAACTTTTGTATGAAGCCGCACATCATTTACTGATTTCGTGGTTACAATTTAAACGTAACCTCCTTACACTGTGTATAACCCATCTGGTGTCCTAGGGAGGTAGGTACGTGGAAAACCTTGACAGATTACCTATTACCATCGAACATAGAAGTGGTTATAGCTTGTACACACGGCGACACATCAAGCTATACATTTCCAGTATAATATGGCCTCGTAATGTTTAGGGTTCCCGTACAATGAGAGATAAACTAGTTTTGTATAGCTTGATTGATCGTCGTGAGTACTACTACAAAGAGAGAATCAAATTAAAAATAATTTTAAATTGACATCCTCTGAGTCACAAATTGATGGTAGCTGCTTTAAAGCAGTTTCTTTCAGTATGTACGAGAGGCACGAAGATACACAAGGGTAAAATCATTCAAATGCGGTACCTACCAACCTACGTACGGTCGTTGACACGGAGCTTAAAATAATGTTGGGATCATACGTGAATATCCTACGACTAAAGCTACTGTCCATACCGTTACAACATCAATTAATGCAGTATGACTCTGCCGGGTAAACCGAACATTATAGTTACAATTAGTTCCTATCACGGTGATCAACACCATGTAAGCGCAAGCATATATAAGACCTTTACGTGATACCTAACTGGCGAAATATGGCTGTACACTAACATACAGGTGAATTTTTCAAGTGGGCGTGGATGGCTAAATCCGACATCCTTTAGTCTTCCCTGAATCTGATCCTTATTAGCGACACTATCGAATGCTGTAATAATTTATTGATTTTTCAAAAATCGAATGATGAAGTTTTAGTTTTCATCAAAATCGGGCTCGAGACTCCTTTGAGCATTTTTCGGTATTCTTCCTAGTTTCGTATTTGGCCATCCACACCAACTTGGAAAATTCACCCTCTATATTAATAAACGTAGTAAAATTCAAATGAATGGTTTAAACTTTGAGATAAGACCTATTTCGTAAAAGTCTGGCTTCCAAAATAATATGTTCGTGGAAACGTAAAATGTTAAACAATACAGTAGGAGAAAATCACTTTTAAAAGTTGCTTCGTGTATGAATATTAATGTTCGTGACTGTACCTACTGACACCTTTATCTACCCCCTCGCCAATGCTGGTGTGAAGTCATGTAAGTGCATAATTGAACACAGCAGAATAGAATCAGGCGTGAGTTCTGCACTTAACCGACGCCATATATTTTTAGGAGCCATGAGTGGCGTGACATGATACGTCACTCTTCGGCCGAGGCAGCATGTGCTATTTCCGGAGATAACAGCTGTGACATTAGGACTGACAGGCTGATGCCGAAACTGAAGCCTTTCCAAACAGGTCTTGTATTTGCTTGGTTTGCCGACATGACGACATAATTATTGCACTCATGGTGTTACAGATACGAGTTTTTGTGGATTCTGTATCCTCACGACATTAAAAAACATACTTCACATAAACCAACAAATAAATTACATAAAACTCTATCGTTTCGATCGATCGATCACCTACCACTCGTCTACTAAACAAACAGACACATTAAATTGAGCACCAATATGCACAACTACGATAATTACTTCGGAACACAGTGACATAAGGAGCTGTATATTAACATCTACCTAAAAACACTTTAAAATAATGTCGAAATCCTTACCTTCGTCGTCTTTCCCCATGCCAAGCACGTACGCACTCCTCAGGAGGTGACCCATACTTGAAGATAAAGCTTACGATGCTGACTTTGTGCAAATTGTAGAGTGTGCAAAAATAAATGAATCTTTACATCTAATATACTACTAACACAATAAACACGATTATGAACTTTTAAAAGTATAGCAAAATTAAAAATCTAGAATCTAGGCAAAAAGATTACCGCGCGAGTCGGTGAAAACGATAAAGGGCTACATCTCTATAGATAAAATTGATTAATTCGCTTCAATAATAGAAGAAAGCCAATGAATGTAGTTAGTAGCGTCACCACTCCACAAATGCTGTAAACTGAGCGCTAACCGAAATTATAGGTTGAGCTAAGAAAACGAACAGAGAACGTAATGGAGTAGCAACGACGAAATCTGTTTTGTATTAGACAGGTATAGGTACATATGTTATGTTACTTGCCGAGTTGTCGTCTTTCGAATTGTTTATAACTAAAAACCATTTTGAAAAATAAAAAGCTGTCAAAATGTATCTTATTTATTTAAAATACTTATCCTTACTTAAACTTATCGTTGATTTAATGTTAGTATGAAAAATATAGGTAGGTACCTACACCTAATGCCAGGGTTACATATTGTCCACTTTTATTCGTTCCTTTTTATTTTAATTCCGGACAAATTAGCTGTCAACCCACATCCAAAAGCATCCCAAAACTCCTAACTACTTAAACGACCCAAAAGTTAAATTAATCTTTGAAAAACATCCGACACTTCTGTCATCATTAAAATAATAAATAACGAGATCAAAACATTTAAATGTATGTATGTTGAGAAAAACATCATAAAAATTAAAATCAACATGACCGATTCCACAGTAGCCGTCGTTCCGTCGTCAGATGTTGACATTAGCAAGGGAACAATGAAGCTATCTGGCATGCGCGCGCGCAGCCGAGCCGCGCATGCAAACACTGCTACTCCGAGATATCAGTGCGAGCTACAGCGGAATTTGCTACTGAAATTCGGCAGGTGTTAAAAACTGTATGGTAATCTATAATCTTAGTCCTTTGAAACGAATAATAAAGTTCTTGACTGAAATACTTCAAACTTATTTTATAATAGAAGGGTAGGGTACAAAGTCAGAGGGAGAGTCAGTAGCATCTCATCGTGCAGCGACTTGTACCACCTAACAGTAGATCTCTGCCTGGAGCAACCTCTTGATTTGACAGACCTGTGTGATTTTCACTGTTTCTCACAAAACTTCGGTAAAAAATTGTGAACATAAAAATTGAGTTTTCTAATAACTGGCACTACTAACAACGAACGACTTTTCATGAGAAATCTAACAATCGGTTTCTGAATTATTTATTTAAAGTTGAGACCATCAAGCTCTATTTTAACAGTATTCCTTTGTAGGAATTGTGAAAGCTAAAGTAGAGTTTCATAGCTTCTCAACTTCATATACTCAAGTTAGATAGTTTCTCAGTTATCATAAGATTACCCTCCACTTGGTATTGTTTTGCCAATCAATCGCATGACCCGTGATACTTACAACACGTACGTAATCGAATAATTCTTGCCAAATAGGAGGTACAGTATCCTTAACGTTGAAGTCGCTCAGCTTGTCACTTGGACTGGCGACTTATGTATACAGTACTATGTCTCTAACATTTACAACCGGCCATATAGTTATATTTATTATCTTAGGACTCCCCCAAGGTCGCCATCTGTAAATAAAAGGTTACTTTAAAAAAAAAATTACGTCTTCTACTAAGTAGGTACTTAGATTTTATAAGATTGATAACTATGTAACTTTTTAATTATTTACTAGCGACCCGCCCCGGCTTCGCTCGGGTGCAATGTAGACACATATATACATATAAACCTTCCTCTTGAATCACTTTATGTATTGCTGAAAACTGCATTAAAATCCGTTGCGTAGTTTTAAAGATCTAAGCGTAAACAGCGGGAGCAACTTTGTTTTACTTTGTAAAGATGTAGTTGTTATGTACTGTTGGTAACTCCACTAGTGTGGCGTTGGATCACTAATGCCCGTTTTCACAACCACTAAACGCCACCTAAATGTAATGCTTATTTACTATATTTACTGTTCGATTTTCAAGTCTTTACCTGAGCTGATCGTTGAAAGCCGTCAGTACGGTTTTATTTGCCATCACATTGAGGTGTTGTCTTGTATTATTCAAAATGAGCATAAGTTTAATTTCTAGAGCGAAAATCCTCTCTTTTCTGTTCTCGAAATCATCGCAATCAGAGAGGGAGCCACGTATTTGCGCAACTAGGTAATTAGGTACCTGTGGTATGTACCTACCTATTTCGAACAGTGATACCTACCTTTAGTTTTCTAGGTCATGTCTCTGAAAATAAAGATGTCACAACACATAGTTGACATTACGTGATAAATTCACCCAAATAACCTTGTGGTACCTATGTACCTTACGATTTACGAAAACTACATAATAAATATTGAGACACCTACTCCAAACTTGCGCAATGTATAAAGAATGTACAACTAAACATTCTAGCATGTTCATTACGATTAAGTCAGTCAGTTTTGCGTTGGAAAATCTCTAGTGGTCGCAGACTTTTACTTTACTTCTGGTCTCTTTACTCTTGGTCGGTACCAAACCAAGGTACCTACTCCATAAGTAATAAATAACAATATACAAAATCATGCTTATAATTCCTTAAAGGTTGGCCAGAGGTACAGGCACATCAAGCCATTACAATCTGTGAAATTTCTTTAATAGATTTTGAACTTTATCGCTAAAGCATTATGTTCAAGGTTGATTGGAAAAATTTGGCAGTTTCGGGTAGTTTGATGTGCTGGCGTCTATACCTAGACATACCCCATAGTAAGCCACGATCTCATGCTCACAGCGTTAGCGAACACTAGACCAACGAGGCTGTAGGTATGCATTGTCCTCCGTAATGAAGGCATGGAGTTCACGTTTCCTACTTATCTACGTTAACTGATGCACTAGTAAGTACCGCAGCTGTCTGTAATCCTTCACATAGTAAATACTGGCTGGAAGGGACACCAACGCGAAAACGGTTACAGTTTCAGTACATTATTGCGAGCACACAGAAATTTTTCAAATTTCTATGTGTCCGGGGCTCAGAATGATGTGCTCAATACGTGGTAATCGTTTTCGCATCGGTGTCCCTTCCCCCCGTATAGAAGTAACAGTTCACTCATCAGGACCTTTCTTTCAAGTCGTAGTGATAGACCTTGCTCTTTGCAAAACCTTAGAAGACCTTTTAATACTAGCAAGGCGGTACAAAATGCTTTCCTACTTCATAAATAAGCACAACTGGATAAATCTGAAATTTTCGAATATATCGTTTCGGAAATGTGCTTAGCAGAAAGTAAATTGGGCGTGAAATGACAGCCGGGAGCACGCGGCACCTTGCTTCCCGAATTTAGGTCAATTTTCGTCAGAAGCAGGGATACGGCACGGGGCCCTTCCTTCCGTGTTCTATTTATATCTGTTAGCCGTAAACCGAAATAGGTGTTATAATAATAAATATTCACGTCAATATGGCTTGACAGGTTGTTGCGTAAAGTTATAACGTGCATATTTCAGGATGACATAAAGATTTTATTGTGTTTCACGCGTAATATCCGTATCCTTGTTTATCTACTCTACTCCCTTGCAGTTTTTCACGAGAGATTTCTCAGCTGAGGCTTTCTTATTCCACCGCAGCTTGAGTATTGCTGATTGTGGATTATATCTACCTGCCTAAAGTTAGTGGGGTGAATCGTACTCAACTGATAACTCAAGAGAATGAAAGACTAGCTTGCTGAAGCACGTTAGTTTTTTTGATTATATATGGTAAACTTTTCTTAGGTAGGTAGTCGATACACTGTCTGGTAGATATAGAATACCTAGGTAACAGATCCAGGTAGGTAGATAGGTGATGAGTCGGTAAGAATATCACTATAAGGGTAGGTTAATCCACGTAATGTCATGAAGCGTCGCATTTCAGTTGCAGTTTAATTAAGTTTTGTTTTCACGAACTCTAAGACACCTAAACTAATCCCTAAATATTGCAATGTTAGAGGAGTTTCAACTCTCGGGCTGAGCCAAGCGTTGACAATCTTACACTCCTTTTATTTACCCATTCATGTAGGCTTCGCGTATTAATGACACCGGACATAAATGTAATAAAAAAGATTGTTCATAACGGCAATTCCAATGCCTCCGCTGGCATTTCCTGAAGCTAATGATGTTATAAACATAATGGATACTGGAAGTATTGTAAACGTTGAATTTCCTCTTATAAACCTTTCGATTTCATCTCACTGGACCCCCAAGGGTGGACATCGCCGTCGAGGTCGACCGCGGCGAAGGTGGTGTGACGATCTGATCATGCTCGCGGGGCAAACGTGGCCAGAAATCGCACAAAACAGAGGTTTGGAAGGAGAAAGGGGAGGCCTTTGCTCAGCAGTGGGACAAAGTATAGGCTATGAAAAAAACCTTTCGAATGTAAATGAGTAATATACAACGTGTAAGGGTATAAAGGGTGTAAAAATACCCTTAACGAAGCCGAAAGGCACTTATTCTCCCCGCCATGGCGATCATTTTTTGCACTGGACCATACCTGGGAACCTTCTAGTTACGGAGATATTGGAGGTCAAAGTTCCAAATATTGCACAATTTTTTTTTTTAATCTAGTTTTTAAGGTAATAACTTTACTTTAATTACCTCCATGACCCCTTTACTATTCAAAGTATCCATCATGACAAGGTTTTGAGTTGAAAAATTATTGCTGGGAAACGACTTTTAAACTCGTTTTGAATGCGTTATATTGAATCTTACCGTAAAACCTGATTTTCACCCCCAAAAAAAGTCCAAAGTTTCCCAGCACACCCAACATTAATTTTTGCGTAGAGTTACTAGTTCGATGTAAAGAATGCTTAGTTCACAGCTTCGAAGGGTCCGTTTACACCTCGTAGTTACCAACGCAAAATCTACAAATCCTAAGATTTACCGGTCGAAACCTAACATTCTTTACCACTATACGGGCTTTTACTGTAACATATTTAAACACCCTTTTTGTTACAAATTGTGCCGTTGTGTCGTTTTATAGTCGTAGATAGGTGTTTGATACTAGGCTGCTAATCCAAGCTGGACTACACTTATCTGGCTTCAAAGAATATTAGGTATTGTGAAGCCCAAATAAATCTAAGTGGATATTATAGGGTGTAAGGGACATCGACGCGCACGGAGCAACTTGTTATTTTTTAAAACTAGCTGTTCCCATACATTTTGGGTGTGGTAGGTATTGCACTTAAGTAAGTATAAAACAGCTATTTCTTTATTTTTGGCAGATTCAACTACACTCCTGCTGCTGGTTGCTGCATTTCTTGATCAGGACATACTAGATAAGTCGTCAAAATGCGGGCCGCGGACGATATTAGTGCGGCCCACGACAAAACAAATAATTTTGCTGAATGAACTCATTGAACTAAAGTAACTACGACACAGAACTCAAAGCTCATTTCATTGCACATCGTGAAATCCAGGAACACTTTGAATTTTGGAAAAATGTGCCTGATTACCGTAACAGTTTACGAGATTGCGCACAATTTATTTTGAGAATATTTTCTTCGACATATCTTTGTTAAGCTTCATTTTCCAAAATTAACTTCTTGAAGAATAAATACCGCAATCGTCTTTCCACTCATTTCGAAGACACAATGAGAATTGTATGTAGCCCTAAAGATGCCAACATAGAAGAAATAATTAAAAATGTACAACACCATAACACTTAAATTACATGATAGGTAAAAGTACCAAAATAATAATGATCTGCTTATGTAAGCTGAAATATAGCAAACTGATATATTTTTTGTCTTTTTTTTCAGTACAGGTATTCATGGTTCATGAGAATGTATTCACGCCTATTCCCACTTATAATGCTACTCTACGTTGTGAAAATAATAATTATATATTTTTAATATAATAATATGTTATTATAAATATAACATTAATTGACGGTATCACTGGTCTACGGGTTATTGTGGTTGCCTTGCCACTATCGTTACACCTGGTGTTCGTGGGTTTAATTCCCATCCGAGAACAAATGTGTGATCCATTTCGTTTTCTTCCGTTCGTCTGAGTGTTCTTTATGTCCGTTAAGTATTAGTTAGTTCATTGAGTTGGTAAATAAAGATTTCACATTGGTCACAGACAACAATTTTATTGCTATAAAAATCCATAGGGATAGGGCAATCGCATTTTGACAGCTGATAAGAATATTATGTCCATGATTGGTAGTGTCAACTAAATGATATAATAATGTGCTACCCGCAGTTATACCTCACATTGTCCATTGTCATTATTCTATTCTATTCTAAGTGTCCCTTCACCAGAAAAGTGTGACGACCACTGGTCTTGATCAGGAAATGCAGCAACCGGTTCCGGGACCATTGTAAAAACCAAGATTTACCGGTTCTTGCTACAGAACCGATACGGGTTCAGCGGTTCTGCATGCCCTAGTCCTGATAACAAAAATATACCGATACTTACTAGTAACTCAGCTTTGTAAGTACCTAACAACATTATGGTTAATTGTGTTTGGCTTTCATTAGACCATTGTTTGTTTGTTAGTTGTCGCCATGACAACGGACCTCATCGCCCTATCACATCTCAAGACAAATAGCCCTATGGAAATTAATGTTAATGCCGAGGTCATCTACTATTAGTGCTATTAATAATAGATTTGCAATACGTAAGTAGGGAGTCGGTTTTCGAAAGGGTTAATAAAATGCTAAGATTTGATCAAAATAATATTCGAATTGGATTAGTGAACCTACCTACCTACCAGGCCCGAAGACATCTAAGAAGCCGATTCCTGTCGGCTTCCCTTCAGGAACTGCACTTTATGTGGTGTCTACTGTCGTCAAATAGTATATTAGATACACATCTGTGGATATCACATCACAGAACAGACATTTAACACATCATAAGATTGAAAACATTACAAAAAGCAAACGTTTTTCATGTCAACAAAGAAAGCAAAAGTCGCTGAAAACGAAAACAAAATCAAAAGGAAAATAGAATACGGGGTAGCGAAAAAAAAAATACAATTATCTTTTTTTTTCTTCGGGTTTCCCTTAGACAAATTTGACCCTTCGCCACTGCTAGCTACATGTCTTCGGATCGATAGGGTCAGTGGGTCGTCTTAGGTGCGGATTTGTTTGAGCGAAAACAAGACAAGGTGTGAGTTGGGACTCTATGAGGGTTCCGTCTCAAAGCTGTGCCTGACGGCACCTGACGGCTGCCTGAGTTGTAGTTTGCAGCATTAAATTGCCAAAAAAATATTTTCATGTAGGTACAGATATCAAGCTACCCGAAACTTTCAAATTTTCCCAATCAACCTTGAACCTAACGCTTTAGCGATGAAGTTGAAAATCTATTAAAGAATTTTGACAGATTGCAGTAGCTTGATGTGCTGGCGTCTGTACATATTAGTTATTATAGGACTTACGATATTTTTAACTTTGTGGATAGATACTTATTTTATAACTGGCTGCCAAAACCAGTATTTTTCAAAATTACGGATTGCAGACTTACCAGGTTATAAAACACAATAATGTCCGAAGCTCTTCCTACTCTGTTCCTGAGAAAAAGGACATGACAGACTACAAAGTAATCCTATATCGGTTGTGTATATTTATTAGGGTTTTTACCCGAGGGGTAACCAACGGGACCCTATTACTAAGCCTCCGCTGTCCGTCCATCCGTCTGTCAGCGGGCTATATCTCATGATCCGTAATAAGTACAGTTGAAAATTTCACAGAATGTGTATTTCTGTTTCCGCTGTAGCAACAAATAGTAAAACTAAATTAAAAATTAAAGGGGGCTCTCCTACTACGATGGTACAGAACCCTTCATAAACGAGTCCAACTCGCACTTGGTCAGTTTTTTTTAGTGGACTGTCACTTCGATGTGGGAAAGAGGTGGAGCTATACAGGAGTAAGATTAAAAGAACGCTGAGATGATAAGAGATCATGGAGGGCCACCAGATCCCTAAAAATAAAAAGGCACCTTTTTTGTTTGTTTTATTATTTATTCAGACTATCAGCACAGTCTAAAGATAGTTCTAGACTGTGCTAGTAGCTATGCGCTATTCTGCGCTAGTTGTTACATTTAGATTCGCAATAAATTACCTACTTGAAGAAACACACAGCGTTTCTATTATAATGTGTATACTACAAATAAAGACCATCAAGAACAAAGTGAAATCAATTTGTGTAACTATCCTCTGACAACAGTAAAATTAATAAAGTTATAACTATCCTTAATTCTAAGAAGAAACCAAATAGCAGGCAACACATAGTGTGCTTACAGGTACCTACATGATACACCTACAATGTATTAAGAAAAAATATATGTTAACGGTTAGTTCTCAATCCATGACTATACAAATACCTAGTAAAGACAAAATTCCAAAAACGAAAGACCTAAATATTTAATTTTACAATATTTTAATTTTTAAAATTAAAATATTGGAATGGTTACTTTTTATTAATTTTGGTTTCCTATCACAACGTTATCCTATTCAAAACAGGTTGTTGGTTAACTATTAGAGAATGCCTTGTGACATTAACTCCACCTATGTACAGTCACGAGCACTAATATACATGTTGCAACTTTCAAAAGTGATTTACCTCTATGGTATAGATTGATTGTAACTTTATGCTGTTACGAACATAGTATTTTAGAACTCATATTATTATGAAATACCGCACGCAAAATAGGCGCTTTGCCGTGGAGTTGCGGAAACCAGCCCGTTATACAATACCATATTATGAAATAGATCTTAAAGTTTTAGTCGATATTTCAAGCGAAAATCTCTTCTGAGTTTTGTTGGGTTTATATTAAGGCTAAAAGCAGAATTACAGTTACTACTATTCCTAGCCAGCTATACCTAGGTCCGGCAGGTAGCAATTGGCTAAACTTAGGCGTATCCTTCTTATTCCTAGGGCAGACCAAACAAATGGGTTAGGAATTAGCATAGTACTGAGTCTACCAAACACGCGCGAGCCGAGCGAGTGGTGTCGCGGCTGCAGCCAGCGAGCGCTACATCCAAGTTGGTTGCACCAAATCACCAGTAAACAGACGGTTAGACCTAGTTTAAAGGATACACCTAAGTTTAACCAACAGCTACCGGTTGCATCCAGGTATAGCCAGCTAGAACAAGGTGTAACCGTTCTTCGGCTTTTAGCCGTATCAACATCATGTAATAGGGGGCGTGCCTATTGCCATCAACCGGGCACAAATCCATACTCCATGGCTGCTACTGAGAAACTCCTGATGGAAAACCCCAATAACACTTTGTCCGACCTGGGAATCGAACCCAGGACCTCATGCTCAGCAGTCGCACTTGCGACCACTAGACCAACGACGCAGTCTAGCCATAACATAAATATCATTGCTCGTGACTGAACCACTGTACTTGAAGTTTGAATAAATAAATAACTTATAAACATCACATTTAACTTAATTATACAAAGGGTAAACCAGCTTCGGAAAATAAGAATGCAGATTCAGTTGAGAGGAAAGGAGTAGGCGCCAACGAAGCCCCGTAAACAAGTCTGTTACGTTCGTCTCTGTCGTGTGCAACGTTTTCTGAAAGGAAATATTCACTTGAATCAGCTATGTTAATATACGGGGTGTAAACAGACCCTTCACCAAGCCGTCAACCAAGCATTCTGTACATCAAACTAAGTAACTTTACGCAAAAATTTTTGCGGGGAAACGAAATTTTTTTTTGGGGTCAAAAATCACATTTTACGGTAAAACTCAATATAAAGCGCTCAAAACTTATTGCTGATGGATGCTTTGAATAGTAAACGGACCATCGAGGTAATTGGAGTAAAGTTAGAACCTTAAAAAGTAGTATTTAAAAAAAAACTTGTGAAAAGGAAGGTTCCCAGGTATGGTCCAGAACAAAAAAATGATCACAATGACGAGGAGAACAAGTGCCTCTCGGCTTCGTTAAGGGTCTTTTTACACCCTTTAGATATTGATATAATGCCTTAACACTAATCACCCGGCACCTGCATGAATTCCTAAATATTATGGCACACTATATTAGATTTAGCGCCGAGAGTTGAAAATCCTATGCCATCACACTACCTAATGCATCTTTCAGGATTTTAATGCAGCAAATAAAATCTGTTCCATTTCCAATTACTAGCTCCATAGGTACCTATTTGGGATGCACAATAATTGCATTTGTATCAATACTTTGGATCAATCCCGATCCAAACAAAGCAATACGATTCTAGGAATGTTTGATACATTCCTAGAATCTTAATTAAGTAGTAGTAGTAATTTTTCCTATCCTCAACTTATAAAATTTATTGCAGAAAGCTCAACATTCTGCCATTCATTCTAAAAGAAGTTCTTAAAGAAAAAATAATACTAACCTATTATTGTCTCCAATAATTTATATTCTTGTTTCAACAGTCTGCCCAATTCGTTTATTTTTGCTGCTACCATTTTGACCGACCATGTTGTCAGCACTGGTTCATCACTGGGATTTAATTTTGCTAGTGCCTGCAGCCGATATTCCAACTCTGTCACTTCTGTAACAATACATAATGATGTGTATAAGGCCATGGGTGTACCCAGCATTTTTTAAAGGGGTGGGGCAGAAGTAAATAAACTAAGTAGAAGGCAATTAAAAATGCTTTTTATTTACTGACTGATACCTTTTCTTGACTGCACTACACCATTTCAATAATAACCTGCGAGGGTTCTATTTAAATCTAGCTAAAATTTAGTTTTCAAATGTATGTGGGCTTCCAGAACCCTTTTTCTATGCACACTCATCATTAGTCATCATACAGAGGCCGACAAGACCGTTTTCTGTCATTGTTGACCTTAATCAAGTTTTTATTTTAATGTGAAAAATGTTAAAGTACCCAAATGAATGTTTAATTTTGTCATTATATTAATTTTGCCTAAAAATTCCTAGCATCGGGTCTGAGAGCAGGGTGGGCAAGTGCCCCACCCTGCCCCACCGTGGGTACGCCCATGTATAAGGCAGATTTATAGAGAACTAGCTTCTGCCCACAACTTGCTTTGCATGGACTTAATTACAGGGATATAAGTATCCTATATGTTATTGCAGGCTTTGCCAAAGGAGATCATTCATGGCCTGTAGAAAAAATACCAAAATTTTTAAGTGCCGGCCAAAATGAATGTAAATACATATTTCGAAAGAAGGCATTATGGAAAACATTTTATATTATGAGAGCTAAGATGTACAACTAATAAAAGCATTGTTTTTGAAGTCTGTAAATGAGAATTTTCTGTAATAGTCCCCAGTGCAATGCTTATTTATTTTATAGGTATTTTAACGAGTTATTTGTGGATAGAAAATGTCTCCAAGTTGGTCCCATTTAAATATGGTAATGATTTGATGAAAGATTCTAGAGTTGAAGAGTGGAACTCCTTAATGGATGGAAATAATTGTAACATTAACATTGCAAAATTGATTATCTGAGTAAAAATGCTACTCCTCAATGGATTAGAATAATTTTTAGCTGAGAGATGAGAAACAGATGAGAGGCATCTGTCACCTGAATAGATGCCAAAATACTATACTATACTATTATTGTATGAGGGCAGTGAAAAAAAACGAACGTATACCCAATGTGCTATCATTTCAACTAACAGTAAGAGTTTAGAACTGAAATCCAGCTAGCCAATAATTGTTAGCGCTTTTAAAAGAATGTCCAAAATATTTTGGTATTTTTAAACTCAGATAGCAGCAAGTGGGTTTAATTGTAAACCTTTGTTGTAACCATTAAAAAGTGTTGCAAGATTTTATTTACATTTAAAAGCCTGTATTTTTAGAATAATGCTGAAAAAAGTTAAAATAAAACTATGATTGTTAGTATTTTCAAACACAAATAGCAGTGGAAGGGTTAATGGTAGACTCGGATTGTAATACATAATAAAATTGAGAGTGTTATTTGTCATAAGGTAATATATTTTTTCTTCTGGCCAGGTTCTTCAATTTTTCAGTATGTTTTGAATGATGTCCTTTCATTCAAATCTGCATCACATTGTATTTTAATATTAGCATTTATAATACTATTAGGATATTAAAATCAATAATGTAAAGGTTACAAAAAATCACGAACCTCAAAATTGATTCCAACAAATCAAAGACATTATAAAGTTGGAATCTTCTGAAAGACAACATCATAAGGTCGGCAGGTGTGATTGAAGAATGCAATGACTACTTACCCTCATAAATGTCCCCCATATCACCCAAAATCTCCATTAAACTTTCCATTAAGGGTTGCAGCTCGCGCGGAAAGTATTCCGGGTCATACTGGGGCAAATTTAAGGCATAGATTGCTTTACCGACACTATAACTTTTGTCTCGATTTTTTTTCCAGCCCATTATTAGAAGGTGGAATCTTGCGACGTGGGAGTACACTGTCCTCGATAGCTCTTGTTGCTGAGAAGTTTTTGGTGTTTCTAAAATAATAAATTTAAATAATAAAGTATATATTATAAACAAACAAACTAATATATTTATATTAGTTTGTTTGTTTTCATCACCGGTGTTTTATCTAGTCCTGATAATACATACCTCTAGGTGTAAAAGTAGTTGTTGTTGACGTTCCCGGTTTGGGTTCGGCACATTCTGCTTCTGGTTCAGGACTTTTGTGTTCAAGATTGGGTTTAAAAATTGATTTAAAAATTGAAGGCTGAATCGCAGACATTATTTTGTTCTTTTTTCACAGAACTCGGGGAAAGCGAACCTAATTCTGTTCACAATATTCACAAGTAGTTTTTCCAAAGCTCAGTCCTGCAGGGAGAGGCGTAGTGTTGTGTTGTGTATTGATTTTTAGTTTAGTTCGATTGGTTTGTTAAGTCTGAATGATGATCACCGCTAGCGGCCATATACAAATTAGGTTACCGTCCACTATGCCGTCTTCACTTTACATATAAGTTCACATAACAAACAACAAACGACCCCACAGACACAGAAACCTAATCTTTTTGACACACAGATTTGATAGCCGCAGCCGGCCTCCGGTTAAGTCATGTCAAAATAGTCACATCAAAATAGTCAGACTGCAAGTTAGAATCTAATTTGTTATTTGGAGGAAGAATGATTTTTAAATGTTTTATGCTTGCAAATATAGACAATATGCTTGATATGTATCTGAAGTTTAAACTGTGTTCTTTTACGTAATGAACTTTTAATGAAGTTATTGGTACTTTATAGTATAAAATAGAATTATTGACAGGACCTTACTCGCCAGTGGTGCCATCTGGTGAGCTTAATAGCCCTAGTATTCTGTGTGGACCAGTAGGTAGTAGGTGTGGACGAAACATTTTGAAATCGCTAGTGAGCCACCGGCATTATTTTGCTACGTTTGTACCGTAGCTAACTAAATAATAACAGCCGCTAGGATCGATCTTTAGATTAAGCCGTGCTTGCCTAGGTTGGTCTGTGGATGGGTGACCACCCATTACATACCGAGTTTCCTCCGTGCCTCGGAAAGCACGTTAAGCCGTTGGTCCCGGGTGTCATTTGTAGATCTTTGACAGTCGTTAGGTAGTCAGTGGCCCAAAAAGTCTGACAACCAGTCTTACCAAGAACCATCGTTTTACCTAGGACTAACTTGGTTTGTGGAGGTCAGATAGGCAGTTGCTCCATGTAAAATACTGATATTCAGCTGCATCCGGTTAGACTGGAAGCCGACCCTAACATAGTTGGGAAAAGGTTAGGCATATGATGATGACGTGTGTACTGTGCTTCGTCAAGCAATATTTGAACGCACCTTAGGTCAAGTCAGCGTTTAACATCAAACCAAACCATAGCCTCAGAGCAATGGTATGGTGATTGCAGACATTTTTCCATTTTTGTGGGAAAAAATAAAATGGATCATGCAGATTAGAAATCCTCAAAAAAGTTTTGAGGATTGTCCTTGCCTTGTGGCCCGAACATAAAATTTAGGGGACTGTAAAATTTAGGGGATCAAGAGATATAACTGAATTCGTCATTTGTAATAATAATTTACTTCTGCACCGTGCATTTACGGGAACGGGCAACACAGATACAAAAATTATAGTTGACACCACTAACCAATAACAATAATAACAAACACAAAATTACTTAAATGTTTAATATTTTGGTGTTTTTTTTTTAAATAGGGAAATTTCACAAACTTGATCTAGCCACATTGAGTCAACTGTCAAACAAGAAACGTCCAAAACATAAGTAAAAAAAACTGCTTGGCCAATGTCAATCGGCGTGAAGCGATTTTCTCTATTTATCACAGGAATTCACAAGATTTCTGGGTTAAACATATAGCTGTGATAGGCCGTAAAGATTTTACTTGTGACTTCCATATAAACACAATTTGCATGAGATTTGAGTGCGTTTTTTGAAAAACTAAAAAAGGTTTTTTCAGCTTCATCTACAAACTTATCCTCCGTTTTTTTCATAATGGCTGGACCTATACAAGACGTGGTAGAGGAAGATGCAGCAGATTTACAGTTTCCCAAAGGTAAAACCCGTTGTTAACTGTAAAACATTCTCCCTCACACATACATACATACTCTACATCACACCCTTACACTCCTCATTACACCCTCACATACTTCATACATTCACATCCTTGTAAACTCAAATCATTTATTTCAAATAGACCCGTGACAGGCACTTTTGCATAATCAAAAATAAGCTACCTCCAGTCCAGCCACAGGCATAATAACTGTGAATGAACTGTTAACCCATACTAAATTCGTAGATCTCACGGAGAAGAATGGGCATGAAACTGCATGGACACTCTTTTCAAATCAAATTAGATTAGGATAAGCCCTACTAACCATAATAGAAAGTCTACATGGTACACACATTTACAAAAAATGAAATAGTGCTTCTAATTTACATAAAACAATGTACTGACACTAAGTTAAGCTTTTTTTCTGTGCTATCAATATAATGTTTTTATTTGATTGTTTACTTGATCGTAATTTTGAATGTTAAACGTCCATGTCCTGTTCTTTTATTTGTAGTTTACAGAAGAATTATTTTAATTTATGTTTTATCCACCAAATATGTTTTAATATCAATGGTAAACCCTCAATCTGAATTGGTTCCCAAGATACAGGCTTTGCCTAGTTTGAGACCAATGTAAAACCTTTTTGTAAAATATTTAATAATAAAGTTTTTGTACATATTTGAAAAAACCTTGAGACCTTTGCCCAGCAGTGAGACAGAATAGGCTAATTTAAAAAAAAAAACCTTGTAAACAACGCTATAACAAACCTTGTAATGTCATACTCCCCATCTATTATTGGAGTGAAAAATGGGAATGGTAAGGAAATCCATATATTCAAGAGTTGGTGCTATAAAATAAAACACTTAACTTCTCATTTCAGAGTTTGAAAATGCGGAAACATTGTTGATATCAGAAGTTGACATGTTGCTGGAACATAGAAAGGCACAGAATGAATCCGCCGAGGAAGAACAAGAATTCTCAGAGGTTTTCATGAAGACCCTCACTTACACCAACATGTTTAAGAAGTTTAAAAACAAAGAAACCATCGCTGCTGTTAGAAAGTAAGTATTTGAGAAACAGGGTCAAGTTTCATATTAAATGTTTTCAAGACTTATTGGGCTATTGATTTCTTAACAATAAGAATCTTAAATAATCAAGCCTCAGAGCCTTTATCCAACACCTGAGGATGTTCTCATTAGGCAGCTGGATCAAGGGCTTGGTTCTGAAAGTGGTACTCCAGGATACAGCTTGTATTGTTAGGAGGTTCCCCTCTATGGAGCCATGAGAGCCATAGCTTGGGCTACTATTTAAATAAAAAATATAAAAAGACAAATTAATGAAAAAAATTATAAAATTTTTGTTTCAGTCTCCTTCAATCCAAAAAACTACATAAATTTGAAGTGGCAAGCTTAGCAAACCTTTGCCCAGAGACACCTGAAGAAGCCAAGGCTCTAATACCATCTCTAGAAGGAAGATTTGAGGACGAGGAACTCAGAATATTGTTGGATGATATACAAACTAAGAGAAGCTTGCAGTACTAGTCTTTAAGATATTAATATTCCATTATGAACTTGTATATCTAGTATTTTATAACACTAAGACTGAATTAAATAAAATTTCAGAATTAGGTATCCATGCATTTTACTTCTATGTTTTATTATATCTATTTATTTCTAAAAACCTATTATTGTGTAGGGTTTAAGTCTAAGTGATAGTCGCGAATACGCGGCGTCAGCATAATCAGCCTCTAAAGAGCGTATTCACTCGGCATATTTTATACGCGCCGACGTCGCGGTTCACGGCGCCTTAAATGCAAATTATTGAGTTTGTACCGATTCAAATGCGCTTAAAGCGCGTCATTGCGCCCAACAAATGCGCCGTGTGAATAGGACCTATGTTCTCACGGCTGGGACACAGCTCTCCTCTCTATTAGAACAACAGGTCTGACGTACATCTGGGGTCACATATCTTCGATTTTTTGGTTTTAGGACATGCCAGTCACGAGTCCCGATGTTTTCTTTCCATAAAGTAATACGCCTGCCTGGGGTCGAACCCTCACTTTAGTTGCGCATACACGCGATTTTCACCAGACACAGCCAGATACACCAGCACATAAATACCTGATCGAGCTTTGAATTCATATCACCATTCGAGATCAAACTATCAGTACACACTGAAGGAATAAAAAAAAACGATAGTTTAAATCAGTCTGTATATTGGATATGTCTGCAATACAGCAAGATACATTACAGTGAAAACAGATAAAAGTGATAAAATATTGGAAACAAAAATAGTAATTAGAATTTCTTCTCTGAAACAAAACTATAATAAAACCATTCTTATTATTACTTAAAAGTAGATACTATTAATATTGATGTTAATTAATGCCTCTAACTAAACAAGCCCCTTGTTGAACATTATTTGTAAAAAAACTAAAGGATTTTTTTTATCAATAAACCTCAACAATTTTAGATAACTTAAAACTCAACAATCCTTCGATAATTTTTCTTAATTTCTAATTTTGTTGCCTAAACATTATTTTTTAACAAAATGCCGAACAAAAGGCTTGCTTGAATTATAAACTTATCTCAATGGGCACTTTTGGTTTAGTTTAAATGTTAGTATTTAATCTAATATTGTATTAATAAAAATTACAAACTTATCATTCATCTAAAAGCAAACTTTAAAATAATATTAACCATCTATAAAAGAACTATCAAATCTAAGGTCCTAGCCAAGTTACTTTTATGGTACAACTCATCCTTCTCCTACCCTGAACATATAAAAATATCTTTATGTACTTTAAAAACATTTAAAGTCCTTAAATAAAGATGTCCCTCGGAATACTGTGCTCCAGCAATCTAAATAATAATGGTGGCAATACAAACATCTTTATTTAGGAACCTTTGTCCACATCCCAGTGGTTACTTTAAATTAAACAGTAAGGGGACCGTTTTATAGCACACATTTATTAACAGCTAATAATTTTTCGGGTCCTTTACTAAAACTTACTAAACCTTAAATTAGGTAACGACATTGGGAGAGGCTTATATAAATCCTAAATTACAACCTGGACCTGTGACATAAGTCTATTTATTAGTAAAGCATAATATTGTTTTGGATTCCAAGTGTAGGGAGTCTAGAAGCGACATGGAAGCTGTTAGGAAGCAATGCAAACATAATCATAAAGCTTACTTTACAGAAAATGTGTTTCCACAACAACGATCGAGCAACTCAAAATGTGGGTCAATGAAGGCATGAAGACAATTTGTAACAAATAAAAATACATACAACCCTCAAAATTTATATCGTAAAATTGTTTGCTTGTATATTTATTCGAATTACAGCTATATATTGCACTTATTTCAGAAACATTTTACACAGAAATCCGGATTTTTAATATTGGCTCGGCTCTTCTTCCATGTTAATGTTTTTGCACAATATATTTATTCACTATTAAAAATGTTAAATCATTAACGACTGTCGTGGCATTTTATACAACATACTATAATCCTTAACGTACACACAATCGTTATCGTGTTAAAATGAATGATGATAATACTTTTTGTACATTTCCCAAATGTTTTTCTTCATAGCGTCAGATACTGGTTTTGTTTGTCACATTCGCAGTCAATTCGAAAATGATGTCTACCGTCAAGTGCGATTGCTTACACAATTTAATCGCATCCCAAACACCCTGCTCCTTTGTCACAAGTCGGTTAGTCTGTACACTTATAGTCACTACGCAGCACCTTCGATATTCTTCACAACTTATGGATACTGTTCATTTTGTGCAACATTTTAAAACATGATTATAGTAGCACTAGTACACACCAGTATCGAAAATTGTCAAGCCACGATCAACATTCAGATTCGACCGTTTCTCTTACATTATCACATTTGTTTATTGAATAACCAATATAATCAATAGGTACTAATTTACATCAGCAACTGGAAATATTATAATCACTAAGTTACATTTTCAAATTCGGCGTGTGGCTCTTAATAAAAATTTTGTTTGAGCAATGATAAGATTTAAAATACTATATTCCCAAAGGTGAGCCATCCAAAATATATATTTGCCGTCGAATTTTAAAAAAGGTTAAAAAATAATTGCGTATGTCCAAAAGCAGATCTAACTATGTTTATGTGTAAGTTGTCAACATTCTACATTATCAGTCTCGATGATAAAAATGCATTTTGGCCAAAATGAGAAATCCAACGAGTGCGGTCCAAACTTCCCTAAACGAATGTTACACGAACAAATGCCTCATGTACCTGATACAGATACTGACGAAACATAGCAATTTCAGAAACAAAATAACGTACTAATGAGTTACAAAGTTATTAACTGGAGAGTAAACAAACAAGTAAGCATGTCCATAATAGGCACTTTATAGTACACTACACTACGTAACAAATAAAGTCAAGTTACCTGTATCAAAGTATGAGTAAAGTTTAAAAATTCAGTCTATTTTCTTACTTAGATTTTCTTTTATCAAATCCCACAAGTTAAAGCTCTTTTGCATTAGAAAATCGTTCTAGCAACCGATATATCCATTACCACAAATAAGACGATCTGGCCCTTTCAGAAATTTGGTCCGAAGTAATTTATCTTCAATTATCAAATTAACAAAACTTATGTATGTTGAAAATAAAAAATGACTTATCATACTATAACACTTTAAAATTCTATGCTTGCAACATGTAGTGTTATGTACATAATTTTAAAATAATACATAAAATGAGATCAAATATATATCCAGTCATGTAAACAAATTAAGCTGGAGCAGTGAGTGCTAAAAAACCTAAATAAACATTTTAGAAAAATAGCTCCCTCATTACCTAATGTATTCATTATAATAATATCAGGACAAACTAACACATAATATATAGGTACTCGTAATTAATATGAAATATTTTTGCCATTTGTTTGGCTTCGTTCTAATGCTGCGGTTAAATTGCTTTGGTTGCTCTGTTTGTCAAAGTAGTAATTTGTGCAAACTAATTGCGAGTCTAAAACGGATTTAATTCATTGGAACATTCCTATATCTTACTCTCACTCGAAATTTGATGGATATTGACAAACATTCAATACTTCGTGTTTCAAAGGACATCGTTATTACGTCACAATTAATTTAAAGAATGTTTATTATTGTCACAACAGATTAATTAAAGACATGCATTATGTATTAGGTGATTAAACTTTGGATGCCACTAACATGTTTAATTTCTGTAATAAAGTAATTGGTTATAGCATTTATGCAGTGCTATGGGTAAGATATTGTTATTGTACAAATGAACCACTAGCTCCACAACTTCAACATACTGTCATATCATAAGTGATTGATTTGTACGCCACAAAATACAATAGCAGGGTCAAACTAACGCGAAATTGAAAATACTTCGTAATTTTCAACTTCCAACTAAACTAGGACGTTTAATAAGAGGGTTAGTCGAACGCAATGTTAATATAATGTCGAGTTTGGTGGATGAGGAACCCTCTAGTCCGTGGACTGGGCACACGTGGGGTGCTGGTGCCGGTCGGAGTGCGATCAGTGCGAGGAGGACGCGGGCGGGGACGGCGGCGGCGCGGGCTGCAGCGGCTGGAACGCGGAGCCCAGCGACGGCCGCAGTGTGAAGCCCGGTATCGTCGGCTTCATTACAGACACTGATTCTGAGAAAGCTCCTTCGCCCGCTTTCAGGTTCACCTGTAACATCAATGTTAGGCTCCATGAGTATCAAACTAAACAATCTTTAAGAAAATTAACTTTGAACACTTCGAGAAAGAGAGGTCTGTAGCAGTAGTACTTAACCATTACATAAATAAAGACATCATACTGATTAACATTATGTTTTTTATAATTATACCATGTTTACCTTTTCACAACCATCCGGAGGTTCACGAGCTAAGAAGCGATTTATTTGCGGCGATGTACCCAGTTTAGAGCCGTCAAGATCCGGAGACGAGCACACACTGCCGCCTGAAATGCAGAACAGTTATTTGAAACAGAAACTCTGACACCATAAAGTCATTGGAACTAATCATTCAATGTTCTGGTAAGCAAATTTAAGAACTTCAATAGTTACTACTTTCAGTTTAATTCTGTCTACTGCTATTGTATCTTCTACAAAACTGAATGATTCCTATAAAAGCAAATAAGCAAAGAATTATACAAAAAAACACATGCTTGAGGGCTATCAAACCATTCTCATGTTTAGTGCATTTCAACTATTAATTGCGAGGAGTTGTCTAAAAGCTATAGTTAGTTATAGACCTGCGGCCAGTAGCTCTGAGGACCCACCGCTTGAGAGAGACCCCCGGGATGGTGGATCTATGCCCACAATGTATTGTTTAGATACATTCATGTTTAACCACATATTTGAAACAGAGTATTGAAGTAGTAAAAGTAGAAGTTGTGTACAAAAAATTGTAATCCCACTAAACAACAAATGCAAAACTTGTTATGACTGCAACTGGTTTCGAAAAAAAGTATAAGATAGTAAACAACCTATTCGTGAATAGGAGAATTTTTAAACGTTTTCGTTGCACTCAAAGAGTATGATACTTAAATAATAAATATTCAGAATTATGACAACAATAATCAGTAGTGGAAATTACCTGATGAATGAGCAGTGTGACACAGATCGTGTGGTGTCTGTGTGTTGACGGAACGCCGGAGAAGTTCTGCAAGGGGCGCGCGATGTCCTTCTGGTGTAACCTGTAAACAGAAAAGGTCAGTCTTTTCCATTCCAGTCCTTTTTACATTAGTACATGTTAATTATAATAATTGTTTTTTTTATTTGGGACAAGCTCGCCACTCTATATCAAACTACTGCAACTTCTGAAATCCTGAATCAACAGTGGTGACCACCAGAAACGCAACGAGACAATGAAGCTCCTAGAGTTCCAGAGAAACGATTCATCCTCTTGCATCCTACAAAGAAATTAATCAAAAAAGATATCTGAGTAGGAGAGGCTGGGATAAACCCAGTTGACTAGCACCATGGAAATGACATTAAAGATGAATGCATTAAATAGGTTGAGAAAAAATTATCAGTGTTACCTTTACCTTTATAACTGTATGTATAACAATATAAAAATGTATGTTTAGCAAGCATTGCACCTAACAAATATTTAGTAATAAATTGTTCCATCACTTGCAAATAACATTATACAACTAATGTATGTTTCTTATAAGTAGATTGTGTTGACTATTTATAGTAGAGATGAGGATGTTATTGTTCAAACAAAACCAAGAACTATGTAACCTGTAAAGGGTTACATAGTTTTCCATACAGCCGAATACTTTAAAATGTTGAATTCCTATTAACACCAATATATATTTTGTTAAATTACAAAGCCTAGTTAACTGTTAAAAGGGGAAAACTATAAATAAAAATGTATGGTCTCATAATGGAAGTACTCAAATAGGTGCATGAGTGAAGCCACAAACATGCAGCATCATACAATTTTATTTATGTTTAGAAAATTAGGTAGACACATCAGTGAGTACATACTTTATCTCTTAGCCGGTCTAGATGTTGAGTTTGTGTGCCGCTGGCTGGATACAGCACAAGTCTCTCTATCTCCTGATTGAGACCTTCCACTGATGACCGTGCTGCTCTCAGCGGGACACTGCTGCCTCCAAAACGATTCCCTGGAGTATAATTACACACTTTACTTTAGCTATTTGTGATTGGCTCGTGAAAAAATTGAAATTGCATATTGCATTAATTTGTTTTTTTATGCCATAAAAAAAAACAAATACAGAGTTTTGTATATCCAACCTTATGCTTCTGATGATGAGATATGTTATGACACTGTATTTGCCGGGGAACGATATATTTTTAAATAATAGCTCTATTGAATTACATTGTTTAATGTACTGGTTTCCTGGTATAACATAAAAATTATGTATGTTTAATACTTACAAAGACTAGTGTTCATAGTTTGGCTCGAATAGTCTCCAGAAGCAGATGGTTTGTGTGTTCTTTGAAGGCGATTGCGCAGGAAACGATCGAGTTTGTCATCTTCAGAACTACGGGAGGAGCGGCCTGATGTTCCACCTCCTTCTTCAGTCTGTCCAGAATAGGGTTAAATAATGAAATGCTTTTGAAATGTAAAATATTGTTTATCTTGCTAAGTCCATATTTTAAATGTGTTTCTAACCATTATTTCTAGTTAAAAAAAGTGCATAAAAAAAATAGAAATTATTAAAAGTTATTGTGGTTTTCAAACTAAAATAAAAATATAAAACATTTCTAACTCCAATCACTTACTTTGTAAAAATAGGAGTTTCATAATCATCAAGCTATTGATAATTTTAGTATAAAAATAGCAACATACTTGTGTGGACTTATCAACTTGCAACTGGCCAGCGTGTAGATAGTAGTCCCTGGACCACTGTCCTTTGTGATACAGTGTGTCAAGTGATGCCGTGCGCCTGATGACACTGGCACCAAATCTGCCCTTGCCTAGAATATGCATCAATTTTATGAATCTCTTTTTCAGAAGACCTTCTTAATGTAATAATATTGATGAATAATTAATTGATGGATTGTATGAAAGATGATATCATGATGAGGAAAAGGCTGATATGTTGCTGATTAAAACGTGGAGGATGTGCTGCGGCAACTCTAAATTAACTGACAGCAGTAGGGTATAGATCAATCATTACAATTACTTATGTATTTCAATTATAGCCTGGTGATTATCATGACCAGGGGCCTACAGCAGTCCACAAGTCTGTAAGCCTGGTAGCTGCGGCTGAGTGGCCTGCAACGGCCAGGCCACTTGTATGATTTTTCGGCAACTCTCATCCAACTACTAAATTGTTAGTTTTTTTTAAACTATTTTTTGAGCATTAATTGCTGTTTTTTAAAATCTATCTTTATTTGAGGCTTCAGTACACTCTAGGTGACTATGATAGCCTCATGGGGTCACAGAGATCAGAGATTGTTGTTCTACCTAGCCTTGGGCTGTCCCACCTAAGTCTTGCCCATTTGTGGTCTTCACTCAAGAACACATTATCATGCCTGGTGATTTTGGTGGGAAATTATATGAAAGGCTGAGAATAGAAAGGTGACCGAGATAAATTCTACATGTAAAGGGAATCTTATAAGGTGCAGCTAAGCAAGCAAGAGGGAATGAGAAAGATGTTCTTTTTCTAACCAGAGTCTCCTAACACAGGCTAATATTGCTTAACAGGAGTCCCCAAGCACAACCACCCACTGTTGTAACAAATTTCTTTTATAAAACATTTTGTATTTTTGTATTGTATTTGTATTTTTTAAACCGTATCATTCCTGCTGCCACAAGACTAACAACACCATGCCAGAGTCCCAGAAGAGTTGAACCTAATAGTAAACCCACATTTTGTCAGTTTTGTTTAAGTTCCATGTAACAGGGCACTAGCCTATTACCATTAACTGGACAAAAACCACATAGTGGCTGCTACTGAGTAATTCCTCACTGAAAATATCAACAATGCATTGCTAAACTGGCGATTGATCCCGGAACCTTATGCTTAGCAGTTGCGCTGTTTTAAAATATGAGTGGATGTATAGTTTGCCTGTTAATGAGATTATAATTTCCAGTCTCAAACCCATTACAGGACCATTACTCCTTGATAAGTATCTAGCTAGGTTGTAACCAACCTCTGATGTAATGTTATAGATTGTACTTGCTATCATAGGTTTGCAAATCACATTAATATTGTGATTCATGTTTTTAATTAACAACAGAGATTTTCAAGTTTCATTATTTACTTTTTTGTTACTTTCGTCTCCTTTCGTGATAGCTGCACTTTTTATTAGAATTATGTTAGTACATTAGCGATTTTTTTAAATTAAAATTATGTTGTTAGGTAATCCTTGGTCTTACCTTTGTAATTAACAGCTCCAGGGCTTCGCTGTCCAGACAGGGCGTGATCTGGTGATATCCGGCGCCACGCATTTGTGGGCGACAGCGTCGGGCTGTTGCTGGCGTTTTTCTTGAGCCCGCCGCTCTTCATGACGGACGACACCGGCAGCGTCGCCCGCATCGGGCCCTGCTTGCCCACGGGACAGTCCGACTGCTTCCTTACCCGGCCCGACATCCTCGCTTCCTCTCACACTTCACTACTTTACAAACACCCCTATTTCTTCATCAAACGACACACTCAACCACTCACTGCGCAAGAAAAATAAGTATTTCATTCGCCGACGCCGCACCAAGCTCTTTGTAGAGGGAATAATCTTGGGCACAGTAAACCAGGCCCTGTTGTGGTAATACGACTGTTCTTATTATGCAATACGGTAATCAACACTTTCGTTAATGTAATGGGATGTAATAATGGGTGGATCTAATATTCAACTAGTACTTATTACATAAAAACAAAATTACAAAGCGAGCAAGTCACATTTTTTCTGCACAATGGATGAATGAATGAAGCTGACAGATGACAAGGGACATCGCGCCATTCCTTTTTTATTATAATAAATTTTAAATTACTCTAACAAAACTATGTTTAAGTTGCATCGTTGAAACCTAGAATGAGTTAAAACTCAAGAAAATACTAAACTAATTATTACCTACGAGAATTATTCCACTTATTCGTTAGCATTGCAATTAACAGCTGATTATTCCGCCATGTCAACTAAGTTGTCTATGCTCGTTGTGGGAGATTGTTATGGCCTCCTCCCCGTTTCACGACATGAAATAAAAGTGGAAAAACAATAAAAAAGCTGTATTATTTTTAATCTAAAATAAAATCTTTTGATGGTTGAAGAAATTATATAGCAGCAATGGTGATGGTATTGGGTCTAATACTTTGCATTTCGGTACCATAATTATAGTATTGAAATCAAGGTCAAGGTTGCACACCCGTTGACCCAACCCATCCACACAGAAATACTTGAGTATGGACTTAGGTTTGATAAAATTCTAATAATTGATCGAGTAGGTGATACCCTAAAATCTAAAATTCACGACGAACTAGACTAGCTCTCCTCGCCATAGTGGCGCGAATTATGATTTCATGTTTTTGTGAGCACTTTATTGCTGTTCAAAACCAATTTTTTCTAGATTACATTCCTATTTTATATAATCAAAAGGTTTTGTAGAAGGTACGAAAAAGATATCCTGCCTTCCAGAAAAAAGAATCCCATGTGTAGGTGAAGATTTAGATCCAAGTCATCATCCTCCATTAACGTACCGTACGATTACATAGTAGAATACCCATTAAATGACCGCTGTACGGGTTGCCCTGTGTACAATATTATCTTGATGGAGCCATTCATCTTAGGCAGTTGGTAAAGAATAGTAATTATGAAAAGTAGGGTATCTTTTTGTAGAATAGGATGTTTTCACTTCTGCTTTCGTACATTAATCAAGACTCTTGAGTCGACGACGTCTTGTAGTATTGTAAGACGTTAGACGAATTGGATGGATTTGAGGAATTAATATTAAAGCAGAATGAGTTCAAGAAATATATTAATTACATCTAATTATTTTTATTACACTAAATTAAACACAGAAAATAGTAATTTATCACAATATAAAGGATGGTACAAACTTTATTTACCCAGAAATAAAATGCACCCAATTAAATATTTCGAATTAACATCGATAAAATTAAATTGAACTTTTTAGAAGAAACAAACAATAAAAATAAATATAGAATAAACAATATAATATATCACTGCAACTGATATGTACCAGAACTTGGATAACTAACTAAAATTTACAATAATTGAAAGATAACTACTAAAAATATAATACAAATAACACTGTTTACACTTGACATAAACCACACAAACATCCCATTTATCAAGCGCCCTTACATAATATGTATAGTATTGCCGTCAATACGAAATCTACTGTCTAACTAAACTAACCTACATTATTATACTAGCTTGCCTAGTAAAATATACAAAAACCTATATATATATATATGTTTTCTATTCGCTACTGGTCGGGTTTTGAGCAATGTGCTTCTGCTGAGCAATCCACGCTTGGATCCTCTCTTTGAGTTCCGTGTTGGACTTGACTTGATCCATGGACAGCGGCGAGCGGTTGAACGGGTCCGATTGATCACTCAAGAGATGTCTGAAAAAATTAAAAACGAGTTAGCTGCAATGTATTTGTATCCCGAATAATCCCGATATGATAGGGGTTACTCAATTTCCATCATTTTTATCAGGAAGAGATTAATTTGGTCAGACGAATCTGCCCCACATAGGTGCGCACACACAACAAACGATGGCACACAGCCGTTGTAGGCGATCGATCTTGAACCCATAAAAGCCATAAGAAGCAGTATGAATTTTAATCGAACCGGACAAATCTGAAGATATTGATTATCTATAGTAAAAATCAGTCGTACCTTGCGATGGTTGTCCTATCAACAGTGGTGCGTGAGCTGGGCAGTATGACGGGGTCCATCATCAGGGTACTCATGATGGGGTCAAGGAACTCCTCGGGCGCATTCGCGAGGATCTCTTCTTCTCGTTGTCGCTGCACTGCGAACCCTTCCACGCGAGTCGCCACTTCTCGTAGCGAACCTATTAGGCCTCCGCCCCCGATGCGCGCTGAGGAATAATGTTGTGTCATTAGAATCTTTACAAATTATGTTTACAACTCTCAAATTATGTTGGTACAAGCACAGCTAAGAAACTCGCATTGTTGCATTAGGGCGAGGGTTACTGGTAATCTTGGCCAGGCAAATATAGGTACTGTCATCGATTTTCATGTCATAAATCAGTGAATCAATGACTGCTTATCGTCAAAAGCCGTCAGGAGAGAAGCAGTACCTATCTGGCACCCTGCAAAGCCTCAGCATTCTCATCAAGTCGGATGACAGTAGCCGAGAATCACACAAAATCATGTGTGATCCTCCGATCAAGGCTTAATTCATAGGATCAGGCATATTCGACAAAGTGACTTACCTAACACGGCCTCAGCCAGTGTGAACAGTTGCGGCGAGTACGACCGCCCGTCGTCTGACACGGCGGCACAGAAGCGCTCGTTGTTGCCCAGCTCCACGTACATGCGGCAGATGTCTAGCACTGTGCTGGCTGGCTCGAACTCGTACTCTTTCATGTCTTTTACCTGGTAAGAAAAAAAGAGGTTGTAAGTGTAAGCATAGACAAGTCAAATGGATTTATGAAGTTGTTGCTGGCCAGTTTTCTATTTCAATAGAGAGATCTTTCGGGTTTTGTTTTTGGTTGTATGTTGATGGATAGAGAGGGAGATATAGAATACCGAAGAAAAGGTGGATGGATTGTGTGAGGAATGATATGAAATAAAAAGGAGTACGCTGTAGTCGTAACAGAAGAGTGGGGAGTATGGACTATGAGTTGAGCTCAGACTCACCTTAAAATTCTTCTTATTAGGGCCGACAAGATGCAGCAGGAAGTAGTTGAGCATGGAGGCGATGCGCTCGACGAGCGTGGGGTGGCAGAAGACGAAGGGCGCGTGCGCGGACAGGCGCACCAGCGTGCGCACGGTGTCGCGGCCCAGGATGTTGTCGAAGCGCGCCAGCATGCCCACGTGCGCCAGGCTGCCCAGCGCCGCCGAGCGCTCCGCCGCCGGCAGCCGCGCCCACGTACCCGCCTCTCTGGGGGGGAGGTACAGTAGTAGCCTGGCTTGACTCTTCACTTAAATACTATTAACCCAAGAAAAGTATTAAAAGATAAGTTCCATTAGTGCTCGTCGCTCAAAAAAAAATTAAAAACACCTACAATTTTCTACGACAGTCCAAACGTGACTGTCGCGGCCATTCATATCATGTCATGTGACGTAATTTACCTCAATCTACCTTGTTGCCCCTAATAATAATTTTACTAATTGTTTGTGCTTTATTAAAACAAAAATTGCAATTACAATACTATAATAAAATCGACGACTTTTCAAATAAAATAACATAATTAACTTTGTCTTAGTTTTTATATAATAAAGTACATACTGTGCAGCTTGCATGGTGCGTATCTGCGCCATGTTCCCGAGCGCTTCATCCAGTAAGAAGATGGCGTCGTTCATGAGAAGATTCACGAATCGCAGGTATATCGGAGGATGTACCGCCTCCATGTTGGATTCAGCTTCCTTCGCCAGTAGCCTGAAAATCATTTAAGATTGAATTTTAAATATCTTAAATAAATTTCAAATCAAATCCATACTAATATGAAAAAGAGATAAAACTTGTTTGTAAGTTTGTAGGTTTGTTGTAAGTTTGTGTGTAGGGGGTAATCTGCCGAACTTTTGATCCGATTCCGAAAATTCTTTCACTTACGGGAAGCTACATTTTCCTTTAGTGTCATAGGCTACGTTTATAACGTTCCCGTTGGTTAATTTCCGTACATAACAGGAGCGAAGCCGCGAGCAAAAGCAAGTAATTTTTATACAGAATTGCGGTTCAAATGGGTTTCAAGCAACCAACGTGAAAAGTAAGAGAAATCTGCACGAGGTGGCGTTGAGGTCGCTGCCACAAATCTTTCGTTGATATTCGGAGATTCGTCCAGCGGTCTGAAAAATGCTTGCGTGGTGTGATTTTCCTGAAGCAGTTACTATTCTTGAAATGCGTGGCACGATTTAATATATTTTTTATCCTTAGGTCCTCGTGTGATGATGAAATGAAATCTACACAGTCACTCACGTAAATGCATTTCTATGTTCCTCCATCTCCCACAAGAAGTCCATGACGAGGTACATGGGGCGCCTGTAGTTGAACTTCTGCTCAAACTGCACGCTCTGACCGGTCATCTCTATGCCCACGAACACGTCCAGGAGACAGGGAACTAGCTATAGGATTGAAAAAAAAAAACACGGGTTATGAATAAGTTTTACAGTGCTGGGACGTCTCTGCCTACTGCTTCCGGGGATACAGGTGCGATGGTGTTAGGTTAAAAATTTTAAGCGATGAGAGATTCTCGAATAGGGTAAAGTGACATGAATTTTCTCTATGAGAATATCCCTAGTACAAGACTAGATTTCATCATTGGCATCATATTGATTGGTTTTAAACTTTTGCTTCAACAAAAATTTGTGTGATTTACAACTAAACCAGACTACTGGAAAATCACGCTCTAATTAAATTCGGGGTTTACAAGGTAAAATCGACTCCTCCTATTGTTGAAGTCGGTTAAAATGCAGCAAACCTATTAATCAAAATCGGATGAATAGTTTAGGCGCTACGGAGGGACATACGTAATAAATACAAACATATATAGACTGCTAAAATCATAACCCTTCCTTTTGGCTTCGTCGTAGTCGGGTAATAATTTATACCAGTCACAACAGATATTATTTTCTGTCCAGTAACCAAATGTCTAATGAGGGTGAAATCATATTTACACGCAAGGATCAGCGATTTCATGTATTTCTATCTCATTTTAAAGGTGCCATTTGCTGGACCAAGAAGCATGGTCGCAAGCATTCGGATCGGAAGCCCGTGCGTGGACCTCTCACTCTAGTGAGTTACAATTTTAAGTGACAGAAAGAGAAAAAGATGCAAGAAAATGCTGGTAGGTGTGTGTAAATGTGATTTTACCCTAATTTTATTTTAGGCGGAGGACTAGGTGTTGCCTTAAAGGCCTATGTCAAGCAGTGAACTGCATGACCCAGCTGTGTTGAACCATATGGATACCTGCAACCGATGTGGATGTTCTTTGAACAACTGTTCTCTGTAGAAGGACGCTAAGCTGCTTAGTGGTTGCTGGTCATCTGGATGATTCGGTAGCATCGCCTCAAGACATTCTGCCAGTCGAGCCCTGAAATTGAAATCGTTATTATTAATTAATTATTTGTTATCAGTTAATAAGTCATATAATGAGCATCATTATCTCCCGTCTTATGTAAGAGAAGATTATGTGATAAAGCGACGAGACTAACACAAGATTCTCTCCACAAACACAGCTATAATGTTCCGATAAATGTAAAAAAAGAACGTTACTCAAAGACGTCAGTATCAGAGTACCACCGTGTTCTATGTCCCTACATACATCGATTTACCAAATAACTATCGCCCCCATAATTTTCAATGCAACCATCAGCACAAAGTTTTAAGTGCATTACATTGAGTCCTACTGTAACACGTGATTTTTCACCCAAAAAAAAGTCGTTTCCCAGCATATATTTTTGCGTTGAGTTACTTAGTTTGATGTACAGCAGAATGCTTGGTTGACTGCTTCGTGAAGGGTACCTTTACACCTTGTACATTACAATATACCTGAGATGTGGATTATATGTGCGTGTCGAATCCCCCATAAAGGTGAGAACAAGCGTGAGCGCAGGCCGCAGTACGCTGGCGATGTCGGCCTCCTCGGTGATGGCGCCCGGCGTGCGACGCGCCATCGTTATCAGTACCACCACGTTCTCCAGCACAAACTCGGGGACGCATCTGAGGATCATTAAGTACAAGGGGTTAGCTTTTTGAATATTCCTTAGTAGGCTTTGAGTTGAAATATTTTTTTTTGCCAGCCTGTCCTTAAGATATTACAGTACAGTTCAGTGATTCTTATTGTCAGGATGCCACGAAAATAAGTAATGTCTCCAAAGTAAGTACATACGAAATGGTCATTATACAGAGTGATTTTTTTTACCAGGCAAATGATTGTGGTAACCGATAATAGGACTAGAAATCTTTATAGTGTTTTTCAAACAACTGCATCTAAGTAGTATGTAGTACATAAAAACCACAGAGTATAATCTCTCCCAACACTCAATCTTCTTCTGCCAGCGTATCTATGGCAAAAAGTTCAAATTTGTTTAGCCCAAAACTCAGCCACGCGAACCCCGCTCACTGATGCAGTGAGTATAGGTCATCAGGTGCGCAGGTGATAGGGCACGCGGTGCAAGATGGACGGTGGGCCATTGTCTGCGGGGAGACGCCGCATACGCACTTGAGCTCTGAGCCGTCCATGAACCCTCATCTGCAGAGATTGTCTTGACTCCGGCCGACTTGGGTTCGAGGTCTTTTTAGAGATATCCAACTCGGCCACGGCAACGCGTGCAAATATAAATAAAAGTTCTAACGCCCAATAGCGATAAATAACTTGAAAGAATTTCTAGAATATATCTAAAAAAAAAGAAATTGAATATACTTTAATGGAAATAATAAATTCGAAACACAAACCTCAAAGTATCCGGCGGCGGCGTAGTAACAGGCATCTGTATGGGCACCATGTTGATAGGCGCATAGCATGCCTGAGGCGTCTCGGGATCCGGTCTGACGGCCACCTGCACTAGCCACGTGCAAGTGGTTGCTTGAAGACGGTTCAGGTTCGTAAGCATCTCCTTCTCCAGTAACGCGCAACGGAGACTCACGAATCTGTGGAGTACGTGGTTAGAAGTTGGTTAATAAATGTAGTAGGTGTATCTTTGGCTCAATTTTACTTTCACTACGGGCTGAACACCCAAACAGTTTTGTACTGACAAAACTGCCACTGGACAGTAACCTTATTGCAAGAAGCATAAGAACCACTGTTATCTTGACAGTAATGGAAAATTAGAGATAAAATGACTGTGAAAGGACTGAAGACGGACGTTACAATCGCGATTGATACCTGCATATAGTTGGGGCAGGTTAGAGTTGGATGTACAAAAAATAAGGTCCAGGCATATTAGAGCTGAATTTCACAAAGATGGTCTTTATGAATGTACTTTAATTGCAGAGTTAATGCACTATAGACCTTGGATTTGTGTCTGGTTTGATGGCAATAGGCTCGCCCCCTGTTTAATGGGATTATCTTACTACAAGTGCCCTTCAGAAAAATATATGCGTGATATGTTTATGTTTTAGTTACTTGGCCATAAGATGGTGTGCGCGCTGCCTCATGGGTTCCACAAGGTGGTGTGCGCCGGCCGACACATCGGCCAGTGCGCGCTGAGCCTGCCCCAGCTCCTGCCCACACCGCCAGAGCTTCTCAGCGCAAACACGGACACCTGAGGATACGAAAATATGAGTTTAGTTTAATATACTACAAAAATAAATATATAATTTTTTGTCCCTCACCTACCTTAAGGTAGTACAATCATCGAGTAGAATCACAAAATCAGACTTAGTTCTATTCTTCTTCTTTTCAAGTCAATGGTAATATTTTTTTTTAAATGAGTTTGTACTAGTAAGTGGCCACGGCAGTCGTGTTTGAATACTTTGTACAGGTGGCGCACGGTTTGTCTTATACTCATTATTATCTTTACACCAGTTCCGTTCTTGCAGCGGCTTACTTGGGTCTGGAGTCGATTAATTGGTTTCCATATAGGCCAAGACACATTTTCGTAAAAGGTCAATACACTTACCCAAATCGATACACTTCTGAGTCATGAAGAAGCATTCGGTCACAAAGTTGTAAGTTTCAGCAGTAGGCCGCTTCACTGACTGGTCATCCTCTGTCACTCGCAGTGGCAGTAGACAAGTCTCACTGTGCAGACAGTCCAAATGCACAGATTTGCCTGCGCATTCTTCAGGCTGGAACAAAAAGGCTTTATTTACAGACCTTTATATACCGACCTGTATGTGTTGTGTATTTATAGACCTGTTATGTGGCCTTCTTTATGATAGAGATTCTTATATTGAGATTTTTATGCCTGTTTTCACAAACATTAAGTTGCATCTAACAGCCTTAAAAATCCAATTATATTACTTAGGTATACAAAAAGGTGTCACAAATGAGGATTATTTATTTAACTCTGCATTCTCCAATTGCAGGGTAAAGAGCCAATTTTTAAAACAAACTTTTTCCATTATGTCAATGCTCACCAGTACAGCTCCATATGTAGGATCTATTTTGAGTGCCTTAACGTCGTCAGCTGAGTTACAAAATGGTTGACATAGCTGCAGCAGCACTGCACCCAAGTTTAACATAAAGCCATCTGGCACGGAACTTAGAGATGCCGCGCTGACCTCGCCATGCTGAAATAGTAACAAAGAAATTTTGTGATTTCTGCAAGTAATGTATGGATGAGGTTGTTGGACTACTGCCAAGAATGACGAGGAAGGTGTTGAGTTTAACCAGGACCAGCTACAAAGGAATGAATGATTTCAAATAATAGCTTATGTTTGTATTAATCTCTATTTCTGGCTTTGAAATACAGTGGGATGATATGTTAAGTTAAAATATAACATATTTTATTAGCTCAACAAATTAGAGCATCTATCAGCAACCAAAAAACAAAACCATGCATCTGCCTTTTCACAAAGGTTGGTTGGATGACAAAGGATGAGTTTATAGTAAACGTTACATTAATATTTGGCTTAAGTTAAGTTTTCTGGTAGACGTAAGTAAGTACTAACACACAGTTTCCAAGTTCTGTGTATACTACTTCGTATGAAGTAAAAGATTTTTATATATTTAAGAAATATTTACCTGCACATTCCAGAGTTTTCCTCTGCCAACATTTGATTTTAAACACTTTCCAATCCAAGATAGTAACCGGTTCCTCAAATGTGGTCCGCCCTTAAGGATATTTAGGAATATTCTGTGCAAGTTGTTTGTTAGGTGAGACGATGCATTCCAAACTGATGTCTCTATCATTGACGTAGCTGCCTGTAATATTTAAGTTATTGATTCTGTTAGTCTCGGTTTGTTTTGTGGATTTACACAAGCTTTAGGTAGTAGATACGTAAAATGTATTCCAAACTCACGCCTTTTTCCCATGGGGGTAGGCACAAACCACAGAATGCTGCCTGCTATGATCCATACTCTTTTGCAATATGTACTAATTTGTAATAAATATGTTTTTTATTTCAAACTGGTTAAATCTTGCGAAGGACCGTGAGAAGTAGAAAAAGATAGAGGAGGCCTTTACCTGTAATGGGGCTCCATCTCCAACCTTAATAAAAACTAACACTACTAACTAGGATAAGTTAAAGACTAACACAACTAACATTTAATTATTAATAAGTATCTAGTATTAAGTGTGTAAATAACCTGGTATTAGAAATAAAAGGTTTTTTTTTTTCGCTTTGTTATAAATAGCCAAATAACTAGTACCCGTAGGTTAAACACTAGACCAGAAATTTACAAATTATGAATATTTAAAATAAATGTTTAACTTTACCTGATCCATGGGGTTATCAAAAAAGTCATGTGGTAATGAGGAATTTCTGGGAAGAACTGAGAGACTCAGTAATGCACCAATGACTGAATCCTGGTAGACTCTCCCATTGGTTTCATTCTTAGGTTCACATGCCTCCAATAAAATTGGGGCTAACCATTGGTTGGCTAAAATAAATAGAAATGATAATATGTTTTAGTGATAAATAACTTAATTATTTAGTAACAACTACTCTTATTAGTAAGAACAATTCATATTTTACTGTTCCAATGTCTAATTACATAAAAAAATGTAACAGAAATCTGTCGCTTACCAGCAAAAAGTTGTAAACATGGCAGCACATAAATAGGCAAATTAATAAGGTTTGCTTTGTGGACATCCATGTGGATCCTCTGCAGAACAGGAATCATTGTGTCTCGCAACTGTTCCTGGGAGCTAGGATCACCTAACAATGAAAAACAATGTATTTAATCAAATAACTGCATAATTCTACAGATTACATATATTTGTAAGTAAGCAAAGATAATTTACCATCAGACATAAATGCTCTCACTATATCTATAAAAAATGAATGACATTGTGGGTCTACATGTTTTAAAAGTTCCACAAGTTGTATAGAAAAGTCTTGTCCTTCAAACAATGCTGGCTGTTTCAGAGCAGTTACTGAATTTCGGAATATTAGCTCCTTCATTCTTTGTACAGCAGCCTTCACAACAGGGGACGATGCCTGCTCATAACTTTGTAAATTCTGAATACAACTAAATAAGTATGGGAAGATTTGCTTTTGAACGACATGTTCCATGTAAACTCTACTTGTTTTCGGTATAACATATTTTTCAATGTCTATAAGTAGTAACCGTTCAAACAAAGCTTGCTCTAATGCTTCTAAATCTAAGAATACTTGAGGCTTAGTGGCTTCAGCCAATTCCTCTAAGAAGACCAATTGTCTGTCTCCAACTGGGTAGCCTTCTCCAGCGTTGGGATTTATTGTAAAGTGGAAAACGTTTTCCACTATATTATTTATTGTTTCGGTGTCTTCGGTCCCTGGCGATATTTTGGAGGTAGTTTGAAACGTTGCATTGTCGTCAACACGAGCTGATTCAACTACAGATGATACTTCTGATGCTCCTAACAGCCCAGCAAATGGATTATTTGGTTCCGACATTCTAAAAATTTCTTCGAAACTTGACGAGCACTAACAATATTCAAGTTATTTATTAAAATTTGCTTATTCACAGTCACATTCAGCGTCTAATCACATTTTGTTCATGAAGAGCTAAGTATGTGTTTATTAAATAATTCGAGAGGATAGCAACTGTACGAAATATAAAATTTTGTATTTTCGTGAAATGCTGACTTATCACAAAATTGATAATAAAAATGACATTACGATTTCAATGATCATGATGACATTTACATTCGGTTTTGAAATACAGTAAAAGTTTTCAGATGTTTTATAAAAATGTTCTAATATTTTATTTGATAAGTTTTCCCAGAATAAAATAGACATTTTTTTTGTTCCATATTAATGTTTTTTTAAGAAAAAATTGAAACACAATTAAATATTAAATTTATATTTTTTAGCTTGCTAGAAATAGCCAATGATATTTTTCATATTGCAACATTATGATTGAGAATTTAGTTACTTTTTAATGTTTATTCATAATTAAGACATCTATTGGAAAATAAATGAAATTTATTACAATGATAAATCTGAATATAAATTATACGTAGTCTAATACAGACATGTAACGCATCAATTTCGTAATTGATTTAAAGAAATAATTTCTGAGCGGAAATGTCGCACTCATTCTAGGCACCACAGAGGGCGCGTTGCTGCCGCACCACTAGCGCTTCCATATCCTACGTGTTAAAATTTGAAACTAAATAAATTTTGGTCGCCGCTTTGTGCTGCTACAGTCGTCGTTCGATATCAATATAACGTACTCGAATTGTTACGTCTTTATGCAGGACATGACCGAGAAATTTACATTTTATATGGCGTTTAGTAGTCGCTTATAGTGATTCGTTCATTAATGTAAGATTGGTAACAATTAATATTATTTACTCGATAGGCCATTTTATGAATGCGTGTCCCCTTTTACTAAGTGCTTGGTCAGCTAAAGGAATATACCATACACGTGCAACATCCATCTACGTTACACATTTTTGTTTAAGACGCGTTTGAAGGAAAAATGCATAGTATTTTGCAAATCGGTAATCGTATCATTCGTTATTGATCAATCTAATACCTAAAATTGCTACCTAGGCCAATATGGCGGCTGTTACAAAGCGATACAAGTATCTGTTTGCTTGGCAGCCATGGCCGACCGTACACAAGTACAATGGAATTTCAATACCTATCTTATTCCTGAAACAACTTTTAATTTTGTGCATGATATTACTTATTACTTGCGGTCTTACCGGACTTATCATATTTTTTTAATTATCAATGTATATGTGTACGTAAATTATTATTTACGCCTTGAAAGGGGTTATTTGGTGTCGGTAATGTGAATATTCTCATAATTTCTTTTAATTCCTTGCACAGAACATGTTATTTTTTCATTTCTACGATAATTCTGCATTCTACGTTCAAAATTTGCATTATTATAATGCTACTAAATTATGATGGTTTAGGTAGGTGTATGTAGGTTACACGCCATATTTACACGTAGGTATCTACCACTACGATATTGTGCTAGTGTGTGTGAGCGTTATACGCCTCGTGACCTCGATTAAAGGAAGGACAGATATCTTGCCGTTCTAGAAGGCTGACGTCACCGTCGTCAAATCGTAGCGAGAGCGCAGAGCGCAGCTAGATATTGTGAAATGTGAACGGCCACCCACTGCTTGCTTGGTTTGGCTGTATCTACCTAAATTACTCTTGAAAGTAGTGGCCAAGAACAGTTATGGTACTGACTTCTACCATACATGTTGAATTTCGAACTGCGCAACACCTAAGTAATATTGTGATTCTTGGAGATACATTCCCAATGCTAATTGTTCCAACGAATATTAGGTATAGTATTTGAAAGAAAATCGAGATTTATTCTCGTTGACTAGAAGCTTATTACACAATATCCAGCCAATTATTACTCAACATTTTTTATATTTGCTCGGTCACAAAGGGCGTGTTCTGCATTTGTACGTGGAATGTGAATGTTTTAGTGTGAGTTTCCTCTGAAGGTTTATTTTTGCTTCCAATCTGTATTTTTCTGAGATAAGAGCTAAGGGTAGAATTTTGTTCACTCTAATTAAATCCCTGTGACGTGTTCTATCCCTTAGTTTGCTAACATGTTCTAGCATCTCTCTAATTTGGCCACGTAATACCTACGGTAAAAATGGCGAGTATGACATCGTAGATTTTCCTTGCATGACGTATTTGCTGTTTCACTCAGACTTGTTAGCATTTTTAACACTATTGCTATCTCTTTCTCATGAGCTATAGAATTCGGTAAGCTGTCATGCTAAGAATACGACGTAGTTGAGACAGGAACGCAGGTAACAGATTTGACCGTGACTATAATTTACAGAGAATTCGGGTTTGCCAGCCATATTACTCATATCTCCATTTGATAACACGAATTGCTCAAAAAGTACTTTGTTGTACACATTTATCATTTGGTGACGCCCGCCGTAAACAAATCTCATTTAATAAGTTGATTCGATGTGTTAGGTACGATGCCTATTTTTAAGCACATAAATAACATTTTCAAAATTGTTAGTTAAAACTACTATTAACAAAAATAACCTTGAGCTCCGGGATATGTTTTTAGCTTTCGTTAGAGTTTTCGCTTTTTCTGAACATAGTATTCCTTTTTTCATTATTTTATTATTGACCAACAAAAGGTTAAAGTCGAATGAAGCAGGACTTTACACGACGCATTTAGTTTACATTAGTTAATTTAAATTAGCTTGATTTTTTTTCTTTTTTTTTTTACTTCTGCATGCTCATTATGGTAGATATTTATGCAATGTTAAGAAAAAGTGGATGTGTGAAAGTATACGCCTGCCTACCCATTTTGATATTTTTAGCGCGACGTACATGTAAGTGATTTAAAATGCGTATAAGCGCCATCTATTTTCTTCTCAAGCAACTATCAGAGTTTGGGAACTAGGTAGGCTATCTACCCGTAGATAGCATATCTAGTGTTCTAGACGCAAAAAGATGATAAATAAAACAAAGATATTAAAGCGAAATACTAATACGTATGTACGTAATACGAAAATGATATTCGCATTCAATTAACCAATACAAAAGGTCGTTTTGTATGTATTGTTACCTTTTTCAGCATATCACACAAAGTAGTTAGTATGTTAAACAGTAATAATCGCTATTATTATCGCAGAAATATTTTAAGTAGGTACTTGTTAGGTTATTGCAATGGGCCATTACTTGGAACTATTACATATAATACGAAATTGGTTATGCTTCTTACAAATCAATTGGAAACCCCCTTTTGGAAGATATAACTAGAATCATAATAATTGACATAGCAATTTTATTTAATTTCAGTGACACTTTTAAGATGACTGAAGCAGTGGTGAACGCAGAAGTAGAAGATTTGGAGGATGGGGAGATAGAAAGTGAAGGTGAAGAAGCAACAGAAGTGACAGCTGAGGAGAAAGGTATAGAAACTGTGCCGACTATCGACGACAAAGTACCACTAGAAAAATCTGAATCCCAAGATTTTTATTATTCAAAATCAGGTAAGAAAAAGAAATCAAAGTCTAATAAGGAACAAAAATATAAGGATAAAAGTAAAAAGAATCGCAAATATTCTAGTCCAACTGAAGATGATTTTGCCGGTAACATCGAAAAAGCTATCAGAAAGGCTATGAACAAAAATGATGGTGTAGAAGGCTACAACGAAGACGACGTTGACGAACGTCGCAAACCTAAAAAACGGAAGAAATACGAAAGTAAAGATGGTCCTGGTAAAAAACGTAAAAAGCAAGAATTTTCAGATGAGATGGATGAAAGTGAAATGATGTGTGTAAGGGGCGCTTCTCCCGTTCATAGGCAGTCACCTGTTGATGGATATGCTGACGACGATAGAGATTCATACGCGTCTGACAGTAGCCAGGAGTCTCGGGGTCAGCAACAGCACCATCGGCAGCAGAGGAATAAAAACAGACAGCGTGAACGAAACAAACAGAATAAAAACGATAGGAGAAGAGGTAATCATCCAATGCAAGATCCTGACGGCGTTTGTTTGTATTATATGCAAGGTAAATGCCATAAAGGTGATGACTGCATTTACTCACATGATGCACTACCTCCTAGAAAAATGGAGCTGTGCAAGTTTTATTTAATGGATTGTTGTGCAAAGAGAGATAAATGTTTATACATGCATGCTGATTTTCCATGTAAATATTATCATACTGGGCTTCCGTGTATATACAAAGATGAATGTAAATTCGCACATGGTAAACCACTAAGTGATGCTTTGAAGAACATACTTTTAAAACACATAGAATCGGCTCCTAAAGAAATTTTAGGTGATTTTCCAAGACTCAACAGAGAAGGGGCATTAAAAATGTTACAAACGACTCAAGGAAAATTAATACAACTATATTCCGAAGATCCAGACAGTAATGAGAAAAACATTCCATCTCTTTTTGAATTAACTATACCAAACCCTCAAAACTCAGCAGACTCATTACAAGGAAATCAATACAATATGAATGAAAGGCAAAGTAAAGTATCACCAAAAGTGCGGCAATCGAGGTGGCAAAACGATTTATCAAATAATCAGAACTTTAACGCTAACTTATCGCCAAATAATAATACTAATTCAAGTAATGTACTTAGCATCAAGAATCTTACTGGAGTTCTGACACCTCGGCAAATTGTGGACCTGGGAAAAATGGGTATAGACAATTTAGATCAACTTGGTCAGTTGACGGTATTACAACTTAATAGTATTGGATTGTCCTTAAAACAAATTACTGAAATCCAGTTAAATACAATGAATATACAAAAGTTAGGTCTCATAAACTCAAACAATGAACCGCAACAGTTCATGACTCAAACGACCGGTAGTAAAGATTTGGATTTGAGGGTGCCGCCTGTACCAATACCTGTACCTAGCAATGCAGTGGCACCATCTGATTTACCAGGTCAAGACATTGACATGCGTTTCCAGCCGTCGGTAAGGCTTCCAGTACCTGAAGACACCTCTGCAAGTAAGAGCATTCAAAGAGAATCACAGACGACTAAGGATATGATAGATATAGATCAGTATACAAAAGATGCTTTAAAATTCGCATCAAAAGATAAGGAAAATATTGATATATCCAACGAGTCGTTTGACGCTGAAAAACCTATCGTTGCTAACGAGGCGAAAGACGTAGATCACAGAGTTCTTCCTTTTTCGGACGACGGTCCCAGGATTCTACATTCGACGGTTGAAGACAATCACGGGACGAAAGAATGTGATACTGATATTAGATTTCTTCAGCCAGAACCATTGTTTAAAAATCCTGAAAAGAGACATCGTCGCTCGACTACTGATGACGAAGACAACAATTTATTAATAGATGAAAAATGGTATTCTAGTGATGAAGAAAAAGGAACGAAAAGGAAGTCGCCAACTTCATCACCGATACAAAAATCGCCCTCTCCTCAGGCTTCCACACCACAGATCATAGAACCTTCTGCTGTTTTAAGCAGGCTCGGTGATCTTTCTAAAATAGATATCAGTGAAGAGGTAACAAAATTGCTGAACACAATGAAAAATAATCTACAAGAAAATAAAGTTGAAAATAGCTCCGAAGGTGCGGCATCACCACAGAATAGGCCGAGGGATCCCCGAGCTAGAAGATCTCCTGAAAAAGTAAGCGATTCCAATAAGACTACTATTAAAAAATCTAGAGTATCGATTTACGAATGTATAGATGGTGAGCCCACTGACGGTAGGCGAAGAACCGATGTCGATTTGCGGAAATCTGATTTTAATCTTCCTACTTTTGGCGATACCGATTTGCGTCAAACTAGTGGAGATATTGATTTTCGTTTAGGTTTGCCTTTTAAACCCCTACCTAATTACACACCTGCATCGGAGATAAACGGGTCGATCAATAGCCATCCTCCTATTCCATATAAAGTAGTTCTAATTGAAATACCCCGACCAGACTACACAGATATTAGAAATAGTACTGCTAAGTCACAGGCATTAGTCGATCCTAGACTTAGAAAAGTTTTTAGACTATCTGTCGATGAGTCTAATAGTGATAGTGAAAAGTCAACTAAGACATCAACCACCACTACCCCTGCTGGCCCTAGAGTCGACCCTCGAAGAAAACCCAAAGACGCTGTTGAAACTATTGTTCAAGATCAAAAGTCCAGTTCATTGGATTTGCAAACTATACTCCAAAATTCCAACTGGTACAAGGAGATGAGTTCGACGCAAAAAATATTTGTGAACCAAAATTTGGCACCAGTGACGCAAATGATTAAACAGTATCATCAAGAAAGGATGCCCGGAAAGAAATTCGATCTAGCTCCTATTCAAGGTAATAGTGTGTTGTGCAATATATTTAACAACTTGGGAATCTCCTTGGGTGAAAATGGTGAGTATTCCTATTTACCAAAACCCAAAGAAGCCTTACTCAAAACGCCAATTAATTTTAATCAAACTGCATTTGGTATGAACAGCAATATGGGTGGGCCTCCGGGTGCAATGGATGGCGGTAACATGAATATGATGAATATGCCGCAAATGGGTATGGCAGGTATGAATAATATGAATTTAGGTAACATGCATGCATTCAATCAATCGATGCAAGATCCGCGGGGCGGCCCGACGCCTGGACTACTAGGAATAGCTCCAAATATTCCACACAACTTTAATAAGTTTGGTGGACCCAATAAGTTTGGTGGACCTAATAACTTTGGTAATATGCCATTTAATGGTCCGGGGCCCGGGAATGATTTTACTTTCATGGATGGCGATCAAAATTACCCAAGGTTCCCAAATCGAGGAGGTCATCGAGGACGCGGCAACGATCGGTGGAATCGAGGAGGTTCTGGTAGAGGGCATAGAGATAGAAAAAACTTTAATGATCGTGGAAATTGGAAGAATGATAGAAATTAGGTTTTGTATTATAGCTTAAATAGTCCAGGATCCAGGGTCCATTTTTACAATTGATTACTATCAAGCTAATTTTCCGTGATTAGCTTCATTTTGTTGAGACGCCCAACTTTTTCTGTTACAAAAATTCTCGATTGTGGTAGCTAACAGGGCTAGCAGGGATAAAATATGTCGATTCGTCAACTCTCAAAAATGTACTACTAACTGGATTTTTCAAATTAAATCTTAAGATTATTATTAATACTATTAAAAAAAAATGTACTAAATAATGGTTTGACCAAAGAATCCTCCTTCCAACATGTATCGATAACGAGGTCATCAAAAATGATTACTAACCAGCTGATTTTTTACTGTTGCTTAGTTAATATTTATATAATTTAACAGCCACATTGTCCTACAGATTGCGTGGTACGTTATCCCGGTCCTATGCTCAGAAATTGTTAGTACCACAGGACCATTTTTCTTATTACTAACTGTAGGGCAAAAATATTACATAGTTACTCTGTTCAAATGGAACAATATTCTGTAAGAAAACATGTATGTATCACTAGTCCGACAAGAATTGTCATTTTCGTTTTTCTATTTCTAACAACATAAAGTGAAAACATATTTTTCGATATTTAAATAACTTTATTTTCGAAGTGGGCTGCCGTTGTAAGACGACTAAAAAGTCACGGTGTATATAAAAAAAAACTTCATCAGATACATCTGATAAATCTTCATCTTCTTCGCTACTAACATCACTCTCATCTTCATCTCCCTCATTTTCATTCGTGATATCTGATTAGTGTGGCGATACTTGGGGGAGGCCTATGTCCAGCAGTGGACGTCTTTCGGCTGAAATGATGATGATGATGAAGTTTGGCATAAATCTTTATTATTATCATGTTATTTATTTTAAAATATGAATTTAATGCAAACAATTAAAAAACATTCATTTTTCATGACCTCGTTATCGATAGGTACATGTTGGAAGGAGGGAACTTTGATCAAACCTTACATTCTGTAGGACAATTTTTTTTTCGAATAATTTAGATAATTATCGTGAGATTTAACAAAAAAAACACAGTTTTTTGAGAATCGGCAAATTGACATATTTTATACCTGTTATCACTGTTAGCTACTGTGAGAATTTTCCTATTGGAAATTGTTGGGCGTCTCATCCAATCGAAGCTATTCACGAAGATTCACCTTTATAGTAATTATTTTACATCAGGGATCTGTACTACAACTTTTGAGCGTAGGGCCGAGATAACGTACCAAGCAATTGGCTGTTAAATTATATAAATATTAACTAAGCAACAGTAAAAAAATCAGCTGGTTAGTAATCATTTTTTATGATCTCGTTATCGATACAAGTTGGAAGGAGAGGGACTCTGATCAAACCATACATTTTGCTGGAAATATTTTTTTGAATAATGTTAATATTTAATAAAAAAAAAACAGTTTGTAATAAATTTTTGAGAATCTTCAAATCGTCATATTTCATCCCTGCTACCCCTGTTAGCTACCACAATCGAGAATTTTTGTAAGAGAAAAAGTTGGGCGTCTCATCAAAATGAAGCTTCTCACGGAAAATTAGCTTGATAGTAATCAATTGTAAAAATGGACCCTGTCTCCTGGACTAAAATGCTTTATTTACCATAAAGTTAACGTAATAAATTATTTTAGCTAAACTAGAGGAACTCCTTCCACATGCAGCAAAATGTGATCAAGGTGATAATATTATTTATGAAATAATGATTAATGACAGACTTTTGTAGGTACGTTGTATTTTAATAGCATAGGTAAGGTTACGTTACGTGTAAAGTTTAATGTACAAGGTCCTTTTATATATTGTAAATACGTTCTATGTAGCAGGTAATTGGTCGATTTCAGTATCATTATCTATGTAAATTAATTTTTATGAAATACTGAATTAAGTTTATTAAAAATAACTCATTATAAGAGCCAAATGTTTTAAGACTGAGTGCGTGCGTCGATATTTGTTTTTTTTTTTTCATTAATTTGTTTCGATTCTTAAATAACAATCAACACAAACTGTTAGTTTTGTATTAAACTAGTGTGATGGAAGAAGCTATGCTCAGTCATAGCAGTAAAGCAATATGAATATACCTCTAGATTGTTGAACTGTTAATGTTGTGTGTTAGGTAAATATATTGTAATAAAATCATACAGACGGGCCTACTCAACTTTAAAATAAATTCATGTTTATATTTTATCAATGTCTTGATTTTCATACCTTTTCTTTCAATATTTTATTTATTTGTGTATTATACTTTCGCACACAAATATAGCAATTTACTAGTGAGTCAAACTTGCGTCTTGCCTTTGAAAGGGTTGATCAGCACGCTCCGTTGTTGATAAACTTTGATGTGTTAAAAAGTTAAGCTAAGGACATCCTAGATAATAAAATTAAGTTTTAGTAATGTTTAGTGTACATTAAACATCACTAAAATTAAATTTTATATATATATATATGTACGTATTTAACAACGGTTGATATTTTTTGTCACTTCGTATGATTATTACTTAAGGTGATCAAGTGCTTACCTAAACGACCTATTATCTAAAAAGTCAATATGATTTATTTAGGTCAACACGAAAAGTTAAGACTAACTTAAATAACAATTGTGAAAATTTTCTTTGATAAAGTAATCTTGTTGACACTTTAACTGACGATAATGAGGTACTTACAAATTAGTATCGGTTAAGCTGAAGTGTTATCGACCGTAAATAACTCATACTTTGCTTATCATTTGATGTCAAATTAGATACGCATAAAAAAACATCTTATTTGCTTCTCTTTTACGGAACTAAACTAGTGCTGATAATATTGACTCGTTTAACTTCCTTTTTTTTTTTTTTTGATATCCCTAGTGAAGTCCAGACCAGTATGTCTGTTGTCAAATCTCATAGTTAATGTTGTTCACGTTAACATCAGCCATACTTAAGTAATAATCTAATTCCCTATGCAACTATCGGAGCGTGGATGCTGAGCGAGCGGTCTTGAGTTCGATTCCCACCGTTGAACTAAGTTAAGTTGCTCAGAGCGCAAGCGTGTAAGATAAGTTACACAATAATTATTTGTTTTGTGTAACTCTCATTGCCAATAATCTTAGGAAATAAAAACAATCATGTCCCTTGATGTTATAACATTTGACAACGGTTTAATAACAGGCCTTACAGAAATGAAAGGCTTGTCTGAATGTTTCCTTAGGTATTTATGCATTTTTTAGAGAAGCTGGTATGTCATGTGAAAGTCGTCCGTCAATGATGAATTTAATGTATTCTAGTTCTGTTATCACCGGCGAGTGTTGGGGTGACGTAAGTATGCATGGAGTGGAGAGAAATCAAAGTCATCGAGGAGATAAGATTATGAACTATCTTTATTTATTGATTGAAGAACTGAAGTTATATAGCTGGCAAAGTCTATTTTCAAACGGCTGCCACCAGTTTTTAAATTAATTGCAACTTGAGAGACCTTCGAAAATGTAGGAGCTGAAAGAAAGTAGGTTAGGTAAGGATCAACTAAAGAAACTGCGTGTAGGAAAACTGACAAATTGTAAAAAACTTACAAAGGCTCAAAGAATCCATTTCTTCCTGATCATCAGTGCAGTTATAAAACAAAACGCACTGTTTTGCTGATAACTTAGGCTGCGAGACAAAATAGTTATAAAGAAGTTCCATTTCTCTTGCTGCTGCTTGGGCCGTGTTAGGAGAACATACCAATATGACTCCCTGAACTCCAAGTCTTAGCGCCGGCCAACATGATTCAAACCTGAAATAACACCGGCAGTCACAAGTTTTATGAATCTTTAATCTAATTACACACACCTATTAACATGGGAGCAGCCTAGTCATTCAATTTTGCTTACTTTAGTAGGGACTTATCAGAACAGCCACCGTAATAATACATCTGCCTAGCCTTTACCCAACTATGTTGGGGTCGGCTTCCAGTCTAACCCGGATGCAGCTGAATACCAGTATTTTACATGGAGCGACTGCCTATCTGACCTCCACAACCCAGTTAGTACTGGGTAATACGATACCCTTTGGTAAGACTGTAAATACAATACAATACAATAATTTGAACTTAGTACAGCAGGAAAATCTGTTTGGTACCTACCTATATACGTTTTTTTTTATGTGGCTAATCCAAGCGAATAAAGTGAAAGGATAGGTGTTCGAACCGACACCGACTGCCATCGTATTTATTACTAATACTTATAGAACGTAGTATGTTAATTAATTTATTATCAACTTGTTGATTCAATGAACAGTTGAAGCCTTCCTTCGATGGATGGCGCTTTTTGTAAGATCATCTGGATGCTGGATTTACAACGTTTATAATAATACAGTAATGATGCATGCATGGTATCATACCTATGGTCACCACTGCAGTCCCAAAGTTCTATATCAATGCTTGTTGTTTTCCCATTGATGTTCAGATTGGGAAGTTCAAACTCCACTATTCTGACGCCTTGTGTGGGCCGAGGTGGTTCAGCTTCTTCGACATTTATTGAATCTGATATGAAGTTGGCTATTCTTGTTTTACCACTCTAAAACCAAATATTTTATTGATTTTACTTACCTACATTCATGCTTAGAAGTAGGAAGAATACCTATGTGAGTTCCTCCTAATTGGTAGGTAGGTATTAAGTAGGGTGCAGAATACAAATTTTGATAAAATTATTGATTACTTACCTCAGACGGTCCAATCATTAAAATCTTCAATTTGTTTGGCTGCATTTTTCTCAAGACACTTCTAGACACGATCTAGAGTTTCTTTGAATTCTATCTAAGTATTTCTACACATAAAGGTACGAGTTCACTTATTATAAAACACACTTCCAAAGCTTTGCACTGACATTGTTGTGTTTACCTATCATTACCCAGGCAACGTGAGCAAGCGTAGACACCCTCTATGATTTTGTTTTCATTAGAAACTATTCTGCGGTTTCGCTGTTAAAATATGATATAAACTCGAAATTAATATTATGTACTTAATTCAATTATAATATGTTAAGTTTCGTCGGTTGCTACTATGGTTCTGCAATGGTTTTAACTGAAACGTTAATAATCTATAATATAAAAATGAATCGCAAAATGTGTTGGTATGCGCATAACTCAACAACGCCTGGACCAATTTGGCCAATTTTTTTTTTAAATGTTCGTTGGAGATCAAGGATGGTTTTTACGGCGAGAAAAATTCAAGGTAGGGTAGGTAGGATAGGTAGGGTACGTAGGTAGGGTAGGTAGGGTAGGTAGGGTAGGTAGGGTAGGTAGGGTAGGTAGGGTAGGTAGGGTAGGTAGGGTAGGTAGGGTAGGTAGGGTAGGTAGGGTAGGTAGGGTAGGTAGGGTAGGTAGGGTAGGTAGGGTAGGTAGGGTAGGTAGGGTAGGTAAGTAGGTAAGTAGGTAGGTAGGTAGGTAGAGAAGGGTAGGTAAGTAGGTAGGTAGGGTAAATAGGGTAGGTAGGTAGGATAGGAAAAAGGTGCATTGCAACGCATGCCGGGAACAGCTAGTTATCAATAATAATAGTAGGGGAGCCCACGATGCTAAATGGGGATTTACTCGAGCGTCGTAGAGACCTATTGGGTTGCAAAGCTTAGATGATAAGAAGAAAAAAATGTTATATGATAATACCTTTTCATCGGTGGGGGAAGCGGCTATAGATTTTTAAATATGTAAAAAAAAACTGTTGCATGGACATCCTCGAGCGCGTCAGATATTGATAGCATCAATGCCCTACGTATTTTTAATAACGTACGTATGTTAATCTGATCGTTTGCATGATGCGGGTGGTTGTATGTAAAGGTTGAAAATGAAAAAAAAAAAAAAAATATCGAGCGCGTCAGATTTTCTAAGGGAGTGTTAAGTGCACCAAAAAAAAGCTCTCATTCACTAATCTGACGATTTCGATGGGACGCAAACTCGCGGCCATTTTCATAATGTGCAAAAAAAATTCGCCATTTTGAAATACTCAAGCGCGTCAGATTAAGATATATATGGTTCATCTTTATGTTCTAAACGTACTGTCTCATAATCTGACGATTATCTAGAGGGATTCGCCTGATCTGACAAAAAAAAATTAGAAAAACGGTTCACCCTAAAGGTCATCCCTGTAACTTCCCGCTAATTTCATTCCAGGGCGCTTAAAATTGTACTTATGACATGTGACATGTGTTTCGGAGCTATTTTCCGAAACTTCCGGTGCATTGTCATGTTCCACTACACTTTGATCTTGTAAATACTGAAAGTCTCGCGGTATTTTAATTGCAGTAAATAATTTATAGCACTGTGCGTGATATAAATCATTTAATGATGATTCCATCGACAATTCGAGGTTATCATATGTTTCTCGAGACTTTCGGATAACCGGCTTGCAGTATGTACAACACAGTCAATCGACTGCGAGAATAAAAAGTTTCATAGAAAATTCAACACCCCATTTCACCCTCTTAGGGGTGGAATTTCAAAAAACCCTTTCTTAGTGGATACCTACTCTTTACAAAGAATACACCCTCCAAATTTCATGTCTCTAGGACTAGCGGTTTGGGCTGTGCGTTGATATCTCAGTCAGTCAGTCAGGACTTTGAATTTTATATGTATAGATTTATAAACTGTAATTCACATAAATAATATTAAAATAGCAAAAAAAGCCAAAACGTTGGAAACATGTTGTAAACAGTATGCCACGAACGAGTCTTTATGATCAGCTATGATGGCGTCATGGCAGCAGAAACCAGAGTGGGGACGGAGTGAGAGAGTAATAGATAGAGAAAGAGTGAGAGAGGAATAGAAACGCGGAGAAGGAAATGTAGGCATCACGCAGCTGCACGCATTTAACTTTATCGACGAATTTTTGTTATTTCGGCTTGCGGAAATCGTCAGATTATATATTTTTCATTATTCTTGAATTATTTCCTTTAAAATAAAATAAAAATTAGCTACGCTCGAGAATGTCGAGATAACGTTTTTTTTTTACAACTTTGCTGCCCTCCCCTTTCTTTACGTCACTCTCAAATTGTCAGATTAGTGGAATATACACTTTTTAGGATGTAATTAACTCACCCTACCTTAATCTGACGCGCTCGAGAATTTCTGATGGTCAATTTTTTTTTACTAATCTGATCCTGTATACTTCACGGGCGGCCTTATATATGGGCCTCATGTTTGGTGGAGGTACTTAACCGGGTACAAGGTATCCCCCTGTATATTAATCTGCCGCGCTTTAGTAAATCCCGAAATCCCTTCTAGGGCTCCCCTACTATAATGACTGACCTCTATTAGGTTTAATGGGTTCATAAGGGTGAAAGGAATTATTAGCTTACTTACCTCTATTATCTTAGTAATCCTATTGTACCTGCACGGGTACTCGCGTAGGTAGGTACGGATGTCTTGGAAAAACCGACCATGCCTTTCTAGTCAATCTGCCTTTATGAAAACGATTAAATAAGTAGGGCTATCCAGTTGGTGTAGGTACCAGGTCGAGCTGCCTATAACATTTCCATAAACTAAAAACATGTATTTTTGGAAAAATCATACTGGGATAACTATGGATATAGCTATAGAGATAATTAAAGCATAAAACAGGTATGAATAGACATCTATTAATAGAAAATAATGCAAGGGCAGCAGTAAAAATGCAGGTCCCACCGAGATTTGAACTCGGATCGCTGGATTCAGAGTCCAGAGTGCTAACCATTACACCATGGAACCGCTGGGAACGGCGACGAAATTAGGATCCACTATCGTCTACACAGAACTTGGCAGTGTAATAAAACTGCAGCTACACCTTGGTTTCTAAAATTAACTAGGCCGAATGTGCATGTGTCAATGTGTGAGAATTGGCATTTATTTTTAATTTCTATTTTAGTCTCAATCATGTGTAGCGCTTGGCACAAGAATATTATTATTTCTACTAAGTTAATAATAACAATAACAGATTATAGTCTATAATTATCCGTGTTGCTCTCCACTACCCTTGCTTGGCTGGTAGAGAATGTGCCCAAGGCATTAGGTCCGCCTTTGCACCTTTTTTGTGGAATTATTTTTATGAAATGTAAAGTAATGTGTGTGATGAAAATTGAAAAGAGAGGGTTGGTAGTTGCACTAAAGTAAATACTTAAGTACTGCGGTCTATGGTTATCGATTGTAAACAATATCCGTACCGTGGAAGAAAAAATATAATTATATTTTCAATTTTTAAAGTAAGGTTTTCATTACTTTGGGAATAATGCTTTTAGATTTTTAGCACATCGTTTATTTTTTTCAGTAATAGGTATTTAATATCCAACATGTGTTACAGCAATTTCAAGCCTTTTTTAGTAACTTGCACGAAGTTGTTAAAGAAACTTTATAGTCTTCCATACAGGAAATCTATTAGTAAGGACGAGTGATGGCACAAACAAAAACCTGTGGGGTGGGATGTCTAACGGTAGCGACCAGAGACTAGAGAGGTTCTTGACTGATACTTTAACAGTAACTGTTCCTAACAATCCTAACCACCGGGTCCAGGCAGTGAAATAAAAAGTGCTACAACCTAGCCCAGGCATTCGTTCATTAGGTAGTGAAGTGGAGCCGTTACGTAGGATTAGATACGGAGTATTCCTCATGGCATGCGCCACCATAACTGACCACCACGTGCTAATTGACCTTTACTTTTTATCCCCTTTCGAAGTTGCTTGGCTTGTTTCTTCTGAATAATTGCTTCTTACGGTTTACCTATTTCTTATTCGTGTTCGTGTGGGTGTGCTGATAGGTGCACCTTTGTCTGACCCGTGTTCGTTTGTTGTTTATATTTGGGGGTTCTAGTGCACCTTACTATTCAGGGTACCTGCTATTGATGATCATGAAATTAGTTCCCTACCTACGATTGATGATTATGATTTAAGACTTTATGTAGGTACCTATAATAGATATCTAGGTTATGTGTTTTTTTTGTAGCTGGATAGAGCCAGTAGCGTGCCTAGGAGTTGACAAGACAGCAAGCCCATAAGGCAAGCGGACTGTTCAGAAACCCGAACATCATGAAGAGTAGTAGATTATAATGAAGCTTTTAGGCTTGTATGAAAGTACCTCCATTAGAAGACCCTCCACCTTATAAGTCCTTTAGCCTTGGATAAATGTCCTAGAGAAGAGCGACCATCAGGTCAAAATACAAATGATAGGTACCTACAAAAAAAATCTTTTTCGATTTACAGTCGGACATCTTTATTATCAAGCATAACAGTAGGCGCATCAAGTGTTTGGCTTAAACGGTATGTAGTGTAGAATAACAGAAATTAAATCCTTTTTTTTTAACAGGCGGTCAAAGATACTTATAGACCGGACTCGGAACCTCAGCAACAATCAACATTGAACAGAAGTGGACGGTGATGGAAAAAGTCGAATAAAATAAACAACCTGTATGTAGACACAGGAAACCAACGTCCTCAAACTGTCTATTTAGTAACATTAGATAACGGAGAGCGACCTTGCGGTCTGCTGTCACTCCCCACTGCCCACAGCCTCTAGTGCTTTGCATAATCCTGGTGCATAGTCCATAGTACGCATAGAACTGCTGTCATTACTAACCCGTTATAATGTCTGCGATGTATAAGTTTCTTGCTGTCATATTTAGTAACGGAATTCTCGAGATGTGGTGTGTTATCGTTAATGTGGATCATAATGTAAATGCGCTTGCGTCGTTGACATGCAGGTTACGTGTTCCGAGTTTGAATTTAATTTAGTAGTGGTTTGGGTACAGTTTAGATTTTGGACTTATTTATTTAAAATTGTAAATTGCTTCGTAATTCCAAGATAGGGGTCGAGCAAATAAAAAAAAAAGGATTAGAGTCCGGTTGAGGGAAATAATCTCGCCCCCTATTACATGGGATCTAAACATAACTAGTGAAATTCGGGTGTACCTATAGGTACACCCGAATTTCACTAATTAAACTAATTCTGAAGGGTTGGGTCAGAGGCGTGCCTTACAAGGCACGCCTCTGACCCAACCCTTCAGAATTACAGGCGTGAAAAAAACTACTAAGTATAGACAGGAGTTAAGGTACCAAGTTGTTGCATAAAAATACCGAATTCTCGTTGAAGGTGTTGTTATAATCCAACCACAGCATGAGATGAATAGCTTGAAGTAAGCAGAGTAAGCTAATCTAATTAATCGATCAATCACACTTATCCCCCGATCTAGCGATTGAAATGTTCTAACTTTGTATCAAGGAACGATTGCAGCAGCTGTGGTTGCGTAACCAAGTAGATAAACATTTAGTAAGAATATAAACAAGTCTCATTCACTGACTGAAGGAATAGACATATACCTTAGCAGACATGGTTAAATGTTTCCGGTAACATTGTACATGGTGTGGGTAGTATTAACATGCATTGTAGGTAACTGTAACTGTACACACACTGGCCCACGCTGGTCTACACTGGTCCAAACTGAATGGTATTTGCGACGCGTGTTTCTTAGTCTTAGATAAAGACATTAACATGCGTTGGTTTTGAACTAGGTTGACCATATTATACCAAGTTTACGCCACGTTGCTTTTCCCAATCACTACAACGATGCGTGGCTTAATTATGTTAGCAGTGGCAGATCTTTGGCAAATACTAGCGTGACGGTTGACAGAGGAGAATGGAAGAAAAAAACGTGTTGCGCCGACCCCAAGTAACATGGGACAAGGGCAGGGATATGATGAGTGACAGACCTTTGGCCTTAAATAATAGGTTGTTCAAATCCATAGATCTACAGAAAATGTTTTAAAGTACCCGTTGGTAGATCTAAACCACAGTTACCTCTTTCTTCAGAGCAAATGAAGCTTTGCCGTCAGTTATCTTTAGTTTCATAATTTCATTATAATGAAGAAGGAACATACTACAATCAACGGTAGTATGGACAATTGGCAACCCATTGAAAATTAACATGTCCAAGGTTCTCTCTGTCCTGTACCTATGTACTCGAGTATTCATTGCAACATTATTTAATTTAATTTTTCAGTTATATCTCCTAAGATAGTTTTACAAGCTAGTGAATGTGGTGTGGCATGGACTATAAACGGCATTCATTAAAGTAATAGCCTTATGTGTATGACCCCAGTAGTGAGTGGTCTGCGACAGCAGTTTGCACTTCCGATTCACTAACTTCTATGAACGCCAGGCACTGGTTATTCGTTTAGAAGTTAGTATAAATGACAAAGATAGAAATGCTGATAAAGATGTCAATTTGTAGCCAGTGCTGTTACGACATTTCTTTTAACCGCACCCTTTCGCATTGTCCCTGAAAAGTTTAAAGGCATCCATTCTGAAATAATGTACCTAGCCGTTTTAAAACACGCGATAATAAATCTGCCTGTCCATCGTCTGGCTAAGCCTTTAGAGTGTGTAGGAAGGGTCCGTGCATAAACATGGAGCCTAATGAAATAAAATACTAACGCCGACGTTCGGAGGCGTCAACTCCTATTTCACTTAGCGCAGTCCGCCCACTCGCTCGAGAGATACATTGTGCAGTTGTGCTCACACCACGCCGAATATAAGTGGATATAATACCTTGATGTATTGTGTGTTGTGTTGATGTGTAGGGTTAGCTTGCAACGCTGCACACAACACAAGTTTAATAAGTACTGTGATTTTGGCTCAAAAAAGGCTTTCGAGTTAGTCAGATTGAACAGGGGGATCTACTGCAAATCGTTTTGCAATAATCTCGAAGATGTGTTTACATAACCCAGGAGAAAAAGACAGAACTTTTAAATCCTCATACGGTTGAAGGCTCAATGAATACAGTGGGGTTGATTCATAAAAGATGCTCCTCTCTTGCAAACTCGATGTGTTTTCTGTCAGGAAGCTATCAGCCGTCAGTGTACTTTGAACATGGATATCGCGTGTGTGTATTTATCTAAGATAGGCCCGATACATGAGCTCATTACAAGCAACATTGTCCTGTTAGTTGGATGAAACAGGGTTCTTCTCATGCAAATATTGTTTCGGAAAACAAAAATCTCCAAGATGTCGACCACAAAACCCAGGAGCTTATGCTGTTATTAAGATATATCTGTAGTTTCAGTTTCTACATTATTCGGGCCTCATTCGGGTTTTATCAACAGCTTAGTGATACTTTTCTAACTCACTGCTCACAAGAAACACATTGGTATTGTAACTAATACAAATACCGGATTGAAGTGATGGGAATTAGCTCGACAAACACTTCATGTTTAATTTAATTGGTTCCATTCCCAGATCAAGTAATCAATCACGGTTCAATAATGAAAGCATAGTTAGCACTTCAAAAGACATAGAACAAGAACTGACTCTAGACGGTGGGACGAAGCCAACCAATGAATCGAATACAATCGTGATGTAGTTTTAATGTAATTTTATTACTTTTCTCATACGGCGGGCTAAAGAATGAACGTAATACTTATGTAGGTACTTTTTCGCTTTGTGCGTCTGCTGATTTCCAATTCTAATTTAGTCTGGCATTATAATACGTAATAGCGGGCACTAGCTATTTGCGAATTGAATTTAGCGAGATTTGCATATTTTTCTTACCCCCTTGCGAAGTTACAAGAGAGATGTCATGTATGTCGTGATGCCTGCTTTCATCATGAGCACAGTTTGATAGATTAGCGTTTTTATAGTAAGTCTCGCAGACGTTGAATGGCTGCAAATAAAATACCTTACCAAGACTCGTTATGGTAAGTCTAATGTCGGGGTACTTTTCCATGTTATGTAAAAGAGAAGCATTACTTTCTCGTGTACTTTTAGCACAAATGTTGTAATGTCCGCCATGATGTATCCGCTGTGCAGTGTAATAAAACAATTTTCAGTTATTATCAAGAGAGAGCCAAATGGATCCCATTATGATGTGAAACGAGAGCTTGTTCCTAAATGCGGCGTTTATGGAAATGTTCTGTATAAGAACATTAACCATTGATGCATTAAGGTGGGCTCCGTCTATTATAGAGATAATGTTATAGAAACAGATTATTTACAAAGTATAATGATTGGTAGAATAAAATTTTAAATGTCTTTGGTTCTGAATAAATGTTTTATTTATTCTGGAGTAAAATTATTGCAAAATTAATTTAAGAGTGAGTTTTTGTAGAGTTTTATTGCGAGTAGGAAGCCAAAGCTCTGTATGAATTGCAAAGGTAACGTCTAAACTGGTTAGCTTATAGCAAAGATAATTGAGTAGTTATGTAAGTAAAAGAAGAATACTAAGGATTCTGTATACAGTTGCTGTGTCTAACTGCAGCATAAACAATTGTCATAAATCGTATCTTCTGACAATGTGAGAAATCGGAGCCCGCGTGTTTAAAACAAAGGTAAAAAAATATCCAGTCATTTCATGAGTTTTGATCGAGCTGATCAAAAATGTTGAAATTACTGATCATTTGGAGAATTAAAATGTAAAAGGTTGTTACGTTCATTTAAAACTTTTCACATTTCATTTGTAATGGTGTTCCCAACATTCGTACGATTTTTTAGGTCTATGCGAATTATTGTAACCTATTTTTAGGGTTCCGTAGCCGAATGGCAAAAAACGGAACCCGCATAGATACGTCATGTCTGTCTGCCTGTGTATGTCACATCCACTTTATTCCGAAACTATTAGGACTACACAGTTGAAACTTGGTAGGTAGATGTATTCTGTGAACCGCTTTACGATTTTTATACAAAAATAGGAAATTAAAAGATTTAGGGGGGGGGGGGGCTCCCATACATGGGACTGAAACTAAAAAAGAAAGAAAGATAGACACTTCCAAAGTGGTAAAATGTCTCCCGCCCCCTCTAATTTCTAAAGTAAATGAAGGAAAATTCTGAAAAAATGTAGGATTATAGAACTTAAAAAAACTTTCAACGAAAATTGGTTCGAAAGTTAGTTGAAGATGAAAAAGTGCCATATCCAAAGATATGGCACTTTTTCATCAAACTGCAGCAGTAACTTTATTTTTCACTAACATACTATGAAAAACAAATTTAGTTTTGCTGTTGATTGTAATACAATACAATCTATACTAATATTATAAAGAGGAAACCTTTGTATTTTTGTATGTTTGTATTGAATAGGCTCAAAAACTACTGGACCGATTTCAAAATTTCTTTTACAATTACTTAGAGGGATTCTTCCGAATCCGTATAGGCTATATTTTATCCCGGAAAATAGATAGGATTTTACGTGGTAGTGAAAATTGTGGAGTAAGGCGTCGAAAAAACTGCCGTACGTTAACGATTCTCGCGAACGCTGCCTAAATGGTTAGAGATGTATGGTTGACTTCTATAGAAAAGTTGTAGAACTCAATAATGCCTACAAAAAAGTCCGCAATAGTATAAACCAAACATTTATATTTTAGCCATTATAACCACTTTTCCATAGAATAAAAGTAATTAAAATTATTAGCCTATGTTTATTGATCATATTATCGTCAAATACTAATCCTTATCCAAATAAACTGTTTTAATGCCATCTACAAATACTACTGCGAACATAGTGTATAGTGAAGAATTAAGGTAAAGAGAAAAAAAAAATTAAAAACAAAAATAAAAGAGTTAAGCAGGTACGAAACAAAGAAATGTAACACGAATAAAAAACCTATAAAAACATACGTTCAAAACATTTTTTTTTTCAGAGAGCTTAAAAAATAAATGTCCACCCGTGCGAAGCCGGGGCGGGTCGCTAGTATATTATAAATGAGTCTTCAAAAATATTTTTATTATATTGTTTGGTGCCACGGAACCCAGCGTGCGTGTAAATACGACACGCACTTGGTCGGTTATTTAAGCTAACTTGACCGGACTATCTTTAAACTACCGCTCCGTATGAATACAGGCTTATATGTAAAAATCGTTACATTGAATTTCTTTGGACGTAGCTGGCCATTTTATGGTCTAACGCGGAATTACCATCATTACATTAATGCCCCATGCTCCGTGATATATTGTTATGGCATATTGACTTTCAAGAAGTTTAATTTACTTCCTATTGAATAGTGCATTGGCCCATGCAGGAAGACAATGTGGGATTATAAGCGATATTATAATGAGGAAGAGAGATACATAAGAGTAGAAGGAGTTCTGAAGAATTTCTGTTTGACAAGTCAATTTATTTGAATGGGATTTTGTTAACAATTTCAAGGATTTTAATTATTTACACGTTTGCACGGAACCTTAATCCTTTTCTAAAATAATATAATATCAGCTATCTGTCAATAAAAGTTCCATCAAAATCGGTCCTGTCGTTTCCGAGATTAGCCGGAACAAACAGCCAGGCAGACAAACCAAAATCATAGTTTTTTTGTTATAAGTACCGTATATACTTTCTTTTTGCCTTCAATAAAAAGCTGTTATTTTGAAATTACAAACAGACACTTCAATTTTATTTACTTTTAACTGTTTTGTTGAGCAACCAATCACAATAAATAATAAGGCAGATCGCTATTACTATGACCTAAAACACAGTCAAGAATAGGATAACTTATAATTTATGTGATACTATAACGGTAGTGAGCCACTCCTGTATTTCAAGAGCGATAACCTAGAGTAGTAGGTACCTCCATTGTACCGGTGTCCAGGTTCCTGATACCAAATTACTCAATCACGCAATCCCGGTCAGTCAGGACCTCTTGCTAGTCAACATCAATATAGTAACGTTTTCTTCTTGGCAAGATTGCAATTGCACCCTTATTGACATTGTGTGTTATATGTCTTTTATATAGACCTAGGCGTTTACGATGAGACGGTTATCGCTCAACGTAAAGCCAGAAAGCAACAGAGGAAGGAACTGAAAGGCTTTCGGTTAAGTCAGTCGTGCGTTTCCTAATGAGTGTATTCGTACGTGTATCGTATATTTTCACGCGTATTACCGGTTGTAAGGCTGAGAGGAAATCAGTTGTAATGATCAGTGATCGGAGTAGGTAGATTGAACTGGGGTCATTGATCCGAAATGTATATATTACTATGGACATTCCTCCGGAATTGGTGGATTATTGGTGTGTTTGTTTTTATTATTCCACAGATAAATAATGAATTAATTTAGTTTTGATACCTTCCTTTAAATTTTGAATTGAGTAGTAATAATTATCACTACCAACATTAACAATATTTGATTGAATCCGGAAATAGCGGAATTACTTTCCGGAAAAATGGCTTATCCATGTTATTCTTTCTGTGTGCATTTATGATACAAGTACCAAAAATCAATCTACCTACTCCGATCACTGGTAATGATGCCTGAGCCCTCGTCACCTGCCTGCTAGACTTCGTACGTGCTCCTAAACGCTAAATAATATATTATCCAGTGGAACAAAATATATTGTTTGTGTTACTAGTTAACATCATGTTTACTGAGAAGATAATAAATTTATTTACTTTGTTTATCATCAAAGTTTACTCACTTAAAATAAGATAAGACATCTGCTATTGTTATAGCAAATAAACAAACAATATTATCAAGCCTCTCACTTTGTTTACGAACGCTCCGCTAATGTGGTTCGTTCCATTCAATAGTAAATGTTGTAGTCTATTAAATGCAAGGCATCCGGGTTCGTCGTGCTATCCAGCCCGCGCACCTAAACTGTACCTACCGACCTAGGTACCCTAACGCCGTTCCTAGGTCGACGACCCTTCCTAGCCACGGAGGCGGTAGATTCGCAGGATACGATAAATTTCAATAGTGCATTGACTGCATGTACCCGGTCCAGTCTGGATAGACAGCCACTGCAACGCAAAATCATAATCATTAATGTCTAATCTGAATGCTAAAGTAACTTTATTATTGAGAAAGTGTATATTTTATTTGAAATTGACTTGAATTAACAAGTGAGTAAAAGTATTATCTTGGTAAAATGACAAAATACTCTTACTTTTTAATAGTCTTTCTCAACCGTTGAAACAATTCGCGATACGTAAATACTTTTCCTTTTACTTTGACCGGGAGGTCTGAAGATGACATTGTAAATACTACCAGAGTACCAGGCTAAACCAAGATCGCAATTCTCAGCCCGTGGAACGCAATCAAGCATGACTTGACCATTAGCGCCGTGTCATTGGAACTTTGATGTGTTTATTCAGTCGCTGTAAATGTCCTCCAAGGCTGTGTAAGTGCTGTACTGCAAAGAGAGAAGCAAATGTTAGTACAAAGTAACAAAATCATACTTAGTCTGCACAAACGGGTAATGCTAACTAACATGCTAGGAGAACGTAAGAGGTAATTGTTTAACAAGCCTTAACTTTCGTTTAAAAGGTGCTAGTACGATCCTGTATGATTTGTGAAAACAACTACCCTGGTTTTATGGTGACCAATAGGCTCATGTCAAGTTGTAAACTGGCCGTTTCGTAATTTTAATGTCCTATGGCTAGGCTTGTGAGGGCATCTCTCCCGGGTGTCTGCCAATTACGTGGCCACATACCGTCTGCATCATTACAGTGATTGTTAGTGCACTATTGTAAACTGGGCTGGTTTTTTGTGGCGTGTAGTTAAAAGCGTTGTCTAACAACGACATTTACGGCGGTTATCTACTGTAATAAAATTCAGTTTAATGCCGACTCTAAATGCAAGGGCTAATATAACTCGACGCCAATTCGTTATTATTATAATAAGAGAATGGGTCTTTTATTTCTTTTTCATTTTGATGATTTTATGATCTTTTACAGCATGACAAATTGGAAATGCATGTACTAAGGATGCTGATGCTGTTTTTATTTTACGTTCAATAAAAGTAAAAATCTTTATGCATTTCAACAAACTCTTTTTGAGATGCACTTATGTTTGCAATTATTATTCTTTGTTCTTTATGTAAATTGCTATAAAAATATAAAGCTGCAAAAATATGCTCACGTTTTGAAGGGCCCTCGGTAATTATGACGAATTTAATTTGCATTTTACACAAAACTTGTTAAATGTTCAAGGAACTGCCGACAACAATGTAATTATGTTATTATGTGGAATTACGGAGCTGTGAGGGTGAACTTCTGAGTAATATCTGGAGACAATTGTCGGGAGCGGCGTGCGACGCGGGCGCACGTCTCGTCGCCGCCTGCGCAGGAGTCGGGACGTGCCACATCGCTCATTAGCGTTTTTGCCCTAATTAACTACATGACGTGTTCAGTAGTTCAGCCAAATTAAATATGAATTATGCAAATGAATGTGCCTGTTCTTATTAAAGCTTGAAACAATGTTATTTTCAAATTGACTTTAACGACAGGGCTAACATTTTATTGTCTCGAGACATTCGAAGAGTGCATAACGTAGTTATAAACATTCTTACATAGAATGACATCTTGCATTATATCGTAATATCTGTGTGAATATAGGTAACCAACCATCTTTACAGTAGAACTATTAGATTGATTGTCCCCATTGTGACACAGCAGGCACAAATCCATTAGTTATTCGTCTTTGATGCATAGTAGATTCGGTTTCACCTCAGTTCAATATGGTATATTCGTTTTATCATGAATCTACGTAGGAGCTGAGATTTCATCCAGTCAGTCTGGTCTTGTCTCCTACGTCAATTTCTTATAATTTAGTACTCCGCTACTTGGAAGATTTAAAGTGCGACATCGAAGTTTGTCATGCTGAAATTTCATCACACTTGACTCAACTTTATCCCGTCAAAGGAAGGTTCAAATTAGTATGAAGGGCTCCTTCTCAAACTATCGCCCTAAGAAATATTAATAGGGATCTGTCAATGTAGGTAAGAAAGATAATTTAGTACTTGTAGCGAGAGACACTTGGTATTCAGCGCGAGACCCTGACTCATGTCTGCGTCGTAAATCAATCATTGATTGGTTTGAATGATGCGATAGCTCCTACTCACTTTTGTACTGTTACTTGCATACTTAATACAGGATATATGCATGTGACGTACAACAGAGAAAGCGTATAGTCATTTTAATAGTAAAGTGGAAATTATAAAGATACCGATTATAGAGATTTTCCAACAAATGCGTGTGTGTATTCTGAAAGTCCGTTGGTGAGCAAGTAAATATGGTTTATGGTCTAAACAACCTCGATCAACCTTTTCCTTTAAGAATTGATAGATCAACCTTATTTTCTTTTTTAACAGCCAGCGAGGCACATGAACAGATGTTAATATTGTCCAATGGTGGTAACCTAGGATCAATTAATTTTAATTTAACATCTAACCAAATATACCTATGTAGAAAGCTCATGAAAATAAATTCATAATTTTTTTTTGCTTTACAAAATTTTTCATACATCCATAGGTATGTTTGAAAAGAGTGTCCATGGAGTTTCTCTCCCATTCTTCTCCATGAGATCTACGATTTTGGAATGGACAACTACAATCCATTCATAGTTATCATGCCTGTGGCTAGACTGTTTGGTAGCTTATTTTTGACCATGCAAAAGTGCCTGTCAAGGCCCAATTTGAAATAAACGCTTTGAGTTTGATTCTAAGTTTAAAAAAATCTAATACAAAAATAGCTCGTGGCAATAGACAGGCCACCTATATCGCAGCACGTCAATACATAGATTACAAAGCATTCATCACAGATGACTGACACACCATTAATGATCCAACCCCAAGCTTTCCCCGCATAGCTACAACTATTTTAATGATGCCCAGATGAAACTCCATGAATGATTAGCTTGTTAATAACGCTAGAACGTACGACCATCAATTTTCTAATACCATTTTAGATGCTATTAGCTCTGGGGATTGCCTCTTATCATCAAATACGGTAGAAAGGAAGGTTATACGTCTTGATAGTCAACATTAATCCCCATTTAATGTTTTATTGAAACCAGAGCTTGTTTTTGCGCTTATATCTCCAGTTTTTATTCGTCAAAATAGTCTTATTAAACCTTAGTTGCGTCGCAAAACGGTGCTTTTTGCTATGACGCGAGTGAGGCGATTGCATCTGTAAGTTGATTGTGAATCACTGCTACTTGTGCCCTGCTCTAAGTGGGTGCATGCGTCGGCGCAGAAGAGCCCTTGCTCATGCTAATGCACCGAAATGACATCACTAAAATGCAAAGTATCGTAATTGTAATGGCCACCGCTGACACCGCACTATCTACCATCGCGCGCAGTAAGTGGACTGATCCTATCGACTGCTGGACAATGAGCCACACCACTACCGGCTCTTTGATTGTCGATATATTGCTAGTATTGTTTCACATATCGATCTTATCGTTTATTTATATGTGTTTCTGACCAACGACAGCTTCACATTCTTATTCATCATTAACTTGCTCGATCGACACAAAGAAAATGAATAGTCCATCAAATGATAGCCTCAGTTAAAGTACTTGAATGCTATTTTCGTATTACCAAATGGTAGTCTATCGACTGCGTTCATCTCTGACATCTAATTTGTGTAAGATCTCAACGTCTAACCAACCATTTGAGTCGCATGATTGACGGGGTGTCGAATGAAACACGTTTCAATTCCATAAATACCGTTCGGATGTAGTTTGATGATGGCAGTGATGCTGATTACACCAGTTGTACCTCTATGATTGATAACTTCGATGCGAACGACACCTAAGCCAGCCCATCGACTGTTATTTAGTCGCTTCTATACTTATTTTCTGTAAGCGGCGCGGCGTCAAGAATCAAGACGCATTAAAGTCTGCAATACAAAAGGATATAAATTAACTTTCAGTTCAGTCCTAAATAAACAAAGTAAATTGAATATAATATTTTAAATTCAATCGCAGTTTTATCGTGCATCTGCAAAAGTAACGAGTGTTTAATTTTCGCGGCGTCGGGAGCTGCAATAAAAACGTTCCGCTATTGAATGGGAGCGCGTAGGTAGGCGGTAGTAATTGATTACTGTGGCGAACACGCTATCAGCTTATCGCTCCATCGGAACGTACGCACAATGTCCAATAAACTAGGTGATGTTATCAGTCGTTGTAAATGAATCAGTTCAGTTAAGCTCGAAACCCTAGACGAGGGACGAGGTGACGGCTCTACTCGCTAAAATACTACAAGCAGACAGTCCATCTTATTGTTCCGCTCGAGTTTATTCCTGACCTTTGGCTGAATATATTTCGTATCCAGTTGCATGAACGGTCGTTACGAATCACTGAGTAGTTGAATAATGTGTACTTAGTAATTCTGATGTTTCTTTTGTATTGGTTTGAAGGGATCGAGATTTATTCCCCTCCGAGTATGTAATGTAATGAATTCTTTACTGTAGCATAATGCATGTTCCAGTTTATCGAACGAGCTTATAAAATGTTAATGTAACCCTAAATGCTATTGACGCCTTAATTCAATAAAATAAATGAGTGTACGAGCAACTCTTTTTACGCAAAGATAAAGTGATATTTTTATGTAAAGATAAAGTGATCGTTAAACTTCAATAAATTCCTGGAGCTTTAGCGACATTTAAATCGCACTTCTTCTGAAACGCTTTTTATGCTGATTCTTGTGATTTTTAGCGTTATTTTACATTCTGGAGGCGATCATGGTAATGACATGTAGCTGGTGTAAGAGTATTTGTTCTGCGGCCGTCCAGTGCGACCGAGGTGCGTAAATTGTAATCCTTGAGACATTACGAGGGCATTACGCGAGGCGGGTAGCGCCAGTGTGTGCTGCCCGGCACAACGACGTAGTATTTACGATTAGATATGGAAAAATAAAAGCACGAAGAACTTTTATTCAACTTTTCCTCTCTCTTAAATTCAAAGTTATACACATAATAGGTAAAACGTAAGAACGCGGTCCGCGAAACAATTCGTTAAAGCAAATTTGTAAAAAATAAAAGGTTTTTAAAATTCTCTTTGCGTCAAGATTTGCATTTCGGTAAAGAGATTTTGTGGCCTGAAGCTGACTTTGATTAAGGTATGAATGTTGCTTTACCAACAATTCAAACTCAAACTCAAAGCATTTCTTTCAATTAGACCATAACAGGCACTTTTAAATGTCAGAAAAACAAAGAAGGCGAAGCTACAGTCCCAGACACAAGGCATAATAACTTGTGAAAGTACTGTAGTTGGCCATTCCAAACCGTAGATCTCTATGGAGAAGAATAGGCAAGGAACTCCATGGACAGGGACATTCTTTTCAATCAAAATATTTTTACAAGATCTTGGTATGATGTAACCAAGATCTTGTAAAAATATTTTGATGTTGAGATTTAAAATTTACATAAGGTGTTTCAGGCCCATGGGCGTTTACCGTTTATTCCTGGTGAAGTATGATAGACCGGTGCGTCACGTACCATCTGGATAATGCGGCAGTGTGTGAGGAGGTGGGGACACGTCATTACAACCACATTACCGATTTATTTCGTCACACACGACTACTCCCCGACTTTACTTTTTTGCCTGACTGAGCTCGCAGCTACGCAATATGGTAAATCATGAACATTTACGCAAAATTATTGTGATTTAACTTAGTTGCAGAGTTAGGAATGTTCAGAGAGGGAGTTTTATTTAAACAAATATTTACTTTTATGAAAAAAATAATATTTGTGTTCTAAAAAAATATTTGAATTTTCCATTTTTCATATTAGGCTGTTTAGCAGCATCAAACCTTTAATTCTTCTTCAACCTGGCGAAAGCAAAGCGCGGAAAAAAAAGTAAATTAAATCATAGTTTCCTAATCATTCCTGACAAAAATACTTTCCGTTCTAATATTTTTTTTTTCGAAAGTGTATTGAAAAACGTCGTTGGATATGCAATAGGATTAATTACTGCAGTTCTCGGCTCCATAACAGCCTCGCCTGCAGCTCGGATGTTAATTCCGCCTCGAACATAACAAAGTTTCCACACGTACATCAAAATTTACTATTTTTTACCTTGTCCCGCCATCTTTTAGGTACGTCTCAATATATGTATTTTGAAAAACAAAATTTATTTTTGTATGTATTTAATGTACCTACTCTTATAAGCTGATTCATAGATTCTGCTTTCCAAGCACGTCGAAGCGCTCTAAACCCAGTGAGCAATATAAGTTTAAGTATCTGCTAAGAAATAAATGTGTTGTGCCTTCTGGCGCTAGGCCTTGCAATTTCCGGGCAGTATTGGACCACATCCGCTGTTACAGAGCGTCGGTAAAGGTGACCAGTATTTATGGCTAGGCTTTAGAGTACCCCCGTATTATAATACCAGCCTGTTACTGTCCCACTGCTGGGCAAAGGCCTCTTCTCATACAGAGAAGGCACGAGGATTGATCACCACGCTTGCTCAAGACGGGTTGGCGATTTCAGACTTATATTAATTATAAGTCCAGGTTTTCTCACGATGTTTTCCTTCACCGATGTCTGTGATGTCCAAGATAAACTTAGAAAGTACATATGAATTGAAAAAGTCACATTGGTACTTGCCCGGATTTGAACCCACAACCTCATGCATGAGAGGCGAGGCCTTAACCTCTGGGCCATCACACCCCCGTATTATTTCCTAATAAATAAACACAATAAATACATAAACGCCTTTTTCCGACGGTGGTAGGCAGAAACCACAGAAAGCCACCTGCTAAGATCCTTACATATTCCTTTTGCCTCGTCCACGTCCGATACAATATTGAGATGCAATTTTTTACTCAATATTATCTAAGTGTCTTACTGCACTAAGTTACAGGTACTCAGTGGCCCAAAAAGTCTGACAACCAGCCTTACCAAGGGGTATCGTATTACCCATTACTAACTGGGTTGTGGAGGTCAGATAGACAGTCGCTCCATGTAAAATATTGTAATTCAGCTGCATCCGGTTAGACTGGAAGCCGACCCCAACATAGTTGGGAAAAGGCTAGGCAGATGATGATGTCTTACTGCACTAATGTACAATTAATTAAAGGGTGCACAAACTTTGTCTTTTGGGCTTGGGGATTTTCTCCATCGAGAAGAATATGCCTGCTCTATGGAAGTGACCTCTAGTACATATAGATGTGGAATAAAGATAGCTACCCTATTTTGAACAAAAACTTGGCTCAAGACAGATGACGTTTTTCCCTAAGCTGAATATTTGAGTTCCACATTCAACATTCCATATTTATCTAAATCAAAAGCCACGAGGTCTGTTTATGGTCAATCCGTGAGACAGTGCCATCAATCGTGTTTTACATCTGATATAGACCTTCATAGCCATCCTTATAAATATTTATGAAATACTTTTTGCACGTACAGTGGCAAGCACCAATATGTATAGGTACACTTACCTAAATGCAAGTGAACTTCTCTTGAAGTAACTATTATAGGCCCCCCACACAGATTTTTTCATAGGTAATTTAAAAAAAATCGGCTGCATCCTACAAAAGTTAACGGGTTAACGTACACGGTCAAAATGCACAACACAGCACCTTTTTTTTATATTACCTATGTATAATTTCTATGTGGGGTTTCGAATGATGTACTGAATATGTGGTAACCGTTTATTTGTGCGTCGTATAACTTTAAAAATTCTCTGCTCTACAGTGTTGGCGCTAAGGTGGAACATACAAACAAACATAGGCTGCTAAAATCATAACCATTGCTTTTTGCTTTGCCGTAGTCGGGTAATAATATCTCCTCCACATGTGTTCTGAAATGCTCGGAATATGTTTGTAATAATAGGAGAAAATTACTTTTACGCTAAGTGCTGCTAAGTGTACACATATTAGTGCTCCTGATTGTACTATGAACCACGTGCCAGGAGGCGTACAGCTCTATATTTTAAAATACTTATCTGTTATCCTCCCATATTGGGTATGTCCAGCGTTTTGCATAATACATGCATTTGATCGTGTGCAGTTTAGTGCCTCTGCTTATTTATGTACACATCTATGTATTGCTGTATAGTGATTTTATAAGTTTGCTTACAAATGTAAATTTAGGCACATAGAGTTCAAGTTTTATGATGGTATTAGGACATAGGAAAATGTGGGGCTCTAGTTCTTTATTTCGTTTTGCAGCAAAACGAATGAAAAGATTATCAAGGGTTTCAATACGATTATGAAATAAGGAAGAAAGTGATTAAATTCTTATCAAAAGCTGTGTCATTTAGCATGCTTAGGTACATTTTCTTGTTTGAAAGCCTAACCTGGATTTTCAAATGTTAATAGTGATAGTGGCCTCTAAAGTTCACTTTAAAGAAGAAAGTGGATCTAGCACTTTTCAACAATGCTAGTTACCAACACCAAATAAATAAAGATTAAATACGAAAATGAAACGACAATTCTCAGATAGCATTTATTCCGGTGCAGATGGCGTGAGCGAGCGTGCGCGTGAGCCGGCGTCGCAGGCGCAGCGCGGCGCGGTCGATGCGCGCGCGCCGCCCGTACCGCGCGCACTCGACCACCACGGTCGTGTTGCACGACTCCTGCGCAAACGTGATTATAACCTCACAACATGCCCTTATTTATTAGAGAAATATTTGAAAACGTGAGCTAAATATCCCTCGGTATTGTGGGTACAGTTATTTGTGGATACGGTGGAATTCTTAGCTGTAGTCATACAAAATGTGGCCAACTGCTGTTCAGTTGCTTATTCGGCTGAATAGGTTTGAATTGGTTCAGTTCAGCAATATACTCCATACCAATATCTGTTATACTTAAAGGCTAACTAGTTGATTCATCACACCGAACTTTAACCACATAGTAAAGGTGGAAACATAACAGGACAATGGACAGTAGTCAGAAAGAGACACGTAGCCTCGAATCTAACATGATAGGATGTATAAAAAATGAATAAAATTAAGATTTTGGTCAAAATAGTGTATGTGCGTGAATCAGGATTTTCCAAAATGTAACCCAAAATGGGTAAAAAAGGAGATGAAAGTTTTCATTTGCATGTGAAAGTTTTGTGTAGAAAGTTCGAACTATAGACTACGATTCGTTAGGACTTTCCTACACGGATGAAATCACTGGCAAAGTGTTAGTTTAATGTACTTTAGAAAGATCGACTAGTGAGATTCTCTCGACTTTTCTCGCGTGTGAAGCAATTAGCACAGTAATCAGTTACCCTATAGACAAGATAAAAAAGGCAAAAGTAATAAAATAGTACTTAATTTTATTTTAGTTCTCACCTTATAATGATTGAGTTGCACTTCACTAAAGGGCGCTGACCAGCCAACGGACCCTGACGCCCCCAGGCTCTTCAAAGGGTAATGGTTGAAAGCTGTTAGAACCTTTTTAGTCAACATCCAGCTCTTGCTGTAGTATCCTATAGGACTGATCACCGCCGAACTTACTACGTGTTTTACTAATTTAGGAGTAGGTAATTCACTACCACATCTAGATTTGTACTGCTCATTTAGCACTTCATCATCTTCTCTATCATCTATGACTTCATTGCTTAAATTATTTGTATCTTCTATTAATTCTATTTCATTTATTTCTAAATTGTTATGCTTTTTAATCCGTACATCGTCTCTTTTGACGTAAATTTTGCTCTTTACTCCTTTGCCATCCATGCCGTATTTATCAATATCTTGCATGAAGTCAAAGAAAAATACATTTTGTATCAATATAGAGGAACGTTCTGAAGACTTCCAACCGTAATTATTTAGACGATTGAGTAACTCTGGCCACGTATCTGCAATTTTTGGCAAAACTACTTCGTCAATGTCCAGTGGAACGATAAACTCTGATTCTTTTATATTTCTATATAAACAATCATTATAAGTTATAATATGATCTCTCCTTCGTTGCCAAAGAGATCTTTCCGACTTATGCTTAATAGGAACATGGAATAGTCTAACAATACCCTTATCTTGATAGTGCAGTAGAACTCTCTTTGTCTCTTCTGCGACTTCATCTACATACATATCTATCAAATCTACCCCAAGTATTTTATTGATTTCAATCCACTCAACTAAGCTTTGAGATATATCTTTATCAAAGTCCATGTCTTTGACACAAATTGTGAACATTCTTGTACTTTTATTATTTCCTTTATCGGGTTCCAATCGGAAAGCATTCGTGGGGTCATCACAGGGTTCTGTTACAACTGATACGACTGAGGGGCCATAAAGAGATTCAGTTAGAGGGCAAGACAGTAGCAACGGGGTATCAACTTCTGATAACGTAATGTCCCACTTGTGCCACCATATTTCCAGAGGCTTCGCTGCGACCACTTCGACCGTATCTTCAATTAAATCTCCGTTTCTCGAACGTGTTTGGCAGAACAGCGTATCTTCCGTTGAAAAATTACGTCCTGTTGAAGAAACACAAATGTTAATAAAGAATAAGGAACTAGACAACATGCTGTCTCAAATAGATATTAAGGATAGAGCAAACGGAGATAAATATAACAATTATTTATGAGAAAATAAAATGATTCCTACAGTTAAGTGAGATGTGAGTGAACGGAAAGTGCTCGCCGGCACCGTTTCAAGCATCTTCCCGACACTCATAATTTATATAGAGAAACTCCATTACTTGGACTTATATAATAGTAATTTGTTGAAATGATTTCCTCGGGTACACTTGCGGTGCTTTGCGAGGAACTGTCATTAAAACGGTGCTTCAATTACAGGCTTGCCTAATCAGGATGGTACGCCTTCCTAGTGGAGACGGCCAAGAAAGCAATTCCCTTTTTGTTGTGCCTACGTTTTTATAGGTGGATGGGTTTTACAGTAACTGTTGTTTGATTTCTAGGTAGTAGTAAAGTTTACAGGTTTTCACATAAATCGTAAAAATGGTGATAGGCTCACGTAATGGTTCCTAACGGGTAATGAAACATGTAGCTAAAACACTTTTCAATCCAAAAGCCATAAATTGAATATTAATCTAACTGTACATTCGAAAGTTCAATATTGCAAAGTAATTTAAAATAAAACGTTTCAGTAACAAATGAGTTGAAAGCCAACCACTGAATTCAATAGGCATGTTTATTTTTAACCGCAAAAGGGAGCTATAAAATCGACAAACAATCTTTCCAAACCAAATACAAAACGTAAAAGCGAAAGGCAGCGGGAAGGGCCAGTGTTTAATCCGTCTCTCATTCCTCACCACAACATAGGAGTTGGGTGGGTTTATCTCGGCAGGGAAGGAATTTACACGACGCGTACGCTCGCCTCCAGTGACAAATGAGTGTGAGCTTATCGGGCCGCGCACTGTCGCCGGCCCAGCACTTTCCATCCCAGCTTTTGTTACTTTAAATCCTTTAATGTGTTATAAAATACATCTACAAACTATACTTAGTACTAGCACCATTTTAATGAGACATCGTACGTGACTTATTGGTAGCACACATTTTAAAACAAAAAATCTCCTCCCTTGATTAAGTTGCGAACGTTGCAACTTTTTGTTTTGTATGCAGAGAAAATAAGGACTGGCGATCGGCTATCACAGACTCCGGTAATTATGGCGTTGGTTTATCAGTACTTGAGATTTCCCTGATGTCTTTATTGACCGAGATTATTTTGTTTACCGGACTTTATTTACTTTTTCTGTAAAAGCAGGCGAGGCAGTAAAATCTTAAGTAAGCTGTCTGTTTGCGCTGATCTCGAGAATCACTGAATTATTTTGATAGTTTTCACATAAATGTGGATTATAGAGGACAGCTTTAGCTCATAAAATGTTGTTTGTAAAAGAGAATAAGAATTTGTGAAGTAAAAACGCCCAGGGTGTGAAATTATGGGGCGTGTTAAATAAATTCTGCATTGTCCGATACATTCGCGCATGCATGTTTATGTCATAAAATTTTATGTAGATAAATTTATTTTTAAATTGATTCCCAAGAATCTAGAGTTGTTTGCATATTTCAATATGTGTTTAGGGTGAATTTATATAATCGTCTTGAATCGTTAGGGACGAACGTATGAGTAGGAAGAATATAATTACACGCGTCCGCGCAGGCTGGGTACTGGGCAGGACGGGAGGACAGGAGCGCTCGCGGCGACGCGCGTGCGATCCGCGCAAACAAATATAACTTAATTGCTGATTAAGTTTCTGTATAAAAATTAAAACTTTGAAAAGCTTGAAGTCCCCGATGCGCTTGCGTGGGGCGAGACGAGATAGCATCTTGTAAACGAGAAGGAATGCAAAATCTGATGAAAAAGCACAAACTTAACAAATATGGTTAGAACACATTTGATATCTTAAGTGGTTTGTGTACTCTTTTAGATTGCTTTCGAGTTCTTTTGCATGTGTATTTACGTATCTAATATCATAAACTGCTAAGCATAGCATGAGGGCTTGATTCAAGTTATATAACCAGTTTTGTTTACTACGATTATAAAGACTAATTGCGAAAAAATGGCGACGGGTGGAACTTGAATAATTCATATAGCGTACGTAACTTTTAATTAAGTGTCACTAACCCTTTGCATGTGACGATGTCCTGTCAATTATGAGGACATTAATGTTTTGCTGCGTAAATGTTGCAGGAAGACTAGTGCGTACTTACCACAAATTAGATGCGCCGTGTACGTAATAGATGTGCAGTTTGCAACTCTTTGCAACTTATTATTTAAGTGGTAGGTAGCTTGTATTATGTAACTTGCTGAGTTAGTGGTTAATTATAGAGGGGTTTCGTTACTACCTTAGCATGTTTTACAGTTCTGTAGTGGACCATGAAAACATTTAATTTCTTCGTAACCGTCCAGTAGATACCTAAGTTTAGTTGTAAAATTATTTAATTTTAGTTTAACATCGAGCTCAATAGATGGCATTACCGGTCATGTCGGTCGTATTATTAATTTTAACAGTGTTCTCAGTATTTGGTCAAAGGCTTCTCCCAAATTTTAGCACAACACCTGGTTGTTCATCTTTCGCAGCCAGTTTTATCAAAACTTTTTGATAGCTGCATACTTCTTATAAAGTAACCAATTACATCTGCGTACCGTGGAAGGTTGCGAGAATACGGACGTAGCGTTGCGGAGCCCGATCGTCGTAGTACGCGGCGTACAGCGATACGCGCGTACCAGCTACATGCTGCCACTCCTGCGCACTACGCGCATCACCTGGCCAGCTTCGGTCCTGAAACAATGCAACATATTTCTATTAACACAACATCGGGATTGTAAAATGTACGGTATGTTACAATATGGGTTGAGCTAACATGACCACGGTTAAAGTTTCTGTTTGATATGTAAATAAATATTTCTCCACTATTCCGAGACGGTTTTTCACAATAGGCAAAAGGAGAGGACTTTAATCAAAGTTAAAGCACAAAATTTGAAAACATTCGGTAAATCAGCCTATGGGCCGGAGTCGTCACGCCAAGGAAGGCCTAGAAAACGCTCGCGTGACGACCTAGAGGCGTTTGTGACAGATTGGCCAGAGAAAACCGCACGGAGAGGAGTATAGGGCTATGGGGGAGACCTTTGACCAGCAGTGGGACATTAGAGGCTAAGTAAAAACCAATCATCCTATAACGTCCCAATACTGACACACGAATCTCCTCTTGTGAGATTGAGTGGGCCATAATGCTCCAATCAGGCTAAGTCCGTTTGGTACGTCCTGTTTATTCGGACCGGATGACGTCAAAATTATTTTAATTGAATATTAAGTATTCAAAGGGCAATAATTCATGTGACACTGTGACCTAGTAGCGTCCACGCGCACATTGTAAATATTTATGATGTAAGTACATGTAAATGTGGTAGCTGTATGTATGTACATGGCCTATATGCGGTTCATTGTACTGTATGACTCGTTGTTCTGTGATCGCAAGCCCGACTGCTGAACACGAAATTCTGGGTTCGTATCCCAGGTCGGGTGAAGTGCTATTGGGTTTTCCATCAGGAATTCCTCAGTGAGTATTATATGAGTATTTGTGGCCAGTTGATGGCAATAAACTCGCCCCCTATTGCTTGGGACTTAAATATTACTGGTGTAATGTGGGTGTACCTACTAGTCTTACCAAGGGGTATCGTATTACCCAGTACTAACTGGGTTGTGGAGGTCAGATAGGCAGTCGCTCCATGTAAAATACTGGTATTCAGCTGCATCCGGTTAGACTGGAAGCCGACCCCAATATAGTAGGGAAAAGGCTAGGCAGATGATGATGAATGTGGGTCTACCTACTATTAGGTAAACCTCTGCCCAACACTTTGGGGATAACAGGCTGATGTTATGTTATGGTAGCTGTATGTACATGGCATATAAGCGGTTCATTGTACTGTACAACATCAATGTGTAGGCACAAGTGTTATCTTTCGAGCATTCCATATAACCTAGTTTGTATTTGCATTAATGGATCTAATATAGCGGGTCTATAAAAGTATACTGTCGTGTAACGACACTTAGGACCATGAGGTTTAACTGGTATTCAAATTATATTAATGCAGGATAATAAACTGATTAACGTAATAATTAAAATATAATTAGATTTTTCTTAACAAGATTTTTATAGAGAGTCGATTTATAAAGCTTTTCTTATGCGTAAGTAGAAGGTACATTTTGTTAAGAGGCCATTTAAAAAAAAATGATTTGTTTTTTTCGGCAATGGTTCAGAGTTCAATATTATAATTAAATACGGTTAAATATTCGCTTCTACGAACGGTTATCCAATAACTTTTTTGTTCGCTATATTATTACATATTTTCCACCGTAGTTCTGGCCATGTTTAAATTAGATAATTAGCTTGTGTTCGATACTGTCGATCAATGTGTCTTATTAGTAGGTGGGTGACCGGATATTAAGGATTCTTCACGGTGTACCTCGAAGCAGCGTTGCTAATCGTAATTAGTTTACTAGGACGCTCTTGATTGGTCGGATTAGTTCTTCAGTAGGCGTTTGATTGGACAGTTTAGTTTGAAAAAAAAATGATTGGTTGGCAGAACGCGTTGATGTCTAATACAGGAATAGCTTGGAGGTGCAGAGTGTGACGAATTGGATGGTTAGCTAGGATGCAAGGATAATTATTTATCTGTCTACGATAGCTCTTAGCCATTTCTTCCGATCAGTGAATTCATCATTGAACTAAATAATATACGGTGTACATCGATGCGAAAACTGTTACAAGGAATTCAGCACACTTACATCTCATCATCGATTTTTCAGCAGTTACAGAAATTTGAATAAAATTTTGATAAAGTCTTAAAAACCTGGTGTTAACCATGAGGTCATTCATGCCACCCAAGAAGTAGACCCCAACAACTAAAACAAACCAAATAGTTGTTCTGATAAAATGATCGTTCATTTCATTACACTGTTTGTGTGTAAGTTTAAGTGTAAGCATCGCGCTTATCGCTAGATCTGCGCAAAGTAAAGTAAAATAAATCGGTGTTGAATTAAATTCTCACAGCACCTACGATTATTTGTGAATTGTAACGAACTCGGTGTGAACAAGGCAATAAAATCGGCCCATGTGCGCAAGCGCAGGCTCATTGAACACCGTTTATTTTATAAGAGCGTTTGAAACCGACACATAAAAGTTTATAGTTCCAGTTTTTAGAACATTGAAATTATTATAAAATTATCATTTTAAAAGTTTAATATCCATATTTTAATCAATTTAAATTGTTTAGTTTGGTAATAATTCATGATTTATACTTCCTATCGCGAGTCATAATATGGCTTTTTAATGGAACGTCTTTATTACCGTCAGACGATGTACCTACCTGATTGTAAGTTTTATGGGAAAGTAAGGTAGCATTACTGTCTTCAGAAATTGCGTTACATTCACACTGTGTATCAATTTTAGGGTAAAAAAACAGTTTAAAGAAATGATTTCTCAAATTCGCGTATTCAGTGGAACGTCAAAACAATTACATTACAATACGCGATTTTTTAAAACGCTTTCCCACCTGTTGATGTGTTTGTCGAAAACTGACAGTTACAACTATTGGCAATTACACGGCCATTGCCATAAACTTCGCGGTTCGTTAGCGCAAGACCGCAGCTGTCTACCTGGATATTACTTACACGACCAATATCTGCAATAAAACATATTTTACAGAAAATACCGTGTCTAACATGAACTGAGGTTTCAATAGTTAGTGAGAAATAACAAAGGAAAGAGCTGTGTAGGTGGCTTTTTACTGGTCGGTTATTATTTAAGTCCTTCGACACGCAAAGAAGAAGAATAGTTAGTATCCTAACCGAAACATGAAATTACAGTAAAGTCATAACATTTACGACACAAATAACTGTAAGCAAATGTTTAACATAGCACATGAGCTGATATGAGGTAAACCTCACTGAACGAAATGCACTAAACGCGACCGAACTATTCATAGACACGTCGCTCGTTTGCGACAAGGATGACGTAACTCAAAAAAATTGATTATGCGTTTTTGTTTATTCAATGAAGTAACAAAAAACATAAAATAAACCTTTCATCTTTTGATAAAAGGTTTCTATGCAAAAAAATATTGGCAACATAATAAAAATATTGAAAAAAAAACCGCTTTCCTGAATCGCTTATTTGTCGAGTTATGTCATTATTGCCGCATACAAGCGACGTGTTCTCGTGCAGCGGTAGGGTTAGGCGCAATTGTGCATAGATACACCATGGACTCTATAGCGAATGAACTATCGCGAAGCAGTAAGAGCTAAATTATAATAAGCCATAAAGCTGATTTAAGGTTTGCTTCACTTCGGCGCTGAGTGTCAGTCGGTTTAATTTGCGTAAGTCTGAGCTGGCTGCGTCCCACGGCCGACGCGAGGCTTTACTGCCCGCGATGATTTATAAGGAGAATGCAAGTGGAAGCTTTGTAAAGAGAATGCAAGTGGAAGATCCTTTTACTCTGGACGCTCTTAGCTTGCACATCGTTCTCACATAAATGTATAATATCCACATGAATGATGTAACCAAGATTTTGTAACAATTTTAAGAGAGTCCATGGAGTTTCTTGCCCATTCTTCTCCATAGAGATCTACGCCTTGGAATCGGCAACTACAGTACTTTCACAAGTTATTATGCCTTGTGTCTGTGACTGTAGCTTCGCTATTTGTTTTTTTCTGTGACTTTCAAAAGTGCCTGTAATGGTCTAATTAAAATAAATGCTTTGAGTTTTTTGAAGCCCTTGTGGAACGCCAACCCGATTTTAACTCTCTCGTGCTTTCGACGCTCAAAAAAGAGAAATATTACTATTTCCACTAACGATGCACGTTGTAGGTCCGCTTTAGAAGCTCCTAGTTAAACACATATAAAGGTATAAAATATTTTTTATGGCAATTTTAGGTCTCTTTTTTAACAAGTAACTATAAAAGATTTAATGATTTGCAGCAAAAAAAATGCTGGACCGAAAGAATAGTTTTTAAATGTAATAAAATTGCCAGTTAAATAAAAATGGAATTGTCAGTTATTTCAAGACTTACTTATTTTATGAAAGGAAAATCATTTTAATTTTTTTTACTCTTGATTGTTAGAAACAGATATAAAACATAATAATACAGTACCCATCCATTCCCATGCAAATTGAAATCGTATCAACGCTTTAACTCTCTCTCTGCATGCTCTACTAAACTACTAAAGAAATAAAATTGTTTTCAAATATAGGCCGATCTCTTCACCTTTGTAAATACAACAAACAGAGAAAGTGTTAATAAAAAGTTCCTTTGTGATTCCTAACGGGGTTTCAAATTACTATAGCACCGTTTTCCGTCACGTACCATGAGATTCGATAGGATACTTCCATGCTTACGTGACTTGGTAGTTCTGGTCTTCTGGAGTACCTTACATACAATGATTAGTTTTTGTTGTATAAAAAAGTGAATCCTGCGCTGACGAGTTCACTTTATTGCATCGTCATCTTGCCCTTGCCCCATATTACTCATAGTCATAGTCTTCGTCTCCCTCTCCAACCGTTAACATTTATATTCACCAATCTTTAAGGCATTTGCTGTATTGTAATTTTTCGTCCTTATTTGGTCATTGAAGTGATCAGAATCCTGAATCCATGTAGCCAATGCATTTAATACTTCAGAGGTTTTAAGAATGGCGCAAAATGCAATGACGCAATAATATTTGTATTAATAATATTATAATTACGTGTAATAATTCGTTAGATAAGGGTGCGATGAAGGTGACGTACCTTTGTAAGGTAAAAGGTTTAAATAAGTCATCATCTGCCTAGCCATTTCCCAACTATATTGGGATCGGTTTCCAGTCTAACCGGATGCACCTGAATACCAGTATTTTACATGGAGCGACTGCCTATCTGACCTCCACAACCCAGTTAATACTGGGTAATACGATACCCCTTGGTAAGACTGGTTGTCAGACTTTTTGGGCGACTGACTACCTTACGACTGTCAAAGATTTAAAAAAAAGAATGGCGATACTAATGTATTCATCTTCGGTCTTGGCTAGTCTACCTTGCTACTAAATAAAACAAAAACACATAAACACACACACACACAAACTTATTGAGTATTGAGTAAATCTGCAGTCTGCTGGTAGTGGCTAATTAAGTGATTACCAAATCTGTTCTATACCACACGGTGAGGTTTTTTGGACAAAGAGTAACAATTTGTTTTTTTTTTCATATCACAGAGTTGTTGTCATTGCATTTTCTTTTTAAATTAGATCAGTAGAAAAGTGCAGGTTCATGCCCTGTTTGGTCAACTACGTAGATAGCTTTTCATCACATGAGCTTCCACCTGTGGACAATTACGACTTTACGACATTGTAGAAAAAGAATCGAATTGCAAATATTGCCAGGTATGTTATGCCCTGATGACTCCATGGTTATTATTAGCTCTTGCTTGGTAGGAAATGGGTATTTACATTTGGTATTAGAAAAGGTTTGCATATTGCTGGGTATTTGCGTAATTATAGACAAGTCGTCGTCACGCTACTGGATCTTAAAGGTGTGGGTTCCCTGTGATCGTAATTGTATGGTTTGCTCATCAAGTCCTGTTTGATAAGGTGGCTCTACGGCTAGGAATAAATAATGTTGTTTTCCCTTATTACGACTTTAATATTAGCGTTTTCTTTATTTTTTTTAGGATGAAATGTGAATTAAGATTTTTATACTTACATGCCTCGATTTGAATCCTGAAATTGATCGTAACATTGAGTACTTAAGACGATAGACGACTGGTTATTCACTCAGCTTTCGAATGAGCTTCTAATAGTTAATCTTCTTGAATATAAAGGGTGTAAATAGACCCTTAACGAAGCCGAAAGGCACTTGTTCTCCCCGTCATTGCGATCATTTTTTTATTCTGGGCCATACCTGGGAACCTTCTAGTTACGGAGATATTGGGGGTCAAAGTTCCAACTTTTTCACAAGATTTTTTTTAAAAACAACTTTTTAAGGTTTTAACTTCACTTTAATTGATTCCTTGATCCGTTTACTATTCAAAGCATCCATCAGCACTAAGTTTTGAGTGCGTTACATTGAGTTTTACCGTAAAACGTGATTTTTCACCCCAAAAAAAAAAGACGTTTCCCAGCAATAATTTTTGCGTAGAGTTACTTAGTTTGATGTATAGAATGCTTGGTTGACGGCTTGGTGAAGGGTCTGTTTACATCCTGTATATCATTCAAGTCTCTTTTACTATTCTATTCTATTTATCAAGGTTCAGATGTACATTATGTCAGTATGTAGTTTTATGGTCACGACTTGTCATATACATTAGTGTGAACATTAAACACCATTGGTGATACAACAATAAATGAAACAAAGAGAGCTCATAAAAAGATAATGACGGCAATAAAATGGTAATAATACACCGAACGCGAACTACGTGGCCTTATTTCACAAGGACCAAATATCGAACGCATCTGTACAATCACATTGTACCTTTAACACTAATAATATATAATCAATTCAGTTCTTCACCCACACAATATACTAAGAAATAAGTCCAAGGTGCGATGTGTAAATCACATTTTTATAACGAACCAAAATCGTGAGGTATTATTAATTTTTTTGCGGAATTAAAATTCAATTTTGTTCTAGACATTTTCGTGACAGCAATGCTTACGGAGATAATGATAATCTTTATTTGTGATCGTCTGCCGCAGCACTCATAAAGTTTTTTCAGACTTTACTCTTCGGTCTAGTTCGTGGGAGATACGACGTGGTGATATACTAGTCTAGTACTTAGTTAAACTTAGTTACTTTGATAATCATTGTTTTATATAAATTAGAAGCATTATTTGAGTTTTTGTAAGTGTGAGTACCATGTAGACTTTCTATTATGGTTAGTAGGGCTTATCCTAATCTTTATGGTTTTAACTGTAGTTTTGTTTTATTTTCCTATCTCTACACTGTGCTCACATATAGAAGCAACAATATTGTCTCCAGGACTATGTTATATATAACCTGATTTGAAAAGAGTGTCCATGGAGTTTCTTGCCCATTCTTCTCCATGAGAACTAATATTTTCGAATGAGCAACTACAGTCCATTCACAGTTATTATGCCTGTGGCGGGACTGTAGGTAGCTTATTTTTGACTATGCAAAAGTGGCTGTCACGGGTCTATTTGAAATAAATGCTTTGAGTTTGAGTATTGTTCTAAGTTTTTTTTTAAGAATTAGGCTCGACCCCAAACTCTCTTGGGTAAAGTTATAATATGAAAAACACAAAGAGTGCACAACATAACAAGTTTTGTGAAGCAAACGTATTTTGTGTGTTCTTCCTTTTATCACATATTGGAAGAATGTGACATCCGTACCAAATACTCCCGATTTTCATCCAAAAAGTTTACTTAAATTATTAACAACCAGTTTTTGAAGAAGATGGTTAAACTTAAACTAGTTTATGTTGTATCAATCGATGTCAGTTTTGTTTTAGGTGCTTGTTTACTATTGCAGGTAATTTTTATCTATGTAAGAAAAAGTAAAGTTAAAACTTGCATCAACTGCAACAAAACTTGTAAACGACACCAACCCGGTTAATCATGAAACACGTTTAGTAATTGCAATAACGTTGATTAGATTAATCTGATCATTTGACTCTGGATGCGGCGGCATGTATTAATTGACGATGTTAATGCCGACTTACTAAAGCACCAAAATAATGCTTAAACATTAATTGGCTGGTGGACGCACCTTCGCGCACTTTTTTATCCAAAATATGCCATCTGTTTTATTAGCGGCCAGTGCTTACCGCGCATAGATTATAGTGCTTCTTTTTATGTGATTTACGAAAGAATGAAACGAATTATTTATGAATGGCATTCACTCGGATTGTATAGAAATGGTATTCATCCTATTGGTGCGGGCGCAGGAATAACATCTCATCTAGCGAATAAAAGTTTCGTTAAATTATTTGCAACATTCGCATGCTTGAGCTTTTGCAAGCTGCTCTTTTGACTCTCGTTTCTTACTTCTATGATAGGCATAAGCATAGATAAGCAATAAAACCTTATAAAATGATAATTTACAAATATTTTACCGATAACTTGATCAACACCGTAAGCTCTGTACATCCTTTCTACCAGTAATTTTCAAGTTCCCGTTCATAATTTCTGCCTTCATACCATATTTCTCGATATGCAGATTTATGCATTGTAAAATATTCTCAGTATGTAATGATGCATGCACGACGGAGATCCTGCCTATAAGGCAAGTGAAGAGTTACCGACCTCGCCCGATTTACCGGAAATGGGTATCTGTTTCTATTTATGCATTCAAATATGTTTGGTTAGCGTATCGGAACTATGCAACTATGCCGGCGGTATCTGGCCTGCTATCTGCTTATAATATCTCGTTATAGTATATGGAGCAGGAGGCAGCGTGCCAGTGGCGGCATACTATTAGAAATGCCCGTAGAGGATATTGATTTCGATTTATTTTCCATTCGTGACCAGCATCGGAATAGATTATCGCTACACAAAACGAGTTGAAATAAAACCACGGAGTGCTCGCGCTGCGCGGAGGCTATCGCCGTTTGTGCGATACCACTCGATTCTTATCGTCGACAATTTGTTTATAGCAATCATTTTGTTTAGATGACGTGAAAAATAAGAAACGATATGTTTTTATGTCTATCTGCCTATAGGTAGACGCGGGCTCTTTTGTATCTTTCAGTTTTGTTCCACTGTGTTTATAAATAAGAAAAGCTGTGCAGTTAATGTATGAGCAGGGTGAGCACTACATTTATTAACTTGATGTCCGAGTTGACGTTTCGAAAGATCTTTGTTGATTTTGTCAACTTTTTACATTATTCAGCGGAGGGGCATTTCTTTTGAAGCTGGACGAGGGTTTTAAAATACCTTTTAAGGTATAAAGATATCAGTTTGCTCATTAAATATAAATAAAGTTGAGTGCTGTACAGTTTACGGTAAATTCTAAATATAGTTTATTGTGTGGGTTGGCGGGAACAGGAAGTGTGGCTGCATACAAAGTGGATGTGACAATGGATCGTATTTTCTTGGAGATGTGTTTTCTCATCCATTATTGTCTGAAATATTTGCATACGCGATATGAGGTGTGCGGCCTGACGTGCTGTTTACTTTATTTAACCTTTTAGGCTTTTTTAATTGAATCATATTGGTGGGAACTTAAATAGGAGCTAGCTTAATATTGTACTTAACTTAGGAAGACAATTAATACTTCTTAGTGTGTGCATTTTTCTAATTGTTAGTTAAAAATTTTTGGTTTGTATTCTGATTTGCGTATTTTTCAAAGAAGTTAAGAAATAATTATTTAATGTTTGTCTATATTTTTACACGTCATGACGAAACTGCCATATTGGATGTCACATAAATATTATTTATCGCTTTATGAGTGGCTTTTTATGGGTTTATTGCCGTTTAATAATATTTTTGTGATCTTGTATAATATATTTTCTAACACTGTCTGAATTTGCGATACTTGAGCACGAGCTATAATTTATTTGTAGGTTTTCAACAAAAAAAAACCACTTTAATAAATCTCAACATATTTCACGAAATTATGTTAATATCTCCGGGTCCAGGTCATAAAATGTAAAATATCTGTTAATTTATATATTTCGCATCGTTTTTTTTGCAAGGATTATACCTACTTATGGAATTTATTTTTTTGCACTCACAACGAATAATCTAGCATTTTACGAGTTTTGTATTCAAAATGGCTTGTTTTGGAACTGGAATTAATAAAAATGAAGTGTGCATTACCGTCACAGATCGTTAACATTAGAATAGATGGAAAAGTACTGAATGAGAACTAACAATATGGGATAGCTTCGGGAAGACTGGCAAGCTGTCACAGGTGAGTGGTGTGGGACGGTCCATCTCCGCCTGCTTGCCCTCCGAGTAGGCCACGATGGTCCTCATGGTGGACATGGCGGCCAGCTCCCCACGGCCGCCGGGCCACTCGCTCACACACGCCAGCCAGCTCACGCAGGACACTGTCACACCCGCCAGCAGGTACTTCACAACGCGCACGAACTTCCGCCCGTTCACCGGCATCGTACTAATTATGCCATTACGATAATTGATAAAAGAGTCTCATTCATGAAGTGACGGAAGCTTTACGAGGTGCGCGTGCGTGGTCGCGTGGTGGTGGCGGGGAGGCGCGCGCATGCGCTCTGGCCGCGCTACCATGGCGGACTGCGCGCAATCAGCTGATAGCGTATCAACAATGCGTCCCTGGCGGCTAATCGTTCTAAACGCCAAGACGTGGAAATCTAGTTTTCTATACCAGTTTTTACTTGCGATTTTTCTTTTGCGACTACGCAACGTGAACGCACTTCTAGTTTCGCTATAAAAAGATGAGATTGTGGCAATCTCACGCGGAACAAGATATTTTATGGCAACTCAAGGGACGGGACTCGTTCCATCTAGCCATTTGTTTAATTACCTTAGATCGATTATACACGGCAGGCTGTAATTATGGATTGACTTATGTGTTCGTGGGACTGCAGTTTACACGGATGTCGCATCGCGTGGCTCGTCCAAGTTCACTCAACTTACTCCGCAGCGTCATTTGAATAATAACACCGATAGAAACCAGAGCTTGAATAAGTATTACAATATTATTCTATTTATACCCAGTGTAAGAATAACCTGTAATATCACGAAGTCGTAAAACCAATCTCGTGCATTATTTTATTGCCTTTTTACCTGAATATAATTGCGTCCATAGAAAACAGCGAGGACATTATTAGATAAAAATAGTTTGCTTGTTAAACATAAATACAAAAAAAAACGACATATTTGTTTCTAAAATTTTTCTGATGCTGTCGAACAAAAGTGAAGTTACAGTAAGAATAAGCGTGTACTCAATAATTATACGCGACGCGACTACACACGCTCGTAAAAGTCGTAAATAACTTACGACAATTTAATAAACACATCAAGTTTTAAACGCTTTTTCAATAGCTTCTGATTACATCTGTAGTATTAATTTGACAAGTGGCACAGCTACTGTTGCTCATTGTAATTGCTGATCGTATTTATACCCGGCACGTCGCTAAACCTGCAATTAACGGGTATTATGTAATCATTTATTGTTATCCGATGTTCTGTTTGACTTCAAAAAAAACTATTATGTCGTCAACTTTAACAAATAGATAAACCATTCGTTGTTTTATTTAATAACATGTTTGGAACATCTTACCCTATAATCATGGAAATCTTCGTATAATAAGAAGGGATTCAACTTCATTTGTTATCAGTATTATTCTAATCCGTTTGCATTTGATGACTGCGTAACAACACGCTATCTCCAGCTGCTTTTATTGCACTTGTATATATTTACATATTGTATATATTTTATGACTGCAAGTACGATTGAAGGATACTTCTGAAGTTACCCTTTGAGCGTAATCAAGCGAAGCATAAAACGATTTCCTGTGCAATGGCAAAGAACAACTTATATTCCCACAAGCCGCTCTATTAAGCTCTGAAAAAAGGTTAATTTTATATTTTGCGGTTTCAATCCAGGTGTAAAATATACCAATATAAGTTCGAAGAAATAATTATGTATTAGTAAAGTAAGTAGCCTGTTCGATAAGAGTAAATAAAGGTAATATCCTTCAGTTCAGTCTTTTATTTTTAACTTTATAAAGACAAGTAATTTCTCAAGCTTCGCAAAGTGATTGATGCTGCATCTTGACATCGGTTGAACTCTTGTAATGAACATATAAAAAGAACTTATAAGCTTTTAACTCTTTGGAATGTTGAGTGCAAATAATAGTGTCATTGTTAATTCAGATTTATGTGACAAGGTGTTACATTTAAGTAGATATATCATCGGTATGAAAAAAAGATCAAGGATTCAGATTTGCAAGGAAGTAAATAAAAATAATAAAAAACATAACAGCACAAAGGTCCTGATTTTCTAATGCAGCACAATATCTTACACAATCGCAATAAATATGAAGGCTGCGCACGATGCTGAGTGCGAGTGTCGCAGTACAACGCATGCACTATTGAAATGCAGGCTTTATCGGCGCGCGCGCATCTCGTTCGTTAGTCGCCTGGTCGCCTGCGCGGACGCCGTCTATTGAACCCACTATCGGCGTTAGAGAGGCAATAACCAGCCGAGCTGTGCTGTTCCCACTTTTATTTCACTTGCAAATGCTCTACGAACTTTAACATGCGACTTATAATGAAAGTTTCTCATTAGTGTTCCAGTCTTTAGCTCAACGTGTGAAAATACCGAGAGGTTCGCCTATGCTAAACATTTTACGTGTTAGCACTGAGCATTCAACTTGTCTTTTTACATTTATTTCTCGTGTTACGCATGCGCTCACAAGATGAAAAATAGGCTTTTAAAATTAGTGTTTATTATTCCTACTACTGAATTGTTGTCTCACTCTTACGTCATCTATGTCTCTTCCGTTCGTGTCTCTTACCTGGCACATTGTTTAATTCAATAAAAATGTCTAAACCTAATTTATAAGTCTATGATATCCATAAAAAAGTGTAATAAATATAAGTGTTCAGTTTGATAATATAGTGTTAGTGGTTTCATTACAAATACCATACAATTAGAATACATACTCACTGAACTCAGCTGCATTTAATGTTACATGAACTTTATTTCCGGGGCAATTCATGACTTTCGTACCTGCAATCTGGAAATGAAATCATATTATGGAAGCAAGCTAAACTCAACATAACACTTAAATATATTATAAAGGCTCTCCCCTCCCAGAGTGTATTAACTCTATTAGATGTTAACGAGTCTATAAAATAGAAATAAGCGAATAAAAGTCCCTATAAAGTTTCTCTAAGCTTTACCGTCTATTGCGAGTTTAACGAGTGGATCCTTTCAGATCGAAGCCTTATTTTTAAGGCTGGAGTACACCAGCGTTTATGTTAATATGCGATACCGTATTTATTTATTGAACAATTTATTTACACACTAAATAAGGAACAAACAGAAAAATAGTACAAAGATAAACTTATACTGTCACTTACGGGATATCTTCCGTGATTGGGAGCTCAAAATAATGACCAATCACGGAAGATATCCCGTAAGTGACAGTATACGTTTAGTTTTAAACCGTGAAAGCTTAAAACAGTGTTAATTACAAAGGTGATGCTTATCTCTAAAGAAATGTCTTCCAGCATAACTGCGAAAAGAGATAGGTACTTAAAAAAGAGACAGATTATGAGTCAGAAAGCTGTGCTACAGACCATCAAACTATGGTTTACTACTACGATCTTGTATGGGATAGCTGATTTTTTTTCGCGATTTTTATCCCATACAGAAAGTTGTTCAGGATGATGCTCTGCATCACAGCTGTAAGTCAGACCACACCTATCAGATAAACGCTGTCATATATCCAAAACGTGGTAGACTTTCGGCAGACCTTGTGAAAACGCACATAAGTTACATGTTATGATCGCGAATGTACACCTCGAAGGATTAGGGAGATTTCAAGTAAGTAGGTAGGCAAAGACTTCCCTAGTTATGTATTTTGTTTCTATGGGATATTGGTTAAGTCTATTCCAATTCAACCGACTGACATCCGAACTTCGGGCTTTTGGAAAATTTATGATGAAAATTTCAATTACATGATGCCCGTCCACTTAGAGCTCGAATCCAGAGAGCCTAAAAACTGTTATTCTGGAAGCGGTTTCGATGAAAAAGTCAAAAATGTGTTACTTTGACATTTATGCTACCTAAAAAACGTTTTATATGTCAGTTGAAAGTCGCTACAGAATACGAAACGCTTTGAAAGACCTGTAGGACCCCACATTCACACAGTTTGCTGTCGATATCGTTTTGGTGCAGTTCATTGTTTTCACACAGCGATAGTCTGAGTAAACACAATCTTGCCTAAGTCTGTGCGCATCTTTAGAGGCGTAGGTCAGAGTCGTGGCTCTTCGTTTCATTGTTAAAAATGTATTTAATTGGCGTCGTGTGTTGCAAATTGAACGCGCGTGGTGGGAATGTTGCCATCCTCACGTTCTAACATTGGACCCGACACTCCGATACCCCGACACTAAGGCACCAGGCACCAGGCAGTTATCATTCTGACACGTTAATTGGAAGCTTTAGGCGTAAAAAATATGTGAAAAAGTTATTTTTGTTAAGTTTTAAGTGTTTCGGTTCCCACGATGTGTGGTGGTGGTGTTTAATTGGCAACATAGAATTTTGCGTGTTAGAGTTTCTATGTTTTTTTAATGTTAGGGATAGTACGAGTACGAAAGCTTTTTCATGAATTGTTTTTGTTACTATTTACACAACATAGTTACAAGAGTAAGTGGTCAATTCCATACATTTGAATTGTTTTTGGTAGTGGTGTTTACTTAGTGGTAGGTATATTTGACTTTTTGCCTTTTGGGTCACTGGTTTGTTGCCCTCACGGAATTTAGGAAAAGTAGTTGAAGTATTTTTTTTTTCTTTGTGCCTCAGAAAGCAGGTTAAGCCGTTGGTCACGGCTGTCATTTGTAGACCTTTGACAGTCGTCATAGGTGACCAGTGAGTGGCCCGAAAGACTGACAACCAGTCTTACCAAGGGGTACCGTATTACCTAGTACTAACTGGGTTGTGGAGGTCAGATAGGCAGTCGCTCCATATAAAATACTGGTATTCAGTTGCATCCAGTAAGACTGGAAGCCGAACCCAATAAATTAGGGAAAAAGGCTAGGCAGGTGATGAGTTGAAGTTATTTCTTTTAGTTTTGTTCTTAATCTCAATAAAACTTTGTATAGGCCCGACACAGGAGTGTTAGGCACTATTTAAATATCTTAGGAGATCTCGCACGAATTTAAAGATAACTATGCAAATAAGCACTAAATACAATACTAAAAAGCTCATAGGTAGTGGTTACTTAATTATACAATTGCTAAACTCATTACATGCGGTTTTTGATTACAATAGTGCATGCATAACTAATGACATTTGCCTAACATGGCTTCTGTAGAAAAAAAAACTTAGCTGTATGTGCTTGTGTCCGTAATGTCTGTTTAATATTCTTGTTTGTTCGAATTCGTTTTTACCACCCATACAACGTCTTAATTTGGGGGGAAAATCCGTTTCGGTGATGATATTTTCTATGATTTTGAACAACAATGGCTATCTGAAATCCTAGTAAGTACCTACATTCTTTCGAGATTTTTTTATTTTTTTGTTTTTATTTTTTTATTCATTAACACATACATATTTTGTTTTAACAGGTCGGACCCAAGCTAACAAAAATAGTCATAAATTGCTAATGATCCAGTACCAAGTAACGGGTCTGGGTAGAAGCCCAAGTTACACAGTAGTGGCAACCTCCGGAATTCCGCCAAAGAGCAAGAAAATATGTCCAAACGCCGAGAGACACTATTTAATATTCTTACTACTCGAATCACTGGTGCAAACTTTAATAAGTTTGTACGGGTTGCCGGTTAAAATGGTAAAAATGTTTCAGTTTCAAGGAAATTGAAAGTAAATTACGTCCTCTGTATTTATACTGGATTTGAACTCTGTATGTATTGACATCGTATGGTAATCATTTAATTATTTTTTCTCAAATAAATTAAAAACAAAAAAGAAATACTGGAAAAAATACTGGAGAAACAAGACAAAGTGTATTATTGCACACCAATGTCTTTCATGTATATTTGCAGGGGATAAATAAAATCTTTATTAACAAGTGATTGCCCATAACATCATTATCATCCTGGCTCTTGTACTAGGATTTCCTGTATCACAAGAGCCAAAACATGATGAGACAATCAACATAAGAGTATTTTTCCTTTTTAATTATTACCAGTGCCATTTGCAAAAACAGAAACTAAAACTCTCTTCTTCTTTTATTTTACTTTTCTTCTTTGTTTGTTACCGACATAATCATTAGTGAGAGTGTCGACTTTCAATTTACTGAACAAAAATAAAAGTTGTGTTGAAACAGGGGACCAAAACACAGCATAGTTATTTGCACGCAATTCAGAAATAAATAGCTTCGTAAATAGTGTGCAGGGCAACATTATGTCGGAGTTACCCGCGTTAAGAGAGAAAATGCCCTGTGGTCAATATAAATTGAATCTACAATGCGGTATTGAGTGGTCGTTACGGTGATATGTAGGGGCACATTCACTTGGAAACGTTTTCAACAATACTCCACACGGTACTAACAAATTACAACCCAAAATTAAAAGAAAATTCGCCGCATTTTCCGGAATTTATGCGACTTTCAGTGGCTGTACAACCTAGATAAAATTTTATTAAATTTCAACGATGGCGGCGAACATGAACATATTTTATGATCTTTACAGTGTTGCACCACATACCAGAGTGCAAAGTTTTAACAAAAACTGCAGAAATATTGAACACGAGTCAGAAATCTGTACTGGTATTAAGTTGTTAGGCGAACATCAACTTCAAAGGGCAACTTTTTGCTCATCACGGTGATTGGCTTACATTGGTCGTAGGAACAAGCGAACTATGTTGCTAGCGCTACCCATAAAAATGCCCACGGAACGAATGTTTCCGAAGCGTTTTTCTATTTAACGATTACGACTTGATTACAGGACATATAATTCGTAGTAGAAAAAAGGGTTTAAGGTGAGGTTCAAAGCGGGAGGTAGCTTTTTGCGCGCATCGCAGTTGCAATCTCAATAAACCAATTTGCGACGGGTCCCGGCACTGTGACGTTACTTATAGGCTTTTGTTTCGGCTGTCCTCGGCTGTCTTCGGCTTGCTGCAGGACCATGTTCCGACCATCTAAGGACTCAACTTGTTATTTACTTCATTTGAGACCACTCAGCTTTTCCTTTTGGAGACGTCCACGGTATATCTATATCTAGTGTCTCAAATTGTTTTATAAAAAACACGTTTTTGTAAACTACTATTTTATATTTTATTTAATTCTCTGAAAGAGTGCTCAAATCTAAAAAATCGTCCCAGATTTCTTTAAATCATTTACCATTGAATTTAAGGACAATAGTAAAAATATATTGCGTACTAAACGGTTATTACGCTTCGTGCGCTCGTGACGATATCCACAAAGTTCCAACTTTATACGTTACGGTGTGTCTAAATGATCATACAAGAAACTTTTTACTGCATAAAGATAAATATCTGAGTGTATCACTTTTGAGGAGACGATTGTACGAGCGTTTACGGACATCAAAAGGCGGTAAACGTTCCTAAGAGAATAATGATACGACGGAATGGGAAAAGAGACTTAATGAATAGCTTGGATATGGGGGGAAGTAATTTTCCGCGTGTCATCATGGTTTGAAGGAAGAATGCTCGGCTTAAGTAAATATTAGGAGCGTGTGATCATAACTGTCGCCATTGTTGCATTGTGGGTTACTCGCACAGTTAGTGCTTCACGGCGCACGCCATTTTACTAAACAATGTGTGAACATTTAACTGTTTGAAGAGAAGCAATTGCGCTACATGTGCGAGGTACAAATTTTATGGTGCTTTGTGAGATTGGATGGCTCTATTTATCACTGTGTGATGTTATGTAACAGTTATAATTATTGTCTTTTTACAATAGATAATCATTCTTGTGTTTTTAAAGCTTTATTCTTGTGTTCTTAACTTAAGTTGGTTGGAAAGACAGTACTTACTACTATCTATGATGGTTATGTAAATATGTACATACAGTAAAAGCTGGTAGCCTGGGGCTAATATTTAGGACACTTCTTCTTTCTGTACTGTTCTTCAACAAGTAGACATTGAATGTCGCTTCTCCAGTTTCCAATGAGCTCCTGTAGAGACTGTGGCTGTTAATAGGCATAGGTCTGTATTAACATTGATTAATTACTAATAATTTTGATTGTGCTTTGAATGTTAAGTCGCGCATTCAGTGATTTCTAAAGGGTGTAAAAAGACCCTTAACGAAGCCGAAGAGTACTTGTTCTCCCCGTTATTGCGATCATTTTTTTGTTCTAGACCATACCTGGGAACCTTCTAGTTACGGAGATATTGGGGGTCAAAGTACCGACTTTTTCACTTTTTTTTTTTTTTTAAATCCATGTTTCTAATGTAAGTTTTTTACTTTAAACACCTTCACGACACCCGTATTATTCAATCCATCCATCAGCACAATGTTTTGAGTCCGTTACATTGAGTTTTACCGTAAAACGTAATTTTTCACCCCAAAAAAAAAGTCGTTTCCCAGCAATAATTTTTTCGTGAAGTTACTTAGTTTGATGTACAGAATGCTTGGTTGACGGCTTCGTGAAGGGTCTGTTTACACCCCGTATAGGTAAATATTACTACTTACTAGATAAGGCATACAATGGTTATATTTTACATGGAGTAACATAATATCATAAGCATGACTGTGTTCCCCAGAGGTGTGGGCAGAGGTTTAAATACAAAACACGTACGGTGGTGATTCATTGAATTGAGTGATGGCATTTTGTGGGTTATTCATACAGGTTGAATGATTGGTTTATAATATAAATATTATATTCTGAGTGGTCGTTTCTCGTCTACAGAACCAGGAAATAAAAACGACTGAAGCAACAAACAGGAAGACTTGTTTTCTCGTGTGACACAGAGAGATAAATCTTTATACAAGTCAGTTATAAAATTGTGATTCCTAACTTATTTACTATTCAGGAAACGTTTTTCTGATTGAATAAAACCTACATTTTTACACAGAAACCGGTGACGTGGTAGGCCAAGAAAGAGATGGCATGGCGAATTAGACAACCAAAATAGCAAAGATAGAGAAAAATGGAAAGAGGGAAGGAAGGGAGGCCTTGCCCTTCAGTGGGTCATAATAGATCATAATATTAACATTTTAAGACAACCCGGGTAAAAAATACCCGGTCACAACTGAAGCTGCAGTATTGACCGGTAGAGTTATAGGTGTGTAGGTGGGCTTAGGTCTCTCTTTCCGTATTTTGCGCTTTTCGTTCAATGTATCGCGTCGCTGGTTTTCGAAGGTTTTTACATTTTTGTACATTGTAGAGCGCTAAGATGACCTATTATGCAAAGCGAGCCTCTTAAATGCCTTAAGATACCTCTTGAGCACGTTCTTATAGAGAGATGTTGACCGCCAAGCCCGCCGTTTGCCCTCTGCCATCTCAGAGTAGAAGACCACTTTGGGTAACGGTAATGCTTCATGCGAAGGACGTGCCCACACCACCTGAGTTGGCGCTGCATCAGTGGCGCTTCTATGCCATACATATCGGAACGCGGTCCTGCCACTTAATGCCTAGGATGGATCTCAGACACCTTAGGTGAAATGTGTCAAGTTTCCTAATATCTGGTTTATTTTTATGTTAACGGAAAAGTATGTAATCCGTCATTGTATACAATTCTTAGGAAATGTGTACAATTCCTAAAATAGATAGGAAATCTATGATATATTTTGTAATATGCACTAGGAAATCTATAAATTTCCTAAATAGCGATTGGAAATGTATTAATTACATTCTTGATGTTCTTAAGACCGTATTTGTAAACAGATACAGGAGCCCCGCATAGCGGGGCTACGTCGACTACGCCTTATTACAACATTTTGATATTTGCCTTGATTTTGTTAGTGTTTTATTTATTTTATTCACAGAGAGCATTTGTTTTTATAAATTTCCTAGTATCACTTCGGAATTCTATACAATTCCTAGGAAATACATACATTTGATAGGAAATGTGCGTATTAAAGAATCTTTGAAACATTAATCTACACATTTCCTAAGTAGGCTCGGAATTGTATATATTTCCTAGGAATTGTGTACAATTCTTAGGTTTCATACATTTCCGGTAACATATACACCATGTCTCTGCGCCATAAAAAAGTACATTCACATTAACAAACCACAGTTTCACGACACTTTAATACAGCGTGCAAAAACAAAAGGTAATTTGGAATACGTTAACGTAATTAGATATGATCTTGATGGATGCTGTAAGAACATAACGTATTACCGGACACACAAAAAAGGTTCGCATTGGTAAATAATTTTGAGGTTATTGATCCAACGCCAAATTGGTTTGCTGGCTTGTAATTGACTATTGGATTCGATGATCTAAATTATTTTGGTAGGGAAACAGGGGTTTCTGTGATTCGAAATGTTGAGGCTTGGCGTTTATAATTTTGGTTTAAACCACGAATTGGTAGATATTATCTATGCCTCGTTGGTCAATTGGTCGCAAGCGCGACTGCTAAGCATGAGGTCCTGGATTCGTTTCCCAGGTCGGGCAAAGTGTTATTGGGTTTTTCTATCAGGAATTTCTCAGAAGCAGCCACGGAGTCTGATTTGCGCCCGGTTGATGGCAATAGGCTCGCCCCCTATTACATGGGACTTCAACATAACTGGCGAAATGTGGGTGTACTATTAGGTACACCTCTGCCTAAACTTTCGGGGATTACAGGCGTGATGTTATGTTATCTATGCCGATCTAAAGTGCTTGTAGAGAAGGGAGAATTTGTGGTTCGGATTAGTTTACCAATCAAACTACAAAATTAACATGGTAGCTTCGAATGTTTAAATTACTGAAATATTTTTCAAGCAAGCAGATTTATCAGTAATCTCGTTCAATAAATCGCATTGCAAGAAATGAAAAATCTAAGCTTATTAATACACGTTCAAAAAACGACAAACGCAATTCATTTTATAATGCTAATATTATTTTTAATTAAGGTCTAGATGACATGGACTTATTACGAAGCCAATGTGCAAATGTGAGCTCGTTACATCGATAAAGTGGTTATAATCAATCGTGTACATATTAAATCAATATCTTATTCACACTTCTATTAATAACTAGTGTGTAGGTACCTACTACTGTTAAGTACATGTCAAAACAAATTGCCCAGTCTAATCAGAACCTACGATCGCAATTTGCGTTGCCCAGTAATAACTTGAGTGGTTTTAGATTAAGCATATTCTCATTTTTTATTTCAAGCGGATTTGTAGTCGCCATTTTATATCTAGTATGATATTTGTTTGTCTGTACAGGATTTTTTTTTGTTTTCGGGTGGGAAATCATCAAATAACCCACCCTCCCTGCTCTGGGCGGAGTGGGAGGGAGTGTCAGACTTTTACTGACTAAAACCCATCCATGTTCCTTCTTTGCCCTTTGTGTTCCAGGGCCGCGGTATCTCTTTCGAACAGTCCCGCAGCCCCGGGTGTCTGTATAGCTTAGATTTGATAAGATTTTATACACGTCAAGATGACTTTAAAAGTCTTTTAATTAAGGAAATCAATTTAGCGTTTTATTTGATTTTAAGGTGGCTTTTATCTTCATCAGTGGACCTGAAAGCTTTACTGCTGTAAAAATCTTTTAATTTATTACTGATATTGCTTCTGTCATGCCTTTTAATTTTAATTTATAACGTCACTCTTAATTACTTATTTATTTCTCGTATACACCGTGACATTTTAGTCGTCTTACAAAGGTGGTCCACTCAATGTATCCCATAATTATAAAACATCTCTAGGCACGATTCTATTTTTACCATTAATTAAGATTAAAAAAAGAAAAATAAATAATACATTAGAATTATGAAACATCCTGTTAATCATGTTTACTTGTCAAATGTTCTATACATACCTAACCAGCGCACGACTCGAGTACATCTCCGGTCGCAACAGAGTGTTTCAACTACGTCATGCGTCATAATAATGAATAATATTTTTATTTTGAAATTATTCAAATCTCATAATTATCTATTTTTTTTAAATGAATGTTTAGTAATCATTGGATACATGAAGTAGGCTCCCGTTGTAAGATGACCAAAAAGTCACGGTGTAAATTTTTTTGATGAAATGTCCAAAGTAGGATGTTTCATCAAAAATGTTACTTATTTCATTAAAATATTAAAGAGATTACTGCCGCTGCTCGTTTGTCGGACTTTGTCTAGGTACGAATAACTAGAAAATCATTACGGTTACAATGTTGTGCCTAGGTAGATATTTAATATTTGTAAGTTTATTGATGAAACCTTAGTTGTGTGATCGCATATGGAGGGATGAATGTTTCCCAAGACTTATTATTATGTATATTGATTTCACACTGTGTGCCAAGTAAAAAGCGTGGGAAGTTGCTTTGGGTGTGTCATGCAAATCATCATAAAAGTAGAATTAACACAGCATAACAGTAACGAATTAAGATCAACGCACACTTATACTCTGCGAGGGATCAACATCGGTTCGGGTCGTTGTCAACCAGACGTACACCTAACGTAAGCATGTAACTAAGTTGGCCCAGCACCGTCGAGGCGACAACGGGTGAACGTCCCACTTGTAACGGGTGGACGCTACGCTTGCGGGTAGACTTCGAAAGAAGGTAGCCACGGTCCTACGTAAGACGGCTTGCCCTAAGCGGGTGGTTTGCATGCTGCAATGAGATGTCTGCGGTTTACCACCTGATCCAGGGTCGAGAGGATGCCGTTACGCTGCAAAGAAGTGTCCGTTGCAATAAGGAGTTTCTCAGTGAGAATCCTGAATGACTCATGTGCGTGTGAACTGAGGGACCACACTGATATTTCGAAAAATAGAAATCGTGCGATTTAGTAGTAGTCTTAAAACAATTGTAGAACAAATCTGGGAATTTGTAAACAAATATATTAAACACTACAGCCCTTAAAGTGCGGTCCCTCAGTCCTCACAGATCATCAGCCAGATCTCAGAAAGTATCTGGAAAATTAAGCTATTGTATTCGAGTTGAGGCGATGCAGATTCGGTCGACGCCCTCAAGCTAGGTGGAGCGATGATCTCCTCAGGGTGGCTCGTAGCAGCTAGATGAGATTTGCCGAGAATCGAGCTGAGTGGCGTTCAATTGGAGAGGCCTATGTCCACCTGTGCACTGCTGTAGGCTGATGATGAGAGCCGATGCAGTGCTTATATGTGTGCGTTGTGCTCAAAATGCATTTTGTAGCTGCATTTTCGTGCATATACTTAAAACGAGTAAAATATGCGTACACGCATTATCAAGATAAGAATCTCTTCCCACGCCGCAATCGAGGTACTTTACAGACTTGTATGTAATATTTCTTTCAATTTGGAGCTTAACATTTTATTTTACAGTTTTGTTGTCCGATTTAATTTTACTTTATCTCCTGACATTTGAGATGGTATTGTATCGCCCACGTGCTGGCTTTAAAACGCAAATGTATGCTAGTACCTACGTTATTTTGCGAAGGCTTGCCTTTCCTTGCTGTCCGTACTTTCAATTTTAGTGTATGTGAAGATTTTCAACCAACTTGAAAGGTATGTGTGATGTGATTACATCGTTGACCTAACAACTCAACTATGTTGCTTCCGATTTTGCCAAATGAGGTTTAATATCATTTTTGTTTACTTATAAATAAATAAATAAAATCAATAAAATTCATTTATTTATTTAATTTTTTTCTTATATGGAGTAGTTTTTGTTGCAATTATGTTTAATTCAACCAACCTTTCACAAAATATGAAAGGTACACATTGTTTTTGACTGGTCGCGCTTGTGATCGCGCCAGTGCTCGCGGCAGTCCTGGCCAGTGCTGGAAGCAAATGTATGCACCAGTGCTGGAAGCAAGTGCTCGGGCTGGTGCTGGAGGCTACTTCTAGCGCCAGTGTTTGAAGCAAGAGCTCGGGCTGGTGCTGGAGGACAGTTTACTTTCTGGTTTTCAGTGAAGCTGCTTAGAGTATTTATATCTTAATACATATATCAAATCACGCATATTTCCAATGTAAGGATCGTAGCAGGTGGCGTTCTGTAGTTTCTGTCTACCTCCATGGGAAAAAGGTGTGAGTTTATGTACGTTTGTTAAATCTAAATAGGAAATATAATAAAATTCATTTATTTCAGGCAAGATGGCCCATAAAAAAAAAACAAAAATTACAAAAAAAAAAACAATCAATCATAACATAAAACAAAATATTGTTAAACAAAGGTAGGTTACAGATAGTATATTGTCTAAAATATGTGCACTATGTTTTGCCAATACATATATGGCGTACAAAATGGCGCACAAAATTAACATAAATAAGCAATTACAATTAAGGTGGCTTGTCAATAGATTACATTAAAAAAAAACAATTACATAAAAATGAAATGAAATTACATTATTATTTACATTAAATTAAATTAAATAATAATCAGAAAATCGAATCTTACTATCCGAGATTAGTGTTAAATAGACTTGAAAGGGACAAACAGTATTTTCCGGAGCCCCTTGAGAGTGCAGTCGTAAAATGATGGTCAAATGAGCATCCTTGTTAGCCGCTACTGGTCGTCTCTAATGCCCTGTCGGTGACAGTTAAAGGCTCCATGAAGTTGTTAGTTTATGGTCAGTTATCCTAGCAGTAATGGTAGGCACTGCTTTTTCCGTTTCAAAGCCAATATTGTTAGTAATTGGTCTCATTTTTTTCATAACGAAATAGGCGTGCTCTTGACCTCGATCACGCTTGATGGAAAGCGGTAGATGAGGTCTATGATGGAACGAGCGTGCCGAGAAGATGCCTGTTCACTCTTGCTTTGAAGGCAGACGGGTTAAATGTGGGAGGGAACACAGATGCCGGCAGAGAGTTCCACACTTTGGCTGTGCGCATAATAAACGTGGAGGAGAAGCGCTGAGTACGACTCGTCGAGATATCAACCATTAGTTCACTAAGTTTTATTGGAGCTTACAGTTTTAATAAATTACCAAATATTTTTACTAAATGAAATATTATTTTCGGGTTAGGTTAAGTAGGTATAGCACATAATCATTCTCCTGCCCTTATCCCAAATTTATTTGGGGTCGGCGCAGCATGTGTTCTGGTTCCATACTTGTCTATTAGTCGTCATCTCATCAGACACCTCCTTTCTTGCCATATCATATCAGGTTTTGTATAGTACATTTATATAATCTTGAAACTTGAATGGGAAAGTCTAAACTACAAATATCTAACCATAATCTGCAAAATTATCTACTAAATAACATTTACACGTAAAGTAGCAAGATAAAATTAAATCCAACAAAAATACGGCAAAACACCCAGTCACAAACACACTCAATGGACGTCATAAGTTTACTTTATAGTGTTTATGTCGTAAGGCAGCAATAATATTGTAAAATAATAGTGACCATTACCATCAGTCGTCCATTCATAGCATTTAGACTGTATTTCTCGATGTGGAATCACATTGCAAATTGAAAGAGTCGTGATTGTCCGCGGGTGGTGTGCCCGCAGCCTCCAGTACCGCGAGCCTGCGACCTATCGCACCTACTGCCATCTCCACACAAACCCTGCTACAATAAATTAAGAAACCCGAGAGCTCCCAGCATCCATACATGATTTAGTTGACATCGAAATTACTTATTTAGTTTATTCTATTCATAAGGTCGGCGTCGGCTCCGGCAGTTATATTAAAATCATAATTGTTTCCAACGCTCATATTTTTGCGGCGCTCATAAAAGCAACGTTTAATGAAATGCATTGTTTTTTTAATTGTAAACCGACTTTGCGGGTCATAAAGTTTTGATTCCGAGCGCTACTTTGATATGCGATATATTCGAGCAATTAACAACAGATAAAAGATAAGAAAACGTGGGTGTAAAAGCTGCCTTATAAATCTTCATTTGGTCTGAGTACCGATTTGTTTTTTAAATAAATGGTTTAATTACGGCGGATAACTTACAGCTCTCGAAAACTTTTTCGTGTGTAGAATTCAGAACGGTTCAATATAAAAGTCAGAACTCATTAGGGACTCGAACCAGTCTCGCATAGAAAGTTGGGAGTCGCCCACCGGCACGTGCCGAACGTTCTTTTTTTAAACTTATCTCCCCGACTCACATGGCTTAAGGATTTTGTTTGTTTTTCATTGAAAGTTATGAGAGTGGGCCGTGGGGCGACAGAGACAGCCTTTTACTGTAAAAGGTTATACGGGAATGATAATAAGGACAATTCGTATCGGAATTCGCTTGGAAATCTTTTGTGTATCTTGTCACTTTACAATCACATGCATCAGCGCGCATCAATTGGAGTGACGGTCGCGCACGCGCATGGCCGACACTGCTCCGACAGCTACCATTTATTTACCAAGTGGTATGGAGACTCGCCTATTCAAATGTCGCGCACTGATAAATTGCTCGCGATTTGCATATAAAAGGCCGGGAAAAAGAAATTAAAGTTCAGATCCTAACTTTGTCTTTATTGAACCCGTTTATGGGACATCGATTCCTTCTATTGGCATAAAAACTAAGAGACGTGTCCATTCGAGATATCGCCATGTGGAGCGCGGAATGAATTATTTCTGTAAAGATATCTTCACTGGATTGTTTTGTTGAGATTGTATTGTGTTAACATTCGATTACTTATAGGTAATTAAACGTTAATTGGTCACGAAATGTTGTAAAGAGATTTGTTGCTAGTTAACGCAGCTTGATAAATGTACGATAATGATTACACATGTGTAAAATGTTAAAATCTTCGTTCTTGAACAATAGTTCACGGACCACCTCTCTATATGTTGGGGTTGCAAGATCTTTTAATTTATTAACAATTAAGCAAACAAATCAACAATGCCTGAAAAAACCCCCCAGCTTTTGCTCCATTTTTTTTTTTTACCTACGGCTTAGGCGCTTCTCAGCATTTTGATGCCAATAAAATTTTTGTCGGCCCTTAATTTGGATACGAGGAGGCTTAAAGACTTAAAAATAACTTATTTTCACAAATAATCTATAATTTAAGTGCAACATATCCAACCCTGTTGTAAACAGGTATATTCCTATTTCTCACGACTCTTAACACCTTATTTACGCAGCCGCTACTTTACTCGCATTGCGATACGCTGAATTAATTTAAAATAAAATTATGATTCCTGTTAAGGCTTTATTCAGGTAACATCTGCTGCATCATGATGCACAGCCTTCCGTTTTATAGACCGACTATTGAACCATCTAACCCTCGATAGGGTGACCACTTTTTATCGACTCCCAGTCTTGCGTAACTAGCTACACAGCGATCAACTTTTTGTCCTAATACATAGCTAAACGGGTTTCTAGTCACATTTTTCTAGGTACAAGCAAAATTGACATCTATGGTTGTGAAACAGGGATTTTATACAGTGTTTTTTCCTTGAAAGTGGTTGGTTTTATATTTAGTTCTTGTATTAATATGCAGTCGTCACGCCGACCCTGGGAGAGATTGAAAAAGCTTGGCAAACGAGGATCGACGGGCCAGGAGGTAAATTCCAATAATAAAATTAATATTCGCAATATTGAACGAGTATGGTTTATCTTTGTATAAATTATAACAAGAAGTTGTGTTTAATATTGATTTTAATTAGAATTAGGAACGATGGATAGCGTACCTATAACTACATATTATTCATGTTTAAGTATTTTCTAGTCGCGTAAAAACTTAGAATAACGATGAGGCTTGGTTTTTATTCTGTGAGAGATGTGACCTTTAAAGGTCTAATGTTTATAGCTAGGTAATAGAATTTTCTCACTTCAGATTTTATAAAAAAAAACTAGTTATTCTTAGGTCTACGTATCTAAACTTAATAAGACTTGCATGCTCTTTATTAATCTTATCGAAACCTGAAAACGATTAAGTTTATTTTATAAAACACATAAATTAAACCTCTTAAAAAGAATAAAAAAACCTCAAAAAAATAAAAGGCACAATTACTTCAACACGAACATTTACCATATTTTCGTAAGGAGGAGGCAAGGGCGTGCTCAGCGCTTTAGGCTAGGAGGCTGCGCGGGCGCCGACGTCCGTCATTGAAATACGTTGCCATTGTGAGGCGCTGGCTGAATAAATATTTTAGTTAGCGTGCCACCCAGGACGGCGGCCACAAAGACCACATTCATGATTGATCCTTGAAGGGCAGAATTAAATTTATCGATGCAAACTCAGAGACTGCCGCGGACCTTATGCTCATTTGTTTTTATTGGGACAACGAAAATAATCATTTATTGATTGCCCGTGATTGGCCGGCTCTAGGCGGCTTTGCGAACCTATTTTTACTTCTTGAACTTTCAGTTCTATTTGAATCGCATTGGAGATCTTTTTGTTCAAATTAAGTATGAATTTAATTGGGTTTCTGATTTATATTGCTGGCGTTTCTTTTACTTCTTTCAGGTAAGTAAATTGACAACACTGACAACTCAACACGAGGAACTTATACTACTTATAATACGCCTACGCACTCCACGTTTATAATATAATAGTTTGTTTACAGAACTGGAAAACAAAAGAAAGAGCTTTTCTTTTGTTTCAGGGAGGTTTTCTTTTTTAGTTCGCTTGTTTGTGAACTGTGCAAATATTATGTTTTGTCTGAGTTGTTTGCTGAGCAATTAGCCCTCTCAATAGTTCTCAAATATATGCTCTGTTGTTTTTTTATATTTTGTTTAGATGTCCCACGCAGGTAACCTATATTTTCGTGTTGCTTTTGTGTATGCTGGCATTATTGAAGCTCATTGTTGCATGTTTAGAACTATCCTAAAAGCAAGTTTTAAAACACTTGATGATACATACATGCATAAACTCACGCCTTTGGGGCCCATGGGTACAGGCAGAAACTAAAACGCCACCTGATACGCTACGATCACATAATTTGGAGTATCACTGACTTATAATAGAAATAATACACTCATACAGTCACATTACATACACAAAATTACTAATTCAATTCATAACAATTTATTGTTATTTACTTTTTTTTTTTTGTAACACAATGTAACGTTGAAAAAAGGTTTGAGTTCTGGTTTTAATCGTTTTTGTTTAACTGTCCATGCAAGCTATAAAAAAACACAATACTTGCTAACGGTAAGTAAACAAAACAAACTGCCAAACTTACTAAGAAACTGTTATAAACGTTAACCCACAGAATACCACCACGTCCATTTCCATAACGTTGCAGTATCCAGATTTCCAGAATAGTCCGTAATCTTTGAACCCTGTACGTTACAGTACGTGACTCCGACCAGTTCTAACGCACATTATATGCGACTGCGTATTATGTGCAGAACAATGATAGTGAATAGAAAGCAAATAAGGCTGCACTAGTGGGCTGACCCCAGGTCCAGGTCGCCTTATTGTTCCAGGGTAACGACTGCGAACCGTTAGGCTGGTCCTATATTTGTACGTGTTTGGAGCAAGACAATAGGAGATTAGACTATACACAGGCTGCCAATTGTAGACATATAAGATGCAGTGAAAATGGATTATCAAAATGATCGATGTTGTGAATTTTCACCATACGTATACGAGTATGTACTAGGCGAAAAATTGAAGTATTTTTCTTATGATATCGTAAGCAAACATCGAGAGACAACCTACGGGTACTAAAAATCATTATCTTTGTTAGTGTAATATGGTCATATTTGTCCAGTAAATGGCTCAAATATTAGCTCCAGTATCCTTCATACCAACAAAACAGGTATCGGCACATCCTTTGTCCGACATTATTTCGTTTTATGCATAAAGTTAATGGAACTTTACATATCTTATGTCTCCGGCCACTTCATTAATAATGCACCAGATTTCTTAAACATTGTTGGTTCTTCGTAGTCGGGAGGGCTCGGCTAAGGTCGGCGGGGTTGCTAGATCAAGTTTCTAAATTTTCCCATATTCAACCTTTTTTTTTCAACAGAACCATTAGTTTTGTGGCTTTAACCCCATTCTATTTTTATACAGGAAATGAAACAAATGGAGAGATATAAAACTGTGCTCATTCACAAAAGGTACCACTAGGTATCGAATTTTGTGTCTGTTTATGTATTAACCATTCCTGTTCACGCACGATATGTTGTTATCAGGGTATACGCAAGTTATATTTTTTGTAGCCTTGAATGTCCCATTGATGGGTAAAGGCTTCCCCCATATAATTTCAAGTACTCTTTTCGTGCGCCACCTCGAACTAGCTATAGTTATTATTACAAAGTTTCTCCTGATTGTCTGCCTATCCTTGGATAAATTTTCCTCTAAAACGATTCTTTTACCCAAAATAAGGGAGAAAATCCCCAACCTACCAACACTGGAGGTCGGCATCGATCGGGGACGTCAATCACCCTGTTTTTGCCGGGCTGCGGCAATAATTGCACGTCATAAATCCTCATTGTTGACACGACATGATAAATGTAAATATGGATAGAGCAGCTAATGAGCCGGCGTATGCATGTGTCCGTATGTACGGAGGAACCTGTATTCTGATTAGAATCCGCTGGGAAATAGATGGTGGATGATAATGGGAGTTAATTGCGAGCCTAATGTGCAGTAACTTAGTGCTGGAGCGTGTTGGTTTTGTTATGGAGGAGGCGGGGTTTTAGTTAAAAGGTAATTACCTAGGATTCTAGGATGAATTATTCAAGGTCGTCACACAAAAAGGTCTCCAGAAAGAGTGAAGAGCGGATCAATGGAAATCGGCACAACAGTGGAGGATCCACAGGCACAGAATAAGAATGAATAAGTCAGCGAATATTTCCTATGTAAAGACTGAAAGCTGAAAATTCTGCGCTTGATTACCTTCTGTGAGATTAGAATTAGGATGTAATAAAAATCAAAGTGCATGGCATTCAGAGGGAGATGGGTAAATATTCTATCATAATTATAATAAAATCGATACTTTTTCCACCAAATATTCGTCACTGACTGAAAGTCTCAAAATCAGCATCTGCCTAGCCTTTTTCTAACTATGTTGAGGTCGGCTTCCAGTCAAACCGTATTCAGCTGAATATCTTCCTACACCTATTCATAAGTGAAATAAATAATTGTATAATATTTGTATTGTTGTATAATTATCACTTGCTTCGCTGAAGGAAAAACATCGTGAGGGAACCAACATGCCTGAGAGATATTTCTCGACGGCATGTAAAGCCAAATCAGAGGTCCATGGGCGGCATATAAACTTTGACCCCACGTTAGGCACTAACCACACGATAAAGAAAAAAGTGAAACTAATTTTTTTATCCACTACCAGTATCACCTTTTATTTGAGTTTGATCTCCTAACACATTTACAGCCACTTAAGTCTAATGTTAGATCTGAAACTCGATTATTGATCCTATTCGATTAAAGTACCTGTGATCACGAGACTGATTGAAAATTCGCATCATAAACACTTTTAAGACCGATCATTTTTTTGTACACTCGGGAGCTTTTAAATGGGAGCAATTTTAGCATTTAAATGCTATTAATTCTATTGCAGATAATCACTACGTACACTGGAGTGAATGATTACTGCGAAAATGTATACACTGCCCGCTTTTATACTTTTATTTGTTTAGTACAAAAGGAAGCGGTAGATTGAACCTAGACATGTTCTAAGCTGTTTCATTTGTTTTTTTTCTTACAGTTTAACAAATTGAAGTAGTTAGAAACTAAACGAATGACTGCAAACTGCCTTTGGAATTATAATTATAGCTAGGGGCCTAAAATGACCGCTTTAGCAGAATCTTAATAAGGTAGTAATATAAATAACGTTACAATTCGTAAAATGATCATAAAGTGACAATTTATAATACGAATTGCATCTGTGACTATTTTAAGAATTTTAAGCGCTGTGTCCAGCAGTGGACGTCTTTCGGCTGAAATGATGTTGATATTATTATCTTATTATGATTCTACTAAAGCGGCCATTTTAGACCCCCAGGAATGGTTACAGTTGTTGTGAGAATTTCGAAATTAAAACGTTGAATTTTACGTCTCGCATTAACAAAATAAATACTGTCGCATTATATTGAAAACTTCCATTCGCCAAAATAACAGGAATCCGTCACGATCTCAGCTGTTTGTCTTTTAATAATTTTCATTTAACTTAGTGTAACCTCTTTAAACAGTTTCCAGATTACGAACCCACTTAACAACAACGTGTGAATCTGTTCTCATTAAAAATAATGTTTAAAAAAGCTCCTTTTTTACACAAAACCATTTAGTTACAGGATAAAATGAACAAGTGAGACGGAGCTTACTTTTTAGCAAAAAAAATTGAGCGTAGTGTGCGAAGCGGGAGAAATAATGGGTTAATTTGATCCATTTTGTGCCGTGAAATAACTATAACGAGTGACTGTAATTAGACCACAGTATGCAGCTAATGGTTATACACGGTATTCTAATGATGGTGTTCGGAGTAAGACCCAGTGGTACAGTTTTCGAAGACCTATATATTACTTGGCCACAAAAACGGAGGCGATTCTGTCAGTAATTGCGTCGGCGCAAGTTTCGCGAGCGATGTTTTTGCGCAACGTACCGCATCGTTGGTGTCACGCACGTAGCTCGGATTGCTTGTAACACACTAAACCAATTAGCTGCTGTGCTTCTTTTTCACCAAGAAATTCGATTTTGTTCGCTTTAATGCCATATGCCTTGTTATGAGCTTGGGCGGGTTTTTTTATTTATAAACTTTGTCTCAGTTACAGAAAAATTGAAAGGGAATCGACTGTCTTGGTATGGACATATGATGAGGAGGGACGAATCGCACGTGACTAAAAGAGTGATGAATATAAAAGATGATGGATGGAGAGGGAGAGGAAGACCAAGGAAACGATGGATGGATTGTGTGAGGAATGATATGAAGGATAAAGGAGTAAATGATGGCGTGACGGTTGACAGAGGAGAATGGAAGAAAAAAGCGTGTTGCGCCGACCCCAAGTAACATGGGACAAGGGCAGGAAGATGATGATGTCTCCACTGCTGCCTGTGTTTTTGGAAGTAAGTAACAAGGATTCAACAAGAAACTAATAGCTATTTTTTTACATAAATAAATTGTTCAATGGTCCGATGGCACGCATGATTAGTTTAGCAATAAACCATAGATAGAACTTGTGAGCCCGAGACTCTCATAACTAGTACTGTTAATATTTTTTACAAGAACTCATACAATAGACATAGAGGTATGTGATGCAGAGATAGTAATTCTAATTATAATACTAGGCGCCTGTTGCAGCCATATTGCACACACGTACAGTGGAAGCAGTGTTACCAGTTTAGAATTAATTAACGGATGGGTGAGTTTTTGTGAGAATTTCCTTTGCTGGTTAGACCGCGTATTGAATATCGAAAAAATTAAAGGTAGAATTAGCTATTGGAATTATTTTATCTCCACACGATATATGTACTTGGTTTTATAAGGGGTTGTGGGATGCCTGAATGCAGCAAATATAAAAAAAAAATACACACAGGAGATAATCTACCTTTGTACTTAAGAAAACTAAAGTCATAAGTCGTATAAGAAAGAATGAATACTCTAAAAATATTTAAACTTAACATACGCCATGCGGGAGGCTAAAAAGATTTTACAGGGTATCGTAAAAACGTCCTTTCCCATTTTAATCACACAAAATCTTCGATAAGTACCATAAACTATGACTACTTATCTGATATTCTCCAAAGATATCTTGCTAAAAAAGAAACCACAAAATAACCCACCACTACAATCCTCTCCAGAAGGATTTAGTTTATGGAAAAGTAAGGCTGTGTATAGACATGGGTCTAGATTGTCTTTAGACATACCATTGCTCGTTGAAAAGAATGATGGCGAGCACACACGCAACAAAATAGTCTCATACTACAAATGTAATGAAGACACTGTTTGGCTACAAGTAAAAATAGTCCTATTTACAGCAGACAAAAATATTTTCCCTCCAGTGTGCGCACAGTCTTAGCTAAGATTTACATCGACTCAAAGGTCAAGTGCGATATCATAACGCTTTGAATAAGAAATATGAGTGCAGGCAAACTGCAATAAAATATAATTTCTGACACACGCCTGATGTAGGGGCAAGAGATCGCATTGTAGACTTAATCTCTCGATTTCAGAACTGAGAATAAATCAGAGATCCCGTGTATTGTCATTCTGGGATCCGGCACTTATTCTCAATGAACCAAGGGGATATTTAAGATTTATAGGCTGAGCATGATATATGATAGTCAAGCCTTTTATTATGGCGTTGGCTGCACGCTACTTAGATGATTAATGAAGTAAGAATAAGAGTTATTGTTTTAATTCTACTGTGCTTCGAGGCTTGATCTTGTTTTGAATGTTGGGATAAGATCCGTGGATAACAGAATACTAAGGTGCTTTGCCTAGCTTTAAAAGAAATGACCTCCTCAAACTTTGGTGCGGTCATACTTTCTTTATGGCCATTTCTTGGCATTAAACATGTGTGGGTTTGACCTCAGTGACTTGCGACCTGACCATGACGGCGACATGTCGTAATTTCGTCGCAATTATTATGTAACCAGATTATTTGTACGGCTGATTGTCTATCTAGATGGATCTTTCTACCTAAGTAGAAAGAGGACTATACAGTCTTGTGATAATTATGACTGAACAATACAAAGCAAGAGATCTGTTCTATTCAATTGTTACAAATTGCTCGAGATGACAAGACGATACGCTTCGTACACTTTATGTTAGGGTCAACAAGATCCCCGAGTCAGCATGAAAGTGAATACTCCGAATAGATGCAAAGGTAACCTTTATTCAGTCCGTAATTTATTGATTGCTCTTGCATGCGATACCTTAGAGATACGTCTGTAACTAAAGCTCTTTTGAAATCGTACAGAAATAAACTTTTTATTCCATTTGAATATCAGATTATCCTACAATGAGATAACGAGCGAAATTGAAATATTTTGTATTTCTTTTTTTCATCATACAGGGATTATTAGTGATGCTACACACATATTGGGCTGATTCGGTACAGGCAGCGGGGCCGCAAGATCTGTTCGGTTTTAATCGTATTGTACCGAGCCTATCCGAACATGGTTCAGCGAATGTAGACGTTGAATGAAGTTTGTTGATGGCTTAAGCTGAATAAAAGCCGAATATATGTAGTAAGCTTCGGGTCAAATAAAATAAACAAGTCAAATAAGTTTAAAAATATGTTCATAATCATAAATCTTTATATTTATCTCGACATTAGACATTACAGGAGCTGGTTCACACACGCTCAATCTTATACAGGAAAGGTTTCTGAAATAAGAAGGTCCTGAGGTACAGATCACCTCTCCGGCTTAGATATCCCTCTTAGGCCTTATTGTTCAACAAATACTGCGAAATACAAAGTACAACCACGAACAAAATATGTAGCACCCCTTGCGGCGAAGGTAACTAATAAATGAAAACTCTCGTTTGATTGAACCTGCAAGCCGCACGCAGGATAATAATGGTATTACATCAAAGATTTGCGGCCCTCCTAATGATGGTCATTATAGTCTAGCGAGCCATAAGTATCCATTCGTCTCTTAGCCTAACTGCCCTCTGATTGTGAGGGCCATACATCTCTTGTCCTATTAGATATAATCTGCGCAGTGACTGATAGTCGCCAGGATTTTAAGGTTGGGCACACTGCTGTATGCAGCGGGATTAAAGCGCAGCGCAGGCGTCATCACTCATTTTGAAAATGTCGATGGTTCTTCAGCAGCGGTAAAGCGGTAAACTGAGTTTATTTTATTTGTTGCACACAACCTTCGCGCAAGACACCAACATGACAGTACCAACTACCTACATCCAGGTTCTGGAACGTTCAGTAATCTGATTGATTGTTATATTATCAGGATTTAAACGAAGCCAACGACAGAGCTGTGCAGGTGGCAATATACTGGTCGGGTATTCTTTGAGTCTATCGACACACAAAGAAGAAGTACTCTGATTGGTGCTTGGTAATTCAGTAAATAAATCATACCAATTGACGCGCGCTGTTAGCTAATTTTAGAAAGTAGGGGTTAATTTTATATCTTACTAGTTGGGCCTTTATTAGTTGCAATGCCTTTTCAATTTTTTTCAGAAACCTTTCTTGGTGTATGTAGAATCACTGTGCAAAATCTGATGAAAATCGGTTCAGTAGTTTAGGCGTCTATGGCGTACGAAAAGACGTTGATTGACCGATTTTGACCCCGCAAATCTGAAACTAGAAGTGATGGTTGATTGTCTTTAAGCAAATAGGTAATTAAATAAACCTAAACTCACTCTCTGTTTCCTAAAACTTTTTAAAATACCTGCAGCATCCACTCAGCATCTGCATTAGATGTGAACCAGCCCCCTACGATCAAACGTATAGATAGCGCAGTACCGGTCCCCATAAAGGAAGGACTAATACTTGTTACGACATAACATAAAAATATTGTCTAGTAGCAAATAGGGACCATGTTGAGACAAGGTATCCCTTCAGGCAGTTCATTTGCGAAGTAATTAGAAATAAATAACATGTATACCACCACCAGTTACTTTTTTTGCAATAGTTAAGTAGATAAGTTAGTATTATTACCATATTTGATAAGTGATATTATTAGTATTCATGACTATGTTTATTAATATGTATGAAATCGTTATCTATGTTGTTGAATTTTTTTTTACTAATTAGGTATACTTACGTTTGGCCGCAACGAGCCTGATGTGAAGCGATGACGCGACCTAGGCTGGAGCATGCTTGCCTAGAAGAAACCGATTCACTTTAAAAGAGATCTAGGTTATAATGATCGGGAAACAGAGAATTCCATAGACTGATATATCTATACGAAAAAAAAATCTAATTAAATACCAGACTAGGTGCAGTAGGTGGGTACAAGACTCATGAAAAAGCGAAACCATTTTCTAAACACATTGGAACAGGATGATAAATATACTAAAACGACACCTTCGCCTTTGCTCCAAGACCACAAAAAAAAAACATCAGAGCGTAGGCGCGAACTTTCGCGCTCATAACGAGGGCACACATCAACAAGCGCGAATACTTGACGCGAGCTTTTATCTTTCAACCAGTCCACCAAGCAATAGCATTAATTTCAACTGACAGCTCAATTACCTTCGGACTCTCCATCTCATACAGCACCCACTTTGATTTGTGCATTACAGATCGCATTACAATAATTTCATCCTGTCTTCTTTACGTCACACGCGTTTCATAAAGGTGAGCGTGGCAGCCATTTTGTCTCTTTATTGTGTTTGTAATTGCGTTTCTTTGTGAGCTTTCGCTTTTTTAATGTTTTTTTTTTAAAGGTTGGTGTTTAACTATGTCTGCGATGGGTTCATCTTCGTAGGGTTTTTTTTATTATTTTTTAAATAAAACGTTTTGAATTGCCCTGTCAAGATATGAGTAATAAAAAGGAAAGTTTCGCGGTTTAAATAAATAATAGATTTAATGCGAAGTTTTTGTTGTTTATACATTATTTCTTGGTAAAAGTACATAAGCTTGTTGAGTAGAGTAATAATAGTTAACTGGCGAAATGTGGGTGTGTTATTAGGTCCACCTCTGCCTACGCGGGGATCACAGGCGTGATGATATTTTATGTTAAGAAACTCCAGACCGAATTTCGTTGTGTTAGCCGTAGCGATGGCGGCCAATCTCAGCGGGTCACAGTTTCACTCTCATGGTCCGATCCAATCCGACACAACCTGAGAGAGATAACGAGCAGGACCACTGGCTTAACGTGCTTTCCGATACACGGGGTATCACACCACAAACTTCCAATTCCTAATGGAAATATTCAATAACATATTATGGAAATCGGAATCAGAACCACACGCTCAGCAGTCTCGCGCTTCGACCAGGAGACCAACACGGGGCAAATAAGAAGCGTAGTCATCATCTGCATAGCCTTTTCCCAACTATGTTAGGGTCGGCTTCCAGCTAACTGGATGCAGCTGAATACCAGTATTTTACATGGAGCGACTGCCTATCTGACATCCACAACCCAGTTAGTACAAGGTAATACAATATCCCTTTATAGCACTGGTTGTCAGAATTTCGGGCCACATTCTAGCTATAACGACTGTCAAAGATCTACAAATGACAGCCGGGACCAACGGCTTAACGTGCTTTCCGAGGCACCGAGGAAACTCGGTATGTAATGGTTGGTCACCCATCCACGGACCAACCTAGGCAAGCGTGGCTTAACCTGAAGACGACCTGAGAGGATATTATTATTTAGCCAGGAGCTCCTAAAACAAGAAGCGTAGTAAAGGTAATTACGTTAGCAATAGGAAGGGATACCTGAATAGAGTTGTTACTACACAATGGGCAATTAGCTATCCAATGGAGCGTATGTTGAACACTAATACCGTAATTAGTAATTAAATTGGACCCGAGCCCACCTGTGTAATTCTATTGGTTGGCCGTTGTTGCACGTATACTTATTAACTATCGATCAATAAATAACCTAATTAAATATAGGCAATTCAATACGACCTTAATAAAGGTAAAAACTGTGTGAAAACTGAAGAATTAAATCTCGATAATATTCAGTGATTTGGTAAGTAATTCAGTATTCATAAAATGGATAAAAGCACTTGCGAAGATACTGAGGCACTCTTGCAACACATAGTTTAACTCACTCGTTTCTCTCTACACACACACTCACCTACACACACACCCACACACACACACACACGCACAAAACACACACAAACCCCCTCATCCCCATGCAAGTGAATAATGTACTTCTATTATGTAAAATTATCTTGCTATGGAAGAGCGGAATCTCCTAAATACAGGTATTTTTTACTTAAAAGGAGGCTCCAATCATCAACGTGCTGTCTTGATTTGGTTAAGAAATAAAAAAAAATAATTTAATTCAGTACCTACGCAAATAAGGTAATAAAAATAGTTTTTTTTGTCTGTAAAGTTTATTAACTCACTTAGCTCATGGGTTACGAGAAGACAACGCAAATGCAATGAACACGAGAAAGTGATTAAAGTTATATTTTATTATAGACCGCAAAAGAAATAAAAGTGCATGTTTCGGCAAAAGCGCCATCTTTGGAGATTGTAAAGAACTAAAACTGTCCCAACTAAGGGTTGCGCGTATACTGCGCAGTGTTCACATGCACAGTTCGTGCTCCTTTCCAAGCACAGTGGTTCCATAAATGCTTTGTAGAGGGCGCTTAACGCTCATGTTGTTACAAACAAAAGCCTATAGAATAATGCTAAAGTTAGGCTTCACCCAATTCCCGGTTCCATATCTACTCAAATATTATACAAAACAATAAATAACCAGATTACCTTACCACGATGGAAAAAAATATAGCCCGTAATAATGTTATACCGTCGATGAAATCCATCTAGACTACTTGTTTTTTTTACTAACCACGGATAGAACCGTCGAAAAATATTCAATAGGATTTTCCTCTCAACGGAGCCGTCCGGTGCAGTTTTTAAACTTTTTGTTTTACCGGTTTTACCCCTGATAGACAAGTAGCCGTTACCGTACTTTTGGATTATTTATTTTTCCAAAACCCGGTTTGTGTAGGTTTTTGAAACTTTTCACAAAACCATCAAAAATGATGGATATCATAATAAAAACAAGTAAGGTGTATATTCTAACACTCGTTTTTAATTATCTTTTTGGGAAGATGTTAACTGAAAGCCTAAACAAGTAAGTGTTCATTTGGAGATTTATCGGCTGTTAAAATGATGATAATCTAAATAACCTTAGCCGTTACGGAGCTTAATGGCTGACTTTAAATAAGATGAGCAGACAGAATGAGTTACGGTGCACTTAGAAATGTGTCAATGGTTCTGTAGGAAATACTATATCCAGCAGTGGTATGATGCGGGCACAGCTAATTTACAAACTTTACTTACTACTCCGGTGCTCTACTGCTCAGCATGAGGTCCTGGGTTCGATTCCCGAGTCACGCAAAGCTATATTGGGTTTTTTCACGAATCTCTGTTGCAGATCGAAGTCTGGATGTGTGATCGGTAAAAGGCAGTCGTGACTTAAACAGAACTGTCACAATGCGGGTGTACTATTCAAGGTGTAAACGGACCCTTCACGAAGCCGTCAACCATTCAGTAAACTGTACATCAAATTAAGTAACCCTACACAAAAAAAAAGATTTTCTATTCGGGTGGAACATCACGGTTTTATGTAAGACTCAATTTAAAGCATTCAAAACATTGTGCTGATGGATGCATTAAATAGTATAGGGATTATTTAAAGTAAAGTAATAACATTAAAAACTTGTGACTTCCGGCTTCGTCAAGTTTTTACACCCATTATGTGAACATCTGCCTAACCCTTCCGACTTTACAAGCATGATGTAATATTATGTTTACTACCACACAATTCCCCCACATCACTTCCACACAATAGTAATTACAAAGTCTCTAAAACAAAACAAATGATACAAGCAGAATACCTCCATACCGTAGCGCAATTCATAATTAGGCTTAATTAAAACAGCGGTGTTGGCTTGTACACCGCCGCTACCGTGATCTATTTAAAATGAAATAACTACCCCTTGCATCCCCCGAGCGGTTGGCGCAAGAAATTTCTTGCTTTATTTATTCATAAGCCTCACAAAGAACCGGTGTAAGTAAAGTACCTAGGGGTAGAATTTAAAAGCTCTTTCTTTAGAACGTAACATAAGCAACGTGTACGGTTTGATCGTGTTTTTACTTCAGGATATTCAGTTAATGGTTTCATGTTGGTAAACATGGATCTGAGGTAATGGTATCTCTGAATTATTATATTATATTATAGCTAGCCCATATTGTCCCACTGCTGGGCAAAGGCCTCCCTCCATTCCTTCCAAAGGTCACGATTCTGTGCTACTACTTTCCAATTATCAAGGAAGACATCCAGTTCGTCCCGCCATCTCCTTCGTGGTCTGCCGCGACCCCGTGTCACTGTTTCAGGGCACCAATCCTGAACTTTTCAGGCCCACAGTTCGTTCGGCATGCGACAGACATGTCCTGCCCAGTCCCATTTAAGTTGGGCAGCCTTTTGAGCCACGTCAACGATTTGTGTTTTGGAGCGCAGTGTAGTGTTTCGTACATTATTATCTCTGAATTGTTAAGTGTTATTTTACATATTGTTTTTTTTTTCGAAAATACATCATTGAGAGTTGTCTATATTGAGGGGTTAAGTGTAGAGGATCTTCGTGTGTTTGTTACCATACTTACATATACATAACAGTGAGAATAAGTGTCGAATTTCTTCATCAAAGTCATCTTTTGTTTTTAGGTACTTTGTAGCCAGCGCCCCAATGGTATGAATGAATTGACAACATTCATTTTATGCGAGTGGATTACGCAATTTCCCTGTGGATGTTTGGCACATTATTTATGAATTCAAGAATGAATGAATATGCAGATTAGATTGTTTTGCAAATAATCACACACACACAGCTCAGGACACATCTCTCCGAAACAGGAATAGAATAATCTAAGATTGCACAATATATTCGTGAAGCTGAAACTGCAAATCAATCGAAGCACTTCTCCTGACGCAAGACGTATTAGATTCGTCTCCAAAGCTCATTGCTTGCTTGGATAACTCGATAAGTGGGTCACCGTATATACCGAGGCCAGCATTCTGGGAAACTGTTCAAGGAAACTGCTGGTTGTTTTGATTCTAGCTATTCTGCATGTGCTGCATAGACGACGCAGCTTTTGTTTTAGTTAAGCTGTCTAAACTTGAAGGTATTTGCTTTCATATTATGTTTTGCATCGACGTGGAAACTAACAAGAGACAGGTTTGCTGGAAGCAGCAATGAAATGCTTAGTATCCTCTGATATTTTTGATCCGAAAATGCTGATGATGATTTTAAGTAGACCCTCAACATCTTATTAATAATGCGTGATGTGCTTACCTGTAATACATTGGTACACTAGTCTATAAGTATTGAAACTGTCATGGTCACTGACATTATCATTAACACGAGAAACGGGATATTTACCATGTTTACTGTTTGTCTTTATCCGTGATCATGGTGTTTGCAACAGCGCCGAAATATCGGGAACTCATAAGTCTATTGTATGTATCTCATACATTTGTATCAGTGAATTTAATTGTTGGTGAGCCAAGTAAATAAAATAAAATGTCTACAAAAACAATTGTTAGGAAAAAAATGTTTGGGATTTTATATTTCCAGTCTAGTATGGCAGCCAACCCTAATACCTAGAACTCTGACGCATCCTGCAGTCGTTTCGTATTGACTAAAACGAGCCATTACTCCGAAAGAAAAATATCGTGAGCAATATACCTACTGGATCTGCTATCTACCAACTTTATTGGCTTTTTCCAAGAAAAATGGTTCCCAATCTATTGAAACATTCTCCGAAATATTCCGGCATTCTTTAGATTCTCAGAACGCTTAAGGATTAATTACATTGAGCTGTTAAATACTTTAAATGGAATGTAAAATTGTGAAGCGGAAATTAATAATTATTATAAAAAAGACTTTCATTTGATTATTCGCGAGTCTTACTTTATAAGCTTACGAAATATTCGTAAGTATTTACTTATGAATATTTCGTAAGCTTATAAAGTACATACGTGGGGAGATAAACATTATGAAGTATCTTCATTACACGGATGCGGCTGGCGGACGCCGGTAATATTATGAAGAATAGCACAAACTGCTATTAAAGTTCCCAACTACGAATGAAAACAACCTGAAGTTTTTTTAAAAACCCGTAACGAATATTCCACGGCAAAATTCATTTCAATTAAATGCCGCGGTGGTTGTATGTTAGTTGTTCCTGAATTTCGGGCTAACAGAAATATCCCGAGGCGGTGATGTCGGCGCGGCGTTTAGACGCAGTCTGTAATCGCTAGTGCTCCCGCTCCCGCTCCCGCTTTTGTCTGAATGGGGGAAACAGATCGATATGCATCGTTTCCAGCGTTCGTTTTTAATTTCGTCGTTCGTCATGTCCGACCGACCGATGCGGCGCTCTACAAACGATAGATTAGATTTTTTTTACAAATATACACTGGTTTTCATTGATGTTACCCGTCAGTCTTATCTACGTTCGTTTGGTTTGAAAAGTTTTATGGAGCGTGTCCTTTAAAATAAATACTGGAATATTGGGCACTTTTGCAATTGGAATTGAACGTGGATTGAATTACTTTCCCCTTTGAATCAAGTGGAAACGATAGGTAACAAACTAATAATGCATTATAGCTCACCTTTTAATAATTACCTAGAAAGCAAAGTAGAAGTAGTCGTTACAGGAAGTTAGTGGCCCATAAAGTCTGGCAACCAGTTTTACCAGGGGGTATCGTATTACCCAGTACTAACTGGGTTGTGGAGGTCAAAATACTGGTATTCAGCTGCATCCGGTTAGACTGGAAGCCGACCCCAACTTAGTTGGGAAAAGGCTAGGGAGATGATGATAGTCAAAACAGAAGTCTATTTGATTTGATTAGTGTTCTTTAGAAGTCCAAGAGATGCTTTGTTTTTTCGTATCACAAACAGATTCAGTTGTCATTTTCATTTCACCAGGACCATTAATACACGCATCGATTTTATGCTAGTGATCAGTTTCTCCAATAGCCTGTCACTTGTCACTGCTTACAATAAAAATTCAAATATAAAATCCAGCCTTTTTTTGCATACGTTTCAGCCTCGAGTGAGCTTATCACAAATTTTATTGGCATCGGTTACAAAAAAACTGACTACTTTTTATCTGACTTTTTACATTCGTAAAATGCAACGACTGCTATATTATGTTGATTTTATGAAAACAAAAGAATATAGTGATTGATTATCTAAACTTAAAATAATAATAAAAATATGTTCAGCTACTACAATCTGTCAAATTTCTTTAATAGATTTTCAACTTTATCGCTAAAGCATTAGGTTCAAGGTTGATTGGGAAAGACAGTTTCGGATAGCTTGATGTGCTGGCGTCTGTATATAAGAAAACAAGAAAAGCATTAAAGGGAGTCATAAAATTCGTCCACATCGCTGTCAACAAGAATACTGCCCAGAAGGTTAGCAGCATTGCCACGTTGGCTGGCAATGCTGATTCTTTGACCAAAAAATAGGCCCGCCCTCTGGTGTCGGGAAGAGTCGTCAGAGGCTAGGTGGGCACTCGGACCCCACGGCCCCAGTGTTTCAACCTAAAACGCCTCAGATACATTGCTACCAATGAGGTTGAATAAATAAATCTCGTCGTAAAACATCTTGAAAACTGTAAGCGAATACATATTCTATTACATAAAAATTGAACATCATTCAGTTACCCTTTCTTACCTAAGGACCGGATAATACCCTATAATCGTCTTACGTTGATATCGTATTCCTCCATCAGTCCTTCTTCGACGTGAATTATGATAAAACCCAGTACAATTATACTGAGGTTAATTTCCCTAGCGAGGTGGCTTGATTGAGACAAAGGAATCGTAGAAAATGATCCCTTCTCTCGGAAATAGTGGAATAAATGTATTGCGTGCAATTCATCTTAAGTCGGTCAAAGTAGTACGATTTAACGCGCTCCAGTCAAAGTTAAGGAGATTTACGAGTATATTTAAAGTTTAAATTTGAAAATCCTCATGTATAAGCGACTACTTTAGATTTAGTATACGGATATGCAGAACAGATGACATGGAAGTGGAGGGGAGTTTTGCATGGAGTGTTCGTGCAGGAGGCCTGATTTAGTACCTTCTGCATAGTATACGTTATTGATGAAAGACCTTTCTGTTTGGCCCCTCAATACTACAAACTTGAAGTTAAAAATACGCGTTTCACATGTAATGTTTACGTAATTTTAAGAATAAAAAGAGAATCATATCTATGGTGATACTGATTGTGCTTGTTGCAAACAATTTAACTAAAATGCTATAGGATAATTATTGTATTTTCGATCGACGTATTTACATTACTTTTACACCGCGGGCTCGTGTTTGGGCCTCAGGATACACCCTAATATACCGGTTAAATGTATAATTTGTTTATTACTATATGAGACCTTAGACAGAAAACAATGTAACTAGAAATATTTTACCAATAACTTTATCACAATATCACAATGGCAAATGCACAAGCACCGCACCACCAAGATGTCAAACGGATAAGCACTTATCAACTGCAAAGGAAATTGCAAACCGTTTTATACAACTAAACAAAATTACTTTTCATCTTTTCAGTACAGCATAAGTTACTGTTTGTATTTTCACGTCAGCTTCAGATATTGCGAGTTGAGAAAGAACCAACTTTCTGTATCAACTTTAAATCCAAGTTTCATCATTTTCCGTATCAAGCACTCGGCGTTTTGAAGACTAACTACATTAAAACAATTCGCTACGTTGTTAAATTCATATTACGCTTATTACCATGTAGGTCAGCGTCTGCTCCATGCGAAGTCAACGTAACAAGTTTGAACTAGGCCGACAAACAAGTTCACAAATAAATTAGCGAACACCCAATTGCCCTCGCGGCAAGCGTGTGAAAGAGTTTCAGGAACACCACGGCACTTCATTATGCACAAGCGAGGCCTTCAAAATAATTCAAATGGCTGCCGGAGGACGATTCCCCTCTAAATAATTCATAAGGCTTTGGGTTATGTCACAGCTGCCACTACAACCTTCTGATAGAAACTCTAAGTGGAAGAAACGGAGATAGTCTTTGATTTCATTTAGTTCGCTTCGCCGAGCATGACCCTCCATCTGATAATTTATATCAAAGGATTTGTCGCATCAAAGAGTTTCTTTATAGCTCATTCAAGACATATCTTGTTTCCACCATAAGCTTAAAATAAAGAGACGCCGACGGTGTTAAACGTCAGAAAGACTTCGTTTGTTCGCTTGAACCTTAATTAAGTTAAAGTAGTGGAGCTATTACAGCGCACATAAACTGTATAGTGGCGGTAGTTTGCTTCTTTGTAGCGACCAGCGTATGTTAGAAAACTCGTAAAACGCGGTGAATCACCTGCTCAGCTTTAACAAAATCTGTCTGGTTTCTATATATACAGACATTTTGTAGAAATATCTAAGTTATGGCTGCGTTTCCAACAGAGATGAGCGAGGATGCGTAGCGAGGGATGTGTGTGGGACTAACCAATCAGATAGCGAGAATACTTCAAGCTGTGAAAAAGAAGTGATGTTATTGGTTCGTTTCACACACATCCCTCGCTCGTGGGAGGCTTTTCGCAGAAGTTTTTAGTAGCAAAGGATGTGAAGTTCATCGAATAGCTGTTACAAAGATTAAGATAGGTAAAAGTGAGGTAGACGTTTTACGAGTCGGCAAGTGCGTAGATATATCCTCCTAGGGAGTACATTCGCACATGGGCGGGTGATAAAATCAGCATAAATTGTGTCGCGCGGCCCCCGGCTCCCGGGCTGCGGCGACACAGCTACTGTTACATATAGGTAATGCGTGTGGAAGTAATGGCTCCTAGTTATGCTAATACGCATTTACGTCAGCCAGCCTATTCATCATCGTGTGCGTAAGATTTATAGCATTTTCTTCAATGATCATATACAATGTCGCCCATGCGCATGTGACCGCCCGTAATTTCCTGAATATTCATGAATAAATGTCGAAAATAAACTTCAAAAGGGGGGGTCTATCTATAACATTTTTCATGTTATTCAATTTTGAATTTTTTAAGTAGAGTTTGTAGATTTGCTTTCTATTTTTTGACACATCTCCGAAGTTTATGGGTCGATTTGGATTCTGTTTATTATTTCTCAAAGCTTATGAGTTATTTTAACAGATTAATTAACATTTTTACTATAAATTACCGACTACGAAAAAAAAAACGGAATCGAAGTCATTTTTTCGGTAAAAAATTGTATATTTATTTTAAAAAAACTTGTGTAAGTCCATAAATTATCCCGATAGGAAGACTTTTTTAATCATTACTTGTAATCTACTACATAACAGCTACAATTTCATAGAACATTGTTGATACCTAACTGTAACTAAATCTAAGGTAAAACTCTAAAACTCTAAGAGTCAAATTTAGGAAAAGAAAATGTGAAAGTCAATAATTGAATGTTGCTCTTAGCAGTGAGTACTAAAAGGTTAAACTAATAATGAGGATAATAATGGAATTAAAAACAAACAAGCAATAGCCAGATTTTTCCTAAAAAAATAAAAAATACAAGAATTTTAAATAATTAGATTTTCGAAATGGCCCCCACCCTCCTGTAAACAAACCAAAGCCCTCATGGCAAAACTTTTGATTCTTCACGGTTTTCTTTTATTTCCGCAGCAGCAGCAAAAATCCAAGCCGTTAATTGCTCGCGGCTTTCGATGGGCACGGCATACACTTTCTGTTTCATGTAGCCCCAAAGATAAAAATCTAAGGGTGTAAGGTCGGGAGATCGCGGCGGCCAAACAATGGCACCTCCTCTGCCAATCCGCCAAGGATAATTTTGATTTAAATAATCACGAACTAGTCGTGCGAAGTGTGCTGGAGCTCCATCTAATTGCAGATACATCCGCCTTCTTGTTTCCAGCATGCAGCGGTACTTCCTCCAAAAGCAACGGCAACGTATTGACTATAAAATCTCAAATCGCGTGTTGATCTAGTCTGTTTGGTAACACGAAAGGGCCAATAAGTTCATCGTCAATCATTACAGCCCATACATTTATGGAAAATTGAGTCTGAAAAGTTGTTTCCCTAATGACGTGTGGATTTTCAGTGGCCCACACATGAAGATTGCGATGATTTGTTACACCCGCCCTTTTTTTTTTTTTTTTTTTTTTTTTTTTTCTGATGGGAAATCATCAAATGACTTCTCCCGCTCTGGGTGGAGTGGGAGGGAGTGTCAGACTCTTACTGACTAAAACCCATCCATGTTCCTTCATTGCCCTTTGTGTTCCAGGGCCACGGTATCTCTTTCGAACAGTCCCGCAGCCCCGGCAGGCATCGGCCCTTGCGGGCCCCTTCCTGGTTGCTGACATCTCTTTGAGGCGCGCGTGGAACACGAACGCGCCGTCGACACGGCCTGTCGTCATAAGACGGACGGACGGTGAGCTAACCCATTACTCACCGTCCACAGGCCCGCGCCTACGGTGGCCGGGAGCCACCACGTGGCCCCCGACGCCCGGTGCGTCGCCCGCGGCGGCTGGGACGAGAGATTCTCTCCCTCTCACGTCCCGCCACCTCCTTCGCTAGCATGACTGCTTCGCAGAAGGAGGTGACGGCTTCCCATTCCCTCTCGCTCCGGACCATGGCCTGGACCAGGGCCGGGCGCGAGAGGTCGCCGCCGCCTATCGCCGTTACGAGGACACGGCGGAGCTCCGCCCAAGCGGGGCAGACCTCCACGGTGTGCGCCACCGTGTCCTCCGGACGATCCTCGCAATGATGGCACCCGGGCGTTTCCTCCCGCCCGATTACGTGCAGGAACCTCCCGAAACAACCGTGTCCGGTGAGGACCTGCGTCAGGCGGAAGGTGAGGGCGCCGTGGCGCCTCTCTAGCCACTCCTCAAAGAGGGGACTTGTCGCCACTATTGTGGCGTGCCCTGCACTGGGTTGCGACAGTCGCTGTCTCCATGTCGCCATGAGATCGCGTCGGAAGTCTGTCCGCTGAGCGGTGATTTGCCGCGGCAGCGGAGTTTCCCCCCGACGTAGTGCCCCCGCGCGCCATTCATGTAGGCGCGCGAGGACTATCGCCTCCAGATCCCATGGCGGCAATCCGGCTAGGAGGCTCGCCGCCTCGCGGGAGATCGTGCGGTACCCCCGGATCAGCCTTACGGCTACGACCTTTTGGGGCGCGTTCAGGTAGTGCGCGGCATGCCGCTTAATTGAACGCGCCCACACCGGGGCCCCGTAAAGGGCCATGGACCGCACGACCCCCGCGTAGAGCCTACGGCAGGAGGCGTTTGGACCCCTCAGGTTGGGCAAGAGCCGCTTGAAGGCAGCCCCGGCCCGTTCCAGTTTGGGAGCCAAACGTCGGAAATGCTCAACGAAGTTCCACCGGCTGTCGAGGACGAGTCCTAGGTACTTCAAAGTCGACTCGACGCCGATGGGAACCCCTCCTACCGTCAGCGTGGATCCCGACGGTGGCGCATTCCGAGGCCCATGAAAGCTCATGGCCTCGGACTTGTGCAAGGCCACCTCGAGACCCAATTGCCGGATCCTCTCTACGACTATCGCAACCCCGCGTGTCATCAGTTCGGCCGCCGCCTCGTGCGACCTCCCTTGTGCCAGTACCAGCGTGTCGTCAGCGTAACAGACTACGCTGACGCCGCTAGGGAGGTCGGCGCTCAGCACCCAGTCGTAACCGATGTTCCACAAGGGCGGCCCTAGAACCGACCCCTGTGGAACACCGCACGACATCTCTCGCCGGTTCCATTCTCCGTTGGGACCAGGGTAGATGACATACCTGTCAGACAGGTAGTCCCCGACTACACGACGGAGGTAGGTGGGCACCCGGTGATACCGGAGTGCCTCCCTAATGCAGCTCCAGGGCATGGAGTTGAAGGCGTTGGCGATGTCGAGCGACACCGCCAAGACGACCCCACCCCGGGACACCGCGTCCCCCGTCGTGAGGGCTCGCACGCGCATGATGGCGTCCACCGTCGAGCGCCCCTTGCGGAAACCAAACTGGTGTTCCGCAAGATCCGGCCCCATTCCCGCAAGGTGCCCGGCGAGGCGGTTTGCAATGACTCTTTCAAAGAGCTTGCCCACCTCGTCGAGCAACACAATGGGCCGGTATGCGGACGGAGAGTCCGCAGGGCGCCCTGGCTTCCGTATGAGGACCAGCTTGCCCGTCTTCCAACGAAGCGGGAACTGGCCTCTCTCCAAGCATGCGCTTAGGAGCCCTTCCAGTCGGGACCCGAGAGCCTCAGAGGCCAGGACCCAGGCTTTGCCAGGTAAGCCATCGGGTCCCGGGGCGGCAGTTTTGGCCTTAAGCCTGCCTACCGCCACTCTCAGGTCTACCCCAGTCACCTCCGGAACGTCGTCATCGTCATCGCTGTGGTCCGCTTCCGGCACCGCAAGCGGCGGAGCCATGGGCGGGGGAGTATGCTCCCCTCGCGAAGGGAACAGAGCGCTCACCACGTCCTCCACGAGCTCAGGCCGGAGACTCTGCGTCAGCGGGGGGGCCCAGGTGCGGAGTTTGTCCCGCACCATCTTATAAGGGCGCCCCCACGGATCACCGTCGAGAGTCCCCAGCATCTCCTCGCGGGCCAGATCCTTGGCCCGCTGGACAGCCTCTTGGAGGGCGGTCTTCGCTGCTCTGTAACCCTCGTACAGCTCCGCCTCGATGGCTACACCCGCCCTTGTTTTTTCTTTAGAGATAGGTATCAACAATGTTCTGTGAATTTGTAGCTGTTATGTAGTAGATTACAAGTAATGATGAAAAAAGTCGTCCTATGGGGATAATTTATGGACTTACACTAGTATTTTTAAATAAATACACAATTTTTTACCGAAAAAATGACTTCGATTCCGTTTTTTTTTTTCGTAGTCGATAATTTTTAGTAAAAATGTAAATTAACCTGTTAAAATAACTCATAAGCTTTGAGAAATAATAAACAGAATCCAAATCGACCCATAAACTTCGGAGATGTGACAAAAAATAGAAAGCAAATCTACAAACTCTACTTAAAAAATTCAAAATTGAATAACATGAAAAATGTTATAGATAGACCCCCCCTTTTGAAGTTTATTTTCGACATTTATTCATGAATATTCAGGAAATTACGGGCGGTCACATGCGCATGGGCGACATTGTATAATCATTATACAATCTACGTTTAATTTGGACTGAATCACATCTGATTTTGTACAGGATGACCAAGCAGTAATAATAACAGCCGCCCGGGTCGATCTTTAGGTTAAGCTGTGCTTGCCTAGGTTGGTCTGTGGATGGGTGACCACCCATTACTTACCGAGTTTCCTCCGTGCCTGGGAAAGCATGTTAAGCCGTTCCGCAAGCACGTCCCGGGTGTCATTTCTAGATCTTTGACAGTCGTTAGGTAGTCAGTGGCCCAAAAAGCTTGACAACCAGTCTTACCAAGGGGTATCGTATTATCCAGTACTAACTGGGTTGTGGAGGTCAGATAGGCAGTCGTTCCATGTAAAATACTGGTATTCAGCTGCATCCAGTTAGACTGGAAGCCGACCCCAATATATTTGGGAGAAGGCTAGGCAGATGATGATGATGAATTGAATAAGAGTAACAGGAACTAGTTAGCTCACATTAATATTATTGCAAGGAAATATAATCGTTTCATAACATTTCTGCAATACCTACTTGGATAGGATTCAAATTGCCTCAGGATACGAGCATATCAGAACAAGAAAATATTGCTTTTAAGGATTGTTTTGTTACAAGAGATGTTAGTTTTAACTGATTAAAATACACACGTTAAAATGTATGCAAAGAAGTGGTTGTGTCTCAGTGTCATGTTTTTTATTTGAATCAGCACTGCCTGCTACGACGATTTGCTATAGTTATGATATTATATGAAACTAGCTGTTCCCCGCGACCTTCGTCCGCGTCAAGTTATTAAAATTACAATTTTCCCCGTTTTTGCAACATTTTTCATTGCTGCTACGCTCCTATTGGTCGTAGCGTGATGATATATAGCCTATAGCCTTCCTCGATAAATGGACTACCCAACACTGAAAGAATCATTCAAATCGGACCAGTAGTTCCAGAGATTAGCGCGTTCAAACAAACAAACAAACAAACAAACCCTGCAGCTTTATAATATTACTAGCTGTTCCCCGCGACCTTCGTCCGCGTCAAGTTATTAAAAATACATTTTTCCCCGTTTTTGCAACATTTTTCATTGCTGCTACGCTCCTTTTGGTCGTAGCATGATGATATATAGCCTATAGCCTTCCTCGATAAATGGACTACCCAACACTGAAAGAATCATTCAAATCGGACCAGTAGTTCCAGAGATTAGCGCGTTCAAACAAACAAACAAACAAACAAACAAACAAACAAACACTGCAGCTTTATAATATTAGTATAGATATATAGTATAGATATTACAGTAGCATAGTTATGTCTTGGATAGAGTCTTTTTATCTCTTTTTAGTTCGTTTATAAGCGCTTACTTGAGAACAATTGAACCGATTTGTTATTTTTTTTAAATGTTAGATAAAAGTCCGAATAAGGATGTTATTTGAAGAAAATTGGAAAAGATTCAAAGTATTATTTTTTCGTTTATTTTATTTCTAACTATTATTGTATTTTATTTTATTTATTTGGCTCAACAACAATTGAATACACTGCTTCAAAGATACGAGATACATTCAATAGAGTCACAGACAAGTGTACCAACCTCTTACAGGAAAGCACACCATGCACTTCTTATTTGTCGTCTGGTGCCGTTGTACACCCTAATCTGGGTATGTTGTAGAGGCCTTTTAAATTTTTACTTCCTTTTTTTTGTGACCCACCAACAACAACAATAAATTATTGTTCTAGTCTAGAAGTTAGTTAGTCCAGCAGAGCAGGGCATTGGACGACCTCTACTGTGTTATAGATAGAATTAGTAGTTATAAAATATATAGACTGACTACTGTAGTAGTAGTTATATAATATTTAGACTGACTGGCTGGGTGACTGGTAATTAGTGACCAATACATAAACGAGTGATTGTACTCATGATAATAAACAACTTTCCCAAAGAAACTTTTTTTTTAAACAGCTAACAGTTGATAGGTCACAGACGCGCGCGTGCGATTTCCATACGGCTGTTGTGTTATTGTGATAAAAGTGTGTATAAAAAATGATTCTTTGGGAAAGATGTTTGTTATCATGAGTAAAATCACGTGTTTAAGTATCAGTAACTAATTACCAGTCACCCTATATATTATTCAGAAGCTCAGAACATATTATTGCGTCAAAATTACATTGCCATATATTTATGACCCATAGACCAGTACCATAGAAAAAATATAGTGTAACATCCTCCTTCCTTAAAACCTCCACAACAAATAACACTGATGATGTCCTCACCCCACGTCCAGTAACGTCGCCATAATGCTATTCAACAGCGAGATTGGAATTCCGAATCCGGGCCATGTCCACCGCTTGATTGTGCGTTTGTCGGCTATTGAATGTCAGGGTTTGGGCCAGCAGGCCAGCGACATGGCAATTTGCTGCTAGACAGCCATAGCGTGATTTACGAAGGGCTTTTTGTTTTTTGAGCTGGGCTGCGGTGTGAATTACTAAGCGGGTGCATAGTTTTTAGAGCAAATTCTAGTTCCGAAAACGCTCTTTGGTAGGAATGTCATTAAGGCTCGTTGACTGCCTCGTTGATCTAGTGGTCGCAAGCGCGACTACTGAGCATGAGGTCTTGGGTTCGATTGTCAGGTTGGGTATAGTGTTCTTGGGTTTTTCCATCAGGAATTTCTCTGGTTGCTAAGCCATGGAGTCTGGATTTGTGCCCGGTTGATGGCAATATTAGGCCCCGTATTACATGGGACTTAAACAGAACTGGCGAAATGTGGGTGTACTAATGGTTACCCCTCTGCCTAACCCTTCAGGGATTCCAGGCGTGATGTTATGATGATGATATCATTAGGGCATGATTTTAGTCAGGTGATTCAAAGGGAGGGTATGATAGCGTAGTACTTGGCAGGGGATTATGGAACAAGAAAAGGTGTTGCATCGACCCCAAGTAGAATAGTATGTGTTTGAGCGGTTTTGCGTTCAAAATTGGCATGTCGCAAAGATGGCGGAATGACGCGTATTGATATGGAACACCAGAAAAGAACAACATGCTGGTGAAGGAAGGATGCACGTACCTCAAGGACGGGAACATGATGACGTCATTAGTTCACCAAACTGACTACAATACTGATCTCAAGTTCAATGCGCCATTGTGAGTTTAATTAACTTTAGAAAGTTTATATGTTTTAGTTGTGTTTTTGTATCTCTCAGTATTGAACCGCGACAAGAAAACTGTTCAGAACTTACAAAGAACATTTTGTTTTGTCTCCAGAGTAGTGGAGTCAATGGATTACTTTTACTTTCGCTTTTATCTGAGATTCCGATCCAGTAGAACTTACCTATCTATAAGTTGGAGCACAAAGGACATAAAAGTCGAAGCTGAAATTAAAATGGAAAGTAAAGAGAACACTACAATACTTTGATTAAAGAAAGTTTCATTTATTTTGACGGGGCTGTTTTTCTTTTGAAAGTTAGTTAGTTTTATTTTGTTGTTGGTAGAAAACTTCCTCTGGCCAGTAGAGAGTTTTAAGATGCAATTATGAGAGGCTAGGTCTTGCCTACCAGGCAATAATAGTAGATATTGTTCGTGTACAATAGTCTATATCTTCTGGTTTTTATAAATATGTATGATAGTCTATATTAAGGTATATATGTTATGGGTCATTGTTACCTGAAATAAATGATATATTATTATTATAGTAGGCTGGAAATTAACCAGCGGGAAAGTTTTATATTACCGGAATAAAAGCATCGCATGTAAAATTCTTTCGAATTCGATTGAGCCGTAAAGGCATTAAAGGGTATCAACAGACAGAAACTTTCGCATTTATAATATTAGTTTGTATTCTTATATCGTCTTCAAATAGGCGGTTGCAGACAAACCTCTAGATTTATGAATAATGAATCAACTAGCTAGCAGGTTGGCCCACTGTGACATCAGTCTTCTAGTTTTTACGATTTTTGCCGCACTACCATAAAATTTACCTCAGACGATCATTAAATCAAACGGTGCAAAAAAAACAAATCTCGGTCGTTCCGAAACGTCCCTGGAATGGCATTTCTTTTACAGGTGTACGCACGGCGACCAATCAAGGTATACAAAACCAGTTTATGCGGACCTCTCATTGTACGGGAAATCTATACGAAGCGAGGCCATGTTATACTGGATATGTATAGCTTGATGTGGCGCCGTGTGTACCAATAGGTAGGAAGGAAGGATAGACTGCTGTATTAAACATAATAGGTATCCAGTGTTCTTTAGTGGCTAGCAGAAAAAGAGTGCAGTACCTACATCGATTTGGTTCTTTGAGAAGTCAAACATTATTTCATTTTTTTCTGTGCCAAGTCCAGTTAATCAGACCGTAATGAACTGGTAATGGAATTGGGAAATCTTATAGAGATTTATATTCAAAGGATTTTGCGAGGATGATAAAGTAACGTATACTTACGATAAAATAAGTAAATATGTAATTACGAAAATGTAAGTAAATACACTCTTCGATTTTTTTGAAGATGTTCTCAATTCTTTGTTTGCGTCTAGAATAACAAATCTGAAGGACTAATGAAAAGTCTTTCTTTTCTAGACTTATTTGTAAGATTTTCATTACCTTAAAATTCGTTGTAGAATAGCTATTCTCATTAATTATAGTGACAGCTGCTGTAAAAGTAGCTATAGTTAGTATCTCGAACTGGATAGTATATAGTGGTTAGTATCTTCGAAAACATTTCGAGGAAACGTTAATTAAATTGTCCTAGTTTCATGTACACAGATTATATACAATTCCAGTTCACTTGCATATTGTATAGCAGAGTGATTAATCCCAACACTTCCTGGAATGTAGCTCGCCAGAGTACATGACGGCAGAGTGGAACACAATGTCAGGGATGACAAGCATGTTGCAGGCTGTGGGTGAATCGGGGTCGCTTCTCCCCGCACGTTCGATGCTCTAGATTGCAAGGCATTCGTCGTCATTGTCTACGCTCCTGGACTGTAAATATTTTGATACTTTCCTTTCAGTTTGTTTCTAGATTTCTTCCGCTTCTGTATTGCGACACAATGAGGAAAAATGGCCGGTTTTGTGAAGAATTAGGGGTGAACGGCGCTTGAATTCATCGTGTACTTAGATATGAAAGTATAATGGGGTGACTTCACAATTTGTTAGACATTTTTAGGCTTGATGTTAAGGCTTTTACAACATTAATTACAGCATTTTCTTTGTATATCTTTTTCAGATTTTTTAATGAATATAAAGTGTATTATACCACCCTACAGACTTTTAATCAAGCGCTGTAAAGGCGTCCATATATCAAAGTCATTGTACCCGCTAGCAATGCATAAACGAAGCTCAAGAACTTTGGCCAATGATTAATTAAACTTTTTTATATAATCCTCTTTGGTCTCGATTTCCTTTAAATTTTCTCAGCTTGTTCGAGCATAAGTTTCCCAATAAGTGGTGACCCGGACTGGGTTGTGGTGTTAGGGCCGTTTTCGCCTAATTCTAATTAGTTCCAGGTCGGCGGTACATCAAAGTTGGGATAAGTTCTTTCGTTTAATTGACCGTAAACTTGAGGCGACGTGGATACGTCCACCTGGAAGGGCTCACTCGCCTCCCGAGTGATTAATGTGCTTCTTGTTTCAATTATGTCCAATTTTTCCTTCCTGTTACATTTTTATTTAATGGACAAGTAGATTAAAAAAAGCTTAGTACTAAATCTGATTAGGACATTTAAGTTGATTAATGGTTCCGAGGACAAATTTTTGCGAAACCAATTAATAAATGCAAATAAAACTGAAGTTTTAGCATCTGCATAACATTATATGAAATGTGCTCTGAAGCGCAAATAACATGCAGATAATTGCAAGACAAAGTCGAGGGTTGCAATTATAAACTTGTCATGTTCAGTAACAGACCATCGACGTTGAAATAAAGTTGGTTAAAACTTATTGCCCGTTTTGTGAGTTATTACGACCAACGGTTTTATAGATAGATATCCAAGCGCCTCGACTATCACCTGCAAATGCTTTCTTTTTTTATAAAAAAAAACTTTTTTTAATAAAACTTCCTCGGTATTTCATCTAGCAAGAACGTCATAGTTTCCGTCCAGTTTCCCGCCATCTTCGTCGGCATCAGCGGGATTGTTCGTCGGAAGCTGGCAACCCTCAGCGAATAGTTAAACTTAATGAGGCCGACCGAATGTTGGCTACTCCTCCACTCAGATTGTTTCCGACGCAAGAAAGAAATATTCGAGGATAAATGACAATGAGTGGTACTGATTTCGGATAGATTTTCATGTTAGATTGCCTGGAGCGAGCTTAATTAGGGCTTCCAATGTGTGCGTGATTCGATAAGATTTTCTTCAATCGATGACGTTAACTATGTTATTTCTGGATTAGGCAAGTTATGTTCAATTATGATGTACCTACTTGTAATTATGTGCGTGTACAGATAACTGAGTAGTCTGTGCGTGCGTGAGATTAATTTTCAGACAGCACCTTTCAAGATTCAATCTGACTGTAATAGGTGAATGTCAGTTATAAGTTATCTATTAATGTAATACGTAATCTTTATCTTTGGTTTGTGGTTTTATAGGACTTTTTAAAGTTATACGTTGTTTTAAGCAAAATGAACCAATGAAAATTAAGTAAGTGAAAGTAGGTATGTTAAGTAGTTAGATAGCTAATTCAGTAGATACTTATTAATTGATAATTTTTATTTTTAGGGTTCCGTACCCGGAGGGTAACCAATGGGACCCTATTACTAAGCCTCTGCTGTGCGTCCGTCCGTCTGTCAGCGGGATGCATCTCATGATCCGTAATAGGCAGACAGTTGAATAACGAAAAATAATGAAAATGAATTAAAAATTCAAGTGGGCTACCTACCTATTACGATGGTACGGAACCCTTCATGCGCGAATCCGACTCGCAATTGGTCGTTTTTTTTTATTTTGTAGATTAATTTCAAGCCATGGTCTCGTTTTGAATATTTACTTATGTAATAAACCTGTAGTAGGAATAAAAGTTGATATGTATACTATCGTGTAATGATAGAACTTGTAAGTTGAATAAATAAATAAATAAAGAAGTTACTTTACTACAGTGGCGAAGGTGCCCTATAACTCGATTCCTATAAAAAATATCACAGGCAGTATTCTATAGACAAATAATATAATTAAATTAAAGATACGTACTCCGGTTTACCTCTTATAAAAATCTACTCTTCGCTACTGCATTACTATAACATAATATGGAACACCTCTACAGCTACCGTTTGAACACAAATTGTAATGGCCACATGTACACATCTTATAAAGGTACGTGCCTAACGCGTATACCACTTGTGGTTTATTTTTATGAAGTCCGTTGGATTTAACTTAAGTAGTTAACGCGAGTAGAAGGCAGTGAGGTGTGATTCAGTTTAAAAGAGAATGTTTTTGTTTTATATGGCACGTAGGAGTAAGTACTCACAAGGAGCTCGTGGCTAAATAATAACAGCCGCTCGGATCGGTCTTTAGGTTAAACCACGCTTGCCTAGGTTGGTCATTGGATGGGTGACCACTCATTACATATCGAGTTTCCTCCGTGCCTCAGAAAGCACGGAAATTGTAGAGAATGTGGAGGTCAGATAGGCAGTCGCTCCATGTAAAATACTGGTATTCAGCTGCATCCGGTTAGACTGGAAGTCGACCCTATCATAGTTGGAAAAAAACTGGGCAGATGATGTAGGAGTAAGTACTCACAAATCTAAATATCTAAGGTTGTTAGAACAAGTACTTTGGGAAATAAAAGAGCTCTCACTGAGACCTCGCGACACTTGATCAAAACAATGTGAATATTTTTTTATCAAGTGGGTGGGTCTACGTCCGTCATCCCTAGCGACTTTCTAAAACACCTAACTATTTATGAAACATACTATAAAGGGTGTAAAAAGACCCTTAACGAAGTCGAAGGGTACTTATTCTCCCCGTTATTGCGATCATTTTTTTGTTCTAGACCATACCTGGGAACCTTCTAGTTACGGAGATATTGGGGGTCAAAGTTCCAACTTTTCCACAAGTTTTTTTTTTTAAATACATGTTTCTAATGTATTTTTTTACTTTAAACACCTTCACGACCCCCGTATTATTCAATCCATCCATCAGCACAATGTTTTGAGTCCGTTACTTTGAGTTTTACCGTAAAACGTAATTTTTCACCCAAAAAAAAAAGTCGTTTCCCAGCAATAATTTTTGCGTAAAGTTACTTAGTTTGATGTACAGAATGCTTGGTTGACGGCTTCGTGAAGGGTCTGTTTACACCCCGTATACATACATACATAACATAACATTACGCCTGTAATCCCCGAAGGGTTAAACAGAGGTGTATCCACTAGTACACCCATATTTCGCCAGTTATGTTTACGTCCTATGTAATAGGGGGCGAGGCTTTTTTAACCGACTTCAAAAAAGGAGGAGAGGTTCTCTATTCATAGGATTTTTTTTTTAATGTATGTTCACCGATTACTCGAAGACGCCTGAACCAATTTGAAAAACTATGTTTTTGTTTAAAAGAGTATACTCCCAAGTTGGTCCCATATAAATACTGTCATGATCTGATCATGGACTTTGGAGATATGGAACGGAACTCTTCAATAATAGACAGCAAATCTGTCGTGATTGCTGCAATCGCTTGGATGTTTATTGTTTATACAACATCATATAACCTAACATCACGCCTGTATGCTCAGAGGCAGTACGCAGATTGAGGGCTGTACACCCACATTTCGACAGTTAGGTAGTTCCATTTTGTTGGGGATAAACCATTAAGTGTATTGTTAACAATGCAAAATGAATTATTACAACTTAAAATGGAAAAATTAAAATAAAACTTTTTTTTAAATATAAAACCGGTTTCAAAAACACAAAAAAGTGAAAAATAACTTTGGCTTCAGAAGTCATTTTTCACATTTTTGTGTTTTTGAAGTCGGTTTTTTTTGTATCATGAAACATAATATGCATGAAATATGCGTGCACGAAAACAAATATGCGTATGCATGAAAACAAATAGTTATTTAATATTTATGATGCGCAAATCCAGCTTATCAATTAGTCAACACAATCCTCTGGGACTGTCATTTTAATTGATTGTCAAAACTTAATCACGACAATCCTTTGCCAGTAAATAACTACACAATAACAAATACTTTAGCAGCCCAGGGGAAATAGAATTATAAAGTAAACAGGCACACGTCAGACAGGACGAAATGAAACGTCTAACACCTGGTTTTGAGCTAACTTTATTACATGAACGTCTGGGAACGTAACGGGGACGACGCGTAAAATATTTTTCCCTCGGAATGACGCGCTCCCTCGGTAGCTAGTCGTAAACTGCGACATTTAGTACGTTTGATATCGTCAGACGTCGTCTTAACTGCGTAACGTGTTCCTCTAACGTTGCACGTGGCAACAAGTTGCTGTAGCAAGGTATTGAGCTGTGCGTGCAGGTGTGACAATGTAAGTTCAGTTCTTTTTGAGTTATTCTATTTGGTGGAAATTTTTATTCTGTTCAGTTGGTTTCAAGCATTTTCCTGTATTGTGGGGTATTTGTTATGGGACTTTTTTTTGCAAATTCAGAATACATTCATTCTGTTGGGTCAGTATGAATTATTTATCTCTCAGCATGTGTAGACTGTGAAAACGCCTTCTAGAGCATTAGTGCTCTTGAAAAAAAAATTTTAATTGCGCCATTCACACATGTCTCATATTTGAATCTAAACACAAACACTCCTAATAATATCATTGGTGATTCAAGCAAGATCGAACAAAGACATCACAGCATTCAGCATTGAATAGGGACCGTCAAAGTGAGAGGCGCCCTTTCAAACGCGGCTTACACAAAGAAAACAAAATTTCCACCATCGGATTTTCATGTCAGTCACGTCGGAGATTTTTTTTCCGCGCCAAAATGAATTCCATTTCGACAAACAAATCACCACAGATCCAATCAAAGGCGACGACAACGGCCAGTATTTTATAAATAAACTTGTTGATCATATTTCGTGTATTCCTTTCTTGTTACATAATTAGCTTTTCTTTTTGTTAAAGTTGCGGTTTCTTTTTGTTTAGTCTTAAAGTTTTGCTTACGAAATTAGGGTAGGAGTTTGTTTCAGAAAGACTAAGTTTTTCTTCTTTCTTTCTTTATAAACCTTATGTAAGTTTACGACATTATAATATCTTTTCAAGACACGAAACATGTACAAAATAAAAGTGTTTCGAAATGCTTAAGATTTCAAGTTTGTACTAAGAAAATTTCGTCAAAGTTATTTAGTCATTTCTCAAATGATTCTGCAAAGCCTTGAGCACTTAAGTATGATTGGAATCTTATTGGAGAGCTCCAGGGCGGATCATCTCATCAATACTTTGATTGAGGCTCCGAACCACGGCGGATTAAGACTCGAAGACGTTTTAAGTGGAAGATGGAAGATTTTCTAGTAATTTTCAGACGAATTTATTTGAGTACTAGCTTCTGCCCGCGACTTCGTACGCGGATCCTGTTGCTTATGCCAGCGACAACGGGGTCGTCAAAATCGAAGATCTGAAACGTCTGATGTCGAATTCTAAGAGCCCGGGGACGGGAAAACAACGGGATGCGCGAGACGATTCGAGACGTTCCAGATCTTTCCTTTTTGTAAGTCAGAAGTCGATGCGTAGATACGCTTGGAACTCAAGCGTAATTCTCTATCCGTGAACGTCTCCGACTCGCGAGACAATGCGTGACGTTCACGATCAGTGGTCAGTCGCGCATCACGTTCCCCACTTGTCTCTAGAGACCTAGAAGTCGATGCGTAGATACGCTTGGAACTCAAGCGTAATTCTCTATCCGTGAACGTCTCCGATTCGCGAGACAATGCATGACGTTCACGATCAGCGGTCAGTCGCGCATCATGTTCTTCACAGTTCTCTAGAGACCTGGATGTAGATGCGTAAATACGCTGAGAACGCAGGCGTGCTTCGTTATCCAAGAGGAAGAGAAGAGAAGAGAGGAAGAGGTTTCCACGGAGCGAGTTGCAGCCTGATGTTCTCGAACAGCATCAAGTCTCTCCTGACGTTCTTCGGTAGATTCTTGGGATCTTATGATCCTCAATCTTTTAGCTCCTTTGGAACATTGGGAAAGATTTGACCTCTTTCTAGGCATGGTTATAGTTTTATTGTGAAGATACCTGACTGATCAATTAAAATCTAAGTGACTGCTCCCCTGCGTTACCGGGTAGGCTACCGCGTCACGAAGATAAGTGGAAAAAGTCTAAAACACTCAAATAACATAAGCCCGAAGGCATATTTATTCGATAAAGTAAAAAAATAAATAGGAGTTTTGTCCAGTAGAGTCAAATATTCAATGATATACCGTCGTCATCGAATATCAGTCCTAAACTGTTACCGCCTTCACCGCGTGGAGATACTCCCAGCTTATGTTATTTTATAATTATACAGTGAAATTAGTGATAGCTTTGATTTCCACATCAGATGTTTCTGATCTTCGATTTTTATAAGTCAACAGGAAAAGCCCATCAGACCGAACAACTTTTGCTAAGACGTCATTCCTATATGTGTTATGGTGTAGCTGGGCTCTTGGAGTTCCACAACAGGTGTTCCAGATCTTCGATTTTTATAAGTCAACAGAGAGTGCTCATCAGATTGAACAATTTTTGCTAAGACTTCATTCCTATATGTGTTATGGTGTAGCTGGGCTCTTGGAGTTCCACAATAGGTGTTCCAGAACTTCGATTTTTATAAATCAACAGAGAGTGCTCATCAGATTGAACAATGTTTGCTAAGACGTCATTCCTATATGTGTTATGGTGTAGCTGGGCTCTTGGAGTTCCACAACAGGTGTTCCAGATCTTCGATTTTATAAGTCAACAGAGAGTGCTCATCAGATTGAACAATGTTTGCTAAGACGTCATTCCTATATGTGTTATGGTGTAGCTGGGCTCTTGGAGTTCCACAACAGGTGTTCCAGATCTTCGATTTTTATAAATCAACAGAGAATGGTCATCAGATTGAACAATTTTTCTAAGACGTCATTCCTATATATGTTATAGTGTAGCTGGACTCTTGGAGTTCCACATCAGGTGTTCCAGATCTTCAAATTTATTCTCTCAGCAGAAAATGCTCATCACGTGGAACAATTTTTGCTATGGTACCATTTTTGTATCTCTTATAGTTTAGCTATTCTATTGCGGTTCTGCATCAGGTGTTCAAGTTTCCAAGATAAATTATAGCCTATATGTTGCCCAGACTTAATACCTACACAACAAAAAAAAAATCTTTCAAATCCGTCTAGTAGTTCCGAAGATTAGCGTGTACAAACAAACAGACAAACAGACAAACAGACAAACAGACAAACAGATAAACAGACAAACAGACAGAATTTTTTTTTTGGATTCGTGCTCTATTACTGTTTCTAAACCCCCCTCAATTTTTTTTTTTTTAATATCTTCATTGTACAGACACAGTTTTTTTACTGTCTTATTATATGTATAGATGGAACTCCATATTTATTGCAAATATTGTAATACAATTTTGCCAATAAAAAATCGTTAAGATGGAATAAATGGTGACGTGTGAAACATATTCAGATACTACACTTATTGTCTCTCAAGGGTCCCCCTGCCATAAATGACATAACATGGTTCTCGGTAGTTCCCCTGCCGTTACTAAAATAAAAGCATACTTACGTCGGGACGTTTACAGAATAACAACTTTCCGCGAACGCATTTCATGAATCTTACAACGATTTGACGTTTAGGCACACGATAGACGAACGACTTTTTACAGATCCAATCTACGTTTTACCTCGAATTTCTTTATGCTTTGTTGGTCACTGAAAATTGTTCTATCCAAACGGTCACTGTGATCGAAAAGTGGACGATTCGTTGTAGAACGCTTGGTTTTTGTTTTTGTACATGCGGGGTATTTTCCACGAAAAACTGGCTACCAAATGTCGGCCGTCTACGTTTGAACAAAGCGTGCGTAACAGAAATTCTTGTAAACAATATCGTACCGAACTATTCCATCACTAAACTCTTGGTGTAGTTACAACAAGTCCGAGATCTGACGATACAGCACGTCGCGTGGTCCACCACACCGCCTGTTGGCCGCTGTTCATACTTAATCAATGTTTATAACACTCCTCAACTTTTCCTATCATTGCTGTAAGAGCTTATGAATATTTAACGATGTACTGCTTGTAATAGGAAGCTAATTCGAAACTTCGTACTAGTTGGGAACTCGAGTTGTGTTGCTCGGAGCCGTAATTACAGATTCAATTTTATGGAGTAATGAATCTAAAATTATCAGGTTCACAAATAGATTCTTGGAACTTAATAGTCTGTGTGAGAACCACGTCGTCCCAACTCACCCGTTGTTGAACCCTGATTGAGGGATCTGTGTAAACGATTACCTGTCGAATGTCGACTGTAATAATGACTAAACTTTGGCCACGTTCAATAAGTTTTGGCTTCCGAATGAAAGAAACTTTAGCTGAAGATTGAGGGTATAGAATTTTTGGTATTGGCTTGACTATTGTTCGAGACGTACCGTGGTCGAGAGAATTTCCAGGGAGACAGCGGAGGTGGGCAGTCGGCCGGAATCCGGAGAGTCTGCAATCCGCGCCGCTTGGTCGGAGTCCGGATATTGAAATAAATAAACAGGCGGCTGATTCATTTAACTGCCTTGCGAGCGTGTCTGCCTTACAGGTAGCCGCATTATATTTTCCTACAGTATTTACTGGCTTTTACGCTTCAATTGCATTACAGACCGGTTTGTGTGGAAAAATGATTTCGTTTTAACATCTTTTATTGCTTGTTTTTCATTTGTGAATCAAGTACAAGGTGGTGGAAGTGAAGATATTATGAGTGCCATCGGTGTCTTGTGCTTAGACTCACAAGCTCGAAAAGCAAAAAGGACTTCTTAGTTTCCTAGTTATCTATGCTAATATTATAAAAAGGTAAAGTTTGTTTGTAAGAGTTTGTATGTAGGGGGTAATCTCCGGAACTAATAATCCAATTCTAAAAATTCTTTCACTGGCAGAAAGCTACATTATTCGTGGGGGTTATAGGCTATAAATACAATTTATATCATGCATATTAGCCGAGCTACCCCAATTTTTGCGGACGAAGTTGCGTGCGAAGTGATAGTTTGATTTATAAAACATATTTTCTAGAAATTGTTACTGAAGCAATTAAATTAGTTTTCAGTGACTTTGATACGTCTGTAATGTCGAATAAATATCTAATAAGAGGTTTAAGTGTCGTCCTAGCTTATAGGAACATATTTCTCCTAGAATGCGAGGTCCCAAGAGACGCAAGTACTTGCCAGGAAAACGGCTCGAGTTTATTGCATGTATGCCTTTAGTGGTGGCGGGCTGCTATTACATCTCCTTATATACTTCCCTTAGCGACTCTCACTTCCGGGAAAACATTTGTGCATATGTGTTAAGTGTTCTGCTTTAGTTTTTTTTTTTCTAACGCAAAATGCTCTTGGCCTAGTTTTTTAGTTGAGGGAAAGAAAAGTCATACATATGTTTGGAGAACGATATTATGAACTGTGCTAAGAGAACTTTGTCATGTGTAATTGAACACGTATTTATGCTCATTAGTGGACTAATATGGGCTATTAAACACGTTAATTCATGCTTAGGCGCCTGCTTGCGCCGTTTATTGAAATGAAACTAGGGGTCCAGATTGTATAATCACTATATTTCTTCTGTATGTTAGCATACACTATACACCTTGATATGTTAGACATACAATAATATATGTAGCAGTTAGCGATAGTAATTTACAGCAAAGAGTTTTACAAGTAAGAAACCTTTTCGTTCTAAGTGTAGGGTATTTGTTACTGTCATCTCTCTGGTCTAGCCATAGAGTGTCTACAGTATTGTCAACAACAACCGAATTAAGTCCGTAGTGGGAACCATAGACAAAAAATAAAAATATCTATGATTCGCCACACGTGAATAAGTCTGCCAATTTTGCATCACTCTGATATCTAAGCAATGTAGGCCTCGTATATCTGAAATATTTTAAAGCGAAAATCCATTCTATATCTGTACAATCAACGACTCAAAGCGTTTTAATCACCACATACTGGGTCATGTACAATTTCCAAGTGATCAGTCCACCAATCAAAGCTTCGCACTAAATATTCGGGCTCGGAGCGTATCTGGTGAGCTCCACAAATACCTAACCGGTCTATTTGACGGCCGCCTCCTCTGTAAACACGCCGAAATTGATTTTGAAGCTTATCGTACTCGAACCGCAACTCCCGCGTGGTTCCATGATGGAATTTTGTAATTCGAACGTTCCATGTGTGTGTCTATGGTATTTACGTCATTAACTGTTTGATCTTGTTTTGAACTAGGATTTAGAATATTAGGCGCGTTATTAAAGCTACGTTGTTGTGCAGGCCGTGTAGAAATTTAATTTGAAATTAGAATGTTTTCCTACTTTTCAAATCGAAAGAATCTAACGTATAGTATGACGAAGAAGCTGTATGACCACATTAAGTGTGCAGTTCAAAGTGGCGTTCGTCAAGAAAATTTGAATCGATATCGTGGTACATTTATTTTTCTTCTGTGTTTTTCCACCTGCACATATAAGTTGGTTGAAGTGTGTGGATGAGCGCATCAAATAGTCTTTGGTACTGGGTGTCTAATTACTTTCATGTATGTGCAATTTTTGCATGATGTAATTCCGGTAATCAGTTATCATTACTAAAATTAAGCAGTAAAATTGTTGTGATATGTGGTGTTCTTGTTTGTTGTGCTGTCGTTATTCGAGAGGACCAAAGAATAAGAACTTGTGTCATTATGACTGAAATTAACATCTAAAGTAAAAGTACGTAGTTCGTACTTAAACTGAATACGAGAAACAAGAGCGAACATACTGAACTGAACATCTAAATTATACGGCGGATGAAGTTGCAAAACTTCCTGGTTTCTTCAAAGGCTCACTGTTAACTCCATAATTACACTTTAGACAGTTACCGAACTTAGCATTCGTTTTGAATTGGAATGGAGAATTTACACGGGGAGAATTTATCGAACGTCAGAGAGGTGACAGAGGCGTTTTTCCACTGGAAAATGGATGTACTGGAACCGTAACTAAAAAAGTATTTACACTGTTGCCTTCTCATGAGTGGAAGTGCCGATGCTGGCATCAATGGACACACGCCCATTGTTCTAAGACCTTGTGAGAATCCAGATTCGTAGGGAAGACCCGTCAGGCGATTATCCAGAAGCGAGAAACCAAACCCCAAAATATTTTTACTAGCTTTTGCCCGCGGCTTCGCTCGCGTTAATTTAGAATTTGAAAATCAATTCGGGTTGTATTCTGCACAGGCACGTGACGCCATCTATTATCATAAGAACGTTATTCTTGTTTTGCTAGGGAACAGTTCTCTTTTTGGTGATGAAAGGTACCCTATGTCCGTTTCCGTACACCTGAAAACGTATATGCAAAATTTCAGGGTGATCGGTTCAGTAGTTTAGGTGTGAAAAGGTAACAAACAAACAAACTTACTTTTGCATTTATAATATTAGTAAGGATTGTACCGTGAATCAATCGATATCTACCTACATATTATTAGCGTTAATAGGTATAAGCCTTGTGATATCTTTGATACATTATGGAACGCAATAAATGAATATGAGGACACTGTTTACACGTGTAAGCTTTTGTCTCCTTTCAATAATCGAAGCGAGAAATTCTCCCTGTGTAACCGGCCCCTTGGAATCGGTAATTCGGTATAGGTACAGGTTGTTCGTCAGCTGCCTCAAACGCCCTCTTAAATAAGCCGTGGGCTTCACGAGCTATTAAACAGAAGATTAGTTTCAAGCTGGGGTGAATAAAAAGGTGTAATAGTTGCTAGATTGCTACGGTACGCCACAGCTTCTGCGCATAGAAGGGTAAGCTACTTATGTTGTTAAGCTATTAAGATTTCAGGTGCTCGTGGTTAATTGAGGGAGCAAGATTTAAGAGAAAATGTGTTGGAAAAAGAAAAGTGGTTTTCAAAGTAATGCTGTGTTTTCGGAATAATTTTCCTGTCTTTTAGATTTGTGGTAGTTCATTTGAATACGAGGTGTAAACGGACTCTTCACGAAGCCGTCAACCAAGCATTTTGTACATCTAAGTCTAGGTAGCTGAACACAAAAATTATTGCTGGAAAACGACTTTTTTTTTGGGTGAAAAATCACGTTTTACGGTAGGAATCCTTGTAACGCACTCAAAACATTGTGCTGATGGATGCATTGAATGGTGCGTGGGTCGTGGAGGTATTTAAAGTTAAGTTATAAATAACATTAAAAACTTGTATTTAAAAAAAAACTTGTGTAAAAGTAGGAACTTTGACCCCCTAATGAGATATTAGGGGGTTAAAGGTTTCGTCAAAGTTGTAGTGGTCGTAACAAGAAGGTTCCCAGGTATGGTTTAGAACAACAAAAAATAGCGCAATGACGGGGTAGACAAGTGCCTTTCGGCTTCGTTAAGGGTAGTTTTACATCCACTATACTTTCGGTAGTTGATATCGATTCACTCTTCTTAAAGTTTGCGATAATTAGTTGTTTAGGTACGGTAATGTTACTTTTAAATATTCCACCAATGGTAGAACCATAATCTACACATAACCTTTTAAGAACGCTTGTATCGTCCTACTTTTTATAGTTTCTATTTTATTTGAATGCAATAAAATCTACGAAACTATAATCAACATTTTTCACGCATAATTCCCGCCAATAATTCACTACCCAACAACAGAGAAAGTTCTACAGCCATTAACTATTCGCAAGCCGCCACCAAATCTATATTAAAGTCTTAATTGGTAGACAATGTGTGTTTGACAGTTATTTGTGCGCAATCCCATGCGGAGTTAATTAAGCATGGTGTTCGCCCGGGGAAAGATTTCAAGCATATATTTACCCCGGCAGCGCATTTACAAAGGCTTGTACAAACCTCAGAATCATGTCAGATTAGGGTTGGTTTAAAAAATGTTCTACAAAGCCTATTTAGTTACCAATTTAAATAAAATTCAAATCAATACGGGAAGATTTAACAAACTGGATTTTTAAGTATTCAGTTTAAGGCTAGCTTGCACCACAAATCACTATTGTACGTTTAACGCTAAACTATGTATTTAAATAATAATGATGTCTCTTTTATCTTTCAATAATAGACATAAACAGAACGATATTTTATATAGGTATATAGTCATTTGTGTGTAAGCGAGCCAAAGAGTAGGATTTATTAAATAGTTCTAGAACAAGCCCTCATTCAGCATGATTTCGAGATTACATCGCATTAGGTTTTGTAAATGTGCAGCCCGGTAACTGCAGCGGCCGCCCTACTTTACTATCCATGATCATTTTGGAACTATTTATGCAAAAGGAACAAGTTCTCAAATAGGAATTTTTGGTTTGTTTTCAAATATTTGGGCATAGTTACCCCGGTCTGCTGAGTTTGGTGCTGTTTATTCGACTGCTAGAAATGCAGCCATTGTTTTGATACCATGGAGTTTCCTGCCGGTTTTTATCCATAGAAAACATCTAACCCAAACGTGCACCTTTTCTTGACGTTTTAAGTGCCCGTGTAGGCCTAGGTGTTTTTTTAAAAGTTATATTGGTGTATTTGTGTTTTATATATTATCAGTGTTTGTTTAGGTACTATATAGGTATTATATAGGTATTGTAGACACTAACTACTGCCCTCTCCGAGGTAGTAGAAAGTACTACGTAGGCGTCTATCATGGCTAATTTTCATTAAAACTCCTGGTAGCTACAAACTGTCTAGCATAGTGTAACGGTTTTCAATCAATAAAGTTATTAAATTGTAGCCGAGGCAAAAGGCTCGCGGGGTATTACAAGGGAACTATAAGATAACCGGTGAAATGAGGGTGCAGTAGTGGTATGAGGGTATATTTGCCTACGGGAACCACAGGCGTGATGTTATATTGTTATGTTAATTATTTCTGACATCTGGCTTACATTGTTCATGATATTTACTTATTTAAGACAAGCCGTAGTGTAATATGTATTTGTATCTATCCCATCCCGCTAGTCCGCCTTGCATAAAGCTCTTGTTGGTGGTCGGGGCTTATGTGTTTGTTCACGCATATGTATGTATCTGTCATGTTTTGGCTATCGGCTATGAAATAGTGCAGGTTATTGAAATCGTGAGTTCTACGCATAGCGGATGCTGTATAGATTTAGTCGGTATATCGGACTTGTAGTAATTAGCTGTTACTCGCGAATTTGTCTGCGTGTATTTTTTTTCTGAATATTTGTTTATTTATTTATTTATTGAATGCCCGATGTACTCATAGTTATACGCTAAGCTTAAAACTAATGAGTACATGACCCAGTTAGGGCGCAGCAAGATGACTTAAAACGAATAATTGTAGAGTGTGGGCCTATTATCACGTAGATTAGGAACTTTCACAGTTACAATATTACATTAATTAAACTTATATCTAGCTTTATGCATCAAAAAAGAATATATTTATAATTAACACAAATACATAATTATATTGTAACTGTATTTTAACATTTTGTCTTCAATATCCAAGATGAAAAGTAGCATATGACCTTCACCAGGTCCTAGGCAAACTATCTATCACAAACAACGATCGGGGTTTTCACAGCTCTACCACTGTGGTCAAAGACCCACAGATGGAGTTGCTTTCGCATTTATAAAGTTAGTATGTATTACAATTTTATGAAAATCCTCAGATCGTGTGTAAAGTACCCACCCATACCTACAGTAGGTATTGGAGGTTTCATACCGTATAATTTGAATTTATAACAGACACGCGATTGTCAGAATCTGATTTTCCAGTAAATGTTTCAACAAAACACAACAGTACTGTTTATTGTTGGATTAGGTATGCTCCTTTTGTTCCAAAACGGAGTCAAATCGGTATATAAATCTTATAGATATACCAATTATTGCGAAGGATTAAGCGTGACGTGTCAAAACTCATTTGGAAATGACCCTTCTACATGTCGAGATATAGGTAAACCGTTGAGCGCGGTACGTTTAAGCTGATTGCCAGCACATAAATCCGGGCTATGACAGGGGACAGGCATGGCCGCGCCCGACTTTTGACGTGTCAACTTAGCCAGAATGGACCTGCCTGATTATTCCAACGAGGGTTGTTAGATGTTACTGTAAAATGGGGAAGGAACACGTTTGACATTGACATGTTTCTCAATATTCGATAATATCCGGAAAATCCGCCACGGAAAGTGCAAAAAGAGTTTTTTCAAGTAAAAAATTGCTTCCAATTTTCAACATTAACGTTTCACGGCTCATTGAGTGTTGTTTTTTATATTTATTTAAACTTTATAAAAAGCTCCGCTCCATTTATTTTTACCTTTAAAAAAACCTTTAAGAGTTAAGATACTAAAGGCTTTCAAGTTTTTTTACTGAAAGTGTGTAGCGAAGCGAAGATCCGTGTTTCTACAAACCTTTGTATCCTAAGATTCTTTATAAGCCTCCGAAGGAATAAAATACTTTTGGGAGCTATTTCAGGAGAGGCAAGTTGCACCACTCTTTATGACTGAGACGTTCTCTTGGAGCTTTTGTGTTCTTCCGTTAATTTAGTTTGCATATATTTTCGCATCGTACAAATAGCTGGAAACTTATGGCCCAGACTGGTAAAAGACAGGGTCATCTGGAACAGTTTTTAGGAGGGTTTCACCGCAAATGGCGGGCCCCACACCTAATATTACTTGTCGGATATGTCAGGATATATTCCTTTAGGCTTGTACATCATATGGGCAGACGATGGGTTTCGTGATATGAAAACACACTGGGTGCGATATACTGTTTCTAGCAAAATCAACGAATTACTTGAGATAACAACTTAGCACAATAACACGGAGCACAATTAATCGAATACAGTTCCAAGTCGTCTCAACTCCACCGCGATCAGACATTGACTGTTGCCCTCGCTTTGAGCTGAACATCAGGGCTCTGAAGCAAGCTGTGGTGTGGGTAGACTTATGAGTAGGTCGCGTGATGTCACCTCTGCGTACTTTCGATTCATTTTAAGCCCGTACCAATGACCGGATCCGACATACTAATCTTATTTTAAGTACAAAAACTAAAATTACTAACGAATAAATAAGTACGCAGCACATTGAATATTCGATAAAAACTAAATGTCAGGGATAAAATAACTCTAAATAAACAAAATATATTTTCACAGCTGGTTTTTTCGTTAGTTCCTTTTGATTAAGACTCTCCATCAACTCATTGCTGTGAGTGGAACTCTTCAGTATAATATATGGCTTTGTTTTCTTAGGCAAAACAATTGTCGTATAGGCGCATTGAGGCTACAACATGACGGCTTTTCATATCGAAAACAATGTAAGCCACAACTTTGGCTGTCTCCAGTCATTACTGGAGACGTTATAACCTGAAACGGCCGTTGATTGTTCGACGCGGAGCCATTATACTGTACGCCTAGCTCAAACCGTAGGTAGTTTGTAGGCACACGTTAGGTTCACTATGTAGAACAATAAAAGTAATTTACTATAAATTAGCATAGTAATCGATCCGTTGGTTCCAAATAATCTGTAAATAATTCCATGTTTCTCGCAGGTCATGAATATTGTAATGGAAGAACCACGAGGGCGTTTGTTCGTCACGATGACCACGACGAAACTGTGCTTTTGCCAGAATCTTATGAATATATTATTTAAAATATGGCCCGGCCTGAATTATGTGCCCACGTGTGTTTTACATATAGATAGGGTTCGTATTAAAATGATAAATTCACCTGAGCGGCCGAAATGTGATTTATCCCATTTTCTTGTTACAGTCGCTTTTATTTTTGTGTTCGGCTTTGAAGAACATGAGCCGAATAAATAAGAAAATACATAATATGATGAACAGGTATATATATACCTTTCATCGCATGTTCTTTGCTTCAATAACTAAAATCAAGCAACAACAAGGTCCATGTTCACTTATTCAGTCGAATTTCGGTCCGTAATATTTGATGGTAATAACAGCCAACCTAGTTTACAGCAGAATGGCTGAAATGCAGTAGTTCGACGGGAAACAAAGTGCGGGTAGATATGTGAAACAGGTAGATAATCGGATTATACCACGTCCGCTGTTTGCAGTTCTCGGCGGGCACATCGGGAGCACGTAAAATCGTTACGTTTCGATTCGGACCGAATCCTCCATCGACAAACATTTGTGCATATTGTGCGGTAGCTGGGTTTTATCCATTTTTATGGACGTAATTATACCTACTTCCTCTGATTTTCATACTTTTATCAAGTATTTTTCAGTGCTTATCTGAAATTTTCAGTTTCAGTTTTACCTTTTTTCGTTGCGTCTGAATAAGTTATACCTACACATTAATAATAGGAACTAATAACAAAGCGCTATGAAGAAATGACGATAAACAAACCTGACGAAACCGAAATTAAGGAAAAAGGTAGAAACCAAAGTAAAATTAGGTCGCTACGTCAAACAAAGAAAGTAGCTCAATAGAAATCGATTCATCGGTTTTCGAACAAAGGCACGAAATTAGGTGCAAAGGCATCAAAGAAACAGCCTATATAAAATTCCACCGCTTTTGCTCAATATACATTCAAAAGTATATTAACAAATGTAGGCTCCTGACTTAGTAATCACGTCATTATCATGTCAGCTACCTCTCATCAACTCTTGGACGCAGGCGTTCCCCCAAATGAGGGATATTTCAGTAATGAGCTGGCGCGGCGGGGGAGTCCCGATCGCGGTAGGATGTTATTAGCTCACAGGTGGATCTGCTCATTCCCCTGGCATAATCTCTTACGACGCCCCGGGGAATCCAGGGGGTCGTGTTCCCGGAACCTTTTGGAGGCTAACTTCCTGGTTACAAAATGTAACTAAGTTTGACACAATTAGGTATACGGAGTGATCGATTTTATCAGTGACTAGCTGTGCCCCGCGGTTTCACCCGCCGCTTCCGCCTTGTTTTGTTTTTGCATGGCTCCTATTAGTCATAGGGTGATGTTATATAGCCTATAGCCTTCCTCGATAATTGGACTATCCAGCACTAAAATAATTTTTCAATTCGAACCAGTGGTTCCTGAGATTAGCGCGTTCAACCAAACAAACTCTTCAGCTTTATAATATTATAATTATTAGTATAGATTTGGCAAAATTGTTGTTGAGATTCAGAATATGAGTTGAAAACTTGTATTGTGTAGTAAGTACTTAGTTGTTTACGTGGAATACAGGCTGGCTGATAGTTGGATCGAGATTGTTGTTCACTGCTCTGTTTCCAACATAGCGTAAGTAAGTAATTATTAAGCTGGTGCTGCAATTATTAACTTAAAGTAGACTAAAATAAGATAGACACGGTACTACAGTCCTTAGATTATATACGTAAGTATGAAAATTACAGGCAATTTCATTGACTTATGGGGTCATAACCCATGAACATAAAAAATGTTTCATCAAACTCAAGTCCAAGTTTTTTTAAGTGAAATATGATAATCCATTCGTTTCGTGATGCACAGGTGCTGCTAACAAAGTTCCGGCGGACAGGATAACGTTCATTGTTCGTTCACAATAAGAACAAACAAAGTAGAGAGTGAAGGAGCTAATTCGCGTCGGCTTACAAGCCAGCTCTTTGAGCCGGAGTGCCACGGAAAGCTTAAAAATCAACCAACCGACTCCATTCACTCAGAGGTGTTACTTGAATGCAGCGCTCGTTCCTCAGTTCGTTCATTCTCCACAATTGAAATGGTAATGTGGCTCCGCTCCAGCTCTAATTGCCATGCAAATGTTGGAGCCCCGTACATACTGATATGTTTATACCTCTGCAAGGAAGTCGAATCCTCGCAAAGAGGTGATCATGCTCGAAATGGTTCTTTCTCTTGTCACTAGCGAGCAAGGAATGCAATCTAGTGGGAACTAGTTCAGCGTAGGAACTATGTGACGTACGAGGTGCTAGTTCTATATTAAATTAATACAGTATGAAGCTCTAGTAGTTGTGCTTCAAATATTTCTTGTTGCTGTGTAGTAAGTAAACTAGAAGTTACGTTGCTTGAGTGAACAGAGAAAATTAACTATGATCAAAAGTTAACAGTTTCTTAGAAGATATTTCACACACCCACATGTTGTTTACGTAAGAAGCAGAATGATTCCGTTGACTGGAGCTCTGCGAAATATTGCTAAATGTGTGCCATTTCAAGTACGCTACACAATCTATAACACAGAAGTCAAACCTCATCTAGACTATTTAATACAAGTATGGGGATAGGTCGCTGTTACACATCGATATGACGTATAAGTAACGCAAAACAAAGCAATCAAAACTATTTAATTACAATTACTTAACTTTATAACTTTACGCTAAAACTAAACCACATAAACTTCAAAAATTATATACTTACCACACATGCTATATACTAATAAAGTTTGTTAGAATTTTACAAACAAAAGACCTTCACAAATCATTTTCAAACGCAAAACTTACCACTACTACGCTAGAAATAGCTAGGGATAGTATAGAACTGTCTTCATTTAGAACTTTGTACGGAAAAACAGCTATTCAGTTTGAGGGAGCGCATTTTTGTAACAAGTTGCCGAAAGAAATTCCTCAAGAGATTCCTCAATAAAAAAATAAAAAAATTGCTTAAGTTGTATTTGACCAACCAACAATAATAAATCGTTAACCCACTGTATGACATAGATCAAACGACAACCTTGTTTAAAGATTATTTCCTTTATTTATTAAAACAATATAAAAATCATTTAAAAATATAAAAAATCGTAGCCCACCGTTCGGTATCGGGAACAAGGTCCAAGCTACCGCGGTCAGGGCTCCAACCTCCTAACAAAACGAGCCGTGTCCAGGAGTACCGCTTTCTGTATCAAGCCCTTGATCCAGCTGCCTAACGAGAGCCTCCTCTGCTATTGATCAAGGCTCTTGGCAATTAAGCCATTGGCTGAAACGACTATAGTCCTGTCAGTGACGATGGATTGATATACAATGTAATATTGTCATTTTTGAGAACTGGGTCGGGCACATATCTATAGTACGGCACTTCAGATTCCACAAGGCTATATTTTAGAGCAAGTTGCTGATGGATAATCCTGGCTTAAAGGTTGTGTCTAAAGATCATTACTATTACAAAAAAATCATAATTTAACTGAACTATGTAATGTTCTTTTTGAGAAATAAATTTCTTTAAACCGATGTACTCTTTATTTGAAGCAAAACAGTAATTAAACATTGATAAAACATCTCTCAATTTATCTATTCCAATATCAGCATTAGCGACCCATTAATACTAATTTCGGTTTGTTTGGTGCCCATAGTAAAAATTCAGTCTAATTTTCGTAAATTAAACCGATTCCAGTAACAATCGCAGCCATCCAATTATAGTAACACGCTAAACCGACCCAATGATCCAATCATGGGGACTTTTGTAAAACTGTGGCGTTCGAACCCGGCTCATAATGAGTGAACAATGTAAATGCGGCGTATTGTTTGTGATAACTATGAGCAAACCGACGCTCCCACCAACAAAAGGGATTTCAACAAATAAACTATTCCATGCGTTCAACTAAGTTAAGTTAAACGCGGCAAAACTCGACTTTGGTCGTGTATTCCGCAGCGTAGGACTTGTCACAACTACTTGTACACAAATAATAAGCTGTTTCTACAAGCGTTCTCATAGAATATGGTGCAAATAGAATTATCAATATTTACCCTCCCATTTTATCCCTACAAACGTTCAGTTTTTAAAGTGCTACTTGGCATTTCATTACTTATTCATGTGTTTTTATAAGAGAGTATGAAAGTAGATACCTAGTTTAAATACCGCAAGAGCACGGCTTAAATATCTGAAGTAGCAGATATTTTGTAGAGACGATTTAATTTTAGGAAAATTATCAATTTCAATTTGGAAAATCATCATGGCTCATCACATTCTTTTCTTTGGTTTTCAGCTTTTTACTTTCTGACAACACGCATTCTTGGATAGCCTTGTTTGCTCCTTCATACTAGGTGTAGGTACATGTTTTTAATTGCAAAGAAACTTACCTAAATGATCGACTTCATGAAAGTGTAATCCAGCCTAACTTTATGTAGTAAAACGTCAGGCAGGTACCAATACGGTGCTAAAGTTCGGTCCCACTGGAGCGCCGGGTGTGCTATACGCTGCGATACGCTCATACGACGGATGCGACGCTATCCTCCGATACATCATATAATATTCCTACGTGTGCATTCAATATTATGCATGTGATCCAGGAATTTCTAGTCCCTCGATATGAACTAGTAATAATTTTTAGTTTGAGTTGTGTGTATAACTGAAGGCAATGTAGAAAAATAGACAACGTTTCAATTTTTTTAATTGACTGAATTTATTTTTGAAAACAATAAAACAAAGCCTACGATCGCCAGAAGCCATCGAAAGCACAAAATTACATAAAGTCATCATAACTGAAATCATTGCTTTGTATTGGAAGACAATGGCCAGTAGATGACTTAACATAGCCGTCACGACACGGTAATATTGTCTCAAATATGCCCCTCGTCTTTACTGCGTGTTCATCATCTTGGCTACTCGTGTCATCTGGTCTACCTAATTGTCTGCGTCCAACTCTTCTTTTGCCGAGTATTTTTGTCACAACTGGCAGGCCCTGGACGTCCCTTCGATTTCTAGGCAACGACTTGAATTGACGAAAATGGGTAAGAATTTGGTACAGACACTTCCTTAGGTCTTCCGGGATTGTTTTCGTTGGAAGAGTTCTTATTCTGATACCTTCGCACCAGTCTTTCTTTTGGTCTTTCTTTGTGAGGCTGGATGGCCTTCCGTCGATATGTATTTCGGCAGCTGCTATTGTGAAGATCACCAGGAGCGGTAGCTGGCGCATTTTTGGCATGCACCGAAGAAGTACTGGAATATAATGGTTTTGGCTAGTTTATTTTAGTGAAACATGACGATTGCTTTCGTCGTTAGTCTAAAAGATTTGAAAGACTTTAGAAGTGAAAGTCTTGCATGACCGAATTCAAGGCTTTTAACGAGTATGCACTTTTTGTACTCCTAAATCAGACAAGCTGGTACATTAAATAAGGTCACGTATTCTATCATATGTTCTAAGGGCTCGGTCAAAACAATTCAGACAGATTATGGACTGGACGCAGGACACCGGACATATTATGTATTGATATGTGTTTCAAAGTCCGGGGTCCGCAGCCAGTCCGCAATCTGAACCCACACCAAACAAACACGAGAAGTTTATGAAACACTTAGTACTATAGTTGCAAGAATATTTTTACAATTATGGTCAACCTATGCTTCACCAGAGTTTACGGACTGAGGTCCCTATTCTGGATTGATTGTAGGTCATAGATCTAGAAATATTAAAATTCTTTTAAATGACGGGCACATCATACCGTTCAAGTCTGTCTTCTGAGGTGACCTGCATTGACGAAGCTTCTGGTATTGTGAATGGCGATAGGTTACCATCTGCTGGTTGGCCACAAAAACATACATAATATCCTTTTCAAAAGTCGAGCCTAGCCTTTTCCCAACTATGTTGGGGTCGGCTTCCAGTCTTATCGGATGCAGCTGAATACCAGTATTTTACATGGAGCGATTGCCTATCGCCCTGTACCGATTCTTGGCGGTGTCGTGTCAGAATCACCTTACAGAAATAAATGTAAGTTATCATTGTAACGAAATCAATTTCTGATACGATATAGAATGATGTGAGTATTAGTTCAAATTATTAAATTAATTGATTATTTACCTTTTTATTTCCACGTGTTACGTTCGGCGACCACACTGATACTGAGTTGTATAATACAAACCGTTTATTTTAATCACACATATTTATTTTTCCTTAATTGAATGTTATTCTAACTACACCTATACCTATAAAACTGTACAGGTTACATCAGTGTCTATTTTGATATGTCTCTATAAATATCAAATAGGTACTAGGTTTTGCCCGGGGCTTCCCGCGGGATCGAACTACCGGGATAAAAAAGTATTCCATATTAACTATCTGTCCACCAAATTTCATCCGAATTTGTTTAGTAGTTTTTGCGTGAAAGAGCAAAAAAAAGTAACAAACATCTATCTATCCATCCATCCATCCTCCCAAAATTTTCGCATCAATGATAATCAAGTATATATATAACTGGATATAGCCAAAACATGATGGCTGAAACATAATGTCGATCAGTCAAGTAAAAAGAGTTTATTTAGTTGATTTTTAAAACTATAAAAAAACTAAATTCAAATATTTGCGACGAAAAAAATAGCTAAGAGTCGGTTTTATTGAATTTATGATGTTAGCGGTAGTTTACAACGGTGTCTATTTGTAATCGAATATCGGGAAAATTGAACTAGGAAAAAGTTGATTTATTATGTGGAATTGTTGCTAGTAAATAATAAATTGCCATTTCCAATAAATCGTGTTATTGTACCAAGAGTTTCGTTAAAATATTATATAGATTTTATCGAATCTTGTTTTGCATTTATTGGGCCATTCATTTATGCCGTAAACACAAACTGATTTGGTGACACCAACATAAAACACACACACAGAACTTCAGATGCTAGTTATATTATCTAAGGCACAGTCTTTAACATAAATATAGTAAACTTACTCAGATCTCAAAATCTCAAATGTGCATGCGGCGTGTCTCCACAGACAATAGCCCATCTTATATGCGCTGTGCGCTGCATACCCTAACACCTGCGTACTTGACGATCTTATGACTGCAGAGTTCGCATAGCTCAATTTAGGGCCAAACATAATTAATTAAAATTTACCATCGACACTCTAATAAGAAGTTTATACATATATACTTCGTGTGTGAGTTAATACAAATTGCAGTCATCATCTTGCAGTCTTCTATTCAATACAAAATGACGGGATAAAAGTATCTATTCAGCAAATATCATTATTTTTTCTCAGTAGTAAGCGACATTGTGCTCCCACTTTCCGTGGTACACCTACTAAGTTAAATTCGGTGCGTACGATTTTCATTGCAAATTGAACAAGTAGGTTTTTATTCGCTGCGTGAATATTACCATGCTTCAACTTCATTCCCGAGCTCATAGGAATATTTTTGCATATTTCCTGCTATCACGGAACGTCGATTTACTCCAGTTTCTAGATTGAATTTTCGCTGACAGTATAAAATGCGTGGATTCCATGTCTCGCCCACTCGAGTGCGGCAAGCGGGCTTTCTCAGCGATATTGGAACTTAATGATGCGTTCTCCAATAGTTACGTGACTCAAGAAAATATTATTGCGACTTTATTATGCCTCAAAATCGGTAAAGGTTATCATTATTGAGTCGTTACCAGATTCGAAGTGGAGCTTTATCAATAAGTAAGCTGTTAGATTTTACTGATCGATTTTATCAACTTACTTTTCGTATTACACTTGAAGCAACACAATATATCTCTACGCGAATTGAAAGAAATTTATCTCAATTTAATTTGAACCTGCAAGGCAGTCGCGGTTCTTGCGGTCGTTTTGTGAAATTGAAAAGAAAAGTGTAGTTTGCTAACTAAGCTTGGTTAGTTGGCGAGTTGAGCGGGCCACTCGGGTCCGCCGGGTCCGCCCGGCGCCTGCGCTGCCGCTAACGACACCTTGTTGCTGCGAACCTCATTCGAGACTTTCAAGAACGAAGGCTCCGCACAACTTTGCCCAGTTCATAAACGGAAAGTTTGCACCAATCGGTAAAGAACCCGCCATTCAGAAATAACTTGGTCTTAAAAGATTTTTTTTGAAAAGACTCTGTGTTAACGATGTTGTCTTAGTTTTGAAACTGAAATTAGCTTTTAAAGTTTAGCGTTTAGTGGGAAAATGTAGTGAACGTAATATTTATTTTTGGTTTATGGGTTGATCTCCCGTGATAGAGTGCTATTTATAAAAATATATTTAAATGTATGTAGTTTCCTACAACGCACGAATCAGTTATTAGGGTACAGGTCATTTCTATACATATATATTGTTTATTTAATTCAAGAGGATAAATGACAATAGATAACAGGAGGAACCATTTAGCTATAAGCACATTAGGTACCTACTGCAGTTGTAAAAATACATTTAATGAATAGACATGAATGGCTGTGTAGGGACAGAGTGTATGCACAAGCTTACTCAGCGAATATATTATTGGTGTCGCACGGCTCCGCCCATGATACAGTGAAGTTTAATCGCAAATAAACTGCAGTCGTAATTGGTCGTTTTTATTAAACCTGCACCCTCAACACAAACAAGTAGAACACATATAAATCAAACATAACCAAAGTAATAATATCTAAAGTACTATCTGAAAATATAAAGCAATAGTACCTAAAGCTGTAAATAGTTTGCTAGTAAATTTTGTCTAAGAGCTATCCAATCGAAAATTTAATCGAACTTATATTTTAGTTTAGACGCTGGAAATCGGTAAAAGATCAACTTCTATTGACCTCCGCAACCCAAATAACGGGGGATACTGTCATTCCGGAATCGCAACAGAGGGTTCTACTGGCTATAGATATATTGCGCGTGTACACAACACCGCAATGCCGCGGCGTCCACGGCGTAATGATAGAATGTCCCCCGGCGTTGCACGTGATGCGACTGCCAAGCTCACCACAGTTCTGCTTACATCGCCGGCCACTACTGTGTATTACCGCTGATATTGATAGCTACTTTTGTCGGGTTTCCTGTGTGGGGAAAAAGTTAAATAAAACTGGAGGAGGTCCTAGGATCAACCTATTGAAAACGTTTATGAAAACTGGTGTGCCTTTGCCGAGAATTGAACCAATAAAAGCATTATTGTATAGTTTATGCTTTTATTCGAAAGTTTCAATGATGACAATAACTAAAAAGCATCCTATCTTGTAGGTCATTTGGATCCGCGTACCACGAATATCATTGTGAACTTTCTTCAGAAGCCAGAAAAGACCATTTACAAAGTTGAACTTTGAAAATTTATGATAGAATTCACATCATCTACGACCTTCTTACTGAAAACAGTTTATCAAACTCATTGCCTCTAAGAGGAGCTCTTCACAAACATTTATGAGCATCGTATGAAGCGAACACTTCGCATCACGTCACGACCGACGCCATAACGAACTTTCCCCGGCCGAAAGCCGACAACTTCTATAAATAATTGAACAGCCAACTTCGCTGGCGACTTCAGATGATAGCTCCTGCACTATATTATCGGAAGAGGAATCGTTTAAGTGTTCCTGAATATTTGTCGGCTCCAGAAGTTTCGTCTGTAATTTACATTTCTATATTTTATGAGCGAATAAATTATACGTTCATACGTAAGCGTTTTGGTTGTCGAGTATGTGATAGTGTAGCGTATAGTAAAAACGCAATATTTGTTTTAGTTTTGGCTTATTAAACAGACGTGAGGCAATGAGATTAGCTTTAGTTTTTAAGATTGTCATGCTTTCATAAAACAAATCCATATCAATAGTTTCAATGTGTTCTTATTCAATATCGCAAGAAACTTCTCAGTAACAAAAATATTTACTTTCAGAAAGCTTCAAAAGGAAACACCCGCGTGTTTCTGCCATTGGTATTCCCGAAAACTTTAGCAGTTTCTTTTATCTGCCTCTTTGTAGATCCTTCGGAATGAGCTATTAAATAAATAGCTAGTGGCCCTTACCGCACCGAATAAAAGAACACGGCCTTCCCTCTATCGCCAACAATGTACGCAATTGAAAAATAAATCGGGTTCCCTTCGAATATATTTGTTCAGATATCTTGACTGAGACCCTCATCACATCCTTTGTATTCTTTAAATAGATTCTCTATCCAATTTTTTCCACAAAACTTTTACAGGTGAAAATAAAACTCACCAAGTTAATTTCACATATTCTTTATTTTAAAAGTTTTTACGAATTACAAACTAATTGGTAACTCAAATATCACAAAATGAAAATCACATATTAAAGTAAAAAATAAATATTTCAAAAACAATAAAAAAAATAACAAAATAGAATACACATCAATATCAAAAGTATAGGATTCAAGCTCGATGGGAATGTGTTACGTAATTCCTATGTATTTATGTACTTGTATAATCGTCTAATATGTACTTTGGTATAAAATACTGGAGTTAAAAGCTCTGGGTTTATTCAGCGTGAGAGTATTGCGTTATCACAGTGTTCGGCAAGTAAATACAGCGTGGTTAGTGAACTGTTGCTACAATATTACCCATTTTACTTATAAAAGTCTTTATTACCTACTACCTAAAATTTGGTTGATCAAAAACCGCTTAAAACATTGTATTGACTAGTTTGACTACTGAAACTTTCATAAGTAAAATGGTCAGTGTGAAAACTTATTCAAAAACATTAAAAAGTTACACATAATAAACTACTATCCTGTATATTGTAATACTGAATATCATAAGACAGTCAAATGTTTAACTATTATTATTAAAACTCAGTCTATTTGCTTCCACAAATTCATTTGACAGTTTTTGATATGCGAATTTGTACAAAATGATATTTGCGTCCGCACAAACTTTGGGTTCAATATTGACATATGCTATTCCCTTTTATGTAAACGTTGTTGTGGTTAAAGCTACCGAAACACGGCTCTATTGAGTTCCACTGATTGATTGACATAATAAAAATGTCGGTATGGTCCTCACCATTTGCTATGATTGAAATTGGATTTTATATTCGAGCCTCGAATTACTTTTAGTCTTCTACATTATCAAAGAGCTTTGTCTATATTTCCTACATACAAGATTGTCTCCACTTTTTTAAATATCACCATAGTAAAATGTAGTGATATTTTTACAATGACTAGTTAAATTGTCTTTCTAAATTGGACCTAGAGATACACTTTGCTCCATTATAATTTTCTAAAAGATTTCCTTTACAGCGTCCTGTTCAACTACCCAAAGGGTCACGATATTTTAACCAATTTTCTATTTGAATACGTTGTAGTACAATTGAATATACAAAAGGAGGATTCAAGATGAGGACAATGGGATTTACATCTCACGAAAGGAACATGCTCTAACCAAAATAACATTTAGGGTAAAGGACACATTTAGAGCCTTGTCATACAAGCGATGTCTGGGACCTGACGACGAGAGGACATTGTGTCTAAGCTTCACATTTCAGACCCGAAATTTATGATTCAAACCCGATATATTTGCATTATGTTTGGAAAGAAAAAACGTCGGTCCAAGGATTTATGACTAGGGTTAGGTTGCTCTAAATCTGTGACGTATTTTTCCAGCTCTTACATTTTCGTTGCCCGCTATCATTGGTACAAAGATCGCTTCAATGACAAAGCTCTGAACATAATTGACGTAAAGGTGTGTTTACACCGGCGCCTTCGTGCAGGCGTTGATGTCCCCGATGCTCTTGACGCGTCGGTGTCGCTTCTGCTTCAACAGAGCGTCGTCTGCCGACTTGGCCGGCAGGGGCGAGCTCACTCGGTGAGCTTGGTCCGCTTTTTGTCCGTACCTTGGGGAAAAAACGTCCAATTTTAGTTCCGTTTCAAAGTTGGTTTCGCACCAAAACTGGAAAGACGAAGTTAAATAAAAATGAAAAACAGGTAGGAAAGACCAAAAGCTAGGGGCAAATCCTTGCAAAACAATTTTTTTTATATGTCAGTACAAAAATGAGCGACATGTCGTCGATGAACGGATATAAACGCGCAAAATTCAGATTTTCCCCATTCTTAACCATGGGAGTCTAAGAACAATTTCATTGTAATAACAAATTCAGGACTTTCTAACCTGAATATATAAACTAATAAACCCATCAAAATCTACGTAAATAAGACAAAACAAAATGCCAAACTTATTTTATTACGTCTCACCCAAAATGTAAATTTCGTGAGCCTAACAAGGTTATCCCTAGAAATTGAAGTAGGCGTATAGTCAAACACCTACGCGACTAGAGTGTTCCACATTACAAGTTAGATTAGGTACACCAGCAAACCTTTGTTTCTCTCTCTTGTAAACTTAATTAGGTCATCCAATTCTGTTGGCTTTAAAACACGAGCGGTATCTAAAGAAATAAAATAAAAGAAGACCGGCTATTGAATTTCCGCGATTTCTTTCGCGTAAACTTTTATGCAATCTATAGAAATGTGGACTGTTGAATAATTCCGTTTTTGTGTAAAAACGCTAACATGAAAAACAAACTAAAGTTTTTTCTTTCAATAAATAACTACATCGTTTTTCTTTAAGGAGAAGGAATGTATATGTAGATAAATAGGATTCTATAGGCATTGTATTTTATATATATGGTATGTATTAAGTATATAATATTGTATGTATGTAGTTTAGTTTATAAAATTAATTAATTTAAGTAATTAAATGTACAGTTAATGCGCATAGGTATATCCTCTTATGCAAATTTCACAATCGAAATTTGGTTTGCTGTAAGAAAACCCAATTCTGGGTTAAGCTCGCCATTGTACATAAGCTATATTATTGCAATTTTTATGTTTAAAGATATATAAATTTTCATTTTTTTTGTTGTTTTGTGTGCAATAAAGAATAAGAATGAATTCCTTCATTATTTTAGCAATTTTATGCGGATAAAATTGTTGCTGACGAGAAAATATTTTAGAAGAAAATTAACACAGCATGTTACTTCTGATGCTGAACACGTCCATTGGGAATGGTGACTACATACCATCAGGTGAGCCACAAACACTTTCGTATCGGCACACTTACCTATGAGTAATACTAGAATTCTCCTTGATATCGTTCAGTCTTGTCAGGCTGTCCCTCGTCGAAACGCTGGACTGCGAGTACAAGCTCAGCGGCGTGTATATCGGCTCGTACTCCTGCAGCGTCGGCGGCGGTGCGTACGTCATGCTCAGCTGAGACAGCGTGCGCACGGCTATCGGCGGAGAGTACGAGATCTGATACGGCTGCGTCAGGCTCAACACGCTTGAGCTCTCGCTTGAACTTGACGGTGAGGTCCGCTCGTGCTTCGGCTTCAGGACACCTAGTGCTCGGGTTATTGAGCCCTGAAACGAATTCGATGTTAGTGGTTGACTTCTAGGTATGAAATTGTAATAACATAATCAATAGTAACCAATTATCTTACCCTCAAACTATGCCTCCTGGAGTCCCCACTAAGATCGATGCCTGGTAATCCAGTAGCAACCGACCTTGAGAACGGTCTACCCAACATCCTGATTTGGTGACCAAACAAGTTTCTGAAAACCAATTACAATGTGATTTCACTACACAACGGAAGCAGTACAAATTTGAGATCACATATAGAAGCCAGGCAGAGCGTAGTTTGCGTTAGTTATGGTCGCTTTAATCTCTCAAATTTGCACTCATTTGTGTTTAATATCTGCTAACACAAAAAGCTCACATGCAAATTCTCGTAAAGTTATATTTTACAGTCGCAATGTTGGACCTCAATACTGCATTTTTTATTCCTAGCAGGAAAAAATAACGCAAACATTTTCATATTCACAGATTTATGTTCACTGGAAGCTACGAGAGACAGTTAATAAAAAGTGAATGTAATTCAATAATATTTTGCATAGACATCAAAAGCATGATGCACTTTGCTGGAAATGATACGAATCATGCTGATTGTGTACGAATATATGGATATAAATAAAAAGAAATAACACGAGTAAATATTAATGGATTGGATGACAACGAACAGTACTGGATCCAATATCGGAATTGGAAGAAAATATATTGAGATAAAACGTTTGTATCCAGCAGTACTCTTCCTTGCGCGCTTGAATTAAAAGAACAACAACAATATAATCAAAATGTCACTAAATCCATCAAGCACGAAATGTCAACGTTGGAAATCTGTACAAAATAAAAAGGAACGTTACATGGAAGGAGAAAATGTGGACAGAGTCTGATTGTTATGTAGTGCGGACTAATGATGATGACAGAGAGGCATTCATGATGTATCGATAAAATGATCGTTACCGTTCTGTCTCGATGCAAGGATCGCCAAGTTTAGGGTGATGGATAATAAAAATAAACTGACTCGATGTCCCTTAGGTTTATCTTTTTCATCAGGATTTATTCACATTTATAGTTCAATCGATATCGTTACAGGTGAACCTAATATACAATGCTGTCAACTTTACAGTATGAATGTATACAAGTCAAAAACATAGTTATCTTACAGTATTAGTAAATGCTATTATTGTTATAATCCTAAAGCTATGGTGATGGTTCTGTCTTTACACCTATGAATATTCAATTGTAAAGATTTTATTTAAAATCTTCGACTATTATTACAATTATTCCAAAACGGTCATTAGATTGAAATGAATCCTTTTCAATAACGTTAGTGAATGCAAGTAATGGGATATGAGTTACCCCCTATGAATAATACGAAGCATTTCATGCTTATATCTTTATAATATCAACTAAGTTGTATACATTTACTAGTTTACCAAATTGATCAATCTCGAATTAACATTAACGTGACGAATCTAATCTACGGCAAGATCGGGACTCTAGGGGGTCACAATGTCCAACATTGAATCTAACACTGACGAAGGCGAAGGAACCAAACAAAATGACTGTGAACGTGTCCGATCGCTCCAACTTCTTGATATCCTTTACTTACGCACCACGATCCCTACGATAACTTATCAGTCTTCACCGCTCGTAAAGTTTTCCATCAAAAAAGTTTCAAAAAACGAGCAAGTTTTGACGGTAGGTAGATACAAAATTTTCTTTCGCAAAGAAAATATTTTGTGTAAAAATAGCGAATTTACAAACATTTTGATACAGGAAATTTTACATAGATACAGGTTTGGGCACCGAAGCGATAATTTATTTTTTAAACGAGAGTTTTTTGATTTTCGTTGGTTTATCTTTGTTTTGTGGACAACATGGATGCTCGGGCAGCCTCCACTTGCAGTTCTTCCACCTGGCAAAATATCGTATACCTGCAGGATTGCACCTCACATTATAATCAACTACAGATGCGCACGTACGGGAGGGGACTCTCTGCGCAGTGCCACTGTGCAGAGTGCACCGTGTGGGACACTGTGGGCACTAGGTCACTACTGAGTACAAACAACTGGTCACATGCACTGTGCGTCTCACCACAACATCGTTGCACTCGGTCACCACTCGCATACGTCGTAGACTCATTTTAACAATGCACTTATGGGACAAACAATCTAAGAACTTGGTTATGATATATAATAATAGATATACTGTGCTCATTGTCACCAAACAAACTGCTAGATATATTCAAGTATATAATATTGTAAATACATAATTCATTCATATCATGTAACATAATAAGAAAATATAACATTTACATGGATACATAATACAAGTGGTGCGTAAAATATTGACTCGCAAGTTGATTGATGCGATATAGCTCATATAAATATTAACTGGATAGGTGCCTGAAGCAAATATTATATTTTCCTGGATTGGCATATAAATGAGTGTGTGGTTGACTTACCTCGCTGGTATGATGAGAGCATCGAATTCAGCTACCAAGTGTCTTCTAATAATGCTCTTGGATGGAGGAATGCCGAGCGCGGTCGCCATTGTCTCACCGGTGAACGACGGCTCTAGCACGACGAGCCCGCCGTGTACTCCACTGTCTGTTGTAATAAGATTATCAAGTACGTGACCGCCTGTTCGGGCGCGGATATCATTAGCAAATAGACAGTATCAAGCCGGGAGAACAAACATACCTTTCAGATTATCCGCAAATTCACCTAAATCAATATTATGAGCCCATCGCATAAACCTCTGATTGGTCCAGACTAAGGGGTCGGCGTCGACGTTCTCGCACTGGTGCCGCCTGACGGCCAGCGCCTACAACAAACAAAGATGTTGTAAAACTTAACGATGATTGATCAGCTGGGCTAATTTATAACGTTGGAAATAAGAAGGGAAATAATAAACGTGATGTAACAGGTTTTTAGCTAACTGTCGAGCTAGCGAGAGCGGAGTGCACGATGATTAATGGGTGTACATTACGGGGCACGGCAATGCGAGACGGAACATTTTGTTCCAGCTCATTGGATAATCGCTCATTTGCTTTCCGTTATCTCACCCCACTTATCGGAAGGGACGTGGAAAGGTTTTCTCATTTCGAGCCACGCAATTTGTAAATGAGATGAAGAGTGTAATTTATGTCATTGTCATCTTTAATCTATCCTTCCATCCTTTTATTTATCTTTTCTTTGGCAATACTTTTGTCGTGTTCAAAATTGATTAAAATAAAATGAACTCCTAGTTCCTCATTTTTGCTATGCGCCACTTTATTTCTTACGAAAGCTTGTTGCTCTTTCAACTCACCTGTCGGTCGTATTTCATTATTCTAAGCAGATGTATGCCGTGCACGATGGAGGCCTGGTGGAACTTCCTCGTCACTCCGAGGTACTTCTCCAACTCTTTCTTGCTGATGGTATCCAACATGCGAGCATCCACTAAGTTGGCTAAGAACGACTCTGCGTACTGTTGGACAAAATGAACTGAAATTTGAGTTCCTGCGTGTCTTTTTCTGTGTGGGCCAATTATGAAAATAATTTAACCGATATCAAAGTTATTATAACATAGATAGATGATCTCAGTGCAATCAGAACAAATAGACAGTACCTGTGACAGTCCCAAATCTGGCAGCCATTCAGCGGCGACCCAAGCGTGTGTCAACTGCCCTATACTGGGGTTCCTCACGAGGTCCGGTCTCCTGCGCTCCTCGATGGCGAGCCGCAGCTTCTTGCGGTGCATCGGCTGCGAGATGCCCAGCCCCACCTCCAGGTCCGCGTCGGACAGCTCGAGCAGAACCTGCCCATTCAAAGCACGGATCTAGAACCAACCAGAACACAATATTTGACGCTTAATGCGCGTCTCTCGCTCTACTACATACATCCCTACCAAATATTATAAACCGATCACGACATGAATAACTTTGACGTTCGTGAATTCCTTTTCATGTTTCAAGACACGCCTACTGTAAAGTCTGATATATCAACATATAAATAAGCAAATTCTGCGATGAATTTATCTGGGGGTGGTGTATCGGTCCCCGATTTCCATACAGATCTAATAAAATGAGCGCATTCCGAATAATGAATGGATTTGCGGGTAATGAAAATGGTATTTTTATTCCGTTCGTTACAGACGAAAATATAATCCGCGTCGTTTTCATCGAGAGTTATGATCGGCCGAAATGTAAATATTGATTTTAACTTTCACGTAATTCATGCTGAAAACAACCATTTCAATATTACTATTAAAACAATGCACATCGTTAAACAGGTCCTTTACATAAAATATATAATAGTATTGAGGCTTTTCTACCTTGTTAAATAAATGGAATACTAAGCGTTTAATACGATTTGTGTTGATACTGCTTGAAGCCTCATACAGTTAAATGCAACAGAGCATAAGTAACCTCGTTTTGCTAACATCTACGGACACTAGGTTAATATTAGCAAGTGAGTTACCTACTGAGACTTTACAGTGCTCTAGTTTCATATTGTGATTACCTGCCAAAAAATGTCTTGTCTTGTATTTAAGTAACTTGGTACTTTTCTGAATGCATAACGAAGTGAAATGTCCTAAAACATCTGGCGTGGCAATTTCAGCGGTGTACACGGCGTGACACATAAATAAAACACTTTCAGTAGTTCTTTTGAATTTTGGTATTTTTAGTTAAAGCACAGAAGGCGGTTCCCGACCCTCTACAAAGATGATAAAATATGCAATGATAAGACGTGTTACAAAATGGAAATTAGAAGTACACACACTCAAAGATTCCTGGCTGATGTGGCTATTTCTGTCGCTATAGCAGCGAGAAACCCCGACATAGTTTGCTACTAAGAACTAACTCAAAAAATCCAAGCAGTGTTCGTGAAGGCACTGTAAAGAGCCTAGAATTATACATACCTTGCCACTCTTGACATTATCAGCAACAGCAGCGGCATACTGCGGCATGCCGAGCGCCAGCTCAAGCCACGCGATGATAGCGGGCGCGCGCCATCTTGAAAGTGGCAGCGATGCAGCCTCCCGCAGCGCCGCCTCACTGCCCAGAGGCGACCAAGCGCGAGTGCTACCAGTACCCGAGTAGATCGGCTCTGAACAACAAGCTATATTGAGAAACATTGAAACATATTCATTTGTGACCTGACCAGGGCACCCGAAGGTTCCCAATGTTGTTGGTACCTACCTTTAACATAATGGTTTATGGATAAACAATAGGTAAACGTTGAGATATAGAAACGCCAATTCGGGTCTGTCCAAAAAAGAACTAAGTTCATTCTGAGCTTACAAATGGTTGACAACTTTAATTACAGTTCTGCATGGTTCTTTTAGCGTGTAGCCGTAATCGGAACCCACACTTGGTTTTTCAATACAATAATTTCCTAGGACCAATTCACAAATGTTTACCAATAGCACCTTCCTGACAAAATTACTCAAGGACCCAGCTCTATAGGAGGAATTCAATTTAGAAAAAGTTCCATACTGCTTATATTCTAGGTTCCTGAACTCACCACTCTCATGTCCGCTGATGGCCGCACTGCCGGACTTGGTGCGGTGCCGCGAGCGCGCGAACACGCGTGATATGGAGCCCCAGGCCGAGCCACGTCCGCGGGCGCCTTTGCTGCCCGCCCCCGAACGACCGCGCACACCGCCTAGCAGAGCTGCCTCGCACTCACCTGGGCTTGATAGCTGCTCCACTGACCTAATGGGAACATAGGAGGTATTGAAACGGAAATGCGAGCTAACGAAATATTCAGTTTTTTATTATTATTATTTAAGGTCCCATAAACTTTTAGAAATCATTCAAACCACCAAAATAAGGACAATGGTAAAAAAATAATAAGAAAAACGCATTAGATCCTTACAAGAAAAAAAACAGCTAACGAAAATACACTAAAAATGTTAGTCAACTGAAAGTTATCATGGTTAAATACAGACTTACGACAACGCGCGGGGCGCGGCGCGAGTGCAAGTACCTATCCATAATGAATGAGTTTATTCAACAGTGCCGGCAATTTTAGGTCAAAATAAAATCAATTTAATAAGTGTTTTTTTGCTTGGATATCCTTGGTTAAACGTACTGAACGCTGTGTTAAAATTTGTCCATTTATTTTAATGGGACCTTATATATCCGTCGGTCTTTTTTTTCTAAGTTTCAAAGAATGCTACCTACGTAAGTTAAAGGCGTTATGAAGACAGTACATTGGAAATAATTAAAACTTTGAAAATTATTATATGTACTAGGACAAGAACAAGGGAAGTTTCAAGAAAATTTCAGAACATGATCTTTATAGCGCTTAATTTCCAAAGGCAGATGTACTTTTTTGACAAATTGGTTTTCGAAGGATTCATTTCAGTCGTTCATGAGCTATCAGAAAAGTATCAGTTCAACATCCTGAACGGCGTATATTTCTCACAATCGTCAGTTTCCGATGGAGTGGTGGAAATTTTCAATAAAGCTTTAAAAGTTTAATTTCTCAAAAACCACCCGGTTGGGACCCCAAGTTATTCGGTCAAAATTGTTGCAAATAAGATCTAGTATCACCCATTTCAAGGACTGCGACCAATTACCAAACACCCTGTATACTCCTGTAGCGAGATGTTTCTCACTTTTGTTAAAAGTTTGCTAGGACCTAGCAATAACGCTACAAACATAACATGTGCATTGTGAAAACATTCACTGTGAATGTTCAATATATAATTCGAGAACTCAACAGTATGATGACTAGAGAAACCATTAGTTTGCATCAGGTGTACGATCTCTATAATAACTCAAACACCGAATCAAGATTTGACACTCAATCTGTATGCCGTCTTTTCACGTAGCAGCATTTTCCCGGCTTTTAAAATATTGCAAGATGAAAGATATAAAAGGTACCCTGAGCGAACAGTTGCGGAAAATGAAAAAGAATTAAGCCGGAAGAAAATGTAATTTCAAACAACTATTGCTGAATCGTGGACCGAATCGCGTAATGCTCGATAAATTTTACTGTCAAAATTCGATAATATCGCCTCTAGAAATAAAGTATCCCGTAAAAGTAATAGAATGCTAAATGTTATCGTTCCATTTCCTATTAACTTTCAGAGGGCTGTTATGTGCAGCAGGTGAACGATCTATGATTATTCCAACTTGTCAGAATTACATTTCACATCTAAATTGCGGAAATCCTTTTTAAACAGCTTTCCTTGATGCGGCAGCCCTTTTAATATTGCAATACTAGACGAAAGATATTAAAAAGTAGCCCGAGGAAATGGAAAAGAATCAAGTCGAAAGAAAATGTAATTTCGGACTTGAACTATTGCTGAATCGCGACCCAAATCGTGTAATACGCGATAAATTTTACTGTCAAAATTCGATATTATCGCTTTAAGTAATAAAGTACGCAGCAAATGTAATAGAATTTTATCGCCCAGTTTCTTATTGGCTTCTAAATTTCCGCTATCAAGTGTAATAGACCGCTAGGCTATTTGCGAGATTGTGCTAATGTCAGCAAATAAAGATAGGACCTCATTTGCAGTGAAATAAGTTTTTGCAAGCATTCAGATTGAATGAAAATGATTAGGTGCCTTAGCGGTAGACCCTTGAACTCGTAATAAGAAAGTTTGAAATTTTGAAGAAAGTTTTCGAGGCTATTAACAGGATTAACGCCATTTTTCCGCTCAAATTAACACCTAAAAGGATGTCTCCATAGAATGGCTTGAGGGCAAGTTGTAGAATTAGATCATGGTAATGAACATCTGCTCAGTGAATACTAATATTGTCGGGTCCCCTTGGCCTTGTCGCTTTCTGCTACGGGCTGCAGCCCACGGGAAGAAATCAATGTCTTACCAAGAATAGAAACAAATGAGTTAAGAAATGTAATGATATTTTAAATGATAGCATGAACATGGACAAAATTTGTGATCCAGAAAAGGTATGGTCAAACTGGACAGTTTGCAGTCACGGCTCCGGACACGCGTTTGTCCTAAAAGATATTTCCGTACCGGTTTGAACGAAACTTACAAGGTCTCACTGTAGCTAGAAAACCTACCTTGATAGTGATCCCGCGTCGATGGAGCGTGTGAAGGGCGAAGCACTGTTGTGTGGCGATAAAGTAGGACTGCAGTCACGAGGTGTGCTCACTAAGAAAACAAAAGAAATACAGTAGTTTTCATTCATTGACAAAGTAGATTTCGGGCTCCTATCACCAAGTCCTCAAGTCCTACTAAGACCTTAGACGAACGATGAAAACATAACATTCGGTAAAGTTATCGAGTGATCCAACATACGAAATATAATTTATATAAAGTTTACCAACCAAAAACTGTATGTAAGTAGATGAAAAAAAATCCCATACCCAAACTATGTACGAAGGAAAATGGATACTGAAAATGCGGTTCACGATCCTCTTCGTATTTGAACCACGAAGTACATTGTCGCCATCGAATACTTAGTCCTAATGTTACATAGTATATGTAGAATAGGCAAGGCTTACAAACTACTTTATATTACTCAAGCTTTTATCCCGGGGCGGGATAAAATGTCCCGATGCATCTATCGGAGGCTCGTGTAAGAAAAATGTGTTCGACGCAAAATATTGAGGCGTGGAACCAGTATTTGTATCTTTTTTCCGAACACCATTCTCGCAGTCCTACAATTTGGAGGCGTTTAAATGGAAACTCGACTTCCCTTCCGATTATTCGAAGCGTCAACATGAATATGCACGTTATTTTATTATTTCCTCAAAGATAAAGCTTTGAAGTATGCCAATATTACACAAGGGGATCGTTTGATACCACATAAAGCTGTATAATATAAATAACTGGTTTAAAGATTGTAAAATAACAAGCTGCAGACTCGGGCATCTTTTACGAGCAATATCCATTTCCAGCGGTTGGCTTTTGACGGTTTACGAAAGAATAAAGACAATAGACATTATTTGTATTATCAGATGTCAGTATTTGACTGGAAAAATTTGAAAACTGTGTTTAATTTTCGATAGCTATGTAATAAACCTAAGTATGGATTGAAGTACTATCAACCACGTAAGATAAGCATAGCGAAAGAAAACGGTGTTAATAACCTCCCATTTATCTTCCACGGATGTAATCGTTTTTTTTTTTATAAATCCATAAGCACTCATAGAGACAGTCGATAAAATATCCAATGGTTTTATTCCATTTGCAGATACACAAAAGAAAATCACTTCAGATATTACTAAAGCATATTGTGTAAAAGCGAACTCCGATATTCGAAATAAAAACTCAATGAATTTGTTCCGCTTATATGAAAAGAATGAAATAAAAACATGGTAAACTCAAATGGAATGAAGTCCTGTATTTCCGACCAGTCGTTTTGCAATACTAACGTGGTTGTCAGGAGTTTTATTGTTTGATGTAAGCTGAGCATGTTTCGTAAAACAGTATAATATTGACTGCTACCTCCAGCAATTTTAGTTGTTAAACTGTGCACAATTTAGAATGCAGAATGCGTTGCAAATTGTTATTTAGCATATTGTGGAGTTCCGTCATTTGCATTTAACAATGTTTCAATTCGTTGCCATTTTTTGTTGAACAATTACAGATTTAATTTTATGCTGCCAACTACAAATAGAAGCCGGTAAAAAGTTCCATTTTACATTTGAAAATGCACACGACAGTAATAAAATTTTTACAAAAGTGACGATATTAATTTCGAGGACTGTAACTGTAAATCTATCGAAGAAAAACTGACTCTTTTTCTATAAACCTGACGTGAAAAAATATAAATTATAAACAGCAGACTGTAAGTCTTTTTTAGTTTTTCAATAACAAAGGGAAGCTTATATTTTAAAAGAATTATGCTTATAAGCACACGTTTATCGTTATTTGCCCTTTTGAGTGTAAGTCACACAGTGAAAAAAATTACAAAAGAAACGGTGAGTGAGTTCGTTAAATAAAACCATGTTTTCGTTTGTCATTTATCAGCACTTGTTGTCGCACAACTGTACGAAACAATTTGATTTCATCGTTATGAAAGTTTTTACTCTGTAATAAAAAACTCGTTTCACCAGCGGAAATTTTTGCTCTTTCAATTTTTCTCGGTAAAATGCCCTCTGATAAGAATGAGATGGCAAACTTTGTAATGTTTAAATAGACGAGATTTTTTTAATATTTACTGCAAGAAACCTCAAAAAGCCTCGAAAAGCACGTTAAGCCGTTGGTCCCGGCTGTCATTTGTAGATCTTTGACAGTCGTTACAGGTAGTCAGAGGCCCAAAAAGTCTGACAACCAGTCTTACCAATGGGTATCGGATTACCTAGTACTAACTGGATTGTGGAGGTCAGATAGGCAGTCGCTCCATGTAAAATACTGGTATTTAGCTGCATCCGGTTAGACTGGAAGCCGACCCTAACATATTTAGGAAAAGGCTAGGCAGATGATGAATGCAAGAAACCTCAACTAAATGAGTAATTTCGATGTCAAATATTATTCAGAATGTAAAAGTTGAACGTTTCCACACAGAGACAGACATCATTATACTTGTTTTCAACATGAGCGAGTTGCAATCCGCTTTATTTTCAGCTGAATCATGGAAATCATATTTCACTTCATAACAACAATGCCGCGGACGTAACAATATTAAAAGAGATTCGTTTAAGTTAAATTCGTCAAAAATTAACGACGAAAATTCGACATTCGGTTTAATGAATGTGATTTTCTGTTTAATTTGTAGGTATTAAATTATTGTGCCGCATCGTAGCCACAAATTGCCGAGTCAAAAGAGACAATTTATATGTTGTGGTAGAGTAGGTAAGTAATCGGATTAAAATAAGTATGTTTTATTTTTCATGTACATTATGTTCGGCCCCTGTTGTGTATCGGACATATTGGCACAGCAGGGATCGAGTGTCTCTATACACTATGTAATAAAAGTACTTACGTTGATAGATATGATGTGCGGACGAGACAAGGGACGCGGCGTCCGTGTCATAGGCGTCGAGCGTGGGGGGCGCCCCCTCCGCTGTGGAGTCGGACAGGTTGCCGCCGCACACTGAGGTGGCGCCACCATCGCTGCTACCTGTCACCGAAGCCATGGGGAGAAGATTACCTATTTTGGCTTAAATGAATTCTTGAGAACTGTTTAGTTTGCACAGCCTCCGAATAGGCACTTTTTTTTAAACAGAAAATATATTGTATACCATTATCTCATTATATATATACTGCTAGACCATAATTTTAAACATATTTTGTCATTTATCATACGACACTTATAATTACAGAGATGTCTGGAAGAAGACATTGCCCCGATTCTAAGTAAAATTAAGTAATGGCAGGAGGATGATTAATTCAATACATACCTCTAACACCGGAGTCGGCACTGCAGCTTCCCCTATCACCGATCAAGCCGGAGGGTCCCCCCAGCATCATCGGAGGACCCATGCCGAGCGAAGCCACACTCTCACCTTCTGATAGACATCCCGCTGCTTGCAGCTGTCTTCGAGCCTATGAAAAAATGTACACGTGTGACGTTACAATGAGTGAAAAGGCAAAAATAAAACAAGTTTCCTACTTGATTGCAATCAATCGATATACATTGCGATGTTATTGTTGATCGCATCAAATTAAGTCTCTTCACATCACTAAAAATCGGGATGTCATCAACAGACGTCGATCGACCGCAGTCTATTAGCATCTATTAGTAACGAACTCAACATGTAAGCAGATATACACTTCCATACAAGATCAAAACTCTAAAAGCCTAGTCCTACGGCTAGGCGTAGAAAATATAGCACCCTGTGAAAACTTTTGTTTTCAAAGGTACCACCATAACATTTTTCGCTCGATTATCAACAGGGCAGCAGGGGTATCAACTTCATTTTATGACCCCGTAAATATTTACTGCGGAACATTCTGGCTGTATACGGCATCTTCCAATATTTCGCCAATATTCGGTAACTGCAACGCTTAGAAGCCAAAATTACATTATGCTCACAGCATAAGCATACAGGTGTATCCTACTGGCCGTGCCCACCCTCATGTAATCCCTCCATCACCTTTTACAACACTCGTGTTCCCAAGTTATAGGCCGATACGATCCAACATCACATCCCAAACGCGATTATAGTTATACCTCCATCGAAACACCCTTTTAATGCTTCAATTAATTTCGATTGGGGCTTTAATTTGAACAGGATTTGTCCGCTCGAATGGGACATCCCGTTGCGAGCCCGCATCAACGTAATGGTATCGAATGTTCCGCGGTCGCAGGTTAATATCCGGATTATGCGTAACGGAAAATCGTGTAATAACAACCGACTTATACGTACTAAGTCGAGGAAACAGTTGCGTTTAATTTTCCCTGCAATTTAGATCAGACGGAGCAATTTGAAATGGTAATTAACACAGGCGAGTGATGGATGGTCTTGGTTCGAGCGCACATCACGCCACCTATTCATCATAGCACTGAGCTGTCGATAAAAGTTTATTTATTATTGGTTGAAGCACTTCATCACTGAAGTTGTTCATCAAAAACAATTTTGTATAATATCGATGTAGTTCCGCTTCGGAACGAACAGGTTTTGAATTAATTATCTCGTGAATTGTTTTGGTGATTTCGCAGTCGATAAAAGAGAATGTTATTGAATTTGAGCACTGTGATTGTTATCATGCGTTCATTATCATTGTTTAATTAAGTATCAACATTCAATATATGACCATTCAATATTATATATTCAATATATATAAGCTTCAATGTAAAGTTGACTCAATGCAGCACCGTTTACTTAAAAGCTTTCAGTTTCTGAAAACACGTATGTAGGTAGTATTCATGCATACAATAGTTTCAAAGGCACCATTTCATTAGTTTAGTAAACCTACCTCAAAGAGTTGTTCCCTGGCATGTCTAAGCTGTGTATCTCTCGCACTGAGAGCGGCGGCAAGTTGCAGCGACCGCTCAGCTTCGTCGCGAGCGTGGCGAAGTAGTGCCGCTCGCTCCCGTTCCCGCTCAGCTCGCTCCGCTCCTAAAGCGGACGACGCACCACCTCGAGAACGCATCTGTACAAATGTGGTACTATACTATAACAAAAACAGTAAAAAAAGATGCAACATCAACTTTTCGCAAACATTATCTGAAAAAGAATGTGGTGCAAGGCTGAAAAACCCATAAATAAATCACATTAAATTGTAAGTAATTCTCATTCAAGCAGAAATATAGGAACTATTATTAAGAGCGTAGTTGGACTTGATGTGTTTCTGAAGACTTTATTAAAGTCAAGACTTCATGAATAATGATTAAAAAGTTAGAACTTAATAAAAAGAAAAAGGCTACCAGACTCTCCGTAACTGAGAACAATGTAGAATAATAACTTATAATGTGAGAGCATTTGCCGAGAAGTTTCTATATGTGTAAAATTCTATAAGCTGGGAAATAACTGAGGAAGTTCTGAGTGACCTAGATCCTATCCGAGTATAATGAGCCTAGCAAACGATGCTAGATCAAAAGATATGACATAATAAATTGAGTGACCACAATGTTGGCTTCACACAGTAATGACTTCGTTAATGATACTGGGATATTTTGGAACAAAAGGCCGACCCATCTATTTTTTTAATTTTGTAACCCTGCGTCGGAGGTAAAAGGCCCTTTTACGTGACAACGCATTTCCCTCGCACCGTCTAACAACATTATTGGATTACTTGTTATGCTAATATTCATTTTCATAATACAAAATTATTAAATTTAACCTGTTCATAGTTTCTTATGAAGTCTCGTAGCTCTTTCTCTTTGTCTTCGAGCGTGGCGTAGAGTTGTTTCATTTGGTTTAGTAAATCAAATTTCTCTGCTTTCAACCGCTTTTTGTCTGCCTTCAAAGCTGCAACAAAATTTTTGTACTATTTACTAAGTCAATGTCATTTTTACGTGTACCTAAAGCTTAATAAGAACATGCATTTCTTGAAAATATTTGCTACGAGCGAAGTTGTCGTTTAGAATAAGGCTTGCAATACATGGTATGAATTGAATCGAATGGAATAAGCGTCAGACAAGCCTGTACGTGGAGGTGGAGATGCACTAGCGAGAGCCATGCCTCAATCCCGAGTGATTCAAACTCTTTGAGCGAAGCTACTCGCTTTGGGAACCTGTGTCCCTGTGTCCTTTGTCGCTCGCTCTCTATGCAGATCCCCTCAACTCGGACATTTGTACGTTTCCAACGTTTGATAGGAAAATAAAACGCATCCGAGATTGATCTACATTTTACTGTTTTTGCCAACGATTCTAGAGAGACTGTCGATCGTTTTGACGATTGCCATCACTTTGGAAGTTTTGAAATTGGATTTCGGTTCCGGGCTCAGATTTTATTGGCAATCATAAAGTTCATGAATTTTTGAGTTTTTGCACTTCCGGGAATTAGTCGAAGGTTCTCCGTCAAATACTTTGACGGTCGTTTGACGAATGTTGAGTGACAAGTGAGGTAATAATACTCCAGCATGTACGTAGATCGGTACGTTGCTAAAGTTAGTTTGTGGATTAGTGTGGTTTGTGCGTAGGAAGGCAACAAGCCCTTTGATTGTGGTTTCATCGATCACGTGGAACAGTTACATAAGGTAAACATATTTGGTATACCTTTGTTTGTGGATTGTAGGGCCAAGTCAAATATGCGGCCGTTTGTTCTCGTTATGTGTTTGTTTGCTTATGTATGACCACTTCATGTACCTACGCTTAAGTCTGCAATTTAAATGCTCACTTAATAAGAGACGTTTAAACCAGCTGTCAAAAAAATATGATATGAGCTGTTTAAGTTTGGTAGCACTTCGGTAAATGTGGTCTGAATAAATGATGAAAACATTAGACGTTTCTTACCTGGAAAACTGACTAGCAACATAAACATAACTACCCAGGTACTTTTAAAAAGAACTAAAAATAACAGAAAAACTGCCATCAGAGAAAATTACTCCGTCGAAATAAAAGTAAAGTTCTGTACCTATACAATAATGAGCCAAGTTTGTGACTAGACCGACATCACATCGAAGTGTTCTGCTTATTTACTTAATACAACCACCGAACGTGACTTCGTTATTTTGCTTGACTTGCATCGATCGACCACGAAGAGACGAGGCAGGCTCAACTATAGCCGAGGTAAATGATACCGCCTAACTTGGCATAACATTTGAAATTATGATTGAAACATTCATTATTTTGTCTAGCTTGCTGACATTGTTTTGGTGAGGTTGTTGTAGTTAATTTTGGTCGAAATAGTACATTAATTGTAGTACATGCATTGATTAATAAAAGGAGATAAAAGCTTAGGCGCACAACATGACATAACACACACACGCTTCACATAACATGACATAATCCCAGAAGGGTTAGGCAGAGTTGTACCTAATAGTACACCAACATTTCGCCATGTATGTTTAAGTCCCATATAATAGGGTCGCCCCTATTGCCAATTGAACTATTATTCAATATCATTTGCACGTATTTTTTTACATCATCGGTTTTACGACAATTTATGTGTTACGTAGATGATAAAGATGGTTGGTCTAGTGACCTACTTATCCGATTATGGCGTACATAAAATGAGGGCAATGGAAATTCAATATGCAGCATGTAATAAAACGAATAAGATTCAAAACTGTGCACTAACTTAGATAAATTGGAGAACTTGCTGTCTAGCTCGTTAAAAACTTTCGAAATGGCTTATTTAAAGTTATTTTCAGTAAAATAGTTGTAAAACTGCCAGCCATATCGACTTTCAAAATATTTTTAGCATACGATGCAAATAAAGACTTTGCTATTGTTAAAGTTAAAGTTCTAGTCATGGTACGTAATTGGTGAATTGTGAATTCATGTTACACCGTTATGCTAAACATGATTAATGCGATAATATCACTGGTAATCACTGGAATTATTTACACCTAATAAACATCATAACATAGGCCTATGTTGTACTCATATACGATACGAATTATTTATCCTTATTTGACTCCGGATAAACAACATATTCCTGTAATTCACACTTGTTTACCCACGAGCCACTTAAACATAATGAATAACGAATCTAACACATGGTACCAGCTGCCAAAACACATACGGCCGAGGTATTTCTGACAACTTTCGTCAGCATAATGACATTAGTGAAAATGTCAGTCCAAGTTACAGCAGCACACCCTTAGTGGGACGTGACCCGTTTACTGATTTGGGTCTGTAAGGCAGTCCTTCTCTACCTTGCGAGATATTATGAGCATAGTTTATCAAAATGTCGGCTTACTCACGCTTCCTCCGCATCGGGCGGCACTCAACAAATTGCCCACTTTTGTGGGATCGAATCGGATTATTGAGATAAAGCCACTGAAGGTGTAAGTTCTCTATTTATTAGAATGTTCCATTCAAAGGTATTCTGAATAAAACTTCTAGAGCTCCGGTTCTATCTATGCGTGGATATATTTCGTGAAATACAACCTAAGTTATTTTTATTTTTTATTGAAAGGAACAGCAAACAGTTATATTATGACAACTTACAACTAGTTTCACAAAATAGAAATTTGGTTATAAAGTAACCCACGACGCTGTTCACAATAGACACAGAAGTTTAAAAAAAAAAGTTGAACGCTAGGAAAATTGATAGCAGTACGTGTAGCAATTATTTAATTACAATTAGGTGGTATAATAACGACTACTAGAAGTTTGTTCAAAATGAAAGTAAAAAGGTAACAAAATTTTATAAGTTACTTTTATTTGGTACCTATTTACTGCTAACTTCAAACGGTTTTCTAGGAAAGTTCTGCTATATTAATTGACTAGTAAAGTAGCAGTAAGTAAACTTTACGAAGTATGCCAGTTTCATTCACGTAAGATAATATGCAGACTTATCGTTTTGAACATGAATGGCCTAAAGCTTTCATGATTCGACATTTTCCACGACCAGATTTAAAATCCAGCCAGTAAAATTGAATAGATTTATCACTGTTATAACTTCGTAGAACTTCAAACTTTAAAAATTCCTAATGACTTTTTAATATTGCTGATCCATAATAATTCGATATCAAACTTCACTTTTGACTGTAATAGCTAAGTTTAATACTCGTATTAATGTCTTTCCCAAACTAATGTCATAAAAATATAATGGGTAGTGTAATGTCGCCATTAATTTCTTTAGCAAAGTACGAGTAATACCCGACATAAACCCGACCATTATGTTTTTGGGTAAGATCTAGTTTGATATATGTTTAGAAATGTTTTCTCTGGGATAATGGGAGAATGTCTGGACATTGTATAATGATAATCTTATTCGCAAACGGACTAAATGGACGCTGTTTCGTGATCATTAGTTTTTTTTTTAATATTTGAGACTGTAACTATGAGTAAACGTGTACGTATGTTTATAAAATGAGTTGTTGCGCAGTGTGATTTAGTTTCATGGACATAATGCTAGGTTGACGACTTCGTGAAGGGTCCGTTTACACCCTGTATTTAGTTAGTGGTGTTATTGAACGAATGGTTCTGAGTTGGTTCGGTTCAAGTTGATGGCATCCCATTTTTTGCGCTAAGAGATGTAATGTAAGGAATGAGTGAAACGTACAGTTTTTAATTTCACGATCTTTACTTGGGAAGCCTGAGGGATCGCATCCGAAACGATGTGATGTGATCCGACAGAGAACCAGAGTACACATAGCGACTCGACATAGCTCACAGAATTAGTAAGCTGAAGTTGCAATGGGCCGGTCATATTAGCCGTAGAACCGATGACCGTCGGGGTAGACGTGTTCTTGAGTGGAGACCGCGAATGAACGTAAGGTGGGACGCCCACAGGCTCGGCGGAGTGACGGTCTTCGTAGGGTGGCTGGTAGCAACTGGATAAGAGTTGCTGAGAATCGAGTTGAGTGGCGTGCGATTGAGGAAGCCCATGTCCAACAGTGGACTGCTATAGGCTGATGATGATGATGATGACGTGGAAAGCTTATAACTGCAGTAAAAAGTATTCGAAATAATTGATGTAGATTAGGAGATGTCTTAAGGAAAAATTACAGTTAAAAAGAAGTGTCACTTACAGTTCACAGCTTCTCTAGCCAGCAGTAGTTCTTTCTCAAGTTGTTGAGGGTCCAGTTGCGGTCCGTCCTGGGTGTCCGACTTGGCTCGCTCCAGCAATGCGCTACCAGCTTCTCCTCGTTCGGCGGCCGCTACCAATAGGCGACGTACTCGGGTTAGCTCGGCCTGGACATAAATGGTATACTGTACCTACACTAGTGCTTAAAAAAACTTTATTTACTTGTGAGTACTAGATCGTTTTTTTTTTGCGGCAAAAGAATTTACGGAAATTACTACCTACCTACTCTAAGCAAGATGCTGATTAAATGCGATAAAGTTTTGATGGTATTTTATAACGCATTAGGTAAAAGTTTTTATTTTATCTTCAATGTCAATGAAAGTTTGAAATATGTGTATATTTTCGTACAATATACCTATGCAATAATTGTGTAGATGATGACCCTTTAGTTTGGGGTAATTTAATAAAAAAAAAATCTCTTTATTTATTACTAGCGGCCCATCCCGGCTTCGCACGGGTGGACATTTATTTTTTAATTGTAATGTAATTAGCCTATGTTACTCAGGGATAATGTAGCATTCTAATGGTGAAAGAATTTTTGAAATCGGTCCAGTAGTTTTTGAGTTTATTCATTACAAACAGACACACACACACACACACACACACACACAAAAATACAAATCTTTCCTCTTTATAATATTAGTGTACATTAGGGACTTTTATACAGATGTACATGCCAGTCCCATCGGACCTTATAATGTAAAACGTAACAACATAAAATTAATGAAACTATAAGCAGCTCCGGAGTTAGGTGACGACAAAATATGATCGAACATGCAAACATCAGACATATTTATCTCAAGCTGTCTAATAATCAATCAATAACTAATCCTCAGTATACACAAAACCCATGGAACTGGAACCAAGTGGCTTTTTACAATCTAATATCTTATCACACGAGATAACGACCAAAATCAAGTATCAGAAACCAATAAAGGTTACAAAAATATGTTCTCATCTCACGTATTCTATAAAGACAGTCGAATATCATGAAATAGTTATGTATTAACGTAATCGACTTCCCAAAGGTCCATCGAGAGAGTAATAAAGCCACGGTATCTTATTTAACATCAGCCTAACTCCGTCCGAGTGGAAAAAGGTTAAGTAAAAAATTGATCCTCGAACGCTGGCAGCATCACTAATGACAGTTTATTGGAGGAAGATACCTTTATGGCACTGCCTACCTTTTCTGCCAGTTTTGTAATTTGGAATTTTAGGAACATCACGCGTCCAGGGTTTCGTGAGGAACCTTTATAGAGTACAGTAACTATAAATAAGGATGAAATAACGATCAAATACTGTTTAAGCTTACACGGTTTACAACTAAACAAAATAGCTCAAAATAATGAACAATCACGAAAGATAAATATCCAGTAAGTAACGATTAAAAAACAGCCAGTTTATATGAAGCGTTTTATTTTATCACACATAGGTACAGAAAATTCATCAAATGTGATAATTATCGAACCCAGAAACCCAAAAGCATTAGCTCAAAAGCCGCTCTTACGGAAATCCAATCAAACGGCAAAATACTGAGCCGATAACCCAAAATTGATTTGTGTATAAGCTTATTATACCTCTACCTGTAATCTTTCATTTTCCATCCGGAGTCTCCTGGCCACTTGTGCGGCGGTGAGCATCCCAGGGGACGCAGGGACTTCCTCCTGCCGCGACCGGTCAGAGCGACCGCCAGGGGATGCCGCGTCTGTGTCACGAATTATAACATTTGAATGAACATCACGTCTGCGTAAGGCAGGATCATTTAAGACTATTTTCTATAGAATCATAATCAGAAAATTAAAAACTGTCAATTCGCAGTCATGTACTCGTGTCCTAGTCTTACTTCATCTTACACGAGAAAAAAGTCTTTAATTAGTTACACATAGCAATTGTATCTTGGCAATTACAATCTTTCAGCAAAATGTCCCAGTAGTGTTTGTTTTTACCGCCACACAATGTCAAACTTAATTACCGAAATGACATCCCGTTTTAAAATGATTTTGTGCCTCATATGAGAAATATATTGCTTCACACGGATTTACCGCCGGAAGCCGGTTAATTAAAGCCCGATTGTTTGTACCCTGACTTATTAATTTACGAGGAAACTTTTTTATTACTTGCACACGCACGTACTGAAGGTTCTATAGTTAAGGTAGGACCTATGTCAAAACAATGATAATTTGACGTTGTTATTTTTTACAGTCCGTGTCAACTCAACATCCTAATTCGAGCCTCGTTTACCCAGTATCATTTCTATGTTTATTGCGCTACTTCCACAAAGTTGAATCCTTGTTTAGCGTTCAAGGGCTCACGTTGTAACCCTCATTATTAGCTGTCGTACTATAATATGAAAAGTTTTGTAAAGTACGGTGCCACCGCAGTCATATAAATGGAATTGGTTACGGCGACGTAAACGTTGTAATAACGCGAAAGTTTCCCGAGTCACGAAAGCCGCGACTCTGGCCGGTCCAGACAAATCGATTGCTCGCATGTAACACGCGTCACAGGCGCACGGCACACGGCACGGCGCGGCGGCAGGTGTGCACGACGCCTACTTTATTGTGCCATCGCTCTCACAGTGACGTATTGACTTCGGAAAAATAACGCCTTCCCGACACCATGTAATTATTCTCTTCCAGACAACCTCCAATTCCACGGAACAAATAGAGTAAGAAAGCTCACGAGATCTACTGCCTCACATTAATAAACGTACGAGCTCCGCACTCGGATGCGAGGAAAAAGAAATAATAAGCTGAAGGATTAGTAACAAATGGAGCAGCAGCAAATTGGTCGCTGAGCGCCGGCTCTATCGGGAACAAATACAGACAGATTGCAGATAAATTATGCTCGGGCGCACATTGTCCCAATGATCCTATTATCCTGCTTGCTCTGATAAGTCAATACGGTGAGGCATTGCACAATTGTCTCCGGGACCAATTGTTACGGATGAATGCGCAAGTTACCCTGTATAACCGACTGTATAACAAGCTAAGTTATGGGCATAAGATAGCAGTCGTAACTAAGACAGAAATAATAAAGTAATAAACGTAAAATAAAAAGACCTAAATAGTAACTTATATAACAGCTTACTAATTAAAGAACTGAGAAAGGAATTAAATGACAAATTGCAACATCAGGCGGAAAGTTTCTTTCTGGCGGAGTTGGCTGGCTGTGCAGTGTGCAGTTAGTCGGCAAATGAGCTTATTCCCCAAGGCTGCGCGCTCATTAGCAGCGAGGATATTCTGCAGAGAACGGCCCGCACAATATATGGATGTTTTACCAACACATAGTTCATGTCACCTCCTCAGTCGCGAGGATATGAGGAAAATATTAATTTAGTTGCACTTGCGCTTAGCAGCTTTTAATAAATTGACTCAAACGAAAATTCCCGGAAAAGCTTTTGAACTACAGTACAAAGAGAACGTACGCAGTTGTTTATTTTTGTTTATAATAACAAGGAGCGCGGCGTCCAATAAATTTTGTTTGTAAATTCATTTTTAAGCGGATTTTCCGTCCAAATTCGAATGCGAGTTGAGAACTATAACTTGTCGTAAGTACTATTTATTTGTTGAACAGCTTTATAACATTTTCCTAAACTACGATGTCAGCGTGAACGTGTTCTGTGTCGTCTATTATAAAGTAAGGAGCCCGTTATTGTATTCAGCGTGTGTAGACTAAGACTGAGTTGAACGACGCTCATAACATTCTCAGCTTGTAGCAGCACCTATGAAGAATTTCAAACTAAGTCTAACTTACTTCATCAACAAAACAAACATGCCGTCTCGACTAGTTGCGAACTATTATCTCTTGGATTACAGACTCTTAAGACAAACTCTAGCTGCCAAGTTTACCTTTTCCTCAGCCCGCTTTGTTTTATTTCATAAATAATTGAGATAAATGTAGATAGACGCGAATTCGTGTAGTCGCTTTTATTTATACGAATTTCGTTGGACCGAGCAACCGGGCTTACAATGTTTTGACATCGAGTGACAATATGACAACATCACTACGAAAATGTGTGACAATAAACTACGACATGTTGGCTGTAAAAGTCGTGCCTTAAAAAGCAATCAGATTTAAATCAAAGTAAAGGTTTTTCGTACCTCCTTCCAGCGTGGCGGTGATATCAGCTCTAGGTTCGGGTCCATCGCTGCTCCTCCCCGGTGACGTAGCATCTGGCAGAGGTACTTCCTCCTCTGAACTGTCTGCTGGGTCCAAGATGTTCCTTTCACTGGCATGACTGTTGCCTCCGTTGCCGATTTCAGCGTATGTCCCACTATCGCTACCGTTTTGTGTTGACCATTTTACCGGGGATTCTAGCTTGCCGTTCGCTTGGTTTTCTTTATTGTCATCGTCTAGGAAGGAAATAATGATTTATATGATTACATTGTGTATAACTTAAGGGTTAGGCTTCACTTTCCTGTAGCGAAGATGGCATAGGATGATCACAATCTTTATAAGGACCACCAACTTCACCAACTTTCCGACAAGAGGTAGGCGCTAAGGAGGTCACGGACACAAAATTCTAAAAACATTCTCCTTGAAATTCCCTCACATCGTACTGGTTTTATGTCCAATTCTTACGCTGTCTCAACAATAAAGCTCTGGAACGCGCTACCCCTTGGTATTAAAAAAGCTGAAAGCAAAATGGCTTTCAAAAGAACAGTACGGAAGTACTATTTGAAATCAGACTAAATTGCTCATAAGTTTGTCATTAGTAGTCATAGTAATTATTAGAATGTTTCTCGTATTTTGGACTATTTGTATGTATTATAATATATATTAGTTTATTTCATTTTATTTGTATATATATGTATTAGTATGTGCCTATTTATGTATTTCAATTTATGTTAACATAATGATATTTTTCTTATTTATTTTTTTGTACTCTATCACTATGCTGTCCTATTTGACCCCAAGGTTGACTGGTAGAGAATGCCTTGTGGCATTAAGTCCGCCTATGTACCACTTTTGTACATGAAGTTTAAATAAATAAATAAATAAATAAATAAAATTCAACGATAAAATGTATGGAATTGTCCGGTTGGGTTGACTACCTGATAATAATAAATTGTGTGTGTAACAGTGGCTGTTATTTCTTTGGGAATACGAGTCCGCATACAAGGGGGTTTTCCTTAAAACTCGGTGTACTTTTTTGTCTACATTTTCCGTGTTTGATATGGCATCCGGATCTCCTTTCTTTATCGTGTGGTTACTGCCTTTGGCATCCGGATTAATTGGTCGGTGACGTTTTATTGCTGATTGATAAGAGCTAATGCCAAGTATCGTTAGGCTTTCCTGATATTTAAAAGGCCTGCCGTATGCTTCCGTATCCGTGTACCTACAAATTTTGCAGCGTAAGATCCCCCGAAGTTACGAAAGTTTTTATTGTAAGATTTCAACAATCAGTCTACCAGTAGCGTCAACCACATTTCATTGGTGAGGTTGTGTATTTTCATCAGAAACTCAAGCTGTCTCAAATAAAGTGCCCCTTGCAACGCTTATCGCTGCAACAAGCTGTGACAGCCAACTAAGAAGGGTTCCAAGTCTTACCTATAAAAGGGTTATCCTTCCCATTCCTTATAGACAGCCTAGTGGTCCTGTTGAGCGTGCCCTCGCCGACGCTGAGCCCCCCGTTGCGTTTGTCCAGCGTGCCGATGAGCAGGCGTCGTTCGGGCGGCACGGGTCGGTCTAGTTCGGGCCGCTCGAGTGCCGAGCTGGCTGGCGTGATCAGCGGGTCGGCCGGCTCCGGCTCGGCATCCGCGTCAACCCGAGAGCTGACTGACACTTGCTCGTCGACCATCTTGCGCAGTTTCGCCTGGATGAATTTGGTCAAGGTACATTTTACATCCTGCGTAGAAGACGGTGAATTATGATCTAATTAATATAGCGAAAAAGTTATTAAAGAAGTTTTTCTACGGGACCAATCCTGAAATGCAGAAAAAAATGCTACATTTGTATTCGCGTAATCGTTAATAGTAGTATTTGTTTCGAATTCGATTTCAGGATTTGTTCGAAAGTTAAAATTGTTCTCGTAAGGGCTGATTTTTCAATAGTCAGATAACTTTTATCTGAGGAATAATAATAGCGGTTTGACATATTTCCTGTAGATAAGCTGTCAAACCGGCATTTTTATTCCTCAGATAAAAGTTATCTGACTATTGAAAAATCAGCCCTAAGAGGTTTAGGTAAGCAGAAACTAAGGTTGTATATTATTTGCTAAAGCATAAATAAAAAAAGACTAGTAATGGTAGAAATGTAGGTAGATACTAAGGCACACGTTAATATAAGTACAAGAAGTATTGTTAATTGAAAGAGTAATTATAGCTGAACGTTATGAAATTACGTAATTCTTTAATCATGAAAAAGTGTTTGTTTGAGATCAAAACGAATAAGGGTGCCTTTAGCGATATCCTATACAAACAATAGTAGGTATAGTACGAAGGCTATCGGTGAACTTTCCACCACCCACGTCCGCACTCAAACACTAGTTGAAGTACTACATAACAACCTGCTTGCCTATCTATTGTGTCGCTAATTGGTTTAATTAATTAATTGATGCGTGCTTCAATCATTCGACATTTACATCCCACCGCAAACTATGTGCTACCATGTCATTATGCAGTAGCTTTCAACTTCATAATCTAGGTTTCAAAGTCCCAGTAATCCAGTTTATTAATCAACACGCTTTGAGAACAACAGCGATATATTTTGGCCATCCACGACGCCATATCTGTAGCTATTAATCTGAGCAGACCCTCTCGCTTAGTTAATTCACCTGCTACCGTTTGATGTAATAGTCGTTTAAGTCTGCTCATCGTGGCGTGCAGCCTGGGGTGGAAACCGAATCATAGCAGCGTCGCCATTAGTGATAACACTTTCGTTTTAATGATACCGAAAACATGAAACCTTTATCTTCAAAATTACAGGTTTTACGTAAAACCTCTGATGTAAATTAATTCGTTAGTTCTTTAGGTTTCTGAAATGTCGACGTGTTAATAGTAAGCACAATCACAAATATCCCCATTTGTAACAACATATAAACTTTTATTTGCCAACATGCGATAATTTTACCTACTTAGTTCCATTCAATTTACGGCACAAATAGGCAGTCGCGTGTGGAGCTGCGTTGTGTTTTGCGCACGCTACCCGCATGTCATGTAGCAGGATGTTGTCAAGAGTTGCCGTTAAACGCTCTAACAATGGCCTGTCGAAGTGTGGCGTGCGCTAATCGTGCATGCGGTCCTCACCTGGGCGTCGCCTAGTATGCGGCGCACTAGCGCCATCAGGCCGCCGTGGCAGGCGCTGTCATGCTACCCTCCCCCGGCCCGCCGCCTCATTGTCTCCCGCGTGACACCTGCCACACGCTCGTTACACTTCCTATTCACCACTAAACTTTCAATACAAATTGAAACTATTCCACTTTGCAGAGCGCCGCCCTTTGTCTCAGCACTCCGATGACAGCCCGGAATGAGGACGCTTCCCCGGAATTATCTGAAACAAACATATTTCATTGTTAACTTCATGATACAGCGCCGGCACACTTGTTACAGTTTCAATTAACTGTGTCTTCATAATTGTGTCGTAGTTATGTTAGGTCAGCATATTGCAAAACGATTTTAGTTGGTAGATAGGGTAAGTTTCACTTCATAGCAATATTCAGTTTCATTTATTTTTTGTCAGACGTTTTCAGTATTTCTATTAGCAAGTTCCCACAAAGTCTGAGTTAAAGTTTGTTCAAAATGAAAAACATTTTTCTGCTACGGAAACCTTTTGAATCATCGTGCGAACTAATTACAACGTCCACCAAGAAAAATACTAAAGGGCTCTTAATTGCCTGCTAAGTACGAACCGTAATAAAGTTCCGTCAAAATACTTGTGAAACTCATTATTCAGGTCGACGCCGGCGTCTCCTGCGGTACTAACGGCCCTCGTCTTTGACGCCAGCATCTGATTCTTTTTGTCAATGCCTACTCACGCCGCCCGCGCCGCCGTCGGCACAAAAAGAAAAGGGTTTCACTGAAATATAGTCGGCAGCGAGAAAATAGTCGATGCCACAATAAAAAGCTGTTGTTTATTGAACACCGGAACAGCTTATGTAATCGAGCCTGTTATGCAAATTTGAAGAACGAACTCTGTGTTTTTAATTTAGGAGCTTTAGCCTGATGAATATAGTCCAAGCAAACACTTTAAGGCGGTAATTTGCGAAGTGCGGCTCGTTGAGCCCGCCCGCTCCAGTTATTGGCCGCAAAATTGATTAAAATTCCAGCTGCGTAAGGGAGTCTCATCTACTTTTTTATTAGATTGCGCTCATTGAAGACTGTTTTAGTAAGTTTCTATTCGTGTTTGACCATTTGATTCTGCCGAGTAATCAGATCGTGGTGCCGTAAGTCGTGGCTTCAAGCGGCGAGATTGAGCTGTTCCGTGATGGAAATAAACATCGTAAAGTACCACCCGTCGCTGTATTTTTTACGTTTTAATTTAGTACGAATAAAAGCGTACCTGAGTGCTTCCTTTAATGAACATTTTAGATTTACTGTGGGCTGTGAGTACTTATATATTTAATATAAGGTACTTTGAGACAGTCATAACATTACCAAAGTTATAAATATGTTTCGCTTTCATTTAATAATTTAGTAGGTAACATTTCCATTGGAGTCTTTAGTGAAATGTATTCCGTATTTTTTCGAACTAATTTGTCTTTATTTATTTAATTAATCAACTAAAAAAACACTAGAACGAATGGTAATCAAACCCAGCATTCTTCGTTAAAACGATTCGATGTTTCTCTAATTTAAATCAATATATTTACCTGGGATTTAATTTAGATTTACTGTTCCCCCATTTTCACAAGGGTCGTCACGTCACGAGTGCAATATTCATCAAAGTAATTGCGCTGTTTCATTAAAAGTCCCGGCACATCCTTCAAGATTTGCATAAAAAGGTCTCCAGGCCTCCCATCTGGCCTCCCCGAGGCCTCCCCTCGACTTAACATTAAACCAATTTTTAAATGTCACTTACTTCTAAAAAACGTCACGTTTGAAGAGCCAGTGTCCGTGAACGGAGATGGCCAAAGAATTTGTAGTGACAGTTTAGAATAACTTGAAAGCTTGGCAGTTTTCACAGTAAATTGCGTTGGTCGTTTCAATTGATCTTCTTTCAATAAATAAATGAAATGACATTTACAGTAAAATTCATTCCATTTGAACAAGTTTCAATAAACTTTTTTCAGTCATTCATTGAAAAGCTTTTTTTCAGTGCCTATTTAGCGTCGAATATTTTTACTGGAAATTAATTTGTGGGAATTTTCGTAGAACTAATCTGAGAAGAAATCACCGTATTTTTAAGAACGTTCGTATTCTAATCTCAGTTCCAATCTAGAAAAAAAAAACAAAGGAGTTGTCCGCTTTTTGTATGGACGTTGGTTTTTTATTCCGAGAAAAATCTAACCAGCATCAAAGTCCACTCAAATAAATACGACAAAAATATGGAACTTAGAACTACTGAAATAATATTTTTAAACCCCTCCATTTAAGAAAAAATCATAAAATAAGAATTGATGTTATTACTTGTTGGCAACCCTTAAAAAGCTCCGCCACTCAGTGACAATGTCATTTTTGACAGATGCTTATTCATCTGACACTGGCGTTAGAGATGTGCCAACTTAGGTTAAGACTCGCTTCAAGTTAACTCGAATTGAAATGCATGTGATTCGGGAGTTCGATAATATAGTACTATAATGCAATTATTTTATTACCATATCAAAATATCAGGTATAAAAGAAGACACTTATTTTCTAAATGTATTTTAAATTAGAAAATAGATAATATAGCATAAAAGTTCTCTAGTTTCTAGGATAAATTGTATTTTTTGACCCGAAAAATCGATTTTCGATTAATTGATTTTAGATCGCACCCCTATCGGCTCAGCGCGTGATTCGTCTGACTGATCTGTCAGACGCAGACCGTCAAAATATCGTTCGTTCTCTCGTGCGTTATTGTTATCTTTATGCTTTGCTGATTTTTTCGATTTTACTGACTTGGCCTTTTCACAACGGATTCTTCTGCATTGCATTGGGAAAAGGGCTGTTAGAAGCTGTGCTCATGTGATGACAATTGTCTGGTATCTTGGATGGGCTCGGCATCAAAATTATATATCTCCACCTGCTCAGTGTCTCGACAATATTTTAATAAGAGAAGACATTGAAAATGCAGAATATCAATAAATAAATACTATTTAAAAACTTGAGTATTATTCATAACAAAACCGTACATTTGAGTTCAATTATAGCTTGGTATTAATCAATTTTTAAATAGCATAATTTTCGAAGGGCTTTTCATCCACACCGATCTCGATTTCCAGTAAATAAAAGGAATTCTCCTAGGTATTTGAACAATGGTTTCAATCAGTATATAACATTATTATTCATTATCTTCTGCTGATTATAAGCTCTTGTGTAATATGCTGAAACATGCACTTCTTGCTTATTTAAATATTGTAATATACACGTGAACATTCAGTGAAGTCACCATAATTATTCAGTGTGTCCCAGATCTTTATGGATAATGCTACACATGTTTGACTAAAATAATGTAATAGCGATTGTATTATTGTTTTATTTACATTGATGACAGACTAAATCAAATATTGATTGACACTGACAGTAATGACAGTTCCCCTGTGTCAATTTTGACAAGTTAACTTTTTTTTGGGTGTGTTCACTTTATTAACCTAGAAAATTAGAAAGGTTTGTTCGTTTTAGAAGGAAACTCTCACTAAAATAAAAAACGATTTTTCAAAAAATTGGAGGGCTTTAAAAATGTATGATATAGTTAGAAGCACTAGGTTTTGAGATGTCTTTCCAAATATATTTAACTTACCTTGGTTAGAATTATTAAATAATAAAAAACCATTTCCGGACATGTCCTTTACCTTATTTTTTTACAAATTTTGACATTGATTGCCGTTGAGAATTTGAACGTTTTCAAATACAAAAATTGACCTGCTGTTATTATAAGACAAACCAGAAACATGTTATGTTTAATTTGATAAACAACGCACTCGTCGAAAACAATTCGCGAGAGGATGCGGGCTGGGCTCAAAGAACTCGTGTTATACAGAAGTTGTACGTGATGCTACGAAAACACGTAATCCTATGTTCTCAACTTTGTTTTGCGGTGCGTTTTTCGTTTGTTATGGTTTGGGAATAGCTTAATTAAATAATTTAGATAGGCACTTTGATGTTTCTATTTCAATGCGTTGCCCACAACTCAGTTGGAAGCCATTTTTTCAATCTATTGTTGGACCTCGATTCAGAGTGCCACTAACCCTTTCTTTATAATATCAACTAACTTCAACTACAAAAATAAAACTTCTCTCTCTCTGCTCTCTAACTCTTTACATTTAATTGAAGTTGTGCGTTGTTTGTCAGTCAATTCCCAAATCAGTATTGGAACTATTGTTCTTAATAATATCTCGTTTCAGAGAAATCAATATTGTTACTAAGACATGAATGAAAAAAAATGCCTTTATTATAAACCGTTTGATAATAATGTGTCATTGCATGCCTCATCTTCATAATTTTTCTAAGTTGTCAACAAATACCACAATAAATTGCAAAGAGTAAAGTATAAAAATAGTAGGCCAATATATCCCAAGCCTCCGAGCTCAAGCCACGAAACTGGCGTGGTCTGAACCGCTCGCTAGATGCCGCATATTCAGCCTAACCGTTATTCAACCTAAACTACAGCCTAGCTATATTTCTAGCTATAATTCTACAGAGTGGAGCACTGAGCCTCGTTATTACAGCCTTTGAATACTTCATACTTTAATTAAAACGTAGTCGGAGGGATTTTGTTTTCAGACACGTGCAAATAACAATTTGAGGTCACTGATACGTGGTTAGGTGCTTGGAGTCTTGGTTTAATTTCAAAAAGATTGTAAGATGGTTGTTTGTTACAATAAAGAATATTTACTTCAGTTTACATTAACTACTAACCTTACATATTGAATACTGATATAGAGAAAGAGAAGGTACAAAATTTAAAAAAAAAACAATTTTTAATGTAAACATTAATTTTAGTCACAAATATTAACCTACTTACATGAGTAATTTCCAATGCTTGTGGTCGATCTTTTACAAAATAAAAACATTTTTAAAACAATTTAACTATTATTTTCCCGCCCATTTGTCACTGCACAATGCTCCACAAGCATACTTATCTAAAAAAAATAATTTGGGCAAAGGTAGTCCTCATTCAGCTTACAGTTCAGTTTTTACTAAAAAGGTTAAATTACAATAGATAGATTGTATATGAAGTAACCAAACTCCATAATATTTAACAAATATTATTTTTAATATCAACTATATTTTCTGCATCTTTAATCTAAATAATATTTTAGAAAAAAGAACGAATTTATGACTATTACTTTTTTAAGCAGACGGCCCGAGCACAGGTGACGGGAATCATCCAAAATGGCGGGGGTCGCACCGAGACTATATTTACGGCGAAACTTACGCGACGTGCCTCCAACTGTTCCATTATAATAGACCCATAAATAGCTGAAGTTTAAATCTCAACACTAAACTATTTCATTATAATCTCACTGTATAACGAGATCGTCTTATTGCAATATTGGTAGCAAACAATATTAATGTTTCCTCACCGAACTATTTGTCTGGAGGTATAGAGCCTTTTTACTTAAACATTTATTTGCTGGCTGTTTGTCGTAAAAAAAATCGAAGTTGCCTTAATAAAAAAAAAGTTTTTACTTTTTTCACAATTATACGCATTGCATTTGCATTTTTTTGCATGAATGTGCCAGTGTTCACTGTTACGACAATTTTATTAAATATCTTTTATTCGTTTCGATGTAGCATACAGCCTATACAATATTTAAAAAAAAAATGTATTTGCTGGCTGTTTGTCGTAAAAAAAACGAAAATGCCTAAAAAAATATGTTTTTACTTTTTTCACAATTGATTGCGGCATTTTTTTTCTTAAATGTAGCAGTGTTATTCATTGAGTCAATTTAGTAAATACTTTTTGTTTCGTTATTACTACAGTCAGGAATTGGGATTCATAATAAACTATTAAATTCGAAAAACTAAGGATACGGTCTTATTTCTCCACAAATTAATGCACGCCGATTCCTCATATACTGAATTTTAAATCAATTTGAAACTCCCTTAGTCAAGCTAACCAAAGATTGTTATGCACCCTAACGCTATTAGTATTATGAAACATTACCGCATAGTCTACAGGTGTTTACCAAGAATAGAGCAACATTATGTACAGGCAGGCCATTCAATTCAAAATTTTGGAAGCCGTATAAAGCTTTAAAGGTCCCGGCCAATTAAGCGCGAACCGCCCTAAGGCTTCGTCCAACAAAGCGAACAGCATTAAACAAGCCATTAATAACACAATCTAGTTATATATTAAATAAACTCTGTAGTGCGAATAATATGGCCTGTTATATATTCATTCTGTGGAAATGCCGCGACATGAACCGACCTCCTCCATTGTTTCTATAATGAAGATATGTGCGTATTGCGTGCGACGTCGGAATACTAATATATGTTAGCAAATAAACATAAGAGACAAGCTGGTCACATAAACAATAAAAGAAAATAATTATAATTTGCTCTGCGGTATGCGCGTCCTTGTGTCCGAGGTCGTCACAAATAGAACAGAGTCTTTATTTACACTTTTCTCCTCTCCCGACACTCGACGTTTATTTGAACGGAAAATATTCTTATAAAGCCAGTATATTCTGGCAGAAACTATTTCGACATCAAAGAAAAAGGTGTCAAGAGGAAGTAATTGGAATGTGCTGAAAGGCAAAATTACCGACCTGACTATATTTAAATGTGGAAGTAGTCTATGTTTTTATATTTAACGACAATAATACAGGGTGTAAGGGACAGCCCTCCACAAACTGACGGGGTGCATTCAGCTCCTTATTTTGAATCATTTTACACTGGAATTTTTCTCCTGTTTTTTTTTTCAGTTACTATTCCTCTACTTCAATGTAAAATTAGATTCGCTGTACGCAGCACTCCATTTATATAAATAATACGGCTAAAATAAAAAATCCAACAATGGATGTTGAAATACTCTAACGGTGGTAACGAACAGCGCGTGAAATCATCTGTTCACTTCCTGCCTAGAGTTCACTGAACATCGAACAGAGTTCATCGAACTAGTCGTCGCGCTTGCCGTTCGCTACGTGCGTTTTGCCACGGTAACGATAGATTGCGTATGAGGAAATAAAACAAATCAAATTTATTGGCTTCCCATAATATACCCATAATAATTTATTGTACCGGTCATCTTAGTACGATATACTGAATTCACCCCATCAGTTTTTAGAGTGCTGTCCCTAACACCCTGTATAGCCGTGTCCAGATATCTACATAAGCTAGGCGCCACATTTCTCAACCGAAGCTAATCACTTAAAACTTTCCCGGAGACATTTGCGAGACACTACGAGCACATAGTGCTAAGCTAGGGAAAGCCAAAGTCGCTAACTTAATCCGTTTGGTGGTTTCTAACCAGCCGTATCCTTCATACGGATGGGCTGACGGGCGACGTGCGGCAAGACCAAGCGTTGACCGCGAGAGACGTACCCTACGAATACATTTACTTATGCCTCCTGATCTCCTAACTGCCTGGTACACTTGCTTCCTCGTTTCGCTGAATTTATGGTTGAATCATACAAACAGTTTGCCGTCTAGTTTAATGGACAAGCTGAATTAGTTTGAGTTTGCTGTTCCAATTTATGATGTCCTAGTGTCATGGAGATACTTGGAAAGCAAAGAGCGAACTCTAGTGGTACTGAGATTTCTCATACTGTCTATTCACCGAGGAGGATCTTTTCAAAACTTGATATTCCACTTTCGACAGAACTGTTTATTTTTTGTTTGGTAACATTGAAATTAAAACACAGCGAAAATAAAATTGGGCCAAAACTCGATGATTACACCAGACAAAATAAAATAAATGGCATGATTTCGTTAAAAGTCGATTATTCCACTTCAAAATGACATTACTCATTTCAAATATACATTTTTGGAACAATACATGATTTATCCAAAAGTTAATTAACTATTTTAGTCTAAATTGCAACAAAATATGTTTTATTTCTACATTTTTCAGTCAGAACTTATGTTCTAGATCACATAACAAATCTTGATTATTCCAATCAGCCGCGTCAAAACCCGTATTCCATTTAAAATTTTAGATTTATTCAAAATATAATATTGCTATATTTTTGAATCTTGTACAAAGCAATGACTAATCTTGTCGTCTATAATAATGGAACAAAATATCGGGTTAAATACATAGTTATATTCCGAAAAAACTATTTTCTCAAATTGTGCAAAAACACAAAAGTTGAATAGTCAAATTTTGAAAAGAACCTCCTCAATTAATGTTAGGAACCCGAAATATACTTTAAAGTGTGTACCATTCAGTATGAAAAACACATAAACTGCCATATGGTTTCAACATTGAATAAACCATCGGCTCTTGGGAGTCACAAAACGCGACTAAGGAGGCAGTGGCTCCCCTGCGCGTTATAAACTACGATTCTAGGATGTATAGCAGTATCCACCAGTTGGTTATTAATATAAATCTGCTCACATGGAACAGCTTGCATGAAATAGCAAGCTGTGGAGGCATGGTCATGATTGCATTTTCAAATACTAATAAACTTGCTCTTTTGTTTCAGTCAGGATTTTATCCTACAACTTAACTATGCCGCGCATAATAAATAACACTGAATCTGTGAGAATATCACCCGTAAAAGTTTTAGGTTTTTCCATACTGACCTATTCTAATTTATCACCCTGGAACTAAATTCCATCGACATTGAAAAAGAATAACACTCTTCTATTTCAGGTCTGTGAAATCGATACTTCATATGACAGATAGTAGAAGGATATCACTATAAAAAAATGTTGCCAACTTAAAAAAGGAAAAAAGCGTTATTCCCGACGAATATTCCATTCGACTAGTGTAACCAACTTCATCTCTGAATGTCGCGCTTCGTGGTTTGCACAAGCCTACGTAAAATGTTTTCGTTTTAATCGACGAGAACGTTTCACGCACATCGCTGGTTTTTCCGATGTCGATTCGAATTTTCTTTTTGCTTTTAAATTGGAGAACTGTATAAACAAAGCCACAATGCTCGTGTAGTTGTCAAGGGACGTTTAGTCATTTCTTTTTTACTTCAAAGAGCATAGAAATCAACTTCCTTTATAGTAGTATAATGTTATTATGATTTCCTATTCATTCACCCCACGAGCAGCAGTGAACTGCATTAGAAAAGGTTAACGAATGGACATTCAAAGAACTTCAATACCTACAGTTTTTCTTAAAAATAAGTGCCAACACAGCCTTTCCTTCTCAATACCGAAAAACTTTCAATTATGAACACACTTGAAGCCTGAATTATAAATACCAGCAGGTGCCCTTTCCGCCGACGAAAAATAACTTTCTTGACAGTTTGACGCAAGAATGTATAAAGTGTGCCAGGCAGCTCGGTGGTGCCTGTAATAATGCGCGGTTCAGTCGCGTCAGCGGGAAAAGTTGGTGCAAGTTCCCTCAGGAGGCGACGTCGACAGACCCACAAGTTCCACTCCACACAAACTCACTAACTAGATAGGGGCTGTCTCGAAGTCCTTCCTAGTTAATTATAAATAAATATGACGTATTCCGTGCCCGCTTGATTTGTTGAACAAACCTGCTGCGTCAACTATCGGAATTGGGGATAACTTAACTAAACTGTACCCGGAAATTAGACAAGTATCGGAGGGCTGTTACAAGTTACGATGTAATCCATTGTAATAAATATGCCTATTAGTGTAACCCCATATTGCAGGCATTATAATAGATTGCGTAATGGAAGCACTGTAATTTAGAGAAATGTTAGGTTATAATAATTGATTTGAATAGGTTACATGGTCGAAGCTTAGGTACCATAGTCATACTGGTATTTAGAAAATACCAACCATATCGAGTAGATAAAACTGCAGATGTAAAAGAAGATCAGTCTTGATTCTCTTCTTAGCGAGTCGATGAAAATTTAAATTCGGTAGTTCGTGGTGTGAACCAAAGTATGAAAAGAGGTAAAACGAGGACTCGCTCGGCTCGCTCGCTAGCTGGCGGTGTGGCCTAAGCTTTTAATTGAGTCAGCCCAAAATTTGGCGACAAGCATGGCATTTTCATTCAGTAGCGTCCATCAACCTCTGTGATGTGCAAAACAACAGGACATGATATCAAGTATCCCACCGTTTGTGAGACAACACCATATAATATCATCTACTTTTGTCAAAGAGATTTAAAACAAATATAGAGAGGACATTGGGAATATTGTCATACAATAATTTTCATCCTGAATATTTTCGATTTTGACACACGAATGCTATCTGACAAGCGGGCGTATGACACTAGACAGAACGAATTGTTACTAAGTAGTAACAAGTTTTGGATTACGATTTTCTTCGTCATGACCCGTCTATAGTTCGGAAATATTTAAGTGTCTTTGTGTCATATGAATGCGACCTGATAAGGCGACGTATCGCACTAGACTGATCGACTTCTTACTAATTTGTAACAGGTTTTGGAATTGTCAGTTTCTTGGTCTTGTCCCGTCTATAGCTAGTTATATTTGAATGTCTTTGACTTTTGTCAAAAAAATATTCAATTCATATAATTTACAGCTACAATAATTTTCAGTAAACAAAAACAACTGACGGTAACGTAAACCAAAACAATATTTCATGAACTCTTGACGATTCTCGTCCGGGGCGGCAAAAATAATATTTATATAACAAATTGTATTGTGAATTGTAGCTTGTAATACATGAACAAAAAGGTATAAGTTTACACGTTTATTTACACCTGCATGAATATGGGTCTTATCTTCTTTCACAGTGTTGTCACTTATTATTTTTGCTATAAATATGTTTTTTTGGAAAATAACCATAACCCGTTACCCATCCTTTTATCTCTGAATGGTTATCACCAAGTCACATGTAAAACATGGTTATAATGACAGAATTTACCCCATTACCATTTGCTACTAAGGAATATTAAGATACCCCTTTCTGAGGGTGTTTATTATGAGCCTGATATATAAGAGGGGAGGAGAATGGGTCTCCTCCAGCTTCAGTATTAAAATGTACGATATTGTGGTAGACACCTGTTTTGGTGATTTTTGAAGATATAATACACAGCTGTACTGCACCTTTATAATTATATCGTACAATTAGAAATTTAATATCACCATCTGCCTAGCCTTTTCCCAACTATGTTGGGGTCGTCTTCCAGTCTAACCGGATGCGGCTGGATTAGTAATTTAACATATTGTAATAAATTTAACCTACGTACAACTTATTAACACGCCTGTAATCCCAGAAGGGTTAGGCAGAGGTGTACCTAATAGTACACCCACATTTCGTCAGTTAAGTCCCATGCAATAGGGGGCGAGCCTATTGCCATCAACCGGGGACGGATCCAGACTCCGTGGCTGTATATATACCACTTCACCCGACCCGGGAATCGAACCTAGGACCTCATGCTCAGCAGTGGCGCTTGCGACCACTAGACCAACGAGGCAGTCTACAACTTATTAAAATATGTTATATTACTATGTAGCTGGGTATCAAAGAAGTTTAGTTTTATTGTGTTTTTGGGTTACAGGCGCTATGTGTACGGGGTGTAAGGGACACTGGCGCGAAAATGGTTACGACGTTTTCAGTACATCATTTTTAGCCCCACCCAAAAAAAATTATCGGTTAAAAAAAAAAAGCTGTACCATAGATTTTGACCGTGTAGGTATTGCACTTTTGTGGGATTTACAAAAAAAAAAAAAACATATTCTGAATACGAGGTAACCGTATCGCATCGGTGTCCCTTCCACCCTGTATATCATTTATTACTGTTTTGCAACAAATCTAATTAAATCAGTCTCCACTCAACAATGAACATTAAAATCCACATCTCATGCCGAAACTTCAGCAATAAAAATAACGAACTGAACAAACTCCGCGACGCAACAAAATCCTTTTCACATTCGACTGAGCCGCCATCATTATAGGCATCTAATAAGGCCCGCCGCACACACGCATGTAAATGAGCCCTCTTATGAGCGAATAACTGTAATATAATCGTTCCCATACATCCGTATAAGCGTATAATTGAAATGTCAGGTGGATCTCGCTGTAATCCAATAAAGTCGCGCGCGTGATCATATCATCCGTAGGTGCCTCTATCTACTTGTACATACTACTCCTACGTATTTTATATAGAACGAGGATTTTAGTTGAATCCTCGTGTTGATATTTAATTCAGTTTATGAAAAACATTTTCGTAAAATGTTGTGAACGTTTTTTTCGCGCACTCTCATAAAATTGTAGTGCCAATCTAGAATATTTTATCTCATTTCGCTACCAACATAAATTCGTTTATTAACTTCACATACGACGATGTAGCGTTTAATTTCCTGCAGTAGATGAACAAGTACTTTCAACTTAATCCATTAGTTTTACTTAATCATAACGATAACTTAAAGTATCCATTTCCCAAACCCGCATACTTTGCGGCTAGCAATATGAAACAGATTGAAATTAATATCCGCAGAGGCTTACTAACTTATGACAGGAGTAACCTTTGATATATTAATCCACTTAAGTTTGAGAATTCCCTTAAAACCGATATTAAATACGCCATAGTGACGTAAATCGAGTTTATATAAAACCTCGCTTAGTTTAGCTGTATAAAGCGAAGCAGTAAGGGTACTGAAGTAGATGAAGATGTTAATTTCCTATGCAAACCTCGCTGAAAGCGCTTTGAGCTCAGGTGCTCGACGCAGATATTGCACTGGCCGGTGTGGCAACACAATTATACATATAGACAATCAAAACAATGTTGCTTTTCATTACTGAGGACTGAGTTTAGTTTTTGAATTAGGTTATGTTACGTTGCCGACAATAATTGTTTAATATTGACACTCGTATCTTTACTGTCTAAGTGCCCATTTACGGAGACGCGGCGCATTGGGCGGCGCGTTGCGCGGGGCGTCGCGCGGCGCGGTGCGCGTTTTTTCCGTTTACGGAGAGGCGGCGCGTGCAGCGGCCCGCGTTATCACACGCCCAAACACAAACATATGGCAATGTACGATGTTGTTTACGGAGACGCGGGGCGTGCGCCGCCGCGGCGAACGCCGCGGGCGACGCAGCGGGCGACGCGGCGGGCGATGCGGCGGTATCATCTGCCATATGTTCGTATTTGCGCGTTTGCGCGTTTGACGCCGCGTGCACCGCCGCGTTCACCGCCGCGTTCGCCGCGGCGGGCAACGCTGCACTTCAAGCAAACGCGTGTAAAAACGCTTCTCCGTAAACGCTCTCATACATCGCCATATGTTTGAATTGAAAGCGGGCCGCGCCGCACAACGCGCCGCCCGACGCACCGCGTCTCCGTAAATGACCACTAAGGTGTTACATAAACTGTAGTTTCAGTTGTTTTATGATGAATAGGCCCTTCTTTATTTGAATTAGCATGTGTGCCAAATATGGCAAAATGTGTCATAGCAAAAGAATATTTTAAACCATTTTTTGTATTACCGTATTTGGATCAAATTACTGTGTGAAGGATGATATGGCACGATAGGCGGTGTCTAATGAGATGACGAGTAATTGAGAAGTATTTAAGATGAAGACATGCTGTGCTGATCCCAAATGAATTAGGACAAGGGCAAGAGAATGATGATGATATGGATCAAATTATTGCCTAAACTTACAAAAACCTCTAAAATAATACTTCACTAGGGAATTTCATAATTACTTTGTTGAAAGCATAAAACACCGTTAATAAATAACGATAAAAATATAACGAAACTTGAAAAACGAGGGTTTCCAATTAATGAATCCATTTCGTGTTTATTTAATGAAACGTTATTAATGAGAGGTGTTTTGTAAAGTTTCAGTTATGGAATAAATTCTGTTAATGACTCTTGTTTTAATGTTATCGTCAAAACATTCACAATGAATATTTGATTTAGTATTAATTTCATTATTGAAATTAACTTAGTGGATTTCTGGATGAAATAAGTAGATATAGCAAATTAAAATCAATATTGAAATCAGTTTTTTTTTAAATTACAAAATGGACGTGTTCTTGACCTTGATCACGCCTGATGGAAAGCGGTAGATGTGGTCTATGATGGAACGAGCGTGCTCAGAAGATGCCTGTTCACTCTTGCTTTGAAGGCAGACGGGTTAAATGTGGGAGGGAAAACAGAGAGTTCCACACTTTGACTGTGCGCATAAATAACATGACACACATTTTACTTACATGAGTTCCATGCAGAAAATAAATCGAAGTGATTTCTATTATAATAGAACAACAAATTCGTGAATTTGTACGACCTGAAAAGGTACTATTTAATCCTTTACATTAAATAAAAGCCGACTACATAACAACAGAGTTGATAAAACAAAATAGCGTTCACAAAAATGGTTAATCCCTAACAAAATTAACGTTCACCTGAAAAACACGGTGTTCAACTTATTTCTAACCTTTAACATTATCGTAAAGGCTTAAAATAATCCTGGATCCTTTTTTAAGTGGGCAACACCGTTTGGATCTCTTTACTAAGTAATAGCTTTCTAACCGAGCAAATGACCACTAATATGTTTGAGCGGGCGTGGTAATTAAAATGTTTGCTCGTTGGTCTAGTAATCGCAAACGCGATTGCTGAGGATCAGGTCCTGGGTTCGATTCCCAGGTCGGGCAAAGGGTTATTGGGTTTTCCCATCTGGAAGTGCTCAGTAGCAGCCACAGAGTGCGGATTTGTGACCTGTTGGCAATAGGCTTTTTTTTTTTTTTTTTTTTACGGATGGGAAATCATCAAATGACTTCTCCCGCTCTGGGAGGAGTGGGAGGGAGTGTCAGACTCTTACTGACTAAAACCCATCCATGTTCCTTCATTGCCCTTTGTGTTCCAGGGCCACGGTATCTCTTTCGAACAGTCCCGCAGCCCCGGCAGGCATCGGCCCTTGCGGGCCCCTTCCTGGTTGCTGACATCTCTTTGAGGCGCGCGTGGAACACGAACGCGCCGTCGACACGGCCTGTCGTCATAAGACGGACGGACGGTGAGCTAACCCATTACTCACCGTCCACAGGCCCGCGCCTACGGTGGCCGGGAGCCACCACGTGGCCCCCGACGCCCGGTGCTTCGCCCGCGGCGGCTGGGACGTGAGATTCTCTCCCTCTCACGTCCCGCCACCTCCTTCGCTAGCATGACTGCTTCGCAGAAGGAGGTGACGGCTTCCCATTCCCTCTCGCTCCGGACCATGGCCTGAACCAGGGCCGGGAGCGAGAGGTCGCCGCCGCCGATCGCCGCTACGAGGACACGGCGGAGCTCCGCCCAAGCGGGGCAGACCTCCACGGTGTGCGCCACCGTGTCCTCCGGACGATCCTCACAATGATAACACCCGGGCGTTTCCTCCCGCCCGATTCGGTGCAGGAACCTCCCGAAACAACCGTGTCCGGTGAGGACCTGCGTCAGGCGGAAGGTGAGGGCGCCGTGGCGCCTCTCTAGCCACTCCTCAAAGAGGGGACTTATCGCCACTATTGTGGCGTGCCCTGCACTGGGTTGCGACAGTCGCTGTCTCCATGTCGCCATGAGATCGCGTCGGAGGTCTGTCCGCTGAGCGGTGATTTGCCGCGGCAGCGGAGTTTCCCCCCGACGTAGAGCCCCCGCGCGCCATTCATGCAGGCGCGCGAGGACTATCGCCTCCAGATCCCATGGCGGCAATCCGGCTAGGAGGCTCGCCGCCTCGCGGGAGATCGTGCGGTACCCCCGGATCAGCCTTACGGCTACGACCTTTTGGGTTGGCAATAGGCTCGCCCCCTATTTATTACGTGCTACTTAAATATAATTGGCAAAATGAGGGCGTCCTACTATGTACCTAATGACTATATGCTTATCTCTTCGGGGATTATGTTATCCTGACACTTTTTAAAGTGGGCAACACTTTGGACCTCTTTATATATAAAGTAATAGGTTTCTAACCGCGCCTATGACCACTAATATGTTTGAGCGGCTTGGTAATTAAAAAGTTGCATGTCGCTTAGTAATATCTACAATTTAAACGGGTGATTGTTTTAAAATGTGGTGGTTTTTAACAATAAATTGATATGAATTGTGTATAATGACGCTTGTTATGTGCCGTTTAACGTCACTTATTTGTTTTTGTGCCTTGCGGTACAGTTTTTTTTATCATAACTTTGCTAATGTGTTTGTCCAATAATAAACTATCGGATTATTCGTTTATCCATTAACGGAAGCTTAAAATGTTTTCAACGTCAATCGTACCCAGTGAAGTTCAGAACTTTTTAACGTTATTTTATTTTGGGCTAATGGACATTAACCATCTTCAAGCATTATTAGAGGGCGTTCAAAAATTACGTGAGGCAACTTTGGCAATTTTTCGACACCCCCTCCCCCCTTGGTGAGATGTTGTGAGATTAGGCTTGACCCCCTCACCCCCTTCTTCAAGTGAGATTTATTAAAATACGTAGTTTAGTATAAATACGGTAATCTGTCCTTGATCGCGTTGAATAATTTTTAAAAAATTATTTGTTGTTTGTTTGTTGTTTTGTTTAATTTTTTTTAAATTATTTGTTGTTTGTTTGTTGTTTTGTTTAACTATTTCCATTTATTTTCCATATTTGGTTAAATTTTAGAAGAGAAACATGTTTACTTAATTAAACCCAGTTTCCTCGCAATTTTACAGTATCTTGCGGGAAAAAAATTACGTGATATTTGCCAAGACCCCCCTCTCTCCCTCATGAGATTAGGTGAGATTCGGCGCCATGCCCCCCTCCCCCTTAAACGCCTGATGTAATTAATGGACGCTCCCTTATAACCAACACACACAGATTAAACAGTTATTTTGATTTCCAAAAAATGACAGTCTTTTTTTTCTTTTATGGTACCTACCTATATTGATCAGTTTCTTTCGAAACCAAAGCAAGTATCAATTGCCAGTATCACTGCGCATAGTTCAAGTTTTCAAGTGGAAAATATTAAACCAGCAGCATAAAACATAACCCTCCAAAACTCACTACCAAAATTAAACGTGTAACACAAAGTTAAGACGGCGTGTACGGGTTAAAATTTAAAGAAATCCTGAGTGTGTGCTTAGAAGGGCGGTAACCCTAGAATGACGATGTCAAAATGTTAATTGCATATGTAAAACGGTCCCAGTGAGCTTAGGGTCACAACCTGGGGTGGTCGACCTGTGTAGAACAATATTGAGGGATGTTGCGCAGATAAGATGGTACTCTGGTTTCTACACAATGAATTTTGTTAAGAAATAAATGACTTATGATTCGCATAAAACATTGGTAATGAGATGAATGGATGCATATCAGTAGCGAGTCGGTCAATTTTTGTAAGAGGTAAGCCGTAATACATATCTTTAATGTGATTATAATATTTGTCTATAGAATACTGACTGTGCTATTTTTCAAAGGGAAGCCGGTAGGAATCGAGTTGTATGGAACCTTCGCCACTGTAATGAGATGAATGGATGCATATGATGTTGTGTGTTGCAATTGACGTAGTTGGTACTATCACTTTTGTTGACCCAGACTACTTCATAAATCTTTTTACTGGTAACAATTATGTCGTACGCTCGATCGGATTTTTTTTGGACAAAAATTACGAACTACGATATTAACTTTCATCTCTTATTTTACCCCTTTAGGGGATGGTTTTTTAAAGGAATTTCGTGATTCTCGGCCAAGCGAGCCAAGAATTTAGACTATGCATAGTATGACAGTAAATCAATATTTTTTTTAAAGATTTTACGTTTTCTTGAAGAGGAAAAAGTCCTCAATCTCAGCCCTTCTTCAGTCTCAACCTTGTAAACCTGTACTTTATATATTTATACTTTATTTTTTTATAATTTACACTTTACACATAAGAGGCGCATTCTTATTCTTTAAATAGTACTCGTGTCATCATCTGCCTAGCTTTCTCCCAACTATGTTGTGGTCGGCTTCTAGTCTAACCGGATGCAGCGGTATACCAATATTTTGCATGGAGCTTGCCTATCTGACCTCCACAACCCCGTTAGTACTGGGTAATACGATACCCTTTGGTAAGACTGTGTGTCAGACTTTCAGGCCACTAACTACCTGTAACGAATGTCAAAGATCTCCAAATTACAGCCAGGACCAAAACCAATAGCTTAACGTGCTATAATAGTACTCGTCTAAATACAAAGCTTTCACTGAAAATAAAAACCAAAAAGAGAGTTAATAACCTAATTCAGAAAATACCAGAACACAATTAAAAGTGCGTGTACATTAAAAACTAATTTACCTTCTAATAAAACACTGTAACAAAGAAAGCCCGCAATAAAGACAACAGGTAGATCACAATATTACTGTGTACTGTACGGGCTGGTGATAAAGTTTATTTTAACGAGCGCAACACCCTTACCACCCGATGTTACTAACGTTTTAATGTACCAAAGTGTATGTTTCATTTCACACAAACATGAATAATTTCGTGCTTTTAATTTAGATACAGCAATGTGGTGGCTCAGTGCTACCCATCCCGACTTACATGTCGCAGGAAATGGATTCAAACCCAAGTACCCAGGCAATTTACTTTCTGTAATTTATTTCATCACAACTGCTCTCTATGCGGTATCTTCTAAAGGCTTCTTCTTCAAAAATTCGAAGATATATTCTTCCAACCCGCACTAGGTCCACGTGGTGGATTATGGCCCATCTTCTCCAACAGAGAGGTTCCTTGTGACTCAGCAGCGGGGAGCTGGACTGATCATGGTAACTTTAACAGGTTGAGTGTAAGTAAGGGTTTTCCCATCAGGAATTTCTCAATATAAGCCACGGAGTCTGGATTTGTGCACAGTTGATGGCAAATGGCTTGACCCCTATTACATACGTATATGGGACCTAAACACAACTGGCGTAATTTGGTGCTATTATTTACACGTCTGCCTAACCCTTCGGAATTACAGGCGTGATGTTTTTTTAACAGCCTATTCCTTCCCACCACTGGGCAAAAGCCTCCCCCATGGCTTTACAATTTTGTTTATCATTTACCTTCTCTGACCAAGCCGTTAAGAATGAGTCCAGTTTGACCACTGACGTGAAGTAATATTATGTAAACAGCAGATACTCAGAAACCTGAAAATCTGACAACCAATCAGGGGATACCATGGCGTGGCACCATACCAAAGGGTAAATGTCACTCAGTATTTGGGTTGGGGAGGTAACATAGGCAGGCATTCCAGTGGAATCCAGCTTCAACATAGTTGAGAAAAAGTCGAGCAGATAATGGGATATTTTTTTCGAGATACTGTTTTCATTTTTTTTTTTAGAATAAGGTTTTAAAAATAGGCTCAACTTTACCCGCTCGTTTATTCGTCAGTACGTGTCGTGAAGAGGCTGAGACAAGAAGATTTAGAATACTCTCTTGTGATACATCTTCTGTGTTAAAATAGCCTCATTAATTCTCGACAGTTGAATGAACTCGACAAAACGAGCTGTTTGCCTACCACACAATATTTGATGATTAAATGAATAATATATTGTATGAGCTATCTTTTTTTCAATTTACTGGACATATGGTACACGCCCGGTTTCTGAAAATCATCATCATCTTTGCGGCTTTTTCCCAACTATGTTTAGGTCAGCTTCCAGTCTTACCGGATGCAGTAGAATATGAGTATTTTACATGGAGCGACTGCCTATCTGAACCCCACATCCTAGTTATTACTGTGTAATACGACACCCATTGCGCATCGGTAAGACTGGTCGTCAGACTTTCGGGCCACTGACTACTTAATGACTGTTAAAAGATTTACAATTGCCGGCCGGGACCAACGGCTTAACGTGCTTTTCGAGGCACGGAGGAAACTCGGTATGTAATGTCATCCACAGATCAAACAAAGCAAGCACGGCCTAAACAGAAGGTCGACCCGAGCGACTGTTATTATTTCGCCACGAACTCCTCCACGGATTCTGAAAATCTAATCAGTAAATCGTCGACCGTTGGTACATGTTGTGGAAGTCGACCGAAACAATAAGAACCACTCATGTAGTGTAGGATGTTGACAGCACAACAACAAATTAAATTACCACAGAAACCAAAGGATAGTGTACAATCGTAGATAATTTATATTTTAACATATTTGCTGTAAACCCACTAATTAATCCCACAAACACTTTAGAAGCAGATTGACGAAGAGCTTACGAAATAAACTGTGGAAATAAACAGTGTTGTGATTCAACAAAGTAAATAATCTCTTAGTAATGGAGTTGTTACCTTCTTAGAGAACATTGTTAGTGCGGCTTTGCCGTTCGTTCCCCTGCGATGTACAGCTAAACATTGTGTACTAAGTCACAAAAGAGATAGAAATCTAGTCTATTTCTTTTTAAGATAAAACATGTTTGGGTTTGATACAATCTTGTAATCTTTTTATCAATTTACACAACCAGTTCGAGTGTATTTACCTACTTAAGTAATCTTTTCGGCAAGTAAAAAATCAAAGTGAGCACTTTTATTTTTATTTTCATAGCTCACGTAGCAGAAGAACCAAGTCAAATACAATAATCTTGATTAAAGTAAATATTACCAAAACTCAATTTATTAGAAAAAGTACATATTTAATTCGTTGTATTTATACGTATAGCTACTACTTATATGTATAAGAACTTTTTCTTTTTCATAATCACTTTTTGGCTCACAGGGACAGTACAGCTACAGCTGTCGTAGCTAAAGTGCTACGCCACTCGTAGCGATGGCTACGACTGCTACGAGGATTTGCTACGGATAAAAATACTTTCAGAACGACTAAAGACCGCTCTTGAGTATTTGTTATGCCTGTATCTTTCATGTTGTATACAATATTTCATAAGGTTGGTTGACCCTACCGATCCTCCGGGGCTGTGGGACTGTTCGAAAGAGATACCGCGGCCCTGGAACACAAAGGGCAAAGAAGCAACGTGAATGGGTTTTAGTCAGTAAAAGTCTGACACTCCCTTCCACTCCGCCTAAAGCGGGGGGGGGGGGGGGGCGTCATTTGATGATTTACAATCAGAAAAAAAAAAAACACCCTACCGATCCTTTACTTGAAGACCCCGTTCAAATCCTCGAGCGTTACGATTTGCGACACGACTCACTGTCACTTGTTTCTTTCGTGTGAGTGCCGTCGCTTCACAAGACGCATTGCAGTAACTTGTGGGCATGCCCGAAACTATTTTTTTCTTTGATTTTTTTCGTAGTCGCGCTTGTCGCTTGATCGAGTAGCCCGTGGCCAACAACAAAATGCTACACTGCTTACCTTACCTCAATGTTCTGGAGAGGCCTATTACATAGTTCAATTAAAACTTTAATTACATGTATAAAGTAGACCCTTTAGTACGTAACACCACATCCGTAATAATATTTTAACAGTCAAAGTTAGAACTGTTACATTTACTTGGACTATAAACATTTACTGCGTATCTTGGCTGTCAGTGTCTAGTGGGACACTAACGTGGCTGCCAAACGATAAGTACTAGATTCAATTCCTGGCTCGGGTTAAGTGGTAATGAGCTTTTCTATTAGGAAACTTTTCTGCGGTCTTTTTATATACATTGCGGTTTTTTATGTTTTCTGTTATAGTCAAAAAGTGAACGTGTTTCTCTTGTGGATACGATTGTCAGACGAAAGAGAAAAAAAGTCGGTTTATGGAAGGAAAAAAAAATGTTAATGTGCTGGACTTCTAACATCTACCATCATCAGATACTTATATATTTATTTCGTCTCTGTAGGTATATTGTTTTGGAGATTATTATAAAAACACACACACCTACAATAATAACGAGTAGGTACAAATCACAAACGAGCAACAAAAGTGACATATCAAAAAAAGGTTGTTACACATTTTTTAATACATTGTCGCGTTCGCAATAAAGTTTTATTGTGATACAAAACATTAATTTCCTTGGGGACGACACCCAGGTGACTGTAATTTACGCACACACACTAACAAACACACACTTGCACACGCATATTACACGTGCGCTTCAAACCCACATCAATATTGAATTAAGCTTATGTGGCTTTTCAGCCGTAACTGACGTATTTACACATGCTTTTAGAATTCCGTTCGGAAACGTGTGAAGTTATCTATAATGCGGTTTTAGTAGAAATGTCTGTTTTGGAGGGTAAACATCAAAGCATATACAGCTTAGGCATGTTCTCATTGAAACTAACTTCATATAGAAATTCTTCGACAGCTACTTCTTGTTACCATCTAGCAGAAAACGATGACGCGGCAAGCTCAGGAGATAGCCTTATTTTTCTACCTTTGATTTGCAGTGGGACAGCATAGGCTCATAGTATTAGTAGTTACTTCTTCACGTAAATGTAAGACGTCTATAAGATAATAAATGCTTGCAAACACAACGTTTTATAAACAATTGTTTCATCATCTACCTAGCCTTCACCCAACTATGTTGGGGTCGGCTTCCAGTCTTACCGGATGCAGTTGAAAACCAGTATTTTACATGGAGCGACCGCCTATCTGACCTCCATAACCCAGTTAGTACCAGGTGATACGATACCCCTTGTAAACAATTGCGTATTCAATACATCCGACAGAAAATAATCTTAATAAAATCATTGTAAAAAGTACAAATATCAACAGCCTGAAAACAAAAATTACTTTCAATAAATACGTACATTAAAATTAACACAAAACTGTCAATGAAACTACACGAATGAAACAATTAGAACACCTTAACCCTCTAAAAATAAACCTCCACGAACACAATTTTCCTTGTAAGAAAATAAACTTAATGGAACTAGCGATAAACACCGAATATCACTCGAATAGCGACTCCGATATCTTTCGTATCGTGCATCGAGCTCGTTAAAGAGTAGGGGGCCGGAATAAACACACTGCTTGTGATAGTGAACCCACGCGGTGGGGGAAATGGGGGTAAAATGCTGGTAAATGGGGGAAAATCATCTCTCTAACAAGCGCCATCGGAAAACAATTGGAATGAGAGACAATACATGGTTTTTTACACGTAATAAGCTGATTTACGATTTGTAACACGCTGTATATAAGGTCTAACTTTTTAAACACGAAATATTTCAAGAGTAACTTCTATAGGTCGTAAAGTCACCATAGCAACAAAAAAAAATTTTTATCTAAGTGTATTTTTATAAAAAATAAATAAATTAAAATTACTTGACCCACAAAATAAACACTGGCTAAGGGTTTAAAAAGTAAAAAAAGTTTAAAAAAGTAAAAGTAAGTAAGTAAGTTTAAAGTTTGTAAAGGTTTTATGCAAAATGTCGCAAGAATATTTAGAACTATAATAATTTCGTAAAAATAAAAACATTCAGAAAAAAATTTTTTTTTCTTTGCTATGGCGACTTTACTACTTGTAGAAGTTACTCTTGAAATATTTCGTGTTTAAAAAGTTAGACCCTATATAAAGTACTAGTGGCTAAAAGTAGCTGATAATTTTGTGTAGCGTTCTTAATGTGTACTGAATAAGACTCGTAGTTGCATGAGTTAATATTTAAGGTATTACTATTCATACTATAGTATGAATAAAACATGCTCTATGACACCAACTACATATTTTGTGATAAGTTTTATATACATTTTAGGTGTACAATTGTCTTGACTGTTGCTGATTACCAACATAATTATGCCATTGTCTGCCTCGTTAGAGTTGGTTTATAGAAACATTTTCAAACATCAGTATTTCTCCGTCATGAATTGTGAAATATTCCTCAGTTTATAGTGCCGATATTGACAGTACCCGATAAGTAATATGCTATGAAAAACATAAGAATTCGTCGCAATATGGCAGGCTACAAACATGTTTTCGATTTGATAAAGAAACTAGTAAATACTGATACGATATTGCGTCGCATCATGCGAACCCTAAGTTTTAGTAGTTTTTCCTATTGGCATCTAAAATTGGCCGTTCGTTCAAATCATATTCGTACTAATATTATAAACGCGAAAGTAACTCTGCCTCTATACATAAATAGTGTATCTGTCAGTTTGTTTGTTACCTTTTTGCGGATTTTTTGGCACGTCGGTATACCATGATATCAAGGTCAGGATATGGAGTCTTTTTATCTCGGTAGTAGGTACCATCTTTTTATTTCTGATATCAACGCAGGTGAAGCCGGTGGTGAAAGCTAGTATTCCTTTTTATTGTTGTCTCTAAAATGCCTTTTGAATAAGGGCTATTATGGAATATACTACTATTCCAAATTTTACTACAATTCCTAAACATGCACTATATTGGCTTCAATCATCCTTTATTATATGAAGGACTAAAAATTACGATTGCCCCAAAGTTCATACATTTGATCTTTTTACGAGGGACCATTTTAGTACGCGATATTTTGTTTATTTTGGTAATAATAAAAAGGAACCATTTCAAGTAGGTTGTAAAATAAAGCCTTAAAAACTCTTTATTTTTATGAGGTAGTATGTTAACAATTGTAGGCAATTGTTTAGCCATATAATTAGGCATAACTATTTAATTATTTATTTGTAAACTAAGCCTGTACCCAAAAGGTCAAGGAAATATAACAATAATAAATTCTGTTGGAAAAATTCTATAAAATACTTAAATGTCGAGAGCCACTTCTAATGTTTCATTTCAATTTGAATTACAAAATCTGTATCAGTAGACATTTTTGCGGGATGAGCTGGACTCTTTCGCAAAGGATTGGCCTACAATCGCACTAGATCGCGAAATGTGGAAGGAGGGAAGGGAGGCCTTTGCCCTGCAGTGGGACAATATAGGCTTATAATAATAATAATAATAGACATTGTTTTGAATTACAAAGCTTCTATAGTTTGTTTATAGAATTTTATCTCTCGCATCGCGTCCGGCAGGACGTCGATGCATATGATCGGCTCCGTACCGTCGCTTGCCAACTTATACGTTTCTGCTTCTAGTCAAATAGTTTCATTTCTACCGTGATGGGGGCCGATCGTGCGTCGCAGTATACTTCCGGCTTCGATCGCGTGTCGCGGAAGACGCCCGCGATCAAGCTGCTGTGCGCGGCTTAGTAATATAGACTTTAAATACTGTTTACACGATTTAATATTGTTTAAAGATTGTAAAATCCTTCCCGATCCGAGCCGTTTGGTGGAAATCATCCTTTAATCGGACGGTGGAGTTGTGGACGCGCCACTGGACGCCGAACTCTGTCAATTAATGTACATTCGGCGACAAATCAAGCTATCCATTTCCAGTATAACATGGCTTCGCTTTGTGTAGGTTTCCCGTTAACCGAGAGATCCGCATAAACTAGTTTTGTATAGCTTGATTGGTCGTTTGCGTACTGAAGTATCTGTCCGGTGACAGCAGCCAGTCCACAATTGTCCGTACCGGTTTCACTGTACCTTAACGCCCTGTTCACGCGGAAATCACAAGTACGATATTTTATGTTAAAATGTTGGGACACAGTCAACATTCTACTGTGTGAAACTGTTATGTGATCCCAAAATTATACGGTAAAATATTGGAATAATTAAAGCCATGTAAACAGGACCTTATAAGCTCCTTAAAGCAGAAGTTAACGCCAACGCGCTCACCCACATTATAACCTTTCAGTTTCTTATATCAATATTAAGTAACAATCCTACGAAGAAACAATATTGCCTCCCACGGATCCATAAACAATTGGTATTAAAGGGTGTAAATATTGCCCAAACAACTTCATGTTTTGGATTGTTTTCCTCACGATGTTTTCCTTCATCGAAGAAAGTGTTATTTATACTTTACGACATGAATCTGAAAAATCAGAGGTGTGTGTCGTGGGTTCGATCTCGAGACCTATGCTTGGCAGTCCGACGGTCACACCACTAGGCTATCTAGACGAAAACCCATCCATGCTCCTTCTTTACCCTTTGTGTTCCAGGGCCGCGGTATCTTTTTCGAACAGTCTCGCAGCCCCGGCAGGCATCGGCCCTTGTGGGCCCCTGCCTTTTTGCTGACATCTCACACAAAGAACAGATTCAAACGTAGTTGAATCAAAACACTAAATAGCGAAATATCTGAAGTATGAAATATGGTGGGGCAAGCTTCAGCCTTCTGGAGAGATCTTTTCTTTGGCTTAACTCTTATACAGACACGAGTGACAGCAACATAGTAGTACTATTAAAAATCAGACTGTTACTGGCTGAATACAAACGGTGTTACCGAAGGTTATAATGTGCTGGGACACTGGCCTCCTTTCTATGACAGTGAGTGGGCTGTAATCCACCACACATTCCAAAAAATCGAAAAGATTTGTGACATCCACCAATCAGTACTGTGATTGGTGGATGTCACAAATCTTTTCGATTTTTTGGCTCTAGAACATTCGGTTTTTCTGACGATGTATTCCTCCAACATTTTGAGAGCAGTGATGATGAAATAAATTACACAAAGTAATGCCTGCCTACTCGTCCTCGACAGCCGGTGGAACTTCGTTGAGCACTTCCGACGTTTGGCTCCCAAACTGGAACGGGCCGGGGCTGCCTTCAAGCGGCTCTTGCCCAACCTGAGGGGTCCAAACGCCTCCTGCCGTAGGCTCTACGCGGGGGTCGTGCGGTCCATGGCCCTTTACGGGGCCCCGGTGTGGGCGCGTTCAATTAAGCGGCGTGCCGCGCACTACCTGAACGCGCCCCAAAAGGTCGTAGCCGTAAGGCTGATCCGGGGGTACCGCACGATCTCCCGCGAGGCGGCGAGCCTCCTAGCCGGATTGCCGCCATGGGATCTGGAGGCGATAGTCCTCGCGCGCCTGCATGAATGGCGCGCGGGGGCACTACGTCGGGGGGAAACTCCGCTGCCGCGGCAAATCACCGCTCAGCGGACAGACCTCCGACGCGATCTCATGGCGACATGGAGACAGCGACTGTCGCAACCCAGTGCAGGGCACGCCACAATAGTGGCGATAAGTCCCCTCTTTGAGGAGTGGCTAGAGAGGCGCCACGGCGCCCTCACCTTCCGCCTGACGCAGGTCCTCACCGGACACGGTTGTTTCGGGAGGTTCCTGCACCGAATCGGGCGGGAGGAAACGCCCGGGTGTTATCATTGTGAGGATCGTCCGGAGGACACGGTGGCGCACACCGTGGAGGTCTGCCCCGCTTGGGCGGAGCTCCGCCGTGTCCTCGTAGCGGCGATCGGCGGCGGCGACCTCTCGCTCCCGGCCCTGGTTCAGGCCATGGTCCGGAGCGAGAGGGAATGGGAAGCCGTCACCTCCTTCTGCGAAGCAGTCATGCTAGCGAAGGAGGTGGCGGGACGTGAGAGGGAGAGAATCTCACGTCCCAGCCGCCGCGGGCGAAGCACCGGGCGTCGGGGGCCACGTGGTGGCTCCCGGCCACCGTAGGCGCGGGCCTGTGGACGGTGAGTAATGGGTTAGCTCACCGTCCGTCCGTCTTATGACGACAGGCCGTGTCGACGGCGCGTTCGTGTTCCACGCGCGCCTCAAAGAGATGTCAGCAACCAAGAAGGGGCCCGCAAGGGCCGATGCCTGCCGGGGCTGCGGGACTGTTCGAAAGAGATACCGTGGCCCTGGAACACAAAGGGCAATGAAGGAACATGGATGGGTTTTAGTCAGTAAGAGTCTGACACTCCCTCCCACTCCACCCAGAGCGGGAGAAGTCATTTGATGATTTCCCATCCGTAAAAAAAAAAAAAAAAAAATGCCTGCCTCGGTTCGAACTCACTAACTTCAGCTCGTAAGTCGGGACTGTTAACACTGGGTTGCCACTGCTCTCGAACTCTCTTTCACTCTTACCTCTTTACTGTTAAAACTCATAATTTAAACAACGAAAAAGACACAGCTGCCACCCGAAATCTGAGAATTATGTCATCATCATCATTTATTTGGGGTCGACGCAGCATGTCTTCTTCCCTCATACTTCTCTGTTACTCGTCATCTCATCAGACACCGCATTTTCGATTGCACAACTAGTTGTGCAATCCAGTTGGTCCGTGGGGAAGCAGTCAAATATTATTTTTATAAAAATAAAAAAGGACACAACTAGCTGTGCCATCCAGTTGGTCCGTGGGAAAACAGTCCTTTCTTGCCATATCATCCTTTACTTTTTCATCCTTTTTTGATCTTCCTCTACTCTTATAGCCATCCATATTCTTATTCAAAACTTTCCTCAGGATAATTTCCTCATTCCTCCGCATCACACGCCCATACAACGACAACCGATTACCACACAACATTTCAGTCACCGTCGCCACTTTCAGACTTCCTCTGAGATTACTATGTATTAATGTATTTTGCTATCACCCAAAAAAGCCAGGCTACATATAAATAGTACTCATATAAAGGTAAACGTTCCCCAATATGTCAGGCGGGGTCAGTCGTAAAGATATATGGAAAAGTTGAGCAGAATCGTTCAAGATGAAAGAGAAGCCGCTCAAGTGTGAGGTACGCTTTGCTTCATCCGAAGATTATGCGTAAGTATGTTTCCTGAAAAGGTTGACTTTGACCCGCGTGACAGAAATGGAATCTAAAAGAACAGTTTTGCTTCACTTGTGTCGAAAACAAATCGTTTTATTTAAGGCAAAAAGTTTTCTTGCCTTGCGAAACAGTCTTAGGTATTTTTACTTATAATCAAGCTCTAAATAAGACCTTCTAGTTTAGGTTCTTTAGAATTATAAGAAAGTACACACTTTTCTTAGTGAATATTATAAACATTTGTAATCTTGATACTGAGAAAGTTATTTTACGGTCTATAACATCACGTAGGCTTGAAAGCATCTGTAATTTCAACTTAAGACCAAAAAACCCCTTGGGGAGTCGTAAGACAAGACTTATTACCATAATAGCGGGTAGATAGAGCAGCAGATAAGTACTAATTGAAATAACTTCTGATAATTGGTTTATTGACCGATGCGTAGACCGATTCGTAGCACTTCGTAGAAGAGCGCTACGCGCTACGAAGCGAGTCCAGCATCTGTTACAACATTAATTATTGAGATATTAGTTTTGTTAGAAATATATATTTTTCCTGAAATCAATAGCATAAGCATAATCAGCCTATAATGTTCCCACTGCTGGGACACAGGCCTCCTGTTTATGAGGGAATGGGCTATAATCAATAAATCCTTTTTTTTACTTAGTCTGCTTTACGTACCATCTTATTATAAAACAAAAATAAATGCGTTAAAGTCAGAGTCGTCGAGGTCGATCGCGACGATGGTGGCGTGACGATCGGATCATACTTGCGGGGCAAACATGGCCGGACATCGCACAAGATAGGGAGGTATGGAAGGAGAAAGTGGAAGCCTTTGCCCAGCAGTGGGACACCATGTAGGCAAGAAAAAAAAAAGACAAAATCTTTTGTTCAATTTTTCATTACCTACTGGCCAGAATTTTAATCAGCAACCAATTTGACAAAAATAAGATCAAGTAGGTTGCAGGTTGCCTATACAAGTTAGATACCTACTTGACCTATAAAATTGCTGTGATAGTGACTAAAACTGTTCTGATTATTGCACAAAGTATCTATCTGACAGGTTTGCCTGTACAGTTGAACCAGAGCGTGCATATGGCAAAACTGTGCAGATTTGTCCTTTTCGCAACTTAAGTTTAGCCTCTTAACCTGCACAGTTTTGCAACATACACGCTCCGGTTTACCTGTACAGTCCAACTGTACAGGCGATCCTGTCAGGTACACCCTAGCGTGTTTAGGGTACCTTTTTTTTCGGATCGGTTATCATCAAATGTAGGGGACATTTGGTGGTACCCCGGACCCGCTCTGGGCGTAGTGGAACGGAGTGCTGACTAAAACCCATCCATGTTCCTTCTCTGCCCTTTGTGTTCCAGGGCCGCGGTAACTGTTTCGAACAGTCCTGCAGCCTTTCAGTGCTCACTATACTCAATTACTAAATTACCTTGTATCAAATTGCTCGTCATAACATATTCAAAACGTCTAATACTGGAGTGACTGCTGCATCTAACAAACCCGATAGATTAATAATGCCTATTCGATATTGCAATTCCACTTTGATAGCGCTACTACCACATCTGCAATATTGAGGATATACTCAGAGTACCACTAGCGTTTAGCATAGTTATTGAAATATGTTGCGATGTCTTTGAATAACTAAGTAATTAGAGAATATGCAAGGTTACGATAAGATTATAATTCAAAGCCTTGTATTATACACTGTGTGATTTTTTAGTCGGCTTACAACGGCAGCCCACTTCATATATCCAATGACTACTAAACATTCGTTAAAAAAATAGGTATTTATGAGATTTGAATAATTTAAAAATAAGAATATTATTCATTATTATGACGCATGACGTAGTTGAAACAACCAATTGCGAGCGATGACTCGACTCGTGCGCTGGGTAGGTATGTTCTACCGTCTAACACGTAAACATTATTAACAGGATGTTTCATAATTCTAATGTCTTATTATTTTTTCTTTTAACCTATTATCTTAATTAATGGTAAAATGCCACCTTGCGCAGGGTGTGCGCCGCCTCGCGCTGCAGAGTCCCAATAGCATTCTGGCGATGTTTAGTGACAGACTGGACAGTTGGTTAAATAAGCTTAGAGCAACCTAGGTACATTTAAGTTTAAATACTAATGTAGGTAAGTAAGTTCTATATATTTACTAACATTTTGAATTAATTTGTGAACGTGAATGTACCTATGATCTTGTGATATCTGAATTAAGTAAATTTATTTACTATGTGAAGTAATATGGGTTAAATAAGTACTTCCTATTTATTTTTTCTGCTTCATTAAATCTATACTAATATTATAAAGCTGCAGGGTTTGTTTGTTTGTTTGTTTGTTTGTTTGTTTGTTTGAACGCGCTAATCTCTGGAACTACTGGTCCGATTTGAATGATTCTTTCAGTGTTGGGTAGTCCATTTATCGAGGAAGGCTATAGGCTATATATCATCACGCTACGACCAATAGGAGCGTAGCAGTAATGAAAAATGTTGCAAAAACGGGGAAAATTGTATTTTTAATAACTTGACGCGGACGAAGGTCGCGGGGAACAGCTAGTAAAACAATAAATGTCGATCTTTTTGTGGTGTATTGAAGTGTACACCTCTGCCTAACCCTTAGGTATTACAACCATGTTGTTATGTTATGTGTGTAGATAAAGTTCAGAAATTATTTTCTTATGGATACCTACGAGCATAATTTCTGTTAGGTCTAGACTGTTCAGTAACTGAATAAACAAGTGCCAAGGCTTCGATACTGAAGGGCAAAAGGACGTGTGTTCTGTTTGTTAAAAGTATTACCGTAATTTACAGGCGCTTACAAAATATAACATAACATCGCGCCTATAATCCCCGAAGAGTTAGGCAGAGGTGTACCTAATAGAACCCAATATAATGACTTGTATATTGTGTAATCGGCTAACCTTACCTAATCCAGTACCCGCATTTAGTATTAGGTCCGATTCCCAGGTCGGGCAACAAAGTATTATAATATGTTTTCATTAGGAATTTCTCAATGGCAGCCTGGAAGTTATAGTTGTGCCCGGTTGTTGGCAATTAGCTCACGCATAACTTTAAACTACACTGAGACAATTTGATTGTCTTTAAGGCACTCTTATGCCTAACTCAGCTGGTATTAAAGATGGATAGATGTATATATGTACACAATATAACGAAATTATAACTAACTCACCTAAATACCTCACTAAACCCACAATTCGCGCACACATCACAAGATAAGAATTAATTGCAGAACGCACAAACAATCGTGTTCCCCGCGTTAACCATAGAGATTAATTAAAAAGCTCAACGTTCAAGTGGCCAGTAATAGGGCATCACAACACCGCTCCCCACGTGCTGGCAGCTAGTACTTGAGTCGAGTACTCGCTTACTTGCCTACGGTACTGTTGTGTTAAGGGGAGTAATCTGTATCTGAAGCATGACTTGCAAGCAGCGTGGAAAAGGAAGCGAGAATATAATAAATTGCAAGGTATGAGTGAGTGAGTGTGAGCGACAAAAATAAAGATACTAAAAAAATATGTTGGTTTTTAATGGGTATATAAGGTACTTGTAACAGGTACAGTCGTTACAGGTTGTCAGTAGCCCGAAAGTCTGACAACCCGTCTTACCAAGGGGTAACGTATTACTCAGTACTAACTGGGTCGTGGAGGTCAGACAGGCAGTCGCTCCATGTAAAATACTGGAACTTAGCTGCATCCGGTTAGACTGGAAGCCGACCCCAATATAGTTTGGTAAAGGCTAGGCTAGGCTAGGGTAGGCTAGGCTATGACGTCTGCTTGTAAAACGGACTACATACATTATTTATTATTGGAAAGGACTGACAGAAACATCTTCCCTTTAACTGAATGCAGTTTCATGCAGGAATTTGTTTTTCAATTTTAAATTATTTTTGGAAAAACACAGTGCCCTTTTAGTATGAAAAAATCTTTACATTGAAGCATACAACGGCCTGATAATGTTCTTTGTTAAACGGGGCGAATTTCGCAAAAATAAAAATCAAACAATACTCTTTAATGTTTCAGAATAACGGCTCGTAAATTCAATTTATTTCCCGATTGAATAGAGGTACAGTGATGCGAGGCTTCCGCACAAAAACGCTTTTAGCACCGGCACTGTGGCCCCACAGTAAAACCCAGTTCGAACATTCTTTGTGACCATAAAACGAGAAAGGGGAACGTGTGAATACCTCTAATATCACGGAAGTTATGTTCAAGTAAAATTATTTGCTCCAGAATTTATGGAATCGCACCTCGGAATGTGGAGGCTTCTTACGAAATTAGTAATTTTCGAGAGATGTGTAAAATTATGTTACAGGAATCTTATCAAATGGATTGCTTCAGTCAAGCAGAGTATGAACACATAATACTATTTCTTTGACCCACTTTGACTTGACGTTAAGTGAAAATAATCTAACCCCGACGGAATGACAAAGTGACAAATTGAATTTTTAATGCCCAGTTCCTTCAGAGGAAGAGGAATAAAAAGAAAGCTATACTTTAATTAGCTCGACGTTAATTGGTCACAAAAACAGAGGCGTGACGTAATTTCTTTAATACCTCGCAAAGGCAACGGGAACATTTCCTTTTTAATCAGTGGGTCCTTCCGCGCGGGATTTAATTAACGCTCCTAAACATTTTACATTGGCAATAATTGTGCCCGAGGAAATTACAAATCTGTTTGTATCAATTAACACGAAGTGCTACTTGTTATAAGCATCTGGCGACATTCATATCCGAACTCTGATTTATTTTATACATAAGTGTTGAATGACTGCAAATATGTTCGTGTGCTGTGTGTCCACAAAACAAATGAAATTGATGATTAATATTATAAATTGTTCAAAAATGAAGTTATCATGTTATGTTACACTCATATGTTTGTTATGAGTTTAATTTGAACAGTTTACTCAACCAAACGTGAAATGCGCAGGCATTGTTTCGTTTAGCAATTAATATTTTCGTTCAAAACACAAACTGTTCTCATTTTAATATTTTCCATTAAAACCGTTTTAGTAAAACAAATAGATGGAATATTTCGACAAACAAGGGACATTCGCGGAATTAATGAGATCAAAAAAGGTCGAATAAACAAGCCACAATTACTCCGGGGATGCCTTATTTTTCGTCGAAAGAAAATTATATTCATAAAAAGAATGTTATAAGTACTAAAAACCTAAAGTGCTTGGTGTTGAAAGTGGAATGTAAATAAAACAAAATGCTATTAGGTCCATATACGCGTGGGCGCGCATTTAACAGGGTTTTGTGAAAGTTTTAATGACAGCTAGCTAATAAACGCGAAGCCGAAGGGGATTAAAGAATAAGTGAACTGTAAAGCATTGAGAGTTACAAATTGTTGCCAGTGAACACTGGAGATATTAATATAAGGGTGCTTGCACAGAGAGCAAGGTTTTGATCTCGCTCAATTTATGAATGCTGATCGAAAATTTAATAATATCAGATTATATTCCATCTGAGATTTCAATAAAAAAATTGGTTTTTAGTTTAGAAAGTTCTCATCAACTTCTGACATGAAATAAAAATCACAGAGACGTAATTTGCATTCTTAAGTAAATTTTCGTGTAGTAATGTGCTTTCTACACAGATCAAAGTTAACCTTTTGAAATAGCACCGTCCATTAATCTGGAAATGTAGGTATGCACCCTAATTCAATTGTTCCAGCTGCGATAAGTTCGTTCCAACCCGCTTAAGCTTTGTCACTGCTGGAATTAGAGAGATTAATTATTATCATTTCGCTCTTTCTCGTTCTTATTTGCACAGAACTCTCAGCTAATATCCATGAAATTCATTGCTACGTTTTAATTCCAACTTCTTTTAAGAACCCTCTTACATTCACGCTAATTTTACAACTTACCTATGACCTATAGCTAAAATGTATTCTATTATAAAAGTATAGGATATTTTGTGAGATGAAAAAAAAAATAGATGGTCTTTATTCCATAGAATCTACAAATTAGAGGTCCCAAATCAGGTCTCCGTGAGTTTTTGCCTAAACATACATCGGGATAATTATTATTACTAAATCAATAAGTTATCTAATATTCGCTTTATTTCCTTTATTCATTTATCTACTCATTTTTAAATATTTCTTAAAAAAAACATTTAAAAATATTAAAAATTGTGGTCCGCCGGTGTCGGGAGCAGGGTCCAAGCTACCGGTGGTAGCTTAGCTTCGCTTTATTATTATTGTGGTAAAGAAAACGAACTATTTCTAACAAGTAATTGTTATTTCAAGCAACGAACGAAAAACATACAATTTCAACGAGGAAACCTTGCAACTCCGCGTTTATTTAAAATACCCCTCTTAAGTAATTTCTCAGCATGATTTGGTTCAACTTCTTTTGAACACTTGCAAACTTCTATTACATAAAGCAAGTCATAAAACAACTCCATGTATATTATACACAGTTTTTCTGCTACCTCTGTTCAGTTAACTCCCCACAATTTTCCTGCCTCCTCACAAAAAGGTCTTACAGCACTCTAAACCCTACAAAAACCGGTCACTTTTGAGCGCAGCATTAAAGCGGTTAGCCCCGGTTAACCCGTGTGTGCCACGACAAACACTCCACTATTCACTGCGAGGCCTTCAAGAGATAAATTAAGATGGAAGCGGCACCCGGGTGCAGTCTCCGGTCGCCGTCGGCTGCCGCACTGATTTATCACTTTACCTTCTGACCTTTGAATAAGGACAGCCTTTGTTTTACGATGATGTAGGCGAGAAATATATTGGTATTGGACATTTTGTTTGTATAGTGATGTGATGTTATTCTTGGCTTGTTACGTGGGGTGACTGGCGAAGTATGCTTTCATGTGTAGGCGTCGTTAATGGTGGATGTTAATTGCGTCATGGGTTCTTACACAAAAAGCACACATACATAACACTTACACATAACAAAACAAATTAAATATAATAATTAATACACATAAATAAAAAAATTAATAACCTCTTGATATTAATTAAAATAACTACATAAACCTAATACTAGTAATATTACGATCATAATTATATTTGTTTAACAAACTTGCAATCCAGTGTAGGTACCTATTCACTGGATGCTTGTTTTGTCCAATATTATGTTGCCGTGCCCTAACTGGGTTTCATGTTGGAACTTACTGAAATATTTGTAACAACTGTAAAATGTACACATGAATGCAATAAACACTTTGAGTTTGAGTTCAAAAAACGCCTGCCAATGTCAAATAGGCTATTTGACAATATTGAAAAAAAAACAAAAATATTTATTTCGTCAGTTAGAACACCAAAAAATGTTGGACACGTATTTTTTCTTTTGTCATAATAATAAAAAATGACGACGATACAGCGCATCAAAGTTCAAGAGAGGGGGCTTGTGACGTCACTGTACAGTAAAAAGTAACAGAAATTGTGACGTCACGCGAGATTTCAACGCGCTGTATCGTGGTCATTTTTCGTTTACATGACAAAATAAAATAAATAATATATTTTTTGATAATGTAACTGACGGATTAAATAGTTTTTTTCAGTCTAATACCATATTCTGTAATGCCAAATTATTTGTAATAGTCACCTATGTTAATCCTTAATACTCCAGTTCTACTTAGAGCCATTCTTCATAAAATTTTCCCTCATTAACATTATCTGATCTCAAAATTTAATAACCTGTAACTAATTTCATAATGAAGGTTATCCATAAATACTTGACGTTTTAAACGATCTAATTTAATAAAGTCGTCAGGGATTGCTGAGCCCATCGAATATTTCACAAGATTAACGTTTTTCGATTAAATTGAAAGCGAAACGGGTGGATTTGTCCGACAAATTATATTTATATTGCAATAACATTCGGAGGGGTGCTTTAAGAGCACCTAAGGGGAAAACATGCGAAACGCACATTTTTATTTTAATAATTTTTGCTGATGTTATTTTCGATTGTAAATCTATTATAACTGGGTATATTTTTTTACTATAATGAGAAAAAAATAGGAGCTTAGGGTAAAATCTCTGAAAGAATTAAACGCATTCGAGTGCTATCTTTTAAAACAAACGTATCTTTAGCTTAAAAATATTCATGACGACACTTCAGAGAATATTTGCATAAAAGATATACGTCATAAAAGAATACGTCTGTCTGCATCTTTCGTCTAATGTAGAAACCTTATTCTTTTATTTTACTGAGCTTTAGTGCGGTATGCGGTGCACTACATGGAGTAGTTTCTTGAAAAGAGTTTTAATTTCACGCGTCAAGCTACTGGCGTAGTGTGTTCTGACAAGCACTGGCATACTGCCAGGTCCGTATAGTCTGCCATGATTGAATAAAATCCTATGGTATACTGTACTACCTCAAAGTAATTGCTATGAACAAAAGGAAGCCTATATAGAGACATTTTCTTGTTTATTTTCGACTGTTTTGTTTATCTTGTTAATGTAGCTCTCATTAATTGATGAACGCGCTATACATCCCACAAGAAAATATTGATATCAATTCTTTTGTCAAAATTGAATTTAAAAAAAAATCACCAACATACGAACAAAATATAATAGACAAGTGGCGTAATCTTACAGAGATAATATAAGGAGGTAAAATATAGGGGTAAAATTTGTTTGTAATTTTATGTAGGGGGTAATCTCCGGAACTAATGACCCAATTCTAAAATTCTTTCAGTAGCAGAAAGCTACATTATTCGTGGATGCTATAGCGTCGTATCCTACGAATAGTGCCCTAACGAACATAAGGGCTTTCTTTTTTATTGCATAATTAAATTCGCCTCATCATACCACATATAACCAGTTCAACAAAACAGTTAAAAACGGTACAGGTTTTCAAATAATTAGGTTTTCTAAAAAGCCACAATTTGAAGCACTACGTTTTCAACAAAGAATAAAGTCTCAATCGCCGTCGCGCCTTCTTTCTTCGTGAGTAGTGAGGTGCGCGGACGCGGGGAGAGCGTGCTAGCGCCGCTGGGTCACTAGTCGGCGGAACGAGCAGTTTGGTAGCTGCGGCGAGCTCATTTGTAAATAAATACAATGTTTGCCTATGCTACTAAGGTTTAGTCGTAACTATCAAATTTACCGTAATATTTTTTAATGAATAATGAAACGCCGAGGACGAAAGTTGAAAGAGGTGGAATTGATTGGAAAGGAAGATTATGTAAATGAAAGAAAACAGACGAAGATAAGTAAATCAAAATGTTTTATAGCTCAAGGGATTTAAATGTAGAAATTATGTTTTGTTAAATTGTACTGTATTGATTTAGTTCAAATAACATAATAAATTCAACGAGTTTGTACTTAATTAAGTCATTTTAATTACTCATTCAATTTTCAATATTGGGTGCACAGAAAAAAACTCTCATGGTGATTGTGGCCGTGTTCTATGGATTGGCTAAATTGCGTATGTATAGAAGAGACGAAGCTCTAATTACGTTTGTGGCCCTCTTCTACGTTCAAGTTATGTTTTTGACGAACATTTCCGGAGATAAAAGGCATAACGTAGCTTATTGCTCAAGTCCAGCCCTACTTCGCCTTAACACAACAGAGAATAAGGATTTAAGGGACAAAATGCGTATAAAATATAAAGTTAATTTATTGAAAATAATCCTAGCCGATAAGATACCAATACACAATATTTGAAACCACCAATACATATTTGTTCATAATTAATTTAATTAAACACAAAAAAGTGTCTCCTGAAAAGTAGCTATTATGCAGTTACGCCCCTATTCGTAGGATACGACGATAGGCTATAAACTATATTTATATCATGCTAATTACCCGAGTTATCTCAATTTTTGCGAAAGAAGTCGCGGGCGAAGCGCTAGTGTATTTTTAAGGTTAGTAAAAGTTTAGTTTCGATACTATTATATTGTTTTGTGCTGATGTTGACCAACAGAATTGTGAACACTTACTAAACTACACAGACTAACGCTTCTCATGTAATTCTGTGTCCCAGTTTTCACAAAAAACTAACCCAGTTCAATCCGAGTAATAATCAAAATGACGACTTCTGAAGAAATACATCCAATAAAATTTCCTAGAAGCACAGAAACATCAATATTTTCAGTTGTCTTTTATTTTCTATGTGCTGACAACTAGAAAATATAGTGGGCAAGCCATAGTTCATAAGTTCTAGGCAACATCTGCGATTTATGGGTCAAAAGCGGTTATGTGAGCGATCATAACTATAAAAAAAGGTTTACGAAACTGCGTACTGAAATCTGCGTAGGAAACAATTTTTTGTTTCGATATTATAAACTCGTGCGAGTGAATAATTCATGGGAAAGGAATACGAAGAAATGATCAAGGTTCGAAGAAATACTGAGCTAAGATTCATGTTATGGTCCAGGCCAGTCAAAATCGGATATTGGCCATCAGGAGTATGCATAATATTGTGAGTGTAAAAATTGCATAATATCATAACAGCATTTTCTTTACTTTTAGTTTCACAATCTTGCACTAGGTAATATAATGGTCTAAACTGAATAATTTCAGGTGACAACGACAATTAAATATATACCAATCGTCGTTGAAGATCTAACTCTACGTAAGTAAATTTTTTGCGGTTTTGACATTTTGATGTTTGATGCCGTTTGCTAGAGAATCGGAATTTGTTTCAGCCAAGCACAGAAACAAGCAACGTCTGTATCTAATTTGAAGTGACACAAATTATGAATATCTAGGCATAATTGTGCAATTTTTTCACTCTCCTGTATATTTGCTATTTTTGACTTACGTGGAACTTCAACGACGCAATATTATGAAGAGGTAAAATTTGTAATTATTTATGTTTGTACGTTGGATGTAGAGAGTAATCTTCAGAACTACTGATCCGGTTACGATAATTCTTTCTGTTATAGAAACTAGGTTAACTCCGAGTGTAATAGGCTACATTTAAAACGTTCTTGTAGAATAACTTCCGACTATAACGTGAGCAAAAGCTCATAATAATTATTACTGTAATTTGGAACACAAAACAAAATAACAGTTCTATTTAGTCTGCACTGTACCACGCTCTCTGCAGCATCTACAAACAAACACATTACATAGCAAAGCTAATAGAATATTCATTTGATTTCAAGTTTAGCCCATTAGTGTACTCACGAGTCCACAAAGTTGTTTCACAAAACCTTTTACTATAAGTTATAACATTGTTTTCAGAACATATCTATCTAATATGCATTTTGGTGGTTACAAAAAAGCTTTTCTGCTTTGGTACTTTTGTTTGTATATGTACATATTCAAATGGATACGTAAACCCTTTTTAAAACCTTCTGTCCTCTGCATTTTTTATGTGCTTGAGTAGTTTTAAAACATTAGTTAGAATTCCCATTTTTTCCGTTTTATAATTTTCAGGCAAATTTCAAAGGGAGATTTACTGTAAAACTGCTTCGTTGGTCTAGTGGTCGCAAGCGCGACTGCTGAGCATGACATCCTCGGTTCGATTCGCAGGTTGGGCTTAGGGTTATTGAGTTTTTCCATCAGAAATTTCTCGGTAGTCGTCACGGAGTCTGGATTTGTGCTCGGTTGATGGCAATAGGCTCGCCTCCTACTACATGGAGCTTAAACATAACTGGCGAAATGTGGGTGTACTATAAGGTGCACCTCTACTTAACCCTTTGGCAGATACAGGTATCTGCTAGTTTTTCTAAATGGCTTCCAATACCTAAAAATACAGTTACTACTTTACTCTTAAAGAGATTAGATTTACAAAAGTTAAATAATCAAAAGGAAAACATTTACTCAACGTCCCTTCTTATATTTCCCCACTTTTATAAACTAAAAGTAATAAAAAACAACTAAACAGATTCTCCAAAACGACATCACACCCCAAAACTACAAGAACATTTACAATATTGCTGTAACTGCAATAGATCGTAATTGCAATAAAACATCAGGGGTGTTACTGTGACATCTTAAATCAGGAGTCATTCCAGTGTGGGAAAGAGTGAGGTTTACAGGTTGTCTAGCGCCATCTCTTTCCCACACTGGTAGGCAACCAGGTCTAAAGTGGAGAAACTGCAGCACCACGGATTCATTACTATAATCCTACCTTCTATAAAGCTGTCGAGCGCTAAGACAATGGAACTGTATCGAACCGAATGTCCCACTTCAATGGCTTTTAAAGGAATTTTCTCACAATTGGATTAACTATGCTGTGGTTCTTTTATTCTGAGATTGGTGGTAGAATAAAATATACCCTAAAAGAATGTACTAAGGCTCCAAATTTCATTATACAAAAGGTCAGAAATTCTCCCTTGGGCACGTATTGCCGGAATAGAAAGCTATCCTCTAGCCTAAAGGGTCATGAATGTCATGATTAAGGTACCTGTGTGCCTAATTTTATCGAAATACATTCAGCCGTTAAAGTGTGGCAAACAAACAATCATCCCTATTCATTTTGGTATTTGTAATTACGAGAGACCGTATTATATGCAAATATGCATGGAAATTGGCATCATAAATGCTTAAAATATGCAAAAAAGTGCCATCCACTGAGGTCAGTGGGCACAATTTGAATTGAGTTGCTTTATTTGCGGGTCATCACCTTAGGCAAAAGCATTTTTTTTAGTTACATACAGATAAAATTAAGGGAAACAAACATTTCAGCTGATTTTAGCTAAACTATGCAATTGTATTTCGGGAAATCGCCAAGCGGTTGGTCGACTCTTCACGTGACCAGAGGGCGGGCCCTTTTTTTTGGCCAAAGAATCAGCATTGCCATACAACGTGGCAATGCTGCCAGTCTTCTGGGCACTTTTACTGTTGTTAGCGATGTGGACGAATTTTTTGACGCCCTGTAACCGTTTTGATACTTGCACGTATTTTTTTTTCTTACTATTATAGTTTGTATATAATGTTCATAAATATTCAATTATTGTCAATAAATAACTATGCATTATATGAAAAAAAAACAGCCGTTCTCTAATAATAAAAATGTTCATTAGTTAGTATTCAGGGTGACAGTTTGAGACTTGGCAATTAGGGCGGCTACCTGAAAGTCCTCAGAACCCACCGAGGTGTTCATCCTAATACTGTGAAAATATTTCTAAGGCGTGAGAAGACTGACGGTAATCCGCAAGTACATTTTATTTAAGGACGGTAAAGCCTACACGAGGTGTGAAATTATACTCAAGCGAATTTGACCTTCTTTGTCGAACAAGGTCAAGAGACTAGACTGAAATGACCTTTTCATTCAGTGCTTTGTCTGAAATTAAATACCTTGTCCTATCTTGGGCTTAAAACATATTTTTAGGGTTCCGTACCCGAACCGTAACCAACGGGCCGTAACCAACATTACTAAGCCACAGCTGTCCGTTCGTCTGTCTGTCAGCGTGCTGTATCTCATAACACGTAACAAGTAGATAGTTGAAATTTTCACAGCATGTGTATTTCTGTTACTGCTATAACAACAAATTAAAAATTAAAGGGGGCTCCCGTACTACGATGGAACGGAACCCTTCATGCGCGATTGTGATTCGCACTTGACCGGTTTTTTTATTACTAAGAAGCTTTTGCTCGCGTCGTCATCCCCGTGGAGATGCGAAATGATTCCACGGGGGCGTACTACCGAAATAAAAATCCTAGATATCCTAAGTCCAAAAGGTTATGGTCCACGTCTGTGTCAAAAAATTTCACCGAAATCTTTTCATACGTTAAGTGAAAAGGTAAAATATTTAGTATGAATATTTAACACGAAATGGGATTAAACAAACAGATTCTGTTTATTTAATAATATTATGGTTATTTCAATTTTCACAAACACCACAAAATAAATAATTTCAAAATAAAACACATTTACATAACTCCCTATTGTTCAGAAATCATGCTACATTTATTTAATTTTCATTTTAAACACTGGAATGGCAAATATTTAAATATAAAGCGAACCTTGTGAAGCGCTCATCATTTGCGATGGCAGCCATTATAGGCATAATTAACGGTACCAATATTTACCGTTGAATATTTGCTACATCCATGGACGTATGCGAAAGTTAAAGCACCTGAATTAATCAATCGTATTATTTAAATGAGTTCAATATGATTTCATGCATCGATGTGAATCCTTATCAGGAAATATACCTACAGAAGTACATACATATTTATAAGTCATACGTAACATAAAGGGTGTAAAAAGACCCTAAACGAAGCCGAAAGGCACTTGTTCTCCCCGTCATAGCGATCATTTTTTTGTTCTGGACCATACCTGGGAACCTTCTAGTTACGTAGGTATTGGAGGTGAAAGTTCCAATTTTTTCACATTTTTTTTTAAATACTACTTTTTAAGGTTTAAACTTTACTTTAAAGACCTCCACAACCCGTTTACTGTTCATAGCATCCATCAGCACCAAGTTTTGAGTGCATTACATTGAGTTTTACCATAAAACGTGATATTTCACCCCAAAAAGTCGTTTCCTAGCAATAATTTTTGCGAAGGGTGATTTAGTTTGATGTACATAATGCTTGGTTGACGGCTTCGTGAAGGGTCCGTTTACACCCTGTATAATCAATCAGCACACACATGTTACTAAAAGAGTGTTGAAAATAAATGTGCATGCATGGAGAGGGAGAGGAAGACCAAAGAAAAGATAGATGGATTGTGCGAAGAATAAATTGAAGGAAAAAGGAGTAAATGATAGCGACAATTGACATGGGAGAATGGAAGAAAAAAACGTGTTGCGCCGTCCCTAAATAATAAAGGGTTTAACTAGACCTTTAACGAAGCCGAAAGGCACTTGTTCTATTCATCATTGCATTTTTTTTTTGTTCTAGACCATACCTGGGAACCTTCTAGTTACGAAGATATTGGGGGTCAAAGTTCCAACTTTTTCACAAGTTGGTTTTAATGTTGTAACTTTACTTAAAAAACCTGCACGACCCTCGTACTGTTCAATGCATCCACCAGCACAATATTTTGAGTGCGTTACTTTGAGTTTTACAGTAAAACGTGATTTTTCACCCAAAAAAAAAATCGTTTCCCAGCAATAATTTTTGCGTAGGGTTTTTTAGTTTGATGTAAAGAATGCTTGGTCGACGGCTTCGTGAAGTGTCTGTTTACACCTTGTTTGTAATGGGACTAGGGCAGGAAGATGATGATGTAACAAAATCAGCTTAGAATGTTCACTCTGCTGGGCCACAGGCCTCGTGTCTATGAGAGAGAATGGGCTGTAATCCACCATGCCTGCCCCAATGCATACTAGTAGATGTCATTAAAGTCATTATGTCTTCGATTTTTTGTTGTAGGTCAAGCCGGTCCAGTTTCCTACAATGTTTTCCTCATCGTTTGAGAGTAATTATATTATAAGGCATGATGGCTGCCGGGGCTACGGGACTGTTCGAAAGAGATACCGCGGCCCTGGAACACAAAGGGCAAAGAAGGAGCATGGATGGGTTTTAGTCAGTAAAAGTCTGACACTCCCTCCCGCTCCACCCAGAGCGGGGGGGGGGGGTTATTTGATGATTCCCCATCCCAAAAAAAAAAGGCATGACTATTATATTGTAAAACCTTACAACTCTTAAGTGCCTACAAGCTTTGTATGTTTTTTGTAACATAGGTAAGTAAATCAGTCGATAATTCCCTTTGTTGTGAAACTCAGACCTTTCTGTGAAGAGGATTCGTTTTAAAAGTTTGCGAAAGCTTTAGTCGAAGTATCCTAAGCCTAAAATAGAATGTGCGAACGACTCTAGAAATGTCTGCGTAGATTTTATCTCCTGAATTTCATCTAAGTTTAAAACACTTCACCTTGGAAGGAGTTCGGAGTACGTTCAGTTTAGTCCAAGGTCGTATTGAAGACAAAACAAGCTTAAGTGACTTTCTTTTTTCTTTTTTTTAAGTGACTGCCAACAGCAGACTAGCCTTTTCCCAACTAGGCTTCCAGTCTAACCGGATGCAGCTGAATACCAGTATTTTACACAGAGCGACTGCCTATCTGACCTCCACAACTCGGTTATTACTGGGTAATAAGATAATCCTTGGTAAGACTGGTTGTCAGACTTTCGGGTCACTGACTACCTGTAACAACTGTCAAAGATCTAGAAATTTAACGTGCTTTCCGAGGCACGGAGGAAACTCGGTATGTACTTACTTTCACACAGGTATGTTTTTAAAAAATCGATGTGCCATGTTATTAGTCAGATAGGTACAGTAACACTTCCAAATGTGCACCTCGTACTTCTTAACACTTCTAATGTAATTCGAACACGAAAAAAGTAGATACTTAAGAGAAGTTTTGTTCGAGTTCCAACGCCATCTGGTGCGAATTGGGAGAACTGCCAAAACAAACTAACTGTTAAGTTGCGAGAAAATCGGATACCAACTTGAGGAACGTACTTAAAGGAAGCCAGCTTACTGTACCGTCTGACATTATTTTGTGAAATAATATCCTGAATTGAATAAATGGCTAAATAATAGCAGCCGCTCGGATCGATCTTTAGGTTAAGCTGTGCTTGCCTGGGTTGGTCTGTGGATGGGTGACCATCCATTACATACCGAGTTTCCTACGTGCCTCGGAAAGCACGTTAAGCCGTTGGTCCCGGCTGTCATTTGTAGATCTTTGACAGACGAAACAGGTAGTCAGTGGCCCAAAAAGTCTGACAATCAGTCTTACCAAGGAGTATCGTATTACCTTGTACTAACTGGGTTGTCAGAGAGGCAGTCGCTCCATGTAAAACACTGGTATTCAGCTGCATCCGGTTATACTGGAAGCTGACCCTAACATAGTTGGGAAAAGGCTAGGCCGATGATGATGAATATCCTGAATTAAATCCAAATACATCGTTTTAGAAAACTAGGTATAGAGCAAAGGCCTTTTTTCATGGAAAGGTCTACCACGTTTGAACAATTTTGGCAATCAAAACATCTACTCACATAAACTCATGCCTTTTTCCCATGGGGGTAGGTAGAAAGAACGCCACCTGCTACGATCCTTACATACTCCTTTTGCCTCCTCCACATTCATACATCTGGTCATACATGCACGTCCGTTGACATCTAGTCCTGGCCCTGCAGTCAGATAGCCTATTTCAGACATTAGATAGCGACAAAAATATTTCGAAAGCATAAGGTTGAAAATCTATTAAAGAAATTTGACATCGATTACACTTAAAGACCGATTTTTGTCGTTATATTTGTCGAGACTGCAGGGCCTGGTTCATTCCAGATATTGCGTATCCAACTTAGTACAAAACTAGATTTTAAATTGAAAAGTCACAATGATAGTTACCCGGATTTGCACTGCTACAAACAAAATGTATTTCCTGTCCTTTGATAACAAAGAAAACTGTAATCTACAAAGCTCCTGTCAAACCAACAGGATCGAAGTTTTTGTATCCACTGTCTGTATAACACTTCCGGGGAGATTTTGCAGAGAGAAATACGGATACGGTTCGAGAGAAAACTTGTATTATAAATCTTAACTTTACTTAAAAAACCTGCACGACCCTCGTACTGTTCAATGCATCCACCAGCACAATATTTTGAGTGCGTTACTTTGAGTTTTACAGTAAAACGTGATTTTTCACCCAAAAAAAAAATCGTTTCCCAGCAATAATTTTTGCGTAGGGTTTTTTAGTTTGATGTAAAGAATGCTTGGTCGACGGCTTCGTGAAGTGTCTGTTTACACCTTGTTTGTAATGGGACTAGGGCAGGAAGATGATGATGTAACAAAATCAGCTTAGAATGTTCACTCTGCTGGGCCACAGGCCTCGTGTCTATGAGAGAGAATGGGCTGTAATCCACCATGCCTGCCCCAATGCATACTAGTAGATGTCATTAAAGTCATTATGTCTTCGATTTTTTGTTGTAGGTCAAGCCGGTCCAGTTTCCTACAATGTTTTCCTCATCGTTTGAGAGTAATTATATTATAAGGCATGATGGCTGCCGGGGCTACGGGACTGTTCGAAAGAGATACCGCGGCCCTGGAACACAAAGGGCAAAGAAGGAGCATGGATGGGTTTTAGTCAGTAAAAGTCTGACACTCCCTCCCGCTCCACCCAGAGCGGGGGGGGGGGGGTATTTGATGATTCCCCATCCCAAAAAAAAAAGGCATGACTATTATATTGTAAAACCTTACAACTCTTAAGTGCCTACAAGCTTTGTATGTTTTTTGTAACATAGGTAAGTAAATCAGTCGATAATTCCCTTTGTTGTGAAACTCAGACCTTTCTGTGAAGAGGATTCGTTTTAAAAGTTTGCGAAAGCTTTAGTCGAAGTATCCTAAGCCTAAAATAGAATGTGCGAACGACTCTAGAAATGTCTGCGTAGATTTTATCTCCTGAATTTCATCTAAGTTTAAAACACTTCACCTTGGAAGGAGTTCGGAGTACGTTCAGTTTAGTCCAAGGTCGTATTGAAGACAAAACAAGCTTAAGTGACTTTCTTTTTTCTTTTTTTTAAGTGACTGCCAACAGCAGACTAGCCTTTTCCCAACTAGGCTTCCAGTCTAACCGGATGCAGCTGAATACCAGTATTTTACACAGAGCGACTGCCTATCTGACCTCCACAACTCGGTTATTACTGGGTAATAAGATAATCCTTGGTAAGACTGGTTGTCAGACTTTCGGGTCACTGACTACCTGTAACAACTGTCAAAGATCTAGAAATTTAACGTGCTTTCCGAGGCACGGAGGAAACTCGGTATGTACTTACTTTCACACAGGTATGTTTTTAAAAAATCGATGTGCCATGTTATTAGTCAGATAGGTACAGTAACACTTCCAAATGTGCACCTCGTACTTCTTAACACTTCTAATGTAATTCGAACACGAAAAAAGTAGATACTTAAGAGAAGTTTTGTTCGAGTTCCAACGCCATCTGGTGCGAATTGGGAGAACTGCCAAAACAAACTAACTGTTAAGTTGCGAGAAAATCGGATACCAACTTGAGGAACGTACTTAAAGGAAGCCAGCTTACTGTACCGTCTGACATTATTTTGTGAAATAATATCCTGAATTGAATAAATGGCTAAATAATAGCAGCCGCTCGGATCGATCTTTAGGTTAAGCTGTGCTTGCCTGGGTTGGTCTGTGGATGGGTGACCATCCATTACATACCGAGTTTCCTACGTGCCTCGGAAAGCACGTTAAGCCGTTGGTCCCGGCTGTCATTTGTAGATCTTTGACAGACGAAACAGGTAGTCAGTGGCCCAAAAAGTCTGACAATCAGTCTTACCAAGGAGTATCGTATTACCTTGTACTAACTGGGTTGTCAGAGAGGCAGTCGCTCCATGTAAAACACTGGTATTCAGCTGCATCCGGTTATACTGGAAGCTGACCCTAACATAGTTGGGAAAAGGCTAGGCCGATGATGATGAATATCCTGAATTAAATCCAAATACATCGTTTTAGAAAACTAGGTATAGAGCAAAGGCCTTTTTTCATGGAAAGGTCTACCACGTTTGAACAATTTTGGCAATCAAAACATCTACTCACATAAACTCATGCCTTTTTCCCATGGGGGTAGGTAGAAAGAACGCCACCTGCTACGATCCTTACATACTCCTTTTGCCTCCTCCACATTCATACATCTGGTCATACATGCACGTCCGTTGACATCTAGTCCTGGCCCTGCAGTCAGATAGCCTATTTCAGACATTAGATAGCGACAAAAATATTTCGAAAGCATAAGGTTGAAAATCTATTAAAGAAATTTGACATCGATTACACTTAAAGACCGATTTTTGTCGTTATATTTGTCGAGACTGCAGGGCCTGGTTCATTCCAGATATTGCGTATCCAACTTAGTACAAAACTAGATTTTAAATTGAAAAGTCACAATGATAGTTACCCGGATTTGCACTGCTACAAACAAAATGTATTTCCTGTCCTTTGATAACAAAGAAAACTGTAATCTACAAAGCTCCTGTCAAACCAACAGGATCGAAGTTTTTGTATCCACTGTCTGTATAACACTTCCGGGGAGATTTTGCAGAGAGAAATACGGATACGGTTCGAGAGAAAACTTGTATTATAAATCTTAGATTGCTACCGACAAACTGCCAACTTGAACATCTATCAGATGACCTTTATAACACTTCCGGTACTACCGTAATACTGTTTTTACCCGTTGTTTAGTTCGAATCGAAAAGAGTGATGGATGGAGAGGGAGAGGAAGACCAAAGAAACGATGGATGGATTGTGTGAGGAATGATATGAAAGATAAAGGAGTAAATGATAACGTGACGGTTGACAGAGGAGACTGGAAGGAAAAAACGTGTTGCGACGACCCCAAGTAACATGGGACAAGGGCAGGAAGATGATGACCAGTTGTTTAGTTCAAAAAAATGCTAAACACGCCATTTTTGTATGAAGTTTGACGTAAACCTGACAGCAAACGCGTGTTGATCAAGTTTCAAATGTTTATCAAAACATAGATTTTAACACCCTTATCTATAAACAAGTCAATGTGATTACTTCAGTTAAAGTAATTACATAAGATACGATCGTTATTCTGTAGTTTATTTAGTAATTGCTTGAAGTTAGAACTGTCAAAAGTTAGAATTCTTTGTTTTGCTTTGTTTGGCGGTTCTTACTTTGTTCAAATTCTTGTGTACTGCATGAAAATGGTTGCATAAGTAATTACTTAAACACAAGTAATAACTTACTACCAGGGCAAGTACGAATGTTACAGGCCCTAAATATTTTTTCTTCTTTCTCTTCTTATCATCGATAGACTCGTTAAAACAACCATTTTTATGCAATACACAAGGGCTAAAAATGTTTGTTTCCAGATTACAGTGAAAATATCTTAAGAAGGTAACTGCAATACAATAGACTCGCTCCCCTATTACATTGGTCTAAAATATAAATGACAGAATGTGGGTGTACTATGATACAGCTCTGCCTAACCTTTGGAGGGAGGATAGGCGTGACGGTAAATTATATCTTACGTATCTAAAAAACCTGCAGCTGCATCTAGTTAGACTGACAACCGACCAACATAGTTATGAAAAAGCAAGGCAGATGACGATGATGTATCTAAAAACCTACCTACTATGTCTTTTAAAAACTAAACGTACTTTTGTACACCCGTACTCCTACACAAAAAAAAGGTTTATTTTTGTTTCAAAAGGCACGTATAACGCTCCTTTATTAAATAAAAAGTAAGGTGATGCTACGTGCTCGTATTTTTCCAACTTCCAACGCCCACATCCAACATTTTCCCCTTTTCCTTGTCAATACAAATTTGAATTCGTCGTAGTTAAGTACGACGATACAACTTTTGCTCGCAGAAATCAACGAGAAAACTCGGCGACCCAAAAGTTATATTACACCTATATCAAGTTCCGAAGAACAATAAAGCTTTTTGGGAACTTGTGTCAATCAAGAGTGCGCCTTTCTTGAGCGGTTACATTAGTGTGGAGTAGGCTTTTCTTGAAATAACACTTCAGTGAACTGCTTTCATGTACAAACACATATGATGTGTCATAATATTTCATTATCACAAAGGATATTTGTTTAATTGTGTATTCATGTACAAAACTACTCTGGTTCTGCTTATTTCACATCACATCTTAAGATTGCCTGGAAGCAATTACCGTGGAGTTAATTATTCGCTCCCATTCTATTTATGACGTACGCTATACAGGGTGAATTTTCCAAGTGGGTGTAGATGGCCAATTGCGAAACTATGAGGAACAGCGAAAAATACTCAAAGGAGTCTCGAGCCCAATTTTGATGAAAAGTAACTGCATTTTTGTGTTTTACGGATTTGGCCATCCACGCCCACTTGAAAAATTCACCCTGTGTATTTGCTATGGTATGTTCATAGGTTTATGAACTGATGAACTCTAATAACATAACCTCTTCACTCATGTATTGACTGATATATTATAACGTCATTATGTTCACTTTACTTCATTGCAAGTATACATAGAGAAGGCAGCTAATTAATTTCAATCAAATCATTATTTGCAATTATAGGTAAGGATTATTGGTTGTATTATGAACCAACATACCCAAACCCAATACAAAACGTAGATACGCTTATTAAATTTAATAGTAACGATTAAGTAAGAGGAGCTCGTGGTTAAATAATAACAGCCGCTCGAGTTGATCTTTAGGTTAAGCCGTGCTTGCCTAGCTTTGTCTGTGGATGGGTGACCACCCATTACATACAAAGTTTCGTCCGTGCCGCGGAAAGCACGTTAAGCCGTTGGTCCCGCGTGTCATTTATAGATCTTTGACAGTCCTTAGGTAGTCATTGGCCCAAAAAATCTGACAACCAGTCTTACCAAGGGGTATCGTATTACCCAGTACTGACTGGGTTGTGGAGGTCAGACAGTCAGTCGCTCCATGTAAAATACTGGTATTCAGCTGCATCCAGTTAGACTGGAAGCCGACCTTAACATAGTTGGGAAAAGGCTAGCAGATGATGAGTAACTATTAAGTAAATTTACTGTACCTCTGAATTAGTAGAAAATTGGAATCATTCCCGCTATGTCGATATATCGACTCGTGATTTTTCTTGGTTTTGATGCCTTGTCTTTTGTTTCACCTCGACATGGCTGGCACAGACTACAATCACATTAAAAACGAAATACGACTATGCTTTTAATTAAAAAAGTCATTTCGCTCATCCGGTAAAATCAACTTGACTCAATCAATCATTCGACTATTGCCAGTTTTTCCCTAATGTTCGATCACGGAATAGTATAACGAGCACAAACAATCAAATAGGTCAACAATGATGCATGATTTTGAGAAATATGCACAGTTTTAATACCACCCACAACAAGACTGTCAGCAACCTACTTTTCGCCACTAGTATGTTTGCTACGTCTAGCATTGAACTGCGATAGCTTGAGATCATGATAGATTTAGAGGTAAATGGGCCAAAATATTCTTAACGCAAGCCCGCTAACACTCAATCTATTTATTAAAAAATGCTCTTCTATCCTCCCTCGCAAGACAAGTAATGATTAGGGACTACGCTTCCTAACAACATAAAAAAACCTTTTTAAATTACGAGAATTCTCTTCCGAAATGAGGAAAAATGGCCTCTGGAGTTATAATAATGCCAGTGAATTAGGTGCGTGGGTAAGGAATTCTTGTTTCAAGATATAAACGAACTTAAATTGGACAGAATACCTAACTTAACATTTACGCCCTACGCAAATTACTCAATCTAAGTTGATCCGTGATTCCAGCCCGATGACATCTACAATTCTCTCATCTACACAAATACTATAAAGCTGAAGAGTTTGTTTGGTTGAACGCGCTAATCTCAGGAACTACTAGTTCCTATTGAAAAAATAATTTAGTGCTAAATAGTTCATTTATCGAGGAAGGCTATAGGCTATGTAATATCACGTTACGACCAATAGGAGCGGAGAATCAATGAAAAATGTTGCAAAAACGGGGAAATAGTATTTTTATAACAATTTCCCGCGGACGAAAGTCGCGGGTAACAGCTAGTCTTAAAATATTCCGCTCGCAATACTTACTACTACTACTACTATATTGTCATCACAACGATCATATCTTAAGGTAATCACTCACTGCATGGGAGCATTACTGTGTTACAGTTTCAGATTCGCCGCGAGCGAGCGAACGTTACATCAGTGAACTTGTATTGCTAACATTATTTCCAACAGTACAGCAGTGTGTGCGGAAAACTTTACTTACTACTTATTTATTTACTAGCTTCTGCCCGCGACTTCGTACGCGGATCCTGTTGCTTATGCCAGCGACAACGGGGTCGTCAAAATCGAAGATCTGAAACGTCTGATGTCGAATTCTAAGAGCCCGGGGACGGGAAAACAACGGGATGCGCGAGACGATTCGAGACGTTCCAGATCTTTCATTTTTGTAAGTCAGAAGTCGATGCGTAGATACGCTTGGAACTCAAGCGTAATTCTCTATCCGTGAACGTCTCCGACTCGCGAGACAATGCGTGACGTTCACGATCAGTGGTCAGTCGCGCATCACGTTCCCCACTTGTCTCTAGAGACCTAGAAGTCGATGCTTAGATACGCTTGGAACTCAAGCGTAATTCTCTATCCGTGAACGTCTCCGATTCGCGAGACAATGCATGACGTTCACGATCAGCGGTCAGTCACGCATCATATTCTTCACAGTTCTCTAGAGACCTGGATGTAGATGCGTAAATACGCTGAGAACGCAGGCGTGCTTCGTTATCAAAGAGGAAGAGAAGAGAAGAGAGGAAGAGGTTTCCACGGAGCGAGTTGCAGCCTGATGTTCTCGAACAGCATCAAGTCTCTCCTGACGTTCTTCGGTAGATTCTTGGGATCTTATGATCCTCAATCTTTTAGCTCCTTTGGAACATTGGGAAAGATTTGACCTCTTTCTAGGCATGGTTATAGTTTTATTGTGAAGATACCTGATCAATTAAAATCTAAGTGACTGCTCCCCTGCGTTACCGGGTAGGCTACCGCGTGACGAAGATAAGTGGAAAAAGTCTAAAACACTCAAATAACATAAGCCCGAAGGCATATTTATTCGATAAAGTAAAAAAATAAATAGGAGTTTTGTCCAGTAGAGTCAAATTTTCAATGATATACCGTCGTCATCGAATATCAGTCCTAAACTGTTACCGCCTTCACCGCGTGGAGATACTCCCAGCTTATGTTATTTTATAATCATACAGTGAAATTAGTGATAGCTTTGATTTCCACATCAGATGTTTCTGATCTTCGATTTTTATAAGTCAACAGGAAAAGCCCATCAGACCGAACAACTTTTACTACGACGTCATTCCTATATGTGTTATGGTGGGCCACAACAGGTGTTCCAGATCTTCGATTTTTATAAATCAACAGTGAGTGGTCATCAGATTGAACAATTTTTGCTAAGACGTGATTCCTATATATGTTATAGTGTAGCTGGACTCTTGGAGTTCCACATCAGGTGTTCCAGATCTTCAAATTTATTCTCTCAGCAGAAAATGCTCATCACGTGGAACAATTTTTGCTATGGTACCATTTTTGTATCTCTTATAGTTTAGATATTCTATTGCGGTTCTGCATCAGGTGTTCAAGTTTCCAAGATAAATTATAGCCTATATGTTGCCCAGACTTAATACCTACACAACAAAAAAAAAATCTTTCAAATCCGTCTAGTAGTTCCGAAGATTAGCGTGTACAAACAAACAGACAAACAGACAAACAGACAAACAGACAAACAGACAAACAGACAGAATTTTTTTTTTGGATTCGTGCTCTATTACTGTTTCTAAACCCCCCTCAATTTTTTTTTTTTTAATCTCTTCAATGTACAGACACAGTTTTTTTACTGTCTTATTATATGTATAGATAAATGGAGGACTTACGGCTAATAAAACCAAACAAAAAAAGAAGCCATAGTAAAGTTTATATTTTATATTATTAATTTCCGATTAATTGATTTTTTTTAATTGACATTTACATTGATTTGATTTTCTTGTATTTCTGATTTGATGACATTCCATTATTTTTTTATTGTGATTTGTATTTATTTCGTGTTTCTTAAATTGTGATTTTAATATGGGAGAACCTGAATTAAATGGTTTTTTTTTGTAGTCACCAAAAAGCCAATTACAAATCCCCACGTATAGACTCACAACAACAACAACACACAACAGTACAGCTGACATTGATTGTACATTCTTAAGTATATTATTCTATTTCTAGATATCTGAGTACAAAAACACGCTTGAACAATGTCATTAAAGAATCGACTCTAACCTCAGACGTAAAAAAACGACAATCGATCCTCATTATCCTGACGTTTAGTCAAGTTATACGCACCTCATTTGTCAACCCACGAAAACGAGACCACTTTGTCGGCCAAACATAAGGGAGCTTATCTTCATAGGGCTAACACGGAGCCCCTTTCTGTTTACCTTGAGCTGTCAAACTAAAATTTATCTAAGCTAGTCAAACTTTAAAATATAAACAGCCATCAATCTTAACCGTAAAACGATTCCAACTTTACCAAAACAACATTACACGGAAAGAAAACTAATAAATAAGCAACTAAACTAAAGTTACGAAACTAAACGTAGCTTAATATGCGTTCAATATTGCCTGTCTGGATTCAGTATTAAACTGGTTAGTCGGAGCTGCGCAAGAGCCACTCAGGAGCTAAATAATAGCAGACATAGTCTTCAATAATTAAAGGGGAATTAAATCGGGAGTGCGCCCTCTCGCGGCAATCTGTGGGTATATGGTTTCACGACATATATAATCCGTCGTGTAAGATACGGCTCCTCTCGTCTCGTGGCTAAATGAGATTTCAGAGGCTGTAAGCCTACAATTTCAAAAGACAAGCGTGTAGCATTCTGTGTCGTATACAAGGTGTTGTATTGTAGCTTCTAATTTGGAAACAAACTAACAACAAACGAACTAGTTTAGTTTTGGCGAGATGGTTTTACTAAGTAGTAGGTCCACTTACGGGTTGATATAAATAACTAGGTTATAGTAAAAAACCTTTTTTTAAACAGGCTTTAAAAATAGGTGTAACGTCATTTTTTTCGTATTCTTCTAAGCAATTCCTTCTATTTGATACCTACATCATGAGGTTGCATAAAAAGCAACTAGTCCACACTGTTTGGGAGTCCGCCGTATTGAATTTAGAATGACGTCACTTAGCTAACCATGCATTGCAATCCAAACTAAACATGTATGCAAAATTTCAGCTCAATCCGGTTGGGGCTGTTTTAAAATTCAGTTGCCAGATTTGACCTAAATCAACAATCAAACAAACAAACAAACAAACATTGGAAGTTAAATAAAAGCTTGTAAAAATTCACTATTTCATTTAAACCTTTGTTCTAAAAGTGAGCTTTCTGCAATTTAAAATTCATAAACGTGAAAAATGTAGAGCAACGAATTTCAGGCCCATTCAAATTCTTCATCTTAAAATTTTCCGCTCGCAATACTTGATTCCGACCTACGCATACTATGTTAACTTCTCTCTCTCAAATTCAGATCTGAGAGCAAGTTTACTGAAAGTTACGCGCCACGTGAATTATAAATGAAAGCAATATGTTTAAGTAGGCCAACCCTTCAGATTCGAGAGTACATAAAACTTTCATAAACAGCTATTCAAACAGAATTTATAATTGCTGTAACAATAAGGATAACGACGAACAAGATTTGTACTCTCTTTGTGATTTCTCTGAAGTTTCCTTTTCAATTATTTTCCTGTCTATCAGATATTTTGTTTGTAGAAATCAATCATTACAAATGGATTAAAATGGTTCAATTTTCAGTTTGTTAAGTAATTGTTATCAATGCTTTCAATTGCAATCATTACTTAAACAGAAATAGCACGTTAGACCAACAGGGGTTATTTTTAGCGTTCCGTACCTGAGTCGGCAAAAACGGAACCCTTATAGGATCACTTTGTTGTCCGTCTGTCAAGACCTTTTTCTCAGGAACGCGTCAAGGTAACAAGCTGAAATTAATATCGAATACTCAAATCTGCTACTTCTTGGAGCAGTGAAAAAATCAAACTTGTAAGTCAACGCGATCAAAAGATATGACCGTTTATGTCGCATAATTTGCGATTTCACAAGGGAATCAAAGACTATAGGGTACTTCCCGTTGACCTAGAATCATGAAATTTGGCAAGAAGTAATGTCTTACAGCACATGTAAAGGAAAAATCTCAAAACCGTAAATATGTAGTTTAATAATAAAATACCTAATGGGCTAATAGTAAAGAGCCTCAACCAACATCTTAGGAGGCTCTCATTGCGCGGCTGGGTCAAAGGCTTGAATCAGAAAGCAGACGGACGGCACGCATAGTGAGGCTCCTCTCTCTGGAGCCCTGACCACCGGTAGCCTGGACCTTGTTCCTGATGTCGATGGGCCATCTATTTTTTTTATTTTTAAATGTTTTGTTTACTTTTGTTTTTTATTATTTTTTTAAATGTAATAAATAAGAGAATTCATGAATAAAGGATAATAAATACCTACAAGTTTATACGGAACCCTCGGTGCGCGAGTCCAACTCGCGCTTGCTTATAATATGAGTATCTCATAATTCAAGCCTCGTAGTAAATTTTCCCTTACTTTCTTGTAATAAACCACAACTGTAATGGAGTAAAAAAATATTCCCCATTTACAATCCATGTCATTATGTTAACTGGGGGCTGTTTTGTGAACTCAAGTTTCCACAGATACCTTTCTCGTCTTCACAACAGATTTAATTCAAAAATCTACGACAAAAGATCCTTTCTATTGACTCTTATTTCTTCAGTTATAAGAATCAAGTTCGCTCAGCGCACTCAATGTCGTTTTTAATCAAAGACCTTCGAACTTCTGTTTTGTTTTCTTGTTTGTTTTACGTTAATAGAAAAGTTTTTAATTGACACCACTCTTTGTTTGTTCTACGCTGAGATCGATAGGCTACCTGAACTGTGAGGCCTGAAAGGTATTTCTGTACCTTTACAAACTATTTTATGAAATACGAAAACAAATGGGCTTTGTTTAAAGTTCACGGAGTTTTCATCCTGAATTCCGTGGCATTAAATTGGTGGCCACCTCGTTGGTCTAGTGCTCGCAAGCGCGACTGCTGATTGAAAGGTCCTGGGTTCGATTCCCGGGTCGGGCAAAGTGTTGTTGGGTTTTTCCATCAGGAATTTCTCAGTAACAGCAGTCTGGATTTGTGCCCGGTTGATGGCAATAGGCTCGCCCCCTATTACGGACTCAAAAAAGTAACTATTGAAATGTGGGTGTACTATTAGGTACACTTCTGCCTAAACCTTCGGGGATTTCACGCGTGATATTATGTAAATTGGCAGAAAGAGTTCGTGAAAACTTGGTTCTCCTGAATGAGAGTTGAAAGTGTCACTTACAGTGTAATATAAAAGGTAAATGAAGATAATCTGTCTGCCCTATTCGATTTTGTAACAAACATTATTGCTTCGATTCATACATTTCTATTATGAATACAGAAGCCCTCTCTATAATTCCCAACACGTACAACTAAGTACTATCTAAAACAAATCACTAGCTCACAAACGTTTACAGCGAATGTTTTTATCTCGCCCGGCCAAGGAGCAACCCGTTTCAAAACAACGAACAAAAAACGGCACTCCCAAATAGCCCAACTCACCCTTTTCAGTATTCAACAAGCACTTTAAAAGTTTTGGTGAAAATATTCAATGAGGCCCAGTTCATATGTGGGCGTATACGTGCCAACAACAGGCGAAGCCCGAGGCTGTGAACTCCGAGACGAGGTGTACTCGCTAGTCGCTATGCCCTGTTTACATACGACTTGCTTATCGGTCTCACGTATTGAAGGAGGCTTAAAAGAAAGTGGAAAGGTTTGGTATCCTCTTATTGTTTTCGCATTTACAATAATGATAGATATTGTTGTTTAAAAGCTCGTGGCTAACACAACAGCCACTCGGGTCAATCTTCAGGTTAAGCCGCGCTTGCCTAGGGCGGTCCGTGGATGGGTGACCGCCCATTACATACCGAGTTTCCTCCGTGCCTCGGAAAGCACGTGAAGCCGTTACAGGTTGTCAGTGACTCAAAAAATCTGACTACGAGTCTCACCATGGGGACTACAGGGCGTATTACCCAGTACTAACTGGGTTGTGGAGGTCAGATAGGCAGTCGCTCCATGTAAAATACTGGTATTCAGTTGAATCCGGTAAGACTGGAAGTCGACCACAACATAGTTAGGAAACATAGGAGGCAGATTATTGTTGTATAAATGATAGATTTTCAAGTTATTTGGTAGCTTAATTGAAAGAAAAGAATGAATACGTCACCTATATTTTCTGGCAATTTACAATCTACATTTAAATTTTTACAAGAAAGCTCTATTATAAAAGATCAGATCTTGTTGTGTAAAAAATAGATTTCCAAGTTATTTGGTAGCTTAATTTAGAGAAAAGAATAAATATGTCTATATTTTCTAGCAATTTGCTATCTACTTTTAAATTATTACAAGAAAGCTTCATTATAAAGGATCAGACAGACAGACTTATAATGAGACAGAAATAGGTTCATGTTTCATTTCAAATCAAATAACAAATCAACCAATTAAGACGTTTCTAAATGATTGAACAACAAAGTCTACTTGCTATTCTTAATTATCAGAATTCACTCTATTGTTTCAATCAACAACATAGCTATGTAACCACAGAGTTTGTTTGTTAAGATATTGATTTGACTTGTTACGTTAGTTACCTACTACTTTTCGAAACCGGCAAAGTTATACTAAAGACTAGCGACCCGTCCCGGCTTTGCACGGGTGGACACTTATTTTTTAAACATTTTGGGATAAAATATAGCCTATGTTACTCAGGGATAATGTAGCTTTCTAATGGTGAAAAAATGTTTGAAATCGGCACAGTAGTTTTTGAGTTTATTCATTACAAACATACACACACACACACACACAAAAATACAAATCTTTAATCTTTATAATATTAGTAAGAAGTAAGATAAGAAGACTAACACTTCGCCCGCAACTTCGTCCGCAAAAATTCTGATATAAATATAATTTGGCACCTACGAATAATGTAGCTTTATATCAGTGAAAGAGTTTTTAGAATTGGATTATTACTTTCGGAGATAAACCCCTACATACAAACTTACAAAAAAAAAATATCTCTTTATAATATTAATATAGAAGTATAAATAATTATGTTTTCAGTGGTTGAGTGAATGATACGCATTTGACCAAATTTCTGTTTGACGCATGTTTCAAGATTCCAAATTTTCATTAACAAAATATGGACTAGACATTCCCATACACAACTACAAACACAAAGATACCTACGCCACGCCACTCTAAGCTTTATTAATAAAGAGAATATGAACATAAATTATGTTACATTCCCGTTAGTTACAGCATGTTTATTTATCAAAGCATAAAACTAATGTTGCTGCACAATTTCTAATGCAGTTTGTTCGCGAGTGTACACAGAGTTGTGCCGACACAGACTTGTTTGCCTGGAGTTTATGCACGAGTGCGGGGGTACAGGTAGTCACACAACTCAAACTACAAAATCTCAACGCTCACTGAACGACTTTGCTGTAGTGACATAATATTTCTGTGAACGATTTAGTGAGTCGTTCAAAATACCGTATCCTGCTACGAGAATAGGGTTGGCAGAATCAATTTCAGGAACCTGGAGATTTTAGAGAAACGTGTTACTCTTTTTTAATTTTTTTAGTTTTTTTTTTTCAATTTCTTCATTTGAGTTCGAATTTTTAATCCAAAGTTGGTTACATCTATAGAAAATTCCAGTCCTTCCATAGTTATTTTACCTCTGATTTTGTACCACTGTAAAAATCACAGTGAACTTTACTTATATCACAATACGGTTGCTGTTGGGGTGCTGCCAGTAACACATCTATATCTATACAAATAAATAAAATTGAAGTGTCTGTTTGTAATTTCAGAAAAAAATATATTTAAAAATCTGTTTTTGTAAAAACTAAATGTATTACTTTATTGTATGCATTTTACTAAATGCATATGAAAGTATATAAAGTATATACGGTACTTATAATTTTTGTAATTTTTTTGTCGGTTTATCTGTCCGTCTGTTTGATCCGGCTAATCTCCAAAACGGCTCTATAGATTTTTATGGGGCTTTTTTGGTAGATAGCTGATGTTATAAGATTAACATGATGATTATTAAGTTACTTTTATTTTAGAAAAAGTATTAGGGTTCCGTGCCAAAAAATTGAAACCCTTGAAATTGTTAACAAAATCCGATTCAAACAGGGAAGTAATATTTTTACAATAATTTCACGCGGGCGAAGGTCGCGCGCAACAGCTAGTCTATCATAGTGATAATGATCTTTACTCACGTTACAATAAAGGTGCGACTGGGTTGCTTCTGCCAGAGGTAAATGAGCTGTAAAAGGTCTGTAAGCTTAATACGATTCCATCTTCGCCTTTGAAGTTTTTTTTATCATACATATTCTAAACTTCATTTGATTCTGATATTAGAAGACATAAGTCCCTAAACATAAGTCCCACAGATATCGATATACCTAGATAACGCAAGAGCACCTACTTTGCTGGCCCGGCTTAAGCATTTTATGCTTAACGTGGCTATGACTGTTGTATCAGGCTAATTTGTTTAAAACAACAACGTTACAACTCAAGAACTTAATACTAGATATTTAAAGAACAAAAACGTAGTCTATTTCGAATAGTAACTTGTTTGTACAATAACTAAATAGTGCTTATGATGTCATAGTAGGTAGTCAAAAAACGCCACGCTTGGTTTTCATACGGACTTGCGTTATCTAGGCATATCTATGATGTTACGGGCAACGTGATTAATTGGGCATTATTAATAAGCACCGGGCAAAGTGATTAATTTATCACTTTGACCGGCCATTATTAATAATGCCCGACGGCCCGTGGTCCATGTAATAAGTCAGTGTTTGAGATAGCTTGAATTTATCACTTGAACCGGGCATTATGAATAAATCCCTACTTGAAGCCGGGCAATGTGATAAATTGGTTAGGTTAGGTTACATTTAATAAACAAAAACACTACAGTTCACCTATTTTATTACTTTGCCCAAGATAGGGTGGGCATTATTCATAATGGCTGGGAAAAGTAATTAATCATGCTGTTTTAATCACATTGCACAATTGAGTCTGGTATTATGAATACAGACCGGCCATAAATAATATTGCCCGGACTCATCAAATTGCCCGTAACATCTATATGAACAGAATACTTTCGGTTTAAAGCCTCAAAAATTCTTGATGAAAGCTTTCCATATAAGCTCTATTTGCACAAAAGACGTGGCAACCCTTGTCATGTGTTGCCACTCTTGAATTTTGTAGCGAAATTTTAAAATGCGGAACAGGATTTTCATTTTGGTCACGTCATGGTAAGCCCCTGTATGCTAATATGTTGGAGATAAATGCAGCTGGCCGATAGCTTACATTTTAATATCGGAGATAGAAAAAAACACACGTATCAAGAAGATCTTTCTTCTTTAACCTGGTGTCAGAGTTTTTATGCCGTCCATGGGCCTCTGACTTAGTTTTACATGCTGTCGAGAAATATCTCTCAGGCATGCAGGTTTCCTCACGATTTTCCTAAACCGAAGCAAATGATAATTATACAATACGCACATGAAGTCGAAAAATCAGAGGTCAAATAAATATGAAAATTTGGTCAACAGAACGTTATGTAAAAAGAGCATTATATAAATTGAAAATTATATGAAATGAACGTTATGCTAAATGTTATTAGAGCAAAAGAACGTTATATGAAATATAACATTAGGTCACATTAAAATTAGATTATTTGTTTTTATAGCATATGAAAATTATATCATGTGAACGTTATTTCAAGTAATATTAGATTATCTGTTATTATTCAATATATTACACACCCATCACTGCCTACAAGATGAAGAAGCAAAATTAAACAAACTTACGTATGAAGGTGAAATACTGGTTAGAAATGAACTGAATCCACCTCTTTTCACTTATCCTCTGCTGTACTGTAATACTGACCTGAAAAAAAAACTTTCATTTAATTTCAATGTAAATTGGAAATTAATATGCTCGTTGATCATGCATTTGCAAACAATTTATTGAATTCGTTTAATGAAATCATACGGTAACCTCAAATATAATTGTTAGCAATTTTATCGCTTTATTTTTCCAAATATATTTAATGTTTTCAGTAATGTAATTTATCAAATAATTTATTACTACGTACATAATGTACTAACTTCAAATAGATCTAAAATCATAAGTAAAAAAATATTGTTCTGCAATTTACGATTTTTCTATTTTGCTGCTATTGAGAAATTTCTGATGAAGAAACCAAATAACACTTTGCCTGACCTGGAAATCGAACCCAAACCTTAATTAATAACCTAGCATCATATACCAGATACCTACATTATTCATATAACCACCCAACACGTCAAACAATAGCTAAATTAAGGTCTAAATTAGCCAATTTACTTTCATGACACCACCACACATAAAATCTACACATATCTGCCTAGCCGTTTCCCAACTATGTTGGCGTCGGCATCCAGTCTAACCGGCTGTAACTGAATACCAGTATTTTACATGGAGCGACTGCTTATCTGACCTCCACAACCCAGTTAGTACTGGGAAATACGATACCTGGGTAAAACAGACTTTCGAGCCACTGACTACCTGTAACGGCTTTCAAAGATCTACAAATGACAACCAGGACCAACGGCACCGGGTGGTCAGCCAGTCACAGACCAACTTAGGCAAAGATCGACCCAACCGGTTGTTATTATTCAGCCACGAACTCCACCCACACACATACGCACAATCTACACACACCTACATTATTATAAAGCATGTAACAAGACCCTTAACGAAGCCGAAAGGCACTTATTCTCCCCGTCTTTGCGACCATTTTTTTGTTCTAGACCATACCTGGGAACCTTCTTGTTACGGAGTTATTGGGGGTCAAAGTCTCAACTTTTCAATGTAAGATTTATACTTTAAACACCTCCACGACCCCCTTTTTTTTTTTTTTTTTTTTTTTCGGATGCGAAATCATCAAATGACTTCTCCCGCTCTGGGTGGAGTGGGAGGGAGTGTCAGACTCTTACTGACTAAAACCCATCCATGTTCCTTCAATGCCCTTTGTGTTCCAGGGCCACGGTATCTCTTTCGAACAGTCCCGCAGCCCCGGCAGGCCTCGGCCCTTGCGGGCCCCTTCTTGGTTGCTGACATCTCTTTGAGGCGCGCGTGGAACACGAACGCGCCGTCGACACGGCCTGTCGTCATAAGACGGACGGACGGTGAGCTAACCCATTACTCACCGTCCACAGGCCCGCGCCTACGGTGGCCGGGAGCCACCACGTGGCCCCCGACGCCCGGTGCTTCGCCCGCGGCGGCTGGGACGTGAGATTCTCTCCCTCTCACGTCCCGCCACCTCCTTCGCTAGCATGACTGCTTCGCAGAAGGAGGTGACGGCTTCCCATTCCCTCTCGCTCCGGACCATGGCCTGAACCAGGGCCGGGAGCGAGAGGTCGCCGCCGCCGATCGCCGCTACGAGGACACGGCGGAGCTCCGCCCAAGCGGGGCAGACCTCCACGGTGTGCGCCACCGTGTCCTCCGGACGATCCTCACAATGATAACACCCGGGCGTTTCCTCCCGCCCGATTCGGTGCAGGAACCTCCCGAAACAACCGTGTCCGGTGAGGACCTGCGTCAGGCGGAAGGTGAGGGCGCCGTGGCGCCTCTCTAGCCACTCCTCAAAGAGGGGACTTATCGCCACTATTGTGGCGTGCCCTGCACTGGGTTGCGACAGTCGCTGTCTCCATGTCGCCATGAGATCGCGTCGGAGGTCTGTCCGCTGAGCGGTGATTTGCCGCGGCAGCGGAGTTTCCCCCCGACGTAGTGCCCCCGCGCGCCATTCATGCAGGCGCGCGAGGACTATCGCCTCCAGATCCCATGGCGGCAATCCGGCTAGGAGGCTCGCCGCCTCGCGGGAGACCTCCACGACCCCCTTACCTACTATTCAATCCATCCATCAGCACAATGCTTTGAGTGCGTTACATGGAGTCCTACCGTAAAACATGATTTTTCACCCCAAAAAAAAACTCGTTTCCCAGCAATAATTTTTGTGTCAAGTTACTTAGATTGTTGTACAGAATGCTTTGTTGACGGCGCCGTGAAGGGTATGTTTACACCCTGTATACTTGTAACATTACAACCCTTACCATTGATCTAAACATACTCGTAAAGTTCAATGCCCTAGGTTGTCAATACACAGGTAGGTATGTGACATAGGTGACAGGAGTTCATTGGCTAGTCGGGCCAGTGAAGCGGCGGGCTCGAGCTCGCTCCAAAAACTTCATTGCCAATGAATCTGTAGTGTTTCTAACGAAAATACTGACTCATAACTGTATGCCAGTATATTATTTAACTTGTACTTTACGAATATGTACGTTGTGTATGATGTCCGTTACAAATTTGCAAATCATTTTTCGGCCAATTTTTGGTGTCTGATTGAGCTGAAATTTTGCACACATCTTTGGTTCTGGTGACAATACATGTATCAAGAAGATCTTTCGTGTTCCGTAAGTGCCTAACCTGGTGTCAGAGTTTTTATGCCACCCATATGGGCCTCTGACTTGGCTTTACATGCTGCCGAAAATATATCTCAGGCATGCTGGTTTCCTCACGATGTGTTCTTTCACTGAACCAAGTTATAATTATACAATATGCACATGAATCTGAAAAATCAGAAGTGCGTGTCTTGGGTTCGAACTCGAGACCTATGACTTGGCAGTCCGACGGTCACACCACTGGGCTATCACTGCTGAAAACACACACCACCACACTGCACACAATCACTGCTATCAATTAAAAAGGGGGATGAGATATACCTAAATAAATATGTTTGCAAACAAAGCAAATACCATTGAACAATTCACCATGTGGAAGGTTCAATGTGCTTTGTAGTGGTTCAATTTATAGCTGAATTATTATAACATTGTTTAATTACATTACTAAAATATGATACAATGATTGCCCAAAACACAAATGTAATTAGTTTAGCCCGTGTCCTAAATTATTAATTTCGTAAATTTTACCAATTTGTAGCACAATTTAATGTGTATTAATGTTACCCGACTGTTATTACACAAGCCCGTAATAGGTCAAACAGCAAAAAGCTTTTAGTTGATTTACCTCTAAATTATCAATATCAGAATCACTATAAACACTGAGAAACACCAGCTCAAAGACAATGGATTGTCTTTTGTAATTCCATCCATATTTCTTTTTAAAGAAAAGTGAAAAAATGGACAGATGGGCCAGAATCGTCACACAGTGGGTGTCTGAAGACGGTTGTCGTCACCGAAGTAGGCCCAAAAAACACTGGTGTGACGATTTAGACTCGTTTCTGACTGATCGGCCAAAGGAGGCAAAACACCAGGAGTGTTGAAAAGGAATGGGGGAGTCCTTTGCCCAGCAGTGGGACAGAATAGGCTAAAAAAAAAAAATAAGTATACAGCGTGCAACAGAAAAGTATGGTCATATACTAAAATGTGATTCAGACCATTAAACTGAACAAGTTTCTCCTTGAGATCACCATCGAAATCACGAAATAAAAATATGAACACACCTTTATGTTAGGTTATATTCATATACGCTCTAGATATAAATACCGCATGGTACACAATTATTTTGGACACCAAAATCCAATCTCCGATTACACCGTTCGAGTCAGAATGTATCATGTAAGTACACAATCGTCCAAATTGTATTACAAAGAAGACATAGCATGGTGTCTAAACACATATTCATAGTCTAGACTACCCGACGACGGGGCCTACACTACGGCGGGCATTAGTTTCAGCTTAGCACGCAATCCTCTCATTTCTGGCTGCACTATAAATATTTGTTTGTTCAGACGGGACAGCCTGATAAACACTTATTAATTATTAAGTTTCAAAACTACAACAATGTTATGCGCTTTTTAAATTTTGATACATAGGTCGCTGACAGAAGTAAATAAAAGTTTGCGGCGACAAGAAATTATGTTATGGTAAAACAAATGCACATAAGAATGTAGGCATTGCATGTTGTTATGAACTAAACATTTTTTAAAGTTATAATTTTGTGCTTGTTATACTTTTTTAATAGCTGAAACTATAAACTCATGATTAATAAAATGAGGTCTTTTTAGCAATTAGCCATTTGTATGAATAACTGAAACACTCATTACGCTGGCTCTGACTGAACTGTCCGTTTCTTTATGTAGATGTTACGACTAAAAGCCGAAGTAAGGTTACACTTAGTTCTAGCCGGCTATACCTAGGTGCGGCCGGTAACAGTTTGTTATAATGCAGCCAATTTGGATGTGGCGCTCGGTCGCTGCTGCGGCACCGCTCGCTGAGCTCGCTCGGCACGCGTGCGTTTGGTCACATTTCTAACCTAACCTAACCTAATCCATTTGGTTGGTGTGTCCTAGCAATAAAAAAGGATACTTACGGGCCGCACCTAGGTATAGCCGGCTAGAACTAGGTGTAACCTTACATCGGCTTTTAGCCGTAACATTGTTAACTAAAGACTATTCTACCAAACTAAATACTAAAGAAAGACCCTAAGATTTCGCTTTTAATCTGTCGAATGAATTCGGAGGCAAAAACTGATGTTCTATTAAACTTTTAAGTAGAAGATACTTTATAAAGAACGGGAGCACAAATTAGATTAATACAAAATTTTCAATTAAGAATCCTTTTAGCCTACTTAGTTAATTGTTTCGAAAGTACCTACTTTGAGGGAAGTAGGTTGAGGGGGCGATGTTGAGGAAATATCGGATCTTATGGAGGATGTAATTTGAATTGACTTGCGACCTTGCCATGACAGCTTACGTCAATATTGTAACATTCTCAGCTTACGATTGGAGATTCTGTTTGTATTTCAAACTCGGCGGAAAATTCAGAAACACCTGTATTTTCTGTGAGTAAAGATTGCATAGCTTCTACTGAGATTAAAAATATAGTACTAATACATGAAGATAAAGCATATTATTATAATCTCAAAATAACAAAAGAAATACAGAGAGTTTAAAGATGGAACCAAGATTTTTTTGAAATCCGCCTAGTTGGTCGAGTGGTCGGAAGTGAGACTGCATGAGGGTTCGATTCCCAGGTCGGGCAAAGCCTTATTTGGTTTTTCCATCAGCAACTTCTCAGTAGCAGGCACGGAGTCCTGATCTGTGAGCGGCTGATGGCAACAGACTCGCCGCCAATTACAAGGGACTTAAACAAAACAGGCCAAATGTGGGTGTACTAATGAGTACACCTCCGCCTAACTCGCGAAATTAATATTTCATTCATCCCACTGAATAACTACGAGTATGTCATGAAAAAGTAATTCAATGGGATTAAATGAACTAGAAGGTTGTATTGATGATTTTTATGGTAGGTATTTCGTCCCATAAGTTTACAGTCGGTAAAAAAATAAGGTTACCTACACATTTTGCTTAAGTAGTACTACTGGGAACAAACAGTCCCATTAGTACCACTAAGTACTGTGGTGGTACTATTGAGAAGGAGATTTCACACTTGTACCACCGGTGGTACAGTTCGGTGGTACTAGTGGGAACAAAGGAACCCTTCGGGGATTACAGGCGTGATGTTATGTTTTATGTTACTAGTATAGTACTAATACATGAACATAAAACATATAATCTCAAAAGATATACGGAGCCTTAAAAAGATCGAAACAAGATTTTTTTTAAATCAGATGTACCTAGTCACAATCAACTAATCATATCATCATAAAAGAAGATAAACCTTCCCTCTTTATCCTATCCCATTAAACAAAGTGAAAAAGGAAAAATGTCAAGTAGCAGATACCTAATTGGAAATGTGAGAATGCAAAATGTCATACGCGATAGAAATCGTGCCCTGCCTTCAAATATCTGTAACGAGTGGTCACGTACCGGCTTCCATTTTATACCTGTGACTGCGAAACTGTCTCATACTCAACTAATGTCGAGAGGCCATGAGCTTCTTTGTTATCATGGGCCATTTATTCTGTAAGTAGAATTTTGAAACTTCTATTATACCTTTATTTTTTTTTAAAACGTCCCACACTCGGAATTTCTCCTGTATCGTGTGTGATTACAAACGTTTAAACTCAACTTATACTAAGTAAGTGACAATATAAGTTTAGTTGTAAACCGTGAAAGCTGAAAACAGTATTTAAACTCACATACACAAACAGCCAGATCCGGAACAATTACCTGTAGGTTATAAAAATATTTGTTCCGTGCGGTACCGTCATAACAATATTTATAAGTCAAACCTATAAGCTGTTAGTCAGCGCGGTGAACAATTCTCATCGTCCTTTCTTAATAATAATAGTACCATTGCTAGTCTGGCGCCAGTAACAGAATCCTGGATAAACCCATTGCTGAAAATTAATTAAACGCCAAAAACAAGTAGCTTGTAAAGTTTTATGTCTTTGGAAATTGATAAACTTAGAGCATCAGACATCAAAGACAAAAATGTCATCATTTAATCAAAGTTGATTGCAATAAAACGGCCGACTTTATATAAAATATACTTGTATTTAGTTTCTTCGGCAAAGAGTGGTCTGACTCAAGACGAGGTCGACCGCGGCGAAGGTGGTGTAACGATCTGATCATGTGCGCAGGGCCAGAAATTGCACTAAACCGAGACATTTGGAGGGAGAAAGGGGAGGCCTTTTCCCAGCAGTGGGACACAATATAGGCCATGAAAAGAAGAAAAAAAGAGATTTTCACATCTGTGTCAATTTCTGAAAAAATGAAAAATCCTAATGTAAATAAATGTAACAACTTTGACCGAATTTCAAATGAAATCATACAATATCAAACTTATATTCAAAAGCATTTGGCTAGGCGTGAAACCAACTCCAATAATGTTCAGAAATCTAGGCAGACGGTGATATTAAACTAGGCCAGCAGAACTCTAAAACAAAGAAGAAGATAAATGAACGCAATTTGAGTTCTAACACTAATTAGCTGGAAGTTTGCATATCTAAAGAGATTTACTGCTGCAACTTGAAAGTTCGGTAGATTTATCTACCACTTACTAACTTACAATTTTGTGTATGCTGGTGTAAAATATGTGTTAATAAGGCTTTCAGTCCTGAAACTTTGTTATATATATAAGTACCTATTGTTTTATTGCAACAACCTTAAGTAGCGGTTTTTAACCCAACAAACGTGGAAAAATCTCAATTTTCCAATGTTTGACGGGATATAGCGGTTAAAACAACTTGATGCAGTGACTAAAGAATGACTAGAAAGAGTGTCAATTTTTTTCTGGAATCTCCTCGTAATGGACTTGTGATGTAATTCGGCATTATAATGTTGTCAAGTCTATGATTTTGTCAATAAACCTTTTACTCGACTGATACCAACAAGAAAGTACATATTTTTATTATGAATTTAAGTTTGTTTATAATTTGAAATACTAAGTTATTCCAACTATAAGTAAATAAAGATGATAGCTACTTTGATGAGAGCTACTTTTACGATACTTATCAAAAATCTCGATTGCTAAAGATAAAGACTTATAATAAACTTCTTCATTAGAAGAAACTTTTCCATTATATTAACTCTCAACTATTTAATATTTCTATCTATCTCAATTTTCTAAAGTTTTAGACATCTTCATTAACAGTTACAAGATGAGAAAAGATACTTGAATATTGAAATTACAAACTTTATTTTAAGTACTCTCAATCAAGAGATTGTCATCGAAATATTTTCAGAGAGTTACCTTTTTTATTGTTTTACGAGAATTTCCCAATAACGACTTCGCTTTTAGTTCTCATGGATAAGAGGGCTTAGACTAAAGTCTACCGCGTACCTAGAAATAGTGAAATTCTTTATGTGATAAAATATTGAAAAATAACGATGACGGAAACTTCAAAATGTAAGAAACTGACATCATCATTCATCATCATTTAGTACTGGGTTCCGTTTTTTGCCATTCGGCTACGAAAACCTTAAAAGGAACTTTCTGTCATTGACAACAACTGGCCACATTGTACCTTAAAAATGAAACACAAATAAATAAAAATGTGTTAAGAAACTAACAATGTAAAAACATATCAATTTCAGGAAAGCGCTTTCCCAACAATTGGCTGCATTTAAAAACATGGGCGCTCCCTAAAAAGGCGTGTTTGGTGCAGGTGCAGGGAAGACGTGGGAGCGGCGGGGTCGCGTTACATTTTATGACCCCATCAAACGCCAGAGCGCAGTCAACCGGAACTTACAAAATATTATGTAATAGCTTACCGACTCACTTATTAAATAATATGTGAGAAATATTGGGTAACATCTAAGATGTGTTTTAGTAGAAAAGATATTGGTTTTTTGTTTAGGTAAGTCCATATTCAGATTAGCATGTATTTATTTGCATTATGTAATGTTAACAGGGTCTTAAAATGATTTAACTAAGGCACAATTACGGACCCTTAGGTTTTACCTAAGTACATAAAAATAATAATTGCTATTCTGTATCTGTTCTGGCTGAAGCATAGATCGAAATAACCTCTTTTTAAATAGAATTGAGCTAAAAAGGAGATTAAATGTTTTTAAGAACGCTGACGGCATTTTTTCTTTCAAACATATTCAAATTCAGTCATGCTTCAATAACATCTAAAACACAATTGTCAAAATATTTGCTCGTTCTTGCTTAAATGAATTCCCCCTTTACAAGAGACGCTTAACTAAATATTGCATGTAAACGTTTCATAACATTCAATATCACGAAATGTAATAATGCTTAAACAGGCAGGACCGCACTCGGTACTATAAGATAAATCTTAAAAGCCTCATCGCGTCGCGGAATTTTCCCATTAGATTTTATGGATTTCTCTCTTGTCCGCGTATTAAATTATAACCGGAGGGTAAACTGTACTACGGAATAGAGATTGAAATTTAATTTCATCATTCCGCAGAAAAAACATATTTCACAGTGAAGACAGTGATTTCTGTTCACCCGACCCGAGTAGCATGACCACCGTAGAAACGGGTTTTGTCGACGAAACAATCGACAAAATGACAGATCAACAAAAGAAATCTGTCATTTTGTCGATTCTTTCGTCGACAAAACCCGTTTTACGGTGGTCATGCTACACGTGCTGAATTGTTTGTAAATATGTAAATTAACAAACCTAAAATACGCCTAAATCCATTACGAGATAATGTAAACATTGTGAACACAGTCCCACAATACGTAGTGCAAACAAATCTCGGTCACGCGAAGCTTGGCAAGTATTTCGCGAAACAAAAGACTTTATTTATTTAAGAAAGCACTCAGCAGTAATTATGTTATGAGGTTGTACAAGGTCAGGTCGGGTAACGAGCGACGACGCGGGACAAAACACTGCCGACCGGGATTACTAAATGAGGGCCGATGGTTGCATCTCTTCAGACGGGATTATAACAGTGTTGCTGAAAGTCTTTCAACTTAACGAAGATTTTAAAGTGACTTTAATTTAAAAGGTTAGGACACGGGTAAGAAAGCTCTTAAGGCAATGTCAACTTACGCTTTTAAAACTTGAGATAGGTACTGATCACATCGTAATTGCTTTGCATTTTTTTACTGCTTTTTGAACAAATATTCAGAAGAACAGTCTTCAATGAAAATGAATCAAAGTAATCATGGCGCGCTCCGGTAGGGATGCCTGACGAAGGGGAGAGTGCGATGTTTGAAAATGGCCACTTTTTCCCGTCTCAGAAATGCAGTCGACAAACAAATTCCAAAAGTAAATGAAAATTTTCATGCAGCCGTATTTACAGAAATTTAATTAGAGTCGCCCTCTAGAGGTACCCTCGGCATGATTCCACGCATTTCGTTGATGTTTTCCTGCATATTTCCCCCTTTTCATTACTTCCAGAGCGTTTCTGTTTTTATAAAAATAAAATATTCAGCTCCGAAAGAAGACTTGAATAGTAAAATAGGTTCTGTAGAACTATTACGGCATAATAGGGGTTAACTTTATTTAAATTAGACCGTCGGGTAAGTAGAATAGTAATGTATTTTGGTTGGAGCAATGGGTATCCGTCAGTCCCTTTAATGACGTAATTCTTGTAGACGAATTGCATTTCTATTCCTATTCAATTCGTCTCCATTCTAAAGCTTGCAGATCAATGGTGTGGGACTATCGGGGCTTGGGACAACAAATGCTAATGCCCTCGAGAGTTGGTCAGGGTTCGTTCCCTTTGTCAATATAGGCTGGTCGGTGGAGTCCCATGGGTCTACGTAAGACTCTCTTCTCTTGGCTTAGTGGGAGGGTCAGAGGCGCATAAGCTATTAGTTTGGGGTTTACAGTACCTATGATCCTTTCAAAAACATACAAATACATTGCCAGTGTTCAAAACGTGCTTTGTGAAGCCCTTGTCGTTGAATAAATGTCATATGCCAGCTTCATTGATGTTATTGCCTAAGGCATGTAGGTAAAGTAATTAAGTTGATTCATCTCGAAATGGGGGTAGTCTGTTCATTTATTAAACTACAAAGGAGGGTCGGAAGCCAGGTAGACTTCGATCGATACTGTCTATGTTTCGTGACAAGAGCACTGAGATTGAAAACCTATCCCAGATACGTTTGTCGACACTTCTGTATTAGTAAAGTTATTTATTAATATTTGTTAGTTTATTTCATTTTATTTGTACATATGTGTATTAGTATATACCTATTTATGTATATCAATTTATGTTAACAAAATGGTATTTTTCTTATTATTTTTTTTTACTCTATCACAATGCTGTCTTACTTGACCCAAAAGTCGACTGGTAGAGAATGCCTTGTGGCATTAAGTCCGCCTATGTACCCCTTTTGTACATGAAGTTTAAATAAATATTTTTTTTTTTTAAATCGAGAAATAAAATAAAATCGAGAACTTTCGTACTGATAAACACATCCCGATTGTTAATATAAAAGAGAAAACAGTTCTTGAAAAATTTCCTACAATTTTAATATCACACATTTAAAGCAAATGTTATTTGTACAACCCTACCTTCGTAGTAATTATTTTTTCTTGCGCTTTAAACGAGGTCAACAGCGCATTTAAGGAAACGTTTACTTCGTGGAACAATTAAAAACGATGAGTTTTACAAGTCATCGGGAAAAGTAATTAACCCAAATATTTCTGTACAAGGTTTATACAGCGTGTGTAGTACAAGGGTTGATACAGGGTGTGTTAAGCAGCCTTGATGGTATTGTAATAAATTAATTATTAATGGGGTTTTCAACCTTATGTCAAGGTAATACCCTATCTTTGGACAAGGTTAATGATGTTGTACTTACACGTAAAAAGGCTTGATTTGACCATGAGATAAGGGACTCGACATTTTTCGTGTTTTTTCGGCTTTGTTCACAAAAACTTTACGTGTGCAATGTATTGGGAAATAGCCTGGACATATTATGTAATCCACAAAGGGTTATGCGGGGATTCCCTTGATCCTCGGTTCACCGATGACGGTATTATCGTCCAGAATTATCAGCCAGAATTATCGAAAAATTGTGACACTTTATTGCACCTACCATGGCATTTTAAGAGTACATGCGTGCTTGTTTAATTTCAGTTTGAATCAATCCTCTTTGGTTTCCTATTTTCATAGACCATAATCACTGAATCATAATCACGGAATCACATCTTTATGACCATCATGACCATCTATAGGTTTATCACGGAGAGGAGGCTTGTCTTCTAGCCGCTCCGGGAACGTTGTACGCTGATTATGTAAGGTATGTACCTGTTTGTATGTAACACAACATGACACCACGCCTGTGATCCCCGAAGGATTAGGCAGAGGTGTACCAAATAGTACACCCACATTTCGCGAATTATGTTTTAAGTCCCATGTAAAATAAGGGAGCGAGCCTATTGCCATCAACCGGGCACAAATCCAGACTCCGTGGCTGCTACTGAGAAATTCCTGATGGAAAAATCCAATAACGCTTTGCCCGACTATCTCACAGTTGCAGCAATCACAGCGAATTACTAAGTTTATCAACCGATTGAACTGCAAAAGTCGTGGCTACACAATCCCGCAATCTTTTAGACTATTTGTGCCTTTCTATTTATTTATACTGGCCTTAGTAAACTATACAAAAGAGTCTAATTAAATTATTTATCACCACCAGCAACGTAGGTACATTTTTTAATAAAAGGCGACACGGCCCGTCCACCGTTATATTAATTAATTACTGAACATTATATCGTTCTCTATTAAAGTGTAGCATCTGTTGCAAGATCTCTGTTCAAAGAAAAATAGTTGAACAATTTATTAGAGGAGCTCGTGGCTAAATAATAACAGCCACTCGGGTCGATCTTAAAGTTAAGCCGCGCTTGCCCAGGTTGGTCCGTGGATGGGTGACCGCCCATACATACCGAGTTTCCTCCGTGCCTCGGAAAGCTCGTTAAGCTGTTGGTCGGCCTGGCTGTCATTTGTAGATCTTTGACAGTCGTTACAGGAAGTCAGTGGCCCGAAAGTCTGACAACCAGTCTTACCAAGAGGTATCGCTTTACCCAGTACTAACTGGGTCGTGGAGGCTAGATAGGCAGTCGCTCCATGTAAAATACTAGTATTCAGCTGCATCCGGTTAGACTGGAAGCCGACCGCAACAAAGTTGGGAAAAGGCTAGGCAGATGATGGGATAGAAAAATATTAACATTACCCCCTGGATACCAAAAATGACACAAAGAATGGAAGGAAAGCTTTAAAACTTTTTTGAGGATACTTAAAGCCCCTCCACTAGTGACAACACAGAATATTACCAACTTTGACAAAGGACTAATATTGTAACCATACTATGAATTAATGTTATCTAACTAACACTTATTACAAGATTAAAAAGCCATTTACAAATGTTACTTTTATAAAGCACGCGTTAGAAGTCTACATACTAATATGATATAACGCTGCCCAATTGAGTTTCACCCCAAGTTACATAATATTCTACACGCAAGGGTTGAGAGCACTGGTACCTAATCATTTTGTTAATTACTTCTCGTTTCTAGAGCCTGAGGTGGCTCTTCAATATCTCATTATTATTTTATGCACGAGTGCCCATTTAAATAGAGATACAGCGAAGTTTTAGTTACTTTTATAAAGTGTTATAGTACTTGACAGTCTGTGGGGTTTTATTGAAGAATGTCCTTGAAAAACGATCGATGCAAATGCGTTTATGGTTACCTATGTACATAACTAGATATGCACACAGACTAGGTTAAAGCAATTTACTTGGAAAGTATTACAGTATGTCAGGTCCATCCTACACTATTATTATAATAACTAATTAAATAGACATGATCTATATTAACCTATGGATGAGCTGGTTACTAAATAATATCAGCCGCTCGGGTCGACCTTAAAGTTCAGCCGTGCTTGCCTAGGTTGGTCTGTGGATGGGTGACCACCCATTACATACCGAGTTTCCTCCGTGGCTCGGAAAGTTAAGCCGTTGGTGCCGGGTGTCATTTGTAGATCTTTAACAGTCGTTAGGTAATCAGTGGCCCAAAAAGTCTGACAACCAGTCTTACCAAGGGGTATCTTATTACCCAGTACTAACTGGGTAGTGGAGGTCAGATAGACAGTCGCTACATGTAAAATACTGGTATTCAGCTGCATCCGGTTAGACTGGAAATCGAACCCAATATAGTTGGGAAAAGGCTAGGCAGATGATGATCTAGATTAACCTATAGATACTTTTCAAAAAATGTGTTAAATGATATCAAAATACATAAAATATACGTAGTTAGGTATCTTATTTTCTCTATCTAAACCGCAACAAACAAAGGAAAATCAAATATTTCAGAATATTTTCCGAAAAAATATGATAGAGTGATATTTCTTGGTGGAATGTGTCGAGATAGGCCGATACCTTGGAAGGTTCTGTCGCGTTCGATATATTGCTAATATTTAGGGACTGACGACACGCGAAGTTATGAGTGTGCCGTGATCGATGGCCCACATAACTGATGCCACAGTATAAAGGTAAGCAGTAAACCAATCATACAACAAATACCAGTAAAGTTTAAAATTTAATCCTCAATTTACAGCATTGCACCTACCACAGTTTAGAGTTAAATAATACATTGCATAACATCAAGCCTGTAAGTAATCCCCGAACGGTTACAGCAGAGGCGTACTTAATAGTACACCTAAATTTCACCAGTTGTGTTTAAGTAATAGAGGGCGAGCCCATTGCCATCAACCGGGCACAAATCCAGACTCCATGACTGCTACTGAGATGGTGACATTGGTGTGCAAGAATTAAATAAATAAATGAACCAGATCTTTTTTGTGAAATCAAAGGGGGCCATTAGCCTTGACACCTAAACTTTCGGCTGTGAAGTGCTACACACATAAAACGTAACGGCTTGTCTCGATGCGACAGCACCGACTTTCACATTCACACGAGTGACCTGTTACCTGAAGTATGCTTAGAATTTATTTATTTATTTAAACAAAAATGGTACATAGGCGGACTTAGGTAATGCCAAAAGGCAGTCTCTACCAGTCAACCTTTGGGTCAAATAGAATTCGTGTAAATGGTACGCTTGTGTGTGTGAGCCTATTCCGACCATTTGTTCTTAGTTGAAATACTGTATGTCTAGTTGTCTACTGTGCTGACGATATTCCACCCAACCACGGTTTATTGGTAAAAGTCTATGTGACTTGGGAACCGATTGACTGGCCCCACAAGATCGATAGCATGTCTAAATGAATATTATATGGGTATGCGATAAGAGAAATGGATCACTACCGTTCTCACACTATTTACGAATACTCGACGTCTTGAGTGAAATGTGATCGTATATTTTTATGGTTTACGTAGTACATAAACATTTCAGATTATCACAAAAAATGCCATAAAAGTGACACAAGAATTTCTTGGCGCTTGAATGACAGAAGGTCGTCGTTGGTAAACATTTGAGAATTTACATAACATCACGCTTGTAATCCCTGAAGGTTTAGGCAGAAATGTACCTAATAGTACACCCACATTTCGCCAGTAATGTTTTAAGTCCCATGTGATAGGGGTCGAGCCTAATGCCATCAACCGGGCACGAATCCAGACTCCGTGGCTGCTACTGAGAAATTCCCGATGGAAAAACTGAATAACACTTTACTCGACCCTGGACCTCATGCTCAGCAGTAGTTCTTGCGAACACTCGACCAACGAGGCAGTCATTTTCGAATTTGGTCAGTGTGATTTTGAAAAAACAAGATGGCGCCGTTATTCCAATTTTATCCACGTGCCGAAAGATCCTTGTACTACAATTGTAGAATTTTGGAGAGCCATTACTAGCACAAATCACGTGCATGGACACTTGGACAGCTAGACATTAAACGAACAAACGTCCAATCCGTATAAATGTTTGACCTGACACGAAGATCGAATCCGTTCCCCGTAGCGTAGATGGCAAGCGTTCTGCTGCCAATTGGATCCTAGATTAACTAATCCACTTGAATACGCTTTCGATATTTATTTTTAGTATCTACCTACTACATATATCCATAATCCATACTTATCAATAACATTACATCACGCCTGAAATCCTCAAAGGGTAAAGCAGAGGCGTGCCTCAAAGTACACCCACATTTCGCAAGTTATGTTTAAGTCCCATGTATTATGCGGCTGGCCTATTGTCATCAACCGGGCACAAATGTAGACTCCGTGGCTGCTACTGAGAAATTCATGATGGAAAAACCCAATAACACTTTTACCGACCTGGAAATCGAAAACAGGACCTCATGCTCAGCAGTCGTGCTTGCGACTACTAGACCAACGAGGCAGTCATTAATAACAATACTAACATTATCTATGCGAAGTTTATTATGTGTCCGTCTGTCTGTTACTTTACGAGGGAACGGAGTTGAATGTTTGGCATACGGATAGGGATAGACCAAAACTTGGGTTAGGCCATATTACATCATTTTTATCCCGGTCGTACGTCTTTGAAGGATAATATTCGACCACTACACAGGCAAAGCCGCGAGAAAAGGTAAATGCAGGATAATACCCAAATGCTAGAACGTTAATATAATTATTCCCAAACCCGCAAATACTTCAAAACTCACGAGACAAAGGCACCTAATTGACCAACGACCAGTTGCCCCAAAATCAATACAGCCGGTGGTCATTCGATGAACGTGATACGAAATAATGATCGCATTCAATACCCAGGTACCTAACTATTAGGTCGTGGTCACATACGTGCGCCGCGGTGAAACACCGCCTTTGTGCACACATCGTGCTAATTGCGCATTGATCGCTTTGTTAATTATATAGCTGTGCACACGATGGTACTTCAACGTGAATGAGGAATTTGAAAAAATAAAAGGCGTCAATAGACGATCAATATATGAATAGCCTATCATTAAAGGCATGCACATAATGTTTTCACATACTTAATTAATCCGTAAAAGCTCGGTTTGATTAACGAGGCAAAATAAATAAATGAATATTTACGATTAAGTGCAACTCATTAAATTGCACAGAGAATATCAATACCAATTTTCAACTTAGTATTTATATAAATTACGGCACAGTTTTCCGTTTTAATATCTGAACGTTAAATTCTGCATAAACGCTACATTTTCACTCACCAACGTGAATTAATTTAATTCACAAAAAAAAATTACGAATGCCTTAACGCAATACCAACTGAATACGAACAAAAACTTTTGGAAAAACTCTGTGTGAAATAAATTATAGCATTGAATGTGTTGCAGAAGTAAATTGATGTTACAATTTACCACAAACTGTCAAATTTTCTCATTCGATTTTGAACTTAACCATCAACATTTTATGGTTTAAAATCATTTGAAGAAATTTGACAGTTTGTGGTAACTTGAGGTGCTGGCGACTGTACGTTTAATACACCATTCTTTTTTTCTCATTATAGGGTTCTGCATTCGGTTTCCCATCATATAATCATATGAAATATTCGAGAAAGGGTCGTAGCTGACCGTAATTATATGGGGAGGCTGGACGGTCGATCTATAGAAACATTATTGGTTCTCTACTCTTTGACGGCGTATACCGATCGGCACAGTTCGGGAAGGATATAAATAGCCCTACTATATGATTGCAACATGTGAAAGCTTTTCTTTCCCGTCTTTATATGACACGTAAACTTGGTATTTGAGTGGAATATTAATACTGAACTGTGCTTCTGTGGATCGATATGTCCGATAACCGTGTAGCTGTGAATAGAAATAATTTATCCAGCACAATTGATATTTCGATAGCTTCATCAATACGATAGATCCACTTTTTTTTTTTTTTTTTTTTTACGGATGGGAAATCATCAAATTACTTCTCCCGCTCTGGGTGGAGTGGGAGGGAGTGTCAGACTCTTACTGACTAAAACCCATCCATGTTCCTTCATTGCCCTTTGTGTTCCAGGGCCACGGTATCTCTTTCGAACAGTCCCGCAGCCCCGGCACGATAGATCCACTCTGCTTAATTTGAAATCGTTTGATTGATTACAAAATAAAACTGGCATAACTGTGATTTTCTTCAAAGCGCATAGTGCTTATTATACCTTATTACTAAGCCAACGGGACCCTATCACTAAGCCTCCGTTGTCCGTACGTCCGTCTGTCCGTCCGTCCGTCCGTCCGTCGATGTGTCTGTCAGCGGGCTGTATCTCATGATCCGTAAAAGGTAGATAGTTGAAATTTTCTCATAATGTGTGTTTCTGTTGCCAAAAATTGAAATAAAAATTAAAGGGGGCTCCACTATTACGATGGTACGGAACCCTTCATGCACGAGTCCGACTCGCACTTGGCCGGTTTTCAGTTATTACTCGTGAGAACTTGTAATTGGCTCTGTGTTACATATACAATTGTTAGCCTCTGTTATAGCTGTTGGTTCTCCTATTAATAAATAAATAAATATCGAATGTAAATGTTATAAATTGATGCAGAAAAACACAGTTGCGCCGATCACCAACGACATGAAAAAATAGTCAAGTTAATCCTAACATTGAAATAAAAATCCATTATGATAAGCATGATAAAAACAAGTTGGGGTCAACCAAAAAAAAATGGATAATCTAATATCCTTTATTAATTAACCACAATAAAATTAACCTCAAATGTGACCTGAAGTGTAAAATAAGTATTTACCACAAAGTTAAGTACTACGTTTTAATGTGATCCGCTTAAAGTCAACACCAGAGCTAATCGGCTTAAGTATAACGACGAACAAGTTCAAACGGCCCTAAAGCTCTTCAGTTGTGAACACTGAACCTAAACTCTTGCGCCACCCCACAAGTTAGGTAGGTATATACCTTGGAAAGGTCATTCAACAACTATTTGATATAAATAAAAAACCTCATTGGTCCAGTGGTCGGATCGCGACTGCTGAGCATGAGGTCTTGGGTTTGATTCCCGGGTCGGGCCAATTGTTTTTGGGTTTTATCATTAGGAATTTCCCAGCAGCAGCCACGGAGTCTGGATTTATGCCTGGTTGATGGCAACAGGCTCACCCCCTATTACATGAGACTTAAACATAACTAGCGAATGAGGGTGTACTATTAGGAGCACCTCTACCTAACCCTTCGGGAATTACAGGCGTGATGTTATGTTACAAATGTACAAAAAAAATGTCGAGTTCGTTGGTGAGTGGCTTGGATTTGCTTTGATTTGAATTATTTGTAACAATCATAATAATAGCACATGAGTTCGAAAACTATGTATTTAGGTAAGCCATAGGTACCTAAGGCGCGAATTACACAGAAACGGCGTAAGGCGTAAGGTGCGGCGCAGGCGTGGAATTTATAAGGAAACGAAAGAACGGCGAGCCTGCGCCGCGCCGCTTGAGTGTAATTTACGACATGTCGCCTACGTACATTTTGTATGAAAACGATTTGAAGCGGCATCATGCCTGCGCGGCGCCTTCGGAACGGTGTGGACAGTTTCTGTACGGGTGGGGTACAGACATAAAGTAATAATTTAAAAATAAACTCAACAAAATACATTTTCACAAAGGTCTTATTAAACTGAATAAAAATATCGTCAAAGGTAATGCCGGATCCACTGAGCTGTTATGGAGTTAACCGAGCATTCATCACAGAGCTAATTAGCCGTACTTCAGTTTCTTCGATAAAATATGATTTTTGTTAAATGCTCGCTTATTGATTGTTGAACTGGACTGAAAAATACATAGTCCTTTTCTTTTGTCAGCTTTCAAAAAAATATGTATTACATTTAAAACAACGATTCAAATTTTTCAAGAATTCGTTTTGTTACATTAAAACAACGATTCTTAAAGAAAGACAGTGTTTTATTTAAATAAAGCTCTTCGTAGGTACTATCTGTAGACAAGCACAAGATAAATTTAGAGGTTCAAGGGCGAGCCCTAAGCATACATATTTTATCAGCGAGTCGAATGAAAAATGTAGAGATTCCCTTTTTTCAGATGAAAATGAAATCGTTATCAGTGAGTTCTTACTTTGTATCCCCATAATGTCTTATTGCCGTTATTATGTTGTTTAAAACTCACATCCCATCGAGTAAGGCGTTTTGTTTGGAATTTTTACGACCGCATTCGAAATACTAAAGAGGTTTGCATAAAATAAATTGTATATGACTCAATATTTAAATACCCTTGCCAGGTTTAATATATTTCAAAGTGGTCTGAAGTAACATAAGGAAGACATATTATGAAAGACAGTCATCATCTGCCTAGCCTTTTCCCAACTGTATTGGGGTCGGATTCCAGTCTAACCGGATGCAGCTGAATACTAGTATTTTACATGGAGCGACTGCCTATCTGACCTATACAACCTTGTTAGTACTGGGTAATACGATACCGCTTGGTAAGACCGGTTGTCAGACTCTTTGGGCTACTGACTACCTAACGACTGTCAAAGATCCACAAATGACACCCGGGACCAACGGCTTAACGTGCTTTACGACTTTTCCGAGGCACGGAGGAAACTCGGTATGTAATGGGTGGTCACCCATCCAAAGACCAACATAGGCAAGCACGGCTTAACATTAAGATCGACCCGAGCGGCTGTTATTATTTAGCCACGAGCTCCTCACGTTACGTTATGAAAGACAGTACTAAGTACAAATCTTTAGAACCAGAGTTAGCTTGACTAAAACCTGCTTCAAAGATTCGCCTAAAAGTATCTACAATGAATTTAAGAGCAAAAATATAATCGATAACAGAATGCTAAAGTGAACCCGTTGGATGCATGTGTACTCACAGCTACGCCGGATTCCTGTGAGCGGCGAGGTTACAATTTTCGCGCCCACTCAACCTTGAGTGAGGCGGGGCAGGCGGCATTAGTGGGGGAAAAATTAGATTTAACCCCGACACCGTGCACAGCGTCGCCGGAGAGGGTTTACCTACACATCTATGTCCCTTTTAGCTAGTAGTCCCTCCCAACAGTTTATCCATTTTATATTTTCTCTCGGCCGCAAAGAATGAAGTTGGTATAATTCTTCATTTGAAATAGGGGAAGCGCACTGAGATAAGTTAGCTTGTTTTCATTTTGTTATTCTTTTGTTTCCCGAAAGTAGCCCCCGGTTGCGACGTGAACAACTGTTTTTGTTAATTTGGGCTTGTAATACTTGCTATTGATTTTTACGACAAAAATGAGGGCTGTATTTCTAAGTCTCGTATTGTTGTGGAAATTGGAAGTGTCTACATATTTTATGGGCTGACTTTATCGCTTGAATATCATTGTTGTTTTTATGAATGTGCCAAATAATTTGCATTACAACACCTGCCTCATATTGTGTATAATTTAAAAGCATGATTAAAAAAGTTTGGAGGGTAGCGACCACTGAAAAAAGACCGTAAACCCCACATTATGTGGCTGCATCCGTAGGTTCAGCGCAATTTATTTAAGTTAAATTCCTAGCCGGACTGCATAATTGAATTTGTAGGTGCAAAGAAAACAATTTTGGTGGCAAATTAACATTTACGTAATAATAGGTTGACGGGTGGGTGAAGCGGGGTGTTTACGACCCACCCTTTGTTCTCCAACTAAAAGGGTTAAGCTTAAACATCGCAGCTCTTAACCCTGCCTGCGCGTACGTGTGAACATATTATGTTGAACAATATTTTCCCGCTCTCGCTGCGACACGTTGTTTTATAAAAGCGATCGTGTTTTTTTTTCCTTTTGAGTATTAACGCGTGGAAATTGCGTGTGACTATTTTCGTATGAATGCGATGTTTTTGTATGGAAATACTGGTAATTGTATACGTGTGTGAATGGATTAACGGCTGTGTATGTGGAGGTGTACGTAGACAGGGGATGGGTGTATGGATTAAGTTATAAACAAGGGCGCGTTTCTTTGTGTAGCTTTTCTTTTGTTCTGAAGTTGTTTTTGTGTCAGGACTTTTAGGTGTAAATTACTTAACACGTCGACTTTACCCATTTATTTTAAGACGATATGGAAAATGGGTAGTTCTTCGAAATTTGATTCTTCGACTGATTCATATGGCCAAAATTTTATTTCACTTTCAGCTCTGTAACACATGTTCATATGAAAATAGGTATACGATATAACATATATGTTATATGGTATACTTATTTTCTACCTATTATATTTATTACCTATTTAAATTTTGGCCATATGAATCAGTCGTAGAATCAAATTTCGAAGAACTACCCAAATATACGAATATGGGAAGCCAGAGCTGTAATCTCGTTCCATCTCATTCTGTTTTTAATTGTTAGTAAAAGAAAGCAATAGTTTAATTTTACTTAAGTCTGTATTGAACAGAATGAGCACCAGTACTGGCTCTAAAGTTTACCCATTGTAAATATAGCAGTCGGCCATTTCTTTCATTGAGTCTAATAGCTTTTATACTCAATGGCTTCGTCTTGGCCGCGCTGAGACGGCCATTGAAAGATTTTACTTACTTAGGAACAATAATATTGCTTTTGTACGAGCGTTTAAAGGATTATTTATATTTTTTTAGAAAGGAAACTATAATAAAGTCATTAATAAAAATAAAAATAAAATATATTATAAAGGGTGCAACAAGACCCTTAACGAAGCCGAAAAGCAGTCGTTCTCCCCGTCATTGCGATCATTTTTTTTGTTCTAGTCCATACTTGGGAACCTTCTAGTTACGGAGATAATGGGGGTCAAAGTTCCAATTTTATCACAAGTTTTTTTTTTTATACATGTTTTTAATGTAAGTTTTTAATTTTAAACACCTCCACGAACCCCGTACTATTCAATCCATCCATCATCACAATGTAATGTTTTGAGTGCGTTACATTGAGCCCTTCCGTAAAACGTAATTTTTCACCCCAAAAAAGAAAGTCGTTTCCCAGCAATAATTTTTGCGTTACTTAGTTTGATGTACATAATGCTTGGTTGACGGCTTCGTGACGGGTCTGTTTACACACTGTATATCGGACATTGGTCATTGTGTTGTTACTTTTAAAAGGACGCTCTTCGCCTGAAATCTTCGCTTGTTACTTAACACATATACCTATTATAGCTGTTCAAATAAACCTAGCATAAAGACATTAGATTGAGCGCCCCAAAAACAGAGCTTACGTGAATATAGACATTGCCTATCGACACATAAGATCGGAAATCGATAAGCCAGTACGTGGAATTACACAGACAATTCAAAAGCCCTTTATCCTTAACGAATCTATCGACGTAGTACGCGCTAAGTTCATTGTTTTGTATTAAACAGCCTATCGCCTCGGCCAGCTAAGGCAGGGATTAGACGCTTGCTTCATTTTACGGGTCAATGCTTTACAGACGAGACGGGCGCTTGGGAAGGGTTAAGTGACATCCGAAATGAAAGATATTGTTCTTTGACATCGGGAATTTGATACATCCTCTAAGGACGTTACAAATTCGTACACGATTGATCAGATAATATAATACCAATGTTGAAAGTAAGGAGGTCATGAAAATCGATTTAATGTTCATAATATTTGTGAAAGTTAATTTATAGAGCACAAATTTTAAGATCGTGTTTGCAAGAAAACAACCAATCATTGTTTGAAATTGACCATTTATTCTTCTTTTCTGTAGTGATTCGATGGCCTTGAATATTGCTACGAGTTACCTTCACTAGTTTCGGAGCGCTGACACAGCATTTTGTATTCGTCATAAGCGCAGCGCTCGGTAACTCCAGTTCGCCCGTAACCGCCAATAGCTATCTAATAGACGCGTTTTCGATCTAAATAAGAATTCCGTTGTAATATTTGTAACACGTTTCGCAAGTAAAGAAATATCCAAGTTCCGTCGCATTTCATTTCTCTCCGTATACACACACGCACTAAAAGACAATATAATATACGCACACAAAAGTAGCATCCATGAGTAAAAATTACCGAGCAAAAACCAGTAGAATCAGATTTTTGATGTAAGCAAAAGATTCCATTACATTTCTCATACTGGAAAATTGAAAACCTTTCACGTACGACCAGACGCTTAGTACTTACGGCTTCCTTTTCAGAACTATTTCAAATGCATTGCTGGTGGAGTCTTTCAGTATAAACCAACAAACCCACTAACATAATATAATGTAAGTAGAGGTCACTAGTGAGTGAGTAAAATAATTTAAATTCGAACCATTATGAAATACACGTTTTTTTTTAGGAGCTCGTGGATAAATAATAACAGCCGCTCGGGTCGATCTTTAGGTTAAGCCGTGCTTGCCTTGGTTGGTCTGTGGATGGGTGACCGCCCATTACATACAGAGTTTCGTCCGTGCTTCGAAAAGCACGTTAAGCCGTTCGTCCCGGCTGTCATTTGTAGATCTTTGACAGTCGTTAGGTAGTCAGTGGCCCAAAAAGTCTGACAACCAGTGTTTCCAAGGGGTATCGTATTACCCAGTACTAACTGGTTATGGAGGTCAGATAGGCAGTCGCTCCATGTAAAATACTGGTATTCAGCTGCATCCGGTTAGACTGAAAGCCGACCCCAATATAGTTGGCAAAAGGCTAGGCAGATGATGATGAAATACACGTTTTACGACTTTATTCAGATCTATGAGTGATACTATTACTAATTAGGTATGCCTGTCGCAAAAATGTAAACCAAAATGCTAGGTATCTACAGATAGTTACATATTCAATTAACACTTAGGGACTCGCGTCCTAATTTGTCGCACAAGTACTCGCTACCGGGTCCGCTGGACCCAGTATAATGTCATAAGTCTTTTTCCAGAACTGCATGATAAACGTAAATGTTTACTTTCTTATACGGATTCTATATGTATAATAAAATATATTAATGAATCAAATATTAATATTTATTTTTTTACTTAAACAAAGGCTAATTTCTCCATAGTTTTGCGACAAGATTTAGGGTAATCATTGTAATTTCTATATTTACTTATTTTAATTAAATAAAATTTTCTGTATTTACTTACACAACTATAATATACTTATTTATACGGAATAGCAAAGAGATATCAATCATCACAGAAGTAGGTATAAAAAAAATTACAAAAAAAAACTATAGCAGTCTTCAGTTTCAGAGCAGTCTTCGTTTTCTATTTCTTCATTTAGATATTCATCTATCTCTTCAGGCCTTAAAACCCTATTGGTTGCCATTTTCTACGAAAGAAATAAAGAAAATAGGTAAATAAATAGTAATAACAAAATGCAAAAGTCAGTTACGTATTTAGTCGCTACCGGGTCCGGCGGACCCACACACACCTTTTACGTCCGTAGCACTCACTTGCAGCGCGCTAACTGACTGCCAACGTCGTCATTTGCTGTGCTACACTATCTTTAATAGGTACTAAGAGTGGCAACTTCGCATTCGTCGAATTTTATTATTTATGAAGCAAAATATGAAGGACTGGGTCCGTTGGACCCATTAGTGACTCCTTAAGTGTTAAAAAAATAATCGAATTTTCGTTACTTTCGCGCGGAGGCCTTAGTACCTCAATACCTGTACTCTTACTGTGCGTAAGAGTAGTGTCTATGAAAGTCTTGACTATATATTAATGTGTGTAGTAAAGCGAAAAGGCACTTATCGCTTAAACTTAAGTGCAGAAATAATGCTTTGAGTTAAGTGCTTAATTTATGATAATTACTTAATGTATGTAATGTCTATTAGGCACCCTTCGTTGGTGAATGCTAACACTATGCGCTTTAACTTAAACATCGGATATGTAGTTTCTATGAGGTGGGATATTATCGCATAGATATCAATATCATTATGACTTCGAACCCAGCTTTCCTATAACTACGATTGAATTCAGTGACAGCCTGTCGGCTCACAGCTTAGACCGTTGGGTCCAGAATGGAATTGTATGCAAAAATTCCTTATTTAACAAATTCAGGGACTAGGAAAAACGATTAAATAGGAGATGACATTTAGTCATTTTAGCCATCGGACATTGCTTGTTCCAACTAGACTACACATAATTATATAAAAGGAAATACTTTAAAAAATGCTGCAATTATACTGTGTTACAATGCGTTACAGTTATTTCAACGAGTTCTGCGATTGTTGTAATACGAGAATGCGTCTCATAATCCCGTATAAAAACAAACTTATCTTCGTACAATATTAACATCGTTGCAGCCTCCCACTTACTAAAAGTATTGCGAACAAAGATCCTAATCAAACGTTCGCGGGAGCTCAGCGCACCCTTGGGACTTGACGCCTTCATAAAAACTGTTCACTATTCCATGGACCTCAAATATTAACCCTAAGTTCTTGACCACAACCTACCCACTCAAGCGACACGCGTCTTGCGACAGTTTGAGTGACGGCGCATCGCCAAATGCAGAATTCGCGGCGCATGAAATGAATACCGAATTGTTACGGCCCAGAGCATGTGCGCGCTCACTTGCACTCCGGATAGTTCTAAACTTGACGTATGTTTGCTTCATACGCCGCGGATTCCGCACGCACGATGCGCTGCTGTCACTGAGGACGCACACTGACTCCGGGAAAAACAAAAAGTTTTCTACACCATGCCACGATTCCCCGTGACTAACGAGACTAGCGGAGTGAAGATACGCACGCGACGGAAACAATTGACGCGCGTCCGTTTCTTCTGACGCAAGTTACATCGCCCGAGGACGTGAGCGAGGCCAAAGAATAAGGCTAGCTTCTTAGCGGCAGATTTCAATTACCGAAACCCTCCGAGGGATAATATTGTTTCGTTTACCTACCTACACCTAGTCGTGTTTACCTGAGCCTGGCACTTGGTAGTAAGGCAGTACCTACTCCCTTCGTGTCGATATTGACATGGGTGCGCCGGGAAACCGACTATTTATAACACAGCCCGGAACTAATGGAAAAAATAACGGAAGAATATATAATGTTTTATGAACACACTTATGTAGTTAAGAGTGAATGGTTTACTGACTTTTCCTGACTGTATGGAATAACGAACATTTTTTTGAAATAACGGTAACTTTATTTATTCCTCAAACTGGGTCTGAATAAAATGAAGTAAGCCAAAGCAAATTTACGAGGTGGCTAGGCTTTTTTTTTCTTTAAAGGTTCACCAACAGCTTCTGTAATATATGTTAAGTATAGGTTTTTAAATTAGCCTTGGACTTACACAGTCGCCAAGCACCTTTCGGTTAACCAGCATTCACAAAGAAAAGTGAAAATATAAGAAAACAAAATTAAAACTAAAACGAGTGGCTCTAGAAATTAAGTATACCAGTAAACTCCTGAAATTTAAGAGATAACTTTAGCAAAAGGAATACAAAATTAAAATATATATACAAAAAAAAACCTAAATGTATTTTTTTAATAGGCTTGGTATTACTAGTTGCGAATTACCGTTGTAATTACTCAGTAGTCTAGATCTACGCAGCTTTATAAATACTTCTGTGTGCCTACTGGATTTTCACTGAAATACTGAAACCTCTGCACGTACTGAAGTTATATATTTCGTACTACTATTCGATATTACGTGTCTTCAATTGCAAAACTACCAAACTCCTATGCGTATTTTTTTATTTCCGTCTGAAAATGTGGACGTCTGCTTCATACTGTACTATCCTAGCGTGAATGAAAGAGAAGGTACATTTTAGTAGAATTAAATACTTTATCACCATTACAATAGTAATAGTACTATGTGTTCTAGACTTTAAATGGTATACTAAATAAATAGCTTTCGAAATAAACAATGTCTATTCATTTCAACTCGGACAAACCTCTGCAGTTTGGTAAGAACAACTTTGACAGGGAGGCTAACCGAAGAATCCAGGTCATTATCATTTGGGAAGCTTCGTCTGGTCTTCTCGTCGCGTATTCTACAGAGCCTTAAGATTAAGGTCCTCAATCAGTGCATCCTGCCTGTTAACTTACGAGGCTGAAACGTGGACACTCACGGTACGGTTGGTCCATTAATTCGAAGTCGCTCAGCGAGCTATGGAGCTGGCTATGCTTGAAGTCTTTTTATAGGATCGCATCCGGAACAAGGTCATCCGACAGAAATCCAGGGTTGACGTTATAGCTCATAGAATAGGTAAGCTCAAGTGCGAATGGGCCGGCCATATGAACCGATGACCGTTGGGGTATACGTATTCTTGAGTGCAGACCGCGAATCGTAAAGCGTGAGGTGGGACGCTCTTATGCTCGGTGGAGCGATGACCTTCGCAGGGTGGCTGGTAGCAACTGGATGAGAGTTGCCGAGAATCGAGTTAAGTGGCTAGCGATTGAAGAGGCCTATGTCCAGCAGTGACTGTTGTAGGCTGATGATGAGTCATTTCAACAAGACAATTTAATAAGTTCTATTCTGAGCGCTTTAAGAGCATCATAAATACGATATATACCAACATTTATTCCATGAGCACATTACATAAGTATCTCAGTACTTATTGGAAAACATACCTAATGCTACACATCTATTCTCAATAAATACTTCGTATGTAATATAATTCAGCTGAAAGCATCACTTTGGTAAAAACGTAAATAGTGAATCATTTGTGTAAGTACATAATATACAGAGACATATTAAATCGAACCATACTTATTTTCCTTCACGATTCAGGATTCAATAATGTTGAAAATGCTTTATGAAACCGAATTTTCTGTTAATGATTATGGAGTCTATTTTCACTAGGTATTATTGAGAGGTGGTCAACCTCTTTAACCCCCAATCAAAGAAGAGGGGTGTTATAAGTTTGAAGTGTGTATCTGTGTGTCTGTCTGTGGCACCATAGTTCCTCAACGCATGATTTTTTACACTAACCAAAGAAATAAATAGACGTCTATCTATCCTGAACAGATGAACCGATTTTGATAAAGTTTATTTTTGAAGACAGAGTTTGTGCAGTTACTTTCCATGTTTTGCACTGAGTGTCATAGGTTTGAATCCCATCATCATCGTCTGTATAGCCCTTTCCCAACTACGATACCCCTTACCGACCCTACGATTAGAAATTCCTGATGGAAAAACCCAATAACAATTTTCCCGACCCGGGAATCGAACCCAGGACCTCATGCTCAGCAGTCGCACTTACGATAACTAGACCAACGAGACAGTCAATGAGGAAAGGTATAATGATATTATATCCATACTTAATTAAAACTCAGCCGAGTGGAAACTGCAATATTCTCTACTGATATCGCATGCAAATGTCACCGTACCTACCTACCTACTTATGTAGGTACCTACGTCCCGATAATGGCGGCCATTTTAAGCCTGAAATCAATAATTCATTCATTCTCTCACAGATGTGACAACGCTGGTGTCAATCAATTAACGTTAAAGGCTTCATGAATTTAGTCTGCTTTTCATTAAAATGAAATTGAGCAACAAAAACAAAAATTAAAGTTAATTTAAACGCTGTTTTAAGCTTTCGCGGTTTACAACTAAACACTTACGGGATATCTTCCGTGTTGTTCATTATTTTGAGCTCCCGATACTTCGACGCTGTTGCACAATCACGGAAGATATCCCGTAAGTGACAGTATAAGTAAAAAACAGACTATTATTTAAATTTAGTTAAAAATCGGAATTAGTAGCACAGGTATTATATGATTCTGAACGAAAATGAGATCAGCTATAGTCTGTTTTTTAATCTCGGAGACTGAATTGACAAGTGCAAATGTCAAAACTGACTTTAATGCTATTGAAATCTATGTCAGTTTGCCATTTGTAGGTACTTGTCAATTTAGTCTCCGAGATTTAAAAACAGACTTTAATTATGTGGTTTTGCCTTAAGAGGCTACGAAATATGAAGTGTCAATCAGAACTGGTGAATTTTGAATGAATTTTACCAAATTGATTGAAGATAATGCAGATTGGTAAAGTTTATTCAAAATTCACAATTTCTCGTTAGCACGTGTGGAAGTACGTTTCGTTCGTACAAAATGCTTGTTATGTTATAACACGTATAAAACGTCAAATTAAATTGGCTAGTGAAACTTCGTAATCGTCATAGTATCGCTGTATAAAGACGATAAATAACATCACGCTTGTAATCCCAGAAGGGTTGGGCAGAAGTGAGACTATAAATATAAAATAAAAATTGGGTTCAGCAGACAATGTTGTTGAAACACAAATTATTAATAATTTTTTGTTTTATCGTGTTAAGATACCCATAGCGCTCTGCTAGCTAATTTTGTTTGACCTTTTATATAATAAATAAATTCTCTTGACAAATCTGAGAGCAAAAGACAAAGGAATGGAACATTCCACAACAGTTGGCAGCTGGCATTCTACTCCTAACCCATAGAATTCCATGACGTAGAAGTTTACGCTCCCCACAGTTCAAATATTCAGAAAAAATATTTCCTTATCGCCCCTCCACATTTGTGGAAACAATAAAAATGCCCCCAATTTCAATTTGTACAGGCTTTGTTTGTGCAGCGTGTTCAGACACTACAGTCAACTGCACGTGTTTGCCAACAATTTGACATTGACAGCGTCTTTATGTCCTAGCAGTAAGAATGGCTTTCGAGTAACCACTGACTTTCGATATGACGGTACTTTTGACGTAAGTCGCACGTGGTGTAGACATCCCTCGCTTGAACTACCCTTCCAAAGAATATTTAGCGTAAAGATGCGGTTTGCAGAAACATCAGTGGGTCTAGTATGAACACGCGGAGTAACATAATGGAAATTCGAACGATTTGGTATCGCATACAGAAACTCGGTTTTAAGGCTATCTTCATATCTACAATCTTTAGGTTAAGCCGTGCTTGCTTAGGTTGGTCTGTGGATGGGTGACCACCCATTACATACTGAGTTTCCTCCGTGCCTCGGAAAGCACGTGAAGCCGTTGGTCTCGGGTGTCATTTGTAGATCTTTGACAGTCGTTAGGTAGTCAGTGGCCCAAAAAGTCTGACAACCAGTCTTACCAAGAGGTATCGTATTACCCAGTACTAACTGGGTTGTGGAGGTCAGATAGGCAGTCGCTCCATGTAAAATACTGGTATTCCTCTGCATGCGGTTAGACTGGAAGCCGATTCCAATATATTTGGGAAAAGGCTAGGCAGATGATGATGACTCAAATCTGCAAGTCGCGCGTCGCGCGATCGCGCTAGGGCCTCTGAGTCCTCTGACGTGTCTTGTTTATGGTAACATCTTGCACGCAAAGAGGCTTAGCTGTCAAAAGAAGACTTTTGGCTCGTCCGATAAAATCGGTCAATGATTTAGGCAGTGACCCCAAAAATAGGTCAGCTGTATGATTCTTCTTTGAAACTTTTCATCTAATATCGGTCAGCCGGTTATTTATTTTTATAGGTCTGCATAAATACCAAATAATTTTTGTTCTTTGTTTATTTTCGCCATTTATTTGTAGCCTTAAAACATGGACAATGAAACATGTTTTAAGTCCACTATACAAATGAAACTTTTCATTATTTTAACGTATTGTCTGTTAGACTCGTTAATTTCCATAGTTTCTTTTATTTCACATTGATATTTCCGTTGGCGTCCCTAAAAGGCACGTTATATTAAAATATCAAAATTCTGCTATTCACGTTACTACAATAGATACGGATAAGCGCAAAAGCATGTACTCTACCTAAGTACCTACCAACCTATATAATTTTACGTACAATATTCCTGAAACTCGTCGTACATTACAACCGTGGTATATTTACATAAAGAACTAACGAAATAGAAGAATGATATTGAACGAGTTCCACAAAATATGGCCTCGATAGTAACCGGCTAAAATTCCAAAGAATCGCTAGAGCAATGGAGGCAATAAACAGCTTCGAAAAACTATTAACACGTAATTATTTCATAGTCGGATTAATTCAATTACTCTGTACAAACATTACTTATAGCTGTAGGTACTTATAATAAATATCGAATGCAATAGAGCGATAATAATAGACTAGAAAATGTATCTCTATCTATAAATATAACTTGAAACTATAGAGCTAGAAGGGATTTTGGTTCATAGACCACGTAATAATTTTATCATCATCATCTGCCTAGACTTTTCCCAACTATGTTGCGATAAGCTTCCAGTCTAACCGGATGCAATTGAATATGCCTATGTGACTTCCACAACCCAGCCTTCTTTATCGTGTGGTTAGTGCCTGACCTGGTGTCAGTTTTTTTATGCCGCCTTGGGCCTCTGACTTGGGTTTACATGCCGTCGAGAAATATCTCTCAGCTGGTTTTCTCACGATGTTTTCCTTCACCGAAGCAAGTGATAATTATACAATCACAGATAATTCCAAAAAATCAGACATGCGTGTCTTGGGTTAGGACTTGAGTCCTATAACTTGGACGGTGAGTAACGGCTAGCTCGCCGTCCGGCCGTCTTATGACGACAGACCGTGTCGAGCGACGGCGCGTTCGTGTTCCACGCGCTCGACCGTTCGAAGGAGCAACCGCGGCCCTGGAACACAATGGGCAAAGAAGGAACAAGTCTGACACTCCCTTCCACTCCGTACAGCGGGAGGGGTCATTTGAGGCCATGTGAAAAAAAAAAGACTAATAACTTGACAGTCCGACGGTCACACCACTATGCTATCACTGTTATAATTAAATTGTTGGTTCATAAGACCACGAAATAATATGCAATGCATAAACAAACTCCCTTCACTCACATGATGTAGACATGTCTGGTGTTTGCATTGAAAATTAGTTTTCATACACGAAATCAAAGTTCCCTTAGTTAAACAACCTCAAAGTAAGATTTAATATCGCCGCAGGAACTGAGTAAACAATGCCACTTACTTTGAAAGGGAAATTGTTTTCTGAATATTGAAAATGACGTGATATGAAGTTAGGGTAAGTGAAGACAGTATATGGTTGATGGTTGAGAGTCGTTTTATTGGAGACGATGTTGTTCATGAAGTCCCATTAATATTATAAACTTACTGTGCCCCGGGATTTCATCCACAGTTTCTCCTTCTGCTTGGCTCCTAAGGGCCGTAGCGTGATGTTAAATAACCTATAACCCTCATCAAGAATATTATAAATGTGAAAGTTGGATGGATCGATGGATGTTTGTTACCCAATCACGCCAAAACGGCTGCACGGATCTGGACTTTTTTTTTTCTCACACGAGATACCCGTTACAATTTCCACGCCAACGAAGTCGCGGGCAATAACTAGTATAAGTGTAAATATGAAAGTGTAGGTGTTTCTGAGTTTATGAACTTGGATGAGCCAACCAATCATGCCTTAGCAGTTGAACAGACAGTAGATGCGGACTTGACCATGTCTTGATTTGAGACAAATTATACTTTTAATCCCATTAGTTTGTCCCCATTAGTTGATTTTAAAAATGAAATGATGTCAACCAGAAACCACGTGAACAGCTAGTAAAACTATTAATTTATATTCCTACAAACAAAGCACACAATTTGGCTAGCCAATCTATTGTCCATTAAATAATATTAGAACATTAGAATACTGAATCTGCCACCGATATATCGGACACACAGTCGGTTGTTACCGGTATCTGTGGTGACACGGTACACATAATTAAATTAAACGTTAACGCTGAATTAGCTGGAATTGTCATTCACTAATGTATTCCATTATCGGTGCCCTAATATTTGGTAGGCCATTGAATGTGTTAAAATACCTTTATTAGTAATTTCCTGTGAATTTGTATTGTTTAGTTGTCCATTCAATTGGACATCGCATATTTTCAATAGAATGGTAAAACATTTACACTTAGCTATTTTGAGAATCTAAACGATACCTTTGTCCATTGGCAATATACATATATTTTCGATTCGATAATAAATCCATTGAAAGCAGCAATATAATTCTCTCAAAAATGCTTATAATACCATCAGAGCATGGGCTGTTAAATATGACCATCTGCTCTAGGAGCCATTATTTTCAATCCAGCAAAGATTCCCGATTGTCCCGAAAGAGATTCGAAAAAAAAACCTTCGTAACAGACAATTAACTGCAGCGACGAGGAATTAATTCCTTCCAGGGCCGGGACCGAACGCGGATCCTTAATATTTCTTTTGTGGGACATAAAAAAACATAATACTAGATTAAAGCCTGTACTGAGGACGAAGTAAGGTCGATATTAGTGTAATTCTCTTTGCGGTCCACGCATTTCTCGCCGTAGAATAGACGCATCAGTATGAAAATAAGGATTATCTCAGTTATTTCACGCCGGCTAACACCTAATTTGCGAATGAATTCATTATTTTGCGGAATATATTTACTGTAGCTTCTATGAAATCTTTTTATAAAATTCTTCAGAAAATAAAACGGAATCACGCAATATTATAATATCTCTTCACCTTTATTTTTCTAATATTGCATCTAAAGAATAATTTCTTGCAAAAAAGTCGTTCACAATTCCGTTTACTCTTTCCACGAACAATGAATTGTCTGTGCTCTCATCTTCGTAGACCTCTTCATCGCAATGTTCATATTTCATTTCAGTCATTTTGAGGGCGTCCTCATATGGGGCCGTTATTATCATCATTGAGACTAGAGCCTCTATCAACCCAAGCACCGAATATTCGTTTAGATGTTTTTGAAAAATACTCTTTGGGTATACTTTTTCAACGTCTAAATTACAATGTCGAAGGACAGCTGTTAATGTTCCGTAGTAAATGTCGAGGACTTGATCGTAGTGTTTGTTGAGGAATTCGCCGTCGGTTGACATGTACAAGAAGTAGGCAATGTCGGTAACCGGCGATGCGAGCCGGACCAGCTGGTAGTCAACAAATATCACTTCCACTGGTTTGTAACCCTGCGAGCAATGAAAATTGATGTGATGAATCGGTTTTAACAAATCACAAAAATATAGTATATTTTTCAGTAATTTGATGATTTGTAGATAATTCTAACAGCGCTATCTTTATTCTAAACAAATAAATAAATAAATATTTACATGATCCTAGTTCACATTTTCAACAAAACTGTTCAGTTTTTGAAGTTCTTACCTTAACTTTGTAAAGTATGTTGTTATTCCAGCAGTCACCGTGACAAATAGTACTATAGGAATCTGGCTGAGTGCATTTATTCAAAACCGTCAGTATGTCTGGAGCGAGTCGGTTCAACTTATCTCTCGCGGATGCGTCTAGTACTACGTTAACAGACGCCTCGTAATACGAGCTCATACTCTTCGGCGCAGGCCCAGGATTACAATACTGCACATCGTCATGGCACAAACGAGCTATCTCCTCAAATTCCCTCGGATTTGTTTTCTCCAGCACAAAGGACAGCGCATGCAATTTCGCTAAATTTTTCATCACGAGGGAAACATAATCCAAATTCGCCTTGAAGAGTCTGTCGCGTAGTTTGTACCCTTCTTCTTTTAATCCCTGCACGGCGATGGTTTCTTTGTCATATTCGGCACAAGCTAAAATGCAGTTTGGAAATTTGATTTTCAATCCTTCCACGTTTTTAATTTTATTTTGAGCTTCCAGCAGTTTCGGCATGATCTGTTGGTAAAAGATGAATTCTCGTTTGTACGATTCTCTGAAGCACGCACGCATTTTTGGTTCCGGATGCCACTTTATCATTATGTTCTTTCTGATTTTCTGTCCATTGATAATTCCTTTAAGCTGCACATTGAACAAACCGGTCAAAAAACTGTCTACTTCTTCACAACCTAACTGTACTACATAGTCAGTTAGCTGCATATTACTTAATTCAGCCGTTTTGTAAATTAAGCCAATAAAGTCTTCATGACACCGTGATATTTTCTTTGGTGGCATTGTTCACTGATTTCACTTTAAATCTATTTCCACAAGTAAAATGATATCGTAAACTGAATATCGAGATTTCACGGTCAGATGACGACTGACTTATCACAAGTACCTAATCTTATACCTACACTATCAATAGTTAAACTGTCAAATTTCGGTATCTTTAAGATAAATTACAGGAACTAGATGAACAAAACATCATCTTATTGTTTGTTTCCACTGATAATATAGGTACCTAGTTGAATATATCTCAAACTATTATCAAGGATTGGAACCCACAATCTGAATGGCATTCCTGCGATGATTTGTACTTATTCACTTTGAGTCAACACTCGTGCCAATGTATAAAACTATGATAATGAGAAGAGATTGGTGGTTAGCTGTTTACTGGCGTGTTATCAATGATGTGGCGGGTACAGATGACGGACGTTTTGAGCATTATCAGCGCGGAACAGTCTCAACGAATGGCCGCGAGATAAACTAGTCCCGGCGCACACAATACCTTTTGTAATGCCACTCAATGGCCGTCCTGCCTGCCTACAGAGTCGTCGATGTGTGTGTGCGTCATACAACTGGTTTTATGCATTCAATGTCGTATTGTGCGCTATTGTCGTATTCCTGACCACGGGTGTGCCACGGGTCTTGGAATACGCGTAGTGAAATGTGCATGAAATGGACCGTCCGTTATTCTGTCTGCTTTGCAAAAATATGGAATAGGATTCCATATTCATTTTCTGAGGCGATCGGTCTGTGTGTAGGTTTCATGAAGTCATATTATTGGTTTAAAGTTGTATTGAATAAAATTGTCTTTCATATTAATTGTCCTAGGTCTTCTGTGTTTGTTGGATATTGTTTACTGGACAAGATTTTCTTTACTGTACCTTTAGGTTTCGTTTAAAATTCATGCTTATTAGGAAAATAACACAATCGTAGATACATGTAAATTAATACCTACCTTAAGAAAAACGGTTAATCCTTACTTCCTTATTCTGACTAATACAATATTATAAATGCTAAAGTAAGTTTGTTTGTTACCTTTTCACGCCTAAACCACTGAATATACGTTGTCAGGTGTACAGAAGCGCACATAGGGTACCTTTTATCCCGAAAAAAGTACTGTTCCCGAGGAAAACAACCTTTTTATGATAATAGATGGCGCCACGTGTCTTTCGAATCAAGATTGAATTGTATTGTTACATGCAGAGTACAACCCGAATTGATTGGCAAATTCTAAATTAACGCGAGCGAAGCCGCGGGCAAAACCAGTATCAAATAAAAACACCTATAGAAGTCTCTTTTATCAGCATTATGGACTCCCCATGATCTAAACTGTTAGTGTAACGGCAGTCTGCTTCACCGGGCTGGTAGTGAAACCAAATCGTTGATATTTACGAAAAACAAACTCATTTCACATGTCATCCGTCACAATTACACAAAAGCAGTCGACTGACGTCATAAAGTTGTTCACCTTTGTGATAAAACAGCAATAAAGCAGGCCCTTTGTTCTGAGCTTTGTAAAAAAAAAGGTATAAATATCTAATTAAATACGTAAGGCTCAATTTAAATTACCTCGGAAGCGATTTTTTGTTTTATGGCTCTCATCTAGTCTGTACATTACACAATTAACATAAAGTTCATTATGCTCTGTACTAAAAATCATTTCCATCCCATTCCGCGACAATCCAAAATAAGCTTACTCTCTACCTTATACGCCGCTACTCTTTGACGGCAGGTGTATTGTTTATTTGGTCAATTTTCAGTTGCCTGGAGCCATTTTGAATTATTTAACAATAAAGTCAAACTAACTACTACATTTACTAGGCACTAACAATTCTGTTTGATGCCGAATGATAATTAATGTTGCCATCAAATTGAAAACTGTTTCTATTCGCTGCCTCTGCTCCATTTGGTGTGCTCATTATCTTTGTGATGTAAGTACTGCTAATATATTTATGCTGGATGGATTTTAGATGTGTGGAATATAATTCATATAGGTGAATCGTAGATTAGGATTGCATTCCAGCAAAGTTGGATATTAGACAATTAGGTACTGTAACGGTTAGGGCTCAGCCGGTAAAAGAAACTCTAGAGACTGGGTACATACGAAAATTTAATCGATGAAAAAAATAAAAATAAATTAGGATTTACCCCAGTGTAGTACTGGCGTGAGTTCTCGACATCGAGCGCGTATTTAATTCTAGACCGCCTAGAGAAAACCACTATCCTGCTGGTCCTATTCCAGGTAAACTGTTGTTGATTTTTGTTATTTTTAAACAAAGACTTGATTATTGCCATAACAACTATGTGAGATCCAGCTGGATCCCGCTGACTTGAAGTCTATCCAGCAAAAATTTATCTGTATTGAAAACAGTACTGGTGCAATTCCTAGAAAATAGTAGCTACTTCACCCAAACATTTGCACAGTTATATTTAACTCCCATATAATAGGGGACGAACGTATTGTCATCAACAGAGCACAAATCTGAACCACATGCTGCTACTAAGAATTCCTATTAGAAACATCCAATAGCACTTTTCCAGCCCAAGGCATCGAACCCAGGACCTCATGCTCAGCAGGGGCGCCAACGAACGTTAGACAACCGAGACGGTGATTCCCGGCACCTTTTATTAAAAAGCAATTCCGCAAACTTTGGCACCACCACATAATGCAGATAACATTGAAGGCTAGCCACAGCCACTAACGTAATAGAGTGATGGACGCTACCGAAAGCGCCAAACTAGTAGGCTGCGGGACTGTTCGAAAGAGATACCGCGGCCCTGGAACACAAAGGGCAAAGAGGGTTTTAGTCAGTATGAGTCTGACACTCCCTTCCACTCCACCCAAAGCGGGATTGACTCCACTTCACCCATTTGATGATTTCCTATCCGAAAAAAAATGCTCCAAACTACGAGTAGTAGCTCAGTTCTGGGCCGACACAATTTACATTGCCATCGACACGCTAAGAAGAAGAATAGAGTTTAAAACATTTTTGTTGATTTCAGTAAAAGTAACATTCGAAAACAATATGATCTACATCCTGCAACATAATTTGGCATGGGGGAAACGTGTCTAGACGTGCAGGAAATCAGTTTTCCGTAGAATCGACGTTGACGCCGGTTGCCCGCTTCAATTGACTCACTTTTTCATTTTATTGGCAACACTTACGTTTTGATTTTATGCTCGAAGTACTTGTGCTACTAGAAGAAAATTTCTACAAAATCCAGACGATTACGAATGATTAAACACAGGAACTCACAGGTAAATCTCCCGACAAGCTTTATATCATATTATTATAAATTGTATAATGTAAGAAGTTTATGGGTTTGATTTAATTTAAAGTTGTTGTTTTCTTATTTTTCAGATTAGATCATTTAAATAAACGCTTGTTATTTTAGTTTTTTTTACTATTTATTTTTGTTTTTTAATACATTTCACAGTGTGTTTTAACAGCTCTCCCCTTGACGTCATTTGATCGTTCAAAGTTCTTTCAGTATTCTAGATTACTTCCACAAATATCTCTCTTTATTTCTATATCGAAGATATTCCTAGAAGATAGAGAACCCTGAATTTCATTCCTTTGATATACCTAAATAAAATTATTGAAACGAAATGTTCCAAATGTATAAAAATGTAATATCAGATACATCGAGTATCATAACAACTGAAATCAGTGCCTGTTATAGAGGAAGTCAAGTAGAACACTTCTAACGTAATAAGTTCTGCTACTCATTGTACCTACTTCCCATGTAGAGGGCGCCTGCGTCAGTGCAATACAAGAGAATTTATTTGTAAAGAATATTATAACCTCCTTGTATTTTCTCGTACCCTGGTATTATGAGATTATGACTCCTACAGTAAATTAATAACTGCATTTACAGTTTTCCCTGACTGTAAAACAAGTTACTGCACTGAAAGTTTTAATTACACAAGCGTCGTTTACAACTAAGCCTTTTATTTAATAATTATCGTTTGTTAGAGAACTCACACGCAAGTATTGTACAAGAATATGGTTTAAAAATTACATGAGTGAGGCGGAACACATCGCTACCGAGACTTTAATAGATTATAACGGCGGCCGCTTCGCCGCGTTTATTGTGGGGAACGATCACTATCACCCTCGATAGAACACAATGCCTTTGAAACAGCCAATCGTCTCTCAGGATCATATTAAAGGAAAATAATAAAACTTCTCAAAAGAAGGGGCGAAATAAAACGTATTACCTCAAGACAAACGCATTTCAAACACTAATGTAAGACCACCTTTTATCGCTCTTATAAATTTTCTTCAAAAGCTCAAATTTTTCGGCGAAGCGGTGAAAGCACTTCAAAGGGGAAGTAATGAAAGAAAAATGAGGAATGTTTTAATAACTGCCTCTCCGTGTTACAACATTTATCTTTTATGTGCATGGGAACTGTTCCGATACCCCTTTGTGTTTTGGAAGCAAAGGTCTTCTTCATAAAACAACTCTTGAATTTGTTTTTAGGTCAGTAGCAACCGAAGACTTTGAAGAAAATTTCAATCGAGTCCATTTGTGTCGAGAGCGACTCTTTGTGTAAGATAATGATGTACTTACTTATAGTAGAAACACAAACACTACGCCCGAAGCTCTATAATAACTCTGTCATTGTAAAAACCAAAATAATAAATATTGTATTTCAAAATATACCCTTATGTTTAATATACCGATACGCCCACCACGCAGAGATATGAACCAAAAACATTTTCGCCTACATTTTTAAAACAAATAAATCCAAAAGTCGGCTGTAAAAATAAGAATGCAATTTTCTAACTGGACGAAATTGGAATACATTTTATCCGGCCAAAACCGCGTATCAGCTAGATATTTCATAAAACCGTTTTATAAAATATGAATCATTTCGGAGGCAGAGAAGCGGGCTGGCGCGCCGGGCAGCGCACGGGGACGTCTCCAATGCAATAGAGGCTTATTTTACATTCAAAGCTTTGGGAGGCGCTTTTAAGGGGTTAGTTAATATTTACACATTTTTTACCACACAAACTGTTTCTCTGCGTGTGTTTTTATAAAAAGTAGCCTGGAGTCTGCCGGCTATGCAAATGACCCGGTTTTGAGCTGGGAACACATAGAGTTTATGGTTTCCATGCCGTTGCGTTGCTGCGTGCTCGAGCTGTACCGCCGTGTTAGGGGTGCATTAGGCCGGGCAGAGCAGGGGTGCGTATCGATTGGCGACCCCCACCCGCCGCCCTCGACACTACACAATATTACTCTCTGCACTCCGAAACCCACCCTTTCGTTACATTTGCAACGTTTACTTGGTAGCCGAGATCATTGTTTTAAAATATTTGACTTCAAAATATGTTTTGCATATTATTACACACTTAGGTTTGTACTGTGTTGTCTATATTTAGATTAGATTCACTCTTCCGATATATTCTTAAGAAAATCAATTAATATGATGTTTTAGTAGATTTATGTGTGTGACTATTATTCTTAGATTATTATTATTTAAAAATATCTTATTTGTTTCTTTTTGAATCAAATGAATACAAAAAGCGAAGAATCATCCCGATTTTTTCAACACAAAAAACAATATAAACCCTAAATTCATAGAACGCACAAAAGCGCTGTCAGGCGCACGCGTCGAATGGCAACAACCGCGGTGATTGCATGTAGACAACTATACATCTAGGGGCATCGCATCCAGGGGTATCGGGGGCACTTTGATATCACGCGGCTCAAATTGTTTTATCTCGCAGCACAAGAGGGTTAGCTACGACACTGGTTTTCTTTTATTTTATTTACAAAGTATGTATTGCGTTTTTTTTTTGGTTCTACTCATGTTTGGCAAAATGATGAGTATTTTATTTATGCTAACCAAAATTATGCAAGTGTGTAATATTTTTTTGCTTGTTCACTTTTATGATTTTGTGAAGAGTGGAGTGATGCAGGGGTGTGTCAATCTTCATTTTATTGCATGTGATGTTCGTGTTTTGATTAAATGACATTTTGACGGATTGCATTAATTATGCATAACATGCAAAAGCATGCAGGCTTGTGTGTGATTTTTTAAAGTGACACTCAGTTTTTTTTATTATTCATCTCGAAATTTCATTAGAAGCATGATCAATCACGATTATGGACGGGGAGAACATTGAAATCAAAGTCGCAATACGTCTTTGTTTTATAAATTAAAGTCAGTTTGCTGTTATCTTTTTCTATGGAGATTTCTGTAATGAATCAGCAATAACGACACCCAAGGGATGCCGATTAGAAATCTTCTTGACATTATTTTTAAAGTGTAATATAACAATATTACATTTTTATTCATACTAGTGTTTTTTAGAAGGTTAGAATGAGGTGCAACGAATGCCCACATTATTGTGCAAGTCTCACGCAACAGGGGCTAAGCCTATTGGCATCAGAGGGGCGGTCACAAATCAAAGTTCCGGGATGCAACTAATACAATCCTAATAGAAAACCCGATATCACTCAGTCCAAACTGGAATCCAACTTATGCTGATAAGTTGCGGTTGCAACAACAATACCAAAGAGACAACTATACTTGTATAGTTTGTAGTTCCATATACCTATCATTGAAACACCTAAATATCGTGTATACGTTCTGTCTGGCAATAAATAAACAGATGAGCCAGGCAAATCAGGTGCGTCAATCAACGCGTGTTACGCCGCCGCCGCGGATGTTCAACGAGCGAATCGTCCACCGCCGCCCGCTTCGTTGCGTACAGTCACGGGCATAAATAACACACTTCTACGCAACATACAAAAGCTATTTCCTCCTAAAGATTCGATATAATGGTGTTACGAACACACCATTTCCAAAACCATACTCTGTGGTAAAGCTGCTAACGCTATTTAAAAATAAATCCCTTTTCAATTTTGTACGTAACTGTACTCATAGTTAACGCACAATTGCATCAGCTGCCCGCCGGCCGGTCGGCTTCTGATGAATCAAACGACAACTATATTGGAGCTAGGGATGGGGGGGATGGGTTACAAGTGCAATCGATGGTATTGCTGTAACATGTTCGTTGAAACGTGTTGTTAGTTTTATTTGTTCAGTAATTGTTTACAGGGCTTAGTTAAAGTGACATTCTATGCTATTTTTAATACGCCTTTATTAGCTTCTCCTGTAACTAACTAACGATGTAAAAAAATCTTAGAAGTTTTGTCCGATTGAGCTGAAATTTTGTATACATGTTTAGTTTGGATGACAATGCATGGTGTGCTTAGGGATGTCATTCTAAATCTTATAAGGTGGACACCCAAAGATGGCGCTCTAGTTATTTTTTATGCATTCCCATGATAATGAAAGGGTTTGCCGAGTAGACTCAAAAGCGTGTTTTTTAGTTTTTTTAACTATAATATTTTTTTTATTTGATAACGAAGGTGGATAATTCAAAAATGTTTGGAAGTGACATAAGCTATCGAAGAGCTTAACTTAGCTTAGCTTTAGCATTTTTTTAATCCTGTCAAACGTCGCTGTAGAAATAAGAAGCGCTTTGAAAGCTAATACCCTCAGTTCAGGTTAACCAATCTGGATTGCTCAACTGACTTCCGGTTCCTTTTGAAATGGTTAATTTTCTTCCTCGTATAATCTCGACTCTTTCAATGCAAAGTAATCGAACTAAGGCCATGTAAGACTAGATTAATTGATCACTTTGATCACTCAAGAGAAGAAATTGCGTATTGTGAGCAAAGAATGACGGTATTCCCCATCCTACTTATGTAATACTAGCACTTCGCCCGCGACTTCGTCCGCAAAAATTGTGATAGCTCGGCTAATTAGCATGATATAAATATAATTTATAGCCTATGTTGCTTCCTGATAATTTAACTTTCTATTGGTGAAAAAATTGTGAAAATCGGTCCAGTACTTTCGGAGCTTATTCGGTACAAATACACAAACAAACAAAAATATATTTCCTCTTTATAGTATTAGTATAGATAAGTCTCTTCAACACCCACGCGTCTAAGGGGAGGGTGAATAAGGGCAGATATACAGTGTGTTCCTTCCTAGCTTAAAACACCGACGAAGTTTGAAAACTTCACGGAAACAGGGAACTTTTAATAGTGCTTTTAAGCGATGAATCAGCAAGCTGTCGATATTTTCTACCACCTTGCGATCTCCCGACATAGGTCGGTACCTAAATCAGCGCTAGTTTGTGGTTCCTGAAAAGTTGTTTGAATAGCGTGTTTTGAATTTGATTCGATTTTGATTCTCTTAGGTCAGGTTGGAATTAAAGCAGGTTAATTTTGGTATCACTGCTGATGCTATACTGGAGACAAACACCATAAGAAACTCTTCCATCCTTGCTTTAGGGTTCAGTACCCGAGTAACCAACGGGAGCCTACTACTAAGCCTCCGCTATCCGTCTGTCCGTCCTTCCGTCTATCAGCAGCTGTATCTTATGATCCGTAATAGATATACAGTTGCTATTTCACAGAATGTGTATTTCTGTTGCCGATATAACAACAAATAATGAAAATTAAATTAAAAAATTAAATTAAAAATAAAAGGGGGCTCTACTACTACGATGGTACGGAACCCTTCATATGCGAGTCCGACTCGCACTTGGCCGGTTTTTCTTGATTCACCGGGCAAAAAATCTTCACTGACATTCATTACGTCTGTCTGACTTATTGTAATTACGGGATTTCCTTTTTCAATCATCATAATATCAACTTTTCATGAAATTGTGAAATTAAAATTGTTTATTGAAATAAAAAAATAATTACAAGGTAAACAATAATTTGATTCTACCTGAACTAAGAATAAACCTGTATCTCAGGTATCTTACTCAAGTGCTTATACCTAAATATTATCTAAGATTCCAGATACAAATAACTAGGTAAATAACTCATCATGAAATACAACTAGGACCAAAAACCTTTGTCAAAAATCTTGCATACCTGCGTACACACAAACACACACTTACATTAATTGCATATCTTACCTATATAGGGGTAAACAGTTAAATTTGACTAAACAACAGGATTAATACGTATGTAATTCTGGCCTTCTCATTACACATAAACCTACATTAGAGCAGCCGTAGGTGTATTCTGTCACAAGCGACGTCACAGTTTGCGGTCACAGTTAAATGTGGTCTGACTCGCAGCGCAAGCGACGCATTCAACATCACTCAGGATTTGTAGCACTCCATCCTGCTTTGTGTACATGAGATAGTTATGCTATTTCTATACAATGCTGCATGTTATGAATAAAGTTACTGCATGTCTGTCTGTGTGACCGCGTTATTCGTATAAACTACACGTCGGATTTTGAACAGTTTTGATGAGGTTATTCATTGTGATAGAGTTTTTTTTTCTGGAAATTGTATTGACTTGATATATTACAAAGAAATCTCGACGTTCTGTCAATTCGTGAAAACCGTCCAAAGTATGTACGAGTATGTAGTATAATCAGTTCTAATACTTCTTGGCTGCCTCGTTGGTGTAGTGAGGTCCTGAGTTCGAGGCCCAGTTCGGGCAAAGTATTATTGGGTTTTTCCATAAGGAATTTCTCAGTAGCCATGGAGTCTGGATTTGAGCCGGTTGATGGCAGCAGGCTCCTTATTACATGGGACTTAAACATAACTGGCGAAATGTGGGTTTACTATTAGGTACACCTCTGCCTAACCCTTCGGGGATTACAGGCGTGATGTTATGTTATGTTATGAAAGTGCACAGTACCTACAACTAACAAATAACCGTCAAATGTGACTTATGGTGTGTGAACCTGACTACCAAACCAGCCATTTGTCCAGAGAAGCCAAGGCCCTATAATTGGAAGGCCGGTTCGGGCAAGCCAAGATATCATTTCACCTAATATCAATAGGAACATGGCACAAGATTGCTTGACATCGCTTGAAATGACATACACCTATTGACCAGTGTTGACGTACAATGATAGTGAAAAATAAATATCTAAACTAGAAATCCTCGTATACAAGGTGTAAACGGACCCTGCACAAAGCCGTCTACCAAGCATTCTGTACATCAAAATAAGTAGCTCTACGCAAAAATTATTGCTAGGAAACAACTTTTTTTTTGGGGTGAAAAATCACGGTTTCATCATTCAGTAGTACGGGGGCCGTGGAGGTATTTAAGTTATAACATCAAAAATGGGTATTAAAAAAAAACTTGTGAAAAAAAAAATATCGTAATGTCGGGGAAAACAAGTGCCTTTCGGCTTCGTTAAGAGTACTTTTACCGATTATGTCCTATCCTCCCTTTGAGTAAACCTCGATTATAATATGTACTACCTGCTTACTAATTAAGATTTAGGAACACATATACCTCCACTAATCTAATAGGCACAATCCCTGTGTGTATACTATGTGCTTAATTGGTTTGATTATAAAGCTATCGGTAGTATGTCGTCTGAAACATTAGCGTTGATTGCGGTAATCCTATTTGTTGACGGGCGTCACATCCACGGTTGTGGTCTTAAAACATGCTGCAGGTTTCAAATACAGGCTGAATTACGTAAGTACTGTGTAGGTACCTTTTTACCACCGGACTAGCAGGCGTACTGCGGCGTACCATCCACACTTGGTTGATATCCCGACGAGTCGTACTCAGCGCTTCTCCTCCACGTTTATAATGCGCACAGCCAAAGCGTGGAACTCTCTGCCGACATCTGTGTTCCCTCCCACATGTAACCCGTCTGCCTTCAAAGCAAGAGTGATCAGGCATCTTCTGGGCACACTCGTTCCATCATAGACCTCATCTACCGCTTTCCATCAGGCGTGATCAAGGTCAAGAGCAAGCCCATTTTGTAATAAAAAAATAAAATAAAATAAAAATCGTAGTATTGTATAGTTGTGAATGTTGATGAGAAATGCCTTACGGTGTTTATCCCATTCATAACATCCCGCCTTTAATCCTCGAAGGGTAAGACAGAGGTGTACCTAATAGTACACCAACATTTCGCCAGTTATTTTAACGTCCCATGTAATAGGCGGTGAGGCTATAGCCATCAATCGGGCACAAATCCAGACACCATCCCATTAACCATTCAATATTCCTCAATCTTAGGGAAGTTAACTATTATTAATGGCATTGTTTTATGATACACGTTCTTCACTGGCTCGTTGGTCTAATTACTTTATGACCATGAGGGCCTGGTTGCAATTTGCGCGTAGGGCAAGTTTTAATAGGGTATTTGTCTGAAAAAAACTATTTAGTCCGTCAGTTAGATTATCAAAAAATATTGGACACGTAATTTTTCTTTTTTCATGTAAACTAAAAATAACCACGATACAGCTCGCTGAAATCTCGCATGACGTCACAATTTCTGATACTTTTTACTGTCCAGTGACGTTCAAAAGTCTCTCTTGAACTTTGATGCGCTGTATCGCCGTCATTTTTCATGATCATGAGACAAAAGAAAAATACTTGTCCAATATTTTTTGATAATCTAACTGACGGACTAAATATATTTTTTCAGGCAAATACCCTATTGTGGTACAGAGCCCACAGGGTCCCACAGGGGCCCACAGGGGCGTTGTGAGCGAACGCTAAAACTATACTACGTATTTACAACGTAATTTCAGATTTCAGAAAAGGCCTATAAGTAACAACAGCTTGTTCAGCCACGTTGATTTTCATCTCATCATACAAGGTCTGAACTAAACAGACAAAACTTCTCAATGTAACTGTGGCATTGCACTGAATGCTTGTTTCCCTGCTATTAGGGTTTTGATTTTAATTTTTTTAAGAGCAGCTTGGACTCTAGATTTATTTCAGTTGATAATTCGTTTGTCCCTAATTTCCCTAGGCTAAAAACGTAACTGGTGAAATCCACGTCTCTGCCGCTGCCATCAGGAAATACACTGGTGACTGGAGTGTTACAGATATTTTTTGTGTGGGGTTACAATTTGAGTCTTATCGCGAGAACACACCGTTCAATTGAGGTTTTCTTTCCCCCGTCACCCAACTCACAACGAAATCAAATATTTGAATATTTCCATTTATTGTCGCGGTAGCCCTGCTCGGTAGCGTATGTCACGTCATGACGTCACCGATGTGGTTGTAACTTGATCCAAATTGTGGTGTGCCGTCCATCGCGTGCGGAACGTTGCCGGATTCGATCGCAATGTATTGTCAACCAACAATGTATGACTTTATTGGGGAATTGTTGTTGCGAAGTCTTTATTGTGAGTACGACTGTAAATGGATGTGACAACTGCATACATTATATTTTAACGTATTTTTAGGAGTGGATAAACATGACAATTTTTTAAATATTTAGTGCAGATGACAAAGTTCAGTCCTAAAATACAAGCGTTTAGAACAAAACAAGCAGTTTATTTTGCGGAAAACATTTAAGCTATTATAATATTAAATACCTACTAATCATTAGTTACTACGGATACTCCTCGAAATAAATATAACACAACATCTCATGGGAAAAAAGACAAATAAAACATCCTGCTCCGTAACAGCGAAAAATAAAGAAACTGGCTCCACATACTTAGATACCTTTCAAAGATACGCCATATAACAACACACCGTTAACAAGATCCTTTTTAAACAGGTGTATCGGTAATTACTTTCCTCGTTCCTCGTCAGAAACCTTTGTTTCCTTTCCTACCTCCCTTTTCTCTCATCTCTAAAGCAACATTATATAAAACGGTTTTAAATGTTAAAACAATAAATCTCACAATTTTGTTCCCATTAATCAAAAGATTCCCCTGATTTTAAGTACCGTTTCGATCCCTCTTATTTATGTAAAAGATAACATTCCGAACCAATTAGCGGACTAATTAACCGTCTGAATTTCATGTTATCGAATATTTTTCAAGTAAATCCTACGCAATGAGACGCCTACCGATACTACCGCCCCTATAATCATTGTTTGTTAAATACAGGCAAGTGGTTCCTCTAATTTAAGACCAAATTATACGGAACCAATTTGGCAACTTCAATATAAATTGCCTGTGATCACTCACTCGGATGTGCTATAATTGGCAATATTGTTTGAGTGCCAGCACTTCACCGCAAAACGTATTTTGTATATTGTTGATTTTAATTTGAATGCCCTCAAACGGCCTACTCGTGAAGACGATATGAAAATCGAGTGCCTACCTTAATTTGATATTCATGTTCCCATTTCCATTATAAGGGAGAAATAAAGTATGTAAATACTGAACCGTTTTAAGATCAAGACAACCTTCTTCAAACGTTCCCTATGTGTCACGTACCGTATCTTCCGAATACAATACATATATGGCGAAAGGCATACCCGCCATATATTCGCACAATATACCAATTACGAAATTCCGACCGAAAAAAGTGTTTCCACAAAATTTACAATGGCGAGTGCACCGCTCGCCGCGGCACGTCTGCGGAACAAATAAAAAGTTCGCCCTTCCGACGAAACGCGAAACGCGACGAAATGTATTATGGAACCTTTTCCACGTCGATAAGTAAACGTTACCCTTGTCCCTACGAGTTATGAACCCTCAACAGAAGGGTACATAAGCGTATTTTTCCTGAGGCTCTTCAATTCCTACTCTACTCTGTAGACGGATTACTGCCAGCGGTCGAGTGACAGAGCTAGCAACTTTAAGAGGCTATTAGGATAATAGGATTGAATCACATTGTATCATCGCTGGATTATCTATCTTTCTGATTGGGGCTTCCCACGAAACTATCAACAGGTAGCGGCAAGTTGTAGTCGCCAAAGTAATTGCTTTTCGATATTGGGCGCACCGCATTGACCTATTTGGGACAATTACTACAGCCGAGCTAGTAAGAACTCTAGATATAAATATAACCTACCCACAGAGTGCAATTTCAGGTCCAGCACAACAAGAAAATGGGAATGAAAATGTACAGAAAGTATTTTACTTCTTCTTTACTTCTCAGTACATTGATCTGCATTGATTTATTTACGTAAACATTTGCTTCACACGGGAACCTACCAGGGGCGCATAATTGAAAAGGCGTCGTGTCGCGTCTAAGCATTCGTCCGTCTGTTTGCTAGGCCTCCCCTCGTGCGCCCGGAAATATCGATTGTACCTGTTGTGCTCTCAAACCGAAGAGCACCCCCTGCCTGCTTCGTCTGTGTCCAAATAATGGAAATTATTATTTAATTGAAAAAGGACGAGTTTTGTGGGTTTTAGAATTTGTCGGCATCAAAAACGATGGAAGTAATACTTTTTGTATATTATACCATTGATAACTGAGACTTTCTTTATTGATATCGACAAGGAAATATTTCTGGAAAAACAACTCAACATTTTATTTATTCGTTATAATAATTTTATTTTCCTTAACATCGGTTATTCTGTGTGTGCAGGTGTTTATATTTTTTCAATATTCTGTTGGTAGCAGCTTCTTCGCTATCACTTAGATATTACAAAACAAAAAACCAACCAACAACAGAATTAAATCCTTCCAATGATTCGCCACAATATGCAACAGACGGTCCCCCGTCCGTCTCACATTTCTTATCAAATAAACGGATGGATATTCCGGAACGGATAAATCTTTGAATCCGTTTAAAACGCTTGTTATGACCACCAAGGGATAAAAGTTTTTCAATTTCCATTCAAATCTCGACTTGACGACTTTTACTCACCAAAATATTGTTCAGAATCTTTTCTGTATAATAAGTCTTGCTATTCTTTAAGTGCTTGTTTATTTTTGCATTTATTTTTACAAGACTTTTTATCCTTGCCTCGTGTTCGCGAATTTCATTTACAAATTCTCATTTTTCTCTCTATTCGGTTTCTAAACTCATTTGGTATCATACAGATTGGTTTCACGTTATTAAACATTTTGATAAATTCTTTGACAATAAGTGTAACATGAAAACGAATTCTTCTATTTGATTCGTAATTTAATTTTGATTGCTTTTCTATGTATTAACATCGCTCGAAAGTATTTTTATTTCATCACTATGGGTCACAAAAAGGTTGCGATTGTACTACATATATGGGGTCACAGTGTTAATAAAAGGTCCCGACTGCGTTTATCTAGGGGGCTGTAATATGGCAACTCCTATGGTTTTCTCCACCATTTAAAGGGGTATTGTTCAAACGTTTAACCTGAGGCATGATCTGATGGTAGTGAGATTCATCGGGCTTATCTTCGAGGTGGAATTGTCTTTTCTGCTCTCCATCAGTAATCTAAGATACCTTACTCCAATGCTGTACCATAATAATACCAGCCTGTTACTGTCCCACTGCTGGGCAAAGGCCTCTTCTCATACAGAGAAGGCACGAGCATTGATCACCACGCTTGCTCAAGACGGGTTGGCGATTTCAGACTTATATTAATTATAAGTCCAGGTTTCCTCACGATGTTTTCCTTCACCGATGTCTGTGATGTCCAAGATAAACTTTAGAAAGTACATATGAATTGAAAAAGTCACATTGGTACTTGCCCGGATTTGAACCCACAACCTCATGCATGAGAGGCGAGGCCTTAACCTCTGGGCCATCACAACATCTGTACCATAAATCAATGAATTCCACTGTCAATCAATAAAGAATTATTAATATCCTGATAAAAGCTGGCAATGTCTCAATGCAATTTGATTTACTTAAGGTGAAAGCGCCAGGGTCGCCCACGAAATTAAAATTTTCTTACGTTTTTTGCAATTTGCAAGTCTATGTCAGGTTTTATGTTGAACTAGTTCCTGAAAAAGTCATTCAATGGGGGTTAAATGAACTTAGAGGGTTTTATTGATGATTTTAATTATTATAATTCTGTAACTAGGTACAAACGGACGCGAATCATATTTTCATCACCTTCAGAAATTTTGTTTTTCGTGGGCTCCCCTGAAGATTCCACTCCACCTTATTGTAACGAACTTAATGAAAAACATGTCAATGATACTGTAACTATTTAAAACATCCGGTCGTACATAAAGGGTGTAAATAGACCCTTAACGAAGCCGAAAGGCACTTGTGGAGAACAAGTGCCTTTCGGCTTCGTTAAGGGTCGTTCGTCGCCGCTATTGCGATAATTTTTTTGTTCTAGACCATACCTGGGAACCTTCTAGTTACGGAGTTATTGGGGGTGAAAGTTCCGACTTTTTCACATGGTTTTTTTTTTAAATACAATTTTTAAGGTTATAACTTTACTTTAAATACCTCCATGACCCATTTACTATTCATTGCATCCATAAGCACAATGTTTTGTATGCGTTACATTGAGTTTTACCATAAAAGGTAATTTTTCACCCCATAAAAAAAGTCGTTTCCCAGCAATCATTTTTGTGTAGGGTTACTTAGTTTGATGTACAAAATGCTTGGTTAACGGCTTTGTGAAGGGTCTGTTTACACCCTGTATTTATACCTACCCAAAAAACCTAATTTATCAAAACGTGTACCTTCCTAACCAAATCGTTTGGCACGAAACATTGCCAATATCTTAATGCCCTAAATCGAGAATGTTCGTCGCTACGTTGGTCGCCCGGCGGCACTCTTAGACCTACTCCCTGGAGTGTCCTGAGCAGTTAAGTGTCTCTTGATTCGAACCTCCTCGACTCGTAAAAGTCTGCACAGTTCAGGAATACCCAAGGAAAATATAAGACTAGCTAGGTGAATGGAAATACTCGGTTTTATTGACTGAGTGTTGAGTAGGAGGTGTGGTGTGGGGAATTATTTTATGATGCTGACGTTAGCTTCAAAAGGAAAAAAGGTACCTTTGTTTGTCCAAGTAGTATATTATAAACATTTATTTCAGACTAGGTCCATATTTTGTTAGTAACAATGTACTTAAAAAACTAATGTTAGTATAGGCAAACAAAATTTAAATCCAAACCCATCCATCCATTTCTTTAGACCCAATAAATCGAAATACCTCAGAAACAAATAGTCTCAAATCAGGTAAAAAAAAGGGTTTCTCACGAATTATTTAAGTTCTTTTTTTTATCCTCGTGTAGAGTTCTTTATAAAATAGTAAAGAAAAGTAACGTGTCTTGAAAAATACTTGCGAGGACTCATAAAGTCATTATGAAAGTCTCATTGATAAATCACATCACAAACACACCAAACTAGTAAAAAGCTGATTTGACGTGATCTATTGACTCTCCTACCATTCAACAAACAACTGTGGTCTATAAAACATTCCCAAATTTTATCTCATAACGCGCCTGCCATGTGCACAAAGGCTAATACCTCACTAGCGGAACAACCCCCTATTTGCTGAGCGACGAGCGTGTCACCCCGTGACAACGCACCCTATCTGCACACCGCCTTACTTCCAACCCATCGGTTATATGGTAATGCATTACGGCTTTTTACTCCGACTTATTGCATATGCATAACATTCTAATAGAAACCCTATTGCGGAGTTCTAAAGTTTAAATCCAAACGTGGGAGGTTAATAGGGAAATGTACGGCCACAGTAATAACATCAGTGTTGTGATTTAGCTGAAACTGAGAACGGGTTAAAGGTCACGTCTAGGTTAATAAGGTCGGTCTATATTGAGATGAGGACGTGTGTTACGTGACGTCGGTTTATGATATTGATTGGGGAGAAATGGGATGCAAGGGAATGTTCGTTGGTAAGGTTTAAATAATTCATTTGATTGTTATAGAAGAGATCCAATAAGAAGTCTGCCCACCTCACCGTTCCATACCATGACCGTGCTAAGAACGTATCAGGCACGGTAAAAAACACGACACCCACTAATATGCTCACTATACCGTATCAGCAGCGTCTTATATCCGTTTGTAACGGGTTTAGAATGGTCATTATACGCGGTTATAACGGGGTTAGATTCATCATGCCTACTAGACCGTTCGTTTGCCGTCGTGTGCCAATTACGGAGCGTAAACAAACAACAACATGCTTGGCACGCGACGGTGTTGGTCGGTGACGGAACGGTCTAATGCGCGATTGTATCATTCGTTTCAATTTCAATAAAAAGAATATTTTTTTGCCTGATACGTTCATAGCACGGTCATGGTTTGGTACGGTATAGCGGGCAGACAATGACGTCATAAATAATAAAATATTTGCAACAAAATAGGTAAGGATTCTTGCACAATAACATATACTCCATTGCGATAACTTCGAGAAAAGACAATACCCTTAATAAGATTCTGTTACTTATGGCTCCTCTTAGGTAATAAATCTGCAACTTCGCTACTTATTCTTCATGAAACTACACTGAAAATGGAGCACATACTTACCGGAGTTGAAGACAACAAAAATAACTCACTTTATTTTTAGGAAGAAATCTCCCATTCAAAAATAAGATCCAAACCTTTCTTATTATGCTGTTATTTTTTTTTTAGTTTTATAAAACATTTTTACTGGCGAACTTAAAAGTCACTTAAAACAAGGTAGGTTACGAAGTCCATTAATACTCTGTTTGATAACAACAAAATAATCTAATTAATTTACCGTATAGTCACTTCAACGTGTAATCAAATGGCATAATTCGCATGGAAATACTACAAATTCAAAGGGATTTCGACTATTCATAGAATTGGAGATATTCTAAACACACGCCGACAAATAAATACAAATGTATGTACAATACATCAAATAACACAGTTGTCGGGCAGTGTTTCCTAAAACGTTCACGTACGACTATCGAGCACAATGGAAAATAAACAAACACAAAACGCTTTAATTAAGTCCAAAATAAAAACGTTTTTCATTCGTTTTGTCCAAATATTTGGTCTGAATATTGATAAAACCATTGCATTTATAAATATTCGCGGGAAAACGAAGCTATTTTCAATTATTTTCGTGGAAACAATTGTTTATTTACGTTATACGAACTTTAGCCATTTAAATCAATAGGCACATAGGCATTGTTTTTAAACAAAGAGAATATTGTTAAATTTTTCAGAACCAACCACATACGTACTATACTAACTTTATTTGCTTACAGATTCACATCCGCACTCACAAAAGTTTATTAATGTAAATGACCCATTAACTTGACTGCTATGGGTCAGAGTAAATGACCCATTCACTATAACTGCTATGGGTCAGTATTTTCATTTATTCAATGGTATGCACAAAAATATATTGTACTATTATTCCATTCGTTTTACCTGTCGACGTTACGTTCATGCAAAGACAAATCATAATATCGTAGATTCTTATTATTGGGTAACGTTGTGGCGAATAACTTGTAAAATCTATATTTGTCTATTGTCATATATGGCTAGAGCACCAATATTTAGACGTTGTAAATAGTATCTTCTTTATAACTCTGCCAGCGCACACATTTGTGCATTATAATATGTCCCGCGTCAAATTACTAGCTCACTGAGATAGGCCGCCATGGCCAAAATTCATAATAACACAAATAAAAAAAATCATTCCTTTTTCAAATAGAACCACAAACCACCGAACGCTACGTGCTACGATCTTTGCATACTCCTTACGCCTCGTTCAATTTCGTATATCTAGCCATACACGCACACCGGTAACGAGTACTACGCACCTGACCTTTCTGAAAAACATCACCAATAAGGTCGGTGTATATCCTTATTTACTTATTAGTTTTTTTTTAATCAGCCTATTCTGTCCCACATCTGGGCAAAGGCCTCCCCCATTCTTTTCCAACTCTCCCGGTGTTTTGCCTCCTCTGGCCAATCAGTCAGGAACGAGTCCAAATCGTCACGGCCATGGGCCTGCCTCGGTGACGACGACCGTCTTCAGGCACCCACTGTGTGATAATTCTGGCCCATCTAATTAGTTAATCACGCATAAAATATTATTTATTGTATTATTGTACCATGAGATTGCAGGGTCAAGTATCATAAGACGTCCAAGTGGGTGTATAAAGGGTGTAAATAGACCCTTAACGAAGCCAAAAGGCACTTGTTCTCCCCGCTATTGCGATCATTTTTTTGTTCTAGACCATACCTGGAAACCTTTACTTTAAATACCTCCATGACCCGTTTACTATTTAATGCATCCATAAGCACAATGTTTTAAATGCGTAACATTGAGTTTTACCGTAAAAGGTTATTTTTCACCCCAAAAAAAAAGTCGTTTCCCAGCAATAATTTTGATGTAAGGTTACTTAGTTTGATGTACAGAATGCTTGGTTAACGGCTTCGTGAAGGGTCTCTTTACATCATCATACAAGGTATGATGAAGATTTATATTCAATCATAATATCTATAAGTACGCGGTAAGTGATCCCAAAATAGCTGTCAGTATAGCTGTCAAATGTGTATCGAAAGGACACCAATCACGACATTTATTACCGTTATCAACATTTTTACGGTCGACCCCATTCTGTGGCTAATGGATTCTTCCTTTTATTATGTTTCGTACACAGTAACAACAAGAAAATGATCTTGATTACATCTTGGAAAAATATCCAGAAAAAATATAGGTATTAAGGACTCGTATGAAAGCTTGAAATAAAATTCTTGGTAGGAAAGGGAATATGAGTGTAGTAAAACGAATATCGACTCAGTTATTCTCAGAAGTGTCACATGGCATTTCACTAATAAACGGAATACGGGAAAAATTCTCGGTAATGTGTTTCCGTGAAAAGTAAAAATCTTCTCAGGGTATCTTGTAACGATCTTAATTAGTTCCAGATTTTGTATAACAACATAACACCTGTAATCCCCTTAGGGTTAGGCAGAGGAATACCTAATAGTACACCCAAATTTTAACAGTTACGTTTAAGTCTTATGTAATAGGGGCGAGCCTATTGCCATCAACTGAAATCAAATTTGCCGCACGAATCCAGACTCCGTGGCTGCTACTGAGAAATTCCTAATGGAAAAACCAATAGCACTTTGCCCGACCCATGTATTGAACCCAGGACCACATGCTCAGCAGTCGTGCCTGCGACTACTTGACCAAAGAGGCAGTCAACCACAACAATGAGGCAACGAGGTATTCACGTTAAACTTAAGCTACCATAGAGAAAATTTATCTAAGAAAAGGAAAATCTCAAGGGATGACATTAAGAAGCTATCAGTCATCATACCCCGCCCAGAACCCATATTACATTCACGAAAGAAACCTAAGATAGCAAAAATACCAAACTGGTTTATTTTTTGTTAGTTGAGAAAAAACAAGATCATTAAGTCTTCTTTTGTGTTAGAAATTATACTTGAGCATAGCATTGAACTGTCATGTGTTGAACTGGATAAGCATGTTATAGTGTGCGTATACAGACCCCCTAATTATCAAAACTACTCTATTTTTGAGTCAGTTATGGAAGATGTTTTGGGTAAACTTTCAAGTGGTAATAAATCAGTAATCATCTGCGGTGATTTTAATATTAATATTTTAGAAAATAACTCTAATAGCAGTAGACTATTAAGCCTTTTTAAATCTTTCAATTTGTCGAATGTGTTTTTAGAACCAACTAGAATAACTACAACAACTTCCACTTGCATTGATAATGTTTTCTGTGGCTGCGACTATTTGGAGAAGGCTGTTGTAAATTACCTCCCCTCTGATCACTGTGGTCAAACTGTGTCTTTTGAATTTAACACAGCATTACAAAAAGTACAGATACAAACTAGACCAATAACTTCCAGTGCCTTGATCACATTTAATAGCACTTTAATTGACAAGTTAGGTATGCAGGGCCTAAATATGAAGAATGTTAATACTATATATGAAGAATTCTTTTCATTAGTGCAAACTGAATTCAATAATACCTTTAAGAAGAAAACTAAAACTATCTGCCCGAAGTTTTTATTCAGTGACTGGGCAACTAAAGGCATCAGAAAAAGTCGGGAAAGACTTTTTGAATTGTATGGCCTTAAGCCTTATATCAATACGGAAACGTTTAATAAGTATGTTGCTACTTTTTCTAAAATTTTCAAAAATACCTGCAAAGCAGCTAAAGCCTTATTTATTAGCAACAAGTTGAAATCTGCAGACAACAAGATTAAAACAGTTTGGAAAATTATAAACAATGAAACTAATAGAACCAAAAGACACAACACTGATTACACACTGGACTCTTCCCGAGGGCTCATTAGCGCAAATGTCGATGTTGCTCAGGAATTCGCAACGTTCTTTACCAATATTCCAGTCAAAACCACAGAAACGCTAGATTCTTCGCCATCCCTTGCCATTAATTTATTGAAAGAGAATGTTTCAGCCTGTCCTGTTGAATTTAAATTTTCACATATAAACCCTATGGTCGTTATGAAGGCTTTTAAGCAAATTAAAATAAAAACTACTGAAGACCTTTGGGGTATGTCTACTAAAGTTTGTCAATCGATTGTTGAGACAGTAGCTCCCTATTTAGCTTTAATATTTAATTTATGTGTAGACCAAGGGGTATTTCCGGATTTGATGAAGTATAGTAAAGTTATACCACTTTTTAAATCTGGAGACAGCAAAGACACAAATAATTATAGACCCGTATCTATTTTGCCGGTTTTCAGCAAGGTGTTTGAAAAAGTGATGCTAAATCAAATGCTCAATCATTTTAATCGAAATGACATCTTACACGATCAACAATATGGTTTCACCAAAGGCCGTTGCACTACTGACGCCGGTGTCACCTTGCTAAAGCACATCTTTAATGCATGGGAAGAGGCAAAAGACGCAATAGGCATTTTTTGCGACCTATCCAAGGCATTTGATTGCGTGGATCACGACACACTGTTGCTGAAACTTGAGCATTACGGACTAGGAAAACAAGCACTTAGCTTAGTAAAATCATATTTAAATGATCGAATGCAGCAAGTACAAATAAATGGCGTAAATTCGTTAGGATTAAAAGTAAAAATGGGGGTACCGCAAGGCTCAATACTGGGCCCTTTCCTTTTCATAGTATATATTAATGATTTACCTCAGTTACTGAAAAGTCGACCTCAAATGGTGTTATTCGCTGATGACACATCACTGATTTTTAAAGTTAACAGACGTGCACAAGATTTTGACGACATAAATACCGCTATGCTTAAGATTCATAACTGGTTTACTGTAAACAATTTAGTGTTAAATGGGAAGAAAACTAAATGCATAAGATTCGCGTTACCGAATGTAAGAAGTAGTGAATGTAACGTTGTATTGAACAAGGAGATACTCGAATGCGTCGAAAATACAGTTTTCTTGGGGATTACGCTTGACTCGAAACTGCAATGGAGTCCTCACTTAACAGCACTTGCAGGGCAGCTAAGTTCAGCCGCTTATGCTGTCCGTAAAATCCGGCAATTAACAGACGTGGATACCGCGAGACTGGTCTATTTTAGTTACTTCCATAGCATCATGTCTTACGGTATTCTGCTGTGGGGTCGGGCTGCAGATATTGACTCCATATTTATTCTGCAAAAGAGGGCTGTAAGAGCCATCTATAACCTACGCAGACGCGAGTCTCTAAGAGAATTGTTTAAACAGATTAACATCATGACGGTACCTTGTCAATATATTTATGAAAACATTATGTTTGTTCGGAAAAACATTCATCTTTTTAGTAAAATAAGCGACAGGCATAATATTAATACTAGAAATAAGGACAAATTAGATCAACCACGTTTCAGATTGTCAAAAGTACGCACATCTTTTATGGGGTACTGTGTAAAATGTTACAATAAAATACCACTTGACATTTTACAACTTAATGAGAAGAAATTTAAAAAATGCATAAAACAAACACTATGTAAGCGAGCATATTATAAGTTAGAAGAGTATATCGTAGATAAAAATACTTGGCTCAATGCTGGTCCTGCTCCACTGCCACTTGGGTTCACATACTAAGATTTTAATGTTTGGAAGAGATGCTCCCCCTTTAGTTCTTTCATCATTTCTTTTATTTTTTTTCTCGTTTGGAAACTTAGTTACTTTGATAACTATTGTTTTATATAAATTAGAAGCATTATTTGAGTTTTTGTAAGTGTGAGTACCATGTAGACTTTCTATTATGGTTAGTAGGGCTTATCCTAATCTTTATGGTTTTAACTGTAGCTTTGTTTTATTTTCCTGTCTCTACACTGTGCTCACATATAGAAGCAACAATATTGTACCCAGGACTATGTAATATATAACTTGATTTGAAAAGAGTGTCCATGGAGTTTCTTGCCCATTCTTCTCCATGAGATCTACTATTTTCGAATGGGCAACTACAGTCCATTCACAGTTATTATGCCTGTGGCGGGACTGTAGGTAGCTTATTTTTGACTATGCAAAAGTGCCTGTCATGGGTCTATTTGAAATAAATGCTTTGAGTTTGAGTTTGACTGTGAACGTTACCTACGTTTAAGAAGTAACATTTTTTTAATTCGCAATTGTTTATTTTGATCCTGAATATATTTATTTTTGAACGAAATATCACTTTTTTTTTCGTTTTTGAAGTTATTTTGTTTATTCTATAAAAAATGGAATGAATGAAGCATCCAGACAGATGTTCTGAGTATACAATTTTTAATACAAAGTCGTTTTTTCAAATGTGTCTTTAGCCAAGTATGTGAACCAACCTACTTAAATTTATAAAGGGCTTTCTCTAAATAAGTTTTCGGTCTAATTATCTTTTCAGTTCCAGCAACACATTATTGTGTACCAAAGTAATTATTGAAGGCTAGACGAGCAAGCGACACAATGTAACCCGAGTCTCGAGGCCAGTAGGACGGATGCTGCATTCGGGCGACGCTGTAATGTGCACTCTACCTAACGACTTGTCCTCTCGACAACAGCTGTAAAATGTATTTTAAACCATTTTGAAAGCATATTTCTGTCATCAGTAAGTTATGTTTTTGTCCCAAATACTTGGGCAGTCTGACTGTGGTACTACAAGAGTGACGGATATGAATGTTGATGGATGGAGAGGGAGAGGAAGGCCAAAGAAAAGATGGATGGATTGTGTGAGGAATGATATGATAGAGAAAGGATGCCGTGAGGTCTCACAGGGGAGAATGGAAGAAGAAAACGTGTTGCGCCGACCCCGAGTAGAATGGGACAAGGGCAGGAAGATGATGGTGATGATGATGATTTTGGCATTAAGTTAGCCTGAATTTCAATGTTTTCTCTCTCATCTGTATGACTCAAAACGGTGAAGAAAAACATTGTGAGAAAACCGGCATGGCCTGGAACCAAAAAATAATAAGAAGTAATGTGAAATCAACGAGGTCATACTGGGCCCACGTGGTGACGCACATGGTATGTCCTAGCAGTGGTAACATTATGGCATAATATCATTAGCTCTATGTAGGTTTACCTATGCGTGAAAAATGGTATCACTTAGGTAACCACCTAAGTGCCCACGGTGCTAAGGACCTATTCCAAACTTTGCAGACCAATAAATCAGTCTGCATTTTTTTTTATACAAACCAAATTTTGTTCCAACAATATGTCTTGCCCACTTATTTATTACTTTAAATACAATACTTCGCTTGAGAAAATTTTGAATTCATTCACTGATAGTTACGCATAGCCTATAATGCAGGGCCTAAAACATGACATTTTCCACCAGAATTCCATAAATAACGAACGTGTGACGACCCTATGATGAGCAATAACGAATGATGTTTGAAAATTCATCCCCTGAAGGGGTTAAATAGGGGATGTACTCATTCTTAATTTTTCTCGATGGGAGAACATCATGCTAATGACTCGTAAAGTTATAAAATCGTTAAAGAAACAACAAGCCTGTTGCTCGACTACGTAGACAATGAAGCCTTCCTCTCGGGGCCACTAGGGCGTGCGGAGTACTAGGGCAGCTCTGTAATGTGCACTCTGCCTAACGACTTGCATTCACGCGCCGACATCTGTATACGTCATACGACACCTTGCTGCAACGTAGTTATGACAGATGACTTCATAATTAAGCCAGTGATACTGGCCGAGAATGAAAAAAACAAATTATTTGAAAATGGATATTTGAGTGAGCTTTTTTTGTTTCCAAATTGTAAATTATACTGCTGTATGGTTATTTTGGCGCTTGGATGTCAATATCAGGCGGGATTTTGTAAAAGAGGTTTGAATTTAATGGCCGGCCTAACTTCCGCCATTTTAATTTTTTTTCAAAGTTGTGGCCATACATAAAAACGATAGCTGGTATCAATATAAACCAGTTTTGTATGTGACAAAATGTTCTAAAGTGTCACGTTTCCGAGACATGAGCTATCAAAGTTAAAGTACATTCACTGATGGCATCTTCAGCACAACTTTGCTTGATCAGCCACGCATAAAACCCGTATCAGTAGATATCAAACAAGTTTTGTACGAGACAAAATCTTCTAAAGTGTCACGTTTCCGAGATATAAGCTATCAAAGTTATATTTATATCATTAGTTCCGAAAATGGCCACATGTTAAAAGAACCATGCAATACTATAGCGAGTAATCCTGGCTGAAAAAGAAAAGAAAACATACTTGAATTAGGATTTTTGAGTGAGGCGTGTTTTGTTTTCAAATTAAAAATTAAGTAAGCTGAGGCTTAGAAGGTTTTATAATTTTGGACACAAAGCGATTTATTAACATTTTGTATGTTAAGTTTAATCCTCAATTTTCATATAAATGCATATAATTGCTTTTCCTGCAGCCTCGTCCGTGTGGAGGTCGGAAATTATCCCACAGGAACCTACTACCGAGATCAAATGTATCCCATATCCTAAGTCATGGTCCACCCAAAAGGTAAATCCGTGCAACGATAAAGCTTGAAAAGATAACAAACAGACAGACATACAGACACACCCAAATACTGACTGAGTTACTTTGACATTTATAATATTAATATAAATGCTTGTCAATCCCTCATTATACTTGTATAAAACAGTTTACGTGTCACATATGCAATAGTCATTGTAAGAAAAAGGTCCACTCAAAACCCCCCATCCTCCCATCTTCCTTCAATGGAAAAGCTGTGTTTTTATCTTTTTACCTCGGGCTTTTCTTGTGCAGCCTTTGGAGTACGTAAGTTCAGTTTCTTTCCGAAAAAGAAAGAAAAGAAATGTGATTAAACACCGTTAATGCACGTACGAGTTATAACAAAGAGATTATGTACCGAAACGTGTTACGAATATGGTGTATTTTTGTTTGTAACTAAATATTTTTAACGAAAAAGAATTTGTTAAAGATTGTTTGCCACTGTGGCCTACATACCGAAGTTGGACCACAAGCATTAGGTCAAGTCGGTGCTAATCTAGATTATTCAAAGGTTCTCAGAAAGGCTTGGTTCAAGTCTAGGCAGCTAGGGCTGTATAGCAACTTACACAAAAACATATCATATATTAAAACCATGTGTTTATCTAAAGATAAGCAAAGCATATAAATTAACATACACGTGTTAGCAAAGCCTTGTATAAAAAGATCAAACTCTGAATAAACAAAGAAAACAAAGCATGTTATTTATCTACGAAAAATTTACGTAAGAAAAGCAAAAGGCTCACAGATTTGCCTATTCACTTTGTACCGAAAAATCTTTCTTAAACGTAGCTCAATTCAGAAATTGATACCCACAATTTTTCTTAAGGTTCGTGGTATTAGAATTCAGGAATAAAGTAAGGCGAGGTGTATAGCCGTAACAATAATTCACTGAATGAAATATTGCCAACACCCACCGTGGTACATTCCGGTGTTTCCATCACAATTCCGAATATGCTTAATGTTAGTAGGTGTCCAGTAATTTATTTAGTAAAACGAATCTCAACTCAGTAATTCTCAGAAGTTTCACATGGCAATTAATTAATAAACGGAATACGGGAAAGAAAATTCTCGGTAATGTGTTTCCGTGAAAAGTAAAAATCTTCTCAGCGTATCTTGTAATGATTTTAATTAGTTCCAGGTTTTGTATAACAACATAACATAACCTAACGCCTGTAATCCCCGTAAGGTTAGGCAGGAGAGTACCTAACAGTAAACCCACATTTCGCCAGTTACGTTTACGTCCCATGTAATAGGGGGCCGCTACTGAGAAATTCCTGATGGAGAAACCCAATAGCACTTTTCCCGACCCTGGAATTGAACCCAGGAGCTCATGCTCAACCGTCGCGCTTTTTTCAGTAGCTCAATTCAAAAATATATACCCACAATTTTTCTTAAGGTTCGTGGTATTAGAATTCAGGAATAAAGTGAGAGCGAGGTGTATAGCCGTAACAATAATTCACTGAATGAAATATTGCTAACACCCACCGCGGTACATTCCAGTGTTTCCATCAGAATTCCGAATATGCTTAATGTTAGTAGGTGTCCAGAAATTTTTGATCAAGTAAAAGTATTTAAATGTTGTTTCATGTCGTGGGGGTAGTAGGTATACCTAAATTTAATAATGTTTCAGGAAATAGGTTCATCATAAACATATTGTTCCAACCTCCCAGTGGGGACAATCTCGACGGAAATGTAGCTGTGTGGATTCTGGAGCTCTGTCACACGACGAAGTGGAAGTGCTATCTATTGTTTAATATCCTTTTTAGGGTTCCGTAACCGAAAGGTAACCAACGGGACCCTATTACTAAGCCTGTAGCCTGCATCTCATGATCCGTAATAGGTAAACAGTTGAAATTTTCACAGAATGTGTATTTCTGTTGCCTCTATAAGAACAAATATATTTAAAAATTAAAGAGGGCCCGGATTACTACGATGGTACGGAACCCTTCTTGCCCGAGTTTGACTCGCACTCGGCTTTGTGTTACGTGGGCCGAACATAATTTTTCAACTTAGCCTATTGCTTGCATCATACAAGTATTATATTATTATTCATTGTTACACTAAAACAAGTACCTATTTTGCTCTAGTAATACTATTTGCTACATAAAAATATTCCACAACAACTAAGACATAGAGTATATAAAGGTGTCATGAAGCGGTATGTAAATGTGACGTCATGCAGATCGACTGATGCATGGCCGGGGCAACCGCGCCGGTAACATTTCCTTTATTATACAACAGTATATACCTACTATACATTTATGTGTAAGGCATCGAACTGTAGAACAAGAGGTCGTGAGATTGCACCTTTATCTATTGCAGGCAAGCTTACCGAAGCGTGTTATCAAAGTTAGATAACGTTCTATTACTAAGATAGATTCATCTATACAAATGAATACAATTTAAGTGTCTGCTTGCAATTTCAAAATAACAGCTTTGCGGTACTTATAACAAAAAAAACATATTTTTTATTTTTTGTCTGTCTCTGTATGTCTGCCGTTTTGTTCCGGCTAATCTTCGAAACGGCTTTACCGATTTTGACGGGACCTTTACTGGCAGATAGCTGATGTTATCAGCTACTTTTATTTTAGAAAAAGGATTAGAGTTCCGTGCAAAAAAATTAAAACCCCTTAAATTGTTAACAAAATCCGATCCAAATTGGGAAGTAGTATTTTTGTAATAATTTTGATTGAGGTCAAGAGTAGGCCAATTTAATATTAAAAAAACACGCGGACGCGGGCACAGATGGTCTTGGCTAAATCTATTGAGAAAACATGTAAAAGGTTAATTGCCTTTTAAAACGTACCTTTTATTGTATTTAATTACTGGAGAAGACAAAGCGGAAAGGGGGCTTGCGGCTATGTAATAAGAGTCGCACGGATCAGTCTTGTTGAGATCGGTCCGTGGATGGGTGACCGTACGAAACACATCTCATACTTTAACGTGGCTCTGGAAGCACATTAATCTTTGAAAGTCAACCAGTTACCAAGAGATCACGGGTTGCCCATTAACTATGGGTTGTGGAGGTGAAATCGCTTCATGTTAAATCTTGGAACTCAGCTGCATCAGGTCAGCCCCAACATGGTTGAGAAAAGACCAACTAGATGACGATGAATCAGAGAAGACAAAGACCCTGATACTCAATTATAAGCTATCTGATCATGCAATTATAATATCAGCGTAACAATCTTAGGATGCTTTTTTCAAACATCTTATTTTCGAATATTAATATTAATTAGTGATGAGGTAAGCTTGTCATTAGCGATTGATTGATGGTCGGCGCTTCGTTCCAGAGAATAACAAACATTTCAATAATGATCAGACGACAAAATAATGAATCATTATCATCTGCCTAGCCTTTTCCCAACTATATTGGGGTCGGCTTCTAGTCTAACCGGATGCAGCTGAATACCAGTATTTTACATGAAACGACTGCCTATCTGACCTCCACAACCCAGTTAGTACTGGGTAATACGATACCCCTTGGTAAGACTGGTTGTCAGACTTTTTGGGCCACTGACTACCTAACGACTATCAAATATCTGTACAAATGACACCCGGGGCCAACGGCTTAACGTGCTTTCCGAGGCACGGAGGAAACTCGGTATGTCATGGGTGGTCACCCATCCACAGACCAACCTAGGCAAGCACGGCTTAACCTAAAGATCGACCCGAACGGCTGTTATTTTTTAGCCACGAGCTCCTAACGACAAAATAATGAATATCTTCGAGATTTATCTATTATCTTGAATAAGAAAATCACGAACTCGGGTGAATCTGAAAAAAAAATATGCGTATAACGATTCTCGTGTCTATGTAGGAGTTATGAACGGATAATTATGTGTAGCTTTGTTATCACTTTATCAATAGACAAATAATGTGATAAAGAAAGTTGGGCTGTATTTTATAAGCAAAAGTTCTCTTATATTCCTTACAAAATACAGCCTAGATATAACATTATTGTGCGATGCGGACGTTTTTATGACAAACCTATAAATGAATAGATCCAAACCTATAAAAATAATAAATTTACGACAAGCAAACAATGCTTCTGAGACAGATATTACTCTGATGATGAATAATGATAAAGAAGCTTATTGTATCTTAATTTATTTCAATTTCCACCCGCTTTGTACGTTTGTGAACACAATAAAGAACAATTCATGTATCACGTCGTTCAATATAGTCTAACTAAAACAATTAACATAAAAGGAAGTATAACAAAGAAGCCGAAATATGTATTCGTTGTAAAACAGCTCCTTCAAAAGTTTGTTCAACCGCAAAACTGAAGTTTGAACTGTGCCTTTATGAAGGAACGCCAATGTAATAAAGGTTTATTGAAACTTATTATATCCAGGAACGAGTTCAGTTACCTGTTTTAATACCTAAACATATCCATCATGCCCCTGACAAAGGCCGACGAACCCTCTGCAATCAATTACCGTAAAGGTCAGCACTAATGTCCTACAGATCACTTATCGTCTATTCAACAACGTCTTATTTACAAAAGAAATACAACATTTAACGTTTTTATAAGCATTCTCAACATTTATAATTCATGAAGCTTGTAACGCAAGGTGGCACCTATCCTTGTAAATTATTCCCGAGCCCACGCCGGATCCCATCCCTTTGTTGCGTATTACTTTTAACGGCCTTTTCAAAGACTGTTTCATGTATAATCTACGAACTCTTTTTGTTCTTCAGTACAAACGTGTCTTGACATAAACACAATTGGGTAACAAATAAGTAAACGCTGAAAGGGACAAATGCGCGAGTGGGACAAACGTGTTCGTTGGTAAATACGTCTGTAAAACAAACAGTGAGAGTAAACAAAGTAGTCTTTGCATCTGGTACTTGATCAATATCCGTGTCCTTGACATTAGAGCAAACCACTCGCATCCGAGCTCTCAATACCTATTCATATCTCGTTATTCAATATTCACCCACCTTATAGTCCAGCGGCGGAATAATTCAGCACTGCTATTTCAGTAACAGAGGTATCACACCACTGGCTTGCACTAAATAATTCCGTTTAATTGAGTATCCTCGCACGAGTCACTGGCGAATAATTTTCTGGTCGGCGTAGCGCGTAGTCGCGATTGCTACGAATCGTAGCGGCGCGTAGCTCGCGGTCGTAGCGGCGCGCGGGAGCAAGTCGACTGGCCGCCCGCCTGCTTCGCGGACACGGATTGCCGTACACAGGGTACTTACGGTGTACAGATAAATTTTCCTTTGCCGTACGGCAGAATGGTAGGTTAGTTTGATAGTTCGATGCTGGTCTTTGAATAAGTTTGCTTTGAATAGTCGAAATATTAATTTGGTTCAATGATTATGTGTTTTTTGTTAAGTATGGCGTTGTAATTATGGAATATGAATTGTATGATAGTAATTTATTATTTGATTTTGGGCATTATATTATCTGTTCTTTGTTCTTAAAAAAAATAATCAAGGTATCTGAATAAATGATTTTCTCATAAACAATAGCTGCTACATTCTACTTTATCCAACTCTAAACACATAACAATATTAAAAAACACAATCCCTCTGCATTGTTCTATTTTTAGCCCATAATCATAACCGCGAACACGATAAAATATTTCAACGTTCTCCGACCGCGGAATAATTTAACAACTCTGCGAGCATCTGTGTTGGTTGCCTACTCTGTGCATCAAGGAGCCGCGCGGTGCGCAGGCGCGCGTGACGTCAGCGCAGGCTCCCCCTCCCCCTGCCCGCCGCGCCGCAGTCCCCTCGCCGCCCACACCGAGCCGGACCGCGGCGTGAACCACTGGCTCCATACATCACTGCCCGACACACGACCAACGTGATAGAATGCTACTGAAGAAAAAATGCAATGGAAAATGTACTGACAGACTGAATTATTTCGTACATAAACAGATGTTTCTCCTAGGACGAGACATTGAATGAAACGTTTTAGTTCACCCGATGAATTTCAATTGACCAAAACAATGAATGCGATAAAACAATAGAACTTTTTCGTTGATCTACATCCACACTTTGTTTATTTCGTTTCGTAGACAGGTGCTCAGAAACTTGATCTTCGTTGACTTGAATGTCAAAGTTCCTTGTAACCTCGTTATGAACTTGTAAGTTCTTTGAATTTCTGATATATTCCGGGAAAGCATATTACATTAAAAGTTGTTAAAGCAATCTGAATCCTGGAAAATTGTAGATCACATTTCCACGTGGAGAAATAAACTCGTATTTAGATTCGTAGAAGTAATCCATCAAGTTGAGTGACTATAAAATTTAAATACACATACCTGAGTATTTTTATTTATTTAGTAGGAAACTTCCTTACTGCAATATGTTAGTGTATTTTTAATTTAGCTGATGGTGTGCAAGGATCCTCTTAACAAAAAATAATCACACTGTCGAAACTGAGTCTGTTACTGTTAGCCTGCATCATCCCACAGCTGGACAAAGACCTCCTTCCATGACTTCCAGTATAATAATAATGTGGACCATTGCCAGTTAGTTTTCTCACGTCCTACAATCTTCTATGAGGTCTGCTGCGTCGGCTTCTAGCTGTCACAGTCAATAAACGATTCTTTCTTTTTTCTTTATCGTGTGGTTAGTGCCTTACCTGGTGTCAGGGTTTTAATGCCGCCCACCATAGGAAATTGGCTCTTAGCATACCGTCGAGAAAAATGTGTCAGGCATGCTGGTATCACGATGTTTCCCTTCACCGAAGTAAGTGATAATTATACTATACGCTCATGAATCCGAAAAATCGCAGGTCTTGGGTTCAAACTTCAGACCTATGATTTGGCAGTCCGACGGTCACACCGCTAGATTATCACTGCTTTTTAAGTGCTTAATAAAGGATTTAAAAAAATTGATTACTGTGAAAAAAAGATTTTTTTAAAGCTACACGAAAGTGCTTATTAGAAAATGCTATAACTGTAACATATCTGTATTTAAGTGCACAGGTGTTAAAGAGCAATTGCATTTATCCTGTCAGTCACACCCGTTCGGTCTCAAGCTCGCCACAGACATGTGATGTCTGACATAGCTCACACGTCACGGTGTTGTTATATTCTTGAAGTATTTTAATTAAGGGTTAGACGTTTAAGATCGTGAATTTGGAAGTTCAGTTTGGGCTCAATAAAAACTATATGTGATCAGTTAATTTTAGGTCGAAAATCTCGTTCATAAGTTCAAATCAACATTGAAATTACCATATGAAAATCTATGAAAATATGCATCGAAGAGATGCGTTTGACAAGTTCTCAACTTCAGTTTCTAAAATCAGACACAAGATACTTACATTTAGTATTTGAACAATCTGGGAGTATTTCTAGCAACAAACATACAGTTCAAACTATTAAGAATCTTCCTCTACACAGTCACAAAATGTTTTGCTATTTACTGTCTACGAGTACTAAGCCGTGAGTAATGCCACAATGTGGGACAATTTCTAAGAGACCTCAAGAACGTCGCTTCCTCGTAAACACGACGACACACAAAAGCGTATCTTAGTGAGGCTAATATACTAAGAAAATAAGAGCATTACTCCTCAACACACACAAATCTTGCTTCTACAAACCTCATACAACTTCAATAAGATCTTTCATCCGTGTAATGGGCTCTGTTTTCTGAAACAAGAGAATATGAAGTAAAATACGGAGCGGCGAGTGTGAGCGAAGCTGTGTATGGTGTTGAGACGCATCTGAGCGGAATTCTATGATGGTCATATAAAAGGGACGAAGTTTTCTGTGAGAGCCCTTTCTATTTGGGGTTGTCGTCGGACCCCCGCTGTTACACTGACCCTCCGAGGGGTGAGCGGTGCAAGTGAACTACTTATGTCATAAAATGATTTCGTTTTTTTTTTAGTTTTATTGGGCGTTCTTTTGTTTTGTTTTTTTTTATTGTTATAGTTTGATGTTGTAATGTTTGAATCGAAAGAAAGTTTTTGTTACAGTAGTTTTCTGTTATGAATTAATTTTGTAATAAAATAGTAGGAACATAATGTTGGCACTTAAATAAGTGCTTTACGGTGACATTTCTCTAAACTCATAAAATTAAGACTCGATAAAACATCTCAGTGTAGTTCTAAGAAAAGACTATATACTTAAAGGGGCGCCATAACGCTATCATGTTTAAAGAAAAAGATATTCCAAACTGTTACAATTATGTCTAACACGAAAATAAAGAAGCAAGCATTTAAGCTGCTTCATTTACTAAAGTATTACGAAATCTATTAGAGACGACATTATTTTTCTCCGCGGCATATTTTTTCATGCTAATGAATGGATGAAAATATTTGATCTTCTTCATCGAATTTATTACTTTAAGAGTTTTACGCATAAAGTAACAAATTCGATGACAAAAATAGTTTTCTTGGGGAGGACAGATCTCTGGTTAGGCAGATCACTTACAACTCCAGTTATCTAACTCCGTTACCTCTATTACCTGTGCTGTGACGTAAATGTGACTTTTGTGTTGTCCTTAGTATTTAACCTTGTAATGAAGAATGAGGAATGGGGTGTAAAGTTTCTCATCCCCTATTTAAACGGAAGGATCCTTCGACGGGTGTTGTGTCTGGTGGGCTACGGCCCTAAGGTTATCGTCGGGTTTTTTATATGGTCTCAACCTTAACTCGAGGAATACTTCAATGTCGCGATTCATGATATTGATGTTAGTACTTCATTTGAGTCATAGATGTCGCTGTAGTAGTTTTATGCCGCTATAACCTTACTACAAATCTCAAAATACCTCCCTACTAAAACAATCGTCGTAGTAGTTAGTAGACAAAATAACCAACACACAATGATCTAGCCTACATTAATATCCATTTTCACTAACACCAAATAAAACCACAACAAGGCAGTAATATTTAAGCATTCATTTAAGTGCCGCTTAGTCTTAATACAAACGTACATTAGTGCCTTCTCAGATTTTTACGACACATTTATCACCCTAAAGGCCCATCTACAATCAATAACAACACAAACGACGTATAAAAAATACATCACAAATACATTAATCATGACTAGTATCCTTCCCCGCTAGCTCTTACGTCAGGGACCCCGTATAAGGATTGGGGACTATTAACAGAAATGCGCTAGTGATCGCGTGATATCGTCCCCCGAACTCACCCCGTCACCGACGCATTGTATCAACTGTTGTCACCGCCCTTATTAATGCGTAAGTATCGTCAACTGGTACAATGAAACAGATTTTGGGAAGATTAGAATAGAATAGAAAGCATAATATGACGTAAAATTATTATATTGTCAGATAAATATTTGAATAAAACTGATAATGGTATGTTTCTTCGTTTTCCGCGAGCACTTGGATTTTAAATTTAATTTTGAGTTATTTTGATACATCCAATTTCGTTAAAAATAAAAACTCAAAAATATTCTTCTCAAAATACAAGCGCTTTATTGTTGTTTTACTTACGATTGCTTAATTTTTGTTCTGCTGCGACGTTACGATTCACAATAAATTATGCACACATGCTTTGAATTATTGTGAACCCTAACGTCGTCATCGGCCTAGCCTTATCCCAACTGGCAACAGTCTGGAACGACCTGGCCTGGCCCAACATGGGCTCTGCGAGCGACTGCATATCTGACTTCCACAAACCAATTAGTACTGGGTGATACGGTACTCCTAAGAAAGACTGGTTGTCAGACTCTCGGGGCCACTGACTACCAGTAACGACTGTCTAAGATCTACAAATGACATCCGGAACCAACGGCTAAGTGTGGTTTCCGAGGAACCGAAGAAACCCAGTATGTCATGATGGTCTCTCATCCACAGTCCTACCTAGGCAAGCGCGGCATAACCTTGAAGATCGATCCATGCGATACCTCTTGGTAAGACTGGTTGTCATACAACCAATACCTGATGTTGCGGATACTATTAATACCTAATCCCCGAGTTTGGCTAGCTACCCGTCAATCAACATGTAGATATGTGCATATTATGCGCAGTGCATGCATTTAATCCTAATGGCTCCTGCAGACACTCGAACATCAATTATATCATTGATGGATTACTGAATAATTAATGGTAATCTTGTGTGCAAACGGAGTACGTTCGGTAAAATGTAGCTTATGTGTGGGCTATTAAATTGGATGCTAATGCAACTATCTGACCTATATTATATTTTGTATGAAGAAGTAAAGACTTAACCTGAAGGATTATTAATTAATGTAACTTTTGAAAGTATTGTGGTACTCATAGTACTAAATTGGATGTCAGTGCAACTATCTGGCACCTACACGTTCTCTGGCTTGATTACCATTAATGAAGATGTACTTTATGTAGGAATTAGTATGATACTGTCGCGACAGGGGAAAATAATGGTTAAGTAACTAAATACCCTACGACAATTTTGCTGTCTTATAGCCATTGCATACAACTGTTTGGCAATGAAATAATGACATCATTGCAAAAAAAGTACGGACAATTTTAATCAGTCGTCATTTTGATTAATTATTACCTGGAGTAATTCATCGAACTTTCAGTTTAATCAAAATAACAGCTTTATTTCTGTTTTCATTTGAAAATAGAAATACATTTAGTTTAGTTTAGTCGGTAACCAACATGCCAACTTCATGGAATACTCCAAAAGTTTCCTATGATAATACGCTTTCAAACAAATTTAGTTTCAGTAATACCTCGTATTACTAGGAACCGTGGAAAACTTTCCCAGAACATGAAAACAGAACTATTATGTTAGATACCTACTACCTGAATCTGTAACCTGTATTTCTGGAATCTTTCAGTAAATATTACTTTAAATTAAATTGAGTTTTCACCAACAATTTTTAGGGTTCCGTACCCGAAGGGTAACCAACGGGACCCTATTACTAAGCCTCCGCTGTCCGTCCATCTGTCTGTCAGCGGGTTGAATCTCATGATCCGTAATAAGTAGACAGTTGAAATTTACACAGAATGTGTATTTCAGTTGCCACTATAACAGCAAAAAATAAAAATTAATTAAAGAGGGCTACCCTACTACGCTGGTACGGAAGCCTTCATGCGCGAGTCCGACCGCACTTGGCCAGTTTTTGGTGTTTGAATGCACTTAACACTTTTGTTTACCTTTTCATAGATGTGTCGACGTTGCTTCATCATCAGTAATATGTTTCTCGGATCCGGTCGTTAGTACGGACATGAAATGAGTTGGAAGTGCGCCGGTAGTGACATCACGCAACCTACTTACAGGTCTGTCACCACGGCATGCTTCTACATAGCCCTGATGTTCAGCTCGAGTCGAGGGCGACAATCAATGTCTGATTGCGGCGGAGTTGAGACGTCTTGGAATTGTGTCCCGTGCTATTGTGTTAAGTTGTAATCTCAAGTAATCTTTAGTTTTACTAGAAACAGTGTATCGCACCCAGTATATTTTCATAGCACGAAACCCATCGTTTGCCCACATGATGTACAAGCCTAACGGAGTAAATCCGGACGTATCCGACATGTATTTTATACACACATATCACACATAAACAGAGAGTAACATAATTATAACTCATTCAACCCACCTCACACGTACTCCCCTTCACAAGCCGAGTACCGCTAAACTAGTCAACATTCTAATTCAAATATCTTTTAACTGTGTGTCAGTAAAGCTTTGACTACATCCACGTCTTTGCGACTTCAGCGAACTGACAGTTTTTAATGAGTTCCCTCGCGATTACACTGCCTTGAATTTCTTGGTACACATCGTAAACAGTCTATGTTAGTTTCTACCTTTTTAATGTTTCTTTTGATTTTTTTAATGAGTGTAATTTTTATCGGGATTGGGTTAGTTGAGTTTTGTAGGAAAGAGGAACATAACATCACGCCTGTAATCCCCGAAGGGTTAGGCAGAGGCGTAGGTAGTAGGTACCTCTTAGTACACCCACATTTCGCCAGTTATGTTTTTTAAGTCCCATGTAATAGCGGGCGAGCCTATTGTCATCAACCGGGCATAAATCTAGACTCCGTGGCTGCTACTGAGAAATGTCTGATGGAAAACCCAATAATAATTTGCCTGATCTGGAAATCGAACCCAGGACCTCACGCTCAGCAGTCGCGATTGCGACCACTAGACCAACGAGACAGTCAGAGGGAAAAAGTAAGTAGTGTTTAACTGATTTTTTTTCCTAAAGTTGAGAATTATAGGAACATTTCATGAAGAGACGATGCACACATGTCCGTCCATGCATGGAATCAATGAAAATAACAACGCGCAAACCTATTAGGTCCTTTTAATTTATATTCTTTTGTTGTTCCTCCATACAAAAAACTGTTGTACCGCCTTTCACACGGTTGATCCGTTATTTTTAATGGACCGTTAATTTCAATGTCCCATTTTATTTGTGGTGATCGCGATTTTATTCGCATGGTGTGTTCACACGAGCCGACGATATCGGATACGATAAAATAACATTATTCGATTCAGACTCGTGTCAACTCGCTCATACAAGTACGCGTGCCAAAGACTGACACTAATGGCACAAAAAAATAACAGATCGCCTTTGTGTGAACAGGCTTTAACGTTTCAATTGGTTAAAAATAATAGAACCACAGAACAGATGTTTAAATTCAATTCCTTAGTTTTTCAACTCCACTATCTTCCGTTATTTTATTTTTTCTTCACAATATCTGACACGAACAGACAAAGGAACGGTGAAATATGTCTGAGCCTGTACCAGGATTGCATGACTGAAGCGAATCCCTCAAAAATGGACGTTTATTACGGTACATCAGATACTCCAGCTTATTTATGTTCTTAGATTAACAAATACGCCAGGTATTCGGGTCAGGTATTATGGATTGTTCTATATCCTAATTTGCATACTGTAAAACTATACACGTGGATATAATGCCTTCTTGAAACAATATCAATGATAGAATTTTAAGTAAAAACACTCTATTCGATATTATCGCCATTGTTGATATCAAACGACGAGAGGGGCTCGTGGCTAAATAATAACAGCCGCTCGGGTCGATCTTTAGGTGAAGCCGTGCTTGCCTAGGTTGGTCTGTGGATGGGTGACCACCCATTACATAACGAATTTCCTCCGTGCCTCGGAAAGCATGTTAAGCCGATGGTCCCGGCTGTCATTTGTAGATCTTAGACAGTCGTTACGGTAGTCAGTGGCCCAAAGAGTCTAACAACCAGTCTCGGCAAGGGGTTTCGTGTTACCCAGTACTTACTGGGTTGTTGAGATCAGATAGGCAGTCGCTCCATGTAATATACTGGTGCTCAGCTGCATCCGGTTAGACTGGAAGCCGACCCCAACATAGTTAAGAAAAGGCTAGGCAGATGATGTTGATACCAAACGATTAAAAAAAAAACAAAAATAAACAATATATTTTGCTGCAGCAAATTTTGAAATATGCCATAAATATCCTTTCAATAAAATTCATATATATATATATATGAATTTTATTGAAAGGATATTTATGGCATATTTCAAAATTTGGGGTCGGCTTCCAGTCTAACCGGATGCAGCTGAGCACCAGTATATTACATGGAGCGACTGCCTATCTGATCTCAACAACCCAGTAAGTACTGGGTAACACGAAACCCCTTGCCGAGACTGGTTGTTAGACTCTTTGGGCCACTGACTACCGTAACGACTGTCTAAGATCTACAAATGACAGCCGGGACCATCGGCTTAACATGCTTTCCGAGGCACGGAGGAAATTCGTTATGTAATGGGTGGTCACCCATCCACAGACCAACCTAGGCAAGCACGGCTTCACCTAAAGATCGACCCGAGCGGCTGTTATTATTTAGCCACGAGCCCCTCTCGTCGTTTGATATCAACAATGGCGATAATATCGAATAGAGTGTTTTTACTTAAAATTCTATCATTGATATTGTTTCAAGAAGGCATTATATCCACGTGTATAGTTTTACAGTATGCAAATTAGGATATAGAACAATCCATAATACCTGACCCGAATACCTGGCGTATTTGTTAATCTAAGAACATAAATAAGCTGGAGTATCTGATGTACCGTAATAAACGTCCATTTTTGAGGGATTCGCTTCAGTCATGCAATCCTGGTACAGGGTTAGACATATTTCACCGTTCCTTTGTCTGTTCGTGTCAGATATTGTGAAGAAAAAATAAAATAACGGAAGATAGTGGAGTTGAAAAACTAAGGAATTGAATTTAAACATCTGTTCTGTGGTTCTATTATTTTTAACCAATTGAAACGTTAAAGCCTGTTCACACAAAGGCGATCTGTTATTTTTTTGTGCCATTAGTGTCAGTCTTTGGCACGCGTACTTGTATGAGCGAGTTGACACGAGTCTGAATCGAATAATGTTATTTTATCGTATCCGATATCGTCGGCTCGTGTGAACACACCATGCGAATAAAATCGCGATCACCACAAATAAAATGGGACATTGAAATTAACGGTCCATTAAAAATAACGGATCAACCGTGTGAAAGGCGGTACAACAGTTTTTTGTATGGAGGAACAACAAAAGAATATAAATTAAAAGGACCTAATAGGTTTGCGCGTTGTTATTTTCATTGATTCCATGCATGGACGGACATGTGTGCATCGTCTCTTCATGAAATGTTCCTATAATTCTCAACTTTAGGAAAAAAAATCAGTTAAACACTACTTACTTTTTCCCTCTGACTGTCTCGTTGGTCTAGTGGTCGCAATCGCGACTGCTGAGCGTGAGGTCCTGGGTTCGATTTCCAGATCAGGCAAATTATTATTGGGTTTTCCATCAGACATTTCTCAGTAGCAGCCACGGAGTCTAGATTTATGCCCGGTTGATGACAATAGGCTCGCCCGCTATTACATGGGACTTAAAAAACATAACTGGCGAAATGTGGGTGTACTAAGAGGTACCTACTACCTACGCCTCTGCCTAACCCTTCGGGGATTACAGGCGTGATGTTATGTTCCTCTTTCCTACAAAACTCAACTAACCCAATCCCGATAAAAATTACACTCATTAAAAAAATCAAAAGAAACATTAAAAAGGTAGAAACTAACATAGACTGTTTACGATGTGTACCAAGAAATTCAAGGCAGTGTAATCGCGAGGGAACTCATTAAAAACTGTCAGTTCGCTGAAGTCGCAAAGACGTGGATGTAGTCAAAGCTTTACTGACACACAGTTAAAAGATATTTGAATTAGAATGTTGACTAGTTTAGCGGTACTCGGCTTGTGAAGGGGAGTACGTGTGAGGTGGGTTGAATGAGTTATAATTATGTTACTCTCTGTTTATGTGTGATATGTGTGTATAAAATACATGTCGGATACGTCCGGATTTACTCCGTTAGGCTTGTACATCATGTGGGCAAACGATGGGTTTCGTGCTATGAAAATATACTGGGTGCGATACACTGTTTCTAGTAAAACTAAAGATTACTTGAGATTACAACTTAACACAATAGCACGGGACACAATTCCAAGACGTCTCAACTCCGCCGCAATCAGACATTGATTGTCGCCCTCGACTCGAGCTGAACATCAGGGCTATGTAGAAGCATGCCGTGGTGACAGACCTGTAAGTAGGTTGCGTGATGTCACTACCGGCGCACTTCCAACTCATTTCATGTCCGTACTAACGACCGGATCCGAGAAACATATTACTGATGATGAAGCAACGTCGACACATCTATGAAAAGGTAAACAAAAGTGTTAAGTGCATTCAAACACCAAAAACTGGCCAAGTGCGGTCGGACTCGCGCATGAAGGCTTCCGTACCAGCGTAGTAGGGTAGCCCTCTTTAATTAATTTTTATTTTTTGCTGTTATAGTGGCAACTGAAATACACATTCTGTGTAAATTTCAACTGTCTACTTATTACGGATCATGAGATTCAACCCGCTGACAGACAGATGGACGGACAGCGGAGGCTTAGTAATACTAGTCTACTACCTACTTAACTTATTTATTTACGAGTACCTACCTTCTTCAAAAGCAATTCTTATATTTAGTCTTAAGACTACCTTGTATTACTCATATTAAGTGAATTGTATTCTTTTTGAGAAATAAATGTCTTAAACCGTGAGGAAAAAAACAGAAGTTTTCTTTGTCTATTTGCGTTTAAGAATTTGTTTAAACGCGCTGTTCCACAAATCGATAGATCAGTAACTAATGACCATATTCAACGTATAACTATTTTTTGTCCCAAATAAATAAAATATTTATAATTAGTTACTACGAGACTAATTAGATAAACACTAATAGCAAATGTTAACAAAGCAGGAAGACTCACATCAACTATCAACTTGATTGAAAACATCAATCAGAAACACAGTATCTGACGATATGCTCGGAATCTCTCCGAGGCACGGACATGACGGGTATCCGCGGCCCGTAATGAAGATTTATCGGTGACCTCTGAATGGCCCCGCAAATTACCCACCGACACATTGGAATGCCGTTGTTGCGCCAAAATGGACCAAAAATGTACCCGTAGCGAAATTAATAGCCTCAACGCTCAATTAGGCATCAAACAAGGTCATGAGTACTCATGAGCTAATGATTTGAACCCATTTCTTGACCTTTTGAAGAAGAAAACCGACTTTTTGTTTTTTTCTCCCATTTTCCTGTAAATTACAGACTTAGAGGTTATTTTCAGCGCAGAATTTACGTTGTTCCCTTATCCTAAGTAACTCCATTATCAAACGCCGGTTAGTGTAAAGCTTGGTAGGAAAAATGGGGTTTTATAGGTAAATATTTGCTTCATTTTCTTGTATTTGCTTTAATCTGACCTCAGTCGGGATTCCCTAACTAGGACGGGGGAAAGTGATAATCATGATAATAGGCTCCCTTAATACTGCTGGGTACAGACCTGCGGGAGGCACACGTTTCAATTTTTTTGGTTCGTTGGTGTACACCATTTTGAAATTTTTTCATTCGTTTAGAGTTATACAGCGTACATACAGTGCTCTGCGAGTACAATATAATAACGCGTTCAGGGTGCTGTTCAGCTGTCGCGCCACTGCAGCGCTTCAGCAATGTTTGCGGTGAGAAATGTGGATGGTTTTCATGCCATCATGCGGAAGCGTTGTGCGTCTCTTATGAGGTGCATGGGTACCAGCTCGAACAGCCTTCTGAGCGTGTTCGTGGGCCGCTGGGACTCGCCGATGTGGCGGCACTGGATGCGACTAAAAACTACGGGCTTGGCATAAACTGGCGCTCCTGTGTTGTGCCGCTTTTTCTGTTGGTTTGTTTTTGTATGTTTTTTTTTTTTTCTTTTTAAAAACGTTGCCCCACACTAGGAATTTCTCCTGTATCGTAGGTGCGTTTACAAACATTTAAACTCACATACACAAACAGCCAGACCCGGAACAACTACTTGTAGGCCATACAAATATTTGTTCCGTGCGGGAATCGAACCCGCGACACGAAGCGCAGCAGTCAATCGCTCAGCCACTGCGCCAACCGTGTCGTCAAAATGTACATGTACTAACAATAGCTTAATAAGATTTTTTGTGTTACTCACAGTATATGGACTACGTCTGAAATAAATGTCTTCTATCCTATTCTATTGGTACCTGCATTGGTTCAATCAAACTTGGGCTTCGTACCCCGCTCAATAACCAAGCGTACGCCACCAAAGGCTGATGGAACTTCACCCGATTTACGAAAGCCTATTCAATTTAATCTGTTCTCGAATTTTCAGTAAAGCTCATGTCAAGTTTTGTGATCGATTGTCCGTTGTCAGGCAACCATCATGGCTATTAGGAAGACTAATATAAACCGTAGGTACTAGGCTTTTTGAATCCAGTTCATCATCAGCCTAGCCTTTTCGCAACTATGTTGGGGTCGGATTCCAGTCTAACCGGATGCTGCTGAATACCATTATTTTATATGGAGCGACTGCCTACCTGGCCTCCACAACCAGTCAGTACTGGGTAATACGATACCCCTTGGTAAGACTGGTTGTCAGACTTTTTGGGCCACTGACTATCGGTAACGACTGTCAAAGATCTACTAATGACAGCCGGCACCAACCTCGGTATGTAAAGGGTGGTCACTCATCCATAGACCAACCTAAGCAAGCACGGCTGAACTTAAAAATCGACCCCGAGCGGCTGTTATTATTTAGCCACGAGCTCCTTTTGAATCCAGTTGTAAGTAACTAATAGGTACAACTATACGGTAAAGCAAATGACTTAAAACTTACCACAAACATGTGTCTTCTCTTACAAAACTCATAATTTTCATCTCGGAAAGGTAGAAACATCATTAAAAGAAAACAAAAGTGAAATCACCCAGGGGGAAACATAAAAAACACAACCTTCTTTGAAAACATGCCCACAAACTTTGTCATGATAAAATAAAAAAAATACCTGCATTAAAAGGCATTTCTTTTAAGGAAAATATGTTAAAGGCAGATGATATTTTCATAGAACATAAATGAAGATGAAAAAAACTGTGACTTTTACGACGACACGCCGCGGAAATTATTTGTCATAAAAATATGACTTTGATGTTATAAAGGGTACTTTCTGAAAAAGTGGGTTTTTTCAGAAAACTTAAGGTTTGCTAGTTTGTTTACTCCGCATTTCATATTCAGTGGTCTATGAATTTTAAAATAACATTTTTTTTTATTAAGGACGTGAATATGTAAATATTCTGTAAAAAAAAATTGCCTCCTTTATTTGAAAAACAAACATACAATTAATAAGTTGCTTAAGAAAAGTCAATTTAGCATTTTCTTTATTACTAAATCGTTAATTGATTAAAGTGCCATATTTTCAGCAATTAATGTTGACAGGCTGCTAAAATATGGCCTTAAACGACCGTCAGATTTATCTTGTTATTCTAAAAAACCTTGAAACCTCACTTGCCTAGCAAAAAGGCACTCCAAACAAAAAGTAAAATTACTCCCTCACAATATGATCCGTTTATTTTTCGGCTCAGCCTTGCTTTGTGTACGCGGGCTCATTTAAATCACCTTGTTTATCTTTTTTCTTCTTCTTTTACATTTTTACTCTCTTATTTATGATAATAACTAATTTTCTCTATGACTGGTACTGATATATTGTTTAGAGCCGTCTATGTTTTAGAGAGTATCTTGTAAGTCTTCATTATAGTAACTGCAGACTTAAAAGACGAAGGTTTCAGTTTAGATTCCTGAAGTAAAAATATTTTCTCCCGGAAAGCATGTTGTTCCGGACCTTAGTACATTTTCACACCTACATAACTATACACCGTGACTTTTTAGTCGTCTTACAAAGGTGGTCCACTTAATGTACCCGACATAAAATAGCTCTAGGTGCGTTTTTTTTTTAACCTACCATAATAAGTACAAAGAAAAATAAATATCATATGAAACATCCTGGTAACGATGCTTACGTGTCAAATGGGAGGACTTACCTACCCAGCGCTCGAGTTCAGTAGATCATCGCTAGCAACAGGGTGTTTTAACTACGTCATGCGTCATAATACTGAATTACATTTTTATTTTTAAATGATTAAAATCTCATAAATACCATTTTTTTTATGAATGTTTAGTAGTCATTGGATACATGAAGTGGGCCGCCGTTGTAAGACGACTAAAAAGTCACGGTGTATAAACAGAAATACATAAGTACTAACAAAACACTTGGAAAATGGGGACCCATAAATACCCCTGTGCCCAATTGGACCATTCTGTTCTGTGCAAAGACCATCAGCCAAGATTACCTCAGCAGCATTCACAATAATTTCTCCTGAGAAAATCTGCGATATTGCCTGCATCAATATCGGTAAATACTAAATTGGTTCAATAACTCTTGTCGTATTCCCTTCTCGAAGCAACCATTATTTACTCTTCTTAGTCACCAATCGTCATTAGAGAAATAGAGTCAGGAATTGGAGTTCATATTTAAAACACTTTTGTACCTACAGCATGGGACAAGGGCAATAGAATAGACAGAAGGTCAACTATTGAAAAAGTTGAATAGGGCAAACCATAGATACAATTTCGAAGATGAACGCAAAACGTACACTGCAGTGACAAAGCCGCCCAATATATAGCAAACCGTAGCGTAGTAACATATTATGATGAAAACGACAATGAAGCCTTTTGGAACCTATACCAATGTTATCCTATTGTTGTTAGGTTTTTCCATTAGGAATTTTTCTGTAGCAGCTACGGAGTCTGAACTTATGACCGGTTGATGGCAATAGGCTACATCACTGCCTAACTCTTCGAGGATTACAGGCGTCATAATATATTATGCTATCACCTATTTTTTCCGGCAATATTGTTTTCCGCAATGTCTTTTGCATTTAATTATTTTGTCCTGATTTCCTTTGCGTTTCGTTACCTTATGTTTCTTCTATAGAGGTCCATTTTATAGGTTAAAATTTTCTCATCAGAAGGTTAATAATGCAGCCAACGTTTACACGTCAGACTGCTCTACACGTTTCCTTAAAAATAATCTATTTACTGAATACATAAAACAAGGTTTTTATTTATTTATTTCTCATGTCACCTGCAGATGACACAAAAGCACCAATATCACTGCTATTTACTTTTTTCATACTAGACCCAAGAAACTTGCAAAGATGAACATTCGACACGAAAAAAGAAGAACGGCGACGCTCTTCGTTTGTTTGGAGTTGACCTTCTTATCATATACCTGTCTGATGACCGGGAAGTGTAGGGCCCTGTCAGTGCCCCCAGTGCTTTGTATCGGTGCCGGCTGCGCTCATTTCTTTAGAGATGGAATTAAATTGGTGAAGGTACTGGTGAACGCATCTTGTATATAAAGAATTAACTTGACTAATTAATGTTGTGCACGTTAATTAGACATGGTACGTACACCTCTGCCTTATCCTTTGGGGAAAACATGCGTGATGTTATATGATGCTATCACGATAATAATATCTGTATATTTATACTGTGGTACTATGTAACTTGTCTTATTATCAGAAGCTAACATTATTCAGGTTAAAAGCAACCAAGAAATTAATTATGGAATACAATCATACTTTATTTTAATTGATATATCGGAATATCAGCAATCGCACCTGACATCAATGTTTTTTCGAAAATTTGTCTTTGCACCTGGTTTCCTGTCTCAAAAACTACATCAATCAAAAAACAATTTCTTTCACATAACAACACCAATTTTCTTCCCCACCTCCTTTTGATGACGTTGCTATTCTAAAATCACTCGCCATTTCTTTGCAGCACAATTGCTCATCAATTGCGCGGGACTGATCATTAGGGTCCACATAAATCAGGCGGCGCTTCCGACGCACGATACGATCTCAATGATGTCGCCTTCCGACTTCTTTCGCTCCCCAACGCGATGTAGAATAGGACTGTCGAGTGTGTTTTGTTTTTTAACTCGGTGTGGCGGAAATGTAATGAGAGGTGAATGTAGTACACTGTATGTAATGAGATAGTTTATATCTAGAGTGACATCAATGATATATAAACTATAGATACTTTGCCCGCGCTCTGTAGTGGCAACATGAATGCAAGGTAATTACCGGACCTCCATTTAGTCGCGTACCTACCAGTACCGCGGCTGTACGTGACATTTAAATAACTTGTGTGAATAACTTCCTCAAAATAACAAAAAAATGCTGTCCTGTGTTTTTAGGAAATGTAAAAATTATATTGCAACTGTGAAACATGCGAAGTATCAAGAAAAATGTATTTTATTTCGATGCCTTCTAATGGCAGCTGGCACCTAATATATATTAAAAATAAAAATAAATATCTCTCTATAACAACAGGAAGAACGTAGATGACATTTAATTTTCTTTCGCTTTCTTCGTTTAATTTCTATCTAGCTACCGATAGTATTTACGCTGTTTTCGACTGCCGTGATGTTCATGCGTCTATTTATATTACGTCATCGAATTGGGTCGTTTATCGTCGTTCGTGTTGGGTAACATTGAATGGGGAAAATGATAAAAAGGTAAGCTTTTCTACAAACACAAAAGTTTATCCGTGCAGTAAAGAAAAAATTAAAAAAAACATTTATTTCAGACAAAAAAGTCCATAGGCAAGGCAAGGTTTTTAGTAACAAGAATTTTGCTTATAATTAATGTTAGTAATTAAAAGTAGAAACTAGACATACCGAATGAAAGAAAAACAATGAAAGCAATGAAGAGTAACTATTATTTTCAAATCTGTGTGCACCCTTTGTAAAAAACAAAAATACAGCATTTGACGAACGACAGATGTAGGTACAATAATTATTATTTCGTTCGACTTCGTGTAGGTACCTACAGCAAACTGGAACTTTCGTGGAAAATGCACTGCTCTTCTTGCTCGTTGCATTTTACATGGAATTGCGACTTCACTCACCAGACGTCAGAACCATCTGAAATGTAGCAAAAACATACTTTATCATTATGCAAAGTAACTTTACAATAACAACATTATAACCGAGGGCAAAGACCTCTACATCACCAAGCTACGTCAAAATTAAGGGTTGCTACACACGTTGCGTTTTCGAGACGGCATTTTATCTACACTAATATTATAAAGAGGAATGATTTGTGTTTTTGTGTGTGTGTATGTTTGTAATGATTAAACTCAAAAACTACTGTGCCGATTTCAAAATTTTTTTCACCATAAGAAAGCTACATTCACCCTGAGTAACATAGGCTATAAAAATCATGTCCACCCGTGCGAAGCCGGGACGGGCCGCTAGTATTTTATAGAACAACTAAGCCGATCTGAAGCAATTACAACACGTATTCGACTTTCATTCGACTCGTAACGTGCTGATTAACGAGTTTTGTTCGACCTCTACCATCACTGAATCACATTCGAGTCGGCTCGGCACAATTCGAGCTAAACCGAGCGGCTTTTTCCCGAACTAATATTACTACTATTATAAATGCGAAAGTTTGTGAGGATGGGTAGATGGATAGATGGATATCTGTTTGTTACTCTTTCACGCAATAACTACTGAATGGATTTCGATGAAATTGGCACAGAGATAGTTTGTAACCTGGATTACCAGATAGAGTACTTTTTATCCAGGTAGAACGATCCTGTTGGACAGTTACCGAACTTCACGCGGGCGAAGCCACGGGCATAAGCTAGTATGGCCATAATTATGTTCGATTTTGCCTCTCGGCTGTACTGAACCATGCCTCATGAAATGAAATTTAATTGGTATCATTACAGTTTCTCACACAATTCGCTAAAACTAGCTTGCAAAATTAAAGAATACATTAAAACAATAAGTGAATCTAATATAATTGGTATGTTATAATAATAAGAATGTCACAATAAGAACGTCAATGATAAGAATGTCAATATAAGAATGCCAATAAAAATATTTTTCAATAAATTAATAATAGGAAAATGTCAACGTGAATCTTTAAGGTTGAGATACTCATTCACAAAATAATAGCATCCCTAAGAGTTCTCGCAGCCCGCTGGCGATCAGACTATTAAGTCCAGATTTCCCCACAAAATTTTCCTGTACCATACTAGACTAAAAATAAATCGATAGGTATTAGGTAAGTAGGTCGGGATGAAGAGTAACTCATCCGTAATCTTCTGCTACAAAACTCTTCAATAGTGCGGTATTAAACGTGGAAGTTTGCGGTAGCCACCGTAAACTAACTATGTGCAAACGCTGAACCATGCTTTACATAGGCTATTATATATATGATAAAGTTATGCTGTGGTTTTACCATGGTGAGGTGGGAAAAGATTTATGCTACTATTATTTTGTCTTACCTGCATAAAACCATTCGGTGTGAAAAATATCAATCGTACAAGTATGAAGGGTGTAACAAAACCCTTAACGAAGGCGAAAGGCACTTGTTCTCCCCGTCATTGCGATCATTTTTTTGTTCTAGACCATACCTGGGAACCTTCCAGTTTCGGAGATATTAGAGGTCAAAGTTAATGTTTGTTTTTAATGTAAGATTTTTACTTTAAACATCTCCACGACCCCCGTACTATTCAATCCATTCATCAGCACAATGTTTTGAGTACGTTACATTGAGTCCTACCGTAAAAAGTGATATTTCAGCCCAAAAAAAAAACATTTCTCAGCAATATTTTTTGCGTAAAGTTACTTAGCTTGATGTACATAATGCTTGGTTGATGGTTTCGTTAAGGGTCTTGTAACAACCAGTTCTGGGAATCGCTTGGTAATATTGATTTTAGGGCCATGTTGAATTCAGATTCTATAGTATAATGTTAGATATTTACTAAAATCTCTTTCCCTAATTGGCTAAATGGATACTTACTTACCAGAGAAATATTTTCTTCCCCCAAAAATCCAGCAACGTATATAGTACAAGATTTATCTTTCATTAGAAGATTAGCTCCCATTCTTACTGATTCTCAAAATTACGATCCCCTTGATGAACGAAAATTGGCAATTTGAACCGAAAAGTTTTGCACCCCTGTAAACGGATGTGTAACTAAAAGAAAAATGGCGAATATTCCCCTATTGTGAACATACTGATACGGGACCCTCGTCCCGGCTAATTTAATTTTTCTCTGTTACCTCATATACTGGGGGATGGGGGTTTTTCTGTTCATTCCCCCAAAACAAAGACGTGCCGAACACGAAATCTTTGTGGGTATACGGTTTTGAAACTCCAATTAGGTACGACTTTGCGGTTGGTCGTGTTTGTCGCATTATTCTTATAAAATATAAGCTCATTTTTCTGCTTGGTACCTAAACACAATATAAGTTAATTCGTTTATAGGATTAAGTTTAAATAGTTGAGTAAAAGCTGTGACTGAAAACGTTTGGAGAAATAGTTACTACTTTGTGAGGTTTTTAAAAAGGTAAATATTGTTGGGCGCTGGTGAAGATAATTAGGTATAAGTCCCGTCATGTAAAACGAACGCTGAGCGACAGTGGAAGGGATGTGTTTGCGCACGTTATACATTCGCGTCGTAAAGTACTAAGCTAATTTTTAATTACAAATGTATAATTGTTTCATTGTAGAATGGTAATAGATAGTTTACTGGCTATTTAGAACTTTGGAACAGGCTGGAATAAAAAAAAATTGAGAAAGTTTATTTGAGCGGTCAGCGTTCTTTTTACGTGACGGGACCTATACCTAACTACCTACTTAATTACATGAGTTTCTAATGTAGGTCGATCGATCAAGAGAATCTCTGAGTAATGTAAAAAATTTAGGTATGACGTGTACGGTATGGTCCAGTTGCAGCGAGAAAAAATGTTGCCATTCTCATCCAATTAAGATTTAATCCGACTTAACTCTCAGCACGAACGTTTATCTCAATTGTTGTACGTTAAGGCTCGTTAAACACGCTGTTCCTATTCTAAGTTGATAAATCGACATCCTAAGGAAACGCTCGCAGCACTCCACAAGATTTATTTGCCGAGTTTTTTCATTTGTTCTTATTTCTACATTATTTTGTGAAAATTACTGGAAATCTCCGGAGATTACGAAGTAATGTTCTCGCAATAAGATTGGTTAGCAAATTGTACTTTTTCTGGGTCAGGCTAGGTTATTTCAAGTCAGACAATATTTAAGTAGAAATAATGCATTAATCTACAAATAAATATAAGTACTTGCAACAAAAACACTTTAATTTTGTCTGTCTCTCTGTTTGTTCCGGCTAATCTCCGAAACGGCTGAACAGATTTTGACGGAACTTTTACTGGTAGACAGATGATGTTATAAGGAGTAACTTACGCTACTTTTATTTTATTAAAATAATTAGGGTTCCGTGCAAAAAAATCAAAGCCCTTGAAATTGGTAACAAAATCCGATTAAAGAGGGGGAGTAATATTCTTTTATAATAATTTCACGCGAACGAAGGTCGCGGGCGATAGCTAGTTTAAATATAATACTACAACAGAGTACCTATTCCATTCTAAGCGAAGTTAAACAATGCTAGATGTGAGTTCACGTCAATGCAGCCAGTACCACAACGTAGAATAGAATTGAAAATACCGTAAAATTTTGTTCACAAGAAAAAACCTAGACTAGTATAGAATAATATTAAACGAAGTGAAGCACCTGACGGGCAAATACGTGACGAGACGGGACGTCTGTAAGATGGCAGACAGGGGCATTTACAAACATGTATACCAGCTGAATTTAAAATAAGCTGCTAACACAAAAATAAATTATATATAAAGGGTGTAAAAAGACCCTTAACGAAGCCGAAAGGCACTTGTTCTCCCCGTCATTGCGATATTTTTTTTGTTCTGGCTCATACCTGTGAACCTTTTAGTTACTCCGGAGATATTGGAGGTCAAAGTTTCAATTTTTTCACAAGTTTTAACTTTACTTTAATTAACTCGATGACCCGTTTATTATTCAAAGCATCCATCAGTACTAAGTTTTGAGCGCGTAACATTTTGTTTTACCGTAAAACGTTTTTTTCACCCCAAAAAAGTCGTTTCCCAGCAATATTTTTTGCGTATTGTTACTTAGTTTGATGTACAGCATGCTTGGTTGACGGCTTCGTGAAGGGTCCGTTTACACCCTGTATGTTAACAAGCTATGTATATTATTCATTAAAAAAACTATTAAATAAATGGACTAACAACAAACAGAACTAAAATAATAATAAAAACTAAAAGTAAATAATAGGACACTTAGGCGTCAAAGTACTCCTCCGCATCGCTGTCATCCGGAAACGTGTCCAGAAGACTGGCAACATTGCCACGTTAAATGGCAATGCTAATTCTTTAGCCAAAGAAAGAGCCAGGCCACTGGTCACGCGAAGTGTCGACCAGTCGGTGAGATTTTTAACAAACCGTGTGCTCGGTGGAATTTTAACCAAAAATGACGAACGTCCAAAAAAAACTAGCCATTCATTAGAAGATGAATAATTTCCAAAAATCATTCTGCTTGACCCCGTAGTTTAGGCTGGGCGATGTCTGTCAGTGAATTTAAGATTTTTGTCATTTAGTCTCGTACGGAGACATTCCTATAGATATTTGTATTTTAAGTCAATAAGAAATGAACGATCAATGGAAAAACAACAGCAATTGCAACGGTTAAAGTTACTAAATTCCAAGTAGGAAATGAGAAAAATGGAAATTCACTATGTAACCAGCACCATAAGAGTGAATTCCGAATTTTATCCCGGTGGATCGGCAAATTCGACAGAATTATGTCGGATATGACAGCCTGCCTATCACGTTTCTTTGTTTCTCGACATTTTTTATTAGAATGACGCATCTTTTAGGTGAATACCTATTGTTTTTGGCAAAAAAACATTTCATAAAAATGTATTTTAGTACTAAAACACTGAAACAAAAACGAAATATTATAAAACTTATTATAACTGTAAACACATCTTGGAAGTATGCAAATTCTGCTTTAGGATACTGAGAACGGATAGCTAAAGATATAAGGGATATTAGCATAAACGGAACCGCGTGAACTTCGCACAAACAATGTTAGCGTGTTACGTTGTTGGGGTAAGCAGAATTATGTGTGTTAAATACTCGTCTATATTCCATACATTGTGTTTGCTTAATTGCGTTGTGTTATTGGCTTTAATTTCCTTGGGTAAGGGTTTTTGTTTAACTGATAAAGTTGGTGGTCTGACTTTTGAAAATAACGTAAGTTGTGTTTTCATGTATAAATGCTAGAGGCTTTTCGACATGTGACACACAAAGAAAATATATGAGCGGAATACCATGGAAAGATTTAAGCTCTGCAGGACTACTTAAAGGGGAAGCGCCGCAATTCAAATTTTCTTACGTTTTTTACACTTAAACTAAATGTAGACAGTATAATTCCTACGATCGCAAATCATCATATACATCTATACAAATAAATAAAATTGAAGTGTCTGTATGTAACATCAAAATAACAGTTTTTTACTAAATGCATTTGAAAGTATATTATACGGTGTTTCCAACAAAAATACATTTATTTAAATTTTTGTCAGTCTGTTTGTTCCGGCTAATCTCCGAAACGGCTGGACCGATTTTGACGGGACTTTTACTGGCAGATAGCTGATGTTATAAGGTCTAACTCAAGCTACTTTTACTTTAGAAAAATAATTAGGGTTCCGTGCAAAAAAATGTAAACCCTTGAAATTGTTAACAAAATCCGAATCAAAAAGGGGAGTAATATTAATTTATAATAATTTCCTGCGAACGAAGGTCACTAGTATTTTAATTAATATACAACCTGACACTGACCTGCAAAACCGTAAAAATTTGAATTTCGCGGGTTACCCCGGCGCTTCCCCCTTAACCGAAATATCTGAGTTCTTCTCACATTTTAGTTAGTCCAGGATACTTCCACCATTCAGCATAGTTCTCTGCAACAGACTAGTCTTTGTTTTATTTACTTCATTCAGTCTTTAACCTTCCGGCAAGGAGAACCGACTTTGGGGGGAAATGTTTAATTATTCTAAAGCGTTAATGCAACTTTCGTGTTTAGGGACTAACTGTCATTAATTCAGAGGGTCCGTTTGAAAAATTCTCAGGCTAATTGGTAGGATAGTCGAGTCCTGTACTTATGTTTATTTGAATAGGGTCTTAGTACTCAAGTCCTGCTGTGTGAGAGTATGATTACTGTGGTTTGGTTTTAAGCAGGATTCGTAATTATCAAGATAATTATTTTCTTTGATAATAACAATTGAAAAAAAGAGATTTTGATGAATCAACATGAACTACGTGATTACTGGTCCAATTTAAGTGATTATTTTTGCATGTGGTAGATTATATCAACTTTGCTTCGGTACTTTATGAGTTATCCTACATAATCTGTATTTTTTCTTTTTCTTCCATGTTGATGATGTTCTAACAACTTCTAGTAGAATAAAACTGATACTGGACAAGGATTTGTTTGAGATACTATAACTAAAAAGCGTAAAATATAAAACTTTTTTTGCAAACAAATAACCGACTTCCAAAAAAAACACTAGGAAGTGAAAAATAACTTTACTTTCGGAAGTCGGTGGGAAAAAGTCAAAGAAACAAACAAAAGTCACCGACTCATTTTTTAAGCCTCATCTCTTTAAAAATTGAAGATTAAAAGAATTACTGGAACCTAACTACACAAAATAAAAATCAATTTTATTTGAAAAGCTTAGCCATTTCTTTTTTCAATTTGTCTGTACTGGGCTGTAGTTGAGCCTTCGATCCCTGGGGGCCGGCCAGGATGTAATATCCGGATGGATTGCCCTATTTCCACACTAGTGTGTACTGGAAGCTCTAAATCCAGCAGTTTAGCTCGTTTTGTATCTAGATGTTACGTAATTGGTTTTGGAATAGGTAAATGTATTTCTGCGTAAACTTATTGGTTAATTATGCACCTTTTTGTATAGAGTTTTTCAGAGCCATTGAATGACTTTTTCATGAAATAGTCAGACGATGGGGTTAAATCATTTAAAAAAAAAAACAATATAACCCTTTTCGGTTGTATTGATGATTTTAATGATTATAACCAGTGATCGGATATTCGGATGCATATTTACCTAAAGTTCGTTTTTTCCCGGCCTAAGGTACGAAAGTATGGAAGCGGCTTCTTAAAATGCCAATTTTTCTCGGGATCGCGGTATTTTAGAAATAATACAGTGTATATAAAATGTAGTACTCATAAGCATAATAAATATTTAAAATCTATTTAAAACCAGGCAATCAATTTGTTGAAACTAACACGTAAAAGTACAAAATTATACGATTTAAATTTTGCTGCTGAATATTCGTAAAGGACAAAATGGTAAATATGACAATTCATTTGAACTAAAACACTAAAATGAAAAACAGACCATGTATTTAAATAAACCGGGACTTTCGCCGTACTGACGCGCGCTCTATACTTGTCAACACTTAAACTTTAGGCAAATATGCATCCGAATATCCGATCCCTGATTATAACTCTGTTAAAGCATATTTGTTACGGCCGCGAATCATATTTGAATCAAAATACAACCTGACACTGACCGGAAAATTGCAAAACACGAGAGAAAATTTTTAATTTCGCGGGCTTCTCTGGCCCTTCCCCCTTAAATTTAATATCATTTTAACCGAGAAAATCCTAAAGGGACACTTCACTAGAGAGTCATGATCTTCCTGCCCTTGTCCATTTTACTTGGGGTGGCACGTTTTCTTCTTCCATTCTCCCCTGTCAACCGTCACGCTATCATTCACTCCCTTTTCATTCATATCATTCCACACACAATCCATCCATCTTATTTTCAACGTTATATGCATCGCTATTTTTTACCACATGCGTGCCATCCGTCCTCGTCACACGCCCATACCAAGTCAAAGGATTTCTTTTCAACTTTTCTGTCATAGGTGCCACTTTTAAACTTCCTCTTATATGCTCATTTTACGTTTTATTTCGAGTTTTACACATTTAACTTTAAAGTAGCTATCTTTTGCTACGAAGATGACACGTTTAGTCTAGGCTATGCCTACGTCACGAATTTTCATACAAATATTATTGTTAGTATTTCAGATTACGTAAAACTGATTTGATTGATTTTCAAATGGTGTTAGGGTTCCGGACCCTTGACACCATTTGAACACTTCTTACTAATACTGATACTGTTAGCCTGCGTCATCCCACTGCTGGGCAAAGGCCTCTCCCCATGACTTCCAGTTGTTTCGATCCAGGGCTAATGTGGGTCACTGTTCGTTGGTTTTGTCCAGCTCGTCCCGCCATCTTCTACGAGGTCTGCCGCGACGCCATCTTATCCAAATTAAAATAATCTCCAGCGATTAATCTTAAACAGAATTTATTTAGCAGATTTTGCTTTAATTTAACTTACTTTTGTATTGTTATCCTTTGAAACCAAAATAAAAAAGAGAACCATTCTCAGTCTATTTCCTTTTCCGGAAAAGGAACTAACAAAGTCTTTACGTTAACGCTCCTGAAACTTAAGTGAAGTATACTCCACCTAACATTGACCCTGAATGAACGAGCAGGTAAACACAACACGCTCAATGCCTCATAGGTTCAACCACAGATTAAATATGTAGGCCAGGTACAGACCATTGTAATGGGTAATGGCAACCTGAGATGGAATGGTAATTTCCGGGTTGAGGTTTGTATTTGTACCAATGCGCAATGTGTGTAAAGATCATACCTATTGTAGCTACATAGTAGAGGTACATATACATGTAATCCGTTGTGTATTTACTTATGCATAGGCACTTTTTTTTGTTAGCCTGATCTGTCCCACTCCTGGGCAAAGGCCTCCCCCATTCCTTCCACTTGTCTCGGTGTTGAACCTCTGCTCGTCAATTAACGAGAAAGCCATCCAATAGGTCCTGCTCTATGTTTGTTTATTGATAGACATTGAAAAATTAGCGATCTTCAAAAGAAGCTTTATTTGAAGGGGGATGTAAGTAAAGGAGTACGTCTTTTTAGACATAAGCTATTTCTCATTCTACCACATCAATTTTTGTCACATAAAAGTAGAAACAGTCAAATTTAGTAGCAAAACTCCATAGACGCAATAATTCATCATCATCAGCCTACTACAGTCCACTGCTGAGCATAAGCCTCTACAATCGCACGCCACTTAAATCGATTCTCGTCAACTGTCATCCAGTCGCTACCAGCCTACGCAGATCGTCGCTTCACCGAGCTTGAGAGCGTCCCACCTTACGCTTGCCGAATCGCGGTCTCCACGAATCGGCAAGCGTAAACTGGAAAGAACACGTCTTCGTTTCTACGGCTAATATGGCCGGCCCATTGCCGCTTCAGCTTACTTATTCTGTAAACTATGTCAGCTACTCTGGTTCTCTAACGCAATAAATATCGATACCTAAACACGAATAAACAAAAAAAATACTGACTAACTCAGCTCAATGGTTAGTGTAGTGTAGTAGACCTTTGGTCGTAACCCCAAAAAAAATCAACAAATCTTTTCTTAGTTTGTTTTATCATGTTGATTGATACCCATCACTCTGCGGAGTTTCGCCAGCCACTTTAATTGTCTCTTTATAATTTTATAATCACGCTTCTACAGCATCTACCGACATTAATCGAAAGCCAGAATATAGGCAATATTTGAACGAAAGAGCAAATTCCTTTTTTAATCAATTCAAGCAGGATCTCACAAAGGCCCACAAAGTAAAAGGTAAAATTCCGCAACAAATCTACATTTTAAATTGTTCTAGTATATGAGGCGGCTTGATGTGTGTGATTGTGCCTCGAACCTGTGACCTGATTAGTTGTTTTGAATCAGTAGAAACAAATGAGACCCAATATGTTTCATGCTGTAAACCTAGAGTCAATTTCTAGGGTCCGTGTGATAGGAGCCACGTAAGCATGGATTTATAATAAAGGACCCTTAACGAAGCCGAAAGGCTCTTGTTCTCCCCGCTATTGCGTAATTTTTTTGGTCTAGACTATACCTGGGAACCTTCTAATTACGGAGTTATTGGGGGTCAAAGTTCCAACTTTTTCACAAGTTTTTTTTTTAATACTAATTTTTAAGGTAATAACTTTACTTTAAAAACCTCCATGACCCGTTTACTATTCAATGCATCCATAAGCACAATGTTTTGAATGCTTTACATTGAGTTTTTACCGAAACAGGTTATACAGGGTGTTTGGTAGATGGGTGCAAAGCCTGAAGGGGGTGATATCTTAGACCATTTAGAACTTATTAAGCTAAACTTGTCTTAGACGAAGTCTGTTCCTTTTATTTATTTTTTGAAACTCTAAGGTTTTTAACAATAATACCCATTTTTTTTCTATTAATTGTTAATAGTGTCCAGTAAAAGCTGTGATGTTATTATTTTTTATTTATGTAATGTGTGATTACTCAAACAAAATAATTCCCAAGCATCTGTGTCATCAGAGAAACATTCTACGCCATATGCAAGTTTTAGAAACTTATAAAAATCAAGAAAATGTTTTGTTTACGGCATAATATTTTTTTTTTTTAAATAGCCTCAGTTGTTCAAACCTTTTTAAAAACATGCTTGGTTATTGCCCTGTCTTTTGAGATACTATTTACGCAGATGTCTCATCAACTCTTGGAATAAGGTTGTACAAAGCAAATTGAGATCTAATATTTAATTTTTAAACAGACCAAAATAACGCAACATTTTTGTTAAAATAATTTATTGTTCATGTTCAAAATGTTGACCGCGGTTTTTTATACAAGTGCGTGCCCGTCTTCTCACTTCTGCAGTCGTGATTTTTAATTTCATCTCCTGCTCCATGACTTGAAAAGCCGTTTCGATTCTTTAAACAAAGAACAGACTTCGTCTAAGACAAGTTTAGCTTAATAAGTTCTAAATGGTCTAAGTTGTCACCCCCTTCAGGCTTTGCACCCATCTACCAAACACCCTGTATTTCACCCCAAAAAAAAAAATCGTTTCCCAGCAATAATTTTTGTGTAGGGTTACTTAGTTTGATGTACAGAATGCTTGGTTACCGGCTTCGTGAAGGGTCTGTTTACACCCTGCATAGAACCGATAGATTTCGACAGATTTCGTAATGAAATCTAAGTGTCTAAACACTCTATGCCGAAGTTACGCGACCGAAGTTCGGCGGCTGATTTTACCTTCCGACGTATTCGGCTGATATGACACACCATAAGTGCCGATCTTACGCGGCAGAAATTCAGTTCCGCAACTTTGTGTTTGTATTCAGTGTCTCAGGCGCTGTCGTGGCGTCCGCGTCGTGTCGTGTTATCTACACAGTTGCTCCCCGATGCTCCCCGCCCCCGGATCTTCGTCGGCAATCGAACCGAACTTCGGTCGCGTTTAATGTGTGCTCACAGAATAAGTTGCCGCTGAACTTACGCCCGACCGAAGTTAGGCTGTGCGCTATGACGCGAAGTAATTTCGGCATAGTGTGTCATCAGTAATTCAAATATCATTGCAGGCGTAATTGTGCTGAACTTCGGTCGCGTAACTTCGGCATAGTGTGTTTAGACACTTGGGCGCGACTATCGGCTATTTTTCTTTACATCACGCTTTGTTATCATACTAACATTATTAGGTATCTACATCTAGACACACTCAACCATCAGCTACGTTGACATGATCAGTCACAGCGTCCCAGGAAATATGTAAATTTGTTTTGAAAAAGTTATGCGGCCAATCTGCGGAATCCTTCAGTGACGGATTATGAGGGCGGCGCGGCACTAGACGGATTTAAAAAGGCTTTTGTATCAAAATCGCTTGGTCGCTGGTCGCAATCAGCCTCTCATTTATCTTCATCTCGTTTCGTCTCTCGTAAAGGTTTCATGTTTCTAAACTGAGACGTGGTTGATTAAAAGTTTTTTCTACGTAACCTCATTGTTGTGAATTCTCTTGCATTCTTATTATGAACCTGCATCTTTACCTTGCTTGCGTTTTTACTTTGATCTTAGCCATTAGGCCCTGAAGTGATTATCTTTACCTTGCCTGTAAATAGACTGGATACCTATCTAGGCATTCAGTATATTTGGTACGTTTGCCCTCAAGCTGCCTAATTAGGGATACATCCCGTTTGGTAACTTTTCCGATTCGCCAACTAAACAAAAGACGTGCTAAACAAGTGAAAAAAGGTGCCTTTTCGTAACTGTCTTCATACGTTTTGCCGACTATATACTATACTATATACCTTAAGTACGGTACTATGTACCTTCCATACGTTTTTGTTTAAGGTACAGGCAGGACCCAAAGTTACAAGGTAACATCTTTTGTTCTGTGTATCTGCATAGCCTTTTCCCAACTATGTTGGATTCAGCTGAATACCAGTATTTTTACATGGAGCGACTGCCTATCTGGGTAATGCGTACTCTTTGGTAAGACTGGTTGTTAGACTTTCGGGCCACTAACTACCTGTAACGAGGTCTTCAAATGACAGCCGAGACCAATGGCTTCACTTGCGAGGCACGGAGGAAACTCGGTATGTAATAGGTCACCTCTCCATGGCCCAATCTAGAAAAGCACGGCTTAACCTAAAGAGAGCGGCTGTTATTATTTAGCCACGATCTCCTGCCACCGAGGAATACCAATATCCTAAAATAGGGCTGGTTGTCAGGCTTTCGAACTCCTGCCAATCCGTTACTCCCGATTGAGTTATTTACGGCCACGTTAGATTTCTCTCCAGTGAATACCTTGAACTCTTCAAGCTACAGAATACCAGAATAATTCAGTATGCCTTGAGGCATTAAATCTGTCAATGACCACTAGTTTACGTGAAGTTTACCTAAATAAATATCGAAGTTTACCTAAATAGCGTTATCGAGCTTTGTACATATGGGCGCAAAACTATAATTTGATTTAAATTGAAGTTGGTTTATAATATTTTAAGGGTAGTTACGTTTTTATTTTGACTTATATAGGTTATTGAATTAATAGTTGTATTTTAGGGTAGTTATTATTTTTATTTGACATTTGTGTTGATTTACTTAACTAATATTTTTATTTCCGTTTATTTAATTTAAAAGTAATTGTGATTTCCGTTTACTTCAATAATAAGGATTTGTTTGATTTATGTAAAATGTGGTTACTTCGGTTTGTTTTAATAGTAGGAATTTATTTTGATATGTCTAGAATTATTTAAAATTCTAGTCTAAAGCGATGATTATTAAGTAATTATTTAGATTTTTCCCGCCTTGCTAAATTAAATATTGTTATTTTTATCCTACCTTTCGCGGACAATCTCAGTTTGAATTTGTGCATAAAAGCAATTGTATAGCGAAAGAAGGGGAATCCCCCTTCTTAGTTCGCTTCTCATGGAATAATCAGTCTGAACTGGAGTAAGGTATTTTCTTTTTTAAACTTGTGCTGATATTTCCTGCTGTTACCTATTTGCTGAGTAATTGTGTAACTGTGTGAGTATATTGGTGCAAACCAATATGTTGTGTGACTCCGACGACGAGGGCCATGAGCCGCCGACATACACAACAGCCATCATAGAAAACCAATGTTCTTTTAACATAAGACATCAAGCCTGTATCTCTCAAAGGGTTAAGCAGAGGTGTACCTTTAGTACGCCCATATCTTGGCAGTTATTTAGAGTCCCTTGTAAAAAGGGATGAACCTTATGCCATCAATACAAATCCAGACTTCAGACTGCTACAGAAAAAAACCTGATGGAAAAACCAATTTGTCGGAACTGGGGGAATCGAACTCATCATGAGTACAGTCACGAGCACCAATATGTAAACACTTAAAAACTTTTAAAAGTGTTTTTCTCCCACTGTTCTGATTAAAATTTCATGTTGTTCAACATAGTATTTTTGAACTCACGTTTTTATGAAAAAGATCCTAGCTCTAAGTTACAATCGTTATTTCTCACGAAAATTGCTTTTAAATTTAGGAAAGTGTTTACATTTTGGTGCTCGTGACTGTACCTCACAAGTATTTAAAATATTTATTTATTTATAGATATGAGAACCAACAGCTATGACAAATGAATAACAATTGTATAGGCGACACAGAGCCAATTACAGGTTCTCACGAGTAAACACAGAAAAGAAAGTAGAAATCTTAGATATGGAAATATTGGGTTTCATGTTTCCATGTTCAATTATTAGTAAGATTTAGAACATTTATTTTCAGGAAACCCATTAAGCTGTAAGACTAAAATCAACTTAAAGACTGTTCAGCACCTTTTATCGTTGAACGTAACAGTCGAATGGGAGCTAATCATTAGCAAGTAGCGACGACGCAAAGCTGATAATCTGATTGTTAGAAACTTTAAAGTGCTTCCCACCATTACGGTTTTTAGTCCTCTTAGCAGTAAATAAACAAGCCAACACAGTCTACGTAATGGTTTACATACACAGATTATTACAAGTAGGTACTTGTTTGATTGTTTTCTTTCAGGTAAACATGAAAAATCTCTGGAAAAATTCTCTGAAATTAATCTGAGACACTCAAGTATGCAATATCGCACGTGCCCAGAAAAGGTATTTTCATAGTTTTATAGGCTTTACGATTTTCTACTGCATTTTCAAATAGGTACCTTAATACAATTACACAATTTGGGATCATTTTTGTATGACAGTATTTCCAATGTCCGCTCTATAACAATTTTAAATCTCTCGCGACTTTGTCAAATTATCACATAGTAGAAAGTTTAGCAAAAAAACAGAACCTACTACTACTTACTTTACTGTTCTACTTAGAAGAGGGTGATTCCAGGCTGGAATGATGATGGTGACATATCTAAGTACAAGTTGGGCTGAGAAGACTATAAAGGGTGTAAAAAGACCCTTAACGAAGCCGAAAGGCACTAGTTCTCCCCGTTATTAGGATCATTTTTTTGTTCTAGACCATACCTGGGAACCTTCTAGTTACGGAGATATTGGAGGTCAAAGTTCCAATTTTTTCACAAGTTTTTTTTTTAAAACCACTTTTTGAGGTTTTAAGTTTACTTTAATTAACTCCAAGACCCGTTTACTATTCAAAGCATCCATCAGCACTAAGTTTTGAGTGCGTAACATTGAGTTTTACCGTAAAACGTGATTTTTCACCCCGAAAAAAAGTCGTTTCCCAGCAATAATTTTTGCGTAGAGTTACTTAGTTTGATGTACAGAATGCTTGGTTGACGGCATCGTGAAGGGTCTGTTTACACCTTGTATGTACTATGTGTTTCAAACACCTCGATGAAACGGAAAGTTTAGCAAAAGAACGGAACCTACTACTGCTTACTTTACTGTTCTACTTAGAAGAGGGTGATTCCAAGCTGAAAAGTTCAAGTTGGCCCGAGAAGACTATATGTGGTAATAATTTGTAAAAAAGTTCAACTTCTAATTATCTAAGGAAAAATATTCATCAAACTACATGATGCCAACTGACGGTACACAAGTTTGGCGCTGTGCCATGTATGGCACCGACGTGTCGGATTTAAGGCCACGACTGCACTGGCTAGCTAAAGGCTAGGACTCAAACAAGACACGAAGGCTATTTCATCTATCACAGTGTTTCAGATGTAACTACAAATACATGTATTAGTTGCCTTTGGGTGTACTGGAAACTGACCCTTATTAGCAGGAATGTAGTGAGTTTGTGTTAAAGACATCATGGTACCAAAACACAAAGTAAGTTTCAAATAATACTGGTTTATTTGAAGACGTCAAGGACATGGTCAGGTGAACTAAAAAGCACAGCTTTAGAGACTAGACTTTGAATGGAATACTTCAAAAGCCTACGCCTCCACGAACAAGACTTGAATCTTATACAGGGTGTAAGGGACAGCCCTCCACAAACTGATGGGGTGAATTCAGTATATCATACTAAGATGACCGGTACAACAAATTATTTCAGGAATGTTATGGGAATCCAATAAATTCGATTTGTTTTATTTCCTCATACGCAATCTATCGTTACCGTGGCAAAACTCACGTAGCGAACGGCCAGCGCGAAGACGAGTTCAATGAACCCTGTAGCTAGCCAGGAAGTGAACAGCTGATTTCACGCGTCGTACGTTACAGTATTTCAACATCCATTGTACAGGAAATTTAAATTTACATTGAAATAAAGGAATAGTAACTGAAAAAAAAAAACCGGAGAAAAATTCCGGTGGAATATAATTCAAAATAAGAAGCTCATTGCACCCTGTCAGTTTGTGGAGGGGTGTATCTTACACCCTGTATAGGCAACACAAATCTATTTAAACCACAGCTAAACACCAGTGATAAAGCCAATGATCGCGCCAGTGCTGGAAGAAAATGATCGAGCCAGTCCTGGAAGACTAGAGACTAGACTATAAAAGGAATACTGTAAAAGCCTAAGCCTCCACTGTGTACAATGTGCCCTGAGCCAGCCTTGAATCTTACATTGGCAACAATAACCACTGTGCTCGCGCTAGTGCTTGCGCCTGTCGTCGCACCAGTGCGTCGCACCAGTGCTCGTACGAGTGCTCCCGTCATTGCTATGTGAGGTGTGATGTGAAGATTAGAAAACTTGTAAACTTGCGAACAAGATTAGGTATCAGTTTCAGAGAAAGAAGATTTATCTAGGTCGACCCGTCCTTGAACTTTATAGTACAAAACAAAAAGTAAAAAAAAACAAGTACGAAAACTAAGACAAACAAATTAATATACAAGATATTCAAGTACACAACCCATAAAATTTATTGCACCAATAAATATTTATTTCGATCCACAATAAATAAACCGAAATACTTCTAGCTCGCAGCGTTAAATTTTTATGCTAATTAAGTCATAACTTTTCTAGACACCTATTTATTACCAAAAACATATTTATTTTCAGACAAAGCCGGGTAACATTTCTCTTGTATTGTATTTATATAACATCAAGCCAGTATTTCCCAAAGGATACAGGGGTAGAAAGGTACACGGCACACCTGCTGTACATTTGTATGTACGTCCTATACCGCTATCAGTTCCTATTAATTGGGGCAAGCCTATATACGGCTATTTGCCGGGTATGTTCCCTAGATAAAACCAACAAGATACCTACTTGGTCTGTTTTGGGATCGAACTCTGAACACATAGCACCCGCTACAATCTTCTAAAATAATTCAACGCACACCTTGCGCCGCCACGGTATCAAGAAGTAAGTTACCACAAGAGATACATTTTTTTTCTTCTTAACGTATCGATGACAAAAAGTTTAAATGCGTTTGGCCCAAAATTCAGCCAACTCCGCTCGCAGGTGACAAGGCTTGTGGTGCAAGATGGAAGGTGGGCCATTGTAGTAGGGAGACGCCGCATACGCACTTGAGATTTGCGCCGAATTATAAGAGTTCCTCTTATATGTATTGTAAGTAAGCACAATTGAAAGATTTGTGAAAATTCACCTTCAGGTTAAAATAATATAGGATGAAACTTTGTTATAAGCTCGTCATATTTATGGGAAATTTTATCAGGTACACGGCAATAATACAGTATTCTAAAGATTAGTTAGAAGTTCTAAAATTAAGCATAAAAGAGTCTTGAAATTCGATAAAGTTCAAGTAAACGTACAATAATTCTTCGACGAAAAATACAACACAGAACAAAATACCTACATAAATAATTCACATCGTACAAGACGTTTGAAGGATTATTTCAAGATCGAGGCTGAAGAATACATGAAAGCCCTAACCGTGTATTTCGCACATGTGATGCAAAAGCATTGAGATGCACTGAAAAGGTGTTGATCCAGATCCTTCCATTGTCGGCACGTTCCTTCAAAAGATGAGTACGATTTAGTTTACAAAACTATCGGTAAGACTCACTTCAAAAGAATTCTTGTTTATGAAAGGTTCTGCATTGAAAGCGCCCATGATGGAAAATGACACCTGTATGTTCTCAGTTAGCATAAAAAGAAGAAGAAAGGGAAAAAATGCCGTAGAAATACAAGAAGATAACGAGTTGGTAATATGCGTATTAAGAGCGCTTTTACAGAAAGTGGGCAACGTCGCAAATAGTTGTCAAATATTTCACTGTTTTGATTAATTTGGCAATATTACTGTATGGAAATAAGAAATATGGCTGCTAACTATGTCAAGTGAAATGTAAAACCGCACTTATGCAGAAAAGTTTTTTTGGTATTGCCCCACGCATTTATAATAAAGTACCTGATGTAATAAAAAATATGACTGTAATAAAATTTAAAAGGGCAACAAACCAAATATTAATTGAGAAAAGTTATTACACAATTGACGAGTTCCTTAATGATAAATTGCTATAATTACTGATTGACAAACTATTATTATGATTGACATATGTTACTGTTCTGACATCTATTTTTTTCCTCCTGATTGACATATTTATAATTCCTTTTGACATTATTGTTGAATTTTTACTACTGTTAGTCTGACATTTTTATTTTTTGTAATTCTAATGATTTGACATTTTCTATTTGGTATCAATACAATTTCTCTTTGATTTTAGAATTTAATATTATTTGCATGCCCATGCCACGGTAGAATATGGAGGACTATATTATATAAGACAACATCTATGTACCAATTACCCATGTTTGCACAAGAAATAAACGATTTGATTTGATTTAACTAGTAAACTAAAATATTGATTATGAAATGCAATAATTTATATCGTAACACCGAATATTTAGTTTTAGATGTAAAGAAGTACTTACAAACTTTCCAAATGCCTTTTTTTACACCTAAAACGGTTACAACATCAAAATCTGTTTTTTTTATAGCAATCCATTATTAATATTCTAGTTCACTAGTTAGCCATATTTCTTATTCCCATACAGTAATATTGCCAAATTAATTAAAACAGGTAAATATTTGACAGCTATTTGCGACGTTGCCAACTTTTTGGATGAACGCTCTTAAGTGGTAGGTACAATCGATCTTGGTACCTAGTCATTAACTAAGTCGAAGAATGAGATTTATCATCATTCCAAAAACATTCCAAACAGAGTTGCATATTAAGTTGTTCAGAATTATCAGAATACTTTCTGAGTGCGCAAGTAGGTATCTACATTTATTTCACCTCTAACCTCAAAAGTACATCAACCCACCATATTAATTAACGTGAATTTATCAGCCGTGCTCAAAAGAAGTGGTTCTCCAGCCCAGTTAATAGTTAAGGAAGTATGCGCAATGGCCGACAGCCGACCTCTCTTGTGCTCCAAATTGATTCCGTGCCCGAAGAGGCCCTTTGTTATCGGCCAATAGGTAATAGAGCTCTGAGCAGCGCTTACACAACGCTCACTATGAATATTCTAGACGTAATTTAATTTTCTGAAGGAACTGCTTGCATTACACATTGTTGTCTGACAAAGACCATTTCCTATCTGGATTATGGACGATGTTCAAAATGATGTGATCATAGTCACGTTACACTTGTCTAATAATTCTGTTCTACATACTAAAATTTAGCTTGAGGAGCTCGTGGCTAAATAATAACAGCCGCTCGGGTCGATCTTTAGGTTAAGCCGTGCTGCATTACATACCGAGTTTCCTCCGTGCCTCGGAAATCACGTTAAGCCGTTGAACCCGGGTGTCATATGTAGATCTTTGACAGTCGTTAGTTAGTCAGTGGCCAAAAAGTCTGACAACCAGTCTTACCAAGGGGTATCGTATCACCCAGTACTAACTGGATTGTGGAGGTCAGATAGGCAGTCGCTCCATGTAAAATACTGGTATTTAGCTGCATCCGGATAGACTGGAAGCCGACCCCAACATAGTTGAGAAAAGGCTAGGCAGATGATGATACTACAATTTAGCTTGTCACAATTCACGTTTAACCATTTGTATAGTCAATCGAATTCACGATGGATAAATTAAACAAGCTATCGAATCTAAAAATAGAATTCTAACTGTACTGGTGAAATTCAATCAAAAATTTTGTGTGAAATGACCGAACACTGTGGATTTCAATTTGAGGACCGCACAAGCGAATCGTTTTTCAAGATCGGAATCCATTTAAACCACAATACCGGTAATCGGGTGGTGGCCATTCCAGTCAAAATTACGTTCACAGCCGCTCTCGTGACCGGTCACTTCAACTGGAGGGCTAGCTATATTTAAAATTGATTTATTGTATTTATATATTTTTCTGACGTTTAGGGTCGAGATTTCGAGAGCGAGTTGACCCAGCAATTAGAGGCACAATGTTAGGTGAACTGAATAAAAATGCCTACATAGGGTCTATAATTGTGAACTTCAGGTAAAATGTAGTATGGTATGTTATGTACTGTAATTTTTGCTAAACCTACTTGAAGTAGTTATCGAATCATAATCTACTTGACATCAAGTCCACATTAATTTGAGAGCCCAATTATGTATGTACTAAACGGGCACATAATTTATCAGATAATTATAAAGGGTGTAAAAAGACCCTTAACGAAAACGAAAACCATATATTCTGCCCATCATTGGGATCATTTTTTTCTTCTAGACAATACCTGGGAAACCACAGGTTCTGGAGATATTGGAGGTCAAAGTACCAATTTTTTCACAAGTTTTTTTTTAAATACTACTTTTTAAGGTTTTAACTTTACTGTAATTACCTCCATGACCCGTTTACCATTCAAAGCATTCATCAGCACCAAGTTTTGAGTGCGTCACATTGAGTTTTACCGTAAAACGTGATTTTTCACCCAAAAAAAAAAAGTCGTGTCCCATCAATAATTTTTGCGTAGGGTGACTTAGTTTGATGTACAGAATGCTTGGTTGACGGCTTCGTGGAGGGTCCGTTTACACCCTGTATGAAATATTCTGAAAGAGCTCAAGAAATCTCATGTATTGAAAAGTGGTTTTAAAGTTTTCAATAATTTTTCAGAAGCAGAATCCAAGAAATAAATTCACAAATGCACGAACCGGTTATCACACAATTACCAATTAATTTCCATACTACGCTTAACACAGCTTAAAACTCAACAACATGTGAATAATCCACCATTACAATAAAGCAACGAACAAGCTTAAACCCCTTATAAACGGTAAACCAGTTAAAGCACGTGCCCGTGGTATATCGAATAATAAATAAGCTGCAAAAAGATGAAATCTTTTATCTGTATCGGCTGAAAGCTGTCAGTGACTGAACACGATACGGAATTACCGTCGAGCTGGAAAAATCAGGCTGGTCTCGGTTCCACAGCCTCCTCAAAATAAAATCTCCGTTTCACGCCCCAGTTACCCGACCGGAAGATTCGCCATTCATTCCGTTCACATGTGTTTACGCTACGAATCCGGATGTATTCGAGCGCGACGATACGCCTGCAATCTTCGCCTTTTAGCAAGATTATTACTGTTACTGTCACCGTTTTTTCTGGTTTTTGGTAATGGGTTTTCGAGCGTGCCTTTTGATGCATTTGTGTTTTTAACTGCAACTCAGGTGATCACTTTTCCAAATGGTTTAAATAAAGGTTTTGCCTCTCTTTATGGAACCGCTGTACCGTGACTTCAGAAACCTCCGTTTTTGTTGTCTTTAGATAACATTGTAACGATTACACAGCATTGCATTCTTCTCTTGTTTTGGCACAAAGAGATTTAAATATGGAGCGGATATTGGGAATATTGTCATACAATAATTTTCATCCTGAATATTTTCGATTTTGACACACGAATGATACCTGACAAGCGGACGTATGACACTAGCTAGACAGACCGACTTACTTACTTTACTAAGTAGTAACAAGTTTTGGATTACTATTTTCTTCGTCTTGTCCTGTCTATCGCTCGGAAAAAATTTAATGTCTTTGTTTTGGCGCGATTCGAGTTCTATTTTGTATGCTCACAGCCTCATGCTATTGTGAAAAAAATACCCAAGTGCTCAAAGTTGGTAGCAAGACTAACTGCCCAGGGTGCGCCCAAAGTACTTAAGTAGGTATTGACACTCGTAGAGCCTGTTTTATGACCCTCATTAACTTAGGTCGTTTTCGTGGCTCCGATAGGTACCCTTTTACAGTGATTTGTACCTAATGAATAAAGATATTAAGATAGATAACCAGTTAGCAAATTGCATTTGAAAAAGCTAGGCAGACACCAAAGTACTAAATACTTCTGGATAGAAAATTATAAAATATATTGAATGATCTCAAGCCCCTAATTAGATTCGCTAAAACGACATCAGTGGCGTTCTTTCAAATAAAATAAATGAGACGTTACATCGAGAACTTATTTGATTTTGTCTAGGCTCTATTTCTAAATAGATTCTACGACCAAGACTTTGATTTTGTTTTTACGAGTTCGATACTAGCAAACGTTTTACGATCACCCTTTCCCAGCCTAATCGAGCAACTTCAATGGTAATCAGAATCCGATTCATTTACGATCTCATTGTCTTAACATAAAAAGGAATCTATTCGAATGGCCGAACATTCTTGTAAGAAATTACCCAAATGTAGGTAGGTCCTCTTCAATATTAAAGGCTATCGCATTAGGCAGCTGAACTGAATTAGCTAATCCGTTGAACTGTAAAGAAAGCTACGGTTTGTCTTTGGCATCTTGCAAAAAAATCGTTAGCACCTTGACAACACATAGCTTAAACACATTTTTCAAGACACAACATTTTAATACAACTGTAAGAATCTAGTTCATTACATTCGGAATTTAATAATCTGTCCACCAGATCTGGTGTTGCCAGCAAACTAAACCGTAGCCCGTAGTGTTGCCCGGTCGCCTCTGCGGAAATTACTAGCCACGATGGATTCCGCCAACGCCACGTCTGCAGTGCAATAAGACCCGAGGATAAATGGACGGTAACGGACCACGATATATCCTAAATATCGTACGGGAAATGTTATTAAATGTCCGACTAACATGCTTGCTTACTTACACAGAGGATTATAGAAGTAGGTTTATCTCTTGTATCGTGTTATGAGCACTTGCTTCTATCATAGTTTCGTGTGTAAACTGTGTTCATTAAGAAGATATTAACATAATATTAAGCCACATTTGTGTAAATCTGTAGATACCTACATGAAATTGTATCTTTGTATGTATATGAAGACAAGTAATGTTAATTAATATTAACTATAGGTAGCGAGGAGCGACTAATTATTTTTAAATAATCCTAACTGATGTTTTTTAGGTAACATTATCTATTTATTTCCTTACATTCATTCTAAGAACTACTAGTGGTCGCAAGCGCGACTGCTGAGCATGAGGTCCTCCAGGGTTCGATTCCCGGGTTGGGCAAAATGTTATTGAGTTTTTTCGTCAGGAATTTCTCAGTGGCTGCCACGGAGTCTGGTTTTGTGCCCGGTTGATGACAATAGGCTCGCCCCCTATTACATGAGACTCAAAAATAACTGGCGAAATGTGGGTGTACTATTAGGTACACCTACCTAACCGCCTAATCCTCCGGGGATTACATGCGTGATGTTGTGTAATTCTAAGAAAGCATATGTGCCCTTAGGAATACACATTATTACACATGCCTCACTACGAACATTTAAATCAAGAAACATACTTACCCTTATCCGGAAGTTATTCTATAAACTAAAATCAAAACCCGAACTCAAGTTGGTTAACACTTAATTACCCAAATAAACACGTGACGAACGAATTCAGCTAGATCCCTAAACATGAACCAATGAACTAATTTACAAATATTCTGAACCGATTCACTTTACATAGCTAATGAGTGTTTACAATACAATGAACTCTTACGAAACTTAATGCCCTAGTTTATTAACTTTATATGGATTTACTTGCATTATTTGAAATTCAAATTGTTTTGTTTTTATGCTATATATACTAGGACAATAGGAATAGGGAAGCAGTCTGTGTCCAAGTGTTGTTACAATAAGATATATTTCAGTGTTTTTTCTTCTACGAAGGAGGTAGGTGGCTCTTGGTTTATTTTAATAGTTTATTTGATACAGACGTAGTAAAAGAAGTGATATCTTTTGATTGCTGGTATAATAACGTAATAAATGATAATGAGTAGATTTTTTGGAACATATCATTCCACGCTCCAATTTTTGTATCGAAAAGCATACCGGGACCAGTTCACAATTTATTTAGATTCAAATGAGCATTTGGCGGTAAGCTTAGAACAGCATTCGTTTTTTTTCAACTGTTATAATATATCGTGAAAAACCATTTTCATGGGCTAATCCGTTCTTGGAACTTTCCACAAAATATGTGAATTAAAGATTTTGTTTGATCTAAGACTGTTAAGTCATTTCACACTTAATTTTACAGATTTCCACACTATTTTCTTTGGAAACCGTTTCATTATAGTCTTCTTTCGTACAAAAATCTTTCGATTTCCTCCATCTTGCCTTTAAACGTTCTGACTTGGCAAGAAAAGTTAAACTTGATTCGAAACTCTTAATGAGGTAATCAAATGCATCTGGCGTTCTAACAAGTGCAATTATTAGACTTAACAAGTTTGATCTTTCCTGCAATAATTCATCTTCCGAAGCAAAGCCTGTTTAATTTGTATCGTTAAGTCCAAGCATTAAATACTGGTGGATGGAGCCAGATTGTCTAGATTTTCTTAAAGATTCCGTGAGAAAAGGTAGTTACAGAGAACTTTAATTAAGAGCATACAAGGTGTAGTTTTGCATCTACGTCAAAATTCAGGAAGTTGTCATAAAATAATCAATTTAAATTACGGGATCGGTCGATAATTAATAAACGCTACTTTTTTTAGTTTTTTTTTATTTGACAGTATTTCAGAATAATGGTAGAGAATCATTAGAATAGTTACCTCCTTGAATTTGACGAGGATGTAAAACGACAGCCTGTAGAACAGGTTTTGATAAATATCTTTTCTTTTTAGACCATGCCTCCTCAAGTGGATCCAATCCCCAGTGGCGTAGTCTTCGAATCGGACACACAGACGTCGGACCTGGGGCTCGCTAAAGATGTCTCAGTACTGAAACATGCAAGTCCCAGGAAACACGAGTATGTGTGGTTCAACATCTTCTGGTTCCTCTACTTGCACATTGCGTCGGTGTATGGATTGTATCTCGTCTTCACTTCGGCTAAATGGCAGACTAATGTGTTTGGTGAGTAGACTTCTCAGAGTTATACATATATATATATAGTACCTTAGATAATATAGACCGAAACCATTACAGAGCAAAAATCCACGAAAATACGTTTGGATATTTACATCTGATATAAATTGGTCACAACATCGTCCATTATCGCAAAAAAAAACATTTAGTTAAACTTTCTCGTTTTACCAAAATTGACATTGTTTTCATCATCAGTAAATAACATCTTGCCTAAAAGAATTACAAAATACAGAAATACAGAATAAAAACCGATAATTGTATTACAGCATTTGCCGTGCATCTAATGTGCGCCATCGGCATCGGCGCAGGATCTCATCGTCTTTGGACTCACAGATGTTTCAAGGCACGCACTCCTCTCCGCGTATTGCTCATGCTATGGCAAACTATGGGCTTTCAGGTGAGCAGAATATACCTACTTCTTCATAGTCAGATATTGTACATATGATGGGATTCTTGCTTTCTTACGATTCGCCTTCATTTTGCCCAAAGAGATTTAAATGATATTTGAATGTCTTTGATTTTGCCACTACATGTTTTTGAAGCCCACTACTGCTTGACACAATTTATGTCTATCGATGTCATAGTCAAGGTGAACAGAACAATAAAACACAAGTGAAAATAATTGTTAACGATTGTTAATAGACGACGAACGCTTTTTTGTTACTTCCCAAAAGTTATCTGGCTTCACTTTTCTTATTCCTCATAGGATAGAGGAGTGATTTATTGTTATTAACCGACTTCAAAAAGGAGGTGCAAAAAAGTCAAAATTCGGTGACTTTTGTTTGTTTGATTTAGTTTTTTTGTCACTGACTTCTGAAGCTAAAGGGTGAATATCACAGCAGCAAATTTTACGTGTCCACGTTGAGAATCGAGGTGTAAAATGATAGGAAGTTTCTTATTTTTTTTTAAAGTGAACTACGTAACTTGGTTCAATTAGGGCCACATTTTTTGTTTTTATAAGTATATATAAATAATCAGGAAAAAAAAAATCACCTTAAAATTCAAGTTTGGTGGCTTGTCCCATTTCCATTTTTTTACATAATTGCATTCACCAAAGTCACAATTTGGGGTAAAATAGCAAATAAACGATTTCCTTAGTAAGTATATGCATAAGACACACTATCTAAAAACAATTAAAACATATTAGGAAATCTAATTTAAAAGCACAGGACACTCGATCAAAGTTTGTCCAAGCAAAAACCAAAATTTTCGTGGCACTTTTTCAATTTACTATAACATGAAGTTTCGGGCGTGTGTGATCAATCGTGTTTTATTATTTCGCATCTCTTAGTCTTGAACCAACACTTTCGCGTAACAGGTATGTGATTAGTGCTGTGATTACCCCCCAAAAACGTAAGTACTCACCTTGGGTGGGAAGGGGGACAAGAATTGTTCAATTTTGGTGGATCGATTTGCTGTCGATTTTAAAGTGTTTTAATAGTAAGCTTCACGTTATAGCTAGTGATTAGGGTTTCGTATAAATCAGTAACATCAATTTAATCGGAACTTAAAACCCCTATTTTTAAAGATTTTTTTTATGCCTGGTCCCAATTTTGGTGGCTCAATTTTGGTGGCTTTGGTGGCGTTTTCCCGCCACTAAAATTGAAAACGAGCCACCAAATTTTAAGTATGTACTGTATATGTATGGTTTGTAGCTATATAGCCAGTTTTTACGTTGCAGGACAGTTTAATTAGCAAACAAATAAATGTTATGTACTTGGCAGTAAGTAAGACCAATTATTATAAGGGTGGACTAATGATCAAGTTTCTTATCAATATATTTTTATTTTGTTGCTTTTAAGAATGCCAAAACAGACCAGCAAAGAGAGGCTGGTTAAAAAGAAAATTGCAGAAAGAAGAAGAAAAGCAAAAATAAAGAGCTATCCCAAACAGGCTGAAACACTGCGAAAAAGAGTTGTTAGGAAAAAAGAAAACGAGTGTTTTCTTGTTTTTAATTTTTTTTAAAACTACAAATTCCTTTCTTAGATTTAAAGGCTGATTGTAGAAACCATTGATCTAGTCTGGTGATTAGCATTCAAATATTGAGTTAAGGTTTTTAGTTTAACTGAAATCTGCAGAGCTTAATCACTAGAGCGCTGGTGAAATGGTAATTATCTGTTTGCTGTTTCACTGTGTCTCTCCTTGGCTTTAATATTTTTTATTTTGTTTGGAACAACAAAAAATTACATAATAAAGCATTGAGTCCAAGCATAGCCCTTTCCATAGCTCGCTGAGCGACCTCGAATTTATGGACCAGCCGTTCCGAGAGTGTCCACGTTTCAGCCCTGTAAGTCATAACAGGCAGGAAGTACTGGTTGAAGACCTTAGTCTTTAGGCTCTGTGCAATACGCGACGAGAAAACCCGCCGAAATTTCCCAAATATTGCCCGGCCCAGCTGAATTCTTCTTATTTAAAGTTGTTCTTACCAAACTGCAGAGTTTGCCCGAGATAAACATATTCTCGAAAAACCTCGAGAAGACCGCCACTGACAATAGGTCCTGGTTCCGGGTGACGTGTTTATTGAACATAACCTGGGTTTTGCCCAAGTTCACCCTGAGATCAATGCGTATTGATGAATCAACTAGGTCATCCAGCATCTGCTACAAAGTCGTGCATCGCTTCAGCCAGTATGACGATTTCATCTACAATGCAAATCTCAAGTGTGAGATGTACTCGCCGTTATGTTAATGCCAGGTGCGTTGGTGAGGGGCTGCGGGACTGTTCGAAAGAGATATCGCGGCCCTGGAACATAAAGGGCTAAGAAAGAACATGGACACAAGTCTGACACTCCGTTCCACTCCGCCCAGAGCGGGGGGAGGGGGGTCATTTGATGATTACCCATCCAAAAAAAAAGGTGCGTTGGTGAACCATTTTGGCTAAATTACGACCCCCTGACGCAATGGGATATGCTCTGTTTGCTGGTTCTGAGTTTGAATGGTTATTGTGGTGTTTTCATAAAGAGTTCTCAGCACTTGGATGTTTTGCCAGTCGACTTGGCATCGCTGCAGAGACTCCAGTACTAACCAGATCTCGACAGAGTCAAAGTCTTCTCGTAGTCCACGAATGTAAGACACAGCGGCCGATATACTCTTCGAACTTCTGTATGATCTGCCGCACTGTGTGGATGTGGTCTATGGTGCTGAATCCTCCTCGAAACCTGGCCTGCTCCGGTGGCTGGAAGTCGTCGAGTCTTCGCGCTAGACGATTCGTGACGACTTTTGAAAACAGCTAATACACGTGGCTAAGGAGCGAAATGGGTCAGTTATTCTTGAATAGGGTCTTGTACCCCTTTTTAAAGAAAAGAACGACCACGCTCCTTCACCACGCTTCTGGAGTTCTCCCAGAGAACAGGACCTAGTTGAAAAGCTCCCGTAGCTTTCTTAATACAGGACTTCCTCCCGTTTTCAGGATCTCAGTCGTTATCCCATCCTCACCAGGCGCTTTTCCATTTTTAAGCTGTCTAAGTGACGCCCCGATTTTGTTTTGGCTGAATTCTGGTAGGTCTTTTGTGAAATGGCGGGTTAAGGTGGCTCTGGAATCCTTATTTTCGGGATCAGGTCGAGATTCATGCGATGCGTACAACTTGCCGTAGAAGTTTTCGACTTCCGACAGAATCTCCGGCTTCGAAACGACCTTATCTCCACTAGATTTGGTATTTATTACCACTTGGTCTTTACTATTAATTTTGTTTAAAATAAAAATATTAATGTTTTTTGTTTTCGTTTTTTTTTGTGTCATAAACTCATAATGATAGATCAGATAAATATTTTTTAACAACTGAGAGTTTTATTAACCGATGAAGTTATTGATGAGAATGAGAATTTGTGAGATTAGAGATTAGATTTCGATTGATAGATGATTTAGATTACATTACATTGAGCTCTATTAGTGAGATTGAGGTTTGTGACGGAGAAATTAAATTTTGGTGCCACTGATTTTCAATTTTGGTGGGCACTTTCGATTTTGGTGGGTGATTTTCAATTTAGGTGGCCACACTAGACTTTGAACTAAAATATCTCAAAAAGTTATCGAGATTTTCTGAGCCCTCTTGAAGATCCTTCCAGCTTGGAGTTTCTTTTCTTATGACAGCCCCTTATTTTTCACGAATGATGAAGAAAAAATTTCGCCACCAAAATTGAATAAAAATGCACGTTGTTGATATTCACCCTAAAGTTATTTTTCACTTTTTTGTGTTTTTGAAGTCGGTTTTATTTTTTTCAAAAAATATTTTTTTATTTGTAATGAGTATTTTAGGGCATAAAAAGTTTGTTTGTACAATAACTTCAATGTAAAGTTACAGCCACATTACAAATAATAAGTACTAGAAATGCTAATTGTATTGTCAAACCAGCCTCTCACGTCAAGAGGCGTTTGCTCAAATCATTAACAGTGCTCATCAAGTCAATTAATGATAAGTATCTGCGCTGTTATGTCAAGAACTTGACTGTTTACTTAGTTAATGTGCAGATTGATGAACCAGACCCTGAAAGGGTCGATTAAAGGATCATTAAGGACTATGTTATGTTATATGATAAGCTCGTATACGCTAAACTAACTTTTCAAACTTCGGTGTTATACTTTCTAGCGGTGACATGACATCGTATAGACTTCTGTGTAATATTAAAAAAAAATACGAGAATTGTACAAAATTGTACGCTAAATTAAAAAAAAAAGTATTATAAAAATCTTACGAGAAAACAATAATCAACGTGTCACCGCCAGAAAGTATTCATTCTAGTGGGCGCTATATATTTCACCAAGTAGTATACCACTTTAAGACTTCGTTATGGGTCAAGAAAAATGTACGGAAAGTGTAATGTTCAATGTACAGTTTGGGTATATCTATATTCGTAGGTATATTACTTTTCTCGTACATTTACCGTTTCGTACTTGAAGGTAAAACCCAATTACACTATGCCCAGAGTCGGGCAATTGAACTCGGGATATGCTCAATAGTAGCGCGTGACCAATTAACTAAACGAGGAAGTTTTCCAGTTGTTTCCTATTTTCATCAGATCATCTGCCACCCTCCTATAATTTTGTCATTTCCATGTACCAGGACAGCATATTCGAGTGGGCTCGCGATCACCGCACCCACCACAAGTACGCGGACACTGACGCAGACCCTCACAATGCTGAGCGAGGCCTCTTCTTCTCCCACATGGGCTGGCTCTGCTGCAAGAAGAGTCCAGAAGTCATCGAAGGTGGAAAGCGCATTGATCTCACTGACTTGTATGCTGATCCAGTTGTAATGTTCCAGAGGAAGTGAGTAAAAAAATATATGGTAAATTGTAACTTACTACACAAATCCATGTTGCAATGAGTTTTTTACACACGTAGAAATATGTTAGTTCAATATTTTGTTTCCTCGAATTTGTTCTAGCCTATTTTAATCTTAGACCAGCCACATGCCGAGTTCAACGAAAAGCTTTTCTCAGAACAAATAATCCTATTACACCCAAGATATCCTACGTATAAAATAGTGTCCCTACAAATATAACCCTCTCCGATTATCTAATATCGTGTAGAATTCTGTGTTATAAGTGAAACCATAAGTCTCTCCGAGCGGTTGTCGCCGGTTCTGTCTCCAATATATTTATACGTATGCTCACAAAAGCCACTGCTGTACTCGGTATTAAAGGGAAAAGCAAAACATATTTTTCTAAGACCTTTGTGTCTTTTAACTGTGGAGAAAAATAAAGAAACACGACGTGTCAAGTGTATCAACCACCCACAGCCACCCGTTCTCTGAAAGTTAGGTCAAATAACATTTATTTCCAGTAAAGCAGAGATTTTCATTTTATCACGTAGGTCCCTATTTCAACAAGCGTCAGGCCGAGGGTATTATGAAGTGTGAAACAAAGTTGATGTCGGTATAAATATTAAAACTTTTTATGATGAAATGTTGATAGTCTGAGGGATTTGAAAGTTGCGTGTTTTAAAACGGGACTCTCGTTATGTTGATGTAATGACACATTCATTTAAATGTACATTTACGTTAGTACTTCTTCCTGTTATTTTTTACTAGATGTTAAAAAGAGGGTCCAGCATTAACTGTCTAGGCACTAAAAGCTGGTCATTAGTATTGTTCTAAACTAAGATGCAGGCATTGGTGCCGAGCAGACTTTGCTTAAGTACAATTAATAAATTAACGAACCTTGATAAATAAAGAATGAATAAACAGGGATAAAGAAAAAAAAGAAGGGAACATGGTGCAGAAATCCGCTATCATCATTATTCATATCGACGAAGCATGCCTTCTTCTTCCATAAGTCTCTATGAATCGTCATCTCAGCCTTCACCAGGGTGTGAAGGCTGAGATGCTTCTAGCCATAACAATCAACGATAATTTATCATCTTTTAAATGCCATCTATCGTTGCTTTCGTTTGCAGAAATAATTATTACGGGTTTTTTTTCTACAGGCACTACATGAAAATGATGCCACTGTTGTGTTTCGTGCTGCCCACCGTGGTACCGGTCTACTTCTGGGGCGAAACCTGGACTAACGCGTTCTTCATCCCTACCATCCTGAGATACACCTGCGGGATCAACGTCGTGTGGAGCGTGAACAGCTTCGCGCACATCTTCGGATACAGGCCTTATGACAAGTAAGTGCCTCGATACAAACGCCTCATAATAGGGTAGTTGATACTTTTTATGAGCTGTCAAAATGCGACTCGCCCATAGATTTTGTATGGCAATAGTAACCTGTGACGTCAATAATTACAAACTCAATGACTCAGCTATTTATTGATTTCAAAGCAAGTGAAAACCTAATTTTATAGTTAGTTGAAAGTGAATGAGTTTTCATTCTTTCTTTTACGTGTGGTTAGTGCCTAATCTGGTGTCAGAGTTTTATGCCGCCCATGGGCCTTTGACTTGGCTTTACTTGCCCTCTAGAAATATCTCTAAGACATGTTTGGTTACCTGGTTGCCTTCGCCGAAGTTAGTGATAATTATACACTACGCATATGAATCCGAAAAATAAGAGGTGCGTGTCTTGGGTTCGAACTCGAGACTCTAAGTCTCTTTTTAACGAAATTGTGTCTTGGAATTATTGCTTAATGGTAACAAATACCGATTTCAATATTTTACCTAAAAATCACTTTAAGGACCAATTTCAAAAGGTACGGAATAACAAGTAAATCTTGTTATGTGCCCCAACAATATGTACAAAACTTTAGAGATAAATAAGCATTATTACGGAGTTCCACCTGGATATTTCATCACCCTCAGATTGGTGTGATTGAAGTAGGTAGAACAAAGGACCTACTCTGACGAGAGATCGGCAAACTAAACTTTACTAGTACATTTGCATAGTTTTGCAAATTCAACCACCGACGATTCTGAACTTAGATCAGGTACATAGTTCACGTACATGAAAACAACAGTACCCTAATTACTAATAATAGGTGAATCTTCTACGTTACCCTAAAATAAATGTCAAACAGATACATGGAAATTATAAATAAATAGGTAGGTACTTACCTATATAGGGTGACTGGTAATTAGTGACCGATACTTATACACGTGATTGTTTTCATGATAACAAACAACTTTCCTAAAGAAACTTTTTTTTATACTCATTCATTTTTATCTCAATAACTCAACAGCCGTATGAAATTCGCGAGCCTGTGACCTATCAGCTATTAGCCGTGTGACGCCGTTCTGTCTCATTAGGTACTATCGTACCGTGCAACAGTAGGTAAGCAGAGTCCGCGCCACAGGCCGGCCGCCACAAAAGCATACGTAGGTATGTGTATAAAAAATGTTTCTTTCGGAAAGTTATCCGTTATCATGAGTACAATCACGTGTTTAAGTATCGGTTACTAATTACCATTCACCCTATATAACGCCAGAACACACCACTATCCGTCTTTTATCATAGACACTCAAGGGTGACATTATTCCCGATTCTTGCTATAAACTAGGTCAGGCTAAAAACATTACCCTCCTTTTAGGCTCCACGTCGGTCGCGTAAACTGCACAAGTGAACAGATAATTTGGTTACTTGAATCAATTAATAGCAATAATGGTTCATGAATTATGCACGGCGATCAAGTAGCCAATCTACCTACTAGTAATTAATTACATTGTTATTATTGGTGATAAGCCGATTAACGTTAAAGGCGAGGTACCTGTACTAGCGTAGGTAGTTACTATATTTAGTACTAGCGGCCCGTCCCGGCTTTGCACGGGTGGACATGTATTTTTTAAACATTTTGGGACACAATATAGCCTATGTTACTCAGGGTGAATGTAGCTTTCTAATGGTGAAAAATTTTTGAAATCGGCACAGTTATTTTTTGAGTTTATTCATTACAAACATACACACAAAAATACAAATCTTTCCTCTTTATAATATTAGTGTAGATGGATTACCCATTCACTTCTGCGAGATTCTACGGGGAAAATTACTAATGCCAAAACCCAACAACCCTTTGTGTCAGGACTTCCACGTTCACCAATCCCTCTTGCAACTAACCACTGGATCAACGAGGTAGCCCTGAGTAGCTGAACCCAATAGATTTTTTAACCAATTTTTTATTTATTTATTTATTTATTTAACAATTTATGTACACACTAAATACAGAAAAGAAGAAGGAACAGAAAATAGTACAAAGGTGATGCGTGGTGGTGGTGTGTTTTATGCTGTCTACATTGATAACTTATCAATGTAGACAAACTGAGAATGTAGAAAAACTCAAATGTTGATAGTGAGCTAAAGAGTTATCAATGATATATTGAGTTTGACTGCTTACAAGTTCATATAGAAAATTATGCGGGGAACTTTTCCACAAGTTACACAACTTATCTTTAATCAAGACTTCAAACTATAAGACCTCTCACAGTTAAGTAAACGCCACGCTCCTCTTATTAGAGAGAGAACGTAAAGCGTCTCGGATTTCACTCCTCAGATTAAAATGTAAAAAATATGTTTTTCTCTAAGGTCACTGAACCCGCGCGAAAACATTGGAGTATGGCTGATCTGTGTGGAAGGTTTCCACAACTACCACCACACTTTCCCCTGGGACTACCGCGCGACTGAGCTTCCCCTCTACAACATGCTCACACCCACCATCGTGTTCATCGACCTCATGGCAAAGGTTTGTATTCATTGGGCCCCTTTAACAAAGTGTACAGCGGAAAAATAAATAGGCTAACCCTTGCGCGGTCAACCTGAGAATAGGGTTGCCAACAATTTGTAAAAAAAAAAACAAACGAAATCTATGCTGAAAGTAAACGTTGTCTTTTTATAAGACCAAGTTTAAAATATCACTAACTGAACATTAAAGTATGGCAGCCTAAATGCCGACCTGATTGTGCGCCAGTAATAGCCACTTATTTCCTTGAACTATGCTGCTCGCAAAACTTTAACTTGGAGCTGGAAACTTGTTATAATAAGACTTTATGGGAGGAAGTTTAAATTTTGGCACCGAAACACGAAAACACGTGCTTATGCATCGTCAGTGAATATAGGTATTCGGTTATAATATATTCGGTTAATATTAAAGTACCTAGATGAAAATATTAATACACGGTTTCATTTACTAGACGAACTAAGCTTTATACGATTAGGTACTTTAAAATGAGAATAATAACTGCAAATTGCAGTGGTAAAGTTAGTTTGTGTCCCACTGCCGAGCAAATGCCTGCCTTTCCTGGGTCAAGCACCAGTGCAATTTAGGGATCATGTATTATATATCATCACTAGCTTATGCCCGCGGCTTCGCCCGCGTGGAGTTCGGGAATTGCCCACGGGATCTTACTTCTGGGATAATAAGTAATCTATGTATGTATTATAGTAGATACATGGTTTTTATATAGTTGCTTATAACTTGCAAATATTAGTTCATAGTAATATCAATTAGGTACTTTACATTGTTATGTGAATATTGATACTTTGGTTTGAGATTGGACACCGGTGACGAAAATCAAATGATTAATTAGGAATCTATTTATAGACATAAAACTTTTACATAATATTTAATATCAATGTCGCGTATCACGAGCCAACGCGAAAATCGGTGGAATAAACCATATTTACAGACGTCTACCTCAGAAAAATCCTACCTACTTACTTAATAGGTAAATACTCCCGCGCCCCGCACGCCCCGCGCAACACTGCGCGCCATGCGCCGGTCTACGTGAGCTTCGAAGCCCTATTTGACTCTGTTGGGGGATGATTTTGATTTTTGAAAAAACTGTGATACACGTATCTCATAATTTTAATTGAAAAGTATGTTTACAAATTTTCAAGTCAATCGACTCAGAGAATAAAAAGTTTCACAGAATATTAAACAGCCCATTTCACCCTCTTAGGGGTGGAATTTCGAAAAATCCTTTCTTAGTGAATACCTACTCTTGACAAAGAATACACGCTCCAAATTTCATGTCTCTAGAACCAGCGGATTGGGCTTTGCGTTGATATATCAGTCAGCCAATCGCGACATTGAATTTTTAAATTGGGGGATGATTTTGGAAAAACTGTGACACACGTATCTCATAATTTTATCTGAAAAGTATGTACACCAATTTTCAAGTCAATCGACTGCGAGAATAAAAAGTTTCATAGAAAATTCAACACCCCATTTCACCCTCTTAGGGGTGGAATTTCAAAAAACCCTTTCTTAGTGAATACCTACTCTTTACAAAGAATACACGCTCCAAATTTCATGTCTCTAGAACCAGCGGATTGGGCTTTGCGTTGATATATCAGTCAGCCAATCACGACATTGAATTTTTAAATTAGGGGATGATTTTGGAAAAACTGTGATACACGTATCTCATAATTTTATCTGAATAGTATGTACACAAATTGTCAAGTCAATCGACTGCGAGAATAAAAAGTTTCATAGAAAATTCAACACCCCATTTCACCCTCTTAGGGGTGGAATTTCGAAAAACCCTTTCTTAGTGGATACCTACCCTTCACAAAGAATACACCCTCCAAATTTCATGTCTCTAGGACCAGCGGTTTGGGCTGTGCGTTGATATCTCAGTCAGTCAGTCAGTCAGGACTTTGAATTTTATATGTATAGATTATCTGCCTAGCCTTTTCCTTATGTTGAGGTCGACTTCCAGTTTACCCTACCCTACTGGATGCAACTGAATACCAGTATTTTACATGTAGCGACTGCCTACCTGACCTGTAAAAATGTATAATCTAATATCTATACCTTTAACACTCAGTGACCTGTAAAAACGCACCCAGCTCTCGTTAATTTAATCGAAATGTTATATAACTTATTTATTTTTTTACATAGATTGGACAAGCATACGACTTGAAATACGTGTCCCCCGAAATTATAAAGCAGCGTGCACACCGCACAGGGGATGGCTCACACCACCTATGGGGATGGGACGACCCTGAATTCAATGAGAAACTCAAAGCGAAATACGGCGCGGTCAGCCACAGCGAAGACAGGACACAAGCATAATTTATTAGCCGCTCCGTTTTTACTTTTAATGAAGACTGTAGTAGAAATAAGGGTGTAGAATTTTATTCGACGAATTAACATAAGCATTAATGTAAAAAACAAAATTAAAAATCTAAATTCAAATTCTGTTTTAATTTTCTTGTGGATCGATTTTCTTTGAACGCATCGAAAGGGAAGCTAATTTATCTGAAACTCCTTTATTCTGTTCTCATCGATAAAATACAATAGAATTTGTACCCTATCAGCTCTGCACATAAATGAGTAAAATGAAACAAGCTTGAAATCTTTTTCCAATGGTTCGCAGCTGGCGCCGTCGTAGGCGATAAGCGAAAATCGATATTGGCCTCTTCCATTAGCAAGGTATAATTAATGCAATGCAATCGTGTGCTTACTAAACTGGAGTACACGAGCGACAGTTGTAAATTATAAATTAACCCCATCATTACCGATCACACGGAAAACAGCTGTTCCAAAACTCACGACTTGATATTTATTGGCCGCCTGCATAGCGCACACAGATACAAAGTAGGCAGTGCCTACTTTCAAGGTCTAAGATTCCTGAAGCTAAGGCACTTCAAAAGGCAGACTCAGACTGATTCAGACTGTCTAGGTACTAGGTAGGCACTGCACTACTGCCAGCACTAACAGCAGTAACACGATTACTTTTATCATAATAATCTACATAAAATAGAGTTCAGAGTTTGGGTTCCTTATTTGAAAAATGTCATGTGGCTAACAGGCGGGTTACCTATTGATAAAATCGAACCGATTATTTATTATAGAAAGTGAGGTAATTAGCAGTCTTACACCTACACGTTTTAACTAACCCTAGGCGTGACCTTAATGAATAACTAGGTAAATAAAGTGCGCTGTTGATTGTCAACAACTTTAAAATATATATAATATATAAAACTTAAAATAAACGTAATTACAATTGCCAATTTGCTACATAATGCGATGCGTCGGCTATAAAAGGTATACGTCTTACCAAGGGGATGCAGGAGTTGACATAATATGACGAAACTAAAAGTCTGATTAGAATAAGTTCTTAATTAACAAGTATTAGAAAATTGAAACGATTAGCTAAATGTTCTCACTTACCTATTTCTACAAAGACAATTAAATAGTGGTCAACTAATAAATATTTGATCATCGTATCATTTTTTTGATACTGGTGACTACCAATTTGCTGACAACAACTCCCACCGTGGCAGATACTGGCAAAGATTAGAAGGCAGTTTATTTTTGATCATGTTTTGCACATCCAAGTTTGGAGAAAGACTAAAGTTGATGTGAATACCAAACCAGTCCTTCGCAGTAAAGAAATGTAACAAATAAATTATGTATCTTCGCTTCCCATCTAAAAATCAAAAGAGCGACGACTGTTTTAGATTTCACTAAAGCTAATGAAGATGAAAGTACGAACTAAAGATCCACTGCCACTGACCCACTGCATCCTTCTTCTAGTCTAGCTAGTTGGAATTACTTGTTTCGGGAATATCATGCATTTTCTAGAGTCTTTAGAAAAAGAGATTCAAAAAGAGAGAGAGATATACAATATTTTTATTTTTTTATATCTAAGATTAACATTACTAAACTCTGGTTCTGAACGAATTTTAATAAAACTAGCAACATTTTTATCAAAACGTCAAAGTAACTGTCACTGCCACAACTCTCAAAAATATCGTCGTATTATTGTTGTAATAAATTGTATGTATACTAAGAATTAGTGGTAATTCACCAATTAAGTGATCTTCTAAACTAAACATTGGGAGCAAATACATAAACAGTATAAAGGCTGCTAAGCCCAGGTTAACAAAATATTGAGTGAACGACTCAAAAACATTCCTTAGATTTACCATTATGTTATCTTCATTAATAAAGGAACACCAAGTAAAACAAGCTTCAAAAAGAGTTATACAAGGTAAATTATTCAAGTAAAATGTATCCAATATATAGGTACCTATAGTATAATATTCACACTTTTTGTTTATTCAACAAGAACAAAACTGAATAGTGCTTTCTCCTTTCAGAACAAAAACGCAAAGAATGCATAGCTGCAGCTAACGATTTGACCCAAGCACTCGTCGACCACCTTAATGTTGGGTTTGTAAATTAAACTTTGTAAACTTTCAGAGCCTTGCTCTCATTGAAAGAAAATGATAATCGATGCAGTAAAATGGATGTAAACTGTTCACTTTAAATCACAACAATAATAATTGGATATTGTCAAAATATTTTTGTGAAAATTGCCTCTGCATATGCCAAGCATCACCCAAATGAGTTAAAATAGTAGTGTATAATTACAAGTACATACCCAGCACTTTACAATAAGTACGCAGAAAGAAAAACATAAAAATAATATCATTTACTGCATTGATAATAACAAAAATAAAGCCTGTAATTTTATCCTTTCAGAGTGGCACAGGCATACCTAAATCAAAAGAAGCTTGATGCTGAAGCAAAACTCTTGCATCAGGGAGCTATAAATTTTGCTAAACAGACACAGCAATGGCTTGCTCTTGTTGAGAACTTCAGCAGTGCCCTTAAAGAAATTGGGGATGTAGAAAACTGGGCTAGAAGTATTGAAAATGATATGAAGATTGTCACCGATACTTTAGAAAGAGCATATGAGATGTCCCAAGAACAACCTAGCATTGTTAGCAGTACCAGTAATCAATAAACCCTAATAGCAGTAAATATTCTTGTTTTATTAATATTTAGATTTTTTAAGGCCAGCTGACCGATAGGACCAGAGAGATATCAGCCGCAGGACTAATGGCTAACATGCTGTCCGAGGCATGCGGGTATTTGTATTGTATAGCGGGCTGGTTTCCACAACTCCACGTCAAAGCGCGTATTTTGCGTGCGGGTATTATACCACTAACTTCCAAAGTTCGAGCTGCTTTTTCTACATTGTACTCAAATAAAAACATTTTAAACACTGTTTTAAACTTTTCATGGTTTACAACTAAACTCTAAAAAGCTGTTGCAAGCGCTATGATAGTCCTCGCGCGCCTGCATGAATGGCGCGCGGAGGCACTACGTTGGGGGAAACTCCGCTGCCACGGCAAATCACCGCTCAGTGGACAGACCTCCGACGCGATCTCATGGCGACATGGAGACAGCGACTGTCGAGTGCAGGGCACGCCACAATAGTGGCGATAAGTCCCCTCTTTGAGGAGTGGCTAGAGAGGCGCCACGGCGCCCTCACCTTCCGCCTGACGCAGGTCCTCACCGGACACGGTTGTTTCGGGAGGTTCCTGCACCGAATCGGGCGGGAGGAAACGCCCGGGTGTTATCATTGTGAGGATCGTCCGGAGGACACGGTGGCGCACACCGTGGAGGTCTGCCCCGCTTGGGCGGAGCTCTGCCGTGTCGTCGTAGCGGCGATCGGCGGCGACGACCTCTCGCGCCCGGCGCTGGTTCAGGCCATGGTCCGGAACGAGAGGGAATGGGAAGCCGTCACCTCCTTCTGCGAAGCATTCATGCTAGCGAAGGAGATGGCGGGACGTGAGAGGGAGAGAATCTCACGTCCCAGCCGCCGCGGGGGACGCACCGGGCGTCGGGGACCACGTGGTGGCTACCGGCCACCGTAGGCGCGTGTCTATGGACGGTGAGTAATGGGTTAGTTCACCGTCCATCAGTCTTATGACGACAGGCCGTGTCGACGGCGCATTCGTGTTCCACGCGCGCCTCAAAGAGATGTCAGCAACCAGGAAGGGGCCCGCAAGGACCGATGCCTGCCGGGGCTGCGGGACTGTTCGAAAGAGATACCGTGGCCCTGGAACACAAAGGGCAAAGAAGGAACATGGATGGGTTTTAGTCAGTAAGAGTCTGACACTCCCTCTCACTCCACCCAGAGCGGGAGAAGTCATTTGATGATATCCCATTCGTAAAAAAAAAAAGCGCTATGATCGCGGGTTGACTGAACTCTGTCAATCCGCGATCATGGTGCTTGTTTCAGCGTCGAAATATCGGGAGCTCAAACCCGAAGGTTAAGCATTACTAAGCCTCTGCTGTCCGTCCGTCCGTCTGTCTGTCAGCAGGCTGTACCTCATGATCCATATTAGGTGGGCAGTTTAAAGTAAAAAATATCACAGAATGTGTAATTCTGTTGCCGCTACAAATAATAAAAATAAATTAAAGGGGCTCTTTAATTTATTTTTATTATTTGTACCCCCCCTATCCCTATAACGATGGTACGGCCGGTTTTTACACAATTGACCATTTGTTTTGACACATTTGTTTGCGATATAAAACGATACACAATGTGTTGGAGCGCCTGATCAACACAGCATGGCAACAACCCGCTCAACTAGCTAGTTACTCTTATTTATATAATGCGTCTATGTTCTTTTTTTTTTATATGTCACTTGCCGTACATAATCGGTGCAGTTAACACCTATTAAAATATTAATTGTTCTTGCAAAGAGTATTCTTCCAGCAAATCCCTGATATACCCGTACATGGTCCTTCGAGCCGGATAACGTTTAATATTACGAAGATCAGCGGATATAATCAAGAAATTAAGGATTTTATAATCCACGTGACGTGGAGGTTATTTGCTGGTGGATTGGATTGATCTCAAGCAAGCTAACAGCGGTGTACTGCTTTTATGTTTAATTTAATATCGTCACCCAACACTCAGGTACCTAGTATAAGTAAAGTAAATATTCATAAAAGGTTAGTACTTACTTATATTTTATTGTGTTAGATGAAAGTCATTAAGAACTTGTTGCATTGTGATTAGTATTTTATTCATCAGCAAAATTAAGTTTAAAATCATACTAATTACAGTATAGTTAGCTTATTTGCTACATCACTTAAACTTAATTAAGGATAAGCTGTAACTAATTCACATTATTATCCACAGTGGTAGTTATTTGTTAGCAGGTATCTTAACATAATAGGTAGGTACATAACAATAAAGGTTGAGTGTTTGATATTAGTGCAAGTCATTGTTATAAAATAGTAAAGTGATTAATACTATTATTTAGAATCATTTATGTATTCATTCAACAACAATTAGTGTTTAGTTGTGCCTAATCATTAATAAGTTAGCGTTATTTAAAGTTTACAAATAAAAGGATTGGACTTGACTTGAATTGCATGTATGGTTAAGACACTTGGTAGTCACATTATTAAGTTTATGTTGTTTGCAACAACGCGTGTATGAAGTTAATATTGTTCTTTTTATAATTGTATTCCTGTATCAGTTTCAGGTTGACTACACTCATCTCCCAGCATGACCGAGGAAAGGGAGTTAGTTAAAAAGCGAGGCAGCTTTAAGGGTCGTTTGACTGCGTTCGCCAACTTTCTGGACTCACTTAAGGACAAAGAGTTATCAAGCTGTGATGTGTCTGAATTGCAGTTGCGCATGGGCAAGATGGAGTCGTTGTACGATCAGTATGATGAGGTACAGTTACGTCTGGAATGCATTGTAGATGATCTTAAATTACAAGACGCCGAGCGTTCTGAATTCGAGTCTCATTACTATAAATCCTTGTCCAGAGCACAAAATATTCTTAGTGAATTTAATAAGGATAGTAAATCTATGGAAAGCTGTAAAAGTACAATTGCTAACATGCACAAGCCAGTTAAGCTGCCAACAATTCAGTTGCCAAAGTTTGGCGGATTATATTCTAATTGGCTAGAATTTCGCGACACCTTTACCAGTCTAATTCATTGTAACGATGACATTGACGAAATCAATAAGTTCCATTACTTGAGAGCATCTCTTGACGGAACTGCTGCAGTAGTAATTAAGTCTATTGAGTTTTCTTCGAGCAATTACTCTGTGGCATGGAGGTTATTATGTGATCGATTTAACAACAAAAGGTTATTGGTGCAAAATCATGTATCTGCATTGTTTAATATTGAGCCTATTTCAAGGGAATCTTCAGTTGCAATAAAAAGTTTAATCGATCACTTAAATAAAGATTTGCGTGCATTGGAGACGTTAGGGGAACCTGTTAAAAACTGGGACACACTTTTGATTGAATTTGTTACTCGCAAGCTTGATCACAAGACCTATCGCGAGTGGGAGGAGTACAAAGGTAGGATGGACGAAGACAGCACGATCACGTTAGACGCATTGATGCATTTCCTACGTAATCGAGCCACTCTAATCGAGACCTTAGAACTAAGTCGCAATAATTGTTCCCAAACATCAGGTAAATCAGGCCCTAAGATGAAGTCTATGGTAGTAACACAATCTCCTAGCAGTTCTAGCACTGAATTAGCTTCTAAAGCATGTCCTAAATGTAATAACAACGATCACACCTTAAATAATTGTCCACAGTTTCTTGCATTAACCAATGACGATCGTCTCAAATTACTACCCAGTTATAAAGTCTGTTTTAACTGTTTTCGTTCAGGTCACTATGCTAACAAATGTAAAAAACCAGGTTGCAAACTATGCAAACGTAGGCATAACACACTAATTCACATAGATTCTAAAGGCACTATTGCGAATACACTTCGTGACAACAGCAACTTGTCTGCATCGTCGTCTTTACCGTCTACTAGCACTGATACAAATACTGTAGCCTTGTCAGCTAACATTGCATCCCGTGGTCATAAGCAGCAAGATGTGTTGTTGTCGACCGCCCTGATCAAACTGCGGGACCACAATGGTCGCGTGCATCTCGCTCGCGCAGTTCTTGATAGCGGTAGCACCTCGTCATTCATAACGGATAGGTTGTGTAAAAAACTTAGTTTAATAACTAGCCAAGTAAATAAATCTATTCTTGGCATCAACAATGTCACTTCGCACGTAGGCAAAACATGTCGTATTAAGATGACGTCATTAGATGATAGTTTTGCTTTCGAACTTAATTGTTTTGTTCTACCTTACATTACAAGTAACGTACCGTGCCGTGAAATAAACATTTCTGATTTCGAAATACCCTCGAATATTTTTTTAGCTGATCCTACTTTTTATAAACCCGCTGATGTTGATTTATTAATCGGCGCTGACCTCTTTTGGGAGTTGTTAGGATCGCAAAGATTAAAATTAGGTACTCGAAAACCAGTATTATGTGAAACCCGTTTAGGATGGATAGTTTCCGGTCCAATTACTCAAAATTATATTTCATTGCTGTCAAATGATATACATTGTAATTTTTCTAAGATGATTTCCGATAGCGATAGTGACTGGGAAAGGCTTAGAACAGAATTGACAAAGTTTTGGCAATTAGAGGAGGTGAATGCGAAATCTTCCAATTCTTACATGCCAGAAGAAAAAATGTGTGAAGATCATTTCGTTAAAAATACGACACGATTGTCAGATGGTCGTTTTTGTGTTCGCATACCCCTTAAGAAAGATCCTTCAGTTCTAGGCAATTCCTTTAAGAAAGCTACACACTGCTTACAGTCTTTAGAGCGTAGATTAAAGATTAAGCCAGATTTTAGTAGAATGTATCATGACTTTTTGTTAGAATACGAGTCACTTAATCACATGACAAAAATTATTAAACCTAATTTGTGTACCGGTTATTTTATTCCCCATCACGGAATATTACGTGAATTGAGTAGCACGACCAAACTTCGTGTTGTCTTCAACGCAAGTTGCCCTACTTCGACGGGAGTGTCCTTTAATGACCTACAGATGGTCGGGCCTACTGTACAGGACGATCTATTGTCTATACTTCTTCGTTTCAGGTTCCACAAGTATGTCTTATCTGCGGATGTGGAGAAGATGTATAGACAAATAGCCGTCCACCCGACGGATAGGTATTTGCAACAGATTGTTTGGCGTGACAATGTTTGTGAGCCGATTAGTGTTTATGAATTAAACACAGTCACGTACGGTACGGCTAGTGCACCGTTCCTCGCGACTCGATGCCTTAAACAACTAGGACTCAATTGTAGGAACCCTAAAATATCTGATATCATCAGACATGACTTTTATGTCGACGACTTACTGACAGGGGCGAATGACTTAGACGAAGCAAAATTAATTCGAACTGAAGTTACAAAGGCGCTTGCGTCGGCATGTATGCCATTAAGAAAATGGAAGTCAAATGAACCTCAACTAGTGTCGGATTGTATTCCTCCGTCAAGCAACTTGCCAGCGTCATTGGACTTAAATATTGGACCTAGTGAGCCTGACAGATTGCTTGGTCTTGGATGGTATGTCAGTTCTGATGAGTTAGGGTTTCCTATAAGTGTAACTAAGTCCTCGACTGGGCACACTAAGCGTGATTTGTTATCCGTGATTGCGCGAATTTTTGACCCCTTAGGCCTTTTAGGGCCTATTGTTATCACCATGAAGGTATTATTACAGAAAGTGTGGATAGACAAATTATCATGGGATCAACCATTACCTAATGAGATCAGTATGCAATGGGATGTGATGATTAAGTCTTTGCCTCTGTTAAATCATTTCCGTATTCCTCGCATTGTAGTCTGCAATTCATATACGGAGGTAGAACTACATATTTTCACAGATGCGTCTGAGTCCGCATATGGTGCTTGCGTCTACATTCGCAGCGTCAATCACAAGAGGGAACATTTGGTTCGTTTATTGATGGCCAAGAGTCGAGTGGCTCCCATAAAGCCTACAACAATCCCACGACTGGAGTTGTGTGGTGCGGTAGTCGGTTCTCGTCTCTGTGAGAAAGTGATGGGCTCACTCAGAGTGAAGATCAGTCGGGTCTATTGTTGGACTGATTCGACCATCGTATTGGGATGGTTACAGATGATGCCTACCAAACTTCAGCCGTTTGTACGCAACCGCGTCGCCGAAGTTTTGGATAAGACGGGTAACTGTACATGGCGGCACGTCCCAACCGATCAAAACCCAGCAGACCTTATATCTCGTGGGGTGGATATCAGTGTTCTGCGGGGTTCGGATTTGTGGTGGCATGGACCAAAATTCTTAGGATTAGACCCGTCTGACTGGCCTTCACAAATTAAGTGTCCAGGACTGGAGTCGTTGCCGGAGACTCGACCTAATGTTGTATTAAAGGCTGTCATTAATGATTCAAAAGGTGATGATTTCATTGAATTTAGTCGTTATTCTAATTACTCACGGCTGATACGTTCTGTTGCTTATCTCTTGCGATTCATTAAGTCATGCAGAAAACATTATCCAAAGGAAAATTATTTGACACATGATGAGTTACAGGAGGCACTAAATGTTGTTATTACCCATAGTCAGTCTCAATCATTTCCCGAGTATGAATTACTTTTAAATAAAAAATGTTTACCTAAAGGGAGCGCCCTTCTTAAATTCAATGTTTTTTTGGACGATAAAAATATTATGCGAGTAGGAGGACGCCTCGATAATTCAAGTTTTGCTTACAATAAAAAACACCCTATATTATTACAGTCCACTCATAGGTTAACAAAATTGTTATTTCATTTCGAGCATAGAAAGTTAATGCATGCTGGCCCACAGTTACTGCTAGCTTCCATTAGGGAATCTTACTGGCCAATAGGAGGTCGGAACTTGGCAAAGGTCTGTTATCACAAGTGTGTTCTGTGTCAACGCATGAAGGGTAAGGTCGTAACTCCGTTAATGGGTAACTTACCACAAGAACGTCTTCGTCCAGGTTATCCCTTTGAGAGCACGGGCGTTGATTATGCCGGCCCTATTATGTGTGCTAGTCGTCAAGGTCGTGGATGCAGGCTGGTAAAGGTGTATATTGCAATTTTCATTTGTTTTACAACCAAGGCCATCCATTTGGAGCTCGTTGGCGATTTAACCAGCAATAGTTACTTACTGGCTTTGTATCGATTTGTGTCCCGAAGAGGTAAACCCGTTGATATCTTCTCGGATAACGGTACCTCATTTGTAGGTGCGTACAACGACCTTTCAAAATTTTTAAAATTAAATAGTTCGTCCTTGGGTGAAAGTGCAGCGAAGGATGGAATAAAATTCCACTTTATACCCGCATATACCCCGCATTTCGGTGGTCTCTGGGAGGCGGGTGTCAAGTCAACAAAATACCACCTTCAAAGAGTGTTGGGAAATTGTAATTTGACCTTCGAGGAGCTTTACACCGCGCTAGCTAAGATTGAAGCCATTTTGAACTCACGTCCACTGACGCCGTTGTCTTCAGATCCTGCAGATTATACTCCGCTTACGCCAGGACATTTCCTTATTGGCCGTTCTCTTACTTCCTTGCCACAACCTAACTACCAGGATTACTCTGTCAACCACCTGTCTCGCTTCCAACGAATCGAACAACTCCGCCAACACTTCTGGAGCAGATGGAGTAAGGAGTATGTGACAGAATTACAAGTACGGTCCAAATGGCGGTCCTGCAAGGATTGTTTGAAATTAAATTCCTTGGTCGTGATTAAGGACGATAATCTTCCTCCTCTGAAGTGGAGACTTGGACGAATTGTAGCTGTTCATCCGGGAACGGATGGCATCGCTCGTGTAGCTGACATCCAGACCTCTACTGGAGTCGTTCGGCGGGCATTCAACAGAATCTGCCCATTGCCTGTGTCTTCGGAATCTGGTTGAAACCGTTGCTTTCAACGCCCGGGGGCATGTTGGAGCGCCTGATCAACACAGCATGGCAACAACCCGCTCAACTAGCTAGTTACTCTTATTTATATAATGCGTCTATGTTCTTTTTTTTTTATATGTCACTTGCCGTACATAATCGGTGCAGTTAACACCTATTAAAATATTAATTGTTCTTGCAAAGAGTATTCTTCCAGCAAATCCCTGATATACCCGTACACAATGTCTCTCCTCGCTCTCCTCTGTCGCTCCCTAGAGTAAATATGTTCCTTGCCCAATGGCGTCTGTCAGCGAATGAACTAGTTTTATATTACGTCAACTCCAGGTCTATTTCCTCTATGACCAAGGGGTAACGTATTTACCCAGTACTAACTGGGTTGTGTTGTGGAGGTCAGGATAGGCAGTCGCTCCAGGTAAAATACTGGTATTCAGCTGCATCCGGTTAGACTGGAAGCCGACCCCAACATAGCTGTTGGGAAAAGTCTGGGCAGATGATGATGATTTAAATAACTGAACAATCATGAGGTGATTGGTAGGCTAGTAGACTACCAATTAAATAAAACCTCTTAGGTCTTAGGTTTCAGCAAGTTGTAATGTTTATAATATGTGTGTTGTTTGGTTTTTGTATTCAATTATATATAGAGAAATAAAAACTAACAACAACAAACTAAAAAATGGAGAAATAATTTTTTGACACCCTATAATTCTTTTCCCATTTTGATGTTTGTACCTATTCTTATTATTTTTAACGAATTCGAATAAAATCTATAGGAAGGTGAAATAATAATGAAAAATGATTAAGAGATTGAATGATTAAGTTGCAATGTTACTATTATTTAACATTTGGATGTTAAAAGTCCCTGGTTAGTCCCTCGCTAGAATATTAATGTTCTGTGCTGTTAGTACCACAGAACATTAATACTCTAGCGACAAGCGAGGTTAGTACTGTCACATCAAAGAGTAATTGCAGCGTTGCCAATTTAGTCCCTTCGGGGCTAGATCTAGCTCTTTTTTTGCTTGCTCAGCCCCAAGTATAATGGTTTAGCCCCTAGCTAATTTACTAGCACAAAACCATCGTCTGTCAAACCATAGACACGTAATGGAAACGACACAAAAACTAACCGCACGCAGCATACTCACCTCTAATTTATCATCGAAGATTCCCTAAAATTACTTTTCTTTCGATTCTGTCTTTGTCTTACTTATCGTTATAACGCATTCTATTCATTTCTTTTCCATCTGGAACTCAGAAGTTTATGGTGCTGAACCACTTGTTTATGTTTGATATTATAATACCAGCCTGTTACTGTCCCACTGCTGGGCAAAGGCCTCTTCTCATACAGAGAAGTCACGAGCATTGATCACCACGCTTGCTCAAGACGGGTTGGCGATTTCAGACTTATATTAATTATAAGTCCAGGTTTCCTCACGATGTTTTCCTTCACCGATGTCTGTGATGTTCAAGATAAACTTAGAAAGTACATATGAATTGAAAAAGTCACATTGGTACTTGCCCGGATTTTAACCCACAACCTCATGCATGAGAGGCGAGGCCTTAACCTCTGCGACTTATTTTATTGTTTGTTGTGATAAGTGCCGCAAAGTGTGGAAATATTTGTCATTTCTTTAAACAACGTACCCAGAGTTCAATATTTTAATAGTGATATTTTAGTTAGTATCTACGCAAACAATTACCTATAAAAAACTCTTTATTTTTCTTATTAAAGCCTTTTAAAAAAAACGATAAAACACAAAACTAGCCCTTTTTGTAATACTAGTAAGCCCGAAATCCTGACATGGAGTTGGCAACACTGAGCAATTGTCACGTCACATTAGTTACGTATTAGAGGTTTGCACCGGAGCGAGATTTTAACAACCGATTGAATTCACCGGTGATTGGGCAATCTCCGGTGAAAAACCGGTGATCACCGGAGAATAAAGAAATTTTGTTTCCTTTTTTAATTATACATTTAAAATGAAGAAATAAGAATAATCAATTGATATACTTTATATAATCATTTAAAAAAAAAAAAAAAGTTTTATAAAAACAACAAAATAATGCTGATTTTGATTTAAGAAACACAACATGTCAACAGCGTGATAGCGTACCTACATGTTTCTTCTATGATTTAGTGTTTGTCCTGTCGCCGAAAATACTCTCTCTGACCTTCCAGAAGTAGCAGGCACAGCTAGGTATTTAAAAGCTATTTCGTCTAAAGGCTTTAAATGTGTCTTTTATTTGTGTAAATTTATTATATAAAAAAAAAATAAGATGCGACGATCACCGGAGATCAATCGGTTAATTACCGGTTATTTCAATCGAATACTTTTACCGGTAAATCACCGGTTATTCTCCGGTACTCACTGCTCCGGTGCAAACCTCTATTACGTATTGACTGGACGTATCACTGCTGCACTGTCAATGTCATGTGTCTTGATAAGAATTTATGATAAAAGGAACACTGTTCTTATCATTTCATTTAGGTACGTCTTTCCGAGACATAACTTAGCTGTTTATGGATAAGCGGGTATAAATATTTGTTAGTTCCGTTCAGTCTCCTGGCGCGTCAAGTCCTGTATAATCCGATAGCTTGAAAAAAGATATTAAAGTAACTCGCATTTATTTTATAACTTATTGTTAGTGAAATTCTCAAGGATGTCTTCAGATACTACCCCAAGAGTACTGTCTATCCAGAGCCATGTGGTGCATGGTTACGTTGGAAATAAAAGTGCTGTTTTTCCACTGCAGGTAACTTTATCATCTTACTTAAAACATGCAACAATGTTGATGTAAACAACAACAATGTTAATTATTCATCGCGGAAATGCAATTTTATTTATTAATGTACATTTAAATATGTTTTTCCAATAGGCACATTGTTGTATTTAAATTAAATTATCTTGTTATGGTTCAGTAACTAGTCATTTTTTTAAACCTTGACCTACTATTCTTTAATGAATTCAAATATTATTTGTCGCCCTCGTTCTTATTCTTTACTTCATTGCTCAGCATTTTTTTACAAATAACTCTTGTCAGGCTCATAACTAAATGTACTAATTTATGTTAAAAGTAAAATGATATAAGGTACATTTACACTTCAGTTAGACATGTTCAGTTTAAAATTCAGCTTGTGCTACTCCTGCAGCATGTTTTAGTATTCTCAATAATCAATCTATAATCAACTTATTTTACACAGGCATGAAGTTGATATTTGTTAAAGCGAAAAAAAAATAGGATATTAATTTAACAGAAAGGGCTATTTAATTAATATCCTTTTTAATTTTTAAAAGCTACCAAGATTGAAAATGAAATTTATATAGGAAATAGCCAACTATTATGATGATTATTGCACATTTCTTCTAAAGTCAAAGTTATAGTTATTTATTTGCAGTAGATGTGATACAAAGCCTGGTAAAAATAAAATGTAGTGCAATGACACATTTCATTATAAAAATCAAACATTAAACAAGATGATAATTTCAATACACAATACCTAAGCGAACACAAACATTAAATTAGGTAACTAAATAAAGTATGTTTCCAAGTTTAATAAACTCAACACAAAACAAAATGTTGCTGTTAAACACTACAAACAAATTGTTAAAATTAATAAAAATATTGTTAAAATACACAAACACAATTTATTGTAGGTCTCTACTCTGCCTGCATTCCGGTAATGATATGATTGACACTTAGATTTTTTGAGAAATTCAGCCATGGAATAAAAGCTTTGAAAAATAAGCCATTTTTTCAGAACTGTGTAAAAATTTCTGTATGGAAAATCAGCTAAAGTTGGTAGAGCTCTAAATAATTGTGTATATATATGTGGAGGTGGAGGGGTCTCCCTTGTTTGACCGAAAGGATTTTGACAAATTTTCACTTCCCAAAAAATGTTTCGCATAATTTCATTTGCCAAATTATTACTTAGCAAAAAATGTATTCACAAAAAATTGTAACGCAAACCTAATGTTTGGGAAGTGAACGATTAAACTATAACTTGTTTACCATCAAGTACTTTTAACATTTTTTATTTAGTCAAATATTTCAGTTGGAATAACAGTTTTTACGCAAAATCAAATAAGACAAATTCTAAACAGGTTATAATAATATGAATATTAACTATTCTTTTTTTTAGTTAGTAGTGTTTTTTTCCATATTTTTGTTTTCTATATAATGTAGTCGTTCCTGGAGGTCACAGTTTTAACCTAAACTAACCATTTTTTTTTTTAAATAAGTAATTATCCTAATCTAAATAGTTCAGTTCCGGGTAACCTACTAAAAACAATCTCTTCTTTCTATTAATGCAAGTCGTTTCTAGCACTCGCCGGCCGCTGCCGCGGCACCGCTCGCTGCGCTCGCTCGGCTCGTGCGTAGAAAGTCACAGTTTTAACCTAACCTAACCTACCCTATTTTTGCCTTAATATTTTTTGTCTTAACAAATCATTTCATCAAACGTTTATTGTCTGAAAATTGTTTGCTGTAATAAATCGTTTGAGTAAAGACCACATGTCATAATGACATTATACTTGGTAATATTTTGCCAAGTAAAAATTTGACCAAATAAAAATATGCGTACTAAAATCGTTCGAAATATTGCAATGGTATAAAAAAAAGTTGCTAAAATTTGTTTGGGTAATGAAATTTGGTCAAAATCTTTTCGGCAAAACGGCAGGCTCCCGAGGTGGAGCCATATAAAGGGTGTAAAAAGACCCTTAACGAAAACGAAAACCACATATTCTGCCCATCATTGGGATCATTTTTTTGTTCTGGACCATACCTGGGAACCTTCTAGTTACGGAGATATTGGGGGTCAAAGTTCCAATTTTTTCACAAGTTTTTTTTAAATACTACTTTTTAAGGTTCTAACTTTACTCCAATTACCTCCATGGTCCGTTTACTATTCAAAGCATCCATCAGCAATAAGTTTTGAGCGCATTATATTGAGTTTTACTGTAAAATGTGATATTTGACCTCAAAAAAAAATTTCGTTTCCCAGCAAAAATTTTTGCGTAAAGTTACTTAGTTTGATGTACAGAATGCTTGGTTGACGTCTTGGTGAAGGGTCTGTTTACACCCCGTATATACACAATTATGTCTGACTAATTCAATCCTAGGTACAGGCATTGTTAATAGATACTGTGTAACTATAATATGTTTATTAATATTGATTTTAAGTGCAATAAGTGTTACAGTGTGTGTGTGTAACAGTTTGTTTTGACAATTCTATGTATGATATATCAACTTATGCCATCTATATCTCTCTATAATATGTATAGGGTGACTGGTAATTAGTGACCGTTACTTAAGCACGTGATTGTACTAATGATAACAAACAACTTTCCCAATGAAATATATTTTTTAATACCTACTCATTTAATGTTAACACAATAACACAACAGCCATATGAAATTCGCGCGCGTGCGGCTTGACCTATCAGCTGTTAGCTGCATGACGCTGTTCTGTACCATTACTATCGTCACGGTAATATTATAATACAGTACTCCAACTTCATACAAACGGACGAAACGCGAGCTATACCTACGCGCCTCGATCGTGGGGTGCGCTCGCGGTGCAGACAGTCACGGCTGTACCGCAGTGTCGAACAGACGGTGTGTTGTTTTTTTAACAATAACCACGCGATTTTTTCTCTAAAAATCAGTTAATATGACGAGTAGGAAATATTGTGCTGTTTTTGGTTGTATGGATTCGCCAATAACGCTTTTTGATTGTACCCAACGATGATTTTGTGGAATATATAGAAAAAATGGAGGAAATATTCCGAAATTCACTTAAAACCAAACATGTAAATTGTAAAGTAGCTGCAGGTATCTATAACCAAGTAAAAGATATTCCATTTTCTCCACCTTGTCCATGTTTCCCAAAACAATTTTTAATCAAAATTTGGTTTGCTGTAAGAAAACCCAATTCTGGGTTAAGCTCGCCATTGTACATAAGCTATATTATTGCAATTTGTATGTGTATTTTTTCGTTATTTTGTGTGCAATAAAGAATAAGAATAAGAATAAGCTTTATATAAGAATGCGGATTTATTATACTTTAAAATTTATCAATAAAGCATTTCGTACGACTCAGTCGAGGCGCAAATATTTTTCGGTCGCAAATTTATAAGCCCGATTTGTTTTTCAAACAAAAACATGTTTTTTTAATTAAATCTACCAATCAAAAAACAACGCATTTTTATTGAACACTTCCTATTCAATATACAAAGTATTTCATTTATTTATATAAAAAGGATATTTACAATCACAAAACTAAATATAAACAGAAAGTAGGCAAATGTAATTAAAATGCTGGGGACGGTCAGCCCTAACGCATGTTTACGTACCGCGCGGCTGTAGGCATTTATTTCTATCATGCGGCCGAGTTACACTACTGTATTATAATATTACCGTGCTATCGTACTGTGCAACAGAGTCACGCGGCTAACAGCTGATAGGTCACAGGCACCCGCGCGGCTGTAGTGTTATAGTGATAAAATTGAATGAGTATAAAAAAAATGTTTCTTTGGGAAAGTTGTTTGTTATCATGAGTACAATCATGTGTTAAGTATTGGTCACTCATTACCAGTCACCCTATATATCTCATAGCTATAATAAGATTTTGATAAATGAAAAACAATATAATAACTTTGGTTTCAGGTACTGGGTTTTGAAGTAGACTCCATAAATACAGTACAGTTCTCAACCCACACAGGATACAAACATATCAAAGGGAACATGTTAAAAAACGAAGAGTTGGATGAACTTGTAGAAGGACTGGCATTGAATGATGTAGACTATTATACACATTTCTTGACAGGGTACTCTAGATCCCCTGAGTCTTTGAAAAAGATTGCAGAACTACTCAAACAGCTGAGACAAAAGAATCCTCATCTAACCTATGGTATGTGCAATAAATGAATAGTTATTTTTCCTTTATTTGTTACAAGTAGAAGGAATGTATGTACTAGTGGCGGAGGTTCCATACAACTCGATTCCTACCGGCTTCGCTTTGAAAACTGGCACAATGAGTGTTCCATAGAAAAATTATAAAATCACATTAAAGATATGTACTTTGGCTTACCACTTTAAAAAATTAACACTTCACTACTGGTATGTACCTACTTCAATCAAATTCTATCAAATGGAAATCCAAGCATGTAATTTTATGGAAATATGAGTAAATAACAACCTTGTATAAGGAATGCATAAGGAAGCAAACACATTATGTGTGATATACTAAATAAAACATACGGACAGTAAACAAAATACAGGAAATACTAATCCAATGCCAACCATATTTCCAAACCAAGATTAAATAAAGTCGGTATTGTGGTAATAATAGTAAAGGGTGTAAAAAGACCCTTAACGAAGCCGAAAGGTACTTGTTCTCCCCGTCATTGCGATCATTTTTTTGTTCTAGACCATACCTGGGAACCTTCTAGTTTCGGAGATATTGGGGGTCAAAGTTCCAACTTTTTCACAAGTTTTTTTTTAAATACATGTTTCTAATGTAAGATTTTTACTTTAAACACCTTCACGATCCTCGTACTATTCAATCCATCCATCAGCACAATGTTTTGAGTACGTAACATTGAGTTTTACCGTAAAAAGTGATTTTTCACCCTAAAAAAAAAAGTCGTTTCCCAGCAATAATTTTTGCGTAAAGTTACTTAATTTGATGTACAGAATGCCTGGTTGACGGCTTGGTGAAGGGTCTGTTTACACCCCGTATGTATTCCCCATACTGGTGGGCTACTATCTTACTTACTAATATTATAAAGAGGAAAGATTTGTATTTTTGTGTGTGTGTATGTTTGTAATGAATAAACTCAAAAACTACTGTGCCGATTTCAACAAAATTTTCACCATTAGAAAGCTACATTATCCCTGTGTAACATAGGCTATATTTTATCCCAAAATTTGTTTTTTTTAAAGGAATATTTAAAAAAGGCAGAAGTTAGTTATATATTGAATAAATGAATAGTATCTATGTAAATATTTATTTTTAGCTCTTGGCTGTTTCCAACAATCATAATATTATAGTTACATAGATAAGAGATAGTACACAAACTATAAAACATGTAATAATATCTTATAATAAATACTTAGGTACTGATAATAAAAGGTTGTGTAGATACATACATAATGTCTTGTGTTCACTAGGTTTCAGTTTGGTCATGGGACTTGTCTGATATCCTGGGTCAATCCCAATTATGGGCTCTTTCATCATCATAGTCCTGCCCTTATTCCAATTTATGTGATGTCGGCGCAGTATGTCTTCTTCTCCTATACATACTTCTCCTTTAGTCATCATAAGTCTCATGACATAGCCATATTATCTTCATGATATTATGGCCTCTTTCAATTACGATAAAAATGGGTTAATAAACAATGTACAGACCAATAAAGATCTGACTGTTGTATTACGAAATGTTGCGTCACACGAAACTATTTGTGCAGACGTTAAGTTGATTATTGTGGCAGTCCATGATGTACTGATAAGCGTGTATTTGAATAGAAATTATTGTTTAGCAACATAAATACATAAAGGTCGTAAAAAGACCCTTAACGAATGCGAAAGGCACTTGTTCTCCCCAACTTTGCGATATTTTTTTTTGTTCTAGACCATACCTGGGAACCTTCTAGTTACAGGAGATATTGGGGGTCAAAGTGGAACTTTACTATTCAAAGCATCCATCAGCACTAAGTTTTGAGTGCGTTACATTGAGTTTTACTGTGAAACGTGATTTTTCACCCCAAAAAAAAAAAAAGTCGTTTCCTAGCAATAATTTTTGCGTAGAGTTACTTAGTTTGATGTACAGAATGCTTGGTTGACGGCTTCGTGAAGGGTAGTAACTACAGATACTCCTACTCTACTGGCCAGATGTATGAACGTGGATCTCATCGTCATTCACGCTGGTTGTTGGAAAGATCCCAAGGTTTTACTTGTATGTATAAGATTGAAGATGTGAAAACAAAAATTATTCCCAAGAGAATCAGTTTATAAACACGATGGAAATATTAGCAGACTTGTTCGGAGTCTATGATAGGCGTCAGGTTGCCAATGCGCGCGAAATCGAAACAATGGAAGTAATAAAATAATATCAGCTATGGTAGGCACATCAACTATGTAAATCAGCTTTTGTAGGTATATGATAACATTGTTAGTTTTAGTATGGTTTCCTTACTACCTTCTAGCTGATGGATTATTCAATTAATTCCATGCTCACGCTGACATTACCGGTATAATCTTTTTTATGCCCGCGGTTTCGCCCGTGTGGAGTTCGGGAATTGCTTACGGGATCTTACTTCTGGGATAATAAATAATCTATGTGCTATACCAGACTATAATCTATCTCTGTGCCAAGTTTCATCCAGATCTGTTCAGCCGTTCTGTCGTGATTGAGTAATAAACATCGATCTATCCAAACTTTCGCATTGATAATAGTTTATTATGTAAGACATAATTAAATTAGTTTTTACTTTTAAAGTTGAATAGGTAATTGAGAATAGTTAGTGTAATTATTTAATTTTATTTGAGTAATACAGACACACTCGTGTTTTTTTACATGTACTTACCTTATAACTTGCAAATATTCGTTCATAGTAATATCAATTACATTACATATGTGAAATATTGGTTCAATATGGGTACCTTGGTTCAACTACCATAATTTTGATTGAAAGAGTGTGTACACCAATTTACAACTCAATCGAACCCGAGAATAAAAAATTTAACAGAAAATTCAACACCCCATTTCAGGGGTAGAATTTCCAAAAACCCTTTCTTAGTGGATACCTTCTCTTCACAAAGAATACACTCTCCAAATTTTATGTCTGTTGGACCAGCGGTTTGGGCTGTGCGTTGATAGGTATATCTGTTAGTCAGTCATGACTTTGAATTTTATATGTATAAATGTACTAAGATGTTATTACAGCATAAAAACGTTATTAGCGTAATGCCACGCCTTTTTCCAATGAGGGAAGGCAGTTAGAGACTAGGCAGAAACTTATTAGTACTTACAATGTTTTTTTTATTTTCCAGTATGCGATCCAGTCATGGGTGACAACGGAAAAATGTACGTTCCTGAAGAGATCCTGCCCGTCTACCGAGACATCCTGGTTCCCCTAGCTGACGTGGTCACCCCGAACCAGTTCGAGGCTGAGCTGATGACAGGACTCAAAGTCCATGACCTTGACGGTGCTCTGAAGGTCATCCAAGCACTACACGATAAGGGTGTCAAAACTGTTGTTCTGTCCAGTACTGATCTAGGAGACGAGACCCATATGATTGGCATTGCGAGTACTGCAGGTAAGGGCGTATAACAGTAACCGGCTGTAATACAGGGTAGAAGGGACATCGACGCACAAACGATTATAGGACCCGTCACGTAAAAAGAACGCTGACCGCTCAAATAAACTTTCTCTTTTTTTTTATTCCAGCCTTTTCCAAAGTACTAAGTAGCAAGTAAAGTACCTATTACTATTTTACACTAAAACAGTTATACGTATATTATAAAACAATAGCTTAGTGCTTAGGGACGCGGCTATATAACGTGCGCAAACACATCCCCTCCACTGTCGCTCAGCGTTCTTTTTACGTGACGGGACTTATACCACGTATCTATTCATTACATAATTCCGATACAGTCACTCGATACATTTTTCATCGGTAAAACCAGATATCGTCATCTCTTGGCTCTGTGCTCAAAGTCGCGTGTGGCTGGTTGGTATTAATTGGCTGAGCCATCTCTTAGATGGCTATATGTGCCGAGTAATGCGGGCATCATGATTCTCCTGCCCTTATCCCAATTTATTTGGTGTCGGCGCAGCATGTTCTTCACTACTTTCAGTGCTTCTCTATTAGTCGTCATCTCATTAGTCAGCCTCTTTCTCCCAAGTAATGAGGACAAGCCATTTAATAAATAATCGTTACATGGAAACGAACCCAACCCTCCTCCTGCAACACTCGAGCATAACGAAACAGTCAATGTTGGCAATCAAAAAGTGAAATGCTGAAAACGAATGTCCTGAAGTCGGGAGAGCTCATCTTATGACATTCTTTCAGGGGTAATATTTACTTTTACTCAGCAACTAATGCTTCCCCTTATTTCAGGGTCGTGTTACCAGATTAGAATTCCGAAGGTGGATGCAGCATTCACTGGGACGGGTGACTTGTTTGCCGCGCTGTTCTTGGCGTGGTGGCACAAAACAAATAATAATTTGAAAAAAACCCTTGAAAATACAATTTCGACGCTTCAGAATATTGTGCAAGATACTTATCAAAGAGCTAGAGGTAAGATTAATGATATCATGTTCTTTGCTGTCAAGTTTTAAGTGAACATGGAACGAGCAAGCATAGACACACTTCAGAGAGAATCGTCTCTTTTGGCTGTTTTGAACCCTATCTCAGTTTTTATAAAGCTCTTAAAACTTGCTCGACCATTTTGCTGATCTAACTGCACTGAGCCGCTAACCCAGTCTTCTTCAAAAATCTCACGAAACTACCGTGTTTTTTTTTTCAGCCGTTCATGCATCTGGCAAGATTCCCCCGAAACTGAGAGAGCTCAGACTTATTCAAAATAAGAATCTGATTGAGGACCCAAAAATAACCATTTCTGCAGTAGAGGTAATAAAGATACTATAAATAAGTGAAAGGTTTATTAGGGCGAGTTGCCAATGTTATTATTTTATAAGAATATGGCATAATTAAATAGATGTATTAGTATATTGTGCGCGTGTACCTACTCAAAAGACAATAAAATAATGATGTATCAAATAAATGTTGAATAATGCTTAAAAATTTATAAATATTTAGTGACCATACACCTCATTAATTGTATGTACTTATACAAAATGTTAATTTATGTAATTTGTGAGTTTTAAATATGAACAATGCAATATCGTTATTAATTAGATTTTGACCAATGTCTAATGTCTTCCATAGTAAAATTAAGTTTTTAGATTAACATAAATGTAGGTGTCTGTGATAAACTGATAACACATAATAATTGTTATCATTTGGTTTTGTTGACTAAGCACAACTCGTGAATATTATGAAGTGATTTGCCTTGTCGTGCAATATGTGCTTTTTATGGTATCTGTGTTTTATAATGATATATTAGTGATATATTAATAAATGTTATTGATTGAAAATATCTTGTTTGATATAGTAGACCACTTTTCCCATTGAAATTAATTTCTAACAGTCAACTTAGTCTCAATCTACATTTTCTAAAGCCGGGTCCGCTGTGCCATGTTATTGTGTTATTATAACACAAAACATGTTTGCTAACATGAAGGGGGCTAAAGCTAACATGTTTTGTTAGAAAATGTGCACAACTGGCCCGGATTAAGTAGGAAAAAGATAATCGGCAAATAGAAAAAAAAAGAACAGTGACTTGCAATAATTTATTAACATGAAAATACACGGTATGATTTCTACACAACACCCGTTCAATCTGTTCTCACCATCATTTGATTTTTATGAAGGGCCACGGCGCCTAAGATTAAAAGTAATAAAATGATATGGTACACCCAGTATATGGAGTTGTAGTAGCGAAGTACCACGGAGTAGTCATCCAGAACGAGGCACGGTGTGAGATAGATCAGGCAGAACACGCGCATGATCGAGAACCCGATGTCCCACGGCGTTTTCATCTGAAGTAACAAATCAATGTGAGTTATAAGCCCCGTCACGTAAAAAGAACGCTGAGCGACAGTGGAGCGGATGTGTTTGCGCATGTTATACAGTCCCGTCCTAAAGTACTAAGCTATTGTTTTATAATATAAGTATAATTGTTTCATTGTAGAATCGTAATAGGTCATTTTCTAGCTACTTAGTACTTTGGAAAAGGCTGGAAAAAAAAAATGAGAAAGTTTGTTTGAGCGGTCTGCGTTCTTTCATGTGACGGGACTATAGTTGTAAATAAACCGTTTTAAACCAAATTCCGTGGTTTAAAACCGAAAAGACAAACCAAAAAGACGGTTTAAAACCAAATGGTTTAAAACGTTTAAAACCCGTTTTGCATCTATAGACGGGACCTATACGATAATCGCTATCATTGAAGACGGTAGGTACATATTTTATGCACTTAGCTATGTAAGTGTTAGTTAAACAAGCGATAATTTTACAACGCCGCTGTATTGTAAGAATAAATATATTTAAAATAACTACCTACTAACAAAAGACGTTTGTTGTGGAGTCGTTCATTTGTTTAATTATACAATCGTGTAGATTAACTTATTTAAAACGTTGTTTAGCGCTAAACTCATACAGTTATTAGTGGTGCAAACAAGCCCCAGGCTTATCCTGTAAATAAATTTTGATTTTTTGATAGTTTTCCCATAATTTATAAAAACAGTTTGACGTCAATTTTATTCCACTGTTTTTTTACAGGCTGGCGCCGACAATACGACAATAAATAAAAAATAAACTGCCTATACCTACCTCATGACGTTCCCAGTCTGCATACAAAAGTTCAGTCGAATATATCCGGCAGTTTAGCCACACGACATTATTTTACATTTTCAGTATTTTCTACATGATGTAGATTAATACGGTTAATGGCTCCCTGATCGGTGTAAACACTAAACACAATATATTGGTAACCCAGTATTTCAAAAACCTTTTTTTTTGCAAAATTCGTTTATTAAATTTTATTTTCAGATGCGAATTAGTGCAAATTATACCTAAGGTTAATGAACCAATATTTATAAATGGTGTTTCTAACTCTAATTAATGCTATTTCGTCAGCAGTTTTAGGCTATTTACTTTGTTTTTTTTTTTAATTTTAAAATATTCCTATGAACTAATATTGCCAGTGTTTTCATTTATTGTTGGCGCCTTTCCTATATAGGTATTGTAAGATTTCTGACTCGTACCTATTTAGTTACAGAATTACAACAATTAAAATCATCAATACATTTAAATCAATAATACCCTCGGAAGTTCATTTAACCCCATTGAATGACTTTTTCATGAAGGAGTTGTACGAGGGTTATATTGAAGATTTTAAAGATTGTAAATCTGTAACTACATACGTGTTACTTGCGCGACTCATTTTTCATCAACATACAACCTGACACACTGACCTACAAATTGCAAAAAACTTAAGAAAATTTGAATGTCGTTGGATGCGAACGAAGAACGACTACCCACTTGAACTTGGACCATCGTGTGCTGCCGTTCTCCTCCGGCAAAACAACTCTTAAAATTACTCAAAGAAGAAAAAAGTTCAACCTACCGACGTAACATTAGCGCTGTACGTTTCGCTATATTCGTGTTCTAGTCGGACATGGACCCACATCGTGCTGCAGATAATTAGTTTTTGAATGGTCAAGCGGGACCACATCCCCCATGCCAGAAACGATAGCGCGCTTCTGGAAAATTTATCAATAGGCTAAATGTAGTAGTAGTAGCAGTAGTAAAATTATTTGTACATTGTATGTATACATGTATTTTATTTATACAGGGTGTAAACAGACCCTTCACGAAGCCGTCAACCAAGCATTCTGTACATCAAACTAAGTAACTTAAACTGCAAAAATTATTGCTGGGAAACGACTTTTTTTTGGGGTGGAAAATTACATTTTACGGTAAAACTCAATGTAACGCACTCAAAACATTGTGCTGATGGATGGATTGAATGGTATGGGGGTCGTGAAGGTGTTTAAAGTAAAAATCTTACATTAGAAACATGTATTTAAAAAAAAACTTGTGAAAAATCGGAACTTTGACCCCCAATATCTCCGCAACTAGAAGGTACCCAGGTATGGTCTAGAACAAAAAAATGTTCGCAATGACGGGGGGGTGTTCGGCTTCGTTAAGGGTCTTTTTACACCCTTTATAAAATTATCCAGTGAGTTTGGCTACCAGGTACCGATACTTTAAGGGCATATTATATACTCATTTTTATCGACAAATACACGTTTCCCAACCCCACACCCCGTGAATGGCAACCATCTTGTTTTTTTAATCGCTTCATCTAGGGTATGTTCAATGCAATGCTAATATCTTTGAATCTAAGAGATCTAGAGACTCGCAAATCATCTTATTGCAAAGGTAAACGCTATTGAATAAGTAAATTTTTACTAAATAATATGCAAAAAAGGTTCTAAGAAAATACGAAATTTTACACAACATTAATCAGTTTGTTTACATTTTCTACTCTAGTGCAAAAAGAATCCCATCAAAATCTTGACTCAACACCAATTATTTTAAGAGTTATAGCCATTTGAACATAACCCTGTCCCAGCGCATAGACTCCACAATGTTGCAGGTACCCCGTTTTTTGTTTGAGCAGGTAGATAAGACACGAAATTCACGAGTGAGAGTGAGACGGCAGAAAGGTAAATGAGTGAGTGAAGTGGGTAAATAATAACGACCGGACGGGTCGATCTTCAAGGTTAAGCTGTGATTGCCTAGGTTGATCCGTGGTTAGATGACCAGCTATTACATACCGAGTTTCCGTGCCGTCCACTCACTTACCTTATTGGCACCTCTCCTATAAGAAAGCTTTAATAATAATAAATTTAAAATTAAAGAGGGTTCGCCTACTACGACGGTACGGAACCCTTCATGCGCGAGTCCGACTCGCAATTGGCCGGTTTTTCTTAATAATTTGATAACCTCGGCGCTTACACTTGCAATAAGATCATTTGCACGTCTGTACGTCTGTCAAATTGAAAGATATTAGCATTTCATTGAACGTACCTACCCTTGATCAAGCGATTAAAAAAACAAGATGGCTGCCATTCGCGGGGTGTGGAGTTAGAAGTGTTTATAAACGTGTATTAGTCGATAGAAATGAGTCCCTATATAACATGCCTTTAAAGTATCGGTAACCGGTAGCCAAACACAATGTATAAAGTAACGATTATGACGTGAATAGCGAGCGCATTGTGAGGACTCGAAAACGTCCCAATTGTCACACATCTTGTCTTTAGTCCGCGACAAGAAAATCATAATGTATGCCTCGAGAAACCATTTGAAACGCAATTGTTCAAATGATAACTAGATCTTTTACTTAGGTGCTTTTATCTTATCTTTTGTACCTACTATTGAATAACTTCCGTTTAAGGTAAGTAGGACTGTAGGAGGAGCGTTTCTTGCAGCTTGCAATTTCATTAAATGCCCCTCCGAATTTGCGGCCTAAGGATTGTCATAGTATAGACAGAATCAGGGCCTAGGCTGATTGAAGAGTAGCAAAGACTATGCGAGGCGATTGCGATTTTTGTCTAAATTTATTTAATTTCTTATCACATACAAAGTTACTGAACTTGGGACTGTCACGGGATATTTTTTAGGTCACCCACATCCCACCGGGTCACCGAATGTTTTGGTAAAATTCAATCATCAAATGGTTTCCTTACAAACATTGTCTCAGGGTGGGTTGCTTCAGGGTGGGTGTTTGATATCGTCCGTTACATTTAAGTATTTGCATCAGATCGTTACAAATCAATTTCGAAAATGAGACAACCCGCCCTTTATGATGTTGAAGGTATTATAGATACCTTATCGAACACACACCTCACATCCTTATTTCCCCTGATCACGTTGTGGTACGTGTATGTCCTGAACCAGTATCGAGTGGACATGTCCCAGCCACTCAACGTATCGATCAGTCGAGGCCCCATCAGCAGCTTCTCGTTCTCGAAACATCTTATCATGGCGAAATTGTATTCATGTGATAATGCCGCCTCGTCCCAAATTGCACTGAAATTACAGTTTAAATTAATGTAATACATTTTGATAAGTACATATTAGTATTATTTCCATTATTCATTTTTCATAACATATTTTTAAATATTTCTTAAAAAAAACATTTAAAATATAAAAAAATAGTAGTCCGCCAGTGTCCGGAGTAGGGTTCAAGCTAGCAAGGGCGGTGGTTAGGGCTTCAGAGACAGGAACCTCCTCACAATGCAAGCCGTATCGAGGAGTACTGCTTTCTGAATCAGGCCTTTGATCCAATCGCCTAAGAGCCCTAAGGAGAGCTTCGAAAGATGGTCATCGAGGCTCTTGGCCTTAAGGCCATTGGCCGTTACGACAATCGGCACAATGATAGCCGAGTTCACATTCCACATGTCGACAACCTCGTATGCGGCAGTCGAGATATTTTATTTGTTTCTCTTTCTCAGCTTTCACGAAGTTCTCGTCATGCGGAATGGTAACATCGACTATTATTACGCGGCGCGCCGATCGGTCCATCACCACTGTATCAGGCTTATTGGCGACAATAGTCCTGTCAGTAATGATAGACTGACCCCAGTACAGCGTGACATGGTCTTTCTCGAGCACTGGGTCGGGCACAGGTACGGTTCCTCAAATACCACAATTTTATATTTGAAGGCAAGACGCTGGTGAATAATCTTGGCTACTTTGTTGTGCCTGTGCAAGTACTCGCCGTTAGCCAGACGAGAACAACCAGAAATAATATGTCTGATGGACTCACCCAGACGGTGGCATGCCCGACACACGTCAACCGTCCCGTCCCTCATAATATATTTCCGGTACTTAGTTGTTTGTCAACTTAACTTCGTCCATAATCGCACAGACAAAACCTTCAGTTTCCTCAAATAAATCGCCGAAACGTAGACAGGACACGGACGCTAGAAATCTACATCGGGCCCATGAAGAGCCAGGTGGAAGCGCCCGTGAAGCTCCTTGACTTGCCATGTTTTCTTGCGGTCATCGGTAGTAAGTACTACAGGTTTGCGCCAGTTCTCTTTAGACAGCGAGGATAGCGGTGGTATGTATGTCATTGTATTACCTAGGAATTGTATAGAATTCCGAGATGATTGATGATTTCCTAGTGAAATATATAAAAACGAATGCTCTCTGTGAATAAAATAAATAAAACACTAATAAAATCAACGTCAAGGTAAATATCAAAATGTTTTAATAAGGCGTCGTCGACATAGACGCTACGCGGGGCTCCTAATTCTATCTGGAGCAGGGTGGGGGTTATTTGATGATTTCCCATTCCAAAAAAAAAGGGTTTAAAGTAACCTAACGGGGAATGGCGGAGTCTGCGAACCTTACCTGCTCGGAGTCGGGGTGCCTCAAGTCCCGAGCTCTCTTCGCCCGCTCTTGCACCCAAAGTTTTCCTTGCCACAATGCCTGGTTTATGATGGTATGGTGTGTAGTGTATTAGGGTTACAAAAAAATAGGAGTACGACAGACGCTCCCGATTGTGTGTAGTCGCCCCTCGCACCGCTATCCCCGATGTACTCAAGAAAATCAAGAACTTAATACATTTCTGATCGCTATTTAGGAATTGTATAGATTTCCTAATAAAAGTACATATTACAAAATATATCATAGATTTCCTATCTATTTAAGGAATTGGACAGATGTCCTAGGAATTGTATACAATGACCGATTACACACTTTTCCGTAAACACATACAAGTGCGGAAATTTTGTCATTGCAGCCGAGACGGAATTCATACCCGAGCCGCGTGTCTGCAGCCGTAGCCGCCCACGTGGATCAAACGACGTTTTTCGATACACTTACGAAGAAGTTATACAGAACGAGAAGTATTTATGTCATTAATCATTATGAAACTGAGTTATTTTACTTTTTTCCCCGCGCTTTGCCTTCGCGGGTTGTAGGAGAAGCTAAGGTATGTAGCCGCAAAACAGTCTAATATTAAAAGTAGAAAATTCCACCTCGGCTGCAATGACAAAGTTTCCCCACTTGTATCAAAATGTACTATAGGTAATAGGTATCAGACCTTCCAAGAAGGTCAATGGATCTGAATGGCTTAGGTTAGGTCTCAACCCTCACTATTAATAGTTTAGGTATAATCGTACCTTCTCATAGTAACAATTTTAGAGACAATTACTTTAGATAGAGCTCATTTAGATAGTAGATAGGTACTAATTTGTGGTAATCCAGCATTCTATTTGCACACGTCTAGCTCAAGATTGTGTTAAGAATTTTGTACCGTGTGCGCCTGTGCCGGGTGCGCAATTGATAGCGGCTTATCACTCACATTATCACAGAAAGATTTAGAATAAAATAATGGACCCGCAACTAGTAGGTTATAGGTATGTTCACATAATGGAGCCTACACACAAAAGCCGCGAACATATCAACTGAACGCTTACGAAATTGCCGACATGCTTTGGTGTGTTCCATACCAATGGCAGACCAATGGCAGTTGAAAATGCAGGGGCCTTATGCCCCTGCATTTTCAACTGCCATTGGTAGGCCATCAACGTCTTCAACTGGAGTTAACATTGCAAAAGTGAAGGCAATAGTGACTGAAAATCCTCATTCAAGTTTGAAAGATATAGACGCTGAACTTTCTGTGTCTCACGAGTCGATCCGTACTATTTTAAATAATCACTTGGGTATGAAACATGTTACTGCTCGGCTAGTCCCAAAAGACCTGAATTTTCTCCAAAAACTCAATCGCATAAGAGTCGTTGAGTATGCTAGAACGAGTCAATTCTGGTGACGAGACTTGGGATTACGAGTTTGACATGCAAACTAGTCAACAAGCTTCCGAAACCGAACAAGCCACGCCAAAGTCGATCAAAAGTCAAATACATTGTGACCGTTTTCTTTGACTACCGCGATGTTGTGCACTCTAAAAAACTGAACTCAATTCCGGAAAAAGCGTTTAAAAAATTATTTGATTATTCGTTGGCGTAAAAATTGATGTATCGTTTCTGAAGGACCATACTTTGAAGGCGATAAAATACGAGCCATGCATTATAGATGCCATAAAATATATTTTTCGTACTCACAATTACTAGATAAATAGGAGCAAACCAACCTAGAATCTAGACGTAAGTATTTAGAGGCTTCTGTAATGTATGGTATTGTTCATGGTAATTTTGATTGCATCGATCTCACCAGCAAACTATGTTATGAAGTCCCACGCACCGTTAATATACGTAGTACCCCGTGCAAGTACCCTATTTGCTTACAATACCTGTCGAACTAATTCTGGTTTGCGCTGCCCTATCCCTCGAATGATTAAATCTTATAATTGTAATTTTGTTAAATTAATTAATGCTCAAAGTCAAAATTTAAATCCAATGATATGACAATTATTATTAACCAATAATGTTATTAGGAATGTAGGTTAGCTAATTTAGATTTTATTATGTATTTGCTTTTAATGTTAATTATTACTCTGTTGCCAAGCAATCAAATCAATTGGAATTTCCATTTTGCAAGATGTAATTAATATTTCGTTTATTTAATTATTTCATAATTGCTAATTGATATTTCTATAATTATTTATTATTCATCAGTATGTAATTATTTATTACCTATTTAGTGGCACTCATTACCATATTTTCTTTTGTTAATATGCGGATAATGTAGTGGGCTGCAATATTGTTATATAATATTTTGTATAATGTTTCCTCTGTTCCAACACATATTGTAGCTGTTTATTGTCCCTGAATAAATAAAATAAAATAACTGTGGATGAATAACTAACATTTTGTGTATTATTGATCGTTTCCTGGTACATTCTTGACAGAGAAGGTAGTACAAATAAATAAAATTAAAGTGTCTGCTTGTAATTTCAAAATAACAGATTTTTACAGAATGCATAATTATGAAATTAGATACAGTACCTACATACAAAAACCCTTTTATTTTATTTTTTGTCTGTCTGTCTGTTTGTTCCGGCTAATCTCCGAAACAGCTGTACCAATTTTGACGGAACTTTTACTGACAGATAGCTGGTATTATAAGGAGTAGGTAAGTTAGAAATTGAGAGAAATTGTTAACAAAATCCGATTAAAAAAGGGAAGTAATATTTTTACATTAATAATAATCTCACGCTGATGAAGGACGCGGGGCACAGCTAGCACCTAATAAAACACAACCAACAAACAATTCCTGCTCTTTTAAGTTAATCTTTTAAAGGATTTTTTGTCTCGAAGTTTTAAGCACACACGGTTAGCTAGAGTCGCAATTTAAAATTACGAATGTACAGAATAATCGACAAGTTTAATCTTACGAGATTTGAAGCATACTCCATCCTGTAGTAGGTCCATAACCGGATACCGGCTGCGTCCTCGCGGGGTAAACACCGAAGCCGGCCTCTGTGCAAACACTTGTGCACAACATCATCAATAGTTGGTACTCAAGCACGTAAATTAACATCTGCGGAATGTTGTACAGGTAGCGGTAGTCAGAGCCGTGGTTATAATAGAAGTCGTTCTCATGATATACCTGTAATCAATGGTGAGAACAAGATAAGACGGTGGGATCAGCAAAAACTTCTAAGAGCGGTTTCGCACTATGTCCGATCCGAATCCGATCCGAACCCGTGAAAATATTGGTCTAGAAATCACGGACCGAATACGGATATTGCTTACGCACTACTCCCATCTCTGGTACAAATCCAAACAATTCAGGAGCCATCTTTTGGAATACGTGATTTTACACGGAGCCACATCAAAGTGTTCACGTTCCGGAATGGAGATTCTAGAATGACGGAAAGAAATCGGATGACGGAGATCGGATCTAGTGCGTAAATTACCATAGAAATAGTTCTACGGCTACTACGGACCATATTTTCACGGGTCCAGATCGGATTCGGACCGGACGTAGTGCGAAACCGCTGTAACTGTTCAGCACGAGGTCTTGGGTTCGATTCCCAGGTCGGGCAATGTGATTGGGTTTTCCCATACCATCAGGAATTTCTCAGTAGCAGCCCCGAGTCTGTATTTGTGACCGGTTGATGGCATTACTTATTCTATTTACATACATAAAATGTGTAATTTAATGTATCATACCTCATCAGGAAATGACAAACATAACACCAGGTATAATACGCCAAATGCAAAAACCTTTTTCAATTTCTGTTCAGTTACTATCCGCCAATTTCCTAACGTGCCAAAGGGTATTTTAAAGTGTTCATTAAATGTTTTCCACCTGTAATAAGGCCCTGAAACGGAAAAGTACTGTAAAAAACAATCATTCAGGGTGGGTTTTTGAGATGAGTTAGCAAGGGGTTAATCACTTGAACCATAGTAACTACAGGTAAGCGTCCTCAGAAGTCTGTCCTTAACATTTTAAGGTATGTTACGGATGACCAGTTAAGTCATCCGTAACAAACTTAACCTTTTGACCGCCATTGTTACATATAATACGTGACAAGCAAGGGCGTGCCCTGTACGCCAAACGACACAATTATGTGACAAAATGGTAGGTGAAATTGTGGCTTGGCGTGGAGAGCGCGCGCGTGCATGTATTCTCTGGCGGCCAAAAGGTTAAAGATTTGAAGGAATGTAAAGTAGGTACTCAATAAAAATGTTTGAAAGCACAGATATTGATACCTATAATTAGATAACGCAAGTACCACGATCCGTATAAGTTAAAAAAAAGTAAAAGATATGTCGATATGATGATATGACGTCGTCGTAAGCACTATTCACTTACTATAAAAAATATGTAAAGGTACTACGTTTTTGTAATTTAAATGTTTAGAATTAAGTCAATTAAGTTCTTGAGTTGTAACGTTGTTGTTTTAAACAAATTAGCTTGCAACGAAAGTAATGCTTAAGGTAGTCTTGCGTTATCTAGTTATATTTTTACCTGTGTCTGAAAGGAATTTGTTATTCAATTTTCGTGACAACGTCATTACGAATAACTAGGTAGGTAATCGTCTTTAAGAGACGTGAACGTTATCATTCTTGATTCTATGTAGTAGTAGTACTAAGTATTCTTAATTCTAAGTACGTACCTTTGTGCAAGCCAATAAAGAAAAAGGCATATGAGATTACATCCAGAACGCTGGGTTCCAAAGGCTCGCTAGCCAAATCTCCCATGATCTTGTCTTGGATCGTGGGCAGAGAAGATAAACTGCCCGTCCGCCTAGACTTCTCAGCAATAGTTAACTCAAATGCTAGTCCTACCAGACGTAGTGCTATCGCCTGGTGGATCCATAGCACGTAGATGGCATAGTTGGTTGAATGGTCAATGTTAGAGTGCAGGTACATTAGATAAAGCCATGTGTAAGCTAAGCTTAATTGGTGAATGTATCTGGAAAGAGATTCATTACAATAAAACTATTGGATTTTGGGTTTCTTCATTATCATTGATTAAAGTTAAGGCTGTCCCTCACCGGGAGCATTCGCATGTAATGTAAGGGTGCGCCAAAGTTCACCTAAATTTTCAACTCCGATAATTGGAAATCCGAACATGTTCTTCCTAACATTTTTCATCCTAACAATCACAATTCCTAACTACTCTGTCTCTAATTTTATAATCCCGAAGCATTCAACTTCATAATGTCATGTGACTTCATCATTGTCAATGAGTTTAAATATATTTACATTAATGATATAATTAATTACAATTTTCGGAAACATGAGTGTTATGAACATTGCCAGTAGCACTACAAATAGTATGAATGAAAACTTTAGGATGAAAATTTTTAGGAAGAGTGATCATTCGGATTACAAATCGTTAGGAAGAACAATTTCGGGAAAAGAACTTTAGGTGAGCCAATATGGACCCGTAATGTAACAGTTCAGATTCGAGCATTACGTTCAGTGAGTCGAACCGAGTATTACATTGCGCAACAATTGAGTATTACTACACTTGGCAGATCTGGGCAAATATTGGCTTTCTACCATTAAGAGAAAGGGAACTTTACCTCAGAAGCCATAAAGTACATTTTGTTTCGATTCAATATCGCAAAATTTACAAATACGCCATGTGAAGTGCCAACATTACATTACAGGCGAATGTTCAGGTGAGGGAGTGCCTTTATCGAATAATTTGCGATAAGTTTGACGTTTAAACGTCTCTAAGATTTAACGAGCATTTATGAAAATTTCCCAACATTTTAACTTTTTTCAATGTTGCAAGCTTTTGCCTTGCCTTGCATTACCTTACTAATTATACCTTTTCACGATTTATATTAATATAGGTACTTTTTGCTTCGCATAAACCTCCAGCAGTTCCCTAATTTTATTACGGACCTGCCTGTCCATTCTCAAAGTTAATGAGGACCACAAGACTTCTAATTTGAACAAACTTACATTCTTTTGCAGCATTTTATAATGACAATATTCCCCCAGACCATTAGAATGGAGTGCCGTATGAATTTCCCGCATATCATGCAAGTTACGAGTATGCCGAGACATGTCCCATAATTGCGTTTTGTGGCCGGATTTAAGATGTCCTTGTAGTATCCACCTAATGATATGCATCCTAGTAGAGAAAAATAATATATTAAGTCAGAGCACGAGACCATTTTATACGTTGCCTAACGGATAACATTTTCGTTGTTTGTTGTTATTGCTGATAGTTTGTTATTGTTTAAATAACAGTGACAACGGTCTGCTGTCAAAAGGTGTAGTTTTTTTTATAAACGGTTTCCAAAGAGTTCATCCAGTTTCATATCGGCGGATGATTAAACTAATAGGGCGTTTACAGATGGACGGTATAGGTATACCTTGTCCAGCATTTAACTTGACTTATCCATTTGAACAGCGCGTAGACAGTTACGCTTTATTTTTAAGCAAACTACGTGGATTCCTTTACTAGGTACATGAGATCTATACAAATAAATAAAATTGAAGTGTCTGTTTGTAATACCAAAATAACAGCTTTTTATTGAATGCATTTGAAAGTAGATACGGTACTTAACACAAAAACACATTTTTTTTTCATTTTTGTCTGTCTGTTCTGGTTAATCTCTGAAACGGCTGGACCGATTTTGACGGGACTTTTACTTGCAGATAGCTGACGTCATAAGGAGTAACTAAAGCTACTTTTATTTTAGAATAAGAATTAGAGTTCTGTGCACATTTTAACCCTTGAAATTGGTAACAAAATGCGATTCAAAAAGGGAAGTAATATTTTTTTATAATAATTTCACGCGAACGAAGGTCGCAGACCACAGCTAGTTATAAATAATAGTCTGTGTGAAAAAAAAACAGCGAATATGTGTGGATTGCATGGATGAATAATAAACGCTTAAATACATAGAGAATAACGGAAGGATATGTTCCTTATTTTTTGTATAAGCACTTTTATTTTTTGTGTAACTCACGAAAAGTAGCCAAGAATGTTGTGATTCAGTTGAAACATACCTGAAAACAGGTCAAGAGATAACTGTACCAGAAATTAAAACAACCAGATGATTAAATAAACAATTTACTACACATAATGTAGGTTCACAATAAAAATATTTCTAACAGAGGTATGTAACAGTTTGTCTGATGCAGACATAGCCGGTGCCTATCCACATTACAATTTTAACTCTTTTGTAAGTAAGCAATGTATTAGCTCTCAACAAATGGGGGCGAACTATATCGTGCGCGGTAAATAAATAAAAAACTTTTAAATGCATCATATTACCACCATTATAATCTAATTTGGCATACCGGAATGTTGATTATCCCCGACTACTTTGGCCTTCAAATTCTTAAAGGATTTTGCAAACGCAACTCAAGTTTTAGTTTTTTTTTATGTGCTAACTAATACTACGTCTCATAGCCAATATGCTTGTTTTCTATAGCAATTAAATAATTTTAAAGCGGCATCATTACGCGAAAAATAGCAACTAAGCTCGTACTAGATATATTCGTATATGAAGAAACTATACCAGGAGGAAGATTACTACTGTCACAGATACATCTATTCTATGTAAACGTTTGAAACATATCACAATAGAAAGATTTTATCAAGAAAACAACTAACCTATAATACTGTTTAGCTGTAATAGCTATTACATTATACATATAAATTACTTAGTTTCATTAAAATCAATAAATGTAGTAAAATTTATTTGACTAGCATCTAAATTCTATAACAAAACGATGTAATATATCCATGGATTACTTGATTAGATATGCATCGCCCGCATGCTGAATCAATGCATACGTTAATAAATTGTAAAAATAAGAAGCAAAGCAATGCTAAGGGTTCTAGTTACTATAATATTCACCGACTATATTACTATCAAATATTCAATAAACAATTCTTAGTAATTTAGTATTGGAAGAGCATTAAAATGAAGTCATACGAGTTGCAATTTACATCTCACCCTGATAACCATGTTCTAAGTATTGCTCAGCTTCTTAAATTACGTCAATGTCCGTCATTGACTCATCATGAATATGGAAAATCATAAGATACAATATTATATAAGCCTATAAAACAATCATGGCAACGAATGTACACCATCATGATTATAAAATAAACTAAATCTGCATCAGACTCAAAACAAGTAATAACTAAAATTTGCATTGCTATACAATTATTATAAAACATACACAACATACAAATGTCATCGTGGCCAGGCCATAATAAATCGTCTATGGAATAAATACTAACTAAAATGGTTCCCACATAAATTCATGGACATTGAACATGCTTTAATTATTTTTCATCTAAATATTGCCTTTACAACTATTGTTATTAATCACACCTAAATGTTGTTAGAAAAGTATTGCCTCTAAATATTATATATGAAAAAGAGATTTTTATTAGATCTACTTACATTTTTTCTATTTATATAAATAATGTTGAAACGTAATATGAACAGTTGGTTCCGAACACAACAGACAAGTGTTATATTTAAGTACCATTATAATAAATAAAGAAATTGTTCCGCGTTACGTTATATTTAAAGGAACTATCTGTAACAGTTAACTTAGACAACAGCGCGTAAGAGAGCAACCGGAGACAACACAAACGTAGCCCGTAGAACTTCTCCACTGTGTGCAATATATTTATCAGAGTCGTAACCAAAGTGCTAGAATTTCTAATTACGATATAAATCGATTAATTTGAAGCTTCTATATTATACGCACAACGAACAATCCAATTGCATTAAAATTGTCAAGATTTTCACTAATTTTAATTTTAACCGACTCGACCGATTACTCGTTACGTTTTATTACTTTATTTAATATATTTTTGATCTATTGCACAAACACATATAGGTAGTCGCTATGCTTATCTACTCGAATTATAAGTTATTAAATTTTTACAATACCTACCACAGAGTTAAATACAACATCCAGAACGTTACGTTAATAATTACAAAATTCAATCGGTGCAAACGATTACAAAAGTTACTATTTATCCACAATCGAAAATCACTGGAGGTAAACGAAATATATATTTATATATCGTACTCTTTAATTTGATCGGTCCTATCACATTAATTCGTACAACAATAAAATGCGGTCAGCATTCATTTTATTAATAATTGGCAGTCCTAAAGAGTCACTAAGAGTTCGTCGCGCACGCGGCGGGTCGCGGCGTTGTACGCGTCAACTGTACGTGCGGGAGCGCTGCGAGCGCTCCGAGCGGCGCGAGCGGTGCGAGCGGAGCGAGCGGGGAGCGCGCGGGGGGCGCGGCCGATCGCGAGCTCACTTGATGAGTTGCGCCGCACTCTTGGAGCGGCGGAACATCTTCGCGCCCTTATTGGGCGCGGGAAGCTCATGCTAGTTGGACCCGTTGGGCGCGCGTGCGAGCGCGGGCGAGGGCTGCGGCGCGGGCGGCCGCACCAGCGACATGGCGTCCTTGGCGCCGTCCGTGCCGTAGATCTTGCCCGCCTTGCGCGCCATGGACGCCAGCAGCTCCTGCGAGCACTTGTGTGCCGACCGCAGCGACAGCGCCCACTCCTTGAGCCCGATTTCATCCTATTAACAACATTAAGGGCTTAGAAATGTTGAAAACCGTTAAGTAATATAAAAAAGTGCAAATAAGTCTTTGCCAAGAACAAGAGTTTGGATCGAAAAGTCAATTAATAAGACACATCTAAAATCCTTACAGTATTAGTGAGCACGATCTTAGTATCGTTTCTGGTCCTCAGCACGATGCACTGTTCGCCCTTGATGGACACGAGATCCGAGGAGACATCCTCGACGGAGTCCAGCAGGATCATCTCGGGCTTGGCGCTGTTCTCGAGGTGCAGCTCCAGCCGGTTGGGGTACAGCTTGGCGTAACGCGTCTGCCAGGCGCTAGCGAACGGACCGCCCAGCTTCTTGATGTATCCGTGCAGTATACAGTCCGATTCTGTAAGGTTTATCTTATGTAAATAAAGTAATTCGTAACTAATACGCGTTGTAGGGCGAGCCGCGACTGGTTTGGAAGCTGTATTACAATGACCCGATAAATGAGGTATTTAAAATAGGTTTTTACAAACAGTTTTACACGTTATTTCCTTTTAAACTACATGGGGTCGGTGTTTCGTACCCGACTACTCTGAGAAGAGACAGCCGAAACTAACTCAGAGGTCATAGATAGACATGGCAGGTCTTATCATAAACACGTTTATAAAAAAAAAAACAGAAAAACACCCAGTCCAGTGCTTGCTAAGCACCTACTTATTCTCTTGCATTTTTCAAATTCGTCACAATATCAGATGTACGTGCACATTGGCACATATATAACCCACATAATAATATTTTTTTTAAATCCACTTCCCCTTCACTGTAACTGTTCATTTAATACAACTTTGTTGCGCTTAGCCTTTTGAACGCCAGAACATAAACGCACGCGCGTGCCTAGTACGCCAAGCAACAATTTCACGTACCATTTTGTTACATATTTGTGTCGTTTGGCGAACAGGGCACGCGCTTGCTTGTCACTTATATGTGACAATGGCGATCAAAAGGTTAACTCTTCTTCGATTCCCGTTACATCATTGAACACTCATGTCCCAAAGCTACTTGCACCGAACTTTGTTGGAGTTCTCTAACTGGATGCAGTTAAATACCAGTTTTTTACATGGAGCGACTGTCTATGTCTATCTGTCCTTTACAAAACAGCTACTCAGTTACTGAATAACACGATACCCCTTAAAATCCCTGACACTGGCCAGCACATCAAAATTGAAGCCAACAAACAAGCCGTACTACGAACAAAGTGATACGAACCTTTCTCATCAGCATCGAACTTCTGTTTCTGCTTGGCCTTCTTCTTTTGCTCATTCTTATCGGCTTCCTGGTTGATGGTTTCGAACACCGTCTCCGCGACCTCGGACTGCCAGCGCTCCGAAATCACCAGCGGGAAGTCTTTATATTGCATCTGATCCGCTTCTGTCAGCTGGAACATGAGAATTGCATTTTATTGTTTGTGATACCGTGTGCTCGAATGGGTTTCCCATCAGCCAAAATCGCTAACTTCCATACAAACCTTCTTCGTTTCTTAGCAGTACATATACAGAATTACAGAGCGCCACCTGTTATACTAGGGGATCAATTTTTATTCTTCTCTAAATGCTTTCTTATTTTATTTAAATAATCATATTTTAACAGACTCCAAAAAAATGTGGTGGTATTTTTTTATTACGATAAAACATATTAATTTATTAGGCCTTATTTATAGATAAATATGATAAATAATGTTTATTATGCAAATATGTTTTACAAACACTTTTACACGTCATTTTTTTTAACTAAATGGGGCCGGTGTTTCGTACCTTACTACTCTGAGAAGAAACAGTTGAAACAAACTCAAGGGGTCATAGTCTCTTTTAACTAACTACCAGACAATCGTTAAAACCACCGGGTTCCGTAGCACCAAATAATATAATAAAAATATTTCTAAGGCTCATTCATATGTTGTATTGTATTTCATTCAACACCAAAACTAAATTTATTGTTCATAGTATGTTAAAAAAAAAGAAATTTACCGTTGCAGTTTGATGAAAAAGTCCCATATCTCAAAAACTTAACATCAAATCTTATTCAAACCAATTTTCGTTGAAAGGTTTTTTTTTACGTTCTACAGTCCTACTTTTTTCAGAATGTTCCTCTTACTTTAGAAATTAGAAGGGGGGGGGGCATTTTACCACGTTGGAAGTGTCTATCTTTCCAACGATTGACAAAACTTTGAGAAAACTTGGTTTTAGGAGCCTCAATGTCATTTTTAAAGACCTATAGACACCCCGCACGTATAAGTTACATGATTTTTTTTTTGTTTCAGTTTCATGTAAGTATGGAGAGCCCCCATTAATCTTTAAATTTTTGTAGAATACATCTACCTACCAAGTTTCAACTGTGTAGTCCTAATAGTTTCGGAATAAAGTGGCTGTGACATACGGAAGGACCGACAGACAGACAGCCAGGCATGACGAATCTATAAGGGTTCCGTTTATGCCATTCGGCTACGGAACCCTAAAAATGACCCACATGGTCCTCACATTCACAATAATCAAATAAAACTAATAATACTTTACAAAGAAAATGTCAATAAAAATCATTAAATGTTACAGTGTTCACAATAATAAAATAAAAAATCCCGATGCTGGTGGGCTACTATTTTCTATATTTTTAAATGTTTTTTATACAATTTTTGTTAGTAAAAATATTTAAAAATTAAAAAAAAAAAAAACTTAACTTTCATGTCAAATCATTAAATGTCACTGTGTATAAAAGAAAGGAATTGGTAATAAGCAAACGAAGTCCGACATTTCGACATTCACAGAGCAGATTTAATTGAAGCAGCTTAATCCCAAGTCTTTTCATCTTCGAGATAATGATTAACGTTATAGTAGGCTTTCAGACAAAGCTTCCGTTTTATAAACGATTTGAATTTAATTATGCTTGCTTGAATTTGGCTCGGAGTTTATTGTAAAAACATATACATTGACATCTGAACGTACCCCCTATTTTTATGAGCCTCGTTCCAGGAACAACTAATTTGTGTTTGTTACTCGTATTTACGTTGTGGATATCACTGCATTTTTTAAACAAATTAATATTTTTATGTGCGTACAAAAGCTTTACATAAATAACTGAGAGGGCACAGTAAGTATATTAATCTCTTTAATTTTTTCTCTGAAGGAGTATCTTGGTCTTAATTTATAAATTGATCGAATTGCCCTTTTTTGCAAAACAAATATTGTCTGAATATCAGCGGCACTGCCCCACAAGAGAATGCCGTACGACATCACGCTGTGGAAATAACTAAAGTAAACTAAACGGACTGTCCCTAAATCAGCTAAATCACTAATTTTTTTAACAGCCTATGCTGCTGAATTAAGTTTTTTGACAATTTGTTTATATGGGGGCCCCACTGAAGCTTGGCATCCAAAGTAATGCCTAAGAACATTGTGCTATATTCCGGTTTCAACTCTTCATCCTTGATTAGTACACTAGTTTCCACTTGTCTTACATGGGGTATCGTAAACTTAATACAGTTACTTTTTTTCTCATTTAAGAGTAGATTATTAACATTAAACTAATTAACGACTTTTGCCAGGGCGCTATTAACATCATCCGTAACTAGCTGCTGACGTTTGAGTTTAAATAAAAGATAAGTGGCGTCTGCAAACAACACTATGTCATGGTTATCCTTTATGAGGTAAGGCAAGTCATTTATATAAATAAGAAACAAAAATGGGCCAAGAATTGAGCCCTGAGGTACCCGCATTCTTACTACGGATCCTTTCCCGTTAACATCCAACTCTCTGAATCCTATCACTCAAATATGAAGTAAGAAGATCCAGAAAGTGTGTCTGTGGCCGACACAACTAACTTTATTATTATTATTTGCTTATATGTTCTTGAGTAAAATGTAGCGAACTGACCATCTTATTATAACATCCTATTGTAATAAAACCTACATTTACGAATAAATTTGATTTGATTTGATTTGAGGCGTTTCCTGATTAATGTTTCATGAAGAACGCAATCGAAAGCCTTTGACTAATCGCAAAAAAACTGCCCAAAGCATCGCATTTATCCTCCCAGGCATTATAAATGTGTCCCAAAAGTTCAACACATCAGTAGTTGAACGACCCCTTGTACAACCGAACTGTTTGGTATGCAATAACTAGTGTTTATTGAAAAACCTTTGCCCTTGTTCTAAAACTAGTTTTTCAAAAATTTTAAAGGTGGGTCTGATGTACTACCCGATTTAAACAATACTATTATTTTAATATTTTTCATTAGACAGGAAACTCACTACTGTCAATACAATCGGTAAATGTTACAGCTAAAGAAGGAGCTATAATGGTTATAATGGACTTAGCAACGTCTACAGAATGACCCCATAGATCGGCGGTCTTCTTAACATTTAACGTGCGAAAAGTTTTAATTATACCTTTAAAGGTGCCATATTGAAAATTAAATTCGGATTCACAGACTGGAACGTTTTCCTTTACTAAAGACTCGGCTGCAGGTGACTTAGGTGTTTAGCGATTTAGACCTTATTAACTTAGTCTCTATTGTATAATTTAGGTAGATTATTAAGGCTGCTTGCTCGGGTTTAGATACAAGATTCGGGGGCAAAATATATATTTTACCGCCTGGCTGTGGCGAATCAGGTAGACCCGAATATCTAGTCTTTATAATCTACCCTAATTATACATTAGAGCCAAAGTCTGGCCTGTAACCTTAGACTATGTCAACAATTACCTTAATGCCCTTAGTATCCTCTTCGTCAAAGCTGCCGATATCGAAGGCGTCTGCGGCATTGACCTCACCGCGGGGAGGGATCAGTGGCGGCGTGTACTTCTGGTGGTACACCTGCTGCCAGTCGATCCCCGCGAAGAACACGTGCTCCTTCACTTCTTCCGCACTGGAATTGGATAAAAGAAAATTGTTTAAAATGATTGAAAAAAGAGAAATGGGGAAACATTTTTAATTAAATAGGGACTCTATTAAATCAACTCGTCTATCGCAATTCTCTGCTGGTTATAGGCCTCTTTCAAGCTGTTCCTCAACACCTGGTGCTAAATGCTTAATACGTAGGAATTAAACATAACTGGCGAAATGTGCGAGCACTGTTGGTACACCTCTGTCTATCTCTTCGAGGATTACAGGCGTGATGTTATTAGTTATATGGGAAAGTGAATCCTATGTTGAATTAGGCAACTGAAATAGTTATTATGAATAACATTTTATAGCTTAAAAATGCTGAAATGTCCATCAAATATCCCAAATGATTAACTAATCCGGTTTTCCGTACCTTCGCAAAGATCCGTATATGACGGTTTTGTATTATTGTTCGTCATAAGTAAGCGAATGACTTTCCTTCCTCCAAGAATACGGATCTTAGTTAAAAATGGAATGAATGGATTCTGAGAAAGTTACATTTGCGTCATAAATACAGTGACCAGGAAAAAAATGCAGATTAAAGCATTCTGACGCACATGTTTTATAGAAAGTCCAATATTGCGAAAAGTACCGCTACCTTAGGATAAGCTCCTTTCCCTTAAAGTATTTTTTTACATCCTTTTACACTACTCAAGCCAATAACATTCCATTGCTCAGCAAACATTGCCTATGGTGCTGTTTCAGTTTGACGCTACTATCGACAGCTCAGCCGAAAGGCGTTCACCACTGGACGATAGGCGTTGCATTTCCACAACCACTCTGCCCGCATCCAGAAGATTCCCATGACCCTAATAATTTGGTCCTCGATATAGGCTTGTGGGATGGCTCTGGGCTATCCACGCAGCGCGTTCAGGTTCGCGCGGGGCTTATTTTTGCCATTTATAATATTGAATGCCCCATTGGTGTAGTGATCGAATCCGCGAATACTAAACATGGAGTCGTTCGTTTCTCAGATCGAGCAAAATGTTTTCATATGGAATTTCTGAGTAGTAAACCCCGAGTTTCGATTGGTGCCTGGACAATAGGCTCACCCCCTAATACATGAGTGATGGGGTGACACCTCTGCCTACAAATGGGACGTTGTGTATTATTATTAAACTACAAGAATTATAATAGGAGTCCAGACCGTATAAGAAACAGTACTACGTATCCAAGACCGAAATCGCAGACGTTTCCAAAACAGCAGATAAATTAAAATGGAACTGGGCAGGTCACATCTGCCGAGTGACGCATTAAAATTGGGCGAAAGTGGCAACAGACTGGAATCGAACAACAGAACCCGGTGACGTGGTAACCCCTGAAGATATCTTGATGAGTTGGACTCTTACAAAGGATTGGGCCAAAATAGCCACAGACAGTGGAAAATGGAAAGAAGGAAGGCAGGCCTTTGCCCTGCAGTGAGATACATCATACTCATAATAAATAATAATAATAGTGCACACATACCCCCGTCCCTTGCACCCGAGTCGCTTGTTGATGTCCCTCTGCAGCAACCCTTCGAGCAAGCTCTTGAGGCTGGGGCTGAACGACTCCGGCAGCTCCACGTTCTGAAATACATCGTAATTCTATTGCAGACATGATTCCATCTTTTACTTTCAACATAGAAATTTTGACAAAATTGCATCTTATCTCGTTTTTTTTAAAGATTAGGCCAATTATATATTCTTTTGCAATTTCAGCGCGTATGGTCAAGCAAATATAAAAAAAAGCCAAAGCGCCATTTTTCGGGGTTCCGTAAGTACTTAGAAAAAAACGAAACCCTATTTTTTATCGCAACGTTTCTTTGATGCGATTTAAGACAAAGTTTATTTCCAATTCTCGATGGTCTTTTAATAATTGAAAACATGGAATCAGGTCATAATAATCATTAATACAAGTAGAAATATAAAACCTCAGTAGCTTAACTGAGTATTATCAAAGTGCATGGATGCAATTAAAAAGAGATAGATTTAGGGAAAGAGAGAGATATCGCCACATCTTTAGTCTTTTCACCGTTATTTGATTTTACATCACCGTCAAAATTAGCATGATCTTTATTTTCCTTGCTATAAGTTTGATGTTGGGTTGATACCACTCACTGACATGTCTGTCAAAATCATTGAGATCATTATTCTAGTTACAATACGGTTGCAGTTCGTTTGCTGCCTTCAGAGTAAAAAATAACAGTGAAAGGACAGTATTATGTGGCTGTATACACTTATGTTCATTCAAAGAATTTTACCATGGTAAGCGTCATCCGGTCGATCTCATGTTTGTCCTTAGTCTTGTGTTGGCGGAAGGGCGAGTGTCCCTTCAGCAGCTTGTACAGCATGCAGCCGAAGCTGAACCAGTCAGCGGAAGAGTCGTAGCCGGTGCCTTTCGAGAGGACCTCGGGTGCCATGTAGCCGTGAGTACCCCTGGAAATAAGTCGAATATACAGTTATTTCAAAGAAATCTTTGTCTATCTGACTCTGTAAACATTTATATATAGGGTGTAAGGGACAGCCCTCCGCGGACTGATGGGGTGAATTCAGTAGATCATACTAAGATGACCGGTACAAGAAATTATTTCAGGAATGTTATGGGAATTCAATAAATTTGATTTCTTTTATTTCCTCACACGCAATGTATCGTTACCGATTTCATACGTCGTTCGTTTGACTATTTAAACATCCATTGTGGGTTTTTTGATTCTAGTCGTATTATTTACATTAATGGAGTGCTGCGTACAGATAATGTAATTTTACATTTTCCGGAGAAAAATTCCGGTTGAATATGATTCAAAATAAAGAGCTGAATTCACCCTGTCAGTTTGTCCCTTACACCCTGTATTCTAGAATATTTCTACAGTGTGACACAGCTATATAACAAATCAACATCCAACAATAACAAACAAACAACAAACTTAAATAAAAGAATCATCAACACGACGACGAAGAACATCCTTTCATTATCATCATAACAGCCGAATAACGTCCAGTGCTGGGCATAGGCCTCCCCAAACGTCGCCACATCGACCGGCTGTTTGCTTCTGACATGCAGCCGATTATTTTGATCTTCACCAGGCCATCGGACCACTTTATGTGAGTTCTCTACATTTCTGGTACCTACGTGGTCTCCACCCGATCGACATCGATGACGACAGTAGTTGACATCATCAAACATTTAACTTTCGCGCGACGATGTTTTAGTATCTTCATTCAAATACGTGACCACAAACTTAAAGTCTTGTGGTCACACAAACATATTATTTTTAGCACAAAATTCACCGGTTTAGTTTTACGTCAACTATTAATATCCGTAGGTATATGGGACTCCCATAGTTTATACAGTACAATCAAGTACGGAAAATGAAAATATGAGAAGCGTCCTTTTGAGGTAAAACCTCTACGTCAAACGATAATTATGTTAATTATTTTATCACGTAGTTGCTTCTACTAAGCCAACGATAACGGATGGTTGGTGTGGTAGGAGTCTGCCCCTCTGATCAACCAATAATTGTGTCGGGTCCGACCGACATTTACTATAAAAATTACCCTGAAACCAAAATCGGACCACACTCTATCCCCTCAAACATTTTTTTACAACAATCAGCAATTAATTGATAAACATTTAATTACCAGTCAAGGCAATTCGAATAATTATGATCGTATTACATAAGAGCGACTGTTGTGCGTATAAGGTCTAATTAAAACAATTAACATTGTGCATTACGTCAATTGATTCTTAAACAAGCCCATTACAGCCGTTATATCGGCTATAAATAGTAATATTATCCTCAATTACTCCGTATCGATATTATGCAGTGGTCATATGGGTGGTGTTTAATTAATAATAACAACAAATTTAATTGTCTAATTATTTGTTTATATTTGTCGCAGCCCGAAGGACAATAGCGGCGATACGGGTGTTTGTGTCAGGGTCGAATTATTATTATTTAATTTTAATAAGTAGGTCGGAAACGTGCGGCAGGTCACTTGACAAGACGTGGTGATGGCAGGAGTAGTAGAGCCCTCGCTGAATGGTTCCCAGGAGACATTAGAAGAAGAGTTGGCAGACCAATAGCCACATGGGTCGATGACATTCTGAAGACCTGGTTGAGACTCGCGCAGACCAGGCATTCATGGCAGAAAAATAAAGCCTGTCAGCAGTAGGTGTAATTATGACGATGCTTATTCTTCTGCTTCATAATTTTTGCGTCCATACAGATTAAAAAATAAGGATACTTACACACTAGCGTGCGGTTTCTTTTTGGAGAAGTCGCAAGCGAGTCCGAGATCCGATATTCTGACGTGTCCATGCTCGTCGAGGAGAATGTTCGCCGGCTTCAGATCTCTGTACACTATGTGACGCTTGTGCATGTGTTCCAAACCTTAGGGAAAAAAAAATAACACTGTTAAATGTCATGGCTGTCAGTAATTAGGCTGCAGGATGTTGTTTACGTGGCCGCGTTTATTTTCGTTGGGTGAATATAAAATTATATTTTTGAAGGACTTCTGTTGAAACACAAATATGAACTATGACACTAATTTTACGCAAACTACGCCTAAATAATAAAGCATTGTGTAATTTGGCAGCTAGGCTGAATATAATCATGAGTAATTTTATTTTTTTCTCTTTCTTAGCGTGTCTATGGCAATCTAAATTGTGTCGGCCCAGAACTGAGCTACTAGTTTGGAGCTTTCGGTAGCGTCCATCAGTTCTTGTAATGAACAAGCAACAGGACACGCAGGACACGATATTAAGTGCCCCATCGTTGGTGGAACAGCACCTCATTTACATTCCAGGGCAGAGTCATTAATTAACCTCCACCTGAGCAAGTTTTCCTTGTTGCGAACCTGGGTCCGGAGTCTATTAAAAGACTTCCAGGTCAGCCATGGCAACTCATGTCCTGGTGGGAGATTTTCAGCAGGTGAAACGAACGGGTTGGGTAAGGATGCATTACCTCGCCACAGCTTTAGTCTTTTATTTTATTAAAATGAAATAAAAAGGAATAAAAATGAATTTACTCAGATAAGGAAGGAACATTCTCAGTCAATTACTCATCATGCAGTATTATAATCGCCTGCTTAAAATACGTCATCATTGACAAATAAAATATAGTACATTTTGATATAAGTTGGGAAACTTTGTTATTGCATTCGTGGCGGAATTAACACCCGAGCTGTAGGCCAATGTGTTACGGAGCCAGAACTGCAGTAAGAAATCCCCACGCGTATCAAACGACGGTTTTTAATACAATTTCGAAGAAATATAATATTAGAACGGAAAGTATTTTTGTCAGGAATTATTAGGAAACTATAGTTTAATTTGCTTTTTTTCGCGCTTTTCTTTCTCCATATTGAAGAAGAAGCAAAGGTATGATGCCAATAAACAGCCTATTATGAAAATGAGAAAATACAAATATTTTTGAATTTAGAACACAAACACCGCCGACTATATTCATTGAACCCATTTGAACTTAGTATAAGTATATCTATGGAAATTTTTATTTCCGCTCGTGTACGGAAAAATATTAAAAATCCACGCGTGTGAAATACATCGCATGTTGAACCTAATCGTAGTGAGATAAGAACCAGTTTTCGAGAAAGTGTATTGAAAAATAAAATTTATCTATTCACGTCATTTATTTATTTCCTTGCGTCAATTTTTAAATACATTAATACTGCGTCTAAAATTATATTCTGATGATACTGCAGAGATTATTTATAGGTGCTTGTATTATGACTCATATTGATATATGACTGCAATAACAATATTAACAAGTAGCGTTGGCTGGTTTCACTTGGGTGGCCTTCGGATAGCGTAATGTTTCGCAATTGAATCTGTTTATGACGTGATAATTCTTAGGGTTTAAAATGCTGGAAATATGTTCACCCTATTCAGTGAAATAGCGTGAGAGAAATGGGTCATACGTTGATCCGATTAACGCATTTGATAAAAAGAACAGTTGCGCATTAGGATTGCATAATGGCCGCAACCATTCATCATCAAGAGCTCTTCAACAGATAGATAGCATATTATTTATTTATACTTTGATGTACAGTATGTGTTTAATAAATGAAGTAAGGGACAAGTGATGTGAAATAACTGCGTGTGTGAAACAGCCAAATCCTACTGAAATACAGAGTCAGTTACCTACTGCGTATGGTATTTAGTCATCATCATCTGCCTAGCCTTTTCCCAACTATATTGCGGCTTCCAGTCTAACCGCATGCAGTTGAATACCAGTATTTTACATGGTGCGACTGCCTATCTGACCTCCACAATCCAGTTAGTACTGGGTAATATGATACCCCTTGGTAAGACTGGTTGTCAGAGTTTTGGTCCACTGACTACTTAACGACTGTCAAAATTCTACAAATGACACCCGGGACCAACGGCTTAACGTGCTTTTCGAGGCACGGAGAAAACTCGGTATGTAATGGGTGGTCACCCATCCACAGACCAACCTAGGCAAGAACGGCCTAATCTAAAGATCGACCCGAGCGGCCGATGCCGAGTGGCATTTGGCTATTTCACACAAACACACAGTTATTTTTTGCCTATTTTCGGCAATTTATATTTTTTTTAATAATTTATTCTATTTTTATTATCTCTCACATTAATGTAGGAAAACTCCAAACTAGAGGGACGCATCCAAAATTAGGCATACTGTTGTCGACATATTTTTTCCTATCCAAAATCTAAACGACATTATACATAAATTTACGATACCTAATATAACTTCAGCAGCATAGAACTTCATCTCGGCCTCGTTAAAGACGCCATGTTGTGACAGATGATAGTGCAGGTCTCCTCCATTCATCAGGTCCAGGATGAAGCACAGTTTGTCCGGCGTGTGGAAGGCGTAGGTCATGCACACGATGAATGGGCAGTCGACCTGGGGAACAGAACAGAGACAAAAATATTAATAACTACATATAAAAATGTTGACTGCTTCTTTGGACTAGTGATCGCAAATGCGACTGCTAGCTTGAGAATAGGGATAATAGGTGCGGTCCTAGTGTCAGTATTTTTATATAGGGTTTTCCGTCAGCAAAATACTATACTGTTCATCATAATCATTCTCCTGCCCTTATCCCAACTTATTTGGGGTCGGGGTCTATTACTCGTCATCTCAGCAGTCACCTCCTTTCTAGTTTATCACCCTAATACACTGTCCATCCATCGTTTCTTTGGTCTTCCTCTACTCTTATAGCCTACCTACATTCATACTTAACATTGTCCTCACTACATTTTCCTCCGCATCACATGTCCATACCAGGATAACCGAATACCACACAACTTTTCAATCACCGGCGCCACTTTCAGACTTCCGTGCTCATTCCTTATTTTATCCATTCGCGTACTGTTATAAATGTTACAATACTGTTATTAGTTTTGCATCTTTTTGAATTTTATTTCAAACTAGCTTTTGCCCGCGGCTTCGCTCGCGTTAATTTAGAATTTTAATAATACATTCGGGTTACTACCCGAATGTATTGTAAAATTTCTGCTTGTAATAATATAATTCAATCATAATTCGAAAGACACGTGGCGTCTATTATCTTTTGAACGTTATTTTTGTTTTCCTCGGGAAATGTACTTTTTTTCGGGATGAGAGGTACCCTATGTCTGTTTCTGTACACCTGACAACGTATATGCAAAATTTGAAGATGATTGGTTTAGTGGTTTAGGCATGAAAACGTAACAAACAAACTTACTTTCGCATTTATAATATTAGTTTGGATTCTCAGTGGCAGCCAGGATGACATTTAAGATTTGTGCCCGGTTTTTAGCAATAGGCTCGCCCATATCATATGGTACTTATAATGTAACTGGCGAAATATGGGTGTTTATAGTACACCCGCATTTCACCATTACACATCTTGGCTTACTGTAAATGCAGAAGCAACGTTTGTCAATCTATATATTCCTGAAAACATCAATAATACTATTTGGACTGTGGACATAACAAATAATGTCTCATTATATCTACTAAGCTAAATAAGCTTGTGATAAGAGTGGGCTTATGTCAAGGATGCGACAGTTGGAGGGCTTACCGATCACTCGGCCATTTCATTGGCTTCTCTTTCTTATCAAAGGTTCATTTATTTTTTTAATAAGGCGTAGGCCGTAGCTACCTAGATAGTATCAGGAGCCTGTCCTAATTACCCGACTGCGACAAAGCCCAAGAGGAGGGTTGTGTAATTCTGAAAGCGATCGTCGCGCGAATACGTGGTCGTCGCGTTCATATGTCACTCATTTGTTAGAAAACCGGAAGGCGTCCTCTGTCGTGTACCAGTCACCTTGAAGGGATGCTATAGAGAGGGATAGTTATACCTACATACTACAATCCGGTGACGAGGAATCATACACCGTATCAAGATGTGATGTTCGTCAGAACTTCGCATGCCATGAAAGCCGCAGAAGGGTAGGTATCTCGTGACATTAGTTATTTCTTTCTACGTACTAATATTTTGATACTACTTTCGTCTTAATTCATAATGCTGATGACGTCACTGAAGCTTACGTTGGTTGTGCCAACAAGATTAGACCCGGTGAGGTAAGCATTGAAGCTGGAAGGTATTGTGAACGCCAGATCCATGAAGTAATGTTTGATTTATTCATTTGTACTCATGATTTGGGAATGATATATTGCTAAACACTCCAAACACGTGAAACGTATTGTTTTGATTACAACCATAGAAATGGGATGTTTCCTTAGGCGAATTGGAAAGGAAACCATTTTCAATTTTGCCAGAAATAAGCTGCTATGCATAATAGCGTTGTACAAACGTATTCATTGACTACGTATGACCTTAAACTATACAAAAAAACATGACACGCGTGCGACACCGCGGTGTAATTAATTAATTATGCAGTGCACTACAACTGGGGCAGGAAATAAACATAACAAAATTTATAAAATTAATTCCGGTACATAATCAAATTTATTTATGCTTGCACACAAACACTAATGGGAATATGGCATAATCGTTTGAAGGTTGGTGACAAATATAACTTGGGTGTTACTGCTGTTAGTCATACGGAATGTAAAATAGCATTAAAAGCTATAAACCACAGTGCAAATGCCACGATATTATGGCAGACGGAAATATTTAAGTATACATGTTGTGATGAATGCACTCCATTGTTTATCCGGCCCGGTGCGCGGTGGCTACGCGGTAACAACGTTTAGACTCGTATTGATTACAGTGGCAAGAAATGAGGTAACAGAATATTTTCTTTATAAGATTTATCTCTGTACAAAACATGCGGCCACCGCTAACAAGTAAACAAGTATGTCTAATATGTAAGTGTGTCTTTATGTATGCCCCCAAATGTAATAAATAACACGGCATGTTCTAAGGTTTCATATATTTTCCTTTGATATCATCGTCCTGGAACAGAACCAAAAAAGTTGGAGTTTTCTGGTTTATTTCCAGGACTCTTTGAACTGATAACCGTCATATTTGCTAGTGTTACGGAGAAACAGGGCGAGACGATAGCGGTACTCCGAAGAACCTCGAAACCGTAAGACACGGACAGACGAAGCGGCGCCGCCCCGACACCAGACGAACGCTCATAAATGATAAACTAACCCGTATAAAGTAACATTACCGTGTGGTCTCGCCGAACAGACCACCCGTCACTTACCGCGACTGACGTAACAGGCGAGCAGGGATTATATCTGGAAGATGAATGGGCAGCAGCATCTATGTATGTACTTATAATATCATACTGCGAACAGTATCACTGCCAAATACATTGATCCTAATACCCTCTGTAAACTGTGATTATGACGTTTACTAGTAGTTGATGACTCTAAGTAAAACGGAGTGGGGCGTGTTCAAATCTCAATATGTAATTATATCTGAGTGAGCGGATGACAAAGGCTTCACAGTGCGCCGCCTTTTCCACGTGAACGCCATTTTATTCGCTTACATTCATTGGCTCCGCAAAACATACGATATACAGAGAGAATTTAAGAAACATGATTTTATCAAATGCCCTACTTTTGGTTATAAATACAAACGCTGAAATGATAAACAAATCTGCCATTCAACAAGCGTTTATTTAATCGAATCGGCGTACGAATCCATGCGAAATTATAAAGTGATTATGAATGGTGAACCATTCGATGAATGGTGCTTCGACAAAACAGCAGTCATACAAGTTTACAAATAAGAAGGAATCGATGCGGAGATGGACAATAGGACAATTGGACATGTATGATCGAACAGCGATAAAATTTGTCATCCAGATCGGACCGTCCCGTCCTATAAACCAGAGTTTGCTTACTCGTAAACATAAAATAAAAACGTTTTATTACCGTACAGCATAAAGTTTTAAAACAAGGTCACAGTAAAAGAAAATTCATGTCGAAAGTTGACTACATATAAATGTTGTAACAGAACGACTGACAGTTTCTCGTTTTATATAAACTTTGCTTCGGAACCGACGGCCTTGTTAAACTTTGGGAAGCCTTTTAGGTCACGAAGAATAAAATTGTACACATGTTACATAAGGTACGTGTTACATATGTATAACTTCAGCCCTGAATGTAAAATGGAAAACACTAATCGTCGGGATGAAACGGCAAAACAAAATGCAGCGGAAGCGGATTGTACTACGACGACAAATTGAGGGCGATCCAATTCGTTTCAGTCCAATTGGCTGGATATCGTTTATGTCCCCGATACCATATCAACATAAAAACGTAGGTATATCACTGCTGTATTGCACCGAATCAAAGCAGTTTGCAATCGATAAGCAATCGGATACTATAGCCATTAATTTAGCCGTGCTTAGCGAAAATTATGCGCATATATGAGGATCCAATATTTTGTCTCTATGCTCACGAACAAAGACTACCAAACAGTTTCCAACACCATTCACAAACCAATGTAATGTCACTAATGGTATAATGCAATGCCACCCCAAGCAATAACCCGTTTAAGTCAATTTACTGCATTTTCTTTTATTTCCAAATCAATAGATTCAATAGCATTTTCTCCCTCCCCTTCTATTCGAGGAGACTGGACCACTGCAAACTATCTTAGAACTTGTTCAACTAACGTGTGCCAATATCGTGCAGAGGTTTAAAGCTTTAAGCAGTCTTCTGAAAACTATCTTTGCTAGTAACGCTTTAAGATTCTGTCGAAAGAACAGGTCACACGTATCACCTGACCGGATAGACAGTATGTAGGTAGGTATACAAAGCAAACGATGGTAAGGATAATCTACTACACGGTGGCTACACCAAAGCACTTCCCGACGGAGTTTGCGCAAAGCCACTTCGTTCTTAACTTATTTTGTAGGAGACTTTCGAAACTGCTCCTCGAAAATGCTCATATCAACTCTACAGATAATATATAGGGTGACTGGTAATTAGTGACCGATACTTAAACACGTGATTCTACTCATGATAACAAAACAACTTTCCCAAAGAAACATTTTTTTAAACGGCCAACAGCTGATAGGTCACAGGCGCGCGCGTGCTAACTTCATACAGCTGTTGTGTTATTGTGATAAAAGTGTGTGTAAAAAAAAATTTTTCTTTGGGATAATTGGTTGTTATTATGATTACCTACAATCACGTGTGTAAGTATCGGTCACTAATTACCAGTCACCATATATATTACTGACGTTGGATGACCGCTTGACGAGTGTGTCTCTATCTAATCGAAAAAAGTCATTTTCTACATACAAAGTTGCCATACACGAGTCTAGTTCAATTTGTTGGAGAGCGAACTCATCGGCTGATAAACCCAACGGTCTCTTCAAATAAGAATGTGTACTTTGCTATGTTACTGTATGTTGCCCTTGTTTGTTATGATATTCCGTGCTGGCGTGAATTACAAACATAATTTGCATAAGTACATGTGAGCATGTCAGGAAGTTGATCAGGTTATGTTAGAATAAATTAGATTAAAGCGAACACTTTGACCATGGCAACCGATCCTCTATAAAAATTCTTGGGCTCCAGCTGAATCTGAAATTGCATTGTTTCTGAATATTATCTTTTTTCTACTATCCGTGTATTTTTCTTAGCAGATCGCTCTGAGATTACTTACTATTGAAATCAGTATGATGTCTATCCAGCGCACACAATGGCGTCACAGAAAACAGTTCCAAGCATTGAATTGCGAGTTGCGCAAGAAAGTTGTTCTAGAATGTCATGTAAAAAAGCATTTTCTTAGAAAAGAAAACGCAATAAAAGAAGAGGCTGTTTAAGCGCTTGAAGTTACTCGAAGACTACCTGCTGTTTCTGAATAAACATAAGCTATGATAGATTTCAAATCACAATACCAAACGAGTGTAAAAAAACGACAATTGCAGTCATTAGATAGCTTGATGCTAGTTGAACTACTAACAGATGTTTCAGATTTGTTGAGCTAAACATGATGCTCGGATTCACCTGTTCCATGTATTTTTAAACGCATAACCTACTGTTTTTTGTGGATGATATCATCATCATTAAATGTATTCGCCAGCTTTTCCGTATTGCTAACATGTGTTCTTTAATTTCCGTGAGAAAGTTGTCGGAACTATTAAAACTCGTTTCTTAAATAGTTTGTAAGTAATGTGGTATTTTCCTCGTAGAGGCGAGGGCGCTGGGTACGAAGTAAACGGCAATTATTTGAGTTATTAAATTTTATCGGTAGAACAAGTAATAAAGTCCAGAACATATACCATCATCCGTTTTGTGGCGTCGATCACATTTTATTGATAATTTGTAAGACATTAGCCACTGATAACGTTGATCCAATAATAAATCTGCGTATAAATCAACTATTTATGACGTCATTAATCTGTAAATACATAACAGGGTATGACGGAGTATTTAAACGTGTTGTTTGTGCAGTAACTTGGTAGTGTGATACTAAACTAACGTATGAAGAATTATGTATGTTTGTCGCGAGTCGGTGATTTCATTGAAACGTACGATCCTCTCGCCGCTGTATACCATCGCACAGAAACAAACAACATCGTTATGCATGCCATTCATATAATAACAACGATGGTGAGATCAATAGAAAATTCCGAATCATTGAAATGTTTCGTATCTATTGATTACATTACGCGCGTCGATTGCTTTTGATGCGCAATGGAATCATAAATTTCATCATTTATAATGTACAGAACTTTCGAGAATATATTTTTGGAAATACTTTTGTTATCATTATTTGGGCAACACCCTTACAACAAAGGACTGACCCCATGACCCATCCCGTTTTATTTCATTACAATGAATAAATTCCTCAAATTTTTTGCTCGCGAGTTGTGGGCAAGAAAGGCAATAATAAAGAAATTTGCCGAATTACCCGGGCTGGGGGGCTGAAACTAATTAAAATTGATACGAGAGTTTGGAGTATTTGGGGGCGATCGCAATAGACGGAAGTATCTTTGCATGTAGCGTGGGTGGTGACGTTAACAAGCGGATATTAAATTCAGTTTAGTTCGGGAACCCGTTAAATCACATTCACCGCTAACAAAGCTTTGTGAGAACTGAACATGTACAATGTAAATAGGAAGCTATAGTGGAGGGAACTGTTAGGATTTAAAGACGTTTGAATTTTTGGGGATAATACATACTGTAGTATGAGAAAAAACATAATAATAATAAAAAAAATCATTTATTTTCAGGTAATTATCACCCATTGCCACACATAGATTCACAACAAGCAATTATAAATTAATTAATTATTATTATATTATAATATTATGCCGTATGTCTTTGTATGGACATATGATGAGAAGGGACGAATCGCATGTGACTAAAAGAGTGATGAATATAAACGTTGATGGATGGAGAGGGAGAGGAAGACCAAAGAAACAATGGATGGATTGTGTGAGGAATGATATGAAAGATAAAGGAGTAAATGATAGCGTGACGGTTGACAGAGGAGAATGGAAGAAAAAAACGTGTTGCGCCTACCCCAATTAACATGGGACAAGGGCGTGAAGATGATGCCTGGAAATGAGATTTAACGAGTACATTTGGGCAAAAACATACATAACATGAGAATAATATAACAGGAGCTCGTGACTAAATAATAACAGCCGCTCGGGTCTATCTTTAGGTTAAGCCGTGCCTGCCTAGGTTGGTCTGTGGATAGGTGACCGCCCATTACATACCGAGTTGCCTCCGCGCCTCGGAAATCACGTTAAGCCGTTGGACCCGGCTGTCATTTGTAGATCTTTGACAGTCGTTAGGTAGTCAGTGGCCCAAAAAGTCTGGCAACCAGTCTTAACAAGGGGTATCGTATTACCCAGAGCTAACTAGGTTGTGGAGGTCAGATAGGCAGTCGCTCCATGCAGATTACTAGTATTCAGCTGCATTCGGTTAGGAAGCCGATCCCGATATAATTGGGAAAAGGCTAGGCAGATGGTGATTCGGAAACATGTCACCATAAAACAGTTTGATATTTTCAAGGAGAATATCACGTAGAAGCATACAATGTCTGATGGATTTTTAATTAAAGATACTTATATCCTATAGAACCTAACAACACAATTTTATTATTTTCCTTATACGCGAGTTAATCGATCAGCTGCAACAATTAATCTACACTAACATTATAAAGATTGTAAGTTTGGATGCGGGAGATAATCTACGAAACTAGAATTCCTAACTGATAGAATGCTAAACTATTGTCGGAGTTTTATATTAAAACAAGAATCTTCACGCGGGCGAAGTCGCAGACACAAGCTAGACTAATAATGAATCATGTATCCATACTAATATTATAAATGCGAAAGTATTCTGTTTGTTTGTTTGTTTGCTACCTTTTCACTACTAAACAGCCGTTCGGATCGTAATGAAATTTGGCGAGGAGATAGATTATATCCTGGGGAAGGACATAGGCTATCTTTTTTTTTCCTCACTCATACTCATCAAAATTTCCACGCGAACGAAGTCGCGGGCAACAGCTAGTCTTTTTATATACGTATTAACAGCCATACAGTTCATATTTACGGATAAACTCCCGCATTTAGCTTCCCTATTTTTGTCCGGTATTATTTCTCGGACCATTCATACTTATTCTGCTACAATGGTTCTTTGATAGGAATATCTCTATAAACTTATGTGCTTATCTCACAATAGCAGAACATGCACTTTGTTCCATTCCAGTATCTAAAAACATCGGACGTAGTTATGAGTGGGCGTTTCTCTGTATTGTATCACATATGCATATAATACAGTTAGCATACTACATCTATAGGAATTATCATGTTGTTTATCCTTTATAGCAGTGTTTATGTGATTTTCTTTCCCCATACTGACGCCCTGCACGCGTAGCATGACCACCATAGAAACGGGTTTTGTCAACAAAAGACATCTGTCATTTTGTCGATTCTTCCGTCGACAAAACCCGTTTCTATGGTGGTCATGCTACGCGTGCAGTTTGATTCAATAAACTATGGGAACAGTGTCAGTTTTAACAATCGTTACCTCTGTTGGAACACGTAGACGGAAACGGACATTGTGGAAAACGATTATGGCGATACCCATGCACTAACAAACACACGCGTAACAGCAAACAGTCATTTTCCACAATGTCTGTCTGCGTATTCGTGTTCAGTACGTCATGTATGATGTACTGAATACGTGGTTACCGTTTGTCCGTCGATGTCCCTTCCAACCTGTATTATAGCGATGATTTTAGCTTGTGACCCACCCATTATTACTTTATTCCGAAAAAAATTGTTTGCCTGGTTAGTCAATAAATATTTATATACGACCCAGGAATACCTTAGTTATAAGAATAGACAATTATTGTCACTATGTTCCTATTCTAGTGCAATAATAGCTTGTTAAGCTAGTATAAGATGAAAAAGAGTACAAGCTATGTATAGTTATGTCACCCATTTCGTTTCTTTTTATAAGCTTTTATTTTATGTTTCGTATACCAGAAATGGTTAATATGAGGATCCTTACTGTTACTTATATTATGTAATGTAACATTTATGTGTACCATCGATCTACCCATATTATGCGAATAAATTATTTGATTTGATTTGTGACTTTGTGATTAAAACAGCTCGTCACCATCAGCTGTTGAATATAAGCAGCCCGAAAAGGTTAGTATTGTTAAGTCGATTGAACCTTCAAAAACTTGGCCCCACGCCCGACGCCGTATTTTTGACAAGTGGTTTCTTTTTGGAAAATACCCTTATCCCGTAGTAGAATGTGAGCAATTGAGGACCAAATCAGTACTTCGTAAAAGTATGCCTAGCTACAAGAAAATATTCCACTAAGATATTTGAAAGGTAAGTAGTCCACCCACAACATGATGCGGTTGTACAATTGCCGAAACATATTCGTCACACAGCTAAACTTCAAGAACACACAATCCGACACGCAATAACGTCGAAATGGCGACAAAGTCATAAACAAATACAAATGTAATAAAGTACTTACCCCAGTACTGACTAGAGAGAGCATAATCCTCTCGTTGAGGGCGAGAGTCTCCCCTTGCTTCATTTTTATACGCTTCTTGTCGAGGCACTTCATCGCGTACATTTTGCCCGTATCCGCCTTCCGACACCCGTACACCTGTATACAAGATACATGTAAATAAGGTATTTATCTGTACGAGCCGTGAGCATAACGTGCCGCTGCCAAATTGTACCTATGTGTACATACTCTTAAAAGGTTGTGTTCGGGATGTCTGCTCGTTACATCATTGGGTTGTGATATCATCGTGCAAAGTTAACTCTGTGTAAGCGTCGGGGAACCTAATTGCGTTGAAGACAATGACGAAGTTTGGCTTTTGAGCTTCTGATTCGGGATGTTAAGGGTAAATTGGGGATTTTTGTAAGCCCCTAAGTAGTTCAGGGATTGGATTAGGCATTCTGTCATACGAAGTAACCTGAACCGTGTGAATAGTACCTAACAAAATAGCTACAATTAGAGCAATAATCGAAATACCATAGAATTTCCCCTCATAAAAAGTCCCCTATCGCCTTCAACGTCGCAAGGGAGTAAAAGCGTGACTATAATGACGAAAAAAAACTCAAAATAACGAACATTTTCAGCGTGGTAAAGTGCAGAACTGTATAGGAAGTCGCGTGTGAACTGATTTATGACAAGCACTTCATGTCGCTTCCAGACATAAGTGCTCGAATTGATTCGTACAACACACGAACACGGTGAACACACAGTTTATTTTAAATATTATTTAAGTACACATTCGAGTTTACGAACTGTAAGAAAAGAATGTATATAGGAAACGTTCAGCTTTTCTTTCTTAGAAATATAAACATATCTAAACGTTTGTGAAGTGTAAAAATGACCTAACGTCGATCAAATAAATCTTGTGTGTTCACAACAATGTAAGTTTTCTATATTTGTGGCAGTATCCGCGTTCAAAATAGGATATTTTGTGAAACATGTACTACATATGTACATATCCAAGTAGATAACCACGGCAGAACGTAGACCTTTTTCAGGCCGCAACGACCGATCTCTTGCCAGATATACTCAGGTTTGGAAAGGGATTACCGAATATATATGTAGCGTTACATCCAGCGAAAAGTATTTCAATGTGCTTAAATATAAGCTTTCCTGCTGAACTGAGTCTAAGTCGGCTTTATAACATAACGAACAGTATTTTTCAGTCACCAAAAAAGACCACCCAACTTCTAATGTAAAACTATGTAAAACATAACATATTTGAGTGATCACGTAGTACTTATAAGTGTAATATTAAAATACAGGCGTTAAAATCCATCACTATTCCAGTGGGGGAACAGGACGGCTTTATTACACCTACGTAGCGGCTTTCCGTTCGTCGAGATGAATATGAATATAGTAAACACGTTCACGCTGCAAGCCCAGAATGCTAATGATATTAGGTTTGGGACTTACATCGAGACTTGCGTAACTAACTTTGTGCTTTGAGTGTATTTATTTACGGGTAATATTCTAATGGCGGCTCTTACCTCGCCGAACCCGCCTCGCCCAATGATGCGGTGCACGCTGAAGTCGTTCATTGTGAGCTGAATGTTTAATTCTAAGTTTTTCCATTGACAAAATCTTGTGTATTTGTCGCTGAAACAATGGAGGTGTGTTATAATAGTGATCAGACTTGACAAGTAATGTTTAAGCAAATATGAATGATTTGTACCTTTCTAAGAACAATTTAAATGGTTCCCCTCGCAGATGTTGGAAGATTTCCTCAATGTAGGGCTGAAAAATGATTAATTGTTAATAATTTTGAAGATTAATAAACAGCTCAATTTTCTTTTTAACGTTTGATAGAACATACCTCGAATAGATTCGGTGGTACTTCATGCTTCATTAAATATTTTTGTACATGCGCTACACACTCTTTAGAATAATCCTGAAAAAATACGCATATGATTTACAAGTGAAATAAACAAATACGGTATCGAGGTTAGATATAAATAAATTATGTTACTGAGAATGTGTTCACATCACGCATGCCATAGAATAATGTATGAAACTTAGGTGTATAAATTACTGTTTTATTTATAAAATAATAACACTGGTTTTTTATAAGCAATTTTTCTTTAGTTAAACCTTTAAATACTTCATAAAAAATACGGTTTTCATCAAAGTTTCAATAAGTATCTAGTCAATATGAAAAAGGAGTCAATTACAATCGGTCAAAAGCGTTGTGTACCCAATATTTAAATAGTTCACCTATCACGAAACTTAGCTATGTCTATAGGCTATCACAAAAAACATCGATTTGTAATTATGCCGACCAACTTTTACCCCAAAACAATATCAGATAATCGGATCTATACATTTCCAAATAGATAATTGAGCGGAATCGATCACTGAAACTTTCATGGTCTACACAGTGATAAAGGAAACTGCACTACTTTTATGTGAAAACTCGTCATTTTAGAAACACGACAGTGCTAGTAAAATGGAGCAGCATTTTATGGTACGGAACAACCCTATGAAAGCGTAGAACTTTAGACTCGTCCTCAAACACCACATCATAATGCAAGTTTTACCTGTACACACGAAGCAATAACCACGAGGTGATAAAATTCAGAGTATTCTGAAGCAGTTCAGACAGTTTCTCAACTAGTCTGATTAGAAATCAATAGAGACGTCACTGCTCATGAACGTTATTTGTTTTTATTGTCACCCGCTGAGAATGCGATCTCTAGTCGTTGCAGAAAGTATTTAGCTTTCTTTTTCTTCTCTTAGGTAGGTACTCGATGTATGTGAATATTAGAAACATCACTGATGATTTGCAATATGTTATCTACAATGGATCCAGGAGCAATACATATAGGATATGCCCAAAGGGCTCGTTCGAGGGGGTTTAAAAAACGAGTACTCGGAAGAATTTGGGGGATCCTTTACCAGGCAGAAGAAAAAAGTCGGTAATCTAGAAAAATCTAAGCTGATTGGTTTAGAATCAGAGATTAGGAGAATCATTATTCACAACATACAGACGATATCGTATTACGTTTACGGGGTTAAAGGGTAACATTTGAAATAATGACGCTAAGCTATTTATCGGAGGTTCACGCGCCTGGGCAGCACGCCAACACTCCACTAACGAGGCTCATTATACAAACAACAGTCGTTCTAGCCGGATACAACGCTTACGACCTCTTGTTTCGCAATTTCTATACTAACTTCATACAGATTTTAAGCATTTTATTTTACAAAATGCTAAACATTCTCGTTGAAATGCAAACAGCAGTTTGCCCGCCGAATAACGCAGCGCAACTTCTCTATGGACGATGCTTTTATGTTCATTTGCAAGTACCCCCTGCGTTGTAGTTTCATCAAAAACTTTTGCCACAAAAAAGAGAAAACAGAATCATGACGGAATACATAACCGCCATATGCGGCGATGTTTGAAAACAAGAAGGTCCAATAACAAAGGCGCCGTCGGCCTGATCTATAGGGACCCTACAACTTACGTATACACAGAGATGAGAGATGTTAGATTAGAAACTATTTGAAAACGAAAACCGCGACGCTATATGGACCACGTAGATCGTATCACTTTGTAGTCACTCATTTCATCGGGTTAAAAGCTTTTACATAATTGAAATATGGTTTACAAAGACTGCTCGTTGGGCTGAATATCACAGCGCGCAGGTAAAGTAAATCAAATCAATGTATTTTGTAGAGTTTAGATGTTGTTTGTTTCAAGGATTTTATAAGAGAAAGAATACTTAATTATTCTTTATTTCATCTTCAATGCTAGACATAAAAAGTTTTGGGATTTTATTAAGCCTGCTTCAGACTTTTCGTCTGTTTTGATAAATCAGAGCTCCAATAATAGAAAGTTTATAAAAAACAGGGCAGTTCAATTGCTTCTGGTTCTTCTATTCTATTCTGGTTATTATTTATGTATCCAACTGAACCAAATATTTGTTCTAGCTTCGGAATAAATCCGCATAACGATAGTTATGCAAGTGAAGCTGAGTGCAAATCTCCTAGAACAACTGAGATAATCCCAAGAATTAAAACCGAACGGACGCCGAGCGACGAGGCTGTGGGCGAAACACAGAAGCTTGCTACGATATTTCTACAAACAAACATTATCGTTATGTATGGTTATGAACTGCATATACTGCATTTTAATATGACAATACGATACGAAATGACTTGTGAAGGTTTATAAGACATACACATTAGATTTAATGTCGTCTTGCTCGTGGGGTAGCATTATGGCATAATATGCATTATGCATAACAAAAAGGCTACGTTGCGTTGGCTTATCTGACACTGGCAGCCTGTTGCATTACGTGTGTACTTTGTATTGGCTACAGCAACCTCGATGCTAAGAGCATTGTCTGCATAAGAAGACAAAGGATATCATCTAGTCTAAACTGTGTGTTGAATGTGGCGTCGTCAGATCGATTAAACATATGAATTGACCATAATTTTCCTTTACTTACATGTGAATGTGCTAGAAGTTCTTTCATAATAAAATTGTCATAAATATCCCTTGCGATCCGTCGTCTTTCTTCAATACATTCTTGCTTTTCGTATAATTTAATCTGCCAAAGAAAATACGTATGAAAAACATATATCAACACCATTTTTAATGAAAATGCCCATACATGGCTCATATTTACCTCTTCATAAAATTTTAATTGTGGCACTGGTTCGTCAGAAGTCTGTTCACAAAATTCCTTAAATAATAAATAACCTGGAACAATACAGAAATACGTTAAAAATTATGTTTTTGTTTACGTAACACCTCAAAGGTTGGTTTCACGCGTATTTTTAACATGTGTATGTAAATTAATACGTATGATGTCAATTGATTGTGTGGCATCTGCTAATTTAGTCATAAGTGGTGTGCGTAGCATGTAATAATCGTTGGGTACGACAGCAGTCTATGTTTTGCGTCAAAATGGTATCACTAAGTATAAAATAAAAATGGCAAATACGTATTTTCGCACTGACAATGTATAAACTTGTAATTTATACCTATTTCGGCACTGAAACGACGTAATAACCAAAGAACATGTGATTGCGTAACTCTGAATGTAAACCGCTCTTCATATTACGTAATTTTTTCGGTACTATAACTAAGTTAAGTCCTAAGTACAACTTGAATGAAAATCCTGTAACCTAGAGCTCGCTCGTACATGAGATGCATTATGCCGTTAGAGAACAGGAACAATGTCGCCATTGTCAAGGAATCTCATGACACAAAAAACATAAAAATTGTGCTAACTCTACAATTACGTCAACAAAAAAAAATGTTCTAAATTAATTAAGATTGTTCAACGGATGTCTAGATTAATGTGTTTATGCTGTATTTCCACCAGAGATGTGCGAGGTGGCTGGGTGTTGCGAGGATGCGTAGCGACGCTGTGAAACGGTGCCCAGATGAGCATTGCGAGGATGTGTATTGGGCTCATTTCAGATGCGAGCTGTAACCACACAGTCTAGGGACTGCTATTTTATTTCGCGTCCGTCCCTAGCACACATCCTTCTCTTGTTTTGTATGTACAAAAACCTCGCTCCGCTGAGCCGTTTCCACTAGAACTTCGCTGAGCGAGGCTAGGTAAATGATATCATTCTATTGGCTCTTAACAAACACATCCCTCGCTACATCCTCGCACATCTCTATGAAAACGCAGCCTTAAGGTAAATAAGTTCCCATTTTTTTGCTTTACTCTTTCAACGAGTAGTAAATCTGATAGATCAAAATAGAGATAGTTCACTTTTCCACCTAGTGCTAAATTCAACAGAGACAATAAAAGACAATCAAATTGTATACGTGCTCTGGACTGAACGCTCCTCTACCATTCTTGGCATGGAAAACTTCAAAATTATCGCAGAAACTACTTTAATCGGCATAAAACCCAAACAGCTTTTGTCTACTCGGGAACGAGCGACGGCGACGTGCCCCTACAATGTCTAGTCCAGTGCAGCCGATAAAGTTATTTACTGCAAGTCGAAGTGGGGCCACCGTAAATTGCGTTTGTAACTTGTTCCCGGGAGCCTCGCTGCAATATAGCCCTCTCGACCAACTATCAAGACGATCATTGAAATTACAGCAATTTTCTAGAAAAGTGCGCCTGCGGACAAGTGGGCTTAATGAAAATAAAATTGGCGTGATCATTTCTGCTTGGATTACATTTTTTAAATATCTTTTTCATTGCAAGCTTAGGTTAGGTCTGCCTCGTGGCAGTGTTTGTATTGCGTTGTATGATCGAACTTGTAGTTACACACGTTTCGAATAATAATGTACTTTAGTGCATCGCAGTACAAGAATTACTGCTGCATGTTCAAAGACCATTCATTGTAATGACTGATAGATTGACCTTGCAAAAGTACGCGCCTTTAGTAATTTGGCGAAACTTTACAGATTGCTTGCTCTTTGATACCGATACCACGTCTGTGAAGCAAATCAAAGAACTATTTCTTCCTGTCTTCCTACATTTCTCTTAATAAATTATCCCAGATTAATAGCTAAAACGCGACACAACAACTGTGCTGGCAAAAAGTACAGCGTCATAACATTAATTCCGGTAATGTTACACAATTAATCACGATCTATTCTACGGGAATTCACCAATCACAATTATAGTAGAACTAAATTGTTAAAAACACAACGAGGGATCTCACACCACATTCAAATGTGGACGGATGTGTAATAGTCAATACAGCTAAGTTCTAGTTCAACAAACTCAATCTAAACAGTGCTCCGACCGAAGCAATGCTTAACTTTCCTTCCATTTTCTAGGACAATCTACTTTATTTCCTACGTAAGTAAACCCACAACCCAACTGCTCATGTCTGGAGAGTAGGTAGTCTCCTGGCTTTCAGAAATGCCTCTCAATGGTATTGTCTTTTGATCCGCTGTGGGTCACTGATATATAGGGCAGATAAGGATCCTCTCGTATTATCCCCGTGCTCTATCTCCGTAAACGTAACCCCTAATCACCTAGGCTTTCGAAACTCTCAAAAAAGACCAATCTGTTTGCCCTACATTCAAGTTGTTGACGTGCGTGACAGCACGATTTAGCTGACCGAACGATCTACATTATTAATACTCATGAAAGCATAAATGATATGATTATTATATTCTTAAAGCTGATACGTGTTAATGAGTAGCGTACGTGTTGCAAATATGTACTAGGAAGCTTTGACGAACCCGGTGAAGCTGTTTTAACAAGCTTATAAAGCAATTTTCTTGTTGGGAAAATAATTTGTAGGGCAATATTATTGAGATGGAAAAACTTGTGGCTTGCAATATACTCAGAAAATGCACACTTCGTAACTGAGTAATTAACTGAGTACCAACCAACGCTATAATCAAATACTCGAGTGCTGATTCACGCAAATGTCACGATTCTGTTGCAAAAGGAAAAAAATTAAATGGAATGAAGTTAAATAAAATATTACCCTATTGTACCTGCTTGGAGTGAAGTTTCGTGTTCACTTAACTACCAGTAAACAGCATTGTGTATTACCATAATTAGTAGTTTAATACAGAAATACATTAGGGTGGCTAGTTTTCGAGTTACTTGTAAATGTAAAAATACTACAGTTGTTCAATGCGACACTTGTAAAGCCTGAGACCTGTAAGTGTGCCATAAACCTACATGTGTCCTCAAGAGAAATCTTCGATATTGAAGTGTGCGCCCCAGCGGGCCTAGCACACAGCTGCACTGCAATCTCTATCTAACAGATTGACACTTATGTCAACACCAGGCTTTGCTTTCATCAAGCTCCAAATAACTAGACCTGGGAGGCTGACATGTATTTCTAGTCATATTGTGCGTACGTGTGGATGCTAATAATTGATGTATAACCCATTTCACATATTCAGGGCTTCATTTCTTTAAAAAAAATGATAAGCTAGGCAGATAGCAGAAAGAAAAAGGCACTCGGCAGAACGAAGTCCAGGACTGAGAAAATTATCCTTAGCGACATGAGACAACTTCATTAGAGGGAAAGCAATTGTACGCAGAGCGGCAATAATCCGGCGTGCGGAGCTGTGCGCGGAACCAACGACGCGGCCTACCCGGCCCGCTTACGTTTAATCTTGTTTACGATACAAATCCCCGCAAGAAAGTTGTTACGAAAGTGAATTTGAATTAAACTTGTCTGGAATACTTAAGGTGAAAGCCTAGATGATCTCACTGCCATTTTGTCGCTAGATGGCGACACATCCACAATTTCGAACATTTTCAATTTTTACACCTAACATAGACATTTTTAATAAACAATTTTATTGTTAGCGAAACCTAGGGCATTAACTTGATTTTTTTAGATCATCACTGTGCTTATTAACTGGTATCATACAAAGATTAGAACATAATAATGATTTAGCCGCATGAATTTACTCTTTACACACACGTGCAAAGTAAATATTAGTAACTTCCGACTCCACTAGATGTCGTTTTATTCAAACATGGTTGGAATTTAAAATGTCCAGCAGGCCTAGCCAAGTTACAAACGCTTCGTATCGATTCTCTTTCTACAATTGTGAACGCTCCGGCGTAAGCGATTATAAACAACGCTATCTTGGTAGCCAACTTGACAGGACTGAGTCGATCGCTCGTTCTACAATGACCTTAGAAAAAACCTATACTTTAGTCTATGGTGAGCGTTCCAAGAAACGTCAAACTAATGTCAAAGTCACAGTTGTGTACTTTGTGGAGGGCTGAAGTTTTGTTTTGGATTGTTAAGAAAGGAATAATGTTTTAAGTGTTGAAAAAGTAAGCAAAATAAGGTACCAGTTGTCACAGTGTCGAATGTAATTTTAAACATTACGTACTGTCATTCGAAATAATATGATATCGTGCATTTGCAATGAACGATACCTTAAATGAAGTGATAACTTTTATAGGATGGAATCTAGATCTCGAGCAAGCCCAGAACAGTTCGCAGCTTTATTAGAATTTATGGAAAGGTACGTAAATTATTAGTTATTTCGTAATCTTCCTTTGTTACAATCTTTCATACTTGGGGCACTTGAAAGTTATAAACATAAACAATGACGTGATACGCGACTTGAAGAAGTAGTATTAGACTACTACTTACGAAACAAACAAAACAATTATGTTTGACCTTTTACTTAATCCTTCCTTCCTTCTTTTTCCTTTTCCTTTTTCTTCCTCTGTTTCTCTGAAATAGTTTTAACTTTTTTTCTTTGATGGCTTTGATGTTAGTTTTTTCTTTGCTTATCACTATATTTTCTTTTATGAACAAGTTTAATTTTTCTAATTCATATTCTTCAAATTTTTCAGGCCCCACCATCAGAGAGAAACTCTCTACCAACACCAACCAGAGATTCTGCACATTCTGTCTGTCCATCCCAAACTCCTGCCACAGAAGATACTTTTCCTTCATATTATTATAGGCAAGGTACCTTTTTTTAAAGATGCTATGTTTCGGCTAAATTATTAATTTAGGCACAATTTAATATAAATAATTATATATTCTCAGCAACAACAGCATCCACCGCCAGTCCTTCACTGCCACCTCCCGAATTTCAAAGCCATCCTCCACCATCAGTGCTAACGCCGCCGCCACGACGCGACGCCGCGGGCTGCTTCGAGCGCGCACACGCCGCAATTTGATAGAGATTTTGCCACAGTTGAGACTATCATCACTACCTTCGACAGATATTATCCTTAAGATGTCTAATGTAGTGATAGTGGTCTCAGCTGCGAGCTATGAACATTTTAAATTGCCTACAATATCAGAGTAACAACAATAACTTTTTATTTCAATTCTTTGCTATTCCAATCCAGTTTACTTTTTCCTTCTCTAAACTTTTATGTACAAATTGTATGTATTATTAGTTTAATTGTTTTTTTTAAAGTATTAAACAAAATCTTTTTAATTTAGACTTGATTTGCAAGTTCTACAACCATTAATTATTTACAAACTGTAGGTAATAGATTTTTATGTAAAGTGTTTTCTAACAATAATACCTAAAATGTATGTAAGCTAAGTACCAAGTATTGGATACACGAAAAATTCTTCCTCCCTACCTACCATGCACGCCAACACCAAACTATGTATTATGAATGTCAGTGTTTTAGTAAAAATAATAATAAACTTGTTTGTATTATTAAAGCTGTTTATTAATAATTTAATATCTAAGTACATTATAATCAATTTAAAATTAACTAGATATTTTCAAAATACTATCAATAACTTATAATTTATATTACATAAATTAAATATATGAAAGAGTACAGTCAATCTGGGTAACTTTGATTCATTCGGGTAACTTTGACAGCGGGACCATGAACTAGTTTTGATTATTTTTTCGCATGAAGCCAAAACTATTCATAAATGATTATTTTAGATTTGCAATGTTACCCAGATTGATAAAAATAATACTTATTACTACTTTTTTATGCATGGCTCTGTGTGTGTCAAAGTTACCCATTTTATGAAGGTAACTTTGACAGGGCACAGAATTGAGATTTTCTACTATATTGGTATGTTTTATAAACTTTCTGTGAATTTCTATAGATAGAAAGTAATACGAGAGCACTGATAAAATAAAAAACACTCGAGTGATAGGCGTAAATTTTTTAAATATAGTATAAAATATCGCCCTTATCTGTCAGTTACCCAGATTGACTGTACAAAAAGTTTAACTTATTATTAGGAAATATCAATAAAATCTTATTAAAGCTTAAAATAATCTTACTAATACTAACCTAACCTATCCAATAAACAACTCAACATGGCTCTTCGTTGGATTACTTCACTCTGGCTACCCACAGTAGCAGTGGGTGTGGGATCTGGCATGGTTATATCATCTCCATCGTCATGTGCAGCAGGAAGTGGTTGTGGTGGTGGCAAGCCAGCTTTCAAAGCTATGTTGTGTAATATGCAATGGCATGTTGTGTAGTACACAACATGCCATTGTAATATTGCTAGCTACATGAGGATGATAGTGAAGAACCCCGTCCCTAAGCAAACGTCTCCACCGTGCTTTGAGTAATCCAAAACAGCGCTCAATGCAGTTACGGGCTTGCACATGCTTTTGAGTATATCGTTCTTCCCTAGAACCTTCAACTGCATTGAGGATAGGTGTCATAAGCCAAGGGCGTTGTGGATATCCAGAGTCACCTGAAAAATTAGTTACTGTAGACCAAAGAGATTTAGACACATATAGAGCGGACATTGGGAATATTGTCATACAATAATTTTCATCCTGAATATTTTCGATTTTGACACACGAATGCTACCTGACAAGCGGGCGTGTGACACTAGACAGAACGACTTGTTACTAAGTAGTAACAAGTTTTGGATTACGATTTTCGTCGTCTTGTCCTGTCTATCGCTCGGAAATATTTGAATGTCTTTGCTGTAGACAAATCGGGAAAAATCCTATAGATTAGATATTTTAATGTTAAAAATACATACCTAATAGCCATACTTGTTCATTATATTGATGAAGTTCACGCATAAATGGTTCAACTCTACTAGAAGACCAAATATGTGAATCATGTGTAGCTCCACCAAACTTTGCATTGACATTTAAAATAAGTAGATTGACATCACAAATCTGAAAATAAAACTAAGATTAAGAAGTGATTTATCTAGCTTGCCATACAGTATTAATAATTATAATATCTACCATTTGAACATTTAATGAATGATACCCTTTTCTATTATAAAAAGGTGCTCTTCATCATTGGGCTTTACCAAAGCTACATGGGTACAATCTATGCACCCAATTACTCCAGGCAGGCCAAATCTTCTTTGGAACCTGAAACAATAATTATTGTTAATTTGCATTGTATGTGTAGGTACATGCACTTCATAATTAAACATTTTAAAATTTGCAAAACAACAGTCTGACAGAACATGACAACAGACCAAATAGAGATGTCAATCTGAGATCGATTGAGCAAAGAATCGATTTTTTGGAACAAATAATAACGTTTTTTTATATCGATATCTAGTACTGAATCGATACAGGGAATCGATATTTCACCCTAGAACATCAGTTTTTTGTTTGTTTGAATTGTTAAGAATTGTGGTGGCGGGAAAATTACGAAGCATATCCAGTGCAAATCCTTTTGCGTAAAAATACGGATTTTTTCCAGATATGAGACTAGTTAAATTCTTTTCGCTCATCGATCGTTTTTTCGCCCTCGTAAACGTGTACACACGGCGGCACATGATGCTGTACATTTCCAGTATAAATTGGCCTCGCTTTGTATAGATTTCCTATAGAATGAGAGATCCGCATAAACTGGTTTTGTATAGCTTGATCGGCCGTCGTGCGTACGTTACCCTAGCAGGAATCGTTTTTTCGGTTTTTTTTTCAAAACGACAAGGGGCACCAATTTTTTATGTACATTTACAGCAGATTAGGCACCAACTATACGTTCCACTCATATAACAGACTCGCTTCGGCCGTCAAGGAAACCGGGGTTTCGGAACTGGTTTCCATGAAGGATTTTTTTATACGTCTACGTAACTGGTTTCCATGAAGGCTTTATTTATACTACTACGTAACTGGTTTCGAAGGAGTAATTATCCAATGTCCTTTAAGCCACCTACGAAACTGACTACGAAAGAAGAAAGCGAAAAACCTAGTAGGTACTTTCTTTTTGTCATTCTAAATTTAATACAACTGAGAGATATAATACGTCTCCTTGTGGAGCTCCACATTGCTGTCAATGTGGTGAAGCAGTCGACTGCCTCGGACACCATGGTTTTTCTTGCAGTAAGAGTGCAGGTCGGATTACGCGGCATCTCATCCATCGTGCTCTTGCCACCGCCGGGGTGCCAGCTGTCTTAGAACCCAATGGCTTAGCACGCGTCGATGGGAAGAGACCAGATGGTATGACCATAATACCGTAGAAGTTGGGTAGGACTTTGGTGTGGGATGCAACTTGTGTCGACACCCTTGCGCCATCCCATCTTCCTAGCACAGTGAGCTGCGTAGGGGCGGCTGCGGTGCTGAAAACCTCAAACGGCTCAAATACAATATAATTGGTAGTTATGTGTTTGAGCCGTTTGGGGTTGAAACACTAGGGCCATGGGGTTAGAGTGCCCACCTAGTGTTTCGGGAAATCGCCAAGCGGTTGGTCGACTCTTCACGTGACCAGAGGGTGGGCCTATTTTTTGGCCAAAGAGCATTGCCATCCAACGTTGCAATGCTGCCAGCTTTCTGGGCACTTTTCCTGTTGACAGCAATGTGGGCAATTTTTTGACGCCATGTAACCGTTGATACTTGCACATATTTATTATTAAAAAGACCTGTTTTCTTGTTTTCGTATGGATGAATGTCAGCTATGAAATGTATTCCATCACATTCCAATTTATACACCATTTCACTGTGCGAAAGCTCATGGACATGTGTATTCTCCCCACCCTCACCTATGGAGCGCAAACGTGGTCGCTTACGAAACGTCAGAAGTCCTCACTTGGGGTCTGCCAACGAGCTATGGAGCGAAGTATACTGGGTGTCAAACTTACGGACCGCATCAGAAACTCCATACTTCGCTCCAAAACTTTAATAGCTGATGCTGGCCTTACAGATGCTAGGTTGAAGTGGAACTGGGCTGGTCACATCTGCCGCATGTCGGAGGCGCAATGGGCAAAAATAACCACTCAGTAGATACCAAATAGACGAGATGGCGGGATGAGCTGGACTCTTTCACAAACTTTGGCCTACAATCGCACTAGATCGCGAAATGTGGAAGGAGAGAAGGGAGGCCTTTGCCCTGCAGTGAGACAATATAGGCTTATAATAATAATATAATTCACTGTACTGTTTTTGAATCAACTCAAAATTAGATCCTGTTGCGTGTTTCAGTTTATCAAGTTCTTCAAAGCTTTTTTCTGTTCATTGTTTGCCAAACACTCATTATGTGAATTGTAACTGTTGACTTGGATTTTTTAATTTAAAGTAATGCTGCCATGGCATCCACGATTATAATTACATCATAGCCAAAATGTATTAACATTTGTGTACTTTTTTTCGATGGTTTTTGTGTCCTCCATGTAGGAGATGAATTCAATATCACTTAAAATTTTCAGTACAATAGTCAGAGTAAGCTTATATTCAAGAACATTAACTATTGACATTCTATCAATATCAAGTGCAACTTTATTACCTGATAGATTACATCTTTCTAAATGATAAGTGACCAGACATACGGAAGAGTTTATGGAATAGTTACGTAGAAGTATAAATAAAGCCTTCATGGAAACCAGTTACGTAGACGTATAAAAAAAGCCTTCATGGAAACCAGTTACGTAGACGTATAAAAAAAGCCTTCATGGAAACCAGTGACGAAACCCCGGTTTCCTTGACGGCCGAAGCGAACAGACTATAGGAGACACTTTCTTGCTAGGGTAAACCCCTACATTGCGAATTTCATCGAAAACGAATGATTGATTTTTGGAAAATCATTTCTTTATTTGTGAATCGATTTTTGACGTCCCTATTAGGGGGAAATATTTGAAATTTAGAGTAGGTAGGTATGTGATGTGATGACAATCAACGAGTGTTGCTAACGTTTGATTTTGTATTTCCTCTTCTAAATCTTACACTTTTTTAAGTTTTAAGGATAATTACTATTATAATATAACTCTGTATCACCTTCAAGCAGAAAAGCATCCTTTGTACATAAAAATAACACTTACCGTCAATAAAACACAAAAACACTTCACTTTTAAATAAAAACTCTTTCACGGATGGCACTCGTATGAATGGTTCTCAGTAGTAGCCCCAGTCACCAATTCTAAACCTGAATGGTGCTTACTACTTACTTAGCTGTTCAGACGAGCCTATCACTTACTACTAAAATACTGCCCTATGTTTTATTTCCCTTTTTTCTTGGTAAACTTCTTAGATGGCAAGACCAATTTACCTCGACTCACTTTGACGTGTGCTAATAATACTAAAATGTGCAATTGTTATGAAAAATCAATGTGGTTTGTCTGTGTATTCACTTATCTTGATCTGGTTTCACATAAATTAAATATGATTCAATCAATAGATGTAAGTAGTACCTACGTGTCACCATTGCGTATTTGCGTAGGTAGGTAATTAGAAAAAAAATAGGTAAATTTGCCTACGCTGATCGCCTGATTTAGGTTTACCCTAAGTTTACATGAACTTCTATTCTCTGATTTTATTCAACCCAAACCAATGAATTAGTACCTAAGCGTGTCAGAAAATGTACCATGTATTATCAGTACCTACTTACATACAGTAGAAAGATTTTTAAATCTTTAGGTACTTTATATTTAAAGTAGATATTACAATAATTACATTAGTATTGTATCTGTGTGAACCAAATGCAGATCGCAGATATTTTTTTTCACTTTCTAGCATTCTTTCTCATTCCCTAATAAAAAACATTTTATCAATCATAAATGTAAAACCCGCGGGCAATCCCGCGCGCCAGCGCTAACTTTCTAGAAACACAATATTGGAAAGATTTATCGCGCATGGACTGACGACTGGAGAAATTTGGCAACAATGCGGGGTTCGTCTTGAAGGGTATGAATGGATAGCGGAATGGCAACGTTGCCTTGCCCGTTACATCGCCGCAACAATGAAATCGACGTGTGACCATTGCGCTTGTTCGAATTTTCACACAACAGCGCCATCTATTATAAATGTTTACCGAACGTTAACTCGTAACACAACAGCACTTAACTTACTCTTTAACTCTCTCTCGTTCTTTAAACTTCCGTTAGATGGCGCGATTCCGTTCACTCACACAAGTAAAGATTTTTCGTTTTTTATTGGGTCTAATTCTCCTAGAAATACTGTTTTTTTTATAAAATTTTGGCGTTACGCGAACATAATACATTATAAAGTCTCATTATACTTGCTTTTATTCTGCAGAAACCGTTTATTTACGGAGATTACAACCGCTGAAAAATGTATGGCAACGATCGACTAGGGATCCACCTTAAATCAATGGCGTCCTACGCCTGTTTGCGATACGTACCGGTTCAAACTGATACGATTAGCAAATGGTATGCACGTTGCACTATTTTTATCTTCGTTGTAGACTCGTGAGAATCTTTGTTTACAGAGAGCATACATTATAATGCACGAGAGCACATAGCATGGGCGAAATTTATTAATAATGAATAAGGCAATTTGAGCTAAATGTGGAAACAGTTTCAGAGTTTTAATTTAAACATGTATTTTAACTACGGATTTTGTAAGAGCAAAACATTTTGTTATTTTTAGTTACGATAGAACACAAAACAAACATCAAAGACGAATAATAGCAAACATGGACGTGTGATCAGACGACATAAGTGCTCGTTCAATCTACGAAGCAATTGTAAAAGCGCAGACGTAAATCGCTCGAAAAGAAACGGCTCAAAGGGCCCTCGTGTTTACACAACACTGTTTCTTTTAGCGTCGACCAACCAATAATGTTGTCTCTAATCTAAGCCGAACTGCCGAGGAACTTGGGAAGACGTGGAGGATTAAACGAGACGGAGCACTATTTTCGTTCGATAAAATTGTAATGTTTTAATGAATTCGGCTTATCATAATGTAAAGCTTTGTAATAATTTCAGTGAATACGTTTGGGCGTTTTTAGTGTCGTGCAGATTTGTGGACGGCATGCAGGCTAATCCGCACGCCAAATCCCGCATGCGTGTAGAATCCACGCATCATAATGACACACATGATATGCGGTGCTCCTGTGGAACAACCTTGTTTAAATTAGTGGTAGGACTGGTGTGCCGGTGTGGTGTTTGTAGGCGCCTCGCATATGCCGCACCAATACTTCGGGCGTGAGCAAACCTGCATGGCACTGAAAACGTCTTTATACACTGGGCGTCACCAAAATTGCACTTCTTAAAAAATCTACTTTAAACCCTATTTTGATATATTTGGCATGACTATGAGTTATCATTGGAAAGGTAATCTAATTTAGTTTCCCAAAATTATATGGATTGTGCTTATATTTACCAGGGCATAAGAAAAAATGTTTAACAATAACATAAAACCTAGTGTTATCCCCCCTTGCACCGATAACTGCTTCTATGCGGTCTTTCATGGACCAAATTAATTTCACGACGCTTTCTTAAGAAATGTTGTCCCATTCCACAACGCTGGCCATCTGGAAGGTCTTGGAGGGTGGTAGGGGCAGGATCACGTGCCCGTATTCGTCGTTGCAGTTCATTCTATAGGTGCTCAGTCAGATTCAAGACTGGCCACCACGCGGCCACCGCACAACAGGAATCCCAACCTCTTGCAGGTAATCGCGTACAATTAATGCTGTGTGGGAGTGGGCGTTGTCATGCATTAAAGTGAACCCATGTAAGAAAAAAACACCATTATACGGGATCACATGCTCTTCCAGGATCGCTGTAACGTACCGACGAGCAGTCAGCAACATTTGCCCGCGAGCACCTCCAGTCCGGATATATACGCAAACAAGGTTCGTTTTGCCGTCGATTGACATAACGCCCCAGAACATCCATGAGCCACCCCCGTATTCCACAGTCTTCTCACCATTCTCCCTGTCTCCTGTACACTCTTCTGCGCCTGTCGTTGCAGAAAAGACCCACTCTCGTATCATCCGTAAAGAGAACATTCCTCCAATGGTCGATCGTCCAATCGACATGTTGGCGGGCAAACTGCAACCGGTCTCTCCGATGCTGTGCAGTAAATTTTGGACCTGTAGCAGCTCTGTGGGCCGCAATTTTCTTTTCTCGTAACCTTCTAACCGTGCAGACGCTAACGGTTGCTCTGCGAGGTGATCAGAGCTGAGCAGTTGCACTTCAACAGCATTGGAAAACCGATTGCGGTCGACACAATGAAGTGATCGTCTCTTTCAGGTGTGCAGCGTTTTCTCCCAGATACACGCCTTCGGATACCACCAGTCTCCTGGAACCGTTCGAACACTCGTCGAATGCAAAAGCGGCTCAAATTCAGTTGCCGAGGAAAATCACACTGTCGCATTCATACACTTCAGCGGCTTCATCAGCCGTGGTATCCATCTTGAAGGTTGTTTTCTTGCTGGAGCTGTTCACGTGTGTCTTCTTTGAACTCTGGATAGTTTATGACCCACACAAAATGGATGTCGCTGCGGCCCCACAAGGAGGCGCGGCTGGCGGGGTATGGACCTCATCCTTGGTGCCGCGGATACGAATTGTGTGCCCGGAGCAACGGGCACCTTCATTATTCGGCCATATAGTCCCAACCAGAGTGTGGTTGCTTTTGTGTTCGGTAGGAGAGCCACGGCGCTATATCACAGCGCCGCTTGCTTCACGCCACCTCGGCGGTCTGGCAGGTGAGACCTCTGGTTGCCTGGAGAAGACCCGGCGGGTGACGAAAAGCGACGGAGGTGGCTCAGGCGCTCCCTACCGAGGATGTTGACCCCCGTCTGCAGACGCTTTTAGGTCGGGCCGTTCCAGACTAAGGGGCTGTTATGTGTGGGTCTGAGCGGCAATGTACCTGCTCGGGTAACACCGCTCATGTCACCGATAGAATTGCGAGCCCACGCCGCGCAGTCGTCGCGTGAGATTGATCGCATGTTGAGTCAAGTGTGTGGTGCGGTGCGCGTTGTGCCTATATTAGAATGACCCACATTGACCTGTATCGGCGTTTTATACCCCTGTAGTGTAGGGTGTTACAACTAGTGGCCCCTTTAACGTATAATATTAAAACAACATTTATTTAAACGTCTCGGAATCAGAAGACTTGTTTTGATTATGATATCAAATGATTTTAATTTAAAGTTCGTTATACGTACTTTCAATAGGTACCAATAATAGTTGTGTTAAAATGTATATGCTAAATGCAAGGTACGTTTGAAACTTATTTTCGAAAAGGTGCGATTTTTGTGACGCCGTGTGTAAATAAGAAACTTAAGAGTTTCCATTTATGGTAGGTACAACCCGCACTGTACGTTCGAAATATATTTCTAAATACAACATGGTGCGTTAACGTCTATTACAGTTAGCATTAAAGATACTGCACCCATTAAACAAGATAAGGCTGTAGCAAACATTAGGAAGTGCCATTTCAAGTTGTGCCCATTAGTCCTGCCATGGACTGTTAGTTAAACTAATCGAAATAGTCTCCAAAATAGTATGAGGGGTAATTAACCGTTCAACGATCGCGGAAGACGGATACTGCTGATCAAAACATTCTGGTCGCGAATCGTGCAGTTACGTTCTCCGCGTTATACAGTCACAAAGACCGTGCATTATTTTTACGAATGGCCGTAATTCCTGCTGTAATTGCCCGATTTATTTCTTTAACTCCATTGGAACTTTTACTGTTTCATCTACAAATTATTTACCTCCAGCTACACTATAAATTTTCATTGTGCGTTAGCGATTTAAGTACCCATCAATTTTATAATAAAGTTAGGAAGTGACGAAATTGGCACATTCTTGACATTTATCTTTCTTCTTTCGTGTCAGTACGAGCTTTATTTAGTAAGACGGTCGAACGGTCATATCACGTAACATGTTTTTCAGGTTAAAGAAATTACGGTACGCCATGATGCTTTCAGAAATTCAAGATGTAATTGTACAGTACTCACCTAAGACTTGATTGAATATTTTGTCAAAATTTACTTCATTCTTCTTTTCCATATATTTGTGCATTACACTTCGAACACTGAAACAAATAAAAAATCAGTTTTAAAATATGTTATTAAGCGGTCACAAGAATTTGGTTTTCGCTTGTTACTGGCAAAACATCATCTGCCTAGCCTTTTCCCAAATATGTTGGGGTCGGCTTCCAATTTAAGCGGATGCAGCTGTACACCAGTACCTATTTTACATGGAACGACTGCCTATCTGACCTCCACAACAAGGTAAGACTAGTTGTCAGACTTTCGAGCCACTGACTACCTTTAACGACTGTCAAAGATCTACAAATGACAGCCGGGACCAACAGCTTAACGTCCTTCCGAGGCACGGAGGAAACCCGGTATGTAGTGGGTGGTCACCCATCCACGGACCAACCGACGTTACTGGCAAAACATAGGATTATTTATTTGATAAAAAAATCTATATCAAAGTAGCAGGATCAGGACTCAGGTTATGATCAGGCAGAAATGTAAAAATAAAGTTAGTTCAGTCTTTGCCACGGTGGTTCTTTTGCACACATATTTTATGGCATGGTATCTCTCATATTATATGTATATAATTTGTCTTCCCATATTTATCAGTAGTATCAGTATCATTCAAGAGTATATGCCACTAATGTTGCAACAAATTCACCAGTAAAATGTATAACAATGCCACAGAGTCGCGACTTAAATAAAATGTTAGTTTATCGTTTTGTTTACCGTGTCGCGACCACCATATTTTTTGTGTGAGGACGTGCCTTTGAACTTTTTACGAGCCCGTCTGTAACGCGACGGTAAACTTAGTAGAGTGCTTACTTCGCATCTTGCATAGTGATGTTGGCTACAATACGTACGAATACAATTTGTACGAATCTACGTAGTTGACGTTGGAGACATAACAGCCACTCTTAGTTTAGCCTGGCTATTTTTTTCTCTTGCTGGCCACGTCACACGAATGCACCCGGAATGATAGGCAAAGATCGTCATTCACTGGATGCCTGAGAGAGGACATCGCTGATAGGTCGACCGCGGAGAAGGTGGTGTGACGATCTGATCATGTATGCGGGGAAAACTGGGCCAAAGATCGCACAAGGTTAGGAGAAAAAGGAACCCTGTGCCCAACAATGGTACACCAAGTAGGGTCGTAAAAATGAACATTTACGTCTCTAGCATCTAGTAGAACCAACAAAACATCTCTATCAAGTGAAGTTAAATGAAATGGGCGAAGTTCTGTTAAAGAATATTGTCCATTTTCCTGATAAAATGGATAATGAGGCAAACATTTGATACGTCTAGAATGGTAAACGCATGGAGATCAGAAATAATCAATCTGATCCACTTACGACATTCGGGAATATTCGGATTTTTAAACGAGTCATTGATTGTTCGATTCGTTACCTATTTGTTCCAAAGCTACGAAAACTTTTGCTGTTGTTGTCATTTTTAACACAAAGAGAATTGCAGGCAGGTCCGGTAACAATCGTTCAAAACGATTTTCAGAAGGCTCTCGCCAAGAGACGGTCCGTGTTAGTACAGTAGTTCTAGGAAAAGTCTTTTCATAAGCAAGAATCTAGGCCTCCCGGTTTTTCGTTAACGTTTCTATGACAAAAATATGGTTAAATACAGAATGTCCTTACAGAATAGTGTATCTATGCTAATAAAACGATCCATCCTAACAACGAACGTGGCGCCTTGAACAGGCAGATTCTATAGATTTGCCGCGACTAGACCAACACGCAGTTTTCCTATTTCATATTTTAATTCACTATGCGGCCTGCGAGAGCGATTCTATTTGAATACTTATGTTCATCCCGAGGTCAAACGTGATCTTACATGCTGATGTAGGGACATCAGCACTGCCTGTAGAGTTGCTACCTAGTCTAAACAAGGCACAAATGTCGAGGTGTCTACCCTGAAATCAAACACTGTAAAGTCCCATGTGATGTGATGTGTTCAAGTTGGAAACTTTTCTCGCATGTACACAACTTTTCAAAGGAGTTTTAAACTAGTTTGATTCGTTCCATGCTGTGCAGCGAAGATTTTTCTCCACACAGACAGAATCATCATCTACGAACGTATGATATCCAGTACTCGAAATATTTGCAAAGGAAACGTAAAGGACTTATTGCCACTTGAATATACATATAAGCATGTTAGTTTAATTCGCCTGTAAAGTGGTGCATCCACCGGAGATATCCTAGCAAATTTATTTTTCCAAGTGTAAACAGTTGGGCGTTTGTTAAACTTTTTATATTTTTGGTCCAATATGAATGTCATCATCTGCCTAGCCTTTTCCCAACTATGGGGGTCGGCTTTCAGTCTAACCGGATGCAGCTGAATACCAGTATTTTACATGAACGACTACCTATCTGACCTCCACAACCCAGTTAGTACTGGGTAATACGATCCAATATGAATTTGTAGACTATAATAATTGTCGCCATCTTATTGTTGTACAACAAGTACTTAAACATATGATAATGTTCATTACGCGGCGTTTTTCGTCTAAGCGCGTCGCAAGACACGAAAGAAATCAAAACAGCGAAAAAATATTTTTTTAGCTGGCGCATCTCAAGAATACTCGGAGCCTCTGAGAGCTCGTGAAACCTGCCTTTGCCGTTCCGGTAAAAAAATCTTTCAGGAATACGAATAGTTTATGGCAATCAGTTTAGCTGTAAGACTGAGTTTGCGACAGCGAAACCTGAACGTTTATGGTCGTTTTTCAGGAGTTTTCTTGCGTTATTTAACTTCAAATCATGAAATAGCCTACACTTTCGAAAACGAACCTCGCGAAAGTGAACGTATGGATTGTGTGGGCGGAAATTGGACAGAGAACGCGAACCAACTCCGAAAATCTGCGAAAAACATCGGACTCGTTTTGTCTTCCACGAACGCCGGAATAGTTACGAGTCTGATTCAAATTGGCCTTTATTAAACAGGAAGGAAAGGATGTTTTAGTTCGACAGGACAATAGACTTTCGAGTTCAGTGTTCGAGTTTTCCGAGCGACTTTTTGTCGGCGTAGATTAGGGAGCAAAGTGCGTTGAAAATTACAATTAATGCACTTTAACTAAACTACCTGATGGTTCTGGTTGGCCTGTATTAATTTTTTTTATTTATGTGTAATATTATGTATTATTGTCATTTAGACAGACATGCTGCATTTTACAATGTAAATAATATACTTTTATCAGAGTGCACATGTTAGTGAACAATGATAACAACCTGATAAAAATGATTAGAGCAAGACAAAGAATGGCTGGGTTTAATAATAATACTGTTTACTAGTTTGTAATTAGTTATTGTATTACTGTTGCTATTTTTTACTGTTCTATATACAAGGAAGAAAAACATTACATCAGAGTAACAGAAAAAGTAATTATTTAAGTACTTAGATGATGTTTATTTTTGCACAAGTATTTTTAATTATATTTTACTGGCCTTAAAAAAGGATGTTTAAAATTATTAAATTGGCCATAATAAGTAGTTTTTAGAAAAAAAAACATCCTTTTTGGTACAAAACAAGTGATGATAATAATCTGTTGTTTAAATAGCATCTGTTAAGTAAAACACTTTAAAACTGACTTCTTTTAAAACTGTAGCCAGTTACAAAGTGTATCATCCAAATAATCTAATTAGGCTGACCCAAAACATCTGTTAGTAGCCTCAATTCACGAATGAGTCACTTAAATGAATCAGAGGCCATGTAGTCAGTTTACTTGGGGTAACAGAACTGTGAGTAACAATCAAATTGTCACATTCCTTCCTGTTTAAAATGTGAGAGGTCACACTAGGCTCTTGAACTGGATTTCCAGTTGATTTTTATGGCATAGAGTACTGAACAAGCATTTAGTTTCTTGTGGGAGAATTCTGATGGTACTGAAGGCATCAGATGGATTTTGAAGTATTCTTGGTTTAACTTATTTTTGAACTGTATGTATTATGATCTTTTTACTCTGGACGCTCTTAGCTTGTACTTCTTTATACATCGTTCTCACATAAATGTATAGTATCCACATGAATGATGTAACCAAGATTTTGTAACAATATTTTGATTGAAAAGAGTGACCATGGAGTTTCTTGCCCATTCTTCTCCATAGAGATCTACGCCTTGGAATGGGCAACTACAGTACTTTCACAAGTTATTATGCCTTGTGTCTGTGACTGTAGCTTCGCTCTTTGTTTTTTTGTGACATTCAAAAGTGCCTGTAATGGTCTAATTGAAATAAATGCTTTGAGTTTGAGTTCTTCTTAGCCTCAGAATATACCTAGCATAGTCCGCACATTGATATGATCACACCAATGACTGGAAGTTAAAAGAGACTGTTGCCTACAATTTGTGTCGTTATTTCTTCTGAGTATTCGGATAGCAAACACATCACAAATAACACACCATACATCTATTAAAAAAAAATGATGTGTTCTTACAAACTTACAGCCATACACTTCATTTATCAATATGGCAGCATTTTAATCAACAATTACTAATATTATGTAGGAAGTATTCTGCACAATAATTAATGTGCACATAGAAATAAATACAAAATTTGAGGCCTAACAATGGTTATTAAGCCCTATCCATACAGAAAATTGCAGCATAATATTTATATTGTTTTAGTTGGTATTTTTCCTTAAAAACTTAAATAATATTATTTTACATAACCTTGCACTTATTTTAACCATCAATGATGTAAATCCAGTACCAGATTGACACTTGTTATCTTTGATTCATAATCTTTTTATGTCAAGGATGACTAAAGTGTAAAAAAAATGCAAAAATGTATGTTTCCATCTTTTGATCACTGTTTTAAAAAAAATCCTTGCTCTAAAATACATAAAATGTGGTTACTATTTAAAAAAAAAAACTTTTTTGAATACCTGTTATCATACCAAGATAAATAATTATAACTCATCTAAATATTCATGCATCTATAAATTAACATTCATAATGCTTGGGAAATAATAATATAAAAAATGAGAATTGTGATATCATTTTGGTAATAACTACATGATCTGAGTGCAATGACCTCAACAGATGTTAATGACCTAAATTTATTTTCGTTTTGTTTACTATCAATAAATGAACAAAACATTGGTCCTACCATCATTAATTTCGTCTTCCTCATACTATTACAGTTCTACCATCTCTAGTATCTCAATTTCACTATTTAAAAATCTATCTTAACTTCTATAGCATAAACTTAGATCTGAATAATTAATCATTATTAGGAAATGTAATTTCAAGTGATTATCTCATTAATTCTCCCATAGATTAAACAGAATTCTTAATAAATCGTACTAAAATCAATTTTGTAAACAAGTTCAGGAATCTTTCTTTGAATCGTGTAAACACGATCGACCGAGCTGCCATGTCGTAGTTTTACGCCTGGGGACATTACCTTGGGTCTGGCAGAACTATCTTTTTACTAGCTCGTGCTGCTGGAGTGCATTTCGACTTCTCCATAGCCATCAAGTAGCTGACGTCGGCCAGCACAGCCTCGAGGTCCGCCATTTTGAGTCTCAATTTATCACCTTCACCAGACAAAAAATAAATAACACTGGTTCGCAACACAAACACTAACTAACTCAAGTCGATTTCAGCTGATAGTCATAACTTTCCTCACATCGCGACTGTTCACCGTTTCACAGAATTTGTTGATGAGTGGTGACACATGCTGATCATTCACATTCGCAGAATATTTTTTTACTAACATAGGACCACGTAACTTATTTGCAAACTATCATTACAGATAAACGTTCAGTTTATAATTAATTGTAGCAGATATTACACGGAAAGAAGCTTTAACAAATAATGATTTACAATCGCTAAAAACGTAATCCAATCCAACACCCGTCACTCCGCGACTACGCACACATCCGGAACTCTGCACTCACACTAATGATGTCGTGTTGTAAACACGTACAAATACTATACGGTTTCCCACACACACCCTCATACCATTTTCTGTGCTTCGTTCAGAAACACGGTAAATAAGCATAAAGAAACAGGTTTATTATACTTTGTTTAAAATAAATAATAGTCGATTAATGAAATTATCTGTTGTCTATTTTCCTAAAATTGTTTTTTTATTTTGCTGTCTTTTACTTTGGCCACTTTTTCAAAAATCACACCGTGTCGCGTCGCATAGGCAACGCCCTTAGACTTTTTTTCTACAACTAACAAGGGCGTGATCCGCGTGAAGAAATCAACGTGAGCGCAAGCATCCGTGGACTTTGCAGCGAATTTGCGATTCATTTTATATCATAGCGCGTGCATCTCATCGCGGTATTGCGGTTACCGCACGTAACAAAAAACCGCCAATGCGGCTTGGACTAATGCTCCGTTGCTGACTATTTTAATGATTAAATATCGCTAATGTCTAGCCGATGAAAATGCTTGCATCGTATGTTATAAATTAAATCTAATGAAATGCAATGTTTCGCTGCAACGGTTTGACTACCTTCAAAAAATAAATATATATATAATAAATTCTTAAAATAAAGCGGCCCACTCACTTTACCGTAAGCGAAACGGTGGACATTTCGGTTCACATCCCTTCTAATGTTAAATTCGCATGCTTAAGTGATTTCTGCAGATGAATTAAATCTTATTACTGCACTGCAATTATTCGCTATCCTAATTTTTGATTGCTTTTCAGACAGCGTAGCAGACTATGAAATGTCGGATGATTAATAGACCGCTTTATTATTTTTCTTGTCTATGACACCAAAATGGCGAGACAGGCTGAATAGCTTCTGATACTTTGGCCGCATGGAAAAAAAGCTGCCAAAGAAATGTCAATGGAGCTGTCAAAATAAATTAAATTTTAATTTTCAATCTAATGATTAAGGCATTTTGATAAGGCAATATGAGTTAGCCGGCAGTGTGTTTTGAAGAAATTTCAAGCCAAAACCGCGTTGTAAACTTAACCACAATGTAAGTAATATTGCTTGTGCTGTATACTTTCTTAAGATTGACAATTATTTTTGTGTTGTAATATCTGTATATATTTTTTTGCACTAACACTACGTAGTGCGCGTAACATGCGCGTTAAATGTTCCTATGATATTGATATTTTCAGTAACAGAACGTCATAATAAAATCCTGCAATCACTTCCAATTTGAAATCATCATGTCTGTTTATTGTTAATAATACCTTCAAGAATTTATATTAGTTTATGTGAAATATTTGCAGCAAAATGATGGAATATTGCCCCCCTAACGTGACCCTGGGAGAGATATGGGTGGACCACGGAATATCCCAATGTTTTATGGAGACAATCTCCGCTATTTTCATTGGTGGATTCCTGTTAATTTTTGGACTGATACAGATTGTTATGTATAAGAGGTATGTATACTATACGTTTTGATTAGATGGTGCTGTGATGTATCACATATTATAGACATCATTCATCATCATCCTATTATTTTCTGAGAAGAAATATCTACATTCTATTTTACACCTAATATTAAAGTTATACCTACCCTTTCTTTGGCAACTATTTAAATATTAAAATCTTGTGCACAGCATCTGATAATATTCAGAAATGCTAGCAGCCACAACAATATATTTTAAAGAAAATTATGTTAATTTTATTCAACACCTAGTGTGTCAATATTTTATACAAAACCTTCTAGAACCACTGTTCTCCAAAACTTCAGAAATAAGTCTTGTCATTAATTTGCAATTTATTATCTCTAAGCTTCAATCAATATATAATATACAAGGTGGAAAGGATGCCGATGCTAAAACGGTTATGTGGGGGGGTTCAGAATTATGTACTGAATATGTGTTAACCATTTTAGCATCAATGGGACATCAACACTAAAACTGTTCCACCATGTATAGTTATTATTTGCCTTGCCTTTTACTCCAGTTTCCAGTGGAAACAAATGCAGCTGAATACCAGTATTTAACATGTAGTGGCTGCCTAGAGGCAAAATGTAAAATTTCCATTATTATTAGACCATAGTATGGGTCTGGGTTAGAGGAAGTTTAAAAGTTGCGCCAGTTACAGAAAAGTTGAAAGGGAATCGACTGTCTTGGTAAGGACATATGATGAGGTGAGACGAATCGCATGTGACTAAAAGAGTGATGAATATAAACGTTGATGGATGGAGAGGGAGCGGAATTGTGTGAGGAATGATATGAAAGATAAAGGAGTAAATGATAGCGTGACGGTTGACAGAGGAGAATGGAAGAAAAAAACGTGTTGCGCCGACCCCAAGTCACATGGGACAAGGGCAGGAAGATGATGATGAGTATGGGTCATGAGGAAAATACGAAACATTTCAAATTTGAAGAGGAAGTCAAGTAGGGGAGGAACAAGGAAACTTTTTGGATATTATGGGGATATTATTAACCAATCTTAAGTATGCTATGTAATGTTTTCTCAGATAATGATAACACTGACATTATACCCAAGTGTTATCAGTTAATTTATACAAAGCCTAGTTATTTTATTTATCACTCTATTGTTATCCACACCATTTATATACTAGTCATGTTGATATTATGTAATTCAGCTAATAAAACATATATTGCCATTTTATGCAATAATTTTTTTAATTAATCATGCTGAATTTGCTGATTATATTTGAATGCAATGATAAGAATGGTAATTAATGTGAGATTAATATTGTAATTTCATAATTATACTTTTTATGACAAAACTAAAATAGATTTAATTAACAAGGCTTACAAATATTTGTTTTTTTTTTAATAAGAATGCATCCTTAAATATTATTAGTGGTTAGGCCAACAATAGGCTCTGATTCAAAATTGGTGTGTGCCCTATTTCTCTGACTGTGGCTAAGCCTAAAAGGAGACCAATGTTTTTAAAAATTTAATAAAAACACTTGCATACATAACGACAAAATAGATGATTTGTATTGTTGAATGTACAATCCAATGTATCTGAGTCCCACACCAAAATAAAAGTTTAAAAAATGTAATTATCAAACATATGCAGAGTTAGAACAAAAGTAAACAAAATTTGTTCTTTATGTTTTTGAAAGTCTAAATGTCTTATTAAAGGTAGGGCTTAGGGCCGAAACTTACAAATTTCATAAAACTTTACGAATTGGTAGATAATAATTTTGACTCATCACTCTCTTCAACTACCTTTTTTTTTCATTTTTTAAACATTTGCGTAGACTAACTTAAAGCCTCCAGAGCCATAAGCAACATAAGTTACTTTACAGACTTCAATAATTATGGACCTCATCAATTAGACTTTTAGGTTCAGCCCATATTATTGAAATGGCAGAATATTATTATTGTCGGTTAATCTGTCTGCACTGACGTCCATCCAATTTTTTTCTTACTAGATTTTAATTACAACTCATCAATACAAATGATGCAATGGAAACAGCGGCTCACGACTTTCAAATAACAATTTTATCCATTCATTAAAAAATAACCTGTTTGCATCTTACATAAATAAACCCACACCTTTTTTTCATGGAGGTCAAGGTCACTAGAAACCACAGAACCGGCTATGATCCTTATATACTATTTCTGCTTTGTCTATGTTGATACATCATGTTTTTCTAGTTCAACCTTTTTTCATGCACCAGTTAGTAATAAGCTTTTTCTGACAACCAGTCTTACCAAGGGGTATCGTATTACCGAGTACTAACTGGGTTGTGAAGGTCAGATAGGCAGTCGCTCCATGTAAAGTACTGGTATTCAGCTGTATCCGGTTAGACTGGAAACCGACCCCAACATAGTTGGGAAAAGGCTAGGCAGATGATGAGTTAGTAATAAGCTTTAAATTTTCAGATATGCTACAGAAGTGGTTGATGTCAGAAGGTCACGGCTTTTCGCCGTGCAGTTGTTTTTCACGTTGTTTGTACCAGTGCTGGCTGTGATAAGATTCCTGCTACAGGCTTTTGTATTTAAGGGAGGATCTATTTATGGATATATGGTATGAGCTATTTACCTAGCTATATAGTTTTACATACCTTCAGATGACCTATTATATGAATAATGATATTTTTCTTAAATTGGTTCTGTTTGAGAACCCACTCTTACACACCATGACAGATACCCTCAGCGGAGTTTCATATGCGTCATTTTGTATCGTAACTATGAATATTTAGAAAACTATGTCGCAAATTCGCGTTTTTTATCTGCCAGTCGTTGCACTTTCACTTTAAAAAGTACAGTTATTTCTATTGTATGATAGTTCTCTGTATTTTTTTTTATAATTAATGTTTTTTTTTCCAGATATTAGCTTTAGTGATAACTTTAGTAGTGTTTCCTCTATCCGCCTACTTAGCAGTACTGGAGAGGCGGTTTCTCCTGCCGTCTGTCCCCCCGAAAGGGCACGGATTTGTACTACTTGTCTTCTGGGCTTTGATATTTGTTTCGGAAAACCTTTCATTCCTGAATCTTAATAAAGAAGGATGGTGGTGGCATCTGAAGAAGTGAGTATAAGTTCCTGTAATCTTAATTAATGCACCATAATTTAATATACTATTGAGCACAAAAGACTGAAAAAAAAACTGAAAAATATAGGGTGACACAAAAAGACGCATTTCTAGATTTCTATGTTTAAGTAAAATTACATATATTTTAGAATGTGTAAAATAGTTGTTTCTAAAGTATCGTGTAGTGTTGCGACTTCTGCCTGGCATACATTCCTTGCAGAAGTCGCAAGTTCGCAACATGTGAGAAAAAACCCATAAGCATTTTTGCTTACCCCCAAGAGAAGTTGATCTATTTAGTCTTAATTCCAAAAATCATAAAACTCCTTTGGTGTCCCCAGTCTTCAAGACCGCCTGGAGATGTCCCTGTTTGTGGGACGTTACGTGTCATGCATGATAATGTTCGTGCTTGGCCTGAAGGCGCCAGGCATCATGCACCAGTTTGAGTTCCTTGAGGGCGAAGACGATAATCGCAGGAATGTACCACCGAGGGTGAGAATTTTCATTTTTATTTTGTTATTTTTCAAACCAGGATACTAATATTATTTGACTTTATACGGTAGCTAGGTTTGGTGCGAATTGATAAACTTAATGAACTATCGTCAAAGTTGTTTTAGCAAGAGTTGAAATTAAATTGCATTTGTTTTGTATGAAGTAGGTACAGACTCCAGTCCTGACCCCGGAAAAGCCTGATAGCCGACTTGACTTAATAGCTCGCATTATTGCCTAATGTTCTAGCAATCAGACGGAAGAGCTTTCGACTATTTTCTCACAAGAGAAACGTAGGCACAAAAGACTTTTGATCCCGTATCCGTAAAAGACTTTCTTGGTAACTGTAATTTTTGGAAATTGCGAATGGGGATCAAAATTTCACGAAAAATTATGGATAGCTACAACGGTTAAGGTAGTTCCTCCTACTGCCCCGCTGATATTTTCCACCCTGTATTATTTTAAGAAGAAACCATGAAAGTATTGTGTCAAGGCTTTACGAGTACAAGGACGCTTCTCGCTTCCCTGGTCGTAATCCCTCAACTAATCGGCTGTTACATATGCGTGGGTTGTTAGCTTACTTATTTGTTGGATATGGAACTATTTGGAGTTTCTTGAACTCTAGTAATTATTTCCCCTAAATTAACACCGGAGCCGAGCAGTACTGTAGTTGTAACCTAACGAATAGAAACTTTTTGTGATAAACTTTACTAATGATGATAAAACTTTTTTATTTCCTTTACATTACTCTTGTCATTTACGTCATTTTGTTAATTTTTTTGTAGTTCATTTCTAGGTTAAGATGTCATGCCCATATCAAAATCATTTAATTGTCTCAACAGGCGAAAAAGATATATTTAAATTAAAAAAGGTGATCAAATTATCAAGTGTATTGACCTCAGTCACATTATTTGCACATCTTAGAACTGCTATAACGTGATGCCATATTTTCAAATAGGGTGAGTACTTACAAGTAAACAGTCTGAATAGTTATTGAGATATTATGTTTCCATTGAGAATAATGAAACTCGGAGTAGTAAAGCAAGAAGCTTTGAGTAAAGGACTTATTGAAATATTTTTTTTAAATTTTGAATTTGATTATCGTCGCCCTGGATCTTTTTCATGGTAGAATGAGACAATTTTTTATTTTCAAAAGATGTTTATTTTCAGACTGTTTAACTGGTTTACTCAACAAACATGCAGGAAATGGGGAAATACTTTCACGTCTACAACCCTGTGAGATTATAGTCATTTGTTATAGTTAGTTTTATATCTTATAACTTGAACCGAGCCGAGGCTTTCTCGGATAGAACATTTCATATTATAGTATTTGGTTATGCCGTATTCGGTTTTGATGCAGCCAGTTTTCGGTCACCGAATACTGTAAACTGTTATACCTACGAATGTACAGACGCCAGCACATCAAGTAACCCGAAACTGTCAAATTTTCCCAACCAACCTTGAACCTAATGCTTTGGCGATAAAGTTGAAAATTTATGAAAGAAATTTAACAGATTGTAGTAACTTGATGTGCTGGCGTCTGTACACGCCAATTCGGTTAAGAAATTCCTAATTCGAATGGCAATAAATCGAATACGGTCACCATTGAATCAATGTAAACGCGCCAAAAGTTGTCTTCCGCTACCGACTCCAGCTTCTGTAACCGTTGTCGTCAGATCACTAAAACTTAAAAAGCTGCAAAGCAATAAGTGGTCTGCGAGTGCAAATGTTCCCGGGCGTTAGTATAGCATACAGAGTGTAAGAAAAATAGATTGTCAGACAGGTATCTATTATGTGATACAGAGACAACGATCTAATGCCGAACTTTAAAAAAAAAATGCTATGTCAACGGCCGCGTACCGTACATATTAAAAAAAAGGTTTTTTAAACATATTCTTTCCTCCATAGCCGGATGATAACAGATCGACATTCCGCAATGTGTTTGGCAAGCTACGAACTCTTCTGCCCTTCCTGTGGCCAAGGAAGAGTGGATGCCTCCAAATCTACGTACTCATATGCGTCCTGGCCCTCATCGCTGGACGAGCTGTTAACCTTTTCGTGCCTATTTATAGCAAAAAGATAGGTAAGTTATCATTTAGTGAAGAATAAACATGTCATGTATGTTCTTCTTTTTCTTAGCGTATCGATGAAAAACATTTCAAATATGTTTGGCCCAAAATTCAGCCACGCGAACTCCACACTCTGATGCAGTTATAAGGTCATCAAGTGCAACAGTATCTATTTAATTGACCAGTCTTTCACGAAGAATTCCGTGTTTGTACCATTAATGCTAGACTCGAAAAATGTAACGAGTGCTACTTATATTTTGTGAAAAGATCGAAGACATCTTTAAATCTATATTAATTGGTTACAATGTTAATTCATTGTCAGAACCAACAAGCGTTTTCTAGACACGCTCGTTCCATCGTAGCCTCATCAATCGCTTCCCACCAAGCGAGAAAGAGGTCGAATAAACAAAAAAGAAGTTTATACTTTCCATAACCAATACGATTCTAAATAAGACTACTTTTCTTTCAGTGGATAGTATTTCCCTCCCCCCGTTCTTGTTCCGATGGGACTTGGTGCTAATCTACGTGTTCTTCAAGTTCCTGCAAGGCGGAGGCACCGGGGGGATGGGACTCCTCAACAATCTTCGCTCATTTTTGTGGATCAAAGTGCAGCAGTATACTACTAGAGAGTTACAGGTATAAACATAAAATTTTTCCTTATTTATGTAGATCTTCTACTGTCTTCATGAGTTGTACAAGCAGTCTTACCAAGAGTTGTGGTATTACGTGGTTACTGAGTTGTGGAGGTCAGATAGGCAGTTGCTCCATGTACATAATACTTGCTTTTGGATGCATCAGGTTAAACTGGAAACCGACCCTAACATAGCAAAAAGACTAGGCAGATGATGAGCTTGATTCCTATCTAAATGAACGGCCCGCATTAGCAGAAAACAGAAGAAATGTGTGGAAAAAGAAAGAATTGCTTTGCCCTACATTAGGATCATATAGACTAGATAGATTGCAGATGATTCGTGATGTATATGACCCACTGACACATTTAAATATTGATTATTGTATGAATCAGATGTTTCATAACATAATGCCATTACGGGTATTCTGTTTCACTTACAGCTGAAACAGTAATCGTGACTAATACGCTATTATAATTATTCAATGAGTGAGAGATACACCTGGGGCTTCATGAAGCCTTTTTAAACAAATATGGTGTCAAACATCTTCTTATGTTTTTTTGTTGTTTCATTAAACAATTAATACGATATATTGCAGCAGGTTTCTAGGGCCCATTTCGGATAGTCAGATATGGCGCTCGTTATATCAACTTACGCAATAAGCGAACTGCTTTACTTTTTTCCAAATTCACAGTTTTTTAAAACTATAGTTTGAATATACCTTGTCTATTTCAGTTAGAACTATTCAGACACCTTCACGACTTGCCCCTGCGGTGGCACTTGTCTCGGAAGACGGGAGAGGTCCTCAGAGTAATGGACCGAGGAACGGACTCCATAGACAACTTGCTGTCGTACATACTGTTCTCAATCACACCGACGCTCATCGACATCATTGTGGCTGTCGTATATTTTGTAACGCAGTTCAACGTGTGGTTCGGACTCATCGTGTTTTCTACTATGGTGCTTTATATACGTGAGTATTTTAGAATTACCAGCCTATTTCTGTCCCACTGCTGGGCAATGGCCTCTTCTCATACAGAGAAGGCACGAGCTTTCATTAAATTTCACCGGTTGGTACAAATTGTGACTGAAATTTTCGCACAAGCTTTATGCTGTTTCGATTTTTAAAGTTTGTTACTGCAGGCCGCTTTTATTTAAGCGTTCATTTAGGTGTAGCCTAGTGTTTGCAAAAACCGGCGTTAGAAAAAGTTCGGCTTTATGCCTCTGCCATTCATAGCTGTGTCACAAACTTGTACAAATTTATCTGACACTACTTGAGCCATAGCATAAAGCCTTCTCGACTTAATGTGCAAGATTATGTTGGATTAGTGCTGTCTTTTTTATTAGATGATGACCTGCTACTAAAATCCCGAAGTTTCAACGTGTTGAAATTCGCTGGCATAACGTCCAATCAGCGAGATTGCATTAAAAAAAAATTAGTTCATTTTACCTTTTTCCTATTGATATCACTTCATTTGGTGGTCTTTATTTTCATTGAGTCGTTATCGCGAATACGGTATCCAGGAAGTAGCGATCGACTAAGGCTTACTGCCTGTTATCTTACAATAAGTTGCTAGTAAGTTGTAAATTTTGCGATATGTTTATCGCTATACACGTTCCAATTATGTTTTTTAATGTAAAAGAGATATAAGTAAACAGTGGTTTCAATGTCAATTTATCGGACTACGTTATCGTAAATCGGTTTTCGGTCGCGTGCAAATAATTGGCAGTAAAATATGCAGGTATTTGTAATATTTTTTACACTGTTTCCAAGCCTTTGTTGTATTGATTTTGAGCTACAATCAATTGCAATGCATCGCGTGTTTGATAACAATGTTTGGCCTAATCTAGGTAATTCGATCATTAAGATTTGTCCTCCGCTATATCGTTTTTATTGGCACAAGGTCTCGGCATATAATTCAAAATTAAAACTTACGACTAGTATCAGAAATAGACCTTATAGAAATGTTTTATGTGTCTACGACACGGCGAAGGCTTTAGATGTTGCATTTATTTGAGGTACCCGGGCGTTAATGTTACACACCGAGCTATGTATCAAGTCAGCCTATCATAGTACAGTACACCCTGCCTACTGCATCCAGTCTGAGCCAGCCACGGTTGACCTATTTAAGCTTGAGTTATAGTAAGAGATTATGAAACAAGAATAAATAACAAACCCACCATTCTACAAAGCAGATTTTTTTCTAAAAATCGACGTGCCATATAACGGGCTAATATCATATCATAGTAATATTATAAAGAGGTACAGTTTGGACATAGGGGGTAATCTTTGGCACTATTGATCCGATTCCGAAAATTCTTTCAGGTGTTAAGCGTTTATTTAAGAAACACTGTTTTAAGCTTTCACGGTTTATAACTAAACTTATACTGTCACTTACGAGATATCTATCACTTCGCTTTTGAATATCGGGAGCTCAAAATATTGAACAATCACGGAAGATATCCCGTAAGTGACAGTATAAGTCAAGAAGAAGAAGAAGTTCTCGTGGGAAAAAGATCGATAATAATGGGAGTGAAGCCGCGGGCATAAGCTAGTTGTATAATATTAAAAAACTGGCAAGTTTTCTAAAACAACAATAACAAGTCCAGTTGAAAACAAGCGTCAGGCTCTAGTTGCCATATTTTGCTGAACTGGACCTATTTGGCGCAGCCGTGACGCACACAATGTTAAATTTTTTGTTTAGTTTTAAGTTTTTTTTTGTCTTGTGTTATTTTTGTTTTATATTGTGTGCACTTGTGGCATGTGCCAAATAAAGGTTTTTTTTTCTATTAACATTTCAGTTGCGACAATAGCTGTAACGGAATGGCGGACCAAGTTCCAGAGACGCATGAACCTCGCCGACAACGAGCAGAAGGCGCGCTCCGTGGACTCCCTCCTCAACTATGAGACGGTGAAGTACTACGGCGCTGAGGTGTATGAAGTCGTGTCTTATAGAGAGGCTATTGTTAACTACCAGGTAAGGAGCTAGTTTTAAAAAGCGAGCAATGATGTTATCAAAGTTTTGAAATAATATTCTGATTTAAAAGAGTATCCATAGAGTTTCTTGTCCATTCTTCTCCATAGAGATCTACGCTTTGGAATAGGCAACTACAATACTTTCACAGTTATTATGCCTTGTGACTGGGACTGTAGCTTCATTTATTTATATTTTGCTTTTGTGAATTCAAAAGTGCCTGTAACAGGCCTACTAGATATAAATGCTTTGATTCTGAACAAGGTTTCTTGAATGGGCTCAAATAGCTAAAGAAAGAGAAGAGTAGTAAGACGGAACGGAGGCCTTGGCCCTGCGCTGGGACGCAACAGGCTCATAATAATAATAAACTGACTCGAGATTCTAGTGGTATGGTAGTAAACACGACTGGCGTAATGTCAAAAAATGTGAAACCTCTGTCACCTCTCATACCTCTTCAGAAAATATAGGCGTGAGATTATGTTACATTTTTTGATGTTTAAAGATTGTATGTTATAAAATTTTCAGACGGAGGAGTTCAAATCTCTAATAACACTGAATATGCTGAACACTTTACAAAATATCATCATTTGCTCTGGTAAGTGTTATTTGTTATTCATAATACTCACACAACGCACTCGCACATCAGTCGAAACAATTTGTAACACTCAATTGTTTCTGTACAAAATCGAATCTTCGATTGTTCACCGGGAACATCTATTTATAACGTAATGCTCAAAATCGAATCGAATCGCGAGGGTGCGCCTTAAACATAATATTCATGTGTAGCACCCGAACACTCTCGAACCATGTTCGAGTTTGCCTGATTCGGCACAGGCCGGGCGGAATGTATATTTTACTGCCTGGCTGTGGCGAATCAAGTCGACCAAAAATCGACTCGAACAGCTGTGTAGAACGCTTTACCACAACGCTTTCATTTCGCGTGCAAGTTCCACCGCGCTTTTCCGCTAAGCATTAAGTAAAACGCGTTAAAACAAAAACAGTCGATGCGGTTAATATTTCAAGACCCGGGAAAAAAACTGGGAACGTTTAAAATATTAACTACTCTAAATCCTGTTTTTGTGACATTCCTTGTTTTTTGACTGTTCAAGTAGAATACAATCGATCTCTTCATAAGCCATCATAGTAATAAAAAATGCTGTCATCATCAGGTCTCCTGGCCGGCTCCCTGCTCTGCGTGTCCATGGTGGTGAACACGGGCGAGCTGACGGTCGGCGACTACGTGCTGTTCGCGTCCTACATCGTGCAGCTGTATGTGCCGCTCAACTGGTTCGGCACCTACTACAGGTATGTCCACAGTATGCCCTGGGAAGCGATCAGGGGGGTTACTATGACGACTTAAAGCAGGAGTAATTCCATTGTGGGAAAGAGACAGAGCTATTCAGGTCGTCTAGCGCCATCTCTTTCCGAAACTGGAAAGGCTTTTCAAAAAAAAAAAAAAGCCATGACTGCTTTAAGAAGTCATGGTAGGCCACCAGGGCAGCACTTGTACATTACAGAGTGCCACCTTACCTACAATGCATCATCGGGGCTAACCTTCGCGATGGACACATTCGCAATGTAGATCTGGACGGTACCGTTCATCGTAGGGAGATTGCGTGTGGTTCCGCAGGGGTCAAGTTTAGGGCCTCTGTTATGGAACCTCGCTTACGATGTGGTCCTATTTTACCTGCGCTTGCGTATAGGGGATGAAAGTTTAAGAGGAAAGTCTGCGTTTTGCCGATGCTAAATCTCATTGGGCGCATTTCTTGTGTGTGTGTGTCTGAATATTATCGCATTTACATTTGAAATTCCAACAGTGCAAAATTAGGCATTGATTTAGTTGAAACCTAGTGTAAATAAAAACGAGTATTAGTGTGAGCGCAAAAACAACAGATACGCTTTCTATCTTCTATTTAACTATAAAACATAAAATTTTTCCATTTACCTTTAGTTTGCCGTGTGTCATTACTTCCCAGTATTTGATCCTTAATAGCGACACTATCGAATGGTGTTATAATACAGTGTTTTTTTTTTGTTTCAAAATCTACGAGTTCGATTCCTGGCTTGGGAAATTGATTTTTTCGAAAATCCAATGTGCAGTTTTCTGCTCTCTATCTTCTATCTATAGTATGTTCTATCTTCCCTCGCCTTCCTAGTTCGATGATTATGATAAAAAAATATGATTAAATAAGGTGTGTCGTTGCTAATCTACTGCAGTTGCCATTTCGGAAAGCTATATTAAGTTTATTCATCTTTATTTATCACATAAGTACTGCATCAATTATCTTCCTTGTTTATCAAAACAACACGATATGTTTAAAATAAGATAATTGAGATAATAATGGACGCCCTACGTGTATGATACGCTTGATATGAAGTGCAATATGAGGTCCGATTAGTCGTTCAATAGTGAAGTTTTTTTTTAAACTTTTTCCCACTAGGAATTTATCTTGTATTTGTGCGTTTGCAAACATTTAAACTCACATACACAACCGGCCAGACCCGGAACGACTACCTTTAAGACACCCAAATATTTGTTCCGTGTGGGAATCGAACCCGCGACACGTAGCGCAGCAGCCAATCGCTTAGCCACTGCGCCAACCATGGCGTAGAGATAAACTTAATCTGGTTTATAACCTAGCCACATGGCGATATCATTCACGTACTACTAGTAGTCTACATGTGAGTCTACTAGTATAAATATTCCTTCGCGTGAATAAATATTTAAACTCAAAAAAAATGCGCCTTATCTGCATTGCAATAAATACGAAAGTAATTTGTTCCTCTGAGAAAGATGCAAACCTTGATCAGTATTTTATACGAGTAGAGGACTAGCTTTTGCCGAGAAAGTTTTGAATATAGCCCTACCACACTCGGGGATAATGTATCTTGGAAAGATTCCTGACTAGGGAAATTGATTTTCCGAAAATCCAATGATGCAGTTTTAGTTCGTCATCAAAATCGGGCTCGAGGCTCTTTTGAGTATTTTTCGCTATTCCTCATAGTTTCGGATTTGGCCATCCACGCCCACTTGAAAAATTCACCCTGTATAGATTTGAAATTATCTTGCGTTGGAATAATTATTGGTTTCTGATGCTTTTACGAAAACAAAGAACTTGGCTTAAGTATCTCACACCTACTGTAGGTATATGACCACTTGGGACATGCGAGGCGATGTGTAACAGTCCCAAACTTGAGGAGCACCGGGATTTTATGAGCGCACTGGATTTTCAACTCTCAGTATTGAGTCGAGCGTTGAGAATCACAACAAAGCACACCCAATCGTGTCTAAAAAGCACTATATACCTCTCTGCGTTAAACAGTGCGTTGTAAATCCAGTAAACGATAAAAATTGTCACGTTTTTCGACGGGGTTCAGTAGCAGTAATTTTAACCTAATCCTCTCACATGTTCTAACTATTCACAAAAATTACCCATGAAACCTTCGCAGAGCTATCCAAAAGAACTTCGTGGACATGGAGAACATGTTCGACCTGATGCGCGTGGACACAGACGTGCGCGATGCCGTCGGGGCACCAGACTTGCTGGTGCGTCGGGGAGCCGTCGAGTTCAAGCACGTGTCGTTCGGCTACGGGCCCGAGCGGCTCGTGCTCAATAACATCAGCTTCAAAGTGCCGCCTGGCAGCACTGTCGCCTTGGTAAGTCAAGTTTTTAAATATTTTTAATATGCTACTTCCTTGTCCTGGCTTTATGAATCTTATGGCTTTATGCAGCAACGGTGTTACTACAAAACTTATACTGTCACTTACGGAATATCTTCCGTGATTGTTCATTGGTCATATCGGGAGCTCGAAATAATGAACAATCACGGAAGTTATCCCGTAAGTGACAGTATAAGTTTTGTTGTAAACCGTGAAAGCTTAAAACTGTGGGTGTAACTATAGTTTTTCGCAATTAGTTTCTGTACGATTTTGCATCAGTGTTCTACAGTGATCTTTATATTTGTTACAATAAGGTTGCATTTGAGTTGCTGCCACTGATATTTCTGCCAAAATCAATGTAATCTTTACTTACGCGTTGCCATAAGGATGCTGTCGACATCCAGTGGCCTTACCATGAGTTTGTAAAAACTGTCCTCGATATCGAAAACTATCGGATATACTTCTCGTGTCGTAAAGCAGTCGATGAATATGAAAGAGACAGGGCGATAGTATTCGATAACGAATAATACATTTCAAACTCATGGTAAGCCCACTGTCTGACATAACGACTAGTCAGCATCGTTGTTATATATTTTTTAAATAAATACAAACGCGACTCGTTGCGTCGTTGTGAACAAAAATAAACGTTGGGTACAATAGCAGTCATATAAACCCATTAGAGTTGTGGAAAGGGCGAGCGTTTTAGGGAACTGAGTTATGTTATATTTGACGTGCCAAATATTTGCAGGAAAGTTTTAATAAATGACTTGATTTATTGTTTTAACTATTTTTACACAGGTGGGTCCCAGTGGAGCAGGCAAGTCGACAATCATGCGGCTGCTATTCCGGTTCTACGACGTGAACGAGGGCGCGGTGCTGGTGGACGGGCAGGACGTGCGGACGGTCACGCAAGCGTCGCTGCGCACCAACATAGGCGTCGTGCCGCAGGATACCGTGCTCTTCAATAATAGTGTGAGGTAAGTCGAGAAATGCGGCTCTGATTAAGGGCGTACTCTAAATTTTCCGGTGTCAAAAATTCTTAGATAACACGTTGCACGCGCCCGCGTCTTTTAGCACTGCTAATACTATTTTTCAATATCGACACGCGAGCGTGCACCCGCGCCCGCAACCGCGCCTGCACCCGCACCAGCGCGTTGTACCGGACGCCCTAATGCCTGGAATGCATGTGGCGAATACAGGGGTGTTAACTTTATTTATTACTAGCACTTTGTACGGAACCCTAATTCTTATTCTAAAATAGCAAAAAAGCTTAGTTACTCCTTATGACATCAGCTATCTGCCAATAAAAGTCCCGTCAAAATCGGTCCAGCCGCTTCGGAGATTAGCCGTTTGAAAAGGATTTTGTTAAAATTTCAAGGGTTTTAATTTTTTTGCGCGGAACCCTAATAATTTTTCTAAAAAAGTACCGTAAAAACTTCCACATGTATTTAGTAAAAAGCTGTTATTTTGGTATTATAAACAAACACTTCAACTATATTTATTTGAATAGATAAGGGGCGAGTCACTGCCAACACAAAGGACTCGGGTGTAGTGCTTGGCAAGTGCATTTGGTAGAGTGCATTGTTTTTATTTTGCTCTGTTTCGCCACGTTACTCGATACGGGTAATCGAGGCATTTGAGCACAGAGTCCCAGTAGATTTAAGCCACAAAATCCTGAGCGGTGACGCTGCGTCGTCCTACATTGTATTGCGTCGTCGCGCTCAACACAAGGGACAAGAGAGCCTAGACAAACTGACAAACGTGTTGAAAGTCGTTGTAGAAAGACAAAACGCTTTAAAAGCCCTTGACTAAAACTTGCAAGGGGTGCCAAATATCCTCAGTGAAAAATTCGCGCCGCCCGCGCCTTTTGAGCTCTGCTAAAACTATTTTTCAAAACATACACGCGAGCGTGCTCCCTCACGCGTTTTAGTTAGCGGATGCCCTTAGGGATCCAGTATCCAGATCCAGGATCCCTTCGTCTATCTCGCTCGCTTTCGTAAAGACAATAAAAGATAGACATTGACTTCTCGAATCGAAGCGTTTGTGAATACGGGGGCCGATAGACGAATCAGGGAGGCATGATGTTGTTCGACGCAGAAGCGACAGCGTGGCACATACTGCACTGGCAACATACTTGCATTTAATAAAAGAGTTCAATTTAATCATATTTAAACAAATAATTTTACTGTCAAAATAATAGTTACAATACAAAAGGTACCATCCAACACAGAAGTAAAAAACCAGGACTTTGACCTGTCCCTCCCTGCTAACTGATTTTTTCATTTTTTTTTTAAACCATTCATATAACAAAATCTCTACGAATTAAAAATATATGTAAGAAAAAATAAAAATGATACAATAGCTGCTAAGACCACCCCTCGTTAAATTCCAGGTATAATATTCAGTATGGAAGACTGACAGCGCCGGCGGCTGACATAATATCAGCGGCTAAGAATGCTGACATCCACGACAGGATCCTCACATTCCCTGATGCTTATGATACTCAGGTAAGAATAAAATATTATCACTGTGTTAGAAAAGGACGATATTTGATAGTCGATGGGATGGTCTGTTCAGTTGTGTAGGGCAGATAAACAGTCATTTCATGTAAAATACTGGAGCTGCATCCGATTATGCTGGAAGCCTAACCCCAAACTATTTGGGGGAAGGCAAGGTAGATGATGATGATGATTGACTGTCTGGACCATTCATGGAGAGATCAATCCAACAATCTAGCCGGATGAGTGCGACATTTTGTTGAAATAAGATTTTAAAATAATAATATATAATTAATAATCAATATAATACTTTAATCGCGCACAATCGCCAATAGGCGTATGCGTACGCGTACGCGTGTGCGCGAACGAATTGTATATGAACGTACAAAATTGTCCATATACGGGCAGAAAAAAAAATTGTAACTGTCTGTTTAACAGTGTCACTATGTACCTCTATTTTCACTGTTATCCAACCTTCAACAACTAGGCGTTGAATCTTTAGAAGCATTTCTCTGAAACAAAGACGCAACGTGAATGTAAGAGTAAGAGTAAGGTGTGGGTGAAAATAGACAATTTGATGAAAATCTTGTTAAAACTGATGAGAAACTATAAGTGTGTTCAAATGTAAGAGGTATCAAAACACAACAAACAATTAACAAAGAACAGATTTGATCCCCATTAAAAGATACCTTGAAAATCATGTCGTATTATTATTGGCGGTAATTTAATTTATTTTTTATTTGCAGGTCGGAGAAAGAGGGCTTCGGCTCAGCGGGGGTGAAAAGCAAAGAATAGCAATAGCGCGAACTATCCTCAAGGACCCGGCGATAGTACTTCTCGACGAAGCAACGTCGGCACTTGACACCAACACAGAAAGAAATATTCAGGTAGAATTCAGTCAATATCCTACAAGTGTTGTGTTTTCAACTGATAGCCAACGTCATATTCATTGTTTTATTTATTTCTTTTTCAGGCGGCTTTGGCGCGAGTATGTGCCAATAGGACTACAATTATAATAGCTCACAGGCTCTCTACCATCATACACGCCGATGAAATTCTCGTATTGAAAGAAGGAGAAATCATCGAAAGGGGAAAGTGAGTAAAACTCTTATAGCCATTTTATTTAGTTATTTTTGTAGCAGTAAGTTCGGTTGCCGTTCGTGTTGAATTGATTAACTGAGGTGTCCATGTTTTTTCCAGCCATGAAGCGCTTCTCGCACAAGGCGGCTTCTACGCGTCAATGTGGCAACAGCAACTAGAAAATCGCAATAACAACGAAAGCAATGGAGAGGGCAACAACAACAACGAGCCTCGGCCGCCGCCGGGACAGCCCAACGGCGCGTTCGGACACGGCCATGGACATTAAGTGCACAGTCATAAGTAACGAAGCAGGGTGCTAGTCGGTTCGTGGATCAGTGAATTCGAATACTATCGATTCATATTGTCAATTGTTTGGTTCGAGGGCGTTAGACATAGGGACATGACAGATCGCTCAAGAAGAGCATTTGTAACCAAATAATTTTTGTATCAATATCGTGAACTCGGTCCTATGTACATTATGCACAAGCATTAGCTCACTGAACAAACGTAATGATGTACATAAGTTGGCATTGTGATGATGTAACTAATTGTACCTAGTATTAAAATTGTGATGGGAAATTATATGTGCTATTTCAGTGTTATTAAAACTGTTTTTATTTAAAACTGGCATTTTGATTTACTCATCTAGCTCAACGAATCTATACTATATAATATTATAAAGCTGAAGAGTTTGTTTGGTTTAACGCGCTAATCTCAGGAACTACTGGTTCGAGTTGAAAAAATCTTTTAGTGTTGGATAGCCCATTTATCGAGGAAGGCTATAGCCTTCCTCGATAAATAACTATAACATCACGCTATAAGAAATAGGAGCAGAGTATCAGTGTACAATGTTGCAAAAACTATCAGCACCGCCTGAACTCGAGCCGTTCATGATTCTCTTTATGAAGGATTCAAACTTCCACGCATGCTAAGGGGCTATGCACGGGCTCATTATCGACTCGGCTCGTCCTCTAGGCCTAGTAAACAGCAGTCAGCGAGGCTACAGCTCAACCCGATAAGTTGAAGTGTTGATCCCACGCAGTGCTTTTACGTACCTCTGTAAAAAAAAATTACATGGGTAGGCAAGATAACAGTCGCTCCATGTAAAATACGGATAGACTGGGGGCCGACCCCAACATAGTTGGGAAAAGGCTAGGCAGATGATAATAATAATGATGGTAGGCAAGGTAACATCGTAGAATAAAATGATGAACTTACAATTTATCATCTTGCTGCGTTTTTTATCCAAATATAGATTGGACTTTGATTCTTTTGCAAGTTTCTCACGATACTCTTTGTTCTTCTGTAGGTAATTCTTAACTGACATCGAAGGTCGTCGGTTTGCATACTCCAAACTCCTTAAAGAAGTCGCTGCTTTTTGTTCGATGTGATCGATAGTCTTTACATAATCCGTAGATATCTTGCGGTAAACATTTTTCCCATGTTGTAATAAAAGAATTTGGTCGATCGGTTTCACAGTCTCCATTTGTATCGAGTGGCGTCGCGCTAAATACACTTCGCGGGAATCGTCGCTCGCGCATTTGAGTTTTGTAGCATTGTCTGGAGAATACGTAACAAGGAAGCATGCGTTTCTGTCTTTTTCCGAAAATGGTCTGTAAAGGTATGACAAACATGCAATTAATGTCTAAGGTGGTAGGTAACTTGACATACTCATTCAAGCCCGCGGCACACTTCATGTTATTTATTTTATTTATTAATCTTTATTTATTTGTATAGGATCTCCAACAAAGGATGTACACAAACACACGAAATAAATAATCGACGACAAAAGAGTCACGTAGGTGTTCTCCTTCACTAACAGGAGACCCAAGCATGCATAATAAAATGTATAACTAAGCTAACAAAGTTATAGACACACAAACATAAACGTTATTTGGAGACCACCCGTAATTTTTAGAAATTTTCTGACTACATTTACAGATGAAAATGTTAAATCGCTCACAATCAGACATTCATTGTCACAATAATGGTTCAGATAATCAGATATACGAAGGACCCTAAACGTGTTGTAAGTAAAAATGTGGGTTCAAAATTCTTCTTTATAAAATGGCAAGATCTGGTTAGTTGAACTTACTGAAAATCCTTCAAGGTTGGTCCTGGGCCCTGGTCTGCGACAGCTTCGTCCATGAGTCTACTGAGGACAGACATCCGCTTCCCTTCGCCGGAAAATTCGCTCATCCGATTCTGGCGAATATCGCTGGCTACGTTCCATGCTACACCACCCTGACTGTGGTGAAAACAAGACGTTACTTTTATTTTCTCTGCCTAACAAGTGGACATACCTAAGGCTCACTTGAGTACAACAGTCAGTTCTCCGAAATCCGCCTTCTATATGCATGCATGGTTGCACGCATATCCTTAGAAAACCCTTCATACGCGTCCGCACCGCACCTTTTAGCGCTGCTCACTGCCACTTCAGCTTGCCAACAACTAACTACAAGCTATGTCGCGTCGGTGACTTCGGTACTTATTCCCTGATAAGGTCAGTTCGGATCTCATTCTTCAAAATACCCTTTTTTTTTCTTTTCTTATAAAAATAAATAGATTTATTCGACCCAGTTTGAGGCACACATGACAAACCCTAAATCGTAGTTATTATCCCGTCACGTCCCACATGTCAACAACCTCGTGTGTTAAATAAATCAAGATACTTGATTTTTTTTATCATTCTCAGCTTTCACGAGATTCTCGTCATGAAGGACAGTGATGTCAACTATCATTGCACGGCGCTCTCGGCGATCTATCACCACAATATCAGGTTTATTTGGGAAAATAGACTTGTCCGTGATGATAGATTGATTCCAATACAATGTGGCATGACCGTTCTCGAGAACTGGGTTGGGCACATACTTGTAGTATGGTACTTTAGAACTCACAAGGTTGTATTGCAAGGCAAGTTCCTAGTGGATAATCTTAGCTACTGGATTGCGTCTGTCCAAGTACTTACCGTTAGCAAGACGAGAACAACCGGAAACAATATGTCGGATCGATTCATCGGGACGGTGGCATGCCCGATCAACCATACCGTCCTTGACAATGTATTTCCGATAATTGTTTGTCATGATAACTTCATCCATAATCGCACAGACTTAACCTTTGGTTTCCCAAAGAGGTTACCGAATCGTAGCCAAGATACGGACGCCAAGAGGTCTAGATCAGGCCCATGTAGGTCCCGGAAAAAGCGTTCGTGTAGGTCCTTGCTCTACCGTAACTCCCTATTATAATTATCAGCCTGATGTGTCCCACTGCAGGGCAAAGGCCTCCCTTCCCTTTTTCCATTTATCTCTGTCTTTGGTTATTTGGGCCCAATCCTTTTGACAAGAGTCCAGCTCGTTACGCCATCTCCTTCAAACACACACTTCAATATTATTTATTTGTATATACATCATCTCGCCTCGATTTTTCCAGTTTGCACTAGTGTGAATTTAGTAGGAACCTAGGTACTTGTTGCATGTTCTTCAGAGGAGCAGAAGAGCTACTGTCAGTGTGGGACACCATTGTAAAACTATGATCTGTATTTTTGCAAATGTTGCACCGCTGAGCAGAACATAATGTAACGCTTTCCTGCAATTATTTTTTTCAATTAGGTACTCGTTAAACATTTATATTAAATACCTTTTGTCTCGTACGCTTTGGAGTTCTTGTTCTCCAAGAACACTAAGTTGGGATTTACTTTTCAACTTTTCATCCGGACGGAGGGACGGTTGGGTGGCTATCATTTTTTTATATGAGGTAAATGAATGAGGCTGTTGGATTGATACTTGTCTAAAACAAATAAAAAATACAAAAAATAATAATATTACCACATAATAATATTAAAAAAAGGAAAAAAGACGAGGGTTTGTTATGTATGTACGTAATAATAGTGGTATCAACGCAGCATCTCACCAGTTCAATCCGATAATTTAGAATTTTAGATGATAGGGCGGGAGTCGAGCCGTCTCGAGCTATTGCCACCAACGGGGCACAAATTCCGGGTAGCTGATAAATTCCTAATGGGAAAACTCAATAACACTGCTGGCTTGGGAATCAACCCCGACATCATGCTGATCTGTAGCGCTCGCGACCGCAACACTAACGAACGAGGCATTCATACGCACCATTTATAACAAATATCTACAAGGGGATCTCGCTTCAAGAAAGCGAATAGTAGGGATTCTCTAAATTGAGCTTAATTCTCCACAAATTTATGTACCAACACACTTTCTCCCATTTTCCGAAGTTATTGTAACGAGATTGAATAGTTATTAATCGCGGATTAATGGTAAATCTGCCGATGTGATGAAGTTCCCGGAGGTGAAGAATATTTTTGATTTCTCCACAGGCAGTGTGCATCTTTTACAGATGTAATTTTTTGTCTTCCGAAGAGATGTGTCTGAGAAATAAAGCTTTTTCGTCTCTTCAAACGGGCTTGACAAAGTTGGTATTCATACATGGGGTGAACACGTGTCTCTTTCCTGCGGGCTCAAGTTGGCCGCTGCAGATTCAAACTGGCTCGAAAGTGGGGTATAATTGACCTATCTTAAACACAATGCATGCGAGTGTGGAGCCCGAATACAGGATTTGCCACACCTCTCCTGCCCGTCGTGCATAACTATCTGCGCCCTCCAGGACCTGAATGAGGCAAACGTCAGAGCTGTCCAGGTCGCTACGTACTGGTCGGACAAAATTCAAGTCATCGATTCGAGAAGAAGGAGAATTGTAAATGTAAGCATACTTTTTGCATGTATTGACTGGAACTTTACGAGATCATAGTGCTTAATGTTAGAATGTTGGATTCGTTTGTTTTATTTGTATTTAACTGAATTAATAAGAGAATGAGTGTTGGCTCATTTTTACAGAACTAAATCAAATTTATCGTGACGACAGAGCTGGGCTGCTGTTGCGAATCGGCTGTGACGCAGACAGAAATCCTGCCCTGTGTGCGCCGATCTAAACAAAAACGTGATTTATCGCGAATCAATTGATGATGCCGAAAGCAGTCGTGACGATTTGACGAATTTCACGAAATGCTATGCAAATAGTAAAAGCGCCCAAGTACCAAATCATGCTAAATTGAGAAAGATGTGAATGTAAAAATAATTTAATTTTATAGCGCTGTCACCTAGTATATGGTTGATAATCATCTAGTTCAGCGTCTTCTTCATCACTGTGATCCTTGTCTGGTTGTTCAAATTGGCGCAACCTAGCTAGATCTTCCGGACGTACGAACCCAGTTTGACGTCTACGTATTTCTCTGCGCATTTCAAACGCTTCAGCAGGAACTTCAGGAAGAGTGATAGAAACTTTTCTAAAAAAAATGAAAAACAGACAAAAAAATAAACCTAGTTAAGTATATAAAAAAACCGGCCAAGTGAGAGTTGGATTCGCGCACCGAGGGTTACGTACAACTTTTGCAGATATTTTGTTATTAAACTACAAATTTACGGTTTTCTGTTTTTTTACATGTGCTGTAAGACATTGCTTCTTGTTATTTTGTATTTCATATTTCTAGGTCAACGGAAAGTTCCCTATACATTTTGATTTCCTTGAGAGTGTCGAAATATACGTTTTTTGCGGCATAAACGGCCACATCTTTTTTTTACGTTAACTTAGAACTTTGATTTTTACCCAGCTTTAAGGAGCTGTAGATCTGAATATATGGTTTTAATTTCAACTTGATAAGCGTTCCTGAGATAAAGGGTCTTGACAGACAGACGGATAACAAAGTGATAATATAAGGATTCCGTTTTCTCCTCCTTTTTGAGGTACGGAAGCCTAAAAAGGATTTACCTAAAACAGATTGGTGTTTGGTCAGCATTTTGACCATTTACCTATTGGAAGACCATTTCTTAACGTCTAGTTTCTTCGATTGACAATTTTCCTAACTTAGATACCATAGGATAATAAGCGTTAAGTCGGTCTGAGGGTCCTTTTTTGAATCCACAAATCGAAGCATACCTATCTAAGTACCCTGTAGATAAAAGATTTCAAGTAAAACTTACTTCTCACGTCCAAGATGTAGTTCATATTCAGCCGCTCTAAAATCAGAAATATTAACAAAATTGACAATTCAACCATATGCATAGGTAAATTTGACATTTCAACCATATTATTTTGCATAGTTTAGGTAACTATGTTCCAACAAAATATTCATACAAAAATCATCAGGTTTCCCTACCTGTATTTACGCAGAGCTTCGTCGGGAACTAAATCAGTCCTGAAAATAAGAACTTCATTAAGTTTGAACACGGGCAAGAATAATCAATAATTTGGAAATAATCTTACTTTTTAGACTGGCTGTCAAATAAGTTACGTTTGCCGCTTCTAGCTACGTTCTTTATGACTTTGCCCGAAAAACTCACATAATCCGCCAAGGACCTAAAAAGCATCATTACTGTTATAGTTAAACTTAGTAGGTACTTATGAACATAATTACTAGTATAATGACTATAAACATTCAGCCTGACCGACCGCGGCAGTTGTTTAATGTCTCTCTTCAACATGTTGGTTATAATAAAATTGATGTAGGTAGGTACAGCAGTGTTCCCAGAGGTAACAAAACCAGTATAAGCTGGCCTCTTATTCCATTGAAACTCCTGCATCCTCCAGGTTAAAGTCTTAGGGTTCTCGTGCACTGTGCGGCCACGACCAGTGCACGAGACGACCACGACTAGTCGTATGTAAACTTTCTTCCTGGTCGAAACTTCTGCGGCGAAAAGTTATGGTCGGTCGGGGCCGCGTAGTCCGCGAGATCCCATACCACAGACGCGACGGGGTCGACTGAACCTAAGTAGGTAGGTACATCGTTGCATAAAAAATATCAAAATACTAAATAAATAAGATGTTTTTACTCTTTATATATCTTGAGTTCTTTCTCTTCATATGAATCTAAAGAATTTTCTGTAAATAAAGACGCCTTAAATTAGTATCGCCAATAACGTTTCACAAGGCGCAAGATTTTTACATTATAATAATAGCTGGATTTATTACGTGATTCAGAGAATTCCAAGTCTGCAGATTGAAATTCAAAAAGCTCTTCGAGTATTTCCGGATAGTAAATTAGTTTGTCCTCATCAGGTTTCTTTTTTATTAGCTTACCAAGATCACTGTCTAAATCGGCTTCCAAACAATACTGCCCTCGGAGCAATCTGAAGAATAAATTAATAATATCTGGTCTATTATTATAATCAATCATAAAAATGTACCACTAGTAGGTAGATACCATGAACTAACTTGCTACTACTTTAAACCTTAAAGAGGGATTAATAAAAACAAACCTTTTTAGATCGAATTCGGAGCTAACCTCTCCAGGGTAGGGCACGTCTGTTAAGGGTATATAGAAGGGCTTCTCAGGCTTGATGACACTCTCACTGTGGTGATAAGCCGATTCTGTTTGCTGATACGGATATTCTTCGGGCACGTACTCATATTCTTCTACGTCAAAATCGTTGTTTTCGCTCTTATCAGCTGAGAGTACAGCTGTTTGGCTACGATAAGGAACAGTAACAGCAGGTGTCGTTTTAGTGCTACGATCAGTCTCACTTTTTTCTATTTGCTTATCTATTTCTTCTTTTTTCCGCATAAATCTGGAGAATCGACAATTCATTCATCTATAAATGTAGGAACAAACAAGAACCTACGTTCCAATTACTATTATATAATCTAAGTAAGTCTTCGACACTTAATTATAGCAGAAGTCATTTAATATGTTAACCATCAATTCGAAAAAAAGGTCCAAACTCGAGGGGTTTGCCAACGGGTCATGGAGCGCAGTACCTAAGCGACTCTCGTACCGTGTACGGGACATAACACTCCGCCAAAACCAAAGTCACGTGAATTTTACAACGAATTAAATTCGCCTAAATTCACAAGGCTTCTTTTTATTTAGGTATAGGTATGTACATAATTTAAGTGATGCTATGATTAAACTATAACATAGCACACGTCAATACGTGCGTCTGTCTAGAATGAACTAACCTTTCTGCAGTACGTAAATTCTTGGCTATAATCTCCTCATTCTCACCTTCAGCTTCTGCACCCACAATCATTTCATCTTGTATTCGTTGTAAACTTCTAAATTGGACCTCTAAAAACACCTTTTCCAACAATAGCTGAAATTTTGGATTTTATGTTAATATGTTTAGGAAGTCGGTGAGTTTTGTTGGTTTCATTCAGTTTTTTTTGTCACCAACTTCTAGAAATAATTAAGACCTTCCGACCGTTTTTGGTCCAGCCATCGTCGCAGGAAATAATAGTTCTTAAGAGTGTGCGCAAACCCAGGTGCACTGTCTTCCCTCACTCTGAGAGCCTGTGCAAACGGTGCGTTGCGTTCACGCCGCCGCGGGGCGCGCCAGAGCATTTTTTTTTTATAAGTATGTAGAACGCCGCTGCGACGTCGCTCGCCAACGCACCGTGTGCATAGCCAGTGGCGTAGCGTGGGATTTTGCCGCCCGGGGCCGAATGTAATTTTGGCCGCCCCCTCTAATTTCATAATTAGTCAAGAAACGTAGGAAAGAGTCAAAATACGCTTTGTATTTTGACTCTTTCCTAAGTTTCTTGACAAATTTTCTAATCATTTTTTTTAATTATTTAAAAAAAAAATCTATAAGTTTATTTTTCAAAGTAGAATCTTTTTTATACACAATTTCATTCAAGAAAGGAGGTTTCTGCTGAGATGACGAGTAATAAAGAGTTAGAGAGGTATCTGGTATGGAAGAGGAAGATATTCTGCGCTTATCCCTAATGAATTGGGATAAGAAGGGCAAGAATGATGATGATGATGATTATTTGTTCGTATGTATGTAGGTTTGTCGTTCGGGAAATTAACAAAAACAGCGAGCTCAAATATTTTTAGCACATCTGATAAATTACATTTTATTTTAACTATTCATATGGATAAATAAGCTTTTTTATCGAATTATGCATTAAAGCTTTTTTTTTTCTCTTTATTTAAGGGGCTTGTTCATTTTGAAGATGTCGCCCCATTAAAGCTTTAAATTTGAGAGTAAGTAGGATGCAACAGCGAGCGAAGCGAGCTCGAAAATTTTAGCACCCCGCCTCGGATAGGTAACAGATTTTCTTAACACGATTCAAACAAATGGAATTTAACATACTTTTTCTACGAATGGATTAAAGATATGGAACGATTAAGAAAACTTAGCTGTAAGAACGAGCGAAGCGAGCTAGTAAATTTTAGCATCCCAGATAGGTTCGATTTTCTTTTTACCATAAATACAGATATAAAAAGGGAGGCGGCAGGCTAGAAGAATTAAGTGCTTGTATCTAGACGGGGCGGCAGACCGGAATAGACGCGAGGCTTGTATGAAAAGCCGCCCCGGGCCAGCGGCATATATTAAGGAAAATGCTCCACTTCTTGGTTGTCCTTGTTTTTGCAACGTAGTCCCGATGACTTTAGTAATTACCTGATCTGATTATTATGACCTGACGCTACCGCCTGGTTCCGCTTGCCGCGGCCTGGCTCTTGCTCTCTGCCGCCCCCTGAAATGTGCTGCCCGGGGCCATGGCCCCCCCGGCACCCCCCACGCTACGCCACTGTGCATAGCCTTTGACTACTACTACGACAACTACATACAATTTTGTCCATATTTAAATCAAGTACCTACCTCATAAAATATCTCTGCTATGGCTATGAGATCTTCAGTGTGACCCTCTATATATTTAGTAACTCCTTTGTTAATTGTATAATTTTCGCACTTCAAGTTTAAAATACCGGTATTTGAAATGCGAATATCTTTTTTTGGTGACTGGTACCAGGTCGGTACCTGTTCTATACACTTCAGAGTGTTTTCTCCGATAACGAGTTGACCAAAGGCCACATATTTGAATGCCATCCAGTCTTGCGGTTGCAATAAAATGAAAAATTGTGTTGAGCAATCAACATGTCTGAAATAAATAAATCTTTCAGAATCAAATATTACATCCATCATAATTTTTTGTCTTTTTAACCAATTTATTTCTTAATAAGTCGATCATTCACCACCCCGCCAGCTCGCTCGCTCGCTAGCTGGCGGTGTGGCCTGCGACAGCTGACATCGAGATTATACTACCGAGTGAACCGCCACAAAAAAATTGGATAAAGACAACAGAATTAATCGAATTCTGCAATACAAGTCTGAATACTTTGAAATATATGTAATGCAAAAAAAATTGTACGTTACAAATATCTTGTATTTATTAGATAATTATCTAATCTATCTATACATATAAAATTCAAAGTCCTGACTGACTGACTGACTGACTGACTGACTGACTGACTGAGATATCAACGCACAGCCCAAACCGCTGGTCCTAGAGACATGAAATTTGGAGGGTGTATTCTTTGTGAAGGGTAGGTATCCACTAAGAAAGGGTTTTTCGAAATTCCACCCCTAAGAGGGTGAAATGGGGTGTTGATTTTTCTATGAAACTTTTTATTCTCGCAGTCGATTGACTTGACAATTTGTGTACATACTCTTCAGATAAAATTATGAGATACGTGTATCACAGTTTTTCCAAAATCATCCCCCTATTTAAAAATTCAATGTCTTGATTGGCTGACTGATATATCAACGCACAGCCCAATCCGCTGGTTCTAGAGACATGAAATTTAGAGCGTGTATTCTTTGTAAAGAGTAGGTATTCACTAAGAAAGGGTTTTTCGAAATTCCACCCCTAAGAGGGTGAAATGGGGTGTTGAATTTTCTATGAAATTTTTTATTCTCGCAGTCGATTGACTTGACAATTTGTGTACATACTCTTCAGATAAAATTATGAGATACGTGTATCACAGTTTTTCCAAAATCATCCCCTATTTAAAAATTCAATGTCTTGATTGGCTGACTGATATATCAACGCAAAGCCCAATCCGCTGGTTCTAGAGACATGAAATTTGGAGCGTGTATTCTTTGTAAAGAGTAGGTATTCATTAAGAAAGGGTTTTTCGAAATTCCACCCCTAAGAGGGTGAAATGGGGTGTTGAATTTTCTATGAAATTTTTTATTCTCGCAGTCGATTGACGTGACAATTTGTGTACATACTCTTCAAATAAAATTATGAGATACACGTATCACAGTTTTTCCAAAATCATCCCCCAATTTAAGAATTCAATGTCGACTGGCTGACTGATACATCAATGCATAGCCCAATCGGCTGGTTCTAGAGACATAAAATTTGGAGGCTGCGTTCTTTGTGAAGAGTAAGTATCCGCTAAGAAACAGTTTTTTTTAATTCCACCCCTAAGAGGGTGAAATGGGGCGTTTAATATTCTGTGAAACTTTTTATTCTCTGAGTCGATTGACTTGAAAATTTGTATGCATACTTTTCAATTAAAATTATGAGATACGTGTATCACAGTTTTTTCCAAAATCAAAATCATCCCCCAACCGACTCAAATAAGGCTTTGAAGCTCACGTAGACCGGCGCACGGCGCGCAGAGTCGCGCGGGGCGTGCGGGGCGCGGGAGTATTTACCTATTAAGTAAGTAGGTAGGACTTTTCTGAGGTAGACGTCTGTAAATATGGTTTATTCCACCAATTTTCGCGCTGGCTCGTGATACGCGACATTGATATTAAATATTATGTAAAAGTTTTATGTCTATAAATAGATTCTTAATTAATCATTTGATTTTCGTCACCGGTGTCCAATCTCAAACCAAGGTATCAATATTTCACATAACAATAAGTAAAGTACCTAATTGATATTACTATGAACTAATATTTGCAAGTTATAAGCCACTTTATAAAAACCATGTATCTACTATACATACATAGATTACTTGTTATCCCAGAAGTAAGATCCCGTTTGCAATTCCCGAACTCCACGCGGGCGAAGCCGCGGGCATAAGCTAGTAAATAATATAAAAATCAATTGCTGTTCGTTTGTCTCGCTAAAACTCAGAAACGGCTTGACCGATTTTGATGAAATTTTACGGGATGGTTTATAAGGTAGTAGGTAGGTAGTAGGCAGGTAGTAGGTAGGTTTTCTTAGGTTGTTTGGCCTTTTTTACTTGTTCTTCAGGAAAATGTATTTAATATTTAAATAGGCTTGGCGTTTACCCTCGCAATAAGATTATTTGCACGCCTCTAGGTTTCTGAGATTCAAAGATATTAGCATTTCATTGAGCATACTCTAGATTAGCCGATTAAAAAAACAAAATGGCTGCCATTTGCGCGGTGTGGGCTTAGGAGTATTTATAAACGTAAAATTCCAGTGGTTTGGCCAAATGCATATAAATGAATTAAGAATTGTAATCTTACCTGCCATCATTAGCCATGGCGATAACACCTCGTCTATCAGGCGGTACAATAAAGTTTTCGCAGTCCAAGTCTGTTTCTTTAAGTCCAAATCCCCCACACTGGATCCAGCTGTCGCTCACTATGCGATGTATCGGAGTTCCCGAATACCCGCCTTTTTTTTCTTGACACCGACGAAGAAAATTATCGCAGGTACGAGGGACTATGTCAGCATATAGCTGGAAATAAAGTTAATACTTCAATTCGGTGATGCCATTGTGCTTTTTTCTGCCATAGCAGGACTACAACAACAGGTAACAAGACGACTTCAGCGAAGAATTCTTGAGATTTGAGCTAAGATGAATATGTCAAAGTCCAAGCAAGCCGATATCCAATACTTGTAACAGACACAATACTTGTGACAAATTTTCCCAATCAACCATGAACCTAATAAATGCTTAAGCGATAAAGTTGAAAATCTATTAAAGAAATTTGACAGATTGTAGTAGCTTGATGTCATGGCGCCTGTACAAAGATCATGCCCGTAGGCAGATGGGGAGAATACAAAATATCTGCTGCTGCTTGAGCAGGTAGATAAAGCTTTACGAGTGGAAGTGAGACGGCACCAGAAAGTAAATGAGTGAGTGAAGTGGCTATATAATAACAGGCGCACGGGTTAAACTTCAAAGATAAGCTGTGCTTTGCCAAGACCCACTCAGAGTGGACGGCACGGAGGAAACTCTGTAAGTAATGCACTCGCGAGCAAAAGTATGGAATCACTTACTTGGAATTGATTCCGCGCGATCTTGAGTACTTAATATCTAGTTAAGAATAATAAAAATGGTACCATTTTAAAGGTTTAACTATTACCTTTAAATTGATACCAAATTCATTCAAATCACACCAGTATTTAAGGAGCTATCTTGGATTGAGTGAAGGAGTTAGGAAAACATAAGGATAATGGAAAAATAATGAATGAAGAAAACAACAAAAATTAATGAATAAAAAAAATATTTAGGCTTAAAATTAAGATTCCACCTATCCACGGACCGACTCAGGCTATCACATTTTTTTTTTAAATAAATTTTCAAACAGACTAATATATCCGAGAAGGAGTGCAAAAAATTTGAGCTGTGTATAAAAGGAAACCTAACCTTTTGGATGTGCTATTTGCACCTCTCTTTCAGTGTAGAAGGGGCTACCAACAGCGCCGGGACTGTGTTCTTGCACCCCTTGTCTTTAAACGTTTAGAAATAAAAAACTTTTTCTCGTTCCTACAATCCATTGGGAGAGGACGGCAATCCTGCACGACCGGGCAGAAATCAGGCGCAAGACCAACGGGTTTACGCGCTTGTCGTTGCACCGAAGTGACTTTGTCAAACCGCCAATTTCCAAACTCCGGAATGCTAAGTACCCACTGAAAAATTCTTAGCGAAGTCCAATAACGGTTTGTCCGGCCTAGGAATCCACTACGTTCAGAAGTCGTGCTTACGTTCAACAACCAGAACAGTAAGAGCTTGCTATTAGTATGATAAACATCACACTATAGGTACTATAAACTTATAATTACAAAATAAGATTTGTAAGGCAAAACTTATATTTTATTATGAAAGTAAGTTAGTCTTACCATAAATACCATTGGCCCAACATCTTTACCATCGATGAAAATGTTCAAATGCGCAAAGGGTCTCTGAAAAATATAATGACTACAATTGGTTTTAAGTTTTCACGAATACTCTGTGTTTTATCTTCCTATCTAGATGTTTAATTAATGTTTCTTGGTTCGTCTTTTATGCGCACTCGTACTATTCATCAGATTGCCATGTTCGAGTTAGTTGTATTTTGAAAGCTCGCGAGGGTTCCTTTATTTTTAAAAAGAAACAAATGTGCATTCAAAGATTTTCTAAAATTCGCTTGCCACACTCGGGAATCGATTGATGTCATAAAAGTACAGGATGTTATTTTTTCGAATTTAAGTTGGTTCATGGAAGGAATTGGGGGAGGCCTTTGCCCAGCAGTGGGACAGTACAGGCTACTAAAAAAAAAAAAAAAAAAAAGTTGGTTCGATTCTCGAGTGGCAAGCGAATTATCGAAAACCTTTGGATGCAGATTTGTTTATTTTTAAAAATAAAGGAATGTTTCCTTTGAGTAAAATTTGCTATCTCCAGTATTTGGAGTACTTTGCCTCCAGGTGAGGTTGAAAAATTCCATCTTGTGCATGCTCGTATTATATCACTAGCGGACCCGAGCTACTTTGGTTGCGTCCCATAAAAGAGAGAGAGCATAATAAAAATGCGCGCGCTGTACTTAATCATCATTTTGCTGCGGAATTATTTTAAACTGTGATATGTTCTATGATATTCATTGAAATCAAATGATGTAAGAGCAATTTTTCAAAGAATTTTTCAATTCGAACCAGTAGCTCCTGCGATTAGCGCGTTCAACCAAACAAACAAACTCTTCAGCTTTATAATATTAGTATGGATTTTATCTGTTCTTGTACAAATAAGTTTACTCTAATGAGACAATATAAGACGAGAGTCGCTAATGCAGTTTCGAAGACTTCCTGCATTATGCGATTCCTATTCTGCAGGAAGGCCTAACCTAAATAATATGAAGTGAAATAATTTTCCTTTACTCTAATTTTCATTTCATCGGTTCCAACATTCGAAATCTTTGATGGTTTCGAATAGAAAGGAAAGCTGCACGTAAAGCACGATATATAATACATATACGCTTTGCGAATAGATTGGACAAGAAGTGAACTAGAAAAAAGGAAACCACCGAAAACACTATATTTTGAAATAAACTTACACCAGTTGCTTCCATATAAGTGGTAAATTGCCCAATAGAATCGAGGTAACAATATGGATTTAAATAGTAAATGTATTTAGATTCAATCAGTTGTTTTAATTCTTTATCTCCGCCAAGAAACTTCCCATCCGCAAATACAGCGACTGGAGATTGCAAGCAATAGAGCTCACTACCAAATTTTATTTTCAATTCATTCCATACTTGCGGCCATTCCACGGCCGCTACCCCTAGAAACAGTTTGTTTTAAGTCGTGAGCGGTGAGACTAAAATAATACTAAATCTTTTTCTTAGCCGACTATGGCCACGTACGCACTGACAGCTGGTTTGCAAAACGCCTAGAAGCACGTTGCATCGATACACGCCAGGCGCCAAGCGCGCAGTGCTGCCGGTTGCGATGATTTTAGAACATTCGTTTCACTTCGCTACTCGCTAGCCTCTAGGCCCTAAGCAAGCCGCCACCTGACTGTGCATACGTAACCTAAGACAATTAGCCGTCGATGTAACTAGCCTGTTGAAGGATATCGTTCTTCTCAGGAATCTCAGGGCAAGTCTAGTGGATGTGCAGAAGAATTTAGATGCATCATTTCATTTGCATGCCGTCCCCGAATTACGCAACGAACTCTATGAGTGGCGTCAAAAGGCGGTATCTGGGTCACCGTCGGGTGCATCCAATGTCGCGGAGCTGTTTTGTCGTCGGCTAGTTTCGCGTCAGCAGTTTTGTCGCCGTCCGTCACCGAAGAATGCTGAGCCAGCAGAGTGCGCTCCTCTTTCGCCCCGCTGCCCCGCTCCCGTCCCGCCGGTTCTTTCCCTCGTCGCCACAAGACCGCTCGACTTGCCTGTTTCTGCAGCGCCTGCAAAGTCTCAACGTGTTCCTGGAGATTTCGCTAGCTTAGTCGCGGGCATAACTGCTCTCCCAATCCGATTTTCCGCTTGCTGGAATATGCTTATGTTTTACGCCTATGGTGACATCCTTGCTCTACCCTTGTAATTTCTCCTATGTAGTCGCGTATCTAAACACCTAAGTGAATTAATTAGGTACCTACCTAAATTCTTTACAAATAGCGCTGAGCTATTAAACAGAACTATATTTTAAAAAGTCAAATTGGGCACTTACCCGTTAAGATTGGAGCATCGAAGTGTCTCCATCTATACTTATGTAGTCCGTTTAGGAGCTTCATGCAATAAATAAACTCCTTAGAAGTTCTAATCCCAACCACCGTGAATTTCACCCGGTGTGCACTTGGAACTCTGCCTTTCTTTGGTGGTGGATAAACTGGGTTCTTCGCAGAATTATGGCCATATTTATATGTGCCAGTGTATACATTTTTTATAATTTTTTCCCACGGGTGAGGTGGATTATTTTTATCTTTGCAAGGTAATTCAATCTCGGGGTTAAAAAGTGACATCTTTCTTTGTAAAAGTTTGACTGATTGCACTGGACTGATTTTTTACTTTATTTTTTTAAAAATCTGCAGTCATTTAGCTTGCGTATTTTTTGGCCAGTTTCTAAGTATTCCTCTTAATAAAGATAAAGCTGCGTTTATTTTTTTTTGGTGTATTTCTTCTTTCTTTTTTCTTACTTCATTATAGTATGTAGTTTTCAAGGTTTTATGTATAATTATGTACGTATGGTAAATAAAAATGTTTACAAATTAAAGTTTCAACTTTATTAATCCATAGTTTCATGAAATTGTGTAAGAAATAAAAAAAAATTCAACAGGCTTGGCAGCTTGGCAGGCCCATTTTTAAACACTAAGTGTGGCTGTCAACATGCTGTCAACCGACTGTTGTTAAGTCATTGTCAACTCTGACAAGTGACATCTTTGTCAACGCTGAGCTTGTGCTTTTCCTGTAAACATCTGTTAGATTTTTACATATTTTTCATGAAACTATTGAGTTTTAAGATTAAATGATGTTGTATAGAGAAATATAGAATAGCTTACTGGATGATATCCATAAATTAAGTTAAAATTTGTGCTAAACTTTACTCAAAATGAATACTACACATTCACAGAGTTTTTCTCTAATAAGCGGAGAACTTTGTAATTTAGTTTATCTAAAAGAATACAGTAAAGATAAATTTAACAAACTGGTAGATGAATTGAACTCCAAACCTTATAAAGTGGAGTTATTTGTGCGGAAACATGTAAGCTTTTTAGGTTATCTTAGTCATTAAATAAACTTTTCTATTTTGCATATTTTATTTTATATAAAATTAATGCATATTATTACAGGATGCTGCAACTTTAATGACAGCTCTTTGCTTAAATGTTAAGCCTACCGATGACTTTTTAGCGGCGAAAACCTCACATTTGATTAACAGTATTGTCACAAAACAAAACTTACAATTTGATACTCACTATCTATGGAAGGTGATCTCATGGCATATTGAATGCTTGAAGCAGTGCACGGATATTGTGTTGCCTGATATTCTGCATAGTATGCAATGTATTTTACAATCTAATTCTCAAGCAAGTCATAAAGTAAGTGATAATAAAATTGATTTTGCAATTTATAACAGTACTAGCTTCTGCCTACGACTTCGTCTGAGTGAACCCTGGTCCACGCATATCCCGATAAATGTAACATAATATTTATTACATACATGATACTTATTTATACTTAGTGAGAACTTCGTTTTTATGCAGGATAAGGCTTGGCCGCATACTGCTTGTTCAACCCAAGCATATTTTAATAAAATGAATATCACAGTTAAAGACTGGCTGGCGAGATCATTATCAGTAGATATGAAGTTGATAGAACATGTCTGTCACATCAATATATCACCAAAAACAATTTTACTCACAATTAGTAAATTAAATGCGATCTTATTTAAATGTTAAAAGGTGTAAGTACCTAATTTTAAAATTAAAAAAATAATAATATGAGATTTTAAAATTAAACCATATTTTTTAAATTCTGGGTTATCTCTAATGTTCCGCTAAATATGGGTGTAAAAAGACCCTTAACGAAGGCACTTGTTTTCCCTGTCACTGCAATTATTTTAAGAAAGATTATAATTGTTACCTCCTGTCTGGCTGATTTGCCAGTCAGCAGAGTAGGTTTCTACATACTTTTGCCACAACTTAATATTGTCTAGCAGTGGTGAAGGTTTCATACAACTAAACTCTTGAAAAATGGCACAGTCAGTATTCTATAGAATAATAATATAATCACATTAAGGCTATGTACTCTGGCTTACTTCTTATAAAAATTGACCCTTCGCTTCTGTTGTCTAGTATTGCTAAAAAAATATTCCATTCCATATGAATATACAATAATGCAAAATATTACCTTTTTTACAGTTTACTGAAGAGTTAATAGGTAGTCAAGGGGTCCTCACAAGACTTATTGACTCAACAAAGACTTTCCAGAAAAGTCAAAACAGTTTGCAGATACATTTGATAGCATTAAAATGCATAATATGTATTATATCCACTTCAGATGATAGCAAAAATGATACAAACATGGCTCCTGAACTAAAAGAGTTGATATCTCAAATAGTTGTGAAGTTTTTGATGAAGGGATATTCAAAGTCTGATGATGAATTTTTATATTGTAAGGTATGTATTTTGTATAGCAATTAATAAAATTCAAGGATTTATGTCTAGTTTTCTTTGAGTCTAGCCTGATTAATTAACTGTACCTTCAAAAGCATTGTTTATTTTCTGTTACAGGTGATAATATCAGCACTAAGGGTACTGTCTCAGCTCTACTTCAATGACCCCAACATAAACATACCTCTGCCGGAGGTGATGGGGATCTGTAGATATGGTATACTCTATGGACTGGTGACTCAGATTGGCCGGCCAGAGAAGATTATGCCTGCTCAACAGACATTAGCTATAGTGCCTGTTGTGCATACTCCCAACCCTAAAGGTGGAAAGGTAAACTTAATTTTATACTTCTAACTAAAAGTCATCATCTGCCTAGCCTTTTCCCAACTAAGTTGGGGTCGGCTTACAGTCTAACCGGTTGCAGCTGAATACCCATATTTTACATAATCTAACCTCCACAACCCAGTTCCTACTGGGCAATGCAATACCCTTTGGTAAGACTGGTTGTCAGAGTTTCGGGCTACTGACTACCTGTATTAACTGCCAAAGATCCACAAATGACAGCCGGGACCAATGGCTTAACGTGCTTTTCGAGGCACGGTGGAAATTTGGTATGTAATGTGTGGTCACCCATCCACAAACCAACCTAAGCAAGTGCGGCTTAAACTGATGATTTATCCAAGCTGTTATTATTTAACCACGAGCTTCTAACTGATGATGATGATACCATCTAGCCGATTTCGGCCACAGCTACTGCACTCAATGGCTTTCTAGGTTGTCGAGAGCCTTGGTGTTTTTTTTTTTGCATTTTTCTTCTAACTAAAAGTATTACAAATAAAGTCTATAAAAGTTACTAGCAAGCATGGCCAAACTTTTCTTGATCTCAGAAGTCCTGTGATTTGTTAATAATTTTTTTTTAAATTATTACATAATTTTCTAAACAAAAATGTCTTTATACAATTTCTAGTCCTGTCAAATACACATTTCAAATAACAAAAACTCCGACAGAGCTGAATTTTGGTAGAGACCTTGGGTACACCAGTAAAAATAAAGTGCTGAAAGTCCTCAACGATCAAAATTTTCGGTTTTTCGGATTTGTCTCAAAAACAGTAAGTTTTATCAAAAATTGACCCAGACAAAAACTGTAAATCATAAAATTATCTACAAAAATGGTCCTAACACTTCTTTCCTAAAAATCACCATTCCTAAGATATCGCGATTCTAAAAGTTGAAGGTGCTACATTCTACATGATATGCGCACATTTCCACGCCACCTGTGAGTAGGCCTACTCCAAGATCTGTTATGACGGAGTTTTAAAGGAAAGTACTGTATTTGCTGCATAATAATTATTGATATTGAAATTGAAATAGGTGATTGATTTAAACTGTAGTTCTGATTTCTGTTAATATTTTAATCTGATTCATACTCTTCAAATTCGACCTCAACAATCTTCGATTTCTTCTTCTTCTTGCTGGATGTTCATAAATTGTTCAAGTGACGATGAATCAGCTGCCTCTTCATCGATATCACGTGAAACTTCGTCTCGTTCGTACTGAATTCAATTGAAAATTCAAGCAAGATTGGCCCTGGCAATTAGTACACGCTGGTGAACACAACAACTCTACCCTTCTACAGACACATTTAGCACTACAACCTTTTCTGCAATTGCAAAAAATTGTGTTTAGGAGTTTTTCCATAGCAGGTGGAAGTATAGTTTGAATCAATTTAAAAGTATGTATTATCTATTAATTTCCAACCCCAGTCTTCGCAGTGCAGTTGATTGCCTAGCCATGTCTGAACTTGATAGTATACTTGATACAAATGTTGATGAGCAGAAAAGAACAGAAAATTTTGACCTTTGACCTTGAATAACTTTTTTAGCGCACATGGGATCGATGGCAACTTTTTTTCTACTGGTGTACCCAAGGTCTCTACCAAAATTCAGCTCTGTCGGAGCTATTGTTATTTGATCACTACTTTTATGTGTAATTTGTCCAGACTATAAAGACAATTGAACATCCCTTAATATCAAGATTCTTACATTTGGTAATTATTCAGTATTCTCTACCTAACCCTTTGAGAAAAATAGATGTGATACATGTTTTATGTGAGCCTTGTGCTCTAATAACTTATCGTCATACATTACAGAAACAAAAGCTCCGTAAGCAGAGAAATAATGCAATAGAAAGTTTAAAGAAAGAAATCCCAGTGTCGGACCGCAGTCTTATGAAAGACGTTGATAATTTTGAGAACAACTCTGCGTACAAGCCAGCCAGTCGAAATTACTTGGAACCTCAAAAGGCCAAGAATTATTGGGCATTGACCAGTGATTCTGATATGTCTGATGTCGAGAATAGCAAAGAAGTGAAACTGATTGCTTTGAAGTCCAGAGTGAGGCAGGGTGCATCGAACCTGCTTCTGGTCTTGGTTAAAGTGAGTACTTAATCTCTTTTTGTTGTATGAAATTAATAACGCTAATTTGTGCGTGACCACAACAGATTGATTGATGGGCGCAATATAAAACCCAACAAAGAATATAGTCTTCATTGAAGGATAAAATCATGAAAATGGAATATTTTAATGACGGTTCATGACAACCCTAGCTCATTTAGCCTTCTATGGACGGTATAAATTGGCAAATTCATTTTATCAGGATGGTTGTGTAATCTTATGCAAATTGCTAAAAACTAAACCTATAAGTAAAGCATGAAAATGTTAATAATTTCAGGTAAAAGAAAAACGAGAGATATTCGGTTACTGGTGGGCTCTTCTGCCGAATTCACCAGATGCTGCCAACTGGTCTGCAGAGGAATCAGCTAAGAAGACCCTTGCGTACTGCGCGATCACTGATCCTATTGCCAGCAGTCGAGCAAGTGTTCTTAGCGTCATTCTGGCTTTATTGTCTAGATCCAGGATGTACTTGTCTCAGGCTGAGTGTAGGTGAGCTGATTTACTTCTCATTCCACTAAAGCATTTGTAATTTAGTCTAATCAGGGTCCAGATTCTGATTATTTGATTTACTAATTAATGTTTCTGTGGTCTATCGATTGTGTGATTGTTGATGATTGAGGCAAAATATGACGAAAACACTGAAACAAAAGATCATTAAATTTGATAAATAGTGGAATTAGGGTCCAGAATGTATGATTGTCAATTATTTTATACCTGGATCCTACACCTCCCGACTTGTGGTAGGAAGGCTTACATGCCAGTTGAAGAAATATCTTGAGAATACGCAAAATATGATTTGAATAAATGCATTAGTTCGGTTTTTTTTTAATTCCAGTAAAAAGGAAAGCACGTCATTCATCCCATTCTCGGAATCCCTGGGCTACATGATCAGATGCCTACACAAGGTCCTTAACAGTATCTTGGAGAGCGAGAGAAGCCATGCCGTCATCATTGTAGCCCTTAAGTGTTGCGCAGCGCTGGTGCAGGCGACGCCTTATCATAAGATGAAGGAGGGCCTTATAAGTCAGCTGGTTATGTCGACCAGGAAGTTTTTGGTCCATAGAGGTAAGATGCAAGGTGAAAACCGGATAGGATGTCGCAATAGGTAGACCAGTGAGACTGGTGAACCGCTGGTCTCATGACACTGTGGCGGTGTCTTGGGGAGGAGGCCACTATGTATTTATTTCGATTGATATTGTGATGTACACTCATGGTAGGTACTAATTAGCAAATTATCCTACCCAGTTAATACCAGGAGCCTTTTGATTTCACAGTAGACGGCCATTTTGACTTATGACATCCGTATCTATAAAGCAGTGGTGGCCCAACGGTATCGGCGAACTTACTCCTTGAAATTAGGTCATGGGTTTGAACCCAAGCAGGCACGCTTTGTATTATTTATTTCATCAACACTGCTCTCAAAACGGTGAAGGAAAATGTTGTGAGGAAACTGGATCGCCTAGAACCAAAAATTCGAAGACATGACATCTCGCACTCACATATAGGAGGCCAATGTAAGGCTGATTTGATCATGTTAAATTGAACCTGAGCCATATTATTTCTCACCGTCCGTCCGTCTTATGACGACAGGCGCCGTGTTCCACGCGCGCCTTAAAGACATGTCAGCAACCAGGAAGGGGCCCGTAAGGGCCGATGCCTGCCGGGGCTGCGGGACTGTTCGAAAGAGATACTGCGGCCCTGGAACACAAAGGGCAAAGAAGGCCATGGATGGGTTTTATTTAGTCAGTAAAAGTCTGACACTCCCTCCCACTCCGCCCAGAGCGGGGGGGGGGGGGGGTTATCATATTGTCTCGAGGAACGACTTTAGATTCTTATGTAATCTTGTTGATGTTAAAACTACATAAACACGTTTCAGATGTAACACTACAAGTTGGTGCCTTAATAACAATGGGATGCGTCCTCTCCGTCGATCCTAAAGTAGACGAAGTTCTAAAAGCAATAGAGAAAGATGCAGTGCCTTCTAAAATATCTACCTCCATGAGTTCTTCCAAAATAGTTTATACTACCCACAAAGTAGATGCTGAAGAGTGTGATGACTTTGAAGAAGGGTACTCTGATGATGAAATGTTCACCGCTGTTGATCACTCAACGCTGGGAAGTGGTGATAGGGAAATAGAGGAAGGCCACTATTTTAGAAGTTGGATTTTGGATATTTGCTTCAAGAATATGGGTTGGATTTTTAGAGGAAATGAAGTTGTGGTAAGTGTATTTATTTTGTATTTACCTTACCTCCTTTGATTATCACATTAGTCAAGAATTTCGTTTAAAGTGACTGCAACTGACTGTTCTTAAAAAAATCTAACTTTGGACTACATTGATTCAAACTCCACGTTTAAATAACAGTGCATTAGTATCTTATTGATTTTTAAAGATATTGTACAATTTAATTAATTACCGCAATGCTATAGTTCGGAGCCTAAGTCAAACTCAAACTCAAACTCAAAGCATTTATTTCAATTAGACCATAACAGGCAATTTTGAATGTCAGAAAAACAAAGAAGGCGAAGCTACAGTCCCAGACACAAGGCATAATAACTTGTGAAAGTACTCTAGTTGCCCATTCCAAAGCGTAGATCTCTATGGAGAAGAATGGGCAAGAAACTCCATGGACACTCTTTTCAATCAAAATATTTTTACAAGATCTTGGTTACATCATTCATGTTGAGATAATACATATATGTGAGAACGATGTAGAAAGATGTGCACATTAAGAGCGTCCAGAGTAAAAGATTAGATCAACAATTTAAAAACAAAGTAGTTAGAGTAAACCATGGCAGCTAAGAGATGACCAGTCCCAACTGACAGCGCCCGTTCACGAACATGACGCATGGATCAGCACCATTCAACTCGACCATTTTGAAGGGAACCGAATGATCCGACACACCCGCCACCATCAGCGAGACATTTGAGTGAGCATGACATTCTCTCAACCGCCAGGGCAAACTCGAGTCAATGAATGATAACTAAATGTAAATGGTAGCTTTACAGTACATAGTACTCACACATGTGTTATACAATTATATAATACTAAGAGATTGAATCTATACAATGCAAGGATATTTTTACAATCTTCCGCAGCTTCCACATTAACTTCACATGTTAATCAATTAGTTTGCCCCTATGGTTGTGGAGCAGGACCAGCATTGAGCCAAGCATTTCTATCATCAATGTAATCCCCCAACTTATAATATGCTTGCCCACATAGTGTGCGTTTAATACAAGATTTAAATTTCGTCTCATTCAGTTGTAGAATGTGGGGAGGTATTTTATTGTAACATTTTAAACAGTACCCCATGAAAGATGAGTCTACTTTAGCTAGCCTGAAACCTGGCTGTACTAGTTGGTCCCTGTTTCTAGTACTATAGTGGTCACCTCTTTTACTAAATAAATGCAGATTTTTTCTAACGTACATGATGTTTTCATATATGTATTGACAAGGTACTGTCATGATGTTAATTTCCTTAAACAGTTCCCTAAGAGAATCGCGCTTACGAAGATCATATATCGCTCTGATGGCTCTTTTCTGCAGAATAAATATAGACTCGATGTCTGCAGCCCGTCCCCATAGTAAGATACCGTATGACATAATACTATGAAAATAACTAAAATAGACTAGCCTCGCGGTATCTACATCAGTAAATTGACGGATTTTTCTAACAGCATATGCTGCTGAACTCAGCCGCCCTGCAAGAGATGTTATATGCGGACCCCATTGTAGCCTTGAGTCGAGCGCGATCCCCAAGAAAACAGTATTTTCGACGAATTCTAGTTTCTCTTGGTTCAATACTATGTCACTATCACTACTTTTGACATTCGGTAGAGTAAATCTTATGCACTTCGTTTTTTTCCCATTTAATACTAGATTATTAGCGGTGAACCAATTATGAACCTGCAGTAGGGCGTTATTTACGACGTCGAGATTTGTGGCACGTCTGTTTACCTTAAATATTAAAGATGTATGGTCAGCAAACAACACCATTTGTGGTTGGTTTTTAAATAAATGGGGTAGATCATTAATATAGACCAAAAAGAGGAAAGGACCTAATATCGACCCTTGTGGCACACCCATGCTTACTTTTAGACCCATTGAATTGACACCATTTATTTGTACTTGCTGATGTCTATCGGTTAAATACGATTTCACTAAACTGAGCGCAAGTTTCCCTAAACCGTAATGTTCAGGTTTTAAGAGCAGGGTTTCGTGGTTAACGCAATCAAATGCCTTTGAGAGGTCACAGAAGATTCCTATGGCATCTTGCGCCTCTTCCCACGCAGTAAATAAAGGGTGTAAAAAGACCCTTAACGAAGCCGAAGGGTACTTGTTCTCCCCGTTATTGCGATCATTTTTTTGTTCTAGACCATACCTGGGAACCTTCTAGCTAAGGAGATATTGGGGGTCAAAGTTCCAACTTTTTCACAAGTCTTTTTTTAAATACACCTTTCTAATGATTTTTTTTTACATTAAACACCTTCACGACCCCCTTATTATTCAATCCATCCATCAGCACAATGTTTTGAGCCCGTTTCATTGAGTTTTACCGTAAAACGTAATTTTCACCCCAAAAAAAAAAGTTGTTTCCCAGCAATAATTTTTGCGTAAAGTTACTTAGTTTGATGTACAGAATGCTTGGTTGACGGCTTCGTGAAGGGTCTGTTTACACCCCGTATGTGTTTTAATAAGGTGACACCGGCGTCAGTCGTACAACGTCCTTTAGTGAAACCATACTGTTTCTCATGTAAGATTTTATTGGCGTTAAAGTGGTTGAGCATTTGATTAAGCATTACCTTTTCAAACACCTTGCTAAAAACCGGCAACACGGATACGGGTCTATAGTTATTGGTGTCTTTACTGTCCCCGGATTTGAAAAGTGGTATTACCTTACTGAATTTCATAAGGTCCGGGAAGACTCCTTGGTCCACACACAAATTAAATATTAAGGCTAAGTATGGTGCAAGGAACTTATATACTAACTGGAATGATTACGTGCAACGCAAAGCCGTTCCGAGCGAGAGAACTTCGAGAGTGGATGTCATCTCTTTCTAATAGGGTATCCATATTTTTGTACTTAAATTTGGGACAGTTATTCTGTTCTAACTTACTAGCACCCCGCTCCCCGCTTTGCATGGGCGATGCCGAAACCTACGCATACTGTTCATCTAAGACAGAGCCATTTGTAAATAAAATCCACTTTATTTTTATGTATAACAATACTAAAAAACCTCATCTGACTGCCGCCGGCATGTACCAGCGGTAACGTATCTCCATAAATTTTAGTTTTCCAAGGGTGCCACAGTAAAAAAAACTCTGTAGTGGGATAGGTTGATGATGTGAAGAATACACACTTATGTACACTTATTTTCGTTCACGGTGGTCTAAATTTTAGGTTATATCCTCCATTTTTTTTTTAAATCAGTTGAATCGACAGTTGCCGCCTAAATGGAAGGGTTTCAAAATATAAAGATAGAATTCAAATGTTTATTTTCAAGAAGTTACTTTTGCTAATATTAAATTGAGTAAATGATTAAGTTTTGCTACTGCATTATAAATAACAATGTTTTGTATTTTATACGCATGTGCACAAGATTATAAATACCGATATGGATAATAGAAAAGGCGTTTTCTTTACAATTTTTCATAATCCCCGTTTACAAATATAAAACATTGTCACCCTAGTCGTAATTTGCAAACAAAGTTAAACGAACGTACCTGAAAAAAGAAATTGCATATCCATCAACCCCTCACACTATTAAACCCCTTCAAACAACACGATTTCACCATATTTATAGTGGAAGATTTCACTTAAAGACAATAAAAAGCACCTGAGCAAGCAAAACTACGACTGCAACGCGAAACCGTTTCGGCCATTTTTTTTTTTTTTTTAAATCTTTCATGAATTTTGGTATTCATAAAATGTAAGTAACTACTAAAGAATTCAATTTCGCAAGAAATTATTATTTTAATATTTGGTATTTAAATATCAAATAATTCCAGTTACGATTTATGTGCTAGTTTAGCTATCAACATGATTTCCGATTGCTATATAAAAAAAAAAGAAAAAATATTTGTTTATTTTTTGATTACTGGCAATTATTAGACAAGGACACAATCCACTCTCGTCGCTTTCTCGCTCTGAAGTATTCTTCCCCCTTTGGATTAATTAAAGTAATACGAACTCTACTTCTTTGAGATAAAGTTCATTTTCAAACGGTTTTTTTAATCAAAATTTTGTTCGTACTCATTCCAGTTAGTATATAAGTTCCTTGGTATGGTGCTATATAGCAAAGTAGAAATTATATTAAGTGACATTGATAACATTATTCGATTGCCTACATTTGGTGCGTTAACTTATATTTTGAACTGAACTTTGTTATCATCACATTCTTGTTATAACTAGATTCCAGTATTGTAAATCCGGTTTTTTAACTTCAAAAAACTTCAAAACAGCTTTTTATCTGAACACTGGATATTTCTGGATAAATGCCTGTGAAAACAAACTGGCTATTGTAAATATTTTTTGTTTTTAATTGATGTAGTTTGGTGTGCAAACCGATTAAAAAGGTCAAAACAACAAGAAAAAAAAATTAAGTAACTTTCTGCTGCATCATCATTACCTATTTTTATGTCATACTAGCTGTTGCCCGCGACTTTGTCCGCGATAACAACCTACCTCCCTGCCAAATTTCAAGTTTCTAGCACAAAAAAAGGAAGGCCTTTCATAAAAACTTGCGAGGGCCCTTAGACCTCCTTAATCCGGCCCTGTCGCAAAATCCGTTCTTGGCGGACGTCTACTAACTATAAACTACCCCCCTGCCAAATTTCATCTTAATACGTCAAGCGGTTTTCGAATATTTCGTGATGAGTGAGTGAGTGACCTTTCGCTTTTATATATTTAGATGTATCCTACCTATTTTTATGTCATATGTAAGCGGATAGGGGACGTACAGAACCGGGAAGTGTGGCAGAAAAAAGGAGAGCCCTATACCCAGCAGTGGTTGATTCCGGGCTGATATGATGATGATGATGAAGCGGTGAAGGAAAACATCGTGATAAAACCAAAATATTATTCTAAAATAAAAAATGCGAAGAAATGTGTCGCATGCAGAGTATGCTTAGATGGTTTGGTCATGTCGAGAGGATGAGTGAAAGGCGACTAACAAAAGGACCAACAAGGCAGATGTGAGTGGCAACGCCGGGAGGAGACGCCCTAGAAGGACATCATCATTATTTCAGCCGAAAGACCCCCTGAACCTTCACCAGGTCATCGGTTCGCCTAGTCGGGAGGCCAAAGAAACGTCTCCCGGTTCGCGGTCGCCAGTCCAGAAATTTTCGGCCCCATCGGCCATCCGTTCTGCGATCAATGTGTCCTGCCCACTGCCACCTTGGTTCTCTTGCGGATGTCTTCATTCTGATCCGATCACGCAAGGAAACTCCACTACCCTAGAAGGTCCTCCTCTAGAAGGACATACTCTAATCTTATTGGTGTGGTTCTTCAGAAAGGACAGGTGCGTAGTACTCGCAACCGGCGTGTGTATGACCAGATGTATGAACGTGGACGAGGCAAAAGGAGTATGTAAGGATCGTAGCAGGTGCCGTTCTGTGGTTTCTGCCTTCCTCCATGAGAAAAAGATGTGAGTTTATGTGTGTGTCGCATGTACCAACCCGTGTGGTGGGTTGAAGTCCTCTCCCTCTCATAGGGATTAGACTTGTGTCCAGGTAGTGAGTAGATTATGCTGTATTACGCTTAGAGCTCCATTAATTACGCCAGCTGATTTTTTCGATTATTCCCCTTCCCAATGGTGAGATTTTTGACGAAAAAAAAACGTGATAGGTATTTGCCGAGACTCCCTCGTGAGACTGAGTGAGATTCGGTTCGACCCCCTCCTCTCCTTAAACGCCTCACGTAAATAATGAAAATAGTAATAATCTATCCTTTTTTGAAAAGAAAAAACCGGGCATTTATCAACAATCGTGATTGAATAGATTCAACCTAATATCAGAAGCTCATATTATACTTAATTGCGAAAGTAACTCTGTCAGTCCGATACCTTTTTATGCCTTCACGGCTGTATCTAGATTTCGATGATGTTTGGCACACAAGTAGACCAAGACTTGGGAAACCCGGTAGTATGTTCCAATGACGTGGAACGATTTTCGACTTGAACATATTTTTTTACCTCACTTTGATAGCACTATTTTTATGCTTACGTTTATACATGTATTTTTGTGAACTGAACTTTTTTATCAACAGTCTCGTTGAAACCAGATTCAAGTATTATGAATCCGGTTTTTTTACTTGATACCAGCTTTTTATCTAGACACTGGATATAACTGGATGAATATCTGAATATGTGCTGGTTATTGTAAATATTTTTTGTTTTGATGTTAAACGGAGAGAAGTTTAGTGTGCACACCAATTTAAAGGTCAAAGAACAAAAAAATAATGACTTTGTTACTCTCTGCTACATCATTTATTACCTATTTTTATGTGAAATTAACAATAATTAAATCCTTTTTAACGAAACAAATTGAGCATGTACTTAAAATACATACAAGGTGTAAATGGACCCTTCACCAAGCATTCTGAACTAAGTAGCTCTATGCAAAAATTATTGCTGTGTAACGACTTTTTTTTGGGATGAAAAATCACGTTTTACGGTAGGACTCAATCTAACGCACTCAAAACATTGTGCTGATGGATGCATTGAATAGCCGGGAGTCGTGTAGGTATTTAAAGCAATTAAAAATTTTTAGTTAATAAAAAGTTGGAACGTTGACCCCCAATATCTCCGTAACTAGATGGTGATCCCAGGTATGGTCTAGAAAAAAAAAGATCAGAATGACGGGGAAAACAAGTGTATTTCGGCTTCGTTAAGGGTACTTTTGCACTCATTACATACTTTCATAGAACCACGCCTGCTTTCTATAAATAGTAACACACAGTATCATATATTGATCAAAGCAGTCCTAATTGTAAGCCATTATAAGGTGACGATGCTCCACTTAAAGCAAATGATTGATTGATCACCAAGTAATAGGGGGCTCGACCGCGACGTCAGACCGTATTGGACTTTAGTTAGCGCGCAGTAGTCTTAATTGAACTGTTGATACTTACAAATTGTACACTATTAAAGGGAATTGGTTTGCTCGAATGATCTGTTTACTTAAAGATACTATTAAAGGCAATTTTATAAAGTACTAGCTGTATCAGGCATGCGTTGCAATGCTACGTAAATACAGGGTGGTAGGGATCAAGGGTCACCTACTCACAAACGGACACCACGTATTCAGTACATCATTCTGAACCCCGCCACATAAAAGTTTTTCCGGTAATTTAAAAAAAAACAGCCGTTTCCTTAAAAAATGAAATATCGAATTAATGTTTGATATTTTAACTTATCTCAATTACTGCATATAGCCACGAAATCACAGAAACTCTTCACATAAAATTTAATCTTTTTCTTTATAAAAAAATGTTGCCCTACACATCGTATCGAGGGTGCGTTTAAAACATTTAAACTTAAAAACACAAACAGCCAGACCCTACGCCAGAATTTACGTATAGACTATTACATTGCGTGAGTAAATCTCCATAAAACTCATTGAATACTTTCTTCCCAGATAGGGTTTTTTATATATATTTCTCTTTCCGAATAGAAACCCACGTTCCTCTAGTTTCAACTGCTCTCTCGTGCACCGTATCCGCAACATTAATACAGTCCATAATTATTTCAGAGGATCAAGGCGTCAGCGATTCCAATAATCCTGGAGTCCTTACAAGTATTATCCGCGGTGGCGTTCCACCACCTTCAAGATCTGTTGCACGGTCATATCACACTGCTTGGCGACATCCTGTGCGAAATGCTGCAGCATGAACATCAAGATGTAGTGGTACAGACAGCTAGTACTATCAGCATTATAGGAGATGGGATACAGAAACTGGGTAAGTCTTGACAGGATAGTCACAAAAGTTAAGAAAATAGGTAGTAATCAAAAGAGTAAATCTTAAAAACAAGGTTTTATAAGATTTATTAATCGCCCCCACGGTCCAGTGACCTGCACTGGGCGTCTCCAGCCTCACTCTCCAAATCCGCGGAGTTTGGGATTGGGCCTCCCTACGCCTACCATAGGAATCCTGTGGTAACTCTTCACAACTGAGAACATTTTTTTAAAAGTAATGGTCGTCTTTCTCCTTAACAGATAACAAAAACAGAACGATACCTACGTTCTAATTTTAACATCTAATTTTCATTTAACTAAATCGTTTCCCGTGTATCATGTCAGAAACCAATCATTATCATAATAACCCCACTGGAACACAAAGCTTATACAACCTTATTTTTACTCCCATCTGTACAGAGCAAATAGACCGAGCGCCACCACTGAACCACTGCGTCTATATGTGGGGGAAGCTGGTAACACCTCTGTCGACCGTTCTGCAGTGCCACGACTCCTCGCCGGCTAAGGCCGTGGTCTGTGACTGCATTGCCAACATCGGGGAGAGGTCATTCAAAGAATTACCGGTAAGTGGGAGTACCAGTAGTCGAGTGCAAATTTGCTTAAGAAGCGTTGATTGGTCGACTAATGGCTTGCCGTTTCTGATGTCCTCTGAAAAACTGTTAAAGGTTCGCGCTTTATGGAATCATTAGTTATAGATCCGAAATTTTTGAGAAACATATTTGGGCGTTTTTTTCGAAATTGGGTTTAAATTACAAGGCGGAACGGACACCGGTCTAAAACGGTTACCACGTATTCAGTACATCATTCTGATCCCTCCACATGGAAAATTCAGTAATTTAAAAAAAAATGCTGTTCCGTACATTTTGACCGTGTGCAAACCGTGTGGTCCGTGTGTGTATTACAGTTTTGTAGGAAACAGATGTGTTTTTTACCGACGCAAACATTCTATGTGACCGGCACTGGAAAAAATAAATAAACCACGATTATAAATATCTCAGTAAACGGGTATAAGGCATCAACAACACCATAAGTGGAATCCGTGGTGATGATAACTGCGTCGTTTATTGCAACAACTGACAGCAGAAACTTAATTGCCCTTTGACGTTGGGGTCCAGTAGAAAATGGACTTCGACTGTGACTCAACTGTTTAAAGTTAAACCTTTATCAGAGATACTTTCCCAGCGGACTATGACTGTCTTAAAGCGGTTTTAAGGCCAGCGCAGACTGGGGACGGCATGGCAAAGGATTTTTCTTTACCCAACGTAAATTCATACGTAGCTGGTGGTAACAAGATACAGATTCCAATATATAGACATCGACCAGACGGCATCGAAAGGGATTTCACTTCGCGGCATTGAAGAGCGCGCTAAAGGATGCCGCGGCGGGATCGATGGTCTGCGACTGGACGCGACGGGACGCTGAGGGACGCCACGGAATGCTATTTTAATACACAATGTTATTTATAGTCTGTATCAGTAACTGATTTATTAATAAGTTGACATATGAAAGGACAATTGGCATCCATGTATAGGCATATGCCCCAAGGTCCAATAGCCATAAGATACACATAATTGAAAAGAGCTTTTTACGGAGAACCTTTTCTACTAACACGACTTTTGGCAATTCGTAGTACGTTCGGAGTTATTGAACTAAATATGTAACTAGTTGGACAACGAAGTTAAGATTTTCTTGGCATCAATTAAGGTTGTCTGGGTAACCAATAGTAAAAACATATAATCCATTTCATAGAGCTTTTCAAGGAGAACCTTTGCCAGAAACACGACTTTCGCCAATTCGTTGTCCGTTCGGAGTTATTGACCTAAATAGGTGACTATTTGAGCACCGAAGTTAAGATTTTCTGGGTGACCAATAGCAATAACATATATACCATTGCAGAGAGCTTTTCAATGACAACTTTTGGTACTCAAATAACTTTTGCTAATTCGCAGTCCGTTCAGAGTTATTGAACTAAATAGCTGACTAGTTGGACACCGAAGTTAAGATTCTCTTAGCAACCAATAGCCATAAGATATACATCATTAGATAGAGCTTTTTGACTAGAACCTTTGCCAGTTACACGACTTTTCCCAATTCGTATTCCAGTCGGAGTTATTGACCCAAATAGGTGACTATTTGAGCACCGAAGTAAAGATTTTCTGGGTAACCAATAGCAATAAGATATACATCATTGTATAGAGCTTTTCAAGAAAAACCTTTGCCATTTAACGACTTTCACCAATTCGTATTCCGTTTGGAGTTATTGACAAAAATAGCTGACTAGTTGGACACCGAAGTTAAAATTTTCTTGGCAACCAATTAAGGTTATCTGGGTTACCAATAGTAATAACATATGATGCATTGCATAGAGCCTTTTAGAGAGAACTTTTGCTGCTAGCATCACTTTAACTAATTCCTATTCCGTTCGGAGTTATTGACATAAATAGGTGACTATTTGAGCAGCGAAGTTAACGTTTTCTGGGAAACCAATAGCAATAAAATATACACCATTGGAGAGAGCTCTTCTATGACAACTTTTGCTACTAACATAACTTTTACTAATTCGCAGTCTGTTCGGAGTTATTGAACTAAATAGGTACTAGTTGGACACCGAAGTTAAGATTTTATTTACAACCAATTAAGAGTGTACGGGCAACTAATAGTCATAAGATATACACTATTGGATAGAGCTTTTCAAAGAGAACTTTTGCTACTAGCACCACTTTTGCTAATTCGTAGTCTATTCGGAATTATTGACCTAAATGTGTGTCTAATTGAGCACCGAAGTTAACATTTTCTGGGTAACCAGTAGCTATAAGACGTACACCATTCGAAAGAGCTTTCAATTAGAATATTTGCTACTATACAACTTTTGCTAATTCGTAGTCTGTTCGGTTTTATTGATCTAACTAGGTAGTTGATTAGGCACCGAAGTGTAGCTCCTCTCTGACTCTGAATCGAGAAAAGTTGTCAAAGCAAGAAATATTCTTCTTGTTGAGATCAATCCATTGATACATATCTTGACGCTATTGGGCGTTGGGGTTGTGTTAACGATCTATCCAAGTTACTGTTACAGTAAGGATTTGCTCCTAAAATAGCATTTTAAGATGTCAATATTTTGAAAATGATGTTTATAGGCTTATAATATGATGTTTGAAACGTACAGTATTAATGAAAGTTAAAAAATTGACGAAATAACAGTATTTAATCTAACTTAATTTCTCAACATTGAACCTCTGTAGCTCCTCTCTGACTCTGAATCGAGAGAAGTCGCCATAATAAGAAATGTTCTTCTTAAAGAGATCTATCTATTGGTATATATCTTAACGCTATTGGACGCCAGGGCAATTCTGCCCATTCTCCTTTAACAAGCTATTAATTTATTTTTTAATGTCCGTTATATAAAATTCGATAGTACACGTACATACGAGGAAAAGTTTCATATTTTTGTTATTTTGATTTAAATGATCCATCCTACTAATATTATCAATGCGACATTTGGATGAAATTTGGCTCACTAGATAGTTTATAACCTGGATACTTTTTATCCTGGCATGTCGTGGCAAAATCCCCTCCCTTAACGTCCCTTTCATGCGCTGGCCCTCGGCATGCCGTACGACGTCTTGATAGCTGTCGGCATACCATGGCAAAAATCCCTTGCTGCCGTCCCCGGTGTGAACTGGTCTTTATGTAGTTGTCCAGGGTCCAAAGTTAACGTAGTAAAACCCCACTATCTTGAACTACTATTGACATACATAATCATAATTATAAGTATGCAATTGACGCATTAAACGAATGCCATGTTTGTAATAACACAATGTAATTGTGTAAAATCATCGGTAGTACTTGGAATTACTATTAATCACCGCTGCATTTATTATGTATCCGTGTAGCTGTAGATGATTGAGGTAAAGATAACATTTGAACGTCTAAACTAAACTGAATTTTCTTCTTTCTGCCCTATTGTCAACTTACTTGGGGACGGGTGTCCTTGAGCGTACGCCAGGATCGTGTTGCCTAGGATGTCGATGGTGATATATTCCGCGATTTCAAGTCTTTTTTTTTTTCGGATGGGAAAGCATCAAATGACGGGGGGGGTCATTTGATGCTTTCCCATGCTCTGGGTGGAGTGGAAGGGAGTGTCAGATTTTTACTGACTAAAACCCATCCATGTTCCTTCTTTGCCCTTTGTGTTCTAGGGCAGCGGTATCTCTTTCGAACAGTCCCGCAGCTTGAACAGTCCCGCAGCAATGATTTCAAGTCTCTCTCGACATTAGCTCACTAAGGGGCTGGTGATCTGTCCATTGTTCGCTGCTTGGTGTTGATGTTGAGGACTGTTTTCACTGTGTAGTTATCTACTTGTCTCATTATTGCACAGTCTTATCTCAATGGTGTTTTAAAATACATCGTTGAAGTTATCCTTACACAAGTGTACTTGTGCAGGGGTAACTTAATAAAGTACTAGAACAAACATTTATGGACATATACAATGGTGTCTTTAAGTTCTTTAGATGTAGTTTCGCACATTTCCTTCAGATTCTCATGCAAAAATTAAGTGAGCTACCTTCTTAAAAAAACTTTTATGGAATTTGACCCAACCTGGAATCCTAAAAAGATGTCCTATCACCATTATTAATTTACGCTATTGAGTCTAAAGCTCTAAACTTATCCTATTGTTTCTCCTCTTTAGCGACATCTCCAGGTGCTGTGTTGCACGCTTCTGATTGGTTCATGCAGTGACGAGGAGGCGACAGTGCGTGCTGCCGCTGTGAGAGCGTTGGCTATGCTCGTCATGTACCGAAGTCTGAGAGAAGTAAGTATTGAAGGTCATGTCGTAAGAAAGGTTTCGAGGATTACGTAATTATGAGCCGTAATATTAAGTCGCTGCTACGTAGCTTTTGGGTTGATTATGATATGATTATGGCCCACTCCCGAGCAGTTGGGACGATCTAGATTGATCGTTCTACGTACTACGGACGCATGATATAGGTTCAAGTGTGCTTACGTAAGTTCAATCAAACAAAATTGAGTCTGTCAATGTGTCAACGTGTAAACGTGTTAGGAACTTAGGATAAGTGATGTTTCACGTAAACAAACAACTCATCGTCACGAAATTAGGTCAATTGGCCAATTGAACCGGTATGGCTCTCCGTGACACGTTGTTTGCAGGTCCTGGATACGATCGTAATCGTTTTTAGGGTTCCCTAGTAGACCCTATTATTACGCTCCGCTGTTTTTCCGTCTATCTGTGTGTCTGTCTGTCGCAGGATCGATCTGTTGAACCCTTATAGGTAGAATCTTGATTTAAACAAACAAAAGGTGACGTTAAACGGGATCCCCATACAAGAAACGTGCTATTTCCTGCTGCCGGTTTTTATTAAATAACCAGCTTACTTACATCTAACCATCGTAGCGCACGACATTTTTAACTGCGAAATAAATCTTAATCTTTCGAATAAATAGAAAATCAATTTCCTCTGTCCGCTTTGATGCTCTCGCAGACTCTGTCAAAAGATCATGCTTTTTGTTGTTGTTTTAGGACATCGGTTTCGTCAGTGATTGCGGGGAGAACATTCTGCGTGCATTGGCTGAACCTACGCTAGTGGTTAGGATGAAGGCTGCTTGGGCGCTCGGAAACCTCTGCGATGCTCTAGTCTTGAATGTGTAAGTTTTATTACTCCCTACATAGTGGCTACGAAAGGTTTTGTTTTACTAAATAGGCTTGCGATTGGCCCCAGCTCCTTTGTCCATCTCATTTTTCCATTGGCCTTGGGTGGAACACGCTTGCCTAGAAGAAACCGATTTAATCGAACTTTGATTCACGAGTTTAAACGAAAACAAATCATATATCTAAAATATTTTGAGTGTAGGTCAGTAGCGAAGGGTCAGTTTTTGTTAGAGGTAAGCTGGAGTATATATCTTTACTGTATATAATAATAATTGTCTATAGAATACTGACTGTGCCATTTTTATAAGGGAAGCCGGCAGTAATCGGGTTGTATAGAACCTTCGCCACTGGTGTAGGTTTTTGGAGTTACGTCACGTTGCGTGTAAAAAAATCCAACAACATTCGACATTTTAAGGACCTAATTAACCTAACCTAACTTAGATTTAAGCAAAAGTAAGTGAATAGAGGTCAATGTAGGCAACAAGAGCCAGAGTATCCGTTATGACCGAGAAACTGATTAGTAACTGTGTAGTATCGTGTTTGGTTAATTACTGTCTTTTTAGCGTAACGTAGATCCAAATGTCTGCAGTCTATGTGATTTTCAACGCTCGACTCAGCACCGAGAGTTGAAATTGCAATAATATTCAGGCATGCATTTAGGTGTCCTTTAGTATAAGTGGAAACGGATATACAGGGTGTAAACAGACCCTTCACGAAGCCGTTAACCAATCTTTCTGTACATCAAACTAAGTAACCCTACACAAAAATGATTGCTGGGAAGCTACTTTTTTTTTGGATTGAAAAATAACCCTTTACGGTAAAACTCAACGTAACGCATTCAAAACATTGTGCTTATGGATGCATTGTATAGTAAACGGGTCATGGAGGTATTCAAAGTAAAGTTATAACCTTAAAAAATTGTATTTAAAAAAAAAGTTGGAACTTTGACCCCCAATAACTCCGTAACTAGAAGGTTCCCAGGTATGGTCTAGAACAAAAAAATGATCGCAATAGCGAGGAGAACAAGTGCCTTTCGGCTTCGTTAAGGGTCTATTTACACCCTTTATATTTTGATTTTAGTCTTCTTTGTTGACTTAACTAACAGCTTACAGTCATGGATTCTCGAATAAAGAGAAATTCTATTCTATTCTATTACATAATTCCCAACTCACTATCATGGTCTGTTGACCTTCAATGTTCATCTTTTTTTGAAGGATATTTGCTTTAATGTGGTATAGTACCTACTTACCTAGATTTCAAAGAATACAGACGAAAATAAACATATACCTCAGTCTCCCCCACACATACATTTGATTGGGTACATACTCGTCAGCATAATGGAAACCGCCAAATAAATGTCAGAGATCAAACATATGAGCGTGGCGCAAAAAGTTATCGACATTTTGTGTGACGTAACATATTTACACACGAATCTTTGGCATCACTTATCGGTGCAAGTAAACCAAAGCGTTCTAGACTTTTACGGAAGCTTCTGAAATATTGCAACCTAATTTTAGATTTAGTTCAAGTAAAATTATCGCCGATCTCGTATACCTACGAAAAGGCATTGCCTGCCAGATAAGAACCAATCTAGAACAGAACTTGTGTGAAATTATCTTCTAGTTGCTGAAAGGTGATCTAAGGTGGTGAAATAGGCAATATAACATCATCATTTACCTGGCCTTTTCCCAACTAAATTACGGCTGGCTTCCGTCTAATCGAATGAAGCTGTATACCAGCATTTTACATGGAACGACTACCTATTTGACGTCAGTGACTTCAGAGAGGAGCTTGTGGCCAAATAATAACAGCCGCTCGGGTCGATCTTTAGGTTAAGCCGTGCTTGCCTAGGTTGGTCCGTGCGTGGGTGACCACCCATGACATTCCGAGTTTCCTCCGTGCCTCGGAAAGCCTGTTAGGCCCCGCTGTCATTTGTAGATCTTTGGCAGTCGTAAAGCAGTGGCCCGAAAGTCTGACAACCTGTCTTACCAAGGGGTATCGTATTACCTAGTACTAACTGGGTTCTGGAGGTTAGATAGGCAGTCGCTCCATATAAAATACTCGTATTCAGCTGCATCCGGTTAGACAGGAAGCCGATCCCAACACAGTTGTGAAAAGGCTAGGCAAATGATGACTTCCACAATGTATCATTATTATTATTTTGGCGAAAGTCATCGACAGCTGGATGTACCAGGCTATTCAAGTTCTAAACTATTCTTTCATGTAACAGGGAGGACCCAGAATGCGACGACATAGACGATGCCCTGCTGGTTCGCCTGCTAGAGGTCAGCATCCAGTGCGCAGTCGACAACGATAAGGTAACCCCCTACCAACATAATATTTGGTGTCAATTGTCTTATCGCAAGTGCGTCTGTCTTGCGCACGTCGTTCATTCATGTTGTGAATGATAATTTGTTAAAAAAAACATAAAATCACGCGCATGATTCATGATTGTTTAGGCGGGGATGTCGACTTAAACCTATGTGGGTAGGGTCAAAATTATTTACATAATGTGGTGTAATGTCTCAACTTCTGCCTGGCGTTATCAATCTGTGTATGCGCAATGCTGCAATGATGATAGATTAAAGTCACATAGATTTCCCTCATCTTATAATTGAAATTTTGTTCTAAGTACTACTTTTATTAGATGTAAATTAAGTTTCATATTTCAATAAATGTACAGTCGACCTCGGAGCTGCTATACCACTCTCAGGTTGATTATTATTATTTGCACGTCATAAAAAGACAATTAAGATACAAAACCTTGCCGCGTGGGAACTGCAGAGCCCAACTGCATTTTACGGCAAATACCTACTGGGAACCTGAGTTCCCGATTGCACGTAAGCGGCTATGTTACCAACGTCCATCCGGAATAAAAACTCGACATCCATATAGTCAAAAATTAACACAAAAAATGTTGACTATATTTCGAGTTATTTTTCAATAACTCTCTCTTTTAGATGATACATTGATTTAACAGCTAGGTAAAATGTTAGTTCATACATGAATTGGCTTGTAATGGAATTGTACCATTACAAGCCATTTCATGTATTTATGAAACAATTTATCAAATCAATTATGTTATGAAACATCTCATGTTGATTTCGGCTACTGTGGCTATTTCAGTTTTCTATTTGTTTGTTCGCAGCTCATGGAAGCTCGTTAACGAATATTCTATGACTGAAAGCACCTTCAGATATATTTACATAATGTTAATGCAACTTTATCTTGACTTCGATATCAGCAATAAATCATTAATTGTAAAACAACTGATAAAAATCTAGATCAATCCAGTGCTCACTTAACTCTCTAGTAACATATTCTAAAAATACATTTATTAAGTACGATTTACACCGTCCGGTGCCGCAGATTGGGACCCGGTTGGATCCACGCGCATTCCTCGCCGGTGTAAACTCCATGCAAATATGATATTTAACTACTTCACAAACGCGTCAATTTCCTGTAACACATTTTGAAAAGCGCTACGCAAATCGCCCTGTGTAAATCGTACTTTATGGAAATGTAGAAAGCTAATCTTGGCACGGGTCACTAAACACAGCACGAGGTCCCTAGCTCTCCGCACGTGGTCAATGCTATCAGTTTGTGGCGTGCACTTAGTTAAAACATTCCTTATCTCTAAGTTAATGGAAAGTTTCAATGGACCGTTATCCATACAGGATGTGTCACTAATGCCCGTTTTCAAACGAACGAACGATGATTGAAATGTTGGACTTACAAGTTTCAAGTCTCATCGCTGAGCTGAGGGTTGAAAATCCAACAGTATGATTTTATAATGAAACTAGCTGTGCCCCGCGGTTTCATCCGCCGCTTCTGACTTGTTTTATTTTTGCGTACCGTGATGTTATCTAGCCTGTAGCCTTCCTCGATAAATGGGCTATCCAACACTAAAATAATTTTTGAATTCGAACCAGAAGTTTCTGAGATTAGCGCGTTCAACCAAACAAACTCTTCATCTTTATAATATTAATATATATATACCGTATAGATTAATTTAGGTGTTATCTAGTATTGAAAGGACTTAAAACAAGAACAATGAAGTAGTTGAGCAATTCTAAACATAATAAAAGATTGGTTAATCTAATCTGATGGGCTACTGATGAAATAGACTAGTTTGTCGGTCAAGGTTGAGATATATTTAGGCCTTGAACAAAGCAATTAGGATCAATGAATATTTAGAGGGTCAGTTTAGATTGGTTGGTGGTATTCTAGAACAATCTTGGATCGTCACTCAATGACCATAGCAATCAATCAATTAACCTAGCAATCGTGTCAATTTGATCAAATTAGGACTAAACAATAACACACGACAAAGAACATAATGAGTGTAATTTTTCCACATGGGTGTTAAAAACTGAAAGAGTTCAATGTCTGTTACTCTGCCCAAGTAAGGAATAACCTTGAAGGTTGTAGAATTTGCATAGGAAGGTTTTTTTTAAATAATTTAGAATGTAAGTATTAAACTCGGAGGTAATCGTGGCTGAATAATAACAGCCGCTCGGGTCGACCTTTAGGTTAAGCCGTGCTTGCCTAGGTTGGTCTGTGGACGGGTGACCACCCGTTACATACCGAGTTTCCTCCGTGCCTCGGAAAGCTCGTTAAGCCGTTGGTCCCGGCTGTCATTTGTAGATCTTTGACGGTCGTTAGGTAGTCAGTGGCCCAGAAAGTCTGACAACCAGTCTTACCAAGGGGATCGTATTACCCAGTACTAACTGGATTGTAGAGGTCAGAAAGGCAGTCGCTCCATGTAAAATACTGGTATTCAGCTGCATCCGGTTAGACAGGAAGCCGACCCCAATATATTTGGGAAAAGGCTAGGCAGATGATGATGTATTAAACTATGCCATCATATTCTCAAATATCAGGCCGGAGCTTTCTAGAATTAACAATAGAATAGGTCATTTAATAAGTCTACATAAAATTAAAAATCATGAACATTTTTCTTAATAGGTTAAAATGAGTGCAACACGAGGCCTTGGGAATCTGCTTCGCTTGATAAAGAACGAGAATCTGGTTCGAAACACGCAATTGAAGACCTTGTGCGAGACCGCAATAGCAAAGCTTTTGGATTGCGCGTGCAAGGTGAACAATATGAAGGTGCGATGGAACGCCTGCTATGCGATGGGCAACGCTATGAAGAATGAGCAGCTGTTCACTTGTTTTAATGGATGGCAGGTAAGATATTCAAAAAGGTTGGTCTTGTAGTTAATCTGCAAGACTACAAAAAGTAAGGAAATTTTGAAAGTTGTTTACATCTAAAATCATGGGAGCTTAAAGCAAACGTGTAGGGCAAGAATAATCTCCAGAAGTAAAAATTACTTCGGAAGTAAAGCAAACTTTTTTAGGGTTCCGTACCCGAAGTGTAACCAACGGGACTAAGCCTCCGCTGTCCGTCCGTCTGTCTGTCAGCAGGCTGTATCTCATGATCCGTAATAGGTAGTCAGTTGAAAATTTCACAGAATGTGTATTTCTGTTTTTTTTATATAACAAATAATAAATTACACATTAAAAGGGGCTCCTCTACTACGATGGTACGGAACCCTTCATGAGCGAATCCGACTCGCATTTGGCCGTTGTTTTAACATTGGTCCTCTACTAAATTGTATTCTTCAATCAATGCTAATTCTTCTGCACATGTTCATGTTCTATCTAGCAAAGTCTTGTCTAGCAAAAAAAAAAAAATATAATCTGATTATGTCATACTTATTCGTCTAAAGACTAAATCATTCCTTTTTCCCTCAGAACCAAGTCTACTCAAGTCTCTGCACTCTAACCAAGGAGTGCAAGAACCTAAAGGTCCGTATCAACGCGGCGACGGCGTTGCGCGCGCCGTCTGCGCGGGCGCACTACGCCGAACATTACGCGTTAGTGTGGAGAGGCGTGCTGGCTGCTATGGAGAATGCGGCCGATGTTGATGACTTCAATGAGTATAAGCACAAGGATAATCTTATTGAACAGGTGAGTTTTGACAGTACAATGAAATTTACTCTTGAGGATCATTTGTTTTCCAACTGCAATACAGCTATAATATGGAGACTTAGCAAACGTGTCCTGTCACCGGTAAAGTTTGAAACACCTTAAATCATTGTTAATTTTTGCAAATCTTAAGTGCAATGAGCCTGCAAGAGTGAAGTTACTAAATTTTCGTCTGGAAGTCATCCGCACAACGTCGTACGCCGCTAGTCTTTTACCTGCACATGCGCTAATTTTCTCGTGTATTTGTGCCAACAAGAAAAAACAAGAATATCTAAAGGTTCCCTGATTATAATGACAAACATTAAGGAGTCGAGTGCGCAACTTCGACGGAGACACCATAGCTTGTCTGCGTGGAACAGCGCTACCTCTGTGCCTCTAGCAAATCTTCGTACAGCAGAAAATATAATGAAACCCACATCCGTTAAAAATTCTTAACTTATAACTTGTGGTCTCCTTTGTTCCAGTTATGCGTAACTTTAGCCCACCTCTGCTGCTTACTCACCCAGGCGGACCTCACCGACATCCTAGATCCTCTCATCTTCCACTACGACTGCGCTAAGGCCACCTTCACAAAAGTCTGTCATAAACTGGCTCCTGAGAACGCGTCCTGTCTGAGAATCCTTCAGGCAGCGAAGTATGTCACTGTCGATTTGACTGCGACCAATGACACGCAGATGCAAGCGTTGAGTATGTTACAGGATATATTTATATGGGACATGTAAAGTCGATGATGGATAGATGATCTTTAAGGCCGTCTCTCCACGGCCATGCCCGTTTACTTAGCTACGCTTTGTATGAAAGTAAAGACGGGATCCTCCACTGCGACACAAGGTCACACTATGCAATTCGTGTGTGGCTTGGAAACAAATGAACCGCGCCGCTAACGTTGCAAATGTCTCCCTGGACTACGAGACTTGAATGTTACCGAAAACACTGACTTAGGTACCGTATCTGTTACCACAAGTCGATCCCTTTCGGCTCAAGGGCGTATCTCCACCAAAACACGATTTTTCAGGACAGCCAAAAAACAAAACAAACAAAACAGTTTTCCAACCTAACTTTTTTGTGCTTATAAATGACAAAACTTGTTAGAATTTTGAGATAAAGAACATCGTAGAATAATATATAAAGTAAATCAAACAATAAAAAAAATTGACTTCGTATACACCCTAAAATTTTAAGAAGATCAATATTTAGCGATCCAAAAATGATGGCTGTATCCACCTTTTTTTGCGAATATCGAAATTTTAAATATACCAATCGAAAGAAGACGAAAAACAAAGTATGAGTGCATTAAAATCTCATTTTTGCCAAAATGGCTATGGCTGGTTACGCCCTTTGAGACTAAAGGTATCGAAGTGTGTGAAAAAGGGGCAAGAAGGCCTTGCCCTAAAATGGAAAGGTACTAGTCAGCTGTAAAATGAATGCTAAAATGCGTATAACTACAGAAATATATGGGTCTAACAAATAATGAGTCATGTTTGGCGTAATCTCAGACTAATCTTGTTAGGGATTAATATTAATGCGGTCAAAACAGTGCTAATATTTAAGACTAAGTTTAAATTTGTATCAGAATTAAAGGAGGTAATCTTTTTTAAATAGTGAGGCTAGTATTCCTATGTATCGAAACTAACACAGGATTTATTCCTCTGCAATTATGATTTAAATAACCAGAGTTAGTTAAGTTAAAAAGAAGAATAATCGGTTTAGTGATTGTAATATTCAGATCTCATTTTTGAAACTGGCAATTAAATATCTTAACAAATGTTATGTTGCCATAAAAGAAACAATTATGAAAAAATAATATCGTAGGTGAATACCCTCTTTTTAAAAGAATGAAAAATATTGGTAAAACTCACGTTTTTATTAATAATGATGTTTATTTGTTTTGACTTATTGCACAGTATTTTTATTTATAAAAAAACGTCACAATTTTAGTAGCACCTTGTTATAAATTGATAACACGAGTGAACTTAGTTTATTTTTGTAACATTTAAATAAATAATTGGACCGAGAATAATATTTGTTTATAATGATGCCAATTTTGGTTAGTAACTAGTGCTAATAACATAAAAAGTAAGTACATGAAATTGGAGTACAGACTAATTAAATCCTGCTCGTTATCTACTTGAACAAATAAATAATAAAAAAAAAAGTTTTGGTTCAAACAGATTGTAAGACACTTTTTAATGTACCAGACAATGTCTCGTACCTACTTCCTCATTGGACCATAATTTAGATATACTTTACTGCTGTCTGTATGAAAAATACTAGGGCTAATCTATCTCTATACCAAGGTCAATGAAGAGAACACCATACGCTAGGCTAGGTGCGATGCTCTTTTATTTTCTTCTCTTTTGATTATCAGTGTGAAACGCATTGTAAAAACAAAAGCATATCAGGGGGCCTAAATTGGCGCTTTAGCAGAATCATAATAGGATAATAATATGAATTACATTACAGTTCGCAAAATGGTCACAAAGTTTTGATTCATAATATTCACTGCGTCCGTGACCATTTTAAGAATTTTTAGCGGTTTTAGGCCCGCTGTCCACGGTGTTAATCTCCCAAAACCTTTCAGCGAACGTGATTGGTAACGATCAAGTGCCCACATTTCAGTCTAAAGTAATAATAATGCTTTAGCAGAAGTTTTCCCTTGTTTTTGCTAAAGTTACTTCTCTTCAGTGTGCCTTTGGCCGTTACTGTTTCGTGAATTCGTATGTAAAAGGAAATTTCTTGTGTCTATTTTTAGACGCGAGAAAATCGAGTAAATTATTTAATCCTGCAAAGACCAGTCAAAAAGATTTTTCTAGAGATTACTGTGACATGTATCAGCCGCTGCTGCTAGTTAGCTTAACAGAACATGATTGCCCATGATAGGGATAATAGTAGTCCACCAATTTGTTCTTTTTTCTCATGCAGGTAATGAACAAATTGAAGCATTTTCTATGTAAACATTGTTGATCTGCAAATTATTGTAAACATGTAGAATTTAATTTAAATTATGCTTTTATAGGTACCTAAATGAAATAAGACAATTATTTATACTGTTGATTTTTGTATTCGTTTATAGTAAATTAAATTTTATTTATCACATGTTTTTATTTTTTATAATTTCCGATATTTTATAATTCTGACAAGTTCTTTTTCAAGTAATAATACACAGTCACCATTATTGTATGACTAGTGCCTGAAGATGTTGACACATTGTTGATAAGAGGGTGGGGTTAACCATTGATTATGTTTAAAATGACCCCATCGTTACGAGGCAGCTTTGGAAATCAAACATATAACTGAACACCCGGTATGTAGATAAATACAGAAGGTAATTTTATCTACCAACATCGGCTTCTCTGTTCCCCGAGGATTATAATCTAAATCTCTTCAAAGTTTGAGTGAATCCTGTGAATCGGTTTCTCAAAGGCAAACACGCTGCACCCTAGGCCGCATCATCGCTTCACATCAGGCGTGTTGCGACCACACGCAAGCCAAGAAAAGAAGAAAGAAAAAAGAAGAGAGGAATTAAGAAGTAGGAAATATTTTCTTTTATACTTTCTTATATTCAAGCCTATGAATGGGTGATATCCAAATAGTAACAGTTTGTTCTACCACGTTGTGCCACTAACAAGTAACACTTCAAATACAAGGCCGGTACAAGGAAAGCAAACAAACTTACTCGTCTGTCGTCACATTCGAGACACGACAAGAAACCTATCATCGTTACTACCCATATTTAGACAAAGCCAAATAAGTGCTTGTTAAATTTTCCCCTGTTGATTCCGTTACGAATAATTGACATGTATTTACGAGCTAGCCATTGTTTACCATTTAAGTGCTGGGAAAATACCTTATCGAATTAGTATCTGCAACTCGATGAATGGATGATCTATGTAAAGTACGTGAGATGACTGATAATTCTTGATAAGTAGGAATTCTGTTTCCCCCTCTCCTGTATTTAATTGAAGACAACCGTGAAAAGAGAAGTCCTCTCATGTTGTACCCAGGTATATCATTCTGCACACATTGTAGACCATGCATCGATCTGAGCTTAATCCGTAGCAGGGTCTTTAAACTGTCGATGTATCCATCCATACAGGGTGTAGCTGTAGACGACCCTTCACGAAACCGTCAACCAAACATTCAGTACATCAAACCAAGTAACTCTACGCAAAAACGCTTTTTTTTGGGATGAAAAGTCACGGTTTACGGTAGGGCTCAATGTAACGCACTCAAAACATTGTGGCTTGAATAGAACAGGGGTCATTTAGACCAGTGGCCAGGGGGTTATTTAAGTAAAGATAAAACATTAAAAACTTGTGAAGAAGTTTTACACCCATTATATCGTAGCGTGCAAATGGACCCTGATAAACACCAAAGGAATTTTGAAAAATTTTTGTCGCCATGAATTGTCTTCCATGGCGACAGGCCAACGGCAAGCATAGACCACAAAGTCTTTTTTCGGGTCTCCCTTGTTTGACCGAAAGGCATTTGACAAATTTTCACTTCCCAAAAAATTATTCGCATAATTTCATTTGCCAAATTATTACTTAGCAAAAAATCTATTCACAAAAAATTGTAACGCAAACCTAATGTTTGGGAAGTGAACGTTTAAACTATAACTTGTTTACCAACAAGTACTTTTAACATTTTTTATTTAGTCAAATATTTCAGTTGGAATAACAGTTTTTACGCAAAATCAAATAAGACAAATTCTAAACAGGTTATAATAATATGAATATTAACTATTCTTTTTTTTTAGTTAGTAGCGTTTTTTTCCATATTTTTTTTTTCTATATAATGTAGTCGTTCCTGGAGGTCACAGTTTTAACCTAACCTAACCATTTTTTTTTTAAATAAGTAAGTAATTATCCTAATCTAAATAGTTCAGTTCCGGGTAACCTACTAAAAACAATCTCTTTTTTCTATTAATGCAAGTCGTTTCTGGCACTCGCCGGCCGCTTCCGCGGCACCGCTCGCTGCGCTCGCTCGGCTCGTGCGTAGGGGGTCACAGTTTTTACCTAACCTAACCTACCCTATTTTTGCCTTAATATTTTTTGTCTTAACAAATCATTTCACTAAACGTTTATTGTCTGAAGATTGTTTTCTGTAATAAATCATTTGAGTAAAGACCAAATGCCATGATGACATTATACTTGGTAATATTTTGCCAAGTAAAAATTTGACCAAATAAAAATATGCGTACTAAAATCATTCGAAATATTGCAATGGTATAAAAAAAAGTTGCTAAAATTTGTTTGGGTAATGAAATTTGGTCAAAATCTTTTCGGCAAAATGGCAGGCTCCCCTTTTTTCAGTAAAGTTCTTCTACTCTAAAAATCTAAATTCAGGTAGATATCTTCTTTCCTTAAATTTGCGAAAGCACGTGTTTTGTACTGTTGTTTATGATTCCAGAGATCACGTTGCCTAAACACGCTGCGAGAGTGCAAACATAAAATCAAAAAGTAAAATGGGCATCTATTCAAAACATAATCTACTTTCAAATTAGATTAAAGTCTGTTTTCTGTTAAGAATTGTAATGGGTAGATGGGAAATTCCTTGGTATCATGGATTACGTTGAAGAAAAAATCTAAAAGGTTCTTTGTTAAGCAAATCCCGTAATATTTAATATTAATACCTATATCATTGAAAATGAGAAAGTGTAAGAGATACTTTCTCTATATATCACCTAGGTCGGAAATGTAACTAAATTGCACAAACCAAATGTAAAGTGGTCTGAAATGACTGCTTACATACATAATGTAGGTAGCTACTGTTTTATTTTACTTATGTAAATAGCTACAGCGCAGTTGCATAAGTGCATTTATATTAATTTCTATGAACTAGAACGCAATAAATCTAATTAATTACTTTCAGTATATTTACCTAAACGAATAGAAATGTTTAATTCACTAGCGATTAGCGGTTTTGAAACAGAAATGTATGAATGTAACCTATGTACAATCCTCGAAAAAGTTAATTTGATTGTATGTTAACAAACTGTTTATAAAAAAAAACATTTTCCTAAGTAGTTATCTTTGTACTTACTGCACTAAAAATAATTCTATTAATATTTTTGTTTTAATATTTGTACGCCGTTGACGGCAAACATAGCGATCTCTTAATATTTACATCTTTTACACCTATGTTTAACAAATAAAAACTTTGACTTTTAGCTTTGACTTTTACTTTAAAGTTAACCCAGTTGTTTTTATCAAGTAGATAATTTCAATCATTGACCTCAATAGATTTCCAGACTTGCAAACAACTTTCTGTCTAGATAAAGCAAGAATGTCGTCGCCTCTTTCATTTGGGTCGGGTTCGATTGCCGCTGAAGCCATACAGGGAATTCTGTGGAGGTTAGGTACCGACAGTCAGAATCACAAATTAATATTATTTCACTTAAAGATCAAAAGATATTTTTTCCTAATGTAGGTACTTATTGATTTCAATTATTGAAAGTCTTACAACCAGATACCGTATTTTTCTTTAAGAATAATGTATTTAAAAGCTCTTATAAAAGTGTACATTTAGGCGCAGTAATGTTATTTCTCAAACTATGGTATTTAGAGCTTACAAATAAACAATAATTAAAATATATTTAACAGTTGCAAGTAACGATAATGTTGAATTCAAATGTTTGGTAGCGACCTGCCCGATCTAGGTTTAAAAAATTATAAAATAAAATAAATCTATTAAAAACTATAAGAATTTATCAAATTGGTACAAAAAACATTAAATCTAACTTAAGTAATTATGTACAATTAGATACGAGGGGATAACAGAACTTCTAGAAGTTTTTCTGTATCTTTGTAATTAAGTATCGTTAAATGATCCGATATTACAAAACTACATTTTCTATAACTTAAACTATAGAAGTTTAGTATTTTGTTGAGTCTATTATACAGAAAAGGTCCTAAAAACACATAAAATCGATTAGCAAACGCATGTCTAATTTGAGGCTTTGTGCAAACCAGGTCTGTTTCCTATCGGAAAGAACTGGTTCATAGGGAATTAGTTACTAACTGGGTTGTGGAGGTCTGATAGGCAGTCACCTGTGAAATTCTGGTAAGGACCTATTCAGCTGCATCCAGTTAGACTGGAAGCCGACTCCAACATAGCTGGGAAAAGCAGATGATGATGTATTTACCTATTTATTGCTATTATACTACTATTATACTACTCTCGTAATAGACCTCTCGTAATACACCTTGTATTACGAGAGGTCTATTACGAGAGTAGTATCTTGGAAGTAATGCTATGTTAGGACAGAACAGATCATAGCTCATTGGTCTCGTTTCGCGAGAAAATAACCTTTTCTCTTTGTTTAGTGCATAGGTACTTTATGCTCGCGACTGAGCCTACAAAACGCCCACGCTTTACATTTGGTTCAAACTGAATGTGAAATGTTAACTAGTTATAAATTATCAATAAGTGTGAACTTGATAACATCCGCCTTTACCTAATTAAACCGTTTCAGAGGTCATTGACGTAAATAGTATATAGATAGTACTGCTCACACCTTTTGATACTGGGGTTATGTTGTGTCCATGAGCTATAAATAGAATGTTAATTCAGAATACAATTTTTTGCAACACTATTTTAGATTTTAGACAGTTGTTTCTGGTAGTAAGAAGCCGAGGGTCTGACAGCCAGTATTTGCCAAGGAGTACCATGTTATCCAGTAGCAGTTACTAAATGTTCAGCCTCATCTGAATAGACTGAAATCCGACCCCAACATAGTTGGGAAAACGTTAGGTAGATGAAGATAATTGTGAAAAATTTTGCGTCATTTATTGGCTTTATTGTTTAATGGCAATAAAGCCACTGCACCATCCACCAGTCTCAGTGGAGACTGAGAGTATGGAGAGATGAGTGCATCTATATCTAATAGGCTATACCTACGTCTAGCTCCCTCCACCAATTTTGCTGAAAGATCAACCTTGTCACTTCAGCGTCAGCTGGTTTCGTATTACTTGCAGGACCTAGACGACTGTGTATAAAAGTAGGTAATGGTTTCATTGATTGTTGCGGATACTACGCAGTGTGGCATGAATGACCTCACTCACTCACATCAAGGGACTTCATGGAGGAAGAGCACTTGGGTAGGTATAAGTATCATATGAAGTAGACAGTAATCACTGGCTCAGCCTTATAGCCACCTTCTGAGAGGCCGATCAAGTTCCTAAACAAACCAATCTCAGATCATTTCTCCAACTGTAGTGTTTGGATGGCGGAAATAACAACAGCCAATTATATCACTTGATACCAGATTTGACAAAGGACTAATTAGAATAGAAACCAGAAAATATCCCAAAACTAATAAATCATAACTCCCATAGATTGGAAATCATTGACGTCATCATGCACTCGAAATGACAGAAAGGTGATAACATACTTGAATATATAACAGTTGCTAATAAATAAGAGATTGCGTAGATACGCGTCACTAAATTCCTCACCCAATTCAATAATTTGCCAAAACTTTCAATGGAAAATTACAGAATATAATTTGTAGCAAATCGCGAGTCAAGTTGAAATAGAGGTCGAATGTGCCGCATTGTGAATTCAATATCGATTGTGATGAATGTGAGATAGTGGTAGGTGCATGCGATCGATCCGTAGCCTTGCTTTACATAACTGAACGTTCTTGGAGCCCATGAATAATTTCTGAAACAAATGAGCGTAGGTAGAGCTTTCGTTGTTTATTCGAGGAATATAAAAGGGCATGTTTTCAGCCGGTATCAAGCCTGTTTGGATTTATTTTATAGTCTCCATTCAGCCTATTACTCGTAGATACCGCAGTTCAGTGTTAGAGGTCTCCCTCAATGTGCCTTTCGCTTTTGTTTTCTAGTAGCTTGCTTAAAATGTCCACGCATGACAACCCATGTTTCAAATTTAGATTTTAATTCTTATTTTCAGCTAATTACTGTGTAATTTTATGCTTTAATATTTATTATACCAGCACAGGCAGTAGGACCTACACCTTATTATTATAATCTAATGTCTGTTTTTTAATCCCTGAGACTAAATTCACAAGTGAAAATGTCAAAACTGACATAAATCCTATTGAAATCTATGTCAGTTTGCCATTTTTACTTGTCAATTTAGTCTCAGGGATTAAAAAACAGACTATAAACCTTCAGAACCTAGTCAGTCTTTCTCAGTAAGTATGTACAACTATATATATAACTCTTCTATAGTTTAAGGGAAGTCCGAGAAACAAGGAAAGAATTGAAAATATTAGAACAGACAGAGGTTATCGAGATACAAAAATGTAGTGGGTTATTTTAATTAGGCTGATAAAGTATTGCACTAGATACTTGACGCAATTAAAAAAACAATGGAAACTTACAACTGATTGGAACTTGATATTTCTTTGCGTAAAAGTGTGTTTATTTATTGCCGTGTTATTTACGTATTCTGCAATACCTACAGCTATTTAAGTATAACAAAATAATTCTGTTGTTTGTTTGTTTTTAAAAGCGATGATGTCAATTAAGACCTCTTTCTGATTAAGGATTCATAGAACTACTGACTAACTCATATTTAGTGCCCTTGATAAATGGACACAACAGGCTGTGTTGTCCTTAGTAAACAAATTTCATTTTCCTGTCATTATTTGTATGTTAAAACTGTAAAATACTCAAAAATATACCGTCTTTGATCCTCAGCGCTGGTTGCGAAACAGATATTTAGAAAAACAGAACGGATTTTTCAGCTTCTAGAGTATTCCATCGAAGAAATTGCGCTTGTGAGGCACGCACGCTATTGACTGTCCACATGCGTTATTTCTTTCTATCTTATCTAGACTTTGGAACCACCTACTTAGGCAGTTAAATGTTTGGCTCAGCTTCCAGACCAAATAGACGCGGTTGAATAGAGGTAGGTGAGTAAATATGTAAATATTTAGATAAAGCTCGGCCGTAAATAGGTGGAAAATTATCATCGACTACCTACGCATGCAGCTATAAGCTCCCTTTAGAAAAGCCAGAGCTTTCTAAATTCAGATTTCTTTTCTAAATCAGTTCGGAAATCGGATAAATACATTATTTTATACTAAATTTATCTTCTTTAATGTTTAAGATTCCCTGGCAGGTAATATTTTATTTCAAACTAACTGCCCCGGCATGCGTTGCAATGCACTTTTCCCTACCTCCTAATACCCAACTACCTACCACCCACCTACCACCTACCTACCTACCTATAAACCATCCCTGACCTATGTAGAACAACTATGCAAAATATATAGGTATAGATTGGCGAATTCAGTCAATGAGGATTTCGTATAGGTAGGTACATAAAAAGTTATGAAGGTGAAACTAAAGATAAGAAGTCTGGAAAAAACCAGGAAAATAATGTTGACGAGAAACTCACAGTAGGTATTAGATACCTCTACGTTGGTCTGAAAGGCAAAAAACACTAACTTGCGAGTACTTGATTGTTATGACAGCTATCTATCATCCACTGTCCTCGTGCAAGCTATTTGATTTTAAAGAGACACTTCTAGAATTTTATTTTGAATTAGCATAATCTACTTATCGTACCTACTGCACATATAATCGTTCCCACTGCTGGTGCAGAAGCTTCCTCTCTGTGAGACAGGGTGGGACATAATGCAGCACGCGAGCCCAGTGCGGGTTAGTGGAAATCAGATATTTTCGAATTTTAAGTTTTAACATCAAATTAAAATAAACTTACAAACAATCTAAGCCAACACGTGCACGTGATATGTGCACGTTTTCGGTGGCATGGGTTTCTTTCGGCGCACGCGTCGTTCGAGGTCGCGGCATTGTTGATGCACATAACGTTTGCGATTAAATCCTTCTAGAAAACTGGTGGGAGTTGGCACATGCCTCCTCCATTTCACTAAATTCTGATGTTGGCATCGGTAGCTTGCTGTTTCTACATTTTATTTTCTATGACGAGAAGTGGGAGTGCATGTGCCGCGCGTTTCTCCATCGTCTTCTAAAAGTGCGAAAGGGACACGAATAGTGATGTTCTCTTCATGCACAATTCTATTCATTATTGGAAGATCCGAAAAAACGATTGACAACGAATTTTCAGTATGTTATTGGTTGGCGAACAACCCGCCAGGCCTGCTATTGGCGACGGGTAGCCGCATGATAGATAGGTTATAGGTACCAGAGGCATCGCAGGTGCGTTGACATTTCAGAGGAAAGCATGTCTTTTCACCAGCCTGTATCTTACTATTCTATAACAGAGCCATTATGTACATGCATATGGCTTTATGTGTCGTTCATCCTACGCTTGCACATTTATCAATACGTTGGTAGCACTCAATTTTCTTAGGTTATCACAACCGACAAAGGAATGCTGAAACCGCACATATTTCCAGTTATAGCATCAAACATAAATGTCGTATGCACGGGTCATAAACTTTACAGACCATAAATCCGATTGGTCGTTATGTTGTGAAGTAGGAAATATTCAATTTAGCGTAGTTTATGTGATATGAAACACTGCCCGATCCGGTAATCGAACTCAGGTCCGTAACCCATGCCACCACCAGACCATCAAGTCTGTCACGGGGCTCAATGTTTGAGTAAATTCATGCTTCCGTACTATCAAATCAAACTGGAGTTGTGTTCACTTTACTCCGGAAGTGGATGAATAATATTTAAGCTGCACGCTTTTGCTTAGCTGGTGGCTTGTGGAAGGACCATTGTGTCACATTGTTATTTCAATGTAAACATCCTCTACATGGACCTTCTGTCTGGCCTAGCCCTGGATATCATATACATTCTTGGGTGTCCAAACTCGTCTAAATGTAATGATTAATGCTAATGCTAATTCTTCCATATAATACCCGACCAGTATATTGCCACCTGCACAGCTCTGCCGTTGGCTTCGTTTCAATCCTGGAAGGTGCAGGTGGCTGTGCAGGATGGACAAGAAAGGAGGTGGGGCATATCCTGCAGAGGGGCTCCACACTGACATTGCGTTTGGGACGGGTCGATGATACCCCATTTGACCAGATTATACAGCGGCCAATCTGGGCCCGCAAACGGTTAAGAGATTTCCAGATTGGCCACTGGCTGCGGTTCCTGTCCAGGAGAAAGACGTTCTGCTGAATTGATGAAGTGAGGAGGGGTGGGATGTCTGTTCCTCCACAATTCGCATCTTTCATCTTCATTCTTTTATACAAATTGTGGAACTATTATATATTAAATATATTATGGATAAACTATTTTGTATTTGTATCCGCACTGGAAACGATCAAAGCCAGGCTGTGTAATAAAATCGTCTCACGCGAATAAGTGGTTATTGAATCGAGATTGGATAGGGGTAGGTTTAGCAGCAACATAACAGAGTAGAAAACTACTTATGGTGTTGTTATTTACCAGATTCTGACTGAATACTTAGGTAGGTATGTGCGTACCTTACCTACACGTTGCAGTGCTCGTCATCAGACTTTTCCCTGATGCATGTCGTGAGTCAACTCTTCACAGGTAGGCATCACGCAAGGATCACGCAGCCATCACGCTGTTAACACCATGACTCTTTGTCACCAGCAGTGCGAGGTTTTCATTAGACAGTCACCGGTGTAAACCCGATGAGAGCCGGTAAAAGGATTTGATCAAGAAGGTAATGTACCAAACACGATCGTTTCTCTATGACTTATAAATTATCGTCGTTTTATTAACAGTTTTATATATTAGATCTTTAGGTCTAATGGGAAAAGGTGTCGTGATTCTATTTTTATTAATTTTAATATTTGATGTACTCAATACATAGTAACCGTTTTAGCGTCGGTGTCTTCTTCACCTGGTATACTGTATGGTTCCTTGATAAAAGCCCTGTGTTGATTCCTTAATTTCCAGCTTCAAATGAAGTAATTTTTGCGTCCAACAACATTATTGTCAACCAAAACAAAACGGTCGTAGTAGGTAATTTATGTTAAACATACTGTCATCAACAACAACAACTGAATAGGTAAGTAGTAAGCTTGGTGCTGCCTGAAATTTCCCCACAGGATAAATGAGATCCGGATAGTACATGATGCCTAAAACAGTGGACACACGCGAGTCCACGCTTATTATTGTTTAATAATTTCCTGCTATATTAGGACAGTTGTTATTCAGTAATTATTATTTAACTTTAATGTAAGTAATAACAAGTTAGTCACAGCGAAGGAAAATAACCGACATTATTTAGAATTTGTAAACTTCTGCAGAAGGGCCGTCTAATGAATTATTTATTTTAAGTCAATGTCAACCGTTACAAGCAGACATATTATCATAGAATAAATGAAGCTGAAAACGGGGATATTTCTCTCTGATTGTTGCAAGCGCAACTGCCTGAACGCCCTGGGATTCATTCTCAGGTCGGGGGAAGTGGAATTGGGTTGTCAACAAAGTTCCAAGTAGCAGCTTGGAGTTTGGAAGTTGGTGGAGTGATACCTCAGTACCTCGGAAAGCCGGAAGCCATTGGTCCTTCGTCGGTCTCTCCGGTTGTACTCTGACCCATTCCATCGGACGATGACATTTTGGAGAAAAGACCTGCTTCTGACCGAACACACTTGTGCACTATATTAAGTCCTACGTCAATGGCGTATTCTTTCTGTCAAAATTCGATGCAGCATTTGGCGAAGCTCTTCGAAGTTACTTAACTGTTACAAGCATCGGAATAATAAAAACCACAGCTACGAAGTCTAGTCCTGTTAATTTGGTTCCAGTAGCTCCTCAAATATGGTAACCACAATGATGGTTACCATACTTGAGGATGTTATCAATGGATAACGTCATGTCGAAGGACAGACTGTTCACTATTATCTCCGTATGTCAATTAATATTTAACGCTTCGCTTTTCCTTAAAACTCTGAAAAACCCACACAAAACGCTTGTATTGAATACCCAATGATAATGAAGGAAGGAATATTCCTATTCTGAGACTAATCACTTTTACCTGCTGCTGCAGAAAAGTAGACCAAGTACTTCTTAATGATTGAATAGATACGATTACTAAGTCATTATGTGGTTGAGTCGCGTGCCGGGGCTAATTGGTTACCGCGTATTTAAATCGATAATAAACGTTCTAGTCATCGCAGCGGTAACTGTTCTCATCATAGCACAATTATTATCAGATTTATCGAACCTACTGTTGGGACATCTAGGCGTCTCCTACAAGAGAGGGAGTGGACCAGTGGCGTGCCTAGGGGCCAAAAGTACGGCAAGCCCATAAGTTAAACAGACTGTACAGAAACCCTAACCTCACGAAGTTTAGTAGGTTATAAAGACAAGCCAAGCTTGTTGGCTTATATGAAAGTACCGCCACTAGAGTGGACTATCATCTCCCATTGCACGAGGCGAGTGTCACATCACATATCTCCTAATTTTTAGTTCTAGGACATGTTGGTTTCCTCATGATGTTATCCGACGCTGGTTTGAGAGCAGTGGATTCTCATTATCTGTATGCCTTTTTTTCTTTTTTTTTTCGGATGGGAAATCATCAAATGACTTCTCCCGCTCTGGGTGGAGTGGGAGGGAGTGTCAGACTCTTACTGACTAAAACCCATCCATGTTCCTTCATTGCCCTTTGTGTTCCAGGGCCACGGTATCTCTTTCGAACAGTCCCTCAGCCAAGATTATCTGTATGCCTGATATCAGGAATTCTGGCGGAATCTGATGCCGGTATAACTCTCTTGATGTATTCCAGTGGTCAGATGTCACATAGTCATATCTGTAAGAACCGTGTTAAAATATCGAGGCACAACTTGGTAAATGAAAATAAGTACATGGGTGGATACCCATGCTTTGTACTTATCTGTCAAAAAAATATCAGGAATGGATGATTTGTTTATGATTCCAATTTTTTTTTTTGTTTTTTTGTTGTGGTTTGATTGGCACAACTGTTTTACATTTTGGCCCGGAGTTTGAGTTGCATCTGTTATTTAGATTAAATACAGTGATGTTTTTAGTTAGATCATTATCTAGTGGTAATTGCGAATTTCATAATGGAAAAAACATCGAACAAAGAGTTTGTCTTAAATTTTGCATCGCCAATGGAATTTCGTCCCTGAAAATGTTACGGAAGGCTTACGGTGAATCGACTTTTTCAAAAACACGTGCTTATGAGTGGTACAAAGCGTACAATCTTTTGGGACTAGCCGAGCGGCACATGTTGCCGCTCGGCTAGTCCCAAAAGATCTGAATTTCATAAGAGTCGCTGAGGACATGCTAGAACGAGTCAATTCCGACCCAACATTCATGAAACGCATTGTTACTGGTAACGAGACGTGGGTTTACGTGTTTGAGATGCAAACTTGTTAACAAACTTCGGAGAGGCGCCTTCCAACTGAGCTGAAACCACGCCAAAGTCGATCAAAAGTCAAAGTCATGTCGACCGTTTTCTTTGACTATCGCGGTGGCACACGGAATTCTTAGCGGAAGGTCAAACAGTAAATCAAGAATATTATTTGAGCGTTTTGCGGCGTTTGAGCAAATTCGTCGAAAAAGGCCAGATTTGCGGAAAGATAATTCATGGATTTCGCACCACGATAATGCGCCTTTGCACAAGGTCATCATAGTGAACTAGTTTTTGACCAAAAACTCAACAAATACCATTTCTTTTTCCTAAACTCAAATTACCACTTCGTGGCACCCGTTTTCATTCGGTAGAAGACATAAAGAAGAATTCGCGGCGAGAACTGAACTCTATTTAACTTTGGATGAATAACCAACATTTTGTGTATTATTGATCGTTTCCCGGTACTTTCTTGACAGAAGTAGTATATTTCCCAAATTGTCAATTATCCATGTCTAAAATGTACAATAGAAGGCCTATTAGTACGCGTATACCTATTAGTCATTTAGTCGTGATTTAGTTAAGTAGTTACCTGTTATAACAGTAAGTAATTTCCATTGGAATAATTAAGTACTTACACACTCATTATCGTATCTGGATATAACCGGTTGTAACACAAGAACTAATTATATAGAAGTATTAGCATAGGTATCTATGCACTTACTTAGCAACGTATAGAACAACGAGCCACACACAACACCACGTGGTGTGGTAGAAAACGTGACTTTCTGTATTGATCTAACATGACACGGAGACAATTATGTCAAATTAACAATTAGCGATGTCTTAGTAGATAGTAGTCACGGGTCAGACGCATCTGAACAGAGTGTGTCTGTCCTTAATGCAAACAATATCTTGGGAATAAACAAGGGACAATAATTCTAATCAAAATTAGTTAGGTGCTGTGGAAAATTGGAAGATTGTCTGTAGTATCTACATTTATATAAATACAAACCTCACCATTTTTTTTTTTTTTTTTTTTACGGTTGGGAAGTCATCGAATGACTTCTCCCGCTCTGGGTGGAGTGGGAGGGAGTGTCAGACTTTTACTGACTAAAAGCCATCCATGTTCCTTCATTGCACTTTGTGTTCCAGGGCCACGGTATCTCTTTCGAACAGTCCCGCAGCCCCGGCAGGATCGGTAGGGTCAACCAACCAAGGGTATCTCACCATTCATTTCCTCATTTTTTGGGGTCGGTGCAGTATTTCTTTCCTTTTTCCATGCTTCTCTGTTCTGTTCTCTGTTAGTCGTGATCTTTGTAGTTATCCCCATCGCTTTATAGCCATCCACATTCATACGTAGGTACTCAAAACTTTCTTCACGACATTTTCTTCTCCGTAGTCCGCAGCACATGCCCATACCATGACACACCCGCATCTAATACAATAATATAATAATCAAATATAGTAATATGCATCTGTACAGTAAGCATAGCATTCACATTTGCATGATTGCTTATAAAGGGTGTAAAAAGCGAAAGCCACTTGTTCTCCTCGTCATTGCGATATTTTTTTTGTTCTAGATCATACCTGGGAATCTTCTATTTACGGAGATATTGGGGGTCAAAGTTCCAACTTTTTTTTAAATATATTTTTTTACTTTAAACACCTCCAGAACCCCCGTACTATTCAATATATCCATCAGTACAATGTTTTGAGTGCGTTACATTGAGTCCTACCGTAAAACGTGATTTTTCACCCCGAAAAAAAAAGTCGTTTCCCAGCAATAATTTTTGCGTAAAGTTATTTAGTTTGATGTACATCATGCTTGGTTGACGGCTTCGTGAAGGGCAGTTTACACCCTGTAGATATTTTATGGAAAAAGTTCGATTAAGGGTTTAGTCATACAACACTGAGAATTTCTCGTGTAATTGTTATTTATAGGAGGCATACACATTATGTTGATAGATTGACACTAACTACTGTCTTTGTTTCTGTGAATCTAAGCCTGTGATTGCGAGCATTTGCTGACTGTGAACCATAACCATCGGTTCGTCTCAGGAGTACTATCGGGAGCCATGTTTGTTAAACATTGGCTTCTAAGAATCGTGCGGGTGTCAGTTTATAACCTAAACTGTCGGCATAGCGACGTCGTTTTGATGCAAGTTACGTGATCCCCTAGTTAGATTGAAGACAGTCCGTTAAAGCGGAGCAATAACATCTCAACAGTATCTACAAGTTCAGTATATATAGACATTTTTACCGTGCTATGGTGCTCCGACTCAGCTATATTATTACTCATGCATTCCTATCCTTGTGCAAACAAATCTTCAGAATGTACATAGATAACTGTAAGCCTACTGACATTCAATTACTAAGCAATTTCAAGAAGAGATTATTCCAGAAGATTATTTCATTACAAAACTCTTTGACGAAAGACAAAATGGCGGCCGATGTCTATGGCTAAGGAAATAAAGAATTTTGTAAAGTACGCAGACCGCGAGGAGACATCGTTTACTTTGCCGACGATGTTTTATGATACCGTCTGGCAGGTAGTGCTAACTGTACACGTGGCGGTGAAATGCAAGATTTTATCTTCTTTGTTTATTTTGGTTACTATCTAAAGCTGTGTCTGGATTTCAGTGATAAACTCTGTAGACTCAAATTATTATCTTATCTCTGTTTCCGCATGAATTGCTTCATCTAATTTGTAAAGGATTCCGCGAAAGATAATTTATAGCACTACTTAGTTACGGTCAAAGAGTTTTGTAATTAAATAATCTTCTGGAATAATCTCTTCTTGGAATTGATGTCAGTAGACTTAAAGTTATCTACGTACATTCTGAAGATTTGTTTGCACAAGTATAGAAATGCATGAGAAATAATATAGCTGAGTCGGAACACCATAGCACAGTAATAATATATATTTATACTGTGAAGTGTGACCATAGCGAATAGGCTTCATAACTGCAGCTACCCTTGAACTCGAGCGGGTGACGTTAATGTAGGTATACCTGTTATCGATTTATTTTTGATTTATACCACCTATTGTATGTAGCCTATTTCAGGTGACCGCTCGTGATTATGTAACCTCCAATGCTGTGTAATGCTGTAGCATAGCTAAACGGGCTCGATGCTTGAAAGCGAGACATGTGCAGAGCACGACATCTTTGGACAATGTGATGATGATAATCATGAAGATATTGATGAAAGCAGACGATTTAGTGAAGATCTAATTTCTAAAGGAAAACAATCATAACAGAACGTACACGTTTACATTTTAATTACTGCCCTAGTCATTGGTTCAATGAACAGATTTTTGGTCTAGACTATAATAAGAAATTTATTAAATTCACAAGCAATGACTATCGTCTATTTCAATTCAATGATAAAAATAGCATTGTCTATTATAAGAATAGCATCGTCTTCCTATGCGCTTATGGAGACAGTCACCAAGGCATCGTGCACGTACCTCTTACTTGACTACAGATTTAGATCAGTGCATCAGTTATTTGGTATTCTTCAGCCTTCATCGTGTTAAAATTAAGTTTGTTGCGATGAATAAGTATTTTTAGCCTCATCTTATAAACGTGATCGGCGCATGGTCATTATTTAACGATTCACGTGTTTGTAACATTAACATAATAAATTAGTCGATTTATTTACTACGCTAGACGTTCTTTAATATTCTAATGACTTTTTCTTCTAGTAGTTACTATGACTTTGTGACGACATACTCAATCATTATTTTATTCCAACTCTTCCTTCCTTCCTTCTTTCCTTGACTCTTTTAAAAGTTTTGAAAAAGTTGCTAAATGCTACCTGTTGGGTTGGTTCACGTGCCAAACTTTGCGGGTGTGTATCCCCCGCCTTCGCCTGCACTTGGATCTGAAAAGGGGACAGTGACGTCGACCTCGACGTATTCAGACGTATCGATAGCTTGGACGCATGCGTAACTATTTGTCGATGTGTGTGTAAACTGTCTGGTGGAGCACGCGGTCAGAGCGTGCTCCTCTTTCTGTCTCGCTTGAACCATATATCTGCATCCTCTTCTACTGCGCGCGGCGCGGCCGGGGAGCACCGGTAAGTTTAAAATACCACCGTAGCGAGGGTTAGCGCTCAGTGGTGATCAAGCTGCGCTTCTGTACAGTCGAAAGTCTTGCACCGTGTGACGTTCGCTGAAACTGTTGTGACTACTTTTTGTATTGTAGATTTGTGGAGGCTGTTACCTAGATTAAAGCCTTGAATCCCCGTCAGCAACAGCTGTTTCTAAATTTTAATTGAGACTAGGTAAGTTATACAAAATTTGGAATGCATGAATTTTACCGAATATGTAAAGCGGAAAAGTAAAGGATTTATACCAAATAAGGATAGCAGGAGCTCAGATAAATCAGCAGCTAGCATTCTGGTTTAGCTAACGGTTTCTGGGCAGCAAATGGCCGACTTGTTCATCGGCGGGCGCTTTCTCTCTCGACGAGCCCGCTGGCCGCTGGCTTAACTACGCCAGGCTAAACTAAATCACTTTCCATTGCACTATTACTGCTTTTTGTGGCGCCTATTATTTATGTGGCGCCTTCTATTTCATTGGTGCCTCCTGATTCTAAATTATGTATCTCATGTTGATCTTCGAAAGTTCAGATTTGACCATATTTATCCTAGGTAAAAAACTTGAACACATTGTTTGTCCTTTCCTGTTGTAATTTTTAACAGCATGTTTCTAAGTTTTAATCACAAACCTCATCCACTTACTGGAGAATGTCTTACTAAAAATGTTACGCTCGGCTGACTGCGTTTACTGTGTGATCCTTTGTATTTTGTGTCGCTCAAGTTTGGTATTCAATAGTTTTTTCTCAACTTTTACCTGCTCCTTTGAGTAGCGAGGGTTACTTTTTTACCATACAATGACCATCGACAAACAGGTTATCCTCCGAAACAAGGAATGTTTCATTATCAACATTCAGCAGAGTTACTACATGTAGCAGCAATAAAATCTCACTCATGTCATTAAAATTGCTACGACAGGAAAACCATAAATTCAATAAACTGAAATTCCGCGATAACCGTATTTGCAATTCGATAAATTCGGGATCCCCCCTACTATTTGCCCTGGGTAAATATGGTAAGACGGGTGAATCACCTTCTTTTCATCCATTCTGTTCATGGAAAATTTCCACCAATTGAAATAACTTGGTGTCCTTCTGACGTTTTTACGGATTCAGCTGATCAAATAATATTAACGTCACGAGACCTTTTCCTTACGGCCGTTCATATGAGGAAGCAATATGACCTAGACCACACAGATGGTACAAAAATAACTACCATGAATAATATGAACACTGATTTAAAAAAAAAAGGGAAACAGAAGAGTACTGTTCTAAATAAATCAGATTGCGGAATCTGGGTCGACGCTGTCAAAAAGTTTGCGTAAAGAGTAATGTAGAAGCTATCGCGAATAATGTCACGAATCTAGAAGATTCGAACGACATTAAAAATGAACAAAAAGAAAAAACGTGTAAATCGTAAAATGCTACTGAACTTTTATTTGTTTTAATGTTTTACAAAACACGTGAGCGTCCATCAAATCTATTACCCAATGCTGCTCGTTATGAAACAGCCGTAAACTCGGATAGCGCTGGTACGCTAGTACGATTGGGAATGAGGAAACGAAATACACTCAATTATACGATTACCAAATATTTAAAAAAAAATCTTCTCCAAATTCTCGTACAAGATAACTTTGATGCGATGTAAAGATGGAGCAATTACTCGTTGTATTCAGTGGTTAAAAATAGTCTTAATGCTTTTTTCAGTAACTTGTAACCTTCAAATGTTCCTCATTGTTTTTTTTGGTAAACTCTTCAATTTAGATTAAAAAAGGTTAGACGGACAAAGTCAATACAAAACGATTTTGAGGATATTAGTTTTTTTTATTATGGCTATTTGCTGCACTTCGGTAAAGGCTGGCCATGACTCAATGATTGAACCTTTTGTGTCCTTTTTATTGTTATTATGATAACCAATAGAGGACAAGAGAGCAATTGATCTACTGAATAACAATCGGACCATTTATCTGTAACTATTACATCTAATAACAGACACCTAGGTCAAGGAGGCCTAAGGAATGTCGCGATTTCTAAGCTGCATATATTAAGAAAGAAAGTTAGAAATTCAGGTTATTTAAGAATAAATTAATAATTTTAAATCTTCTTTCGCAGATTTGAGAAGTATTGAAAGAAGATAAGATGCTAGCCAGCCCAGCAATGGAAATGCAGTCGGAGGAGACTCCTTTGGCCCTTCAGCGCCTGTGGAACCTGACCCGCGCGCGTCTTGCTGGTACATCCACCGCTCTAGACGTGGAACCAGCTTTTGGAGAATCTTTGCCACCGGCTCAGGTAAATACTATGTCAGATTTCAGAAGATTTCGTGGTTCCCAACTTACAGCAAAAGATCTGTGGGTTGGGAAAGAAAACGTTTCAACTAAAAATGTTCCATGCAATGTCCATTAAAAATACAATCTTGAAATCTCAGCTTTAAAATTTAAATTTTAGATTTGCAAATGATTTCAGTAAATTGGTTATAAACTTAACAATAAAACAAACGTTTACAAGTGTTTATGATGATGACTTAGGTACTACCTACTTACTAAAATCAAATTCATGGCATAAGCTATTAAAATAGCTTCTGCCAATATAACAGAAAAAAATCCAAAGAATCTGTATTTTAAAGATGGAATATTCCTAGATCATAGATTCTTAACAAATTGATCGTGATAATACATAGTACATATACCTATAATTATACAAAGATAATATGTGACATGTATGTGTACAATCACGGAGTAAGTCAAGGGCTACTGTTATGTCCTCTTTTCTTATCAGTGATATTCAAAGAAACGTTTTCCTCCATATTTCTTTCAAGATAACTTCCTATATCTTACACAGTAAATAAATGAATCATGGAATATTATATGGATGTCATTTTGTTGTAGGAGTTTGAGGGTACGCCGAAAGCCTCGTTCCCTGCTCCTAGCGACTATGAAAGCGATGGTGAAGAAGCATTCCCGGAGTTAGAAATTCCTGTAAGTATACCTACAAACATTTTTCTATTCAAATCCAGAGCCAAATTATGGTACATGATGCTTGGCAAAAAAATCTTGGCAAGATATTTAAGGCGTGGCCTGACAGAAGAGTTTACGTAGGCACAAGTTACAACACAAACGACGTCGAATTTATAAATAGTGTTTCGGTTTTCATGAAACTTAGTCAACGAGCTTCTCCTACGTTCTCGGCTTTCTTATGTTTGGTAAACACACGACGGATGGAGACTTCAACGTGAATGTTTGGAATTTCATCATTTACAACAGATTTGTTAGTCCGATGTTTACTAATTTCGTAAAGTATGTCACACGTTTCTCAGTTCTCACGTTTATCGCTTTATCAATGTCGTAAGACGTCACACCGACTCCCCCGCGTCTAGACACCGGTGTAATTAGATAATCATAATTGATAACACCTCTCTGAGTGAGCATCGTCATAAAATTAGTCGTAGACAAACATTTCATGCATTTGTCTGTCTTCAAATTGATTTGGCATTTATCACGCTTCGTCGGCTCGTTACTCAAGCGAATGAAAAGATTGATAACGTAAACTTGCTAGGTTTCCGACGACATCTTTTCGGAGGTCGTAGCCTTCATGAATGAATTAGGACGCGGACCTCAACAAGAAGCTATATCGCTTCCTGTACCGAACAATCGCGTAGGCGCAGCGGAATTCGTAGCGATCACTACTAATAGCCGAAATAGCTCGAAGGAAATGTCTCTAAAAATAACTTGAACATCATCTCCGGTCGCATAGACTTTGATCCTAGTTGATAGATGCGATCAACAAATCAATTTGACTTGATTGCCGACGCACAAACCATTACTTATATGACATGAGTTGCTATTGTCCACCCCATGTCACGCTAATGGCATTCAATGGACTTCAATCATGGTTTCAATTCGAATACAATGATGGCATTGTAGATAGGCTCTGTAATAATATATTCCCATACCTTATCAAATGGTGATTGTTAGTCACTGACTTTCTTTTAACTCTGTCACTGGCAGCTTTCACAAGGCTAGATATTTCTTTGTTTTACAAATTATGCAACCAAACATCGTTTGTTGATTGACACGGTCGGAAATAAAAGTAAACAACAACTACGACGTAACTTTTTCATAATTACACGGTATTTGGCAACGTTTATGAAACATCACATGGGCGCCTAAGCTTTGCCAACTGGGTGCAGGTATAGCATATGTTCAGACTCGATTCCTTTATTCTCCCATCCAACGGCCGGTAGGTCGGTCATTGTACTAAATTCAATTAGGTACAATAAATCTAATCGGTAAATAAACCGCTGAAATGCTTGCAATCAAAGTACAATACGACGATCCCGAGAATTTTGAAGAAGTGTTCGATGATCCAGATTGGCCTGAAGTACTAATACGTTATGAATAGAGTGACATGTGTCGGATTATCTATAAACGGAGTAGTAGAACGCAGTAATAATGTGTCGTCAATTTTGTAGGAGGCAACCGATGTCCCCAGCAAGAGTTTCTGGTCTGAGAGTGCGTACAATAAGGAGGTCCTGTTGGACGCGAGCACGCTGGGCGATGTCCCCGCCGTGTACCGCGTGCCGGTGCCCGCACCGCATCAGATGCCCGTCATTGGCGTGTACATCGACCCCCGCGTCAGAACCGGCTTCCGTTACAAAGTCAGACCCATGCAGGTGAGACCAGTAATTTAATTTATGTCTGAACATTGTCGCAAATACATACTCGACTCGCGATCTGTGGGAAATTGTCTCATGTATACCTTTGAAGTGTTGATGATTGCGTTAACTAACCAAATGCACGCAATCCTCCACATTTCGAAGCTTATAAAAAAGAGGCTAAAGTAAATTTCAAACTATAAAATGATGACCATTCCCCACATGATCACAATGAATGTTGCTTACCCATCGACAAATCTGTAACTTGAATGAATCTGGAATCGCTTTTGTATCAACATTGTCGAGCTCCCCTTGGGAATCCAACAGAAAAACGACGAAGATCCATAAAATCGGGCAAAATTATTTGAAACTGGACTGCAAAAGAAACGACTATGTCGATGAAAGAATGCTATATGAGTTGAATTTGGATAGTAGTAACAGCTGGCTTTAGACATGCTATCGAGCTATAACTTTTAACTTCATTTTAATTATAATACTTACAATAAAAAATAAAGGGCTTTTCCTTTCTTTTGATTTTATTAACAGTTCCTATCAATTTTGCGAAACAAACCAATTAAATCGGTTGTGGTTAGATTAGAACATTTTTGCAAGAATAATCCTTTTCAGAATCAAGAGGATGGTGAGTTTCTTCAAGTCTTACAAAAATGTTCATGGAATTAACGAAAATTCTTGATGACTAATTGGCTACTTTTTATTGTTTTACTTTAAGTTGTAAGATTAATAAATTGACACATTTATATGAGAATCTTCGCAAAGTTCCATTGTACATAACCACAACCGATAAGTTAGATGCTTATTAATAATTAGTAAGTTATGTCTTTTATTAACTTTTAAATCAGAGCTCGATACATGAGGTTGTCATAGAAGTGCTTTATAATTTTGATGCACAAACATTGAACATCGTACACAAAGTTATACCGTCTCTAGAAAAGTCTAGTAGTCTACAAATATTTTTTATTTAAAGTTAATTCAATTAAATACACTATTTAGCTTGTAATGAAAATATCTTTGTATTCAAGTTTTTCATTTTAAAGCAATTTAATATTGTAATGGCAACCTTATACCTGATGTCTAAAGAAGCTGTTATAGGATCTTAATATTGATTGGCCTATCTTTGTGCAAATCGAATTCTAGAACATTCGCTAGTCGTATTCAGCAGTCCAGGGGAATTTGGAAAAATTAGAATATTGGGGAATTAGTTCAGTGAGTAGCGGTGTCCGTTGCTGACATTTCCAGAGTGAAAATATCATCAACGATCAACACTGTTGACTTTCGTGATTTGCCACTGGTTGTGTGCACCGTTGTAGGCGATGGTATGTGGATCGTCCAGTTTTTCAGACCCTCGCCCAGAGCGGCGTTGACAGAAGTTTGTAACTTCAAGAAACCGGCAGAGACCCGACAGGTCGAAAGTGACATACTGGCTGGCAGCATGTTATGTTCATAATAGGTAAACCATAAGTATCATTCATAAGGGCGTTACGCCATTGTTAATCATATCAATGTTCTATTTCAAAAACTTACTTTTTGGTGGTCTTGATATGATTATTTTTTCATTTCATCGTGAATGCAAATATGGGATATATCAAATTATTTGATGGCTCGTAATCTAAATCATAATTTTCGCTCATTTTAACACAAGCACTTGTAACTAGAATAATGATGATTGGGAAAAATAGTCATAACTGATCACGAACTTGATTTTGAGAAGCAATAAAAAAATGTATCAGTTATTAAATTGCGAAATGTAAATAATTTTCTTCTTTATTTATTAACTAAAATAAATCATTTTATATATCAGTTGAATTAAAATTAAGAAGTAAATTATATGAATCTTTAGTGACTTTAAGTAACTCGATGAGTAATGTAGGCCTTAATTTTCCAGGCTCTGGATGCTCCTCCCCTATCGGTGAAGCCGAGGTACTTGTTCGGAGGCAAGGCCCTCACTCTGCAATCAATTGGCCGTGGATATGCCCGCCGCCTAACATTCGAGCCCGTTGGATCCAAACTCAATGAGAATGACAATTTCTTCTGGACTGACTCCAGACCTGAAGGGTTTGTGTTTGAGGTCGAGGCCGTGTCCATTGGCGACAAGTTCACGATCTACGATGCTAACCATGAACCTCAGGGTATTCTGGAAGTTGTTCAGCAGCAGGTAATGATCGAATTATATTTTTATGGAATAAACTGAAATGTTTAACTTTAATTAAGTATTAGATTCTAACCAACACCTTCGATTTATTTGCAGAAAAATCAAATTGAAATTGAGCAGAAGATTCACGACAATGGATCCATTGACAAGAAAGTTAAAATCAACACCCTTTGCAAAGTGGAGTGGTACGAAAATGACGGTGCTATTAAATTGGTGCCCGTGACTGGTGTGGCTATCTTGAAGAAGGGCAGAGGAAACGCAACCGTGTCCAGGGTGCTCAACGTCGCCATCGGCATCAAACAGCTCAGGAAGGGTTACGAACTCAAGCCTGGCATTGAATCCTCCTCCAGAAGGGTCACCGTCAATGGTGGTGATATTAAAGACATTCCTTGCCAGTATTGCATTGTTGGCCTAGAGAAATATGAACTGCCCGCTATTGGTAATTATTATTTCTAAACTTTCTCCTATTCAATATTTTTTTTGCTGTTGCAAGACATCATACTAAAATATTTTGTAATTTTAGGGACATTCGTGGATCCTCGCATCATTCCTGGTTTCTATTACCGCGTCAAGCCGGCCGGTAGCAGAAGGCACCTCTTCGAGGGTCGCAGCATGATGCTGCAGTCCGTTGGCATGGGATACGGAAAGCGCATCACTTTCAAACCCGACACTCTTAACGAGCCAGAGAACTACTTCTGGTCGGATTCACATCCTGAAGGTCTTGGTTTCGAAACCCGCGCCATCCATCCGGGCATGAAATTCTCAATCACAGGAAATGGGGTTAGTAGTCAAACATCTTGTTCACTCGAAATAATATCTGGTCCGATCTCTGTGATGTTGCAATTGCATTTCATCCAATACGTGTCTGACACATCAGAATGATAAATAAAAGCTTGTAACACACCCCCTTGGCGAGTGGCCACCATAATACGAACGTGTTCAGAGACATCATACGATAAAACTTCTTTCTGACTGATTTGTTTACTTTTTTCTATTTATACTCGTGTCAAAGTTCAAGATACTTTGGCAGAAGGACAATTTCTAATTACATTTTACTTTGGCTTCCAGCCAAGAAAATGGGAGTTGATTAAATAACCTTGGCGGTTGTTTTAGGATTTGTTTCTATTTATACTGACGTTATTTGTTTTGTTTTGCAGGGTCTTTTGGGAGAAGCTAGCGTTTTCCGCGCAGATTTGCCCCAGGCTGAGGAAAAGACAGATTACGTAGATGTTCCAGGGAAGCGAGGAAAGGCAGTTGAGAAATACGTTCATGTGGACGTCACATGCCACGTGAAGCTAGCCACCACAGGTGGTGGGTCCGCGGATTCCGAGGTGCATCTCATGAAGGTGTCAGGAGTAGCTGTGGTGCGCAAGGAGCCCGGCCAGGCTGTCGCCAAATTAGTGAAGGTCTTCAACGTCGGCTTGGACTCACAGTTGAACCTGTTGTTCGCGCACTCACAGACCGAACTTACTTTCCATCCAATGCCCTAAATAAATCACGAGGTCCGAATGGTGTTGCAATACCTGTGACGGCAGTCGTCTCACATAGAGGTATTGTAATACTAAAAACCTACCAGGCGCGACATAGGTTTCGTCAAATGCCAATCGATTGGTCTCGAGTCTGCAACCGAGAAATGGTCTGAATGTGTGACCGATGCTGCTTGCGATTCGGTTGTATACTCGTTTCAGCTGTTAGCTGAAAAGTATCTACGAGCTACACGTCATCAAGCTCAAGTTATATACCATCACCGCTGCGAAGACTGCTATAGTAACGACACAAATATAAGCTGCTTTCAATAATGGGATACGCAGTCTACAGCCTTCTACAAAATCCCAAGGCGATTTGTGTCGGAAATTGAAGTTACTATAAGTACTTTCCAAAAGCAAGGATTGATCAGTATTTTAATTTTATTCATTCGTAATTTGTTAATTTGTAATACAATCACAATCAAATTGGAATTTTGAAATTTTGTACCGGAGAGAATAGGAAAAAGACTAGTTTATTATGAGTTACTTACCTTATCGGGACATAATTTAATTTATTATTTTCTTCTCGAATATTGTAATACATTAATCAATAAATCAGCCTATTTGATTGAACCATGTTTTTATTTTATTTTCCCCAAGAATTCCGTATTCCGAACCCAAAAGCTGAACCTTATGCAGGTTCTAAAAGACTAAAGAAAAAGACTATAATAAAAGTGAAAAAGAAATTTAATGCCTCGTGGACGAGGCATGCGATTTATTTTACATACCAAAACGACTGAACGTTTATATTATAATAGATGAAACCAGACATCTTTTATCGATACTGGGAACTACTCTAATAAAGTTTGCTATAAAATGCTATAGATGACTCTGTTTTAGGTGTATGATTAATGATCTATACACTAGATGGCGTTGTTAGCAAAAATTACGTGGCGGGAGCCCGGCTACCAAAAAACTACAAAACTCAGCAGTCCTTCGCTAGGTGGCGCTATTCCAACAAAAAAGTTGTCAAAGTTTATGGGTTCAGCTGCCTCTACCAAGAGCGCGCCTCACGAGCGTCGAGGCGTGTAAAACAAGTTATGACTACGTAGAGACACAGATACGAAGTGAGTTTGCCGGGAACACTCTGCATGACTCCGCCGGCGGACGGCAACCGCGCTGGGGGTCTCGACGTCGTACGACGCAACTATACGAAAGTCGCGATGTGCCAAATATTAACTGGGAGACAGTGAATTGGTGCGATAACACGATTTATAACACGAATATATTACGAACGGTGAACACCATGGCTGAAGTTAGGTGCGCTAGTGTTTTATTAATGTGCATTTTATATAGTGTCACAAGTTTTAATCTGGAACCGAGGATCCCTGTGATAAAGTTCGGAGAGCCAGGCTCTTATTTTGGATTTTCTGTTGCGGAACACCTCACCGTCAACGGAGATGGATCTAACATAAGTTGGTGAGTGCTGATCTGATCTTAGCGGAACTTATCTTGCAGTAATGAGACGTTATGATGTCATATGTGAAGGTCGCCGCCTTCCACATGCTCTATCGGTCTGTTGATCTTGCTTCTTTGAGCGCAGTGTACGAAAACTTATGTTCGAGTGTGATATGAAAATTATCAGAAATGCTTATCAAGAATTTATGAAGCCATTGTAATTTGCAGTGCCTATACCTATACGCTAAGCTCGCTAAGTAAACTTGTTTAATGAGTTACATTTTATGTAACTTGTAGCCTGTTGGAACTTTGTTTATAAAACAATTTGGACTGAGAAATAAATCACGTGCAGATTTTCTAACAAGGAGGTACTTTAGTTAAAGAGCTCTTATCAAGGTTGAGACAATAGCCTCTTAAAAATACCAATGGTACAATGGTAGAGCTTAAATTTGAGCGGAACTGAACAACAAAAAGGTGTCTCCTGGCGTAAGCCCTGTCCCTACCTGTCGTACTGAGCGCATTTCAAAGGACTCAGAAAAAGTACCTACCTGAGAAGTTTGGGTCAACCAAAAACATTTCCATATTCATTAAATAACCCTTAAATAGAGAAAGGAGTAAATACTGTGCAGTGTTTTTGTTTAACAAAAATGATGGTAAGGGACAGTACGGTCTACAAAACAGTGAAAGATTTTGGCAATTCTAAAATAATTTGAAATGTAGAACTAACAAAAGGGCCAAAGTTACTTCACTCACAGCTCTTCCGTATTCTCTATCTGCCTCATGAATGGATACGCATATAAACTGCAGAATATATAATGAATGAGCGGAATACATCTCGATACGAGAGCAGGGCTGTGACCTAGTGCGCAGCGGCGCCAGGCCGAGCATTGCACCCAGCGGAGCTAATTCTGCATCACCTCGTGCGTACACGAGAGATGTCATCATGTCACTGATACTGATCGATATGTCACTGATGTCACATCACTACTGCGAACTCTCTTAGATAGTGAGGTATTGAGACTTGTTGACAGACGTAGCAGTGAAAATTGATTCCGAATTTAATTTATAATTCCTCTGAGTGGTGATAGCAATGTATTGATTGGAATAGAAGAGATCTTGTCCGTCCAAACAAATTTTAGCATTCGTTGAATTTTTTTCAACAGGATGTGGTGAAAATCTAGATTAGGCTACGGGGCCCTTCATTATAAGATATGAGAATAACAATATGCCTTTGTAAAATATTTGCGAGTCAGCACAGTTGATATTAGGTCTAATTTCCTGGATGATTATAGCAAGATCAAACATAACAAAAATCTGTATTCGTAGTACTGAAACATGAATAGTTAGACATCTACTCATCTTGTTCTTAGTGTATCTTTTTATGTTCGACATTTTATTTTGTTACAAGAGCAGAATTTCAGCTGTGTATCGTCTAGATCGAAACCATCGCTGTCATCATAGCGAGCGATTAGGGTCGTCGCCAAAGGAACTGTTCAAGTTGCCAGGACGGAAGTGCACTTGGCTCATGAAACGAACCCATGAATTTGTGTTCACTCATATCGAAGATTATTTGCCAATGATGGAAAATACTACTTCCATTTCGAATGCTACGCTTTCAACTTTTCGGACTATTGCTTTCAATTTCAAGGGTTTTGGCTGTTCAAATATACATTTCCGTTAGGAGATTAGCGTTCCACGGATGAAATTCCTAGTAATTGCTGTCTCATAGTTACACAATGACACATCATGTTTCATAGACACTCGATATTGATGAATCGACAAGGAAAAATATTGAAGCAAATTACGAACATGGTTTGAGTGCGATTCTGGGCGATCGGAGTGTGACCTACTAAGAAAGGGGCGCCAGACGGAAGAAGATGAGGTTTGCTCAAAGACTACATTGTGCTTACTTACAAACATTTCCTTATTACTTACGTAGTCATACATTTATCGATCGGAAATATCCGCGAATTAGCACATTAGTAATCAGAAAGTCTAACTCTAACCAATGAATAAGTAAATAGCTATTTGATGTGTATGTACCGACGCAGTAGGTATTTCATCAACCTGAGTCAGCTAACGGTAGTTTCAGCTGAGTTTTTGTTTCAATACATCACCGTAAATTGCAACGCGCGGTCCATACAAGAACATTTTGATTTTTGCTATGTAACGTATTGCTTCGTTAATAAGGAACAATTTCAGTTTCAACTCGGGAAGAGTTCAAGGAACTTTTCAAGAGCAGATCTTATCGAAAAGGAAATTAAGGAACGCAAGTCAGGATGAGTCACAATTTCAGTCTCGTTTACTTTTCACTAGACGAGCTCGAGTGTGTCTGAAGCTGGAACAGATCCAACGACTCCCCGCGGGTGGCGGACTGTCGGTGGCGATATATCCTCGACCCACTCTTTATTTATATCCTGACCGAGATGTCACTGCGCTTGAATTCGCCAAATATTTTATCCTACATGTTCTTTTACTTCGCTTCTAAGATTCAAAATTGTTCAGCAAAAGTTCGAAGCACGTTTTATAGTCACAAAATTAATTATGTCTCGGTTTTACCAATTGGCGTTATCTGTGTGATTGTTCTAAGATCTTGTCGCGATAGTTTTTTTTTTAATGGCGGCGTTCTTTTGTTTTAAACGGATGTCAACGCATAAAAAATGTTTCTACGAATAAGTTCTATGAGAACCTAATGTTTTAATTGAGACGCACATGTAAGATTCATTAAGGATTACTTATGTATCTTCCTCTTATATATTTTTTTGTTTTATTACTTTGATGAAGAGTTCATGCTCATGTGTTCCAAAAATAATTTTGGTGCGATAAAAAACATAGTTATTGTTCCAGGCTGAATTTGTCTTTTCAGTAATTGTACGTCTTGGGAGCTTTTGAAACTTCATCATCATAACATCACGCTTGTATTCGCCAAAGGGTTAGGCAGAGGTGTACCTAATAGTACACCCACGTTTCGCCAGTTATTTTTCAGTTCTATTTCATAGGGAGCGAGCCTATTGCCATCAATCGGGCACAAATCCAGACTCTGTGGCTGCTACTGAGAAATCCCTGATGGAAAAACCCAATAACACTTTGCCAGACCTGGAATCGAACCCAGGACCTTATGCTCAGCAGTCACGCTTGCAACCACTAGACGAACGAGGCAGTCATACCAAGTTGAGAGTCGGGAGTCGAATCTTTTGAAACTTTACAGTATGAAATCTGTAAAATATTGCCCCCATATTGATAATTTTTGAAATCGAGAGACGGACCGATTCAAGACAAAATATTTGTAGTGTCTTATCGATACCCACTTTCATTGACAAAACCACGTTTACAATATAGACGTCCACGTTGTATAAATTACGTTATCAGATCACGTATTATCATCTCTGTCCATACTAAGATCGTAAACATTATGTCTAACACAGACATAGTATGTAAATACTAGGTCATAGGCTCTCGATAAGTAGATAGTTCGATTACTTACTGGCCACAACCAGTAGTTTAAAAGCTTGGCTTTTATGTAATTTAACCCACAGTTAGTATTACTGGCCGTTATCGAGGCCATATTACAAGATTATGTGTGCACTCCGTTATTTTACAAATAAATTACTGGGTATGTCAATAACTTTATGCATACGAAATAATGTTGACTGAATTAAATATCTATAGAGGCTTTTATTTATTTTTTACTTACATATCGATACGGGCGTAACCGCCATTTTGGGCAAAATTTGATTTTAATGCAGTAATGCTTAGTTTTTCGTCTTCTTTCCATTGGTATATTTAAAATTTCGATATTCGCGAAAAAAAAGGTGGATACACCCAGAATTTTTGGATCGCTAAACACTGATTTTCTTTAAATTTTAGGGTGTATACGAAGTCTATTTTTTTAATTGTTAGATTTACGATGTTCTTTATCTCAAAATTCTTACAAGTTTTGTCATTTATAAGCACAAAAAGTTATGTCGGAAAACTGTTTTGTTTTTTTTTGTTTTTTGGTTCTCCTGAAAAATCGTGTTTTGGTGGATACGCTCTTTGAGCCTAAAGGTATCGATATGTAAAGAAGGTTCATCCAAATAGGTTTACAAAGCGATTGCGACAGTATTTTCTTTAACTTCACGTACTTTTATGGTGTTATGGAGTAAGCGCAGACTATCCCGTATTCTCACATTCCATGAAAGTTTCTTGCACATTCATCAATCTTTATGGATGCCAACACCATAAATAAAGGTAAGAATACATCTCAGTTCTATTCACCGTACTTTATAGTTGTGAATGTAAATGCACGTACTTCGAATACGGACTCAACTCTCAAAGGTTTTGAACTAATACCTTGTACGTGGGAGTAATACGTAACTTTAGTAGTTTACACACAAATAGAGACATTTTCTCACCGTTCGACGTGATATTGAACGTGTTTGTTTATGAAAATACGTGTTTTTGTACCCTTTCAAATGTATACAGATTTTTATTGTGTTTGGATGAAAAATAACTGCTCTGTAGTCCCCAGTTTTGAATGTGAGCAGGTAATAAACGTTTCAAGTCTGTTTGACACTCAATTTACGTTTTATATCGTGTAAATAAATAAGTTTTATTTTGTATGTAAATAGTAGTTAATGACGTGCGTCTCGTTTCAATAATCCCGTGGATGTAAGTGGGGCTGTTCCCCCGGTCTTCCAATTAAATTGTTCACACGTCGAGCACAGCGGGGAGTCAGTAACGATGCTACTCTGATGAGTGTCTTTGGACCAATGCGGGAAATTCAATAACATAAATATTTGAGAAGCGATTTGTTACAATTTAAATTTATTTGTATGCGGTTTAGTTGTTTGAATAGACTTTTAGACCTTTAAAGGGACTTTGAATGAATTACAAATGAACGTTTGAAGCTATGAGATAATACGGACGCTGTCGCATGTCGGATGGTAAAGGAAAAGCGCGTAAAGGTAAAGTTGTTACAGCAAATAAAGTGATTTATGTATTTTTCAATATTGATGTAAAGGCTCAAAGATGCTTGTATGGTTATTGCCTTTAACAGCGATAGACGCAATTACACAAAAAACTTGAGCTGCTTCCACATTCCTGATTATCGGCTGAGCTTGACTTAACGTGAAGCTCCAATTATGGCGTTTACCCATGATTTACGAGACGTTGGAGGTAGACTATTTGTCCATGGTGTTATCTACGTAATCGCTCTAACATCCTCATAATGGTGCCTGTAACTGGCCGTTATTCCAGAAATTGTGTTCCAATTATCGGAAGCAACGGCAGCTACGGCTAGTTCTTGTTTATTTACCGCCGGTATTTATAAACTAGTAGTAAACTGTCCGGCACGACCGGCGACTGTCAAAAATAAAATGTCCAAACAAACTGGAGTCAGGTGTGGAATTTATTGGTTATTTGAAATGTCTCCAGGATCTTTATGTGTAGCAGATGATCCTCTATCCTGTTCGTATGTAAATATGTATTTGTATAATATTATGTATGTATGCGTCGTCACGGCTTCTCGTAACGGGATAGACAGAATACGAAGTGAGGAAACGCAGCAGGTTTGTCGTAGCTCGGTGCGCTCGGTAATAAGATGTCGGCTTTGAGATCGTAAGGTTGCATGAAGTGACAACTCGCTGGTCTGTCGCCGGGGACCACGATTGCTATCCGTTTGTCTGTCGATTCTCACAACTTTACTAAGCATTGATGGTTAGCGTGAAGCGTCGTATTTTGTAGAACAAACTGGTCCTTTGAAGGGAGAGGAAGGTACGGGCGAAATGGTTTAATGACTTGTGAAAGATGACGGAATTATGCATGGAACGAAAAATATTGAGAAAAGTTTTCATATTTCATTTAAAGTACGTGATAGATACTAGATTCACAAGAGATCAAACGATGAAATTGCTTAGTTTATGACGGTAGTAAACAAAATTACTCACATATTCCAGTTAGTACTAAAGATAGCGCATACTATTTGAGTCAGCTACAAGTAATCATGCTATGCAAATTAACACTCACTAGATAAATAGCGGCATGCACTCCCATTCATATTTAAATTGTACAATAATTTACCGTTAGGTAATTGTTGGCACCAACTCCATTTTGTTTTCCAATGGCACCAATTATTATATCAAATGCAATTAAAACTAGGATTAGCCAATATTGCGGTTACAATCGTAGTTATTATCAATGTGACAGATCTAACTCATAATTATTATGTGCGGTGCAACAATTTGTTCAGTTATTTTGAGATATTGATCGGTGGACCTACAATACTTTAGTTTTACTACCTTAGATATTTGTTGGCTCTAGATATTTGTGTCTAAACGGAAAATAAATCATACATCGTCATCATCTTCCTGTCCTTGTCTCATTCTACTTGGTGTCAGCGCTACACGTTTTCTTCTTTCATTCTCCCCTGCCAGACGTTACGGCATCATTTACTTCTTTCTCTTTCATATAAATCGTAAATAACGTAAATCATACAAATCTCTCCATATAGTTTTTCCGAAAACCCAACCGACATTTTCTTTTCATGCACTTCAAAAATGAGGGTGACCGTTTTGAAGGTTCAAAATCATGTGCAGTTGAGCTTAGCCTTTTCCTGTTTCAACATAATGACACTTCACATCAGCCCCATGTTTCAAAAGGGAAAATCAAGACCCTTACCCCTATGGCTCTACATATAAGAACATGAATAAACAAACCTGGAACAATAGCATCTGAGAATTGACTTCAAAGTTGGTAGTACTAGAAGAAATAGTACATACATACATGCATAACATCACGCTTGTAATCCCCGAAGGGTTACGCAGAGGTGTAGTCAGGTATACCTTATAGTACACCCACATTTCGCCAGTTAGGTTTTGAGTCTATAGCCATCAACTAGGCACAAATCCAGGCTCCGGGCCTGCTACTAAGTAATTCCTGATGGAAAAACCCAATAACACTTTGCCCGACCCGAGAATTGAACCCAGGACCTCATGTTCAGCACTCGCGCTTGCGACCACTCGAACCACGAGCCAGTCGGAGAAAGAAATAGTAGTGATAGGAAATTATATAAACTATTGGGACGTGATTAACTGTTAAGTTACTTAAGCTACAAAATATCTCATTCTTTAGTCTTCATTGAGACAAGTCTGCCAAACAAGTATTCAAATTAAAAGATTTTTCTCTGATTCATTAATTGATTAAAAATAATAATTTATCAGACTGATTCCCTAAATCGCTAAAGATGAAAACATATGTGGGTTAGCGAAGCAGTGAAAATGAGGAAGAATGGACTAACTGTAAATTTGCTTCTTCTCCTTTTGTGTCGATAGTAGGTCATGTCAAATAACTTGGGTTCAGTGTGACCACAAGAGTAACGGCGCGTGCAGGTAAAGAAGGAGATGGAAAAAGATAGTGGTCAACAGATAGTGTACAAGATCCAAAGATAAAGCTAGCCTAACGTAATAACGACTACAAATGAGAACTGGGACCAACGGCTTAACGTGCTTTCCAAGGCACGGAGGAAACTCGGTATGTAATGGGTGGTTATCCATCCACAGACCAACCTAGGCAAGCCTTAACCTAAAGATCGAGCTGAGTGGCTGTGCGGGTGTTGAGTCTTTATCTATCAAATAAATAAAATTGAAATATCCATTTGTAATTTCAAACTAACTGCTTTTTACTGAATGCATATGAAAGTATGTACGGTACTTTATAACAAAAAATATTTTTTTTAAAGTTTTTTTTTTTGTCGGTCTTTCTGTCTGTTTCTTCCGGCCAATCTCCGAAAAGGGGGGACCGATTTTGATGGGTCCTTTACTGGCAGTTTACTGATGATAAAAGGAGTAACTTAGGTAACTTTTATTTTTAAAAAAGATTAGGGCTCCATGCAAAAAAAAAAACCCTTGAAATTGTTAATGAAATCCGAATATTGTGACAACAAGCTAGCCTAACATATCAGATCTGAAGATATAACGTAAATCGGTGCGTGCACATACATTGTTATTAGACCGCGTATTTCTGAATGCTGTGAATAGAGCGCCCACATTCGACTCGTATTGTTTATTGCAGATATGGAAGATAACATTTAGATTCCATTTGAGATTGTTGCCTTGTATATAGTATTGTGTGCTTATCAGGCTATGTAACTGTTGCTTAGAAGTTGAGTGGACTACGTTCTTATTATTATTTTCTGATTTTGATCATAAAATTCAGTGTTTTGAAGTATTTTTGCATCATTACCTAAGATGTTTTATACACAAAAGGAGGTGTCTGATGAGATGACGAGTAATAGAGAATTATGGAAGAAGAAGACATGCTGCGCCGATCCCAAATGAATTGGGATAAGGGCAGGAATGATAATAACTAAGATACTTTAAATATGATCTGGAAATAAAGTAACCTACCTATCACTGCACCCTATTTGATCATAAAATATGTTGTGATTCCCTGGACAGACATATCAGCAAATGATTAATGACGTCATATTGGCTGATGATGATTCCATTTGAACTGCTCCAATAAAGTTTAACAAATCTCCACTTTAATCTGCTTTCGACTAAGACAGCATCTACAATAAGACATATTTAAAGACATCTATAAATTATCGTAGATTTATTCCAAGTAATAGAAACTGAAGAAATTTCCGACAGGCTTTCATTACAGCCGACTATAAAACGTAATGACGAATACGAAACATAGGCAGTAAACAATTCAAGATCAAGTAAGTGCATGGGCCAGTACGTCCGCCCACCTTGCGTAGGCGCCGCCTGACGACTGCGCAGTCGCACTCAACCAGTCCTCGAACCTGCACCAACCTCACACGAACAACTCACCATCGACTTTATTCAAATTAACAACCTCAAGTAGAGCAATGATCACCAAGCTCAAAATGTCGCAATCTCCGGGTAATTATCGCTGTATATGGCTATTATCGCCTTAATAACCACTTCTGACATGGAACCTGTGTACCGTAATTGATGGTTAAGATTTAAGACATATTTTATTTGAGTAAAGTAAGTTAACGTGGTGCGCATGCGGGAAGCGTTATAAGTACCGGTTACTGGATAATAAAATTTAATTAAAATGTGAGTTAACTGTGCTGTTGACTTTTGAGTTGATTGTGGTAGTCATTATTAATGTAAACACATCAAAAGTGCATAAAATACATAAAGTGCAGAAAATAGTGTTTTAGAAAATTATGTAGTAGCAAAGGCGAGTTAGGACATTGGATGAATGCAAATACAGGTTTTGTTCAATAAATTGGCCGTGATTCATGTCTTTTAAATATGAAAGATGGATGACTATAAACGTTATTCTATTGCATAGATGCAAGGCGAGCGAGTTGCCGCCAAAGTCCGCGCTTCATTGGAAGCAATTGATATGCAGAATGCGACTCAATCACACGGCAGCTGGCTCCATTGAATTAATCAATCACCACGATTATTACACTGTATGAATAAAGCTACTTTGTTCTCTTGAGAGGGTAACATCGTACGAGTGTTTGTAATCTAATAACTCACTTAGTTATGAGTCCGGGCAATTTTGATTCAGTATCAGGGTTTGACTGAGAAACAGGTTAGAAGATGTCCTGTTTGTAGTTACATAATTTGACAATCCTTTTGAATTTAAAATAAATTACTTGCTGAAAACTTGAAATCTTTTTCAGAATTTTAGCCAAGGAATTGTAAAGCAAAAAAACCCAGTTATCGATATCAACAGCTCTTGAAACAAAACACTTTCTGAATGAATATAAATGAAAAACAAAATACGTTATTATAACAACAGAAAAAAAGATAAATAAACCAATAAGGTCACAGAGCTGAAGCTCGAGAGACAAAAGTAATAACGATTATTTCAGAATATCGGGAATTATATTGACTCGACAATTGTGAGTATCGATATACTATCCTTTAATTATTATTTAACCTCTTAATTTTTTCAGTACACTACACTTGACCTTTTTTAAGCACGTTGAGCAAACGATATTGTCAAAATTGCGGGAAACAGCATAGAAACGACAAGTATGGCAGAAGAAAAGGAAGGTAATCACCCACTGTTGGCTGTTGGGTACGCCCTACAGTGGGTGATTACGGACTGTAATGATGATGATGATGACCTTTATTCTCTTTGCCATGTATGGTAGTATGGTTATGAATTATGTTATTCTAGCCAAATCCAATATTTAAAAAATATACCTTTTATCTTAATTTGACCGAGACCTATCTTTTGAGAGTATTTTTTTTACGACTGAGCTTTAAGTATGGTCCCCACATTGTGTGGTAAGTTGCCTGTCTTCTTTATGTAAGAGGTAAAATAAACTATGAAAGGACTGTAGTACCGATATAGATTTCTTCTCGGTCACTATTCACGTGAACTACGACCTGCCGTTCGTTATTACTGCTCGTTTACAAGCTACTGATAGCCACTAGTAGTTAAGATATGGTGAGCTTACTGAAGTGATTCAATTTTGTTGTCTTGTAGGTTATTTTGTTATTGCTTTGTTTATTATAATTTGTGTTTATAAATTATTTTATATCGATACTATCAGCATGCAAACGCTTTTAACTATTTTATACCGGTACCGGTAAATAGTTAAAACGTATGTAATGCAGTGCATTCTATGCATTTCCTGCATGATTTAAAACATTTTTAATTAAAGTAGAGAAGGAAATAATCCACATTTGGGACAGCCTAGTCCGGTCTGCATTTTATCACGTAAGTCGCGAAAAAAAACAGACAAAAACGATACCACTATCCGTATAAAGGCAGTTACAGATCATTAAAACAAAAAACGGTTGGTTCCGGATTGAGCGACCTGTTTGAGTTTGACTCAGATTGAATGTCTGATTCGTGCAATATTTCGATAGCGTTATCGAAGTAACCCAATTCGGGCACATCTGTCCCTATTCCGATAGATAGTGCAGATACGTTGCTATCTCTGAAATGTTGTTGCTAAAGCAGAAACCTATTTGTGAAACGCTGTTCGATACTGAAATATTTCTGATTGGTGTCAAGTTAACATATTTGTTGTTTTTAAAAAAAATCCTTGTAAATATAAACGGATACAAAACATTCCACACAAAACAAATGAATGTAACTATAACGGTTTAGGTAATAGCGGAACAAAACTGATTGAGTCTAATAATTAAGTTTAATTCATCATAACTGTCCGAGCTGTCAGCGAGACAAGTAAAGGTTTTTGTCATATTACACTGAGCTCTTTGTTCCAAAGCGAAAACTTGGAGCTGGAATATTTCGAGCGGCCCGCTCACGTTCCGAACATCGCCGGCTTCTTTTATTAGTTTATTTTTTGTGGCAGGTCTTTACGCGGCGAGCTTTATTTCTTTTTGTTGCAGTCCAGCCTTGTATGGCCTGTAGCCTTCGTTAGCGCGAGCAAGGTCACAAGCATTTGCTCTCCCATTCGATATAACATCTTTCAGCTTTTTGTAGACCAACAGAACCAGTAAAATTTTGAGGCCAGCTTAGGCCATTCCACGAGAGAACCCATAACTTTAATTTAGTTGATTCGTCTTGATCGTTACAGAAACCGGTCTTATTGTAATTAAATAATTTACAAGGCGATAAAATAAAAAGCTTGTAAACTTTATGGGTTTATGGGAAACGAAAACGATGACGATAGTGGTACACGCATTATTGCTTCATTATACAATGAATTATTAATTTTATTCAGTCTTAATAACCGGCGAAGCGGTAACTGGTGATAACGTTATAAAAACGTGGAGTTTTCGTTAATTTATCTGTTATCATAGTGAGATTAGTAGTGATAATCCCACTGATATCGAGTAACCACGGTCGCCCCTGCTTGTATAACTCAAGGTAAAACGCCAGTATGACGTTATCGCGAACCTTTGGGGACAGATTGTAAAAAAGCGATATTACCTAATTATTTTAAAATTATGGGTTATACTGCGAATTTATTTAACTTCCTTAATTAGATACAAGAATATGGTGGTAATGGTGGTTTTTGTTCTGCTCTCAAATGTATATTAGTTTATTTTGTTTGTATATGTGTATTAGTAATAAAGCATATAAAGTTTCGAAAACACGAAGTTATTTTTTTAGATGATATTTTGTACCCTTTCACAATGTTGCCATATTTAATCCAAAGGTTTACTGGTAGAGAATGGATTGGGGCATTAAGTCCGCCTATTGTACATGAAGACAAAATTAATAAATAATAATGGTGGACTTACCCATACCTACAATAATTAGTTGCATTAACGTAATAAAATTAAGGAAAGTTCAAATATTAAGTCAATTCGATGTTTGTGTCCCTCCCTTCGGAACAACCAAAGATAATTGAGTAAATGCTCTTGTCATGTTCTTTAATTTATGTAAGCAGCGTTTAAACTTTTTTTAATCTTTTGGCTGTCAAGTTGTCACACTTTTTCTCTGCCCATGATTTCATGTTATAATTACTCCTTCTTTTGTAAAAACGTCGGCATTTCTCTGTCGCCAAACAAACTGTGAACTAATTACAGGGATTCATCTTCACTTCATATTTGTTCATGACGCGTCGCCAACGTAGTCACATTTAAAAAGCGATTTAGCGAGGCGAGGGACACGACATGATATTTTCTCCTCAAATGAGCTGAGTTCCCAGGCTATTGTCGACAAGCCGCCTTTTAAGGAGAGCCCGCGCGGCTACAGGCGGATCTCAAACCAGATTCGTTTAATCTCACCCGTTTTTCGGACAACTTTTAGCGCTGATAACTTTATATCGCAGTTATTTCATGTAAAGTTTTCCTTATTGGACGACACTGTAATTATGGACAGACACTGAAATTGGGCAGACACAATAAGTTTCTTTAAAAATACTGCTTTAAAATGTTTAAATACAGAATTATGGGTAATTTCAAGAACAAGAGCGGACCACTTACACAAACGTGACCAAAATTGTTAAAGTAACTATTTTGCATGCATCTGTGTACGTAATATCGAGGAAGTATGAGCGTAAAAGCGTCAGATGATGCCTTATTCGTGATTTGAGAATAGCTGTCTGCGGAGCCTTATAATCTCGGACGAAGACTTACTGCCTAGAGAGGCAATAAAGTGTGGGAGTGAGGTATAAATCGCAACTCCCTGTGTGTGCCTCCGGAGGGGCGCAGGCGCACATTCCCTCTAATTGGACGTCTGCGCAGCGTCGCGCGTCGCCCAGTATGGTATCGGACCTCTGTACGACACTGACCACTTTCGCTAACTCCCATACTTCGGCTTCTTTCGCGAAATAAACTGGATTTTTATTGACCCATAAAAACAACAATTATTTTAATTTATTGTTATTGGAACCCAACATTGAATGTAAAACTTATCTGAATAAGTACACCAATTTGATTGCGTTCTTGTCGTTATTATTTACGTCATTTCAGGCGGAGATGTTTCCTCGAATTGGTATTTTAATATTAAAATCTCACATCTTATTTACTTATTCGAAATGATGATCCCACTGTGTTTTAATTTAAGATATGAGAGGAATGCTATAAAATATTGATAGAAAACGTTAAGATGTCATAACTTATTCCGAATTTACGAAGCCATTGATTTTAGTGTTGTTTCTTTGTATCCTTTGGACTATAACTCAAAACAGATATTTGGGTAGACCCTAAAAATTATAGATTTTGAGTATCTCAGTTATTTAATTCTTTTACGTTTTTCGGCACCTAACAAATAGCGATAAAATTCTTCGAAATATTCTAAGACAATAAATTCATTGGTTTCGGCTGTTAATTTTGTTTTATTTGAGGCAGTTCGTGATTTAAACAGAGTTAGAAACAATAGTATGTTATTGTAGCAACTTGAAGGAGCCGGTAACCCTCGGCTTTATTGTCAAGAGTTTTTGTTCTGCTCTCAATACGTCAGTACCAGTATTAGTTCAAGGTTGGTCAACGAGTCATTGACTTTTTAAACACTTCAGAAGTTTATTGAATCAGAGTGTTTGTTAAGTATATTCACGTTAAAGAGAATGCATAGCATACTTGTAACAGGTATGAATTGATAAGTAAATAATAAATAGGAATGAGAGTAAAATCACATCGTAAATACTATAAACGTACCCGCTATCTCGAACAATAAAATCCGAAACGAGCCAACGTAACATAATAAGATTTCTAGTCCACGATACAAAGGGGCCTACATATCGCATCAGCTCATTTTACACCTAGTTAGGCCCGCTTCTCCTACCATGCGCGGCCATTGTGTAGAACCCCCCTTGTTATGGTAAATAGTTGGCCTCGGGCCTCTTCAGGCCTCGTCCCTGTGATTGCGGCCACTAAGACTTGTTAGTGTTTTCAATGGGATTATTATTGTGGCGATTGTTAGGCCGAGCTTGAGCTTGAGAATGTATTAAGAGGATTGTGGAGAAGCTTGTTTAGTTAGTTCGTGTTATTGATAGCTTTAGAAAGGATGAGTCAGTTGCTTTAAGTTCTGTCTAAGCCCTATCATGATTATGGTCAAGTGTCAACACTAACACTGATTCATCGCTGACTTCCTATAAATATGCTGCTGAAGATTTACTTTGCAAGTGAGAAAACGTGACTTGTATTTCAATTGGTTTTTGCAACTTTGGCAAGAAACTATGTACTTACATTTTAAGAGCATTTGGTATCTTTTCGATCAACTAGGGAATAACGAAAGTGACTGTCGCGTGATTTCTAGGAATAACTCCCAATTTTCGAGTAAACCCTGTCGAACAACAGTAGGGTCAGGTAAGACCCCTAAAAAGGTGTATCGCGTTTTGAGGATCGAGATTTGAGGTTAAGACCGTCTCGAGCGTGTTGTGGTGTCGGCAATTTGTCAATAAGGGTCGTTGTGGGCATTTACATATTTTTGGTAATTCCTGCGTCTTTTGATCGTAGTTCCATTCGGTTAATTGGGAATAGAAACAGTTTGCACGTAGTAAAGACTAGCTTCTGCCCGCGACTTCGTACGCGGATCCTGTTGCTTATGCCAGCGACAACGGGGTCGTCAAAATCGAAGATCTGAAACGTCTGATGTCGAATTCTAAGAGCCCGGGGACGGGAAAACAACGGGATGCGCGAGACGATTCGAGACGTTCCAGATCTTTCAGTTTTGTAAGTCAGAAGTCGATGCGTAGATACGTTTGGAACTCAAGCGTAATTCTCTATCCGTGAACGTCTCCGACTCGCGAGACAATGCGTGACGTTCACGATCAGTGGTCAGTCGCGCATCATGTTCTTCACAGTTCTCTAGAGACCTGGATGTAGATGCGTAAATACGCTGAGAACGCAGGCGTGCTTCGTTATCCAAGAGGAAAAGAAGAGAAGAGAGGAAGAGGTTTCCACGGAGTGAGTTGCAGCCTGATGTTCTCGAACAGCATCAAGTCTCTCCTGACGTTCTTCGGTAGATTCTTGGGATCTTATGATCCTCAATCTTTTAGCTCCTTTGGAACATTGGGAAAGATTTGACCTCTTTCTAGGCATGGTTATAGTTTTATTGTGAAGATACCTGATCAATTAAAATCTAAGTGACTGCTCCCCTGCGTTACCGGGTAGGCTACCGCGTCACGAAGATAAGTGGAAAAAGTCTAAAACACTCAAATAACATAAGCCCGAAGGCATATTTATTCGATAAAGTAAAAAAATAAATATAAGTTTTGTCCAGTAGAGTCAAATTTTCAATGATATACCGTCGTCATCGAATATCAGTCCTAAACTGTTACCGCCTTCACCGCGTGGAGATACTCCCAGCTTATGTTATTTTATAATTATACAGTGAAATTAGTGATAGCTTTGATTTCCACATCAGATGTTTCTGATCTTCGATTTTTATAAGTCAACAGGAAAAGCCCATCAGACCGAACAACTTTTGCTAAGACGTCATTCCTATATGTGTTATGGTGTAACTGGGCTCTTGGAGTTCCACAACAGGTGTTCCAGATCTTCGATTTTTATAAGTCAACAGAGAGTGCTCATCAGATTGAACAATTTTTGCTAAGACTTCATTCCTATATGTGTTATGGTGTAGTTGGGCTCTTGGAGTTCCACAATAGGTGTTCCAGAACTTCGATTTTTATAAATCAACAGAGAGTGCTCATCAGATTGAACAATGTTTGCTAAGACGTCATTCCTATATGTGTTATGGTGTAGCTGGGCTCTTGGAGTTCCACAACAGGTGTTCCAGATCTTCGATTTTATAAGTCAACAGAGAGTGCTCATCAGATTGAACAATGTTTGCTAAGACGTCATTCCTATATGTGTTATGGTGTAGCTGGGCTCTTGGAGTTCCACAACAGGTGTTCCAGATCTTCGATTTTTATAAATCAACAGAGAGTGGTCATCAGATTGAACAATTTTTGCTAAGACGTCATTCCTATATGTGTTATGGTGTAGTTGGGCTCTTGGAGTTCCACAATAGGTGTTCCAGAACTTCGATTTTTATAAATCAACAGAGAGTGCTCATCAGATTGAACAATGTTTGCTAAGACGTCATTCCTATATGTGTTATGGTGTAGCTGGGCTCTTGGTTTTCCACAACAGGTGTTCCAGATCTTCGATTTTATAAGTCAACAGAGAGTGCTCATCAGATTGAACAATGTTTGCTAAGACGTCATTCCTATATGTGTTATGGTGTAGCTGGACTCTTGGAGTTCCACATCAGGTGTTCCAGATCTTCAAATTTATTCTCTCAGCAGAAAATGCTCATCACGTGGAACAATTTTTGCTATGGTACCATTTTTGTATCTCTTATAGTTTAGCTATTCTATTGCGGTTCTGCATCAGGTGTTCAAGTTTCCAAGATAAATTATAGCCTATATGTTGCCCAGACTTAATACCTACACAATAAAAAAAAAATCTTTCAAATCCGTCTAGTAGTTCCGAAGATTAGCGTGTACAAACAAACAGACAAACAGACAAACAGACAAACAGACAAACAGATAAACAGACAAACAGACAAACAGACAGAATTTTTTTTTTGGATTCGTGCTCTATTACCTTTTCTAAACCCCCCTCAATTTTTATTTTTTAAATATCTTCAATGTACAGACACGGTTTTTTTACTGTCTTATTATATGTATAGATTGTAAAAAAAGTGATAATCTAAATTGTAACTTTTGTTGTCGAATAACAAAACTTAAGTGGACCGTGAATGTGACACAAAGAACATTGGTGCAAAAACTGACCAGCTAGAGCGTTCCCTCCACAATTCGACGTTGAATTTGTTTGCTGATCTATTAATAGAACTCCGTAGTTATTCGGTCAAATAATTTAACAACACTTCAAAGTAAATGAATGCAACAACATCGAGACAATGTTTTGTCTCCAAGTCAAAACCAACACAAATCAATTTGTTGAATGGCTTACCGCTAAATTATTCCGCCATATTGCTGATTTATGGAATTATTTCATAGAATTTACAATCTCTTAAATTATATATTATTGTTTATTAGTGTACAAGGGCAGTAGATTGCATCGAAAAAGGTAAAATAACACGATGACAAGTTGAATCAGTGTTGTTGCTATCAGATAAGAATCGGATATCTCTTCTATAAAGTAAGATGAGTGTTTGCCCACAGTGTGGATGAACCCAGCGCAGTGTGTATGTGTTATGTGTGTGTTCCTTCGTGTGCAAGCACAGGAAGTGAGGATGCATTTATTTATTCATCTGCTATAAGTTTTCGTTAATAATTCCTCTCGTCGTTGACTCATTGATAAGCTTGTTTACAAGACAATGTTGCAAACTTCTATCTATAGCTACTATAAGGCAGATAATTTTCAACTTTTGCTCTCAACCTAACGATAATGTGGACTTGATTACTTTTTGAACTCATTATTATTCTTGATTACTATTTTATTAAGAGCTGCTCTGAAGTCGTAAGTTATCTGAACCAAATCAAGCTCATAAAAGCTGTACAGTATCGACTAGCTTCTTAAATGAGTTTATTACTGTCATTGGATTTTCATTTACAGGTTTTCTTATTTTGAGCTTTACGCCACACAATTTAAGATCTATTACCCTTATTATTTTCCTTGGATAATTTTCTAAGTTTCAAGCTATAAATACAAGGAGAGTTGTCAATCAGCATCGCAATTATTCGACTAACATGATTAACAGCGGATGTTAATTCATTAGCTGTCGATGCCGCTTGTCACAGTTGAGTTAAGAATCTTGTTCTATCGGTAACTGGACTGCTTTCGTAAGACAGCTGGGTGACCAAGTTGATGGGCCGTCTGTGAGGATGACTGAGAATATAGAGCGCTGATGTTGTTATTAGTTCTATATAAGAAGTGTGATTTTGCATTCGGGTTTAGGCAAGACAACGCCCAGTGCTTGTGTTGTGTAATCACAGTCTCAAAATATGGGTTATTTTAAGCTAGGGTTCCAAGTCATAATTATCATTGATAATAAAAAAATTAACTAACTTTGCGTGTTTCCGAATTCTATTTGCCGCTTTCGTGCATAAGAAGACAGTCACAAAAATTGCGTTTATTCAACCAATAGGATATTTAATCACTAGAAATATTAAAATTTAGGTTTTCAATAAATAAGTCAATTAGTCATTATAAATGTCTTTCTTTACATAATATTTTAGTAATGAAGTTAAAATTTGTAAGACAAAAATTTAAGAGATTAAGTAAATAATGAATAAAAGATAAAAATTTATCAGAGAAAATAATTATTTTGATAATTACGAACCCTGTTTTGAGCTGATTGATTTACTATCTAAAATAACGGAATGGTAACAGCAGCCACAGTTTTAGAAATGGGTGCAAAAACAAGAAATTTTATTGTGAAAATCCCTCGCTATACTCAGGAGTCCTTATAAACCATTTTATTGATTTTATTTGTACCCTAAGGCCCTTTACTACGTCAAATTTGTTCGTAATTGGACGAAGTTTTCTGAGTAACCTTTTAAGGCTTGACTTATCATGGTTGGCGGAGTCAGAATCATCCATTATGCGCTTGACCTTAAGCGTACTCCGCGAGTTGTACTGTAGTAATTTAAAATAATTCCATGTTAAATAAATGCTGATCCTAAGAGCATTAGTAACACAGACTTGTCTGAGGAGGATTTATGTATTTATGTAAGTAGTTACATGTGTTATACCTAATATACAACACATTGTTGGAATTCTTTTAAAAGCTACGTAATTAATATATTATGCATTGCAAATTGCGGTGTACATTGCATGTTATATCAGACTTTTGTTTTGTTTTTAATGGAACTTTGTATTTCGAACATGTGCATGTATTGAAGCCATAGACATAGACTACGAATCTGTGGAAAAAATCTAAACTACTAAGTATAACTGCAAGATATATCCCAAATGAAATCCTCATAAGTCATCTTGACTTTGTCATATACGCAGACTACATAAAATTATATATGTGCGTTCTGCATTCTCAAGTAATTATGGTTTATTTTTCGTGCATGACACATCTTTGTGATATTTTCCAAGAATACTTCTCAAGGCTGATGATTCGCTAAGGTCAAAGTCTTTATTATGACCCTGTGGCATGTGAGAAATCCAGTTCCATAAAGTATTTGAATTAATAAATTATTTAAACAAGCGTGTTAGTTATCTAAACAGGCTTTCAATTGGTAGACTAGAAAGAACATTTTTTCATCACAAACAGGTTTATTTAAATTTTGGCTAAAGGAAAAAAAAAATCTCCGCTAATTTTGTCAATCAAAGAAACATATGATTTTTTTAAATTATTTTACCGTTACATACAGACATAAATGTTCAAACAGCTTTAAGATTTAAAGAGGTTTTACTATAACTCTAAAAAACATCACCATTAATAATTCCTTTTCTATAATAATAAGCTACAAGTAACTAGTATTCTAATGCGCTACCGTCGCGCCTAAACGCGTGTAATACCGTCGCAAGCGCACGTCACTACGAAGCCCTTGTGCTGTCTGTCGGCAAATAACTAGTAGCAGGGGTAAATAACACTTGGTCGGCAACCGGACTGGTTATATCTCGGTAATACCTCGCTAGTTTACCTTAATTCGCGTTTAATTGAACAGGGGAGTAAACCAGACAGGCTGCGTCTGCGCAGAGCCGCGGTTAATGCAAGGATGCGTTCGTTAATCTGATGTGCTTACGGTGTGTCGTGGAATAGGATTGGCTGCGACGGGTTGGCTGCTACAGAGGTTTGCCTTTAAATTAAATTCGAATGGAGGAATGATGCAGAACTAGGTGTGACAGCGGTAACTCACGTGAAAAGGTTTAGGTTTTGCGGAATTAATTTTAATTTTATAGATTGTATCTAGCTCTTGACTCCTTGATATTTTCAATTAATGGTTCAACTGTAAACGTGTGAAAGATAGATACACGAACCAATAACTATTGTCCTGTTCTTATTCTAATTTAGCAGATGTAGTATATCTTCTTCTTTCACACTTCTCTGTTAGTCGCCATATCATCCCTTTTCTTGCTATATCACCTTTCATATAGTCCATCCATGGTTTCTTTGAACGGAATAACTTTCACAGGGGTTCCTGAAAAAAATAACAGAACAGCACGCCTGTAATACCCGAAGGGTTGGGCACGGGTGTACCTAATAGTACACCCACATTTCAGCAGTTATGTTTTAAGTCCCATGTAATATGGGGCCAGCCTATTGCCATCAACCGGGCTCAAATCCAGACTCCCTGGCTGCTACTGAGAAATTCTTGATGAAAAGCCTAATAACACTTTGCTTGACCCGGGAATCGAACCCACAACCTCATGCTCATCATTCGCGCTTGCAACACGAATCTGGCATCATTGTTTTTCTTTGTGTCTTAAGTGATTTCCTGTAATATATCACGTATAAACTACGTAAGTACGAGTAAGTACTGCATATCCTTCTGACATAGTTCCTTATCACCTCTTACAACGCCCATGGGAAGTGATGACCTATGAGTGTGAAGGCCGCGACCGATATTATGTCATGGGCACTAATTAATTAGGTCTATATTAAAAACATACTCGCAGAACAATGTTGATTGTATGGGCCTTTCTCGATAAGAGATGAGGTTATCACTTTCTCAATTTGGAAAACCCAGATGTTATTATTGTTCTTTATTAAGAGTAATTTATAGGTCAATGAGTTGACTGTTGAGAAAAACCCAGCTTCATTCCAATAGGCTTACGAAGCTAAGACTTGAGTGTCCTAGAAAAGCCCGGATATAGTTTTCAAGCTCATTCGATCTTTCGTTTCAAGTTATTCGTGAAATATCCCAGATAGGTAGTTCTCCTACCAACCGTTTAGGTGAAGATGCTTACTTTATTAGCGCAGGCTTGATCATAGGTCATATATAATATTGATAAGTTACTGAAATAATGAGCTTTTAGCCCTTAGGAACCGTAAACCGTATTTTTTTCTGAGCATCCCGACTTCTGACAGAGTACTGTTCTTGTGTTGTATTGAACTGCCTCGTCGGTCTAGTGGTTTGATTCCCGGGTCGGGCATATTGTTATTGTGTTTTCCACCAGGAATTTCTCAGTAGCAGCAACGGAGTTTGGATTTGTGCCCGGTTGATGGCGATAGGCTCGCCCGCTATTACATGGAACTTAAACATAACTGGCAAAATGTACTATTAGGTGCACCTCTGCCTAACCCTTCGGGGATTACAGGCGTGATGTTATATGTAATTATCGTGTAGATTTTCCATTTACCTTACTTTATCCAGACCTCGATAATCCTGATTGGTTCCCAAGCCATAGATGTCATAACTAAAACGTCTCCACTTCGTATTTGCAAGTAAATAGCTAATCTTCAACGTAATGTTTATCAACCCGTATGTAGGTTGATGCGTTGAGCAGAAATATGGCGACTCTATTAAGTTGTCAGTTCATCTAAGGAGTCTTAGCTGACCGGTGTCGATATAACTTGTTCACATTATGTACGGTTATATGGCGGTAACGGTGCCAGGCGCATCTAGGAGTACCCATCTTCATGAAATTATTGAGAAATGGTATGAGATGAAGGGTAATTTAGCTAATCACTATTACGTAGAATTTTACTAGTAGTTTCCTATTTTAGTTTGTTAATAAACTACGGGCTGCATCTTGCTTGAAAGTGTTATGTGCTGAAACAGTTTTTTTATTTCACAAAAACATTTTGATTGTTTGTTAAGGAAGCCATTTGTTACTCTGAAAGGTTGATAACTTTTCTCCATCCTATGTACTTAGGCGGCAACAAAGCATCAAAATGCTTAATGCAGATATATCATAATACATTTTCACATCCTCATTATAACAAAACAAGATGGTATGTAATGTTAGGGCACTATATTGACACAGGTGGTCCGCTCACCTTGACTTACAAAAACACATTTACGTAATAAAAACTTAGAAAGTAATCCGCCCATCGCATCACATTCGAGTCAGCCGCCATCGCCCTTCTCCTGGCATAACCCGACTAGTTTTTCTAACCCATTGACGGTCCGCGCCGATCCGTTACTCAACGACTAGTTTTTAACTTTTTACCACATTTGTACAGTGTTATTCGTTTTATATAACTGTGCTTCTAATGGGTGTAAGTTTTTCCTGGCCGGTATCGAGGGCGCATCTATAATTGATCACATGTTGTACGGATAACATGAAGATTGCTCCAGTACCGTAACGTTCGCAACGTTTTTTGTTCGATTATCATCGTGTTTGATTCATCGTTGATTGCGTGGCCTTGCTGCGATAACAATTAGAGTTATTTTTATTAACTTTGATATCATTATCATACTGTACTTTCCTATCTATTAAAAACTTCGAACAAATTACTCCTTGACGAGCTCATAGAATGACGTTTCATCATCATTTGCGGAGGTTCATCATTATTTAGTTGAGTCGGTTTATGGCGGTATCAAATAAATCATGGCGGTCTCAAGGTAGCCGCCGCTGCAACATTAGTTCGGCGGCGTGTGCGCAAGATTAGTATGCATTAGTGTGCCTCGTTACTCATAATGATGTGCGTATGATATCATTTTATGGAGACAGACTTGATGAGACGCAAATACGCAACAATGTAATACGGAGAACTTCTAGTGGTAAAAGTAGATGTAACATTTTGAATTTTAAGTATTTCCCCAGCAAACTTTTCACGAAGAAAATAGCTTGAACACAGTAGCGGGGACTGGACTGGTAAACAAAGTGCTCAGTCAACTTAGTTAGGTACGTCTAGCCACTTGACTGCAAAGAAAATAAACATGGATTTTCATTACGCATTGTCTTCTGTCTGACTTTTCCTTCATGGAATCTTCCACCATATGTCTGTATTTTGTAAGTAATAATATTGTAGTAATTTATAAGTTTATAATATTAAATATGATTTATCCATTCTTGAGACATGCCTTATTCAACATCACTATCCCTTTTCGTAAGTTAAAATACTTACTTAAAACACGCAACGAAGCGCCATACTCCAAAAATAAATTTGTTTTCCGAGGTTATCAGCTCTCGTATTTATTGCCAGGACACGCTTCATAAAGGAATGCTGCAATTAAAAAGACCGGTTGCCCAATGGCGTCATCCTGGACCCTCTGCTTTATTTTTGGCAGTTTTTATCAAAGAGCCTTACGAACTTGAGAGCAACACGGCCGTCTTTGTGAAGGAATATTCTTGTGTTTTGTTCATTCATATGATTATATATAATTATATAATGTGTGGTATGGTCATTTTTTGCTGTGGTTATTGTGGTAAAAGTTCAGAGGTTGTTTGATAAGAATCTTAGCTAGGCCACAATTGGCTATCGTTTTTCATAGATGTAAAAAGATCAAGGTATTTTTTTCTGGAATAGATTTGAGTTTAAAGATAACATTGCTACAGAACGGAGATCTCCCTTGATACCTCATCAAGGGATTTTCCATGAGTCACTGCATCAGCAAACTTTTTCAATATTAAATTAATTTAAATAATCATAAGTTACCTCCATAAAACTAGCATATTTTCCAGTAAAGCTATTATAACTAACCCAAAGTAATCCACAGTAATTTTATAATCCCATAAACCGTAGAAATGTAACACTCTATCATGTGCTACGCTTGCATAACTTTTAGGATTATAGTAATAATATCTTTTACTATGCCCAACATCATTTGGTATCTTTTACGAGCTCCGTACAGTAAAAGTTTACACCTTAACATGACTCTTTTCACGTTATGATTGACAATAACTTGTATTATTGCAGTTTTAATGCCTTGATATAAAGATATGTGACGTCGGTTTTATTCTGTTCATACGTTTGTAACTATCATAAACTAGAAGTTCGACGACATCCGCCATTCTACATTGGGCCCGTGTGGAGTATTATGGCCCACTCCCTCTTACAGAGAGGAGGCTTTTGTCCCACCAGTGGGAACATTACAGGCTGTTTTTTTAACATATACCTACTCTCCCACTGCTGGGCAAAGGTCTGATGAGCATGATCATCATAGGCTGATTACTAAGCTTACCTAAATACCTTTTGAGCGATGTAACACAAAATTAAACACACCTTTTCTAAAATGGAAGAGATAGTACGGCCCTGTTTAGTGTGCTATCTCCTAACCTGATTTACAAATATGGTTTGAAGCAATCTAAAATAATAACGGAAGAACTCTGACCGGGAAGGCGCATCATGCATGACCTTAGAAGATAACACTTAGTTCTTTTATAGACAGCTGAAGATGCTCTACAAGGCTAAAAAATACCATCATCATCTGCCTAGCCTTTTCCCAACTATGTTGGGGTCGGCTTCCAGTCTAACCGGATGCAGCTGAATACCAGTATTTTACATGGAGCGACTGCCTATCGAACCTCCACAACCCAGTTAGTACTGGATAATACGATACCCCATAAGGCTTCTGAAGATCAGTGTTATTATTTACTCCAGTCTCCACCACCGCTCACTCTCCAGTCAACATCCCGCCAGCGAACCCGCTCCACACTACGTCACAAACACGCTCCACACTACGTCACAAACACACGAGCGTCAACAATTGGTCCTTCGAAAGCCGGATTGGGTTCAAGAAAACTGCGAAGATGCCTGCGAATACAAGATCAAGATCGGTGCAGTCGAAGACTACAAGTGAAAGTAACGCTACGACGGATACTACGGGTACCGGTACGACGGATTGGAGTATGAATACGCCGAGTGAACCTACAAGCGCGACGACTACGAACACGTCTATTTCAAATCGATCGACACTTACAAGAAGATCGCCGCCGGCCAGCGTACAAGAACGTCAGCAACCCGTACAACATCCCAAGAACACTGCAGGAGAGGAATCAACATCGGGGGAAGTGACTCGTACCACCCCCCCGACCCGCACCATAGAAGCGTCAATTCCCACTCGCCAAGAAGAGAGTCATCCAACGCCGCAGATTCAAGAAAGAAGTGTCGCAGTGAAAACGCGTCTGAACGATGGAAGTACACCAACGTCCAGAGAAGAGAGTCTGCAGCGGCCTCACCCTAAGAAGTCGACCCGCGATCTAGACACACATTCTGTTCGCTCGTCGCATAGGAAGAGAGCAGAAGCGCAAGCAAGAATGACAGTGGCACTCAGGGAATTAGAACTGGCAGAAGCTCGATCAAAAGTTGCTCAAGCTGAACTTGAACTTCTAGCCGCAGAATCAGAAGAAGAAGATGGTGCCGGAGAAGAGCTGTTCGAACAAACTCAAGAGGTCGAGCAGTGGATCATAACCACTGGGGACAGGCCCAACAAGGGTCGGAGGCCGACCGAGACAGAAGAAAAGAAGAGCGACATCCAGGAATTGGCTTCAGTCATACTTAAGCTATCCGAGAAGTCACGTGACACCGTTTCATCGAAGCACATCGAACTCCCTCACTTCAACGGGACCTGTGAAGAATGGTTGGCCTTCAAGAGGTCATACGAAGACATGGCCGCTTCCTTTAGTAACAATCAGAACCTAGCGCGCCTTAGAATAGCAATCCAAGGAAAAGCCAGAGAAGCCGTCCAAAGCCTGCTGTTCACTGCTGAAGATCCACGCGAAGTAATCAAGGGACTGGAAGCAAGATTCGGAAGACCTGGAGCGCTTGCATTAGCAGAACTAGAGAAGATGAAGAACCTGTCAAAAGTCGGCGAGAACCCCAGCGACATATGCGTTTTTGCAAGCAAAGTAAAGAACGCCGTCGAGACAATCAAAGCCTTGAAGAAACCACAGTACCTCAGTTCTCCTGAAACACTGAGAATTATAGTCGACAAAATGCCAACATCCATGAAGTTTCGTTGGTTCGCCTACCACAGAAGCAGAAGAGATGAAGATATTCAAGAACTATTACTCGTCGAAGCGTTTTTAGAAACAGAAGCCGATATGTGTGGGGACTTCGCTCCACCTGAAGTACCTTCGGAGCAGAAGAAGCAAATAAGAAGACCCGTACATATGGTGCAAGAAGCGTCACAAGAGAAATACAAGAAGTCATGTCCATTCTGTGAAGAAGAGCATTTCGCATTAGAATGCAAGAAGTTTAAAGAAGCTAACCTTAATGAAAAATGGGATATGATCAAGAAGGCAAAAATATGCTTCAAGTGCCTTCGATTCAAGCACTCAAGAATCAACTGTAAAGCTCCAGTCTGCAAGCAGTGTAAAAGATGGCATCATACCATCTTGCACTCTGACAAACCGCCAGTTCCAGTAGAAAAAGAAACGAACAAAGAAGACACGGGAAGCACGTCAGAAGAAAAGGTCGCCTCGATCCACAACGCAAAAGGAGAAGAGAAGGCATACCTGAAGATCATCCCAGTGGACCTTTATGGTCCAAAAGGCCAAGTCCGCGTGCTAGCATTGTTGGACGAAGGGTCAACAGTCACACTCTTAGACGCATCGGTTGCTGAGAAGATTGGAGTCGAAGGGAAGCAAGAAAAACTCACAATCGAAACAGTCGGTGGGAAGGTGTTAAGAAAAGACAGTTCACAGAAGATTGAGTTCAAAATAAAAGGGGCTCATAAAAGGGAGAAGAGATCTATCGTAGCAAGAACCATCGACGACCTGAAGCTGTCCGAGCAATGCATAAACAAGGACACCGTGAGAAATTGCCAGCATCTAAAGGCAATTGAAAGTCAACTTCTCTACGTCACCGAAAGGCCTAAGCTGCTGATAGGTCAAGACAACTGGGGGCTGATAGTAACAAGAAGACTGAAGAAGGGCAAACCATCCGATCCTGTAGCCTCCCTCACTAACCTAGGGTGGGTACTACACGGATGCGAAACAGGGGCGACTGCCTTAGTAAACTTCACTCACTACGGCAGATCGACCACTGACGAAGAAAGCGTAGAAGAAATCGTCCGTCAACATTTTCAACTGGAATCTCTTGGGATTCAAAATCGGTCGCCAACCAACGACAGCGATAGAAGAGCACTAGAAACCCTCGAGAAAACTACAAAGAAACTATCAAGCGGTCAATACGAAACAGGACTCCTGTGGAAGAAAGAAGACGAAACCCTACCCAACAACTACAATCAGGCAATCCGACGCCTGGTCAGCATTGAAAAGAAATTGGATCAAGACCAAGAAGCTAAAGAGCACTACGAGAAGCAGATCCAGAGTCTAATTGAAAAAGAATATGCAGAGAAAGCTCCGGAAACCTCGAACAAAGGAAGAATATTCTACTTACCCCACTTCGCCGTTGTGCATCCAGTTAAGAAGAAGCTGAGAATAGTATTCGACGCAGCTGCCAAGTTCGAAGGGAAGAGCCTCAACGACGCCTTGCTCTCGGGCCCCGACCTACTGCAATCACTATTTGGCGTACTACTGCGCTTCAGGGAAGGACCAGTGGCTGTCATGGCCGACATTCAAGATATGTTCCTTCGTGTCAAAGTAAGAGAAGATGACCGAGACAGCCTCAGGTTCCTGTGGCGCGGAAACCGAAGAACTGGCAAGCCCGAAGAGTATAGAATGTCGTCAATCATCTTTGGAGCAGCGTCATCACCGGCAACAGCTATATATGTGATGAACAAAAACGCAGAAGAATTCAAGAATACTCATCCAGAAGCAGTAAAAGCAATAAACAGAAACCATTACATGGATGACTATCTACAGAGCTTCGCGTCTGCAGCTGAAGCAAAGAAGATCTCAAAAGAAGTAAAGGATATTCACGCAAGAGCAAACTTTCATCTGAAGGGTTGGGCCAGTAACATTCCGGGGGTACTATCGAAAGTAGAAGACACCAACAAAGAAGTTTCTCTGCAACTAACGAAGGAAGAAAAGACTCTGGGGCTAAGATGGCTGGTAAAAGAAGACACACTAGCCTTCAATGTTGGACTGCGTAACACGCCAAAGGACCTGCAAGTTGGTAGAAGAACTCCAACAAAGAGAGAAGTCACAAGCGCAGTGATGTCTACTTTTGATCCGATGGGTTTTGCAACACCAGTCTTGATACAAGGGAAGAAATTAATTCAAGACATTTGGCGAACGAAAATAGACTGGGACGAACCGATCAACGAACCACAAAAAGAAGCCTGGATGAACTACCTAAAAGAAGTATCGGCGATAGCAAAACTGAAGATTCCAAGATGCGTTTCACCCCGCGGCAGAAAAGGGCAACTGCACACATTCACCGATGCAAGTGAAGAAGCCTACGCCGCAGTAGTCTACTGGAGAACAGTCGAGCCCGGAGGGAAAGTCCATGTCTCCATGATCGCCGGCAAAGCAAGAGTAACGCCAACGAAACCAGTCTCAATTCCGAGGTTGGAGCTACAAGCGGCCTTGCTTGGCAGTAGACTAGCTGCCACGGTTGAAGAAGAGTCTGACCTCGAAGTATCAAAGAAGACCTACTGGACAGACTCTAGCACAGTACTGCAGTGGATAAAGGCGGAACCAAGGAAGTTCAAAACTTTCGTGGCCAACCGACTGGCAGAAATTGAAGAAAAGTCCAAGCCAGAAGACTGGAGATGGGTACCGACGAAAGAAAATCCAGCAGACGACGCCACGAGGGGAACTCCAATCGAATTTGACCATAACGCCAGATGGTTCAAAGGTCCGTCATTTCTCCGTCGCCCAGAAGAAGAGTGGCCGTTTCATGACTTCAAACCAGAGGGTATCATGCCAGAAGAGAAGAACAAGCAGAAGGTGATGGCGATTAAGGCTACAGAAGACCTCCTTTTGGACCTAGAGAGGTTCTCAAACTGGGAGCGACTACTGCGCACTACGGCCAGAGTGGTTGCCTTCACATGCCACTTATTAAAGAAGACCCGTAAAGCAACCACCACCGCCGCGCGCCAGAAGGAAGAGCCCTGGAAACCTCAAAGAAGAACCCAAAAGAAAGTCACGCAAAACTCAAATCAATCCACCAACAGAAACGAAAACAAGCGGCGCTACCTACCCCTGGAAGAAGAACACTTAAAGAAGGCCGAAGAGTTACTAATGAAGATGAGCCAGAACGATAGTTTCGCGACAGAAATAAAGAGCTTGAAAGCGGAAAAACCCTTAGAAAGCGCAAGTCGTCTCAAGAAGATCGACGTTTATATAGGAGACGACGGAATTATCAAGTTAAGAAGTAGGACAACGAAGTTCCACGACAACAACGAAAGGAAGATGAATCCCATCATACTGGATGGAAAACAGAAGATAACGCGTCTCCTAATACAACATTACCACAAGAAATTTCTTCACGGGAATACAGCTACGGTAATGAACGAGATTCGACAAAAATACTGGATCCTGGGCTTAAGAGCGACGTTAAAGTTGGTCGCACACAGCTGTCAATGGTGCAAGACAAAGAAGAGTTTACCAGAAATACCCCCGACGGGAGACCTACCGAGCGAGAGACTACAACACCATCAGTTCCCGTTCTCCTGCGCAGCCGTGGACTACTTTGGACCGATGCAAGTAACTATCGGGAGAAGAACTGAGAAGCGCTGGGGGGCATTATTCACTTGTCTCACCACCAGGGCCGTACATCTAGAGTTAGTGCCCTCTCTTAGCACGAGCTCAATGATTATGGCACTTCGTCGAATGGCAGCCAGAAGAGGAACCCCAAAAACCATATTCAGCGACAACGGGACCAACTTCGTCGGAGCCAAAAGGGAATTGGAAGAGGCCGCGCAAGAGAAGGGCATCAAGTGGAAGTTCATCCCCCCAGGAGCTCCAAATATGGGAGGCGCCTGGGAGAGACTTGTGCGAACAGTCAAGACGGCATTATCAGTGGTTCTCAACGAAAAAAGCCCACCTGAAGAAGTACTCCATACGCTAATGACTGAGGTCGAACACATTGTCAACTCTAGACCTCTCACCTCAGTTAGCATGGACCCCGAGGACGAAGAGGGTCTGACGCCGAACCATTTCCTACTGGGGAGATCCTGCGGAGCAATGGCACCGGGAGAATTCGACGACTCAGAGCTAATTGGGAAAGCAAACTGGAGAACCACCCAAAGACTCGCAGACCATTTCTGGAAAAGATGGATCAAAGAGTACCTTCCCCTCCTAATGCCGAGGAAGCTCGAAGGGAAAGTAACCAAAGACCCAAAGGAGGGAGATATCGTGCTAATAGTGGACGCCACGTTACCACGAAATTCATGGCCTCGTGGAGAAGTTATCAAGACGTATCCTGGACCAGACGGGAGAACCAGAGTGCTGGACGTGCGGACATCGGGAGGAGTACTTCGCCGCCCGACTCGACGGATCATCGTGCTGGTTCCTGCCGCATCGTCGCCTCCAGAGGATGAAGTGCTGCGCACCGTGGGGGAGAATGTTAGCGACGGCACGTAACTGATTAATTTTTGTTCTTATTTATTTCTAATTAGATTTTTACTTTTTTCATTGTGATAATAATGTAATTAATTAGTCTAATAAGATGTTTAATACTACATAATTTAGTTTAATAAGAAATTTAAGTGTTGTGCATTCCTGCCGCCTGGCGCCGCTACTTGTAGTAAAATAAGCTTAAGTACTAAGAAAAGTTACCGTTACGAGAGCCATTTCAGTATTTTTGTTATTTTAGGGCGTAAATTAAGGTTTTTAGTATTGATTTTTTTAATATAAGTTAGGTAAACCCCTCCTGATATTGGGGATGTAAGGAAAAGGTTGTAAGGGATGTCTGACCACAAAAAACAGCATGTTTTAAGTTTTTCATATAAAAAGTCACCTGCGCTCTAATTGGTCGAAGACGATCGATTAGTGCCGTGTGCAAAACTAAGGGGCTGTGATTGGTCAGAGCTGCCTATAAAAAAGGGGCATTTTTCCGTGGTCAGGCATTCCAAATCCAGCAGTATCTCAAGAAACATGAAGAATAAATAAGAAGAAACTTCTGAAGATCAGTGTTATTATTTACTCCAGTCTCCACCACCGCTCACTCTCCAGTCAACATCCCGCCAGCGAACCCGCTCCACACTACGTCACAAACACGCTCCACACTACGTCACAAACACACGAGCGTCAACAAATACCATGGATAAGAAAATAAAACTAATATTTTTAGATGCCAATATAAAAAAACACATGAGATTCCGATCACTATGTCTGACAATGTTAGAATTGGGATATTTATTTCAATAGGGGAGCTAATATCACCCAATAACAATAAATTGACTCATACATAATGTATTTGTTGGTTATAGAAACCAATAAGTAGATGGGTAGGTACTAGTTCTACACGCGAATTTTATTACAGGATTTGTTCACGGAAAAGAGGATTAGTTTACTTAGCGATCTTACGGAAATAGAGATGAGATCACCCAGTAGTCATCTTAATTCAGCGTGATTCATTTATTTTACAAGTAAATTGTTCAATTAATTAAACGTGCATTTATTTTTGATCTGTAACGGAAACTGCTAATGAATTTAATTATTGTAATAAATAATAATTCAAGCGCAAATAAGGACTATTAAATTGTTTATTGTTGATAGCGGTCAATCAATTAGTTTTGTAACTTGCAAATTAATTATTAATTGAATAATAAAATTAGAATAGGAATTTTATTACTGTTGAAGTTGTAGCTAAAATGTCGTATGTTTACTGTTTAACAAGTACGAAGCCGGGGCTTCTCTCGCGAAACACATTCTTCCATAGAATCCTCCGCAAATAGTGTTACTTTCCATGAGTGAAATAATTTTTACAATCGATTGAGTAATTTCAGAGATAACCTACTACATTTAAAAAGGGTGTAAAAAGACCCTTAACGAAGTCGAAAGGCACTTGCTCTCCCCGTTATTGCGATAATTTTTTGTTCTAGACTATACCTGGGAACCTTCTAGTTACGGAGATATTGGAGGTCAAAGTTCCAATTTTTTCAAAAGTTTTTTTAAAAACCACTTTTTAACGTTTTAACTTTACTTTAATTAACTCCATGACCCGTTTACTATTCAAAGCATCCATCAGCACTAAGTTTTGAGTGCGTAACATTGAGTTTTACCGTAAAACGTGATTTTGCACCCCACAAAAAAAGTCGTTTCCCAGCAATAATTTTTGCGTAGACTTACTTAGTTTGATGTACAGAATACTTGGTTGACAGCTTCGTGAAGGGTCCGTTTACACCCTGTAGTACTAACTCTTGCCCGTAACTTTGTTCCCGTGGACATTTGAATGTGTACGTTTGAGAGAAAAAAGTAGCCTATGTGCTATTCCAGACTATAATAAATATCTCTGTGCCTAATTTCATCCAAATCCGTGCAGCCGTTGTGGCGTGATTGAGTAACAAACTTCCATCTATACATCAAAACTTTCGCATTTATAATGTAAGATATACATAAGTACCTAAGACAGATAATTTCAGACCCGTTATTTACTGAATAGTCAGAGCTTATCCATTTCAGACAAGGTTACTATAATTTATTTTTGTAGATAAAGCATGTTTACGATTGTGTGTCATACTGTAGTGTTTGCTAGTCATAGAGTATGTATTTGAGAGCACGTAGAATATTACTCACCACTACATCGTAACACTTAACCTATATGTTTCATGGCGTTGTGAAAAATTCAAAACATGAAAGCGAGCACTCCCGTACTGTATACTTTATCTATACAATTACTATTACTATAAAATTGTAACAGGCCGATGTCTGTACATTGAAGATATTGAAAAAAATATATATGGGGGGTCTTTATTAGAGCAACAGAAGCAACAGAACAACAATTTTTTGAATGTTTGTCTGTCTGTCTGTCTTTCTGTCTGTGTGTTTGTACGTGTACCACGCAAAAAGTACTGCATGCATTTGAACGCAGTTTTCACCGCTCTACTGCTAGATGCTTAACTTAAAATATAGCCTACATTAGATATAGTTTTGGACCCGATAGGTGGCGCTGTGCGAACCAAGGGCGGGTCGCTAGTCTTTACTATGAATAGTTATTATGGGATGTTTGTCCTAATCTCGAATTTGTGGATGAATCAGCGAGCGCGAATCTGCGAGTTCATTCACCCCGCGGTACATACGTGTCAGCTTTTATTTATGTGCATAAATGTATTAGCATAATACATTTCAATTATGTTGCACGTCAAGTTGGCGCAAGGCGATTTGAATATCGACCTCACGACTGTCTCTTCTGCGGAATAAAAACGAAATTATGTTGATTTTATACATTATATAAACATGTAAATAAATATTATGTGTAACTTTACAATAGGTGGCCCTTTTTCGCCCACACTTGAAAGTTTTTCGAGAAAATTCTTAAAAACAAGCTTTCACCTATCGCATTTCGTTTGCAGTCTTCATTATCATTATAATTGCATCCATTTTGCACTAATTTTATACACTTCAGCAAATTATTAAGCAGCAGCGCCGCATCATTGCGCATTTTCTCTCCGTCTCAAATGAGTTGACTTTTAACATGTTTGTTTTTGAATAAAACACGAAAATTCGCATACTGGGATTTCTTTCATCGATAAGTTTCGAACCGTGCGCAGAGCAGTTATTTGTCTCTAATATTATTGAACATCTGGCGGATCACTCACTACATTGTCTACAATAGTAAAACTCATGGTTTACGTAGGTACTAATAGTAGACCCATATATTTTTATAAACTGAAAAGTAAGATCTAAAATGTAACTTCGATAAGTGACCGTGTAATACCGCCATGTCCCGTGCTCAGAAAGGTAATTTACCTTATAAAAACGTCGTAGGTGCCGATAAAACGCGTGTGGTTAACACTAAAGTGCTGCTATTAGGGCAGGTGCATATTTTCTGCAGCATCTTGGCACCTCGGCACTGCAAACTGTGCCCTGTCAGGAATTCGTGTGGGAGGTATACCTGTTTGCTGTCGCCATGTTTTTCTGACGCCTCGTTCGAAGTTCGAATTTTCTCTTTTCGATTGAATAACTTGAGCCAAAGAGCTCAATGTGGGCTCTTTTGTTGTGATGCCGTCAGGTATCTTTCTAATCGTCCAGAAATTTTTAAAGGTAATAAAATGATATAATTTAATTTTGGTTTGAGCTCGTGCGGTGTTCTTTAAGCACGAGAATAATTTTAAATAAAATGTTCCGTTTAATTCCAATTTGAAATGAAAAATAATTTAGTTCTATGAATCGTAGAGTCACATTGCCTCATCCTACTTTAATCTTACGCAAAACGTGAGTGAAACTGTATTGTTCGCTTTCAAAATACAGACCTCGATCATGTCTTCAAATTGCAGCGAAAATGCGAGACGATTACAACAAAGCCCAGAATTATCGTTAAGTAAAGTTCATACAAAATGAATGGTATTAATCCCACGCATTATTAGGTGCAGTAATGTCTGCCTACAGACAGCTGGCTATGATTTGACCGGTGCTTGTAATTACGTGTCGTAAATCGGCCGTATCAACGTTTGCGGGAATCACTATCGAATGCAATTCCGATTATTACACGCCTTAGCACCTCCTACGTACCGTATCATTCCATTTACTGATTTCTGTTTAATTTTATTATCGTGATATCTGTATCTACGAAATGTTATTCGATATATTTTATGGAATCGTTAGGTAGGGTTCTTTTTCCTAATATTGTTGAGGAATTGCAGCATACTCCAGGAAGGTGATCAGTAGTACGGACACCCGGATGAGCAGAAACCCGGGATTTCCCTGGTTTTACTATGGGACCGAAGCCGGGTTCCGCATGTTCCCTAATCACGAGTAATCGTTCCCTGTGAACTTTGGGAATTTTTCTTCGGTACCGAAAAGTTTAATAAACAATGCTCTACAGCACAAAACTGCTTATTTCGCAAGAAAAAAGCTTAAACGAGCTTAAACGCGACCCAACATAAACATTAAGTACGTTCATGTACCAACACGCCAAAAGTGTTATCTCCAACATTACGTTACCTGTACGTACCGCAGACCGCTTAATGATTAAATGTTCAGCGCAAAAAGGTGCAACGATGCTTTCGGAATCCCCATTAAGACGCTCCTCCATCCTGATGGTGACTGCAGTAATAATCGATTGTCGAAGAAGCGCGCACACCACCATATCGGATAATTAATCATGCACTTATAAGGCCTTCACTACAAAATTACCATCCGTAATAAGCTGCGGACAGCGATTTATTACTGAAACAACATGTGAAATATCGCTCTCGGTACACAAGAAAGCTTTTTGTTCTACCAAAAGCCGTAAAAATCGCAATCGCGGTGATAATATTAAACATCCACGGCTGAATCGTATTCATAATTAAACATTTGTGTTTTTGTCTGACATGCCAATGTTTTCAAGGAATTTCGTACAATGTGCATGCTGATTTCTTTCATGTTAAATCAATGTGTCGAATTGAGAGGTGAGTCCCAGCGGCAGTTGTTGTAAATTATGATCTTTATTGATTCTTTATTATGCCAATGTGCAATCGATGTTTATTACGACTTTCAACCTCAGATATCGTTCGTTCATTGTTACCGAAACGGTTGGTAGTTCGTTACAATTAAGCGGTAGACCGTAATAGCGTTCTGAGACTAAAACAACAAGTGGTTTTACTGTTATCGTCTTTCCATTACCAACAACAGCTTCAGGAGTAATTCGAGATATCCTCGGTAGCCGCGAGTTAAATATAAAAGTAAATTAACTGACTTAATGTGCGTCCCGACACAATTTATCCTCGGGAAATAATTGAACTTGTACTGAAATAGCCGACGAAGGCGCAGCTACATTTACTTATATTTATTCTTCGTATTTGTTTCCGACCACTGTAATCACGTCATTATTTTGTTTAATTTTGGTTTTTGTGGGACTGGCTTGTTAACAAGACTTTAATGCTATCGTATTATCCCTGGCATTTTTGAATCCTTCAACATTAAATACGAAATTAACGCATTAAAAATGAGGATTTTATTCCGACTTGATATTCCATGGCCGTTATTACTGTTGTGCTAGCCTACGTTAATAATATGAATTTTACTGCACTTTTTATTGCAGATTAGTAATTTATTAGTATCTTTGTTGTAACGAAACTTATACAGCTACTTTGATGTCGCAAGACGCTAGCGTGTGTGCGATTCATCAGAATTTTATTGTCAGCTTTACGACTTTCCCTAATTCGATACAAACAGTCTTGACGTTCTTGAAATATTTATGCACGTTGTTTACATATAACCCGAATACGTCTCGTAAAGTAAGAACACCGACATTCTAGACTCAAGTGTATCAAGAATTCAGAGTTAAAGACCGGATAAGTTTCATTAATCCGCAGTAAAAAGCTACGAAACTATTTCTGACTCCAACAAGGAATGTTTAGTCCTCAAAGAATGCTTCGTTAAAGGGAATTACGTAGAAACGCATTCCATTTACAAAGAAGGTGTTGTTTTTTTTGTACGCAAGTGTATTTGTATCTGGGTCTGTTTCAACCACGATGTCCTTGTTCTCGTCACGGCGACGGGAATGTCCCACTAAGGCGGTGACACACGGAGTGGAAGAATTGCGGGAATCGACCATCCACATCACGTCGTCTGTATCTCCCGTGAATTTTGGACAACACCGCACCGCTCCGCTTGTCTACGCTTCGGGGAAACTAGGCCTAATTCCCTACAGCCACGGGCAAGGACCGACCTATTCCCGGTCCACAATGTTCCGACAATCTCTCTGAGAGATATACCGGCGCTTGATCATTAATTAGTGTAAAAGCTTCTTAATAAAGCGATTTAAAAGCTATGAAACGGCAGCCCTTTATGAGTTTCATTTAGATAAGAGGATTTATTGATGGTGCATTGGTGCTGTGCGATACTTAATTCAAGTTTGAGTAACGGATGGATGTTTATTGGAGAAGTTTAGATAGTTTCTCGAGTGGTTTATGGTTTAGTGTTGTAGCTCTCTTTTGGTTGAGTATACATAGTTAGAGAAATTCCGCAGAGTTCTTTGTCTATGCTTTTTTCGATCTGCTTCTACTTATTTCTGCGTTCAAATAAGCTGTCTCATTTCATATTTTCACTTTATGTGTATACTTACCATCGAATAAATAACAAAAGCTCCATTAAATCAGTACGGACAATGTCTCCCCGGATTGGATTCCCCCAGTCACGTCCTAGTGACTGGCGTGAAGAGCAGCACAATAGCTCTTCGGGGTGGTCACATCAAATAAATTAACGTCACACTGACAGAAAACGAAAGAGAATTTAATTATTTCATTTCATTTCACCCCCGTTCCGTGCGGATTCGATTACGAAAACTATTTAACCTTTTTGTTTATGCTTAAACCACGTTTAGTGTACAAACTGTAGTTTATACTATGTGTTAAATGATTATTTAAAGTCCATTTCCTTTGTTTTAGGTAAGTTGTCTGCATGCAACAGTTATTCATCCTTGAGCTGGCAACCCACGTGGAGAGTATTAATATTCATGAATAATATAATTTATTCGTCTGATCAAGATACAGTCATGGTACGTATGTCGGTGTGTTTATCCCGTAGGCTGTGGTACTGCGGACTGGAACAAGTCCAGCGTTGTTCCGATTTGTTTAGACGACGGAACATAGCCTGCTTTGTTCCTATTACGAGAAATGTTGTCTACCACCTGGCTCTCTGAGGTCACTAGACGGCTGTTATTTGAAACCTGGCGAAGGACCTTATGTGGTGCTAATAAACTTAAAAAAAAAAAAAAATTTGGCCACTCAGGTTTTTCCCCGATTTAAAGGCTCGTTATTTTATTTCTAATAAATCGTTTGCCTAAAATTGGGTTAACATGTATGATTTAACATCTCGTAAAGAAAAAGGGCATGACCGTGACGATAACAACGCACATTTTACTTAGAACTATAAAGTAAGAGAAATTAAAGTTAGGGTACTTGTTCACAATTAACCCGCTTTCTTAGACGCATTGGTAGCTTCCAATTTCCAAGTAACATCGTAAAATATAGCCGTGTGTAAAACACGAAATAAATAATACACAAATAGAAGCCATATATCGCGTCAAGAGGAAGACGAATTAGTTGAGTAAACACGTCGACAGACTTTATCTGTTAACTTATTTATGTAACCGATAAGTTCATGGTAAAATATGGGAAAGTTCCAAATAAAGTGTACTAAGTTTTATCAGTTTTCAGTGTCAAACTGTCGTGTTGGAATATAAAGTTACTTATTATATGGTCTCCGGGCCCAAATGGCCGATGGCCGTGCGGTATTCTAATGTACTGTGTGGTGTGGGGGATCACACAAAAGATTCGCGAGCATCTCTGAATAAAGGTATTTCTATGGGAGTCCTTGAATATTGTCATTTAGGCTATTGTTATTTGAATGAGAGAGACTACAATGCGTTGTTGTGCAGAAAGAAGCTTCAAATTGCAGGAATAGAACGAATAATACTGACTAACTAATAGATTTGAGTATTCCATGTATGTTTTGTTAAGAACGGAAATGAATTGGATAGAATTGAACTATAAAACGTATTGATGAATTACCATTTTAAGTCTGTTTAATCTAAAACCAATTTACCCATAACTAAATAAATTATTACGCCTACCATGAATGAAGAAAGAGTTTTCCCTCACTCTCCAACAAAACAAAAAAAAAAATAAACATCATACCACTCAATGCAAAGCACACACGCATCACAAAAGTAACTTTCGTCCAATTTGGCACTTTCTCCGACCCTATTGGTGGGTCGGCCATCACTCCATCAATATAACTTAAGTGCCAAGAGATTGTTTCGCATCACTGCACTTCCCTGAACGGTACTGGCGTTGATATGACACATGTAGCTTTTGAAAGGGACTGTTAGGCCTGGACTCCACCAAAGCAAAGACAAGCGGAGATGTGCGAAGCGGAGAGGAGAGGAGATTTGTAAGAGCTAGGATGTATTCAACGAAGCTGTGCGGAGATATGGAAAGCGGAGACGAGAGGAGAATATGTGATGTACAGCACACCGCGCTCTGGTCACAGCAAGCCGTCCACGTCTGTTCTTATCTCCGCTGTGCCCTTAGCCTCCTCTACGCTCTTCATCTCCTCTCCTCTCTGCTCAGTCGGTTCCACTAAAGCTAAGCGGAGACGAGAAGTGGTGGTTTACAATACATCTCCTCTCCTCCGTCTCGTCTCTGCTTCGGTGGAGCCCTGCCCTTGCACACGTATGAGTGACAGATATAGCATAATCAGTCTATTGTTCCTACTGTCCGCGAGATACTACTGGACTATAATCCACCACGGGCCGAGTGCGGTTTGATGGATGTCTCATGATCTCATCTCATGTCTTCGAATTTTTTGGATCCAGGACAAGCCGGTTTCTTCACGATGTTTTCCTTCACCGTTTTGAGAGCAATGGTGTTGAAATAGTTTACACAAACTAAAGTCCCATCTGGGCGTAGTGTATTATCTATGGGTCTGAGTTCGAACCCACGGCTTGTAAGTCGGGATCATACTATTGAGCGACACAGATGACTCTATACAAAGTCCTTTCCCAAAGAACTTTCCCGAAAACTCATTGTCAATTTCTGACACTTTATCGGCCGTAATATAGTGTAAGTGTAAAGAGATTGTTCCACATCACTACACTTCCATATAACTCCTCGAGTTCCTGCCAGGACCGAACCGGCCTACTTTCCGCTCCGACGCATCTGTGTGACCACGTGCCGCCACTCAAGAGGGCGCGTGCATCCAATGGTGCTTGAGAGATATATTAATGTCTGATTGACTTTGGTCGATTGACGGCGCATTTCACATTTACAGTTTCACAGGACATTTGTTTTTACAAATTGGTTTAGAGAGTTGGACTCTTATTTCGGGTTGAATTTTGAAAGATAAAAGAAGTGAGTGAATTTTGTCGGAGAAATGGGGACTTTCAGTTAAGAAAAATAGGGTGTTAAAATGATTGACAGACGTTTAAAGATTTAGATAGTTACGAGTATGTTAAAGCTTGATCGTGGCGAATACCAGGGAAAAGATATCACTGGGGTAAAGGACCACTGATTTGAAATGTTCCAATCCAGTTCAGTCCAGAAATACGTTTAGATATGAGGTAACTATGACAGTATCACAGTACCTACATAATAACCATAACTTCAGCGATGCGTGTGAATAACACATTCAAACACAACGATGTTCAAACTCGCGACATAGCACGCTGGTTCGAAATAACCATGGATACAGTACTTACTTTCTCCCATGGCTTTGCCCGCGTGGCTGTCAGAAATAAACCGAAAGAGGCAATGAGGATAAAAAGTATCCTATGACCTAACTCAGATCATGACTTATACCTATGCCATGCTTGTAATCCATGCATCGATCTCGATCGATCAAAGGAAACAGACAAAACAGAGTTACTTTCGAAGTTATAATATTATATTAGCATGGACTCAAAGCAATAACCCCCTGTACACGAATAATGTAACGTTCATAAAATTTAATGTAACATCATAGTTTCACAAGCTCCGGCCAGCGCTGGCCAGTGTTTTTCTTAGCCCATTCATCCGTTTATGCATTTAACGTGTGTAGCGCGTGTAAATTCACTCGTCAACACATTGCTGTGTCTTCATCTCGGTACAAAAATGTTTGCTAATAGTGTATAGAAACCTTTAGAGTAGCTATTCGGAATGGCGCGAAGTTTACAGTATAAACATTCTTTAGAATTCTTTTCAGGTCATTCGTACTATGTTTACGTTTTTAGTTTCTCAGTGTTTTGTGTACGTTCGGTCTTTGGAGAGGTTTATAACCGAAACGCCGTTTCTATTTATTATTGGCAATGATTCTTGTTTATACCTTTTCAAAAGTAATGGATTTTCTTTAGCTTCTTTGAATTTCAGTTGAAATAGTATTAAACTGAAAGCGTCACTTAGTTATTAATACAATATTTTCCAGAAAATCATCAAAATTGGTGATTTTCAAAGAGCTCTGTTTTATTAGTACGCAATTCAGACGTATAGTGAGTAACTAGCTAACTGTACACTTATCGCTGCGAACACGGAAAGATTTCATTGTATTGAAACGTTTGTAATTAGGCGCTAGTAGGCCATGCGATAATAACTTGACATGAATGCGTCTTTTAAGAGCAAAAGTTATTGCTGCACCGGTACCGAGATCCTATTTAGCGTTATAGAACCCACCTGTAGGGAAACGTGACTGCCCATAGACCCCATACTAAAGTATAAATTACTGTAACAGTAATAATAAGTAAGCCTTACTCGTTGGAAGTTAATGTGGTAAAATAAAGACGAATGCTAATACGGCTATACGAGTTTGCCGTTACGTTCAGAAATGTAAAACACGAGATTAGTGGTGCCGATGTGTGTCGAAGTAAGCCGGAGAACACCGAAGTCAGCTAACACGATATGTAGACAAACAATGATCGGGGCGGTCCCCGAGTTTATCGCATCAGGTTACCGATGTCTTGCATTTCCGCGGTGTTCGTCGCTGTGTTTAATTTCACTTAGCGATCGCTTCTCTTGTTATTGTGGCCTAGATGCCGTGGAAAGCGGGCTCAGCCCATTATGCACGGCTCCCTAACACGACAAACTTGTATTTTCAATCTGTTTCGACGCGGTACGGCCGCGGTGCGGTGCTTACTCATAATTCCCTTGTCCGTCTCGCTTAACATCCTGAAAATGAGGCTCACGATTCTTGTGTAGGGATTAGATAGTAATCTGTTCTGTTATCGCTTTAATAGAATATGGTCGTTTGTGTCGACAGATTATAATTTTGATAGTATCAGTTTAGACGGTTTATGAGGGTTTACGAATACAGTTTGTCATTGTGGAAAATTTTACAGTATCACCCTTATGTTTAGACACATTTAGTTCTCAATTGCAGTTTATGTTTTTACATTATTTTCTTTTAAATATTTTAATGCATACATAAATAAACAATTAAAGTCAAGAAAACGTGAGCTAGAGGATGGTATGCGCATTGCACATCTCATACACAGTAATACATCACCAGTTTCCATGGCCATTTTGTTCGTGACCCTTCACAAGGGAACCTACTTCGGTAAGCCTAATCCTTGACACCGAGTAAATACAAGCTAAAACGTAAACAAACATTAATATTTCATGAGACATATTCATTTTTCAGACCAATGCATTAGCTAATTCAATTAAGTTTAATTGAAAAAGTTGATGCATTACCTGACATGGACTTATGGTCCTAATTGCACCAGTTTGTCATTAGCCTAGGTGAGGCGTGGTGTAGGTAATCGATTTGCAACTCCGGTAAAACTCCATTGCTACTGGATAACTTTCGCCTCGAAAACAAATGAAGCCTGAAATGCGTGATATATTTACGCCCCTTATTCTATGGGATCTAATATCTAACTAACATATCTACCTGCCGTACTACTTTAGTTGGTTGGTTACTATTTTTTCTCTAACTCGGCGGTTTTCAGATTTGTTTAATGTTTAACTTTAATTTTACCAATAAATTGTTGGTCTAGACTGCCTCGTTGGTCTAGTGGTCAAAAGAGTGACTGCTGAGTACGAGGTCCTGGGTTCAGACAAAATGATACTGGGTTTTTCCATCAGGAATTTCTCAGTAGCAGTCACAGAGTCTGGATTTGTGCCCGATTGATGGCAATAGGCTCGCCCCCTATTACATGGGATTTAAAAACTGTCTAGCGAAATGTCCACCTCTGCCTAAACCTTTGGGGATTACAAGTGTGATAATGATGTAATGTAAATTGTTGGCAGAGACCGTTATATTACTTAAAGTTTTCTTTTCGTAATGGTTGTTTAACTTCCACCAACGTGTTAATCCATGAGATGTAATGCGTGTACAGCCTGTGATTATGAGTCAGTAAAAGCAGATGTCCCACCGTACCGCGCTATCGGTGACATGTGCGATGTATTTGTTCATGACACAACCTCACCTCACTGCCGTCTGCACGATTGACATGCGTTCATGCTGGCACAAAATAAATTATGTGTCATCCTGTAACCACGAAGCTGGATTTATTGTTCATCTGTAATTGGACCCACCAGTGCGATTGCTTTATAATTTCACGCGTTTTTCAACGTGAGTTGCGTGGCATATCATTTACGATCAGTGTCAAAATATTTTATTGACTCGTTTTAATTTCTTTTTGCGTATTTGGTATTGTATGATCATTGGTATGATATTTGGTATTGGATTGCGAACACAAAACCACGAGGGCTATATATAAAATGCTATAACTTTTCAATAAGCTCTATGAAACCACGATTTCCTGTGTAGTGCAGGGCGACAACAAAATAAAGTCATGGAAACAAAGGACAAAAAAGGAAAAAAAAATCTACTCATCATAATGTTCGAATTTGAATACAAGCGTTGGGGCGTGAATACACTCTAATTGTGCGCGCCTCAATTTTGAATTTTGATTGCGTGTTCCATTATTGTTTTACACTCTTTTGTCTATGCCTTTGTTGAGCACAATATTCGACTATGATTGCTTTGACTCGACTATTTCAATGAATACATAATATCAAGCAATTGTTCGCTGCAAAGTGGAACTTTTAATTTATGATGGAGGAAAATCTGAATGAATGGAAACGTAAACAATGCAATTCAAACTCACCTATCAATGAACCAAACAGTGCATTAATTAGAGTCTCGTCAATTGAAATATAGCACAGGATAAATATATTAAAGTGACTTTATATTTATTTTATGATCATACCTTTTAGCGTAGCAATATATTTAAGGATTATATTACGGAAATTGCAAGTTTACGAGCGTCCAGTACTTTACACCAAGTAGACCACTGAGCTACTTCCCGGTCGATATTTAGGAGCGGCAGTAAACCGCCAACAATGCATCGTAGCACTTGACGCCTACTGCTACAGCGCTTTCATGGCTTTATTGCCTAATGCTCGTCGTATATCATGCTTTATGGCACGTATCATGTGTTTTTTTTCACGTTTTCTTGAAGGCAAGACTAAAGGTCCCAAAGTTCAAACAAAAACTTTTATTTTTCACCAAGCTTGTCTTTCGTCGAAAATCTATATTCGGTATTTGAGTATTTAATAATAACTTAATAACGTTTCCTCAGTAAAACAATGGAAAGATTTTCTGGATTTTCCATTCCACCACAAGCCTATAAAAGTTGTCAGCTTTTTGACGGTACATTTATCACCAAAACGACTATTCGATTTGCATGCGCGATGCGGAATGGCGCCTGATTGTCATTGTCATTCCCACATAACGTTGCCAATCTTTTAGAAACGTGACCGGACGATGCGTGAGGTCTCTGTTCCTATTGCCTGTTGTCGATTGCTTTCGGAAGACAACTTATTGAACTAGCTAAGGCTAGATTTACACTAGATCTAGGTAAGCGGGGATGCTTGCGTGAACGTCAAATCCACATTCATAATAGAGGTAAAGTTTGGATGTAGGTGGTAATCTTCAGAACTAATGATCCGATTCCGAAAATTCTTTCACTAAAAGGGAAGCTACATTATCTCCGAGTGTCATAGGATATTTTTAAAATGTCTACGGGATAATTTTCGACCTTAAAGGGAGCGAAGCCGCGGGCAAAAGCTAACCTTTTATAAAGCTTCGTTCACTTTTAAGTCAAAATTATTCCTTATTGGATAATAAGGTGTTGTGGTGCCGTTTGGCAGAGGTCTATTCCAGCAGTTGACTGTGATAGGCTTGATTGATTGGACAATAGATTGTATATTGACCTATGCAAAATTTTAAGGTCTTCCATAGTAACGTAGCGCCATGAAAGTGGGACAAACCCACTTTCTTATTTATATTATTAGCAAGGATTAGTCGTTAGGTACTGTTTTTATTGTCTGAATGGAAGTCACGATCCGTGCCAATCGGAAGGAATCCAGGCTGAACTAATTTGGTTATGTTTGCTCTGTCTAGTCCCAGTCTATACGGCTACTTACTAGTTTTCTAGACCATAAAAGGATTCTACGTAATTGGATTATGTAAAAGTTACAACTCTAGGGACAATAACTAGGATTGGCTTGTTTGTAACTTAGTACCGAGTCTTTCACGTAAAGTTTTGTGGTACAGTCACGAGCACCAATATGTCGACACTTAACAACTTTTAAAAGTGTTTTTCGCCTACTGTTCTGAGTAAAATTTCATGTTGTTATGAACGTACTATTCTGGAACTCATATTTTTATGAAAAATATCCTATCTCCAAGTTACAATCGTTATTTCTCGCGAAAATTGCTTTTAAATTTAGGAAAGTGTATACATATTGGTGCTCGTGACTGTACATAGTATGTTTTTACGACTGAATGATAAGATAAGATTTATAATATCATAAGAATTGTAAAAATCTTATCGTAAGCTGCTTGATACTGTTTACTGTTACGCCACATTGCAACAATATTTTCAGTAAATGATAAGTAGCACATAGAGCTGTTGATTGTCAAGGGTATCACAAAATAAAAAACAAATGAAGGTCAACGAAGCATTTACCTTTCATAGCATAACGCCTGTAATCCACGAAGAGTAAGGCAGAGGTGTATCCAACAGTACAACTGCCGGTTATGTTAAAGTCGCAAGTATTAGGGGAGCGAGCCTACTGCATCAACTGGTCACAAATTCAGACTCCGTGGCTGCCACTGAGAAAATTCTGATGATAAAAACCAAAAACACTTTGCCCGAACTGTTAATCGAACCCAAGACCTCATGGAGTTTTCAAGATCCAAAAATAAATCCTGTATACAAAGCAAGTGGTTCTATTCCAAGCCAGTCTCAATTCCGATGGATATACGTTCTGGTCTCTCCATATAAGGTCAGTACGGTTGTCAGCGCTCGTTGCAACTCGAATAATTATTAATTAAACTAAGCCTTATGTGGGTCACTCGGTAATTACGGTCGGTGCTAATGTCACTGGCTAACACCCAGCTAATTTAAACTGCCAGTCAACAGGTTCACGAGGTAACCTACACCGTAGTTCTAGGTTTGTGTATTGGCGTGAAACGTCCCACGTTGGTACAGACAGGAAAATGGTTTGGGTAAGTAACATATATTTATATATTGAGTTTATTTTGCATATTGTGTGTGGAATGATATGAAAGAGGAATGTGTAAATGATGCCGTGACGTCTGACAGGGGAGAATGGAAGTAGGAAACGTACTGATCCAAAGTAGAATGGGACAAGGGCAGGAAGATGATGATTTTTCATTCGCTTCAATTTCAACTACGTTTTGCAACAAAAAATGGATTTAAATGCACTTTTCGAAGTCAATATTTTCATAAACTTCGTACATGGATTAAGACTTGGTGGAGTGGTACCTTCGGCGCGTCGGCTCCTTGAATCCGACCATCATCATCCTCTTGCCCTTATTCCAACTTATTTGGGGTCGGCGCAGCATGTCTTCTTCTTCCATACCTCCCTAGTACTTGTCATCTCATGAGACACCGCCATTCTTGCCATATAATCCTTCACACAGTCTATCCATGGTTTCTTTGATCTTCCTCTACTCTTATTCCCATCCATATTCATAATCAATACTTTACACACGACATTTTCCTCATTCCTCCGCATCACAAACCCATACCAAGCGAACTGATTACCACACACCTTGAATCCGACCACCATTGAAAAAAATGCCAAAAGCAAAGGGTTTTTGAAATGAGGTAAAAAGCAGCTTCAGTCATGCCTATTTGCCTAAACCTCTTTCGCTGACAGTAGCCATAGAGTACTGAGTAATACACACTCATTTGTGAAAAGGGTTAAAAAGACAGAATAGCTGTAGTCATGCTCATTCATTTGCCTACAGAGTAATCAGAATCTTTTTGATAGATCACTCATACATTTATGCAACCTGTTTACGAACAGGCCAATATAATCGTTGAATGTTTTGGGCCAGTGTTCGACCGTGATAATAGGCGCCTGCCTACAATAGGTACACAACGGAAATAGGAGCATACCGCGATATGGTGCGTTAATGTGAGTGTTTATGACATTGGATCTATTAAGTGCGTAATAACTAATAGCTATTGAGTATCATGGACTAGTGGTGTACAAAGTTAACAGGAAAATTATGACGCATGTTTGTTTTATTGAAATGCCTCCATACCTTTGCAAGCATACTTTTTTTCATAGAAGTAGTACAAATTCGTTATACATAAACATCCCAAAGTGAAGTACAGGTGTTGAAACTGTAGGTACTGAAACTTGATAATATTGGTCCCTATGCTGAATTTTCAGGAAAAGATTGGAAGTAGAATGGGAAAAAGTCAGAACGACTGACAACCACTTTTATATTACTTTCTGTTTTCTTTAACACAGTTTAAATTTAAAACGTTTTTAAATAATTATACTAATAGTTTTAAAGATAAATGTAAACCAATTAGGAAAACAAAGCCAGCCCTTAAAATAAATGCATAATAGTTCAGCGATAACAATAAACTTTATTTAATTTGAGTTCTGGGTTAAGCTAAGCCCTTGTTCTTGAAAACTTGAACTTATCTGCGGTCACTTATTTACGTAGACATTACATTTAAAGAAACTTTACGACTTAATAAATGTATAAGTGGCTTTCAAAGTACATTAGCTAAATAAAACGAGAATTTAATCAAATTTATGCTCATTTTATAGCTTCAAAAGCTGTATCATACATAAGCGTGTAATACCACATTTTTCAATTAACCTCAAAGTTATAAATGGGAACAGGTAATGTGTTTTCACCTTTTCACTGATTAAAATGCGAAGTGTGTATAATCAGATATGCGTTACAAACGTTTAAGATCGCAATTCCTGATTGCAAATAGTAGGTATTAATTATAAGTACTAATAAAATAATCGATAAAATTAGCGAGGTATTTAAATTTAAACACATCTTGTATATTAACCGGAGTTATAAAGCACAACACTATACATGGTCTACCTCGTTGGTCTAGTGGTCACGAGCTTGACTGCTGCATGAGGTCCTGTTTGGGGGTTGTTTCCTAGGTCAGGCAAAGTGTTATTGGGTTATTTATCTGAAATTTCTTAGTTTCGGCATTTGTGCCTGAACGATGGCATATAATCGCCCCATATTCCGTGGGTAAACTTGTTGGCTTAAACATAACTGGCGAAATGTGGATGAACTATTAGGAACACCTCTGCCTAACCCTTCGGGGATTACAAGCGTGACAACATAACAATGTCATACAGGAAGTACAAAATTTCTCGTTACTGTAATTAAGTACCAACATATCTTCATGTTTTATATTACAGTTTTCACTCAGCAAATGAAATCGCGTGTTTCAAGGACCAGTAGCTATTTCGCACACCCTTTGTTGTCCAGGCTGTATGACATTGTCTCCGTAAGCTGCTGCAGGGCGCGACGAAGGCTTGGCGCACGCGACGCCATGCCACAGCGTTATGGCGCTTTTGATTTATCGTCCAAATTAACTGCTCTGTGGTTGTAAAAAAATACGCATGATGAGCTTTTGTTTTTTAATAGAGCGGAAAGGATTTAAATTCAAATTGCGTATTACACGACTATTTAGATGCTCTAGGGACAGTTTTATAAATAATAATAGGTAGGAACATATTTCATGGCCAATATTTGAAAAACCTTTAAAAAATTGCTATTTTCCTGTTTAAACCACTAAAAAAATGCCTTTTCCTTTTCTCTACTACGGGGTTTTGTATGCAGTTTTACCAGCCTACTAAAATTAATTTAACTTAGTATAAATTGCTGTTATTTTATTAGTGTGTCTTGTTTGGAAATACACGAATTAAATGGTGACTTAATTTATGTAACTAATGATATTTGTGTCACTACACTAACGTATACTCAGTTGTTTATGAAATAGGGACTGATCTCATCGTTATCAATCACTGAACGCGATCAATACCTACATCTAATCCGCGTTAAAGAGCTTTCACTTTTCTTGTCAAGAATAATGAATTGGCACTGACAGCTAATCGCGTTCAGTTTATTTGGTGTAATTCGCCCTAAATGTGTGAGCAACTACACAATAAATGGCATCCCATAAATTAAAACAAATAAATGCTTCCGTCCGATAGTAACTTTAAAATAATGAATGTTCTGTGCTTTGAATAATTTATTGTTATTTATCTATGTGTTTTCCTCATAGGCAAAATAACTAGTAATTTGTCTGTACTTTGCGTAATTCTGTGATCTTTTAACTGTTATTGCTTGGCTCGGGGCGGTGTCATATCCATTCATCTTGTGGACTGGTGGTATGCCCGAGATTTACTCACATTTGGGGTGAAAATAATTATCAGCATTACGAATGTTTTAAACAGACGATCTATTAGGGAGTTAAATAAGGGCCAAATGTCCTAATCTCTATGCATTATATCGATGCAGCCATGGGCACTGCACCCCATTACACACTCCGAAAAGAAAAGAAAATTTCTAAAATATTCAGGAATGCTAAAGAAAAATATTATAACGCATTTATAATGGACTTTAATTAGAATTCATAATTTCCTTCTTTGTAGTCGTTTTGTCTTTTTTGCCACTACGTTAGTTGCTGCCAGCTTGAAGATCATTAAAAAGGTTTATGAACGAGATTACACTGAACGTCATCTCTCATTTCATCTGTCAGTTCGCTCGCAGGATGTTAGCTTCACTTTTTATTATCAGAGTAAACAAACTTAATAACTTAAAGATGTTAATATAAGATATAGCTGCTTGTGAGAGCTTCTGATATTATTTAAACGATGTGACAATGTCAGTGGGCAGGATGTGCCCGTCAACAACTGTCTCAAGAGAATTGTTTGTTCGTAATAAATAAACATTATCCAATACTTTGTGGCCGCACACCGACCAAAGATACCAAGAATTAAACTTTTAAATTGCACAGCTTTGTAAGAAATCTTGATACTCAGCCGTGTATCGCATTAAACTGAAGAATGGACCAACATTATGAATGAATTGTATTTCCTTCATGAATTTTGTATTCGATGTAATTTATGGCTATATTTGTGTGTGTTGTGTTGTGTAACAGATAATAAAACGACAGATTATAACGTCAGAGAACATCTGTGTGTCGGATGAGCGGGGGCAATGACCTCTGGTAGGTATTAGAGATGTTAAATTACACACGCGAGTCACTAACATCTGTACAATCTGCATTCTTCAGCTGAGTGAGATGCATGTTATTGCTCGTTAGGATTTCACGCTTTGAGTTTAATATTATTATTTTTGAACAAAGTTTTTGCAAGTTTAAAACTTTAATTTATGATAATTTGTGGTAAGGGTTGGCTCCCTGACAACTTTCTATAGAAAAAGAGGGGTTTTGCGGTCGTTAACCTACAGTTTTCCACGTTCCATTGTTTTTCATAAAGAGCTTTTCTCTTTCTTTTTCTTCATATTAATTGATGGTTTTATTCAACTGCCAGGCTTAGTGTCACTTTCATAGAATTTCCACGACCTCATTTTCTTTTATGCATGTAAGTACGCAAGTACTTATGTACTACCTAAATCCATGTTTGTTCAAGTTTTAGTAAGTGTGAGAAGTTCTCCAAATCTCACGCTGTAGGTAAATAACGTTTACTTTCAAATCGTGCGGGTCTCATTAGATCGTGTCGTAATGATATGGTGTGCCAATCTGTTCAAATAAACATAGGCTGTGAGAGGTCACTATACTCGTCAATATGATGATGATGACCCTGGGAATACTGGTATGTACAGGCTTTGATGGTAAAACATAACATTATTAAGTGGTATAGCCATAAAATGGCCATAAAGTTATGGTTATGTTTATTTACCGATGAAAAACTGCGTAAGTTGCTCAATGGGGATTAAGATGAAATGCAAGAGTTTCGTTTGCCTTTAGTCGTTGAAAGCTTTACTAGACTTATTTAGGTAAAACCTAACGTAATTTTTGTATAACTACTAATTGGGTTTTCACCAAAAAAGTTCTTATTCTTTATTGCACACAAAATTAATATATTCAAAATTACAATATAATATAGCTTATGTACAACACCGAGCTTAACCCAGAATTAGGAAAGTTCTACCTAAGTTCCTCGTAAGTATAATTTTCTCTTGCTTAGTGATGGGTTTCGGGTGACCACTTTGAAATCGTCAAAACCTCGACTCATAACACTTGATGCGGCACAATCAGGATGCAAAATTGATACTGCCCTGCCAATGCCACCCGGCCTGTGAAGAATCAGGCCGACTGGAACACGTCTAGGTACCTATAGCATGCCTATGTGTTATATGTTTTGCGAAAAAAATACATCTAGAAACAAGTCTGTTATAAATCCTTGTCCATATTATTTTTCAGTTTCGTATAAACCAGTTACTAAACAACAGGTGTGTGGACACGTATGCGTCGAGACATCTTCTTTACTTTACACACCATTGTTACTCAAGAACAATGCTTCGTAATTTAATTAACCACAGATAAAACTCGACTCTCTCACAAGCAGACAAACTTTAAAGTAATTAATAAACTTGATAAACAACATATTTGGTACTAAGAGATGCTGTTTACAGATAATCATAATTACATTTTTCAACACACCAATATTTGGATTCTATGAAAGGTTTCCGATTTCAAATGAATATAACGTTAATAACAATAAATCAAAAAGTTATTTGACTATTATTAAATCAGTCTGTGTTGAACAAAATCATGTACCTATAACAAATTGTTTTTAAAAGCCCAGCAGTCGCACCATCAGTACCGGTTGGCCGCATGCCATCAATTTCTGACTCCAAGGTTAAAAGGTTCAACAGCACTCGATTAAATTATAAATCATCGATGCCCAAATTGTATCGATACAATTGATGAGTTGGAATCAACAGGTTATATGAATGGGCTTGAATAGGTGTATAAAATTGTGAGGTCCATAAGGTATAGTAATTATTGGGGGCAGTGATCCGCGAAATGGTTCGAAGTCGAATGGCTGCGCAGGCGCAGGCACGCGCACTTACCACGCATTACAATGGTCGACACGCACGGTTGCACGCAGCTTTTCAAATAGCTGTGAAATAGGAAAATTAGAAAAAAATGCGTAGAAGCTAGCACGACTCTCTTTTTCTTCGATTTTCGAGTCTGACCTGAACAGCAAAGCAAAATAACAAAGGAAGTGCGCAAGTTCTGAATTCAAAAGTTGCAAACAAAGGAACATCAACAGCCACTTAATTATTTACTTTCCCAATGTTTTTGTTTAAAATTCGAGTTCAGAAAACAGCAAACGCGAATTAAATTGCATAGTTATTTCGTTTACATGAATATGAAATGTCAGCGTAAACGCTCCAAGCCGTACTTGTGTGAATTAAGACTGACTGTCTGATTAAAGATTTATTGACTACGCAAGTGGTTTGGTCACATGCATATTAACATTAACTTGCGGACATATTTATTAAGCCGTGTTTTAAAATAAATCAACGGAGCCCTTTTATTATTATATTATTAATAAATATAAGCATATATTACGAATGGGCGCGGCTAGTATGAAACCTCCGGGCGCTGTAAGCACGCCCAATGAAATTACGTCTACTTGTGTGGTCAGTTGCAATTACCCGAGTAAACGTACAGCCACACATATAACCTTTATTAATAAGTACGTACGGAACCTGTACACTGTAATTTTAATTCAATAATTTCTCCTCCACTAAATGTTTTATTGTACCGTGATAGTGATAATTGTTGCGGACGCGCAGGCTGTGATTATTTATTCCCAATTGTGTTGTTCCAACCGAGGCTAAATAATAACTGCCGCTTGGATCGATCTTTAGGTTAAGCCGTGCTTGGCTAGGTTGGTCAGTGGATGGGTGACCACCTATTACATACCGAGTTTCCTCCGTGCCTCAGAAAGCACGTTAAGCCATTGGTCCCGGCTGTCATTTGTAGATCTTTGACAGTCGTTACAGGTATACAGTGGCCCGAAACTCTGACAACCAGTCTTACCAAGGGGTATCGTAATATCTTGTACTAACTGGGATGTGGAGGTCAGATAGGCACTCGCTGCATGTAAAATACTGGTATTCAGCTGCATCCAGTTAGACTGGAAGCCGTCCCCAACATAGTTGGGAAAAGGCTAGGCAGACGATGTGTCGTTCCAACCGAGATACAAACATTTCCCACATGAAGGCAATGAGGAAGTTAGGGTAACTACCCTAATTTGTAATTATTACATATTAGCTACACGTTCTATTAGGTAAGGGGCCAATCTAATAATGATCAACAGCAATCATCAATCTTAAGCCGTCGAACTTTTTTTTTTTGGGATGGTTAAATCCCCCCAGCTCTGGGTGGAGTGGAAGGGAGTGTCAGACTTTTACTGACTAAAACCCATCCATGTTCCTTCTTTGCCTTTTGTGTTCCAGGGCCGCGGTATCTCTTTCGAACAGTCCCGCAGCCCCGGAAGCCGTCGAACTTCGATTGTTATTTTAAAAACAGTTTGAATTTCAATTTTCAAGCATGGCCGGACCTTAAGAATGGATTTAATCATTTAAGTCTATGGTCAAAGCCAAGTATTCACAGGACGTAAAGGGCATAAAAGCTTAAACGTCACAATATGACGTCTATAAAGTAAGATATTGATCTCACGTATCTTACGATCATCGTAGAATAACAATAGGCGATACTTCAGTATTCTATATTGTGCGTCTATAATCAGATTAGTGCGAAGTCAGACGGATAGACACCATTGAATAGACGGCCTGTTTTACTGCCTACGTAAATCTTAACCTATAGCTGCGCCTTTATTTTGAATTTATGGATGTTTTCCGTCTTAAAGTGCAAACAGTTTCATCATATCGGCCCGTAAACGTCCACTGGTGGGCGTGGGCTTTGCCTATAAAGTTAGTAAAGCTACTATATGACTGGGCCTCGAAGGATCATCATCAAACGGTAATGATTACGCAGGTAGATACCGGTGTCTGTTTCTTTGGTATTTTAATTCCTTTTGTATACTATGATAGCACATCCACGCGGTGGTCCAATTGGACCATCCAGCAATTACTTAACTACAATTTTCATTCCGTTAATAGTTCGCTAGACGATCTCAATGTCTATAAACTTTAATCAAACGTAACTTACGCAGCTCCCGGTTCAACCCGTAGGCTACTTCTTAGAACGCTCATTATGATGTCACATGCAGGCCAGCACACAATGTCACATGCCTAATGTTATACATTACGCGCAGCTATTCTGAAAGGCACAGTAATTAAAATCCCAGACTAGGCTTGGCAGTTTCTGCGTATCACGAATCATTAACTGCGACAAAGCTGCCAGTATTGTCCCGGGACATGAAATTAAAAGGCGTATCTCCTAATTTAATCGTTACATGATTCAAAAGGAAATATCCTCCATGACTCATATCAGTTCCACTGAAATCTTGACTTAATAAGTGGAAAAGAAGTACATTCGTTGAATTAATTAATTTAAATAAATTATCATGAATTAAGCGGACTTCTAAGTAAATGGGGTATAATAAGTTACGTGCACTTAATTCCTACTGTACGTGGGTATGACAGAGCCCTCACTCCGAACTCTGACAGTTGCTAAATGAGAGAAAAAGGAGTGGGCGATGTACTCCACGGACTGATGGTTCTATTACGAAGAGAATGCAGCGTTATTAACTAAATCAAGATAAATGACGGTCAAGTAGTCCATTACTATGCAAAGAGTATATAAAAATGAAGAAAATATACATAATTTTGGCAAACCCATGTATAATAAACATCCCGAAGTGGGTCCGGAGTTTGTACTAACAGGAAAGCGTGGAGTGTTTGCGTGCAAGTCGGAACTACACAAAATAATCATGTCTGGAGTTGAGTTCATCGATTCGAAATAGAACTCTAAATCTTGGGGAATGAGGGTTATTTTCATTAAGTTCTTTTTATGGGGTACGGTTTGTTTTGACTGCGAATTTTACTGAAGTTTTTACAGGCGGGAGGTCGATGGCCGATGACGTCACCGGGAGTTAGTCAGCCCCATCTCATCTTATTTCAGGTGGAGTTGTAAGAACTCTGCTTGCGATTTATTTATGAACACCACCGTACTACGAGCTACGTTTGTATTTCAAACAGGTCAAAATAATACTAATTCTCGTAGTAAACTTACTTGTACACATTTTGTAAGAGAAACATTGATTTTATAGTTTTATTTTCAATACGCTAGGGAAATTTACTACTAACTTAAATTGTCCGTATATTCCAATCCCGAAAGATATTCTTTGTAAAAAATGACTATACTTAACATCGCTGACGTAGGCTGTTAGATTGCTTAACAATTAATTTACTTCTGGCTGTAAATATGTAAGTTACTAATTTTCCGTATACACATTACATAATTATTTATGCAAAGGTTAGGTACTTATACATAACATAATTATATATTTCGTCAACGTACTACGCCATAACCATTTGACCTTTTGCTGTGTTCAAATAATTTCCGTCTGCACTATGAAAGCCAAAGAATAAAGATAATAACCGAATAGAGTGCCACCATTGTTCTCAATAGCCCTCATCTTTCTGCTTATCGCAATCGTTGCGTTTGTAACCCGAACTACCGTCTTTTGTATAGTCGACCTCGTAATTGCCTTACCACTCTAAGATTGAATGTCACTTGCACGCCAAAAAACGATACGAGGGCTTAGACGAAAGAAATAAAGAAACACATTTATTTGGCTCATGCCACAAGAGCACACAAAATAAAATCAAAATAATAAAAGAAAAGAAAAAAAAACTAATCCTAAACACAAAGGATACAATTGTGTACCTCGCCTGTATGAGATGATAGAAAAGATGATGATGGGAAAGTAAAAAGCTAGCCACCTTATTTCAAACCGGTTGATAATCATACTAGAAGAACAGATAGCTTATTACAGTTAGATAATTTCAACCTTAGTGAAGTTCAAATACAGAAGAAATTGTTGTTAAAAGCGTTAAAGCAAATTCGAGGTCGACTATACCAATCAAATAACCGTCCATGCTAATTCCGCAGCATCAAATATTTGTCAAGAAAGTTCCCACGCAAGTTTTATCTATAGAAGCATTTGTTATTTGCTCTAATCTGCCGTCCGCAAGCTATAATGCCGTTATCCAACAAAATTATATTTCGAGTAAAGGACAAAAAGAGGGCGAAAAAATAAAAAAATGATGCTGTTTCTTAACTATAACTCGTATGCGAGACTTATTGGTATCAAAAAATAGATATAGTATTGAGCTTTCGCTTTTTTTGATTATTGTGGTATCAAAAAACGAATATCGACCAGATGCGAGATAACGGCATTATAGCTTGCGGACGGCAGTAATGTAATGTGTAAATATTTAAATTAGCCGCAATATAAACAACATCGTGTTACCCTCCACAGCTCCGGTAATATTACACCCAGAGATTACCAATGCTGTCTTTCATCTTGCTTACCGAATGATGGGTGCAGCCAAGAACCTCTTTTTTTCAAGTCGGTTGATAAAGGAGCCAGCGGATGCATACAACAGCCTCTGTTATTGAAGGACAATTTAATAACGTGGAGCTACCGTAATATGATACTTTGATTTTTCAAAAGAAACTACTAACCGAACGTGTTTTATATCTCGTAAATACAAGAATTTATTGTCAGGACAATGCTATGCTTCTATGGTGTCTATGAGTAGACGTAACACGGGTAAATCGGTGTAGAGAAAACACATAAAATTCAGATAAATGTTATGACTTTAAAATCGGTTAGTTAGCTACCCATGATCGTTCGCTTTTAATATCCTTACCTACTTATTAAAAAGTAAAAACCTGCCATAACAAAAGATTATAGTAGTTAATAAGTATCCTAGAAGAAGACTATAACTCTAAAAATAAGTAGGTACTGATCAATAACACTAGAAACGGGATATTTACCATGTTTACCGTTTGTTTTGAGTTACCGATATTTCGGCGCTGTTGTAAGCACCATGATCACGGACTCTCTTCAGGTACTTGTAAAGGTGCTAAGAAACGCTGGCGTGACGATCTGGACTCATTCTTAACGGATTGGTCGGAGAAATAAAATATTAAATAGAAAAGCCTTTGGGGGGGGAGCATTTGCCCAGCAGTGGGACAGAGCAGGCAGAAAAAAAAAAGTTTTTGATTGTAAACTTATCTTTATAAATTATCGCCTTTTATTTATAAGCATGATGTTCTTTATCGATTCAATATTAACCATTGTTTACAAGTATCGTCAGAAAAAATAATAAGCAAGATAGGATCGCGGCACGTCGATGGTTGCTTGAAGATTGTATAATAAAGCTTATAACACACAACTTGCATAGAAAGCGCTTCAATTACGCTGTTTACACACTATCGAAATCTGTTGATTGGATCTCGCGACAACCCTACTATTATGATATTTAAATCAATTACTATAATTATATTTGTGTTGGTACGTAAGTACTAGTGGGCGTCCGACTCCATTCAGCCGTAATTAATGGGTCTATGATAAGCGGTAAAACACTTTAGATTAAAATAGAAGGGCTTATTATACGCACAAATATTACTCTTCCTAAGACATGCTTCAGTCAATCAAACGCCTTAGTTGCGACATGGAACATTTTTCTTCTCCTACGCAAAGATAAAATTGATTTCTGTGCTGTCGTTCATTTATGTTATTGTAAATGTTGGGTTGTATCTGTCTAGGACTTACTGTGACAAATAAACATTATGATTTATCCCAACAAAAACATCCGAAGTTTTTAAAACTTTTTCAGAAAAAAAAAATGCTTTCATCTTATTTCTTTGAGTCACGCCAAAGCCACTGAAGTTACCGAATCTTACCAAGTGCTACGGGTACGGGTTACGATCTCTATACAGACAAATACAGTGACTCAGACAATGCTGTAGGTACGCAGCAAAATTGAAGAGTGATAGCCAAGTAGCCAAGTAGCCAACTATCTCGATAACCTAAGCCCTTCTGACACAATTGCGAGAGGAGACATTTCATTAAACAGCAGTAAACCTAATTGCAACGAGGTCAATAGCATTGTTCAAGTATTTAAGGCGACTGTAAGTACTCTCGCCGTTAATTAACGCGAACCTATTACTCGTTTATAGAAGAATTTCTACAATTGTGTTAACTATATTGGCAGTACTTGCATCATAAGGTTGAATAAATTAGAGCTAAGTAACTGCTTATTAGGTAGATCGCAACTTGTAATTGTAAGGTGCTAGGGAATGTTTTTAGTTCAGCAGTAAAGGCGTTGCCTAATAAACAAAGGGAAAATCTTGTAAAATAAAAGTTTCCTACCATAAAATTGTTCTGAGATTTGGGGACTTCCATTGAACTTGTTACGATAAAGTCTTTGTTTTGTGACATGTTGGTAATGTTTTGTATAAGTATCAGTTTGAACGTTTATGTAATAAATATTTTCTTATTTTCCAGGTAAGTCCATAACCCCAATCCAGAGAATCGATCAAGAAAGGTGTCAAAGGTAAATAAATCAAACGTTCGATCTTATTCCGGAATGTGCGTAGGCGCAGTTGCGTACGAAGAACTTGCACAACTGCTCAAGTATCGAATCAAGATCAAGAGCAGTGTAACACAAACATTTTGAATCAAAGAATTTGAAAGTAATCTTCATCTTTTACTAAAACCCCAAGTCATGCAAGACGTAATTCACTGTTCGGGACGCACACAATAAGTGATTGTTGCCGTGAACGCAACAGATTGTGAAGGCGTACCCAAAACACTAAATTGACCAAAATAATGCTGAGGCACGGAAATAAGCGATCATCTCCAATCTGAGTGTGATGCAGCGTTTTACTGAAGTAAATTGAAAAGGTAAACCAGTCAACGGATGAATTAATCGTTGATTCATAATGAGTCTCTTTAGAAATCTTAATTCACTCACTGATGCAAACAAGATTGATAATGATCATTAAAATAACCCTTTAGCTGCATTTAATCAAATTCTTGTGGTACTAGATTTGATTAAACGCAATTTTCTAATGCAATTTCCCGCACATTGGAAGCCTTACATCCGCGTTTCATTTCAAATTGCATTCTTGATTCGTCACCCGGCGCGGTAATGCGGAGCGTGCATCAACTCTGTGCATCATTAGCTGTTGGCGCCACATTTCTAAGGAGTCTATCGCTACGTAATGAGATATTAGATACATGCATAACATAATTTATGTATGTAGACGAGATGCCCGAAGAGCCTTGAATCATGTTATTGCTATCTGCTATTAGTTCTGCTGACTAGAGATACTCTACATATTTATGTTACCTGGGACCGGTATGGGATCCAGTTATTATGATGGATATTTTTAGATTGTGCGTGTATATTCTTTATGTAGAAGTTATATTTAGTTAAGAATTTTAATATCTTGAATCGGGATTCATGATTCGTCTTATAGAATATCTAACTTGTTTGCTAATTTAAGCAATATTCTTTGCAGTTAACTCATAATAACCAAGTTTAACAATCAGGTTGTCGAAGGATGTTAAAAGGATGACATTAATGTATCTTAAATTAGTTCTACACTCCCAAAATAAATAGGTTATCTGAAAACCAATTTGATCAAACTGTATTTTGTACGCCTTAACGATTATGATGTAGAAATAAAACCAGTCGTTTCCAGACGTTATGGACCCTTCGATTCCCAGATCAACATTACTTTAAATTGAATTTGTGAGTATGGTTGTATCTTATTGAAATTCTGTGCAAAAGTGTCCCGATACCGGATCACTGTGAGAACAGGCCCATAAACGTCGCGGTTCAGTTTACGACTTCTTGTTATTTTACACGGCCAACCGCCACTGAGTGCGAGGCACCATGTTGCGAACGTGTTGCCTTACACGCCATACATTGCTTTCAGGACTGGCGGATTAATTTCTTAGTGGCCGGTACAACCAGCGTCATATCATGCGGTTCTTTGCAATGGATTATAGCAATTCTTGGTATCGTCTGTTCGATGTGAAGTCTATTAAAAGGCGTGTGTTCAGCGATGAACGTTTACGTGTTGCTGTAGGTTCAAAATTATTGCTTTGAAAATGATTCATCTCAAAATCTGAAAACACGTGTCACCGAAAAGCATGTAAGTACTTCAATCCCAGTCAGGTAACTTAAGCTTAACTTCATAAATTGTTAACAAAATGTTTAGGTGAACGATGCGTTGACTTTTCTTTATCGTGCAGATCTTACGAATAATATTATCTTTAGTGTGTACGAGAACCCAACGTTATCACCGTTTCGTTTGCTTTTACTCTTTTAATATTGAATTTACTATCTACACATCCGAAGAATCTTTGTAAAGAAATACTTTATCGGCCTATAATCATAAATATTTTAAGAAGCTTAGTAAGTATGGTCATCTGGCTTATCCTTCATCCTGGATCCATCAGACATCTTAAGATCCTTTATGTTTTTCGTTTCAAGTGGTAAGATCAAATAACTTGGTCTGATGGAGTCTATTTGAGGTGTCGGAGTAATCTGAAGTGGGCTTGGTATCGGTATCGGTATCGGCTACCAGATTTCGAGTGCTTCCGGTCAAGTGTGGTACTGAAAGCTGATGTATGTTCTATGAATAGGCATTTTGAACTCGTAAATTCTTATGTCTTTGTTGTGATCTTTGCGTGGTGGTTTGCTTCGGCATTTCAATATGTAAACAAATATTTTAGTTTAGAATTGACGCAGAACATTATAGAACCGATTAATTTAATTTTCGTAGAGGTTATTATAAAAGAATATTAAATAAATATATCCATAAACCATCTATTTTTATTCACAGTCGCCGACAAAGAAATGTGGATAGAGCTCACAAAGAATTTGAAGATAAGACAGAATTATTTTCTCTCTTCAAAAGTATTAACAAAGCTATTTATTGATACATTTAATTTAATACCACAACTATGCATTCTATCACGATGGTAATCGACCACCCACTTGTGTATCAAGATACAGTTTCCGTGTTCACTAGATGAAATAAACAATACCATTGTGTGCTGTTGTGATTAGACCCGTCTGTTTGTTCGTCGTACGCTATTCATATCCGTTCCATGTGTATGAGGATTTGGACTCTCTAATCTGGACTTCGAATGTAGTACACGAAAAAAGGCGAAGGAAAGAATTCTTGCGTTTGTTTGCGATCCATTGCGTCTTTTGTCTGGAGAAAATCTTTAGGTTTTGTTTTGTTACATAGAGCAGCGAGCTATGTATGGCTGTTTCTTTTTGTTGTGTATGTGCTGAGATTATCGTGACCTAATAAGTTCAGAGTTTCACACGCTTACGTATGTGAGATGTGAGCGGCTTTTTTTTGTTGACTTATTTTATTAGAGCTGAATGGATAAACTAGATTCAGTTTTTGAAAGCCAGGGACCTTAAGTTTATATAAAAGATATCTTATTCTAATGGTACACAGTCGTTCATCGCGTAGCCAAAACTCCTCCAAGTTTGTCCGGTCATTAAACTTCCTCGTCTAGATAATGAAATGAAAATATAAATGCAATTGGACTCCTGTAGAGAAATTTTATAAACCATAATTATTATTTATCTATCGGTCAATCCGCGTCCCTAAGCGCCTTTAATAAATTAACAACATGAACAAGTTTCGCTAAGACATTAATTAGTAATCAATCTCATGGACCCGGTTTCACGCTCATTTGCTTATCTGATAAACTGGTAAAAGTATGCATTTGGTAATGCGAAGCTTATCTACTAAATAGGCATTCATCTGGAATCTTATCTACGAGGTGTTAATCAATCGATTACATCAACGAGCTTTCACGCACATTAGGTAAACTTACATTCATAATTAGATAAAACTTAAGATATTTGCGTCCGTAACATTAATAGAACATCGTGCATGTATGTAACGGACGCAAATATCTCAAGTTTATGTTTCCTAAGTGCTGCAACTGTTGTAATTTTAGAAGACATTTGTGCGCATATCGCAGTATGTTTGACTTTCCTGAAACTCTCGGTCGTAATGTATGGCGTTTAATGCAGCGCCCGCCACCCTCTGCGGCGCATGTGATATACCGCCATGACTCATGTGCGGCAATAATGAGAGTAATTGCCTTTTTTCTCACATCGTGATTCATTATTAAAGAAACGAGACCCGACACAGCACTTAACTTTATTTGTTATGCTCCTTTTCATTTAACTGTGAGTCAACAGATCCTCAACACCCGCTGCATAAGTGATTAATTGCTCCACAATTGAAAGATTTTTAAACATCCCGACCTCAATATGCATTCCGACCTAAACAAGGCATAAAACTTACAACGTTACATACGGACGGGAAATTGGAGCGGACACCAATGAACGGTCGAGTAAAATTTTAACACGGAACTGACACGGTTTTTCTTCATAACTCGTGTTATGACTGAGGCTAATGGTAGCCATAATAAGCTATTTATATGACATCAAAACAAAGAGTTGCAGGCGGCGGTATTAATACGGCCATAAAGAGTAGCAGTCCGCGATTAACATCTGTAAACCAGATGCATGTACAACGTAATCCGGCATGGTTGGCTATGCGCGGCGCGGCGCGGGCGTCGCGGGCGTCGCGGGCGCAGGTCGGAGGTCGCCGCGTCCCACTACCGACGATCTAACAGTTTTACAATTCAAATGTCGAATCCATTTCATTTGGAGGCCCGGCGCGATGTGTCGACGTGATTGTGTCGTTTGCTTCTTTAATTTCGATAAGATTTCATATTTATATAGTCATTTATCTTTTGTTAAGCGATTACTATTGTACGAGTACCTACCATTGATGAAAACATTTTAAAACCTGTCTCATTTTGTGCTCGTTCTTCTCAACTCATCTTTCGAGTCAACAACTCTAATAAAAAATGTTATAATATAAGTACACTGTTGCGGTTTATGGCTAATTTAGTTCCGTTATACTTCGAAGCCAAATGGCCACTTAATTTCTATGAGATCATCGCTCTACTGCTGATTCTCGCACTCAGCGTGATGATTGAGATTATTCTGCATAATATGGAAATTGCACCAACGTTAAAGTTGAGACTGCAGATGAATTAATCTGAGCAGGAACAGATGCGTTCGTGGAAGATTTATTGAAACATGGAATGCGAGCCTGACATTATCTATATGCAGTGAATTGAGTGCTTCACCTTACGATCGCATATTATCAGTTATATTATATCGATAATGCAAACGCTAAAAATCTATATTTACAGTTACATTATTATTTAGCTAGTAAATAACAAACCAATAATGGGTAAATGATGATACTAGGTCACTAAATGCGTCAGGCTGAATTGTGCTGTATGGCTTACGGAAATATCTTCATGAATCATTTTCAGAATTAATTAAAACTGTTTTTCGTTGTATATGAATAACATTGTGGTTTCCCAATTTTAGTTTAAATCAAATAGTTTCCTTAATTCGTTTACATGCCTAACATTTTGAATATTTTTCCGACAGAGGCGGCATTTGAATTCATAGTAAGTCCCCCTAATAGCGGCGTGGCATTTGTTTCAAAGGTCGGAATCAAAAGGAGCCGGTCTTTGTCAATGAAGTTCAACACACACATTGTTTCTATACTACCGTGAATTTGGACCTTATTGACAGCCATTCATTCATCTAGTTTATACCTTCATATAGAGGCTCATTTCGATATTGCATTGGAAGTAAATTGTCATTGTCAGTTTACCATTATTCCTATTTTATTTAGCATCATGATCTTGATTCGTAGTTTTTCAGCACTTTCATGCCACTATTCCATGTTAATTTGTTCAATCTTTCCCACTAGCAAGTTTGTCATCGATTCTCCAGTTTCTTCAATAACTTAGTTGTACAAACTTTCTATTAATTCTACTGTGTTCCTTTTACTTTAGTCCTTGTACATATTATTTGCTATTTCTGTAATGTAACCCTTCAAACTCCACCAACGACTTTGGTATTCTAATCTTTTGAATATTTTTTCTCTAGACTGTCTTATATTGACAAGTCCATGTTTAATTCTGAGCACAACTTCATAAGTGTTGCGATTGTATGCAAATATTCTGAGCATTATCATTGATATGTTCTAATATATGGACTCATCTATTAAAAGCTCTGCGTTATTTTGTGACATCTCATTTGAATATTGAATTTTGAATACTGAAACAATTAACGGAAACTTATACTTTCCTGTATTGGCCACCATTGTACATACAAAATAGAGATGTGAGTCATACCTATTTGTTTAGTTTCATGACCAAATTCTCATGACTAATTTTGAGTAGGTTCTGTTACTACTATAAATAACTCAGAACGTAATTTATTATGAAGAAATACTCGTATTTATGAAGTTTAACTCAGAATTAGTAGCTCTAATTCTGATGTCATTTAACTCAAAATAATTGGCTGCGGTAATCGGAAGCGACAAGTTACGACTTAAAGTATCTAATTAAGAAATCGGGCCCGCTCAGCGCTCATTAGTAATCATCGTGGTAATCATTATGTTCAAATTAATTGTTATAAATGAAGTGAGGTACTTATCAGAATCTTTGTTGGATGCCGGAATAAGGCTGTACCCTATTTCAAGTTCATCAGATATAAATAATATTTCCGTTATAAACGTGTTCACTGGCGTTGGACAAGTTGTCAACTGCTTGTCAGATGTTCTGAACTTGCTTGTTATAACCTGTATGAATGCTGCATTAGTGTCTATGGGAACATTAATCCGGAAAAAGGAAGGAGATTATATTTTTATCTTCAGTTTGTTACATCGTTTGTACTTGCCGTTGCTGTGGATTGCAACAGCTACTACAAGATACATAGCTGTTACTAGTTGGGTAATTACGGCTAAGTTACCAAATACTTATGTCAACTTTCAGTAACACAGGATGACACCAAATCTGCGTACTGTTCGATTTTCAATGCTCTGCCTAGCGCCGAGCATTGAAATTCCAACTGTGTATAATTAGGCATTCAATAAGGTGTCGTTTAGCTTCTCTAGACTGCAATGGATGAGTCATCTTGTATCGCGTTTACCTTAACAAAACGCGAAATGTTTGAATGTATGAAAATGCAAATTTTCTGAATGGTATCGTTAGTGGCGTCTGTAGTCCGTTCAGATTCTTCGGCACTTTAAAAAATTGTAAGCTATTGCAACTAGGAATGTTTATCAAGATATAAACAAGCATGCAAACTGGCCGGAGAGGTTGCAACACCACGTTACATGGTTACGTCAGAGAAGATGATCGTACGCTCATGTGGGCCAACGCTGGCATCTGCTTTGTTTACATGCCCAACAGCCACTCAATCGATTCACTATTTATTGATACTCTTTGATTCTGTGGCACTGGAAACGACTATGTTGCGGTTTGGGCAAAGATAATGTAGCAGTTAGGGCAAAGATATGGAATTAGCAATTTGGAGCGAGATTCCTTTGCATGAACAGATGTGTATACAGTACTCGAAGATTCCCAAATTCATTCTCCTATTCTAATTTTAAATGGTTCTTTATTTTATTACCAAGACGTTCTTTGACCGAATACAAACCGGAAACAAAGCTTTACGTTTCATTCAGTGGGTGAAACAAAAATAGCACCCAGTCATCGCTAGTTCCTTCCAGTAAAGTTCAGTTCCGTAGTTCCCCGACAGCATTAACCTAGATATAAGTGGGAAAGCGGCCCTTCGGTAATTTATGACTTTCTATTTTTCGATAGCGAAGTCGATTCGAAATTCGGACGTGGGCGAACGCGTTTCGTAACCAACGTAGGGAGATAAAGACATCTGGTTAGGAAATAGGGAATGATCTTGAACAACAGAACATTGAAACTGCGGTTTGGGTGACTAGACAATAGTTAATTAACAGAAGCTTGTGGTTGGTTAGACCGTAAACAAAGTGGCTGTTGCCGGTTAAAATTAAAGTTCCGATTTAGTTGTGTCGTACGCAGGCTAATAAATCGTGTCCAATTAGCGAGCCCGCCGCGTTATCGCGACAAAGCGAAGCCGGTCACTTAGCGCGAGCCACTCCACACATACCCCGTAATGCAGATACATCACGATAAAAATACGACGATACGATTATTAGCTTTACGATTATACAATCATTTCTCCGAACATTTTCACGTACGATACTGTAATGGACAAGACACGCGATAACGAATTTTCGCTTTCTTATTTTTATGTTGTTTTCCTTTTTCGGAATACCAACACACAAAAGCAAGCTTTGTGTGTATCCGGTCACATTTTGACGTCGTAACATTTAATAGCTTCAGCCGTAAAACGTATCGGTTCACGCAGAGGGTCAAGGGATGATATTTACGATTATGAACGGAACGAACAATAGCTAAACAATGAAGAACACGAAACACAACCCATCTATTTAATTTCGAGTAGACACCTTTGTCGTGTGTTTTTGTTTGCGGTCATTTCCATAAATTATAGAGGAGGGTCGGCGATGTTACCTTCTTGTAAAATGTACCTGCTATTGTTATGGTAACCAGTATCGTGACGAACAAGCCCTGCCTGAGATTTGGTAACCGACGGATGCCTTGAACTTACCGGGGTGATGGATGGGATTCTTTGAGCTATTCTTTAAAATTATGTGGACATTCCGTAATTTTGTTTTTCTATGTTTTTGCATAGTCGTTGAGTGTTGACTCATAATTCTATGTAGACTAAACAATGTTGTGTAAACCTGTCATCGGTACCTACATATGAACCCTAACCTATACATTTTTACTGTTAAATTCAAAATGTATGTACTGTTGGCGTACTTATGTATTTTAAATAAATAAATAAACATCTCAAGTCTTATCCAGAGGGAAAAACTATTATGTACTTAGATCCCTTCCCTATCAGATTCATGATAATGGTGACTACGGAAGAAAAAGTACTCGTTATCACGTATAAATACACACATGCACATATGGGCGCTAAAGAAACAATTCAACAATCCTTACATTTTAGGCATAATTAATTAAGAACTTTCGTGGAAATACCGAGATATCCAAGTTAGGGCCCAATTAGTGGCGAGCCCATAAGGGTTAATTCTGTGCTTACTCCTTACTTATGTTCTGTGGTGCTTAGTGCATTGTCCAGTCACGTTGGCCACCAATCAGTTTAAATTTCACCCAATAAGGATGCGCCATATACGGCACCCTGCCGTATTATCTCGATACCGTGCACAAAACATCCGCTAATTGGCTGAAATATCATCATACTGAGATGATAAATGATGCTGGATGATCTGAGGGGCCGCGAGTTTTTATGAAGGGTAATAAGCATGTAAGATATGATGGAGTTTCAGAAGCTGTAACAGTATGCCTTCGAGAGTAATGGGTTTTCACAACACAACTATCTATAGATTAAGTTAGGTCTTTAAACTTCCATGTCGATAGTAATAATACTTAACGCCAAGTTTCTTGTCTGATCGATCACTTAGAAAGTTATTTAACCTGTTTCCCTCATTAGAATTTTATATGCTAAGTATAAGTTATGAAGTAGTTGCGAACTTTATGAATTTCTTGATTAGCACATCACCATGTGTGTCATCTTTGTAATAACATTTCTCACACTAAGCTTTCGCCGTGACCTAGCTTATCCTGTAGCTTACGGTTTTCGAAGTTAAAACGATGTGACTAGAAACTCAAGTTCAAGTCTATCAGGACGAGACAATTGTTCTCGGCATAGTATAATAGGAGAAGAACAATCCCCCATTCCCTTTCTATATCTTGTAAAAATATTCTCACCGAGTTTGTTTACAAAACCGCGATCGATATCCTTATGACATTCTCCGTGATCTAGCGGGGTCATTGACTTACCCACTGGCCTAGTTCACACGTGATCAGACCATTGAACGTTTCAGATCCGCGCCCGCCGACTCATTCGCTCAATTGCCTCTTCCTGCTAGTGACAATGTTGTCAGCACAAGGCCGACTATTTCTATACTTTTGATATTGTCTAGGCTGTGGCCTGTGCTCTTGACCGAATTTTTTCGCACGTAATTCAGTACAGTCCGACTCATAAGGTTTTGCGCTTCTCTTAATATGATTTATGAATCATAAACCGCAATGAAAATAACAAATAGCGGTGTTGCATAAAGAATAATAAGGAGGAATATTCCTTGGTTTATGCGTAGTGCATATTAATCATACAGTTTATTTATTGACGGTACCGCAGAATCCGCAGATGTTACCAAACACAACATTTTAGCTGCAGGATTAAAGTGAATTCCTGGATTGAAATAGATCAAATCATTGCCTAAAAGATGATGTTTTAATACTTGTTTCAAATAAACATAAATATAAATCTGTTAAGTAAGCAGATGGTTTGGTTTCTTGCACGTTGCACGTGTATATGCAAGAAGTGCGTTATATGCGTATGCGCCGGCCTGAATCGCGAGTGCTCTCGCGCACTCCTCGCTATTTATATCTCGGAGGGATGACGTTAGAACAGGGAGGTATTTTTGTCACTGTATTCGAGTTGTACACGAAGTAAAATTAGTCGTGTTGCGAATTAATATTAGGCGCGAGACAATTTTATGTGGATTTATTGTTATGGCATGGGCATTTTAAAGAATAGTAATGATAACAGCAGAAATATTTTAAATTGCGCAGAAAAGAGTCTTGCATCAAGTTGACTGTTTACAATAAAACATGTTTTGGAGACCTCTTATCGAAAGCTATCAAAAAGAGTAACCTTTCCAACCCCAATAATAAATAAACGCAGAAACGATACATACCGTCTACCACTCATTATCACACACTCGAAATTGTTACATAAACAATATTTTGGACTATTGACTCTTACTGATCGCTGTGTCCCGTACCGCGCCGCGCCGTGAGAAAGCCTCGGCCTGGGTAAATATTGTCCCGAGCATACCGCGACCGACTCCCACTGACCAGTGCCCACAGCCCACCGGTACATTTCATTACGTTAAATGTGCTTTGTGTTAGTGCTAATCGATAGCGTTTAGCAAACCCTAAGATCTGCTGTCTGTCGAGTACCGGCCAATGATCGCGTACTAGCGTTTTACCGAGAGAATTACGCGTAGCTCTGATTACATCTACTGTGGTAACTGCTAGGCTATTTCTATGTTTAGATCCGCTTTATGTTAGAAATGGTAACCGCAAATGACCTGTATCACGGTTATGCTGTATCAAATCTTAGGTGTATTTATGGCGGAGTATTTGTACGTATTAAACTTTACTGTAAGATAAGGGCAGTTTAGTGCGTCAATATTCTTACTAATATTATAAATGCGAAAGTAAGCTTGTTTGTTTGTTTGTTACCTTTTCACGCCTAACTACTGAACCGATCATCCTGAAATTTTGCATATACGTTGTCAGGTGTACAGAAATGGACATAGGGTACCTTTCATCCCGTAAAAAAGTACTGTTCCCGAGGAAAACAACATTAACGCCCATCTTTCGAATTATGATTTAATTATATTATTACAAGCAGAGTACAACCCGAATTGATTGTCAAATTCTAAATAAACGCGAGCAAAGCCGCGAGTAAAAGCTAGTGATCAATAAGTTCGGAGCGTAATATCTAAGGCTACAAACATTTCGTATTCATATCTGACTGCTAAATGAGAACACCTTTAAGCTCAGGTCACAGGAGTTAGATAGGAAATAAACACGCTGCCAGTCCGTTTATTTCCATAATAATTTAAAGTCTAAAAGAGAAATTACCGCGTTTACTACAAATACGACGGTGCTGTTGATATTAAATAGCCTCTAACAGTTTAACATGCCGTTTAATATGAGCGGTGTTCTACTTAACGATATCCCACACAGTGCGGACCGCGACTCTGCCCACAGAGTTTTCTTAATGTTATTTTACTACACATTAATTTGTTTTAATGTTCCTCGTTCGAAACAAATAGAATGTCCAGGCAGTACGACTGAATTAATGTGTGTGTGTTCCGGGTCTTCTGTTCAGATTATCTTTGTGTAGGTGTTGATGTTGGTGGGTACTGTGTATTTACAATGGCGACCAGTTTTGTGTACACCACTCGTGAGCAAAACAATCGACTCTGGCGCATGTTGATCGTTGCAGCTTATAAAATATTTAACGAGGGAATAAACTTTATATCTGAGAGTATTTCGTCAAGTAATGGTTCCAGGATACCTTGCCAAGTTTTATCGAGTAATAAGTTAAATTAAGTAAGCTGTCAACGAGTTTGTATTTTATTGGTACTAAATATATCTGTAAAGTTACAGAAAGAGTTACCTGGTCAGTCAGGGTGAAAATGTATGCTTCCACAGTAGTATTAGTGGCAGAAACATTACTTGTTACTTGAATTCTAAATCTTTTGGCAGATGTAGTCACGTTGAAAGAACATCATCCTGTTCCATCCTCTTGAACGATTGCATCTGTTGAATCCTGCCTGTTCTTTAAATGACTTTCTTTGGTCTTTGGTAAGTCATTTAAAGTAAGCAAACAAAACGTACAAAGCACAGTAATTCCAGTTCGATTAGTCCAGCTTATTTACTGAGCTGGCCGCCCACGCTTCTGTAACTAATGCACACCATTGGCTATTACTTACCCTCCGTCTGGAAAATACAAGGAGTACGTAGGAAATGGAGGAATGTAGAGCAGGACAACGAAACAAACATTTTATTGCTGTACAATTGTACATGCCAGCCAGGTTTTCACCAAAGACTTGTCGGCTATTGCTAACCGCAGACGTAATTATTTTTCATCCTGCAGTTAGTTTTGTGAAAGGTTTGATTATATACGCTATACTTATTAAATCAACGCTAGCTTAAAATTAAACCAACGCTGCCTTTTTTCCGATGATGACATAACTTCAAGTTTGCTAAGATACGCCTGGTATCAGTAATTTCCGTATAATGTGAAAACATTCAACTCAAAACTGTAGAATTTTAACGACTCACTTATGATTCGCACAAAAATTCAGTGTTCACTCCATTTACTTATCGCTCCATGTTAAACAGGTTCGCGATAATCAGCGCGATGCTGCCTCTGCGTGCAGCTATGTACCCTATCATGATTTATAGTTTTACATAATTCTGTCGTGAAGCAGTTCCGCGGATAATCCAGTATTGTTTGTTTGTTCGAGAACCACCAGCTCTAGGTGTCAAGGGAACTGAAGATTAATAACACTAGCAACTCGTGAAGTGCAACTGTTTATGCATTCTGTGCTAAACTTTATGTTGGCACCTATTTGAATTTGTATGAAACTATCTCTTCGACGTTTTACTGTATTTAGAAATCTAAAACATTGTCTTTGTTACCTTTCCGCTTTTCTTGATTGAAAGTTCATATTAGGTATGTAAAAAATGTTAAAGCAGAGAATTCTGACGGATCTTCATTTATCTTGAGTATACCATCAATTTATTTGAATAAAGCTAAAAGTTATATAACAACAAAACCAACAAATAAATAGCAAACGGTTGCGTGCGAAAGTCGAAGTAAGTAAATGTTGTAAGTATAGAAGAGACGGTCACCGACCGACTGGGCAGTAGAGCCTTACATCTCTCATTCTACAGTGTAATATTTTGTAATAATATCTCGATACAGTTTATTACGTTTTTTACATATTAAACTGATAACCATTAAGCTCCTCATATCTTAGCGTTGAATTATTTGGTGGCTGGTGCCATGTGTGCATAGTATAAACTAAAATAGATCGCTAAATTACTTCGTTTTTGTCTCTGTTGGTGACAGATATTATATTAGGAGGGTGTGTTGCTTGCATCTGGAAATTAATTTAGCGACATTCCAGAATTGATTGTTGAGTTAGGGAAGGTTATTGATTACCTTGGTATCAACAACCACCAAATAATTGGAAAAAAAAATGTGTATGAAAAACAAATGAAATCTTCACTATCTTATTTACGCTGTCACAGCGTTGGTTAACAGCATCAAAACAAAAGTATAATTTTCTTCGAACTATACACACAATACCCGGAAACTCCTTCAATACTTTCCAGAACGTCATCTTGAGATTGAAACAGACATCATTTTCAGCCTCACATGTCAACGCACATGAGTAAAAAAATCAAAAGAAGGTTTTACTACTTCCACAATGCTCGCAAACTGCGCATAACTTCAGGGCTATTGGCAGGCTAACCATGTTTACTTTGTTTTGTTTCCCCACAGAATACTGGGAACAGATTCAATTCCCTTTGAACAACTTTGTTATTATTTATCTCTGCTTAGTGAAAGGCAAATGGTTATGTTCACCATTAGTAAGGCACATTAAGTGTGCTGTGTTATGTTAAACGCCGGAATAACTTAGAATGATGTTGTAGCTTAAGTTGCAGCCATTCTTTTAATTAGTTCTTTGGGAAGAAAGATTGCTATGATTATTAATTGTGAAGGTGTTTCGCCGGGGTGGTCTAAACCAATGATTTTCCTAATTCGTAAAAAGTTTTGGTAAAGGGCCTTCTGCATAAGACCAGAGCGGGGGGGGGGGGGTCATTTGATGATTTCCCATCCGAAAAAAAAAGACCCCTTCAACGATAGTTAAGAGAAGGCATATTATGTGTGTAAATGTAGATGGAGAGGCTTTTTTACTACTTTAAAAAGATTTAATTCCGAAAATACTGTAAAACCTGTACGAATAAACATGAGAACGTGGCATACAATGATACAAGATGCAGTTAAAACTAAAAACAAAAGCACAGGGCAGCAATAAAGCTGGTTGTACAAGTTTGTAGTAAAATTGTGGGACAGGGATAATAAATCGTTGGTCGACACCGTTGCCACAGATTACCTGTATACTTGTACTTAATATTGTTAGTTATTCGTTACTCTGTGGCTGCCGACAACGGTGTAGATGTTCAGATACGGTGACTTACTTGAACGTGCGCGTGAGCATGCTTCTGATGTCTTCATTAACTATGTGTGTTAATAGATTTAACTTTATGTCGATGTTGTTATGTTGAAATCGATAATTGATGACTCCTGTTTCTGTGAATGGAAGTTGGTCTTGAGAGAAGAGATTGTAAATTTATTTAAGTATTCATTTGCGATTACTATTTTTATTGAAAACCAAAAAAATACTAAACACTATAAATGGTACCCACTAAAACAAAAACAACAATTTAAACCATAAGGCCACTTTGTTTGGAAAATTAATACCTTAACAACTTTGCAACTGCGAGAAAGCCGGTCAAAGGCCTCCTATTGAGGCGTGCATGATATATGAACGATTATAAACCACGGCTGTGACACTTAGAGCAGGCCAGTGTTGCCAGTAACGAAGAACATGGCTCAGGCACGAACTGCGACGGGTATCGGCGACCAGCGCTAATGAGCGATCTCGCCACCCGATACCGACGCGTCCAGGCGACACAGGCCGCCACTTCTTCGCAAGAAATATGCTATTTTTATGTCCTCTCACATCCTCCGGTTAATTGATTTTATTGAATAGACATTATTTTTTAATTGGCGTAGTTGAAGTATAAATAGGCTTTATTTGTTTTTTTTTTAAACTTGTCTCAACTCATCTTCGATAAGCGCAGAACATTGTCCTTTGAAAACTTTGAACCAGCCAGCAATAAAAACCGAGAAAAAATATCCAAAAAAATTCGTACTGGCTGAAATATTGTTTCGTTTTTTAATAAATAGTTTTGATTGAGATATTCATTCTTTTGTTTTGAGTTCTTGGTTAGAAACATGAAAATATGTTTTGAGTGATTGTTAATTATAGTTTTGTGTGCTTTTACGGCAAAGTTAATTTCTGGTAAATAATATTTTATTACCGTGTGAAAGGTGTTCAAAGTTACAAGTACGAGCGAAGTTAGTGACAAAGACAAACAAGTCACAAGTAACTCAGTACGTGGGTACCTTATAGTAAGTAACTATGGCGTCGTGACAGTGCAATCTAAGCACTTTCATACTTTCTTGTGTTTCGTCATAGTTGCTCAGTTGGTACTCAGGTAGACCTCCTCCATCACTAAGACAACGGTAATAAATTCTAAATGTCACCGAAGATGATGCATAATGGATTCTGCGCCGCGAGGTGTCACTTCAAACACGATCAAACAAATTGAGGCCTAAGGGATTATGTTAAAAGGTTTAATTTTGTTTAATATGCAAAGCGTACTATAAATTTGTAGTTACACATAATTCTACGTCCTTTTCTTCGAATAATATTTCTGTTTTCTTGAAACTATAAATAGGTAGGCTACTGACCAACACTGTTAAAACTCTCTATTAACTATAGCAACAGCCCCGTGCTTAATTTCTAAACAACTAACTGTCGAGTTTCTTAAATAATAAATATATTGAATATTATCACGGTACGACGCCACAAAACGTCCAGCTAAAGTCTTTACAAATTCAAGCAATTAAGACTATACTTAAAAAATAGTCGTTTCCTGAAAGTTGTATAGTCACATGCAATAACAATACTCGCAATTTCTATACACTTTGACGTATTTATGTCAGCTTTCGTAATTATCATATTATTATGGTAAGACACCATTAAACGTCCAGCTAAAAGTAATTAAGACTGTATTTTAAAAAATACAGTCGGTTTCTGAAATGTGTCACATGCAATTTACCAATACTTAGTCGCAATATCTAAAAATTTGAGCGTTTTAACGTCAACTTTTTTAATATCACAGCCATACAACGTCTAGCTAAAGTCTTTACATAGGCAAGTAATTAAAACTGTAGCTAGAAAAACCGTCGGGTCCTGAAATTTGCTGTCACATGCAATTGAACAAAAGTCGCAATTTCTCTATACTTAGACGTATTATTAAATAAATAAAAAGTATTAATGTCAACTTTCTTAATTATCACATTATTAAGGTAAGAAACAAAACTTCCCAACATTCACAAGCCTATAAAATATCCAGCATCAGTCTTTACATAGTCAAGTAATTACATCTTCAGCTAATTAAGAGATTTCACGACACATCGCCGTACGTGGCTGTACGGTCCGAACAATCGTGAAAGCGTCCGTCTGACGGCCAATAAAAATGACTGTTTATAAATTCATGTTGTTCCTTTGTACGTTATGATGAGTTAATGAACGAAAAGGGATAATAAAGGGGGTTTTACTGATGATACTGATCGATGAAATGAGGATCGTTTCTTAGTACTTTGTCATTAGTTATGACCACAGAGTACGTAGACGCATCGGCGGCTGCAGAGGCGGCATTGCCAACATATTCGATACAAAGCAGGCGTCTCTGTTGGCTCACACTAAATGACGTATAGGAACACACATAGTTTAGAGACGGTCCATGACATAAGTGTTGCTCTCGGCGCTTATTAGCACTGCAGTAAAGCAGGCCACAGCCGCTGACAGTGCGGTGATTCTGAGCTGTGTTACGATTGAAGAGAGAATTTCTGGTGTCTTGTTATGACGTCACACATGTAATCTCCCGACGGGTTAGGCAGAGGTGTGCCTCAGTATCTACAAACCACATTTTGCCAATTATGTTTAAGTCCAACGTAAAAGGGGGCGAACCACGTATCTAGACTCTGTGCTGCTACGGAGAAATTTCTATATGTATGTAATGAAAAAAAATACATTCTGATCCTATCTGAGAATACAACCCAGGACCTCAGTGTACCTACCGCTTGCGACCACTAGACTAATGAAGCAGTCCTCTTTTTTATGTGTATGGAATTTTAATGACCACTTGGTATTTTAGCATTATCACCCCCTTGGGTCGTCCCCTAATTGTTAATGCAGGCATAACCTATTTGTAAAAGCTCTAGGGAGTCTCATGCCGACATCAAAGTAAATACAGGGGATGATAATGGTTTTGTAGCAATTTGTTTGTCTGCTGGTCAGTGAACAAATCTCATTGCACTTGTCCGCTTATTTCCATACAATTTGCGCCACACACGGTGCGGCGCGTGCGCGCTCCTTTTGCGAACAATTCCGAAGTCCGGACCATCGAAGCCTTTTACTTGTACTTCAAATGTTTATATGAGCTCTGTTAAATGTCCACTTAAGTAGTCGTGCGAAAATTACTGGCTTGTTCACTGTTTTTTTTTAAGCAAAATATTCGGACTATTAAATAATATCAACTAGCATTTGTAATTTCAAAAGATCGGAATCACAAAAAGTATTTTGATTGATGCTTTACAAAAAAAAGTGGCACCTTTCTATTCTTTCACAGCTTTTAATACCCTCTAAATACCTGTTGGTCATGAAGGGCCGATCTGACAAGAGATATAGGAGCGACCTCATGTAGGCACTTATGACAATAAAGTTGGGACAATGGACGCGGACTGTGTTTGCGGTGGACCACCGGCGGCGGCCGCTCCGAGCCCAGCCTGTCACCACGCGTGTCCAATACTACACGCACAACTCCAACAAAAAACCTAAAGCAACCGAAAATATTCAGACATTTACATGTCCCAACGACGTTATTTAAAAATAATTTTAAATTAAAAAACAGCTGGCATTCCTCCATTTATTTTATCCTTGAATTTAAAAATGCTAGAATGATAGGTCATATAATTACTCGGTATGTTTAAAGGTATTACCGAGCTATGTTGATTAAACTTCAACGGAGAAAGAATGCTTGAGCGATTTTAAATAAACTATGTGCCTGAATTTTTGTCATTCGCTGCGAAGATAATATTCAGTCGCTCACTTAAATAAATAAAAAGACAATTTATTCCGGTTTCACATTTATTTTTTACCTTGATGTTCGTCTGGTCGAAGGCATGTATTTTAATGTGAAGAAATATCCTGTTTCATACCGCATGAACCACATTGCCGAGACACTTTTAATGATTCGTTTAAACCACGACAATATCCATTTCTAATAGTTATGATGGGGTGACCATTTTTGAAAATTCTAAAGATATTTCAAAAGTAAAGCAAGACCCGTTAATATGGTATTTCCGTGAAATACTTTTTGGAAAATTATTTTTCGATACCGGTAAAATGGATACGACTGTCAATAGATACATTTGTGGTAACTAAATAACTATCGAAATGAGTTTCAAGTCCAACGAGGCGACACAGAGTGCACATTTCCACGTTTTCGCGTGTGGTCACGTAGGGCAACGCTTACGCTCGTAATGTGCGTGAAGGCATTCCATTCAGCGCTATGCTATCACATCATCTGAGGCTCGACCGCCGCTCTTTGATCTCCACAATTGACTTAATCGAATACTACTCACAATATATCAAAGTTTGATCTAGTTCCTGGGCTCATGGAGTCATCGCCAGTCAACTGTTTAGATTTAATTTGGACATGCGGTCAATTGACGAGTATGTATCATGATTATGTTTAAATTATAAATGAGTGGTTGTTTTTCAAATCTAATTTAGATTGTTAAAGTTCATCATCATCAAATAGTTCGCTCGTTATTTTCTTAACAACCATAGTCTATTAAACTATTTCGTGACGCGGACGCACCTACAAATTCGTCGTCGACGTTAATTTTAGTATCTGGTCCCCCAAATATCATCAACATGACATTTAGACATTCTTTACAAGCCAAGAAACCGTAAAGCTCTCAAAGAAAGATTGATGGCCACCCACGGAATGCATTTTTATTGTAATGGCTATCTAAATGGTTGTGCAATATGGTGGCATTATCGGTCGATGTCAAGGATAGATAGGTTGTTGATGGGAATTTATCGCCCTTCACAGTGCTGGGCGCGGCCCAAGGATACGAAACACGAGACACTAACTAGGAGCGGTCTTCGATAGACGTTGACGTTGTTTACATTTTAACGGTTAATGGAAGTCTCGGGTTAAGTTCGCAAACATATTGTCTTACAATATATTTAATTTAACTTTGTATACAGTAATAAACACGCAGCGTAGGCGCACTCTGCGGGTAACCCCAATGAGGGCACGATCGATCGCCACGATGTGGGCGCGGAGCATTTCACCATAAATGAGCCCTTTGTGCTGTAAATTGATCATGAGGGTCTGACCGATCGCCTTTTGCAATAACAAAAACTAATCGTGTTCTATTTGATACCCACGCGGAAGCGTTCTGGAGCTTTTAGCGGCGGTCGCAGGCGCACCGTTCCGCTCGGCGCAGGGCGCTGCACCAGAGAGCGCTATTTGTTCAACTCAAATTTAGAACGCGGGGCTTTCTCGCTCCTAACGAAATATTTAGATAAGGAAATGTCGCAACATCAAGCAAAACAATGAGCTGTTAATTGTTAGAGCTTTCCTTTATTCCTTACTTATGAGAACGTCGACCTTTACACACGTGGGTGGAATAATGTACGGATTGTTATAATATTTAGAAACCTGAGGGTTAGCATTACCTGGTTAACAACTTTCGTCAGAACAGCAAGCTTAAATGAGATATGTATATTTCACGTAAGTTACCTCAATGCTCAAAGATAAAACTCATCGTTTTTTGATGAATCAAATCATTCATTAAAGTTAAATTCCCTTAATAGCCACGAAAGTAGCCTGCTAATACGGTCAAGTAAGAAACGACACGCGACGGGGTTAGTAATGATTTATGTTCATTTAAATGCATAAGGGCATGTAGTAGACGAAGCTACGTATGTATAATCACAGAGGCCGCTGCCCGTGACCAATGTTAAATTGAATACGAATCGGTTATTTGCTATCGAGTGATCGAACACGGCGCGCGCTCATAATCGATTCGTTGCGAGATGATCGATGGATGGGCTGCATTTTAGCCTGCATTATTTATCTATAATTTTGTAACTTCTCATCTTAAAAGCCCGTTGACATCCGAAGATTAATTATAGAAACATAAAGCAATAAAGATATCAATTTCTAACAATGTTGAGCTATTCGTATTCGAATAAGTTATGGCCACTTTAGCGGTGTGATGAAATCGAACGTCTACCAGTGACTGGATGCATTAGAGTGCAGGACCGTTGCAATGTTAACTAGCCTTATCGGGAAAACAATGAATGTTCCACAAGCATTACCATGCAAATGTACCGGGTCTAATTAAGCCATGACTGGCTTCGGGAGGAAGGATCGAACGAACCTATAATTATTTACGCTAATTTAGTCTTGTGCATCTCATGTTTATTTACGGCTTTATTTTATGCGTTCCAAAGCCGGTTGCTGGCTGTATACGCATTTTAATTTTATATTGATTACCACAATATTGTTGCTAGGAGTTGTAATTTGCAGTTTAATATTCAAATTAGTCAATAGTTATTCGTTTGATGTTAACAAGATCTTACTGGGTATTAATAGCTGGGAATTATTTCCGCGTGTGTGTTCACATTCGTAGTAAAAAAGTAAATATAGTAGGCACAGCACTACAAGTTAGTGCCTACTATATTTACTTTTTTTACTATTTTTAGTAAATACTGGTATGCGTTCATTAGTACAATCAATATTTATTTAAACACTAAACTCGATTGTTTTGCCTCCGAATATGGTATTTGAGTGTTCATGCTCAATTACTCCCGACCCAACTTAAACCGTTTACCGGAGTACAATAATGATTTAAGCTTGGGAATCATATTTATTATAAAGTCTTTGAATAAAATAATTTTCACACGTTACTCAACTTTGTCGTAACAGTTAGGGGCATTAATTGCGTCACACTGAGTTAGCCCGTTACTTCCTTATCGAGGATCTTGTAAACATGGTAATCTGGGATCTCTGCATAATTACGGAGGAACACCGTTTGTCGTGGCATCGAGCGTCCCGTCATTACGGACATAATGACGTAATGAAAGCTCACTAACGCACCGCAATCATACCTCGTTATACCTCAATGGACAGTGACGACGGTTTTATTCAACTTCATTCCTTTTGATTCATGAATGGGAGGATAATTTAATGATAGTGTTCACTCATCATCAAAATTATCGTTTTATTACGTCCTCCCGAATAGAGATGTAGCGGAGGCTGTTATTTGTCTGGTTTTCGGTTTATTTTATCGGTTTCTTCGTTACTTTATAATCGGGTCATAAATTATGTGTTATGATAGCAACAGTTCTTATCTAAGATGACCTATTTAATGCTTGTTTGTAATGAATATCTAGATTCAGCTGCAATTAGTAGAATTCATGAATTAAACAATGTTATTGCACTCAGTGAATGTTATCTAATTTGGTAGATTAAAGGTTCCGATGAGCTCGTCCGTTTCCGCTAGGTTTATTACATCATAAATATGATTAATTGTATTAGCACGGTGATAGTAAATTATCCACAGCTGTAGATGTATCAAGGCGCTACGCGGCTAATATTTACTAGTAATCACAATGATCAACGATTTTATCTAATTTCGAATTATTTACAGATGGATAGGTTTTTACGTGAAAATATTGTATTCGATTGTGTGCGAAATTTATTTGTATGACACATACTTGACACTACGAAAGTTATTAACCCATTAGCTTATGCCCGCGGCTTTGCCCGCGTGGAGTTCGATAATTGTCCCACGGGATCATACAACTGGGATAAAAAGTATCCTATGTGTTAATCCAGGTTATAAACTATCTGTGTGCTAAATTTCATCCAAATCCGTTCAGTAGTTTTTGCATGAAAGAGTACAAATATCCATCCATCCTCACAAACTTTCGCATTTATAATATTATTAAGATGTTTTCTTTGTCACAGGTTGCTGGTTGGTGCTCCACTGGGTCAGAATTTACAGCCGAACACGACCAAGTCCGGTGCGCTATGGAAGTGTAGCGTGACCTCAACCCCCACTGACTGCATACAAATCATCACTGATGGGAAAAGGAGTGAGTAAACTGTGAATAGACGCATTTATTGTGAGGACACTTCGCAGGGAAACATTAGATTACTCGTTCCTATGCATGGAACCTTTCGTCAGTCTTCAGAATACGTATCTGAACATTAATTCATAGCATCTGGTCTCCATCATACCTATTTCTAATTTTCAGACAATTTTCAAAGAATATAGTTGTACATACTACGTACTTCGTACAGGATCAAGGTTTACTCACAATTAAAGTGTTAAATTAAGTTTTAGTTTAAGTGAGTTAGTTAAAACTAGAATTAGTTCTCACACTGTGTTCTGTTTCTAAATTCACTATAGATAAACTTGTCAAATACACACATAGATGACTTACTAGATGATTGTGTAGTTAGGGCTCGCAAGACACTTGCTAAGTAGTACCTAGCGTGTTCTCACAGTCTAGATACACACGAAGGCATCGCTGGAACGTCCATCGATACCGAAGCATCAATGTAATCGATATAAGTTTTAACTAAAATGTTGTCTTTTGTCGGTGGTGCCCCAAACAGCGAAGTACGGCAAGATAGACACGAGTAAGTGAGCTGTGGTCTCAACCTCCTTTTATTCTTAATCATTTGCTCTTCGACTAATCGACTAATCGCTGTAATGTACTTTTTGATTTACTAATTGTCAACTCTTGCTCAAGTTCCAGCTGGACCGTCATTATGATACTGCAACGCATGACATCACTAACTTAGTGGTTTGAATTTTATTTTGCAAAACATCACATTCACGTCTTTACGTATTCAGGGTGCATTTTCTGTAATAAAAAGGATTTCAGTAACCTTCAGAGGAAAATCCTCAACTTAGAGCTTTCTTTATCTGAGCATTTAATTTTAATTAAAGTTGCTGAATACTTATTAAAAATATCTACTAACATTTGGGTACTTATAAGAAAAATACACCTAAATAAAATTCATTTACAGAAACTACATCCTCCTTACGATAATATAAAGCACTAACTGCTTGCAACAGCACCGAGAAATCACATGCTTGAGCTACACAGCACTTTAGATAGTACCAACCTATATATTTACTATTTATACGTATCATAAGTACCGATCGTTATCTGGAGTAGACTCAGTTCAATATACTGAACATGGAAGAAACTCAAACGGAAACGTATTTAGTGTAGACTCCGACGAACTTAGACTTAGAGCTTGTTAGAAGTGTAAGTAATAGAGCTTCGTAATTTAGTAGGCCATGAAATCTTAATCTACCGTTTAATCTCACGAACATTCTAATAGGTGAAAATTCACATAAACGTCTTAACTCGTAACATGAAACTAAAGGTGACTGGCTATAATATCTAAACATTAGTATTAACGATACATTCGGATGATTCAATGTGCGCAAAACATTGCACTTACAAAAATTCTAATTACTAAATAATATGGTCAAAACCAATCTATGTCTGGTTTTGAATAATAATAAGTTTAACAAGAGACTACAAAGTAACGCTGGGCCGAATAACTTACATATTAATTAATGAATTAACATACGTAGTCTTCGATAACGTCCATTAACCTGAGACCACAAGTTTGAGCCGTATCTTCACGTTGTTATCACCTTGATTCATTACAGGTTGCAGGAGTATATCGTCACCTTAGCAAACACATTTTTATCACTTATACTGACACTTTTAATATCGATAAAAACATATTAAAACCACTAAACGATGGAAAATATCTATCCGGCTAATTACACAATAAGTCACGTTTGACCACGGTAAAATAACGAATGTAAAACTGCCCTAATATAATTTTAATTAAAGCACGTTTTAAAGTGGTTTTGTTTGTACCGATATAAAAAGTTCCAATAACAAAGAGTTTTATCACTTTAGTTTGACGACCTTATAATTCAGGTTTTGTTATCATGTAGGGGATGCATGTTTATACGAAATGCTATGTTATATCAAATGCACGATGTTTGTGCAACGTGATACGAAGAGTATCATTTTCTGATGCATTTGCAAGATTCCTTTGCTGTTAGTTGAGAACTCTGTTCTTGCATTACACACGCCTGGTTGCAATGCTTTGCATTTGCCGATATTATCACCGACTCAATTTCTTATTGGTATTGAGTATAAAACTTCTGTTTTGAAAACAAAAGCAACTAGCCATCACTTTAGAACAAGTTGCCTTTGTTTAATGCATTCCAATAAAATATATATTCTTTTGCAGTTTTGATTCATTTTTAATTTACTTTGGGTTGAGTTTTTATAACATGGTGTTCTAGAATTGCATAAAAACCTAAGATATTATACCCTAATTCTGTTTTTGTGTCTAATTCAGCTTTTAAAATTAAGCGACTTTGTGCTAAACACCTTAGTAAAACATGATCCATATGAAATAACATATGTGATTTATTTAATTTGAATAATATTTAATTTACTTTTGCTATGATTTAAAATCGTCGCTTTTTAACAGTCGACTGCTTTTGGTTGAGTTGCACGTACTGATGAGTTTGTTAATCTATAGATTTGGATTCTGATCACCTGACTGCCCCTTACTCGGATGAGATTAAAGAGGGACAATGGCTGGGAGTGTCTGTGAGGAGTCAGGGTCCTGGAAAGAAGGCAGCCGTATGCGCACACAGGTTCGTATGATTTGCGAGAGCTTTGGGAGACCGTTTCTTGTGTTTTTTTGTAAATAAGTTCCTATTATAATCCTGTTTGAACTACAGTAATAAAACTAGCAAGACGATGGAAACCAATGTAGGTGATGATCACTGAAATGTGTGCCACAAACAATCCTACATTTATAATCTTACACGCGCGACAAATGCAATAAACATGTTTATTTTTGCGAATGTAGTGCAAAATAATTTTAACGACCTAAATCCAGGAATCACGCGTGATTTATAAACTGTGCACCTATTTACTCAGGCAATAATGTATTTTTTCAGATATATTCGAAAACAGGGAGAGCTCCAATTCGGTCAAGGTCTATGTTACACATTGAGCAACGAATTAGAATTAGTGGATGTCATGGAGCCTTGCAGAGGAAGATCTGTCTCTAGGTATGATATTTGTTGCCCCAATTCAGACTAAAGAGTCTGTATTATAATATTTATAGGTACCTAAACTATCATGCATCCCCATAAAAGCCAATTATAGCAATAGCGAAACTATCATCACTAAGTAATTTATGTCCTATAATTTCAGGGCATGATATTATGAACTATAATTAGGGACCTATATTATAATTATCTCGGTCTAGTTATTTTGTGGACAGTCAGTAATTTATCGTCTCTTTGCCGTCGCCTTTAGTATAACTTTTTCTCAATAAATCAAAGCAGTGATAGTCTAGTGGTGTGACCGTCGGACCGCCAAGTCATAGGTTTCGAGTTTAGGATTCATGTGCGTTTTGTATAATTATTTATCTCTTGAAACAAGCATGCCTGATAGATCTTTCTCGACGGCGTGTGAAGCCAAGTCAGAGGTCCTTGGGTGGCATAAAATCTCTGTCACTAGGTTAGGCACTAACCACACAATAAAAAATGAATAAATCACAAACCCCAACAAGTCTTTTGTTTATTGCTTACTATATTTGACGAAAACAATTGATAATCTTCCAGGGAACACGAAGAATACGGATTCTGTCAAGTAGGAACAAGTAGCTCCCTTCTAGACGACGACACGTTACTGATGGGCAGTCCAGGTCCTTACACCTGGAGAGGCACTATCTTCGCCCAGGACACTAGAGATGATGTGCTGGAGAGAGACAACGTCGTGTATATGGCTCCAGTGCAGGATGGCGCTAGTCCTGTCGAGAAGTATAGTTATTTAGGTAAGTTCTTCAGCTTCGTTGTACTAAGTCCTGTTGATTTATTCCACCCAAATCACACTGGGCCCGTGTGGAGACGTCGGTCCTATACGAAACTGTCTTGGTTTCTTAGCGGTTTAATTTTTGAAATATTTAAGTAAACCGTTACCGATACAAATAGGCTATCCTTTTTCATACACCGAGTTCAAAATTGGGCGTATCACACGCCCCAAGTTTCTATACTTGAAGTTTTGAGCAAGTTCAATGAGATAAATTCATCTAAAGGATTCCACATTTCACACACGTTCACAAAAATTATTCTGAATTCCAGGCATGTCAGTATCTAGCGGCAACTTCTTCGGTGGCGACAAGGCCTCATACGTGGCTGGCGCACCAAGAGCCCACGGTACGGGGCAAGTGGTCATCTTCAGCAAACTCGCCACTGAAGACTGGGGCCGAACAGACCTGAACATACTGAACTTTACCCTACTTCTGAAAGGAGAACAATTCGGTTCTAACTTCGGATATGAAGTAGCCAGTGCTGATGTTAATGGAGATGGGTATGTTGAATTGTTGTTTTTATCTCTTGACTAGTGTCCCGGCTGTTTTTCGCACGACATAACTTTGAATTTTTTTTAATAAAATGCTAGTTACTTTAGTTTTTTTAAGGATTGCGGTAGTGATCATTTTTTACTAAATAGTAATTCATTCAGGTACGAGTACACGATTGGCATCAACATGTTATCTACTGTTTTTATTATCATCGTGTGAAGTGCCACATTCCACAGCATTTATGAGTAGCAGACACTTAATCGATTATTATAACTAACGATGTTCAAGTGTTTAACTTGTCATAATTATTAGAATCGTTTCGTTTTTTAGATCGTTTTGTAGATCTTTGACAGTCGTTAGGTAGTCAGTGGCCCAAAAGTCTGACAACCAGTCTTACCAAGGGGTATCGTATTACCCAGTAATAACTGGGTTGTGGAGGTCTGATAGGCAGTCGCTCCATTTAAAATACTGGTATTCAGCTGCATCCGGTTAAGACTGGAAGCCGACCCCAATATAGTTTGGAAAAGGCTAGGCAGATTGAATTATTAGAATCGTGATGATCATATAAGATATTTAAAAGGTGCAATAGTTATAAGCATGAGCTTTCAAATATGATTACATTCTCTATTTCTGAATAAAAGGAGAAAAGGGAAGAATTGATGTGTACCACCAACCTCAAGTAACATAGAACAAGGGCAGATAGACGATTATGAAGTTTTGGTATCTCTAATCCTGAATATCTTATTCTTTCCAGGTTGCCAGACTTATTGGTCGGCGCTCCCTTCTACTTCTCCCGAGACGTGGGCGGTGCCGTATACCTGTACTTGAACATAAACTCAAGCCTGCATCAAGAATACAACGTCAAGCTGACGGGCAAACAAGAATCCCAGTTTGGCATTGCCATTGCAAATGCTGGAGATTTGAACAAAGATGGATGCCAAGACATAGCAATAGGCAGTCCGTATGAAGGGAATGGTGTTGTATACATTTATATGGGAGATAGAGAAAAGGGTTTGAATACTAAACCTGATCAAGTGATAACTGCGGAAGCATTGCCGGTTCTTATGAAGACTTTCGGCTATGCATTGTCCGGAGGAGTCGATTTGGATGCCAATGGATATCCTGATTTGTTAGTTGGCGCATACGAAAATGTAAGCTGAAGTTTTTTTGTTAAGGAATGATCTATCATTTAATTTTAACCTAAGTAGCAATCTGTATAAAATTCAGATTTACTGTATATTTTAGGGCTTACTACGCGTTTATTAATACCTACGTAAAATCCTGCCTCATTATTAATGGACTTAGTCTAGTGAAATTTTGTTCGCAATAATCGCTTTCTCTTTGTCCTGACTACTGTTAATTGTTGAATATTTTTCCCTTTTCAGAGCAGCGTTGCCTTAATACGAACACGACCGATAATCGACATAAAGACCTACATCCGACCTTCGAACTCCATCATCAACATCGACCCCACGATCCACGGCTGCGAGCGAGACCCCGGGTCCAACTACACCTGCTTCCACTTCCAAGCTTGCTGCACCATCGAGTCTTTAGTCAAAACCTCTCAGTACACCATCCATAGACTTAACTACGTCATCGAAGCTGAGACCTTCCCCGGTGGAAGGAAATATTCTAGAGTGTTCTTCGACTCCGATAAGAGCAGTATTGTCAATAGGACTATTATGCTCGGAAGAGATGTTGAAGATTGCAGAGAACATATCGTGTATTTGAAAAATAATACGAGAGATATACAGACTCCGATTAAGGTAATTTTAATTTGTTTTATTGTGTTGGTAGAAGTCATTTGAATTAGCATTCGTTACTTCACTGGCTTACTGAATCCGCTTCTAAATTTTAAGAATTGCTTGTCTAAATGAATGGTTTTTGGACTCTCAAAATATTAAAGAAAACAATGTATAAAGATCGTAGATGCCTTACTCTCCAGAAACGTTACAATCGCACTTGTTGTAGTCACAGCTGCAAAAACTAAAGCAATCACGATTACTTGACCATCTTTCTTTATATTTTTCTCCTATATTTATTATCTTTTAAAATTTCTTCTTTATCCACAGTTCCAGTTGAACTACCTCCTCGTCCACGCAGAGCCTCGCTACTCTCCCTCCGGCACCCTTCCGGACGTGGACCAGTACCCCGTGCTGAACGCCACAGCCAGTTCGATGTTCACTGCCAACTTCCTCAACGATTGCGGGGCTGATGCTGTCTGTATCAGTGATCTCGTTGTGGATGCTAAACTGTTGCTGCCATTGAGTAAGTATAATAGTAATTATAGACCGGCCGCTTTAATGAGTCCTCGCGAAGATATCAATTTAAATGAAATATTGTGAAGGTTGATCACGTATTGGTTCAATCAGTATCGTATAGACGTGGAATATGGTTATTTTAAAGCAAATAACCTGTGGGATATTGTTAGGACTTTGTGGACGCTTAATGTGCCTTTGATGGGGCAAGGCGGAGGACTCATTAAAGCGGTCGGTCTGTAACTTACTATTGGTATTTGAGATACGTGTTTGGTAGAGTTGTTGTAAAGGAGAAAAACACCCAAATAAATTCGGTTGGGTAAGAAGGTGATATTTGTACTTTTTTTTTAACGTCAAACTCTAATGATCACCATTTTCAGGTTTAATTTTTACGAACAGGTTTTTACCAACCGCACTGGCCCGCGTGGTAGATTTTATCCCTCTTCCCTCTTGTTGAGAAGAGGTCTGCGTCCCATCAGTGCAAACATTACAGTCTGATTACGCTATTTTTAGCATCCTATTTATTTTGCTTTTGTATCTGTCTACAAACTAATTTTGTGTCTTGCCATTTCAGCGAAAGACAACCAGAGTTACGCGCTAACCCTGGGACATGAGGAAGAAGTCCAGCTATCGATAGATATGGACAACTACGGAGAGTCTGCCTATGAAGCGCAGTTGTTTGTCAATCATCCTCCCAGCCTGCATTACATCGCAGTTAATATTAGCGTAAGTACCTGAACACGAACTACACTATCGTTATAAAACATGCATTAGGGGACGGAGGGGGGATGCAGTTTGATCTTGGGACGAAATCAAACTACGACGATAATATAAAGTCGCAGTACAACTTTACATCTATCCTGCTTTCTTAATTAGCATGAGAGTGATGTTATAAAGGATGTAAAAAGACCCTTAACGAAGCCGAAAGGCATTTGTTCTCCCCGTCATTGCGATCATTTTTTTGTTCTGAAGCATACCTGGGAACCTTCTAGTTACGGAGATAAGAAGTTTTTTTTTAAATACCACTTTTAAAGGTTTTAACTTTACTTTAAATAACTCCATGACCCGTTAACTATTCAAATTCCGTAAAACGTGATTTTTCACCTCAAAAAAAAAGTAGTTTCCCAGCAATAATTTTTGCGTAGAGTTGCTTAGTTTGATGTACAGAATACTTGGTTGACGGCTTCGTGAAGGGTCTGTTTACACCTTGTATTATATTTTTACTGTTAAATATTTGAGCCACTAGTGATTCTAGTCTTTCTGAAAAGGTCGAGCCTGTAAACTAAGTCACAGACACAAAACAATCTGTAGCTGACTTCAGGACTGGTACTGCCATCTATCTTAACTAGCGGTTACTACTACAACATACACTCTCATAGTTTGCTCACATGGTGACTCAAAATAATTCACGTCTCAGCAGATATCAATAGATAAACGTTATAATATTTCAGGATAAGCACGTAATCTGCACAAGTCTGAACAAGACGACGGTTACCTGCATGCTGGAGAATCCGTTCAAGAAGCAAGCTGATGGCTCTCCGCCAATCACGATGCGTTTCGACGCGCGCGCTTTGGAAGACAACGACCAATCAGTGGTGTTCACTGTGTGGGCTAACTCCACGTCTAAGGAGCTGCATGCTGGGAAAAAACCTGTGGAGGTTGAGGCGCTGGTTATTAAGAATGCTGAACTGATGATTAAGGGGTAAGAGGACATTGAATTGGTGTTGATTAGCTATTACATTATTTTATTTATTTTATTTATTTTATTTATTTTATTTATTTTATTTATTTTATTTATTTTATTTATTTTATTTATTTTATTTATTTTATTTATTTTATTTATTTTATTTATTTTATTTATTTTATTTATTTTATTTATTTTATTTATTTTATATGGTTAGGGATTGTTACGGGTTAATAACTAAAAAAGTGGGAAGTCATTTAAAAGTTAGCTACTTTCCATCTACTATGAAATAGATATCGGCTGATGATTATTTTACTAGTAATGGTGCTAACTTATTTGCGTTATTTACAGTGGGGTCCGTCCAGAACAAGTGTTCTATGGCGGAGGAATAAAGGGAGAGACTGCTATGAAGTACTTTGATGACATCGGGACCAGGGTGGTGCACACATATCAGGTAAATTTGGGTGAATAAAATGGCACCAAACTCAGATTCCGAAAAATCCTAAGCTTAGTTTTGCTGGTACTTTCTGAAGATAAAATCCCTAAAACTAATAAGATTGTAAAACAGTTACAATCATCGATTTTGGAGCTTTCGCTGAGTGACTTCTTCAGTTCCCCAAGTATCTTAAATTCTCGAAACCTTCTTTCCAGGTGTTCAACGAGGGTCCCTGGCATGTGTCATCAGTGCAGGTTGTGATACAGTGGCCGCACCAGCTCGGGTCCGACTCGCCGCAAGGCAAGTGGCTGCTCTATCCGGAAGATATACCCACTGTAGATGGGGAAGCTGGTCAGTTTTTTTTTTTTTTAATTAAGAGGTTCTTGCACCTCTCCCATCATTTTCAATTGAACGCTGAAAGGAAGTAAATACTCATGAATTTGCACTCAAAAAAAGAAAAAGTTTTCTGCTAAAATCAAGGCAGCTTTGGAAGATGTCAACAACTGTTATGCTTTTGTAGTAAACTAGTGATTGGTAGACAAGAAAAAAAGATAGTGGCTGGTCTTGATAATTAACCTTAAACCTTATCTATTAGAAAGCCCTATTCTAAGCTGTCCTGATAAACACTGTTTGTCATTTGGGTGGCGTGCCTAAACAGCACGGCAGTTAAAACTGAACATCTTAAACATTCAACAATCTGGCACTAGAGAACATTAAAACAGTTAATTTTACGGCAAATAATAACGAAACTAAACTTACACTAAAACATTTCAGATCAAAACGGAGAATGCTTCGCCCGAGAAACCAACCCTCTAAACCTAACCAGGAGACCAGGATCTCCAGAGCCCCTTGAGAACTTAGAAATGAATCCATTCCTCACGACCGGCAAACTGAGCGTCAGTTCAAGCGAGAAGTCTCACAACGACACGAGAACGAAGTTCACGGAGTACTCCAGTTCTAGTTCTAGTTCTTATAGCAGTAGTAATAAACTGAGACGGAAGAGAGATGAGGATGCTGTGAAGGCGGAAGCCTATACTGATAGGAAACATGATGTTAATTTGGTAAGTGATTCGTTTTTTTAACAGCCTGATACTGTCTTATGAAGTCTTGGAAATTGCTGTCAACAACCGGGTGTTGTAGCTCAACTTGGGATAGGACTGAGTTCGGTTGGACTTCTTCCGATTGCGTTGAAATAATGCATTAAAATTACTCATTTTAGTAATTTACGCCCTTATATTATTATACAAATTCTTATGGCTGGAGCTTGCTTAAGGCCCGATCTGGCAAACTACCTTTTGGAATCTGTCATAAGGGTTGGTTGTATTGTACAGACGCCAGCACATCAAGCAACTAAAATCTGCCAAATTTCTTTAATAGATTTTCAACTTTATCGTCAAAACCAAAAATTTGTCCAAGTCCACTATCAAATTTTCCCAATCAAGGGAAAATTTGATAGTTTCGGGTCCATTGTATTTTTTTATTTTTTTATCTGCGCACTGAACAGCTCAAGCCTTTGTGGAAAAGGACTGTCTGCCGAGAAAGGAACAGAAGCACTCACTTTTGCATGGTCTTCGCATTTTTTATTCTGATAACTTTATTCCATTACAGAACTGCCAAGACAAGTCAGCGAAATGCATTCAGTTCCAATGCGTGATCTACAAGCTAGGTCGGATGAAGACCAGCACCATCACCGTGCGGGCGCGGCTCTGGAACGTGACGTTCGTGGAGGAGTTCGCGAGAGCTGCCAAAGTTAATATAACGTCTACTGCGTATATTAGTATACCGTCGCATTTTAATATTCATCAGAATAAACACAGCGATGATAGGACTACGGTTAGTTGAACTTCTTTATTATCTTTATTCTTCTTATTTTTATCTTTGGTTCAATACAATGACGGAGTATGCAAGTTTGAGGAAGAGTCCCCGAGAGCCGCAAGACTCTGGATGCTAGAGTTAATATAGCTTCTAGCGTAATTCAATATTCTTCAATATTCTTGATTGCTTTCACGCAAAAACCACTAAACGGATTTAGATGAAATTTGGCACACAGATAGTTTATAACCTGTATTAATAATAGGATACTATTTATCCCGATAGTACGATCCCGTGGGACAATTACTCCACGCGGGCAAAGCGGCAAGCATAAGCTAGTTATAGAGATTTAAGTGTGTAATGCTAAGAATCTTAAATCTACTAGACACAATATCATAAACAGGTCTTGAATTAAGTAGACGTCGATTTGTGAAGGTACTGTGGTAAATGATTTAGCAGATTTTCATGGGAACATTGTATCATTGGAGTCTGGCTGATCTTGATCTACAATAACTTCTATATATTTCCAAGAGCTTGTTCATGGGGTATAAAGGATAATCTTCTTCATCTTGTTGTTTGAGATGATCTTTTGGACGACTTTTATTTTAGACTACCTTTTGCCCGCGGCTTCGCTCGCGTTAATTTAGAATTTGATAATCAATTTGGGTTGTACTCTGCTTGTAATTCAACTATGATTCCAAAAGACACGTGGCGCCATCTATGAGCATAATAACGTTATTGTTGTTTTCCTCGGAAACAGTACTTTTTTTCGGGATGAAAGGTACCCTATGTCCGTAAAATTTCAGGATGATCGGTTCAGTGGTTTAGGCGTGAAAAGGTAACAAACAAACAAACAAACTTACTTTCGCGTTTATAATATTAGTAAGGATAAGGATTATTCACTACTCTAATCAACAGCCAGCAAGTTGTAGGCCAAATACTACAAAAAATTTGATGAGTTATAAATTATTTTTTTCCCAAACAGGTACCAACCCTCGCTTATCCAGACTTAAAGATAAGCAAGCCTACCGAAGTGCCACTGTGGGTGATCATCATCTCAGTGATAGTGGGGCTCATTGTGCTAATCCTGCTCATCATAGCGCTCTGGAAGCTGGGCTTCTTCAAGCGCAGCAGACCGGACCCCACGCTCTCCGGGAACCTGGAGAAGAACAACCATGAAGCTAGCCCCTTCATAGGGAGGGAGAGGAACAGTGTTCGATAGCCCACACTGATCGTGATGACATTACCCAGCTCCAAAGCTGTTGCAAAAGTGTAAATAAAAACGACTATATGTGCACAAGTATTTAGTATGTAATATCTCTGACTGTGATGTCTTCTTAGAGGAATTTGTGTGTATGTGATGCTCTAAAGTTATGTTCTGTTTTGTTGATGTTGACGCACGATAGATTGTTTTATTGTAATTGCATTTCTCTAGCGTAATGTGAACATGTTTCAGATTGTTTGTTTATATATTCTGATGGATTATGTATTTTTAAAACTTACTTTTTCTGTAAATACGTACTTGCCTTTATTATTTATGAATAGTTTAAATGTCTACTTAATTTGACTAGATTTTTCACTAGTCACGAATTGTAATAATGTTATAGTTTATGTGTAGGGAATAGTGTATTGTCCTTTATGTAAGTGAAATCGGTCACAATTGATTTTGGACACTAAAACTACTGAAAAATGTTCAAGAGAACTTTTTAAAAGTCCTGGTAGGTACTTAAATATTTAATGATGTTTTTTACAATTTATACTATAATAAATCACACACATTTCACTTATTATCAAGCATGAATTAGGAATTGCATAAAGTGCTAAAATGAATTTGTATATCAACTAGGTTCATTATTAAGTATTATATTGTAAATATTATTGTTCCATGTCATTAGATTTTTTACAAAATTTTCTATTGCAAGTAGAGGCATACATTTTACACATTTTTTATATGAAATCGCCCAGTAACACTGCCAACTATTCCATCACCTAGTATTTTATATACCTTTAATAAAATTTTGACTACCTAAATAACACTGGTTGTGATTATTTCTGTTATGAACTACATACCTACTTAATAGTACATTTTAGATTGAATAAAATTGTGCCATTTTGATTTCTTGTTTCATTTTAAACCAAAATAGTAATGAGTAAACATCAAGATACGAACAAAACAAGAATAAAATGTTCTACTACTATTTATGGGTGTATTTATATGTACCTATTCAAAACCCGGTCTAAATCATCATACATTGACTCATCTTTGCCTGAATTCAATGATTATTCTTTTCTTTTTCGTGTGGTTAGTGCCTAACCTGGTGTCTGAGTTTTTAGGCCTCTGACTTGGCTTTACTTGCCGTCGAGAAATATCTCTCAGGCATGCTGGCTTGGTATCCTCACGATGTTTTCCTTCGCCGAAGCAACATACGGGGTGTAAACAGACCCTTCACCAAGCCGTCAACCAAGCATTCTGTACATCAAACTAAGTAACTTTACGCAAAAATTTTTGCTGGGAAACGAAATTTTTTTTTGGGGTCAAAAATCACATATTACGGTAAAACTCAATATAATGCGCTCAAAACTTATTGCTGATGGATGCTTTGAATAGTAAACGGACCATGGAGGTAATTGGAGTAAAGTTAGAACCTTAAAAAGTAGTAATAAAAAAAAAACTTGTGAAAAAATTGGAACTTTGACCCCCAATATCTCCGTAACTAGAGGGTTCCCAGGTATGGTCTAGAACAAAAAAATGATCGCAATAACGGGGAGAACAAGTACCCTTCGGCTTCGTTAAGGGTCTTTTTACACCCTTTATAATATGCACATGAATCCGAAAACTCAGAGGTGCGTATCTTGGGTTCGAACTCGGGACCTATGACTATTGGCAGTCACACCACTAGGCTACGCTTTGACGCTTAGGTACCAGAGTACCAGCACCAAAAACGAGCCATTGGACATGGGCGTCGTCAAGGGGTGGCCAAAGGCTTTTATTCAGTTTCATCTTTTCCCGCCTTCACAAAATAAGAGAACGTAATAAATTTTCAAAACACTACCTCGAAAAGTGGCTCTAATCGCACTACAATGAGGTTCAACATGCTATGTATTTCAACTAGTGTGGAAATAAAAAAATAACACAAACAACTAAGGTATTGAACTAAGTTCAAATTCGTTGAATTCCTATAGTCAGCGGTGATTGTTTTTTTTTTTAATCTCATCAGAAAATAAAAATATTTTTTTGAACAAATTAACAATTACTTATTTTTGTTCTAATTTTCAAATTAGGCTGCTTAGCGGCTTCATAGCTTTGCTTCTCCTTCAACCTGACGAAGGTAAAGCGCGAGAAAAAAAGCAAATGAAATCGCAGTTTCCTAACAATACTTATCGTTCTACTATTTTATTTCTTCGAAAGTGTATTGAGAATGTCGTTTGACGTGGGCATTACTTGTTACTGCTGTACTGCAAGTTCTCGGCTCCAAAACAAAGTTTCCCCACTCATATCAAAATGTACTAAGTATTTAAAATAAGTCTAGAAAATGAGTAAGTTTTACTTCTTTAAGAACAATGTCATGTAAAGAAAATATAACGAATCCGAGGTTGCTGCCTTATTTGAGATTTTGCATTTTGGATTATTTGAAGAAATACAGTTGCACCCGTACGTAAATAGTAAACAAAAACCTTACAACTATGTTTTTTATGTTTTTTTTTTCAATCTGCTGCTCCCCCTATGTATTTCAAACGCTGGTGACACTCTTGCCATTGCATATTCTATGTAAGATTCGACGATTATGGGAAAATGTCTACTTGTTTGGGCGAGACCTAGACCATTCAGGACAGACACAGAAAATAAAATTTTGAGTTTGGGAAAGATGAAAAAAAACTGCATATATTAGGAGACTAGATCGAGGTTCGAGATATTTACTTATTTATTTATAGATCAGACAGACCTACACAAATTATTACTTACATTACACCAAACTATGCGAAACACTGGTAGGTACATAAAATAGAAAAATCTAGAGATTTAATTGACAGTTAATATTATTTGATTTACTTTTAGAAATACTTAAATACGTGTAAGCATCTATTAACTTCCAGTAGTCAAAAAATGCCTATGTTACTAGGCACTTAGTCACCGCTTCAGACATTAAAATTATAGTTAATGACTTAAACATACTTTCACCAAGATATATTTACTTACAAAACGTTGGCGTTTAGATAAAATAAGTTACAAAATGAATTTCACGTAAAGCTATTAATTTATTGCTGGACTAGGCTTGAGTCTGGAGTGAAAGACCTGTATCAGCGCGGAGACTTGTAGTAACTGATATGTGGAGCAGGCGATTTCTGAAACAAACAAGAGAATGAAGGTAAGAGCATCAGCATAGCTGATTGTAGCTGTAGCTTGTGTTAGACCCATTACATACCGAGTTCTCCCCGTTTCTCGGTTTGGCCCCGGCTGTCATTTGTAGATCTTTGACAGTCGTTACAAGTAGTCAGTGGCCCGAAAGTCTAACAACCAGTCTTACCAACGGTATCATATTACCCAATACTAACTGGGCTGTGGAGGCCAGATAGACTGTCACTCCATGTAAAATACTGGTATTCAGATGCATCCGGTTTGACTGGAAGCCGACCCCAACATAGTTGAAAAGGCTAGGCAGATGATGATAAGCTGACTGTAGCTAAACAATCAAACTGACAAACGTTACGCTTGGAATCCACAGAGTAGTCAGTATGTCACACGTGACAGATGTTATCGCTAAAAGGTTCTAAAGGTTTGTAAAATAGTGATTTTATCCCCATGTATTCACGTTATGGGAAAATGGTTGCCACTGAACGCTGAAATGTCCCTGCCCATATTTTACAGGATTAATCTTTTAGTTGCAGTTCACGACACTCACGGGATAAGAAGTAAGTTTATCAGACATTATTTTTGAAAAAATATAAACTTAATATAAGTTATGCAATCAGGCGTTACTTTGCGGAAATCCATGACATTAAATGTTAACATATTTTAGGTTTGCGTGAATGGCAGGTTTCTTCGACTTAGGTGACTACTCATCCGCAAAATATTTCATCTGCGGATGAAACGTTACCCTTTGTGTCACCAGGGCCTGCAGTCTCGACATTAGATAGCGACAAAAATCGGTCGCTAAGTCCTATCGTTGTCAAATTCATTTAATGGATTTTCTACTTTATTTCGAAAGGATAAGGTTAAAAATCTATTAAAGAAATTTGACATCGATTACACTTAACGACCGATTTTTGTCGTTATCTAATGTCGAGACTGCAGGGCCAGGGTGAATAAAGTAGACTTTTTGATTTCCTCATTTCATGCTAATTTATAAGAGCTTTTCCTGCATGTGCATATTTTTAGGGGCGGGTGCTGCATCCTGCATCCAGGCCTGGATCTTTTTCGCGGAATTAAAACTAAATATTTAAAACGTTTAATGAACTTAATAGATAAAATTCATTCAGCATTCCTCTTGACTCAACTTGGCTACAAGTCACGTACTTGGGTAATAATTCTGTGAGAAAATCGTGATATAGTTATTTGTTTTTACTCATATCATATTTAATCAAACTTTTTACCTTAATTATTTAGTTGCTACAAAAAGTAATTAAGTTTTTTACTGGAGATCTGTTTTAACACTTACGTCTTTTTTAACGGCCGACCAACAAAAAGTGCACAGTGATTTATCTTGGTCGCTTACGTCATTCTTCTGTAAACAGGGCTGTTCCAGTTCTCCTGTAAAACACAAATATAAATTCTATTAATTTTAAGAAAAACATATGGAATTCATGGCAAGTCTTCGAACAGCCTTAATATCAATTACTTAAACATTCGGTAGGTACCAAAAATCGTACCGGTCTACTTAATTGGATAATGAGCAAACATGATTAATCAAACTCAATACGAGAACCAGGAAATACACTAATACGGAGTACAAATAATGGAATGTGCTATACATACATTATACCAAAGTAAGGCCACATCAATTGTACCTTTGAGACTGAACGCAAACCGCTCTTATTGCATCAGATTACAATTAGCCTCGGCCCACCTATTTCTTAGGTACTTTAAAAATGTTGAAGTTTTTGAAAGCCGGATTTGCAGATTGTTAGGGGATAGTGGACTGTGTGTTACCGGTATAGAGTTGATTATCGAGGTGCGTGATGTAGCTGCCTGCTAGGCGGAGGATCTCGATCTTGCTGAGCTTCCTGTCCGGTGGTTCCGTGGGGATGAGGAGGCGTAGCGTATTGAACGCTATGTTCACGCTGCTTGGAAATACAAATATTTTGACAACAATTCTATTGAAAATGAGAAAGAAGATGAAAGGAAATAAAAGCTTATAAAAAATGGTCGGCCCAGATTTAGGCACAACATACGGACATGAACGTAAGTGAGCATGATTAATAAAACTGAAACTAACTAAAATTAAATGCCCATTGCCTGGTTTCAGTCTTTCAATCATAATAGTGCAAAAATTTAGACTTATTTCTAGAGTTCGACTTAAGTCCTAGACAGACGTAGTAGGCACCTAGTTAAACAACTAAAGTGTAAAGATTGATTAATACAAAAAAATGCATCTCGTAAAATAGGTTATAACTAATTGCTTCTTGCAAGATTATACTTGTGTGTCAGTTCAAAACTTTTAAATCCAGTAGTAGTTTTTAGTTCAGTAGTCTGCTGGCGCCAAATGTGAGGAGCCTGATCTTATCTTGACGAACGATATCTTACTTAAGTAATCATTATAACCTTGTCAAATAAAGAGCATCATTTATTTTAAGTTTGTTATTTGAAAGTGACAGTCCTCTATGGATTCTTGGATTATATCAGAGGATCATTGCACAAATTCTTCGTTCGGGGAACACCTTTAAATTCTGAATTACCACAAGATACCTTTTTTGTAAAAAAAATCCTCAGAATCTATCGCTATCACAGTTAGTGTTTATTTTATGGCAAAATAATAATTTACTATTTAATTGGTGATTTTTTGTAAGGCTGTTTATTAACCAACACGCTACTATCAAGTAAAAGTCTGGGAAGTGAAACCATGCAATAAAGTAACTTCCACATGCAATACTAACTTTTGCGTCCGGTCCCTCTCGCGCGCATTGGCCTGGCACCTTTGCTTCGCCGCTGGCTGCGCGCCCGCATGTTGATAAGAACTCACCGAGAACATACGTTGTTCCCATGTTTCTTCTGCACACTGGTAATTTAGGAAATTCTCCATTGGAGAACAAAATATACCGCTACAAAAATTACAGTTCGCTGTTACTGCGCTATACTTAAGAAACTTCTTTGACCTCGGAAAAAATCTAGATGTTACGTCAATTTTCGTGTTCCGGTGATACTATAGGTTCGGATGCAGGATACGTACTAATCCGGGGACGTATGGGGGCCCACTAATAAGTATCCCGCTGGATATCGCTCATGAAGGAGTCATTTAGGAAGAACAGCGCGCGCCACTGACGCGCTCTTAACCGATAATTGTATAAACAGATGGCTCCCGATGTAGCAGGGACGCACTCGGGACGTGAGAAAGTGGTCAAAGTGTGGTGTGTTGGTGTATGAAATTCATGCGATATTGACGTTCTTTATGAGAAACTTGTTTATTAATAACTAGCTTATGCCCGCGGCTTCGCCCGCGTGGAGTTCGGGATTGCCCACGGGATCTTACTTCTGGGATAATAAGTAATCTATGTATGTATAGTAGATACATGGTTTTTATATAGTTGCTTATAACTTGCAAATATTAGTTCATAGTAATATCAATTAGGTACTTTACATATTGTTATGTGAATATTGATACCTTGGTTTGAGATGGGACACCGGTGACGAAAATCAAATGATTAATTAGGAATCTATTTATAGACATAAAACTTTTACATAATATTTAATATCAATGTCGCGTATCATGAGCCAACGCGAAAATCGGTGGAATAAACCATATTTACAGACGTCTACCTCAGAAAAATCCTACCTACTTACTTAATAGGTAAATACTCCCGCGCCCCACACGCCCCGCGCAACACTGCGCGCCATGCGCCGGTCTACGTGAGCTTCGAAGCCCTATTTGACTCTGTTGGGGGGTGATTTTGATTTTTGAAAAAACTGTGGTACACGTACTTATCTCATAATTTTAATTGAAAAGTATGTATACAAATTTTCAAGTCAATCGACTCAGAGAATAAAAAGTTTCACAGAATATTAAACACCCCATTTCACCATCTTAGGGGTGGAATTAAAAAAAAACTGTTTCTTAGCGGATACTTACTTTTTACAAAGAACGCACCCTCCAAATTTTATGTCTCTAGAACCAGCCGATTGGGCTGTGCGTTGATGTATCAGTCAGCCAGTCGACAGTGAATTCTTAAATTGGGGGATGATTTTGGAAAAACTGTGATACATGTATCTCATAATTTTATCTGAAGAGTATGTACACAAATTGTCAAGTCAATCGACTGCGAGAATAAAAAAAAATCATAGAAAATTCAACTCCCCATTTCACCTTTTTAGGGGTGGAATTTCGAAAAACCCTTTCTTAGTGAATACCTACTCTTTACAAAGAATACAGCCTCCAAATTTCATGTCTCTAGGACCAGCGGTTTGGGCTGTGCGTTGATATATCAGTCAGCCAATCAAGACATTATATATTTAAATTGGGGGATGATTTTGGAAAAACTGTGATACACGTATCTCATAATTTTATCTGAAAAGTATGTACACTAATTTTCAAGTCAATCGACTGCGAGAATAAAAAGTTTCATAGAAAATTCAACACCCCATTTCACCCTCTTAGGGGTGGAATTTCGAAAAACCCTTTCTTAGTGAATACCTACTCTTTACAAAGAATACACGCTCCAAATTTCATATCTCTAGAACCAGCGGATTGGGCTTTGCGTTGATATATCAGTCAGCCAATCACGACATTGAATTTTTAAATTGGGGGATGATTTTGGAAAAACTGTGATACACGTATCTCATAATTTTATCTGAATAGTATGTACACAAATTGTCAAGTCAATCGACTGCGAGAATAAAAAGTTTCATAGAAAATTCAACACCCCATTTCACCCTCTTAGGGGTAGAATTTCGAAAAACCCTTTCTTAATGGATACCTACCCTTCACAAAGAATACACCCTCCAAATTTCATGTCTCTAGGACCAGCGGTTTGGGCTGTGCGTTGATATCTCAGTCAGTCAGTCAGTCAGTCAGTCAGTCAGTCAGTCAGGACTTTGAATTTTATATGTATAGATGGTGTAGCTGGGCTCTTGGAGTTCCACAATAGGTGTTCCAGAACTTGGATTTTTATAAATCAACAGAGAGTGCTCATCAGATTGAACAATTTTTGCTAAGACGTCATTCCTATATGTGTTATGGTGTAGCTGGGCTCTTGGAGTTCCACAACAGGTGTTCCAGATCTTCGATTTTATAAGTCAACAGAGAGTGCTCATCAGATTGAACAATGTTTGCTAAGACGTCATTCCTATATGTGTTATGGTGTAGCTGGGCTCTTGGAGTTCCACAACAGGTGTTCCAGATCTTCGATTTTATAAGTCAACAGAGAGTGCTCATCAGATTGAACAATGTTTGCTAAGACGTCATTCCTATATATGTTATAGTGTAGCTGGACTCTTGGAGTTCCACATCAGGTGTTCCAGATCTTCAAATTTATTCTCTCAGCAGAAAATGCTCACCACGTGGAACAATTTTTGCTATGGTACCATTTTTGTATCTCTTATAGTTTAGCTATTCTATTGCGGTTCTGCATCAGGTGTTCAAGTTTCCAAGATAAATTATAGCCTATATGTTGCCCAGACTTAATACCTATACAACAAAAAAAAAAACTTTCAAATCCGTCTAGTAGTTCCGAAGATTAGCGTGTACAAACAAACAGACAAACAGACAAACAGACAGAATTTTTTTTTTGGATTCGTGCTCTATTACTGTTTCTAAACACCCCTCAATTTTTTTTTTTAAATATCTTCAATGTACAGACACAGTTTTTTTACTGTCTTATTATATGTATAGATTGCAATGTGGTTCAAAATGTCAATGTAACAATAACAATCGCAGCTGTAACTTGTAGGATTAGAGAATCAAAAAAGTAAGCAAAAATATTTAAACTTATTTTAACACAGAAACGGCAACTTCTCTTTTCGTAGTGTGACACGGTAGACCTTAATATTTACTTTTTATAGAAATGAATCCCAGTCCGTCCCTGGCGTGGCGAATGGGTGACTTGTCATCAAGAATGTAAAACGCGTCTCCCCCGAGCTTCGTCTGTTGTTTTAAGCTAACTACCGCAATAAATATTTTTAATGACCCCGATGATTCCTCAAACTGAATCTCTTCTTTAATTTGTTACTTGATATGTAAGACATGCTCTCTTTGTTTGAGCTAGTTCCATGCATTTGATTTCATCATATGATTGATCTTGTTATGGGCAGTTCTCTTGATGAAGTTATTTCAAAGCCTCGGGATGGTAATCACTCATATCGGAGTAATCATGACCTTGCCAAAGGTACAACGCCCTAATTCCCTTTCAACGGTTCGTAAATTATTACACCACTAAGTACATGCTTATAAATCATGATTAGTTAATTGTCTTCCTATATATCATTGGGCTATGTCCGCCTATGTCTCACGTTTCTTTCATTGAGCTATTCGTTCAATTCATTCAACATGTTTCGCGTACACGTCTCGAGGGGATGCGTGGAGTTCCGTGGGAACATCGGCTAATTGGCTAAATTATACGATATGTCGACCGCTGCGTTCATTCGTATTCATTTACAACAGTTACGAAGTTCACATGAAAAAACAATAGACGACACCAAAGACTACAAATTCATGTTATGAAGACTGTATGCGACTGTAAGCTTACACGCTCACGTGTATGAAGTTTATACGGCTACTGCATTTATTTAAATATTTATCAACATGTTGTTTCTGATGTTGCTAATATTTCACCATTATTAACAGAACGTTTATCAAAGTCAAACAGCCTGGTAATATTTGATTTGATTGATTTGCTGATAATATTTTAAGCAGCCATAATATTTCTGCAGGTGGATTTCATAACATCATACATAGTTGCTATCATACACCTCATTAGATGTTCATCCCAACGCAACCAACAATGACTTGCGTGAGTGGTGAAGCAATCGCTGGTGATGCTCAGGTGGTTGTTGGTTCAGTCGACGTCACGACCCCCCCACGTCCCGGCGCTGGCGGATGGCGGCCAACCGACGCGGGCGCACCACGGCCGAGACTTTCTCCTCGCGACACCTCTGCCGGTGAAACGAGCGTCGCCGCGAGTCGCAGACGCAGCCGCGCGCGAGTCGACCGCCTTCGATGCTGGCGCGACACACCGACCACTACCCACACTTCCGCGTGCAAATATAAACCGCTTTCGCTCCGTAAACAGTTTTCGTGTGAACTATATTGTGTTAGTACATTGACAACATTCCTACCGGAGACAGTGCATAGGGAGCCGTGATTGCAACAAACTGTTGAGTTTGTACACCAAAGTGATGCTTTTTCGTAATTAAGAGGTGAGTGTTGTTACCTTTCTACTTGCCATGGTCCACTATACGTTAGACGATGACATTAGATGATAAGGTGGGCGCAAATGTTAGTAGTGAACGCAAGGACGCGATCAGGCTGGACGTCGGAGTCACCGTCCACCGGCCATCGTCCTAATTCGTTTGTCTACTAGAAACACACGTTTTTCATCGCAGGAGAAAAGAAACTACAATTAGCATAGTGATTGAAAACTTTGTAACAATACTTGTAGTTTTCCTCCTTATGTTAGCTCCACACACCTACAATATTTGTCCGAACAGTTACATTAGATGAACAGTTAAGCACGGACCGGTCTGGGTATGGCCGGCATTTGAGATCAGCTGGTCTGACAAAGGAAGATAAATCTGATACGGATCGAGGCATCCTGTCAAAATTGTGTAAAGGCCGAACAAACCGCATATTGCATTATTAAATACATACAATTTACAACTTCAAATGCTCAAGGATTTGATGTTTAGTGCTCCTTTGTGTTAACGGCTGATGACAGTCTATGAGTGAGTATTATTGAAATTGTTTTAATAGTGAAAATTTAAAGTAGTCTTATAGTTCGGTCACGGTTCTAATTTGGTGTATCCAAAAGTGTTTCCGCCTCACAGCGAGCCGAAACAAAGGTACGTGACAAATCGCGAGTAAGTAAGTCACAACACGGTGATAGTTGTGCAACTTTGCTTGACTTCCCGTGCTGAATGAATGGAGGCCTCTTTTCCTCAATACTATGACACCATCAAAGCAATTAAAGGAAAGTATAGTAAATTCAACGCCTTAACTTGTTTTCATCTAATAAAAGAACGAGGTTGAAAAAAAAAATTGGACTCTGCACTGCTCTGTAGATCTGCTATATTTAGCAATGTGTCCCATAGTTACATCGTGTATCTTATAAATCCGTAATCCGTACATATTTTCTAGATAGCAGCGTGTCGCTGTGAAAACTTGATGTATCTATCTAGATTATTAGAACCATCCTGACTTATCCCAATTTATTTGGTTTCCTCCTTCTTTAGGGATATCCCTAAGACTAAGATACTATGATGACTGGCAGTCTTACCTTTCACACACCAATCCACCCTACGTTTGTTCGGTCTTGTATTACTCTGCCATCCTCAATCATTCTGGAACTTGTCTCACTTGTCCCCATTCCTCCTTCATCTATTGCCCCCATGGTAAAGATATCATTATCAAGGAAGAATGCATGTACTGTAAACAGACGGAACTATTAATGATCATTCATCAAATCATCACTCATCAGTATTACGTTAGATTATTGAGTAGTTAGTATCCGTGTAGTTTCCGCATGACTTCACATGGGAGCCTTCGTTTTTCCCGAACGCCTCCGATCGTGTTCGGTTAAGCGAAACCCGCGTGAATCACGGAGGTGGCAGGATCCTCTTTGACATCCTGCCAATGACCTATTACAATACACCGGCGCATGCGGTGCCGGAGGTCGTTCGACGCATAAACAATAAATGCAGCACCACAACCGTTATGTCTTATGTCACACCTCGACGTATTTAATCACGAGATCATAGTCGACACGAACGTTTTTCTTTGAGTGACACGCTTGTGTTCATTATTGTTTTTTTTTTTACGATATCATAATGTTAAGTTTTTATAATCGTAGAATATGCTGAAGAGGTAATTACATATCTATTATAGGGTAATTATTATATTCTTTTACCGTTTTTGCGATAGTCTTTTATCAGATGATTCAAATGAAGGATTTTGTCAATTTGTTGAATTTTCTCTTGTACGATAAATTGTGATTTCGTTCGTTAAACCTTATTTGCATAAACCCGTCTAGCAGACAAGTCTATTAAAGTTATTAAAGCTCCTTATATGGGATTAGATTTTCAATTAATAAACATCATAACTTTAAAAATAACCATTTTACGATAAAAAGGCCTCATAAGGTAAACATCACGTATTTGTTGTGTGATTTGTGACACATTTGAGTTATGGCGGAGGATCGAAGAAACGAAGGTGACATGCCATTACACCTGACCTACTTGACTCAAATTCTAAGAAAATGAACTTGAACCGCGTCTAGCATAATCTATGAGTCCGCTTGAAGCCCTTGATAGAAGTTGTTAGAGAATGTAAGGGTTTAGTTGTCTAATGAATGCATTCAGATTGTTTTTATATACTTCTGCTTTATCTAGATCAACTTTTCAATCATTTTCAAATCCACCACATCGCTTTCTCTCTTCTCACCATCATCATCAACATCATCGCTTTTCTTTTTTTCTTTGGCGATCGCCACCCATTTCAAAATTCTGATTCTATTCAAGTCGATCAATTAACTAGCCTTTTTCGTATTTTCTTGAAATTCATTCATTAAAATAATGGTGTATTGAATATTATGATTCAATAAGGAATTTGACTGGTCATCCTAACTGAGTCATGATTAAAAGGTATTGGCGAAGTAAACTACCGTGCAAAAACAAAAAGAGCTTCAAAGATATCTGATGCGGCAGAAGATATAGTTGCACCGTAAGCACAATGCTGGCTTACGGTTTGGCAAGCCGGCCTTGTCTGCAAATGGGTCAAATTCACGCGCCGCTTGCCCAAGCGCAATTATACCCGACCATTATTTTATTTAATAATTCAAACACTTATCGGATCATCATGAGAAAAACGCCTATGAAATGTAATGGCTTTTGTTGTAATTACTGTACTTGGCCAAAACACTTCATTTAAGACTTGTATTAAGGAATGTTATTGTTTCGCTCGACCTCATGTGATCTTTGTGTTAATTAATGATGCCGTCTACTTTGCTGTTCACTATGTTCCCCCAGCTCTTGAACTTCAAGTTGGGGAATACCTAAATCTATGCTCTGTTTGGAATGCTAATTGGTCGATCCCTTCTGCTTAGTATTCAGATAGCGTCCGTCCTTTCCGTAATAGGTCTTAAATATCATCACTCACGACATCATTCACTCGACTCATTTCATTTTGTGTCTTTAGTTTTTATTCGTAACGTGTTTTATCTTGGAACAAAGTAAGTTTCACGTAATACCTTCGTGTGCCATTACTAACTGGTGACTATGCGAGCGAATCTGTTTATTGCACAAAACAGTATAATAATGTAGGCCAGACATCTCGGCGTACATCTTTGCTTGTGTGGCGACGTCCTTGTGATATCTTGTCATTATAAAAGCTAATGAGCCCGGTACGTGGTTGTCAATCTATAAAGCCTTTTGCCTCAATCAAACTGTTTCCAGTTGGAGCCAGTTTGTGCCTTCTAAATTCAATATTCAATAGATTAGGTAGGTACACGACATTTTTTTTTTAGTTCTCGGTATGAGCTTGTTCAAAATTATTATTATTTTAATCGAGTGGGAACTCAATAAGCTATATTATGAAAGTAATAAGTGCTATTTAAAATTAAGCAAATGGAGCATCTAAAGCTGCGTGTTTAGAATCCTTATTCGATATTTATTTGATTAAAACATAATTTGAATATTATTTATTGTTGTGCAACAAACAAAAGCTATTAGTAAAAAATAGAAGGCTGCAATATACATATGCTTATTAAAATAAGCGAAAAATTCAAGTGATTTTAATAATATTAAACCAGTTCGAAGACAAAAAAATATTGATTACTCACCATTGAGTCCTTGACATAAGCACAAGTCACTTCCTCAGGCGATGCACCTTTTTTGTTTATTAAACCTAGTTTACGGGCACAACCGCTCAACCTAAGTGGGTTACCGCTCAACCAAATTTAAAAAAAACAATTACGGTCAAGAGGTCTGAAAGTAACCGTAATAAAATAGCGAAGAGATATCTAAAACCAATTGATATAAATATAAGGTCAAAGTTTGAATGACAAATAATGACTGTCTTTATATAAAACTACTAGCCACTCGTCCAGTTCTATTTATGTTTGTGTGTATATTATGTAACTCTATAGCACATGTATGCGAGTCCGCAATAAAGGCCGATTTACACAACGCAAAATTATCCACAGACGTGTCCTGACATCTTTCGAATGTCTTTATTACTATAAGTCCTACGCAAATGCGACTGCTGGGCATGAGGTCCTGGGTTGAATCCCCAAGTCGGGCAAAGTTTTATTGGATTTTTCCATCAGGAATTTTTCAGTAGCAACTACGGAGTCTGGATTTGTTCCCGGTTGATGGCAATAGGCTCGCTCCCTATTACATAGGAGTTAAGCATAACTGGTGTAATGGGTGATCTATTATAGGCCTGCCTAACCCTTCTGGGATTACATGTGTGACGTTATGTTATGTCCTCCGGTTTCTCCTCACGCATTGTTCGTTTTTTTGTTGCAAACAGTATTACTTATTTACTTCAAGCCCATAACGTTCCCACAGATGGGATACATATCTATGTCGTTGGTATTTATGTAAAAAAAACTCATTACTGTTTGTTGCATTGTAATTATTTTACTAAAACGGTTTTAATCGCAGTGAGGTGTGAATCGGCCTCAAGTTTTATTAATATTCATGCCGAGAGAGGCAAGTGAACGTCCCTGCTTAGATACAACCTCCTACTATTACGAGTAAAACTGGTCAATATGAGATTTACACATTGCTTTTAAGACATTGCGTGGTCGTTCTAATAAAATTGGTTGTTTATTTTAAGTAAACAAGCATTGTATATTAGCTTTTTGAAGTATTATTTATGACTCGCGTAGGAGTAGACAATATAGTTGTAGGCAAAATGTAGTAGCAATCATATATACACGTTGAACAGGTGCAGAGTAACGTTCGGTAAGTATATTTTATTAATAAAAATATTAGCAGGTTTTAGAGCGATATAGACGTCTGTTTGAAATAGCTGTTTTTTATAAAACGTTTTTAATAATGTGTTAAAAATAAAAAGTAACTTCGCTGCTAGCCGCAAAATATGAAATGCTTGTGAGTCTGAGACTGATAATCAAGATATCTTAAAGTGACCATTTGTCAGCCATGCACACTACCTATCGTGTTTGTTACACTCATATATTCAATTATCACGCATTATCCATTTTTTTTAAATTATGAGGTCCCTAGCTTTTTTTGATCAATTTTTAACTAGCTTGAGAGCCATTGCCTTATTGATACTCTGCATTTTCGTTTCTGAAAAACATGTTTTTCAAATCAAAACCAAAAATCAAAATGTTTTATTTCACATAGGCCCAGATGGGCACTTATAAAACGTCGACAAAAAGGTGCACGGTTCGGGTTGGTCGTTTCCTATGGAGAAGAACCGGCAAGAAACTCCATGGTTACTCTTTTCAAATCATTTGTGTTTTTTCCTAGCTTTGGCAAGTCTTAACTTCGGTGTAGTTGAATGTGGGCTAAGACAGTAAATAAGTCGTCTATCCTCAAAACATTAGGTTTTGATCTAGATAAAGATATCGTCTCCCACACTCACATAAGTAACTTTGTATGACTGTGGATATGTTAATCTTACATAGAGGCCACATTTTATGGGATATTACATCGTGTAATATAATTAGGTTAATTGTTTATTGCTAATATTATACCTGCAAGCTTCATCTTTACCACAAGGTTTCACAAACTACATGTTTTGCTCTACTTACAACCTTAAAAGGTATATTTTAATGTGTTAAACCTACACTGTAAAACTTCAATAAACAATATTCAAGTGTAATGGTGGAATTACACTTGGCAGATCTGGGCAACAAAGTGAACTATATCGCAATGGGCATAAAAAACATTTTGTTTTGATCCAACATCGCGAAAATTTTGACATATACCTACGCCAAGTGAAGTGCCAGTTGTTATAAAATAACAACCTTAATAAATTCACACTAAAGGAGCTTAACATACCTTTGAGGACGTTAATCATTTCTGAAATTGTTGGCACAGGTAGAAATGTCAGTTAAATTATTAACTCAGAAAATTACAGTAGCAAGGCTTGAAGCGTGAACTTCCGCGAAAAAAAAAATGACACCTCGCGGACTTAAACAGTTCATTGACCTTTTATTTAAAATGTTATGGTGTGGGCTGCCTTTACAATTAAACAAGGCAAACATTAAAATAGGACATTCTTCTAATCTTTAAAACATCGACCTAATACTTTTTTATAATTTGACGTCAATCAACCTTCTTAAATATACCTACAACGCACAATTGCGCCCTCCACACGTAAAGTTCGGACCACGGGAAACAGCACGCGCCGTTCCATCCCTCGCTCCGAACTGTACGTGTAGATGTGCGGGTCTAACAATCCGATCTGGCACATCGACGCGAACGCATGTCTTACAGTTTTATGCGCGCATCACGTGTAAACGTAAATTACAAAAATGGCGGTTTGGAGCGTCGAAGCTATCACAGAGTTCATTCGTTTGTTCCGTGAACATCCACACGGATTTTCACGGAACAAACGAATGAACTCTGGAAGATAAAAAGTAAGGAGTATATTAACAGGAATATGAGAAATAAAGCATATGACGAGCTCGTTGATTTTTGCAAGTCAGTAGGTTTTGTTTCAGCTGATCGCGATTTCGTCAGCAAAAAAATACAGAACGCTAACGCGATGACCAAACGATCGTCCATTTTTCTTACTACTGCGAGAAAACTTTTAAAAGTTATAACGTTCTACGCGCCAGTCCAAACTGCAGTCCAAACTCTTGAAAATCAATTTACACGCACAGTTCGGAACGTTTGTCTAGATTATGTAAGTTTCGTCGGCAATCCAAACTGTGAATGCATTTTTAATCGTAATTAGCACAACAGTTTGATACGCAGTCCAAACTGTACAGATCTAACTGCGGTTTGGAACGCAGTCCAAGATGCGCGGTCCGAACTGTACGTGTGGGGGGCGCTATTAGCAGCCAGCATTTTAAAAGAAGAAGAAATTTGAATTTATTATCACTAAATAATTTGAAATCAGAATGTGATTTTGGCGCCAATTGAACTAAAAAGATTCTCATTCGTTTTCTCTTTCTCTATAAACAGTAATTTGAACTTTCGATTGAACACAATGAAAACTAAATCTGTGCTTTTATGTTTGCATTAGATTACTAAATAAAACTGATAGAATAAATATAAGCCTTCTCTAGAGGTGACGACCGTATAATGCCAAGGTTGGTGTTCTAATAAGTATCAAAATATTCTAAAATCTAGCTACGTTATTAGGTAAATAGCCTTTGTTGGATAGCGAAACAATGAATACGTATTTAATAAATGCTTCTTTTGCCTGGTAACATAAAGTAATATGTATAGAAGATAAACATTCAGTTTAATGTTTCAATTTAGTATAACCATATTGGGTACCGACGTTTCTTAGACCGTTATCAAATGCCGCGGCCGCGACTTTACAAAGAAATGCTACTTAAATGGTACAATATTACATCCTACCTATTCTTTTATCTCAAATGTACGTGTTGTAGATTAAGTTTAATCATTTATTGTTATACATATGAAGGTGTGTGTGGGTTTTTAAGTCAACAGATATGTTTAGACATTTATGAATGCCAAGCAGTCGAATTATAATTCTTAATTCCCAAAGTGTTTTCGCATTTATTGTTCGCCCAACCACGTATGTGTAGCGAGGGCTTCGCGTAACAGCCGCGTAGCGGTGGCTTAGCAGCAGTCGCTCATACTCATAGAATTATATTTTATTTTTATATTCTCCGTGCTGACGTATATTAGCTATTGGCTTAGAATGAAATTCTTTGTATTCAATAAATCCCTTTGAGCGGCACTACGACCTCGCTGGTAATTTATAACATTTGTGATAAAGCTCTCAAAAAACATGGTTGTCAGTTCTCTATTGTTTTTTTCCAGATTCTAAGCAAACAAGATGGCCGCGCCGGATACTTTGCGGAGTCGTACTTGGCTCCTGCTGATGCTGGTTCCGGTACTACAGATTATTACTCAAACCTTCTCTGATCCTGGTAAGTTTGACTTTCTTATATTTTCCTCTTTGATAATATTCACGACTATGCTTCGAGTAAAATCTCGGTAGATAGTAGGTAGATATGATTAGCATAGTTTCCTCTATAAACCTGCCAATTCAGTTGATCTATTAGGTATTCGGTTACTTCTATGTTAAACACTATCGAGAAAAGTGTTAATGGGATTTTCCTTTACGTATTGGCGGCGGCAGTGTGTGATACCACGTTTCTCGGAAAGCACGTTAAGCCGTTGGTCCTGTACCTTATCTTTTACCGGTCGTGTTGGATTACTGTCTCTTCGGACTATGGGAGTAAAGGAACAGAGACTGCACCCTTGTCTGCATATATATGTACTCGAGAATACTAATACCTCCCAAACTGATGGCTTTTCTTGGTTGAAATTGGCAGCCATTGTCGAAATTCGGCCAGGAGGACTATTATTATGTTGAAGTATTTCTCTTAGCACCCACCATAATGTACAATCCGGGTTCTAATTTACCTTCAAAATTCGAAAGTTACTTTCTTCTATTTCTATTGTGGATAGACTAGCTGTTGCCCGCAACCTTCGTTCGCGTGAAATTATTATAAAAATATTTAAGTACTTTTCTTTTTTAATCGGATTTTGTTACCAATTTCAAGGGTTTTAATTTTTTTGCACGGAGCCCTAATTATTTTTCTATAATAAAAGTAGCCTATGTTAGATCTTATAACATCTAACTGAACTGGCTAACTACCAGTAAAAGTACCGTCAAAATCAGCCCAGCCGTATTGTAGATTAGCCGGAACAAACAGACAGACAGACAAAAATTGAAAAAAGTGTGTTTTCGTTATAAGTGCCGTATCTATTTTCATATGCATTAAGTAAAAAGTTGTTATTTTGATATTACAAACAGACACTTCAATTTTATTTATTTGTATATTTAGATGTATTTATTATGAATCCAGACACAAACAGCTAAGCATAATTATGTTATCAGTACGCTCATGGTATAGGTAATATCATGGAAATTAAGTGTCGTCATAAAATAATAATTGTTTGTTAGAATAACATTTAACAGCCAGTTAGTTTCAAATATTATAATAGACGTTAATTATCGTGAAATATATGTCTATAAAATATTTCTATGACCATTTAATTAGGGTCTATTATTCCAAATAAGGATAATACATAATATTGTAGTCGAATAAGCGAACATAGGCGTTTTCTGAATAATTATATTTCTTAAGTGCTAATGATATAATTAAATTTAAAATTTAAAACCCCTCAACGAAAACATAAAAGATGAAAGATAATACCCACTTTCATCCCCCATATCCAGTAAATGGCTGCACTGATTTTGATAAAACATGTCTAATTATAATATACACATCATGCGCTTTCATTTGATACCCCACTTGGGTATATTTGAAAATATTCGATTTTTTATACCCACTATCATCCGCCATATTTAGTAAATGGCGGCACCGATTTTGATAAAAGATATCTAAGAACCATCGCCAAAAAACTAGCTTTCAAGTAAAAAAAACTGCATACAAATCGGTTCACTCGTTTAAGAGCTACGGTGCCAGAGACAGACACACACACACACTGCGGTCAAACTTATAACACGCCTCTTTTTGCGTCGGGGGTTAAAAAAGAGCAGAAGACTAATAGAAATTGTAGCTAAAAACATCATTTTAAAACATACAATATAGTTTTAAAAGCCTCTTTATACTATCGTAACATTTAGCAGAGCAGTCTTGACTATTTAATTTTGAAGAATCAGCAAGCGTTACTTAATTTACATTAGGCACCCACTTAATGTTGCAAACATTTCGTTTCTCGTATTGATTACGAACCTTGAAAAATAATTGAAATAATTATAACACATACAATTTATGACCCTATAATATATCATATTACCTTGCCTTCGTGCTCATAAATTCATACTTCTGTTTTCGGGTAACAATTTTGTCAAAACAAAATAACTAACCAAGACAGGATCCGTAAACACGAATGTGTACTTTAATTGATTCCAGTTAGTGAAGGAAACGATAATATTATTGCTAAAGACACTGCAGGCGGATGTATAAAACACGCGTGCATACATACACAGAGTTGGCAACACAAACTATCAGTCATATTTGTACAAAGGATTCTGGTCCTTTACGTGAATACTCAGGGTCGTTATTACCATACACGTGGTGGAGTAATGGTTTGCCAGTGCAACAAGGATGTGTAGTGGTTACTATGTGTTTTTATTGTCACCAAGTACATCCCGCGTGTGGATCGGTCACGAACTGGTACCTATGCTAGTTAATGTTCATAGAACATGAACAGAATTCACAGTATTGACATAAAGCATAAACTTAGCTTGATATGATCCCATATTTAAATAAAAACATATTTATATACATCTGAAGATCAATTCCTGTATTTAAAAAATGCCAGCGCTCGAGTCCAATAGATTATATATCGCTCACAACAGGGTGTTTTAACTACGTCTTGCGACATAATATTGAATAATATTTTTATTTTTAAATTATTAAAATCTCATAAATAGCAATTTTTTTATGAATGCTTAGTAGTCATTGGATACATAAAGTGGGCTGCCGTTGTAAGACGACTAAAAAGTCACGGTGTATAACTTTTTTTTAAAATTGATATGATTTAATTTGAAAAGAGTGTTCATGGAGTTTTTTGCCCATTCTTCTCCATGAGATCTACTATTTTCGAATGAGCAACTACAGTCCATTCACAGTTTTTATGCCTGTGGTATGCAAAAATGCCTGTCACGGGTCTATTCGAAATAAATGCTTTGAGTTTGAGTTTAACAGCAGTAAAGATCTTTCTAGGTTCAACTTTTCTGCAGATCACATCCTATTGATTAAGACAAAGCTAGTTATGCTTATTGCAATGATCATTTACTAAGAGATCCTTGAAATGCATTTCACAACAATCGTGCGCGATTCCCTGTGGCGTATCTTCTTGTGAATCACGAATTATTGTTCAGCTTAGACACAGTAAAATATCAATTAAATCATTTGTAACTTATGTGAGTAAGCGTCACATTTCCTTATTGGTTTCCAAAGATAGTTTAAATTACTAATCCATTTATTCTTTTTTCTTACTTACTTTTTACATGTTTAAATATTCCTATATAAATGGTTTAAATTATCATTATGAAGGCAGATCCTCTTTTTTTCTTTCCAATTTTTTATTTTTCGTATTCCATAGCCAGTCCACGGACTTATTTCATAATAGCCGACTTTCAATATGCAAGCTCGATCTGATAGTTGTGATAAAGCATCAAGATAATGCACAAGATCACCAAGTTTAAGAAAAGCAGTTCAAGTCGCGAACTCTCTGCTAAGTAACGCTTAATTTGTACCAAATAGCGAACACCAAATAGGAATACACGGAAACACAACCTGATACATTTAGGCGTTAGTAACAGCTCCACTTTAAAGTGTATCACTTTGATATCACGATCATTAGCGCTTGAACCCATTGCAGTGACGTTAAGATCTTGACATTTTCGCCGCGTGCGCAGCGCAGCAGTCACGACACCGCGGCACATTTCCCCGCGACCTTGGCTGCACTTCCGCTTCCTACAGGTCAAGGTTCAATCGTTTTACGTATTTGTGAAATCTAGAAGTTGCCTCGATTTGATACGGTTAATTGAATTATAGGAATGACTGGTAATTTTTTTAATTAAAAGTTCTTGCTTCTCTAATTTATTAACTTCACACGTATTGGTCCATTCACTCTTGATATTTATTTTTGGTTTATTTCTACTTGGTATGATCATCATGACCTCTACTTTACTTTTTTTCAAATAGGTATCTATCAAAGTGTTTAGATGGCACATCATACGTTATTCTTGTTTTATGTAAATCAGTCAACTCATCTCGTGAAAGTACACCGAGACGATTCGACATGCCACATAAAAACGAGTACCTACTTACTTGTTGGTAATTTGACATTACACTGAAAAATAACAATATCGATAACTGGAAAATATGGTACCCACTTATATATTTTCTTTCCCAAAAAATGTATTCTTCAATATAGAAAATCTTTTTAATATTATCAAAGAAACAATTAAAACGCTTTCGAATCCTTCAAGACAAGGTGAAGGCTGGTGTATGACGTGACGTAAGTTATAATTTGATAATTGCTAGCAGAGCCCTTGACTCATACTGAACTTGCGTAAAAACTTTACCTCACACACACGGCATTTATAAACTAACTTCATTATTTATTTAATTTTGAGGAAGATATAGGTTCTGAGCTGCAAAATTTTGCGCTCTTTTTTACAAGTACTCACGATTCAAAATTGTTAACATCATCTAGCAAAAACTAAACCTCGATAAATTCAAGTAATTTAATAAGCTATAATATAGCCAATAATGTTTTTTGTTTGGCTATAACGGCTACAGCAATGTGGTTTTACATCCGGTCCATCTTAAAAATAAAATTATAATTCAAAATTTGCAATGAAATTATTGTCTTGTCATCACATCAAAATTTGAGTGCCTATTGACCCATTTAATTTATAATGATTACATATAGATATGCTATAAATTTGATCACTCAACGATAAAACGAAATTATTGCTTCTTTACATAAGCATAACGTAAGTTCCTGTTGATCGGGGGCTTTGATCATACGCCAAGACTGAAAAGATGAAAACATCGAGTAAGTGTCGTCAAACAATGACTAAGTAAGTACCTTGTCAACACTCGTGTAGCTAAAAACATGGATTAGTGAATTAACTCTCGCTTGATGAACATACAAAAACAGGAGGAAAAGCTGAAAAAAAAATTCAACCCACCGTTCATATTGATGCAATTTATGACAAACTGAAACAATGAACCAATCGTCCTTCAATGTCTTCAATGCAACATAAGTACTTTGAACTTGAAGAGAAAGGACGAAGACAAAAGATTCCAGTTTACTTGCTACACATCTGCAGAAATAAATCGTTTTACCTGTCCACCTACCTATAAATCTTGCCTGACTCAGCTAATACAGCAATCGTTTAATTCCGGGACAATTTTCGACATTTAAATGTCATTGCACACCACAACTACTTCAAGTAATATTAATTGACAACCTAGCTTCCTGTACATGAAGGCTAATACGTCCATTTGGGTACAATGAAAGCCAAACGGAAATATTAGTATAGGTACTGCCAGTAATGTGTCATCATCTTCAGCTGCCTAGTCTTTTCCCAATTATGTTGGAGTGGGCTTCCAGTCTAATCGGATGCAGCCGAATACCAGTATTTTACATGGAACGACTGCCTATCTGACCTCCACAACCCATTTAGTACTGGGTAGTACGATACCGCTTGGTAAGACTGGTTGTCAGACTTTTTGGGCCACTGACTACCTGTAACGATTCCGTCAACAACCGCTATTTAGATAATCACATACAAATGACAGCCGGGACCACTGCTTAACTTGCTTTCCGAGGCACGGCGGAAACTCGGTATCTAATGGGTGGTTACCCATCCACAGACCAACCTAGGCAAGCACGGCTTAACCTAAAGAACGACCCGAGCGGCTGTTATTCTTCTTTATTTCGAATCGATGTACAGTACTTAGCGATCTGGACAGCTTTACCGGTTGCCTCTTTCAACTTTTTTTGTATACTGGCAGTGAATCTAAAACTTTCTCGAAAATTATGAAAACACTGAAATTGTGTGTACTACTATTGTGTGGTCTGAAATAAATCCAAATCCATGCCTTTTGGTGCGTGAAAGTAAAAACCTCCCACAACTTGGGCGATCACGAGCGTCTCGATTGCTATCAATTTGAAGATGAAAACAGTTCAAATTAACGTGAGATCACGTAAACCGTGCCGGGCGTGCGCACACGCCGAGCGAATGCAGCGCGCGTCGCGTCGACGTCTACATGTCGCGATAGTGAAAGCTGAAGGCCGCTGACTAACGTAACTCCTCCGTCAACAGCCGCTATTTAGATAATCACTACTACGCACACTCAAACAGTTTCCCGTTTACTATCAACTAATTATTCACCAGTGAAGATAACCGTCACGCTCATTACAGTTGAAGGGTTTCGCTAAACGGCGAGGGATTTCGACATAAATACCTACATAGCCGCTGACGGTTGGTTCCAAACAATAGTGGGCGAGTCATAGCGATTTAGCGAATTCCAACACGACGATTGTAATTGAGGATTTACCAATCGAAAAACCCCATAAGTTAACACTAGTAACACCAGACAGTCAAACAGGATCTTACACCTACCGGCTGCGCTTGGAAGCTTAACGCCAATGAACTGGTCATAAACTGTACTACATTCAAACCCAAATTCCATTCATGTTTTCGCATTTGTCTCTTCCTCGTGTTGAATTTTTGACCATGACATTAATCGTTTATTTGACCTTGAGGACAACGCCTATTAATGGCGACGCATCATGCAATCGAGGTTTACTTGCCATACTTATATGTAAACACAAGAAGCTGAATGCAATCTGTGTGGTCATCCGTCTATAGAATCTTTACATTATGACAAAGTAAAATCTCTTAAGTCATACGACTTCGGCGAACACCATTATCTTCATTATTTATTCACGCTATTTTAAATTCAGCAATGTTTTTGTTTTGAATCACCATTACCACTAACCAGAGTGGAGTTTCCTAATAAGGTAAGAGGAAGCAAAACTCCATTCATTAGGTCTCATATGCAATTCTAGATAAATTATGATACATCGTGTCAAATTCACAATATGTGCAAAAACGGACACAATCACTTTACCTCTGAGTGGGCGTATCATTAGAGAATACACGGAAATCTTTGAATAACAGAATAAAAACAATAAATAACCAACATTTGTTTTGTAATCCTTTAAGTGACATAAGAAGATAATGACTTTGTATAATCTTTGAATTGTTGCAGGACTATGTAAATGTACTCATCACACATACTTGTAATAAGTAAAGGCCGGTACATTCCGCGCTTAACTAGATAAATACATATTATGAAATGATAATTACTTAAGTTAGTAGTGCAATTACAAGGTATGTGCTCATACTCGTACTTGTTGCTGATTATTTTATTAATTAATGTGTGGATTACTTCCTGGTTATATTTATTGAAATAGTCATAAACAGTGGTCGCATCACTTGACCGGTTATATCAAAGTAAACAAATAAAGCTATTTTTAGTTGAATCCTCCATACGCATATCTTAACATAACACGTAAGCAGGAACTCGTAAAAACTTTTTAGGACTCACGACTATTTTATGGCAATGTCCTAACAAAAGCGATCGGCGAGCGAACACACGACCGTTGCGTTCATTTTGTTTGGCGAACCCGAACGACAGGGCCTTCCAGTTTTTGGAACAAATTACAGTTCTCGTACAATTACGAGTGCGATGATCAGAAATTTGCACACACGATGGATTTTATTAAGACATGGCGTAAGACAGCCCTATAAAACACTTATTTATTTTTACTACAGGTACTAATTATTTAAACAAATCGGAATAATTTAAAACGCTTTTATTTATTTCTAGTTCATGCTGGTAATAAGAGTCAATGAAGATCAGTTTGAACAATTTTTTACCTCTATTGACAACTTTTTATTGTATTTTTTACATCGGTTTTCGTAACAACCGTGCAGCAATAAATTAAATTAAATACACAGATTTGTTTCACAAAACTATTCAATTTGAAATACCAATTAGTAATACGTACATGACTGTAAAAAAATAAGTTATTGTGATGAGCTGATGTGTTCCAATGATCCATGATCTCATTTCATTGTAAAAAGTTTTATTAGTGCAAAAACATGGCTCATGAAACTATTATATTAATTATCCTGCGTACCGGATTTACTTTTTGTGTTTAAGCGGAACCTGCGGTGATCACGAATTGCAATTTGTTAGTTTTTGTGCTAATATCGGCTAATAGGACCATTAGACGTTAATGGGCTGCTCTGGCCCAAATATTTAAGTGGATATTACGTACCATTAAATATAAAAAAAACCATGATAACATAATTATTAAGTTATGCCAACCAATTACTGCTAGAATACGAGTAATGCAAACAAACACTACATAATTAGTGAAAAAATTGTATGAGTAGGTATTTCATTTTAATTAGCCGTTGCCGCGTTGGCTAATCTATGAGTGCAGATTAAACAGGATCTAATCTACAGCCAAGATCTAACTTATCTTCAGATAGATAAAATATTATATATCCGTTATTCTGTACATATCAAGCGGCACTTAAGACAGTGAAATTAATGAGTGGTACCTTCATTATATTTGCGTCTATTCAGATGCAGATGTAATGAAAATAAAAAGCAGTTTCAAAAGAATTGAATCAGTCACGGTTTTTTGATACACGATTATTTTAACCACGAGACTGGTCACGGAGCATTTCTTACACGTGAAGATACCTCGAAAATTATATAAAGGCACTATAGCAGAACCTGACATCAAGTACCTACAGTCAGTGACATAGCAACACGCCTGTAATTCCCAAAGAAATAGGCAAAGGTGTACCTAAATAGCGCACCCATATTTCACCAGTTATGTTTAAGTACCACAGGGGGCGAGCCTATTACCATCAACCGCGTACAAGACCAGACATCATTGCGAAAATCTTGAAGGAAAAAATTTAAAACACTTTTCCCGGCCTGGGAATCCAATCCAGGACGTCATACTCAGCATAAGCGCTTGGAACCACTAGACCAACGAGCCAGTAAAACTAAATCACAGCAATTTATTATCCCCTTCTTAAGCATAAAATCGTCTAATAAATATAAATGTTTAAATGCATGTATGTACAGTCACGAGCACCAATATGTATCATCATCTACCTAGCCTTTTCCCAACTATGGATGCAGCTGAATACCAGTATTTAACATGGAGCGACTGCCTGTCGGACCTCCACAACCCAGTTATTACTGGGTAATACGATACCCCTTGGTAAGACTGGTTGTCAGACTTTTTGGGCTACTGACTACCTAACGACTGTCAAAGACCTACAAATGACAACCGGGACCAACAGCTTAACGTGCTATCCGAGGCACGGAGGAAACTCAGTATATAATGGGTGGTCACCCATCCACAGACCAACTTAGGCAAGCACGGCTTAACCTAAAGATCGACCCGAGCGGCTGTTATTGTTTAGCCACGAGCTCCTCAATATATATACACTTTCCTACATTTAAAAGCAGTTTTCGCGACAAATAACGATTGTAACTTGGAGATAGGATCTTCTTCATAAAATATGAGCTCCAGAATACTATCTTCGTAACAACATGAAATTTTAATCAGACCAGTAGGAGAAAAATACTTTTAAAAGTTGTTAAGTGTTTATATATTGGTGCTTGTGACTGTACACTATGTTCTAACTAACCCACTTAGATCAGCTGTCAGCGGTTGAGACTGGCTAAACTAGCCTGTTACCAACGAATTATTATGTCCCACATGATTACGAATTAAGTACCTTATTTCACGTGTATATTTTATGTTACAAAATTAACATTTCTGAGAACAAAAACAACTGGTTTATTCTAGCTTTAGTTGAATGGGTTGGGTTGATAATAACCGTGTAATTCGGCTTAGTAAGAACTTAAATATCTCGTTAAATTCGGCCTTTCGTACACTAAGTTGTACCTTGTTTTCGCCTTCTATAAATTTTAACTTAAAACTGAAGAAACTACTAAACATTCATAAGATCACGCCTGTAATCCCTGAAGGTTTAGGCAGACATGTACCTTGTGGAACACCCACATTTCGGCAGTTATGTATAAGTGAGTAAGAAACTACTAGTCGTAAGAAATAAGCCCACTTTACATGGCACTACATGCTTTCGAAACCTCGGTTTTGCGATTACCATCGATTTTGTTCGACGATGCCAATAAAATCAAAGACTTGTTTCCATCACTCGATATTGATCGATCACTGTCATCATGTAACCGGTCTACAAAAGAAACGGTATGCCCTGTTTACACTTACCTATACTCTCTCAAGCTTTCATCATGACAGTACTGACGACATTGTCAGAATGTGATTGTGATGTTCCCAATACAAGTTACGAAACTAGAGCGCCTACGAGTACTCAACTACAAATAGAGATCTCTGATGTTCATGTCACACCCACTGTCTATAAAAGACTGCCAATGACAGCGTCGTTTGATTTTTTATTTATCTTAATTATCTACGTTTACTTTTGTGTGTAGCCTTTCGCTGTCCTGATCTTTGACCGATAGCAATAATTTATATGCACGAATTAGAATGCAACCAACTATGAATATATTTTATGATAACGTGCACACGTGTGGTATACAGCATTTGACTTTGCAAATATAATGCTTTATGAAACCTTATTGTGTCTTGTGTTTCACGTTTTATACTTCGATCAATCTCAATTTATCATTCACTTGTCTCTTGCTTAAAACCGTGTCATACACCTGCATGGAGTTTTTGTATTGATGACCTAATCTATCGGTATATAAACTACCTACCACATAAATTGTTTTCTTTATAATATTCAATGCCAGTAAATAAAACGGATGCAAGTTAAAAGCTCACATTTTGCTTGAATAAAGTTGAAGCATGAGTTTTTGACGTCATGTTGTCATATTAATGGACTAGCTGTTCCCCGCGACCTTCGTCCGCGTCAAGTTATTAAAAATACAATTTTCCCTGTTTTTGCAACATTTTTCATTGCTGCTACGCTCCTATTGGTCATAGCGTGATGATATATAGCCTATAGCCTTCCTCGATAAATGGACTACCCAACACTGAAAGAATTATTCAAATCGGACCAGTAGTTTCAGAGATTAGCGCGTTCAAACAAACACTGCAGCTTTATAATATTATAGTATAGATTTATTTATCTTAGTTACTAAGTCGAAGGTAAAAAGGTTGAAATTAAGCTAATTTGAACCTTTTTGCCTCTAGTTGCAACATGCAGTCTTTAATTCAAGTTCTTTAATCAACTACAAATACAAAATGTACATCTAGTGAGTCATTAATACAAATGTCAGCGCCAAACATTTCCAGTATAAATTATGATAATTAGACGCCTAACAGATCAAGCTACAGTACATGCAAAAGCACTAATCGCCGCAGGTGGTAAACAAATAAAAGTAGGCAACTTATTTTTCTAATACTGTAATCCAATCATACATAATGGGTCCACAATACTATTAACTGTGATGAATTATTAGCTCATACTAAACTATGTCATGTCGCAATTCTAATAAGTAATATCACAGTAATTCTATTGACATTTTAAAACAATTTTTCAATCGATTATTGCGACCATAATTACTCATGAAACATACATGTTGCAAAAAATGCGCACACGCAGGTGTCCCGGCAACAAGCGGTCTATACCTATATCTGTAGGCAATAATTAAATAGGTATGATTTTATTTTTTTATTGATTATGGTCAAGTAAATAGGAAAACCTTACAACTCCCAAAGTGCAAAATGCAACGTCTACTGACTATACATATGCCATGTGATCGGGACCTCACCGACCATAGATATGTTTTATACCTTGTTTTTAGCAAACCCATGCCATTAAAAACGATGAACATTCTGGATCCACTACAATAGTGATAAGAAAGTTGAAGCCATCGAGGAATAAAGACAGTTGTTCTTCGGAAAATTACAAAACTGATTGTAGAAACACCCTTAACATATAATTTCCCTTTTTGCATTCCCTCAAGGTGTAGCATCAGTTAGAAAACCTCATATTCAGTTTAAAATATTTTAAATTTGAAAAGGGGATATCCCCTTCAAAGGCACTCCTCGTCTACAATCATATTACAAAAGATTTTTAATGATTGAATGCTCAACTTCAAATGAATACGGATCTTGTCTGTATATAATTATAAATATAACGTCGCTTTAAGTGGATTACACATTAATTTTCCGAATGTCTCGTAGGTGTGATGGCGGCATGTCCTCGCAGCAGCTCTAGATTTAATAAGATAATGTACCAACTTGACAGCCTGCAGTAATTTATTGTGTCAGCCTGCGATAATTTATGAAATCCTTTCAATTTAACTGAGCATTTTATAGAGCATCACAGTTGGTAGTCAATTCAATTATTAGCTTAAAGTCGTTAGCCTGATCCTATTTACACTCTTAATAAAAAGTTTAAGCTATTGTGCATTCATGTCTGCAGACTAATGAAATAAATAATAAGAATAAAGCCGACACTGATTTATAATGTTATGAAAATGATTAAATATAATTTGTTTCATATTTCATTTCTTAATGAATATTGAGGTTACTGAAATATTAATAAATATTGAAACTTTAACCAATCAATAGGAATAGTTCTGATGCCCATTCAAATCAATTGCCAATCAAAAAATATTTTAAATAACTCTACTTATAAACAGAAGATCAAAGGGTTATTATGGCACGACCTATGTATAACTCTGAGGGCCACATCTCTTTAATAGTGATATATTGACTATAAATAAGGGCAATTAGATTGATAATTACAAAATCGTCTACAATCAAGTCAATTAAATCTTTAAATAAATTCCAACAGGAGCATATTTATTGTCAGAATTAGTTGGTAATGGTATTTAGATGTTTTTTGATTTTGATAGACCTTTCCATTTATTGCCTACCTAATTTTACATGAGAACATTGAAGACATTTTTTTTACATAAGTACATCTTGCGAAATTAGGTATAATTGATAAAGTTTGTTTTTTGTTAACTATTTTCTTATAATATATAAACAGCATACTTTTTTTCAATTGGTCATAACTATAGGAACGTACCTAATGAATTATGTCGGTTATGTGAAACCTATCTAATCCTAATAATCCAAATAATCCAACGACAATTTGCAGCATTTAAGCTCAATAAATGCGTAACGAGGAGCTCATTGCGATGCATCTCGGTTAGCGGACAGAGCAAGGTCTCGATAGGAACGCTCGAGCACGCATCTAGCACGACCCGCAAAAACATACCGACTTTGTGCCAACACCTGACTCAATGCATGTTCATTAACTATGCTCGCTAATAAACATTTTACACCATTCATTGTATTAGCACTTAACCACACAGGTTGATGATAAATAGATTGTATTTAAGAGATTGAACTGGCAAGTTTATGATCAAGTGGAATTGAAATAAATAGCATTCTTATAACTTACTAACTATTTCTGTCTTTTTCAGAGGTGTACTATGAGAAGCAGCGATACGATGGCTGGTTCAACAACAGAGCTTACCCAGACTGGGGATCGGTTGGTGAGTACCACAAAACTTAGATAATTGCAAAAATAAGTACGCTCTCGACACGATTACTGAAGTACACCGCAATTCAAAGAGTTTAACAGTTATACATAGCCTAGACTCTAGAGCATAGATCTAAAGATGACCACAAAAATTAGAACATGACTAATGTATTCGGCGTTGATTATTGTGTATGATGATAAATGATTATATGATAGACGATTCATAATGTTGCTAATGCTATCTGCAAAGTATAATACTGAAATTAACTTTATAATTATCACTATTATAATGAACGATAAAAACCTATATAAGTCACTCACAACAGTCAAAAAGGCTTACAAAACACTAATCAAATTGAACTTAAATATCAAACAATGCCATGACCGAACATGCAAGTATACATAGAAATCCGAGTAGTGTTGTAACACACTATCGAGTAATCCACACGGTCAAATTCAACCTCTTTGTCAGCTGTCATTGTTTGGAATGACGTTAATCAAGTACGATTTGCTTTAGCTGTTTGATTTATCTAGTTGACCTTACTCTAATCTTGGTACCAGCTAATTTGTCGTTAAAGTAGGCCTACCTGAATTATTTTTATATTCGGTTTAGTAGGGCATTAATATTAGTCGAGGTTTCAGAGGGATTTCACACAATGAAATTCTATTAATTATAGCAATTTAGCAAATAGCAATGCAGGAAATGTAAAAAATAATATATTCGACTGACAGAAACAACATACTGAAAGTAGTTGTAGAAATATGAAACGTTTTAAGTGATTGGCTACTACTTCGGTCTTCAGCAATCTAACTAACATATTGTTCACTCCCTTCATTAAAAAAAAAACCCATTATCTTAAGGACCGAGAGATCAAATTAGACACTACTCCCAAAAGCATTATTTGCTATTGATTGAGTTACAGCAGTATATGCCTGTTAAATATAGTAATCAGAATCAACACTTATCGATGTATCTGCAAATAACAAGAATTAAGAAAGGAACCGATTTATCAGAATGACATTAAGAAGCTTTTAATGCATTAACTGATCAGATACTAAAGTTAACAGCAACACTTATCTTTTGGGTTCTCGCTTAATATTTATAACACTGTTAATTTATGTCCTTTGTGCACATTTAGCACTTAAATATAGTTATTATTGCATATTATGATGTCGGTCCACGTTTCTCTGGACTTAATACACGTATTAAGCACATTTTATTACTTGAAGCTTTTTATTCAGAGTGATCATAAAGCGGAATGAGTAAGGAATGTTATTACATTGATAATGCTGGAACAAAAAGTATAATTCCATATGAATATCTCATTCTCTGAAGATCGTCATTAAATTTTATATTGCGTACAGTCTTAATTGCATCCGCATTGAAACCCTGTGATGCCATAATATCAGGTAGATGATGATCCTAGTTCAAAGATGATTGGTTTACATTCAACGACAGGCAAGGATGCATCATTCAAGGACAATAACTCACTTCTACGCTCTTATTAATATACGCGACAACCAGACCAGATTATCCTAACATTATCCGAGGATAGGAGAAAAGTTTGGTTATATTTTTGCAAGAAAATGGTCTATTCTCCATCATATCTAGTTAGTCTGTTATAATGAAACACAACGATTATGTAAGAAAATTGTCCAATTTATTTATAAGTCGTTGACAGTTTATCAGATGACAGTAGCTGTTTTGTGGTCCCTGAACCACTTTCGATATGATCATATTTGTAACACAATTATGGAAACTTGTCTTCAATGTGAGTGGGAACTGCTTTATATTTTTTGTATGTCAATAATGGAACAGAATTACGTAATGGTAAGCGCCATTATTGTTGAGCATGACTTCAATATTTATTAACTACCTTTTGGAATAAGTATGAATTAGGTATTTTTAAACATATTTATCCATCTATCAAAATGTCAGTAACAAATGAATAAGTTATGGATCATAAATTACTCTCCAAACTTGTATGTTTGCCCAAAAATATTGTTATATCCATAAAATTATGGTTTGTCAATTATTAATAGAGTCCTACATAACAAAACATTATCTGGTTTTCGGTATAAAAATGTCTAAATTCAGCGAAAAATTTTACATTTTTGGCCCTTACATAAACATCAGTCACCATCGAAGTTATGGCATATCTTAAAAGTACAAAATACCATATAACCTAAAATGTTTTTAAAATTGTAATATTCGAATAGCCAAAGCACAATCCGATTCATTAAAGTTCCCATATAGAGGCAAGCATGACATTCGTCCGGCGGAACGCGAGACGAATGCCTTATTAATTAAATGTAAAATAAAAAAATATAATTTATTAACATATTTTTTACGACGACCGCTAAAACTCTGGGTGGTATTTAGCTAATTAGGTTGTAGCAAACATTGTATTATAAATTTTAGTATGGCATAAAACAAATTGTTTCTTAAACTAAAGTCATTTGCTCAGGTATTTTGGAGTTGCTCAGCGAAGCAATGAAACAGATTACATTCATCCATCAAATAACTTGTCTGTATAATAATACCAATTATATCTAGCCACTGTCTTTCACCTCCATGCTCATACATAATCAATTCAATGTAAGAATCAATACGTCTCTGAGCTTAGCGAACAGATAGTATCTTTTCAATTTATTTTACATTGTATAGAGATCTTGTAAGATTTATTATAGCAGTATATTTATTGACTATACAATTCAGGTTTATGATAATTGTACATTCAATTTAATCGCTTTTAGTTTATGTAATGAAGTAAATAAAAATACAATGAAATTGTTAGGATGTTTGAAAGCTCTCTAGTAAAAGATATCAACGCGCGACTTATCAGTGTGGAGTAAATAGTTTGTTGACAACTGTAGAGTGTTGCCAGTGACTACATACGGGACCGAAACATGGTCGCTCACAATGGGCCTCATCAGAAGGCTTAAAGTTACCCAAAGGGCAATGAAAAGGGCTATGCTCGGAGTTTCCTTCTATCGAATCAGAAATGAGGACATCAGCAAGAGAACCAATGTTACCGACGAATACGAGTAGCCCGAAGAATTGCCAAACTTAAATGGCAGTGGACAGGACACATTGCTCGCAGAACGGATGGCCGATGGGGCCGAAAAGTTCTGGAGTGGCGATCACGAACCGAAAGACATTGCGTTGGAAGGCCTCCCACTCGGTGGACCGATGACCTGGTGAAGGTTACGGCGATCCTCTGGATGCGAGTCGCACGGGACCGGTCAATGTGGCGATACTTGGAGGAAGCCTATGTCCAGCAGTGGACGACTTTTGGCTGAAATGATGATGATGATGATATTCCTGATGTCTTTTGATTTGATTTAAAGCAAGACTTGAGAATACTTGCATCAATTCCGATATTTATTGAACCATTTTATCGATTCATCTTAAATCGTGACTGGTGCTGAGATTGACGTCGCTTTATTATTAGCTCTTCTAAAACTTTCAGTTTATTTTATTTTATTTTATTCAAAAAGGAACAACAAACAGCTGCAATATAAAACATAGAAATAAGAAATACACAAAACTTATAGACAATATTGCAGCCCACAACGCTGTTCACAGCTTAACAATAGGATACGAAACAGTGAAAATAATCGCTAGGTAACAAGTACAAAATACAAAAAATCTGTATGAAATGGTGTATAAATATTCAAGAAAGCTCCTTAAGTATAAGACTTTTAAATTTATAGGGAGAACATGCAAAAATATCAATATGTTCAAAATTTGTATTGTAGGAATCGATCATTCTGCGAACAGGCGAACGCAAGCCAGAGTTGGACTTGCAAGTGCCCACTGAAAACAATCTGCCAGCGCGCACTTTTCGCTTGTGGACCGTCCTAGGAACAGCATAGCATAACATATTGGACAGTTCAATACAGTCAAATTTATTTCGAGCAATATTGTATAAATTCATGACTTCTAAGTACCTACGTCTACTTTCAAGTGTTGCGAGCTTATACTTAGCAAGTAAATCTTGGTATGGCAAATAATATCCGTATCCGTATCCGTGTAATTCAGTTCTTCAAATGATGATGAAATCATAAAACACTTGGATAAGATTTTATTTTATACTGAAAACCAGGTAATGCTTTGAACTCAGTATGTGTGGTACGTGCCTAACAAACATTTCATATTGTTGGATACGTACCTCAACTCAATCACCAGACCACATTAAATTTCATATTCACCGTTATTCACATACACATTAAATTTCTACTGCCATTATTTTGTAGTTGTTGATGCCAAACATTTAGCAAGGTAGGGAATAATTTTTATGCAAAAAAAATTGTTCGTATGCAGATTGAAAAACGTTTAGATTAGCGGTTGACCTACTGAAACTGTAAAAGAGGTCGCGTAAAGTCACGATGCTCATTGCTCAGTAGCTGCCGCGGTGACCTCTTGCGCAACGCGGTCAACTCGTGAATCTACTAACACCGACATAACGCTCCATAGAGGCCTTATTAATTTGTCATCCAGTGTTGCGAAACTGATGCGTTGTGACAAGACACATTATAAACATTTTGAGCAAATTATTGGGTAGGCCGCGTAAGTTGTAGTCATTACTAAGTGATTGTCACGCAAAAACCCGGTCATCGTAGGCAGTTGCCATTCATTTGTTCGGAATCAACAGGAACTCCACGGTTACTTATCGGTATTGGACACAGGCTATATTTGCCCAAACACTACACCTCGAGGTATCCGGTGCCAGGAACCAGCTGAAACGTGTGAAAAGGCACGTAGGTACCGATCATGTCATTCTTTTAGCCTTTGAGGAGTCCGTGATTTGTTGACTCACATATAAAATCAACCAAACTTTTCACTTTAAAAAAAATCATTATGCTTTACGTGACGTCAAAAATTGTTTGTACAGTATCTATCTAATTAAAATTGCACAACCCTAGTGATAACGTATATAGGTAATTCAGCTACTCGTAGGTATAAAGGCCTGATTGATTTGTCATCAAAAGTTTCGTAACTGTGATCTTTATCGACAGGACAGGACACACTGACAAACTCACTTGTCTATCTACATCAGTCATCGATTGTCCGACTTATTACCTTTCATTTCAATTCAATTAAATTAATTGACCGTCTCAAGATAATAAATTAAATTAGATCGTTAATCTATCAGTCTGTTTCTATGTCTATCTGGATTCGTTTATTCATTTGTTCTATCTATCTAGATTCTAGGTTGACCCCTCGGGGCACAGATTTTGCTTGGCTGTTCAATTACTATGAATTTGAATATTCTATATTACAGGTTTGAGTTTAAAATATAACCCTGATGTAACCAAGCTGCTATAAAAATGCAACCACTCTTATCAGATTGTCAGTGATTAAATATTACAGTTATTCAGTTCACACGCTTCCTTGCGATCACTCCTTTTAGAGAATAAATATTATTCTTTAAACAGCAACACATACCTACGACAAAAATAAAAAGTCACTGTTTCAAAGTTATTCAATTGAATCGTAACGTTATTTAAATTATAATTATAAACAAACACAGCGGTGCTTCAAATAATTTCATCTCAATTACACATTTGGTAAAAACTATTATCTAAAATAATTATAGGATTTTTAAGTCATAATAAAATAGCCCTCTCAAAGTCCATTATTATCATTTCGTGAGCAATTTATAATATCGTCTATCGATTATCGAGCGATAATGACTATGATGAGCAGAGCTTACAAAGCCTCGGTGTAATTTGTGCGCGAGTCGAAATCTCCTCGTCCCTAATTCGTGGCTCATGCAGATACACGTGAAGTTGCGCCACCTAGCGTCACGCGCATGCAAACCCTCGTGTGACTGGTTTCTGATAAGTATTGTTATTTTTCCCAGTGATTATCGTTTGTTTGTATTTGGCAAAGTAGTATGTAAATAAATTAAAAACTTACCGTGTTACGCATGCGAAATACAATTAAAAAAAATATGATAAAAAACCAGTGCTGATGTAAAGAATGCTGGCCTTATTCACATTACGAAATATATCTTTAACGCCATTTTAACTATGCCTATTTTACGGGTCCATATTGGCTCACCTAAAGTTCTTTTCCCGAAATTGTTCTTCCTAACGATTTGTAATCCGAATGATCACTCTTCCTAAAAATTTTGATCCTAAAGTTTTCATTCATACTATTTGTAGTGCTACCGGCGATGTTCATAACACTCATGTTTCTGAAAATTGTAATTAATAATATCATTTATGTAAATATATTTAAACTCCTACTGTTTTTTATCATAACGCTTTTATCCCTAAACATAAGCACAGGTCAGAGTGTCGCCTTGGGGGCACTATGAAAAAAAAACTTCGAAAAACGCAACCAATTTCGAAGTAGCACTCGCCGGCCGCTGCCGCGGCACCGCTCGTTTCGCTCGCTCGGCTCGCGCGTAGTTGGTCACAGTTCTAACCTAACCTAACCTATGGATCCCTTCCACATCGTTTTTACGACAAACGGTTAGTCGGAGACAAAAAAACACCAAGAAACTTTTATTCTTACATTTAGGTGTTTTATACGATAGAATCGAGAAAATAAACGGTTTGCAAAAATAACACTTTTTTGGCTAAATTTTTCTAAGTCTAAACAAAGAAATCTAAACAAAAAATATATGACTTTGAATAATAGTGTAAAAGATGGTTATGTTGAGAAAATATAGGAAAACAAATAAAAGTATAACAGATGTTTATTGCTACTGACATTATGAAGTTGAATGCTTCGGAATTATAAAATTAGAGACAGAGTAGTTAGGAATTGTGATTGTTAGGATGAAAAATGTTAGGAAGAACATTTTCGGATTTCCAATTATCGGAGTTGAAAATTTAGGTGAACTTTGGCGCACCCCTATTTTACGTTTATTGAAACTTAAAGTTTATATCGCAAAATAATGAACAAATCACATTAAATTAATAACGATGAACGCGATATCAAGCAACTAAAAACGCTTTCGATTACAAAGTATGTGCAAGTTTACATAAATTAATTTAAATCATGACATAAACTTTATGCGATTTTAATTTTACGATTGTATGTTAATTACCCTATCAAGCGGCAGGCTTCTTGATAGCTATTAAATGTGATGAAATCAACAACAATAAACAAAAGTGCAAACTAATAATTCCATGAGCATTGAGATAAATCGGAGTTGGCGAAAGCCAGATTTTCGATTTCTCCTTTTCATATTATAGTATTGTTTCAATTCTTGTGGGATTCAGAAAGGTAATCTCATAAAAAAACGGATCATAAGTCCATAAACAGAAATCCTTTCGAGCAGGCAACAAAACTTCACCGATTTGGTGATAAGCATCGTCAATACGAAGTTAAATTCAGTGAATCGTTTATAAGACGTCCATTATGCATTTATAGTATACTAGCTTATGCCCGCGGCTTCGCCCGCGTGGAGTTCGGGAATTGCCCACGGGATCTTACTTCTGGGATAATAAGTAATATATGTATGTATAGTAGATACATGGTTTTTATATACTTGCTTATAACTTGCAAATATTAATTCATAGTAATATCAATTAGGTACTTTACATATTATTATATGAAATATTAGTACCTTGGTTTGAGATTGGACACCGGTGACGAAAATCAAATGATTAATTAGGAATCTATTTATAGACATAAAACTTTTACGTAATATTTAATATCAATGTCTAGTGTGATGATTGACAGGGGGAATGTAAGAAAAACAGTATTGTCCTGACCCCAAATAACATGCGACAAGGGCCGGAAGATGATTCCCCACGACACCACCAGTGGTGCGGCTTAGTAGTGTAGAAGGGAAGGAAGGTCGCGTATCACGAGCCAACGCGAAAATCGGTGGAATAAACCATATTTACAGACGTCTACCTCAGAAAAATCCTACTTACTTAATAGGTAAATACTCCCGCGCCCCGCACGCCCCGCGCAACACTGCGCGCCATGCGCCGGTCTACGTGAGCTTCGAAGCCCTATTTGACTCTGTTGGGGGATGATTTTGATTTTTGAAAAAACTGTGATACACGTATCTCATAATTTTAATTGTGTATGTTTACAAATTTTCAAGTCAATCGACTCAGAGAATAAAAAGTTTCACAGAATATTAAACACCCCGTTTCACCCTCTTAGGGGTGGAATTAAAAAAAACTGTTTCTTAGCGGATACTTACTCTTCACAAAGCACGCACCCTCCAAATTTTATGTCTCTAGAACCAGCCGATTGGGCTTTGCGTTGATGTATCAGTCAGCCAGTCGACAGTGAATTCTTAAATTGGGGGATGATTTTGGAAAAACTGTGATACACGTATCTCATAATTTTATCTGAATAGTATGTACACAAATTGTCAATTCAATCGACTGCGAGAATAAAAAGTTTCATAGAAAATTCAACACCCCATTTCACCCTCTTAGGGGTGGAATTTCGAAAAACCCCTTCTTAGTGGATACCTACCCTTCACAAAGAATACACCCTCCAAATTTCATGTCTCTAGGACCAGCGGTTTGGGCTGTGCGTTGATATCTCAGTCAGTCAGTCAGTCAGTCAGGACTTTGAATTTTATATGTATAGATTAACGAATTTCTTCTGAATTCGTACGACTCAACTTGATTTCGCTGAATTGCCTTTCATGGGAATCAAAAACAACATCAAAAAAAAAATTGGGAGAATTTTGTAGACTTAAATCATAATGTCTCCTACTTAGTTAAATGTACTTAACTATTTTATAAACTACTAGACTACCACATTCTTTGGGAGACCTAATGCAACTTTCTAAGCTTCCATTTGTAATTTATATGGTGTTCAATAAAGATACGGTAGGTATCTATCTAGGGGTGCGCCAAAGTTCACCTAAATTTTCAACTCCGATAATTGGAAATCCGAAAATGTTCTTCCTAACATTTTTCATCCTAACAATCACAATTCCTAACTACTCTGTCTATAATTTTATAATTCCGAAGCATTCAACTTCATAATGTCAGTAGCAATAAACATCTATTACACTTTTATTTGTTTTCCTATGTTTTCTCAACATAACCATCTTTTACACTATTATTCAAAGTCATATATTTTTTGTTTAGATTTCTTTGTTTAGACTTAGAAAAATTTAACCAAAAAGTGTTATTTTTGCAAACCGTTTATTTTCTAGATTCTATCGTATAAAACACCTAAATGTAAGAATAAAGTTTCTTGGTGTTTTTTTCTCCGACTAACCGTTTGTCGTAAAAACGATGTGGAAGGGATCCATAGGTTAGGTTAGGTTAGAACTGTGACCTGTAACTACGCGCGAGCCGAGCGAGCGTAGCGAGCGGTGCCGCGGCAGCGGCCGGCGAGCGCTACTTCGAAATTGGTTGCGAAATTTTTCTAAGTTTTTTTTTCATAGTGCCCCCAAGACGAAACTCTGACCTGTACTTATGTTTAGGGATAAAAGCGTTATGACAAAAAACAGTAGGAGTTTAAATATATTTACATTAATGATATTATTAATTACAATTTTCGGAAACATGAGTGTTATGAACATCGCCGGTAGCACTACAAATAGTATGAATGAAAACTTTAGGATGAAAATTTTTAGGAAGAGTGATCATTCGGATTACAAATCGTTAGGAAGAACAATTTCGGGAAAAGAACTTTAGGTGAGCCAATATGGACCCATCTATCTAGATCTACTAAAAACCCTTCGACTTGTATCAATATCCGTCTGGCGCATAGATCCGTAATGTAATGCTTACTAATTTATTTACCCACTAATTAATTAAAATTAACATGCGCATAATAATTTTGTTGTAAATAATTTCACGCTTCATCTGTCTCTGATCATGTCTTGTCAATAAACGTTAACACATAATAAAATTTACATTGACATTTTGTAAATACTAACTGATGCAAAACCACTAACTTTGTTTCAATGGCGCAACGTGAAAGTTAGAAAAGACATTGATTATCTCATCAACCACATCTCGAATCAATCTATCAAAAATAAACATATGTTTGCGATTATTTACATATTTTCCTGTGTCTTAATTATTTGCAAGTTATGCTACAGTGGGATGGGTAACCTTAACATTATCAAAAATATTTATTTGCTAATTTTTCCTACAAATTAATCATAGCTTAGCATATTTTTCCTAGTCGGTATCAAATGTTTTAATCGATACATTCATCCTACGAAATACGGCGGGAAACAAAAAACACACCAGACATAAAATTATTATACAGTTGAGATCGTGACTGAGTTTACAATTTATTTAAAAATATGTGAGAAACTTATCCTTATGTGTTAATTGCTACTACCAAGTAGCTCTTGTAAAGGCAAATCAGAAAGACAGCACACGTTGATAAATCGGGGCAAAAATAAAAGCGTCGTTTTCAATGACCCGCCAAACGAGACACACTTGATTTTGGGTAATTTTGACTTAATTGTTACCATTCATTTAAATATCACGTGGCTATTCATTATTATTTAAAACGTAACTTTACTGCGAAATAGTAATACCAGGAAAGAGGAGAGTTATCTCGGATAGCTGACAGGGGACTATAGATGTGTAAAAGTTTTTCGAGGAATAATAATAATTGTTATTATATTACAAGCCTATATTATCCCACTGCAGGACCTCCCTTCCCTCCTTCCACATTTCGCGATCCAGTGCGATTGTAGGCTAATCCTTTGCGAAAGAGTCCAGCTCATTCCACCATCTCCTTGTCTCCCCGTTGTCGTTTCCTGCCATGTGGTATCCACTGTGTGGGAATTTTTGCCCATTGCTCCTCCAACATGCGGCAGAAATTATTATCAAACACGCCTTTCGTTCTAGCAGATAAATCCCCATAATTATAAACTTTTATTTGGGCATAAATATGGCACATGAAGCATTAGAAAGAGACTATCACGCAGATAGGACTGACAGACGCGACGACACTGTAAACTTCAACCAAGTTATCTGTGCTGGCGGGAAAACACAGAACTAAAATAAATGTACCAAGTTCGACATAACGAAGCAAGTTTTCTTGACAAGCAGCGCCACCTGGAATTGCACACTTGAAGTGGTCACACTATACCCATACTAACAGTTATAAAAACACTAATATTGACAGTTATTTTTCTTTTATAGTGAATGTGTCATGAGCTGCATTCGAAACTGTAATGTAGTAGTTCCTCCTTATTGGTCGCAACTAACAGTACCTATTGAGCTGGACCGTAATGTGATACAAACCACTATGGAAAGGCAATAAACACATATATTATACAGAATGATTAATGCAACCCATAACCGATTCGAAAATGTGAAAATATATTGACTTTAAAATAGAAAGAAACATACTGCTATGATACGCAATACTTATTATAAATACGTGCTTTTTGAAAGTTTTAGTAAAGATTTTTAAAGAAAATTGGAATATTATTACAATAATTCATGCTCTTAAAATGTGACACGACGTATATTAAAATACGATAAAACAAATAAATAGATAGATTATCAAATATGGAAAAATTGCAATAGGCGCAATTTAAACAAGGAAATAAGCTGCAAATGTCAATAAAGACGTTGTATAGGAACTTGTACTCACGGACACCATTTTACATTTTATTATAATAGAAAAGAGAATCACGTACGTATTCAAATAGGGAAAATGCTAGTAACCACATCATTTTAAAACTATGCAAATTAAGCGTAAGCACTTTTGAAGTTCTCTCCTGTCACTTTCCATTGAAATGCTCTAGTTACATTGAACATGTTTGCTCGATTTCTGTCGGCAATTGTCTGACGTCGCGTTTATACATGCTAGCTTATAAGTAAATACTTACATTAAAATTCTGTCGAATATTGAAACAAGGTTTTCTGATTTACGAGCGAAGTTTTGTTCATGCTCATTTTTAATTTAGTAGCGTTTATGACGACTGTAAAAGTTAGCATTCATAAATCTAGCAACTCAACATGCTTGCATTCATCTTTGATCGTAAACATTGCACATGAAAATTTAATACTAGTAGCAATTGCCTATTAGAATCAGTGTCACAATGTCGACATTATCTACATGGTTCGTTTTAATAGTTTTAAACAAAATAAGTAACTAAATAAGTAGATATAAAGATAATACTGATACCTTCCAGATTAAATCTTAAAACCCACCATAAATTAAGAAACAATTGTGATAAAATCGATAAATTGTGTGCAAGAACAATGCAAAGGCCAGATAAGTGCATCTACAGTGAATGTTCACAGGAACAAACTGAAAGGATATTACCCAATACTGAGCATTCTCCGAGAGCTTTGATTTAACGAGAGTGAACGGCTACATTCACTTCTGGTAGCTATGAGTCTGTCCAATTACGAAGTTTATCTGAAACAGACTCGCTGTAACTTTCCAAGTAATGTCCAGTGTCATTAACATCAATTTTAAGCAATTCGACTAATAACATTCGTGTCTATCCACCAGTAACTGTTCCATATTTATCTAAAACCTAATTACAATTACACACGCAATAAATAACTCATGAGGACAACTCAAAAACTACTCGCAAACACACTCGACATTGCCTTTTTCGAAAAATACGAGAACTGCGGTTTTTGCACTATCAAAGCTCTTAAATAAATTAATGTCCACTGAATGTTTAAAAATTATGATATATTGAAAACAACTTTCATTTCGACAGACGTTGTTTTTTAACAAAAATAATGTTATTTAATTTGCGCGAGTGAAATATCGAAATGTTTAGGTCGCCATAAAAATAACACACAACTTTTATTGAGATGCTTCACTGCTTCCTCATATCGTTTAAATCAAAGCCTACTGATAGGTGGGCGCAACACGCAACATCGATCAGCTTTGTTAATGATTATTATTTTATTACTCACATGCATTAAATACTCTTAATTGCCGTTATTACGAGTAACTACAGTAGTAAAATTAAATTTATACTGCCGGTCTCACATTACTATTATTATTCTGGTAACATTTTCCGTTTTTCTTGATTGTCCTGAGCTTATTTATTGACGACCTAGGTTAGGAGTCTTTCTCCTTCCATCTTTGAAATACTCGATGTAATTTAAGGTTCACGGCACATGTAGTGACTATTTATGTATCACAAATGCCGTTCTCTTAATCTCAAATCTGTCTAGAAGAAACTGCTTTCCTAAATCGTGGTGTTATCTTTATTTTATGTTATTTATTGGAGACATAAAACAGTTACATATTGGAGTATTATAAATATGAAAGCGTGAAAGCTAAATTGACAAACATAACCATCACCATTTCGTACTTGCATAAAACCAAATAATCTAACCAAACTCGACAAATATGGTAAATATCAGCAGTGGGACATCCGAGGCTAAAATGATAACGATGCAGCTGTAACTTCATTGCCTTAGTCCTGCGCAAAGGTGAATGCCTGCAGTTATACATACACACCAATACTTGTTTAAATGCATACAAATAATTTACAACAGCAATAACACCTTCTTTCATTCACAGGTAGCAGACTCACGCGCAAGACGCCGGCGTCATATGCTGATGGGGTCTACATGATGGCAGGCGTCGACCGGCCGGGTGCCAGGACGCTGTCCAAACTCTTCATGAAAGGGCAAGATGGACTGCCTTCGCTAGCCAATAGGACTGCCTTGCTGGCGTTCTTTGGTAAGACATTTAAAAAAACTCGCAATTTAAATCTTCTGCAAAGCCAGAATTGAAATTCATGAAAAACAAAAGTCTTGGAAACTAGATTGTGCTGACATCGTTTTATTTAGGGATTAGAGCTCCGTTAAATAGAATTCGATTCGGTCATCCGATTCCATCTACAGATAAAATGTGATGTAGGTAATGTTCGATCCAAAAGCACAGATCCTCTACGGTTCGGATCGCATTTCTTGTGACAGATATGTCACAAGCACAATACATACCATTCCTTAATCTGATTACTTATTTCAGGCCAGGTCGTAACCGGCGAGATCGTGATGGCATCCGAGTCAGGCTGTCCCATCGAGCACCATCGCATACCAGTGGACAAATGTGACCACATGTACGACCCTGAGTGCAATGGAGCCAAATACATGCCATTCCTCAGAGCCGCATATGATCGTAATACTGGTCAGAGTCCTAACAGCCCTAGAGAACAGGTAATGTACACTACCAAAACTTTTAAGTACTCGTAGATAGATTATAAAAAATTATGTGGGTGGTCCAAGGAGAGTGAATTTTTATTAAAGCGGGATACTATGTCTACTACCATAGGGAAAATGTGCCTATGGGCTGAGATGAATACCTAGTATGATATGGTACAACAACACCTGCTACATATATCTTAGTTACACATATTATGTATGTGCCCTCACCTACCTACCAGGTACATCAAGTAACGTCCTGCCTTTTTAGGATTTCTGATTAAGTAATTTGTGTCATGACAGCATTTAAAATATGTAGTTCCAATTATAGCTAGATTAGTTTTTAGACTTTGCCGCACGCTGTGAGTTGGTCCTGCATCTTTACCGCCGTAAAATACTTAAGTTAATATTGTCTAAGGGGAAATAGAGACTTATTATCATTGCCAGATTATTATAGTTGTTTGCCCACGTGTAATATTTCTAACAGTTAGTTGTATAGTTACAATGCGATGACCACATAAAACCTGTCTAAATGTACCGAAATCATGATGTCAGTGTGTTCAGTTATGCCATTAGCATTCAGTGGTAATCGATAGTATTGATCGCTACATCATCGCTACGTTAGAGTACGTCCACCTACACATGACGAGTTTCGTTCGAGCTTTCAACTTTATTAAAGTCATCGATCATAATTGATTACACTATTTCGAATCAATAATTCAAAGAGGTAGATATTTTAATTTGTAAACTTCTCTGTGTGGACTAAAGCACAGATAATATAATACTACTGAAGTAACTTTGAAGTAAGTTATCACTATAAAAAAACATATTCCTTTTGCATTGTTTTTATTATGCAGAAAATAAGATAAGACAACATCGTTGATGACGCATTTATTAGCATACAAACTACTAAGCTCACCGACTCCAGGCATTGTTTTCAAATCAAACAACCACACTGTTTGCATTATACATTCTAATTACGAAATCACATATTTTTTGTGTAATGTAAACTCGGCCTAACCTCCGGCGGACCGTGCTCATCGAAGGCCGAATTCCAGGCAATAAAACTTAATGGTAGTATAACCCAGATACACCCATCACATGAATGCAGCGGCAGCCTACAAATATGTCCCTACGAGCGAACCTTACCTTAAAACTACAAGCCGCAATAGGAATGTTAATTGGCGTTTAATTGCAGCAAGTTTGATCAGCTTAACACAAGTAATCACAAACTTCTGATTCGGTAGAGATTGCTTGATATCCCGAAGACATTAGCTTACAAAATAAGCTAGGTTCGAATCGAGAGCTACTTGAGTTGAACCATAAAATGTATCGATGAATAAATTAGCAGTAACCCCATACCTGTTGCATTATTCACCTGTCAATTCTGTGCACTACACTTTAAATGAATGCAGCTCTCAGGAATTTTAAGTATAAAATATCATACTATTCAGAGGGTCTAGGTATGCACAATGGTACATTGATATGTCAAAATAGCTCTCGATACCAATCAATTAAAATAACTTGGATAATCTGCCTGTTGAACTGAGCATGTGGTCTTTAATAGAGTATAGATATTTGACCCAATTACTGGATACAAAATAAAATGTATGTAGTTACTTAGGCACGATTCAATCACTTCGAAAAATACAAACATGCTGCACTCGACCCTGAATATGGCATAAGTGTATGACATTTTATTTGTTGTTGCAGATAAACCAAATAACTTCGTGGATCGACGGCAGCTTCGTGTACAGTACCAGCGAGGCGTGGGTGAATGCAATGAGGTCATTTCAGGTGCCACCCAGCAGCCACGCCTGCCTCTTTACGTACTTTCCTATAACTACATATGATATCATATACCCTCATCTATGTCTAAGTACTTATACAACAACTTTCACATACCTGTGCCCGTATGCTTACTTTCGCTAAAACATGAGATACCTCGTAGGCCGAAATAATAACAAAAAGATTCAAAACCGTCTAACTGTGTATAATTATGTTATGGCTAAAGATGGGTGTGAACATAAACTTAAGATTAGCCGGCTAGGTGTGAACATAAACTTAAGATTAGCCGGCTAGGTGTGAACATAAACTTAAAATTAGCCAGCTAAACTTAACTTAACCTAACCTAAGTTTAGCCGGCTAATCTTTAGTTTATGTTCACACCCATCTATAGCCGTAACATATACATTACAGAACCGAAATTAAATTAGCGCCATGCTTATGATTCTAGAGAAAGAAGACAATATAATGAAAGTCGATATTAGATCTCAAGTGTTTAAATGTTCATTCAATGCAGTCTTGGCACTGAACACTCAACGATCATTTGCATGTATTGGCAGCAGTACCAAGGCCTATCTTAGCCACTTCATCAGTCTAATAAATCGGCTTCAATATGCTTGTATTAATGTGTATTCTCACACCCTAAGGCCTTGTCCCACCGCTTGAGGAAGCGACGAGCGATTTTCTCGCTGAAGGCGACAAAACTATCCAAACTACTTACTTGTTGCTCGTTGCTTGTCAACTTATTTCTCGTTGCCAGCTCTATTCGCTTTTCGCTAATCCTCGTGGATGGGACAGGTTCCTAAGAAATATTCTCATTTGCATCCATCAATTCTAACTTGAAAACGCCGAATAATTTATCTTATTGCACAATGTAATTGAAACAAGCATTTGTACGCGATCAGTCATGTTTCTTCATTTAAGCGGGCTAGGTCTATGTGCCAAAGGTCACGTAACTCATGTATGTAATACGTATATTGAACAGATTTTAAGCTACATTGATTAATAAGCGTTCTTAATTAACTATTTATTAAGGATGCACTAGAGTCAAAATTATGAGAAATAAGTCAGAATGGCGACAACAATGATCCTTTTTTGTAGAACATATTTATTCTCTCTTATTTCTTTAACTTACAAGTACTACTACTTACTTTCATTTCCCAATTTAAAAAAGAAATTAACACTGCTTTTATACAGACATGCAGTTCAGAATTAAGTGAATGAAAACTGGCTACAAAATATTATATTATTTGAAATTAACGTTAGCGAGTTCCCAAAAAAAAACGCAAATCTTTATACCTCTTTCAGATGTTGGCATACAAAATGTTCACATCACTCACACACAAAACAGTCAGCAATAAAAACATTCAGATGCAATTGCCCTCCAGCTACATTTCAACTAACTTATACCATTGTGCGAACAGAACGGGAGCCTCGCGAGTGAAGGAGGGATGCCCCTGCGCAACACCAAGCGAGTGCCGCTCTTTAACAACCCCGTGCCGCATTATATGAGGATGCTCAGTCCTGAACGATTATTCTGTAAGTTTTGATTTGTTTTAATTTATAGTAAGAACCTACTTAGTTTACACAACCACCGTGGTATATAAACAGTGTGAACTTCTCCGTATGAACTTTTTTACAAGGTGCTCCACTGTCTCCTACCCTTTTCAGTTGTAAAGCCGAAGCTGCAATTAATTGAATTTAGGTTTAACAAGTTACGCATTTTTTATATGGGAGCAATAAAATAGCAATAATTTTTTTTTTTGCAGTTCAGGTTTATGACATAAATAATTTAACAATTAGCCACTGCTCCTCTCCCAAATTGTGCTGGACGGTTTCCGCATCCAATCTGTTCAAGATTTTTTTTTCAGGATCATGATTCATCAGGATTACTTCTTATATTACTCAGAATAAATTATATAATGATGTTTAAGATTATTTGATAATTTTTCCCATTTTTTCCAGTATTGGGTGATCCACGTACTAACCAGAACCCAGCGATGGTGACGTTCGGTATGCTACTACTTCGCTGGCACAACGTGGTGGCAGCTCGGGTGCACCGACAGCATCCTGAGTGGAGCGACGAGCAGCTGTTCCAAAGAGCAAGGAGGATCGTAATAGCCAGCTTGCAGGTAAAAAGGACTACGGTTGAATTCACGTATAGGTCTTTTTAAATGTCCGACACTCCGTCTGGGTACGCATTACAGTTGGGACGGTAAAATAAATGTTTATTGAGATTTATTTTATATTGTTATTATCCAAATATTTTAATATTATTAGTTATATTTATTCATCCAAATCATCGTAGTATATGATGACAAAGTACAGAATCGTTGATATATATACATAGTATACAAAGACTACATGGTGGGTGAGGTGCTGTATTCCGAGCTAGGGAAAGAAACAATAAAATCGTACACATATGCATTATCGTACATGAAGATGTGCTATTACTACAAACAAATTTTGATGTTTAACCATAAGATGTTTTTTTTCCTCTTATGGCTAAATGTAAATGTATTTTATAATTGTATTTTGTACCTACTGACATAGTTTGTAAGTTCCAATCATATTATGAATCATTGTCATCGAAAAAAAAAAAGATTTCTCTCATTTTGGTAATGATGTAGATATAAGTCTGAAATATTTGAGCAGGCTACTTACCGAAGAAATAGTAGTAACTTGACCCTTTTACTATCTGCCGATTTTTCACTGCCCAAATACAGCTCTCTACATTAAACTACTGCAGCACACAAATTAAATTACACAATTAATTTGTTTTTTTTAGAACGTAATCCTCAACGAATACGTACCAGCCTTCTTGGGTGTACCCTTACCCCCCTACAAAGGCTACCGCGCAGACATAGCTCCCGGCGTCACGCACTCCTTCGCGGTGGCCGCGTTCCGCTTCGGGCACACGCTGGTGCCGCCCGCCATCCTGCTGCGCGACCGACACTGTAAATACGGGCGCGCGCCCGGGGGACATGATGCCATCAGGCTGTGTCAGACTTGGTGGGATGGAAATGTGAGTAAGAAATTTATTTACCTAATTAGGCATTAAGAAAAAAAATAATTTCGTTCACAAATTTTGGAGCATGAGTGCCCAATCAAAATAAACTAAAATCACAACATTAGATAGCGTTATGCATTGCTCTGAAGTAGTTCATCGCCATTTGAATCTTGAAAAGCTTCCATAGTACTTGAAAAAGCCGGTACTTACAAATAAGCCTCAATAAAATAAAATAAAATTATTTTCCATTTTTTCTGTGACATCTGGTTACGTCCGAGTCCGAACCAGTACCTTTCCAGATGTGGTGAAACATGAACCTTAAACTTAAAATTAAACCATAACTTTCAAACAATGTTTTCAGGACGTGATGTCTCAAGTACCAATCGAAGAAGTCCTCCTAGGGATGGCGTCACAAGTGTCAGAGCGAGAGGATGCATTGCTCTGTTCCGATGTTCGAGACAACTTGTTCGGACCCATGGAGTTCTCACGAAGAGATCTGGGAGCGCTCAATATCATGCGAGGAAGAGATAACGGACTTCCTGACTATAATACTGCCAGGTAATATCACAAAACTTTAAAATGGAGCTTTCCCTCGTTAAAAATGTACGCTGAAGACAGTCTGTCTTAAAAATATTTATGTTTTCAAGATCATAAATCATGCACCTAATCCTTGGGGCTCGAAATGGACTAAATAAATAGAAGAATTAATGCAATCAAGTGACCCACTGAATGTATGACCGAAAACCAAATAAAAAGTTAATTAGATGAGTTTCAAGGCGTTTATAAAATAAAAACTATATCTTACAGAGAATATTTCGGACTAAAGAAAATTAAAACATTCAACGAAATCAACCCTCAGCTATTTGAGGATAATCCGGATCTCTTGCAGAAGTTGATTCAAGCTTACAATGGAAGACTTGATAATATTGATGTTTATATCGGTAAGTTCAACAAAACTCTTTTTACCCAAGTAAATACTATATTTTACAACAAGAGAAAACTAAACCCATGGTATTTTTCAGGCGGTATGTTGGAGTCCACTGGACATCCTGGAGACTTATTTAGAGCCATCATTATTGACCAGTTCACCAGGATAAGAGACTCTGATAGATTCTGGTTTGAAAATCAACATAATGGGTAAGATAATAATTGTTATTTTAACTATTAGCAGTTTGTTTTTTCATCCAAAAACATTGTTTTGAGGACATCACATATGGGTTCAGTTAATATGAGTTACTCCATTGATGCGATTTCAGGAACTCCTAAATTAATCACAAAGATACAAATGAAACTCTAATAAAAGCTTTTTGCTTTTCCAGAATCTTTACAAAAGAAGAGATCGCTGAGCTGCGTCAGATCACAATGTGGGACATCATAGTGAACAGCACATCAGTGGGCCCGCGCGACCTGCAGCGCGACGTGTTCCACTGGCGCGCGGGCGACCCGTGCCCGCAGCCCTACCAGCTCAACGCCTCCAAGCTGCCGCCCTGCAAGTACCTCAGGGGATACGACTACTTTGAGGTAACACTACATTCAGATGAAGTAATTACAGGCTTCTTAGTTAATGCATATAGCCTCATTTTGACTTATAATGATGATGATGATGAGGAGGAATAATCCACTTCTGATGTAAGACCTCAGCCATAGTTTTACTCAACTATCTGGTATACGGTGTTGCGTGACCGTTGACTAAACTCTGTCTTCATTTCGTGATTACCATTTGTGCCTTTGTGCCCCATTTCTATCTTTTATACTGTTTGTCCCTCAAACCCTTCACGTCTCTTACCAAAACACTGTTATCATCAATGTTACTAAGCTATTTTGTTTTTGTTTCAGGGCAACGAATTCGCATACATCTACACTTGCTTGATACTGGGTTTTGTCCCCATACTTTGCGCGGGCGCAGGGTATGGAGTGGTGAAGTTGCAGAATAGTCGCCGGAGGAAACTTAAGATCCAACAAGAGCATCTCAAGAATGCACAGTACAAAGGTAAAAACTCTTTCTCCTTTCTACAATCGACCTTATATCTCGTTAGACCGAGCACCAATCAGGTGAAAAGGAAAAGTGATATGAATTAACAGTCGGGTAATAAGATGAAAGAGCTAATAATCAAAAAACATCCATTACTTTATAGGTTCGGTAGATAAAATGGTGTGTCGTGAATGGGTGCACGCATCACACAAACGTTTAGTAAAGCTTCGTTTGGGACCCGAACCAGCATTGCACGTAACGGACCGCAAAGGAGACAAACTACGAACACTTCCGCTGGATCATACTGATCAACTTACAGTTCTTGAAAGTCAGGTAAAAATTATTGATTTTGTAAAAAAAATTAAGAACCTAACTGTTTAATTTTAAACAGAATGTAAATCATTAAAAAAGAATTACCCGAGTGTACACCCCTGCAGGACTCTTTAAGTTCTCGATTATTAACTTGGTAGCTAGCGAGTAAATTTTTGCTTGTAAATCTAATAAATAAAACACAATGCTTAAAACTGAAAATAGCACGTATGTACAGAAAAAAAATATCCACTTAATAAATCAATGTATTTATTACAGGAAAGCAGAAACAACAAGCGTCCTCTAGTCTTGATCCGTGCACCCAGAGAGCACGACTTGGTTCTTGAAATGGACTCCGCTGCTTCACGCCGCAAGTTTCTTGTCAAATTGGACACGTTTTTAGCAAATCATAAGAAAGCACTCAATCTGACCCAGGTAAGAAATCAAACATACTCGTTTCGGCACTTCCGTTTTAAGTAAGGCTTTTGAATGAGTCTGTCACAAAAGTGGTTTAGATATAATTTTGATGGATTTGACTTCGTTATTAGCTTCACTAGGTTGTCGAAAAAATTTGAATGTAAGATATGTTATGCGTTTTAGAGTTTCAAAATTTTTGTTTGGTTGCAGGGTCATCGCGAACAAATTCTAGCTACAGCAGAAACACGAGAACGTCGTCAACGTAAATTGGAACATTTCTTCAGAGAAGCTTACGCTATCACATTTGGTTTAGCACCCGGTGAAAAAAGGCACCGGAGGAATGAAGACGCAGATCCTGAAGTAAGTGACGAAGGAATTCGACGAGCTACTCATACAATTTTGGAAGAAAGTATTAACAATTACAAATGTATTGTTTCAGTCTATTGTTATGAGGACCTCACTGTCAAAGAGTGAATTCGCCAGCGCGCTTGGAATGAAAGCAGATGCTGTATTCGTGAAAAAAATGTTCAACATCGTCGACAAAGACGGAGATGGCAGGATCTCTTTCCAGGTACACTTTATTGTATTTCATGACTATGATTCAATCATTCTCATACTTTATGTCAATGTACAAAAGATTATTCAGATAGCTTTAAGATTTGTGACACCTAAAAATAATTTTCATCAAATGAAAATATAGAGCCTTTTTTAGCATTTAATGTATGATATGTTGATGGCAAAACGAGTTTTAGAAAGAGACGGTCACAAAACCGAAGTCGATCACAAACTCGATGTATCATATCAATGGCTAGCAACTTGAAACAAATGTACTCTTCAATACACACATGGGTATAATTGGCAGTTCTTCATTAATACTTCGAATGCCATCGATACGAAAGAACAAGAATAAATGTTTTTTATTCTTGCAGGAATTTTTGGACACGGTAGTCCTATTCTCCCGAGGCGCGACAGAAGACAAGCTGCGCATCATCTTCGACATGTGCGACGACGACCGCAACGGCGTCATCGACAAGGGCGAGCTCAGCGAGATGCTGAGGTCTCTTGTCGAGATCGCGCGGACCACGTCTCTGCGAGACGAACATGTCACTGAACTTATTGATGGAATGTTTTCTGTGAGTATGAAACATTTTAGGGAGCTAGTTCTTCCCTTCGGTTTTCAAGGAGTACCGTATTATCCAGAAGTAATTAGGTTGTAAAGGCCAGATAGGCTGCCGCTCCATGTACAATACTGGAACTGGAAACCAATCAAAATAACGTATAAAGGGTGTAAAAAGACCCTTAACGAAGCCGAAAGGTACTTGTTCTCCCCGTCATGGCGATCATTTTATTGTTCCAGACCATACCTGAGAACCTTCTAGTTACGGAGATATTGGGGGTCAAAGTTCCGACTTTTTCACAAGTTTTTTTTTAAATACATGTTTTTAATGTAAGATTTTTACTTTAAACACCTTAACGACCCCCGTACTATTCAATCCATCCATCAGCATAATGTTTTGAGTGCGTTACATTGAGTTTTACCGTAAAACGTGATTTTTCACCCCAAAAAAAAAATTCGTTTCCCAGCAATAATTTTTGCGTAAAGTTACTTAGTTTGATGTACAGAATGCTTGGTTGACGGCTTCGTGAAGGGTCTGTTTACACCCTGTATAATACAAAATTTCCTGAATATTTAAGGGCAGTTAGTGGTTTCGATTACATCTGTTCCACTCTTTTATAGGACGCTGGTCTCCAACACAAAGATCACCTCACATACTCAGATTTCAAAGTAATGATGAAAGAGTACAAAGGTGAATTCGTCGCCATCGGCCTGGACTGCAAGGGTGCCAAACAAAACTTCCTCGATACTTCAACAAACGTTGCGAGGATGACCAGCTTCCATATTGAACCATCTATGGAGCAGTCCAGGTATGTAAAATACGCATAAAAAAGACGCTGGCAGGTGCTATCACGAACGGAAAGATCAATTATTACCGTAAATACTTTGAAGGTCGGCAGATCTACACTAGAGATCAGTGCAGTCCTTCTTATCTCAGTTTCTATGCAATCAATCTTTATTATCTTTCATGTGTCATTTTTCACCCCTAAACAATGTGGGTGTGGATACCATCGAAGCAAAGATTAACACTTTTCCCATCCTGTATTAACCGTATGTTCCAATTGAATTTTTTGTATAAAAATTTTGACCATTATCAGGCACTGCATCCTCCTAAAATGGGACTACCTAACAACCTTCCTAGAAGAGAACAGACAGAACATATTCTACCTGTTCGTGTTCTACGTGGTGACGATCGGACTGTTCGTGGAAAGGTTCGCGCACTACTCCTTCATGTCGGAGCACCTGGACCTGCGCCACATCATGGGCGTCGGCATCGCCATCACCAGGGGCTCCGCTGCTTCCTTGTCTTTCTGCTACAGTCTGCTGCTGTTGACCATGTCGAGGAATTTGTTGACCAAATTAAAAGTGAGTGTTATCTTTATTCATTGACTTGTTCCAGTTAAGCAAATTATGTAAAAGGAGTAAAAGTTTTTTTTTTTAATAAATATGTATTTGTGTCAAAGCGCCTTTATAGATAAATTCTTACGGTTATTTCGGCTCGTAGTACAATCTAAACTACATACTGGACACACTTATTTAGGATTCGGTTAAAACAGTATGGACAGGTAGCGGAACGGCTGCGGACACCAGCCACTGACAAACACTACAGTAAATATTTATCAGAGTCCAGAGTCCGGAGCTGCGTCCGCAATTTGTCCGTACTGGATTGGTAGAACCTTTGTAGTGCAGTCGTATTTATCACACGTCTAACACAGAACACTATTTTACAGGAATTCAGCATCCAACAATACATCCCACTAGACTCAAGCATCCAATTCCACAAGATCGTGGCGTGCACCGCACTGTTCTTCTCCCTCCTGCACACGGCCGGTCACATGGTGAACTTCTACCACGTATCAACGCAGCCTGTCGAGAATCTTCGCTGTCTCACTAAAGAGGTTCATTTCACTTCGGATTTCAGACCTGGCATCACGTACTGGGTGTTCCAGACTGTTACAGGTTAGAACAATTTATTGTGAAAGGGTTATGTCTTTATAAAAGTTCCATACATAAACTACAGTCCTGTCATTGTTATTAACCTTTTTCCAGTTTTGCAGTGACCTTTATTTTCGTTGACATAAGGTTTTAAATGTCAATGGTAAAATCACCGTTAATTGCTCTTGAGTTGAAATTTTGAGTAATTTTGAGAAACTCTTATACCCGTATCAATAAACAAGTCATAGTGATTCATTGATTAAGATACGATTTATATTCTGTAGTTTAGTAATTGCTTGAAGTTAGAACTGTCAAAAGTTAGAATTCTTAGCTTGACTTTCTTTGAATTACTTAAATTCAAGTACTTTAACTTGACTATAGATACGGGTGTTAGGTTCTGGCTTCTGCCCGTTTCTCGATTACTAGATTTCTGAAAGATAAAGTTATATCTCGATCAGTGTGGCAACCTCGCAAATCACGCGTTGGATGTTGGTATTCAGGATGATTATGTCTTATGGTAGTCAGATAGTTAGATTACACTATCACTGCATTTTGGCTTCACAAATCTTGTTGACTGCTCACATTATGAGTGAAGCGTCCATATACTAACACTGAAAGAAAAAAATACAGAGAGACCCTGATATCTAGTTTTTTGTTGACATCCAGGTATCACCGGCGTCCTACTGTTCGTGATAATGTGCATAATCTTCGTGTTCGCGCACCCAACGATCCGCAAGCGCGCCTACCCGTGGTTCTGGCGCGCGCACTCGCTGCACGTGCTGCTGTATGCCTTGTGTCTGGTGCACGGGCTGGCCAGGCTGACCGGAGCCCCGAGGTTCTGGATCTTCTTCCTAGGACCGGCCGTCATTTATACGCTCGATAAGGTAAGAAACTGACTGATGAGGACTGTATTATTGGTTTAGTGCTCGTAAACGTGATATTCGTGTTTTCGAGGGGTCAAAATGGTCAACGATAATAGATATAAACAGCCAAGTTCGACTTTTTTTTTTTTTCATAATTATGGGTATTTCCCACTTGTGTTACAATACAATTTCATGTTTGTTTTTTTCATCAGGTGGTGTCACTACGGACGAAATACCTAGCGCTAGACGTATTAGAAACGGAAATGTTACCATCGGATGTTATCAAAATTAAGTTCTACAGGCCTCCCAATCTAAAATATTTATCAGGTAATTATGAAAGCCATTAAAACCTATAATTGCATCCTCTATTCAACAAGTAATTTACTTATAAGGAAGACATTTTAGAGATTATCTGATCAAAGATTGTTTTTTTTAGGTTTTTGGAGATGTATCTTTATATTATATATGATTTTCAAATCTGAATATAAATACAATTAAACTATTTTCCTTTCTCCTAGGTCAATGGGTGCGTCTCTCGTGCACGGCGTTCAAGAAGGAAGAGTTCCACTCGTTCACGTTGACGTCAGCTCCCCACGAGAACTTCCTGTCGTGCCACATCAAGGCGCAGGGGCCCTGGACGTGGAAGCTCAGGAACTACTTCGATCCCTGCAATTATAATACTGAGGATCATCCCAAAATAAGGTAAATTTACAGGAAAACGAATAAAAATGTAACCTTGAAATAAAATCTAATAATCAAGGTCTCATGATCTTTCAGGCAAAAACATTTTACGTAGGTAGACTTACCCTTTGCATTTTGTTTTACACTCAAAATCCTCTTTTTATGGGCCTTTATTGATATGAAAAATGTTAACCCTCAACTGCAGATGCAAATACCAAGGCCTTATTATTCATAATTTTAGTGAACTCGACTATGCATAATTAATTATCATCGTCATTTTAATTATCATTATTAAATGTGATAGAGGTGTACAGCTACTGTCCTGACTTCACACAATATAGCATATTTTATACATCTATTTTACCTCTGCAAAAGTCAAAGTTACCCAGTAACTGGAAACTGGATATCAGATACTTAGTTTGGAGAAGGCTGCGCAGATGATGTTGATCCCATTGTGCGAGAGTAATAAAACCATTATTTCCATTGTCCTCTTAGGATCCAGGGTCCGTTCGGCGGCGGCAACCAGGACTGGTACAAGTTCGAGGTGGCCGTGATGGTGGGCGGCGGCATCGGAGTCACGCCCTATGCCTCCATACTCAACGACCTCGTGTTCGGCACCTCCACCAACCGGTACTCGGGGGTCGCCTGCAAGAAGGTAAAATAGATAGTGTTTTTATTTACCCCGATTCATCACTCTTTCGGACTATGAGTGCGGGTAGTAAGAGAGCACTTCTCTTTGCGAACTCACTTTAATAGCCATCAACGCAGGGAACGTTGGTGGCTAATCTTCGCTGAGGTTACTCACCATGACAGAAAGCGGTCGGGATGACTATTTTCATCATCCACAGACATATCCTTTATTTGCAGCCTTTTGAAGGATATGCGAGTTATTAGAATAGACTCCTACATCGTAATCTAAAACCAGTAGGTGAATGTTACTTTGATTTAGGTAACACTCCAAAATCAAGATCTTGGTAACTTATTCAAGTATGAAAAAACTAGGACACCTAAAACTAGGGGAGAAATGTTAGGTAACCCAGAAACATTTCAAGATTTACAATTTAATTTCGACAGTCAAAGAAATCCTTTTGTCAACAACTAAACCGTGAAATAACCCGAAGAGATTGTTTACATTAACAATAAAATCTTTGTTGAAAAATTTCATAGCCATGTCATTATTTCTGATAGCCATGAATATTAAATGAAATAATTTCATTGAGCAAATTCACGATTTCGTCAAATAGAAAATTACTCATTGGAATTGGGAACGATTGACACTTGCTCACGACTCGCCGTGACTTAGCACGTGGCTTACCGTTTACAACATTGACCGATGACCCACTATGCCTGTTTAGTTCTTATGTAAAGTGATGACATAGACGCTAACTAGGGATTTACGGCTTTTGTGTAATACATAAATACATCGTGACGAAATAAGTGCCTAGCACTCGTGTACCTAATACCTTAGCCCCGTTTACCCAAATGTGCTTAAATAAATTACACAACTTAGTATCAAGCCTGTAATCACCGAAGTGTTAAGTAGAGTAGACTTATCATCTAATAATTGCCATCACACAAAAATCCTCTCTCCGGGCCACTACTGGCCCGGAGAGAGGATTTTTGTGTGATGGCAAAGTAATTCATTCAGCAAGTAATTCATGATGGAAAAACCCAACAGTACATTGCGCGAACTGAAAATCTTATGCTTGCGACCACTCGACTATTGATACAATAAAGAGAAGAAATAATATCGTTCGATTTTGTAGGGATACTTTTTACTAACTAGTACAGTTACTACTATAGTTTACGTAGGTTTACCAAGAAAATAGGCATATTATGCATGTGCATTTCTTTAAGTGCACTTCGATGTAAACTGCTGACGTAAATGAAGTAATTACGAAATATCCGGTTACCGTTACTTTGTAAACCTTAATGACTCTGTCAAACATAATGTGCAGGATGTGATGCACTTAAAACCCAGTTTGAGTACATATATTCACTGAATGAAAGGGTGCTGTTATTGTTCAAGTTCTTTCTTGGTGAATACAAAATGTTATTTAAGCCTGAATGTCGAATTCAGGCTAAAATAACATTTTGTAGTCACCATTTAGCGTCTCTGGAAAATATCGTACTAAAGTAGTATTTAAACTAACCTTACATAATTTGTCAACCTCATAGTTTCCTCAGGCAGTGGACTTCAACTTCGATAAATCGAGATCGGATCAATATTATATTTCAAAATTAGGCAAATTTGTCAAAAAACACTCAAACCTGTTTACTAAAGAAATTTAAAAAAAAAACTTTCTAGAGATCCTACCAACCCGTCACAAGATGTAAAAGCACATTCTTCCAAAACAACTACTATTATACGTCTATCAAAATCTTCAGTAATAAACCCAAACTAATGAGGGAACTTCCATTTAATTATTTTAAGAATAAACTTAAAAAAGGCATTGGAGATTCTCTTAGATTTGCAGCGTTCGGCCCTAAACAAGTAGAGTAAATCTTCTATCATTGTTACGCAGGTATACTTCCTCTGGATATGCCCGTCGCACAAGCACTTCGAGTGGTTCATCGACGTGCTGCGCGACGTGGAGCGCAAGGACGTCACCAACGTGCTCGAGATACACATCTTCATCACGCAGTTCTTCCATAAGTTCGATCTCAGGACTACCATGCTGGTGAGTAAACTTAATATAAAGACTGCCTGTTATATATTTTCTTCTTAGCGTGTCGATGTCATTTTAAGTCGAGTCGCCCAAAAATTTACTACGAGTCTTCTTCAGAAGCTTCTCCAGTTTATTAAGTGCCTCATCTTTTGTCGAACAGTATCACATTTACAGTCAAGCACTTAAGTATTGATGGCCGGCCTTTGTGACCGCACCTTTTAACATCGCTATAACAGCCATTCTATTTATATTTTCCGCTTCGACAGACCTTATATTTTTACCAAAACTGCGATAAAATGATCGAAGATAAAAGTGTCTTCAGCTGGCCCAAAAATGTGTTATAGGTACAACAAAACTGGATATTGTAAAGCATTTCATCTTGCTAAACATTGCAGCAACTCCTAAATTAAGGTTTCTCGTAAAACTACGGTCATACGGAAAATGTAACTCACCAAACGCTTTTTTTTCCCGTACAGTACATCTGCGAGAATCACTTCCAGCGTCTCTCGCGCACGTCGATGTTCACCGGCTTGAAGGCGGTCAACCACTTCGGAAGACCCGACATGTCCTCCTTCCTCAAGTTCGTGCAGAAGAAACATAGCTATGTAAGTAATATGGGTTTTTATAGTTTAACTTAAAAAATGACGAATTGAATTCTAGCATAAAGAAATCTCTTTGTCTCCCAAAGTTTCATTCATTCATTTCAAAGTTTTCATATTGCATAACAAAAATTTAGCCTTGGCTGCGTACTTTCCATGATCTAATTTCTTTTCATGACATATTTTATTTTATAACTGCTGTCGTTTTATACCAACGAATTTTCATTATCTTTAGCTCATATAAATACTTATGTATAAATAATATTTATCCCCCAGGTATCTAAAATCGGCGTGTTCTCATGTGGTCCTCGCCCACTCACCAAATCGGTGATGTCAGCGTGCGAACAAGTGAACCGGACGAGACGCCTGCCGTACTTCATACACCACTTCGAGAACTTCGGATAAATGTTATCATACACCCTTATCATGAATCTTTTGTGAGAAGAAGATGCTCTTATCTCAGCCATTGGAGATATGTAGGGCGAAATGGACAAATCGTTGCATTGTATTTAAACGAGCATTACTTTTTATTCTCATGGTATTACCCAAGTTACCGAAACAGCTGAATTGTACCAAAAGTTACCAACTTGTGTTATTGTTTAAAATTCATTATTTATTATCCATTTGTGTCACTGAGCTATGATGTAATCCATGAGCCTAATAAAATCCGTGATGAACATTATAAAAATGTTTCGACTCATAAAGCCATAATTTAGTTCCGAATCCCTGTCATTATTTTTTCCAAAAAATCGAAACCGCATTTATAAAGCGTTTACTTATGTAACATATAACGTGCTCTTGAGTCAGGGGTTAGTCAATAAAATAATTGGCTGTTTCGTCCTACATTGTGTTAAATACAAAATTGCTTGTTAATCCGTGCATACCTATTGATTTCAAATACCGCCACTATTTGGTAACCAATAAAAATGCAAGCAAACACGGATATTTTAGACATTCCTCTATAACTTAGATTTACCTAACTTATTTATTTTTAGTTTTGTATGCTTTTATAAATCAGTTAACAATGATGTAGTACAAAAAACATCAATCGCGCATTTCAATGTACAAAAGATCATTACGTAGAAATAACTTTAGAAATAAATTATAATACTCATTGCGATCTAAATTGTATTATTTATACGACGGTGCTCCGAAGAGCTGAATTGTAAATAATGTAGAAATTGTATTGGCTTTAGTGTAATTGTATTTTTACGTTGAATCGATTGTAAATAAATATTTAATACAGATACTTTTTGCATTTTATTTTTCTTCTTTTGTATTTTGTGAGACACTCGGCATTCAAAAGATTCACATATAATTTTAATTTAACATAGATTTACATGCTTAACATAAGTACTTCTGTTTATTTAATTATTGAACACAAAATTCCATTGCAGCCGGAACAGTAGTACCCATTACCTGTTATGTATGTGTATTAGCTGTTAATATGAAATGCTGAAAAGCAGTATGCCGAATCATTTTGTGTCAATTTTGTTCATGTGTAAACGTGACTATGTTAATTGACCTTCTTTGGTGACCATACATACCTACTTTCTTAAACCTTGCACTTCTGGAACACTGATTTGACTTTCAAAAGTGCCTTATAATGGCCTAAGTGAAATAAATGGTTTAACTTTGACTTAAGTTAAACTTTTGATCACTATCCATCTAAAAATCTAGTTAACATAGTTTTACAAACCAAAAATAAAAATTAATAATTGTGCCTTTGTAATACTGATCGAACAAAAGTAAGTTTTAAAAAATCCCAGTTATAAATTTCAAATCCATTTGAGAGTAGTTAACAAACTGCAAATTATCCCAAATATCAAAAGCATTAACTGAAATAGCACCGAACAGTAAATGCTTGATTGAACAGTAGTGCGTTACAATATTTAATAACAGTTCCACTGTATGATTACTCCCAGGCCTTAAGAGTCGTTCTTGGATTATTTATGGATTGTAATTCGAGGCTCCTCGCTCTTAATTCAAAGTAAAAGGTGCAGACAATAGCCTTGCGGGCTCGTGACACACGACCGCGCCGAACACCGATCGTGCACTAGTTTTGATTGTACCAGTACACGGTATCAAGTTTATATTGCCATCTTCGATTACCTAATTTCGTGTTTCAGAAGCTGTGTTTTTTTTTCGTTCGTCTGCTTTGTCATGATCATGAATAGTGCATTTGATACACAAAAAAATAGATAGTATCTTTTGCTCTAGTTTAATCAGACTCCCATTGCACTCACGTTGCATCAGGCGGGCCATCGTGTCAGTAACACAAAGAAGATCTTACTTACTGGTTTGTAAGATACATTTGGCAGAGTGAAGATTTAAAATAACAATATACATACCAGCATATAATTGGTTCACTGCAGGATAAAGATCTCTAATGACTACCACACTTTATCTATTGATTACCACACTTGATCAAGGCGAATCGATGTTTCCGGTATATTCGTTTATAGAGGTCAAGTCCTGGTTTTCTCACGATGTTCTTCCTTCAACAATATCCAAGAAACACCTATAATGTTAGCACATTCTACATGCTTTTTATTCGACTCTGCACAAAGCTCAAGATAAAACTCATTCAAGTCTAACATGGGGCCTCAAGTTGTCCACCAAACACATCTGTATGTTCTCAGTTATGGAACGGCGCGTGCGAACAAATCACTGAGGTTCGGCAATTAAGGCCATAACTTAGTGCTCAATATCATATTGCACAGAATCTGATCGCTCGAGTTTACTTCAGCCAGGCTAACAAAGTTTTGTCCTCGCACTGTCTCGACTTGACTTGAAACGGACATCATCATCTGCCTAGCCTTTTCTCAACTATATTGGGGTCGGCTTCCAGTCTAACCGGATGCAGCTGAATACCAGTATTTTACATGGAGCGACTGCCTATCTGACCTCCACAACCCAGTTAGTACTGGGTAATACGATACCCCTTGGTAAGACTGGTTATCAAACTATTTACGCCACTGACTGCCTTGAAATGGACAATGTGTACATATTCATGAATCTTTTCGGCACGTGATGATCCGGCGACAGGGTTTTGTCGCACATCTCATCATGTTAGCCTGGATTGCAGCGTTGCCACACTGCACGATACGTAGCCTTCGCTCCCTCCCTTCGTTCACTGCACTTCGCTTAAAACCAAAATAATGTAGTTCATAAATTATTGAACGAGTATTAAATGGAATAAAGTTCTAAACGTAAATTGCTGCCTTCAGAATAAAGTGGCAATCATCATCACCTATTTGAACTATAATTTATAATGTTTCTATTGAGGATCCCAATTGCAGGTTCTGTATTTACGTGAGTTATAGTATGGCTGCACCTCTGTTTTGTTGTGGTTTCACAGTTAGTGCAGTTACTTAGGTATTTCGTAACGAAAATGGATTCACTTCTGCATTAGGTATATGTATAACACTTATGTTACCAAGAAACTGGAGTGATTTTTGTTTATCAGAAATTATAAGCTCAATCCTTTTCTCTTTCATTTAGGTACTTATTGTATATTGGGCCGAAAACAAAGAGATGAAGGAAAAGTGCTCGATAAGAAGATACGTGACATAAATGCAAACAATACATATACGACGCACATTAGGTCGAAAATTAAGCTCCTTAGAATTAGCTCCCCTTGAAAATGAACTACCTGATGTTCCGAATTGCATTGCATTTTATGAAATAGGAAGACATGTCTTAGGAAAGTTTAAGAATTAGGAATAAAAATGAAAAAAACTGTTCTGCTCGATACTTAAAAAAAAAAAGGGCTACGTTAGCACTATGTTTTTTTTCCGAAATAAAGTAATTCATTTTCAAGGGGCGCTAAGTCTAAGGAGCTTTATTTTATTTATTTATTTATTTATTTATTTTAGTACATGGAGGACTTACAGCTAATAAAAACAAACAAAAAAGGAAACCATAATCACCAGAAAGCCAAAGTTTCGACCTAATGTGCGACGTATCTGTATTTTTTGCATTTATGTCACGTATCTTCTTACCGAGTACTTTTCCATGATTTTAGAATCACATCTATAAGAATAACGTCACTAAAAGTCTATTGTACTATTATTATATCGACTTGAACGAAATACGCTAGTGCATTATGTATATTATGTTTACGGGTGTTACAGCACTAGCAATATAATTTCATTTATACATCATCACAGCAATATTAATATTAGATTTAAAATTGATAAAATGTAGGAAGGCATGGGTTATAAATGTGATATTTACATAACAATATTAGTATAACAGTTTATGATATCCATTATAAAATAAATCAGTAATGTGGTAATCAAGTTTAGCGTAATCTGTAACTTGTAAGTAAGTAATATTTGCAGTCCAACTTGCCAGGAAGTATTTAATTATCATGTCTTATATCATACAGAAATATAAATAGAATTAATTTTTTATTACTACAATAAATAAGTCAGTGCTTAAATAAAGTAGCCACCGTCTTATTTCTCAAGTAACTTGACTTTGTAAATCCAACATTAGGCAGATTGCACATATGACAAATATAAGGTAACTACGCTTTTAAAATGATTGACGATTTAAAACTGGGTTGAAACATAAAAGAAAAGTTGAATAGCGTATGGACATCAAGGAAATATTTACTACATTTGTCGCACGTAGCGCCTCAACTTCCGTGCAATAGAGTTCAACGCGCATAGGTCTTCGGGCGAAGATTTGGGTAAGGTTTAGAATCGCGTCCTTCGAATTGGGAGGTGTGGGAGGTGGGAGGGGGAGGGGGGGGAGTTGTAGAGTCACCCCCCACTTCCCCCCCCCCCTGCCGGAGATGCATAGTTTTTTTTTTATAAATTTTTTAAAATCTCAATTTGGTGTTATGTTTGCTTAATGTTTTTGACATTATAAACCTGATTTATAACTCAACTCTCCCCGAGTTGAGTTAGTTGTTGCCAGTCAACGTGGTGCAGCCGAGGGAAGCCCGGTCGACGGAGCCCCGCTTCGCGGGGCTCCTACTTCTGACTGGTTTAAAAAAAAATAACCACGAAGGGGATGGCGGGGTCTAATCGCTCGCTTCGCTCGTTCACTCGACCCCGCCATCCCCTTCTAACCTAACCTGTCCGAGTCGGGGTGCCCCAAGTCCCGACCTCGCTTCGCTCGCTCTTGCACTCAATGAAACACGAAAATATTGACTTTTATAATTACTTGAATTTATAAACATAATTTATAGCTTCCACGATTTTAAAAAATAGATCTTTTCGATATTTCATTCAAAATCATATATTTTACGCATTTTGAGATGATTTTGACACATGTAACGTCAGAAACGTTAGACTTCAATTAAATATTCGTTTCGTTCACTTTTAGTTAGTGATTTACCAATATTTTTAGAAAATAATTTTAAAAATTTCCGGCAGCTAAAATCGCATGGGGGCGCTTCAGATAAACCCCCTTGACCCCCCCACAGTGACAGAATCATCGAATTCAGAGGACGCGATTCTAAACCCAACCCGAAGATTTCTTTCCGTAAATTCTCAAGTACACAGAAAACTTGGTAAATTAACATGACATGCACAATTTCATTCTTGTTGATTCATTATTTTTACTTGTGGAGGTTGTCAGCGGTGCGTTATGCAGACGATATCTACATAATTGTTGTTAACTACGGTCGCAGTCACGTACCGCGCTCCAGCAGTTACCTAACCTCCACGCTGACACAGCGCACCATAAACCTGACAGCACACCTAGAGGGGCTCACTAACTCAATCTATCATGACCACATTATTATAGTTACATGAATTAACTTACTTTCACAGCCTACGGGCTTCTCACACAAAAGGTTAGTTATAAAACTAATCAAACACAAGGTTCTTGATCTTAACAATAAACAGCTTGACCCCTGGCCTATTAAAGTGCTCATTTTGTATAGAAACAGAACATGTTGCAAATAATTAGAACTGTCAGTCACCATCGACGCGAACATCCGAATGTTACAGGCGGCTGAGGCAGCCGAGACAGCTACATCCACGATTCTTCAAACTTCGTACAAAGAACGAGACGGTCTGGTTTAATATATCAATGCCAAAGTACAGTTTCCTAACGTATTTTACTATTTGTTTGGTAAGCTAGTTTCACATCAATCATAATAATATAGTGAACACGTAAATGTGCTGCGGATTGCGCCATACGTGAACAAGAGCAAACAAATGAAAGACTGAGGATAATAAATCGTACGAAGACCGAAAATATGGCTTCCTTTCACGTTTACCTTTGTCAGAACAGTGCTACATCATTAAATGCATGTTTTAAGTGCTTCAACTTGATTGGTACATTTAATCTTTGGACACGAGCGAGATTTCTGTTGATTAAACTTTAATTTATTTTCGACGATCGTTGGGACAACAAGAGGTGTTAATGCCAGGCTCGACAGTGGACATAAACTACTTTAACAAACGAACTCAATTGGACACAGTTTCACAATGCATTATTTTATACCAAAGTAATAAATTCAGCCACTTAATCACCTTACTTTTATCCTCGGGATCACGCTGAGTTACAATTTACTCGGTTAATGTAATGTTCAAACAAAGTCAACGGTCCGTGTCTTCTCATAAGACCACACGCTCTGTTTCCGCTCACATAAACTTATATAATTTAGTCTCATTTGTGTTTAAAGTAATGCAAATTAATACGGGTCAATTAATAAGTTGTTTTTGGTGTGACCTTTAGGCAGAATAAGAATTATGTTCTCGGAAACTCTTTTGTTTGTTTCTGTAATATAAAATGCTGAATTAATTAAAAGTTAGTTTTTTGGATGTGCTGTATAAATAAAAGTAAACGGATAGAGAAACGCGAATTTAACTTACTCTTTTTTCTATTTCTTTCTATAAGGTCCACTTAACTCATACTCATTATAAAATCATAACATCGAATTTTTTTATTGAAATAAGATTAAAAAGTCAAACAAGAGCATTAAAATGACGTAATCCATATTTAATCGGTTATTTACATAACCGGCACAATGTTGGCAGACTGTACCGAAGTCTGACATCCGCAAACCCGTTACGTGTGGTGAAAAGTTGGCGGAAAATCAGCGGCGCGTTCCGCACGGGTGCGCGTACGCTGATAAACCTAGCCTGTTTCCTGATTATACGCTCTCTCGCGAGGAAACTAATTGAAAACTACTGATTACACTCCACTGGAGAGTTATTAATGCTTCCAGTGAATGTGTTACGTGTGAACGTTAATTTTCAAAATTGATCGTTTTGTACAGTTGTCCATTTCTTACTAAGAATGCTACTTTATGGATTGGTATTTAAATATTGTTAATAACAAATCGGCTTCCTTAATTTAAATGTTAGTTTTTAAAAACATGTAAAACCAGTTCGCAGGTGCTAGCCGGCTATTAGCCATCAATATGAAAGCTGCTATTTATTTATCGATGCCCGACTAAAACGAAAGAAATGACTATTCGTCCCTTTCTAACGCGCTTTCGTCGCAGCGCCGGCGCGGGTGACGCGGCTTGCTGCGCGATAGTGAGCGCGGGTTTAGTTTTCAGTGATCGCGCGGCGAAGGCGCTCTCTGCCGGCGACCTCCGAAGTTTCGCAACTCGACACATTTCCTAGTGCTAGTGATGTGCTAAACTTATCCGGTCGGAAGTCCACATAACGTGTGCCGCAGTGACGTCACCGGGAGACTCCGCAAGGGCATCGGTTCGCCGATCTCGGCAGGTGAATACGATCAATTAAAACTGTGGATGGAGCCTGCGACCGCAGTCGCACGCCGCGGCCCCAGCTCGACATCCTTGTCCCCAATTAAAACAATTTACGGCAGTTCTTGTTTGAATTTTACAATTGTTGTCCCGGTTCATATTATTGTGGCAATAAGCTTGTCATTTACGATTACTTGTACTTGAATCGAGTTACAATTATTTTTGATCCATTGCACTGCACTAAAATCTATAAAAGGAGATAATTATAGTAATTGTAAAGTGCTCGAGAGCATTCGTTAAGCTTGTAGACGAAGCGGTTTGGGACGATGTCGACTGCATTGAGCTATGAATGTCCATTAGAGTAAGGTCGTTGTGTCTTATTAGTGCAAAAAGAATATGTATTACAATTTTAATTATTAGAATTGGTGCATGGTCGACATTATGGACGACAATTATATGCTGATCAAACAAAATTCAATTCGACTTAGAAATATCGATACTGACAGGGCACTTGCGGGTACAAGTAAATAAATCAATCAAGAATTGCGTTGCGCATGGTGTGAGGCGACATCCAATTTAGTTCGCATCAGCACCGTGTCAGCCAGCCCGGGCTGACCGCAACCGAAGCTAATATGATTTAATCGAAGTGTAATGTTGTAACTTATGCGACGGACTTGAGATTAGATCTACTCTGTGGTTTGTTTTGTAAGAATGCTATCAGTTCGCCAGTTCGGCACTGTCGTAACTGGGCCCACGGGCTGCAGTGCGCAACTGCTCACTTCGTCAGGGAGAAATGCGTACAAGCGCTAACACTGACAGTCAGACATAGCCGTTAATTAGAACACAGCTGAATTTTGCAAGTTTGCAGCCCATGTTTCTACTAAGTTGCAAGGGATTGCACAAAGATATTTGAGTCTGTAGATATGAAATCTCCTATGCCAAGCTTTTCCGTCAGATTGCATTGTTAGACTACAGTTACAGCTGGCCTTTTTGCAACTAGGTTTTACATACTAAGTTATTATACCAAAAACAGGAAACACTTTTTTATTAGGCACGTTACCAAAAATTTAATCAAGTTCCTAAGTATATGTTTAACAAAGCTGCTACAAATCAAAGATTAGATCACGGAAAGTGATTTGCTCTAAAGTCACTGATATAATATTATTTTATATTATATCAGTAGGTATATATTAGATTTTGTCTAGGAAAAAAAAGCGAGGACAACCGGTAGTAGCCTAGTATGTAGTATGTCTACATTATTTAGACACAGTTGATATTCAACTTTAAATATCATGTTCTGAGTCCACTTATTGAAATTGATCAACCAAGTCGGGCCACGGCCGAAATATTTTTTTGCAAATTTCAACTTTTTACGAAAATATCAGATGTTTAGAAAATAAATTGTAGGTCATTTACCTAAGCTACTTTTGTATTCCAAGAGACCGAGAAGGTAGTTTTCGTAAAAAAACTTTGGAATGAATAATAATTTTAACTGTGTTAGTTAGTCAATACTAGCTACTGGGTTTGCTAAACAAGTTTAGTCTTCCGGTGCTCAAATAGATGGCAGGTGTATTACGTTTCCAGAAATAACTATGAGTTAGTTACAAGAATCTTTATAAAAACACTTCAAAAACCTTTAGCTATTTGCTCCTTGGAACTGGAAAGTCTCTTTATTCGACAAACAGAACGTGATTTTGATGTTGTTACCTACCTACTGTATATGTTTCCAATTTAAGTAACGATGGGGCGATAAAAGATAAGGAACATTTCAGAATTAAGTGAAGTTCATAAGCCCATTAGGTTACCCAATGCACCTTGGAACAACTAAATGTAATGAATAGTGTAATGTAGATAACATACAAATGTCAGTCGTAACGTACGATGTGGCAATATGTGTACACGAAAATATGTTAGGAAAATGTGTATGGATTTTACCTATGTTTCGAATAGCATACTGTATTGTCATAACTCAGATAAGAATAAAATAAGCATGCTTCAATAAATACAAAGGTATAGAAAACAGTTTATTTTTTTTACTTAGCAATGCACTGTCTTTCATTTTTGTAAACAGCACTTTTCAAAATTGGCTTTCCTGATAAATCTTCTTCCATTATGTGAGTCTAAAGAAAAAGTACTAGAAGAAGAGTTTAGCCGTGAATATCTTTCGGCTGAATGATGATGATGACGGTGATGACGAAAGAAAAAGCTAATACCATCATCAATCCGTTTGCGAAACGTGATGATTACGGCTCGTAATCACCATGTCTAATAATCATCAGAGGTACCTTTATGATGACCATGTTCAGCAATAATGACATAATAAAAAATAGGCAAACATGGGTGAAATACATGCTGATTTTATTATTTTAGTTGAGTAGCAAATATGTAGTGAAAACCTACTAAGATATATCTGTTGTTAGGTAATGTTCAACAAAATATGTTTCTAATACCGATATACGGGCTATAACTATGCATAAGCATGACTACCTACATAACAAATGATTGGACAAAACACTCGCTCGTAAACAATACATCATTTAATCTTTAGTAGTGTAGTAAAGCTAAGTAGGTTTGCGCTGCAAAATCTATTACGGCGCTCCCACACCAAAGCATTCGTCTGTAATGTAACGATCCAAGATTCGATTTTGTACAAATTGTGTTACATTACAGGCGAATGCTCCCTGTGAGGGAGCGCCTTTCTTCAACTGCCTAGCCTTTTCTCAAACTATGTGGGGGTCGGCTAGTCTAACCGAATGCAGCTGAATACCAGTATTTTACATGGAGCAACCCCAGCCTTACCCCACCCCCGGCCTATCTGACCTCCACAACTCAGTTAGTACTGGGAAATACGATATCCCTTGGTTGGCAAACTTTCGGGCCACTGACTACCTGTACTGTCAAAGATTTACGAATGACAGCCGGGACCAACGGAGGAAACTCGGTACGTACAGGGTCACCCATCCACGGACCAACCTAGCCAAGCCGGCTTAACCTAAAAATGGACCCGAGTGGCTGTTAATATTTAAAGGATTTCAAAGACGATCACTGCAGATTTCAAAAGTTCTTAGCACATCTAAATCACAGGTCGTATATATAACTCTTACATAGCATGCACAAACAGTATATTTATATTAAAATTATATAAGCACACGTAACAGTAATAACACAAAAACCGTTATTGAAGCAAGTGAGCCGTTTACGTGGCGTTTCCTCACGCAAATGATATTTGAGCCGGATAATGGATACTAGACACGTATAAAACGTAAACATTACTAAAATATACGGAACATTGTTTACCAAATTGTGTTCGTGAAGACGGATATACATACAAGTACATGTTTTTTAATCATGGGACCGTTTCGTTATATGTGTGAAATAGCCTGCTTCTTATAGCCACCACGACGACAGCACCTTTAATAAAGGGTGTAAAAAGACCCTTAACGAAGCCGAAAGGCACTTGTTGTCCCCGTCATTGCGATCATTTTCTTGTTCTAGACCGTACCTGGGAACCTTCTAGTTACGGAGATATTGGGGGCCAAAGTTCCAACTTTTTCAGTAGTTTTTTTTTAAATAGATGATTTTAATGTAAGATTTTACTTTAAACACCTCCACGGCCGTTCTGTACTATTCAATCTATCCATTAGCACAATGTTTGAGTACGTTACATTGAGTCCTACCGTAAAACGTGATTTTTTACCCCAAAAAAAAAAGTCGTTTCCCAGCAATAATTTTTGCGCAAAGTTACTTAGTTTGATGTACAGAATGCTTGGTTGACGCCTTCGTGAAGGGTCTGTTATCACCCTGTGCTGCGATTCTTACTTATTCCTTTTGCTTGGTCCGCGAAAGTTATGGTACTATTTGAAGATTCAATTCAATTTTACACTAATTGGTTGCGCGGATTCATACGGATTGGTAGATATAAACTCATTGGATTAGATTATTGTTTTCGTATTGGCTAAATTCTTTGAATTAGATTATCTTTTTTTTATATTGGCTGGTTCCTTCTCCAGCACATGCCCATCGCTTTCGTTCGAGCGAGAAGGAATATGCGACGCCAGCGCGGCGTACCGTGCGTCTGGCGAATCGAATTTTAATGGCTAACTCAACGCGCCGCGAACCAAGTGCTCGAAGAAATAATCGAAATTATCGAAAATGGTATGTTTTCGTCGTTTTTCGTGGCAGTCAACGCTCAAGGAGACTGTGGCGAGGAGATTAAGGTATTGTAGACCCTTCCTTTCAAGCGCATTGTTCTCTTCCAAATCGTTCCTTCACAGTGCGTGTTCACCTTTTCGCAACGGTCAATTTTCAATAATCATTCGCAATTATATCGCTTAATCCGCGTAAACACTAATCTTTAAAAAAATATGCTTTTAGACTGTTAGTAGACTAGAGCTTCTGAATGACTCAAAAACCTATTGCTGTCCACATGAACCACATGATGTCCCTCTTAAAGATTGATACAAGAACTCTGTGTGGTAAACCGTAAACCCGTATAGCACGGGAAATGATTTTTTTTAGGTGTGAAAAATCACGGTTTACGGCAGCGTGCAATGTAACGCACTCAAAACATTGTACTGATGGATGCATCGAATACAGGGGACATGGAGGTGTTTAAAGTAAAGTTATAACATATAGAACTTGTATGTTTTTAAACGTCTGAAAAAGTTGGAACTTTGACCTCCAAAATCTCAGTAATTAGAGGATTCTGAGGATGATCCAGTAAAAAAAAAAAGATCACAATGATCAGAAGAACAGGTGCCTCTCGGCATCGTCAAGGTTTTTAAACACCCTCTAGCAGAAACAACCTCACTTTTAATATAAACTTCAATTCATAATCATTAAATAAGGTTGTGCAAAAAATTTTATGAATCTATAAAGTAAGTAACTGACTGGCTGACTATTCCCTGACTGATCGATCAACGCACAGCTGAAACCGCTGGGTCTAGAAGCATACAATTTTGCACAAACGTTCCTTAAATGACGTAAGGGTGCACTAAGAAGGGATTTTTGAAAATTCATCCCCTAAGGGGTTAAAACGAGGGTTGAAAGTCTTATAAAACTTGGTCAATCTTGCGAACGACGACTTCGTTCGCAAAATTGACCAAGTTTGCTAACGAAGTCGTAGGCAAGAGCTAGTATCACATAATTATATACCTAGTGTTATGATTCTACTAAATCATATTTGTAATCATATTCGAGCAAGTTTTTTCACGTGTGAAAGTCAATCTAAAGCTATCATTAACTGCGTCCACCTTTCTATACGACTAAATTGAAAATCAGCGTGACGTGTGGCTTGATGCCTTTCTACCAATCAATCACCGACCGACATTGAAACTCCAACGTGGGAAGAACCATATAATTCGCGGGTGCCAGTGTTATATGGTAATTTTGGTGTGATAAGAAAGATATCCGAAACAAGCCGAAGCCGTAACAGTTTTTTAAAGTGTGTGTCTCCGCTCACTGGCGAACGCTGTAAAGAAAGACTCAAGCTGTGGCGAGAAAGTGTTTCCCTACCCAACCCATTTTTTGAGCATCTCCCACCTGGGCACGAGTTGCCATGGCTGTCCTTGAAGTCTTTGAACAGACTCCGGACACAGGTTGGCCGAAGCAAGGAAAACCTATTCAGGTGGAGATTCATAGATGACTCTGCCCTGGAGTGTAAATGTGGTGTTGCCCCACAAACGATGAGACACTTGATATCGTGTCCTGCCTGTCCTGTTGCTTGCACATCATTAGAGCCGATAGACGCTACTGACAGTGCCAAACTCGTCGATAAATGGGCTGAATCAATTTAAATTGTCATCGATACGCTAAGAAGGAGAACAGCGGTGGCCCAATGGTGGCGACCCCAACTTGCGAACAGTAAGTCAGGGATTCGAACCCAGGCAGGCGCATTACTTTGTAATTTATTACATCACCACTGCTCCCAAAAACGGTGAAGGAAAAGATTGTGAGGAAACGATACATTGTGAGGTAAATACATGTGACATCTGCCAACCCGCACTGGGCCCGCGTGGTGGATTATAGCCCATTCCCTCTCATAGAGAGGTGGCCATGTGTCCCAGCAGCGGGAACATTATAGACTGATTATGTACGCTAAGAAGAGACAGATATCGCAGTGGTCCATTGCAAAAATCCTCGAGTAATGAATTGAATGCCTCCAAGGTGGAAATCAGGTAGGCAACTTACAAATTGAAAAGAATAACTTGCTATTTATCTGGAGTATGGTATATGGTGTAAAGGTATTGTTGAGCATTTTTCAGGCTCGTTTATGAATTCGGAGGTAAGAAAAACGAAAGGGCATTAATGCGAAGCCGGCAGACCATTGTCTGCAAACGTTTTTCCAATGTTTCTGCATAGAATGGCACCACTTAGTACTCTACGTATGGGCTCATACCATAAAAAGAAATAACCATAACAATAAATAGGTAACACATTGTCATGACAAGTTCCCTTGGTAATAAAATGCAATAGCTTCTAAACTTTCTCTATAAGAAGTCAGTGTCCGGCATAACCTGACACCTCTTCCCTGTCTTCTTCTTGCCAAGACCTTTTTGATTCTTCCTTAATCTGACAACTCTCGTCTTACCAAGGGGTATCGTGTTACCTAGTATTGATTGGGTTGTGGAGGTCAATCAAGGCAGTCGCTCCATGTAAAATACTGGTATTCAGCTGCATCCGATTAAACTGGACGCCGACCCCAACATAGTTCGGAAAAGGCTAAGCTCAAACCCTACTTCCTCCAATAAACTAATCTTCTACTTAATAACTTGTCTCCCTTATCACCGGCTATTACTGTGTGGTAAGTGTTGCTAGATCCATTAAAGATTTCATAATAAAATCGTTCTAAGACGCCCGCACACTTAAATTCATAGATAAGCATTTTTAAAACTCTTTGGTGACTTGACAAATCAGCTGTCCGCCTGGGTAGTAGGCGGACAGCTGATTTGTCAAGCTGGCTGTACCAATGAAAAACGTTCTAAACAACTTTTTGTTCTTATAATAGTACCCATTAACATTTTAAATGCCTATGGAAGCGCTTTGTTTTAGTAATGTCCAACGTTATATTGTGAGTTGAAGGCCTGCCAATGTTTTAATGATTTGAAAAGGCGAATGGACTTGACGACCAGTGGGTACTGAGTGGAACTTAGCTGCCTAGTCACGGAACCAATATTTTGTATTCCCCGCGAATAAATTGTTCCTTATCTGAATGTTTGTGATCTTAGATTTTCGCAACGCAACCGTTAAACGGGAGAGAACATTCGCGCAACTTCTAAGCATGAAGTCCTAGGTTCGTTTCCCAGGTCGGGCAAAGAATTATTAGGTTTTTCTATCAGAAATTTCTCAGTTGCAGTCACGGAGTCTGAATCTGTGCCTGGTTGATGGCAATAAGCTCGCCTCCTAATACATGGCACTTAAACATAATTGACGGAATGTGGGTGTACTATTGGTAGGTATACCTCTGCCTAACCCTTCCTGGATTACAGAGGTGATGTTAGATTTATCATAATTTCTAACCTAATATCCAAAATGTACAATTGTACATCTCGGCCAAAAGAACACAAATGGAGTCATGTTTAAATAACACGGACGTAGTCACGGGGCGCGCCAGTCAAACCTAACTTTATAACTATACATAGGCGTCCTCGACAGCTGATTGTAAATTGTTTTTATGATCAAATCTCCTTAACAATAGTGTGGAGAGTAGCGCGTGACTCGAGCTAGCTATTGTGCAGGCGCAAGCACAGACAGGCTGTTCACACAGAACCTCCGCATACATACACATACGTATGTACACAGTTTTATATACATTGTGGTACAGTTTCTCACGTACGCGACCGACTAGCGACGAATATCTACGAAGGTACCCGAGCCATTTACGTATACTTGTGGCGTAAATCCAGTTGTTTTTATTCACCCACGTGTCCACATTATCATCACGAATCACTGCAACATAATGTCGTTTTATCAACAATCAACTCTTGCACATCTACGGTTGAAATAAAAGACTGTGTACGGAACTAATTAACACTATCTACCGTGTTGGCAAAATATTCATCTGTTATGAAATTTTAAACAAGCTTGTGCTATTGCATCAACATAGCCGAAGAAGTTATTATAACAATTTTGTTACAAGAAAAAGCAATGTGCGCGGGCAACAGCTACCTAGTGTTACACTAGGTAGCTGTTGCCCGCGGCTTCACCAGCGTTAACTTCGGTAACTGCCCCACGGATCATACTACCGGGTTAAAAAGTATCCTATGTGTTAATCCAGGTTATAAACTATCTAGATTTCATCCAAATCCGTTCAGTAGTTTTTGCGTGAAAGAGCAACAAACATCCATCCCTCCTCACAAACTTTCGCATTTATAATATTAGTAAGTTTCGTAGTAATCGTTAACTACTTCTTTATTTATCAAAACAAAGTTTATAAAAATCTTCACATAGAACTATGCCCCACAAAATTGGTTTGTCGGAAACAGAACAAGCGGTATTTAACTAATGTTTATTAGTGCGGACACTTAATTTATACTTATTTTACTTACCTATATCTAACAATAATATCTTAAATAACTACTATTTGTTCTCCATCCACAATTTGTAAACCACTTTCCTAAGAACTCACACACTCACAAACTCTTGAGAAAGAATAGCATGAGTAATTTGCCAAAATTTGCCTTTTATTTTCTGACTTCTTAGATCAGGAGGCTGAGAAGGTATGGTACTCTTTTATCAAGCGTTCGGTCGCCAAAATAATTGTTTATTCTAGGTACATCAAATTTACCTGCTAGACTGTCTTGACTGTCAAAGTGAGCGATACCGCTGATGGAAAAGCAAAAAATGTACTAAATTGGCGAAGGATGCCGAAAAGTTTATTTCAATCGTGTGAAAAATCGTTGTAGACAAAATTCTTCGAAAACTAGTACCTTCTGTCTAGGCCCTCTCACAACAAAGTCGGACAAAGTATTATTGGGTTTTTCCATCAGTAATTTCTCAGTAGTAGCCACATAGTCTAGATTTGCGCCTGGTTGATGGCAATAGGCTCGCCCCCCAACTACACAGGACTTTAAAATAACTGGCGAAATATGGGTGTACTATTAGGTACACCTCTGCCTAACCCTTGGGGGATTACAGGTGTGATTGTTATGTTTGTGATGTTATGTATCACAATGCTGGGTAATGTACAAACATATATTAAAGGCAACAGGTATATGCCTGTCGTAACATAAGCTAAAGATAAAGTTTGACCTAGTAACTCGGGAAAAATTGATTACAACTGCAACCAAAATACAAGACCAAATATTTTTTTTTCGTAAAAATACTGCAAGTTATAATAATAACAGTCTTTGTCAGTGATACTCAGACAATGTCATTGGTCGAGGTCAACTTTTGAGTCAATGTATTCATACGTCGTCTTATATTACTATTCATCGTCTATCTACGTCAGTCAGGTAGTATCGTCAGCTTACGTGACGTTATCGAATTTTCCGAATTAGTAAAGTCCGCATGTGTTAAACCGTTATCGATAAGATTTTTTTTTAGAAACAAGCTTTTGTACGCAGATCCGCTCGTTTGGAGGTCGAAAATTATACGACGGGACCGCTTAACCAGGATATAAAGAATCCTATTTGTAAGCCTCGACCATGATTCTGTGTGTCCTTGAAATTATTTAAGCTGTGGAAATGTAACAGACAGAGAATTCCTTGTGCATATCTAATATTACTTTTAATATTGATAGAGATTATCATCTTCCTGCCCTTGTCCCATGTTATTTAGATTCGGCGTAACACTTTTTTTCTCCCATTCTCCTCTGTCTACCGTCACGCTATCATTGACTCCATTTTCTTTCATATCGTTCCTCACACAATCCATTTATCGTTTCTTGGTATATTGATAGAAAGAGATATGACTTTTTGTCTTAAATATTGCCCTACACGGAGATCGATCTTTAACAATCAGTTCGGCTTGTTGACAAGTATGCGAAACTTATTACAAGAAATACACTACAACATGGCCTAAGATTTGAACAAACCCCAAATACCGAGACTACTCAACACACGTACTCTGCGGAATGTCGTTTTACTTCAATAGAGCCTACTGCCTAATGGAAAGGGTGACGCCAATGATCTAAGAAGAATTTCGGGCAAGGTCGCCTGATGGATGTCTTGAACCACTCTTGCGCAAACATCACGCGCGCCATGCGGGCAAGCAGAGATGTCACTATCACTAAGTTTGCATTTTCATTTTCCTCGTATTTACATTAAATACATGTTAATTTCGGCGTCCTTCTCCGCCGAAGCGTGTTTAAAGTAAGTAATCCTACTTAAAATGTTATGTAGTTAGATGTTTCGAAAGAGTTTAGTAATTTATTCCGCAGTCGTCAGCTCCATAAATGTTTATCTCGAGTAAAGCTTAGAATTTGATTGAGAGCCGTAGTAACTCAAGGATTAGATTTTGGTGTTAGGAAATAGTCCGCATTTTTATTGTATCCTTGGATATTCCCCATCTCATTTCAAGCAAAGTTAAAAACTATCTTATGATTTTTTGGTGTCAGATCAAATGTAAAGGCTGTTTCGTATTCAACAGCAAAATTACGCTTTTTTGCAGCATTATCTTGCGAAGCAACTGTTTATACATAAACCATTCAAAGAGCCACATTAAATCATACAGACAGACGCCACATAGTAATTTAGTCTGAAGCTATTACTGCAATTTACTGTCTCGCATAACATAATTTAGAAATGTCATTTACCAAGACACGTAGAACCGGCGCTAAGCTCTTAGATCTCTTCCAGTCGTAAAATTATACCATTTAGATAGCACTGGGTTTCTTTTCTAGACATCTAGTTTGTGATGGGAATTAAGCCTAGACTTAAGAGATAATTATAATTACAGCGGAAATGCTATAACAACCTTTCCGTACGTCGCCGTCGAAACTGTCGCAGCTTTTTCAATGCGTCTGTTAACGAAACTAATCTCCGATTTAAAATGTTAAAATTACTCGCAATATTGCTATCTTTTACTTGAGATCAGACTAATATGTTTAGTAGATACCTATAAGTTTGAACTCGTCTGAGGAGCAAGTCACATTCGTTTTTTTTAATTCTAAACAGGCTTGCATTTGGCTGCAACGGCTGATACGGCCTAGGGTGGAGTACATTTCCTTATTTTTTCAAGACACTTGCCCTATAACTGTAACACCAGCAGCAATCTATCATGATCATCGTATCCCACAAAAAGCAATCATAAATCAAGATTCCCGTATACACGCGAGTTCCCTCAGTAAATCACGTGCAGACAAGAGCGATGACGAGTCGTCGTGTGATCAGGTCGTGACAAAGCAAATGCCTCGATCGAACATCCATTAGCGTAATGAGTAATTATAGACATCGAGTGATTGTCCACAACAGGACTCAAACCGAAGGCCGGCTTGCAACACCACAGATAACATTTGAGCTATAAATAACTCCGGCAATTAGGATAAAGGATATATCTAGGTACGCGTCAAGGATTAGAACGTAAAATACATACAACACTGACACTCTGTTTAGTTAATTATTTTATTAATTGGCGCTGTGCTATTAAATTTTATGCAGCAGGTTCATTTAAGTAGCAATAAATATTTTAATGTAAAGTGCTCGTATAACAGCGGGATTCTTTAAGAGGATTTTGTTAATTGCAAGTTAATTACAAACAAGGAGGACCGATATTAAATTCTGTAGTCGCAAAGAATTCATTCGATATAAGTTATCGAAGGAATTATTTGTGACTTCATTTATTTCCCTGATAATGTTACTAATATTATAAATGAGAAAGTTTGGGAGGATGGATGAATGGGTGGATGTTTGTTACTCTTTCACTCATTTGGCACATAGATAACATTGGATAAACATATAGGATACTCTTTGTCCCGGTAGTATGACCCCGTGGGGCAGTTACCGAACTGCACGCAGGTGAAGCCGCGGGCAACAGCTAGTTTATAATAAATCTTACATAGTTACTCTAAAAAGCTGTTCAATTTTCGTTACGTCCCTTCATGTACAAATTTGCATGATATTTTCTAAAACTAAAGTCACAAGGAATGCCTGTTGGCTGCAAAACAGTGCCACATGCGCACATTTCTCACGATCTACTCTCAAACGTCAGCGGCGACGTGTTTTGCTCGTCGTGATCTAGAATGATCGATAAAAAATTCTACTACTCAGGCATGGAACAAGCTGAGCTACTTTGGGTAGGTAGATGCGGTTATATTTATGAAGAAAAATGTCTGAAGGTATAAGATATCGTAAATATCAATGAACTCTGAGCTGCCACCGACGATACCGTGGCAGTAGCGAGGTATTCTGCCAAGAAATATAATATATATGTTACGGCTAAAAGCCGAAGTAAGGTTACACCTAGTTTTAGCCGGCTATACCTAGGTGCGGCCGGTAACAGTTTGTTATAATGCAACCAATTTGGATGAAGCGCTCACCTGCCGCTGCCGCGGCGCCGCTCGCTGCTCTCGCTCGGCTCGCGCGCGTTTGGTCACAGTTCTAACCTAACCTAACCTAATCCATTTGGTCGGTGTATCCTAGCAATAAAAAGGATAGTTTCCTACCGCACCTAGGTATAGCCGGCTAGAACTAGGTGTATCCTTACGTCGACTTTTAGACTGACATATGCCAGCGACACGAAGAAAAAGTAGAATATCCTTACATGATTTCTTTACCTCATCAAATCTTAAAATTTCAAGCAAGCATCGGACAAAATGTGAAGGACACAAGAGCCTATTTAATATCGAATGATTCGATTAAAACTAGCGCTGTTCCCCTTTTAACACGAGTTTGATTAATGAGCCGTAAGCTATTATTTGATTCTATAATATTTAGTTAATTATACAGCACAGTCTCGCAATTTATCACCCTTCTAAATAAATAATAGCTGTCGGTTGCGAAAAACAAAACCATTGCAAAATGCACGACAATGATCTACGTTAACAACCTCTCGAATACCTAAATGTAATACAATCTAATAAGATAATCGATTAATTTGCTATCCGAGAGCCATCGATCAACCTGATAGTGTACGAGCTGATTGGAGACATGTCATCAGACATAATAACAGTTCCAAACTGCATAAGCATATGATTTCGAAATTAGACCATTATATAAACTAACTTTTAGATTCAACATAATTCTGCAACGATCATATGGATTTATGATCTCATCAATACCTCAATCAAAAGCCTAAACCGTTTTAATATAATATTACCCAACTGCATCATACGGGCCAGTGTTTATCTTTATACACTACAACATCATCGTCTGCTTAACCATTTCAGAACTATGTTGGGTCGGCTTCCAGTCTAACTGGATGCAGCTGAATACCTGTACCTTATATGGAGCGCCCGCCTATCTGACTTCCACAACCCAGTTAGCACTGAGTTGTACGATACCCCTAGGTAAGACTTTTGGGCCACTGACTATCTGTAACGACTGTCAAAGATCTACAAATAAGAGCCGGGACCAACGCCTTAACGTGCTTTCCGAGGCACGGAAGGAACTCGGTATGTTACGGGTCGTCACCCATACACGGACTATCCTAGAAAAGTGCGGCTTAACCTAAAGATCGACCCGAGCGGCTGTTATTATTTAGCCTCGAGCTCCTCGTAGACTACAACATAAGATACCATATTAAAACGCAAAATTGAGATGTTCCACCAAAACTGCTGCCTGCGGCCCACATTTTCGCGAGCCGATTCCCACAGTCGAACATAATAGTGTGTTCACGAGTCACTAATGTCCAATATCTTTGTTGCAGGTCACAGTGACATGGGACTGGCAGAAATAGTGAATCTGACGAAGTGATAATAAGAAGTGTAATGTTATGAACTGTACAGTGTGTGCCGTGAGTGTTGTGACATGAACAGTGAAACGCGCCCACTACTCTGAACAAACGCGTGGAAATGAAAAGAGAAAAGTACAAGAACACTATTCCGGAACACGGGTGAGTTCAACACTAACTAATGTTTACATTTAACGCGGTTACAGCACCGAGATTCCTTAAGTTCTCTCTATAACTAGGAACTCACTCATACTAACTTACGTCGAAGTTACACTTTAATTGTTATATTCTGGGTCACACCGCCGCCAGACAATAAAGAAAAGCCAGTATTAAATAATGTGCGTAATATTCAGTGAATCAAAATTTATTATGTTTCATGTTTGAAGCGTAATTATTGCAAAACCTCACATTGTTTGGAAGCCTATAACGTAATGGATTTGTGCAGTGACGTAACGGCTAGTAAACATCAACAGCTTACGAGTTACGATATAGTCCACGACAAGAGGTAACGCACGACTAGGTAAAGAGAAACCGCGAAAAAACAATGGCTGTGTACCTGCAACACAGAGATCTGTGTGTGTAATCAACATTACGGTATTGAAATATGCTCAGCAAACTTTACTATTGTTTCGCTCATATTGTTTAAATATTTTCAAATGCTAAAAGCCCTTTAGACTGACCGTGACCAGAGCCGCTCATGGTCGCCAGAAGAATAGGATATTTAACATTCATTAACGATAAAATATAGACAATATAATATTCGTTTATACTTTGAACAGCCATTAAGGTATTCTGTAATGACTAATGTCAAGTCGACCAGCAAATAAGTTGAAATAACAAACGCAAATGGTAAGGCTATTGAACAGCGAGTGCATGTTCGCGTGAATGTCATCACACGTTACCGTTCTAGGTTACGGACGTGAACAATAATATTAATAGATCAGATTCTGACCATGGTTCAAGTGTTTTATCCGACATTTTACACCGCACAACTTCACGACAAAAAAGCATTAAAAAGGAATTGCGTGCAAAAAGTCATTGCAATGAATGAAAAAGACAAACAAATAATATTATAAGTTACATAATAAGAATTTCTAAAAATAGAGACAAATAATTTCAAGCAAATTGTGGACAGGGTTTCATTCAAACAAAAAGTGTTTGTTCGACTGACGTCTTTGTGTTCAGATTAAATATTTCAGAATGTAAGTAGATGGGTTAAATGTGGTAACTAGATACCATATAATTTGTATAGAAGACCCTGATTTCCATTAAATACTGTGGTGACTTAAGTAATACATGATTCATAATAAAAACCAACTCCTCAACATTGCACACGTGTATTAGTATGTAAGTACGTGAGAACGGAAACGCAATTGAAAATGTAAATCGCTTTCCTATTCATTATGAAACCTAATGACCGATAACGAGCATCGCAACTCTCCAAAATACAATAACTAAACAAAAGTGAGACTTGGGTTCAAAGCCCAGTGTGCCACTGTGCCACTTACTCAGCAGCTGATTTCGTGATGATATAATTGCGCCGGCGCAGCGGTGACGTAAATTCTGGTAAAGCCCGGAGTGAGGTGAAAGTGTAAATAGCCGCGGACCGCCACCTCGGAACCCTGACACCGCGGCACCGCCGCGACCAGCGCACTCCACTCCATATCATATTACTGCGCTTGCACATGCCCTTTATGGACAACATTCGATCAATTGCGAACGAGTTTATGAGAGAGTATATTCGCCAAATCAACCGCAACGCGGAAGTTTAAAGTCGGTATTTTCAAAGTGAGTCAGACTTGACCTTTTGAAGCGTCATCGAAAATACAGTATGGCAATTTTGGAAACGCCGACACAAGTCCTTGCTATGTACGTGAAAGAAAGTGTGCTTTCTAGTGAAGTAGTGTTGCACAACCGCGCGACGCCGACTGCTGGCTCGGCAGGTCTCGGCGGAGCTCGGCTGAGGCGCGACAAGGTCGTCATTGTTGACGCACCTTTGTTTTATTTTTGCCGTGAATTGCGCGAAGCCGCAGCCGAGTGGTCATGACCATAACTAAATTATACTTCAACCTCAAACTATGAATTTAGAAATACGAATATTTTATACACAGCGAAGCAAATTGAAGATGCCGCTGTATTATGCTATAATATTAATTTACATACCATTTAATAAAGTGTTATATAATATCTAGACTGTATTCCGAAAGTAGATAGAAATAATTATTCGAAAGTGAACTTTAGCAGTGATTCGCACCGGACCCGCATCAGTCGTGACCGTTTTAATCACTCAACGGAACGCACTATAGCCTGACCAATGTCATTTGATATAAACTGAGGAAAATACTTACACGGTAGGTATAAGGTTTTACCACATCTATTCTTCTTGTATCCTATTCACAACAGTCTTAGAAAACAACATTGTAAAAAAGCAAGAACACGGAACAAATTACATCCTAATTTGATCCGTCTTCTTGAAATGAGGCTCATTATTATTATTACTTGGGTTTTGCCTGCCGGATCCGGAAGAGTGGTCATTAGGCGTGCTTCACACGAGCGCGGCGGCCGTGGGCGCTGCGTGCGCGCCGGCCTCCTTGGGAGGTTCGCCTCGATGCGCAGTGAGCCGCCGCCTCGCCCGCCTCGCCCGCCCCGCGCAGGAAGCAATCACTGATAATCATCGAGCTGCTTACTGACATTAACATTCATCAACGAACACGGACGCACAAGCGAAACAATTGAGCATCCTGCGACCACTCCATCATCACTGACACCTATTATGTTAGAGGTTACGTGTTTACGTCCCATTGTTGAGATTTGATTCCATTCAATATGTATGGAAACAACCATAGGACACATTAAGATGTATTAAGACTTAATGCCTTTGCATTACCGATGGCAATTCCATTTGATGGTATTATGTCGCAAGACATTAATGATGTTATTCATGTCGTAAATTGTTTTATACGAATGTAAGACACATTGAAGAGATCCATTAGGTAAGGGATTATGTTTTTTGCTGTGGAAACCCAAGCTCTGATGAGTTATTCCCCTCAGCCTCTAAACAAAGACACAGGTCACCTTTCGTGGTTAAATATTATGTCAGCTACAAAATGTCACACAAAGTTTGATAAACATGTCATTTATTATAATTTTGTAAACAACATTATTATAATTCGTTGACATCTGCACAACTTTTTGGTTAGTATTCTTTTTCGGTTGGGTGGATTATAGACTTCTATAGATCAGGTAGATATTTTGTATACTAGGTGTTAGGTTAGGTTAGGTTAGTTCCATTCTTTACCTAAACTAAAAGAATAAGAAGAATATAAAAGTGACTAAACTATTATTAAAACTACAGATAAAATAATGTTTCATGATTTCACGTTTAATCCTTGCGTTTTTTAAGTCTCGTTTGAAGGCATTTGGTGGGATTGATCCCATTAAATGAATGGCACATTGATCTCTTATGACCAAAAAAACTTAACGGTCTTCAGTCATTCAGTCCGGACAACTGACCCAAAAGTTCTGAAAACATTCTCTATAAAACATATTGGTGGGTGTGTTTGGGTCATATCCGTCATGACCATTACAAATTACAATTCATGCTATAGTAAGTATTGCCCACTCAGTATTGGCCATACGTACCACGGAGTGGAATGCCGCCGGCACCCTCACGTTTATATAATGAGGCATTTACGAAGAAAGTGTTGTCAACGTACCGACTCGTATGGTTACCGCCAACAACTTACTTGCCGACTGACATTACATGACGCCTTCATTTAGAATAGTTATCATACCGAGCCGACAATGGGAGAAGAAAGCAACATATTTCGTTCTAACGTGTATATATTTAGCACCTAGGTCTTCAGCATAATACTAATACTTGTGGACAAATACTTCAAGTTCTTGCATGAGCCTTTTTCCACAAAACTTTCGAAATCAAGTTAGTAGCACATTAGCACTGTTCTCTATTCAACAACGATAGATCGGCTTATCTCGTTGTCGCACTTTCTATCATCCCTATTATTTATGGTCATGAAACAGCTCCCAGATAAAGACACCAATTTTTGCCTTATTACTTAAAGACAACACTGCCTCGTTGGTCTAGTGGTCGCAAATACGACTGTTGAGCATAAGGTACTAGGTTCGATTCCCAGGTCGGGCAAAGTGTTATTGGTTTTTTCAATCAGGAATTTCTCAGTAGCAGCCACGAAGTCTGGATTGGTGCGCGATTGATAGCAATGGGCTATTACATGGGACTTAAACATAACTGGCGAATTGTTGGTGTACTTTTAAGTACTCCTCTGCCGAACCCTTCGGGGATTACAGGCGTCATCTTATGTTTTACTTAAAGCTTGTTCTAAGGCAAAAGTCTACTTCTCAACGGAGATAAGCGAAGTACGCAGATATTGCAGTGCACAAGTCAAATACAGTAACATAGAAAGTATAAAACATAGAGATGTCTTATATAATCCACGACACCTGCGATAATGTTCAGGTTGAACATAGATTAACCTGTGAAGAACGAGTACACAATCAAAACGCACATTCCTGCGCGTGAGCAATCGATCTTGTGTTTCAAACGACGATTGGTTCCAATCTCTTCGTAATTGATTTACCATGTGTACATATTGTACATACTTCTTGATAATTGAACGTTTTCTTAGGAAACCATATACTCTTGAGCATGTACTGGTCACGATTTTTCCTTATGTACTTAACAATAGATTACTCTAGACTTCAGCTATCGCTCTATCTATTCACATAGTTACAAATATTGCTAGTGATGTGCTCATCCACGTACCAAAAGCAATTTATCTGAAAATTTTGAAACGGTCACGCTCTCGTGACTCCAGATTAGAATGTATACAATAAAAGCGAAGGATTCAAACGAAAGTCTAACAATAAACGGTAGGTCGAACAGCACGTACACTTACTTCATTTAAATTACTACAAGATACTGTAAGGAGCTCGTTTTTTCAGGAGTGTATTTTCTCACAGTCACGTAAATAGCAGTGTGCCATTCCAGAGCAAATCCGTTTTCCCACACCGACTTGGCATACTCGAGAGTTCGACGAAAATAATTTTTCATTCGGGGATGATAAGTTTTAAATCGATTCTTTTCAGTCCGAAAATCTCTCTTCTGGTCGAAATTCTTCATCCAGTTTTTTTTCGGTACGAATTTAAATGATTATTTGCAATAGTGAGTGAGTAATGACAGTCTACAGACGGCTTGCTCAATGCCGTCGATCAACTTAAGTTATGCATTTCCTCCGATTGACTTTTAAAACTAGATCAAGATAAATCGCGAGGAGATATGGTCTGATTTCATTATTTCATATTAAAACGTGTGTTGTGATTCGCTGCAAGATAATCCGATTTCTGTGGAAATCCGTTGAAACATGCACCTTTTATGATGTGCAGTAAACAAGATTACAACTTACGACATTTGAAAGGATTCATTAGATCTTCTGCACAAGTTATTGTAATCCATCCAGCACAAATATATTTCATTGCATTTAGCATTGACTGCATGACAAAACTCCTCAGCAATGCAGTTTTTCGTACAAGTCTACTGCATGCATAATTTGGAACATACAAAGCTACTCCCACGCACCAACAGCAAGATCAGCAAGATTATTAAACGCATACTTAATAAATTATATTATTATACATATATGCGGCTCAGCCAGTTAATGCGGGACCTGTTTAGTCAAAGGTCAGCTGTTATACCGACTACCGACTACCGTCGCATAGACACCTCGCACTCAATGAGTAATGTGACAGCTAATCCAAAGATCAGGTGATATTTATTATGTCACCACTATCATATTTTACAGTATCGAGTTATGTGTTTGTTTAGGAGACATTCATCTTTTTAACTAAAACATTTTGAATATTTTAATAATTAACTTGTGTCCAGTCCATCTATTGTTTTGCGACAGGCCCCAGCACGACATGGCAGGAATGAAACGATAACACCAAGACTATCAAGAATTACAAACAGAACCAAAATCGTATTCCGAACCTTTTAAAAACGCATTACTAGTATTGCTATAACCAGTAAGGAACAAATTGAAAACACAGTTGTATCCGGAAAAAAATCTCGAAACCAATTACTATTCAATGTCTCTGCGTATAGACTCTTGAATTTTCCTTACATATTAAGTCTCAAGGCTTTACCTATTTCCTACAAATAACAGAAATTCCGTCCTGTTCCACCAATATGTAGTGATTTAACAGACGTATAAGTTGAAAGAATGCCAAACTCTGTTTCGACATGTTAGATGTTGCTATGTGCGAAAAATAATGTCACGCGAAGTAATTATTGACTGGTTTTTGTAATGCATATTTGAAATGTGACTCAGCAATCAGCATGCACACGATTGGGAGGAAATTGCACAAATATTGAACTGGTTTGGGTTTTATTACGTCACCACCATCGGACCAGAGTATAAGTTTCTCTCTTTTTACCTTTGCCCAATTTTGTTTTGGAGCTAACTTCCAAACACAATAGTAAAACCTCCTTTTTTGTTTGACTCTTCATTCTCTATTATGTTATGTAAAACACATCAAGACAAAAAGCAACGAAAAGATCTGAATACAGTGTTTTAGTGAACAAACAAGTAATTTACAACGGCACCCTATGGTTACTTGGTAGTCAGCGAATCTGGCGCTGGTCGGAGAAACTCGCGTAGGTACCTAGGTACTTGCGCAAGCGCGGGTCGCATTTGATTGTGTTGCACTTTCTTTATGCAGACGTCAGGAATTAAATAAAGGCTGCAGACTATATTGGCATTCCCGCTTGTTAGGTTACGGAGGTCATGACTGTTGCTCCTCATTGTAACTACAATGATGTTTATCTGTACCTAATTAGATACTGGAAGCTGTACTGTTGTAAGACAAGGATGACAACGACGTTTATTTGAGTGTGCCTTCAGTTTAGGTACCTGATTTCTATCCTGTGTGATATTGTAATGATACTTTTATACTTTCACATTTTATCACTGCTTACTGCACTTTACGGGATATCCTCCGTAATTATATCGACCCGCAATTCAATAAAAAGCACGTCACACTCACAGGGTCGCAAAGTGACCATATTACTCTAAAATGGGTTTTTAAGTGATCGTCAAAACACTTTTTGATCTTTAAAAATCTTTTTGTTCTTCGTAGTCTGGAGTCTCTTTAAACTTTTTGGCCTTTTTTTACATCACAAACTAGAATTTAAGCGTATCGATTTCATATCGGATATCAAAATATGAATTTACTTGAAGGTCGATTAACATGTCCTTTGTTATAGTAACATCACTAAAGACAAAACTAACATGACTGTACCATAATCATTGGGTTACAATTTGCTTGATTCTGGGACACCACACCCAAACAAACGAACTGAATTTTCCCACATCTATTTGTTATCGTATGTCTCATTGTCTTCCTTTACGTAACGTTCATGTAATTTTGACCATATACGTAAGCTTGCAGAGTGAGGCACAATTTATGTTAGACTTGTGCCAAAGGGGGTTAAAGATCATGTCTTTGCATATCTAGACAGTCACAGTCGACATGAACATATGCACTGTCATCGCTAACCATGCTCCGTAGAAAGAGCTCTAAAATAGTTGGATATTGTTATTACTGGAGAATTACGGAAAACGACCCGCATTGGACCAACGTGGTAGATTACAGCTCACAGAAATTAGGCCAGAGTCCCAGCAGTGGGAATAGACTGATAATGCGAATACTGAAAAAGTCTAATTAATTGGGTTGTAAATTATTTCATTGCCTAAAATTTAATTGCGCTTTGATAACTTTTATTTTGTTTTTCAAATGAATTGGTGGAAGCGACAATATGATTAATTTGTATACTAAATTATGTAATTACATAAGAACCAACCCTTTAATTACTTATAATTTATGTACATACATAAAATTATTTTTCAATATATCACAACTCTAATTTATGACTGTTTAATTAAGTGGACAGCGCGAGCGTTAAAACAATAAAACACAATATTTCACAAGAATGTCATGTCAATGTCGCAACATGAAAGTTTCGTAAATGAAAGCTTGAATGACCACCCTCCCATGAATCACATACATATATGTAAATGTATATTTCCTAACACGCCCTTTAACAGCAAGAACCTGTAAATATTTCTTAATAAATTGTTTTCAAAACCTGTTTTTTTGGTTATTTATTCGAATTTAATTACTCAATAGACTCATCTTACTTTGTCATCAAGAAACTTCACCCGAACTATGACAAAAGTCGATGAACTTGACCCTTAATCTTTTTTGTTCTCGGCTCTAAAATACGTAACTGTGGAGCATGAGGTCCTGGGTTCGATTCCCAGGTTGGCCAAAGTGTTATTGAGTTTTTCCATCTAGAATTTCTCGGTAGCAGCCACGGAGTTTGGATTTGCGCCTGGTTGATGGCAATAGGCTCGCCCCCTATTGCGTATGGGACTTAAACATAATTGGCGAAATGTGTGTGTAATATTAAGTAGAGGTACACTTCTGCCTAACCCTTCTGAGACTACAGGCGTGATATTATGTTATGAAATATCCAAGGGCTACCAGGCATCGGAATCTGACTTTTCTTTGGGTTTTATAAACCCCTACTTAACTTCTAATTTCTGATAGCTTAAGGACCTTTAATTTGGGTTGTGGTACTGTTAGTGGCTACATTTATCTCGGCATCAATCGTGTTCTTCAATTCTTAAATTGGGACACTCCATCAAGTCGAACATAGCCTGTGTACATCCTCGGCGAACCATGCCCTTTACAATGATTTTCCTCGAGATATCGGCGATGTCTCGAACGTAAGGCACCATCGCTCATAATCAATCACTCTTGGTACCTCTAACTCCTAATAGACAGCCGACTATCGTGATCGCAGTCACGCATGGCATTTGAATCAGGAAAATATTCTCCTTAATAGTGATGATCATGATTTAACGGCTGCCATGGCTGCCAGTCATATGCACCCTTGTGGGCGTATGATATCATAGTGCGTGACTGGACGATGACGGGCGAAGCTGAAGGAGTTCGAAGAAATAGTATCGGATAAAAAGTGAGATTTACGATAATGTTCGGTTACGGTTGCACAATTCTACGAACAGTAACGATTGGATATGTGACCTTATCTTTTATTTAATGTACGTTTAATTTGTAAAATATGTCCTTACTTTAATTTTATTTAAATAACTAGCTTCTGCCCGCGACTTCGTACGCGGATCCTGTTGCTTATGCCAGCGATAACGGGGTCGTCAAAATCGAAGATCTGAAACGTCTGATGTCGAATTCTAAGAGCCCGGGGACGGGAAAACAACGGGATGCGCGAGACGGATCGAGACGTTCCATATCTTTCATTTTTGTAAGTCAGAAGTCGATGCGTAGATACGCTTGGAACTCAAGAGCAATTCTCTATCCGTGAACGTCTCCGACTCGCGAGACAATGCGTGACGCTCACGATCAGCGGTCAGTCGCGCATCACGTTCCCCACTTGTCTCTAGAGACCTAGAAGTCGACGCGTAGATACGCTTGGAACTCAAGCGTAATTTTCTATCCTTGAACGTCTCCGATTCGCGAGACAATGCATGGACTTGCACGATCAGCGGTCAGTCGTGCATCACGTTCCGCACTCGTCTCTAGATACCTCGAAGTCGATGTGTATACACGCTGAGAACTCAAGCGTAATTTTCTTTCCGTGAACGTCTCCGACTCGCGAGACAATGCATGACGTTCACGATCAGCGGTCAGTCGTGCATCATATTCTTCACAGTAGATGCGTAAATACCCTGAGAACGCAGGCGTGCTTCGCGATCCGAAGAGGTTTCCACGGAGCGAGTTGCAGCCTGATGTTCCGAACAGCATCAAGTCTCTCCTGACGTTCTTCGGTAGATTCTTGGGATCTTATGATCCTCAATCTTTTAGCTCCTTTGAAACATTGGGAAAGATTTGACCTCTTTCTAGGCATGGTTATAGTTTTATTGTGAAGATACCTGATCAATTAAAATCTAAGTGACTGTTCCCCTGCGTCACCGGGTAGGCTACCGTGTCACGAAGAAAAGTGGAAAAGGAAATTAAACACTCAAATAACATAAGCCCGAAGGCATATTTATTCGATAAAATAAAAAAATAAATGGGAGTTTTGTCCAGTAGAGTCAAATTTTCAATGACCGCCTTCACCGCGTGGAGGTACTCCCAGCTTATGTTATTTTATAATTATACAGTAAAATTAGTGTTAGCTTTGATTTCCACATCAGATGTTTCTGATCTTCGATTTTTATAAGTCAACAGGAAATGCCCAGCAGAACGAACAACTTTTGCTAAGACGTCATTCCTATATGTGTTATGGTGTAGCTGGGCTCTTGGAGTTCCACAACAGGTGTTCCAGATCTTTGATTTTTATAAATCAACAGAGAGTGCTCATCAGATTGAACAATTTTTGCTAAGACGTCATTCCTATATGTGTTATGGTGTAGCTGGGCTCTTGGAGTTCCACAACAGGTGTTCCAGATCTTCGATTTTTATAAATCAACAGAGAGTGCTCATCAGATTGAACAATTTTTGCTAAGACGTCATTCCTATATGTGTTATGGTGTAGCTGGGCTCTTGGAGTTCCACAACAGGTGGTCCAGATCTTCGATTTTTATAAATCAACAGAGAGTGCTCATCAGATTGAAAAATTTTTGCTAAGACGTCATTCCTATAAAGGGTGTAAAAAGACCCTTAACGAAGCCGAAAGGTACTTGTTCTCCCTGTCAATGCGATCATTTTTTTGTTCTAGACCATACCTGGGAACCTTCTAGTTACGGAGATATTGGGGGTCAAAGTTCCAACTTTTTCACAAGTTTTTTTTTAAATACATGTTTCTAATGTAAGATTTTTACTTTAAACACCTTCACGACCCTCTTACTATTCAATCCATCTATCAGCACAATGTTTTGAGTATGTTACATTGAGTTTTACCGTAAAATGTGATTTTTCACCCCAAAAAAAAAAGTCGTTTCCCAGCAATAATTTTTGCGTAAAGTTACTTAGTTTGATGTACAGAATGCCTGGTTGACGGCTTGGTGAAGGGTCTGTTTACACCCCGTATATGTTATAGTGTAGCTGGGCTCTTGGAGTTCCACATCAGGTGTTCCAGATCTTCAAATTTATTCTCTCAACAGAAAATGCTCTTCACGTGGAACAATTTTTGCTATGGTACTATTTTTGTATCTCTTATAGTTTAGCTGGTCTATTGCGGTTCTGCATCAGGTGTTCAAGTTTCCAAGATAAATTATAGCCTATATGTTGCACAGACTCAATACCTATACAACAAAAAAAAGATCTTTCAAATCCGTCCAGTAGTTCCGAAGATTAGCGTGTACAAACAAACAGACAAACAGACAAACAGACAAACAGACAAACAGACAAACAGACAGAATTTTTTTTTTGGATTCGTGCTCTATTACTGTTTCTAAACCACACCCAATTTTTTTTTTTTTAATATCTTCAATGTACAGACACAGTTTTTTTACTGTTTTATTATATGTATAGATTTGTTATTTAATTCTACATACAAGGTGTAAGCGGACCCTTCACGAAGCCGTCACCCAAGCATTCCGTACATCAAACTAAGCAGCCTTACACAAACATCATTGCTGGGAAACGACTTTTCTTTTGGGGTGAAAAATGAAGTTTTACGGTAAAACTCAAGGTAACGCTGTAAGGTATTGCTGATGGATGCATTGAATAGTAAACGTGTGATGAATGTAAACCTTAAAAACTAGTGTAAAAGTTGGAACTTTGACCTTCAATATTTTCATAACTAGAAGGTTCCCAGGTATGGTCCAGAACAAAAAAAATATCGCAATGACCCAGTGCCTTTCGGCTTAGTTAAGGGTCTTTTTTCACCCTATATGAAGCTGGATATTATGATCGTTCTTTACAGTTATTATTAATATTTACGGAAATACATTTCACCGCTTTAATTAAATAATTTCGTTAATGACTGGTCCATCAAAAACTAAATTTAAATATTTTCAAACCACTAATCAACGGAAAATAACGGAGTTTTTACTGTTACATGTAAACTTTATAACTCGTAAAACATGCAAAATTGGCATATATTCATCTAATTAAAATAAACCTGGGCATCGATACTCAACGAGGCAAGTTCAATGTTCAACAAGTCTTATTTTTTTATAGTAAATATAAAAGTCGGAGTCATAAACTCAAGGGAAAAGTAAATGACTAAAGACATTAGTGACGCTCGTTAGACAAAATATTTCAGGTGTACGGAAGTGTACATTTTCCTGTACATTATGGTGTGTGAGGTCACGGCGGCAGTCGCGCGGAGGCCGCCCTGCGCCCGCGCACTCAAGGCAAACGATCACACACAGGGGGGGTGAACCTATGGTACGGGACAGAAATTTCTGCTTTGCATTTTATTCATTAACTAGCTGTTCCCCGCGACCTTCGTCCGCGTCAAGTTATTAAAAATACAATTTTCCCCGTTTTTGCAACATTTTTCATTGCTGCTACGCTCCTATTGGTTGTAGAGTGATGATATATAGCCTATAGCCTTCCTCGATAAATGGACTACCCAACACTGAAAGAATCATTCAAATCGGACCAGTAGTTCCAGAGATTAGCGCGTTCAAACAAACAAACAAACAAGCAAACAAACAAACAAACTCTGCAGCTTTATAATATTAAGTATAGATTGATGTTTGAAACTAAAGTGGAAAACAACTTTAATAATATTAATTATGTACACATTTATAAGTCAACAGTGCATACTTTAATACATTTTCAACAGATTTTTGGTTTGTTTATTCTTTTTTCGGTCTCAAATGAAGTGACGCACTGGGGCACGTAGTAGTATATATATTTATTTTCGTGAATTGTTTAGAAATTACAAAAGGTTTACCATCCCCGTCCTAGGTTGTCATTAGGCGCTGACAATGTTCAGAATGTTACAGTTTGACAAAGATAAATGTTGCTTCCATATGTGTTGAACGGTCAACATAGTAAGTTTTGCGAGTTACGTCACCTATGCATGGTAATGCAATTTGTAGCTTGCAGCATCTTAGACTGTGTGCTGACTGCTCTTGACGACATGTGTCAATGATTCTCGATTGTCCCCATGGCCTTTATATTTTCTATTACATATGCATAATGTATAATTTATAAATGTCAACCGGACATAGCTTTATAATTGCTTGCCGAGGTAATTACTTCTATGTGTGACAATTATAGAAAAATCTTAACTAAGTTCATTATATGCGATCGATATGTTTTGCTTTTTTATTGAATAATAAATAGTTGTAACTATGAGAATATGTTCTTGATTTGTATGCAATTGTGCAACCAATAAGTGATTAAGAAAATAATATCAACAGAACCTTACCCACCTGTTTTAATTTATCGTTGCCTTGTTGTTAATAAATTTTAATGCAGCAAATATTCACTGAATCTCGAAGAGCATGCGCGTTTTTTATTAGTAAAATAAAATGCAATGGAAATTGGTAAAGAAGCACACACACACACAAACATGCACCAACAATGGGTAATTTAATACTTTAATTACATAAACTTACACTCGTCAACCGTCAATTATTTTGGCCTATAATTCTGTCGTCCTCGTAGCGCTACTAACATCCTGTTTAGTGACACAGGTACATAAATATTCAATGCTTACATTTATTGTCCTTATTATGAGAAAAGGTTGGAAATGATTATGGAACGCTGGTATTTCAAGGTAATCCAACAATTGTACAATCCCTCGATAATTAATACAAAATATGTGCGTACAGGCAGGATCGCCATAAAAATTCCAATGACATTTTTACCGTGGCGATGTTCTCAGTACTTGGTGAAAATTTGCATATAGCACGCATAATAAATAGCTACTCGTACATATGTAGATGGGCTTAACATTTACTTCATCTGAGAATATGCCGTTGCTGCGTTTCGTGCGACTTGCGAAATGTATTAGTATCGTGACATATGTCATATGTTTGATGTCAAGAAATAAATAGATGTCAAAATATCAAGAGACAGTACCGCCAGTATCGTGTAAGTTTAAAAAAATTGGCAATCAATCTTTGGATTGACACTTTCATCAGCTATTAACATAGGTATTGTATTTAAATTCGCAGACAACATGCTCTCAGTGAAATAAGTACAGTACCAGAAGCAAATAAATAAATAGTTTTATTTTAAAGACCGTGCATTGCACTTGGCAATGCATCCAAGTGTAACTAAAATTGAGTAACAACATTTGGGACCACAGGTACCTTAGTAAGATAAAATATGTCCTCATTAAGCCTCATTAATATTATAAATGATAGCGTTTAATCATAATCTTGTGGCTATTCAAATAAACTTGTGAAAGAATATCAATTTACAACGTGCCAAAGTATCGGTAAGTACCGTTACGTTTGAACACTTTGTGAAATATTATGTCTTTGCTTTGAGATGATAAATGGCGGACGCTTTACAAAAACACATGGCTATATTTCTCGAAGTAGATACACCCACGTTTCGCTTGATCTAATAAAACCTAGGGCTTTTATCCAATCTAGCCACTGCAAGATTTTGTTAATGCTAGGGTAGCTCCCGAAATTCGAATTTTCTTAAGTTTTTTGTAATTTGTAGGTCAGTGTCAGGCTGTATATTGAACAAAATAGTCAAAATAAGATATGCGACCGCATGAATTTACATAATTATAATCATTAAAATCATCAATATAACCCTCTCAGTTCATTTAATTCCATTGAATGAGTTTGTCGTGAAATAGTCGTTCCATATTTTTTCGGTCGCAAATTATATTTTAATTAACACACAACCTGACATTGACCTGGAAATTGCAAAAAACTTAAGAAAATTTGAATTTCGCGGGCTTCCCTGGCGCTTACACCTTAATGACAAGGCTTGCTGATGATGTGAGTATTATAACCATAAACAAATCCTGCAACTGGAAATTGAATTATGGAAAACCCAAAAACACTTTACTCGACTATATTACATCGACAAACAAAGCAGTAAAATCAAAATTAAAAGCAATATAACAACAATGTCGGCGACGTGCTATTTACTGCTATCCAATATATTTTAATGCTCAAGTATTATCTTATTTTAAGCCAGAGGCTGAGTTTATTGCACAAGAGCAACCTCGGTGAGTCGGCGCACTGAGTCAACTTAACGACATGCACTTTTAACACCTGATTGTTCAACGCCTTCCGATATGCGGGAACATTGTAACGAATTTCATTCGGTTTTCCGTGTTAAGGGCGACAGAATGAGATCATTGAACAAAGGTATTGACGTCGTTTTGAATGACGCAATTGATTTGGCTCCTGGACAGGAATTTCGTAGCGCTACGGTGTGGTGCTACGATTATAATATTCGCATTATTCAAGACCAATCTTTTTTATAATATTAGCCAACTACAATTAAATTGATAATTGTTAATTACTTTTTTTTAAGTTCAGACGCCAGCACATCGAGCTATCCGGAACTGTCAAATTTTCCCAATCAACCTTGAACCTAATACTTTAACGATAAAGTTGAAAATCTATTAAAGAAATTTGACAGATGGTAGTAGCTTGATGTGCTGGCGTCTTTACCTACCGAAGGGCTTACGTTACATTTTTATTTCTTGTACTTATGTCACCTTTGTTAAGACCAGTTTAAAGTGTTAAATTCAATTCTGTGGAGACCTAAGTTACTATGGAAGTATTTATGTAATGACACTCAAAGTACTCGTCGGAGTAAAATACCGTACCACGAGATCCTTGAAGCTAATTGATCTATTACTTGCAAGTACTCACTGCTGTGACACGAACAGAATAAAAACAAAAGACGACTGAACACCTTGATGATTGACTAAGTATTTTATAATTGTTAATTCATATAATTGCAAAGTAAATTACTCATAGCGACGGTGCAGCAGTGAGGCCATTATTATGAGCCATCGAGCATTCAATGAAAATATCATTTGGATCGGTTAATGTTCGCTTTGGCCTCCGATATTTTATGCGCAGTCGACTTTATAGGTTTATCCGTCTAAAGACTAGTACTCACTGACACGTATCATTTAAATCAATAACTTTGTATGCCGTGAGACTGAGCATATTTGTGGTTACCGTGAGATTATGTAAAGCGAGTGTTTCAATTTATTTTCAATCGCTACTAAGTTACGCTGTAACAAATGTCTTCCTTTTAACTAATGCTTGGCCACGACCTACACGTTCGAGCAACATGCGTGTTGGAACAACGACTGCGGAGAAAACAAATGAAAGCGCTTAGAGCAAACTCACGATTCACGAAATGAATTTAACGTTTCATTTCAACTTGTTCTCACGCGAAGGAAACAAGTCCCTTGTCGCATGCGCATGTCCCTCGATACAAGTCGCATCGCCATAGAATGTCAATAAATTCTGTTATTTCAATATTGATGTGCAATGATTTTATTAAAGTCTATTTTCATATTAGTTCCCTATTTCTAAATTTGGTACAGTATTCTTGTGGTCCCAATCACTACTGCTGAGCATGAGGTCTTTGATTCGATTCCCAGGTTGGGCAAAATATAATTGGGTTTTTCCACCAGGAATTGCTCAGAACAGCCCAGAGTTTATTTATGTGTTTATGGATCGATGATCGGCGCTTTGACATTCTTGAAAGTATGTTGACGCGGCGCAGTGACCAGTGACCCACATGTGAGCTAAACCGGCCTGCAGACTGGATCCGAAGACCAAATGCAACATCAACATCTAAGTAACGGTATCACGGTTGAAATAACTTTCGTAACTTTAACGTTTCGATTAAAATATGCAAACCGACCGCTCCACTATTTGCGGTTAAAATGATTTATGAATATTTACGCCAATATATTAGGTATTATTATACAACCAAAACTCCGGAATTGTAACGTTACTTTTTAATTTGAACCACAACAATTTATGCGTTTGAAATAAATTATTTTGCATTTTAATTTCTGTAGCGTTCACAGCACTTTTAGGACTTATATTTTTTTAAGAAACCACAGTTTTTCAGAAAGAGAAGTTTCAAAGGTCTCTTATGCAAACGTAGGTCACGATACAAGGTTTTTTTTTTAAAAAAACTATGCCAGCTTTAAAAAAATAATAAAATTACAACAATAGATAATAATACTTAAGTACTGACATAACATTGTTGACAGGCGGGCTCTAGTACGCTACTAGTAGGAGAACGTGTAACAATTCACACCGAAACTGGGACGCTAAATTAAATTAGACATGGTGGATGCGACACAGACCGAAATACTATTAGTACGTCCATTACATAAACTAATTTTGAGTACGAGGAATAGACAGCAAATGAGCTAACTTGCCGGTTGACGACAAGAAATTTAGCACAAGATTAATTTTGAATTTTACCTTATCTTAATAATAAAAAATGCTAGGAGGTTCCTCTCTCAAGAGCCCTGACCACCGGCAGCTTGGAACCTGTTCCCGATGCTGGTGGGCTACTATTCTTTATATATATATATTTTTTTTTATATTGTTTCATATTAGAATATTTAAAAATGTATTTAATATGTTAAAAAATAAATAAAGGAAAAAATGCTTAGACTTAACTTTATAATGATGACGATAATTAAAAAAGAAGCCATAATTTTTATAGAATACACGGTGTTTTTCGAATGACTAAAAATTAAGAGTATTTGTCAAACGCAGCCTTCAAAATTTCCTTGATCTTTGTTCTCATTCATAACACACGTCATTGCCAACATATTTATTTTGCTAGCCATACGCACAAAACATTTGAGTATTATGCAAAACTAAAATCGTCTAACAAAGAACCTCGCGATGCATGCAGTCAGCATGTTTGTTAATATAAATTTCAAAAGAATATCTCTCATATTACCATCACAATACCGCGTCTAATTTCATTACAAGACATGGCGAATGACACATGTATCACTGTTTCTACATACTAATTTAACCTTCATTGTACTTCGAGTAATTTAATATTAGGTAAGACAAGGTATTCTAGTGTGGTTATTGAATGCACTGTTCCTATAACCTGCTAACAAAAAGATATTGAAACGATGATTGGTGACCCCCTCCATTATCATTCTTATTTCAAATAAGTTTGAACTTTATAAAAAAAAATACATTTTGTGATAAAAACATTGGCCAGTCAGCACCGTAGTTGCAAGATACCTCTGTTCCCATTAGAAAAGAAATTAACAACAACATCATTTATTTCAGGCTACAATGGCCCATAGATAATACCTTATAAACTAACATATACAAAATTAATACATAACACTTAAAACTATGTAATTCACCATAATTCATTTGTTTTTGTTTATCTATTTTTTGTAATTAAGATCCTACCAATATTATAAATGCGAAAGTTTGGGAGGATATATGTCTAGATGTTTGTTACACTTTCACGCCAAAACTACTGACCGAATTTGGATGAAATTTGGCAGACAGTTAGTTTATGATCTGGGTAGGTGGTACGATCCTGTGGGACAATTGCTGAACTCCACGCGGTTGAAGCCGCGGGCATAAGCTAGTGTTTTATAATATAGCAAATGTCAAAAGTATCCTCAAACGTAAGCTTGCCAATACTGCAAAACTATTACCAGCCAACATAGATTACTCACATTCCCATTAGCAAGTAAAACGTTTTTTTTAACATGGAAACGGAACATAAGAAACACAAATTATTCTTACTAATAGTTCTCGTCATTATCTGTGAACACATCTACATATTTTGTTCTTCTATTAATAAACACAAACTAATACATAGGAAATATAATCAGTAACCTTGTGGGACTAGGAAGTGATTTCTGATTCCTATTTACTTCTTTACCAGCCGCTATTGAATATGCCAAATAGAAAGGTCAACCAGCCAGTTATAATTCATTTCCGATACTCGCTATCTTAACTACCTGCTTATTATCTCAACGTCAAAATCAATATAATCATATATTATGTTATGTATCTAGAAAAAAATATTGACGGAACGTAGCAATAGCAAATATTGTTCTATTTAACTTCTATATTGGGTAGTAAGTTTGTTTGTCGTTTTAATGTTAACCTCCTAATTTTGTAAGAGTACTCACGATATGACAAGATTCATGATAATATTTAGAAACTTCTTTGACACGACATCATATTTCCGCGTAGCGCCACCCTTATCTTTTCGTAGCATTTGTCTACGTCCCTCTACAGCTACGCGCTACGGGCTACGAGATGCTACGAAAACGGGATACAATTAAAATGCTCAACTAGTTGTAATAGTTTTGCGAATATTTATAAAACTTGTCATAGAAAACTTTATTATAGAAATACCAATCGATTTTGTTGTTATTGTTCCTTAAATTCGTTGTGAAATAGTTATGCTTATAACTATTTCAACATAATTTTAAGATTTATTTATTAAAAACGTGTTTTAAAACCTTGATGTATTTATAGCTACTGATTTCTAGACAAACGGAAGTCCAATACCTACAATAACTCTGTTTCATATGGCTTCCAGTAGTACTCTTCAACGTTTAAAATTACACACGATGGTATAGTATAACATTGATCATATGTATTTTGCATAAGTGTTATTAATTAAACACACATGAATCTGTTACATTTTAGGTACTTTGCTTAAACGAAATCAATTCATTTATTTCGTTCTTTTTCGTTGTGTCGATGATTCTCATTATTATTTGAGTCAGACAAACTGACAATTCATAATATTAATTGCGTCTGTAACCTTTTTATGAATGTTAACGTGATTCATAACATTATCCTATTATGATTCTAAAACGGCCATTTTAGATCACCAGATCTCTTCCACATCGACGACCTTGGTAGTGACTTCGGTCAGATCCCTCCAAGTACAGGAAGAGTTACACAAAGTGCAGGCCAGGAGGTGAGCCATGGTTGATGGGGCACCGCTAGTCACATCCCCACTGGACGAAATTGTACCTAGCTGTATTTCAGTAACACGGACAATAATCCAGTTCGGTATTTGTAATGATAAGCATTCCTCTTCCATTACTCATCGCTTATTAAACCGCATACCTTGTGTTTATGACATCGGCTTAACTACAAATTAACTTATTAATAAATAAGTCTATAAATCAGACATTAAATTATTATATTTCAGTAAGATATTAAGAGTTAGTAAATAGAGTTAATTTGTTATTGCCATATTGGTCTTGTTATTTTGTGGCCACAAGCGCGACTGTTGAGTGTGTGGTCCTAGGGTTTGATTCTCAGATCGGGAGGGATTCCGGGCATAGACTGGGCTAACTAAACTGACTTATGACTTACAAACGAGCCTGTTTTCCCGAGGGGTTACCCTCCGGAAAACAGGCCCGATGTTATGAGTTCGATGTGAACATTTCCGATGCATACAACATCAATGTTCAGCGGTAGAATTACATCAAATATTTCAATAAACAGACTTCGGCAATGACTTATGAAATTAGCGTTTTAAGATTATGGTGAAAGATTTATGCAGTTAGAGACCTGAATATTATAGAATCGCGCAAGAAGTTGGAACAGCTTTCTTCATCCCACAGGGATCAAAGACCCATCTTGATCTCCTGTCACGAAACAGTCGCTTGCCAAAATAGTCCAACGCGAAGATTTCCGTGCGATACGTGAACGTAACGAAACGACGCGAGCGAGTCGTGAGCGACAAACGCGACGGCAGATAAGCGTCGCTACGTGCTGCGTGCGCGTGCGCCGGCCGCGGCCGGAACCTTGAATACAGCCGCGCTCCTTGCCGCGATATAATAATAAACCGCTCAGTCCGGCCCGAGCCTTTAACGATACAACACGACCGATATTTGTGACAAGTTGTCCAACTTTACCCGACGCGATCTTACGACCCCTAGTGACATAAGTCCCCAGTGCACTCCCCGTCTAGTGACACGACTAGTATACCAAAAGTGTATATTGTGATGTTTTGTGCCAACGCTCCTTGTGCCATATTAGGAGGTGTTAATTGTGTTCACAAGTGCAGTTGTATTAGGTGAGTGGGTATCTGTAATTACACAGCGAGATGTGCTATCGTTTTAAGTGATAGATGCATTTTTGCTTAGATCTAAGTTCTTCTTTCTGTATCGTGTGGTTAGTGCCTAACCTGGTGTCAGAGTTTTTTTTGCCGCCCGTGGGTTCTGACTTGGCTTTACATGCCGTCGAGAAATATCTCTCAGGCATGCTGGTTTCCTCACGATGTTTTCCTTCTCCGAAGCAAGTGCTAATTATACTGTCTAAGTTCAGTTTAAGTGATAAGACTTGGATAAAATGATTATGTCTTGTAACTATCGTACAACCGCAGATGACTGTAAATTTTGAATGTAGTTTGTAAATTTTGTTGTTATGTTTTATTGCCATCCTCACAAACTTTCGCATTTATAATATTATATAGTAGGATTACTAGGAGTTAATCAAACAATTGCCACGCCTAACGACATGACATAAATGATGAGTAATTGCTTTTCTCTGAGATTATCATTCGTTGTTTGAAGAGGTAGCACAGCTGCTTATCTTTATAATAACGTCTACTGCACGCAAAAGTTGACTACATCGTTTCAATATTCAACCATGTTTTAAAATATTGATGTTCTGAAAATATGAAACATTCCCCGATACCTTCTTGTTCAACAAATTTAAAATATACCTATTATGTCATAAACCAACATATGTACTAGGAAATACTACTTACAAAATAAAATAAATTAAATACTACTTAGGAAATGTCAGAAGCGAGGGGCACGGTTCGATGTAATCGATTTTCTTTTACCAAGTTATCATATTGTACATTAAAACTGTATCTCTATTGACAATGAGGTACAATAATAAAACTATTGTTACAATTTAATATTATTATAACAGTCTATTATGTAGATAATGCCTATAATGTATTGTCGAGCACATTATATCCGGATCACATAGGTTATAGTTGATGTATCGTAGAACAAACAAGCCTCGTTGAATCATTCAACAAGCCGTCCAAGTACAATGACAACACGGGCCAACGGTCGTTTCTACTAAATGCATAATTGCATATAGAATTCAACTCTGCAATACAGTTTTCTATTTAAACTTTCGATGTTACCCAGCACTAACTGGGTTGTGGAGGTCAGATAGGCAATCGCTCCAAGTAAAATCCTGATGTTCTACTGCATCCCGTTAGACTGGAAGCCGACCCCATCATAGTAGTCCCTAACCTATTTCGGCTCTTAATCTAATCCCTTTGTTATAAAAGGTGACCGAGGTATGGGGTATCCTGCATATTATTCTGTTTGTATGATTCTATAAAAATATTGCTAAGAAAACGTACTCCCGAAGCATACATGCATGAGAACTACACCAGATCTTCATCACTTTGCCTTAATTTTACTCACTGATCTGGAATCGAGCTTGCATATTATATAGATGCCATGGAGTTTCATTAAAAAAATGGTGATGTCGAATATAGGCAGTGCCGATCTAGTGGGCGTTGAGCTTAGGAAACCATTTACGACCAAAATCGTGTATCTGGAATGACATAACCATTACACCAGAAATACAAACATTTCATTACTATGACACACCCAGAGTCCGCTGACACACCGTCAGTGACGGCAATATTATGTTTCATTTGGCAGGGGGTGGAACTATTGCTTCATGTGGCACTACTCCAGGTCAATGACAAAGAAATTTAGCACAACAGATACGAAGTATGACTGCACAGCCCCGTTACCAACGATGGCCCAGCTCCTTTGTGCAACTCCCGCAGTACTTCAAAGGGACCTGCCCGAATTCTCTGCTAACGCTTTCGATGTGCATAGTTCTGGGGGATTGTAATATAAGAATCATCGATACCCACGCAACTTTAACTTTGGACCGACTTAGGAATGTGCCGGAAGGCATAAGATGTAGCTACTTAGTAACTATTGTTTATTTCGTAAGCTATCGATGAGACGACAATATTGATGACAATAATAGTTTTCATAACCTACTCAGAATTCTATAGATACGCATGGCAATCAATCACTAATGTACAATATTTTCATAAATTATGTAACTCTAATCGACTATTTGAATTTCGTAATGAGCAGCCTTAAGATTATTCTACGTGTGATTAATCATGTCCCATGAGGAAACACGCATGTAATGTAATTTTTGTTAATGTTTACCTACGTGGTGGTGGGTGGCACCATATCCAATTAACGATTTTCTTTTCAAACGGCTAAAGTTTAAAGCTGACTGCTGCCTCGCTGATCGAATGATGACAAGCGCGATGCAAAGCATAAGATCCTTTTTTTTTATTCTAGAAAAAGGGCTTTGTCGCACATGCGATTATGCCGCCCTGGTGCATAAGATCCTGTATCGTCCAAATATAATTGAATTATTCCATCAAGCTATTCTAAATACTAAACAGAAGTCTAGATTTGTACCCGATTAATCGTAATAGACTCACGTACCCCACATTACATTGGAGTAAATATTACTGGCTTTCTGCGGGCGAAACCTACTAATCAAATGTGCTTAACTTTTCAGGAAAGTTTGATATTAATTTCATAGTATGTACACAGAATGCTTAGCCAATACGTAATTACCTTAATTGTTAGCACTTTGTCTGTAGTTATTTTAACACTACGCCTATTCAACATCTAGTTTACAAAATTACTGAATTATAGGAGTCATTTAATTCCGCAATGTTGAAGTAGGTTAACAATAAAGTTAGCATAATTAAGTAAGATTTTCTAAACGATTGTAATTTTTTACTGCATCTTCTGCGTTTTAGCGTTGTAATTACTCTTGATTGCACTAATTATTTCTTAAAATATTTCCTGTAATGCGCCTGCGATTTTATTGTACCAACTTTATCCTTCGAAGAAACTTAAAAAAATACTGGCCAATTACTAATTCATGACTGCCCCGTTGGTCTCGTAGTCGCAAGTGCTACTGTTGAGCATAAGGTCCTCGGTTCGATTCCTAGGTCGGGCAAAGTGTTATTGGGGTTTTCCATCAATAATTTCTCAGTAGCAGCCACGGAGTCTGGATTTGTGCACTGTTGCCACCTATTACATGGAACTTAAACATAACTGGCGAAATGTGGGTATACTATTAGGTACACGTCTGCCTAACCCTTCGGGGATTTTAGGCGTGATGATATGTTATGACTATGACTGTCGGAGCTTTAGATATTTTTCCATTAAAAATCTGCAGAACAGCACTTGCTGCGCTTCTGAACCTGGCAATTATTTTCATTGATAATCTCAACGTTACTATTTCAAATGAGCATTGTGTCATTTATGATTATTCATAATATTCAATGTCATTTTCGTACAGTGACCCTTGTTTTATATGACCGCCTAAAAATCTTTAATTGTCTTCCTAAATAAGTATTTAAATCGCTTGAAATTAAATTCGGACAGACATGATTTCGCAAAAAAACACTTTTTGAGTGTTCATTTGTTCTGTCAATTTTCCTCATCGTAATTTAGGGAAACAATTTGTGTGTCAAACATTAAGTTACAGCTTGCATTGTATGATAAGCTTATTGCTCAGGCTTGGACAATTTACTGGTATAATAAAACAGGTCCGTTGGTAAAACTGAAAGTGCTCGGTAATTCCGGATTGTTTCCAAACCGATCTATTATTACAGCCGGGCGGGGCAGTGTAGGCAGTAGGCATTTCGACCGCTCCCTTGATCGACGATTTACACAAATTTCCAACATGAACAATTATCTAGATACTAGCTTTTGCCCGCGGCATCACTCGCGTTAATTTAGAATTTGACAATTAAACTCTTAAAACACTTCTTAAGTTTCTTTAATAATATAATTCTATCATGATTCTAAAGCAGTAGCGCCATCTAATGTCATAAGAAAGTTATTTTCGTTTTCCTCGGGAACAGTATATTTTTTCGGGATGGAAGGTACCCTATGTTCGTTTCTGTACACTTGACAACGTATATTCAAAATTTCAGGATGATCGGTTCAGTGGTTTAGGAGTGAAAAGGTAACAAACAAACTTACTTTCGCATTTATAATATTGGTTAGGATTATGACCAATCTGAGTATTTTTTTGGTATTTTGGTTGCGAAAACCCACGCAAAACTGACGTAAGCAAACATGTTTGAGGGAAAGTACCTAACTCTATAAAATTAATTAATACAATACAATTTGGATTAACTAAATTGAAAAGTTCATGGATTTTTTCATTTTTAAGTAATACAATATTTTCTAAATTTGGTTTAGCAAGATTATCATATTTTACATACGTCTCCTTTTAAACAATAACTTAACTCATAAGATTAATCTATGATTGATAATAAGAGTTCCGGTTTATACAGGGAAATAGATTATCAGAAGGATTTCGACGACTTCCGGCTTTACTTCCTGAGACAGAACTAATATTGTAACTAATCGATAAATTCAATCATGTATGATTTATATTAAAACCGCAATTACAGCAAAAAAACTAATTGAGATTTTAATGAATATTACACAAGTGGCTATGTCATACTTACGTTAACTTATTACTTGGCGTAATAAAGTGTTTATCTTTATATAACCGAATATTGTAACTGACTTACATACTTGTATTTAATGCCTTAGCAATAAAGTCCTTTGTCAGAGTTTCTCAGTAATAGCCCAAATTCTGGTTTTGTATCCGGTTGTGACCAGTTACCAATGACCAATATAGGCTCGCCCCTAACGTGGGGGTATCTACTCTAGCCCCACTTCTGCTGCCTCACCCTCCAGGTACAACAGGTGTGATGCTATATCATAAAGTGATGTGTTTGTGTATGACCCTGTTCACGTTCTCTTTCTTAAAAGCAATCTTTTATCCCTTATATTTAAACGCTATATTTGAAAAAGTGTTTGTCATGACTTCTGTACTTTCTCTAATCGCCACTCATTCACGATTTAGATCGGTAATTATAACACATTTATCTACAGCAAGTTATCTTAGTTACGTGTTCACAACATGGCCCATTCCCAACCATTGTTCTTAACGTTGCGACAACTCTTCCTACAAATTCGAGTGTCCCTTCGAATTGCACTAAAACATCAACAGCTCGAAGTACATCAAATTCACACGGAACGATTAACAAGTACTTCTGATTGCGTCAAATCTAATTACTCAAGCCAACGTCTTACATTTAGTGGTTTTATGTTAATTCCAAGGAGTTTTCGTGTGATCAAATCTCAATTAATGTTACTTTTCTCGCTTTGCTGTTAATTTAACTTTACTTAAGGGCTAATGAATGACGAAATCCACTTCCTTTTATACAAGTTTCGACACTGATAAGCTAACATTCAAGAAACCGTTAAGCATTAAAGAAATAATAAGCATGGTTTGTAAAGACCAAGAAGAAGAAAATTAATCGTTATTATATTTATTCATTTATGTACACACATAATACGTTACAGGACAAATTATTAACATAGAAGAGCACAAAAGTACTGCTTATTTCATAAGAAATGTCTTCCAGCAGACCAAGAAGATATATAATAATTATATAAAGATATAAAAAGCCCTGTTTCAAATAATTACTTAGAAGCCAATTAAAAAAAAAGTTAAATCATCATTAAATGTAAAAATAGACTGATGAGCAATTTACAAAATATGTTTAGTTGAATTTAGAAAATTGATGGTTTGTAGGTATCACGATCGATATTGATCCATAATAAAAACCAAGTAATAAAAAGTAAAGTCTAATCAACATAATCGTAATGGAAAACTTCGATCTAGTTAGGTACCTACGATATTAGACAAAAAACGTGACGAGGATCCCGAAACCTTTCGATCTATGTATTTATATCGTACGTCATGTGATTGACGGCACCATCAACGGATATCATACTTGATTGATTCGTAAATAGCAACTACAATGTACGTTAAATAACTCACAAAAACTTCTGACAAATTGGAGTCAAATTCACACTTCTATACAGTTCCGTAAAAGATGACTAAGTTCCAGGAATATCTCCAAAAATATTTTAATCATGAGTCATTATCTCGTCTAATAGCTCAACATTATTGACTTTTTTAGTCATTAAAATAATAGCCAAGCCATAATTAAGTGTTTTATCTCGTCCAAATTACACTGAAGAAGATTCAGGTAAGATTTTTTTGCCTTGACAATAAAATTGGGATGGCGAATTGACGTAATACATCACCTGACGACCAAAAAAAAACGTTATTAATTGCAAAATCAACGCAAAGTGAGCCTAATGTGCATAATTGATCGTTAGCAGGAACCATTGAACCCGGTATAAGTGATGTTTAATTGGGAGACGTCTCGACGAGCTTCGTATGGTCTATATTCAATTATCATCAGCGTGATGGTTGGCTTGGTTGATTATGTACTGCTTTGTAATTTGAGTAAATGAGGTTCATCTATTGTGTAGGTGTACCTACATACTTGTATGTCGTTCATGTAGCATCGTTAAGACACATAACGATGATTTAAGTTGATTCACTTGGCTCTAGTTTAGTCGCGTCAGTAACCACCATATTTCATGCTATACACAGTCAAGAGGTAGCTTTAATCTAATTTAGACTATCGGGAAAGTAAGAGGGTCGGACTTCCATTTACGCTAGGTTCATCATAATCTACAGTCTAAGGTTTGAATCACATCTAGCTCAGAACCGCATCGTCAATGCCGCTGTGTGCGATAACATTCTCGAAGGCATGGTAAAGTTAGATTCCGTGTTGCTAAATGAGGCACAACCCTAACGCTCTTAGAATAGGCTATCTTACACAGTTCTTTACTAATAGAATACCTACAACTATGGACATTTTGATTTCGATGTAGATACCACCTCTCGACTGTCTCCATCCATTTGGTGGCAAATCTAAATTGTACCGTTTATTGTCACTACAATAAAATATACCTGCTTTACGTTAACGCAAGCCCTTTAGTGACTCAAATCACATAAATAACTACTAAAGGCATTACAGTCCTTAATAGTTCACCTCAAATGGTTCCTCATAACAACACTATAATTTAAAGCGACAATATTAATTCAGTGTTATTTAGAATTATTATGTTCTGACGCTATATAATCTGATGTAATGTTTGTTATTTGCTTACACATATCTGCAGCTTCCTAATGAATAACAAAATAGTAAAGTTTATTTTTACATTGAGGAATTCACTTCGCAATCATGTTGAAATGAATTCTGTGATTTGAGATAAAAATGTTGTAATTTGAGTTGTACATTTTTCATAGGCTACATGATCTTCTTTGAGATAACTAATGTTGCCACCAAAATCACCAATCTTAGCTAGACTAACTGCTGGCGATTTTGACTTTTGTAAGTACAAAAGACTGCAGTCAAAAGATCCCATTTCCCTGAGCAGCCCATTTAAAACTACGAATTAAAACGAGTACCCTTTCCCATGCATTACCGAAAATGATAAAACTATTGTATTTAATTTGCTGCACTAGAAAATTATAATGCCATCGCAAACCTCAAAAATTGACCACAATTGGGAAACCTTCCTTGGCTGCTTGCTACAGAAATCTAGGACAGCTAATTGTAACTTACACAACACGTCCTATGAGCAAGACAAGTTATTATTTACTTAATGACGGGATATCCCACATGTTGCCAAAACACAAGAACATTAAAATAAAATAAGTAACTCGCCAGAACTAACATTTACTACAAACGGATACATTCATAAAAAAACGACTTCGTAAAACTATTCGTTATGCATTTATTGTGAGAATATGAAATAACTGTTATGAGGGTTATGTCATAAAGAAAAAAAGAACTAGTAAAACTCCTTTATAAGACAACATTCCAACACAATGGTCAGTTAGTAGGAATATGCAAATCTTTATAGTTCAGTGAAGCACCGAGCGACCTCACGACGACCTCGGCCAACATGACGCAGCATCACACCGCAGAAACTTGACCAAGTAGGAAGAAGCAAATTATCTAGCCACCACATTTTAAACATGCACGCTATAAATTCCACATTCTTTTGCATACTAATATGAAATAAAAACTTAATTTGTTTGCAAGCATTAAGAAAACTAATTCTCAAGCCGGTAATTGACGCCAGCTGTCATAATGTTCCACGTTTTCTCAGAAATATCATAATATATCCGTCAAACAGACGCGAGTCGTGCCGCCTGTCTAGGAAGAAGAAGCTATTTGCACAATATCTTCAACAATTTGATTATATCCTAAACGTAATAAACATAATTGGAGCGCGGTTGTAAAACAAGAGTGTATAATTCCTACATAAAATTAAATAACAACAAAGGAATTAGTCAGTCATACATTGTTCCTCGCGGTTTCATTGGACATGCTGCCTCGCTGCTCACTGCCTGCGATGGACGGATGAGATAAATATAATAATTTCCCACGTTAATTGAGTGCACTGTGACTGACTACGTGTCTACGTGTCGCAATCACTTTATTGTTTCGGATCAACAGACAACAGCCGGTGAACCTATCTGTGATTCGCATCAACCTCGAATTATACAATGAATTAATATTACTCTATTAATATCGAATTCATAGCGATATCAATCATTAGGATACCTGACACTTAAAGGTTAATTAAACGTTAATTCAACAATCTTGTGTTGTAGCAACAAAAACAAAGAGGTACCTAGAGGTATACCTATAATAATAATAAAACACAGATATTAATCCCGTCATTAAGCTACGGCCTTTACCATTCATTGTAATGAGTAACCGTCTGAGGTGCCTTCACAACCAGCACAATGCTGTTCACGCGGCGCGCGGCGTGTGCGCTCACGCATCTCGCTAATAACACCCTGCGCCTGCGCCGCACAATATTAATTATTAAACCCAGCGAAGCTTTATCTGCTCGCCGGCGGAATTGTCTTAATTCTCTTAGCACAGCTATCTACCAACATATCTCATTACAGGACCTTGGCTCGAATACCAACTGTCCGTTGTTTTTATACGCCGCTGTCATTTGAGAAGGTTGTACCGGAGCTCGGAGCAGCACTCAATGCAAACATGTTATATTATGTTGTTCGATGCACGCGACTCACGTTCGCACCCGTCACTCGAAAAATTACTCTCAGCGGGTAGATGATCTATTTATGTCTATGCACGTTATCAATCAAAATTAATTATGGATCCTGCTATTCAGATACTTGTGCAGATAATTTATCATCAGGTCTTAAACGCCCATGCACCTTGAATTTATTTTTTGATCGCTCTTTACAATTCGCTGATAATGTATAATGTTGCATTGATCTTTGATCTTAATAACTACAAAGGCAACGAATTGTATACCAGCAACAAGAAACGATAATATCATGACTGAAATATAATAATATTTCAGCGAGTAAAATAAATGATCGTTGCATTTGGTGCGAAATATAATGCATCGCGCATTAGATGTCGGTGGAGGCCGCCAGACGTTGCAACTAACTATTAAGTCGTAACTACGTCACGTTTACGCAAATTGCTAAATAACGAAAACAAACCGATTGAGAAGTAAATAGTCTCATAGTGAGCAGAAGCCGCCTACTCCGTTAAATACTTAAAATGTAGACAAGAGGCAAATTAACACCAGATTCTAGCCGCACAGGCAACGTCGTCGCGTCATCAAGGTTGTCAAACATTAGCATCACGAACTAATTCATTCGACAAACGCCGATTTCTGTTCAGCCCAAACTGAGTACAGTTAAGGCGTCGTCGGTTTTTTACCTCAGAAAATGTAAAGCATTTAACCTCTTGCAGTTCTTATTTGATATTCAAATTAACAGCTTTTACATATTAGTAGGTCTGGGACTCCAAAACATTTTTTTCGAGTGTTTACAGATTAATTGTGTAATCCACAGAGTTATTTATTTTGAAAATTCCTATTGTATGAGCTATTATATTCTATGAACGAAATGGAAGAACTTGACAAGTTCAGCTTTTCCTCTTTTCTGATCATCAAATGAGAGCATACTAGGCTTTTGACTAGACATTACCTGACAAAAACAGGTTTTAATAATATCAAGCTGAACAAAACTTCCTTAATACACTCTAATACGGACTATACTATATAATATGGACTAATTCAATTAACCTTCTATACACAGCATAGTGTAAAAAAATCTCTTAAACACAACTATGTCGATCGAGTGATGGGCAGTAAATTGTTTGTGGAACAAGTCAAGGTCAAGTTCCGAGCACTTGGCTCTGGCCAGTGGCCACACGTCGGGTTATGTAACCTCAGCAACCGGCAACCGGCCGCACTCACGTACTCAACAACCGTTGATTGATCTACTTTTAACCGACAATAAGTACAAAAAACTACCACGAAGTGGCCAGTATAACTTGACAGACGGAGAAGAGAATAACTCATTTTATGTAATAACTTTTACATACTTGCTCTGTAATGGATACCCCCGTAAAGGTTCAGAATACATTGGTGGTTGTCTGTTGTTATTGTGTTCACTCTTACTGTGTACACAGACAACAATAATAATATAAGACACAAAAGATATAATTTTGAACATTAATAACAGATGATTACTTGGCAGTTTATATGGTTTCGTCTGAAGAGACACGACAATACAAGACGAGAAATGTCTTTGATTTCATGTAACTACAGTGTAGGTTTTTGAGAGAACATGCAACCATCGCTACATCTATCTCATTTGAAGAATATTAAGACACGTTCCTAAACAACCACAGAAACCATGTCTGTTTGTGGTTTTTCTAGCAAACCAGCAAAAGCACGCTCTGAGGTTGTCACATCGCAAACCGTAAGGCCAGCTAACTGGTGTAAACATCGTTAACGAAAATCGCAGAATAAATTGAATTACTTCCTGGCAGTTGATCACCGCAAATAAAAAGCAGTGCTACCTTTCTCTAGGACCACTAAAGAACATATTAGTTAGGCTATTCAATATTTTTTGCATACTAGATTTTGTGTGGGCAATAGTGCCAATTTTGATCGCCACTTGAACGAAGTGCACTCAAAACAGATACATAGGAAAAACAAAAAATGCAGTTATTGACTTTGACTTTTGATGAAGTTCATAAGACTGAATCACGAATCAAACACTTGGCATGTGACGGTCACTATGTACTTAACAAATAATTTTCAAAGGCTAAGTAAAGTCTAAGTTAGATGTCATTATGAATATTTAAATACCGATTATGGAAGTGTTTTGTCTCTTGACTATGTGGAAATCAGGCTCTGTAATTGAATATCATAATCACCCGTTCCCAGAGTTCCCAGTGCTTGAACACAGGCTTGCTCTCTGTGAGAGGGAGTGGCTCGTTATAAGGGTTGCCAACTCTTATCTACACTAATATTATAAAGAGGAAAACTTTGTTTGTTTGTTTGTAATGAATAGGCTCAAAAACTACTGGACCGATTTTAAAAATTCTTTTACCATTCGAAAGCTACATTATCCACGAGTAACATAGGCTAAATTTTATTTTTGAAAAAAATAGGGTTCAGTAAGATATTTGGGTTTTTCGGACACAAGGTGTAAAAAATCAACCAGAAAAGTTACTTATTTTGCGTACGCTGCCTAAACTATAAAAGATAGAACCATAAAATGTTCTAATTAATTGTAGATCTTATAAATATCTACAAAAAAGTCCGCGACACACTATACCTATCTATGTCGAGTGAGGCACAACAACCATTTTTTTATCTTGATTTTTTTTTGGACTACATTTAAACGCATTTATTTTACTCATGCTATAATCCTTATCAAAATAAATTGTTTCATCACCAAGTGCAGTTTATGTAGATAATATTTGGTCTTTGAATGATTAAAATTGGACGCTTGGTTTTGAAGTTATGGCGAAATTAAAATATAACGATTTCTGCTGCACGGCCCGTTGCGAAGTGGTCACCAAGGCGGGGTGCGCGTGCGGGAGGGGAGTTTAAATTTGGGCACTGATTATGCGGTTACTTTGGATGAGTCTCTAGGTCAAATAGTCCATAATTTAGATAGTCTGATAGATGCTATACATATATCCTGACATCGAAAACTTACATCAAAATGATGATGATTTTCGTTGGCTGTGTTGTAGAGCAATTGTTTCTCCCAGGAATGAAACAGTCAACGAAATAAACAATTTAATTATGCAGAAAGCACCGGGTGAAGTTAAGTGCTATAAATCCATAGACACCGTCACTAACATCGAGGACGCAGTGCACTACCCCCAGGAATTTTTAAATTCTCTGAACCCCGCTGGGCTACCACCTCATGAAACTGTCGCTAAGAGTTGGCACGCCGATAGTGCTTCTCAGAAATTTAAGCCCCCCCAACATGTGTAATGGCACGAGACTTCTTATAAAGGAGCTAAAAGATAATTTAATAGTAGCGAAGATTATCACCGGCCCTGCAGCTGGTGAATTAGCTCATATACCAAGAATACCCATGATCCCTTCTGATTTGCCTATACCCTTCAAAAGGCTCCAATTTCCAGTAAAAATTTCTTTCGCACTAACGATAAACAAATCCCAGGGCCAAACATTCAAATTAGTAGGAATTGATTTACGAAAAGAATGTTTTACGCATGGGCAACTTTACGTTGCCCTATCACGAGTCGGGGCTCCCGACCATCAGTATATTTTGTTACCTGAAAAAAATTTTACGTCAAATGTTGTTTATAGAGAAGCTCTACAATAATCGCTTTAGTTATCTCCTAAAACAACGGGTTGCACTCCGGGACTGCTGGCAGAAGTGAAAACTTAGTATTAATTACAGTTAAATATTTTCATCATTAACAACTTTAACATCCACATACAGACAATCTATGCAGCCTGCGGATAATGACTGCGTCGTCGATGTTAGTGTCGGTGTCTGTGAATTGACCTGGGAATCATTTTGCTGACCGTGTCTTTCCTGGGTAGGCTTTTTGCAGCGGTAACCGACATCCACGCGGGCGGAGCCGCGGGCGACTGCTAGTTCACAGATATGTGGGAAACTTGGACAGAAATTAGGAAGACAAAAAAGCGGGACCGGCCTCCAAATGTACAGAAACGAGAAAAAAACAATTGTAATCCTTTTAATCAGTTTTATAAAAAAAATTGAAACAAAATAAACCCTTCACTATTACAAGGTAATCATCACATTTTTTTTGTACAAATCAGTAAATCACTTTGCCGTGGAAACGTGACGTCCCGCCTCACGCGGGACGGTTAGCAACCCCAGTCGTTATCCATCACGCGGGTAGTCTAGGTTGGAGGATATCACGTGTCTTCGAAATCTGGTTTTAAGACATTTTCGGTTTCCTCCAGACGTTTTTTTTTTCACTATTTTGAGAGCAGCACTGCACCGGAATTGAATCGCATTATTTTCCGACTCACACGGCAATTCCACTTATCCTTGATGATGATCTGCAATGACTTCCCAAAGCGAAGGTGAATAAGTAATCATAGAAGTTTTACAATGTTTCACCTTCCTTTTCCTTTTGCGATCTATATATCATAGGTACGTGACTGAAATCATGTGATCTCCCATTTGCAACATTTCCTTAAACGTTTCAATCTGAATAGTCAAAGTATGACATAGTATTATGCCTATTACATATTGCGAAATATTTTGAGGATGTGCCGTCACATTCTGCCGATCAAAGCGCCGTGCGTGCGCGCAGATCCCCAGAGCGTGCCAAAAGTCACGCATGCGTACTGCGCCTGCGGTCACGTATGTACACTGACAGACTAATTCACGTACATAAAATGCACCTAGGGCGGTTTGGCTTAAATGATAAATAGATAATCATATTTAATAAGAATCACCATCAGAAATCGTTATGAAATACTGCTACGTCTATATAATCGCCTCTACTGACGATCCAATGCACGATATAAGGTACCTATAGTCTTGCTCGGTGGGTTTTTACGGTCTCAATGATTTTTCTGATCTCATGAAATGAATTTTTGTTTGTGCTTTCCCATTTTTGCTTTTGAATCACTAACATTGAATTTGGGTTTACCTGAAGCGGGTATGTAATCTATCCTCAAACCTATCAGAAATCAATAAAAAGTAAAGACGAATACTAAATAATGCTAAATTCGTGTAATCAGTAAAGCGTAACTATCACATCTATAAAGAATAATTAGAATAAGAATAATTTATTTAAAAAGTATTACAAAAGTGTACATTTAGGCGCAGTAGTGTTATTTCTCAAACAATGGTATAATTCATGCTTATAAGTAAACTAAAATATATTTAACAGTTGTAAAGTAAAATAAAAGTAAAGTATAATTAAAATATATTTAACAGTTGCAAGTATTCAAATATTTGGTAGCGTATAAAGAGGGAATAAGGGCTGCGATTCTCCATTCAAATGTATTCCCTTTTTTTCTTCCTGAATAATGCCTCTTGAGGGTCTCCCTTGTTTGACCGAAAGGCATTTGACAAATTTTCACTTCCCAAAAAATTTTTCGCATAATTTCATTTGCCAAATTATTACTTAGCAAAAAATCTATTCACAAAAAATTGTAACGCAAACCTAATGTTTGGGAAGTGAACGTTTAAACTTATAACTTGTTTACCAACAAGTACTTTTAACATTTTTTATTTAGTCAAATATTTCAGTTGGAATAACAGTTTTTACGCAAAATCAAATAAGACAAATTCTAAACAGGTTATAATAATATGAATATTAACTATTCTTTTTTTTTAGTTAGTAGCGTTTTTTTCCATATTTTTTTTTCTATATCCTGGAGGTCACAGTTTTAACCTAACCTAACCATTTTTTTTTAAATAAGTAAGTAATTATCCTAATCTAAATAGTTCAGTTCTGGGTAACCCACTAAAACAATCTCTTTTTTCTATTAATGCAAGTCGTTTCTGGGGGGGTCACAGTTTTAACCTAACCTAACCTACCCTATTTTTGCCTTAATATTTTTTGTCTTAACAAATCATTTCACCAAACGTTTATTGTCTGAAGATTGTTTGCTGTAATAAATCATTTGAGTAAAGACCAAATGCCATAATGACATTATACATGGTAATATTTTGCCAAGTAAAAATTTGACCAAATAAAAATATGCGTACTAAAATCACTCGAAATATTGCAATGGTATAAAAAAAAGTTGCTAAAATTTGTTTGGGTAATTAAATTTGGTCAAAATCTTTTCGGCAAAACGGCAGGCTCCCGCCTCTTGAACATCACTTTTTTTTAAATCAAGGTCTACTGTAGACACGTCTCTTTCATTTCCTATTTTTCAGCAACTAATAAGTAAAGAAAATATGACCCTCCAAAAAATTACAAAAACAAACAAACAAAACAAAAACATTGTCCCATAATAAAAAGCTTGAACCTTCGAACCTGAGATCAAAGGTGAGCCTCAATCAAATTAAGCGTACAGCGTATATTCATTCAGCCGGGAAATACTCGCAAGGACGAACACCCAACATTAAGGCAAAAAATTGTGATGGTAGAACCTGCTCACAAAGTAGTGTATTCTCTTTATATTCGCCGAGAACACGTCGATAACACTATAATTACGCTGCAGGTTCAAATTACTGTAGTTATTAACTACAGGCATGCATAAGACCGCCTAGTGCATAAAACACTTGTAATGTTAAACGATAATCTTTAAAGCGAACCTGCTCTTCAGGCAAATCTAGTGTGGCCTGATATGACGCATGGAGCACTGCAGATACGAACTGGTGAGACTATACATAATATTCCGTGGACTCTACCGTTTTAAAATTTGTTTTCAAGAAGTCGTTGTTCCCTTAGCCTAAAGACCGTCACATTCACACACGGCAGAAATATAAAAGTTAAGAAGCACCATCATCTGCCTAGTCTTTTCCCAACTATGTTGGGGTCGCCTTCCTGTCTAACCGGATGCAGCTGAATACCTATCTGTGTGTCTTTGTGTATCCTATTTGTTTTTTTGGCTATCTGACCACTACAACCCAATTAGTACTGGGTAATAAGATACCCTTGGTAAGACTGGTTGTCAGACTTTCGGACCACTGACTACATGTAACGACTGTCAAAGATCTTCAAATGACACCGGGACCAACGGCTTAACTAGCTTTCTGAGGCACGGAGGAAGCTCGGTATGTAATGGGTGGTCACCCATCCACGGACCAGCCTAGGCAAGCGCGGCTTAACCTAGAGATCGATCCAAGCGGCTGTTATTATTTAGCCAAGAGCGAGCGAAAGTTAAGAAGCAAACCAAAATTAGTACTGATCAAGTATGATGGCTTTGGCCCATAGGTCATTGAATCCATCTGTTAATTCAATGGATCTCCAACAGTACGTAGGATCTTTGTTCCACCAACATTCAGCCTGTTTTGCCCAATAGGAAATGTTAACTGGCTACTGATAATGATCTGCGACCTTTCGAACACAATGCCCATTTAAAAGCAAAGCTGAAAGGAGGTGATCGCGTGTTCTCTTCAGGCAAGTACGGTTTCTTATGCTAAGTAGTGTTTAATTAGAAACGTAACGATGGAAATTAAAGATTATTTTCAAACATTTAGAAGAAGACTTACCTCTTTTAATGACCTAGCAGTGGCGAAGGTTCCATACAACTCGATTCCTCCTACCGGATTCCCTTTGAAAAATGGCACAGTCAGTATTCTATATTAAGTCTGTGTTTTAATTAGCATACCATTGTACGAAAACGGAGTGATGATCGTAGCTCATTGTTTAAGGGCCAGAAAATCATGACTGTTCATACAATTATGATTATAGCCCTTAAACACACCACAGTGATATAAAGTTATGAGAAATTACTTTGATTATTTTTACCATAGGTACATAAGCGTACCTTCGAGGCCTATCTTCCATAATGACAGGCAGAAGCTACAAAACACCATGATGTGCGACAAATCGTATAGCATTGGTTTTGTCTAAGTTCATTTAAAACACCTTTGAATAATAGTAATTTAAATATTATATACATAATACGCACCCACATAGTACGTCACATAAGTATTTCAAAATAATACTCAAGTGAGTAAGTACCCCTCATTACATTATCACTAAACAATTCTTTAAAAGTCTAAGCATAAAGAATGTGTTACGACAGTGTCCCTATGACCACTTGTCCGTATAGGTAGGTTTCTTGTGTAAGCTATTTGCCCAACCATTATAGTTTTACAAAGAATATTGGTAAAGAACAATTAGCTGACACTGCAATCAAGTTATCAAGTGTCAAGCAAGGTTATCACTGCGTAACTCACAACTACATACATGTGTTTGGCACTTGAAGCATATACTAAGTGATGAACTTTGTGTATGTGGTTATAGAAAATCTAGTAAGAAATTAACGAATGAATAGGAAGCTGCAAAGGTCGAGATGATTGTTATTTATAAGGTCCTTGAAATAAATAAAGGTTAAGTGGGACCAAGTACAATTACGGGCAATAAAAGTCATTGAAAAAGTACAGAACACTTTACTTTGCCTCATGAACGACATTTCTTAACGCGTGAAATGTCAAAATCACAAAGATTGCGAGTTGAACGACATCAGACATGCCTCTGCCCTTTACAGCAACAACGATAACTAACATCACACATTTCGCAAACCCGTAATAAATTGTTCGACAGAACACATTAAAATGTTTAATGTAAGGTACTCGAAAAACGGTCATCAAGAGGGCAACGACAGCCGTCAGACAAAAGCCATGGAGTGGCGATACCCTGTGAAATTAACATATTCAAAAACTAAGCACACTCGTAGGTATAGTACGAGGGTATGTCTCCACCGATCACGTTATCAGATTGAGTTTGCCACGGATCACGGCGAGTTGTATCCACTGATACCGTGATCCGATTTTCTCGAAAAATGAATTAATGTTTTTACCCACTGATCACGATATCCGTGGCTACAAGATTAAAAAAATATATTTTCGAAACTGATCACGTTATACAGAGACAAGAAATAAAGTATATAAAAGTAAAATCAAGTAAAACAGTATCCCCAAATATCGACGTCAAACGGTTAAACATGTCAAACATGGAAACATATATAGTAGGAACATAGGCCAAATTGGATAAAGTCAACCGTAGGAAACAGACATAAACACCTCTCAAATAATTCAGAAAGCCGCTGGCTGGGCACAGTTGATCCTTATAATATTTTCAAAGGTCAGTCACTTCCGCTCTAAGTGCCCCGAGTTAAGTTAAATGTTAAGCGCCCGAGTTGAGTTTCAGAATAGAGAATCAAGAACGTTTAGTACCGAATGAATGTAGTGAAAAAGAGTGATTGAAACTTAATTTACCGATGGAACCTGTTATATTATGTCGTACGGTCCTTCGTCATAATATAATAAAGTTACGTGACACGCATCTGTTATGGGCTCATAAACTTCATAAGGAGCAAGGCTGAGTCACTGATGGAGGCAAGGTGCTTCGTCCCCTGTGCCCTCGACTTCGAACGACCGTGACAGGTCCATGACCACACTTGGAAGTCATCTGATATGGATGCAGAGGCTTTTTCCTGATCTCTGCGCTTAAGATTAATGTGAAGTGCACGTAGACGGTGTTCCTTGATTTGATGATCTCTGAACAATACTGTATGAGCCAAGGCAAATGAGGTTTTTATTTAAATTAGTAACACTACATAATTAATCATTTTAAGGAATGGTTGAATGTAAGGACGTCCGTAAATTGCAGTTTTGATCAAGGTAACACCTGTTCCCTTTAGATTGTTTGTCTAAACTATTAACTACGGGTTTATTAGCTAAAGTTCACAACACTGAGGTATACGCAATATTTGAGAACGATTAGGTACCGTGACCTAACGATTGAAAATAAATCAATTGGTTGCAAACCTCGCAATCGTTTGTATTAATTAAAAATAACCCAACATAGGCTGTGCAAAATAAACGAACAGTTTGCAAATTGGCGGTTCATATACATGAATTGTACGTTATAGCAACACTAAAGTCACTAATTTAACATAGTATGCGTGTGTTCGCATAATGACGGTTGTGATCGCCCTTGCTATCACCGATGGACATCCAAGGTTATTGGGGCGGCCTTCCTCCGAGCACAATGACCCAAGCTTGGTTTCCGGGAGGTACAGGGCAAGGTTTCTTAATAGGAGCTTAATTCTTAATAAATTGGTGTTACTAATGATGCTGTTCGTTTTGTGGGCGGACATGTGACGTTTAAACGTTTGTCTATATCGCGAACACTATTATTTAGTCTGATGGATATTCTTTTCTTAATTAATCCCGAGATAATGTCTGAATTATAATAACTCATTCCTCGTTTAAATATTTTTACAGTCCAATTCAAACACTAATCTTCGAGTTTGCTTCTCATAATGCTATTATAACTAAGGAAAAGTTTATAAATACCTAAACATCATTTTTAAGAGTGGACACGCTTCTCATGCAGTTCGCATTCGGCTTGTTTACTAAAAAAATAATTTTTTCGATACGATTTCAAGGTAGTACAAAAATAACTTTAATTTAAACTTGACCATGAAAGTGAACTCTACACTGCTGTTTTATTTCAATAAAATTTTATGTTAGGTCTGAAATAATCTTTAAGATATGCAGAAAAATTGTAATAGTAATATATAACATTCGTCGTAGATTTACGCCGTACCAATTGGCCCGCAAGTTGAAAGTTCTTATGAAGAAAACGATCATCATTATTATAAACAGATTCACATAAGTTTACGTAAATAATGCCAAGTATTTACACTTACTTAAATCTAAACAACGAGACAACAACATTGTTGATACTAAGAGCAAATTGTTGTTTTGCTAACATGGCAAACTTTGTCGAAAATACAGTTAAGGTACGAGCTCGTGGCCGACTGCACTCAGCAGCACAGACGTCATGTCGTTCCGACACCACTGGTTTCTATGTGTTTCTATGAAATACCTTCCGCAACTAGCGACACGTCGCTCGACTACACGCCACACGATCGAAGACGACGACGTGTCCCGACCCCAGATCTGTAGTGCCACCGACGTTGGAGCGACAACAGAATTTTTCTCAAAAAATAAGTTTTTCCGCTTCAAAACTGATAAACGCAAACGCACGATGCATTTCAGCATGGAACGTGTGGCTTGTCGTTTTTCTCTCTATAATTGTGTGATAAAAACAAACGTCAGTGTCGTCTTCTTCGTCTTCTAACAAAAGATAGAAGAGTAAATCGCGATCGCTAATCTCAAACACGTCAGACATCTTGTGTCACGGAACATTCAGAATACAGCGCTGCCGTCTACTGCAGCCATCTGCGGTTGGGTTCCAAATCATGACTGCAACGACATGTCGCTGCGACGTGTCGCAACGTCACGTCGTCTGCTGCTGCTGTATACAGTCAGCTACGAACCCGTACCTTTATTGTGAAAAGTATACTAACATGGGACACACAATCACACAATGGGTCAACATGGGCAATAAAGGATTAAGACGTAATGCATCATTTGCTCGTACTTAAGCAACTCAACATCGTACATCATTCGGCTATACAAAGGGAAAGCCAAGCCAAATGTACGTAACTGTCGGCAACATATCATTCTGCCAATATCCATGAACCACTCCACATTAAAAACACAAACTGCTGTATTTAATCACTATAAAAACATAAAGGAATTGCCATTTGTGGTCCAATAAACTTGAATCTACGTAACCGTTGTTTGAGTACATACAATTATATGCATTATGTATAATCTTAGCACAATTATATGCGGCATGCGGTAAAGAGCTTTTTAGTACAAGAATATTATTTCCCCCATTTATAGGCCAACAGGTTATTAACAAGAATTAAGGGACAATTTGCATTAAATGTACATATAATGCATGTAATTTAGTGTTCAAGTGTTCACCCTTGAACTTTACAAACCACTTCATTATATTATGTATTATAATATTTATAATAGCACCGGTATGCACTGTCAGATACACAACATATTGTATGTTAACATTGTTATCTTATAGTAAATTCATTGGCACCGTAAGAAGTTTGAATAAAACACAAGATTTGGATCTATGTTGTAAGATCGATTCGAAATTCCCTGCGACAATCACGGACTTTCCTACAAAATTCTGACCAATTCAAAAACATCTGATGACGACCGATAATGTTTACTTATGGCCGCTTCAGGAGATATTTTTTATGTGAAAATGATTTTAATTTATATAACTTTTACTGATATTACTAGGAGATATTATTAGAAGTATTACTATAAAGAAGACATAAACAAACAAACGCTTAACGAAATAAATTTAAAGATTTATGTTAAATCTTTATTAAGCTTGTGCTAAATAATAAAAACATAACAATTCATTCATATTCAGCCTCGTGTTGTCAACAAACTGCAACAGATAGCTAATTTAAGCATTGAAACAATACAGTTCCGCTATCCATTCTGTCTTATCTATACAGAGTGACCATCGACATATTAAATTGACAATTATTAGTTTCAAAGTCGCTTAAATAATCATCATGTAACTGTAACACTGTGTTGAATAAGTTTTCCATCCAACATGAAGGTCCACTTCAAATGGTCCTAAAAGAAATAAACATAACACATAGCAGTCAAATGTACTCACAGAGCACGAAGTAAATATGTAGTATCGTGTTGAATTCGTTCTTGAACTTCTTTATTTTTCGTTAAAAATAACGTCTCAATCTTGAGATATTTATATCTGTTCGTTCATGTGTGAATGTGTAGAACTATTAATCAACTGAAACTATAATAAATTCGTTGTCATCGTGTACGGCCTCTATATACTCAAATATAATTTCACATTGCTTAAGTATGTAGCAGAGAAGTTGGCAAATAGGGCCTTAATCGTAACCAGTTCTCCTCCACGAAGGTTAAATATGTTCTGTATAATAAGAAGTGAACCAACCTCGATGGAATACTTCGGAGACATTTCTTCCGGTAACGCACCCAGTGAATGACGGCCCGTTCTTATCATCGGGCATCTCAACACTTCCGGCAAACCACTCCACGTGCCTTAATTTATGTCAAGAGCTTTATCTTGATAGAGGTCAGTAATTTGTTATTGATTGAACATTTTATTGTATTCAATTTTAACAAATATCAATTAAGTTATCGAGAATTTTCCAACACCTCCATTAAGTTCAAGGTTCTGAAGACCTTCAAGGTACAATGGCTGGCTATTATATCTATTTTTAGAACAATATCTTGTATCTTAAAATAAGAAAGGTTAAAAGAATGTAGATGTGCTTCGCGTCGGCCTCTATAGGACGAGCAAAACTCAAGTATATTACTAGAAGTCATTCACCCGGCTTGGGTAGCAATACCGATCGAAGCCAAGCGCAGCCTTAACGAGAGATAAGTGTAGTTTTTACCTACTATTGCTTGTTCATGCGAGGAATGGAGTTCTACCTTAGTTCTAGAAGCCGCACCATTAATAAAATACAGCTAACAGTCGCCCACCGCATAGTTCATGGGTAATATTTATTTTGGCAACTGTAGACAAGAAGGAAAAATCCAAACAAAAACTCTTTCTTGATGCAACTGTTTAACAAAATGCAGATACATTGCTGCAACGGCTATCTGCATACGAATCACACAATCGCAGTCCTTGCAGCTTTTACTAAACGCGATTTGCTCCGTATTTCACACTCCGTGGGTTTCTTACGCAAAGCACACAATCTCGGAGTATCGCGAGCAGTTTATTATTTAATTAGTGGCTGAACTGAGTGCACCATGAGGCGTAAGGCAACTACATCCGTTTCCCGAAGGCGAAGCGACGCGGGAGTGTGTCGCAACTCCTGCGCCTGCGCATGCGCCGCGTCATCGCGCCGAGATACGATACCACTTGCGACACTGTATTGTTTTCTGAATTATAAAAAGGGTTTTTATTTAACACTTGCCATTCAGAACTTTTGTTAATGTTGTATCGCAGGAACCTATGGTTTATTATACTGGAGATAATCTATCTCTTAATTATTCCTTCCAAAAACGTTCCTGAGTTGGCTACATTATAAATCCATGGCCTTAATCACAACACCTGTGAAACTCATCAGTAGTCACAGATTGTACCTACCTACATAGTGCTGTTTATTAATCATTAGCTGTAGTCACCTGTACTTCAAAGATGGGCACCATCCATCTCGTAAAACTTGCGACAAGTCCCATCACTAAAATTGGTAGTGATGAAGTCTACCCAATTAAAGTCTTATACAGTCATAATGATAATTTTATTAGGGACTTATATAACCAAACTCGTTTCGGTATAAAATTAAATGCTAGTATAATCATCTACGGCGGCAGTACATAAATCTGCTGCACTGAATATTTGTGTCAAGTACGAAACTCGTCTTATTTACATATAGAACAGTTAGTAGTCTGCAGCTTGTAGGTCTGACACTCAGGCCGAGATCTACAAATGTTACTTACGCCGTGCTTTGTCTTACACCCCTAACTATAGTCAAGTTAAAGAAATTACTTGAGTTTAAGTAATTACTTATGCAAACATTTTTATGCAATGGACAAGAATTTAAACGAAGTAAGAACCGTCAAAGAAAGCACAGCTAAGAATTCGATCTTTTGACAGTTCAAGCTTCAATCAATACTAAACTACACTATAAAAATCGTATCTTAAGTAATTACTTTTATTATCATTAAAACTGAAAACGATAAATGGATATTTTCCATGTTTACTATTGGTTTTGATGTGTCGATATTTCGGCGCTGTTGCAAGTACCGTGATCACAGATAAACTGAAGTTCTTGCGGATGGGACAAACAAAAAAGAGGGTAGACCGATTTGTCTACTCTTAAACAGAGCAGACAAATCGGTCTACCATCTTTATTGGTTTGTTTTATTACTTTTATTAAAGTAAACTTGTTTAAAGATACGGGTGTAAGACAATATGTTTCCTGTTTCTTAAAATTTGACATTTGTGCGACAGTGATAATCCTTAGCAACAGTATCTCCTAAGTACCGCTTCTAGATTCCGGCCTTAGCAATTAGCACCTACCCTTAATTAACCAACTTGTCTTTGTATTGCATCCATAGAGAATTTACATAATTTGTATTTATTATTTGCATGAACACGAACATGATACCTAATGTCTATAATCTGAATACTAATATCGTATGTATGTATGGAAATGGTATGTATCTCTAAAATGCCGACTAATGGCATTCGATAAACCGCTTCGTAGGTTATGTTTGATTTTAATTAATAATTGAGTTCCATTTGTATTTGCGTAACCAATTTATAAATTCGTAGGTCTATGAGAACTTTAATTATAATTCATATGATAAACAGATAACCTACAGCAATTAAAACGGGCTCTCCAATTTATCTCAATACCCATTTCATTAAACCTATAAGTATATCCTTTTGATACGTTTCAGTTTCATGTCCACAAGTGACCTACATCTACGTAATCACACATTCTTGCCTCATACACATCATTATCTTAATATTTTTACAATAATGTAACGTCTTTTCAAGAATAGCAGAATTAGTCACACGGACTGCAATTCCAAAATTTATCTTCAAATTAAACTGGTAAATTACTGAACAAGATTATAAACTGAAATAATTTCTGAAGTAGGTGTAAGAATATTTCAGAATATCTGAAGTATTTCGTCAAATTTGTTCATAAAAAATACTCAACCGGAACAGTGTACGCAACTTTAATATTTATGATGACTACTTGTAACATACTTACAATGCTCTGCTTTATATTTTTATGAAACCAAGGATCATAAATATGATGTGTGTAATTTAGTTAAAACCTAATTGCCTTCTTTCTCATCGTTTGTGTTACCAAAGCCTTCGTAACGAGGTTCATAATAACATGTGTGGAGGCTTTACTCATTCAATGGGAACCAAGTTTACAGTCAGAATCGATCAAAATTGCCACTTCTGTGCTTCGACCAGAATTCTCTGTAGTAGACGTTTAAGTAAGCTTTTGAGCAATTGACAACTTCTTTAAATATTTTTGCTGAGGACTTAAAAAGTGATTTTTTTTTTAAGTTTTGAGTTGAGTTTTACGATTTAGTCTTGACATGCGTGCACTTACTGGACAGGTCCACTCAAATCATCTCAGACTCTACTCCGACCAAGACAATGTCTGGACTTGGAACTTGACCACTGAGTTTGTTGTAGTGTTTCGTGTCAGGTTAGATAGGAAACATTTACATATTAAAGAAACTATCTCCTTCCAACAGCTAAGTACTAAGACCTCCATTGTTTCAGGCTGGGTGAGCGATGAAGGGGTGGTTCGACGCGTTCCGCGAGGAAGGCGGGCCGACCCTGTACGCGTACCACAACCGCACGGCTGTCGCGGCGGACGTGCCTGCGCTTGCGCTTCTCATCGCGGCTCTCACGCTCTACGTCGCCTTCCTCGCTGTCTTCCCCGGCATCAGGAAAGAGGTTGTACTCTTTATATATTACTTTTTTTTTGCTCTGGGGTCCTACTACTTTCTCTAAAAGCAGTATTATTTTAATCTTATTTCATACTTTTCGTAAGATGGTGACAGTAGATGTTATTTAATTATACCTGAAGTGAGTTGTATACCTGAAGCTAAGGGCTTATACAGACGAGCGGCACTTTGCAGACGATAGCCGTTGACAGGAGCTGACTACAGTTATCCTTGCTTTTACTAAAGTAAAAGCCCTAAAGGCTATATTGTCTAGCTCCAACAACAACTCGATAGACAAAGAATTAACTTCTCACAGACACCTTTCATTTTTTAATAAATGTTCATTAATTATATAGGTCCTGTGCACTGTGCACTGTGCAGTCCGGTGCGAAGTAATATTGCCTCTGCAGTTTAGATATGACTGGTCTGAATGAATTGAACACCAGAAATGTCAAACCTTCACCTTCCCGAAGATTAACATTTGATAAGTTAAAGTAGTTCTTTCTTACCTCGAGGTTCAAGATAACAACGTGGTGTGATTGTAAAAGTTTGTCACTGATTGTTTCAGTAGTAGCGCAGAATACGTAATAGTACAAGTAGTAGGGTAGGGTAGTAATTACGTTCATGATATAAGCATTAATTTAATTAATATCATTAGCATTTCATATAGCAGCCACCTATAAACACAGATAATTGTAAATACGGTAAATACCTATGTTTGAAGCTGTTAAATAATAATTAAATTGAAAACCATAATTATTTCCTTTGCAAGTAGACAGAGTCAGTCAAACGTGTAATTATACGGTTTGATTACTCCATAAACACTCCATGACACCTTTCATCGCTCAGTCCGCTGTGGTAGGCCCTCACTTTTACAACGTACTAATAAAGCTTTATTATTTGACTATGTCTATGAACATTCCTGACAATCTAATGGCCATTGTTTTGTTTTAATATTCCGCCTAACATAGTATTATCTCCACCTGATTGTACTACGGAGTGCGTTACTTACGAAACGCCTGCAGAAATCATGATAATGACTAGGTATAACTCATAACAGCTACATTAAGACCTATCCATTGTTTGTTACAGAGATTCTCAACGTTCACGATAGTCACACTGAGTCTCTTCGTCGGCACAGTCATCCTAGGTAAGCATTATGGAATATACAACTTTCCACTTTCTTTGTTCATAATTAGTGAGACGTAACCGCACAGTTTTTGCAGTACTACTCCACAATTTTAACACTACATTTAAAACGTCAATCATTGCAGCAGACGTAACAGCCTTGGCAACGATTTTAACGACTTAATTACTCTCATTTGCCATGAAAATTCTAATGGACACTTAATTAAAATGCAAGTACGTTGCTTAAAAACAACAAGAAACTAGAATATTTATTAAATTTAGTAAAGTTTTATTTACTAAGATAAAACTAATAGTAGTGTTTCGTAAATGTCTACGAAATGGTGAGGAAATATAAATTATCGTACGGTTTACAGAGACCTACTATAGATGACGAAAATAATTGTTGATAGATACTTTACAATAATTGACAAGATGATTGGGATGCTTATTTCTAAATCATGCTTGACGTGCGTGCAACAGTGCAAATAGCATTTGGCAAAGTGAACTGTACAATACGTATTTTAAAAGACATAGGTACACTTTGGGGGTGGGGAGGTAGTTGATGATGATGATAATAATAAGATAAACCGTAGGATTTCGTGAGGAAAACCAGTATCTGGTTAAACTGGAAGCCTGTTATAACGAGTGCACTGAGAAAAGGTTAATGATGAGTGAGGATGAGGAAAAAATATACCAAGGTAAAGATTAAGAACATTGCCAATCTTTAGGAGTTAGAAAATACGTCTGAAGAAGCATCCAAAAATATTTGTCTTAACAATATTCTATGATCTCTCCTTAATCAAATTAAGATCTGTTTAGTAAAGATTTTGTAAATATTTTCGTAATGAATCTGCCATTGTTTCGGGTGGCCGGTCGAATGGTGAAATCAACTTGCCTTTTGCCATTGACCGCGATTTTCGTGTGTCAAACGCAATTTTGGCTGCGCACCTCGTGCGTACACGTCTTCATCTCCTGTTACCATGCAGACATATTTGTAGTACGTATCATAAAACGAGGTAGATAGGGATGAGAGGGACAAAACTTTAAACGGGATTTCAACGTAGAACATAAATTATTTGTAACTAAAAAGGTTTCGTTTATTTTTCGTCTTTCGTTTGTAGGCACGCTAATCTCCGAAACCACCCAACCGATTTCAATAATTTTTTTGAATGTGTACGGCTGGTTCTAGCTTGAAAGATAGCTAGTTTTGGGCTACTTTTTTTCAAACATTCACATCAACATTTCCACGCGAATTCGCGGACAACAGCTAGTTTAATATAAAATTACAAAACATTAAATTAATTTGAAAATTATTTTCAAAGTTTTGTTTCGATTCACCCCGAGTTCATAATCACCCCGTTTTACCGATATCCGCTTCGTAAAATGTCGTAAGGTGTCACGATACGATTTCTTATCGTGTGTACGGTTTGGTCCTTAGTAAGCTAAATTCACTGTTCCAGATTACGCCCACTCATACTGACAGTCTGACACCGATTCATTATAAATTCAATGCAAGTACTGATATTCCGGTTGCGATAATTTTAATAACGGTACAAGGCAAAACCGTGTTGTATGCAAAGTTTACAAATGCCATTACTGGGACTGAACTGAATAAGTTTAGCTGGAAAGTTTCGATTGTCTGCAACGACTGTGATACTTCGTCAAACCTCAACAAGTCCTTTCATTGCAGTTTTAATTTATAAGTTATATACAGCATGTATCAGAAATTGGTGGTCCTAGTAAAGGATGGGATATTGGGTAATCTATGGGGTATCGTATTATCCATTACTAACTGGGTTGTGGGGGTCAGATAGGCAGTCGCTCAATGTAAAATACTGGTATTCAGCTGCATCCGGTTAGACTGGAAGCCGACCCCAACATAGTTGGGGAAAGACTATGCAGATCACCAATAGAGAAAGTTGTGCAGTTTGATAGTGTGGTATAGACCATAACACACTCTTAAATATGTCCACACATTTCTGACACACGCTGTATAGTTACTGTAGAGTTTTAGCTCAAAGTTGAATCACTTTTTCATCTAAAAATACCTTCTATTCAACAAACTGTTCTATTGTCATCGAGCCTCGGAAGTTTTTACTAATGTTTTTGTGGTGTTGGTTCCAGTTTGTAAGCATGGCTCGTCGTGGCACGTGTCGGGTGCCCGCGTGTCCCGCGCCGCCTACCGCGCCTTCTCCGCCGAGCGCCTGGACTGCTGGCTGGCTGTGCACGTTGGCCTCGGACATGTCAACGTCACGCTCACCGGTATGATTTGTAGCATGTGCTCGTAGAAGATTATATTAAGAATAGCAAAATAATTAAATTATTGACGTTTAAAACACAGGTTAATTTAACAGGGTTCGAAACCTGGATTCGGTGAGTAATGCAAATAGCTATTTTCATAACGCTGTCGTTTATTAAAACAGTCTTTAGCATCCTTCTGGGAAGCCCCTGATATTTTCTTAGGTCTCCATTTCATCTTTTTCTAATAATCTGAGACTCACACGAATCTTTAGAAACTAATAACATTAATGGAAATCCTAGCAACACAGGAGCACTCTTGCAGGAACTTTTAAATTGTGTGTGTAATTTCCTAATTCCAGCCCTGTCCTGGGGCAACACGAGCGTGGGCGACCCGGGCGTGGACTACAACGAGCAGTTCCGCTGGGAAGAGGCCGGGGCCATCCAGGAGTTCTACCGGGACGGCCTGGCTAGAGGCCTACCCTTCCCTCTACTGTCCGTCGCAGAACACTTCGCGGTGCAGCATGAGGGCTTTGACTGGGGGGCCAAGTACCGCGCCGCGGGATATACCACATCTACATTACTGTGGTATGGACATTATCCTACTTCTTGGTTACCTTATTAACAATAGACTTACCAATATTCTAAACGAGTAAACCGCTCACACACGTGATGATTGTGGCTGGGCCGGATGCAAAAGGTGAAAGACAGGATGTTGTGATGCATTTTAAGAGACGCCTATGTCCGGCAGTGGACTGCGCTAGGCTAATTTGATTGTATAATTTAACTTCTATGGGAAATACAAGCGCGATGTTGTTTCTGTTCTTAGTCCTAAACAATAGAAAATGATAAGTACAGTCTTTTCGGAGATTTGTCCAAAAACCAATAAATCATCTATCATTGAAACAGATTCTAACCAGTTCATATTGATGTTCCAGGACGGCGCTAGCTCTATGGTTACTGATGAACCTGCTACTCGTGGTGGTACCGCGATACGGCGCGTACGCAATGGCCACGCTCGGCGTGACACTGTGCACAGCCGCGGGAGGCTACTGGGCGTCCCTGCCTCACACGCCTCTAGTCGTGCGCCTCGACGGAGCCATGCTGTTCTTCTCGCTAGGATGGTGCTTCTGGCTTGTGTTGATAGCAGGTAAGGTTTGTGAAGTTGTGTCATTAATAACGAAAATACTTTCATTGCAATGGTACAAAACATACTGTATTGATATATCAAGCGATTTAGCCGCTGGTGTGGTCACTTCTTGTGACGTTTGTATTTCTTATATCGTTATTTCACAAATGCGTTCTCAAAGTCTCGAACGTCCAGAGAATCGCAAATCTGCCACGGTAATAAGAGGAAAGATAACAGAGCCACGTCAATGATGATCATCATCTAAAGGTTAAACAACCCCGGGTAGGTCTTAAGCCTGGTCGAGTATATTACATGCCTTAATGATGTCATGGTAAAAAGAAAATTTTAACATACCTATTATCATTGTCATACTTCAGGCACACGCCCTTTTAACATTGTTATTAACATAATAAAATATAATAAGTTTTTATTACGTTTCAGGCTGTGTATGCTTAGCAGTGGGTCTAATAATCGCAATTCTGGACCTAGTGTGGCCTCACAAATTCTCCACCGTGCTGGAGGTGGACTACGACACGCCGTACGATAGACACGTGCTCATCGTCGACAGCCGACAGCGAGCCAGACCGCAGACACAAGCCTCGTTACCTACTAGGATACTAAGGTGGGTTATGGTCTAAGCAGTTTTTGCCATGCCGAACCAAAGTTAAAATAAGACTTAATTTGGATTAAGCTGTTTTGTATGGAGTTAATTTTATGCGATAAGTCAATAACCACAAGGTAATTGAAAGGGTTAGGATGCTTGAATTAACTTTAAAATACATGCCTCACCTCTCCGGAACCTCCGGCAAATTATCCGCTTCGCTGATCTTTGTTCGTGGTTCTGACACACGCGTGTCTCAGCCGCTGAACATTAGGTCCTGGGTTTTATGTACCCAGTCATAAAAACGGAATATAATTGGCCTTTTCCTTCTGGAAACCTCAGCCGCAAGCCATTTTGTTTACCTGAGCCTGGGGGATATAATTCGGCCTGTTTTTGAATGACCCCTTATCCAATCTAACACATAGATGTAGGTAGACGACAAAACACCGCAACCTGCATAAAAAAACCCAAATTCTTCTGTCCCTAATACATAGCGCTTCTGAACATTGCAGAAGACTGTCATCTAAGACCCGGGAGGCAGACGGGCAGGTCTCAATGACAGTGGTTAGTGAGAGGGGTCGAGACAACCCTGGTTACCAGCACGAGCAGAGGAAACCCAACTCACCGTGGAGGTACCCGCTCTTCAGGAGACAGATTGACAGGTAAATGAGAACTTACAAATGAGGTGATACAGCTGAATAATTATTTTCAGGAAAAATGGTCTATTATAAGTTACTCAAAATGCCTCCGTACCTCGCAAAGCACGTTAAGCCGTTGGTCCCGGCTGTCATTTGTACATCTTTGACAGTCTTTACAGGTAGTCAGTGGCCCGAAAGTCTGACAACCAGTCTTAACAGGGGGTTTCGTATTAACCAGTAGGTCTCCTCCACTAACTGGGTTGTGGAGGTCAGATAGGCAGTCACTTCATGTAAAATACTGCTATTCAGCTGCATCCGGTTAGACTGGAAGCTGACCCCAACATTGTTGGGAAAAGGCTGGGCAGATGACATAAGTTGCTCAAAACTTTTCAAGCAATTAATAACAATAATGCTTCAGGGACATACGACGATAGTTCGTCGTATGTCCCCGTTTTAAGGGCACTTTTTATGGGCGTTCAATGTCCTGGAGCATATTATTCAGACGTTCTCCTCTTAAGTTGTACGAAATGACTTGAGGAATGTGGGAGGAATCAAGCTCACAGCAGTGGAAATAAAAAATACTGCTTCCAAATCAAAGATTCAATGAACTTTAACAAAGCTATGTAATGTTTCAGAGCGGACTCAGCGTCAAGCCTGGGCTCAAGTATAAACGGTAACAGTTCCGGCATCAAGATGTCGCCACTGGCCGCGGGGGCGCTGCCGGCGTCGCCGCCCGCCATCCCTGCGCATAGGTACATTACGAGTACTTCTCAGTCTTGTCGCTATGTTAAATAAGTGCTGCTTGCTGACATTATTTTGTGAAGTGAGTATTGATGCATATCCAGAGGTGTCGCCGTAGGATCATATTCATCATCATTTAAAATTTGACAAAAGCATATCATAATCAAAACATATTCGATGTTTCCGATAACAGAACTTATTTTCATAATTAATGGAAAGGATTCTAAACAAATAATTATACAGGGTGAAATTAAATTAGCTAGCGAAACTCGCAAACATGATAGGTATCGTACAAAGATGTGTTGACTTTTTTGAGCCGGTCGCTGGCAGTATAGTTAGTTACTCAATAAAAACCCGTTTGATTTCTATTATATGTTTAATGTTTAAATCCACTACTTCTACGGAGTTTCGCGAGCTTATTTCATTCGCCCTATATAGTTGTTCCAGCATATTAACCACTACAAAAAACACATTCACAATACGGATGTTATTAAATGCTTGCGTCTCCACTTTCCAGGTACCGACCCCAAATACCAGCGGCAGAGCGAGTGAAGGACATGTGGTGATTAGTGTAATAGTAGCATAATTTAATTACACTCAATAATAATAGGTGTTGTTGGCGGTACGTCATCTAAAGATACTGATCTCTAAGGACCTTCTTACACGGTGAATAGACGAACCCACGAGTTGAAACAAACTTTTTAGTGATATAGACGTAGGAAATTAATCATGTAGAAACTCTGCAAATACGATCAAATAAGTAAAGTACACACAGCGACACATCAAGCTATACATATTCAGTATAACATGGCCTCACTTTGAATAGATTTCCGGTACAATGAGAGATCTGCATAAACTAGTTTTGTATAGCTTGAATGGTCGCCGTGCATACCATGCTTATTGTACCTAAGGACTGGTTACCGGCTACAATGAAAATATGAAACGTCTCGTGAAAAGTTTCCAAGCTAATAAACTAAATACCTTAATATTCAAAACTTCATGTTTCATATTTTTAAAGGAAACCAACAACTTTAAAGCCAATTGACAATGCTGTTTTTAAATAAAATAAAATTGTAAATATGTAAATTATAGTTAGGTAGGTATCTAAATTATGTATAACGAATCCGTCCAGTGTCATAAATTAAATGCCTAGGAGATAATGTTGTGTACCTCTTGTAAGATATGAGTAACGTAAATGTACGACTGCATCGACACAAGTGAATGCTTTGTGCCATGTAATGAAACAAAAGACAAGAAGTGTGTAATAAGTAAACATTTATAAGGAAGAAGATAAATAATAAAAAGAAAAAATTAAATAAATTCTCGAAAAGTCGAAGCTAAAATTACTGACATTGAGTTCAAATTACAAAAAAAAACGACAATTATTATTACAGACATGAATGTTGAGGTTCATAGCAACATATCAATTAAAATAAATGACATCGAATCAATTAAAATAATTCGGTATTCTATTACTAGAACGAAGTCATTTAGGTGTACGTTTAGATTAAGTTATTTATTTCTTATTTTCAGTTCTAGTTGGATGAATGAATGTGGTGTGTAGCCATTTGTAATAACAATCACAATAATTTCTACGTCACTTTAGTCCTAACTACTTACATCACGTCACGTGTTCAATGTTGTGAAGATGTGTTTGCAACAGTGAATGTGCATTGTACCTATGATATGTATTTTAATTGTAACTATTGTGAGAATACCAGCGTGAATGATTTAAATCGTATTTATTGTGATCGAAAAAATAATTATACAAATTCGAAACATGGACGCTGTGTATTTATTTGTGTAATAAGATTTATATTGCATCTCCACCTTTTTATAAATTCCTTTTGCATTATTGCTTCACGATTTCAGTGTGAGAAAGAACTCGGTTTAGAAGACAATAAAGGTTCTAGAAGAAATTAAAAAAAAAACTGGATGAAATCACAAAATACAATATTTATTCATACGCACACAAAAACTCACTAACCAAACTAATAGAAATGCTGAAAACAGGAAAATACTTAGTTAAGTAAATACACTAAGTATTCCGAAGTTAAAAAAACAGCATTTTTTTTAACGCTCATCGCATTTAAGAAGTATACAACAAAGTATATCGAATAATGTGTATAGCTAATGAATACAATAATGATTTGAAAAATGGATTAGATGCTGAATCGTAAAAGTCCTATGAAAATATAAAGCAGCTATCTTTTAAGATAGATCTCTGCTTACATAATTATATACAGCTGATCGCGTCAATTCCTATAGAAAGTCCAAAAATGTTTTTGCAAATTTCCATGTCTCTTAGAATAATAGTTGTTCAGTTGTTATGGCGTTTATTATGTTACTCCTTGTATAGTGACATCAAGATATCAGGTAAGTTTTATTAACATCGAGGCTTCCAAATGAGATCCCCTACGTAGTCTGCTCCTTGACGAGGTGTTCAAGGTTCAGCTGACAAAGGAACGCGCTCCAGTTCACGAATCCGACTTGAATCTCCAACTCTTTGTCACTCCACAACTTACACTATAAAATGTAAAGAATTAGTACAACAAGTACATCAGCAACATACAACGCAACAACTTACAACACACTTAGCACAACTTTCATCTTCTCTTGCAAGATTCAAATAATATACATATAGGACGGAAAAGCGAAAGCATAAGTAAGCATAATCAGCCTATCACGTTCCTACTGCTGGGTCCCACGCCCCTCGTCGTCCACGTGTGTCTGTGAGAGGGAGTAAAACGAAAGGTCACGGGTTTATCGTTATCGTCCTGCGATTCTTTATTGTATTAAGTTCAGTGTGACAGTTAGCCTTTTTTTTATGTGAAATCATCAAATAAACCCCCCCCCCCCCCCCTCTGGGTGGAGTGAGAGTGAGTGTGAGACTTTACTGACTAAAACCCATCCATGTTCCTTCTTTGCCCTTTCTGTTCCAGGGTATCTCTTTCGAACAGTCCCGTGACAATTAGCCTGGAAGGACCACTAAAATGGTCCATCTTAATGAACTACACAAATACTTCATATAACAGTCGGCTCAGAAATATCGCTCGACTGCTGAGTGAAATGCTATCGACAAAGAGTAAAACTGAAGTGAAGCGCCGAGACTGGCCCAGAAAGAGGTGGCGTGACGAGCTGGACGCACAACGGGAGTGTTGGTCCGAGGTGGCGCGGGAGTCGCGGGACAAGAGCTCTTGGAAAGACTTAGGGTATGCTTTTGCCCAGCAGTGGGTCAGCATGGACCAGACAAATAAAAAACCTGAAGCAAAACCTTACCTCTGTGTCCTTGACAGGAGGCGCGTGACGCACGATTTTGTCGTAGTCTGCCTCAGTGAGATTAACCACCGGCCGAGTCTTGAAGTCCAGGAACGACATCAAGTCTTCGTAATGGATGTTGCAGTTCTCGTCTTTGAGCAACCTGTCACGAAACTTTTAATGAGCGCAACCTAAGATAATAATTAGAAGATGACTTGAACTCAGCTGATTGAAAAAAAAAAAAGAAAGCTATTGCCCGCGACCTTCATCCGCGTGAAATTATTATAAAAACATTTTTTGTTAACAATTTCATGGGTTTTATCTTTTTCGCGCGAAACCCTAGACGAAGTTACTCCTTATAACATCAGCTATGTGCCAGCAAAAGTCGTCAAAATCGGTCCAGCGGTTTTGGAGATTAGCTGGAAGCTGGAAGTTTGTTCCAGCTTCCAGCTAATGTTCCGACACAAATGTTTTTTTTTGTTTTATGTAGGTCCCGTAAGTTTATACTTTCATATGAATTCAGTATAAAGCAGTTATTTTGAAATTACAAAAAGACACTTAAATTTTATTTATTTGCATCATCTATGCAAATAAATAAAATTTAAGTGTCTTTTCTTCTTTTTACAAAAAGGTGGCAACAGAACAGATATGGTTCAATTTCACGAATTAGAAATACTCGAATGTGGAACTAGGTACTCTTCATAAATACTTTTCAGTAACCTTCGTGTTCATCACTTTAGTGTGCAGTATATAACTTACACTTGCAGCATGCAGTCCAAGAGATCGACGTTGACCGGTAAGCGGTGCGCTTTCAGTAGTTGGCGCATTCGATCTATGGACACCAGGCCTGAGCCCGTGGCGTCTGCGTGCATCAGACCCTCGCGTAGACGTTCCCGGTCGTCCCACAAACCACGCGTCAGTGACGTGAAAACGAGGGACCTGTTTATCAACCACAATTAATTATTAACCTAACTGCTTCGTTGGTACATCAGTAATGTATTATTAGATCATACTACGAACGCCTAGAGTGAAGCTCGCTCTAGGTCTAGAGGTCACAATCCGTCACATGTGCTGCCTGGATTAAAATTCCTGATGGAGAACATTTAACATTTGATTGGAATTTTTCAGTAGCAGCCCGGAATTTGTATTTCCGCGGCTATTACATGGAACTCAAATACAAGGTGGAAGGGGCACTGACTTACTAAACGTAGTTAAAAAAAGACGTAATTTTCTACGATTAGACATAGTTTTCTATGATTAGACATAGTTTTCTACGATTAGACATAGTTTTCTACGATTAGACATAGTTTTTTTACGATTAGATGTAATTTAAAAAAAAAGCTGTTCCATAAATTTTGACCGTGAAGGTATTGCTGTTATTTTTTTTAAACCGACGAAAAATTGGTATGTGGGGGTTCAGAATGATGTACTAAATACGTGGTAACCGTTTTATCGTCGGTGTCCCTTCCACCCTGAACAGCTGACGAAATGCAGGTGTAGGTACTAGGTACAGCTCTGCCTAACGCTTCGGAAATTGCAGACGTGATGTTATGTTACTAGAACGTACCTGATCATATCCCTGCGCGCTGAGTGTTCCTTCCCAGGATCGCCTCGAAAGAATCTTATCAGAGTCACGAACTCATGCTCAGTCATCTTTTCGCACATTACTTCTTTCAACGCCTGTCTGTAATGATTAATTGCTGTTTATTGATAAGTCCACTAATATTTGATTATTTCCATGCAATTTATATAAGCTTACTAGCTGCGCCCGACATGCGTTGCAATTAGAGATCCGGGATCCCGGTCATATTTTAGTCCCGAAATTTTCGGGATCAAATTTTATTAATCCCGGGATTTTCGGGATTTATACCTTTTTTAAATAAGTCAATAAAAATGTGCGTGAGACGTCCTTCCTTAGATTTTATTTTCGTGGTTTAAATAAGTACTTCTCCGGACGAGCTCCTTCACAAAGAGCTCAAATAACGCAATTCAGTTAAATCATTGATCAAGACAAACTATTAAGTATTATATTGCTATACTTACTTGAAACATCTAACAGACATTAGATCTTTCTTGTCCGGTACTACAGCTTCCATATATTTCGCTACAAAGTTCTTATAGCCATTTTCTTGAGTAGCCAGGGTGCGACGAATTTTGTCCATTATCAAAGCTATGTTCGCCACTGGGTACTAGTGGATACAAGCATTCAGATTACAGGGAAGTTTCTTATTGCTTAAATTATGGCAAAGACAAAAATTTAAGAAGACATATTTGTTTATTCGTAAATCATGATAAGGGAACACACCATTGACGCTGTTAGGGAAAAGATAGATCAAAGGCAATACCACAGCTGAAAGCGGCTTTATGAATATTAACAAAAAGTATATTTACTAACAATTATCGCCCATAAAAGTAATCAAGACTCACCTGACCAGCATTCAGCTCCATGTATCGTAAAGCATACTCATCAGCACCGATAAGACGAAACCGGTGCTTATTGACGACCAGCTCATTTCCAATCCACATGTCTTTATCAGTATATGACGGTGGTTCTTTAGGCACAAAGAATTTGACGTCTGGTAGATACATTTTATCGCGTCTGAAGAATGTGCCTCCCTGTTGAAAACGTCTATGACTGCATGATTCATGTCCAAACAAATTATGAAAAGTGTGTCACATCAACACAGGTAACACAGCGTATGCTTTTATCGGACCTATGCACAACGTAGTTGTGTCGACAGACTCCTAGACCTAGAAAACACTCATAGAAACACACAAATGTTGCGTAGCAGTCGTAGGGCGCTCGTAGAAACCGCGTAGCTTGTCGTAGAAGCCACACAAACGTTACGTAGCAGTCGCAGGGCGCTCGTAGAAAATAAAATTATGTGGCTTTTCGCCAACTCTTAGTGGTCGCCTTCGTTGACTAACACCTAATTTGAATTAAGCAGAAATAATTATCACAATAATTTCTCACCAGATAACCAGAATTACGCTCGCCGAGTTCATAAACACCAATTGTATCATCACTTAAGAAATATTTGACGATGAAATAGCGCCGAAGATCGTCGGGGTTTTCAGTAATCAACCGAGCCGAAAAACGTAGCACGTGCGAATCAAACCCAACTCTGCGGAAAGTTAAATTATTTAGAACCGGTTTTCTCATGTGATCGTTATAGCTTACCTTACTTGTTTGTTACCCTTAACAGGTAACGTTCGCAATTAGTGTAGGTGTTCGACGAATGTATGAATTGCTCTATCAGTCGATCGTAACGTGAAGTAACGTCGAAAAGCGAAAGTCTTCGGATATTATAATTTACGCACTAAATAAGTGCCTTACCTGTCTTTATTTAGGAACTTGATAAAGTCTCTATGTGGAGCTTTAGGTTCAACGGTGCGACAGTTTTCAGCCGAGTCTTCATAGCTCCCGTATCCGTTCCAGGGAGGCAGTTCGCGGTCAGCCATCGCGGCGCTGAGGCATACCTTGTCGTCGTCGCGGGGTGGGGCCAATGTCGTGAACGTATCTAAAAATAAACTGTATACTCAACATGCACTTATACGTAACATCACTCCGAATCCCCTAACCGTTAGGCAGAGGTGTAGCTGATAATACACTCACATTTCGCAAGTTATGTTTTAATCCCATGTAATAGGGGGCGAGCCTATTGCCATCAACCGGGAACAAATCCAGACTCCGTGACTGCTACTGAAAATTCCTGATGAAAAAACTCAATAACACTGTGCCCAACCTGGGAATCGAACCCTGTTGCTTGTTCGCTATGTTATTCCTGTTTCTATGATTTCACGAACAGACGGAAATAATATTTAGAAAAAAAAAAAATACGTGAAATACGCGCTTTGACGTGGGCTTGCGGAAACCAGCTCGTTATACAATACAATATTTATAAATTGCCGCCAAACTCTTTCTTTCTTTTTTTGTTTTTTTTTTTAATTTTCTCTTAACAAACTTACCAAATCCATACGTGACACGGTAATACTCCTTAGTATTCGGATCGCAGTCAGTGAGAACCACATTGCGTCCAAATACGTTGAGTATAGCTCCAATGCTCAGATCCGCGGGGCTGTAGGAGGGTATCGGAGGCCCGCCAGTCATTTCTATCCTGGGTGGTATTTTCTAGAACGTCATTAAATAAACTAGATAATAAGCACCTCAAGTGACCACTAAATCTAAATTAACGCTTTTTGGCTCGAATCTGGCTTGTATGACACGGATAGAAGAGATCAAAAATCTGCAAAGGGTTTTTTTTTTAACCTTACCCCACACTAGGAATTTCTCCTGTATAGTGGGTGCGTTTACAAACATTTAAACTCACATACACAAACAGCCAGACCCGGAATAACTACCTAAGTCTTTCAAATATTTGTTCCGTGCGGAAAAGTATACTCGTACTCTGCGAATGCGGAATGCGAATGCGAAAAGGATCTTCTTCTTTATCGTGTGATTAGTGCCTAACCTGGTATCAGAGTTTTTATGCCACCCATGGGCAATATCTCTCAGGCAAGCTGGTTTCCTCACAATGTTTTTCTTCACTGAAGCAAGTGATAATTATACAATACGCACATGAATCCGAAAAATCAGAGGTGCTTGTCTTGGGTTCGAACTTGAGACCTATGACTTGGCAGTCCCACGGTCACACCACTAGGCGATCACTGCTTTTTTTAAGGGGGAAAGGATAAGTAGGTTTAATCACTCTCATCAACTACTCAACTCAGCCTATCGCAGACCACTGCTGGACCCTCTGTTGGTGTCCCAAGCTGCGCAACAGCACTTTGTCGTTCACCTCGCGCATTCAATGTGACCGAGCCGGCTTGTTTTTGGGCGTCTGTACACAACTGTAGGTGATACCCTTCCCCAAAAACGTAAGTGACTTACACGAGGAAGACGCATTCTCTTCAGAAACATTGGTCCGGCCTCCCTGCCCGAATTACCACCTAACTTTTCTTTAATCTCAATAGTATCGTCTGCTAAAAAATAGTGGATCTCCAGGTAATGTAATGTGCCAAATTCTGAATCACGATCATCCCAGTAACCATAAAACCTAAAACAGAAACAAATTAAAATCAAGAATGGAACTTGGTACCGATAAATGTTAGAAAAGAAACACCAGTAATATTTAACCTGAATAACGGGGCTGCGATATGGCTAGATCTTTTTTTTTCCAAAAAGTCTGTAGACACTCTTTATAATTATCGGTAACTGTCCGCCTAGTCCCTTGGAAGTACTAGGAAGTACCTAACTAGAAAAATAATCTTTACCTACCTCAAAACTTGTCTATCAAATTCCAAAAATTGTTTGAAAGGTCTATGTTTCGGGGGCTTTCTGAGATCCGGTGTTCTCTAAAACATTAGGAATCATTATAATATTGCAGGCACACGACATGTTTCATTGTATCATTATACTTTCATAAATAAGTAGGTAGGTAAGTACTACTTACTTCAATCGCGTCTGGATATGGTATCGGATCCGGCACATTGATGCCCAGCCGATTCAGAAACACTCTCGTAAAGTTGTCACAATTTACAATCTGGGATACGACAAACCATAGTTATTATTTAGAAGATGAAACATGAAAACAATTTATTAGAAGGAAGTTTATTTACCATGAAGTTTTTGCCAAAGAATGTGACTTCCCGCCCAATATTAAGATCCAGTACGTCGTAATACAAATCGTAGGTGTACGGGAGGCGAATTCTTTGACGACTGATCATTGTTCCTGAACAATTAGTAATAGCCATTGGAACAGTTATTTAATTACAAATTATTTTCCTATAGTCAAGGTATTTCGGTCCGAAAATCTGAAAGTAGGTAAAAAACGTCATAGTTACCTTGTGTCAATCCACTGTTTTCCGTCTTCGGCTCCATTACTTTTATAGTGCCGTCTTCAAGATAGAAAAAGATGTCAACCTTCCGCAAAATGTGAGAGCCAGAACGGAATTCATGCAACGTTTGTTGGAAAAAACCTTGGAAGCGTAGAATCTAATCATACGAAAAAATATTTAACGTGGAAAAAGAGAAGTGGAAACACAATCACACAATGGAAGTCAGAAGTTTCGTTTTGGGGCCGTCAACAATGTTTATCGAGCAACCCAAAAGTTAACTTCTCCGCCAGTCAATCTGCTCCCTTATTAGGTTTTGACTACCAGCAACTGACGGTACAACCATTACAACTTGCGATTAACCGATCCTATACAAGTACCTAGGTAAAATTGTTTTAGCTAAACATTTCATTATCCATTCATGACTGCCTCGTTGGTCTAGTGGTCGCAAGCTCGACTACTGAGCATGAGGTCCTGGGTTCGATTCCCCGGTCGGGCAAAGTGTTATTGGGTTTTTCTATCAGGAATTTCGCAGTATCATTAGTATATTTGTGCCCGGTTAATGGAAATAGGCTCGCCCCTATTACACGGGACTTAAAACATAACTGGCGAAATGTGGCTGTATTAGTCAGGTAGGTACACCTCTGCCTCACCCTTCCTGGATTACAACAGCTTGATGTTATATACCTCATTATCCTTTATAACCCAACTTTACCCATAGCTGCATGCTGGATGAAGGCCTCTCTTTCATTGCCTGTCTCCACGAGCGCTGGTCTTATTCAGGTTGTGTCCGCGATGGCAAAAATCAACGTATGCATGCCATATATATTGCCCATGTCCATCTCGCTTCCAGAAGACCGACATTACACCCCTAATTTAATTAAAGTTTTTGCACTTTTTTACCGCTAACAGGTTATGTACCTACTTGATAATTGCTAGGTAACTTTGTGAAGGCAAAAAGTGATCTTACGTTCTTGTCATACATGATCCAGGGTGGTAGATCGGGCGCTTGTTTGCGACAATACAACGACGGCACTCTGTTACCCTCCTCTGCCTTATCGACCAACATGTTGATTTTGTCGACTGACGTAAATACGGGCCGGACTCCAAAGTTCGTCTTCCCTATCTAAAATGTAAAAATAATAAATCATAGGCACATTTCCAAGGTAGATCCGAGGGATTAGACTGATTAGTACGAATATCTACGTGTTTTCTTCCCCATGCTAACGCTGCCGGTTCTTTGTTGATGTTTAATAACAAGCGTATGCAAGTCACGACTATCACAGTTTAATATTTTAGTCATTTATGAACGGTCCTTTTACATTTATTTTACATCTGACAGCGGCAACCCCAGAACAACCTTATTGTTAAAACAATAAAATTAACTCTAATTTTGACAGACATTTATTGACGGCAACTTTATATCGTTAGATAGGGTTGTGTCTTGGGCCATCCCATCTTCCTTGATGAGAGTGCTGTTGTGCTGGCGCTGCTGCGGCAACTGCGAAGAACCTCAAGCGGCGTAACTATGTACCTTTGCAGATAACCATATTTTCGATACTTTTGGCCCTCACTGCTCTCAGGATACTAGAACTCAGAACTCCCTCGCTATGCTCGGGTACACTAATATCCCTCGCTGCGTTCGGGATTCAAAATAGCACCCGTGACAAAGACACTGCTTTATCCCCTCAATGCATGATCTACTAGTGTAACATGTAAGCACAGCTTCTAAGGACATTGTTCGTTTTTTTAACCTATTTAATATCTAATTGAAGAAGACTCGATGGAGTACTCTTGGGAGTAACCTTCTGACAATTCTGTCAATTTGACTAAGGGTACGATCCCACGAGATACACGATACAAACAGTTCAGTATGGGTCTAAGGGTACAACGTACAACCATTGGGTTTAGATACTCACCATTGGGTTTGACCCATAGCCTGGTAAAAGCGGTAGTCTTGGATTTCGAATCGACATGATTGCAACTTGAAATCAATGCAACAAACCTAAATTGATAGTGTAATTATTATTTAATAAAAACCACAGTACAAGTACTTCAAAACGAAAACAATTTAAACTAAAACAAACTTAACATTGGATCGCTGCTATGGAAACGCTTTTTAGTTCTCACAGAACATAGAGAAAGACGAAAAATAAAAGCCACAGTCGTCTTTCATGCAAAAAAGAGTTTTAAAATCTGATTCACATTTACATCTTTTTTGTGATCATTTAAACGAATTAATCGGAAATAGAAATGAAGCTTGTACAAGCAGAATTAAAATTGTGTCAACGCCAACGGTAACCGAAACGCAACGGCGCTAATAGTCTGTGGCTATCCAGGTTCTCTGCTTGACAATTCTGTGACATTGACAGATCACAGATTTGACTTTAACAATTTGTGGTCAATACTCAATATTTATTTTTAATTTGCTTATCACAATATTAAATGATAAATTCTTTGAAGACTTCTACATTCTATACAATGATTGATGTAAAAGCTAAAATTAATTCTTTCTTTATCTTTAACTCAAGTTTTGGTCCCAGGGAAGGCGATGTAAGTACTATCAACACAACTTCATTCCCAATCCTTGTAGTTTATATGATCATAGAAAACTCAAACTATAATACTTATTTGGCCGTAGTAAAAAATAATCATCCAATTGATGTGCTTGAATCCGTCTTCATAGTACAGGTTGTGTTTGCTTTTAAAACCAAAGATTTAAACCTCTTCAGTTTGTTATCACAAGTTTGTTGTCACCCTGTTTCTTTGTTGTCAATCTTGCATTAATCCTCCATTATTATAAAATATCAATATATTTCAGGAACTGCAAAGGATATTATTCTACCACCCTAGTCAAACAAGTGCTGATGCACAGAAAATGCAAGTTGGTTTATGTGAAGCTGTTGTCAAATTCATGTCGTAAGTTGTATTTGTATTCTTTGCATACCTATTATGTACCACATCTACATATAAGACATATTTAATTTCAGTAGAACCAATTTAAAGGCCATATTAGGAGGCTCTACAACCAATGTTTATTTAACATGCAGAAATAAAATAGAAACAATAAACACCAATAACAAACAAACTCTTTTTTAATTTGTGTATTGTGTAACAACCCTTTACTTTCTTCTTTTCTAGAACATTCTCATCAGAGCCATGTGAAGCTCTACAAACACAGACTAAAAGATATATTTTCTATCAACCAGAAAAAGGATATTGGATGGTATTGGTAATATGACTGAAATAATTAACCTTTACTTATATCAAGATCAAATGTCTGAGGATCTTCTTTTTGAAAATAGAATACAGTGTTATGTAAACTGGAAACTACTTGAAAGCTCAACTACAGAAAAAATCCTAAAATACCGCCAGATTATTTTGGTCCTCATATTGATTTCATCCTCTGGCAATATGAGATTCCTATTAACCACGGTGCTAGTAACTCACATGAAGCCTTAACTTTTCAGGTTGTCAGGATACCTTACACGACAAAAGCATTGTCAGCTATTGGGGAAAGTCGAGGAGGTGATGTTGTAAGTAGTACCACAGATAATATAAAAAAAACTAAAAAACAAACAGGTATCCATACTACTTCTCAGCTGTTCAGCTGATAAACCAAATTCATTAATCTGCTAAGTTTCCAGCATCTATGGCATAAAATGTTATTCTTCTTTCTCTCTTTTTCGTTTATTTATTTAATCAAAAACTCTGCATTTCCAGGTGAATCCATCTGTGATGTATGATTTAATAAAATCAGGATACAAGATGTTCAGAATGTTTAGAGGACCCTTCAAAAACTATCCAATAGAAGAAATTTACACAATATGTGACCAGTTCTTCACACCAGTAAGACTTTTAATCGATATTTCTTTATGGATCAACTCTAGGAAGAATTATTCATCGAATTTTATACTTTTCAGTTCATATCTTCAAGGAATCTCTCAAATGATATTACAGACGTGATTCAAGGAATCAACTATTTGCCACTGGATAAGAATTCGTTCTTCAGAGTGCTATGCTTCATTGACCTTTTAGAAGTCAACTACCCACATTTCAAGTGTGTTTCTTTTATCTACAATGAACAACTGATCTGGTAAGTTTGGTAAAGATGCTTATTTATATTTACCAGTTTTTGTTCACTACCTGGGGGCTTTAAATGGTCGCTTTAGCAAGATCATAATAGGATAATAATATGAATTATGTTACAATTCATCAAATGGTGACAAAGTGACAATTTTATTCATAATATTAACTGTGTCTGTGACCATTTTAATAATTTAACATGATTGATATTATTATCCTATTATGATTCTGCTAAAGCAGCCATTTTATGCCCTGAACCACATATATACATATAATAATTCCTGTAAATTGCTAAAATATCATCAAATCATTTGTTTTACCAAAATTTAGATATCAATACCCATCATGTCTACAGAGTTTCACTAGATAATTTAATTCGACCCTGCATGTACATATATGGCACTAATAATATTCTGTTCACTCACAGGAATGGTCTCGCTACTCATGACATGTTAACATTGTACCAATATTTGGTGCAATCACTGCTACCGAAACAAGTAGAAAAGGAGATTCAAGGTGGTGCCGTGGCCGCCGCCCAGAGACACGGTCGTTTCATCCACCCCCCTGACGGCATCCATAACCAGGAGGACTTGCAAAAACTAGTGAAAGTTCACCTCATGAGGGAGGATGACTTGGAAACTAAACAGTATTATTTAGTTGTTTATAGAACTATGAGCGCCACTGTCTGCTTCACTGTTGATGGTAAGTTGCAGTCTTAAGATGCTTTTCTACCAACTCGATTAGTTTCGGGAGGACAATATTTATCGACGCGGAATTTCACGTCAGAAGAGCTATTATAGCTCTTCTGACGTGAAATTCCGCGGATATATAATATATCCATGCAATAAAAACGGAATGGTACTCGGTGTTGAGTCGCGTCGTGCAAACAAAACGAGGCAAACAAGCTCTTTCACTCATATTGAATGGACATAAAGCTCTTCCTGACCGGCTTAAGCCAATTCCGTGTCGATAAGTGTGGTCACTCCCCTACACGCTCGTTGCACTTCGAAAATTCGCCAACTATTCGAATTGATGAAGAAGCATCTACAACCACAAAGGTGGTCTTGCTATTTAACAAACTGAGCTTTTCCTTTACAGTTAATGTGAACCTACAATTCGAGATGTTCAGATCATTAGATGCATTTATTGGTCCTCAACTGTCAGCCATAGCGTCGACAATCAGTGAGCAATGCACATTACATGCACTTCACACTGCACAGCTTGCTGTCTCCGAACACAAGTTTGTGTACTTCAATAGATTGAATTTAGCATTTAAAACTTCTGTAAGTAATGTCTATTTATGTAGTCACTGCCCTGCATTATCAGACCCCTTATACCTGTGCTTGATATAAAGAAAAAGAGGACTCGAGTAATGTAGGGCACTGACTGTACTACATTTATTTACTCCTTTGACTTTGCCATTCATTTTTGTTTTTAAGAAATGTATGATGACTTAAGATTTATGTTTCAGCCAACAATTAATAAACTGCATCCGTCTACCACTATTAAACCTGAAGTTTTAAGTATAATAGCAAGTATACATTCTGACAAAAAAAGGTTAGTATCACATTGAGCTTTTTGTGTGAGAGGTTGCACAAAAGATGACTTTTTCTTGTTATTTTTATAATGTTTTTATCATCCTTTACTGTAAATATGTTTCTTACACAATTCAGATTGCCATCGACATGCTAAGAAGAATATGTTTCTTTTAACTGTGCAGTAGCTTGGATTTGTCTTTAATATTGTAGGTTTTCTCAAATAAATAAATTAAATGCTCTATTGCAAAACAGTGAAGTCTACATAGGTATAATAATCTACTTTTTATCAGCAGCCTTGGAAACTATGGGGAAATTATAATCAAAACACCAGATGAATACTGGATTACCGGGAAGTCTTCCAATGAAAGAGAGTTTTATGTTATCATTCAAGAGAAAAATGCTAATCTCAAAGAAATAGCAGGTATGTTTTAATAAATTATACATAATTACAGTTTAATGAGTAGGTTGTTAACTCAAGTGGGGTTTAGTCGTACGCATACATTGGCGAGGCGGGCGTCAAGTGCACATTGCATGCCCTTGATATACTTCGCCACTATCAGCGTGGCAGCCACATTTTTCCTGTTAAATGTTAGCTTTCCACTGAGTTTAATTAAATGATAAATCATAATTCATTATGGGGACAATTAAATGCCGTACAAAAGATAATCCTTCAAAATGTTTTTGTTTTCAGATGAAGTAAGACGGATATGTGAAGCCCAAATGAAGGGGATATTTTTTTACCCCATGTAAACATTCAATTATTATGAAATCTTTGGAAACCAATAATGAATATAAATTAATCATGCAATAGCTCAATCATCTGGCAAGAGCGCAGGGGGCGTGTATACGCCCTGATTGAACAAATACAATGTATAGAATGTTATCTTGTTAATTTTATGTTACAAAAATAAAACCATAATAAAGTCATATTATAACATGTCTATATTATTTTATTTACTTATTATAACACTGGTAATTAATACTCATAAAAGCTTAACAATAATTGAATGCTAATCAAGAGAAACTTTGTCTTCTTTTTTCCAAAACTTTTTATACATTTTAATAACAAGTTCTCTATTCTCATATCCCCACGCTAGTAGGACACAAAATAACGATATAGCTCCAATAAATATATGCAGAATTACTGAATCTCGTGACAATTTGTTTTCTGAGAGTTTACAAACACAACCGGCCACAAATAAGGTCAACAAAAAGAATTTACCTACATAAAGCCCGTCTAGGGGCTTGTAATCTGTATCTTTGTATTTATTACTGATAAAATGAACACTATGAACTATTCTAGCAAACATATTAATACAATTTGATATTATAAAACCAACTGGTCCAAAAATATATGTTAAAACATATGATAATAAAAGAAAACTTATTGAAAATAGTACCATTAAATAATTGTAACTGTTTAACTGGGCACTAGTCATAGTGGCAAATGCATAACATTCAGTTACTCCATTAATTGCTAACAATACTATTGCTAGACAATGGCTTCTTAGTAACTGCACTGGCAGCCCACTTGCAACAAATGATTCGCCACCATACAAAAAAAGTAAAGTTCTCGCATAGCTTTGTCCAAATACTAAAACAATTAAACCAATAGAACTAACTGTTTTACAAACTTGTGACAGTACTGTACATGATTCTTGAATTTTATTTTGATCTTGTTTTTGAAGGGGTAATTCTCTGCTCACCATTTGGGTAAAATAGAAGTAGCTACTGTCTTCGATAGGCCTGAAGACAAACCTAGCGGCCAGGCTACCTAAGTTGTTGACAACATCATAGGTAGCCTGCTCTCTGAAGGTCATGACTGGGCTGACTGACATCACATATTTTTCTCCTTCTGTTAGAAGTTGTTTGACAACACCTTGTTTAGCAAAACTAAGTGTGAGAGTGCTTAATTTTTTATTGAAATTTGTATTAACTGGACCAATGTATTTTGGTAAGAAATCCTTTAGTGATGTAAATTGAAAATCATCCATATTATCATACAAACTAAACAAAACCGATTCAGGAACTATTTTACTTTTAAGAGCTCCTTTTGCATAGAGTGGCTTATTTTTAATATACCAATAAAAGAATATGTAGTAACAAATCACTATAGTTCCTATACTGCCAACTTGTGCCACAGAAAACGCAATAAGTGCAAGAGACCTGTCATATATTACAATAGACAAGAATAATAAAGTTCTTATAAAAATATGCAAAGTATCTAGGGCAACTTTTAATTTAATGAAACAGTATTGTTGTGACACTAAAGCAACATTAGCAGAACATAATTCTAATACACATGAAAACGCTACACTCCAGCAACCAAATGTGTATTGAAATGCATGCTCTGGATGACCCAGCGGTAGCCAGTTTAACCAAATATAAACAAAAACAATGGATAGAACACAACTCACAGGTACTGACAGCCAGATTTGGTTTATTACTTGCCTCCAGCTGAACTCATCTTTTTGTCCTAGACAAGCTCTGTTGAATGGTTCTCGGCTGAGGAATAGTATGGTACTCTCCAACAGCAGCAACCGCACATTCATGATGCCAAGAATTTCATGCCCAACGTTCCTGATAACCCATGCATTGATCACAAATGTTACACATCTAAATAGAATTTGAAATATAATATTAAATGATGCATTCTCAAGGCTGCTCATTAACAAGTTTCGTCCCATGGTGCTTTATTTGTCAATCTCAAACATTTATTGCATTCCCTTCACTAATGCTAGGTTGTATACTGCGCTTGACCACATATATCTTCTTATTGGAAAGACATATTACAAACCAATGGTCATCATATGTTATTGATATTTTCTTGAATTGTTCATTGGGACCAAAAGCTAATGGGTCGACCCTGAAATTATCAAAACAATCAGTTAATTTCAAGATAATAGTATCAAGCGAATCCGGACTTCGTCGCGCCTTTTGCTTTGTGTGAGTCAGGATGGATACTACACACGTAATTAAAATATGCTTACTTGTTTGATAAGGAGATGAGATCAGTTATTATTGTAGCAACCCGTTCGTCGTTTTCTAATTCTCCGCCAGATTCAAGGACAGCCCCGTCCTCTGTTAAAACCAAGTAACCGATCTGATCAGGAATCTTTTCCATTATAACTGCAATATCAATACAATATGATAACAATAACTAAATAATAAAGAAAGATGACTTGAAATGTTTTAATTTACCTCACACGTCTTTAACAGATGGTGTATATGACAGAAGTCATCATCTGTCATCAAGTCATCGAACAGTTGACATTGACAGCTTGATTGCGTTCAGAGTGGTAGCACTAAAAACATTAGTTCTAACAGCATCCCTATTTAGTCGAATCGTTTTCAATTCCTTTTATTTTTAAACGATAAAGTTAATACCGATAAATATAATATTAAACGGTAATCACTAGTTAGCTAATTCACCATTGGGCCTATAGGGTTAATCTACTTTTAAAAAAGTCCTAAGCAAAACTCATAACTCATTCTTCATCATATCAGCCCACCAATCACCCAGTGCTGGGTATAGGCCTCCCCTTTTTTCTGGCACACTTCCCGGTTCTGTGCGTCCCGTATCCAGATTTTTATCGCGACCTTGACGATATCGTCGACCCAATGAGCTTTAGGACGGCCCTCACTAACTCTCTCGCTAAGATCAAATCTGGAACACGATCATATATTAGTTCTTTTTTTATCTTGGTTTCATTTAATTTTGCTTTTCTTTGATTGTAATATAATTTTATTTGTATAAATCTAATAATATTCTAAACACATAAAAATTTAAATATCTAATCTTATCTTATCACTGTAGTTCAAATTTATCTGTGGTTCAAGAACTTCGTTCCGTCATTCATTTCATTCATGTATTGAACTATTGATGTAAAAATGAATGACTAATAAAATAAAATACAGCACAGTTGTAAAGAGAAAATACCTATTTTATTTCTGTGTTTAGGCATTGTTCGTTTAGTGTTTGTGGAAAAATTGATAAAATAATAGAATCGCACTAAAACAGGCAAGTAACCTTGTGAGTTTTTAGTAATTAAGCAGTCTTTGGGTAATTTAATTAGGATGGGCGAAATTTGTTACGTACATAAACATATGCGTTATAGCAATATTTTGTAGCTTAGAGATGCATTCACTGCAATAGGTAATATTTGATAGCCTCGATAGCAAAAGAACCATAAGATTTTTTATTTTTTCAAACAGTTATGAAGCCATCGTCCCGAACTTTCCTTTTTTAAAGAGTGTGTTTTGGGTATCCTTCTCCTTTCGTAAGATAAGTTGCTAAATAAACTTATTTGCAATTCCTTAGTTTGGTTATTGTTAGGGAAATGAAGGAATACTTAAAAAGAAACATGAATTCCTTGATTTCCTTCTCCCCAATGTGGTTAAATAGGCCCCCCATTGATTAGGAAGGCAATCAAAATATTGTAGACTAGCACTTCGCCCGCGACTTCGTCCGCAAAAATTGTGATAGCTCGGTTAATATGCATGATATAATTATAAATTATAGCCTATGTTACTTCCTGATAATTTAGCCTTCTATTGATGAAAAAATGGTTAAAATCGGTCGAGTACTTTTGGAGCTTATTCGGTACAAACAAACAAATCTTTCCTTTTTATAATGTTATTATTTCCTTTATTTGTTTTTTTAAATATTCTAATATAAAACAATATAAAAAAGTACCCCACCAGCATTGGGAACAGGGTCCAACCTACCGGTGGTCAGGGCTCTTGAGAGAGGAACCTCCTCATACACGCCCTGTCCTGAAGTACTACTTTCTATATATTATTATTTTAAATAATATATTTATTAGTATAGATATATCTGTCAAGTATTTTGATATGTGAAGTATTACAACAAATACGTAATACCCTTATCATCATCATTGATGGCTGATAAGTTTAATGGCTGAGTGATTGCTTTCATTATTTAGGGGTTTAATGATGACTAAGTTTATGTTGTGACCATGATGTTCTATGTGACTGAACAAAATAGTTTTTCCAAGTCTGGATGACCCACTTAGTAGAAAGATTCACAGCATGATATTACTTAAATTAAACTTAGAAGAAAACCTAAATTTTAAATTGTTATTCCGCATTATTAAAGTTTTTAAGAAATTGATACATAAATTGATGATTCATACATATACATACAAAGCATTTTATTGCTTGCATGGTGTAACTGGATTTGATATAAAATTGATTACTACTATGTTTATGTAATTTATTGCAAATACTTGTGAAATGAGACTGTTTGTTTTTCCCAGTTTTCAATTATAAAATGTTACAATAATTTAAAATTCATAATTGCTTTGATTTTGATATTGTGCAATATTATATGTATATAATGGGTGTCATTTACGATATGCATAAATATAATGAATAGAATGTAGGTATATTCTGAATGGCAGTGCTCATGTACAGAGATTTGTTTTGATAAAATTGTTAAATGGTGTAACAAACTAGATCAAGATGTGAAATGTTGTTACTGCAATTAGGACAAGCGCATCAATCAGCCTTGAATTTTATTTAAAATCATAACCTAAGTACCGTCAAACGGAGTGAATAGGAACGCAGGGGTGAATAGAGACAAAACTTTGAAAGGGATTTTAATGTTGAATTGATATGATATGTTGTCAAAAAGTACTCTATTTTATTTTCTTAATTATACTTAATTATTTAGATACCTTCTTTTCAACATAAAATACTTATTCAATATTTATTCAATGTTAAAATCTCTTTCAAAGTTTTGTCTCTATTCACCCCTGCATTCCTACTCACCTCGTTTTACCCAGTAACATCTTTTTTTTTAATTGGTTTATGATCAGGTTGTCTGGCAGATATTTTATTGTTGGTTAGGCGGATGATGTATGATGAAAGTCACTTTATCTGAAAGCTTAAGCTTGCAAAAATAATGTTACAAATGTTTTGCCCTCCGTAAAAATTTAATAACACCTCAGTAACAGAGTCAATAGTGTCAAGTATCTTATCCAATAGACACTGAAACCATTGCATGATTGAAAGATTTGCTAGTGCGACGATTTCTTACTCTACACCAAGGCAATTTAAATTAACAGTTTGAACCATTGATCTTTAAAGTGTCTTATCTTCGTGCTTGTTTTAATTATAGGATAAACTTTAGGCGTAAAAACTGTAGATTTCATAACATTAAAAAATATTCCAAAATTCAGTACCTACTAGGTTCAGTCAAACATTATTTTTTTCTTAAATTTCCTTTTCTGTTCCACTGCTGGGCAAAGGCCTCCCCCAATTCATTCCATGTGCTCTTTTCTAGTGCCACCTCGAACCAGCCAACCATTATGTTGGTAGTAAAACTAAAATTACGAAAATCGCCTTTACTGCTACGGAATAAAGCCATACCAACTTCCTGTGTAGATAGAATACCTACTCTTTTGTAAATAATTTCCATGACAAATGAATAAATATTTAACTGCCTTTTATACAATTTGAAGAAGTTAAATAATTCAACCAATTACTACAATCAACTTACTTATTTGGTGTTTTTTTTTTCCTAACAGGAAAAATGTTAAGGTTTCGTCCTAAGTTGGGGAGCGAGCGCAACAGCGAATGGCGCTGTTGCTTTTGTCTCCATGTGCGCACAGGGACCATCCTGCTGGGGACATGGCACCTAGTAAGTATGAAATCTTTTTGTTATTTTGTTTTGCTAACAATACCTAGAGACAACAGACCCCTTGTTGGCTCGGAAAGCATGTTAGGCAGTCAGTTGGTCCCGGCTGTCATTTGAAGATCTCAGACAGTCGTCAATGTCGCCACAGGTAGTCGGAAGCCCGAAAGTTTGATAACCAGTCTTACGAAGGGGTACTGACTACACTTGGTTAACGTGCTTTCTGAGGGACAGATGGAGCAAACTCGGTATGCAAGGCAAAGTCACCCATCCACGGACCGACCGTGGCAGACGCTGCTTAACGTTGAAGATAGCCCCGTGCGGCTGTTATTATTTAGCCACGAGCTCTTTCAGCAAGGTTGTTCGAGCAGCCTCGCCATGTAAAATACTGGTCTTCAGCTGCACCCATTTAGAGCCAACCTCGACATACTTAAGTAGGAAACGGCTAGGTAGGCTAAATAGAACATATACCTAAACCTATTTATCGAGATTTAAACAGCATTCATAATTATGTTGTAATTATAGAAACCACATAAGTACCTACCAATCTTTGGTTTTTATGAATAGTTACAGTAATAATACTTAGTAGGTAATTAATTATGTTTTTCCTTGTTCGTTTTTTAATTACCAAAAATAGGCATGGCTGGCTTATTACGCGGAAAACCATGACAATTATAATTATTATTTTACTGTATTAATTTTATTTTTCGTCCAAACAATGTGATGGAGTAGCAAATTAATGTAGGTTCCAAAGTTTCAGGTAAATCTCATGTGATGCATAGCTATGCGCCATTTTCCCATAGGGGCGTATGCAAATACTGCATCCTTAAATTGACACACCTAACTTCTCCTTAGAACTACGTTGTTAACCGATACATATGTATATTCTTATGTACATACATATATGATATTATCAAACAACACGCACACCGGCTGTAAGTACTACGCCTACGACCTTTACCACAATGCGGTGTGTGACTAAATTATGTTTCAGTTATTACTACATATGCGTATACCTGCCTGCTTCATCAAATATTACTTCACTGAAATATCATGTAATTATTCACATCTATATTTTCCAAATTTGTGGGCGGCATGTAAGAAGTCGTACCCAATATTTTTCGATGATTGATTTGTCCTTCAGTAATTAAGAGGGACCAGGGCCTGCGAGGAATTTGAGAAATTGGGTATTTAAAGAAACTACTGCCGTCGCGCTGCGTCAAGCCTGCCCCCGAAGACGGCATAGTGCGATAGGGAAAGCTGCAGCTCTGACTGATTATATCACAAAAAAATTGATGAGATCGACGTTTCGTATTCCCCTTTTTTCTCCTCGAAAACTGAGCCTATTGAATCATTTTTGACATTAAAACTTTAAGAAAAAGAGAATGTCCTAGACACCCTTTCTTATTATTATTTTTACGATCTGTTTTTTTTTTAATGCTAAAAACTTAGCTCTCTGTTAGTCCTCTAATCACGGCCCTAAAAATGGGGCATTTTTTGTCAATTTTGGAGGTTCATATTTTCTTTAGGTACTTATTAGTTGCTGAAAAAAGACGGGAGGTGTCTACAGTAGACCTTGATTTTATGAAAAAAACTGCTCACGAGGTATTCCTAAGAATCACGTTAAAGGAAAACCTTATGAATCGTCTTCGCAAGACCCCAAATCTCATGACAAAGTTTTCCGTAGATGCTGCACCTCATAGCGTTAGGCTTCCTGGCGGCCATAGTTCGCGATCCCCGACTGCTGGATGAGTTGGAGCGCGACTCTGCCCCCGTCCCGAACTGGAGTGACGTGGCGCGAGGCAACGAAGCCATCCCCACGCCTCTGTCCAACGTGGAGCCACCCCCGAGCTCGTTCCCACAACATGTCGGACAGCCAAGAGATCGAGATCATAGCCTGATATATCGTAAGTGTACCTTATTTAAACAAGATCTTGCACCAATGACTTAAAGCGAAGGCAGATTCGAACAGAGTAGAAAGTAAATGCTAGTGTGCAGGCGGACGAAAAATGCTCACTTTTCGAGATCGTTCTGTAAAACAGCAGCAGAATAAACACATTAAAATTCCGTTTGCTAACTATTTGGTGTTCTCTCTCATAGGGGTATTGATTTAGGTGTATTTGCCAAAAACCTACTTTCACTAGTTACGTCACATACTAAGATATAGGGCGGAATAAAAATTGTTTGGCGATGACAGAGTTGTTTGACATTTAATCATTTATGATAGCCCGCCTCCATTGTGTAAATCAGCAGCTATGACCTTGCACAAAATACACAACAGAAATGAAATATGATGTATGCAGAGTTGCACGCCTTTTTATACAGAACATCAATAATATAATTACTCATTCGTGCACGTAGGTTAACTGTGGTATTTAATGCTTAACCGCAATAGTTGTTATGAAATAACTACATGTCTAAGAACAGAGAATAATACTCAAAGACATCAATACAATTATAAATTATTGTCTTTATTATAAAGAAATGTTATCAATTGTTTCGCATAAGTATTTTCATTTTGAAATCACAATCAAAATACATAGCCCGGTCAAGTCAGACATGCAAGGTTACAAAAAATCGCATAGAGCTGAAAATTTGTACGAATGTTCGGAACACCATTACAAATGAAATGTGAAAAGTCTCCATCGATCCGACATTTGCAAAAAAAAATTAAGGTGAACGTTCGCTATTTAGCGTTTTTCAGCTAAACGGTAAGTTTAATCATAAAAAGGTCAGACTAAAATTGTAGATCGTGCAATTATCTATAATAAAATTGATTTTACATTTTTTCCTAAGAATCACCATTTCTGAGATATAGCTATTCGAAAAGTTGTGTTCTTCATAATGTGCATAGGTTTCCACGCCGGTGAGGTATTGTACCTACTTGGCCCGTTTTTTAACGTGGTTGCTACTGGTTACCCCGATCCACGATCTATTGTGGCCCTGTTTAATTAAAAATATTGTATCAAATAAAAAATGGTCCCAACTTTCGTACCAATCTTTAGCTCTATGCTAATTATTGTAACCTTCCCCCTATTTTTTGAGCTCACTTGACCGGACTATAAAAACACCTTTGAACTATACTATATACTAACTATAGTTAATAATAGTTGCACCATTATCATATAAAATTGCTTGAAATGAGCATAACGAGAGTACCGGAAACGGGCAAAATGAATGAACAATAATCTAATAGATTGGACTGTGTGTGTGCTAGATGATGTGGATGTGGGCGCACTGGTTACAGTGTGCACCCTGGCCATCACGTTCATGCTGATCTACGGAGCTGCACTCGGCAAGCCTGCCCACCTCTTGCCATTCTTCTGCCTCCAGATATTCGACTTTGCGATCACTGTGTAAGTATATTTGGAAGTAGTATCACATACGTATGACGAGTTGACGACCAATCAAGCTACGCAAATCCAGTATACGCGGATCTCTCATTGTAAGGGAAGTCTATACAAGGTGAGGCCATGTAATACTGGAAATGTATGGCTTGATGTGTCGCCGTGTGTACTGTTTCAAATAGTAAATATTTTTTTTTTATCCCGGACGTAGTAAGGTACTACCACCATACTTATTTCTGCCGCCAAGAGGCATGGCTGGGTGCCAGTTTGAAGTTATAGGATTTCAGCTATGTCTCTGGGATGGGAACGCATCTGCGATGCCTCGAGTACCGTCTAGTATTTCCACTTACAATCAGATAGGCCATCGCGATGTAAGCCATCCAATAACAAGAAAAACAAAACAAGCCTTGTCTTAGACGGGATCGCCAATGATTACGCAATATTATGCCTTTTATCATACAATGGCATCAGACGGTTTTTGCTTTTTGTTCTAAATTCAGATGAGATCGAGTGACGTCTACATAATGCATCTGATTATTAAATCATTGGAACATGTATGTCACATTAATACGCCAACCATAATTACATTGTTTGTATTGTATCCGTATGTGTTGAATTGATTGATCTGGCTAAACAGTATTTTTCTATGACCGTAGAGCGTAGTAAATGAAGCAGGAAATGCTATTAGATACTACAATATAATGATATTGGTACCCACCGTCTCATTAGCCTTGCACCGTCTTACAGCGCGCGTGACCTCATGCAAGATCAGATACTTACAACCGTGTTCGATCTGACAGGCCAGCTAGTTTTTTGTAAAGGCGATAGTCTGCTTGTGCAAAACTCAGAAATTCACAGCCCAAACAAAAACAAATCGTGCGTGCGGGGACCTCCCTCTTTGACACCTAGTCGTACTAATAATTTGAGATGATGCTAAAGTTGCTCTACCTGCCTCTTACCAATAAAAAAAAAGTGATAAAAGTGAATGAATATAAAAAAAATGTTTCTTTGGGAAAGTTGTTTTTTATCATGAGTACAATCACGTGTTTAAGTATCGGTCACTAATTACCAGTCAACCTATATAAACTGTAATTTAATGGGTGTATTGGTATACTAATTATTTCCAGTTTGGTTAGTTTTTTTTCCAGTTATTATCGTAATCAGATTTAGAAAATAAATGATTTTTTTACAAAAAGTAACGAGCTATCTTTGAACACAAGGATATAAAGGTATTTATTGGCTCGATAGATTTTGCGGTTTACCCTCGGTTGCCTCGGAAGGAGTGCGGAAACAGAACTCGGAGTCGCGTTGGGCGCGAGAGACCTCTTTTCAACATCAGAGTTACGCAACATGACCTAGTTTTATAAACTTTAAAAAATACATAGTTATTAAGCATATAACCAATATTATGGTGCACTAAAAAAGGGATATGGGCCCTTAACTAGCCTTTAAGAAGCTGTGCGCGAAAAACGTAATTTAGATCTCGATAGACGACACCTTGTTTTATTAGAAGTAGGTGCCACCGGGCTGTCCAGGAGGCTTAAACTAAGTGATATTCATTCAGCGAAAACGGTCATGGAAAAGTCAAAATTACGCGGAACTGACATAACAATACAATCCGTTATAAGGCGGGCTAGACGTCATTCGAATTACATTGGAACAGATATTTACTTGTCTAGGTCATAGGGCCCAAATACATTCATTCATTCGTCATTTCATTTCTACACCACAGTATGTGTGTTCTCCTATATTGACAAATTCACCATACTCGTGTCGTATACGAGTGCTCTTTTTACTTGATGTATCTTAGTGAAAAATTTGTCCTTTTAAATAATATAAACATTACCTTTCCCCATCAGCTTGACCGCGACTGGGTACCTATGCTACCTGCGCTCGATACACCGGCTGGTCGCGGAGACGCGCCGTGTGCCGTGGAGAGCCCAGTTGCTTCAGCTACCGGCGCCTGCTTTGGCGCTCGTCGTACTTTCAGCATTCCTAGTCGCCGTACTGCTCAAGGTAAGGTTTACTTACTAACATACCTATATCGACGTACACAACGACAACGACATGGTGGTAGTACATCTTTGTATTTTTTTTATGTATCGACGGTGGAAATTGGAAATGACGTTCGAGGCGTAATATCCTTTACGACATTTCAAAGGAGATTGGCAAACGCCCGTAGTAAGACAGGCCCAGCTACGGTAAGGTCGGCGAACAAGAATGAAAATCACTGCTAAAAACGCACAAATAACGATGAATACATTAAAATAAATATTTATCATGGAAATCATAATAAAAAGAAAGAATAATCAAATGTAAAGAATAAAAAAAGTTGGCTATAGAATATGGTCTATATTTTATTGTTTTTTTTTTCTAAAAGTATAGCAGAGCCTGCCATTATTCTAAATAATAATAATGTAATTTATTTTGGACTAGCTGTCCCGGCATGCGTTGCAATGCACCTTTTCCTACCCTACCGTACCCTTCTTACCGACTCTACCTATCTATCCTATCTACCTACCCTACCCTACCCTACCGTACCCTTCTTACCGACTCTACCTATCTATCCTATCTACCTACCCTACCCTACCCTACCTACCTATCCTACCTACCTACCCTACCTACCTACCCTACCTACCTACCCTACCTACCTACCCTACCTACCTACCCTACCTACCTACCTACCTACCCTACCTACCTACCCTACCTAACTACCCTGCCTACCTACCCTACCTACCTACCTACCCTACCTACCTACCTATCCTACCTACCTACCCTACCTACCTACCTACCCTACCTACCTACCTACCCTACCTACCTACCCTACCTACCTACCTATCCTACCTACCTACCTACCTACCTACCCTACCTACCTATCCTACCCTACCTAACTAACCTATATTACACTTTTCAACCTTTTTAATTGATTAAAAAAAATACAGACTAAAGTTTATTCACCCTTTTTAAATAGTTTACACAAAATACATTTCTGAACGCATGCATAAATGTCAATCACAGTATTTGACAGGATGACAGGAGGAAAACAAATGTTTGACAGGTACGAAACAAAGGAACATAATTAAATGGAAAATGATTCATTTTTATAATTATGTATTCGTCAAGTTTTCATTGTTTTTAAAAATGTATTCTGCTATTCAGGGCGGAGACAAATCCAACGAAACAAAAACCATGAAAATTGATCCAGCAGATCTCGAGTTATAAGTGTTGTAACAAACCCGTCTTTGTTTTATATATATAGATAAGTCACAAGAAATCGGGCTAATCAGTATCCACAGCGCACGAGTGCATTAGCGAATAAAATCATTTTTGACATTTGAATTTATTTGGAATCCAGCTTTTTGGTCTGACACATAAAAAGATGCATGAAAACGGAATAAAATAATTAAGCACGATAATAAAACACTACCCCATGACTTTCGGGCTTTTTGTAAACAACGTTAAATAGACAAAAATATAATTATGCGTTTTTTTGGCGTATACATTTCGTTTCGGTCCGCTATTGGGCCTACTTTCGTCGATATCCTTTCCACCGTCGATAAGGAATTTTTAAGCATGACCTTTGAAAAACATTTATTATACATTATAAAGTTTGCTACCAAAACGCTTTACCATACATTTATTTCGTTCTATCATATAATCTAGCCGTTTACCTCGAATATGTTTGAGGAAGTAAAGAAATTGCATATTTTGCAATCTCATGTTATTGTATTAATAAAGCTTAATCGATTGTGACCAACATTCACATTATTGCTACCATATTATTATGCATTGTGTGAACTTAGCAAGACTGCCCAAACTGGTATTAATAAACAGGAAAAAATTATAATGCAAAGCTCACATTTACGTCATTTGTTTTTTTTTATTATTTTGTAATAACGAGTTTAATTTAATTACCGTTATGATACACCTATATTTAGTAATCAGTCCTAATAAAATGTTTGACTTTCCTTCAGTTTAAGGTAGGTGCCTAATCCTATGTAAACAGATGTAGGTGCTTGGTAGTGTTAGTTAGTCGTCTTATAGACTCTTCTAGAGCATCTCTGAACTCGCTCACATTACGTAACTATAATCTACATGGAGTAGCTTTAAGTTTTATATATATATTATATATCATATTTAAACAATCATCCATTAAACGCTTCTGGTGCCTTACTGCAAACGTTTTGTGGTCCGTACTCTAATTTCACTCAAGTATTATTATTTAACTTACTGTAGATTCTTCAATTTTGTATGAATTTCAAACTAACGAGAAACGCAGTAAACAAGTTTTATTTGTATCAATCTCTTTTATTATTTTTTGTTATAATATAACCCACAATGCTGTCCACAGGTAGACAAAAAGAGTATATAATCGCTAGGATATAAATATTATCATCTGTACGTACTATACATTAATGTTGCTTTTTCGACGCAGACAGAAATGGCTGCGTGATTACTTTGTTCATCTAAATTCCGCAACGCATTTTGATACAAGCATTTAGAGAATTTATTACAGAATGGAATGGAAGGTAATGTGTATAATGATTTAATAATGATTAAATTTGCATTAATAAACGAGTTTCTATGTTCTATCAAGGCATAGAAACCACACGAAGCAGGGGCGGGGCGCTATTCATTAAGCTTCAATTTTGTTTTTAATTTACTTAAATTCTTCCTACAGGGCTACTGCATCAGCGTAGTATGGCGCTGCTACAAGTACCTGACGATGCGCGCGCACGCACTGCAGACTCCGTTCGTGATCTCGAGCGACGACGTGGTGTCGTCCGGCCAGCTGGCGCCGTACGCGGCCGCGCCGACGCCGGACTACTCCAGCCTGCTGCCGGACTACGAGGAGGCCGTGAAGCAGACGCCGCCGCCCTCCTACCGCGCCGCCACGCTCATGGCTGCCGCTGATCCCTCGCTTACAACCGTTGTTAGTATTGTTAAACACTTTGAGTGACTAGTATCTTTGAAAGAAGCTCACGTACATCCACTTTAAGGACTAAGTGCGGAAATCAAATCCCGAAACATAGAACGTCGTTATCATATTCCTGCCCTTGTCTCATGTTACATGTTAGTCACATGCAATTCTTGCATTGTAAATAGGACATGTACCCGAATAAAAAAGTATCCTTAAATTCTGTCTCTTGACCAAAGATCATTCGAAGTCGTTACAGTGTGATGGAGTAATAAACATACAAACTTCCCTGTTTATGATAATTAATAGCAAGTAGAATTAGAATAGGTCCAGCAATGAACTGATATTCATGAGATGATTATAACCAGATAAAAAAATTGTGGTACTGTGTTCAGTGCTATCAGCAACAGGCCGCCCATATTAGCTATTGTGGCAATCAATTCACAAATTTATTGGGATTCAAAACGTTTTCAACTCGCATATCTCTACATAAACTGACGAAGTTTTTGTCTCATTCAACAGCAGGAGAGGGCACAGAACGAGCAGGCTGCGCCGCAGCCGCAGCCGACCAACACCATGGTGGTGCTACCGCAGAACGGCACGCAGGCACGCGTCTGAATCTCATACTAAACTGACAGCACCGAGGATTACTCTCACCACATAAGGGCACTGCTAATTTAAGCGATTGTTTCTTCCCACTACTGTTTCGTGCTACTAGCACAGTAAAATTACCTTCTTGAGAGTATTTTAAATTCTTCTCTTCCTAAACGACTTGACCGTCTTTGAATATGTTTTTTTTTCTTATGTACTTGGGTGGTTCGTAGGTATAGATGGACCCGATAGGTGGCGGTTTTGTTGCAGGACAACTTCTGCGCACCGGGTCCTCTAGTATACATATTATATTATAAAAAAATGCTGATAGTAATGCTGTAAAACTGATAAGAGTACCTTTGGCATCTAGCATTTCGCGTTCGTCGAATGTACAGTTTGCGCAAAGGCGACGTTAATATTCCTAAAATCACGTCCTCGCGACGCTAGCGCAGCTTCTATGTGTCGTCAACCAATGCTAAGGGAACGCAACGTAAGTCGCTGTGTTATCGTACAACCGCTTGAGTGGTAGCCGCCCTTATTCTACACCAATCATCATCAACGCTCAATACGGAAGTAACTGCACTTAGTCTGTGTGTCTAAAACGAAAGTAGACATCTTCCAAAGAGCTGTTAAATATTCACAAGTGCAAGGAAAACGGCCCTCATCATTATAGTTAATTTCATAATCCTCGTTGCTTTCATGTAAAAAAAAAGTCTTTTATGTCTAAATTTATTTCTTAACTCTTCGTATTTCACTTTCACATAGTTGTATTTATTTTTAGACAAGCCACTGAGATGATTTTTGTATTATTGATTTTTATTTTGTAAAATAATACTGTTGTTATTGTAATTCTTGTGCTTGACTCTTTGTGGACTAGTTAGATTAGAGCCGATAAGTTCGTCTGGTCGTAAATGCCACAGATTCCAATCTAGATTTGTCATACCATGAGTATAGTGCCATTGCGTTGATTGTAATAAATTTTATTTTTGTACTTCATAAAATCATTAGAATTATATTCCCTATTCAATCATAAATAAAATACACCATTAAGTACACCTTTCGGGGCACCTAACGAGGTCTCTAATTTGAGTTGAAGAGTTTTCTGTACTTAGTTTATTTTATTATGTTGATTTTACTTTGTGATAATTATATTTTAAAAGCGTCTTGAGATCTGAATCGATATCAAGGAATTCAGATAGACGGACATTAGCAAAGGAAACATTACTAACATTCCTAATTATTGCATTCTAAAATCTTTTAAAACATGTTTGGCGTCAATTTGCGACATAACGTCCATTCTGGTTTGACGGTAGGGTCCTCAAACTCTGACATTGACGTGCTAAACTGTAAAAATCACTTGAATATGGATATGCAGCAATTAGCTGATGCAGTATATTGTAGTTAAATACTTTATGTAATTAATAGCGATCATTAAAATTAAATACATAAAAGTCGTTTGTATTGAAGTAGGTGGAAAAGAGATACACCTGTTTATCTATACTTGAGAATAATAGCAGATACTTACATACGTGTGGTTTGTAACTACTCAGGGTTAACAGTAATTTGAGCTTGCAATAGCCTTCCTCATGAGAACTATAATTATATCTAATTAATATGATACGAGAGTAGATACATTCATATGTAATAGTTATCCACGTTGTGTAATTTTTCAAAACTTTATAAGTGACGCGTGTTCCTTTTTTGTGCAGTCTTTAAATAAAAAGTTGGCCAGAAAAATGCATACCACTCATTGGTGCCTTATCATATCGTTGGCAAATATGTTTGTAGTACCTAATCTTCTTAACAATCATTCTAAAAATATTAGGTACAAACTATGTATTAAATGTAACTGTAGTACCTAGATAGGGTTCGGTGTGACGTCATAGTTTGCTATTCGTCGTTGCTTTATGTGGTACCTTGGTAAGAAACCGTAAGTAGTTTCGTATTGGCCTAAATTGTAAAAAAAATGTCATCAGTGTGTCCTAGTACTTTTGCTTTTGTGTATCTTCGTTGTTTGAATCTCGCCCAAACATAAATACGCTAGATATACATATAAAAATAAAATAACAAGTGTTTGATGTAAAGTAATTACGAATATAAATGTGACGTAGATTAAAAATATATAACTATAAAATTAGCGAGTCAGGGCGAGATAATCAACGTATAAATTGATCGGTGATCATTTGCTCAGTTTATGAACTCGTAAAACATTGATTTGTTTATGAAATTTTTCGTTATTTTGTCTATGTTTAGTACCTAATTTGAAAATACACTACAGTCCTTTCAAAATTGTTTTACCTCTCAGTTTTCATCACTGTCAATATCACAGTGAACTTTATTCTCGTTACATAGGGTTGCTCTTGGGCTGCAGCTGTCAGAAGCGGTTACATAATTGTGTAAGGACTGTAACGATAAATTGACGTGTATAACTTATTACTACTTACTAAATTACTTAATGTAAAATATTCTTGAAATAAATCATACATAAAATGAAGCTAGAATACTTTTATTTTTTAACTTGTTGAAAGGGACCTTTATTTTAGTCTTAAATAAAGGGTGTAAAAAGACCCTTAACGAAGCCGAAAGGCACTTGTTCTCCCTGTCATTGCGATCATTTTTTTGTTCTGAACCGTAACTGGGAACTTTCTATTACGGAGATATTAGAGGTCAAAGTTCCAATTTTTTCAGCATTAGTGCGTTACATTGAGTTTTACCGTAAAACGTGATTTTTCACCCCAAAAAAAAAAGTCGTTTCCCAGCAATATTTTATGCGTAGAGTTACTTAGTTTGATGTACAGAATGCTTGATTGACGGCTTCGTGAAGGGTCTGTTTACACCCTGTATGTGGGTAGGTTTGTATATTTTTAAAGGTCGAATTATAACTCTGCCTTAGTATTACTTAAAATGTTTTTTTTTTTGTTTAAAAACTTAAATCGGACTAGAATTCTAAAATTTATTTATTTATTTTATGAAAGGTAGCTTCACAGCTGACAGTACATTAACATTAAAAAGATTAATCGAACATTACGCCAATTACAAAGTACACAAAGAAAAAACATTTGATTAGGTGAGAGTGACTCGAATTAATTGGCATTAAAATTTATAGTGTGTGCCTGTGTGCGTGTGGGTATCTGTGCGGTGTAATATAATAGTGATTAAATTAAAAATTCATCTTGTTGTCATTTCGACCATTTTTTTTTGCGTTATCAGTTTGTAAACGAGGCACCGGTTGGTACTTGGTACTACGTGTACCTAGTAGTAGTATCGTTATGAATTGATAGATTAATAGTCCTACCGACAGTTAATAGAGAGCAATTTTATCGTAGGTAGGTAAAGAATTAGGTGGGTAGGCGAGAACAGGCAGGTTGATCCATCCACGGTCTGATTGTACTACAACCAAAGTTTCTCAAAATTTGGCCTATTCTTAAAACAAAACACGGAATCCATACAGTTAAATTTTCTATGATTTCTTTGATTGGTAACCTATTCCGTCAACCTGTAACAGTAGCATCCCTGTTATGACTCTCCTTAGTTAATTATTACTTAATTCAGTGTTACGTAAGAACAAGATAGATCCTCGGACCATCGTCGACAGCTTTAAAGGTCACGTTGAGGGACAAACATGATTTACAAACAATGGGCTGCAACTGCGCGCGCAGCATGGCGCCGCGCGCCGCCGGCAGGGTTCAGCGATAGTGAGGGTCGCGCTCGCTCGACGCCGGCCGTCGGGACGCGCGCCGTCGCCTGCATTCTCTATTTATATCGACAATTTACCCCCCGCTTCACTTCGCGCCTGCGCAAAACGCATCTGAAAACTACGAAAGTGAAATCGCACATCATGATAGCGACGGTGCACAGCGCCGCTACACAGGACTATTGCAACGAGCCATCCGCTAATTAGTAAGTTGAGGACACGGAGCGAGGCGGCGTGTAGTGCGCCGCGAGGATGGACGCGAGGTGCACGGCGACGGACCTCATCAGCACTGCGGCACTTCTGCGTCACATGTCAGCTGTTTCGCCGGCGAGGGGCGCGCGCTCGTGACGTTTCTGGCGAGTCGCGTGCCGCAGGCCGGCGGCGCGATGGCGTCCACCATGCAGCTCGAGTTCACGCAAGCGATGACCGACTTCAAGACGATGTTCCCGGACATGGACGACGATGTTATTGAAGCCGTACTACGCGCTAACCAGGGTGCGGTTGATGCGACCATTGACCAACTTCTAGCTATGAGTACTGATAATCAGAACGAACGTTTGCGGCTTGAAATGGAGCGTGTGGAAGGCAGTACACCGTCCCGTCGCAAAGATCGCCGCTCGGGCTGCAGAGCTACAGACAACGGCGATGACAACGACACTACAGCACTTGTGTAAGTAAATTAATATAACTACTGTTAAACAATGACACCGATTGGAAATAAAACAGAAACCAATGCACAGCAAGAAAAAAACAATAGATCCTCTCCCCGCTGCGACACAAACAAACCGCGTCAAGTTATATTGTGTGCTCGTCAAAATGATTACGTCTTCCGTTCGTAGCTCGCAGTAGTGATGTTGTCATCTACACCGGTAGGTCAACCAATAATTGAGGCAACAGGTTAGCATGACTAGCAGAAATGTTCACAGAGACTATGATTTTAAGCAATATAGAGCACCCTCTCTACTTTGTAGTAAAATCTAGACCAGTTCTCGACATGCATGCACAATTGCCGATAAAATTTGCCCTGAGGAGTCATCCATTATGTTTTTAGGATTAGTAAACAAATGGTACCTACCTATACCTCTTATAATATAGAACATGCCGTTGTTACGAGTTACGACTACCAGAAGAAACAAAAATAAATATTCGTAGGTAACAAAGTTAATCACTGTAAGTTCTAGGTACTTCTCGATACTTATAGGTCAATTTGCGATAATATCTTTCTCTCCAACTTACCATCCCGTGGCTTATTGCCAAGTCGAACTTAGGCGGTCAGTGTGCTAAGGCCAAAAATCCATTGTTTGAACTGCAATCAAATCTCCACTTTTATGTGGAAATCCAGAAATGGCGAGTTATTCGTGAAGGTTGCTGATGCATTTTATCAACATCATCCACTGCCCGACTTCACCACTTATGTTCTGCATACACAAGCCTCTACTTGTGTCAATGTCTATGCACAATCCTGGATCAGTTACCTACCAGGAATCAGGATCAGCTAATATGGACGTTTTAGGTACCTACACCTCGGAACTTCTAACGACATATAAAGCCTGCTTTTAGAGTAAGTACCTAGATACTTAGGTACTCCTAACTTTAATTTTTTATTTTTTATTACAGAGACGTTGACGACGAATCAATTCCTTTAGCCGTAAGAAGAAAATGGGTGCCAAGAATGTTGGGCCCTTTACCTCCGATGTTTTTGCGAATACCGCCAGGGACAGACGCAAGAATAGATCTGAGTCTAGAGATGGATGACGACCGCATCGCTACCTTCCTTCAAAACGAGGAGTTTATGGCGGAGTTGCGTTGGAACCAGGAGTTCATGGCAGCACTAGACAGCGAGCAAGGGCAGAAGACTAAGTGCCATGATGATGAGGCCGCGTTCAAGGAGAGACTGAAGAATATGGGGAAATGTGAGTACCTAACTATGTTTACACCAAAAACATGATCATTCACAGATTTGCAGTTGAATTGAGTTAAAGGCAGTCTTTGGCAAATTTAATGCGAAAAATATTTAAGTAGCTATTTGACCTATTTAGGCACTCATCTAGACAGGGGTTATGCTAACTGACAACATCTTTAGGGTACGGCAGAGTGCATGACGTGTAGAAAAACAATTCTACCGCATTGATTTTATAAACCCGCTTCTTAAATACATGCGTAAGGATTTGTTTTGTTCAGATCAGTAACGATTAATATTCTGCCTAAAACAATACATAAATATATCTTGTCATAAAACAATACAAGCGCTGCGATTGTTACCTGTATGAGATAATACGAAAACCAAGTAAAGGCAAATACAAGAGCCGCGCTTTTATGATTCCCAGTCATCTGCATCGAAACTATTTTAATTAGTCAGTCAGACCTAAACGCCCAGGTAGTTTCTTGATTTAGATCATTAATAACATTAACGGCCCTCATTAAGGCAATTAGCCTGAAAATGACTGAACCCGACATCCAACGATCGTATAGTGGTAAAAACAATTTAAGTTAGTCTTACGTTAAATCTCTCATTATTCTTCACCTTCAGCTTCCTTATGACTTACTCGAATGTAGAAGTAAATTAACTTTAGTTATTCGTCGTTACAATGACACATAAAATTATAGTCACTTTATTTAAAAAATACAGTAACATAGGTAAGTATGTAATAGCATTTTCATTACAATATCTTAGACCCTTTGCACACCACGTTTTTTATGCGCAGACGATGCGCATTTTTGATTAGCGCGCTTTTAGTGCGTCCTCTGCGCGTTATCAACAGGTTTTAGCAGATTTTACACGTTATACAAAGGCAAATGTAACGAGCGTTTGTATCGATTGTGCCATTGGTGGTTCGGGGGAGAAGGTGTACCCTAAATTTATGCTGTTTTTTTCTGTTTTATTATTGGTCGTCGTTTTAAAAGCAGTACGAAGGCTAGCGTAAGCAGAGTTGTCTCGTGCGACGCCATCGTAATACTGTGGTTCCAAATGGCGGCGGCTTTCTGCGCGATGTATCCTTACAAACGCGCGTATACAGCGCGTTAGTAACTATGTATCAGCGCGTTTATAGCGATACAAACCTGATTGCGTTATATGCGCGTCGTCAGCACTTAAAAACGTGGTGTGCAAAGGCTCCGTGTGTATCCTACCTACCAAAATTGATGAGCGCGCTAATGCTAAGTAATTAATTGTTGTTAGCGTGAAGCAACGGATTCTGTCGCATACTTTTGGCTTTCCATTGAGAATGTTTCAGTAGCACCCCGGGCTCCTCGAGCCTTGATGTTTTCCTGGAGTAGATATTCATTATAAGCTCACCCCTTCTGTGTGACGAGCGAGCGTATGTGACTGCCCACATGCCTAGGGTGCGCTGAACGCACCTAACCTAGGTCTTTAACCGCTACGTGATTAAGATTAGATGCTAATTCCGTAATCTCTTCGCAGCGTCCCGCAAAAAGTTCGCCCAGCTGTCGAGGATGTTCAGCCGGGGAGGGTCGCGACGCTCGGGCAACGCTCGCGCCCCCCCGCGAGGTCCTCCCGACAGTCTGCTGCTCCAGGAGGAACACAGTGACGACGACGACCGCCCACAACACCACGTCAAGATATAACCACACCCTGTACTCCACTACCTGCAAGGTACAGCTTTAAACAAAGAGAGAGCCTTAAAGGAAGTTACAAGGTTACGGATAAGACTGGGTCTGTTTTGTATATTTAGAAAAGGAATACGATTGATATTTTTATGTTGTAAGCACTTTAAGATCAGCCGGCACTAACAGTTAACGTCTTTCAAGGATCAGATGTCGTCGCAGTAAGGTGGCGTGAACGACTATGTTGTTAAAAGTTGCAATAATTATATGTAAAAATAAGTAAGTAGTTCATGGCTTTTACTGCATCCGTCAAAATTATAAATAGGAACTTGAGGTTCGTTTAGATAGAAAGGCCGTCTTCTCTCATGCTAACAGGCTAGAGATAGCAGATTTCGATTAAATTCGTCAAATGTAGCTTTTGTTAGATAAATTACATAAATTCTGCATTCCCAAGTATCTACATATAGCAGAATGCACGGAGAGCGTCTGTATCGGGCATGATACACGAAGTTCCGTACCCGGCTATAGGTTAAAGACGGTCCTGGCCTTTGTCAGACAGGTTTATAGAAATAGTATTCTTATGGCATTTCTCCTATTCTAAGAACTAAAATATTTTCACATACATCTTCCAATACTTCCATGAAAGTCATATATGAGTAATGGTATAGACATGGCATTCATGTACAAGTATACGGAGTCACATCTAGAACATTATAGAGAGTCAATTTGCATAGAGATGCTAACAGAGTGCTCGACTCTTCGAAAACTTAATTACCTACGCACAAACATCTGGGTAGAAGGACTTGAAAAACAATACTGGGCATGGATACGTTTTCAAAGAAAGGCTGATAAAAAGAAACAAAATGTTAAGTAAATAATAAACGAACCACTAAATAGCTAGGTAATGTAAATAACTGTTTTAATAGATAAGTAGTCTGCTTCGTTTCGATCCACGAATTTTAGTGCCGTTAGAGTTGCTCATATTGTTAGATCATCTCTTTGATCGAAATCTGTAAGATGATAGGTTGTTAGATTATGCACTGACTGTACTTTTGCCTGCACGATTGACCATGACAATGCGGCTTAACTGGAACCTGAATAATAGGTGCCTATACTGCGCATTCATTCCATTGAAGCGAGCTTTACATTTCTGTCATCTATAGGGAATGTCTGGGCCAAGTCGTGTTTGCAGGAAAGAGGAATCAAATATTGTAATATTACGTATTAAGTCTAAGTTATGTAGCTTTTGTAGTGACCGTCAGAACAGATTTGCTCTACCTAGTATGACAGGTTGTTATTTAATTTTCACATTTTTTCACGAATCTACACCGTCACCACACAACTATATTCTGTATACCGACTACTAAAATAAAAATATTATATCGTCACAAAATAGACTCATAAAAAAAACACCGTTGTTACGATCTCCTGAATTCATAATGTTAGCTGCATGCATTTTTAGTCTTAACTCAAGATAGTTTGTATTTTTGAACGAGCAGCCGTTTTAACTGATTTCGCTCATGGGTCGATCATAAGATAAGCTACGTTTGTTGAGGTAGACCGGATGCAGCAAATACCAGTATTTTACATGGGGTAACTGCCTATCTGACCTCGCCAACCCAGTTAGTACTGGGTAATTCGAAACCCCTCGGTAAGACTGATTGTCAGGATCTATAAATGACAGTCAGGACCAGCGCAGTGGCTTAACGTGTTTTTTGAGGCATGGAAGGAACTCGGTATGTAATGGATGGTCGCCAATCCACGGACCGACCTTGGCAAGCGCTGCTTAGCCTTGAATATCGCTCCAAGGTCCGAATATTCGTAGTTACTCGGCTTTCCGGTTTCAAGTATCTACTTAATACTTATGTTAGTAAGAAATCAAGAAAATTTGCTGCAGGCGTTTCCTTTTAAAATAATGAATGTACGAAATGCAATTCACCTACTTCCAATATTTAAAACTACTCCTAAAAACTCTTCTAGCTAGCGAGACTGTATGTTTTGGTATTTGCAGTTTATTATGTAAATAAGTCGTTGAAATTGTTGAATATTTTACGTGCAATTATATTTAAATGTTCTTGAATACTTCACCAGACTGCTGCAGGGAAACTACTTACCTATAAGTGTATTAAAGGGAAAACTGCAAAAATCTATCGTAATTAATACAAACTACGAAAGGCACTTTATGTACGAACATAGTAAATTACCTACTCTACATTCTAAATGATAGAGCTTTGTGTCTACGAGAATAACACGAGTTGGGAAAGTGCAGTCTGCCCTATGTACCTACCTACTGCTACCTATATGTATCTTTCTGACGACAATGGTGTAATTAATTTCTTAAGCTTACTATAAATAAAATACATTATTTATAAAATTGAATTTATTTTGAAGTTTTATTCCAATCACTCACGCACGCTAGACAGATCAACGACCAAATAATATCGAACTCGTTAAATATGATAAAGTAACCATTGCAATAAATAAGTTTAGAGAAACTGTTATTACCCTTTTCCAATATTAACCTTCCGTCTGCCGCAGTAGGTTAAAAGCAAATTCGATACGAAGAACTGTCTTTGGGTCCCAAACATCTGCAATAAAACTTTTTATCTGCAAGATTCCTGTTCGGTGTTTCTATAGGTACCTAACAGGGACCTTGCCGATAGGTGCCACAAATAGTCAAAGAATGTAGGAAATAATTGTCTTATAAAATGTGATCTGTGGATAAAGCTCGAGGAAGCTACAGGTTTTGAGCACCAATGCAAAAAGCAAAGTAAAGAAAATTACTTAGGTCAATTAGGAAATTAATTAGGTCGCTAGAGAAACCTCGCCCTCGTGATAATTTTATTACACGCCTTCCGGAGAAACGCCTTTTCATCTAACGGTTAAATGTGCCTTTGATTGAGCATTGGGCTAAAAATCCTCATTCTCCGTCCCGTACTCTCTATTAGAAAACAGGTTTCACATATTATGCTAACTAACCCATAATTAGTTCACAATAATTTCTTCAATGCAAACCTGGTATTAGTACCTAGGTACCGCTGGCAAAAGGAGGCATAGCGAATCATGGCGCGGTTTACACACGATCGACGCCGACGCATATCAACAGTCATCAAATAGTTCGACGAAGCAGAACGGGAAAGTCGTAAGCATGGAGACGATTGAACGACGCCGACGTGCATGCGACGGACAGACACGACGAAAATGGCAAAGTTAATAATATTAAGTTTCACTTACTCAATTTATTGGTAGGACCTAAATTGGACTACTTGGCTCAGTAAAATTTACAGAGCTAGAACCCTACCCTAATATATGCTATATGGTATAATGCTTTCCTCTGCGCCACTTACGGGATATCTTCCTTGAATATTAATTATTTTGAGCTCCCGATATTCCGACGCTATTGCAAGCGCCATGATCGGGGGATGACTGGAGAATGCGGGTGGATGGAAAATAAATTGAAATAATTAATAATCCCGGAAGATATCCCGTAAGTGACAGTATAAGTTTAGTTTTGAACCGTGGAAACTTAAAGCAGTGTTTTATTCTTTAGTAACTAAGGTACATCGTTATTACTGATTGTTCAAGTGCAGTGCTATGACGGTATCTAAAAAACTTAATCCATGCTTAAATATTCCTAATTAATGATTGATTAATTAAATAATTTAATTTAATTGATTTAAATCTAACACTAATGCATCAATTACCCACAACTTCCAATTAGTGACGGTACTTTCATACAAGCCTAAAAGCTTGGCTTGCCCTTATAACCTACCACTCTTCATGATGATAGGGTTTCTGAACAGTCTGCTAGCCTTATGGGTTTGCTGTCTTGTTGGCCCCTAGGCACGCCACTGCTTCCAAGAATGACTTAATAGACCAATGATAGTGCCTTCCCACGGCTGGGCAAAGGCCTGTCCTTTCCTTTCCAACTCTCTCGGTGTTTCGCCTTCTCTGGCCAATAAAGTCAGGAACGAATCCAAACCGTCACGCCTGTGTAATGAAAGTACCTACCTAATACTTCTAAATCGTTTTGCTTTGCGAATTAACTTCAAATATGGCCATGGACATCGGTAGACACTGTTCTCAGACCACAGACCGCACAGACAGATGGATTGAGGGCTTAGCGAAAAAAGTAATTGCTGGCTTGGTGGGTAATGTTTCCAGTTAAGATCATCCAGTAATAAAAAACCAAATAAGGCTTCTAGCTCTGTACATTTTGCTTAAGTGTGAACGCCTCGGAAGAAAGAGCAGGCAAACACTCATTAAAATTCGGAAAAACCATGATGCGAAGGCACCTACTGACGCTTACGATCTTTTTTTTTTAATGATGAAATCCTCAATGGATTTCTTCTGCCGAGGGGCCGGCGGCGGGCCGAGGTGGAGGGGTCTGCCAGACTCCTACTACTAACTAAAAGTACACGGTGTTCCTCCTCGTCACTTCTGGCTGGGGTGCGGGGACACAATTGCATTCTCCACGATCAACCCAGCAGTAGCGACGACGTTTACCATGGTCCAACCATCGCCACCCGGGCCGTTACTAAAACTTAATATTGTCTTAAGAAATTATGCGCATAATGATCTCTCGGTCACTGGTCAACCTATTATAACCAACATTATTGTACTCATGAGACTCATTAACTTAACAAATGAGTGCTCGGAATCTCGGATACCTTAAATATTTTTAAACTTCCGTGGAATTCTTGTTGAATAAGTGTTTCATTATGTTTGGAACTTTTCGTCATGTAGTCACTCACTGAGTTGGTTTTAATAAAATAATATTAAATACAATTATCTACTATTACAATTACTTTCAAATGATCTTGTAACACGCTAAAGAAAGTCACGTTACTCATACGTAGATGTCTCCACCAGCATTGTTGGTGGTACGCGACTACTATGACACACATTTTCCATTGTAATGGTCGGCCAAGTGAATGAATGCCGAGGTACTCTGTTAAGTAAGTCTCATACGCACACAAGGTATAATTAAAAATATTACAAGAGTTTCTCATCCGGAAAATACTGAGCGAAACTCGGAATATATAAAGACTTTCATGAAATAATACAGTTGCCATGAATAAAACATAGCCGTCTGTTAGGTGGCATTATGGCAGAGTCAAGAATGTTATAGCCCTCATAACGCCCGTTCTGCAAGCAGAAGTAACAGTCATCATCTGTTTATCAATTCACAACATAAGCTTGATGTAGTTGTCGTCAAAATAAGCGTCAAAACGGCGAAACGACTAATGACGGCGCACGCGCTACCTGTCCAACCACTTGATTAGGGAACATACACAATCTTCATAACGTGAGGAACGGACGCGCAACTCACGCATGCAAACGAAATACTACCAGTGAACAGCTAAAACAATAAAAAAATAACCTGAATTCCTTTTAAAACGATGGCAGCTCTTAATGAGCTTCCATGAATGAATTAGTCACTCGTTTCTAAATAGTTACTCTAAGCAAAATTCGGTGTATGGACGTATGTATCACCAGCACGGCCGCAGCGCGCCGCTCCGCGCGCCTCTGCAGTCTGCACAAGCCACAGTGTATAGCCTCCGGTAAAGATGCGTCTGCGCATCGAGCACGTGCACCCGTCACGCATCACGGACACCCAGAAATTCGCTTAGTTTGTCCTGAGACTCCATGCTACTCGCACGCATGGAGGCCCGGTGCTTTTCCCGCGCAAGTGACTATGAAAAAGCAACCTGATATTCATGACGTGGGCCTGGCCGTTGTGTTCTTGATAGCAGATCTTACAAGAGATAGCAGCACTGAAGAAATATTTTCGTGAGTATCTTCTTTTAAGGGCCGGTTAGGGCTTTGACCGTCGTCGCCGGCGCATCGGCTCCTCGGGGCTAAAAGAGTTAAGTCGATCTATACTGAACCTGTTGTTCACCTTGTTAAGATCGACGAACTTCTTTTGCTGGAATGATTTGCACTTTGAATTTTTTGTCCGTAAACAAATAACAATGTTGTCTGAACTTAATAACAATGTTACGTGCCCGCCGTCTCTATTATGAAACTTATCTAATTATTTTGAATAATCATCACAGGTGTTTTTTAATCATTTTCCACATTTTTCATTATTATCCACATTCATTACTATTGACGAGTGACTGTAAATTTGTATTTTTTTTCAAAGAGCCATTTAAAAACGCTGCCTTCTCGATACAGTTTTTTATCAAGCAGCCACATAAACAAATACTGAATTAAATAGGTAGACTGCCCATAAAAGTTTAATACTGATCAGAACGAGTTCTGCTGGATGTTAGGTACTTATCGTCAACATGCAAGATACTATTTTTGTGTCGTACTTTATTATTTTGAAAGACAATTACCTGAATGCTTTCGTCTGGACGAGCTCATCATTTTGCTTTATGGGCCCACAATTACGGCAGCCTGCATTAAACATCGCCAATTGATTCAAGGTAAAACTTTTATAAAAACGTAGCGTGGAAAGAAGGATCATTATATATTTTACATTATGTATGCAATCGACATTATCCCGGCCCGAGCCGGTGGTGCATCCGTTGTCCATAAATGCATAGTTGCTAGCTGAACAACTTTACTTTCATTTACATAATGCGAACGATTATATATTATCGGCTTGGGAGCTATATGTTACGATGCGTGCAAAAAATGTCAAATAAACCACACCTAGTGTACCTTTTGCATTATTAACAAGAACGAGGAAAAAAGATTAGCTTTATCTTATAAAATAACATAACCCGGTAAGGGCTGACTCCAAAAAGTTATGATTATGTCTAATCTCGATTAAGGGCGAGAACAAGTTTAGTAATAAACTAACTAAAGTTCTGAGTTAATGTGTTGTTTTACAGACAAATAGTTTATTTAACAGCCTGGCTTAGATAATTATGGTCCAAAGTAAAAGTAGAATTGAAGTGCAGAGAAAAGAAATAAGATCCCAGAACCGTACTGTAGATGAGAAGTTGAGGAACTAATGTCATTTTATTATCATGTTAACTGGTTAATCATAACCAGTAAATAAGATAATAAAATTGTCTTACTCGATGTTAAAATATCACCTACATACATACAATTGTATATTATATGTTTGCTAATTTCATTATGTAAGACGTTAACTAGATCACACACAAAATTACAAAACATTACCTACTTGATGTAATCTTCTAATCTTAAATAATTATGCTTTATAGTTACTTGTTTCTTTGCTTCAGTTAAATCTCTATCGGTGACTTTGTCTATTATTGCCTCGATGTTCACATTTCATTCGAGGTAATTTCATCTTCTTCAGTTATGATTATTGAACTGTTATCTATCTATCTACAGGGTGTAACAAGACTTAACGAAGCCGTCAACCAAGCATTATATACATCAAACTAAGTAACTTTACGCAAAAATTATTGCTGCGAAACGACTTTTTTTTTTGGGTGAAAAATCACGTTTTACGATAGGACGCAATGTAACGCACTAAAAACATTGTGCTGATGGACGGATAGAATAGTACAGGGGTCCTGGAGATGTTTAAAGTAAAAATCTTACATTAAAAACATGTATTTAAAAAAAACTTGTGAAAATTTTGGAACTTTGACCCCCAATGTCGCCGTAACTAGAAGGTTCCCAGTACTTCCCAGGTATGGTCTAGAACAAAAATAATATGGCAATGACGGGGAGAACAAATGCCTTTCGGCTTCGTTAAGGTTCTTGTTACACCCTTAATACTTACCATATCGTCATCGTTCTACCACTATTTACCAGGAGTTCTACCGTCCGTTTTAACCACAATCCAAAATTCACACCTTCTTAACAGCGTCTAAAGTGTTTGATCCGCAATTAAAATTAGAGAAACGCGATATTATAGTTTAGAAGAAAAAGCTGCGATTTTCTTTATAAGCATTTTTTCATGTCGTCTTTATTTAACATCTACAATTGATTGACTTTTATTTTATAAAAAGGTTTGATGGTAACCAAACCTTTTCTTAAAGCAACAAAATTAAACCCCTTGAAATTGTTAACAAAATCCGATTCAAATGTTGAAGTAGGTAATATTTTTATAATAATTTCACGCGGATGAAGGTCGCGGGCAACAGCTAGTCATTCATAAAAAAATATTTGCTATTATTGCAATATTCTACACACCATGGGATCAGCTAGCGAAAGCACGTTTATATGTCCGATGCTCTAGACCTATGTCATTGCTTCTGCATCCTTAAGTTATTATTTCTCGTCACGCTCTTTTTATTTACGTTCAGAGAGGAAATCAAAATGATATAAAAACCAGATATGTCTGCCAGCCATTCGAACGCAAAGCATTAATCTCGATAGGTTGTTAAACCCATCGCAGCGAAGTGACTTAAAGTGATCATTAATTCTTATTCGCAACTCAATAGTAAGGCCCTAGGACAGCATGTAAATTATCTTCATCTGGTAGTTACATAAATTACGTAAGAAATTATATATTATGGGGTCACAACCTCTGTACAACAAAAGCATATCTTCAAAGACTTCCTTGTCCGCAAAACGATCTCGTAATAGCGCTCGCAAAGGCTCTGGGCAATGAAAATCAAAATAAATGTCGAGCCACAAAATAGCTCAACGGTCATAAATCAAAGTGTTTACGACGACGCGACACCTCGCCTTGTAATCCTGCGGGATGGCCAATGGGCCTGGAGCCCCGAGACACGCAAAATGTGCCTTCTATAATGGGAAAAATAATGCCCTCATGGGGCAATAAATCATTGTAATTTAGAGCATACTAACATTACCTATAACTCTTAGATAGAAGACGGCCAACGCAAACATTCATAGGTTTTGAACTAGTAATTTCTGGAGTTTGTGGTATAATAATTCAAACTTGAAGCCTGTTTAATGGGAAATCGACCAGAGAAATGACTAGGTTTTAATTCAGTTCGTAGGTAGGTACTCAAGTTTCTGTGCACCTTTTACTAAATGAACAAAAAAAGTGTATGGGGGTAATTTTACTCTTTCTGAAGGCTGTTTTTGTAGGCTTCACTTGGATAGACGTTTCGTTTTTAACGTTGAGTCTTTTAATTATTCCTGGGCATCTGGTGCTCTGAGTTATTTCAAAGCAGGCTTTAGACTAGCCACGTATTATTTTCCAAGTGAAATCTGTTCCTGCCAAGGAACGTGGTGGAGAATTCGGGATGATGGAAATCATTTAAAGTGTTCTTATAAAGTCCCGCTTTCGTTTTTAACACCGTAAAATATTGCATTAATCTGATTTGGTGAGCTTCATCATTCGCACTTTTCAAAATCCATATCAAACGTGAGTATGGTCACAGCAATCACGAAGATAGCGGCAGTATCTTCGTTTGGACATGTGTCAGTCAGTCAGAGTATCGAACTATCGATGGTGTCACTCAATGTATTTAGGTGCGCGCGCACTCTTTTAATGGTGAACTGTCACGAGATATTTAAAGAGAAAACCATAAAAGTGTGTTGACGGTACTTATGAGTTTTCTGGAGTCGGAAATACCTACTTTTAGACGAGTTGTATACATAAAAATAATTATTATTATACCAACCTAAATTGCATTGCAGTCATTGTACCTAAAAACAGTTGTGTTTTAATTTAGGTGTACCTACCTACAATAAAGTACATTCTTTTCTATTCTCTACTATCGTCCTCCTCCTTTAGTCGAATTCATCAATGCTGTAATATATCAGTCCACGTCTCACTACCCATATTCACACATCCTTAGGTGCATCCGATGCGTTGAACAAAATGGGAGACAGAATGCAGCCCAATTTTCAACTTAAAAAAAATCCTTATTCTTTAGATAATGGTTCTTGCTAGAGATAGGAGATCAAAAGCTGATATACTCCCTGTTCCATTAAACCTTCCACAATACATTTTATTCTAACTGACCGTATCAAAAGCCTTTAAGTAATCATCAACAATGAATTATTATTATAATGAGAAGACTGTTGGATACTTGTTTCCCTTTACCTTGCCGTAACGTTTAGGGTCACTCAAGTGTAATATGTACCTAACTATAATTCTACACAACATAGGTCCCCGAATTAACCTCATCCGTTTCTTCTTCGATCTTCTTTTCCTCATCCGTCTCTCACCAACAATAAATAATAATATATTATGCCTGGGTTAAGACCCAAATAGAAAAAAAAGGGATGACCTGCTCACCTTGACTTCTCAGACACGACAGGTAAAGTCGAGCAAGGTTAATAGACATTCTCTTTAGACTGCCGGTGAAGAGATTAATAGGATTTAATAATCGTTCTCGATTAAGGATCTAAAATAATCTAGAGACTTGAGACTCTCGCTAGCAGACAACGACTAAAGTCTGTGTCATTTAAGAAACCTAATCGTAATCAGTCTCCACAGTAGGCCGCCGTGCGGCCGTTTAAAGCTCGACTTTGGCTTCTTTCTGCAAAAAGCGAATTAGGTAATTAGCAGACATCATGCTGAGGAATGCGCGTCGTTAACTAATGAATCTTACAAATCGTGGACAATGGTATCGAAATACTCTGCAGAATTTTCCGTGACCTGTAAAATAAGTTTCATCATCACCAAAGCAAGAATTTGCGTTTCTATTCTTCGCTGCTCGCACCCTGCGGGTTCCCGCAATCATTAGTTAAAGGTCGTTAGTCCACCTTAAGAGGTGCTCTCTCCCGAGCCTAACTCAACTACTTAATAAATTTGTGTAACTCCTGGAGTCTCACGACAGAGCCACTAAAGCTCCGTCCAGAACTCCATTTCACCCTCCTTCATCCGTGGCGTGGGTGTCGAGTCCAAATATGAGGTGAAATATTTATTTTATGTGATTACCCCAAGTGGCATAAACGGCTATCTTTCGTCACGACTGTGTTCGTAGGTAGGCGAATTTTCAGCAGAAGACGCTTAGCATGTGATTTTTTATTGATAAGAAATGGGTAATGACTGAAATAGAAAATCACTCATACTTTACTGGCAGGCAAGTACATAATGCGTATTACCTACATAGGTACTAACATTTCAATCATTGTAAGCACGCACTGCAACTGCAACGGTTTCTGCTCTTCAATTTCACCCAGAACGTAGACAGGTAGTTAGTACCTGCCTCATGCCTCACGTCGTTACAATGCACTCACATTTATTGCAGATACGTGCATAACTAAATTCTTATGCTGTAATTTAAGGCTAGCGTACAATTACGTTTCATGTAATTGAAAGATAATAACAGCCAGAAAGTGCTCATGACACGAAAAAACCAACTTAATTATTATCCGTAGCTTGTAATTCATAAAAAAAAAACTACAATAAAGTGTAACATAGTCAATCAATTAGATCGAAATATACGCGGTAGGAATGTACGCAGAAATGTTTTTTTTTAATCCACAAAGTGTTTTAATCACGCTTGTAATTTCGTATTGGTTTCTTATGATTTATGAGCATTATGAAGTTTCAATTACTTGTGTCGAGATGTGGAGGTGTTTAAACGGACTTTGATGAAAATGGTCGGCAAGAGAATTTAAATAATATAACTCATAATCCACCGCTGCATGCTGAACATAGCGCTTATATAGAACTCACCCAAAATAGAGCTCTACAATCGCCACACTGAACAAGTGGGTTACATTTGCAGGTCTCTGGTGACCGTGACGTCTACATTTAAGTTGCTGACAATTTTGGTTAAAAACATAATATTCGCACCTAATTAACCAGTTTCTTCATTAAAATTGGGCTTGCTGAGAAAGAAAAACAAACAAAACGCCCAAGTTTAGCAACTTAACACCTCAGAAGGCGTTAAGCTAATTCGCGTTGTATCATCCACTCATCACATCACAATGAATGAGCGATGCAAGTGAAATATCAGTTAAATAATTGTCTGTAATGGAGGAATGTGACGTGGCAGATGCTCGCAAGTCGCAGCACTCAGCAGTGTTGGTGTCTCCGCCACACAATCAGTTCAGGCGAGTTTCACTCCGAGTATTCGTGCTGTTACTTTTACAACGCGCTGGCGCACACGAACAACGCTCTGTTTCCCTAAGTCTCATTGTTTCTACTTTGCGCACTATCAAAGGAAAACTTTGACTTTCCACTGTGTCACCGTGAACAGCGGTGATAAAATTTAGCAAATTTACATAGTTACCTACTACTCTTGATGTAGGTACCTTATGCCGTTAGGACTTCTAGTCACCTGTGGAATCATACCACTGCTCTGATTGCTGCGCTCACGAGTCCAACACTTCGTCAAGTTGTGAGCGAGCTGTTTGTTAATACCTGAGTATTTCCCTAATTAAACAAAAGAACAATGCACATATTTCATAGCTAACCAACGACATCATAGTTTAGTATGCGTATTTATTACATAAATATCAAAACAATGCTATAAATAAAGTGCACTATTTTTAAACACGCGGTATCAGAGCCGTATCTACGTTGCAAGTTTAGACTAATGCGCTAATACCTGCTCGTTTAGATGACTATCTATATTTATTGACGAGATAGTTCGATTACGAAAGCGCTCGCGGCACGTTCACACTGACTGGATAAAACAAAGTAAGTATGAGGCAATCATTGGATACGGTTCGCGCGGAGATTTGGAGGTGATTTAAGATAACACTACTCAGTCCCGTTGGCTGCAGAGATCGTTTGCTCCTACGATTGTCGGATGGGCCGAGAGCCGAGTCCACACACCGTTACTTTCGCACCAAATCTGCCTACAATACGTTGTTCAGTGTACTTTGATTCGGATAATAAGTTTAAAGTCACGATCCGGTCCGTGAAGCTGTCTACGTAATCTCTCGGCTGAATTAGAGGCTTCCTTGTAAGGCGAGATGCATATTTTATATTGAAGCTATCGCGGAGACGAATTGCGGTCACCGTGGATTTATTTTCTTAGGGCGCATGTTAGGAGATAATACTGTTATTGTAAGTAGTTCCAGATCATGGAGCTATTGTTTACTTTGAGGTTTAAGCGAGTTAGCGTCTGATCTGAACCGCGCAGACTTAGCTTTAACAAACTTGGGTGTAACAGATTAGTTGTCGATCAGTACATCCTATCCTATACTATTAAGAGCGTTTACGACTTACGGCATTTCATACAAAATTTCAAGTCCTTTTTTATCGAAATGACTGAACCGATTATAATGAAACTTCATAAGCATTAAAATCTGTTCAGTCATTTCGAAAAAAAAGGATTTGAAAGGATTTACACGAATTGCCGTAAGTCGGAAACGCTCTTAAATGAGCAATATTTGTATTATAATCACGTTCTCGAAAACGGCTCTTACGATTTCGATGAAAATTGCAATATAGGACTAAACGGTGGCGAAAAATCGATCTAGCTAAGTAGCTAGGTCTTATATCTGGGAAAATTCGTTGTCTCTATTTTCAACCGAGCAGAGCTTGGCCGCCCAGTAACTAATTAATTAATGTCGTATGTCTAGCGAATAAGTAGAGATAACATTAAATAAGCCAACTACGAACTTAAAACGAATAAATTAGGTACGAGAAAACTATACTAAGTAGGTACAACTACTTTTGCAATACGTATTAACTACCGTAAAGTGAGTTATATACGCGAAGTTTTAAACGTCTTTGTATGTCGTCGTATTTCATTCTGTAATTTTACATACAGATTTTCATGCTCACCATACACCGATAAATTGAACAACATTAATCGTTCACGCTTTCGCTAGCGTAAAGACGAGCTCCCAGTGGCCGCTCAGACAATAGTTGATAATCTATCTAATATCTGGGCAAAACGTATGAGTCATGTCTATTAAACTTAGAATGATTAGTGAACTCGTTTTCTTTCCTACTTCTATCCCTCATGAAGAAGAAGAACGAAAGAAAACACTTAGTATAATGGATCGTCGAAGATCTTTAGGCACCTTAAGATACTTAGAATAAAAGCAATGCCAGTTATTACATAAAGAAATCATCATCTTCCTGCCCTTGTCCCTTGTTACTTGGGGTCGGCGCAACCCGTTTTTCCATTCTCGCCTGTCAACCGTCACGCAACCATTTACACCTTTTTCCTTCCTATCATTGGTCTTACATTAATAACATAAAGAAATATAATTCCCATAATGTAAAAGTTCTTTAGAAATATAATAATAAAAAGCGCACATAAAATGGCTTTCGACTTAAACAGAACAATATAACATAATAAGGGTCTAGACATTCGTGATCACGTTCTCCCTGTATATGCAAGTGAGCATTCAGAATGTAAGCGTTACCTCGGCTTTTTCAATCTTAACGACCTAAAATAAAACGACAAAGAATACCAAATCGGTTAAGTTAGGGCTCCTAGGAGGTGCAAGGCGACTGTCGAACCGGTTTGGCCGGGAGATTCTTTGTTTGGTTATCTCAGAGTCAAAACGTCGCGACTCGAGTCGAGACAGACATCGCCTGGCTAACTGACGCCTCATTTATCTGTTGCAGAGATAAGAGGACGAGAGCGGATGTGTCTGCAGCGAGACTCGGGCAGCTGAGGGCCACGGCGGCCTGATGGCGAGCGGAGCGGTGCGCGCGCTGCTCGTGACGGCGGCGCTGGCGACGCTCGGCGCGCATGCGGCGCGCTTCGGAGACCGCCTCGCGCCGCGCGTGCCGGCCGCCTACTCGCCGCGCAACGCCCCCTCCGCACACCACTACGTCGAGAATGAATATGACGACGTGTACGAGCAGGACTACGAGGAGCAGAACCTCTCCGTCGAGGAAGAGGAGACGCCCGAGCCGGCCCCTGCCCTGCGCCGTCCCGCGCGCACAGAAGCTCATCGTCTGGAAATGAGCACTGAATACTTCGTTATACCAGAACGACTCTCATCGCCAACGCCACCTTCGACATCCACAACTGTCACAGCGGAACCACAACCGAACTTGACCATCGTATTAGCACCGACTCCGCAAATTTTGGGCGCACTCAGAACTGAGTCTTGGGCAGTCCCTATATTAGCTCTAGCTTGTGTTAGTATGGTGACCCTCGGCGGATTTGAAGCGTTTGTGATATGGGGAGCGAGTCGCAAGGCGCCCAGCCATCGCCACCTGCTCCTTGGACAGACTCTACTGTTCGGGTTGTTCTCGTGCGCAGCTACAGCTGCATTGTTTGCAACTACGCCGACTGCGTTCACATGTGGTGCTGTTCGATTCGGAACGGGTGTTGCGTATGTAATCGTATTCGCTTCACTTCTAGTGAAGTGCGTTTTTTTGCTTAGTTTGAATGGTGGAGTATATTTACCTGCAGCGTACCAAGGACTCTTATTGTTTTTCGCTGTAATGATACAAGTAGCGATCGGTGCACAGTGGCTCGGTGGTTCTCCTCCACGAGTGATAAACGGCGGCGGACGGTGCGACGTCCACATGTCAGACATGCTGCTGTCGCTGTGTTACGCGGCCTTCCTGATCGCGGTGGTGTGCGGAGTGGCGCTGCGGTCGCGCGGTATTCGGGACAACTATCGCGAGGCAACGCACATCGCGGGCGCGGGCGGCGCCACGGCCGCCGTGTGGGTGTGCTGGGTGGCGGCGGCGCTGGGCGCGCCCGAGCGCCACCGCGACGCGTGCGTGGCGGCGGGCCTGCTCGCCACGTGCGCGGTGGTATTCGCGCTCATGTTCGCGCCGAAGGGCCGGCGCCTGGCGGCGCTGGGCCGCGAAGGCCGCTGGGACGCGGACCGCGACGAGGGCCTCAGCTCGCTGGGCGCCGGCGGCTCCGGCTACTCGCCCTCGTTCTTCCACTTCAAGCCGGTCAAGTATGGCATGGTGTCGGCGGCGGCGCCGGCGCCCGTGCCGCCTCCCGTGCTGGACCGTAAGGAGCCGCCCGCTCAGCCAGCCGGTTAGTTAAGTATCTAAAGTGCGCTACTAGTGAGGACTAGCGCTTCCACGCACAGATTGACCGCAGATCGCGACGTTCTTTTCGCAGATCCGTACGGAGGCCTGTTCGCGAACTCGCCGCACCCGCACTCACGCGCCCTGTACACTCCGCCGCACTACACCATGCACCCCCTTATGCTAAACTATCACTACAATTACCCGCCCTATCCTTACTTGCTGCCGCCAGGTAACTACTCATACCTACACTCGCTTGTAATTAAATGCACTCTCACTTCACTTTTTCAATGGCAAACAAGATAGTTCGGTTTTGATAAGATTATTTAGATTTTCTTCAGAGATCACTTTCAAGACGGTTTATCTCAGATTCAGGTCCTCATGTACGAGACTACATACTTAGTTACTGCAGCAGGTAAGCTAAGCCATACTGATTGTATCGTGTTCTGTGCAGGCGTGATGGTGCGTCCGGAGGAGGGCAACGTGTACACGAGCGTGGAGCCCACCTTCAGCAGCAACCCCAACGTGTACTTCCAGCGCACGGAGCCGTTGCACGTCGGCATGATGTACTGAGCCCCTGACAAACCACAAGTTCCGAAGCGAACACTGGGATTTGCAGCGCGACGCCATTGTCAATTGCCAACCAGCAATCTGTGACACACCTACGAATATTGTGACGACACGTTGCCACTGCTGCGTAAAGCACTTCTGTACTTATCTTAAATATCCCACAGAATTATATAATTTAATTAATTAAATTATTTCAAAATTCAAACTGACACAATGTTAAGCAGATAATAAGTTTAATGAAGAAACCGATTACATTAGTTTGTTTGCCCCAATATGTGAAAGCAATTATTTTCTAGTCAAACAATCAGATAAAATTATGTTAATGCATAGTGAACAAATTACTACCTGTTCTTCATTCAGATTCTAATCTCGTATATTATGCTTTGTCTAGCAGTGGTAACAACTAATGTGTGACATTATGAACTATGTGAAAAAACTTTTATGAACTTTGTGTGGAATGAAAGCTGTTTGTGATTTTAAACTATACTAAACCCACCCTGAAGAATATGAAGAACAGCTGTTAGAATAACTTTAGATAACTTACTACTAAGAATAGAGAAAAACCATATAATTGTAAGTTTTCCTTATGCAAATTTGTAAATAAAACTAAAGACTGTTTTCGGTTATTTTATTTTATTTAAATTATAAAATTATTCTATATTTATTCAATGTAAACACATAAATAACTGTGCAAAGTTTAGTACACATGCCTCATCAAAACAGAGGCAGTTATGCTTAACTTTTGTAACAATCTCACTCACTCACAATGTTGCCACTTTCAGTTCTTCAGACAAAAATTGATGTAGTTTATTTTGTTCTGTTGGCAACACTATTCACATGCAGTTCATTACTTGGTTCCAGTAGAGAGCAGGGCCAGGAGTCCTGAGGCTACCGAGAGGGACACAATGTAGTTACTGTGGTCAAAGAGTTAAGGAAAATTCTGGACAGAACACATTAACATAAATAAATATTAATCTTTCAGATTTATGTACAGACGCCATCACATCAAGCTACTACAATCTGTCAAATTTCTTTAATAGATTTTCAACTTTATCCCTACAGCATTAGGTTCAATGTTGATTGGGAAAATTTTACAGTTTCAGGTAGCTTCATATGCTGGCGTCTGTTCTTCAAATACTTTTCTGGTAGCCAAAGTATTTAATGTATATCTGACATACTTTCATAATATAGCTCACTGTTAAATAACCAACATGATAAGAGTATAAATTAATAAATATCATTTGCATAACCTGTCAGTAGCTATTTACTTTAAATATATGTAAATCAAAATGCTACTACTGAACTGCACTTCGAAATAGTGCTAAATAGCCCTCAGCTGGACTGTTAAACCATGGTGAATCTCAATAAGTATGATGATATACATCATACTCTATCAGGTAGGTAGTTGTATATTGTTTGTAAAAGGATACACAGTGGGTGTGAAAGAGCGCAGAAGGTAGAAGCTGCTGAGGATGACGATGGTCAGGAACAGAGCGTTGTTGTAGAAGATGGAGTAGGTGGTAGCCTCGTAGTCAGCCACTTCATTCTTTTTCCACAGGATCCTGAAAACATTATAAATAGTTTTGATCACTAGGAAGTTTTCCGGCTGCTTGATCTTCAGTTTTATAGCTTATAATCTAAAAATAAAAATATATTTTAATGCAGTACACTCTGTAAGCAGGATGAAATCATAAAAGAGGATATGGGAAAGACAACCAAGTTAGGTCCTCAGTACTCATCCTATAATTATTACCTATGATTTTGGATTAGAAAGTCCAATAAGAATCAGTCAGGTTATTATACAAAAATTATAATTATAATAACACTCATTACATTCTAACTAGTGTCATAGTATAAAATTGATCAGATCAATGAAACTTCATCAACAGATTATTATTACCTGGGTTGATGGCATTGATATTATCAAGCAAAAGCAAAAATTATTTAAATTCAAATTCAAAAAAATTCAAAATTGTTTGATAAAATTATATCTAATGATAAGGTATCTGGTAACTCAAAGATCAATTTATACAAGATGAGGATTAAGAATTTGAAACAAGACCTTATTGTCATCCAGATTTCGAACTGAGCCGTCTCACCCTGCGTTCCCAGTGGTGAAACCCATACATAAATAATGTGGAAATCTATATTTTCAGCTCTGTGTCTTCTCTTAGTTGAGGTATTTTATCTCTTCAGACAATATGTTATAATAAGAATGTTTTGCCAGTGGGAACATAAAGCTGGTAAGGAGAATCCATAAACCAAACAGAAGTGTTGAAATTACCTCTCGTCCTTCTCCTTCCTGCTCATCTTCTTGTCGTCAGCCAGCTTGCGAGCCATCTCGCGCGCCACGGCGTCTTCTCTGCGCACCGCTACACGGTGCTTCAGCTGGAACTTGGTGTTCCTGTACGCCAGGGCCAGCAGCCAGGTGCTCGCTGTCGTTACCATCGCGAACCACGCCAAGGACGAGCTCACCTCTAGGGCATGCACCCTCCAGAACAACCCTGAAAGAGTGACACACATCAAAATCGAACGGTACTTTCACTACACCGTAACCTAAGATTTATGTATAAAACCATAAGTTTTAACAACATAGTAATGTCGGAACAGTATTGCGGTAATACTCACATATAGGAATAGCGGAGACGATGAAAGCATTCCCGTAAAAGAGGGCTGAAGACTTCGTCGAGACATTCCGGCTGAAATCTTGAAGCAATAACTCTTCTTCTTTTGTGAAAGCCTTGTTTACCTTGCCCGACATGATTGTTTATTTAATATTGATCTTATATTAACTAATACTTAGCGCGCACTACGTGTAGCAAAAATACAAAGACAGCTCGATATTGTGCCACCACTTCAGCTGGCTTGTGCGCTGGCGAGCGAAAGTCAAACGTCAAATGACATGTTAGCAACGTGTCAAAAATATTACCATCTTTCAAAAATATTTGCTTGAAATTATTTGAACGTTCAAAAAAACCACATAATAGAAACATAAACCAGATTTGTTAAAAATAACACATAAAATTTCAAAGGAAAGAAGAAACGCAGAGGATATAAATAAGTTTAATAATCATATTCCACACCCCATCAGGGTTGCCACATGACTCCGTTTGGCACTTTCACGCAGAAAGCCAATAAACAGATTTTTTGGCATAAAAACCGTAACAGTAACCTAAGTTAGAACGACTCAATTATATTACTATACTCTGTGGTTAGGACCTTCCTTAGACAATCAAGATTCAAGATTATTTATTTGCAACAAAGTCTAATGATATTTTGAGTCAATTTCTAACTTAATTAATTACCACTGACATCGTCATCATCACCATCATCATCTTCATTCTCCTGCCCTAAATCCCTTATTCCAATTTATTTGGGGTTGGCGCAGCATGTCTTCTTCTTCCATACTCCTCTATTGCTCGTCATCTCAGCAGTCACCTCCTTTCTAGCCATATCATCCTTCACACAGTCCATCCATCATTTCTTCGTCTTCCTCTACTCATAAAGCCGGGTGCGCCAAAGTTCACCTAAATTTTCAACTCCGATAATTGGAAATCCGAAAATGTTCTTCCTAACATTTTTAATCCTAACAATCACAATTCCCAACTACTGTGTCTCTAATATTCATAATTCCGAAGCATTCAACTTCATAATGTCAGTAGCAATAAACATCTATTATACTTTTATTTGTTTTCCTATATTTTCTCAACATAACCATCTTTTACACTATTATTAAAAGTCATATCTTTTTTGTTTAGATTTCTTTGTTTAGACTTACAAAAATTTATCCAAAAAAGTGTTATTTTTGCAAACCGTTTATTTTCTCGATTCTATCCTATAAAACACCTAAATGTAAGGCTAAAAGTGTCTTTGTGTTTTTGCCTCCGATTAACCGTTTGTCGTAAAAGCGATGTGGAAGGGATCCATAGGTTAGGTTAGGTTAGAACTGTGATCAAATACGCGCGGGCCGAGCGAGCATAGCGAGCGGTGCCGCGGCAGCGGCCGGCGAGCGCTACTTCGAAATTGGTCGCGAAATTTTTCTAAGTATTTTTGTCATAGTGCCCCCAATACGACACTCTGACCTGTAATTATGTTTAGGGATAAAAGCGTTATGATAAAAAACTGTAGGAGTTTAAATATATTTACATTAATGATATTATTAATTACAATTTTCGGAAACATGAGTGTTATGAACATCGCCGGTAGCACTACAAATAGTATGAATGAAAACTTTAGGATGAAAAACTTTAGGAATAGTGATCATTCGGATTACAAATCGTTAGGAAGAACAATTTCGGGTAAAGAACTTTAGGTGAGCCAATATGGACCCCATAAAGCCATCTACATTTGTATAGGTCCCGTCACGTAAAAAGAACGCTGACCGCTCAAATAAACTTTCTCATTTTTTTTTATTCCAGCCTTTTCTAAAGTACCAAGTAGCTAGTAAAGTACCTATTACGATTCTACAATGAAACAACTATACTTTTATTATAAAACAATAGCTTAGTACTTTAGGACGCGGCTGTATAACGTGCGCAAACACATCCCCTCCACTGTCGCTCAGCGTTCTTTTTACGTAATGGGACTTATACTCATCATTTTCCTCACTACATTTTGCTCATTCCTCCGCATAAATAAATTCATTTAATTCAGATGTCACAAAATCCATATTAGTAAGTACATTCATAATTATCAAGTTTTCAAAAATAATACACAATGTTAGTAAAATACAGAACTTACTTATCTACGTTAGTATTTAAACTTAAATGTAGGTTGCTCCAAAACCTATGCAACCGACTTTCCAGTCTGTTACTAAACATCGCCAGAATGCAGTTAGGGCTGGCGCGGACTCTGCAGCGCAAGGCGGCGCACCGCTTGCGCAAGATGTCATGGAAACCGTCGACCTGTGCATCCGCAAACATCCCTGATGCGCTGCATGTCCGCGACAACCGTAACAACACCCTAAACACGTTATTGTATTGGACGCGTAAAGCATTGAACGATCGTATAGGTACTCCAGAGATTGCATGCTTACAGCGATGTACAGTAGGCTCGAAAAAGTGTAACTTTGACTTGAGCTGTACACCGATTGAACCTACAACAAACACAAACATACCAAGAACACACCAAACCAAGAACAAATCCATACCAAGATAACCAATTACCACACAACTTTTCCGTCACCGGCGCCACTTTCAAAACAATTATTATATACACAGCTGGAAATCAAAAGATAGAGATGGTGGAATGCAAAGGTCACAATTTTTTTTTGAGAATATCGCCTAAATCGAAAACAATTCAAATCGATATTTCGTTCTTTATTGAAATAATTGCAGAATTAATGTCAATTTGACAATCGCTGTCCTGTCACATTTGGAATTTCAAAAATAAACGTTTCATGCCGCGAATCGCTTGTTGTTTGTTGTGGAAATACAACTTATAATAACTTTCGATAATTCATCGAATGGAAAAGGAATTAATGCTCTGATACAAAATGAGCCACTTTGAATTTGCTATACCGCTTCAGAAGGACGAATTACTAGAATCTCACGCAGGGCAGTATCATGTTGAAGATGTCGTACAACCGCGCGTACTTTTGTCCAAATTACAAGGTAATTTCGTGCCAGTTTTTTCATCAATTAATAACATACTCGTTAAGAACTAATAAAGCTTCCTATTTACAGATGCCGCGCGAGCTTTTAATGCTGAAGGAGTGGAATACATATTGGAACACTTTGATACTTATTTTTCTATCATAGTTCATGGAAACAAACTTGAATGGAATGTTATAAACAAAGGTAAACTTATCTTAACCCTACGTCAAAATATTATTTTAAATTTACAACTATTTACTTAAACATTTACAACTTATTTAAATATTTTTCTGACAATTATTATGGAAACAACAACAATGTAAGTTTTCAACAACTTTTTAGGTTTCGAACACATTATACGAGCAAGCAAAAGTCTCTGCAACCACCTAGAACCCATAGTACTAGAGCAAGAGATAGATCCTGATGTCAGAACCAAAAACTTGAACATTTTGAAAATGATGATGTATCTGTTCACTCAGATTATGAAGACTAAGGACACTAAGCTTGCTGCTGATGTGAGTAGAATCATGTCTTACACTTAATAATAATGTTCTAGAAGAATTTAGAACTCTAAAGAGTATTTAGACCACTGAATATTGTGTCCTATGTTTCATTCCCAGATGTAGCAAAACTTTACTTATTAGTAGAAGCCTAGAGTATGATTGTTTGCCTTCTAACTGCCAATATAGCCTGCCTTACCTTACATGCCTTTTTAGATTGCCTCCTAATAGACATAATAACTAGTAAGTAAAAGTTTTAAATTTGGTATGAGGACATCAGTCTGTACCTAATGTTACAACTTCAAATAACAAACAAAGAAATAAATTCTGTTACTGATTTATCCAAAAACTTTCAGAACTCCACAAAGCTGACTTTGGGCAAAAAGGGCAAGAAGGTGACAGACGATGAAGAGTTCTGTGGTTGGACCGAGTCAGACAAGCAGGCAGCGCTAGTTACACTGAACTTGGTGCTTCAGCAACCCTTGTCTAAGCTATGGGACCCTCCCTTGGCTGAAGATAACTTTGTTTCGTAAGTTATTTCATAGTTTTTCTAGGCTAGCTGATTTGTGCAATTCATATAAGTAATTTTGTCTCTTGCATGTTATGTTATGGTAAATAAATAAATGTTATGTTTTACGGATTATTTAGTTGTATGTTTTAACAGAACAGAGTTAATTGATTTTATTTTATTTCAACATATCAATAGAATACTTAAATAAATATCTTAAAAACAATAACTAGTAAGTTCTGTAACTTATTTCCAGAATGGTAGCAGACCCCTGCTACAAAGCTTTAGAAGAACAAATAATAAAGAACAAATCTGTCAGAGAAACTGTGTTCCAAGTGCTTGGTGTGCTGATCAAGAAGTACAACCATGGCACCTCCTGTCTCATCAAGTTGGTTCAGGTATTCTATACAAATAAATAAAATTGATGTGTCTGTTTGTAACTTCAAAATAACAGCTTTTTACTTGTATGCATTAGAAAGTATACAGAGCGGATACGTTCAACGGGGCAGTAAGGGGAATTACCTTAACCGTTGCAGCTACACGAAAATGGTCTAAGGAGACATAATTTTTCGTGAAATTTTTATCACCATTCATAGATTTTCAAAAAAAAAATAGGTACAGTTAGCAAGAAAATGGCTATTTTACACAAAACATTTTTTAGATGCCAATTGATCCTGTTTCTAATACTGATCAAAAACTTCTATGGGACCAACCCAGGTTGGAGTGCTAAAAAGTCAGAAATTGCAAAAAACTTTTCCCATACATTTTGTTTGTAGTTTTACTAACTTTTTAGTACTAAACCATTTTAGTGTAGCTGCAACGATTAAGGTTTACGGTACTTGTAACAAAAATACACTTATTTCAGTTTTTGTCTGTGTCTGTTCCGGTTAATTTCCGAAAAGGCTGGACCGAAAAAAAAAATTAAACTATGTAACTGGCACAGAGGCACAGTGTATAAGTCAATTAAAAGAAAAAAAAATCTGTGCAATGATCATGATTTAAAACCTGAGTTTACACTCACACATTGTTTACCTCTTATTCTGAAGCCAGTTATGCTGTGTGTAGTCATTGATATGTATTCTTTATTCCAGGTCCTTCAAATGGTAGAACATGCAGTGTCGCCAATAGTTGCAGGAGTAGTGCAGCTGACCAAAGAATTTGGACTTGGAACATTTGGACCTCAAATGGTATTACATTACTGGATTTTAAATGCATCTGAAAATACTCCAGAGCTGTTTTTTTACTGCCACGTTGGTCTAGTGGTAACGCAACTGCTGAGCATGAGGTCCTGGGTTCAATTCTTGCGTCGGGCAAAGTGAATTAATTTCTTAGTAGCTGATATGGATTCGTGCCTCGTTGATGGCAATAAGCTCGCCCCCCTTTTCATGGGATTTAGACATAAATGGCAAAATATGGTGTTAAGAACACTCCTACGCAAACCTTCGCGGATTACAGGCGTTATATTATATGTTACGAATTTTTGTAGGTGCGAGAAATAGCAGAAGCGTTAGCGTCATCTGACGATGAGAATGCCGGTGCTGGCACCGAGCAAGGGGCGGCGAGGAACTGTGGCGCATTCCTAGTGGAGCTCACCAAGGAACTGCCTAAAGAGATGACCAATGCTATTGCCACTATACAGCCTTATCTGGAGAGTGACGAGGTAATTTTTTGTTTTATCTTTTCCAGTACTATGTTTTGGTTACAGCTTGCGAAAGTTTACTTGGAGTCAGCACCAACTACGTCCATAGCGATAGTGATTTTGGAGCTCCACTTAAAGTTCAAAGGGCTTGGAAGATTTTTGTATGAAGCCTGGCCGGCCTTACTTTCGGCATTTTTTTCCCCTTTCTCTTCTTCTAATGAGCACACGGTCACTGCGAATTTCATGATTTAACTGATTGGTATCCATTTCGTAAAAACATCATTATTACTCTTGGTTTTTTTTAACTAGATCTTTGACACTGCCCTTCGTCATTTTTTTGGTGTTCCTCTCCTCAGCTACTCTTATTTGTTTCTATTTTTTATAGATACTGTGTTATTTCAGTCATACACCCTCCGTATAAGCGTTCTGGGCATGATGTGCGAGGTGCTGAGCGTGGAGCTTCGCGGCGAGGGCCTCACAGACGAACAGCGCACGCAGCGAGATGACTTCCTAGACGATCTGTACGAGCACCTACATGATCTGTCCGCGTATGTACGACACAAGGTAACGCACCGCATCTTTAAACCCTGAGGGAGACCTACACAGAAGGTCGAATCCAATACCAAAGTGAGTAGGAGCTTCCCATTCTAGTGGAGGATGTTTCTGAGCCACAGAACTCGAATTGGAAACTGCTATATCCGGCTGGATAGGACTGGCTCAACTTTTAGCGAGTGTACTCACGACAGTCTTGAACATTAACGTATGAAATATTTGAACAGGTTCTCCAGTTCTGGTGTCGCCTGCAGAGAGAGAACTGCGTGCCTGTAAATCGGCAGCGTACTGTTCTCGAGCGATCCATCGGACGCCTGCGGGATAAGGCCGCGCTCGTCAGGAAAGCCGCTATTCAACTACTCAAGGTATAGTAAAATAGCAAATAAATACTAAGCTACATTTTTCAGACAGTCAGACATTTTTACCTTATAGATTTTTAATCAAGTCAAGTACTTTGCCTTCCATTTTACAAGCAATGTTTCTATTGTTCTAATTACTTTCCAGATATTCTTAGAATGCAATCCATTTTCCGCGCAACTGAAACTAGAAGTACTAGAAGAACAATTGAGGACTGAAACAGAAATCATGGAAGACCTACAAAAGAAGTTAAATCCTGGACCCGACCCCGAGTTGGTCAAGAAATGGGACAGTATAGAGAATGAAGTCATTACTTCAATAAAGAAAGGAATGGATATACTCACACAAGATGAGCCGGAACTCTCCCAAGCTTCACTGGAGAACTTATATGATGCGATCCGCAAACATTTACGGGAGAAGAACTATTACAAGGCGTACCTTATTGTTAAGCACACTGAGAGACAGTACCCTGAAGCTAAGTTACTCAGATGTGACATGGAAAAAAGTGACCAGGTAAGAACTTTCCAAAATATTTGTTTCTATAAGTTCTTCCTGATGAACTGAAACTGAATCAAGACCAAGTTTGCAAATACATAATGCATAAAACCTAAAATATTTATCAACTCATTACAGATCGCATACTTCGTAGCGTTACTCCGCAACATATTCGTAATACCAGACCAAACGATATCTCTAACACAGCAGTGTGAACAAGAACTGGCCATGTACAAACGTTTAGAAGAAAAAGAAAACATAGTTGCCTTTCTCCAAGAGTCTGTTCACTTCAGTCGCATGGTGTCTGAAGCCGTTCCGCTTATAAACGCCTTGTTGATGTCCAAGCAAGCCGGTGACGTCAGCGAGGCCATCGACTTCTTTACGACGGCACATCATTTTAATATTGAATCTGCGAAGATGGGAGTTGCGAATATGTTGCTGCTTGTGTGGTCGCCGGATCAGGTAAGCTTGTTTAGTTAATGTGGCATATCCTGCATTTAATTGTATACATGTACAAAATTTCTAACGTAATTCAGTTGAGCTAAATGCTCAACTGTCACTATGTTATGTTATGAATCCTATCCTCTCAACTCTTGAATAATTTAGTTGACCTGTTTAGACGAACAGAAAATAATTTTATTTTACCAAGTAAATCTTCCACAACTCAGTATGTAATTCCAACCTGCAATTGCACATTTACATCATCAACTTCAAAATATTCAGGAGAAACGCGAGGCAGTAGAGCGAGCATACCGCGACATGTACCTGGAGTGCGACAACAAGGTCGAGCGCGCGCGTTCCTTCACCATCGCCAAGAACCTCGTCTCTCTCATGATGCACATCGACCGGGGCAGTGCGCTCGCGCTAGAACATCTCGTGGACAAGTGGGTCGAGAAGGGAGACATCAGCCCCGCTATTATACAGGTACATTATTAAATAAAGACATTATTACTCACGAAAATATATATCGAGTATATTAGAAAAGCTCGGTTCTGTCACATCATCATGTCATGTCATTTGTTTAAGTGCCAACAAGTTCTGCTTTAGAGAGATCTAACGCAGAACTTGTTGTGTCATATTGTCGACCGAGTAATTCACCAGTACCAGCTTATTCTAACTTGTCTCATTCACTTTTGTTACAAGTGTACGATTTTTTCGGTAATTACAGCACTAGACTTGCAAGTGTTCAATAAAGAAAAGCATAATTTTTATTCACAGGTTTTCTGGGAAATGTTCCTAAAGAAAATTGACGGAACTACGGACATGGACAGCTACGCCGCACTTACACTTCTAGTCATGGTCGCTAAGGCGAAACCTTCAGTAGCGGTCGCCAACCTCGACGTCATACAATCGCACGGATTAACTGCAGACTACAACTCGAGGAACTTGAGTGTACAGCTGTTGCTACCGTTGACGAAAAAGACTCAAAGATATCCCGTCGACCACGCAATTTTCACCTCTATTTTCGAGAGTCTGATGGAAACATTCTCTAAGTTCGATAGATTCACAGCCTTCGCGGCTAACTCTATAGATCTCATATACGCGATCTGTGATACACCGGAAGTTGTCTGTGGGAAAATTCTTGCGGAGATGTACAGAAGGGTGGAGGAGACCATGGTGAATGATAGCGGCAATGAGGAAGAGGTCAGCTTGCCGGTGGAGATGTTGACTCGGTTCGTGTTTGTGCTGGGACAAGTGGCGCTGCAGCAACTCATATACCTCGACATAAACGTGTACAGCGAGCTCAGGAGAAGGAATCAGGTACTATAAAAACTGAAAAAACCAGTGCATATTACTTTTTCATTACAAAAAACATAAAATAAAACAATTTCCCATAGAAATAAGTTGCATCAACTTAAACCAGTTATCGCAATTTATGAATTTCTTGTCGTCAGGTCCGCGAAGAACGCAAGGTGGAAGAGAAACGCAAGAAAAAAGCGGGCCCGTTCGCGACACCAGGAAAACGCGGGCGCGTTGACGATCTGCGCCGACAGACGCTCATGAACGTTAGCAACTCCAGCGCCTCCTCGCGGCAACAGCGCTCCGCTAGCGTCACCTCCAACAAGGGACCCTCGGTATGTTTGTATTTTAAGAAGGTAGTTAATGTAGCCGATACTTTTTAGGCAAGAAAACCACGGCGATACTCATTAGTTACACCATGCCATTAAAAAATTATCGCTGGGTGGATTTAAATTCAGTTTCGAGAGAGACTATCTTCGCGATTCTCTGTCCCATGAAGTTGGTGGCTTAGGGTACCGTACCCAAAAAGTCACCTGTATGCTTCAAATAACAGTAAAATACTTACATTTTCAACATGCAAACAGGTAAACACAACAATGACAGAAGAAGAAGCAGGCCTCGAAGGTGCCGTAGCCGACGACGCGGATGCAGAGTACGTGCGCGGAGTGTGCGAGCGCGACATCGTGGGTGCCGGCACTAGCCTCGCTCGCTACGTGCCGCTGCTGCGTTGGCTCCTGTCCAACCCGGCGCGCGCCTCGCCAGCGCTGCAGGCGGCAGCTGCGCTCTGCTTTACTAGGTAATGCTAGTTGTGTCAAGAGACGTGTTGTGTGAAGAGACAGAATAGTGTGCAAGCGAGACATCATAGCATCAATCAGCCTGTAAGTGCTACTGCTGGGATACTGACCTCTTTCCCTACTTGCAAAACAAGCCAGTTGCACAGAACTTCTGTTTTAGTCCGTATAATCGACGTAAGGTTCCATCGTAATATATGTTTTAAATTGTAGGTTCATGTTGGTTTCCAACGTGGTCTGCGAAGATGGCCTTCAGCTGATGGTAACAGTCCTCAAGAAGTCCAAGAATGTTGGTCTGAGGACTAACTTGACTATCGCTTTCGCCGACCTTACCTTGCGATTTCCCAATCTAACACAACCCTGGACTCACCATATTTATCACATGTAAGTACAGTTAAATCAGAACAGATATGCGTCTGCCGTATATATTATAACCTTGGTTAACTACGTGTTTCGGAATTAACAAAAACATCGCGCCACAGAGACTTTGGACGGAGGTTCACCACCTCCGTATCTATCAGATAAACAAACAAAATTCTGTTTCAATTCTAATTTGCTAGATAGTGCCTGTCCGTTTATTACGAAACTTGCCCAAAAATCTTAAATTAACTTATTCTATACCGTTTTAAACTTTCACGGTTTAAAACTGAACTTATACTATCACGGGATATCACAATGTTATTATTATCGACAAATTGATTGCTTATTTTATTATCGTAATAAGGACTCCACAAAACCTGGTGATACTGTGAGTGTGTTTTGCCGTGACTTATTGTCGAGTTCCAGTAGTGCGCGTAGCATCATGGCGCTTGCAACAGCGTCAAACAGCGTACAATCACGAAAGATATCCCGTAAGTGACAGTATAGGTTTATTCTATACTATTTCAGACTAAGCGACGAAGAGTTAGAAGTCCGACAATGTGCAGTGAAAATGCTCTCCTTCCTCGTTCTCCACGAGATGGTTCGAGTGAAAGGACAGATCGCCGACATGGCGCTATGTTGTGCGGACAAAGACGCGCGAGTCGCTTCTATGACGAAACTATTCTTCAAACAACTGTCGCAGAAAGGCAACGCGCTGTATAACGTCATGCCTGACATTATATCGAGGCTCAGCGACCCCGAGTTGAACGTCGCTGAAGAACAATACAGAGTTATTATGAAGTGAGTATTGAAAAAAAAACTTTAAAAGTAAACGCTGAAGTGACTAAGAAAGTTATTCTAAATCCAACTCAATCTTTTCTATTCCAAAGCCAGCGCTTCCAACTAACTAAAGTAATGTATTCTCTTTTTAGGTATATAACATCTCTCATACAAAAAGACCGTCAAATGGAAGCCTTAGTAGAGAAGCTTTGCCAAAGATTTAAACTATCGACCGAGGAGCGACAGTGGCGCGACCTAGCGTACTGCCTGTCCCTGTTTTCGTACAACGAGAGGTCTCTACGCAAACTGATTGAGAATCTGGACTGTTACAAAGATAAACTGCACTGTAATGGAGTCATGGACTGCTTTAATACTATAATGAATAACACGTCCAAAATGGCCAAAAATGAAATTAAGGTAGGTCTAAAAGAAACACTTGAAAGAAATTGCTTTACCCTAGTGGTGACCAAATATAAAAACAAAACTATTACAGACTCTTGTCACGGAGTTGGGCGACAAGATAGAAGAATGTTTCGCCGTTCGCGACGGTGAGGAAGGCGGAGGGAATACGGAAGAGAACAGCGAGGGCGGCGCCGCCAGTGGCTCCTCGCCGCGGAGGAACGAGCCCGTGAAGGCCACACCGCGACGCAAGCCCGCAGCCCGACGGAACAGAAGACGATCTTCTTCTAGCCCTGACGAGGTAAAGTCCCCTAGATTCTCGAGTCCAATTTAGTTATAACTAAAAGCCGATTTCATTGGAATAGAATTTTCACATCTTACCATAAGTAGGTATCTGAGATAAAAATACCTCAGTTAAACAATGTTTAACAAAATATTTAAAATTATATCTTATCGCAGAATGAACCTCCGAGCAACGAAAAGACCCCACAAAGTGTGAGGAAGTCGAATCGTAGAGCGGCGACGAGGAACAACAAAGCATCGGCGAACGCTTCAGATGACTCTGGTAAGCTTTTATACAATTTTCACAAAAAAATACCAAACGTAAAACGCTGACTACCAAGTGTAGCCTTTCTATAATAATGTTATTCATTTGTTACAGATGAAGACTTCCAGAAAAAGGATGATGATGAGGTCTTCAAAAAACCTACAGTTAAGAAAACGACACGAAGAAGAAAATTATAATAGTAATTAATTATTAAAATGTGTAAATGCCTTGTAACACTGAAAATACAATAATTGAGTTGATTAATATTTTGTTTTATTTTAATTTATTTATATACATTTATAAAGGAGATTGTGTGAAATTACCCTGGTGTCCAATAGCATTAAGATATATACCAATGGATAGGTCTCTTTAACCCTAGAACCGTACCCTGGGGTACAAATGAAAAAAATAAAATAAAATTGTCTATAACTTTTTTACAATTAGACGGTTTGTTTCGCGCGTTCGTGTATTTACGTGGGGCGGGGGGACGCGCCGATACCTAAGTCGGAAGCTAGTCCAGCTAGCGAGTGGACGTGGCACGGTCCTTTTGGAGTACACCAGCACCCCAGGGTACTTTCAACGTAAGTATTTATTTATGTAGATATTATTATGTTATTACGTTTTTTTTATGTTGTTTATGTTGTTTATTGACATTTTGATGTTTGGGTGTGGGTATGACACGTTTATATGCAAAAACACATTTAAACAGTATATTGTTACGCAGTATAAGTTTTTATTAACACATATAGATTGTTTTACAAATTGTGCTTCTTGCTGTTCGTGTTTGGTTGCTTTTTGCAATAATCTACTTTCTTTTCAGATGACGTCACAACGCAATTTGATGGAGAACGAAATAGAAAATATTCTTCTGGACTCGGCAGATGAAGACGATCTTATTCTAGGCGAGGAGTTTTTGCCAGAAATAATTCATTTTATAACGAAACGAAGGGAGGTGTTGACACATTCGATCAACTATGTCACACATACAGTGTGTCACGCAAAACTCGCAGCTGGAGCCTTTGTGTCTTTTATGGAAAATTACAAATTGTCGGGATTAACTCTATGATGCTACTTAACTCATCAAATGCTACTAATAAGCAAGTTTTCAGACGCACTTATCTGAAGACTCTCGCATTTGATCTCATCAAGCCTCCCCTTGAAGATAGATTTCAATACCGTACTTTGCCAACATCCCTACAAATAAGTATTAGCGATATATTAGGGAAAAAGCGATCATTAGCTGCGGTAAGTTCTGAAAATTCAAAACCTAAAAGGTGTTCTTTCTGTCCAAGGTCCAAGGACCGTAAATCGCGCACACAATGTGTCACGTGCAAAAATTTCATTTGCAATGAGCACCAGAAGCAAATTTGCCAAAATTGTATAAATTCCTAATTTAATGTACCTTCATTGTGTTAAATGAGACTGAAATTAATATAATAAAGCATGTTTAAGTTGATTTTTAATAAAAGTTTATTTTCTTTTGAACTTTGTGTTTTTTTTGTAAGGGGTCTGCCAGTACCCCAGGGTACCTTTAATGGAATTCTTATATGGGTACGGTTCTAGGGTTAAGAAGAATATTTCTTATTATGGCGACTTCTCTGAATTCAGAGTCAGAGAGGAGCTACAAAGGTCTAATGTTGAGAAATTAAGTTAGACTAAATACTGTCCTTTCGTCAATTTATTAACTTTCATTGATACTGTGCGTTTTAAACATCATATTATTAACCTATAAACGTCATTTTCAAAATATTGACATCTTAAAATGCTATTTTAGGAGCAAATCCTTACAGTAACAGCAGCTTGGACAGATCGTTAATGCCCAATAGCGTTAAGATATGTATTAATGGATTGATCTCAACAAGAATAATATTCCTTGCTTTGACAACTACCTAGTTAGATCAATAAAACCGAACAGCAAATATTCTAATTGAAAGCTCTTTCGAGTGGTGTATATCTTATAACTATTGGTTATCCAGAAAATGTTAACTTCGGTGCTCACTTAGACACACGTTTAGGTCAATAATACTACGAATTAGTAAAGCGGTGCTCGTAGCAAAAGTTCTCTTTGAAAATATCTATCCAATAGTGTATAAGCGCAGGGGAGTGATTTCTTTTTGATTTTGGTATAAGTATTCTATTCTTTGGTAATGTGGATGATTTTATTATTTTTGGAATATATTTTTGCTACTCCTTATTATTTTTTAAATAGATTATGGCAATCTGATAAGAGAGCTAGTCAGCTGTCAACTGACTCACAGCTGTCACTGTTGACAATTACGGTTGTTTACTTCAACGAGTAGAATACTTTAAATACCTACCAAACTGAAGCTTACTTCCACTTTGTTGCTAAAAGGCATGCGAAATTATGAAAAAAAAATTCACCGGCTGTAGGTTATGTACATTTCTTTTAATACTATTAAGTGTTTTAATGATTCGATCTAGCGTCATTATGATAACCACTCACATTAAATGTCGTGGAGGGCTGTATCCCCGTTCTAACATTGAAAGATTTCCTGTGCCTGACGAAAAGGTCAGCTGGTCTTCAGAATATATGGAATATCAACCACGTAATTATACTTCATCATGCATACATGGAAAGCCATGGGCAGATCCTAATATTGGTAAGTTTTTTTTTTTTTGTTATTGTATAAAATTGTATGCATAAGTAAATACTGTACAAAGGCGGACTTAGTGCATTGGGCATTTTCTACCAGCCTACCTTAGGATGATGCAGGGATAATACACAGAAAAAAAATACTACAAAATATTTAACTAAAATGTAAGAATAAAATACAAACATTAAACAAAATATCTAAATTTAGCAGAGATAAACAAGAAAAACTACTTTAACTTAATTCTGAGATGAATCGGTCATGGGTCGTCTTAGGGTCAATTTATACTAGCGCAGAGTCGAAGCGTCAAATTCTTTACAACTGAAGCGAAGGCGCACGAATGCGCGCGTATTCGACAGAATACGCGCGCACTATTTTACGTGTAGTAATGGGCATCAACAGCAGTGCTATTACGCAGGCCAATTACCGACTGATGACGCGTAGGTTCGCTAGTGGGCGCATGGATACGCGAGAATGAGCGCGCACCAATCAGCGTTGTTCACGCGCAGACGCGCGAATTCCGAAGAATGCGCGCGTCTTTTTAAAATCTCCGAAGTATTGTGTGCGTTACACTGTGGAGTTAAGGTTGAATTTGTTATGTTCAGTTTTGGATAGACGCTTCGATGCGCTTCGACTCTGCGCTAGTATAAATTGACCCTTAGGGGATTCCTCCCCTAAGACGACCCATCATCTGCCAATTTCTTTTCTCAAACTTTCACTTTGAATGTGTACCACCCTGATATTTCTGAAATGAAGTTGTAACAAAAGATCATTGGTTATACCTATGTGGTTACGCCTTATTTCAAATCAGGTTCATACATACCTACCTATTAGGGAAAGCTTTAATAATTTATTCTTACATGTTTAGGAGACCCTGATTTCAGTCCAAGATGGAACAGTGTGGATGGTAATGTAAGCAGAATCAGCTATATGAGCCAATACAAAATTGAGAATGGATACCCTCTAAATCCCATAGGAAGAACAGGTATATCTGGTCGAGGGGTTCTTGGGAGATGGGGACCAAACCATGCTGCTGACCCAGTTGTCACTCGCTGGAAGAGACTTGAGAATGGTGAAATTGAAAAGGATAAATCTAGTAACAAGTAAATTCCTTTACTAATGTGATTATTAGTATTTTTTGGTTAACTGTATGTAAGTACCTATTTCCTTAACAAGAAAACTGAATTCAGGCCTATTCTGCAATGTGTTGCTGTGAAAAGAAGGGACACTGGGGAATGGGCACTGCCAGGTGGAATGGTAGACCCTGGCGAGAAAGTAAGTGCTACGGCTGCCAGAGAATTTCAGGAAGAAGCCATAAACTCTTTAGTAATGAGTGAAGGTCAGTTATTTTTATTGAATATTCCTAAAGGTGAAGGCCAGTTATTTTCATAAAATATTCCTAAAGGTGAAGTTAGTTATTATCATTAAATTTCGCATTTATAATATTGTAAGTATATAAGCATAAGTATGGTTATGGAATTATGGAAGTATGTATTCCTAAAGGTGAAGATCTGGTATGTTTATTAAATACTAGCACTTCGCCCGCAACTTCGTCTGCAAAAATTGTGATAGCTCGGCTAATATACATGATATAAATATAATTTATAGCATAAATAATGTAGTTTTCTGCCAGTGAAAGAATTATTAGAATAATTGGATGATTAGTTCCGGAGACCCCTACATACAAACTTTAAAATGTTACCTCTTTATAATATTACGGGAAAAGAGCTAATGGAAGGAATTGGGAGAGGCCTTTGCATAATATTTTTTTAAGATTACTTTTATTTACAACATAAACATAACATCAAGCTTGCAATCCCCAAAGGGTTAGGTAGAGGTGTACCTAATAGCTCACCCTCATATCGCCAGTTACATTTAAGTCCCAAGTCATTGCCTTTATTTGTATTATTTTTTAATTTTTTATTCCAGATCAAAAGAAGGATTGGCTCCAAAGGTTCGAAAAATTCTTCAATGAAGGAGATGAGGTGTATAAGGGATACATTGACGATCCTCGCAATACAGACAATGCCTGGATGGAAAGTGTGGCATACAATTTTCATGACAATAATGGCTCCACCGTTGGTGCTTTAAAACTACATGCCGGTGATGATGCAGTTGGGGTACGCTGGGTGGACGTCACTCCAGACATTGAGTTATATGCAAGCCACAGAAATATTGTAATGGCAGTGTCTGACAAACATCAGTCTAACTTTTCCCAATAAAGCTATTTTTTTTTTTAATATACGTATTTCACTTCGTGAGAGTATGATTGATCTTTTCAAATTTGCAATAACTTGTCTGATGTTAGTGTGATACAGGAATAAATGAATAAAACTATGATTTATCAAAACAACTAGATTTTTATTATTCTTGTCCATAAGCATACAGAAATATCAAATAATAATGTTTGTATTATCTCTAACCTCGCATAGTATTATTTGAACATTATCACACGACCTATTGCACCCCCAAGCAACTAAAACTTAAATGCAATGAATATTTACGAAAATTGTTAACTTATTAACTTCAGTCAGCATTGACAAGTTTGACAAAAAATAAATGGCCAGCTCATATTTTTTTTAATCTTGTTGATTTTCCTAACACTGCAGCAGGTAATTAATGTGAATATACACAGGTAATGTTTAGTATATTTTGTAAGTGTCTCCTACAATAGTTGAGTAGGTTGTCCATATTGTCACATTTCAATTGAACAAACACCATGCCTCTTAACAAAATCTTTCCAATGACTAGTTTCACTATTTCCGAAAACCGCCTCAAGCTGATTTACATTATCTAATTTTATAAATGCAGTTAAATGATTTCTTCTTTCTAAGATCATATCGCAAATACGACTCTAAAGTTCGACCAGGCATCATAAAATAAAAAGATGTTTTAATATATAGAAATAAAATCGAATGAATATATGTACAGTCTTATACGCCAAATTCGGTCAAGAACTTGATTTGTCTTAGTAAAATTAGTAAACTACTACCTAGTGATAAAAACGAAATATAGAAACTATGTTTATGTACTAAATTAAGGATTGGTCATCCACTACACCATACCTAATAGGAAGTGCCCTAAAACTACCAACAAAAATATACCAACATAATAAAATATGTTAATTCAGTTTAACGCAACGAATAATTGCTCGTCAAATATAAAGAAGGCAACATAACATAAGCAACAACAAGACCCTAACACGACTTACGGATACACAGATTTCCCATTGCGTTTATCCTTGAACCCACTCACAAATTGGAAAATAAAGCAACTCATTTAGTTTTTTTTCTAAATAACATCAGTACAAAAATATTATTACTAATCCTGGTCATTCACATATTATGCACAAAATACATTAATATGCGAAACTATACCTATCATTTTCATGATGACCACGTCATTTTGATTCTTTTCACAAAGTGTGCAAATATTCTAATAAACATTCGTTTGCGTACTAATTAGTACGTATGAGAAGGACTGACCATAGAAACTGAAGAATGTGTGTATCATACGACAGCTTTATATTTTTCTAATTTTCAGATTATGATTTCCGCTCTCTGCAAAAGTTAACATAGGTACTTGTACAGACGCCAGCACAATAAGCTACCGGAAACTGTCAAATTTTCCCAAATCAACATTGAAGCTGAATGCTTTAGTGATAAAATTGAAAATCTATTAAAGAAATTTGACAGATTGTAGTAGCTTGATGTGCTGGCGTCTGTACCTGGCCACCTAGGCAACCAGATCATTCATTAAAAAAAATCACAATTTCAAAGCAATCGTTCAGCATGTCGAAATGCTCATAAGTGATTCGCTTTGCTTTAATTTTCTTTAAGAAATGTCGGGGTCAAAGCTAGTTCGATGCCGAATTGAATACATCCAGGTATTCAACTGAAGGCAGCGACCGTTCAACATTTACAATATAAAGATAATATACAGTATACAATTTTGATTTACAATTTGCCTTGATTGACGCTTAAATACTATTCTAGTGCTTTATTTACAAAAATAGGTCCGAACTGAACATCCGAATTGACGATTTCACTGCTGAATATTCGAACATCGTAATGCTTAACGTTCTCACTCCTGAAACATTCCATACCGACGTTATTTCATCGAATCATTCCCATGATTGCATTATATCCACTATTTACTGCACAATTTGCAAATGTACGTAGAGCTAGAAATGTATTATTTATTTATCACAAGTGGTCCAATATCACAGCGTCATGTGAAGTTGGAGCCGATGCTAGGAGGCCATCCCGACGGGCGCCAGCGAGCTGTACGCGCGGTAACAGTTCACGTCGTTCATGAGGCGCTGGATGTTCTGCGTGAACGTTGGTAGGTCCTGCGAACAATCATTGTTGTATAAACATTTATTTCCTTGCTTCAAATTATTTGGATACTACCGCTACCCGCCCGACAGCCTCGGCCCTCGTGGGTGTTTCAGCTGGCAGTTTATTTAGACAAGGTAAAAGATGTTTCATTATCCTCATCGAATCCGAATGACGTTTAAAGCCGAGCCACACCAGATGCGTGGCGTGACATGTGCGTGACGTATACGGCTACGGCTCACGCGCGTCACTACGCGCGTGAGCCCCTGACACACCGGATTACGCATACGTCTACGCTTACGCTCACGCATACGTGCTGGGCACGTAACGTACTTTTACGTTTGCGACTTTGGTGCACGATGTTTGACGAAGATTGGGTAAATGGACAAAGTAATTCATCTAATGAAGAAGAAACAATATTACTATTATTGTGCCTTCAATTTTTTCCCATAATAAAGATTTATAGGACATATTTTTGTACTCTTTGTTTTTTGTGTTGTACAAACATTCATGTCTTCGCACTATTTCAATTAGTTTTTCTTTAATTTCGTTATTCATCATTAAAACCGAAACAAAACATCACTTACTACCAGTACAATTTGTAAAAAAATACAACTGAATGCGTCAGTCACGCGTGTAGTGACGCGCAGCAAAGATACGTGCGTGTTCAAACTTGTTCGGTGTGACGTCCAATACGGAATGCCATTGACTACAACGTCATTATTGCACGCATCGATTCGATGCGACGTTGCCGTTCCGTTCTGCGTAGGTACGCAGCCGGTTTGTATCATAGGAGCTGCAATGCGTAGCGTTACGCATGTAGTCTACGCACATGTGTACGTCAAGCAAGCGGTGTGCCATGTCTCTATAAAGTTCCATATATTACAACGTCATGGTACGTGCACGACTACGCGTACGGATCCGGTGTGTTTTGGCCTTTACTGCTCGCATGCAGCGGATATTAGCAACCTTCTCCAATCGCCAATTCAATTTGCAAAATATTCTGTAAGACCATAACGTCATTAGAGTTTGACCACTACAACAGTGACGGATCATTGATGCTAAAACTGTACAGGACTAGTTTAGAAGAACACGATTTTATATGCAGGAGAAATCAGTAGTAAATACCGTGTCCGGTGGGAACTGCGCCAGGTGGTGCTGATGTTCGGGCGAGAGGCCGGGCAGCGAGGCCAGGAAGTGCGGCAGGAAGGCGGCGCGGAAGGCCGCAAAGTCCACCAGCGCCATGGCGTGCACGGCCGCCGTTACCTCGTCGCGCGCTAGCGCCCGCCAGCCGCCCTCCGCCAGCCCCAGCAGCAGCACCGACAGGAATTCGCCCAGGAACTCCGTGCGGAACATCACCTGGACAGCATTCATTGTTAGTTTGTGGAGATGCTCTTTTCTCAATTTAGAAATAAACTGGCCGAAAATAAATGTGATAAGTGCGAGAAAGAATAACGCTCTAAAAATTTCCAATTCTAGATTTTAGTACAAAGTTGAGTTTGCCTATTAAAAGCAAATGTTCGCCCGACATCTTTCTACATCACAGTCCATGAAGCTGTAAGATTGTTATAATTTATCCTAAGTTCGGAACGTAGCAGGTTTGTTTGTATGGACGCGCTAATTTCGTAAATACGGAGTCGAATTTGAAAAAATATTTTTGCACTGAATAACAAAATTCTTGAGGCTATTTTACATCACGCTACGACACAAGATTATGAAATTCGCCCTTAATGCTACGACACAAAGAAACAGTGTGAGTCACCTTGTGGTACAGCTTGCACTTGGTGTTGAGCGAGTCGAGCGTGTCGATGTTGAGCCGCAGCAGCTCGATGTCGGGCTGCAGCAGCGCGCGGCCCAGCGCCGCCAGCGCGCCGCGCAGCTCGTCCGTGCGCGCGCTGCTCTCTGCCTCCTCGCACTTGCTCGGGAAGAAGTACCGCCAGCGGTGGATCAGTACGCTGTAACAACGTCATCATGGTGCTCACACGGTCGAAAGACTGAACATATAGCTTTGCCATAACGACCAAAATCAAATGGGGATTCCCCATTTGATTTTGGTCGTTATGGCATAGATGACTCAGCCCTGGAGTGTAAATGTGGTGTTCCACAAATGGCAAGCACTAACGGCGCGCCTTCATCTTGCACCGGAAAACCTGTCATCTCCCTGCATGCCGCGCCGACAGATTACCTGGCTAGCAGCCTGTAGGCGGCGCGCGCGAGGTCGGGCGCGTCCAGCCCGGCGCGCGGCAGTACGTGGCGCTGCAGCAGCGCCAGCACGGAGCGCACCAGCATGCCGCGCCGACAGATTACCTGGCTAGCAGCCTGTAGGCGGCGCGCGCGAGGTCGGGCGCGTCCAGCCCGGCGCGCGGCAGTACGTGGCGCTGCAGCAGCGCCAGCACGGAGCGCACCAGCATGCCGCCGCCGCCCGCTTCGATGCCGAGCCGAACGCACTCCACCAGACGCTCCAGCCCGCTCTCACCGCCGCCCCTACACGATACATAACATCATACCCCACATTTTGCCAGTAATGTTGTTCCATGTAATTTCTGACAAGTGGACATTTTGCGTCTGGTTGTCATTGGGAGCTCAATCGATATGGACGAGCTTATTGTCTATTTAATTATTTAATCCAAACGTCACGCCTTACGTGACCTGTTCGAGGCCACTAGTAATACTATAGAGGTGGCAGAGTCTGGCCGAAGCTTATTTAACACTAAAGGGATCATCGACATGACGAAGAAGAAGTTTATTTAATTAATAAAATATGAAAATAACTAGTAGTTGAAGTAATTACCTCTGCGCAACCTCCAAGAACACGTCGATGGCGTTGTAGGCAAAATTACCGAGTTGCGGCAGCAGCGCCGTAAACAGTGCGAGGAAAAAGTCCGTGATCTCCGCCTCAGCTGAAGCGAATGAAGGCTCGCACAGCATTCGTAACGCTGTCTCTGCTGGGCTCTGAATACCTTCCGCTATGACCTGGCATGTCAAAGGTGGAATGAAAAAACGAATGGTTGTCAATACAGAGCGTTTTTCAAATACACAGCGCGTTTAGTTCCGCCCAGATGACCAAGTTCATTGGGTCCTACGAGGACAGTTCAGGAGAGCTCGACATACGCAAAGGCGAGCCGCCGTCTTTGGTCATACATACCTTCTTAGCTTGCGTGGGCGCGTCCGAGAAGGCGTGCAGCAGCGCCGTGAGCGGCGGCAGCGCGTGCGCCGGCCCGTGCGCCCCCAGCGCGCCCCCCCACGCCGCCAGCAGCGCGCGCGCCGCGCCTCCGCCACCTGCACCCCCCACGCCCCCACCGCCTGCTCCCCCCACCATGCCCCCGACCCCTGCGCCGCCTGCGCCCCCACGCAGCGCCAGCGACACCAGCGCCTCACGGACGACCGCTGCCGTCTGACACACATTAACACATAGAACATACTTTATTGTACACCGAATAAACGAAACAAGAGTGTGGCCAAACCAACCGGACCAGACTTCGGTCTATTTGCGGACACCGGACTTTACATTATCTGTCAAAGTCCGGTGTCCGGAGTTCGGTCCGATCGGTTTACGCGCACCTTACGTATGAACTCTAAAAAGATTAAAAAGACCTAAAGGACATTTGTGATATAAACCTACCTTAGACGGGAGATACTGTAGAGATCTTTGCGCATGTTCATACAAGTCCCCAGACAGCACTACAGGATCGCAGTTAAATTTCACGTTTTTCGCGAGACTCAAGAGGAGATGCGCTGCAGCATGGCACAATAACTGTGGTTCCTACAAAATACAAACGACAAATAACCATAGAATATAGATCCAAACCTAAGCTATCGAATAAAAATGAGGATTCAAATAGACCAAGGTTGACACTAACCGGTATTTCATGTGGAAGTAAGAAGGGTATCGCAGAAGAGAACAGTCCCTCCATCGTCTGGACTGGGACACCGCACTCGTTCGCGTAGCAGCACCATGCACCCATACACGCGAACATCTCCGCATGCCTATGTAACAAGATACTCTTTGAACATTACAACTACAGTCCATTCACAGTTAATTTACCTCTGTTAACTGCAATCCAATAGCAACCTTATTGCAACGTGGATAAAGAACTGTGATTTTGATAGTGATACAAAATCAGAGATAAAATACCCGTGAACTAGCAACGACCAACTGTGTGCAAGCCCGCCATGCATTCTACTAGCGTACTGTACTGTGCTGTGCGCGTGTGTACTTACACCTGCACGTGCGCGTGCGCGAGGTGCGCCAGCGGCGCGGCGCGGTGCGGGCGGGTGAGCGCGGCTCCGGCCAGCGCACCCGCCATGCGCTCTACTAGCGTCGCACCCAGAGCCCAGCCTGTCGCACGTCGACTGCTCTCCGTCTCTAACCAAAACCAGAAAAAATGCATTTTATTATTTTCTGTATTGAGAAAACCATCCTCAATTCCTCAACTACCTATACTTCGTACCTGCTAGTAAGGCAGGCGCGAGACGGCCCAGCACGCGGCTGAGTGTGGCCAAATCCAGCAGCGCGGCTAGCAAGCGCTCGCCCTCGCCGCCGCGCGAGGCAGCGCGTGCGTGCACGCCCGCCAGGCACTGCCAGCGCTCCAGCTGCGAACCACACATTACAGCCGCCTTTACACGAGGAAACCCTTTGGGTCCGTTTCCACCAATTGGGTGCTCCCGCATCCTCGAGCGCGCACATGGAAAAGCTTTGTCTGCGTCGAATTTTATACTTAAAGGCAATATTGATACAAAACAGTCCTTTATTCAGTGACATCAATAAAGTGCGCGAGCATTTTTCCACTTGGTGGAAGCAGACCCTTTGGAGAAGCGGGAATTTCCTCTTGAGATTGGTTAAGAACTATCGGCAAGCGATTTATCACTCTCATTTGTTCAAATAAGCCAGGACAAATTAAATTAGCTAGCGAAAGTCTGCAGACGTGATGGATTTCGATATCTCAACACGAGTTTTTTTTTTCTAAACTCATACGTCTAGTAACAATCTGCATGTGGCGAGGACCCCAAAGAAGCAAACAATTGTTTTTATTTTTTGTTTTGACGATAACCGTCACGTCTGTGGAATTTCACTGGTTTTTTTTACTTGACCTTTTGTAGTGTTTATATGCCACACATTTGCTGATGCACTACTTGTGTCTACTTACCACTGCAGTGAAAACGTCAAGCGGCGCCAGTTCGGCGACGCGAGCTATGCACTCTATACAATGTTTCAGGAATGTGTGCCACTCGGTCTGGCCCTGAAATATTAAGTTTATCTGATGATTCAAGAGGTCAAGCATTTTAGTGATCCTTATGCAATTACATCTGGCGATTTTTGAATAGTTCGATATTATGTTGATAGGTAATAATAACTTGCACTTACGTCATCATCACGAATGTCGTTGTCGAGGTGTTGTAATTGCGCTTTGTTGTGTTGAAACTGTATTTTATTCAACACGCCGTTCACAAGCGCCTGTAACGCTTCCCAATATCTGAAATAATACAACACATGTTATCTGGCTGCTTATTTCATTGCTAAATCGAAACATAACAAATAGGTTTATTTTTACATACTTTGGTGTGTCTTCTGGCTTCAAAATGTCAATAAATTGTATCCATATATCTAAACAGTTTACAAAAATAGCACACGTGGGCACCTGAAAACAAAATTAAGTTATTTTGTATGTTGTTACACGAACGTAAACACTCAATATTTTCATAGCTTTTTGGAACAAAACATACCTGGAATGTATATTGGAATAGATATGACAAAAATTCAATGGCATCAAATTCTGGCTCCGCCTCCAACCTCTTGAAATGCAATGACACAAACAGTTTTAGGAACTCGGCTAACTTGTTAAGGTAACTGAAATGGACACAATGTTCATGATCACTAATGAGAATTTATAATGTTGATTAGTCACACATAAATAAATACACGTCGGTACTGTGTTCTCAAAGCTATCAGGGTCTTGGCATGAAGCCACTCAAATAGTACTACGCCCAGATCAGCATTTTTGTATTCGTCTATTTCTTTCTCTGTCCCTAAAAAACCCTCAAGCATGCGTTATCCTTTTATTCAAATCCAAAGCCCTTTTACGAAAAGAGGAATCTCTTGCTGTCGTAAATACTTCTAAGGGATCAAAAGGAATCGATTTACTAAAAAAACAATAATCTTTCTGTAATTCACTTTCATCCTTTTGGGTAAAGTTTCAAGAGTAGTGTTGATACAAAGAGTTGCTGTAGGGGGTCAAAAACTACTAACACATATCAGCATATCACTAAACACGTTTTTTTTTTTCAAAAATGAGAGATATGAGAGTTGAACAGCTCCTACGGGGCTATATCTGCCGACCCATAGAACTATGCGAAGATGAATAAAGGCTCGGTCAAGCCGATAATAACCCGCAATGCTTTCACAATTTCTCAAATCATGACATCCGCCATTTAAAGTTGTAATTTTTTCTACTGTATTGTTGTGACTTTATGTTGTTACATAGTTTTTTGGAAATCATATTATTATGAAATATATATTCATATATTAAAGTCCCAAACTAGTGCTCGTGGACGGTTTGGCGAACCTTAAGAAAAGGAGAGGGAGCGAGTAGCCGCTAAAACACACGCGGGTGCGGGCACGGGTGCACGCTTGCGTGTTTGTTTTTAAAAATTGTATGAGTGGCGCTAAAAGTAGCAGGCGGGCGCGGGCGCGTTTCTAAGGACATGTTGACAGCGTGCACCAACTCCGTGCACCCGCGCGAGTTATCGGCCGCCCGTTGAGTGTACTAACTCGTGATGCGCGTGCATGATGGCGTGCTGCGTGTGCGTGAGGTGGCGCAGCAGACGCAGCGCGCAGTGCTGCAGGCGCAGCGCCGTGGCGGCCGACGACGGCGGCGCGTACCGCCGGTACAGCAGCTCGCACACGCCGCCCAGCCCGCACAGCGCCGCCTCCACGCTCTGCGCCAACACGTACCAGGACATTACAGATCGAGAAAGGCCTAATTAACGTAGACTTTGAAACTACGTGACAGGTGGCTAGTATTTATTGTGGTTTTGTACAAAATGCGTTTAGAACCACGCGACTCGCGCCGCTTCAGTTGCCTTAACAACGCGCGCTTAATGACACGCTCTAAAAACGTAGCATCAATCTTACCTCTGCGCGGCAACAGAAGCCATGTTCAAAGCTAGTCGAGCTGCAAGTACAACGCGGCAAGTGTTGGCCGCTGCCGCATTGTTTCAAAGTCTACCTTTAAAATATTGGCTCTACATTTGTAACAGAGTTGAGCTACCTTTACGTTTTTAAGATTTTGGATATTCTGCTACAGTTACTCCAGAAAAAGTTTGCTCTTCAGTAATCGTTTCTCCAAAAATATCTTCGTGTTTCCGAACTAGCACGAACGTCACACCACTGATTAAACCTACACGAAAACAAAGCTCCTAAGATTTTATACGTTTTATTAAGTGACGTAATATTCTTCTCTATTGGGTTACCTGATCCCGGCGCATCACATCATCTTTCAATCGTAAATTTCTCGTTATTGCATAGAGTAGTAAAGCTATATGTTCTAACCCTGGTTATGCAAAATAAGGAAAACCTCCCCCGGATGTATAAAGTTTTAGTTATTAGATCTCATTATCGCGTGACCATATTTCCGGAGATAGACGATGATTATTGAAGTGCAACATTTTCCTGGTACATTTTTAGCACAACATGACATACCTGTGATTGTGTTGCTATACTGCCCCAATAGAACACTGTGGTGACAAGTGATGGCGGTACGTGTGAAGATAATGGCAACCACGAGAATAGATGCTGAAGAGTCATAAGACACTTTACTACTATCTCCATATTCAGAGCCCTGGAACAAGTAGAACAAAATTGATTATTCATCACTGGTATAAGGTTGAAATTGCAATAGCTGGAGTACAGTTGTGTATTACATAAGTATATCATTTCTACTGTAGATAAGCAAATCGATTGGCTGAAGTCCTCAGTTTATTTCTGCAGTCTTTCTAAGGACATTTGGATTTAATATGGTACTATAAGTTAAAATTCAGTTTTGAATTGACTTACTTATCTGTATTACTGACATCATGTGCATTTGCCAAAAGGTCTGGTAGTGCAGATGTTTGTGGAACACCATTAGTTGGTGATGGGGGTGGATTGGACTGTCCTTCCTTCTGGGCATTCTTTTCCAAAATATCTGAAAGAAATATTGATATGGATTATGTTGGTTAAGATACAGCAAACAGTGGTAGGTAGTTAGTATGAAAACAAGACTAACACTAGTATTCCAAGACCCGTCTTACGTCAATAGCTCAGTTAAGTTAGACTCAGTCGTCATGACAATGGTTCAAAATGCCGATATGGTATTCTTAGCCGCAATTGGCGGATCCTCAAATATGACCCATGATTTCTTATGAAATCGCCAATCGTGGGCATTTATGTCAATTTTTATACAAAGTTAGCTCGTAATGGTTTAATGGGGCGGATTTAGGACGTGTCGAGCTGGACTTGAGCTGAGTCAGCGACTAAGGATATCAGTATAGACTATAAGATCGAAAGCGTTCCTTGTGGAGCCATTCAAAGTATCGAAGTAACTATAGGAGTAAGCACACCGATGCGAAATCTGCTAGAACTACTGATAAAGAGTTTTATGTTCATGCAATAAAAGCGAAAATGACGTCATTCGCCTTGTTGCAGTTCGGCCGACGCGACTATTCGCCTTTATTGCATAAATCGCTTTCTGACCGGCTTAAGCCGATTCCGCGTCGAAAAAGTATTCACTCACATAAGTTGACATCCTCAAATGTGAATTGACCATCTTTATTAATTGGCAATCTTACCACTAAGAGCACTTAACAGCTGTGGCATCCCCTTGAGCATGAGACGTTCAAGTTGGTTCCTACGCGCGGAAGGCAGTAGGACGCCAGTGTCACGCGCCGCTCCAAGCTCTTCACTCGCGGCCTGAGCTAGGACCAGGCCCAACAAACAGCGAGGCCCATCACTTCTGATCAACTGGAAACCCAAAGTATGGTATTCATATGTGTATACAGGGAGGAAAGGACACCAATGTGAAAACTGTTTAAATAATCATAAAAAAATTCTATGTAGGGGGCTCAGAATGATGTACTGAATATGTGGTGGTACATTATCGTGTTGGTGTCCCTTCCACCCTGTAGTATGCACCTAAGGCAATTGAGCTGTATACTAAAAGGATTTAATTTTTATTAAGATCAAGATTATTTTAGTAAGTAAAACTGTGTATCCATGGTAAAAACTGGACCACCATGTTGCTGGCAGCTTTGCATACAGTATGACTATTAAAAATATTTCCAACAACATAACTTACTAAAACTTACCATAAACATGGTCATGGTCATATACATTTTGCATTAAAATAATAACTAGGAGTTCTTTAGAATTGTCATGAAAGGTCAATTTAATCAATTTTACCTCTTTTTATTTAATTTATTAACCTTCACATATAGTATTGGTACATAGGCGGACTTAATGCCATAAAGCATTTTCTACCAGCCAAACTTTTTAGAGACAAAAATTGAAAATAATATTTGAATTATAAGTTATGTTATTCAGTTGAGTTTGCAGCTAAGCCAAGCACTTAAGATATGATATTAGAACTCCATATTGTATTAAAGGGTTCAGCATGAACAAAACTTTTCTTACTTTCATAGGGTTTTAATTCACTTAGCACCACTATGTGGTGAAAACACAGTTCACAATGGCATATTAGCTGCCATTCTCATTATGTGGTGTACCTACAATTATTTAATTTATCTGTGTTGTTACTCTGCATACAGAGTATGCATCAATTAGTAGTTGTTGAGATTTTTATTGTTATACTTACCTATGTGACAGTGAAAGAAACATTACCTCAACAATGTTACTGAAGAAGTCATCATACAAATGTGGCCAGTCATAGCGGGCAATGGACACCATTAGGGCAGCAAGCTTGTTTCTTATAAAATATACCATAACTTCATGTTTGGCCAACAATTCATTCCATAATGTCAGCCGAATTTCTGTTTTCTCATTTTCTGACAGACTGATCCACTGGCGGTTGATAATATTCTACAAGATATTTACAAACAAAATACAAAGCTAAACTTATCTGTTACATTACCCATACCAAGAATAAATTGTATCCCAGGGCTCCACCACAGTTGTTAAAATTTTGTTTACTTTCTAATCAATACACAAATTATGTAGAGTATGAGGAAAATTTATGTGAGGATGACAATGAGGATACTTTTGTTTATGTTATAATGTATTATTTAATAAATTGAGTGTAAATGTGAACTTGGTTTTACCTCTAATGTAGTCAAAGTGAACATCAAAACATACTGATTTTGCGATTTCTGTAAGAATAACAAACAATGTTTCCAGGAATCACTTCTATTAGAGAAATTCTCAAGCATACTCTCTATCTCTCTTTTCCTGAAGTTACTTGTAGCTGGTGCAAAGAACTCAGACATGAGCACATCTAATGAGGCTAAGGCCTCATCTATCTCATTATCGGCCTGTAAATTAAACACTCATTTAGAATAAGTTATGCTGTTACAAATGTTTATAATTATTTTTGTACTTTATGTGGTTCCACTCACCATCATTTTGTAAATAATTAGGTTTTTTTTACATAATATTACAAAAATAACCTTTATAAACAAAAATTACATTAAGCATTATTAATAGGAATGATTGATACTAAGTCAACACAATAATTAGGAAGTTATAACAATATGTTGTATCCAATGTGATTCCTAAATATTTTTTAGGACATAAATTACAAAACATATGACATTTCTGATAACCACTCTTTCGTCTTTGACATTTTGGCAACAATAACTACCGTATTGAACATCCTTAAATCCGTAGTGAAGAGCGTTACTCAGAGCTATAACGAAACGTCTCAAACATTACGTTTTATTTCTTGCTCTGTTCCACGTTTTGCAAAAAGAAGCATGGATACCCCATTGCCCATATCCATGGGTGACGCCAGAGGGGAGGCCGCAGCCCCCCTCCCCTAGAGGTACAGGATTTTTAACTGAAAAGTTATAGCTTTTAAAAATCCTGATGCCACAGAAGTACGTAATAAATTACCACTCAGTAGAGACTCTCAAACTAAACATTTTTAAGGTTAAAAATGAGCCTCAGAGAACTTGTACTACCGCTAGCAACTTGTATAATTATTATCTTTAAACCAACGCGCGTGGTTCCTACTTTGAACCCTAAGAAAAAACTTCTATCTATCTCTCTTTTATTATTGGCACTCCTATCCAATGGCCTGGGATCACATAACATGACATGACATCACGCCTGTTATCTCCGAAGGGTTAGGCATAGGTGTACCTAACAGTACACCAACGCATGATCGACCGGTATCAGTGTCAAAGCTTTTCGAGAAATTAAAAAATAAAATCGAGCATGTGGACATTGTGATCTCAAATTTTATATATTATTATCTGTATTTATTCGAGGCAAGATGTAAATATTTTTGAGTTCACATCGCTCGCTCTTGCAGTTTACTATCTCTTGAATCTTAACATTGTCTATTATAATTCGCCCAAGTGACTCCGGTAGCCGGTAGGTCGGTAGTCGAAGCAATCTTGACCTGTCTAAGGCGAAGTGTCTAAAAACTCCTGTATGAAGAGTCGAACCAGTTCTAACCTGCATTAGGTAGGGTGTTAAAAGGTCCAAGCTTGCTTCGCTCGCTCTTCGAGCCTTAATTTCTTTTGTTCTTAAAAATGTCTCCCTAAGTCGATTAAGTAACATCTATTTCTGAATTAAAGGACTTAAGGGGGAAGCGCCAGGGTAGCCCAAGAAATTCAAAATTTCTAACGTTCAAGAAAAGCTAACTTGTCTGTAGTTGAGAGTTGAGAGCCTACATTTTCTTATAGTTCATTGACTTTTCAAATAACTATTCAAAATTAGTAACTTTTACTTGCATGTAAACAAGTATGGAAAATCTAACCAACTCTCATCCTTCTGCTCCCCCCCTGACTCAAAACCTGGCGACGCCCTTGCTTGACCATAGTGATAAGTGTACTGTGGCTTTAAGCCCGTCGTAAGATCTAATACATTACATAATGGAATGCAAATAAAGTTATGAGTGTAATCATTATAATATAGAACATAACGTCACGCTAGTAATCCCCGAAGGGTTACCCAGACGTGGACATACCTAATATGTAGTACCTACACTCATATAAACTCATATTTCACCAGTTATGTTTTAATTCCCATGAGACGAACCTATTGCTATCAACCGGGACAAATCCAGACCTCGTGGCTGCTACTAAAAAATTCCTGATGATGGATGAGAATTATTTTAATAATGTAATGTATGATATATAATATTTATCGTTTCTTTGACCAAGGAAACGAAGGATGGATTGTGTGAGGAATGATATGAAAGAAATATGAGTAAATGATAGCGTGCCGGTTGATAGAGGAGAATGGAAGAAAAAAACGTGTTGCACCGACCCCAAGTAAGATGGGACAAGGGAAGGAAGAATAGGAAGATGATGATGAACGAAAACTGTGTGTATGTATAGTCAACTTTATATTCCCTTTGGTTTTCGTTTTGTTCGAAAAGCCTTTCATTCGGAGTACATTAAAAAAAAATTGTTTGTCAGTGTCTGGCTTCTGTGCTGTCATGTCATCTGTCTATCAGGTCAGTCACTTTTGTGTATTATTTTTCGCGCGTTTTTGTTTACTGCGGCTACTGTATTAGTCAAAAATTCGCCGCTTGTTTTACATTTACTATGTATTTTTGTTTTCTATGACTTTCTCCTCGTTTACGTGTTTAGTTGTAAGTATTTCGCAGACATTTTGTCAGAGATAAGATTCCTAATCCCTACACGGCTTCGCAAGTTACATTTGTGACCAAAGCTTTCGTTTCAAAGAAATGCTTGGCTGTCAGTTGTTGTTAGACGTTTTTTATCTGCACTCCTTGTTGCCTAACATTGTTTTATCATAGCATGATTTGAAATTACTAATAGAATAGAGGTGATCTGGACGCGCATCACGAAAGCTGGTTGGATGTGGCGCAGGAGAAGAGTATCTGGAAGGATATGGGGCAGGTCTTACTCTTAGCCCACTTGCCCAGCAGTGGAACAAATAAGGCTACTAAAAAAAAGTAGAATATGTACTCTTCCAATGTGTGCTATGTATATGAGTTGAAAAACATTTTATTCTTTGCTTTCCAGAGATTTTTTTAACTTTTCGGTTCAGCTGAATATGAATACAATAACCTCTAAAAGAAGCTGGCCTGGTGATATGGATGAAACTCGAGATAGTGAGTATAGTTTGTACTCAGGTCATTTGTGAAACTTAAAATTGTTTCATGATTTCTTAGGTCTATACAGTTTGGTATATTCTGTGTATTTAGTTGGGTTGACAATTAATAATTCTTTTTACCTGTTCCAGCTAAGCATAAGCCCTTCAACTGAAGAAACTATCACTGTTTATTCTTGTTTCAGATGGTAAACCCTCAATAGGAAAATCAGGTGGCAGCAGCAGGGAAAGTTCAAACAGCAGGAAAAAGTCAAAACCAAACAATAAGAATGATACAGATACTAAACCATGGTATTCATTTATATTTTGCACTTATTTTTTTTTTTCTAATTGCATATCTATTCCTATCAACATACAACCTACACAAAACAGCAATTTGCATGAGACAATTCTAAGCTAAGACTTAAGCTTTGTCTCTCTTCTGCTGGTTTGGTTACATGCCTTGACCATTATTTAAGTTGCAGATTAGACTAGAACAGATAAACTATTTGCTAAGTTATGAATTAAAGCAGGGTTTTTCAACCTGTGGGTCGCGACCCCCAGAGGGGTCGCGAAACCTTTCCAGGGGGGTCGCGAAGCTTTTATAATGGAGTTGCTAAAGGTTGGAAAAGTTACAGCAGTAAAAAAGAAAAAATTACATTTATAAAGATTTATTTAGAAAAATGTTAACTAAAAGACGTAAAAAAATATTGATTATGTAGGTATTGAACCTAACCGTAATTCTTAAAATAAGTAAATGTTTTAAATAAGTAAATGTATTGGATTCAATATTAGTTACAAAAAAAAAACAACGGGTAGGGGGGGTCGCGACATATTTCTTCATACTAAAAGGGCCGTGGTACGAATAAGGTTGAAAAACCCTGAATTAAAGTTTTGAACTTGTCAAACTAAATTTTGAATTACATTAGTTGTAGCAGTCTAGTCACCCTAAGTAGATTAGTTCATTATTAAATCAGAAACTGGGTGTATGTTTGCCACTGAGCACTTTACAGAGTTTAAACAATATGTTTTGTTTCTTTCCAGTCCACCTAGAAAACCGTTAGAATTGGAGACTGACCCTCTCACACTACAGAGACGTCAAAAACAGATTGATTATGGAAAAAACACAGTTGGATATCACAACTATACTTGCCATGTGAAGATGTAAGTGTAGATTGTTTTTTATTTCTTCATTTTAAAAGAGCTTTATTTTTTACTGGCTTTTGCTCATGGCTATGCACCTGTTAAATACAGAAATTTATCTACGGGAATGTTTTAAAAATATAGCCTATGAATCACGGGGATAATGTAGTTTCCCATTAGTGAAAGAATTTTCGTAATTGGATCAGTAGTTCCAAAGATTAGCTACATACAAACTAACAAGAAAATGTTATCTCTTTATAATATTAGTAAAGATAATACTATCTGTTACAGTGATGAACGCACAAAAGATCATCCAAAAACACCTGATAAGTTTGCCAAATACAGCAGAAGATCATGGGATACTCTCATTAAACTGTGGAGGAAAAAACTACATGAGTACGACACGAATGCCACTTCTGAGGATGGTGATGATAATAAAGATGCAGAAGATAGTGACAATAGTCTGGATAATTATTAGTCAGAATTTGACTAAAATATAGGTTAAGAAAAATAACTTTGACTAGTTTAAACATTTACTTTAGTATTAAAATAGCTGTAAGTGTAAAAGCTAATGATTTGATTATTCGTTTGAATTCTTAATAATTGATGTTAGATGATTTCAATTAAAATATGATGGCAAGATATAATTAAGGAATTCTACCCCATGAGTAATATGGGAGGTTTGTATTAGCAGTTTTATGTAGATTACAAAAGCACTTATTTTTATTATACAATCATAGTAGTAGTAAGTTGTGTTTCTGCTGTAGGGAAGCTTACATTCCAAACACCTAAGATGTCAAGTATTGTGTTTGGAGTGCCAATCAATAAATCCATAGACATGTAAATCAATAATCAAAATTTTTGTATAATGTAGTCTACAGAACGAACAATACAACCTTATTACGACATGAATAAAGATTGCTGTAATTTTAAAAGTGGAAAGAACTGGGGTAATGTATTCTTCTTTTCTGTAGACTGGCAAATTTCTTGGCCGCTCCGAGCTAAGCATCGCGTCGATAGAAAGATCGCGCAATTTGATTACTTGCGTTATGTAATCTGTGTGATCAATGCACGTACATTTTGCACTTGGATAGTGCTATGTTGACATGCACATGCATAAGATATGTCACCCTCCTATTGCTCCGACCGAACAAGAACCCACTTTTGTATCTTATTGCTCTTTTCATTGACTATCTGTCATCACTAGCTTTGTGTAAAGCACTACCTATATTATGTATTGTATCTACTTCTAATGTAGCAATATCTAGACATCTATTTAACAGAGTAAATTGTACTATTCTATCTATCATGCTTTAAAGAAAGAGTATTTTATCCTTATCCACAATTCATCTGCTTAGCCTTTTCCCAACCATGTTGGGGTTGGCTTCCACTCTTACCAGATGCAGCTGAATACCAGTATTTTACATGGAGCATCTGCCTATCTGACCTCAACAACCCAGTTAATCCTGGGTAATACGATACCCCTTGGTAAGACTGGTCCTTATCCACAATTACTTTATTTAAAAGTAAATAACATAATTTATAACAATTTCTTGTGATCAACACTCATTTTAAGATAAATAAAAGAACTGGCTAATATGACTACAATTGGTTTATTTAAAAAACTCACAATTCATGAATACACAATTACACACTTATGGTAGATAAGTAGTAAAATGTTCGTCACTTTGGCGGTCTGTGCTAGTGACATTATTTAGTTCATTGGTAATTCGATCTTATTTATAATGTCTCGAGCTTTGTTTACAACTGAACTGTTTTTGCCCTCAGATGCTAAACCTTGTAATTTTTCCAAGTATTCTTCAATGTTCTGCTCTGTCGCTCCAGTCGGCCCACCTGGGTCAAAATTAATAACAGCATTTTATTTCAATTGCCTTAATAAAAATAAGAGACACTTCCTAAGCAAGCACCTTACAAAAATATCAATTCCTCAATTATAATGTTCGTCCTGTAGTCACAAATATACCCTTCTTTAGCACTGTGCAGTTTTTATTTTGTTGGTAGACTAGTGTTTGGCATGCGATGGAGCACGCTAGCCTAGAATTAACTTTTAACTCGGGATGTAACAAATCTATTTCACCATTGAAGCCGGCTCGAATCGAAACTCCGCAAATTCTAGATAAACATCAGTGACGGGAGCAACAATAAAAGAAAATCTAACACAAGTATCATTGGGTAGAGTTTGGCACCTGGAATAGCTAGCATCTGCAATGCCTGGACCAATGCTGCAACAAGTGTGCGACGATGAGTCAAAAGGGCAGCGGTGCGTTCTGCGGCGGCCGCGGTTTCAGCGCGAAGTTTAGACGTAGCACCACTGACTTCTTCAGCATGTCTCTGGAGTATAGCATTCTACAAAGTATAATAATTAGGATGTTTAATTTGTTAAAAAATAAAACTACAAAAAATATATAAAACTCTTTTCACTTTTCCTGTAAATCTTTTGTGTAATAAATACAATGTACAAACCTGCTGCTCATAATCTGAATTTGCTTTCCGGAGCTGCCGTAGTTCAGATTCTCTTAGTTTGTTATGTTGAAGAAATTGATCTGTAAATATTGGTATATCTGTGTCTCCAGCTGTCAACTCTTCACCCTATTGATAAAATATATTTATCAGAAACAAATACAGTTTTAAGGTCACAGCACACATCAACTCGGAAAGGAATCGGCACCGTACCGCCTTTCGCCTCGCCGTCAAACAGGCGTCAACCTAACTTAAGCAAGCGGATCAACAGCTCCGATACGCCGACTCGGCTACGGCTAGGCGACGCCGCGCTTACGGGTCGCCAACCGTTCCCCTGTGAACGCACCGCACCGCGGTTTGTAAGCTTTTCCCGAGGCGAGCCGATTACGTTACGATTCTGATGAGTGTGCGTTGCAGTAGATAGTTTCATACAAAGAATACTGAATGGCTCGAGTTGATACGGTGCTGATCCCTTTCAGAATTGATATGTGTGCTGTGACCTTTAATTGGCTTTAAACTGTAAAATGAACAAACTTACCGAAGCAGGTGTTATGCAAGGTCGAGGACGTGGTGGGGTTGGCTGTCGTGGCACATTCACAAAAACAGGTGGGGCCACATGACTATTTGTATTTGACGTAGAATTTTGATCTGTTGCTTGTGCATTTCCTGCTAATGAACAAAACATTGTGTTTTTTTTTTTGTAAAATTAAAATATTGTAAAGTGTTTTTAAAAACTTCACTTTACCAGCTATGATATGAGTATTTACTTTTACCATAATAAGTACATGGGTGGAATATTGATGCTGGAGATAGAGAAGAAGAGAGAGAAGTATCTCTTTTAGAAATCTACTCTTGTCAGTAGGAAATCTCTTCAAGCACTTGACTTGGGGCACCATATTTTACAAGTTTCAAGACTTCACATGGGAATTTTATCTTAATTGTATTACTATGGACTTTGTAGTTTAACTTTGAGCCAAAAGCTGAAGTACTCTCTTGTCTTATTTAATACATATAGTCATTATTAGTCATTTATAACAACCTGTGCCATGGAAGTTTTTATTTTATCAATATACAAAAAACTTTAATATTAATTACCTGTTGGTCCAGAATATTCTGGTGGATTATGTTTTACTTTCTTTGACAAGATTGGATCTTTTTGCTCCATCTGTTGTTTCCTGAATTCTTTATATGCGTCAGTCTTTTTGTATGCAGCCCACTCTCTGATGTATCTAATAAGATTAATAACAACAACTTTAATATTATAAGACATATCATCACTATCCTTAATAAATATTTTTTTATTGAATAATTATTTGAGGCCTATGCAGCAGTGGGATGACACAGGCTAACAGTAAAAGTAATTATTTGAAATAAACTATAGTGTGCACCTCTCTTTATCTTGGTCTGCAGCTTCCAAATACTGTCTCTTCTCTACAGCTGGGAGCTTACTCCACTCACTAGCTAGCTGGCGTGTCAACTCTGCAAACCCTAGATCTGGTTGTTCAGCACGGAGTTGGTCACGGCGCTCATTCAAGTATCGGACATATCCTGCAAATTATTCGAATAAGTTATGAGAGAGATAAAAGCCCTAAGTGATAGGAGATATTAATAAGAAACACCTATTACCTGTCAGAGGTTGCCGAGGTGCTGTTACATCGCGAGGAATTCTAGGTTTCCTTTTTTTGGGTTTTTTAGAATTTGACTTCTGTGCGTCTTTTATTGCTGTTGGAACAGGTGGAGCAGCTAACTCGACAGCACTAGCTGCTGTTGGTGCCGCAGCGTTAGCAGTAGAATTAGGTTCTTTGTTGGGTTCCTCCTCATTCTGTGTCGATGGCGATTCTGTTGTTGCTTCAGTTGGCGGTGGTTCAGACTCCATATTTGCTGGTAAACACAATCAAAACGGAGGTAAATCTCTCCCCAAAATACACAATTTTAAGCCTTCTTACTAACAATCACATCGGAAAGAACCAAACATTCTTCAACACAGTTTTATTGGTTGGCTCATGGCTGTACTGACAGTGACACTAATTGTAATTGACAATGACATCTTATACGCAGTGTTGCCACTAACCCGGATAAAGGCAGGCTCAAACAAGTCCAGAGAATATGGCTTATACAAGGAACTTATATACTAACTGGAATGATTACGTGCAACGCAAAGCCGTTCCGAGTGAGAGAACTTCGAGAGTGGATGTCATCCCTTTCTAATAGGGTATCCATATTTTTGTACTTAAATTTGGGACAGTTATTTTGTTCTAACTTACTAGCACCCCGCTCCCCGCTTTGCATGGGCGATGCCGAATACTACGCATACTGTTCATCTAAGACAGAGCTATTTGTAAAAAAATTCTACTTTATTTTTAGGTATAATAATACTAAAAAACCTCATCTGACTGCTGCCAGCATGTACCAGCGGTAACGTATCTCCATAAATTTTAGTTTTCCAAGGGTGCCACAGTTAAAAAAAAAACTCTGTAGTGGGATAGGTTGATGATGTGAAGAATACGTACACTTATTTTCGTTCACGGTGGTCTAAATGTTAGGTTATATCCTCCATTTTTAAAAAGAGATTTTAAAGCGTACAGGGCTGTAATGCTCACATAGATTAATCATGAGCATGTAGCATATTCAAACAACTTAATAGTATTTGATAAATTTATTAATCACACTATACGTTATTAGACCAATAATTACACATGGTTTTATGTAATTGTTGGTTTTTTGTATGAGTCGGTAATCTTAAATGTAAGTGCGAAGATGCTGATGATGGATGACGGTTGCAAACTAAGCAATAGGTTGAATACTTTTTCTTTAAAGGGACATCTTCAAGCCACCGTTGCTGAAGATTCTCATTGTTGTGGAGTCTGCATGGAAACAGAACAGTATTATTAATATGTTACAGCAAACTACTGCGCGCAACAAGTGTGATCTCCGAACAGTATATGAACTTAACTATTTTTTAATGCTTAAGAGTGATTTATATTGCCATGATTTCCATAACTCGCGAAAAGAGAGTGTATTACGCGACGTACACCTCTGGCTAGCCCTTCGGATTTACAAGCGTGATGTTATGTTAGATTTCCAAATATTAATAAGAATTACTGTGATTTTTTTCAAATAAATTAATAGTCTTTTACTTGACCAAGGAGTTTATTCAGACTTTTTGGATTTGCCTCGAGACTTTTGTGTCGAATAAAAAAAAATCGGTTGAATCGACAGTTGCCGCCAAAATGGAAGGGTTTAAAAATGTAAAGATAGAATTCAAATGTTTATTTTCAAGAAGTTACTTTTGCTAATATTAAATTGAGTAAATGATTAAGTTTTGCTACTGCATTATAAATAAAAATGTTTTGTATTTTATACGCATGTGCACAAGATTATAAATACCGATATGGATAATAGAAAAGGCGTATTCTTTACAATACTTTCAAAATCCCCGTTTACAAATGTAAAACATTGTCACCCTAGTCGTAATTTGTAAACAAAGTTAAACAAACGTACCTGAAAAAAGGAATTGCATATCCATTAACCCCTCACACTATTAAACCCCTTCAGACAACATGATTTCACCATATTTATAGTGGAAGATTTCACTTAAATACAATAAAAAGCACCTGAGCAAGCAAAAATACGACTGCAACGCGAAACCATGTCGGCCATTTTTTTTTTTTTTTTTAATCTTTCTTGAATTTTGGTATTCATAAAATTTAAATAACTACAAAAGAATTCAATTTCGCAAGAAATTATTATTTTAATATTTGGTATTTAAATATCAAATAATTCCAGTTACGATTTATGTGCTAGTTTAGCTATCAACGTGATTTCCGATTGCTATATGAAAAAAAAAAGAAAAAATATTCGTTTATTTTTTGATTACTGGCAATTATTAGACAAGGACACAATCCACTCTCGTCGCTTTCTCGCTCTGAAGTTTTCGTCCCCCTTTGGATTAATTAAAGTAATACGAACTCTATGTCTTTGAGATAAAGTTCATTTTCAAACGGTTTTTTTAAGCAAAATTTTGTTCGTACTCATTCCAGTTAGTATATAAGTTCCTTGGGCTTATACAATATACAGTAACTCAGGCCAGCGCTGACTCTATTTTTAAGCCAATCCAGCGTTGGCTTCGCACTTCGTAGAAGCTTATCTGTCAAGCAGATAAATGATGTTTTATTTTGCAAATAAAAACATCAATTTGTTTATAAATTGCTCTTTTTTGCAAAATAAAATTTGTCTGAATATCGGCGGCATTGCCCCACAAGAGAATACCGTACGACATCACACTGTAGAAATAACTAAAGTGAAATAAACGGGCTGTCTCTAAATCAGTTAAATCACGAATTTTTCTAACGGCGTATGCTGCATACCCCGAGCTTAGTTTTTTTTTAAATGTATCTACATAATTATATGGAATTATGGATCCCACTGATGATTGAGATGCTTTTTTTTACCTTAGACCAAATGACCCCAGTGTGACTGGCTTCATCTAAGCGTATTGACATTTTATTTTAGCTTTACAGGTACCTATGATAAAAACGACGGCAATCTGGTTTCGTTAAATTAATCGTGTCTAGAAAAAACCTGTTCGGCCTAAGTCACAGAGTTCATATAATTATTAAGTAGATAATAACGATGCGCTAGACTTTTAGCTACAGCTAGTCTGTTTTTCTAGTTGTATGATGGATCTTTCAGTACTCGGCTAATATCGGAACCAATCCCGCCATCTTGTTCATTCAATACTATTTCATGAAACAATATCAACGCTAATTTCGTTTAACTGCCAAAAGATCCATGTAGCACTGTTCATTATTGTGTCCTTCCCAGTTTTTATTAAATTTTTTTCAACTTTTCAAGATACTCGCATTAGGGGTGGTGTAGTAGGGTATTGTTATTTGTAGGTAATGAAACACAGCCCCTTTTACTTCCAATTATTTTTAATATATTGCGCTATTTGATGTAATCCTTCTTTCCCTGCACTGCCACTAATATAATCAATTTCAAGTAGAAAGTTGTTTTCTTTCTTTATTATTTTTAAAAAGCCTTGTACTAGTGGCTCGTTTTTACTGGTATGTGCAGAGCCTGCTAACTTTTCATCATAATTTTCACATAATTGATCTTTATTGCTGGAAATTTCAACATTTGATGACACTGGTACAGCAGAGGTATTGGAAACATTGTCTGCTTGGTTGCCGTTGCATGAACTGTTCACAGTGATATCTTTTTCTGGATCCAGTTTAGGTATTTTTGCAGGACCCTCGATTCTTTTTTGTAGTCTCCTCTTGCGTCGTTGGTTAGACCAAGTATTCGTCTTTGCGATTATATCAAGTGTTACATTGTTACCTCGCTTATCAAGCAGTTTGTGAGTGATACTTAACCTATCTAGCATATCTTTTATTTTGATTAGTGCTCCTTCTGTTGTATTATCACAATTTGGTATGTCAGGTAATAAGTATATTGTTCGAGTATGTTTTTTTCTTAGTTTGTTTCTTGGAGGAGCTGTAACAACACAATATAATTATGACTTATTCTATGTAATTGACACTTTAAAAAAATAAGTAAAAACAAGATCAGTGAGAAGAAACCAGGCGTCAACCGGTAAAACTGGTGCAGACTAATTTAGATCGGAGTCAGACGGCGCATGCTGTCTGCTTTATACTAGTATGAGGCCTACTGTAGAAATTAGGCTTGTCAAACAAGTTTACAAAAATAAAATATAGAAGAATGGAGCAACCATACCTAGATTATATAAATCATAATCTTTGTAGGTCCATGCCAGTCCCCACCTCGTAACACGACCTTGGCAAAACTCAGTGTGAGTGTGTTTAATTTGCTCTAATTTTAAGTCTTGAACTAAAACAGTTAAGTTATATTTGTGGCCCACCATTGTGGTGAATATTCTGAAAATATAAAACAAACATTCAATTATTATGCTATAACGAGTAGAAGTGAGTGTTTTATGAGTATGTATCATAACAAATACATACAGCACATTATCCCTGTGCTCTTTGCTCTCTCTAATGAGTTGCCTGCAAAATTCCAGTTCGCCACCTTCTGTGATCAGCTCTTGTGGTGACCCTGTGAAACCATTCTTTGGTGGTAATCTGTAAAGTAACATGACAAAATTATCTATGGTACAGTCGCCATCAGATATATCGTAACCGGCGAGGTACTCAAATATTTCGGAGCAGCATTACTTTTCAATAAATTCGGAACACATAACGAGCTAAAAATATCAGAAAGCACAGAACTACAAAGGTATCGACGCAGTCAGGATGATCATAAAGATCGGAACATTTATGGAAAATATACCTTAAGTCTGTATGACACAGTTTAAATTACACTATATTATGCATGTCGATCTTCGATCTTTGATTTTGGCATGACGTATGGCCTAAGCATATATTTCTGGGTTTTGGGTTTTGTGGTCAATTATTTACATTCCAAGATCAAATGAATTATATGCTGATAATTACAACGATGATGACTTGTATTTGATAAAAACTAAAAATAAAGGCGGTCTTACTTTCCCACAAGCAGCACCCGTTGTCATAAAACGCAATCTTTGATTTTTGGCAACTTCAAAGTCAATATATCAACGAATTTAAACTGTGTGATACAGACTTAAAGTATATTTTCCATAAATGTTCCGATCTTTATGATCATCCTGTGTTCCGAATGTATTGAAAAGTAGCTGCTCTTATATTTATGACATATTGCATGTTCTGATGTTACTGGCCATATCTAGTGTAACGAATTTATTGAAAAGTAATGCTGCTCCGAAATATTTAAGTACCTCGCCCGCTACGATATATCTGATGGCGACTGTACCTATATTAATAATTTTTCATTTCAACAAACATAAAATTATGATGAAATAGTTTTGGACATACCTAGCTGGGCTTCTTGATTCACACAATTCTTGTATTGTGCTGTAGAAAGGTGGGTTACACATACAGAAATCAAAATCATGCATGTCATCATGTTGAAATACATGAGTAATTATAGATTTTGTGGAGTTTTTTCTCACTGAAATACAGAAGTAAATAGATTAATGGCAAAAAGACACGTAGCTATAGACCAACCGCGAGTCCTCGCGAAAGTATCAATTTAAATGGAATATTCTGAAGGTTGATTCGTATTGGTTCAATTAGTATTGTGATACCTACCTGAATTACAGTTATTTTAAAGTAAATAACCTGTGGGATATTGTTAGGGCTTTGTGGACGCTTAATGTGCCTTTGATGGGGCAAGGCGGAGGACTCATTAAAGCGGTCTGTCTATAGAGATTTGAGAGTACTTAATCTGGTAAATAACATGTTCTCACATTTTATAAGTTCTTGTAAATTATTTTTTTGTACATTTTCTTCAGCCTTAATAAAGCTTTCTGTATCAGTTTCTGTTCCAACAAAGTTCCATTTATTTTTTACTGCTGCTACTAATGGGTAAATAGCACAAGCTCCTGTTCCTAAAAAAATATGTAAATTGTTGTAAATCAATAGAATACAAAAACAAATTCTCAACATTTTTAAATTTAATTGAATTTATTTATCCAAATCCACTTTGGATATGGAGTTGTAGACACCAACCCATTATACAATACAATCTTATTTTGATGTTAAATCCTACTAATATTATTAATGCGAAAGTTTGTGAGGATGGATGGGTGGATGAATGTTAGTTACACTTTTACGCAAAAACTACTGAACGAATTTGAATGAAGTTTAGCACACAGATTGTTTATAACCTGGATTAACACATAGATACTTTTTATCCCGATAGTATGATCCCGAGGGACAATTATCCACGAGGGTGAAGTCGCGGGCATATGTTAGTTTAGTTATAATAGTATTGTATTGTATAGTGTGTATTTTTAAGTGTACCTACTACTTAAATTATAGATTGTTGTGTCTGACTTAAATAAATGATTTGAATTAACCTGGGAAAAATTTATTTAGAAAAACTTACCAATATCTAACCCTCTTATGTTTTCTTTCCTTTGAACTGCATCCAGTAAATCTTCCAGCCACAATATATAATTAAGCCTTAGTGGAAGTGTTGGAACTAATCTGTCTTTAGGAATGTCTACATCAAGATTGAAATCAGATTTAAGAAGACACTTTGTTAGAACCCTCAGTGAATGTGCATCTTTGAAGTCAATTGTGATCTTGCCTGTGACATCCTGAAAAATAAAACGGAAAAGGTATTTCAAGTCAAAATCATTAAGTTAGGTACTTTAGAAAAACAAAAATAATTTACAAAATAAAATACACAAAGACATTCAAATATTTACGAGCGATGGATGGGACAAGACAAAGGAAATCGTAATCCAATACTTGTTACTACTTAGTAACAAATCGGTCTGCCTAGTGTCACACGCCCACTTGTCAGGAAGCATTCGGATCAAAATTTTTGTGTGAAAATATTTCCAATGTCCGCTCTATGAGTCTTTTAAATCTCTTTGTGTACATGTACCAAAAAGTATCTCATGTATGTCCTAAGATTTTAAATAATCAACAGTGGCTTTGTCAGGCTTTATAAAAATGATAATTTTACAGAAATTTTAAATACTATGTTCCTAAATTACGGCTTAATTAATGTCAGAAATTAATCATTGTAAAATAAATGATTCTGATTATTAATGAAGAGAAGTATGTAATAACTAATATACTATAATAAAGGACAGATAAAACGTAATAATATATAATATTTTAGTTTTTTTTTTTCATTAGACCTAAAGGGCTTTGAATTATTTGGCTTACCTAATTTCCGCCATTTTATTTCATTTAAAAAATTACGGCCACATAAAACCTTTATTGATCAACAGCTGGCATCAATACAAACAAGTTTTGTATGTGACAAAATTTTCCTAAAGGGCTACAGGATAACTGAATAAATACAAAAAATGTAGATCTCAAACCAAGTTCTCAAAAGAATACAGGTTAATTCACGACGGTCCACTTATAATTAGTTCAGCAATGATTTAACTGGTGACCGGTCAGTTCACCAAACATTAATTCAAAAATTTTAACTTGACAAGCATCGGTTGGCAAAAACATTATTTGTCATTTCATCATTCTACAACAACAAGTTTACCAAATATTTCACTTAGCAAAATAATTATCCGATAAACTTTTATTTAAAAACGTATTATTTGACAAACAATTCATTATTTTTAATTTTATTCCATAAATAACGTTTGGAATAAAGACATTAAGTACACAAATTGACTTAATATAACGTAATTTAAAAAAAAACTCACATTAGCATAATTGCTCAAGACTTTTCAAAAAAAAGAGAAAATAAATTAATTTTGTCTTCTAAAAGCACAAACCCCCCAAACAAACACAGATGCTGACAGAAACCCTAACCCTAGACGGTCGACGTCAGGGGCACCCCGAGGTTCGGTTAGTTAGGTTCCTTTAAACCCTGCAAACAGAAATAGGAGCCCCGCGCAGCGGGGCTCCGTCGACTGTATTGTAATTAAATGATATTTAGTAGAAACGTGATTTATCCTAATGAATCTAAATGAGAAATGAAAAATGTATAGATGATTAAATATCATCTGATGCATTTGTAAAAAGAATTGTTTGCCAAATAAATGTATGTAAAACGAGTGTTTATAAAATAATACATTTGTGGAATAAGTTGTTTTCGAAATAAATATTATACGAAACGTTGGTTGTAAAATGAAAATTTGTCAATGGAGTTTTGGTGAAACTTTAGTGAACCGATTTAACTAGTATCAAAACTAAGGTGTCATCACTTACCATTTTCGAAATGGAAGAAAAATCTGAATACATCTTTGATAAGTTTCCGAAATCAGGTGGTGTTTTGTAAATGTTACGAGGGTGCATATATTTATTCAGAGCCATGGCTTCTAAGTTAGTAGTAGCATGAAGTAACCACAATCAATGTTATATAGTATATTAGGATTTCTGAAACCCTAACTCATCTAGACTAAGTATATTGCAGTAAATGTCTTTCAGCGAAATAACCAAAGAAACAAAACAACGTGAAACTAAAAACACAACACAAAAAACACTGTCAATGTCAATTTTTTTTGTCTAACTAATGGCTAGTCCATGGAACTAATATAAAGGGTGTAAAAAGACCCTTAACGAAAACGAAAACCACATATTCTGCCCATCATTGGGATCATTTTTTTGTTCTGGACCATACCTGGGAACCTTCTAGTTACGGAGATAATGGGGGTCAAAGTTACAATTTTTTCACAATTTTTTTTTTAAATACTACTTTTTAAGGTTCTAACTTTACTCCAATTACCTCCATGGTCCGTTTACTATTCAAAGCATCCATCAGCAATAAGTTTTGAGCGCATTATATTGAGTTTTACCGTAAAATGTGATTTTTGACCCCAAAAAAAAATTTCGTTTCCCAGCAAAAACTTTTGCGTAAAGTTACTTAGTTTGATGTACAGAATGTTTGGTTGACGGCTTGGTGAAGGGTCTGTTTACACCCCGTATACTACCTAGTATCCACGATGGAAATTTCAACTTCACCTGGAGGGAAAGTACTCTAAATACTGGAGATAGCAAATTTTACTCAAAGGAAACCTTCCTTCCTTTATAAAAAGAAATAAATCTGCATTAAAAGATTTTCGAGAATTCGCTTGCTAGTTTGCCACACTCGAAAATTGAACCGGCTAAAATCCGAAAATGTTTTTGTAGTAGTGACATTATAATGACAGACATGTCGACATTACCGGTTTTTAAATATAAAATTGGTGCAACCCTATAAACTCTACAATGTACTCAAGTCGCTGTCTATCTATGACTCTTTCTTTGTCTTCTTTTTCTCTGTGTCATCGACGCGCGTTTACAGCAAGGAAAATACAATAAATAATTTAAAGATTCTATTCCAAATAACTTGTGCAAGATGGTTGACCAAATTGAAATGGCTTTAGATGATATTATAAAAGCAAACAAGAAACCCAGAGGTGGAGGAGGCGCTGGACGAAAATTTAATACCACCAGAAAACCTGGTGGCGGACGTGGAGGTCCTGCTGCAGGTGCTGGTGGTGGATTTAGAAACGGCCGCGCAGGGGGCGTATTACGAGGAAGAAACCGTGGCGGTATATCTAAATCAGCAAATTACACAAGGGTAAATTATTACATGTACGGTTATACAAATTACAAATGGCGGACAAACGTGGTGAAATGACGCATCTTGTAAAATATTACATACAATCAAATCTATGGACGATCAAGTTGCAATGATGACTCAGTTATCTGTTTGGCCATTTTGTATGTAGCAGCAGTTCAACACTGCATATCGTATTTTCGGTCTTGCTTAGATCATTGATCTATATTTGGCTTCGAGAAAGCAATCCAATGTTAAATACGCGTTTGTCATGTTCTACAATGTTTAGAATGGAATATTTTCGTCTGAAAAATAACTGTCCAGATGTTTGGCATCAAAAGCTATCGAAATGCAACAAAATAACAACACATCAGATGTCATCTAATTGGGATCCCTGCGGGTCAACCTAAATGTTCACTGGTTTCGTGGAAGTGCCAGGATAACGCGGTGGGAATGTGTCACCGTGTTGTCTTCACCATGGAGTCTTCATCAAGGCTCTGAGCTACAGGCCCTCGTGGACAAGGAAGTCTGCTGTGGTGTTCACTCCTGATTTGATCTATTTGCAAGATGCTGTATTAAAATCAACGCGAGTGTGTGCCAGTCAGTGTTAAAATAAGACTTACATTAAAATGTTGGACAAATTAATCCAGATGTAATGCATTGAGCATTTAAAATCTTTTTATTTGTTTTGTCAGTATTGTTTTGTAATCACATTGTAAAATTTTATATTGTTACAAAAATGTAGCAGTGTATGTAACTAATTTGAATGCCACACTATTACACTTGGTTGTAATCATGTTCAATGAGGCATCGAGCGGCCAATCGGCAAGCTCTTTGAAGGACCACCTATTTCAGGGCGATGTTAACAGCGCATGGAAACATGACATGTTCAGTGACTTTGGTGAACGGAAGCTTCAGAGAAATGCCATGGCTGCTATCACAACTGGTCCTACCAAGTTGTTAGTATCCAATCTGGATTTTGGAGTCTCTGATTCAGACATACAGGAGCTCTTTTCAGAATTTGGCATTCTGAAAAGCGCAGCCGTACATTATGATCGATCTGGAAGATCTTTAGGTAAGCATAGCTTGTTAAAAATGTATTCATTTTTATCTTTCAAATGGCTGTTTTGTATACCAGTAAGTACAACCATTCTGTAACTTCTATTTTAGGTACTGCTGATGTGGTGTTTGAGAGAAGAGCTGATGCTTTGAAAGCAATGAAACAATATAATGGGGTGCCTTTAGATGGAAGAGCTATGAACATTCAACTAGCAACATCTGAGATCAGCACCTTCAGACCGGAAGAAAGAAGTCGTATTGGCGGCGGTGGTGGTGGTGGTGGTGGTGGTGGACCTGTTAGGAGGAACATAAATAGAGGTAAATATTGTTCATTTGAGTTATTCATCATCTTCCTGCCCTTGTCCCATGTTATGTGGGATCAGAGCTACATGTTTTTTTCTTCCATTCGCCCCTAAAAACTGTCATGCAATCATTTGTACCTATTTTCCCTGTTACTGACATAGTATAATCAAATTGCTTTTAGATAAATGAACGTCAGAAAATGGTCACAGTTACACCCTATAGTTACCAATTTGTAGTGGAACTTAAAAATTGGGTCCTTTGATTTAATTATTCTAATTTTAAATCACCTTCAAGATGATTTTCTATTGGATTGTAATTATTGAATTTTATTAGTTTAGTTCTGTTGCAAATCTAAAATACAAATGAATGTTTGACTTTCTCTGTTTATTAAGTGATACTGTAAGAATTTAGAGCCCAGAAAGGTTAGTATACACCTTGAGGAAAATAAATATACAATTAACAAATAATACATCAATAATTGTATACACCAGAAAAACTATTGCATGGTGACAGGCTTTTGCCCTACAGTAGGACACAAAAGGTATCTAAGACAAGAAGCCATTATCAATAATCCCTCTTATGGATTTGGCTCTCTTCACTCTAAATCGGGGAAAAAAAAAACCGGCCAAGTGGGAGTCGTACTCACACGCACACAGGGTTACGTAGCACCTAACAATATAATAAAAATATTTTGGAAGGCTCATTCATACATTGTATAAGTCCAGCTATAAACACCCCGCACATTAGGCTTGACGGAAAAAAAAAATTTAGTTTCAGTATACATGAAACTGAAACTTAATCTTTTTAAATTTTTGTATAAAAATCGTAAAGCGGTTCACAGAATACATCTATCTACCAAGTTTCAACTGTGTAGTCCTAATACTTTCCGAATAAAGTGTCTGTGACATACAGACGGACAGACATACATGACGAATATATAAGGGTTCCGTTTTTTGCCATTCGGCTACGGAACCCTAAAAAAGGATATGAAATAGGAGAAACTTCTTGACATACCTATCAATATACAGCACAAATTATGCATATTAATAAAAGTGCTAATATGGTAAAAATATGTAAATTTCTTCAGAACATTTTACAAGCAGAGTCTTTTATTTAAATAGGTGGTGCAAACAGAAGCCAAGGTGGCGGCGGACCACGAGGCAATGCGCGCCGTGGTGGAGGGGGAGGTGGAGGTGGAGGAGGCCGTGGAGGAGCGGGAGCAGGCCGAGGCAAGCGTCCTGTGCCCACTGCTGAACAATTGGATGCAGAGCTTGATGCTTATGTTAAAGAAATCAAGTGAAAGATTAATACAAGTGTAGTGCAAAAGACACTAATTTAAATAAGTTTAGGTTAATACATGGACTCCTCAAGATTGACAACAGATATTTTATGTTCAACGCATAAACAGTTAATTATAAATATCAGCTAACTGATAACAAAAATTGTGGAATTGTGCTTTTGATTCAATGTTAAATGATTAAATAAACAGATGACTTTGGTACACATTGACAAATTGTTAATTTAAGTCATTTACCCTACTTTGTAATATAGCAAGTTAAATATTACTCTGGCTATTCTATTTTTTTGTAAAGACTCCTGGATTTTGTTTGTGTTCTCTTCAGATTTTTGATAATTATTTTATTGTTACGTAATTTCCCCGAAATTGTTCACCAACGCACTGGAGGATGTGTAAGACGCTAAAATAGGAAGGATGTGGCATCAACGGCGAGTACATCTCACACTTGAGATTTGCAGATGACATCGTCATACTGGCTGAACCGCTGCACGACTTGCAGCAGAAGCTGAATGGCCTAGTTTATTCTTCAATACGCTTTGGTCTCAAGGTGAACTTGGACGAAATCCAGGTTATGTTTCAACGAGCACGTCACCCCAGGACCTATTGTTGTTAATGGCGGTCCTCTCGAGGATATGTTTACCTCGGGCGAACTCTGCAGATTGGTAAGAAAAACTTTGAGAGGAAGGCTAACAGAAGAATCCAGCTAGGCTGGGCAGCATTTAGGAAGCTTCGGCGGGGGTGTTCTCGTCGCGTATTCCACAGAGCCTAAAGACTAAGGTGCGTCCCGACTGTTATGACTTACGGGGTCGAAACGTGGATACTCAAGCGGCGAGCTATGGAAACGGGCTATGCTTGGAGTCCCTCTGAGGGACCGCATCCGAAACGAGGTGATCCGACAGAGAACCAGAGTTGTCGACATAGCGCCCAGAATAAGTAAGCTGAAGTGGCAATGGCCCGGAGTGGAGACCGCGAATCGGCAAACGTGAAGTGGGACGCCCTCAGGCTCGGTGGAGCGACGTTCGCAAGGTGGCTGGTAGCAACTGGATGAGAGTTCCTGAGAATCGAGTTGAGTGGCGTGCGATTGTGGAGGCCTATGTCCAGTAGTGGACTTCTGTAGCCTGATAATGTTATTAATGAAATCCGTTTTCTTTTTTTGTAATTAGTTATAATAAAACCAATAACTTCAAGATGTTGGCAATAAAGCCCGAACTCCACCAAAGTGGAGATGTGCGAAGTGAAATAGAGAAGAGAGGAGACGCTTAGGAGCTAGGATGTATCCACCGAAGCTGTGCGGATATCCATTTATGATCGTTAGATATAATTTTGGATCCGCAATTATAGAATTCCGGAGGAGTTTTCTGCAAAAATCGGCATAAGGTCCTTAATTTCTTCTTCTACACGATGTTTCTCTTTCTGAATTAAATCTTTGGTTTCTGATCGATATTGGATCTTTATTGGTCGACAATATCGGAAAGATTGAGGACTAGGATTTGCCCAAAAAACAAACCCATCAACTGTTTTTACACGTAATGGGATGTATGTGGTAGCAAAAAGGCAATGCTCGTCATCGCTATCATCAGCAAATATCTGCTTATAGTAAGATTGCCCAGTACTGCCATCAAAACCCCAAGAATCTTCAAAAACACAGTTAATTGTATTTAACTGTTTTTGTCTGCAGTACTCGGAAACTTTATCGTCGTAAGAATCAATAATTCGGCGGAATGTGTGCATAAGCAAATCGAACAGAGGAACTTTTGCTTCTCGTTCTGTTATAGAAATTTCGACATCTGGCCCTGCAGTCTCGACATTAGATAACGACAAAAATCGGTCGTTAAGGGTAATCGATGTCAAATTTCTTTAATAGATTTTCAACCTTATGCTTTCGAAATAAAGTAGAAAATCTATTAACCCTTTAAGCGCCGACACCGTAATATTACGGGCTCTGAAAACAGTGCCCGAGTCGCCACACACGCATATTTACGTTATTTCATTGAAAAAGTTCTCATACTGCACAAACTCCATATGAAATGTGTCAATTTTAAGATGTAGGGTATTATCTTTATTGTTATGGACATTTTTCAATGTTTTGAATGATAAATACCGTGAATTTTGAGGTTCAAATACTTTGTCATTACTGTCTCCCTACCTGTATCGCCAATCACGTAATTTTACGAGTACTAGGGATGGGGCGAATTCGAAAAATACTTAATAGGTTGTCTAAGAATAAACAAGGCACTATATAAATTACTGTCACTATTTGCAATGAAAGTGGGTTCTTTCATTACAAAATATCCATAGTATTACTCTGATACAAGTATCTGTACACAATAAAATGTATTTAAGTTTAAAAATTATTTAATTTTTACGACAAAAATATAGAAATCTCATATCGCAGAACCTCACTAGTGCAGACAGTCGCCGGTCGCCGTCACCGTAATATTACGTGCTGCCAAGGAGATTCAAGGTTAAATCGCGCGGTATTGTCAGTTGCCTCAGCGCCGTCACCGTGAAATCACGGGAATGCTTTATCGATCAGTGCAACTAGTGTTGTAGGCCTTTTTGATCAGAGACCAAGTGATCCACGAAATGAATACTTCGCGTCTTTAATAGCTTTTGAGCTGGAAACTGTGCGGTCGGAAATCCAAGAAATCCAGAAGTTTACATGAAGATATTAAATTTATAATACGACATGCTCGTGGAGAATCCTCACAAACAAAAGAACGAACAACGTGCCCATCTCACGAGTACAGATTTTGTAACTAGAGAAGCACGTTTAATTTTATTTTTTTAATTGATTGAAAACTGAATAATGTTAGATTATTAAGTAAGTAAATAAAACATTGATTTAATTTCCGGCTTTTAGTTTTTTTAATGAATAAAGAATTTATGCATCGATATTAAGTATTCCCAACACTATTCCAACTTATACCTAAAGTGTCGTGGCGCTGGAGGTAAGTCAAAGGTATTAAATCTTGGCGGTTAAAGGGTTAAAGGAATTTGACAACGATACGACTTAGCAACCGATTTTTGTCGCTATCTAATGTCGAGACTGCAGGGCCAGGGTAACATAGTTTTTTAGCCATCTGTATTCTATAATAGGGAGGATAAATATTTAAACCTCGAGATTTGCACCTTGTTGTACAGTTATATAGTCTTCAACAGATAATTTTCTATCTATCGTTAAAAAAAGAGCTGCGAATGCGGCCAGCCGGATCGCGGGCAGCCGCATTCGCAACCGCAACGTGCGGTTGAAGAACCGTTGCTATTTGCGGTCATTTCGATCCATTTCAAAGATGGACGTGGAAGAAGTTGCAGCTATTTACTCATTTACACAGGTTACGTAAAGAAGAAAAAACAAAGAAAGAAGTACTGGGTGCATCCTTATTTGCAAACACGAGATGAGAGCAAGCATTTTGCAATATTGTGTACACACTCACTCAATGGCGGGCAACCGCAGACTGAACCGCACAGTGCGTATAGCAACCGTCCGGCTGGCCGTCACTCGGGCCGCAGCCCTCCGAGCGACCGGAGCGGTCTGCGGGTAGCCGCATCGCAGTGCGCATAGAAATGAATATTACGTACATAATTGTGCTCGCGGTCAGCCGGACGGCTAGCCGCAATGCGGCTACCCGCATAGTGCGTATGAATCCTTACCTCAACACCTGTTTTATTTGATGCTATTTTCGACACAACCTTTAAATCAGTTTATCTAATTGGTCTTCGAGTTCTTGTTCAAAACTTTTCCTTAAACGTCGCTGACTACGATTGCTTAGGTCTTCATAGTGTTTAGAAGTAGAAGAGCATCAAGTAAACTAATATGTTATTTTGATGTAGACGACAAAGCTGTTAATATTTGTTTAGAACTCGTTGATTCCTGTTCTTCTGACATCAAATATTCTTTATTTTCTGGTAAATGGGTTTCTAAACATTTTTGACGGCGGATGTCGGAAGAAATATCATGATTGAAAATTGTTGGAAGCCAGTTTTTGTTTTTCTTCAGAAACCTCTCACGATTTCAAGAACTTGCTTTATAATATAAAGCAAGTATATAGTTGTTCACTTCTACACAATAATGCTCTGAAAGTTTTTCCCTCAGAATGCAAGTGTCTATTAATGTAATCAGGGGTGCCTTTAGGACACGGCGTTTAGTACTATGGATTTCCTCTCAACTGGAGAAAGGTCCATAGGCCGCACTTTCGGGCCTCGTTTATATGCTTCGTTTTCAAATTTTTTAAATAAATCTAGACGAGTCAATGCTACGGGTCGATCGTCGTTGCATAATTTGATCTAGCATATTAACAGGTACACCCGGAGAGCGAAGAGTACCTATATCTGCCACTCGCTGACCGACATGAGGGTTGGCGCAAATTTGGCCAAATAAGGAGCTGAATGCACCCGTCAGTTTGCGGAGTGCTGTCCCTTACACCCTGTATACAATTTTATTGTCCTTCAACAACACAACAATTAGCGGGGCAATTGGAAGCGCGATGTTAGAAAGTTATGCGGTTGTCTCGCCATGCAAGTCAGTAGCGAACATCCAATCCAATCGCAAAAAATGTAGCATGTGCATACGGCGTCACATCAAGCTGTACATAACCAGTATAACCTAACTTCGCTTTGTATGAGCTTCCCGTACGATGAGAGATCAGCTTAATTTGATTTGTATAGTTTGATTGGCCGCCGTGCGTGCATCAGCCGAAATGGGTGCGATGGCTTCCTGCTACCCTGGGGAGACCGTTAAGGGTTTTACGAAATACGTTAAGATGCTGTTCAAAGTAGTTCTGTGCAGACAGCAGTAAAGATATGTGCAGCGTACCTTGGACTGCGACCTGCACTCGTTGACCTTCCAGCTGCCGTTCCTGATTATGATGACGATGGTGTTGAATGATAAATCTAATCCTCTAGTAGCAGTAGTCCGGTTGATCGAACTACTGACACTTTGGACCCCTTTAGGTCGGCAAATAAACTAGGCATATAATGAAAACAAACGGCTTCTATATATTTAATACTTTTTTTTTCTTGACTTCTGTGTTCTTTTAGGGTTCTGTATCCGACGGGTAACCAATGGAACCCTAATTACTTAGCCTCCGCTGTCCGTATGTCTATCAGCGGGTTGTATCTCATGATCCGTAATAGGTAGACAGAAACTTTCACAGAATGTGTATTTCTGTTCCTTTCCTTCTACGATGATACGAAACCCTTCATACGCAAGTTCGACTCGCACTTGGCTGGTTTGTTTTGTCTGTTCCGTGACTGTCACTAACCGCGCCGACCGCCACTGCCACCAAGTCCTCACCATTTCAAGCACGTGGCCGCTCCCTGAAAGTAGCTTTTTCTGAGCGTGGCCCGGTTTATTTTATCAATGCAACTGAGTCTTTATAACAATGTCCTTCAGGCCCTTAAAAACCATGCTACATTTTAATGAGATTTTAATTTTCACAAATGTTTACTGCGTATCATTCGAACGCCAAAAGATCAGTATCTATATTCACAATTTCCAACCAACCAATCCACCCATACCTGTTATGATTTATGTTAAGTTATTATTTACTCTGTGCACACTTAAAAAGTATAAATTGTCATTTTGTAGTTTATTGCTTGGTTCTTTCTTTTACAAACAAAGTTTTAAGTATCGCTTTTATTAAAAAATAAAGATAACAATGTACTGATATGGTTACAGAGGTTGAGAGGTAGCAAATTGACAATTAACGTAAATATAGTGTGTGTGGATCCAAAACACCGTTCGACTGGCTTTAATTCATATTTGCCGGCGGGTTATTAAAACGTTACTACTTACTATCGAACTATTATCAGCTCGTGTTCTATCTGACCCAAGGCTGAACATGAATCTTTCAGGTAAGTTTATTCCCTATACATTTTATGATATGAGTTGGTATTTGTATTATTTGTTACTTTGGACAATAATGCTGTTGTTGTTGTCGGCGTTTAACCTCAAATATCTCACTCTCTAATCAGTTATTTATTTATTTTGGTGTACGAGTAGCTTTCAGACTTGATCTTTTGCTATTTGAGATATTATTTCTCTTCGGATAATGCTTTTATCGACTAAACAAGCCAGTGTAGGCATTAGAACATTATATCTGTATTGTCTGTGTTCTGAATAGTCAAACATAATCAAAAGATAGTTACCAAAATACTTAATCATCAGAATATCTTATTTTATTTTCTTGTTGTCCAACAGACCCTTCAGATGATGACAGCAGTAGTGATGAGAGTATAACTGTACCTGCCAAGCGTGCTAGAGCCGACACCTATGGAGCATCATCTACCACATCGCATGGCTCTGGTTAGTACAAAATACTAAGCAGCACAACTCACTATAGGCCATTGTCCATCTCATTTAGGGTTCAGCGCAGTATATCTTCCAGTTCTTTCTATCCTTTGCAGTATTCATTAAGAGCAAATTCTATTTTAAAAGTGTCACCATAACGCGGAAATCAGATGGTACTAGTCATGCAGATTGATTGACAATATTATTATATTGCAAAATCATACTGATAACTAATTGCAATCACATGAAATAAAGTGAATACATGGCAAGGCTCCAAATTGCAGTATGCCAAATTCACTAGAAAAATATATCTAGATCTTAATAACAAGGGCCATAGCTGTTTACTATCAGCACTAGCACGCTAGCATGTATTTATGAAAATGTTATTTGTATAAATAATGAGGAGCAAGAAATGTTCAAATTTTTGCATAATAATTTTATGAAATCTACTACTCTACTATTATTTTCAGCACTGCAAGAGTCAGATAAAGACAGCCCAGACACACCAATTACTGACAATTATGGAGGTGATTTTCAACAGCCAGGCAAAGTCAGACAAAGCTATGGAGATCGAAGTCCTGAAGAGAACATTAGGTTAAGCAGAAGTAGTTTAAGTGAGAATTGTTCTTCGCCCAATGATCAATATGATGATTATCGGCCAGTGTTTGATGAACCAGAGGATGGAGAAGGTTCTGGACGTCCTAGCTTTCAAGATTCAGGAGACTCGTTTTATAACAAAAATCCTAAACAAAACAAAAACTTTGAGGAAACATATAGTGGGGAATATTCTGAAAAATCCAAACGGATGATGATGAACATGGGTTTTAAACCAGGAAAAGGTTTAGGTAAATTTGAACATGGTAGAACACAACCTGTTGAGGCATCTGCACAAAAAGGTCGTAGAGGTTTGGGAGCCAAACCATCAGCAGTGGGAGCTTTGCCTCTAGATGTTAAGGAAACCACCGAAGAAGCAAAGCCTGAAGCAAGGGAAGAAGTGGTAAGTGTTTTATAATACATAATATAGAAGTAACTTTTACATAATAAGCAAGTGACCCGTGGTCTGTACTGGCATGCCCCAACCATGTCTAAAAGCTAATAAGCTAATCATTTCAAGCAAATAAATGATTCTTATTCTATTCTACACATGGAGCATTTAATAAAAATCTGTCAGATTTTAATTTATTTCCCCATTTTTACTAAAAAGCAGCAGTTTTTTTTGGTTATTCAAAAACTAAAAAACAACTTTCTATAGCACAATCTGTTTATCATTTTCTGCCATGCGGTTTACATACAATAATTGCATTATCTAATTTTAACTTGAATTATTAAAACAATTATTACAGTTATGGCTTGATCCTGCACCAGAGGAACCACCATCTGGTGATGTTTTGGAGAAATGGTTGAAAAGAGGTCCAAAAAAATCGAATATTGATGATGAAACCCATTTCGTTGATCCAGCAATATTAAAAGGCGTGTTAGAGTCAAAAGTAAGTATTCTACATTTCTGATCTTTAGATGAAACCATCAAGGTACGATTCAGAAGATGACCCGCCGATCGCAACTGCAAACCGCAGCCGCAATGCCAGCAAATGGCGCGGCCAGGCAGCAGCGACACAACTGGTTTGTATGCAACTCACAGAAGATTTAAAAAAAAAATCGGATTTATTTGATTTAAATCATATTTTCTTGATTTATTTACATATTCCAAACTTTTTTCATTTGGAAGTCAGTAATTTATTTGGTTGTTATTTAAAAAAAAACATGTCTTCATTTATTTTAATTATGACATTCAAAAGAATCAACATCGAATTTGTTCTAAAATAATCAATATTAGCAACATGCAAACAATCAACTGTGAAAAAATTTAGTAAATCAACCACTTAAAAATTTACTTAAACCATTTGGGTAATGCTGCAATTGCAGTCACTTAGCATATTTTGATGTTTAAGTTCTTACTGGTCATACAATTTTTTTCCCATTCAAGTTCTTTTGTTGTATTCACGCTTTCAATCACGAATGACCGGAAGAAAACAGATCAAATCGCGAGTTTACATTTCGGGGCATACCCGAACTGTGTAGATAGATAAACATAGCATTTGTGTGTGCTGTAGTTTATGTTGGGGAAGTCCCTTGACCCTCTTTGGTTGATTATGTTACATTAAAAAGGTATTGACTTATAAAATAATAATAATAATACCAGCCTGTTACTGTCCCACTGCTGGGCAAAGGCCTCTTCTCATACAGAGAAGGCACGAGCATTGACCACCACGCTTGCTCAAGACGGGTTGGCGATTTCAGACTTATATTAATTATAAGTCCAGGTTTCCTCACGATGTTTTCCTTCACCGATGTCTGTGATGTCCAAGATAAACTTAGTACATATGAATTGAAAAAGTCACATTGGTACTTGCCCGGATTTGAACCCACAACCTCATGCATGAGAGGCGAGGCCTTAACCATAGGCGTATATAGGGGGGGGGCCGGGTGGGCCGTGCCCACCCCAGAATGGTCTAGTGCCCACCCCAGGATGTTGGGTTACCGATTCGAAATTCTAGGCTGGACACAAAAAAAATCTGTTAAAATAAATGATCTACAACCGATAATTCACGATTACCTATGTAAATAATATAATGTACATATACCTACTTAATTTTAGTTTTCATTCATTTTATGACTTGAAGAAAAGGCACAATTGAAGACCTTAAAGTTCATGTTAAACAAGATTTTTGTCCAAATGTGTATAAATTAATCCAAGCTGCCATAGTTACTCCAGTGAGCTCAGCTGGATGTGAGCGGAGTTTGTCGGCAATGCGCAGAATAAAGACCTGGCAGATCTACTATGGGAGAAGAGAGGTTCTCGTGCACCTCCCTTCTCCACATAGAAAATCAATTTGTCAAAGACAATGTCACGGCAGAAAAAGTCCTTAACATATTTGCAGAAAAGAAACGAAAATTAAAGTTGGTTTAAAAATTTAATTATCTCGAAAGTTATTTAGGAATTTTGTTAGGATTATTGTTTTTGTTATGTAAATAAAGGCGAAAAATACATAATTCACGAAAAGTACCTACTAATTAATTGTTTAATTTAAGAACCTACTTACTTAAAATAAATGCCCTACACCTAGCTAAGTTGGAAATGAAATCACCTTGTGGGCCTTGGATTCTGATTTGAAAATTTTTGTGAGGCACTTCACTGATCAAGCATGTAAAGTAAGGCATTAACATGACTTTACATCGACAAGGTACCTGCATATGAAGTATAAGTAAAGCTATTTAATTTACAAATTACGATGCTAGTTGTGCTCTGCTCATTGACCACTTGTAAATGGAAAGCCGACTGAAGTCTCGCCCGGCCCTGGTTCAGGCCATGGTCCGGAGCAAGGGGGAATGGGAAGCCGCCACCTCCTTCTGCGAAGCAGTCATGCTAGCGAAGGAGGTGGCGGGACGTGAGAGGGAGAGAACCTCAAGTCCCAGCGGGGGACGCCCCGGGCGTCGGGGGACTCGGGGGCCACTTGTTGGCTCCCGGCCACCGTAGGCGCGGGCCTGTGGACGGTGAGTAATGGGCTAGCTCACCGTCCGTACGTGTGGCAATAAAGCAAAACGAAGGGGCCCGCAAGGGCCGATGCCTGCCGGGGCTGCGGGACTGTTCGAAAGAGATACCGCGGCCCTGGAACACAAAGGGCAAAGTAGGAACAGGGATGGGTTTTAGTCAGTAAAAGTCTGACAATCCCTCCCATTCCGCCCAGAGCGGGGGGGGGGGGGTTAATTGATGATATCCCATACAAAAAAAGTCTAGCCCAGTGTATCTCAACAAGGCAGGGGCCAGGCCCCCCCTGGAAACTATCTCTAGATACGCCAATGGCCTTAACCTCTGGGCCATCACAACATGACATTGACTTATATTAACGATTTTTTTAAATGATTGATTTTAATTGCGACTTAAATCATGACAACCCTGAACTCGCAAGTGCAGAAGTAACTTTGGTCTTGATCTGACAAAGTTTTGCGGCCGATAAAATCCATATACTTACCATGAAACCCTACACTGTATAGAGCACACATTATGCATTTGGCCGTTTCTTTGTCCTTCTTGGTCAAGTACTTACGACATTCTATGAGCTCTTGTTCACGAGGCCGGTCTTAAGCACGACGCAAGCACACAAAATCGCATCTCTTTCCGGTTAGAAACTGGAAACGTGTACAAGGTTATCCCGGCGCCGGCCCGGGTTTATAACCGGTCGGGAACAAGAGACATTTAATATAATTCGACCCAGCCTGTCCCCAGCTGCCCTCCCCCCAAATGCCGCCCCAAGCCGAGGTCCGAATCCCACAAGGGGTGCCCTTAGCGAGCGGTCATTTAACTGATCTAGCTTGTAAGCCCTGACTGGGGGCCTTAAATTCATTAAAATTTGAGGTCACCACAGGATAGTCCGGTTAAGCAGTATTGCAACCTTATAGACTTAAACTGCGAGGGGACGTACCAAAAAAAAAGGGACATTTAATATTTAACTATGTAATTTTGCAGACAATTTTCGACAGTTTGGATGATGAGGATTTACGACATGCGCGGTTTCGTAGTAATCCCTATGAAACTATTGGTTCAGTGATATTCCTGAACAGAGCCGCCGTGAAGATGGCCAATATAGACGCTGTATTCGACTTTAATTTCACAAACCCTAAGAAACAAAATGGTGAAGATGCTGTAGATCAAAAAGAAATATTGTATTTTGCTGATGTGTGTGCTGGTCCTGGAGGGTTTTCAGAATATGTGTTATATCGCAAGGGTTGGAGGGCAAAAGGTAATTAATTAAATTGTACAATTTACTTTCCCATTTATGTGATTTAGAAGAAAAAAAACTACTACATATCTCCTGCATACTTGGTCAGGAGATCATGATTATAAATATTGTTTTAACAATGTGATAATGAGTTATCGATTTTAGGTTTTGGCTTCACTTTAAAAGGACCTAACGATTTTAAACTATCTGATTTCTATGCTGGATCTGCTGAAACATTCAATCCATTTTATGGAGTGAAAGATGATGGAAATATCTTTAATCCTGCAAATCTTACGTCATTAAAAGAGCATGTACTAAAACAAACAGAGGATAAAGGAGTACATTTTGTAATGGCTGACGGTGTATGTATTTTTCTCATCATACTACCTAATATTTGCAACAGTTATGAAATGTTTTGGCCCATATTCTCTTTCCATATTAAAAAAACCATGGCTTTTCAGGGTTTCTCTGTACAAGGTCAAGAAAACATACAAGAAATACTGTCAAAACAGCTATACCTATGTCAATGTCTTGCTGCTTTGATGCTTGTGAGAACTGGCGGCCATTTTGTGGTCAAACTCTTTGATGTGTTCACACTGTTTAGTGTTGGCTTGATTTACATCATGTACAGATGTTTTGATAAAGGTAAATTATATATTTTCCTTTTGTTTTTGTAGGACTTCAAATTCAACTACTATTTTAATTTATTTTTATTTTTCAGTCTGTATTCACAAGCCAGTGACTTCGAGACCAGCAAATTCTGAGCGGTACCTTGTGTGTTTGTGGAAGCGGTTGGGGACCGAACCTGCGGAACAACACCTCGCTTCTGTAAACTCAATACTATGGTGTGACGTCGAACGCGGCGGGGACGTCACACAACTTGTACCTTTAAAAGTCATGGAAGAAGATGCACACTTTTTTGAATACATTTATAAAAGCAACTGCCTGTATGTATGCTGTCATGATTACTTATGACCTGTTTCACAATGTCCGGATAGTCGCAATTTACCTGATAAATTAACAAATGAAACAATATTTCTTACAAAAATCATGCTGATGAAATTACCAGAATCTATCTGGGGGGTTTGTAAGGCAAGCCATTCATCTCGTAGATATTTTAAAATACAAATATGTACACACATCACAACATCACGAGTTGCGGCCAAACGCAAACCTATATAGTGTAAAATAATAAATAAATCATATTTTCAGACTTGGGGAAAGGCAAATTCAAAATCTACTAAAAATAGCTAGATTCAGCAAAGATAAAAATTTAAAGGAAAATACACAAGCAGAAATGAAAGAACAGTGTTTAGCTTTGTGGAAAGTAAGTTCAAAGTAATTGTGTACGGTTGTTTTCTGCTCATAAAATATACTATCTTTCTAATGGTGATTCCAAACAACTTGACTAAATAATACATTATTTTTAGTTACCTGATGCAGTGAGAACACAGCCTGAACGTCGAGGTCATGACGATACGTTATCGGCGATCAGAACGATGATAAAGAAGCCGGCATCAGATTCGGACAGCTTATTTTCTTTTAAATCTAACATTTTGAACCGACCGCCCAATTACTTGGAGAGCTGCGCCGACCTGAAGACGTATTTTAGAAATGTATTAGACTGGAATTTCGTGTTTTTAAGCAGCGGGAAAAATAGCCCAGATTTGAGAATATTTATAGGTAATTTTAACATTCACATATTTATTTACGAATTTTGTTGTCTTTATGGCTTAATAAAAGGCCATAATTATTTCATTTTGATTGTATTTTGCAGAATAAAAAAAGAAGTTTTGATTATTGCGTCCATGTGTAAAAGGTTTTAAGGCTGTTTTTTTTATCATTTAAGGTTGTGGAGGCAAGCAAGTATTTCAATTGGAGTCGAATACGTGGAGAACAGTCGTAGATTTACACGTGACGTTGCCGGCTAAAACACTGATATTCGGAGAGGTACATTGACGCCTTTTACTTTTGTCTTTTTGTCGCGTATCGCCGTTTAAAGGCGTTGGCAGATTTACTACTAAGCAATGTAAAGAAATCTAAGACGAAAACATGAGTTATACCAATTACTTGTTTTTAGGTTGTAAAAGAATATCGCGGACAGGGCAACAATCAAATCTATAGCAAGGCATTGCACATTATAGACGCTTTGATGTTGGGTGGCATCGATATTTCCGGCGATTCCCTGAGCGACAGGTTAGTATTTTTTTTTCATCTTTTTGTCCTCTCGTATCGTTTTCTAACTACAACAGCCGTATGAAACTCACGCGCGCGCTCCTTAGACCCATCAGCTGTTAGCCGCGTGACGCTGTTCTGACTCATTACTATCGTACCGTGCAACAGTGGGTAGGCAGAGTACCCGCGCGGCTCACAAGCCCGCTCCGTAATGAGTATAAAAACAAATGTTTCTTTGGAAAAGTTGTTTCTTATCATGAGTACAATCACGAGTTTAAGTATCGGTCACTAAATACCAGTCACCCTATATAATAATAGTAATGTCTTGAAGTCAACAAACACTTGAGCTGCATCTAGCAAACATTTTGTGCTTACATGATTGTTTAAATGTTATTTTATTTTTCAGAATTAATCAATGTAATTTGTTTTGTTCCGCATTGAACAAACCATTTGATAATCAAGCTCTTCCAATAAGAACGAAGAGGTTATACAATATGGAACATTTCGATTCGGCTGTCGGCAATTTAGAATATCGCGCCATGAAACGAGTGAAAAGAGCAGTCACGATTGATACTCCAGATAGGGTCAACAGAAATGATATGTTTTATGTGGTTGGGTCTGTCTTGTTTTTGAAAGAAATAAAAGGTAATATTACGGTTCTTCTTGCACATAGACATCTTATCTCAGTACTTGCATTTAAGCACAAATTTTCTTTATAGTGTAGAGATAAACTAAGCTCACGCTTATTGTAGTATATCATTGAATGTTTAAATTACGCATGTTTCAGATCCTTGGATCACTGCTGTTTCGAAGAGCAGTGGACATGAATATTATTTCTGTATGGGCAGGGATGGTAAACCTATTAGCGAGTACCATATTCCAACAGACGCCAAAATGGATATGTTAAGTGCATACACACGGCGGGTCATGTGGCCATGGGAGCCATCAGCTAGTGCTATATTCGACAGCCAAACGAGAGAAAGTGTAACGCGCGCAGATATGGAAGAATACATTGCAAGTGTGATTAACAAATAGTTGATTTAAGTATTGTAATAACTGTAAATATTATTAATTAAGGACAGTAAAGGCTAGGCTAAATGTACCCTAAAATGAAATTTATTTTTATTACTTACTTACAAAAATGAAATATTTCTATTAATCCTGTTGGAAATATTAAACAAACAACGAATACCTACCTACATAATTATTGTATGTATTATTATAGTTACTAAAATGAAATCAATGTTATTATTGAACTGGTGATATGTGGTTGTACACATCTCTGCCTAGTCCCTTCAGGACATAGAGGCGTGATGTTATGTTATTGTTTCAATACCAAGTAAATCTGCTAAGAAACTATTGCCTTTTATTTCATTAACAATTGAGCACAAATTAGTTTTCGGGCTCAATCAATGCAGTCTGATTGTGCATTTACGGTCACCCTCACCACCCCAACTGACTTTAACAACGAGCGTAGGGCGGTTTCAGATTAGCCGTATCAAGCTTATACGGCTAATCTGAAACCGCCCTACGCCCCTATTTTGGACGAGCGCGTAGGCAAGATTGTATACGCGGGACATTCTCCAATGTTGAGGATAAAACGATTCCGGCCCTAGTATCCTGACTAATAAAACTACAATTGGAGAAAACCGAATGATTTCCGATACTTTTACTACTAGTGCAACTATCCATTGACAAAAAACAAATTAAAAAAATATTTTAATTACATTTATAAGCAAAAATTTACTCGAATCGTCATTAACTCGTGTGTCCCACACGCCTGTTTCCGGCTATTTGGTCACATAAAATATTCAAATATAAATAAAAATATTTGTTTTAAATGCGAAGTTGACTTCAAAGATCTAATTTCTTCAATCCTAATAATTTTAAACTTTTCACTTAATAAACAAATAAAAAAATCAGCCTGTTAAAAATTGTTACAAAAAAATCGTCATTATTAAAACAAAATTTGTTTGCAATTTATCTACGTCCTGAAAACTCAAACTAAGTTAGTTCATAGTGCCTACGGGCTTCCCCTCGGCGCCCCTCAGTTGAGCCACACACTTTGAATGGACTGCACGTGTCGGATTTCTCTGAAAGGGTAGTTTGAATTTGATTCTCCAAAATGTGTTTTTTTAAAGTCATTATCCTTTTTTAGCATATCGTAGCAATTAACTATTGTGCTTATCATAATTTCTGCTTTCATTATATATCGTTAAAGGGTTTAAATCCCTCTTGAGGTGTTTTAAGCAAGATCGTTTCATTTTCGTTAAGTTACGACATGTTTTCTTGTGATCGTCATTTTTGATAACATCATTATCCTGAAAACGCATGTAAAGTATAATGACGGATGGGTTAGATTAATGACGTCCGTGTTTTTAAAATGACAACTTATTAGGTTAATGACGGGTATTGATATTGTTGTAAACATCATACTTATTTAAGTATCAACACTTCTTTACCTAAAAAAGGTCAAAAGACAAGTTGGCAGTGTATAATTATTGGGTAGGTACTACTCTCTCGTACGTAAATATAGACGCTTCCCAAACGCTGCCCAGCCCAGCTGGATTCTTCTGTTAGCCTCCCTCTCAAAGTTGTTCTTACCAAACTGTAGAGTTTGCCCGAGGTAAACATATTCTCGAACAACTTCGAGAGGACCGCCATTTACAACAACAGGTCCTGGGGTGACGTGTTCGTTGAACATAACCTGGGTTTTGTCCAAGTTCACCCTGAGACCAATGCGTATTGAAGAATCAACTAGGCCATCCAGCATCTGCTGCAAGTCGTGCAGCGATTCAGCCAGTATGACGATGTCGTCTGCAAATCTCAAGTGTGAGATGTACTCGCCGTTGATGTTAATCCCACGTCCCTCCCATTTTAGCGTCTTAAACACATCCTCCAGTGCGTTGGTGAACAATTTCGGGGAAATTACATCCCCTTGCCTCACCCCCCGACGCAATGGAATATGTTCTGTTTGCTGGTTCTGAGTTCCGACGGTCATTGTGGCGTTTTCATAGAGATTTCTCAGCACTTCGCACAGCGCTGCAGAGACTCTAGAACTGACCAGGTCTCGACAGAGTCAAAAGCCTTCTCATAGTCCACAAATGCAAGACACAGCGGCCGATTATACTCTTCGGACTTCTGTATAATCTGCCGCACTGTGTGGATGTGATCTATGGTGCTATATCCTCCTCGAAACCCTGTAGTCCTGCCGAAGTGATGGGTGGGTTTTCACGTCGTTCCGTCATAAGCTCCAGAGTCTCCTCCGAAAGTTTGGACTTCCTGCCCGTACGCCGCATTTTACAAAAACGCGTCCCTTCCTCCCTGAGGATTTCCACCATTTGTTCGAGCGCCTGGTCAACGTCATTTGTGGTTTCCACGGCCGCGAATCGGTTCTCCAGATCTGACTGGAACCCTTCAGACCCTAGCATAGTTTGGAGCATATTAGGACGGAGCCTAGACTTCATCAAACGGGTTCGCTCCAGCTTGAAATTGATATTCAGAGTGCCACGAACAAGTCTGTGATCACTACCGGTATTGAACCTGTTGATCACCGAGACATCTCTGAATATACGCTTTTTATCCGCTATGATGAAGTCTATCTCATTTTTCGTCATAGTGTCGGGGCTTCGCCACGTCCACTTCCTTTGGGGCTGTTTCTTAAAGAAGGAATTCATCACAAAGAGCCCCTCCTTCTCAAGGAAGTTGACAAGCATTTGCCCCCTATGATTTCTGCTGCCAAACCCGTAGGATCCTACTACCGATTCACTGGAATTTTGTACTCCCACTTTAGCGTTAAAATCCCCCATGAGAACGTTGTAGTGGGCTATAGTAGTGGAGTGCAAGGCCTTTGAGATGTCCTCAAACATTTCCTCCACCACGTCGCCCGAGTGTGCCGAGGTCGGTGCGTAGACCTGAACAACCTTGAGGCTATACCTCTCGGTTAGCTTCACTATGAGGTACGCTACCCTGTTCGATACACTAGACACTTCCACCACGTTGTCACAAAGGGATTTATGTACCCGACTCCGCCTTGAGATAGCTGGTCTCCCTCTCGAAAATACATCAGGTGGCCCGATTCAAGAGTAATTGTGTCCTCCCCCTCTCTTCGGACTTCACTCAGCCCAAGAATGTGCCACCTTACTTTTTCGAGTTCTTCCTCAAGCTGCACCAGATGTTCATCGAGCCGTAACGTGCGTCCATTGTACGTCGCTAAGGTCAGTTGGGTTTGGCGGCCATCCGTAACCCGGGGATTCTTAGCACCCCCTACCTTTACCGTGACCGCCGCCAAAATCAGGAATAGCAAGGCCGCCGGGAACTGAGGGCCGTGGTTAATTGTGGCTTGTCATTGAGGGGGTTTGCCCATAATCGCCACGCTGGGCATGCGGGTTGGCGATCGCAGATCACGACTTCTCGCACTAGTGACGCTGCTGCCCGTCGCTAGTCTGTGCTATTTAGTTGTGAACTTTTCGAAATGCTTATACCGCCATTTATCGGTCGTCAGAGCCTCGTTTGTTGTTTAGCAGGATGTACCACGAGCATAGGCGTATATAGGGGGGGGGCCGGGTGGGCCGTGCCCACCCCAGAATGGTCTAGTGCCCACCCCAGGATGTTGGGTTACCGATTCGAAATTCTAGGCTGGACACAAAAAAAATCTGTTAAAATAAATGATCTACAACCGATAATTCACGATTACCTATGTAAATAATATAATGTACATATACCTACTTAATTTTAGTTTTCATTCATTTTATGACTTGAAGAAAAGGCACAATTGAAGACCTTAAAGTTCATGTTAAACAAGATTTTTGTCCAAATGTGTATAAATTAATCCAAGCTGCCATAGTTACTCCAGTGAGCTCAGCTGGATGTGAGCGGAGTTTGTCGGCAATGCGCAGAATAAAGACCTGGCAGATCTACTATGGGAGAAGAGAGGTTCTCGTGCACCTCCCTTCTCCACATAGAAAATCAATTTGTCAAAGACAATGTCACGGCAGAAAAAGTCCTTAACATATTTGCAGAAAAGAAACGAAAATTAAAGTTGGTTTAAAAATTTAATTATCTCGAAAGTTATTTAGGAATTTTGTTAGGATTATTGTTTTTGTTATGTAAATAAAGGCGAAAAATACATAATTCACGAAAAGTACCTACTAATTAATTGTTTAATTTAAGAACCTACTTACTTAAAATAAATGCCCTACACCTAGCTAAGTTGGAAATGAAATCACCTTGTGGGCCTTGGATTCTGATTTGAAAATTTTTGTGAGGCACTTCACTGATCAAGCATGTAAAGTAAGGCATTAACATGACTTTACATCGACAAGGTACCTGCATATGAAGTATAAGTAAAGCTATTTAATTTACAAATTACGATGCTAGTTGTGCTCTGCTCATTGACCACTTGTAAATGGAAAGCCGACTGAAGTCTCGCCCGGCCCTGGTTCAGGCCATGGTCCGGAGCAAGGGGGAATGGGAAGCCGCCACCTCCTTCTGCGAAGCAGTCATGCTAGCGAAGGAGGTGGCGGGACGTGAGAGGGAGAGAACCTCAAGTCCCAGCGGGGGACGCCCCGGGCGTCGGGGGACTCGGGGGCCACTTGTTGGCTCCCGGCCACCGTAGGCGCGGGCCTGTGGACGGTGAGTAATGGGCTAGCTCACCGTCCGTACGTGTGGCAATAAAGCAAAACGAAGGGGCCCGCAAGGGCCGATGCCTGCCGGGGCTGCGGGACTGTTCGAAAGAGATACCGCGGCCCTGGAACACAAAGGGCAAAGTAGGAACAGGGATGGGTTTTAGTCAGTAAAAGTCTGACAATCCCTCCCATTCCGCCCAGAGCGGGGGGGGGGGGGGTTAATTGATGATATCCCATACAAAAAAAGTCTAGCCCAGTGTATCTCAACAAGGCAGGGGCCAGGCCCCCCCTGGAAACTATCTCTAGATACGCCAATGACCACGAGCAGGTGAGGTTGACTTGGGGCACTGAGATGGTAGGTGTGCCCCCTTAAAATTATGTTGATTGTTAATTTTGTTTTGTTTGATTTATTTATTTGGACGTTTTTTACCCCCGCAATTAATATTAGAAGTCATTGTTCATAACATTAGTCATTTATCCTCATTGTATTGTCATTTTCATCAACACATGGTCATTATTCTCAACAGGCATTTTTGAAAAACCTTGATTTATTCCCAAAATAATAGCAGTATAATGGTGCCTCTTACATAGATTTCCTTATTATGAATCAAGTAATGATGTTAGCACAAAATAACTGCTTTGCCAAAAGGTTTAATAGCTTTCGTCAAAAACCGGCCAAAATATATTCCGATCAAAGAATGTCCCACGCGCCGCTTTTGCAACACGCGAAAATCTTGGTGTGGCTGACTCTGGCTTGGCCACCATCACGGATTTTAATTTTGATAACACAAAAAATTTGTCGAAATTTGTCGCCAAATATCAGAATTTGTCGCTCACTGGTTCAAAAGATATAAGGGTTTTTATGTGGCCGATCTGGAGAGACTCTCCCCAGCTTGGCCACATTTATATCTCAAAAACTAGGGCACCTAGCGAAGATCTGTTTTCTCCCATATTTAGTCGCCAATTAGTCGGAATCAGTCGCCAAATATCAGAATCTGTCGGTCACTGGTTCAAAACTTATAAGGGTTTATATGTGGCCGATCTGGAGAGACTCCACAGCTTGGCCACATTTAGATCTCAAAAACTAGGGCACCTAGCGAAGATCTGTTTTCTCCCATATTTAGTCGGAATTAGTCGCCAAGTCACAGATTTAGTCGGTGTATAATTAAAAAGATATTAAAGAATCAATTTCCCCATACAGTGGTACAAGCAAGTACAAAATACTTTAAGTAGTTTCTAGAAAGTATCTATGACGTCTTATGGAGGAAAGTTTAAATATATAAATTTAAACTTATTCTATGATTTCAACCCACCAAATAAAAGCTGTATTCATTACCTATAAACAGATCTACAATAAATAAGTAATTATTTATCGAACACAATGTGTGTCGCTGGCAGATAGATCGCTGCGCTCCTTTTCATTTACGGTAAGTTAGAAAGAGATAGATGCGCGTGTACCACAGACGAACTACTTAGAACGAGTTGCCCGTGACGTAAGTTATAGTCAGCCAGTTTAAAGTGGAACTTATTTTGAATAGTTAGGAACTCGAGTGTTTTATATTTTTTTCCTTATAGGTATATCTGTGTAAAGCAACATTAACACGTTGCGGGACGGTAGCGACTTTTTCAAATTATGCGATATGACAGTAAAATTGCCCATACAAGTTACGACCACTGCTATATCCGTACGTACCTAGAGCATTACTACAGAATAATGATACAACGACAGTACTTTCATAGCCGTATGCCGGTTATAGCCGTACTGTCATTTAATTATGCATAAATGACATGTTAAAATTACACTACGGCTATTCCCGTAATCGGCTATAGCCGTACCGTATTTTATAAATATTTTACGGTCTCAAAATATGATGCTACGGCTATTGCAGTATTATAGGAATGTAAGTTGTTTTCAAAATAAAACCAAAATTTCAAAGAATACTTATTATTTATTGAATCACATAATCAAAAACAGTAATTATAGAAAGAAGTTTCAGTGTCATGTAATCAGAACCTGCTAAATTCACCTTCAATCTAGTCTTCCCGATTTGCATCTTGCTGAATATGCCCATGCAAAATGTGCCAATCCTCGAAACACTCAGGACACAAAGGTGTTCTTTTCACACATCCCTTGCAGATATATTTAGTTTCCTTTCGCTTGTTTACCTTAGTGCACAATTTGCAATTTAAATATTTGAATTTTCTTTTGTTGCCATCGGAGGTTGGAGGTGGCATCACGACTGGCCAGTGACCTTTCATTACTGCGACGCTACACTCTTCAACAACATTTTGTCTAAATCTTCGGCTGCTGTACACACTATCTTTTCTTACCACATCGGGACCTTTTATATCACCAGAAATCTGACACATTTCCTTTATCAATTGGTCTCTGAACTCAATAGACTTATATTTTCGATTCTTTTTCACGTAAGTCTTATACAGATAAAATGCGTTCCAGACGGCTATATCGAGGCAGTGAAAGATAACCCTCTTATACCATCTTATGCTTTTGCGGGGGGATGAGTAATATGAAGTCATCTGATCGACCCTATCCACTCCCCCCATAAAAGTGTTGTAAGCAGCTACTTCGGCGGGTTTAGTTGCTAATTTACCATGTCGATTTGGTACTTGTTCTAGCTTTGGGTGATCCCGAGTAGAAATTGTATAAACCGGTCTTTTATCTCTCCACATCGAAACATAAATTTGGCCTTTGCGATACCAGTAATAATCTCCCTTTTTTAGTTTTAGACTTGTTAGTACCCTTGGGTTGCCCTTACGGTTTTTTCTCAATGTCCCACAAGAGTGTGTCCGCAAATCAAGTAATTTTTGCGACAACTCCACTGAGTTATAAAAATTATCCATGAAAACATGGTGACCTTTGAGCACATATGGTTCCAATAATTTCAGCACGATATTTTGAGTTTTCTTTCCTGTCTCCGCAGATGCATCTTTACCACGGTACATAATCATATCAAGGACATAACCGCTCGCAGTTGTGAGGACGTAGAATTTGATACCATACCTCGCTTTTTTAGACTTTATATATTGACGAAAGAAAATTCTACCCCGAAATAGAATAAGTGATTCATCTATGGATAATTCTTTCGAAGGACCGTAGATAAGCTGGAAGTTATTATTTAGAGCTTTTATAAAATCAAGCACTTTGTGTTCTCCCTTTGCTTGATCATCCGCTACACACAGACATCTAATGACTTGTTCAAACCTTCTACCAGATGTTACATGTTGAAAAAACGGATGATAGTACAGCGGATCATTAGAAAAAAAATTCCGTCTAAGGGGGAATTTCAATTGCCCTTGCAGAAGGCATATGCCAAAAACAGATAATATTTCCCGCCTATCCACAGGTCGGAATTTATAGTGACGACTGTTCCTAGTGCGTGGCCCACCTTGACTTGTTAGTTTTTCGCCATATTTATTAGTACATTCAACTATGTGATCAATTAGGCTTTCCGGAAAAACCAATTTGAACATATCTAGTGGCGTTTGAATGTTATTTACATCAAATCTTGGTCCCGATGAGGACTCCTCAAAGTGGAAATCAGCGATTGGTATAGTTGTTCGCGACCACTCTTCATTGTTTTGGAGCTGCTCTGAATCGGCAGCCTCTGGAGACGGAACGAAAATATCCATATCGTGAAAATCATCATTAGCAGGTTGCGCACCAGGCTGTTCCATCTCTTGAGACTGAAAGGAGACGTCCATGTCGGTAGGCTGCAATAAATCAGTGGCTCCTTGGGCAACGGGCTGTTCTGACTGAAGTGCTGGATACTGCAGGGATGGACTTACCGGCGCATTGTTATCGCTACTAGACGACGAATGATAACGGCGGCGGTGGCGCGCTGCGATTCCATTGAAGCCAATTTCATCTTCGGAAGAATCTGATTCAGCAGATGGACGATAATCGTCATCAGAATCATACTCTCCTCCATCGTCGTGGTACGGGTCTTCATTATTGTCGCTGGATTCCGGCGTTGAAACTTCTTCCAGAAGACGACTAATGCGGTTTGAATCTTTATTTGAATCCATCTAAAACAAAACAAATGATCATTCACTTACACATTCGAATACGCGCCTTTGAAATAGATTTATCTGTCTACATATCCTTGTTTGCTAGCCTAAGTGTATAACAAACTATAGTAAATACAAATATCAGTCAAAATACTCACGTTAGTCCATAAATATGGTGAACAAAAAATGGCGCGAAAGTCGACGAACACAACTTTACTCAACCGCGCGTGGCGTGACACTACTCGAGCCGTCGCACAGAATCTTCATAGACCGAATACGGGCATAACCGTAGTGTGCGTGCGAGGACTTCTTAGAAAACGCACTCACACATATATTTTCAATGTGTGACTTTGTGCGTTCTAATGCTTCTATACGTATGAGGGATTGATGTGATACGACAGTAAAAACGGTTTTCCTTGTTCCTCTATACGAAATTTCGCTGCAATGCCCGTACCTCACTTTAGAAGAGTTAAAAATTGTACGGCGGTGCCCGTACTGTCATTTTTCAACTTCAAAAAATCTACTGCTAATTCAGTGCGTCCCGCAACGTGTTAACAAAAAACATAAACAGAGGAAGTCTTTGGATAACTTTGAAATGATACGCTTAGTGTGCATTGATATTTTAAATCAATGTTAGTGTGTTAAACTCTGAACGCAAAAAAATAAAGTAAGTAAAATAATCTAGGTTATTAGGCAGAGTAGGGCAAAAACTAATTGTAAAACAACTAACAACTAACAATTAAATTGCCAAATTTAGTTGCAACTAACAACTAAAATAATTAATTGTAATTGTAACGTGTCGCAATTAACAATTAATTAATTGTGCTTGTAAAACTTAGCGATTACAATTAAATTAATTGTGCTTGTTAAAATTTGCAATTACAATTGATTAATTGTTAATTGTTTGATACACGTTTACAATTACAGTTAACAATTAATAAATGTAACTGAAAAATATAATTCAAAAAATGCAAGAGCATTCTCCATAATATTCTCAAAGATATGTAAAGCCTGGATTTAAGCCAGAACATTACGTAAAAGTGTAGCACAGGTACCTAACTAGAATAATTCAGGATTGGACGGTTCAAGGAAACAAGGATAACCGCAGTTTTAAATAGAAAGAAAATAATTTTAATAAATCAACCTTTATTTAAATCAGTTTTCACAATGCTTAATTGTTCATGATTGTTCAGAGAGATTGTTCTTATTTATGTGTTTTTGAATAATTAAGATTGCACTTCAACACGACCCTCTTTTCAAACATTTGGTCTGATATTTTATGACTTCTTGGCTTTGTCATTGTAGCAAAAGAGAAAAGTCTCTCCACTGCTGCGGAAGCTGGTAAAGGTGTGTTATATTTTATAAAAACTCTTTTTATTTCAGGGTATCTGTTCAGCAGATTTAGTTCTTCACTTTCTTCAGCAAAGAAGTGTAACATCAATAATTCAGCCTTTGTTTTTGGGGTGGTCGTATTAGTACACGCTGTAGGTGCTGAATAATTTCTATTATCTAAATCTGAATCAGAATCAGAATCGAATTCAAAAAAAATGTTTTCTTTATTTCTTTTTTTTGGTATATTTTGTTGGGGTTCTTCATTGAGTTCTTTTGAAATAACGGTTTTAAAAAGATTCTGTACTTTAGTTCGGTCTTGACCTGGTTAAGCAAGATAGCCACTTATTCTTAAAACGAGGATAAGAAAGAGCAGCTATCGCTGCATGTTCTGCCTCAGCAGTGTTAAGATCAAAATACTGTTTAAATCTTGTTTCAATGCTTATTCTGTAACTCTCAATCAAAGGTGCACAGTAAACTAAATCGCCTCTTCTTTCAATTTTTTGTATTTTTCTTCTTAATGCTAAAAGACATGGCAGTACAATACCAAAATAGGTGTTGTTTTCACCTTGCATGATATCCAATGCTTCTGCTACTGGTGCAGCACAGATCAAATATTCTTTTAAGTAATCAAATTCGAAATCTTTTATAGGATTTGTAATATTTAAAGATCTATGCAACTGCAAATTCTTTTCTTGGATCGACAACATTTGTTTAAGTGCGTCATACAGGCTGTTCCATCTGGTTTCACCCGGTCTACTCAATGTGTGTTTTAATATGTCTTGTATAATTTCAGCTGTTTTTGGGCGGCCGGCTGCATTCCATAGAGAGTTGCATTTTTTTATTGTATTAGCATGTATATCACATAATGGAGTCCCTTTGTTAGTCAAAATTTTATTGGCATCAACAGTAGCACATAAGCTTAAAGTATGCGCACAGCATCTTAGATGGGCAGGCAAAAGAAAATCTTCTGAGGTCCCTTCGTCCAGACTTGAATCGGATTCTACATCTGTATCTTCAGACACAGGATCTTCCGGCTCATTACTTTCACTAGTACTGATGTTAGTAAGTTGCACGCCAAAGGTGCGAAAAGCTTTAACAAAATTACTACCGTTGTCAGTAACTGATGCAACTAGTTTCGCACCGGTCAAACCAAATTCTGTGTAAATTTGTTTAATTAAATCAGTAATGCGGTCGTAACTATGAGTTCCTTTGAACCGCTGACATGCTAATGCTACTGAATGCCGTTTCAAATCTTTTGTTATCCAATGTGCTGTCATACCTAAAAAGCTTCTCTTCTTTCCAGACCAGATATCTGTTGTTGTACACACGAAATCAACATCCATCAATTCCGATTTGATAGTAGACATTTGTTTTTCGTAGTAAATTTTTATATGGCGACTCAAACTACGACGACTTATAAGTTTTAAACCCTTTTCAGATATCTGCAAATTGGTGAATATTTTCAAAAAGTATGGGTTTTCTACAGATCTCAATGGGATCATAGAGTGAGTAAAGTACTCAATAATATTTTGTACAAAATCCTCTTGAGTATATGACTTGACTTCTCCACCTTTCTTCGATTTTTTGCTAGGAACTAATGTGTTCATTTTATCTTCTTTTTTTCTTTTTAAATATGCTTTATATTCATTTACGCAATCTTGTCCATGTTTCCGTTTGAGGTGACTCAGAAAATTAGATGTACAATTATCAAATCCCTTGACTTTAGTAGTACCAGGCAAGCATTTAGTACACAGAGCTGTGATTTTATGCGCTGTAGACTCCTCTGGTATATATTTAAAAAACGTACCGTCAAGTAGTCCAAGACGCGGTAGTGAAATCGTCGATGTACTTGAGCCCTGAGACTGCAACTCTTGATTCGATGAATCATTATTGTCCGTGTCCGAAATATTAATTGACGTTGACGACATGTTACTATAATCATCTTCATCCATAACTAATAAGTTTTTAAGAAGTTGTAGAAATATCCCTAAAATAGGTAGGTATATGAATTGTTCAAATCACTCTTAGTATGTACATTCAAAATCAAAACGCACTGAATGACGTGATTCGTGCTGTGAATCGCTCTGCGTGAGTGCGCGTCACAATCAAGTTGCGACACGTACAGCGGTCAGCGGTAGACTAAAAAATATTGAGGAGCGAGTGAGGCGCACGCGCACAAGTCGAAGGGGGGATGCGGGGCGTGCAGTGTGCACGCTATGGACTCCTGCCATATTTACATTTATCAAATACGTAGTTAAATTAAATATTAATTGTTTAAAACAATTAATTTAAATGCAAATAAAATTTTAATTGCAGTTGAATTAATTGTAAACCACAATTAACAGATTTAATTGCAATTGATTTTAATTGCATTTCACAATTAAAAAATAATTGAATTAATTTAATTGCAATTAATTTAGTTGAAATAAAAATTGTAATTGTTTGCTTCTACAATTAAAAAATTAATTCAATTGTGCCCAACACTGTTATTAGGTACCTACCTAATTTGAAAAATGCCCTTTGATGAGATATTTTTATTCCAAAAATAGCTATTTACCTAGATAAATCTCACATTCGTACATAGCTTTGTTTAAGTAGTAGTGCTGCGGCTGACCAACGTAAACATGGCTACGTATTAATAAATTCTGTATCTATTTACGAAGTTTAAAATTCCACTCAAATTACATAGAATCCTACTAGGTAATTTGAGTGGAATTTTAAGTTTCGTATTTCGCTATTACTGTTTTTTTTATTATTATAAAATCGATCTCGCCTGATGGAAAGCGATAGGCAGATGAGAAACGGAAAGCAGAGTAGAGCAATGCAGTAAATCAACTTGAATTGATAAGTATACGTTCATTTTGTTTTGTTTTTCTAGGAAGTATTGGTTATACATAGATTAGGAACCTACGTACTGTATGAACTTAAACCTAATTACTAATAATTAAAAATAAGTTCTTAGGTAGACTTATTTATTTTTGTGAATAAGGTAAATTTAAAATCTGATTGACACTAAGATCATGAATACGGGTATGATTGAAACCTACACGCCGCGCGCCATTCGATTTTTCATAAGGGTGCGAAATCTTCGTGTCCTGGTATAAAACATGAAGCAGTAGGTAGGCACACTTTCTTTAGGCGAATATTGTATTACAATTCTTGAATTATTAATTAATGAAATAATATCAATAGTAGAATTCAAGAAGGGTTAGAAGTACCTATAAATGGTTATTTTGTGTAAAATATAATATGAAGCGTCGCCCGCCTAGCCTTTTCCCAACTGTATTGGGGTCGGCTTCCAGTCTTAACGGGATGCAGCTGAATACCAGTATTTTACAAGGAGCGATTGCCTATTAGACCTCCACAACCCAGTTAGTACTGGGTAATACGATACCCCTCGGTAAGACTGGTTGTTAGACTTTTTTGGGCCACTGACTACCTAACGACTGTCAAAGATCTACAAATGACACCCAGGACCACCGGCTTAACGTCCTTTCCGAGGCACGGAGGAAACTCGGTATGTGATGGGTAGTCACTCATCCACAGACCAACCTAGGCAAGCACGGCTTAACCTAAAGATCGACCCGAGCGGCTGTTATTATTTAGCCACGAGCTCCTCGCGTGGGTTGTTAATAAATAAATAAAACGTTTTGTTTTGTTTATAGTCAAATAGTTACACTTACTAATAAAAGTAAACACTTTCCAAAATCAAAATCAAAACATTTATTGAAATAAGTGTTTTGATTTAAGTACGCCAGTTACAGGCACTTTTGAACTGTCGAAACAAAGATAACAATAAAATGAAGCTACAGTTCCAGTCAAAAGGCATAATAACTGTGAAAGAACTGTAGTTGCCCATTCCAAAGCTACCGAAAATTATAAATAATATTTGTACGAAATGGTCATACTGTCACATTTCTACACTACGGCCACAGAATACACAATAGTACAGAAGATTCAAAATTCAAATGCGAAATCATAAATAGCGGTCGCGGTCGTGACGGTGGCGAAATGAAGAATGTAGCTGTCGGTGACGTGTCGTCGAGTCGGTAGGTATCGATAGGCATCGGTGTTGGTTTCAAGCAGGGTTGTCCAATGAAGAAACATTCATTGATTTTTTTATTGAGAGATATAATATATACCTAACTAGCTGACCCGCGCAACTTCATCTGCGTCGTATAAGAGAAAGAGCCAAAGAAATAAATTTTCCCCGTTTTTGCAACATTTTTCATGTTCCGCTCCTATTGGTCATAACGTGATGTTATATACCTTATAGCACTCAGGGATAATATACCTTTCTAACAGTGAAAGAGTTTTCAAAATCGGATCAGTAGTAGGTACCGGAGAATATCCCTAACATCCAAATTCACAAACTTTATCTCTTCATAATATTAGTACAGATAGGTATCGAGGTACCTACATCTTTGACTAAGTAGGTCTCATTATCTGTAAGTACAATAAGTTTAAGGTAATAAATCATTTTACATTTCGACATCAGAAGTTTTATTATTCTAACCTAAATTAAGATAAAATAAAAACTCAACATCCGTCCTTACAAACTCTACATAGACAACACAACACACACACCCACAACACAACACTCACAATCACCTCAAAATACACACACATACACAACACACATCAAACCACCTTTTTGGAAATTCATTTTATAAAATAATTTGATTTGATTTTGATTATAACAGTTCTGTACATAAAAAGCGATTAACTGAAATGTCTAACCGCTCATAACTCTGGGAAGAGAACTGTGACCTGAAATACAAGCTCCGCCTAGCTCAAGCGCAGTCGATCATATTTATTGGTTATGCTTAATTCTAACTGCATTTAAATACCTACTGTTCAACATGTTATATTTCTAAGGAGCAATAAATAAACTTATTATTAAACCTTAATAAAATAATTACCATTAATGCTCATATTAGGTATCTAAATATTTACATCTTTGATTAAAGATTATTAGGTAGGTATTTTTTGTAACGTATTGTAGTGTTTTTCAAGTAATAGGTTGATACTTACATACTTACAATACGTTTTCAACGTTTAAGTATTTTAAACGTTTTGCTAAAGGTACGATAATTTTAACTTATTTTATTATTCTAACGTAAATTAGAGCTTAACATTGTAAACTGGTAAAACAGTTGCATGTGACTGTACAACTTGACACCAAATAGACCAAGAGCAAGGTTTAATGTTTTCAAATAAGTTTAAGCCACTCTAACCAAGTAATTTAAAACATAAAAACATGTATTTAATTGAGAATTTGTCTCTCTCGGACATTTTTAAGGACTTTAGACCGATAAAACTAGAAGTATATTACACATATTAATAGAAATATTTTTTCTTGGCAATTTTTCGTGAACTCTTTGATCTAGCTCTTGGACTATACCTTAATAATTGGGCTCATTATATCTTCTAAACTAAGACCCGACTAAATCTGTGAATTGGCGACTAATTCCGACTAATTGGCGACTAAATATGGGAGAAAACAGATCTTCGCTAGGTGCCCTAGTTTTTGAGATCTAAATGTGGCCAAGCTGGGGAGAGTCTCTCCAGATCGGCCACATATAAACCCTTATAAGTTTTGAACCAGTGACCGACAGATTCTGATATTTGGCGACTGATTCCGACTAATTGGCGACTAAATATGGGAGAAAACAGATCTTCGCTAGGTGCCCTAGTTTTTGAGATATAAATGTGGCCAAGCTGGGGAGAGTCTCTCCAGATCGGCCACATAAAAACCCTTATATCTTTTGAACCAGTGAGCGACAAATTCTGAAATTTGGCGACAAATTTCGACTAATTAGCGACTAATTTTTTGTGTTATCAAAATTGAAATCCGTGATGGTGGGCAAGCCAGAGTCAGCCACACAAAGTCTTGAGCGTTGACGAGCGTATAAGAGTTGAGCCACATCTATCAGCACGGAATAGCATTTTTCCATGCTCAGGAGCTATTTTGCTAGGGTGAGAAACAGAGCGCAGATAGGTCTCCGCTATGTTTCTCGCTCTAGCAAATGACGGTTCTGATCGACGGAGAAGGACAGGAGCATAGAAAAATGCGATTCCGTGCTGATAGAAGAAGCTTATCTTGTGCTTATCCCAGTGGCGTAGCGTGGGGGGTGCCGGGGGGGGCCATGGCCCCGGGCGGCACATTTCAGAGGGCGGCAGAGAGCAAGAGCCAGGCCGTGGCAAGCGGAACCAGGCGGTAGCGTCAGGTCATAATTATCAGATCAGGTAATTACTAAAGTCATCGGGACTACGTTGCAAAAAAGTGGAGCATTTTCCTTAATATATGCCGCTGGCCCGGAGCGGCTTGTCATACAAGCCTCACGTCTATTCCGGTCGGCCGCCCCGTATTTTCTAGATACAAGCACTTAATTCTTCGAGCCTGCCGCCTCCCTTTTTATATCTGTATTTATGGTAAAAAGAAAATCGAACCTGTCTGGGATGCTAAAGTTTTCTAGCTCGCTTCGCTCGCTCTTACAGCTAAGTTTTCTTAATCGTTCCATATCTTTAATACATTCGCAGAAAAAGTATGTTAAATTCCATTTGTTTGAATCGTGAAAAGAAAATCTGTTACCTATCCGAGGCGGGGTGCTAAAATTTTCGAGCTCGCTTCGCTCGCTCTTGCATCCTACTTACTCTCAAATCTAAAGCTTTAATGCATAATTCGATAAAAAAAGCTTATTTATCTATATGAATAGTTAAAATAAAATGTAATTTATCAGATGTGCTAAAAAGTTTTGAGCTCGCTGTTTTTGTTAATTTCCCGAACGGCAAACCTTATACACTAGGTATTAGCTATATTAGCAATTGAACATGACAAACCTACATACATACGAACAAATGATCATTACCATCATCATCATTCTCTTGCCCTTCTTATCCCAATTCATTAGGGCAGTATTTATATTTATATTTTTTTTTTTCAGTAAGTGGGGTCCGCGTGGCTGAGTTTTGGGCTGAACATAACATCTGAACTTTTTTGCCATCGACACGCTAAGAAGAAGGGCAGTATGTCTTCCTCTTCCATACCTCTCTAACTCTTTATTACTAGTCATCTCATCAGAAACCTCCTTTCTTGAATGAAATTGTGTATAAAAAAGATTTTACTTTGAAAAATAAACTCATAGATTTTTTTAAAATAAATTAAAAAAATGCTGTGTATTTTGACTCTTTCTTACGTTTCTTGACTAATTATGAAATTAGAGGGGGCGGCCAAAATTACATTCGGCCCCGGGCGGCAAAATCCCACGCTACGCCACTGGCTTATCCCTAAGTACAGTCGCCATCAGATATATCGTAGCGGGCGAGGTACTCAAATATTTCGGAGCAGCATTACTTTTCAATAAATTCGGAACACATAACGAGCTAAAAATATGAGAAAGCACAGAACTACAAAGATATCGACGCAGTCAGGATGATCATAAAGATCGGAACATTTATGGAAAATATACCTTAAGTCTGTATTACACAGTTTAAATTCGTTGCTATATTGACTTCGAAGTTGTCAAAAATAGTAAGTATTGAAAAGTCGCTGCTCTTATATTTATGACATATTGCATGTTCTGATGTTATTGGCCATATCTAGTGTAACGAATTTATTGAAAAGTAATGCTGTTCCGAAATATTTGAGTACCTCGCCCGCTACGATATATCTGATGGCGACTGTACTTACAAGCGCGAGTCGCGACATAAGCCGTCACTTTTGCTGACAGATGTCATTTTAATAAAGCGAACACGCCGGAAGAAGCGCGTGTACGCGCGTTCGATTTTTTTATGCGTGTATATGGCGCGCGCAAGCGCGTTACGCCAGCGGTCGACAACAGGCGGACCGCGGTCCGGATACGGACGGTCAAACTTTAAACAGCCAAATATTGTTAAATAATGTACCGGTATAAACCTAGCTGCTCAATTTAAATAACATTTTTATACATACGTTTGAAAGCCACTAGAATCTAGTTAGTATTTATTTTAGAACCTACATTACGAGTATGTACAGACGCCAACACATCCATCGATAGCTCATATCTCGGATTTTGTTGTCCCTGAACGTTAAACTAAATTGCAAAAAGCCTTTTGTTCGAAGACCACAACAATATTTATGAAACAAAATTTCGCGGCTATTTTGGTTTTGACGTCTTTTGACAGTTAAAGATTGACGGAATTTCAGTATTTTCAATTTCGTTTTCGTACTACATGTTTTGTGGGAATTTGTTTCCAAATAATTTGCTTAGCTTTACGATTGATTTGTCAACAGGTGCCTAATAGACATAGTTTAAAATGACTGTAGGTGAAGTGAGCAAAAATCTGCCATGGTTAGTATAAACCGGTATTTTCTAACCACAACTTTGATGTTGTTTCTGATAAGCAAACAGCTAACGTTTCTGCTTCCTTTCATGTTTCAGGGTCGAAAAATATCGTCCTTCAAAGCTAGAAGATTTAATTTCTCACGACGATATAATTAAAACAAGTAGGTAACTTTTTATTCTAACATTGATTATATTTAAGATGTTTTTTTCTATGTACTAATCAATTTATGAACATTTAAGTAAACCAGTTTATGAAGGAGAACCAGTTGCCTCATTTGTTATTTTATGGACCTCCTGGAACTGGCAAAACATCGACAATATTAGCCTGTGCAAGACAAATGTACACACCACAACAGTTCAACTCAATGGTAAGTCATTATTAATCTACATGCTATACGAAAAGGTGATTGTGGAAGCGGTCTCGACCCCGCCATCCCCTTCTAACCTAACCTGTCCGAGTCGGGGTGCCCCAAGTCCAGAGCTCGCTTCGCTCGCTCTTGCTTCCAAAGTGATCAGTGGGGCTACATTGGTAATTTTTAGGTTGTTATAAAAACATATAAGATACTTTTTTTTTACCAATCGCCCATTTTAACTTACCTTTTTCGCTTTTTATCTGATTTGAGGTTAAACATTTTTCATTATTTTTTCAAAAAATATGCATTACCTTGTAATAAGAGTGGTAGCGTTATAATCGGGAAACCAAGCCCTACCAGCTTTAACCCCCATTACCCCTCTATGCCTGCCAAACTATTCTAAAGCCAACCCGAAAGAAATGTTGCTCTGAAGTTGTGCTAAAGTATAATAAAGTAACATTGCATATTTAGTTTTAGGAGGAGTTTTTTAACTGTTATTCAATGTTATTTTTCAATTTAGAATCAATACAGTTCAATTTGCAACTTTGTCAACTCTCATAATTCACACTTGTATAGGTCCCGTCATGTAAAAAGAATGCTGACCGCTCAAATAAACTTTCTAATTTTTTTAAGTAAAAGAAAGTACTAAGTAGCTAGTAAAGTATCTATTACGATTCTACAATGAAACAATTATACTAATATTATAAAACAGTAGCTTATTACTTTAGGGCGCGACTGTATAATGTGCGCAAACACATCCCCACCACTGTCGCTCAGCGTTCTTTTTACATGACGGGACTTATACCTAAGTATAAACAATAGTTAACCTAAACTTTTCTATTTCCAAATTTCATCAATTTTGGGTTTTCAATTCCACAGGTGCTAGAGTTAAATGCATCTGATGATCGAGGGATAGGCATAGTAAGAGGTCAGATTCTCAGTTTTGCATCAACCAGGACTATATTCAAAGCTGGACCCAAGCTGATTATATTAGATGAGGCTGATGCCATGACTAATGATGCCCAGAACGCTCTAAGAAGAAGTAAGTCATAATTAATTAATTATAACTAGTAAAAAAAGATGACGTCATGTGTGTGGCATAGGCTCCTCATATTTAGAAGACTGTTATAAAAATAACATGAATTAGATAATTGGGATTTAGCATGGATAGATGCATGCTTAAATGGCTGAACAGATTTTCATGAGTAACACAGGTAGACACTGACAGGATTAACTTGTAAGATAATGTTTAATCTGCATACACATAGTATTAATATTAACCCTAAGTTGTGAGTAAAGCCACCGTCAGGTAACGCAATTGTCATTAACTATTAAAACTCGCCAGAGATACATCAATCTGTAATTTTTGGTGTCATGCCACTGTTTGGCAAAGGCCCATGACTCCGCCCATGACATCCAAATCCTTTGATCCAGGGCTAATGTCGTCCATGTTGACCCTTGACTGGTTGTTGGTTAGGACCATCCACCGCCATCTCCTGTGAGATCTAGCGTGTCGCCTTTTGGCTGTGTCAGGGCTCCACATCGTGGTTATTTGGCCCACTGTTCTGCACAGTTACTGTACTGGAATCAATTAAATAGGTGAATTCCCGTTGACCCCGCTGCCTTGGCTCTACTGGTGGGGTCAATGCGAATTGATTAAAATAATTTAAAAAAAATCCTGTTGACCCCACCAGTGGGGCCAAAGTGAGGCCAAGGGCCGTGGGGTCAACGTGAATTGATAACAGTTGACAAAGAGATGATGTTTGCAATGGGGTTTTTTTTATCTCACACATTGTTATTCTGTACTTGGTATTAATTGATCCAGAAATATTTCTGGATCAATACTGATTGTAAAACTTAGTTGGATTCAAACAGGTTGAGGTGAATCCCATGTGGGATAGGACCTTTTTTGGTTGTCCTTAACCAAAGGGTGAATTTGTGCCCCTATACTAATCTGCTCTGCGCCGTTTTCTGTCATGCCTGACACACTGCACTGTATATTTTGAAAAGTAACAGAATTCGAATTGAAAATTACAGTTACAAACAATACATGTTCCTGTCACAAAGAATAAAAAGAAGATTATAAACTACTATTTGAGACATATTTCAATTCTGTTGGTCCTACACCCAGAGTTCATAGAAAAATGCCCATAGTTATTTTTGAATGGAATAATTCGGCGACGTTAAATTAGTCGTAGTATTCGAATTTTCTTTTCTTTAAATTCATAACACAGTTTATTACATAAAATATATATTTATTTTACTTATTCATGGTATTCAATCACTAAACGTTCAATGCCGTGCTGTTAAGTTGACATACCTAATAAGTTGCCATGGTTATTTAATGAAAACAAATGATTCTGATATATGTATCATGGTTAATTTCTTTGTAATGCTGAACCTTAATTAAAATAATGTTTTTATTTGACAATGATAGTCAACTGATGTCTTTTATTTCGGAAAATACGTTCAAACGTTTAAGGGAGCTAATGGCAAATTGTTTACAATGTACTACAGTGAAGACGACGTAGTCGAGACCAGGACCATTCAGATTGCGGTTCTTGGTGAGCCTAAAACTGGGAAGGTAAGTGTTATTTTGTAATAAAATTGAATCTTTTTTTAGCAGAAAGTACCAATTATGTACTTATGTATTTGTTTTTGGAGATATATGTCTCCGGATCGCTAAATCGTAACGCGATCAGTTAGGAGTGTCGTCTGCTCGCGTTGTCACGTGGTTGTTAATGATGACTTTGGCTGGATCTATACTGATAGCCTGCGTCATCCCACTGCTCGGCAAAGGCCTCTCCCCATGACTTCCAGTTGTTTCGGTCCAGGGCTAATGGATCTATGAGCAACATATTTATATGATTGATCTATTATAAAGGGTGTAAAAAGACCCTTAACGAAGCCGACAGGTACTTGTTCACCCCGTCATTGCGATCATTTTTTTGTTCTAGACCATACCTGGGAACCTTCTAGTTACGGAGATATAGGGGGTCAAAGTTCCAACATTTTCACAAGTTTTTTTTTAAATACATGTTTCTAGTGTAAGATTTTTACTTTAAACACCTTCACGACCCCCGTAGTGTTCAATCCATCCATCAGCACAATGTTTTGAGTGCGTTACATTGAGTTTTACCGTAAAACGTAATTTTTCACCCCAAAAAAAAAAGTCGTTTCCCAGCAATATTTTTTGCGTAAAGTTACTTAGTTTGATGTACAGAATGCTTGGTTGACGGCTTGGTGAAGGGTCTGTTTACACCCCGTATAAATAAAATATCACCTCGGTATATCGCATAATTATTTAGGTAATTGTAGACATAGCTGTGCAGCTCTCAATAGTTGCGCCATAACACTTGTTTCTCCGCCTTCCGCGTCCTGTGTTTCCGCCTCTTAGTAACGTCAACAGTAAAGAGCAGTGGGTCGCCCGTGTTGATTGTAAAACCAATACCATAATTATATCAAATATCTCCATGACCCGTGTAGTATTCGATGCATCCATCAGCACAATAGTTTGAGTGCTTTACATTAAGGCCGTAAAAAACTCCAAACAAAAGTCGTTTCCCGGCTACTATTTTTGCGTAGAGTTATTTAGTTTGATGTACAGATTGCTGGATTGATGGTTTCGTGAAGGGTCTGTTGACATCTTGTACCTTTACTTTTTCCCTTTTTTAGAGCTGTCTATGCCATCGGTACCTGGGCGGGAACAGCGTGGCTCCGGTAGGCGGCACGCAGGGCGCCGAGGTGATGGCCGGCCAGTGCATAGGACTGCGCCCCCCCGTGCCTCTGCAGCTCTGTGACGTCGCCGGCAACGCGCTGCAGACGCACATGCTCGCTAACTATCTGTATGCTTCTGATGTAAGTTCAAGTGTAGATTGTGTTCTGTAGATGCTAATTTAATAATACATACTCCTAACTTGCCAAACATCAAGCAAAATAATGTAGCCATTGCTTCACAACTTTCATGCATACAATAGCTTTTTCTGACCGGCTTAAGCCGATTCTGGGTTGATATATTTATAAGTGTGATAACTCCCAAAAAGTAAAAAATCCAAGTGGACCATACTATCATAGAACATGAAATATTCGTACTTATTGTACAATAACCTCCTCCTTGCACTGATTTGGAAATCATTCTTTTTTTATTCATCATTGATAAATATTCAATAAATTCTTAAAAAAAAACATTTATGTTGCAGATTATATTATTCGTTTACGATCTCACAAATCTGCAAAGCTTTGATAAGCTAACTGAATGGATTCAGAAAGTGAAAGAGATATTCGAAAATGAATTAACGAAACCCTTGATGGCTCTGTTTGGCAATAAGTCTGATTTGGAACACCAGAGGGCAGTGAGATTGTCTTGTGTACAAAAATTCGCGTCTGAACATTTGTTGGAGACCTTCAAGGGATCAGCAAGGACAGGGGAGATGGTAAGCAGTTATAGCAGCACTACTAACACACAAGATAGCGGTAGCAAATCAGAATTAATGAAAAAGTATATCAATTTAATATGCAGCGCGATGCATATATGCATTATATTTAGTTGATATGCAATTTTTTTTTTTTTAAACTTTGCCACCATTATGAATTTTTCCTGTATCGTGGGTGCGTTTACAAACATGTAAACTCAGATAAACAAACAGCCTGACCCGGAACAAATATCTGTAGGTCATACAAATATTTGTTCCGTGCAGGGATCGAATCCGCGACACGTAGCGCAGCAGCCAATCACTCGGCCACTGCGCCAAATGTGCCGTCGAACATTAGGACATCAATTTCAGAATCAGGGAATCTTTGCAAATTGCAAGTGTGCAATTTTAGTTGCTAGTCAATTACATAATATATCGTTATGCTTTGTATGTATTGCTTACTTACTGAATATAAAATTTACCTCGTGCATCAATCTGCTTAATAACATATTTCCCTGATTGTATAAATGGCCATGTAAGTATGATTTGTGTAAACAATGCATTTAATTTCAGGTGAGCAACGCTTTCACGAGCCTAGTAGCCCGCGTGTTGGGGGTGAAGGTGCATCGCTTGCCGCCGGCCATCGTGGACGGCCGGTCCGTGGTGCCCAAGGACCCAGAACTGAACGGCCACGCGCCCTCCTCGCACTCGGAACCTATGCAATCACTTATCATGAATAGAAAAGCCTTGAGGAGAGAACAGCGAAAAGCATCGTCGGCAATATGTAGCGTACAATAATAAAAAGTCTGTTTCATTACTCGGTTTTTATTTATTTCTAGCTTTTTCCCGCGGCTTCGCCTGTGTGGTGGTCTATAAAAAGTATCCTTGGTCCTAATCCAGGTCTACGTGTGTACGAAATAAAAATCTGTTCAGCTGTAAAGGCATGATAAACGAATCGCTTTCACATTTATAACATTAGTTAGGATTAACATGCCAAATACATATCCACATACAAATCATAAACGTATCATTGAGTACACTATTCGTTATTCTACATCATTATCTGCACATTTTTTTAATATGTTTCTCAAACTCCTTGTTTTAGTTATAGAAAAGTATACGGAAAATGTGAGGTTTTGCATAATATGCAACTATTTGGGCAAAATAATACCAGCGCTGCAGTCAAGATGTACGCGATTCCGCTTTGCTCCACTACAACAGACTCAGATAATACCTAGACTAGAAGAAGTCGCTGCTGCCGAAGGGTATGTCCACTTTTTTTTTAATTACAGGCGATCCGCCTTCGGCTCCTAAAGTATCCTATCTTTCAAGCTGGGACCAACCATATAAATTCGCAAAATTTAATTGAAATCGGTGGGTTGGTTTCGGAGATTAGGGTGTACGAACATAGTGACACATATATATATATAGTCCTCCTTACCGATTTCGGTAACGGCGACCCTTTCAAGCTATTATTTCCTTGCGTGTGCCCTTATATGACTGGCTAAACCGAATTTGCTCATGAATACCCGGTCACAACTAGAACAGTAGAGTTCGCCGGCAGAGTTGTAAGTATATGTATAGGAGGGCTTAGGTCTCTGTTTACGAATTTGACGCTTTTCGTTTAATATATCGAGTCGCTTTTTTTCGAACGATTCTACATTTTTGTAGATGGTAGAGCGCCAAGACGACCTATGCAAGGCAAGCCTCTCCCAACTTATTGGATCAATAGCGCAAGCTTTAAGGTGCCTCTTGAGCACATCCTTATAGCGGAGATGTTGACCGCCATGCTTACGTTTGCCCTCCGCCATCTCGGAGTAGAAGACAACCTTGGGTAAACGGTTATGCTTCATGCGAAGGACGTGTCCACACCACCTGAGTTGGCGCTGCATGAGAAGAGCTTCCATGCCATAAACATTGGAACGGCGCAGAACCTCGGTATTAGGAACGTGGTCCTGCCATTTAATTTTTAAAATGGATCTCAGACACCTTAGGTGAAATGTGTCAAGTTTCCTAATATCTGGTTTATACAGACACCATGTCTCTGCGCCATAGAGAACGACAGGTAGGATTAATGCCTTATAGACACTAATCTTTGTCTCTAGCTTTAGGTCATGGGATCTCCAGACACTGTCATTAAGCCGTCCAAAGTTCGAAGCGGCATTTGCAATGCGCGATGGTATCTCCGAAGCCAAGGTGTTATCATGCCTGATGTTGCTTCCAAGATATTTAAACTGAGTGACTTCCTCTAGTGGATTTCCATCTAAATTCAGAGTGGTACCATCAGCTTCGCAGCCTCTCGGTGGTTGTTTGAGGACTTGCGTCTTGGAAGCACTTATCACTAGGCCGAATCGCTGACAAGATTGGTGTAGTGCGTCAACGTAACTTTGGAGACTCGCCATGCTGTCGGACATGAGGCACACATCGTCCGCGTAAAGCATCTCCAGAATGGAGACCTTTTGCAATTTAGATTTTGCTCTAAACCTAGTGACATCAAACACGCCTTTATCAGTCCGGATGTTTAATTGGATTTGGTCACCACAGTACAGCAGGGCGTCTTTCATAACAACTGCAAAGTAAATGGCAAAGAGAGTGGGTGCCATGACGCAACCTTGCTTTACTCCACTTGTAATATGAATCTCCTCAGAAAGTTCGGTTTCGTGTCGAACCTGCGCTTTCATGCCAACATGAAATTGGCGTATGAGGTTGACGAACTTCTTTGGAAAACCGTACTTTTGGAGAATAAGCCATAGGGCCTCACGCGGAACTCTATCAAATGCTTTCTCTAAATCGACAAAGCACATATAGAGAGGCTTTTGATGTTCCAAGCTTTTCTCCTGGAGTTGCCTCACGACGGATATGGCATCAACAGTACCTCTGCCTGGGCGGAAGCCACATTGGCTCTCAGGCAGATATTTCTCAGCAAGATCACTCAGGCGGGTATTAATTATGTGCGCAAGAATTTTACCGGCAGTAGAAAGCAGCGAAATGCCTCGGTAGGAGCTGCAATCGGAGACATCTCCCTTCCCTTTGTACAGCTTGCAGATCACCGCATCTCTCCAGTCCTGTGGAACTTCTTCGCTTTCCCACACCCTTTTGATAAGATGGTAAAGCCTATTTACAATATGTTTCCCGCTGTATTTGTAAATTTCTGCGGGCAGTTGATCCATACCAGGTGTTTTGCTGTTTTTAAGACGATTGACTGCTTGCGTAAACTCAACAAAGGTAGGTGGGTCCTCTAGATTTTGACAAACTGGCAATTCATCAAGCATATTTATGTACGACAGATCAGCTCTGAGTGCATTGGGATTCAAGACATCATTAAAATGTTCTGTCCATCGCATTATTACGTCGGTTTTGCTCGTAACTCGGTGTTGTCTGTCTTTTGTGTACATTGGTGCTATTTTTCTGGCCCGCGGGCCAAAAATAGCTTGGATGCCTTCAAAAAACTTGCCAGTTTGGTGAGTATCAGCAAAATGCTGTAGTTCTGCAGCTTTCTCATTCCACCACTTGTCCTTAAGTTCACGAACTTTAGATCGCAGCTTCTGTTGCGTGTCCTTACTGCTACATGGATCCGACGAGTTTAGCCCATGTCTGTGTCTGTCTACTAGCGTTTTGATCTGTTGATCAGATGCATCGAACCAATCTTGGTTCCTCTTTTGAGGTTTACCTATAGTTTCCAGCGCACAGGCATGAAGACGTTTGGCGAAAGATCTCCAGTCACCATCAATGGTAGATGGTTCAGACTGCGGATCGCACGCAGCAAATTTTAAATCCAACTCTTTACCCAGCTCTGATGACGTTATTAAAGATGAGAAGGCGAGTTTAGATGGAATTTTATTGGGAGCTCGTCGTGGTGCTTTTAACTGCAGGTACATCTTTGATCTAATAAGACGGTGATCAGTCCATCCAAAAGCTCCACGCATCGCTCTCGTCACAAGAACGTCTCGCAAGTCTTTTTGGCGAACAATAACATAGTCTAAAAGATGCCAGTGCTTAGATCTTGGGTGCATCCACGAGGTCTTGTATTTCTCAGCAAGACGGAAGCATGTATTGGTGATATTAAGACTGAATTCGGCACATAACGACAATAGCCTTAGTCCATTATCGTTGCATTTCCCTATTCCATGCTTGCCGAGGACTCCGCTCCAAGTATTATGTTCGGTGCCAACACGAGCGTTAAAATCCCCCAACAAAATAACTTTGTCACATTTTGGGATGTTCTCCAGAGTGTGTCTTAGATTTTGATAAAACGCCTCTTTATCCTCATCCGGAGAAGGTAGAGTGGGGGCATAAGTACTTATGAGATGGACGTATTTGTTGTTAGAAATTGGAAGGCGTAGAGTCATGAGGCGGTCATTTACGCCCTTAGGTAGTTCACTTAGATCTCGAGCCAAACCATTGCGAATAGCAAAGCCTACACCGCTTCCCGCTCTTTCACCAGAAGGACGCCCGCTCCAGTAATAGGTGTAGCCTCCAAGATCTTCACGAAGCTCTCCACTGTCACTCAGGTGGGTTTCGCTTATTGCAGCTATATCTATGTTATAGCGAGCTAACTCTCTTGCTATGAGAGCAGTTTTTCTCTCTGGGCATAAGTTACGGTCGTTGTCCAGCAGAGTCCGTACGTTCCATGTGGCGATGCAAAGTCGTTGGAATTTTTTCTTGTTAATACATTGCTTTCGTTTCTTTCGACCGCATTTTGTCGATGTCCAGGCGCCCGCGGTTTGGCACCCGGATGATGGGTGAGACGGACTATTTTTGGGCCACCTTTTCTAGACCCCTCCTCTGTGCAGAGGAAAGCAGAGCGATCCTAAATAGGGCTGCTTTGTCACCAGTTGTGCTGCCGAACCCAGAGTCCCGTCAATCGACTCCAGGAGCGACCACTCTCCCCTGGCCGCCTACGTGCAGGATACTGACTAAAACCTCGGTACATCGATACCTCAGCCCCACCACGAGCATCCCATCGCCGCAGGGCTTTTAAACGCTCAGATCCGGAAATAAGTTAGCTAGGGTCATCTGCGCGTGAATTGGTTTATAGTGGATAAGCAGTTGCGCAGGTGCAAATCCACTCTCTCGTCCCTTCCTCTGTGGTCCAATGGACTGGCAGACCAGTACGATTGGCAAAGGTTGGGATGCAGCGAAAGGCCGAAAACCACTGTATGGATCCTGGTAGCCGCCCTTAAGGTGTTTCGCATTACCCTGCTGCATTTTTGGTCATGGCTAGCGAAAAGGTAGTAAACGCCAATCATAACCAAACAGACTTGTGTGCGATGGGGATCACCAATTGCCCATAGTCGCCTCTTACGACACCCATTGGAAGAGATGGGGTGGTGCTATTCTTTGTGTCCGGACACCACACGGACATCACACCACACCACAGTGACACATGTATGATATGTCAAGATAATAATTGTCATCTTCCAAAAGTTGAATCAGTGAAAGAACGGTAGAAAAGCCATCAACATCGGCTTTTCAGGCTGGAGTGTTTAATGCTCACTTCAGCAATCGGTTGGAACAGAAGCAAGCTACAATTTGACAATAATGGTTTTGCACTACTGCATGTAACTCAAGTCAGCATCATAACTTATTTTCTTTATTTTTGACTTACAGTGTAAAGATAAGCCCAGACGGTGTAAAAGCTCTGCTGGCGCTATCTGGTGGGGACATGCGGAAGGTTCTGAACACGTTGCAGAGCACATGGCTGGCGTACCGTGACGTCACGGAGGACAACGTGTACACCTGCGTGGGACACCCGCTGCGCTCCGACATCAGCAACATAGTCAACTGGCTGCTCAATGAGAACGACTTCTCTGTGTGCTTCAAGAGTATCCTTTAACAATGTTTGTTTGAATGAGCTTGAATCATAACTATATCCTTTTGCTGAGGGTACAGTAGCCGAATTAGAAGGTTAAGCACGTTTAGATAGATTTTATTTTTTCGGCCCATTAAGCGCAAGCGAGGTTTCAAAGTAATATATATAATGTGTGTGTCCTATTAGGTAGACCTCTGCCTAACCCTTCGGTGATTAAAGGCGTGATGTTATATCTATACTTATAATATTATAAAGCTGAAGAGTTTGTTTGGTTGAACGCGCTAATCTCAGGAACTAATGGTTCGAAATGAATAAATATTTTAGTGTTGGATTGCCCATTTATCGAGGAAGGCTATATAACATCAAGCTACGACCAATAGGAGCGGAGCAGCAATGAAACATGTTGCAAAAACGGGGAAAATTGTATTTTTAATAACTTTACGCGGACGAAGGTCGCGGGGAACAGCTAGTCATGTTATATAATTAACCCAGTTTTTATCAGGGTAATCCACCAGGGTACTCCAGGGTCTCCAGGGTATCCTACACAAAATAAAACTTCCTGAACAATACTCACACAGACATTCAAGATCTCAAACTTGCAAAAGGCTTGGCACTCGGCGACATTTTGACTGAAGTTCACACGATCATACAGAGAAGTAAATATTTACTCTTCATTAGTAAAACAGGGGGACCTATCTATTGTATATTCCATACAGATTTTTAATGTCTTATATGAAATGTGACGACCTTAGTGTTCACTTGCGTTGCAGGACCTTCATATAAAGACTTTCGGATGGCACACACATCTGGTTGCTTTGTTAAGGCTTGTCCGATATAAATTGGGGCTTAGATTGCTTTTACTCGCAGATCTTTTTGCGTAATTTAAGAAAGGCTGCGTTCCAGTATACCAGTGCTAAATAAATTAAAAACCCAGATGTCTCTTAATACAGTGACCATAGACTATCTATCAAAACATTTACTTTACAGTGAAACTTCCTCCCGAAGTGCTGATAACTCTGCTCATAAAGATGGCGGACGCCGAGGCGCGCCTGGCAACGGGCTGTAGCGAACGTATCGAGCTCGCGGCACTCATCGCGGCCTTCCAGGTCGCCAGGGACCAAGTCAAAGTTGATGAAACGGACACTTAGGCCCAGGTCTACAGAGCAAATTTAGACTTACCTCAAGCTTCATCCGAAAATAAACCTTATAAGTATATACTTGATGTGCATATTCCTACAACCGACTGGGATCAAGCGTGTCATACGAGTAAGAACATTAACTTTATGCAAATAAGTTTCATTTTTGGATGAAGCGTGACTAAGGTAAGCTTACCTAGCTCAGGCAGTATGTGATACTTAAACTGTTGTTGAATGTACTCAGTGTAGTGTGTATGGGGCGGTGTAATCAAGCCATTGGTAAGGAAAAACTATTTCAATGTTTATTGTGTTGTAAGATGGAGCATGTCTGTTAATACTGTTATTTGTTTACTTCCATCAATAGAAATTGTTAACATTCCAGGGAAAATGTCACTTTTAAATCAACGCAGTACGAGTCTATGTTATAATGTAAAAAATAAACAACACGTTTATGTAATAAATTAGTTTTTATTTTAACGTTAAAGCATCTAAACTTATCCACTAATGTATATTTACAAACTCCTTAAATATTTTGATCTTTTTGTAAGAGATCTTGCTTTTTGGGGTTGAGAGCCCTGCGATACGTCCTATTGGCATTACTGCATAATTTGGTATGTCTTGAGTATACTTTTTACTTACCTACTTAGAATTTAAATGCGAAAGAGATATTTATTTTTATCTTACATAATACGGCTACTCTGTGTGGTCGCTTATTGTTTAAATATTAGATTAACTTTAATTGTCATCGGATGAGCAAAACAGAATCTTAAGATTTACTTAATCAAGTAATAACTTCATAAATATTTACTTAATATTACCGAGTACCTACCGATAAATTAGTCTTAGTACATACAGGGGAAAATTGTAATTGAAAGAAATTTTTTATGTCAGGGATTATCAGAAACTCCGAATTTTCAGTTCTACGTCAATAATATTTTTTTTCGAATGGAACTTTTGCATCTCTAGAAAATTGTGAAGAGAACACTAAATTGTAGAAAAATATTCCTGTATTATGGTCTGCTCATAAGGATGTCCCAGCTGACACAGGCTAAAGGCCAGCATCATGACTTGTTAGAACCATCTTCATTGAAATTCAAGAGAGAAGGTGTTATACAGGACGAATATCATCAGTTTCGCATCGGTTCACCGATAGATTTAATACTTCATAATACGGCGCTAGTTCCGAACAATTTGATAGGTTCAGTTTATCCGAAGATGTTCGACACGATGCTGTTGAAGGAATTGGTGAGCGAGGCGAAGATGCCGGGGGGCGCGGGCGGGGCGAGCGGGGCCCGGGGCGGCAGGGCCACCGGCCGGTAGTACGGCCCGCCGTCGATGCGCTGCAATACCACAACATTACACGTTATACGACTGACATAATATGTGTAAATCTATTATCATTTTAATACAGCTTAAAACTTCCAAGCAAGGACTTTGTTATAAGCGGGTAACTTCGCGCAAAGAAATGGTCAGGCAATTTTGGAACACATAACAATTTTGATTACATACAAGAACACATAATAAGGGACTTCGCGTACTACACGGCCACGACCACAACTTTTGCCACAGAAGCTTCGACTAGGAAGAAAGTTTGGTTGCAAAACCGAGCGTCCGACCAGTTTTGTTCAAGATAGCGGCCAGTCATGCGAAAAGTCGTGGTCGTGGCCGCGTAGTACGCGAGGTTAGTATCATGGATGTAAGATTTGACATCAATATGCGTAACCTTTTCATTTTGCGATCGCACAATAGCATTAGACGCTAAATCATTTTTTAGTATATCTAGCATATTAATAAATGTGGTCATATTATAAGTAGTATAAAACAACTCACCGTGCCTTCACCACATGTAAACAGTTCAGCAGACCCATAGCTTAAAAAATAGGTTACTAGACAGGAGAAAATATTTATGTACAACGTTACATAATTGGAATAATTAATATATTATAATGTAAGTACCTACTTTTCACACACAATAATATACACACGCATTTGTACTTATTTAATTGTAGAACACTAGATACTAAGCAGGCAAGTTTATGATACATTACATCAACAAAAATAAGAGCAATATTTGATCACATTACAGGTACTTCGCGACAAATAACTGAATTGTATTATGACGCCGCTTGCACACCAGAGTTACGTACCTCAGTACCTCCGCGGTACACAACTATTCAGTAGCAGAAGTCGAACAAGACAACAAACACGCTACGTTCTTCAGGAACCCACGAAGTAAAAGGGATGAAAGCAAAAAATAGAAATGGTAAAAAAATACCCGCGGTGGCAAGCGGCGTTGTGAAAACTGCGTAAATCTAACAAAACATTGAAAGTTATTTAAAGAGAGCAAATTTTTCACATTTATTAAGGAATCAGTCTTCGGGGAACACTATAGCACCATCGTTAGAGGGGGCAGAGGTAGCTGTGGTACGTGCTGTAGGTAGGGAAGTAGTCTTCACAGTCGTCGCCGGCAGGGGGCCTGCCGCCTTCGGAATGTAACCCTAGGGAGGCACAAAAACTAATTGTAACCACGCCACCATTAGTGTAACTGTACAAAATAACACAAGCGAGAGAACTACTTACTTATACATATATTTACAGTTTTAATATTAGAGATCTTGTAGGGTATTTTTACAATGGGAAATATTATGTACACTTGACAGTGAGGGAACTTGATTGCAGAGCTGATTATCATATTGACCTCCCACACTTGGCCGTGCTAAAGCCATTTCATTCGACTATTAAAATATAGACAATTTCAGCTGATATCCACATTTACATAACAATCAAGTCCCTTGTGTTTATAAGGAATAGTTTATAAATTAAATAGGAAGGTCCATCAGGAGTCAGGACTTACCTTTGCAGAATGTAGAGTAACATTCAATAGAGTGGGATGGCTTTCTATAACAATGAACTCTACTTCTTGCGGCAGATATCCTTCCGCTGAAACCTGTAAGCGGAAATGGACAAATAAAATTTCTGAAACCAAGTTGGTGCCTAAATATTCCCTAGTCGTGCCTGGCAGTCTTCGACTACCACGATCGCAATTCGCATGCTACGAACTGAACTTGAAATAATCTGGGGATCAAATTCAAGACAAAAATACTTATAATGCGTGTCAGCCTCTTAAATGTGTAGTGCTACTCGTAGGTACTTGTTTCAGTCGCGATCTAAACACAATCTCGGACAGCTATTAGAAGGGTCGGTAACTACCTTGATATCTATCAATAGCTTAGGCTGTTACTACTCGGTAGTTATGTAAGGCCTGTAATATAGGTACTCCTAAGATAGTTACATGTTTCAATGGTACTCAGCGTTGAAACTTGAGTCTAGTGGTACGTGATTAAGTGGACGTCAAAATGAGATCAATTTCAAGCTATGCCATCTAAAGTAGAGTTGAAATAAAGGCTAGCATGATTATTTAATTAATTTGGTACAGACGCCTTCACATCGAGCTACTAAAATATGTCAAATTTCTTTAATAGATTTTCAACTTTATCGCTAAAACATTAGGTTCAAGGTTGAGTGGGAAAATATGACAGTTTCCGGTAGCTTGATGTGCTGGCATCTGTATCTCAGCAATGCACGGATTTAAGCGTTTCAAGTTTCAATTTGAGTTCTGGGGTTTCCACAAAATTTAAAAACAGTATGTTCATCTTGGTTACCTAAGAGCAATTTACCAATACAGTCAGGGAATATTATTGTTGGGCAGCCATAGTCCCTGAATGGTTCAATGATGATAATGACAATGTCTTACATCAATCCTGTAGGTTCCGGGCAGCAGTATGCGCCAGAACTCTCCGTACTTGGTTGTGTGGTAGGTGACGTCACGTCCCTTCACTTTTACTGTGGCGCGCTCCACCGGGTTGCCATTCTCGTCCATCACGAAGCCGTGTGCTCCACGGTGTGCTTCAGCCAAGTATTTGATGAGGGACTGCAAACAAAAACATCTTTGGTAAGTATCTAAATTAATATGTTTTAATTGACCGTTCCCGGGGTGTCGATCTATGTTATGCTTGTGAGTATGCAAGCTTGGTAGGTAGAAGTAATTCTGCCTGAGTTTCTACTGAATTAGTCCAATAAATAATAAACTAACGATAAATATAAATATAGGGTGACTGCATGATTGTATTCATGATAACAAACAACTTTCCCAAAGAAACATTTTTTTTATATTCATTCACTTTTATCCCATAAACTCAACAGCCGTATGAAAATCGCGCGCGCGCGCCTATGAACTATCAGCTGTTAGCCGCGTGTCGCCGTTCCGTCTCATTACTATCGTACCGTGCAACAGTGGGTAGGCAGAGCACCTGCGCGGCTCGTAATTTGATACGGCTGTAGTGTTATTGGGATAAAAGTGAATGAGTATAAAAAAATGTTTCTTTGGGAAAGGTGTTTGTTATCATGAGTAAAATCTCGTGTTTAAGTATCGTCATTAATTACCAGTCACCCTATTTAACGAGTAGGGTATCTAATATACCTATGAATAATAAGTATAATGCACTCTTGCATTTAATCAACGTTTCATTTATGACGATAAGGATGGAAAGTAACAAAACAAATAAATTAAATTAATATCTTATCGATCGCGCGCGTGCAAATGCAAGATTAAGCACTCTTGTACCGACATCAACAGGGCACTTCCTTCTCCAAAACTATGGGTTCACTTATAGCATTTTTTAAATCATTCTAATGTCCCGGTACTTGTCAAAGATCACATCTGTCACAGTCCTCTCCCGCTACTTTTTTATACTATTAAAATATTACCTAATAAATAAACAGACTAATTTCCCCTCGTAGCCCTTCTAGATTTATAAAATCCACGTCATCTGCTAAGGTAAAGAAAATATTGGCTTTAATCAAAATAGTTCTTCGCAATTCATCTTTAGCTTTGGCCCCACCTCAAGCAGATCCTTACTTTTCTTGCTTTGCCTAGTCTTCTTCATGATCTTGCTTTGTCATTGAAACGATCTTAGTGACATGGGCTTAACGCCGCATCTATTTTAGCACTCTACACAGGGTCTGAAATTCGATGTTTTTGCAAAAGATTTAAGAACAGCTTTTACCTTCGTCACTGACTTCCTTGTCGTTATACTGGAAGCAGATTTGTTGTGCGGTAAACAATTGTTGGAGAAAGAAAAGATCAAGCAACAAAAGCTCTTTTACAAACTTTTAGTTAACTTGCAATGTACATATGTGTGTATGTATGTATTGTATGTACACTTGTACAGTCGAGGCCTTTTCCGCCTGATTAGTTAAAAAAAAATCGCATAAATCATGAGGAGGCGCCGAGCCACGCCCCCTTAAAGTTTTGGCCCATTAGGGAAGCGTATACGCAATTAGTTGCTAATGAAAGCAATGTTCACAAGCGACAACGCTTGGAAAAACATGTTCATAACTTACAAGTCCTAATAATTAAATATATGTAACTTGTTTAAATAAAATACTAACGATATAGCACTTAGTGCTCAAAACATCACATAATTATGTTTGCGTACTACGAATTACTACGGGCTACGGAAAACCGCCGCTGCGCGCTACGAACTACGCCGTAGTAAATCCCGAATCATAAATACTAAAAAGTTAAAAATAAAAAAAAAGATTTTTGTTTAACAAGCTTTTATTACTTTCTAATAAAAAGAACTAGAAAGTTAAAAATAATTTAATTCTGATTCGAAATATATACCATTTTATAGGTACACACGGCGGCATATGAAGCTGTTCATTTCCAGTATAACTTGGCCTCGCTTGGTATAGATTTCCTATACAATGAGAAATCCGCATAAACTGGTTTTGTAAAGCTTGATTGGCCGTCGTGCGTACATAATATCCCATTTTTTTTTAAATAGAAGCGTATTACATTTTGACGGCAAGAGAAATAAAGAAGATGTAACGCGCTTTTATTCTACATTATCAATATTACATTAACAAGTAAAATAGCTTGTGTTTAAAAAAAAATCTTCTTTATTTTAGAGTAAGGTAAAATAAATTTTAAATTACAATACCAATGCATATACTTCACCACACCGACAGACATTATGTAGGAACTTTATTTCCTTGCAATTAATTAGTAAGTTAAGTACCTGATTAAATCTTATCTTTATTTTATCACTATTTTAGACCGATAAGCGCATCACTTTTAATATTGCCTTTCGTCTGAAATTCCAAACCAAAGTTCTTTTGTTCACAAATTGGAACACACGTTTGTTTTGCACCTCACAATGTTATTCCGTTTGTTATATTTTATCGCTATTTTTGGGGTAACGTATGTAAATGGTGAAACTAGAACTGCTGTAGCGCACCTAGTATCGCAGAATGTGACCGGGAGTATCGTGTTTAGTGAGACAACTGATGGGCTACGAGTCACTGGAAGCATTATTGGCTTAGGCGCCGGCTCTTACGGGTTCCATGTACACGAATTTGGTGACACGAGCACTTGCGACGCATCAGGCCCGCACTTTGACCCTGACGGTGACAACCATCACGGCGGCAGAGATCACCAAGTGCGTCATGTTGGTGACCTCGGGAATGTTGTATTCGTAGGCAATGGAGTGGCAGTCGCTAATTTCGACTTTGTCGACAGCATAATTTCACTTCGAGGACGCAACAATATTTTGGGGCGTACTCTGGTTCTCCACCAGCAGGAGGATGACCTGGGTCAAGGAGGAGACACGGGTTCCTTGCTCACTGGTAACGCGGGCCCACGAGTCGCGTGTGGTGTGATTGGAATCAAATCTCCAGGTGCGCCTTGGAACTCCGCTGCTTCTATGACTCCGTCGGTGCTTCTGTTTCTTGTAACTGGAGCATTTGTTTTCAATTCAGTTTAAATAAATATAATAGTGATTTTATAAACTAATGTTTTATACAACGTGAATGTACGTGGCTTTTGCGGTTCGTAACTACCTGGTATTAGAATTAAAATTAAAAATTACGTTCTGAATCTGCTGTCAGGTTTTTTCTTTTTATACACCTACGGATAGACAAGAGTACAAGACCCTACATTATATAAACCCGATATAATTTGTTCGCATATTATGTTGTTAAAGATAAAATATCATTTATTATTGTAAAGGTTTGTTCCCGGCTCAATTCCCAAGTTAACACTGGGACCCAGAAGCGTAGCGTGCCTTGGCGGGGCCCCGTATATAAATTTGTTTGGGGGCCCTTAGGAAGGGTAACGATTTCTCACAAAAGAAAAAAAAATGCATAAAATTAAAAGAAATATTTATTAATCACTAGCTGACCCGCGCAACTTCGTCTGCGTCACTTAGGGGTATGAAAAATAGATAGTAGCCTATTCTCAGACCTACTGAATATGGATATAAAATTTCATGAAAATCGGTCAAGCCGTTTCGGAGGAGTATGGCAACGAAAACTGTGACACGAGAATTTTATATATTAGATAATTATTTATCTGTCACTTTTTCCAAAATGTTTACAAACAATTCAAATTAAATATAGACTATCCATGCCTTTTTTCGGCAAACTGATTTATTAAATCACTGATCACTGATTTATTATGACTTTGGTTTTTCTAAGTTGGGGGCCCCCATGGTCCGGGGGCCCCGTATAATTGATACGGCAGATACGGCGGTAGCTACGCCCCTGCTGGGACCACTTGGTCACAGACCAAGTGTCATTCTATCATTATAACGGGATGTAGGACCCATCATCTTTCATCCAAGAAATATGGAATGTTTTAGGTACCTGTTTTGGTCCATGATCCCAGGGCCGCCAGAAGTTACTTATTTTCTGATTACCAAAATGGTATTGAGTAGTGTTAGTATGTACTGTGAACGTTTGCATACCTGCTAACTTGTGCTGACGCGACGGCCAATTTTTAGATATCAGGTGCTAAAGATGCGTAAAATTAATAAAAAAAAATCTTAAAGCCGAGTGCTGATTTTTATATGGCTTAATAGCGCCAGCTTGTACTGGTTCCATGTACACGAATTCGGTGCACGAATTCAGGCCCGCACTTAGACCCTGACGCTGACAACTATCACGGCGGCAGGGATCAACAAGTGCAGTATGTTGGTGACCTCGGAAATATTGTGTTCGTAGGCAATAACGTTGCTGTCTCTGATTTAAACTTTGTGGAGAGCGGACTTTCACTTCGAGGTCTCTACATTATTTCGGGACGTTTTCTCTTTACCAGCTTTTGTCTAATGGTTTTCCGGGCCCACGAGTCACTTGGTGTGATTGGGATCTGATCTCCTCCAACACCTTGGAACTCCGCTGCTTCTATGACTCCGTTAGTGCTTCTGTTTCTTGTAACTGCAGCATTTGGTTTTCCATTAAATGTAATGTTGTGATTGTGTGTGTGTTTTCATATAAATTTATGTTTGTCAATAAGCGAGTTCAAAAATACATATAAATTCTGCTGGCAGGATTTTTCTTATACAAACCTGGTATGCGGACGCAGCAGGTTTATTATCTAAATCATAATTGATCAAGTTATCACATATTTAATCCTATAAAAGATAAAAAATCAAAATTTTATCGTAATGGTAAGTTCCCAGTTAAATTCTCAAGTTCACACTATAACGGAATGTAAGCTGATTGGGAAGGGGCTATCATCTTTCATCCATGAATTATAGAAGGTTTTGTTTACCTGTTTGTTGTCTTGCCAATATTTGCCCAGTTCACGCGCAGGGGGGTACTTGCAGCAAGAAATCTCTAATGTTATCTCCATACATCCGTGCCATAGGTAGTTGTAGTCTTGCATGCCGCCTGGAAGTAGACAGCATTTGAGAGGGTTTGGCTGGGTAGGGTGGGCTTTTTAGTACGTGAGAATTTTCAGCATGCATGGCATTACGGCGAGCGACGCATGACGTCACGGTCAGCTTTGACGTCAATACGAGATTGCAAGCCAATTAATTTAATGCCTCCATGGAATAAGAACTTGTGCGCAATTGCTGTAAACTATTCAATTTTATTATGTCTTTTAAAACTGTAGCTTACTTAAATTTTGAAGTAAAACTACGCACTTGTCTTCACAACATAAATTACACTAAAAATAATACCTGTGAGAGGATACCAGGCCGCGCCATTAGTGATGCCTTTCTCGAACCTGGGCGAGCCTGACTTACAGGACACGCCGCGCGACATCTTTTCGTGGTTGTTGGAGTACACGAGCGACAGGTGACGGAACACGTCGTCGTCGGGAGCGATCGACGGCGTGTGCGCGTAGTTTTGGAATACTGCATTCAGGCCACATGTTGGACGAAAACAAATATTATTAATTTTATTCATATTTGTGTAAGAAGGTAAAGTTAACGTGATACCTCACCGGAACACAAAACTGATGATCTGCATATTCCTGATTCGCGTGAAAATAAAAGAGAAAACATTTCTGTTACTCTATTGTCTTTAACGTTCAGATGCCCTAAATATTAAAAAAGAACACCTCACAAAGTCTCTTAAACTCCAAAGCGATCGCGAGAAGTTATAAGATAATAAAAATCATCAATGAGGAAAATGAACAGAATCATAATTGGTAATGCAATGGTCAAATTCCGGCAGTTGCGACTGTAGGCTATTAGTTTGACATGTGACCGGAAGCGCGTGACGAAACTGACCATTGAACATGGTTAGAGAACAAAAAAAGTGTTATAGACAGTTACTGGCACTGGGCGTGTTGTCGAAGGGGTACGACGCCACGAGAGCACCGCCGTGCAGTGAACCGGACAGCACGAACTGGATCTTGCTGATCCATTCCTTGATGGCTTCCGTCTCTGGCTGCGGCTGCTTCGTGTTAGCCTTGAAGAAGTCAGGGAAGTTCCTGTTCAAGTCGTAACGACGAGCGTTGTGCCTGCAAATTAATATGACCCAATTGTTACATATTTATGTTAATTTGACCATCATCAATTCATCATTCATCAAGATTTATTAAACTTCGGAAATAGATGTTGCAATAAAAAAAAATTGAGCTCTATTCAAAAAGTTACTGCTCTTGCTCTAGGTAATAACTTTTTACGAAATACCAGTTAGACTTAAATTGCGGTTTCATTGAAGTTGTATCCATGCTAGTGAATATGTAGGTTATTTGCTCAATGTATTGTTTAGTTAGTTGTCACTTTTTTCTATAACATTATTATGACGGCTGACGTTACATTATAGGACAATGATAATAATAGGTAAACTTACTGCAAAACATCACGCCTGTAATCCACATTTTGCCAGTTATGTTTAAGTCCTATCGAGCCTATTACCATCAACCGGGCACAAGTCTAGACACCGTGACTGCTACTGAGAAATTCCTGATGGAAAAACCCCAATAACACTATGCCCGACCCGGGAATTGAACCCGCGCTTCCGCTTACTTACACTAAACCAACGAAGCAGACACTGTATTACAATAGTGACTACTGACTAAGTATATGCATATATCCGTACCTGCCATATGTGTTGTCACACTGCCCTTCCTTCGAGATGGCGAAACCGTCTGGGTTCATAGAGGGCATCAAGTGGATCCTAGTGTTGTCCAGCAACCATTTTATGTAGGGATCAGTATCATATGAAGTCACGAGGTGCTGGAAAGGTTGAATTGGTGGTTTTTCAAATTCATAACGAGACATCTCCCAGTCTGCATTAGGATTTGAAGTTGAAACTGCATCTCCTACTAGGTTCAAAACCCGAATCACTTTTTGAAGCTATCGTACTTTTGAGTTTATGGTAATAATAAAGTTTTAACTGATTGACAAAAAACCGGGTTTTTTTTTGGTAGGGATTAACTGAATATCCATAAACGTTTCTGAAAGAATTCGCTAAATGCTAATGTGGTGAAAATCACATAAACATTCGTTGCTTAGTTTAGAAGAACTACGCGATCAAACAAACACGAAAAGCGACTTGGTTTTATCCTATTTTTTAGATGTTACAATAAAACCAATCAATAGATACTCCAGTTATCTTACTAGAAATCCGACTAGGCGTACTAGTCTCTAAAACATTTCTCTTGTACAACTTAGTTAACTATCAATGTAAACAGGTAGTCGCTGATTATGACAAGGAAGTGCTCATTGCAGCTAAGCACCGGTTGTGGCAACTAACTTGAATGAGGTGCAGAAGTAGCTCGCGCCCGACGGCTTCGTTTCCGTGAATGTTGCCGACGTATTTGACGTCGGGCTTGCCGATCATGTGCTCGTACGGGGACGCTGAGACCACCATCACCCATAAATCTCGGCCTGGTGAAAAAAAAGTAAAGCGTTCAGCAACTTTCCTCTATCAGAACAGTTTTGGCATGGCTATTTTCAAGTTTTGGTAAAAACAAATGAAGCCGGAAGTAGAGTAGCCGTGATAGCTCGTAAACATGGTCAATCGGAGGGATTTATAACCTGAACTGACGAATCTGCACCAGATCGGTCTGCCTGACTGACCACACGAAACGATCTGACTGCTTAGTTTCAACGATTCGAAACATTCCGCTTCGACTTCTTTCTTAGGCGATCGAACTTATAAGACCGTTATAGCTTGCAAGGTCCACGGAACGGATTTTGGTTAGATCTTTTGAATCTGAAGATAGGACAGACCGTATATATGACAAATACCAGCAATGCTCTTACCTTGTACAGATTTCCCGACGGAGTAGAGTGCAGTCAAGGCCGGGTACTTCGCAGACACAGATCGCAGGTATCGGGTCATTTGATCATGGTCGTGGTACCGGAATTCCAGATCTGGGCCATTCTCCCTGGACTCGACTTCGCCTAAATTCGTAGATACCTCATCTGTATAATAATATTTATTTATTAAAACTTTATGCGCATAATGTACAAAGGCGGACTTAATGCCTAGGCTATAATGATGCAATAACTAAATTAGGTAATGAATGAAGATATTTTATGAGATTAAATAACAGGAAAATAAACTGTTTGAGATGGAAAACCCCCAATTTCGTAGCTGAAGACATCTTTGAGAGCAAAAGATTAAAACCTCCTTTATCCTCGTACGAGCCGGTTTATATTGCATAAGTACCTGATTATATTTAGACACCCAAACGAATTTAGTCAGCATCAATCAACCAAAACATTGTAAAGATAAATAAGTCCAAAATTACTTCACATTCCAACGAATGTAGGTTCACAATGCAGTTATTTTCTACATTTTCGATGGGCTGACTGAACAATTTTGTTTTATTATTTGTATTTTAATCCAAAAAGAACACGTTGTCAGGGTAAAAACGTCACTATTGAGGATATAGGTTTTCTTTCGTAAAAATTAGTATCGTCACACACGGGCAGAATAATAGGCACACTTGCATAGAAATTGACTATTCTTTTGTAGATGGTGAATCTGTAGATCATACCGTACCTGGATTATAAGTGGGATTAGAGAGTGACTGCGAACGCGTCGCTCCCAGACAGGTCAGCAAAAGGAAAATGCGAGCTATACTCGCTTTCGCACTACCAGCCATCTGCAAATAATAAAATACTTTAGTATTAGGTATAAATAAATAACGAACCTAATTGTTTTTTCTTGTAAAACAGGTTACTGATTGGATTTGTCACATACTAATTCAATCAACAAGAGAGAGTCAACTCAGATTTACTTAATTTTAAACAATCTTAATTCGTGGTGCTTATTTTAGACTGATGGTGTCATGGACTCTTGGCAAAAATTATAATTTTAATAACTTATGTACCTAGCGTTGAATAAGTCTCCAAGTTCCCTAATTATTTTGTCTTCTATAGTGAACGCCTATGAGGTGCTAGTACTTGGTACTCTACAAGTTAGAAGTAGTTATGAAACGTAGGTTGCCAATTTCCTATGTATGTAAGTATTTTAATTTTAAAATAATAGATAAAAAAAGAAAATAACTCTTTCTTTACTTTACTATTTAATAGTATGCCGTCATAACTGTATAATTTTTTGGTACTTATATGTAGTTGAAATCAAACTAAATCGAGCTAACGCTAGTTTTACTTGATGATTCAATTCATGAATTGTATTGTTCACAGGGTGGTGTTGCCAGTATGTGGGGAACTTTCTTTTGAATATTATTTAAGTAATGTTTGGGCGAGCGCACCAGTTATGCGGCGTAACCGGTCTCTGGTTCAAGGTCACTGGGTTAGTGGACCGACCTTATCCACAGCAAGCAACCATCTTTTGATTTACTTAGATAAACTCGCTAAGTTTTTCGTATCTTGGTAGAATCAACATTTTTGCAACTGACTTGGGATTCTTTTTAAATTAAATCAACTGAATAGGTACTTAAATTGGTTCGGAATTTTAACAACATTAGTATGACATACTAATAGTTCAAGAGTTTTACTACTGTAAAAACACATCACCACCAAAGCAAAGCAAAGCATCACCTTTGTACTATTTTCTGTTCCTTCTTCTTTTCTGTATTTAGTGTGTACATAAATTGTTAAATAAATAAATAAATAAATAAATAAGTATCATAAGAACAAAATATTTATTTAAATTATGCTTGCAAGCATATTTAAAGCTGGTCTTCTATTTTATTAAATACATATAGTCAATCATGAGTATGAACAACTGCCGGATCGTTAGACCTTTGCATTGTTGGTAAAGATCGAAGATTGGAAAGCGAATTGGGAAAAAACAATTGACTTTTAATTTAGGTCTTTGAGCTCTGTCTAAATGAATCAAATACGATTTAGTTAGAGGTACCGCCCCAGGTACATAAACTGATTTCATTACTGTAGTATCAGATATATGTCGTAGATTTTTAAATATGTAGATTAATTTGCGAATTCTTTTAAACAAAGTTACAATGTTTTGTTGGAAGCTGTGACCAAGATTCCGTTTATAGTATTTCCGTTTAGTATACAGGGTGTAAACAGACCCTTCACGAAGCCGTAAACCAAGCATTATGTACATCAAACTAAGTAACTTTACGAAAAATTATTGCTGGGAAACGACTTTTTTTTTAGGGTGAAAAATCACATTTTACGGTAAAACTTAATGTAACACAGTCCAAACATTGTGCTGGTGGATGGATTGAATAGTACGGGGGTCGTGAAGGTGTTTAAAGTAAAAATCTTACATTAGAAACATGTATTTAAAAAAAAACTTGTGAAAAAGTTGGAACTTTGACCCCCAATATCTCCGTAACTAGAAGGTTCCCAGGTATGGTCTAGAACAAAAAAATGATCGCAATGACGGGGAGAACAAGTACCTTTCGGCTTCGTTAAGGGTCTTTTTACACCCTTTATAACATTTTTTTGTATGTAATATTCTAACGAACGACGCGGACGGGTGAAATCAGCTGATCAGTTCCTGCCTAGCTACAGAGTTCATCGAACTCGTCGTCGCGCTTGCCGTTCGCTAGGTGCGTTTTGCCACGGTAACGATACATTGCACATGAGGAAATAAAACAAATACAATTTATTGGTTTCTCACAACGTTCCTGAAATCGGTTCTTGTACCGGTCATCTAGGTATGATATGATATACTAAATTCACCCCATCAGTTTGTGGAGGGCTGTCCCTTACACCCTGTATAGTACTAAGTATGTACTTACTTAGTACCTATTAGAAGAAGTGTGATGTGATCTATTTGACTCATTTTTACTGAACCACTTATAATTATTAAATTTAAAACCGGTGTGTACCTTGTACAAACAAACGTTTGATTGTTTTATAACTCTAATCACCCCTAAGACTAAAACTTATTTGTGTAATTCAACAAAACCGTTTTGGTTCTTTCCCGGCCTAGTTATAACGATGGGGGTCTCTGCTCTATTTTTATGCAGGCTCTGTTAAAACTTCCCGCCCGCCCTATTACGCACGGCTCCCTAGACGTCATGACCGTCTATCCGCGTGTAGGCCGCTACTGTAGGATGATAGGATACCCTAATTACAAAAAAGTGGTGAAGAGAAAGACTGCTAAGATATTGCGGTTACTTTTTTACATTTCTGTGACTAACTACTGCAAAACTTCTGCAAACGTTACAAGCGTTGCGTGGCCGTCGCTTGGTATTTGACAACTTTCTTTTATTTATTTACTCAAAGCGTGACTTGTGTTATTACTGGGCTTTTTGTATTAGTCATGTCATGGCGCGGTCTTGTGGTCATGCCCGCACGCCCGCCGTTTGACCCTAACGTGATTATTGATATCGCCATACTATCACGTACAAAAACGCCTCGTTTATTCGCACGACAGAATTCAGAAACAGTACATGGCTATCCGACTATATTTCACGGTTTAAACACGTAGTTTGTGATCTCCATGTTCAAGCGTAAGAAGTATAATTAGCTCCATAATTTGCGAGAGTGACATTGTAGTATGTTGATTTTTATCGCATAAGAAGGTAAAACATAAAATTAATAATGCCTCTTGCCAGTCGTCCATTCAAGTACATACACATTCAATAATTTCATCTGAATGGATCAACCTGCGTATGATCACCGTAAAAACAAGTAAAAGTAATAATTCATCACACTCCTTTAGGTACGAAAAGTAATTAATTCTTATGTTTTATTAAAAAAAATCTTCCAACACGCACGATTAGGTGCAGGCTACCAGAGAAATCGCAGTGTATTTATAATTTAATCAACAATTAACGATTAACATGGGTATGAGAAACTACACAGTCCGTGAAAAAATATTAATTCATCATTTTGCACAGTTTACACCACCCACATACTTATGTTCATAGGTACAGTTTATGGTTTGTATTCTTAGACCTGTCATCATCATGACTGGTCTTTGAAACTCGGCTTTACAACTCAGACATTTGTTTTCTACTGTCTGTGGCCTATAACTACAACAGTCTATCTTAACTTTTCATTCTGATTTGTCTCGATAATGGATTCTTTTCCTTTTCTATACCTATCAATTTATATCGCTACGATTTATTAGGTTATAGGTACAAAATGATAACCATATCTGTGTAGAACCTACCTAACTCAATCAGCATATTGATTAGGATTTAATGCCCACGAGATCTTCGACGAGCTTTGGGATCTATAGTGATAGCGTACGGCTGATCCAAGCAAGTAATCCAAGTACTTTCTCAGTTCGCTAATAAACCTATGTAAGTAGCACCCTTGGTAGTCTACTTTTATCTGCATTAGTCCAATTCAAGATTTATCTCTGCAATACCTAAGGATCGTCGGTATCATGGTTTAGTTCGACACTCACGTGTGCTCGAGGTAACTGTTTTTTTTCGTTAGCTTTCCTTCCGCGCTAGCAGTTGACTTTGGCACATTAACCCTATTGTCGTAGTCCCGCTAAATAAAAGAAAAAACTTTCGTTTTCAAAAGACCATACATAACGATCTCAAGTTGATGTTTTCTATGTAATATGATTTACATTGTAGAGTCGTATAACTTAACTTTAACTAAGTAGTAAATCTAAATGACTGGGACTCAAGATATACATAGTTTTAAGACTGGATATGCTCAATAACCTTGGTTTGGACCAAGGTTAAAGTCAAACAAATATCTAGTAACTTAACTGGTATTTTCGCATTTGTAGTTCTGTCTCAATTTTATAATATTGCTTAAATTCTTTTGCGACAAGTCTTCTCCTTGCGGTACTCCGTGCCACTTAGTAAACCGGATTGTTTTTGTAGAAATAAACCAATACGAATTATATTTTATCAGTAGATATCACATGCATAGAGTCTTATAATAACGAATTAATTAAATGTCTTGATTCTTGTCACTTTTTAAAATGTGAAACTTCATTGATGCACCTTGCATCGTTAATCAACAAACAATGCAGCACACTTTTTTGTTAAGTATGTGAAAGTTTGAATCTAGTTCGATTTGAATTGGCATGCCGTATGCATCTTGATAAGAATTATATACCTAATCGATTTACATTAAGATATCCTTAATGTTTAAATATTGCATTTATTGTCGCAGCAGGTATCTGTCATAATAATATATCAAATCAAACATTTTACTCTTTGACACTAGGACACTGCGAGATCGTCGTGCATTTCTTGACTTGTAACGATTAAATTGTTATGTTATTAGATCATAAATTAAAATTCAGCATAACATTATTTTATTGTAAACCAATCCAGATCTTGCCAAAGTATTAATTTTCTCACAGGTTCGATTTGATAACAGAATATAGGTTCCTAAAGTCTGTTTTTTAATCTCGGGGACTAAATTGACAAGTAACAATGGCAAACTGACATAGATTTCAATAGGATTTAAGTCAGTTTTGACATTTTCACTTGTCAATTTAGTCTTCGAGATTAAAAAACAGACTATAGAGATATCTCATTTAACTTAGTTCTTTACTTCGTGTAAAGTTTCAATAACTTATAAATTAATAAAACTTGTGTAAAACTGCTGACACAAAAGCATAAATTATAAATTAATAACATAACAATTAATTGTAAACACTTACCTTGTAACACAGTGCGTTATTCTCTGTTCGTTATCTGGATATCATTTATTTGGTTTCTACTTAGCAGTTGGCACACCACAACTTAGTACTCGCGGAAAACTGTATGTAATGAAGAGAGGTCACGTTCCAGTCCTAGCAGACGAGCGGACTCCGCTCGACTGGCAAGTATTGGCAACCGTTGGTGGGTTGGTGCTCGCCGTGTCACGCCGTCATCTGCGTCATCCAACACGACACACAACCGGAAAGTGCTTTCTCTCACAACAATGTTTGTAAAACTGCTTCTAATTCCCCGCAATAAGGTCTAATTCGTATCTGTGGGAACCGCCAATGTGTTCAGCACGAGTAGAAGTTGTACTTTCCACTCTAGTGGTCACAGTATAGAAGCGAGTTTATAAAAGTTAGTTCGGTCTCTCCGTGACGTAGTCTGAGTATTCCCAACTCTCGTCTCATCTGGCACTTTTCCCGCGGATAAAATTTCTATACTACCCGATATTTAATATGCAGCACTTAGTTAGCGAGAAAATTCCTAGAGAAATTCAATATTATCGGTTTGTACAGCCGCCAAGCATATCAAGCTTCTACAATCTGTAAAATTTCTTTAATATATTTTAGACTTTGTCGCTTAAGTATTAGGTTCAAAGTTGATTGGGAAAATATGACAGTTTCGGGTAGTTTGATGTGCTGGCGTCTGTACATTTATAACAGAGTAACATTCTAAGGTCACGGAAGGTTACTAAGCTTAGGGTAGGGGTCAATCAGCTTCAATTATTATCACCTTTTTATAAGGAGATTTAACGCAAATAAATTGTGATTGCATGACACGTAGATCATAATACTTAGTCTGTTGAAAGCTTTGTAGGTAAGTATATTTTATACTCCTTTTTTACAATTTTATTTGTCTAGCAGAATGACCTCGAATAACCCTCTTACGGTTTTGAATTTGATTTTAAATTCCAATATTCGGTTGGACGACCTAGATTCCGATAGTTCTAAGTTTGGTTATCGACTTTTAGGGGCCTATTAATAACTCAAAACGAAAATAAGTTTAGTCTACTGACGTCACCACTACTACAAAATTAGTCTCAAATTCAAGTCTTTTGGGAAATTATTCGGTTCTCCGAGATCCGATCCCCGCGCGGCCATGACCTTTCGAATGATAAATTGAATCCTATACGACGAATCCTAAACAAGCTTGCTGCCTTCGACTTCGGCTGCGTGTATTTTTATCCCCCGACCAAAAAACAGGGGTGTTATAAGTCTGTAGTGTGTAACTGTGTGTCTGTCCTTGGCATCATGGCTCCGGATCGGATGAATCGATTTTGATTAAGTTTTTTTTTCGTTTGAAAGGTGTCTTAATCGAGAGTGTTCTTAACTGTGAGGTTTCAAGAAAATCTACTCAGCCGTTTGAAGAAGAAGACTTGTCAATGATATTATAAAACTATGTTACCTTGACCTGGTGCACAGGCATCACCAGGATCTTGCAGGATACCCAACCCACCAGAAGAACTACTCAACGATATACGGCTTCCAGTTTGTGTTGGGGCTCATACGATGCGTTTTAACGAGCACGAAGGTTTACGCGAATGTGGGGATAGAGTCGATGGTAGCGTGTCTACCACTCATTTAAGTTTAAAAATCATGAAATAACAAAATAATTTTAAAGAAACCCCCGACACAAACACCACCCGAGACGAATAAGGAAAAAAAATACATCTAAATATTGGCCCTTTACGTTTAATATAAGTGGAATATTTAAATCCAAGCGTCGCGTCGCATCGTTGTGTCGTGTGTCGGGGTCCGTTTTTGTGTTTTTTATCACTTTTAAAGACAAACCTCCAGGTTAGCCTATGTTCATCGCCAGGTTCGTTCCCACTAGTTGTACTAAACAGTTCTACGGTAGAACTAATGAGAATATTTTTCCCACGAGTCCTACGATTTCTACGAATATCCTTGTTTCTCATCTCCTACTTGGCCAATTTCCTACTACGTACTAGGAGAACAAAGACCCCATTGGTTTTAAAGTGTAATTGCATAATAGAACCGGTAGAACAAATGGGAATTTTTGGTCCCACTAGTTCTACGGTTTTGTACCACCTGAAATCGTAGGACTAGTGGGAACATAAAGGGTGTAAAAAGACCCTTAACGAAGCCGAAAGGCACTTGTTCTCCCCATCATTGCGATCATTTTTTTGTTCTAGACCATACCTGGGAACCTTCTAGTTACGGAGATATTGGGGGTCAAAGTTCCAACTTTTTCACAAGTTTTTTTTTAAATACATAATTTTTATGTAATATTTTTACTTTAAACACCTCCACGACCCCCATACTATTCAATCCATCCATCAGCACAATGTTTTGAGTGCGTTACTTTGAGTTTTACCGTAAAACGTGATTTTTGACCCCAAAAAAAAAATATTTTCCCAGCAAATTTTTTTGCGTAAGTTTACTTAGTTTGATGTACAGAATGCTTGGTTAACGGCTTCGTGAAGGGTCTGCTTACACCTTGTATATTCCCATTAGTTCTACCGTAGAACTAGTAGGAACGAAGCCATCGCCAGGAGCCTGGTTTTTTAAACATTTACTTGAGTTATGAAGCGTAGAGAGGTATTTCTAATCTAAATAAAGGTCCATATTATTATCCTACTGTTCTGCTGCCCTTTGCCTGTTGTCATATCATGACTCTTAACTCAAGATTTAGTTCAGTGCAGTATAGGAGTTTAGTGAGGTTTAGTACTAGTTTAAAATAGGCAACGAAGGTTTCGCCAGTTACTCGGGTATCCTACCTGAATAACAGGCGTAAAAGAAAACGAAAAAGAAACAGTTTTCTTAAAGGCTTGTCGCGAGAATAGAAAAGGGAAAAAGCCATACGCGACAAGCTTTTAAGAAAACTGTTTCTTTTTCGTTTTCTTTCCTCCAAGGTTTATTTTCTTCTTTTAAGTACATTTCCTTTCATTTTACTTGATTAACATCTTTTGCGTACCCACTTCGCTAATCTCCGTCGATATTGGCCGCCCGTAACCTGAAGTCTGTTAGTAGGATTTTTTTTCCTTTTATAAGGCAAATAGCTTTTGGAATCGAAAAGTAACAGACTGCATTTTAATAAAAGCTTGTTATTGAAATTATTTTTTCAAGTAAGTACTAGCTGTACCCAGTATGCTTTGCAATGCAATTTTTTCTACCTAGAACTACCTCCTTGTATTTTTTACTACTCGGCCCACACTGCCTACCACCTACCTACCACCTACCTACCACCTACCTAACACCTACCTACCACCTACCTACCACCTACCTACCACCTACCTACCACCTACCTACCACCTACCTACCACCTACCTACCACCTACCTACCACCTACCTACCACCTACCTACCACCTACCTACCACCTACCTACCACCTACCTACCACCTACCTACCACCTACCTACCGCCTACCTACCACCTACCTACTACCTTATAAACCATCCCTGACCTATGTAGAACAACTATGCAAAATTTCATCAAAATCGGTCAAGCCGTTTCTGAGTTTTAAGCGAGACTAACGAACAGCAATTGATTTTTATATATATAGAAGATAGATAATTAAAAAGAACAATGTCAATAGTTTTACAGTTTGTACGGACCAGTAAGACATTTCTGCCCTAACAAGCCCTAACACCTATCGCCTTAGGTTCCTAACAGATAGACTAGCAATAACGAATAATTAATGTTGGCTTGAAATGCGGGATGCCTGTTACTATGACCGTTAAAGTAACAGACGGAGACCGTCCTGATGGGCTATATGCACTCCAGTTTACCATATGTTCGGCTCTGCGAGCTTTCCCGGGCCACTCAACTAACTTCGAAATTCCGGGCTGCTGCTCAAAATACCTAATAGTAAAAAAACCAATAGCGCTTTGACCGACCTAGGAATTGAACCCAGCGGTAGGGTTCAAAGCGCTATTGGTTTTTTCATCAGCACGACAGCTCAACCCGATCGGGGTCCTGTGCACCGGGGCGTATTGTCACGCGGTCGATTTTCTGACATAGAATTATTTGACAACCGCGTTGGTTTCGTGGTCGCAGGCGTATCTGCAGAGCATGGGATCCTGGGTTCGATCCCTGTTTTAAACTATATTGAGTTTTTTCTTAATGTAAAAATTTCAACCAGGAGCAACCCGACCTGGAATCTAGATTGTTTTCCGTTATGTGATAATACAGGCTGCTCACTATAACATGACATGAAAGACACGCCACGGTGACTGAATTTGTGACACGGGCGAGTTTAGGTACTAATAGTACCTAAACTCACCCGTGTCACAAATTCTGTTCCTGATGACTTCAATCAATGATCTTGCAGAACTGCTCTTGGAATTTAATGGGTAACCTTACCTTGGCCTAAATTTCCTTTCATGTTTGTTTCTAAGTCTTACGTTGACCTCATTTTCATTGAAGTTTTGAGAACATCACCTCGACTGACCTATTATAAAAGATACCCCTTTGCTTTGATCTTTCGTCCAAGGCCAAGAAAATATACGTTTTAAGGGTTGTAGCCACCCAAAATAGCGTCTCAAACTGAGTAAGGTAGTAAGATCCACTATAGTGACTTGTAAGATTCAGAGCCACAGAACCCTTTTTTACTGTTCTGTGGTCAGTACATTACTCATATCTACGTATTACCTGTGTTAGTTGTGTGCTCCACAGTTACTTTCAATCGGGAAGAATCTAATTTGTGGCTTTGATATGTTGAGTGCGTCATGATTCTTTTGGCGCGTGGCTATAGTCGGAACTAATGCTGCCATCTTGTTTTTTCAATATAATTTCCACATATAATTTCACAAAAGATTAACAGCAGCGCCCTCCCAATAAAGCCATTCAAGCGCCAAAATTCAAACCACTAAGCATGGACACGCGTCGGCGTCGGCGGGTGCTACTAGAGGCGCCTATGTCGACACTTTTCATGCAAACCAGGGCATGTCACTGTTATTTAGTTGCACAATGACAGAAAGACGTTTATAATCTGACTTCTTTGAACGGCGCTTCGGCGCTATGATACTTCATTTGGAAGTAAACTTTACGGCACGGTTGTGGCAGTGGCTGATAGATTGACTGCTGCGCTGCGTGTCTCGGGTTCGATTCCCGCACGGAACAAATATCTGTATGGCCTACAGATAGTTGATCCGGGTCTGGCTGTTTGTGTACATGTGAATTGAAATGTTTGTAAACGCACCCACGATAAAGGAGAAATTAATAGTGTGGCGCAAAGTTTAAAAAAAAACCGACATTTTTGAAAGGCTTGTGCGCTCGTCGTACTTTCTGCGAAAGATTTAAATTAGATTAGTACTACCATTTCTAGACGCTGCCGTCGCCCGTCGTAGTGATTCCATACTCTGAGAGCTGATTACTAAGTTAATCCCATTTCATCAGGGTATATTGCCTTCTAACCTCCGCAGGTAAAAAACCCGAAAATTCGAATGGAATTCATCCAGAGGAATTTAATGTTAAAATATTTACGTCACAAAGGAACCCAAAATACAAGCCAGTACGGTCTACATATTTTGGCTGCCACTTAAAGCATAAAATATTCAATACGATGAGAGAGACTGATTTTAGTTATTCAAAATACCGGGTGTTGTCAAAAAAGCCGTCATCTACCCAATCATTCTGTGCTATATTTTTAGTGTGCAAAATGGCAATAATGACAACGACTTTCGCTTTCGGTTTTGCTCCTGTCAAGTTCATCAACTTATTTCAGCGTATATTCTGATTTAATTCGAGTTCAATTAGGCATTTCTCGTTGATCTCGTCTAGTCTAGTCTAGTCTGTTGAAGTAGTATATTTTGTAGGATAAAATAATTTTGGAGTTTCTCAGGGCAGCATTTTGGGACAGCATTTATTTTCAAATGCAAACACAGTTTCGTCGAGTTTGCTAACGAAATTGTTGAAAACTATGATAGCTGCAAATATAAGGCAACAGTTTAATATTAATACGTCGTTGGCGTTGTGCTCGCAAGAGCTACTGCTGAGCTAAGATGAGATCCCAGTGTCATTTCCCAAGTAAGCAGTGTTATTAGTTTAGTAGCACCTAAGTTTAGATATGTACCCGGTTGAGGTCAATTTAGGCACCCCCTATTACATGGGACTTAAACATACCTGGCGAAATGTAGGGTACATGTACTATAATATAGTTTACACCTCAGCCAAACCCTTCAGGGAAACACAAGCATGTTGTTAATATTTAAAACCCACTTGGTAGTGCTTCTGCATCAATTGTATTTGATTGATTTGATTTAACCATCTTTTTTAAGATAGTAAGTACCTAATTAATAAGTAGGCCATTGAAATATATAGTGACGTACACGACCTTGAATAGGAATAGAGCACGTACAATGCCAATACTTGTGCATCTGGGGCAGTATAGAGCTCGGAGTAGATAGCTTAACGGATGAGGGCGGCGCGGCGCGGTGCGCTGAGGGAGTATCGATCGTTGGCTGCAAATTGCCGCCAGTGCGCGCGCAGGAGACAGGGTTAGTGTCGGCCCAACGAGGGCTTGAGGTTTTCCCGCGCAGTGAAACAGCGCATAGCTGCGCGCAAGGCCAAACAAAGGGGCGAAGAGAGGGGTGTCCTCCGAGGGCGCGAGCTCGGCCCGGGACCCTCACATTACGTAACATTAAACGCACAGGACGGCGCACAAACAATGTGATTTTATTTTATCTTAAATTTTTCTACTGTTTTTGATTACTTATACAATTTTTAGGATTAGTATTGTGATATTATGTTAACTTGCGAGCAACCAATTGAGTTTTTTTAACGTATTATAATTTTAGATCTACTTTATACCCAATATCTTGCAAAAAATAAAACGAAGTAAATTCTAAAAATTTTTTAGTGAAACGGCAGTGAAAATTATCGGGACAGTGATCATTAAATAAATAACAATCGATCGATCGGCTTAGGAATTTAAACGCATTAATAATTATATAAGTAGTAGTTAAGGATAATGAAAACGTTTTCAAAACAAATGAATAGTATTGCACTTAATGTGACAATGCGAAATAATTCATTTCATTAGAAACAAAGAAGTATTTTCGCTTTAGTCTTATGTCGTGCTGATATTCTCAAGATGACTATGGGTAAGTTTTTCATTATGTTCTTTTAAATTGGTACCTAAGTGAATTTGGCCCTTATCTATACAGTGATAAGTGTGATAACCTTATACGATGGATTTACAAAAAATTTCTTGTAGGAACACATTTTAACTTCTAGGTACCTAGCAGTATATAGTATATAACAGCTTTATTGATTGTCGTCGGTAGTAAAAGTGTAGGTAACCCCAAAATAGACTAAATAGGTAAATATACCTATATTTAGCATGTGAGGGGAGCCCGTGGTTATATAATAACAGCCTTACAGGTCGATCTTCCGGGTTGAAACGTGCCAAGGTCGACCCGTAAATGGGTGAATTAGATACCGAGTTTCCTCCGTGCCTCGGAAAGCACTTTATGCCTTTGATCCCAGCTGTCATTTGTAAATCTTGGGCAGTCAGACAGTAACTGGGTAATAGAGGCCAGATGCGCATCTACCAGTTACTGTCGCTCCATGAAAAATACTGGTACCTATTCAGCTGCATCCGGATAAACTGAAAATTGACCCCAACATAGAGAAAAAGGCTAGGCAGATGACAGATTTGGTATATGAAGCTTTATTTATATCTAATGACAACAGCCTCATTAGGTATAATGCTTAAGAAGAAACTCGCTCGCGTCAATTGGGCGACGGTTGTTCTTTGTGCTACCCCACCGATGAAGACAAGACGTTGCGACGCAATAGGATGAAGGCAGGTTTCCCTGGATATTCGTTATGTCTGTTAAACACTTTATACTTCTCTCCTGATTATAATCCACAGTCAACAATACAAGTTAATACCTAAACCTATGTTTAGAGTTAGATCCAAAGAGGTACAGAAAAAAAAAAACATTTTGCCACACTGTCATTATTTATTGAGTAGGTACTTACTTACCTATATCAGGAAAGTGATTGATCGCTCTCCTGGTATAAAATATGACTCGCGACATTTTTCATATTTACAATAACGGCTTACATGTACCTACATACTTGCCTATCTATTTTGTTGACTGTATTAAGGGATATTAAACAAAGTGGGCAACTCCTAACGGACTAGGAATCACACTAGACATTTGTTACTAATTCAAAGGGTAGGTAGCCGATTTTCCTTACGTATCCCTGAGGGTTTCATTCAGGATGGGGAAATTGGTTTCTTAACTCTAAACAAAGTCATTTTCAGGAAAAAAAAACTGTTTATTTGGCTTAGTATTCAAATTCTATTCAGTATTATTGAAACTGGTGTCCTGTTGCCATAACCACCCTGTAAACACTGACCTGTCTAGGTTTATTTGCACCTACGTCATATCAAAGATGCAACTCAATGTTATAATACTAGCCCGCTGAACGAGGCTCTTCCAAGCAGACAAACAATGCAAGATGCGTTGCGTCACCGGATGAGCGTCGCGGCTGAATCGCAGCGTCTCTCAATTCAGATGAAGTCACTATGAGGACATGCTCACTTTGCTCACACCTGGCCGATGAAGAAAAGTGGCCATTAAAAGAGGAAGGATATTATGTTATGAATAGAACAATCATCAGCATACTTAGTTTAATCTTCTTACTTAATATTATGGATGGAAGTTTGTTACTCTTTCACGCAGAAACAATGGTCATAATAGAGCGAATTACGACTTCTATATGAATGTAAAGCTTTCAATCAATTTTTGAAGTCTCCACATTTTTCTCTGCTTTTCGATTGCCGTTATGTAAGTTGAAGCCACACCCTATTTATTTGGTTCTCATGTATGTAGGTACATGTGTACTGTAGGCACCTTTGTGCAGAGTGAGGGTAAAGGTAGGTCAGGTAGTAAGTAGTAATACCTACCTATTTATTTGATTTTATTATAAAACAAGGTACCTACCATAAGTAAGGTACTTAGGTATTTTTATTTCATTTCATTTGGTGATATTTTCTCACGAGTTCCTCCTTTAATTACTTTACTGTAGGTACTTACATATTTTCAGATAAAAAACGTTACGTTCCTTCTCTTCTAACATGGACATATGTAGAGGTATCTACAATACCTCAAAATTATACATAGGTACTTACAAAGTTGACCAATTTTAATAAGTCGCTTAATTTAGAATGTTAGGTACCTACCTAATTTGTTTGTTAACGAGTGACATAATTTGAACGTTCCATCTAACCTGCCAGAATCTGACTGAAGTCAGTGTGTTTAGCGGCGCGCGCAGTGCGAACGTGCGCTCCGCAGCGGAATTGTGCGCGTGAGTCGCGCTGCGCCTTCCTGCGCCCGTGTCGTCCAGAACCCAGTGTCCACGGTGGTTCCTCAAGTACTCTATGTCCTCGGTTTACGACGCGTGCCGATTCACCCTTCCACCGTAACAATATCACGCTACAATTGAATTCCATCGTGCGTGACGAAAATTCCCGCGTTTTTCTCACAATTCACAAAGGCTATAAACCAGGCATTGGAAGTTACAATATAAATATCTGAAAAAGTCCATAAACAAATTGGATATGGAAAAGACAAAGTCATTTGCTATCTTGGACATCAACATCAGCGATAAGAAAGATGCAGACACAGAGAAAACTAATAACAACGACGTTGCTAAGAAAAAGAAGCCCTTTTCCACCGTTATAACAATTCGTAAGTGAACCATTTACTGCACTGAAAATAATAAAAAAGAGACTAGAGACGAATGCAAAAAAAAATGAGTATCTTTAATTCTTTACCAAAGTTGGAAACACCGAATGGACCTTATTTTGTAATTATGCGTTATGATGACATCATTTTAATTTAAGTTCCTAGTGACGTAGGTTCCTAACATGAGCAGCAAATTCTAATCTGGACTTACTGCTTTTGAACTGTGCCTCGTCGTTGTCGCTCTCGCTACCTTATTACACAGAATATCCCATCCTCTCACCAACCATTCTTTAACCATCAATAACAACAATAAAGTTCGATTCAATGTTCACACAGCATACTTGACAATCTTGCAAGAAAAATGATTACTGTAATGTACGCTATCCATTGTCTTACGGTAAGACCGTGGGAGGAACCTAGATCGCAGAGACAGGTACCTATAATCAAAAAACCTTTTAGAATGGTTAAAAATGAATAAAAACCTTTCATAAATGTTGGTGTTCTCTGTAGATTATAGGTTGTCATATCAATGAGATTTTAAATAATAACAAACTAGATAATTAGGTCATGCGGCGCCTTTAGTTTCGCTATAGATAAGAACAAGGCTTTGCGCGTGTGTATTGGGGCTGAGTGGCACGTTCGTCGCTTCCGCTAGTCGTCCTCATTGTCCTCGATATCAGGTGGCACGCGCCTCGTCCCTGGACGGCGAGCTGTGAGCCACGACGAGGCTCTAAGGGAACCAGTCGTGTTACACTCCGCTGCACGCGCGTTGCAATGCCCTGCTTCCTAAAGCTAAACAGACTTAGCTTAATCGTACGCACACAAAGAGAATAATAAACGGCCTACTGTTGTAAACTAATTAATGTTAATCACATAACTTCCGTAATTAATAGTGTGTCAAGCTTGTCAGCCATTCATATCTTACACCCAAGACCCATGTCAACTCAATGTTAGGTAGGGCAGTGGTTATCACAGATCGGGAAACATGTTCTAATGACATAAACTTGAGAATTTTGGAATAGTTTCTGAAAGGTAACACGCATCAATTAAACTAGTCTATTGATCAGCTATGTCTACAGGAAACGATGTTTACTAAATACCTTAGCCAAATACTTAAACCAATGTATTGTCGGTATCGTATCGATTGCAGCATAACTGATGAATTGAAATTATGAAACGGTATTTTTTCAAACCATGAATAACATAGAACATTTAATTTTGTTGACAGAACGTGATCGTGGTGAGCGTGATTACATCGGGTTCGCGACCCTGCCCGAGCAAGTGCACCGCAAGTCGGTAAAGAGAGGGTTCGACTTTACGCTCATGGTAGTCGGAGAGTCGGGGCTGGGCAAGTCGACACTCATCAATAGCTTATTCTTAGGAGACCTTTACAGGAACAGAAAAATACCTGACGCTCAAGGTAAGGACGTTTGTCAGCAAGAAAGAATGCTATTAAACTGCAACAAAGCGAGGTACTTAAATATATATTGTTCACATTGCAGACAGGATAGAAAAAACAACTACCGTTGAAAAGAAAACAATGGAAATCGAGGAACGGGGAGTAAAGTTGAGGTTGACAATTGTAGACACACCCGGGTTTGGAGATGCCATTAACTGCGAAGACTCATGGAGGGTTTGTTCTGCGTACATCGACGAACAGTTCAGACAATACTTCACAGATGAAAGTGGATTAAATCGGCGTCACATGCAAGACAATCGAGTGCATTGCTGCCTCTATTTCGTTCCGCCCTGGGCCCATAGGTAAAACACATTCTTGTTACAATAGAGACACACTTTAGTCACTTTACCTTCTCTTAGATAACTTTCTCTTTTGTTCTTTTGTGCATGCGTTGACTTGGAAGCTATTGTGTTGTCAAACAAGTCCCTTCACATACCTACTTTAAATTATACTGTACGAAGTTACGAACACCGTGTGTAATGAGGCGAATAATTTCAAATTGACCAATTTGCCGTTGGTCTCCTACTCGGCCAAGAGTTTCGGTTTATGGAGAAAATACACATCGACCCAATTCCACTATATGTATAAATAGATTCCATCTCATATAAACTATCACTCGTGTGCAGTCTACGGCTGTACGTGTCCGGAGGAGTGTATTATTTTTATTAGGTCAATTATGGTCAGGGCCGTAGCCGTAGTGATAGGAGCACCGATGCGGAAGCACGCGTGCCGTTAATGTTAGGTATACATGAGTTAGAACAGATTAAACTTCAAAGAAAAAAACTCAAGTAGCTAATCGAAGTAAATCTTCATTATATTATTAGGTACACTATCGAACGCAGTTATAACTGTACGAACTATCTATGAGTAGGTATGTACCAAGTAACACAAATCACTCTTGGCCCTATTTAAATTCAAACAGTTATTTTCAGAATATCTAATCGGTTACCGATAACAGGAAATTCGTGAAACGTGTGTTATTTAAATAATATTAATACATCTAATCAACACTATGCCACCGAGCGAATACATTTTGCGGGATAATTAACCAAATATCCTACAATCTACATTATAAAAATCCTTGCAGATGGGCAGATTAGACAGGCCTGTCGTCAACAAATGGCATGTTTTATTTAGCGCATCGTAACTCCACTTTATTTGATCACTAGCAATAAACAGATCAATAACGACTCGATGGAGTATGGCTATTAAAACTCTTATGATGGCTATGCCAGCCCTTTTCCCCTCCGAGATACTTCTCAACATACATTGACATCCAATCATGGTCGTTAAAAAGTCCATTGAGTGAATTTTGATTTACTGACACTTTCTATTAGATTCAATTGATTGGTGTTGTGTTATCGTACGTAACAAATTGGTTAAATGTAAATCGAAAGATTTCGGCTGTTGCCAATGAGATGTCAGCGGTATGTTTTTTACGGGGCGGATAGGTACAACCTAAAGGCCCTAAACTAAAGAGCAATCTTATTATTTTTATCGTCATCATCCTTAAACAAATTAGGTTATATTTTATACCTATCTGAATCATTGAATTACCGAAGAATGGAATTGAGCCACATAGTATACAGCAATATGTTGAGAATAATGTCGGTCATCTGTTTATTACAGGATGCGAGTTTGTCGCTTAACCAACACCACAATTTTGTCTAACAACAACAATGTACACTAATACAACGGCTCATTACAGCTTACGTCACGTGGACTTGGAAATGATGAGACGACTGCACCGTAAAGTGAACATTGTCGTAGTGATAGCGAAAGCGGACTCTCTCACAGCAGCCGAGGTAAAGCGGCTCAAAATGCGCATACTCAACGATCTGGAAGAACATCAAATACAAGTACGAACAATTTTTCGTAGAAACTCTTTAGTAGGTACTTTTGATTACTAACCGAAATGCAACAATGCATTCTGTGAATTGTTTATTAGGTTTATCAGTTCCCTGAATGCGATAGCGACGAAGATGAGGAGTTCAAGCAACAAGACCGTGAGTTGAAAGCGGCGGCTCCATTCGCTGTGGTCGCTTCAGATGTAGTACTAGAGGTGGGAGGCAAGCGCGTTCGTGGGCGGCAATACCCATGGGGAATCGTCGATGGTAAGTTTCTCTTCTGTCAATTAAAGTGAAACATATCATATTTCATGTTTTCTTTATAATTAATGTTCATGGATATTTTTTTAATGGAAAAGAATGAGGAAGCCTTTGCTCAGCCGTGGGACAGAATAAGTTAATTAAAAAAAAAGTATCTGCCAGAATAACAGCGTAGCACCATGTAAATATTGGCGTCGTACAGGACTTTTATTTTTAGATTTTATTTTCACTCAGGATCCGATCAGGGATCGATGTTATAAGAAAACGCTAATTTCGCCACATCATCATTTGTACCTCGATCTTCATTCGTGTCCGTTATTAAACAATGACATTGGTACTTTAATATGACTATAGTTAGTAAACACTAACTGTGTTCTAAAACAAAAATCTAATAATAGATCGCATCACATCCGACGACCGTGGTCTAGTAACTAACCCACAGATTAGTAACACAACAACGGATTACTCATCGGTGAAAATGAGTTTGAAAACGATGCAGCAAGCAACAAATCGGTACATCATCTTCTCCGTTTCCCACACTACTTGAAAAGTAGGCACCTAGAGACTGATTATTTAATCAAGCAGTAATAGAACCATAGAATGTAGGATATACTCGACGATAATACGGGGTCCAAAATGATTCCTTGCAGCACACCGCAACAAAACCGCGCGGTTCAGTGCGTTTCACGTTTTATTGATATCTATAGTAAGTAACAGTAGATACCTACTATTGCTATTGATATCAATAGCACATTACCTACCCATTTTTACATGTTGTACATGTACTCAGGTCTCAATGACAGCCGAAATAAATTAGTATCATTATTTGTAGGAGCTCAAGGTTAAGCGCTTGCCAGACTGGTCTGCGGATGGTGACCATCCATTACATACCAAGTTTCCTCCATGTCTCGGATCTTTGAAAGTCGTATACAGTAGTCTGTGGCCCGAAAGTCTGTCAACCAGTCTTACCAAGGTGTATCGTATTACCAAGTAACTAGGTTGTGGATGTCAGATAGGCAGTTGCTCCATGTAAAATACTGGTATTCAGCTGCATCCGGAAAGATGATGATATTTGTTGGATATTAATCAGAGATCATTAATTTCCCATGTAAACAGTGGAGAACCCGCGGCACTCGGACTTCACGAAGCTGCGGACGATGCTTATCTCGACACACATGCAGGACCTGAAGGACGTGACGCAAGACGTGCACTACGAGAACTTCCGCGCGCAGTGCATCTCTCAGATATCGCAACACGCCATGCGAGAGAGAGGGTTTGTAAATATTACCTTTTTTCTATCCCTTCTACTTCATCATCATCATCACCAAATCAGCCGAACGATATGTACCTACAGAGTTTGACCACGACTCCTTATTTAGTAAAGGAGTCCAGCTGACCAGCTTAACACTCTCTGACCAAATTTTTATAACAAAGTTCTAAGTGTTTCACAAGACCGTGTCCTATTCAATTTCAACGTAAATTAGGGATAAATAAGAGCCCAAACCGCCCACAGTACTTACATTAACGGTCACGCTGACCTCACTAACTAGACTAAATTGCCGGTGCTAAATAAAAGAGGGTTCACCTCAATAGACCATGAGTCGGGTCCTGAACCCACGAGCTGCTACTACCGTTAAATTAGTGCAGTAGATAGAATTAAAAATGTCGGAAGTCTAACTATATTTAGCTCAACAGTATTTCATTGGGCGTTGTGTAAAATGACATCTTACCTAAAAATAACTTAAACATTCAATGATGAACAGAACGATTTTTTTTTTCGAGTTAACCCGATTGTATGATCAGACAAATTGTTTTTCAAAAATGTGTGAATGCAGTTGCAGTTTTACTAACTTCACGTAAAAATTAGTTAAGTACTTCATTTTGATGTTTGGTTAGGTTAGGGTAGGTACTGCCCCTCCAGACCCTTCCCCCTTGACCCTTGTCCCTTCTACCTTGTATAGTCCAATATACAAGGGTCAAGGCCATAATACCAAATTAAAAGGCCACCCACACTGCCTAGTAGGCACATAGTACCATATATACTGGGTTTTACGCGAAGTTTTTACCTACAATAACTGGGCTTAATAGCGGTTTGGAGCGTTTTCTAGTAAGGTTCCATTTCCATTTCAAGTTGACTAGAAGCTTCTTGGGCTTTTTACCCATTTTTTTTTTTTTTTACAGAAAGCTGAAGAGAGACTCGATGGGGAACAACAACGACGTAGTTATCACGGACACCGACCGCCTGTTGCTGCAGAAAGACGAAGAGGTAACACTCCTACTGTTTGTTCTACCCGATTTATTTGCCTGCACATGCTCTTTTGATGTTCATTTCTTAAAACGACAAATTAGTATGCATCGAATGACGTCATTTTATACAATTTTTTCGATTCGAACTCACAGCCGAATTAGGCTGGCGAAAATTTTCAAAGGACTAATTAACTTTACTCTCAAAAGAAATTACTAGTTAGTATGTAGTTTATAAATTCAAAACGTGTTCTATACGAAACTATCATATCGTTCATGGGCCAATAATCAATGACTTTACTTTTCTTCACAGATCCGACGTATGCAAGACATGTTGACTCAAATGCAAGAAAAACTCAAAGCTTCCGATAAAAATCACGACAGTATTATAGATGTATAGAAAATAGACTGCAATGTATGTAGGTAGCATAGCATTAAAAATTACCTACTCACATAGATATAATAAAATGAGAACCTCTTTAGAAAATTCAAATGAATTTAGATTTTTATAAATATAATAGTTAAATATATGGTGGAATAATTTTACAGTTTTCAAAGACAACCTGACTTATTTTATACAAGTAGATAGTTCCTAGGAATGTTTCGTTGTAAATGGCTATCAATTTTATGGCTATGGAGCGAGGTACACAACACAAATGTAATGTATGCAAAGAAGATATTATGGAGTTCCTCGCTCCAAACCTGAGGCGGGCCGCTAGCCGGGGCTGGCCGTGCGACCGTGGTGCGATGAGGAAACAGCAGTTGCGTCCGATGTGCCATGCCATGTCCAATATTGATGTGCACCAAATTAGAACGCGCGATAGACACCCACGCCGAGCCACTTACGTAACGCAAGGGGCCAGTTTGCGTAGAACAAAATATCCGAGCTTTTTTTTTCAGAAATACCCGTCGAACTATCTATATACCTACTTATCAATAATTAGGTCCAATTTAGACAAAATTTATAACATCTTATTATGTAACCTCAGAAGTAGGTAGTTATATTTTTGTCTCTGCAATAAGATTATACATAGTCTAAGTAGGCATACTATTAGTCCTAAAATCAACTCGTTTTTTTTGTATAGTTGTTATACCATTTACGTAGTTTTACTTGAAAATGTCATGTGAAAGGATCATAACGAGAGCTCTTAAAAGAGACGTTCATATCATTTTGTTTTTCAATTTTATTACTGTCATAGTTTTGCTGAAAACTTTCAGTAAAATGCGTAACTTTATGAGGGATTTATTAACCAGGAAAGGGGCAAAAAGTTCATCAGGTCTGTATAATTGTTAATAGGTGTAATGTTTCTTCAATCATCAGGCCCAAACTCTCTCAAAAATGAAGTAGGTAGTAAATTCTGTAACATAAAACAGAAATGCAATAAATAATGCAACTATGTAGGTACCAAAATCAGTTTATAAATGCTAAAATAAGTATTTATTAGAAAATTCACGACACTTAACACATAACAAGGCAATTATTAGTTTTTTACGATTATTGTATTTGTATTTTTTATTTCAAAATGTCATTAATTAATTAATATAACATTTCAAACTAGGTACCAGTTAAAAACCACCAAACACTACTGTCACTGTCTAGGCATACCAAAGCGTTTAATGTAATATGAATTTTGTATCTATATTATTGAAATTAAACAGTAAATTGATACTTTACCTACCTTTACCTTTTTTTGTAAAACTAACCCTTCCCAGATCTTACCAACTATGTAATTTATAAGCGTAAATACCTGCATTATGGCAAAAAAACCTCTTAATTTTTATAAACTTTTTAGGTGCCTAGAGAAAAATGGTCTTTTGCAACTTACAATAAAAGTTCGGTGAGTACCTATTAGGGTTGCGCCTCGTCTAGCCTGTTTCTCGCTCTAGCAATTGACGGTTCTGAGCATCAGAAAAAGATAATGTCCGTGACTACTGCCGGACCACCACCGCCAATCGCTTTCATATTTTCAATTGGTGCTAATTAGTGCTTGAACAGCAAAAATAGTGCCTTAGTAGTTTTCGAGAAAATCGACTTTGAAGGTGGTCCGGCGGTAATCAAGGACATAAAAAGGTAGGAGCATGGAAAAACCGGCCAAATGCGAGTCGTACTCACAAGCACACGGGGTTCCGTAGCACCAAACAATAAAATAAAAATATTTTGAAGGCTCATTCATATGTTAAATTGGGGTCTGGTTCATAATATCGACAGTACACCAAATCGATAGTACGCTATATCGACAGTACATTAAATCGACGGTACGCTACATCGACAGTAAACCAAATCGATAGTACGGATAGTAGTAGATCGGAATAATTAATAAATTTTTGGAGGAATTAATAGAACCATGAGATAATTCCGATCTTCATGTGAGCGAAATCTAGTTCACTATCATAGCTTAAACCGTTGATTTTTAATCAACGGTTTAAACTATGCGTTGTTCGTCAGAAGGCAGATTTGTCATGACCGTTTCTTGTGACTGTTCCTAAGTCTTTGGTTCCTACTGATATGAGACTATAAAATATCAAGTAAAATAATAATTTAACCATCTAGGTCCGTTTAAATTATAACCAAATACCAATAATCAAACCTATCCGACTCATTAGTTCCTCTAGTAATATCTTTGAATCCTAGCTAACGGCGAACACCCTGTACGTTATTATGTAGGAAGTTACACTTCGAACATGCGAGCCTCCCTTATTATTATTATACTCTTTGATGCGAGCTCGAAACGGAATTCTTAATCCACTGACATAGTACTCACTTTCTGTATCTAGATGACAGGGGGCGTTCCACAGGGTTCAACATTGGATCCGTTCCTCTTTTTAACACGTTCATTGCCAAGCCAAAATGCTGATCTTATCTAGATGGCCAAAATAAAAAAATTGTTGCTAGGGAAGACATTCAAAGAGTTTCTCAATGAACATGTTAGATAGATAAAAGCAAGATTTATTAAAAGAGAACTGAACTAGACAAAATTACATAAAAACTCACTGACCAGCCAGCTCTCCATATGAGTATACAAAGGCTCAAGCAGAGCGCAATGTAACTTATAACGTGAAGAGATAATCTAAACTTCATATCTAATATTATGAAGGTATAACATTGATTATTTGTAATATATTATGTTATATCTTATATCTGCAATGACTATTCCATTACAAAATAAAAATGGTACACTGATGGAAAGCGCGGACCAAAGCGAACGGAAGTTGCGGTCAGAGGTAATGAAGAGCAGATTCATACTCCTTTCCTTGGCCACTACTGAAAAATAATTTATATGGGATTGCCGGGAATAGAGAATAGAGTAGGCGGATAGTTGCAGATGTTCCTGACAAATAGTGAATTCTCCGCCTAGAAAGACTAGATATCAAAGTACAAAAAAATTTCCAGTCTGTGTGTCATCTGTGTGTCAAATTTTCAAATTGTCAAAATTGTCAAATGAACAATAGCGATTTTATGAATTCATTGCTGCGGATGAAAAATTAAACATTATTATTTGATATAAGCATTTTAATAAGTGTAAAGTTGAGTCCACTAGAATAGAGTATGCGATAGTATTTTTAGTAATCAAATAGAAATTCAAAATGGGTGACAGAGACCTTTCTATGGGTCCCCGACAAGGTGTAACCTATCCAAGAAAGGTTCAGTATTGTGGTAATTGTTCTATGCCGATAGAATATTGTGAATACTATCCCGAATACGATAAATGCAAACAATGGCTTGAAAAAAACCTGCCAACAGAATTTGAAAAAGTGAAAATCGGTGAGTTTTTTTGGGAGATTCTTGAAATAGCTAGGTTAAGTTTATTCATGGATTTGTAATGGATTTTCGTATTTATTTAACAATTAGGCAAATGGAATGAAGTGACAAAGAGACCACTAGTTTTTATCTGATTCACCACTTATTTTTCATCTCATTCCAGATGAAGAAGAAAATGCAGGTGGTGAAGAAGAAAAGAAGCGTCAGAAGCGCGGTGGCAAGGGCATGTTGAAGTCAAAGAAAAAGGAAGATGTCCCCAAGCTAGTGCAAGTGTCTAGGGCCCCTCGTGGCAAGAAGAAATCTGTCACTGTAGTATCCGGACTGAGTACTTTCGGTAAGTATTTGTGATCATTTTATGGTTTTCTTTATTTCAAAATTCTTCATTTTTGTCATTATCATCATTGGCAGCCTTTTCCACCCACTGCTAAATATAGGCCTCCTCCCATTCGTTTTATTGACTCACAATATATTACATGCATTCTCAAACCCTAAACCTATTTTTGCCTGTATATGAAGTAAAAACAACCAGTGAGGCTATAGCCAAGAAAAACAACATCCAAACAAACATACAGGCTAATTTGTAATCTAGAATAATAACTATATAATTTTTTTTTTTCAGATATTGATTTAAAGGTGGCAGCAAAATTCTTTGGTACAAAGTTTGCCTGCGGCTCTTCCGTTACTGGTGATGATGAAATTGTAATTCAAGGCGATGTGAAAGATGATCTTTTTGATATTATTCCAGAAAAATGGCCGGAGGTATTTCATTGAACATAATTTAGTATTTTTTTATTTGATGTAAAACATTTCTTTATTGAAGAATATACTAGTCTAAAATCTTAAATCTTCAATGATTATGTGAATAAATAGACCACATAATGTACCTGTGGTTGCATTTGCGTAGCCCACTTACAAATTGATTGCCAGAGAGATTTTTTACTTTTAGATTGTAACTGTAAACATAGTGTACTTTCACTCATACATTCAATTATAGATGAATTAAAAAATGTTATTTGCATTACTTCACATTAATTATTCATTTCCATTATATTTCCTTTTTTTTTTTCAGATTGATGAAGATAGTATCGAAGACTTGGGAGATCAAAAAAGATAGTCACAACTTTAGTGAATTGATATTAATTGATAATGCTTTATTTCTTAACTATTTTGATAGGTGCTCAAATAAAATTTCGAAAAACAGAACCTATGATAATATGATTATATAATATAATCACCACATCATCAACTTATGACACCCTCTCTTACTTTAGCCATTCTTAAAATGTTTAGAATTAATGCATTATCAATATTTTCTTATTTATTTTATGAGCTTCATAATTTGAATAAAGATGTGGAATTATTGTTTAGTTTCTATTTCGTCATGGAAATATTTTTGATTAAATGTAACAAAGCTTAATTCAATCATGTAGATTTGTAGAAGAACTTCACTCCAAAGCATCATAGCCATGGATAAAAGGTATGACCATAGGCAACAAGTACAAGAGCACATACAGTGCTCCAAAGATCTTTTGGCTCTTGAATGCATGTCATTGAAGGGGTAATTTAGTAGTTATGCTACACTACCTAAACGAACCCTCCTCTTCTGAGCTCTCTGCGCTTGAAGGGCAACAACAGGAGGGCACTGCTATTCAATATGTCTGTTTGTTTGCAGAAAAAGCATTAAAAAAGAATAATCGGCGTTAGTGTTCTATTTTGGCCATGCACACAAAGATCCATCTCATCCCATATTAATGTTGGGAGAGGCGTCTATTTTCCATCTGGTTAGTGAAATTAAAGAAGTTAGGTTTTACGATTAAAAGTATTATTCGGTACAGACGCCCGCACATAAAGCCACTACAAGCTGTCAAATTTCTTTAATAGATTTTCAACTTTACTGCTTAAGAATCAGGTTCAAGGTTGATTGGGAAAATTTTACAGTATCGGGTAGCTTGATGTGCTGGCGTTTGTCACAACTCTCAAATCTCAGATTTTTGGAGGCTACCTGAAGTCAGAGATTTAAAGGACGATGGCTATTTTCATTTTAACTCTGAGCGTAAAACCAACAGAATTGAAATGTATCTAAAATAGTAGCTTCTTTATTAGGACTTCACTTAATTCTAGAACAGCAAGTAAGTCACCGGAGATTAGAAATAGAGCCACTTGAAATACGTTGCCTATTTCTGTATTTTGATAAACATTTGACCTGTTATTCAAACTAAAAATAATTCTTGCTTAACAGGGGGGTTTTTCGTTACACAGCCTCTACAGTCCTTAGTCGATTGTAGGACCGCACGCATCGGCCTAGTTTGGATTAATAATTACTCTGTGCTAAGCTTTAGCACAATTTTTTATGATCTACTTTTAAAAACAAAAATGAATGTTGTGGTCAAATCTTCGATAAAATGCAGGAAATTTGCGTTTTCTAATTTTCAATTGGCCGTAGTTGAGTATGGTCTCCGGTGATTTTGGCACTTTTCACAATAGTATGAATTGGAGAACTTTTTATGAGCTGTGATTTGAGGTCGAACTAGCCATTCCACCCGTTTAACCCAAGCCCATTTTAACCAAGACCCTTTAGAATTTAAGTGTAATGGTAGAATTTCAATTTGTAATCTGGTATCATTGCTTTATAAAGCTTATAAACGTTCGATCCGGAGGAGGAAGCGCCAGGGTAGCCCGCGAAATTCAAATTTTGTTGATTAAAATATGATTCGCAACCGTAACATTTTAATGACTATAATTTAGTAGCTACATATGTGTTACGGTCGCGAATCATATATCGTTTAACATACAGCCTGATACTGACCTGCAAATTGCAAAAAAAAAGGTAAGATAATTTGAATTTCGCGGGCTACCCTGGAACTTCGCGCTTAAGTTTTTCCATAAAAATATTATATGATGAATAATGGCGCATGGGTTTATAAACTGCTTCCACGGCGCTTTAATTTGAACCAAACAAGAGTAAAAAAATCGACTACCTTTTCGATTTAAACTAAAATCAAAGAATCTGCACCTATTTTCCTGGCGGCTGCTGCAGGTTCTGAAAACCTCGAACGGTGCAAATACAATAACTAATTTGGTAGTTACATGTTTGAGCCGTTTGGGGTTGAATTACTAGGGCCATGGGGTCCGAGTACACACCTAGTATTTCGGGAAATCGCTAAGCGGTTGGTCGACTCTTCACGTGATCAGAGGGCTGGCCTATTTTTTGGCCAAAGGATCAGCATTGAGCATTGCTATCCAACGTGGCAATGCTGCTAGCCTTCTGAACACTTCACTTTTTAACGACCTTTATAGTTCTTTGGCCCTTTTGATACTTGTATATATTTTTATTATTATTTTAGATCTATTTGAAGTTTTTAAATAATGTTCATACTGAATTCAAAATGACTCTGATGTACGAAAAAAATATTAAAGAATCTCAAATATGTAGTTGAAATGCGATATCTGCTGTTCGTAATATTTGTACTTGTTTTTGTCATAGAAATCGATTTAGGTGTTCGAAAATTTGATGTATAGCTATAAAAGTCGTACTAGGCCCTATATATGTTTGTAAACTACTGTGAAATGTTGTGACCATGCGGTAGCATCCCGCTGATCAAACGATTAATTAAAAATTAGAGCACAAACAGATTTTAGATAGTTTTATTTTCTACTGGAAATAAAAAAAACTTGGAAAAATCGAGAATAATAAATTACTCGAAGTATTTATTTTTAATTAATAAATATTAAACGATCTTGTTTGTGGTAGTTTTTTTTTGTCGTAATGGGCAACATCGTCTTCTACTTCGCAAAACAACACAAAATAAAATCACTTTACTCATTTTGCATTCGTTGTGTGTTGTGTTTTGGTATAACAATAATGATACGTTAGTGTTAAAACAAAGTGAAATTATTACTTTTAATGGAAGCATGGAAGTGATTAGTAGCTAATTGTGATCATAATGTAGCGCTCAGTCAAGTTCCGAAATCCATTAACCATAAAAGTTATTGATCTTTTTATTGTATGAGACTGTAAATAAATATAAACTTTAAGAAACATGTCTGTGGTCAAAGGAAAACTCGTGAAAATGGAAGTCATCCAAGTTGGTGAATATGAATTCACCAAACAAGACATAATAGGGCACGGAGCCTTCGCCATGGTATACAAAGGAAGGAAGAGAAAGGTATGTGTATGATCCCAAGTTCCATGACGCGCTTTTGTTCTAACTTGCCTTCAGAAACACATCTAATGGCAATTTAGTCATGAAATTAGCAGATTCTCGTTTGCGAAAAATAACATGTTCTACATTAAGTACTAATATTTGATTTGTTTCGATCTTGGGTGGTGGTATTTCGTCGTATTTATCTGCCAAATCCAGCACTAATTTCGCAATCTTAGATAAATATTGCAATTTCTATGCTACGTAAACTAATGTTGAAAGTAATTAATAAAATAATGACAAATAATAATATTTTGTCTGGAGTAAGTGCGTGAAAATAATCAGCTGATAATGAATAACCTATAAAACTTGTAAACATTATTATCTTTTGATACCTACTTAGTAAATAAACATCCGCGTCGTTATTTGATTGATTTGTTTCCAAATAAATAGATAAAAATGTAAAATTATGATTAAGATAGGACTCATTAGCTTCAACTAACAATGAACTCCCATAGATTTAAATCTCCAACAAAGTTACCAGAATCAATCAAATCATCAAAATTAGTTATTAAACTAGTATTTTCAAAAAAATATTGTAAATATTGTACAGTCACTAAAATAATAAAATCATTACGAAAAATGAATGCTAGATAACTAATTCGAAAATAATATTTGCCTTATTTATGAATTGGTGATACTTGAAATGCACTCTAATTCAATGCAGACTGCTCTGCTCTAATTTCAAAACTGATAAGATAGGACTGATTCAGTGCCTATACAAATGTTTACAAGTTCACAGTCATCATAATTTTTAAGAGATTGAGGCTAAATTATAAATCATATTATTATTCACTTGTCAAACTAATTGCATAACACACTCACAATTTCAATGGTATATAAAATCATTTTGATAATTTAACACATGCGGAAAATGTAATAACAATATTATTTATTCAATTCATTTATTGCATCAAACTTGTATATGAAGTTCTTATACAAAATATTTAGAAACACACATTTGGCCAATATATAGCATGCAATAGTACAAGTTTATACACTTAAGATAATGGTTAAATAAGTCTATGCGTTAATGTATAAAATTTACAGGGATACTTTTGAAAGAACTCATCTATTGAATAAAAACACTCTTGTAACAACAGCTTCCGCAACGCAACACAAAACCTATTGAAGGGTAGTTGAGTAATTGACCTAGGCAAAGCATTGTAAATTAGGGAAGCCATATAAACGCAGCTCTGCCGAAAAAGTTCTAGCTTTGGAACAGCATTTCAAAATCTAAATGTGTAGGTTTCCTTTTATTTGTGTTATCTTTTCGTTCAAATAGTTTCAAGATTGGACCACACAAACCTGGCAACTTCGTTAATATAATGCATGGTACATAGATAGTGCGACTTGAATATAGGCCTACATGAGTCAGACCACTGCATTTTGAATATTGTGTTGTTCATTTTGTCGACCAGACAATATTAAGCAATGAATTACACATCCTGCAAAATTGTTCAGATTGGCTTAGAAAGTGTGATTTAACTTTATCATATATAAAAGGCAGAAGGGACACCTCACACCAATGCTAAAACGGTTACCGCATATTCAGTATGTCATTCTGAACCTCCTACATAGAAATTTTTCATTGGTAATTTTTTTTAAATTCAGGTGTTCAGAATTATGTACTGAATATGTGGTAAACATTTTAAAGTTGTTATCCCTTCCACCCTGTATAAGTGCAAGCTTTAAAAGCTTTACAAGAATAAAATACTGAATCTTTTCTTGATTGAAGCGGTTCTACTTATAATTTCACTGCTACTCTTTTTTGGAGCCTTAATAATGATTTGTTAATTGTCATCATTCACTTGCCCTTACCCCAATTTATTTGGGGTCAGAGCAGCATGTCTTCATCCACTTTTCACTTTTCTATTACTCGTCATGATTTGTTAATAATAATACAAATATTTTATTATTTATTATAATTCTCAAACTAATTACTGATCAACAAGTTTTTGATAGTTGTAAATCTCCTAAGATGTAGAATAACAACAACTTAATTTAAAGTTAAAGTTGAATTATTTGGCTCTCAGAAACAGAAGGTTAAGACCAATTACTCATCACAATTCATAGTACAGAATAATAAAGAACTAGTTATTTATAGTACTAGCCTACAATATCTTCCTTGAAGGTATAGTAGTAGTTTATTCCCACAAACTGGCACGGAAGTGACAAACATCAAGTAGGCAAGTGCGTACCTTTGATGTAGACACCATGGCTTGTCTGTGTGGAATAGAGCTACCTCTGTGCCTCTAGCACATCCCTGTACAGCGGGTGTAGATTGTGATGCTAGGGCAGCAGCATGCAGAGGCATGCTTTAGACGCATTCGTGGTCCTTTGATCAATTTATGTAATCTATAACATAATTATTTAAATAATATTCTACTATAAATCTCCAACAAAACATTTTTCGAAAGTAACTTTGCAATTTTTATCAATAAATCAATCCCAAGCAAGCATATATTTTCTTCATGCCTAAACCTAACTAAAGTCTAGTATTAAGTTTAGAAAGTAGAACTCATGACCCAACTCACTATTACATGGACACTAGTTTACTATATCTAAAAAATACTTCCTATGTGTGTATGATGTTATAAATTGTGAAAGTTTGACAACCATTCACGTTTTGCCACAGCACAAGATTCTGTAGCTTGCAGTTGTATTTAGATTGTTGCTATCATTAAAACATCGTATTTGTCGTCAAATTGATGTTCACATTATATATAAATGACATTTACATGGAAAAATAATTATGTATGCAGTTAGTAATTTAATATTGATAGAATACGTATTCCGAGGTGATCTGACAGATAACCAGAGTCCTCACAGAATAAGTAAGCTGAAGTGGCACTGGACCGGCCATATTAGCCATAGAGCCGATGACCGTTGGGGTAGACGTATTCTTGAGTGGAGACCGCAATCGGTAACCGTAAGGTGGGGGACGCCCTCAGGCTCGGTGGAGCGACGATCTTTGCTGGTAGCAACTGGACGAGAGTTGCCGAGAATCGAGTTGAGTGGCGTGCGATTGAAGAAGCGTATGTCCAGCTGTGGACTGTTGCAGGCTGATCTTGATGAGAATACGTGTTATAAAATGAATACACACTTTCAAACAAAAATGCCAGTATGAAGGTTTTTAAAACATACGCGTCCCATAGGCTTTTTGGATATCCCAAAGAATACATTGTATTTACAATAGAAAGCAGCATTCGTTTTCTCTGTAATTTATAGGTACCTAAATGTTGAGAAATACTAGGCGGGTGATGGTACGGCTTGCCAATATAATATAAATATTTTCAGGAAAAGTTTTGTCTATTATTTATATGCATGCAACAGAAGTTCGCAAATTCTCGTTTAAAATTCTGTTAAGGCTGACATTAGCTTAATTTGGTTAAGTTACTAGTTTTTTAAATCTAGTTGTTTCGGTATTTTCTTCAGCTTAGAATATACCTTATATAAAAGATAAAGCTGAATAATGAGTCTCATATCATGTGATTTCATGAAATTTACATTTATATCCATCTCGAAGTTTGCCAGCAACTTCCTCTATGTAGATTTTGGACTTTCCCGTACTAACTTTCACCCCTAGTGACTTTTTATTGGTAGAATTTTCAGAAATTTTTAAGCCAAAACTAACCCACCTTTCAAGCTGGAACCCACCACACACATTCACAAACTTTAATTAAAATCGGTTGGGACTATTATTCTGTTATAGTTTTTAACCAAAAACAAAAACTTGATTAAATGTGCATAAAAATGCATATTCAGCAAAATTCTCATCCCCCTTAGACCGTATGGAATTGGTCATAAGAGGAAATTTCTAAATTTTCTGAATTTTCTAAATGACATGTTTCAGCTTCAGTGGTTTAGACTCGCTTTGATGAGTAACATATCGTTTTTTTTTTTCATTCTAAAATGGGAAGTCATTCTTTTTCGTACGTTTTAGAGTTCCACTTTTCTGGATACGGTGCCTGCGACTGCATGTTATAGCTTCTCTCTGTGACATCTTGGCGTCACCTCTCGTATCGCCGGGAACCTAGGCAGCTGCTCGACTATTCCGGTTTCGGTTGCAGCTGGCTAAACTAGGTTACTTTGCACGTGTGGGTACTTAAAAATACACACTAGGTACTTATTTGTGAAGCCCTTAAGTAACTGTTGCAGTACCTAATGTTGTACGAAGGAAACCGTATTTTTTAATTTTTGTAAAAGCATTTGTTTGAATCCTATCCCGAATTCAAGTTGTAAATAGCAAAAAATTAAGAAAGTTTGAATTTTGCAGTATTGTATTGTATCGCGGTTTATATCTGCAGCTTCTTTAAAAAACATGTGTGACCTGATCTGACGTCGTGGACGAGCCTACCGGTTGGGTTGTATGTTGTGGCGGTCCAAGCGTTAGGTTTCTCGTCTTTGTTCTAAGTCACCGGACAATAGATGTCCGCACAATGCGACACTCAACGTGCTCACCGAGCCTACGCCTCAAGGGCGTTACACTAGGCAGTAGGCACGTGCATACACTCACAGGACATCTAAAACCATTTAAATATATTGTAACGACTTCCTTTGTACAGCTACTACTACTACTGCTACAGAGCATTTGCTGAGCTGAACGAACCATCCTGTGTTTATTAGTGTGTAAAAATCTTGAAAGATTAAACACAGTAGAATGCTTTTGTCAATGAAAACATCTGTGGGAAAAACTACAGGCCGACTGAGTGGATAATGAGTTAGTGACCTTACCTTAGTTATCTTCCATAATACATAGTTGCGCTTGCGCCCATAGGTATATGAACTCTCCAAGTGCCTATGATAATATGATATGAGTTGTTGTGAGATATGAGTCTTCCTTTTGTAAAATGTTACACCAATAGAAATCAAAGTCAATCGCTTTTGTTATAAGGAAGTAATTCCAAGTGTCTATTTGGGAGAGGGCACTGGCTCCTGTAACACAGGTATATCGCCTAGCACAGGCACAGGACTCAGGGACTTCACACAATTTTGTAACCTCTTTCTTGTCTATAATAAGATTATTTTTTAATATTTTTTGTCCTTTCCAGACAAATCCTAAATAGATCACAGATCATATCAACCGACAAATGAATAACTGTATACGTTATTTCTACAAATGTACTTAATAGCCCCTCTCAAGTATCGTTTGCCTAAGCACGAAATTGCCATTTCCATATACCACTCTTAATTCATTTCCCAAGGTTTTTCAACTAATCGTTAGGGTGAGCTAGTATAATTTTCTTGACATGACATTTAATGATGTAACAACGTAATTGCATTGGCAAACGAATGACGTTGGCTAGTGAGAAGTGCACCACGAACGGTGACCGTGACCGCACTTCAGACACCGCAGTATCAATACCTACTTCATTAAAATGTGTAGGTGTGGTGTAATCGCAGGTTGCATTATTATATTATAACTGCTTTCAATAATCTTAACCAATGTACTGGCGTGTTGCCTTATAAGATGCGACTACGATGGAATTGGTCTAACTACGATCTCGCACGGGGCTTGTGATGAAATCAGGTCAAATTGTAACCGCTCCACGAGCCTACGGAATGTAGGGCGGGCTAATGTTAGATCTGCGCCGACGCACCACCCTCTGGATAAAAGCAAAATTAAACCAAATCGCACTGAAGCTCAAAATAAATCCTTGCACGTTCCAACTTAAACTCTCCTGGATTGTGGAATAAACAAACACTAAAATATCTTCCGCCGAGAAGCAAATCCAAGACATCATGAATTGATTAACTTTTTACTTTTCAACGAGACTACAAAGTTACTGAAATAATGGCAAATTGGCAATAGTATTGCTTGATAACAATTTTCTTTGTAATCTTATATCCAGACATACATAATATTATACGGGGTGTAAACAGACCCTTCACCAAGCCGTGAACCAAGCATTCTGTACATCAAACTAAGTAACTTTACGCAAAAAAATTTGCTGGGAAATGACTTTTTTTTTTGGGGTCAAAAATCACGTTTGATGGTAGAACTCAATAAAATGCACTCAGAACATTTTTCTGATGGATGGATTGAATAGTATGAGGGTCGTGAAGGTGTTTAAAGTAAAAATTTTACATTAAAAACATGTACTTTAAAAAAAACTTGTGAAAAAGTTGGAACTTTGACCCCCAATATCTCCGTAACTAGAAGGTTCCCAGGTATGGTCTAGAACAAAAAAATGATCGCATTGATGGGGAGAGCAAATGCCTTTCGGCTTCGTTAAGGGTCTTTTTACACCCTTTATTATTTAATTATATTGAAATTGTGAAAATGACTGTCTGTTACCTTTTCACACCTAAAACGCTGAAACGATTTAGGTGAAGTTTCGCATAGGTACGCAAATAGACCATGACCAATGCAGTAGGCTAGTAGTACATAGGATATAGGATTCTTTATCCTGGTAGTAACTGCCTACCTGTGGGGCAATTTTTAACCTCCACGCTGGCGAAATCTAGTTGTATTGTATACAAAATTCAAAAACAGAAGTTTTCACATTCACACACATTATGTGGCGGGCCTGTGAAATCAAGTACATAGCCTAATTGACGTAGAGACAATCTATGCAGGCTGCAGGCCTTGGTGTTGGTGCACGCAGCACGCCACGCATGAGGCTCGCCCACCTACAACACGTATTAATGCAACGCTCACTGCACTTGCAACGACTATCGTTTTACAGAACAGCTCGACGTGTTCTTCTTGATAAATAGAAATTACATAAATTAGAAGTTGGTAATTTCATTAGTTCCACTCAGCAGTATTTAATTGAAGAATTTGATTTCAGAAAAGACAGAATTATACAAATTTCTTTAGCTTAGTCAGCGCCAAAAGTCGATTATCAAAACATTTAGGAAAGTTTTCATTCATAAAAAGACTTAGTGACACTGAAAGAATGAGACCTACTTTTGTTGCTGACTGTGCTTCTCTTGACCTACCGTAATGTTATTTAATAAAATACAATTACGCTCCAATAAACCAGTAACAATGTACAGACGCCAGCACATCAAGCTACCCGAAACTGTCAAATTTTCTCAACCAGCTTTGAACCTAATGCTTTAGCGATAAAGTTAAAATTCTACTAAAGAAATTTGACAGGTTGTAGTAGCATGATGTGCCGTCTGCAATCAATTTCAAATGCACCATTCTTGACATTTACCATACATTTTTTGTTACAGAATCCGTCACAATCGGTAGCTGTTAAAGTGGTGACGAAGAAAGGCATACAGAAAGCTTCGGAGATTCTGGTGAAGGAGATAAAGATTCTTCGTGAACTCACTGCCCTCCACCACACCAACTTGGTCGCCATGCACGACTGTATGGACAGCCCCGCCTACGTCTATGTCGTCATGGAGGTGAGTTCATATTAAACATTAATACATTAAATAATTTTGCTGGGCAGCTGCGAGTTTGATTTTATCAGACAAAAAGTTGTTGAACAAGCAAAAACTAAACTGACAGTTCAGATTTGCAACAAGCGTGTATTTGTGTGCTTGAGTTGTTATTGGATGTGACTCATCCGGTAAAGTTTATTGCCTTTTAGTCAGTCAGACATTTGGGGTAAATGACAGCCTCGCCTCATAATGATTGTTCGTTTATAAAGCCTTGCTTAGTTCTGAACACAGTGAAGGCAGTATGTAATTATCAAATATTGTCATTCGTCATTTTGTAAACAGGAATCTTGAATCGATATTTCCTAAACATCGACTAAAATAACTCCAATACCGTTCGCAGAAGTGTTTCTGTTTTCAAAAACAGCGTTTCAGCTTTCCGTTTAAGATCAAGCTAACACTGAGGAGCGAAGACATACATTGAATTTCAATGTATGTCTTCGCTCCTCAGTGTTAGCTTTGGTTGTAGAAATTGTTTCAATGATTGAAACAATTTCTACAACCAATGCTCATAGTTCTAATTTCCAACATTGTGAAAGGACTTATTTGATTAATTAATTTTTTTATTCATTTCTCTAACATGTTATTTACTTACATTTTTAAATATTCCTATACAATTTAAAAATATAAAAAATAAGTAATTGATTAAATAATTTACTACTAGTCGGTAAACAAATTACGTTGAATCGTTGTTAAGTAGCTATGAATTAATGATCGCAATCATCTAACCATAAACCGACTTCGCTATCGCAATTCGCAACCAAATGATCGGATATTGTTCCCTTCGATTATTCATAATGTAGGCAAGGTATACTTAAGTGCTTAGATTGGTGTAAATGTAACCAGGCCAACACGTGACTGAAACTGGTATAATTCATAATATGCAACATGTTTTGTGTAACTGTAATAACTATAGTCACGCCCAAAAGAAATTCTAAACGATAGAAACAAGTAAAGTAATTGGTGTTTCCTTTACTAATCTAGGTACAATAACATTTAGTGACCCAGTTTCTAAGTGTTAGTCTTTTCAACAAATTCTGCAGTATGATCTCTCTATCATCTTTAAATTCAACTGTTAAGCAATTAACAAAAATGTGATAGGTAACTATTATAAATGCTGTGTTTCGGTAAATAAATATACAAGTTTGAAGTTTTACCGTTTAAAAAAAAAGGAAATGAAGTTTATAAACGTAATCAAAGGCGAGTGGCTTGACATTTTATCGCGCATATGGATTAAGGGCAAGGTAACTAGGTTACGGACAATAATAGCCATTTCATTTAATAACAATATCCTTTATTTCAATCGTTACAGAGATAATATGTCAAAACGACGCATTGTGTGTTAATGAAGTAATACTTGAGTGATTCCGGGATTGCGCAAAAAGAAATATTTAATTGTGTTTGTGTCTTGCTTTATTTCTTTTGTACTTATTTGCTTTAAAAAATGTGGATGTATACAGGGTATATTATTAATTAATTAACATATTACATGTGCATAATTCATTGTTTTAATTATATCTACCCGGTTTAATTTGTTGTGTTCTCTGTTTTAAATTCGTGAGTGTTATAGGTACATAAGTAGTATTCGTTTTCTATAATTACACCTAGGACCTGAAAGCCTAGTAAGATAATGAAAATAATGGTTACCTAAGTATTTAATCGTTAATCTTCGTCTTCACCTCTGGCGTACCAAGTCTAAATTTTAATAAGTGTATATTAGGCTCTATCGAATGGATTGGACATGGAAGATGTAGGTAGTTTGAAATCCATATTGAAGTGAATTTTTTTTGGTGTGTCGACAACCATGCTGATGTCGGCTTCCGCATGACATGCGCGCATGTGGATTCGCAGCAAGGTCACTACGCATTAGATAAATAGTAGTCGGCATCACCGCGCGCCACGCAGGCAAGGCGTGTCACACACTGTCCGTTGTCGTCACAGATTACCTAAATTCATTCGATCTGTTGCCCCGAATACGATTCTTTTTTGAATTGCGCAGTTTATAATTGTAAAAGGTCAAGGCATATCAACAAAAAATAAAGATTAAGTATACAGATATAAACAACGTAGCGAATTCATATAAGAACTTTGAACTGGTCACCATAGCAACATGCCATCGGGTTCAACCGCCACTGCGATGACCTACTAACCTATTTATCTAATCATACTTAATTTTATTATACTCAAAATTTCTGGCATATTTAAAGTATAAACAAAAGAATATTGATACACAAATCGTGACCTGTTTAGATTTATTATAATTAGATGGTTTCCTGTACGACCTGTACTAATAATTTAATGTCATTCACTGCCAAAAATTAAACATCACCTATATTATTGCATATTATTTTCATATGTGGTTGGTCACGTACTCAAGTCGTTGTCACATGCAATAATAATCAAGGTTCCTCTACCTATACTCACTAGGCGACAATACCAATTCTAATACCGTGGAAAAGTCTCACTATCCGGAGAAAATTGTAATTTAGTTTTTGTTCTTTTCATTTTTACACCCTGTATATGTTTCCTTAATAATTAAATGCACAATAATTTGTGCATCAACATTTTGCAAATAGAACTTCGTCCCATCGCCAATACAAATTAATGATAGTATGTTGATTAAGAGAAAGATTCGTGATGCAATGTATATAAGTGTATTCGATAATGGCGACACAGTGTCTGTTAGGATCTGACACGTGTCGCCTCTGTACGTGTCTGTGCCTCGTGGAGAGGTACATGTAAATAGAGCTATTTTGTCTGCCGTTGTTTGCTGATAAATAGATTATTGCGCAGAAGTGACGTTCCTCATCGCCAACAAAGTCGATACGTAGGTAATGATCGACGATTTGTATCACCTAAATAATGAAATCCAAACAAAATTCAACATTTACCTAAATGGGTCAGGAGTAATAGCTGTGATAATGTTTTTGGAAACCAATGACATTTTCAACAACCTTGATGAAGGTAGATAGGTACATTTTCATGCGAATATTGCGAACGCTGTCGCATTCAACTGAAAATATCTTTAATTCCACACTACTCAACATTTCATTGCATAAAATTCGACTTTTGCCAAAAGATAATAAGTCGGCATCAGTTCGTTTTCTATTCAAATCATTGATTATGTTAGTGTCCATGTGTAGGTAGCTATGCTATGAGCTAGCTAGACTTGAAATGTCAATTCCTAATAATAACTTGCCCAGTTAGATCATCCTCTCGATGATAATGAATTACTTTTATAGTATTTTTCCGTAATTATTGTGTGTGTTGTTAAATTGTGTGATAGACATAGGTTGAGCTTGTTTCTATTCTAGTTGGTATCTGACATTATCGTTGCAATTTATAGCTTCTGTATTGCGTTATTTGTCGGCTTTGTTGGAGGACTTGGCGCAGAGCATAGTTAGAATTATTTCTGTTTCTTTCCAAATGTATGTGTATTTGTAATTATAAATAAACTTCCAAGGGCACACGAGTCAAGTGGACGCATCAGGTCACAACCGACGTAGTAAAGCCAAGTACCTGCGACGCTATTCGTGTATAATATTACGAACACTTGTTTTCATTGCGTAAAAAAAAAAACTAAAACAGCAATGCCCTCATCGCGATACAAAGCCAAACTCAAGTTCATTGGCACGATTTCCTTTTAGTTGAGGTACGTAGATAGTCGCCATGGCTGCTGTGGACCATGACTCGACTAATTGGCATCGTCAACGTTTTGGATGTTTATTTATAACTTCACTCTATGATCTCCTCCTATAACCCTGTCACTTTTAGAAAACATGCAACAGTAACGACAACAAAGTAAGAAAACTATGATGAAATAACTACGTCAACTAGGAAAATTATGGTGAAAACAGGATTTGTTTTTCTTTTTTTTTTTCTCAAACTCTACCAGCCTTTCGTTTGCTAATAAAGGGTGTAAATAGACCCTTAACGAAGCCGAAAGGTACTTGTTGTCCCCGTCATTACGATCATTTTTTTGTTCTAGACCATACCTGGGAACCTTCTAGTTACGGAGATATTGGGGGTCAAAGTTCCAACTTTTTCACAAGTTTTTTTTTAAATACATGTTTTTAATGTAAGATTTTTACTTTAAATACTTTCACGATCCCCGTACTATTCAATCCATCCATCAGCACAATGTTTTGAGTGCGTTACATTGAGTTTTACCGTAAAACGTGATTTTTCACCCCAAAAAAAAAAGTTGTTTCCCAGCAATAATTTTTGCGTAAATTTATTTAGTTTGATGTACAGAATGCTTGGTTGACGGCTTCGTGAAGGGTCTGTTTACACCCCGTATTACATTTTCAATCTTAAAATTTTACACATACGCATTTCTTTCAATTTGGCCACGTTTGGAATGATCGCACTCGTCACCCACCAGCTGCTATATTAGTATTAGTAGCAAAGCAAAAAACAACCCGGAAGGACCAAAATTGTAGCTATTGCGTCGTAGTTTCTTGCCATTGTGATATGAATTAGTATATCAAGCTCCTAGACAGAGAGTTAAAAAAGTTCAGAGCCGGTTTAAAGGATTCTTAGATACACACATTTAAGAGATATGACCTCCTTAACACCAAATGTATGACTGCTTCCTTTTTAAGTCATTTAAAAAGAAGCTAATGCTTGGTTTTACAGAGTTTATTATCATAATTATCTCAAAATCGAGGCCCATTATCTAGACACGGTCTGCAGACCGTACATACAGTATGTACTAGCCACCCAATTTAAACTGGTCACGTGCTGTGTCGTTGAGATTGGGACAGAACACGTGTGGCTTGCCAATGTTCCATATTCGTACCGTCTTGACACTTTACCGAGTAGTAAGCTATTCAATTCGTCCTTCCTTCTGTGTATCATCATCTCATCAATAACACACTCAAGTTTCACATGCTCCATAAAATAATATGATGTGATTAATTCATCAACTATACTTTTTGTCATTTTAATCAGTCTCGTCGTATCATCTCATAATCTGTATGAACCTCTCAAGGATTCGGAGAGGCCTACCGGAGGCGGAACTGACATAAATACGATTAATTTGAACTTTAGTATAACTATTTTCTATCACATTATTTTCGCAGTTTTTACCAAAAAATGGATACCTACAGACTAGTCGCGGTTTCTTTACAATAAGACCACAAATATAGATTCAATGGGACTTACTACATTAGCAGTCTAGGTGGTAAAGGGTGATGCCGTTAGAGTACTGTTGTGAAACTGTCTTGAAGCTATTGCGAGAATTAAGCGCATTCACTGCGCAGTGTGCAGCCAGAATTAACAATGTACTAAGGTAATCTGCCGATCAAATACCTACATTGCATTGCATGCACGTCTGATTTCATGCCGGATGGAACTGAATCACAACAGATATAACAAAATGTATGAAACAGATAATATTAGCAATGTTTAGATTTTAGCTCTTAACAACATCATTAACAGATTTATCAGTCCATGGACTTAGAGGTGTGCTGAATATAGAGAGCTTTTAGGACAGTGAAAACTAGCGAGTACCCTTATCAAGAGAAAGAACATCATAGACCTATTTTCGAGTCCGCTTATTATAACACCTGCGGCTACCGATCTGTTTGCCAAGCGTGCTGATGATATATGGCAATAGTATTTCCTGACGCACTCATTTCATGCTGGTTAAATAAACCTCATTTTCTATTTTATTCAACAATTTCTACCCATTATTACGTCATGTTTGTACGTCACCTGGCTTTAGATCGTTTCCACTTCTGCATTACGTACAAGACTTACGTGTGATAAATGAGGACTAACATGAGTGCGCGTGGTACCCATTTATTTAAATTATACATCTATAACGGAACAGTTTTGAATACAATCTTATTGCCTGAAGTTTTCAACTTTCTGAACTTTCATAATCAAAGTAAGGAGTTAAACTTTAATACCTGTACATCGTACATCACACACAACTTTGTAGAACTAAGTATTGAGATTGTGTTATGTAAAAATCAGTAAAATCACAGACGACCTACTCGTTTAGATACCTACTGGCATATAAAAACATGTCTCTCTCTGAGCTGTTGTGATTTCACAATAAGATCGTGCTCGTACAATGAACTGTGAACACTTTGAACAAAGACTGCTGCTACAATGATAAGCTCGTTTCGGATGTTCGTTCCTACGATACACACAAGAAATGAAGTTACTTATACAGTATCTACCAAAATGTGGTTATTGCTTTAATCAATTTTTATTTCAAACATGTTACCTATCTCTAAATAGTTTTCGATAATCTACCAAAATAAAAATAATGGACAATAGTAAAGTAATAATTTAAGATAAGTAAATGACTGAATAATCAATTAATCGTCATCATAAACCAAATTATTTCTTCGGAATTAAATAGCAAACAAACCGTAGAGGTATCACATCTACAGTTAGCAACGCTATTATTATGTAAAGCAACTCTTAGGACTGAGCATTAGTTCATAGCTCAATTAAACTAGCTGAATAACTAGGTACCTATGATGGATGAATAATATAGCACGGGTATTGATAATAATATACACAAAGAGATGTATCGCTCGCGTCAGGTGGTGACCTCGTGGTCGCATTAATATATACGACTGGTTCTCGCGGGCCCTAGATCTCGCACGTGGCCGGGTGCCGACTACAGCGGGTACAATGGGCCACCTTGGGCCTGCTCTCAACAGGGCTTTGATAGTTAGTGAGTGATGTACTTTAGGCATGTTATGAAGTACTCCGTTACTATGTATTTGTCTTGATTCTTGTTAATACGAGTTTAATACGGTATTATTCCATTCCTTTACGATTCTACGTACCTCTACCTAGTATGAAAATATGAAATAAGTAATCTATCAGCTTAGTTAGGAGTCTTTAAGTTTGTTTCAGTATAACCAAACTAAAGCCTTAAGATTTTTAGAGACTAGTAAGTTTCTCCAAAAATGTTAAAAAGTTAGATAAGTATTCAAAATAATATATTAAGTAGCCAGTTAACTGCTCTAATGGCCAGTTATTAATATGTGATAAAAGCACGTTGCATGCATACTGTACATTGCTGACACGATCTCTGGTCTAGATAAATCGGCTTGCTTGATTGCGTCAGACTGGTTTCTCTCACCGCTGCAACGCACCGGCAAGAGCTGGAAAGTGTCGTGCCGGAAACCACAGCTTTCTATCTGTATGCTTAATGTTCTTGTCATACCACTGAACACTTTCGATCGTCATGAAGTAATAGTTTTCAGGCGCAGTCTGGCCTCGTTACTGCACCAAATTGATTGATCCTTTGTACATGCGGTGCTTATTCAAATTCATGGAAATATCTTACAGCATAACATTTTATTTTAATGTAGGTACTAAAACCTGTGTAGTAACTACCATTCTTGTATCTCGCGCTTTAAACTTAGTGTTTTGATGTCACAAATCAAGTGTTGATGATGAAATCGTTGAGTAGAACCGGTTTGTTTAAGAACACACATACCTACGCTTGTTATACATAAATTCACATGATATAGAGACAAGGTCTAGCGAACTCATGTAGTTCCCACTTCCCGTCGTGTCTTACGGTGTCTGAACTGATTAGTATGTAATTAATTTTTTTGTTTAGAAACTGCTAGCAAACCTCGTTGCACGGTATTCTCGTTCCAGTCCATTCAAAGATATCAAATTGTGCAGCTCTATCATGGAACGCTGTTAAACATTCTATTTTCAAAAAAACGACATTGTTGGATCTTCTCAAAAGGTCCGAGGAGAACTCATTAATGAATCTTTTAAAATCAAAACTTGATTACAACCTAAAAAAATAAAATCGAAATACCTACTTTAAAGTAAATTAAACAGGGTCAATGATTTTCCAGAATTGTTGAACACAAATCCGAAACGAGGGCACTGCACTTGAGTCATAACTTCAAAAGTATTCGTATATGATACGTAGGTACTATATACACTTATATACTCATATCTTGCGTGTCGTTGATCTAAACGCGGACATAGGTAGACATGTACAATATGTATGTTGGATGCCGCATGGCATATACTGTTCACTGCAGCTACACTGCGTTCGCTGTTAATTTATTATTATTTAGGTGTTTCACCAAGCGCACACTGCCTCTACAGACCTTACAATGCACCGTTGAATGTCAAAGACCCTCCCAATCAGCTAAAGTGGTTTCTATGTATCATTTTTCTTTTAAGAAAATGAGGAACCAGTTTACTAGTACGTGTTTCAAAAGAATAAAGCACAAGCCTTTATTCAGTATTGTTGTTCTATAGCGGAGTGTAACGGGACACGGTATGGTACAGGTTGTCGGTCAGGTAGGCAGGCAGTCAGCCGCACATCCGCTTGCGTTGCGTCTTGTGCCGACCCGCTCTTTAATGTAACATTTCTTTTCACATCGACTTTCATCTACAATTCTATTGTTGTTCTGCGTGTGAGACCAAGACCATAATTGCGCAACAAACTTTCCATAACAATCCCAAAAGTTTTGAAGGATATTCAAATACATTGCTTCATTAATTGGTTGAAAAAAATCACAAAGCAAATAAGTATCACAATGATTTCGTTATTGTTGAATCGTCAAATTTTATTATAGGATCGTCGTCAGTGTGTTACGCAATTATCTCACCGAAACCACCACCTGGGCATAACGATCTCTATCTCGCTATCTATATCGCGCGGCTGATGGTAGAAATTGGACCATTTCCTTACAGTTTATCAAAATAACGTTTTATCTATTTCAACATGTTTTTGGTAAAATGCGCATCTAAATTTTCACGAAATAAACAAATACCTATGTAATTGAACTACGCATCACTTTTATCGTTCATAAAGTGTTTACGTGAAAAACATGCTTGCCTGTAATTCCTGCGCAGCGCTCAATGAAATGTGTGTGAATGTGAAGTCTACAATCTACATGTCATATAATTTTTCAGGCTACTGATAGAAAAAGTTCTTAAAATGAATATTCTGAGAGTTGCCTGTTGTTGTTTAAATACGTGCTGGCTGGTTGAGGTTTATTTTTTAAAGCTCACATTTCTATCCGCTTTACTGTTTCGCATACTTCAGACATCTAGATTTAAAGATAGTACTTATCTAATCATTTCTGCTTGCAAATCGAGATATCAGAAATTAATACATGAAGTCTGTCTCAGGGTCATTTAATAAAAAAACCGACCAAGAGCGAGTCGGACTCGCACACACAGGGGACCCTGTGTGTGTGCAACACCAAACAATAATATAAAAATATATTTTAACGCTCATTCTTATGTAAATTTACACTAAATAGCAAAACTAAATTTGTTTTTTATAGTATCTTAATGAGAAACAATTACTGCTGCAGTTTGACGAAAAAGTCCCATATCTCAAAAACTAAGTATAAAATCTTATAAAAAACAATTTTCTCATTTTTTTCAGAATTTTTCCCCACATAAACACATGTAGAAATTAGAGGGGACACACATTTGTTTCGGCTTAAGAGGCAAATATCTCATCAACCATTGACTTGTGAAAAAAAAATGTTTTAGAAACATCGTTATCATTTTTCAAGAGCTGTCGATAAAAAGACAGTTGAAATATATTTTTTCAACCCTGAGTTACATGTCCAAACATGCCATAGAGAGCCCTCCCTATTTTAGCCATTTGGCTACGGAACCCTAAAAAATAGGTGTACTCGCGACTTCTTCTATATTTTTCGGAATACGGCACAATTTATACAAAATAGCTGTGTTGAAAAACATCATTAACTGTACAGTCCTACTAATCTACATAATGCACAAACCCGAGCTTTTTGAAAATCAATGATTACACCTTTTCCGTTTAACAAACCATAACGACTTAATTTTACTAACAACGCCATCTCGTAAATAAAATGAGAACTTTGAAAATGTTAAAGCTTTGTTCGATTTTCATTCGAACAAAGCTTCAACATTTTGGAAAGCCCATACATGCATACATATATACAGTGTGTTTGGCATCCGGTTACCGATACTTTAAGGGCATAGATAAATACACGTTTATAAATACTCCTAACACCTCACCCCGCGAATGGCAGCCATCTTGTTTTTTTAATCGCTTGATCTAGGGATTCTAGGGTATCTATACTAATATTATTAAGCTGAAGAGTTTGTTTGGTTGAACGCGATAATCTCAGCAACTGCTGATTCGAATTGAAAAATTCTTTTAGTGTTTTCAAAGTCCTGACTGACTGACTGATATATCAACGCACAGCCCAAACCGCTGGTCCTAGAGACATGAAATTTGGAGGGTGTATTCTTTGTGTAGAGTAAGTATCCACTAAGAAAGGGTTTTTCGTAATTCCACCCCTAAGAGGGTGAAATGGGGCGTTGAATTTTCTATGAAACTTTTTATTCTCGCAGTCGATTGACTTGACAATTTGTGTACATACTCTTCAAATAAAATTATGAGATACGTGTATCACAGTTTTTCCAAAATCATCCCCCAATTTAAAAATTCAATGCCTTGACTGGCTGACTGATATATCAACGCACAACCCAATCGACTGGTTCTAGAGACATAAAGTTTGGAGAGTGCATTCTTTGTGAAGATTAAGTATCCGCTACGAAACAGTTTTTTTTAATTCCACCCCTAAGAGGGTGAAATGGGGTGTTTAATATTCTGTGAAACTTTTTATTCTCTGAGTTGATTGACTTGAAAATTTGCATACATACTTTTCAATTAAAATTATGAGAAACGTGTATCACAGTTTTTTCCAAAATCAAAATCATCCCCCAACAAAGCCCTGGGCTTCGAAGCTCACGTAGACGGGCGCACGGCGTGCAGTGTTACTCGGGGCCTGCGGGGCGCGGGAGTATTTACCTATTAAATAAGTAGGTAGGATTTTTCTGAGGTAGACGTCTGTAAATATGGTTTATTGCACCGATTTTCGTGTTGGCTCGTGATACGTGCCATTGATATTAAATATTATGTAAAAGTTTTATGTCTATAAATAGATTCCTAATTAATCATTTGATTTTCGTCACCGGTGTCCAATCTCAAACCAAGGTACCTATCAATATTTCACATAATAATATGTAAAGTACCTAATTGATATTACTATGAACTAATATTTGCAAGTTATAAGCAAGTATATAAAAACCATGTATCTACTATACATACATAGATTACTTATTATCCCAGAAGTAAGATCCCGTGGGCAATTCCCGAATTCCACGCGGGCGAAGCCGCGGGCATAAGCTAGTATTCAATAAAATGCTAATATCTTTGAATCTAAAAGGCCTAGAGACATTCAAATGATCTTATTGAAAGGGTTATCAAAGTATTCAATAAATTTTCCGTAAAAATAAGCAAAATGAGCCTAAAAAAATAAGAAATTACGAAATTTTTCATAAAAAATACTTATTTTTTTACAATTTCTACTCTAGTGCAAAAGTAACCCCTGAATGTTGCGTAAGTTAAATAAAAAGTATTTGAGTCCATCTACAAAATGATATCAAAATCAACACCAATTTTATGAGAAATTGTCATTTCAATGTCGATTTTCAGGAGAAATTCCTAGTGTGGGGCAACGTTTTTTTAAAAAAGAAAGAAAGAAGAAAGAAAAGAATGTAGCCCTTCCTCAGCACATAAACTCCACAATGTCGCAGGTACCCCAGCAGCAGGTAGATAAGGCACCAAAGTAACGAGTGGGAATGAGATGCTAGTAAGGTAAGTAAGTAAGTGTGTGGACAGCACCGAGGAAACTCGGTATGTAATAGATGATCCCCATCCACGAACCGACCAAGGCAAGCAGCACAGCTTTAACTTGAAGATCGTGCGACTGTTATTATTTTAGGCACTCACTTATCTTTCTGCCGTCTCACTCCCACTCGTGGTGCCTTGACTACCTGCTCTAACAAAAAACGGGGTACCTGCAACATTGTGGAGTTGCAGGCAGGGATTGCAATAAAAAAACTGAATTTGATGTTGTAACCGTTTTAGGTGTAAAAAAGGCATTTGGAAAGTTTCCAAATACTTTTTTACAACTAAAATTAAATATTCGGTGTAACGATATTAATTATTGCATTTAATAATCAATATTTTAGTTCACTGGTTAGCCATATTTCTTATTTCCATACAGTAATATTGCCAAATTAATCAAAACAGCGAAATATTTGACAGCTATTTCCGACGTTGCCCACTTTCTGTATAAACACTCTTCATGTAATCTCGAAACGTAGGTTGACTGGTAGAAAATACCTATGGCATTGACTCCGCCTCTGTAATAAGCGCTTAAAGTGTTAAATAAATAAATTCTCTAAAATATACAGTCATGCGAAAGAGTCAATGTGTCAAATTAGTTTACTACAACACACCAGTATTTAAATTCTACTAGTTATAATTAGAAATAAATTAGTACCACATTTTAATGAAAAGAAGTTTTAAATAAACACCTTGTTTATTGCGAAATTAAACTTAATTATGTCAAAGTAAAAAACAAGTTATACATGATGCTGCTTTCGTAATGTTAAGATATTAAATTATTTACAAAAATACTGCGACATCTACAAAACTTAATACATAAACTATGTCCATACCATATTATAACTTAAAACACTAATTCATTCACACATTTTGGGCCTGGTAAGGGATGGCATTAATTATTTCGTCAATAAATTATATCATTCAGATCGAAACAAATCATATCTCAACATAATTGTACAACATACAGAACTCATATGTTTTTGTTTACACAGGAGATTTCTCCTGGAGCGGGACTTCCTCAGGCGCGGTTCCATTTACTGTAACGCCTGTTCGTTCATTTGCGTTTCTTGGAGTTGAACTAAACCGATTTTTGATAGAACTCCAATTTTTCTTAATTGTAATACCAGCTACCACAAGAACCATCCCAGCTACAACCATTCCAATAATGCTTTTATCGACTCCTCCAGTTTTTGTTTGTGAAGTAGTTGCTCCGACGACTTCATCTACTGACTTAACAGTAGCTGCACTAGAGGTCTCTGCATCTGTTGGTTTAGGTTCTTCCGATGCTTTTATAATTGCAGAATGAAGAGAGAAATCTCCAGCTGCTTTCTTGGTGTCATCATTAGTCAAAGTTGATGTCTCGGTGGTTTCCACGTTAGCTACTGGCGGCGCTTGTTCATTTTTCTGTGTACCACTCTCTGCTTGCACATCAGGCGAAGAATTTACAGTTGGGTCGACACCATCCTCGGGCGCAGATACCAAGGGAATTAGTCCTGGTAATGAGAAATCCAATAGTCCTTCCTCTAAACTCTTAGGTTGCGGCGCTTCTGGGCACTCAAACGGTTTAATGTCACATGATCCCGTACATACAGTTACTAAAGATTCTTTTAATGATGTACATAAATCTTCTGCCAGTTTTGCTGCAGCAGTAGGCAATGTGATTGACCGCAGTGATTTGAAGTTAGAGAAGGACTCCGGTTTAAGATCCTGAAAGTAATAATTTTATATTTCAACTTAATAGCTTTTGATGATAATTTAAAAATATTGTTCTTGGAAATTATCCTATGGAAAGGTATCTTACGTCCAAACCCAGGCCGTGATCGACTTGTGTGCTAAATTTTAGCGAAATCTGATCATCGGTTAAAACTTAAAATGGTAACAGACAAACAGAGCTACTTTGGCATTTATTTGGTAAATATGATGATTTCAAATTTTCTCCAGTAGATTGCGGCCGTTTATATTTTTTTTTCTATGGATAGATTCTAAATATCTGATTTATATCAGTTTTAAAGAATAAAACGATTATAAAAATCAATTCAAGAAATTCCCTTTTCTGTATTTTTCAAATAGACTTGAATAATCTACATAAACTATGTATGTTCTTACCGTTCTCATATCATTGCCTCCGAGGTCTAGCACTTCTAACTTAGTTAGGCCGAAAGCATTTTTCAAATCTTGTGGATACTCGATAAGACGATTGTTTCCGAGCTTCAAGCTTACCAGTTCAGGTAGTTCACTTATGGACTGAAATGAAAATAGAAATTCGTTAGTCCTCATTAAGTTACTAGCGTTTTTATCTCTAGGTTCATGTACACTTGATGCATAATAATTAATCAAGCCTTAGTGTTTCATTATATCGAGACGGTAAACCATGTAAACTCTATATTTTATTATAAGGCTTTTAGTCTATTGTTCGTGTGCCAGTCGCAGTATGACGAATAAATTCACCAAAAATCAAATCACTTGTGACGTCGGCGTCGTTGTCGGAAATGGATTAAACTGGTTATGGAGATGATTTTTTGGACTGCGCTAATATTGACTCAATATTCCGACATGGTTCAGCTAATGCAAAGTCTCAACGCAAACCGTGCGGTTTCTTTGATATTTGCAGCGCACTTTAGTTATACTTTTGTATAATTTCATTGGCACACCCATATATTATATAACTACCTTTTGCCCGCCACCTTCGTTCGCGTGAAATAATTATAAAAAAAACCTTATTTCCCTTTTTGAATCGAATTTTGTTATCAATTTCAAGGGTTTTAATTTTTTTGCACGGATCTCTAATTATTTTCCTTTTTTAAAATGCATTCAGTAAAAAGCTGTTATTTTGATATTACAAACAGACACTTCAATTCTATTTACTAGAAGAAGAAGAAGAAGATTGTATAGATTGTGCGTTAAAATTTATATCTATCTATATATATAAAAGGAGAACTGACTGACTGACATATCAACGTACAGCCGAAACTACTGGGGCTAGGAATGTGAAATTTTATACACGGCTTCCTATTATAATGTAGGGGAGCACTAAGAAGGGGTTTTTGAAAATTTAACCTTTAAGGGGGTGAAAAGGGGGAATTTTGTTTGTATGGAAAATGTACGTAACCCACGCGGACGAAGTCGCGGGCAAAGTGCTAGTTAAATCATATTTATTTACTTACACCGGAAATAATCTTCATGATTTCATTGTTTTCAACATTCAATGTTTTTAAATCCTTCAAATTCGAGATTTCTTTTGGTATTTCAGTTAACTTGTTATTCTGTAATTTCAGGTCCGTAGTTTTAGGGTCCAAAGGTTGTGGCACTTCTGTTAATTCGGATCCAGAGCAATCTACAATGTATTTGTTTGAGTCTCCTTCTATGTTACAAACGCAAGGTTTAGGACAGGCATGTTCTTCAGTCGTGGCAGCAGATACGTTATCTGTTAAGGCAGGAGTTTGTACGTCCTCGAGTAACGGTGCCGCTGGTGAAGCTGATGCTTCAGTTTCAGTGACCGCTTCAAGTGGCTCGTCTATGACGCCCGCCCCGCTGCCCTCTATTACGCTCCCATCGGATTCAGGATGTTTGTCAGGTGGAAATTGATTGTCATCATTCTCAAGAGGAATGTGTAACTCTTCATCGTTTTGAGCCCATGCAATCCTGGAAATCGATATGAATGCAGTAATGACATGTGACTTTATCGAATTTATCGTAAGGTGACGCAAAATTGTTATAAATAAGTAGGTGATAAAAATCGCGATAAGTGTATGTACTACAAGGGCGTAACTAGCACACTGTCTTGAGTTTTGATTGATAGAACAAAAATACTCGTAGATTTATAATTTAGATACGAAACTTGGATATCGTTGGTTTGGTTGCAGTAGTTAAACATCTTGAACATCTTTTGTGTGGTATTTTAGGTAAAATCTTAAACCTCATTCAAGCTCAGACCATAATTACCATAATTACTAGTTGCCTCAGAGAACTGTTTTCTAACTTAAGTTATTTACTTACTGCTATTAACTAACAATCATTTGTATTAGGTACCTGCATGCCAAATACGTTTAATAATTAATTAACAAATTAAATAGAACTACATTTAATTTCAAATGTTCGCTTTGCTAATATAATACTTTCCTAGCATTAGATGTTTAACAAATAACAATATAATATATTAACAACTTGACTGAGAGTGAACACGAAATAACTGAAACTTTAAGATATGAAACACATTCTCAATACATACTTATTAATATTTAAACAATTGACTAGTATGGTGACTGGTACTATTTATTGCAATCAGACTGCACACTCACGTACAACATATTAGTTGGTAGATAAGAATGCGACTATCTGTTGGAACGATGGAGGTACATGGAAATAAGAATTGTCTACCACGGTTAAATAAAATAAATAAAAACCTGTGTACTTACGCAAATAGTGCCAACAATAGCACGAAAAGATGTTTTGACGTCATGATCACTCTCATATGCGAACACTGCTAGGTAGAGATGTGCCAACTGACTTCAGGAGTTACCTGTCGTGGTACAAGTACCAGCGTAGCGTACAGCGCATAACTCACTGACACTTATAACTATTATCACTCAATGATAAGATTACTAACGGCATGGCAGCTTATCGCAAATCAACCACGATAACGACGCTCTGCATAAACGAGAAAATATTAGGTGGCCGATTTTCAATATCACCTTCGACTGACAAATAGCGCGCAATGTATGAAGTGTACGCTTTTATTTACACAGATATATGTGTAAATGATCGCGGCCGAGACGCCACGATGGTCTTCATTAACTGCCGGTTGCTAATTCTACAAATACACAAAACCGCCTATGTTAATTATATATTGGTTTGTTGTCGAGTTGCACCAAAATCTCCATGTAGTCCTTTACATAATTCTAAATCTAGCACGAGCAAAAAGTTTTCACACTTAAGAACAATGATTCACCACAATAACGGAAAAAAAGCAAAAACAAAAATTATCGAACTTCACAAGAAAACGTACACGTACACTACGTTATCTCTCCTTCACTGATGTTACTGGTACTTTGCTGATGCTTCATGTCTATAAATTGCTTTATTCTGTCAAGTTTAATGTTATACAACACAGCTGTTGGTTTTGCTTGTTTGACATGTAAACCACAAATATGACAAGATTGTTACGTTCGTTTGCAAGTAATTACATTTTGATTTGATTGTTATTGTTCTGGTTCGAGTTAAAACAATACGTAAACCATTCTGTTAAAATTATATTTTACGATCTGGTCAAGGTTGATCCGTTAATAGATTGCCCTATTTCTGCTAATCCACTCGTGACGGTAGTAAGCTACTACATACTGGGAGAGCATAGGATATGGGTGGGATAAACTTAATGGAATAAAAGCAACTCTCATCCGATTTGTTTTATGACGAGGGCGGTACGCAGAACCCTCTCGGATAAACAATAAACCAACCAGCTCTTTGTGAACGTTGGGTTTGATGCATCGAAAAGAAAATGTCGGAAAGCAGTCTGTAGCATGACGACTACGACGTTGCGTATCGGTCGGTGATGCGCTCACCGCGTCGCGTAAACGTGAAGCAACACCATCAAGAAATGAATGAAAATAGCTCTAAAATCACAAAATTTTCTGCATATCTACTAAGGAAGCTTATGTTAGATACATTAGTTATACTATTTTACATCAATTACACTGCGTAATAGGTACTTTCTTCTGAATAAATATAATTTTTCACCATTGGCGTCCATTGACGTAATTAAAAAAATAGTTCCTGGATTCTGTCCAATGGCTCCATTAGCCAACAAATCAGTAACGGCGATTGTTTGTTTTATTTGTTCAGTACTGCAACGGGGGCGACTTAGCGGACTATTTGCAAGCGAACCGTCTGCTCAGTGAAAGCACTATTCGGCTGTTCCTGAGGCAGCTGGCAGAGGCGATGCGAGCAATCCACGCGAAGGGCATCGTTCACCGCGACCTGAAGCCGCAGAACATCCTCCTCACGCACAATGTCGCGCCGCCCCGTACGCCGCATGCCTCTGAAATGACACTCAAAATTGGTTCGTATTTTCCTCGCATCTCTTTATACATAATTATAAATCCAGTGTGCATATATATGTTCGTAATTCTTCTTCTCCTAAACGGCTTGACCGATTCTAAAGAAATATTTTCGTACTTATTATGTGGTCATCTGGATGGATCCTAGCTATAGTTGGTAGGGCTGTTGTCGACATCCAGAAAGTATTAAGACAGGACAAAGTTTGGGGTCTCAGCTAGTAGAAATATAAATTTCCTACGTAGCTAATTGCCTGATTGTATCTATCGGAAGAAATAAATATGTCGTTATCATATCCGTCGTCTTGTTGATCATAGCTGACTCATCCAATTTCAACGTAAACTTCGAATATGGTAAGACGGTTATCATGGGACATTATTAAGAATACGGAATATTATATCAGTGTCAAAAAAACGAATCCAACGAACCCTAACTTCCAAAGTTACATAATGATGAATTCGTTTTTGTTTTTTTCGTGCAGCTGACTTTGGCTTCGCAAGGTTCCTCGAAGAAGGAAACATGGCCGTCACGCTCTGCGGCTCTCCGATGTATATGGTAATATTACTTCCATATTAATAAATGATTTACTTTAACTTTCAAGACTTGTATATTAATACAGGGTGGTTATTTCGGATGTACATACAACTTTTTTTTTCGCTGCTATTCTGATTTGTCGCTATGGTTTGCTAATTGCTATCTATTGTTTAAATAAAATTCGTTTTATTTTTATAGGCACCAGAGGTGATTATGTCGCTGAAGTACGACGCTAAAGCAGATCTTTGGAGTCTGGGCACGATAGTGTACCAGTGCCTGACGGGCAAAGCGCCCTTCCAGGCCACCACACCACACGAACTGAAGGCGTTCTATGAGAACAGCGTCGACTTGCAACCCAAGTGAGAACTATTAATACACTAAACCGATTTCACACACCTATTACAATAGTAAATTATAAGTATACAACATAAGTATCAAATTCAAATCAAATCTGAATGAAGGTACAATTCAATTTCAGTCGTGCGAAAAAAATATCTGAAACATTTCAAATCACTTCTTATCTCGGGCAGTTTTTGTGCCTACTTTTTTACTAACTCCCAAACAGTCGGCTCTAGCGTTCAAGGTCCATACAAAATGATTTTGGCTCGGTGACAATTTTGTGACATATTCGCTCTTCGGTGTATGAAATGTAAACTACGTACGGAAAGCGTCCCAATCTGCCCAATATTTGTAAACAGTTGAGCGTCCGTTGTTATCTGCATATTCTACATAATGAGAGTATTTTTAAGTTCGGTAGTTCGGTCGCATTACATCCTATCTCAATGTTTATCTCAGAGACCAAGCGTGTCATGATATTTATTTGATTACCTACCTAATCTTTTGTCTGAGAAGTGAATGAAAAGTGTGTCAGATATTTTGCTAAAAATAAAAATCAGTCATTTGACTTATCTTGATTAAGAGATGTAAACTGTGTTCATAGTTTTATTGTTATTGTATGCCCATGAGTTACGCTGGACAAAAAACTCTCCATTCTCTTTCCGCTTCTACGTAATATATCCATATTATAAGCGGATCTAGTCTCCTGCAACAAATTATTTAAAAAATCGAAGATCTATTAAAAAGATAAAAGTGGTCGAATGTAGTTCACTGAGCCTACATATCAGGAACTCGTCTAGTAGGTTACAGTTGAAAGGCAGTCAACATATTTTTGTTTATTTCTTTCGCTCATATTTCACAAAATCTAAAACCTCAAAAGATTAACCAGCCAGCAAAGTTAGTACCATTTCATAGTTCCCAACATACACCGGACTTATTTTGATATCACTCGTAGGATGTTCCCTTTAACTACCCACTAAGTGTCCGGAATTAGCAAATAAATGTATTGATTTGTTTCAGAATGCCAGCGGGCACTAGTCCTGAGCTGTGTAGCTTGCTGATTGGGCTGCTGCGACGAAACCCTCGCGAGCGCATGCCCTTCGAGGCTTTCTTCAACCATCCCTTCCTACAGCGACCGAGGACTACCTCCATAAACAGTAAGTTCACCAAATAAATACTTATTACTATACCGAACTAACGTAACAGCATTAATCACGCCTATTACATTTGTCAAAATCGCACAAAAATTACTAAACTATTGTACATACGAAATAATATAATATGTATAATACTTTATACAATATTATAAAATCCAATTAAAACAGTTAAGATCGCTTTTGTGAATAAACCACACTGAGTCATTAACAAGAATACAAAGCAACTAACATTGAACGCTGAATACATGAAACTCTAATCAGAACGAGTGACTAATCTTCGCTGACCCGTTCCATTGTTTATAACCTTTCGAAATCCCCAATGTGCTACACCTGTTTAGCTAATATGTTCTACTACTTTCGTTGCTGTTTTTACAGATTAATAGGTATTAATAATTAATTAATTCAATTCATTAACAGACTCGTATCATTCTGCGATATTTCACACAATCCAGCTATTAAAAAATATAACATGTACTCAACAGACATTAATTGTATTGATAGAACTGTTTTATCGCTATTAATATCACAGTAGACAGTAACTGTTTTTTATAAGTATAATATTTTTAAACAATATAATTTATAGCTACAATATTATCTAAATTATTAAATTGATCTAGTTCACTTTATCAAACCCATTATGTTGAAGTTAATATACTCTCAACAAACATCGTTAGAATTATCACCCACATTTAGTTGTATTTACATTAACGTTATCTAGCTTCTAGTCCATGAATTTTTGAACTATGTATGTATATATTTATTTATGTAAATACACATTTAAGCTACACTACAGTGCCCTCAGTCACGGTGTATGAAGTTATGCATATTGTTCAGGTTTGGACTCGGATCTGCCCGACATATTGGAGAGCGATCTCGAGGGCCGGCTCGATACTAACTGTTACCTAGAGGAGTCATGGGACAGTCAGGGTATATCATCACTTATTCAATTCGCTTTGGTTGTGCATGGGGTGGGGGTGGTGCATATTTGTAATCCGTGCACGTTTAACAGTGTCGGATTAAGTTGTGTCGTCAATAGTTCTCTATACGAACACCAATGCTTCTCTAAAGCATGACATCGAACGAATTTGCACGTACAGTCATTATTTGGAGCATCTCGAGGACTACTGGCGACCGGCGAGCGTTGACAAGAGCCCGGCTGGAGTTCAAAAATTTCAAGGACTACGATTTCACTCGCAATTAGTCATCTCATCGCTTGCTACTTATTATTTGTCGCTTTCGTTTTCTATTATTTCTCAATATCAAAGATTTATAACAGGAAACTGCACAGTTCTGCATGAGTTACGTTTTGGGTATACATGTATTATGGTTTCTAAATGTGGTGTATGTTAACAGGAGCGAGCGTGAATCCATCCGTGGCGGCCATAGCCGGGTCGGGCGCGAGCGCTCGGCCGTCGTCTGCGCCGCGCAGCTCCAACCCGCAGCCGCAGGCGCTGCCCACGCTGCAGGCTTACAAGAAGTCACAGCCGACATCCTCCGGTAAGCACCAGGCGAGCGGTACATGTTAGACCTTTACACATGGCGCCACTGCTCTTGCGGCGCCATTTGTAACCAGCCTAGTCTAGTTGTGAACTGACAACGTGATGGAGCCATTAAAAATATTATGTGTAATGTGGGTATGACTATAATTTTCTACTGGATAATCGAGTTTCGACAAACATACTGTTTATTTTGTCAACTATATTAGAAACTAGCTGTTCCCCGCGACCTTCGTCCGCGTCAAGTTATTAAAAATACAATTTTCCCCGTTTTTGCAACATTTTTCATTGCTGCTACGCTCCTATTGGTCGTAGCGTGATGATATATAGCCTATAGCCTTCCTCGATAAATGGACTACCCAACACTGAAAGAATCATTCAAATCGGACCAGTAGTTCCAGAGATTAGCGCGTTCAAACAAACAAACAAACAAACAAACAAACAAACAAACTCTGCAGCTTTATAATATTAGTATAGATTCAAATATATTCTAAGTCTACATAATTATGACTGTAGGTATGTGCGCTTAAGAAGTCTTTGCGAATAAAACTAGGTAGCTAGACTGAAACAATGAGCAGATAGTTTGTAACAACATTCCGAAATTTGCATATTTGTATACGCCGTAAATTAAAGTTGACTTTAAGAACAAATGACATTGTTCTGCGATCCGTAACTCACACAATAAAATCATTTCCGTTTTAGACATTTCTTTTTAAAGAACGCTATGCTTACTGTGATCTATACTTATTGATTTCACTCTTACGCCGTGGATAGACCCATTAAAATGCGGGGTACCACGCAAAACTCTCCAGATTTTATGCGACAAATAATTTTATCGTGTCGCCTATCTCTGCAGTTTAGCGCGATAACTAGCTACGAATTCGTGACCAACTGAGTCCGCAGCATTAGCCATATGCTCAATAATTAAAAATACTTTGCTGTAACCCGCTTATCGAATAGGGGAAGCGCAATACAATTCGTCATTAAAGTGATATTTCTCCTTCACCCTATAGGTTAACAATTGCGGAAGAACAAGTAGCAATTGTCATTATAATTTAATCGACTGAATAGTTAATAAGTAATACATATTTATTTTATTAGGGTAATACTGAGTCAATGTAGGTTAAAGTAAATACTTATGCAAAGGAAGTACCTACACGCTATCGTTTCCTATGAAGTGTAATAATTTGTTATCAATGTATCATGAATAAAGAGAGTAGGTACTTTAGTTTGCTCACTGCTTAATGTTTTCACAATTCATACGAATGTGATTCAGGCTACTTCGAGATAATCGATTAAAGTAGTCAATTATCAGGAAAGAATATTTTCTTCCTTATTTTGGAAATATTTAAAAACAAGCTGCACACTGCACAGTGCGTAGCTGTTTCTGACAAGTATATTTATTCAGATGCACAATTATTATTATAGCTTGTTTTCACATTAAAAGTGAAAAAAAAAGATTTGGAGCTTTTTTTGTCTACTGACATGTTACAAAATAATATTTTTTACGTTTGTAGTTTTTGTCAGGTTGCATGTTAACATTTCAATCGATGTAAAATGTCACTCTGTTCATTGTACTTTGAACAAAACAAAGATTGTTTGTCAAAATTGATACCACCATTATGTAAGTTCCTAAGAACATTATATTCTTTAGGACTTATCGTTATCAGTGTCATTGATGATTACATTATATTGAAGGTGATCGTTTATCAAAACAAATTCGCTACTGGGTAATTATATGTGGCGACAATATTAGGTGTTATATTTGCACAAATTGATGAAAGAACTCATGACGTTTATGTAACACGAATTATCCTAAAAGTCACGTGGCACAACCCACCTTTATTAACAACTAGCTTCTGCCCGCGACTTCGTACGCGGATCCTGTTGCTTATGCCAGCGACAACAGGGTCGTCAAAATCGAAGATCTGAAACGTCTGATGTCAAATTCTAAGAGCCCGGGGACGGGAAAACAACGGGATGCGCGAGACGATTCGAGACGTTCCATATCTTTCATTTTTGTAAGTCAGAAGTCGATGCGTAGATACGCTTGGAACTCAAGCGTAATTCTCTATCCGTGAACGTCTCCGATTCGCGAGACAATGCATAACGTTCACGATCAGCGGTCAGTCGCGCATCATATTCTTCACAGTTCTCTAGAGAGCTGGATGTAGATGCGTAAATACGCTGAGAACGCAGGCGTGCTTCGTTATCCAAGAGGAAGAGAAGAGAAGAGAGGAAGAGGTTTCCACGGAGCGAGTTGCAGCCTGATGTTCTCGAACAGCATCAAGTCTCTCCTGACGTTCTTCGGTAGATTCTTGGGATCTTATGATCCTCAATCTTTTAGCTCCTTTGGAACATTGGGAAAGATTTGACCTCTTTCTAGGCATGGTTATAGTTTTATTGTGAAGATACCTGATCAATTAAAATCTAAGTGACTGCTCCCCTGCGTTACCGGGTAGGCTACCGTGTCACGAAGATAAGTGGAAAAAATCTAAAACACTCAAATAACATAAGCCCGAAGGCATATTTATTCGATAAAAAATAAATAGGAGTTTTGTCCAGTAGAGTCAAATTTTCAATGATATACCGTCGTCATCGAATATCAGTCCTAAACTGTTACCGCCTTCACCGCGTGGAGATACTCCCAGCTTATGTTATTTTATAATTATACAGTGAAATTAGTGATAGCTTTGATTTCCACATCAGATGTTTCTGATCTTCGATTTTTATAAGTCAACAGGAAATGCCCATCAGACCGAACAACTTTTGCTAAGACGTCATTCCTATATGTGTTATGGTGTAGCTGGGCTCTTGGAGTTCCACAACAGGTGTTCCAGATCTTCGATTTTTATAAGTCAACAGAGAGTGCTCATCAGATTGAACAATTTTTGCTAAGACTTCATTCCTAAATGTGTTATGGTGTAGCTGGGCTCTTGGAGTTCCACAATAGGTGTTCCAGAACTTCGATTTTTATAAATCAACAGAGAGTGTTCATCAGATTGAACAAATTTTGCTAAGACGTCATTCCTATATGTGTTATGGTGTAGCTGGGCTCTTGGAGTTCCACAACAGGTGTTCCAGATCTTCGATTTTTATAAGTCAACAGAGAGTGGTCATCAGATTGAACAATTTTTGCTAAGACGTCATTCCTATATGTGTTATGGTGTAGCTGGGCTCTTGGAGTTCCACAACAGGTGTTCCAGATCTTCGATTTTTATAAGTCAACAGAGAGTGCTCATCAGATTGAACAATTTTTGTTAAGACGTCATTCCTATATAAAGGGTGTAAAAAGACCCTTAACGAAGCCGAAAGGTACTTGTTCTCCCCATCATTGCGATCATTTTTTTGTTCTAGACCATACCTGGGAACCTTCTAGTTTCAGAGATATTGGAGGTCAAAGTTCCAATTTTTTCACACATTTTTTTTTAAATACCACTTTTAAATGTTTTAATTTTACTTTAATTAACTCGATGACCCGTTTACTATTCAAAGCATCCATCAGCACTAAGTTTTGAGTGCGTTACATTGAGTTTTACCGTAAAACATGATTTTTCACCCCAAAAAAAAAAGTCGTTTCCCACCAAAAATTTTTGCGTAAAGTTACTTAGTTTGATGTACATAATGCTTGGTTGACGGCTTCGTGAAGGGTCTGTTTACACCCCGTATGTTATAGTGTAGCTGGCCTCTTGGAGTTCCACATCAGGTGTTCCAGATCTTCAAATTTATTCTCTCGGCAGAAAATGCTCATCACGTGGAACAATTTTTGCTATGGTACCATTTTTGTATCTCTTATAATTTAGCTATTCTATTGCGGTTCTGCATCAGGTGTTCAAGTTTTCAAGATAAATTATAGCCTATATGTTGCCCAGACTTAATACCTATACAACAAAAAAAAAATCTTTCAAATCCGTCTAGTAGTTCCGAAGATTAGCGTGTACAAACAAACAGACAAACAGACAAACAGATAAACAGACAAACAGACAGATTTTTTTTTTTGGATTCGTTCTCTATTAGTGTTTCTAAACCCCCCTCAATTTTTTATTTTTTTTTATATTCAATGTACAGACACAGTTTTTTTACTGTCTTATTATATGTATAGATAATGTAACGAAACACGCGTGTTAACAAGACAGGGAATCACACTTGATCAAACACTAAAATACATATAGACAGAACAGTTCAACAAATATTAATAAAATATCTCATTGTTCTCAGAGTAAACAAATTCGATAACCCTTGCTGACCTGCCCTTGGGCACCTACAGCCGGTATCAAGTTTATTGTTGTAAACTGCAGTAATTTATTGCCGGTTCCGCCATTTATATGAGTTAATGCACTCATTTATGTGTTGCTATGAAGTTATCTATATGTTGATGCTGCAGATACCAATCGTCCCACATTTTGATTGCACATTGTCTGTAAACAAACTGGTAACGGTTCATTTTATTTTGAATTGGGGTTTATAGGTTTAACGCAACGGTAAAATGAGATAATGCACTTGACATCTCATAAAAATGGCCGGCATTTGAGACTTGTTTTCCAAGATCAATTTAAGTTGGACTACACCATGCAGTTTTAACGATAATTAGTTATCATCGAACAGATGAGTAATAAATTACTTACCGGACCAGTAGATCGCGTAAATAACAACGAGGTCAGTAGTGCACTGGGCTAAACCAGCTTCTAATTAAACCTAAGGCTAGGCGAAGTCCGGGTCTTTATGCGCGACACATGTCAGTTTTATTCTGTGATTAAAGACCAAACAAACATACGGTCTCTGTTATATTCGCCATCATATCTACAAATTTTTCCTCAATATGGTCTTGTCTCTGTCCAAGCATCGTTTCTTTGGTCTGGTAAAATTTTGAGTATGAATGTGGATGCTTTAAGGTAGGGGTACTTTGAAGCATCCACATTCATACTTAAAATTTTCCTCATACCTCCGCATCACATAGGTAGTATAGCTACCCATACCATGACATCCAGTAACTTCACAACTTTTCAGTTACCGGTACCACTTTCGGGCTTCCTCTTACTATGATGACTGGATTTTTATAAAAAGTTAAAAGGACAACCGGTTAGACCTATAATCCTTGTTTGATTAATCATTATAGGAGTAATCCTTATAAATACATGGGAGACAAAGCACCGAGCGGCCAAGTTCGTCACCTTCTTGCATATTTTTAATGTACAAAAATGAACTCTCACTCTATGCGTGAATCGATTAATAGAGCCTGATCAACCCTATAATACGGGTTAACCTTTACTCTAGAGTTTTTCACGCTACCCTAAACAAATAACCTGTTCATAACCCCATATACGGGTAACCTTTTCGATATCTGAAGAAATCTATTCATAAAAGACGTGTGTTCATTGGCAGCCTCGTCGTCGGATACGACGTGGGCGGGCGAGGACGACTTCGTGCTGGTGGAGGCCACGGAGAGCGGCTCGGCCGAGTGCTCGGGCGCGTCTTCGGGCTCCGAGGCCGCGCCGCGCCCGCGCTCGCTGGCGCTGCCGCCCGCGCCACCCGCGGCCGCGCAGCACCACGCGCCGCAAGAGACGTACCACGCGCCGCAACCGCTTGCCGTCAACAGGGTAAGGCCCTTCTTCAGAGAGCTTACAATCTTATATACAGGGTGGAAGGGACACCGACGCTAAAACGGTTACCACGTATTCAGTACATCATTCTGAACGAATGCAATACCTACACGGTCAAAATGTATTCAAGAGCTGATTTAAAAAAAAATACCGATGTAAAGTTTTTATGTGGGGTTCAGAATGATGTTCTGAATTCTTGGTAACCGTTTTGGCGTCGGTGTCTCTTCCATCTAGTATAAATATGTTAGTAATGTAAAATCAGTGCTTACATTTAAAAGCTTTCACACATAAAAGGTAAAAGCGCCAGGGTAGCCCGCAAAATTCTAATTTCCTTTTTTTAGAATTTTCAGGTCATTTGCCAAAAACTAAAAAGTAATGAATTCCGCGGGCTAGCTTGTGGCATCCCGCTTAAATATATCACTTTGCAAATAAACGAACAAACTTGATCCATTGTTTTATCATTTAGCTTCCGTTTGATTTCATAATGCAGTTTTTTGTACATAACTGTGACTTACATACGTGTTCATTGCAGAACCCACTCGCCGTAACATCTAACAATAACGTACCACGATCACAACCCATCGATGTGCTCCGATCGAACTACAGCCGTAACGCCACCAACATCGGCTCCCTATCGCCACCGACCGTAAGTATCCACATGCTTCTGTCGATGTGTGTGTTCAAGGTACCTCCAGCATCTGGAAAGATATAGAGCTATTCAGGACATCTCGTTCCCACACTGAAGTAAGATTAAAATAATACTGCTGTAAGTAAGAGGGTTTTGTAAAATGTCAGATAGGGTATAAACCTATAACGTTAACCACCCGAAATAGAAATCGCCCACGATTGTTGAACAGTTTGAATGGTATTTAAATTCGTCGTGTTTAGGGCAGTGTTTCACTCATATCGTTGACAACGTCGCCCGTCAGAATAATATTAGGGGTTAAAGTATGAAATTGCCGATTTGTATGGACGATTTCGTGAAAAGTGACATTTCCAAACTCTTTTTTTTCCTGGAAACTTCTGAACTGTAGATTACAGAGTGAAAAAAGCTGCGCTGCACTGCTCTTAAATTCTCAAAATATACCTACTTGAAGTAGTGAAACCGATGGCACATTGAAACAGGTGTTTTGAACTTTTAACACTCTACACTATGAGATAGTATGCAACTACTATTACGGTTTTTAAACTCTATAAGGTACATAATTTAACAATGTATATTAAAAATGTAATTAGGAAAAAATATAACTACGTCAAAGTTACAAACAGAACAAAATGTGAGAAAAAAAACGGCAATTTCATAGTTAAAGACCTATTATTAGAGCGTGAATTGTATCTAGCTGCAACAGCAAAGAAAAGCATCTGTGTTAGACTTGTTTTTTTATTGTAAAATTGGTCAAAACATTGCCTGCATTTGAAAATTTGAAATCAATGTAAAACTAAAACTTCTCAATATCTTCACACATAAAACTTAAATACATTTGTTTAAGATTGTGCTACATATTATTTACTAATCATGACAATTTCATAATGCTCGAGACGCGTGTTTGCATATAATTAGGAGCAATAGTAACATCCGCGTCACGTTATCTTTTGTCCCAAGTTCACGCCATTACGTAATGCTCTTACATATTATTATAGTTACAACCATTATAACACGTGGAGTTACTGCTGTATGAGATAGTAACTCAATATGTAGGCATTCAAGTGTTTCAATGTGTTTAATGTCTAAAGTAAATACCTTGTCAGTTGCTATTTGCTTCCAGTTTTGCATATATGAAATGTGTTATGGAAAACTGAATGTAATAAAACATAACCCTGTCTTTGCTGTCGCGCAGTCGGGTAAAAAGTATCTGATATAATATACAGGTTCCATACTGATACTAAATAGAAGTCAGCATCAATTGAGAGAGAGTTAGCCTAGCTCGTACCTGTTTAGTTTTAGCAATAATCTGAAATGCCCTTTAAGACTGTTTTCGTGGATTTGAACAGCTTCTTTAATTTCATTTTGTACTCAGCTATTATGAACAAAATTATTGATGGTTTTGCAGCCTTCGCTAAACACTCAAAAAGCATCAAAGCACCCTGTAGGATCTATATTCTACATATCTGAAACGTTTGGAATAGGCCCATAGTCTTTGTATATTACAAATTACAGTCGCTTTTAGTGTTTGTGTCTTCACATTGCTCTACTAAACGTAAACGATTTTGTTGCGATTTCACAATCATTTATATAGACAATTTATTCGCAGATTTTCAAGTGTATAATACAATTAATTAAGCTAGCGACCCCCGGCTTTGCTCAGATCCAAATTTCTGTATTACCCGAGGGTGTTTAATTTTTCTTTCAATTATTACCGCAACAAAAAAAATTGCCCAATCGTACGTACTCGCTGTTTTGTCAGCTAGTAAATAACAAGTATGTGTTCATGTTCAGGTCCCGTTCACGATGACGCCGCCGTCGACGCGGCGCCGCAGCAGCAACTCCGGCAGCTCGCCGCCGCCCTCGCTGTGGCAGGTGTCGCCTACCAACGCCAGCCCGCTTCGACGATCAGGTTATTATTATTTTATTACTTAAAAGTTTACAGTTAATAACTCGCGATATTATTTAAAAACATTCTTACATTATAATATATTTTTACATTTGGATCGAGTAGGTGTTGAAGTTTTGAATGGGACAGCTGATAATTTTTTCGCGATAAGATAATAGTCCCATTGAGAAAGTTGTTCAATTTCATGATCTGTACCATATCCTCAAATATGACCACACCTTTCTGATACATGCTGTATAGACACTACGTCGATTGGTTGCGAAGTTAATTGGTAATCGGGTTCTTAGGTGCCTTCGAGCCTGCTACATATGAGCAAGCATCCGTGTTGGGTAGCATTGACGTTATATTGTACAGTCAGGGATTGTGTCACTGATGGCCTGTCGAACGTATGCACAATAAATAATAAGGTGTGCACTTTCAGGTTCATCTCCGCCGGTGTCTCTGGCGCTGAAGGCGTCGGGCGAGCTGGGCGGCGGCGCGGGCTCCCCGCACCGCGGCGCGCTGCCCGACATGCTGCGCGGCATCAAGCTGCACGCGCCCGAGCCGCCCGTCTACATCCCCAACCTGCAGGAGGAGACCATACTCGCGGTCAGTCACACGAGACATCATTTGCTTAAACTTTTCCGAACTATGTTCGGATCGAATTCCGGTCTAACCGGGTGCAGCTGAATACCAATTACCAATAATTTACAAGAGACTCAGACTTTCGGGGCTTTTTTTTGTTAACCCGTAACGACTGTCAAAGATCTCCAAAACATGCACACAAGGACCCGATCAGTGTAAATTAATGTTGATTCCAGTAATGATGGGATATTTATTACTGTGTCTTGCCTCTTCCTGTTGTTTGCACATTACCGTTCTCCAGCTCCTGCTGGAGGAAGATGAACCGAAGGTACCAAATTCGTAGCCAAGTTGTGGGCCGATTCAATTTAGATTGCCATCGAAACGCTAAGAAGTAGAACTATCGTTCTACGTAATCCTCTTGAGAGTAAAACGAATAAAACCACATATCGTCACGTATATGTATACGTATATTAATTATGGGAAAGCTGCTATAAGAATAACCAATGATTGTTTTGCACTCGTAAACTACTCTGTCCGAATAATCTCTTGTCTCCATGTGTCCTGACGCGGCGTGCCGTCAACTTTTCTAGTTGAAGCAGCATCAGTCGTTAAATTCTCTTTTTTTTCTGTACAGGAGGAGCACAGCAAGGTATTCTCTCAGCTGAACTTCGTGCTGATGTTGGCAGAGCTTCTGTCCGACCTGGCCGTCTCGTGCGGGGCCCCTATCGCCGCACTCATGGATGTGTCAGACGGTACGCACTACCTTAATGAGTTATCTATAGTCCTTTCACAGTTATTTTTACCTTTGATGTTATATCCCTGTCAAAATCGCAGTGATTTTCATATTCGTTTCAATAAGGGTACTGTCGAGTTGTTGCCACAGACTCGTCTGTTAAATTTCTGCCGGAAAAACCCAACGACGCTGCCCCGATCTAGGAATCGAACCTAAGCTCGTAAGAAAAGATTACACGACCAACGGGGAAGTTATAATGAGTGTACAATAAGTGTGGTTCTGTTCCAGAGCGCTGCAATGACAGCGTGCGGCTGGGCCTGCTGGTGCAGGCCATGCAGGCGCTGGCGGCCGGCCTGCGCCTCGCCGCCGCCCACTACCGCGAGCGGACGCTGCAGCCCACGCCGCAAGTGCGCAACGGTGAGTTAGCTCAAAAACAACTTGCATTTCTGCATAAAGTTTAGTTCAGCATTAACACTGGACTGATGAAATGGCGACAGGCCCCGTATTCACAAATGCTTCGATTCGACAAGTCGTATGTCTATCGTTTTTCGGCATAACTAAAGATAGACATACGACTTTCGAATCGAAACGTAGCCAGACGATGTGTTCTTTACGGCGGTATTTGATAGACTTTACACCGAACGAACACGCCCACCTACTCTCACCCTCACGTCTCACGCCGTACTTCTCGTGTCCGTGTCCTCATATCGTTTTTTTTTTTGTTTCAGTTGTTTCCCTGATGAACGGAAAGTACAAGTGGATTGTGAATGAGTCGAGGAGGCTTCATGAAGCCGGCGTCACTCCAGCAGTCTGCGACAAAATCCTCTACGAGCATGCTATTGAACTGGTACGTACTTTCTTTAGCCCTTTCTTCATTATTAGAATTCAATGCAACTTTTTAGCTCTTGGGGATTTTCGATCGCCGGATTATACATTGACAACTAGCGGCAGGGGGTACTTACTTCACAGGGGTGCAGTAATATACTGATGTGGCGCCTTGTCTAACGTTGCGTTTTCTGAGATATATCCAAGTTCAATATCTATACTAATATATAAAGCTGAAGAGTTGTTTGGTTGGTTGAACGCACTAATCTCAGGAACTACTGGTTAGAATTGAAAAATTCTTTTAGTGTTGGATAGTCCAATTATCGAGGAACGCTATAGGCTATATAACATCACGCTATGACCAAAAGGAGCCGAGCACAAATAAAAAAAGTTGGAAGCGGCGGGTGAAACCGCGGGGCGCAGCTAGTTACAGATAAACCTTCCAGAATGTATTCAGTAAATTATGGTGACAATTACGTCTAAGTCCATTTTTAACCGACTTCAAAAAGGAGGAGATTCTATTTTCGTGTGTATGTATATTGTAGTTTAAAAAAAAGTAAGCGTGGTCACATATACATGTATGTATAGATGTATAGAAAAAGATATTATGTTGGTAGACGGAAACTGCAGAACACCAACTACAATTTTATTCTTACATGCTCCTTTTGCATTGTCCACGTTCATGTATATTTTGCATTTTACTGCCGAAAACGCGGTTACAATCAGTTTTTCATTACTGACATTTTGTTTCGTTATAGTGTCAAATGGCGGCTATCGAAGAGCTGTTCGGCGACATGAAGGAGTGCGAGCGACGCTACATGTCAGCGCAGGTGTTGCTGCACTCGCTCGTACAACGACACCCGCTCCATCCGCAACACCGCACCACACTCTCCAAATGTAAGTAGAAGCAAAGGAATTACAAATTGTACACACAATATGTGTAACCCAGGAAAAGTAACCACATAACGTTTCTGTTCCCCTTATGACTTTTTTGATATTTAGTCTGACGTCAGCTTAACTTTGACATTAGTAAAGTTTATATTTGCTTATTTTATTTTCAGACCGAGACGCAGTACAACGACGGCTCAACTGCCTCAAAGGGCCGCGTAAAATTATGGATGTAAAACTAGAGGCCGGGATCTCATAATGCAGTACACAACCAACCACGTAGGAGTAAGTGGACGTGATGCAACATGAAAAGTGATTTTATTTTGTCCTCAAAAAAATGACTTGGTGAGACGCAAAATATATAATCTAAAAATGTATAAAAATATAAAGTGAATGATATCAATTAAAATCATTGTATACAATCGTTTAGCGATTAATGAAAATGCAGAATACAAGAAATTGCAATAGTGAATTATATTTTTTTATATTCAGTACATTACGAAAGCAAGTTCTTAGTAGAGATTGAACGAATTCCATTCTATACCTTATTTAGCGAAACAATTTTTAAAACTGAATGTAAGAAACAACTATTCAGTTTGAATAATGCTGAACAAATATCAGTACCCGCTTTGAAATGAATATAAATATAATATAGTTTAATAGATGTGTGTCTAGAAATCCTTTGAAATAAAAATGGTTGTATCATTTAGTGAGGTTTGAAATTTTAGTATTAAGCACATTTTCACTTGAAGTAGCAAACTGTTCTATACATATTATGTATAATAAGAAATAATAAATATAAATACGAGTTATTTTTTCCAGTCATCTACATTTTAGTGAAATAAATAGGCATAAAAACTAAAACATAGGATAGAAAACGTAGTATTGTTTCAAAGTAAGTCTCATTAACATTTTGTTATTACCTACTTGTAGTTGATCATATAAATGAAAATTATGAAGTAATAAATATGTCTCGGTATAAATATAATGCTATAGAGATCTCATTGACGACCAATAACAATATTATGGCATTTTTAGGCTAAGCTGTGAAATATGATTTTAAAGTATTTTCCTTAAAAAGATTGTATGATTGTATGAATTTTAGTATACTTTACTCTCATTATACTTATTTTGCCCACATTGTGATCCTGAACTATGTGTTTTCTCTGAAAATGTCTACTGCTTTACTGAAATAAGAATAAAGACTGTTGTATTATAAAATTAATTTGTTTTGTTTTAATAAATACTTATTTGTAACACCAATATCAATTTATTTTTCTTACATACTAATTACATTTTTAAATTTTTTATCAACAAAAATTATATTAAAAACATTTAAAAATATAAAAAAGAAGCCCACCAGCTTCGGGAACAGGGTCCGAGCTACCGGAGGTCAGGGCTCTTGAGAGAGGAACCTCCAAAAAATACGCTACGTGTCCAGAAGTACTGCTTTCTGAATCAAGCCCTTAATCCAGCTGCCAAGCGAGAGCCTTCTCAGATATTGATCGAGGCTATTGGCTATTACGCTATTGGCCGACACGACTATTGGCACAATGATGGCTGAGTCTACATCCCACATGTCGACAACCTCGCGAGCCAAGTCAAGATACTTGATTTGCTTATCTTTCTCGGCTCTCACGAGGTTTTCATCATGTGGGACTGTTATGTCAACAATCACTGCGCGCCGCTCTGATCGATCCACCACCACTTATTCCACAGGCTTATTGGCTACAACAGTCCTGTCAGTGATGATGGATTGATCCCAGTACAATGTGATACTACCATTTTCGAGAACTGGGTTGGTCACATACCTGTAGTACTACGGCACTTTCACTTACTCACAAGGTTCCACAACTGAGCAAGTTGCTGATGGATAATCCTGGCTACAACTCTACAAGGTTGTGTCTATGCAAGTACTCTCCGTTAGCTGACGAGAAGACCCGGAGAGAATGTGACTGATTGATTCGCCAGGACGTTGGCAAGCCTGACATAATGTCAAGCGTACCGTCCTTCAGTGGATAATTCAATTTATTATTATTTTAATTTAAAATTTTCGAGGTTTTGAAAGAAATATAGTTCACGTTTAAAAGATCTTTATTTTCATAAAATCAATACTGCACGAAAACTCCAGTGCCTTGTTTAAGAAATTTGTAGGGCTTAACTCTGTTACGCCCACGCACTGGACAAAACATTACTTTATCTGGTGGAAACTCTGAAGAGCCAGTTGTCTCCAGGAGTATATCTAAACAGGTTAGCAACTTTGTTATCTGTACAGAAAGAGTATACTGTTTGTTATCTTCTGAACCCCAATCCGTATTGATAACTCTTTCAATGTCTCTGATATCGTTATTGATACCTGCATGGTGTGTTCCATTCCAATGCAGGGTTAGTGAAAATATCGGCGCTTTCCTGGGATAGTCACTGCGAAGAGCTACTAGTGCAACTAATTTCGCGGACTGACGCGTTATAATTGCTCTGTACAACATGTCATTAGGATTAACCAAACCCTCCATTATTAAAAATGCTGTTGAAGGTGACTGGCTATATTCCGGCCAGCCTACTGACTGCCACTGTGTCAATGAACCTGACAGCCTTACTGGACTAGGCAAATCTCCTTTAACAGGTAATATCTTTCCAGATTCCAAATCCTGCAACTCTTTCATCAACTCAACTCTAGACTTCAACCTCTTTTTTAAAGTTAAAATGAAGTTTTCAACTGTGCTGACACTTAGACTAGGGCAGAGTTGGACATTTTTATTGAACTTCTGATCTTCTGTTATTGTAGCCATAAAATCTAAACCACACATTCGTTGAGCCCATATGTAAGGTTTTCCAAGTTCAGAAATAAAATGCTGAAAGTCTTCAGTGATGCCTGCAGCATTCAATAAGTAAGAAGTGGCAGGATGTGGAGAGTCACTTCCTGTGTCTCCTGGATATAATTCATTCAATATACAATTGCCGTTCAGTACATCTGCTGCTGACACACCAGTTATAGGTTTTGGCAGTGAAACAGTGAACTTGACCACAATTATTTTCAAATGAAGGAGATATGAAAAGATCAAATTCAAAGCAGTTCCATCCTGCACTTTGACAGATACTTGTACACTCAGTGGATGCTTTTTTAGAACTTCCTTCTTCTTAGCTTCAGCTTTTTCTTCCTTGGATATCTTGGCATTTCTGTGATGGCGCTTCTTTTTCTCTCTTTGGTCATCATCATTATTTTCTTGGTCAGAATCCGAATCATTAGATGCAACTAGATCACTATCTACATTACTGAGTTGTTCAAATCTTCTTGCTTCATCTTCATCACCAGATATGCCTATGAAATTTTAATTTATTAGGTACATGTGTTGAGTTAAAAAATTGGGAGTAAATCATAGATTCTGAAGTATGAGTGCTAAGATAGACTCGGCCCTTACCTACTGTAATAGTCTTAGCGCCAAGTGCATCAGAATATGCACTAGCATTTGCAAACAGAAGAAATAATGGTGATGGTAGTAAAGAAGCAGCTCTGGCTTCATCTCTCTTGTCATCAAGTCTGAGAGCCAAACATTCTTGCAATGGTTTCGTAGATTTCAGTACATCTCTTAGATGTGGTACCAATGCGTCGAGTCTGGAGCGAGCGGCCGCTATGGCCGCCGCGACGCGCTCCTTGGACGACACTAGCTCATTGCAGGCTGATGACAACTCACGACGCTGGCGCAGTTCCCACTCTAATCTCGCCAATTGAAGCTGGTGTTCGTCATTTTTCGTCAGTTCCTGAAATCACATCAAATATTAACATATTTTTCATTTTTCATTTTTTGTCTGCTGCAGAGCGTTAGTAATGTTCTACTGAGAAAAAGACTATTAGTATCTATATCATGGATCATGTTAAATTTAAATCCGATAATAGTGATTGTGTCAAATGTACAAACACTCACCAGTCGAGATATTTCAGCAGGTGCATCTTTATAAAAGTCTTCAAGTGGCACAAGTTCTATTTCTTCATCTTTCGACTTAAATTGCAAGCACTTGGTTACTTCTTTATTGAGATGATCAGCTTCATACAATAAGTTTTGTAGGAGCAAGTGGGTCGAGTCAACCCTCTGCTTTTCCTTATGTAATGCATCACGTCCAGCTCTTGTACGAACTTTCTCTAGACGGTTTAGTTTTTTTAAAGCAACCAGGTTCAATGAAGCCTCTATTCGCTTTGTATTAAGTTTTTCTCTGGCCTGAAATTAAATCCAACCAAAACTATTACCACCTGCAGCTTTAACTTCCATTGTATCTGAATAGAGCTAGTAATACCAGTATTTTAGATAGATTAATTGTAATCTCCCTGAAAAGAGATTTTTAAAAAGGACCTCACTACGCTACTACTACTACTATTAAGTATTAGCCCAGTGACGAAATGTTATTTTTTAAATTGTTTCTAAATAAACTTAAGGCAAAAAATTCAGAACAAAGGATTCAGAGTAGTTGGCCTAAGCTACACCACTTTTGTTGAATAGAGCTACAAAGAGAATCAATCGATAGAATAAAAAATAATAGGCACTGAAACATGTACCTCATCCGTGTCTTTAGCTTTTAGCTCAGCAATTTCAGCAAATAATAGTCTAATATCTTGACAAATCTTCTTGAAGAAAGTGGCATCTTTCTCAGCTGGACGTAGTTGGGCTTCTGACTCTTCAAATTCTACCACACGCTGAATACAAAAATGAAAGTATAAAATTACACTACTGTAACCTGCTCAAGTTACTCATTCAAGGAGAACATAGAAAAGCAGCATACTTTTTTCAAATGAATATTGTTTAGATATTAGCCATTCATTTCGATTTTGAACTGATACTTTTCTTTTTTCCCTGTTTCAGTGGACTGAAATGAAATCTGGTGAGCCAGAGATTGTATTTTATAGGATGAATGAATAGTAAATTATTGGATAAATTAAGCTATTTGGGGATGAAACACTTTTGCCGTGGGGTTTAAGTGCTCATAGCCTGTTTAAGGAAATTTCGGAATGCCTAGTTGACGCTTCTCGTGACCGAAGCTAGCTTTTATCTTGGCCAGAGGCACATTACCATCTGACAGCGTTGAGGAGTTTTTCGATGCCCTTTTACAATTTGTTATTAGTTTATTTAATGGTTTTTAATTAATAATGCCTTTATTCAGGTTATTTAATAAATAAATATCTTAATTAATGAAAAAATAAAAAAGTTCACTTATTGAATTTTACAATAAATTTTAGGTATTCAATTTTAGGGTTATCAGTTACAGCTTTTTATTATTTTACTAGTCCGAAATAAAACAAATAAAAATTCTAACCTTATAAACATCTACTGGCACTTGTTTGGAAGTTTCACTCGTGTTGGTGTTTATTTTGCGGCGTTTTTTTGTGGACACATCATCTTTTCCCATGTTTCTGATTAATATTCTTTGAAAATGTATTATATTTATTTTTGTTATAATAATATTAAAATAAATGTATGAGACTGAAACAGCATTTAATTTAGATTATTCTATATTCTCTATGAACCAAACATAGTAGCCACAGATTAGATATCAGAACAACTTGTAGTGGCCACATATTATTATAGTCTATGCTACTAAAACATTCAAAAATGTATTGCTATGGCTGTGCTAATACACTATATTTTATCAGTACAGTATACAGTAGAGAAGTCTAAATTACAGTAAATCTGGAAGCACAATCATGTCCACAACATGTTCTTTACCTAAAACTTTTCTTTTGGACACCTGGAAGGTGGCCTAGGAAATTAACAGCAGATAAAAGGGTAGTTATTTTTATTTGATCCACCCCGACGTTTCGGAAAAACCGTGATTTGGCAGGGCTAAGTTAGGCAAGATGGAGACCTCCGTTCTCATACGGATGAGGTTCGGACGCGTTTGCTCTCCAGCTCATCTTGCCAAACTTAAAATTATAAACGATCCCAGTTGTAAGTTGTTCGTGTGGTACAGATGTGGGCGACTTGATCCACATTGTTTTCTCCTGTCGTCTATGACCGTTCTTCCTTTCTCAATAATCTATTGTCGCCCCGTATTCCTTTTCCTACTTTAGTTTTTTCTTTATTATGTACAAATAGTTTACTTGTATATAAATGTATTGCTTCATTCATTACCATTGATTAATAATATTAAATTGTAATATATATTTTTCATGTCATTCATTATTACTATAGTTAGTTATAATCCTACTGATCCTATATCCGTTAATTCCGTTTTAAATAATATTAATAAACAGTTTCCCTACCTTTGTCTCCTATACTAAAATCTAAATTCCATAGTCTGTTTTTTAATCTCGGCGACTAAATTGACAAGTGAAAATGTCTAAACTGACTTAAATGCTATTGAAATCTATTTCAGTTTGCCACTTTTACTTTTCAATTTAGTCTCCGCGATTAAAAAACAGACTTTAATAACGACATTGGCTGAATGCACAAACCGTGAGAAGCCAGAAAAAAAAAGTCACTCAAAAACAAAAAACATCTGACTTGCCGATGCCGTCTACTGTCAGTGTCAAACCCTCAAGCCATTAAAATAATACGTAAAATACATTTTTGGCTAACCCTCTCCGGAAAATTCATCGGCATAATGGTACGAATAACTCAAGTTCTTGCTCGTGTTCCAGTTATTAAATTTCGTAAGGGCGGTGCAGGCGGCTCCCACTCCTCGGGCCCATCTTCAGCTCCGCCGCCAGCTGCTTCTGGTGCTTCCACGGTACTTTATTCACCTGATATTTTATTTACTTAAGTATTTATTAATTGCTATACTATTATATTTTTAATAGTATTTACGTAACTATATTTTTAATGGAAGCGTCACTTCCTTCACATGTGTGTCAAAAATGCAATTGACATTCGATTGAAACTGAGTGTACTGTGTACTGATTATATTTTGATGCCATTTCATAAATTCTTTTTAATTTGTGTTTAAGTTTTTGTTCGTCCACACATCCGGACTCGGTATGGAGCAAACCATATCCAATGTGCAAACTAGCGGACTGAGGCGGACTCAATTACTAATAATTATGTTTGCAGGACCAAATTCGTGGTCCATTCGAATCAAATTCGAGCATGTGTTAATGCTTTAAAATGTCCACTGGTGTAGCAATGCATGAATTGGTCTGATAAATAGGGTCTTGGAAGGCTTGACAAATAAAACATGGGAGTTTCGAAGTCAGCTAGTCACAGTCTTAAAAGTCAAAATCATGTTTATTTTTAATCCGTCTTCTATTTTCAGTCAGTTCAAATGCAGGCTGCTTCACCAATGAGCACATCCAGCATCCCAGACATTGATCTACCCCTGCGCTACAGAAGAGCACCTCTCTCAGACGAAGAAATTGCACACATCAATGGCGGTGGAATTGTTTAGTCCCTCAACTTAAATTAAAGTAGATGCAGTTACAAAAGTAGATCTTGGTTAATGATAATAGGTACTGTGTAAATATCTAGCTAGAAATAGTGTTTGTTATTTTGACCGTGGAAGTTATTATTACTCAAATTATTTTGCATGGTATTCAATAATATTATATTAATGCTCTGTTATAAAGTAGTTTTTTTTTGTCTTTGGGTTGGAGTGTAGCCTTATGGGCGCTATGGAGCAAGGTCTTAAAAATAAAACTTTTTTTTTTTGTATTGTTTAAATCCGAAATTTCCCAATTTTATTGCAGTATCGGGTTGACCTAGACTATAGAAACCATTAAGTTCTGAGAAGCATGGCCCTACGACGCACCGTTAACGAATTATGGAAAAAATTAATAAAAAAAAAGTTTAGTTTTCACTAATTCATGTTGGGATGCTGCTTAGTGAGGGGGGGGGGGAATTTGGTAATTTTTTGCCTAGGACGCACCGTTTTCGAGATAATCGCGAAAACGCGAGCGTTTTATAGATTTTTTAAATCAAAATATATTTTTTTGTTTTCTTTGCTGCTCATAGTGCCCCTATGCGTATACTCCAACTCCTACAAATCCGCCCCTAAGACGACCCACTGACGGCTGACCCAAATTTATGGTATTGATTTTCAGATAGACTGTGAACTAACTATAAAATGCGTGTCTCTAGTAAGTCAATCCTGTATGGTACCATTTGGACTTGATGACTTTCTGGATTTGTGCCCGGTTGATAGTAATAGGCGCACCCCCTATTAGAAGGGATTTAACATAACTGGTGAAGAAATCTGGGTGTACTGTTATGTACACCTCTGCCTAACCCTTCGGGGTTTACAGGCGTGATGTTATGTTATGACTATCAAAAAAGATTTTGATACAACAACACCAATTCAACTCAAAAAATTCTAACAACTCCAATAAAACAAAACACAGAGTAATATTATCATGTATGTGTGCTATGCAAATGTTTAGAAACAGTCTGTTGAAGATAATTTGGTCAACTGCTTTAAAACTGCATTCTTTAGTAAGAATACAATCAAAAGTAAACAATTAGTGCATCCTAATGAAATATGTACAATAAAATGTTATTTACTATATTTTTTACTTGCTTAACATAATATATTAACACATTAACGAATATTGCAGAGAGATCCCTCTCGATCGCAGCAAGATCCCTCTCATTCGCAGCCTGAAAAGGTGCCAGTAACAATTGGAGTAATAAAAGTACCACGAGGTGTTCTGATTGACTGTGGAAACAAGAAAAAGGAAGTTGTATCTTTAAACATTGTTTTACAAAGATGTCAAAAAAAGTGACAGAGCTCTTAATTAAGACTGAGAAACATGTAATTTATGTATGAAATCAACCTAAGTGAAACTAATAATTGTCATGAATATAACAAATACATAAGTTAAACTTAAAAAAATATACTTCATTTAGATTTGTTTATCCTTAATTCCTATTTAGGAGTGTAGTCGGTATATAAAATATAAATTATATACAGTAACGAAATGATAAGAAATGCTCTAATAATACCGAACATTGAGTTTTTCGTTTTGGATGGTCCACATCTGTGCAGCCGGCCCATCGTAAGCGACATCACTATTGGCCTCGAACTTGATTATACCGAATTTAGCAAATTTATTTTTCCACTGTAGAGTCTGAGGTAGGGTGAGTAGTGCATTTGATATCGCCTTTTTTGTCTCGGCTGAAACGAAGTAACATACATTTTATTAATTTATTGGGATAACATGCAACACTTGGACACTATAACTATCACATCTCTAAATGCTTCACCCCAACAAAATCTATTTTTCGCGCATTTAAGTACGAGATGACAAGATGAGGCACTAAAAACCTGAAAAAACAGGTTCCTAATAGTATAGGGGACAGTATTTTGCTAGGATGACCCACACCATCTCAAAAGGAAGCCAAGGAGCAATGTAGCAGTCGGCATCGCTTAGAGCGCCCTCAAGAACCGCTGCAATGGCGCGCTAGTCGCTCCAGTGTGCTACTAATTTTCATACAATATCTAGAAGCGCAGTTGCAGCGCCACTTTCGTGACGGGCCGCGCACTTCATTTTTGCAAAGAGAATTATACATTTTTATTGAACCTAAACAATATGAATGGACAACTGGACATTGAACACACATGAGCCGTTATTTTGTAGAAATAGTGTTCCCTGAAGGAGGCCTATAGGTTGAAGTATCTAGCTCCATAAATGTTCAAAACATTTACTGAGATCACTATATTATTGGCATTTATAATATTCATTACAAGCCAGTTTCGCCCGGTGACAGATTTTCATACAATACGCAACCCCTATTAGGTTGAATTTTCCAAAATCTTTTCGTAGCGGATGCCTACCGTCTTATCAGTTATATATAGGTCATATAGCAAATCAAGAGCTGAGACGAAACGTAATTAACCGTTACACGCGTGTCTACTGCGCCACAGTCTGGCCACTGTAGCGCTTCTCTGTGGTAGCGCAACTGCATTGCTTCCCTTATACACGAAGATGGCATGAATATGCATAAGTACACCTGTCAGATTAAACTGTGTTCAAAATAGCGCAGTACCAGTGATTGACATACCCTGGTACCTACAGTCAAACGCACATTCGTGGTTGCGATTTGACTTTGACAGGCGCCCTTATTTTGTAGCAATAAGGCTGGTTTTTACATAGTTCAAGTGTTACTCATTAAATAATCGAGGTGTGCAGGAACTAGGTAAGATAACACCTACCCTTACCTTTTAGCTTAGCATTTACTACAATAGGGTACGGCGGCAAGCGACCCAATGTTTCCAAGGTTATTATATCTTTACCACCATCGTACATGAACTTTTTTGTAAATAGAAGAGTAGTAGAATCAACTGCGGCCCATTCTGCTTGTTTAGATAGCACCATCTGAGCTGACGCTAAATGTGATCCAGATCCTGAAATGAAGATAATTTATATGTATTAGTGGGTGTGCACAGACCGAAACTATGTTATAGCTATTACCCGCATTGAACTTCTAGGTGCAAACAGTCAGCGTAGGTATAGTATGTCCATGGTAATAATTAGACATTATAATGACCGCGCGGTAGCAGTAGGCAATGGCGGTACCTATGCGTAGTTCAGGGTCTTTAATACCTGGATAAAAATAACCTATCTTCTGTAAGTCTCAGTAGGATAATCTATAATCTTGATCTATCGATATACATTTGTGTCAAACTGGTCAAACCCCGTTCAAATTAAACCAGTTCCGAATGTACAGCGTAATTAACAAAAATAATATCCAAACTTTCACATGTTTTCGGTAGCAAATATAATAAATCACAGTACTTAGCAGAGATCCAAAGAAAGACGCGTTTTCACCCTTTTCTTTCAATGTTTTCAAAACAATCTTGCTTCCACTTAGAGATCCTTCGTCACTGTACGCAAATGTACAACCACGGAGATCTAGTAAAGTATTCACGTTATGAGCTCTGCAATTAAATAACTTTATTACATTATGTATATTTCAATAAAACAATATTAGCAGTCTGGAAGCTAATTGTAGTATAATAGAAGACTCTTTCTTATCACAAGTCAATGACATGTTGATAACATTTTTATCTATTGTGTGTGTATTTATTTCATTGGAAGCATTATTCGTAAACTTACATCAAAATATTTTTAGGTACATTACTAACTTTATATTATTTTAAAGTGCCATAATTATAGTTAACAAAATTATGTGAACCGAAAGCAGAGTGAAAACCACCTAAGCACCTATCTATCTAGTTACTGTAGATAGGTGGTAGATAACATGTATCTACACCTACTACAGATAGGTATATATACAAATATCTGCTATGGGGCGGCCGGGCGGCGTAGTAGGTACCTATACCTATACATACATATTGAAGGGTTATTGAGTTTTTTCCAACAGGTATTTCTCCATAACAGCCCTATCACCTGCGCCCTTTATGATTTATTTACGGCGTCAGTGAGTGGGGTTCGCGTGGCTAAGTTTTGGGCTAAACATAATCATATAAACTTTTTGCCATCGAAACGCTAAGAATAACGGCCCGGGGTCTGTTTTTTTTTGTTTTCCCTCTCTAGGATTTCTCCTGTATCGTGGGTGCGTTTACGAACATTTAAACTCACATACACAAACACTCAGACCCGTAAGAACTACATGTAGGTACAAATATTTGTTCCATGCGGGAATCGAACCCACGACACGCAGCGCAGCTGCCAATCGCTCAGCCACTGCGCCAACTGGCGGTTATTTGTGTCCTGCTGATGGCAATGGCTCGCCCCCTATTATATTACTGATAAAATGTGGATGTACTAAAGGTGCTATAATATGTAAGTCAAGGGTTCTTACTTTTTATCACTGTGAATGATAATGTCTGAGAAATAGCCCGGCTTATTTTCTACGTTAATTTGATGAGCGAAAACAGGTGTTACTGGAAGTAGATCAATAAAGGCATTTTTCTTTCCGCGTAGTTTCATATATGCAGAAGCTGTCATGAACGCTGAAAGTTAAATACAAAAGGATAAAATCAGACCAAAATGTTTCTTTAAATAGTGTAAATTTTAATAATAGGTGCTATATCTGCCTGTTACTTACAACTTCTATCTAATTTTTTTTGCCTACCTTACCTAGATAGTGGAACTTCTAAAAACTTTTTTCTGTTCCGTGTTCTCTGCCCTATTTTTTGTAAGTTACCTATTATTAATTAATTAAAACTTTATGCACAAGTAGGTTTATGCAAAGGCGGACTTAATGCCTTGGGCATTTTCTACCAGTCTACCTTAGGGTGATGCAGACACAATACACAGTAGGTGCAATAACAGAAAACAAACTAGAATTTATAACTAAAATATAAGAAACAAAGAATATAAACATACATAAAACAAAATATATAAAGTTATGAGGTATAAACAAGAAAATTACAACAGCTTAATTCTGAGACGAATCTGCCAAGTTCTTGGTATGTGTTCTCGAGCATTCACTTTGAAGCTACCTATTTGTACCTAATGGAAATCTTTCATGCTGCTGTACTGTAGGTGTACCGTGTACATCTGGATTGAGATATTCAATTTATTTAATTAAAAGATTTTTTCAATTCGTACCAGTAGGTAGTTCCTGTAATTAGCGCGTTAAAACAACCGAACAATCTTCAGCTTTATAATATTAGTATAGATTCAAGTAGGTAACAATTTAATTTCTCGGAAATATTTGCATTAATCGCTAAAATATTCTAATGTTTTTCCAAATAAGGGCTTCTCTCGACAGCCTTACGTCTTCATCCTTAGACACTTGATGACAGTCATACTCCAGCTAGGCCGAAAGTTCTCATCAAGATGCATGAAATGAGCTGAGACATGATAAAGCTGCTGTAAACTGCCTTCCGTCTCCATCGTCAGACCTTCGATGACAGTCTTACTCCAGGCAGGTCTGAATTTCTCACCAAGGTGCATGAAATGAGCCCAATAACAATATAGCAACTGCAATCTGTTGAGGACTTCTTGCAACTGTTTCTCAAGGATTTAAAAAATAAAAAAAACCTTTTGTGCAAAAAATCAAACCGACTTCAAAAGCACAAAAAAGTTAAAAATAACTTTAGTTTCAGAAGTCGGTGACTTTTGTTTGTTTGATTTAGTTTTTTGTCACCGACTTTTTTGTGTTTTTGAAGTCGGTTTTATTTTTTGCACAAAAGGTTGTTGTATTTTTCAATTTTTAGTTGTAATAATACCCTAAACAAATATTATCTATGCATTTATTTTACATTGTTAACAACACATTTCGTGGTAATAGGCTTATCCCCAGTCAAATGATGTTTATGTGATGATGTTGTGTAAATAATAAACATCCAAGCGATTGCAGCAATCACGACAGATTTGCTGTCTATTATTGAAGAGTTCCGTTCCATATCTCAGAAGTCCATGATCAGATCATGACAATATTTCTATAGGTCCAACTTGGTAGTATAAGTAGGTACCTACTCTTTCAAACAAAAAAGAAAAATCCAAATCGGTTCAGGCGCCTTCGAGTAATCGGTGAACATACCTACATAAAAAAAAGATTCCGACGAATTGAGAACCTCTCCTCCTTTTTTGAAGTCGGTTAAAAATGGGCCCTCAATCCAGATGCACATGTACCGTGTAGGTAATCCTAATCTGTTTGTATTAGGGTTTAACTATTTTCAGTTGGTACAAAATATTACTAAAACCAATTTCATAGTAGTTTGAAAAAAAAAAATTAAAAAAAAAGTAAATAAAAGTAAGTAATTCTCTCACCCAAATCGGCTTTATCAGAAGAAAAAGGATCAGGACGATCCGGTAATGGTCCTGGACTTCTGCTTTCATATTGTAAAGTAGCATAGCAACCCAACGCATCTTCTAGTAATTCCAATATTAGCTCATATAACTGTACCGGATGAGACGGACACATAAACGTCACAATGTGCAAGTCTTCTTTATTTAGAGCCATTGTTGAAAGTAGTAGGTATTCAAGAGCAATGTTTTAACTAGACTAAACACTGTTTAACTCGTGCAGCTTATTAAAACGATTATAATGAGCTCATTTTGTTTGTTTCGGTTTGCTTGTTTATCATCGTAAAAACACGATAAACGCTGCACGCTTCGATCATGTAGGTACTGTCTATTATAGATTCTTTGGTAAACCTGCTACGGCGTGACGCCACAAGCACGCAAGGATCGCGTGGTTATTTGATTACAGCCAACCTGTCTGTTTTATGTACACATATCTCCGTACTTTCTCTAGTTCGTAATAAGCGCTGTTTTCGCCACAGCCTAGTTGCTATAATATTTCTTAGACCTTCAATTATTATTTAGGATAAAAACTATGAATTACAAACTATATTACCTAATCTAGTACGGTTTGCAAAGGTATGATGGTAGGATTGGTAGATACTCAGTTTGCCGTACCTAAATGATTCAGGAGTGATGCTATGTCGCATGCGCCTACGCAACCAATGTAGCGCCGTCTGTGTTATTCGACCAGTCGAATACTCGTAATTAGGTAGGTATATTTAGAAAAAAAGTATAAAATGTGTGCGGTACGAACTACGAACGATTGATGCAGTGGCGGTATGGCTGAGCGGTCGGTTTCTGTGCTACGGAACGCAGTTTCAATTTCTCATACGGAACGACATTGCCCTAGATGTAACTGTACGATTAACGCTCTTAAATGATGCAGGGATTTGAAAATGTAAAGTGTATAAAGTCGAGGGATTCCATGGACGTTACCCGATGATAGCAATTCGGTGTCCTTCACCACACAATCCTCACCTTTGAAAACTTCATGAAAAACATTTTTGAGTACGCAAAAAAATTGTCAATGAATAGTCATAAATAGGTCACAAGGTTAAAAAAATAGTCGCATTATGATTCCGAATAACTACAAGGTGTAAACAGACCTTTCACGAAGCCGTCAACTAAGCATTCTGTACATCAAACTAAGTAACTTTACGTAAAAAATTTTGCTGGGAAACGACTTTTTTTTTTTGGGGTGAAAAATCACGTTTTACGGTAGGACTCAATGTAACGCACTCGGAACATTGTGATGATGGATGGATTGAATAGTACGGGGGTCGTGGAGGTGTTTAAAAATCTTACTTTAAAAACATGTATTAAAAAAAAAACTTGTGAAGGGTGTAAACCCTTTTGCACCCTTTATAAAGGGTGTAAAAAGACCCTTAACGAAGCCGAAGGCACTTGTTCTCCCCGTTAATGCGATATTTTTTTTGTTCTAGACCATACATGGGAACCTTCTAGTTACGGAGATATTGGAGGTCAAAGTTCCAACTTTTTTTTTAAATACATGTTTTTAATGTAAGATTTTTACTTTAAACAACTCCATGACCCCTGTACTATTCAATACATCTAAAGTCGATACTCCCAGCCGTTTGCTTGCACTAATGTGAGGATTGTATGGAGACGTTCACCCCACAATCGTCACCAACATTATAGCTATAACTTCGGAATCATAATGCAACAATTTTTTTAACTTTGGTGACTATTTTTTTGCGTACTCAAAATTGATTTTCAGGAAGTTTTTAAAGGTGAGGATTGTGTGGTGAAGGACACGCAATTAGACATGCTTCACTGTGACTAAGTACAATCAAACTATCGTCTCGTAACACCAATGACCAATCTCAAGTTGGACTCTTGAAGGCATTAATTGCTTAACTTGAGGATCAAGCAGCAGTTCAACTGATTTCATGGACTAGGTGCAAAATACAACTTTATCACCAGTGTATCTATCTTTAGCTTTTTCTCAGGTTTGTAGTGCATGCAATGCAAGTAAGGAGTATTTTAATAATTGTATGATAGTGTGTTAACCACACGTTGACAGTAAACACAATAAAATAATCACTGAAGTACAATAACATCAACATTTATTGAACTTACGCATTGACATCAATTAATTTTAAAACATAAAAATAAATCTTAAAATTTAAATAAATAGCATCATACATTCGACACTAGTACATACACTACAGCCAGTTATCTCTTACAATTAAGGTACTTTTTTGAAAAATGTGCTGTAATTTGATCAGCTTGTTACATAATGTATATCACACTACAGAGGATAAAATGCTGTTTAAGAGCCTATTCAATTCAGTCATTGCGGTGGATATCAACAATTTGTGTTCCCTTTACTGAATAAGCTCTTTTACGTCCTTCTGTACAATTAGACAGGCTTGCGGAAGTTCTTGCCGGCGTATTTGGCGCCAGCTCCGAGTTCCTCTTCAATGCGGAGGATCTGGTTGTACTTGGCGAGACGCTCGGAGCGGCACGGCGCGCCGGTCTTGATCTGACCAGTCGACAGACCCACGACAAGATCAGCAATGAATGTGTCTTCAGTCTCTCCGGACCTGGTTACAAAAATACCATTATAATATCAACAAACCAACAGTTTCGTATTTGAAAGGCGTTCTTCTATTTTCTTACTCTTCAATCTTTTATTATTCTTAAACCTTTTGATAAAAATCATAAACATACCTGTGGGAAACCATGGTGCCCCATCCGTTCTTCTTGGCCAGCAAGTGAGCATCTATGGATTCCGTCACACTTCCGATTTGGTTAACCTTCAAGAGCAAGCAGTTGCAAGCTTTCTTCTCAACAGCCGTGGTAATGCGCTTGGGGTTTGTTACCTTAAATAAATAAAAGGATTTTAATATTGATGTATCTCTGATGGAAGTTTGGTTGGCATCGTTCTTTCGAGTTAGCTTTTAAGATGGTTATTTTATAGAAGAAATTATAGACTGGATACAATACCGCCCAAATACATTGGGACGAGCACAAGAGGATGATAATGGGTGATGCTACCGTTCTAGTCTAAAAACAGTTAACTGGAAGTACTCACTTCTTTATCGTTAGTTCCTAAGTGTCAGAGTTTTTATGCCGCCCATGGACCTCTGACTTGGCTTTACATGTCGACAAGAAATATCTCTCAGGCATGCTGGTTTCCTCACGATGTTTTCCTTCACCGAAGCTAGTGATAATAATACAATACGCACATGATTCCGAAAAATCAGAAGTGCAGCCTTGGGTTAGAACTCGAGACCTAAGTAACTACTCACTGTAAGATCATCTCCGACAATCTGGATGGGTGTGCGGGAGGTTAAGTTAGCCCACGCCGCCCAGTCGTCCTGGTCGAAGGGATCTTCAATGGACACCATGGGGAAGTCCTTAATGAAGTCCAGGTACACCTCAGCCAGCTTCTCAGAAGACAGGTAGTCAGCAGGGTTGGACTTGGGGTTCTTGAAGTCAAGATCATAGGTGCTGTTCTTGAAGAATTCAGATGCGGCAACATCCATTCCAATTTCAATCTAAAACACAGTAAAAATTAAGGCTGTGATGACTAACTTTGACTATAATACGATATACAAAGGCTTGAGTTTATTTAAGTGTGGAACATAATATGCAATTGAACATCAATGTCAAGGAGATAGTGAAGGTGCAATGAGATATAGGTGTTATATTTAAGAAGACAAATAGATAATGTTAGGCCTCCTTATACTAACCTTGCCAGTGTAACCAGCCTGCTGGATGGCATCTTGAATGAGGAAAAGAGCATCCTTGTTGTTCTGGATGTTGGGAGCGAATCCACCCTCATCACCAACGGCGGTGGAGTCCAGACCAAACTTCTCCTTGATGATCTTCTTCAAGTGGTGGTAGACTTCAGAACCCATGCGCATTGCCTCGCTGAATGAAGTAGCACCTAGACAAAAAATAATAATAATGTATTTAAACCTGTTTTTCCCTTGTGCAATTTGTGTGATAAAATTAAATTTGTTATTCCCGCAACTGGATCTGTTACTCCAAAATCTCATTTGCTTTAGCCAATAGGATTTTATCATAATCCTTCAGACTTTCCCGGGACAGAGGATATAGGTATGGGTAATATAAATTATAATAACCTGTAGGCAGGATCATGAACTCTTGCATAGCCAACTTGTTGCCGGCGTGGGAGCCACCGTTGATGACGTTGAAGGCAGGTACAGGCAGCACAATCTCGGCATTGCCAGCCAAATCAGCCAAGTGCTTGTACAAAGGCACACCCTTCTTAGCAGCTCCGGCCTTGGCGACGGCCAAAGACACGCCGAGGATGGCATTAGCACCCAACTTGGACTTATTTTCAGTGCCATCCAAGTTCAGCATGAACTGGTCAATCTGTGAATAATTGGTATTCAGTTTCAGTGCTAATGATGTTAGAGGCCATATTATTTAAAAAAAAACTGACTAAAGTCTTTGGTCTTTGTCACAAACAAATAGTAATCATAATATGGGGTGGAAGGGACACCATTGCAATGTGTTGTGGATGAGAACAGTTACCACATATTCATTACATCATTCTGAGCCCCCCAGATATAAAATTTTCATCAGTTACTAAAAAATTTGCTGTTTCCTACAAAAGTTCAATGCCTACATGGTCTAAACGTATGGAAAAGCGGGATTTAAAAAAAATAACCAATGAAAGTTTTCACATTGATGTCCCTTCCACCCCGTATTTGCAGTTTTTACTGATTACTCATATCTCTGTGCTATCAGTGGAATAATCTTGCATCATTATATGGGTGTTGAAAAAGGTATGTTTGAAAACAACAATTTGGATTTGGGCAAATAACTTGAAGCTTTTTTAAACATTTAAAGATTTGTTGGTGAATACAATAAAATGATTGCTGTCAATGGCCTAAATACTTAATAAAAACAGAGAAGAACTAATGCTTCTGTGAAGGAGCATTCAAAGTGATCTTGAATAGTTAAGGTCAAAGTGAAGGTTACACATTAATAAGGTTATACTTAAGACACATACCTCTTTCTGCTGTGTTACTTCAAGGTTTTGTTTCAGCAGCTCAGGAGCAATGCTTTCGTTGATGTTCTTGATGGCAGTGAGGACACCCTTGCCATGGTACTGTCCTTTGACATTGTCTCTCAGCTCCAGAGCCTCATGGACACCAGTAGAGGCACCAGACGGGACAGCCGCACGGAAAAGGCCCAACTCTGTTACCTACATCAAAAATAAAATGATTAAATCCAGCACATTTTGAAGGCTTTATTTATTTATGTGACAAGAAGTTGATGTTCTGGTAGTAATTTTTAGTAAGATGGTATTCTAACTAGAATCACCTTAGGGGCAGATAATGCTATACCAGTACCAATAAAAGCAAAGAAGATTCGTTTTCTTTTTAGACTACCCACAAAGTTATATTTTTTTGAAATATGACAGGTTAGGCATTAATGGGAAGGAAACAAATGATATTCTATATACATAACATATGGAAAAACGAGGATGTTAAATTGATAATACGTACCAGGTCGACTTCCACAGTGGGGTTACCACGGGAGTCAAAGATTTGACGAGCTTTGATGGACTTGATCGGCATTCTGGACATAAAAGCAAAACAGTTTCTGATTAATAAAGTATAAATGATTGTCCTTCATTATTTAGAAATAATGTCTTTGAAGTTATAGCAATGGATCATTACCTACCTCAATTTGTTCATGAAAAGGTGGCAAGACTGGCAAGGTCAACTATAGGTTGATTTTATTACTCTCGATCAGTTTTAGTATAAAAAAAAACAAATATAGGTAGCAGGTGATTATTTTGTTTTATAATCGGATAAGCTACTAGTAAACAAAATGGTTAGTTAACAAACTAAAACAATTGACGTATGCAAAAAAACGAAAGCAGAAAGATTACATAAAATTGGCATTTTCATTATTTTTTACAGAAAACACTGGCCTAACTTACAATGTAATTAAAACTAAGCATATATATAGATGTTTCAGTATGACAAAGGTTACTTACTTGATTATAATTCCGTAGTTTCAGCGGACAAATGAAACAGTAAATGCACAAAATTCGCCGGATCCGCCGGAAAGTACCTAGAGAAGAAGTGACTTTGTCCTTCACAAGGTGAAACTAGAGGCTTAAAACCGGAATTTTCCGTGACTGTAAATATTCACTTCGCTAAATTCAGAAAGGCGGAGGGCAACGCCCTTTTTTCCTTTTTTAAACTGTAGATGAGAATCGTCTATTTTTAGATCATTATCAAGTTATTTGAATTAAAACACCCAACGCACCACTTCCCAAAATGACACTTTTTTTTTAAAACATCTTTAATTCGGTTCACTAATGTCGAAGATTTCCGATTTTTACATCACGTAACGGACAATTGACACGGACAATTGACACTGACAGTGACAGTTAAAGTTAACAAGTTTTAGTCGTAACTCGTAGTTAATGTCAGTCAGCGTTGTTTACATTTTTGTGTTTCTTATTTCTTTTCATATTTCTGATTTAAACAATGAGTGCTGATAAGGAATCTAAATCTGAGAAAAAACCCATAGTTATTAAAAATGCCACTGATTTACAAAGGCTAAAATTAGAAAAACTTATGAAAAATCCAGTGAGAACCGAACTACTCGAAATTATAAAATAGGAACTAAATGTTAGGAATTTTATTCGAAGACTCATAACTATGTATTTCTTTATCAGGATAAGCCTGTGGTGATCCCTGAACCGCCAAAATCGAAATCATTAGCGGCGCCACCTGACTTTGTTCGCAATGTTATGGGTTCGAGTGCTGGCGCTGGATCGGGAGAATTTCACGTGTACCGTCATCTCAGGCGAAAAGAATACGCGAGGCAGAAGTTCATCCAGGAGAAAAGTGAAAAGGTATATCTGGTATTACCTTCTAATACTGAGCCAATGTTCATGACATGTGATGAGGAGGGATGCATTGCATGTGATCAAAACAGTGATGGATATAAATTTGATGGATGGAGAGAGAGAGAGGAAGACCAAGGAAACAATGAATGAGGATTGTGTGAAGAATGATATGAAAGAAAAAGGTGTAAACTAATGCATGATGGTTGACAGGGGAGAATGGAAGATAAGAATGTGTCGCGCCAACCCCAATTAACATGGGACAAAGGCAGGAAAGATGATGATGATGACTGAGACACTATTCACATTATTACCTTCATATTCTATACCCTATCTATCCTATATCTTATACTTTGAGTTTGGGCAGCAGATGGTATAACAATACTAAAAATTATATTAGTATTGTTATACTATAATAAAATATCTCGAGTTGGAGTACAAGGTTGTCGGCATGAGGAATGTGAGCTTGGCTATCATTGTGCCCATAACATTGTTATGGCCAAGAGCATTGAGGCTCTTGCTAGGCGGTTGGATCAAGGGCCTGATTCAGAAGGCAGTAATCCTTGATACAACCTGCATTGTGAGGAGGTTCCCCTCTCTGGAGCCTTAACCACCAGAAGCTTGGACCCTGCTCCAGACACTGGCATTTTTTAAAGAAATATTTAAACATTTAAAAGATGTGTTATTTTATAACAATGAATAAAGAAAATTATAAAAATATATTGTCATTTTACCATAATTTCAGGAAAAAATGGATGATGAATATCATAACAGAATAGAACAGAACCGGCAAGCAGCTGCTGAGAAAACAGCAAAGAAACGAGCTAAGAGGTTAAAGAAAAAGAAAAATGCTAAATTGAAAGGAAAGAAGCCAAAATCAGAAGATAAGGAAACTGCATCATCACAGTCAGACTCCAGCAGTGAAGATGATGATACAGAGGTTAAGGAGAAAATTATTCCAGCAGCAGTTGAAGAAATTAGTTCATGATTAAAGAGTAATATAGTATAGATAAGGGAATAAAGTATTTACTTACTTTACAAAACTTCTTAATTAAATTAACTTTAAATAACATGGCCCATGGCATAACTTAGTAATTAATCTTTTGAAACATAAAAAAAATGCAATATAAAAATTAAAATACGAGGGTGGGTCAAAAAGTTCGCCCAATTTGATTTGAAACTGAACCACACTCCCAGTTTGAGTGTGAGTTCAGATTTGACCCCTCCTTATTATTATTTGTTCCCAAAAATTAAAAAAGAGCTTTGTGGATAAAATTTACTGATGACAAAGAAGTGCAGTCGGGAATTTCTGCCTATTTTGAGGGTACAAATTATTATTTTTTTCGCAGGGATAAATAAATTATTTGAAAGGTTTGAGAACTATATTAGGCTTAACAGGGACTATATTGAAAAGGAAAAATAATTAAATTTATAGTTTCAACCCCCTTCCCTTTCATGCCGCGAACTTTTTGACCTCCCCTCGTATGTTATAGAATAAAACTGAAAGCAATAAAAAAGTAACACATTATTGGATTAGTCAAATTGTTACTGAAAAGTCATCACAATTAATTTTATTATCAAAGAAGTAATGTGGCAGAGGTGGCATGGTAACAGTGAAGCTGTCGGGCTCCAGTATGGCCATGCGTTTCCAGGAGGCAGTGTAGTATATTGTGTTCCTCACTTCACCTTTGCACCATGGAATTACACTTAATCTGTAACAACACGGGTTGATTTAGTATTAAGCCCACATATCAATGAATTTCTTCTATTCAACTGACCATTGCTGAGACAGAATTTGTGAAAAGGCAAAAAATAAAAGGAAGGGGTAATAGGACACAATTTATTTAGTACATAATGGTAATGATGATAAGAAATATGTACTTCTAACATCTTACCTAAATACTTAGGAAAGCGGAAAGCTGTTAGAAATATATCTTATATCTACGGGTAAAAGACACATCATATATAAGTTGTTCACGAACGGCCTTTAACCCGGGCCGGCGGCGGCGCCGAGTTAAACTCGTACACGCACTCACTTTTTAGCCGGGAAGAGATTATTTGCATGCGCCAAGCGTAAGTCCGGCCTCGTGAACAAGAGATCATAGATTTGGATTATTTTAACTGGGGCTGAGAACAATGATTGTTTGAGAATGCAATGTGCAGTTACATTAATTTCTTATACCTTAGTACTTACCCAAACATCAGCAATGTGAAGGAAATTAAAACAATCGCTATAATAAGAAACCACAGTGTAAAGTCCGTCATTTTCAAGAATTTCTTTCCTGCGTGTAAGCATGTAACTACGATTCTTTTACAAATATTTCAATGACAGATTATCAGTTACAAACAGGTACTTAGGTCGATAGTTTTTATTGTTTACTTACCCATTTTAATACGTTATTCGTGAAGAACGTCACAGAGGTATCTGGTATGAGGGTACCTTTAAAATGCAAAAGCAGGTTACAACTCTGATACACACATGGCATGGGTAAGTAAGTATTGTATATTTGATCACAATGGTTTCTTCAAAGTCTGAGTTGCATAACGTTTTCTTTCATACCTACACGTTTTTAATTACGATTCATTAACTCTCGTCTCCGATGGGTTATACCAGAGAAGGGAGTTTAGAGGTGTTCTAACAGTTCGCCCCATATATTTCACCAGTTATGTTTCGAGTCTAATAGAATCACTTCATTTACCTAGCCTCACTCAGCGCAGCTCTAGTGGAAACGGCTCAGCGGAGCGAGGTTTTTGTACATACAAAAAAAGGGAAAGATGTTTGCGAGGGCTGTGTGCTAGGGACGGACGCGAGCGAAAAAATAGCATTCGCTAGACGGTGTGGTTACCGCTGGCACATGAACGAGCCCGCTACACATCCTCGCACCGCTCATCAACGCACCGTTTTACAGAGCCGCTACGCATCCTCGCATCGCTCAACGACCTAGCACATCTCTGGTGGAATCACGCTCACACTGTTCCACAGCCTCGCACATCTCTGGTGGAAACGCAGCCTTAAGGCGCAAATCCACCGCGGCGCATGCTGCGCACGGGCAGTCGGCGCTTCATTTGTTTGACAACGTGGGTCTACGATTCCATTGCAGTACACACTACACACCCACAACTTTGTACAACTGTAGCGTGCGTGGCCTACCGCGTTTATCTCAAAACTGTGCTGCGATACAATGTGTGCATGGTTGTGGGTTAATATTCGTGTACAGCTTTGAGCTATGTTAGCGCCTTATTCGAGCAAGACACGCATGTACTAATGACGTCAACTGATGCATAGCGTGTCCGTGGTTTGCAATGGACACAATCTCTCATACATTTTCTTGCAAAGCGAAGCTTAACACACGTGCGTGGCCTATCTGTGCGCCGCGGTGGGTATGCGCCTTTATACTGGAATCAAACCAAATCCTCATGTAGTAGCGTAGCGCTTGCGAGCCCTAGATCAACGAGGCAGACACTTCTTACTATGCACTATACTTATATCATCGTGGTGAATGCCACAACACAGGTCAATATGCCACACGTTCTCTCATGCCCGTCGTGCACAACCAACTGCTACCTCCAGGACTTGAATGAAGCAAACGACAGAGCTATTCAGGTCTCAGGTCGGACAAAATCTGAATCATCAATTTGAAAAGCAGAAGACTAAAATATAATGACGAATTAATATCACCGAGCAGGTAACTGGGTTGGAAACTTTAATGAATAAAATGAAGCTTGGAATAGTTCTCACAATTTTATTAGAACTGAAATGAATACATATAAATGTTAATTAAATCTAAGGATTAATAGCTAAGTTTATTGGACAGAAGCCATAACGCTATCCTCGTTCTTCTTGAGTATGACGAATCCTTCCATGACAGGCGACAGAGGGATGTACTCGTCGGTGGCGAGTTCAGCGCGCTCGCCGAACGATAGTAGTACGGGCGTCGTGTGTGTGTGGGAACCAGCGATTGTTTTTGGCGTTCCTGCTTTACCGATAACGTCGACAGCCTGTGAAATAATGAAAATTTGTAATCTGAGCTGATGATGGCACTCAACGAAACTCAAGAATGACTAACAGACTGATTCTGGCCCTTTTTTGAAGTCTGTACAATGACTACGGGCCCATTAACACGGAATTAGATGACTATAATATCCCCAGGGCCTGCACTTAATAAGTAAGTAAGTTTAGTAAGTAGATAAGTTTTTATTAATTAATTAATGCTTTTAAACCGATATAAAATAAATTGTAAAACATCTTTTTGGTCTTTCACTGTGTTGTCGTTAATTTTAGCAACTTATGTAGCCTAAACTAGATTTCCTTTCTGTTTTTTTTCTAACCTGTCCAACACGCACGCTGACGTTCAAGGGCTGCAGGTTCTCGTCGAGCGTGACGAGCCAACGGGGCTGCATCGCCGTCGCCAGCACGTACAGCAAGTAGTGGGACTTGCCGAGGATTACTGAAATACAAGTTTATGTTAAAGGGACAAAATACATAAATACATAAAATCACGCCTTTTTCCCATGAGGGTAGGCAGAACGCCATCTGCTGCGATCCTTACATACTCGTTTCGCTCGTCCATGTTCATACATCTGGTCATACACGCACGCCGGTTACGAGTACTTCGCAAAAACTCAAACTCAAAGCATTTATTTCAATTAGACCATTACAGGCACTTTTGAATGTCAGAAAAACAAAGAAGGCGAAGCTACAGTCCCAGACACAAGGCATAATAACTTGTGAAAGTACTGTAGTTGCCCATACTTAAGCTTTCTGAAGAACCTCACCAATAAGAGACGAAACAAACAATTCATTTCGAACTCGACCAAAGTGTTCAGATAAATATGGTAGTCGCCACGACAACCACGGACTCGCACCTCCTCTGCATACATATTTGGACAATACTTATAAAACAGTTAACACAATCAATCTTTTAGTATAAAATCAGTGTACTTACTGTTCTTGCAATCCAAGAAGGCAGTGAGCACAACGAGTAGTCCTGCGAGCGCGGGCTGGTTGATGAGCCGTCGGTCGGCGTGCGTGGGACACAGCGTCACGGTGCCCTTGCCGGCGTGGCACAGGCCCTGCGCCAGCCGCACCATGAACAGGTGCACCGGCGACTTGCCGTGGTACAGGGCCAGCGCGCGCAGCATTGTTGCCAACCTTCACAGTAAAAATATATATTTTTATGAAGAAAAGGAGTAAATGATAGTGTGTCGGTTGATAAACGAGAATGGAAGAAAAAAAAAAGTGTTACGTCGACCCCAAGTTTAGTATCAGAGAACAAACTAAACCTTCATCAGCTTCCTATCCTAAGAAGATGATGCATTGGTTTCGTGAAGTTTTTCTCTGGATACATTTTGTAGGTTGACATTCATACATTGTCGATATTAGTAAAGAATCTAGATGAATGAATTCATACACCTATGTTTATGAATAAATGATTCTGATTCCGACACCCAGATTGAGATAATCATAAACATAGAATGTCAAGTAGTAATGTACTGTAGTGTTCTTCAAATATTGCCATAGAAATGCAATACTCATGAAATACACAGATTCTTTTGAATTAAACGAAAAATAACGATAGTACTGTGTTATATTACTATTGAATATTGATAAATAAATCGTTACCTGGCGTTATTAGTACCAGCTCCAACCAATCCCATGGCGAAGATGGCATTGTAGGCGACGTCGTTATCTGAGTCGTGAGAGTACTTGTTGAGTACGTCGATAACGGCCAGCTGAGGGTTCGAGATGGAACACAACGCGATGGCCAGAGGCACCGCTCGCCGCACTGCTGGCTCGCCGTAACGACCCTGCGAGAATATAATGGAATTTAGAACGAGTTCTGGAACAGCGAATTGTTGTAATAAGTAAAGGTAACACTAACGGTTTGGGATAAGACTTACACAGCCACCACATCTAGATTTTCATAGCAAGTGTTTTGCCATTGTTAGGGTAAAGGCCTATCATCCCACAGTGAGGGCATGAGCACTGATCACCACTAGACACATCATGCTTGCTCGTGATGGGTTGATGCTTTCAGACTTATATTAATACGTGCAGAAATTTTTTGTTGTGTTGTTTTATAAACTTCTCTCTCGTGCATGCTAAGCGCGGCTTTGACCGCTTTGCTATCACTTATAATTGTGTCAACTCACCAGCTGTCCGAATATCCTGGTGCACATCTCGGCGCCGGTCTCCTCGGCGAGCGCGATGACGGCGACACCTAGAGTGGCGACCGCTTGCACAGACGACAGCTCCTTGTTAGCCTCCTTCTCCTTTTCTTTCTCCTTATTCTTGCTATCCTTTGATGACTTGCCTAGAATACGTGGAATTTTTAGCGAGGAAGATTAATTTACGTATCTTTAATAATGTTATAAAGAAGCCATTTTTTTTTTCTGAGAGGTAATCTCCGTAACTACTCATCCGATTACAAAAAATCTTTCACAAATGGAAAGTTACACTATTACCGAATGAAAACATAATGCACTTGCTAGTGGTAGGATAAAATAAGTACTTCACAGATACCTCTACAGTAACAACTTAAACTACCTCAATAATTGTTGCGTATGCTAATGCACAGCAGCTTACTTGTCTGAATGACAAAGAGGTACATGGATAAGAACAAATGTATCATGAAAAATAATGCTGATACTGTTAGCATGCGTCATCCTACTGCTGGGCAAAAGCTTCATGACTATCAGTTGCAGTACAAAAAAGATTTAAAAAAATATATCAATGGAAAATAATAAGTAATCATGGACTACCTTTAGAGCTCTTATCATCCTTGGAACTTGAACTGCTGGCTGTGCTTGAGCTGGAAGCAGAACCTTCCTTGGCATCTTTCTTGTCTTGCTTCTTGAATGCTGTGTCCTCGGTTGAGGATTGCTCATTCTAAAATATGGACCAAGTATATTATTAGGTTATCACAGGTAAATAAAATGTGAGTTGTCTATAAATTGGTGCAGTTCATCAATGAAGTGTTAAGACAGGGCTATATTTTTAAAGCAATTAGATTTCCTACATCCCATCTTTTACATTTTTTTTTACAACTGTAAAAGAATGACAGATCTGGAGGTCTACTCTCTAAATCCGTCAACGAAAATACGGGCCCGTCCGAACTCTCCCTATTGATTACGGATTCATGACTGCCGAACGGAATCATAGACAATATTCGTGAACGAATGATGCACGGCGATAGAGTTGCGCTATTTTACAGGCCGATTACCGGTTTACTAACTTCATGGTTTTCAAGTTTCTAAACAAAAATATTATTGTTATTGTTAAAAAATGACAACATTTTTAACAATATACTTTTTAGTATGTCTTTATATATAGAATTGAACAATTTTTGCCATTTTTGTCCGAATTGTGGCTTTATCCTATTAATACCTTTGCTTTCCTTTCTTTTGACGGCAACTTTCAAATGAAATGTCAGTTATTTAAAATTTATATAATTTTCATTATTATGTAATACGACTCGGGAACTTTCCGTAATAAATTGTAAAATGGCCTCAATCGCTCCAGCAGTAACTCACGCGCTCAAATAGAGGCGCACTCCTCAATTGTATGAGTGAGAACAACGACTTGCAAAATATCAGCGGCAACCAAAATACACCAGTGGTGCCCAGGGACCCTCCAAGCAAGTTCGAAGCTCGTTGCCATCGGAACAAGCCGAGGACAGTCTGATGAAGAAGGCTTCATTCGTGTGGAAAAGAAGAAGAAGCCCACCTACTCGCAATCTGCGGTAACGCATTAACAGGTCCGAACATTGTATCAACGCAGCTGTACGTGTCCCGTCTACATCACAACACGACGCCAGAGGAGGTCTTGGAGTATATAAGGAACAAGACCAAGTTCACCCTAAGAGTGGAGAGGTTTAGTCTTGCCACAAGATTAATTTCAAGCCTTTTGTGGTGCGGGTCCCAACACACTATCTCGAGACTTTTATGAAGGAATGTTGGCCGCAGGGTGTCGTGTATCGATGTTTTCGCGGAAGTCTATATAATAATATAACACCGGGACTCAATGCAATACTTGGCAGACCAAACGTAGTAAATAGTTTTTTGTAAATGTGTTCGATATGTATTAGCTTATTATTGTTCTTATAAGATTATCTTGTGTATTGTATCTATGGGCCTTCGATGCCTGAAAATAAAAGTGATTGATCGATTGAAACTAAGTTCCTAGCAATAATTTAAGACTACAATAGATAAATAAAAGGCAATATGTTTTGATTGTAAGGGTCGGTTCATATCTAACGGAATATGCGTCGCGTATTATCGGTCGCGTAACGCCAGAACTGACAAATGTATAGAAAAACACTCGACCGTTCACACTCAACCGGTGATACGTTAGTGCGTCGAGCGTACAGCGTCTATTCCGTTTCCGTCAACGCATTATCGGTCGACATATTTAGTTATGAAACATTTCACAATCTTAAGGAGTTCATCAAAAGATTCTATGGCCATGCGGTAATACTGAATAAATTTTGTAGGATAGTTTCTTAACGTTGCATATAGACAATTAAATTGGCCACTTGATATTCTTTTAGTATTTAAAGCATGCACCCAATATCGACGTTTCCTTTTTCGGTCTTGTTCTGAAGCCTCCCAAATAGCAATTATTTCAATAGGCTTCATTTTAAAATTCAATATCACACAACACAACCGCTCTGTAGACGCTAAACGTAGAAACTGACTAGTGGCAGGACGGATGATACGCTCGACGCATTTTCCGTTTGATATGAACCGACCCATTCGACCGAATAGACGCGACCAATGATACGCTCGACGCATCATCCGTCAGATATGAACCGACCCTTATAGTGTATTGTTGATTGTTTTTTTTTTTCAATTTGATTGTTACCAAATATAAAAAAAAATCTGTTCAAAAAAATTGTGCTTTTAGTGTGGAAAATCGTTTCTTTACTTATATTACAATCTTCCGCCAGTCCCAACACCCATTATGTACTGTAAGCAAAATATACAGTTTGTTGGGTACAAAAGCAGCAAGGATTTAAAAGTAAACAAAAACAACAGTAAATAGATAGGGCAGATTGGTAATACAACTCATTAATTTGCAGAATGTCAATAACGTTAGTCCTTAATTCTTGAATCAAACCATTATCAACCTTCATTCTTGGATCAACACCATTTCATCGCTTGTTGAGGCAAAAGAGGTAATAGATCCTCACAAAAATCTTCAAATAATTCCGTGTGAGCCCTTTAAACTCTACATCGGGAATACTCGCCAACCGGAAGTTTTGGCGCAAGTAGAATCAGTGTCGCCTTTGCTCTTCTTGTGGAGCTTCTTCGAGCATTAAAAAGCAGCCATTGTATTTGTTAAAAAAAAAACTAACTAACCTTTCGTCGACAGCACGATAACTATTTTGATGTCGTATCAAATGACATAACGATCCGTCTTTAAAAGTGTCAAATTCCCCTTTTCGAACGGGCAAAAACACATCGGGAGTAGGAACACTGTCAAATCGAGTTGTAGTTCATTCTTATTTCGGGCATCGAACTAATCTTATGTCAGTACGCAGTGTCAGGTGCTACAGAAAGAGTAGGAAACGCCCGTAACTTCGGCCGAACATACGGGCTTCGTGCTTAGAGAGTAGACCCCCACATTTCAATAAACGGACTAATTTAGTTGGTGATCAATTCGCTTAACGCTTCCCTGAAGATTTTCAGGATGAAAAGGATATCTGTGCACAAATGGTTACCAATACATCATTCTGAACCCCACATATATAATTTTCATCGGTTATTAAAAAAACTACTACAGTTTCCTATAAAAATGCGGTCAAAATATATGGAACAGCAATCTTCGTTTTAATAACCAATGAAGATTTTGTATGTCAAGGGACATACAAAATATCCACCCTGTATAAGTTCTGAACGTAGGTGTATCCTTACATCAGTCTCGTAATGTTTGGAGCAGATGTGCAGCATCTGTTGCACGACCAGCACGTCGCCGGTGCCCGCGTACGCGCACATGGACAGCGTGGTCTGGCACAGTGACTGCTGCGGCTCCGGTAATACTTCCAGCGCGGCCATCGTGGCTTCTGTGCGCTCCTTGCATCCTGCACATTACAGACATAATTGGTTATAAACATGGACCAATCATCGACTAATCGGGTTGAAAGGTTAACCGGTTGAACCTATATGTTTGACTAGCTGTTCCCCGCGACCTTCGTCCGCGTAAAGTTATTAAAAATACAATTTTCCCCGTTTTTGCAACATTTTTCATTGCTGCTACGCTCCTATTGGTCGTAGCGTGATGATATATAGCCTATAGCCTTCCTCGATAAATGGACTACCCAACACTGAAAGAATCATTCAAATCGGATCAGTAGTTCCAGAGATTAGCGCGTTCAAACAAACAAACAAACAAACACTGCAGCTTTATAATATTAGTATAGATTAACCATTATACAGGTTAACACTATAATATTTGGGTTTACCATTTAAATATTGCTGATTAACCAGAATGAAAGAGACAAAGCACCGAGCAGGGGCTAACTTCGGTTTTAACAAAATTTTAACACTAAAACCTAAAATACTAAACAGGTCTGCCTTCTCTTCTCTTCTTCTATACAGGTATGATGTTATTAAAATTTTAGTTTGACAGCAATTACTAAAAATAAATTTAAACATAATTATAGAATAATATTAAACATTACAAAGGTCCATTGAGAATTTTGAATCAAAAAACTTACCCAAGAAGCACAATCCCAGTCCCAAATGTAAGAATCTAGCATATGTCGATGAATGTAAGTCTTTGTTGTCATCAATAAGGCGTTGAATGATGGCGCATGTGACCTGTGAACAAGCATTTTTGTATATTAAAATAATTTTAATTGCAAATAATTTTTTTCTTATACATATGTATACTTTTCATTGGTCCATAGCAGATTGGTTAAAAAAATATTTTATTCACACATACAATGTCAATTTTGCAAAATGTTTGATTGAGCTTACAATACATACTTACATCATTTCCAATACGATTCTTATTTCCGATTAGAATACCTGTTTTTTTGGTAGCTGTCCTGTGATCAATATACCAAGAATGAACAACATAGAGGACGACAAACCTCAGGTTGTCAAAGTATGATTAGGCATTTTTACATTTATGCACATGTAGAAATGCTGATGATGCGTGCGTAAGCATTTATTTGTAAGAGCTTTGGCGTCGACGTGACGTGACGTACGGTTTCCCATACTTGGTGTTCTTTTTGTATGGACAAACCGTCGAACGCCGACGATCAATGAGTGATTCTTAATCATACTTGGATAACTTTGCCGAGTTTTTCAGACGATATTGAGCCCCATTTAGTTAATTACAGTACTTACATCGCCATTACAAGAGCCCACGGCTATTAAACCGCAGGACACGGCAGCAAGCGCGCAGATCTCAGCGGGCGCGGACGTGTCACTCAGCACAGGTAACAGGTGCGACAGTACGTCCTCGCGTTGAGTACCCGCGTATGCGATACCCAAGCCTGAAGAGAAATAATACTTGCTTAGAAAATAATATTTACTGCGTATTTTCACAACTACCAGGCCGACGTCTACACTCGACAGATATTTGTTATTACGTGATCCGATCGATTTTGATTGATGAAGTCGGTCGACTGGGAGTCTAGGAGTTTTCAACAATTATACATATCTAGGAGTTTTCATATTATACTTACATACAGTTCAATAAATAAATTAAAACAAAATACACTAACCCAAAACACTTCCTATCCTGAGGTTAGAGCTTGAATGTAGAACATAATCTGACAGGAGTGCAAGCGCCGGGTCACACTCGTTGCGTACGCCGCAGTTGACCAATCCCAGAGCGAGTAATGCGCCCGCCTTGATGTGTTCGTCAGCAGTGTATAGGTACTTGTCGATGGGTGTCAGACCGCCATCCACATCCCACAAGTGGATCATACCCAGGGAGGCAGCAGCTGATAACATGCCTAGAAAATAAAAAACTCATTCAAAAGCTGCTGTAATTTTTCGTGTGCTTATTCTAACAGATTGAAGGTTAAAAGTTATTACTATGTTCAGTTAATCAAGTTTAAAAAAAACAAAAAAAAATGTTACAATACAGTTTGAAGTAAAATGAAACAGAAATAAGGAACAACTTACCATGATCTTTGTTCTTGTACATCCACTTGTTGCCATCTTCCGTGGTGACGAGCTTGTCGCGTCCAAAGCCAGCATTTACGAACGCGTTGACAAATGTAGCCGACAAGTTCTGTCTGGCAGAGTCTACCGGATGCTCGGTTAAGAGTGAGGGACGCAGAGCCGATCCAGCCGACTCTAACCATGTCTTGTACACCTCCTCTGGAGTTTTAGGCTCCATGATGTCAAGCTAATAAACAGAAAGTACAGTAATTCACAACCAGTTTTTGTATTAAGGATTTCAATGGAGATTGGAGAATTTGTCAACTGAGTAGAGTTGACAAGTTCTTCAATCTAGGTAATTTCTTACATAAAAAAAAAACAGAATTACTTAAACGTAATGCTAAAAAGAGGAACAGAAACTAGTGAGTACTCTCTTCTAACAAGAGAATACCTTCTGGTTACTCTCTCTCTCATCCCAGTTTGATTTAAATAACAGGCTGTACTAATTAGTTTGTATCAATAGTTGCTTGGACAGCTAAACAGCTGTCCAAGCAACTATTGATACAAACTGATTATCCGAGCAGAAGAAGATGAATATTGTCCATGTTGTAAAACCTACCTCTCTTGCCAGGCTAAGGAAGTGATCATTGATGTGTGCATTGAGAAGGATTGTGCGGAGGTCTTCATCATCTACTTCCAAGGGTATGTATTGGCGCGCCAACATGTAGCACAGTTGTTTCTTGATCAAACTGTAAGTAAATAGGGTTATAAAAAAACCATTCTGTATTATGTGATGTCAAAACTGTGCAACTTCTTTGGATACCTACACATCAATTCACTTTAAAAAATAAACTAAATTATTAAACTAAAAAGTTTGGCGAGTATATTGTAGATTTAAAAAAAATATTAGTGAACAAAAAAAAAATTATATATATAAAATCAAAAAGTGGTCTCTGTAAGATTGTTTGTATTTAATGAATTGCTTTCCCCAATAAGATTTCACAATAAATAACTAGTCAAACTTACGGATCAGTGCAGGAATTGAAGACTTCTTCACATTTGGCCTTGTCATGCAGTTGCATTGACACAAGCAGGGCACGAGGATATTCACCAAATCGTATGTAGGTGTCTAGAACTCCTTGCAGGATCTGTGTGGACTCTGGCTCAACAACATAGCTGGCACATCTGAAATTAATATGTCGTTGTTTTATTTCAAAACAACCTGGTCAGAGTGTCAGGCAAGAATTGGGTGCAGAAGGGCCAGGACCAGCTCAAGTAGTGTGTTCATACTGGAGCTGATACTAACCTACACTGTAATCTGCATTGAGTGGATATGGGTCAAAGCTTTTGCCCACGGCTTCACTCACCTTAGGCTCATAAATTATCCCACAGATACATACAAACTTACAAACAAATTTTACTTCTGTATATGAATCACTAAATTAATTGTAAACAATCAATAATTTGATGGTGTACTTATTACACAGGGTGTAAATGAACCCTTGACGAAACCGTTAACCAAGTATTCTGTAGATCAAACTAAGTAACGCTATGCAAAATGTATTGCTGCCAAATGACTTTTTTTTTAGGTGAAAAATCATGTTTTACGGTAGGACTCAATGTAATGCACTTAAAATATTGTGTGTTACATTGAGTCCTACCAGTGGATGCGTTGATATGGGGACATGCAGGTATTTAAAGTGATGTTATATCATTAAAAAAAACTTGTATTTAAAAAAAAACTTATGAAAACGTTGGAAATTTGACCCCCAATATCTCTATAACTAGGTTCCCAGGTATAAAAAAAATGATCATAATAGAGAACAAGTGCCTTTTGGCTTCGTTAAGGGTACTTTTACACCCATTATGCTACTGCTTGCCACTTCTGGGAGTATGAGTTAGGGGCCATCCTTTAATCATGTGAGGTTTTTAGGCCACTTTTATACCTTTCACTTCCCCTTAGTGGTAAGTCCTGAGGTGTTAGGCCTCCTAGCATCACGTGTATTTTCTATTATTGAAAAGATCAGAGAGCTTTAGAATCTAAATAAATATTTTTATTACTTTTTTTTCAAATTGACTTATTCAGTTTTGTCGTTCTTAAAAATACATATGTTTTTTTCTGACCCCCTCCTCCCCTGTATGAACATCACATGATTAAAGGGCCACCTTTTATTAGATTATGTTTTGTCCACTTACCCAATCAAATATAAGCAAACTCTGGGGTAGTTACTCTGATCCATGTGCTGAGTGAGTAGGTCAAGTCTATCAATCTCCATCAGCAAGTCACAGGCTTGGATCTCAGCAGAGTGTTTCATGTCAAAGGAGATCACATCTCGGACAAGGTTCAGCAGGGAATCCATATTGTCTACATTCCATTCTTCAGCTATTTCACCCTCCAACTGCCTGTTGTACCAAAAATTATACATATTTTTAGAAAGAATGAGAAGTTAATATGCATCACCTTTGTACTTTTTTCTGTTCCTTTCTTCTTTTCTGTATTTAGTGTGTTCATAAATTGTTAAATAAATAAATGTTAAAGCATGTGTTATTGAGTTAGTAATATGGACTACAACTTCTTTTCTTAAATACAGAAATGTTTTTCATAAATTCAATCGACATCGATTTGGTGTTTTTTAATGAATTATTTGTAAACATACCTGACATATTCATGTCCCCAGTCTCCTACATTAGACATAGTTCCAAGAAGGCAGTATTTAAGACACTCTCTTTTCTCAGCTGCTTCCTAAAAATCACAATTCATTTCCATTATTTTATGCTCTACTTACCAAATCAGCATGATGAAAAAACTGTTTATACTCACAGTGGAACCACTAACACCCATAGCAAGGACTGAAACAACATCTGCACAGAACTTCTTTGTCTGAGCATCTTGAATTTTTTCATACACAATCTTAAGAGACGGATAGTGTTCCCTCAGGAACTTCAAAGGTTTTGGGACTGATGTCATAGATGTGGTCGAAGTCCTTATAAGTTTACTCAACATTTGCAAAGCTGTTAAGTATAAATCAACATCTTCTCCCTGTCGAAAAAATACGAAATTAGGTTAGAACTGTTTGATTCTCACCAGTCATGTTCATAACATTTTACGTTAAGATAGATATACATACCAGCAGTTTCTCAACCAACATATTGAGCTCCTCTTGCAAACGTTTGTCTTCTTCAGACTGTAATAACAATCAAACAATGAATTTTGATTCATTTGTAGAAAGGACGATTATTTTTATACATAGAAAATAATTAATTAATTACCAAGTCATCATTAGGAGAGGCTGCTGGTTCTGCTTTTTCTTTTTTCGGCTCCTCAACCTTATTTTTCACCGTCATTGTGTGTTTATTCTGGTTTATTTCTTTAAAAATGAAACAATCTCACTGTGAATCTTCGCTTTCGGTGATTTTACAAATTTTGACAAGTCACCATAGCATCGGGATGCCTACCTAAAAAAATAAATTCTACTATTATGACGAATTATTTCAAACAATATTCTTCTATTGTGTTATCTTTTATAACATGACTTTTCCTCAGAATAAAAACAAAAAAAATACAGTATAATGTTGACATACATTCACGCCTTTTTCCTCATGAGGTTAGGCAGTAACTTCTGAGCGCATTTTGAAAACGAGGACAAACAGCCCAGTAAAACGCAGTAGTCAGCAAAATGCTGTGACACCCAAGTAAGGTTACGCCAGCGCATCAAATGCATAGCAAATATCTACAATATCAATAGGTAAAATAATAATTTGTACGTGGAAATCAAATTTCAAATAGACGTTACAATAATAGTACTAAAAATACACCACAAAATTAATTAGTTGCAGTAACATGACGCGGCCGGTAGTAGGAGTAATGTGAAACTCTAACTCAACCGCTATAAATTGCCAGACCGTACAGAGTAGCATAATATAATTTAAATACTGTATTGCCGTAAATAAATAATTCACTAAAAATTAGCAATTCAATGAGAGGTGAACTACATCAAGATCAGGATGGCAATACAAAATTTAAGATTTTAACTCAGTTTCTTTGAAGCCGTAGTCAGATAAAGTTCTGTTGCACTACACATATGTGACTGTGTTTACGGTTATAAACCCATTAATTCAAAAAACTTCAACGACGCCGAACAGAAGGTTAGTAATCGTTTTTTTTTAAATTGTAATAGTAATCCCATCAAAAACATAACATGTACAAAAATACAAGTCTCGCAAAACTGTTCTTCTACCATTAAAAGTTGTAAGATCTAATGTCTTTAAAGAATGAAGAATGACTTGTCCATCGCACGGCACCATAATCAAATGACAATAATTTAAGTAATATTTTAAATAGTCCTAACTCCTAACTGAAAATAGTGCTAGCAGTCCAAATAAGATTTTGTTGTGTGTAGATTTTATTGCCCATAGCGATTGCCAAGTCATTCTTTTAAGACATTAGATCTCACAACTTTTTACGGTAGAAGAACAGTTTTGCGAGACTTGCATTTTTTTACATGTTATTTATATTTATAGAAGTAGCTTTTACCTGCGTCTTCACCCACGATTTTTTAGGAAATTATCCTACTGGAACGTATTATCGCAATCCTATGTTCTTATCGTATCGTATTCGTGTGCCTCGTTCAAATCTATTCAGACGTTTATGCGTGAAAAGGGAACAGACAGATTGTTTTTAAAAGGGATATTTTTAAATGCACATCTATATAATTTTTCAGCACACTAGGTAACTCCACTAATTAACTGAATGCATACCAGAAAAATGAGTGCTGTGCAAAAAAACCAATTGATTGACTAAAAGTGTCCTACAAAAAAACTAAAAAATCATACAAAACCAGATGACCTTTTTTATCGAGTTCACACCAAAAAAATGTGGTTCGTACATCGGATATATGATTTATAAAACAAAAATACGAATTATTTATCAAAAATACTAACTTGCAAACTAAATTGTACAATCTTACTACGGAATTTCTAAAACTGATATCTAAAGGTGCACCGCAATAAAGTAAGTTTAAAATACTCTCTTAAAAAGTCAATATTATGTTGTGCTACAAAAGTTAGTGACAGAAACGAATCACTGCAAAACCTACTCCACGTAGTCTTGTCTGCCCTACCCCGAGTGTAATTTAAGCCCGCGTAGGCGCGGAGGGTCGAGGCGGCCCGCGAGCTGAAGAGCAGGTAGTTTTAACGCTCGCCGCCGCGGCTGAGGCTGGAGGCTGGCCGGCAAAGAGTATAATAATAATAAGGGAGCGGGCCTGCTTTAGCCGGCCAGCAAGCCGAAGCTGCGGTGGTGAACGTAAAACACATTTGCGACGATAAGCTCGCGTGGGTCGAAGCTCTGCAGCGCCGGAGCCGTGACAGAAATCAAACGTGTTTTGTGTACTTAATTATATAAAGATGACTGATTAAATTGGGCTTTATTTAGAATAAACGATATTCCTAAAAGTAAATTAGGTGATGGTTTTCCTTAAAAAAGTTTTAATATGTTTGTTGAACTAAGGAATTGTTAGATAATACAATTTTGAAATAGTTATTCGTTCAGTAAAATAGTTCTGCAAATACCATTAAACAGTATACTTAATATTTAATTTGATTTATTTAGTGTGCATAATTTGTGTCCAAGTCAGTATTTTTGGTTTAACTTTGAAATATTTTGTTGGAAAAAAGGGAATATTCAGATATCGATTTAATTACATGCCTTTTTAAAATAGTATTATGGGTAGGCGTTGAAAAAGGAAACTCCTAGTATGTGCTTCTAGTGGAAAAGTTAAGCTGTGGATTCTAGGAGTGCAAGAAGAACCTTTTAAATACTACTTTTATATGAATCTCGTTGCTTTTGAAAAAAAAAAAAATATTTGTCGTGTTGATCTGAGCCACATTCTCATTTGTCGCTTCTAAAATTGCCCTTTCTCACAGAAGGATTAAACGTAGTTTTTGATTCGTGTTATGAATAGTTATACATATTTGTGTTTTGCAGTAATTAGTTGCAAGCGCTTCTGCTGAGTATGAGGTCCTGGGTTCGATTCCCGGATCTGGCGAAGTGTTATTGGGTTCTTCCACCATGGAATTGTTTGTTTCTCGTTAAAGAATTCCAATTCCACAGTTTCGACTTTCGTAAATTTAATTGATCTAGTGATTAAAATTTAATTAATTGGAGTTGTACTCTGCTTGTAATAATATAATTTAATCATGATTCGAAAGACACGTGCGGCCATCTATTATCATAAGAACGTTATTGTTGTTTTCCTCGGGAACCGTACTTTTTTTCGAGATGTAATTATACCCTATGTCCGTTTCTGTACACCTGAGAATGAGAACGTATATCCAAAATTACAGGATGATCAGTTCAGTGGTTTAGGATACTCTTTGGGTTTAGGCATGAAAAGGCAACAAACAAACTTACCTTAGCATTTATAATATTAGTATGGATTAACTATTACGATTACCCTTAACACTAACCGAACTGTATAGCGTTATAATACAAAAAATTATTGCCGTAACTTTTTTGAAAGTAATCCTTACCCTAACTAACTCTGCCAAATACAAGTTATAATACCCTGGTACTTACAATGGAGCATTCAGTCAATAAAGCATTATCTGAGTAACATTTCCGTTTGTATTGATACTCCCAACGTCCCAAGCGGGCGCGGGAGAATGACTTCGATTTAGATTAATAATATTCTAAATTAATTTAAATACAATAATAAGGTTTCACTTGGATACAGAAAAGGTGACCGCAACTAGTGGCAGGTAATGTGCAGGCGAGGCAGGAGTGTATTTGTACGAGCGCGACAGACGTAAAGACAACGACCTCTAGACGTCTCGTATAATGTATTTAAGAGTAGAGCATACCTTTGCCAAAATCTTGTTACATAAACATAGCATTGGAATTCAAAAAAATATACTTATCTGAGGCTAAGAGAGCGAGAGGCTTAGCCTGCAGCAGAGCGTGTTTAAGTCATAAAAAATGCAGCAAGTGATTGAGTTGTCATAGTTTCTTACGAATTCTCTTGACTATCTTGGTTTGATATAGTCATTTTTTGCAGGTAACATGCATCGCAGCCAACGAGTGCCTCTTTTGAAACTTTTAAAATTTAGCAAGTGTTTGTCGCTTGATGCCCTTAAAGCGCCTTTGTCCATTGAACATATGCCTCGTCCAAAATCACTGCCTCTTCTTGGGACAAAGTTAGAATTCATTGCGGCAGGCAGCGGAACAAAGTAAGGAACTATTTTATTTTAAAACTAGGTGTTCTCGAAAGATTAAATATTCTCTTAAAATCTTAAATTGTGAGTACCAATGTGGTTGAGATATTTATTTATTTATGTTACAGGTTACACGAATATGCCGATTCTCGGCACAAACAGTTAGGTCCCGTATATTGCGAGAAGTTGGGCGGTAACACAGAACTGGTATTTGTTAGTGATCCCATGCTAATAAGAAAACTATTACTGAATCTTGAAGGAAAGTATCCCGTACATATTTTACCGGAGCCTTGGGTATTATACGAAAAATTGTATGGGTCTAAAAGGGGTTTATTCTTCATGAATGGTGATGAGTGGTTAGAAAATCGTAGAGTTATGAATAAGTTTTTACTCAAAGAAAATTCTGAAACTTGCTTTGAAACACCAGTAAGAAAGACTGTAAATAATTTAATACATAAGTGGAAAAATGAAGCTGAGAAAGGCACATTTGTGCCTAATTTAGAGTCTGAGTTTTACAGACTTTCAATAGATGGTATGTATGAAAATGGTTCAACCTTTCATTTCTTTACTAAGGTGACGACTTGGGTTGACCTGCAAAACGTCAAAGCTGGTACATTTTCGACAGGTATTATTTCGCACGTCAACGAGTTCATACTGCGTACTATTTATTATTTGATCGCAAGAAGATACGTTTATGAAACTCGTAAACTCAATTATATTAAAACCTACCAATGACGAGTAGCAGAAAAAAAAGAATATTCATGGGTCAACCGAAGCACTCGTCTATTTTAATTATTATTTTGGTCTATCCCTTACTTACGTAATTTTTACAGTGATAATAGCGGTGATGTTAGGGAGTTCTTCGTCACTCAAACCAGATAAACATTATGAGTCGATGCTGACCATGTTTTCTGAAGAAGTCAAGAAGATCTTTCATACCACGACCAAGTTATATGGGCTGCCAGTTAGTATGTGTCAAAAGTTAAATTTAAAAGTATGGAGAGATTTTAAAGAATCCGTTGACATATCTCTGTCACTAGGTAAGTCTTATAACGAAGCAGTATTATGCATTAGGTACTTGTGTGTGACTAAATGTTGGACTTAACTCTTTCCAGCTCACAAATTAGTCAGTGAAATGTTATTGCATAGCAAAGGCAGTAACGGATTGATAAATGTTCTAGTTGAAGAAAATGTTAAGCCCGAAGATATTAAAAGAATAATGGGTGATTTCATTATTGCGGCTGGAGATACGGTATTTATTTTATAATATTGTAATATCTGTTGTACCTGTATAACTAGGTTCTTTTTAGTTTTATTTATGTATTGTTACGTTTCAGACTTCGTATACATCCATATGGACATTATATCTGCTATCAAGAAATAAAAGTGTACAACAAGAAATACATTCAAGTAAATCTTACATAAATTATGTGATCAAGGAATCTATGAGGTTATATCCTGTGGCTCCATTTCTAACAAGGATTTTACCTAAAGAATGCATGTTTGGTCCATACAGACTAGACCAAGGCGTAAGTATAATCATGCATTATTATAGTATCATCACAGGATATAAACTATAACTAATACCAACTCAAGCACCTACTTAGTAAAATCGCGCATTGGCATTATTTTTAATCACTGTCATCAATTGACAGCGCGATTGGCGAGTGGATGAGCGATTGCCTGCTGCGCTGCGTTTCGCGGGTTCGATTCCCGCACGGAACAAATATTTTTATGGCATGCTAAGCGCGCACTGCAATAAAAAATCGTTGCGATTTTTTTAATGCGAAATAAAATCGCAAACTACAATACAAAAAACAAAACGATTTATTTTCGCAATGCGCGGATTGTAGTGTATTTCTGTGGTTCACAGATTTGCGATATTTTTTCGCAACGATTTTTTATCGTAGTGCGCGCTCGCCCTTACAGGTAGTTGATCCGGGTCTGGCTGTTTGTGTATGTGTGTTTAAATATTTGTAAACGCGCCCACGATAGGTACAGGAGAAATTCGTAGTGTGGGGCAAGGTTTTTTTAAAAAGAAAAATAATCTAATTACTACTTAAAAGTCTTGCAGGATAAACCAGTCACAGTACACTATATTTGATTGTTCTACCCCGTACAAGCTTCACATACGCAATGTGGCCGCGGCTAAAACTACTAAAACAGCGTCAATTCAATTAATTGGTAACATCGAAATTGGGCCAGTCTTTCCAAAGTTACAGGGTTGTAAAGTTTCACCGCTTTTTAAATTTTTGTTCCTTGGCGAGCTACTGCGATGACGTCACGCCGCGAGTGTCAACTCATGTTCGATTGCGGGTGATGCAGAGTATTTAAGTTCATAAAATTAGATTTGTTAAGTGGTTTCCACTGATTATTTCAAGTGTTTGTTGTTTGAAACCGCGAGAGCGCAACGAGCCAAAGTATGTAAATGTACTCGCAGCTCGCGGCGTGACGTCACATGTCAGCATGGTCGCTTCGTCGGATTTTGCCGCGGAGGCCGTACTTTAACGTTTAATATCTATCATTTTTGAAGACAGGAAAAAAAAGAGGCTATTTTCTCGAGTTACCTATTTTTACAAGCTTTTACCCGTCCCGTTGTCTGTAATCAAATCTTGCAAGTTTTTGACACACTTCCCGGTTTCCAATTGAGCTGAATTTTTTTTACACATGCTGATAACAAAAAACAATAGTGTGACTCATTATGAAACCAATAAGTTAACAAATTAACATTGACAACGCCTTTACCATAAGGACGATTTTGCAGTGCAAGTGTTACCACTGATGCTCGTTGGGCAACAAAACGCAAAAATGTCACACTGATTGCAGCAGTGAATTTGACTTTGACAATAAATAAACATGTTTGACATTTGATTGACATAACAAGAAAATAAGGTTATGTTATAATATAACCTGGATTACTTGGATAACACTTGAATTTATATAGAATTACTGTAAATTGCACAATAATCATCCAAAAATGTTAATCTTCAAACATATTACTAAGTTAAAAATGAACTCGCCAATTATTAACTATCGATCTTTCGGCACAATTTATTGTAACCATACTCATATAGGAAATAACGAAAACAAAGCGTATAAATGCAGTGTACTGAATCAAAATAAGTTCAAATCGATGCATTACTATCCAAAAAGACATATATCAATGGAAGGATTCGTAAAATGGCAGGAACAAACGTACGCAAGCATATCAAGTAGTACTCCTGTGCATTTTATGCAGGACGGGTTACTTTACTTTCACGACGTAACCGGTATGACTTGGTGGGCCACAATTGTTACAGCCACGGTACTTATAAGAACGCTTATGACTTTACCACTGGCAGTTTACCAAAACTACATATTGGCTAAAGTCGAAAATATCAGCTTGGAACTTAAGGATCTAGTAAATGAATTAAAAAAGGAAACAACAATAGCAAAGAAGGCTTACAACTTAACAGATAAACAAGCTGTTTTATTGTATAAGAGATCATTGAAAAAACAATGGAACAATTTAATAGTGAGAGATAACTGCCACCCTTTGAAAGCCAGCTTATTAATATGGTTTCAACTTCCAGTGTGGGTGTGTATGTCATTTGCATTGAGGAACCTAGTCTACATAGCTAATGCTGACCCTGCAGCACTAGTTACCTTTATGGAGTTATCTGCTGGGGGGATAGGATGGATTCCTAATTTAACTGAGCCAGACCACTCCTGGATCCTGCCAGTAGCATTTGGAGTGACTAACTTATCAATTATCGAAATACAAAGGTTATCTAAGCTCAGACAACCTTCTAAGCTGTACAATGTTTTCACAAATGTATTTAGAGTATTTACAATAATCATGATACCTGTAGCCGCCAATGTACCTTCGTGTATGTGTTTGTACTGGCTCACTTCAAGTAGTATTGGCTTGGTCCACAACTTGGTATTGCTGTCACCATCATTGAGAAGGAAACTGAAGATACCATTGGCTCCAAGTGAACTAGAAGAACCCTACAAACATATAAAAGAAGAATTGCAGCACTCATATACAAAAATTTTGAAAAGAAATATACGTAAAGAATCATAATGTTTCTGTAATTACTGTTCCCTAACCATTTTCTAGAATAATTACCTAGTATTGAAAGAAAAGTGACACACTCTTTTGTGTTAAAATATTGGATCAATACTGTATTGCTCACTGAATAGTGAAATCTATTTTGTATACAATAATACAAAAAAGATTTTATACATTGATTTGAAAAGAAATTGGACTAAATATACTATATTCATAAATTATGGATTACAGACTCCTATCGTAGCTTCAATTTATACATCAGGACGAGATGAACAGAACTTTAGTAAAGCTGATGAATATCTTCCTTACCGCTGGGACCGCAATGACGCAAGGAGGAAAGACCTGGTAAACCATGTGCCTCCAGCATCACTGCCCTTCGCACTCGGCGTCAGATCTTGTATAGGCAAGAAGTTAGCAATGCTACAGATGACAGAGCTTATAAGTCAGGTAAACATTCAATTTACATACAAAATATTCTGGGTACAGATTCATGTTTTATTCATCAATACCCAAACGTCATTTTGTTCCTTTTGGGTGCTTTTTGATTAATGTCCCTCAGTTGTTTTTCTTTTTATATGGTAATTTTTGTTACAGATTGTTCATAACTTTGAATTTGAGTGTTTAAATAAGGATGAGATAAAAGCAAACACTTCACAGGTTCTTGTGCCAAGCAGAGATATTCAGCTGGCCTTTTCATTACGACAGCCAAAAATGCCGTAGGCGTCTTTTATCTATTGTTTTTAAGTAATGTAATAAGATTGCTTGCACTGTAACTCATCATTAATTTGTATTATTATGGTATGTAAATTGTAAGGTTTGTAGTCTTATTGATACACAATAAATTGAGTAAATATAAGTTTAATTACAATTCAACTGTTATATATACCTTTATTTAAAACAAAAGTTATTTACAATCACACAAAGACAAAATACATTTTTAGTTGCGAATTCATTATAATATTTATGGTTAGTCTGATAGAGTGCCCAAAAAGACGAACAACAGGAATTTAAAATATGAAATCACAAAATATTAACTAGGTGGGTAAATCATTCTCATTTAGATATAACATTTAAATAAATGCAATATTCACGAATTAAAAACCTTAACACTATATAAATACATTAACTTATAAAATATTGCTATAAATGGCAGTTTTTTGTTTATATTAAAATATAATAGTTTATTCAAGCTATTAAAGCACAATGACACAGGAATCATACAGGTCACAGACTCTTCACCACCTACATTTTATCACTTTACCAGCTGCCTCAGTATCATAGATTTGATATCTTCAAGCCATTGTTCTTTATACTCTAGATTGAGTATGTTACTAAAAGCTTTCGTGCGATCTGCCTCGCACATTTTACCCGTAAGTAAGTAAGCAACTGATTCCACGCATAAGAAACCCATACCCTCGCCTAGAGACCATACATATATTTTATCGGCAGTGTCTGGATTCAATTGAAACTGTAGGATAGCACTGCTCAGCAAACCTTTCAGTTTTTCGAATAAAAATCTATCTGCTAACAAAAGGACTTCTAAGTTAGTTTCTAGTTTCTCAGCCATTGGGAAGACTTGGACATCACATCTGGAATTATTTAATCCAAAATGCAACAAAGTAAATAGGTATTCTAATGCAGGTTTCGTAACATTCTTTAACCTTACACATTTTTCTATAGACTCCTTGAAACACCCCATTAACATGGCGCTGAAAACTTCGGAGTTTTGACACAGAAATACTCTGTTGGCTTTAACAGTTGTCAAATCGTCTAGCTCGAAAGTAACTATTTCGTCAAAGGATAAGTTATCAAGTATAGGATCGTAGCTAACAAATATTTCGCCCGTAAATCTATTCTCAAGTACTTTAGGATCTTTTATGTGGACATTATTGGCTAGTTTTGCTAAAGCAGTAACGCAGTCTTGTATGTCTTCCTTAGACTCAGCTACAATGGCGAACAACGAGTTAAGTGCATTGCAGTCGATCAAATATTTCTTGAGCGGTTTCTCGGTTCTGTGAACATTGGAAGTCATTAGAAACAAGAAGGTAATATTAATAAAGTAACTGATCGTTGAGGGTGCGGTACATAATATTCTTTGCATAAAAATACTAGACACGTGTTTCGGGTTTCGCATACACTAAAACTAATGTTGTATATATAAAAAAAATATATATATATTGGAACATTTAAAAATGTAATTATGAACTAAGTAATTTTAATAGTAAAGTAATTGGCCTTACCTCACGATGTATGGTAATGTCAGTGATAAAGTTTGTTTCATAGATGGGCTGCCTTTTAGCAGTTGATAGCTAATTTCACCAATTCCATAACTAGATTCTGCTAATATTGTTAATTGGCTTAATAGCTTTGAACTCAGCCTTAAAATCTATAAAGGAGAAAATATATTTTAATCTTATGTTCTTGCTGATAATAAATAATAATTAAAGCTCAAAAACAGAAATAAAGGTGTTCTTGGACTTACTTGTTTGCACTGCTGACATTTAGTAGGCGGATGTCTAGAGCTGACGGACATGTTATATAATCTTAGAGCTAATCTATGTTTTAATATACTCATTAAGCAGAGAGCATTGCTGAAAATAAAGGATTTATTTATTATTATTATTAGTGAAGGAGTTAAAACCAAATAAAAAATGATCACGCTAAGGCCCAACTCACACCAAAAGAGCGTCGAAGCGCAGCGAAGGGCAGCGCAGTTTCAGTGTCATATGAATTTTAACTTTATTTTCATTACTATAATACTTATTATCGCATGAGAAATTCGAACGAGTCGCGCGGATGCCCGCGGCGCCGCGGGAATTCCGGCCAATTCCATAAACGGAGCCTTCTCTACCGAGCGGGTCGCTGCGGGTCGCTGCGCTTCGCTGCCCTTCGCCGCTCTTTCGGTGTGAGTTGACCCTAAGGGCCTGCACACATTCAAGAGTCACAAGAGGCTTCTCACTCACAATTTCGCCGACGCTACTTGGACTCCATTAAGAGACAAATTATACAGGGACATTCTGGTAACGAATAAAAGTGCATTTTGCTTCCCACGTTTCCCATGTAGGTTGAAATTTGAGTAGAGGTGATAATCAACCGACCAAAAGTCACAATTAAGGCATAAGTATGCCTTTATTGTTTGCTAGTTGTCTCCTCGAAGGATCTCTTCCCAGTTCTATTTGTTTTTATAGACTTATTATTACCTCAAAACCCTGGCGAGAATGCGAGCCGCACGTCCTAATGGCCTCTTACACCTTTCCACATAATCCAACAACGCGTTCATGCAGTCGCGTCCAGTCAACAGCTCAAGTGTTTGGTTCGGCACCGGTTCCTCACGAAGAGCGCCGAACGAGTTGCAAGCTCCATGGGATACCCGGAATAATAGGACCAACACGCATGCTATACGAGATGATTTGGTATTCGTTATGAGTTTGGAAACGTCTGAAACATAAAATAGCGTTACACGTAAGCCTCTAGTATTTACTATTTTCGACGTAGTCCGTATACTTTTAGTAACACAAAAAACCGTATAAAGCTATTGTTGCTAGCTATTGCTGATGAAAATGTATCTGAGACTTGAAATGTTTCCTTTCATCTTTGATATATGTAAATCCTTGTCGCCTTTCGTATTCTTAACTTTATGGTTAAACACTAGACGGCAAAGGTAACAGCAGCAGTGGATAAGCGGCGAAAAAAATATTTATTTAATATGAGTAGTGTTATTGTTAACCTTCTAAAGGAGCTTCTTCTTCGACACTCTCATCGTCTTCCATGATCAGCTCATCAAGGTCGTGCACCATCTGCGCCGCATCCAGCTCCGCGGCCGCGCTGCTCACGCCCGCCAGGTTCACTACCTCACCCTCATTGTCACTACACACGGGCGAATAACGGCCCGAAATTTCAGAGTCAGAACTGTCTAAAATAAAAATCGTTAGTCATAAACTGAAACTTATTGATAAAGCTTTAAGATCTAACATCGATTAATTCAAGAGACTAATAATTGAAATGTCGACTGACAATTATTTAATGTTCTTACCTTCTTTAATGCTAAATGGTGAAGTAGGTCCTCCAGAACTACTTGGACTCCATTGATATTCTGTCCAATAGGGAGACATTGAACTATTTTCTCCTGAACTGACGCCAGATTCAGGACTCCATTCCCATCTGGCTCGTTTGTTAGAGGAAAACCCTCTGAACTCTGGACTAAAACCAGACTGATAGCCATCAGAATATGGAGATAGTGGACCATGGTCGCCTCTATCTGGGCTCATAGAAACGCGAGATCCTGATGCTTGAGGGTTTGTGGGCCACTCAGGACTTTTAGGTTCCCAATAAACACCAGCTGACCAGTCCTTGCTTGCCATTTTGATTAGTTGAGATTTCTAAAAAGCAACATGTTTTAGTTATTCCGTCTTTGAGTAAATACTACTATTTGTCATGTAAAAAATATAAGATAGGTCAATAATTACCTTTTTGATAGCCTTTGGGCTTTGAGACCGAGCTCTTTTGAGGCCCTTACGTCGTAATGTTGGCGTCTCATCTTCACTTTGGCTGTCATCAGTTGCGTCGCTGTCGACGGCATCAACAAACCCGACGATCATGTTATCTCTTTCAATAACCACTTTTAATTCGTCTTCATTCTGACTGTACAGTGGGCCCTTACGACGTGCAAACAAACTAACTTTACCTTCAGCATTACTTGAGCCTTCATTGGCTTGCACTTCCGCATCAGGTTTACTGTCTCTTTGACTTTCCTTAACTTTTTCTACAGCCTCACATAACATTGATGAGTGTTCAAGGTTTGTATGCTCATAATTCATTGTAGTTAGATATGTGGTCAGCTCATCAGTAAGCAAGCTTACAAGACCTTCATTAACTAAAATCTGGAATGCTGCAATGAAATGCAATACTTTATTATATGGATCATTATAATATTAGTATAGTTATGTTATATAGGCCAATGAGTTAGTGTTAGGAATCTAATTATTCATGTTTATTCTGCTCCGTAACAGTGTATTGGCACAAAGGGGTTCTCTTGGGTTGACTGGTGGAAGTTTATTTTATAACTAAAGGATCTCGTACTAAATATATAAAAAACTTACATGTATCATCGAAAACGTATTGCAGAAGAGCATGCATAGCGTGGAGGTTGACTCTAGCGGCCGCTACCAACAAGGGCAAGCCGCCACAGTGGCGCAGGCGCGACCGGTTCACCGACTCGCCGCTCAGCTGCGCCAGAGCATGCGCAGTGCCTTCCGGCCATAGGAAAACATCTGCATCGCAAAAATAAATTTCTTTGTCATACATTTACATAGTAGTATTTTGATTTCGAGTCGCATCTTCTCCCGACGGGGCGAAACATGACTACAGACAGACTACACCAAGCTTATATGTCCCCACCACGTCGTGTTGGGATACAGACCCCGGCTCTGTAAGAGGGAGTTAGTCGTAATATATCACGCGAGTCTAGTGCATATTAGTAGATTTCACGTCTTCGAATTTTTAGTTCTAGGACATATTGGTTTCTTCACGATGTTTTTCTTAACCTTTTTGGGAGTAGTCGTGATGAACTAAATAACATAAGTGCCTACAGAACTCACGATCGTCAACTCACAAACACCTGCACGACATGACTGGGAGTAAACATTTTCATGTCTTGTTTTAGCACAAAATTGCACGATGAGTGTGTAAGGCAGGCAGCTAATGGCAGGGAGTAAAAAAGAAGTCTATAACTCTTTCGTTTTGTCATGCCAAATTTTTGTGTCAAATTATAAATGCAATGAAAAAGGTCCAATACCTGTAATTTTCTGCAGTGTGCTCACCAAGCACTCGACAAACCCCGCAATGCCTAGAAGAGGGCGACAGCTAGACAGGTAGCAAAGATTCATGAGACACTTCAGTGCAAGAGACTCAAACTTCTTTGTTAGAGCCACAAGGCATTGGTAACCTCTACCATCTCCTTGAATCTGGAAAGTAGATAACTAAGATAAGGCTGGCGACATGACAGTTAGGATGGTGAAGGATTTGTAGTTGGTCAGAAATAACGCTGGGAGACACACTTTAGATTATTATATTTAAGAGATGTCCAAAATGCCTACTTATAGTCTGTTCCAAAACTTTTTGATGAAAATATAAACAAACCCGTTGTTATCTGGTTAAATTAAGAATTTATCCAGTTTACATTTTCAATCACTCACTAAGAGGTTGTCCTTTCCTTTAATCAGGCGAGGTTCGAGAATGGGAATGGGGAGAGAAGGGGGTCAGAAAAACACACAATCAGGAATAATGTGACAATCACGATTATTTTTTTGCGCGACGAAAAAAATTAATTTAATGTGTGACATATAAAATATTTTTACTGATAATTAATTGAAATTAATTGTGCGACCACGTAAAAATCGGCGCGAGCGAATTTATGTAAAAAAAGGTTTTTTTTTCCTAATACAACAGATCCAAAACAAACTGATCTTTTCAATACTAAAAATTCAGATACTAGCCCCTAAGGGGAATCAGTAACAAATTCATCTGGATTAGGAAATTTTAAGCTTTATCTCATCACTTATGTGCTCTAGTTGAGTTACAATCAGACATTTTGTTCTGAAAGCCTACCTGTTCAGCACATTGTGCTGTAGAATGTGTAGTAAAGTATCCCAAGCACTTCAGAATGCCTGTCATCAGTTCTTCTTGACTCTTCCTCAGGCCTTCAGTTTCCCGGCCAGGGGTCGTTGTCTTGATAATGCCAGCTGTTTCACATTCTGTTGTTAGGAGTATGGCTATGCAGCGCACTGAGTTCAAGCTAAGCATCTCATCTCTTTTCTCTGTCACCATCCACAGTTGCCTAGAGAAATACAATAATATGAAACCCAACATTTTATTGTAATGTAGTTATACAAGACAGCTCTTTTGTTGTTACAAACAGATTTATTGATTTTATATTCTTCTTTATCGTGTGGTTAGTGCCTTACCTGGTGTCAGAGTTTTTATAGTAATTGATTGAATTACACCATCAATAGAATACCTCAATACCTATGGAGCAGGTCAGTTAATAAGAAAGTTGGTTTCAATATTGAAAAGCTTCAAATTGGCAATAAAATAATACAGAAAAACATTTAAAATATGGGATAAATAGCGATTATGAACCCTCTCAATCACTCATTAAAAACTGGGTTAGTCTTTTTGCTTCTCTGAGAACATTGTTTTGTTTATGAAGTAATAAAATTACAGTTATAAATTACCTGATGGCCCGTACAGCCATAGTGAGAGTAGGATAAGATGTATTTTTGTCTCTGTTCTCAATGAGGGTTACCAACGCAGTCACTGCACCATGGTTGTGTAAACCATCTGCGTTTGAATTCTTCTGTGCCAGGTTGCCTATCACACGGCAAGCTCTTCCTACTATGCTATCACGGCATACTGTTTTGATTATGTTAACCAATGGTCCAAATATGTATAATTTACCAACCTGAAATTGTTTTTAATAACACTATGTTAATGTTAAAGTGAAAACTCTTTATAAATCAATGTGACTCCTTAAAAAGAAGGGTGTTATGTTAAATGTTGTTTTTTTTCTTAAAAAAAAACAAATGGTAAAAATATCCGTGGCTAACAAAAACTATTGTTTGCATTCTAAAGAAGTTTTATATGTGTTTTATTTGTACAATATCAGTTCTGTAGCTTATTTATGAAATATGATTACTAAATTCCTGGTGCCACTTTGTGTGTCATACCACTAACAAAAGAACCTCTTGTTACAATGATTAATACTCAATAATCAATTGGTGTAAAAAAAGAACTAGTGATGTAGTACAGTCACAACCACTAATATATCATTGTAATACTTAAAACAATTTAAAACCAATAATTTTCTTCAATGTTGAGATGAGATAGAGTCCAGAATACTATGTTCATAAAACAAAAAATTATAATCATTACAGTAGACAAAATCACTTTAAAGAGTTGCAAAGTGTTTACGATCCCCAATATTTACAGTCACGAGCACTAATATAGTGCTCGTGACTGTACATATTGGGGAATAATATATTTTTAAATAATGAATATTTTAATAAATCCTCAATATTACATACCGCTAAGCTGCTTTCTTCTTCGAGACAGCAATTTCCGAGAATGCTTAACGTAACATCAAGTATTCTTTCATTTGGTTTGCGTAAATGTGGCAATAAACATTCTAAGCCACCACATTCCCGAAAAAGCTTTATCCCACTGTCGTTGGTAATGATTTTGCTTCTTATTTTTAGTAAAGTTTCTTGAACACGACTTGAAGATGAAGATTTAAGCCCCTCAATAATGGTTTTGACATAATTTGGATCCATTTTCTTGAAAAAATTAGGATTTGAAAATTTTATTATCAAGTTTTGACATTTTCTTTCTCCTAATCCTATGTTTTCCAGCTGATTTTGTCTATGGTAAGTTTTTTTGAACCAATATACATCAACTACAAATGGCAGACATTCTCTATCGTGCCATTGACAAACGTTAAAGAACGAAAATGTCTATGGTTTTTTTGTGACATCTGTATTCTGCTTACATCTGTGGCGAATAAAAATGAAGAATTTGCAATGCGATGACAGAATTTGTTATACATTTTTACACTGATAAAATTACAAAATTAATTATATTTGATTGTATTGTAACATAAATTTGTCATGACATCGTTTTCTAAGAGATGAGTGTCTTCGGAGATTTTCAACGCGTGTGGGTGCAACGTTTTCCAGAGAGTGCATTACCAGCAGCTTGGGAAGAAGATGTCAGGGCCAATTTGGCTAAACACAAACAAAAAGTTGCTATATTGAGAGAAGAATTGGAGAAAGAAGAGTTTTACGTGGAGTATTTAGAAACATTGCTGTCAGATGTTGAGAAACATAAAGCTGCCGCAGAAGGCAACCGGACGGCTCCGCCCTCGGGGGGTGACGTGAACGATCTCGACGATAAGGCTTCTGATAGCAAGCAGGTAAATCTTTATAATCATTTTTCATAAACCCATTTCACAGTAATTTACACACTGAGTAGGTGTATTGTTTATTTTTAAATATTTTCCTCAAATAATTATTATCTTACAATATCTTAATCATTTCCTATTATGTTATTGTTAATCTAACACAAATATCCAAAACTAAAATGTAAATCTTCATTTAATTTCTAAAAGCAAACAGATTATTTTAGTTTTCATATTATAATAAATTAAATGACACTCAAGATAACTCTGATAATTACCTCTAACAGCATATTATTGTAAGACAATTAAATATAAAAATTCCATTCCTGGAACTGGATCAATTTGTTTTTTCCTCTTTAGCTTAATTTATGTACTTAGGATGATTCATGAGAATTCATGAATATAGCCTTGAGTGGTTTAAACATAATTACTTATGTTCCTGTTTTAAAATAACACTCATCATTAAAAATACCTCTATTGTAGTAAGAAGCTGAGTAATAAGTAAATCAATACAACTTAGTGCTACAATTGTCACTCTCACTATTATGTGGAGACCAAGGAACGTATCTTAATTATCTCATTAATGGATACTTAAATTCTTCTGTATGAATGCAAAACCAATTATGTAAATAAGAAACTTTCTAATAAGTTGTAAATAAAATCTGCTTCTATAAAATGTTATAATTTATTTATTTTTGCAATACATTGATGAAAAAAAAACCACTACTCTTTTACCAAAGCCTATGCATATATTCGATGCATATATTTACATTTTAATAATGTAGTGCATATTATTGTTCTTACAAAAGGAAAGCACTTATCACGCTGATTTGTAGTTATTTTTTTGTTGTATTGGCATGACTTAAACAAATAAAGGTATTTATAATACAATATTTGCACCTCAATATAAAATACAGTGCAAATAACTTTTTAATTGGTTAATTTTAATGTTATTTTGATTAATAAATATATAGCACAACAATGCAAATCTCATAAGAGTATTGCTTTTCAGTAGATAATAATCCAAATAATTGGTCGACCAAGCCACTTATTAAGTGATTACTCAATAACAACAGTTTGATGACTAATATATTATAAAGAGTAGTAAAACAGAAAATTAGTCACAGAAATATTATTGTGTTATTTGCCATAGGATTGTAGTAAGATTTTCCACTTTGTAAATGTAGTCCAGCATTATACATGTAGTATTCATAACTGTGAGATAAATATTAATGTTATGGAAACATTATTCACACATGAGTGCCAATTAATTAATATTTAATACTAACTGTTAATTGATTTGTGAAGCGTGTGAAAGTAACAGTATGCCTGACCTGCTTCATGGCTGCTTAATATCTTGCAACATAAGAGTGTCTACAAATGGTTATACAACTACACCCAAGGTGTGATGAATCATCAATGAGGATGTAAATGAGATGGCTGTTATAAGGCTCTGAATACAAATAGGTTCTATACTAATACATGCATACTCCAAGGTGTTCAATACATCCCATGGATTATGCTATTGTTATTGTTGAGTCAATATGCTCAACCAAAAGCGACTTCAAACTAACTTTTATTTATTTGTACATGTTAAAGTTACTCATTCAAACATATCTTTTGTGTACTTTGTTGCGTCATGAACTAATTTAGATGAAAGCATGTCATTGTGTTAATTAGTAGAGTATGAGGTAAATGGGCACATTGGCATTCATAAAAACTTAATTAACTACCCAGTTATTACAGCTATTTAGATTGGCGTTTTTACATCCTCTTAGTTAATAGTATGAAAGCATTACTATTCAAGGCTGAATTATGTTTTATTTTGCATTCCATTATTTTTAAATGAAGTATTTTAAATTAGATGTATTTTTTAGGGTTCCGACACTGATTTGTTACTGCAGAAAAGTGAAGTAAGTCTGAACAGCAATAAAAGTGAAGATTCCACACCCGAAAAGGCTGAATGTGAACCAGTGCAGCTCAGAAACAAACCGGTCCGTATAACTGAGAGGAGCTCAGTGAATCAATGCATCAATGAATTATCAAACCTTGCAGCAGAGGCAGCACGGAGAAGATGTAATAGTGAAATAGTCCAGAGAACTGACATTAATCATGATAATGGTAATACTCTAATGTTATTTTGTTAAAACATTACTAATATAAGGTTTGTTCATGTTAAATACTAGTAGTAGTGGATTATTATGAATAAATAATTTGAAAAAAAAAACCATTGCCTGGACTGTTATGTTCTCAATTTGTTACTGTAGTAAATATCACAGCTCCCATTATTGCAGTAGCAGTAGAACAAACAAGTCCAAATCAAGCCAAAAACCGTCCAACGTCACAAACTGGTGATTTTGTAACAGTCATCGAAGTAAATGGTCTGAAATTAGCAGAAGCTTCCAAGAAGTCTGAAGAGGCTCAGCCGTCATCAGAGGACAGTCCTGTCGATCCCGTGGCAGTTGCTAAGAAGAAAGTCCCACCCAAGTGAGTTGTTTTAGTCATTGTTTATTTGGCTAAATGTGCTGGACATGATTCTGTTCAAAGTCGTCTTTTTCTTATCCATATTATTGAAACTAGTAAAGTTAGTATGTTTGGATGTATGTATGTATTGTTTGTTTAATCTTTGGAACTACTCCGAAATTTCTATCACGAATGGCAAACTACATTATCCCCAAGTGTCCTAGGGTATATTCACGACGTTCTCGTGGGATTATTTCCGACTATAAGGCGAGCGAAGCTGCGGGAAATATCTGGTGAATAATAAATGCGAAACTAACTTTCTGTCTGTTACTTTTTTACGCCGTTTCGATGAAGTTTAGTACACTGATTGACATCATCACATAATATGAGCTGTATAATTCAGTCTCACATAATGTTTCGGTTTTGAGTTTCTTTCAATAATAATGATTCTTTTCTTTGATGTATGTCTAGGCCTCCACCAAAAGTGTTCAGTAAGCGTGGTGCTTCGTTACCGGAGACCGGGCTAGCAGAAGACAGCCCGCCCTCTTCACTAGGGCGGAGAATCCGTAACGCGGAATCTCGAGAGTCCATTGCTAGTAGAGCGTCGACGCCCTCCATTAGTGAGAGAGTAAGTAAAACATGAATTTATATCCTCCTTTGATATCTTTTTAGGTGTGAAATCACGACCACTTGCTTCGTGATGTGCCCTTAGGTCTCGCCAAAATGACACTTAAATTTTATTTAATAGTAACAGTAGGAATTACTTAATTATATATCATACAACATAATTATGATATTGCACTCAAAAAAGCGTACTCTTCTTATGTGCTTCAGAGCTCCATTAGTGAACACGATATTATTTACCGAGTGCTTGGTACACTGCTACCAACCCAATTTCTGCAAAAACTACATATTAATATAATTCCTCTATTCTTTACAGGTAAAAAGTTATGAATCTATCAACTCCCTATCTTCGGAGCGCAAGCGTTCAGGCGGGGCGGCGACTCCCCGCTCCATCGATGAGGAAGGCACGTCCACTACGCCCGACCTGGGCGACGCCACCGACGCTGACAAGTCTGCGCCCATATCGTTAGAGAGCATACCTGCTGCCGTGCCCGGCTCGGAAGACGAGCCCTACTATGACCAAGTGCCCGTTGACATCAATGATGGCGAATACGTTTATATACAAGCAGGTAGGCCAATCCCTAATTCCCCAAGTAACATTGTGTTAACCTTGGCTCTAATTTGGTAATTTGCTATGACAGAATACAACTGCGACAAAATAGGGTGTTTGATGTGAATCATGAATGTATTGTAATTAATAAACAAGCGAGGAAAACCTCTAAAGTAATCATGCGTCACGAAAGTTATAATTGGAATAATAAACGAAGTATTGATGTTGTGTTCATGAGGAGTTAAAAAGGCGGTTCCTGTGATAGGCAATACATACGAGTAACTGTGTGTTGTAGATCTAGATTATAGCGTAAGTTCGGTGTAAGACGCGTAAAATATTTTTGCACTCTTGTAGGTAGGGTAGGTTATACATATTTTCTTCTGAACATTCATACTGAAATAGGAGTTGTGCAGATACTTTGTAGACTAATGGAGAGAAGCTTCTAGAAACAAGAGAATGCAAGAGAGAGCTGTTACATCCTTCATTTGTACCCTTTATGGTTTACTCAGCAGTCTATGCTGCATTCCTACTGCTGACGCAGCATCCTCTCATTCCTCTCTTCCCCTCGTCACAGTCCAGCATACCAGTCGTCCCCCAACCCTCTTACCATGCACATGTATCTTGCACTCGTGTTTTTTATTATTTTACTACGAAGTTTATTCTAGCCAAAAGTGGTTTCTTTTTTAAAAACCAAATCCGGGATCCCGTTCTAGCAGAGCGAAGCGAGCTCAAAATTTTTGACACCCTCCTCGGATAAATTAGGTTCTTTTTGTTCTTTTATTCAAAATTCAAATGAGAATTGGAGTTAATCTGCCAACTTACAATGAATTGAGTAAGTATAGGATGTACTAAAGAGCAAAGCAAGCTCGAAAATTGTAGCATTTCGCCTGGAATAGTTTGGTTTCTCTACAGTTCTCCGAGATTTCAGGGGGGTTTGAATCCCTAACGGAGATGAGCGGGTTTGGATACGCGGGGCGCCCGTTTGCGCGGGGCCCGTAGCAATTGCTACTACTGCTACTGGATTAATCCGGCACTGACCCGCTGCCTCTCCACACAGAAGAAGACTAACACTGGTATTCTTAGTTGACTCAGATCAAGTCAACGTCGACACGCCTACACTAGTCTCCCCATTAGTCACATTGACAGTTATAGTTTGTATGTGACAATCAAGAAAAGACAACGATGATAATGGAGAACTTTCATGATGTTGGTTAACAATACATTTAATTAAATGGAATTAAAATATAGATCAAAACTAAAAAAATGTTGGTATTTTTTATGAATTTGACCAATGAATGAGAGAAATACATTATTATAGTCGAAATAAAATAAAAAATTGTCATAAAAACAGTATTGGACGTTTTTTCTTTAAATACGACTTTGTTAGTGCTGAAATGATAGGATTTTAACATTCCAAGTAAGAACCTATTTAGAGCGAGGCCTCATTAGTGCGTTGCGTTGTATCGTCGCTGCGTCAACGCTGCGTCGTTTTACATTCATTTTTAAGTGAAATGCCACATTATGCGTTGCGTCGTTGCACGCGACGTTTCAACGCATCGACGGACTTATATCTACCTTCTCTAGGATTTGTTTCGTTAGCCACATATCAAGAATGAATAACGAATAAATAAATGAGGTAAAGTGAGGCATGTATTCGAAGAACCGCCAATTGCAGCTAAGAATATGATTTGGTAGGCGTGGCAACTGAGTTTAGAGCTGAGCAATTGACTTAAGACAGGTCTTGGAATATCAGTGTATGTCCCAGCAATAAGAAGACTGAGGGCTGACTCTGTGTGCTTGTGTTTATTAGGCGGTACGGGCTCAAGTACAGAAGATGGATCAAGCGGTACGAGTACGCTACCGCTCGGCACGCCGGGCCCGCCTGCGCCCGCCGTGCCCGCGCCCCCTACTGCACCGCGCGCGCCCGACTCGCCGCCCTGCGCCACCGCGCCCAACTACGTCAACATACACTATTTCCTTCAGTAAGTTACCCACAGTACGCATTCATTAAGAAACTAATATAGTTTTACATAGAAAATCGATCGATTTTTAGATCGACAACGCGTTGCCAAGAACGCGGTGACTATGCCAAAGTAACGATACAGCGCTGCAAGCCGGGTTTTCCCCGCACATTCGTCTTCCGAGCGCTATCATCTTGGCAACCGAGTTTGTAAATAGTACGGCACTACCGCTACAACTTTGCTGGCGATTATGACGGGCCAAGTGTCTAAAACCCATGACGCTGTTTTGTGTTAGATGCATCGAAAAGCCACAGATCGCAGAGGTCGCAGTGGAAACATGGTTGTCATCATCGTCGTCCCGAATTACCAAAATAAATTACCTGGATTATTGTTTAATGTTTTCGTCAGATTTATTGTCAATATGTCTTTTCTTTTTAAAGAAAAGGAGGTGATGGTACGGAACAAAGCGACACGGTGTCCGAGCTGGCAGATTCGAGTGATACTCCTCTTCTCCTGAGAACCATATCTTCAGACACAGAAACAAGTGCCACACCACCACCGCTGAGGAAACTTCACTCTCAGGTAATCATCCACAACCGATTTCACCCAGTTCTGGCCACATAGGCCTTTCTTTCTTATACCAGTTTCTCGTTTCAGCCTAGATATAAAACCTTCAGGGTTTGACATACAATTACAATTCATACACAAAAACCGTACACTTGAGGTCTATAGTGCTTCAAATTATTTACTCATATCAATTTCACAAATGAATAGATTTTCTCCTGGGCGGGGTTTGCTAGAAGTGATATGAGTCAGGCCTGAAGGCACCTAAAAAGCCGATTCCGGCCGGCTTCCCTTGGGGAACAATGCACTCTACGTAGTGTCTAGGTGTCTACTGTAGTTAAATAGTACACTCCTTTGAAAAAAAAACGAGCACCTTACACTCATTGGTTTTTCTATAGATAATATTAATATTTTTAGGATGTCATTAGCTTAGATGACTAGAAATTTCTTATTATCAGTGAGATTCTAGTTTTTAACACTTATATCCTGGAATCGATGTTGAGTCAATGTAAAAAGAGAGCCGTGTTAAAATGGTTTTTTATGGTAATGAAATTAAGACTACGAGTATTTTTTGGTATTATACACCGTGACTTTTTAGTCGTCTTACAAAGGTCCACTCAATGTGCCCGACATAAAATAGTTCTAGGCGCGTTTTTTTTTTACTTACCGTAATAGGTACAAAGAAAAATAAATAAACATTAGAAAAAAATACGAAAGATCCTGTTAATGATGTTTACTTGTCAAACGGGAAAATATAACTACCCAGCGCTCGAGTCCAGTAGATTATAGCTCACAACAGGGTATTTTAACTACGTCTTGCTTCATAATATTGAATAATATTTTTATTTTTAAATTATTAAAATTTCATAGATACCTATTTGTTTTTTATGAATGCTTAGTAGTCATTGGATACATGAAGGGGACTGCCGTTGTAAAACGACTAAAAGTCACGGTGTATAAAAAAAGACATTAAAAAATAATAACGAGTATGACCTCCCCTTGCAGCAATTACGGCATGTAAATCGTATTGGCATGCTTCCAACCAGGCTTTTGATGGTGTCTTGTGGAATGTGTTCCCACACTTCCCACTCAGCCGAGATCACATGTTTAAGCTCCCTGATGTTTTGAGGAGGTGGTTGGACAGATCGTACTCGCCTTTTTAGAAGGTCCCAGACGTGCTCAATGGGGTTAAGGTCGGGGCTCCGCGCTGGCCAATTTAAACGACGAATACCGACCTCTTGCGTATAAGCATCTACGTCGCCAGAACGGTGGGCCCGAGCATTAATCATCCATGTAAATGGCATCTTCATCTACATTCAGTGCGGGTTGTGCATGTTGACAGACCACCTTACCGTACCTTTGCGCGTTTAGTGAGGCATTTTCAGTGAATACTATCTCGGTACGATAGCTGGAAGTTACGCCCGCCCAAAACATAACGGACCCTCCACCATAAGGGGTGATTTCTTCAAAACACACGTCGGCATAGCGTTCCCCTGGTCTTGGCAACGTTTTCTCCCAGGACGGAACCTGACTCTTGGTATCGAGTCCAGATTCTTTGGACGGTTGAACGACTCACGTTTAACCGCTGTGAGACGTAACATTGGCTACATCCCTCTTCCAGCAGCGCGATAGAGACAAAGATATCTGTTTTAAGTCACAATAAAGCAGGATTATGCGACAAAAATAAATTATTCTACTAAAAATAACGACAAGTTAGTTTTAGTTGCCTGATAACCTTTTAACCGCAAACCCGCAAAAAGTAAGTAAAAAGTCACAAACTGAAAAAGGGATTATTATTTTAAAAAACAAAAGTTTTGAAATTGGATTTTTTTTTCATACCCAGACTCTTATTAAGTGCCAGTAACATATTTTGGCTATTAAAACCTCTTTAGAACTAAAATATTACCAATAATGATGAAAAGTGACAACATTTTTCATGTCAACAAATAAAGGAACAGGTGGCGCCAAATAAGCTGGTGCTCGGATGTCAGAATTCAAAACTAAAATCGAATGGACGCGACACGTGACAATTCAATATTCCAAGTGAATCAAGTTGAAGTAAGTCAACTTTCCTAACAGTGTGTGTCAGTTTACAAGAAACTGTTATTGGAGAACGATGCCAGCATGGCTTGTCTGATTCGTTTGAGTTTCGTAAGCCAATATGCATGCAGCTGGTATGCTGTTTTCCCTGATGTAATGCCATGAAATGAAGTCCAATAAACTACCTAGCAAAACTTCATAGACTTGTTAGGTATCGATATGGCTGTATATCTGACCCACCTCTATTACATGGGACCTAAACAAAATTGGCGAAATGTGGGTGCACTATTAGATGGTCCTCTGGTTTACCTTTCGGAGATTACTCGCATGATGTCATCTCGGCTACGGAATCCTTCACTGTGAATGTTTCACAAACACTTGACCGCTTTAATTGTATCGTGTTTAGGTATCTTATATACACTGCCTCATTATTTCATAATTTTGTATCTAATTTAAAGAGGGAAAGGAGAAAACAAAACAACATGCTGATCATAATCTAAATTTAATAAAATATACATATTACGTATTCAAAGATTAATTCCTATGCCATGTGTTGTGGATACAATTTATAAGCTACAGAATACACAAAAAAACATTTTAATAAATTTATGTTTTACTCTAAGATTGTGTTTTAATAATAAATTTTATTTATTTATTTGCATCAGACACAACGATCCATAATTTAGTTAGTAAGTATGTATGTAAATGATGGAAACTGCATGGCTGTGTACCCATGTGTTCAGAATTTTTAGCCGGTTATTTTCATGCTCTAACTTAGTTAACACAAACACAATGCAAGAATAACATTCCTAAGCTTAAGTCCCGTCCCTTATCTAAAAATGACACAGCTGATAAGAGACCCTCGTAGAATTTAAACATACTCCGCCGTCCTGGCGGTTGTGATAATCGCGGGCATTCCATTCCATTATTGTTTGTCTTGATATTCTTTTCCACGAACAAGCCTATTTTGCTTACTACTGGAGATTATTCATTGCAGGTTTATTGTGGTCTCTTCTGCTTAAGTATTTTGAGAATTTTCTTTGTTGGTATGTTGTAGACTTTCATTGGATCTCTTCTTTGCTGTAGTAGTTGAATCGTGAGTATAATAGTAAAGTAACAGCGTCATTATTTTTACGTTAGTGCACTCCAAAAAAGCACAGACTTCAATGTTTTACGAAAACATATTTCCGCTCAGTTCTTATTTTATTTAGACCTGCAGAAGAATAAAAACATTACGATACCTCTCGTATGCCGAAGGTAATTGAATTTCCATTGTGTCTTGCTTAGATCTACATCACGGCATTCCCCCATTCACACCCCGGGTTATAAAGGGTGTAAAAAGACCCTTAACGAAGCCGAAAGGCACTTGTTCTCCCCGTCAATGCGATCATTTTTTTGTTCTAGACCATACCTGGGAACCTTCTAGTTACGGAGATATTGGGGGTCAAAGTTCCAACTTTTTCACAAGTTTTTTTTTAAATACATGTTTTTAAAGTAAGATTTTTACTTGAAACACCTCCAAGACCCCCGCACTATTCAATCCACCCATCAGCACGATGTTCTGAGTGCGTTACATTGAGTTTTACCGTAAAACGTGATTTTTCACCCCAAAAAAAAATCGTTTCCCAGCAAAAATTTTTGCATTAAGTTACTTAGTTTGATGTACAGAATGCTTGGTTGACGGCTTGGTGAAGGGTACGTTTACACCCTGTATAATAACATCAATTGGTTATAAGAATTTCGATAGACAGTTCAAGTCAATGTGACCAATCCTCAATTTTTTTTTGTATGAATATGGTTCGAGGAGGCACGGGAAAAGAGCACATGGAAGGAATTGGGGGAAGCCTTTGCCCAGCAGTGGGACACAGTTCAGGCTAATAAAAAGAAACTTACCTATTTATTTATCCCTTTCATGTGTTCTGGCTATCTCATGGTAAAATTACAAGTCTAGGCAAGTGTTAAAATTGAAATATCTGAATTATAAAAAAAAATGTGCTGTGTGTTTGTAGCTTATCGCTCTCGTAACTAGTAGAAATGTGATAAATTTTAGCTATGAATACTAAAATAAGGACATCAAACTAGATTCGTTGATATGGTAAAATATAACAAACTGTCTTACCGAAAAAAATACAACCAAGAGCACTAAATTGCAGCATAAATTGACCAATAATTTAATTACTCACCTCGATTTTATGAATAGTCGGATCTTTTTCGTTTACAGTTGAAGATAGAACTGCTTCTAGTTGTAGAGGACGGTCTTCAGCCGGGTTGTTGTACATTACTTGAGCTTTATTAGCCAAAGAAGTGACGTCGTATGTTTCTGTTGGTTTACTCGGAATAATCGTTTTAGGTGTCTCTGTTGTAATTGGCAGAATAGTCTCTGTTGTCTTCAGTTCGCCAGAAACAGTTGTGATATTATATTCTCTGCATTCTCCTCTATAATCTGTATCGTAAATATTACAGGTAATGTTCCGACATTGGGTCTTATCGCATTTCATTGTATTACAAGTTTGCTCATTACACCAGATAGTAACATTTTGGCTTCTAATGTCTACAATGACGTTAGGGTTGTTCGTCCAGGATCCTAAAAGTTGTCCAGTTATAGGTTGTTCAGTTTCCCCTGAACTCCACATATAAAATGGATATGTTATCCATCCCCATATAGTGCTCATGATTCCGCGACCCTCTGTTATGTCATCTGCAAGCAACATAGTCAGTAGGTACATGACATAAAGTAGGCTTTTTAACCAGTAGCATTTAGTTTTATTACAATTTATGCAAAAAAAAAGACAATGTAGGTGAGTTATACTTACGTCCTGCGGCTGGTTTGCTGATGCAATTATGCACGGAACACATGAAAAAAAACACGACAAGGGTTTTACAGACGAGCATGGCGACAGCTAGTACGGATATTCTTAACGGGAATAAACGTTCAAACACTCCCGACTCACCTTTTTATACTTACCTCAACTAAGTCATTTATTATCTTTGTCGAGATAAAGCCCTAACTGTAGGGAATGTTTATCTAATGAGAGAAGAACGATAAAATTTAAAGCTTTCAGATTTCGATATACTTTAAGTATTTAATACTTTAAAATAGGTAAGACGAAGAAAATTAATTAAATAACATCTAAATCAAAAATTTATTAGACTGCAGAAATATTTCCATTAAAACAGATTCACCACCTAGACAGCTGAGTTGTGACAAATACTTCGCAGTGCGTTATATTCGCCCTTTTCAGGTTGCGGTTTCCATCATTCTGAACTTGGCACAGGATACAATGTTCCCTTATATTTGGACACGCCAAAAATCTACATAATTTTCGGGTGTTATTGCAATGTGTTAGAATCTTTAAAGAAGTCTTCCGATTTTTCTGCGGCTTTTTGTATTTGTAAAACATAGCTTCTGCTTTTGATTTCATATTTATAATTTGATCTTTCGGAATGTCGTTTAATTTGAAGTCACCATTAGAATCAAATTTCACAATTTGCAGATTTTTTGTTCTTTTCCAAGGATTCAAATACTTTTCACCAATCTGTTACATGCGAATACAATTTAAAAAATACATCCAAACAAAACACATAATGTTGTGTACGTAATTTGAGTAGAGTGCAATGACAAACGGGCATTCTATTGAAAAAAAAAAAACATAATCTCTGCAGGTGTATTGGTTTCATACGAGATTATTTATACCACTTCCACACAGTGTTGATTACTGCTTATTAATGAAATACTACAGGGTGTAAACGGACCCTTCACGAAGCCGTCAACCAAGCATTATGTACATGAACCTAAGTAACCCTACACAAAAATATTGCTGGGAAACTATTTTTTACGGGGGGGGAATAACGTTTTACTGTAAAACTCAATGTAGCAAACTCAAAACATTGTGTTTATGGATGTTTTAAATAGTAAACGGGTCATGGAGGTAAGTAATTAAAGTAAAGTTATTACGTACCTTAAAAATTAGTATTAAAAAAACTTGTGAAAATTTTGGAACTTTTACCTCCTATACCTCCGTAACTAGAAGGTTCCCAGGTATGGACCACTACAAAAAAATTATCGCAACCACGGGGAGAGTGATATCCTAATATGAAGTGATCGTCGCGCGAATACGCGATCGTCGTAAGGCATAACGCTTAATATTATTATTATTCATGTCACTTTTTGTTTGGTGAACCGAAACGCGTGGTCGTGCCGACAGAGGGGGGCGCCTTCCGGTTTTCTGAACAAAAAGTGACATGAACACGACGATCGCGTATTCGCGCGACGATCGCTTTATATTAGAACGACGCCTAAAGGTATTTTATGAAAATGTAAACAAACCCTGAACAGGTTCAATTCTTTCGCTAAGTATCACTCAAACTTCAATGATAAAACAATAAAATTGGTCATGAATGCCTCGGTTACATCGGATTGCTTAGATTTTCGATACTTACTTGTTTATATTTAAGGAAGTAGACATTACTAATTTTGAAGAGTTATTTGAAAAGTCTAGGAAATAAAAGTTACTTTAAGCTCTCCACTTCAGACAAGTTAGCTTTTGCTTTAGTTCTTTTATTCAGAAATAGTTATTAGGTCGACAATTTTAAGAACAAAATCAACTAACTAGTTGCACTACTGATTGGCATCCACAGGAATGTTTTCTGATCCGTTTGTTTACATTTCCTAATAAAATGAGCTTTCTAAGAATAATAATGATTAATATTTACCGAAAAAACAAAAGCCAGAAGATTTAATATTAAAAATACTGTCGCAATCGTAAACCGAAACGAAATAAAACCTAGCACCATTTTGTTGAAACGTGTGTGAACAAAGAAAAGTCGTCTAATGAAGTAGTAGGTATGTTAGAGCGCATTTTCTAAACAAAGAATAATTCAAATCAATTTATTTATTAAACATAAGAACTTACATAACTTTCACGGCCTTAACATACGAACAATGGCCTGCTGTGTTCAACTCCTTCATAGAACATCGAAATTTGGCAAAGTTCTTTTTAGATGCGATAAGCGTAATACATTTGGCATTAATGCAGAACGTTGCTTTTCCGAATATTTTCCCCAACATTTTGTTTTGCAAGATATCTACTATTTCAAATGCAACATTTGAAGGCAAATCCATGATTGATTCCATCGACGCTACGCTATCTGAAACAAATAACCATTCAAAATGATCAACCGAAAATATCAGTTTATAGATAAAAATAATGAATCTATTGCACTAAGATTCAATACCTGTACTATTGGCTCCGGCGCAATGTCCCTTGTTATTCAATCTATCTAATGGCACACAAACTCTATGCAAGCATGTCTTATTGGCACAATTCATCGAGTGGCAAACTTTTTGAGAGCAAAATGTTAAAACTCCACGGATATATTTGCCCACAAAAGACATGAAAGCTGGCGCGACCGCGGCGACATCGTCCCAATCAATGTCACCAAATATAGCCTGCTCTAGTAATCTCGTATGGTTCTGACGAATTGTATCTTTACTCATGTTTAACTTGGTCTTCTTGTGTTCATTTTCCAATATCATAGTTGTGATATTTTTAGATTTAACATCTCCTGTGTTCCTAGTTACATTTGGCCAATACAATAATTCTTCATCACTGAGTAGGTTTTTGTCAGCTTTTTTCCCGAATATGTTTTCTTTAGTAATATTGTTTTTTGCAGACTGCAAAGCTTCTGGCGCCCTATGACTTTTACTAGTAGTAACAGTAACATTCGAAACATCACGTTTTACACGAATAGCTGAAGTCACGTTAGTAAGTTTTCTTGGTAAATCAGTTTCGATACTATTTTCAATTTTGTGTATTTCTTCTGTTCCATTATAAGAATTATTTTTAATATTAACCATCAAATAAAGATTTTCTTCTGTTTGTGTTTCATTAAAAATATCGTCAGTTTTGTTAATCTTAGAACTAATTTCAAATTGCAACACATTTAAAGGTTGAATGTTTGTATCGTTGGTTACTTTACTGTTGGTTACATTATTGTTGGTTACATTATTGTTGGTTTCATTCTTAAATGTATTGCTGATGTTATCACTGAAGAAGTGATTCGGAAACATTGGTGGCTGCTCTACCTTGATATTTTGGAATGTTATAAGTTTCTTACGGTGCTTTTTGTTATTGTTATTCCTGGATTTCTTTTTTTTATGGATAGTTATTTTGTGTAATGGAGTAGAATCATCTTTACTGTACTTTGCCGCCTTTTTGTATCCAAAAAGTTCCATGGGGACAGGGAAGTTGAAATATGGAAATGGTAAATTCATACCCTTTACGAGTTCCTTAGATACTGCGTCATCCTGTTCAGACATTCTGTCGCGATTGTGAACTTTATAATATTTACCCATAATATCTTGTGGTTTTGGTAATTCAAGATCAATTTTAATGCGGATGTTTAGCGTATTGTCCGAAAACATTTCTTTCATTTTATCATCAATTAAATATTCTGATTTTTTAATAGGATTTTCATACGGTGAAAATTGTTGTAATAAATTCTTTTTCTGGTCATCTATTGGACGCATTTTCATTTGTTCCATGGGGTCATGCTCAAAACGTACTAAGCACTGTTTACAGCCACAATCGCAAGGAATGTGATTGTTTTTACAAAAGCATGAGGATTGTATCGGCTCGAAAGACGACTTATGCAGAACAGGAGAAAACTCCATTTTTTCATTAAACATAATTTTTTCAAGAGGTACAAATTCTTCACGATTTCCTTTTGGGAGTATTGTGGTCGTGTCTGGTTTATTCATAATGTATTTTCCCTTCGAATTAACGGGTATGAACACATCTAAAGGACCACCGTACGGTGGAGGGAATTTATATGAACCGGAATTGTAGAAACGGTTAGCGTACAAGTACTCGTCATGTTTAACACCCATACTAGATTTCGCCTTGGTATATGGATCGTGGCGTGGTAGAAGTGGGACTTGGTTTTTTGTTTTAGATTTTTCTATATAATTCTTTCTTTGTTTGTGTGCTTTTTCCAAGTAATGTTGATATTCAGAGAGCAAATTTTCTATGGCTTCATCACTTTGACTCTCGCTGTTCGATATGCTCGCGAACATATCGAACGGTGAAACCTGAAAACAAGTAAAATTCATGTACAAAACGTTTCTAGATACGACTACCGCAAATAATTATCGGTACAATAATACTTACACCATTGTTTCCAAAGTCATTTATTATATCAGCGATATCACTGTAGATAATAGTATCGTAAAATGGACTCGCTTCAATTCGATTAGATTCGGAACCTAGAAAGAAGTAAACGAGATTCATTCAAGTTAATAAATCCTTTTAATAACATTATTTGCCACAAAGCATTTGACTTACTTTCTGAATCATAGCAGTAAATGGCACTTAAAAGAAACGCAAAACTGGAAACTATTATAATATTCATGATTCGTATGCCATGCAGGAATTCAAAAGAATGACGGAAAATGAACTGGTACTGGTGGTAATCGTTTTAATGTTTACCCTTTTAAGCTGATTGTTACTCCAAACAAGAGTTTAAATGGCCATTGTGTAGTTGCGCAAGTAGTTATACAACTTACCTGATTACGCTTTTTAATTCTTATTTGGGAATTTTTGAATTTGAATAATTTATTTAATTATTTTCAGGAGTCGAGTCTCAACAATGCGGAAGCAGAGCGTCTGACCATGCACCGGTGTATCATAACGAGTATCATTGAGAGTGAAACCGTTTATGTTGAATGCCTTTACGTTATGGAGAAGGTACTATCATTTAAAATTGTTTTTACTTTTTTATTGTTCTAATCTTTGATTGTAGTGTAATGATTGTTCCGAATTTGATAACAGGTAACAGTGAGTTACGTTTTCAGTAATAAGCTAAATTTTGTGGTGTAGATATCAGCCAGTAGATTTAAAAATTGACATATTTATCAAACCGCGCTTTTAATTCCTGGATAAAAATAAAAATTATGTTATGTATTGACGAAGGATTTTGAAACCTGATAGCCCTACTTTAGACTGTCGTATCTGCAATTAGTATGCATGGGAGTCAAAAAGAAACTTGTTGCAGTAAGCGGTTCCCGACATTTACAGTTTTTTTTTTAAACTGCCTGTTCATAATCAGTAATGGACACACTATGAACATCTTTATGTCAACAACGATATAAGTGACAACAGAATGCGATACAAAGCTTGAACTAAAACATCCTCAATATTCTAAAATTTTGTCCATTACATAAACAATTTATTTATCAACAAAGCATATCTACGCAACGCTTTAAATTGCATTATTATAGATGGTTAAGAATGACGAGGAGATTCTATTTACTCGTAATACAGGGTGTAACATGACCCGTTACGAAGCCGTTAACCAAGCATTATGTAATCAAACTAAGTAACTTTACGCAAAAAATATTGCTGGGAAACGACTTTTTTTTGGGGTGAAAATCTCGTTTTACAGTAGAACTCAATGTAACGGACTCAAAACATTGTGCTGATGGATGGATTGAATAGTACGGGGTAAAAATCTTACATTAAAAACATGTATTTAAAAAAAAACTTGGAACTTTGACCCCCAATATCTCCGTAACTAGAAGGTTGGTCTAGAACAAAAACAATATCGCAATGAGGGGAGAACAAGTGCCTTTCGGCTTCGTTAAGGGTCTTGTTACACACCCTTTATTTACTTTAAAAGTAACAATATTGCTGGTCTTCAATTTTATTTGTTTTACTTACAGTATATGAACGCTATAAAAGCGACGCTGTCAACATCGCAGCCGGTTATTACTGAAGAAGAATTTAATACAATTTTCTACAAAATATCTGAACTACACGAGTTACATAAGAACTTCCTCGAGGGATTGAAAGGAGCTGTCGCTAGTTGGGAAGAGCCTCTATCTGTAGGGATACATTTCAAGAAAATGGTAAGGACAAATTATGTTGTAGTAACCCTAGAGGGTCACTACAACCACGGCTGCTCAACCCTAGGGGGCACACAGTGGCCCGCCAACGCATTTGAAGTGGCCAACAGCAGCCATCTGACGTCCGACTTTTGACAACAGACTCCAGAATTTCATAACCGATCGAAGCAATATTTGGCTTATTATGAAGCCACTTTCAACAAGCCCTGTGGAAGAGGCCACGCGTCACACATTTCTAAGTGGTATTATTTTTACCCGACTGGCGAAGCCCAAAAGCAGGGTTATGTGTTTTTATCAAGTTGGAAGGTCATTTTAATCAAGTGTCAATTAAGTTGTTCGCAAACTTTTAATTTGAAAGCTTAAAAAATAATCATATACACTTCTAGCCAATGTTAAATTAATTTCTTAGGGTTATTAATCCTTCGGTTTCGGCCGAAGGTTATAGCGATTGCCGATCAATCGGCTATATTAATCGGCAATAATCATCGACCTTCGGTCGGAGACTAGGAATTAAACATAAATAATATAGTCTTAATTAACAAAGTAATAGTATTTTTGTTGTGTTATAGGCTGAAAACATAAACATCTACGGTGCGTTCCTGCACAACTACGGACGCGCGACGGACGCGGTGCGGCGCCGCTGCTCCACGTCGCAGAGCTTCGCGCACCTCACGCGCCAGATCTCGTGCCACGGACAGCCCATGTCGCTCGACGATCTGCTGCACAAACCCGTCGCGAGAGTCCAGAAGAACGCACTAGTCTTGCATGTTAGTCTATTTACTGTTCTATTTATTGGACAGATTTGCTGTTTTACGATTTCTATGGTTTCTCGAAGTTCAATTAGTTACTTAGTACCTGTCTACTCAGGCGTTGTCCTATTACATCTTTAATTCGGCAAAACCGGTAGACCCCGGCGCCAGCCAAAGCAGATCTCATTGTCGTATGACGTATGCTCACTCTGTTTAAGTTGAAAAATCACGCGACAAATGTTTTATATCTTTTTCAGGACCTTATAAAATATACCCCAGCCAGCCATCCTGATCACGCTATGTTGACGGAAGCCCTGAACATGACACAGCATTTCCTAGACGAATTCAATATTATACAAACAAAATCTATGTTTCCTGTAAGTATAATAAAATATACTTAAATAGTAAAATGAATTAATGTTTGGATGCCAATGTTTTTTATTATATCTCCGTAGAATGCTGACCGGGCCCAGAGGAGACTTGTGAAGAATTCATTTATAGTGGAACTCTCAGATGGGCACAGAAAACTGAGGCATCTTTTCCTATTCAACGACGTCATTGCCTGTGCCAAGTATAAGGTAACTACGGTAATGCAAGTTTTTTTTTTTTTGTCACATGGTAGTTATTAGATGAAGTGCTAGCTAACATGTAAAATTATTATTCGTATTTGAAATCCAGACTTTCGGATGACAGCCATGGCCGCCGTTAGCACTCCATCTGTGAACTGCACCGTGTCTTATTAATAAATTTAGATTTTTGGATAATAATTTTGTGTTATAATATTGGCGCAGGCATCTGGGCGGGACAAGTTCACGTTTGAGTTGAAATGGTTCATCCCTCTGCCGGACATCGTGGTGGTGGAGGACGAGAGCGTGGGCGCGGGCGCGGCCGACGCGCGCGAGACGTCGCCTGCCAACATCGTGGCGCTGAAGTCGCAGGCCTCCACCGTGCGCGACCAGATCCTCGCCGAGGAGCGCGCTGCTGCCGACGACAAGGTAACCTACATACACATACCGGCTGACTTTTAATTTACTGGCGACCTACCTAGCGATGCGCCTCGAATGTAATTGATCACGATATCTGCCTAGACGTGGGGATGGCCAATGAAGCAAAGGTCGCCAAAACTAGGCCAAAGAAACATGGCCGGTCAAAAATTCGTTGGGTTGAGGATATCGTTAATGTCGTGGGAAATACCTAGATGAGGGACATATGAAAACGGGAAATGTGGGCGAAGAAAGGGGAGATATACTCAGCAGTGGGTGATTCCTGAAATGATGGCTTCCCGTGGGGGGAAGGTATTAAAATATCTTTTGCTTTAAATTTAAAAAATAGTGAATACCGCCCGAAAGTTTATGAGTGAAAAGATGCTCACGTGTTCGAAGTTAGCCAGTATACAATAAATGTTGAGCTAACGGCTTCTTACTACTACTGTCCTGTCGATAATTCATGCTTCAAAGGATTCCTAAATCTTTTACAGAAAATTCGTATCGGTGGTCGTGGTGCAGCCGAAAAGCAACGCAAGAAGCTAGCGGAGCTCGAGGCACAGCTAGTGCTCGCGTCGCCCAACCTGGTGTTCCGCGTCGGAGCGCGCGCGCCCGGCTCCTCCACTGCGCTGCAGAGACAGCACATCTTCTTCCTCAGCTCTGAGTATGAGCGCACGCAGTGGATCGACTCGATACACGCTTTGCAGGTTAGTATTCTGTTTGTTCATTTAGTTTTACGTATAGTAAGTTTAGCATTGACAGTTGTGATTCATAAGTAAAGAGGAAATGGTCATCTGTGAACACTAGCCCGGAAGGTATCCCACGTTTTGTCATTTATAGTGTCATTAGTTTTCTACATGCGAAGTATAGTAAGACATGAGTTCGCGATGACACGCTCGCTCATACATGACTTGTGTAATTGAAAATAAAAGCATATTTGTAGAATTTATCTATTATCGGTCCCTTAATCTAAGCAATTTTATGAAAATATCTCAGGCATCATCAGCCCCCCCGGCGGGTTCGAGCGGGATCTCGATGCTCGAGCTGCAGGCATGGGTGACGGCGTGCCGCAGCTACCTACAGACGGACATGGGCTCGTACCTGCTGCGCAGCGGCCGCGACGACTCGCTGCTGCTCGGCGACCTGCAGCTGCACGTCGGCGGCATGACTGCGCCGCTCGACACTGCCGCCGGTGAGTACTAGTGCAACTAGTCGCTCACAGGCCCAGCGCACACCTGTATCAATCGGACGCCGTGCTACTACTCGTACCACCGACAGCCGTCAAGAGCCCCTGTGCAGGGCGGCTCGCGGCGACCGGTACATTTGCACGCCGTGCGCTATAATTTATCTTTGACATGCCATTTCCAACCGAAATTTATTTATTTATTTTACTATTTATGTACACACAGTAGACAACACAGTAAAATAAAATTATAATATATGAGTACATAGGTAATGCCATGCATCTTTTCGGTCTCTTCGGCGCGTCACCTAAGATATTATGCACTACTGCACTGCCACTAACTCTCTACTCTGAGCATAGTCCATGGTGTTACCAGCACGGCCGCCACAGTTACTCGTAGACTAAGCCTAATCCCACCCTTTTGTAATTCCCTAAAAAAAAAACCTCTAATTATGGTTTTTCTCGCAGATTACTACATAGTGGTGGAGGTAGACTCGTACGGCCACTACTTCCGCAAGGCGAAGTCGAAGCTCGTGTGTCGCAGCGCACAACCGCGGTGGAACGAGAGCTTCACCCTCGACCTGGAGGGCTCGCAGAACTTGCGACTGCTATTGTATGAAGACGCGGCCAGGCCTGTGCTGCGCGGGAAGTGTACTATCAAGGTAAATATACTTTGTTGTACGGCTTGTCTCATTAATTAAATTATTGATTATTCAAAAAGATTTGGAGTTTAATACATAACGGCAAAAAAAGTGTTAAAGTGGCTAACCCAAGGCTGAAGCCTTCATTTTCGTTATACGCTCTAGTTGTCTTACGTCAAGAACGCTAACAGAAAGTTATCGTTATCTGTAACCAACACATGCGCTTGCGAACACGCATCACTAGACTCGTCTTTAGCGGGCCTCGACGGATCTATCTCACAACATAATTATGCGTTGTAGAATACGTCTCAGTCAGTTGTAGAATGTGTCTCAGTCTGTGCTAAATAAATGAATTATGTTCGTGCAGCTGTCCCGCGAGTGGGTGGCGGAGAGCGGCGCGGGCGGCGCGGGCGGCGTGGGGCGCACGGTGACGCTGGGCGGCGGCGCGCTGACGCTGCGCCTGCGCCTGCTGCCGCCCGAGCGCTCCGCGCGCCGCGTGCCCTCCGCCAAGCCCGGCGCGCTCTTCGGGAACAAGATCACGCACGTCGCCAAGTGAGACACCCGAACACTTATTTTCAAGTCAGAGATAAATAATGTGAAAGGACTTTATTTCCAGTGATTCACCACCAATATGTATAATACATAAAACGACAAAATGCTTAGAATTGGTCCAGCTAGTAAGATAATATTGGAATTGTACATAACAGTAGTAGATAATTAACATTATAAAAAAACTTCTTTTCTTGGCCATATTATAATAAAATAAAAATGGACTACGTTTTCCTTCCCAATGCTCCCCGAAACCGAATGAAGACATCGACAATTTTTAATTTTTTTTATTGCCATTTCCACAGACGTGAGAAGCGCAACATCCCATTCATAATAAGCGCGTGCGTGCGCGAGGTGGAGCGGCGCGGCATCCACGAGGTGGGCGTGTACCGCGTGTCTGGTAGCGCCTCCGACCTCAACCGACTGAAGAAGAGCTTCGAGACCAGTGAGTATCTTTTTTATTATTAAATCAATTTGCTTTTGGCCGCAACTCTCCTGATGTGAAGCAATCACCTTATTTTGTATATTGAAAAGCACTGTATTGAACATTGATATATTAAATATACGGAGTGGAAGGGACACCGACGCGAAAACGGTTACCACGTATTGAGTATAGTAGTCGCCAAACTTCTAGTTCGCTCTGAAGTTGCAACGGCTGCGCCGGTACACATAACAAAGCGCAGCGTGACAGAGCACGCGAGAGAGCGCGGGTGGTGCGCGGGTAGTGCGCGGGTGTGCTCCGCTCCCGCTCCCCGGCGTGTCCCGGTGACACCTGTTTTGTTGTTACTGCGACTCTACTCGTCACAACTTCAGAGCGACTAGAAGTTTGGCGACTACTATACATCATTCTGAGCCCATCACATAGTAATTTTACATCGATTTAAAAAAAAAAAAACAGCTGTTTCGTACAAAAGTTCAATACCTACACGATCAAAATGTATGGAACACCAGATTAAAAAAAAACCGATAAGAAATTTCTATGTGGGGAGGTTCAGGATGATGTACTGAATACGTGGTAACCTTCGGTTTTCGCTTCGGTGTCCCTTCCCCCCTATAATATGAAGCTGCAACACCGCGTTTTTTTGACTTGCCTCCCACTATGGAAGCAATTTTAAAGACGTATTCACGTCAAAAAACCTAGATTTTACAAATGCCACGTCAATAAATCAAAATTAAAAAATTAAAATCAAAATCATCTTTTTTTTTTGTAACATTGGTAGTGAATACAGATTTTAAATTAAAGTACATAGGTCACTAAATGGCGTTGTACGCCTCTTCCTCTCTTATATGGTTGCATGCGGAATATTTTTTTTATTAATCATGCGAGAGGTAAACAGAAATTATTTAGTATACATAGAGAACGTCTACCATAGTTCCTTGATTATCAAGGTTTTTTAATTGAATAGTCAACAAGACCGATTTATTCAGCAAACCGGCAATATTTTGGTGCAGAACATTGACAGTATTACAGAAAAAACGAGTTTTGAACTTCTGTACTAGTTCAAATGTTGTCTTAAATTTATTCGAGGTTAGAGGCCAAAAAATCACAAGTTCTGATTGACTAATAAACACAAATCCGAACTAACACTCACCACATTAAGTTGTTTTTAAACGCGAGCACTGCAATTTCACTGCAATTCCCGAAAATCGATGGCTATCAGAAACCAAAGTGTAAAGTGCGCACAATTCGAAATTGTGCATACTTTTTCTGTGGAAATTTTTGAGACACTGAGTGTGTATTTTGGGTTTTCTTATATATCTATGGTATTTAATAATATTATTGTAGAAGCTAATATTATTACTCAGCTGTTACATATTTGTCCAGATGCCTACGAAGCAGAGCAGTTGCTAAAAGAGGTGGACATCCACTCAGTCACGGGTGTCTTGAAGCTGTACCTGAGGGAACTGCCCGAGGCGCTGTTCACTGACGCACTCTACCCCGAACTACTGAAGGCGTGGGGATCCACACAAGTACGTATACTAAATATATAACGAACATCTTTGTGAATGTCATAGCACTGACTCAGTATTTGTTGAAATGATAGAATAAATTGACTATAGTTACAAAAGTTGTGTCTATGTCAGTACCATGTATCAATATTTATTATCTGTTGTAGCTCAATTTCTGTACTCATTGTAGTTACTAATTTTATTCCAAGTACATCTTCTTCGCGTGTAATGAATGTGTAAAAAATATCGTAAAACATTAAAAAAAAGTAATTATGGCGTTTTTTTTTGTTCGTCTTCATACGAAACTTTGTGAATGGGCAATTAATATCAATTTTCTTTCCTTGTAAACTTTATCATTTAAAACTTTTAAATGGCCTAATTCAAATGAATGGTTTAATTTTGTAGTTGACTACAAACTGAAATATTTATTTTCAACATCTCAGGGCGCGGGTACGTCAGTGGATTCTGGTCCGGCGCATACCAGGCGACATGCGCTGCTCAAATGCTACGCTCAGCTGCCCGACCTCAACAAGAATTGTATCGACTTTCTGTTAAACCATTTCGTCAAGTAAGTCGATTTTAGTCGTCATCGTCTCTCATCTTTTCTTGGGCTTCGTCACTGTCGAGTGGTCATTAAGTTTGGTCATCCACGACAAGCTGATATCCTCAATAAATATAGCCCCTATTTATTACAGAATAAACTAAAGAGGTATTTTTTTGTTGCTATTTGAGCAGTAATTGAGAATATAACCAACCCATGATTCTGTGGAGTGGACGTCAGCATTGACAAAATAAAAACAAGCCTGACAGCTTTGCTAAACCGCTCGCTTTGACCTGCAAAGTAGAGCCTGGAGTGTGCTTAAACCACAAAAAGAGTACAGTGCATCTAATGCTCGAGTTGAGATTTGCAACTCTATTGACACGTTTGAATGTAAACAGGGTGAACCAACATGAGAGCGAGAACAAGATGTCGATGCATAACCTGGCAACAGTGTTTGGGCCCACGCTACTGCGGCCCGCAAGCGCGGGCGCGGGCAGCAAGCAGCGCACCGATCTTCTGGCGGCCGGCACGGTGGACGCCATGGCGCAGGCCGGCATCCTGTACTGCTTGTTGCAGCAGCGCCAACTGGCCGCGCAGTTGTCCAGCCACCACCGCGCGCCGCACTCGCTGCTGGACTAGCGCACACTGACACTGGACACTTATTCGTGTAAGTAATTAAACTTGAATTCAGAATACCAGTTTCCCATTATGTACAGTGCTGCATTTTTCTTTTTTTGGAATTTCAGAACTTTTTTTTGTAGTTTTACCATACCTGTTGATCAGCTGGTCGCGTCAATTCTTATACAAAGTTTTTTTTTTTGCAAGAGCAAAAGTTGTTCAGGTTCATGGTCCAAGTCACCACATGAGAGGTTGTCCAATCATTATGTTACACCTTGTATAATTTCCACGGACAATTTCACAAGTGTCATTCAAGCAGCAAAAGAACCACGGTGCACTATGCTTTATGAAGTCCTAGCTAGACTAATTTTTGGCTGACCAATTGTATTGAAAAGGTCCTCAATATAAGTTTGATGCAATGGAATCTGAACTTTTTATTGCCTATTGTTGAGTTTGTGTTCCCTAAATTTGATAATGATTATTTAAGAATCTGAATTCAAGTTTAAAGCGTTTCCGTCATTTGGGCGATATTTTGTCTTATGGATCTATCACATTACTACAACTTAGGGTTGTTTTAAATGTTAAAGTATGAATTCTGTATACTTTAACAGGTCATACGTAGTCGCGCTCAATGGCTTGTCTTATGCTCTACCGCTAAAAAGTACCCTGTCGCCCGCCTATACGATTGTTATTTTATCACGGTACTATTATTATCCCCGCGCTTATCATAATATCATAAAAGGACAGTTGAGATTTATCTTTGTCTATGTATTAGTATTTTTAAGGTCCAAATTATGCTGGTAGAAGGCACTAAAACGGATTAGTGAAATGAAATGAGTTGTTTACATGATCAATCCAAAAATGAATGAAATTAATAATAATATTGAATACTTAAACAAAATTCGCACAGTGTTCGAGATGGATATATGCCGCTCATAGGTGTTTTAATTTTTTCCGTTTCAATTGTTACAGCTTATTTATACAACACCCAATTTATTCAACTGAATACATTCCATTAATTACGACAACAGACTGATCATAGATGTATCATAGAAGATATAACATTTACAAAAATTAGCGTGTATTTAATATGATGAAATGGATGTATGTAGATCTATAACACTTTAAAATGGCTTTATCAGATGCCGTGTGTTATGTGGTTCAAATTGAGAATAAAATAACACGGTTGTGACGTGTGCAGCTGACACCGGCGCTGGTGCCGCATGGCTTGTTCAGCAATATGAACCTGGAGTAATGATTGATTCAGAAAGTTTGATGATTTTAAGCAAGTATTATGATGAGGGACCGAAATAAATGTAATAATTTATGGTAATAAAATCATTAGCATAAATTGAAGCAGACTGATACTAATAAAATTGTGAGCTGTAGTGTTTATTTTCAGCTTTGAAAGACATTTTGGATTCATACGAGTTTTTTTATAAATCGGAATTGCAAGTATATTTTGAATACTATTGGGAATTTATGACAGGAAAAACTTCATTGGTACTGAAAAAAAAAAATAGTTTTATTTCTTGCATGTTCATTTGAAAAACGAAGAGAGATAATAAAAATGGAAAGAGTGGCTCTGTAGCTGGATAGTGGGACAGTTAACAGTTAAAAATCAGCATCACATTTTAATAGAACTATTTATTTAATCACTTTTTGACCTGGCGAATCAATACATTTTTATCACATTTGATCTCAGGTTGTATAATTTCTGAGTCAATGGGAGTTATATTGAATACGAATCAACATGGACTTAATAACAGTTGGTCCACTTATAGCATTTTACATGCTAGTCGTGTGTATGTTATTATTTAGAAGCTTTATGTTATATCCGCACCACTTTCTAGTACGTTTGTAAGTTCCCTGCAACAGTAGGCGTCACATAAAATCGATTACGAGGACTAGTTTAAATAATGTAGGCGTTCTATTTCACAAATAGGCTTAGATGAATGGTGTTATATTAGTACTTAAATGGAAATTTTACCAAAAATAAAAATTCTTAGAACAATATTAATTTCATTTATATTAATTTGTGTTTATTTTGTTGAGAGACATTATTAACCTTTAATTTACGATAGTTTATGTTGTTGAGTAATATATTCAAGACTTAAGTTAAGTGACTCCACGTTTTTGTTTTTGTCATCTTGGAATGCAATGTTTATTCTTCACCAAAGACCACTGTTTATCACATAATTTCTTAATATCATAAATCACAGTTCACAAATGTTTCCTTTTAATTTTCATGGGAACGGAAGGTGTGGCTTGTACTCGTTTAGTTATCATACTTAACATAGTGACTGTCATTAACTTTATATTGTATTACTTATACTTCTGTCTTAGCTTTATTTTGTAAGTATATTTATACACATTCTATAATGAAGTCTTATCATTCGTGATAAATTTGATGCACACAAAATTTCTGAATGATGTTATTTGAAAATGTTACTTATTTTTTTTCCATTAATATTATATTGTTTGTAAAAGTACTCCTTTAAGTTGAGATCTTTTGTTGATACTTAAACTAATGATGATTGATGTTAGTCAACGGGTTTTGCCTTTTTACACTTGTATTAAAATTTACTTAAGATTTGATTAATAACATTATGCAATTATCAGTTGCTTTATATCATCTGTTTAAACGAACAAATAAGCGCATTGATTTGTCAGTCAGTCATTATATTTTATAACTATTAAGAATTATCTTTTTGTCAGACTGAAAATGTATACCTGTGCTTGCTGTTGCCAAATTAACTGTTGCCAATTTTTATTCTTGATAATGATAGAGTAACATTTTAATATTCCCTCACAATTGATGTTAATAGTTGGTCTCAAATACATGTGGTTATAATGACTTGAACCTTCACAAAATGCAGTCAATGTTAGTTAGCTGCAAATGTAAGACATGTGAATTTATACCTTAGTTTAATACATGTTACCTTGTAGCCTGTTTTACAATAAATATAAGTTTGCTATTTAATTACTTTATTCTATAGTTATTACCGACCTACATAATTGTTTATGGATTAGGGATTTTACATATAATCTGAGATGAATACTGGGGCAAAGATATTGTTATACCTATATTACACAGGATTTATCTCTACCTGGCCTATTTTAATATTTTGCCCTATTTGCCTTCCAGTTTGTGTGAAAAATTTCTGCACCAGCAGCTGTATTATATAGTATTCCACAAATTGGTTATAATACCTAAACTTTGTATTTAATTTTTGTATATAAATGACACTAAAATGTAGTTACATAAATTTTGCAATAAAATGTATTTTTAATACACCTTTTCTAAGCATTTTATTTGTCACAACCACAAGCCATATCAGCGTTTGACTAAATATAAAACGAAAATCAACATACAATAACAATTGTAACATTTTTATATTGTATCACCCATCCATCACATGGTATCATATTACCCAGTACTAACTGGGTTGTGGAGGTCAGACAGGCAGTTGCTCCATGTAAAATACTGGACTAGCTGCATCCAGTTAGACTGGAAGCCAACTCCAGCATAGTTGGGAAAAGGCTAAGCAGATGATGACAATAATTGCAGCATTTTTATAAAATTTACCAATAAATAGACAGTAACAGATGTAAAATGAGTGTGTGAATGTAAATAAAATACACTTTTCTCTTATATTCAGGTAATTTTACTATGATACTTATAACATTAGATTGTATAGTGTATTCAATGTACAAAGAAAAAAAATGTAGAAAAAAAACTGAGAATCAAAAAAAAGATTTAACACAAACATGCTTATAATTATTATTCAGGGATAGGTTATTTACATACTTAACATACAACAAAGACAGTTTCTGTGAGAAGGTACAAAACAGATTAAAAAAACCTACTGTTTTGGTTTCGTTGGTCCAGTTTAACTTAGCATGTAGGCACATTTATTTTAATCTTAATATTCTGTACAACTGGTTACGAAAATACTTCATGACAGATATAAAGACAAACATTTAATTTAACTTTGGTTTGCATATAACGACTGCAAAAGAACATCCATTGTATTCATTTTCAAATTTCTCTCAGAGTAATACATGAGTACAGCTATGACTAATACTACAATTGAAGCTATTGATCTTGAAGTACGGGAAATATAAAACGTTATGATAAGCAAACCAACATACAATGCTATTCTTTTATAAGTGTTTGTTAAAATATTTTGTTTCAGTTCATTGTCAACACACATGCCAAACCATAGCACATTATTTGACTCACATGATGTACAGTTAGAAGATCCGTCACCCATACATGACTTACATGAGGACTCACATTCATTACAACTATAGGAACCTTCTGTGTTGCTACAATATTGATGAACTTCACAAACACTTGATGCACATTCATCTAGGTCTACGCACATACCAGATTGTAATTGCCAGCCAGAGTTACAAGCTTCACAGGCGGCAGTACCATCACCAGTACATCCATCACAAGCTTGGTGGCAAACTTTACAAGATCCAACATTTGTTTTGTAGAAATTTTTAGCGCATTCATCACATAGTCTTCCTGTGTAACCTTTTTTACAGATACATGTACCATTTCCCTTGCGGGTACCGGCACCGTCACACCGGCCGTGTCCAGCACAAACTTTATTGTCAGCATCCTGAGGACAGGCTGTGCATTCATCACCGTAATGATTACTAGGGCAACAATGTTGAAGAGTATCAATGCACAGCCAAGTATACAAATCTAGAGAAACTGAATCTTTGTTAAACCACCACTTTTCTAGAACTTGCTCAGATTCTTCTGCGATAGCATAACATGCATCTTGATGTGCTTTCAACTCTGAACACAAGCCTTCTTGAATTTCCACCAAACGAATCTCGCTGCGAGAATATGATTTTAATTTAGCTTCCTCCCAAGCTGCATCTCCACCTTCATATTTTCCTCTAGAAGTTTGATCAAGCCAGTGGTTAAAAGAATCTGTTAATACCTTACAGCGTCGGCATTCAGTCAGTTTGTTAGCTCCATTGAAATCGCGAGAAGTTAATTTTTTACTTCCTATGAATTCACAAAACAAAAACAATAATAGAAAAAATATCTTTGGGCTTCCAAAAACCCCCATAATTTATAAACAAAAACTGTTTTATATAAAAAGAAATTCTTATAATAATAATTGTGTTTTATGTGATTGAATAATTATATTTTAAAATTATAGTTATCAAAAAACTTAACCTAAAAAGTTTAACCCCGGAATACAACGTCAAGGAATTTTGTATGACAGTGACAACTGTCATTCAGAGTTGCAAGATCGTGAGTGCATTCCGAGTCATGAAAAAATCGTTTCGATAGGCCGTCAACGCGTTCCGAATGGAAACATCGCTGCTATGATGATATGATTGCTAAAATCAATATTGTTGTCACTCGGAACGCACTCTCCGAGAGCAAGGCTCCGTATCAAATGTAGTTCTGTTCAAACTTTATGGCGGCTCGGAAAGCTTCGGAAGCATATTCTTGGCTGAAGATAACTTAACGTAACTTTTTTCTCTATATTCGGTTTTTCAAACAAGAAGTAAAACAAATGGCGAGAAAAACTCGCAGTCGACAGGTATCGCTAGCATCGCAATTTGTTATTGCTGTTTTCGAATAATTTTATATCTATAAATAAAAAAATATATTATAAAGGAAGATACGTTCATACTGAGCGGCGTTCAAATATCGTTGCGTTGTTACGACTGCGATAGATAATACGGAACTTATGATACAGAAAGAGGTAGCTATTGCGCTTGAAGTACTTAAATTACGACATTTGTCTGAATCTGTCTGAAACAATTTACGCGCTAGTGCGATAGCTACTTCTTTTTATTTATAATCTTTATTCATTTTTAGACATATAATTTACATTTTTAAATATTTCTGTACAAAGTGATATAAAAAACATTTAAAAATGTAAAAAATAGTAGCCCACCAGCATCGGGAACAGGGTCCGAGCTACTGGTGGTCAGGGCTCTTGAGAGAGGAACCTCCTAACGATACGCGCCGTGTCCAGAAATACTGCTTTCGGAATCAAGCCCTTGATCCAGCTGCCAAGCGAGAGGCTCCTCAGATGTTGGTCGAAGCTCTTGGCAATTAAGCCATTGGCTGACACGACTATCGGCACAATGACTGCTGTACTCACGTCCCACATGTCGACAACCTCGCGAGCCAGATCTAGATATTTGAATTGTTTATCTTTCTCTGGTTTCACGAGGTTCTCGTCATGTAGGACCGTTATATCAACAATCATTGCACGACGCTCCAATCGATCTATCACCACAATGTCAGGCTTATTGGCAACACTAGTCCTGTCACTCCTGTCTATAGTTGTAAATAAACCGTTTTAAACCAAAATCCGTGGTTTTAAACTGTTTTAAACCTTGGTTAAAACCACGACCACGTGGGCCGTACATTGATTATAAATTCTTTTAAAAGGCTAATTGAAATCACTTAGCATTTTTATTAATATTATGTGAAGTCATATATCATACCTACTTATACTACTTTTTAGGATTAGACAGACTGAAAACAATCATGAAATGCGTGTTTATTAAAATACAACGGCAATGCCGTATTTTTATTTTTCAATTTGCTACCAAAATCGTAACGTAGGGTATGAGGAGAGAGAAGAAAAAAGAAGAAGAAGAAAATACATTTATTTGGCACATGCCACAAGTGCACACAATAAAAACAAAACAAAAACGTTTTAAACCATATTAAACCGCTAATTGTGGTTTTAAACCGTTTTAAACCAAAAAGACGGTTTAAAACCAAATGGTTTAAAACGTTTAAAACCCGTTTTACATCTATACTCCTGTCAGTGATGATAGATCGATCCCAATACAACGTGATATTACCATCATCAAGAACTGGGTCAGGCGCATACTTACAGTATGGCACTTCTGATTCTACAAGTTTGTACTTCAAAGCAAGTTGCTGGTGGATAATCCTGGCAACGAGGTTGTGTCTATGCAAGTACTCTCCGTTAACCAGATGAGAAGACCCAGAAAGAATGTATCGGATCGATTCGCCCGGACGGTGGCATGCCCGACATATGTCAACCGTGCCATCCTTCACAGTGTATTTCCGGTAATATAGTTATTCGTCATCATAACTTCGTCCATTATTGCACAAACAAAACCTTCGGTTTCCCCAAAGAGGTCACCGAAGCGCATCTAGGATACGGGTGCTAAGAAGTCTACATCGGGCCCATGTAGGGCCAGGTAAAAGCGTCCGTGAAGCTCCTTGCACTGCCATACCTCCTCCTTAATTTATAATATTATTGTCTATACCGTATTGTATTGTATAACAGGCTGGTTTCCGCAACTCCACGTCAAAGCGCGTATGATTGAGAGGTAACCAAAGAATAACTTCAAGCTTCGAATCTTTTAAAATGTATGTTTGACTTTCAGGTTAAAAGCATACAACCAAAATTTTAATTTTATTAAGCACCCAGCGTCTGGCACATCTCTCAGTGACCCACAATATTGGTGCCCACCACCTTCTTTTTACAAAGATATCAATGCCGATTCGCCGATTCGCACCATCAATAGGCAAGAAATACAGTCGTACTTCGAAAGTTGATTTTATCTATATCTAACAAAGTTTCTATGATACCTTTCTATTAAGACCTTAGGACTAATACTATGGTACTTTTAGTACTATGTTACTTGACTTACCAAAGTGCCTAAAATGCTATTCTTTTTCTTTCAGTTTCAATGCTCAGCGAAAAGGCTATAGTATTAAAGGTGGAAACACATACATAAAAGGCGAATGCAAGGCCCTAATGAAAAAAGTGGTCTAAATTGTAAAATTTCAGCATTTTGGATCCTTAGGAAATATGTCTCCCCTTATTTTTTCAGTCTGTGGCACAACACTGAGTCATATTTATAGTATTTAATTATTTTCGATATTTGTTAACGCAGAAATTGCAAATAGATTTACTAGTGACGGGATAAAATTAGGCAAAGTCAATCATGCGACATCTGGTGGGATAAAAAGGCAGTTTTTCATCCCATTCTAAACAATTTGATTTTACTCAAAAAGCTCATATTCAAACAAGGGATTGTAAAAATTTGAATATTACTCGAAAAAAAAAGAAATGTCATTTCTGCTGTTCTGCAGATTGTAATTTGTAACAACGAGGCACGGGATTTTAAAAAGGAAATATTTAATTGTACGCAATAACGGAGAGCTAATCATATTATAATTCAACCAAAACTATAACCACCTTATTTCGTCTCCAGCAGAAAAGGTGCAGGATTGTGACAATTAATGGACTAACCTTAGACCCGTTGCGATTTATTTCTATGATCGTAACCAGTATTCACATCGAAAATGGCAGATAAAATAAAGTAAGTTTGCATGAACTCCAGCTTTTTATTGTTAAATAATTTGTTTCCTTATCTTTTATTTGTTACTTTTGTAACTGTAAACTAAATTAAATGTGGTATAATGTACCATACTGGTCGGCAGTAATCAAAGATGGCAATCGCACCTAAGTAGGTACCTACATGCCATTATTTTTATATTTCTTCCAATGTGTTACGCGTCAGCTTACTATCCTTAATCTTTTGAACGCCAGAGCATAAACGCACGCGCGTTCCCACCACGCCAAGCCACAATTTCACCTACCATTTTATCACAAATTTGTGTCGTTTGGCGTACAGGGCACGCGCTTGCTTGTCATGTTTATGTGACAATGGCATTCAAAAGGTTAATATGTAGTACACCAGCTATTCACAATCCAAATCTAAAGGTTTCATGCCATGCATGATTAGCATGAAAAACTATAAATAAATTTAGCTGCCAGCTGTAGATTTTACTATCCCTAATATAAACTCCTGACTGTAACATCTCCAGTCTTATTTGCAAGAGAAAGAAAAAACAGTTATTTGGAAATAGTTCATATTTACTTCGTTGGTCTAGTAGTCGCAAGTGCAACTCCTGAGCATAAGGTCCTGAGTTCGATGCACAGGTCGAGCAGTGTTATTGTGTTTTTTAATCAGGAATTTCTTCAATAGCAGCAACGGTGTCTGGATGTGTGCCTGGTTGATCTGGCAATAGGCTTGCCCCCTGTTACATGGGACTTAAACACAACTGGCGAAATGTGGGTGTACTATTAGATACATGTACGACGAACCCTTCTGGGATTACAGGCGTGATGTTGTATTCATATTTGAATGGATTCATATATTTTCTTGTTTGTTTTTGCAGAGTCAAGTCCAACTTTGATAAGAAAGGTAACTATGAACCTTCAGATTCAGAAGATGAATATACACCCAAAGAAAAAAGACTACTGGAAAAGGTGCGCAAGAGAAAACATAATGATTCAGAGAGCGAAGAAGAAATGTATGCATTCTCTGAATCAGGTGACTCTGAAAACGAAAAAGAAGATTTAGACATTGCCGATAGTGATGTAGAAGGTCAAGACCAGTCAGATGATGATTTACCAGATTCTAAGGCCTGGGGTAAAAAGAAAAGATCATATTATGCAACCGATTATGTTGATGAGGACTATGGAGGCTTTGGCAATGATGAAGAAATTGCCCTTATGGAAGAAAAAGAAGCAAAAGATATTCAGAAGAGGCTTTTAGAGCAGCTTGGAGAAGAAGATTTTACTCTTGAATTTTTGTCAAAACAGGTTGCAGATGTTGAAGAAAAAGAAACTGTGATAAAGAGTGATTTAAGTCAGATGTCAAAACGGCAAAAGTTACAGCTACTTGAAAAAGAAAGTCCAGAATTTGCAGGACTAATTGATGATTTTAAAACAAAATTAACAGTTGCAAAAGATGATTTACATCCTGTTCTAGAGCTTGTGAAAGATGGTAAACTCCCTACATGTCCCGCCTCAAAATTCGTCAAAACAAATTATGATCTTATTTTAAATTACTGCACAAATATAAGCTTTTATCTCCTTCTTAAAAGTCAAAGAATCAACATTCAAAATCATCCTGTAATAAAAAGGTTGTACCAGTACAGACAAATGTTAAACAAAATGGAGCCAATTTATTTGGAAGTTGTAAAACCTCAAATAGATAAAATATTACAAGCAGTGAAAAGCAATTTGGAACTGCGTGTAACTGAAATTAAAGAACTAAAGAAAGATAAGAAACGCAAGTCAGGAAGACAGTCACCTGAATCAACACCCAAGAAGTTAAAACTTATTAATGTTATGGAAAAGGATGAAGGTGAAGATACTGGTGTGTCTGATGATGAAGACGAGTATGAAGGCAGTGACTTCTTCAAGCCTGATAGTGGTGTTGATGTTCCAAGGAACAATGATGAATCTGAAGAGAGTGGATTCTCTGATAATGATACTTCTCCTAATGATATTGAGACTGAAGACAATAAACCTTCTACCTCATCACAGGATATTGTTTTGGAGGATGTCGGCGATAAACGTGAGATTACTTATCAAATTGCCAAAAATAAGGGCCTGACTCCTCATAGAAAGAAGGATCAAAGAAACCCAAGAGTTAAACATAAGCTCAAATACAGAAAGGCTAAGATCAGGAGGAAGGGAGCTGTCCGTGAACCTAGAACTGAGATGACTAGATATGCTGGAGAAGCATCAGGAATAAAGGCAAATGTCAAAAAGAGCATTAAAATTAAGTGAAACATGTTTATTTATTTTTACATAAATATTGTAACAGGTTATTCTGTAATTAAAGTTGTATTTCACTGAAGGGGGCTTTTCATCATTGTTTAGTGCTGCCATCTGAAAAAACAATTATCAAAGTTAAGAATAAAAAAGAACATAGTAACACAAAACATGTTTTACAATTTCAACTTACAATTTCAAAACTTTGTCTTTTCCCCCTGAAGCTACGTAGGCTCCATCTGGTGACCAATCCACGGCAAATACTTCATCAGCATGCCCTGGTAGATCTAGTTCCAGTTTTTTAACTTTCATATTCCAAACTGGAAAGAAAGAGAATAACATTGAAATAAGTATTTCCACAGTTCAATTCCTATGTCTCAATTCAAAATTGAAGGCCAATTAATTAATAACCTTTCAGGGTAGAGTCTGCACTAGAGCTCAATAGAAGCCTAGAGTCAGCAGACCATGCCACCATATACACTGCTTGCACATGTCCTCTAAGAGTAGTTATGAATTTCCCTGTAGCTGCATCCCACAATTTCACTGATTTGTCAAATGAAGCTGATGCTATTATTCTGTAAAAGAAGACCTTAATTATGATTAATGGCTACTAGAGGGCCAAGCTATTATATTTTTAGAGCCTGTATCATGATGACGTCAGTGTCAGTCCTCTTAAATTCTAGCTTGTAACAATGCATAGTCACAGTGTACCTTGTGTCTGGAGAAAATTTTACGTCATTTATGAGCTGCTGATGACCCGTCATTCGGGCTAAAGGACGTTTCTCCTTCTCAGGCAGCCAGAGAAACAATGTGAAATCATCTGATCCTGATACAAGGCGTTCTTCAGTTTTTCCGCATACTGCTTCATACCTTTCTAGGGCTTGCTGTTGGAGTACAATTTCTGAAAAGGTTGTTCTTTCATGATCAAATAGTCAAATCTAAATAGGGGCAAGCATTCAGTTTTTAATCTAGTCAAGTCAACTGTTTGTTTTTGTACCAATGTTGGCAAAATTGTAGGCAATTGTAACCAATATAAATATGCTTGTGCTGTATAAGTATGACGTAGGAGATAATCTTAGGTCACTACCTATATGTAGACTAACACCTGTATCTATAAGTCCAGTTACAGTAATTACTTGAGTTTACTACTAGTAATTACTTATGCAATTTTTTTTAAGGAAATGGACAAAAATTTATTTGGTAACCATAAAAAATGCAAAGCTAAGAATTCTAACTTTTGACAGTTCTAATTTCAAGCAATTGCTAAACTATAGAATAAAAATCGTATCTTAAATATTGACTTTTATTCAAGTAATCACTTTGACTTGTTTATAGTTACGGGTGTAAGAATAAACAAGTATTTACTTACTATCACTAATACGGGATTGCTGGTCAGTGATGGGATGAAATGGTCCAGTTCTTATCACATAATCTGTACTTAACGCCAATGTGTTGACCCAATGAGCATGTCCTTCTAATGTCCTGCAAAGTATGCCATCATCTGCTCTCCATACCTTGAAAAAGCATTAAAAAAAAAATTGAAATTGTTTGTCCTTTGAACCTATCAAAGGAAAGTGAATAAGGGAAATGCACCTGTCACAAATGTAGAGATCTCATGGTATGCACCAAAATACAAAACAAACAAAACTTGATAGAAACTTGGAAATGCCTAAATATTGTTCAAGAAACTTCTATGAAAGGGCAAGTCCTAAAATGTTAGCATTAACTAATAACAATAATTGTAATTCTCAAATGAATCAAAGAAATATCAACCTTTATTGTTCTATCTTGAGAAGATGTGTAGATAAGTCCGTTGCCACCCCACTTCACAGATGTGACAGCTTTGCTATGACCTGTTAGACTTAAAACTGTGAGGCATGTGACTGTGTCCCATATCCTGACATCACCATCTTTAGATGAGCTGGCCAGCTTTCGACACTCTGGATTCCTAGAACATTACACATAGAAGCACTTGTTAAAAAATAAGTTCCTTACGTTCTGTACCAATCAATTATTATTTTTAGTAAATTTGTCCTAATATTTACATTATTATTGCAAGACAAACCATATCCTACTGCTAGTCTTGTACATTTGGTGTAAGCAAAATATACGAGTGTACAATGTGTGTTTAAGCTTTCACAGCTTATAACTAAACTTACTGTCGCTTATGGGATATCTTTCGTAATTTTCAATTATGGTGAGTCCTCGATAATTCGAAGCTGCAACATGTGCCATGATCATATCCCATAAGTGACAGTTTAAGATAAGTGTGCATACTAATAAATGATGTGTAGTGTCAGCATTAGTTAAACATTACAACATACCTGTGATAAGGTTCCCAAGCAAGTGCAGTGACCCATTGCTTATGCCCTATCATTGTTTTTCCTACTTGATTCCCTGTATTTGGGTCCCATATCATTACTCTGCCTTGTTTACATGCTGAGGCCAGTTTTAACCCATCTGGAGACCAACTTATGCAGAGAACCCAATTGGCATGACCTGAAAGAGAAATAATAGATTTGTCACATTTTTTTTTCTTATTGAATTTAATTCACACCTTATTATTATGATATGATTTAAGTTGCTTTACCTTTACATACATGTAATGGTGTTTGTGTACTTAAGTCCCAAAATCGAACTGTTGTATCTCCTGAACCACTTGCCAATTGTTTCCCTGATGGACTAAAGCTTGTTGATATTACTGCTTCTGCATGGCCTGGTATTGAGCTAAAACATAATTAAAATATTTTAATAGATTCTAACCATGGGCCATGGGGTATTGTATTACCCAGTACTAACTGGGATGTGGAGGTCAGATAGGCAGTCACCACATGTAAAATACTGGTATTCAGCTGAATCTGGTGAGACTAGAAGCCAACCCCAACATAGTTGGAAAAGGCTAGGCAGATGATTGTTGCCAATTAAAAATTATTGCAAACAGACTGGCATAGGTGCTTTACTTATCTATGATACTGACCTGGTGCACCTGGTAACTGGTCTTACTCTAAACACAGCTTGTTGCTGGTAGATGATTTCAACCACTTCTTCAGAGTTCAACGTTTTTATATCAAGGGCATCTTTGAGGCTATTTGTTATTTCAACATCTTTAACAAAAAATAGAAATGGCTTGTCTTCCTGAAACAATTATTTCACAATATGAATAAACAGCAAAGATCAGTAAACACCAACATTTTTCAAATGTATCTTGTATTTACCCTATGTTATCTATTGTTTCATTTAATTCACCAGTCCTATGAATTAAATTATGTAGCAACTATAGATTTGACTCCTTTTTAAAAAAGTATCCAGACTGGAATGGGGCGGTATCAGTACTAGTCCGACAAATTGGTTAATCCAACTCATGGGCGTATCCAGGGTAGGGCAGGTGGGGCACTTGCCCCACCCTGCTCTCTGACCCGAAGCTTAGAATTTTTAGGCAAAATTAATATAATGACAAAATTAAATATTCATTTGGGTACTTTAACATTTTACACATTAAAATAAAAACTTGGTTAAGGTCAACAATGACAGAAAACCGTCTTGTCGGCCTCTGTATGATGAGTGTGCATAGAAAGAGCGTTCTGGAAGCACAACATACATTTGAAAACGAAATTTTAGCTAGATTTAGCCAGAACCCTCGCAGGTTATTATTGAAATGAGTGCAGTCAATAAAACGTATCAGTCAGTAAATAAAAAGCATTTTTAATTTCCTACTACTTAGTTTATTTACTTCTGCCCCACCCCTTAGACTATGCTGGGTACGCCCATGATCCAACTGCGCCAACAAAACGTTTGGTGCATTAGGCTAGTTTGAGTTTTCATTCATGTCAGTAAATATAACATTCTATAATTCTAGAAATATTCATTAAGTTATGAATGTAAAATAAATTTACATCAATCAAAGAATTCATATTTATATATTAATCGACTTACTTCTTGTAATAGAGCATTGCAAATTAGCTGAAGTTGATCTCTGGTTATGTTTAGCGGTATATCTAAAGGACTTCCTGTCTCTTCACCCGTGTCCGATTTAAGTCTAGCTTGAACAGAACTAGGTAAGTCTACTTCCATTTTCGGTGGTTTGTACTTTGCGTTTATAGAAATTCAAGAAGATAAACATGCACATAACCTCAAAATGTCACCTGACAATGCTTGAAGCTTGCGGATGGCAAACAAAGACGGCAACGTCAAAGACACCTTAAAAAAACAGTACATTGGCTTTTGGCACAATTTTGTGATGACTTTGAACTAAAGGGGTTCCGAGACGGTCAAGCGGCTTTGAGTCAAGCATCAACGAAACTGCCCAAAGCTTGATGCCATAATACATGTTTTGCTTGATGCGATGGCTTGCCGCGTCGTTCTAACATCGTTTGCTACGAGCTTAATTTTTTTGTCTGTTTGTGTGTCTATTTGTTCCAACTAATCTCCGAAACGACTGGACTGATTTTGACAGGACTTTACTGGTAGATAGCTGATGTTAGAAGGCGTAACTAAGGCCACTTTTTATTGTAAAAAAAGAATTAGGGATCCGTGTAAAAAAAAATGTTAACAAAGTCCGATTCCGGGAAGTCATATTTTTATAATCATTTCACTCGGAGGACATAAGCAATACAGCTAGTACACAATATGATAAGTGACCAGCGAAAATGCGTAAGTAATAAGGACAATATGAACGAAAATGATTATATTTATTTTATAAAACATTCTGGAAACATAATTTTCATAATTAAAACATGCCCTATAGCTTGACCTATCCTTTTCCCATAAGATTGACGCTACATATAATAATATACAAATATATATTTTTAATTCAACTTCTATCTTTTTGTTCAGACACATACACAAGAAAACTCAAAACACAACCAGACACTGGCCTGCATATTGCATAAAACGTGAGAAAATTTGAATTTCGCGGGCTACCCTTAAACAACTTACCTTAAACGGCTACCTTTAAATACTACTTTTTAAGGTTTTAACTTTACTTTAATTACCTCCATTACTCGTTTACTATTCAAAGCATCCATCAGCACTAAGTTTTGAACGCGTTATATTGAGTTTTACCGTAAAATGTGATTTTTGACCCCAAAAATCACATTTTACGGTTTTTTAGTTTGATGTACAGAATGCTTCGTTGACGGCTTCGTGAAGGGTCCGTTTACACCCTGTATAACTGAAGCAGATATTATTACCACCTGGGTACCGTACTTTTTTTTGTAAACGTAAAAAATGCCCCCATTCAGTTATTTCTTGTCAAATGACATGGAGCCTTCGTTGAGCATAACAGGAAACATATCAAATTATCACTTGTTTATATATTTCAGGATTCCGGTTAGATTTCACACATTAGTTACCTTTTTGGCGTAATATGAATATTATACGGAACATATCAAATGGGCCGAAAAAATAATCTCCATTAAAAAATCTTTTGAAATCATGTTTGAAATTCTTTGAGGTTGCCAAATTTCTAGAAATCGGAAAGTGACGTCTCAAATCTAATAAATAAAAAAAAATGAGGTGGCAACACTATTCCATAGATGTCCGACATCGGCATTTCACATACGTGTTATGTTTATTTTATTTGTACTGTAATTGGTTTTAGGAAGATAATTGCTGCATAAAAATGAAATATTTGTATTTATTGTTTATTTTTTGGACTATAGTTAACTGTGATGAACATACCCATACTTATAAGGATGGAGAACAAGTTGTGCTGTGGATGAATACAGTAGGTCCGTATCACAATCGCCAAGAAACGTATGCATACTTTTCATTACCTTTCTGCGTTGGAACTAAAGTGACGATTGGACATTACCATGAGACTTTATCTGAAGCGCTGCAGGGAGTGGAACTTGAATTCAGTGGTCTCGACATCACCTACCGGGATACAGTACCGGCGCAGCAATTTTGTGCCATCGAACTGAATGACCAATCCTACAAAGCACTTGTGTATGCCGTGAAGAATCACTACTGGTATCAAATGTACATAGACGACTTACCAATATGGGGAACAGTAGGCGAAATCGATGGGTCCCAATATTACATTTGGACTCACAAGAAATTCGACATTGGATACAATGGGAACAGAATTGTGGAAGTAAACCTTACAGCTGAGAATAAGCAGCGACTGACATCCGACGCCAAAATTCCATTCACTTATGAAGTAAATTGGAAGAAAAGCGATATCCAGTTTGAAGATCGATTTGATAAATATTTGGACCCAAATTTCTTCCAGCACCGAATTCATTGGTTCAGTATCTTCAACAGTTTCATGATGGTAATATTTTTAGTGGGACTTGTATCCATGATCCTCATGAGAACACTCCGTAAGGACTATGCAAGGTATTCAAAGGATGATGATCTTGATGATTTAGAAAAAGACTTAGGAGATGAATATGGATGGAAACAAGTTCACGGCGATGTTTTCAGACCAGTTCCTCATTTACCAGTATTTTCAGCTCTAATTGGAGCGGGTTATCAGCTCACTGTAGTGACTTTGGCAGTTATAATATTTACCATCTTTGGTGAACTGTACACTGAAAGGGGATCTTTACTGTCCACAGCAATATTTATCTATGCTGCAACATCCCCAGTAAATGGATACTTTGGAGGTTCTCTTTATGCCAGGATGGGTGGTAAGCTTTGGATTAAACAGATGTTACTTTCAGCATTCTTATTACCCGTACTTGTTTGTGGTACAGCATTCTTTATAAACTTTATTGCTATGTATTACCATGCATCAAGAGCCATTCCTTTTGGTAGTATGATAGCTGTCATGTCCATTTGTACTTTTGTGATATTGCCCCTAACATTAGTAGGAACCGTACTTGGTCGCAATTTGGCAGGACAGCCTGACTACCCTTGTCGCATTAATGCTGTTCCTAGACCGATTCCTGAAAAGAAATGGTTTATGGAACCCTTTATTATCATTATAGTAGGAGGAATATTACCATTTGGTTCTATATTTATTGAAATGTATTTCATCTTTACTTCTTTTTGGGCATACAAAATATACTATGTGTATGGATTTATGCTACTGGTATTTTTAATATTGATGATTGTAACCGTCTGTGTAACTATTGTTTGCACATATTTCTTGTTGAATGCCGAGGACTATCGTTGGCAGTGGACCAGCTTTCTTTCTGCGGGCAGCACAGCCATCTATGTGTACTTGTATTCTTTCTATTACTTCCTATTCAAAACGAAAATGTATGGCCTGTTTCAGACTACTTTTTATTTTGGCTACATGGCTTTGTTCAGCTTAGCTCTTGGTATTATTTGTGGAACTGTGGGATACATTGGTACAAGCATATTTGTCAGAAAAATTTATTCAACTGTAAAGATTGATTGAAATGTTGTGATTGATGTTATTCATGATTATGTAATTTGATGTTTTTGTCAGTGATGAGTAATGATTGCATAGTTTCAACTTATTGGGAATATAACAGCATAGCAATCAGATTAATTATTAAATAGCATTTACAATTGGTTCAAAAATGTCTAAATCTAAGTAAAAATCAAAGTTAAAAATAAATGTGAAGAAAACATTCCTTAAAAATGTATGTGCTATACCGCATTCAGATGACGTCAATGATTAGGCACTTTCATTTTCACTGTTTACAAATGTGCGTAAATTAATTAAAATATAAATATAATTTTTAATATCTATTTTGGAAGATACTTTAAATTTTAGATCTCACTCTCAAATCTATAATTTAGCACTGCCATTATAGGTATGTCTATGTTTTTATCATAATTTTCTAGTGAAAGAATTTCAGATATCAAAATATCTATCCAAGTATGTATCTTACTTTATTTTCTTAATGTTGATTGGCAGAATATCAATGCATGTTATAACCAATTATGAAATCTAGCAGTAAAATTATATGTATAATAAAAAAGCTTAAATAAATAGAAGTCATGTAGATTGATAACAATTTTAATTAAAATATGATGAAAGGATTTATTCCAGAAACCCCCCTGGTTAAGTAAACACAGCCTAGTGGAGATTTTTGCAAAAATAACTCCAATGATCCCCAGCAGATGTTTCTAAACCAAACAAAAATCTGGTTATTTAAATCTCAACACAAACAAAACAGAGTACTGTTTTCTTAACAAGTGGGGGATTCTGAAAAAAATCAATGAAAGTATTAACTAAGAGTTCTGAAAAAAGGTGCATGAGACATTTTCAAGTATGTATTGTGGTATAAGTTTTAGTGATAATATGCTGATAATTATAAACAATATTATTTATATTCTATAACTTCTGGCCCATCTGTTATGAAATTTGTTTTTATTATTGTTAGTCACATATGTAATTATTTCTCCCTAGCTCACTTTCATGCTATTCTAATGGTATGTAAATATTTTCCCAGTCTTTCTAGTGTTAATTAATGTAATAACTTTAGTGTACATACAGTCAGCAACAAAAGTAAGTACAGACCATCCAAAGATCAAAAAACAATTTATGAAATAGAACTTGCTGTAAAATATTATTGAAGATTAGAGGATACTTTTGAGACTAGGATCATACAAATAGAAACACTTTTTTTGCCGTGGAGCGATATATTTAAAGAAACAAAGAGATACATACTTAAATATTAAATAATCAAAAATATGAAGTTACTGTTGTGGCTGACTGTACCAAACTTCACTGATAGTGCAATGGCTGGTGGTACCTTTGAATCATTGCTTTAAATCATAAGTTTGTATATTTAGGTGTGAAATATAATATATTATATTTCTTAATAGTTCATTGAAATAAAAATAAATGTCACTTATCTAAAACTTGACTCTCTCGAAATGTCGTTCATCATTGTTATGTCGAGATCTGTCTTAAACTTTGTAAATATTAGGGCATTAATACAATATGAGCAAGTTCAGAGACATTACTTATTGAGATTGTAGGTCCCTTTGGTTTCTAATAATTTGTGACACAGATAAATTTATATTAATGTATGCCATCCATCACTCTTGTAACTATTTTGGCATAAAAATAAAGGCGGATAACGATATTCACCGTTGTTTCATTTCAAATTTCGTATTTTTTTCCTGACATGGAAGCACCGATTAATAAGTTTCCCAGTCATTAGGTAAGTTTAAAAATGAAAATCTGGTAGACAGTTTAAATATTTGTTTATTTACATTGCATCTTTGTCGCCTTCAACGAACTTCTCGACGTCAACCGCACCTTTTCTAGATGTTTTGCCTCCCGGAGTTTGCGCATTAAAAGATTGGGCAGTTCTTTTCCTTAGCATACTGACATCTTCCGTTTCATCACTTTGTTCTGCCCATTCTAACACTAATCTTCTCCCATAAAGATGCGTGGATTGACACAGTGCTTCAAAAGCAGACTGAAATAAGAAGAATATTAGTATTTTTTTTTTTTTTAAGACGAATCAATAAATAAATGTTGGTATAGAAATCTACCTTTGCGTCTGCTTTGGAATGGTAGTCTACAAATGCAAACCCACGATGTTGGTCTGTACCAGGGGATAGTTTTTTAGGTAATCTCAAAGTCTTAATTTCGCCAAAAGCCCTGTAAAATAGTAATACACATAAACATTATTATTTTATCCATTGCATTCGACAGATAAGAAATTTTAATTATGTTAATCTAACATTGGAAACGATAGCGCATTAATTAACAGTAACTCCGTATCAGTTCATTAACATAACAACAGCGAACTATAAAGTGAGTTGCGGCCTTCGTGTTTGCTTTATGTGAATTTTCTGCTTATTAAAAAGTATTTTCATACTCGTTTATAAGTCGTACCTACATGTCTAGCTTTTGAAATGTTTTGGTGAGCAATGTGTCAGAAACTAAGTCGGGTATGTCGGTCACAAATGCGTGAGAGTATACCTACGAGTGTGACAGAGTAGGCAGAGTATGTCAACTAGTAACAACGGCCAACTCTCGTTATTGTACGGGATCAAATTATCACAACGAAGCGTAAATAATACGCTGCCTGAATAAATTACTCTAGGAATCACCTGAATTGCATCGAATTCTGAAAATGTCTTCGGAAGTATTCGGCGCGTATGTTTGATAGCCCAAATATATATAATAGGCGTAGCAAAAAAAAAAAACTAGTAAATTCAAATAACTTTGACTCAAATACATTACTTACCTAAATATTTCGTGTAATTCGTTCCTGTTCGCTTGGAACGGTACATTTCGAACGAGTATCTTGGTTCCATTTTGCGTTGTTTCTTTATTGGTTTTCTTCGATGTTCGTACTTCATTTCTGTAAATGTAAAAGTAGGTAAAGTAGAAGGTATAAAACGTTTCAGCGCCCATAAAAAGACATTTAAATTAAATAAAACAATATGTTGAAACTAACGTATTTCCTCGTTCTGATCTTTTTAATTCCAAGGACTTTCCATCAAGAGTAGTAACTTGGAGATTCTTTAGAGCTTCGTTGGCATGTTCCTTCTTATAATATTGCACAAAACCGTAACCCATTGAAAGAAATTGACCAGGATTTTTCGGGTCCTTTTTTCTTGCAATTGACACACTGTGTACATTTCCGGTTGAAGAAAAATGCTGTAACAATAACAGTCATTAGATGGATATGCTAATAGAAAGTTAATTATATAAAATCAGTGTTCATTTACGAACCGCTTTTAGACTATCTTCAGTTGTTTTGAAATTAAGATTTTTAACAAAAAGTGTCGTATCGTTTTCGGGTTCGTCCAGCTCCATTTCAACGTCTTCCTTGACATCTTTTTTACTTATTTCAGGTTCATGAGTTACAATAGCCGTTTTCGGTTGAACTTTATTGACAATTTCATCGGATTCTTCTTCAATCGTAGTCTTATCCAATTCAGTTTTCTCGGCAGATTTTACAAACACATTTTCCGGTGCCCATTCTAAGTACAGTGGTGCATTCTTGAACTGCGAATATGCCAACTTCGTAAATGCTTTTTTGGCCTCGAACGGTTCAATAAAGTCAACAAGAGCAGTTATGCCGTGTTGCGGCATTAAGAATCTCGCTATTTGTCCGTATTTTGCAAACAATGTCTTTATTTCTTCTTTCTCAGTGTTCGCCGGCAAATTTTTGACGAGTATGCACGTCTTTGATCTCTTTTTTGCAGGCTGTAAATGAAATTTTACATTTAAGATAGAATGATTGAAAGATTTTATGATAGACAGAAAACGAGCTATTACTCACTTTATTGAATGCGTCCAAATAGACTCCGTTTCCTTCAAGGAAATTTCTGGTTTCGGCAACGAGCTGCGTTTCACCGAGTGCCAGTCGCACAGCAGCGCTTGTATCTATTACATTACAATGAAGATATAGCTTTTTGACAAATTCTCAAAAGACATCGTTTAGACTATTACTAAATCAAGATACGACTTTACATCACTTATACGAGCACTATGCAACAGAGAAGGCTGATGTTTTATACAAAGCAGTAAAGTAAAGAGCCAAACTCACTTTTATTATTATCATTAAGCAGTTGCTCCTTGGTGGTGTTATACGTAGACGCGATGACGTCGGCGACGGCGTTGGTGCCCAGGAACAACACGTTCCAGTTGTGGGACGACTTCGCTTGCGCTTTCAGTTTCTTTGCTTTCTTCTCTTTGAATGTTAGACCCTCTGCGATGGAAATATTACATTAGGTTTAATCATGATGGGAGTACCGTTCGTGGATAACTTCCGCTCTTGTAATATAAATATTATACGGGGTGTAAACAGATCCTTCACCAAGCCGTGAACCAAGCATTCTGTACATCAAACTAAGTAACTTTACGCAAAAATTTTTGCTGGGAAACAAAATTTTTTTTTGGGGTCAAAAATCACATTTTACGGTAAAACTCAATATAATGCGCTCAAAACTTATTGCTGATGGATGCTTTGAATAGTAAACGGACCATGGAGGTAATTGGAGTAAAGTTAGAACCTTAAAAAGTAGTATTTAAAAAAAAACTTGTGAAAAAATTGGAACTTTGACCCCCAATATCTCCGTAACTAGAAGGTTCCCAGGTATGGTCCAGAACAAAAAAATGATCACAATGACGAGGAGAACAAGTGCCTTTCGGCTTCGTTAAGGGTCTTTTTACACCCTTTATGTGGGTAATCTCGTCCTTAAGACTGTTGACAAGTTATTTTGTTTAATGTATTAGTGTGCTAAGTAGGCCCGCCCACCTAATGGTAAGTCACGTAGTCGTAAAAATCATCTCAGGACCTCGAAACATCGAAATAATTCTCGGAACTGTCGAATTTGAAATCTTAATACCCGGTTATAGGACTGTATCCCTCACTGCATCCAATGACAGTTTAGATTATTCCAGTTGGAATCTAGTGTTGGATTAGATGTAATGGAACAATGAGAATCACCTGGTAATGTGGATCATGGATTCATGATATGGACGTAATAAAAGAAACCTACTAGTATAGCTTGTTGCTTATAAACATGGACAACACAATATAAAAAATAATGTTGTATCAGCTGTGTTCATAGTTTATAGTCCTAGTTCTATTGTAAAAATATATTTACGATACCTACGTTAACTTGATAACACGTTATTGTTCGCGTATTTACACGCCGATATATCCTTTATAACCTAGGTACGATCAATGACAATCACTTTTGATCATTAGGTACGGACGAGCCTATTGCCATCAAACGGGCACAAATCCAGCCCCCGTGTCTGCTACTGAGAATTTCCTGATGGAAAAAGCCTATTAACACTTTGCCCGACCTGGGAATCGAACCCAGGACCTCATACTCAGCAGTCGCGCTTGTGACTACTAGACCAACGAGGCAGTCTTGTGTAAAGTCACGAGCAACAACATGTATACACTTACCTAAATTCAAATGCGATTCTCTCGTGTAGTAACGATTACAACTTTGTAATAAGATCAAATTCATAATAATATGGGTTTCAAGATAGGTACTATGTTAGTAACAACATGAAATTACAATCAGTACCATGGAGGAAATGCCTTTTTAAAAGTTGCTTAGTGGATACATATTGGTGCTCGTGACTGTACTAGTAGGTACGTTTAAAAAGGGGTTGAACGTTATTTATATCATACAATTTAATGTACGCACCTAAAGTAAGCAGTCCACGTTTAACTGGCAATTTGGGTAATTTTATGCACTTCACTATCGCTCGATGAGTAGTCTTTTTTGTAGCAATTATGTATACGTATCAACAAGTTTTATACTCATGAGCTACCTTATAAAAAGTTAATGGAATATGAATGTTTACTTTCACTAGTCGATAACGCTAATGGTTGTCGACAACTCATTACTATTAGGTAATTTAAAATATTTTCTTTCGAGAATTATTAGTTCAGAGTTATTAGACACAAACCTGATATTCAATTCTCTGATCTGCACAACTGCGAGTGAGGGAATTGAACCCGCAACCGGTGGCATAGAAACCGACAGCTTTGTCACTGCACCAATCGTGCCGTCATCTATAAGTTGTTGTGCTTGTTGTGTTACTATCGTAAATGGCCATTTCCAGTGTGTTCGTATTTGAAATTGCATTTAATGATAAGACCACCCGTTTGCACTCTCTTTTGTAGCTATGTTATTTCAGTTGTAAAGCTATGAAGGTCTGTTTGTCTTTAAAGTATATATGTGTAATACTACATACCATCGTCATCGTCATTTTCAAGCTTCTCTGTTTTGGCGGGCAAAAGATGAAGCATTCTGCCGCAAAAGGTAGTGCCATCCAGCTCGGTATAAGCTTTTACAGCATGTTCGGGCATTACGAAAGTCACTGTGGCGAATCCCTTCGGCAGGCGCGAGATTGGATCAATGGGCATGTTTACTTCAGCGAGTGGTCCTGCCGAATACATTATGGTTTAAATTCGTCTCTATAAAGTAACACTTTTTCAGTGATTAATCAGAAAAGCAGCGCAGCGGTGACCCAGTTGTCACGGCCCCGACTTAGGCAGTGTTTCCACCAGAGATGTGCGAGGCGAGGCGAAGCGAGGCTGTGGAACGGTGTGAGCGTTTGCACCAGAGATGTGTTAGGCCGCTGAGCGGTGCGAGGATGCATAGCGACCCTGTGAAACGGTGCGCAGATGAGCGGTGGTAGGATGTGTTGAGGGCTCCTTTAAGTTGCGAGCGGTAACCACACCGTCTAGTGACTGCTATTTTTTTCGCTCGCGTCCGTCCTCACACACAGCGACTGATCAGGAGTTCTGACCGCCCTAGGCTAATTATGAGGACGTGCCCTCGCCAGGTGTATTACGGACGGCCTAAAAAGTAGTGAGTAGAGTAGTAGTGTGAAAATTTTAACATGGTTCATAATACCTACAAAAGTTTTCAGATCGATTTGCAAGCGAAATAAAGTTGTTCTTTAATCTGCATGACATTCAACCTTAGGGTGGCAAACCATTTTTTTTTATGCTGACCGTACATAAAGGCAGCCTGCTGGGGTCGCGGGATTGTCTAAACAGGATACCGTGGCCCCAGAACGTAAAGGGCATCCGAAGGAACACGGGTGGATTTTAGTCAGTAAAAGTCTGACAGTCCCTTCCGCCCCACCCAGGGCGGGAGGACTCATTTGATGATTTTACCATCCCCCAAAAAAAAACCGTACATAAAGGCAAAGTACCTCACGCATTATAAGACCAAAATCATGACAAGTGACTGCAGGCTACCAAGTAGAAAACCAAATCCATGTCGTGTTTGGCACGATGACTTGTATTGGCTTAGTTTCTATAGACAACTTAGTTGCCATTGACCATGAGCGTGGTCATCTAGTCTGTGCAGTTGCTTCGACTTGAGTATTTTTTAAATACGTATTTACACTTCTGTTATTGTTAAAAAAAAGAGGACAGGCATCATACAAGTGAAACATGTTTGCAACTAATTAATGATTTATTTAAAAATTATAGTAATTAAGTAATTTATACTCCGTTTATTCATTTATATACATATTATTTACATTTTTAAATATTCTAATATAAAATAATATAAAAAACATTTAAAAATATAAAAAATAGTAAGCCACCAGCACTGGGAACAGGGTCCGAGCCGCCGGTGGTCAGGGCTCTTGAGAGAGGAACCTCCTAACAATACGCGCCGTGTCTAGGAGTACCGCTTTCTGAATCAAGCCCTTGATCCAGCTGCCAAGCGCGAGCCTCCTCAGGTGTTGGTCGAGGCTCTTGGCAATTAAGCCATTGGCGGACAGGACTATCGGCACAATGACTGCCGTACTCACGTCCCACATGTCGACAACCTCGCGAGCCAGATCTAGATATTTCAATTGTTTATCTTTCTCTGATTTCACGAGGTTCTCATCATGAGGGACCGTTATATCAACAATCATTGCGCGACGTTCCAATCGATCTATCACCACAATGTCAGGTTTATTGGCAACAATAGTCCTGTCAGTGATGATAGATCGATCCCAGTACAACGTGATATTACCATCATCGAGAACTGGGTCGGGCGCATACATTAATTAAGTAATTATTATTAGATTATACAAAAGTCCTTTTTCGTGCTTTAGCGTTTGCAAATCTTTCCACAATTTTTTCAAATTTAATAGATTGTAAAAAATCACTTTCTATGTACATTAGCGAGAGCGCTGCAAGTTTTTGCTGGCGGAATGAGGAGCGCAAGTAATTTTTTACTCTTTTAAGTGCTGAAAAAGACCTTTCGCCGCTGCAGTTGGTAACACTCATTGTCAAAAAAATTCTTAATATTATCTCCACATTCGGGAACATCCCGAATGTGGAGATAATATTAAGATTTTTTTTGAATATTAAAACTTTTTATTAACTGCAACAAACCCTTTGGGGTTCTGGTAGAAATAGAATGCTCGGCCTCGGTGTCAGATTTTAAAAACTGCGCCAAGTGGACGCATTCTTCTGCAAAGGTTTCTTCTAAATCAGTGGCATATAGTTGTTTTAACTCCTTTGCTTTGCTTCTAATAAATTCACTGTCATCTAGTTCATGCAGTTTCCATAAGAAACCAAACTTTGTGTTTACTGTATTATAAATAATTTGCCGGGTTTTTAAATGCACTTTAAGGCAATCAATAGCAGCATAATAATTATCAACGATGAAAGATCGTCTTTCTTCTAACTCAACGTGCCCCGTTTTGACTTCATCAAAATGAAATTTTGGTTTCTTTCTTCTTCTTACATCTTTCTTGTATGTGGTCACTTCGCATCTCTTGATTGCCACTGATTCAAAATTTTCGAACTCTTTTTCGTCACGCAACTTATCAAGATAACCATGTAATGTCTCATAAAGAGTAACAACGTTAGATAAATCAACAGAACTTGCTTGTAGCTGTGCACTAAAGATTTGAAACTTTACGAGCACAGAGTTTCAAAATTGAAATATATAGGGTAGATACAATGATGGACTAGATTAGTGCATGCGAAGACACGATTTCAGCGCGCCCCCCGATCCTTGCGCCCTAGGCTGCAGCCTAATTAGCCTAAGGGTTAATCAGGCCCTGCTCACACACGACACATTCCTCGCACACATCCTTCGCAACATATTCCTCGCACACATCTTTCCCTTGTTTTGTATGTACAAAAACTTCGCTCCGCTGAGCCGTTTCAACTAGAGCTGCGCTGAACGAGGCTGGGTAAATCAAGTGATTCTATGGGTTCTTAACAAACACTTCCCTTGCAACGCATCCTCGAGCATCTCTGGTGAAAACGCAGCCTTATGAGGTGTGGTGGGTTCGAACCAAGCCGGACGCATTACTTTGTGTAATTTATTTCATCACCACTGCTCTCAAAACGGCGATGGAAAATATTTTGAGAGAAGTGGCATATCGTAGAACCAAAAATTCAAAGATATGCGACATCTAACAACCCGCGCTAAGCCCGCGCTGAGCCCGCGCGGATTACAGCGTATACCTTCTCTAGAGAGGCGACCTATGCCTCAACAGTGGACGTCCTACAACTGACAATAATAATTTGCTATAATTCGTGTCATCGTGGACGTTATTCTACTTACCGTACTTTTCGAACAAGCTTGTTATCTCTTCTTCTGATGCGACGTACGCTAAGTTCCGGACAAATATGCTTCCACTTTCACCTATGCTTTCTTCATTTTGGGATGTCTAAAATAAAAAAGGAATGTATACCTTATAGATATAGATAGATTATATGCCATAGATCTGTATATATACATGATCTATGTCATTTACTCAAAACCAGGGCATAAGGATAACATTAGAAAAGCTGGCAATCTTTTAGCAATGAATACATTCATCAATAAAACTTTATTTTTGAAAATACAAGAGGACTTTGTGTAAGAATATGTGATGCTACATTTTTTTTAAGACCTACATGAAAATGCCTTGAATTTTACTTCAAAATATGTACCTAAGTTTATAGATAGCAGATAGTCAAAAGTATCTATGTGTTGTTATCACTATCAATTTTCTTTAGTATAAACAATTGACGGGAAATGATAAGCAAACCTACTTATGGCATTTCAATTAAAGTAAGTTGTTACATTGCAGATATCGATCATTGATGTATATCTACATATTCTACGAATACACATTGCTGTCCGCGATGGGATGGGAGGGAGGCATACTGCTTTCTTGTACACTATTGTATTGTATTGTATAACGGGCTGGTGTCCGCAACTCCACTTCAAAGCGCGTATTTTGCGTGCGGAAACATACACTATACTTTTTACTCTGAGCTCGGAAACTAAGATTTTTCTGAACAACAACGAACACTATAGTAGCCTTGTCCTCCGTCCTTCAAGTTTGTTTCTGCAAAGACTGTACCCCTAATAACATATGGATCTATACTCAGTTCCTAAAGTATTTGCTCCACGTCATCTCCTGTCAGGCTGTCAGGTAAGTAGGTAATCGAACCTAGTTCCACATACGGCGTATGAAACCGGCAATCAATTGTCCAACTATATATTGCCCGAAAGTAAATAAAAATAGTATCATAACGCATACAGTCTGCAGTCTATCACGTATCCGGTAAAGTCCAATAGTCTATTTGATTATTCATTGTATGTACAGCGTGGAGTCCTATCACCATAGACCATAATAGTATAGTCACCGTTATCGTGTCGAGTAGGTGATGCTATTTTGATTCACTCCCCATTGCACTCTGTTTACTATACTAATAACATTTTGCTTCCACTGTTACATATTCTGACCCATTTCTTTACATTCTCATAGAGTGCTATTGGGTTTCAAGGCTCGCCCTCCTATAACATTTTGTTTATTGAAGGTCGAGCTCGAAATTGCAATTTTTTCTTATGGCCGATGGCAGACAACGAAACGAGAAATTTAACAAAAAGAAAAGATTGATTTATGGAAAAAATAAGAGACAGGCTACCTTATTTAAGGATCTCAACCAAACTACCCTAAGCACTTGAGCAGTCTGTGTCGGTGACCTGCCAAATAGACCAGCGCTGCCTTCTAAATTATAATCCTTAATGATATGCCGCCTGCGCGCTCCCTACCAACCCTGCAATTCGTCCTCCGTGACCCACAGAAAAAACGACTTAGGTATAGTCAAATTCTGCAACATGTAAAACGCCAATTTGGTAAAAAGATATTTACCTCTTCCCTCTTCTTTTTACTAGTCTGTTCTTCCTCTTCCGCTGCCATTTTAGATTTATCCTCATATTTGTGTACATGGACACGGTGATTACCTGCAGATAAAAAAAAAACAGTTTTTAAATTCTTATATTACACTTCACTGGATTCTGGTTTAGGTTTGAACTAGGGAGTAATAATAATAAGTAGTTTAACTTTTCTAACTATATTTACTAATATAATACTACACCGCGCGATGCGATCGGCCGCATGCTCTGTTTCTCGCTCTAGCAAATGACGGTTCTGGGCGACAGAAAAAGATAGGAGCATGGGAAAGTGCGATTCCGTGCTGAAAAATGAGATTCAACGCTTTTTCGGAAATGTATTTAGGTGCCCGTTATCACGAATACTAGACGATACCTAATGGATAACTAAAAAAAGAGCACTGTTGGTTTTCTAGTTTTGGTGCTGAAACTAATTTTAATTATATATACATACATTTACGTGTCACCTAGTGTTACTGCAAACTAGCATTAGTCTTTAGCAGCCAGTTTCCAGTGTCCTCAGGATAATAATAAATTTTAAAATAAAATGCTTACCTAAAAATAATTTGTCTTTCCCTAATGCCTTATTCAGCTCTTTTTCAGTTCTAAATCCAACATAGGAGAAGCCAGTGACTTTTTTTCCTTTTCCAAAAGGCAGTCTTATTGAGAATGGAACCAGTGGCCTGAAGAACTCTTTTATATCCTTCTTCTTACATTTGTAAGGTAGGCCCATTATCTGAAACAGAACATGTTTAGTTTGTTTTATGATGATGAATGGGTCTATAGACCAACTGCTTTAATGTGTCCTCGCGAAAGTATCAATTTAAATGTTATATTCTGAAGGTTGATCACGTATTGGTTCAATTAGTATCTTCATACCTACTTGGATTATGGTTATTTTAAAGTAAATAACCTGTGGGATATTGTTAGGATTTTGTGGATGCTTAATGTGCCTTTGATGGGGCAAGGCGAAGGACTCATTATAGCAGTCGGTCTATGATTAAAAGCTCTGTAAATAGTAATTGAATATTATTTGTGAGATATTTTAAAGACATGCTGACTGTGTCAAGCTACAAGATGTGAATGTGACAAATGTGTTTTCAATAATCATACTGTTACGCCATACACTAATGAATCAATCTGGGTTGGTTTCCAGTCTAACCAGATGCAGCTAAATACCAGTATTTTACATGTAGAGACTGTCCTATAGGGTATTGCAATAATGAATAGCACACTAACATATCAGTTGATGGGTAGAGAATCAGTTTTAACTTTTGAGACTATATCAAAGTTATCACTGAACCATTATTGTATTATTATAAGTATCTTCCTTAAACTCAATTTTTGTTTTGATAAAACTCACTTTAACATGAAACAAAGGCCTGTTTCTTATTTTCTTTGGCTGTTGATCCTCTTCTACAGCTTCACTTGTTTCTTCTGTTTTATTTTCACTGGGTGGATCACCTACTTTCTTCATCAGTAATTTCATGTACTGAAATAAAGAGGAAATATTTTTACAATTTTTTTAAATATAATAAACATAATATATTGGGCATTCACTACTAAGTACTCATGGTTTTAGCCTAAAAAATTGAGTTAAAAAAATCCACATTAATATAATTATGTGTTGAACATACTATGAATGATATTGCTAGAAAGGTAGTGACTGCTGAGGTGAAATAACTTGGGATAGGGGAAGGAGAATGATGGGGGTGATGTATACTTAGAACAGTATTTTAATGGGTAAGCAAAGATGTAGTCAATCTTGGGAATATTGTCATAATCAGTATGGTACTTTGATCTTCAACTTACTTCCAAATCACTGATAGGTTTATTAGCAACTTTTTTATCTTTGCTTTCCTTTACTTTGACAACTTTTTCTTTCTCAGTATTCTGATCTGTTTCTACAGGAGCTTCACTTTTCTCTGGATTTTCACTGAGGTCTCCCTTTGTTTCTTCATTATCATCATCATCATCACTTTTAGATGCAGACTCTAGAGCTTCCTTTATCCAGGCTGTGTTCTCATTGACATGGGCTTCAATAAACTCTGCAAATAGTGGATCCTCCTTATGCTGAAATGAGATATCAATAATATTTATAGTATTCATAAATATTGTGTAAAGCATTAAAATGACCATAGCCTTTGTTAAAAAATAAACAATACCTTTTTAAGCAGCTCCTTAATTTTATTCTTATTTTTCTCAATTTTCTTCTCTTTCTTTTCTGATTTTCTTTTATCGTCTAGTTCATCTTTATGAAGTTTCTTGTAAGCAGTACTATCTGGTGCATATTTGCTCCATGCTTTAGGTTTCTTCTCATCACCTAAATTTGCACATGTTTGCACTTGTATTTGCATGGAATTTATGCAAGTTCCATCAAAATACTCTCTTGCTTGTGTTGCCTGTTCCTCTGTCCGGTACCCGATAAAGCCAAAGTTCCTGAACTTTCCATCTTTAGTGTACTTTAACTGTACATCAGTTACTTCACCTTTTTCTCCAAATACATCTTTTAGTTTTTCAACAGTTACCTAAAAGATACATTTAGATATTTATATATGAAAAAGCCCGTAAATATAGTGGGGTTAGCTCATAAAATTAAAATAATCACATAGCCCTGGCCAAATACATGCGATATTTATGATTTTTCAGGAATGGAGGTTCCTTAAGAGAAAACTTCGCGGGAAGAGGTTTTACCACAATTATTATAATGGTATAACAGTAATGGACAATCAGCCTTTAATTCTGTCTTTCTATAGATAAATAATAATATATAGTTTTAGCAATGCAAGTTGGTGTTTCAATGAAATACTAGAAAAGGCTAGTTTACACCTGCACAGAAGACCTTTATTCTAGATATATACACACCTTGTTTGGTAAATTCTTTACTATTAGTCGAGACATTTTACAATGTAATTATATCACTATAACTTATTTGTAATTTTGTAAATAAATCTGCAGCACGTGCGATGCACATTTCACTTTGACTTGACAGTGTCACTGTCAAAGTGACAATCGATGTCATGCTGCCATCGTAAAAAAATTTACGAAGTTGTTAAGATTTCTGTTTTTTGCGAGTTGTTCGAAGTTTGTGATCTGTAAAAAATATAATAAGATGATAAGATGAGGTATATGTAAAAATAAAATATAATTTCAAAGTTTGATTTCACGCCATACTCCACCTATATTTTTCGTTTATTCGCGCAAAACAAATAAATAAACTAAACGAAAACTATTATTTACTCTTTGATCATTCTTATCTGTCAAGTGTCAAGTATCTTGCTGTCAATACCAGCTGTTAAAGAGATACAAAACAAAATAATAAAAACCAAAAAAACAACATATTTTTATACACGAAGCCTGCCGGTGATTTTTACATTACTATTCTTTTGTAAGAAGATATTTGCTGTAAAACTTAAAAATGTCGACTATGACTTTTGGACAAAAACAGTTCATACCGACTCCACCTGATAAGGGCAGCTTTCCTCTGGATCACGACGGAGTTTGTAAAGACAGCATGAGGAAATACATGAAGTGTTTACTAAACCACAACGGTAATAATTCCATGTGCCGGGATGAAGCGAAAGAGTACCTAGGTTGCAGAATGGAAAATAACCTCATGGCTAAAGAAGATTGGAACAAATTGGGTTTTAAAACTGAAACTCCAGCTGAAGTTCCAGCTGAATCAAAGAAATGATATTCTGTTTATTGTTATCGGTAAGAAAATTGTTAATAAATTAAATTGTTGTATTTAATAAATTTGTAGAAATAGTTATGTGACTGTTCACTTCATTTTGGTCCTACCCAAAGTAAAAAAAATTGTATGTACTTCTGCTTTACACACAATTTTTGTTGTATCTAATTTGTTTACATTTTTATCTAGTTTTCATATCATTTGTAAATAAATATCCATATTTGCATATTAATATTGGTACAAGCTGGGTATGGGGTAAATAAGGTAAATTAAAACAATACCGGTTCAACACCAAATATTTTTAATTTATTAAAACTAAATTACATAACAAGTCTCCTGAAACACTTGTGATTGAAAATTTCGCCCTGGATCACTGTGAATTTTTATGGGTGCTCTGAAACGGTGGTAAAGTTTTCTCTTTTAACTCTTCATGAAATGAGTTTCTCAGCTAGCGTAATCTGCCTTAGATAGATTAGGTTTCTTTTCATGCAGATATAGGAGTTACTTTGTCTATTTATGTATAAAAGAGTCAAAATTCTTCAGATACCAAGAGCGAGCTAGAAAATTTATGCCTGTCTAGGATAAGTCAGGCTTTTTTTAACTATTCAAACAGATTCTAAAGTTATTTAACTTAGGCGATGCTCACACAACACCGGTCGGGTGGGGCGTAGCGGATGTGCAGTTAGCGCCGCTCGTCGGCGCCTTCGGGCGGTGAACGTAGGCATCAATGGATTTCATACAAGCCAAGCGACGTAAGATCCACTTTAGCCGACCGCGCAGACGAGCGGTGTCCTGTGAGAATGGCCTTACGTGTGAAAGTTCCAAACATATTAAGACGGAACAGGGGCTGCGATTCTCCATACAAATGTATTCCCCTTTTTTAATCATCTGCCTAGCCTTTTCCCAACTATGTTGGGGTCGGCTTCCAGTCTAACCGGATGCAGCTGAATACCAGTATTTTATATGGAGCGAATGCCTATCTGACCTCCACAACCCAGTTAGTACTGGGAAATACATACCCATTGGTTAGACTGGTTGTCAGACTTTTTGGGCCACTGACTACCTAACGATTGTGAAAGTTCTACAAATGACAGCAGGGACCAACGGCTGGATGCTTTCTGAGGCACGGAGAAAACTCGGGTGTCTAATGGGTGGTCACCCATCCACTGACCAACCTAGGCAAGCACGGCTTAACCTAAAGATCGACCCGAGCGGCTGTTATTATTTAGCCCAATCCTGTATTCCCCTTTTTTCTTCCTGAATAATGCCTCTTAGAGCAATTTTTTTAATTCATATAATCAAGGTCTACTGTAGACACGTCAAAACTGACAAAAATGCCCCATTTTTGCAGCCGTGATTAGAGGTCTACCAGACAAATTCCATTTTTTTTAACGTATCCTGAACATACTCTTACTTAAAAGTTAAATGTCAAAAATATTTTTCAAATTCCTAGTCTCTTACGAGGGAACAGGGCCTTGTTCCCTCTTAAGAGACGAGAATGCTAGAGCGAGCGAAGCGAGCTCGAAACTATCGCGCTGTAGTATTGATTTTTCCTAAATAAATTTTGTTATTTGGCCATGCCCCACCTAGCTCGAAGACTCTTTGCTATTAATGAAGTGCAGTAGCAGTGGTTCTTTGTAAAGCAGCTTGCCTAAAGAAACACTACCATTATACCTACATACTGCTGCTCACCATCGTTTTTTTTTTCAGTTACAATGCAGTGCTAGTGTGCTTGCAGGCACTTACATAAAACATTTTACTTGTCTCTGCAAAACAAAGTGATTGTATAAGCTTTCATTTGTTGCAATTTTTCATTAAAAGGTTAGGCATATCTGTTGTTTTATAATTTAATCAGGCCCGTTTGGTGCACTTTGCAATGGTTCATGCGTGGCTGATCACCTAAGGCACCGAACCTAATTCATTCATTATGATATTTTTTAATTCACCTGATCAGATCTATTATTCCATCGCAAAAGCTAGAAACATGCGAGATTAGAAAAACAATTAACAAATCTGGGAATCGAACCCAGCTAATCACAATTGGTATTCACAATCACACTGGTTTGAATTGACTTTGAGGAAGGTAATAATGAACGAAATGTCATAGAAATTTTCTTTATTAAACATATAATATTACTTAAAAGATATTACAATTAAACTAAAATTATTCATTGAGTAATTATTTTAGAAAGACTTTAGAAATTTTTATTCCTTTTTATCGCCAGTATTGCATGGCATTTTTTATAAAAGTAAATATCACAGTTATTATTAAAATGTATTTGTGACCAAAGAAATTATAAAAATCTAATGTAGCCTATATTATACTAAAATGTTGAGTGGCTCGAGAGGTATAACATTATGTACAAGTCACTCTAGCATATGGACCACTTGGCAGTTATTATTCTAACCCCTTCAATATGAACATAGTTTGACTACTGATTGCACAAGACTGTGTACTGCAATTGTTCCACATATATTTCTGTTCTAAGGGATTACAGGGAGAAGGAGAGGTATATCATTGACTTTATGGTAAACATTGATTCAAGACACAACAGCAATCTTACAAAAATATCCAAAGAGAATTTATTCTGTACAATGACTAACTATAATAAGCACCAGTTTCATTCTACCAAGTTTTACTTTTTCTTTTCCACGTTGGCAATACAATCAGATTACACAATTCATCATACATCATCCTCCTTAGCTTTTTCACAGTACACATAAGGCCATTTGTTTAAAAAATACATGTCTATATGATACGATAAAATGTATATATAAAGGGTGTAAATACACCCATAACGAAGCTGAGAGGCACTTGTTCTCCCCGTCATTTCGACCATTTTTTTGTTGTAGACCATACCTGGCTACTTTCTGGTTACGGAGATATTGGGGGTCAACTTTTTCACAAGTTTTTAATGTTATAACTTTACTTTAAATACCTCCACGACCTCCGTACTATTCAATGCATCCATCAGCACAGTGTTTTGAGTGGGTTACAATGAGTCCTACCGTAAAACGTGATTTTTCACCCCAATAAAAAAGTACTTTCCCAGCAATAATTTTTGCGTAGAGTTAGTTAGTTTGGTGTACAGAATGCGTGGTTGACGGCTTCGTGAAGGGTCCGTTTACACCTTTTCGGTTAATGTATAGCATTGATGAATAATGGCATCTATAATATTTACTTAACCATTATTTTATTTCACTTATATCATTTACAAATTACAGTTACAGTGTACCTCTTTTAACCAGCATAAGAGATATTATAAATAATTTACTCAACTATTATATAGATGACATACATGTAAGTGATAAAGTAAATGAGTACAATTTTTACAACATTAATCTACAAATGCATATTCTTATAATATCAGATAACTAAGGCAGTATGTGTTGGTACCTAGTATGTACCTATGAAGACAAAGTATTTGTTACATAAATACTGTAGGATATAGATACAACGTAATTATCTCTGATCCACATTAACAATTAAACATCGAAGTACAATACAAACTGTACAGAAGCTAAATGGATGGTGTTTTATACCTTACATGACATTAACAAACCAAGCACACGATCGTTTTGAGATCAAAATGTACAAATATAATAGAACTCATAATTCTTATCATAATACTTATTATCTAATTACATTATATTTAAATAATAGTATAACATATTGTAGATATTATTTTGTTAATACTACCGCCCTGGCAGTGAGATTTTGCGCAATAGTTACTAAGTCTAGTTTTAATTCAGACGTTTCCGATATGTACTTGTTATTTCTGACGTTTGTACAGTACACGTCTTTACATAACTGTAATTATCAGTTTACGCTATAAGTAATTATAGTAATAATTTCTTTAGATTGTGGAACGCTATTAAGCAGCTTTATTATGATCGGTTCATTTGTAATAATCATTTTCCTTTCAGTGGTGCAAAAATATACAGAGGTGTTAGGTATATGTAGATATAAGTAAAGTCAAGCTTTTAGCTGTCGTTAATTATTTTACATGTTCCCAAATCTTATCAGTTCAATACGTAGGAGGTACCTCATATATATTATGACGTAGGTAACCAGATTAAAGTACCAACAGCACAAACTTAGCATACTTACATACTTCTGATACTAAATAGGTATACATTTCATATACATAGTTAAGTAGTATGCATTCTAAGTTTATGACCCAAAACTCGTTTCATTCATTAGTTTCAATATACTGTAGTCGTAGAAATAAATTACGTAAGTTTAAAATATCAGTAACGGTACCTGATATAAGTTGTCAATAATAAAAGTGTAGAGTATAAGAAAGGTAGTAGATTGGTATTAAGAGTAGTTGCAGCACTGGGTGAGCGTAGGGTTGAACCCGGCGCGGGCGGTGTCTTGTAGCCGGCGCGACGTCCCGCGCGATCGGCGGCGCATCCCATCCAGAAAGTAGCCGATGCTTGCGGCTTATCATTTTCAACGCGCATCTGGAGGTCGTTGAATTTCCAAAACCCTTTGCCTTTGAAGAAGTACGTTTTGCCTGGAAAAATAAAAAAACAGGTTTAGTTAATTCCAAAAATGTTTAAGGAGGGTAGAATTTTTTTTTCTTGTTGTCACAATTCTAAAAAGGGATTAGCCGCGTATTCACTGAGCGAGCAGCCTCGCGAGGCAGCCTCGAACGTTTGCTTCACAACGTTTGCCGCGCGAGGCAGCCTCGGTCTGTATTTAAAATACATGAGGCTGCCGCGCGCGGCAAAGCCGAGCCGGAGCGAGGCTGAGCCAACGACTCGAACGCTCAGTGGTGACTCACAAGTCGAACAGAGGCCACGCGTGCGTAGCGCAAATTCAGTTCTGTTCAAGATTATCATGAGGCCGTGCGTTCGGGAGGCTATCGCCACCACTGCCTTTATACTAATACATCAACTTGTACAAAAAAAGAAAAGAAAAAAACCTAAACGTTTTTGGATAAAAACGTTTTTCAAAAACAGATTACAAGCTGGGAACAGATTATTTGAAGAGTTGTGCTTTGATGATGCAGAAAGCAATTTTACTAGAATGAGTAAAAGTCGTCTTTGTCGAACAAGCGAGGCAAAACACAACCGTCTTGAGTGCGCGCGGCAAACCTACCGAGGCGCTTTTGAGCATCGACAAAAACCGACAACGCTCGGCTCGGGCCGAGGCACGCTCGGGCGAAGCAGCGCGTGGGTTTGCCTCGGGCGAGGCACGTCCTGACCGACCGAGGATTTGCCTCGCGCGGCTGCCTCGCGAGGCTGTTCGCTCAGTGAATACGCGGCTATTGGCTCATAGTGTCCTTACCATCTTTCCATTGGAACACGCTGTCGATATTGTATCCCACACCTTTCCACATAGCCATGTTGCGAGGGTAATCGTAGTCAACGCGACCTTTTTCCTCATCATATCTGAAACAAGTTAATTTTATTAGCTAGTGTCAATGTTGATCCATAAATGAGGGTACAGTCATGAGCTCTAATATGAAGGGCACTTAGGAAAATTCAAAAATAGATTTTCTCGTAGAATAACGATTGGTGCTTAGAGATAAGACCTATTTGATGTGCTGTACTATGGTCGTAACCCTTACAATCAAAACAGTGGGAGGACTGTACCGTACACTTCTGCCTGCACTTTCGGGATAACCGGCGTGATGATGTTAAGTATTTAAAAAATTAACTCACTTCCAATACATAGCGCCGCTGTAGAAATAAGTATTGCCGTTGTGGCCCCACACCATGGCAGCATCCAGTTTCTCCAAATTAGCAGGCAAACCAAACGTTGATAAAGGTTTCGGGTATCCCGGCAACAGATATTGTGAATCGAACAAGTAGAGCTCTTTACCTGAAATTATTATTAAATAGGGTTAATCTTAGGTACCTAAGTTGTAATGAAGTTTTACAAATATTGCAAGACATTGTATAAAGGATGATTTCCACCAAACGGCTCGCATCGCATCGGAACGGATTTTACAATCTTTAAACGATATTAAAACGCGTCTATATTACCAAGCCGCGCACCGCAGCTTGACCGCGGGCGTCTTCCGCGATTCGCGATCGTAATCGAAAGTATGCTGCGACGCTCTATCGGCTCCGTTCGCCTGTCGTCGTATCCGATACGGTAGGAATGAAACTATTTGTCTAGGCGCAGAAACGATTACGTTCGCCAACGACGGTACGGTGCTGATCATATGCATCGACATTCTGTCGGATGCGATCGGCTGTCACCGTATCCGCTCGCATACTTTCAGATTCGATGCGATGTGAGCCGTTTGGTGGAAAACATCCTTTACTGTCTGTCTGTCGTACCTATGAAAATAGCAATTTTCCGATCCGGTCTTTCATAGACCGCGTCGACATGTGTGAGGTCCTGTGGTAAACTAGCCCACATCCTTGTTATTTCCATAGGATATCCATTGTAACGCCCTTGAGCTCCTATCCTCCAATGATACTGAAAAATAAATTAAGTTTAGATAGAGAACTTAGAGAAGCTTTTTTTGTCTGTAAATTACGGTTCATTACGGTTGGAGCGGTCTACGAGGATAAAAAAATTGTAAAGTAAATAATGAGTACTTACTCTATTTTTAAATATGAAGAGTTCGCCACGTATGAGCGCGACTGCATCGTAACTCGTATCACACGTGTCCGGTTTGTCCGCAGGTGTCGTTGTCGTCGTTCGCTGCGTCGTCTTCTCCGGGTAATGTGGTTTCCTCGGGTTATCTTGTCTCGGATCATTCGGATAGTGAGGTCTGGGATAACTCGGATACTCGGGTTGTACGTGGGGGTAGCGCGGACGATAGGTGGTCGGGTGGGTCGTAGCTTCAGTGGGGCGGTAGGTGTTGTGATGATGAGTGCGTCGAGGATGATCTTCGGTCGTGTTGTGATAGCGCCGGTCGGGGTAATATGGTCGCTCGGGGAAATAGCCGGGGTAATTGTGAGGGTATTTAGGGGGTTGGCGCGGGTAGGGATGGGTGTATCCTCGGTTGGGGTTTCGTTCTGGATTCCTGTTGTGATGGTTATAGAACGGCCTTCTGGTGGTCGTGGTGGTGGTAGTTGTGGTGGTCGTCGTGGTAGTAGTTGGTGGTGGATCTACTGGACGGTAGTTTGGTATTTTTGCCCACTTTGTGCTCTTTTTAGATCCTGAAAAAAGCATAACAGAATAAGTTTATAAAAAAATCCTTGAACTACGCTAGTTAGAAGTTATTAAGTTCTGTAGTGCAGTAACTATAATGATGTCTGTAAGTTACTACGATGCTTACCATACATTTGTTGAATGCCGTTGCGATCGTCTTCGGGTAATACAAAGTTTGGTTGAATGCCTTGATACCACGGAAACATAAGCGCTCCCTTCACAGAGCTGTGACTGAGACCTAGTGAATGGCCAAACTCGTGTGCGGCCACCGCAAAAAGTGAAGTTCCTGTAAAAGAAACAAAACAATCTGTTAGGCATTGATGAGACATGGGATCTAAGCCGGATATTGCGTGACGAAAGCCGATTTTTTCGCAATCAAAATCGTCATGTTATCATGGGTTAGCAAGGCAGTCTATATTCTATTCACATGTGGGTTCAGTTGAATGAAGGTGGATATTTACACATGGCTAGCCGAATACAATTCGAAGTGGCGTTGTAACCGTCCGTTGTCCGTGTAAATTATCACGTGTGCACAGTACGGCGCTGCGCGGTAATCGTAGCGGCGTCCTCGCCGCGCCTGCGGTCGGCGGCACCTATCGGCTGCTGCCGTGTTTACACTATACATACGACGACCACACTTGGCTCGCTTCGCAGTGTTCCCTATAGCATGTACATTAATTCTGTGACGTAATTCTGATAGGTCTATGACGTTTCGTAACGCTGCGAGAAATGCCAAAGCTGCATGTATTGCCTAGAGGTATATACCCCCACGTTTTTGAATATCTATTAGATCGACTTTCTTTCAAAATGACTTAACGAAGAACTGGTATAGGTGAAAGGAACAAAAGGATTGAAAGTCTTGTTGAATCAAATGGCCACATGAAATCCTAGTCTTCATTTGGAAGCGACCTAGCACCTTCAAACATGCTAATGACATGTTATTTAAGCTCTAATTCCGGAATAATATCCTAGTTAAGCGTGTATTCAACACTGAGGTTACAAAAGCCAAAAGCGCGGGCGTGCGTAACAACGAAGGTGACCAGCGTATTCCGGCGCTTTCGACATTTGCATGTCAAAACATGGTTGACCGCAACATGCTCATTTCCGAGCTACACGTGAACTTTTCACGTAAGCTCAGCAAATTCATCGGAAATCTGTTAATTACGTACCTACGTATGCACATCTATATTATTCCACGTAAAGTTTTTAATGAAAGCTAATAAATTTTGTCATTTTTTTTTTAATACGTGGAAGTGGAACCACGGTGTTTCTAGTAATCAGCACATTGAATATTTTCCACAATAAAATGGCAGTCATCAAAGAAAATAACAGATTGAATATTAATAATTAATATATGTATGACATTAATAATATAACAGAGTTAAATGGTACAGTCATGAGCACCAGTATGTAAACACTTTCCTAAATTTAAAAGCTATTTTCGCGAGAAATACCGATTGTAACTTGGAGATACGATCTTTTTCATAAAAATATGAGTTCCAGAATACTATGTTCGTATCAACATGAAATTTTAATCAGAACAGGATAAAAACACTTTAAAAAGTTGTTAAGTGTTTACATATTGGTGCTAGTGACTGTACCAATGTAAATTCAGAAGTCGGTATGTAACTAAACAATTAAATAAAAACATCATCGTTGGTGATGACTTAACAAAGGAAATAGGTAATGTCAATATCCTGAACATGGGAAATGCAAGACTTTACCTTCTTCATCGTCGTCCCTCGGTTCTAGTAGCCATAGCTCGTCGTCATCGAAGTGTGCGTCTCCGCCGCGACCAGTGCCGGGGAAGAACGCGTGCGCAAGGATTGAGCCGCGCCCGTCAAACGGATACGCATCATCATGGTAACGCCTGTTTCAAACAAAACAAAAAAAGGGTTTAAGCCAGATAAAATAACATCGTATCATGACAAAGTTGCATTAGGCTTTTACTGTTGATGAAAACAGTCATACCGAAGTAATGTATTCATCTCGCAACAAACAACAATGGATGGAGTGGATGGAGTCTGCAGAGCAATCAAACTTGCGTCCCGGGGGTCCCACGCTCGGCTACTACCCACCTAATCATTTTTCGCGCCAACAAAACACAACGGAAAGACCTCGCCCATGCATATTTCACGCGATATTAGCTGACCGTTGCGTTATTGAGTTTCCATGTGAAAGTTCTGCCATTAACCGATATGGGCGGGGTGCGCTAATAGGGAAAATATTCCTATACTTAGTACGGCTATTATTATGCTCGCTCGGTTTCTGAGTCGGTAATAAGAACCGCAGTGGAATATTCCCGGAGCGATTTCACCCCCACCGTGCCTATTGGTAGCATCGAGAACGGGACTTTCATTTCTGTTTTATTCACCTGTTTTGTGAAGACTTGAAAAGCGATAGAAAAACGCAATCTGTATTTTGAAATCTACATTACCTTGCTCGTAATGACAGCACTTTTATTGAGTGCTTCCACAAAGGTAAGGTAGTGGAATGAGGAAGTGTCTCGCTGACATACGCCGTCAAATATAATGGGTTCGGAATGGAAAGTTTCCGAGTTCGGGGGATGATTTATTGCCGTGTTGGTATCTGCCCTTAGCAACCGCGCCTGAACCCAATGTGTGCGGATATGAAACGGGTCAATGTATATCATATTTCAAATAACCTTTCTTTTTTTATAAAGATGCAATAAAGTCTATCAGTTACAGGCATAAAGCCAAGTATAAAAGAAATAAAGTATACACTTGAAATTGGTCCATAAAATATACATTACATGTCTAAATGCATGAGAACTAAAGTATTGTATATAAGCGTATGATAGCAGCCAGTGATTGCACTTATATCATTCGTGAGTTGGAGAACGCAGTTAAGTTGTACGTATCCTTTATTACTTGGGCAATATTACAGTTTATGAGTGTAATAAATCTGGTAGACGCATAGTGTGGGGTACCTACCGCGCTATGTGCAATCACTCTCAGCGTTCCAGCCCAATGAAGTGATGATAGAATCGTTTTGTATTAAATAATAAAATATCGCACAGAATTCCTATCAACAACACACCTACGTGTTTATGTTGTGTATCTTTATTTACTTTAAGAGCTATGAAAACCGAAGCTTTTCACGCAATCCATACATTTATTGATTTTGGTACCTCTTTGTATGCATAACTATGTGCTAAGGTTGATTTTATTTGAATAATATGGAAATATCGTTATATGAAATAGAATCTATCTATAAATAAATTAATTTGAATATTTGTCTCTTCTGGGTTTCTTACCCCGAATATTTTAGGAAGAGTTTTCCATTTTCCTTTTTACCAAACTAGCTTTTTGAAATATCTCGATGACTGAGTTATGAGTATGAGTTCATGTTTTTTGCCTATTCAACATCGACTGCACAGTGCGAGGGGGAATTCCCTGGTTGCAGCTAACTGACAAATTCAATTCTTGATGCAGAAAATTAAATCAATTAAATAGGTGTGTTTTGGAAACACATTTTCTATATTAACTAGGTATACAAGTAGGTACCTATATCGGTTTCTATACCATTGGAAGACGACTTTCCGTAGATATAGTAGGAAACGGAAGACTTTTATAGAGTGTAATATAAGTTAACGGCACGCATAAAATCCGAGGCAGGTACCTCCGCCGTAGCGTTTGATACTCTTTCTCTATCGTATAGACGACTTTAATAATGTAAAGCCTCGTGCGTTAATATAATATAAACCTATATTATTTACATCTGCTTGCTAACTTATTCTTGAAGTAAAACAATAATGTCTAAACGAATGAGGAAAACGCGTGGAACTTAATTTCAAATACCTAAAGTGTTCAAAGTAACTCTCTTAAAGCGGCAAGGTAAAGTGTAGGTACCCATACTTAGAGAATGTATCGGAATTCGTAAAACATTATGGAATAATATATTGGAACTCGTGAGCAAACTTCTTATTGATTTGACAGCAAGTAATAAAAGTGAGCTCGTGACGTGACCATGCCACCGCGGCAGCCTCAACTCGCAGAATGAGACGCTCTCGGGGCACGGCGAAAAAAGAAAATTTTATGCAGAGTGCGGTGAAGTTGTCGGTTGCCGCTGCAAGTTTGCAGCGTTTGCCGCAATATGGTGGTCGCAATATGTCCAGTGTTGAGGTTTTTGTCGCCGCTACTTTCTCATATCGTCGTTTACGGTGATCTAATAAGTGAAACTTCGCCCTACTCTCATTCAATATGAGACTCCTGTCGGAAACTTTGCGTCATTTGTCAGGGTTAGCTTCGTTCGTCGTTTCTGTTGACTATCATACTTTGTTAGGTCATATGAAATTGTTCTGATTTATTTTCGTGGATCGTTTACCATGAAAACAATGTAACGTAAGAAAATTCATAGCGTAGGTATTTGAGAACTTCTAATATTTCTGACTTGTACCATTTGAATTCAAACTCCATTCAAATTTATTTGGGTGAGGTACAATTGTACAGAAATGAATTTTGCGTCACGTCTCGTCCTTTGAATGAAGGCGAGCTGGGACTTACTACGATTGCCACCTACCATGCTTTCTAAATTTAACTTCAAGTCCACATCTATCCTTTTATCATTCTTTTTTTTTGCTAGAAAAAAAGAACCATGCTTCTAATCTTCGTACAATTTGTTCTGGGTGTTCCTTTTTTAACTAAGTAAAGATTCTTCAAATAATACTTATTTTTCTTCTATCAGTCTTATTTGGTTTTAAGAAAAAAACAGGTTTACTCATAAGTCAAATTATAGATAATTCTATACGTTCTATACTATAGTTATTCTATACGTTAAGTGAACGCTACAGTGTTCAGTTCGGCTTGAGCAGTGTCCGACCCTATTCTTATGCCCCGCACGAGGAGATCGCAAATCCCCTTAAAATGGATAGGACGTTTCTGTAAATCCTCAGTTGATTATTATTTATTATCAACACAATAAATCAAGCTTGGGGATATTTAAAGAAGTCTGCCAATTTTATTTGTTGCGAGGAGAGATATTTTCTTTGTATGCAAAAAGGATCTTGAGAACTACCTACGTAAGTACATTATGTGCTAAAATTACAAAAATCCATACTTGCCTTCTTTTAATATTTACAGATGGTTGTGATGGCCACTGTATTGAGTTTTGTATGAATACATTATTAGTTTTGTGTGGGAGGTGTGCTTAAAAGTTTTTACTTCTAATTGATGGGATTCCAGATCAGTTTTCGTTAGGTACAAAGCCCGTACGCTTACGTAGCCATGTCTTACATTTACTCCTGCCCGGCCTTAATGTTGCGAGGATGTTTAAGCTTCAGCAGCTCACGGCCACTGTCTTAAGAGATAGTTTCTTTTTTTAACTTACTTGGCAAAGGAAACAACGATATCAGCCTCATCCGAGTTGATTTCCGTGAAGGTTAGGCGGGATGCTTGGGCCCAGACGTCGAGTGCCCGCGCCAACACGGCCCGAGTCATGTACGGGTCCAGCTGTGATGGCCGCCGCGACGAAGACAAGCTGGAGACAAAATAACATTACATTAAAATAATTCAACAGATGAAAAAAATATTAGCAGACATTTGTAAAGAACACATCGCTTTCAATTCGTTTACCTCTAAAGATTTTTCCGGACTACATAGGTAGGTACTAGAGATTTAATTAAAAACAAAAACTAGCCAAGAAATACAAGAATGCGTTCGGTTGCATCAGTCAGAAGTCAGAATTGTAAAACGAGAGGTTCCGGTTTCTGTATCAGGCAGTGATATCTTCCGCAAAATGTGGGTAGGCAGGGCCTCTGTTAACCCCTTCGTGGAAAATAAGCCTGAAAGTTGCTGTATGTATGGTATATCTTCAATAAAATCATTAATCTAGAAAACACTCTTTTTTATTTGTCATCTAAAAGCAACTTGCATTAACAATACGAAAACAGTAAAACTAACCACCTTGAACGAATAAAGAAAATGCTTTTTTACTCAAAAGTACTGAAAAGTAACCCAACTTAGGGCACGAAAACCTAAAACCAATGCATTGTTCAACAACAGTTGTCATCCATCTTTGTTTATACAACTTTTAAGAGAACAGCTAGAAGTCTGTAAGTCCTAATAATAAAATAGTGAGCCTCCGCTTAATAGTGGTTGACGAGAGTGGTCATTACGTAAAGGGAGCGGCGGCGTTACGTAGCCGTAGGTATTGTCGTCGTGTGTGAGTGGCATGGGGCTGAACGTACCCCATTCCAGAGCTATGTTGTGTGTGCTGCGGCCGGACAGCTTTCGAGTAATGGAATAATCGCATTGTGGACAATTTGAGTGACTCGGCTCTATTTAACGCTCGCTGCGTTCATTACACGGGATTTATGCGTTGTCATGTACAACACAGAGACCTCATTAGGCCCGCACAGGTTTTAATTAGAGATCTAGTCCGAGCTTAATGCCACTAAGCGGATATTTGTCGCGAGGTTATTAAAACTGTAATGCATGAGCCGTAGCGGCTCGCATTCAATATCGATGTATCGGCAAGTGCACCAAACCGCTGGTGTCGTGGTCAGCTTTCAGTCTATATTTGTACAACACATTTTGCCGGATAAAATATGGTATCCGCGGGTAATTAAAATTAACCAACGTGGCCGCCGCCCGCAGCTCCTGTTGTTAACAATTATTTTAATATCATTATTTAGGGACACCGGGGAAATTAGAGAGATAAAGCGGAATAGGACGTACTAATGTTTCGAAGTCAGCGTTATTCATTTGAGCGGCAGGATGCACGTCTCTAGGCAGCAGCGACGTACAGCGGTAATGAAATGATATGCGCAAAATAATTCATCGAGTCTTTTTAATGTGCCGGCAGCCCCAGGACAGTCGGCGGCGCGGGCGGCGGATGGAAACCGCTCCAAATTTATTATTGCCATATTAACATGGGCCGCCGCTCGTGCACGCACTATATCAGCCAACTAGTTAATTGCAAGCCTTGGATGAAACTCGCAACCGCATTTCGAAGTTAATGTTGTTATGTCAGCCCAAAATAATGAGTGTGGTCAAACTGCATGAGGGAATTTAACGTATCCGTGCTGCTGCTATAGATTAATATAATCTTGGTGACAGTTACCAAAGTTGGATAGTGTTGATATTAATTGGATATAGTCGAAATGCATAGCTGTATGACTTTATGGACTAATTGTCGCATATTAGTACGGTTTGCGTAACATCAGTTATCGACGCGGCCTCCCGGAGCGGCCACGTCACGCGTGTCATGTATCTTTACACCCCATTACACTAATTATCTGATAATCAAATCCACACACGTCCGCAGCTACGTATGTTAGGGGACAAGCTTTACACACACTCAGGACCTCGTGTACGCACATGAATTTTAATTAACTCTGTAAGTACTTAGGCAAGTAAGTAAGTATTGATTATTTTATTTCTGTACTAAACATTCGGATTTTTAAAAGTAATGAGGTTAAACTTGCTCCTTGTTGCTGGACTAAGAATTGTACAGTCTTCATTTCGCTACCAAAGTTCTCGAGAATGAAGCCAAAAAAATGCCCAATTTTTTTTACGAAACGAGGTCAGCTCCGTAATAATTTTCATTTAAATGAAACACGTGAGTTCGCAAATAAGTTAGTAGTGGTTTTGAAGGACTTCGCGGCACGTTGTTTATTGGTGGGTCAGTTTGAAGGAGTTGAGAGTAAACAGAAGCCTACAGTCTGAGTCGAGGGTGAACCGTGGACACGTGAGCAGACGGGAGCCGGCGAGGGCACGTGCTCACGTGCTCACATCACAATGCCCTGGGTCACGCCTACGCCTCCACGCTCTCGCGACACTTTTTATAACCTTGCTGGGGAAATTCCAGCTTTCTTTACTGGAAAACGCCGACGCTTTATACTTGTTTTTATTAACACCAGAAGTTTTAGTACAAAAGCTTTTTTGAAATCGAGGTTATCAAACAGAATATAAATATTGACAATGATATCATATTAATATTTTCTATCTTAGATCTCATAAGTACGCTGTTTCACAAAATTAATGAAAAAGCTCAGATGTTTATTATTGCAAATATCTGTTGAAAATCCTGCATGCATTATTACCAATATATTTCCAGGATGTCATTGTTAATTTTGTCATCAATGGGAAACTTACAATGAAAGCATTTTATTATTATACTCGTTTATCGTATGCACGTATCTATAGGAGATTGACACCCGCATGAGTTCATGAAATCTTTATTCCCTATAAATAAGTTCCATTGTTATATTTATTGGTAATAAAGTGTCATGATGCGCGTTCGATACTCACATTAAAATGTTTCTGTATAATTTAGCGCAGGCGGGCGGCGTGGTGTGATGGCAGCAACACTGCGTTTATTGCGTGAAATAATAAAACATGCGATATTGTGACGACATGGCGACGCGAGACGTCTTCACTGCGAAACGGACATAATCTCGTTACGATGTCATAACAAACAGATTTGTAAGCACGAATTTTATGGGCTGTGTCCAACGAGCTAAAATTTAATTTTCTGAAATAATCTGTCAGCGAGCTATTAAAATTATTCGTCCGTGTACCGCCCTACAGACGTTACACTTTATTGCTGGAAAAGATGTTACAAACAGGACAAAGCGACCAACTTTGTTGGCCGAGTATTGCTTTATTACCGCGTATATATTCTCTTGTATCATATGAGACTTCTTTACTATCAGAATTCCCGTAGCAGTTTGTTGTGAACTTTACGATAAAAATTTACCAAGAAGTTGTTGTACGACGGCGTCATAAAGTTCTACGGAAATGTGCATAAAATTGTTTCGTTCGTTAAGTGAAAACTGTCTGTCCTTCAGTCTTCTTAAAATCATAAGTTTTCGTTGACCAATATTTGATGTTGGGATCAAAACACGTTGAATATTATTCCCTTAATAATTGTCTTCTAGTATAGTTAAGGTACACTCGGTACATAACGAGGACCAACGTATATCACTGCGGAATATTTCAACAAGGGTAGAGATGCCAAATTACGTTTTATTTTACTGCTCGAAAGGGGGAATTAGCATAAAAATAATAAAATGTCAGTGGGATAAGGTCCCCCGTGGCGTGCCAGGCGCGCCCTGCCACCGTCTGCCTGTCACAACGATTGTCAGCTCACCTCCGACAGCGAGACATGGAGCCGTTATCTCGATTATTATTGATAAATAGAAACATCGCTAAATTGAACGCTATCGATAGGCGATCATAAACATAATAGTCGGTCGAGCTCGATAAACACAAAGCTTAAACGAGGCCCGCATCTTTGACGGCAAGTCTGATTGGACCTTTGAATTCTACGTATCGATGATTTGAAACGAATTTAACGGAGTCATGACATTAGTCAATTGTTTTTATTGGTATCTACTTAAGTTTCTAAATAGTAACGTAGATCGCTTCAATAAATCATCGATGCTCCACGTTGAGAAATGTTAATCGTGGCTTTAATTGTTCACCCGATGCAGTAAGGCACTCCTTTGAAATGTCTTCCCCCCGTGCGCCCTGCCTGCGCCTTCAGCTCTCATGCCGTACATTGTAGATAAGCGACGTGGCAATAGGCATTGATGCTCACTGGGGATTTCAATAGCAGTCTACCTCTTGAATTCTTTGATGTATAAAGGGATTTAAAGAGACTCTACAACGTGAGGAAATTCCAATTTAAAGTCCATGCGTTTTAGTTTTGCGTTTTTCCAGTCGTTACTACGATGAAAAATATATATTATATAGTGGAAAAACACACACTCACGCACGGAAAAACTGTTGAAAAGTCCTACCTGCTGATGTATTTTTCTCCACTTTACATAGACAAGCTGCATTTTTCATTTATAAACTTTATTAGTGACTACAATAACAGACGGTCTAGTGCAGCGATCCATCGATGTTGACGTCGATTCCTAATTGACCTCTATCGGCGTATTCCTTTAATAATAGCTCCTTTGAATGTCGGCTGTCGGCCGGCAGCTCTCACGTGCGCCATTGTGGAGGAAGCATTGACGCTCCTTAGGGATTTCAGAGGATTTCTAGACAACGCTTTGCTGTCTCTCTATAGACGTCGGTTTAAACGCTAGTTCTGCTTCCATTGTGTACACGTGTATATGTTTACAGAAGATTATAATGCCTTTCTTAGAGACAATATTTCCGTTTACATTGTGTTAGGCTTCGTAGAAGTTCCATGTGCTCTAAACAAACATGTGTTGAGTTCGATAGGCGCTTAGATTGGGTTTTGACGGTGGGCGGTGCGCATAAGAGAAATTAGCGAAGCCGGCCGGCCGGCAGAGCGCCGCGCTGGGAGCGCCGGAGCGCCGGGAGCGGAATTAAGTCGAGAGTAACGTTGTTATGATGGTAATGGCATATTACTGTTCGCTCCGTGCGGACATTTTCCGCACGAGCACAGATACAAAATTGAAACGATTTTTCAGTGATACGATTGCATCGGTAATCAGTGAGCGTGCACTTCACAATTCACGTTGAATATAGATGATGTGACTCTGCGGGATCGCTTTCAATCTTATTACAAATTTATTTCGATAAAATGTAGGTACTTAATTGTTATAAAGGAGGAAGGTTCAGAAAGCATTTCAATAAAAGTTAAATTTGGTCTGAGCGTGTAGCTTTATTTAAAAGTTATTGTTTATGGTTCAGTTGAGGTAGAGTCACAACTTTAGATGTACATGTTAAGTATCTTAGTTCATAGCTCATACTCGTATGATTAAAGTCATAATAGTGGCTAAACTAAGACCTAGTTAAAGACACGCGTTGTCAGAACTTTTATATGAGTTAGCTAAACTGGGAGGGTTGTAATTGGAAAGTTGAGACTGCTTGCAATACCACCGCTGTACTGGGTGTAGTTACGACCTTAATTTTGGCTATAAAAGCGCAGTTTTTCTAGAGATAATCGGTTCATTAAGTTTTGAAGAGCTGAAATTACGACGCACAGCAATTTTCGCTTATCTGCACTTTTGAACATTATATTATGTTTTATGTTAAATAGGTATGTACTTAAACATTGTGTGGTTCTTAATTAATATAATGGAAATAAGTTAGAAAACAAAATTGTTATTGTGTGGTAAAAAACGTGAGGCAAATTCTTTGTAAAAACTTGCGAACTGTTTCTAAAGCGAAGTAATTTACAAGGTTTCCTCGAAGAAGAAAAACTCTGCTGTGTAATTTGGTTTTCACAATAATACCAGGCATGCCTTTTAAGTTCTGTCGGTTACATATTAGCCGCCAATTTTGAATTTAGAACTGTTCAATACTCAAATTTGTTGGAATTTAGAATATCAAAACAATTGAGGGAATAAGGATTAATGCAATTGTTTAGTCACAGCGTTGTTTTGAATCTGTCAGGTCACGTACGAAAATGAATCTCACTAAAGAAAATGTCGGTGCAATAATTTTCTATAACTTCCGATGAGGCCTAACACGGCTTCAGTGTTTCGAAGAGCTAACATCTGTGTTCCATGATGAAGTCCCATGTCTGCGGACTGTCGTACGCTAGTATTAAGAATTCCAGCGTGGACATATCAGTCTTAGGAACAAAACTCGTGAAGGATGTCCAAAATCCGCATCGTTGATCTGTGAGACAATTAATCCTCGAAGATCGTCTTGTGACCTATTGGGGGATAGAGGCATTATTAGGCATCTCAGGGACAAATTCAGAAGATTTTGCATGACGCGCTTGGTGTGAAAAAGCTAGTTTCCCGTTCCGATTTCTTTACATTTCCTAAAATTAAGAAAACTCTTCGTGGTCAAAGGTTCCAGTCCGGTGAAGAAGCAGTCGACGCTTTCATGTCAGCCATATTGAACACCCCTACTTTGGAAGTTTGGAGTGGAGTAAATGTTTTAATAACTGGTTCGAGCGAATGGAAAAGTGTATTAAACTACGCGGTGAATGCTTTGAAAAAAAAAACAATAAAAAGTAGGCAAAACTTAAAAGGCACGCTAACGTTCGTTGTGAGACATCGAGTTGTGTTTTTATTATTGTACAAACTCGAAGTCCGTAAGCTGTAACCCTACCCTCTGGTTTACAAAGAAACGTTTTGCCTTTTAAATATTTAAATGCGAATTAAAAGGACGTTAAAGAAACATGTGAAAGTGTAATTTTCTCGTATCTCTTTCGATATAGGGTATGCGGCGGTGCGCGGCGGCGTTCCGCCCGATAACGGACGGATGTGAACAGGCTTTATGAATATTCCCGCAAGCTTTCTGAGGCTCCGGGACTGCGGGACTCCGGGACTCGGAGAGATTAGAGGGCACTGCGCACGGATGCTGAATGTGCATAGCAACACATATCCTGCATAGTATGATGATGTTTTTTTGAGTATCGCATGTTACTTACATAAGGTCCCATTAAAATAGATGGACAAACTTTTAGAAATCATTCAGACCACCAAAATACGAACAATAAAAAAGAAAGAAAAACGCATTAGATACTTACAAGAAAAAAAACCAGCTAAAGAAAATACACTAAAAATGTTAGTCAACTGAAAGTTATTCTGGTTAAATACAGAATGATATTAACAGAACTGACTGGGGTACCTACTTATGAGAAAGCGCGCGGCGTGGCGCGAGTGCAAGTACCTACCCATAATGAATGTGTTTATTCTAGAGTGCCGGCAATTTATTATTTTAGGTCAAAATAAAATCACTTTAATCAGAGTTTTTTTTGCTTGGATATCTTTGGTTAGACGTACTGAACGCTATGTTAAAATTTGTCCATCTATTTTAATGGGACCTTATATATTAACATAATAAATCGTGTATGGGACTTTTATGCTTTTTTGACACTATCTAAATTCGATGACAATCAGTAGCTAGACAACTGTTTTTTCATACGTGATTGAAGTTGAGGGTCGATCTCCAGAGGCATTTTTTTTCGTGTCGGACGGGATAAACCCATTTTAAAATCGAAAAACGTTTTCAAAATATTTTTTTATAGACAGTTCGGTGTCTAATCTACATGGTACAATGCTAATGCTATGAATAATTTTATTACAAATATTAAAAAAAAAATCTTAAACCCTAAAATCCTGATCGCTCTGGGTTGACCCAACTCCCGATTGAATGAAAAAAATATTCTTTAACTTTTTAATGAGAAGGATCTTATGAAACAACTTATTTAGATAACATAACAAATAGTTAATCTTCGTAGTAATAATTTTTTTTTTGTTATATTAACAATACTTTTGCCACAATTTGAATTTAAAATCGTGACCGGGCTTTTTATCTCATCGCTCTGCGCTGAGGTAAAACATCGCCCTCATCCATAGCTACGCATTATAGACACTCTATTCCCCTCCCGCGGGGCAGCGTCGGTAGTGGTCTAACCGCCGAGGAGGATACCTGTGTGCCACGTTCCCGCGTTCCAACATTACGAAGGTAAGTTTATGATTGCTCTGGATTTGGTTCTCGAATTTTATGATTGCTATGGCACGTTATTTAAATTCAATAGTAAGCTTGCGAATGTGTTTGTTATGTGAATTAAGTGATCGTTATGATGTTTTTTTATGAGACGTAATCACAACTTTCTACTGCTTTTAAATTCGGCTATATTTATGATTTTGTGACTTTTTCTGATCGCTATGGCTCTGATTGCTCTGTCCAAAAAGACCAGAGCGATGATATTTTGCATTAATTGTACGTTATAAATCTATTTTAAGTAATAGTACCGGACTGTAATAATGACAAACGATGAACTATGCAAATATCCTTTAATTTATAACCTTTCCTGGGTTTCTTCGGATAACCTAAACCCATAAACAGATTTTGACGTATTTAACCTTGATGATACATTGCATTTAGCTACCACAACTGTAACCCCTTCTCTAAAATTTAATCGTAACTATTGTTGCAGATTGAAATCATGCCTCGAAATAAATTATAAATTGAAGAAATAAGGAAGAAATTGGCTGAGCGTCGTAGAATGGCCAAGATAAAAAATGATCCAGATCTAGACACACAATGGCTTGTAAAGTCAATAATACATTTCTCTTACATATAATCTTGTACATGTACACTGAATATGACTGAAAACGGCCAAATAATTAATATTTTATCAATATTTATTTTTTTGTTTCACTGATTTCACCATTTATGATCACTCTGGCACCAATTATGATTGCTCTGGTCGCGAAATTTTTTTAACTTAAATATTTCCATAAATGTTTGTGTAAATTGAAGGCCACTAGTAAAAATATACCATTTGGATATCCTTCTTTTTAATGAGATACGTAATTACCATTAAATATCAATATCTGAAAAGCACCAGAGCGATCACACGAATACGCCCGTTTTGGAGATTGACCCTTGAGCATCAGGAGCAAAACTTGGCATCATCATCATATCAAACTAGAATCAGCTATTGCTAGGTAAAGCCTTTTTTTCTATCTGCCATTTTTTCTGTTCTGTGCGTGCGTCCCCCAACTATGTGATTCTGGCGACTTTGGTGATACCATCAGCCTAATGTGCTTTCCAATTCTTGGTTTCAATGGTCAACACCTTACTCCAACGGCCATCTACGCGCCTAGCCGGGTCTTCGGCCCAACTCTACCTGTGATATTCGTCCCGCCTTTGGGTGACAACCCATGTCGTAGATGGCCTTCGGTGTTACAACTCGGTTTTTAGGGTTATGCTAAGCATGGCTCTATAGCCCTATATAGTATAGTAATACCCCCAGCTTAAATATTATCCCAATTTTTCAATATTGTCTTAAGTTTCACGAGATAACACTAGCACTTCAGCCGTCTATGTTCAAAGATGTGTGTCTAAGTGAGTCTCAGTTTATCTATCCAATAATGCCATCGGCTAAAACAACGGGTGCTATTTGATGTTCTAACTCTAGCTCTCAGAGCAGCAAGAGTCTCAAGTTATTTTTACCGTCCCCTCACCTTAGTGCAGTAAAAGCGTTTGTCTTGAATTTTTAAAGTATCAATTGAACTTTATGGGCAGCGGACTAAGGCGCGAGTTAGCGATACAAAGTTTGATATTAAGATATGGACTACCTAATTACGAAAGTACCGGGCAACAAAGTTTATTTTTGTTAGTATCGGAAAACGAATTCGGCCCACGGTGTACGTGTTACTTTTGCGATATCTAGAGAACGGTTGGAGGATTTGATGAACAAATGGAATCTCCCTACAGTGTTGTAAACAAAGGACAAATATCAAGTATTCAAAACGGCGTCGCGGAGGTCGATTGCGGAAATGACAAACCGATTAGTTGCAGGTCTCTGCGTCCTGGGAGAGATATATCCGGCGGAACTAAGCGAAATTACTTCCCGCGTAGCTCCCGATGCACCGCAACAATGTCCAACCAAACTGCGCAATTCGATTTAAGAACGAACCACCAGTGAAAAGTCCCCTCTACGTCCACTTGTAAACTTCCAACTCGCTCGCTTCATTAGAATCGAAATTCCCACGGTTCATTAGGATTCCCCAGAATTCTCGGCGTTCGTTAGAAATACTCTGGCGGCATTGGACCCCGGACGTAAATAAGTGATTAACGCAGTTGGGATTGTTTTCAGACGCTCCGGAGCCGGCGCAGCACTACATAGTTGGAGTGAACTCTTGATACATTTACAATGAGTCGCTGACTTCGGAGCGCCGCCTTCGCCTCCCGCGTCAACTGTACGCGCTAATGTTTCATGAGATTACTTACGATCTCTTTCAACTGACATTGTCATCTGTTTAAATATTGCCGACACTGTAGATAACAACTTCACCTCGTGAGATCTTGTAAGATTCACATAAGCACAGACAGATGATCGCACCCAGCTTTAAAATATCTTCATATTCTAAAAGGAATATATACTAAAGCTGCGATCAACGTTTTGTAGGCAGGTACGTAATGGGTATTTTTAAGCTGAATTTTATTACGTCGCCATGAAAGAGGGTAAAACGTAATCCCAGGTATCAATGTAGATTCTGAACTACATTTCGTTGGAAGTTAATATTACATCCTTACTTTGTACAGGCGGCTCTGTCGCTTTTTATACTGCTCGTGTAGATAATTAATGAATCATTTTTTAAAGTGATCGCCTTTGTAGTCCTTTATAGGGAGTTTCAAATAAGTTGTGCACAGGAATTACACTGAATTTTCCTTTTATTGTTACATTGTCCACTTCTTTCTTTATCGTGAGGTTAGTGCCTAAACATGGTGTCAGAGTTTTTATGCCGCCCATGGGCCTCTGACTTGCATTGTCCAGTTGTCTTAAATAATCTTTTCCGGTGGCATATTCAGAACTAGGCCTTAGGTATTCAAAGATTATTTACTAATAATTTCACTTCTTCTTCTTTATCGTGTGGTTAGTACCTAACCTGGTGTCAGTTTTTTTGCCACCCATGGGCCTCTGACTTGGCTTATACATGCTGTCAAGAAATATCTCTCAGGCATGTTGATTTCCTCGCGTTGTTTTCCTTCATTGAAGCAAGTGATAATTATAAGATACGCACATGAATCCGAAAAATGCAGGCAGTCCGACTGTCACACCACTTGGCTATCACTGCTATAATTTCACTGAAGTTTGAGTGCTTAGGTTTACTCAGGACGCGGAGCACATTCCGTATATAGAAGTCAACTTGTTTCAATAACCGACGTTATTCGCATCCAGAGCTTTTCCGTCTGCAGAGTGATTAACATTCATCACGAATCCATTTCCTCCTTCTCAAATGAGATGAGAAGACAAATTCGTTTCGTGATATTGTATTACGTTTGTAATCCCAAAGCGTGGAAGTACGTCGGTGTAGTGGAGCTCACGTATGGGCTGGGGCGAGGTGACCCTTTTCGTGCGTGTGTAACTCTATTTACCGTAAGCAAGGGAGGATAACCAGTTGAATTCAGTTTTAAAAAGTGTGTTCCGGGTATTGATGACTTTGGAAATACCCACGAGCGAAGCGACAACCCTCTAGTCTCAGTTTATACATGTGTATAAACAAATCGATATGTAATTCTGATGTTATGCTCAACTAAGATAATTTTATCATTATAATCTTTGTTGGTTATTGGTGCTTGCTCAGAAGTTAGCAGTTGGTTTAGGGACTAAACGGACCCGCACGTCCGGACAAACATCGCGGGAATTCGCAACTCAAACAAGTTTAAGCAAATTTATAACTTCCGGATTGGAAGCAGACTGTTGCCTTCTTGCGCTCACCGTACCACCGTATCTACCAACACATCTAACAACTATATTAAACCAAATTACACGGGAGAGTTAAAAGAGTCATAATTAACTTGTTAATAACTCAAAAAGTACCCTCTAAATAAAATAAATAATTAGTTACAAAATTAAATGTAATAAAGGGACGAAGCTCGTGTTAAACAAAGTTGTGCTGCTTTGTTTACCCTGCACATTAATAATCGAGGTAGTGATGTAATCTCATCGCGTTGTTACACAATTTGAATTTCTTATAAACACGCAGGTAAAGTAAAATTCAATAAGCATATTTTATCGTTGAAATATTTTCATTCTTGTTATGAATACGAAAGCAGTTTAAACAGCAATAGCTGTAATTCAAGAGTGAGTGGAAACTTGTCCTAATTGTAAAGCACGCAGCAATGATATGAAAATAGTTTCCTTATCCCGGTCGATGCGCTCTCGAGAGGAAATAAGGAGAAATAAGGAGATGGAGTATTGTACGAGCGAAGAGTCGAAGACCGCGAGGTCGCTGGCACTCTCATGCGCCATACAATGCAGGAGCTTACGGAAATATGTTGCATCCCTCATTAATTTTATCACCGATTTACTGAAAGTTTTAGATCCTGGGATATGATTTATGCAGCTTTAGATTTAAATACATATTTCATTTTCTTTTCATGAGTATGTAAATTATAAGATTGACATCCTAAATAATAAAACATTAACATCGGCACTCTAAAATAATTTTCAAAAGTATCTATGAACTTTTTATTGTTTCATGGAGCTGTTAGAAAACGAACAAAGTTACGTAAAAGTGCATTATCTTAAATATAGTAGCATACAGATAAAGCGAGGGTGCAAGATCCTCGAGGGCGGCGCCCTACGGGTTGTCGGGGTGCATGCCCGCACTAGCACCTTTGTGCTCAGTCTTACGTCACGCAGGTGACCGCGTATCTCTGAATCATGCCAGTAAGCCACATCACATAATGGATGGGGACGGGAATACGTAAACAACTTGTCTAATGAACCATAAAACTAATGCTTCAGCAATTTTAGTTATATTTGCTGCAGTTGACATACATCAGTACATCTTACTGTTTTACAAGAAAATGCAATGCAGTGCAATATTTTCAGGTATAAAATCTTGCATGCCTTACACCAAAAATACTGATTTAGCTATGGGAAAGGAAGCTTTTGAAAAATATGTGAATATTATCCTAGTGCTGAATATAGAATATTTTCGCGTACTTTATGTACCGTGGAAATTCGATTGTGAAAATAGTAGTTTTACAATCTGAAAAATGTGGCGTATACCTGAACTGGTTTCAATTCTCGTTCCCACTTGGGTACTAGACTGTTCTGTATTCTGTAGTACATTGCATCACTGCAATATAATTTTATTTGAGATGCCGTCGACCGCGAGGTTACTGAACATGTTCAGAGTTCAACAGCTCCTGGGGTTCGAAGGTCGGAGTCCGCATGAAGTGTCTTTGTTACGTAACACGAGTATGTGAACTGGCTTGTCTAACTTCTGCATCATTATGTACTTTCAGATCACATTTTTATTTATGAAGTAAATATAAATCAATTGGTTATGAATTTCGTGGTGGAAACAGCATTTACGTAGAGGTTTAATATAGATAATACATATACATAGTCACGAAATAGTTTTTTAGTTTGCTGATCTGATTTTTTTACTGTTTTTTTAAAAGTTAGCAAGAAAAGCTTACCTTTTTCTCGACGTCCTGCAGCGAGGGTGCTTTCAAATGAACCGTTTGCTATGTGCGTGTCTACCTAGGTAGCTAAACTGCTTTGGTTAGTTTTGTTTTTGTGTCTTAACTTATCTGATGTATTTGATACAAAAGGTATATATGTAGGTATAAAAATTTGCTAAAGCAATAAGCAAATCTGCACTTTATAATGCTATTGTTGCTCTGAGCAATAAAATAATTCAACCCATGATAACACTTTTCATGAATAATGTCTTGCAGACTTCGAAAGGTTCTAGTGTTGGCACCTAAGCATTAAATCATTTTGGTTGTCTACGACTAGTAGTTCGTGGAAACTAGTTTTCATGTTCCCAGCGAAGGTGAATCCCGTTTGTACAGCAGAGGAACATTGAGATAATCTCTGTCTGCCATCGGGTCGCTCGTATATCAAGACGCAAGAGTTTATCATGCTCCCAAGAATAAATGGAACATGTATGTAATATGAAAGTTTAACCATTGTGTTTGTGAACGGTTTCGTTATACTATTTGTTGCTTTCGAAAACACGTTCACATTCACACCTAACAAGGTTTTTGCGATTGCCTATTAATGAAACTAAACCAATTGTTGCGTAATTACCCACCTGTTTCAGTTCGGTTAGCCTGAAACATTATTTAAATTAAGTCCCATATTACAAAGCGAACCTCATTTGCGTTTACAAAAGTGCAGATCATATTTTTTCTTCTGTGTGTTCGAATTGAAAGCGGTGTAATATTCTTTTTTGTCTGGCAGCGGGCGCCGCGCGCGCCGCGCACAAAGCCTGCCTGGTTTTGTATTCGCTCCCTCACTCACCTGGAAACGAAAGAAAAGAAAATGTTAATTAAGAGCCACTGAACAAAATTGATATCGTCGGGAATGAAGCTTTCGCTGTTATTGTAAACGGATGCCAACAGATCGTTAAAGCTATCAAGGAAAATATTCATTTATTTTATCTGAAAGCCACAATGTTTGGTTTCGTATCGGGAGAAAAATCACAGTTTCCGAACAATAAAACTAAAGGGGAGCGTAATATGAAGTGGCATAAAGGCTAGATATGTAGGTAATGTGGCACGAGGCGACGGCAGCGGTTCCGCGCAATGCCAAACGAGGCTGAAACGTACGTCTCATTAACACGTAGCGGTGGCGATATTTAGGGAGCGGTCGCGGGCGGTGAGCCGCGAACTAGCATTTGGCAATGCACGCGCTCGTACACAGCCGGCTCTGTAAACTAAACAACTCGTAAAAGTGTAAAAGTCGTAACGATAGCGGCGGAGAGACCGCCTAATATGAGCGGCGGCTGGAGCCGCGCCAGTCGCGCTCATTATCAGATGGGACGTTCCGGCGCAACCCTTTCGTTTTACGATTGGCCTCTAATTACAGCAGCGCTCAAGGCGGCGCGCTTTTTCAGTTGATACGAGCATGGAGTGGGCGCGCATTGCCAAATGGATATATTTATCGGCACAAGCCAAATCGTTTACGCGGTTCGACTGCCGCGTCCCGGTCGTCGGTTAGCGTTACAATCGGCAGCCGTTTTGCGATATGAAAAAAGTCTCGGGAAATGTCGCAACCGAGCTGCAATAACAGACGGCGTTGGTTTACGAGAGACCGCTGATAAAGCCGGCGCGGCTCGCAGTGTGCGGGTCGCCTTAACGACGTGTTGCCAATTTATGTTATGCGATAAGCTGAGTTTGTTTAGCCTGAGGCTGAGACGAATTACGAGTGCTGAATCACGTCAAGCCATAACGCTCCACGCTTCAAGCTAGGGCGGATAACTTTGTAGGTAGAAAAAATATTATGGAGCTATTAACTTACAAAGAACTCAATGCGTTTAATGGTTTGGCGTGATAAAAACTGAACGGTTTTGTGGATTCGTGGTTTTTTTAACCTTGTTTTCGGCTTCATTATAGAGCAGACGGTATTGTCGCTGTTTTTACGTTAATTAATTGCCCGAGTTACATAACATGCTGTTGTGATTACGTCACTGCACAGATTTGAGTATCGGCATTTCGGAGGCATCCGGCAGAGCGTTCGGTAGGTCCTAGTAACATATTCAAAATACTGGCTGGCGCACAATCGGAGGCGGACTACCGACTGGAATTACATGGAATCGCTCGCAGACAATATTAGTATGCCAGGAGCGATCGCCGCTGGAATGAGTCGACGTGACGTAGCCGGCATCTTCCTCGTTGCTACGTCAAAGTGCAATAACAGGAATATCTTAAACTAGGAGAAAAGGCGGTGTATAATGCAGTAAATATTCTAAAACGTTGCATATTCATGAAGTGCCGACGAGGTGTCTGGCTTTATAACTATCTATTTAATTGATATCTTGGTAAAATTGCTTCTGAAGAAATGAGCATTATTTAAATAAACAATTCTGTAATCGCTTCTGACGTTCATTTGATGTTCATTGAACGACGTGATAGGAGCTCTTTGAGCAGACGACAATTTATTTAAATCGCCTTTTCACAATATAACATGTACCCGAAGCCTTTACATGGTATCTTAATAATGATCGAGTATTATTAGGGGGACCGTAAAGCTATTTGGAAGGAAATCGCGCGATGAAAGATGAGGCGTTTTTGTCGGTTACTCAAAACATAGCGCGTGACGTGCATGGAGTATGTGGGAGTGTTCGGCTCGTAATCCCGACGTATTGACGGGAACTGGGGACGGGACATGATACGCATCCCATGCCGACTACATGCTGGGAAGGCAAGTAGAAATAACTCCCTAAAAACATGGCCATATTGTTCGATGCCATTGAAATTGCGATTGAGACGAATTGTTAATTATCGACTTTGTAGAACTTGTAATCGCTGTTGTGGTAAGAGTGGGTAATTAATTAAGTAATTCAAATATCAAAAAATCTGCCTGCCAATTCCTAATTAGTTTCAAATATTGTAAAGGCTGTATGCGAATGAGAGATATGGTGCGATGAGATGCGTCGAGGTCGGGTGTCGGTGCGTCGTGGTGTCGTGTCGTTGTCGTCAGTCGCCGGCCGGCGGCGGCCCGCCCGCTTGCCGTGGGGACCGTCAACTCAATCTTGCCCCATTACGCGCGACAAATTGGAAAAATATTCAATTACATCTCGCTAAATATTGAATTATATCACAGCAAATTACAATTTTGCATCGGGGTAACACTATACTCTGTACGAGTTATTAATATTAGAAAGATGAGTACATACTTTATATTACGATTATGATTTATGAAATTATTTAGCATATGACACACAGATTTTATAGTTTCAGGCAGAAACTTTAGGGGAGTCGAAACCTGTTAGAAATAGACTAAAATCCATGATTTTCAGGCAGCAAGTAAGTTGTAGGTATTATTGAAATGCTTGATGTAACACAAAACCAAAACCCCGATCCAACATTGATTGTTCGTATATGCAATTACAAAAATATTGATTACCCGCGCCTTAAGTGTTTGATTGTATTTTGTGCGCAGCACACACGATCAATTTATTTACTCGATGGAAAAATAATATGCGAGCTTAGCTCGGCGACAAGTGGGCGCGGGAATTACTCGCCAGTTGGAGTAATTGCCAATTAATCACCAGCCGTTTTCTATTTCAGCAGGCGACGGCTATACGTGCCCCGTCGCTAACGAAATTGAGACTGCAGCGTATGAACTAGCTGTTATGACAGCACTCTTCATTCCTTCGCTACTTCCTATAACGCTAATAAACGAGAAAACTGAAGTTATTCAGAGGATCACGTCTGATCGATCTTCTTCAGGTTAAATAAAATGTTTATCAAAGAAAGTGGATTGTTGTACTTCTTAGTCGTATTTTGCATCTGAAGCGTACTAAAAAGGTCTCGTTTATGACGAAAGCAATAAATAATAAAATGGAACAAGTCGCAGTGAAGCCGCGGCGATGAGATACCAATTGTCTGTCGGTCCAGACGATTATTCCCTCGGCTTTCGGCGCTCCGTTTTATTCAGATCAGTATCTTTATAACATAATTAAGTAAATTTCGAAGTCGTCGCGCTCCATCTCCGAAATAATAAGAGTGAGAGCTTAGATAACCCGCGATTTAATACAATTTTCTCTTATTTTGCCATCTCCCGTAATTAGGAATTTCGTTGTGACTAACGCAATCACTCGACGTGTACCACGTTTTCCGTGAAATATTATGATCCCGACCGGGCCCGGGAAAATTTGCAAACGCTGAATCCAATTTGAGTATTAATCGACTCTGAACTTTGACTTTATTTCTTAAAGTTCAAGACTTTCGATGGATTTTTCATGAGTACTACTTAAATAATAAATATCTTGTATTACTATCAATATATATGCAAAATAAGATCTCTATTATTTTTGTTTTAATTTAATGCAATACGAATTTGACGAATGACTTTATCATTTGTTTACGTAAACAAGTTGGATAATATGATAACTTTTCGCGATCAGGTAAATGTTTGTCACAAACAACGCTACAACTTTCTGAAGTTAAGTGGGGACAAACAAAACAGATATGCAAAACGTTTTCGACGTTACCATTCAATTGAACAACATCAATAGAGAAGCTTTCACAATATCGTCACGTTGAGTGGCGTCGCCGGTATCGGTATCGGTATCGGTACTGCGAGACGTTGTTTAAACACATGTCCAGCTAGGTAAATGGGTCGAGCAACTTATTTCCTCAGAGTGATTTATACCCAGGTTATTCTAGGTCGGGTATTTGTATCGGCTGTGATCGCTGAGTGGATTGCGCGGCGACACCTTTCAAATAAATTGTCTTGAGACCGGCCGGAGACGGTAAACAACTCAACCCTATGCAGATGTGAACCAAACCAAACACCTTCAATTTCCTAGAGGGGTAGTGTCGGCCCTAAAATTGCACTCGACTCTCGTTTCTTCTCGCCGTAAGTGACTTAGGGGGCTTTTTTATTTAAACTGCAAAGTGAAATTGTTTTGGCTTGTTTAAAGAGCACTATCTTGTACAAACGTCTAGAATAACGCCTGAGTTTTCTGACAAAAAGTAGAAGCATTTTTCTTAGCTTATTTTAAAGCTCTTTGGGAAGGGTTTAAAAGTTGAATTTGCAATAAATATGTTTGACAGACGTCTGCAAAGTTTGACAATTAGCGGCACCTTTCAGCTCATAGTGATAACCCTCAATCGCTACTAAACAAGTTGATTAATTACTGGACAGCAAGCGTCGCTAACAAAGTTACATTGTCAAGTGTGGAACTAGACGGAGTCACGTGCAAATTATATTGTTACCTGGTCGGCTGTACATAACTAACGAATGTTTAACTTGACTGGCTCAACTAAAAGGAAAGCATTGACAGTGTGTGGGAAAGTTTGTCTGAGTTTGTAGTGCAATATTTATAATCAGTTTTAGTTTTCAGAGGGTAGAATGTTTGCTCAATTAAAGAATTAGAATTGCATTTATTGTTTTTTCGAGTGAAGACCATATACGTATATGTATATATAGACCATACCAACAGTTTCTTTGTTTGAGCCAATTTTTATTTTCCAAGAATATCGCTTGCTAATGATAATGCGTGCGTCCAGACTGCAGTACAGTCGATGTTAGCGTGTATAATAAAAGCAATTCCAGCTACACGTTGTCGGTATGAAATTGGTGTTGCAATAGACGCGATGTCGCCGCTGCCAAATTACCGGCGTGTGTGGAACCGCCCTAACAATTACACCACTGGCCTTTAATGTTTCGTCGTTGTAATAACCTGATGTTTTTGTATTAACTTTTATTGTTATTACTGACAATACTCTTGTACCAATAGAAGAGGGTTACTTGTAATGTTTGTCTGTATTGTACTTTACATTTTTTAATTAGCTGCCAAATATCTTTATATTTACAATTTTATTCCGTTACAAATACCATAGAAAACTTAATCGTATCTTCTTATATGTAAAACACTTGTTCTTGCATGTCTATACTTTGAAATTTATAACAAGTTTTCGATAAGCATTACCGGTAGTCCAACATAAAACAATAATCTATATTACATACAACAAAGGTAGATCAAGCAAATAGCGCAATAAATATACGATAAATTACTATCGGGGTAATGAAAGTGTAATTCTCGTAGTCGGCTACGGACTACGGAGCGACGGCGTAGCACGCGACGACAGCTGATATCGGCTTAGCCGCGTAGGCCTGTTAGTTGGCAAGTGCTACGAATGCGCGAGTTGCCAGCGCCTAACGGATAAGCCCGCCAGTTACACACATGGCAAGACACGACTGTACACCAGTACATACATACGCAAATTGTAAGGTACAGCCGACATAAACGTACACCGATTGTACCATCGAGCTGATACTGTACTCGGGCTGAGTTGCGCTCTTAATAGGCGGAAAATTATTTTATGAACCATAAAACACTGCTGGTACAAGCATGCATTACAAGGTGATTATAATAAATGTATCAGCGGTTTAGATTGTAAAAAACAGGTGGGATGTGAAAAATGTAAGCATGAGATGATTTTTTTCTGAAACGAGATCAGAAATTTTCCATCAACCGTATGAACATTGCAGCCATCATTCAGGATGGAATTAGTAATTAAATATGAATGTTTGCACGACATATACGATCATTAAATTATGTCGCTACATGTACGTGTCAAGACATGTAATTATATTAACATATGGCAGATGTAATCGGACAGGTGTAAAGCGAATACAATCGGTGTCTAAGTGTTAAACATTGCATGGCTAATCAGGCGCACAGTAAGCGCATATCAATGCGGCCAGGTGTAACAGCCAGATAATGGCGGCGAACTATTGCGTACTTGATGACTGTACATGACTGTACCGCTTGATATGGCAAGCACTGCCATAACAATACTATAAGAGGCATCGAAGTTATGAGAGATTGTGCGGAAACTAGCGGCTGTGTGCACTTCTAACACCCGATGGCTACCTATGTTTATACCTATGTTTTAATCACTTTAATTATTCCAGTTTCTCCTACATCAAATAAGCGGTAAAGAACCGGCTCCAAACTTGGAAATGAATGCTCAAAAACTTTCCTGGAAAATGCTTTACATGATTGTGAAAAGCATACCAAATTCTTTACGAGTAGTTTCTGAGATATTCCGAGGTTTTGAGCATACAGAGCCCTCTCTGCACATGGTTGAAATTATTTGAAAATAATATTTAGAGACTTCTTACAGTTCTCTGAAAGGCTTCATTCCCTGTGGGAAAAGACCTAGCAAATAAGTGTTGAGTTTCCACAATCATATCTAGTTTGTAGTTTTTTCGCTAAGCGGTTTGTGCTCAACAATAACTGCGCCAAATGGAATAGAGGAAAGCATAAAAGCACTTCTTGACGTAAACAGAGTGCGCCTCTCAGGTAACGATGTTTGCGAATCTTCTTTGGGAGCACAATGCTTTGCAGGTGCACTGTGCCACCTGATATGCAATATATTATTATCTATCCTTCATTTGACATACCCGTCTTGTATCCTACTTATGACCCTCGATCAGTATGTCGTAAACCGCCAAATCGGTAGCCAATAACGCATAAATCACGTGATCGATGCGCGCCTGTTTTCTGTACGTTCGTGATGCTATTTTTGCCGACCGGCAGGCCAATCTTTTTCTATGAAAATTTCGACAAGATGCGTATTGATACACCTCATTGGATTTTACTACAGGCCGCTAGCGTTGCTTGCTTTACTCCCGTGTTCATGTATCAACGCTTAGTTAATATCCAAACATAGACATGGTGAGGTGTGAGCATATTAAAGATTAACATTCCGAAATGGAAACACATAAAAGAACGTTTTGAATTACGAAATTAGCCACGACCTTTGACGTTATTAGTAACAATACTGTCATTAAACCAAACAAAAGAGAGTTAATTTAAGACTCGTTGAGCTGTTAGGTAGGTAAGTGATGATATTTGTTGAGCTTCATGTCGATTCTTCTCTGGAGCTGTTGTATGTCTCGTCCACGATCGCTCACTCAAGGAGGTTGTGATGGGCCGAGCAACGAGTGCACACATCACACCCAGGTTGAGTGAGTAACCGGGAATGAGGTTAAGAGGTCTTCTGATCTGATGGTGGCTGAGCTGAAGATGGTTTCTTTCTTGAGATTGAGTCACATTAAGTTTAGAATATGTATAAACACCATCATTGAAGACAAAGACAGTTTTTCGTACAGTTTACATTATGAAGAATAAATGTAGAGATTTTACAATATTTGTACAAACACAGTTCAGGCAGGTAGTATAAGTAAGCACATACATATAAATAGTGAACAAATTGAATAAGCTAAACGATCGAGTTCAGTAACAAGAAAAATCCCTTCTCAATATTTTTTGCCAAAAAATCCGACACCGCAACAAGAATTATGTTCAAATCATTGTATAAATCCATAAGAGCGATATCGACGCTTGTTTGATGGAGCGCCCAAAATAGCACACTGTAAAGCCCCGCTTGTAAACCGATCGAACGTCTTACTCCGACTATTTTGGCCTCACCGCGAGGAACACGATGTTTTCATAATAAACACTCTTATAGCTTTCACCTTCGAGTCTTGACCGCTACTTGCTATTAATTAGCTACATATTAATTTAATTTATTATCTTCTGTTACCAATACCGCTCTTTACTTCATGCCCCACTTCGATAGGCTGGTTTAAAATTTATAGGAAAGTAACAAGAAAGATGTATCCAGAGAACAACACATGTGTCTGCTTACTTGTAAAATAAAGTAATAAAATACATGGCTTTGTTTATAACATCTTTGTTCGGCAATAAAACACAAACAGTTTTATGTAACACAGCGACAGATTCGATTTATTTATTAACTACGTAAGTAATGCCACACGCGGCCAACGTTTTATACGGCAAATAAAATTGTATTGTAAAGGGGTGCGGTTCGAAGGCAACGCCATCTATTATTTACAGTACGCACTGTGCCCGGCCTACCCTCGTTTACATCACAATTAATTTAATTTGCTTTTTCACAGGCTTCTTCCATTCCCTCATTGTGACGTGGAGGGCTGAGGGCGTGAATTTTCTCGTGATTTGGTAACGGAGGCGGTAATTAGAGCAATTGTGAGGTTTCTCCATTTGTTTTTAACTGTTTATTACCGCGCGCGGTTATTTTGAATGTGCCTAGAATTAGCTTAATGTTTGATATCGCTGTAACTTTGTATTAACACTTTGTTTTTGAGAAAACGAGATGTTTGAGAAAATAAGATTTACTGATACTTAAGTACGTAGGTATTAATTAGTTAGAGGTGTTTTGCGGTAGGTTCGCTACATGTAAGGCGAGCCGATGGAGTGGAACCCGAGCCGTGAGGCGAGCCGGCTCGCTGTCGGCGTATCGAGTGTCGCCGGACATGCGCGCGCGACGACGGAAGCCGCCCACCAGCGCACTTCCGTCCGCGATACATCCGTCTGACATCTGTCATCGCACTGATATGATAAGGCTTCCTGGACAAAAGATTACAACCGAGTTAATATATAATTAATTAATATTATTAGGCACAAATAACGGTCAATAATACTTAAGTTGTGAATATAAAACAGGAATCTTAAAATATAATATCTAATTAGATGTTATCTTGAAACTCCAACGTGCACCCACTTGTAATATTTTCATGAATTTGGCTCTTGAAACCTACGCGGATATATACCTAATTGATTCGTGTATCAATGCACGTTCTTCGATAGGTATTAGTCTATTTCAAATAGAAGAAAATGAAATATCTATTTAGTTGGTTTTAATTAGCAGCTATGCTTAGGTATAATAGTTATATTAGTGTTCTGAAGTAAAACACGCTGTATGACATAGTGTCAGGCAGCTAGGCGTCGAGAACAGTGCAAAGTTGGTGTAAATCTTGGTCTAAGTGAGCCGGGATACAGTTTAAGCACGCGCTCGCGTCGCCGCGTCGTCGCCTTCAATCTAACTTTGTCCCGACCGTTGCCTGTCCGCTACACCCCTGCATAATGAAATGGGGACTGTCCTAGAATTCACAAAGTTACCCGATACTCAATAATTACATCCATGTTCCACGCTCCTTCACGTCAACGTTCAATATTCTACGTATTAAAATGTTACGTGCAGTTTTTACACGAGAGTTTCCCGACCTTTTTATGCGCTCCGCCCTTATCTAATGCGTCGTAACATTTATCTAGTATCTGTCACTTAAAGCCTTTGCTCTCGTGTAAACGGGCGACCTTATTTTTTGCCGAAGGGCCGGAGCTATCAGTTGGTCCCGCGACACAATATTACCGTGCAGGCGATGTATCGCGTTTGAATCACGTCATCGTTCACTTGCTGGCAGGGCGTGGTTGGCGTGGCTGGCGTGGCTGCTCAGTGAGCTCGTGAGCTCGCGGCAAGCGAGCATAAAGCTACCGATAGATATGCGCTGTTACCGTCGCCGTTATCATGTCACCACTAAACTTTAAAATTGATTCGTACAACATTTTGCTGCAAAAGCTTGGATATGTGCTGTATGTGATTTCAAAGAATAATACGCCCAAGCGAGGAACTTATTGCGATAATGTCAAGAAACGAAAGCTTGTTAGATAAAGGGTGAGATGATTTAATTATGTAGTGGATTGTTATTTTTAATATACTATCACAAATCGACAATTCACAGTGTCTTATGTGTCTATAATATAGATATACAATACAATAACTAATCGTAACCCAAATTAATACTGGCAGTGTCGCCAACTAAGCCGAGTGTACACTAGCATGTATTATATCACAGCGAACATATAACGCGTATGTTATAACCGTATAAGGGACATCTGCACGGAGCCTTATGAATCCAGAGGGTGATGGATGGATCGGTCTGAGCAGAGCCATGCATACTCGATTATATGTCGTTTATAACAAATCTATGTGCTTGTATGGTTACAGTTAATACGTTCACAATGAGGTTATGCAAGAATAGTATATATTTTACGTATTATTATGCAGCTGCTTTATGAAAAGACACAACGGCTCTCTAAAACTTTATCGCAAAATCGCATTTGAAAGAGAATTTCTCTAACCAATTAGATATTCAGCTGAAAACTTTAAAAGCATTTGTAAAGTAAATTAAGCGTACCAGTGGAGTAATTTGTCGAACGTTTCAGCTCACCCTTTTGCGTTGAATGACCTAGAAAAATAAGCTCTATCTCTCTCTGAAAGGGCGCGGAATGAAGTAAAGTTTTAAGACAAGCTGTCAATTTCACGTAAAACTGACTCAAACTTGGAAATGTTCAGAAAAATCATATTTTATTATGTTTAATTTGAAATTTCTTCCAGTTTGTGAGCGGCCATCAACATTTTCCTAGATAGTAAAGTGTTTAAGGATAATAAAGGAAGGTAACAAAACACACAACCATAACCGTAAACATAATGTCCTACAAATAAAGCAAGAGCGTCTACAACATCGTAGAGTTCTAAAACTCGAGTCTTATACTGTTCACCTTTCCATAATTTCAGATATCGTGTTGTCAACGAGGAGGAAATGAGCCAGTTGATTATAATGCTGCGATGGCACGCTACGAGAGGAAAATTCAGACGCGCGCCTTTAGCAGATCGTATCGACAAGAAGGCAGGTTAATGATGAGGTCGATCACCCATCGTTTACTCACCCGTGAAGGGACAATGTGGCGATATGAATATATAAAAAAGATTACTCGGCAAACCCGCTTGGTCGTCTATCAGTACATAATATGAGATGTATCTAGTGGTTACATTACGTACGTATACTTCCAGCATGTATCTAATGGTCTTACATACGTGTATGGTATAGGTGCGTACATATACCGGCGACACCACGACAGAGCACTTAGTGGAGCCGCGCTGAGGCGGGGTCGCATCAATCACAACACAATTTTATATCAAATGTCGCTCTCAATCAATTTGTGCCGGGATCGTATTCCCCACTATACTACCAACTAGTGACGTACACCTTCGCTGTATACGTTTTGTGAAAGGGGATGATACTGCCACAACTCCAGGTATAACTAATGTCTTGTTTACACAGCAATTTGTATTGGGAAAAAATAGATGGCGGCGGAAAATGGTATACGCATGCATACACAATGATGTTTACTACAGTTATAGTTTGCATACCTGTGTGGTAGGAACATTATTTTTAAAATTCAATTATTTACATACTAGATAATTATCTGTGAAGCAGTTTATTTTAATAAATGAATAATGAAGTACCAGTTTACGTAAAAAATTAATGATATGCCCGGACTACGTGTCATGGGTTAGTTTATTTGTCCTTTGTTTTAGTTACATTCCTATCGTTAACGAGTGAGTAACCAATTGTAGCGTCACACGAAGTGAATGTTTTCGTCCGACATTATATTCTCGGGCGTATTTTCCTTAACACGCTCAGATGACTAATATCGGATGACGTTGTAACGTGGCCTGAGGTGTTCCGGTGGCCACGGACTAACTTTCCTAATGGATGGCGTAGTTTTGAGGAAACCACTAGAGATAATTAGAGAGTTAGCCGCTCGCATGACTGTTCTTAATTGATCGAGACATTCTAACGTCACAACAATTCTACATGGCAAATTATGTTCAGTCTATCTTTTCATTAATCTACGGCAGGAATATTATGAAGGCAACATTTTGAACAATTTGAAATTCAAATGTGTTTCAATTTCTTGCGTTGAATCATGCTTGTTTCCAGAGTGTAATAATAAGAAATTACAATTCCTTACGATATGAGCAGATCGAGTAAGCTATGAGTAGGTATGAATGTGGCCACACAAAGGCGGCTGTTTATAAAACAAAACAGCCGCGTTTCTTGGTCTTGCAATGCGTATTGAGAGACTATGAAAATAATGGTCTATTAAAGAGCTAGGCAGCTCCTTGTGCCTAGTGCTCTATTGTTCTGTAGTCGGCATTGCACTCACGTGCAGTATGGAACATCTACCAGGAAAATAGCGGGTAATGATTCCGCTACATACTAATTGTTGACAGTATTTTTTTAAGATATCGGCCCAAAGTTACGTGCTTCGAATTAATACTCGTTAACTTGAGAATTTAGAGTAGGTACCCAAGTGCCTCGGATATTCCAATAAAAATTCATCGCCGGGACTGTTTTTGGGTGTTAACTAATTTCGCCGTAGTAAAATTAATTTATCTGCAATGTTAGTTGATTAATTGCGATTGCATTTAAAATAATTGTCCTCTCAATTGATTGTAACAACGGTAAAATGAAACTTTGCATCTTTATTTAATAAACTTGGGCTCAATACACGTCTCCATTACATTAGAATGCATGTATTCACAATCGTCCTTCTCTAAATAAAGGCAGTTAAATCTCTTTTATTAATGTTTTATGGTTCTATAAAGCCGTAACAACCATACGCTTGTAATATCATGCCTTGTTTTAAAAGGAATACGTGCTAAAGCTTTTATTTTCCCCTTTTTTTCTGAATTTGTTTCTTTTTAGAGCTTTCAGATGATAGAAGCGTTGCTTGGTGGCTTGTATTGAGCATCTTCATTAAGCGCTGTGGTTTTTTTCTGATATCAGGGTGAGAGTGACAGGCAGGGGGCGGGCCGGACGAGATAAAGTATCTTATCATCTGGTATCTGGGCGAAGGGAAGCCACTCAATCGATAACTGAATGAAATACTTGTGTATTATGGGAACATAATGCGAGGAGCTATGAGGATTGTTCGGGAAGATAACCAATGTTTATGAAACGAAGTTTTGTGAATTTTGTAGAACCTTTGTTTGAATATTTAAAAGAATTGAGTATTTTATTTTAATGTTTGTGAAGTATTAAGAAAGTCTAGATTATTGATTTCCGTCGCTAATTCTATTCGTGTCTGTATTCATAAATATTTTCAATCATAGCAGAAGACCGGACCTTCCACGAGAACTATGAAGTTAACACGCGTGTCAATCCTGATTTACGAAGATTTACATTATGAGAAGATTATTGTACAAAAGCATACCTAATTGTGTAGATTAGTGATACATCCGAGAATAGAAATTTATTGTAGCCTTTCTGTGACAAGTTTAAATGGTCTAATGGAATGGATGTTGTCGCTGATTGGTTCACAATGCGCGTGAGTGGAGACTGGAGAGTGCTCGGATCACAAGTCAAATTGTTGAACTTACAGATTTGTATATACGTAATGGAATATTGTAGTTAAAATCTTGAAATAACTTTATTTTAGTCTTGTTGAAATAAAAAGAACTTGGAGGTTCTATCTCAATCTGGTTGTGGTTGAAAAAAAAAATCCACCGGTTGTTCTGATTCAATCTATAAGAAGGTAACTTATGTACGTAATCAAACATATTGAAAATAAATTAAAAACTTAAATACGAAACTGAGTATGCAAAACGGAAGTAATAAAAAAAGTAAATCAAATAATTTATAAACGCTACAACTCACCATTTCATAGCCCGCCTCCATTTTCACTTACGCACAAAACCAATAAAAACAAGAATAACAACGTAAAAAATAATACAGTCCGCGCTGCTCGAGTGCAATTGCATTAGGAGATGCGAAATAAAAACGAAAATAAAAGACGGAGTAATAAAACGGCGCGCGTTATCGCCGCGAGACGTACAATTAATGGAATGTTTGATTTGAATTGTTTTGCTGGTCTCAGCACGCGGCACCAGGAGTGCGTCCGCGGCGCGCGGAGGTTGGATGTGGTGTGGCCGCAGTGGCACGCTCGCGCCGTGACGTGGGCGCGCTGTGCACGCCACTCCGCCTGGCCTGCGCCGCGCCGCGCCGGGCGGGCGGTTATAAGCGCGGACAGCGGGGCGGCATCGATAAATTACACGATAATATCGCATTACATACCTATTAAAAGCTGCACTTTACATAACTATTAACTGATAAATGTCAACATGTGTTTAAGGGACTGGTACTTATCAGTTCTCTCTCACTAAAATGTTTTTGGGTATTTCGTAATATCTGTGTAGCCCAGTGTATTACACATTATTAGGGCTCTTCGTTTTAAAATGTGGCGGTAGTACTTGGAATAACGCTCGAATAAAAAAGAAAGACTAAAAAGCCTGAAAAAAGTCAATGACTTTCGTGTAACTACCTATCACAAACAATATATTATTATGTAGAAGCAAGTAAAATGCCGATATGATAATCCTATAAGGTATAAGGTAATAAATGTGTGAGTCAGTATCGAGTAAGGGCGTCGCAAGGCTTCGGTATAAGTAGCGCCGAATTGTGGCTTCATGTCCGAGCCACGATAATCTAATGATTGTGGCGGGATATACCCGATATCTAATTATACTTGTAAATGGATACGTACCTTTAAATACGTTTAGTTTTCGATATTTGGGGGCAGGGAAATTACTTTAAGGAAACTTACTGAATTAGATGGATTTGATTTGTGGTTAGATTAGATTAGGTAGATTGATGATTAAAATAAACCTAATGTTTTAGGAAGGTTCCGTAGAATTAAATTGATAAATATTTTTACCGGATTGAATTATGAGTAATCGAGTGTTATCAATATCGTACTGAAAATGACTGTAAAATTAACCAAACAACAGGAAAAAAATATTTTCAGAAAGACAGTAATTATTCTGGCCAAAAACATATGTCTATTAAGTTTGAAATTATGTAAATCTCACGTTTTCATAGGTACCTTACATAAAATATAGGAGAGCATTGAGTTACGTATACATCATATAAACAGGCGTCGCTTAAATTGTAATTTCACGGCTCGACGGAAATTTTCATTGGCGATTAATTCGTGATTTTAGTTCATGGAGTAGACGCCTCTGGCGGAGGGCGCTCTTAGCATGTCGCTTACGACATTATTCAAGTCCCCGATGTCAACTGTATCATAACAATTAATTTGTTTTTGTTTCCCTTCTGTGAGTTCGTAGCTTTATTTAAATCCTACCCGTTCGCTTTTTGTTTCGCGCCCTCGTTAAAAGCAAGGGTTGTACGTTTTTGATTTCTTAGGTATACAATTTTTGTAACGTACAAAAGCGACATTTTACTAAATGAATTCTTATTAAAATATCTATTCTGTTATATTATGTTCTAGGCTATTATAAGTTATTATTATTTCTACCAGTAACAACAGAGTAACTTGATTATGGGTATTAGGTAAATCGGGTTCTTAACATAGAACTTTACACTCTGCGGTTAAGTTGGCTATAAATAGAGCGAAATATACCTAACTCAGAATAACAGCTCTCGTTACTAGGCACGTTAAATAATATTTCTCATTGTTTCATTTAATTATTAGTATTAGCGAGTTATACTTGGACCTTATGTTAAAACAAAGCCTTCTCATAAGACAGCTCGCAACGGTCATAAGTCATAGCAGTGCAAATTCGATTGTGTCGTTACACGATGTGGGAACCGCTGTCACTTGTCAGAGGCGTATTAAGGGTTGGAATATGGAACTGTTACGATACTGCCCGCATTCAAAAAACAAAGAGCCGACGGCATTTTCGACGCTGCCGCAAATTGTGACAAATTGTGTTATTGAAATTTATGTCCGGCAGTTTTGAGACATAATTGGATGCGGAGAGTCGGCAGCCATGTTCCCAGAGTGACGTCACGTGCTCTAATGACATTTATTACGGACAGTTCATTGGCGCCGCTCGTCTCCGCAAACGTAGTGCTATTTCACATTTGGAAATTAATTTTCGCGGCATTCTGCAGGCCAACGCCCGAGGATGCAATGTCCCGACATTGCTCCGAGCGGAGCTTAGCTTTGGAATTAACTTTAAGTTTTGTTTTTCTAGTAGCTAACTGGATTAGTGTTTTATGGCTTTCGGTTAACTTTTCTAAATTTGTTCGGACTTATTTGGCGTTCAATTAAATTAAACTTACTGTTGGTGTTGTTCATAACTGTCAGAAGCTTACCTGTAACAAAAAGTGTGAAAATTAGTTGGTTATTTGAGGCAGAAGGAATAAGCGATGTTAAACAAAATAAAATACAATGTTACCCTAATATAAATTAAAGGTCGATACAACTTTAGGTGGACAAAGAGGGCATGTACATGTCAGCGTAAATCTGTTCCCAATAAAAGTAATAAATCGTGAAGCGTCGCTACACAGGTGGTGATTTTTTTCCCACAGCAACAATACGTAGATTGCGTCTATAAATAACTGTAGTAGTGAGATGGGACAGGACGTCCACTCTGCTCGAAGGCCATTGACTGATTGCCCGGAAAGCAAGGAGCGGCCGATAGGTGGCGTTGATTAAATAATTAATCAAGTTGGTAACTCTTATAAAATAGTGTGGACAGTGGACAGACGTATATTTTATTAGGGGATATAATGAAGTTATATGTAGAGGGATTGAAAAGGTGTTATTCAGTAATAAGGAAATAATTCTCTCACACACTTTAAATATTGACTTCAAATTTGAGTTTCCCCAGAAAGCCTAATTTTACAGAGTATGGTTCTAACTTCTAACATCCATTTCTAACAGTTTTAAGAAAATAAAGCACGATTTTTGTTGTAAGTCTGAAGCTGAAATAACGTAAAAAAAGGCTTTATCTTTTCAGTAAAACCTCCTCTTTGCGCCATTACGAAACAACGATGTTTTTCAATCATCAATATATCACATATGTGGGTGGCGAGGATGAGGATCAAGCCGAAAACATTGGCGAGGAGGAGTCGCTTTCAAACCTGTCAAATGTGACAGGAAAAAGGGCGGGAAAATGTCACTATAATGGATGTGTCACCGGCATCGTGGCATAACGCGACCCGTTGGCATGCACGGCCCCAGATACACTCCCTGTGGATTAAGTAATACCAGATTTGATGAAAATTTTAATACCTACGGGTAACAAACAACCACAGATGGAAAACGGGGTTGTACTGACTGCCTAGCTGACAGTTGTTTTATTTAGAACAAAAAAAAAAAAGTCAGTGTTTTTGAGGCACAGATACAATCAACTTTCGCTTTTAATTTAAAATTCGTATTGACTTTTAAATCGAAAACTGACGACATGCTTTTATCGTACTACGAGTAGAATAAGTTTTCAGCGCTATTGTAAAATTTTCAGTTTCTACTTGTTTAATGGGTCTATGGTTCATGGGTCTACTTTTAACTTTAAAAAAATTATTACTTATTGGAAGTAGAAATCTGTAATTGTGTATTAGCACAGAATACATAATAGGTAGTACAAGTAGTGTTAGCCAACCTAGAAATCAAAATGCAGTTTGGAATATTGAAGCAATGTTCTCTGGTAATCAGAATAATGAATGCGATGGCTCTGTGCGATAGTCGAAACATACGGTTCGGAAAACATGTCCAAACATGATGGATGATGGAAGCGAAATGTGATGAAAGATAAAGATAGATGTCTATTAATAGTTTAATACAGTCTATGAATATCGAGGCTTTAATAAATAGCGAGATTTTTAAATTGGCAGGAATTCTTCATACTGCTATAACACTGATTTGGTTAAAACCCATCACTTGATAACACGAGTAAGTTGACGACACGAAAATGAAAAAGCTATCATTTTTGACTGAAATCAAATAAATGTCGTACCAATTTTATCTGTAAGATTTTATACAGGAATGTTCCAAAGTTCTTAAACTTATATCGTACCAATATCTTTATAGACAACGGAAATAGAATCTTAGATAATACTACGTTCAGCTCGTTCCTAGCTTGAATAATTCCGTTTGAAGCATCGTAGAATGACATTTTAAATTCTTCAGAATTTTCATGAAAATTAGGACACGAGCACTGAAATTCACCGAGGTAGATCAGTTGATATCATCGAGTTGACATTTACCAACGGCCATATTGGTCGTTATCTGTCACCGCCCCCTACGATCCGTTTCACTTGCAACCCGATAGGGGGCGACACCGGGCGACGCGACTACTCGCTCCATAATGGCTACCACGGCCCCTTTTTTATTACTGACCCGCTAGTAAACAGATCATTCGGGTTTGTGGTGTTATAAAAACGAAATTAACTCTGGCCGGTAGATGTCCAGATATCCTCAGTGCTTACTGCCCTACTATTAACATAAAATCGCGTGTCACGCACATTCCGCAGTTTAAAGCGTCTCAAAGACATTAACCGCTCGTGTATTGCCTAGTAATAACGTCCGAAAAGTACATCAACTCGGTAATACTCGCATATTTCCGCTAAACCCGGCTATCATTCGGATTCTCAGGTGCGTTCAGACGCTCGGCGCTCGGGTCAATATAATATCTTTTGGAATATGCTGACTTATGAATTCACTAGCTAACATACCAATGCCTGACATAAATATTTCCTTACCTAGTACCTAAGTTACTAACATACCTACTTGCAGTTATCAACGAGAGCACGCGCTCATAATAATAAAACTGTTTAGGCATGTGTGGCTGATATGATTAAACGATTCACATTGCTATCATTTCCTATGCGCCATCCGGCCGATGTTCATTATATCTAAGTACATAATACGAGTGTACTGCGGGCACTAGCCCAGTAGGCACGTATGCCCACCGCGAGTGGAGCCATTGTGCACTCCGATATTGTGTTAATAGATTAATCCAATCAAAATATTAATTCCACAACGCAGCTCGTTCGTACCTATTTACATTTCAATCGCACGATTTATTCGTTGGATTTGAGATATTCATCGACAATGTTCAGAATCGATTCTATTGGGAGGCATAAATACGCTTTTATAAAGCATGTTGTAATCCCCATTCGGGATGTGTCGGAACTGTAAAGACCGAAAACATTTCGGAATATTAAGGAACAGGTGGGATGTCGTTTAGAAAATCAGGTTGCTTGCTACATAGAAATCTTGGACTCCAAATAACGAGTGTAATAGAAAAAGTTCAATATGACAATTTATAGATATGATTTTATTGGAAGCAGATCGGCGCCGCAACTCGAGTCAGTACGCAACGTGAGCCTCTCGAGAGCTGCCTTGGGACCCATGAAAGCCGCTGTTTAAATAAGGGTCTAACTGTAAGGATTGCTCGAAATAGCACTTTGTAACACCATCGCTTAACTCGAGAACATTGAACTTACGCTCGAGTGTAATAACTGGAGCACCGTATCGAAGGTGCAACATTATAAGAAACTGTAAATATACGGATTTGTATAAATATATTTTGAATTTCAGTTTATTGGGAATCTGTGATAAAGCCTTTGCTTTAAAATAATGACACCACTTTAAGTTTAATCATTTTAATAGTGGTATTGAGAGAATTTCTAAATATAACCGCAAATTGTAAATTATCCAGAGGAAGTGTGGCGGCGCGTGCTCGCCCCGACCCGCCCTGGATTAGAGTCCCAGTTGTGCGTTTGTGCTGTTATTCCAGCATTCACGTATAATATCCCTCTATTGTTTTTACTAGAAAAAACCTTTTGATATTCGTTTCAAAGCTCGGTGAAAATACAAAAATCTGAACACAACAGCTTTTAATTATTAAAAGCGGGCGCCGATTGTCACTTTTGCATTTTGCATTTCAGTCTATTGTCGCGAAACAGTCGATCAAAAAAGTTACTGAAGACATTGTAAGCGGTCAATGGGCTGTACCACAAGACAATTGAGTCCATATGGGACGGCGATAGCAGGGGTTAGCATAGATGAAATGAGTCGGGGTCAGTGCGCGCTCTCAGGACTCAATATTTGCGCTGCAATACAACCTTTATTGTGAGGATCAACACGCCCGGGCTAACATAGGCGTAGTATCGCCTCGCACAATAACCTTTTAATGAATAGGCATCAAATCACGTGAATCGTTTGAAGCTTATGAGAATTTAGCCATTTCCACATATTGTGTTAGACAGTATGTACACATGACAGCTCACGAACTTACTTGCAGCAAACGAGACAACATTTTTCTAGTGTCATTTGTTGGAGTCGCGTGGGATTGGGTGATATTACGTCTGTGTGACGAAGACGAGCATGTAGCGGAGCACTTCGCGACTGCACCGACGACAGCTGCTCCTCTTTATTTGATTTCCAACTGCACGAAGGAGCATTCAACTTTTATGTCAACGTTGCGACACATTCCAACATTTCGAACGAATATCTTCTCTAATGAGGTTTCAGATTTCTAGTTAGAATCCAATTTTATATCTATCCACATGTGGCTTTCTCATATCTGCATTTTTATCCCCACGCTGCTTTTACATTTTTCACCCTTATCGCAGCAAACGTCGTAAGTGCGTTCACATAAAGTTGCTCGTGCGTTTTCCCGGAACCCATTTCGTATGTTGTTGTGTTACATTCTGTTATAAAACGATACTGTTATGTTTGCTGGAGATATTGGTGTAGGAATACTGCGTGAAAATCTAACTGTTTCACTAGTTTCCTGCTACGGTGCTATTATCGTGACTACTCGTTGAACACTTATGGTTCGCTCGAAGGTCCACTGATAGTCCAGGAAATGGTTCCGAGATAGGTATAAACATTAAAACCGTTGTTGAACAAACGTGGGTCGCGAATATCGTGCGTGAGCAATATCGTTTGGGACAGATGTCGAAGGGCGGGGATGTTTGCGTCTGTGCCTCGGACGGTCAACAGCGGCGGCAAACACGCGTGCGAACGCTCATGTGTCGCGCTCAACGGCACGCTTGTTGCTATTTTGTATCAATAGAACTTGTGACGCGTTCAACGCGTTCAATTTGCGTGCCGTACGTTCTGCGATAATGCGGCGCTTTGAAGTGGTTTTCACCTGATTCATGTTTGTGCACGCTTTGCAATGCCGCTTTGTGCATGCCTACTTTAACATGTTACAGCTAATATTGGTTTTAGTAATTGGTTCGTAGATGCGAACTGAAGTAACGATAGTACGGAGGTGGTTGATTGAAACTAATTTTCTTGGTTTTCATAAGGCATTGTATTTCACCATTGGTTGTACTATTCAAATTTTTAAATCCAAATACATAATGAGTTTGTGCATATAAGGAGCAATGACTATACTTAGTGCATCTAAAGCAATAAGTGAGCATATAAATTCCGATTTATCTTGTAAAAGTTGTTACACATTAATGCCACATAATATAAGAAACTTTTACTACTAAGTAAACTAAAAAAACACCTTTTAAAATAAATTCACATAAGCTGCATGCGAGGTGATAAGCAGCATGCAAGCGCCGCCATCGGAGCACATTTATCACAGCGGGTTCAAAGTTCCAATACAATAACCTTGTTAGTTACATGAGTGACACTTTTTGTGTCGCCGCCCCGCCCGCCCGCCACCACGATAATACTGATAATACTAAGATACGTCGTATATCATACTTTATAAGTTAGGGATAACATTTTTTGGATGATAAAATCACATTTGAAGCAATATGTTCCAAGCTCTGAGTTAGCAACGTGAATTCCATATTTCCACGTGTTATAACGTTGCGGAATGCACAAACGGACGAGGCAACATTAGGATGCAAGGGATTCTATAATATCAAGTCCATAGAGCAGGGAGCAGATAACTGTAATTCCTTTTTCAAATTGCAGCGCCACGACGCGCTGATGGAGATTCATTGAAGCAGCGCATCATTTATCAAGCCAACGTTTCTTACTCAGTTTTATATCGCACAACCCTAGATTTAAACTTTATTCTACTCACTCGTTAAAGCGCTGCATACTATGATTGCACTCTTATTTTTTGGAGCTTTTTGTACACAGCACACAAAACAACGAATGAGTTTTTTTGGTTGTTGACTTTTCAATTTAAGTCTTGGATTTCTGCGAATTCAAACCAAAATATTAAAAGCGTGTTTCTTGTTTTGTTTTTCGTTGGGCGGAGCAGTGATGTCTCGGGGGTAATGGAGGTCCACTATCTAAATGGATTTGTTGGCAATCTGAGCCACAGTTCCGCGGGAAATAATCAATAGTAGACGCGGTGGTGTGATGGCGGAGGAGTTGTCGCTGATCACACTTGTTTGTTTTATTTCCGCAGGCTCGTTTGGCCCCGCACTACAAACAAGTTCGCGTATAAACGTCGTCATTTGATCAAATTGACTTTTGGAGTGACAGCTGCCAAAATCTCCGCGTGCAACAAAGTACAAAGGAAATATGAAGTCCATGAGTCCTGAGCTATACGTACAAACGGTTCTTATAATTTGTTCCGAGCACAAGGGTTCCAAGGCTGAGCTTGCCGTCCTGATTATTTTATGAAGGCCTGAACAATGTAATGTGGCAAACATCTTTTATTTTTCACAAAAGGTACGGTAAGGATACCTTCGCTTCCGTCAGTATCTTTACTTTATATTATTCTTGTTTGGAGCTTATTATGACATTACAAATCTCATAAGTTCGGTATTCTCCATAAGTTTCATAAGATTTATTACACAATAAGAAACAACCGCTGAAACTTTCGTATTTGAGTTTTGTTTCCTCAACAATATTAAAACAGCGATATACAACTGAGAAATATTGAAAAATCTGAGGCGGAAACATCAGTTCACGAAACACAAAACCGGCACACGAAAGAAGTTGCGAGTCGTAGCCGCGGGCCTCCAGCGCGCAGTGCTACAACTTCGCGCTACCAACTGCTACGCGTAGCCTCGTAGACCCGCCGCGCGCCGCCCGCCGCCGCGCGTAGCCATGTTAAACTTTCAGCTACTTAGTTTTATTTCACACCCAATTTATTCCCGAGTAGCAATCTAAACGCGATAAAAGTAGTTCGTTCTTGCTCTTTTATTACCTACCTGTGGGGTTACTAACTCACCATAAGCGTTTGTTCAATTTAATTTCGATCTAAATCTTGAGTTCTAAAAGTGCAAGCCGTTCATTTAAATAATGGCTAATTCTAAGTGTTCCCAAACTCTTAGTTCCATTGCAATGGCTGTACTCCTAGCTATAGTTGAGCGCTTCTTGTGTGGGTATAAGTAATAAATATAATAACTCGCAATGTCGTAAAGCATAAAAAACATAAAGACGCAATATTGGTTTAAACATAAAACCGCAGTTGATGTCTAAAAAACCCTTAAAAGTAGTATCAGTCCAATTTCCCTATTGGGGTTCAGAGTGTCACCGCATAAAATAAAAATACCTACATAACAGCCACCCCTTACTCGTACGGGCTGGGGGGGGGGTTACATGGGGCATGCGGGGTGCGCGGGTTGTACTTGTAATAAAAATTCGTTAATACTTTATTTACTGTATTAGTACACGTACGAGTATTTTCGCTTCATATGAAACGATCAATAAACCTATGCGTCTTCAACTATTTATTAGGTTTATGCTACGCTTCTCCTTTACGGAACCAGTAAGGCTTTCAGCGGAAACGTGACGTCGGATATATGGCGGAAGGTCAAAATAACATGTCTATAATTTATGAGCGTGGTTAAAGGTAAGCAAGTGATTTACATAAGTCTATTTTATTACTCGTTTCAGAAAACGAAATGAAAAAATCTTAACCAAACAGACAGCTTAATTACGTTTTAATATCCAAAATAAAGATCCTTTACAAGCAAGATTAGGCGGGTTTAAAAGCATTAGGGGTTCAGCAAACAATGCAGGCGATTATCTAGTGAATGGTTGTCAGCAGCATCGGTCCCGGAGTTATTGTAATATGTAAACGAGTCCCGGCGTCCCGTCCGCCCGTCCGTCCGTCCGTCCGCACTTAATTGTCCACGTCAATATTAAACTTAAATGTTTGTCATCCCGGCCATTTGTATAGTTAGTGGCCTGATAGTGGGGGATTAAAAAGGTATTTTCCGTAATAAAGGTGTTACAAACATGCTGGTCATTAAATGTGATATTTAATTATATCTCGGTCTGTTTACGTTTAGTCGTAAAAGCAGTCACCGAAAAAAGAGTAGGCAGAAGTATTATTGTGATTGATAATTACAGTCAACTAGGACAACTATACAACTATACTAGCTATTGCCCGCGCCTTCGTTCTCGTTGTAGTTTTGATGAGTTTGAGTGAGGAAAAAAAAAGATAGCCTATGTCCTTCCCCAGGATATAATCTAAAATATAATCTGTTCGCCAAATTTTATTACGATCCAATCAGCTATTTAGTCGTGAAAAGGTAGCAAACAAACAAACAAACAGAGTTACTTTCGCATTTATAATATTAGTATGGTTACCTGAATGTTAAAATAAGTCAAATTAATTCGTTAATAATTATAGACAGGTAATGAGTGAGTAATTGGACATTAGAAAATGTATAGAATAGCTAGAAGCAGTATAAATTGCGGCATGATATACTACTTAGACCGTTAGACGATACTCCGATGGTTTCTAATGGAGGTATGGAGTTCATTCAACTTTAATTGCCTCGTTAGATGGCTCAGACTGAAAATTTCCACGACAATAATTTTTCATTTTCAATAATGTTACAGACCTTTCGAATCACTGACTAATGGCGCGGTAATATATCAAGGAGATATAAAATAAAGCAATCTGTTAGATTTGTGGTCTGAAATGAGGTTATTATAAGTCATATTGTTAAATATTTAAAGCGGTTTAACGAAATAAGTAGTAGAAAGTCTATGAATGTAACATTTGGATTGTGTTGTTGAATCGGTCTGTTTGAGCTAGTTGCATCGGTGGCACACCGCAGGTGTTTGGCAGCAGGTGAGCACTAAGAATGCTCAGTGTCCATGACTCAGCGGTCCGTGCCAAACTACTTATTAAATATATTTTCTACCACGTCAGGTATTCTACTTTTCTATGATTTATGACAAACAAATTCAGGTTTGTCTTTTTACATGCAAGTTTTCGTGCAGCACCAAAATTTAATTAACTTGTTTGCGGACCACCAAAAAAACCCGCCATTAATGTACTTAATTTGACAATTAAAATTTAATTTGATTGCGGCTGCGCGGCCTGCGGGCGCGGCTTCACCTGCAAGTCCAAGTAAAATGAAGTAATCCGAGTCGTTGCGGCACGTCCCCGGCATTACTTACCATCTAGCAACAATTTGTTTTTTCCCACCCTCGAGAGAAACTCGAGCAAGCGCGCCCTGCTTTTTAGTCCCAATTTATTCTTCCAATAAACTTTTCCGCTTTGCTTTTTGCACGGAAAATGTGCCTAAAATATTTAAACAGTTTATGTTTTCGTTCACATCCTTATGTTACTGCTTATGAGCTCAGTATTACTCGATGATACCGTTCGCAAACTCTTAATGCCGTTCGTGCCCATCTAAGTTACGTAACCAGAATCACGAAACAGTATGTAAATAATCTGAAAACTTTGTTTGCAAAAACGGCCCACAAAAATGTTCCTATTTCATTTGATTGTTTTGGAGCGTCTGTCGTAAAAGTACCGTACAAATTGTAAGCTTACGGAGAAATTGGCGAGTTTTTCAACGACTCAGAATTTGAAAAAGGAAGACGACAATCTATGACAATCCGTATTTGAGGGTACCTATGCGGAGAACGGCTGTACGCCCAGTGGCTCGCGACTCTAACGGGCCGTGACAATCGCTTCCATGCTAAATGTCATGGTGGCCATTGTTCTACTCCGCCTCCCTCACCCCTTGAGTTGCCCGCGCCACCCTAACTTTCCCTACTGAAGCACTGGCATTTATTCCCCACACCCTTACCTCCGTTAATGAAAAATGTAGGGCTCGGGATATTGATTATAGTTTTTACTCGTGTTTGCTACGGTGAAATATTTCATGCTGACGCAATACAGGGAAAGTTTCGCAATTAAAAACTTGAATAAGTGTTAGCAGCTCATGTTGGGATCAAAGCAGAAAAAAAGGCTAAGTGCGCGATTTGTTCACATATTAACTTCCTTAGTATAATTTTGCTACCCGTGTAGTACATCTGTTTAGTAATTCTTCTATTACTTAATTTCTAAACACTTAAAGTTGAACAAAGTTGGCTTCTTTATTGCAAGTAAGACATATTAAAGGATTCAGTAAGTTTTCTTACTAAAAATATAATGGAGTACTGAACTCAAGTTAATCAGGTCTAATCACCTTTATTATATTCATCTTTATTAAGTAAATTATAACACTGAAATAGTGAATTTAGTGAGTTGAAGTGAAGGAAAAGTGAGGGTGGGGGATGTTAACTTAATATGGCGGGGGCATCACGGCAATTTGCTCGAGACGAACCTCCAGCCTGCCTGAGTGCCGGCAATATCAGGGTTGCCGCCTATTATGATAACCTTTTAGTGTTGTCACGATACACGGATTTTGAGTACACGTAAACCGATTTTTATCTACTGTTTCGCTAAGATTTTTCTTAAAGCTTTCTTTTCGGCATCCTGGTTTAACATGTTTGTTAGTTATGGCTTTTAGCCAAATGATATTATACAAATTAGGATGTGGAATACTTGTGAATAGTGACCAAAGAAGTTTTTGTTGTTATATTAGATACTGAAAAACCATTTTTTGTCTGGTTGGATAAAATAGGATTTCCCTACTAATGACTAAAAAATCAGGGTTTACCAGCCCTACATCCAGTTTACGCTTGCGTTATCGAAGGAAATCGCGCGCAAAATAATTATAGATCGGTAAGACCTTTAGCTTAAAACCTGCACTTACACCGACACCGATAATATGGTGAACACACACATAAACGCGCATTGTGTTGACGTCATTCACGCACACACGCACACACGAGGGCGCGACAACTTCATTAGGAAGCCATAAGTTGGCGTGAAGAGGCATCACACGATACACTTATGTACATAGTAAATTGTTGACTCTCCTAACTTATGTACACGATCAAACTAATTATTTTGCCTATTTCGCTGCGTTAGAAACAGAAAGGTTTTATCAATTTTGGAAACTCAGTTTTTTTTTTCACTTTATTGAAACTGCACGATGCGTGGTACAATTATTATAATACATAATGTGTGACTTTATACGCTTGCAGATAATATATTGTGTTCATAATTAATTCTGACAATATTGTTACAGTTTCACATCTCATTACACGTTATAAAATGGAGCGCAAAATTACCATTAACGTTTAATACCGCCTCATTATTTATTCATTTATGAAACAAAAACATTTGACTGCATTTGCGGACTGACTGTGTCGACATGAATATTTTTTGCTCGAGAGCATTCTTTGCATTGTATTTTATGCGAGTACTTCGTCTCGTCCATAAAAATCATAAAACGTAGTAAGGGCGGCCCCCATTTGTTCCACTATTTGCATACGATACAAACGAGTGAAGACAACGATGTCCTTTGCAAAGATCGTTGGCCGTCGACAATAAAAGTGTATTTGCGAAGAAATTTAATAAAGCGGAAGTGGACTGCTATTAGGGCGCGCCCCTGAGAGTTGTCCGTAGTCCGTACGTAGTCGTAGGTGTACGGAGGAGGTCGTACTGCGGCCTTGTTATGCCAGTAATGGTAATTCATATTTATTTAGTTGTGAGTGTTGCGACGCTGAACCGACGCGCTGGCGGCGGTCGGCACTGAGGACACGTGTCGGATATCGGCGTTAAGATAAATATTGTCAGCGGAAACGTTATTGTTCGGTTTATACTTTATTTAATTTGTAAAATATTGTAGATAAGGGATTAAATACAATAGCTTTGTATGGTTTGGTGATAAGCGACAGTGAGTCACGTCACGCTGTGTTGGGCTATCAAACTTATGGTTTGATCACGGTTATTAAGCGTCATTGATATTTATTGGTAGTTTCACTAATTCGGCTAAATCAACAGCTTCTAAGAAAGGAAAATATTCCTTGGAGCTGAAAAGTGTAAGTAGTACGAATAGAGAAACTTAATAATAAAACGCGTTTACTTCAACAGTTTAAACTGCACATTACCAGTAAGCAGTTTATCTACTTGGAATTCAATCAATAATGAAGGGAACTCGTGTTCACCTGGTATTATAAATTCGCGGAATTTGTCTCGTTACCAATATCGATAGCGTCTCGCTCGAAGGGGCGAGCTCGTGGGTCTTCATTCTACGATACACTGAACGATTTCGCTTTAACGTTATAAATCCAGGGGAATATTATTTTTTAACTTAAGGATCGAATAACGTATTAAGGAGATTTTGGCGGCTTTCGTGGAAATCTGCCTATGCTTAGTTTAAGTATATTATGGTATAATATCGGACTGACTTGTATATAAATCGAGGAAACGTCCTAGTTCTATTAATGTAACTTTGTTTTCGTATTGATGATTCCAAAGCGTTCCAAGACATTCCACCTGATAATTTTTTGCTATTTAAGTCCTATTTTACGATCAATAACTTTAGTTTGTGTCGAATAATTTTGTTTACATGAACCTTTTCCTTCAAAAAGCAACTTTCGTAGCACGTTCGTAGCACTTCGTAGCGTCGTAGCACTCGTAGCACTTTACAATAATAGATAGAATATAGAATCTGAGTCAATAATAGAATAATATAACTCGATAATAGAATCTTTTACTTGGTACTCCGAGATAAAGAAACTATCATCAAAAATTGTAAATCATATCAAATCTCCAATAAATTCTAATTATTAAAATTATAAAGAACTTGATTGTGACTATAATCTGTGGCCAAAATGTGGTAAAATCCATGGACATTTCCAAATATAATTCCAAAGAGTTTCCTACGTTATTTGAATTTCCTTCACCGTTATCCATGAAGGTTGGTTCACTAATTCCAATATGTGATGGCGCCGCCGCGTCGCCCTACTTGTTGCGCACGACGCCGCTCAGTATTTACGTTCCAACCAAACAATATCGACTCTTTCACTAAGCACACTCAATTGTTATGTCTCTATCTACATAGTATAGATATAATGTCGTCAAACACGTTCTACTTTTATTTTTTAGGAGTATTGTTCTTATTAATATGGCTGTGGAGAAGGCTTGGCAGTATTCCATTGGTTTTTTGAAGATTGTAAAATCAAATAATGAGTTTTTTTAAATCTTTGTATTGAAGTATGCTTTTTAATACAAGTGAAGTCTGCAAGACTCTTTAAAGTGATAATATATAAAGCTTTAACGACGCCATGTTTTCCAAAACCTACTTACTTCTAAACTAAGTGTAGTGCAGTATATTTGCGCGGTCCAACCGCAAACGAACTTCTCGAATATTCGAGAAAGCACGTTAAGGGTAATAAAAGACGGTCGCTCGTGTGTAATTTGCGCCTTTGCTCAGCTCATCACGACCAGATTGAAATTCCTTTCGCAGCCCCACGTCGGCGGCTGGCTGGCGCCTCTACTTGTTGCGTTGTGAAACGTCATAACTACCCTTACGTGAGGATATTATGCGATAGTTTGTTTTATTTGCGTCCGACTTATCAACCACTATCTTCGTAATAGATACGGGGAGCCCTTGGTGTTGAAACACCAATAAATTCTGTCGTAATGTTGACATTCACGCAGTTGCAAAATGATAAATTGTAGTCAACTTACGGTTTCTGATGTCACTCAATAAACAGATATTGTAAGTCACTACTTGACAAAAAGTTAAGGTTCAGTTTCATTGATTCAGATTAACGTGTTTAAAATGTGAAATACAATAGAATACAAAGATAGTAGAAGCATCGTAATTCGTACTCGCTTTGAAAGTTAAACTTCACAACTAAGTTTAAGAACAATCGTGCAAATGGAATTCGAGATTCCTCGAGTAACTGCATGGTGTTGGATGCACGGATGTCTTACTGATTCGTGTTTAAGACCGTGTTTAACATTGAGCTTCGCCAACAAACTGGTTAGAAAAAGGATTGCCGCATAAATGAATAGCTAAACAATCGACCAGTTGCTTTATGTAAACTAAGACAGATTTCCAAAGTAATTACAAAGTTCGGTTAACTTTAAGGCTGTGGAGGTACTCAATATATTGTTAAAGTTCGCTATTTTAATGATATTTTATCGTTGTCATTGTAAAAGTCTTTTCGAATGACATGCTAATACGTTAGTAATGTTGAAAAGCGTCTGCGTTAAAGAGAAAAAGCTCAAAGCTTTTTAAATTCAATAAGGGAAGTCGAGTCGTGAAGCCGTTCGATGCTCCTATGTGAAGAAGCAAGTAAATGAACTACAAGTCAAGTAAATAAAACCAATTTGCGTCGTCGAAGCTCCAATCAGTTTCTTAGAAGTGCGCTGTGAGTCGGTGCGCCGCGCGACAAACGTGACCGTTCTGATTAATGGCGAAGTGTTCACATGTTATTAATTAATTAGTTGCTGCAAATTAATATTGTGAGGCTTGCAGTTGACGTGAGGCTGCAGGCCGTCGCGTCGCCGACATGCGTCACCGCGTGCCGTGATTGCGCTTTGCGTCACTGCAGCGCCGTTTAATTAAAGAAGACTTACAGTTCGGCTGCACATGTAACTAATAGCGAGGCGATGAAGGCGGCGCCGGAGAGTGAATCCTCAGAAATGTACCGTTTGATAGCGATACGTTCAGTACGTGGGCGTGAATAATTACTTGTTTAACTAGTTTTGTATGCGATTTCAATCAGCGGTACCGTTATTTACGTTAATAGTTACGAGGGTAACCTTTGATGTCTGAGTTTAAATATTCTAAGTAAAGTTTCACGTAATGAGTTATTTAAAAGCGAATATCGAAATGCAGCAAAAGTGCTATGAGTATAAAAGCAAAAAAATAAAATTCTTTACGATACTCAAGATGGAAATCTCAGGGTGTATGAAAGAAAAACAGACATTCTTGAGGGCCACGGAGCCCCGAGCGGGCACTTAGCTTCGGCTATTAAGGGCGCTGTGACCGCCAGCGAGACGAAACGACGAAAACTATAAAACCGTTAAAGCAACGTTTCAGCAGCCGTAAAGAGCGTCGCAAGATCTGTTGACAATGTCGCCCCAACCCGCCATAAACCGTATGCACCCGGCGAAGCAGTAAAACTTAATGGCACTCTGATTAAACTTATCTCTGGGGCTGGCAAATCACGACCTCTAATAAGCGCTCATTCACAAAATCCTGCACTTTTTAGTAGTTGCATAGTCTGGATTCCGGCGGAATATGTCAAGTGTAGAGCTATGGCTTCTTGGCGCGGCGCCCGCCGGCAGCCCGACATTGGTTTGTTGTCCTAATACGTTTACTTGTGCATCGTACAAATAGCAACACTAAATGCTTTAGGATGCTCTATAAATTGTGTGGATTGTGCCCAACTACTGCATTGTATCGTTTTATTATTTGATTCATTAACATGCTATTTGGAAGTCAACTTGCTTAAACACAATTTGCATTCGAACTGTTTCAGAGTTACAGAAGTATAGGAAAAGGTTTCAAGTTCCTCCAACAAATATAAAGTAACAAGTGCTCGGTTGAGTCAAAGATAAGATCTTCGTCTAAGCGGGTAGACTAACGAGGCGTAACTTTAAAATACTTTCATTTATAGCGAGCTCCCGCGATATCCAGTACAGACGTCTTTATGTACAAACTTGTCTACTTAGCGACGACTGTATGATCACACTGAGACACCAAAAAACTGGAGATAGTGCGGGGTAATGCGAGGTCGCATAAAACGAGGACTCTCAAAACGCTTTACAAGTGCTGGAAGGATGTTATAAAGGTTTTACGATCGCGTTCCGTCAGTGAACGTTGCATTGGCCTTAATGGACGACCTAAGTGCATAGGGACATTCATGACAGCGGTAAAGCTGTAAGAAAACGCTTGCAATACGAATGGTTATACCACTAACGGTTCATTAAAGAGAAATAAACGTGACCGCAGTTGCCGGAATGTTTGTAACGCTCACAATGATGACCGACACGGCCCGCAACGACGCGCGACGATTCTCATTGATAGTATTGTCACTTTTGTAGGGACACGGGAAACGAGATACTGGGGCCAGCGTCTAAAAGTATTCTGATAAATTACTACACAAAATGTCGATGACTAATATTCCTACTTGCTGAATTGTTATAAGCCCGTTCGTGTTTACTACACTACATTAGATATAACTGAAAAGTTACATTAAAGTAGATGAGTCGCGTTTTTGTAAACAAAATGAACGATTAACGTTCGCTTAACATGTACATTATGAACGGAAATAAAACGCTAAATAAATAGTATGTTAAATAAAAGCTTTCGACGCGTTGCTCTCGACTCGACATTTGATTTACTTTGTGTTGAAACGTTTATCTAGAGTGATTCATCACATTGGACAATAATGAGGGAGATTCAGTTCGGAAGTAAAACAAATCCACGTCATCGATTAGTAATTCGAGACTTTTGGGGTTTATTCCATTTTTCCATTTACCGACGGCAAATGAGAATCTAATAGTTATGAAGCACGATCATGTTTCCATAAAGTGGTTTTCATTGTAAAATGAATTTATTCATTACCTTCGAGTTTTATTTTGCAGTTTTTCACGATTTTTAGAATTCATTATAATAACTTTGTATGTTCGTATTCATATATCCTAAAGGTGGTATTAATGACTATTCTTAGTAGTTTACAATCTTACCAATGTTTCGTAAAATGTGACCGAATTTCGAGTCGACAATCCTATTCTATTCTGACTGTCAAATACCTAAAAGACCCTTTTTTACGTTGAAATGAAAATGCCAATGAAACCCTAACCAATATTCTCTAAATCAAACAGTCGAGTGATTTAATTCCCACAAGCTTTTATTTAAACAATAGTGAATAACTATTGGATCCGAACGTAACTACTCAACCGAGTCCACTCGTAACTCTGCCCTTTCCAATCCAATTCCATAAAACACAGTGCTATTTCAAGTTTCAATCAACATGTCCCGGAAACGTTTACTGGGTCATTGTACCAGGAACACAGAGAGTCGCAGGTGATGTAGGCTTTGTATAGGGTGTGCTAGGCAATGGCTAGACAGACGTCGGCGTCGAGCTTGTTTTAGCGGCTGATCGATACGCCCGGCCCACCGCGCCCTACTTTGCTGCTGCCCACAACACTATTTTCTTTTTCCCTTTATTTAAATACAACTATGAATGTATTATGAACAAACCCATTGCGATTACGTACCTCATGTAGTCTGTTTAGTTGAAACAAATAGTAATGCTAGATATAATGTCCAATAAATAATTCAACGTTTGCAAAAGGAATAGGAATCGCCCGATAAAATTCCAACGTACATTCTTAAAATAGGAGTAAAAGAAATTGAGCGTCGAAGAAATGTTGATGTATGTATAATTCTTCCTTTCTACTCGTTCTATTACGACTTTTTACGTTGGGATTCGTCTTGATTTTAAAAGAAAGAATAAACACAACGGAAAGTAGAAAAAAGGGAAAGCGACCACAATTTTATACGCCAAAAAACAAAGTGACAGAAGTCAGCGCTGTAATGCCGAGCTCAACAGCTAATTACAAAGAATAGTACCAAAGCTTGGCGCGGACATTATTAAGTAGGTACTATGAACCCTCCGCTTTGTAAACTGGAAAGTAGGTAGGAATCGCCCGCATTTTTGGCATACTTGCGACAACCAGTCTAGAAAGTGTCGTTCGAAAATTTATGGTAAAATGTAAGACCCTGACAAATGAACTTTACGCAGTTCGACGGGACGTGATGCCAAAGACAATGTGAATGTAAAATAGATTCAACAGCATAAATTCTCGTTGTACTGTTTTCTTTTACTGACTGGGAAACAGACGTGAACGTGGAAATACGTATGAAAGCTACGCTAATGGAAAATTGACTTCCTGAAAAGCAACAGACAAACATGAAGTTTTTATTTATAAAAAAAATCTTTTCGGTAATTCCTTTCTGATAGTGTTACACTTCTGCACTTCGATTTTTGTAACATTGAACAAGTTACGAAAACGTGTACAAAAATAGCATTTAAAGAAAATGTTTTTCTAAAACTGAATAGCATTGTGTCGTGAGTGAGTTTAGTACAAGAATCATAAGTCGGTGGTCTCTCGTCGGGTTGTGTGCAGTGTTTCTGCGCGACTTGTAAAAGCCTTTCCTTTACGAGAAAAACTTTTATAATTAAAGGACATCAAAGAACCGCCGCGATGGGGTTACACTTTAGATCGTTATTCAAAGCGGCTGTAACCGAGATAAGGGATCTTTTAGCGCCTTTTCAATAGAAGTTTATTTTATGAACTGTGACAAGGAGATAAATCTGTTTCTAAACATATAGGTAGGTATAAAATTAAATATTTTTGGTGCATGATCCATAGATTATGTGGAAAACATTGCAGAAACCATCATGATGCGACATAGTCCAATAGAAGGACGACAACAGACTATCTGTGTGGTATATTACCTTAAAAAATAACAGGCCATTTAACTACTCATAAAGTTATTGAATTTTCACTAATCTTAACAAATAAAGTCAACCTAAATCAATAAAGAGGTATTTGTATCATTTCCTTATCGATTACATTTCGTGCTACAAATAGCATCAGATAAATACGTGCCCTACTACTGAACGGAGTAGCATTGATAATCTACACTCGTATGCGAAACAGCCGCTCGATGAATACTAAAGACGTAATCGCAATGATACCCGTACACTGATGCGTTTGGACAATATCGTTAAGTCTACATCAGTAGTGGAGCAGTAATCAACTCCCCACTGGCGACTGCAGAGTAATTGATTGGTCTCAGACGCAGACAACAAAAGATAATACCGAGTCTCGTGGTAAATGGATTTGTCAACTGCTGCGCTAGTAATTAAATAAATACACTATTTGTTTCTTTTCTCGTGTACGGTTAGTTTACATGCTGACAAGTTTTATCAGAGCGGGCGCATGGCTTTTGTCTAGCGAAGTAATTTGCGAGTTCTAATTGTTTGGAGAAGGTAATGTTAGTTCAGTCAATTTTGTAGTAGAGTGCTTTCCTGTTGTTCATTGATTGATTCTATTAAAAAAATACTGAAATAGCTTAAAACACACTTAAGGTTTAAGCGAGGAAGGTTAACTTATAAATACTCGTAGTTACGTGAATCCGAGGTGGTGCGCCACATGCCGCATCCATTAATTATATTTCTAGAAATCAAAGTAATCGTATTTATTGTGTTCAGTGTGATATTTATAGATGGTCTCCTTTGCGGAAAATTGGAGATTAATTAACCTTTTCCCTCAAAATTTACAATAAACATAAGGAAAACCGCGTATAAAAGCTTAATTTACTTTTGGTCTTTCGTCACCAAATCACGTTTGATGAAATTTATTAGATTTTGATACGATTAAAACGTTACATACCTACCTACATACAATACAAAAATCTTTTCGGCATTACGTGCCCACGTATATTTGTGCGGCGTATATTATAGTTGGTTAGTGAGGGGAGAAGGGGGAAGGACATCAATCACTGAAACCTTTTTGTCAAGTTGCCACTTCGACACGTTTCCCCAATGTTATGGTTAATTCAAGTTGGCGTAGTTCGAGCTTTTGATGTTAAGGGTTGAACTGATATATTTGTTAAGAAAATATCCATTTTTATTGAACTTGTGGATGCCACTATAAAATGTTTATTCCAAGTTTAAATCCAACTCTGAGCTATCAGGGTTTATGAGCTAGATTTCTGTGATTTTTGTAGAAAAAGAACGAACACTGCGGAGACCTTTATATCTTTCGCAAGTCTTGGTATAATATATTTTAAACGATATTATCCACCGGGGAGGGTTTATATAATTAGACGAACAGTAACGATAAAATCGATTAACTTTATCGTGGCTTTTTAATCGTTTACGTAAACAAAGCGTGATAATGCAGCGGCCGACACCGGCACCCGGCACTCGGCGCCCGGCACCCGGCACCCGGCGCCCCACCTGATCCCTTTATATGCTCTCTCAACCTTTAACTTTTTAAAAGACCGTCTCTGTCTACCGACAAACAATTTAACCGTATAACTTCGCCGAATAGACTTTTTGGAGGAGATTTGTTATTCACTCAAAAGTTTTAAGTGGCTGTGAAACATCGTTGTCAAAGAATTAAATAACTACTCGCTTTAAACGATTTCATGCTTTAAAGTTGTAACGTAGGGTGTATAATTGTATGTAGTTTGTTCGCGAACAGTTGTTAGTCGACACGTCGATCTCGGAAGTTTCGCCGTCAGGTTGCGGTGAATCGAGAGTATTTCACTTGACGGAATGTAGATGTTTGTACTTGTCGCGGATCGGGTTAAACTTTAATAGAATTAGGACGGCCTTCCCCTACAGAAAAGAGAGTTGTACACACTATTGCCATAAGTTTTGATTTGATCCGAACTTTTGACCCGATGTCACTTGGTGAAGTAGATAGGAGATAGCTATACTAAACAACTACAGAATAGCAGCAATATCTTCTTTGAAAGTATTTCGATACGGAATTACTCCTGAACTCCACCTCTTATATTCGAAATTACTTACACTAGAGGTTTGAGTTCAACACTTATCGGAGATATTGCCAGTTCTATCAGACGAACTCAGCTTTAATCTACTAAAGCTGGGATTAAGACTTTTATCAACAGTTATAAGTCCCGTCTGCAGCAAAAAGTCCGAGAATCTTTTCTAAAATTAGAGAACCTTGCGTATGTTAGAGAGAAGGCTTAATTCTTCGTTATTAAGAAAGTCGATGTTCGATAAGAGGCGTGTGTAATAGCCCCCCGGCGCGCTGCCGGGCCCCTCCATTAGTGAGCGTGTTGGCTGCGGAACCCTGCGACGCCCAGCGTGGCGCCGCGCGCTACCCACGACTTCAACCACTCTCTTTTTCAAAGACATTCATCGCAAATTAATATAATCAGCTCCCCAAGGAAGCATAATTTCATATTTCTTCGAAACGAAAGGCTAGATATTATTTTGCACCAATAGTAGGCTGCTGGATAGTACGAAAAGCGCCCATCTTGTCAGATCAGGTATTCTACGAAATTTTATAATGAAAATAACTGGCTAGCTGTTGACAAACCCTGGAAAAGCTAATAAGAGTCATCGTAAAATTACAAAAAGGGCCAGTAACCGGGTGTCGGTGAAACTCGTTAGTTTCCACGGACATGACATAATTGTGATAACCGCATTTATTCGCGTCCGGAACTCTTGGATGTTAAAGTTAATTGAGTTATTTTCTCCGGCGGCCTGTGCGTTCTGACATGTGTACTAGTCTATCTGCAACGATCTAATACTGAATAAAAGAGTCAAAACGAACTGACGGCCTGTGTTTACAGCAAAAGCTTAAGTAAAGTAAAGTCAGCTAAAGTAATTAAATTACGATTTTAGTTGACTTGTTCGGTGTTGTCAATATGACTGACAGTAAATGAAAAAAGTATGTCTTTCAATATTTGAAGTACTTTTGACAATCCTAGTGATGTAGCGGTAGAGATACATAAAAGTACCATATTACGAAACACGTAACGAAATATCGTAATTTTCATATTCGATATGAATCCTATGATACTATTCAAAGCTTTAGGAAAAATAACTGAAGTAGAAGAATCGGTATCAAGACAAGGTTCCAATGGCGTGTAGCCTAGGAGGCGGACGGTGACTTAATGCAAAAATGCATAAGAAGATGGATTTTCATGCTCAAAGAATTCCATTCACAACGTGCCAGTGTCTGCTAGATTAAGAACTTTACTGCGACGAATAAAGTTTGGAATAGAACTCATTTTGAATTTTAATGACATAATATTGGGTCGGGTCCTTAAAAGCTTTTTGTTGGCTGTTATGGCTTACATAGAATTTTTGATTATTGTGATATTATTATGACGCATTTAACGACAAACTGAGTTCCTGGAATTTATTTAGGGATATGAAAATGTACATTACACATACTTTTTAAACAGTCATTTGCATTTGTAATCAACCAACGAATCAAAAAACCCTGTGATTTCAAAATATAACTCTAAAATTGTCATAATGAAAGGGCTCTGTAAATTTCTAGCGCACACATAAGATCCACGAGTTTCTGTTGCCGCCCGTGTGGCGTCTAATTACAAATGTTGAATGGAACTTTTTGTTCGGCCAGATTGTCGCGCCACCGAGTTATATTCACTTCAAATTGAATATTAAATTTCCATTGCAATACGAGGAATTTTTAAATTCGTTAGGTGCACTGTTATTTTGATTGTTTTTACTGCACCCTCTAATTTTAAAAGCGAGCTTTTTGCGTACCTGTTCCGAACAGAATATAAAATTGAATGCACAGAATAAAATGAGAGATACTCTTGTAACTTGCAGTGTTCTACGTAACTGCATTGGAAGTGTATGCGATCTCATTGGGCGTATCGTATAATATCAGTCCATAATATTAATGTCTTCAACGCACGTACAGCTGCAGCTATTTCGGCAATACGACTGCATAATCCGCAGCATCCTATTTTGTAGCGGCTGCATAGCGTAATAATCTCAGCTATTCGGTGGGCTTCGTCAGCGCTCGGCTCGACAGGCACTCGAGGCGGCTCGAGTCTCGGGCTCAAGGCTCGAGGTGGCTCGAGCCCGCGGCCTGAGAGTGCTGGCGCGGCGGAAGCGGGCCCTTACGTGCTTGTCGTCACGACACGCCGCCTTTGTCCACCCACTAGGCTTATTTGCTGAACAATGAAAAAGACGAAAGCCTCCCACATATTTCTGCAAAGCTTCTGCGATGACTCGAAGGAAAAAGTATTTATCGCGTAGAAAATATGCCATGATTCGAAAATAATAGAGGCCGCCCCCTGTCAGTTTAGAATTCATTGTATTGATTGATGAAAAGGCTATTATGAGATTCCAATAGATTTCGCGAATTTTTCATTTTCGTTTTTACGCGACTTTGCTATAAATCGATTTCGGGTCCAATTTATCAAGCTTTCTAAATACTCGTCTTAGGCGAGTCGTGTCTGTGAAATTGAGACGAACATCGAAAATGGCTAAAATTATTTTAACATTCTTACCGCATGTCGTTCTGGAAGCGAGCGACAATTAAATTCAGAGGGTGTGAGCTCTAAGTGGGTACGTGTTCCTTTAAAATGTTATTAAGGTGGAATCCTGATTTGATTCTGAAGACTACTACAGTACCAGCATACGTTCGCAACTTTATGATTTACTACAAGAGACGTACATTTGAAACGATCAACATTGATATTGGGAAGGTTTTTGTGATTAGATACGCGTTTCAATTTCTCAATTCAGTCGGTCCGTCGGAGCGCGTGAGCGATGCGCACGTCGAACTAGCGTGACAGCCGCCTGGCGCCCCCTTGTGGTTAATACACGCGGCTCGCTAACACCGAGTGTCGTGTAAGTATTTTCCGTTGGATACATTGTCTTTTTGTTACAAATATTTGGTCCGAGTTTCATAAGGTCGGGATTCATGAAATGATTACATGTATAACCATAAATATGACAAATGTCCTTATTTTGGATTTCGTATCCTCTCCAGCACTTCCAATGAAATCCCAAAACAATTAGTTTTCAGTAAACCGAGCTACCCCTACATTATTGATTTAAATGTCTTGCAGTAATTCGGTATTCAGCCTTAGTGATTTGTTGGGTAAACCTTACGTGGAAAAATCCTGATGTTCATTTGAATTTCTCTTCTACAAGTCAATAATGTATGTTGGTGGGTACGATACCGTCTTGTTGAGATTAGTTTTTGAAGTTTATTTTTCAATGCAGTAGTTCCGTGCTCATGTCAAAGGAGCTGTCATAAATTTATGAAAATAATAGCACGCGATCGAGTCGGTTCTCTAACCTCTGTCATCATAGAATAACCACAGTCACGGAACAAACATTGCTATTGGAATGCTTTGAAGTATTGTAATATATGATTTGGCTTCTATCTGCATTGAGTCTTTGGTGTATTTTTTTGTAAATGCGAGGGGCTTCCTACCTGTACTTTGGTATCGGTATTTAAAATCATGTCAAATCAAGCGATTTCAGTATGGAGGATCGCGGAGGAGAGCACTTGAAGCGGCCGAAGGGTCCGGAGTGCACTCCTGGCGAGCCCGTCACATTATTCGACCTACTTAGCGGCAACAGACGAGACGAGCCGAGGTGTCGCCCGGAGCCGCCTACTTGATATTGTCGTGCTTATGGACGACTCCCTGTTGAGATCTACGAGTATTTTTATGATCCTTTTGTAAGCGCCACGAAATTATAAAAATCCTGATAGCCGTTCTAAAGTTCTTCAACGTCAATTGAAAAGTGATGACGCTTTGTGTTATTTTATACCTTTATTTTCACATTTTCCCATCTACAATGTCAGAATAAAGAATGCGGTAAAAGAAAGTGCCTAATAAACGTAAGTCACAATACAAGTTATAAAATGTTACGTCTGCCACACACCAGCGAGTTCCATCTACATGTATACGGACTACGGAGGGTATAATATTAAACGTAAGAAAATAAGGCTTCAACGAAAACGAATTGAAAAATTCAGTCGAGTGAATTACGGGATAGCTCCTAATGCCAAGATTAAGCAGGATTGCCTCTGCTTGAATATTTCCCTCCTTCTGTAAATAAAACACCCACATCTATTGGGTTGGTAAATTGAGAGCTCAGCAAGACAATTTACTTTTGTAATTTTCTTTTTATATCAAAATCTGGTCAAGTATATTGCGTTAGATGATACGAGCGGTTCGATATCGGTCGGCGAGTGACAGCGGCGGCCATATTGGTCGCATAAATCAAGCGGGCGGCGAAGTGACACCGCGCGCCGTAAGCGATCGAGTGTCACCCGTCTAGAAATAAAAGCAAGAAAATTTTTCACTAGTTGAGTGGTTTACTCCGAGGCATGCGGTGAAATTTGTCTCGTCTGCTACCCACTTACTTGTTGTTTATGTTTCGTCTTCTAATTTGGAGACTCGGTTACTTAACAACTTGGTACGTTGTTTATCTGTGTTTGTGCAAAATATTTAATGTTGTATTTTAGTTACATAATCTTCTTCAAACTTGCGTTTTCCTACTACCGGCTACTGACGGAATCTGGTTCGTTTTAAAGCTTTAGTTACGCAATGATTAGTTAGGGTAAACGGCTTATTGTTCAACTTCTAATTATTTTTTACTTGAGTATTTTTGTGACTTCACCAATGTTTAAATGTTTTACGCACGGTTATTCGTACAGTTCATTTTAGAACAATCACGTTTGTGCGGCTTCTACGCAAAACTGTTTGCGGCCACGCAATTTGAAGTCCTTTAAGTTATTCAGTTGTTTTCCTTACTTCCAATTTAAATTCAAAAATAGATCCATCACTTGCGCAACGTTACTTCAACAAGAGTTAGCACAAACGTGCTACAGTAAAATCTGTACTAGCATACAGACAGGCACTTAGTTTTATTATATTAGTATAGATTACTAAATCAAGTCTAGCTGCATTAGCGATGGGAAAGGATATCGATACGCGCGCCGGCGTCGAGTTTCGCGCGGTTGCATGTTAGCCGCAAGTTATGCATTCCCAGTACATATTACTGTTACAAATCAACACACACGGGAATTTGTTGCTACTATACATGTAGCAATAGTTTTACCCTTGAAGTCTTAGGTTATAGCCTAAGACTTCAAGGGTAAAACTAGTGATGGTTGGGTATTAGATATAGGTACGAAGTTCGAAGTTCTATGAGATGTTGGAAATTCGCTTCCAACAGTTTCACACGTTTGAGTTTTTTTTGTCAAAGATTGAAATAACGATAGGCAGAATTAGTGACGGTATGAATAAAGTTTATCAATGAAATAGTCAATACTCAGAAGTATTGAGTCAACGGAAGCCATGTACGATTGCTTGGTCTGTAAAAAATATTTTCATTAGTTTTATGCGTATAAGGATGGTATGGATTATTATAGGTTCTTCATAATTAATTGCATTGTATTGTACAGCAGTTTTCTGAGAATTGTTGCTAGCAGGACTGAAGGCCACCTAATGAGGCACCTGTCCGCAGTGCATATTGTATTGTTGGCAGGTGTGTCTAGGAGGTGGTGGAATTAAATATTATTAGTTAAAGATTAGCGTTGTCATTTATTGTGTGTTATAGTCAATTATACTAACATACAATCTCGTAAAAACTGGCACCTAAAAATCAAATAGAATCATACACACACACGCACACTCACACTCATAGACACACAGGCATACTCACACTCATCACTCATCTCTCACACACTTTTTCTTGTTTTTGCTATTATTTTTGGTATTTTTTTTTCTCATTTTTCCTTTTTTTAATTAAAAATAAATAATAAGAATAGAAATAAGTAATTAAGTATAAGTTTAATTACCCACATATTTGTTATTATTGTAATTACTTTGCTATGGAAGAGCGGGTTCTCCTAACACAGGCTAATATTGCTTAAAAGGATTCCCCAAACACAACCCCCATTGTTGTAACACATTTCTTGAATAAAACATTTTATATTTTATTTTGTATAGGTTAAGGAATACTAACAAGTTTACGGGTTATCTACCTGAATTAAAGATAAATAAATACATAATATTATGTGAAATGATAGTCTAAGTAAAGGGCAGGGTGTCACTACACTATGTGTTTGCAAATGTTTCATGCATTTCCCTCACGCGACAATAAGGAGTGGTTCGCACAAGACTTACGATTAATGGATCCTTTCTATGGTTAATATTCCTAAGTACCTACTTTGTTATTTCATCGTCATTAATAATCGAATTGAATTTCTAATCTTGTCTGTTCACTGCCTATTTCGTTAATTATGGAAATATATTGAGACAACAGGATTAGTAAGGCTTGTTGATGATTCATTGTGTAAGTAGTTTTACTCTGTTGTAATTGAAAGAGATTGTTTCAGGATTCTCTTTCATTTATCTTTTCGTTTCGTTGTATTTTAGTTCCATTTTGATAAACGCAAATAAAAGGCGTAGTTTATCCTTGACACAGGTAAACGATGACTTGTAAACTAAAGCAATGGGAAATATAAAAGCATTTCATATCACACGTCGCGAGGCGTGACCGAATTTTCCGTTCTCCGTGACACTCAATATTACCCGATCTTTTTCTTTTATGTTAAACCAATTTCGTTCAGGGTAAAAATCAAAATAAACTCAATGTGTCTTTTATACATAGTTTGGTCGACCGGACCAAGAATTCGGCAAACTTTTGAATAATAAAAACAACTCTACCGTACTTGATATCCAATATTTCAATAAAGCTCCAAGTTTTGGGCATGAGAAAATGGAGAGGCGAAAAATTACATTACGAAGGTCTAGGAGATATTGAGGCTCTCTTATCAGACGAACATATACCTAGCGGGTAGGTTGTGCACATGAGATGTCGTTCGGTGCGGCCAGATGGAGTTATTACATGAATAAAATCGCTCGTACGACTTTCATTTCGACGTCTCTACTACAAATTGTGATATAGTGGACGTATGTTCGTTTTAAGATGCATCCGTACTTTGAGCAGACCGTATTCCGTAAAATAGAGTGGTTTCAGCTTTGGATATATGGCGTTTTAAGTTTTTCATTTGTGTCATGTATTTAATATTCAAACATAGACAAACCTTGAAAAGTCGGGACTAGGTATTAATCAAAACTGAACCGTAAATGGAAATGAATAAGTACAATGATTGAATTCAATAAAATCAAACACAAAATCTGTAGTAGTCAATCATTAAACATTCAAGAGGGCACGTGTAGCCGCTTTATTACTAAACCATAAACATATATTTTGATGAAGACTCTTTCCATCTATTATCTTATTGAATATTGTAAAAGCCCTCGCGTAATTCGTAAAATATTCCACTCGCAGTTCCCTGAACGTTTAATATTGGATAAAATACACCCTAACGTTCCTCCGTATTCCCCCGTTGTTCATATCGGCATGTTATTCAGATTATACACGAATATTTCAATGCTTTCTACTAAATTACAGCTCACGAAACTCTTTTACTTAATGTCGTACGTTGGAGCGTGGCCGTGTGTACATCATGCTACAAGCGACAGCGATGCCATGACAAGTAATGCCTATACTAAAATACAATGAACTGAAATATTAATAGTTTTAGTTCCATTTCCATCGAATAGATTTCAGTGGAAACAGAATAACTCTATATGAATTCTTAAACAGTTTTCCGTAAATAATTATTTTATAAGTAAGTAAGTAGACTTATGTTTTCAAGACAATAACAGCATCAGCTAATGGTTTCTCAGGGCCGCGTTTTCTTCATAACCACGGAGTCCGTATACAATTTGCATACTGTTATTATAGACGAAAAATTGCAACACATTAGGCGGCTCCGTCTTAAATTGTAAGAGAATGGATTTCCTTGAGCAAATACGCCCGTTTCATTATTCTAAACAACGAATAAATTTACCGAGGGAAAACAAAACAATTGTATTCATTTTGAGCGACTGCGGTTGCTGCATTACTTGATCAAATTATTCATTCCTACTTTTTCTTTTTACTTTGCTTCTTACAATATTTTTGTTGAACGTTAAAAGAATATCACCCACAGAATAACCCACCAAAAACAAACCAATTAACCTCCTGATTGGTATGGCTATATAAAATAAAAATCGCGTCAAATGGCAACTGTCAGCATTTTGGACGAAACGGTGCCCTTTAATTAGATTCGAACCGGGCATAACCGGCTTATTCCAGCTTAGGCCGGTTCCGCGTAAACACAGCCGTGCCACTGCAAAAATGACCAACTAATTGGCTTAGAACATTGTGTTACGCAGTTTTCGTATCCAATATTCTGTGGATTGGTGCTTTGTAAAAAAAGAGCATTTTTTTCTTGTTAGTCCGATTTAGATAGGCGCGGACTGGTTTATCTGGGGTCGCCTTTGTAATGGCGATTTGGGGCTTTTATCCGTATTAAAATAGTACTCGGTAAATACTTTTTAACGTTGTCCCCAAAGTCCATTAAATGCCAAAGGTTTGTGGTGAATACGGCAAGATGGCGTGTTGGCGTGATTGTCGCGGTGAGTCGGCTTCCGCTTGCCGGTGCTTGTGTACCGGATGCGTTACGTCTCCCGCGTCTACCGGCTGTTTCCAACTCATCTTGTTTCTTTGTATGTACACTTGCCACGACACAGCGAAATTTTAGGGTTAAGTATTTTGTGCTTGCTATACACAGATAGGGAGATGGTGGTGTGTAATAACCACATTTACCTTTGAGTACATTTTTACGTATGTTTAAGTAGAGAAAATTGGCTGAAACAATTTTAATCCTTGCTCAGTGAATAATAAAAGCAGCTCGCAAGCATAGAAGTGTTACAAAAAGTCAAAGCTCAACGAGTCTAAGTGGGTCTCAAAGAACCTCTATTTGGTGGGTATGTTAATTTAACGAGCGTTTATTAAGTAAATAGCCGAGAGTTGTGTAACGTAAATGAAAGTGTTGTTCGGTCGTTTTGGGCTGGAGCTTGGGGCGCGGGGTACACTGGGTACAGCGCCCGACGGCGCGGGAGTGCGGGATGCTCACACTTGGCTGGGCGTCGCAGCCACCTTACGGTTCAAATACTTTTCATGTGTGTAAACAAAACGGTTCTTACGGGACAAAATTTACAACGCTTGATTTCCTTTCAATTAAATGCTTCTAAACTCTTTGACATACTCGTAAAATTTCACACTTCAGTGACGCTTAAAGATTATGTATTTTAGAATGTTATGAAAGGTTTCGATAAAGTTATATTTAGATGTCTATTTTAGGATCGTAATACTACATCTGGCTTGTTATAAATGACTTTTTTTTATCTCGAGGTTGCGCCAATGACCAGATAATATTATGTTTAATTATAAGGTATGTGGGTTGTTTTTCTTTTTATTAATATTGATATTTAGGTTATAATGTACATTATATACAGATGTGTTTTTTGTGTTTTAATACGTAAATAGAAAAACTTAGCTAACATAAAATAATAACAGAGCGCTGATATACAGAATCCCTTAAACATTTATAGCTTCAGCGCAAAACAAAGTTAAACTTCAGAGCGTACTGTCAAGTTCTCAACGTAAGTAAAGAGTAAAGCTTCATCTCCACAATATCATTGTTTGAAGCACGTTGGAAAAACGTAGGAAAGCGGAGAGTGTCCCAGTTACTCCCGACGCTACAGTTTCAACCACAACTAGACACGAACTTGCTTTAGTCGAGTCACCTCAAGAAAGGTTTCGCGTGTATTAAGCCTATAACAAACTGTGAACTTCCACTACACAGCCTCTGCAGTAAATTTCGGGGTTTTATTGAGCCGTTTTTTCAGTCGGGTTTATGTGGAGACAACGTATGTTCGGCGACAGCACAATAAATTCGAATTTAAATAAAAATCCTTTTCGTTATACGCGACTTTAATAGCCCAATAACAAGCTTTATGTTGTACAGATTTTAGAGAGCACTGTGTTGGATCTAATCAAAATTGCTTACTAATAATGCCTACACAATTAACGTAATTTGCGTGGCTCTCCCACGTTTACTACAGATAATGGTTTTAATGTACCTTAAGTGAATTAATTGAAACCGAGCGGCGAAAAGCCATAGCAACTAACTGCGAGTACAGTCAGGAAAAAGTGAGGTTCGTAATCCTACTGAGGTCGTTGATACACAGGCTTGTGTGTGAAATAGGGAACAACGTGTGTAGCATTGTAGTAGCTATTCATGTGAAGTTTGATATATGGGGTAGCGTCATAGCCACCCGGTCGGTGTACTTGTCGCGATACGGATGACTTTAACTATTGTTTGTCGATATCGATAAAATTAGTCAGACAGTGATATTGTTTCGGAAATTGTACCTACATATCTCCCTTACTTACTTCCCGTTTTCATCGGAATTTTATCATATCATTATCATAAAATAACATTGTTTTTCTTTGTACATTTCACACAAACTAATAATTTTCCTGTCCTTTTCTTTGACGACATAACAAATGTCTGTTTCAGCCATTACGTAGTTTAAAATGTGAGCGTTTCCCGGTACCGACAAACGACGTTGACAAGTAACGTGTATTATCCTTCATTCGAGTATTCCTAGTACTATACTTTGTTTGTTATTTAAATAGCACGCGAGCCTAGCACCAGCCACGACGGCGCCTTGCGCTTTAAATCTTTAATTACTACACGTTTATATGGCCGGAACTGTTTCCCTATGACGATAGTTGCAACGCATTCTGCTTGTAAAGTTGAATCGCGATATGAAACATAGGTATGGGGTTGCCAGACTTTTTTTGAAAGGGTAAAACCAGAGCCAATGCGTGTGCTCTATTACCTATTCAAATGTACATATATCTATGGCAGCAATAAACCCAAAGGTGTAGTAATGTTGTTTAGTTTACCTAATAATTAAATTATCAGTATAGTATTTTGGATGGTTATTAATCGTTTCCATAACGGGACTAAAGGTAAACGTAAATTACAACATAAATTAGGCGAACATTTTGTTCTCCCAATAAATCTGTAATTACTATTTACTCGTTGTGTAATTGACTATTTTCCGATGAGTTTAAATGTTGCCTAGTTCCATTTCATGGAATACCTTATTATTATGTAACATTTGGATTCCTCGTATGCATTAAAAAGCTTGGAAATGTATCTGAAATTACAGTTGAATTATTTACAAGTATCGATTCAAAAAAGTCATGATTTTTTTATGAAAATGCAGTAGTTGTGCAGTTATACCGTTAAATTGAGGCTCGATATACAGGAAGTATTAATTTAATACACCTAACAGTGTACCCTACTACCCTGCTAATGTGGAAGTTCAAGTTGTATCAGAAATGTGGTCGTAATGTCAGTTTGTCGGGCGCTGGGCGCTGGGCACGGGGCAGGCAAGCGGGGGCAGCCGGCGAGGGCAGGCAGGGAGCGTATCGCTACCACAATAATTTACTCGATTACCCGCGTCGCGTGCCCGCTACCACTACAAATAATTCATACGACCCGTCTAGTAATGGCCTTTTAGCTGCCCGTCTAACTTCAAATGTAGTTACGTAGATGTGGTTACCAACTATTGCTATTAAAGTAGCCACTAAAACCTTCAATTTGTGTGTGTCACATGTTGCTATTGGCAGTCGGGAAACAATTGGAAAATTAGCACGGACTTTAGTCGCATAGGGTTTTTAAATCGCACTTGTTATATTGTTAAAAGGCCGCAAAGGACGAGGTTGTCTACTTTCCATTTTTTCATCGATAAAAGGACTTTAATGTAAACTTTGAAGGGTTAGAATATCTTTTGAGCAAAGCGAAGTCTGGTATTAGACTGGGAAAAGTTAAGATGAAAAATAAAAAACTTTATACTAATAAAAAGGAGTGGAGGACGCAAAAGATGTGTGCAAAGATTCGGAGCAGGCGGCGCGACGCAAGGTTTTTTGTCTTTGCAAAGGATCTTTTATTAAGATATGTGTTTGTACGAAACATTGGACAAAAAGCTTACTTTAATACAAGTTAAAAGAGAACTTCGTACGAGGGACTATTTAATATACGACAAAAGCCTTTGAGTAATTCACGAACAATTTATTATAGCTACGTCAGGAATTCATTCAGAATATTTTACAGTTGTCCATATTTCAGTATAGTGGTTTGTCCCACTAGGCGCATGCGACGCCATCATAACTTACAGATATCAATTATTAACGTAAACGTTTTCGGTCGGAGGGTTCAACAATAATTTTAGTGTGGCATTGTAATTTACCCGAGACAAGTCGTCAAGTTGCCTGCTGCCTGGCTGGGACATGTTTAACTTCATTAAGCATTATACGAGCGCACAACATACTCGTTTAAGTCCAATCTAAGTTTTGTGAGAGGACGAGTTTACATGTGAATAAATTATTATCTTGCAGTCGGCAGAGTTGGTGTGAAACCTCGGGAACGCTATACACTCGATGCACGGAATGTCTCGAAATTTGTGTTCAGTTTGTATTTAGCACGATATGATATGATATACAGTGGATTTGGTTAGCAGAGGCTATTCTCAACAAGACTTTACAGAAAACTCATGTAGTTTGTTTAAGATGGGTGATATGACAAGAAATAGGGTCAAAAAACCTCTCTCACAAAAGGAAACTTTTGCTATTAAAACATATTTGCTGTATGTAAACTTATGGTAGGCGTTAAAAAAAATTCTCAAGATTCAGTTTAAGTATTCGTCAAGCCTTTGACTTTCTTTGATGGAATCAACCCATGATTTATCTTGTGTTCATGAGAGATTTTTTGACTTTCTTTTCATATTCGGTATCCAGCCGGATAGTGGGTTACTATCCGGTATACGGCCGGAGAGTAAAAATTGGCCGGATAACGGATATCCGTTTCAGCTCTACAAACATTTCAGAATTTAGTGACGTTAAGACGCAGAGAATATGTTAGTGAGTGTGCCAACAGCCTTATTTACTATCCCCGATTTCATAATAGCCAATTCAAACTGCGTAATCTTATCTGTTTGAGAGCAGGCCCCTATATCGTCTGTAGGACACTTCATGCGGGCTTAGATTCATGCAAGGAATTACTGCATAGGAAGCCTATGTGCTTGACTAATGGACATACTTAATAGCACATATTTTGCCAGGTGGTAGGTGCAAATGACCTCATGCCTACCAATCAACGTTTTGTGGTTTAGCTGGTAATGATGAGGTTTAGTACAACCAAATAGTAATAACATATGGTTTGTCTACCGTTTATCAAAGGACATGGAATACAATTGTGGTAAAGTCAATGGATCCCTGCATTAGACTTCTATACCAAATCTTGCACAATCACCAGCCGTATCTTAAAAGTCGGATCAATATAAACAAAAAATTTGGACAAGTTCCCTAATAGCGTAATAACTTCAGAGTGTAGTCGTAAGTTGACGCCAGCGATATGTTCCGAAAATTTATGAAAATGCGAATAAGAGCGCAATATCAGCGTGGCACATACGCGTACCCGTAGTGCACGAAGTTTGTCCGCCACTGAATAATTAACTCGCTAATGGCCAGATCGCAAATAAACTCCGAATTATTGCACTCAAACTTGCCCCGCGTTAGAACTATGAAACACGACTACATTTAAACAAACTAACAGTTTTTAAACTACTTACAGTAATACGCTGGCTTAATGGCCGCTACATTATTATTTACCCCAGTTATATTCAAATAAACTCAAGGTCTACGCAAACAAGCGCCCGCGTAGCAAACTGCTACGCCGTAGCACACATGAGGAATAGGATAAAATAAAGACTGTCGTGTGGAATTATTAATGAAATATTTATGGTTATAATAAATATTATTGTTAAATATTATACGGAGCCATATATTTTGTCGAGCAAGAAGCAAGTTTGTACAGCGAGTGTCACGGCTCGCTGCGTAGACCATCTACGAAATAGTATTTTCTGTAAGCGGAGTAAAATTGGGACATGTTTTATTTTTTAAATGTTTTCTCTGTGAAAATATTTTTATGTTGAAAGCCTTCGTACAAGGTTGCTTTTTAGAGAAGCCGTCTACTTCATCTCAGTATTCGCCTGCTTTGCTAAAAGTATAAGATGTTTGCCTGCTCGTTAGGATGCTATGAAAAAGAAAAAATACGGCACAAATTCCCTAAGGCCTAAAGTATCTCAAAAACTTATAGTACAAACTACGATTTATTTTATTTATTACTTTCTATACCTATTCTAATGTACATACGTTAACTTTGAAGAGACATGGGAAAACAAACCAATGTATTTAAAATCCAATTATGTTTCAAACTTATAGTTCCAACGGTTCAGATTGCAAGTTTCAAGTTTTTGATTAATATTTGTTGGCAACTAGTTATCGGGAAAAATTGCCAGCGCAATATGTAAGGTCATTAAAACCGAGATAATACGAGTACTTTGACTTATTTGTTATCAATTGCTCGCTAATAACGCTAGGGTATTCGCTAAACGCATTGATATTCACGCATAAGATGCAATCTACCTGCATATTGTCTATTATCTCATAGTCCGCTGTGGGGGCAGTGTTCCAATATTATCGCATAATACCTTCAATTGAGATTGTTCCACCGCACACGATTTACATAAACTGTGTTCCCGGGAGCACGTGCCGGCTAAAACTGCACTGATTGCCGTGTACTAGCAACCGATAAAACTTTATTTGAACACCAATTGAACGGATATGTTTTACACTTTTTGATGGTTTCTTCTTTCATTGTAAAGTGAGCGATTTTATGGAGCGACTTAAGTTGTTTTAGAGGAAAACTTACAATCGGTTTCAGGATCGCTGACGACATTTACACCACTGTTGATGCAATCTTTAGGATTATGTTTGTTATAGAAGTGATTGAGCTACACTGTCGGTATTCTGGCCTCTATTTTAGGACAAATTTCTCGTTATTGATTAGACAAAACTTCCGAACTCACGCCAGTGGGATTTCGTGAAACCTCGACGAAAATGTCACACACGAGAGGGCACGGTACGCGTATTTACGTAAATCTGCATTCAGCTGTGAAGTAATCTAATATGGTTTATAGGCAGCTTTTAATCATGTAGTTTGATGCGCTCATAACAGACTGTGATCATAAATTCGTTCGTCAAGCGTGAGGATTCTCCCTGCACGTTCATGCAATTTTCGTAAATATAGGTACTGAATTTCACATTATCAAACACAAAATTTCTTTGTCACGGCAGGTAGGTTGTACGACTTTGGTTTTGTTCGGCGCGCGTTCTAATTAAACAATCTAATTGGGTCAGTCGCGCCTACACTTCCCTATAAAACACCCCAGCGGGAGACCATACGTTCTCTACCAAGTGGGCGACGTACACGGCATTGTCTACTCATACCAATGACTTTAAAAAAATATCTATGCACCCGGTTTAAATTATTCTATTTGGAAATATAATTTTAGAATACAGAAAGGACTTTATTTCTGCGACGACAAAACTTTTCAATAATTTATGAGTTTACTTTTTTAATAAAACATATTTTTATTTGTTGGTTTCGAAACTTAAAAATGTTGTAGACGACGAGACGAGCGTCAGGTCGTATACGAAATCTCCGCCGGTGGTCGTGGGTAATGGCCCAAGTTCGGCTAAGCCCCGGGAAGCCCCCGGACGTGTGAGGAATGCGCCCCGGCCCCGCCTTATTACATACGTGATTCTTATTTATATTATATTTGGAGGCGAGAGAACGCGTTTCCGATATCGCCAGTCGGATTAACGCATTGCCGCCTTTTAGTGCTCTTAGTACTCAACAACTTTGTAAGAACCTCGCCGAGTTACGTGAACATTGTCGGGGAACATTTTTACGGTTATAAGTTTGTTTTATAATGTATTTGATGGCTCTAAAATGTTATAACAACACTAAGTACCAGATTTACGACGTGTATCGTAACAGTAATATATTTTAGTTGTATCAAACGCTCATAAATTCAGAGTACCTACATTCGGAACAGAGGACCAGTATCGTTTTATTTACTTTAAAATATTACCTTTTTATATTTCCTCTTACATTTTATCCCCATTCATGGAGCACAAATCGATATAAAACATCCGGTAACAATATATCAAGTGTGAGAGGGACCTTTATAAAGTATTTTCGGTAGTGTCCTGCGGGCATGTTGGAGTTGTAAGAAAATCCGGGGCTCCCTCAGGGCCGGATGCACTGTTTCCGTCCGACCCGATGGTGACAACTGCTCCTATATTTCTTTCCACCAGTTATATCTAACAGTAGATTAGAACTAATAGTGAAGTTTAAAGGACTAAGTGCCACTGAGATATATATTTCGTCTATTTTTTTTTAGACAGTTATATCAAAGTTACAAAGGTTTTTTTTTGTGTTTAGTAGTCAGAAGGTTCCAAATCTCAGCCACATTTATCGTTTTACCAATATTTTACACATTTTGCATTTATTTTCAAAAAAGATAAAACCATATATTACTCAAATCTAATTGTTCAGAACGAACGAAATAATAAGGACAAATTGCCCTTGTAGATCCCTCGGTATCAATGGAGCGTATGTCAATGGTTAACAAAGTTTGATCCTCGTCCCCTGGATATCGGCCTCCATTGTCACAGAGTGTACTGGTCCACTGTGTAAGTGTGTAGCTGTGGAGCCGCTCAAAGGATTAATTACATCCTTACACTGATCGCTTTTTATCATGTCGTAATAAACAATGAAATCAATCTGAACTTTTTTACGCTTTCGTTAAAAGTTTTTTGCGTTGGTTGCTAACCTAACCTAACAGTAGTTATTCTTAACGAATGGTTTTGGTAGATGGAGTTCCTACGTCCTGAAAATTGTTGGGAAATAATTTTCTTACCAGATCAGCAGACGGCACAACAGGAAGCGGAAATAAGTACGTACCTGAAAATAAAAAAGCTTTGTTAAAAATGTGGTCCGGTCTTATTCACAACTTATCTACGTTAAGAGGCACAATTTACACTAATTTGTAATTAAGACGGATTTCCATAGCGAAACGAATTCCGCATTAATATATCAAAATAATAATTATAAATTGCGCTACCCTATTCATTTTCATATCCATACATCATAATATTACTCGCGTTTATACCAATTAAGGCAGACGAAGATACATGTGGTTAGAAAAGTATAAAAACAACATAAATATAATTTAAGCTGCGTAATATCTGTCTAAATTATAACGGAGCGCAATTACTCAAAATTAATGGCGAAATTAATACTTTGACCGCTGTGTTAATTAAGAGCTTTATATTTACTGGTGAATTTGTAACGCTGATGTTTTAATTACATTTATATAGCTAGAAATATGAAATCCAGTGTTCATTGACACGCGAAACGCGATACTTTTCACGGGAAGCCGAATGTACGCCTAATGAAATATAGGGAAACACGTCGAGCGCCCAGATTTTATCTGATCACATTTCAACATGGACACATTTAAATAACATTATGGATTTAATTTATTATGAGCGTAGCAAGGTTTAAATCGAAAAGCGAGGACTTTTCCGTCACGTTATTACAGAACTTGGAAAGAAAGAAAGACATTCCGTAAGCTGCGCGGTAATAGAATAACAACAAGTGAAAGCTCTCTCTATTCGGAAATCTGTTCATCGACTCGCTTCACAGTTGATATTATTTTCCTTCTCGGAATATCTTTAAAGGAGACTGCCCGTTAATAGGTACACGGTGTGAATGCGTAAAAAGTTGCCTTTTGCATTACCGCTGAGTTTCACACGAACCGAAATATTCCGGGCGTGTATTACAATTTACATAAACTCCAACGTCATTCGAGATGTATTAAGGAGAATGACATTTTATGCTTTGATATGCGGCGGCGATGCAACGGAGTCGTGTGTACTGAATAAAGTAGAATGGCGAGGAATATACTATTATTCCTGTTTTGTGTGTGATATTACGTGTGAAGCTGCTTTATGTTTCGTAGAGAAAATATAAATATTTTGTATTTTAAAGTTATGAGAAAACTTCTTGAATTAATATTAATTAATAAAACGAGAAATAATAGCACACCCGGAAATCAATGTAGCGCCCGAATATCAGCGCGGGAATTATTCGAGGAATCTTTTTGAAATGTTATCTTTCCCCGAGTTCTTATGCCAGAAGTTTAACTTTATACTATTAAAATATAAAGCTTTAAATTATAAAATTTGAAAACGAAGAAAGAACAGCTGTTTTAAATATTTTTAAGCAAACATGATAGAATTACTGTTATATTGAGTAGGATCTATCGTGCATGACTGACATCAAACAAACCGCAGTCTTTTGAGTCCAGTAATGCGATAGTTTCTTTGACATGATAACGACCCGCCTTCCCGGCTCATATCAACCGAATACATTATATTGTATTGACGTGCGCCCTCACTGCCACTGTTCAGGCAACCAGGAAATATTGAAAATATAAACCTGACGTTCACTTAGTCAAAGAGTCGCAAGTACCCGTGTTGCGAAAATGTTTATTAAATTACAACAAAAAAGATCAACAATAGAGCGTCAGAGGTCAGTAAATAAAATGTGAAAATAAAATAAAAACAAAATGTAATCCGAGTCAACTCGGCCGCTCGCGCTGGCTGCAGACCGAGCCTAAGCTTTGCGAGAGATAAAAAACTTTTAATTGGAATTTTTTGTAGATTAAAACAATTATTACTGAGGAGTTTGTCAAAAAGTAACGTTAAAGAAAAATATGTTGAATTAGATACATTCCTCTTCAGTAGGTATAACAATTAATGTCTTAAAAACTGATTACATGATGATCAGAGACGAGAAAGTTTGAGATAATGAAACTCTTGCTAATAACTCAATAATTTCAGCACAAGACGGGACTTTTCATTCCCTGTTTTTCAGTCGATTATCGATATCAATGAGCTTTTGAGCGACGGATTAAATTATATCTGAATATCGATTAGGGATTTAAACTATGTGCGCAATCCTGTCGCTGGAGGATCGCTATTGTCTTTTAGAATTGGTGAATTCTGCCGACAATGAACACTTTGTCGTGGTGCAGCGGTGCGTACATCGCTACCATTCATTCAGCGTACATTTTGTTGAACGCGTTACGTCACTGTCAAACCTATTTTCAACGCTATGCTAATGTTTTTTTTTAATGCAATGCAATGTTGAAGGCTTTTATCAATATCATTCGAGGTGCATACAGGATGAGTAAAATGATTGTTAGGGGTGTAACTGTCATCATGATAGTGATAAGTTTTCTCGTCGAAGATTATTCTGTAATTCGTGGCTTTAAAAGGAAGCACGGGACGCTGTTTGTAGAACTTGGATTACTGGGAAGCGATCTTAATTACAATGTTGATTTAAAGCCGATACTTAGCAAATAGCGGGAATGGAACTCGATAAAATGCTTTAATGTTTGCATTTTATATACGATGTAAATTTAATGTGAACAAAGTAATTTAAAAAGAGACGACGCGGTTAAATCTAATTTACAGCGAGTGAATCCTTAATCCTTAACCAAACATCGCGGAGGGGGAAACCGGCGCATTAGCCGCGTCAGTCATCAGCAGAATGAATCATTACTTGAAGAGTGCGCCAGTGGCTCGTGTCAAAGAGCCTGTAGCTCAAAGGTCCTCGTGCCCTGCCCCTCCTCCCCCCGTCCCGCTACCACCACGCGGCAGCGCGGATGGCGCGCGCCCCGCGCACGCCCGCAAGGAAGGGCTGATTGAAGGGCCACTCTAAAACCTCGACCACCCGCTCGTTCGCTCGCATTCAAGGGTCGAATCCGGATTATAGGGCGCCAAAGTCTGCACCTTCATCAGATATGTATAAATTTGTTTGCAGATCGGCAATTGAGGCGCCGAAAATTGTAGACTGCCTGTAATTTCGCTCCATTCAATGTCTACAATAAAACAGCTGTATGAAATTAAACTACCTTATCATAAGGCTTGTTGTGAGGATGCTCGAAGTAATGTGCTGACGTGATTGAAGCGTCGACGATCTTTTATTTGATCTTTTTTTTTAAAAGCGCAATACAAATGACATGCAATCGTGTATTAGTCGGCATTGAAGAGACCAGCAGGGCGTGGTGCTGATCCCTGGCGCGTCACGTGTGTCGGCACACATCGATACCTTAAGGCGAAGTTGCCGTGTAAGTTATTATAAGAGAGGTGCGCCGAGGGAAATGAATGTCGAGTAGGGCGACCCGTTGTCATTCATATTAGCTGCGACGGCTTAAATTTGTAATCACACTGCGCCAATTCATGGCTGTTGCTCGGCATAACTGTGATGAAAATAGGAAAAAGTAAGCACTGCCAGTAAAAAGTAAATACCGACGTTGATAAAATTGAGCTCGAAGTGAGAAGAAAGCGATGTGCCATACTGCGGGTCGTTACTTCAGAATAAAATTGGTATCCATTATGTTCCAACGTTTTGATGGGACAATATTATTTCTGAAGGGATTATCGGTCGGATACCGACACTGAAACTCGTGATTTCAGTTTTCACAGGGGCGATCGCAAAAAGTGCCGGTAGCGCTGGGCAGACGTAAGTTTGCAATGTAGCTTTTAAATTCTGGATTAAAGGCGAACCTTCTCCAAAAACGAATGGGGTTTTGATCTGGCCCTTATGAAAGATTCAATGACACGACATAGGAGACTTCCGTAAAAAATAGGAAGAACACGACACACAAAAAGATGACAAAGATATGACATGTTTTTGAACTCTTCAAATCGCGGAGCATAAAGCTCAGCGGCGGAAGGACAAGCGCGCCTTAATAACACTCACGGATGACGAAGTCCGTCGTAACACAAAATGATTACACACATAAAGAACCTTATCTCTTTACATTCTACACTGGCATAAACCGGTTACAGTCGGGAGTAACCGTTCCGCAACCGCTCGAATGTTTACGCGAGTTTTACGCACCAATCTCGCCACCGACGTTCCCGCTAGAAATTGAAAACGGAATTATGATGAAATAAAAATGGCACACAACATTTTCCCGTGACGTGGTCGAGCGGCCGGCGGCGCAGGGGCGCGGCGCGGTGCAGTCAACTGCTGACTAGACAGCAGGAAATGTTCCATGTGCCGCCGGATATCGGCGAATGTGTTCCAATTTTAAGTGAGCCGACGAAAATTGATTCTGCTCAATTTACGTAAACATGACGAGTGGGTGCATTGATTGAGCTAAATCCGGATTGCATTCGCGCCCCGTCCGCACGGTGTAGCCCCCGGCTGCCAGTCCGTGCTCACGAATACAGATCGTCTACCAGCCCAATCCGATGTCACTTGTAAACAGCGTACATTTACGAATTCGTGGCACTGAAATAGCAGAGGAAGCGTTTAATTATACTACATGCTTGACTTTCAATATGCACCATAGTACCTGCGCGTGGAATGCGGTAGAAATATTCAGAATATCTGCGTAGCTTCAATCACGACCCCGAATCACGGGAAAGCATAACTTGTACGTTGCGGAATATGTATCTGTTCGTAAGTGCAGGTACCTACTGTAAACAGACGAATAACATGTTACCCACTTTATGCAGTAACATTTCGGGGAGTGGATGCTTTACAGGATACCGTTTACCTCAACAAAATAATATATTAATATACGGGAACGAGAACACAAGGTTTGACAATATCAGATCAGACAAATAAGTTATGTCGTTAAACGCATATAAATGTAACAAGAACCTTCTAACCGGGAAACGGGTAAAACGAAAAACAAAATATAGTCCAATGTGACCTTTCAGCGCGACGCGATAAAAGACGATGATGTTTCATGAAACAAATTGCATGTAAAGCTCCGATATAAATGTGTTTTTAATTATCACGAAGCGGATGAAAATGAATGTAATTTGATCTGCAAACGGAGCATTTTAGCCTTTATGTCGGCTGTATTTAAATAGAACAATTAACAGCGGTCAACCGTTCTACGTAAACATTTTTACGTCCGCCTGTTCACTGTTGTTAGGGCGGCGGTGAATTTGCATTTTGCACCGAGTCGCGCCGCTTGCATCTGATTCCGCACTTCATTGCAACCTGGCAATTAGCAAGGAATCAGTCGTCTGGATTTATTGATGTACGACCTATCTTAATCAACGCTGCTTTTTAAACAACATTTGTGTTGTTATAATAGCAATTAGGAAACGCGTGGAAATGCTAATGATTTGTTTTGTTACGGGTGTTTTCAGTTCTAACTCTCAGTTGGTTTTCTTTTAACAACATCGTGTTTTTGCATGTAGTATACCAATGCTTTAGATTCAATAGTAGTCAGAAGGTGGTTTACGGATGTCTAAAAGTCATATACCTGAATGGCCCTGCTAAAAGTTTCGCTAGTTTCAATTCCCGTGCGGTCAGCAAAAAATTCTGTCGGTCCGCTGTGTATGTAACGTGCTCGTCTTTTTGTGAACCGACAGCTTCTACCTGACCAGAGGCTGCGAAGTACTGCTCTCTTCGAATACTTTCACATTTTTTTGCTCCGAAAACAATAGATTTACAGGTGGACTCCGCCATTGGAGTTTATTTTTCGTACTATAGAAAACTATTGGTATTGACGACTTTGTCTGAAACTAATCGCTATTCTAAATCCGTAGGTGACATTACTTAAGACTAAAGAGCCGTTCAGGAGCGGCTCCGTTACATAAAGAATACGTTTTCTCAGGAGATTACTTGTAGGTAAAAGGTAAAAGACTGTCAAACGGAACAAATACCCGTGTAACCCACGTCTTTCATTGAACACTAATTTAGCTCGTTAGAGAAAGGTCGCGAGACACGTGAATTCTATTACCAAACCACTTATCCCCATAAAACGTCACGTTTGCGTTAACGTTAAACTCAATTGGGCTAAAGTGAGGTGCACTCACTCGCCGACGTGAATGTGTAATGGTAGGGGCTGAAATATTGAACTAGCTCACTACAGCTCACTGCTCAGTGCTCAGTCCGTAGGTAAACATTTTTGATTGAGCCGGTACCAGCAACATTTTCTTCGGAATCGTTGAAAGAATTCCTCCGCATTTGCATTTACCTTTGGTACGAAAAATAAAGTTGAATCGATTATATATTTTTGGAGGGGCCTATGAGAACCGTCCTATGACACACGGAGCTTGTTGTAAGTATGAGTTCTAGGAAACTTGTCTTATTGCGTCTGTCTCAAGGGAAAACAATCTTTTAAGAAATGATGTGATTATTCATCGGTAAAAGGCGGTTAAAGAAGGCTGAAAGCTGTTTTTCCTGGAAACCGGTTTCTTGAATTGACAGTTTGATCAATTTTGTACTGATTTATTAAATAAATCGTAATAAGGATATCAAAATCCGTCAAAAAGCGATGTTACAAAGTATCAAATTCAATTTAAATCTTTTGATCGTTAATCTTTGGGTTGCTGATGTTAAGAAGAATAGAACTTTAATTTGATAATACCTGTAGTTAACACAATAAATTCTGTATGATATGCAACACAAGACGTTGCAGTTACATATATAATTATGTGTTCTATCTGTGACACTCATTATTAAAAGAATACGATTTGAACTGAGTTTAATTAAGAGATTCGTATCAAATAACAAACCGTATGATGTACGTAGAAATATAGTATATTGTTTTCAAATTATATTATTGTACAATTATGTTCATCTGCATTGCATTAGCGTTGAATACACATAATGTTAATAGACAATTCCCAGCAACAACAAAATCACACTAGTCTATAACAATGCCGAGGTAATTTTCATAATTGAAACGAAACCCGTTTCCATTAGTTATTTAGAAATAGAGGTCCGTGATTTTGTACAGCTTTAATAGTTGTTATTAAATCGTTAGCCGCGGTCGTTACAACAAATAGACAGACGGACTCAATGAAACACTAGTTGGCGTTCAATTAAAATTGATACCCTACAAATTACATTGTATTCAATTTGCTAAAAATTTTATGTTTATTCAAACGACGTACATCTGTTTAAGATAATTCGCGAACGCCAACAAAATTCAGTATCAAAGCGGCAATTAAATGGAACATTAAAAGTGAAACGGAACTTCCACCTTTAATTACGGCGGCTGCTTTCTTTCCTTATCACAATTTTATTACAACGACAATACGCAGGAGCAGTACGAGAACGCCTATTAAATTATTTGTGCGCGTCTCAAGCTCTGTCGCGGTAAGCCGAAATTACTTATTGTACAAAAAACATTGTCGGTAAATGGTGTCAAACCATCGTTGTTTACCGGAGCTGGTCCGGGCGGGTGCCGCATAAATCATAATATTCGTAACGAGTGTAAGACGCTGCAAGGGTACTGACGGCTTGCCAACGTTTCCTCTATAATTCAAATGCGGCCTCCTCCGTTCTCAGCGGAAAAGTTGAGCTTTCCGCACATTTAAAAATGTGGCAGATACATCACGTATGTGTAGCGCACTGTCCTCGTATATCCCAACATTTACAACGCTTCCTAAATAATATTTCGAGCTTTGAATTTTTATCTGGAGGTTTTTAACAGTAAACCCTTACATTTCCACGTTTCATGTGAAATATTCTCGGAAAACAAGGCTTAACCGCTACTGGGAGTAATTGCGGTAAACACGGGATTGTTCATTCAAAGTATCAAAGTTACGTCCCATTCATAATGTTATCTACATTAGAGTCTACTAATTTTACAAACCCCGTCGCAATAAAATACTTAGTTGTGAAAATAACTGTGAACATTTTCCGAAGTACGCGCCGCTATATTTTTGGGCTCAAGGTACAAAACGTAGCACAGTCGGATTATGAATAATAGCGGAGTATGAGCCCACTCGGCACATGATATACAGTACTTTTATGTACACCTATATTGTCCTTGGTTACACGTATCTAAAATTCATGCTCTAAATACAGAGCCGCGCGGTTCAGTACACACTTGCTGGTCTTTTATTGCCAACCACACGAAAGCAATCTTGAACACGGTGTATACCACCCCTTTTCAGTTTTTTTGACTTCCTTTTCCAAAATTGTACGTTAAAATATCAAATACCAAGTTTTGCTCGTGCAGTTTGAAACTAAAGTGTCTACGTTTTTAGTTTTTCTTTCAAGTTTCCCCGTATATTTTTCGTGTATCTACTCTTATATTTTTTTAAAGAGTTACACTTTAAGTTCAACGTAAAGTCAATTTCAAACATAATTTGAAATAATAACTTATTATAACCCCTTTAATACGATACGACACCCGACAACTGACGCGTAAAATGAGTTGAAAACTTTTCCGAAACAGAGCGATAAGCCTAATCAGAAGACAGGAGCTGCTAATTCATTAATGGCGCAGTTTAACGAATAAGTGTTTTAGCGGAAATAAGATCGTTCGGAACAGACGCGAGACGTTTTAAAACAATGCGCATCATTCAAATATCCCATTAAATCGTGCGATTTAGCTCCGAAGAGCGGGTTCGGGTAAATTAAGCAAATTAAGAGCTCGCTCCTGAGACAGTAATTACTGCGCGTCTGTACTTGGCCACCGACCAAGTACCCTGCCTACTTATACTACATCCTGCTCGATTTATGAGCGACTCGATTTTCCCGATTTTCGAACGTAACTCGATTGGTTCAAACCCCATGGGCTCGCTATGGATTATGAATGTTATCGTACGCGAGAGCTGCACCGCGGCTCAACAATTTCTGTCTCGACTTCGGCTTAGATTTCCGGATTTTAAATGAGATTAAACCTTTAATAAAGAGATTATCCCAACGAAGCAGTGAACTGCGACGATCGGAGGTTCCCATGATAAGTTTTGTATTAAATACGTGTTATTTCCTTTTTCAGACGGATGCGGTCGCGTCTTAATTGATTGATGTTATTTATAAACTCAAATATCGACTATAACAGACAATACTTATGCAACGTATGATACAAACAAAACGTGTTGTATGTGTTACAGACGCTGTCTATAGTAATTTCCTGCAAAAAGACAACTTTACAAGTTTGAAATAAGTCTAATTGAAAAGTTTGTTAACGTTCTTTAGTATTTCCTGGAACCTGGAACTGCGGCGACAACTTTCCGACGGCGATTGGTGATCAAAGTGCGTCGAAGTGATGAAAGCTATGTCAAAATACAAGAAAAAATGACAAAACGCCACGTTATCAAGTGAAACAGCTGTAGTGCAGGCGCGTGGGCGGGCGGGCGGCGCGTTGAGCCTATCGACTCGCTCGCCCGCGCGTGCATCACTCACCTCAAGGTCGCAGCGCCGACCGTCGCCGTCCGTCGCCCCCGGCCGCCCGAGCCCTACTCGCGACCCCGCCGCGCCACCCTCCTTACATTTCGACTACCCACTTTAAAAATTTAAAGTATCCCTCGTCCTTCCGGCACATTTTCCCGGGTGAGGGCGACCGGCGCCCGTGGCGTCCCTGAGAAAACTGACGGACGTCGCCGGTCCTCATCGGGTTATATAGGCGGCGGCGGGGCGGGGCGTCGGCGCGAGTTGCGCCGTCGATTCGCGAACTCGATAAATAAATTAATTAAAAGTGCAAGTGAGTGATCGCCCGCGTGCAGCCGACCTGCGAACTCGTCTAGAGCTTCCCCTTAATTGGAATTTCAGACCCACCGGATACTTGGCCGAGCCACGGATTGTTTTCCAGTCCAGGATTTACGAGCCACTCGTACGGAGGTCTCCAAACGTGGCGTTTGAACGAGCTCGACCGAGATTGAACCTGATTTATATCGTCCTGTTAAACAACCTCATGTCTAACAATGTCTCAATTTGTGCTTACAGTGAGGATGTATTGCAGCACCGGACTTTAATGAAAATGGAGACTTTAAAGTTCAAAGGTGATATCAAAACCTTCTCAACTCTTAAAGCGATTAACTTACGAATCAGTATAAGTTTAAGCCATCGACTCCTTAATGTGCTTAGCTCGCACTAAATACTCCACAGCTAAGAAAGACGTTTCAGAATCTTAAACAAAGTCTACATCTCCTATTTTAGAGAACTTTGTAAACCCCAACTACATAAAAGTGACATAACAAACCATTTCAGTACCTAATACAAAAACCAGACACCGTTGTAAGAACCACGACGAGTAATAGAAAAAAGCAAATGGATCTGTGTGGGCAGTAACGGAGTTAATCACTTCGTTACTGCTAGTAGTAACTTGAACCCTTCAGGTTCGAAGAAAAGCTGATTGCGGCCGCAGTGACGTCAGCGCGGCAAATAAACCGGCGAGGACTCGTAGCGGACAATACTTACCTACGGATAGTGTGCTGCAGGAATATCAGGCTACCGTTGTCTGTTTATAAGTGTAACAAGTCTTCGGTATTTCAAGGAAATTCTTTTGTACCTTTTTCGGGTTTTTTGTGTAGCCGGTGTTCGGGGTTCATAAGGAAAGTCGAAGAATGTATAGTCATATGTTTACACATACTTACTTACTACTACATCTTGGAGAAAGATAGTGTATTACTTTGATAGATTTATATTGTGTTTGATTTTCTTTGATGCAGTCATGATTACCTACTCCTATTTTCAAGTTATATGGGAGTAACAAAACCATAAAGCAAAATGGCAAGAAAGGAGTGACTGATGAGATGACGAGTAATAGTGAAGTATGGGAGAAGAAGACATGCTGCGCCGACCCCAAATGTATTGGAACAAAAGGGCCAAGAGAATGATGATGTTGGAAGTGAAAAAACCATAATATCGAATGCATTTTCATCCGGCCCATGATGCTGAAGGAAAGAGCTTGCATCAAAACGAAACCTAGAATTCGAAGACTGAACAAGAGTTGAGAATGAAGAGCATGATGACTTACTTTCAACTACAACAAATATTCACACACACATTATTGTCTAGCAACGCCATATTCAGGAGTAAATCTGTACAATTCAATTTTGTTCAAAGAGACCCTGGCAACAGTGACCAAAGCTTACCTACGTACATACGCGCGTACATATAACAGCGTTAGTTCTCACATAGAGCTAGCACTTTATTCCCCTATTCAGAGAACTAGACGCTATCTCACTGGGTAAAATTAACTCTGCCTTTCTAGAACCATTAACTTTAATAATGAAAACTGTGATATGAGATATTGTTGAAAATCTAGCGTCGCAGAAACGAGGACAGGGGACGGGTAAACAAAAAATATTAGATTTCAATACATAATTTTTGTCTTTACAACTTTTTCGTTAGAAGGTAGGTAGGTGACGGATGATACAGTTTAGGGTTCAAGTTTCTTGACTAACATAATATCACGCCTGTAGTCTCCGAAGGGTTAGCCAGAGGTTAATAATAGTAAGTTGGTCCTTGGATGGGTGATCACCCATTACATACCGAGTTTCCTCCGTGCCTCGGAAAGCACTTCCCGGCTGTCATTTGTAGATTTTTGACAGTTGTTACAGGTAGTTAGTAGCCCAAAAAGTCTGACAACCAGTCTTACAAATGGGTATCGTGTTACCCAGTACTAACTGGGTTGTGGAGGTCAGATAGGGAGTCGCTCCATGTAAAATACTGGTATTCAGCTGCATCCGGTTACACTGGAAGCTGACCCTAACATAGTTGGGAAAAAGCTAGGCAGATAATGATGTTTAAGACCCATGTAATAGGGGGCGAGCCTATTGATACTTGACTACTTAGGTGATTTTTCTAGAGTATGTACCTAAGAACTTACCTATTCATTTTAGATAAGTCCACATATATTTTTAAGTATAACATAGTGATTTTGCTGTCATTGCATTTACAAGTAATAAGTAGAACAAAACCGCACTGAATTTCATCCTGTTAAAAAAAAATGGAAAGGCAATGAATAAAAACCGACTAGAGACATGTAGCTCTCTTCTACGAGAATGAAATATAGTAGCTAAACTTGGTTATCATCGCTTTATCGATTTATTCATATTAGAAAATTCAATTCTAGTTGATCCTTTACTGGCGAGTGGAAAAGGAAAAAAATCCATAAAGCACATCCATATTATTTCCTATTAGGTAAATGATAAAGTATGTTTGTGTGTTTTGTTTCGAAATTTTACACACTGCTACACCATGACCTTTTTAGGGTTCCGTACCCGAAGGGTAACCAACGGGACCCTATTACTAAGTCTCCGCTGTCCGCCTGTCCGTCTTTCTGTCAGCGGGCTGTATATCATGATCCGTAATAGGTAGACAGTTGAAATTATTACAGAATGTGTATTTCTATTGTCGCTATAATAACAAATTAAAAATTAAAGAACCCTTCATGAGCGAGTCCGACTCTCACCTGGCCGGTTTTTATCTCGGTTGTATGTTCCGTGGGATAATTTCTATCCTCCACGCAGTCGAAGCCGAGGGCAAAAGCATCATGTTTAGACCAGGACATTCAAAGTGTTCAAACTATACTTGCGCCAAGCTATGCTAATAGGTACCTAATGAACCTCACAGAGGAAATCAAAGACCGCATTATACCGTAGCTTTGACATCGATAATGTTAATTTAATCGCATTACGATGTCATGCATACCGGCTGACCTGTTGGATATGGATTGGGAATACATGGAGGCGTATATATGTAGAATAGTGAGATAGCTACCAGCTTACAATAGTTATGTTAAGGTATTATGCAGATGCTGTTAGGTATACGAACCTGAACTTATACTGTCACTTACGGGATATCTTCCGTGATTGTTCATTAAGTGACAGTATAAGTTTAGTTGTAAACCGAGAAAGCTTAAAACAGTGTTTTTATGAACCTGTATACTTAGATAAGTTAGATATAAGCTATGCTTATGATACTTATAGTTATCTCTTAGTATTTATTGTTGTAACGTGGTTTAACGTGGTTTTAACGTAGTCGCATCATCTGCCTAGCCTTTTCCCAACTATGTTGGGGTCGGCTTCCAGTCTAACCGGATGCAGCTGAATACCAGTATTTTACATGGAGCGACTGCCTATCTGACCTCCACAACCCAGTTAGTACTGGGTAATACGATACCCCTTGGTAAGACTGGTTGTCAGTCTTTTTGGGCCACTGACTACCTGTAACGACTGTCAAAGATCTACAAATGACAGCCGGGACCAACGGCTTTACGTGCTTTCCGATGCACGGAGGAAACTCGGTATGTAATGGTCACCCATCCACAGACCAACCTAGGCAAGCACGGCTAAACTTAAAGATCGACCCGAGCGGCTGTTATTATTTAGCCACGATCTTTTAACGCAGTCACAGAGTAAACTTATTCGGAAAACATGGAAAGTTAGGTACCTAACAACCTGCAGTTGTTAACAAAAGAGGGAAAAAAAAAAAATCTTTTATAAACACCTGCAGGTTTTTATTGCAAAATCTGTATTGTACCGTATTGCTGTATACGCTATACCTAGAGCAAAACAGCTAGTTCTTCATACAGGTCTATAGAAAACTACCCACCCACTGGTAAAAAAAGCAGCTTTTTTCCAATTTTTTGAGTAACTTATCGCTGGCCTGTCATTTCAGAAACAATTGATTTTACCTACGAGAAGACGGCTGACTGGTCATAGATGATTCACTGGAACTCTATGCTCGTGTGGGGTGAATCAGCCTCCCGTTATCTGGGAATCTACCAGCATATCGAAGGCAATAAGACTTATCCTTAAATTCCCGTACAGTTTGATTTGGATACAGAAATCATTTATAACGCACAATCAATGATTCTTGACAAAGTATGTAGGGCAAAAACTGAATAATTAATGTAATCGGTAAATACCTCGTAACTACTAATAATAAAGAACTTAGATACCCAAGTTTTTTATTCTATGAAAGAACATATTTTATCACAATTCCGTGAATGTTTGATTAGTCACGATAACGTGTCTCATCGCTATGTAAATATCCTAAAAACCATGCTCACTCACAATCTTTGACGAAAATATTCCAATATCTTGAACAGTTTTATGAACGACAATCGCTCACGAACAAAATGTAGTATGCGTCGCTTTGAACGCGGTGCGTAATTTCGACGTCGCTTACATGAGCCCGGATAGCTCAGTCGGTAGAGCATTGGACTTTTAATCCAAGGGTCCAGGGTTCAAGTCCCTGTTCGGGCGGCTAACTTTTTGCCCGTTTTTATTATTATATTGTTTCAATTATTTCATTTATTGTTTTTTTTTCGTTTGCCGTACCAATGATCATTGTATGAAAAATCTGCATGAATATATTTTATTTCTTTCTTTTTGTTTTTCATTATTTTTATATGTATTTTATTATTTTATATAATACAAAAATAATTACAATGGGTGAAATTATCATATTTTTGTAACTGTATAACTATTATTGTATGTTTTAACAAATATTGTTTTCCGTTGGCATTTAAATTTAACCTTCACGTTATGAGACACCTACCCAATAGGTAGGTGTATAATAGCTATGTCCAGCAAAGGTTCACCCGAGATATTAATCTTTTATCGTTGTTTACTACATAAGTGAGAACAAGCGTGAAGGAGATTATACATACTCATTGTGAAATAACGTATAATTTCGTCACTTCATGTCAAGCCCCTGTGGCCTAATGGATAAGGCATCGGCCTCCTAAGCCGGGGATTGTGGGTTCGAGTCCCACCAGGGGTACAAAACCCTTTTTGCATTCCGCTTTTTTATTTTACTTTTACGGTTTTTCCGCTTTTTTATGAAACTTTACTGACAAAATAAGCTACATTTATTTATTTTCATGTAATTTAGACGTACACGCCAGAGGGCGTGTCCGTGCTAAGATGTACGTTCATACACCTAATAAGGGTGGGTGAAAATTCACGCCTTATTAAATTTTACGAGGTTGCCCTGTCCAGTCGGAGTTTAGAAAATGTTACTAGATACTTTTAAAGCACTTTACACTCGTGTTCTGCAAGCATTATAATATTGGATAGTGTTATCGTTGCCAACAGAACTTGCACTTTACATTTTACACACTAAACTTGATCTATTAAAGTAAGGTGGTAATAATAATATGAGGTCTACCATCGATTGTTTGAGATCCAGGTTAAATTGTAAACATAATTTTAATAAAATGATTCACAGATTCCGTCAGTTTACTACATTCAATATACGCATAATAAGCTCTTTATTACGCCGTACAGTCGCAATAAAGAGCAATAGAAATTGTGAAATGCCTTCAATATTGAAATGTCGACCTACTTCGCGTGGCCACGGGGTGCCCGCGGGGCGCGGTCGCCGGTGCGGGGGGTCGGGGGTCGAGGGAGGGGGCGGGCCACTGGCTACGTCACTACAATTAATAATGGCTCGTCATAGTCCTCATCTATTTTATCGGTGAAAAAATAACAGTTTTCCATAAAAGTTATGGGAAATGCGCAAGCCCTCTATCTAGCTAACCAACCAACATAAAAGACTTGTACCTACCTAGTACCCGTGTAGGTGAGGGTGTTACAGTTTACAATGTTTCGTTACTTTTATATATATAGCTTACAAAATTATCACCATGGAAGCTTTTTGTTTCGAAAACTGTATTTTTATTGAAGTTTCTCAGAGTACGTACCTGTACGCTTTTCAGCACGTTATCTATACCTTCACTAGTTGCAGGTAGTCCAATTACAATTGCCATCGAATATATTAATGATCTTTCATTTACATAAGCCGGACTTCATTTTCTGTACAGTCAGTCGAGACGCAAGAACAGCCGAACTCACATACAAAATTGGGCATTGTCCTCTGTTTTAACCTTTTTGGGCCTTTTGGGCTGGTCATATAACGGGATATTGACTCAACGTGCATTAAAACTGCATGCAACTTGGAGTCTATGGCCAGTAAGAGACATAAGGACATGCAATCGACCTTAGTTTCATGATAGTTTTCATGCTCATTTGCTCATCATCGTGACATGAGCCTACAATAAATGCTCAACTTGTAGAGTTACGGTCGTTCAATGCAAGGCGCTATTCAATGTTAAATGCATTGGCTACAGATATTTTTGATACTTAGGTACCTATTTAGTCAGATAAAATATCATTGGGCATAATCCGCACTGTTTATTAAGGCAAGTCTGCTCGGTATAAGTCTATTTACACTTTTCTAGCGCTTCCATCGAATTAGTAGGTACCCAAAGCTGGACTATGGTTATGAAGAGTAAAATAGGGAAATAAAAATATCTAATTTAAAAATGTTATCCGTCACCGAAGTGGCCACGTTAATTAAAACAAAACGACTATCAAGTTCCTCTACTTTTAGCAACCACATTGTACCTATTGCATGTTCTTTTTGTATCAAGTCCCGAATAAAACTCACGACATTAGAATGGCAACGAAACATTTCCAAACGCTTAAACAATAAGCTTTGCATTACATAGGTAGTATGGATTTCATAAAATAATAATATTATTCGTAGTGTTGAGCTGAGTGGCGATGACAGCGCCCCATGCGGCGGGAGGCGAAATGCGCCTGTCACTTCCCTGTCAGCGACATTGCGAAAACAATACCGTTATTTCCATGTAATAACTCTATCGTTATCGGACGTCTAAAACATAACGACGTTTGTTTACGTTTCATTGTATCCGTTGCATTAACTAACTCCAGTTGTGTTCAAGCAATTACTTTACGCTGCGGTGAACATGAAGGTAGAGGGGAATGCATGAAAGTCTGTTTTTATTTCATACTTTTGAAAGTTAGAATCAGTTATTTAAATAAAACTTACTTAGGTTCACAAAAAATATCCAACATCTTGAAATAAAACGTCTGACTTCTAAATCATTTTCAAACACTGACCTTATATTTTACCTGTACCTAGATGGAACTGGAATTAGATATGGTTCTAAGAAAGTCAAACCCACGTCAAATCGTCTACAGGTGGAGGTGTTTTCTTATTATGTCTCACACTCAATATAACTATTCGATTCCAGAAATACCTCATAAGGGCGAATTGTATATTTAGACAAATATGTAATTCAGTGACGTGGGTCTGGGAGCTGGGAGGGCACTGTCTGTGCTGACCCGCCGGCGCCGCGCTCTCGTAAACCCACCGCGAGATGGCGCTGCTAGTTTTATTGCTTGTTTGCACAACAAGCTGTAATGGAGGACTACAATATTGACAGACCATTAATTCGACAGGAAATTGTGCTGAAGCCGCGGTCTGTGCAGGTGATTGTGAACTTTTCAAATTATCCGCGTGTTCCGCGGTTGTTTCCACTTCAAACAGCGAACGAGCAAGTCGGGCTTTTCACTCCAGGGATAGCAAGTTGAGTAAACTGTGCAAGCTATGGCCTAGTGGGCTGTGGGCAACGTGACAGCGGCACGAACACAACACGTTTGTATAAATGTCCCGCTATCGATTTTTCTCCAACATGTCAGTCTACCTACAATGTGGCGTTAAGTACAGTGCTATTTACTTCCACAGGTACTGTATACATAGGCAGGGTTAAATATAACCACAAAGTAAATACACTGTACTTGTAACGTGTGTAAATACGTTGGAAAACCTATGGGCACACAGCCAACTTCTTGGTCCAAATCGACCATATGGGAAATGCACAGCCAGCATAGGATCAGGTGAGCTCTTGAAACACAGTTGGCAGAAGCGCTCAATGGAGCAAGGTAAGGATATCGGCACATGCATGCAAGTCAGATCAATGAAGAAAACGTCTAGTATACATTGAAGGATAAAACATTCCATTGCATAGAATAAATAGTTTCTTCAGTCTTCCTTCCAATAGGTTCTTAAATAAATAAGTAAGTAAATACACTACAGGTTTTTAACAAAATAAATACACTGTATACCTAAGTATGTCGATTATTTCGAAGTAAAGGTTCTTACGATGACCTTAAAAATGGTAACAGGACTGCCGATTGACTACAAAAAATCTGAACTATTTGCGTTGGTAGCAGAAATTTGTAAGTACTGCAACAAGATGCTTGCAAAATTACTTGATCGTTTGACTAAAACTGGAAATAAGCCATTATTTCACGTACCTATGTAGGAACCTACGTCTGTTGATTCTAAATGTACCTTCACACGTAGGCGTTACTGCGCCACACCGTATTAATCTGTTCCAAAACCGGCGTAAGGGACACACCGATGCACAAACGATTACCACGTATCCAGTACATCCTTCTGAACCCCCCCACGTAAAATAAACCAGCCAGCCAAGTAATTAAAAAAAAAACCAGCTGGTTCTTGCCAAAGTGCAAAAACTATGGGACAACTGTTTTTTTTTTAATTACTCATGAAACATTTCTAGCTAAAAAACCCGTCATACTGAAGCTCGAAATGTTTCATCACCGTTTGTGACGGTGACCCTTCCACCCTGTTTAGATAAGTTGCCATGATGCTTAAGCAATAGAATCCTGTACCTAAAAACCTATTGCTTTTAGATACAGGATGTAACGGAATAAGCGCAATACCTCTTAGGTGGTATTTCAGATCATCAAACTGGACAACTTTAGTAAAAAAATGGGTCAAAAAAAATTTCTTCCCATACAAAATATCGCATCAGCTGACGCAATTAGTATCAGTCGTTTTTTTTTGCGGCCCCTTTTCCTTAGGGGAAGTTGTCCAGTTTAATGGTCTGAAATTCTGAATCATCACCTAAAAGATATTACGCTTATACTGTTACACCCTGTAGATATTCAACATTACTATTACCAACTGGGAATAACACCTCGCACCATGTTATAGGTGGTACATTATCAATAAGCAAAGTCGTAATCAGAGTGATGTTAGAATGAAGTTAAGAGCTTTCTCTGTTTATTTGAAGCTCCAAATATCCGTCGTCGTCAGGCGTCAAAAGGACATATTCTTTTAATTAAGCCACGCGGAAAGCGTCGTAACTTTTACGAGGTCCGTGATTTAACTATTATTTGTCATCAATTTTATGTGGTCTTAAAGCAAATAGTAGATTCGGAACTGTTTGACATAAAATGGGACATTAAGGTTCCACCTTATTCTTTTTCTAATATCGTTATTGCTCGTAATTTGCACGCTTATTATGTTATTGAACCATTGTTAGTGAGTTTCTGAAAACATAATTAGGTACCTATATAAATGTAGCTAGGTAAGTAAATAGAACAACTAGTTATTAGAAGAAGGCTCACGTACCTACCTATTAAGTCTTAAATATGAAGGTAGGTAGAAAGAACTATGTAGTTATATCCTATATATAGTTATATTATATCTAGATTTTATTAAAATTAATGGATTTAAAACAGCTCATGTTGAAAGTAATTATTTAGCTACATGCTTATAAATTTTGCATAGTCATTTATCGTACTTTATCGAAAAGTTATGTTTTTAACTTTCTTTAACTTGTAGGTGAATATCTTAGTAGCGTCATCTAGTGCTGAGTAGTGTAAACCGAACGACTATTTGATTGTTGCCTGTCTAACTAGTGTGGAAAATAAATAACAGATGGCTCTTATCAATCTTGTTATGCTATTCGATACGAGATGGCGCTACTTACTAAATCAGTTTCTTGCATTATTCATAGATGGCGTTGTCTAGACATAATTACATTTTCACTGATTAAGTACTTTTCGTAAATAGTAAAATTAAATGTAGTTCACTCTTATATATTAATATTGTTATACCGTGGGTGGTTTCCGGCAGTGTAAGTTAATGGTAAGTTTAGGTATTTGAAATGATTGTCACTAAAATATAAAATCTTTGTTGGGTTTCGTTGTTATTCTTATCGAGTTGGTTGTTGAGCAGAAATAATTAACAGAAAAGTTAACACGGTTGGCCGCCGCGACAGATTAAAGCACGCGACACGGTGTACTCTTACCTACGGTCACATAAATTAGTCTCACTTTTGACGAATATTTCGGCACAATTATGAGCCGATATATTATGATCTTGGAAATGTGCCTCATTATAGATTATTTAGTAACTCTTACCTCCAAGTCAAGTTGGTGTACTTCCACTTCTCCCCCTGCACTGCGAACCGTTTCTTCCTCCGGTGCTCGTCCTGGCCGATCTCTCTGTCCGGTCTGCCGCATCGCCTCTGGCCCATCAACTTCTTTGTCGCTCCGTCGACCACTCCCGTCACTGGTATACCGCCGAATTGCTGGAATAATGTCACAAGTTAGAGGTGAAGTAGACTGCTACTGTTTATAAGTTTCGTCGAAGGAGATATAAATGAAAGTGAGACACGAAAGAACGAAGACGTCGAACGATTATGTGAATGTGACGGACAGACGAAAGAAGTACAAAGAGATTTTATTAATCTCTGTCTGCTTTTTTACTTCTTGAATTAACCGATCAGTTGTTAATTAACTTTAATTCATTACTGAATTATCGATATTGTTAAATTAACGAAAAACAAACAAATCTGCTGTTTCCTACAAAAGTGTAATATCTGTATGTAAATTGAAATATATATTTCTTGTATGTAAATTGAAATTAGTATGTTGTACATAATAAAGAATAGTCTATCTCTATCTATCTATTTAGATCTACACTGTCAAAATGTATGGAACAGCAGCTTTTTTAAATTACCGATAAAATTTAAATGTGAACACGTGGTAACCGTTTCACTCTGTTTCTTTCTTTATCGTGTGGTTAATCCCTAACCTGGTGTCAGAGTTTTTATGTCGCCCATAAGCCTCTGACTTGGCTTTTCATGCCGTCGAGAAATATCTCTCAGGCATGCTGGAAAACGTCGTGAGGAAACCCACACTATGTTTTCCTTCACCGAAGCAAGTGATAATTATTCAATACGCACATGAATCAGAAAATTCAGAGGTGCGTGTCTTGGTTTCGAACTCGAGACCAATAAGTCCGACGGTCACACCACTAGACTATACTATTTTATACAGGGTGTAAGGGACAGCCCTCCACAAACTGGCAGGGTCCATTCAGCTACTTGACTAATATATATATTCTTACTTGTAACGTCTTAATGGCGATCCTTAAGTCATCCTGGTAGTCTTGCGGGCTGCCCATGACCAGGTTGCCCACCTCCGGCCCGCCCTTCTTGAGGTACCCGAATGTCTCCAAGTAACTCCTCTGGAAATAAGTAATAACACCACATTAGTATTGAATCTGAATTACATTCCGATGCATAAGAAGAACACCTAAGACAGTTTAGACAAAAAAAATGCAAATAAGGTCGTATTTTGAACTATTGGGTGCGCAGGTTGCGTAGAATTTCAAAACATCAGAAATATTGCAACTAACAGTTGATTCTTGAACTGTAGCTCAAAAAGGCTCAGCGGAGGTGAAGTGACTTATATGTGTGTGTGACCAGTGGGTCCAGTGGACCAGTGGGTGGTATGGTGATTCTTAGGAGTGTAGGTAAGTATTGATGTTGTTTGCCATTCGTCAGCTTTTCTTTAGGTAGGTAAATTTGGCACATTCATTTTTCGTTCTTAGTACAAATTAGGTAATATTACGAATAATCTATGACTAATATATTATTCGTAATGTTTTAGTTAGGTAATTGTAAAAGGTAAAACACAAACATAAATAAAAGTCTGTGAAAACCTTATTATGTTTGTGTTGTTCATTCAGAAATAGGTAAATGGCATACATGACATAAGTAGACCTACATCCCAAGTAGGTAACTACCTAACTTAAGTTAGTATGTCATAATATTCACGTGAAGCACACGAGACGGCTAAACGGATTTACAGCGTACTTAGCGCATTAGGGATTCCTTTTACTTTCCGAATTGCGAAACCCCAAAGTACAGCTGATATTAAGCCTCCATTAGCGCCCCCTGCCGGACGGACGGCCCTACATTTATCTCTTAAACTTGCCCTACAAACTGGACATGTAATTGTAATTATTTGCCGTAAGAATACGTTACCCTTTTACAGTGGGTCGCGTAAAAGGTAAGTTAGGGATTATGAGGAGAGTATTTGGTAGCAACGTCTCTCCATTTTCATCTCAAATGTCTACCTATTTCACATATCATAACAAGCCAGTTCTTCAGTTGAAAGAGATTGATTCAGAATTGAGCAGACATCGTTCGATTCCTCAATCAATCTGGCAAGCGCGGTGAATATTTAACTCTTAATCACGTGCACCATGCCGAAGGTCTGCAAAACAATCCTTCGGCAGGAAATAATGGCATTGCACCAACCACTGACAGCTGCTCCGATTGTTGATAGAGTAGGGAGGTACTTCTAGCAAATTATTGTAGTAGTGATAGAGTAGAAAATGTTTTATCGTGTACTCAACGTCGTTACAATTTAATGTAAATGAAACATAGCCGGTTTATTTCGGCAATTAGTAACGGGGTACTCAGCTATTATTACTTAGCAAACGGGCCCGGAATATAAAGTTTGTGATCTACATTTTTAAACACCCTCATTAATTCTAAACCAACTTTATTTTCTTCATCAAACATCCTCTTTTTTACTTTTAATTAAAACCACACTTGTGGCTTGACAATGGTGGTTAAACGAATCCCTTTGTATATTTTTTGGAGACTTCCCTTTTGAGTGTCGGTGTATATTTTTTAGGGATACGAGGTTGGTATTCAAAGTTTAGTAGTGAGACCGGTGGAGATAACGTCGTCCTGTCAGTTCGTCTGCTACGCTCGATTATCTCTGAAACGGCTGAAGCCGTTATCGTGGAGCTCGTTTATGTAGTGTTCATGTTCAGGTGTGCTGGACAAGCACGTCTGAATGCCCTTAAATTTACGGTTTGTTAAAGATCTCCTGATTGGCCCATGCAGAAGATACTTATCAAGATTTATTTAACTATGTAAATAACTTTCCCTTGCGAAGTTTCTGAATGGGAAGTTCTCAATACGTATTAGAAAACTAACAAACTAATATTGTGCATAAGTAGTGGAACCGTGGCTTTTTGTCCGCAGCTTGCGGTGAGCGCAAAGTTTGTTTGAACCGAGGATGGCCCGACTTCACGACTAACAATAAAGACTTTGTAAAGCAATCTGCCGTCTATTATTCACTCCCTTAACTTATCTAAGTTGGCTTCTAAACGCTTCTGTGGGACTGTTTATTTACATATACCTGTGTTTGAAAAGGACCTAAAGTAACTCGCTTTCGAGTCGAACAATTTGACTTAAATTAAGGCAATCATTCCTTTTACGTTCGGAGATAGAATGGCTGTATTATCTACTGTTTGTATCAAAGTAAAATCCGTAGGTAAAGATTTTAAATACAATATAATCTGTCTAAAAATATTGCGTGTTGTTGACAGTTGTTCAGGTTTTCCACCTTTTACAAGACAGTTTCTACGTATTTTATTCTTACACTAATTACAATCATAATATAAAGTGATAATAGTTCCGTCTTCCTTAATTTCTAGAGTGCAACACGTAAATCAGATGGACAGCCATAATAATTTACACGGTTTCTGTGTCAGGTCAGCAGGTACCCCCTAGTTCCCGATGACGTAGATATCGAGAGCCATAAGAAATCCATAAAACAATGCAAATACTTCCACAATTAGGTTAATATTGTTGCTATCCGGAACGACTAGAACTTAATAGATTGCCATTAATTTGAAAGAAAAAGCTAATAGTCTTCTAATAAGTATTGAATATCGGAATTATTGTTGTCCTTAGTTGTTATCGAAAATTGGCATCAACACAAATAAAAACATTTGTTTTCCTGTAGCGGTTCGAGGTTATTGATTTGGTCGTTGTTTTTGAATTCAGGCCACAGTTGATACAGGGCAACAGGAAAAAATCCCAGTTTTTTTCTAAATACGCCCTTCACGTTTTTATATTTTATCAAACTAGGAACATGTTTCAGTTATAATAAATAATTAATCAATTACGACAGAGGAAAACCATGATACCTTGGTAAGTTAGTTTCTGTATTTTTTATTGCATTCTCAAATGATATTTCACAGCATCAGCTGAGAGGATAAGGATGGGTAAAACTAAAATATATGGCAGACATAAAGTAAAATATTCTTGGAACTGTAAGCCTAACCTTTACTGCGATGGAATTTTTTGTAGCACCTAAAGCGTGCATTCCTTTATTATGTTACTTCCTCGATCAAAATTATAAGACATTAATTTTATTGAAGCATTAATGTGTCTTCATGACTGCTCGCCCGAATTTTTTTGAGGTAAGGGTTTTCAGTCGGTTCCAAATGCTCAATTTGCCTGTCAGAATGCTTCGTAATTACTAGGAATGCTTTTATTGACGTATATTCTTTACTACATGAATAATATTATACAACATTTAGTTTATCTAAGTACCTACCTACCTACATATCTAATACGCAAATTATTTAACACAAGCGTTTAATTAACTAAACAAAATATGTACTTAAATGTAAATATAACGAATAATAAATGCAAATACGACCCAATTCAGGACATATTAATAATAACAAAGATAAAAACGTAATAATTAACTGTATAGCAAACTTAATTACTATTTCGCATGTTCCACGTACACGGGTAACGGATCTGTCATCAGGATACCCCTAAGTAGGGGGCTGAGGGGCCGAAGATGCCAATGTAGGGCAGGTAAGGTAAAGTACCCGGAATCACTAAGTGCGTCGCGTGACGACGCCTACTTTGTCCCCTAATTAATTAACAAATCTCTGCCATCAACCTGTGCCAGTTTCTTCAGTGTTGCGGAAACAAGTCAAAAATCTTTATTTAGGTCGATTAGAATAATGTGTGTCGTTATGCTGGGCCGTCTTTTGATCTGTTGTTGTTATCCACCATTAATCTGGTTTTGCATTGATAATCTACAATGGGTCCATTTGTAGCAATGTTGCTTCAGTAAAGGGTGCAATCGATGAATAATATAGGGACGTATACCATGCATGCACAATTTCATTATAAAATGACGTACCTAATAACCATACATGGATATTATTATGTCGCCACCGCAAAATATGAGCTTCATTAAAATATAAATTCAAACTTCATCAATATCCATTAAATTATACGGGATAATTACCATAGTGATTACCATGCGGCCGTCATCGCCCACCATAGACAACGGGCGCAGCGCCATAGTGGCCATAGACTATAGAATGCATCGTGTGTGGTTGTCATCGGAAGCTAATCAAGCGCGGTGCGAGGGTGACTGCGCCTCGTCGCCGGCGGCTCGGCCTCGTCGCACGTTGCACGGGGTGCACCCCATTGATTGACACCCGCTGTCACTCCGGCCACGTCCCCCACTGGATATGATTATAAATTACTCACACCGCTACCGTTTTGTAGTTTAGTTTTAATTTATGCAGAGTCTGTCTGCTCGTAAATTAAAGTTTTAAGGGGACGGAAATTGATTTGGAAGTTGTTAGATGCGAAAACGCCGTAAAGTTTTAAAGGTAGAAATTATGCAGGGAACGGAATATTCTTCACGTTAGAATACGAATACCTCAGCTTATCACAATACCCCACGCAGTGCAGAACGCACTAAGGTGCTACTACATAAATATTCATAGCATGGATTGTGATTTACGCCGTGCGTAGGAATTTGTCCAGAGATGAATGAATGCAAATGTACACACATTCTTGAATGGACGCTCGTCCAAGTTGACTTCGTACGTACTCAGTATATATACTAGGTCCACGTTTATCGTTCGGAACATCTGCTCGCTAGATAATAATGATAACAATTTGTCGCAGGCGTGGGAGTTCTTCATGTGTTATTTTAGTTAAAAGCGCTTCCTAGTTCCAACAATAGAGCGATGCACGCGTCTTTATACCGCGCTATGCGTAGGTATATATACATGCATGTTGTAATAAACTAGATATGTATATCTAACTAATGGGTATTTTCACCTTTTGCGCTAAATTCTTAGGTCGTAGCGATGGAAATCTGGGAAATCTTGCTTGTATCAAGAGAGCTATGAAGGAGATGGTCTAGTTACGGTACTGCATATCGTAGTACACTTGCGAAACACTATCTATGTAACGGCATTTTACTATGTATTCTGTGTCGACATCCGAAAGATAATAAAAAGCTCCAGGCACCAATTTTCATTGCAAACGATTCATTTTCACCGAAATGCTTAATGTACTGATAATATTGCATTATTAACTGCCGAATTAAATAAGTTGCTTATTTTGTTGGCATCGATGGTCGTTTCCTGCTAACGTAAAACATGGCGTTCCCAGAAGGGAGTGCGGAGTAAAATTAAACTGTATTTTATTGCAGCTTGCCCTCCGCGCTCCGGGGAAATGTTTGTGCATTATGGACTGCTAATAATAGCTGCGACGTTATTAACTCAATGAATGTTTCATTTTCAACACCATGCTTTATTGGGTACAGACAAAAGGAGGTAAGCAAGCATCACTTACGCAGGGCCTGGGAGACTTTTAATCCACAGAAAAGTGTCAATACGTAGCTGCCAATCAATGAATTTCCATCTCTTAATTTTTTTTTTTTGTAATAAAATTTAATTTGAGTGCGACGGTTGAGTTCAGATCAGTGACCATTTCAGTGCATAATTATGTGCATGTAAAGTGCACAAAGTACTGGCAGGCGTGAAATCCATAAAATGTTTGTTTCCGATGCAACCGGCCCGAAAGCAGCCTGCGGGTGTACTTAAAAAAAAATGCGGGTTGTAATGAAAACCCTTCCAATTTCAAATAACAATAAAATGTTTTAACTTCAGTGGGTTTAGTTGGAAGCACGTGGTCATCCTTAAGTAATTATTTCTTTGAATGTGACGATTTGTATTTTAAATAGTGGTTTTAGACGCGACGAATGGACGGATGTAATAACCCGTATATTAAGTGCATCCAATCACATTCGAGCGTCGGTCGTCGCATTATTTGTCGTCACATAATGTGCTGGTCTCATGACGTGGCACGGGGTAACTCGAATCAAAACTCTAATTCGAGTTTAGGGGACAATGAGGGATGAATTTGAAATTCAAATAGCGTCAGTGACACATGAAATTGAATGGAATTACGTGTGAAACAATGGCGGTGAGTTGATTCTTTAATGATTGTTCCGGCTTTTGTGAGGGCTTGAAATATATTCTTGTAAAATTTAAGACATTTTCCTGTTGTCGTACGAACGATTATGTTAGGGTTTGATGACGCGCAGCGTTATGTTTGGAAACTATAATTTCTGTTTCTGCAGTATTCATGAAATACATTTTCCTGTTTAGCTTATATGGACGTAATATTGACGTGATTACTTATAATTAAATAAATAATTAATTACTATAGAGGTCATGAAATGATTTGGAATTCCCATAAAATTATTTGTAATTTATGAGTGTTTCATGTCTTTTGATTGATGATGTCAACGACTTTATACAATTCACAAAAGATCGCGGTTGCTTCCGTTTATAAGCAACAAACTTCAGACAGGTGTTTAAGGCATGGTCAGTCAGTCACTCGTCCTTTTAGAGTTCAACTTTATTTATATTCACAAAACAATGAAGACGTGACGTTTACAAGACGTCACGGCCTAACTGTTTAAGTTTTATTGTTAATAAATTATTCAGTAAACTGTATGTGGCATCACTCTCTCTTGAAGATGGTACGACAGACGGTTTATGGCGGTCATACCGTGTAAGTTTTATGACTATTTTACTATTGTACTTGCTCATCATAATGTAGAGGAGTGGTTACCTTTTTACAGCTAGTGGAAACTTTTTAATCGAGCTGTCACAGCTTACAACAGCGCGGCGTGACGTGATGGAAAACCAAAGGTGAAAATGTTGTTTTCCCAAAAGATATCAATTTATTTTGGTAGAAACTGTTTTAGGACATCACAGCTTCTATTTTCAGAACACGATATTATTTATCAACCAAGGCATTGTTTTGAAAGAGAAATATCGTATGAAGATGAAGATAATAAGGTGTCTGTCTATTCCCGTATCGACCCTGCAGGTACACTGCACAGTCTTGGGGTACTCTGGTGTCCGTAGGCGATGTTAACAATCTATAATTGCGTAGTTCCGCACTATCATTGTAATCTTTAAATTGCTCTTCTTGGTACATTGTATATATCTACTTAGTTAGATACCTGTATGGTCCATGCAGGTAACATTTTCTTTGTGATTGTGACATGGGCTGTATGTATGTAGAAATATCACTTACAATTGAATAGAACTGTTTTGGAAAAACAAAACGATATCAATAAATGGATCAATAAATACTTTTTGATTGGACTCATTACCTACTTGTTATTTTTTATTTACGAACAAGACCGATATTGTTTTGTCATTGATATTTGCGCCGATGAAGAGGAGGCCGTAGGCGTTTACATTAATTTCTTACTTGGAATAGGTAAATAATATAGATACTTAAAGCAAAATAACTGAGAACAAAACATTGTTACTAAATTCAATCTCTTGAGGTAAAAATAACATTGTTTGTATTATTCAGAATTTTACAACTTTCTTGTTCAAGAAAGATAAGTCAGTTTGTTCTGGTAGAAAGCTTTAAGAAAAAATAATATTTTCCAATTTTTCTATACGACTTGACCTCTATACATTATTGAATATAAAGGGTGCTCCTAACTGGAGTCTAGACGAAGCGCCCAAACTTTTAGAGCCGAGCTTTTATAAATAAATTAGATATCACTTGTTGATAGAGTCCTGTGGTGAGCTTTAGAAAATTCTGATTTTTAGATTTAATCCAGATAAAAAATGTAGCATACTGTAGTTGTGTGTGTGTGGCAATGGTAGCGAGTAACGCGTTTTAAATACAAAATTTTATTTTATCTTATACCTTTCGTCTTGCTGACAATGAACTTCTGTTGGCACATAAACCAGATCAGTGTCATATCATTTAAAGACACTTCACCATATTTCCAGCTAAAAAATTATACAAAGTTATATTTTAATGCATTTTTACATTCATAATAATTGCATGTTTTCCTTTGATTTTCCGGTGTGTTGGCTCTTAGGACAATTCTGGGATGTGTTTCGAGAATTCCTTTGTTCACACCTGATCTTTGGCTCGTAGCCAGCAGACTGTCTTTTAAGTGCTCTTCATTATCATAAGGTAACGGAAATGGCTGTGCTTAGTGATAATAAAAATATGATTTGTACAAATGTACACCCCAAGAATCATCATCTCAATGCTTTCACATTATATATAAGATAGTTTTCACATTTAATTATGTAAGTACTGATGTTAAACTGCGAAGTAATCTGTAGATAAATTTATTTAGAACTAAATCTGATGTAGCTGACAACGGTCTGAAAGTAAAGTATCTAGGAAAGATAATATTTTTCAGAATCAGATTATTTTACAAAATGTTCTCTATTCGGTAGGGTATAATTAATTATACAGAATTTCCTGTTATTCCTCTTGCAGACCAATGTGGTCTATAGCTTGCAAAAAGTACGTTCACAAGAAAGCATGCTGAGTTTGGTACTCGTAATGATAATTCGCGAGGAGGGTCGCAATTGGAATCAGATTACAATCGCGTTTCCATCGAACTGTGAGTGACAGGCATTCTTAAGTAACTCGACGCGTACTGCTGAGAATTAACCCTATTCAGTTACATCGGTTTTTAAGTACAACCTTAAAATGATACTTTTATGAACTGATAAAATCATTTTGGTTATAAAAACAAAAACGAACGCTCTTCGATTACTTTATACGTCTTCAATTAAAGTAGGTATCGATAACTTGACAAATGAATTTCGTGTTTAATCAAACAAACATACAATACATATTTTATACTAGCTTCTGCCCGCGACTTCGTACGCGGATCCTGTTGCTTATGCCAGCGATAACGGGGTCGTCAAAATCGAAGATCTGAAACGTCTGATGTCGAATTCTAAGAGCCCGGGGACGGGAAAACAACGTATCTTTCTTCTTTCTTTCCATATCTTTCATTTTTGTAAGTCAGAAGTCGATGCGTAGATACGCTTGGAACTCAAGAGCAATTCTCTATCCGTGAACGTCTCCGACTCGCGAGACAATGCGTGACGCTCACGATCAGCGGTCAGTCGCGCATCACGTTCCCCACTTGTCTCTAGAGACCTAGAAGTCGACGCGTAGATACGCTTGGAACTCAAGCGTAATTTTCTATCCTTGAACGTCTCCGATTCGCGAGACAATGCATGGACTTGCACGATCAGCGGTCAGTCGTGCATCACGTTCCGCACTCGTCTCTAGATACCTCGAAGTCGATGTGTATACACGCTGAGAACTCAAGCGTAATTTTCTTTCCGTGAAAGTCTCCGACTCGCGAGACAATGCATGACGTTCACGATCAGCGGTCAGTCGTGCATCATATTCTTCACAGTAGATGCGTAAATACCCTGAGAACGCAGGCGTGCTTCGCGATCCGAAGAGCAACTCGCTCCGTGGAAACCCACGGAGCGAGTTGCAGCCTGATGTTCCGAACAGCATCAAGTCTCTCCTGACGTTCTTCGGTAGATTCTTGGGATCTTATGATCCTCAATCTTTTAGCTCCTTTGAAACATTGGGAAAGATTTGACCTCTTTCTAGGCATGGTTATAGTTTTATTGTGAAGATACCTGATCAATTAAAATCTAAGTGACTGTTCCCCTGCGTCACCGGGTAGGCTACCGTGTCACGAAGAAAAGTGGAAAAGGAAATTAAACACTCAAATAACATAAGCCCGAAGGCATATTTATTCGATAAAAAAAAAAAAAAAATGGGAGTTTTGTCCAGTACAGTCAAATATTCAATGACCGCCTTCACCGCGTGGAGGTACTCCCAGCTTATGTTATTTTATAATTATACAGTTAAATTAGTGTTAGCTTTGATTTCCACATCAGATGTTTCTGATCTTCGATTTTTATAAGTCAACAGGAAATGCCCAGCAGACCGAACAACTTTTGCTAAGACGTCATTCCTATATGTGTTATGGTGTAGCTGGGCTCTTGGAGTTCCACAACAGGTGTTCCAGATCTTTGATTTTTATAAATCAACAGAGAGTGCTCATCAGATTGAACAATTTTTGCTAAGACGTCATTCCTATATGTGTTATGGTGTAGCTGGGCTCTTGGAGTTCCACAACAGGTGTTCCAGATCTTCGATTTTTATAAATCAACAGAGAGTGCTCATCAGATTGAACAATTTTTGCTAAGACGTCATTCCTATATGTGTTATGGTGTAGCTGGGCTCTTGGAGTTCCACAACAGGTGTTCCAGATCTTCGATTTTTATAAATCAACAGAGAGTGCTCATCAGATTGAAAAATTCTTGCTAAGATGTTATTCCTATATGTGTTATGGTGTAGCTGGGCTCTTGGAGTTCCACAACAGGTGTTCCAGATCTTCGATTTTTATAAATCAACAGAGAGTGGTCATCAGATTGAACAATTTTTGCAAAGACGTCATTCCTATATATGTTATAGTGTAGCTGGACTCTTGGAGTTCCACATCGGGTGTTCCAGATCTTCAAATTTATTCTCTCAACAGAAAATGCTCTTCACGTGGAACAATTTTTGCTATGGTACTATTTTTGTATCTTTTATAGTTTAGCTGGTCTATTGCGGTTCTGCATCAGGTGTTCAAGTTTCCAAAATAAATTATAGCCTATATGTTGCCCAGACTCAATACCTATACAACAAAAAAAAGATCTTTCAAATCCGTCCAGTAGTTCCGAAGATTAGCGTGTACAAACAAACAGACAAACAGACAGAATTTTTTTTTTGGATTCGTGCTCTATTACTGTTTCTAAACCACACCCAATTTTTTTTTTTTTAATATCTTCAATGTACAGACACAGTTTTTTTACTGTTTTATTATATGTATAGATGTATAGTAGTACGTGGTAAAGCTAATTTAATAAAACTATGAGAACGGCAACCGTGATCTAATATTTGCAGTATTATAAATTTAAGACACGTGTTGAATACAAATTACAAAAACCAAATAAAATAGTGAATTATTCATACTAAAATTATTTAGGTATATTTTATTCAAAACATGAGCCTCATTTTTCTAATAGGAAGAAAAACTTATGTTTCTCATTATAACTGTAATCTATGGAATTTTATTTTAGCTTAGGTAGGTATTTCATTACAGAAATTATTTGTAAGAAATCAAGACACTTGAATGAAAGTAATTCGCAAGTGGTGTGCTATCGTAAGTAAACTTTCTAGAGAGGCTTTGTACAGTCATTCACTTAAAGCGTTCCAACTAAAAGCTAACTGGCATCGTTACTTGTCTTCCTCTTGTGAGAACTTTCTGCTCCAACTGTACCAACTACCCAACTTTTGTACTTAGATGAATTGATCAAACTAATCTATGTTTCATCATTAAATATTTTATTTTTAAGCTAATTGAATTAAACTTCAAATTCCTTGATGAATGAGAAAAACAATAAAGTTTAATCAAAATGCAATTTTTAATTAAACAAGTTCATAAGCTTTATAGGTTCATTTGGTGCGTTAAGTCGTAAATGGGGGCGACATGCGACAGTACAATGTTTAATGCACTCGTGACTACGCGTGAGACGTCGCCGATACGCCGTTTGAATAAACCCGTTGAGCCGCGGATGCTCTTGCGCATGCAATTTGTTAGGTGCGTGAGAACAACCAGAAATGGCGTGACGTGTGATTGGTGAGTGCTGCTAGTGATGCTATCGTGAGCCATTAGTCACAAGTGGGTAAGGCACCGTAAAGGAAACTGACCTCTGACGTCAACGCGAATACTGACCCATATGGTGCAAATGTCGCAGTTGTGGGTTAAATGCTTCACTTTTGAATAACTTTCTAGAGAAATCTGTATGCAAATCTTAGCAGTCACTTGGGAATAGTTGACTTCTTAACGTATCTTTTGTTGTCACTTAATTAAATTCAAAACTGTAAAAACACGCCTTAAACTCAAAATCACAATACATTTCAGTTTGAGAATGTGTATATTATCCAAACATTCGCAAGAGAGCTTTTCGGGCGCGTTTTGTATCAAGATTAGTTATGTAAATGTGGTTTGTTTTGTAAACAGAGAGGTTGAAAGTTTCTCAGTATCTAATATCAAGGTGAAAATCCCTGGCTGAGCTGAGAGCGGCCAAATAGCCCACGGCTGAACTACACGAAGTTTCAGTTATTGCCGCAAAATAAATACTAATATCGGCTGCCCGCGCTATACTCGTAAATTGCGATATTGCCCAACATTATATGGACACTTTTTACTGCTTTTACGAGTTCCTGAAGAAACGTTCCGAGTTTTAATACAACACTTATGTTACATTTATGAAATTGATATAATATTATCTTCATGAACGTGCCGGTGAATATGTACTTGTTTATAGGTATGGGAGACCATAAAAATGTTATTTTATGACATTATTAATCAATACCTTTAAGGGGAGGTTGGAATCCAACATTACCAGCCAATGTAACCCTTATTTCAATGGGCCAAAGCACAGAGTTATGTTCCTACCAATATAGCGACACAATACGATACACATTTTAGGATTATCTCTCCTTTTCAGGTACAGTATTATATTTAAAAATGTAAATGAATTCTTGAAACGATTTCAATACCCTAATTGATTTTAAGAAATTACACGTACAACTCGACTTCCTACACAACTTTGCTTTTAATCTTTATAGCTTATTAACCATTATGATTATAAGTATCAAACGATATATGCACATACATACATTTTATGATTTAATCCGGTACTTATAAGTAGTAACGCGGTGATTCAACGGACAGCTGCAAGCGCATAATGCAAGCTCGCTTTTACTCTTATGGTAACTTACCGGACAACTTACACAAAGAGTTTATTAAAACCTCATTAGCTCGTGTCTATGTCTGGCCTGGACTTATAAATATTTAAACATTATTTACGATTTGTAAAAGAACATTATTTTGCCAGAGATTTACAAGCCTCTCGTAACACGAAATTGCTTTGTGTAAAATTAAAACAAGAACAGTTAGATTGAAATTGATTCCGAGAAAGGTAGATTTAAACGTGACGTTAAAGTTATGTAACAGTCTGAAGTGCAAATGTAAGCTAAATTTAAACTAATGAATACTAAAACAGAAGTTACATGAGTCCCCGCGAAGTGGCCTCCCATGTAAGTGGGCGCTAAAATATTTAACAGAATATGGCGAAACTTAAGGGCCTCTTAATTAACATTAATTTCGAAATAAGCTTAAAGCTGCTAAAGTTCGCAAACGGCTTTGTTGATGTTACAACGAACTTTGGTTTTAAAACGAAATTCCAACGAATTTTCGCACAAAGTTGGAATGAAAAGCTGTTCGCGTTGTGCGAAATAAGTCGTACCTCCCTTTGGCTCTTTAGTCAGATTCCTTTATTACCGTACTTCGTGATCTGATCGAGTACCTGTTAACTCTTCAACGCCAGGTGATAAATAAAACATAGATTGATCTCCACACAACCAATAAGATATTTCAACAAGCGATCAATCCACTCAACTTGCTTACGTGTAAAAGATAAACAAACAAGCGGTACTTGGAGCTTTTAAAGAGATGCCTTACAAACGCTAACAACTTCTTAAAAGACACTTGATTGAAACACAAAAGCGCCGAAGAAAGACATGTAAACAAACAATTCTATAAACTATGGATAGGGAAGGGATACCTTATTAGGGTAGTGGAAAAATTCCAAGAGTAGGAGAATGGAGAGTGTAGCAAGTCACGCGAGACGACAAGATTGGAAGTCGAACACGTCACACCGGTGGTTCACTTTATCGGGAGACGCCAAATAGGGCGCCGGCAGCCGCGGGAACCAACACGACTGGTAGGGCTGACGGCTCCAGAATAGCGATTGTAAAGAAATAAACTGTAATTTAAGTACAACGATGTTAAATTGGGATAAAATTAAATGTGATCACAGAGGAATAATGCAGAATTCAAACAGTGAAATTTAATGGAGTTGCTACTAAAGAGCATCCTCATGAGGAGCTTTTAGAGCTTTGTGTTTCAGAAAAAAATCAAGTCATTAAAAGCTTTGCTTTATTGCATGTTGGCTTATATTAAGCCGCAACCATAACCCTTTGTTAAATGAAAGGGCAAGGACTTGACACCGAGAACTTTTACGGCTGCTTGCTGACGTCGAAGCAAAAATACGTAAGTTTTGTAAAATATATTCTTGCAGTCAACCCTAAGCCTGCGACGTTTAAGTGCATGCTTTACTTCACGTAGACAATTACACACGATATGCACGCTTCTAACAACGACGATAAAGTGCATCGTAAACCCTCAGTTACCGAAATATTTTCAAATTACTCCGAAACTAACAAAAACATTAGGGAGGCGCATTGGAACGTAAAAAACTACGGTTATTACTGTCACTCGTCAGGAGATGTCGTTAAAACGTTAGTCAGTTTGTGAACAATGTACGATTACTTAGTTAGTGTAAGTTTACGTATTGTGTCGTTGTTATTATAACAGCATTCTTGGCAGCCTATATTGTGTCTATTTAATGATCGCACGTCGCGTCAGTCATTGAACTAAAGACTGGAGTCTGCAGTGCGCATACGCTTCTCTCGTTACACTGAGAGCAATAAGCTTGCGTGAATCATCCGCGAATCAAAACAAACACTAAACTACAGCTTTCTTAAAACATTTTGTTTTACTAATCGATCGGTTAACTGAAAGCTGCGTATGTTCACACCACTGTACCATATATTTCACATTATCTGTGCGTCATAAAGATAGTTGCCAAACTTTATTCCATTGTTCGTTTGAGCAATTCGCAGAAATACGTTTTTGAAACAGGTATTTTAAAGAAAATTATAGTCAAAGATAACCAAGTTTAACATCTGTTGGAAAATTTTGTTTAGATTTTTTCTTAAATGGAACTTTCAAGTTCTCAATGAACCATTTGGGACTACTTTTACTATCCCACAAGACATTTGGTGCGAGAATTTAGATAATAATTTTCGACTAAATGACTGTTATTTGAGAAACCGAAACTGCAGACAGCACGGTTTATGGCTACCATATATCACATAATTCTCGTGATATAATGTTTCCCACATCATTCAGTGTCCCCAGAGCATAATCACGACAATCTCGCATCCAGGCGAGATCAAAAGTCCGCCAATAACGAATTAGGTCGTCGCCTTGTTACACACGATCTTATTATACAAACTTATGAGTCAATGACCGTTTGCAAATTCGTGTATCATATGGCGCGAGGTCGGCAAACTGAAATGGCAATAGCAAGGTCGTTGCGAAACCGACAACCACCTCGGACGGCGACTTGCGAAGTTTACTCCATCGCACAGGTGTTCACCGTGCTTACAATGTAGTTGCAGCAATACAAATGCCAAGACATGATGTACTGCATTTATAGTAAGTGCAGAATGATTGCTTGGCTATTGAATTTGCAATTTTCGTTTCGCAATTAGGGCTGGTCAAGCAACTTTTTTTGGTCGACGTTGTTTATTTTTTGCTCGACCGTTTTGAGCGCGTTAGCGGTGCTGCGGGTTAAGAAAGGTTATTAGGTAGCTTTTGTTTGTTTTCTAGAATACTGTATTTATGAGCAAAATTACTGAGTTGGTATGTTAGTTTTTGGCCAATCATTCATGTGTTAACATTCGCATTTTCGTAAATACACCTGCAAATCTTCAACCGAAAAGTACCTACCTACTACACTACACACTAGGTAGGTACTTTACAAATAGGTGCGGTTCGCAAATACAGTGACGAATTTTTAATTTTAGTTGTGTTTAGTCACATGTTCATCGATTCTCATAAGTGTAGCATGTAAACAAAGAAAGTCAATTTGAGTGAAACTAATTTTACCGGTAGCTGGCTAGGGGTTACTCCCGGACGATCAGACAGTATTAACGGGTGTCCATTATTCAGGAAGCTCAGCTTATCATGTCTTAACAAAGTATATGGTTAGCTAAATCTATGAATTTATGATATTTCCAAAAACAAACTACTATAAAAATTATATATAAGAAAAGCTTTAATAATCTTACTCTAGCTGTTGCCCGCGATTTCGTTCGCGTGGAAATTTTGATGCGTTTCCGTAACATAAAAAAATAGTTTCCTATGTGCTATTCCAGACTATCTATCTCTGTGCCAAACTTCATCCAGATCCTTTCAGCCGTTCTGGCATGATTGAGTTATAAACAACCATCCAAACTTTCACATTTAGATAACCGTGAAAAACTTCTATCCCAACATTTCTCACGCTAAGTCAACTGCCTGTCAAGTAAACGCTCGATTACCAGAAGAGATTGTCATCAATAAAGGGCTTACAACTATCCAAGTCAAGAGAGACGTCCGCAAACTTGGCAAACTGCAGTTTAGTCCTAACTATTAATTGTCCAGTGGACTTTGTCACGGTATTGTGATAAATTGGAGTGGTCCTTGGACATATTAACGTCCCTTGGTTGGCAATGAGCGTGATTAATTATGTTGGACGATACGACGATGTACAGACGGACACCCAATTCGGGTTAACATAGTTCACTGACTTGGTGTGGAAAGCTATCGAAGTCTCGACCAATGGCCGCCGTGCATTGAATGCATATCTGACATTAGGTACTGTCATCGTCACTGGTCTGACACGTATTAGGTTAGGTAACGTTTGGCGTGATTTATACAAATGCAACACCTTTGTATACAATGAAGGTGAGGTGGGCAAATTGACATTGTTATTTAGGGTTGCGTAAATCACGCAAGAAACCGTCGTGTTTTTTTTCAGGACTTTAGGTGCTTTATGTATTTTGAATTTGGAATACTTAAGGTACCGTACTCAATTCGACACTAAAAATGATTTACTCGGACCCGTGACTACATAAAACTTAATGTCATCAATTTCGATAATTGTCTATGATCTGCCTATGATCGTACTGGCCGTAAAGTTCTCGTAACCAATTAAATAAATTACTGTTGATATGTGTTTATAGTTCTTATAATTATTATAGTCGTTTAATAGCTGAGTTTTATTGTCATATGTTTTATTGTATATGTATAAGCAATGTTACTAGATGTTACTGACTGCTACCTTTTTTGGCCCTTTGATCAGAATCGCAATTGGTTATATACGCAGGTAATTTCTTGGATTTAATTTGAGTCCATATTCATTATTTGCAGAATGTGAACGGTCACGAGTAATATACGTACACTTAACAACTTTTAAAAGTGCTTTCTCCTCCTGTTCTGATTATATTTTTATGAAAAAGTCCAAGTTACAATCGGTATTTCTCGCGAAAACTGCTTTTAAATTTAAGAAAGTGTATACATATTGGTGCTCGTGACTGTACGGAACCATTCTGATATAAAAGCCTATATAACTCCTGCTTTACGAATGCACCTTCGGCAACTGAAGCTAAAAGTAGTGCCAAACTGTAGTACCTACTTAATAAACATTACTTCCATTTGCCAAAACTTTAAAAGTCACGTCCATGTCACCTGGATGCAAAAAGTGTCAAGATTGTATATTTTATCTATTACGTTATGTTACCTACTTGATTCGTGTTCAAAATTGTTTTCTTTTTCTCGTTTTTTTTATGTCCCCACGGGAAATTTGGAAAATCCCATCTCTATGGTTTCGTGCGATAAAAGAAACTGACTTGTTCGTATTATAAGTTAAATTATGTTTACATACACATTCCCAATATTGGGTTTTTATTTTACCGAGGGGTTAAATAAAAACAAATGAATTGCGAAACTTATACTGTCACTTACGGGATATCTTCCGTGATTGTTCATAATTTTGAGCTCCCGATATTTCGACGCTGTTGCAAGCGCCATGATCGCGGGTTGACTTGCGTTCCAATTTAAAAAAAATCCGCTCCTTCCCACCATGTCTTGATACTGAACTTTTACAACCCGAAAAGCGTTAATCACAGCTTTGTAATGATCTTTGTTCGGGATAAAAGATAAGGCTGCTAACTTGTTAAGCCCTTAGTAAATTATGGCATTAGAGAAGAGGAAATCCTACAATAAATCAGTGCAAGAGTACAACATTACAGCAACAGGCACTTGACCCGCTCCTTTAAGAAACGTCTGTAACGATGTGATATCTCATAATTAACTACCCGTGTAAACGGCGATCAAGCCATTACACCACATTACACAGACAGTTAAGCCATTCAAATATAGCTTTTATCACTTACGTTATTAGTTTGAAAGAGATAGCAAACGGTAATCACATGTGGTTTAGATTTGATATGCTGGACGCACGCCGACAGTGTTGTCAAAACTGTTGGGCGGCCACACACGTAGAGCAGTGAAATAACATATTCCAATCATTTAAAGAAAACCTTATAATAATAACTAACTATAATATTAATTGCCTCGTTGGTCTAAAGGTCCCAAAACGCGAGTGCTGAGCATGAGGTCCTGGGTTCGATTCCCCGGCCGGCCAAAGTGTTATTGGGTTTTTCAATCAGGAATTTATCAGTAGCAGCCACGGAGTCTGGATTTAAGGTTTATTTAGGATTTTGAGCCTGGTTGAAAGCAATAGGTTCGCCCCCTTTTACATGGGACTTAAACATAACTGGCGGAATGTGGGTGTACTATCAGGTACATCTCTGCCTACCCTTTGGGGATTACAGGCGTGAGGTTATGTTATATAATATTAACTAAACAACATTAAACATAGGGAAAGGTTACGAAAATTATTGAAGCAAATCGTTAAAAGGTTGTCTAAAGAAGGCAGCTTTTCTCGTAATCTTTTAATGATAGTTTTGCTTACCGATACCAACGAGACTTTATCGGTATCAACATACTACTTAAGTACGATGGTATCGCTAGGAATCCCAGTAGAAAGGCAGTTTGTCGCCAGTTACTATCGCGTGTCGTTATGATAAGGAACGAAGGGAATGTGCTGTGTGGAATGAGAACACACTCAAGACAAGTGATAGTATTGGAAATACCAATATCTTCAATTATAGTAGAGATGGCCAGAATTTCCCGGTACCTATCACTTTACGGTAAGGTTTCGTGTACCTTGCCGTACCCTTAAGGTGATACTGAGTATCAGGCCCTTTTCTTTGTTGATACCGTTGGCTATAAAGATAATGTACCTATGTATATATGCAGATAGAGGCTAGAAAATCTCTAGCATCGACTGCGCACTGTGTTGCGTGTAGTTCGAATCAAGTTCACTATTAAAAGCCTTAAAAACTTTAACAAAGTTTGAAAGTCAATCATTTATGACTTCATTTTATTCTTTAAGGTATACGTGTGATTAAGTCATAAAATTTGTATATAGCGATGTTATCATGTAAAAGTTAATAAACCTATGTTTTGTACCTTTAATGTATATTAAAAATAATTTAATAACTTTTAGCTCAAATCGCATATTAAGGGCAAACGAAGGTGTAGGCTGTATAATATAATGTACTATGAAAGAAAATTGTTAACGTCTAGAATTTTATTTACGCACAACTTTACGATTAAGTACGTTTTATGAATGCATTGTTCATAAAACATGAATTCTTACAACGGTGTTGCGTACAGTTTATACGAATCGTAAATCTAACATTAAGATTTTTTACAATTTACATGGCAGTCACGGCACGTCACTAATTTATTGCATTGTACTTTGTCGAGATAAACATCGGTGTCGGTGGTAGGGTGGTGTAGTGCGGTGCAGCTTTCGATGTTATTGTTATCGATACGATAGGGTTGAGTTTCCCGTGACTGCGACGAGTGCGTCGAACGTCGCGTCGCTAACGAGGTCGCATGATTCACTATCGTCGTCTTCCCGGCGCCTTGCGACTTCGCTATCCCACATCTTCCCAACAAACCCGATCCCGACTACCCCAGGGAACCGAGTAATCTATTTTCATTCGTTTGATGTGAAAAGCTGTGTCCGTCAGCCTAGAAAATTATACGTTACACACTCTTTTATCTTCATGTTATGTATCTAAAAGGCAATATGGCACACTTACATTGGAATTTTTGTCACCATTTTATGAAAAAAAAAAACAATTTGATGGCAATTTCGCAGTTGATATGGATAAGTAATCGTGACTTGTATGAATATAAAGCTTTTTCAATGATATTGTGGAAAACAAATGAGAAAAGAGAATAGGCACAGTACACGTGGATAATATTTTCCCTATAGACAAAAAATACCCGAAGATCAGCTTACTTAACTTAACTTCCCAAACCCATTAATTAGGATTACGTTTCATTTACATTATTGTAATTATAACGAAGCTAAGGGCTTATCGTAATCATAATCCTGCTAATCTTGCTCCTGACATCTTCCAATAATAATCATCAAAATAAACTATCTAAATTAAATCGTTGAACAAGAACGTTATCTGTTTCGTGGCCGTGACGTCATAACGGTGACAGGAGCTTAGGTAACGCTGTTATAACTTAGCACTTATTATGTGATACAATAGGGCGACAGAATCTTCTCGCAAATAAGACTTAATTAATTTATTCACTGTGAAGTTACGTAGCGTGTTGATGAATTAATTATGCAGATTTTAGCAAAATCCGAACAAAAGCGGCGCCACGCTTTATACCGTCGCGTTATGTGGATAACGCCTTAATCTATAGTTATGTCATGTTACGCAAACTTTACTAATTAATGTTATTCATTTTTATCACACTTTGCGCTGAGAATTTAAGCCCTAGCCAAATTTAATTATATTCTTGAAGAGTAATGCTTTTAAACTAAAACAATTTGTGAAAGATGGGTCAATATTTCAGTCAGACAAATAAGTTTAAGTGTCAAATATTTTGATGAAGCTATGGAATTCTGTAGCAAAGTGCGATATGTCATTCATTTTTAATCGCCTTGTTATACTTATTAGCTATTAACTTTATCTTTGTAATTTTATTGAAAGCATGAGTCTAACATTTTTTTCTATATGCACTAGCACTTCGCCCGTGACTCCATTCGCAAAAATTGTGATAGCACGGCTATATAAATATAATTTATAGTAACACCCACGAATAATGTAAGTGTCTTTCTATCAGTGAAAAAAATATTTGAATTGAATCATTAGTTCCGAAGATTACCCCCTACATACAAACTTACAAACCTATTTATAATATTAGTATAGATATACATATATAAATAGTTTGACACGCATTACTCTACGACCAACATTAAAAAGAAAGTACTTTTTACGATAAATATAAAATCATTTCTAATGCGTTTATATGGCATGAAAATATAATAAACATAATTCAACGTTACATGTAATTTTAGTGAGAGATGTTTAATGTCTGTAATAAAAGACAAGTATGTACCTAAGTATATTAGGTGGGGCAAGTGGATGGCATATTTCTGTTTTAAGTATAACAATGTACGTGCGTATAACAGCTTCTTCATTTAAAAATATAAAATTGTAAAACAAAACGTAGGATACATAGGCGAAATAAGCAATTATGTATTTTTCAAATGGAATTATTGTTAATATTTTACCATCGCGTGTATATTGCGTGAGTCATTGTTAGAATAATAATAATCATTTCTTGCTTTCAAATGCACTTTTCCTTGTCATAAAATTATTGCGTTTTATTATAAAATTATTTGCTTAATGGGCATCTAAAATAATACATGAGGTTTTTAAAAACTGAAACATGGTAGGTAGGCAAAATATACTGAACATTTTACAGGGTAAATCATGGATTTAAATCACGAAGTTCTACTTAGACCAAAAGCCCGTAGTTTACAGGAAATCTACCTAAACCTATTAAACAATCATGAGTTTTCCCTTCATATTAATTATTTCAAATCGGCAATTTACAAAATGCGCATGTTGACATTACTAAGTATATTTTCCTCAAATGCACTGATTTCTCAGAATACCATGATGCTCTCGGCGAGACGATTACTTCATTATTAATATTCCGTTTTACATTATTTTTAATAAGGATTTACGAGTAATATGATTCAGATTCTTCAAAGATTAAAGTTCACAAAACACGAGTTCTATTTATGGATACATTATACAATAATTCTCGCTACGTCATTGTTCTTGAAAAGTGCACACGTGGCAAAAAACTGCACGTATGAAACGACTGATTTCATTATAAATGTGTGACTGGCTGGTTGATACCTTTGCATATGAATTGTATGATTCCATTGAAGGTGCTTGTGACAGTGATATTTAATTTAGGTAATGAATTATGAAGCATAAATTACCTTCTAAATGAGTCACATTACCAATCATGAATGACATAATGTGTTTGACATCCTTTTGACGTCCGCTTCTCCTATTGCCTCTGTTATGTAATGATGTATTGTATCGATATCCAGCCCCGTTTATTATTCCCCACATATCGTGCAGAGGGTTGACTCACATATCGATACTTTCGAATAATCGATCGTGAAAAATGGTGATTATATTAAATTTATTGTTGGTAGTTTAAAATGTGGTATGCAAGTCTCACGATAAATAAAATTTTCCCGTCATGGCCAGCAAGTCTGTCACCAAAATCCCGCCAAATGGTCACTTTAAAATTATTTACTGTTCTCATAATTCTTTTGGTATTTTTTATGTCGCCATTGTTGCATTGCTGTGGTTTATGCGAATGAATATTAAATAACAACAAAAATGTGTGGGTACTGACAAGCTTTTATAAACAAGGAGCAAAAAAAATTTAAAGCTCAAGTTCGGAAATGTAGTATTTTCCCCATAGGATGGACCCAGTGGCCTTTTCTAAATCAGGTTCGTAGAAAAATGCCGTAAACCTACGTGAACTTCAACAAAATTCGTTAAAGTGGAGTTCTGGACATACCCAGTAAGAAATATCAAAATCTCGTCAACTTCCATAATCTTTGTTTTTGTTATTTTTTTCTCACAGTTCCGTAGAAGAAGCAAGAATAACATTGTGAAGCATTATCAAAGAAGTCACGGTGACACGTAACTATGACAGTTCCCAGTAAGATTACGTTACACTTGATACGCAGTTAGTTACAACAATGAGGCTTAATTAAAAGCTTTCATGCCAAATGATCCTCACTCCCTACGCTGTCAAGATCAGGAGGATAAGTTACATGATTTATGTCAAGTCACGAGAGACAGCTGTCTCTATATTATGAGAGATTCAATTCAAATCTATGACGTTTCAGGATTTATGCAAGTACTTATGTGGGTACTTTATTTACCTAACGGTAATACCAATTACCTGACCGCAAATCTATGCAGTACGGCAGGAAAAGATTCTTCCTCGTAATCACAAAACTTATTCCAGTTAAATGTTATTATAATTAAGGTCCAGTGCACAATGGACGTCGGCCGCTCGCCGGCCACGTCACTGCACCAACGTAACGTCTGGCGAACATCCTCCTTTAAGCACAATTAATCACCGCTAACATAACCAATCAGGATAATAAACACTTTATTTCAACGACGATATGGCCCAGTATCCTGTGATTGATTCATACCTAACAGTAAACGCATTATGTCGCTGATGTAAAGACGGCAGGCGCCATCCAATGAAGCTGTCTTAGAAAACGACATGATTATAAAAACAAAGATCTTAATCATGCAAATTCAGCACGAAGTGTTCTGAAGACAAAAATAATAATTCTATTATTTGTGAGTTTTATAAATTTCTTAACCAAGTTTTATATTCAAAAACTTTTGAATCAAATAAAATCAAATTATGAATTTCAGTGTTGAGGCAAAATTATTCATTATAATTATTTCAGAACTTTGCTAAACGAGTGAGTTAATTGTGCTTACCGTGTTTAACCGTGTTTAATTGTGTTTAACGGGAAATTAATTGCATTTATTTCAAGTAGCTACATACCAACTTTATTGAGATCTTTTTTTAAATGCTTAGTAAGTAAATTGACATTGTTAAAATTATAAGATTTTGCAGTAAATGCACCGTTAACATACCCTGAAGCAGCGACTAACTGCAGTTTAGATTAATGCAATATTCTGAGTCAATGGTCTTTAATTATTATCTGAAGCATAAAGTGCAGTGAATGATCACTAAAGCTTACAAATTTTAATGCGCACTTCTATAAAATACGTCGTGGAAAATGATGCAGACTGTCAAAAGATATGAGTAACATGCACTCACAAAGGATTTATTTCGATTATTCTAGGAACACATGTGAACATGGATCGCACAGAACAATAACTTTTGTCTATATCCAGTACGTTCATGGCATTTAAACTTGTGAATTCATTGTTATTTCTACGGTCACTTGTTCCCCGTAGCACATACATATTGTAGGTAGAAGGTTGATTCTCGAGACAGTTCGCTGGTATCAGCTTGTCCCGAGTACTTCCGAGCGCGAACTTTGAGATAGAAACTACCTAAAATCATGATCAACCCCGCTACAGATAACCCGTGGAGCCACTGAGGTCCCATAAACTTTACTACGGACGTAAAGGAGACATTGATAAATAGCAAGATTATCACGATAGAGATCCTTTCAGAAACTTTCTTCACCGAAAAACGTTGAATTTTCTTGTAAATCGAAACTTGTAAGTAGTGGAAGTATTAGTTTATCGATCGTCGCGGTTGTTCGACGGTTTGAAGAGTTTAAAGAATCTAGTGTTTCAGATTGTATCTGACCCTTATTCCTCCAACAATAAGCCTAATTAAGAACTGTGCCACAATGATTCATGTTCCTACATCTGCTGTGAAGCTATCTAAACGGAGACTAATCAGTTGAATTGCAATGCCTATGAGTAAGCTCATTTAAATGAGGCAGATGAATGAGGCTCACATAAAGCGCAGAACCCTAAGGGAATGAAAGTGCTACCCCAGTGTAATCTGACTATATAAATCCTGCCATAAAGTATAACGACATTTCAATACCTTTTAAAGTTATGTGCCTACGAGCTAGGGCTGGCGTACCAGATATGTCGAAACTTATAATACAATATTTTCGTAACAACTTTATTTTTTAAATCTTTGAAAATAAACGTTAGCTTTCCAGAGAATTGTTTTTATAACGCGTTATTTTCTTTGTAATCAAAAAATCTGTTTAATGATTCAAGCACTTCATCATCATCATCATCTTTCACAGCCTGAATTCACCCACTGCAGGGTATATAGGCCTCTCTTTTCTTCTGCCAATCTCCACGTTCCTGTACCAGTCTCAGCCAGGTTTTTCCCCCGATGGCAACTATGTCGTCTGCCCATCTCGCCGCCGGGCGGTCCACAGTTCTTTTTTTTCTTTTCAAGCACATTTACGTCGCTCTTACTTACAGTTTAATGAAGTGATTATCCAAATGCGAGTTACTTTTTAAGTGTTAGAATATGCAATGAACTGTATAATTTGGTGTCGTGTCTCACAGCCCATTGTCGTGTTTATGGCCAGCCCTGAACTTAACATTGAAGAGAGCCCGCGAACGTGCGTTACACAAAGCAGTTAAAACTGAAATGCATTGATTGACGGATTCATGGAGACTATAAAAAGTTCTTTGAACCTTCAAAAAAATACTCCACGGATGTATTTGGACGCACACTGCACAGCATTTTGTCAATAATATTGTTATTAATGTTACCATTGACTTTGCCGGTGACCTATCAATTAGGAGTATGATATATTATGTATTTGCTATTTTGCCAGCTGCGACATACGTTTATACAAAAGAATCGATTAAAATGTGTGAATCGATATATTGGAGGCTGGCGTGTAGTGGGGGCCGCCGTCACCTGTCTAGCATGTATATGTTAAGTGAACCAGATAAATTAATGTGTCTGACCCGAGCCCCTCTTCAAAGTAAAAGGAAAAATTATCGAGTATTTGTTACTATTTTTTTACTATCAGTTACTGCTGAAGGTTCATTTCACTCGAGTACATTTTCTCATTAGCTCTCTAGACAGTCTGCAAAAATAATTTGCAAGTAAATAGTTTTTTTCTCGTTTTTAATCAAAACGTGAGAAAGATGTTGTGAAAAAAGTCGTGGTTTGAAGAAATCTTGCAAGGCATTTAAATGGTTTATGTTAACAAATTAAAATGATATATTTAACCTCATTTTTAATTAGCCTTTCTACAATTACATAAAGTTTTGTTATTTTCTGTGTTTCCATTTGTTTTATCGGGCGGTCGTGTACGTAAGAATATCCTTGAACTATTTATCGGTCAGTAGTTTGATTATGAAAATACAAGTGAACTATCTGTTATCCTCAGTTAGAATAACAATAATTCATACGAAGGCATTGTATTCTTATAACTAGATTCATTCGTTAATACTTTTATCTAGTGTTTCAATAAAGTTAGTGAACAAAGCTCTAGAAAGTTAGTCTCTGCGGACAATCCACCATGACTGGAAAGTCCATCGGTCTCTCTTTTTAATAGTAAAAGGGTATGATGGCGTTTTTATGGGTGATCGTTTTGTTGCCATCGTCTAAACTTAATGTTTATTGCTCTGACATGCAATCGCCCCCAAGTGGAACTTAAAACGTACCACACTGCGAAAGCAAAACAACTTCAGTTAATAGAACAATGCACTAACGCAAATTAATATCTCTAAGTACCTTATTCAGTTTCAAATTCTAATTATTTTAGTGGAAGGCATAAAATAAATGGATTTATGTTCAAATAATAGCTGTAGAACTCTCGTAGGCTCGGAGCCAGTATTTAATTTAATCAAATATTCACCCCTGTAATATTAAACTCGGTGCTATGTCAGTATAATAACTAGGTTGGGTTAGTAGTTATTTACATTATACAGGACAAGATAATTACATAAATGTAATGTTTATTTATTTATCATTTGGTTATGATGCAAATTAACATAATCGTCTCTAATAACTGCTTTTAACCCTACAGTCTGTCCATTCAATATAATAATGACTTGTAAGGTCATTGCTACTCAACTCTGGGTCACCGTTACTCTAACTTATGCTTTAATAACTGGACCATAAAGTGTAAAACATGATTGTGGTTTATGTTTCCGTGGCAAGTTCAGAAAAGCTCGGAGCTCCTCAATGGATGTGATAGGATACATCCTGCGGTTTCAATTACATTGAAAGTGCAATTTATAGTTTATTGATACGAATGCGGTTGATTCAGATAAACAAGCTCAATGAGCGTAGCGTAAATAAACCGCAATTCGCTTGAATAGGAAAGAAAATATAGTAATTTATATTTGTTCCAGACAAAACCTACAATTACTAGCTGCAGGAACCGGTATCTTAGTTCATTTACTCAAAAATATTACTCGACAGAAGCAGTATTTCTAACTTCAATTCCAGCTCAAGAATTCAGACAATTCTCATTTACAAGAAACCCATTATATCGGTGCAACCAAAATTAAACGTCAAGTACGTAAAACAGTAGCCAATTTTACAGTGACAATAACAGTGATTCATGTAACAGGTATTTTGAACAGTTTGTCGTGCCGGCAGTACCAATAGCAATAAGCTAACTGCAGGCGCCGACAACGGTAGTAAAATACACGTGTTTAGAATCATTGTTGGACTGAAAGCCATCTCTGTCTCGCCCTCCCTACAAAAAAACTTAGGGAGTTTTATAACAATGTGCGTTTTGTTCCGGTTCTTAAAGGGTTGGGATTGCGTCTGGCGCGCGTTATGAATGAGATGGACAAGTAGGGCTATTCAAAATATCCTGTTTTTTTCCTCCCGTTTGCAAATTCACTATCGAGCTCACAAAAGTGAGTGAATTTTACAGAATAACGTTGCCTCTTACATTGTTAGACTTTTACCTACTCTTTTACGGTTGGGCGATGTAACAAGTATAACCTTTTTAGGTAATTTCTAATTATTAAATATTCAGTTCAGTGGGACAATGTTTGAAGATGACCGGCCTATTAGGACGAGCCTCGTCAAAAGTATAATATTTCTACGACTCTTCTAAACCTTGTTCGTCCTCTACTAAATCATGTACAGCATTTTTATCAATATTTATGACACTATATCACAGAAAGTGTTCTTTTGTGTTGTTAAAAAACATAGGTTGGATCCCTTGTCAACTTTTATTGACATTCCGATGACTCTATGTTAAATGTTTGTGACACGAAAGAGACGCGAAAAAAAAAATTGGAGAAAAACTTCAGTCAAATCAGTTTGGTCAAATAATTTAAATATATTTTTGTATGGCTCTACAAGAATTCTGTAGAAATGTAGAGCATGTCCATTCTATTTTATTTTATTCAATTTGGAGTAGGATTTTTATTATTTCTATTCTAAAGTAGGTCCAGAAGTAATTCCATATTACGACAATGATTAAATAAAATGTATATTATAATATCAACAATATTATGTATTTCTTAAAGTGTTTCATGTAAATGAACTTAGGTACTTACACCCACAGACAAAATCAATGACAGTGAAATCTGAACGTCCCATAAAGTTATTTATAGATTATGTTATTCACGGCTTTATGAAGACAATATGAAATTTTATGATACACTAAATTATGAGTGACTGGGATTCGACTCGGCGTCCCCCGAGCTTTTATTCTGCATCATGTCAAAAGCCACATGATAATATTTTATTCACGACGGAGCGTATCCATACTTTAATATTTCATACACATGTAATTTAAATTTCAACTGAATATCAGCATGGTTGATTGTTTTTCATAAACTTTCAATATTTGTTTTACGAAAGCATAACATATTCATAACTTTTCGTAAATTAACATTTGGTCGCATAAATGCATTGATATACGTACACAAAATGTATTTAAGTACACCATTGGCATTGAAATAGCAAGATACAGACGAATTTGTTGCATTAACATTTACAATGATCAAGTACTGTTGTTCCTGACTGTACATCCACTGTTTATGTTTATCATTGTTAGCTGTGAATAACTGCCGATCGTTTAGAAGCAGAATGAGTAGAAACACATTATGTGTGTCAAGCTAAGACAGATCTGTTCCGCAAACTGCGGCGCCAGTTATGATTAAGATCGAGCACACGTGCCCACTTCGCCCAATAAAACGGTAGTAAAGCCGCTTACACACCAACCACTGATCAAATTATCCTTAATATCCTTAATAAACTCCAACGTGTGTGCATGATGCGTGCAATAAAAACTTCCACGGGAAAATATTTACAGTGATATAAAGCTTAGTACAGACCTGCACATGATGGATGGCGTTTCAAGAGCTTCGTTTGTAAATAAACATTTTATTCGTTCGTTTTGATTTCTTTGTAAGATCTCGGTGTAAGGTAACACTTCATACAGATAAGATTTTATTTATTCTTTTTCATTTGCGCTCTCGAATGGGGAAGCTCTCTTCGTGAATACTAATGTACGCAAGTATATTTTAGAGTTCTCAGTTTCTGGGAAGACGCACATCAAGGAAATTATTTTATAAACAATGTGGTTCTTTTATAAATCTGATGATGATCTGATTGTAACCTATCAAACCATCAAATATGTGTAACAATTAAATGTTGCAGGTCAGTACCCTTCGGGAATAATTTGAACGACAAACAATATAGTCAGGACCCGTGACGCTTGACGTTGATGAGCAAAATTTAAATGAATTCTGCGCATCATTACGTTCAGTTCCAGTAATGTACGAATCGATTAAATAATGTAATGTCAACTTAATAAAGGAGTCGTTCACCTATCGCAGTGAAATGAAAACGTATGTGCGGAGTAGCCAGAAAATGGAGTGCCAATATACTTCAACTGTGTCCAATAAATGTTATTGGTTTGCGTGGAGATACTATAATGTTACATAATCATCGCTAGCGAAACCAGCATCTTTCATCCATCATCTAGCCACATATACAGCGTAGTCAAAGGTTACTACTGTAGTTCTGCTAGCTAGATATTAGAACAAGATCTAATTATTATCACCAATAAAAGAAATTCTGTCTTGAAATCTCAAGGTGAAAGAAGAAATGTTGAACATTGATACTCGCACGTTAGCACTCCATTCTTAACTCCTCTCTGTGCTGGCCCAATGCCCGCCATTGATTCGTCCAGCCGTGCGATCATTTCCGTGATCGATGACTTTGTTAAACAACGAGTACTTATGCGTTCATCGTGATAAATAACGTTTGACAACCCTGTACTGAAATATTACATAACATTGGAATTAAGCTCTTTGAAAGCGAAGCTACTTCGCATTTGAATGTGGGCTGAATAGAGAAGTACCGACACCTTGTATTACAAAATTGATAGAGGCACATGAATAGATTGAGTAAATGGCTGAAAATAAACTTATTATTGGAATCACAGTATTGACAAACGTGGCGTGGGAGGGTAGGTGGACCAAGGGCCTTTTAATAACGGCTGGGACAGATTAAATGCGGAAGTCGGAGAAGCAGGTGTTGACCCCACAGTGCAACAGTCTAAGTTGGTTGATTGTATTGAAATATCAATAAAAAAGGCAAACTTCACTAAACGGAAACTGTCGTCACCATACTTAGTAAGGTCAGTGACCGAGCAGTGCATGCGTGAATTCCTATAAGCATACCCATACTGTTTGAATCGGGAACAGCTCGGAAACTCATCAGAGTATCGATATTTGTTAGCATCAATCATCCCTAAAACAAACGCGTGGCAGTCTGAAGCCTGGTTCACACTACAGCTTTATTTATGGCACAGTTTCATCTAGAGTGGGCAGGAAATGTTGAAACTGTTATTTATTTACAGTACGGTTTATGATAGTGCATTGTGTTTGCACTCTTTGTTGGAGAATTAAAGGAGAGACCGAGCCTCTTATAGCCCAAACTTTATATCGAGAATGGCCTTTCAGCGAAAGTTGAAATGTAATAAAACTCTTCAAAAAGGAAGTGAAGTGAAAAGCCTCTTGATCTGCAATTCTTAAGTATTACAAAATAATAAAACTGTGCGTGGTTTTATTGGTTTCAAACTTTTCGCAACTTACCAACGGTTTGCCTTTACGTATCTATGCGGAAAGCATTGAGCAAGATATGGTAATCGCCTGCCATCTGACAAGGCAATAAATAGAGAGGAAAGATTAACCACCATGTCAAAGTGTTAAGCCATGTATCAGCTGTTAGTGAACAAACCAATCAGATGCCGAGGATCTTTTATGAAGCTGCGGATAACAACATAAGACAGATGGCAAAATTATATCGTATCAGCTCATTCACATTTTTATACTTTTTCATAGACTCTACAGTAACATTTTTCCGAAACTAACATCTGGAAGGAGTTTTTAGTTATTTAATTTAGAAGAAGGAAGACTGGGATGCTTGCCTTACACATGATGATGATGTAGTGGGTACTGGGTACATCAACTCGATCACCACACACCAAACCCGGGAACCATATGCCTTTTTAAGAGACAAGCTATACTCCTTGGGATTCCCCAAGGAGTATGGCTAGTTATCTTACTTCTTACTAATATTATAAATGCGAAAGTTTGTGAGGTCCATCCTCACAAACTTTCGCATTTGCTGGATGTTTGTTACTCTTTCACGCAAAAACTACTCAAAGGATTTAGATGAAATTTTGCACACAGATAGTTTATAACCTGGATTAACGGTAGTATGGTTCCGTGGGACAATTATCGAACTCCACACGGGCGAAGCCGCGGGCACAAGCTAGTTACAATTATATGATCAATATTTATATCCTGAACTCTGAAGTGCATACATTAATTACATTAAACGTACTTAATGCATAATGTTTGATATTAAAATCGATAAATCTCAGGCATAAACTTTCATCGACCTACATTTTATGTAACAGTACCTCTTTAAGATGAATCATAGTTACTCCACTACCTTTTATCGAGCTCATAAGACGTACAGTGAAACGTTCCACCATGGTAATACATTTGCAACGTCTTTATGTGGTAGCAGTGAGAGCGCTTTTCGTACTTCAAGCGTTACTACTGATTGTACGTCTACCTATAAATAATATTAAGAAGTGGTAGCCGATGAACTCTGTACGGCCACTTTATACTTTGTTCATATTTACAAATACGTGCTAAGTGGTCATTTTAGAACAGTGTATGACCAATAAGACATACTTTAAATGTCAGTGAGTGTGAGTCAAGCAAGGTAAATATTCTGTGAATTTGAGTAAGTATGTGGAACCGTATTCATTAAAACATCCATATTAGGTGGATGTTCAAAGTGTTGCCACGCTTGCTGATATCTCCATTAAAGCAGTTCTGAGCAACACCGACGCTATCCAGACAATCTAGTCTACATTACAATTTACAGCAAGTTCCCTTCAATCATTCCTATACACAGCGTGGGTAGTTATTAATTGATACTCTACAGGCCCATCGACCAGCCTAACATGAAAAACTGGATCATCAGTTTATTCACAAGTTCACAACCGTAATTACTGACAATATATGTTAGCTAAATAATGGAGCAAATAAGCTTGTTCAGCCGGTTGGGATGACAACAAAAGGAGCTCTCGATAGTTCATTTTCCGCGTCACTGGCGACCAGCCAAAGCATTGCATTTAATTCTTTCGAGCCCCCTTCCTACGAGTTGGACATAAACTGCCTTTCCTCAGTGTCAGGGACACAGAACGATTTATTAGTAAACAAGAGACGCCACGCGATTTGGTCCGGGGTGACTCACCGCGGAATAACATATGCGTGTTATAATGGGACTGTTGACGCTCCTAGAGCCTTGATTATCGAAATATGTCGCTTTTGCATAAAATATAAGCCTGTTAGAAATACAAATAAATATTTAGCTTGTTTGCGACAATAATGACATAACTCGAAAAATAAGAAATATAGCACAGCAATCTTTTAAATTAGACTAAAAATACTTTCATTATTTTGCCGTAATTTTTTTGCATAGAATTTTTTTATCGAAAGATAAAACGGTTTATTTTACGTATTTCTTTACTTAATTTAATACTTACTTTCGTTAATTTTATATTCAACTTAAACAACATCGAAAAGTCTAAATTTTTAAGTTTTGTCATCCTTGTCGCAAACGAACGATTATTTGATAGTTTTTATTTCAAACATTTATGGTCGCTGCCTTTTCTGTTTGTCAGCCTGCGTTTTCACCGATTTTTTCTTTTTCTGATTAAAAGAGCTGGGAATTAAATTGCAGTAAAAATAGAACACATTCTTGCTTCATCATTTGGGCAGCTAATTTAAGAGTGCTGCACACAACTGACATCTGTCACTGTTTCAACATCTTGTTCAGACATAAAACAACGGCGCTTCTTGACTGAACTGAAATAAGTGAGCATTTGAAATTGAGTATGTTGTACTTGCGAATCGCGACAATAACATCTGTTTTCACTTTCCAGTGACAGAGCTTGGGTTATCCGAAGCAAACTTTATGTATTTGTGTTGTTGTTCATTATTTTTTTGCAATTCTCTTTTCATTTTTGCATTTCAAGATCTCTTTCGTTAAAAAAACCCTTTACTAGCTTTAATGGGCTAAGAGCATTTTAAAAGTCAACCAATAATAGCTTAAAATTCAAATAAAAAAAATAACTTTTACTTTTAAATAAAAGATAATAGTTAATTTTTCAAACAAATAATGTTCGATCAGCTGGTTCAAAGGTCAGCTTCCGTGCGTTGACCCCACCCGGCAATCGATTGCGCTTCCCGCCATGGCGTATTGTTGGCATGGCCATTGAATAATATTCATGTACTCGCACTAATATCAGTTATGACGATTCATTAACAACTTGCTCAAGGTAATCATCTCATTCATCGTCTTTTACACTACACTTGAAGAAAAATTTGAATCGAAATTATCATATTTATTTTATGTCGACCTCAATTTGAATGGAACATAATTAAACTCTGCACCAATAAAATTTAACAAGAATATTTGGCTCATATTGAGAGTACTGGAAATCTCATTTCAGAATACAGACTACTATGAATACTGGCACATGTAGCATTCATTAAGCTTTGGCGCGACTATGAATATTGCGTGCCGTCTGTGCGTGATGCTGAATATATTTAAATACATCCTTCTTTATCCTTTCACAAGCTATGCCTCATAGAAATTAATTTAAAAATATATTTACGTTGCAATGAAAGTTACCCTGTTTTACATTTTAAATCACAAGTTTCTACTTCAAGTTAATGGAAATGCTGTGCAACCTGTAGATAATGCAAATACTTGGTGAACATTATACAAATGCAATTCTTTCGTTACCGCGTACTGTCTGAATACAAATAGCAGAAACGCGTAAAGTCCGCAGATAAAGGAACCAGCATTCTATCGCATCGGTAAACGCAGACTACTCCGAGATAATGTACGGAGATAATTAAAAATACCTTCTTTTCTTGCACTATCTTTACAGGAAGTGGGCACGTACGGAATCCGATATCTTGATATATTACTGGGGGGTCTTTGGCGCATTTTTACAACCCCCAGGGGTGTCTATCTATTTATAAGGGCGTGGGGTACCGTACCGGCGACCTTTACAAATACAGCTCTAACCGATATGCTCTACAAACTGTTGTCATAAAAGCTTGTTCGATGAAAGTAAATGAATGACGTGCCTTGGGGGATCGTGGTTATGCTATTTATACGGAAAAAACCGCATGGTTGTCTTAGGAATATACTACCCCGTGCTTAACTACCGGCCATGGATTCTTATTTCTAGCCAACCGTTTATGTAGCGGTTCATCGCTACATAAACGATTGGCTGTCGTCGGACTGGACGACTGTTAAGAGTTAGACATTAAAGGGATGCCGATGCCTTATCATCAAGCCTAGCCTTTTCCTAAATTGGGGTCGACATCTAGTCTAACTGGATGTAGCTGAATACCAGGATTTTACATGGAGCGACTGCCTATCTGACCTCCACAATCCAGTTAGTACTGCGTAATTCGAAACCCCTGGTAAGACTGGTTGTCAGACTTTCGGGCCACTGACTACTTGTAACGATTGTCAAAGATCTTCAAACAATAGCCGGGACCAACGTCTTAACGTGCTTTCCAAGACACGGAGGATACTCGGTGCTTAATGGTTGGTCGTAGCCACGAACTCCTCTTTAGCCAAGAGATGACTTAAATCCAAATATGTACGAGTCTGCGGTTAATGCCTTTGCCACAATTGATAATGAACACCTACAACTGTTGTGCCATTTCTTTTGTGACACACATGGGAACCACGAGTTTGTTTATATTACAGTTCTAAAAGCACATCAAAGCTTAGGAACAAAGTGTACTACTAAACAAACAAACAAACATTCCCGAAATATAATAAAATCATCTCTGCTCTAATATATTTATTATTTCTCGGAATCCATTGTTAACAGGCCTAGAATCGGTTGTGATCTAGTTTTGCCTTAGTGCTTCCTGTTTGCTTGGACGACAGACAGCGGTGTGTTAATCAGTAGTCAGGTACATATTTTCATTGGTAGTTACAGCTATGTGGCACAAGCTTACGACTTATGTAAACAAACAACTTTTAATGCTCTGAAGGGAACTATAAACGTGGGAACTGAATTGCGGAACTTTAATAGACGTTTTTATTTGTTAAATTGTGTTGCGATTTTATATCATGTTTTATTTACTGGTAATCTGCACATTAATAAACGACTATTGCTATTGCAGGTGCAGCCTGAGGAAGTTTACTCTAGACAAGACCATTATAGTGTCTTCCTGTCGACCAAACGCTTTATTCAATGATACTGAGAGAACAGTGCCTTAATCATGTCGTTTGATAAACGAATTGAATGATTAAGTCAAGTGGGCAGTACGAGGTACGTGCACGTAATCTCTTGATCTGCTTTTACAATACCTAGAACGAGAATCTAGCTATTATTTGCAGGGAAACAGCTAACACAAAGTGACTTAATCCACAGGAACTAAACTCAGCACTATACTAAACGTTATTATAGTTGTAAAGCATGTGTTTTGGTGTTTATTGCTAGACCAGTGATCTGTTGCTCCCATTCGCCAATACATCAGGTGAGGGACGGGTCACGCCCTCGCGGGCGAGCGGTGAAAGTGGACACATTTATAGTTCGGCGCATGCACAGGTAGCCCCCCTCGCTGCGTCAGTCTAAACATAGCCTAAGACTGCAGACGTAGTGCATGGGCGGCCACCGACATTCTTGGGTGACAAATAGAGTAATAAATACTATTGGGATAAGGAGATTCGGTTGTTAGCATAGCTTATAAATATACAATGTCGGATAAATATTAAGTGCTGCTAATACAGTTTAATGCAAAATCTGTCAGCAACACAAGCACGTGGAACGGTACAAGCTAATTGCTTCTTTGCATAAAAAATTAGCATGTTGAAATACATATTAATTCCTAATCCGCCAATAAAATCGCCATCTCTTGTGCAGTGTGTCCGCAGCTAGAGATAATATTAGGCCGCGCACGCGCCGACCGCCCGCGCGCCCTCACTGTCTGCGTGCATTAATACATATTTGTATTTAACTGTATTGACTCCGCATAGTTTATGAACACTGCATATAGCACTAGCAGGCGTCAATCGACTGAAATATGATCGAGACGGAAGCAAACGCATCTTTCGAAACGTGCAACTCAACGTGTGTTATAATTAGGGCTGGGTTAACTCACTAAAAGTTACATGGAGGTTTTTAATTAGAACGATGAATTCGTCTATCAATTAGGCAGGTACATAATAACCTAACTTTACAGTACGTTGCTTTTCAATTCTAGGAAGTACTAATTATAAATAGACACTTTAACATTTTAACAACAATACAACCAACCTACGTTTAGCTACCTGAACTAAAAACCACATTCAATTACTTAAACACTTTATAGCCAGCGTGTAAATAATAAATTATACGGTCACTTCACACAGGTATTAATAAATTATGCAAAAAGCTCCTTTGCATGTGAACTCTAGTCACGTAGAGCCACATACGACGCTAATACAGTGTTTGAGCGGAAGCGGGCAATCGATAATAGATATTAGGACTAACCACGGTAAAGCTACATTTTCATTTGCAAGAAAACTTTAGGAGAAATGTGTGATAGACTGTTTGATAGCAAATTGAAAGATACTATCTATCGGTCCGTCATTGAAACTCGCTCAAGTTTTCTTATACGGGGATATGAACTTTCGCGATGGCATTGATGGGCAGTAGAAACTGAGGGTAAAGGGATTCTAGTCCTGATGCCTAGTTCAGCTGCAGATGATTAACGGTTAGGCAAGATAAATAGCATCGAGAACCGCAGGTCTATGAGAAAACTGAAACGACTATCCAAAGCCAATCAATAGTGCTAGTAATGACCTGTGTAAAACTTGTGAAACAACCGATACATCTAAAACCGGAGTAGCTGGTGTATGTAACGTCAATAAAGACATTCAAGAATTAAATGCCTTGAAAGTTTCCCCTATTGCACGTTCTCGCTTTCCGCACGGTATTTTTTTCATATATTCGCCCGGCTTTCCCACGTTTCGCAAAAAATGCAAAGAGAGTGACAAAGATGAAGTCTCAAAAACTTACCCATTCCCAAAATTAAGTGCGTATCCGATAGGGAGTTAAGTATCCTATTCATTTCAGGGCAGCCGGATTCTTGCCAGACAGCCAAGATAGTCTGTAGACGTTACCAAACTACTTTCGAGTATCTAGTCTACATTAGCTTTTCTTGAAATCAATGGCAAACATTTGGGACAGCTGCCAAAGTATTATTGTTTGTGCTAATTAGTTTTGTTTAACTAGTAGTCTGTACGTTAGTTTTATTGGATATTTGTAATTGGTAATCTGTTTTACAATCGCCATTACTCAGTTTGGTTTTATTATCTTTGTTCGGCTTATTATATTCGCTCCAACTAGACTAATTAATTATAATTTATGTGATTATTCTTAGTGATAGTAGTAGAAAATCTTTTATTTTTACGGCGGTAAGCTACAGAATACAACTACAAAAAATCGAACAGCATTGTAATTCAATTTGTTGGTGCAGAATGCGACTAAGGGGAGTATTAAAAGTAACAATCTGGTATAAAGCAAGAGAGACACGTAACAAGTCCAAGAAATAAACTTGACCATATAAAAACGACGGGTAACGAGAATGCAGTATGCACTTTTAAGGTTACAAAGCAACTACGACATGAGTACACTTGGTCACACAGGCGACACGCCTTCAAAACACTGCACGCCGAAATAATCTCTCTACCAAGGCCTGTCAGACTGTTTTGCTATAAAGTTTGAAACAAGGAGTTGTTAGCTTCTCGGTCAGCTGTACCTAGTTCTAGTGAAACCTGATGAGCGTTGTGACATAAGGAGAATGCGTGAAATGTTGCGCTAGCAGAAATACAAGGAAGATATACAATGTTTGATGAAAACAGAGTCGATGTGACACCCGCTGCGGGCTGGCTACTGTTTTATGAGAGGTACACGGTAAACATCATACGCCCGTGTACGAAAAATATATGGAGTCTGCACCTTACTTTTATGCATTTTTATGATATTTTTCATAATTTTTACATTACTATTTCTGCATGCGGAGTGGGAGTAAGCATTGCATTTGATGCTTTGAGGTGTTCACATTTCGTGAAGTGAAAAAATATGGCCAGAGTTTATTCACACAGAAGATAAAGACAAAACTGATTATGAAGTTCTAGACGTACTAACACTAACCCTTGAACAAACTATACCCATGTGTCCGCCTAAAGATAATTATGACTAAATTGCAAGAAGTTTGAGATCCAAAATAAAGTTTGCCTTGTCAACTTGCTTGAACAACCTTATTTTAACAAAGAAATATGTTACCAAAAGTAAGACTCATGGAACTTCAAACATAAAATTTTATCTTCACTGTCGGCAATTATTAGCAGAATTAAGCATCAAATTAAATGCGCTGATTCTAAGAAGCTGAACAATTGTTATTACGTCCAACTAAATTTTTGTGTCTCACGCGACTGAGTAATTCACATTGAAACCAAAAAAAAGCTCTCATCCAAGAAAATAAATATATTAACGAACACAATATTGAACTTACAGCTGAATTTAAGATTTTCCATTTCATTATGGCCTGTACATGAAACTATTTAGGGGATATTAAAGAAAATATAGGTCAACGACGTCATAGATATAAAGTTTAAAGAATAGGCTAAAAATACGATAGTAGAAACACATTTGGAATAACAATGGGAAAGCGGTATAGAGGTAAATTACTAACACAATTATCATTTGCATATGCGTTGATGCTTATTCGAATGATGTAGAGTTTAAAATTGTTTGGGGAGTTGTAAATTTAGACGGATGCAGTGTGACTCACCGGAACATTGCGCTGAATAGTGTCCGGACTCACCTGGGAGTCGGCGGCGAACAAGCAATGAATACTAATTGACGAATCTGTGAATAGTTGGTGCCACACTGCTCAAACATACCCTCAATTAATTGTTACAATTTACATTGTTAATTTTTCGAACAGCGACTCGTTCTGAATTGAAATTAGAATACGCACACATTTTTGCATGCTATAGTGTGTTATCGTTTAACAGATCTTGATTTATGCCAGCTTAGTTAAGCAGTCGTACTTCCTTATCATAAGAATCTTCATTAGCAGTCCTGGGTTACTCACTGTCGACAGTAGATAAATAAACATCACACTGTTCAGCCATGATATTCATTGGTTCCACTACATTTTAGAGTTATTTTTGTATGGATTCTGTCTTACGGCTTAACGATTTGGATAAGCTCCTTGCTAAACGCCCTTTAGTACAACACCCTTTAGGCACTAGTAGGTAAAACAACTTGTCTAGCTAGACATCGCTAGAGGCCTATATTTCAAATTGTATAGTCTGTTTGTTATAGTCTGGTCAAAAGTTAGACACACGTTTCAGGCTTGTTTTTGATTAACAACCACAAAACAAATCGATAAAGTTTTTGGCAAACTAATCAAGGCAAACCCAATTAGCTACGCAAATTCATTGGAATTGATCAAAAACTCAGCTGCTATCAGCACCGTATGAATAACCCAATTATCGTCGATTCACATGTAAATAGTGCAGGCCTATTCAGCAGCTGAACAACTGAAATGCATCTGTCCCTGTCTAACTGGTTTGTATGAGTATTATTTTTGTATGTCCGTCCTCTTTGCGGCTAAATTTATCTCGGAGATGCGGTTTCCGGTCAGCACATGCCATTCGGCAGGCTCCCAGAGTTGCATTGCACTCAATTTGAATGAGTTTGTGAAAGTCATGCACTTCCTGAACTTTAAATACGACAGACGTTCCGCTTTGTCGCGATATTCAAGTATATTTTTATTAAAGTAATATTGTTCAGGAAAATACTCCGATTGTGTATTGGAGGATTATACAGGAGTATTGTCAGATCACAGCATGTGTGCATGCATGTATTTTGTTTCCGGAAGCAATTTTTTTACCAAATAAGAAAGAAAGGAAGACAGATAGATACTAACTTGTATTTTTTCTGGCACAGTTTTGTTTACTGCACCTTGCAGCAGATAATGACTGGAGTCTTATGTCATCGTTATCAATTTTCGGCCTTCTTATCAGTTAGTCTTATCTTAACGGGCGTTTAACAAGAGACGATTCTGAATTTTAGTATGTAATTTTGGTTATCAATGTTACCTCTGGGTTTTTGTTAATATTGTTGGTTGTTGACCTTTGTCTGGCGATTTCTGGAAATATGTTAATAGTTTTATAAACATTGATTATTAGTTTTCTTAAAATTCAGCAGTAATTAAGTACCAATTAGACTAAAAGTATTAGCTTTAAGCAGAATTTAACAAGGCATTACACAGGGGGCTATAGTTTACGTGACTTATACACATAGGTACACAATGTACCTATATGTATATTTGTATAACGAGTATAGTTTGTGGAAATACAGTTATTATCGTCGTCTGCAATCTACAGCAGTTGACTTAGTGTACCTATACTACTAAAACATTTTAATGCAAAAGAAATTCGGTACACACACTTTCCTAAAAAAATAATGACCTACGGATATTGGTAGTTTTATTTATGAACTGTTTTCATAAAACTTTCTAACAATATTTTTCCATGAAAAATGTATTACTATTTTAATGTTCGCGCTATTTAATTAGAAACTTGGCCGTGAAGCTGTAGCAAAGCTCTGCTTTCAATTTTCTTAGAAGATCAACGACTCCGTAAAAAAGTAGAAGATTCCACCTAAGTTTATAACTAATGGCGCCTACTAACGATCACATTAACTAACTCAACTAGAACTCATTTAAATTGTAACATATTTAATATCTAGGTTATCAGCGCTTCCTGGAAATCTAGGTTTAACCAAACATGGCGTGCAAGATGACCAGTGGACTATCGGGCTCAAGTATGTTAATATTGACACGAATCTCAAAGCTTGATAAGTATATTAATTCGTTTGATGAAGCTGACAGTGTGATCATTATCAAAGGTGCTCAACCATAGTCCATAAGGTTTGGGTTCGATCCAAAATGCAAATTCTAATTGGCGACGCATTCATGCGGGTAGATGAACAATAAAGCTATTTGACATCGGCACGGTAATATTATAATACAGTAATGTAACTCGGCCGCATGATAGAAATAAATGCCTACAGCCGCGCGGTACGTAAACATGCGTTAGGGCTGACCGTCCCCAGCATTTTAATTACATTTGCCTACTTTCTGTTTCTATTTAGTTTTGTGATTGTAAATATCCTTTTTATATAAATAAATGAAATACTTTGTATATTGAATAGGAAGTGTTCAATAAAAATGCGTTGTTTTTTGATTGGTAGATTTAATTAAAAAAACATGTTTTTGTTTGAAAAACAAATCGGGCTTATAAATTTGCGACCGAAAAATATTTGTGCCTCGACTGAGTCGTACGAAATGCTTTATTGTTAAATTTTAAGGTATAATAAATCCGCATTCTTATATAAAGCTTAATTAAAAATTGTTTTGGGAAACATGGACTAGGTGGAGAAAATGGAATATCTTTTACTTGGTTATAGATACCTGCAGCTACTTTACAATTTACATGTTTGGTTTTAAGTGAATTTCGGAATATTTCCTCCATTTTTTCTATATATTCCACAAAATCATCGTTGGGTACAATCAAAAAGCGTTATTGGCGAATCTATACAACCAAAAACAGCACAATATTTCCTACTCGTCATATTAACTGATTTTTAGAGAAAAAATCGCGCGGTTATTGTTAAAAAAACAACACACCGTCCGTTCGACACTGCGGTACAGCCGTGACTGTCTGCACCGCGAGCGCACCCCACGATCGAGGCGCGTAGGTATAGCTCGCGTTTCGCCCGTTTGTATGAAGTTGGAGTACTGTATTATAATATTACCGTGACATCGGCTATGACTTTGATTAAGTTTTCGTAATAAATGTGCGGAGAATGGCTTAAAGTAAATCCAAAATTAAAATTTATTTTATGTGCTTTGAAATTGCTTTAGAGAATCTCACTTTTTATTTTTATGTCAGAAGATCTGTTACTTACATTAGAAATTAAAAATATTTAATTATTTCATTTTAATCCACTAGCTCTATAAATTGGAAATACTATTCATTATTAGCTAAACAGAAGTAAAGACAATATTACAAGCGAGATTTTGTTAAAATGATGTGTCGAATAGGATGCTATAGATAGCGTAATGAATATTTGGGTCAATACCGATGGCCTCCAGCGCGGTTTCAATTTAACTAACGTTAATTTTCACTTGTATTGTCCACGAAATTAACATTTTAGAGTAACGGACTGAATTCCATCATTTGATGGGATAACGGTAACTAAGTTAATCTGGAGTATTAATCAGTTTCTTGGGCACATTACCAGCTGACAGCGTTGAGGAGGAGTTTTTTGATGCCCTTTTATAGTTTGTTGTTAGGTATTTATTTTAAGTTATTTAATACTTTTTAATTAATAATGTATATAGTTAGTTTACTTAGGAATTAATACAATCTGGAGTTAATTTAGGTTTCTGGTGAGTTTTATTTTTGTAATACTTTATGTGGCATTCATTAAATGCTGTCGGGTTGAAAATAGAAACCAATAGACTATTTTGACCCATTGCTCCAAGCCCGGCTAGCTCAGTCGGTAGAGCATGAGACTCTTAATCTCAGGGTCGTGGGTTCGAGCCCCACGTTGGGCGCAAACTCTTTTTGTTGAAGTATTTTTTATTTAATTATTATTTGAATGAAATAGTGAGTCCAGCGGTAATTTATTCTTGTTTTACTTCAGATTATCAGTTATTTTACAACAATCGAGTCCACATATTTCTTAATTTTATCGAGATCTCTGTAACTCAAGAGATGTGTGAATTTGCGTCCATTTATCACTTAGATCAATGTTAGCGCCGCATGTTACAGTCAGATGTGACCTCATTTCGGCTAAAGAGAATTATACACATATCATACAATGTCGGTCATATACGTACACTCGTCAGTTTTACACCTATAGGTATAATATGAATAGTTAAACAGTACGCGAGCCACTAAAAGTGGTAACCTAGTTTTGCGGTAAAGGTCATTTTCGTTTGAAACGACTGTTCTTATCTTTATCCCAAAGAACTAATTTTATGAGCATAAAAGAGTAGATACTTGTAAATTCATACAACAGGCCTTCATTAGCCGTTTGTATCAAGAACAACGAATGGAATATTTATTTATTTATTTAATACGCACTTTAGATGGTGTTAATTATTTACGCCCGGTATGAGTATAGGTACTATATAGTATTACGGTAAATACAAAGCACATATTGCAAAATATCATACCAACTGATTTAAATTAGTATTTATTTGAAATCCTGGCTTTACCAAGAGTGGAAGGAAATTTAAAACCACCACGGATTTATGCTGAAAAATGACTCAAAGTACGTAGTTAGGTCATAAATAAAAATAAAAAAATCCATATTTCAAAATTACGCATCAACAATGCGCGTTCACCAAAATATCCATGAATAATATAAGCCAGTACAGCCGCGTGTAGACAGGCAAGCTAAGTGGTCCACCGCACCGTAGGAAAAGGGAAGCCGGTAGACAATGCATATCCCGTGCAGTTTGCAAGGTATTTACTAGCTCCATACCACCGGGCCCAGACACCTTTTGTTTCATAGTACGTCACCCACACATACCCGCGGTATCGCAGTACATAAAATGAATCTGTTCAGGAAAGTGCCAGACTTTCGAGAGTCAACAACTCGAGACCAATGTCGAGAATGAAGACGGTACTGCATTCTACGTCGTTTTTTGTTTTCAAGTTTTTGCCAAAATTATTCAATGAAACTTTTTTGTATTTTGGCTTGACACGATGCACTTAAGATAAGGATTAGAACTTAAAGCTTATGTAGTTAGCTTTCCCCATTAACATTGAACCTCATTACGTTTGATGTAAAATATTGCAAGTTTTAGACCGTTTAGCTCTTTTCTTTCAGTGTAGGTCGACGATGTATATATATTAGCCGTAGAATATCATTATTTTCGATATCTTGTTATTGAAATACATACTATATTCATCATAATAATTATAACGCTGCAACTGCACCTGTTTATATTATTTTTACTAACTGTCCGGGAAGGAATTCTCTAAATAGTTTTGACTAACAATGTAACTTCATTTCCACATTATCCAGTAAATACCTTGATGACAATGGTAGGTTCGTAATTTACCTCAACGTTTTCCCCATGTTAAAATTAATTACTGAGATTTAGCGTTCTAAATTGCTATTGTTTAAAACTAACCATAAATTGTGGATTTTATATACAAATTAATTAAAATTTAAAGTATTTACGTAGACATATCCAGCTTAATAAAAACCTAATTATGAATAAGGTAAAATATTGTTAACTAGTTGCCCAGTATAATTTGACATATCCTGGCAGCGCTTCGAAATATGTATACTTGGCTTAGCGTTGCCATACAACGTGGCAACGTCTCCAGTCTCTTGGGTACATTACCAGTTGAAAGCGTTGAGGAGGAGTTTTTTGACGCCTATTTTTTTAGTTTATTGTTAAGTTAAGTACTTTAGGTTATTTTACTAAATATATATAATATTTAGCTAATAATTATATTTTTTAAATATGTCAAAGTCAATTTATTTGAATTTCGTTCCATTAATCACCACCGAGCAAGTAACACTGGCCACTCAGCAGATTGCGACTACAATACCGGCTCCTCCTACGCCGGTAATAAACTCGACGAAGGAAAGTGAACGCGTCGTGAATGCACCTTTACTGCACCAGCGCTGTGTTGGTGTCAACAAATGCTACGTAATGTTCTAGCAATTTTGAATTATGATAATGTTCTAATCGAATAAAGTTCTTATTGTTGACGACGATAAAATAAACAGAGAGGCAAACAAGGAGGCAGCTAAACTGGTGACAAGCATAGACTAGAGAGGGACAGCTGAGATCGACGAGCATCCCTAGATAACAGTTATGTGAGCATACAACAATTACTGTAAGAAGTCAAGTGATAGCAGAAGGAACTTTTCAAATAATCTCGGTATGTCTTATACTCCCAGTTTTACTACAACACACCGTCCTCTGATTTACGCATCCAACTTTCCAGTATTTATTGGAACAGGCTTTATGCTCGGCAAAGGTCTGCGATATGCTGACTTGATTGATAAATGTAGAATTTTACTTAGTAAAGCATTACGATAGCTCGGCCATAATAATAGGTACTATATTTGTCCTTCTTCACTAGAGAGTGAAATAATTGTGAAAATACCCGGTTGGTAGGTAAAACTAATGACATAACAACTGCATAATAACAAGGTATGGAAATATCCATAGCATTACGTACTACACCAGTTTTCCTGCACTATATTCACGAAATAAATTAACTTGGTTTACTAATACTTGATTCGAGTAGAGTACCTGGGCTCACGGAATATTAAAAATGGAGTGCTCAGACATGTTCATCTTTTAGTTGGTTTTCAATCACTTTACGAAGATTTGTGAAGTGGGAAAAAGAACGTGTTTAAGAGCGCCTTCAAATTAGAGGCGAGAACTTCGATGGCGAGAAGAAGCGCTGCAGTGGCGGTACTACAGAACCTGTGTAGTATGATACACGTGCAATATGATATTTAGCGACAGTTAGTATGGGCGATAGCTATCGTTTACAATTGCGAGTTTTTTCGTACAAGTGCACATGCATTTGGTTTGCCTAGTTAAAGCGATTTCACAAAGTCGCGCCGCAATGGCTTAACTGTAGCGCTTCTTCATGCCTCTCTAAAAGGAAAATTACTAGTGTTGGGTCTAGTTCTTCGGTTTTTATTCATTTTTACTCCTTCCTATCCCTCCATTTACTACACCTCCGTGCTCGCAATGGACCAGTTATCACTTACAAAACTAAGTTTAACACAAACACGGCCTATATGCGCTTGCGCAGGAAGCCGTTAACATCGCGGTCACGCCGTGTTTAAACTGTAATTAAAGCGGGTTCAAATCTGATTCAACTCATCCCGTTCGACCTAACTCATTTATCTCGTTGTAATCTATTTTTGTGTTCGGATTAAGAAATTTTGGGTGGCGTAATAGACTGTTAATGTGATTAGCGTAGCAACTAAATTCATGTACTGAAGTTTAGTTTTAGATTTTATACTGGCGTCCATATGGGTTTTTCAAAGGAAAATATTAATATATTGTAGGGGAAATTTTGTATCGAAATAGCAAGAATTCATCGCATAATAATAAACATTAAGTCGAATAGAAAACCCATGTCTCCCACAGGACTAGCTGTCGCGTGGCCCCAATAAAATTAGTCGAATTTTTCACTATTTGTAACGGTCCACGAAATAAATGAGCGGGATGTCTTCCGAGTCGCGGAGGACTACAGGCATGCCTCCCACTCGTCACTTAGCCCATTAATCTCCTCCCAAACGGTCCGTCCGTCTGTCACTGCCAGTAATCTAATACGACACGCCAGCTTTTTGTCCCCATATTACTTGCACTCAGTAGAAATACGCCTTAGAATGGTCGTTAATCCGTCAGTGGATAACGGTCCCTTCTAAGGGAGAATCAAACATTCTCCGGGTAAAAGGGAGACCTTCATTGCGAGCATTACTGACGTATCCTGTGTGGACTTACGTAACATCACGATTGTAATCGTGATCCGACTGACTACATCAATAATACAAGTAATAGTAGGTGCCTATACCTGCATAGGGCGCATTCTATGATACTAGAACGGAATTCTCAGTCGTGTTCAATATATGGCTACGGGTATCTATCGTCCATATCAGTAAAGAACTGCTCATTATCACGTTGTAGAACAATCGCTTAGCCGTACAGATTAAAACTGTCCGAGTAAACAAACACGGACATTACTACTATTGTTTTGTATGAAAAAATCATGTAAATCTGTGCTTAGAAATGGTTGTTAAAAAAACGACATTGTCTGGTAAATCAGACAGATTCAGATAACACAAACAATGCCAGTATAATAAGTAGCACGTTTCCGGTGCGCTTGGTACGGGATTGAAGTTTACAAGTCCTCAGGATACACGTATCTAACTCTTTAGTATGCATGAGCTAGAATGGGCCACATCTTCCTACTTATTGTAATTTATAAATCATAGGACCCATTGTCGTTATTTGTATCTCCGCAAATTGTGCGCCTGCTGTGAATCATGATAATGTAAATTCATGGTAATGTTTAAAAACTTACCGTAAATGTTTCGCGTTCAATGCGCGTGGGCCGGGAGCGGGCAGGCGCGGGCGCCGCGGCACTCGTCGCCAGCACGGCCAGGAACAACCCCACGACTGCTAGCGCGCGCACGTGAACTCGGCCTCCCATTGTCCTCCCGATCGCTCCCATCCACTCCTGTGCATCCCGATCCGGACTACATTTAAATTTCAAATTAGCGGCCCGCCTTGAACCGCCGCATTCGTCAACCTCAACCCTCTTTCTGGTAATCGATTCTTTTCCGTATACGTCTTCTTTGTTATGCAATACGCATCGTTCGGAGGCTCTGTGGCAGGGACGATCTGTGGCAGAGCGTCGTCTTTCAGACTCATGTTGGCATTCAATTTTTTCTTTATTAAGTATCCTACATCTATCTAAGTCAGTCAATTTGTGTACTTGTTCTAAATTATCATTGGAATGATTGTCGTGCGCCACTCTGTCGATGTTAGCTACCACACATGAAGTTTGCGAGTTAGTGGTCGTCGTGCTTGGTGCAGTTACATGAGCGATGTCTTCCATGATGGATGAGGTCGGTTTTGCAGTGAGATTGAGTTTTGAACTTCTGTGAGAGTGAAGAGTCGGGGAATCTGACATTGTGGAACTGTAATAGGTATTTGACATGCGTCAGCTAACCATATTATTATTAGAAGGTTAGCAGTGTCGGTAGTTTTCTCGTCAACACTATAATAATAGCAGAGTATACTTTTTCGACATAGCTTCCATGGGATGCTGTGTAAATCGTGTTATGAGGCGATGCGCTATGTTTGTCTTAAACTTATAATATGCTTGTTGGCACAAGATATCGAAGCGATTTCTGAAACAAAAGAAACATATTTGTTGATCTTACGGGTTATCAGAGATAAGTTACAACACAAAGAAATTCTTTGCTTGTTATAACTACCTACTAAGTTTATTTTTTTACATTAGTAATGTTGTTGACATTGTAAATTAATTAGATTCCATACATCGTGCTCAGGTATTAAATAAACGCAGACCATATGAGATCATGAACTCGTAACTATCAAGAGTACCATTGAAACAGGAAATCCAGATAAGGGAAGCTCGACTTAATATTGACCGATAGGGCTGGTCAGTAGTAAGTACATTGTGTGTTGATAACAAAAGAGAAAGTATGTATTTAATCATATTTCTGTGATAACACCTGCGCCCTTAGCATAAATCTTCATTTATAATTATATAACGAATAGATTGTTTGTGTACACTTTGTATGAATAAACAGAGAATTGTAGAAAATGCAAATAGGTACTACGTAATAATTCAACAAACAGATATTAATGAGAGAACAGGCTAATGAGACAAAATTTATTATAAGGTATACGCATTTATCAGCAAGAATAGCCTTTGTATTTGCTTCTCAAACATAGCAATAATTAAATAATAGTCTGTTTATTAATTACCGTTTTGAGTAACTTGTTACTTAGTTATCCTGATTTACAATAAATTTACAATGATTAGGTTTTGATAAAATTAGTATGGAACTAGATAGAGAGATGGATAGAGAAGAGAGCTTAATATTAAGAACACACATTTGAAATGGTTCATCCCTTGCTGGTAGGTTTGTTAATGTCACTGTGTTTTTCTAACTAAATAAGGAAAACTTACATCAGTAAGTATTAATTTGATGCTAAATCCGCGTTCCTTTTCTAATTAGGAAGAATTATTAATTACGTACATACATAATTCAAAAAACCCAATACCGCTAGCTTCTCCATAAAAGTTATTTTTTTCATAACCTTCTCTATTATTTGTTTGAGTACAGCTAAACTAACTAAGTGTATCTTTTTCAGAAAGCTTGTTGAATTTAATTTCTTATCAATGATTCGGTTTAGTTAATTCAGTCATAACAGCTGATGAAACGATTCGATCATGCATGTTCCGAAAGTACGAGTAAGTCATATTTTCTAAATGTTGCAACAATTGGTTTCGTTGAACTAAATATATTGATCCCTTGTTTAAATTAATGCACCACATCATTATTACGAACTTGGCGCCAAAATGGCGCCATTTTGTCAAATGCACCTCATCTGTCAAGAACGATCTGTCATATCAAATGTCATCGTTACTGAAATTTATGGCTGCGTTCATACATGGCAACAGGTTCAGGACATATCAATGAATTATATGTGCTGGTTTAGAAATCACCACATTCATTTAAGAAATGTTTAATTGAATGTCAGAAGTACTGATTGATGGATTCAATCTACGATGCACAAGGTAAACATCAAAGAAACTATTTATAAATTATTCTTCTGGGCAAATTATTGATATATCAACACCGATAAGGCTATCTGGGTCAATAACCCGATCATCGAGATCTGTATTCAGTATGATCACTTAATTATTTTTTTACATAAGTGAAGGACATGGTGCACATACATCGCATCTCATTCAGTGTCTAGCCAGATTATTCCCATTTTTAAAGCTTTTGCAAGATCTAAGGAGACCAATGTGTGTATGTAAAATAACAGAACAGTCGAATTTAAACGAACAATGCTTAAGAGTTAAAACAAACCTCTTTAGGTACGTAAATGTAAAAAGCTAAGTGTTATGATAACGGTAGAAACACTTGAGCAGTTTACCGTACGTTTGACAACATTTTAAAAGCTCTCAACGAAAGTTTTGAATGATAAGTGTAATAATACGAAGCTTAGTTAGTCGTTGGCACAAGTAACGTGCAAGGGATCCTAAGTGGAGACTATTTATAAACGAACTCAAGTCTAATTGGAGCCGCCACATGACCGAGAGTGATCTACAAATAAATCATAACACAACACAGTAACTAATTCAATACTACTAGATGACAATATACAAACAGAAAAAAGTTTTTGTAAGCACGCTGCTTTGTTATTGTCAAAAATGACACTGTTGACAGCCAAGGTTTTGTCAACAACAAAGTAGAAATAAATGAAAAAAATAAAATAAGCACAGAACATAAATTATTAAAAGAAAAAAATGACAATTAACAACACTTACATTTTCTTAATCCGCTCTAAATTTACATACAGCAAAGAAAATCATGAAAACAAAACAACGCTTGCTTAACACTCGGCCTTCCTTTCCCTTTCTACTTAACGGAGAGGGATAGCAAATAAGCTTACACAGCTGACACTGAAAGCACTAATAACTTTGTAGAATTCACACTTAGACTTTACATCCAATGAACTGATACTCAAAAATTATGAAGCTATCTAATTCTCTAAGGAGTTGCCAAAAATCGATAAATGGAACATTAAAATAGACACTATTATTATTTCATACGTACAAACGGTATAGTACTTAATTGAACTAACACACTGTTTCTATTGAAATTCAAATTTAGTACGAGTTTATCGTAAATGAAAAAAAACAGTGTCCATGAGCGCAACGCTCGTCTCGCGTCTACCGCCGCGACCACGCGCGAACTGACTACAAAACTTTTGGATTGGGCCGTGGACGGGGATCGGAACGTCGAACGGCGCGCGGCGGCTTCGTCAGACTCTAGGGTTGTCAGTCTCTTCTTACAAAAATCTTTCAAACAAACGTCATCGCATCAGTCAAACATTTCCGATTATAATTTTGTGCCCAAAAATAACCGACGATATCACTGTTCTCCTGGTTTTCTGTGTTGTACATTTTTACCGACGACCCTTGCAAGCAGGAAAGGTCTGTTTTCTTCAAAACTGGTGCATGATATTATTTATTTACCCTTCATTGCTCTTTTTATTTAAACGAAAACAATACACGCAATTAATAAAAAAGCAATCAAACAATAAATTGCCTAAAACATACAAAAGTTATTTTTTTTTAATAAACTTTTTTTTTCTTGTACAGTATTTATGTTGGTATTTATTGTGTGTGGTCTAATCGAGGTCTTTTCGTCGGCAATATATTGTGGGTCACCCACACCGCATAATATAGTTGCTAGATTGGCAACCCTTGTTAGGCTGCCTCTACACAACACACGGGATTTGTTGCGTTGTCCCTTTCTTTTCGCATGCAGGAGATGAGATCCGACGACATGAACGCAGCCCTTTATAAATGACATTAAATTTAAAAAAAACAACGTTAATTAATAATACCTAATAAAATCCTAAGTGACATCTGTCAATTCTGTCACCTGCTATTTAGAATTTTGATAGTGAGGTATTTATTTCAGTATTCTGCAGCCCGGGTAAAACAATGTTTACAAATATTTTACCGCAATAATTTCAATGTAAGTTTTCGCCTAAAAACTATTAACTATTACGCTAAGCAGATGAACAAGGACGACCATTAGCATAATATTTTGCTGCGGCACACCAAACCCCCAGTTCCATTCAGACTTGACCGTTTTTTTTTATTTTGTGCCCGTACGCAGCTTCTGTAGGGTCTTTGTGCGCGAGCTTAGGGGAACTTATTAGTCTGCAGCTCAATGCGTTCAATTAACACAGTTTACCGTTAAAAAAAAAAAAAACAAAAGACTTGTGTATGAGCTGTGATGTTCAAGTCCAAAATTACCTAGCAGTATTTACTTTTGATTAAATAAACAAAGAAGTTCGGGAGCGAAAAGGTGAGATATAAATTTCGGGTCAAATCTGGCTCGTTTTACTGAAACGAGCTCCCTATAAAGTTCCCTGCGTCGTCTAGACACGCAGTAACTGTAGTAACTAGGTAAGCTCCAGACGCGACTAGTTTCGGAACATAACATCTGGTCTAGACATGAGACGGTTGCATATCGACTACTAACACAATAATGTAAACAATGGCCATTTTTGCGTGGCCAAAATAGAACGCAACCTATTTTTCTGACGAATGAAATGACTCACTGAATCATTAAAGTTAAAAGTAGGGCCACATTTTTATAGGCCATTCCAGGATTATTCTCATCTTAATGGAAGTATAAAGTTTAGAAATAAGACGGTGAAGTGACCTTATTCACTTCTAAATTCCACAGATGAACTATATCGAAACATTAATTAAGTTTGTATATGAAGCTTAAGCTGCAGACTGAATGTTCCCTATTGATCTCTGTTTACCCTAGACAAGAGGAAAGTGTTACCTACATCGGTGTTGTCTTCTATAAATGACAAGGAAATACAATGACCTAATCCAGTTTAATCAGAAATAACTTGAATTTATAAAGTACGTATATGTATTTCTCGCAATTATAATCTCATTTCCTTTCGTAATGTAGTAATCAACTGATACCTGAGCCATGACGATGCGACGATGATCAACGATGATTGTGTGATACGGACATAATGAAGATTTATGTTGGCTAATATTTATTCGTAACAAGCAGAATCAATACTCGATAGTGAGTAATAAAATGTAAACAAAACATTCAGTGTGAATGAATCAGCGGCTAAAGAAAAAAAGAGGTTTTGTTAAATCCATAGACTCCTCTGTGTTACAACGACCTTACCGATGAAGTTGTTGTCTGTATGCCTCCCCGATCGTTTTTATTAGTTTTATTGCTCTCGTTTGAGTGACATTGATTTCAAAGATATAAGAATTTATTACCGAAAGTGACATATTATTTAGGATTTAAAATATTAACGTTTGCTGGATGCCTCTGAAACGACAAATAGGAAATAAAAAAATATTCTTAAAAACTGAAAGGCCTTTTAACAATACGAACCAGTTACCGAGTTAGTTTTCTTGAAGACCTAAATTATGTAAGTGTTTATAGAAATATTTTCAAGACCTTTCTTTGGCTGGGAATCTCCAAATAAAAAATGACAGATGCCATTAAATTCGATGAATTTTTTTTTTTCTTTAACTGAAAAAGGCTGACGTACTATTTTTTTTTCAACAAATCAAACCAGCTATCAAAGGGTAGTTTTGAAGACCTAAATATTTTAATGAATAGATTTTTTTTGTACTTCAGTAAATTAAATTGAAATTGGCTGAATGCACAAACTGTGCCAAGCCAGAATAAAAAAATATCCGTGAACGTACTTGACCCTCCTCGCGATCTCCTACCATGTGCAATCTGGCATGAAATTAAAATAATTGCACAGTCTCAAACGGAAATTCTGAAGTTGGGAATGCAATCATGGCAGTACAAAATAACAACAGTTCAAAGTAAATAGTAAGTCATTAAGGTATTTAATAAAATAATTAAAGTTAAAAAAAACAATTAGAATAATGTTCAACCATAACATAGCGTCTGGACTCACAAACAGGAAAAACCAACAGTTAAAGGAAACGGGCAAGTTCACGGTAATATCCTATAATGCGGTAGTTTAGCATACCCACTGTGTTTGGACAGACAGGTAGACGGCCACCACAATTGACAATGTTTCATCGCGTATATGGACTCATTCTAAAGTTGGATGTTAATAGAGGACCTTACGCCTGCACATTGTATGGTATATGAGTGTTTCTCACGTTTCAATAGAATTGCGATGTCACATTGTCGGAAAACAATTTTCTTGGTTACTGAATTTATTAATCGGAAAGCTGATTAAACATATGACTGGCTTGATGACTTGGTTCACACTTGATTGTAAAAGAACATGGAGTGTTTCCAATCCAATGGGAGTTCCCTTAAGTAAAATCGATGAACTTACGTATGTACAAACGTTGATCCTCTATGTCTGTAACATATTTTTTTTTATTTGAGGCAGTTTGGCCCTGTAGTGACATTACAAGAAGTCCTACAGAAACATAGTACGGAAGTACAGTAAATGAAGAGGTCTATGTGGAGCAGTGGACTGATTAGGCTGATGATAATATTGAAAATTTTTATGTTATTGATGTAGTAAAAACCTAATTTACCTGGGTAAACCTTGTTGGTCTAGTGGTCGCAATCGCGACTGCTGAGCATAAGGTCCTGAGTTCGATTCCCGGGTCGGGCAAATTGTTATTGGGTTTTTCCATCAGGAATTTCTCAGTAGCAGCCACGGAGTATTTATTTGTGGCCGGGTGATAGCAATAGGCTCGCCCCCTATTACATGGGACTTAAACATAACTGGCGAAATGTGGGTGAACTAAACCTTCGGGGATTTTTAAAGTCCAACGTTAACATTGATGGTTGTGTCAAAGAAAATGATCGTCAAAAAAGTCGTCGCTCATATCGGCAACACGTGCTTTGCTTTTGCGGAAGATAACCAAATTTGTTCATGCACACAGCAATGTTTCCTTACTGATTTTAATAAAGGTGCATATCCTTGCTCAATTTGATGACTATCGTCTTAATTAGGAAGGTAAGGTTGTACTTTAAAAGTTCAATGCTTCCTTGAGTCATTGAAATAGCGGATGGAATTATCCATGCCACTTTGATTCTGAAAAACAGCTGAAAACTGAAAACTTTTTTAAGAATATGCTGAGCATCATCCTCTTACAGCGAAAATTACTACGGTTTAAATTCCTGAAGATTATCATCAAAACTCAAAACACATGTAGGTACTTATAAGCAGTCATCAATGACGCTTGAAATAGTAGCGGTTGGAATTACCCATGCCACTTTGATTCTGAAAAACAACTGGAAACTTTATTTTTGAAGCGTGTGCTTAGCATCATCCTTTTATGGCGAAAATTACTACGGTTTCAATTCCTGAAGATTATCACCAATACTCAAAACAATTGTAGGTATTAGCAGTCATCAAAGATGCTTTGGCAGCAGACTGGACCTAATACCTGCCAAAATTGAAACACTCAACCCCAACTTTTACAACACAAATTGTGTTAAAACAAGTAAAACTTTCCTAAAACTTTCTGTAATTGATGTCGGACGTTTCAACCTTTCACTCACACATAGGGACATTTAAAAATAGCGTACGGTGTGTCCGACGCAGTTTTCACATATGGAATAGTACGTGCCTAGGAGTGATGGCTAGGGCGCCGGCGCACAGTGGGTCGAAACGATGATTTTAGTGACTTACCCGGTGGCCACAGCCAAGCGCGACCCGGATTGCGGCGCGACATGAGGCGCGACAAGCGGTGAGCGGCGAAAACAAATGGTAGACAATCTATGAAATATGCCACAGCTACCTGCGACGCGATCTGCGGTGCGACCTGCGGCGCGGGGAGAGTCGCGCGACACGCGGCGGCGACGGGCTGCGCGGTGTGCGAGTGAAACAAATGTACTAGCTAGTATCGAGGCGGCCACAGCTCAGAGAGGCGCGCGCGGTGGCATCGGTGGACGCATTCAGGCATCGCGCGACAGAAACAAATAATTTTGTTTTTAACGCGCGTTGGGCTACATAATAATAATGGATACAGAGCAATTTATTAGTGAAGTACTTAGCAGATCAGCAATATGGATGTCAAAACATCCAAATCATAAGCATAGACATGTTGTAAAAAAAGTGGGAAGAAATAAAACAACAAATTCCTGGTTATAGTGGTAAGTATTTATTACCTAATAGTTTAGCCGTTTTCTAAATACGTCCACCGCTGACGCCGCCGCGGTCGTAACTAGTCGAGCTGTGGCATACCACCGCAAATCGCGCCGCCCGCCGCGCCTCCCGTCGCACCGCTCGCCGCACCGCCAGAAACTGTGGCCAGTCCCTTAGGGATCAACTTGGTTTTTTTACTTTTTTCTTTATGCGGATCGATAGAGCTCATTAACCTCAATAATAATTGTTCTGATGCTTTTTTTCCTAAACTTGGTCCTTTGGGTGGAAAAATGCATTTTGTTATTTTTTTGTATGAAGCGGATCAAATTAAATTAAATTCCTGCTAAGTGGCGAGTGATCCCGCTTTGAAACTATATTTTTCTTAAAGCTTGTCCAGTCTACTATCATTTGATGCTTTGAACATTTGCATAAAGTTGCAACACTGCCAAATAAAAGGATGGAAAAAAATGAAAAAATACATTGAATAATTTTCATTTTCTTAAGTTCTTTTAAGTTAAAATTGATGTGGAATAGTAAGTAAAAGCACTTGTGTTGAGCTCCAAAAATTCTGTACGCGCTTTTGTTCAAATATAAGTGCAAGATGGGAACGAAGTAGTCGCACGTTAGCACCGTTTTTAAGAAGAAATGGTGATTGGTTAGAAAGTGCGATAAACTGGCCCGAAGGAGTAATACCTGAAACTGTGAACTCTGAACAGGAAAGGCTTGAGATTTGTGATATTGAAGATGTTGAAAATCTACCACCATCTACTACAGAAGCTTCAACATCTACATTTACACCTCGAAAACCTTTCGAAGAATTGGGCTCCAGGCAAAAACGAAGACGCGTTGACCAAGTAAACCAATCGCTTTCGTTATCCCCGGATGAACTGAAAGCTACTACAATTGCTAGTTTAAGAAACACTAGAAATGAGGATGTAGGAAAAATAATGAACCATTTGCTAAATCACCCTGAAGATCTAGAAAAAGTTAAGCAGTGTTTAAGTGCAAATAAGGCAAAAAGTAGTACATATTCACCCGATAAAGCACTGGCTTTATTAGTTTCACTTAAATTAAGTAAGTGGCAATATATAAGCCTAAGAGAAGCAGCCAGTGAAAATGGGTCTGATTTATACCCTTCTTATTATAAAATTAAGCAAGCAAAGTCAAACTGTTATCCAGGGAAAGAAGACATAACCATAACTGAAGAAGGAGCTGCTATTAAACTGCAAGCATTACTCAACTTGACGGTTTCTAGGCTTTTAGATGTAATTGCTTTGGATTTGGAGTCGGCAACAGAGTTGCTGCTTATAAGCAAATGGGGCTTTGATGGAGCCTCAGGTCAAAGCAATTACAAACAAAAGACTGAGACAGAGTTTGATGACTCTACTATTTTGATGGCCAGTCTAGTTCCTATAAGGCTTCAACAATCTGATGGAACAATTGTTTGGGAAAACGACCGACCATCATCGACTTTCTATTGTCGTCCGATAATGTTTAAATTTACCAAAGAAACTCAGACAACAGTGGCAACTATAAAGGGTAACATAACAGAAGAAATAGAAAGACGTCAGCCAACAAGAATCCACCAAGTAGAAGTTAAGCATGAATTGTACCTGACGATGATAGACGGCAAAATAACATCATATTTGTCGGATACATCTGCAGCTATCTGTGATATTTGCAAAGCAAAACCGTCAGAGATGAACAATTTAGAGGCACTTTCTCAAAGAGAAAAAAAACGAGGAAATGTACCAGTATGGTATGTCATCCTTACATGCCTGGATAAGATGCATGGAGTGCTTACTTCATATCGGTAAATATAATTTTATTGCTTCATATTTTTTCATGTTTGTAGTTTCCTGTGAGATTATTTTTAAGTGACATTTCTTTTTGTTTGCAGCTTATCGTTTGGAATTCAAAAAATGGAGTTGCAGAAGCGACGACAAAGAAAAACTGTCCCTCAGAAAGAGTGCTATACAGCAAGCATTTAAGAGGGAATGCGGTTTACTCATCGATATAGTGAAACAAGGAGTAGGCACAACCAATGATGGCAATACTGCCAGAAGATTTTTCAGAGATGCAGCAACAACAGCCCGCATAACAGGGATTTGTGAAGATTTGATAGAAAGGTTCTACGTGATTCTTCAAACCGTTGCATCTGGAGAACGCGTGGACCTTTCTAAATTTTCCGAATTTTGTAAAGATACGGCAGAATTGTATGTTACCTTGTATCCCTGGTATTATATGCCTTCCAGTGTACATAAATTGTTGGTACATGGGAGTGATATAATAAAGAACTTTGGTGTCATACCTATAGGGAAACTGTCGGAAGAGGCAGCGGAAGCTCGTAATAAAGATTTTATTTAGGAAATATAGAGAGATTCATTCTAGAAAGGTAAGTAGAACGGCGACAAATGAGGATATTTTACACAACCTTCTTTTGTCGTCTGATCCAAAGATCACAAGTCTACGGCCTCGATTGGCGAAACAAAATAGAATGGTTCTCTCTCCAAAAGTCAAACGAGCTTCTGCTGAGATTTCCTTCAGAATCCGATTTAGATTTTATTGATGTAAATAATTTACAAGACAGTCATAGCGATAGTGAATAAGATTATTGGTGGATTGTAAGTTTCTTGTTTTTTTTTTTTATTAATTTGTATGTCAGTTTTAAGTTTTTACCTTTTTTTTTAATTTGTATTTGCATGTACCTTTACTTACTTTTCAGTATTAAATCTAATTTTAAAGATTTTATAAGTTCATTAAATAAACAAATAGAAATGAATACTTCCACATTTTTAAATAATACGTACTTAGTAAATTCAAGCAAATTAGGGACCTTTAAATGTATTGTTGTTAGTCTTTAAGTAATTATGTGAGTTATTAAGTGCTTTTACTTACTATTCCACATCAATTTTAACTTAAAAGAACTTAAGAAAATAAAAATTATTCAATGTATTTTTTCATTTTTTTCGATCCATTTATTTGGCAGTGTTGCAACTTTATGCAAATGTTCAAAGCATCAAATGATAGTAGACTGGACAAGCTTTAAGAAAAATATAGTTTCAAAGCGGGATCACTCGCCACTTAGCAGGAATTTAATTTAATTTGATCCGCTTCATACAAAAAAATAACAAAATGCATTTTTCCACCCAAAGGAGCAAGTTTAGGAAAAAAAGCATCAGAACAATTATTATTGAGGTTAATGAGCTCTATCGATCCGCATAAAGAAAAAAGTAAAAAAACCAAGTTGATCCCTAAGTCACTAAAATCATCGTTTCGACCCACTGTGCGGCGCAACGTGACTTTGACCCACGACTGACGATTGTTATTATACTAATCACGACGCCACACATGTTTTTTAAACATTTATCGAATGCATGTTTGTATAGTCTGCTGTAGGTGCGGAAGAAAACAGGATATCAGTTTAATGTTATGATTGTAGGTAACTTCAAGCAGAGTCTTTTTGGAAAGAAAATACTCATCGTAAACACACCCATTTCCATTAGTTTGGTAATCAACAATGATGATTTCTGACATCAAAGCTGTTTTCAATTGTCAGTAAACCTAAACTAGCCTTTGGTTATCGTTTACACAGACTGCTATAGCGGATGGTCATGAAACTCAGCATGCTGTTATCAGCATTCAGGAAAATATAAGTAACTGGATATCTTTCCTTGAGTTTTGTTACTTCGTGTCTTATTGTTATGGTTATTAAGATACAACTGGCAAAATCGGGTGCCGAACATTTAAATGCCAGAGAGATGACGATCAAGCAAGCTGTAAGAGGTAGTAAATGAAACGGAAGGGGCTGGACTATGTGTCAAAGTATGACTTAAAGATGCCCATACTAGTCACAAGTCTTTAAAATGCACCAGGCATCACATTCCATTGTGCCAAAATTTGCAATAAAATACCCAAAAACATATGCAATAACTGTTATCATATTTTCCTCGCACCGGTGATGAGTAATTGAGCAACGCGAGTTGTTCACCAATTTCTGAGTACTTGACCCACATACGAGCCGTCATATAAGTTGACTAATAGGATTTATGAAAGCTTACATTAAGTGGGCTACCTATAAACTTAATGGAAAAGTTTAGACGGAGCTGATAGCCGTACGTAGAAGCAACGTTGTACCTTTACGAGGTAAATGTTTTGCTTTATTTTTTTTTAAACATTGTGGGGTACCGTATTCTGCGAATAGACCGTAGACTTTAAGTTGGCTAGACGTTGAAAACTAGTGAAGGTCCCGCTTTAGGTCTTTTCGTTGAATATAAGAAGTTGATTTTCACCAGATGCTCGTCCAAAGCATTTGCCACGGCAGGTTGTAGAATGATAGTGCATACATTCCGTTTTTTTTTTGTGTATTTCTTGTAGTCATCATCTGCCTAGCCTTTTCCCAGCTATGTTGGGGTCAGTTTCGATCTACCCGGAAGCAGCTGAATACCAGTATCTTACATGGAGCGGCTGTCTATCTGACCTCCACAACCCAGTTAGTACAGGGAAATACGGTACCCCTTCGTAAGACTGGTTGTCAGATTTTTGGGCCACTAGCTACCTGTTACGACTGTCAAAGATCTACAAATGATAACGACATGGACCGGCCTAGGCAAGCACGTCTTAACCTTGAAGATCGACACGTGCGGCTGTTATTATTTAGCCACGAGCTCCTGTGTTTTTCTTGTCGTAGCTACTTAATTATATCGAATTTTACTATACTCTAACATATATTTATTTAGTCAGTCCGTAACATTTCTTATATTTTAGTTTACCGGCTTTCATATCCTCGGTCCACGGCACATACAAAATAATCAGGAATAGCCTGGCTTTCACACTGATTGATTTTGATGAGCCGCACTTCTCCGAGGCTATCGATGCTTACAAATTCGCTAGCCCGAATACCAATATGAAGAACCCGACAACCCATTTTCCCATGGACCCCGAGTGTCCCATAGTTCAGAACAATCTACTGAACACGACTGCTACTATGTACTGATGAGCGTGCGCGCCTGCTGGATGTGCTGTGAGTGGGAGTGGGGTCTTTGGCTTCACGCACTACCGTCGTCGAGCTATATTATTATAGAAATTTTTCATCGGTAATTTAAAAAAGAAATCGAAATGATGTACTGAATACGACCGTGGTAGGCGTTTGTGAGTCAGTGCCCCCAATCCACCCTGTATGCTTGTCTAGTCGGTTTTCTTAACTTCAGAGACCTGATTACACAAACCATCAACACACAAGTTTGTACAGAACCCTTGGTGCGCAAGTCAGACTTGTAATTGGCCGTTTTTATAGTTTATTGTTGGTTTAGTTTATTTTATCGTTGTTATTTGTAATAATACATTTTAATTTATGTTAAACAATGTAAGTACATCTTTTAATTTCAGATGAACGGATATAGATTTTAGTCACCCAAAAACAATTACCTATTGAAAACCTCATTGCTAAAGCGGAACATCGGAAAGAAGGTGTAGACTACGATAAAAATATGAGGTTTCCGGATTTCCGATCATTCATATCATTACATGAGTCAATGAAAGGAAACGAAGGTTCGTATGCATATTATTCATCGTTCTGGGAATAGATCGTGTTTCCGGCGAAGTAGATGATACCCTTTTTCTTCCCTAGGAAGCTGGAAGGGACATAGCCAGTCAGTCTGGCTATCTCACTAAGTCCTCGTTCACGACCTCAAACGATGTGACTTAGGTATGTTTAGCGCCACGCGCGTTTCACTTGTATCCTTTGCGTGAGTACTGTCGCGACACAACTACACAAGACAAGTCGCGGTGAGTCGTAGAATGCTCTAAGCAATTTCTGTCGTATTCTCCGAAGGTGCTGTAACAGTAACACCACACGAGTCGCTTGAGCTCGCTTGTAGTTGTTGGCCAAACAGTATAATGCAAACTCTTCGTTATTCAGAAGGAATTAGGGCACTTTTTCAGTTCTTAGCAGCCGCACTTACAGGATCGATAAACCTACTTAAGTATCTCAGTAAAACAAAAGTAAATAATAAAATCTTTTATTGATATAGTAGCAACAGCAAAGCACATGTTCTTTATTCGTTAGGTGCATCTCCAGCCAAATATAACTTTTCTCAAGATTTCGCGACTTTATAGTTAAGTCTCGAGGGTACATCAGCATTGCGTTCTCAACAAATTTAAAGCTTTTTTATTTCTTCTTAACTTTTGAATAATATATGGTTTCGGTGCGTGGGATTCTCTTTAGGGGATCGCTTAATAAACCCAGCCTCCTTAATAGAAAGGGTTCTGCGGACAATCTTGTATAACATCGGTTTCTTGCATTGTTAAACAAACGTTATTGATTATATTCTGAATACAATTGGTGCCTCCAAATTACCGTTTAAAATATTTTATGTTTAAACGATTTATTTTTATTTCAAATCAAATCTGAAATAAAAAGATGCCTGCAAGGGTGAAGACTGTTAGTCCTACCAAATAAAGATGGGGCTTTGATAGATTAGAAAATATGTCAATGAATGAATAATACGTAGCTGGCATTATATTATATTACATATAACATATGGAGTTTTAGAAGAAGTTCGGTTTGTAAAACCTCTGCGGATTATGGCAGTTTCTTTTTAAAACTTGATAATAGCCCAATTGTAACAACTGCTCGTTGCTACGGCCGTGTGTTGCTAAGAACATATTGCTACAACCGTATGATGCTACGACTGTTTGTTACGACGAACTTTTTGCTACAATTGAGTTATGCTACGACGCCTCGTTGCTACAACCACTTTGATACGAACATGTTGCTATGTACGACCGTACTTTCATCTCTCACTCGAAGCTACGTTTCGATCAAATATTGCTACGAATTAATTTCTCAAACCATGCGTATCTACTAGTGCTACGACAACTTGTGTATAGCTACGGTCGAATGTTGCTACAAACGCGTTGCTACAGCCATACGTTGCTTATAGTGCTACAACCATTTGTGTATAGCTACGGTCAAATGTTGCTACAAACGCGTTGATACAGCCATACGTTGCTTATAGTGCTACGACCATTAGTGTATAGCTACAGTCAAATGTTGCTACAAACGCGTTGCTACAGCCATGCGTTGCTACTAGTGTTACGACCATTTGTCTATAGCTACGGTCAAAATAAATGTTGCTACAAACGCGTTGCTACGACCATGCGTTGCTACAACCATGCGTGCTACTAGTGCTACGACCACAGATACGTAGCTTCGCTACGGTTGAATGTTGCTACGAACTCGTTGTTACAGCCGCAGGTAACTAAGTTTGTTCTATGTTAAGTTCGTTTGTAGACTCAACTATTAAACTGCGTCTGAAATCATCAATACGTCACGCTCGATGATACACATGATTAGAATTGGGAAAAACCGTTTTAATGGGTCATGTGTAACACACCTGTGTGTAACACATGAGCATTTACTCATCCTGTGTGTTACACACAGATGTGTAACACACAGGATGAGTGATTTCTCAGTATTTTACATGGAGCGACTGCCTATCTGACCTCCACAACCCAGTTAGTACTGGGCAATACGATACCCCTTGGTAAGACTAGTAGTCGGACTTTCGGGCGACTACCTGTAAGGACTGTCAAATATCTACAAATGACAGCCGGGACCAACGGCTTATCGTGTTTTCCGAAGCACGGAGGAAACTCGGTATGTAATGGATGGTCACCCATCCACGGACCAACCTAGTGCGGCTTAACCTAAAGATCAACTTGATTATTTAGCCACGAGCTCCTACTGATTCTACGTAGCACAGTTAATCATTAATAATAGTTACCTCCGTAACTTAAGACTACCTCTATTGCGTTGTAAGTGTCATCGTAGGAATGTATACTGTTGTTCGCCAGGTGGGGTAGGTCAGGTTTGCTCAACTACACACTTAGCCAACGTAACACCTAACTGCATTTACTATGCAATAGTGTTTCAAAACCATCATTTGAGTGTATTGATACAAGTTTGTATACAAGTAGTTAGACATAAATGAATAATATGCTTTCTGATTCTCTCTGGTTACAAATCGAAAATTTATTTTGTTAGATAATGGGTGTCAAAATACCCTTTTATGTGGTGGTCCATTCCCTGTCATAGAGAGGAGGCCTGTGTCCCAACAGTGGGAACAATATAGGCTGATTATGCTATGCTATGCTTTACATTGAGTATTGCAGTAAACCGAGATATATCACCCCAAAAACAAAATAGGTCTTCCAGCTGTCATTTTTATTGAAGTGTCCTTTACGCTCGCTTGCTGACTTGGGGAGTAAGCTGGCGAACGCGTGACGTAAGCGTTACGAAAAGTGTGATCGGGCGAGGCGAACGGGAATTGAGTGGGGGATATAAGCAAGAGACAGCAGTGCGCGCGCACATTTTTTTTGTAGTTGATGTACTAAATGCTTGATTGACGGCTTGAAGAGTCTATTTAAACCTTGTATTTAGTTATTTTTATTCGAAATAAAAAGCTCATTTACACAAAATTCCAAGTATTCCTTAAAAACACTCTTAACTCAAAGAATTGAATACAAAGAAGATATTTTTAGATTCTCTTAAGTCCATGTTAAAACATGTGACCAGATCACGTGCTCACCTTCAAGGGTGAGTACTAACTACCCTTACGTCCTTTGTCTAGCCGCATGGATCAATTCTTTCCACGTGAGGCAACACGAGTCTTGATTAACAAAGAGAAAATAACTAATTATGTATATTTACAATTGTATTTTTAATCTTCAGTATAATCTCCCACTCAACAATATTTGTTAGAACTGCGATTGGGTTCATGTATTCGAAGAGCAAATATACTTCGAACTCACGACCTCTGTCTCTGCAGTACCATTGAACCATTGAACTATTGTCGCTTATAAAAATTGTATCTATTGAAAATTCTCAATTTAATACTGCGATTGGAGTATAAATATTTGAATTTGAAAAAATCTAAATACATCGAAAGCTGGATCTCAAATCGTATTACCAAGCTAGTTACATATGGGACCTACATGTTTCGTCTGCAGAATCCTTTAGATTCAATTTTAGAGCAAAAAACACGCATCTAACGTAACATTCATGACTTAACCTTAGTTTTTAGGGTTCCGTAGTCAACAAGAAAAGGAACCCTTATAGTTACGCCGTGTCCGTCTGTCTGTCCGCAGCCTAGCTCACAGACTGTTAGTACTAGAAAGCTGTAATTTGGCATGAATATACAGATTAGTTACGCCGACAAAGTTGTAAAATAAAACCACGAAAAGTATTTTTTTTAGGGTATTTCCTCTACCTACACGTAAAGTGTGGATTTTTTTTTCTCGCATAGGTACCCCATAGTGTAGTATGTCGTTGGATAGGTCTTTAAATATATTGCAATTTTGTTAAAATAATTTTTCGATTAAGCGATTCGTTTGTGTAATATTAAGCTTCAAAGTGCAATTTTTTGTTAGACTCAAGTGTTCCCCCCTCTACTTAACTCTATTCTAGCTAAACGGTTGTGTTTGGGTGTGTGAAAAATTCACGGTGGTTGTATTTAACGAAATTAAAAGGAAAACTATCACAGCTAAGTAGGCTTTACAAGTTTACGAGTAATAAATACGACTTGGATAACATATTTTCCTAAACATATCGTACGGGAGCACAGGTTTTTCAACTGCAAATGTAAGTTTGTTTTTTTATTATTACATTAAAAATCATCGTTCGGAGGCTAATCCGCATATTTTGATGGGTAACTACGGAACCCTACATTGTGCGTGGCCGGACACGCACTTGGACGGTTTTTATAGTTAAAACATAACAGTTAACCAACATATTAATAAAAATAAACAAATGCGATCTTTTGTGCTGGGTTCTCGTTAAGTTCCGCGAATTGCGAACAAAAATGAATATTTCTTAATTTGTGGTCCTTTCTTGATTAATGATGCTGCGACGTCAGGTCGTCAGATGCCTCGGATGCCATAAATGATTCATTTACCCTTTGGTATTTTTGGGCCGAAACGCTGAAGTAACGTTACGTTATTAGGTCAGGAGGATAATCTGTTGTACTTGATTGATTTGTTTTAAGCTCCTTATTTTTTTTTAAATAAAATCATGCCTGTAATCTCCAAACGGTTAAGCAGATGTGTACCTAATAGCAAACCCACATTTCGCCAGTTATGTTAAAGTCCCATGTCCCTGATAGGAAGCGAGCCTGTTGCCATCAATCGTGCAAAATCAAGAAATCAAAATCTGATCCATTTATTCTTAACCTACCATGTTGTCCAGTTATTGTTTGCCCTTACAAACACATTGTCTTTATAAGCGGATACATTTAAAGGCTGCAGAAAAAAAAACATGAACTTGACTAAAGGAGAGAAATTATGTATGAATAAATCAGAAAACAACTGAATCTTTTACTAGCAATTTGTTCTCGATAACAACAGAACTGTTAGTAAGAGATTGCAATGGAAACTCCGTGATAATCGAGAAATGAAACAGAGAGGGAAGGTAAAATTGATTGAAAAGAGTGTCCATGGAGTTTCTTGCCCATTCTTCTCCATAGAGATCTACGCTTTGGAATGGGCAACTACAGTACTTTCACAAGTTGCGTTGTGTCTGGGACTGTATTTTCTCCTTCTTTGTTTTTCTGACATTCAAAAGTGCCTGTTATGGTCTAATTGAAATAAATGCTTTGAGTTTGAGTTTGAAAAAAAAAAGAAAAATATTTTTTTTCACATAGGCACCTATAACCAGAAGAAACTCATGGTTACTCTTTGAAAATTAAAGTACCTAGATAGGCAATGTTTCTTAGTAGGTCATGAATAAGTTTTGTTAGCACAAACTAGAAGTGCCTACAGGTCCTTAGTAAACCTCACTAGATAATGCCGTAAACTACTCTATCGGTAGTAAATTTAAGATAATGTTCACATATGCATGGTAGTAAGTAAAATATGTACCTACAATCTATCACAATATTGTACTGAGGTCAGAAATCAATTCTAAGCCGACCTTCGCACAGGTGGCGCACGGCGGTTGAATATTTACATCTCAGCGTTTATTTATAGCGAAATATTTACAAATGTCTGTATTTTAAGGTATTTCTTACATAAAATACGCAATGCTGAGAATTGCTGAGACTCAGAAATTCAATTCGAACAAAGAAAAGCTTTTGGACGCGTTCTTAAGAAAAAGTTTGAGGTCAGATTAAATTCCTCAACGATTGTTTTTAAGATGGTATCCAAATAACAGTTAACCTCTATATCTGTGAATTCTGATTAAAAATACAAATTAAAATTGAATTGATCGATTGTAAATACCAGGCTCTTGTAGCCAGTTATGATTTGACTTACATTACGATTTACGATGTAAAAGCTTCAACAAAATAAAAAAAGATCTTAATATTTAGCAAACAAACATTATCGCTGTGTAATATATGGCAACACAATTTATAACAATTAGTTGCGGCCTGTCAGAACGTCGACCCGCGAGCCCGACATCCTGCGACACGATAACGTACCGATCGACAACATAACTTAACTAGAACACTAACGTATAATATCATCCTATACATTTACTGTCATAACATCATGTATAAAATAAGTCATCACTCTCTCTTGCGGCCTCCAGTTGGACCATTATCAGCTGATTGCGTTTTGTTTTAAAACTGCGCGAAATAAATTCGTTGCTGAAACAAAGAGTTGGAAGTTGAGACAGATTTTTATTAAATAAAAAAAATAGGTAAAAAACTTTTTAAGTTAAACGGTTTTATGTTAAACATACATTGCAATGTTTAAGATAAATGTACTAAAAACCAAAAAATAATAAAATAGATACAGTCGTGGGAATTATAAACATATGCATAGACTAGACTAAAATAATACCGTGGGGCACGTCAAATTTCCATGAGCAAGAAAATAGTAAGTAATTTCCTCACCGTCTGCGGGCCAACTGCCTATTTTAACGACGAATTAAACGATTCTTCTATCGCACATTAAGTCGATAATTTGTAGACAATTGACGTGCCCCACGGTTTTATTTTAGTCTAGTCTATGCATATGTTTATAATTCCCACGACTGTATCTATTTTATTATTTTTTGGTTTTTAGTACATTTATCTTAAACATTGCAATGTATGTTTAACATAAAACCGTTTAACTTAAAAAGTTTTTTACCTATTTTTATTTTCTAGTTTTTAGTTTTTATTTTTATTTGATACCCATATTGGTGGGATTGATAAAAAATTGTTATCAGCCATTTGGTAGCGGCGGCCATCTTAGATTTCAATTTTGCATAGTATATTGTATTCTGCTTGTTGAGCCCTTTCATTTGATACCCATATTGATGGGATTAATAAAACATAAATTATCCGCCATTTTGTAGCGGCGGCCATCTTGAATTTATAATGATAATGAATAAACATAATTGTATTGTCACCAAAATCCAAAGTGTATACAAAATTTCAGATTAATCGGTTGACAGGAAGAGGGTGAAATTTGAATTACTAAATTTGACCCAAGAAAGAATAATAAATAAAACAAACGGGGTGAGCTAAATAAAACCGTTTAAAAATAAAGCTGCAAAGTGAATTTTATTAAAACATAGGCTACAGTTATTTTAGATTGTGCAAAAGTTTAAAATCTGGCTTGTCATAACCAGTGTTGAGCACAATAATTCTAATAAGTGATGAATAAATATAGTAAGTACGCGTTTTAAAAGTATTTAATTTTGTAAAGCTAAGGTCATAGTATTTAGGAAGCATGAAAAAATAGGATCACTAATTCACTCTGTGCGAGTTCTAAATTCAACACAAGAAGAGCAGATGATGAGCGTACTCATAATTTCAACAGAGTTACAAAATATAAAGCAGTCTGAATGCAATAAGAGAACTTGTAGATATTTTCTTTAATTAATGTACCATCGCGCCTATCTCATCACAAGCACATAGATCATCATCTGCCTAGCCTTTTCCCAACTATATTGGGGTCGGCTTCCAGTCTTAACCGGATGCAGCTGAATACCAGTATTTTACATCGAGCGACTGCCTATCTGACCTCCTCAACCCAGTTAGTACTGGGTAATAGGCTTAACGTGCTTTCCAAGGCTCGGGGGAAACTCGGTATGTAATGGATGGTCACCCATCCACATACCAACCTAGGCAAGCATGGCTTAACCTAAAGGTCGACCCGAGCGGCTGTTATTATTTAGCTACGAGCTCTTCATCACAAGCACATAGATATATGTCAAAGGCATATAGAAATATAAAAATTGCAAAGATATTCTCTCAGCAAGAAGAAAACACGCAATTAAATAGGTACCACATGTTTTCTACAACAAAGAAAGCATAAACATTAACAAAACATAGGTAGACTGAGTGCCTAGTTCAATCTATGAAAAGAATCCGGCCGGCAGTCCGTTAATCGGGAAATGTTTCGTGTAGTGACGAAAATAGAAAATTCGGTCAAAGACCACGGCTGCTATTTAGCTAGCTAAGTATGTCCGCCCATTTGTTTTCACACCACAAACTGCTCGAATCTGGGAAATTTAAATATCAGCACAACAGAATATGGGTAACTATGCAAAGTGTAAAGGAATTTCTGCAGACTAGTCGTATCTGCGCAAAGGAAGATTTTACAATGCAATGCAAATGTGAGAAGCTTTCGCACAAAGCGCGCTATTTGGGAGCACGTCGTCGTTATTACTCGTTATGTGTTCCTACAATAAGGCAAAGAAGTGGTCATTTAAAATAATTATCTGTTGTGCACACTCATTTCCATGCTCTGGTTGTTATCAATAGCGGTGGCCAAGGCAGTGACAGCCTAGTGGTGTGCCAAGTCATAGGTCTTGAGTTCGAATCCAAGACACGCACCTCTGATTTTTCGGATTCATGTGCGCATTCGGTGAAGGAAAACATCCTGAGGAAACCAGCGGCATTTAAAGCCATGTCAGAGGCCTATGGGGGGCATAAAAACTCTGACACCAGGTTAGGCACTAATCACAAGAAAAAAAGAACCGCCAAACATGATCATAAAATGCTAACAAACAAGACCGTGCCGCAGCACGCCAGAATCGTCAGAATAATGAGTTTGATGGACTGGCAGATACTAATTCGCTAATAATTAAGCTTCGGAGTATTTTTTATATCTCATAACAGGCAAAAGATGACCATAGCTACACTAAAACAATCAAATATGGCATACGCCCGCTGGCTTATTGTGGCCAGTGTGTGAAGACCAATGAGATAGTTAGTCTGAATAATATACGAAGAACCCACAATTTGTCAGTCAAAGGAAACGGGATTCTACCTGTTATTAGATGACATATACATATAAATGTATGTCACGCGGTCAGTCTCGAACAACCACTAGCCTGCGATGATGAGATGACGCATTCGTAGGTAGGTGGGATTTACTAATTGGTCTCAGAGTTCATACGTCATTACGACTATGTTGTGTGAGACCATTAACTGTAAAATAGGCCTGACCCTCAGTCCTCGTCTGCCAGCAATATGTATGTCCAACAACACGGAAAGTCGAAATGGATGTTAACAGAAACTATGACTTTTATACTACCTGGGATACGATCAGTCAGGTCAGATGTTTTGTGAGAAGTTGAGCTTAAAACTCTTCAGTATCAACGACTATCATACTTTCAAAAATGACTACTTAGGTACCCACAACAATAAATTATTAATAATAAATAATAATACCAGCCTGTTACTGTCCCACTGCTGGGCAAGGCCTCTTCTCATACAGAGAAGGCACGAGCATTGATCACCACGCTTGCTCAAGACGATAAATTAATAAATTATTATTCTATTATATTATATAAATGTATGAATACCTCGAAAAAAACACATATTTAAATTTAGTAATTCGTTAAAGTGAATTTCCTTCTAATGATTCACAAAATATAACCAGAATTCTAAAAACATGATTTTGGGATTTCCATATTACAATCATAAAAACGAGTATAATCGCACAATAATGACGTAGATGATGGATCATAAATGCCTAATTTTCAGTATTTAACTAAACTACTAAAAATGGAAAAGACTAATTGCATCAGAACAGTAATTCATTCTATTTGTGATATCCCCATAATTTCCCATCGTCATTTCATTGGTTATGAACTTATGAAGCACGGTCTTCAGTCATCAAACGAAAATAGTGATGAATGATTGACAAAATGGCACCCACTGTATAGTGCCGTAGTATATTATTATTATGAACTGCTTTATCATTAGAACATAATATACTTATCTTCTTTTTATGCATTTTCTTTCAAGTTTAAATAAGTAAGGAAACTATTGGTAATGTCGAAATAGAAGTATTTTTATTGGGGTATTCCTCAAAGCGCAACTATTTTTAAGCGCAACTATTTTTAAGCGCAACTAAATTATTCCTCGAAGTGCAACCATTAGTTGCGCTCACAAATTCAAATTAAAAATATTATATGTTTATTCCTCAAAGCGCAACCATGATGAAAAATAGTATGATGATAATAGGGTACGATGGATTCATTAACCATATTTTTCATCATGGTTGAGCTTTGAGGAATACCCTTTTTATCAGTCTAGTACTAAGTAAAAGCGTCGCTTTTCGCCGTTCTACAGTTTTAAAACTGATGAGCTATTTATCGATCAACGTACAGACGCCAAGCACATCAAGCTACCCGAAACTGTCAAACCCAATCAACCTTGAACCTAATAGTGTAGCTATAAAGTTGAAAATCTATTAAATAAATTTGACAGATTATAGTAGCTTGGTGTGTTGGCGTCTGTACCTAATATCAACAGCTGAGCCCCCTTGATAAGATAGTTCCATCCATTTATATAACTAAAGATTAAAAAACCCAGAAAATTCAGGAAAATGCAGTGACAAACAGGGAATTGTCAATGTTGCACTAAGAAAACCTAAGTATTAATGCAACTGGGTTTATTTCAATATTTTGGAGTCAATATACTGAAGGAGGAAAACTGTATTAATTGTAAATATACGGTATTGACCACACGTCGTTGTAAACCGCAATTCAGCAACTAATTGCGAAGTGTCATTTATTTTGACGTCAGTTGAAATGAATCAACTTTGCAATTCAGACCATTGCTGTAGTACGCGCGTCAATATGAATTCACACCGGGTCGAACTAGGCCAAAACAAATGAAGGATGGCAAGGAGTTATTGAGGAAAACGACACATTTGTTTAGGATGTAAACTATGAGAGATTTTTTCCTTGTTATGGAAAATCCTTTACCATTAACATTAGATAATATCTTGTTTTTCAGCGGAATAAAATAAACCCATCTGCCTAGCCTTTTCCCAACTATATTGGGGTCGGCTTCCAGTCTAACCGGATGCAGCTGAATACCAGTATTTTACATGGAGCGACTGCCTATCTGACCTCCACAACCCAGTCATTACTAGGTAATACGATACCCCTTGGTAAGACTGGTTGTCAGACTTTTTGGGCCACTGACTACCTAACGACTGTCAAAGATCTACAAATGACACCCGGGACCAACGGCTTAACGTGCTTTCCGAGGCACGGAGGAAACTCGGTATGCTATTGGTGTTCACCTATCCACAGACCAACCTAGGCAAGCACGGCTTAACCTAAAGATCGACCCGAGCGGTTGTTATTATTAAGAAACGAGCTCCTCCGGGATAAAATAAACTAATAGTATTTAATAAAGTGAAACTTACATACTTTCACATATACTATGCAAGGGATAATAATGGTGGGATCCTGACTGTTTTTCGGTCACGGCGCGGCGGCCAATCTCAGCGGAGATTAGCCAACCGCGCGTGAGATATTTAGTACATTAGTGTTTGAGTAGGCTCAGTTGCACTCTTTCTTCACACAAAATCCGATGTGATGGCTATCCGACACGATCGGAGAGAGATCAGGCGCAGGTCCAACGGCTTAACGTGCTTTCCGAGGCACTGGAGTATCATACCGCCAACTTCCAAACTCCGGGCTGCTACTGAGAAATTCCTATTGGAAAAACCCAATAACACTTTTTGCCCAACCCGGGAATCGAACCCAGGACGCCACGCTCAGCAGTTGCTTGCGACCGCGAGACGACAAGGAGTAACAGTAAAGGATCATGAAACTGAGCCACTTTTGTTCTATGACTTTTGGAAATTCTTTTCTCTTTTTTAGTTTTATGGTAAATGACATGTTGATCGCGTCAATGCCAATGTCTATTTTTTGTGTGAATTTCAAGAACTCGTAGAACAAAACTTGTTCAGTTTCATGGTCGGAGAGACCACACGAGAGGTTGTGCGTTTATAAAGTTACAGTTTGTTTAAATCCAGTCTAATGCAGCATGATTCTTTTGGCGTTGAATTACATTGACAGGAGGGCACTTTTGGTAAGCATTTGTGAAATTGTCTTGAAAAAACAAGATGGAGTCCTTGGTTGAGTAATGGCCATGCTGCACTATGATTTGTTAGATGAGAACAACGTCTGATAGAAAATTTGACATTACGATGACCAAAAAGAGTACGCCCAACGTGGGGCTCGAACCCACGACCCTGAGATTAAGAGTCTCATGCTCTACCGACTGAGCTAGCCGGGCTGTATCTAAGATGTCGAAATTGACCACTGCGTTCGATAATCCGTTCCGGTAGATAAAAATATACTGGCAGGGAATAAAAACAGAACGTTTGTCATAAATAAAAGAAAAATAAAACGTGAACGGCGAAGTATTGTTGACGAAAACACAGAATAGCACAAAAAACAACGTATAGCTTTATGAATCATTGACCACTGGTTTTTTTTTAAAGGAATAAAAAGGTTGCGGTGATGCATGCTCGAAAAAGGTTACATTGCTACAAATTAGGATGCAGTTGAGAATAATCTTTCCATCAAAAACAGTTAGACACCTTCACGAGTAACTGTACTTAATAATAACTTTCAAGAAATACCTCCATAACAGAATAAGGAAGCAATTACTGAAAATAACGGTTAGACTAACCTCTGCGTTTAAACCCCAGAGCAAAGCAAATAGGACCGTCACGTTGGTACGTAACTAAGAAGTCACACTTTGTTTTGTATTTTCCTTTCTTGTAATAAATAATTGTGTTATACAAAATTTTACAGTACCAATCGATCATCCGCTTTTACGCTGCGATATATTTATGAGGAACGCGATGACTATGTTTACAAGTTTACAACTAAGTGAGTCACACGCCTGCACTTGACTGTTGTCGAAGAGGGTTTTGTGAACAAGTTTCGAAACAAAAGGTTCGATACAATAGGTATCTTAATACGGTTAATTATACGGTCAGGCTGCAATGAAATCATTATTGCAGCCTGATTATTTCGGAGAGACTCATAATTTTATTTAACTAAAGGTAGGTATATTAAGTTTCCCCTTTCTACTAAATTCATCACGGGAAAATTTTACCAATGAAACAGCACATTTGTACGAAGTTCAAAAGCTGTGAGTGTCAAGATTGCTATGGAATATTATCATAGTTCTATATCGCGTTCAGTTTTATTGGTGTTTGCCCTTAGTACGCACGACGGCGGCCAATCAAGCTATACAAAACCAGTTTTGGCGGATCTCTCATTGAATAAGAAATTTATACGAAACTAGGCCAAGTTATACTGAAAGTGTACAGCTTCATGTGCCGCCGTGTGTACAATGAAACTGTAATCAGTCCCTTTAAACAAACTTATAATTAATGTATCAGTTTTGGTTCAGTAACACACCAAACAACACTTTTCAAGAAAAAACTTGATCATCAATAACTTTACCGTTTCATAACGTCCCTCAACCGTCATCCCACTCAAATAACGGTACAAATGCAAATAAAAACAACCAAAAGAAAGCGCAGATATCATTGAACATAACGTACAGTCCTACTAAATTAATTACAATAAACGTACGCGCATCTCGCTCATTACAACGCCTGCGCATAAACCCGTCGGGTCCGATCGTAAACGGGGTGAACGATTCTACATGTTCGTGATTCTAAATGAACGTTATGACAACTAAATTAACCTTTATTATGAAGATATGGTGCATTGGCAGTATGTGCCTTTTGTTTTTACAGGTATTTTTTTACTTGCACAACAATCTTTCGTTGTTTCTTCAATTGCTTTAAGGATAATTTCAGGATTACTTATTGCCTTTTGTCATCGTTTTCTGCTAGATAAAGGGGGATTTTGTGTCACGATCTTCCAGTCTCATCTTTGAGTTAGAAGATTAATTCAGGACGGAAGGTGGGAATCACTGCCGTGTCGACGGCGCGTTCGTGTTCCACGCGCGAATCAAAGAGATGTCAGCAACAGGAAGGGGCCCGCAAGGGCCGATGCCTGCCGGGGCTGCGGGACTGTTCGAAAGAGATACCGCGGCGCTGGAACACAAAGGGCAAAGAAGAAGCATGGATGGGTTTTAGTCAGTAAAAGTCTGGCACTCCCTCCCACTCCACCCAAAAAAAGGTGGTAATCACATCGATCGACAAATCTTCTTTTAGTTTATGATTGACATGATCTTTGTCATCCCAACTGAATTTTGAATCCTGGAAAGCGAAGCCTGTATAAAGTAAACATTGTATTTTCTATGGATGTTGACTTCGCAGGAAAAACACTGGTACCTACATTAAAAGGTAAATAAACAAATCACAGGCAATTGCAAATTATAATTGTTGCAAATTAAATTACCGAGCTTAAATTCCTGTTATTATCATCAGTGTCTACCTAGACCTTCATATCCCTACCTGCTTTTACATACTGGGATTTCCTAAACGGTCCGTAAGTATAACTCAAGGTTGAAATACATTTACTTAGTATGTAATGGTGAGAATCACTATTATTACAGTGTGTTCCGTCGCAACGCAAATACGTTTCCGTATGAAACCCAATGAAACCAATATGTTTCTGACGCAACATGAATGACACAGTAGTATGTTTCTACCTGTACCTACACGTAGGTAACTTAACTTAACTTTTGCATTTGTAACTTACGACCAGACGCCTGCACATCAAGCTACCCGAAACTGTAAAATTTTCCCAATCCACCTTGAACCTAATGCTTCAGCGATAAAGCTGAAAATCTATTAAACAAGTTTGACAGATTGTAGAACCTTGATGTGCTGGCGTCTACCCGAAACTGTAAAATTTTTCCAATCCACCTTGAACCTAATATATTAGCAATAAAGTTGAAAATCTATTGAATAAATTTGACAGATTGTAGAAGCTTGATGTGCTGGCGTTTGCACGTCAAAACCTTACTGGCACAATTAGTAAATTCTGCGAAGGTACTACAAACCTTACTTGCGTACTTAGGTAAGTAAATAGAAGATGTATGATTTGGTTTAAGTACCAGTGACACAGTCTACTTCTCAGAACTAACGGGAATATTAACCGCATTAATTATGTTCAGCGGTTTAGTGTTGTGTAATAAAAAATAGAACTCATTTACATAGACGAGAACCGGAAGTCTAGGTGAGTGAATGAGGCTAGTGACGAAACTAGTGCACAAGTACTTTAATATCTTACGTAGGAAAGTGCAAGGGAAGCCACAGAAACGCTGTTAAGACGAGATGGTAAAACTTGAAAGGCGCTATTACGAAGTGGCGATAAACCATGACGTCTTAGAGCAGGTGGCCTACCATGACGTCTTAAAGCAGGAGTAATTCCAGTGTGGGAAAGAGATTGCGCTAGACGACCTGCATAGCTCTGTCTCTTTCCCACACTGGAATGACTCCTGCTTCAAGACGTCATAGTAACCCTCTAGTATTGTTTTAATCTTATTCCAGAGTGGGAAAGAGATGGCGCTAGACGTCTTCTATAGCTCCGACTCTTTCCCAAAATGGAGTGACATTAAAACGATACTGTTTTTTAAGACGTCATCGTCACCCCACTGATCGTCGTTCTTTGAACTGACATTTAGGGATCCCTAGGCCCTAAAGTCGTTGCTAAAAGTCGCCTTCTGAATTTCAGGGAAAGAAAACTTCCAATCACCTGGAGCAGGGACAGTATTTTAAGTCATGAATTCAACGAATTCTCATTTACACATTAAGTTCCAAGTATGTAAACACAAGGTGAAAAATCCTGCTGACTCATTTAGGTGCAAATCCAGTGCAGCTATAATACACCCTGAAATAAAACTGTAACAGTAAAACACGTTAGTTCCGCCTAATTTCTTTGACGTGAACTACTCCTGACTCACTGGAAAAACCGCCCACAAACTGCTAACTCATTTATATTAAAAACCACATAATAAATAAACACTACACCTCAATAAGAAGAATTAGAAGGTATGTAAGTGCTGGTTAGTAGTAGGTCAATAAATTGTAGTTGATTTTATGAGTCAAAAGGCAAACTTAATTTTATGAGTATATTGGAACTGTATAAGTCATCTTTTGAAGAATTCCAATCACTTGTTTGTTTACAGGTGTTTTTTTTATAAAAAAAACGTGTCCTGCTCTAGGGTTTTATCCTGTATCTTGGATGCGGTTACAGACTTTTAAATTCATTTACATCCAAACAGCCAGATCCGGAACAACTACCTTTACTCCATACAAATATTTGTTCCGTGCGGGGATCGAACCTGCGACACGCAGCGCAGCAGCTAGTCGCTCAGCCACTGCGCCAACTGTGCCGTCTGTAATTTGGTATCGTCTTCATCATCATCCACATCCACTGCCTGACTTCACCCACTGCTGTGTATAGGCCTCTCGTTGCTTGTGCCAAGCTCCACGCTCCTTTTTTTTATGATCTGTGAAAAATGCCTGCGCAATGCGCATACCGCACCTTCCGGGGACACGGCTTGGTTATGTGGGGCTTGCACCCACTAAAAAAAACCGCAGTGGCCTACTGTCGGATGAGCCGCGAGAACTGCTACGCATGACGTTCGCGACCCATCCAGCGCAGCCCGCCTCCGGGCACCCAGCTCCTTGGTGATGTCCGGGCTCACCTGGGACAATTATTGAGGCCCGTACAATGCGACGACGATGGATCGATAGACTTCCCGATCTATCGCCCGCTGGCACCTCCTAGGACAGCAGGTCAGGTCGATATGGCGCCTCCTCCGCCGCCCTGTCCTCCTCCGATGAATCGCGTCAGCGAGGGAGTCCTCCTCCCTGACGCGCTCTGCCGCCTCTTTCTGCGAGATCATGTCCTTACAGAAGGGTGCGCCAAAGTTCACCTAAATTTTCAACTCCGATAATTGGAAATCCGAAAATGTTCTTCCTAACATTTTTCATCCTAACAATCACAATTCCTAACTACTCTGTCTCTAATTTTATAATTCCGAAGCATTCAACTTCATAATGTCAGTAGCAATAAACATCTTTTATACTTTTATTTGTTTTCCTATATTTTCTCAACATAACCATCTTTTACACTATTATTCAAAGTCATATATTTTTTGTTTCGATTTCTTTGTTTAGACTTAGAAAAATTTAGCCAAAAAAGTGTTATTTTTGCAAACCGTTTATTTTCTCGATTCTATCGTATAAAACACCTAAATGTAAGAATAAAAGTTTATTGGTGTTTTTTGTCTCCGACTAACCGTTTGTCGTAAAAACGATGTGGAAGGGATCCATAGGTTAGGTTAGGTTAGAACTGTGACCAACAACGCGCGAGCCGAGCGAGCGCAGCGAGCGGTGCCGCGGCAGCGGCCGGCGAGCGCTACTTCGAAATTGGTTGCCAAATTTTTCTAAGTTTTTTTTTCATAGTGCCCCCAAGACGACACTCTGACCTGTACTTATGTTTAGGGATAAAAGCGTTATAATAAAAAACAGTAGGAGTTTAAATATATTTACATTAATGATATTATTAATTACAATTTTCGGAAACATGAGTGTTATGAACATCGTCGGTAGCACTACAAATAGTATGAATGAAAACTTTAGGATGAAAAATTTTAGGAAGAGTGATCATTCGGATTACAAATCGTTAGGAAGAACAATTTCGGGAAAAGAACTTTAGGTGAGCCAATATGGACCCCTTACAGAAGTATGCTACTGCTGACCATGCCCCTCCTGCTGCCGACCTTGACCTTGGCCACAGCCGGCAAAGAGTGGTCTGCCCCGATTCCTCTGTGAGAGCACGGCGCTGTACCACGCAATCTGGACCACGGACCACCAACGCTCCAGCCGCACTAAGCTCCACGCTCCTGTGCCAACCTCATCCAGGATTTAACCGCGAAGGCAACGATGTCGTCTGCCCATCGCGCCGCCGGACTAGCAATACTTCTCTTTCCAGTCCTTGAGTATAGAATCTACCTACGTCGTTATGTATTTTGGATGTAATGTTATACAACTGACTACCTCGTTGGTCTAGTGGTCGCAATCGCGACTGCCGAGCATGAGGTCCTGAGTTCGATTCCCGGGTCGCGCAAAGCGTTGTTGGGTTTTTCCATCAGAAATTTCTCAGTAGCCACAGACGCTGGATCTGTGCCCGGTTGATGGCAGTAGGCTCGCCCCTTTTTACGAAGGACTTTAACATACTTAGCTGGCGAAATGTGCGTGTACTATTAGGTACACCTCTGCCTAGCTGTTCGGGGATTGCGCGTGATGTTATGTTATATAATAAAGATTTTTATTCATTAACTAGGTAGGTGAGTACTTGGTACCTACTTCAAAAGTTCTAAAAACGATGGGTGCTTTCTATTAAAATGTTGCAAATAAATTCAAACTAACAAGTTTTAATCCCATGTGGGTTTTATGAATTACATAAAAGATATCGTTAGAAAAACATTTATTTTTTCATTGCAAGTGTGCCATTTTATCGTATCTTCAAGATAAGATTAGTTACGATAGTGTAATGTTATTGTAAGTAAATATAATACCTTAGTACAAACAAACGCGACGGTACGCGTGTTAGTTGTAACATGACAAAGATAACTTACAAAGTAACTTTATTTACACTGCGTATGTAAATACGCTATTACAACTTTGTCATTTAAAATTTTATATAAAAACTTTATTGACTGGTTAAATAGTCATTTATGTTGATAAAGGACGTTTCTATAAGTAATCTGACGAATCTTGTAAAAGTTGAGAATATTAATATTTATGCCTGAAATCTATCTTATATTAATATGTTCCTATTTATCTTTAAAGCCCATGAATGACAACGAACGTAACATAATAACACCCACATTCCAAGTGACGCCTTTAAAACAATTTATTTTTGGGCTCAGCGCTAATTGTATTCAGTGAGCTGTCATTCAAGTGGGACTTTATTAATGAAATAAACTCTAGCACTCAACTTAAACATATTATTAAATTAATCACAATTTTCAACTACTAGAAAGACATCAGACATAAGCTTCATTTGCAGAGCTGTTTATATAATTTTAAGTTACCCTTTTATTTTTATTTTATTTTACTTTTATTTTTAGTCTTGCATGTTCACATTGTCTACATTTAAATTGCATAAAAAAAATGATAAGTGGAAGAGCTGAGTCTCCTAATACAAGCAATTCCATGCTTAAAAGGTGACCTCCAATAATATGTATCGAAATGCCCATTGAAATTGAAATAAACAATTTTATTTAACCTGGAAAATCCTAGTATAGCCTCAAATACCAACATAGATTAGATAAACAAATGAACCACGAGACCCCCGCAAGCAGGCGCCTGCAAATAATTGGCCGAAGCTAACCAACGCCGGACTATCAGAGGTCCAGTGACCCACATAGACCTCAGATGGTTGTCGACGTAATAAGAGATTGCATGCGAGCTTAGGTCATCAGCGTTGGTAAGTAAAAGGTAACTGTCAGCCGCGCGGTCGTGCCACTTCCTCCCAACGACGCCGGAATACTGAGCGGGTGCGCGGAATGTCAAGCACACAAGTTTAATGACATTGCTGTTTTTTATCGTGTGATTGGTTCAAGGAATTTGCCGAATATATTACGTAAAAACGAAGCATGTTGTGCGAGAACATTTAAAAGGTTGATTTCAGTAAAACTGAGCTTAATTTCATGGATTCACTGGGATTTTGATTTCCATTTTCGAAAAACATCACAGTTTGAAACAATCGTATTAGTTAGATTTCTTATTTTTTAAGTTTAATCTGAAACCATTTTGTTACTGGCACTTCCTTATTTCGCAAAACTTCAAACGTCAAGCAAATGTTTAAAAAAGCTCTGCTTTCAATGAATGCAAAACCTCGCGTTCTAAATAATCAATTTCTTCAATCGAATTTCTTTAAACAAGTACTTTTTCTGGAAGTTAAGTTACGGTTTCTTGTCTTTTTCTCGGAAGCAAACTATTCCATGTGAATTTGCAGTCGTGAAACGTTTGGTTGCGACTGTACTTGCTACCGGCGCCGCCTGCGACCGGCGCGCGGCGGCGCCAGCTATTCAATCACCAACAATGATAACACAATTTTGACGATCTTATATTTAAAGTTATGTTCACCAACTACATAATTAATAAAGTACAAGATAAGACAGATGTTAAAAAGTTAATTAAGTGAGTGTGTATGTAGTTTAGATTAGGTTAATCTCGAGAATTTTATACTTTTTTTCGAGGTATTTTTTGTCTTAATGAAAAACGTTTTTGATACATTATTAACAATAGTTGAAAGGTGCTCTTTAGGCACTAAACAATTATTTTAATAGAAACACCCATAGGTTAATCATTATTATTATTGCTAGCCCATAATAGCCCACTGCTGGGCTCCCTCCATTGGCTCCATTCCTTCCAACGGTCACGATTCTGCGCAACTTCTCCCCAATCCTCAAGGCAGCCATCCATTTCGTTCCGCCATCTCCTTCGTGGTCTGTCGCGACCCCGTGTCACTGTTTCAGGGCACCAATTCTGATCTTTACGGGCCCACAGCTCGTTCCGCATGCGACTGGCTTGTCCTGCCCTGTCCCTTTTAAGTTGGGCAGCCTTTTGAGCCACGTCAACGATTTGCGTTTTGGAGCGCACCTTAAATTATGAGTGTGACACACTAGAGGAAGAATTAAATAAAGCACAAACTTATTTTAACACAATAGATCTATCAGTAACTTTGTTATTATGTGTAATAAAAATAGCTTCCAAATTAATAAAAACCATCTAGACATAACCAAACCTGATAATTAATTTTGTCTTACTATTGGAAGCCCGGCTAGCTCAGTCGGTAGAGCATGAGACTCTTAATCTCAGGGTCGTGGGTTCGAGCCCCACGTTGGGCGCAAATTTTTTGAATAAGACCACCATGCTTCCTGTTCTGCTGAGCATAAACGCCATTTGAGAAAAGGGAATAATTAAGATAAATCATGATAAAATGGAAATCATCAAGCTTTATTTCAATGGCTAGATGACAAAGAGAAATGTAAAAAAAAATACACAGGCATCTACAACATAGTTGCTGTAAAAAGGTTGTCATACATTTATCATTTATCAACGGGATGTTACTGACAGAGTTAATTCGTAGGGTTCCGTAACAAAGCTGGAGAAACCCAACGATGAATCATCTTTCAATGACCAGCTCACCATAAACCTAAAAGTTTAATTTTGATAATTTGCTCAATTTATTGCAAAGTCACGTTTTTGCGAATTTGTAACAGAATATCTATATTCAATTAAAATTTTATTATTTGGGTACCTACACGAATGAGTCATTTTTCGTCATGACAAAATCATCAGCCCGTAAAATACCCCATTTTTTTTTTAGGTTCGGGTTACATGGGCTTATACCCGTAATATTAACTTTGAATAATATTATTTTAACAATCGTGCACAACGTATTCTTTATAACATCGGTAGAAATGATATTATAAATAAAAAAGAGGTAAGTAGACATCGCACTAGCGCGCGCAAATTGTTGCAGACAAATTCAGACAATTGTCGTAATTTAAAAACTTCAAGCGCAATAGCTATACCTTTCTGTATTATCTATCGCAGTCGTAACAACGCAACGATATTTGAACGCCGCTCAGTATGACCGTAGCGTATCTTTCTTTATAATATCACTGATCGGAAGATACTAAGATAATGAATGTAAGGAACCCTCAACTTTTTTCCCTTGTCGCCGATTGCTTCATTGACTTTTTATTTGCGGTAATCAATAACATTGCCATGCGATGTGTCACAAACTCACAACACTGCACTGACTCAGTCGCATTGTTGTCTGCGCAACTTACTATCTAGTACCTACGTTGATAACTGAAATTATTCATTATGTAACCAGCCTGAAATGTCCCTTGACTTCAAATTTTAAGCATTTCTCCCTTTACTTAAAATCAATCTGTTTCAAAGATCTTACTTGATCGTTATTTTTACATTCAAAAGTTTTATCCGTATAATCACGTCCTAAACTAATTTTCTTTTCTTGCTATGCAGAACCAACGTAAATAAAACTGTTAGCTAACGCTAAATAAGATTCCTAATCCAAAATAAAATCCCCTGCGGAAATACCCACACCCAGATTATTTTATCAATAAACAGCCAAACACTATTTTCAACTCCTGCTATTTTTGTTTGCGATTAGTCGCAAATCCCTTTGAATCGCGATCATAAACGAGCGTCGGTTGTGTGCACGAAAGTCTGATCCTTTTTTAGGCATAAATACCTGAAACCCGCTTTGTTAAGCGACGTTGCGTCCAATTATCCTATAATCCACATCCACAACAGCTTTGTACTCTAATTTTGGATCTCGGAAATCGGATTTTGTGACAATGCTTATGATCCGTTTCATAAAATTCGGCTTCCAGTGTTGTACTTTTGTTCGGTTGGTAATCAGAGGGAAGTATGGATAGCATAATCGCAGGATTAGGTACATCATGGTTTACAGTTATTTAATTTCAGTTGTTGATCTTATACGGGCCAATGTTGGTCTATTGATGGGTGCCCATCCATGATTCTCGGTATGTGATATACCGAGAATCATCCGTGTCTCAGAAAGCACGTTAAGCCGTTACTGCCGCTACTGGTAATCAGTGGCCCGAAAGTCAGTCAACCAGTGTTACCAAGAAATCTTATTACCCAGTACCCCCCACACCCAGTTAGGGTTGTGGAGGTCAAATAGGCAGTCACTCCATGTAAAATACCAGTGGCTTTCAGCTACATCCGGTTAGACTAGAAGTCGATTCCAACATAGTGAAAATGCTACGCAGATGATGATCATATACCTGTTACTTCATTCACTTTAGATGAACCTTATTGGTTACTTGGTTTGTGAGCAATTAACTTGTCGAAAGAATTTAGTACTTACTTAATATTTTACTAAACAGAAAAAAAAAACTGTGCTGGGCTGGACCTGCTTTTTTTTTGTTTTTAGCTTTGCTTTGCTTGCTTAGCTTTGTTTGCTTATTTTATTTTTAACTACTTATTACTAATCAGCTTCTTCTGAGCGTGTCGATGACCATCTAAATTGTGTCGTCTCTGAACTGAGCCGCGAGCTCTGCCGTATTGACTAATCAGCTTACCCGCCCAAAGAGCATTATAATATCTGCTACATCGTTCCATCGCACAAGAGGATTCTGTCTTATATTGATCATACCTAGGTACTATACTATAGTCGAATTTTCAAAGTACAACGGTAAAACCCATAGGCGTCCGTGCCTTGATTCCTTGATAACTATGTAAGTAGTTACAAAGTACAAACCAAGCATAAGGAAGGCGTTGCAAGTTGCAACCTATAATAGCCATTAACGCCGTGCGAATAATATTTTTTTTCTGCCCGCCCTATGTGCTTTGTCACTGAACTTGATTATGAATCTATTTTATTTTATAGGTGTAAAGTTTGTAATCTTTGATGTAGGGGGAAATCTTCGGAACTGATTCGATTCAGGTATTTCTTTCACTAATAGAAAGCTACGTTATTCCCGACTGTCATAGGCTACATCGGTGTCATAGTCTTATCGTTCCAAGATCCCCGGGCCGCCAGACCATACTTATTTTCTGATTAACAACATGTGTAAATCGAGAGATGTTAATATGTACTGTAAACGTATGCATACCTGCTTGTGCCGAAGACGGGCCCAACGCCCAATTTTTAGATTTCAGGTATTACGTAAAAATATTACGCACTTTTCTTAAAGCCTGAGTGCTGATTTTTAAATATATGTTGCAGAGAATATTGTTAAACCATTAATAATCATCATTGCCAGACACTTCCCGATGGTGAAATTTTCTGCCAGACGTTGTAAAGCGCGGGAAAAATAAAAATTAGTTAACTTACAGGCAGAGTCTATTTTTTAATATTTGACACTCAGAGAGTTATTTCAATTCAGCACCCATGCAAAAATGATAAATTGCAACCCTACGATTGGTCTGACTGCTCACAATAAGTAGGTAGGTACTGAAATGATTGCCGGAGTATTAAATATAAAAATTAAAGACTCGGACTATATTTAAACTAGCTGTTGCCCGCGACCTTCGTTCGCGTGAAATTAAGATAAAAAAATATTTTATTGCACGGTACCCTAATTATTTTTCTAAAATAAAGGTAAGTTACTCCTTAAAACATCAGCTACCTGCCAGTAAAAGTCCCGTTTTGGAGATTAGCCGGAACAAACGGATAGAAAGACATACAAAAATTGAGAAAAATGTGTTTTTGTTATATGTGCCGTACATTTTCATATGCATTCAGTAAAAAGCTATTATTTTGATATCACAAACAGACACTTCAATTTTATTTATTTGTATAGACGATCCCGTGGGATAATTTCCGACCATAATGCAAGCGAATACTGGTATGAAATTATCCATTTTTCAAATGTCCTAATAAATACGATTACGATAAAATAATTTATTTACTACTTAGTTCTACGTTATAAAACATAAACAACGCCATCTACATTATAATAATTATGCTGCGATTGGTTCCATAGTTCTGTTTTAAAAAGCGCCATCTATGGTCGAGTAGCGACACTGTCAAAAGATCTGATTTCCATCTAGTAATAAAATATTCCGATAGATGTCATGAATTTCAATTTGATTTCATGTACCTATTATGTACAAGATATTATTCATACTGGTAGTTATGACATGATTGTAATCTTATAGGTGTGTGGATCTAGTAATTAGCAAGTTTGTTTGGATAGTATTTACTATTCCTTGGGTATATAATTATATTTCCATTGTTTCATAATTTTGGACCACAAGCCGAAATAGCTCAGTTGGGAGAGCGTTAGACTGAAGATCTAAAGGTCCCCCCGGTTCAATCCCGGGTTTCGGCAGTCTAAGCTTTTGCTTCTATATCCATTCTTGTTATTAATAATATTCGATAGCTGAGTTGCATTTCAAGTACTCGCTGGAAGACGGTTCATTGATATTTCAAAATGACTTTATTAATTTTACTTTATTATAAAATGTTGAGAAATTAAACACCGCAGTCTCGTCATGTTGGAAACAAAAGATTCCCAGTCGGTATTAATACAAAAACAAAAAGATAACTGCATCGACCGGGAATCGAACCCGGGCCGCCCGCGTGGCAGGCGAGCATTCTACCACTGAACCATCGATGCTTATACCAAACTGACGAAATTGAGGTATATTAAGTTTATCATGTACTTTATTTACCTAAAAAAAGGTTTCTTTTTCTCATTGAAGTAAACAGTTGAACTCACCGCAAATAATCTGAAACCTGCCAACCCTCGAGTTTTCATTATAATTTTTTTGTTTATTTTTTAGTTTCTTTTGGTACTGAATGTAAAATACTGGTACCTACATATTCAGCTGTATCCGGTTAGACTGGAAGCCGATCCCAACATATTTGAGAACAAGATGATGATGGTTTCTAAATTGAATAGGTAGCGGACGTTACCTACTTAGATGCTAATAAAAACCTACCTTCCGACTTTCCGAGTAACTAGTTCGATGGTTATTTATGAAGAAAAAAAGGTAGGTAGAGATACTTACCTAGATTTACTCAATCAAGCGATGTAAGAAACACATAATATTAAAAGAATAAAGATTTTAATTGTTGTTAAGTACCTACCTACTTAAAGTTTATCTGAAATCTAGTTTTTTACTATCGACAACGCCAACGCTTTATAACCAGGAAATACCTATCTAAGTACTAACAATAACATCGAACACGAATTTCCTTTTTTGTTATTGATGTACTAAGACGGATGTTATTAATAGAAATTATCTAATCGCTCCAAGAATCTTAACATTGGAATTAACGCAATTGATTGCAATGTTATTTCAAGTGCAAACTGTGATTTAGCCAGTTGGTTAAACTTACTAGGAAAACTCCGGGATTGGACTGATCGAATTTTCGAAAAATATAACATATTAATCACCTCTGTAATCCCCCAAGGGTAGGTAAGGCAAAAGTGTACCTACCTAATAGTAACCCCCATACTTAAGTACAAATGCTGTAACCATGATAATATTGTAATACCAAATGATTTGAAAAGAGTAGGTAACCATGGAGTTTCTTGCCGATTCTTCTCCATAGGAAACGACCAACCCGAACCGTGCACCTCTTTGTCGGCGTTTTATAAGCATCTGGGCCTATGTGAAATAAAATGTTTTGATTTTGAGTACCTGCACCCAAATTCGTGACCTACATTTGTTTAAGTCCCATGTAAAAGGGGGCGAGCATTTTCCGATTAACCGGCTACAAATCCAGAGTCCGTGGCTGCTGCTGAGAAATTCGTGATGAAAAAACTCAATAACACTTTGTTCCACAAGATACGTAGGTATTCGAAATTGGAGTTAAAACGACCGATGTAAAATAAAATACAACAGAAATATCCCAGCATGGTGAATAAAACGCGCATAGGAAATCAGGAATATAAGTAATCCAATAAATATGGATATTAGGTACATAAAGGGGTTCTATAAATGTTGAAACGCCGACCGGGACATTTATATAAATAGGATAAACCATGGATGATGATGTGCAAGATTCTTCGAGGGATTCTGAGTTTATGAATAGATTTTTTTGTAGAGAGACCGAACCCCCCACATAGAAATTATACATCGGTAATTTAAAAAAACAGATCAGGTGTTCCATTCATTTTGACCGTGTAGGTATTGCACTTTTGTAAGAAATAGCAGTTTAAAAAAAATTACCGATGTAATGTTCCTATGTGAATAAATGGGACATAAAGGGAAGGGAAGGGACATAGAAGCATCTATGTCCCTTCCTGATATGATTCCTGTATATGATTTGACCAAAACAATGTCTGGACTTTAGGAGAGACAGTCACCTCTGATTTTTTTTCAGCTTTTTCTTCTCAGGGTAGTCCGATACGAAACACCGACTCATCTAGTTTGTAAAAAATGACGAAATTGTTTAAATAGCCTACTTGCAAAAATAAATATAATTTTATCATTACCAGTTATGCTATGTCGAACAAAGTAATTGATGAACAAATGAAGATAAAGCCAGCGATAGTAGATGAGTGTATCCACAATATTGATTTTTATATTGAAAAGAGGTAGATAGGGTATTGGGTAATAAGCTCAGCGAATTTTCAATAAGAGGTACCACAATAAGCTCCAAAACTGGAACCGCTGATGTGGGCAATAATACTGCTACTTGCTAGGTTGTAATGGGATTGGGCAGGCCATGTCTGTAGAATGCATCACGACCGACGGTCCTGTGCCGTCACGCAGTGGGTGCCAGAAGACGGGCGTCGGCGTCGTTGGCGAGTTAGGCCTAGAAAACGCGGGCGTGACGAGTTATAGGCTTTTGTGAGCCTTTGACCGGAGAACACTACGCAGAGAGATGAGCGGGAGGTTAAGGGAGAGCTCTTTGCCCAGCAGTGTGGAATTAAAAATACATAAGTCATATGCCTCATCTTTTCCCAATTATGTTGGGTTCGGCTTCAAGGTTATTGCAGCCGAGCAGCCGATTGCAGCCGAGTGCTGATGCTGATTAGGAGGATTTAACATGGAGCGAGCGAGACCAATTTATACTTCACAACTAAGTTACTGAATAATTGAATGTTTGCACGGTAACCATCGGCACCCGGCACCCTTTGGTGAGACTGGTTGTCAGACTGTCGTGTTTCTGAATTCTGATAACCTGTAACAGCTGTCACAGATACTCAATTAATAATGAAGATAGATTTTCAATTATATCGAAACATCGACCCGTCTCATATACAATGCCAGTGTGGAGCCCCTGCAGGATATGCCTCACCTCCTTTCTTGCCCATCCTGCACAGCCACCTGCGCCTTCCAGGATTTAAACGAAGCCTAAGGAAGAGCTGTGCAGGTGGCAATATACTGGTCGGGTATTATTTGAGTCTATTGAGAAGAAGAATCAACTTAACTGCGGCGTACCGTTAAAGCAAATGTCTATTGATTTGGTTTTTTAGTCGTCATCAAATCAATGCATAAATATTTTCGTCTCGTAGCCAAAAGTATTTTCGCAAACGATTATAAGAATCGTGCTATTGCTATCGTTCGTCGAAATCGCAGCTAGTTATATTGTCTCGTAAACTTTTATATATATGTCGGCTCACGAATTGAAGTGCTGTCAATAGTCGGTTTATGAGGTAAGACCGTTAGCTTTTATTCCGCGGTTCACGGAATGTTGTGGTAATGTTTCTTAATCGAACAAGTGCGCGACTGAGTGTTTTGGCACTTGGTCTCGAGTTTCAACCTAAGACACGCACCACTGATTTTTCAGATTCATGTGCGAATTGTATAATTATCTTATATATATATGAAGGAAAACATCGTAAGGAAACCAGCATGCATGAGAGATATTTCTTGACGGCATGTAAAGCCAAGTCAGAGGCCCATAGGCGGCATAAAAACTCTGACACCAGGTTAGGCACTAACCAAACGATGCAAAGAAGAAGCACTTATTCAGTTCCAATAAACAGTGGGGATGGTGGGCTATAGAGTGAGCAATCCCACTATCAAGCATTCTGGTTTAAACAGAACATAAATATTGAACACCAAAATAATGATTTCAAAAGCTTACAGGTATTGTATTGAGTCCCGCAGGCACGGGTGTTGAGTCTGGATTGTGCCCAGTTGATGGCAAAAGGCTCTCCCCCTGTTACATGGGACTTAAACATAACTGGCGAAATATGGATGTACTATTAGGTGCATCCATAATCCTTAGGAGATTACAGGCGTGATGTTATGTTGTGTTATAAAAGGAACCATGCCCAAAAGATGCAACATCAGCCGATTTTAGCTTAAAAACGTAGCCGTAACATGTAACCATGGATTTGCATAAAACCCGGTCTCTAGTGATGAAATACTCTTCGTTCCAGTCCTTAACCACTGACGTGTCTTGAAATAATCTTCGTAATTTTCAAAAATCTACTAAAAACAAAACAAAATTAGAGGAACTTCTTTTTCTTTGTTTTTGGACGCATTTTGGCGGCTTAAACTAAATTACACCTTAAAAAAAACTTAATCTTTACTAGTTTTTAGCAACAATTATTGCACGTTCGTTTTTGTAAACAAACTGGGCGTCCGCACTTTTGACAGCCGTTCGCATCTTTATTACTAAATAACTTCAATTTTCTTTTTTTTTATGTACATTGTTCTGTTGATGCAACCAGTCTTACCAAGGGGTATCGTATTACCTAGTACTAACTGGGTTGTGGAGTTCAGATAGGCAGTCGCTCCATGTAAGATACTGGTATTCAGCTGCATCCGGTTAGACTGGATGCCGACCCTAACATAGTTGGGAAAAGGCTAGGCAGATGATGATGATTGTTCTGTTGATGTATTTATTAAAACGCTTACGATTCAATGAAATGACAGAATAAAAGTTACACTAACACCGACCATACGAATCGATTGCAAATAGTCCGGTTTTCAGCGCCTCGGCCGCGCTACTGGACACTAGGAAGCTAGCAAAATGGCAGACGACAAATCCTCGCTCAAAAAAAATATGAACGAAAAATTGTTAAATCAACATACAACATTCGTTAGTCAGTGCTAGTAAACTAGTGTGGCCTACGCTATCATGAACACACTTAGCTGCGTTATCAAGGAAGTGGACGCAGGCGTACGCAGTAGTACCTCTCTGTCCAGGTTGTTTGGCTTCATGTGTTTTAAAATTAACAATAGATCGATGGAACGAATCGAATACCAAAGAATAAGTTAAAGCGATAACTAGACCATGTTTATGTAAAGTACCGATTTACATGAACACCAACAGCAGTTAACACCAACAGCAGTTTACATGAACAGCAGTTTCCTTAGTGCCGTGTACGAATGTGGTTTGTTTAATTGACAAAATAAATACATTATAATGAATCTTTCTGCGATGCCGTTATTGATGCCATCGGGGGCGATTGACGATGATAACAAATGTACTAATACTGTACACACAAGGAAACGCCGCCACCGCATTATTTTTCAAAAGGTAGGAACTTTGTTGATTTTAAATACTTTTAAGAGTATTTTTTGCCTTGTCTGAATCGAGATTTTGAAGTTAAAACCGTGTAGTTAGTAAGATTTCTTCTAAATTCAGCATGCTTTAATGCTAAAGTAGGGTTTGATACGTTCTCAACTGAATAAATAAGAAAACTGTTGAACATAGGGGGAAGTCTGAAACTGGTGCCCGTAACTGAAAAGTTGTGTGGTTATCGGTTGGCTTGGTATGGGCATGTGATGCGGAGGAATGAGGAAAACGTCGTGAGGATAGATTTTAATAATAATGTTGATGGCTATAAAGTAAATAAATATGTAAATATTAGTATCGTGGTCAACTTCCAGTGTAACATGAATGCAGCTGTATACACCAGTATTTTACATGGAGCAACTATTTATCCGACCTCCACGACCCCAGTTACACAATACCTTTGAAGGAAGACCAAAGAAACGATAGAAGGACAGTGTGAAGGATTATATGGCCAGAAAGGAGGTGTCGTGTAATAGAGAAGTTTTTGCTCCATAACAACCTCACCTGCGGCTCGGGTGTGAATTCTGCCTCGACTGCAATCACAAAGTTTCCCCACTTATATCAAAATGTACTATTTCACTATTATTTTCCACTAATGAAGGATTGATATTTTCGGAAATCCTGATACACTTGTTTCATATTTTTCATCGACTTTCAATAATAAATTATGGGAATTCTTACAAACACCTTCTAACTCTATTAGTGAGAAATCGAAAACCTTTTGTTTTTAAGCAAGGTCTATTTTCAATAAGTCTAAAATCACTCAAAAAGACATGGGATTCTCCAAATTCGTCTCTCCCACTGAACTATGCTAGCTTGTAGTACTTCAATAGGCCAACAGTTTATTGTACCTGCCTTCAGTGTAACACAAAGCGTGACCTGATACAGTCATATGTTGATAATAATTGGGTTGACTTGTGAGTTGTGACAGTCCGGACGGATCTGTGGCAAGGTCGCCAGCCGGAGGTCGACCCAGCCCAATTCCTTATTGTCCAGACAAAAATACCGAATAGGACCAGCTAGATCTCGCATCTAGCTCATCATTATTTTATGGATTGTTTCAAAATCAATTAAAGTATCATATACGACTGCAATAGTCTCAGTCATAATTATGCAGGAGTTTTTTGTTCTTAGCATTATTTAGTAATAAGTAATATCTTAATACAGGGTGTAAACAGACCCTTCACGAAGCCGTCAACCAAGCATTCTGTACATCAAACTAAGTAACTCTACGCAAAAATTATTGCTGGGAAACGACTTTTTTTTTTGGGGTGAAAAATCACTTTTTACGTTAAAACTCAATGTTACGCACTCAAAACTTAGTGCTGATAGATGTTTTGAAAAGTAAACGGGTCATGGAGTTAATTAAAGTAAAGTTAAAACCTTAAAAAGTGGTCTTTAAAAAAAAACTTGTGAAAAAATTGGAACTTTGACCTTCAATATCTCCAGAACCTGTGGTTTCCCAGGTATTGTCTAGAAGAAGAAAATGATCCCAATGATGGGCAGAATATGTGGTTTGCGTTTTCGTTAAGGGTCTTTTTACACCCTTTATTTAGGAGCTCGTGGCTAAATAATGGCCGCGCTTGCCTAGGTTGGTCTGAGGATGGGTAACTCATTACATCACGAATTTGCTCCGTGCCCTGGAAAGCACGTTAAACAGTTGATCCCGGCTGTCATTTGTAGATCTTTGACAATCGTTACAAGTAGTAGTGGTCCGAAAGTCTGACAAACAGTATGGAAAAGGGGTACCAGTATTACCCAGTACTAACTGGGTTGTGGAGGTCAGATAGGCAGTCGCTCCACGTAAAAAACTGGTATTTAGCAGCATCCGGTTAGACTGAAAGCCGACCCTTACATAATTGGGAAAAGGCTAAGCAGATGATAAAAATAAATAAATAAAATAAGCCGTTACTCTTAACAATCTTATTCTTGCATGTTATACTAATCACTATTTATATTAATACTTGTTAATATTCTGAAAAACCGCATTTTAAAACTGTAAAAGCTTAAGTAATGTATTAATTCAACCCAGTATATTGTAAAATAATAATAACTCCTGTATTCATTTCAATTGCATTATTATTATGGGAATACCGTTGAATTACAATAAGGTTAATCTCAATATTGACAGACAGAGGGCGACTGCTGCCCATCTCTTGCAGATAGCCAGTAACATCAACAGGAATTAGATATGTAAATCAGTGCCATGAATCTTCTGCCAGCTCACCTGTAATCTGTCAACGGATAAGCGACACCCCACAGATGTAAAACTTTCGCAACCTGGGAACGCTGAACGACACAACTAACCTTTTAACTGATAATGACATTTCTAGGGCGTGAGCTGAATAGCCTTGTACAGCTCATGCTAACATCATCTGCCTAGCCTTTTCCCAACTATATTGGGGTCGGCTTCCAGTCTAACCGAGATGCAGCTGAATACCAGTATTTTACATGGAGCGACTGCCTATCTGACCTCCACAACCCAGTTAGTACTGGGTAATACGATACCCCTTGGTAAGACTGGTTGTCAGACTTTTTGAGCCACTGACTACCTAACGACTGTCAAAGATCTACAAATGACACCAGGGACCAACGGCTTAACGTGCTTTCCGAGGCACGGAAGAAACTCGGTATGTAACGGGTGGTCACCCATCCACAGACCAACCTAGGCAAGCACGGCTTAACCTAAAGATCGACCTGAGCGGCTGTTATTATTTAGCCACGAGCTCCCCACAGCTCGTGCTAACACGGGAAAGAAATCGAAATTCCAAAAATTAAGAACCCATCTCGTGGTGAACCAATAACTGGCACACAGGCCAATCGAAGGTGGCCGAAGTTTGTCCGTGGGTGGGTTGATGAAAAGCCTGATTAGCAGTTTGACCCGGCTGTCATTCGTGAACCGTGGATCTTTGACAGACTTTCAACTTTACCAACTCTGTATAACTAAGGGGTATCATGTTTCCCAGTAACTGAGTTGTGGAGATCAGATAGGCAGTCACTCCATGTATATTATTGGTATTCATCTGCATCCGGTAAACTTGACCGGAAGCCGTCCCCAATATTGTTAAGAAAAAGCTGGACAGATGAAACTACAGGAAACGTTTAAAATATTTCACACGATGCTTCGATGTTTTCTCGTCCTCCTTTTTTGTCCGATTGTGGCAATGTACAAATTAAAGGAAAATAGACAGGGGACAGTACACCTATGTCTTGTACGTACCTACCTACCTACCTACAATTAGGCATGCGCCAAAATCACGCACCCACCAACAGTCCGACACTATGTCAGAATCTTATAGAAAAATCCGTTATATAACATTATCAAGTCGCATGAGCATAATGTTGGAGTTCGCGACTCATGACCCGTCTCCGTCTTTGATTGACCGCATCTAAACTTCTTAGAGGTTTTTTTCTGACCTCCACATCCCAGTTAGCAATGGGTAATACGATACTCCTTGGTCCAACGGCTTTTAACGTGCTTTCTAAGGCACGAAGAAAACTCGGTATATAATGGATGGTTCTTGTATAACGCTGCTTAGGTATTATTTAGCCACGATCTCTTTTTCACAATTTCATATTTTTCTTTAATCAGCCCTCAGAGCTCATCATCATCAACCTATAGCAGTCCACTGCTGGACGTATGCTCCACTTCGCTATCGCGCCATTTAACTCGATTCTGGGCTTGCTAAGATTGTCGGTCCACCAAGCCTGAGGGCCACCCAATACCAAGAGTCCGTTCCCATGAGAGATTCCATCCTGTTTTTATTTTCATTTGATCTGCAAAACGCCTCAGTGGTCTAGTGTCAAAAGCCAAACTTGTGTCAAAATAGATAAGCACCTAATTTTTTATGACAGTATTTCTATCTTCCTAGTTGCTTGACAGTTAAGGGTTGCCTGTTCAGTCAAAACAATCCCGGTTGGCTCTGGAACATGACTCACGATCTTGTTTTAGTATTATCATGTTTTACTGACATAATCAACCGGCCACTTTGTTTTTATCGCTCAGCCTGGAGCAGGGACATTCTTTGATCGGAATATATTTTGGCCGGTTTTTGACGAAAGCTATTAAACCTTTTGGCAAAGCAGTTATTTTGTGCTAACATCATTACTTGATTCATAATAAGGAAATCTATGTAAGGGGCACCATTATACTGCTATTATTTTGGGAATAAATCAAGGTTTTTAAAAAATGCCTGTTGAGAATAATGACCATGTGTTGATGAAAATGACAATACAATGAGGATAAATGACTAATGTTATGAACAATGACTTCTAATATTAATTGCGGGGGTAAAAAACGTCCAAATAAATAAATCAAACAAAACAAAATTAACAATCAACATAATTTTAAGGGGGCACACCTACCATCTCAGTGCCCCAAGTCAACCGCACCTGCTCGTGGTACATCCTGCTAAACAACAAACGAGGCTCTGACGACCGATAAATGGCGGTATAAAAATTTCGAAAAGTTCACGACTAAATAGCACAGACTAGCGACGGGCAGCAGCGTCACTAGTGCGAGAAGTTGTGATCTGCGATCGCCAACCCGCATGCCCAGCGTGGCGATTATGGGCAAACCCCCTCAATGACAAGCCACAACCACGGCCCCCAGTTCCCGGCGGCCTTGCTATTCCTGATTTTGGCGGCGGTCACGGTAAAGGTAGGGGGTGCTAAGAATCCCCGGGTTACGGATGGCCGCCAAACCCAACTGACCTTGGGGACGTACAATGGACGCACGTTACGGCTCGATGAACATCTGGTGCAGCTTGAGGAAGAACTCGAAAAAGTAAGGTGGCACATTCTTGGGCTGAGTGAAGTCCGAAGAGAGGGGGAGGACACAATTACCCTTGAATCGGGCCACCTGATGTATTTTCGAGAGGGAGACCAGCTATCTCAAGGCGGAGTCGGGTTCCTGGTACATAAATCCCTTTGTGACAACGTGGTGGAAGTGACTAGTGTATCGAACAGGGTAGCGTACCTCATAGTGAAGCTAACTGAGAGGTATAGCCTCAAGGTTGTTCAGGTCTACGCACCGACCTCGGCACACTCGGACGACGTGGTGGAGGAAATGTTTGAGGACATCTCAAAGGCCTTGCACTCCACTACTATAGCCCACTACAACGTTCTCATGGGGGATTTTAACGCTAAAGTGGGAGTACAAAATTCCAGTGAATCGGTAGTAGGATCCTACGGGTTTGGCAGCAGAAATCATAGGGGGCAAATGCTTGTCAACTTCCTTGAGAAGGAGGGGTGAGGGCTCTTTGTGATGAATTCCTTCTTTAAGAAACAGCCCCAAAGGAAGTGGACGTGGCGAAGCCCCGACACTATGACGAAAAATGAGATAGACTTCATCATAGCGGATAAAAAGCGTATATTCAGAGATGTCTCGGTGATCAACAGGTTCAATACCGGTAGTGATCACAGACTTGTTCGTGGCACTCTGAATATCAATTTCAAGCTGGAGCGAACCCGTTTGATGAAGTCTAGGCTCCGTCCTAATATGCTCCAAACTATGCTAGGGTCTGAAGCGTTCCAGTCAGATCTGGAGAACCGATTCGCGGCCGTGGAAACCACAAATGACGTTGACCAGGCGCTCGAACAAATGGTGGAAATCCTCAGGGAGGAAGGGACGCGTTTTTGTAAAATGCGGCGTACGGGCAGGAAGTCCAAACTTTCGGAGGAGACTCTGGAGCTTATGACGGAACGACGTGAAAACCCACCCATCACTTCGGCAGGACTACAGGCACTCAATAAAAGGATTAGAAAATTGGTACGACGCGACCTTCGATCCTCCAGCACACGCTCAATACATAAAGCGATTGAGCAAAACCGGGTGTCGAAAGTGTTCGTCCAATCACTTGGGAGGAGCCACCTGACGAAGTTGACCAAATCTAGTGGGAATAGCGTCGTTTCGAAGCCGAATATTCTTTGAGAAATCGAAAACTTCTACGGCCAGTTGTACGCATCGCACGCGTCTCGACCTGATCCCGAAAATGAGGATTCCAGAGCCACCTTAACCCGCCATTTCACAGAAGACCTGCCAGAAGTCAGCCAAGACGAAATCGAGGCGGCTCTTAGACAGCTTAAAAATGGAAAAGCCCCTGGTGAGGATGGGATAACGACTGAGCTCCTGAAAGCGGGAGGAAGCCCTGTATTAAGAGAGCTTCGGGAGATTTTCAACTCGGTCCTGTTCTCTGGGAGAACTCCAGAAGCGTGGATAAGGAGCGTGGTAGTTCTTTTCTTTAAAAAGGGGAACAAAACCCTATTAAAGAACTACAGACCCATTTCGCTCCTTAGCCACGTGTATAAGCTGTTTTCAAGAATCGTCACAAATCGTCTAGCGCGAAGACTCGATGACTTTCAGCCACCGGAGCAGGCTGGGTTTCGAGGAGGATATAGCACCATAGATCACATCCACACAGTGCGGCGGATTATACAGAAGTCCGAAGAGTATAATGGGCCGCTGTGTCTTGCATTTGTGGACTATGAGAAGGCTTTTGACTCTGTCGAGACCTGGTCAGTTCTAGAGTCTCTGCAGCGCTGTGCGAAGTGCTGAGAAATCTCTATGAAAACGCCACAATGACCGTCCGAACTCAGAACCAGCAAACAGAACATATTCCATTGCGTCGGGGGGTGAGGCAAGGGGATGTAATTTCCCCGAAATTGTTCACCAACGCACTGGAGGATGTGTTTAAGACGCTAAAATGGGAGGGACGTGGGATTAACATCAACGGCGAGTACATCTCACACTTGAGATTTGCAGACGACATCGTCATACTGGCTGAATCGCTGCACGACTTGCAGCAGATGCTGGATGGCCTAGTTGATTCTTCAATACGCATTGGTCTCAGGGTGAACTTGGTCAAAACCCAGGTTATGTTCAACGAACACGTCACCCCAGGACCTGTTGTTGTCAATGGCGGTCCTCTCGAAGTTATTCGAGAATATGTTTACCTCGGGCAAACTCTGCAGTTTGGTAAGAACAACTTTGAGAGGGAGGCTAACAGAAGAATCCAGTTGGGCTGGGCAGCGTTTGGGAAGCGTCTATATTTACGTACGAGAGAGTAGTATCTACCCAATAATTATACACTGCCAACTTGTCTTTTGACCTTTTTTAGGTAAAGAAGTGTTGATATTTAAAAAGTATGATGTTTACAACAATATCAATACCCGTCATCTATACATATAATAAAACAGTAAAAAAACTGTGTCTGTACATTGAAGATATTAAAAAAAAAAAAATTGGGTGTGGTTTAGAAACAGTAATAGAACACGAATCCAAAAAAAAAATTCTGTCTGTTTGTCTGTTTGTCTGTTTGTCTGTTTGTCTGTTTGTCTGTTTGTTTGTACACGCTAATCTTCGGAACTACTGGACGGATTTGAAAGATCTTTTTTTTGTTGTATAGGTATTGAGTCTGGGCAACATATAGGCTATAATTTATCTTGGAAACTTGAACACCTGATGCAGAACCGCAATAGACCAGCTAAACTATAAGAGATACAAAAATAGTACCATAGCAAAAATTGTTCCACGTGATGAGCATTTTCTGTTGAGAGAATAAATTTGAAGATCTGGAACACCTGATGTGGAACTCCAAGAGCCCAGCTACACTATAACATATATAGGAATGACGTCTTAGCAAAAATTTTTCAATCTGATGAGCACTCTCTGTTGATTTATAAAAATCGAAGATCTGGAACACCTGTTGTGGAACTCCAAGAGCCCAGCTACACCATAACACATATATGAATAACATCTTAGCAAAAAATTTTCAATCTGATGAGCACTCTCTGTTGATTTATAAAAATCGAAGATCTGGAACACCTGTTGTGGAACTCCAAGAGCCCAGCTACACCATAACACATATAGGAATGACGTCTTAGCAAAAATTGTTCAATCTGATGAGCACTCTCTGTTGATTTATAAAAATCGAAGATCTGGAACACCTGTTGTGGAACTCCAAGAGCCCAGCTACACCATAACACATATAGGAATGACGTCTTAGCAAAAATTTTTCAATCTGATGAGCACTCTCTGTTGATTTATAAAAATCAAAGATCTGGAACACCTGTTGTGGAACTCCAAGAGCCCAGCTACACCATAACACATATAGCAATGACGTCTTAGCAAAAGTTGTTCGGTCTGCTGGGCATTTCCTGTTGACTTATAAAAATCGAAGATCAGAAACATCTGATGTGGAAATCAAAGCTAACACTAATTTAACTGTATAATTATAAAATAACATAAGCTGGGAGTACCTCCACGCGGTGAAGGCGGTCATTGAAAATTTGACTACTGGACAAAACTCCCATTTATTTTTTTATTTTATCGAATAAATATGCCTTCGGGCTTATGTTATTTGAGTGTTTAATTTCCTTTTCCACTTATCTTCGTGACACGGTAGCCTACCCGGTGACGCAGGGGAACAGTCACTGAGATTTTAATTGATCAGGTATCTTCACAATAAAACTATAACCATGCCTAGAAAGAGGTCAAATCTTTCCCAATGTTTCAAAGGAGCTAAAAGATTGAGGATCATAAGATCCCAAGAATCTACCGAAGAACGTCAGGAGAGACTTGATGCTGTTCGGAACATCAGGCTGCAACTCGCTCCGTGGAAACCTCTTCGGATCGCGAAGCACGCCTGCGTTCTCAGGGAATACCCTGAGAACGCATCTACTGTGAAGAATATGATGCACGACTGACCGCTGATCGTGAACGTCATGCATTGTCTCGCGAGTCGGAGACGTTCACGGAAAGAAAATTACGCTTGAGTTCTCAGCGTGTATACACATCGACTTCGAGGTATCTAGAGACAAGTGCGGAACGTGATGCACGACTGACCGCTGATCGTGCAAGTCCATGCATTGTCTCGCGAATCGGAGACGTTCAAGGATAGAAAATTACGCTTGAGTTCCAAGCGTATCTACGCGTCGACTTTTAGGTCTCTAGAGACAAGTGGGGAACGTGATGCGCGACTGACCGCTGATCGTGAGCGTCACGCATTGTCTCGCGAGTCGGAGACGTTCACGGATAGAGAATTGCTCTTGAGTTCCAAGCGTATCTACGCATCGACTTCTGACTTACAAAAATGAAAGATATGGAACGTCTCGAATCGTCTCGCCCATCCCGTTGTTTTCCCGTCCCCGGGCTCTTAGAATTCGACATCAGACGTTTCAGATCTTCGATTTTGACGACCCCGTTATCGCTGGCATAAGCAACAGGATCCGCGTACGAAGTCGCGGGCAGAAGCTAGTTAACCTAATAAGTTGTCATTGTTAAAAACACGGACGTCATTAATCTAACCCATCCGTCATTATACTTTACATGCGTTTTCAGGATAATGATGTTATCAATAATGACGATCACAAGAAAACATGTCGTAACTTAACGAAAATGAAACAATCTTACTTAAAACACCTCAAGAGGGATTTAAACCCTTTAACGATATATAATGAAAGCAGAAATTATGATAAGCACAATAGTTAATTGCTACGATATGCTAAAAAAGGATAATGACTTTAAAAAAACACATTTTGGAGAATCAAATTCAAACTACCCTTTCAGAGAAATCCGACACGTCCAGTCCATTCAAAGTGTGTGGCTCAACTGAGGGGCGCCGAGGGGAAGCCCGTAGGCACTGAACTGACTTAGTTTGAGTTTTCAGGACGTAGATAAATTGCAAACAAATTTTGTTTTAATAATGACGATTTTTTTGTAACAATTTTTAACAGGCTGATTTTTTTATTTGTTTATTAAGTGAAAAGTTTAAAATTATTAGGATTGAAGAAATTAGATCTTTGAAGTCAACTTCGCATTTAAAACAAATATTTTTATTTATATTTGAATATTTTATGTGACCAAATAGCCGGAAACAGGCGTGTGGGACACACGAGTTAATGACGATTCGAGTAAATTTTTGCTTATAAATGTAATTAAAATATTTTTTTAATTTGTTTTTTGTCAATGGATAGTTGCACTAGTAGTAAAAGTATCGGAAATCATTCGGTTTTCTCCAATTGTAGTTTTATTAGTCAGGATACTAGGGCCGGAATCGTTTTATCCTCAACATTGGAGAATGTCCCAGCAGTGCAGTAACGCTAAAGCTAGAAAGTGAAATAGCTTACAGCCGACCACGAGAAGTTGTAACATTCTGACTACGCTACCAGTAATTAATTATGTTTACTCCGATTCGGTTGGTTTATGCCAGTGCGTTCCGATAATATGTGACAACAGATTTTTACATCCAGCCAGTCCGCCGACACGCGTCAGGCGGAGAACGCGCTTGTATTCGAATTTCAAAGTTCGGAAAAAAAAACATCGCGATAGTTTGACAGATGCTCAAAAAAATTAAAGTCTGTTCTTTTATTTTTGTGATATAGTTTTAACAGTTTGCGTTAACTTTTCTAATAATTATAGCAATTTATTTTAGTAATTTTATTTTCGCGGGTGATAATTCGCGATCTCATTACCGATAAATATATTTTTGCAGCAACAGAGTTTTATGCACTAATGTAAGTAATCCATAATTTGAGTATTACCACTCATTAATAGATTTTAGTTTTTTTTTTCATTTTAAGTAGGTAACGAAATATATGTACCTATGTAAAAATAAAATCTACATTTTTATTTACATTCATCATTTGCGCTTATTTATTTATATGAAATCCATTTACTTGATTGTTATTAAAACTAATAGTATTAACTGTTAAGTAGTGATATCATTGAATAATAAAAAACCTAGTTATAAAACAATTTACCTACAGCTTAACTCAAGTTTTTTAGTTAGTTTGAACTCTTATTGTGATAAGAAATTCACGAAGGCGATAAACAAACTACTTACACTTCTTTAGGTGCCATTATTTTTGTTTGTTGCCTACGACAAATTGTCACAACAATTAAAATACAAAAAAAAACCCTGAATATTATCGAATAACATAATTATTTTATAATTACCTTCATTTATTGTTGTTAAATGTAATGTTATTATTTAAGACTACTTCATAGTGATCAGATATAATACTTACTAAGCTATTATCAAGCTCAAGCCAGTGTTGCCATTTAATCATATTAACATAATATGCTATAGTAGGTTATTTTTATTAACTATAACCATCACATTTAAGAGAGTTACTTTGTCTATAACTTTTTTTTATAATTTGTTAAGTAAGGTAGGTGAATAAAATTATACATAAAACAATCGGAAGTAATAAAATAGTTAAGACTCAGTGCTCGGAACCGGTTTAAAAAGAGCGGTTAATTTCGATTAAATGCCGGTAAATATATCGTTCCTTTATTTACTGGTTAAACAAGTGAACTGTTTTTATGTAACCCAAATGATAAAGGTTACCGGTTACATAGGCACAAATGGTTTTATACCCAAATTAACTGGTTAATTCCGTAATTCATAATTTTTTTCGTCTATTTTTTTATCTCTTCCGACAAATTATAGTGACATTAACATATTCCATTTTGCCGGCTCGGTTGGCGCAGTGGCTGAGCGATTGACTGCTGCGCTTCGTGTCGCGGGTTCGAATCCCACACAGAACAAATATTTGTATAGTCTACAGGTAGTTGTTCTGGGTCTGGCTGTTTGTGTATGTGATTTTAAATGTTTGTAAAGGCACCCACGATACAGGAGAAATCCTAGTGTAAAAAAATAAATAAAAATAATTCTCCCCTGAAAATATTATGACAAAAAAAATGTTTGATCTGAGGACGTCAAATAAAACCGGAGAACTTAAATGGTGCGGGTAGATTCATTTTTCGACTTGCTTAGTTGGTGGCGGGGGCCGGCGACCCTATCCAACTTGATTTTAACCGGTTAATTTTCACTATCAAAACCAAAATTCATGAAAACCCGTTTTTTCGCATAAACCGGTAAAAACGGTAAAGTGCAACCTTTAACCTTAATCGATTTCGGTTTGGGGTCAATAACCGTAACCGGTTAAGAATTTCAACCGGTTTACGAGCCCTGAGTTAGACTACAACAAACTTATTACCAATTTCTTGCTTCAATTGGGATTTAAGTTCCTTCCTTCAACTGGATGATCAATTATTTATATATCATAATTTTGTTAAATTCTTAATTAATAAACCAGCTTCGCAACTCAGTTATCTCATCTTCTATTTAATTCGAGTTGGGAGCCTAGGGATCCGTCACATACCCCAGTATGGATGCCAGTCTCTCACAAAGGAACATAATAATATGTGTATTCGGTACTTATCCATTTTTGTTAAAATGTTATTCTAACATTTATATTTATTATACCTATTTGAACCTTTGTGAAGAGAGAAAATGAAGATTATTGTATTGTATTATATATATAATCTACACCCACAGTTTATTATGGAAGTCAATAAGAAAACGCGGTTTATCTAAGTAGGTACTTAGGGCTGAGTTCACCAAATTGAAGACTTTACACTGTTTCATTCAGTATAAAGGGTGTAAAAAGACCCTTAACGAAGCCGAAAGGCACTTATTCTCCCCGTCATTGCAATCATTTTTTTGTTCTAGACCATACCTGGGAACCTTCTAGTTACGGAGATATTGGGGGTCAAAGTTCCAACTTTTTCATAAGTTTTTTTTTAAATACATGTTTTTAAAGTAAGATTTTTACTTTAAACACCTCCATCACCCCCGTACCATTCAATCCATCCATCAGCACGATGTTCTGAGTGCGTAACATTGAGTTTTACCGTATCACGTGATTTTACACCCCAAAAAAAAATTCGTTTCCCAGCAATTTTTTTTGCGTAAAGTTACTTAGTTTGATGTACAGAATGCTTGGTTGACGGCTTCGTGAAGGGTCTGTTTACACCCTGTATATGACATAGTGAGTGTAATATGACAGTTTTCCATGGGAAAACCAGAAAATCGGTAAAAAAAAAAAATTGCAGCTTAAAAAGTATAAAAATCAAATTTACCCTTCAATAGTTTTTATTCGTTGTTAATAAGATAATTATATTACTTAGAAATGGGACAAATAGAGAGAAATACTTAATTTATGAACCTACTGTCAACAGTGGAAAAAGTTATTTCATACATGCAATATGTACCTACATTTATCTACTATCGCTTCGTTAAATATGATAAATAAATAATGATTACATAAAGTAAACAAGTAACAACTGGTGACCCCAAATGTCGTAATGTGTGTCTCTTTATTGATAGTATTATGAATGAAATGTGACTACTTTTTACTTCACACTTATTTAGCTGGTACCAATTTTATAATTACCATTTATGTTCTTTTTACACAAGCGAAAAACTGCAAAAAAATTGTCAGAATAAATTCCTGAAGTCAAAACATTATTGTTTAAGTACGTGGGTAAGTACCGAGGTAGATTGCCTAAAGCTGATTTCAGTACATAACATAACATCACGCCTGTAATCTCCGAAGGGGTGGGCTACCAGGTGTACCTACTAGTACAGAACAGTACTTTTGTCAGTACCTAAGTTAAACGCGTAAATACAGATATTAGTACCTTTCGTACGTTGCCTAACTATGCCTCAGTTCCTCAGTAAGTTTTTTTTTCAAGAAAGATTTCCAGATACGTATCTACTCAGTATGATAAAGTATATATTATATCATATTTCCCCAAAGTATGTAATATCAAACATCCCGTGATTAGTGTTTAAAAAGAAGAAGAAGTGTTTTTATTTCTCCCAACAAATTAGCATAGCTACCATTTGATCCCGATCTCCAAACTTCTATTTTTACAAACTAATTAAATAAGCATTAGCACTCAATTTTAATTAAATTAATAAGTCATTATTTCGCAATTATTAAAAAAACAAGTTTTAATTGATATGACAAGTTAATTACATACAAAAGTACCGCAAAACAATTATTTTCCGCAAACAGGAATGAATTTAATTGTACAATTTTGATAATTTGGATTGAATTTATGATAATAAATTAGTATTTGGTAGCATACATAAAAAAATATGGAATAGTTTTTTCCTCAAATGCTTCCGGTTTCCACTTTACTTCTTCTATTCAGCAGGATAGTGGATACCAAGTGGGTGCCAACCAACTAACGTTTCGTCATACCTGAGGATATGACGAAACTTTAAAGCACTAACACATTGCCATCATCTGCCTAGCCTTTTCCCAACATAATTTTGAAAAGGCAGATGATGTTGGGGTTGGCTGGCCGGTCTAACCCGATAAACCTAAGCTGGCACAACTAGCTGCAATGTATGTTTTTGATACTTAACTAGTTGTGCCTTGCAATGCCTTTTTTGTACATTTTAGGAACCTTCCCCGGCTTGTGTAGAACAACTGTGCAAAATTCATCAAAATCGGTTCAATAGTTTAGGAGTACGAGCAGACATTATTTTTTATACCTTATGCCCGCGGCTTCGCCCGCGTGGTGTTCGATAACGGTCCCATAGGATCATACTAACGGGATAAAAAGTATCATGTGTTAATCCAGGTTATATACTATCTGTGTAGCTTGAAAGAGCAACAAACCTCCATCCATCCATCCTCATAAACTTTCGCATTTATAATATTATAGCAGGACTTAATTGACAGCTGTTGGTTAATACATTCCAAAAGTTTCCAAGTTTATGGGTACGTTAGGTACGACTGCATAGTTAATAGGACTATAAAACTTCTTTAAGGTTACTTCGAAACTTTCCATTTCCCAACTATTAAAAGCTTTACGACTAGACAATTATCCATCTGAGTTTCACAAACTCAAACAGTACGAAAATCGTAAGTGAAACGAATTTTCTTTGTTATTTTCACAAAAATATTATGACAATAACAAATCCGCCCCTAAGACGACCCACTGACCCAATATTTTCATAACTTACAAGTTAGTAGATATATTTGGACATAATATGTATAATCAAAACACCAATTTAGTTTTAAGTTAAGTATATATGAGTATATGTTATTTATTAGGTTATGAAAATCAAAAAGTTTGAGACCCCAAACTTGTTAAATCAAAAAGTTTGATATAACAAGTTTGGAGTCTCATTTTAAGCAAATAAGCCTGTCTTAGCGACCCTGCTTTCCTATTCCCATATTATCTTCAATTCAATTCGCAATACAATACACCTAAGTACCACTAACACAATTGAAATTTTTGCACTTTCTAATATTACTTACATCCGTAATTCTAGCCTGCAACTGTCTAAACCAAGGTAATTATTTAACAGGGATACATAACTCACGAATTAATCGAATACCATGATACAAGGTGTAGCGTAATATATAATTTTGTTTCTGTAATAACTAAGCTTGCTCACGAAGTGTTAATGTACTAGACAACTAGAGAGGATTCAAGGGTACCTCTTACATTACAAAAGTAATTTTGATATTGTAGTATAGATTCCTAAGCTAAGTTCTGGCCCGACTCATTATAAGATTGATTCTTTAAAAACTAATAAAAGGAATTAAGTAGGTAATAATTATGGCGGAATTTGTCCTGCTCTGTAACATTTTTATAACATCCTGTAAATACCACATTTTATGCAAATAAATACTTACTTACTAATTAACTTAACCTACAAAGCCTCAAACCAAACTAAACTGAAAACCTTCTAGGTATATAGAATCCGCCACGAAAGAATTCAAAAACACTATTATGTCAATAATAAATTAAACAGAATGGCGACATTGTCTTGCTTGCGTACCTAACATAATATAATTGCAGGTTGCAGGCTCGGTATATCGGAAAACTATTATTACGAAATAACCGCACAAAAACACGTGATTCGTACGCGTCGCAACTGACAGCATTTGCTTACCCACGCTCTACTTGCAATTTTCTCGTAATAACTTCTACCGAGATCATAATATTTTGTAACACCCGACTGTTGGGCACAGATTGTATAGTAGACTCGTTTATGGTTTAAATTGGCCACACCACAACTTTTCACTAACGTAAGTTATTGGCCACGTAAACTGTGGAAATTATCATTGCCATGTTAGACTACTTAAATTATTTGCATAATTACCTACTTTTATTGCTCCGTATTATCATTTAAAAGTAAAGAATCAACTAACGTTGAAGAAGACATTGGCATTGTTTTACAAAAGTTTTGCTTCTAATTCATATTATAATTAGTGTAATTAGGAAGCAACTGAACATGAACAAGTTAAACCAAAACCAAAATATACTGCTTACTTAGTAGTTTTAAGTAAAGTTACAAAAAGCATTCAGTAGCATGTTCTCTCATACAAGTCATACAACACAAAACAATTGATTGATATTCAATACATATGTCCGTTACAAAATGAACTTTCACATTCACTAATAACGTTGGAAATAAGTAAAAACAGAGCACATAAGAACAAAGACACATTGCGTGATGTGAAACATTTTAATGGAATCATTTATGGAAAAAAACACATGGCATGGTGAAGTCATGGGTCGGTGTGGATCTCTAGAATAAAAGTAAAAGGTACAAGTGCAGATGGTGCTCAATGAGATAAAAAAATAAAGTTTAGTGACGTACGGTGCATGCAAGAGTTTGTTTACATTCAACAGTTTTAGCCGTGTTCGGTCAACGACGCGTGTATTAAACTTATAAATAGTTCAACGATTTCTACCGTGTATTACAGACGCATTCAGCCGATTGATTTGGTAGCTGTTAAACAGTTTTGAACGTAAATATACTATGTACCACTACATGAAGTATAACTAGGTAAATAAATAAACGTCACTTTTGAGGTGTAATCTCTCCTTATATAAAGTAATCAAGTCTTTTTTTTTTTTTTTTTTTTTTTTTTTTTACGGATGGGAAATCATCAAATGACTTCTCCCGCTCTGGGTGGAGTGGGAGGGAGTGTCAGACTCTTACTGACTAAAACCCATCCATGTTCCTTCATTGCCCTTTGTGTTCCAGGGCCACGGTATCTCTTTCGAACAGTCCCGCAGCCCCGGCAGGCATCGGCCCTTGCGGGCCCCTTCTTGGTTGCTGACATCTCTTTGAGGCGCGCGTGGAACACGAACGCGCCGTCGACACGGCCTGTCGTCATAAGACGGACGGACGGTGAGCTAACCCATTACTCACCGTCCACAGGCCCGCGCCTACGGTGGCCGGGAGCCACCACGTGGCCCCCGACGCCCGGTGCTTCGCCCGCGGCGGCTGGGACGTGAGATTCTCTCCCTCTCACGTCCCGCCACCTCCTTCGCTAGCATGACTGCTTCGCAGAAGGAGGTGACGGCTTCCCATTCCCTCTCGCTCCGGACCATGGCCTGAACCAGGGCCGGGAGCGAGAGGTCGCCGCCGCCGATCGCCGCTACGAGGACACGGCGGAGCTCCGCCCAAGCGGGGCAGACCTCCACGGTGTGCGCCACCGTGTCCTCCGGACGATCCTCACAATGATAACACCCGGGCGTTTCCTCCCGCCCGATTCGGTGCAGGAACCTCCCGAAACAACCGTGTCCGGTGAGGACCTGCGTCAGGCGGAAGGTGAGGGCGCCGTGGCGCCTCTCTAGCCACTCCTCAAAGAGGGGACTTATCGCCACTATTGTGGCGTGCCCTGCACTGGGTTGCGACAGTCGCTGTCTCCATGTCGCCATGAGATCGCGTCGGAGGTCTGTCCGCTGAGCGGTGATTTGCCGCGGCAGCGGAGTTTCCCCCCGACGTAGCGCCCCCGCGCGCCATTCATGCAGGCGCGCGAGGACTATCGCCTCCAGATCCCATGGCGGAAGTAATCAAGTCTTCCATCATAGTTCAGCCCGAACTACTCTTAAGAAATGGATTCAACCTTTTACCAAGACCTTTTAACTTCATAAACCTTGAGAAATTGTATTCTGCAATTTGGAATGATATGTAATTCAGGTCTTGGAGTTTTGCAATAAGATCAAAGACGGCAAATACTATACGGGACTTTTATCTCGGCTTAAAAAGTACTTACTTTAATACACAATAGACAATGAAGTTTAAAATCAGGACATTCAATAGTGGCGATAAGTCCCCTCTTTGAGGAGTGGCTAGAGAGGCGCCACGGCGCCCTCACCTTCCGCCTGACGCAGGTCCTCACCGGACACGGTTGTTTCGGGAGGTTCCTGCACCGAATCGGGCGGGAGGAAACGCCCGGGTGCTATCATTGCGAGGATCGTCCGGAGGACACGGTGGCGCACACCGTGGAGGTCTGCCCCGCTTGGGCGGAGCTCCGCCGTGTCCTCGTAGCGGCGATCGGCGGCGGCGACCTCTCGCGCCCGGCCCTGGTTCAGGCCATGGTCCGAAGCGAGAGGGAATGGGAAGCCGTCACCTCCTTCTGCGAAGCAGTCATGCTAGCGAAGGAGGTGGCGGGACGTGAGAGGGAGAGAATCTCACGTCCCAGCCGCCGCGGGCGACGCACCGGGCGTCGGGTGCCACGTGGTGGCTCCCGGCCACCGTAGGCGCGGGCCTGTGGACGGTAAGTAATGGGTTAGCTCACCGTCCGTCCGTCTTATGACGACAGGCCGTGTCGACGGCGCGTTCGTGTTCCACGCGCGCCTCAAAGAGATGTCAGCAACCAGGAAGGGGCCCGCAAGGGCCGATGCCTGCCGGGGCTGCGGGACTGTTCGAAAGAGATACCGTGGCCCTGGAACACAAAGGGCAATGAAGGAACATGGATGGGTTTTAGTCAGTAAGAGTCTGACACTCCCTCCCACTCCACCCAGAGCGGGAGAAGTCATTTGATGATTTCCCATCCGTAAAAAAAAAAAAAAAATCAGTACATTCAGTGTTACATAGTCACACGATAAAATAGGATAATAATAAGTTAGAAAACCCCACAAATACCATGATGAGGTTTTCGTTTTCGGGGAAAACCTGAAGACTTACACCTGAAAATAAACAATAATGACCTAGAAATAGATCCTCCTTTCATGAGTTACACCGATATCCAATTTAATTTCTAATAATTATTGATACCTATCTAAATGTGATTTAGAATGACTCACGCGTGAGAAATATCCAGCCTATAAGATTGAACAAGTTTGTATTATTTTTTTAATTGTTATAATGAAATGTCACATAGTTGTAGGTACAATCGTGCTCACTGACGGTTGACCACTTTCACCCTTATGCCCTGGTAATTAGGTTGAAAAGTGATGAACCGTCAAAGAACTCGGTAGTACGTAGCGCATAGGTTAATTGACTAATAAAAGTCATCAACACATACAATGCTACTAACTATGGTGTGTATGGTGGGTATGTCTATGGTGGGATCGTTCGGTCGTTACAGACCGCGTTGTTCTATCTAGATCGTAAAACGTAAAAATTTAAATAGTGATAAGACCGTGATACTGCGTCATTTCTGCCTATAAACCTACCTTTGTGACTTTTCTGGAAAACTAGGTCACTTATTTTACAATTCCCATACTTTACTTTTTGTTTACATGAAAGGTCATGTCAACATTTTTAGTTTAAATTAGTCTACGCACGTGAGCCTCCGTGTCGGACACACTTTAAATATTTTTAATGTAACAAAACAGTACAAAATTAAGTGTAATATTATGTTCTTTGTTCAGTGTAAATACAAACATGTGTTATTTATTATCGAGGTGGGTACCTAACTGTTACCTAATCTTAAGTATATACGCCAGCATATCAAGCTACTACAATCCTCAAAATTTCTTTAACAGAGTTTCAACTTTATCGCTACAGCATTAGGTCAAAGGTTTATTGGGAAAATTTGACAGTTTCGGGTAGCTTAATGTGCTGGCGTCTGTACATATTTTAAGCAATGTCAAATAAGCTCTTTATTCAAGTAAATATCATTGCTACGTCAGGATTTGCAACCTTTACCAAGGTATATATGAATACATGACAGCTATACTAATATTTCGTTCGATACAACAGGACGAAACTGATAGTCGTATCTTGGATCCTTCCGAAGTTCCGATTCGCATAATCAGCACGCAAATATCTATTTAGATTTCTAAGTACCACTTGTGAACACAGAAGGCTTGACGATCCGCTTTCCCGACAACGAAGGATTAGTATTCTTTCTTTGTCCTGTCTCTCTGTCTCTCATGAATATTTCTTTTTTGTCCAGCGAGTTTACCGCGATTTTCACACGCGTTAAATTCGATTTTCTTTACGCCTCAGGTAAATTTAAAAAAATCGTTACGAAATTTTAATTGCCTGCATACACAATCACATGTTTAATACACAATACCCTTATATTTTAAACGTTTTCAAATCTCCATTTTGTTATTCCAATCATGCTCCACATTGCTTCGTGTCGTGAATTAATTTATTTGCGAAAAAACCATCTGATGCCTCTACGAAATTTCTATTTCCTCAAATGGCAGAGGTTTAAATAAAAATGTACATTCCATTACAAGGAACTGCGGAAGCAGTGGGCAAGTAATTAAGCTCATTGGCTTAATGAGACATTTCACTGAACCGGGTCACCGGTTGTACGGACGAGTGTACTACTCACCATCGCACTTACTTTGAGAACAACGCCGAACAAAGGACTTTGACTAATTACGTCTGCCTTAACATAGTTGACGACGTAAGCACTGCGTGTCAGAGGGTTATAAATATTCCTATGTTAGGCCTAATTATGCCTTCTTTTGAGTTTTTGGTTACGGGAATTTCGTTAACTTTCCCATGCTTGACTGTTTTTGTTAGAAACTGAGCATGGATCATTTTCAAGTGTACTTCAACTGGTATTATATATTTAGATTTTTTTTCACCAATTACTTACTAGTTGCCCGAACCATTAAGATTTCTAATCGTGCTTTATTATGCTAAATGTTCTATTGAGGAACTTCATTAGAGGTTTTTTAAACGATTCGATCGTATCGCATGGCATATAATATCGTAAAATCCGACATGTACGGTATATCCGTTATAATTTGCATAACAAAACGTTTATTTGAATCTATTATACCCTGAGCTACCGCTTTTGCAATGTTATTGTAAGAAGATTAGTTACAAGGATATGCCTGTCTGACTATGATCGATTTAAAACTACAAACTATAATAAAACATTTTACCACATTAAGGCCACAAGGATAATATCCTACATTAGATAAGAAACCATGGCGGTATAGTTGGTTGTTACACTTATAGCTGTAAACGCCAATGTCCTTGGCTTCGATAAAAGTAAACCATCGCATGAAACAGTACAAGCTAAGCCACTTCTAAAAAGTTTAGTAAAAAATATTATATTTCAAGCTAAATCATAACTTCAGGAGTAGAAGAAAGTCGTAGTGCAAACCTGGCTTAGGATATGCCAAACATTGATCTGTTTACAGCGGCCAGGGACGCGAACGGCTCGGTCACGGCCGCTCCGTCTTGTAATGTTTACGTTAGGTACCTTATGTTTGTTTTCAAAAACGGTTGTTTATGCTAAAAATACGTAAACAACAACGGGCTGAATAAACGATTTGAACTGTACATGTTTAAAACAAGGGGAAACGCAAACAAAGCGCATTTCCATTCTAATCTGATTGTCATCCCGCGCAATATAAGCGTAAACTAGGCTATTGCGGTGTCGTGGGCGATATACTGCATGGTTGGAACTGCTTGTGCATGGAGAATTGTTACAATATTGATCTCATTCATCTATTGATTAATGCTATCTCATTCATTAGTATTAGCTATCCCCGGATCAATCAAGTGCAATCAGAGACGGTTATTTGCAAGATGTATGAATTAGACAAGCGATACTAAAAATAGAACTCGTATGTTCGTATGTGTATAACTGTGAACAACCTATACTTAACAAGTATAATACTTATTAAGTGTGAACTTTGACCAGTATGAAGAAATGCGGAATCGACAAGACAAGATTTAACGATCATAACATGCGATTTTACATTAAGATTATCTGCAGACTGCATCGCTTCTCTTGCGTAGATATTATCGTAAAACACGTGCATTAACATAGTGCTTTACTGTATTAATCTCAAGTTACCACAGTTTCCAGCAGGCACGGTGTGTCAGGCAGACGGTTTGATTCCCTGATAAGTTTGCTAAATGATGCCAGTCTGTACAGTCACTCACAAAAGCTACACGAGTTATGATGTACGTTACTGGATACTCGGCAAGGTCGTCCAGGGCGTTATGCTCGACCTCACCCGCGATAGGCTTTAGCTTTTGTTTAATTTTATTGAAATACAACATGAATTGAGTCTAGAGGTTAAATCTGTTGCATGCCTTTCATATGTTTATATTAATTAGGTAACAAAAGAACACATTATTAATTCAACCTTGTATTTTAGAAAAATCCATGTAATGTCGTCATTTTCAAAACGAACTCTGCAAAAACTGATAATACGCATTGAAAAAGTATTTTGCCATCGACTATACATAAAGAGATCAAAGATAAGTGTTCCTATGGGCACAATGAGTCCATTCAACGAGTGGAGCGTATGTTATAGAGGAGAGCATTTCAATGCACAATAATATTTGTGCCGAGAACAAGACGCAGACGTACCCCAAGCAAGATGAATCGGCAAAACAAGATAAGGGACCCGATGAGATCAACAATATTTTTTTGGTCTTTATTACACAACATCACGCCGGAATCCCCGAAGGGTTAGACAGAGGTGTACCCAATAGTACACCCGGGTCAATCTCCAAAACGGGCGTATTCGTGTGATCGCTCTGGTGCTTTTCAGATATTGATATTTCATGGTAATTACGTATCTCATTAAAAATAATGATGTTCAAATGGTATATTTTTACTAGTGGCCTTCAATTTTCACAAACAGTTATGGAAATATTTAAGTTCAAAAAATTTCGCAACCAGAGCAATCATAATTGGTGCCAGAGTGATCATAAATGGTGAAATCAGTGAAACAAAAAAATAAATATTTATAAAATATTATTTATTTAGCCGTTTTCTGTCATATTCAGTGTACGTGTACAAGATTATATGTAAGAGAAATGTATTATTGACTTTACAAGCCATTGTGCGTATAGATCTGGATTATTTTTATCTTGTCCTTCGTCTTCTACGACGCTCAGCCTGTTTCTTCCTAAGACGTTTTTCTTCAATAGATAATTTATTTCGAGGCATGATTTCAATCTGCAACAATAGTTGCGATTAAATTTTAGAGAAGGGGTTACAGTTGTGGTAGCTAAATGCAAGGTATCATCAAGGTAAAATACGTCAAAATCTGTTTATGGGTTTAAGTTATCCGAAGAAACCCAGGAAAGGTTATAAATTAAAGGTTATATGCATAGTTCACTATGTCGATGAGTACATTTACTTGGGCCAGTTAGTTTCTTTCGAAAACAGGCAGGAAAAGGAAATCGATCGCCGAATCGACAACGTCTGGAAAAGCTACTGGTCCATGAAGACGCTAATGAAGGGAGATTTGCCGATGTCCCTGAAGTGCAAACTCATCGATATGTGTATCCTGCCCGTCCTAACTTACGGTGCTCAGACCTGGTCACACACCGAATCGTAAAAATCTCGCCTTGGAGTCTGCCAAAGAGCAATGGAGCGCAGCATTCTGGGTGTACAGAGAGCAGATAAAATACGAAACACTACGCTGCGCTCAAAAAACCGGAATTGCAGACGTAGATAAAAAGGCTGCCAGGCTCAAATGGGATTGGGCGGGTCACGTGAGCCGCATGCATAACGACCGCTGGGCAAAGGTTTCAACACGATGGATGCCTGACGATGGACGGCGCCGCCAAGGCCGGCCTAGAAAGAGGTGGCGCGATGACCTAGACGCGCATCACGAAGGCTGGTTTGAGGTGGTGCAGGAGAAGAGTACCTGGAAGAAAAAAATGCATAGTTCATCGTTTGACATTATTACAGTCCGGTACTACTACTTAAAATAGATTTATAACGTACAATTAATGCAAAATATCATCGCTCTGGTCTTTTTGGACAGAGCAATCAGAGCCATAGCGATCAGAAAAAGTCACAAAATCATAAATATAACCAAATTTAAAAGCAGTAGTGTGATTACGTCTCATAAACAACATCATAACGATCACTTAATTCACATAACAAACACATTCGCAAGCTTACTATTGAATTTAAATAACGTGCCATAGCAATCATAAAATTCGAGAACCAAATCCAGAGCAATCATAAACTTACCTTCGTAATGTTGGAATGCGGGAACGTGGCACACAGGTATCGTCCTCAGCGGTTAGACCACTACCGACGCTGCCCCGCGGGAGGGGAATAGAGTGTCTATAATGCGTAACTATGGATGAGGGCGATGTTTTACCTCAGCGCAGAGCGATGAGATAAAATGCCCGGTCACGATTTTAAATTCAAATTGTGGCAAAATTATCTATATACATATAATAAGACAGTAAAAAAACTGTGTCTGTACATTGAATATATTTAAAAAAAAAAAATGAGGGGTGTTTAGAAACAGTAATAGAGCACGAATCCAAAAAAAAAATTCTGTCTGTTTGTCTGTTTATCTGTTTGTCTGTTTGTCTGTTTGTCTGTTTGTTTGTACACGCTAATCTTCGGAACTACTAAACGGATTTGAAAGATTTTTTTTTTGTTGTATATGTATTAAGTCTGGGCAACATATAGGCTATAATTTATCTTGGAAACTTGAACACCTGATGCAGAACCGCAATAGAATAGCTAAACTATAAGAGATACAAAAATGGTACCATAGCAAAAATTGTTCCACGTGATGAGCATTTTCTGCTGAGAGAATAAATTTGAAGATCTGGAACACCTGGTGTGGAACTCCAAGAGTCCAGCTACACTATAAGATATATAGGAATGACGTCTTAGCAAAAATTGTTCAATCTGATGAGCACTCTCTGTTGATTTATAAAAATCGAAGATCTGGAACACCTGTTGTGGAACTCCAAGAGCCCAGCTACACTATAACACATATAGGAATGACGTTTTAGCAAAAATTGTTCAATCTGATGAGCACTCTCTGTTGATTTATAAAAATCGAAGATCTGGAACACCTGTTGTGGAACTCCAAGAGCCCAGCTACACCATAACACATATAGGAATGACGTCTTAGCAAAAGTTGTTCGGTCTGATGGGCTTTTCCTGTTGACTTATAAAAATCGAAGATCAGAAACATCTGATGTGGAAATCAAAGCTATCACTAATTTCAATGTATAATTATAAAATAACATAAGCTGGGAGTACCTCCACGCGGTGAAGGCGGTAACAGTTTAGGACTGATATTCGATGACGACGGTATATCATTGAAAATTTGACTCTACTGGAAAAAACTCCTATTTATTTTTTTATTTTATCGAATAAATATGCCTTCGGGCTTATGTTATTTGAGTGTTTTAGACTTTTTCCACTTATCTTCGTGACACGGTAGCCTACCCTGTAACGCAGGGGAGCAGTCACTTAGATTTTAATTGATCAGGTATCTTCACAATAAAACTATAACCATGCCTAGAAAGAGGTCAAAGCTTTCCCAATGTTCCAAAGGCGCTAAAAGATTGAGGATCATAAGATCCCAAGAATCTACCGAAGAACGTCAGGAGAGACTTGATGCTGTTCGAGAACATCAGGCTGCAACTCGCTCCGTGGAAACCTCTTCCTCTCTTCTCTTCTCTTCCTCTTGGATAACGAAGCACGCCTGCGTTCTCAGCGTATTTACGCATCTACATCCAGGTCTCTAGCGAACTGTGAAGAATATGCTGCGCGACTGACTACTGATCGTGAACGTCACGCATTGTCTCGCGAGTCGGAGACGTTCACGGATAGAGAATTACGCTTGAGTTCCAAGCGTATCTACGCATCGACTTCTGACTTACAAAAATGAAAGATATGGAGCGTCTCGAATCGTCTCGCGCATCCCGTTGTTTTCCCGTCTCCGGACTCTTAGAATTCGACATCAGACGTTTCAGATCTTCGATTTTGACGACCCCGTTGTCGCTGGCATAAGCAACAGGATCCGCGTACGAAGTCGCGGGCAGAAGCTAGTTGTTAATATAACAAAACAAAAATTATTACTATGAAGATTAACTATTTGTTATGTAATCTAAATAAGTTGTTTCATAAGATCCTTCTCATTAAAAAGTTAAAGAATATTTTTTTCATTCAATCGGGAGTTGGGTCAACCCAGAGCGATCAGGATTTTAGGGTTTAGGATTTTTTTATAAATATTTATAATAAACTTATTCATAATATTAGCCTTGTACCACGTAGATTAGACACCGAACTGTCTATAAAAAAATATTTTGAAAACGTTTTTCGATTTTAAAATGGGTTTATCCCGTCCGACACGCAAAAAAATGCCTCTGGAGATCGACCCACCCACATCTTGCCAGTTATGTTTGACTCCCATGTAATAGGGGGCGAGCCCATTGTCATTTACCGGCACAAATCCAGACTCCGGGGCTGCTACTGAGTAATTCCTGATGCAAAAAACCAATAACAGTGCTTAATACAACTAAAAACGGTAAAATAAAAATATTTTTATAAGAAAATATTCAGTTACTATTCCTTTATTTTAATTTAAAATTACGTTCCCTGTACGCAGCACTCCATTTATGTAAATAATACGGCTAAATACAAAAATCCAACAATGAATGTTGAAATAATCTAACGAACGACGCGTGAAATCAGCTGTTAACTTCTTGCCTAGCTTCAGAGTTATCGAAATCGTCGTCGCGCTTGCCGTTCGCTACGTTCGTTTTGCCACGGTAACGATACATTGCGTATGAGGAAATAAAACAAATCAAATTTATTGGATTCCCCTAACATTTCTGAATGAATTTCTTGTACCGGTCATCTTAGTATGATATACTGAATTCACCCCGTCAGTTTGTGGAGGACTGTCCCTTACACCCTGTATGTATAGTTTAAGACTTAATGAAAAATAGGTCACGACAAAACTTGTTTTTTCGTGTATACTACCAGTTGGTAGTATACACGAAAAAACAAGTTTTGTCGTGACCTATTTTTTAGATCTTGGTAATCGAAATATTTTTTATAATAGTGATACAACATGCTCACTCAACATAATAACTGCATATTATTAGCGATCACGATGTTTAATACTCTCTCATCTTCGCTAATAAACTTTTCATCGGCGACGTTCAAACTGATCGAGATGCAGATAATGCAATTTCAACGATGTATTCTGGAATGTCGTTTTATGTTTTCTATTCTTAACTTAAATGGGGTTATAAATAAGAAGGACGCTGTATTTTGGTTCTTTTTACTATGTGTTAAAAGTCTGACAGGCAAAGCTTTAATTACTTAGCAAGTTTTTATTATTTCCTTGTCTTGCACTTAAATACAAGAGACGATACAACAAATCTTTTATTTGTACTATAATTAGAATTTACACATAATTATTATGACACACTACACGCCCCCTTATTATAACATTCCATTTCCATCTCTTTGCAGTATCAAAACGTGTGAGAATAGCATTTACACATATTAAAATTTGACCTTAACACAAGACTAAAATATAACCACTTATAAAATCTGTGAAAAAGTCAATTAAACGGTCGATCACCTTCTACTATAATATATACAATTATATAAATAATTTATTATAGTAAGAAGGCATGATAAGCAACTGCCAGCTTTTTCATACAAATGATGATGACGAGATTATATCACACTTCATCACAGTCACAGGTTCGTTCAACTTAAGTTTATGGCAAAACGTGATATTTACTCTCCCAATAACATTAATTAAAAAATCATGTTTTATTTTAGTCAATATTTTCCTCGAGGCGACTGAACTGGGTAAACTTGAAAGTTCACCCCGTAGAATGACCCCATCAGAAGATTTCATAAAATTGGCGGCACGAGTGAAGAAAACTAGTTTTTAGGAATGCTTAAATAATAGATACAAGTATAAAGAAACACAGACAAAAACATAATCAGACTAAACAGAAAAACTTTAAATATGTTTAAATAATATCCTTATTTTTTTGTTTTGTATAATTAAATATCTAATTAAAACTATTGTTTTCTTAGGTTTTTTCTTGATTTTAATTGGTGTTGGTAATTAAACTTATGCTACCGTATCATAACAAAAATACCGGGTGTCGGTGAGGCAGGCACATCCGTCTCAAAAACAGATGATTGGTAAACAGTAATTTGTGGTTAATCGTGATCTCTTGTTGCTAAGAACTGCAAACAAATAAGTTATATAAGAAACGCCATACCCGGACGGTTGAACTAGGTATTACTTTCTGTACCTACCTACATATTTACTTGTTGTGCCAAACGCGGTAAACCACATAATCAGAATAAAAGAGGATAAGGTATGCGGAATCATGAAGTATCTTTGCCCTTTGGTCTGAATGAAACTGATTTTGTAACGATAGAATATTTTATAGTGACACTGTTTTACAATTAACGACTTCAAAGGCGCGTTCGTTGAGTGATGAGGCATGTGGCAAGATCGATCTCCTCACAGAACAAATGTTTGTATGGCCTACAGATTTTATGTGTTTGTGAGCCAGTACACAAGCTGGTATTTCTACACACCCATCCACCACAATACCCACATAACATCACGCCTGTTATTCCCGAAGGATTAGCAGAGATGTACCTAATAGTACCTACACCCACATTTCGCCAGTTATATTTAAGTCCCATGTAATAGGGAGCGAGTCTATTGCCATCAACCGTGGCCGCTACTGATAGACTCATGATGAGTAAACCCAACACTTTGCCCGACTTTGGAATCGAACCTAGGACCTCGTTCTCCACAGTAGCGCTTGCGACCACTCGACCAACGACGCAGTCACACAACTCTCCTTTAATTTATGCAATCCAACAAAATGTCATAAAATTTGTCGTTGTAGCGCCATTAGTTGAACCAAAATGCCTAATGATTGAATACCGTAATTTTCACACTCTGCTGGGACAGGCCTGCTCTCTGCGACAGGGAGTGGGCTACACAATTCACCACCTGAACCTAGTGACCATTATTTGAATTTTTGGTTCTAGAACATGCCGGTTTCCTCACGTTGTTTTCGTTCACCGTTCAACACTCGTTCGTAGGTACTCAATGATTGTTCGTTCAATGATTAATGATCTTCAATATTAAAGGATGGAAACGCTTGCGTCATTCATTCGCAAAAATCAATAAGGGAATGATTGGCTTTATCGGATTAGCTTGCTAAAAGAGAGAAGGCTCACAATATGATAAAACTGTAGGGTAATTTATGATAAGCACATTTATCAATATATTGGAAAAGCCTTTGTGTGCTCTGGAAGTAGCAATGATAAAAATGTTGAAATAATTTCACTCTAATGCAATAAAATTGTAAAACTAGTTTCAATACTGTTATCAGGAGAAACAGGTTAATAACTTCGAAGTCATTGGTACTTTGAAAGATAATAAATACATTTTTTTGTTCCACTAACGCATAATTTGTTACAAGTTTTAGATAAACCGGTAATTAGCATAATAATACCAATCGTTTGTTTGCTAGTTAGAGGAACAATTGCTTTTTTTTAATGAATGACGAATTGACAAAAACCTATTGAACAAAAATATTATAAAAACATGGATTATTAATGATGATGATGGTGTAAACAAAAATATTTAATTACTAGCGGCCCGTCCTGGCTTTGCACGGGTGGACATTTATTTTTAAACATTTTGGGATAAAATATAGCCTATGTTACTCAGAGATAATTTAGCTTTCTAATGGTGAAAAATTTTTTTAAATCGGCGCAGTCGTAGTTTTTGAGTTTATTCATTACAAACATACACACACACACAAAAATACAAATCTTTCCTCTTTATAATATTAGTAAGACTAGAATTTGACAATCGATGCGGGTTGTACTCTGCTTGTACAATCCGAATTGATATAATTCAATCATGATTCGAAAGACACCAGTGGCGCCATCTATTATCATAAGGAACGTTATTGTTGTTTTCCTCGGGAACAGTACTTTTTTTCGGGATGAAAGGTATCCTTTGTCCGTTTATGTACACCTGACAAAGTGACAACGTATATGCAAAATTTCAGGATCATCGGTTCAGTGGTTTAGGCTTGAAAAAGTAACAAACCAACAAACAAACTTCCTTTCGCATTAATTATAATATTAGTTGACTAAATACTTATTTGGAAAAGGTCTACATCCTGCAGCAAGGATTCACAAGTCAAAATATTTTATGTTTTAGCAAAAAAGGATTTAGTACCTAATGCTAAATATGTACATACATACTAGGTATTTGCCAGGAGATAAGCTAGCCAGCTGTTCGCGGAACTGTAGTGCGGCATACCAGGTGCTTTGAATATTTTTGTCGCTCGTTTATCTAACATACCGTAATGACTACGTTATGATGTGATGGGAATGTTAGGGTTGTATAATGTGGCCTGTTTATAACATTAAAAACTTGGTGATGGCTATGCACCCACAGATTTAGCTAAAGTACCTGTGCTATTGCACTACACTGCTATACCGACTTTTGATTTATCAGAAATTCCGGCCAATCAAAATCCATTCAGGCTTTTCTAGCACTGGTTTCCAAATCTAATTTACGTGAATCAGACCTTGTTTTTTGAATAATTCCTATTTTATGCACCCACCGATTATGCACTATTACAAGTAAGACAATATCTTTTGTGATACAATAGCAACCCTAATAGCTTTTGTAAGTTTTTTTTTCTAATTTACTCAGAAACAACGCTACAAAACCAATATTTTCATAAGTTAACACTTCACAGAAAGAAGTAAACTATAATTTAAATACACATTGTATAATCAATGTGGGTAGAATCTCGAAATAGCATGTGAGGTAATTTTAGTAGCCATTTGGACAAAACATTGGAGTTAATCATTTAACTCATTAAGTATTTATAATTATATAATTACGACGGTACACTCTCCGGCAAACTCGCACCTTTATTCCAGCACAATCCTAATTCTGTAGCAGTTGGACCACTATACGATGACCATCACTTCTGGAAAAGGCCATCCTGCGACGATATCAGAAGTGGGATCGAATACGAATAGCGGTTTTTTTACTCGATTGCTGCGGTGCCCAAAATGAGGGTAATTTTTCAGTATCTCCAATGAGACTGTTTCTTTCCGTAACGTGACCAATATACAGTTTTTTGGGCTTAGAAGTTACAAGTATGACTGCCGAGTGTAGTACCCAGAACCCTAAGTCAGGAGAAGTGATAGGGGTTTTCAAGCCTATAAGATGTTCACATTATGTTGCCTGCTAGTTCAGCCAATAATAGCTATTGCTTTCTGATTCTCCCGCAACACCTGCATGCTCTGAATATTTGGAGCGTAGCAGCCCTATCAGCTACCTACATGGTGGCGCGTGGAATCCGCACAGAATTCTGATCAACAATTCAGTGCATATTGTTTGAGCGCATGTACAAGCTAGAAAGCCACTGTTTTGCAACTAACGCGCGTATGCTAGCCATTAACATAGGCATTATGCAGGTACTTACATATTTGGTGCAATACCTACACTCCTTACATAATATTTATGTCTGCATGATAAGCTCATAAATTGTGTATTGGTATTTTAGTAAACATTTGTATTCTTTAAATTCTTCGCGCAGCCAATATTATTAAATTGTTAGGTAATTAGTCTAGAAGCTAAAATATTTTATGTTTTATTTAGTCTTTGTGTCTTTTATTTTTCCTCTAATTTATAACGAGGTAAGAGGAGGTACCATTCTGACTTGGTATTCCTTTACTCTTTTCTTCGAACTGCACTCTAGATTTTCCATTTAAGTTTATTTTTGAGAATATGTGAAGGCCAGTACCTTAACATCTTGTTGGTTTAATAAACAACAAAGTTCCCAATAACCAGAAGTTTGTCATCATTGTTATACTTGATGATTTACATACGACTTACTCGGCCTATTATGAAAGTTCTTCAGTTGGTTCCTCCCACACAAATTACATAACTTCTTTTATTTTAGGGCTTATTTTTGTTTTTTCATACAATAAGTGTAAACATTTAAAAAAATCAGCCCATAAACATTCCTTCAACAGTTAAATCAAAGATGCAACATGTAACAAACATTGGATCAAATGTTTGCGCAAGTAAACCGGCTTCTTCAACCCAATTCACACACATGGTGGCAATAATACTTGTACTGTTCGTTATGGTACAGCGGTCAAGGTATCGATGTGCGATACACTTTCATTGTGGAATAGAGAAATTCTAGATGCGCCCGCGACGATATCGCGGAAATAGGAAACTTATTGGATTTGAAATCTGAGCACCAAGTGAAGATTGAATTGTCCATTCCACTAACTTTAAGAGCACCCGATAAATAATTATAAGTATTATAGTGTTAAATAGCAGAGTGCGGATAAATTATAAGTGGGTGGTGCAAATGTAGTCATGAACCATTACGGATTATCCCAGGGGATAGAAAGTATGTTAGGTACAGAACTTTTAAAGAAGAAATAAAAACGCTTTTATAGTTTTAACATAGTGCACAGAGCGTCACATATAATACCATAGAGCAAAGAATTTGGATGTCAATAGCTGACATTGGCAATCCCAGTCATTCAGGCATTTATATTAAACGTAATATTTTCGCTGAAGCATTTTTGGATTGTTTGCATAAAATGGTCTATCAAAACATTTTATAATTCCTTACATTGCAACAAATATTCGGCCACTATTTCCATATAAGGCCGTGGTAATCGGCTACTGACCGATGCCTATTAAAGTTCGTTTACACAGAGAGTATTTCAGGTATAATAAAAACAAATAGGCTATTTTGAATCCGACTATAATTTTATTTATTTCACTTCTTATTGAACATAGAATACTTTCAGAGTGAATCTTTGAACAAGAACATGCCACGCTGGCTGAAAGCCTCTTGTAATATTTCAAAATAAAAAATAAAACATTCTTATTTTCAATCAATCCTGGTAATCTCTGCTGGATATACGTTATTATGTTCCTGCGTCCCTTCCAGCTACTAGATTATATAAAACATCCACATTTCCCGTAAACGATAAAAATATACGAATGGAAAAAACGCTTTCTTGGGTGCAGTTACTGATTAGACTAATAATAACATATCGACATGCAACATTACAAGCTGTTGCCGCCTCGTCTTGCATCTTCAATAGGTGTTTCACTTTTACACACTGATTAATATTGGCAGTGTCAATAGCCCATGAATGAATACATGTTTCATCATTTAGCTACGTCTGTTTTATGTTAAATGGAATTAAGAACTGTTCTTTCTGATAACTACTATCTATACTAATATTATAAAGCTGCAGGGTTTGTTTGTTTGTTTGTTTGTTTGTTTGTTTGAACGCGCTAATCTCTGGAACTACTGGTCCGATTTGAATTATTCTTTCAGTGTTGGGTAGTCCATTTATCGAGGAAGGCTATAGGCTATATATCATCACGCTACGACCAATAGGAGCGTAGCAGCAATGAAAAATGTTGCAAAAACGGGGAAAATTGTATTTTTAATAACTTGACGCGGACGAAGGTCGCGGGGAACAGCTAGTTATAGATAAAGCTAGGTTTGATGAAATTGTTAGTAATGTTGACTCTGTCATTATTAAGCCGTAAATTAATCACAAGTAGACCATAAATCTCATAAACATAATCATAAATTTAGTGCCTTCCTAAGTTAGTTATTGTTTTTAGGGTTCCGTACCTCAAAAGGAAAAACGGAACCTTTATAGGATCACTCTTGTGTCTGTATGTCTGTCTGTCCGTCTGTCACAGCCAATTTACTCCGAAACTACTAGACTGATTGAGTTGAAATTTGGTACACATATGTAAGTCGGTGACGCAAAGACGGACGTGTAACGTAAATTAATGAATTTTAAACACGAGGGCCAAAATTAGAAAATGAAAAAATATTTTTTGCAAACTATATCGTGTTACATATCAAATGAAAGGGCTCATTGCGAGCATCTGAATATATATATTTTTTTAATTTTAAAATAAATGGTTTTGAAGTTATTTAAGAAAATAGGCGAAAATTGATCATTCCCCCCTTAACTCCGAAACGACAGGGCCGAAAATTTTCAAAAAAATACAAAAAATTGTTCTTTGCGTATTGTGTTCTTTGGTTTTTTTATATAGTGTTCATTTTCTTTATTACAGATAATGTCAAGAAAGAAGTTGATGCTGTCACTGTCGTTAATAACACTGGTATGTGTAGTAAATGCGGTGGTGCAGAATACTGCAACGGGCAATGAAATCGACTCAGCACTGAAGAAAGCACAGACCAGCACAGGGGGACCTTTGTACCCGAAAGCAACAGAGACCAGGGACTTACGGACACTAGATGGACTATGGAACTTCAGGAAATCCCCTACGGATCCCGAGACCGGGTATAAAGCCGGCTGGTTCGAACAGGATCTCGACAAGGTAATGTACCTAGTACCTCCGCATATAAAAAGTTCGATGATATCATATGCCTAAGGGGCAATACCACTAGACTCGTGTTGGTATGTAGGTACAGATATTAATGTGTTGCACGTTTGTTAAATGTAAAGGCCTAATGTTTTGGTCTTGCAGGCATGCAGAGATGACGAATCACGTTCAAATGTGCGTTTAGGGTGGCCTTTCCAGTTACAGAAAGTAAAACATACCATCAATTACGATTAAATCGAAATTATCCCTCGAAATAACTTACATGAAAGGGCCAGTGTTTCATAAACGTTTTACGTAATCCTTTTGTATAGATGTAATACGAATTTAAATAAGACGATTGAAAATCCCAAAAAAAAAATAAGGTTAATTGGTTCTGGAATTATGGTCGATGATACATCACAACCTTCAATCCACCTCCACTAAATCGCCAACAATGGCTACTTAATATTCCTATAGGCTTCGAGAATAAAGCCTGTATCTTCCGCCCCCGCTTGTGCCAGCCATTCGTTTTTTATTTATTTAGGAAGTTTTTGGAATATTACTTAATCTCCCTTTTTTTTGGATGATTTTGGCGTGTTTTAACTTCTCAACGACGATTTAAAAATTTCAAACAAAATATCAAATGACCAAACTACTAATTAAATATCGTGATAGATAGATTCTTACTGCAGACCTGCCGACCTTGGCGCCTGTGCGTTGTTTACTAATACAATATGTGTCGCTCGCTTTGTTAGATAATATTGTCCAAAAACTTGTTTGTCAACTACGTTTTGTTTCATTATTATTCTGTATAACCATATTATCATTAATTCAAGTACGAACAGCCTCTACAAACTATTGGATTTTTATCACGATGATGAAAATGTAACTACAAAAATTCTTCACTTGGTTCTTCATTTTTTAACATTGAAACTTTGAGCAATAATTGCTTTACTGTTGCACTTTCATTAATCTCAACTCAAGCATGACGTATGAAAGATAACTCATGTGAAAAATGGTTTGTAATCCAGGTACTATAAATCACGTTCATTCTTTTCTTTCTGTATTATTTGTGGTGCGCTCGTCTTCTCGTTCCAATACTCGAGACATTTGACCCTGCACTCGTGCGAAATCGTGGCACATCTTTTAGCACGTTATAAATTGTAAATTAGTTTGTCCTTTATCTTGAGAGTTTTATCTTTTTTACTCTATCAGTAAGTTATTGTTTTACAACAGTTGTCCGTTAAAACTCCCTGTATTACGATGGATTCCTGAATTATTATTTTTACAGGCAATTAAACTGTTCGTCATCATTCTCTTGTCCTTATCCCAATCAAAAATCATCTGTCACACAGAGCATCATATATAATACTGAATCTGTCATCACTTCACAGTCCATCTATCATTCCATCTTACCCTACTCTTTCAATCCACTGTCATACTCAAAACTTTCCTTACGACATTTAGGATGACATTACACTATTATTGAAAGAGAATAATCCAATTAAAATTAATACTTTTATTTGCAAAAACTGCATTTCCAAAAAGTTTTTAATGATAAAATTTTAAATGAGTTACAATTTCTATCTTAGGTAAACCTAAGTCAAAAGTTTTTCTTAGCGTAGCTGATGGCCGTTGGCCAAAAGATCTAATATGATTGGCCCAAAATTCAGCTAAGTGAACTTCGCTCATCGATGTAGTTATAAGGAAGTACACAGAGAGGTAGTTCTAATGATAAACCTTTAAGAGCCAATGGATCCCCCAGAAAGTCTTCGGGTCAACTACTAACGACTATACATTTCCCCTGCAGACCGGTCCAGTGATCACCATGCCGGTGCCATCATCATACAACGACGTGGGCGAGGACATTACGTTGCGCGACCACGTGGGGGTGGTGTGGTACGACCGGCGGTTCTTCGTGCCCTCGTCGTGGGGTGCTACGGGGCAGCGGGTGTGGCTGCGGTTCAGCAGCGTACACTACGCCACTGAAGTGGTAAGTACCAACTAAATATAAGCACATGGTAAGTAGATCATATGGATGATATTCAAAAGATCGCATTCAAGACCTGGTTGAGACTCGCGCAGACTAGAGAAGAATGGCACAAATGAGAGAAGGCCTGTACTCAGCAGTGGATGGAACAAGGCTGTCAATGATGATGATGACGATGATATACTAGATCGAATGAAAGTGTAGCTAGACATCAAATTTCTAAAAGTTTTAGTCAGGCTGGCTGTCCGAGATGCGCTGGACAAACGTTATGAGTTGGCAGTTAGGTGGTTTGAGATACACCGCAGGGATACACACTACTAATAAGTACAACTTGGAGATACATCATCAGATTGCATCGTAAAGTCATAGTTAAGCACCAGTCTAAAGCCGACGTAGCATCAGTTTAGGAATACCAGGCTTAAGTGGCTACCTAAAAATTCTAGTCTAAGCCAAGTTAGGCCCCAATTAAAAGCTGTTTGGTTAATTAACCCTGCTTTTCGAATTATTTTTGCTCACGAAATAAGTATAATTTATTAAGAATTATACTAATTTGTGTTAAAACTTTAAAAGCTCATGCATGGGCTACAAATTTAATAGCATAGGCTTAGCCAAGCCATGCATATGCTATTAACACACCAACGCAATTTTATCTCGAGACAGTAATTTATCCATTCTGATAAAGTGGAATCTAAGACGAGAGAGATCCTGCTTAATATTTCTAATTGTGTTCTAATTGGCTTCAAAAATTAGAATTTAATCGGAACTTTATTACTTTTCACTGTATCACTGCCATGCCCAATTGCCCAGTCCCTTTACGGCGAAAAATTATACTTAATGAATTCTTTCCACAACATTATCCCGATAAAGGGAAATCTCCTAGCAAAGAAGCGGCAAACAAAGAATCACGTAATATTATTGGTACTACAGAGAATTAGGATAATACATTGAAAGTAGTTGTTATTATGTCTAGCGCGTACCTTTTACATTATTTAAATGAGCACAGAAACAAATATACAGCGTGTGCGAATATTGTTGATTCAAAGGATTTGCGCTAAACGGACAGTGTAGAGAGCCGCGGTTCTCACGATTAACATATAAACGGGTTATATATTCGCTATTTCATCTTTTAGACACATCCTTCTTGAGAAAATCCATGCCCAAAGAAGTGTTGAATTTTAAACAGTTGCCCAGCTCCCCGTACGGTTGGATACGGACCCAAGTTATTTGTTGGCATGCGTCATTTATGTATGAGTGCTTCATATGGAAGCTTGGTAATTAGGACATTCTCTATTCTAGATTTTTTACAGACTCAACGATATTCCCAGAGATATCATTTAGGTATAAAAAGACCTTCAGGCGTGTATAAAAATTTAAATCTCTTTGTCTTTGCAGTTAATTTGTACAGGTGACGAAATAAATTCATATCTGTTTTTGATACCGTATAAACCGTCTCATTCTAACAAGAAAAGATAATCTTAATAACTTAAAACTGGTCAAGTTGGTGCAAAAAAGTAGGATTAAAAACGTGGATGGCTAGTGTTATGTCTAAAATAGATTAATAGAGATCATAAATATTAATATAATGAATTATTGAATCCAAAATGATCTCGAGTGGCTTGAATAACAGTTACCAACTAGGTAATATAGCTATCTATAAGAAAGCACGAAAAAATGAAAACTAGTGTAACCCGGCCTTGGCAACAAGAAAGGGAGGATCCAGCCCATTCCTGTGGCCTCAGTAGTAGTCAGCCAGAGGTGTCGTTGTCACGAGGCGGCCTAACGACTGTCGGTAATTGGACAATTTGTCGTGCGACACCGGTCTCGCGAGTTCGCTCTCGTTTGACCCGACGGCCGACCACTAACATAGATTTAAAACGAAACCCCCTACTTCGGGAGACAGCAACAAGCCATCAATTATTTACTTTATGTAGAACGCTTGCATGCAAATACGGTGCACCTGTTAGGTTGTTAACTCATTTGGTTAGTCCAGCCGATTGATTGATGCGATTGATTCCGGTAATTCTGACTTTGCGATTGGGTGCATTTGTCGACAGCGATTAAACGATGAGTTTCGGTAGTGAAACGAAATGTTAGCTGTCTGATGTGTTTGATTGAATGTCGGGGGACACACAACAGTGGTTTCGAATCCATCATCTATTCTACAGTTGACAACATAGCATTCTTGGTTTACCTCGCCTGATGAGTGTTTCTCTTTCGTTTTGATTTCAGTCTATTAGGCACATCTTTACGGGTACTAAATCTTCCGCGATTTTCTCCCCCTTTTTTTCTTCTAACTATTAACATTAATTACAGTCATTTAAAAAATTAAACACAGACAGTACTTAGTCTACGCTACGAGCTTCTTAGCGCTTAAAATGTAGACGGTCTTCATTCATACGCCATTGTACTAGAGGGCAATAAGAATCACTGACCTCACTTAACTGACATTACTCAATCAGCTTCCTGCCGACCGACTTGTCTAGTGGACTCGTTCTTGTCAGGTACCTCTGTTGTTCTGGGAAAGGTTAAACTAAACATTTGAATGAGCAAAGGTCGTATTTATTTTAGGCAGTATAATTCTGAGGATTAACAAAGCCTAGCGGAAGCTACATCATCTGCTGTGGTCGTTGATTAATTTGACAAAGAAATCTCGTCAAAAAGGATGCACATTCTTGTATCTTTGAATCACCTTTGATCATCTCCAAAATTCATATAGGTACTACTGCAAATAGTCCTACTCCTACTTAACCTGCCCAGCAGTTCTCTAGGTCAAAATAAGCAAATAAAATGTCTTCCAAGTAGAAATTCTAGTGAAGTTGTAAATCACTGGCACGATGATTCATTCTGCATACGATATACTTGCAGATACAGTACCAAGCATCACAAACTGCTCTGTAGGCGATACCTCATTACGTTTACAATGATTTGTAAATCAACCACGAGCCGACTTAGTAAGAGGTGCTATAAAGTGGTGTATAAAGGCGCAATTTGCAGGACAATGTCTCCAGAATATGGGTCGACGGCGCACAAATCTGGCTAATATAAACAGATACAAATCATTCAGCGGTACGGACACCTACGGGATTAAGTTCGTATTTAAACTAAATGGAAACGCAGCCCGAGATTTATAAGGACAATGACTTTGATTTATAGGGCCCGTGTTTGCCGTATGTGGATAAAATAAATATATAAATATAATAATACCAGCCTATTACTGTCCCACTGCTGGGCAAAGGCCTCTTCTCATAGAGAGAAGGCACGAGCATTGATCACCACGTTTGCTCAAGAAGGGCTGGCGATTTCAGACTTATATTAATTAGAAGTCCAGGGTTCCTCACGATGTTTTCCTTCACCGATGTCTGTGATGTCCAACATAAACTTAGAAAGTACATATGAATTGAAAAAAGTCACATTGGTACTTGCCCGGATTGAACCCACAACCTCAAAATGGGACGGAAAAATAACCAAGTGTATGGGTAGTCCAGGAAGTACAGGTTGCTATAAGGAGATTAACCTAAGCCACGATAATCTAAGGAAACCATTTTGAAACCAGGTTCTCGTATGAGTAGTAAGTTAATGGCTATACAAGGCCAAAGATTATGTTATCTGGAATTTGGTCCCTTTGTAGGTCAGTTTATATCAATTAGGAAACTCGTTAATCCTTTATAATACTTGAACACGAGAGCCTCCAGTAGTTTTCCCGTAGCTACCACAGTACTTTTATTAACAGTGTCATAGGAGATGCGAATACTTCGCTTGTTTGCGGCACTAATGACATAACTCAAAAATTAAGAAATAGAAGATAGCGTTTTTTTAAGGTAAACTATTTTTTTTATTAAGTTGGTTGTCTTATTTTTTTTTTTACAGCTTTTATCAAAAGATGAAAGGTTTATTTAACGTATTTCGTTACTTAATTTAATACTTAATTTCGTTAATTTTATATTCAACTACATCGAAATATCTTAATTTTTCAGTTATGTAATTCTTGACGCAAACGAGCGACTTATTTGCTAAAAGGCGCCTTTTTTTATCTTCTGTAGGACCAGCATTGCAAGATCCCAATATAAAAATTAAGTTATCAAAAGCAGTTGCCTTTTTCTACTCGTACTCTTTCAGTGTCAAGTACTGATAAATATCAAATCTATTAGCAGAACTAAAGTACAAAAAAGGGTTAACACTCTTTTTTACGCAAAATTAAAAGCTTTTTAGATTCTGATGATGATAAATAAAACAGGAACAGAAAAAGCTTTTAGCGATCCGCATACACTTTGTTTTATTTCACCACATCTTCGCCCATTGTTCCGACAAGCCACCCTCGCCTGATTGATGTGAAACTGAACTTTGGCCTTGGTATTATTATAAGGTTAAACGGTATAACAGCGGTTCCGTCTAAGACCTTAAAAGGAATATTATTAATTCTTATTGTACGTACATTATGGTCACGACATTTACAACAACTGGAATATTGTTTAGAGAGACTTGGTTTTTAGTTGGACATTTAGGAGTGGCTTTGCACTGAGCGATGGTGATGGCATTAGTTGGAACTACGCAGTATGCACGGCGTAGACACTGCGTGGGACTGCGTAGAGGCACCAAAGACGTTGCGTAGGCTCGCCCGCTAGACGGCGTACCGCGTAGTGACCCCGAAGACGTCGCCACGGTATTTTCATCGTTTCGCTACAATCATCAACAAAATGATTTGATAACAACAAACATTATAACGAAAACAAAATCATGTAAAGAAAAAGCGAGTCTAAAAATAGTCCTAAACTGTCACGTAAAATGACGAGAGCTTTCCGTTTCACGCAAACAATATATATATTATCGATTGATATGATTGACCTTTTTGTAAATTAAATCAAACCTGAGAGCATTGTCATCTTAATTTAAAACAAACTCATCGTAACGGCTGTCTACGTGCTCACAAGCTTGAGATTCAGAATCCTTTTTATCGGGATATTGACCTCACTTCAACGTAACAGAGTTTCAAAATAATAGAGCACGTACGTGTAAGTATTTAAGAGAATCCTGATAAAATACCCTCAACAAGGTTCAAATTACGCCCTCTGTATAATGTTATAGGTACGTATGTACGAGTATGTAGGTACTCGTATATATTGCAGGAACATTTTTACGACACCCACGTGAGGTGAATGCGCCCAGCTTTTGTTCAAATTAACCGTGTATTCTTATCCTGGTAATGTTTAGCTTATCTTTATTTTCTCAGATGTTTATTTAACGCATGTGTTAGTACTAAAACAGAACAGACACCATTTTTATTAAAATATGCAGACCAGAGTTACGCCCGTTTAAAATTCCATTATAAGTAAGTTTATGACAACTTTTTATCTATTCGTCCTATAATTGCTAAGTTTAATTTCGATAGTGGAACAACACAACAAAAGTCCTTATCTTTGTACTGTTAATGTATTTACCGAACTTGTTAACTTGCTCACAGCTTGATTCCGATACAGATACCGGTGGTATTGAGCAATATCCGTAAACACTCACTTAGTATTATCATATCTAAGTAAGCGTCAATATAAACCACCTTACACCTTGGTTTTAGCAATAAAACAGTATAAGCTTTTAGTTGTTGCGTAAGCGATTCTAGAAAAAAACACAAGAGTGTACTTATTAGAGTTGGAAAGGAATGGGTGAGGCCTTTGCCCAGCGTTGGGACAGAACAGGCTAGCAAAAAAAAGAAGTAAAGAAATATGATGAGCGACAACTAAGTAGATAACTCATGCCTTCCACTCATCATCTTCCTGCCCTTGTCCCATGTAACTTGGGGTCGGCGCAAAACGCTTTTTTTCTTCCATTCTCCTCTGTCAACCGTCACGCTATCATTTAAGTACACGTTATCTTTCATATCATTCCTCACAAAATCCATCCATCGTTTCTTTGGTCTTCCTCTCCCTCTCCATCCATCAACGTTTATATTGATCACTCTTTTAGTCACATGCGATTCGTCCCTCCTCATCATATGTCCATACCAAGACAGTCGATTCCCTTAAACTCATGCCTTCCACTAATGAGAATAAATGAGGTAGATTATTTCTACACCAAACAGAAACACACATACAATGGTCAATAACAGCTTTGCAACTTAAGTTAATAGCAAAAATTACAGTTGTAAGCCTACAATCTTCATTTGTCTTTCTTAAAACTAATGACTGTTGCAAAGTCATCGCACACATTCTGCCTATTACCTACCTACGTCCCGTTATTGTTTACCGTTGCTATAAATATAATATAACAACATTAGTATCTGGAATGATATATTGTGTTAAATAAAGGCTAGGACTGTTAGGAGTAAGTTTTCTTCCCACGGATGTAGTAAGGTAAGGCTCATCATAAGGGAAGACGGAAATGATAATGAGCTTGCAAATGATGTTCTCGATTAATGGTAGGAAGTTTCCAGCAGAGAGCCTTTTTTAACCAAAAGGCACTTTAAAATTACCATTTTTCCTACAACTATCATTCTGTGTGAAATACCTATGCCAAAATCTTTGGGTGCAGGTAAACGACATTATTCTATTTTGGCATGTTGCTGAGCATGAGGTCTAGAGTTTAATTCTCAAGTCGGGAGAAGTACCACGGATTTGTGCCCGGGTGATGGCAATAGGCTCGCCCCCTATTACATGGGACTCAAACATAACTCGTGCAATGTGGTTGTAACTACTATTAGGTACACCTCTGCCTTACCCTTATATGTGTATGTTACTATAATGTGCTATCAACAGCTCCTGCAAACATATTCGGGGTGTAAACAGACCCTTCACGATGCCGTCAACCAAGCATTCTGGACATCATACTAAGAAACTTTACGCAATTTTTTTTACTGGGAAACGATTTTGACGGGTGAAAAATCACGTTTTACGGTAGAACTCAATGTAACGATTTTGACGGGTGAAAAATCACGTTTTACGGTAGAACTCAATGTAACGCACTCAGAACATTGTGCTGATGGATGGATTAAATAGTACGGGGGTCGTGGAGGTGTTTAAAGTAAAAATCTTACTTTAAAAACATGTATTTTTTTAAAAACTTGTGAAAAAGTTGGAACTTTGACCCCCAATATCTCCGTAACTAGAAGGTTCCCAGGTATGGTCTAAAACAAAAAAAATGATCGCATTGACGGGGAGAACAAGTGCCTTTCGGCTTCGTTAAGGGTCTTTTTACACCCTTTATGCCATCTCTCTGAATGCCAATATTAGACGAAAATTAGAAGATTTTGTCTCACACAAAACTTAATTGTATTGATACCATCATCAGCTATTGATTAATATAGGTTTCATGCGTGGCTGCTATTTATAAAATTTCAGAAGTTACGCAAGCCAGGCTTGATACAAACATCTCTTCTATGCAATCCAGTCTCATTCTCACCCTTGCTTTCAGTTCGTAAACGGCAAATCGGTGATGTACCACGAGATCGGCCACCTGCCGTTCGAGACGGAGATCACGGACTACGTCAGCTTCAACAGCAGCAACCTGCTGACTGTGGTGGTTGATAACACGCTGCTGAGTGACACCGTGCCTCAGGGCGTTATCAAGAGCATTTACGTCGGGTAAGTGGTCATTCTTCCCTATTGGGGGCAATCACACGGAGATGATCAGAACGACTTTTTACTGTATAATTTTGGGATCACATGGCAGTTTCAGACCGCATTTGTTTTAGCCGCTTGGACTGTGGGATGTTGACATGTGGTCCCAAAATACCACAAAATATCGTGCCGGATAGCGCCATGTGACCGGTCGCTAAACGCACATTTTTCAAGTAAAATTCTATTTATGGTGGATTTTGAGAACATTTCCGTAATTTTTATTACTCCTTTCTCATACCCAAAATTAAGATAAACACGAAAAGAATTGGTATGACTACTCGGTTATAATGTGCATGAGTAGATGATCTATGATTCACATAATGTACACTACAGGAGAATATTTTGAGTGCAAACATTTACTCGAATAGTCGTTAATTTATTCAGCCAGAAATGAAAATGTAAATATCATTAAATATGTTCCCGGAACCTACCTAAATTTGCAAACACAATACTAAAATTGCAAACATTTGCACCGACTGATGCGTTTAAAACAATAAAGATTGTTTACAATAAGTTCTAAATATACAAGCTTACAGCATTTTAAAGCACTCTGTCTTGGTATTTCAGGATCCATTTAAACGATCATGGTCAAAACAGAAATGCTTATTATTCAAGGCATAATCATGAAGCTAATGGACTGTTATTTTGGTACTTTAGTATTATTATTCCGAAATTCTACAAAGTATTACATATTGTCGCGCCCCGGTTCGAGACACTTCATTTTCTGTGTTCTAATCTTAGCAAATGAAATCAAAGTTTTTCGTGGCGGCCAAATAAGACCAGAGACTAAATTCGACTTCAAGTACTGGCGTTTTAACTTCAGGCACTTCAGCTAAGATTATGTTAGTAAAAGGCAATTTACGGCAAACCTCCCCGGATATATCGTCTACTTTTGGTCTTCTATGAGTGGAAGGCACTTAAACTAAGTCATACAACAGTGAAAGACTTGGCGTTAGATAGACTAATAGAGGATTAGTACAAGGGGACCCTCTGTCCCCTTTATTGTTTACGTATCAAATCTATCGCAAAATTCAGAATCTCATGATATCGCAAATGCCGACGATTTTGTTATCTATACAAACAAATAAAAACATCTGAACGTACGAGTAATATACAAGATGCGTTAAACTGTCTCGAAACTTTAATAAATACTACGTAAAATAAATATCTCATTGGTAAGAAGTAAGAAGTCGTATTGATTTTGCCTTGTACTTATATGATTCTAGTGCAAAAACACATTTAACCAAATTGGATAAGCTTAGCTTCCATCTGCATTGCATCAGCTAACATCAAACCTCTAGGGTAATCAGAAGTTTCCTAAGAAGTACTCCAATCAATGTGATGGAAAATGAGTTTCACATACCACCACTATTTGTAAGACGTCAAATCTTGCAGTCAACTATATATTAAAATCATGTTCATGATCTAGTAGTGTGGGTGTGTGTAGTGTGGGTTGTGTTTAAACACAATTTCAGAATTGAGCTCTCGCATTCATAATAGTACTGGTCAAATAAAAGAAACTATTACTTACTATTTCTTTTAATGAAGTGGGGCATCTACAAATTAATTCTGCGGTTATGCTTAAATGGCTATCAAAACGGATTTGGAATGTTTCAAGCACTCAAAAAAGTATTATAATCCCAATGTATTAGTTCATGATGTCATATCAGAATTAGTTTCCAAGTATGTACAATGATTGGAGTACAATTTTCACAGATGGTTCAAAAAGTGTTACAAATGGTTGTGGAGCCACCTTCTTTCAAAATACAGGTTATAAAGCCACTCAGCTAGTAGTTTAATGGAACTTTCAGTATAATGTCTCTGGAGCTCATTGCAATAAATCAAGCAATGGCCTAATATGCAGTTAGTGAAACACTTAATAAGTAGTTATTTTTACTGATGGCAGGAGTGCCATTCAACATCTGGCTCGATGCGTCTCTGGTTACCGAGATAACCATAACGATAGCCTATGATAACTAATGACTGATTAATAATGTTAATAAAGACGAGACCAGAGTAATATTGCAATGGGTCCCAGCACACTTAGGCTAACGGAGCAACGAGGAGGCTGACCGTCTGTCAAAGCTTGCAGTAGAGATGGATAGCTCAAAGATATACATTCCAAATTACTGGGAATATTGCTCCAAGTATAAACTGTCGTGCTTTGACAGATGGAGGAACAACTTTGATGAAATATCTAAAGTGAAAGGAATTTGGTATAAAGTTATTCAGAACGAGCCTCCTCGCGTGCCCTGGTTCGAGGATACTTGGGTAGAAGGTATGTTAAATTAGAAAACACTAAGGCTACGTTCTGGACACTATCCATCGACAAAGTTTGCTTTCCTAATGCGGAAGGTCGCATCACCTAATTGTGAAACTTGCAACAGAATTGAAGATGTGAAACATTTGCTGATGAAGTGTGTTGGAGCAAGAATGAAAGGGAATCATTGATTAGAGAATTTAAATTAAATATTTTGGACGTTGAGCTAATCCAAAATATTTTAACAAACCCTAGATCAACGATTGCAAAGAGATTGTGTGGCTTGGTGAAGATGCCTAGATTGCCTAGTCAATGATTTTACTTCTGATACATAGTAAGTAGATTAGATATTTCAAGTACGTAAATAGTTAATAAGGTGCGATAGGGTTGGGATATCCATATGAATAAATAAAACCCGTTTTTTAACAAAAAAAAAAAATAGGACAGTCATTTAAATTAAATATTTTCTTCGGCAGACCAAACATAATTCGTCAGGAGCAACAGTACACGTTTGACTTCTACAACTACGCTGGTATCCACCGGACTGTGTTCCTGTACTCCACCCCTAAAGTGTACATCGATGACGTCATCGTGAACACTGATATACAAGGACTAACAGGTAGACACCCAATCTTCTAGTCACCAAGCAGTTCTTGGCAATTACTTGCTAGTTGATGAAATGATTGATCGTTCTTTAGTAGCGAAATGATTGATATTTGTAAAATATGATACTCTTTGTATTCCCCTTTACCTACATTCATAATATAACTAAATTATTATATCGCCTTTTGTTTCTGATATTCATTATAGTTTGAAGAATGAAGTCTTCAAACTATAATGAATATATGAATATATGTCTGTTGCTATGAGTAATATACTTGGAACTTAATTACTCCCATTTTTTGTTGTTAACGAAACACTTCATGCATGAATGATTAAATATTTCCTCATACTAATCCTTGTTATCAGCATAGGTGCATTAACTAATAAATAAAATGGTAGGTAATGAATATTACCATTATGAATTATTAACTTATTCGACGCGAAGAGAAGACTGTTATCAATATGCCTAGTAAAATATTTGGTGATAGCAAAAAATCGCAGTAATTTGTTTGTTTTGTTACGAGTGAAATCTGATGCTGATTTTTATGGTAACTGCCTTTAGTTCTCTTTTCCTATTCGATCTTTTACTATTTATATTGCAAATTCCAGGTTTTATAGTATACAACGTGACACAGAAAGGCCCAACTTCGGACAACCTTCGGTGCTTTGTCCAGGTGTTCGACAAGAACGATACGCAAGTGACGGCCTACAACGAATGCGCTGGACTGCTGGAAATCGGCAACGCCAAACTCTGGTGGCCATACCTGATGCACCCTGAGCCTGGATACTTGTATACTATTAAGGTAAAATATAACAGCGGCATCTACATCTAATCTTACCAAGGGTTTATCGTATTACCCAGTTCTAACTTGGTTGTGGAGGTCAGATAGGCAGTCGCTCCATGTAAAATACTGGTATTCAGCTGTATCCGGTAAGACTGGAAGCCAGCCCCAACATAGTTGGGAAAAGGCTTGGCAAATGATGATTACAGCAGCATCTAGTATTCTTCTTTTGGTACGATCTACGTATATGTGTGAATTTGTCATGCTGTACAAATATTACCCAGTTGTTCAGTTTTATCAAGGATGCTGGAGGTGCATTCATTTAAGTATCGCTTATCGTAAAGACTACCTAATAGTATTTTTTTTACATTAAAATTAAGGGCCCAGTCCAGTTACATTGACAGCCCGTCGAAATATTGGCGTATTTTACAATGTTTTTTTGACTAAAGTTTTAGAGGAGTTGCAATTATTTTTAGTGCACCATAATATTGGTTTTATGCTTAATAACTACGTATTATTTTTAAGTTCATAAAACTCGCTCTTGCTGCGTAAATCTGGCGTTGAAAAGAGGTCTCTAGCGTCCAAAGTGAGTCCAAGTTCTGTTTCCGCACTCCTTCTGAGACAACAAAGGCTAGATCGCAAAATCTATCGAGCCAATAAATACTTGTCTTCAAAGTGGGCTCGTTACTTTTAAAAAAAAAAAAAGAACTTAATCTGATTACGATAAAATCGTCAAATTTTTCGGTTTTTGCTCTCAAAAAATACGTAGTTTCTGTCAATAGATTTGTGTTATTACTCTTTTTTATCGAAGGACCACTGTTGAATGAAAAAAAAAACATTAAAATACATAAGAAAACAATTATTTTAGCAGAACATGATTTCGGATACTTTGTATTTTTTTCGGAAGTTTAGTATTTTTTTGTAAATTTAGTTTATTATTTTTCGTAGAATTGTATTTTAAATAAGCTCATGTTTGTTTGTTAAACACAACATTTTTTGTCGGTTAATTTTGTAATAATATTTCGGTAATTCATTTTAACCAAGCTTAGCATTATAATCAACCACAGATCGTTGGAAGTTAATTTGTTTTTTGGAAGTTTTACTATTTCCCTTTGGCAAATACTGTGTTAGTATATTTACCCACTACCGATTTCTTCTTAAATCTGTACCTAATCCACTTGAGATATTAGACCACTCTTCGGTGTTTCCCCTCGATAAACAGATGTTTTGTATTTTTTTTATTACTCAGAAAGATCGAAACCACGAGGTAACCGCAGGTATTTAACATAACTATAAAAATTGACCATCTTCCTCAAAGTTAGTAGTAAAAATATGAGCACTTACCTAATGTGAAGAGGTCATAATAAGTATTATGTACATAAAAGTCTACTAAAATTGGTGCTACACATCTATACTTGTCTTTGATCTAGCTTAGGAAAATCCAGATAGCGGAATTTGCCTTCTTATTTTCCTGATTTAAGAATGTACGTATGTACCAGGGTTGTTGCGAACATCAGCATCAGCATCAGCATCCGCTGATCTTCAGCATCATTTTCAACATCAGCATCAGCATCAGCATCCGCATTGATCGATGCTGATTGTTAATGCTGATTATTAATGCTGAAGTTCGAGTCGAGACATGACCGCAGAGGGAATTATATCACGTGTAGTTTTTGCCTGCGACTTTGACCAATAATTAAAAGATCGTCTGCGAGCATTGTGATTGTAACCAAACACAAACTTGTCTCATTACGTTAATTCGGCATTACACGTGAAAGTTTTTGTTTTTTTTCCGTAAACTGTTGTCCGTTGAAAAGTGGAATATGGACGTATTTTAAATTAAGGAGTCAAGAAACTGCAAACTGCAACTTATGTAACAAGGATTATTCACGCAAAGAGCGTACTTATACGGACTGATTTTACTTTTTCCCTGTTTTTTTAAGAAAATAATTAAAATCAGCATCAGCATCAGCATCCGCTGATGTCAATGATAAAAGATCAGCATCAGCATCAGCATCCGCTGATGTGAAAAAAATATGCATCAGCAACAACCCTGGTATGTACATACGACAATTATACAAAACTGAAAGAAAGAAGGAAGAGTGTCATTTTTATACTACTATTCCGTCCGCCAAGTATTATCTGACTGATAACTGAAAAAGTTCACTAGAACTTTGCTATAATCAGTCACTCATTAAAAATTGCTAGGCACTACAGACCATCTAATGAACACTTACTATTGTTTTCTCGTGTATTATTGACCAATTACGTATATTTTCTCTCCAGGCATCACTGATAGGCGCCAAAGGCGAGGTGATTGACACCTACAGCCAGAAGATCGGCATCAGGACAGTCACGTGGTCCAACACCACCATCTACTTGAACGAGAAACCTCTCTACTTGAAAGGATTCGGCATGCATGAAGATTCTGATGTAAGTCAGCTTTAATTTATTTTTCTGTGAGTTTCGTAATTTATAAAATAGATTCCTATTAGTCCTATGGACAGCTGTAAGCAGAAATTAAAATGATTCGCTGGAATCTATACTACCTGACCTGCCAGGACACGATGTGTATGATTTTATGAATTTTAGCTAGATTTTTAACTAAATCTAATCTTGCTCTCTAGTTTTGCCTATATGTCCACTGTAGTAAAAGCTACCGTTTCACAGCTTAGAGGTAAAGGCTGGGACCCCGTACTGTGGGTGAAGAACTTCAATCTTATCAAGTGGTTGGGAGCCAACGCGTTCAGAACATCCCACTACCCTTACGCTGAAGAAATCTACCAACTGGCAGACGAATACGGCATCATGATCATCGATGAGTGTCCCAGCGTTGATACTGAGTAAGTATGATAGATTTTAATAAAATTATATGTAAAGAATTGGGTACTTTTCGAGAAACTGAGGTCGCAGAGGGGGCGCTCGAGCCGCTCGAGGGGTAATATCCTCCATACAAGGACTAAAACCACGGTAAATGGGAAATAGTGGCCCATATTTTTAGATTTTACAAAAGGAAAACGAACGTTCGAATAGATTTGAATTGGAGAGAAAGAATATACGGGGTGTAAACAGACCCTTCACGAAGCCGTCAACCAAGCATTCTGTACATCAAACTAAGTAACTTTACGCAAAAATTATTGCTGGGAAACGACTTTTTTTTTTTGGGTGAAAAATTACGTTTTACGGTAAAACTCAATGTAACGAGCTCAAAACATTGTGCTGATGGGTGGATTGAATAATACGGGGGTCGTGAAGGTGTTTAATGTAAAAAAAATTCATTAGAACAATGTATTTAAAAAAAAACTTGTGAAAAAGTTGTAACTTTGACCCTCAATATCTCCGTAACTAGAAGGTTCCCAGGTATGGTCTAGAATAAAAAAATGATCGCAATAACGGGGAGAACAAGTACCCTTCGGCTTCGTTAAGGGTCTTTTTACACCCTTTAGGTATGCAATCGCTCAGTAGCGCGGAATTAAATTAGAAAGTAAGTTTGTAAAAGTTTTATTTAATTGTTTTTTATTGAGAGATACTGAAAAGGTTTAAAAAAAATCTAAGCAGAACCAAAACTTTCAAATAGGAACCTATCAAAACCTTTTGTTTTTCATAGGTTTACATGGGCACTTATAAAACGTCGAGAAACGCTGTGAAGCCCGATTTTTTTATTTATTGCTAATAATAAAGAAGCACAAAATATTAAATGGAAAGTACCACGTTGGGCGCCAATGACAAATTCTTGGCGCCAATATGCGAATCCTGCTACCGACTCACAGCTATTCCCTATTTCGCAGTGCCTTCTCCGACACGTTGCTGGTGAAACACAAGCAGTCTCTAACGGAGCTGATCCGTCGTGACAAGAACCACCCTAGCGTCATCATGTGGTCGATCGCCAACGAGCCTAGGTCCTCCAATAAATTGGCTGACAGATACTTCGGGTGAGTACACATGAGCGCGCCTGTAATCCTCAAAGGCTGTACATAATAGTTCCTACACTAATTTGAGTCCCAGGCCCTATTACAAGGGACGTGGACATGTAGGTAGAGCGGGCCTATTGCCATCAACTGGACGCAAATCTAGGCTCTGTGGCTGCTAATGAGAAATTCCTGATGGAAAAACCCAATATCACTTTGCCCGACCTGGAAATCGAACCCTGGACACTACTATCAGCAATCGCGCTTTCGCCACACAACAGGAAAATTTATAGAACGAATTTTTAACTCAAGCATAAGGTCTATTGATCATCGTCGTCAGTTGATAGCGGTCCACTGCTGGACTGTGACAATAGCAACGTATTCAATAGAGAACAATTTATCCGGGACGCTCGACCGAACTCGGCCTTGCAAGACCGTTGAGATTTCTGGGGTTGAAGACTTGATTACTTACTTGTTTATGTTTTATCGGTAGTAAAATCAACGTTTAATGGCTATAATAAACCTAAGGTATTTAATAAAGTCTTCTTTAATAAACGATGTTATCATACCTACCTACACAAATTCATAAAAGTAGGTATTCGTTAAAAGAACAAGGTACCTAATGAAACAATGAAAAAAAAATCCAAACCGACTTAAAACAGTAATGTGATTTTGAAATTATACTAAGTATAGGATGTTGAAATGAAAATTCGTATAGGTATAAAAATAATTATTGTAAAGATTCAATTTTCACTAGGACACTGCTATTTTCCTCTAGTTCAGCTAAATCCGGTGATGAAAATTCAGTGTGATCATCATCGTCATCACGAAGCGACGTTCCTGAATTCGTTGCTGACTTCCTGATAGACCGCAGCCTTGCTTTTAGTAATACATCATTTATAAAGCTTTTCGCCATTAGGACCTCTTCTTCTGATTTTATGTTTCGCAGTTCTGAAGCTACATATTCCGCGTAAATATCAAACTCATCCCGGACGACTTTATCATCCTTCTTTTTTTTAGCCTCCATCATGACTTTATAGGATTTGTTTAGTTTATCTTCACTAGCTCTTTTTCTTGAAGTTTTCCCCAAAATCACAGCTTGATAATCCTGTGTGCTTTCAAGCAGTTGATCCAGTTCATCATTTGTTTCGAATTCTGACATGTTCGAAGATTGTGAATCTTGCGTGTCTGTCTGTAAAAAAAGTGTGCTTTCATTTATTTCATCACCACTGCTCTCAAAAAGGTGAACAAGCAGGCATGTCCTAGAACTAAAAAAAATAAGGGCCCATGTGGTGAATTATAGATCTTCTCATGATAGGCTAGTTATAAAATTATAGTTAAAGAACAGGTATACATTATTTTTATGACAACCAAAAATAGCTTTTTTCCACATGGTCAAGTTTAAAGTAAGCTATGGTGTGCATACTTTGTATTTGTTACTTCCATGTGCATTAATATAAGACTCGCTCAACCGCTGTTTTAATGTTATCTGTAGCGGCACACCTTATGTAAAATGGCGGCGCAGCATAGCAACAGCTGATCAGTTTCTGTGGCGTTTAATTGTGTTTTTGTTACATTGCATGAGTTTAGATAAAGTACTTATCTAGTAAATGAAACTGCTCATAACTACGTAGATATTAATACACTCGTGATAAACCATTGATAAACTCACACTCATATTTTAATAAGGGAAACAATAAAGCTTCCGAAAAACAAATTAACTTCCAACGATCTGTGGTTGACTGTAATACTAAGATGTGTTAAAATGAATTACCGTAGAATTCATACAAAATTAACGTACAAAAATGTTTTATTTTACAATCAAACATGAGCTTATACAAATTACAATTCTACCAAAAATAATCTGTACTTTTAATTAAACAAAAAACTAAATTTTCCAAAAAAATACCAAACTTCCGAAAAATATACTAAGTTTCCGAAAACATATGTTCTACTTAAATAAGCGTTTTCTTAGGATGCAAGAGCGAAGCGAATTCGACTCGAAAAATAAGAAAATAAAAATGACTTACTGGTTCCGTTAATGTATCCATAGTTCTTGATGTAGTTTCTCCTTTTACTAAAAACATAAGCGGCTCATACGCAAACCAGAAACTTTGCTTCACATCTTCAGCACCGCCTGCTTTTTTCGACGCATCTACTTTCTTTCGTTCTCTTGTGAACTGAGACCGTAAATTGTGAATTTTCGTTTCAACTATCTCTCTTGACATGTCCATTTTTTCTGCAATTTCTTCCCATGAGGCACGTTTCTTGTTTTTATTCTTGTAATCGTTATTCGTTGTATCCCATAAACATTTGTAAGACCGAAAAAGGTCTATAAGTCGCAATACTACATCATTTGTCCACATTGTTACACAATATTATCGCAAACACGTCAACACTATGTGATTTACGTACCTCGTCTGAACGCAATGCCGTGCGGGATCGTACGACGGCGGCAAGGTCATGCGACGTTGCCAGACATGTCGCGCGAAGTCGGGCGACGTAACATGATGTCACTGGGGAGCGGGGACGCCCGTTGTGTGTGGGATCATAGTCCTCTAGTAAACTCGAGCGAATTTTGTTGATAATAGATTTTATGGTGTCTTATGTGCCGCCAAACAACTGCAGTATCTATTAAAGATATGTTTACTTATTACTAACTGCTAATATAATATTTAAACAATACCTACAGATTACTATGACTCAGTTCCATACACTTAACCCTTTCAGAGAAGTGGTGCGACACGTTAAATCTATGGATCTCTCAAGGCCAGTCACCATCGCTATTTCTGCTGGCGCTACGGCTGACAAAGCGGTAAGTATTAAAAGGAAAAAGTCTGATCACAGTATGATATCGGTAATTCGGTACTTACTTAAGAACTTCAATGATGATTCTAGCAACTTTAATAAAACAACATCTTGTTTATAACCAGGGTCGTCACCTGGACGTGATCGGCTTCAACCGGTACAACGGATGGTACGCCAATCCCGGCCAGACGCAACAGATCACCAACAACGTGGTAGAGGAGGCCAGCAACTGGCACCGCATCCACAACAAGCCCGTCATCATGTTAGAGTACGGAGCCGACACTATCGAAGGCCTGCACTTGGTAAGTCTTGTGAACGTTGACAGTCATTTTGGCTTGTAACTGTACCACAAGGCCTGGTTCGAGGTATCCCGGGAAAAGAGTTCCTGTAAGAAATAGGGAATGCCTTTGCCCGTTAGTGGGACAATATATGCTAAACAAAAAAAACTGTTCCACTGGCACTCTGCTAGATTTCTAAATTCAAAATATATTTAACTGTTGCCCTAGGTCAGAGGTACTTATGAAATGTTAACCCTCTCCAGCTGCGTCCCCAAAAGAAGTACCCAACGCTCTACAACGCCTACATATTCATTCCGGGTCTATTTGTAATAAAGTGTTCCGCTTCTCGATTATCTTAGTTGATTAAAGAAAGCATTGCAACCTGTAACATTGGTTACAAAATCAAGATTTTTCAAATCAATTTCACTGGACTAACGAAGTAACTCGTGATAGCCAAAGGTATTGGCTGCCTTTTATTGTGAACAAAATCATTGATATACTATTGTTGCTATGCAATTTATTTGATATGATAGTCATTATTATTGTTTCCCATCAGTACCCTGAGTACATCTGGTCGGAGGAGTACCAGTGCGTGTTGATCGCAGAACACTTCAAGGCATTCGATCACCTGCGGAAGGCAGGCTTCTTCGCTGGAGAGTTCATCTGGAACTTCGCTGACTTCAAGACACCGCAGTGTAAGTACACAATTATTCATTTTATCTATGTCATCATGAGGTAGAACTTTATACTAAAAAAGTTTTGGGATCTTAGAGGTACTTGATATGGCTAGTATCTAAAGAGGCTATACTTAGGCTTTTGTAACCTATTCGTGGTGAAGGGAATCGACTTTTTTTGTCGTGCATTGCCTTCCAAGATCAAACCACATGTGGTCTCAGCCCAAAATGTAAACCAATTTAAATATTGACTGGACAAACTTATATTATACTGCAAGAAGAATCTAAGGGGAAACAACAAGATACAGGCAGCTATCAGTTGTCTCAACTGCCTGTCTGATGATAAATAATAATAATCAATAAACGAAATTTGAAAAGGACTTAACGTCTTTTCTAGAATTTGTCGCTATTAGGTATATCGGTGTTCATATTTTAACAATACTTTCAATTAAAAATGTTTTTCATAGTATTTTAGATTGAAAGTATTCATGGCAGAAAGTTGAACAGCTTCACAGACAGCATTGAGATTGTCTTGTTGTTACTTAGGGAGGGTAGGCAAAGGCCCTCAGCGTCGTGGAGACCGCCGGCATCCACACATTCGACACCTCAAGTGGTTGCGCTGTAAGCGACAACGATCCTTCTTTATGATCATATCGAATGATGGATTTAGAAATAGGGTGGTGGTGTACAAGCACACGAACTTGTCATGCCTGTGATCAGCATGCATGGTATCTGCAAGACGGAATGAACTGATTTGCATGCTTACAAAGTTCTACCGGACAATAATAGCATCATCCCTTTTTCGCAAAACATAGCCCTCGGTCTTCTTTAACTTCAATCTGGTTTTCATTGCTCTAGACTCTTTTGTGAACACTAAGCACCAAGTTGCCACATTATCCTTGTTAAAGCATGAACGAAAAAGATGTGTATTTTTTTTTTTGCATATACTGAATTTTCTGATTTGTGATCGATGATGATTATTCTTCAAACTTTCCAATGAATATAAATGTTGTTATTCCAATTGCAGCGATAACTCGCGTGGGTGGCAACAAGAAGGGTATATTCACCCGTAACCGGCAACCGAAGGCGGCCGCACATCTCCTGCGGTCTCGCTACCACGCGCTTGCGACTTCCGACTACGGGGTGTCCCTCCCCGAGACGACGTACTACATAAGTGACAAACAACCCGCAAAGCACCAAGAGTTGTAACCGACCGCTGCCATAACCACCAAATTGTTTATTATTATAGGTTTCACAAGTACACACACTAAAATTAGAGATTTATGGATTACTTCGCGATTCAATTTCGTTTTTATGACCGTGGATATCTGCTGGTTGCCAGGCCTTGCCCTAAGCTGAGAATTTACCTGCCTACTGTATTTTCTCTTAACACAACCTTAATGATAAAATTATTATCTGTAAACGAGAGGGCTTATTAACCGCAAAGTAATCTCTAAATCAATAATTTCTTTAATTTGCATAGGTTTATATTTTCTAGTTCAAATGTCACACCAAACGAGCAAGCGACTGAAGTACTTGCTCCAAACGATTTTGTGCCACAAGTATGCGACCACGCATTGGTACTTAATAGCAGAACTTAGCTCTATTATTGTCAATAAACTTTAGTTAATTAGTGCCTATGAATTATGTAAGATAACTCGACCAAACTGTAGACTTTATATCTAGATGCCTTATGTATTTACATGGTCAAGCGCCATTAATAGTAGATAAAATATAACTATAGGTACCTATCAAACACCTCAAATTTTCGACGGAAGAATATATAAAAAATCCCCTTATTAAGTACCCACCCACGTATTTTAAAGTTAATTAATAAATAGGGTTTTCGCAAAGAGACATGAATGTTAGTTTTAAGTGTATTACACCATTTTCCGTCTGGAGCCTTAAGGTTTTCTTCGTCTGGCCCATCACACCTGAGTGGACAAAAAGTGCAGTGGAAACGACTTTTTGCTCACTCACATGTCTCATTGTGACTATTTTGATGTCTTAAGTACTGCTTACCCATATGAAGTGGGTACCTACATAATTAATTAAGTATTTACAGTAAAGTAACATGAAAAAAAACGAACTGCCTTAGTGAAACGGGTGGGTACCTAAGTAAAAGTAGGTACTAATAAATGCCTACTTTTAAAACCTACCTAACTGAGGGAGTTTGTTGTTCTACTGAGCTGTTGTATTTTTGTAATAAAAAATGATGGTACAACATTGTTATGAAAAACCCATAGGTATGTAATTATTTTTATTTATATTCAATTTAATATTAATTAATTAATTAAATAAACATGTAAATATTTATTGTAACGCAAATAAAGTACAAAATAGTAGCGACCGTTATTTTATTTCAAAATCAAAAGTCATTTATTCAAATTAGTCTGAAAATTTACATTTAGATATTTCTAGGTTTGCTTTCATCAAGCATCACCCGTGAGAGACCAAATTATCAGAAATAGACTTAGGTACTTCAATTCTAAATGTGGCCCTGAACCACCGAGCGAGGCAGCAAGCCACGCTTCCCATGTACTTGGTTGGGTGGTAATTTCAAGTACCTATAAGTTCACCGAATTAAACAACAACATATTTTTATTTTCATCACTAGGTGATTTTAAATTGTGTCCCAATACGGATTTGCCCGGCAACCTGTCTTCCCAGGAACGTTGGGACGTGCCGCTCTGCAGTTTTATACGGAATACTCTGTTAAATACGTCAACTAATACTGTGGAGCGTTCCGTCTGCTGGCCGTGGGGGAATGGGAGTCGGGCTTATAACTTCAGACACTCCCCATCATCCACCATTGGCACCATGATGGATGACATTTCATTTCGATTCGCTTAGGCGCACCTTGCGTTGCTCCACATTGATATCACTGCGGTTAAGCTGTCGACAGCCTCGGACACCATGGCCTGTCCTGCTACAGGTGCGCAGGTCGCATTGCACGGCACGCCAGTTTGAACGACATTATTCGTCGAGCCCTTGTTAGCGCCAGCGTACCAGCGGTTTTAGAACCAAACGGCTTGGTAAGTGACGATGGGAAGAGACCAGACGACATGACGTTAGTGCCTTGGAAGGTGGGTAGGCCTTTGGAGTGAGACGCAACCTGTGTCGACACCCTTGCGCCGAATGCACCATCTCACGTTGCAAGCTCGGCGGGCTGTGCGGGCGCTGCTGCTGCGGCTGCTGAAATCCTCAAGCGGCCCGAATACTGTAACCTGTAACCTTATTGGTTACTACAGTTTTGAGCCGTTTGGGGTCGAAACGCTCGGGTCATGGGGCCCGAGTGCGCGTCTCTTTTTTAGGGAAATCTCTCGCCGACTGATCGACACTTCGCGTGGCCAAAGAATTAGCAATGCCATTCAACGTGGCAATGCTGCCAGTCCTCTGGGCACGTTTCCGGATGATAGCGATGCGGAGGAGTACTTTAACGTCTAATCAGTGTCTTATTGTCGTCGTTGTATACAGGTGTAAGGGACAGCCCTCCACAAACTGATGGGGTGAATTCAGTATATCATACTAAAATGACTGGTTCAAGAAATTATTTTAGGAATGTTATGGGAATTCAATAAATTTAATTTGTTGATTTGCTGATTTCACGCGTCGTTCGTTAGATTATTTCAACATCCATTGTGGGATTTTTGAATTTATCCGTATTATATATACATAAATCTACTGCTACGTACAGGGTAATGTGTAATTTTACATTGAAATGAAGGGATAACTGTTTTTTTTTATTTCGGGGGAAAAATTCCGGTGGAATATGATTCAAAACAAAGAGATTAAAACACATATAGAGAGGACATTGGGAATATTTTCATACAATAATTTTCATCCTGAATATTTTCGATTTTGACACACGAATGCTATCTGACAAGCGGACGTATGACACAGATGACACTACACAGAACGAATTGTTACTAAGTAGTAACAAGTTTTGGAATACGATTTTCTTCGTCATGACCCGTCTATAGCTCGGAAATATTTAAATGTCTTTGTGTCTTATGAATGCGACCTGACAAGGCGACGTATCGCACTGGACTGATCGACTTGTTACTAATTTGTAACAGGTTTTGGAATTGTCAGTTTCTTGGTCTTGTCCCGTCTATAGCTAGTTATATTTGAATGTCTTTGATTCAAAATAAGGAGCTGAATGCATCCCTGTCAGTTTGTTGAGGGCTGTCCCTTACACCCTGTATATAAAGGTACCTACTTAATTTTCGTCTCAATTTTTATTATTATTTTAGTTCTGTTTGTTGTTAGATTATTCATTTAATAGTTTATAATTAATTATGTATGTAGTAGTTTGACAATAATATCATGAAAATATGTATACCATAAATAACCAGTACCTACAATTCATTCGAATTGTCAAGTCAAGACCACAGACTACTATATAATACGTCAAGACAACATCAACGTCAAAGTCAAAAACACGTGTTTATGTTTTTCATGAAAGTAAACAATTTCTTAGGATTTAAAAGCAAAAATTAGAAATACAAGTCCTTAATTAATATGGATTGCATACAATGTGAACAACTCGCCAAATATAAATGTCCTGTATGCAGAGAGCCTTAGTAAGTACAATACTGATTATGTGAAGTAAAACTAACAAAACCGAAAGTAATCATAACTTAATAACTTTGTTATAGCTGCTCAGTGCCGTGCTATAAGAACCACAAACAGACACCTTGCAGTCCCCCACCAGAACCACTAAAGCAGGCAAATGATTCAAATGATAAAGAAAGAGAATATGACTATCCTACAGAAGACACAGTGCCACTTGATAAATTAAAACAACTAGGTAAGTCTTAGTTCTAGACTTTCAAGCTAATGATGCCTAAGTAGGTTAGCATAATCAGCCTATAACATTCCCAGTGCTGGGATACGGACCTCCTCTCTGTGACAGGGTAGCCCATGTAGATTAAAATTTCTTAATCCTATAGTATTTAAGTCTTCCATATAGTGCTTTTGCCTAATTTTAAATGATGAAAATCTGATTATGTAGCTTTTATCTTACCAGCTCAGCGCATCATATCAGCGCTTAGCAATTAGTAGTTATTATTTTATGAGGATGAACAAATCTGCAATATAGGCTACAGGTTTGATCACTAATTTTGAGAATAAAAATAAATGTTTATGCAGTTGACTGATTTAAAACATCAATTTACAGAGCAATCCACAGATTTGAAGAAATGTTTGGAGAATCCCCATGTGAGAGAAATATTGGAGTTACTGGATAAGTCACCATATCCAGATGAATTGATGAAGGAGTACATGCAAGAGCCTATCTTCACAGAATTTGTTGATGCGTGTTTGAAAGTTGTACAGCCACAAGATGACAATGATAAATAATAAACTAGTTTAGCATATTTTCAACTTTTATTTCATTAAATTGTTCCACATCCTCTGCATCTAGGCACTACAAGCAATAGTGGGTATATGTATAGACATGTTTGAAATGTGGTTAACCGATTCATGGCCAATGACTCAACAGTTGAGTCATTAAAAAACCTTTAGGGAGGCCGATGGCTCAATTGGTGAGTCAAACCAAAATTGTATAAAAACGGATATTAAAAAAAAAATATCACTTAAACTACCATTTTTCAGATCTCATTAAACATTTCCGTGAATATCAGACCTGGCCCTTCATTTTACAGAATATTTTTAATAGTCAGGTGTCATAAACCTTTTGTTAGCCGATAGCCGAGGTGGCCGATTCATGGCCAATGACTCAATAGTTGAGTCAAACGTGTGCCGACACGTTATGGGCCGAAATGTTATGTGCACATGGGTGAAGTTAAATCTATCTACTTCGATTTTTATACATACTATCTGTATATTTTTATACAGGTATTTCTCTAATAAGATTATATTACATGTTCTGTTTTTTTTTCTATAGAGACCTCATTATTCATTTTATTTTCATTCATATGAAAACTATTTTTTTTTCTTTTAATATCTTCGTCTTCATCAGAGTCCAAAATTTCTTCAATGCTAGTATCTGAACTGTTGTTAGAAACTACATTGCAACTATTACGAGATTCAGTGAATGGACGCTTCTTTGGTATACTTTTTTGTAAAATCGATTGACTACAGCTTGGAAAACCTTGATTTTCCTTATCTTCATTTTGTTGATCATGGAAATCAGTAAACATTGCCTGGCTACATTCAGTAAAATCGTCGTAGTCCTGATTATCTACAAATAATATTACAATAATAAATAATGATTGAAAACATGTAGGTAAGCTTACTAAAATGTTTACTACCTCTGCAATATTTCATTAAAATAAAAAAATACTACCTTGAAACGCCATATTCACATTTAATATCCACAAATTCGAATAGGAGAACACAGTAACACGTTTCTGGTTGTCAGACTGGCTCGAATGATGGCGAAAAGCATTAAATCATTACAAGGAGCCAATGACTCATCAGTTGAGTCATCCTTCAGGGAGGCCGATGACTCAAATGGTGAGCCACCGACCAATGAATGGGGCCTGGCTGAAATGTTCACGAAAATGAAGGTGGCAATGAATCGGTTAAAAAAGATTTCTTCAGTTGATTACTGAAGCCATTAAGCTCCACTTATTACTGCTTTATGCCTGAATTTACAATTTTCTTTGCCTTCAGAGCTTTGTCACAATATGCGGCTAAACAGACAAGAACTGATAAACCACCATTGCCATAAAATAGTCATTATGCTGAAGGAGTAAATGCCAATTGAATAAATAAGAATAACAAAATGGAGCTGGTATTGCAACACTTCACTAAGTAAGCAGTTCATATAAATGAACCTAAATAATTCAAATAAAGATCATGTTTGGTTGAGCAAATGTTATGAAAATAAGCTTCACATTCGAATATCAACTTTTATGGTATTTTTACACTTTAGTTTAAAAAATATATAAGTTGCAGTGTAAATAAATGAGAGAATGTTCATATTCTAATAAAACCCTGACTTGGCAAAGTAAAGAATAGAACAGATAATTATTTTAAAGTCAAAGAGCTGTCTGCGAATCTCACCCGTAGAAACCAAATTAAATATCCCAGTGTCAAGATCTAAACAAATAAAAAAAAACAGAGTTTAAAAAATCAAAAATTTATTTCATGTAACAAGCAAATTGTTTCTTATAAAAATACATGCTTAGATCATTTAATTATTCTCCAATCAATGCGGCTCTTAATAAATTTTCAAATTCCAATGATTTCTGTCTCCCTTCTTCAATTTGTTGTTCAAGCTGTTGGACAGCTTCTACACAGTTGTTATATTTGGATATGCTTACATCCTTTTGCTTTATACTTTCATCAACTAATGTGCGATCCTTGTCTTCTAACATTAGGTAATCTAGTGAATCTATTTCTATTTTGCGACGTTTGGCCTCGACGTAAAAGTCAATATCATCTTCATATTCTAAAGCTTTGTGCTTCAATTCATTTATAACTTTTACTTCATGCAACCAAAGTGCATTGCGATATTCTTCCAAAACAGATTTCTCATAAACTGCAAACCTGTTTTCAAAATTATTCAGTCTGTTAATCTTTTCGTAAACGATTATATTCATAAAGTCTAAAAGATTATAGTGAGCAAAGTATTTGTTGAAATCCTCACAGGGCATGCTTATATTTGAGAGTTCCTTTGGTAGCACAGCTACTACTCTGCATAACACTTCTTCAGGATTTTCGAACCAACCAATCTGATTGCAGTAGCTACTCATTTGCTCTTGCATGCTTATTGCGTTTACGGGATTAAAATCTGATGAAGGATTGGGCAATTTCAATTGACTCATAATCCGTTTGATTGCCAACACATTATCAGAAGTCTTAGCACTACTTGGTATAAACTCATAAGGTTTCGGGTAAGGAGATGTGCTGTCCAAGTATGGCTGAAACTCTAATGGAAATAATGAATAATTGAACAAATCTTCATTTGTGATGACTTTGGTTAGATTGTCCACAGCAGTGTTGTAACACATGATCAATTTGTATAAATCTCTCATTACGACATGCATACGGCTATCGTTTTCCAGTCTTAATCTGCACCATATCTCATTTCCAAGGTATCTTTGACAAATAGACTTCAAGTGATCTATTTCTAATGGTGGGGTTTGTGGGAATTTTTTCGCCAACCATTTCATAGCGCTCTTAGAGGATGCATTCAATGATTCGTAAACATTCTGCGAGTCTATAACGAACGTCTTGTACCCTGATATGACATTTTTCTGTACAAGATTTGACAATAGGACTTCTAAGCGTTGCTGAAAACGTTCCACTTTTGGAATGATGACGGCGACGGGAACTACCTGGTATGGATATTTGTGCTTGAGTGTAGCTTCTATTGTTTCCACAACATCGTTATCATGTTCAGTGGCATAGAACAATACAGCATTAGCACCTTCTATAGCCTCATTAATATTCATATCTTTACCAGTCAAACTAACAGATATAGCAAAATCCATCAAATGATTCCAAGAGTGTTTCCCAACATGTATCAGTGCATTAGACTCTTCATGTTGCTTTCTGTCACTGAAAACATCCAATATCCATTTTTCAATGTTAATCTTTTTGTGTAACCATTTCATTGCACCAGGAGATACCAGAGTTACTTTCCAAAAGAAACATTTATCATAAGGATAGCTTATTTGTTTCATACGCTTCAACAAAGGTGATCTTATTATTTCCATGATGTTATATGGTTCCGGGGTTGGTAATTGTCTCAGTTCCCCAGTAAATTTGTAGCCCCTGTGAACAGCATTCATATTCTTTAATGTGGCATTTTCAACTAATCGCCTCAAATGTGATGCTTCTTCAAGTGGAGTTTTACGAGTTAGCCATACGGGTGTATCTTCTAGTAGACTCCTCCTTTTAATATTTCTAGTATATTGTTTCCTCCATACATGAAACCATTTTTTCATTATACGATGCGTTAATAATATCTCAGCTTTTAATTCAGACTCCGATATCTCATGGGATAAATTCACCAATATTTCATCAGTTACTGTATTCGCAAACTGCATTAAACTGTTAAACTTTTCCAATTCTTCTTGCAATATATTTTTTACAGTTGAATCATTTACTTCACTAACAAGTTCTTCAACAAGATCCGCTGATTCTCTATCAACTCTTTCTCTAAACTTCTTTTCTTCTTCAGCTTTTCGTTTTAGTTCAGCTTTCTTTTCTTCTTCTAATTTTTTCTTTAATTCTTCTTGTATCCTTTGCTCTTCTTTTTTACGTTTTTCCTCTTGTAATCTGAGTTCTTCTTGCTTTCTTCGCGCTTCTTCTTGCTTCTTTCGTGCTTCGTCTTTGCGCCTTTCTTCTTCTTGTCGTCGCATTTCTAGTTTTCTCATTTCCTCCTCTCTTTTCATTTTTTCTTGCAGTTGTCTTTCCTCTTCCTGCCTTATTCTTTCGGCATTTAGACGTTGAATCTCGGCCTGCTTTTGGTCTTCGTCCTCATTTTGGTTAAATTCGTAAACGGTAGGATTTTCGGTGGTTGCTATTGAATTTAATATATTATCAGCCACTGTCTGTGCTTTATTTTTGCTATGAAATATTGAATAGCTTTTAGCGTCCGAGCCATTCGGCAGGATAATTGCACTTTTGAAAAGGCTTCCTGGCGACAACTTGCTAGTTGTAGCTTCACCGTTAGCAAATATTGACTGCGGCTTTGCCGGATCTTCTGCATTGCCAGGTTTTGCAAAAACATTCGTAACTTCTGGCTGCTTTGCAAAAGTACCAAATATATTACTTGGACTTGGTTTGTCTTCACTTCCTGATGGCAGGGCAGGCTTAGCAAATATATTACCGCCTTTTTCAAAAGCAACTGTACTATCGGGTTTTGAAAACAGATCAGTTTTAGCACCAGAGAATATACTTTTATTAGTAAATAATGCCGGTTTATCTGTAGTTTTTTCTTCCTTTGCTGCAAACACATTTTTAGGTATGGTACTTGTAAACAAATTCGTTGAAGGCTTTGTTGGAATGGGTTGTGCGAAAACAGCATTATTTTCTGGTTTCTTGAATAAATTATCTTCTGGCTTCAATCCCTTAAAAAGAGGAAGTGAGTTTTGACCTTTATCATTTTTAATTTTTCCGAATATGTTATTAGTTTCTGGAACTGCATTACTTTCGAATAGGCGTTTAACTGTTTCTTTTCCAGTAAATAAATTGGAAACAATCGTTTCTTGAGGATTAGAAAATGAGAATATTTTTTTCGTATCATTATTGAACATTTTTTCAGGAGAATTTTTAATGATATCAGTGGATGCAACTGTAATAGCTGGTTTAAATAAAAACAGATTGGTTTCACTTGATGTGTTTGGTGGTTTAAACATGGTGGATGGCGGTGCGATTGCTGGAGCACTAAATTTATGTTTCGGGCTTGAAGTTATTACATCAGGTTTAGCAAAAACGTTCATTTTACTTTCTGGTGCTTTGTCAGCCGCATACATAATTTTTCCACCTTGAGATAATCTTTGAATCTCCGCTTTCAGTAATTGTATATCTTTGTTGCTATCATTCAAAGTATTGTAGCCTTGATCATCGGCGGTCAAAGCACTTTCTTTTAATCTGCCATCCGAGTTAAAACTGGTGTACAGAATGTGCCGGCTGTATCCAGCATCTGGTAGTTGTCCGCCAGCAATAATTTCGCCAACCGTCAGGTTCCTTTTAGATTCGATAAGTTGTATAGCTCTTGCTGTAGGATAAGGATCGCTATCTTCTATAAACATATTTCTATCTAGTATAATTGTTATTTCACCATCACAGTCCTCAGTTCTCGCGAGTCGGAGTCCATAGTGATTGATAAACGATTTCAAATTTTCTACAGTTTCAAAAGCAAGAGAATTCATCACTTCTTCTGCAGGGTAGCGAGAGCCTCCTCTAGGAGCGTACGCTTTGACTATTCTAGCGAGAGCCCGCGCGCGCACGTCGTTGAAGTACCGTAGCAGAATGCACGCTTGCAGGTACGTCGCCTCATCTCTCACTAGTCTGAAGAATCTCACATAGTTGTTGTTGTCTATCGCGTTGAACACCTTGATGGCGAAAACTATAGGTCCCGACTTCTGGATTTCTATAGGCAGCTGCTTGATCTGTGATAAAAATAACACAATTTTCAGTTTTTTTTCTTTAAATATGATAATTTCAAGAGAGATTCAAGTAAAAACATACGAACCTCCCACCAAAAGTTAGCGTCACCCATGTTAAGCAGCGCGACATAACCTCTGAACTCGGCTTCTCTAGGTTTTTGTTCAGGGCCCACATCAGCATACATATGTTTTAACGTTTGTAGGCATTTGGTAAGATTATCAGTGTTTAACTTCTGATCGAACTGCGTGTGTTCGAGATCGGCGAGCCGCGCAGCACAGTGCGCATGAAATCGAGCGCACATTTCCACCAAGCAAATAGACTCTGAAAATAAAAGTAATTGTACATGGACAGTACTGTAATGAAAGGAAATTGGATAAATTATAATGTTTCAAGCTTACCAGTACAACACAGAGCCTGCTGTGTTATGTCCTTCCTGATACCGCGAAATCGATCCCACATGAAATGGAACCAATCTGCCAATGAGACCTGAAAAATGAAGTATCATAATATATTATTGTTGTGAGCAAATGAGCAGAACCGATCACTGGTTTCAGTCAAAAAACAATCCACCTTTTGTGCATTCAAATCGTCCCACAGCCTGTCTATTTTTTCTTTCTATAGTTGTTGCGTTTTCACTTTGCAATAGTGGTCATTGGCCCATTTACATTTATTCACGTTCTTAACTTTAAAAACGATAATCGACATAATATTGTGATCCTCGACATTTCTTAAAACTTAAAACATAGTTAAATGTTTTGGTTGTGCGAAAATTAAGAAAAAGGGCAATGATCGCTATTGCCATGCTACATTCAATATCCACATTTAATACTTGCAGTCCATCTATCTAAAATTTAAATCAATTGCCACATTGACGTATGACGGAGCATCACTCGACCGACTGTTTTTTTTGTATTTTGGCTCCCTATTGCCTGGACATGGTGTGTATAAAAGAAAATTTAGACAATGACATATGAAAAAAAAAAGGAAAATTTTAGGGACCTGTCGTTTGGTATCGGCGATCTCATGCAGCAGGTATGCGCAGGTGCGCATAAGCACAGCCGGGGGCCGCAGCTCGTAGCACATCGGTATCTCCTGGTCGGCTGAACTGCGGCTGTACTGCTTCACTGCGCGCCACGGCTCCAGTTCACCGTCAGAATCCAACACAGTTTCTAGGGTCATCACCTGGAGTAAAATATGGAAGCGTGTTAAAAAAATATATAATAGGCTACATTTCCCAAACATATTTATGTATAGTATTAAGTCCAGTGGGGCAATGCACTCTCACTGTAAATTGATGACTAAAACCACGAATTTGCTGTCTTAGACTTATTTTTCATTGTTTAAATTAAACTATTCTCTTAATATCAAATTTAATCTATATATATAAAATTCAAAGTCCTGACTGACTGACTGATATATCAACGCACAGCCCAAACCGCTGGTCCTAGAGACATGAAATTTGGAGGGTGTATTCTTTGTGAAGGGTAGGTATCCACTAAGAAAGGGTTTTTCGAAATTCCACCTCTAAGAGGGTGAAATGGGGTGTTGAATTTTCTATGAAACTTTTTATTCTCGCAGTCGATTGACTTGAAAATTAGTGTACATACTTTTCAGATAAAATTATGAGATACGTATATCACAGTTTTTCCAAAATCATCCCCCAATTTAAAAATTCAATGTCGTGATTGGCTGACTGATATATCAACGCAAAGCCCAATCCGCTGGTTCTAGAGACATGAAATTTGGAGCGTGTATTCTTTGTAAAGAGTAGGTATTCATTAAGAAAGGGTTTTTGGAAATTCCACCTCTAAGAGGGTGAAATGGGGTGTTGAATTTTCTATGAAACTTTTTATTCTCGCAGTCGATTGACTTGAAAATTAGTGTACATACTTTTCAGATAAAATTATGAGATACGGGTATCACAGTTTTTCCAAAATCATCCCCCAATTTAAAAATTTAATGTCTTGATTGGCTGACTGATATATCAACGCACAGCCCAATCCGCTGGTTCTAGAGTCATGAAATTTGGAGCGTGTATTCTTTGTAAAGAGTAGATAATCATTAAGAAGGGGTTTTTCGAAATTCCATCCCTAAAAGGGTGAAATGGGGTGTTGAATTTTCTATGAAATTTTTTATTCTCGCAGTCGATTGACTTGACAATTTGTGTACATACTCTTCAGATAAAATTATGAGATACATGTATCACAGTTTTTCCAAAATCATCCCTCAATTTAAGAATTCACTGTCGACTGGCTGACTGATACATCAACGCACAGCCCAATCGGCTGGTTCTAGAGACATAAAATTTGGAGGGTGCGTTCTTTGTGAAGAGTAAGTATCTGCTAAGAAACAGTTTTTTTAATTCCACCCCTAAGAGGGTGAAATGGGAAACTTTCTGTGAAACTTTTTATTCTCTGAGTCGATTGACTTGAAAATTTGTATACATACTTTTCAATTAAAATTATGAGATACGTGTATCACAGTTTTTTCAAAAATCAAAATCATCCCCCAACAGAGTCAAATAGGGCTTCGAAGCTCACGTAGACGGGCGCATGGCGCGCAGGGCGTGCGGGGCACGGGAGTATTTACCTATTAAGTAAGTAGGTAGGATTTTTCTGAGGAAGACGTCTGTAAATATGGTTTATTCCACAGATTTTTGCGTTGGCTCGTGATACACGACATCGATATTAAATGTTATGTAAAAGTTTAATGTCTTTAAATAGATTCCTAATTAATCATTTGATTGTTGTCACCGTTGTCCAATCTCAAACCAAGGTATCAATATTCACATAACAATATGTAAAGTACCTAATTGATATTACTATGAACTAATATTTGCAAGTTATAAGCAACTATATGAAAACCATGTATCTGCTTTACATAAATAGATTACTTATTATCCCAGAAGTAAGATCCCGTGGGCAATTCCCGAACTCCACGCGGGCGAAGCCGCGGGCATAAGCTAGTACTCGTATAAGATCCAGATCAAAGTGGTCTCACCTGATGTTCAGCTTGTCTGTGCAATAACTCCTTTTCTGGGCACATATCTTGACAGGTACCAATAGTAGCACCACCTACTTTGATACGGGATCCAGCACCACCCCAGGCTCTCAAAATCCTAAGAAAAATTAAACCACCATTGTTCATATAGAATCATAAACATTGTATAAGAGTGTCTAATTAAGAATATTCTATATTCTTAGTAATATATTCCTAAAATCTATATTCTTACACCTAAAAATTTATTTTTTTAATAATCGTTTTATACAAATAGTTTTATGTAAAATGTAAATAAATCATGTGAAATGTAAATAAATCATGTGAAATGTAAATAAATCATGTGAAATGTAAATAAATCATGTGATAGTTACTTGTCTCTTGCTTCCAGAATACGCCATTGTTCATCAGGGTTGAAGGATGCTTTGAAGCGTAGTTGGTGCAGTTCTGTGGCTGCCTCAATGGTGTTCAGGGATGTTTGAGTGGCCACCACTGTTACTGGAGCTTCAATAGCACTTGCTGGCTGCGCACTAAACAAACAACGATATTATTGATCTATTTCAATTATAGATTGGATGGCAGGACAACTTGTATGTCCTTAAACATGCACAATGGATTGAAAAGATTTTCCCAGCAGTGGGAATAATAATGAGGTATTGTACTGCTGTTATCAGTGTCAGCTGTTTCAGTTTTATTTTACAAAATAAAAGTAGGAATGTAATAGCACTGTTTATATCCATTCCAGGAACATTTTTGTTTTAATCTTTGGTATGAACGCGGATCCTGATTTTACTGCTGGAACCCGGATCCACATCAAAACAACATCACGCTTTATTTTTTATAGGTATCTTCAGTTTACTTTGCGGGTCCATGTTCTACCAAAGGTTAACGACAACATGGTAACAAAGCACTTACACATCCTTCTTTTTCTCACGTATTGGAAGTTTCTTTTTGACAGGTGTTTGTTTTACAGCCCTGGCTTGTGTTCTTAATTTTGATGGAGGAGTTTTGGGTTCAGGTTCAACATCCATGGCTAACAACAAACAAATACATTAAAACAAAGTTGTTTAGTAGATAATATAGAAAGTAAATAAATGTTGTGCCACCATACATTTCTGACGAGTGACTCTGTATGCTGATGCTCCACCCATCGCTGACAATTCCTCTTCAACATCAGAATCTGGCACCCAGTCAGGATCGTCTTCTTTCCTACTGCTGCGTCTACGTCTGGATGTCAGAAATAATGTCAAATAATATATTTCCACAATCATACTAATATTCATCAAAGCATTAAACATAGCAAGTTAATGAACTAGCTGCACCCTGGCGGTTTCACCCACTGCTCCACTTCTAAGGGTCATAGCAAGATGATAAATAGCCTATAGTCTTCTTCAAGAATTGAGCAGACAAATTGCAAAAATGATTTTTTCAAATCTGGCTGATAGATCCAGAGATTTACACAAAAAAACTTACTTAGCTTTATTATGTTAGTTTAGATTTATGAATCACACAATTCAAATGGATACTTACACCCTCATCTTACTACGAGTGACATCAAACATGAATCCATCATAAGCACCAGCATTGAGGACGGCCCGTTCAGAAGAGCTTGGTTGATCATACTCAATGATACAGATGTGACGCTTTGGAAACAATCTTATCTTCTGAACACGTCCAAACTTGCTGAAATGCTTTTTAGCTGCAGTGGCATCAAATAGAGAGTCCGGGACATTTGAGCATCTAAAATAACAAAATGAGCAGGTTTAACAATAGGCTGAATGTAAGTGTGTTTAACAAATACCAGGACCAGCAACCATTTTACAACATTAAAAATAAAGAGTTTTAAAAAGCATTTGATATTTATTGTACTCATTATTATTTAACCAACTGTTTAATCGAAATTCTAATAAATCTTATTAGAATTCTTTGGCGTAGCATTTTTTTTACATTTGTGCCGTAATAATGTAATTTATGTTGACCCCCAGGTGTGTCAACAACATAAATAACTTACGTGATTGATGTTTTAGGATTGATGAGAACATCGTGTAATGGACTCTTCAGTTTTTTACGCGGACTTGTAGCGGGCTGCATGTTTTTTCCTCTGCTTTTTCCCTCAAAACACCATCAGAAGGTTGTTATTTACGTCGTTTCAAGATCAAACACACACGAGGTCATAGCATCTTTTTTGCTGTATTACAAGACGGTAAGGCAATATTAGAGTTCAAGCTAAGAAAATAAGGAATTTTAATGTTTTTAGTTTTAGAATCTTTATCTATACTGTAGAATAGAGGCACGAATAACTGGACACATTCTCAAAATTAAATCATTGAACGTCTGACACTTGTTTGACAGCAACGTTTTTGTTTTTGATGGTTTTTGCTTTTTGACAACGTGTGTACGGCGATGTCATAGAGGAATAAGCTCTAAAGTTGGCATAGCTGGACTGACCCACTGCCAGAGTACATTGGCCATAAGACTATAGACGTTATTTAAAACTAGTTCATTCGCCGGCAAACGACATTGAAGCAAGCTCGAAATTTTTATGACACCTTGCCTTGAACAGGTTTGAATTGTTTCGATCCTTCATATAAGAGTTTCTTGGTTGACTTTTAGATAAATTCAAGAGAAAGTAGTCTGAAGAGCGAAATAGGAGAAAGAGAGAAATAGGTTAAGTAGTAGTAGTTCTATTTCAGTATCGGGTTGACCTTGTCCATAGAAACCATTTAAGCTCTGAGACTTACAAGCTTCAACCTTAGCTTAGGACACACCATTTCTAAGTTATGGGCCTTACTAAAAAAATCTGATTTTTTTTCCTTAAATTCATTTTCGGTTGCTGGTTTTCGTGAGTGTTTGGAACAAATGGATGCATGTCTCTTTGTGTGATTGGCAAATTTCGTAGTGTGCTATTTGTGTTTACCTCACCTCCTGCAAAAAACGGCATAACATTTTATTCTGTGCTTCGCTTCGTGCAGTTTCCATAGCTTATTACTCTATGTGCGATGTATTAATATGCTAAGAATTATAGATTTTCTCTAATGGTCTCACATAGTCACAAACAATAACATTGTTGTAAATCTAAACGGAAACGCAACAACCTATTAGATTTATTTAATTCATAGCACACAGTGATGCAGTTTACAATTTATACAATTAGTCGATAAAAAAATGTAGGCGATTTAAAGTGAAATAAGTTTGTTTATGTTAGAGCTTTTCCTTTTTTTTAACCCTATCTTACTTCTGGTAAAATAAATAATATACAACCCCAAAAGCTAGCGTTTAGGCTCTTTTTATAGTTAGGCAATACTGTGCAACTTTAAAAACAAAGGTTTAAAATATTTGTGGCTATGAATGTATCTGATCTGTAAAAATAATACATTTCTGTAATAATCCGATAGATGTCGTCGGTGAAATACTAAACTTTTCGACAACCAACAAGGTAGGAAATTATCAGGAACTTAATTCATGTTTTTCAGACTAATTTTTATATGTTTTATTTTAAGTATTTGATAATTATGTATGTTTTGCTTCTACTACTTCCTTTGATTTTTTCCAGTTTTTAGTAGCAACTGAACTGGTTACTGGCATAGTACACCATGCTAAGCAGCCAGGGTCTCATCTGATAGGTAAGTTTTAATTTTTTTAATAATTAACTCAGTACATATGTAGGTAGATATAGTCTTTCGCTACCTACGAAGGTATGCAGTTATCAATATTTTGGGTATTTATAAGTTTTTTTACGAGGTTCATTGAAATAAGAAGGCTAATTGTAGGTTAAATAGAAAGGTACCAAACAACCAAACAAATATTAGTTAAATATACCATCCTGTTAAGTTAGACACATGCGCGCACCATGATAGGTTTATCGATGAAAGACCACTAAAAAAAAGTTGATATTCGCGCAGACCAGGTAAGAATGGAGCAAAAGTGAGGATTCATATACTCAGCAGTGAGTGGAACAAGGTTATCCATAATGATTCGGAAGTCGAAAAAAAAAATTTAAATGTTGGGAGATTTTTATAATCTTTTCCTCTAACGAAGTTTATTAGGTCGCAAAAAAAAAATGCACGTGCATAGTTGGCTAAAGTTTAACACACATTGTAAGCGACGACGTGGGCTGCATTGTGAAAATCCACGTGTTGGATTGAGGTTGACATTTCCTTCGTGCTATTGCTTCATTACAGACTAAAAAAATCATACCATGCTCATTTCAAAAGTTTTTAAAAAAGCCATTGGATATCCCCAAAGACATTCAAATATATGGATATCCCAAAGCTGCCGTAGTCTCGTTTTCCAGATATCATATCACAATACTCCTTGAAAAAATGTTCTTCTCGTTACGGACCGGACCTACAACTAAAAAGGGAAAAATAAAAAACTTTTTTTGCAAATAATAAAGCCGACTTCAAAATAACACCAAAATGAAGTCAGTGGCATAAAAATTGAATCAAACAAACAAAAGTAACCGACTTTTGAAGCTAAAGTTTTTTTTGACTTTTTGGTGTTCTTTGAAGTCGGTTTTATAATTTGCGAAAAAGTTGGTTTATGGCCTTGTCAGGAATTATTTTGTTGTTGTGTTATCTATCTATGCCTAAACCGAGAAATGTGTATGATGATGTGTCCCTGGTACGGACAGATTGCAGACTGGCTACGTATACCGGACATTGGCAGATACTTCAGTAAATTATCTGTTTTACATTCAGACATTCGTCTGCAGTATGATCGAACCTTTAGGCTTGCTCACTTTTTAGACCGAACTTTTTAAAGAGAGATGAGTTTTACAAGCAACATAGACTGGTAAACAGCTAAACAAGTGTGCGGTGGCCTAAGATCATATGTGACGACAATTGTGACCGCGGATGATGTAACCACATTCCGTCGCGCAGAACGCGCCGTAGTTCCGGAACATGCCGGATGTACCTGTCACTTTCTAACTCCGCAACGTTGTTTTGGCAATTTTTGGCCCACAATGGCAGTTGTAGTGTGTTTTCAAGGCAAAATCGTTTTCCTGCCTCTCAGCTTAATAAGTTTTCTTGACTTCTTGTGACAGAGGACTTCTTGTTTCTAATCTCCTTGCTGCTGGTCTACTATACTTAGGTAGCTGAGCTTGATCATCCCCCGAAGCAGAAAGCTGGTCACTTGTCACTTTGTGTCTCCGTACTTTGTACTTACAGCAAAACGGTTGCCAAGCTTGTCAGTTCTTGCATTTTCTCAAAATCATAGCCATTCATTGTAGTGTGTTTATTAGTGGCAGTAATGAGTCTGATTTAATTGGCCATCACCATTCCTCCTTTTACTGAACAGGATCAGCAATTTGCTTAATTTCTTTAGTTACGTCCTGGTAGAAAGTTTGTTTACTGTGCTCTTAGGTAACTATTGAGAGTTTATAGCAAGGCTGGGATATGTTCAGGATGGAAACTTTCAAGGGGAAGTAAGGGGAACTTTGAACCTTAACCGTTGCAGCTACCCGAAAATAGACTTAGGAGACCTAGGTTAGGAAACCTAACGTCCATGTTATTCTTATTTAAAATCTTGCTGTTTCTTATGGGAAAAGATTTTTGTGATTTCTGAATTTGTTTGTACTCCAACCTGGGTCGGTCCTATAGAAGTTTATGATCAGTATTAGATCACAGGACAGGATCGATTGGCACCAATAAAATATTTTTTTGTAAAATGACAATTTTCTTGCTAACTGTACTTTTTTTTGAAAGCCTGTGAATGGGGATCAAAATTTCACGAAAAATTATTTATGGCGTCCTTAACTCCTAAGTCCATTCTCGTTTAGCTGCAACGGTTAAGGTAGTTCCCCTTACTGCCCCGCTGAATGTTTCCTCCCTGTACAGACCTACCTGTGCCGCATGTGCGTAAATAATTATTGCAAGTGTTTGATCAAAATTATCTTTCCTGTCTTCATGAGTATTTTTGCATTACCTCGGACAATTCATAGTGACTATGGCATAAGCATAAAACTGAGCGAATACCTTCAAAGTTATCATAAAATTAAAATTACTTTTTGGCAATTATATCTTGCTCCCTTACCTATCCTAGTTAATTCTCATATCGGTAAACTTTTTAGACAAGACTGTATTGGTTTCTTGCATAGACACCAGTCGATAGGTGGAACCTCCCAAATCTGTCTGATGATACATACACTTCGTTTATCGAGTTCAACGCTCATCAACAAGCAATATAAATATGATAATCCATAATTGGAGTAGGAGCTGTTTAGGCGTTCCGATGTTGCGGAGTGCGGTGAATCACCTCGTTGCGTGACGTCATCGCTATAAATTCGGGTGTCACATTCCGTTGGCAGGCGCATGCGGTTATATAAAAGAAAGTGGCGCGGCCGCGCGGCGACCTTGCTCGGTGAAAGGCGTGGCGCAAGTGGCACAGCCGGAACTCGCTCTTCCCACGGACCGATCCCGCGCCTCTCGCCCGCCATGCCGTTATGCGCTCGCGCAACTTTCGGTAACCGGTTTGATGTTAGCGAAAAAAATGCACTAGGCACGCTTGGACCGGTGCCAGCTTAGAGGATTCAGAGCGGTGGACATAAAACACGGAATGTAGCAAATTATCAGTATCGTTATCTACGTGAAAGCTTGTTCGAGATCGAAGCTATAATTTTTAAACGTCTTTCTCTAAGAAAATTGGTGAAATGCAAGAGCACAATGTCACGTAAGTCACACGGTCTATTCCTAGCGTTTACCATTTTTCATCGACAAAATTTTTTCAGACTTGTATAGGTACATTGCTATAAAATCTGTCTGGCTCTTTAAAAGTTTTTACAGACAATCTAGCGAGATAGGTTGGTAGTTACTAGGAGGTTTTAATTTCTCCAGATCCCAAGTCCAAGTCTAAAGCCCAAACTTGTAGGCATCATTTATAACAACTAAATCGATAACGCGCTTTCTTCTGAGGGTGTTGATATTACCTCCTTACTTAAATTGAACCTTCGCGGATATAATGGTCAGCGAGAGAAATCCGCAGCGACCTTGGGCTATTGCGAAATGCTCAATGAAAGGTAATTTTGTGGTGATGACAAGGACTTGTTATATAGCTTGATGATACTAAATCTTTATTGTTTGTTACACGTTTAGTGGCTATGATTTGTGTGCGGTTTATACCATGCTATATTTTTCAAATATTTTCTAAGAAAGTGACATAATTTTGGATGTTATTGGTCGAGATCTTGTTGGGTGAAACGGTTTTGTTTCCCCGGAATATAGACATATGCTGAACTGTCTAGGTATGGACGTTATGGTACGAAAATATCTAATGGTGTAGCTATTTATAAGGCCTTCGATACAAGATTAGAAGAAGAATTAAGATGAGACAGAAGGGTTACCTTTTGCGCACCCCAGGACCGGGGATCTTCAAACGACACCTTCCCTCCAAAACCCAACTTGGGATTTAGTAGTTTATTGTACTGCATCCCCGTTTAACCTCTATTCCCCCGTTTACCCCAAATTGGGTAATTTACGGGGGGTTTTCTCACGTAAATTAGTACTTTCCTACTTGAAGTATATTCCATGAGCTTTTACTCTATAATTAATGTGGATTTGAGCTTTGATATCGCCTGCACTGGACCTTATTTACTGCTTAAATTATCTACTGTCTACAATTCTGCAAGTCTTCTACAAAAAGTAAATGAAAATCTACTTTCAAATCTCTTAGCTATTCAACAACAAAAACCCGTCACTGTTCACGATTCTTCGGCTCGTTTTCCTGGTTAGACTATACTCAGACAATACGATAAGTACGTTTAGAAACTGGTAGTTTACTAGAATTGACAAACAGTTCAGGAAATTTCAGGGAACTCAGTTTTAAATCTATAGGGATATAGGTACACGTATAATAGAATCTAAAAAATCGTGAAGATCCTAATTATTCAAATGCTCGATTCACCGATACTTATGAGGAAAAAATGCAAAGACCCATTAATACTTATTTTGGGCACATAATTCGTGTAGATACAAAAGGACATTACCGGTCTCTGATGACTCTCTGTGGAAAGCGTATCGAGCAAGCCTTTTGATTTAAACTCACAACCCTCAGAATGCATTTTTTGCAGCGAATGTTAATTAACATTTTTATTTCAAGAAGGTTTTATTCGCGTATGTTTCGAACGAGGAGGCTTGTAATTGTGCAAGTGAGACAGAATATAGCGATGTTCGTAGTCGTGTTGGCCTAGAATTCAGACAATTTCCGATTGCCACGGTCGGTCCGGGCGGGGAGGCGGCATCGCCTAGCAACAGATAGACGCGATCGGCGCACACGTTTACTTGTGAGGAAAATTGACTTTATATTGACCCAGCAGCTTGTTTATTTAGGCAGTAAATGAAACTATACGTATTAACTTTATAAAAAAAAACTTGCGTCCTTTAAAAAGGCATTGCAAAAAGGTGGCTGCTACAATTTGCCTTTCGATCAACGAGCTAAAGATTTGAGGGGTTTTTTTTCTATTTCCTCCTTATTGTTTTGGGGGTTTTTATCCACAAGGATACGTCAACTCCATTGTATTTTAAAACTAAATATAGATTTGAGGGTTGAAATGTGGAATATCGTGTTAATATCGAAACCAGTTATAAAACATGCGATGTAGACATAGTTGCACAGACTACCGCATTTATCCAACATTTTCTAACTCAAAGCTCTGAACATACCTCATACCCGTATAGTTACAGCAGTGGTGGCTCCACCTCGGATCAGACGAACTAACGGTAAAGACAATTTACAGCTCACACAAGGTCGATTGAAATGAAGAAACAAACAATTATTTGAAATGGCCTTATATCAGCATAATGTTGATTTCATTCAAGATATAGGACAATTTATCACGACAATACACTTTCTGATAACATTATCTAATCAAGGTAGACAATGATGCTAGATCGCTAAGGCTGATTTAGGAGTACCTGCGTATGCGTAGTACGTACGTACGTGTACGTATGTCCTTTGAAAATAATCTAGGATTAGTATGAAGAAAATATCCAAAAAATATTCTGGAGAAATCTAGAATTAGCTTTGCAATGCATAAATTCGCCACCATGTGCTTGCTACAAGAGTTTGCACATGGCAAAGAACTCCTTTTAAAGCATATTTTTTGGTTATATCAAAACGGATGTGCTTTCAACAAGTGATCTATTATCATCATCTGTGTCCGTAACTTGGGTTGGAGATATTGAGGGGTGACTGTTGAAGTTTTATCTGTAGTGAGAGGTTCACCTGCTTCAGTGGAGGCATGGAACAATACGGAGCGGACGACACGTGCGGTGCGGCGGCCGCGAACCCGGATGCGGCCGGATGACGTAACGCAGCCTTCACTCCCCCCACCCCCCGAGCCGCGCACGCTCCGCGACAACCTCCCCCCTTGCTGCACCCACCTCTTCGTGTCTGGTCGACCGTCTGAGCCGACATTGCCGCGCTTTGATCTCATGTTAGCCTGTCTTGTCAATGCTCTACTTATTTAATTAATCCCTTATACGGCGTTAGAGGGGCGATAGTCAGTTCCTGGGTGTAACTATCTGAGAACAGACACACTATACAGTTAGATAAACCTCTGATTATTGAGAGATAGATTGCTATCTGGTAGATACCGAAGGGGTGAACATTAACATTGTTGGTTTTGGAAGTGTGCGCATGCATATTGACATTGAAAACTGCATTGATAAGATAATGATAACAACGATTGAAATGCATATTATGCAATGTGAGATAAATAATGTGCCATCTACATATTAGCTATCCGATAGGGATAACTAGCATAGCTTTAAACCTCCCAAAAAAACTTCAAATTCAATTATCATAAAAACCTCAGTGTACAATATTTCCATTAGCTGCCCATTAGAAAGATTTAAGTTTAGTAGCTCAATATTTTACGTGGCGACGGCGATAGTCCGCCAGAAAATTATTCCAAGACTAATTAGCGAACATGCCTCGAAATATAATTATTATTTGAAATTATAAAGTACGTCGGCTACCCGTCACGGTCTGAGGCCGGCACGTCGACGTCCTACACTCTGCTTTTAATTATTTTTTTAAGTTTTCATTTCATTTTATAACCCAACTTTATTTGAACATGAAGTTTTACTACCCTGTGTGTGTTTTAGAAAATATTAGCACCATACTGTCCAAAACTATAAAGTAAATAGAATATGTCCATTATGTTTCCCATCAATTTAATTGCTTAGCTACTCGTAAGAACGGATGTGCTTTAGCGACGAATGTGAATATCCTTAACTCACAGAATACATCAATGTGTGACACAAGTGAAGAGTTGATAACTAACTTTTTTTTCGAGAACTTACATAACATTGCGGTAGGACGCTTCCCGGCTCGAATTTCCTGGTTTGTTTACCACATCCATTAATAGATAAGTCCTTCCTATGACGATTTAGTGTGTAATAATAACTAGTAATGATACTTCCTACCATCCTAGAATATATAACATTTTAATATCGAAGTTTTAACCGAAAATCGTCACGGGGTTAAAAACGAAACGGGTTTTTCCATCAAGCACTACTCAGTAGCAGCCACGGGGTCTGGATTTTTCCCGGTTGATAGCAATAGGCTCGCCCCCTGTTACATGGGACTTAAACATAACCGGCGAAACGTGAGGGTACTATTAGGTACCTCTGCCTAACCCTTTGGGTATTACAGGCGTGATGTAATATTAATGTCAATAAAACTCACTAGCTCTGTTCGAGCGAACGAAATATTTCTAGAACAAAAAACGCGCCACATGCAACAAGTGACAGTAGGACAACGGCGTACTGTGACTACATAATGAGCATTATACCGAAATAAAAACAACCTTGTGTGTGATCACAGTGAAATGGGAACATCAGCATATCACGCAACCACTGTGAATCATAGTTGCCCGCAGCCACACAAAGAGCAGAGGTGAGTCAAACCTAGGGTTACTATCATTCTGTCTGGATAAAACCGGATTTATCTCAGACTTGAAGGTAGTTCAAGTTTTTTTTTGTGTAGCCTCAAGGATGTCGGGTATCGATATAGACGTGTTGCTGCTACAAAAGAAAAAATGCGCTGTGTATTAGGTATAGCATGTACTGTATGCATTGCGTTTTATCTTTCTTGTCATCGCAACATACAAACCTTTCTACAATCTATCATTTTGTCTTTCATTTCCACGGTGGCCATGCTACACGTGTTGTAATCTAATTGCTTAGTACATGCGATCCGCGCTTAAATAATATCCAGCGAGCATTATTGAATAATTTCAACCAAATAAAACTGGAGATTTATCCTGATTGTAAAACATTTTACTGGACTTTCTAGCAGAGCATTATGAATCGTATCATTATATCCTGTGGTCACTCTCCCTAAAGTGACAACAACACATGCGATGAATCAAACGACACGTTAATCAGCTTCCTCCTTACCGGGAAATTAAGTTCGGCGCTTATAAACAATACGTCTGACATCATTTTATTTACGTGGTAGACTTCTAAAAAGAGGCACATTTCTAGAACATTACTCTGTTACCTGTTGTACCATTCCTTCGGACTGATCGGTATGACTGCCACGTTTAATTACATTCTAATTAAAACCGAAGTTAGTATTAGCGTGTACAAAAAACAACAAAGTTCGTTCTATAATAGCCAATTAATATAGCCTCGGAGCACTGCGTCGGTCGAGATGAAACTCCTGATACGATCTCATCGCTGTGAGACCGTGGCTTAGCCGCGAATCCAGCTTACTATGTTATATGAAAGCTAACAGACAATCTTGAAACTCTGGTCGCAATACATTGATATATTTATCCGTAGTCATAGATTATTAACACCATAGAAAGGGGCTATGAAATATGAAAAGGTACGAAGTTTAAGAACGTCGAATATGCAACTTTTTGCGCGGTCGCGGTAGATCCCTGCTTACAATGTAAAGCGGCGGCATTCCTCAAGGCCGGTCGTTCCTTCCTCGTAGATATCACGTAGTTGTTATGTCGAACACTTATTGAATCTAAATTACTGGCTCTATCGCTGGATGGATATAGTTTTGTGTGAAAATAGCTTTTAGCGTTGAAAAATAGCTTTCCACTTAATTCTAACTTTTGTCTAAAACGAATTTTAATCAACAAAAGTAAACCTGTTGTAAGTCTTTCAAAAACTTTCAACATTATATTTACCAATAAAAAGAGATGTAATCCAAGTTTTCCTTTGGCAAAATGACTCTCTTTTCAACAGATATGTTAGATAAAATTGTGACTATAGGCTGTGTTATTAATAATGGAAATTATAACTGCTTTCAAAGTTTTGTTTTATGTTGCGCAAACGAGCTGACAGATCATTCTGACGGTGAGTCGCCTATTGACATCTACAATACCAGAAACATTGTAGATACTTTAACAATTTACTTACAAAAGCCTAATTGAATAAAGTGTTGTTAATTGTGATTTAACAACGCTCATTCCCAGTGTTAAGTTCAATCGTCCGCATGTTAATATTAATTCTCCGTGCCGTTGCACATCAGTAAATCAATACATTACAGGGGTTCGACAATGTGCTTATAGCGACGTAAATCTAATATCTTGGCTAGTCTGCATGCCAATGTCTAGAGCCAGTCCAATGGGACAGATCGTGCCCAGGCAACCTCTACCAATGCAATGCTGTGCTATTGGGTGAATCGTGCCTTATAGGGCTGCCTAGATCACATTCTTTTATCTAATTTGATTCACTTTGCTTTGCACGCAAAATTAGAAATATTGGGTCCCACGGTCCCATCCAAGAGCTCAAGTCTATGTGCGCCAGTAGCGAAGGGTTAATTTTTTTAATAGGTAAGCCGGAGTCCATATCTTTAATGTGATTTTATAATTTTGCATGGGAATACTGATTGTGCCTGTTTTCAAAGGGAAGCCGGTAGGAATCGAATTGTATGGAACCTTTGCCACTGATGTGCGCTATGATTTCTTTATTAGCTATGAAGTAGTAAAAACTATGACGAAATGCAAAGTTTTTTAGCATGGTGTTTTCTTAAAGGCAAGTAATACTTTTAACTCTTCTTAGAAATAAAATTACTTGCCATCATTTGCACTCACGAACCCCACGTGACGGCGTGATGTTAGTTTCCGTTTTATCAATTCGCAATGTGATCATTTATAAAATGTATGATGATCTAATATAATAATCGACGTTTCACATTCTTAAAACACTAGGCTTACAAAGTGTCTGTATTTTGATAAAGTTATCTCCATGACCTTAAAACATCGTGGAATGTTAATATGCTAATGCCAGTAAATTGGCGATAGTATTATGCGCAAACATAGAAACAATTACTCTTACATCCGGAAGAAAAGAGTTTTTGTTCAATCATCATAACCTTGTTTTTTTTTCTTTGTTTTCAGTCAAAGGTTGCTAATACATAAACCTAATCTTCTGTTCTAATGTTAGATAAGCAGCATCATGCATTATTTCAGGGTTTGATCTTCTGGTAATTCATGTCATGACAACCATCCCCATGTCAAGGTATTGTAGTACTGGTGTATAATTGAAAATAACAGTATGGTAAAGTTAGACATCTTATATTCGTATTTAACTTGTTTCCGTTTAGAATGTTGATTTATTTGGAGGTAGTGGAGGGGTCTAATCGCATCATTTGTCAACCCATAAAAAGGCAGCAAAGCTTATACCATAGACACCTTGTCTCTTGGATCTTTGGCCTATGCAACGGCCCATGGAAAACAAAAGCATTTTCCCAAAACCTAAACCACAAAGGTGAATTTATAAAGTTGCCATTTAATATGTGAATGTGAAGATGTTTGAAAGCAAGGAAGAGGCAAGGTTATCTTAGAGTGTGGGCCTAATTGACATCTAGTCATCGACTCGGAAGAAGCCATGTCGTCTACTGTCTCAGCTTCTGTAATCTCATTAGTCACTTGGACAATGTCAGGCAGCCCTGCTGGTATTTGCCAGAGCAATGGCAGCAACGGTACCCGGCCTCCGCGGCGGTTAAGGGCGAGCCCTGAATGCCGTCCGACTAGTTTCTCCTTTGCGCGAGGAATGTCACCTACATGCTATACATCTTACGGGATTTCATTTGTTAAGTTCTGCCCTAGGCCTGATGCAGTTCCTATATACCTCCTCATTACGAACTCTAACCATTTATTTTAAGCTCGCGCAATTATTTTTTTAGCTCTTTTCCCTTGCAAGCTAATAATTTCAACCAAAAGATTTGCAAGAAAGGTTTGAGGAGTTTAAAGGAGAATGCCCACGGCGCTATGGACAAATGTACTCAATTCAACATTGCTGTGTCTTCATCAAATCATCTTTAAAATACTCGATGGCATGTCTAAATACTACCTCAAAAGATTTAACACAAACCACAATGGCATTTCCGAGATATTTACAAAAATGAAATCACTATTTTGACGTTATGTTCGACCAAAAATTAGTTGGAAAAAGCTATTTGAAACGGTCTGAATTGGTTTACGGGTGAGCTTTGTGCCTTTGAAGCACATTTGTGTAAAATCTGTAACGGTTTAGCTATGTCAGGTGGCCAGTTACTGGTGACCACCTGTGACTACCTCACCAAGTCTCACTGATATAGATTTTGAGCATCTTCGTGCTTTAAAATCTTATTCGCGCGTTTCATGAAATTGCAAAGCATGAAAGAAGTCATTACTAAGATAGTTAATCGCTCAGTGTTATATCTAGATCCTACTAAAATCATAGATTGTGTAATTCATTACATATTTAAATAATCATAATTCTGTGCAACTCTAGTCTTAAATGAAACAACATACAATTAATATTGAGAGGTATCTCAGAATACACTTAACTGATCGAAATCAACCATCCTAGTTTATAATTTGTTTATTACCAACATTAAGTAGGAGGTTCCTACCTACATAAGTAATTATTTTAAAATTCGGTAATTCAACTGGTGAGGTGAGGAACAAACACACAGACGTGGATTGTACTTTTGTCCTCTAAGATTTGTTAATGACAAACTATAGCGCAGTTCCTAAGTAAAAAAATCATACTACCTACGTTAAAAAGACAATGTTTATTCTTACCGGCGTTGGTGAGATCCAGACTCGTAAAATATAAATGATGTTATTGGGAATCTCTGACAACATGAGTCTGCGCACAAGTGGAGTTAATCTCAAAGAGCCGTTGAGATATCGCACCACAGTCACACTCGCAATGATCACAACACAAAAAGTCCTTTTTTTAGTCATAAACAATACCATTTGGCGTCCATGCCGCCATTGACAACCACTGGTATTAGAAATACCAGCAACTACATGTGATTTAGAACTCTGTTATTACTTTACAATAATAGATTGAACAATCAAAACAAAATCGTTATTATTTTATTTTATGTGGGTAGGTAGGCACTTTACCCGTAATAGAATAAATTGACATCCCTAGAATGACAGGTGATAGTAAAAAATGGCGTACTTTATAGTCTGAAACTTAAAAGTACTAATTATTATTCAAAAAACTATGCCATTATAAATAATCATTAAGTCTTATTTAAAAAATATATTTTTATTTTAGATATTTCATGCCGTTTACGGTTTTGAGACACAAGTCATTTATCAAGAGTACTGTCCATGGGCAATCTCTTTTAAACTTAATAGATCATCATCTGCTTAGCTTTTTTCTTTCTAACTATGTTGGGGTCGGCTTCCAGTCTAACCGGATGCACCTGAATACCAGTATTTTACACGGAGAGACTGCCTATCTGACCTCAACAATTACAACCCAGAGTCAGTAGATGGTAGGTTGATAACAATACACTCCTACAAATATTCCCAGTTTATATTAAGTATTCGGTTATGCAAGACGTTTTAAATAATAGAATATAATGTGGCTAATTCCCCAAAATTACTCCTAAACGCCTCTTCACATCGTTTTCCGCCGTATAATTTAGAAACATTGCATACAGTTATTTTCCATAGTGCGCTTACATATTCATAGAATATAATATCTTCCGTGAGCGTTGGTATTTTCAGTCTTAACAAGTGATAAGAATGGCGGCATGCGGTATATTCAGTGACAATACGATCTGGTTTCTGAAATGGCTGCGAGGCTTGCACGCGCCGTGGAGAGAAATCGAAGTGTCTACCTACAGCAGGCTGTTGCTAAGCAGCTTTACCTTCGGTACATTTTAGGTCGATATCATTTTACCTTTTTTAAATTGAGATTAATAAAACTGGTCCTGACCATACAATAATGCGATATAAGTCAGTGAAACAATATTTTGAGCTTCTTGGCTTCTTTGACTTTGAAGGCTAAAGTGTTTTTAATGTAGGAACATGACTTAGATACTCCATGGCGAAATACATTGATGTACTTATTGTTTGAATAAATACATTACATTTTATTGTAAACCATTTTGTGTTTGTTCTCTGAATTGGCGATAAAATAAAACGAATTGTATTGTATGGCATGGCAACATACATCTATCAAAGTGGCAGCAGGTCTTTAAAAATAAGCGTATCTCAATGTTTATTTCGAACAAATTCGTAAGCATCGTTTTATTTACTGTGGGCAATCAAAAATAGTTTGTTCTAAATATAATGTTAGATTTGGCACGTGTAATAAGGTAATAACGTGACGTAAGCAGTGCACATGAGATGCTTGCCGGTGAGTCGGTGAATGATGGCAAGTTTGCGCACAAGACATAATGCGCGCGCTCCGTGACGAATCCAATATGGCCGTTTGGCGCGGTTTGGCGGTCATTCACCCGCACCCGGCCGAATCTTGGATCCACGCAACGCTACATTTTGACAACTTACAGATAACATTTAATTTGTTTTTATACTTGGAGAGATAACTAATGATTCTGATATTGAGTTAATTAAATGGGCCAACCTTCGTGAATCCGTAGTTACCTACAATTACTAATTAATTACCTGTAACTACGATACCTACAGAAGATATTCGGTATTTTTCCATTAGGTATAAGTGGGAACGAATTTCAAAGCTAGTATCCGGGATAAACAAAAATATAAGATTGACACAAAACACATCGATGACAAATAGCTCAGGCGAGTCTTTCAAAACAAAAATAAATAAAACTTGTGACTTCTTGGAAGGAATGCGGCGGGGGCAGGGTGATGAACAACAGTTAAAGCCAATGCGAGGGCCGATGACGTCACCAGCGCCCTCCCCGAGATGACTCACCGTGGACGCCCGCAGTGGCGGAGGATTTGAAAGTGCCCGCAGCGAACGCTGTGCCGAGTTTAAGATAAGAGAATGAGAGTAAGGCAAATATTAAGTAACACTATGAGGATGTTCAAATCGCGAATTGTTGGTTACTAATACAGATTTGTATTCTAGCTATTCTTAAAAGACTGCAATAAGTGGTAGGTAGCGTGCATAATGGAAAATTCCAGTGTGAAATTCTAGATCCAAAAACTTTTTTGAGACTCTTTGTGAAGAAAATGCTATATTTTCTGAGAGTCGAACTGTTTAATTTTTCTGAAGTATAACGAGGGCCTAGTATCCAAAGAAAAACATCCTGGTTAGCAAAATAATCAGGGATAACCTGACTAAGTACGACTTTCCTATTGCACCAAATACATGGGACGTAAACATAACTAGCGCCATGAGGGGGAACTATAGTTACAGGTACACCTCTGTCTAACCCTTCGGAAAATACAAGCGTGATATTATGTCATGTTAAGTGTTACTTCCAAATCCTTGTTGGTATAAATTAAAGGGACCAGTAAAATATCTGTTCATAAGCTTGCCAGGATATGCCTTTATTTCAGGAAAATTAGGGTTACCTTCCTGAAAAAAAATAGATTCGTTTCAACGATTATCGCCGTTTGGGAATAAAGCATCTTTTATTACCTCTCAAAGGCTACGCCTTCGAAATTTGAATGCACTTAATGTACCAACTGTTTTACAATTAATTGATCTACGTCAAAATTAATAACTGCTTGTGTTAAGTATATAGTTTATTTAATGCTATCTATCTACTGAGTACATGAATATATATATATTTTAATTCAACGTATAAATTCATACAAATGCAGTTTACAACTTTCATCATTTTAATACATAATCCACTTTATATTTAAATGCATCTTTGCGTTTTATGACTTTAACATAATATACTTTGTGATTTCCAAAATGACACAACTATATTTATCAATTCATCACTTTTTTGGCAAAATATGTCGTAGACACCATTGTCCCTAATAAAAGATTTCAACGAGATAATATTTTAATAAAATTATGTTTTATGCAAAACAAAGAAATATTGATTCAGTTTTAAATTGTATACAACCATGGAATTGACAAGTACTAAGCTAAGTACATAATCCGGGTTCAGATTCTTAAATCACGTGAGATTCGAATAGGAGGGGAGTGTCAGAAAAAAATCACAAGTAGTCACGATGGGAGGGGGGGATGGGATAATGTGACATTCACGTCTATTCCTTTATGGGACGAAAAAAAAATGTGAAAAATATTTTTCAATAAACTTCCTCGAAAACTGGTTCTTACCACACTACGATTAGGTTCAACATACAATGTATTTTACACGCGTATATTTTTTTCATTTTATCACAAAGTGTGTGGAAATAAAAAAAATCACAGATAACTACACTTATGTAAACTAAGTCCAAATTTGATCAATGCCTATAGTCGGCGGTGATAGTATTTTTTTCAAATCTCGGCAAAGAGATATCCGTCTTTACGGCGTAATTATTTTTTGAATATTTAAATTGTGTTTATAAATCCTTACTAGTCCTTACTAATATCATAAATGCGAAAGAAAGAAAGTAATTTTGTTTGTTTGTTACCTTTTCACACCTAAACCACTGAACTGATCATCCTGAAATTTTGCATATCGTGTACGTGTACAGGAACGGACAGAGGGTACCTTTCATCCTGAAAAAAGTACTATTTTCGAGGAAAACAACAATAGCGTTCTAATGATAACGGATGGCGCTACGTGTCTTCGAATCATGATTGATTCGATATTATTATCCGAATTGATTGTAAAATTCTAAATTAACGCGAACGAAGCCGCGGGAAAAAGTTAGTAGAATGTAAAGATGATTATTAAAAAAAAAATATTTTTATGAACAATTTAACTTTTATTTGTGTTCTAAATTCAAAAATATTTTATTTTCTATTTTTTATATTAGGCTGTTTAGCGGCTTCATACCTTTGCTTCTCCTTCAACCTGGTGAAAGCAAAGCGTAAAAAAAAAGGAAATTAAATCATAGTTTCCTAATAATTAATGACATAAATACGTTTACGTTCTATTATTTTATTTCTTCGAATGTGTATTGAAAAACGTCGTCTGATACACGTGGGCATTTGTTGCTGCAGTTCTCGGCTCCATAAAAACCGCGCCTGCGGCTCGGATGTGAATTCCGGCTTGAAGGCAAGGTTTCCCCAATTATATCAAAATGTACTATATATGAAGCAAGCGAAATTGTGTCATAAGATCCGTTTTTTTGTTTTAGAAAAGACTAATCTATTCAATAATAAAATACATGTGATATTAGGAGGGGGGAGGATGAGTGGCCTAAAACCTCACGACATATCACCAAGGGGAGACCGAAAAGTGGCCTAAAAACCTTACGTTATTAAAGGACGAACCCTAACTGAGACTTTGTATGTCTATAGGACTGCGTAGCAGAATTATTGTTTCTAAAATTAATATCAAACAAATTAGAATCTACCTTTCAGGAAAATACTTCTACAACTTATGATCAATAGAATAGGTTTCTCAACAAGGCCACAGTCAAAATTAGATCCTCCTTCGAAAGTTCCGCAATTCTTACGTGACACCTTGTAATCATCATACGATCATTCACCACTTCACGATACACAAATAACAACACAATTTTCCTAGTACATTGCTGCTTTGCCTAAAACATAGTTCGAATACCTCAATACTGAGTGATCAATGAATATCGATGAACAAAATAATGTCATGGTCGGAAATGTAAAAAACAACACACGGATGCTGTGAAACCAGATTTGTGGGCAGGTGTGAGTCATAGGCCGATATATTGATTGTACACCAAAAGATTATTTTATTTGGCTCTGTCCACTTTGTCGCATATTTTGGCTAGCTGCTGCACCCACGTTGAATAGTTTTGAGGCAGCGAGCTAGATTCTTCCAACGTCGTAAATTCTATAAAAATAGTGTGTGATTTGTCAAACAAGGTGAACAGCTAATGCACTAACATCAATAAAATAACAATATGGCTCAAAGAATCAGGCTATCAACGTATGATATTGCTACTTAGCATTAGATTACGCTAATTCTAATTGACTTGTTCTTTATCTATTCAGGACGTAGTTATCCTCGTGAATAACGTCGTAAAACTTTTTTTTAAATTTTCCTTTATGCTACAAATCCTGCTCTCTAAGATTAGGGCATCCTTTATAAAGACAAACAAATAAACATACTTGTACAAAGATTCGCTCTCCGATGTTAATCCCATAAAATATTCAAGATAACAAGTGAACAAGCGGAGAGAAGTGTTGATCTATTTCGCTTCAGCTATAATGTTGTTCGTAGCGAGTATCGGTTGTTTGTTGCGCGGGCGCACCCGACGCCGGTGACTCAGGGGGCGGTACCAAGGGCGCTACGCCCTGTCCCGCCCCGCGCCCCGCCCAGCCAGCCATGATTTTGCCGCGCTTTTTTTTTTCAATCAGGTCATGTCCGCGTCATTCTTAATGTGTTGCCAAACACTGGTGTAGTCACGTCAATGACTTGCTCCACCGAACAAGCATTCATCATAATATCGTGAGTCGTGATACTTATATTTGTCTGGAGTTTTTTTTTCTTATCTGTTCACGCGTGTTCTATTGAGAACTGTGAAGTCAAGCTCTTAGAACTGTGCATTCTGCCTCTTTGGAACATTGATGCGCAAGAGTTTTGATGAGCTGTCTTTGTTCAAGTAAGTTGCTATAAGTTTTTATTACCTTGTCTGAATCTTATCACTGTTAGCTACTAAGTAAGCGAATGGTATTTAGATGCGTAAGCATATCAAAGCCTGGTTTTTGGAACACGTGGCCAATCCTACCTTGTACTGGTGCTGTTGGTAGCAATTCTAACCTTATGTACATGAACTTCAGTGCGTTTTATTATCAAGATAGCTCCCCAATGCTACGTTATTTTATGATTTGTTATAAATATTTGACTTCTCTGATCTGGCTCGGTTTTCGAAGACAGGAAACCAAAACAATGCATATAAACATCAGTCAGTCATTGCAGTAAACTTGGCATCAAAATATTACGTTGTACATTGATTTTCAGAGCAGTACCTACCTACCAATCTATTTTAGTCATGTCATCGGTAATACCAAACTTTTAATCATCTCATATTTTAGATAGGTGTTCTAGAACAAAAATCATCTCATGAAGATGATGACAGATATACCTATAATAACACTCTGCCAAAAACAACTACGTAACATTTGATGATCATTCTAATGATCATATTTCATATTTGATGATCCACATTATTTGCTGATCATGCATGATTTTTAGCACTGACCCTCATTGCTCGTCTGTATCGTATGTAGTTATCAAAATTCAAATACAAGGAAAATAAATGGCACTGAACTGTCTGTCTGTCTGTACTGTCTGTGTACTGTGTAACTGTCGCAACCAAATAATGTAGAATAATAATTAGGTGTCAAGAAGGTACCTATATAACATACAGGACATACAGGGTGTAAACGGACCCTCCACAAGGCCGTCAACCAAGCATTATCGGCCTTAAACTAAGTAACCCTACGAAAAAATTATTGCTGAGAAACGACTTTTTTTTTGGGGTGAAAAATTACGTTTTACAATAAAACTCAATATAACACACTCAAAACATTGTGCTGATGTATGCATTGAATAGTATGGGGGTCATGGAGGTATTTTTAGTAAATTTATAACCTTAAAAACTAATATTTAAAAGAAAACTTGTGAAAAAGTTAGAACTTTGACCACCAATATCTCCGTAACTGGAAGGTTCCCAGGTATGGTCCAGAAGCAAAAAATTATCAAGTGAGAACAAATGCCTTTCGGCTTCGTTTAGGGTCTATTTACACCCTTTATATATACATGGAAGGTACAAACGTGCCCAATTGTAGACTATACTCTGTTAAAGGTTTCCATAAATCGCCCTCAAACAAAAGAGGTCTACCACCAGTCCACTTCCATCATCATTATCTGCCCCGCCTTTTCCAAACTATGTTGGGGTCGGCTTCCAGTCTTACCGGATGCAGTATTTTACATGAAGCGACTGCCTGTCTGACCACCACAACCCAGTTAGTACTGGGTAATACGGTACCCTTACCTCCACCACCCTCACAAACAGAGTTACAAAATAAAAATTCCAAGTTAATCACTTTAATCATACAGGATTCGCTCTCGTTATTAAAGAGATAAGTATCGGATTGTTCGCGATGTTTGAAGCAAGAGAACGTTGTTAGCGATATGAAACGTGTAATAAATTGAGTACCGCTAGAGTTTCAGTTATGTCTGCGATGGACGATATACGCTCACCTCTCACTGTGTGGCATTTATCGCGTAGTTTTTAGAACTTTCATATTGCGAATAAAGGCTTTTATATTATTAGAAGCTTTTTTTTTGTAACGTGTTGAGAGTAATTCAGAGATCATACTGTAGAAGAAAAGCTGATAATTCTTTGTTGATGAGATATCTACGACACGCTCCACTTTTAAACCACTTCCAATAACTGATGAATCTGGTTTCTGAAATCATACAACACATACCATGCTAACAGAGTATATTTTCATGTTTATTTATAAAAACGAATACAAAGGTTTACAAGGTATTGAATTGAGAACCAGGATAAACCTTATCAACAGTCCTTCATCGTCGTCATCTGAGGATTTACAGCCGGGGCCTTAGAGAAACAAGAATCTTATTAACGGCTCAAGCTGCTACGACGTTCTGCCCATTACAGATTAGACACGGTTAGCTGAGCTATGTAATTGATGAGGATCATAGAACAAACCATATCAATCACCTACATTCATCATCATTTTGTATTCTCTCGTTTACGAAAAGATATGACTTCTCTAAAGGACAACATTGGAAAGGTCATAAATTAAAATTGACAATATGCTCCTACTTACTGAAATTCTTAAAAAAAAATGCCAGTCTCGCCAAGTAATCAGAGAATCATTTCTAATCACTTTTGTAAAAAAAAGACATAAAAAGCAAACGACATATGTACGAGTATCTCAATTGGAAGCTTCTCGTAACCGTTAAGTTTTATAGACCTCCTTCGTAGCAAATTAAATCGATTAAAAGTTGCTCTAAAAAGTAAGTTTATCTTTATATGTACATCATAATCATATCAGCCCTTTAAGTTCTCTTGCCGGTCGTAATGATTGCCACATGCAACGTTTAGTGACCCTCGCAAGTTGTTAATATTACAACGGTTAAAAATAAAAAACAAATAAAATAACTACAAAAGCCATGTTTTTACATAGCATCAAAAAACTCCTCCTCAACGCTGCCAACTGGTAATGTGCCCAAGAGACTGGTGATATTGCCACGCCGTATAGCAATGCTTAGCCTTTGGCCAAGATAAAAGCCAGCCCTAGGGTCACGGGAAATGTCAACTAAACGTTTGGGTAACGCAAGGGTTAATTCTATTTCCTGTCCTTCGGTACTCATCAACAGACTTGTCATACTGCCTCAATAAATTATCAACATAATGGCGAAAACTACGTGTGTGAATGATGATATGGCAAGAAAGGAGATACCTCATGAGATGACGAGTAATAGAGAGGTATGGAAGAAGAAGACATACTGAGCCGATCCCAAATAAATTGGGATAAGGGCAGGAGAATGATGAAAAATTATGAATTGTCATAATGACGATTATTTGATAGTGATCAAATCCAGTCATTTCCAGATTCATATAGGTGCATTTTGAACCACCCAATTCCAGATTTATCTTTACAGAAAGGATCAATTATTCAGTCTGCAAAACCTTATGATGGTTGTTGATTCTAAATATAAATCGATGGGATCCAATCAAAAACAAATTCCCAAAAGCCCTTGGTAACTGAGAAATCACCTTGACAATCTCATAAAAACACAAAAACTTCTAATATAAATAAAATAAATAGACGACGTCTGCAGTAAGATTGTTGTGTTACCGTGTGAAACCGGATTGATCTAAAAGTAAATATTTTCGATGAGTCTGTAACCGGTTATCGTGATAGACGCTGATTGGAAATTAAATTCTGCTTAACCATATCCTAGATTGAGGCCCCATGATTCATACGTATTGTGGCAGCTTATTCTTGCAGGAATCAGTCAATTATTTTTACTGTCTTGAGATGAGAAAGCTGCAAGGAATGTTACTATGATGTTTTCGACCACAAATAAGTTTCTAAAGCGCAAATTAAACTGATAGCGACTATAACTATGTTTTAATTAACATTTTATCGCAAGGGTTTGCTGCAATTTGGATTGAAAATCAGAATTAATTACTAAAAGGGATTTAAATAGCCATGAATAATAGCTAAAATCAAAGAGACTATTTATTAAAAGACTTATAGAGCGGACATTATGAATATTTTCTTATAAAAATTTTGATCCCGAACATTTTTGATTTTGACACACGAATGCTACCTGACAAGCGGGTGTATGACACTAGACAGAAGGATTTGTTACTAAGTACTAGCAAGTATTAGATTACGATTTTCTTCGTCTTGTCCCACCTGTCGTTCGTAAATATTTGAATGTTAATGGCTGAAAAAGACAGACAAAAAATTTAATTTGAAGAAAGATCATTTATTGCACAGATAGCAAATTCATTGGAGTTTACTAAGCATAAAGGTTGTATATAGGCCCTTAACGAAGCTGGGCGGCACTTGTGTTTTTAATGATATACTTAAAATACCGCACAATATTTTGAGTGCATTGAGTGAGATTGAAAAAAAAGACTCATTTCCCAGCAATAAATTTTGCGAAGTTTTACTTAGTTTTATGAACAGAATGCTTGGTTATCGTCTTCGTAAAGGGTCCGTTTAAACCTTTCAAAACTGAAACATGCAATACATGCAACAGCAACTGACCCTAATCACAACTACGTAGCTGCTACGCAGATGCTACAGCCGCTACGCAGAAATTATATTAAACATCGATAATGTCATTATAACATGCTACATAAAACAGCAAGACAATGTATGAACCCCCAACATGCCACATTATAAAAGGCAACGTTTTGGGAATTATTTTGCAAATTTTTGGGCCTACGCGTTTCTCGTAGCTGCTACGAGGCTACGACGTAGCAAAATTTTTAATATTTATTTTGTCATCAATATTTTTTGCCTATTACTAGTATATTATTTTATTTTTGTGATTTTTTATTAGTATTAGTCTTCGTTTAAATTGAAAAGGTTTACTTTTTTGCATTCCCAATAGCCCAAGCATTACGCTACAAAATGGTTGATAAATTGGCATTATTATACTGAAGAGTTCAGTCACTATTTGAACTTAGAATCAAGCTGTCAAATTGAGTGCAGAAGTAACTGTAACTATGTTAAATTTTGACTGCATAGTTAAAATTAGAATAGAAAAATACAAGTTTTGATTGATGTACATACATATTTCAATCATAATGATGACATTATGTCGTATCGTTTTTAAATTCGTATTTTTTTTCTGACCAAGTCCGATCAAGACCAAGTAAGTCACTTATTATGTTAGTGTAGCTACCAAGTACTAATTTACACGGGGTTTCTCCTAACATTATGGTAAGTAAATAAAACTACATAAACGTGAGAATAAGTTTGAGATAAACTAAAGTAAGAACTCATCGGTATTCCAGCCATGTATATCAGATAAAGACTTCGAAATTAAAACTTCGACATGTTATTTTTAACACATTTTTTGTGATAAATACCGATACTTAATATACTGATTAATTATTCATTGAATTCTGTATTCTAATTTATCTCAAGTGTAACTCAGATAATTTCTTAAAATTGATAAAAACTATGAACAATACATTAAATGTTATCACTGCATTATTCATCGACATTCAGAAAATGTATGGGTAATCTCAACACTGACGAAATGTTTAACCTTACATAAATAATTCAATGAGCGTGTTCGCATTAATTTAATCGTTTTAAAATAAAAGTCACACGTACAGCTAATCAATAGTTTTTGATGAGACGGTGTCGTACTAGAGAATGTGGTCAACGTTCAATGACTGACCATCGTAGGGCAATAGGGCTGATGCTTACGTGTCATTGTATTTTCTACAAGCACTTCAAGTGTGATAGCTTGACTAATATACTTGATATAAAAATAGTTTATAGCCTAATGTAGCTTTCAATCAGTGATTAAATATTTGGAATTGGATGTTTCGGAGATTATCCCCTATAAACCCAACTTACAAATAAATTTTACCTCTTTATAATATTAGTATAGATAAGTACTTTCAAAATGAACTGTCGTGTTGGGTTGTGGATTTGGAATATGAAATTACCCAGTATCTGGGTTGTGGAGGTCGGATAGGCAGTGATCAATGTAAAATACTGGTATTCAGCTGCATCCAGTTATATTGGAAGCCGACCTGAACATATGTGTGTAGTTGGGAAAAGGATAGGCTGGTTCTTATGTGCTTTCGGTAAAGTAGACAAAATATTAAATAACTGTTTTGCTGCTTTATCAGTTTCTGTTCACTCGTGTTCTTTATTATCTTAATTACTTCTTTTTATGTACATTTCGTCTTAATTTTGATAGCTTTATTTTTTGCTTGCTATCGGCTGCCTGGGATAACATCAGCGAAAAAAAACTATACCTTCTATTTTAATATAAAAATCATGTTTGTATTCGTGTATCTTTCAAGTTTATTTATTTCAACTGAATTGTAATAATCATGAAATAATTTCATGCAGAAATGGCAAAAAGACCCACGTTGGTCCTATTGACCTTTTATTTCTTCAATACACTTTGGAGCTACTTCTACCATTGTCAAATACTCGGAGAAGTTGAGGTTCATGACTGTCAGCCCTGTAACATCAAACCGGAATGTAGCAGGAGCAGGTACTCAGCCTTATGATGGCCGGGGCGTGTGCTCGGGTGTCGTGCAGTAATTTGTTATGCCGCCGCATCAATGGGCCAGCCTTCATTGCTAATGTAAATTAACCAAACTGATCACTTGACACTGTGTAGTGATGTTTTGACTCGGGCGACCGTCTGTTTTCATTTTAATTGAATTCCATTAAAATTATCTTGGTTAAAGACTTGCTTAAGAAGTTTTAGTTTACTCAAGTAATCATTTTGACTTGTTTATTGATATTGGTGTTAGACGCTACTAATGTAGCGTACTTTAATAGCGTCTCACACCAATATCAATAAGTAATAAGTTAAGATACGATTTTTTTCTGTAGTTTAGTAATTGCTTGAAGATAGAACTGTTAAAAGTTAGAATTAACAATTCTAACTTTGGATTTGATTTTTTTGACGGTTCTTACTTCGTTCAAATTCTTGCCTATTGCATAAAAATTATTGCATAAGTAATTATTTAAACTGAAGTTCTTGACTATAGATATAGGTCCGTCACGTAAAAAGAACGCTGACCGCTCAAACAAACTTTCTCAATTTTCTTTATTCCTTTCTTTTCCAAAATACTAAGTAGCTAGTAAAGTACCAATTACGATTCTGCAATTAAACAATTATACTTATACTAGCTGACCCGCGCAACTTCGTCTGCGTCACTTAGGGGTATGAAAAATAGATAGTAGCCGATTCTCAGACCTACTCAATATGCTCACAAAATTTCATCAAAATCGGTGAAGCCGTTTCGGAGGAGTATGGCAACGAAAACTGTGACACGAGAATTTTATATATTAGATTATAAAACAAGAGCTAAGTACTTTAAGACGCGACTGTATAACATGCGCAAACACATCCCCTCCTCTGTCACTCAGCGTTCTTTTTACGTGACGCGACCTATACTAGGGTGAATGTTCGTAATCATCAAATCTATATTATAAACAGTATTAAAAATGCGTGGAAAATATGTTATCTTTTCTCTCACGCAGAACTTTGTGTAACATGGGGTACATCACTTTAGGTAACTTTCCCGATTCGCCAACTAAACACAAGACGGGCCAAACAAGTTAAAAAAGTGCCTTTTGGTAACTATATCAATCTTCATACATTGAGTCCCGTTTCGTCAACTATGACTGTTGGGAGGTGGGGACAGAGTCCATATAAAATCCCCCATGGTGCTTTCAACTGTTTTGTGCACGGTACAGTCAGCTCCCAAAGTTACAGGGAAACTTCTTGTTGATGTTGCTATTTCTTGTCTCTTTCTGGCACACTAAAGTTTGTTATTACGTATGCCTGATCTACTTTCCTTCTTTTTCGTATTTTAAATTCATTGTTTAAATCATAAAATACCTTTAGATTGATAATAACCATCGCCTTTCATTTACTGCTGAAAATCAGCATATAATATATTATTTTAAAGATACTGGTCTACTGAAGATGAAAACTAAGGGGACTATTTTATTTAACTGCCTCGTTGGTCTAGTGGTCGCAAGCGATGGTTTTCCTGAGGATAAGGTCCTAGGTTTTCCAATCAGGAATTTCTCCCAGTAACCCGGAGTCTGGAGTTGTACCCGGATTATTAGATTTATTAAATGGGACCTAAACATAACTGGCGAAATGTGGGCGTGTAAGCACAACTCTGCCTTACCCACCGGGGACTACAGTATACTGATACTGTTAGCCTGCGTCATCCCACTTCTGCAAAGCCTCCTCATGACCTCCTCTACCTCTCCCCATGACCTCCTCTAACTCTCCCCATGACCTCCTCTACCTCTCCCCATGACTTCCAGTTGTTTCGATCCAGGGCAAATGTGGGCCACTGGTAGTTGGTTTTGTCCAGCTCGTCCCGCCATCTTCTACGAGGTCTGCCGCGACGCCTTCTGGACTACAGTATAAAGTTACTTTATTTAAAACACTGGAACAGGCTCAATTTTTTTTTAAAGCTTTCATATATTTCTAACTGGCTAAACATGGCTTGGCATATTTTTGGCTTTTCAATATATTTAGCATATGGCATGCTGAATCAGCACTGAGCGATGAGCACGCACCTCAAACTTGTCGTGACATTATTCATCTATTGTGAGACACTTTCAATTTCTCTCCAGTTATAGTTCTTCCGATTCCTATTCATTTACTTTAAAGTAATCATTATTTTATTTGTGACTAGCACTTCGCCCACGACTTTGTCTGCAAAAATTGTGATAGCTCGGCTAATATGCATGATATAAATATAATTTGTAGCTTATAGCACCCACGAATAATGTGGCTTTCTGCCGGTAAAAGAATTTTTGGAATTAGATCATAAGTTCCGGAGATTACCCCCTACATACAAACTTTTAAACAAATGTTTCCTCTTTACAATATTAGTATAGATATGAAACATGCTTGTAAACTCAATCAACAATCATATCGAATGGGATCTTTCTCGATAGATCCCAATTCTAAGCGCGTATCTCATTTTGATTGAGTGCTTGGTCGGTAACTTTCTCCAGCCAGCGATTCCGACGGCCATAGACAAGGCAGACGCTTTGGCGCCAGATTTATGAATGAGAATGGACAATTATTCTTTCCACAACCAGTTCGGTTATGGTTATTTCATTCATTATAAGAGGTCGTAAGATGTTTTGAGTTTGATTTCATGTCTCAAATCATTTGAAAAGTTTTGTAATTACTTTGATGTAAAAAGTAAAATTGGGAGTTGGGACCGAAACTTAAAACTTGCCTCTATCTATTCTAAAGTTTGTCCAGATAGACCACCCAACCTATTATTTCTCTCCTTTCTTTATGTCTATCTAAAGGATGCTTGTAAGTAATAATAGCTTGATACCATAGGAACGTCCATTTTACTTTTTCAACTGTGACAAAACTATATCAATTGAAATACTTAACATTAAAGCTCTAGAAGTCGACTTTCCGTTTGAATTCTTATAAAGTAATTGTTTCTTTTAATTAATGTGGAAGACATTAATACTCAACGGGCCTAACCGAGTGTAATTACCGTCAAGAATGGAAATAAATTAAATCTTAAGCTTTACGAGTTTACACCGTTAAATGTCATAGAAAGCGGCTCCGGCGGCGGCAGAGGCGAAGAGTGATACAAAAATTCAATTATATTTTCACGACGGACGCAATGACCAGTGGTTGTGGCAAACGAGAGGCAGTCCACAGGTGTGGACACATTCATCAGTTGCAGATAGATATTCGGACGATGAAGTCGCAAGTTCACAAAGTTGCGCGCCGAAAAGAGTGAACGGCTAGTGGCGGCTCCACCGCAAGCGATTGGTGCACAAGTCGAGGGGAAAACGCCCGCGTCGATGAAACATATTCGCGAGACGCTAATTTTTCAGAGGCGAACTGGCGAACGTGTGTCCCCCACCACCCACCACCGTATGACAGTGACCCAAATGGAGCGCCGGCGCAGTCAGTTCCGTGAGCGCGCGCAACGCTGGTCGACGTTCGTGCGCGCGCGCCCCCTGGCACGCGAGCTCCTATTCGCTGTCGTTTAGTGTGATTTACGATCGGATATTACTGTGCACAATGCAGTGAGTGATCGCCGTGCTTGTGCCGACATGACCCGTGTGGATGCTGAACCCCCCACTCCCCCCTTAGGTAAGAAGCAAAAAATAAATTACACCTGCAAATCTGACGTCAGAATGATGTTTGGCAAAATGGTAGTAAAATTTCGAATAAGCACCAATTTTGTGGAATGGAAAGTGTATGTAGTGTAGCGAGACGAGCAGCGTGGCGGCATCGCTGGACGAGGTGATGAGTCAGCCGCATCTCGAATTTTCCTCGTGCACGAATAGTGGCATTGTCATAGAGGGGGTGGCGGCGCGCCGGCGGCGGCGGCGGCGTCGCTCGCTGCAGCGCCGCGCCACCTCGCGCCAGCGCCGCCTGGCAACAGGTATCTAAGCCTATCAGCAGGCACAGCCGCACAGCCGCCGTCTGCGCGCCGGAGCCGGCGGCTCTCTCGGCTTCGCGCAAGCTGCAAGCTAACGGAATCGGATTCCTCGCGGCCGAAATTCCGCCGCGGACGTTCACGCCGCGACCGACTGAAATAAATCGCTCGTTTAACACAAATAGCACGACATTGTCGTCGCATTGACAGACCGACGAGCATTTCCGCTTCTCTTTTTATCTGCCTCTCTCGCCTACTGGAACCACTAAAAGAAGCGCTTCCTCTGACGTAAGCGAGTCTTCCGTCATAAATAATTCCATCGGTTTATTTTATTTACGATGCCAAACACTGACTGTTTATCGATGAATGTAATTTGACTCACATATGTATGCTTGACCACGAATCGTGGAAAGAAATTTGACTCTCATATGAGTTAGGTATTTTATTGACGTTCAATAGCTGAGGGGGGAACCCTATGGTGAACTTGCTTCAAGAGACCTTAAGTAGCAAGTAGGTAAATCGCGATACAATAAAACAGTCCATTAATATACTTTTAATCCAAAAGATCATGGTTGATAAAGAAATATTTGCTAACGCCACATCAAAAATCAAATACTTCGACATGTGGGCAAAGGGATTTTCTAAAATCTTGCCATGATTGTGAACCAAGGGTAGGTGTAATAAATGCAACATGAGGACTGAAGATCTTGGGCGAAAATTATGAGTTTTCCACAGAAACAATCGGCCGTGTAACATGTGAACGATAAAGCACCTATCACACACGTGACGTCAGAAGCACGATTGCGCCCGCGCTGCGATCCGAGCGCTGAACTTTGCGACATTGTCACTGATAACGACAATTTATTGACTAATTCCGAATATGGATAGAGATATAAATTACCAATTAAAGAAGTTTTCCTCTAGGATACATTTGCAAATTAATACTTAATCACAGAGTAACGACGCCAATACTGAAATATTTAATGATGAAAACTCAAGTTACTTTTTAAAATTATTTAAAATAATCCGGTTAGCAATGTATGTAGGTGGTGGAGAAGGCAAATACTTTAAAAGAAACATTGATTCGAAGCCCTAAAACTAAAATAGAAGATCAAAATTGAAAAATAAGACCAAAATAAGATACCGTATAAATCATCTTCATGTCACTCAAAAAGGTCTATAATTTGTTGAATGCCGCAAACATTTGGGCGGGTTGTTTCTGGGCAAGCAACAAAAAGCTATAACTTTTATAAATCATCGGAGGTTATCGCGAGGTCCCCGGAGGAGGCCGATCGCCTCTGAGCTTCAAGTCGGGACCTGTCGCGAGCGCATAATGCCAAACAATTACTCATCTGTCCAGAACAAAGAAATTCTGAGTTCAGGTGTCCTTTGTTATCATCAAACCGTAGCAAATACTTTCAGGTACTTTCCGTGACCATAATATTTCTTGATAACCTTATCTTTTTTTTTTTTTTTTTTTTACTTTCTGTCAAATAAATGTCGTCTTCCAGAATTTGAAAAGAGATTGCATTATATCTGTGAATCCTTTTGCGATTAACCACAATGAAACTAAAGAAAAAAAAAGATTTCGAATCGAGCGTGGCAACAGTGAATAAAAGTGTTTCGATTGAGTGCAATATTGTCCGTAGAAGGGATGGCTGTGTGGCTGGTCCCCCGACAATGAGTCACATAGCCGGTTCCGATGCCTTTGACCAACGTTTGCCTTTTGCACATTAGACCTACGTGTCTCGCACACTGCTTGCATACATACAATATGAATGTAGAGTTATATAACGATGCTCCATAATATGTTTGCCGTCAGTTTTGATTTTGGTGTTTCTGAAAAAACTGGTCCTTCGATCTTAAGACTTGAAATTTGGAACTAAAGGAAGTTTTAGTGGCTTTATTTGGATCTTTAGTGGATTTAGTGAACATGAAACAAATAATTTGTTATTCGTTTCTCCTTGCTTCATATACATTTTGGCTTTGGTCTTTCAGCTATGTTGTAGAGCTGAAAAAACTTACATAATTATGTATATCTGAAATATTGTCGTGCTTCGTAATAAGATTGCCCCCTAAGCCAAGAATTCGATATAATATGAATCGTTATTAAGTTATTATTACATATACTCAACATCACCAATATAAATAGTACTGACATACCTTTATGGATTAGGTAAACGTACCTACTTTATTTTTATAGTATATGTTGGTATGTGAAGAACTTACAATATGTTTTCGCAGCGTTTTTCCTTTTTACCTATTCTGCAAATGTTTGCTGGCTTCGCACATGGCCTTGGAATTTGTTCAGTGCCTACTGATGAGTTGCTAACTATGGACTTAGATAGTGAATGAGCTTATTTTCAAATTTTGTGATCCAAAGTTGAAACACTCATTTTGGAGTACTTATTTTTTCTCCCTCTTATTTTGAAATTTGCGAAATGGTTTATGTCAGTAGTTTTTGCTCTCGATTTTATATTTTCAAATAAATTGAATCTTCACGAATCCCACAAGAATTTAAATAAATCAATCAATCAGTTTTCAGAAATGTCACAAATTAACGTGTCTATAATTATTTTCAGACAGAACTAAATTTTGTGGAAGACAGTGTACATTTTTTAATGACGCACGATTAACAACATTAACGTAACAATTAATTCTCGGAATACAATTGGATACATACATTATACTAATTATCTATCAACTAGTTTGAGTCCAGACACTCACTCGTTATTTTATGTGTTGGCAGCTAAGCCACATATCAAACTTATTATATTGCATTTGATGAATTTAATGCGCTAGAAAAGACGTATGAAACCTCCTTACATAAACTTTGTTCTTTATTGCAACTCTCGGATCTACAAGTTGGTACATCAAATGAATCGAAAAATACATTATTTATATAATGTTGAGATGCATTCATCGATAATATTTTATTTATAGACGCATTGAGTATCGAGAAAGTAACATCACGTTAAGAATAAAGTTTGCGGTAAAACCTGGCATAGAACATCGAGAGAGTCAATTTATTCTATGTTAACATCTGTTTGTCTGGATTTCATTCTAAGAACTTTTCGATATTATTTACCTTTTTTACCACAGTTTTCCTGCTATATGTGAATTGCTATTCTGAATTTTCCACGTGTGCCTTTAACTAAAAGAAAAACAGTAATATCAATCACATTAACATTCAATTTTAGGAGAAGTGCCTAATTAACTAATAGCGCATAATTATTTTGGCAAGATGATCAAGCAGGTACTTTAAACATCATTAATATGATAATAGATTTATAATGAAAGATGTGGTACCGTATTACCAATTGCCAAAACGAGTGCGTTATTGTACTCACTCTATAATAGCGTCCACACAGTGTTGGCGACGACATAGCGTTTCGCTTTTACGCAATATAACTTGCTGAAAATGCGCAGTTTGGATTCAAATTGCAAACAAGTTTGACAATGTATGTGTGCATTATCAGAGTTATTTGTTGAATGTAAAAAATACATTTTGTAGGCCAATTTTGTATGTCTTATTTAGAATTTTGGAATGTTCTAAGTAAAGATAATGTTCATCCGTGCAGGAAACTGAAAGGATTCTTAGTGGTTTAGAAAATGAAATTATTTTTGCAAGTCAATATATAGCTCCAATTTGATCTCCATTGCACTTTTTGCCCTTTAATATTTTGAAAGTTCTAAAATAATCTGGTATCCCGAGGTACGCTGATTCTATTCGTTCTCATTTCTTAGGAGACCCCTCATCCGTCTGAATCGTTTAAACCCTTCTCAACAGACCGCGTGGTGCCTCTCTCTTGAAATCTTATTTGCATGATCTCACGATGTTGTTGTCTTAAACGACCGTACATTTTTTGGAGTCATCCTCCCTTAAATAGAACATTTGTTCACAGTATTCTGGATAATACTGTAAAGAAGGAAGCACAATATGGGTTAATGTGGACAGGCGCACGGCGCAAACTCTGCGCGGGAGTCGGCGCGTGATTCAGTGGTGCTGACGTGGGCAGTGCTGCGTCAGCGCACGTCACCACCACACGATTGTCAGTATCGTCACTAATATATTTAGAACGGAATGTGGAAAAATGTTCAATACAAACAGCCGTTACGCCTATAAGTTTCCGGATCACGTTGGCGCGATTCCAGGGACTTTCTAAATTACGCATACCGGTATTTCATCAACCTATCATCATACCTGGTGCTGCATGTTTTGATCATATTTTGGCATTCACTTCATTAAAATCTAGAGCAAATAAAACTACTCCAAATACTTTGGTGCAATTTATCGGCTTTACATTCCACGTCTCGTAATAGAAAATGTTTTTTTTTTTATTATTTCACGTTCCAGCATTGCTATTGCTTTGTTCTTTTTTAAACCTTCCAAACTAAAGTCGATACTTGCAAGATAAGCCAACTTTCAATCCTGCTGAAATACTTTGGTGTCCCAATTTAATACCTAATCTGAGACATTTTTTGCTATCTATTAATACTCGTACCAACAAAAACTAAACGAGAACGAGAACTATTCTCCAAAATAAACGGCTGAAATGGATTGAATCTAGAATCTTGTTTCAGTTTTTGTAATCAATTCAATGTTTCGGAACGTCTCGGCGCTTGCCAAGACAGGAGCTCCGAGATCATTTTGTTTCATTGTTTTCCCGACGTCAGTAACTCAGTACGGAACACTATAAATACAACGTGGTTCGCTCAACCTATCTAATCAGTTAACGAACTGTAACGAAGAGGCGTCAAGAATTTCTTGATTAGGACATTAAAACTGAATCTACGGAACAGCAAACTAAGACATTATAAATAAAACGAATAAAATACCTCTTCGTCACTTCAAATTGGCTGTACCTACATTCTAAATATTGAAGCGTTGTTTAAGGTCGATGACAAAACTTGGAATCCTAAAGCTATGATGTCAGAGACTAGTGCACATTGCCATTATCATGGCTATGAATTATCCATTCATGATGTAATGTGTACGCATGAAGTCATTCTGTTTCACACTTCCGTGTCTAATTGTCATCAACCTAGAATATTTCGAAACTAAGTTTAAATTCACTGCTTTTATATAACTTATTTTTTCTCGTGTCTCATTTATTTATCTACTTCTTCCGTTCAAGTATGTCCGGTGAGCAGGAATTGTTCAACAAGTTGGTCATGGTACGGACGCGTCTCAACTTGTCCAGCCAATGCCCACTGGCTTAACTTGACAACAGGCTTTCCATACATACATTGTCACTTCGAATCGAATCTCATTCGTACACTATTATGAATTTAAATCCCCATCTATACTAATATTATAAAGCTGCAGGGTTTGTTTGTTTGTTTGTTTGTTTGTTTGTTTGTTTGAACGCGCTAATCTCTGGAACTACTGGTCCGATTTGAATGATTCTTTCAGTGTTGGGTAGTCTATTTATCGAGGAAGGCTATAGGCTATATATCATCACGCTACGACCAATAGGAGCGTAGCAGCAATGAAAAATGTTGCAAAAACGGGGAAAATTGTATTTTTAATAACTTGACGCGGACGAAGGTCGCGGGGAAAAGCTAGTTTACCATAAAAAGGACAAATTATTCCCCAGAAAGACTGTAGGAATAAATCATTTAGGCCGTGGGCAATAAATCGTCAGCATGCATCACACAATCTAAAAGAGACACGACTAAAGAAGCAATTTAATCGTAAAGTCAGCGAAATGGTGTCGTAAACAACGTTATTATAACACGCTAGTGACAATAATAGACTAGCATTGAGTGTTCCCAAATTACATTAGAGTATGTACGGAGCGGCGCCAACTGACTCCCACCTACTGACTTGATACCGACAAATATAAACAATTTATCATACAGTACGCTCGTGCTAGCTACTCATCCAAATTCAGCTTGTCCAAATTCTCTCTTTCTTTCTAACCAAAGTCACACCCAGCTGGACACAAGTCTCTTCTGAGGAGTTTGTGTCCAAATTAAGCCGGGGTGAGTGACCGTAGTGGCTCTTTCGCTCCAGTGAATGACGCTGTTGCTATCCCGACAATTACATCACCTAAGTCTTGTTGTGGTTGGTAAGGGACAACAGGCTTAATATTTTTTAATGTTTAAGCTCCCGGGACCCTTTGGATCGTTTTAATCACTGTTCTGATCCCACCATGGGGCAGACGCCTACAGAGCTGTAAATTAAGCTTTTGCACCATGGACTCTGCTAGGACATAATCGGGAAATGAGTGATACAGACACCTATTGTAGCTGATGTGACACGAACTACAATTCGTCAACTATTCGACCTCATTGAACAACCGCGGATATCTATTACAAGAAAAATGCCTCGTCTGTGATTAGGGCTTTGTGGACATTTTTACAAGTTGCTGCTTCTTTTCAACAAAAAATATTTACTAAAAGTTTTCTTTTAAAACAAAAGATATATAATGATAGTAATTTGCAATCATGTTGGTAGCAAAATCCGTTTATTCCCATTTGCCCCCTTCTAGCTTGCCACCAGGGTGGTGGCTGGCACTATCGGAGTTAAACAACCTCAGTAAAACCATGTTTCATTTGGGAATAGAAACTCGAGTATTGGAATCGTTAAATGAATGATTTATTTCACGTTCGATGCTAAATCAAACAATCGTTTTTCATTGCATACATAAAGGTGCTCAGTAATGTTTTTTGAAAAGCTGATAGCGATTATCAATTCAATTGCCAGGCACCGTAATAAAATACTTTCCCACAGATTGTCCATTGATAATGTCACGTTACGTCTAATCGTTCCAAATGGTCTGCCAAGTATGGTCCTCCTCGTTATTGGAATTGTTGACCATAACACGCGTCATGACCACGATCCAAAATGGACGCCTTTGTCAAACATTTTGATTGAAGACTGTCGTCACAGTTACATCATGTCAAGTCGTTAGAAGTTATTACATTTTGCAAGTCACGTCAAAGTTACTGCAAAACTCCATTTGCAAACTTAACTTTTCATAATCTGGTATAATCATACATTTCTTCCATGAATACACTCTTATTTCCATAAAATTAGATAACAATAAAACCTGGCTACTGCAAATCGATCTCCATAAGATTACAGAATATAAGAATGCCTAGTTATGCAGCAGTGTGCGTGCATTTAAAGTAATTATCTTTTTATGTGGTCGATGGCTCGCTGCTCCGGCGCTGGCTGGCGTTCCCTCAGGAATGCTGCGCCGAACTAGTTTAACAGCTGAGCGTGATGTAACGATAACCGTTGTGTTATCTTGTATTTTTGTCATCGTACGTCATTCACACGGAGGTGGATCGCAATTTGTAGAGATACGGAAAGTTCCACTGTACAGTAAGAGTTTATTTGAATTATATCGTTCATGAGACATTCACTAGACCCACCACCAGATGTTAAAAATATTCGCGACAGTCTGATATCTCCATGTAGAACAAAAGAAATGACCGTTAAGTCCCCATTTATTTATGATAATTCGTCAGATAAGACTATCACGTCCACTGATATAGAATGGTCTTAGCGTAGCGCCTTGATAAAACCGAGTGCTTTCTGTTTACGCCTAATCTGCTCTATTTCAAACAGAATTTCGCCTACTGATACCATTACAATGATATCAACGACTTTTTGAATTCCAAAATACCTGATTAATTGCCATTTCTTTAGATAAGCTTAAGATAGCCGGCATTCTTTTTATGGCGTGACGGGCCTTTCGTCCAACCGCGGCCCACGGCCCAGCTGACGTTGACGTAACTCGTGACACGAGTCCACGACATTATCGGCTCGTTGACATAACGATAACCCACACAGAAGTAGTTTAGCGTACACAAACACGAAGCTACGCGTGTGTGCTAGCTAGGCCGTAGGTGTGCGCCCGCGCCCGCCGCCATTCAACTGCGCTAACATCAAACAGTCATCATCATTCGAAATAAACGCGTAGGCCTGGAGGTGATTCTTACACGTTTATTATAGAAAAATGGTTGTGTGTCAGGAAATCGTGCTAATGATAGATATTTATTCTGGTCATTGTTTGATTGCGTGTTCACATTCACACATTTCAGAAAATTTTGAAACCATAAATTATACCAATTTTAGACGTGTCCATAATCGTGCATCTTGCTTGAGTCCTGAAAAAGGCTGCATTCTACGGATTTATGGTGATATAGTTAAAGAATATCTTTCCATATGTTTTTTGCAATAAAACGAAAACGTATCAGTTACTTTCGCCCACGCAGATCATAAACTCGATAGGAAAGGGTTAGGTACCACGTAGGCGGCAGCCTAACGATTTGCCATTGCCATAATATTTAACCATCTTTTTGTCAATGTCAGTTTTAAAGCGTGTATTTGTTATTTCGCCATCATACTTTCATGTAAATCTATGCAAGCCTTGAAATATAGACCGTATGTTTCATTTTCCCAGTTCACTGAGAAAATGCGTAATATGCTTAAATAAACATGCGTTATACATGAATGCCTTGATCTAGCCTAGTGTTAGCCTTTTTGGTATGAAGGTGAACTGAAGTAATGGCTCAGAAATAGACTCACATTCAATGATACAACAATTATTACATCTATACATCTTCTATAATACATCTATTTAAATAAATAAGATTGAAGTGTCTGTTTGTAATATCAAAATTACAGCTTTTTACTGAATGCATATGAAAATATGTACGGCACTTATATCAAAAACACGTTTTTTTCAATTTTTGTCTCTCTGCCTGTTTGTTCCGGCTAATTTCCGAAACGGCTAGACCGAATTTGACGGGACTTTTACTAGCAGATAGCTGATTTTATAAGATCTAACTTAGGCTACTTTTATTTTAGAAAAAAAATTAGGGATCCGTGAAAAAAAAAATTAAAACCCTTGAAATAGTTAACAAAATCCGATTCAAAAAGGGAAGTAATAATTTTTATGTTAATTTCACGCGAACGAAGATCGCGGGCAACAGCTAGTACTTAATATTAATTATTGTACCCACGTTTTCCCATAATGAGCTCCTTTTCATTACCCATAATGAGCTCCTTTAATATCTCTCATTGAAATGTAAGCCACATTCCAGCCCAGGATCCTGTGGCCATGGTGACTCAATAGTTAGTAAACAGTCATTCAAAACAATTCTACTAACTTAACATATTCTTAGAAACATTACGTCAAGTACAAAAAGCCTTGATGAGGAAGATTATCTCACTGATTACTATTGTTTTTATTTATTTTTAGTTCTAATAAGTACGTTTATCAGAGAATAGGGGTTTTTTTACTTTTGTCACATTTTAGAGGACATTTATGAATGGACTGAAAACTTATTCCTATACATAGCGTACAGTATATTATGCAACCTAATATAATTCTAAACTACATAGTTGGCAGTTTTTTAACTAATACTCTGTATATTTTTTTTTTTACTCTGTATAATATAATCACCAAAACATGTGACAGAAAATGAGGTTTCACTTTAACTTAAGCACGGTCTACGAAACTATCATTCTGCAAAAAAAAAACATAAGTTTTTACGTGTCACTTTGTAAGAAATGGTTTTTTCTTTTAAACATAGCAAAGCAGATGTCATACGATACTAAAATAATTACTTACCTACCACAGGGACAAAGTCTCTTTAGTGTCAAATAACATTGTATTTACTCAGTTTGTTTAATAATGTGAGGGAGCGCTGTTACTTACTTGCTAAACTGCGAAGATAAATTCCTATTAAAATTATAATTGTTTTGCAGCATTAAAAACCCCAATAGGAAAACACATGTCCTACTTGAGTCACATGTACTCGTAATGTACAGGTGACATCATGCAGTTATTGGGCTATGTGTGAGTGATTAAATTCACACATGGTTGAGTGCGCGCGCGCCACCTCGCGGCCGCCGCCGCCCGCGCCGCCCGCTCGCTCGCGCTTCCCCGGAGACATACGAATTATTCATAAGGAAACATTAATTGTGGAATAGTTATTGTCTAATTAAAACTCTAAACAAAACATACAACTCCCAAAATAAGTAATCTCTTTAATCAACTCTTTGAACAATTCACGGTTGCTACGCATTACTTTTTAATGATTTCATGAATTTAGAACCGAATTATGAATAGCAGCATCGTAACGGTATGAAATAGATGTAGAGTAAACTACTGTTATTAATTTGTAGTAGCTTGAAAAATCTGTCTACAGGACTTTACACAGTAACCAATTTTGCAGTAAGAAAATTGCAAGTTTTCTAACATATTTCCTTCAGCTATTCAGCTTCAGTATTGCCTACCGAGAAATTAATAAAAAAATTCTTTGTTTCAGATCACCTACTGGAAATCCTCTTTCATAGCAGTGAGGCTTATCCTGACATTCCTGACCTTGCATAAGGTTGCAACAGGATGAAAATGCAGATAGACGCAATGGCGTTAATATAAACAAATGGCACGTTTGTGGGGACGTGACATCGGCCTTCAGCACCGAATGAAGACAAAACTGAATGTACAGTAGGTAGGAGCCCTTTAGAATGAGCACAATTCTATAAATAAGTCGAACATGCTTTGAATAATAATGCAGAGGCGACGGACGGAAGGACGTGGACGCGCGGAGGTTTGCCGAATTCTGGGAAGCAATAGGGCGAGCAACCGCAGGGTTAACGATTCCACGCGCTGCGGCCGCGCGTCACACAAAGCGAATTGTTTCCAGAAATGACACTAACATCCCACACACGCCTATTTATACAAGGTATCTTCCTGCCTCACATTTTCTTTCTCTTTACTTAACAACGATAATATTTAGGAAGCCTAATTAAAATAATGAATGGTAGAAACTAACAGGAAGCTATGGAAGTAATAATAAGAAAAGGAGAATTTGCATAAATATTTAACTATTAAATTAAATGACCCATGAAAATTATAATCTTAACGTTCAAAGCGTGTAGCATTACGCTGTCTTCATAAAATAAGTCCATCTTGCCTTTAGGAATATTAATAACAGTTTTGTACTGAGTTATTTGCAAATGAGTGGCCCACATGCCACACAATTGCTAATAGAACTGAGTGATAAACATTTGTAGTTGCCTTTGTGATGCGACTTCGTTGGAACCATGTGATTCATAATTCCCGGATGCAAGCACAATAAATATTCATTAATTAATTTGAAGCAACTCCTAGCGATAAATAATAATGTTAGAAACTAAGTTAGTGGCACCATCGTGCTCTGCGTTGCTTGGTTATGTGATAAGTATTATAAATAATAACAGATTTTCTGAGCTGGTTCGTTATACAGTCTACTAAACACAATGTTAGGATAAAACGATAAATAGGTACTTTAGGGTTTTTTTTACAGATTTCCGCAAAATTTTAATAGCTAAATAACCTAAGCCCATTTCAAATGAACGCTGCACCACGACAAGCTTACTCACGATTACAAAACTCAGTTGACCCGTATCAAAGTCCAAAACTGTGTATTGCAAAATTTACGGAACATGGACTTCAAACCCTGAAGATATATCTTCTTAGTAATTATTACTGGACTAGCTGTTGCAAGCGACCTTCGTCCGCGTGAAATTATTATAAAAATATTACTTTCCTGTTTGAATCGGATTTTGCACGGTACCCTTTTTTAAATAAAAGTAGCCTTAGTTACTCATACTAATAAAAGTCTCGTTAAAATCGGTTCAGCCGTTTCGCAGATTAGCCGATACAAAAATTTAAAAAGTCGTTTTTTTTTATAAGTACCTTATATACTTTCATATGTATTCAATAAAAAGCTGTCATTTTGAAATTACAAACAGACTCTTCAATTTTTATTTATTTGTATAGATGAGGTCCATGCGCCGCTCCTCATCGATCCGAAATCTAATCGTAGTTGAATGTCAATAAGATGGCGATCGGCGTCATTCAACGTTCTCAAATGAAACGAGCGAGGGTCAACTGAGCGGCGAGATGATAAAAACTGGCGTAAAATATAATGGCGGCGGCGGCTAGGTATTGTGATGACGCGGTGTGGCCGGGTCAATGACACCTGACTCATGTCCTGTGCCGCACTCGCCCAAGACATTCGCTGTGTAAATGATAAGTAGCGAAATATTATTTGAAATACACTCAAGTTTTAACCAGATACCCACATTTTTTTAAATATTTTTTGTAATGGCCGTCGATACCTTCGTGAAATTAGTTTTTTCAGGCGGTCAATTACCGGATTAGCTCGTTAATATTCTGTACATTTGGTTTCTTACGACCTTTTTGGAAAATGGAAGGTACAAACGAATAATAATTATAACTAATCGTAGGTACAACTAAAGACTAAAGTATTTCTTTTGTAAATCACAAATCATATTAGAAATTAATCAGAGACCAGTGCAATTAATAAGCTGTGCCTACTCGGAAGTGAACTGCATAAAATATATTAATCACCAGTCGACCTCATTCTGTGAAGCACTGACCTGACGACAGTTATGAAATAGAGGTAATAATTAAACAGATAAATATAAGGAAAATTATGGAGCTATTTATATTTCGAAGTTGAGACTGGTTGGCAGGAATGAGTCATAGCTCCGATCTCACCCTGCAACTTTCGTTTTAGAGGTCGTCCATATTATTGGCTCAAATAAACAACGAACTTGTCGCTACTTGTTTGTGTTGACTACAGAATGAGCCTGATTTTTATCAAGTTTGTCTGATCATTTAAAACCGCGAAATATTCATGAGTCAAATTAAAACTCCTCTGGAATTTTTGCCGTCTTTAAAAAGTTTTCTATAGTTGACTAGTCGTTGTACAAGTAAATAAATGAGTCAACATACTCATAACAACATTGGTTCGAAGAATTCCCATGTTTTTATCCCTAAAAACTGCAAACTGAAAATTACCATTACTAGTCAACTGCTATTTGACTCACAGCAAACATGAGTACTTACATAAATAATGACGTAAATTATATTTATGCAGGTAGTTCGTATTTTTACACAAAACTGCATAAAATCTTATAAAGACCATTAAGTGATATCAATCAAAATATCTTCAACAAAAACTGGATCCATAAATTCGGTACGTTCTCAAAAATGATTACATTAATTAGACCCTAATCACAGACCCGGGGTTTATAAAGGCAAGCGTTGGTTTGCTGCCACATACTATATTAGGTAGGGTCTCGCGGTCCCAACCGCCTCTGATTAATTCTGTCTTGAAAAAACTTAAATATGCAGACCGCGAATCATATTTCCGATTGCAATAATGCACTGCTATAAAATTTTGCGTCGTCCCTTTTTCATGAACCGTGTGGTATACCTAATGGCCATATCTTCCCTAAACTTTTAATCCATTATCTCTCAGAATATTATTCTAACTAAAAGGTATTGTACTGGAATACTATTCATTCATAGTCCTGATTTCGTAATTAAGTTATTTAGTTTTAGTTGAAGGAAGGAATCCTTACGCAACTTTGTTTTCATAACATTCACGTCAGTCGCAGGTATTTCTATTGTGTCTTTACTATTATAAAATACAGAAGAATAACCAACTTGTCTCGTTTTTATTATTATACATCTTAGAGGCGAATTTGAAAGCAGACATCATGTCTTAGATGTTCGTAGAACCCATCGGAGAAGAGTTTATTGACTGATTTTTAACAAAATAAAAAAAAAACAAAAAGTAAATCTCGTCAAAATCTATTGAGGTAATATTATTTAAATTAAAAGTACAATATCAAATGAAAGCAAAAGCTTACAACTCAGAAATTACACTAATTTGACCTATAAATGGTTTTATTCCGACAAAGGGCCTGTTGCTACGGCGTAGCACGCGCCTACGAAGTTTTCGTTCGGGATTATGGACGCTTTTTTCCACGAAGTTTTTTTTTGTATTTATTAGTTATTTAGGCATTTAGTAAAATACGTTTCATGATTTAAGATTTTAGACATTGATTTAAAGTTACACCGTTTTGCATCTGTACAAATTTTAATACAAAAAATGTACAATCTTTTACCTATAAAATAAGGATGTAGAATTAAATCCCTAGCAAAACAAAAAAATGGTCACACTGTTTCCGAAACTTTTACCGCAAAAGTTCTACACATGTCCAGTGGTTACCAATAGTGACTACAATCCAATATAGTTATGTACATATAGTATAGTAGTGGTAGTAGCAGACCTTCATAGTTATAATAACATACTTAATACATAATACAACATAACACGTTGAAATAATATGATATGACATAACTATACGAATTACGAACTAACACAAAGGCTTCCGATAGAAATTACCTAGTTTTAAATGCTTAGTATCACTTTTGATAACGTCATTTTTCATATTATTTTATGTTAGTGTTATTAATGTGTGTTATCTATAAGAATATTTTGCTTTTCGAGGCTACTGACTGCCGCCGTACCTATCTAATTTCCACGAAATAGGAGCGGGCTGTCGACTGGTAGCTCGGTTGCGCTTGCGCCGACGCCGGCCGACGGCAGCGCCAGCTGACGTCACGGCACCCAAGTTGCATCCGCCATTTTGAAAATAAAATGGATAATAATTACCGCCTATCTAACGAGTCACGGTCGATATATTTTCACTCATACACAACAGATTTCCTAACCACATGTCTTATAACTTACACATAATTTTCAGTCATTAACAAATACATTTCCTTTCGTGAAAGTAGGTTTATAAAAGGAGACGCACATCGAACAATCTAAGTATATAATTCGAAGTAGTAAATAAGTATTGTCCGTATAATCAGCGCATCAAATGTATAAAACTATAGTTTATCCTCTTCAATTTGTGAACATCTCATAACTGGGAGGAAAATACCGTTTTAATTTACCTACCTCTCAATTAAACCGCGCAAAATATTGCAGGCTTAGTGCTTTATCTCGCTGGGTAGGGAATCGCTCGAGCATGACCACATTAGCATTTATCTATTCGTGCTAGACGCCAGACGGCTTCTTATTACCTATATAATTGAGTAATTGAAATGGGCGTTAATATCTCGTGTTGCACTTCATAATAATTCTTATACAAAATATAAGTCATTGGAATTTTTGTTTTTAGAGAGGATTTTGCTTACGTATTCCATAAAAACTAAAACTAAATGTGAATACAGTTAAAATATAATTTAAAGAAAATGTAACTCCTAAAATAAAGTGTTTATTAAGAATAACGAAGGCTCATACATAACCGTATGAACAATAGAACTTATTTAGTCAAATATACATGAATACATGCCCGTATGTCATTCACAAGATTACGTCGAAAGGTCGTCACGCTGAAATCGTGTTGTTGCCGACGCGACGACAGCGCCGCGCAGCGGAGTGCGTGCGACGTTCACTGTGGTTCAGACGACTTGTTCCCGCCAAAACAGTCGCAGGCTGTGGCGCGAAGGCTCGTGATTGGTCGGCTCGGGCGGCGGCGGCGGCGCGCGCGCAAGGCCGCCGGTTTTCCCGCGAACAATGCCAAATGGTGCATTTGTCAAGGTGAGTTCGTTCACCGCCGACGCCGGGCGCCGCGCGCTCCTCCGGCGGACATTCGCCACAGCATTCGCTCGCTTCGCGCCGATCGAAGGTCGACGGAAGGCAGGCGAGCGCTTATTTCACTCCGCACCGAATCTACATTCATTAGCATCCGCTCTTTATTAAAGGTGAATAACTTGTTTTATATTTTAAATTATTTTTTACACGTACGCTTTGACTTCAATTTAATTAAATAATCGCACTTGATGTAGAGAGTTGTACTGTCATAATTGTTATATCCATAGTGAAGTTAAAATTATCTTTATGTTCATGAGTGTTGTTCGTGTTAGTTTTTTTATACTTTTTATGTGAAACTGTAATGTAACGGCAAGTGCGAAGACTGAAGACCGAAGAAGGAAGAAAGAGGAGCGGTATCAAGTGCTACGCCCGGACGAACTTCCCAGCTCGGCCGACATACACGGGTCGGTGGGATCTTCGTCCGTTTGTATCGCTTATACGTTTTATTCTACGGACAACGTCGGATCACAAAACACGCAGAAGAACAAAACATGCCACACCTTGAAGATTGCTTGCTGACTACAAGATTGGTAGAAACAACTAACTTTGCTTGTATCTGTGTGTGTTTTTCTTTACTTTCCATAAATTTTTCAGCCAATATTTTGTATCTTGTTGATGACGTTGCCGCGTTGTAAAAATACCGCAATTAACTGTTTGACTGTGTATATCCGGAATTGTGTGTTGGTAGTTTCGTAGTAAGTGACTGCCCATCTTGGTTTTCATGTGTGTTCAAGTTGTTAGGAATGAACATAAAAACCCGAACAAGGCAATCGCTCATCTTCCTTATATTTTTAATTATTGTAACAAATATGTTCATTAAAATTAAATAGGGTTTGTTTCACCACCTCCGGAAAAGGTAACTTGTCTGGCAGACGAGGCAAATAGTTTTATAGAATTCCTGTGATATTTAGTTTTGATTTTATCCTGTAGGTATTAAATAGACATTCTCTGTCCGGAGACTGTAAAACAGGTCCTACAGCCTGTATATTTGTATATGTTATTTTAACCTTTGATTTCAGTACTTCAGTTTTCTGTTTAAGCACCGAAACGATTATATTAAAACTAAAATTATGTTTGCCATGTTTATTCTTGATTCGTATAGACTTCAAAAATAATGAGGTTCTATATTTTTCGGCTGTATATTTTTTCATGTATTTTCATCGATATTTCCGTCATCTATGGACCGATTTTTAAGTCCGCGCGGTGGTCCCAAAAAAATTGCATTAACTTTGCTTGAGTATTTTATAAGTCAATTCTTTTAATACTTATTTTTTCATCTTGGACTATGTTAATGACATGATGGTCCCTTAGCAACTATAACTAGATACAATGTAAAATTAATTAATGACAAGAATTTTTGTGGGATAGGTACAACTAATAAAAAATAATTTAAAAAATTGCAAAAAAACCGATTTCCAAAAATCTCTAAAACGGTTCAAAATAACTTTACTATCTGACTTTACATTGTTTGTTTCAATGACTTTTTTGCCGCCGAAAATGTTTTTTTATAATTTGTTCTATCTTCTCTGTTATTGAGTTCGAATGTTGTTTGTTGAAATACAAAATTAGTATAAGTAGGTATAAATATGTATAAATATAATATTAATAAATATATATACAAGGTGTAACATAATAAACGCAATACCTCCCGTGTGGTCTTTCAGACCATGAAAATGAACAACTTTTGTTCTATGGCTTTTGGAAATTCGTAACTTATTTTTTTGTTTTACCATACATGTTGATCAGCTGATCGCGTCAATTCCTATAGAAAGTACTTTTTTTTTTCGAATTTCGAAGAACTCGTAGAACAAAAGTTGTTCAGTTTCATGGTCCGAGAGACCACACGGGAGGTATTGCGTTTATTATGTTACACCTTGTATATACGCGACAGTGGGAATCTGTCGTTTTCCTTCTTATACGTCTAGATTATATGAATTAATAATTATCCTGCTTATTCTTTATTAAACAACATAAAACATTACAAATACCTATAAACTTTTACATTTAGGGTGTGACAGTGGTCTAGAATTATTAGGTATTATTTTTTACCTTCTTAGATGTTTTTTCAAAGATCAACTGACAAGAAGACTTGCAACGTATAGGCCTAACAAGCGTGAGATCAATTTATAATTTTAAGTTGTTGTATTTTGAATTAAAAAGATATATTTATTTTGTATAAACAAATTTTTTTTTTGCCTTAAACCATAGGTTGAACTTATTTTTTTTTTTAAATATATTTAAAGGAAAACTAACATTCGAATACCTAAGTATTTCAGCAAAGCCCACTAACAATAACTCCCTTTGTTACTGTATAAAAATTATGCGAGCACCAAACCTTGCGACCAAATTATAATTCAGGTCAGTTCTTATGATGATAGTATAATTTATTTCGATTTCCATGTCATGGGAAATCTCCTTTGTGAATTTAGGTGAACTGCTATTCATATACAGGGTGTAAACTGACCCTTCACAAAGCTTTTAACAAATCATTCTGTACATAAAACTAAGTAAAAGTTACTTACGCAAAAATTATTGCTGGGAAACGACTTTTTTTTTGGGGTGAAAAATCACGTTTTACGGTAGGACTCTATGCTACGCACTCAAAACATTGTGCTAATGGATGGACTGAATTGTACGGGGGGTCGTGGAGGTGCTTAAAGTAAAAATCAGACCTTAAAACACTTATTAAAAAAAAAAGTTGTAACTTTGACCCCCAATAATATGTCCGTAACTAGAAGGTTCCTAGGTATGGTCTAGAACAAAAAAAAATATCGCAATTACGGGGAGAACAAGTGCCTTTCGGTTTCGTTAAGGGTCTTGTTACACCCTTTATTTAGGTACCGAAGTCTATCCAAGAACAAACTTAACTTGAACTATAAAACAAGTATAAGGTGTCAGGCGATGATGACAAAAGGCCTCCTCTCTCTTAAACAGGGTAGTCCTAATCCACCACTCAGGCCTAGTGATATCTGTGGATGTCACATGTTTTTAAATAGTAACATATCATTACATCACGCCTGTAATCCCCGAAGGGTTAGGCAGAGGTGTACCTAATAGTACAACCACATTTCGCCAGCCATGTGCGTGCTGTCAAGCGCATCGGTGATTCTGCCACGTGTGATAGCGATTGTTTATAACATTTTTTCCCAACGAGTCACACTGTAACATATCACAGTGTGACTCGTTGGGAAAAATTGTGAATAAAAATCCCAACCAGTCACACTTTTACTCGATAGGACAACTTTTTGTGTTAATCCCAACGGATCACACACCATGTGAAGAGTGTGACTCGTTGGGAACAAAATATTCTCATACAGTAACAATGTGACATATTGAAACTACTACCCAATCAGTAACACCGTTGAGATTCACTCGTGTTTTAAAGATTGGTAAGTCAAGGAAGGTATATACTTAATGTGTAAAAAACAATCAAGTATATTTGTTAATTATTGAGAAATCACAAAACAATGACAGTTGCAAATTAATATATCTATCTCAGTATACCTTTTAAATATTATTTTTTATAAGTAATAATATTCGCGGCTTGACAGTTATCTTTCTGCTCAAAACGCATTTAATTTCACGCATTTAAAATAACATAATTGCATTGACTTGAAATTTCAGTGCACATGACTAGCAATCATTCAAGAACGATAGTATTAATGAAAATTAGGGACACACGACTAAGCCGAAATCTTGAAATAATACCTACTGATTGCAAATACTTTTTTTTGTATTCCTTAGCTTATTTATAACACATTTACATTTTATTTAATAAATGTAAAACTTTATTAATAAATGTTTAACTTTGACCGGAACAGGATGCAAGTTCCGACATGATCGGTAGCGGGGCGTGCACTGACTGATTTCCTGTTTTGCACCCCCTTGTTTTCCCGCTCGCTCTGATAGTAAGGCATATTTGCCAATCGAGGTGCTCAGCGTGAGTGTGCTCACTTACATTTTTTAATGGTACTGTATTTGAGAAAACTTGCTGTTGCATTATAATAAAAAACAAACAAACACACAAAAACAAGCAAACAAATGATGAAAAGTTGTCCTATCGAGTAACAGTGTGACTGGTTGGGATTTTTATTCAATTTTTACCAACGAGTCACACTGTGACATGTTACAGTGTGACTCGTTGGGAACAATCGTGCGATAGCACTCCCGCTTTTTCCCACCCTAACAAATGACGGTTCTGAGCGACGGACAAGTTCAGATGCTCCGATCCTTTTCAAAAATGTGATTCCGTGCTGATGGGTGAGGTTCAACCCTTAAGTCCCATGTAATAGGGGACGAGCCTATTGCCAACCGGGCACAACTCCCGACTCCTTAGCTGCTATTGAAAAATTCCTGATGGAAAAACCCAACAACACTGTCCGACCCGGGAATTGAACCCCAGGATCCCATGCCCAGCATAATATATTAAATTAAATAGTACAGTAATATAGTAGTAAAAATAGTCATATTTTAAAAAGTAGGGCATGCCAATTTCCTCAAAAGTATTCCTCTTTATTGAGAGCACAATGTGATGATGAAATCAATTGCACAAAGTGAAGACTACGCCTGCCTGAGGTCGAACCCCGGCCCCTGAAGAGTAATCACTGTACTACCCAAGACTACACTTTAATACAAAAGTTATTTTATTGTAAGAACATAGACAAGCGTTCTAATAAAAAAAGCTTGCTAGGTTTTTTATTTATTTTTTAAAATTTACCCAGCTAGCAAGAAAGAAATGTACCTGCCTACCTACTAACAATCTTCCCAGTAGTTCCCAGCCTGCACAACTGTCTGATATTATTGTATTATTTCATGTAGGTACAGTATATCTACTGTTCTATATTTAGTTAAAGATTATCTCTCTTTAGGTACAACATGGATGATATGGAGTTGATACGTGCTCGGTGCTACTGACTTGTTGACCTGCTTACTTGTTTTGCATTATCATCGCTGTATTACTGTTTGCCAAGTTTATTTGATCAAAGTTCCAACCAAAGTTGATGCGATTTGCGATGCAATAAGATGTCAAAAACTTAAATTTTGGTTTGAAAACCAGCCAGCCAGTAAGGCCCGGAGAGCGGAAAGGAGACATGCGGTCGAATCTTGCACATCTCCTCCACGCTCGGCTCGTCTCTGCTTTGGTGGAGTCCGGGCCTGACGCTAACCGATTAAAGGCTGAGATAAACTACAAGCAAGCCACATCGCGCTATAGGTATGCTCTGCGGATGAAATATTCTCTTAGCTTATAGACACTTCAGTTTTTCATAATTATTGAACAAATAATTACTTTTGTAATTATAATCGGATAAAACCTTAACTATTCTATAAATCGAGCCTTAAGATAGTGTCTAGTTTGGGGCTCACTAGCAACAACAGTTACTGTTTCTATGTTATTAACTGGTTTTAGGTAATATTTTAAGTCACTTTTATCATCTCTTATGTGTACTAGTACCTGCTTATGTATCACCTAGATAATCAACAATTTTCTATTCTGTTTCTAAATCCTGAAGGTGAAAAGCAGTTATTCAAATAAAGGCGTTGCAGTACACGCATCTGCCCCAAGGACCAATAGCCTTATGATATATATCATTGAAAGCGTTTTTCAAGGAGAACCTTTACTACTAACACGACTTTGTCCATTCGGAGTTATTGACCCAAATAGGTGACTAATTGGACACCGAAGTTAAGATTTTCTAGGCAATCAATTAAGGTTTTCTGAGCTACCAATAGAAATAAAATATACATCATTAGAAAGAGCTTTTGAAGGAGAGTCCTTATCACGTGCACGATTTTCGCCAATTCGTATTCCGTTCGGAGTTATTGACCTAAATAGGTGACTATTTCAGCACCGAAATTAAGATTTTCTTGGTAACCAATAGCAATAAGCATTGGAGAGAGCTTTTCAATTAGAAGTTTGCTACTAGTAACACTTTTGCTAATTCATAGTCTGTTCGGAATGATTGACTTAAATGTGTGTCTAATTGGACACCGAAGTTAAAATTTTATTTGCAACCAATTAAGATTTTACTGGCAACTAACAGCCATAAGATATGACACTATTGGATAAAGCTTTTAATGAGAACTTTTGCTATTGTACCACTTTTGCTAATGCGTGGTCTGTTCGGTTTAATTGATCTAACTAGGTAGTTCATTGGGTACCGAACTGTAGCTCCTCTGTGACTCTAAATCGAGAAAAAAGCAAGAAATATTCTTCTTGAAGAGATCAATCCATTAATCTATATCTTAACGCTATTGGGCACTGGGGCAGAATTAATGATCTGTCCAACCTCCTGTTACAGTAAGGATTTGTTCCTAAAACCGCATTTAAGATGTCAATGTTTTGAAAATGACATTTTTAGGTTTATGTGATGTTTGAAACGTACAGTATCAATTAAATTAAATAAATTGACGAATTAACGGTATTCAATTTTACTTAATTTCTCATATTTACAGCTCTGTAGCTGATCTCAGACTCTGAATCGAGAGAAGTCGCCGTACTAAGAAATGTTCTTCTTAAAACGATCTATCGATTGGTATATATCTTAACGCTATTTGACGCTGGGGCAATTCCGCCCATTCTCCCTTGAGGCAATTTGGATGACGATGTGTGAACCTGATAGTTGTTAATGGACTTATATTGCTGACTGTACCTTTATCCTATCACCACAGCAATTACACCTAGCATGTAGCATTTGAATATTGATAATTTCAAAGGCATTTGAGACATTTCAGGTTATTCTCGTGAATGGCAACGCACACAGGTGCGTTGAAAGAAGAGAAGTAGCTTACTAATGCAGATGTTCATAGCTTGTTCAAAGAGTATACTGGATGGTAGGGTTTTTTTTTTCTTTGTCTAGCCTAATTCTCTAGCCAAGTGCGGATCCAGAACTTCTTACCATCTACTGCTACTGTGCAGCATGTTATACAGCGTGTGTGCTACTTGGGGGGTCATGGCCCCCATGACCCTCTCCTGGTCTGGGTCTAGTTCGACCATCGACCGTAATTTTTCAAATCCCATTGTTTTTAATCGAAGAAATACTTTGTATGACGGCCAACGCATACCTACACGAACGACACGCATAGTCACAGTTATGATGTTAATTATATGATGCACCAATTCGCTCATTGCGAATTTATGTTGTATTTTATTTATTTCAAGTACTAATGAAGACATCGAAACGGTTAAACTCGCATACTGGGTACCTACCTAGATTATAAAGTAGGTACTAATAGACGCTCCATCAGTAGCGGCGTTAGGTTGGGCTTAGGACGCCTTTTTTTCCGTATGGGAAATCATAAAATAACCCCTCCCGCTCTGGGTGGAGCAGGAGGGAATGGCAGACTAGTAGTACTAGTACTGACTAAAACCCACCCATGTTCCTTCTTAGCTCTTTGTGTTCCAGGGCCGCGGTATCTCTTTCGAACAGTCCCGCCGCCCCGGCAGGCATCGGCCCATCCAGAGGCTTGGGACCCCTGCAGATTACATTTTTGACAAATCTTTTACAAACGTTTGGATTTACCTGGGGCCGCCATTCGTACCTATGTATAATAGGCCTAAACGAACAAACATTTAGAGCTCGCTTCGCTCGCTCAATGATCACTATCTCCATTTCTTTTGTTTCTCAATTGTTCCTGTGCAAGTTGACAAAGTAACTCACTATCGGAATAGTGAGTCAATACGAATGATAGAAAAACAAATATTTTCGGTGATGGGTGCTGAAACTTTCGATTATTTTCGTGTACCTATACGTTTTTAATTTTTTTATCTTTTCTGCATGAGTCAACAAAGTAATTCACATTTCTAAATAAATTTTACACGCATAATTAACATTAAACGCTCTATCATTCTGAATTCACTAAGTTCTTAAACTTTCTGCATGAGTCGACTAAATCCTGCTTCAGTACGAAAGCACAAAAATAACCTAACTAATTCAAGGTGCAGTTCTTAATTTTTTTGCTGACATATGCGAGATGAAGTGCAAAAACAATTCGAGCTCGCTTCGCTCGCTCTTTCATCCTTTCTACATTTGTTTGATGAACTTTACTAGGTACTTGTATGAATTAACAAACAAAAACTTGGAAATTTTGCACAATTTTCCTCGACTATGTAGGCCCCCCCTCATTCGACGTCTGAATCCGCCTTTGTCTCTAACTACTGTCCCACTGCTGTTCAAAGGCCTTCCCGAAGTCTTTCGGGGACTCTTGTCCCGCGCTACCTTGAATCAGCCCTCGCGGTAGGCCTCGCCACCTCTTTCTGGGTAGGCCTCGGAGGCGTCATTCCATCTGTGTAGGTAGGTACTCATTGTGTTGGGACTTTGGCCCTGCTGTCATCGTGCATGCGGATGGTTAAGTGATTAAAAATATATGATTTCATAATGTTAGTCCTAAAACAAAAAATCTAAATGTGAATTTGGTTTTAACTGCCTTTTTATCTATTGGTTGGGTTTGGTTACCCTTGGACACTATGGATTTTCCATAAGAATTTTCTCACTAGCATCCTGGACTACCTCGAGTTTTGTGATCGGTTGATGGACTTATGTTATTCAATAACGCTACATATTGGCATAAAGGTGTAATATCATTTATGTTTTGTACAATAATGAATAATGCGAATAACTTCTCTGGCTTGGTAACGATAAAGCGTTACCCAGACGCGCAAATAAAGTAATGACACGCTATTCTTGTTAAACAGAGCCTATAAATAATTCATCTCGTCTTGTCAATTTTATAACCTGTATCATACACATTGCGAGTTCACTTACGCTGGCAACAAATAAAGTAACAAAATCAGCGTTGCTTTCGTATGAGTTATAAATAGATGATGCGTGTCGTACCGACGACCAACGTATCTTGTTAGTCAGCCTATTATTTCGCGACTGCGTCATATGTACTAGCTCAACGGAGATTCACTAGATTCCTCCCGAACAGTGCACCTGTTTACGAGCAATTAATACTGTGAGAAATAGTTTAAATTCAGACCATACTATGACGTCAACGAATCGCTTTTTACAATTTTAGGCAGGTGAGTAAATAAAAAGCAAAAGTTTTAAACAAATCAATATTATTTCCAATAAATTTATCAGTACATCCACATTGAATGCATATTAATTTTTACTCAATAAAATACAACATAAAGTCTTCGACAGCATGAACTAAACATAAGAACGAGTATAAGATATAATTTATGTACAATAAGGTGGTTTAAACACAAAATAAAACATTGAACATAACAAAAATCAGTGCAACAATAAAATAATAAATATTTATAGACAGTGGACTTCAACGTGGTAGAGTTATAATAATCTAAGGATATAATTATTCAATCGTTAGTTACACAAGTTTGTTACAAAATTATCTATTGGCCTCACATCACAGAGCTAAGCGATCTCGAGGGTCGACCATAACGTGAACTGGCTCGCCGAGACGCTCGAGTGCCGCTGAGATGCGTCTCTTATATATCATAAACATACTCTCTCGCGCACAATCAACTCAAACTGTTGCTCTCAACAAACTAATAGTGGCACGATAACATTAAAACCAAAACAAAACGTGTACAAGCACGGGGTCAACTCGACCTGTGACTCTCAACTAAAATGCGTCACTGCTACGTAATATTGTCAAAACCTGCAAAACATCAGAGCTGCGCGTAAATGCGCCCACGACAGACGAAGGGTCATACAGACTAAACTTGTAAAAAAGCTCTAAAACTGTAAAAAACGTAGGAGCTCAAATCGTCATGCAATCAACTTGACGTCGATTCTAAAGACTAGAAAAATGCAAACCATTCGAAGAAACCTAACGTCAGTGTACGTCGACTTATAAATGCCCACACCGTACACCGTGATACCTAATAATGATATGTGTAGCTCCCGAAGCGATGTGACGATAGCTCTGCTGCGGCCGCGAGTCCGTGATGCCCACAAGTATACCATAATAAAAAGATGAACACACTATCAATTATTACCTAAAATATTCAACAAGGGAAATCAGCTGATTCGAGTAGTCACCAAATGTCGCTCGGCTGAGAATTTCGATAGCTCTCATACAACAATAATTACTATAACTTAGGACAGTCGTTAGGCCTTAAAATTTAAAATGTACAGTTATTTATTATGGCAGATATCAACAATCAATTTATACTATATCGATACGATACTGACACTTTTTACAGAAACAATACTAAGTTATATACACTCATGCGATAACAACGTGCACCGACCCTCGCGGCGTGATCACGCCTCCTCGCTAGCAAATGGCACTTTCATACAAGCTCCCGCTACTATTTGTTCTACACCGTCGACTCGCCAGCGTCGGGACCGAGGGTGCACAATAAACCAACTCTATCGTAATATAATATATATTCTAAATTACTCTAATCCATAAATATACCGAAACCCCCGGCCGGCGATCGCGAACAAGAAGCAGCGCATATTATATTCGAAACGAGGTACCGGCGGGCCGAGTCGCGAGCTCCGGTCCCGTGCGACCACGGACAGCACGGACAGCGCCGGGACAGTGAGCAAAGAGTCTCGCGCTGGCGTCGCGGCCGGCGGGGCTACGCGAACCCGGGCGGGTCCCACGTGGCCGTCCATCAGGACGCGTGCGGCAGCAGCAGCAGGTACAGCGCCGCCGCCAGCAGCGGCACGAGCAGCGCCAGCGCGTGGCGCAGCGACACGCGCCACACGCGCGCCGGCTTGCGCTGCAGCGCCGCCAGCGCCGCCGCCAGCCGCGCGCGCTCGCCGCACACCTCGGCCCAGCGCTCCTTGGCGCGCACCAGCTCCTCCTCCAGCGCGTGCAGCGACCCGTTGTGCAGCGTCACCTGCAAGCGCTCGCTGTCGTCCAGCCGCACGAACGAGCCGGAGCCCGCGCCCGCCGGCTCCGCGCTCTCCGCGTCCTCGACGACGGCTTCCTCGTCGCGGTTGATCTCGGTGACGGCGGAGTCGGTCTCCTCGTCGTCGTCGTCGTAGTCGAGGCGGAACATTTCGTCGATCTCGGCGGAGATCTTGCCGGCGTCGATGCTCCGCTCGGGCGCTTCGAGCGGCTCGTCCGGCGCGGCTTCCGTCTCCACGGCCTTATCCTGCGTGGAGCGCTCCCTGACGGTGGAGGTGCGAAGTCTCTCGATCTGCTGGTCTTTGGTGAGTACTTCGGCGCGCAGATTGCCGACGATGACGGTGAGGTCGTCGATGTCGGCGCGCGTCGGCCGGAACGCGAGCTCGGCTTGCATGACGGCCGCACTGGACGCCAGTCGCTGGATTTCGGCAAGATTCGATTCTTCTGACACCGTCGAACGGTTGAGTTGCGCCTAGAATCATAAATTAAGTTATTGTAGTGCTTTAAATACAAATTTTGATACTGTGTTTCGATGTCCCCTTACTAAAACCAGCCCAGTTGTTGCCATCAGCACATGGAGAGGGCCACAAGGTCTCATTAAAACACCCCTCCTGTTAGAGCACAACCCTGAGAAACAGTCCCCAACATAATATTACATGTCCCACCTGCAGGTCAGCGATGCGCGCGCGGTAGTTGGCGGCGTCATCGGGCTCGAGTGCTGGCGGGTCGTGCGCGTCGGGCTGCGCGGCCAGCAGCTCGTCGCGCGCGGCCCGCAGCTGCTCGTTGTCGGCCGCGGCCGCGCTCAAGCGCTCGCGCAGCACCTTGATCTCCTCGTTCAAGCCCGCCATCACGCGCAGAATATTCGCATACTCCACGCCCGCTTTGCTCTGACAAATATATTGTTTATTACTATGTGTGTCTTTATTATTTTACCCATACGTACTATGTGAGGTTATAGAATAGCGGATAGTTTTATCGAAACATAAACCTATAAAGTATCATGATTATCATACCAAGCGGTAACATCTTTACCGCTGCCTTTAAGATTTTTGCAGAAAGAAGTAATAACTAGAGATCGGATATTCGGATGCATGTTTACCAAAATTACGTTTTTTCCCGGCATAGGGTACACAAGTATGAAAGCGGCTTCTTAAAATGCCATTTTCTCTCGGGATCGCGGTATTTTATAAATAATACAGTGTGTACAGAATGTAGTACTCATAAGCATAATGAATATTTAAAATCTATGTAAAACCAGGCAAGAAATTTGTAAAAAATAAAATATACAAACTATACGATTTTAAATTTTGCTGCTGAATATTCGAATAGGACAAAATGGTAAATATGACAATTCATTTGAAGTAAAACACTAAAATGGAAAAAAAAACTACGTATTTAAATAAACCGGTACTTATTTCATACTAACGCGCGCTCTATACTTGTCAGCACTCAAACTTTAGGTAAATATGCATCCGAATAACCGATCCCTAGTAACAACTATAAACCAATCAACAATAATGTCTGGTAAAAATTGTGCAACACTGAAAACTGCAATGTTAATTAACGATGCTACAGGCAATTAACCGTCGTAATTTCTGTAATTCAAATTATTATTATTGCGCAGCAGTTCTTTTACCTGACTTCATAATTTGAGTCATTGCACTGATGAGACAGAACATCCATGTAAAATGTACCTTAACGACGTGTTAAGAACATTTTGTTGGTGATCAAGTGGTTGGGAGCAGGGTTGTTGCTGATGCATATTTTTTTCACATCAGCGGATGCTGATGCTGATGCTGATCTTTTATCATTGACATCAGCGGATGCTGATGCTGATGCTGATTTTAATAATTTTCTTAAAAAAACAGGGAAAAAGTAAAATCAGTCCGTATTAGTACGCTCTTTGCGTGAATAATCCTTGTTACATAAGTTGCAGTTTGCAGTTTCTTGACTCCTTAATTTAAAATACGTCCATATTCCACTTTTCAACGGATAACACTCGACAGGTTACGGAAAAAAAAAAAACTTTCACGGGTAATGACGAATTAACGCAATGAGACAAGTTTGTGTTTGTTTGCAATCACAATCCCCGTGGTCGATCTTTTAATTGGTCAAAGTTGCAGGCAAAAACTACATGTGATATAATCCTCTCTGCGGTGATGTCACGACTCGAACTTCAGCATTAATAATCAGCATCGATCAATGCGGATGCTGATGCTGATGCTGATGTTGAAAATGATGCTGAAGATCAGCGGATGCTGATGCTGATGCTGATGTTCGCAACAACCCTGGTTGGGAGCATTGTATGAGGAGTGGGCGGGGCGAGGCGGTGCCTGCAGCGCGGCCGCCTGCCTGACTCACCGCCGCGCGCCGCTCGCAATAAAGAACAAAGCATCACACGAACTACCGCGCCGTGAAATTGTGCATTAACATACATAATAACACGCTCGTATCGTGCACCGCCCTTTACTTGGATATTGAGGATTTATAGAAAAATAAAACATTTATCTGCAACCTCTTTACATTATTTACACGATGGTATAAGATAGTACAACAAAGGAGTACATCAACTGCTTATTATCTGACCACTGTGATGAGTCAACCTTTGAAACTGACAAACAAGAATACTCCAACGTTATAAGAGCTGCCCCCATATTCACAAACGCTTCGATTCGGAAAGTCGTATGTCTATCTCGCTCGCTTTCGTAATGCCAAAAAAAGATAGACATACGACTTGTCGAATCGAAGCGTTTGTGAATACGGAGCCTGAACATTATTTTAACAAAGAACGTCCTGTCCCTTGCTACAACCCTCACCTCAGTAAACGAATGGCGTTCGCGAACAAGCTTACAAATCGCACATGGACTGCATTCTAACGCCCCTCACAGATTAGACAAATTCATAATCGTGAGATGTATGCTTATTCCAGAGAGTCTGCTGTGCAATGGTAGACGGTGATGAGATCGTACTGAGCATATGTAATCAATTTTAGAAGGTTTACACATTCGTGTCCACCTCGTTTCATGTCGCACATGTGCTATCCCACCATAAATATTGCAAGTGAGTAGTGGACCCTACAGGTGGGTTCCCGGCACTGAAGATACTGACTGACTGTTAGGTTATTAACTGCTCTTAAAATACGTAAAATCAATTTACAAGGGCCTTCGAAACAGGATAAACCTTTTGGAAACTTTTTGTTTAGTCGACATCGCCGACAACAAAGGTGAGTGAATTAAGCTGATACTTATTTACCAAGCATTAAAGATAAGCGAAGTAATTAGTAGGAAGTTCTAACGGAAGGCGGAACGAAACGTCTTCCGCTATGACAAGGCATAATTACTCGTATTTTACTTCCAAATAAAATAAGCGAAAACATCGCTAAATTACTCACTTACTCAGTCTACAAACAAGTACAAAAAAATCTCTCACCAAGTCAAGAAAAAATGTTTCTCGAACATTTGAGACTGCGACGTCAAAACAAGCAGATTTACGTTCCAATCCGAGGTCTTGTCTGAAACGATGATTCACGCAAACGTTCCGAGGCCGAGTCGAGTTCCAAACAAGCGTAGTATGTGCAATAATTAATACGTTTTTATAAGAACTAATTCATGCTAACTTGTGCCGGATATGGTGTGGCACTGAATGATCTATGTCGTATGTCCTTATGGGACGTAATATATCAATGTAGGCCTGAGAACTGAATGAGACTACATAACAAAAATGTATAATCACTATTTGGAAACTAAAATACAATTAGGTTTCCATTAAAGCTGGACTAACTAGCCTAATAATAATGCGTGAAACAAAAATCAGTGACACTAGGCAAGAAGAGAAGAGGCCTATAATCAGCAGGGCTACAAATGATGACGATTAGGAGTGCAATAACCACTACACCAAACCAATATTATATTGTTCCACCAGATCATCCCCAGCAGCACTACCACTATTGAGTGTTAGACAAAAATCTAATGTTCATAAGAAAACCATGTCATAATCACTACCCTAAAATAGGCATATCATTGCTGCCATCTTCCTGACACATCGCGATACTCAAATTTTAAGCAGTCTGAAGTAGATTGAGTCCCCAACTACCATCTATTTTGTAGTTACAGTGCATATCGATTTCAGTGAGCGTTCTCTCTATCTCTTATACCTAAATATGTGGCAGTCGCTTCTTTTTGAACGCCAGAGCATAAACGCACACGCGTGCCCTCCACGGCAGGCCACAATTTCGCCTGACATTTTGTCATATATTTGAGTCGTTTGGCGTACAGGGCACGCGCTTGCTTGTCACGTTTATATGATAATGGCGGTCAAAATGTTAATATTTACGCCTGTTACTACACGACGCAACAAGTCACAAGTAACATTTAATGAAAAGTGTCAAAAAAAACCCGACTACAAATTGTATTATGTGTATACCTATATATATATATATCCTCCTCTCCTTATAATTTCCTTCATTTCGATACCCTACTCGATAGGTTTGGTTGAAAAAAAAATTTAACGACTTACAATTTAGCGCCAAAAATCCGTCATCTTGTTTTTTTTTTAAACACTATCTAAGGACACTTGGGTTTTTGAGACGAAACGAATGATAGATTAATCGTCGAAATCCATCCAGCCATTTGGAACATACGAGAAAATAAAGAAATTGACAAAAAACAAACATAAGATACGCGCGAAAAAGATAACCCTTCCTTGGCGGTCGTGTAATGAAAAAGAAAATGTAACAAACTACTCACAGGTGATTCTTCTCTAGTACTAGATTCACTATACGTGGAGTTGGCGTTATTGTCTGCGTGCAGCTCGCCGTCCAACGGGCTCGGACACTCTTCATGGCCCGGATCTACAACAGACACATTTCTTTGATGGTAACGACAACATAACTGCGTTATCTGAATATTAGTGACAGGTTTGAAGAATTTTGTAGAAGTTATCAACAGAAAAAAAAAGTATATTATGAAGGCGATAAAATGCAGTTTTTGAAAAATCGGGGGAAAGAGGTAAGTATTGCAGCTATCTGTAGTTAAAAGATACTACTCCAGTGAAGTACGCGTTCAACGAAATACGGCAGTATTGGCGCGTATACATAGCCACAGGCACCATTAGCATTATGTAAACGTACACTTAGCAACTTTTAAAAGTGATTGTCTCCTAAGGTATTGATAGCAAACTTCATACTGTTGCGGATCCATATGATTATTATTCTGAATTTAGTGATGCTTGTACATTCAGCCATTCAGGAATGCACCGGGTACAATCCTGACTAGTTGAACATAAAAAACGCTTCCCTTCTGCAGTTAGTAGTCTACATCATCGGGGCGTATGATACGCCTTCGCTTCACGACGAGGTATTACTTCGTTTTCTACGACAATGCCTACCATGATTGAGCCGCGACTGCTTTTCATCGTCAGTACATGAGTCAGGCTCACCAGTCTTCTCTTCGCCGCTACCGCTGACGCTGCCCTCTTCGTTATTCTGCTTTTCTGTGAGCAAATAAAATTGACTTTATTAATAATACAGTAAGCTTAACTTGAAGATGAGCAGTTGTTCTATAGAGGCATGTTTAGTAGTAACAAAGCTACAATGGGTGTAAAAGACCCTTAAGGAAGGCAACAGGCACTTGTTCTCCCCGTTATTGCAATGAACCGTCTAGTTACGGAGATATTAGAGGTCCAAGTTCGAATTTGTTCACAAGTTTTTATTTTTTGAATACAATACTATAATGTTATAACTTTACTAAAACACGTCCATGGCCCCTGTACTATTCAATGCTTCCATCAGCACAATGTTTTAATTGAGTGCTACCGTAACCCGTTTCCCAATATTATTTTTACGGTTCCGTACCCGAGGGGTTACTAACGGGACCCTATTACTAAGCCTCCGCTGTCCGTCCGTCTGTCTGTCAGTGGGTCTCATCGCATCTCATGATCCGTAATAGATAGACAGTTGAAATTTTCACAGAATGTGAATTTCTGTTGCCGCTATAACAACAAATAATAAATTAAAGGGGGCTCCCCTACTACGATGGTCCGGAACCGTTAACGCGCGAGTTCGAGTCGCACTTGGCCGGTTTTTGCATGCACAGAATGCTTGGTTGACGGATTCGTGAATGGTCCGTTTACAATTTATAATGATGAAATTATGGCTCAAAGAATCAGTTTTTTAGGCTTTAGTGAGTTCCATATGTCTCAAGCTCGACAATCTCACTCCATTATCATTATGATTTAGTATCTCAGATCAGTAATATGTAAAAATATTGCTAATGTTGGTATTAACTCACCTTTGCTTTCGGCATTATAAATATTATTTGTCTTTAATATTAATTCGAACTCCTTCGCTGACTTTCCTTCGGCTGATATTGCTTTTATTCCGACCTGGACAAAAGAAAACATTCTGTTAGTGTACTGTATTTATTCACCATATTATGTTGGTAAACTTAATGATTATGGAAAGTGAAGCAGTGCCACCAGGGGACGAGGGGACTAGTTGTTTAAATCGGTTTATTTTATAAGCGTGGAAATGTCGGATGGCTTTAAGGCTTCGTCCCACTTGTGACGTCACATACAGGGTGGAAGGGACATCGGCGCGAAAACGGTTACCACGTATTCAGTACATCATTCTGTGTCGAAATAACCGATGAAAATTTCTATGTGGGGGGGGGCTCAGAATGATGTACTGAAAACGTGGTAACCGTTTTCGCGTCGGTGTCCCTTCCACCCCGTATGCCAAGCGCAATATGCGAATGGCACTTGTTTCCTTCGCCTGTTCCGTCGGTCCGCACGTTGCGCCGCGGGGACTCGTAGCATGGTCACCGTCGCTTGAGCGAGTAGCTCATGGCGACGGAGTGAGAAACACCTAACTGATTCTACACGCTGCTACTACCCTACAACTACAGCCAGGCACCAAAAAGGTTGTCCATGTAGGGGGTTTTAATCGGGTTATTTTTTAGAGTTAGGTGAAAAACCCTGGTGGAAAGATTAACCCGTATTATAGGGTTAATCAGCCTATAAATCGGGTCACGCATCAGAGTTCATTTTTGTATATTAAAAATATGCAAGAAACTGACGAAGTTAACCCGCGCTCGCAGCTTTATCTCTTTTATTCTGGTTAATTAGCAATATTCAAATGGTTAACCCATTTATTGCTAGGGTTAACCCGTGTAATGGTTAATCAAACTTATAGGTCTAACCGGTTAACATTTTAACCCAATTAATCGATCCCTGACTACAGCTTTAAGTGAGTATACCTTGTTGAGCAGTTGTTGCGGTAGCAACATCTTGATGTAGTCGGGCAGCGCGCGCACGGCATCCTCGAGCGACCCGCCGCGCTTCGCTTCCTGCAGCTTGTTGCTGTCCGTGCTCAGCACCAACATCTTTGCCTCACCGTTTTGTACTGAATACTGGAAAATTAAAACACTAATTGTAAAACTGTCAATTTCAGAGCGAGAATGAGCTGTAATCGCTAATCGATTAGTGGCATATATAATATATTTATTTCCCAATATTTCGGCGCTGTTGCAAGCACCATGATCACGGATAAACTGAAGTTATTGTGGGTGGGTTTTTATGAGCAAACAAATCGATCTATCCTCTTGATTGTTCTCAAAATAAATAGTAAACATGGTCAATATCCAGCAGTCAATATTTTGCAGTTACTGCAAGACTTGACGGGTCTGAAACCAGTTTGCTCTGGGATTAATTTCGGTTCTATAACGCTCATAAGACGGTTCAGCAACAGTCTCTCGAAAAGCTTGGCACAGTGTTATTGAACGGAAGTTTTTTGGGTCGTCTGCTGCTTTACCTGGCTTGGGTATTGCTATGATCTTAGACTTTCTCCAGATAAGGGGTACTGAAGCTGATTCCAGACAACTGTTGAATAGTTGCAGCAACCACGACACAGCAACTGTACCAAGTTGTTTTATCTGCTCAACTGAGATGTCGGCCATTCCGGAGGCTTTACAGCACTTAAGGCCCCTAATCGCTACGACGATATCAGTAAGGTTAAACGGTTTACTAATATCGTCACAAGCGCCATCATGGTTTTGTGACTTCGGGACCTTACTAGGACGGCGTGTTGGTTTGCCATTTGCAAGCAGTTGGTGAGCTACCTGATTGGCGGTAACTTGGCTTGGTGGTGAGGGATGAGGGGACTCACTAGTCAACTTTCTAATAGTGCTCCAAGCTTTTTTACTATTATGACGTATCGATACTGGTTACAGTGTTGATCCACCTCTCCCGACTGTTTTCACCTAATTGCTGCTCTTTAAAGCAGCATTTCCCCAGCTAGCCTAGTTTTCTCTGAGAAAAGTTCAGTCTGACACATTAACTAATATCGGCTCAGTAGTTCATGAGAGTCTGTCGACAGCCCATTGAATGTAGGAAATTCTGCAACCCCTTGGGATGTCTTCTGCTGTGCCCGACAGGGTCCATAATTGTTACTAATATATTTGTTTCCATACCAACTACTTACATTATGGTACGCAATAAAGAATTGAGAAAAGTAGTGGACACGATATCAACAAATTTGTTGTAGTTTAGCGGAGTTGGCAAGACATTCAATTCATTCATTTTCAATTCGTTCATTTCAATACATTAACCAAGATTGTTATGTTTCTGAGGGTGCCAATACCAAAAACGTCAAATCAATGATGGCGGCGTTAAAACTGTGGTATGACCACGTTCAGTTCAAAGTGATAATTTCCCGTCTGCAAAGATAAGTTGTTTGCAGTGTAAGTTGTCTGTGGAATTTTTAGAGATAATTTTATCAACGACGACGATTTTAAATCGTGTGACGATCTGATCTCGCGGGGCGAACATGGCCAGATATCGCACAGGACAGAGAGGTTTGGAAGGAGAAATGGGAGGCCTTTGCCCAGCATTGGGACACTCAAACAGGCTAACAAAAAAAAATATCAAAGGCCTGTCAAAAGTATGGACGATGAACCCCATGTAATACACTTAGTAAATGTTATACTTACAGCGAGCGGTAGATGATTGCGCACGGTCAGCTCGCGCTCCTCGGCCGAGGCGATGGCAAGTCGCGCCGCGCACATTTTGCGCTCACACCGCGCTGCCAACTTCTGTACACGAAACACCACATCATATTAGTAAAGAAAACACATATAAGAGAAATTAGAAATAGAGGAAGAAAGTTTGTATTGAAGTTCTTAATATTTGCCGGTGGGCAATCCCATCGAGCGCACAGCTTCTTCCAATATTTCCTCGCATTATTTCCTCTTTGCCAAAGTTTATAGTTAGTGCTGTGCGTGAGCCCTTTGAGTCCACAAAGCCTTCAGCCTTGACGCGACATCTATATCGCCACATACGAACTACACTGACGTATCCTGCATCACACATTCAGCGTTATTCGTGCGATCAAGATGACTTATACAGAAACCCAAAACAACATTTATCTGATCGGACGATCCTCTCATTTCTACTGAAGATGAGAATTTTCTGGTCGCTCCAGCGTCTCCTAGGTCACGTATATTGTTACCTGTAGCTCGGCGAGCGCGTTGTTAGCGGTGAGGCGCAGCGCATAGTTGTGTTGGTGCAGCGCGGCCACCTCGCGGTTGCGTCGCTCCAGCGTCTCCTCTAGCGCCAGCCTCTGTTCGTGCGCCGCGCGGAGACTCTCCTGCGCTACTTCCTGCATATAACATACGCTTCAATTAGGAAACATGGATCGTAAGTACTTATGTAAAAATAAATAAGAAATCTACACACAAATGCACTACAAATGACCATGCTAGGGCACCGACCTTCCCTCTGTGAGAAGTAATGGGCTGTAAATGCCTCAATCCACGGCGCGGGTGGTAGTCCCAATTTTTTTAAATTTTTGCGTGTAAGAGATACCTGTTTCTTCTAATTTTCTGCACCGTTCGGTAATCAACGTGTTTACCTGGTAGTTCCTCTTGTCGCTGAGTAGTTGCGCGATCTGATGCGGGTCGGGTCGCTGGTCGACAGCCAGCATGGTCTCGAGCGTGTGCACGCGCATGAGCAGGCGCTGCTCGCCCACGAACAGCTCCCAGCTGGCGGCCGCCTCGGCGCGCGTGCGCTCCACGCACTCGCGCAGCGTGCGCAGCCGGCCCTCCAGTGACGCTTCGCGCTGGATGGCTTCCTGGGTAATGTAGATACATGGGTTAGTCAAATATACAAAGTGATTCTTTTAACTGGAACAGTGTGATTTTGAACAGAAACAAGTGAATCTGACCTGTTACATTACAGGCGAATGCTCGCGGTAAAGGAGCGCCTGAGGTACACGGAAACGGTCTGGGAAACTCATTTTTCATGAAATTTTTTTTTGCATATTTGAGGCTAAAATAAGTTGCTCATAAACACCCAGTACAGTAGTTAAACCACTTAGTATTTTGCTGTCAGCGTATTAATCTGACGATCAAATTATTGATTGATTAATTTTAGTTTGTTCACCAGGACCAGTTTAAAAGTATTTTATTTGGCTAAAAAACATGATTTACCCAATGTTTGACATCATCACTTAATTTAAAAGGTGACCCCATCATTGGACAATAACTTCACTCTCTACTAAATACAGAAATTGGCGGTGTTGTCGAATTTCGCCCTATGTACGGACGCTAGCACATCAAGTTACCAGAAACTGTCAAATTTCCTCAATCAACCTTGAACCTAATGCTTCAGTGATAAAGTTGAAAATGTATTAAATAAATTTGACAGATTGTAGTAGCTTGATATGCTGGCGTCTGTACTTGATAAAGAATGAATAAATGACGATGAATTAATGTAATAATCAACACTGAACTCTAGTTACAATTAGAATAGACACCAGTGGCGAAGGTTCCTTACAACTCAATTCCTACCGGATTCCCTTTGAAAAATTGCACAATCAATATTCTATAGACAAATAATATAATCACATTAAAAGTACTCCGGCTTACCTCTTAAAAAAATTGACCCTTCGCTACTGATAAACACACAATCATAATCAAGATAACATTACCTGAACAAAATTATTAAGCTGATACAATTCCTTGAGGTGCAGCGGTGTGGTCATAGTGGGGTTGAACGAGAGCTTCGCTTCCTTTCCATCGGGGTGATAGAGCTTGAGCAGGGCAACCACTGGCGGGAACGTGTTCTGTCAATGAATAGGGTACACATTATTATCTTATCGAAGTTTTCTCTGATATGATGAACGCAAGTTGTGAATTTTTGGGTGCGTTTTGTGCTCAGTCATACTCATAGACATATTTAATTTTTTAATCTGTCATTATGTTTTACAGAACAGTATAGATAAGTGCAATATCTGAGCATGAGGTCCTGGGCTCAATTCCCGGGTCAGGCAAAATGTTATTGGGTTTTTCTATCAGCAATTTCTCAGTAGCAGTCACAGAGTCTGGATTTGTGCCCCGTTGATGGCAATAGGCTCGTCCCCTATAACATGGGACTTAAACATAACTGGCGAAAAGTGGGTGTACTAGTGCACCTCAGCCTAACCCATCGGTGATTTCAGGCGTGATGTTATGATGTAGTACAGATACTGGGCGTTACTAGGTCAGCACGTTGAGTATGTTAACCTTTCATATCACTTGTTCTAAGTATATCCTGGAATTTTAGATCGAAGGTAAACGCGCCATAATTCACAATTGTTATGACACGCCTGGTGTTTCCTCTTATAAACATTGAATGCATTTCAAACAGAAACATTGAAGACCTTCACCTACTGATATTATTATTCCAGGGATTAAACCTAACAACTTGCGGTTTATTGTAGTACAGACGCCAGCACATCAAACTACCCGAAACTGTCGAATTTTTCCAATCAACATTGAACTTAATGCTTTAGCGATACAGTTGAAAATTTATTAAAGAAATTTGACAAATTGTAGTAGCTTGATCTGCTGGGGTCTGTACAAACCCCATCGGTAAACATTACTAACTTCTGTACAAGCTTTCATCCCTTATTTCCTCAGCTTCATAATATATGGAACTCGAGTGGAAAATTGTATGGTGGTGGACCCAACGGTTTATGCCGTGCATTACCTGACAGCGGATTTAAGATGATTATTAAGTAGATAAGAGAACCAGAGTTGTCGACATAGCGCACAGAATAAGTAAGCTGAAGTGGCAATGGGCCGGCCATATTAGCCGTAGAACCGATGACCGTTAGGGTAAACGTGTTCTTGAGTGGAGGTCGCGGAATCAGCAAGGATAAGGTGGGACGCCCTCAGGCTCGGTGGAACGACGATCTTCGCAGGGTGGCTGGTAGCAACTGGATGACAGTTGTCGAGAACCGAGTCAAGTGACGTGCGTGACGTGATTGAACAGGCTTATGTCCAGCAGTGGTCTGTTGTAGGCTGATGATGATGAAGTAGATTAGACTCTGACTAAAGAAAGACGTATTACGCCGACCCAAAGTAATATGGGACAAGGGCAGGAAGATGACGAGGAGATTAGAAGTAGACTTTTAATGAAGCAGTCATGTCAACAGTAAGACCAATCCCGGATCTAAAATATAAAACCAACATGACCATGAACTCGAAAAAGAAGATGTGTCGTTTTCACTAAAATCTAGCACTTCAAGTACAAACAGGTCTTAGTAAAAATTAATGACGAATCATCCTGAGAGCATCTAATTAATTTATAATCACAACATGATGTTACCGAGGGTCAGATCTAAGATCTCAAGAATACAAACCGGTTGCGCAACTTTATACAAGTTGTATGTATTTGTCAAAACTTTATATCACGGGAAAAAACTGAGCGACTAGATTTTTATGGTTTTTTCGTCTATAATAGGAATTAAGATGCCTTTTGAGGCGACGAACAATACAAATCTGAACGTTAGTGCATTTATAGCACCAGACCCGCACATCCGATAGTAGAAAATACATTTATTTAGAACAGGCTATAGGCTTTTTTTTTTGGGATGGGAAGTCATCAAATAACTCCTCCCGCTCTTAGTGTCCGACTTTTACTGACTAAAACCCATCCATGTTCCTTCTTTGCCCTTTGTGTTCCAGGGCCGCGGTATCTCTTTCGAACAGCCCCGCAGCCCCGGCCGACAGGCTATAGGGTTTTGTTTTAATTCATAGATTTATTCTCTTACTAGGTTTTAGTTGCAAGTTTCACGCAAGCGGAGCCGAGGCGAGGGCTAGACAACTGACTCAAGATTCTTCATGAAAGTCTGAAATTCACTCACTTGTTGACAGTGTACGGACTAAACCTGTCGTGCACAAGAGAATGAGAGCATAATGACACTGATAATGAAAGGGGTCAAATAGGGGATGAACGTTTTATGAAAGTTTGTCTTTTTCACCCAATGGGCAATGCATAGATAGTGTTACAATAATATATCGTTAAAACCACTGCCTGCATTGAAGCAGTTAAACCTACCGCGCACAGTTGACTAGCTTACGGTGAGGCTAACATGCAGGCCATGCAGCGACCGCAATAATTTATAACCAACAGGGTGTTCGAGTTGATGTCGAGCCATCCGTAACACTGGGCTATGTAATGGTAACACGGAGAAACAGACCAATGGAGTACCAGGCCTTTTCCCATTTGATATCCGCACTTGGTAGCAAATAATAACAGCTAAATAATAATATTTAGCTGTTATTATTTGATACCCGAGCGGCTGTTATCAGCCGCTCGGGTCGATCTTTAGGTTAAGCCGTGCTTGCCTAGGTGGGTCTGTGGATGGGTGACCATCCATTAGATACCGAGTTTCCTCGAACGTGCTTTCCGAGTTGCCTCGGAAAGCACGTTAAGCCGTTGGTCCCGGCTGTCATTTGTAGATCATTCGTTACAGGTAGTCAGTGGGCCAAAAAGTTTGACAACCAGTCTTAGCAAGGATATTGTATTACCCAGTACTAACTGGATTGTGGAGGTCAGATAGGCAGTCACTCCATATAAAATACAGGTATTCAGCTGCATCCGGTTAGACTGGAAGACGACCCCAACATAGTTGGGCAAAGGCTAGGCAGATGACTTGGTATCAAAATTCGATGCGCGGATTATTTATTCTCAATCAATAAACAAATACACATTTCATTAAAAAAATACGCAGATACTTGCACTAAATTTCACATACACAATTTGTACATGCACACGAAAATAACGTGCGTAATTAGACAAACGCTTGCGTTGCTCCATTCGGCGCATTTCCTAATAAAATCCAACTATGCACAATATCACCGCACTGGTCTCTGCCTTACGTCCGCGCGGTATCACTCCATTTACTATCTACTCAGCTTCCACTTACCTTCTCAGAATTGCTGGCATTCTCCACGACTGGTATGCCGAACTGCACCACGTCACCGGAGAACACCTCGTGCGGTTCTTGCTCCTTCGATATGGAGCACCGATTGTTATTAATGAACGTGCCATTGCTGCTCTGATTGTCCTGTAAACAATATAACACGCACGTCATACAACGAATACCTGTGTACAACAACAAAGGCGTTGTTTATAAACAGATGATCCATTTATTTTGGACTAGCTTTAGAATTAATTTCATCGCTTTTTCAGTAGTGTTCAGGTATTTAGCTATAACAGTATAAGATACTGTTGTCACGATCAATGTGCCCCAAATTTATGCTTCACGATTCCAAATAACTGTATAATTTCGATAGCAATTTTAATGGCATTTTTATAGTTTAAATATAAAAAACTGATGAAGATTTAATAATCGTTTCGTATTAAAATATTGCAACAGTGTAAAAAACTTTTACCAAACGTGCACCTTCCGAAATAAGCCAAAGGGTTGGCATTTTTTGGGTTTTATAAGGATAAAACCATCGTTGTTCTATTCTATTGTTATGCTCAAAAGACGTAATGCCTAAATAGGTGATCGCTGAAATAAGTTTTATGAGGAAATCAACACTGAAGCGTAGTTCCACTTTTCTATAAATAGAATATCTTGCGCCGATTAATTTAAACGAGGCAGAACCTGCTTATTTCGATTTACATACTAAAATACAAGTTCAAAATCTGTTTCATCTAATTTCGTATTTAAATATATTCGAGCGCTTAGCTTTAGAATTCCTTATGTTTTGTCCTTTCCGTTTTCTGTTTCATCCTTAAAAGATGCATTCGTTACAAATTAGTTGGCGGTTGTTTGACCTCAAAGATAGCCTTTACTTAATGTGGAATTTGTTTCAATCTAGGAAAACGGCAGGTGAATAATTTGAATGCCTACGGAACCATTGAAGCCTGTGTCTATATAACACTCATAAGTTTTTTTTTTCTAAGCCCCTTATCGATCGTCATGCTGAATTGTATCGTGCGGTATTTGTATTCAATGTTAATAATGTTGTTCATTTGCAGTTGCATTGCAGTAGCTTTAATTAGCTCCACAGATACTCATATGTTACTGTAAAAGTCGATCGCCGCGCCGGAACGTTTCAAGATTATCTGGTAGTGCGCGTTAAGAACAGGTGTGGCTAAAAAGAGCAATTAACTTGGATAGTTTATACATATTCATGATATATACTTCAAATCAGATATATTGTATCAGTTATCGACCATCCAAGCAAGACTATGGGTGAAGACTGTGATTCACAGCTCTACATGGAGTCTTATCTTACTTAGCCATTTATACGAGTAGAAGCCTTATAAATCATCTCATTACATATTAACCTTATAAATAATTTATATTACTTCCGGGAGTTATCGTAAATCTCGGGAATCCCGGTAAATTACGAACAAGTTGTGCTTTTCCAGTAACATAAATTAATGATACATAAATGCATTGTGCAAATGTACAATATTAAATCAACGTATCAATAATTAATTAAGAATATAATATAAAAATAGTTTTTATTGGAAGTTTATCTACTCAGCACAGGGCGCAATTGTTACAATATTACTACTTCAAAGTAAAAAAAGTTAGAATCATATTAATTTTGCGTTTTATCACATTCAGCAACGAGCTTTAATTTACTTTACAATCATTTAAGTAAAGTTTTTTTGATGATAAGTTACAAAGTACAGACACCAGCTCATCAAGCTACTACAATCTGTCGAATTTCTTTAATAGATTTTCAACTTTATCGCTAAAGCAGTAAGTTCAAGGTTGATTGGGAAAATTTGTCAGTTTCGGGTAACTTGATGTGCTGGCGTCTGTACAATGTGCCAGCAAATAATAATATAATTTCCCAACCAATATAACAAAACGAATAGCAAATCGTGGAGTTTACCAACAGGCAGTATTATCGAGGCCTAATCCTCCCTAGTGTCTTGGTTCTTTACAACTCATTGTGGTTTTTTACTACGCAACGACCAAAGTTACGCGAACAATTCAGACGTTTGTAGGCAAACAACCTCTAAAACCGGAGTCGCAGTTCGGTAAACGGAATTACCATGAAGACAAGCGTCCATAGAAATCGCCTGTGGGCGGAAACGGTGAGAGCCGTGCTCGAATTACTAGGCTCCAACATAACACGTAACCAGCACAAGGTTCTTTCATAACATAATGTGGGATGCGTTGACTTTTTCGTAACGCTCGTAATATTCATAACAACTAATTTGGTTATACTTATTACTGTTATGAACTGCTATTGTGACTTTGTTTCAGAACGTGTCGTGAGATTTTCGGTCGGAAATGTACGGTTCTAAATACTTATGTAAATGTGATGCTGTTCTTATGTTGAATCTTAATTATGCACTTAAATTAAGAATATTTATGTCTTTTCACTAATTTTGTTATTTCTTACATACTTGTTTTAACAGCACTTGAGTAGACTGACCCGGTAGGGAACGAAGCATCGTATCCGTCTGTTTATACGGTTTACGTATGTTAATTTAAACGGGCAAAGCCGCGGCCTACTCTAATGTCACATAAATCTGACTGGCCCAGTTGGAAAACCGTTCCAACGCAACATCGGACAAGATGTCGAGAAAAAAATCAAAGTACCTCACGTAGCTTCTTCATCTACACCAATTATTATTTGTTTGATTATTTTAAAACTAAATCAAGCATTCCAGCAAACATTGATAAACTGAAAGTATTTTCAATTCATATTACAAATGGCAAATTGCACAACACAAAGAAAATATCGCCGAATAAATTATGAAGAACAAGGGTGTAAATAACTAATCTCTTTAGAAGGCAATCAAAGTCAGAAGTAACTGCAAAAAAATATACAAACCAATAAGTACCTAGTCCCTATATTCATTGGGAAACGTTTCTTACTAGTCGTGGAATTCAAGCATTTGAACAATATCTTGCTGATCTTGCGTCAACTTCCTTGCCGGGTAAATACTTCCTAAGAAGCTGACACAAGGATATAATACCGTTTTAGTAATAACGATCAGTATTTTATTAAGTAAGACACTTATAATCAACTGGAAACACCCTTTCAGAGCACAGAGCAGGAGGTCAAGCCATGCCATTTGGCCCTAATTTGATCTATTAGTTTGGTCCGAGGGAAGGTAGACTGTAGCCGATCTCATTAATTAATGTACAACATCATATACCTGTACCTACATTCAAAGCAAATAAAGTTCTGATTCTGATTCTGACGCTAAACTCATCGTGTACTGCATAGAGTTGAATGGATGATACTGATCGAATACAACTAATTTACGTCACTCTCAAATTTAAGTTTATCTCAAACGCAAGAAACACCTACGTTAGCCCTCAATAGAAGTATTTAACCATAGCGACCTCTCCGCCTGTCGCAGCTAGTACTGTTATGGAAAGAACTTCGCAAACCTGACTGACGACAATTGATCAATCAGTACTATAAAGAGCTGGCTCCTTTGTTCTATTGTTCAGGGTGATCTCAGCAACTACTGCACCGATTTGAATGGTTTCTTATGAATGAATTACTCAAATTCTTTAGTTTCGCGCGTTATATTGTTACACTAGCTTGTCAATACGGTAACTAATGAGATGAGTCGTGGATAAATGAAGCTAATGCCCTCGTCTCACATAAAAGAACTATAATCGTTTTCTGAAACAGTGTATAGCGTATAGAGAAGTTTCTTTAACTAGTCAAAGGTACATAAGATACTATGACATTTCACATGCAGTTTCGCTTACAAGTAGGTACTATAATGATAGTGTTCGACGCAACTGGCCAGTAATAGCACAAATGTGAGTAACAATTGGACGTAAGTTGGTACAGCGTACGTAGCAGCAATTTGTGGGACTCACCACAAGGTAAAAGTGGCCCTTGTCGTAATAGAGCGTGGCGTGATGTCGAGACAACACTCGGCATTCGAATATCGTGTTGGTCGGGCTCGGCGTCGCGCGGTACACGTTGCGTCCAATCTGAAACATTACAAACATTCTGTGAATGCAACACGAGCATTAGATCCATAAGATAACAGAAACTTCCTCAATTATCACAAAATATTTTAAGAATTCCACTGTTTCGACATTCTACAGCCATTTACACAGCGATTCATTTTTTTATCTATGATTCACACACAAAATAATAGTAATATTTACGTTTTTGGTATTAGGCATTGAGAGAAACTGCCCTACGAAAGTTGGTTACAAAGTCGTATCGGAAAGCAGGTTACAACGATGGTTGTAAGCGAAGAATGGCAACCTAACTATCTGTAACTGCTCCGTACGTCAGGACAGATCGAAATAGATTGATCTGTGTATCAACATGTTATTTGTATGTGAATTAAAACCGTACTATGTAGATCAATGGATCTCTTGCTCACGACGTGACATAGATGAAAAGCGAACATCGTTAACAAAGATTTATTTATCTTGGATGATATGACATCAAGACCGCGCCTTTGTTTTAGTATCCGAGTGCGTGTTTACTGTCCACTAATGAAGTTTTACCCTTTTTCCTATTACTAATTACGTGGCGTCACGTGCTTAGGTAGACAAATGGGAAAAAATCATCGTACAGTACTTTTATCAGACTTAGTCAACCACAAAGTCTAGTCGAGTTTGCCATTTTCCAGTACCTGATGGTGGACATGCATGTAATCATTATAATACCTTCGCCTTCTAGTCAAGCGCATGTGTAAACGAATGCTTTGCATAATTCATGTGTGATTAATTCAAATCATGTTTTGCATTATTACGTCCATAACATAATTACTCAGATGCACGCGCTACTTACAGGTTATTGATTTACTACACTCGAACCACGACGGACCAATGAGCCCATTAAATGTTCTTTAAGTAGATAGATGATATTAATCCATGGTATGATTGTTGGCTCGGAATCTGGCGCCTCTACCGCAGTGATATGGAGTTACTATGGGTCATAAACGGCAGCTTCCAGCTTTATATCTTATTATCATAATTTTGCGATCACCAATTGCTTCCCCTGCCAAACTCGCGCGCTAACATTTACATATCTATGTGCTGTATGAAACCCTTTTTGGCCAAATAGTTGTGTTTATACAAGGACAAGGTAAGCTTCCTATCTGCTATCGTTTGAGCTTACACTTACGACCTCACAAACGTCTGCAATATGAATCAATTTTATTGGTAAGATAAATAGTAAAAAACACAATAAGTCAGTCACATGACACACGAACATGAGCATTTGTTAATTGTTTTAATAATAGTAGAACTTGGAACAAAAGCTTCCTGTACAATAACATAAAGCTGATAAGTATCGGCTTCCTTACAAGCGTACTAGCAGATGTGTACTCAGAAATAGCACAATTTAATCTCATTAAATTTAATTGCCAATGCACAATTGTGGTCGTCTCAAGCACCTCGGGTCAGGCTGAGTCAGGCGTGCTCGGCCGTGCTCAGGCGCATATACCCTCGGCAGACAACCACGCGCCTGGACTGAATACAAACTAAATTATGGATAAATGCAATGATTTGAGTGTGATGCGATTGTCAATTGAGTTTTATTTTAATGTTTCAATTGACTTGGACGAAAGAGATGACTGTACTATCATGCATACAAGGAACATCTGAATAAAAAGTATTATTTTTCTTTTTTTCTTTACTTAGTCCCTATTGTCCCTCTGCTGGGCAAAGACCTCCCCATAGCCTTCCACTCTTGAAAACTGAACCACGTTAGTAGTTTCTATATTCGACTTCTTGACTGGTACCTATCGCGTATGTTATAAATTCTGATGCGCGTACAGGACAAAATATACGAAAGAATGATTTCCTTTGAATTCCAGAGAGACAGGCCCTCCTACTTTGAGATGATGGCCTAATGAAGCGTCATGGAGGAATGGGCATAGACAATAGGTCAATAGGCCCGTGTGTTCATGTTTTCTGGAAGCTCTAATTTGTATCCTGCCTGTCATTGCCCCCTGCAAAATTATTACGATGCTGATCTACCGAAATATCAACGTTATGTAAAGAACAAACAAAATTGACGATTAGATTATTTGGAAATTAACTCGAGTCACTCGGACTGGCAATTTTTCGTTGTGGGAGGCCGTCATTCGGTTAACAAGGTGCAAAAGTCTTCCAAACAGATGGTGCTACGACTTACGATCTGAAGTAGAGGGACGCGAGTTGTGGATGTTTGAGTGAGGGCCATGGCATCTTGCTATTATGCATGGGGTATTACGAGAAGCATGATTGATTGGCTTTGGCTCCAAACAGATATGATGCGACTATTAGCGAAGTCACTAACTTAGTCCATTTTATATGTGGTTTCCGTTATCATTCACACGGCAGCAATTAATAGAGGCGGCACCGTGGATCTTAGATCACAGATTCACTGGCAATTTTTCGACGTGGGAGACCGTCTACGAAGCGGAAAACTTTTCCAGATGAATATAGCTGCGATCCACGATCGGAAGTAGAGAGCCCGAGTTGAGAATGGTTGAAGAAGGTGAGGGGCTTTGCATCTTGGTATTACGCGTGGGGCAACTTGGGAGCGGCATGATTGATCGGGGCTGACTTATGCCTCCAAACGCGTATGACGCGACATTGAGACTATTTGGGAAGTGTATTGCAAGAAGCTGCAACATTTTATACCAATGTGGTTTCCCGCGATCTTACACACAGCAGCGATTAATAGCGCCGGCGCCGTGGATCTTGGATCACAGATTTGCAAAGTCGGCACACAAGACTTGGATCTTAGTGATAGACATATATCCCATATGATGCAGGGGGCAAATTGGGATAGCTCCTGTAGTAGGCAAAACCATATAATTTTTTTTAACGCAAAAATTTGCTTGTTTGTCACCCTTTCAGACAGCAGTGGAAGAACGGATAGACGTGATTTCTTGCATAGAAAAATTTTATGGGCATATTCTCTGAGCTGATAAAAAAGAGTAAAGGTTCTTGAGATACAGTATGGATAAAAAAAATATTTTTGGCATCAGCATTTCGGATTAGTATTATTAAATTTTCCATCCTTTTTGTTTTTTCCTCAACCTGTATATTATTGGGACTCAATCCCGTGTATGTTATTATTCCTGTGTTTGTTATTTTGTCAGTAACCGAAATAGTGGAGGTCTGATAGGCAGTTGCTCCATGTAAAATAAATTAATTCAGCTGCATGCAGCTATAATAGTAAGTTTTACCCAACAAAGTTGGGAGAGGTTAGGAGATGAATGTGATATTACTTTGACACATTGAAAAATTGACTAAATATTAATATTAGTTTTTCTTTTTACATTTAATAGTGTACCAGAAAGCAAGTGCCTAGCAACATGCCAAGATATAAGCTGAGAGAAGAAGTAAGTCTGATTATAACTTTATTTCTTTAAAATGGTGAAATTATATATCCCACAATATTAGGACAAGTGATCTTTACATGAGATAAATTGAGAAATAATCAATTGTCATCCAGATAAAGGTTTTTATCTTAGTATCGAGTTTGAGCCACAGATTAAGATTAGTGAGAATTCTCTTTCGAGTTACCAAGAAGATATCAAATAAGAAATAATAAGAAAAACATTGTTTAACTTTTGACCCCATTGATATATTATTTCTTTGTTGTTTGGGCCAATTATCTTTATAATGCCAATTTTGATAAGAAAAAAAAAACATTGAAATTATCTGTTAGCAAGAAAATTATTGTTATTTTTTTTTGTTCAAAGCAAATTTCTATTTCTGTGAAAGTTTGTTTTTCATGCAACTTTTATAGCAATGGAGTACTAAGAAAGAAACCAGTAGTTGCCATTTCTTACCTTAGCATTTCATTTAATCATTCATATTAAGTCCTGAACAATCATCAAACCTTTTTAGTGCCTAACCTATATAATAACGTAATTGGATTGTTAAAATGAATGTTCATTAGCACAAAATCCTAATCTAAACATAATAAAAAGTAATACTTATTTCTGCTTGAGTACTCCTGATTTATTCGACCTGAAGTTTTCAAGGAACTGACAATTTTTTGTAATAATATTATGATTCAGTTTACACTTATTTCATGTTTGCATGCTAATGGTTACAAAGCAACCTTGCAAACGTTACAACATCGTCATTGACACTTAGCTTAGTCCAAATTATGTGTGAAACTTACATGGTTACGATGTAATAGTATTGTAAGTTTTTTCAGTTGCCTATTTGAAAGGTAGGCATTGAAAATTTATGTTTTCTTAACCTCTTTTCTCTCAAAATTCAAGTAGGCCATGAATACACCCAGAAAGCGATCTATATATCCTACTATTATATTTAAAGTACTGAGAAAGTACATGGAATGATGTGGAAATTTACTACATTACTGAGTATTACCAATTTAATCAACTTTCCTACGTTACCAACTAGAGAACAATACAAAATTACTTGTATTGATATCAGACTACGTAGGCTAAGTAAATGTTATGTCTGTGTCTACAACTGGCGCATACTCTAGTTGCTATTCTTTTCATTTATCAACTTAGACAATGCCAAGTCTCACCAATTGACATAAGTACCCTGATTACTGGTCAAAATTAACACATAACACACACACAGCTCTCACAATCAATACTTTGCTCATCTACCTTATATTAAGAAATAATTCCTTGGGCATAGCAACATCACATGTCAGCCTGTTCAAACAATTGTTACATTCCAATGGGAAACTATTTACCTTGACAGGTTGCTCCAACGTGACGCGACGTTCTTCGAACGGCAGTGAGTTCGAGTGAGGAATGAAGATAGCCCTGGGTGCACCATCCTGGTTGTTTTGAGACTCTGGCCCAGGTGTCCAGTTGTAGTCCATACTTTTGATAGTATTATTCATGTTTGCCATGTTTGGTTTTGCTTTCTTGCTCTTTGCTATCACCATCGCACACACTGCTCCTCAGAGTCAGCATTCGTGCCTCGTACGTTATTGAACGAGTAACACATCGATGATCGAAACCTAAATCTATTCACTTGCTGCAAGGTGAAAGGTGAGCACTGATCACTGCCATTTTGGAGGCTATACACTGTTTCAATGGATTCAAAATGTTGTAATTGATTAGATGTTCTAAATATCGAGGCAATTATGCAAACACCATTATTTATGAAACTTGATTCCTTTCGTCGACGTAGGTATCAACGAACGATGTACAAAAAAATCAAAATCTGGAAGAAATTTATTATTAAATGCTAGCTATTATTTATTATTGCATAATAAAAAGAGTTTACGCGTAGTTGAGTATTGTAGAAATATATTATTTTCAGGGCGTCAATCAGAATTATCATTTGAGGAACTTACGAAATGGGCGCACGATTCGGACATTTGTTTTGTTGAATTAGAGGTGAGCATAGTTGACTAAAAACTCTATAAAATCGACTAACTCTTATAATTCGGTTCGATGATTGAAAGTGAACAGCTTGTGTGCGGTCAAGTCGGGGTCAGTGTTCTACATCTTTTATAGAATCTTAGAATGTAGAATTTTGCATTGAAAATTTTCTCATTTTAGCTTCTGGTGCCAGTCAGATGCACAAAAAATTCATATAAACTGGTGTTTGTCCAAAAACCGACAATTTCCGACTGATGGAGTGAGATGAAGTTAAAGAAATTAATGTCCTAAAAACAGAAATATTGCGACACTTTTCTCATAATCCTAATATCATTCAAATACACGGAAATACTTTGAAATATATGAACAACTTTAAAATAATCGATTTCATTTTGCGGAAAAAATCCTCCAGAATTTAAAAAGCTACAGTGTTACCAGAGCGAAATAAAAACACTATCTCGGGAGGTTTTCACCTTGGTAATATTAATAGAATTTTCGCTTTCTCATTTCCACTCAAGCAATTTTGTATCTTCTATCTTTAATTTTCAAAAATAACTTTATTCCAAACTAGATGGCGCTGTGCCAGTAAATGTCTACAGAAGAAAGAAAATCGAAACTTCATGTTGTATTGGATTGGTGGGTGAGTTTGAGCCATTGCAACGAAAACGGTTTTCTGCCTTGGGTCTTGTACTCTTGTGTGAAGTGTGATTGTAGAGTGCGTGATATTTATTTCAGACAAAAGTGAAATTTAAAGTGTTTTTGTGTTCCGTAAGTATTATTTGCTTTACTTCTCAGTTATATACGTAGACCTCAACGTAAACCGAACAAAAATATCTGCGTAGAGCTTGTCCAATGTAGACGTTCAATATGGCCGTTCTTTTATAATATTCGTTAAATGTTTATTCGTAATTTAGCAGCAATCGTTTGGATAACGAGTTCAAACTCCAGTTATAACTACAGAACATCGAAATTTCATAAGATTCTTGAATTTCGTTGATGTGGCAAAATGACAGTAACCCTATTGGTTTTGACGTTTATTTCTGAGTCATTTTACTGCATTCACGTTTTATGCTGTTTTTTTATTCAATTTCATGTAATTGCATCCATACCCACTCGACAGTCTAGGATATATTGCCTAATAACTTAAGTGTTAGCTACTTCGAATTAAAATGCTAAGCAAAACAACAATGCTGTGGAATTACATAAATCTTCGAATTCCTGGTCACATAATTTGACTGGTTCCAGTATAGAAATGGCACAGTCTGTACGTTCAAGTTAATCTTGAGATCTTTTTATCAACTAAAAACAGAACTTATTGCTTGAGACATTGGGTAAAAGTTGGTGCACTTTCTGAACTAGGTACTGATGAAAACAGTACCTACTAGTTTTTCCGTAAAAGTAATTACCTACTTTCTTATTTTGATTAGAGATGAGAAGAGCTTATTATAAAGTCATAAAAAAATCTGGATCATCTGCAATCTCACCACAGCAACATTGTATTGGGGTCCTGATTTTGACAATAACATACATTATTTCCTTATAACCTTGAATGTGGGTTAGGTACACATAAATACATGTGAAATGTTGAATAAGCGATAATTATAAATCACCAGAACACTTACTACTGACAAACTTCATTAAACGTCACATTATGGCTTCATTTGTGCAACTTACCAAAATAAAGACAGGTTTGCCCTTGACATAGAAGCCATACTTAATTTTGATTAGCCTCAAATTACATGTTCACAGGTTAGCATTTTAAAATGTACTTAATGAAGCCTTTAAAATAATTTTTAAGTTAGATTTAAGCACATTAGTGTATGTAATTAAATTAATCAAAATTTTAATCTTGGTTTTTGTCATTAATTTCTAGATCTGATTCAATCGTTTTTGATAGTAGATGTGACACACTCATCCAATGTAGGCAGCCTGGGTCAAACACTACATATTCAAGAAATTCTATTCTTTTGAATTGTACCAGTATTTAAGTACTTTAATTGTTTCACAAAGTTCCTATTCAAATGACATAATACAAAGTTACGGCCAGGAATAACTCATTACTAATGGTTAGCAATAAATTCATTTTATGAGTCTTACTAGGTACTACTTACTTGAACAAATGAATCAATTTTCCCATCCAATTGATAATTTATGATAAGTGTGTTATAATGATAGTACATTTAAAGAAATCTTATATTTTTCAATTTTGCATGGAACTATTGCCTATAATAATAAACCAACATCTTTCTAAACCATATGCAAAATAAATGCTACACCAGCCCAATCTATAATGAATCCCTATTTTCCTTGATCACGGCAGCTGGACAGATTTCGCAAATTCTTTTTTTGTAGTGTTTGTTATTGTCAGGAGATGGTTCTTATGAAACAAAACATTAAGAAAGTAGGTAACTAGTAGGAAAAGGCTTATTGCAACGCAAACACAGCTAGTACTAATATAATTAATCTTAAATTTTGTTTGTTTTTTTTTTCTTAAAATGGTTACATTTAAAAATTTCTTGCAAGGTTGGTTAAAGACTATTAAACATCAAACTACAACCTTTAGGAGCCAAGAAAAAGAGAAAAAAAAAACAGGTATAAAACTGTGGACCACAGCTATTATACAATATCTTACAGTATTTGGCTCCTAGAACCAAACCAAATAATAAAATGGTTGTCTCACTTTCCAAATAAATTACTTATCCATGTAAAGTGTTAGTAAATATGATGTCTATCACCTTAATGTGTGTGAATGTACTAGATATCCTTGAATAATCAATAACGAAACTAGAACTTCTCTATGCTAGTCTAGCATTTCATACTCGTAGGTCATTGACATTAATGACAAATGCCAACAACCTCTCAAATTTTTTAAACACAAATAATGTAAGTCATAATTTAAAAAATATTATTAGGAACTATTCATGTAAAATACTGATATTCAGCTGCATCCAGTTAGACTGGAAGCCGACCACAACATATTTGGGAAAACGATAGGCAGATGATGAATAAGGGACTCAATTCATGATATTTTCATTTCAACACTTTGATTTGAGATTCATCTGCAATTATGGATGCACCTCATAGAATGTATATGAATATGCGCTTTGGATGTGGAGTTGCAGACACAATACTGTATAAAATTAGGATTGAAACAATTACATGAATGTAGTGTCTTTGTTAAAATCAATAAATAAAATATTTTTACATAAATTATTGAAATTGTTTCTACTACCACTCACTATTTAATGTTTTTCAGTACATCAAATGCGTAATTTTATTCAAAAGAGCTCTTATTGCTAACAGTCATTAAGTTTAATTTTGTGTAAAGTATTTTCCTTGTCTTTCAAGTACATTTTGTCAGGGTTAAATAAATAAAACACCTTACAAGTACCTAAAAGCATGATTGTTATGTACCAAATATGGATACTTATACATAATATTTTCATAGATGACTCACTAAGTTTATGTTAATGTAGTCAGTGATGTAATGTAACCTTTAATCTGCCTTCCTCATGTCTTAATTTATTTCATCACATTAATCTGGTTGCACCAATTTTTGTGACAGCTGTTTTTGCACACATGTATGGTCATAATAAACATGAAATAGTTTTTTTAGATCATCAGTGCAATCTCTTTAGATTGGTAAAAGGCTGGGCAGATATTCGTGCAATCTGTTTAGATAATTATGCATAATTTTTGCAATGTGTATTTCTCATTTTGAAAATGTTTTAGCAAATGCTGCATCTCAATGAAAGGGCATCAAAACGCGTAACTTTTACGAATAACAAACATAGTTCTCCTGCCCTTATCCAAATATATTTGGGATAGGCACGGCAAGTCTTCTTCTTCCATACATCTCTATTACTTGACATCTCATCAGACACCCCCTTTCTTGCCATATCATCCTTGACATAGTCCATCCATCGTTTATTTAGTCTTACTCTACTAATAACAATAAACTTCTTTAAAACATTTGAGTAACGACTGCCTACCTCTTATCAATTTCAAACCCAACACATTGCATTATGACATATTTGTTATGTCATTGAAACATCCCAACACTAGCTGAGAAACATAACAAGTAGTGTGTAAACAAAACTATTGTGATTGTACACAGGTGTTATAATGGCAACGGCGTTCCTGCCGTCGCCCGCGTGAATAAGTGAGACTCTAGTGCAGTGAACCAACCGGGCCCGCCGCCTCAAGCGTCACCCGACCACGATGAAAATGGTGTTGTCACAACGGCAACGAGAGGAGCTGTGAGTAACAATGAATATTATATTATTGTAACATTATGTCACGGAATATAGAACAGACTAGGCGCTTACCCCGTCAGTCCGTGCCGCGTACTAGGTCCAAAAATATACACAATCATTTGCATACGTGCCTATCTTACCACCCGCCTATGGTGTACGTGGGAAAATTAAAAAAATGTTGGGCAAAATGTTTCCTCCTTTCTGTCAGAGGCAGAAAATATTAAGACAAACGAGGTGCTTGTTCTGAAAAAAAGGTCGAACAAACGTTCGACGTTTCTGCTGCGTTAGTTCTAAACGCGTTCGAGCCCTCTGGTTTGCTATGTATTCTGTGTAATGTACGGTTTATGTGTCAGTTCACGCGAGTTTAACACACTTTCAACCTCTCACTTTGTCTACTACAATCTGTCAGTTGTAAACATTCTATCCAACAATGGACAAGCTCAAAAGGTGCATTCAATTTTAGGGTATGCCGGCCGACGTCTTCATTTTAGAGTTCTTGGCAGTCGCTTTTTATCAAGTTTGTGCCTCATCAATTGAAGTTCTTCATTAATAGAACTTTGGGGACTTTGAATCCTGTTGCTAACACAGAAATCAGTTAATCAAATATTACCACTGCCATCAAAGAGAAGAGGTACTTTAATTTATACTGATAACCAAAGAATGATGCGTATGAAAATATCTTATCATGTCATCAATTAATGGGTATTAATTTATTCACTAGGCTTATCTCATGTTTATTTTTATTATAACTTAAAAAGATTCAGTATTCGCGAATACCAGCAATTTGCAGTTTATCGTAAGAAGTGGTGCTGAGCAATAAATAAGGCCTTGCTCGAAGAATGAAGATAAAATACGCACCTGCGACATACTCCTGACTTTTCATCAGATAGAAATGAACATTAATTCCACGGTTCACGGCGAGGTCATATAAGTAACAATTTGTTCGCAGAATAGATCTTTAAATTGGTTAGAAATCCGGAGTAGAAAGCTGTTGCACTTAGAAATGTATATTTATTTCTTTTTGCATTGTTTCTGATGCAGTTCATAAGGTGTTTCATTTTGTGAGCATTCGTTAACGAATATTTGCTCTTTAAGAAGCGATCTAGTTAACAGATAATTACGAAATCAATGCATTATTCCGTTGTCTGATCTCAATAGTGGACGGAGCATTGTCTTCAGAATATACGATTGCGTTTTAGAACAGCAGAATTGAGTTTCAATGAATTCGGTCAAGCAAATAGTTGCGGCAGCAAGGTCGCTGCTAACGCAATGTTACCAATACTCTACTAGAAACTTTCTGAATTGGGTATTAATTACAATATCCTATCAAAACATCATATATAACAGAAATCCACACGAGTAACGTCCATCTGTGTTCCTATATTGGCTTACCTGGCCGATTGCTATTCCTTCTAAGGGCCTTATCACACTGGCGAGCGAGTTCTAAGCGAGGCGAGTACGCAGCGATCTCGCTGCGAGTACGTAACGAGCGCACGCCGATCAGCAAATTAAATAAAAAGAGGCCGCGGGCGCGCAGCGAGCTCGACGTGCGATCCGCGTTTTGGACTCTCAATAACAGAATGAATTGTGACGAGGAAGCACTGCTGTAAGCTTTGTTACTTCGAAGACGCAGGAAACAAAAGCAGACACAACAACGAATATTGAAGGATCCTTGCACCGATCTCCCTGCACCCCCGTGGTGTCTTCACGGCGTGTTCGCCGCGAGCTCGCTGCGCACTCGACTCGCTTTGGACTCACTTGCAAAACGCCAATATGATAAGGCCCTTAATCAGTGGAAGTCTTACCTCTACCCAAGGGGGTCACACGGGCCATCATGAAACAATCCTTGTGATACTAAATTAGAGAAGAAACATTTTACATGAAAACTTTCTATGAGTTAGTTACAAATCCGTCCAGTGATAGTGACATGATAATCTAATCGATGTTAATCGGACCAAGCTGAGAGTGACATGACGCGCTCTAAAACATGTTCTATAATGATGTATGAAGTGCTAAGTGCACAAGTCCTTAGAGCTAGCACGCCAATCACTTAAACATTTCAATTACTCGTTATCAAAATCCTGTCGTAGTTTGAGTAACCATATTTTAACTTAAACTAAGTATAGACTTCCTTCCGCGTGTAGCTAAGTGTTTAGAGTTTTCATTATTGAGTCCCTCCCTTGTCGCTGTAACCGGATAAGGCTTATCGATTTTAACGCATATTGTTTTCGCAAATTCACAGTTACTTGTTATTGTGATCGTATCAAAAATAATTCTAATTTACTTTCTAATTATATTCGTGTCAGCAGGTAGGTACTAATCGGATACTAGGCAGTTCCATAAAAACAAAATAATTAAAGTGCACCTATCTGATGGTTTAACATTGTTGTACCTATAAAATAAGCTCCATTAATACTTGATTCCCATACAAGGAGTACCATCGGTAGTCAGTCGACCTGCGTGCCTGCCGACCTTTGAAAGTGACAGTTGCTCTTATAACGCAATGTCGTTGACCCCGCGTCGCCGTTGGCGCCTTCCTCGACTTAATGCTGGTGTGCAGCTTTCATCGTGAACCTAGAAATCCCATCATTATTATACGATTATATTGATGTTGCAATTGCAAATAACGGCTCACCTGCGCCAACACTGATTGCAGTTTTCAAAGAAACTTTATCACACTAATAGGTATTCAATCTGAGATTAAATGAGATTATAAGCAGGTAGTTTGTCGTTCGATCAAGTGCACTGTTAATGTATGGTCGATCTGATCAAGTCAATCTCTGGTGTCCAATCTAAATCGCTCTTGAGCGACCGAAACATTGAGAAACAGATCATTGAACAGAAACCAGGGGGTAACCTTTTAGTGTATAGGTTACTGCATAATATACCATCGGCCGTGAACTAATGACCTAAAATACCCTAGCGTTCCTTATACCCTTTAACTCGCTTCACACGAAGTGAAAGGCGAGCTGAGATCTAATTCGCGATACTTCTACAAAGATGTGGTCATGCTGTTCACACGCTATTGTTATACAAGTGCAAACAACACGTCCGAATTCTAAGCGGCCATGTTATGTAAGTCCAGTATACAAATAGGATTAAGTTCATTAAAGCTACGAAAGTGAATAGTTCAATCCCAATATGCTTGATGACTTGTTACTATTTCTTTGTAAAATTATTCTCGAGAGACACGTGGTTTGAAAATAACCGACTTACAAAGTGATACTTCTTTGCCATTGGTGATCTAATGGTCTAGTCCGCGTTCGTTTCGGATCTACTGCGTCGAATCGGGGTCATTGAACGCGTCTGTTGATTAAAAATAACGATCACAAATTAAAACACCAGCAGGCATATTTCGCTAAATGGACATGCTGTTACCGTTGAAGATTGCAGCACTTGCTGTAACTACGCTGTTGCTGTTATTCGGGTCGATCGTTGTTCCAGTAAACGTTTACGAGCTCATTAGGAAGATGTGTATTGTATTCAATATTATTATGGCTTACATTATGTACGATATTTTTTCTAATATTTAATATTCCTCAATTGTTCTTAACCGGTGACTTAAAATGTATGTCTAAATCCTTTTAATTAACATGTTATGTTCTAATTACGAAGCTCACAATAATACAATTTAATTTGAAGCAAGAAACTTGCTCTAGGCATTTGAAACTAAAACAGAGAAAGTACCTTTTGAACATAAATGCATGTTGCGATTATAATATTATTTAAATTAGAATGATAAGAATCTTTTAACACCCGCTATTCAAGACCTCCTATTGGCTCCGAAAAAACGAGGTCGTATCGAGAGTTGCCTTACATCTGTTGCACCCAAATAAAAACCGCTTGCGTCATAGGTATCTCGTTATTACCATAATCGATCAAGATCATAATCTCTGTTACATAAATGTCTAGATGAGTTAGAAAGTTGTTATTTAGTATGTAGATAACTCAAAAGTGATTTGGTTCAAATACTGTGACAGTTGACAGGCAGACTTGTGAATACATAAACAAAAAACATTTACCACGTGAGCGCTGTTCCCAAAATAATCTGCTTTTCTCGAATTAGTATAACCTGGCCTTGAGTGTGGATTTCGTGGAAGTTAGGCATGTCCGTACGACACGTTATGTATGCGTACGTCATGGCATTCGGTACGAAACATCCCGCCAGGCTATGAGTTATCGTGACTCATCGTACGTTATTGTGATCAAGAGACGCCTGCATCAATGTCAACCTGCTCACTGCTCTTATTGGTGCAACCTTTGACGCAGACCAAGGCTAACGTCACTCTTATCAAAATTTTAATCAACTTTTCAGTTTTGATTACAAATATATTTTTAAGTTAAACCAGTAGGTACCTATTGCAATGAACTAATTTAAGTTCCAGCCGATGTGTTGATAAAAAGTAACCGTATGAATACAACCTGCTCTGATTAGTCATTAGAATTGAAACAATGTAAAATAAACTCGTCTTTAATCAGTTGCTTATCAGAATATTATCTTATCGGACAAGAATCTATTGAGCAAGCTATTTATAAGACAATATTATCGATTCGATAGTAACAAAATCGCAGTGGCGTGGCGTATTGTAGACAAATCATCATTCAATACAACGAAGTGATAATGGGGATCGGAGAATGTGAGCCATTGTTAGTTTCAAGACCCGTTGTCCATCCGCCATACTGCTCTTGGCTGTGGATCGCAAGGAATGCAGTCCTCGCCCGGTCGCTACTCTGTCGCGAACAAGCTGCGATATCGGGATATTTTTTCCAATTTCTTCCTACCATATTCACAAATCCGAAAAGCGTCTTAAGCTTCAGAAGATCCCATGCCATAAGGTTCTCATGATTGTTTCCGAAACTGTTTATGCCAAATTGCCAAAGGAGGAGATAACATCAATGGGAAAGCTACAACGAAGAATACACGTTCTTAATTATCGCGACAGGTACTTTATTGTCATTCATTCAGTACTGTTATATAGAAACACGAAATACACACAAATAATCAACAATTAATTCTATTCGTGCTCTAATGGACGTTCTCGGACAAATCGACTTTACGATCCATGGAGAAATTTGAAATCTAATTAAGCAGAGCATTCACCTGCTTACTCTAAAGGATTTGAACGTCCGCTCACGAATGTAATTAAATTACTATGTAGAAACTTCCTCGGGAACTTCACTGTGTCAACGTTTTTGTTTTACATTGGTTTCTTTTATGGTTTCTTGGCAATTTACTGCGCCTGTTGTTTTCCAATGGCTCTAACCTTTCCCCTGGTAAATATCAAGTTGATGGTATTTTCACCCCTGATACGTTTAGGTTTTCCCGGTATTTAATTTGCCCTTCGACCCCTGTTTGTTGCTAGTAATGAAACCAACGCTAAATTAGACGCTTTTTGGAAATTACACGGAGGGTCTTTCGCTGGGGTTGTGAAATGATCCAACTTTACACTTTAATAAATTCTGTGATGTTTCTCTTTTACTAGCGTAACGTCGTAACTTGCTTCGCCTCTAATTGGCTCTAATGCAATAGCTGAGTAGCTTTGTTCTGTATGAAATAGCATAAGAATACGGGGTGGAAGGGACACCGACACGAAAACGGTTACCACATATTCAGTGCTTTTTTTTTACGGATGGAATATCATCAAATGACTTCTCCCGCTCTGGGTGGAGTGGGAGGGAGTGTCAGACTCTTACTGACTAAAACCCATCCATGTTCCTTCATTGCCCTTTGTGTTCCAGGGCCACGGTATCTCTTTCGAACAGTCCCGCAGCCCCGGCAGGACATAATAATATTCAGTGCTTACATCATTCTGAGCCCCGACATAGAAATTTTTCATCAGTTATTCAAAAAAAATCTGCTGTGTCCTACAAAAGTGCAATATCTACACGGTTAAAATGTATGGAACAGCTGTTTTTTTTTTAATAACCGATGAAAAATTTCTATGCTCAGAATGATGTACTGAATACGTGGTAACCGATTTCGCGTCGCTGTCCCTTCCACCCCGTCTAAGCTCGCAGTAGCATGCTTTCTGCTAAATTAGCAGTCTTCATCATAATTGAGACTGAAAGTTTAGTTGTAGGAGATGAGTTGATTTTCAATACATCTTCCCGGCATGACGCATCAGCTGTACATTTAACATTCAATTCAACGACAGTCAGAGCCTCAGGGGAAGTTAATTTCGTGAAGCTCGTGGAAAAGGGATTCGCAATGACGCAGTGTCGCTCTGACGTAGCCGGCGCCTCGAGGGGGCGAACTGCGATCGATACGCCAAGTCGCGTGGGCGGCCTCCCCTTCATCCCCGCTGCGAGAAAAACTATTATCAACTTTAATCCTATACCAATAAACATAAGAATTTCCTTGGCAAACCTGAAAATTAATATGACAGAAAATATCATTGCGTAGGTGCTACCTTCTCAATTAAAGTTTATCGTATATAATGTAAAGCGAAAGATGTGTCTACCTATACCATTGCTGTATTAACTTTTATGATGAATACATTGAGAACATAAATATGATTATGTATGACGAAGAAAACCTATGACATGTTACACCTGAACCGTATCCAATCTTGTGAAGATAGAACTCCCCTTTGTCTTTCTGTCATATCAGTTAGACAGTCGACTGATGATTAACAAGGATGCACTTTCAAGCAGTAAATACTTAAAAAATTCACCGAAAAATGAACAAGTCGACAATAAGTTGTCTACGTTGCTTAGACAGTAGCTTAGAACGCTTACATTTCAAGTCACGACTGCATATGCAAATTGTTCCTTGTTACGTGTTCTTCATACGGATATGGTGAACACTGTGCGGTTTCTTCAACACTTTTAACATCGTTCCGCTTCGTTACATCCATCCCGTTGTTTCCATCATTGGTGATCCCGTTACGCCGAATGCACCATTTCACAATATTTCAGGGTTGAACAACCGATTGTTGATCATGTAGTCATCCGTTGCATAATACGGCTGATTGACTCTGAAAACGATTTAAATTTTTGTTCCTAATTATCCTGCCATTTATTTTTTTGAATTATGTGAATGACTAGCTTCCGTGCGCGGCTTCACCCGCGTGATACTCAGATAAAAAGTAGCCTATGTCCATCCGGAATAATGCAACTTTTGAAATGGCGAAATAACGTAGTTCCGGATATTACCCTCCGCATACATACAAGCTTACAAAATTCGGACTCTCACTTTATATTATTAGTAAAGAAGTATAGATTGATGATAGTTTCTGTCCACGGAACTATGAACAAGAAGCAAAGCTTATAAGGACTAAAGAAAATGCAAAACTGCACTGTGATAGGTGTGAATAACATTAACATGTGCGCTTTAAAATTAAATCATATGTGTCACTGTCAATGGAACAACATTAGCAGTAAGTTGATACAATTATGGTAGGAATTTACGATTAACATACTAAATAGCAGTGGCGAAGGTTCCATACAACTCGATTCCTACCGGTTTCCCTTCGAAAAATGGCGGAGTCGGTATTCTACGGGGTGTAAACAGACCCTTCACGAAGCCGTCAACCAAGCATTCTGTACATCAAACTAAGTAACTTTACGCAAAAATTATTGCTGGGAAACGACTTTTTTTTGGGGTGAAAAATCACGTTTTACGGTAAAACTCAATGTAACGCACTCAAAACATTGTGCTGATGGATGGATTGAATAGTACGGGGATCGTGAAGGTATTTAAAGTAAAAATCTTACATTAAAAACATGTATTTTAAAAAAAACTTGTGAAAAAGTTTGAACTTTGACCCCCAATATCTCCGTAACTAGAAGGTTCCCAGGTATGGTCTAGAACAAAAATATGATCGTAAGGACGGGAGAAACAAGTACCTTTCGGATTCGTTAAGGGTCTTTTTACACCCTTTATAGAAAAATAAAATAATCACATTAAAGATATTTAGTCCGGGTTACCTCTTACGAAATTGACCCTTCGCTACTGCTAAATAGAAATACAGATATGTGCAAAAGTGCTAGTTTTTCGATTCAAGACAAAAAATGTGATTGCCCTAAGAGTGGTACAATATCCATTAGTGTTACTGAAAATTCGCTAGGATAAAGGTCATTTTCTTAAAATGCCTTTCTGTCATTTTTGTTGTATGTTCTACCGTGACGACCTTATTATTTAAAATAGCAATCGATCCAGAATTAAACCTCCAATACATAACGAGAATGTCGTGCTGTAAACTTGAAATTTCTATGCATTTTGTTTCATTGCTGCATTTTGTGCTTTTAATCACGAAACAATGAGTTCGGCGTATGACTCAACACTCGGAAGCCGCATCGAAATTAATGAGCAATTTATAGTTAGGAAAAGCATTGGTTTTACCAGTCAAGTCCAGGGTTGGTCCGCGGATCGGTGACCACCCATTACATACTGAGTTTCCTCCGTGCCAAAGCAAGTTAAGACGTTGGTCCCGGTTGTCATTTGTTGTTACAGTCAGTGGCTCAAACTCTGACGACGAGTCTTACCAAGGGGTATCGGATTACGCAGTACTATAGTCTGTTTTTTAATCCCTGAGACTAAATTGACAAGTAATAATGGCAAACTGACATCTATTTCAATAGGATTTATGTCAGTTTTGACATTTTCACTTGTCAATTTAGTCTCGGGGATTAAAAAACAGACATTAACTGGGTTGTACTAACAGGTCAGATAGGCAGTCGCTCCTTGTAAAATACTGGTATACAGCTGCATCCAGTTATACTGGAAGCCGACCCCAACATAGTTGGGAAAAGGCTAGGCAGGTGTGTATCCAGTAACAACATGTGAATAGAAACAAAATACTCAACAATTCATTAGCTTCGTTCACCGGTTTCATTCTTTGTCTCTGACTAACGGACCATCTAAACTCAAGCATTTGTTCTATCTCAATTTGTTCCATAAATCATGACATACTAACGTTACGTTATACTTAATGTTTGTTATGTCGATGAAGTCACGATAGGTACGATCACTTTTGTCATGAATACAGATTTGCATTAACATTATCACGGGCCATTAATATTCCCTATCATCGACTGACGTGACGTATTTGTTACGATGGTTCCGTTGTTTCATGTCCCAATACAAACTCGGCTCATACCCCGTACTCAACTCATCCGTGTAAATATTTCTTGTTCTATCATCATCCGCCTAGCCTTTTGCCAACTATGTTGGGGTCGGCTTCCAGTCTAACCGGATGCAGCTGAATACCAGTATTTTACATGGAGCGACTGCCTATCTGACCTCCACAACCCAGTTAGTACTGGGTGATACGATACCCCTTGGTAAGACTGGTTGTCAGACTTTTTGGGCCACTGACTTAACTAACAACTGTCAAAGATCTACAAATGACACCCGAGAACGTTAAGCCTTTGGGGCTTAACGTGCTTTCCGGCGGCACGGAGGAAATCGGTATGTAATGGGTGTCACCCATCCACAGACCAACCTAGGCAAGCACGGTTTACAAACCTAAAGATCGACCCTAGCGGCTGTTATTATTAAGCCACGAGCTCCTATTTCTTGTTCTACCAAATAATGCTAATCTATTCGCCCATAAAAATGTCTCGTAGAACAACATGCGCATAATTATGTGGAACAAGCCTATAATTCAAACCGCCTAACAATCAACGATACCTGATTAGATTACCAATAGAATGTCACGTAATAGTGATGGTAATCAGCCCACCATGCAAATTCAGCTTGTTTGTTTGTCCGAATTGTCGGCAAGTCGTAATTCCTGGCTTCAGAGTCCAATGCAGTCATTTAAATAATGACCTTTTACAACAATAATAAGTTCTCGTCCTATACCGTGTCAAAAACATATCTCCTGTTGCGAGTACCACTTGTCCCTGCAATCAGAGTAATAACGTCGGAAATGTATCGTGAAAGTTATTTTCTCAGGCAGTCCCAGATCGGTCCGCGCCTCTAGCTCTACGCACGAAACCACTTTCGCTGTGCCCCAACATCGCTACTGAACTCTGTTCAAGATCGGAGTCACCGGCGAAATGTTCTATCTTGCCTCGAGCTACGACTATGTTTGGTCATCGTATTATTTAATTTTTGGAGCATTATAATCAATCAATCTTCTTAACGACCAAAGACTGTATATGTATAACTATTTGAACTCTAGTACTAAATCATACGCCCCTTAAGGAAAAGTAAAAACGAATTATGCTGAATGACCAACAATGTACCGACTGACGTTACACTTGTGTCATGCTTACTTTCAAACCTGTCGCTTAATCTTTTCACTTAGGCAGAATAAGCGATACGTGTAACTTGTAACTTGATTGCTCCCACGCGAACAATAGGGACACCCGCGAGACTGATTGTCTTTGGAATCGATTCGGTTTCACCTCGCTGATATCGAAGCTTGACATAGTAATCAAGCAAGAAATAATCTCTATTCAACAGAGACGTGTAGATGAAACGCTTCACTCGCTATCGCCTTTTCAACGTTTTCGCCAAATTCCAAACGACAAGAAAGAATTGGCAATCGACGCTTTAATGCTCAGGATTATCTGTTGCATAAGCGCAATAATCGAATTATGCACTTCACCGCGGATAGGAAGTCATTGAGTCAGCAATACAATGTGTGTTTTTATAGAACACGTAAAATGACGTAAGACTCGAACACGACACTTGGAGCCTGTTTTCTAAATAAAATAATCGAGTTTGTCCACCACGCAACGAGGTCTCCCTCACACATGCACACTCACTGAACAAATATGCTCTCTGACATAAAAGACAAAACAAAATGTGGACCGTATAGGTTTATCTGTATAACACTGAGTCACTGTTTCGTCATGATTATTTAACTTTATATGGTATTTGTAAATTATACGATATGTACATAAACGCAAAGCAGCTGTTATTGATTTTTATCGTAATAAACGCTGGTTCGATTTTTACGACGTCTTTAGCCGGCCTAATTCAGAATATTTCTTTTATTGTGTTACACTACATTGACGATTATCAATTTCACTTTTCTTAACTGCTTAATAAAAGTAGATGGCGTGTAATGAGGGATACATTAAACATAACTCATAGACCTTTACGTCATACAACAATTGACGTTCTGTAGAATCCCTTCAATAAAATTTACATTTATACGTTCAATGCAAATAACGTCTAACAAAGTACTGCTTAATAGGCATATTGAACCTATGTATGTACTAAACTTTCTTAGAAAGTTTGTGTAGGCGGTTCGTTTAATCCTCAGTACGTACTTACCTGATTTGTCGTCGAAGTGTATTAATTAGCAGGTGTATTTACAACCCAGAATAAACTGTTAATAAAATGCCATCAACTGCCAACTTTACATACTTTCTGAGTGTCTCTACTTTTATAAGTTTTCTCTCCGCTTTTAAGAACAGTTCCAACTGAAGGATGTGATGATTAAAATCTTAGAATACGATTCTTGAAAGCTGAGTTGAAGAAGAAACCAGCACTTGGATGTTTCCCACACAGCCCTTTGATAAAGTAAGCTGTAAAGATCAGGAACCTAAAACTAAGATGATGCTATTCACAAAAGTTTTTGATTTCTTTGAACAAGTAAAAACCATTATGAGTAGGTATTTATTATTATTCACAACACGGCTACCGCGAACTAAGAAAATAAAATGCTGGATCCCACAAGGATGTGTCCTAGGTTTAGTCTTAATTCTCAACTAGGTGACTTAATAAGTTTTATAAGATTATTTTGGTGTTTTTAAAAACAAATTACTTAATGCCTTTATTTTGTCGATAAAATTAATTCAAATTCATAATCATTTATTTGGCCCAAGTCCAGTATTTTAAAATATATTCGGATGACTCAGTGTTATTGTATTAGATTGGAAGATAATTTTTCCATATCCCAAATTCTAGTTTCTTTGATTTACTATAACTTGTCAAGACTATTTCGTCATTTACGTAATCTCACCTAACACGTTTATTTTTCTTTATTGGATGACCTCATCATGGATCGAACACACAGTGTGTCGTGTGATTTGAACCGATGTCAAATACAATTGTGACTGTATCAATAAACTAAAGTGAAGATATTTTTAGTATTACGTTTGAACAGTGTCCTTATTAAGAAGGCCTCCATTCAGCAGTGGGTGTAAACTGTAGTTAGTAAGTCTAAATTATATGTATAGCGTTGACATAGAACAGTATCACGTGCAAAACGTTGTGTCAAACCGTAAATGAATAGCTGCTCCTCTATGCTGATCAAACTCACTAGTATCCGATGCATTCTGGCTCTTACCAATGAGGTCTTAATGATTGACAGATGCGGTCGGAGACGGGAAACAATGTACAGTACAAGGGATCGAGTACTACGGTCACCAACCTGCTAGCGTTGCGTTCTAACTAATATCATTACCTCCTTTTTGGGATTAGCCAGCTGTAAACGAATGCTACTTTAGGTTACGACTTACGTTAGTATGGTTGATGTGTTTTTATGCTGGAATGACTGATTGGTAGTAACAGCCTCGGAGTCTTGATTTGTGCCCGGTTGATGGCAATAGGCTCACTCTCCTAATACTTGGGACTTAACTGGCGTAATGTGGGTTTACTTGATAGGTACACCTCCGCCTAACCCTTCGGAGATTACAAGGCATGATATTATGTTGTGATTGATAGTAACTCGAATCGCGGCAATTGTAGAATCTGACTGAATCATTTTTACAGTGTACTTTTTAATCTGGTGTGAAATACGTCGTATAGATAAAAATGCCTACCTATCGTGGGCTCGTGACGTCATGGCCACAACGACAAGGGCAGCTTATCGAATTGGAGCAAGTTCGATGTCTTTGTTATCTTTCTCTAGCAGGAAGGTGCGTGGTCGAAATTAACAAAATCATTTGCGAGTAATAGAGAAGTATGGAAGAAGAAGACATGCTGACATGAGGTGGATGTGTGGTGTGACAATAATGGATAAGGTAAGGAACGAGTGTATTAGAGGAAGTTTAAAAGTTGCGCCAGTTACAGAAAAGTTGACAGGGAATAGACTGTCTTGGTATGGACATATCATGAGGAGGGACGAATCGCATGTGACTGAAAGAGTGATGAATAGAAACGTTGATGGATGGAGAGGGAGAGGAAGACCAAAGAAACGATGGATGGATTGTGTGAGGAATGATATGAAAGATAAAGAAGTAAATGATAGCGTGACGGTTGACAGAGGAGAAAGAAAGGAGAAGACATGCTGCGCCGACCCCAAATAAATTGGGATAAGGGAAGGAGAATGATGATGGTGATCTAACGAGTTCAGTTTAGGCTATTCTTTTGCCAAAACTCTTTTCTGTAAACTCCTGAAAAAGATATCTTCTAAACGAAAACGGTTGAAAGTGTTACATTTTGTTTAATTAACCGATCTTCCTTTATAAACTGATAAAGCAAAGTTGGTAATTTGAATTACTGCGTACATTTCGTTTGATTTAGCAACTTAACGTCTTCAAGTAATTAGTGGCTGACCTGTGGTCTAATTAAACGATAACATTGACAAATCGTGTGGGTTTCCCTTGACATTTGATACGTGCACACATTTAGAGCATTCATTAACCCGGAAACTGAAGCAATGAGCTGAAGTAGACTGGTATCAGGTATCGCTGCTAACAACATACAGCCAGCAAAAACACGGCACTCTTATCGATCAAGGAATTGTATAACCTTGAAATAGAAAACGCATAGTACGAGAAATGAATAATACTTGACAACCAAAACTCAAACAAATACGAGAATTGAAAGAATAAATGAATATTACCCTTGTGCTCATTTTGTATTGAAGTGTGATAAATTAACAAAACACCAGCCGAAATCGAAAACAAACTCTCACTAGAGAACCGTGTTATTGACGCCCCCGTACGAACAAGATCGTTTAGTTACATCAGCTGATTAATCAGCCTCTCAAGTGATGGACTACGTAATTGTACCGTAGAAAACGAACATATTCCGTTGACTGATTACGTTGCAAGTTCACATTGATGTTTCCTGCATCGCAATTTCCATGTAGCCTTGCTGCTCGACGTCGTTGGAATCCTTAATTATATTTTATCATCACAATGGCGCATCTTCTCGTTTCACCTAGTCACCGTGTATTGTCAAGAAATAAGGCCGCTACAATAATCTATTCTAATAAACCTAAATCAGAGTCTTTTACTTTGTCGTGAAGTCGGGGCACTAAAATGTTGCAAACTGTATAAATAACTGTATCGTTGTCCATAATGAAACTGAACATCGCAACTTAAAACCAAACTACTTAACAAAATCTGAATTTTGTAAAAACGTGATTACGGAAATCCTATGTTCTTGAGATCCTCAGCTGTTAGTTTTTGTAAAAAGTTTTTGCCCTCGAACAATACTCGTTCTGCGTCATGCTTGTAGCAACATCCGTTGTCTTAGTTTACGGTTCTCACATGTTATTATTTTAATTATCCAATAACGTGTTACTGTTTTCTGGGAATTTAGCAAACAACATAGCACGTAACAATCGGTTATTGTTACACCATGTAACGGAAATGCAATCCTATCGGGATACTTGAATTTCATAATGATACTTTTTTCTATCTGTGTATCTATCGACACCCGGTATTTTCTGCACCGCCTGGTCTAAAGTAAAGAAAACATCCTATCGTTATTCGAGATATCTAGCTAGCTGGTTACAGCTCGTCCCCAACCCAGAATTTAAATTGCGAAGCAGGATATTTGATAACTCTTCGTGTTTGGATTTTGTCACGCGACTCGTCGATAAAAATAAACTTAACACTGCTATGCCAATATTCTGAGCTTTTGTACTAAATCAAAATAATTTGTTTTGTTACAGGAACAAAGCGATCGCCGACTATTTAGGTAGCAATGGCTACACGGACGCGCTGGAAGCGTTCAAGAAGGAGGCCGACATGTCCGGCGAGATGGATCGCAAGTTCGGCGGCCTCCTCGAGAAGAAGTGGACTTCGGTCATCAGGTTGCAGAAAAAAGTAAGAAAATCTTTGTAATTGAACTCTACAGGACTAAACAGACCCTTCACGAAGCCGTCAACCAAGCATTTTGTACATCAAACTAAGTAACTTTACGCAAAATTTATTGCTGGGAAACTACTTTTTTTTTGTTATTCAAAACATTGTGCTGATGGATGCATTGAATAATAGTACAGGGGTCGTGGAGGTATTTAAACTCATAACATTAAAAACTTGTATTAAAAAAAAAAACTTGTGAAAATGTAGGAACTTTGACCCCCAATATCTCCGTGACTGTTCTAGACAATACCTTCTATGGTCTAGAACAAAAAAATGATCGCAATGACTGGGAGAACCTTTCGGCTTCGTTAAGGGTTAACCCTTTAGATTTAATGAAGCAATGAACTTGCAAGGATACGATGTGTTCGCTAGTGCAGTTTTCGTGATTGGACATCTTGTAAGATATCATGGAATAGACAATCTCAATATCGGCTTAGGTCCCATTGCCAAATGCCAATTTTCTTCGTAGCAACAACAAGATTTAAAATGAACATGTTGCAGTAAAGTCTTGTGTAACACTTTCTATAATTGATTACACGTAATCGATCAGTGAACACAAAAGATGAAGACGCCTATTAGTGTCCCCGGTGTACGCAATATGTTAGTTACATAAGTGGGAAGCTGTTTCTCTGGTGTTCCAATGGTACAGAAATTGCTTAACCGCTAGCAGCTGAACGCATTGATGGTTAAAACGTGTGGAACAAAAATTTATAACGACATCTGAGCACGATCCGGTCCGAGCAGTGTACTCCATCGATCTGTGCAGCGGACGTTTCTAGGTCACTCTTGAACGATTTTCTTGGGCGGGCGGTCGATGGCGACCGCGAGCGACGCTTTTATTAAACGACGACACGTTTTATCCATTGACTATGAATCCAGAAATAATGCCAAGTATCTAAACAAATAAAACGCAAGGTGATGGTAATCAGGTCGCTGCTCTGTTTAATCTTGAACCTTGATCCAACAATAGCTAGGATTGTTTACAAGACTTCATTTTATTGAACGGAAAATGTTTTGCTAAATCCAGAGGATTATGTGTTTGAGGAATGCACTATCTTTATTAATGGTCGATTAGAAGAAGATACGAATTTATCTTATAGACATATTTTAAGTATTTTGTTATCATGTTCGTGTTCTAAGCTAGCTAGACTATTGAGGCGTAACAGAACCACTGTCCTGCAAGAATAAGCCCTTTCTGGAACAACCTTTTGCTCTGCCTTTAGCTTATAACTTTATATGATATTGGCTATAGTGTATGTAATACTGCCTAACTATTTTTCTGTAAAATATTACTAAGTTTTTTGAGAAATAAAATTATTAAGTGTATGTATATGTACTTGAAACGACAATAACAGTAGAGTTCTTGCGAGGAGTGGTCAAACTGTAGGCAGTCACTTGACGAGTTAGTAATAAGCCTACGTACGTCATTATAAAACATTTCTCCTTTGTTGACCAGGTGATGGAATTAGAATCGAAGCTGTCAGAGGCTCAGAAGGAATTCATCGAGGGTGCGCCAACGCGCGCCAAGCGCACGCCCGCCGAGTGGATCCCACGTCCACCCGAAAAGTTCTGTCTCACCGGACACCGGGCCACCATTACTAAGGTTTTTAATACTATTGATTTAAAGGAACATAGGGATAATTGGCGAGAAGAGGCGCAACATCGAGAAAAGTGGAAGGAATGGGGGGGCCTTTGCCCAGGACTTGGAAAACTCAGGATGACAAAAAAAAAGAAGGGATCGGACCTCACAGGATAACAGCTCTATCAAACTTGTAGACGGTCCCAATTGGATGCTTGGATTCCATTTTTTTATTAACCAAGGTTAGAGATTCATCCATCAAAAGGCATTTACCAGGCACCGTGTCGTCCTAATACCATAACTTCTTCAAGCAAATCTTTCATTTCCTTTTCAATTTCCGCCGTATGTATTTACATTTTGCATATCAACTTTGCAGATATCACCCCGTTGACATTTTTGGAATCTCAGTACAGCATACTGAAGATGTTTATATTATATTATTTTTGTTTCTTTTGAAAAATGTCGGTCACATATTCAGATTTCGCTGAAATTGTATCATTAACACCAATTGGGATTCTTAGTCATTTCATAACAAGAACGAGAGATGCTTGAAACACATTCTTTGAATAGTTAACAGTATTCATCTCTTACTAATTGCATAGTTGAAAATGCTACTTATCTTAAATACTTAGTAACTGAATTGTAAGTTGTCAGTTTAACAAAGACGCTTGGATTTTAACACGAATTTTGTGCAATAATAACTTTCGAATCCAATGAAAGCAGTCTAAAATGTATTGTTTTGGTTTTTGTGTATAATTTCTCGTGATGATGATCGTAACCATGCACAATTGTATCAAACGAACGGTGTGACTATCTATCTATAGCTTTCCGTGAGTTTTTGCTCAACTGTTCGAATTAACTGCTTGATTCTAGTTCTTTGTGAGAGTATTCCAGGCGTGCATAGGTCACGTTTTTATTCTAATTATCGAATTATCGTACGTGTTTAAACAGTTATCTGTAGCAATTTCTATGTTTGTATAACAGTCTTTTAAATCTCGCAGAAGCTTGTCTGAAATCTTATGGTAATAAGTTTCTTATTGCTATCTGATTTCTGGCATTAAGTCTCCTGTTAACATCACGATACAGACGTCTACCTAATTTAAAAAAAAAACTGTCAATGTGAAATTCATAAACTCGGTACAAATAAATTACTAAGTTAAATTCTTGTTCTAAAAACTCATCATTCTCCTGCTCTTACCCCAATTCATTTGGGATCGGCGCAGCATGTCTTCTTCTTCCATACTTCTCTATTACGCAGCAGTCACCTCCTTTCTAGCCATATCATCCTTCACACAGTCCATCCATCGTTCCTTTGGCCTTCCTCTACTCTTATAGCTATATACATTCATACTCTAAACTTTCCTCATGACATATTCCTCATCCCTCCGCATCATATTCCATATCACGGAAACCGATTACCACAGAACTTTTCAGTCACCGGCACCACTTTCAGACTTCCTCTAACGTACTCATTCCTTATTTTATCCATTCGCGTTACACCACACATCCCTCTTAGCATTCTCAACTCAGCCACATGAAATTGCCTTTCATTCATCCCTTTTGTGGCCCAACATTCTGATCCATAAAAGACAGCAGGTCTAACCATGGTTTTGTAAATCTGCCCCCTGAATTTAAGGGGAATGTGGGAGTTGCATATTGTTCCCGTGATCTGCCGCCATTTCATCCATCCAGTATTAAATTCTGTAATACTTGTCCTAAAAACTATGAAATAATTTTCCAGGTAATATTTCACCCGGTGTTCAGTTTGATGGTCTCCTCAAGCGAGGACGCGACCATCAAAGTGTGGGACTTTGAGAGCGGCGAGTACGAACGAACCCTGAAGGGACACACCGATTCCGTTCAGGATATCGCCTTCGACCATCATGGAAAACTACTCGGTAAGTTATCGCCAATCCAAAAAAAGCAGGGAAAAGCAGAGTGCAGAAGTCAGACGACAATGTTGCTGATGAGGCTGACACAGAAACGTGGAGCTTGGCGCAAGTAAAGAGAGTCCTATACCCAGCAGTGGGTGAAGTCAGGCTATCGATAAGGGCATCGGGGGCTACGTGGTGGCTCCCAGCCACCGTAGGCGCGGGCCTGTGGACGGTGAGTAATGGGCTAGCTCACCGTGCGTCCGTCTTATGACGACAGGCCGTGTCGACGCCTCAAAGAGATGTCAGCAAAAAGGAAGGGGCCGGGTGCCGGGGCTGTGGGACTTTTCGAAAGAGATACCGCGACCCTGGAACACAAAGGGCAAAGAAGGAACATGGATGGGTTTTAGTCAGTAAAAGTCTGACACTCCCTTCCACTCCGCCTAGAGCGGTGGGAGTCATTTGATGATTTCCGACGTGATAATCACGACAACCCTAAAATGACGCACCGCCAGCGGTCGTCCAATAAGATCTCTATACAAATACGTTTTTATGATGAGCAATGAGAACATTTAGTGCATACTTTTCCGTAATATGCCATGAGCCATTATCCTGCAACGTCATTCTCATTCACTATTTTCCTATTGCTGTAATAGTGACGTTATTGTTCTATTATTACTCCAAATTAGTTGTTTTGTATAATTGTTTGATGAATTAGTCATGTTTTTTCTCCATATTAATATGTATATTCAATTAATAGAGGAAAATGTCGTCGATATCATCAGTTCATGACATCATGAACTTGGCACCAATTCATTGCCTCTTCTGGAAACAATGGATCTTAGTAATTTTACAGTTTAGCTTTGTTTAAGACTCATCTTGTAGGGAAAGTGATAAATTTGTAAACACCTACATAATTGTACTGTCATGGCGGTAAATCTCGACAGTGGTTATGGGGAAGGATTGACTTGCCTAAGTAGGTACTAGGCATCCAAAATAACATGACTGAAAGGTTATTACATGCCCCCTTTTAAAGCAACACTGCAAGAAGTTTGCTAATATTTTCCTGTTCAATGTCGTTTCCAGTATCTTGCAGCGCTGACATGTCAATAAAGCTGTGGGACTTCAACCAAACGTTCGAGTGCGTGAAGACGATGCACGGACACGACCACAACGTGTCGTCAGTGGCGTTCTCACCGAGCGGCGACATCGTCTACTCCGCCAGTCGAGATAAGACCATCAAAGCTTGGGAGGTGGCCACTGGGTAAGCAAGGATATTACTTACCTGCCATATTCACATTATCAGTATTCTAATCTTTATTTTCAATTGACGCGATTTACGCTTTTGCAAAATTATCCTTTATGCAAGTGCAAAATTAAGTTGCCTGTTGAAAAAATCGTAAAACGAAAATGACGTCGAACTGCAAGCGGAACTCAAGAACACATTATATTTGTTTGTATTTTTAGAAATTAAATTACGAACGCAAGATACTTAAAATAAGCCGCCATGCAAAATAAACTTTTTTGAAAAGTTCAGCTTCACTTTTATCTGTTTGTACCTCTAACTAAAGGTCTTTGTGATATATAAACGCCCGGGTACTGTAATTTCTACAGGATGTCGTATTTTTTACTTAATTTCCTGCACTTTTATGTTCAAGTTGCGGATGTAGAAAAAAAAGTATGTGAGTGCGTTAGTTGGCCATGTGTCACGTAACGCGGATATAAACGTTGTCGCTTTTGGAAATATACGGTGATATTAAACTATAACATTATTGTAATGTTGTTTTCCGAGTCTTGTAAAGTACTTAATCGGTAAGCTTAAATAATTATGAAGAATAAAAATATTGTCCCTCTTTAATGAGTCAATTCCTTGGTACTCATTTTTAACATGTAGCAAGCATAATGTCGTTGTAAGCGGACAGATGTTTCGAGATCGATTAGACCGCGCTTCGACCAGAAATGTGGCAGGAATTGTGCGAAACTCACCCAAGCTACTTAATATTATAAATGCGAAAGTTTGTGAGGATGAATGGATGTTTGTTACTCTTTCACGCGAAAACTACGGAACGGATTTGGCTGACATGTAGACATATAGGATACTTTTTATCCCGGTAGTATGATCCCGTGGGGCAGTTACCAAACTTCACGCGGGCGAAGCCGCGGGCATAAGCTAGTAATACATGTGGCTTCTTTTTTACGATGATAAGTTTAACTCGCATCCCTCGATGCACATCCTCGCACATATCTGATGGAAATGTAGCCTTAGACCAGGATTCCACCTAAACTTTGCGGTGCGGAGACGTGCAAGATTCAACCAATCACAAGAGAGACCAGACGATGTGGATTTCAATGAATGTGATTGGTTGATTCCCAGCCCGACTCCTCTCTGCTCAACTCCATATGACTAAACTTTGATACTGTGAAATTCGCCAGTGGTTGTATTCTTCAAGTACTGACACTATTTTCCTATCCACAGATATTGCATCAAAACATACAAGGGTCACCGCGAGTGGGTGCGCATGGTGCGCGTGTCGCCCGACGGCACGCTGCTTGCTTCCTGCTCCAACGACCAGACTGTGCGCATCTGGAACGCAGACACCAATGAGTGCAAGGTACATGATCATCGAAATCGGTGAAAATTCTTCACGGTATTTTTCTTTATGGTTTTGAGAGTACTTGCAAAGCAGGCCCAAGCCAAGATGGCGAAGTGAGTTAGACTGCTGCATGAAAGACCTGGACTGGACCGGGCAGCCGCGAAAAATGAAAAGAGTGAAGGGAGGTCTTTGCCCAGCAGTGGGATACCATGGGTTGATGTAATAATAATAAAAAATGCTTACGGTTATAGGTGAACATTTTGGAAAGAAAGTTGATTCAACAGTCATACTGTAATAGGTTAGCAATCGGAATTGAGTAATTTTTTACTTTTATGGACTTTGGTCTTTAGATCTTTTGATGTCCCCATTTTAGACCTTCCGTTTACTAGGTGGAAATAAAAGATAAACAGGAACACTGCCCTAGATCCTAGAGGAGGACCCAGATCAGGGACTCATTATTACAGACTTTCATGTGGTCTACCAACTTTTTAGACCTTTTTAATCATCAGTAGGAATTTGCCGATGTTTTTCAGCCGTCGCCACTTTTGTAGCTCCATATCTATAAGTAAGCTTCCTCCCGTCAGATGGAGCTCCGCGAGCACGAGCACGTGGTGGAGTGCGTGTCGTGGGCGCCCGAGGCCGCGGCCGCCGCCATCAACGAGGCCGCCGGCCAGGACAACCGCCGCGCCAACCACGCCGGGCCCTTCCTCGCCAGCGGGAGCCGCGACAAGTCCGTCAAGGTGCGTTGTACTACAATCACACATTTAAACAAGAATAAGGCCTATGCTTTTTTCCTCGTAAGTTGTCCTTACGTCTACGGAGAACTACGGTTATTACGCTACGGTTTCGATCGCTAACATGAATCCGAGAACCGTACCCCCTACTGGTTACACCAGGTACGGCCAGTCCCGAAACCGCAAAACCTTGGTCAGACCGGTGAGCTGACTGTGCTACTACACAGCTATACACCCTGCGTTCTTGTACTAATGTAACGATGACGATGAGAAGACAGCAGTGGCGAAAGTTCCATACAACTTGATTCCCGCCGGCTTCCCTTTGAAAACTGGCACAGTCAGTATTTTATAGACAAATAATAAATCACATTAAAGATACGTAATCCGGCTTACCTCTTTCAAAAATTCACTCTTCGCTACTGGAAGACAGGCAACTGTTACTGATTACCTGAGGTACACCTATGGTAGAGGTGACCTAAATAGCTTGGGTAAAGGCGTTTTCCGTAACACATACATTAATTCAGCGAGAGAACTAACCCAACCTAAACACTAGACAACGACTTGTTTTGCAATATGGGTATATATTTTGTCACGGCACATGTTCCGCAATATGCATTGTGCCAATGTTTCGTCGCACAAGAATAATTGGTCTCTGTCACCGGCGGTGTCACAAAAACATCAATACAATAAGTGCCGTGACCAGATACTTTGACCATGTGCCGTAACAAATGTGCCTTACTAAATAGTCGAATGATGAAGACACTGCTGCAGAAATAGAGATAATTGTGTTGAGCTCATGTGCAATACTTGGTGAAGTTTTCTTCATTTATTTAATCCTCAACAAAATGTGACCAGTTCTATTGGTCACCTATACCGCTCATGTCGATATACACATATTTGATAGTCAGCAACGAGATGGGTGGGCTGACAACACTGGATGCTTTATCATCTTTCTGCCCTTGTCCCATACTACTTGAGGTGCGTACAACACCTTGTTTGCTTCCATTCTGCCGTCGACCTATGGAGACAGTATTGATTCTCAATGTATTTCTAATGAACAATACCTGTGATGTGTAGATCTGGGACGTGAGCACGGGCCAGTGCCTGGCCACGCTGGTGGGGCACGACAACTGGGTGCGCGGCGCGGCGTGGCACCCGGGCGGGCGCTACCTGCTCACGGCGTCCGACGACAAGACGCTGCGCGTGTGGGACGTCGCGCACACGCGCTGCCTCAAGACGCTCTACGCGCACCAACACTTCGCCACCAGTCTTGGTTCGATGCTACTTTCTTTATTTTGTAACAGGAACTTCTTGCTCGCTTTGAGCATTTTTAAGGGTCAGCATTTGACAAAGGCCTAATATCTACTAAACCTATTAGTCTATTTTTCTTGATTCCTTTGCTCTCAGCAGTCTTAGTATAACATCACAGTTTAGAGGATATGCTCAAAACAGCCAAGAAGTTTCTAAGTCTGGTACCTAACACACAGTTATACAATTACTATACTAACCTTCTTCTGTTATACTCATGCCTGGAAGGACTGACCTTGCTGGGTCACATGGACCACCTCACACCAGCCATCTTGAGCCATGCACTGATAACTGATTTGAATACCTTACTTAATCTCTCCATACACTAACTCGAGGATGCTTCATGCTAGTACAACCCTTAGAAAAACTGGAAGTCAATCCATTTTGCAGTAGAGAAAGACCCAGGAAGACAGTAATCGCGTTGATGATAGAAATCCACTGCTTTTGTTCCCTTGGTAATTTTTGTGCCGACCTGCAGGAAAACCAGATAAAAGCGATATTCGAAGAGATCAGCCTCGCTACGATTCGATTTTGATTCGGAAAGTCGTATGTCTATCTCGCTCCCTTTCCTAAGTTTTAGTAAGTTTGTGAACACGGGGGCAGGTGTGGCACCTGCAAGAGATAGTGGAACCCTGAAATCAGTAATACAATAATGTTCTGTTATATTTTCAGATTTCCACAGGAGCTTGCCATACGTGATATCGGGCAGCGTCGATCAGACCGTCAAAGTTTGGGAGTGTCGCTAAGAGCGTTGCCATTTTAGTAACTTAAACTCACCGATGATATCCTTATCATTATTATTTCGCGTTGTAGCTACAATGAGAGCGATGTAAGCTGCTGTCATTATGGTCAATCATTTGTAAAGGAGAGACACTTTCGTCTCTTCCTTCTGCTCATTGTAGTTTTTTTTCGTACAGCTGACGATGCTATGTCTCCTATGTCTAAATTGGCGCAAGCTTTTAGCCCCGATTCTCTTTTCGTGTTCAACTTCTTCGGTTAGTTTCACACATTCCATTAAAGTGTAATGGCATATAGTTTCTGTATATTTTTAGTTAAATTTGATATTTCCGAATTTTGTAAAAATTTGGACCTACTTGTAGTTAGCAGTGACGTAGCATTCGTCATGTACCGCTCGCAACGATGGAGTGAGGAGTAGCTGTGTGTGTTATTATTAAACTTTCAATGTCCTGTTTTATTTGATAGTTATTGTTTATTCGTAAAAAGTTTAGATATAAATTTTATTTGTTATAAATAAGTAATTTGATTTATTACCCAGCCAATCAGATTTTGTACCTTGATTTCTTTATTGATAATGTTAGTTTTATGAAATTTGATAGTTATTCATGACAACCATTCAATAAATTAATGAACACACTTGAACTCATCATAAATGCTCCATCAAGTATTGTAGTGTACATAAGGCTTTTGATGTTTGTCTCAGCTCGATACGATGTTCATTATGTTTGTTAGCAGCGCCGCCAACAACATTAATGAATATCTATGGAGACAACGAAACCGAAACGGAATACTGTAGCCACGTTTGTAGAATTTTATAACAATCGGTTTCCTAGAGACTTATTTTAAGTTTTGGCAATTCAAAACTTTAACTATAAGTTAGAAAAGTTATATTTCAAAATTTTATTTATTTATTATATTGTCAGTCTTTATTTTCTTTGTCTCAAACAACTTTGTTAAGCATAGAGCATTGAATTGCTAAATGGGTAATTGTAATACAATTCACGTTTTACATTATTAATTAATATCTGATTTTAAAGTTAAGCCAATTTCATTTATGTCATCATAATTATGTCGTAAGTAAATTAATGTGTGATATAAACTTTAATTAATACTTTGAATTACAGGCCTGTTTAAGGTAGCTAGATTGAAAGAAAACTTAATTGAAGCCTTTTTACCCGACTACGGCGAAGCCAAAAGGAAGGGTTATGATTTTCGCAGTATGTATGGAAGTTCCCTTTTGTGTCGAATTGCTGCACCGGTTGTGACCAACGGGGTTACTGTGGATTCCTCTTATTGATGCGCATGTCATAGGGTGATTTATCCGTGGTCGGGTTTTAGTTTTTTAATTAAAAATATCTATTATTACTATTAATAGTTATTTATTGTAATACGGAATAATTTTGTTGCCTGGTGTTGTAGAGGTTAGTTCGTAGTGTAGTTTGCGTAGATACGCTCATACTGTTAGAAACAGCTGTGTTTAGTGCATGACATGACGCGGCGTGTACATTGCTTACAAAGTGACGGCCGGTAACACCACGCTAATATATGATATTTATGGAGTTATCGCTTATAAAATATGTCATTATTGCTTTTGTATTTCTAATCGAGATGTATGTATCGTGCGCCGCAGCTGTCAGGATAGATGCTAAACTTGGTATCTAGATTCTTATACAAGGATTATATTATTCGCTTTGTCAGTGTGAATTCGTAAAATAATATGCTGAGACCAAGGAGATTGTAACAGTAGTGTTGTGGCGTATCTGTAGAGAGCGCTCAACTTAACATCTAGTAGGCATCTGAGTATCCATCTAGTGTACGATTGATAGTTAAAACATTGTTAGATCAAAACTCCTAAAGAGAAAAAAAAATGTAAAAGCAGTTTTCTATTTGATATGTCGTTTATACTTTATATTGCTAATACATCACAAAACACAATTTCTAGTCAATTTTATTTGCAATCATTTCCATTTATTAGATTTATTTCTTAATAATAGAGAGTGCATGCTTTATGACCCGAAATATATTTTTAATAATAATTAATACAGCAAACTAGAAAAGCATTTGTATTACGGGTTTATGATATGGCAGTTTTTAAATATGTATTTTTGTCTAGGATGGTATAGCAACCATCACTTTTTTGAATTACTATACTCCACACCCATTCTGTTAATGAAGATAAAAGACAATTGAAATTTTATGAAAATATCTGCAGATAATATTTGGAATTGTTCGCATTTGAAAACAAGGAGAATAGACCTCCTCGAAGGGCGCTCTCTACTACTACGCGTGCTATATTATTTTGGCATAGAAATATAATCTCTTTGAAATAAGGCAATCGCCTACTATAAATAATCTGCTGAACATAAAGTTCTTCATAAAATCGTTTGTATTACAATTTAAAAATAAGTATCTTGCACTTTTAAAAATGTAATTACCGTAAGAATAATATCATCAACGTAAGTTATATACTTGCAGAATTCTCTTGATACATAACTGAAAAAATATGTTAGATTTATCTACTGGATACATAATAGCACTAAGAATATGTGACTGAAGTGTTAATGGGAGAATTTTGCAGTTACTCATAATAACTGCTGTAACTTGTCAAAATTAACTACCGAAACCCATAGATTTGGTTCGTGTTTCATGTAAATAAACAAGTATTTAATTTATTTTACAGTGTGTTTTTATTATTGTTGATCCTTCTAAATATAATTCCCTTCTTAGCACATGTTCGTGACTACCGCCGGACCACTAACGCCAATCGCTTCCATATTTGGTAAATAATTAGTACTCAATTGGTGCTAGTTAGTAATCGAACAGCGAAAATGGTGCCTTAGCAGTTTTCGAGAAAATCGACTTTGAAGGTGGTCCGGCGGCGTTAATCGCGCCGAAAAAGAGGGCGTGCTACGGCTATTCCAAGTATACAAATAATTAGTGACGTTATATGTGATTCATTTCGTTCAATAATTCAGATTCCTAAGTGTTGTATTTTAACAGAAATTAGCTTTCATATAATAAACAGAAGGTAGGTTACGATAAGGTTTTTTTTTTAGGATGGGAAATCATCAAATAAACCCTCCGCTCTGGGTAAGTGGGAGGGAGTGTCAGACTTTTACTAACTAAAACCCATCCATGTTCCTTCTTTGCCCTTTGTGTTCCAGGGCTGCGGTATCTCTTTCGAACAGTCCCGCAGTCCCGGCAGGCATCGGCCCTTGCCTGGCCCCCTCCTGGTTGCTGACATCTCTTTGAGGCGCGCGTGGAACACGAACGCGCCGTCGACACGGCCTGTCGTCATAAGACGGACGGACGGTGAGCTAACCCATTACTCACCGACCACAGGCCCGCGCCTACGGTGGCCGGTAGCCACCACGTGGCTCCCGACGCCCAGGGCATACCCCGCGGCGGCTGGAACGTGAGGTTCTCTCCCTCTCACTTCCCGCCACCTCCTTCGCTAGCATGACTGCTTCGCAGAAGGAGGTGACGGCTTCCCATTCCCTCTCGCCCCGGACCATGGCCTGAACCAGGGCCGGGCGCGAGAGGTCGCTGCCGCCAATCACCGCTACGAGGACACGGCGGAGCTCCGCCCAAGCGGGGCAGACCTACACGGTGTACGCCACCGTGTCCTCCGGACGATCCTCACAGTGGTAACACCCGGGCGTTTCCTCCCGCCCGATTCGGTGCAGGAACCTCCCGAAACAACCGTGTCCGATGAGGACCTACGTCAACGATAAGGTTCTCTAAAAATACCACACTTAGGAATCTGAATTTTTGGTCACCATAACTTCTTTAGGAGAAGTAATTTTAGAATAAATTTGGGAAGAAATCACAGAGTAAAAAGTTTTAATAGGGAAATCTTGAAATGAGACTACCGCGACCCCACCAATGGCATGGTATATCTCGTAAACTATGGAGTAATACTTTTGAATTTTGGGCACTAATTTTATCTTGCGGGCCAGTAATTTTCTATGCAGGTTTGAGGAAAGCGACAAGCTCCTCAAATTTGGAATCAACATTCAAACTCGTGGTCCTGCTAAACGAGAGCGCGAAAGTTATCATCGTTGATTTCTCGGTAAATACAAGTATTTCAGTTCCGTTTTTTATGAAATTAATCGCATATAAGGGCATTAATTATTTGTATACTTGGAATAGCTGTAGCATGCCCTCTTTTTCGCGCTCATGGTGGTCCTGCTGAAAGGAGCGTGACCACCTTCAAAGTCGATTTTCTCAAAAACTACTAAGGCACCAACTTTTTCGTTCGAGTACTAATTAGCACCAATTGAGAACTAATTATTTATCAAATATGGAAACGATTGGCGTTGGTAGTCATGGATATTCATAGCACTAGGTCGCGACTTAGAGTAGAGTATTACGGAAACATAGCCAACCAAGAAAGTATCTTGTCTCATCATATCTCATACAAACAATTTCTAAGGGCGTCCGCTAAAACAGCAAAGCACATTTTAGATGGTGCGTCCATAGTTAGGCCCTAATTTTGCCATGAGGAAAAACTATTCTAAATTAAAAATTGCATCAATGACGATGTGTGCAACCCGCTACGGTAGCGGTATTAGTTTCAGAAATGTTTTTCTTATAGCAGTTCGGAGTTTGGATTTTTTTCCCAAAAATATGCTATTGCCTAACTGGCGAAAGGATGGATACAGACATGATTTTTACTAAATCGACTAAAGGAAATTGAAGTATTGGTCCTTCTCTACTTTTTGATAATCTGTGTCGACGCAACGACAGCTGGCTGGCCGACGACAGATGACAGACGAAAGGTCACAGAAAACGGGAATGGAATTCATGCATTCGGTCGAATTCTCGTGATTATTTTGTGAAGCTAGCTAATATTAGTTGAAATATCCAATACTACAAAAATGGATGTGGAGGAGTGTCTCAAAGAATGGGAGGATCTCCTGGTGGACTACAAACGCTTAGAGGTAAATTATGAATAATGATTTACGTCTGAACACTTAACATAATTTTATCGTCTGTTTTCATGGAATTGAAATGCGTTGTTCGCGATATTTTTGATTTGCAGCCTGTTGATGGTAAACGACATCGCTAACAAAAACAAATACGATATTTTATCTTCATTTACGAATAGACCTATTCGTAACACGCTACTTCCATAATTTTCTTTCAAGCATTCATAATTCTCATATAAAAATTAATTTATTATTTACGAAACTAAATAAATCCATAGAATGTTTCGAAGGAAGTGGCATGAACATTATTTTCTTGTGGCATTTTTCTAGATAACAAACAAAGACTATGTCACGAAATTGGAGGAGGTTGGTGAGTTGCAAGCGGGCTGCATGAAGGAGATCACCCACCAGAAGTACCGCATGGCCATCATAGCGGCCGCTCTGAAAAGGTCAGGACAATATACTCAACATCAGTAATCTAAATGTTGTTAGATAACATATTTTCCTATTTGTTGTAGATTAGTAAAACATAATCAATAATAATTATTGATCTCATTAACTTGCCATCTAATCTGTCTAAACAAATAGTAGTGTTGACTGCTCCTAATAGCTAAAGTAATTAGATTTTTATATCTAATTAGGTTTTAAAACTGGGTTATTTTATTATCTTCATTAGTAAGAAAAGGCAGCTTTAGCTTTGAGATGTCTTCATCATTAATGCATCTACTTTGCTGGAAAAGATTATTTTTGTAGTTTAACTACAAAATTGATCTAATAGCCATAAACAATTTGATAGTTTTAAACAACTTTTGTACATTGTAACTAGTACGCCTCTTCCAAAACAGTTCTTCAAATCATTTTAAATTACCTAATGAATAACTGAACATGTCACAAAACAAGAGTACAAAACAGCATAAATCATGAATTAATGATAATAACCATGGTTGTTCATTCCACCATGTATGTGTTATGGGTTTGTGTTACATTGCTGATGTCCATAACCCTCAATAATCCTATAATGAAGATATAGACCAGGCTTGCCCAACATATGGCCCCCGGGCCACCTAGTGGCCTGCATAGGTCTGTCATCCGTCCCGCGAGCTATTAAAAACTTTATAGGACATATTTCGCGAATATTGTTTAAAAATGTCCCTAAGTCAATTTATTCCCGTGCCATACCTATTTACCTACCCACCCTACCTCACCTACCCGCGATTGTTGACCGCATCATTGCAGTCTAGACCGCTGAAGCTTATTTTATTTAAATTTAGAGGTCACTTTGTATTTCTTTTGGCCCGCTACGGTTACAAAAATACTAAACTTGGCTCTTTATAAAATTATATTGGACACCCCTGATATAGACATTATGAGAAACATCTATAGTAATTTTCTTTTTCTATTTTCTCATCATATATTCTTTTGATTACCAAAACAATCTCTGGAGCCTATCTGTAAATTAAATTGGCGTAACATCTTACTAATAAATGTGATATGATGTACCAACTGATAACATGATTGATACATTTACTTTGCATTAAAATTAGAAATGCTCTTCATAAAATTTAATGTCAAGATTTTGGTTTCAATCAATCATCTATAGGAAAAGAAAAAGTATGGTATCAGTTTCATAATCAGTCGTTATCACTAAGTAGGTACTGATTAATGAGATTAACACATATCGATTTCTTGTTATTTACATTAGTATTATGTAAGCACTAATGATAAAGAAAGGAGATTATGATGGATGAATTAAACTGTGTAAGAAATCCTCCTGGTATGCATTATTGAAAGGTAAGAATGACTTGCACAGGAGGATTTTTTTTTCGGGTGGGAAATCATCAAATTCCCCCCCAAACAACCACCTCCCCTCGCTCTGGGCGGAGTGGAAGGAGGGAGTGTCAGACTTTTACTGACTAAAACCCATCCTTTCGAACAGTACACAGATGAGATGTAGAACAGATTATGCTTGACTTCAAAATACACTACCAAACTCATAACCTTTTAACCAACAAGGTTATATTGATTAAAAAATATAGAACGGGTATTATTTCTCATCATTCTTCAGTAGTTTAAACTTATAGGCCAGAGATTGCGAGTGCATATAGGATCAGTCATCCATACATATGTCTATAACATAACATCATGTCTGTAATCCCCGAAGGGTTAGGTAGAGGTGTACCTACACCCACATTGCGCCAGTTATGTTTAAGTCCCATCTAATAGGGGCCTATTGCCATCAACCGGGCACAAACCCTGACTAAATAGTTCCTACTGAAAAATTCCTCATGGAAAAACCCAATAACACTTTGCCCAATCTGGGAATCGAACCCATGACGTCATGCTCAACAGTCGCGCTTGCTACTAACTAATATTCCGAATTTAATCCCCAAACAGGCTAGATAAGAAAGCTGTGACTAAAGATGATCGCGTCGCAAACTTGGAGAAGGAGATAATGAAAAGGAAAGCCATGTTGCGTGAGATCAACGCAACGCTGCCGAAACAGAACAGCTTGTATCTTCGCATCATACTCGGAAACGTCAATGTTTCTATTCTCAACAAAAACGACAAGTAAGTTTTCATTAAGCTTTTTTTTTCTATTCGTTTTCAGCGCCTGGGATCGTGCTTTCGATTCCCACATAAATATAGGGTGACTGGTAATTCTTGACCGACAATTAAAAACACCTGATTGTACTCATGATATCAAACAATTTTCTCTAAGTTTTTTTTTATAGTTATTCACTTTTATCGCAGTAACACAACAGCCGTATGAAACTCACGCGCGCGCCTTTGACCTATCAGCTGTTAGCCGCGTGCCCTCGTTCTGTCGCACACGCGCGGCTCGCAAGCCCGCTTCGTAATTTTGATTGTGATAAAAGTGAATGAGTATTAAAAAAAATGTTTCGTTGGGAAAGTTGTTTGTTATCATGAGCACAATCACGTGTTTTAGTATCGGTCACTAATTACCAGTCATCCTATATAGATTAACCAAGTTGCTGTAAGGACACTAAGAGACTGTCTATAGCCTAACATATAAGGTCTGATTAATTAAAAGCCATCTTGTTAGCAAAATTAGGGTCGGCAACATTTTTTAGGAGATACAGGTGAGCTTGAAATTGGTGAGATGACGAGTAATAGAGAAGTATGGAAGAAGAAGACATGCTGCGCCGTCCCCAAATTAATTGGAATAAGGGCAAGAGAATGATGATGGAGGTGAGCTTGAAATTAAGAGACAGTTGTGTCCAGCAGTGAACGACGGCGACGGATCGCTGAGTAGATACAATACCGACAAATGTAACTTAAACCTTTTCAAAGCTAACATGACCTTTCTAAAAACATAGTTACTAAAAATTTTAGTTACATCATTCTCTCTCTGCGTATCAGATCATTACATCTGTTTCTAAAACGGTCGCAAGGACGGTCAAACAGAATGCAACGGTGTGTATTATTGTAACAGATTTTATCTGCATTTTCATAGTAAAAACGAGATCAATGAAGCCGGAAAAAATACTTGTACTAAAACCATCGATGTATTATTTTTAAGGCAATTTCTTAATAAGATTTAGATGCTGTTCTCGAAACAGGCGTACCAAACATTCTGGTTTAAACTGGAGTTCCATTTTCAAACCTAGGCAAGGTAAGCGTGGTAACTTGCAGTTAGGCAACTTCCTTAGGGGACGAGTCAAATTCGACGAGACCGGAACGGCCAATAAAATATAAACCAAACAACTAACGGTCGACATTTATATACGAATACAATAAATTCAATCGATTGCCTCATAGAGACGTCTGTTGTGTTTTGGCACGTGACATGAAATAAACACGTGATAAAATTATAGATTGGCGTTTATACTCAGTCTTCGCTTTTACTACATAACTAATAGTCGTAAATATGAAAGCGCACTTTTTGATTAGGAACTTATTTATTTACTTAGAAACAATACTTCAGCCATAATTACGCACAAAAGTGATTATAATATTTAAAAAAAACAGGCCAAGTGCGAGTCGTACTCACACGCACACAGGGTTCCGTAGCACCAAACAATATAATAAAAATAGTTTGAAGGCTCATTCGTAATGTTGTATTGTATACATTTAACAGCAAAACTAAATTTGTTTTTCATAGTATGTTAATGAAAAACAAAGTTACTGCTGTAGTTTGATGAAAAAGTCCCATATCACAAAAACTAAACATCAAATCTTATTCAAACCAATTTTCGTTGAAAGTTTTTTTACGTTCTACAATCCTAAAACTTTTGAGAATTTTCCTCTTCTTTAGCCATTGAGAGGGAACACATTCACACATTTTACCACTTTGGAAGTGTCTTTCAAACGATTGACTTTGAGAAAAAATGGTTTTAGGAACCTCAATGCATTTTAAAGACCTATCTATAGACACCCCGAACATATAGGTATGATGAAATTTTTTTTTTTAGTTTCTGTTACATGTATGGGGTATTCCCTTTATCTTTTTTATTTTTGTATAAAAATCGTAAAGCGGTTCACAGAATACATCTACCCACCAAGTTTCAACTGTTTAGTCCTAATAGATTCGGAATAAAGTGGCTGTGTCATACGGACGGACACAAAGACAGACATGACGAATCTATAAGGGTTCCGTTTATTGCCATTCGGCTACGGAACCCTAATTATATACCTACAGTTTTTACTGTAAACCCACGGAATAGATAAAAGATTGCTTCTTTTATCTGTTTTATGCCTAGACACCATACTGATACTGTTAGCCTGCATCATCCCACTGCTGGGCAAAGGCCTATCCCCACGACTTCCAGACCCTGTAGGTATACCCTGTGTATACCGTGACTCGTGATATCATGCCAATATCAAATATGGAGGTACTGGATGTAAGATGTAGGTAAACGGTTCATTAAAACCGACCTAGGGTTGAGGCCGTAAGGCTAATTGTCGAGAGACAGTCGTACTAATGACGTCACTACTTGCTAATGAGTAGCATGTCACTCACGTGCCGAATCTTAACGATGCTGCCCAGCTGTACTCTTGACTCATTTACTTAGATACCAAAGTACATATTGTGTTTGCTTTGTTGTTGGTAATCAGTAATCACCTATTAACGACGTATACATAACTTCTTTAGTAACTAGGTAGTAGGTATCTACTCTTAAAGTTATTCGATGTCATCTTCAATTTGGTTAAGCTAGACGCCTGGCTTTCTGCACGCGTAAGTAGCATGACCACCGTAGAAACGGGTTTTGTCGATGGAAGAATCGACAAAATGACAGATCAACAAAAGAAATCTGTCATTTTTTCGATTATTCTGTCGACAAAACCCGTTTCTACGGTGGTTATGCTACGCGTGCTGTTCTAAAAACCATTACCATTACTTGAACGCGCATTTGTAAAAAAAAAACGTTTTGTAATAAAACTGCTGGAAGAAATTTCTCAAGAAATAAGCCTACGTTTGTACTCGAAAACTTATAAATTATAATGTTATTTTCCTATGGTTTTCTACTGTGTAGTGAACTTAAATAATAAAACAAATAGTCGTTTGTGGTTGCTTGCTAGAGGGTCAGGGCGTAGGATTTTCAGCTTTAACATCCACAAAATAAATTCATAATAACTGCATTTCTTTTTTTTCATCACGATTTTTCCGACAGGTTTAAATACAAGGATGAATATGAAAAGTTCAAGCTGATCCTCAGCGCGATAGCCTTCGTGTTAGCTGTTGCGAATCTTTACATAGATTTCAGGTAATTAAAGGTTTCACATTTGAATTACAACCCAATGAAAAAATATTGTAAGAAACACTGCATAAAAACTGCAGTGAATTCTCGAATTGATTAGCTACCTATGATTTAAGGCATAATTTTGGTTTGTCCATTTACTGTTTGTTCCGGATACCAATTGTCTTCATTTTAAAGACTGATATTACTGATTCACATGTAAATAAATGTGCATGAACTTTATTGTCAAATCTAATTTCCCAGTTCAAAGTCAATTCAAATTAAATTAGTTAGAGTAACTCCGCCGAAGTGATGTGCACGTATCGATATCTAAACGCGATAAAAACAAAAGTAATAATTAAGTATTTGGAGTCGCCGTGTTGTCTTTTTGTTACATCTCATCTTTTTATTATATCGATACCCATCACGTCTGCAGAGTTTCCCTCCTTTATTTAATTTGACCCTTTATTTTTGGAAAACTAATAACTTCTATTTTATCTTAGGCCATTACAATTAATACTGTTGTTCCTCCTGGTATGGTATTACTGCACGCTGACCATTCGCGAGAGCATCCTCAAGGTGAACGGGTCTCGGATCAAGGGATGGTGGCGCCTCCACCACTTCATATCTACGGTGGTCGCTGGTATACTGCTCATCTGGCCGCAGAACGAGCCGTGGAATATGTTCAGACACACGTTTATGTGGTTCATCGCTTATATCAGTAAGTATTTGTGGGTGTTTTTTATCCCAGAAAGTAACTGTTACACAAATATCTTAATAACAGATAGTGAGTATAAAAAGTAATGTAATCCATTATATGTACTCAGAACATTAAAGTACATTAGCTAAATAATTAAGAAAAAAAAAACTGAATTGTATAGCACTTATGTCGAGAACTGTACTTCGTCATTGGCTTGTAGTTGGTCTGTAGGATTTAATTTTGATGTTTGCTATCTGTACAATCTGAAGTGTAATAAAAATAAACATCGATATCAGTATAGTAGGGATCTTAGAAATAAAATTAACTAATAGATAGCGCAACTGCGTAAGCCTCGATATTATCTTTTTAGTAGACTTTTTTCCTTTTGGAGTAAATTATAGCGTGACGCTGATAGGGGAGAATGGAAGAAATAAACTTGTTGAGCCGACCCCAAGTAAAACGGGACGAGGGCAGGAAGATGATGATTTGGACTTTTCACTTTTGCAACCGTTCTTCGTAATTTGTTTTCGGAATACTTGACAATACAATACGCATACATTACAACTCCTAAATACGTAATTCTCATGAACGCTCGTAATGTGTATGTAAGTAGGTAATCTAAACAAAATTGTCCTCTCACTGACCATGACCGATGGTCTGAGCCTCTGAGCTAATGTCATAACCGCTGTACTTGACTGGCGGATTGGTAAAGTAGCATTATGTGACGTGTAGGCGAATCTCCAGGCCCGTACTCACTACTCAGTCGTCACTAAAAGATTGCATAAGACTAAATGTAGATCACGCAACGTGACTGTTCCCCCTCCGAACGGAACTTGAAATTTATTCGGCTTCGCAAAACTGGGGACCCTGCTTAAAACTTTTGTAAAACATTTATACTTATAGAAAGGGACCCGATTCTTCGCAAAAGTACTGCCTATTTGGAGTTTTAAGCACTCTTAGCCTTAGTTAAGTTTTAAGAAATCCGAATTGATAAAAATATTTTTTGTTTGTTTTGCAGGTGTAGTCCAATACATGCAGTTCAGATATCAAAGTGGAGTACTGTACAGGCTAAAGGCTCTAGGTGCGCGGCATAACATGGACATAACAATAGAAGGATTCCACTCATGGATGTGGCGAGGACTCTCATATCTACTGCCCTTCTTATTTGGCGGATACGTGTTCCAACTTTACATCGCTTACACATTGTACAGTCTCAGTTATCACCCGGATGCCACATGGCAGGTATGTACTTGATTATATTTACATTTATTACTTCTACTAAAACTCGGTTATTGCAAGTTATATAAAACGAGTTATAGATAGGAAATATCGGAAACTAGGAAATTGTACTAAGACTGGAAATGTAACTACAATAACATCGCATTTTATCCCGTTACTATGCCATTAATTAGGTAAACATATTAATGGCGTTTTGAGAGCTGGCTTGAAAACATTGATTATGTCGACAATAATTTGTGTACAACTCTTTTTTTTAAACAGAAACAATTTGCCGTTCTCAATGTAACATATGTAGTAAAACAGTAGAAAATTGGTAACGGCGACAGATCACGACGATTTCGTATCTGTTTTTGGTTGTTCAAATGAATTAATGCACATTCGTAAATAGTCTTTCATGTCTCTGAGAAAAGAGATAAGTCGACGTTAACTGATTGTATCGATTCGAAACAACTAGCATGTTATGTACTAATCATAATAGAACAATATATAAAACGCATGTCCTGTAACAAACCGACAACAGATCCCAGCATTAAGTTTATCATTCCTGACGATTGGCATCGGGAACTTCGCGACGACACTCATCGTGATTCCTCAGAAACTCAACGAGCAGGTACAGTGGGACTGAAACGATTGGACAACGCAACGCGTCTGACGCGCGCCGCACGCTGTGTGATGTAGTGACGTAGACATGTAGACCTTACAGCATGTAGGCTGAAGATGACGTTTCCTGTGCCAGCCCCTAAAAAACTAAAACTGTCACTGTGACTTTTGACAGATTGTACACTTGCACACACATGTGAAACAATAATGATTTGACTGTTACACTTAGAATATCAGGAATTATACATATACGCGTCGTCTTCAATTTAAATGCTATAAGTAGATAATTAAATTACGGAAAGCACTTGTTTATGTCATATTAGTAAATTTAACGATTCAATCTCAAGAATGACTCAACCAAATGCTTCTCCGGTTAGTATGCTTTCAGACAATCTTAATTGTTTTCATTAGTACTGTTATTTATTTTACGAGTATGCCTTAAAATGTTAGAATTATAAAATTCCGAATGAATAAAAATGTTTGTCTGAAAGCAAACTTAAAAATGTAGCTCTGATAAGTCTTGGTATCGTTTAATTTATTTATTTATAGTAGTATAGTAACACCCGGATTCTGAAAGTGGCACATCAGCTGAGACTGTCGGCCATTTAAAATAAGTTTGACAGCCCGTTATTAGGTAGGTATATATATATTTTTTTATACACCTTTTTCTAGTTGATTATTTAGCCTTTCATAAACCGGATGTAAGTCAAATTGAAAATCCATAATTTTCTGCACCTTAGAATATTCAATTAAATATTACTGATTAGTGTTGTAAATCGACATAAAATCAGTACCGGTTCCTATGATCGAGCTCTTTTATACGAAGTTATTTTAAAGTACTGCAGTTTTTAATACACGTTCGCCTTATCAGAGCTATAGTGTCGAAACAAACTCGAATGCATTCTTAGTGTTGGATGTTTTGGACCCGTGGACCAATTTGTTCCATCATAGTTTGTAGAACCTTAGATTTTATAAATATTTTATTTTCCGGTATTTCGTAAAATTCTTCCAAATATATACGTAGTATTTATTTAATATTCATCTCTTATATTTAAAAAATTAAATTATTCACTACAATAAAAAAAGTATATTATGATATGAATGACTTACGCACAGGCGAACAATTTACAAACTTATTGGCAAAATTTTACATTTCTCGAAACTTGTATTTGAATTAAAATCCATCCAAATTAGTAACTTAGTAAACCTCGCTTGATCGAGCGCCATTACACAAAAAAACAAAAAAATATTTGACAGAATACTAATACCTCTACTTATAATTTACTTAATCCTAAGAATGCCACTATCTAACATTTCACTAAAATATTAATATCTGTATATAATGTGAAGCTAGTTTATATTATTTATTATGTGTACTTTTCTATTTTCAGTAAATAACTGGACTACATTTTATACCTATTCGTTTTTATACGGAATCTGTAATAAATGGATTTGTGTATATTTCTGCACATTATAATTATTTAGATAAAAAGGTTTCATCTGTACATATTTAAGTATTTTTTATTGAAATATATAATAATTTTGCGTTTAATAAATTATTTAAGTAATATAATTTGAAATACGAACAAATTTTGTGCCAAAAATGTATTTTCTGTTTTGCTTTTAAGTTTTTACTTATCAACGTTGTTTAAAAATATGCATTTTCATGAGTAGGCTTTAGCTTGTGCTGATAGCTTCGCAGAATAGCTCCCATAGTCGGGCAGTGTTTGATTTGCTTCTTTTAGTACTGATATTATGCTCTGGTGACCTCGTTAACATAACTCAGGAGCATTTGCCGATTGTAAAGTCTACCTTAGTGAAATAAATACACGATCAATTATAGCATATCTTTGTGCAAGGTTATGTGAATCAACACCTACATGAAATTAAATACAGAAAAACCAATTCACATTACGAGTGAATAAACCTTTATCTAGACCGTTAACATATCAAATTAAACAACGATTATAGAAAGGACGCTATGAAAGATCTTGCATGAGTTACTTGGTACTATTTATTTGAGCATGTTTTTTATATTTCTGCCTGAGTGCTACAACTAGTTTTAATAATTTCATATTTTGTTACTTGGTGGATTGATAAACGAATGAGAGTAAGACAAAATTTCGCTACAGATAAAAATTGACCAGACTGTTTCATTGGATAGTGGTTTCATGACTAAAATAAAATAATTGCTGGATTAATATCCTTACCAGCAGCACCCTGTTTCAATGCTACAGGGTGTTCCTTTCATTGAGTTTCTCTGTACCATTCAGCTTATTGCCCTAGACTCCAATGACGACCGATGAAGACCTTTCCAATGACATTATGTCCGATCAATGTTTAGCGGTGGCGATGTATCCTCAGCGGTTACAGAGCATTTTTTCCTTATTTATAAAATGTATGCATTTCTTAAATCGCATTTTATAATATTTTTATATAAAATCTGTTCAGAACATGAAGCAAAAGCAATGCCAATAAATAATTGTCACTTCCCACTTCTGCTATGCTGTAGCTTTTATATAATTTTTATGGATCTGATCGTAGTGTAATGTGAATTCAGTTATTGTATGTAGTGAAAGGCACAAATAGTTCATTTTAGATCTTTTTGTGAGTTAAAGTCAAAATAGAATCTTTTTTATCATGCCAACGACATCACACTATTAGTCCAAATGTTTTTACAAGGGTCTCTAGACAAATAAGAATTTATGTCAATTTTATCGAACATGCACGTGAATTGTGAGCATAAATTTAATATAAGCTGGAAAGTAAATCTAGATACCTATAGATTATAATGAGACGAGCCGTCCTGAAGCAATAAATAATGGTTATTATAATATTAGTGTGTTATCACTTTATCAAACTTGTAACAGGACTAGTCATTTTCTAACACCGCTGATTAACGGTTACTTTTATTTGAGAGTTCTTGCTAGGTTGCCACCTGACTACCAAATGTTATCGCTTTGTTGTGAAACACCGATATCACAACAATTATAATAAATAAACGTAACAGGTAACTGTTACAGAAATCGTAGTGCGATACATGTTTTATGATACAAGATTATGAAGTGGAATTCCTAGACAGGCTAATGTACACGACAGAGTGAATATTTCGTGCCTTGATCAAACAATAAACTATTCGTAATTTAGTGATAATGTTGTACTTATGCTTTGTATATTCGATTAATTTATAATGGTTGTTTTAGCTCTTATGTAATGGATGTTATTTATTTGAATGCATTGATGAATAAATTTGTTTTTCAGCGACTTTTGCATTTTGAAATTTATTTTTTATATGTATTTTGTTTGCACCATTCGACAGATATCTTACCTGGCGGCTTTGTTTCTTACATTGCACTCTTTCAACATGTACACAATATACGACACCTTGCGCAAGAAAATGCAGGGAGGTTTGAAGCTACGGTACAAATTACGTGCAATTGCCTACCGCCTATCCAATGAGCTCGCCGTATTGGTACGTGCATGATGTATCACTTATTAGCGTACTTTGAACTTCCTATTCTGAAATAATCACTCGTGTTTTCTTTATCGAACGATGAGTCTCGAGTAAAATAATATCCGACTTGTTGCCCGATGATAAATGTTACAAGGTCAATGCGAATTATACAGGGTCGAAGGGCGACGCGAAAACGGTGACCACGTATTCAGTACATCATTCTGACCCCCCCCCCCCACATAGAAATTTTTCATCGGTTATTAAAAAAAAATAACTGTTCAAGCATCTGGCACAAAGGTCTGCTTGTCAAAATAAAATCCTTGTTTCCACATATATTCTATGGTGTACTAAAATCCTACATTACAAACAGAATATCTCATGTGAGAGAAAATCTATCCACCTCGAGATTCCACGAAATATTCGCAGGAGTACCACAGGGCTCTGTTCTCGGACCTGTGCTGTACACCCTGTTTACTTCCGATCTGCCGTTTTCGCGTCGGTGTCCCTTCCACTCCGTATGAAAATAATATCAGAATTAACTTTTCGTCTTGTATCATTACGACTGATTATGTCAGATTGGGAGCTTTTGGGTTAGGAGGTTGCCGGCGATTTAAAAATAGCCTTATTCGTATTGTTTGTCAGTTATGTCCACGTCTTGTTTATTTCAAAACAACAGTACCAGTCGCATAATCAATCATGCTAATTGAATTGTAGATTGTAACTTTGTACGGTTAAAAATGGTAATTAAAGAAATGGCCTTCAAATAATTCATTTAAACGACGAACTAAATCGAAACACTCCACTTTAAGAAAATCAAAGAAGTAGTTACAGCTTCGTAATATTAATTGAAAATACTTATACATAGTAAGTAATACAAACTGTTACTTTTGGCAAGGCAATACTGACAGGATATGAATAGTTCAAGAGCTTGAACTATCCATGTGAGTAATGTGCTGGTAAGTAGGTACCTACGTTTTGGGCAAGTGTTGGTGACATAGATAAATATTTGTATTGTACTGGATATTGTTTCAAACAATAAAAAATACAGTATGTTTATTTATCTATGTTAATTATTTGTATATGTTCGGGTATTTAGTATTTTTTGGGTTCCTTTAGATTTCTTTTTATTCTATTGTTTTGCTGTATGCTCTATGTGCTAGAATATTGTGTGACGGCTGGACTTTGGGTTATGCTTGCCATTGAAAAAGAAATAATTAATCATGTAACTCGTTTATAAGTAAAACTTGGCGTACCTATCTTAACGCCTGGAAGCTGTAGGTTAGTCAGAGTGATTCTTTTGATCCCTGCTGTACTCATCATCATTATCCTGCCCTTATCCCAATTTAATCAGGGATGTAGGAGAAGGGGTGCTGCATGTCTTCTTCTTCCATACTTCTTTATTACTTGTCATCTCAGCAGTCACTTCCTTTCTAGCCATATCATCCTTCACAGTTTCACACAGTCTTCCTCTACTCTTAACTATAGCATTCATACATCAATCTACATTCATACTCAAAACTTTTCTCACGATATTTTCCTCATTCCTGCACATCAAATGTCCGTACTACTCCATACCACGATAACCGATTACCACCCAACTTTTCAGTCACCGGCGCCACTTTCAGACTTCCACTTATGTACTCATTCCTTATTTTATCCATTCGCGTTACACCACACTCCCTGCTGTACTATTTCCGTTAAGGAGGACACACCTAAATAAATGCACTGTTGAAAAATTCAACACTGCACTTTGTTAGATGTCTTCTAGTACACTGAAAACGGGAAATAATGTTATTTCTTTTTCTATGACTTATGCTAGAGAAAAAAAAAGATAAATTCCTTAGCGTTTACCTGGTATTTAGTAGTATACCTATACACATTAAATATATTTACTTTGTTTTCTCTAAAATTGGTTATTGCATGTCACTTTATGTTGTGGTCGGTTGTTTTATACATATTTTGTGTGTGTAATATAATGGATAACATGGTAATTCAAAATTAATATTTGTCAATTACAGGAACAAAAATGGCGACAGAATAAAGTGGAAACGAAATCAGATTAACTTTATCTGGCCTATATTTTAATGTGATTTACTAACGAATGTATTTAAATGGTTAAATAGATTGATGGACAATTTATATTTTCATAATTCATGGTGTTTAAAACTGTATAATGGCGTTATTTCTCTAATGTAAATAATATAGTTATTTAATAACTTGTTTTGGATTTTTATTAATCTTGTTACTGGTGTGGTGGGGGTTTACTATTCCTACATTAACTGCCTGATATATCTTTATCACAACTGAACTGAATAGGTCCCAAACCTATTTAAATCATTCCTACATATTTACATACCATTTGACACTTGGTAAGTATCAAGCACATGCGACATTCTGGGTATACATAAGGAAAATGGTGGGTAAGGTTCAGTTTGTAGAATTTGTACCTAATGAACGTTTTTAGAAGTTTCATCCACATAGTCACGGCCATGTTATTAATTGTTCTAACAATAGATTTTAAAACAGCAATGGCATTATAATGATACCTATTTTTCTGCCTCAGGTTCGATTCCTGTATGGACCATAATTTGAGTATGATACAGTAAACTCAAACTCAAAGCATTAATTTCAATTAGACCATAACAGGCACTTTTGAATGTCAGAAAAACAAAGAAGGCGAAGCTACAGTCCCAGATACAAGGCATAATAATTTGTGAAAGTACTGTAGTTGCCCATTCCAAAGCGTAGATCTCTATGGAGAAGAATGGGCAAGAAACTCCATGGACACTCTTTTCAATCAAAATATTTTTACAAGATCTTGGTTACATCATTAATGTTGAGATAATACATATATGTAAGAACGATGTAGAAAGACGTGCACATTAAGAGCGTCCAGAGTAAAAGATTAGATCAACAATTTAAAAACAAAGTAGTTAAAATAAACCGTGGCAGCTAAGAGATGACCAGTCCCGACTGATAGCGCCCGTTCACGAACATGACGCATGGATCAGAACAGTGATGTTGATTCAAAGTCCGTCCTTATTAAAACTTCCTATAAGGAGACGACCATTAACTCTTCAATTCCCAGTGTCACTTGTAGTTTGCAGAAGTTTCATGATTTTTTTCTACCATAAGCCAATTTCATTTTAATTAGGTAGCCAAAGAATAATAAAAATATGTCCTATGTAATTTTTATTATTCTTTAGGTAGAAATTAATTACTATTTTTTTGTTTTTAATTGTCTTGTGGTAGAAAAACAATCTTTAAACTTCTGCAACCTACAAGTGACACTGGGAATTGAAGAGTTAATTACGCGAGGCTTTAAAGGGGGAGGAGGGGGTCAAGCACAGGCACAGATTAACGTAGGTATTTACACTAAAATACACATTTTGAAAATCTCACGTTAGATTAGGGGAGGCGAGGGGGTCAAGTCAAATTTCACGACATCTCACTAAGGGGGCTTGAAAAATCGACTGACGTAATTAACCTTTTGAACACCATTGTCACATAAACGTGACAAGCAAGCGCGTGCCCTGTACGCCAACGACACAAATATGTGACAAAAAATGCGGTGCACTACAACACGAAATAAACAATTAATTCATTACTTTTGCATTTTTATACCCTAAATATTTAAGCTCTTGTCCGTATTTAATTGCCTGAAACGAAATTAAATTAATTAGTTTTGGAATCCCTATTCTTTTCTCGTAGGTATTTGCAGAGAAATTTTGGCTCGGCGTGGATGGCACCGTGTGCGTTTATGTTCTGGCGTTGAAAAGGTTAATAGACTAAGCAAATGGCCTTTATAGCAATAACTCTCAAAATTTTATTTGATTTAGTTTAGTCTCGAACAGATCATAAATAAAGAGTGTAAAAAGACCCTTAACGAAGCCGAAAGGCACTTATGCTCGCCGTCATGGCGATCATTTTTTTTTGTTCTAGACCATACCTGGGCACCTTCTAGTTACGGAGATATTGGGGGTCAAAGTTCCAAAGTTTTCACAAGTTTTTTTTTTAATACATGATTTTAATGTAAGATTTTTACTTTAAACACCTCCACGACCCCCGTAGGTACTATTCAATCCATCCATCAGCACAACGTTTTGAGTGCGTTACTTTGAGTTTTACCGTAAAACGTGATTTCTCACCTCAAAATCGTTTCCTAGCAAAATTTTTTGCTTAAGGTTACTTAGTTTGATGTACAGAATGCTTGGTTGACGGCTTCGTGAAGGGTCTGTTTACACCGTGTATAACTTTTCTTTAAAAACAATCATATTTGTGTAGTTTGTTTTAGGACGATTTGCGGCTATTAGGACCTTTTGCGCCAGGGTAGCCCGCGAAATTCAAAATTGATTTCGTTTTTGGCTATATTTGCAGGTCAGTGTCGGTTTGTATGTTGATTAAAATATGATTCGCGACCGTAACAACCAGTATCAACTATGGCTTTACACAGTTATAATTGTTACGGCTAAAAGCCGAAGTAAGGTGACACCTGGTTCTAGCCGGCTATACCTATGTGCGGCCGGTAGCAGTTTGTTAAACTTAGGTATATCCTTTTTATTGCTAGGACAAATCAACAAACAGATTAGGTTAGGTTAGAACTGTGACCAAACGCGCTACATCCAAATTGGTTGCATCAAAAACCTCCAAATTTAAAGCCGCACCTAGGTATAGCCGGCTAGAACCAGGATAACCTTACTTCGGTTTTTAGACGTAACATAATCATTAAACTCATACAATCCTCTAAATTTATTTAATCCCATTTACTGACTATATCATGAAGTCATTCAATGTGATCATTAATTGATGAGTTTAAAAATTATAATTCTGTAACTACATACGTGTTACTTGCACGAATCATATTTTCATCAACATACAACGACATTGACCAGCAAATTGCAAAAAAAAAACGTAAGAAAATTTGAATTTCGCGGGCTACCCTTACGCTTTCACCTTAAGGGTTTTCATATGGAGAGATCTAAGTCACAGTATAGTACATGTATTTATGTTTGTTGTGTAAATTCTAGGATTCCTAGTGTGAGACAGAGGAACTGCAAAGAAAGGATTCCATTTCAGTTTAAAAGAAACATGAATTTTCTTATTATTCTTATATTTTAGTAATGCTTTATATTTACAACATATTTCATGCTTAACTCTAATTAACAAAATAAATTATACAATATTGTATGTATGCATTATAAACAGTGAGTTAAACAAATCTGGAAAATTTACAAAACTATTATTACTAGGACTTGGCTTTGTGCAAGAATTTACGTCTAATGGGATCAGTCAACTTTTAGCTAAATATTTATACACATCAATTATTATTCATCTGGTTCATCTGCTGAACTGTAACCTACATTCTTATCACCGTCCTGATCGGAATCTTCCCTAGCCTCATTCACTTCTACTCGAGGCTTCTTCACCAAGAGACCTTGCTGCTGTAGCTTTTGAATAGCTTCTAAAGTAGTCCGTTTCATAGGATTTGATTGTGGACTTGATTCGCTGGACTGCTGTTCTTGCACTTGAGATTGTTTCTGTTGACTAGCCATTATTTTTACCCCAGTTTTATTACTAAGCCTACCCAACTGTTGCGAAGTAGCGTTTACTTCGGATTTCGTTTGTTTCGCAGTCATCACAGAATTACCTTTGACTACCTTTGTTGTAGTCGTAAAATTTAAACTGCTGGTGTGAGAGGCAGAGGTGAATTGGGCAGTGCCCTCGCTCCCGCTACTAACAAAACTCGGGATATCTGATACAGGTATTAAAGACTCCTTTGGTTTCTTAAAACAACTGAAAGGGCCGCTCACATCTTCGGTGTTAGGCCTCTTTGCGTTCGTCGTAGCCACCATTGCCGTGGGGGAAATCTTTAGAGGTCGTCCTACCACTGGTTTTTTTGGGCTAGGTGAAGGTGTTATTTTTTTTCCTACCGCCATTCTTGGATTATTGGGCCTCGCTAAATTTATACCGGTTCTCATAGGAACAATTTGCTTTGAAGGTCTCACGATATTACTGGCTGGCCTAATTTGAGTTATCGCATTACTAGTTCTAGGCCCTAACATTGGTGACGCATGTCTAATAACAACACCTTGAAGATTTTTGGACTGGCTTGGTCTTATTCCTTGGATTCGTTGTGTTGCCGTTGAAGTATTTGCTTGAAAACTGTTTCGAACTTCATGTTTCATGGTCTGGTTGACTGTTTTTATAGTTTTTGTAACTGTGGTTGTTATTTCTTGTATCATAGTTTTAGTTTGAATCGTTTTTACTGTCACTTCCTTGTTAACAGTGTTCACTTGATTCATAGCAGATACCTTTTTATTCCAAGATTGAGCTGAAGTATGATCAACATTTTGTGAAATCCTATTGATAGACATATTATCACTTTGAAGTTGTTTTATGACCTGGTTCGATGTTTTCGCTGGTAATTGTTTTTTCTGTGGTGTTTCTAGACTGTTATGCGTCTGTGCTTGGTTAGTTTTCTCGTCGTTATCTGTTGAGCTCTTACTCAATGATTTTATTGTTATGCTTTTATTTATATTCTTTAAGTTATTTAAGCACACGGAATTGATAGTTGAATTCATAGATTGGTTACTTTTTTGCACAGTACTAACTTTTATGTCAGATTCGAAGTCATGTACGGCCTCATCTTCATTTTCGCTGCAGGATTCTTTCGGTGACTCAACAATTGGATGATCAAGATTCGTGTTTAATGCTTGAATGTTTTCCGAGCCGTTACTGCTGTCGCCGTCATGTTCTATGTTCTCATCAAGTTCTGTAATTTTGACATTTCCTGGACTAGAGTCTGAATCGCTTGCTTCATTAGCTTCCAATGCTTTAGAATCTTGAATGATTGAATTGTGCTCTTCCAATGTTGGAAATTGACTAGGTGATGTGTTTCGAGATTTAATTGTAATATTTTTACATAAACCCTGTAGCACGTTTTTAAATGCACCACTTCTGTTCTGCATGTTAATGAGAGTGTCGATGTTAGATTCTTCTTTGAACTTGCTCCGGCTATTGTTGTCTTCTTTTTCAATCTTAATATTTCTTACGGCATTTTCAATTTTAATATTTTTTTGGGCTGATTGTTGATTCAAAGATTTAATTGTGATATTCTTATTAAGATGTTTGAGTGCATCCATAGATTTGGAATTTTGTGTAATTGGTGGAGGTGGAGGTTGAGGTGGTTTACTGTTTTCTTCTTCATCTTCAGAGTCATCAATATCAAAAATTTCTATTATTTCTTCCTTTTTCTCTTCAGTTTCAGTAATTTTCTTGGTAAAGTTGGCTTGTTTGACAGTTGAAGATAGACAATTGCTCTTGCTCACTATCGGTTTAGTGGTAATATTTGGCAGCCTTTTTAAAATATTTGCATTAGAGGTAGGCAGACTACCGGCCTTTTCAACTGTGGTTTTGTTGGGAATTTTTCCCACAGGTGGTTTAGTAATTGGTGGTTTTCCAGGCATACATTTTCTTTCCTGACTATTCGATGAATTTATAACCTTGGTTGGTTTAGGATCACTTGTTTCAATTTTAGGTTTCTTAACTGTTAAATTTTTATTGCAACTTATATCTTGTAATTTCAGGTTACCTGTTATTTTTTCTTTCATATCTATTTCACTATCTTCAGTTTCACTTTCATCAATATTTCTTTTTGTTGTCAGAGATTTTATTGTAATATTTTTACTTAAAGTCTTTAAGGCATTCATGTTTGGGTTTTTTTCAATAGTAGTTTTTGGTTTGCTTAGACTGGCCGTATCAGTAGCGAGGGGTACATTAGACGTTGCTTTATTGTCATTTTGAGGAGGTTGACTACTTGTTTCTATAATTTTATCGCTTGTAGGTTCGGTTGATAAGTTATTCCTATTTTGACTAACAGGCTTTACTGTTATTAGATGACTTAAATGTTTTAAACTAGACAAAGAGCTGACTGATGCATTAAATACAGTGTCGTGTTTGCTGTTATTGTCACTATTCTCTAGATTAACATCAGAAAGTTTATCGTTATTTACACAGTTGTCTGAAACAGATTTCTCTTCACTATCTTCTATTTCTGTATCAGAATTCAACTGATCAGATTCATTTTTCTCCAATTTTTCACACTCTGGTTCTTCCGGGATTTCTCCATCACAAGTTTTCGCTGGTTTTGGTGAGTGATCAGAACCTGACATATCTGGTAATTTCTGTATATTTTTATTAGTATTCAATATATTCTTAGCTGTGTTTTTGGCCATATCCGAATGAATATTACTTAATTTATTTGACAATGTGTTATCTGCAGTAGCAATTACTGGTGATTGTTCCGATGTTTCAGGGGATAAATCCTTTGTAATATCACCATCTGACTTAGGAATAGATTTGCTTATTTCTTCAATATTATGATTAGGTTCATTTGGATTTTCATTCATGTCATCAAGGTGTGTATCAGGTTCTTTACTCGGAATATCTTTCATTTGCTTCAGTTCATTTGCAGCATTAGGATTTAATTTTTTCACAATTTTTATTTGATTATTACTTTGATTCATTAATTTAGTCAATACCTCACTTGAAGTTTCTATTTCTCGTACTTTATTTATTTTGTGAATTGGTTTATTTAGAACACTTTTATTAGGCATAGAATTAGGAACTGGAAAACCTTTGATTATTGGATTTCGACTAACTTTCTTCCTTACAACAATACCTGCCTTTTTTAATTTATCTAATTCTGCAGAAGTGACCATGCTGTTACTAGTTTTCTTGTTATTTTTAAGTTGTTTTGTAACTACTCGTGTGGGAACTTCCTCTACGCCCTGGAAGTCTATATCCTCACCAAACACGTCTTGGTTCATGCTTAGGAACTCATCGAGGGTAATGGCCGATTTCTTGGATTTTTTACGTTTCTTATGCTTTTTTGCTTTAACGGGATTACTATCTTCGTTTTGGTCCATCGCCAACTCCAGGAACTTTTCCTGCAACGACAAAATGGCTGTAGTTAGGATTAAAACGACAACAGGTTAAAATTAAAGAAACACTGGAAGACCAGCGCACAAAAAACTTAGTCGTAATAAAAAGTTGGAATGATACTCGTTATCATTCCAACTTTTGCAACGCGACTCGATTCTCAAACCGAAAAAAAGAACCGGCAGTAAGAAAGTGAAACACACTGAAATAGTGTCTAAAAGATCTAGTTTGAGAACAGTTGGAGCTTAGACCGTCCACAACTGATCAACTAGACTGTATTATTTTACTTGCAACCAACCCCTGCTTGACACATGTGCAATGTCAACATGTCGAAACATCGCGATCTATTTGATAATAAGTACCGATTTCTCACATAAACCTTCTCATTAATTGCTATAAAGGATGGTGAAAACCTTGTCAAAATCCATTGTGGGTTTAGGAGATTTAAGCGGTCACACAGACGGACACAAATAGTGACTCATAAGAGCATAGTAGCAATGGTTGATCAAGATTAGAGATCTTATAGTCATGTTATTCTAAAAAAATTGTTTACTTTGAATAATATTCAATACTATCTTGATGCCGTGATGTCTGACAGGCGAGAATGGAAGATGAAAACGTGTTGCGCCGACCCCAAGTATAATGAGACAAGAAGATGATGATGACTACTTTGTTGGTGCGCAAGAGCAACTGCTGAGCATGAGGTTCTGGGTTTGATCCCCAGGTTGGGCAAAGAGTTATTGGGTTTTCCATTAGGTATTTCACAGTAGCAGCAACGGAGTCTGGATTAGAACCCCGTTGATTGCAATAGCCCTCTTATTACATGGTTAACATAACTGGCGAAAAGTGGATGTACTATTACGTACACCTCTACCTGAAACTTCAGGGGTTACAGGGGTGATGTTATGTTATATCCAATGTTTTTCTTAGTACTTACAATTCCCACAGCATTCATAGTTGATTCTGCTTCTACCTCTTGGGCTGGATCTTCTGTTTCTATGTTTTCTACCTTCTCTATGATAGGTGGAACTGTTTCCAGTGAATAATCCAGTAAGTCATTGTATCTATAAAATAAATTCAACTTTTACTATTTGTGTGTGAATGAGTTTTATTCAAACTACTACTAACAAGAAGTGTGCTATTTAAAGAGTATAAAATTGATGAAATGAATTCCCACATTCCATCTGAAAGTTCTGTTTAATTGTGAAGTTACTTCTAAACAAGGGGTATTGTATTTTTTCCTTCATATTTACTATACTAATAACAAAAACATTGTAATACTCACTCAGGATTTTGAACACTGTACATATCCTCAGAAGAATGAAAAGTGAGATGAATTTCATAAGCATCCAAATGGTAAAAGACTGCCTCACACATTGGACACTTCAGAACCTCATCAGGACTTTGATTTTCATCTCCATGGTCATCTGTTATGTGTTTCTGTAATTTCATACATTATTTAAAAATGAAGTTTTAAAGTTGCAAAAGATGGATGGGTGCCATCTTTGGCAATTTTAAGCTTAGCTCTTTGCTAGGCTTTCTGCTTAGTTAAGAATGGTCAAGAAATTGTTGCTTGGCGTGGAGGGCACATGCTTTTATGTTCAGGCATACAAAAGGTTAAAGAATGTTTTCACTTTTTGATAGTTGTTTTTCATTGCAGTAAACTACAATGGAGGTATATACAAGGTGTAAACAGACCCTTCACGAAGCCGTCAACTAAGCATTCTGTACTTCAAACTAAGTTATTCTATGCAAAAATTATTGCTGGGAAACGAATTTTTTTTTTTTGGTGTAAAAATCACGTTTTTCAGTATAACTCAATGTATCACACTCAAAACTTAGTGCTGATAGACACTTTGAATAGTAAACACCCCGCCTATGTACCACTCTTGTACATGAATTTTATATTAATAAATAAACGGGTCATGGAGTTAATTAAAGTAAAGTTAAAAAAAGTGTTAGTAGTTTAAAACTGGTTCAGAAGTGCCCTTCGGCTTCGTTAAGGGTCTTTTTACACTCTTTATACTATACAAAGGGCAATTAAATAATAAACTCGTTTACTTACAATTAAATTGACTTTGTTTTCATATTCATCTCCACAGAATGCACAATAATAAATTGGGATGACTTCCTGGAATCATATAAAGAAATATTAGTTTAACGTTGCATTTGAATAACAGGATATTTTTATTATTTATTACAACATTTTAGAGTACCTGTTCATACAATTTGACTTTCTTTGAGTGTCCTACATCTGGGAGGTCAGTATCTTGGCGATGAAAGAATTTGTTATGGTTGATCATTGCCGAGGAGACATAGAAGTCCACACTGCAGCTGTCACATCGAAAACGTTTGTCTTCAATTTTCTCTTGTTTGCCATGGTTTGACTGAACATGTACATTATATAAGTGCTGGAACACAGAAGAGGATATTTTAAGGATACTGAGTACCTATGTGATGTGAGAAATTACTACAATAGTAGTTTAGTCAGTGTCATGTGTGTATGTATCGTTATCTTTACTATCAGTAATATTTGGGTTGGTAGATTAAACTGATAGTAATTGAGAGTCAATAAAACTGAGATGAAAGACATCATTATGCCGTACTTTCCATCAAACTAAGAATTACAAATTCATAATCAAGTTAAATGTCCTTAGTCATCAAGAATTAGGGGATTGGAGCTCAAATAGTCAAATGATGGTGATAGTGATAATAGATACAATAAACATCTGTCAAATCGAGTGATAAGTAAAACTACGTGTAGTGGGGAGGGGGCACAGGTCGAGTTACAAATACACCAACCACTCGCGAGTGACGCCGGTTCGCAGCCGACACTAGTATTACCTTCATTGTGAACAGTTTCCCACACCAGGGACAGAAGTACTTCGCATCGTGGTCCGGGTGCACCTTGTGTTTGTGAGTTATAGCCTTGGATATCGTCGGGAAAAATTTCCAGCACACGTCGCAGCTAATCAACTCCACCTTCTCTTTAGACTTCTCATCAGATGCTTTTGTATCTAATTCGAAGCGGTTTTTAAAATTTGGGTCCCCGTGTTTCCTGAAGAAAAACAATAATCAATTTTTACCGACTTCTGCAGGCTCTTGCCCATAAAATGCTACGTGCACTTCATCAATACGTTACCTAAAATGTTCTTGCAAATCTTCTTTATTTTCAAAAACGTCTTTGCAAAATACACAGTTGAATTGTTGCTCTGTAGTCATGGTTTTCACTAAAAATAAATTCTCCAGGCAGACGACAATACTGCTCTAAAGCGCTTTTGCCATCATTTTGCCTAATAAAATTTTTACCAACATCACTCTGTACTAAGGGCTGTTAGGTTACTTATATTGAAACCAGTTATTGAGATGAATTTTATGTAATTATTGCTTTCGGGCCACTTTATCGTATTTGACAAATTAAATTGCACGATCCAAACAATACGTAGGCCATTTTGTATGTATTTATTTCATTTTTTTTCATTCAAAGCTCTATGCTCAATTGTTCATTCATTCCTCTCCATAGACTAATCGATTGAAAAACTTTGACATTAGTCGATTCATGTTGTTTTCCTGTTGGTCTGTGTTGTCGACGTTGTCGATGGTTACCCCACACGAACTTGTACAGTGTGCCCGGTACATTTGCAAATGGGCAAAGATGTAAAAGAATATAAAGATTGAACAACTTTTTGGCGATTCCTAAAATGTGTTTTTTATTCACAGATTTCATCAGCTTTTCAGGAGTCACGTGTATATCATAGCAAAAATGGTTAAACTACTCCCATCTTTTAACTTTGCCAAACGGATGTATTCAGGAGTTACTGGTAAAGTAAAAGCGCAAAAATATGTACTGACAAAGTATTTTCAAGGTGAACCTAAAAAAACGGATTTTAAAATCGTCGAAGAGGAACTTCCGGAATTGAAAGATGGAGGTGCTCTACTAATATAGCTTATTCGTGTAAAACCCGTCGAATATTTTGCTATGTAGCGAATTTTGATTTCTTGTTACATTTTCAGAAGTTTTAACTGAAGCTGAATATCTTAGTGTTGACCCATACATGAGGGCTTATATGATAGGATATAAATTACCCACTGATATGATCGGAGGACAAGTAGCAAAGTTAGTTTTATTGAAATATTCTTTTGTAAAAATAATGTGATAAAATTCATGATGCTAAAACCAATGTTAACATTTTCAGGATCATATCGAGTCGGAATAAAAATTATGCCGTGGGAAAATACTTAACTGGATCTTTCGGTTGGCGCACACATACTATTTTAAATCCTGATTCTGCCAATAATCAGGCTGGTTTGTTACCTGTTACACTTGTGCCTGATTTGGGCTCGCATCCTGTTTCTCTTGCTTTAGGAGTTCTTGGAATGCCAGGGTTAGTATCTATTTCGGGTGGGGTTGAATTGATCAATCCCTTTCTAACAGGCCGATGTCTGTCTGTACATTGAAGTAATTGAAAAAAATATACATGAAGGGTCTTAGAGGGTATTAGAGCAACAGAAGCCAAAACAAAAGTTTTTTGAATTTTTGTCTGTCTGTCTGTATGTTTGTATGCGCATCACGTAAAAATTACTGCATGGATTTGAACGCAGTTTTCACCGCTCTAATGCTAGATGCTTTACTTAAAATATAGGTTACATTAGTAGTTTTGGACGATAGGTGGCGCTATGCGAAGCAAGGGCGGGTCACTAGTTTAGAAATAAGATTTATAAACTATTAGCTTTTTCCAGAAACCACTTTCACATTGCAGTATTTTTTAATTAAGTATTGTCCAACTCAATGTCCCAGACTGTCAAATTTCATAACGATTGATTCAGTGGTTTAGAATTGAAAAGGTAGCAGACGGATAGAGCTACCTTCTTTTAAAATATCAGTATGGTAGATTAAGGATAAATGCGAGAATTTGTGTTTCAGAAACACTGCTTATTTTGGCTTAAAAGAGATATGCCAACCTAAACCTGGTGAAACGATTGTAATCACTGGTGCAGCTGGTGCTGTGGGATCACATGTTGGGCAAATCGGCAAAATCTTAGGTAAGATAATCCAACCAATTGACTTCGCTGAATATTCACCGAAACTCATAAATATGCAATCCTCGAATCGACGAAGAAGAAGTAGCAACGCAATTTTCATATTAGAATTATGTAAAATGCGGAGTCTGACAAAGCGCGAAGAGCGTGCGTTTTGGGGGACTCTTTTGTATATTTTGACGTTCAAAAATTGGTGATTATTTATGAGCCTGGTTTAATAATTTAGTTTTGATTTTGAAAGCTCATTGGAGATGGCGTGGGCGTGCCTTTAACTAAGTCCCAATCTGACCAACGAAGTCAAGGTATTTTGAAATATAAAATTATATTATTAATAGCCATGCCACTTCCAATAGTTCCATTGCTACCTTCCCCGTTGTTTTATACTATTATGAGGGTCTTAACTAGAGATGAAACGGATAGTACTTTGGTCGGATACCAGATATTTATCAAGATCCGAGGCCGAATGGCCGTCTATGACGAGTTTCATTTGAATTAACTCTACCGTACAAGTGCGGCGTTTACGAAGCCAAGAGGAGTCGCTTTTTACCATGAAATGCTGAAAATTTAGTTTTTATTCACAATAATTCTCCACCTCTTCTTGTAAATTTTGAGTACCAAATTATTATAAATAATAATATTTTTGGCAAGAAATTATAGTCAGCAATCCAATTTTGCATTTTTAATTATAAATACAAGGTGTTTTTATGCTGCTGTGACCTTACGTAAATACCTGTTTCACAAATAAAGATTCTGATTCTGATAGTTACCGGATATCCGTTTCTCTCTAGTCTTAACTGCTTCAATAATTGTAAATATTTACTTGACTTTTATTAGGATGCCGTGTTGTTGGTTTTGCTGGGACTAATGAAAAATGTGAATATTTGGAGAAAGAGCTGGGCTTTGATCGCGCTTTTAACTACAAAACCGTTGACATCAGAGCTGCCCTCAAAGACGGCTGTCCTCAAAGAGTTGATTGCTATTTTGATAATGTAAGTGCATTATTTTATCAACTTCACTTTTTGTATAATTTATTTATCTATTGATTTCGATTAAGTTTATATATTTTCGCAGGTGGGTGGCGAAATAAGCTCAACTATAATCAATTACATGAACAAATATGGAAGGGTAGGCGTTTGCGGTTCCATATCATCATACAATGAGGCCAAACTACCAAAAGGTTTTTAACAATTTCTTTTACAAATATTTTGACTGATTCATTTGGATCGGTTGTACTACTTCTTATTTTTTTGGTATAAATAGACATTATGATAGGTACATATATTTTAAACAATGTTTCAGTCTCGATTCTGCAACCTGCAATGGTTTTGAAAGAACTGAAAATGGAAGGTTTTCTAGTAAACCGCTGGACAGATCGTTGGAATGAAGGAATTGAAGCAAACCTGAAATGGCTTGGTGAAGGAAAATTAAAATATCAAGAGAAAATATATCATGGTTTTGATAATATGGTGGATGCTCTTGTGGGCATACTAAGGGGAGAAAATACAGGAAAAGCTATTGTAAAGGTCAAATAATTATAAGTTAAGTTTTGTAAAGGTAAACTAAATAAACGAATGCGCTATCAACATAAATTGTGGATAGTAAATCCTGCCTTGGTAGCAGGATCAATAATTTTCTTATAAACAAAAAATAACAACATAGTTAGGTATTACTTATTGTTTTGACGCACTTTAACTATGTGGATTTAGTCAAACTGTAACCTGTAACATGGAACACCCCATATTACCGACTCATGAAATCATGCATTTTTCCATGACACTTTCTTGCTTGCTCCCATTAAAATATAATTTCACTCAACTCTTATTTATTTAACTCATTTTGCTCTAGGTCAATCTACTTTTCCCAAGATCGTACATAACCCGGACAACACTAATGTTTAGATTCAGAACAATGCCAAAAGACTAGGATTCGAACTGAAAAAAATAAAGCAAAGCTGTAGCCGTAGATAAACGTCTAAAGAAGCGGGATTCGTAAATGTCAGACTTTTATAAATTTTTATTTCATTTATAATTACCAGAATAATTAATATAAAATGTCTGTTTCGAAAATAATCGAGAAGTATTCAAAAAATTGTAGGACCTCCGTTTATGTCTATACCTACGAATCTCCCGTGGGTAAAGCTATTACTGTAGCAGATGATGATTTTTTGTACATTGTAACTTTTGAGGATTCTAAAAACTTCGAAAAAAGTTTTGAAACACTTGCGAAAGAGCTATCATGCAAATTCATTGAAAGTGAAAACAAGATGCTTCAGAAATTCAAAGAGGAACTTTTAGATTACTGTGGCGGTAAATTGAAGAAATTCACAGTGCCTATAAAAACATTCGGTTCCGATTTTCAAAAGGTAAGTTATAAGTATCTATTTGAATTTCAAATTAAAGTTTCAGTTTCTATTCTCACGTCTGGGTATCACCATATCCGGCTACACAACTAAATCATACATATAACTCTACAAGTTACCCATCCTTCTCCGGAGACTGTAACATGCTAATAGTACTACTACTACTACATATATTTTTAACTACCCACCACATGTTTGGCACTTACAGGAAGTATGGGATAAACTCTTGGAACTACCATACGGATCTACTCAAACTTATGGTGAATTGGCTCAAGCTTTAGGCCGTCCATCAAGCCATTCTCGCGCTGTTGGCGCTGCCTGTGGAGCTAACTCATTACTTTTAGTGGTACCATGCCACAGGCTTGTTGCATCTGGATCTAAAGGTGGATATAACAGTGGTGTAGACCGTAAGAGTAAACTTATTGAACTAGAAAAATCTGGCTCAGTGTAACCTGGTTTCTGCTGGAAAAGCAACCAACACAGCAGCAGCCAATTAACTACCTCATGGACACCTGGTTTCTGTATGAAGTTAATTGAATTCAACATCTATGAAATTCACTCACTACATTGACACTTGCAATTCATTTTGACGAAACTAAGGGATTCGTCAAAATCTTTGTTTAAGAAAACAATGTTTAATTACATCTTTAAATAAATAGAGAGTTGACAATAATCAGAAATCATAGCTAGAAGAAAAATAGCTAGAAATTCTACCAGTTTATAGACATATTGCGATAAGTGCATGTTGACTAGAAACAAATGTAACAAAGTTATTATATTATTAATAATTACTATTCTGATGATACTTTTTGAATAAGTTACCACTGAACAAACTGACTTGTGTTCAGTATTTCTATTAAATATGAATACATACTTACTTGGTATAAAATCTTTTGTTTGTTGTTTAATTCAATGATCATCTCTATTGTTCTTACTTTAAGGCACAGGGATGGACCCTGTTACCCATGAAATTTTTACACAGGTAATCCAGAGAAATTAAACATTGACATTATTTTTAAATGCTTACTCTTTATTTAATTTGGGGCTCATGACCAGATATCGGAATAGCTGGTTATTTGCTTTAACTTCAAGAAAGTAAGTAACGTGTGAATAATACTTCCCTCTAATTTAACAGCTTTATTTTGGACTTAAAAATCATTCTGGGACATGTTACTTGTTTCCTTGAAGTTAAGACAAATAAACTCTACCCATTTTGTGATCCCGACATATTACGGGCGCACAGTAAACTCTAACTGAAGTACACAGTTTTATTGAAATAAATACACAGTTACTTTAAATTAATTCAATTCGACCGAAGGTTGATTTCTGGCCAAAACCGAAGGCCAAAGGTGGCTGAAGGCGAAGCTGGATCCGATGGTTCGTTCGGACAATACATATAATACGCAATACCTATTGAAAGCTCCAGTTTCCGTGGTGAATGTAAAGTCAAAAACTTGAACTTTTAAAATATCTAGGTACCTATAATTTAGTGTGGGCTTTCAGTTCAAACTTTGTAACAATATTATTGTGTATGTTACTACTACAGAAGCAATAGAAACCAAAAGTGGGTAATTCAGTGTGACGAAATTTTCCATGGTGAAATTGATGGGCCGATCTTGTAGTAACGTCCGCAAATCCATTATCTCCGTTCGAAGATCCGCGTCTGTTGAGATAACAAGTACTTACGTTAATAAAGAAGCTACCTTAGTGCATCCCCCAAGACATTAGGTAGCTCCACTATCTTCAAATTGTCATGTTTTATTAGAATATTGATATTGCACCTCTGTTTTCGAACGTTGCGGCGACGGAAGTCGGTGACTTTTGTTTGTTTCATTGACATTCGTGCCAACGACTTCCGAAAGCAAACTTACTTTATACTCTTTAGTGTTGTTTTTTGGAAGTCGGTTATTTAAAATAAAATTAAGTTCGTTCAGTAAAATATTTTACCCTTTTTAGTTGTGGTATCTCACATAAATCCTTGTCATGTATTAATTTTACATTGAAACTAGAAAATATTAGCACTTCATCCACGTACAGTCACGAGCACTACGACTAGACGAAGAAGAAAAATTGCATATTATAGAGGAAAGTAACGGGAAAGTAAATTTTATAAAATTTATATGGGACCACCGCGCGAGCTTCCTCAACAAATGAGAAAAGAGTCACTTAAATCGGACCAGTAAGTAAAAAAAAAAATGGTGCTGGTGGAAATACATAACCTCCTCCTTTTTTAGAAGTCGGTTAAAAAACGAATGTAAGTTAAAAGTTTGCACCGGTAATTCAGACAATTGGTTTGAAAAAATGCGGGCTGGGCTACCTTACCGTATCCCCCAAACATGCTAGATATATTTGACTTGATTTCAAAGTTAGCCGTAAACTCGCAGCTTAAAACACAAACCTGTTTCGTAAAACTAAATTTTAATAAAAGTTGTTAGTTTGGGTAGCCCGCGAAATTCAAATTTTCTTACGTTTTTTTGCAATTTGCAGGTCAGCGTCAGGTTGTATGTTGATAAAGATATCATTCGCGACCGTATCAATACAACCCTCCAAGTTCATTTAATCCAATTGAATAAGTTTTTCTAAAATAATCATTCCATGGGATTAAATAAACTTGAGAGGGTTTAGTGATTATAATTCTGAAAATACATAAGTATTACGGCCGCGGATCATATTTTGTTCAACATCCATCTTGACACTGACCGGCAAATAGCAAAAAAAAAAAAAAACAGTTTCGCGCGCTACCCTGGTGCTTTCACCTTAATTAATGCTTACCAGGCTTTTTGTTTATTAAAAGATGATCAATGACGTTCATGACCTGTTCCCTCTGTTGATATGCTTGCTCACATTGATATACCAAAGATATTATGATGGAGGCGCATGTCAGAAAACGCATTAGGCCCGATATTCCTGGTAAATAATTGTAATTCTCGCCATGATAAATGGTTCGCTGCAGAGAAAAAATATTAGTTACATTAACTATAGAAATATTTCTTGGTGAGCTGAGCTGAAAACCATAGAAAAACTAGTAATATTTTGTAAAGAAGCGATCGAACGCGGTCCAACCGTACACACGGCAATACATCAAGCATACATTTCCAGTGTAACATGGCGTCGCTTTGAATAGATTTCCCGTACCTACAATGAGAGATCCCTATAAACTGATTTGTATAGGTTGATTGGTCGTCGTGCATTCGAATATACGTTACGTTCAATCAGACTAGGTAAAGCATGTACCCAGCGGCCACGTGGTATATAAAGGGTGTAAAAAGACCCTTAACGAAGCCGAAAGGCACTTATTCTCCCAGTCATTGCAATCATTTTTTCGTTCTAGACCATACCTGGAAACCTAGTTACGGAGATATTGGGGGTCAAAGTTCGAACTTTTTCACAAGTTTTTTTTTAAATACATGTTTTTAAAGTAACATTTTTCCTTTAAACACCTTCATCACCCCGTACCATTCAATCCATCCATCAGCACAATGTTCTGAGTGCGTAACATTGAGTTTTACCGTATCACGTGATTTTTCACCCCAAAAAAAAAAATCGATTCCCAGCAAATTTTTTTGCGTAAAGTAACTTAGTTTGTTGTACGGAATGCTTGGTTGACGGCTTCGTGAAGGGTCCGTTTACACCCTGTATTAGACATGGACTCAAACACGTAAGAGTTACAGAGAAAGACATCAAGACATCTCCAAATTACATTTCTTCAAAAAAACGATGTGCAAAGTGAACAGCCAGGAACTGTACCCTAAAGTATAACCTGTGACTTATCAAATCAACCCCGAATAAATCCAAAACCAAACATTAAAAAAGCAGTACTTATTCTTTCTTTTTCTAAGCTAATATTTTTTAAAGAATGGTTATTAAAATATTCACCTGGGATCCAACGGCGATTCTAATAGCTGAATTCAGTATTTTCACCATATCTAAAAGCAGATTCAAGGTGTTCAAAAGAATCTGAAAAAAAAACATGGTTAGGCACAAATTGAAATTATGAGTTTCGAACATCCCTTCGGTCATGCGTGTGATGCATGATGCGTGACATGGGTGCCTACGATTAGGAACGAAAGTCGGTTAGAAATTCAATATTTAAAATGATCTGCCAACAGTTGAATATATTAGGTACCTCAGTAAATATTCTAGATATTCATTTAAGGGGAAGACAGTGAGGAATATACGAAGGCTTACCCTAAATCCGTACATTTTGTTGACGAACATCACTTGTTCTGTTAACAAAAGGTAACACTTGGTAATCCGCTTAATCTCGAAGCTGTCGATTGTACGTTCTTTGGTGGTATGTGGGATTGCACCTTCTTCGTCGCGATACAGCCAGTTTTTGTTGCGTACACAATCTGTTAACTGCCCAACTGTACACATTTCTGTGCAAGAATAGCACCTTTGTACAAAATTACTGATCATTCGCAGTCGAGCTTCAGCTTGCATTACGTGAGCTATCAAGTCTAATGTGGTCAGCATTTTAATAAATAGAAACACATATGATATTCCATGTACCAATGGTATCAACGATCCAAAGGTAACAAACCATGCTCCTAAATCGCCAAGAGAACTCAGAGCCCAAATAGTTACATAAAATAAAATCATTTTTATAAGTTTTCGTTTCAATACAGAGTAACAACTCGTGTCAAGAAAGTTGTCAATTTTTTCGTACTGCTTATAGTATTCCTGACATATGTTTCTTCCATATTTATAAACGAAATATAAGTCGACAGCATATTGGCAAACATCTGAAATCACCTGTATCATGTCTGTAAGTCTGATAGAAACGTCTAACCTGTAGTAAAAATGTGTCATTTTGTAATATAAACAGTATAAACTCAAAACTGCAAGTACAGAATAAGTACAAAAGTTTTTAATGAAAACGTATGTCTTGGATCGCTTTGGCACTACATTAGCATTTAGAGCAAATATTTTTAGGATCCATATCAAAGGTTTCATTGAACTATACGTTTTACTGATCGAATGTCCATTTTTTGTAACATCACCGACTTGCATGATTATAAGAGCTCTCCGTTTTAGGTAACAAACTCACTGCTAGTCACTACACTCACTGGCAGAATCAAACTGTTTCAATTTGTAAATGTAGATAGATAGACCTGTGCGAAGTACATATCTCTACATAAACGTTTTTCGTATCATAAACATCAATCAATGGAACGACGTTCACATTATATTAATGAACTATATGAAGTGGCATGTTCAAATAATAGTAATAGCCGTAAGTAATTTCTATGTATACAGCGTAGGTGTCCGTATGTCAGTGTGTTTGAATCTTACGTTACCTCAAGGGTTCCTGCCACTTATGAAGAAGCAACAATATTGTACCCAGGACTATGTAATATCTAACTTGTTTTGAAAAGACTCCATGGAGTTTCTTGCCCATTCTTCTCCATGAGATCTACGATTTTGAAATGGGCACTACAGTCCATTCAGTTATTATGCCTGTGGTTGGACTATAGGTAGCTTATTTTTGACTATGCAAAAGTGCCCGTCACGGCTCTATTTGAAATAAGCTTTGAGTTTGAATTTTGCCTTTAATAAAAAAATATAGGACATATTGACGATAAAAAAAGAAGAAAACGCCATGGGCAAAGTTAGTGAAGAAAATGTATGTGTTTCTATGTTTGTATAGCTAAGTAAAACATTTTATTCAATTAACTAAAACCGTGGGTAGGGTCACGATGGGTCACGCCCTACGTAACCGGAGATATTTCCGGGTATTGTAAGTGATGTCACAGGCTAATATAAGTACAGGGTGTAACATCGACGCGCAAACTGTAACCATGGGCCATGTATTCATTACCCAGACACTGGCATTTTTTTTTTACAGCGGCCACTAAGGTCTTGGTTGCAAACGTATAGTGGAATATATAATAATAATAACTCATAATAAGAATCTCGTGAAAGCTGAGAATGATAAAAAAATTAAGTATCTTGATTTAGCACACGAGGTTGTCGACATGTGGGACGTGGACTCTGCAATCATTGTACCGATAGTCGTTACGGTTAATGGACTAATAGCAAAGAGCCTCGACCAACACCTTAGGAGGCTCTCATTGCGCGGCTGGGTCAAGGGCTTGATTCAGAAAGCAGTACTCCTAGACACGGCACGCATAGTGAGGCGGTTCCTCTCTCTGGAGCCCTGACCACCGGCAACCTGGACCCTGTTCCCGATGCCGGTGGGCTACTATTTTTTATATTTTTAAATGTTTTTTATATTATTTTATATTAGAATATTTAAAAATGTAAATAATATGTATATAAATGAATAAACGATAATAACTCATAATAAAATTATGCTCGGACCCTGTTCCCAGTGCTGGTGGCCTACTATTTTTTATATTTTTTGCCGAAAGTAATATCGGAGCTGAAATATCTGATGTCGAAGTTGTACTATCTTTATAATATCACTTTATTAAGTAGAGCAAAATAAAAACAAACTATAAAAGGGCATCAAAAAACTCCTCAACGCTGTCTGCTTGCTGGTAATGTGCCCAAGAGACGCGGCGTTGCCAAGTTGTATGCCAACATTTAGCCTCTGTCCAAGGTAAAAGTCGTACTATTATGAACCATAACTTTTAATTTATATTGCAAATACTATAAAGTATTTGAATCTATCAGTAGAATCACACTGTGAACATCCGACGCGACGCGATACTTTTTTTTAGCATGTGGAAATCCTCTGCCCTGGGATGGGCGAAGCCCACGATGATTAAAAGCACACGGTGTCTTTCGGCTACTTTAAGCCGGCGTGCTGGAGTTCTTGCGCAGAACTTTTGAACTCGTTTGATTCGTCTTGACGAGTGTTTTGTCTTTAGATGGTATCCAGGGTCTGATGATGGAGCTGGAAGGTGGCCTTAGGGACTCCGTAATAAAACTGCACAATCCCATCGAGTTTGGGCTCGTTTGATTCGTCTTGACGAGTACTTTGGGTCCTAAATGGTAACCAGGGTTTGATGATGAAGCTGGAAGGTGGCCATACGATCTCCGTTATAAAACGACTTGCCGAGGGCTGAATGTTTGAGGGTACACATGTCATATCGCTAACGTTGCGCCTGGGTACCAGGGCGAACCCTGTTGTACTGAAGCCCTACAATGGACCTCAGGGGGATGGACCGTTTGTGTCCTATACTCGTGGGAACAACATGATTAAAAAAGAAACTACTACAGAAAGAAAGAGACGTTTAGAGACGGGAAATTGAAGCTACAGAAACATTAGCAATAAACATCGCTAATGAAAGCAATGTTTATTGTATAGGGTGACCGATACTTATACACGTGATTGTACTCATGATAACAAATAACTATGAATATCGTAGTTGTTAGCTGCGTGACGCCGTTGTCTCATTACTGTCGTACCTACCGAGCAACAGTGGGTAGGGAGGGTCAATCGATTAACAGCTGATAGGTCACAGACGCGCGCGAATTTCATACTGCTGTTGTGTGTTTCTTCGGTAAGTTGTTAGTTATCATGAATACAATCACGTGTTTACGTATCGGTCACTAATTACCAGTCACCCTATATAAGTACGTCGTCATTTCCCTATTGACTTAAGAAAAAAGGTAGGTATATAATTTTTCAAGAGCTATCGATAAACATCCCAGACAGTTACGTACGAAATTTTTTTCGCACTGGCTTGGCTTGTTTTCGTCTATAACACAATTAATCGGCTAACTGAAATTAAGCTGTTATTTAAAATAGAGTTTAGTTCTCTAACTACAGGCTATAGGTAATAATAAAGTTAAATTATAAGTTGATAGTTTTACAATAATTACCCACTAAGGTATTTAGCCAAGGTACTTAATTGATTTTCCACTATTACTAATTATACCCAATACATTGTACCTATTTACGTGCTTGAATTTTTAAATAAGGTTAATACATATAATTAGTGTAGTTGGTCCTAACGTGTCCTCATTAATTATTCAGCAAGTAATAAGCGACACGGTATAATGTTAGCATGAAATTACACTGGTGGACAAAAAAATTAGGCCACCCCTATTTTTATGTTAATTCAAATCGATGGCAATAGGGTACACCTCTGCCTAACCCTTCGATGATTATAGACGTGATGTTGTATTACATGAATTAATGATATTTTGTCGATGGAAGAATCGACAAAATGACAGATTTCCTTTGTTGATATGTCATTTTGTCGATTCTTCCGTCGACAAAACCCGTTTCTACGGTGGTCATGCTACTCGTGCAGGGGGTCTAAAATGGCCTTTGGCGCTTTAGCAGAATCATCATCAGCCTAGCCTTGTCCCACTTTTATTGAGGTCGGCTTCCAGTCTTACCGGAATCAGCTGAAACCAGTATTTTAGCAGAATCATAATAACGGCCATTTTAGGCCCCCACCTGGACAACTGCCACATTTAAGTGTGTTGTATGCTGTTCTAAATATCATTTCATGTAATACAACATCACGTCTATAATCATCGAAGGGTTAGGCAGAAGTGTACCCTATTGCCATCGACTTGATTCAACATGAAAATAGGGATGGTCTAATTTTTTTGTCCACCAGTGTAGTAGCGTGCATTGCGACTTTTTGCAGCGACGCAAAGTTGAAAACGCAAAACAGCTGCGATACAGTCGCGAACGCCATGCTGTCGTTGGTTTTGTACAGACGTCAGCACATCAAGCTACACTGTACACATGAATCATTTTAAGATGATTATATAGATTAGCTCGTTACGGTTTGACACAAATTGTGATAGAGTAGGTAGTGTTTAACCATATATATAAAAAGTACCTAAACGATATAGGTAGGTACCTACTTGAACTCTATGCTTATTCATAATACTACGTTCAAAACTGCTTTTTGAAGGGTCATTAATCTTAGTTTCATTCACGTAAACGCGAACAAACTGGATGATAAATACGTAATTAAACCGTAGGCCATAGGTACAACAAAGTAACAAACAATTTCAAGTGAAGGAGAATAGGAAACCAATGTATGAAGACCTGGGACAACTGGCCACCTTCAAAATATATCATGGGTATGGTAGGGCTTCTCAAGTAGAACGTTTATCGAGTGTTTTGTCTTTTTCTAGCTAGAATACTGAGCATCAAAGAGTATACCTAATAATAATAAGGGAGCTGATCATACTATAATCTCACACACACCCGAATTTATAGTCAACAAAGGCATTCAAATATAATATGTATTTTAAATCTCTTTGATAGTCAAGCATAGGCAAACATTTTCATGCAATAGACAAGAATCTAATCGAAGTTAAAACCGTCAGAGAGCAATGCAAAAATTCTAAGTTATGACAGTTCTAACTTCAAGCAATTACTAAATTACATCCTAAAAACTGTATCTTAAAAAATTACTTTTACTCAAGTAAATACTTGAGATGAAAGTAATACAGAAGTGTGGAAGAAGACATGCTGCGCCGACCCCAAATGAATTGGGATAGGGGCAAGAGAATGATGATGACTCAAGTAAACACTAAATATGGGTATTTGACTTGTTATAGATGCAGGTGTTTGGCTTGTTTATAGACCTCGAGCCCCATACTTAGTACATATTAGTTCCATGGGAGTGCCTAATGTCCATGTGTAAACATTACTAATCTGTGATCTTTTGCTCTAGAGTATTAACATTCTGTGCTTTTGTCTTGTCTATGGTGGTGAAGCAAGCTAGCTAGAACTGCTAGAAATCGCTTTTGATGTTGTGTATTTTTATTTTATTACGTTTTGTAACTTTATAGCTAAGCTTTCTTGTACAAATGAGTCTCGATGTGTTCTTTTAACATTTAGATCATAAGGTTTAACTTAATAATTAGTTTTAACTGTACAATTAAAGGCTTGAGGTTGGTAAAAAAACTATATTTACATTTTGAGTCGTAACGTAAAAGTTGCATTCATTCAATATTCTGGTATTGCGGCCCCATTTTTAGTAATAGGAAATGAGATACGAGATTATAAACTCTAATCAAACATACAAATTCATTGTTCATATGTCCAGTGGTGATATTTTATTATGCATTTAATTGGGTATGTGTTACAGTACGATAACATTCTAGTTTTATTACTCTAGCAAAGATCAATAAATTTCTTTTTGTCTACGAAAGTATCACCTCCAGGCCTCTAACATCTTTTGATTCTTACTCTATTAATTTCATGTAAGTCTATGTGACATCATATTAAGTATTTATAACTTTTGTTTCAGTTAGTATTATGGGAGGTTGCCGCTGCACTTACCGTAACTGCTCTCTGCGAACAGATGGGAAAACTCATATGTTCCACTACCCCGTGTTTGACAAAGTTCGTTGTCACCAATGGCTTACAAATGCGCACAAATTAGAATTTCTCAATTTGAAAGTGTCACAGCTAAAGAACAGAGTTGTCTGCCAACATCATTTCAAAGATGACAACTTTATGAACTTTAAGGTTTGTTTATTATTTGTATTTGCTTATTAAAAAATCAGATGTAGTAACTGCACGCTCTTGAATACACCTATTAACTTTTAGAAGAAACATATTATTATGTCTTGATGTAGGATAAAAACAATACATTGCTTTCTTTTTGATAGTTGCCATACAATTATATAATGATAACAGTTAACTCGTTATATTTTATTATTTGCATTTCAGAAAGACAAACTTACATTTGATGCAGTACCTACAGAAGATGGACCTTATTGTGATTCTAGTCAATTAGATGAAACAAAACCAGATCACGAGGAGTCCAAAGTGTTCAGCATAATATCTCTTGATGATATTGAAAATGAATATCTGACAATAGTAGATAAAAAAGCAAACTTTTCAGTGAAATATGGAGATTTCTTAACAAACTGTGATTTAATGGAATTGGATTCATTAAACTCGTTTAACCAGATAAGTGATACCAACCAAATTAATATAAAGCGCCTTTCTGAACTAGGGGCAAAACCGAATGTCTCGGAAGACTCTATTCCTTCTAAAAGACCTATTAGAAAGGTGCGACCGCTCCCACTTATAAATAGAAAGACACGTTTAAGAAGCTCCAGCCGTAGGATTTTAAAAAGTACTACTCAAAAAGGAGATACAGTTATTCAAGGGAATGTTACAATAAACCCTGATAACACTGTTAATATCAGTAAATTAACTGAAACATCACAGACAGAAGAAGATCCAAACTCACTGAACTTTGTGCTGAATGTGTCTGAAGTGCCAATTGAATTTGAAAACAAAAAATCAAATGAAAAAATTCAGGAAATTATAGATCAATCTATTGATGGGAAAGTACTGCATGATTCAAAACTATTAAATGATCAGTTAATTAATGTAAAAGCATCTGATGATTCAAAACTCTTATATGATCAGTCATTTGATGAACCAAAACTCTTAAACAACCAGGCATTTGATGAACCAAAACTACTAAATAATCAGGCATTTGATGAACCAAAACTACTAAACAATCAGGCATTTGATGAACCAAAACTATTAAACAATCAGTCATTTGATGAACCAAAACTATTAAACAATCAGTCATTTGATGTAAAAGTATTGGATGAACCGAAACTCAATGACAACAATGCTGGCAAAAATTTGTTAAAGGAAAGGAAAAAGATAAGAATTATATCTGAGAAAAAGATATCTGAGCCAGTACCACTAATTGGAAGACTTGAACCCGTTTCACCTACTAGAATACTAACTTTCCCAAATAAGAGAAGGTTTGTCAAACCAAATCCGTTAGTAGAAATTCCAGAAATGCCCAGTCTTACTAGTACCACAGAGACTTCAACTATTACTACTGACACATCAAAAGATAACATAATTGTAGAAAATTCCTCAAGTGAACCTAAAGATATTATAAGTAATAGAAGAGATCATGTTTCTCCTCAGGAAATAAGAACTGATCAAATAAATATAATTTCGAATGAGGTTTTACCTGATAGTGCTTCTGAAAAAACTAGAAGTAATGAAATAATTAAAACTCCTAATAAGATTTCACCAAAAACTTCTTTGTTAAAGAATAAGATACCTCCAGAAAGAGCAGCTGCAATAGCAGAAAAAAGGAAATTTAACATGAAATTAAGGGATATTATTGAAGATTGTCTAGATAAGTTAGATGAACCAGACAAAACAGACATTGATAAAAGAAAACTATCACATAAAACAAATATAATGCAAAGTAAAAAGCAGCAAGTGGGTTCTTATCTCGCTAAAGATCCAGAGCTGCCTAGTGTCCAAGACTATACTATTGCTTATTTAGAAGCTAGAATGAAAAAGATGGAAGATAATTTGATTAATAAAATAGGAGAAAACTCCAAAAAAATTGTAGAATTAAAACAAGCAGTAGCACCATCGCTTGAAAAGAAAAATGTCCATACACAGACATCAGTTAGTGAAGATGTACATAAAAGACAGCTTTATCAAGAACTATCTAAATATTTAAGTCAAGAGGCAAACAGTTTAATATATGAAGAACTTTTCATAAATAAGTACGTAAAGGATGTGCCCAAGTGCTCTTCTCCGAAAAGGCGCAAACGCAGGTGATGAATGGTGTGGTAAATAAGATTATGCAGTTGTTAAATATACATTTTAATTACATTATTAAATTTATAATCGCTTTGTTACTGGATTATTTTACTTTTACCAGACTTTTACCGATGTTGTCTCCTCTAAATAAGCCTATGAAAGCATCAACAGTTGATTCAAATCCCTCAGTAACATGTTCTTTGTACTTTAGTTTTCCTGATTTCGCCCATTTCAAGTTTTGATTTATACCTTCAATAGTGCGATCGGCAAATCTGTTCACCATGAACCCTTCAATTTTTAGCTGTTTGCCGACGATGAATGGTTGAACCATTGTCGCTGAAAATATAAATACGTTTAAAAGAAAATAATTAAACGTTGAACATTTGTATGTTTGCTTTTTTAACGTTTGCTTGTCTAAAATAATGTTCAACCCACCCTTCCGCTTTTCAGGATCGGTTTCATTATAACTTGCAATGGCTCCACAGACTGCGACTCTGCCGTATTGGTTCATCTGCGACAACACTGTACTACTGATTTCCCCGCCAACATTGTCAAAGTAGCAGTCTACGCCTTTTGGAGCGATTTCCTTTAGATATTGTGCTAGATCTGTCGTTTTATAGTTGGCGGCATAGTCAAAACCTAGTTCTTTAACCAGCCATTCGCATTTATCGTCAGTGCCAGCGAATCCAATAACTCGGCATCCTATAAGCATTCAGTTAGTTTTAAGTTCAGAGCAACGCCAGGTGATCGGAAAATATTCCTCAAAGAAGCAAGTTTGAGACCAAAATTTGGGAAAATATGATGACGTATTACCTAGGATCTTAGCAATTTGTCCGACGTGCGAGCCCACTGCACCCGCGGCACCTGACACTACCACAGTTTCCCTGGCCTTCGGTTTGCAGATCTCGGTAAAGCCGAAATAAGCAGTGTTCCTGTAATAAATACAGATTTAAAAAACCGCAGTTTTTACATTAGGTTCAACAAAATTACATTCCTTACCCTACTCTACCACATACTCCTAGGGCCAATGATACTGGCAAATCTCCAAAGTCGGGTAATTTGTGAAGATACGGTTTTTGCCCGCTGTATTTCTCATTTTCTGGTGTCGTAACTGTGTGGGTTCTCCAACCGAAATGTCCCATAACCCATGATCCCACTGGGTACTCAGGATTTTTGCTTTCTAGCACTCTGTAAATAAAGATTTAATGAACGAAGGGAGGGATTTCTAATCGCCTTGTCACAATTTTATAGGTTGCGAATACCTATGATTGAAGTCCTCCACAAAACTTTTAGGTCTGCTTACCCTTCCAGATTTAAAATTCCCATGCATAATACGTCATACATTGGTGTGAATTTAAAAAGTATAGCTAAACAAACAAATACTAACTTCGCAATTTGGCCGCCAATCATATCACAAGGGAAGGTCGCCCCAAGTTTCATGCGCTGGTAAGGATCAACACTGATGTAAGCAGCTTCAGCGAGGAATTCTGGAAGAATTATTTCATATGCAGGTAATCGATAACAAGTGCATATGAAGGAAACAAGTAGCAAGTAGGTAACCTAACACTTACCATTTTCTTGTAATTCAGGCAGAACTTCTTCGACAATTTCAAAGTCACTTTCCTTAGGTTCTCCTACAAAAGGGTTCAGGACAACGTATTTTTTTGCGATGACCATTGTGATTTTGTAAACGAATATAGCTCACAATATTTTTTCTACGATTTAAGTAGTAAAAATTTGTTAAGTAAACGATGAATATAATTTTATCGAGTGAAACTGCAGAAATATTACTTTACCGGTTTTATCTTTGAAACAAACACTATTATGTACCTTATTTCTCTAGTCTTAAAGCATATTTTCAAGGTTTTGTAAAATGGTTCTAATAAGCACTCCCAGACTGGTTATCTATTTGATAATGTGAAGAGGCCTTGGACGATACTTCCATGACTTGCTAAATTAAAACAATTTACATAGTCTGATTTAAAGTTTTAAACCCAATTCTTTTTAGGTAAAATCAACAACCTAACTCTTGTACATAAATAATGGTGCTAATCAAAGAGTAAAACAACTAAGTGCTAATTAATGATTTGATAGTTTTTAATCCATAGATAAAATCATAAAATTAGTTTTTCTATCTATACTTTGGTTATCTGTATTCGTATATAATGACGAGAAGCGGGAAGTTTGATTTACATAACGTTCCTAAGTTACGTTTTCGTTTTGATAAAATATATTGGATAAGCTTTAGGAACACTCTAGGTATTCGTAGAATTTATTCCTACTTATTCTTGTAAAAGTTACATGGTTTGCATATGCCTATAAAGTGTGACGCTTCAGCTACCCTTAGTGCCAGTTTCAAGTGCTATGTCGCTACGCTCAACGCTGCGCTGGCTGTTAGAGATACGGAGATTAAAATCTTTTTGCGCACTGACAATAGGTAGTTGATGTAGGTAACTTTTCAAAGCGTCATCCTTCACTCATAAACTCATAATGACATCTGAAAGGTACAACCTCTGGGTACTATTTTTGCAATAACAGGTTTGTAAAGTGTTGTGACACAACAAGAATGTGCTCTGTGTAATTAGGCCGTCATAATGATTCATATAAATATGTGTATAGGTTAGAAACAATAAAATACTATAAAAACATTAATTTTACTGAAAATGGTACGCCACCGTAATAATACCACTGAGACAAGGGACAACGGCAGCGTGAGACTGTGAGTCGATGTTACAATAAATACCTACTAAGTTGAGCTGACCGTTGCTGTTCATAATTTTAGTTCATGACTCGCTGTTATAGTTCGATTCAAACTTTATGGCGGCTCGGAAGTTAGCTCCAAGTGACGGTCTGCGCAGGTATAACGGTTCAAACTTTATGCTGGCTCGGAATGTCTAACGTAAAACTGCGCAGAAAACAATTTTAGGTACCAGCGCGACGTAGAGGACGCATCGTCTTGACTGTATAATGCGCAGACCGTCACTCGCAGCTAACTTCCGAGCCGCCATAAAGTTTGAACCGAACTATAATAGGTATTGGGTCAGTTCGCCATACTTGATACTAGCTAGCTATTAGCTCATTCCACGGAAACAATCTTAAGCTAGGTCAGTAGCAGGCCTAGAGTTCTTCACTATGTACATACCTATCCACAAATGTGTACTTCTTTTGGTGCAGAAGTGAGCATGATGAACGTAGATAGGTACTCTTACCCTTATGTGTCTAACGTGTTCACTTACCTACCTAACCTATAAATATTTGAATATTTTTTTCAGCGATAAAAAAGAACGTAAATCAAAAGCCACTGTGCCGTCTATATCATATTTTACATTGGTATTATTCTATATTTTTCTTATTTTTGTATTGTCTTTAGTTGTTTTTATTTTGCTGTTGTTCTAGTCGTAGATGAAAATTTAAAAACCTCGAACAACCCTTGGATTAAAATATTCAACTTTATTAAACGTAAAGGGACAATATTTATAAAATGAAAATACTAAAATTATTTTTTGTGTCGAATTTTAGATACATTTTTAATTCATGATTTTAAACTTATATTACTGGTAGACAGACACGTTGACTCCATCAAAGAAACCTGTTTAATAATTCTCAAGACAGATCGTCTTTAGCAGAATTGCAGAAACTGAGAAGTAACACGTCAATACTTTAATTTTGTACCAAGTATTAAACTTCAATATTTAAAAATGTTTACATTTAGTTAGAGTATCCTGTAGATTATGACCCTAACCGCCCAGCTTGTAAAGGTGTTTTTTTTAGAGGCGGATATCTTTAAATTGAAATTAATAAAACACAGAAAATGGTTTTAATGTTCATGAAATTGGCTTTATGTGACTGATAATTTTATGCCATTTATGTTTGACCATCGTGACTGGCGCTTAATAGGGCTTTATTTCGGTACTAATGCGTTGTATGTTGGCTTCCAAAAGTGCTCAATTGTTTGTGATTGATAAATCATAATTGGACCACTCTCGATTAAGACTTCAAACGAAACAAACTTAAAAAAAATCGCGTCATCCGTTCAGGAGTTATAATGCCACAGTTAGACACACAGATACACACTTCTAAACTTATAACCCCCCTCTTTTTTGGTCGGGGGTTAAAAAAAAGAATACCTACACTACACTAGAATAGTATGGCACCCGAAACTTTTTGTACCACTTATAGTCTTATTTATTTCCAGTACAGATATTCATCAAAGTGGGATAGATTTATGATGTCTATTTCAATCATAGCGTCGTTGGTCGCCGGGGTAACGTTGCCATTTGCCATAACCATGGTTGCGAATGTGTTTCAAAGCATGATCACGTACGACAAGGCGGTGCAAACCAACACACAGGATGCCGAAGCCTTTTTACATACTATACACAAGTTTGGTGCCATGTACTCCTGTGTAGGTGTGTTAATGTTTACTTGTGCATATTTGGGATCTGCACTTATGAATATTACGGCTGTAAATCAGGTAAATGGCGAATTAATGATCAAAATTTAGTTAATGTATCCAAATGATCCAATAAATCCCGATAATGAATCTGTCATCCTATTGTTATTTGCAAGTAATTTAAGTATCTATACTGCTTACGTCGATTACCGTTATATTACTTAGTTACGATAGAAGTATTTCCAGGTTTATAAAATCAGAGAAGAATATTTAAAAGCAGTTCTGAATCAAGACTTCTCGTATTTTGATCTTAATCAAACTGGAGACTTTGCGTCTAAAATGGCCGAGTAAGCATATGTGTCAAGTACTTATAATCTAATAACCTACCTCTACATTGAATTTATACCGACGTTCTAGAATGTTAGCAATAGCTGTTAAGAGAGAACAGGGGTTGCGATTCTCCATACAAATTCTGACGAAATCGACGTTTCGGATACACCTTTTTTCTTCCTGAATAATGCCTCTAAACCAATCATTTTTTTAAACATGAAATCAAGGTCAACTGTAGACACGTCCCTGTCATTTCTTTTTTTCTGCAACTAATAAGTAAAGAAATTATATGACCCTCCAAAATTGACAAAAATTCCCCATTTATACGGCCGTGCTTAGAGGACTGCCGGATAAATAAGAAACATAAAAGAAATTGATACGAACCTAGACATAAGTACTCTTTCTTACAATTTGAATGTCAAAAATAATTCAATAGGCTCAATTTTCAAGGAGAAAAAAGGGGAATACGAATCATCGATATTGTCAACATTTTTGTAATATAATAGGTCTGAGCTGCAGCTGTCCCGTATCGCACTCTACGGGGGCAGGCTTGACGCAGTGCGATAGTTTCTTCAAATACCTATTTTTCAAATTCCTCGCAGGTCCTGTTCCCTCTTAAGTAGAAAGCGCCAGGGTAGCCCGCTAAGTGCAGATTTTCTTACGTGTTTTGCAATTAGCAGGTCAGTGTCAGGTTGAATGTTAATTAAAATATGATTCGCAGTCGTAACAAATATGGCTTTACAGAGTTATAATCATTAAAATCATCAATACAAATCCCATTGAATGATTTTTTCATGAAATAGTCATAGTCATTATGTATATAATATCTACATGAGTATTACGGCCCCAAATCATATTTTGTTCAACAACTGCCTGACACTGACCGGCAAATTGCTAAAAAACATAAGAAAATTTGAATTTCGCGGGCTTCCCTGGTGCTTCCACCTAACAGCTTCATCTGCAGTGCAGCACAAATCTGACAGTTGGCTGAAAAAAATGTCTTTCACACAAATCTTTACTGAAATCTACTTTTAAATCGATTCATTCGTCTTTTGCCCATTTTTTCAGTGACGTCATAAAATTAGAAGAAGGCATTGGCGACAAGGTGTCGGCGTTTGTATATAGTACCACAACGGCCATCAGCTGCATCCTAATGGCGATGCTGAAAGGATGGAAACTGGCGCTCCTGTGTCTCACCACAACTCCTGTCACCTTCTTGCTGGTCGGCTTGACTGGGCGAGTACGTGGTTTATCCTACAGTACCCAGGCGTAGGTAAATGTGACACATCGATGTCACATTTACATAATTATGTCACATGATCTCACAGAGACGACGCTTTATTCTAAAGGGTGATTCATTTGAATTTCATTTTTTCCAAAACTAAAAAATATGATAAAACAAATATATCGGGTTATCCTTATTATCATACAAAAGAGAACCATTCTTGACATTTACTTTTTAAAGATTATTTGTTTCAAATGTTGTCCGTAACTGCGGTTAACATGGTTCATTCTGCAGTTCCAATTTTCGATGACGCGTCCGAGCATTTCGAGTGGTATTTGGCGAATAACGCGAGTAATGTTGGCTAACCATATAGACTTTGGACAAATAAAAAAGTCTAGGGTATGACAAGATCTAGGCGGCCAATTCACTGGTCCGAAGCGCGAAATTAACTGTTCATCGAAATCATTGTTCTCGCAATAAAGCCATGTGCGTTCAAACTTTTCGATGGTATAAGCAAATCGTGCGTCCGGTAGGCTGATTATTTTGACCATAAGTTGCTCTAAGTGCACGAAGCACCTTCCTTGTAGAATGCCGATTTTCGTAATACAGCTGAATAATTTGTAGACGATGTGCCGGGATGGAAAGACTTGGTTCCATTATGAAATATCAAACTATACTGAACAAAAACACCAAGATAATATAACACGATTCACGCTTCGTCTGTCAAAAACATCCTATTCAAAAAAGCACCTCTGAATCACCAAAGCCAAACTTTTCCGAAATCCATAGTGCCATATTTACATCAGGTTATTGAATTTGGAGCCGTATTTTATTATGTCCACATGAGTCCTAGGACGTACGTTCAATGCTCTATGAATGTAGAGGAATCAAACTCAGTCAGTTACTGGTTGCGACTCGATTATGTTTCTATAGTAGTCGAATTATAATGTACATTACAAAACGAATAAATGCAATATGCAAAGTTCGAGAAGCAGAGCAGCTAAGCTATCTGTCTTAATGTTATTTTGTCTTAGGTAGCAGATCGCCTGTACAAACAAGAGGCGCTTCAGACAGGTCGGGCTAGTGCCATCGCTCAGGAAGTACTGAGCTCCATACGAACTGTATACTCCTTTAATGGCCAGAGCAAGGAGATAGAACGATACAAGAAACCACTTGCGGCTGCTAAGAAGATTTACATGAAGAAGGGTATTGTATTCTTTGCAGATCATGGAAATGATGTTTCAATATACGGTGTAAGTAGACCCTTAACGAAGCCGAAACGCACTTGTTTTCCTCGTCATTGCGATAATTTTTTTTTTCTGGACTGTACCTGGGAATCTTCTAACTACGGAGATATTAAGGGCCAAAGTTCCAACTTTTTCATAAGTTTTTTTTTGTACTGGGTTTTAAGATTATTACTTTACTTAAAGTACCCGTTACTATTCAATGCGTCTACCAGCACAATGTTTTGAGCGCGTTACATTGAGTTTTACCGTAAAATGTGATTTTTCGACCCAAAAAATATGTTATTTCCCAGCAATAATTTTTGCGTAGGGTTACTTAGTTTGACGTACACAATGCTTGGTTGACGGCTTCGTGAAGGGTCTGTTTACACCTTGTATAAGTTAAGCAATTAACGCATATTCTTTGCTTTACAGAATTTTTTACAGGACTCTCAATGGGATCTCTGTTTTTCTGCGTTTTCTGCTCGTATGCTTTGTCATTATACTTTGGAATATACCTCGTAGTACACGACCCTGAAAACTATAATGCAGATGTTATGTTTTCGGTAAGTTAATAAGATACAAATAAATAGTTGTTAAAATATATACAACTCTGCATAGTTTTGAAAAAATGGCTTATTTCACATAGCTTTTCCGTAACGCAAAATTTTTTTGTGCTAACGATTTGAAAGAATATGTGTTAAGAAAACTTTTTTATTTAACAATTCGTTTGTAGTATTTAATTGGTATTAATTATAAGTTTTGTAGTATTTAATTTGTGTTAATTGGTAATAATTGTAAGTTTTAGTGTTTGTAAGTTTCTATATTTAACCAATATTATATTGTGCTAACAATTTGTTGTATGTTAAAAATACTTAATTATTTTAACAATTCGTTTGTAGTATTTAACATCAAAATTTGTTTTGTATTGAGTTAATTAAACTAAAAAATATCCTTCTTTATTTAAGTAGTTACCTACTTAATTTAATGTTTGTGTTTATTAATATTTGTATGCTATTTTAATGGCGAAATGTGTCACTGCACTATTTGTTATTTTTACTACCTTTTGTACCAAATTTACCGCAAATACATAATTTTGACTTTCACAGTTTTAATGCCTTGTGTCTGCGGACTGTAGCTATATTTCATTGTTGTCTTTGTTTCGACAGTTCAAAAGTGCCTGTAACTGGCCTACTTGAAATAAATGCTTTAATTGTAAGATATGTTGAATAACCTGATAGATATTGCGTTTTTCAGGTATTCTTTGGCATAATGACTGCTCTTGGAAACTTCGGCGTGGTGGGTTCTTTAGTTCGGTCGTTTGGCCTGGCCCGAGGCGCTGGGGCCCAGATATTCAACCTTTTGCAAAATGTGCCCACTATCAACCCCCTGTTAGACAAAGGGTTCAGACCGGCTGCAGCTGAAGGAACCATTGAGTTGAAGAATGTGGTGTTCCAGTATCCGTCTAGACCGAATGTGCCTGTTAGTAGTACATAACTTTAATGTAATATTGTTTTATTTAAGCAATAGCTGAAAACAGCTGTATTTATATAAATAATAATGTAAGCAAGGATTTTTCGCATCATTAAGCATAACAAATTCGGAACACATAGCATAACTAAGGGATCCTTTTTATCTAATAAATTTCAACAATCACGATCTTATTGGCTGCTATTCTGACGAATTTTGGAGCAAACATAGGCGGAGATAGTATTATTATTTAGTAGCTAATTTCACATAATTACAGGTGCTAAGAGGTGTAAGTTTGACCGTGAAACGAGGACAGTCTGTCGCTCTAGTTGGGCACTCCGGAAGTGGAAAATCCACTATCGTACAACTCATATCCCGATATTATGATGTGGTCAGTGGCAGTGTAAGTATTTAGATAGGATAATTTATTACTGCGTACGGTTGGATTGATCTTGTGAGGAATTATATGGAAGAGAAAGGAGTAAATGATGCTGTGACGTCTGACAGGGGAGGATGGGAAAAGAAACCGTGTTGCGTCGACTCCAAGTAGAATGGGACAAGGGCAGCAAGATTATGATGATGATTAATTTATTACTGCGTAAATAAAATAGCGGTACATATTCCGAATCCTAGTTTGGGGTGTTTAGCATATCCATTGACCTGCGTGCTAGAATTCTATGCTATAATACAAAACTTGTATAAATAAAATGAGAAGTTTTTTGCATAAAACAGGTGTGTGTGGACAATATAGACGTACGCAATCTGTCTGTTCAATGGCTGCGGTCGCAGATCGGTCTGGTCAGACAAGAGCCGGTGTTGTTCAACAACACGGTTCGGGAGAACATCCGCTTCGGCCGCGAGGACGCTACTGATGCGGAAGTGCAGGCCGCGGCTCAGCAGGCCAATGCTCATTACTTTATCTCAAAACTGCCTAAGGTATGAAGGTGCATACACAGCGAAGTTACTTTTTGTGGAGCTGCGTTTGCAAGTGTTAGTGGGCAACAACAGGTAACAAAAAATATAGGAGAAGACGCAAAAGTTATGGAAAGTTACTTGTTGCAAAATGAACTACCACAAAAAGTAGCCTTCAGTGTGATTGCACCATGAAAGCTATTTTTCTAACGGAGCATGGAGTGTTTGATAGTAACTGGATCAAGCCAGGTATAATAAGAGAAGAGAAGGCGCACTCATGACAACGAGGGCTGATGCCTATTCTACCGGGCATTCCTTTTTAAAACGTGCTGAGCGCTTTGTCGTTTTAGCCGCTAGCGTCGTTCAAGCGCTTTTCTCGGGACTGGCAAAAATTGACTTAAGTAATCATTTTTGGAGCCTCTGCCAAGGGAAAAACTTAAATTAAGTTCGTTTATTATGACGTAATATTGTTACAAAGGGCTATGATACGATGGTAGGCGCTTATGGCGCATCTTTGTCGGGCGGCCAGAAGCAACGCATCGCGATTGCGCGCGCGCTCATCCGGGAGCCTCGCCTCCTACTGCTGGATGAGGCTACCAGCGCACTCGACAACGCATCTGAAGCTAGAGTGCAGTTTGCACTTGATAAGGTAAGCTGGGTAGTGGATGAATTAGGTACCAAAAGTTTGCAAAAAAAAGTAATAACTCATACTTGTTTCATTGTGGGGTTTTATTAAACGAAACTAGGATAGTCACTTCGTGTCTTCATTAAAACGCGTTCAAGTCACAGGTTCAGTTTCTATAATGTAGTAGGCTAAATGGCTGTTCAAAATGATCCCTCATAATATTACAATCATCATGCGAAGCACTATTATTTAGTTCCTCGCGGAAAAATATATTTAGCTCCCATTGCAATAATGTCCACCAACTTCCAGGCATCGGAAGGTCGTACGACAGTGGTGGTTGCCCACCGACTGGCCACCGTCAGAAAAGTGGGGCTCATCTATGTGATGGATGGCGGCCTGGTGGTGGAGACTGGCACTCACGAGGAGCTTATGGCCGCTAAGGGACATTACTTCAACATGGTTACTTTACAGGAGCCCGAGAATATTGAGGTCAGAGAAGGTGTGGTTCCTTGGTCTTATTTTAGGGCTGTTAATGTAATTTAAGCTTTAGGTTGAAAGTCTCCTACTAATGGCTTTTTGAGAAAGAGACGGCCTGCGATGGCGGACCGTTGTAATGTATATCTGATATAGAGCTATTCAAATATTTGTTAACTGACCGCAACCGCAGCCGCCACTGCCTCTATTTGAACAACCCATGAGGTCATCGAGCGCAAACAGTGTCCTACCGTCAAGAGTTCAAGATACGTGCTTTTGAAATAAATGTCCGAGTCTTTGCAATTCCGTGCAGTTTCCACCGACACGATGCTAGTGATGTCAGCCGACGGCTTTAAAAAATTTGAAGAGTTTATGTATATCCTGGGTCTAGGTCTCTCTACGTATCCAAAAGTTGGGCAGTAATTTGATGATACATTGTGTAATACTGCAGATCATGCGCTACTCAAAGAGGAGTCTACTATATCAGAATACGGTGTTCCCGAAGTTTTGCCTGTGGTAGGTATTATACCTATTATACAATTTTAATTAGATGCCTGCAAGATGATAATACTTGCCTCTATTTATTATCAGGCGAGAATGATATGTATACTTATATGTATAAGTACATACATATCATTCTCGCCTTGGGAATTTGTACTGATGTGATACGATATGACTGTGGCTCAAATCTCACTTGACTAAACGTATACAGCGTGGAAGGAACACCGATGCAAAATAAATCTGTTGTTACCTACAAAAGTACAATAACTACACGTACACGGTCACTATGTATGAAACGGCTGGTTTAAAATAAAATTGCCGCTGAAAAATTTCCATTTTTGAGAGATTCAGACTGATGTTCTGAATTGAATAGACTCCAGACATTGGTCCTTCGAGCCGGATCAATGACTAGACTCGGTTGGGACTTTATAATGCAACTAGTGGACCGTATAAAATAGGTGTAATACCACAATTAACATAAATTACAACTCGTGAAGACCGTACAAAGAAATGCCCGGAGTGGCCGACATCTGTGTGCTCAGTGAGTGGTAGGGCACGCAGAGGCGCTCGCGCAGCCGGGTTCGGTACCCCGACCCCGCGCCCTCCCCGCGGTTGTCCACGCATATGTGAGGCGCTAACAGAATACGTGTTAAGCGTTTGTGCGTCGGTGCGCCATCCACTCAGTATAAGTTCACACGACATTGCACACAAACTGAACAGGTTTTATAGGCTCTAAATCTGCTTGCTACTGTTAATGATTTCAAGCCTTCGGAGGACGACAATCCACCCAAACTGCCGCGCCTGTCCTTCTGGCGCGTGCTTGCCATGAAGTCAAAGGAGTGGAAGTGGGTGTTGGCGGGGACGCTGTGCTCCATCGTCATCGGCTTCGCAACGCCGCTGTTCATCGTCGTCTTCGGGAGTTTGTTCGGTGTTCGTGAATTTTTTGCTCTAAATCATCATCGGACTAGAATTTTCTCAACTGTTGGGGCTCGACGTCAGCTTCCAGTCTAATAGGATGCAGTTGAATAACAGTGTTGTACATAGAGCGGCTGACTATCTGACCAAAATCCAGTTACTGGGCTGGGTAACACGGTACCTAAGACTAGTTATTTGACTTCCGGGCTTCTGGCTACACACATGATAGATGAGGCCAACGGCGTCCTGAGACACAGAGGGTCTCGGACCCTCGGAATGTAATGAACCCATCTGTAGTTCGACCTGGGCAAGCAATGCCTTGATTTAATTCTCTTGTATAAATATATTAAGCAGTAGTAGTGAATTTTGTGAAGAAACTCTTCGAGGAAAGTTCTACACTCCTTACATGTATCTAGTGGCAAAAATTATTGCTGTGTTTTAAACTGAAGTTTATGCGTTGTAGATACAGGACATTATTAGTTTCGTCCCTTGTATGGCCATGACACTTACCATCGGGTGGACCATCAACAAGTAGGTGGTCATGCCATGAAATAAAGTTAAAAGCTGGAATTATTTGCGTTTTTGCTGTGCAACTAATTATGGGTGTACTATTAGGTACACCTATGCCTATCCCTTCCGTTATTATAGGCGTGATGTTAAAGCATATTTACGACAAGATCCAAGAAGTCCGCCTTGCATTTATGTACCTATTTCATGAATCCAGCCCACTATTTTTATTTAGTACTTGTATATTAGCATAATGTCTAACTGGAATTCTTTGATATTTCTTTCAGTCCATGTCAACCCCGGACCTTCATAAGTTAATGCAGAAAGTGGAGGGTGTATCCATACTCTGCGTATTAATTGGATGTATAATGGGTCTCTCTTATTTGATCGAAGTAAGTTTATTTACCTTTTCATCGAATGTATAAATAAAATGAATTCTTGATCACCACGTTCTCTGGTACGAGTATGCTAACATTTTGTATTTTACAAAGTAGGTATTACGTATGTATTTGTTTATTTTTAAATCTAATGAAATGCCATCCAGCAAAGGGCAATTGCATGTACAAAATGCAAAGGATCAGATAGTGCCTATTGGTATGTATAATTTGTTAAGTGATAAATCTACCACCACAATCTGGTTTACATATTTGCATGAAACTATTACGAGTCACGATCAATTTGAGATTAGTACTATGTACAATTGTACATACACGATACTACCTACTAAAGTACAAAATAATGTGCTGAGACAATGATTGGTACCATTTCCTGTCATTGTATGGTGTCTTCGGAGGAGCTCGTGGCTAAATAATAACAGCCGCTCAGGTCGATCTTTAGGTTAAGCCGTGCTTGCCTAGGTTGGTCTGTGGATGGGTGACCACCCATTACATACCGAGTTTCCTCCGTGCCTCGGAAAGCACGTTAAGCCGTTGGTCCCGGGTGTCATTTGTAGATCTTTGACAGTCGTTAGGTAGTCAGTGGCCCAAAAGTCTGACAACCAGTCTTACCAAGGGGTATCGTATTACCCAGTAATAACTGGGTTGTGGAGGTCTGACAGGCAGTCGCTCCACGTAAAATACTGGTATTCAGCTGCATCCGGTTAAGACTGGAAGCCGACCCCAATATAGTTGGGAAAAGGCTAGGCAGATGATGATGTATGGTGTCTTCGGCATGCTTATTGGCGTATTTCCAAACCTTGAGCATCTGTTCCTGCTGTTTTCTTTGAGAACATTGGAAAGCCTACGACCACGGGTGATGATGGTGATCAGATTTCCTACCGTTATTTAAAGTGGAACATCAGAACAGAACACGTTGCAAAAGTGCCAACAAGACACAAATGAAGAAGTAACATCAAAATTCTGAATCGCGCTATTAAAGTTATTGCGACTTGACCATATAGAAAAACCCGACTACAACAGTCGGGCAGTAGCCTAACAGACTAATCACCCGTTTGGTCGGAGGAACCCTTTTCTATGTGGGATGAAGAACTTTACATCCTGTTCTTCATATCTCCTAAACCCCCATAGTTTGCGTATGGCAATAGCAACCAGAGACGTCAATAATTTCTCAACTCAATGACTTAAAGCTATTTACAATTTATTTCGAAGCAATCAATAATGTATTTTAACATTGAGAATTAATCGGGTATTCAGTTCAAAAATAAAGTTTCTTGGAACTATTAGTTAATGTTTGTCAACTACCCAATTCTCCCTCTACGTGGATGTTTATATTGATTTCCCTGAACATGAACCCCGCAGGCGTTATCATTCGGTGTGTCCGGCGCGCACCTGACCGAGAGGCTGCGGACGCTAATGTTCGAGCACTTGCTGCGACAGCATGTAGGGTTTTTTGACGAGCGGGGCAACTCCACGGGCGCTCTGTGCGCCAAGCTGTCGTCTGAGGCCACTTATGTGCAAGGGGTGAGTATATGAGAACAGGAAAAGTGGTGGATGGGACTGAAAAGTTCCGGAGTAACGAATGCGCAAAAATATTCGCAGCGAGGGTAGGCTTTCTAGTGAACCGACAAACTTCATTGTGACATCCAGCTGATTCGAGATCATAGGACAGGACCAGCAGTTATCTTTGGGGATCCCCCGTGTTCATTGTCCAGCTGAGCGAGAATAACTTTTGGTAGAATGATAATGAGTATGTACTCGTACCTATGATAAATGTTTGACTTTCAATTCACGAGTTTGACTATTCCTGTAGGTAGCTTTAAATCTAGAAGATGGAACGAAATGAAGCAAGTTGTTCGCAATTACCTACTTGGTAGTCAGGTTATTATTTTTAGTACTTAGAGGACTTTTAAACTTAGCCCATACCAGCTTTAGCATAAAGCTGGTATGGGCTAAGTTTAAAAGTGATAAAGTATAAAACTGATTGGATACCAGCTTTATGCTAAAGCTGGTATCCAATCAGTTTCAGGGAGTCTTTTTTTATATCCTAATGTAGTCATTTATCATTCCCAGGCCACAGGTCAGCGGATAGGCATATGCTTGCAAGGCTTCGGGTCGATCGGCCTGGCATTGGTACTGGCCATGGTGTACGAGTACCGCGTGGGGCTGGTCGCGCTCGCCTTCCTGCCACTCATTGCCTTCGTCATATACCGCCAGATTAAGGTCACCAGACAAGAATCCTATGGAAACGCCAAGTCATTAGAAAATAGCACTAAGGTGCCTTTAAAACTACTACGCGCAAATACTAGTCAACTTTTTAGAGGTAGAAGGAGAGACTGGAAGCGAAAGGCAGAGAAACGGGTGTCGTGACGCAACTTGGGACAGGCCTCAATCCAGCAGCGGACTGAGGAAGCTGAGATTAGGCAGATAGTTCCACTACCGCGATGTACCCACGATGACGATTCCCTAGACTAAAATTCAGAATTTCCACTGCATAGCGATAATGAGAGCAGGTAGGTAGCGTTAATAGAAGATGATGTTTGTCAGATAGCGGTAGAGGCAGTGTCAAACGTGCGCACAGTGGTATGCCTGGGCCGGGAGCAGATGTTCGTCCGGGAGTACGTGAGGCAGTTGGCACCAGCACTCAAGTGTGCGAAGAGGGCCGCCCACTGCCGCGGACTCGTCAACGGACTCTCGCGCTCCATCTTTAATTTCATCAATGCCACTGCACTAACGTATGGCGGACACCTCATTGTGTCTGAGGGTATCCAATATGAGAATATCTTAGTGTGAGTACCATTATGAAGGTTAAGTATGAAGTAGCTGGTTGTATATAAATTAGAAGTTTGTTTGTTGTGTAGAAGATTGTTTTATATAAATTAGAAGCATTATTTGAGTTTTTGTAAGTGTGAGTACCATGTAGACTTTCTATTATGGTTAGTTGGGCTTATCCTAATCTTTATGGTTTTAACTGTAGCTTTGTTTTATTTTCCTATCTCTACACTGTGCTCACATATATAGAAGCAACAATATTGTACCCAGGACTATGTAACATATAACTTGATTTGAAAAGAGTGTCCATGAAGTTTCTTGCCCATTCTTCGAATGGGCAACTACCGTCCATTCACAGTTATTATGCCTGTGGCGGGACTGTAGGTAGCTTATTTTTGACTATGCAAAAGTGCCTGTCATGGGTCTATTTGAAATAAATGCTTTGAGTTTGAGTTTGAGTTTGTAGACCAAAAAATTGTTCCCCTTGCTGTAGATGTAGACAAGGCGCAAGATGTGGCTTTTTATTATCTCCCACAGTTCTGTTCTATTCTGTAGCAGTCTAAGATCCCTGTATTTCGTACATGGCACCACAGGAATTTCGAAAACGCACCTTTTCGTTGGTCATGACATGTTTATATTGTCATAAATGAAATTACCAGGACTACGCAATCATTGCAAATGGCGTCGGGTCAAGCACAGAACGCGTTCACGTACGCACCAGAGTTCGAGAAGGGAGTGAGTGCGGCTTCTAGGATAGTGGCACTGCTCGAATCCAAGCCGCAGATATATGATCCAGTCATGCCATTGGTAACTCCTTTTGTAAGTAATCTTGATTTGATTTTCAAATTTTTATTGTATTTGTATCTACATACATAATAGGTACATTATATTATCAGAATAATAAAATCAGATATTTCAGTTTTAGTGAAAAGTCACTAGTTTTGGCATAAACAGAAAATAAGCCCCTACCCGAAGGGCACGAGTCTGAAACTATAAAAAGTACGATTTTAGCGTTCTGTCATGATGCCCTACCTACTCAGCTATCAAGTTTTCATGCTGATCACGCTTGCTGAAAAACCCACTGGGTTGGCTCTCCTACTAAATACCAGTAGGGCCATGATTATGAGTTGAAAACATGAGAGAATTTCCGAATTCGTGTTTGAGGAGCTATACCTACTTAATACAATCTGAAAGCAATTCTAGGTGTTACGACTATCCCATAGTCCCAAACTTCCAACGTCTATTAGTTTGTAATTTTGCCTAGAGTCTGTGTTCATTGTTTATAGAGATCAAAAGGCGAGGCCAGCTTCGAAGAAGTCCAGTTCAAATACCCAAGCAGGCCGGGCGTGCGCGTTCTACGAGGTTTGGACCTCAAGGTATGTACGTGGCCCTCACAGAGGAGGGTACCAGAAGACAATTTCGTCACGTCCACATTTGTTTAACTCTTCGCTAATGATTCTTCGCTGTGGTAAACAGTAAATTCTGTGTTTAGGTGGAAAGAGGAAAGACAGTAGCGTTGGTGGGTAGCAGCGGCTGCGGCAAGAGCACCGTCACACAACTCATGCAGAGGTTCTACGACCCTGACGTCGGAGATGTCGTTAGTACAGTCATATCCAAAATATGTTCGTCATCTTAACAGTTATTTTTGTGTTTTGGACGACAAAATCTGCTTTACGAGCTCAGCATGATCTATTTTGTCATTATGCCAATACCTTTTCCTAACACTGACAATTAAATGCAAAAAAAATGATTTAAATGAAATTAATGATCATCAAATGGCCAGGCCATTAATTAAAAAGGTTTTGGGTTGATATTAACTCGACATTGGTTGGAAGTGTCTGTTCTTTTCTTTCTGTTTCTTGACATTTCCTACGGAAAATTTCGGTCTGCTCAGTGCTGACCTTCTGCCCATTCGAAAGGTATATTATCATATTATGTGTCCTGACTTGATAAAAGAAACAACAATTTATTTGAAAAATGTCGGAGGAATTTAAGACTTGACTATTCATCCATTGATGATAACAGACTGTTTGATGATATATGTATATATTAGCGTGATATGCTTAGGAAGTCATGCGCTCTAGTGCATGGCGTCTAAACTTAAATTCGGAATTGACACATAATATAAGTTGATTTTGCAGTCTGTGTCAGTGTCAGTGTGTATGTCTGTGTCGCTTTGATTGTCTAAACTATACAATAGATTTTGCTACTATTTAAAAACTTGAGCATCAACCGTGGGTTTACCGCATGCGGGCGCAAATTCGGGGAGGCGTTGGCTTGCAGCGTGCACCGGAAAGATCTCGCCTCTCCGAATTTGCGGCCTTTGTCTGATCCAGCGTTTAGACGGCATCCCACTGCCGGGGCTGTTGCTGTCGGAGGCTCGCTCGGGCTTCGGGCTGGTGTCGCAGGAACCAGTTTTGTTCGACTACAGCATCGCCGAGAACATAGCATATGGAGACTACGAGCGCAGCCCATCACACCAAGAAGTCATCGAAGCCGCCATGCAGGCGAACATACATAACTTTATCGTGTCCCTGCCAAAGGTGAGACTTGACAGATAGATACAATCATTTTATGAGCGAAATTGTAATACTTTTACAATATTCCTAATTCTAATGGTTTCAATGGCGGACTTGACAACCAGCTTAATATTAGTGCTCTCAGCTGTTGGTAAAATAGCTTTTTAGAAAAAGAAATAGGTAGGTACTCCATGACCTGCCATAACAGCTTTATATACCGTACCAATTTATTGGAGGGACAGTTTTATTCCGACTCATTCTTATAAAGCTGGTTTTAGTATATCAATACTCACAAAAGCAGTCGTTTTTTTTAAATTATATGTAGGCTATACACCATACACCTAATATTTAGCTTATATAATTGTATTGTATATTACAAATCACAACAAACACAAACAAATAGATTTATTTACATGTATTTATAATAATCACTCATACATCAACGGCAGCTTACATTGTCTACGTCAATATAATGTCGGGTGATGCCGGGACATAGTATACTGGTCACCACACTACGTCACCGTGACGTGTAGCGAGCGAGTGAGGTAGGAGGCAGCGCGCGGTCGTTGACGCCCTTAGCTGACCTCCAGTCGGTACGAGCCTCGCAACGACGCGCGCGCGTGTCTCTGTGACGTCTCGAAAACGCATGGTTCCCCATATTTACCGTGATCCGTAAACTGTTATTGTGTTTTGTGACTATTGTGATTGTGACTATCTTCTCCTTCTATGTCTTGTGTTGTGTGTGTGGACGTACCTCAATAGAACTGTGAGTAGGTACTACGTAGTGGCTTTCATTTAACTCCTGCCTACCCAACACACACGACAACACCTCGATAAAGATATTCTGTAGGTACTTCAGCAAACTTACCCAACTTCCAATAATTATGTCAATAAAGAAACAAAACAGATTTCTTTAAAGAAGATCCGTGTTTTGTTCATAAGTTTCTTCTGCTATCATATTCACGTCATTATTAAAGTACGCTTTTAATTGACAGGGTTACGAGACAAACATAGGGCCGAAAGGCATGCAGTTGTCTGGTGGGCAGAAGCAGAGGGTGGCAATAGCCCGAGCTCTAATAAGACATCCCAAGATCCTACTCCTCGACGAGGCGACTAGTGCTTTGGACACAGAAAGCGAAAAGGTCGGTGTGTGACTAGGGACAAGTCAGAGCGGATAAATTCGGCGAAAGTGTACGATACGTAATTCCGCGCCATATCGATCGTAGCAGGTTATAAAGCCGTTTAAAAATGTTGGCCTGATCAGTGACAAGATTCGCACTAATTTTTATGAGTAAATGCGTTAGGGCACGGCCCCATTGATGGCTATTAACTAGTAGCTAGGTGCTTTTTTGTGGTTCAAGAAAAGCTAAACTGCCATTTGATACACAAGGTTAGACAGAAATTGGAATATACTAGTTGACTAGCATACTTACTATAGCACAACAGCTTAATGTTAGTAGTTTTAGGTGTGAATCCAATCGTTACATGTTTGTTTGCTAGCTTACTAGTTAGGGAATACGAGTATCTTGCCAATGTTATAGTATGTAGCACAGCAATGAATCCGAACTCCATTGGCAAATAGTTTATTAGCTAATTGTCACATAGTTAATAGCTCTAAACGAAACCGTGCCTTCACACTTCATTTTCTAAAGTTATACCTCTAAACGCAGGTAGTGCAAGAGGCGTTGGACGCTGCGAAAGCTGGTCGCACATGCGTGACCATCGCCCATCGGCTGAGCACGATCCGCGACGCCGACCTCATCTGTGTGCTCGCCAAAGGACGGGTTGCCGAAGCGGGCACCCATCAGGAACTACTTGACAACAAGGGACTTTACTACGACCTACACGCTAATGCCAATTAAACACACATTTTCTAATTGCTGTTTCTTTAATTACCTCTACCCTCTCCTTGGTACAATAGTGTAACCGTTATTGTACCTCTAAGTTGGCATTACTGTAAAAATAAAAGTGATCTCTATGGTCGCAACCGTTGGGTCGCTTCCACAGACAAGTCCGTCAAGATGACAATGATGTTTATTCTCCTTGCAATAAGGTGCTGCTGGGTTGCACCTCGAGGTACAATTATTGTGAAAGTACTGGAGTTTAGTACTATTCTACAACAGTATTTTATATTTTGTTGGCCCGAGACTTGGCCAATGCCACGGCGTCGTCGGTGGCAGCGCATAGGTAGTTAACTATATAAGAACCTAGATATAAGGTAGGGGACACTGACGCCTGACGGACGATTATTGTACATTGGGTTTAAAAAAGTAAACTGTATCACTGCATAATCAAAATACCTTTATTTCAACTTAACATGCATTGTGTCTACTACAATTTGAATGATGTGAAGTGAAATTATCTGAAACAAAGAAATCAAATTTCAGTCATTGGTTGTATATTTTATATTAGCAGGTACTTGTTTTCCATTTTTTATACCTATGAGGTTATTACACACGATTAGTGTCTACTTAGGTAATGTCCATGGGGAACTTTGAAACAATGTGAAGAAAAAAGTCTAAGACTTAGTATTTTTAGTATGGACGTAGGTTAAAGAAACTTACGGTGTAGGTGCAACCATCGCAGCAGCAGTCAGCTGCGAAATGATGGACCCGGCGACGACGTTGCCGTAGTAGGCCTGTGCCGCCGCTGCGGCTGAGCCCGCGGCAATGCCGGCGCTGCCGAAGCCCAGCAGAGGTGCCACGATAGGAAGCAGGAGCCCCCCTGTACCGTAGATGACGGCACCACCGATCAAGTTGACGAGAACTGCGGCGATAAGCCCCATTCTTTACTGAAACATTTGTTAACAAAATCACTTAATTGTTTGCACTTATTTAATAACCGCTTCGTTGGTCTAGAGGTCGTAAGCGCTGCTGCTGCGCATGAGGTCCTGACTTAGATTACCAGGTCGGGCAGTGTTATTGGGTTTTCCATCAGGAATTTTTCAGTAGCAACCTCTCAACCTGGATATGTAGGTACCTGGTTTATAGGATAGGCTCGTCCCTTATTGAATGGGACTTGTTACACTAACACAACTTTACTGGTAATTGTGGGTAAACCTACTATCTATAAGAAATATGTACACCTCTGTGTAACTCTTCGGGGATACAGGCGTGACTTTATGTTGTGTTATTTAGCAATAACTTCACATTGTTAGTCTGCTAGTTGCGCAATTATAACAATTTGTATGTACTCTGAGGGATATAAGGTACTTGTATAATTTCAATTCCTAAACGTGTTTTGCCTATGATTGGCAACCTATGCTTTTTCACGCTTTTATGTTATATGTATATTAATAATGTCTAAATAGGCATGTTGATGAAATTCATGACTTAGATCAGTAGGTAATTTACCAAATAAAAGTAACTCCTAAACAAAAAAAAATGTGTTAAGAAGGTAGGTAATGTTCTGCGGGACTGTTCAAAAGAGATACCGCGGCCCTGGAACACAAAGAGCAAAGAAGGAGCATGTATGGGTTTTAGTCAGTAAAAGTCTGACACTCCCTAACACTCCGCCCAGAGCGGGAGGGGTCATTTAATAATTTCCAATCCGAAAAAAAAAAGAAAAAGGTAGATAATCTAAAATGAAGTACAACAAAGTACCTACTTAAAAAACGAAGCAAAAATGCAAGTGGTTACTGGTAGGCTAAATTATACCTACTTGATTTTGCATGTCTATGAGTAAGTATGTACCTACTTACTAACTGTCAATGTAGACACATGCTAATCTCACAAATACAAATAAAGTCAAAATATCTCAAGTGAACTAAAAATAAGCGTTATATTTTGTACGTCTAATTTTCAGGTAATAACTGCAAGAAATAGGTACTTTGATGACTTGACCGGGACCTATGTCTAGCAGTGGAACCGTAATGGCTAATAAATAAATTGCAAGACCTCTGTGTGAACAACGGATATTGATGAAGATATAAGTTTAAGCTGTCATGGTCACTAGCATTATCATTAACTCTAGAAACGGGATATTCATCATGTTTACTGTTTGAGTTCCCGATATTTCGGCGCTGTTGCAAGCACCATGATCACGGATAAACTGAAGTTATTGCGGGTGGGTATTTATAAGCAGACAAATCGGTCAACCCTCTTTCTTGTTCGTTTTTACAACAGCGCCGAAATATCGGGAAATCGAACCAAACAGTAAACATGGTAAATATCCCGTTTTTAAAGTAAATGATATTGATGAAGATGTCTCATAGATGACATAAGGCCTCACTCGATAGGAAAGCTTTCACAAGATTTTATAACAGGTGGAATGGACCATAGACGAGTCCACGTATTCAGTAATATAATTCCAAACCCCCACAGACATTTTTCATCGGTAATTAAAAAAAAAGATCAGCTGCTGTTTCCTACAAAAGTACAATACCTACACAGTCAAAATGTATGGTACAGTTATTTTTTTTTAAATTACCGATGCCAAATTTATATGTGGGGGTGTTCAACTGTTCAGAATGATGTACAAGTTACTGAACACTCGTTGTAGCGGTTTGTGCGTCGATGTCTCTTCTCCATCCTGTATTTTATGTATGACACAGATTCCCTAAGTTCTTACTCACCTACGTAGGTGACGTTGATTTAAAAAGTAACAAATATAGCTACCTATAAATAGGCATTCATTTTGTCCACGACACATCAATAGGTTGATACTTCGAAGGAGGCATCTTTGAAGCATTTAAAATAACACAAAAATTTACAAAAACACACTTTAGCTCTTCAATAAAAAATAATGAGTTTGGTTAACAACATTTTTCTTTAGGTAGGCTAATATAAAATGGCGTCGGTGGCCCATACGACGACCATAGTTGACGATACATTCTGGTTAATTTAACTCAATTTTATAGACAGGAGTTGGTTAATACTTTCACTTTTTAAATAACGTTTCATGCGATGAATTATGAAAGGAAAAAATCTCACCGCTTGGAATAAATATGAACTCTGCACTGGATACTGTGTGACTCTCTGAGCAATAACGCGCAATGCACTGAAGCTCTTACCCTTGAGCTCATATATAAAGACTTCAACAGGTAACTAAGGAACTAAAACTCACTGCACTATACTCGCCCCTATGTCATAGACTGAACCAAACATCGACTGCACTGAACACAAAAGTGAAAACTGCGCGAGAATATCTCACGTTATAACAATTACTGGTGATTCCCCCGGTAAAAATAGCAAGTCACTCCGCTGCAGCAGATACAAATAGATAATGCATAAAACAGGGTTCCGTATCTTTACTCACCACCACTTTATAACTCACCGACATGAAAAAATTTTAAAAATAAAAATACGTTTTGACTGTTTTAACAGATATGACAACTTACTCTGTACATTTTAGAAACTTGTTTATAAGTTTCTAAAATGTAGGGTAGCAGTAAAAATGTAATCAAGCCAAAGCGTACCTTAACATACACGGAGCACGGAAAGTTAGTAAAAATAAGGAATATTTTTAAATGTTATCATGGTTTGTGCATTTTTTTTTCATTGGCTGGTGTTTAAAATTATGTCATACATTTGCGAAGCCCAATGTAGAGTTAATTTGATGATTTTTTGGTAAAAAAAACTGCGTTCACTTTTTTATTAAGTACTTTTTATTTTTACAGGCATAGGTAATGTGTGTAATACGTCTTTTTATAATGTTTATAAGATTAGTATTTTACAGGTTTTAAATAGGATATTATTAGCAAGTAGCTTCCGCTCGCGGTTGCGTCGGCGTATTTTTTTTTTGCAAGCAATAAGTTGTCATTTTTTTATCGCAATCGGATGAACGGTATGGCAGCACATACAATACGAACGATAATGGCGTAAGAATGAGTTTGTATATACTTTTATCTGATACATTTGAAATCCATATAATCGATTTACTTACACTATTGTTATGTTTTGTGTTGTATTACATTATTCTTTCCTACGTATTATCTGTACATCTATAGATACAAATAAATGAAATTGAAATACCTGTTTGCAATATCAAAATAACAGCTTTTTACTGAATGCATATGAAAATATATTATACGACACCATTTTTTCAATTTTTTTTTGTGTCTGTTGTTTGATCCTGCTAATCTCCGAAATGGGCCGATTTTGACGGTACTTTTACTGGCAGATAGCTGATGTTATAAGGTCTAACTTAGGCTACTTTTATTTTAGAATAAGAATTAGGGTTCCGTGTAAAATGAAAACCCTTGAAATTGGTAACAAAATCCGACTAAAAACGGAAGTCATATTTCTTTATTAATTTCATGCGAACGAAGGTCGCAGGCAACAGCTAATTTAATATAAAATTCTCTAAAATGACCAGATGACTAAAATGTAGCAAGAAACTAATACAAAGATTTATTAAAATAACATTAAGTATACGGAACCATCGCGCGACGCCGTTGCTGAACAGAAATAGACCTGTAGATACCTATATTATCTGTATGCGCCGTAGCGGGGAACTCCCTCTTATAGAGAATGTTGCCGCTGGCAGAAAATCAATAAATGGCAATGTCATCTATTATCAGTGAACGATATTAGTACGATTAAGAAGTCATTATTAATAGATACTAATCAGGTGAGATAACGCGATTTGTTTTACGAGTAAACAGTTGTTATTGCGAATACGAGAGGGTTTTTTTGGTTTGTGGACGTTTTTCTTTTTGAATAGAATAAAAATAGCTAGAAATAGCAAATCATATTTGAAAACTTTCTTTTCGACACCGTAAATGACGTCATGAATATAATTGATCTGTTAAATTTGGAGGCAGGATTGCGATTGTGTTACGCATTAACGTTTACCTAACCAAGGTTTTCATGAACCTACTAAATATGTAATTTAATGACCTGCCTAAAGAAAAATATCGGCTCTATTTTGCAAAAGCCATTACCTACTTATTTTACTTACCTATTATAAATGCGAAAGTTTGTGAGTATGGATGGTTGTATGGACGGACGGATGGATGTTTGTTACTCACACACATATCTGTGTGCTTAATGTAATTTAAATCCGTTCACCTTATTCACCAGATATGGCTCCAGCCGACTTCTTCGAAAGAATTTGAGTTTAGGAAAAAGAAAGAAGTTCTTTCTTTTTCCTAAACTCAAATTATCACTTCGTGGCGCCCGTTTTCATTCGATAGAAGACATAAAGCGTTTAAATAATGTTTTGATGATTGGATTATTCGTTGGCGTAAGTGTATCGTTTCTGAAGTAGCATACTTTGAAGGCGATAAAATAATTTTGTATGAATAACCAACATTTTATGTATTATTGATTGTTTCCCGGTAATTTCTTGACAGAGTAGTATTACTACGTATGTAGTACTTACTTAAAATCAAAGACATACAAATATTTACGAGCGATAGAATAGATGGGACAAGGCGAAGAAAATCGTAATCCAATACTTGTTACTACTTAGAACAAATTGTTCTGTCTAGTGTCACACGCTCGCTTGTCAGGTAGCATTCGTGTGTCAAATAGAAAATGTTCGGGATCAAAATTTTTGTATGAGAATATTCCCAATGTCCGCTCTATAAGTCTTTTAAATCTCTTTGCTTAAAATAAACACTTACCTACTTAAGTTTCGCTGCACACGTCTTTCCTAAACACTCTGTACAATAAGATTAGTCTCAAACTCTAAGCAAGTTGTATCTTTCCAGTTTACCGACTGCCACTTAACGTGGTTCAACACCGACTGTGTCACTGTGCTTTCCTTGCCTACTAAATATTCTACATCACCTCAAAAGGGCCATAATGCCACGCTTATTCACAAGTAGCTCTTGCGCCGTTAAATCCGCCGCGTCCGCGTTAAATTATTATAAAAATATTATTTCCCTATTTGAATAGGATTTTTTAAACAATTTCATGGGTTTTCATTTTTTTTTCACAGATTCTTTTTCTTAAATAAAATAGCCTAAGTCACTTCTTATAACATCAGCTATCTGGCAGTAAAAGTCCCATCATTTCGTAGATTAGTCGGAACAAACAGACAGACTAAATATTTTATAGCAGTACCTATGTAACACATAAAATACACACATTACACACGTCGGTCTCTACTGTCTAGTGGTCATAAGCGGTACTGCTGAGCATGAGGTCCTGGGTTCGATCGAGCAAACTGTTTGATGGATTTTGGACCCGGTTGATGGCATTACGGTCTCGCCCTTATTACATGAAACATAACTGGAATGTGGGTGTCCTATTAGGCAAACCTCTGCCGTACCCTTCGGCGATTATAGTCGCGAACACGCGATGTTATGTTAATGTGTATTTCCTTAATGTGTGGAATGTTATAGTTTTAATTAAAGGAATACGTGAGAACAATAGGTGCAGCATGTAAGTGGGTCATGCATTTAATCTATGGATTCATGTTTTTTTTATACCCGACGCTTGCAGATTGTGTAAATATAAAAAAAAAGTCTGAGGTGCAGACGCCAGCACAATAAGGTACCCGAAACTGTCAAATTTTCCCAATCAACCTTGAACCTAATGCTTTCGCGATAAAGTTGAAAATCTATTAAAGAAATTTGACAGATTGTAGTAGCTTGATGTGCTGGCGTCTGTACCTTCTTCTTTCGTCTGCCTAAAGTGCAACTGGTTTTGCTTTTTTCTAGCCAGCCAGCCATGCCTGTATTGTAAATCCCGCTACTCGTCGTTATCACCACCTATAATATTATTTATTATACTGCATTCATTCATATACTACATGGTCATTCATGTATATAAATAATAATTATGTTTATTTCTTATCACTAATGTTATAGTGGACAGGAACTACTAGTCTATACATATACATATTTATTTATTTATTGATAGGAGAACCAACAGCTATGACAAATGAATTACAGTTGTATAGGCAACACAGAGCCAATTACAGGTTCTCACGAGTAAACTTAGAAAAGATAGTAGAAATTTTAGGATCACTAGATAACAAGCACGATAAAAATAAAATAAAAGGATTTAAAATAAGATACAATAAGCACTATAAACACTCTGACACCAGGTTAGGCATTAATGACACGAGGAAAAAAGAAAAAAAAAACTATTAAGATATTTTGATTGCCCTTTCCCTTGAGCTCTATAATTATTATACATATAGACTTCTACAGATAACGAAGGAACTAAATCTCACTGCCCTATAGTCGCCCCTACTATGTCATAGAGTCTATGACATAGTAGGGGCCCTATGACATAGTAAGCCTTAATTCTGACTCACTCGCCTGCCAGTCACCCACCCGCCATTACGTAAATTTTGTCGCGAACCCCCTACCGTCGCATGGCGAACCCCTAGGGGTTCGCGAACCCCACTTTGAGTAACCCTGCATAGACTGAACAAAACGTGGGTTGACTGCACTGAACATAAGAGTGAAAACTGTGCGAGAAAATCTCACGTTATGCGTTTAACCACAACTGGTGATCATAGCAGGAAACTCCGCTCCGGCAGTCGATACCAATAGATAATAAAACAGGGTTCCGCCTCTTTACTTCCCGTAAGAATTATAACTCGCTTACATGTTTTTTTTTTTTAAATAAACATTTTGACTAACGCACAGTAACAGATTCGACAACTTACACTTAAACAAAATTTTCTAAAAATTGAATTAAAAATTTGACCGCAAGATTATTGCTGTTGTAGGAAGGATAGATGCTATTTTCTACCTTACTACTCCCCCCTCTGTCTCGTTGGTCCAGTGGTCACAAGGACGACTGCTGAGCATGAGGTCCTGGGTTGGATGTTGGGTCGAGCAGAGTCTGAGAATTTCTCAGTAGTAGCCACGGAGTCTGAATTTGTGCCCGCTTGATGGCAATAGGCTTGCCCCTGTTACTTGTGGCTTAACTATAACTGGAGTAATGTGGGTGACCTTGTTAGGTACACCTCTGCCTAACCCATCAGGCCTGAGATTACAAGGCGTGATGTTGTGTGATGTTCTAACTTTACTACTATTTATGTACTTAGCGACCCCCCCGACGCAACGACGCGAACGATAACATAATAATACCTATGTCCATTACATTATTACATTATTGGACTAAACATAACTCGTGAAAAATGGGTGTACCGTGTAGTATACTAACTTGTGAAAAAGTTGGAGCTTTGACCCCCAATAACTCCGTAACTAAAAGGTTCCCAGGTATGGTCTAGAACAAAAGAAATATCGGAATAGCGGGGAGAACAAATGCCTTTCGGCTTCGTTAAGTGTCCATTTACACCCTTTATGGATGAAAGAGGTGGCGAGGTTATCTAGACGCGCATCACAAAGGCTGGTTCGAGGTGGCGCAGGAGAAGAGTACCTGGAAGGATGTGGGGGAGGCCTTTGCCTAGCAGTGGGACATTCAAGGCTAATGAAAAAAAATGTGGATGAAAGAGACGTGCTGCGCTGTCCTTAGGTATAGGTACCCACAGCTTCAGGTTTAAAACTTTTTATAATGGTCTTCTTCTTCTTCATCGTGTGGTTAGTGCCTAACCTTGTGTCAGAGTTTTATGCTGCCCCTGGGCCTCTGACTTGGCTTATTATAATGCTGATAGTCTGTTACAATTTCACGTTGTATTGTTTTTTTCAGTCATCTTCGCACAGCGGAGCCCGCTTGCTTATTCATTTATAGTTACGTGTTTCGTACAAACTAAAGTGTTAACAGTACCAAGGAAATACACATGATTATTTTAAACAGCTAGAAAAAGAAACTACATCATTACATAATTATGAAACCTTTATTTCAACATTACATACATTCTATCTGTGTAGCCTTTACAATGCATGATGATGTTATTGGTGTGAAATTATCTGAAACAAAGAAAACAAAGATTATATTATCATACAATTACAATTAAAAAACAAAAATTCTTTTTTCATGTAAATGAAAAATGACCACGATACAGCGCGTTGAAGTCTCGCGTGACGTCACAACTTCTGTTACTTTTGACTGTCCAGTGACGTGTCTCTTGAACTTTGATGCGCTGTATCGTCGTAACTTTTTGATCATGTGACAAAAAAAAAATACGTGTCCAACATTTTTTGGTTATCTAACTGACGGACTAAATATTTTTGTTTTTATTTCGATGTTGTCAAATAGCCTATTAGAATTAAATGATATTTATTTTTATCGTTTTAGAAAAGGGAGGAGATTAATATTTTTTACCTAGAGGACGAAGAGGACTCAAAAAATTAGTAATTTGTATCATAATTATATTCATTCAAACATTAAAATTGGTAAAATACAAAATAAATCTTAGAAGTTATGTAGGTTATACAAAGTTTGATGCCTTAACTAGCATGAACCTGTATCACAGGCGGCATGAGTTCTGACAAATTAGGTACCTACTATTAGAACAATAGATCTGTTAACAATATTTAACATAACATCACGCCTTGTAATCCACGAAGGGTTAGGCAAAGGTGTACCTACCTAAAAGTACAACCACAATTCGCCAGTTATGTTTAAGTCCCATGTAATAGGGGGCGAGCCCATTGCTATCAACAGGACACAAATCTAGACTCCGTGGCTGCAACTAAACAATGAAATTCCTGATGGAAAAACCCAATAACTCTGTCCAACCCGGGAATTGAACCCAGAACCCCATCCCATGCAAAGCAGTGCTCCATGACATCATGACTGACTCGCTATTCAAAAGTCTAGATCAAGGAGGCAGTCACAAAATTTAAGTTTTAAAATAGTAAGATTATGTGTTAATTTATTATGGAAATTATACCAAATTTAATTTTCGCTATCATTACAACTAGTAACTAGATAAAAATACAAATAATTAATGTTTATTAGTGAAGCAATTATTATTTCCTATATTTATTTTCTTTACATGTAATTAACATTTTTAAATATTGCTATGCAAAGGAATATAAAAAAACATTTAAAAATATAAAAAATAGTAGCCCACGCCGCATTGGGAACAGTGTCCGAGCTACCGGTGGTCAGGGCTCTTGAGAGAGGAACCTCCTAATGATATGCAATTATAATTGTTATGCCTTTAGCCTGTATATCCTTTAGTATCTTTGCTAGTCATTACAGGTAGTCAGTGGCCCGAAGGTCTGTCAACCAAGGGGTATCGAATTACCCAGTACTAACTGGGTTATGGGGGTCAGAAAGGCAGTCGCTCCATGTAAAATACTGATATTCATCTGCACCCGGTTCGACTGGAAGCCGACCCCAACATAGTTGGGAAAAGGCTAGGCAGATGATGATGTCTAGCTTTTACTAAATGGTCTAAGTCTACAAAGTGGCAAGAAACGTTTACAGATGAAGGTTATAGAGACTCACCGAAGCCCATTGGCGCAAAGACCTGATGCAGGAGACCCCCTGTGAAGTAGTTGACGGCTTCTCGGACCACGTTGTCAATGGCAGTGGCCAGAAGACCCATTGTTTACTGAAACATTGTTAATTTTTTTATTGTTTATACCGTTAGTATTTTATTGGCAGTGGTACACACGGCGGCACATGAAGCTGTACATTTCCAGTATAACTCGGCTTCGCTTTGTAAAGATTTCCTGTACAATGAGAGATCCGCATAAACTGCTTTTGTAATACTTGATTGGCCGTCGTGCGCACAAAAAAGGCCTTCTCATGTTTGCTCAGACCAGTAATCACTACATACAGGGTGTAAACGGACCCTTCACGAAGCCGTCAATCAAGCATTCTGTACATCAAACTAAGTAACTCTACGCAAAAATTATTACTGGGAAACGACTTTTTTTTTTGGGGTGAAAAACCACGTTTTACTTTAAAACTCAATGTTACGCACTCAAAACTTAGTACTGATGGATGCTTTGAAAAGTAAACGGGTCATGGAGTTAATTAAAAAGTTAAAACCTTAAAAAGTAACTTAACTCCTTATTACTTATTAAGATAAAAATATAAAACGAGCACAACAATAACACCCATGTGCCTACTTTAAACGCGGTGAAACAATCACTGTGTCATGGGCTTTAATAAACATGTATTGTATTTTTCTATGATTGTACCTCAGCTCATGCACACCTACCCGCATTAGCGCATAAGATGTCGTGCACTTAGTTCTGTTATTCTATTATTTTCTACAATTACCCTTTTACGAGTTTACTAAAACTATTACGAAATTCTAATGTCATTTTTGTTACTGACTTATTGTATCAACTCACTACGCAAATCGGCCTCATGTATTTATAAGTTATAATATTGTATTTTCTCTGTAAGTGATTGTAAATCTTTTGAGAAAATAAATGTCTAAAACCGTAAAAGTGATAACCTGTGGTTTCCCAGGTATTCTCTAGAAGAAGAAAATGATCCCAATGATGGGCAGAATATGTGGTTTTCGTTTTCGTTAAGGGTCTTTTTACACCCTTTATAGTACCTTGGCTTTGTTTATATGTAGATACGGGTGTTAGTCAGTTGTAAGTTATGTTGGCAGAAGGTCCCTAAGCGTTTTCACTTTTACAGCATAGAACGCGTTGATCCCTAAATAATACAAATAAAAATAAAAGAGGATTACAAATTGATTGACTGTTCTCCTTGACAAAATATTGTGGTCGGTATCTCCGACCAAGACATGATAAAATAAAGATTAAGAATAAATAATTTTTAATTCATTTATTGCATCAAATATAGTAGGTACATGAAGTTCTTATATAAAATATTTAGTAACACACATTTGGCCAATATACAGGGTGTAAGCGGACCCTTCACGAAGCCGTCGATCAAGCATTCTGTACATCAAACTAAGTAACTTTACGCAAAAATTATTTTAATTATTAATATTGTGAAAAAGTCGGAGCTTTGACCCCCAATATCTCCGTAACTAAAAGGTTTCCAGGTATAGTCTAGAACAAAAAAAAATATCGCTTTCAATCCATCCATCAGGACAATATTCTGAGTGAGTTACATTGAGTAAAAAAAATAGTTTCCCAATAATAATTTTGGCGTAAAGTTACTTAGTTTGATGTACAATTCTGTACATTACAATAACTTGTGAAAAAGTTGGAACTTTGACCCCCAATATCTCCGTCTCTTTGACGGGGAGAACAAGTGTGTTTCGGCTTCGTTAAGGGTCTTTTTACACCCTTTATAGCATGCAATAGTACAAGTTTTTACACTTAAAAACAACAATTCTGTTAGTTTTAAAAAAGGCATGAAATATCAATAAGATCTTGGAATTGATGTAAAAAATCATACCGTTTAGGAATTAATAGACGCTCTGCACTTGAAAAAATCACTGAACAGTACTTGCGCAATGCACTGAAGCTCTCTTGCCCCCGAGCTCGCTTTTGTAGACTTCATCAGGCAGATAACTAAGGCACTGACTCACTGCACTTTATACTCGCCCCTATGTCATAGACATCGAATAAAGTACTGCAATGTGTGAAATTTGTGCGAGAAAATCTCACATTTTTGCAGCAATTGGAAAACCCCTCAGCCTACACTCTGAGTGGGCACTCTGTCCAATAGACAAAAACACGGTTCCGCAGTATCTAAAAAGTGTTTCAGTTTAGAGACTACCTATGCCCGCGGCTTCGCTCACGTGACCGTGCATTATTTTATGAACGAGAGTAAATTATAGATGCATCTCAAGATCTATCCTTGGTCCCAGCGGTTAATATCCTTAACGATAAAAAAAAACTTATTTTTAAATGCACATCAAAAAACTTATCTCCCGTCAATTTATTTACATCAATTAAATATTTTTTACATCAAAATAATTATTGTAATGCAAACAAATCTTTAACAAAACTAGTACTAAAAATAATCCGAAAATATGCATCAATATTTGCGCGACAAAAAAGTCATCCAATTTACCAGAGCATGCAGCGTCATAGTGACACATATGTATGTATAACAAAAGAGCCCTATTTGAAGAGTGTGTACACCAATTTTCGAGTCAATCGACCCAGAAAATATTAAGTTTCACAGAAAATTCAACACTCCATTTCACCCTCTTAGGGGTGGAATTACCTACTCTTTACAAAGAATACACCCAGAAGCGTAGCGTGCCTTGGCGGGGCCCCGTATATAAATTTGTTTGGGGGCCCTTAGGAAGGGTAACGATTTCTCACAAAAGAAAAAAATAATGCATAAAATTAAAAGAAATATTTATTAATCACTAGCTGACCCGCGCAACTTCGTCTGCGTCAAAAAAAAAAAAAAAAATAGATGTTGGCCGATTCTCATAGATACCGGATAAGCACAAAAAATTTCATCAAAATCGGTCAAGCCGTTTCGGAGGAGTATGGCAACGAAAACTGTGACACGAGAATTTTATATATTAGATAATTATCTATCTGTCACTTTTTCCAAAATGTTTACAAACAATTCAAATTAAATATACACTATCCATGCCTTTTTTCGGCAAACTGATTTATTAAATCATTTATAGCTGATGATGACTTTAGTTTTTCTAAGTTGGGGGCCCCCGTGGTCCGGGGGCCCCGTATAATTGATACGGCAGATACGGCGGTAGCTACGCCCCTGAATACACCCTTCAAATTCCATGTCTCTAGGACCAGCGGCGGTTTGGGCTGTGCGGTGATATATAAGTCAGTCAGTCAGGACATTGAATTTTATATTGGGGGATGATTTTCGAAAAACTGTGATACACGTATCTCATAATTTTAACTGAAGAGTATGTACACAAATTTTCAAGTCAATCGACCGCGAGAATAAAAAGTTTCATAGAAAATTAAACCTCCCATTTCACCCTCTTAGGGGTAGAATTTTGTAAAGCCCTTTCTTAGTGGATACTTACTCTTTACAAAGAATGCACCCTCCAAATTTCATGTCTCTAGGACCAGTGGTTTAGGCTGTACGATGATATATAAGTCAGTCAGTCAGTCAGTCAGGACTTTGAATTTTATATGTATAGATAAGGACAAGCAAAGTAGATTGATAATTCATGGAATTATTAACTATCTGGCTGGCATAGTTAGTAAGAGATAATCACAGGATAATCAATGATTCTATTCGATTGATTAGATAGTTCGAATCGCGTACGGGGCATGTAAATACTTTTTGATGTATAATGTTTGCATTGCAAAGTTGTTGTATAATAAAGTTAATTTTAATACAACTGGGGTAAATTCGTCATTTACATCAAACGTTGTAGTTATATAACTTGCGGGCATGGATTAATTTTATAAAGAAAACATAAGTCAAAAAAAAAAATAGATACCCTCAAATTAAAACACCTTTCGATTAGACAGAGACAAAGATAAAGTGACTCGGACGATAACAGACAACAATTTCATCGGCGGCGGTGAGGGCGGCGAGAGGGTTCGGAAAAAAGTTGCTAAAAAACATCACGTGATTTAGGGACGACCTTTATGGTAATCTGTTACAATTTCACGTCGTATTATTTTGTTCAGTCATCTTCGCACAGCCGAGCCCGCGTGCCTATTCATTTATACTTACTTATTTCGGCCAGTTTCTTCATCAAAAGTAACAGTCAAAGCAATGTCATAAAGTAAAAGTAACGGTTAAATACGTTTCTTCACAATTTTAGCCGTTGGTTTAACTGTTACTTTTGCCTTTAACTTTTGCTGCTCAAAAGGGGGCTGCTAAAGCAAAAGTCACTGTTATTTTGACATAAGTCATATAGATATCACTGCATTTATTTCCTAGATTTTATTGTAATATTAAAATGTTATCACAATCTTCGTCCAGTGAAAGTTCAAGTTCATCAGACGATGAATATATCATAAGTTATTTAACGTATAGGCGTAAAAAGTTTAATGTTCGCAAAGATCATTTCCTATGGGACGAGGCTGATTTTCTGTTCCGATACAGAATTTCAAAGGAAACCGTTGCTTATCTCAGCATGATGTTACAAGATAAACTGACGCCAACCACAGAGAAGTAAGTTCATCTTCAGTTTGTATTTTGTATTACTACCAGCACTTATTATGTAACAGCTACCCGCAGGTCCTATTTCCGCAAAAAATCTCTCCTTGGAAATGTCAAGAATAGTCTAAATTCATTACCTTTTGATAATTACAGGAATAAAGCTCTATCTGTGAAAGAACAATTATTGCTGGCATTACGATTTTATGCACCTGGATCAATGCAACAAGTTGTGGGCGATATAGCTGGCGTACATAAAAGTAGTATGTAAATGCGTTTTCAGAGTATCACACGCTATAGCTTCTTTAGCAGGGATGTTTGTACAAATGCCAAGAAATGAACAACTAGAAAGCATATCTTGTTAAGTTTACGACATAGCCAGATTTCCAAAAGTAATTGGAGCTATTGACTGTACCCATATAGTAATTATATCACCTGGTAGGCGATATTTTTTGCTAACCTACACTGCAACAATTTCCCAGGACAAATAGTATCCTATGTGTTAATCCAGGACATGGTCTGTGTGTGTGCCCTTTCAAAACAAAATCCTAACAAAATACAAAATGTCCTAACATCTCTACTAACATTCACATTTCACAAAATATGCATTATTACAAATAATATCTGTTCCAGGAGGTGAAAGGGCAGAGCTGTACAGAAATAGGAAAGGTGTATTTTCATACAACGTGCAAACAATATGTGTATTTACATTATTCGGGCGCTCTTACGTCTTTCTCGCTGTATACATCCCAGCATGCAGTACCATCGACCCTGGATGATATAGAGGTTGCACAGATGGTGCCCGAATGTGTCTTTTTTAACATGATTTTTTATAAAAATAAAACTTTATAAAACCATTATTCCGTTTTCTTACTTAAACTTCTTACGTAAATGTACGTTTGATGAGACCGTACACCAAAAGTAAATCACCTGGTAGGTAATATTTGTTGCCAACCTGCTCTGCAACTAGGTACTTAATTACCCAGGACAAACAGTATCCTATATGTTAATCCAGGATATGGTCTGAGTGCTATAAATATCTTTTGGCGCTTCATAGAGGTTGACAGGACAGCGCTATTAGTAGACATTTGTGAAATGTATTGAAAAAATAAAATAGCAGCTTTAGTTCTGAATTTGCCCACGCTATATGTGTGGTTATAAATCATGTTATTCCAGCCAAACCCAAACATAAAAACATATGCTGTGATTGGCTTTTATCTTAGTTTGATCGAGGTCTATCTTTTGAGAGTATTTTTACGAGTGAAAGTGAGTTTTTACGAATGTTACAATAAATCCTTATTCATTTTACCTATTTTTAAAGAACTTATACTTGTCTTTTGACACTACTTGACAATGCTATTGCGGTGCTGTCATGTGTAAAAAAACCTCCCCACGAGTATTTGGGGAAATTACGACGTTTGTGTTGTGGCAACTCTATTGACTTTTAGTTTTGCTTTTACTTGGATGAAGAAACACATTTCCTATAATATCAGCAATGGTCAAGTAAAGGTTAATACTTTTACTGTTAACTTTAGTTGTCGATGAAGAAACTGGCTGCAATGTTACTTTACTCGTACAAACTAAAGTGTCAACATTACCAAGGCCAGAAAAGGAAACAACATCATTACATAATTATGAAACCTTTATTTCAACATTACATGCATTGTATCTGGTACAATGTGAATGATGTGAAATTACCTGAAACAAAGAAAACAAAGATTATATTATAATACAATTACAATAAGAATTGAACGATTCATTTTTTTATCGATCTAGAAAAGGTAGGGGGCTAATATTTTACGTGTTTCGTTTAGATTACCAATTCTAAAATTCAAAATAAATGTTATCCATAAAACCCACATTAAATTATATCATCCATAAAACCCACGGCTGTTGTGTTATTCAAAGTCATACAATATTAATAAACACGACAAAAAAAAAAAATCAAACAATAAAATTGGTAAAATACAAAATAAATCTTAGAAGTAAAGTAGATAAATACAAAGATGAATGCCTGTACTAGCATGAACCTGTATCACAGGCGCCATGAGCTCAGACAAATTTACTATTAGAACAATAGATCTGTTAACAATATTTAACATAAAATGACGCCTTGTTGTAATCCTCGAACAGTACACCTCTGCCTATCCCAGACAATATGGACATGTTAAACGCTATCATTACAAGTATATTATAAGAATACAAATAAGTGCTGTTTATTGGTGGCGCAATTATTATTGTTATGTGTAGCTTTTACTACATGGTCTTAGTCTGCAAAGTGGCAAGAATGTGTACAGATGAAGGTTTGGAAACTTACGGTGTAGGGGCAACCATAGCGGCAGCAGTCAGCTGCGATATGATGGAGCCGGCGACGACGTTGCCGTAGTACGCCTGCGCTGCGGCCGCGGTCGAGCCCGCAGCGATGCCGGCGCCGCCGAAGCCCAGCAATGGCGCAACGACCGGGGCCAGGAGACCCCCTGTGCCGTAGATGACGGCACCTCCCACCACGTTGACGGCAATGGCAGCCAGAAGACCCATAGTTTACTGAAACATTGTTAAACGGTATTATTGTTTAAACTGTTGGTATTGTATTGGCTCTCTTCTTTGTCCTTTACATTTCTAACATTGTGTAGACTACTTAGTACTATTGGGTACTTAGTAAACAAAAATTCGTGGTTATTGGTTAACTTGGTTAATATAAATTTTCGGCTTCCTAAAGAATGTTTCGGAAATAACAGAAAATAACTTCGAATCGGTCCCGAATGAAAACCAAACAAATTTGAAGATTTTAATATCTGAATACAGAAACTTAAAGATAGGTTACCTAGTCCTAGGTCCTGAAACGCTGCAAATAGTTGAGTACCTACTAGAGCATCCAATCTCGCAAGTGCGTGATCCCGCACCTGTCTTGCGGGATCTGAAATGCGGGATTACTCATGCGGGATTGAAAAAATTATATGTATGAGCTCAGACGAGACGTTCTGATTATTTGTAAGAAACAGCAAAGCCTCATCAATAAGTTATTTAACAACAGTCCCATGGAACTCGTGCGTGATTTTTCTATAGCATTTGTATGGAAAATACATTAGTTTTCCGTTTTTGACTTACAGCTAAAAAAAATAATTTTAATTTTATGTTGGCTGAATCTTGTGTCGGAACACTGGGGCACTTGCCCCAGCCTGCGCTCTGACCCGAAGCTAAGAATTTTTAGGCAAAATTAATATAATGACAAAATTAAATATTAATTTGTGTACCTCAACATTTTTCACATTAAAATAAAAACTTGGTTAAGGTCAACAATGACGGAAAACTGTGTTGTTGGCCTCTGTATGATGAGTGTGCGTAGAAAGAGGGTTCTGGAAGCACAACATACATTTGAAAACGAAAGAACATCGGCCAAATTCGACCTGACCAAAATAGGAAACGACCACCAATGATTGATATATCAAAAAACGGTGACTTAGGTGTATATTTAATTACGGGGTCCAGCTTATTTTATTCGAGCCAGTAAAATAATTTAGCTTTGTAATAAAAACCCCATTTCCTTACTTCTTTTTATATGTTTTGAACGCATCTAAACCCGTCCCGTTTTTATCTGTGGTTCACGTTTCATCATAACATTATAATGACACTACCAGTATGCGTTTACTTTTTTAAATACTAGATTTTATTAAAGATTTTTCATTTATTTTCGTAGTGTATTAACAATAATATCATTTTAAGATGGGGAAATGGATTAAGTATTCCGAAATGAGTTGCAAATGATAGGTTGGCATTTGTACTAATTCGTAGAACGGAACGTTCTATGATGACATGACAGCTGTCAAAGCGTTTACCGCGCAGTCCTTCGTTCGTTTCGTTGCTCTTGCGTCGTTGCGTACTTAGAACATAGTAGTACGGTTTTAATAGAAAATGGTATATCAGGGAGAGAGGGTATAGCAGAGTATTGTTGCAAGCTGTTTGGTAGGGCGACGCACAGTTGGATGTTGTGCCCATCTCATGACGATTGTGGTACCTTGGATGGGCTCGACACCAGTCAAATATTTCTGCACCTGCTGAATATTTAGATTCAGTTGTTGTAAGGGAAGACATATAATAAATTAATACTTAAAACCATATTGGTGTTTTATTTAAGGTGTCCTTTTATTATCTTTATTCTACCGATCTTTGAGATACGACAGATATTACGTTATATTTTTTAGTATAAGATAAGGCAAGGAATCATTTTATATATTTTTCATAATAATTTACAACTTACTAAGAAACAATCTAGCTTGGCTGTTGTATAATCATACCCTGATTCATGCACACTGCACCTGTCTAAGGTACATAACAGTGAAAGACTAGAAAGCTTATCGACTCATTTTTGTGGTTTTAGCCATTGACTTATAAAAATATTTATTACTGTTTTTATATCAATGGTTTTAGCTGAGGTCCGAGTCGTAGTAGCAGAGAGTCATGGCTGCAGACGACTTATTACATCATAACCTCAAAAGTGACGCAATACATAAGTGTACCGCTCTATGATCTTCGGCTTTTAAATAATATATTTTCAATTTGGGATTGATGATTGTGCCTAGGGGAACGGATTAATCCATACACTAGTCATGTTCGCGGTATTTTATAGCCAGGTCACAGCATGTATGGGCCGTGAACGATGTTCTTTTAGCTAGATTTAGTCAGAACCCTCGCAGGTTATTATTTAAATAAGGTGTAGTGCAGTCAATACGTATCAGTCAGTAAATGAAAAGCATTTTAAATTTCCTACTACTTTGTTTAATTACTTCTGCCCCACCCCTTAAAAAATGCTGGGTACGCCCATGTTCAACATGCAACACACGCGTGGATTTTTAATATTTTTCCGCAAGGGTGCGAAGGGTGCAAGACGTGATGAAATAAAGTTTAGAAATAATTAATTTACTAGATGTTTCTCCAATATGATCAGAAAAGTCATCTAAATTAATAAAAACGCACCTGAAATGCTTTGTTAAATCTCTAAGTACTTAAATTGTGTTTCTAAGTTATAAAACTTGTAGGTCTCAAAAATACAGACAAAATATTGTAGGAAGTAATATTCCTTTGCTTGATTTATACAAAATAGCCGTAAAACCAAAATATTTAACGGTTAAAATCTTTAATAAAATACCGGAAAAAATCAGCTACCAATTAATTATTTCAAAAAGAAACTGAAGAAATGGCTCTTTTATGACGTTTTCTATACAATGAAATGATTTTGACTTATAAACCCATTTGTAATGGTTAAGTAGCTTATGTTCGTATTTTATTGATGTTATCTAGCAAAAACATTCAAATATTTACGAGTGATAGACGGGTCAAGACGAAAAAAATTGTAATCCAATACTTTTTACTACTTAGTAACAAATCGTTCTGTCTAGTGTCATTCGCACATAACACACAAAATCGAACATATTCGGGATCAAAATTGTTGTATGAAAATATTCCCAATGTCCGCTCTATAAGTCTTTTAAATCTCTTTGTTATCTAGTCTTCTGTCTTTGTTATTTTTTTGTATTTTTATTACACACGAGTATTTTTAATTCTGAAATAACATTATTGTCAAAGATAATATTTATATATGTGAAATCTTTTTATATATAAGACCATCACGTACATAACATATTTCATGCAAATAAAGAATCTTGAATCTTGACGTGTGATATGTATTGATTTTATATAGACCAATAAACTTTCCATGATATGACCTACCTAAGCCAATAGGGCCAAATAATCGAAACAGGAACTTACTGAACTATACAAAATGCGAACATGCGCACGTTGTTCTTTATTGCCTACGATTACCTAAAATGTATTTAACTTGGAACTTGAAACGAAATTTTTTCTATTATCTGAAACAGGGTGTGCCGTTGCAGGCAGCCATTTTAAGTAGGAAGACGAAACCTTTACCTAGATTTCGTTCTTTTATCGAAAGCCTTTATAAACAACAATTTTGTATTTTTTTTAAGAGGCATAAAATATTAATAAGGTCTTGGAATGTATGTAAAAAACTTACCGTTTAGGAACGAATAGAAGCTCTGCACTTGAAACAATCACTGAACAATATTTGCACAATGCACTGAAGCTCCCTTGCCCCCGAGCTCGCTTTTATAGATTTCATCAGACAGATAACTAAGGTACTGACTCATTGCACTTTATACTCGCCCCTATGTCATAGACAACGAATAAAGTACTGCACTGAGTGAAATGTGTGAGAGAAAATCTCACATTTTTGTAGCAATTGGTAAATCCCCAATTTAAAACGTGGCAGCCTACACTCTGGCTACTCTGTCCAATAGACAAAAGCAGGGTTCCGCAGTCTCTAAAAAGTGTTTTAGTTTAGATAAGTCTGTGTTGGAGGATTTTCTGGTGTACTGAGTGCACTGCTTGTTTATATTGATGCCAGCTATTTGTATGAACAGGTTACCTAATACAGGGCGCCAAAAAAAATGGCAGACCAAAATCTACAAACCCCTAATAATTTTCCTTCTATTGACGGTCTAGAGTATAGATTTTATTGTTATTTAATTATTCTAAAATGCAGCGTTTTTCAAAAGTATCACATTCGCTAAAATAATAATTATGTTCCTCGTGTTATGTCATTGCATGAAATTGATACCATCGTAACTTTATGTAATCCCTAGAGCACATATCGTTATGTTTCCATATTGAAATAGGATGAGGAGTTTCTGAGATCCATCTACATCCAAACATAACCTCTGTAACTCTTTATGTAATATTAGTACCTATCCATAATCTTATGTAGATCATTAATCCCGTAGCTAATAAATACAATAAATTGCTCCAGCCTTCAGAATGTGTTGCATTTCAAACGTAGTAATACTAAAAAAAAACATCAGCTAGACTTAAAACGTAAATAAGGATGACATACAGAACCATTATATCAGCAAACCTTTCGACGAGAAGAGTATTGCGAATAATAGGGATCTACCAAACATAAAGTAAATAATATAAATGTTGCCAAATCATAAAAAAATACAATTAATAAAAAATAATTAATTTCGTTGAAATTGACAAGATTTTATTAAATAATTAACTAAATATGCAAAAAATAAGTACTACAACATTAGGTTCAAGGTTGATTGGAAAAAATTGACAGTTTCGGATAGCTTGATGTGCTGGCGTCTGAACAAAATATCAGACATAGACATATTTTTAAAACAGCGTCATCTGTTGAATAAATGACATACTAACATTGAATCCTATTGTATCTTCGAAAGCGACAGCAGATGACACTGAATAAAACTATCAATATGAAATTGAAAAGGTAATACTGCGGTAATAAAAGGAATTATTATTAGACAAGTGGATAAAATATATTGGTGTAGAAATTCAACATGAATGTATTTGAAAATATGTTTAGTTCTTATGTATTGATGTAGATGTCGCTACTGCATACGCTCTGAAGTCTTGCTTATTGAACTCAATCAATGCATGTTTTTCTGAAGAAAGCAGATTTCATCGAACAATGGCATGTTTTTACTAACACTAAGCTACTCCTAACGTAATGTTTAAAAATATTTTTGTACAGCCGGAATATCAACTCTCGGCGCCGATCAAGAGTTGTAAACCCAACAGTGCGCTTTTATTTAGGCATTCGGCCTTAGTTCTTTTTTCCTTACTACTCCTGATACAACTACCTAGGTACTACCTAACGAACTCTTGGTACCTATACCTATTTTTTAACGTGGCAATCCTACAATCCAATCCTGTTTTGATCTAAAATAGGTTTCTTCTGTAGGAAAGGGGGGGAGGGGGGGAGCAATTGCTGGGGTGAAAATTATTCGGGCCGGCGACCATGATCGTCCTTTGTCTTCCAAAATAAATCCTGTCGAGGACCTAGCATTAAAGGCTTCTTCAGATCAAACGCAGGTAAGTAGCACAGCGGGGCGTACGCTCAAGCTCGCTCAAGCGTTTTGCAAGCCAATCATCAACCACACCGACCACTGCTGCTGCCCAGTGTGCCACGGTTCACATAATTATTATGATTTCTTCTATTACAACTAGCGCGAGTTTGACATTCGACACGGACAGGAAGTGCAATCTCGCAGGAAATATTTCAATCTCTATAATAAGTGATTAAAGCCATATCTCTCGAAACAATTCAACTGTCTCGAGAGTCGAAACATACGTAATAACTTAAGTTCTCTTAGGCTTGGCTACGCAAAGATTTCGCTACGAAATCGCTACGAGAGTTTCACTTGGCGCAGCTACTTAGCTACGAATCTGCTACGGCTACGATTTTGCTACAGTTCGGCTCCACAATGGAGATTGACCATTTTTCAAAAATTGTGCTGATTACAAAACCATTTCGAGGAATAAGGTCTTTATTTATTTCTCGTTAAAATGAAAAAATACTCCCTATTCATTTATATTCTTGAAGAAATGTGGTTAACCTTAATTTGACCTTCAATGAGCTACCGTGCCGTCATCTCAAGAAGGAATATCGTGAAATACGCTTTTTGCGGTTCTCGCGTATCTGAACGAGCCCTTAGCTTCATGTGAATGCCATTTAAGAACAAAATGTCATTAGAGGGATTAGAGAGTCACTCATTTATTAAATCTTTGAATGAGCAAAGGAATATCTTCCAGTGATGACGTCATCACCCCCAAAACTTTAAAATTAAATATAAATTAAACTAGCCATTGAATTTCAAAAATTTTCAAATTAGTTTCTTAAAATACTAAATTTTAACAAACAAAAAAAAACCAGGTTAGATTTTTTGGACAATGCCCATAGCTCTTGACATCCTCGAAAAAGTCGTAGGTTCTATTTGTTATTTTCATGATTTAAAATTTCTGACCCTATACTTATTTGAAAGATAAATAACGGTAGTCAGTGAACCGAAATCCCGATAACCAGTCTTACCTGCTTACCAAGGGATATCGTATTACCCAGTACAGATAGGCAGTCGCTCCATGTATACTGGTATTCAGCTGCATCCAGATTGGAAGCCGACCCCAGTATAGTTCGGAAAAGGCTAGGCAGATGATGATTTGCCGATCGACGACGAGCGGAATGAATGCCGAGTGCAGAGTGCTTATAAAAAGTAATTGCTACGGGAAGGGTTTGCTCTTCAACGAATACTGACTAAAATACAGTATCGAAAGTGCTGACTCGAACAAGTTTTATCTACACAGTTTTAAACAAGTCATTTGTGTAAACTCACGAATTGATGTTAAAATTATTTTAATTGGATTATTTTATTTTAATAGGTAATGGGCCGTAGCTCTTGGTTGCCTCCTGAATTAGTTTACTCGCCTGTGACCTTATAATTGATTCCTCGACCTCCTGAGAAAAATAAAAATATCTTATTTCACAACGTTGCCGAAAAAAGGAGCACAGTTCGGGTTGGTCATTTCTTATGGAGAAAAACCGATAAGAAACTCCATGGTTAGGTACCTACTCTTTTAACATTATTTGGTTTTACAACATTATTATAGCACAGCATTAGTACTTAACACAAAGTATCATATAAAATACTAGTAGTACTTAAGTATGGGGGAATAGCATAGGCCCGGCAGTAAGTCGTTGCTTTCTACATAAAAAACGTAAAACAAGATAAAAAAAAGTTAACAAGCATAGGGATCTACAAGGCCTACAATGTTCACAGATTTACAAACAATCGGTAAAAAATAATCTATACAAAGGTAAGAAAATATTATAAAAAGACTAAATTAAACTAAGTGACACAAATGTTGTCATCAGTGCTGTAACTATTCTGAAAAAGGGTCACCTGGCTGGACAACAAAGTGATCCTTTAATCCTGTTTTTACACATGGCCCTATAAACTATGCCTTTACCTAAGTTCTGTCAGTTTTATTAAAAGAGAAGTACAATCATCAACCGCACGTTAGAATGCGTCATCAAAGCAAACAAACGACGCTCTGATAATGACGGGTACGAGCAGGAGGCTAGGCCCGCGGCGGTCGCACCGGCTCCTGCCCGCGCCTGGCGCCCGGCCGCCCAGTACCCCAGTCGGGACGCACACGGCGCGACTGCAGCACGCCTCCCTCCCTCCACCGCACTAACGCGACCAACGCTTATCTCTTATCATTACGAAAATGATACATCAAATTACCTCACTAGTGCTCAGATAATGAACACTCAAACCGTGATAACACCTTCAGTGCCGATTTAATTCGTTTATGACATTTTTTTGTTTCCCCCTATTTTGTTACTGAAGCTGAAATGGAAGTGAGCGTGTGAATAGAACTTTAGAAGTAAAGTGACAAAGTTTCTGTGAAAACTCTAGAATTTGTGTGCCAGTCAAAATGAAGACAATATTGTTAGCGGTGACCCAGCTCGTGGTGATAGTGAGTATCCAATGTGCTCCGTGCACAAAAGTGCAAAGCTTGGACATTACGAATGGGGTGAAGCACCCGAACTCTTCAGTGATATTCGAAGGAGTGGAATATAAGGACGGGACGTGGTACGAGCTCGAGGAGAACGGCACGACCCTGGTGATGGGATGCCCGTGCATCGGGAGAAAATGTGTGCATAGATGTTGTGGCCGAGGGAGCGCATTTTATAACGGATGTACTGAAACGAACTCTTCAGCTATAAACCCCTTCAGTCCGCCTGTGTTCAATGGGAAGGTGGTGTCGAGCATGGCTGCGCACGAGCAGTTCTTCTACTTGTACCAGCGACCTTGCGATGACAGCTACTTGGTCGACTCAGGTGCCGCTGGCGAGGAACTTTACATTCAAGAGGTAACACTATGAATTATTCGCCATAACTGTCACAAAGTACCTCTACCTGGGTCTCTCTCATTTACCACTTATAAAATTAATTGTAATTAGCACTCAAAATTGAATCATGAAAATACGGAGAAACCATCGAAACACTTATCATTGTTTATCATCAACACATAAAGAAATGACAGGCAGTGGCCTGATATAGTACGTCTTATCTCATGTAGTTTGTATCTTTCAAACAAAAACATACAATTTCAATGTTATTTTACGAATGGATAGAACTAGTAAAAATCTAATCTAAAGGTTAAATTATAACCGGTATCTAAAATTCGAAGGGACCTCATGCGTCTGGTTTTCTTCCCCATTAAATTATCTTGCACGCCTGTACTGCTCTACTCTTAACACGTCAAGATCAAGCAATTTCCTGGCCTTAAAATGACTCTATTACGTCCATATTTCTTCCTTACGATAATAGAGTACACGTATATTAAAAAATACTTTGGAATGGGCAACTACAGTATTTTCACAAGTTATTATGCCTTGTGTCTGGGACTGTAGCTTCACCTTCTTTGTTTTTCTGACATTCAAAAGTGCCTGTTATGGTCTAATTGAAATAAATGCTTTGAGTTTGAGTTTGACTTGAGAAAAGTTACTTTATGTTTTTGAAAATACATTTGTTCCGCTACTAAGAAGAAAAAAAAAAGGTTGAAAAAAATTGCTTGGACGTCCGTCTGTTCGTGTACGTAGTATTTTTTTTGCATGTAGTCATAATAACTGCCGATAACATTTTTATATCGAGAGCTGGTTTTTTTGTTTGTAAGCTCTGGAATTACAACGATTGATCGCCTTTTTCCATAAGGGTTGTTGATAAAAATTATCTTTGTTAAATTAAATGAGTATTATGAGTCGTGCACTTTGGATTTTCCAAACTTTTCTTTTCTATCATCGCTCTGTCCGAAACTTGTTCATTTGTCTATGTGAGAGGAAGGAATGGAAATTGTTGTAACTACCTACACGTAGCTAATATTGTACTTCTTAATCCTGCCATGAGGGACAGAGCGACATTCTACCAACGATAACGAAGAAGAAAAAGTCAAAAATGTCATCATCATCTGCCTAGCCTTTTCCCAACCATGTTGGGGTCGGCTTCCAGTCTGACCGGATGCAGCTGAATACCATTATTTTACATGGAACGACTGCCTATCTGACCTCGACAAATCATTTAGTAATGGGGTTATAAAATACTCCTTGGTAAGACTTATTGTTAGACTTTCGGGCCACTAACTAGCAACTTACTGTAACGAAGTCAAAGATCTACAAATGATAGCCGGGACCAACAGCTTAACGTGCTTTCCGAAGCACGGAGGAGAAAAAGTAAAACTGTATGAGACAGCTGAAGGAAGGCTAGTATGTCAATCCTTCAGCAGAAATTCGAGCCTAGGCCCTCTAGTCCCATGACCAAAATGGTAAATACGAAATACACGGTCAATAGGAAAGTAGATAGAAGGAACAGTTCGAACCTCAACCGAAAATACAGGCAGTATAAGTCCCGTCACGTAAAAAGAACGCTGAGTGGCAGTGGAGGGGATGCGTTTGCGCTCTTTATACAGCCGCGTCCTAAAGTACTAAGCTATTGTTTTATAATATACGTACAACTGTTTCAGTAGAATAGTAATAGGTACTTCACTAGCTACTTAGTACTTTGGAAAAGGCTGGAATAAAAAAAAATGAGAAATTTTATTTGAGCGGTCAGCGTTCTTTTTACGTGACGGGACCTATACCTATTTGTAAGTATTAACTTTAAGTCTGCTAAGATTCGGTTTATCATTTTTGTCGTAATAATTCCAATACATGAGATGAACAATATGAATGAAACACCTTATCATGGTGATTCATTGAGCCATTGTGATGTTTAGGAGGAAATAATGCAAAATGTTACCTATATGACAAATATATACATACGTCAGTAAACAATGTTTACTTACGGGTTATTCAGAATGCAGTTTTACAGTTTTAGAGTCTTTGAACTTGTCGATAGATGAAATTCACGGAAATCGGAAAATCACGGTTAAAAAGTAAAATGTATGGTGTTAATGTCTAAGTAGATACCTATATAAAGTCTATCTGAGTGTATTTACGAAATTATTATGATTCTAAAATGTCTTGAGACTTTTTGCATAAAACCTTTACTCCCTATTCTAGCAATGACAGCAAAATAAGGAGCCAGTATTTATTTTGTGGGTCAAGTAATTTTAAATTATTATTTTTTTATAAAAATATACTTAGATTTTTTTTTTCCTTGAAATGGCTTCGTTATAGCCGTTAGATGATTCTCTGAAAATATTTCGTGTATGAATAGAAAGACCTTATACTTAAGTAAGTTATATTTCTTAATTTGAATGTTATAAGTATGTTACAAAAAAAAGTTTTTAAATAAACGAAGAAGCAAAGCCGTGTAGAACTGTCTGAAATTACATAAGTTAACCGAAATTAAGTGAAATTCTGGGACACGACATCTTCATTTGGAGTCACCTGTAGCATTAACTTTCTGACTATCTGCCAAGTATGTTGAAAGTTATTGTAACCGCTAATGCTGAGCATGAGGTCCTGAGATCGAGGGTCAGGTCGGACTAAGTGGGATCGGGTTTTCCCATCAAGAATTCTATATTTCCAGTCGGCTCGCCCCCTTTACAAGGGACTGGCCAAATATGGGAGACTAGCCACAAGAGATAATACAGTGCACATTTCTATTGTCTTTTTCTTGTAGTCAGAGACAGCAATCCGATTCAAACGGCGAGAGATCAGTGTGTACAACGGCTTACCCGACTGCTTCTAAGAAATTCTGCATAAAACACCCAATAACATTTTGTCCGACATGGGAACACGGAAACGAACCCAGGACACGCTCAGAACTCGAAGCCACGGACCAACGGAGCAATTACAATAAATTAGCTCATAGTCGCTTGTTAAAACATTTTTGTCGTTCGAAAAAGGGAAGATGACCTATTCGACACTCCATTCACTTATATTGATGGCATCATGGCATACACAAAAGGATTCACAATCAATAGACAGACGTAGTAGAACATGGGCAGACAAAGTAATAACGGGAAGACGTTGATAGAAATCATTCGTCCATTTGACGCGGAACCGCAAAATGGGGTACATTTCCCGATTTAAGGAGTTGATTAGAGGGCAATCAAGTATATGAATTCACTGCCGGCTTCTCTGTTCCCTGATCATTATAATCTGGATCTATTCAAAGTTCGACTGGATCGGTGTTTTTTAGGCAAGCGTGCCTGATCGGCCTAGGGTGGACCCTATGCCGATCTGGCGAGTTGCGGCCAAACGCAAACCTACTTAGTAAAAAAAAAATACCGACTCGAAGGAGAAGTGGTGACGACCGCGACCTATGAATTGAAGGCCGTGGGTTCTAACCCGCATTACAACGTGTTATTTGTTTCATCTGCTCTCAAAACATCGCGAGGAAATCAACATGTCTTTTTCGTAGAACCAAAAAGATGACGTGTGACATCTACCAACCCGCACTGGGCTCGCGTGGTACAGCCCATTCCCTCTCATAGACAGGGGGGGCCTGTGATCCAGCTATGCGAACTTTATACGCTGATTTATTATCCATGCTACAATGCCATAGGAATTTTAAGAGCGTTGCTATTCTGAAGAAAAGTCTACGAATGTTATTATGATGTTCCTGTAATTGATTTATTTATTTAGGTTAGTCTACAATTGTTTACACGTTACATTACATTTAAAAGTACACGATATACATTTATAAGTGCAACAGTTACTAACAGGCTAACACCGCATGCACTATTATTATTTATATTACAGTATACATTTTCATTATAGCAATTAATCTGAATGATAAAATTAGCGTAAAACAAAACATAAATCCAAAAATTTTAAAAACAAATCAAGATAATCGAATTAAATTAAATTAAATTAAATGTATTATATTGATTGGTAATAAAGTAAAATAACAGATAAATACATAAAATTAAACTAAGATTAACTATTTGGTTAACATTAGATAATAATTAAAAATTAATTAACGTTCAATAGGTATTTGAATAACAAATTGGCAATTCATAATATTATGTCTGTCATATTAACGTGTTATTATGTTTGTCATATTACGTGTATTATGTAATTTCGTCGACGAAACCCTTGAAGCCGACAGAGCAATTCTTCTTGCAAGCAGAAAAGAGTGTGTTCAGTGTTGTGACACCTCCCCGGAAAACTCCTTTACAAAGAGCTCTTCTAACTACTAAAGTGCCTACTTAAGCACTTTGTTAATAGTCATGCATGTTAGAATAGCCGTGTTGACTGATAGTTAATCGGAGTTTACCATAATTAGTAATCAAAGCACAAAGCTGTTATTCAATTCTAATTTAGTTAAACATCGTTTATAAGCAAACGGAGTCACAGTTATTGGTACAGATTGTAGAGTAGTGTACAGTCACGATCACCAATATGTATGTCTACAAGGTGTAAATGGACCCTCGGTAACCAAGCATTCTGTACATCAAACTAAGTAACTCGACGCAAAAATTATTACTGGCAAACGACTTTTTTGTTTGGGGTGCAAAATCCCATTTTACGGTAGGACTCAACGTAACGTACTGAAACCACTGTGCTGATGGATACATTGAATAGTACAGAGGTCGTTGCTAGCTGAGCTGGCTGATCTTGGGTTTATCTTCGCACCCATCTTTACTTAGTACTTTAAAAAGTATTGATTGCAGTTTTATATTATTACGGACATTAGAAGGTAGTATTTTGGAACCCATTTTATTATGAAATAATTCTTTTGAAATCGTTTTTTAATTTAGCCAAGTGTAAACATTATCGTATATTATTGCTCATGACTGTACGCTGTGACTAATAATAATTAAAAAGAATACTTAATCGTCTGCCTAATCCAAAGATAAGTTTATTTGCCCACTGATAAGAGAAGTGACCTTCCGTCGCCCAAACATGGAAATTATGAAATTATCTTGTAATCCTAGTTTGTACTAGCATAATCGGAAGTGTCTTAATCAGCTTTTTAACCAAGAATGGATATTGACGCACAGACGGCTACCATCAATGTAGCACATGTATCCAAACCCCCCAGCGTGGCGGAGCACCGCCGTGTCTTCGTAGCATGGTCCGGAACGAGAGGGAATGGGAAGCCGTCACCTCCTTCTGCGAAGCAGTCATGCTAGCGAAGGATGCAGTCATGCTGGCGGGACGTGAGAGGGAAAGAACCTCACGTCCCAGCCGCCGCGGTAGACGCCCCGGGCGTCGTACCACGTGGTGGCTCCCAGCCACCGTAGGCACGGGCCTGAGGGCGGTGACGCGCGCCTCAAAGAGATATCAGCAACAAGGAAGGGGCCGCATGGGCCGATACATGCCGGGGCTGCGGGACTGTTCGAAAGAGATACCGCGGCCCTGGAACACAAAGGGCAAAGAAGGAACATGGATGGGTTTTAGTCAGTAGAAGTCTGACACTCCGTTCCGTTCCGCCCACAGCGGGGGGGGGGGGGGGGGCATTTGGTGATTTGTTGAAGAAGAAGTTTGAAAGTATAATGCGAACGAAGTCAGAGGCCACAAATAGTGTCTATTGGAATTTAGTTGGGGTTGGTGGTATCATATCAAGTAAACTATTTACCGAAACAGCTACGCCAAACATTCGACTGTGACTCGTTAGAGATAAGCAAACAATAGCTCATTACTCTAAGATAAACGGAACAAATAGTTTCAAGTGTAATGTGTTCAAGTACAAGGCTGAGGTAACATTCGAAAATGTCTAACTTTTGGGCGCTATCCCTGTTTACTGAGATGTGTAAACACTTTGCTACGACCTTCCAACTGAAGCGACTACAGCGACCGCTGAGGAAACATATTAAAGATCTCACTTAGAGCATGTCACCAGTTACTGCGACGCGACTTGTTATGTGATGGTACTCACGCAAAGAAAACAACAAGTGAGATACGAGCGTATCTCGTCGCAAGTAGTGTCGACTGAGTTCGTGGACGGGGCCGTAAGAATGATGGAGATTTGTCATCATCTTCCTGCCCTTGTCCTATGTTATTTGGTCAATCTGAAATCTCTGTTTGCATAATGATAAAGCTAGGGACATTCCTAAGCGAAAAAACGTGTCGTTTCACTGCAGTTGTTCGTATAGTACTAAACTCAAGCGATTTTTCACCATTTGGAAAGAAAGGAAAAGATGATTGTGTTTTTTGGTATAACAATCAGAAACACCTTAAAATTAAACAAAATAAATAAACAAAGGCTTCAACTCAGCATGCTGTCAGATGGCAACACAAGGTGATTTTCAACTGCAGCAGTGGATGGAGTGGATACATTCGCAAAATCCCGCTGTGTGTGTGTTTTTGGTCCCATTTATCCTAAGCCCAATAATCTAGGCCCAAATCCCAATAATCACACGGTTTTTTTCACCCGAAGGTCCTGTTTATAAATATAAACGTAAATAATAAATCGGCTTAGGATCTAGAAATCCCACGCACTTAGAAAATCGTCGGGTTTCAGATCAAAATAGGTTTTAAAAGCTTTTAGCCTGCCCTTGCCTTCATCCAGATAAAAATGGCTGCGCTATTCCTGGAACATGAATTATAATCTGGATCTATCTTGTTTATCAGCTGTTGTTAGCTAAAGAAACAGAAATATAAACACACTTTGGTAGGTGATCATAAAATACATATGGATTTATTGTTTTTACTAAAGATTTTTTAACCTATTGGTAAGTATTCGACTACTGAGCAGGAGGTCCTGGGTTCGACTCCCGGGTCGGGCAAAGTGCTATTGGGTTTTTCCAACAGATTTTTTTTTCTTTTATTACATGGGACTTAAAAATAACTGGTGAAATGTGGGTGTACTATTAGGTACACCTGTGCCTATCGCTTTGGGGATTACAGGCGTGATGTTATATTATATTGTGAGTATTCGGAGTTCAAAAAGATAAGAAGGACTCTAGTTGCCAAAAACAGTTTTTTTCAAATGTAAAACAACAGTAGTCTATTGACGAGTAATATCAATAAGTTTATGTAGTTTTAATAAATAGGGGATTGGAAGTTTGTATGGCAGGTCTTCGGTGCTAAAGTTATAAATGTGGACGTTGGTACTTGAATATCAGTTTATATGAAAAAGTAAGATGAGGAGGGATAAAAGGCAAGTGACGTCACGTGCGTTTCATCCCTCTTCCCTCTTCATCTTGTTGATGATATCAATGTTGATGGAAAGGGAGAGGGGGTTGATGGAGGGGAGGAAGAACAAAGATAATATGGATGGATTATGTGAGGAATGATATGAAGGAGAAGGGAGTAAATGATGTCGTGATATCTGACAGGCGAGAATGGAATCGACCTCGAGTTGAATGGGACAAGGGCAGGAAGATGATAATGTTAAAGTAGGATGTATCTACGTTTTTTTGATAATTCATCTCCTAAGAGTTCTGAGAGGCTGTCAATGAGAAATCCCAACAGTTTGCAAGGACTTTTCTTAAAAAAAAAATTAAGTATACTTGTTATCAGATTTTTTCTATTTCTAAAAACCTGTCTCAGATCCCGCAAACTCTTTCTACAATCAAACAAACAAACATTATCGATCATCACATACAGGACCTAGTAGGTATCTCACTTTAAAAAACGTCTGGGCTGATATGAAATAAATATTTAAATGCAAGAAATAACAAAACAAAGCGTTGTCACATTGTCAGTATCTTATCTAAATGGGTGCGTCCAACAAATGCTTAATAAGAAAAGAAAAGTTAATCGTATGTTGTACTGTCACGAGCAACAATAGTTTATACAATAAACAAATTTTAAAAATTTCTTTCTCAATCTCCGTTTTCTTCTTCTTTTTTGCGTGTCGATGGTCTCAAGTAATACCCGACCAGTATATATTAGAGCCACTTTATATACTTTATACTTTCTCCTACTATACAGGGTGTAAGGGACACTCCACAAACTGACAGGGTGCATTCAGCTCCTTATTTTGAATCATATTCAACCGGAATTTTTCTCCTTCCTTTATTATATTCCTTTATTTCAATGTAAAATTACATTCCTTGTAGGCAGCACTGAATTTATGCAACAATCAAACAATGGATATTGAAATTCTCTAACGAACGACGCGTGAAATCAGTTGTTCACTTCCTACCTAGCTAAGGAGCTACTAGAACTTGTCGTCGCGCTTGCCGTTCGCTACTTGCGTTTTGCCACGGTAACGATACATTGCCTATGAGGAAATAAAACAAATCAATTTTATTGGATACCCATAACATTCCTGAAATAATTTCTTGTACCGGTCATCTTAGTATGATATACTGAATTCAACCCATCAGTTTGTGGAGGGTTGTCCCTCACACCCTGCATATACATATGTACATATACTCACGTCTTTTTCCCATAGGGGTAGGCAGAAACCACGGAACGTCACCTGTTACGATCCTTACATAGGTACTCCTTTCGCCTGGTCATACAATATTAAAAAACCTAACAATCTAAGTTTCTAAGAAAATGTTAGTTATTGTTAAAATAGTTTTAACTGGTCAAAAGAAGTTTTGAGTGTTTTGACTGTGACTGTACAATGCGCGAGCGCATTTCTCCATGTAAAGAACATAAATATAGAGAGATAACAATTAACTTTTCTAATGTAAAATTAAAATAATTTGTAGAATTTAATGGACATTCCTATGCAGCTATGGCCAGTTTCTTATGACGACCAAACTATTCCCTCGAATTAACGGATTATTTGGGTGACTATAATTTTTGTTGATTCACATAATATTCCCACTGTCCGTTTTCGGTCTCGGCGGCTAATCTTAGCGGGGATTATCGATTAGCGCGGGAGATAGTATTTTTAAAATAGACGTATTACACGTACCCAAGTACACAAGTGCGTGTACAGACACAGGTGCACTCTCCGTTTCTTTACTCTCATAGTCCGATGGGACGACAATCTAACGCGACCGGAGTGAGATCAGGCGCAGGACCAACGGCATAACGTGCTTTCCGAGGCACGGGGGTATCATACCCAACTTCCAAACTCCGGGCGGCAACTTCCAAATTGAGAAACTAATGGAAAAACTCAATAACACTTTTTGCACGACTCGAATCGAACCTAGGACCCCGCTCTCAGCGGTTGCGCTTGCGACGACGAGACCAACGGGGCAGACGTATGCATTAGTTCAGACGTATTGTGTTCAAACGTTTCACTTCGAATGAGTGTAAGACAAAAAATTTACTGACAGTGAAACGTAGACTGATGACTTAGTTTACATCGTCACTATTTACTTTTTCTCTGAAAAGTATCGTCTATCGATAGGTGTCATGTCCTTTCAATAGATTTAGGTAAAAGTTCTTTGACTCCAAAGATAAAGATGAAGTATTTCAAGGAAAGTGAATCGTCATGTGACGCAGTGTTGAAATGTGTCAGTAAAGAAGTCCGTTAGCGCAATGGTCGCGGACTCGCGGGTAGGAATGTATTATGGACTAGTTAGTTGTGCCCTGCGACCCTCACCCGCCGTTTCTCTTTATGCCCGGCTCTTTAGGGTCGTAGCGTGATATTAAATAACCTTTAGCTTTCCTCAAAAATTGGGATGTCAAATGCCAAAATGTTTTTTAAATTCCAACTGGTAGTTCCAGAGATTAGCGCGTTCAAACAAATAGTTTAGATTAAATAATTTAAATTAAAGTTTACGCCCACTTGTTTGTATAAAATATGACACAATTTTTTTTTATCTCGGTCAAGGTTTGTAGTACGCAGCCTTGGGAAACCACAAGCTTAGTTAGTTCAGCCGTTTCTGCGAAAAAAAACATATCTATACTAATATTATAAAGCTGAAGAGTTTGTTTGGTTGAACGCTCTAATCTCAGGAACTGCTGGTTCGAATTAAAAATTATTTTAGTGTTGGATAGCCCATTTATCGAGGAAGGCTTTAGGCTATATAACATCACGCTACGACCAAAAGGAGCGGAGCATCAATGAAAAATGTTGCAAAAACGGGGAAAATAGTACCTATTTTAATAATTGTTTCACGTGGACGAAGGTCGCGGGCAGCAGCTAGTTTGTTTATAATAACTGAATTGTCACGGGATCCCTCACACTAACGTATTTGAAAAAAGTAGGTACCTATCTATTTAGTTTTTCCTAATCCCTACTCAATTTTTATCGGTGTGTGGAAGTGGTATTTTTTTAAAATTACCGATGAAAATTTTCTATATGCGGTTCAGAATCATGTACTGAAAACGTGGCTAACCGTTTGGGCGTGTCGATGGCTTTTTACCCTGTTTATCGGTCGAATAAATTTTGAGTGAAAATGACACGTAAAGGAGAAGAATATCTATAAGGTACCTACAGACAGGGTTGGGCATTTGAATTACTTGTTATTAAAATACGTAATTGAAATACAAATACGTATTTGGTATTTGTAATTCAGTTACTTCTTAAAAATGTAATTTGTAATTGGTATTTCAAATACCTGACGCTGAGGTATTTTGTATGGCTTATGGCTTCTAGATACATTTGAATAAAAATATATTTAGCGATCTTATTAAGGAATAGGTGGCATAAAAACTCTGACAGCAGGTTAGACACTAACCACTCGATAAAGAAGAAGAAGAAATAAAGAAGTGCGAATGTCACGATAAATTATTCTATTCTATTTACGTAACCTAACACCTGACTGTATTTTGTAATTTGTATTTTGTATTTTATTTAAAAATAGTTAAAATACTTTTTTTTGTATTTTATATTTCAAACACGATCAAATTTCGATCACGATTTAAAAATATCTTGTATTTCGTATTTTAAATACATGCGAGATAGTATTTTGTAATTTGCATGTATTTTGCCCAGCTCTGTCTACAGATAACAGTACAGTAGAGACTTAAAACTCCACAGTCGGAAAATGTACAACATTAAAATTAAAAAGAGATAAACACTAATTTCATAATAAGAAGAATAGAAAAAAGAAGACGGAGCCGAGGTGGCTGACAACAGGCATCAATATGCAAAAAATAAGTTTATTAAGGCAATAATTAATTACTTTAATTCCAAAACGTTTTTATTGATATATTCGTACCGGGGATCTATTATAGTACCTATCTAGATAGCTTCTCATACCTATCAAATCCTTAGTTTTCCAATTTGTGTGATTTCATAAAACGTTTAATTAAATTACACAAATCAAGCAAGAGAAAATTTAAACTTTTGTTACATTTCCCAAGGAACATTGTTAGTTTCATTAAGTATTCAGGGTGTAAACGGACCCTTCACGAAGCCGTCAATCAAGCATTATGTCCATCAAACTAAGTCACCCTACGCAAAAATTATTACTGGGAAAAGACTTGTGAAAAAATTGGAACTTTGACCTCCAATATCTCTATAACTAGAAGGTTCCCAGGTATGGTCCAGAACAAAAAAAATGATCGCAATGATGGGGAGAATAAGTGCCTCTCGGCTTCGTGAAGGGTCTTTTTACACCCTTTATTTTCCAGCAATCCTAGTAGGTACAAATTAGTTGATACAAGTTGCAACACTGCAAGTGCGACATGGTAACAAAGTAGGAGCACTTTATCACCCTGAGGTATCTACAATGGTTTTATCCTGGGGACAGCTGTCTACATTGATAATGCGGGCATCTTCATCCCTTATCCTGGGAACAGCTGTCTACATTGAGGATGCGGGTATCTTCATCCGTGTTAGGTAACATAAACTATCAATATTTTCCTTCCTTTGGCCCATGTTAATTATTATTGTGGTTTACAGAATATGGAGTTCCTTGCCCATTCTTCTCCATTCGAAACTACCATTAGTAACAGACAATTAGAATCAATTCTATTTGTTCTGACGTTCTTTAATGACCTAATTGAAATAAATGGTTTGATTTCGACTTAGTTAGAGCAGCGCGTTTTTTCTTCCATTTCTCCTTTACTCCTTTTTAGGATTCCGTACCTCAAAAGGAAAAAAACGGAACCCCTTATTGGATCACTCGCGTGTCTATCTGTCTGTGCGTCTGTCACAGTTTACTTCGAAACTACTGGACCGATTGAGTTGTTTGGTACACATATGTAAGTAGATGACCCAAAGACGGACGTGTAATGTAAATTAATGAATTTAAAACATGGAGTCCACTTTTGGGGGGTAAATTGGAAAAAAAAAGTTTTGCAAATTATATCGTGTTACATATCAAATGATTTATAGACATTTCAAATATATATTTTTTATAATTTTTAAAATAAATAGTTTTGAAGTTATTTAAGAGAGCCGAAAATTTTGAAAAAAATAGAGAAAATAGTTCTTTGCCTATAGATTACAGGAAAACCTATAAGAAAGCTATAACTACCAATAATAAAAATTAAAAAAAAATTGAAGGGGACTTGGCTACTACGATGATACGGAACCCTTCATACGCGAGTCCGACTCGCACTTGGCCGGTTTTTATTCTTTCATAATATTCCTCACACAATCCATCCATCTTGTCAAATAGACCATCTTAGTAGCAAATTACTGACATTTGGTTCGACAAACAGGCTTTTATTATTATAGAGTAAATAATGGCTGACTGTCGCTGGATCCTGAAAGGCTATTCAATTGAGTCACTTGTACTGCTCTTCCTTTTTGATCTCTTATCGTCTGTACAAATAAGTAATCATGAAATGGTATGAATTATGATGATACTGAGTTACTTTTGCAACGTATGATTTAATAATATTTAATTTAGTGAGATTTCAGTGTCGCACACATACACACATTCACACACACACATAAACACACATGCACACACACACTCATACAATTGATCGTATTTTTTTTTTTTCTCTTTTTGCTTTTCACTTATTTGTAAGTTGTTTATAATGTAAGGCAAGAGCGGAGCCTTCAACTACAGGCATTTTCTATGCCTAAATGGAGACTCTTCGACCTGAAATGTAAGTCTAAATGATACGAAATAAATTCATTTTATTTTATTTATGAAAAATGGGACAAGCAGGCAAAATGTTTATACAAAATATACTTATTATAAATGAAACCTATGTCAGTCTGTTTCCGTCTGTTACCTTTTAACGATGTCCAGGTAAACCATGATCTGGGTTATGGCTTTTTATCCCAGTAGTACGTTAGCGTGGGATAACTTCCGACCTTCGCGCAAGCCGCGTGCAAAAACCAGTCACTGAATATGGTATTTAAACAATGCCAATATTACCTACATAGCTGTGTTATATTAGCTTCCGTAACTAATACTAATAATAGAACTTTAGTTAGGAATACGCAATTTTTTATCACTTCCGCATACAAAAAATGGCCTGGTGTCGGTACACGCATGCTTTGTGCTAATCTGACGATAAAAGCATGTACTTCCCTTGTTTGGTGGGCCTATCTTGTCACAATACAATAGTAGTACGAGTTATAAAGTATGTAGGTATTTCGCCAGTTATGTTTGAAGTCCTACGGTGAGCTTATCAAGATTCCAGGCTGCTGAGCTACTAACAAAACTGATTAACATTTTTCCCAGGGTTCAGATCCAGGACTCCACGACACAAATCACGACATTTCTCACAAATAGAAAGAAAAAGTATTTAGAAGTCTCGCAAAAAAATGGTTAAATTAACAATAAAACAAAATTATATAAAAAAGTAACCTTAGAAAAAAAACGGTATTAGCGTACATTCAGTTGTTTTGTGTAGCCCCTGACCCGCCAAAACAATTAATTAAACGGATATACAACATTACAGCTAACTACAAAACTAGTTTCAACAAAATTCATTCACAAAACATTCTCTGGAGAATTGGCTTCAGTGAAATATCTAACTAATTTTTTGTTCGCGTGAAAATGAAAAATGTTGAGTGTGCCTATTTTTAATGGATCTAAATGTAGAAGCTTTTATAATCATAGGCTGGATTTAATGCACATAAGATTTGTCTACAGTAATTTTTGCCGATTGACATATTTTTGTAAATCTTTTCTTGCTTATTCGATCAAAAGAACTTTGATTTGTGGCAATAAACTATTGAATGTGGACATAGGTCTTACAGTTAATATTTTGTTGCCACAAATCCAAGTTCTTTCTCACAACATCCGATCCTCCTCCCTGTTTAACCCAACCACCCTTAACAGTTCAATCTGTCACTGACAGATTAGAGGTCAGAGATCTCCCTGACACACTGTCAGGGAAAGAGATCTAGCTTAAACCGGATAAGAGCCGTCGACAGTCACGACAGCTCTTTCGCTTCTCCGTGAACCTTATCCGTCAAACCTTGCCTGAATGTTGGTGATTCTGAAAGAGTTGGGCTCGTGCAGGCAATACAAATATGTATTATATGTGTTGAGCTAAAGGTTACAATAAATTATGGAAATATTGCACCCGACGCACCGGTTTCCTAAACAATCGTTTCTTTATATATATTTACATATTTCTCTTTGTTCCCGACAAAATATTTACGTGAACTAAGCCAAATTTTCTGAAAGCTGGTAAAATAATACGCTGTAAGGGCTGATCGGAATGCCAACAAATGACTGTTGTTACAAACTATATCGTGTTTATTGTTACAAGTGGCGTGTAAGCGTGTTCTTTGCGTAAAACTGAGCGCCGAGATCGTGAGAACATTTCTGTGTCGAAAAATCAAGGACATGAGGAGCCTTGAAGTTATTAGAATGCCTTTGTAAATTATTGGCATATCGTCCATTGTGATCCATACACAATACAACATTCAGTGGCGATCATAGCAAAGTTTCAAGAGCCCTCAGGCCGGTGGGATTGATGTTGCATCTTATTTTGAATGCTTACTATAAATGCATGTTACATATTTTGCAGAAATACTGTCAATATGTAGATGATAACAGTGTATTAATACAGCTTCGGTCAACAGAATAAAGGCTTATCATAAATAACATCATTATCTGCGTAGGCAGTGTTCACGTTGCGTGGCATATACCTAAAGCTGGTAATTCAAATGCTCCCAAATGTATTTTTCACAGAGGCACATGTGACACGATACTTGCGATTTTTTCGGACTGTGTAATACTAGCAATTAATCATTCTATGAAAGGCTAACATTACAAGGTATACATTACCTAATTAAGCCCGTAACATGGAAAAAATATTTGATAACATGTTTTTCCTGAAAAATTGGAAGGGTGCGGTAAAACCGCCTTTATAGAATTTTGCGAGGTTAATACATACATTATAGTAAAAGGTTTTCAATTTTTTTACATTCTTTTAACGTAAAAAGTAAAGTAAAAATGGTTAAGTAATAAGTTAAATTATGTGTGCGAACATTAGTTTCATTCCGCAATTTATTATGCGAGTCGTGGTTTGCGGAAACTTCTGCTATAAATACAACACATAGTTTTTAATAACAGTGATTCTGTTATAACAAAAAGCTATGGATTCTCAAGATGTTTATTATTATTTTACTCAACAACGTAATAAACGAATCAGTGGGAATGGATCCCAATAGATTCGAGATAACTATTTTTAGTAGTGATGTTAAAGTATCGAATAGTAAGTATCGATTAAAATCGTTGAGCCCTTGAAGCTAGGTGTGGGAAAAGATGTACCCAAACTGTGGTTACAACGGTGTAAAAACACTCTTAACGAAGCCGAAAAGTACTTGTTCTCCCCATCAATGTGATAATTTTTTTGTTCTAGACCATACCTGGGAACCTTCTAGTTACGGAGATATTGGGGGTCAAAGTTCCAACTTTTTCACAAGTTTTTTTTTAAGTACATGTTTTTAAAGTAAGGTTTTTACTTTAAACACCTGGACGACCCCCGTGCTATTCAATCCATCCATCAGCACAATCTTCTGAGTGCGTTAGATTGAGTCCCACCGCAAAACGTGATTTTCAACACCAAAAAAAAAAAAAATTGTTTCCCAGCATTTTTTGCGTAAAGTTACTTAGTTCGATGTATAGAAGGCTTGGTTGACGGCTTCGTGAAGGGTCCGTTTACACCCTGTATATTGTAGAAGTATCTTGGGACTCTGCTAAACAAAAAAAAGTTGAAGAAATTTGTTAAATTATCAATGAACTGATAACTGATGACTAGAGATCGGATATTCGGATGCATATTAACCTAAAGTTTGAGTGTTGACTAGTACGGAGTGCGAGTTCGAGTAATCAAAATAATCTTTTTTTTAAGCCCAGTCATATTTTCTATTTTATTAGATATATTTGAATATTCAGCAGCCGATGATGATGATAAATTCAGTTACGGAGCAGTAATTTGTTTTTAAATTGAAGCTTTTTTACGTGTTTCCACAAATTTCTTGCCTAGGTTTAAACATAATAGAAATATGTATTATTCTTAGGAATACTACACACTATATATTTTTTTATGAAATCCTGCCAAATCGGGAAAAAATATATTATAAGAAGCCGCTTCCACACTTTTGTACCTTTTGCCGGGAAAAATGTACTTTGGGTAAATATGCACCCGAATATCCGATCACTACTGATGACTTAAGTAATTATGTTTTTAAATTGGGATTTGATGCTTTTGTGAATAAATAAATAAATAATAATAAAAATCCGAATACTAAGCTTTGCCTAGTATTATATCATCTATTGCTTGACTGACTATGCTTCATACGTAGATTCAGGACTGCTATTTTTCTCCTGAAAATATTGAACGTTCGCGACCTTCTACTGAAAACTTGTCGATTTATTGAATTTGTGTCGTACATGAAAAATATCGGTGCCTCCTGAATAAATCATTCTATGGTTAGCTATTATATCGCAACTGTGGGCGTCGGGGCGGCCCAAAAGATTGATATGAAAATGTATATTTTTTGGATACAAAAAAGCAATTTATGTGATGCCCAAGCACTAAGTCATAGGCAGTCATCGTGTAATTTGCTAACATAACTGATTTTTCTGTTGATACTTTACTCGATAGGTTTGGTTGAAAAAAATATTAATAAAACTAGCTGTTGCCCGCGACTTCGTCCGCGATAACTACCTACCTCCCTACGAAATTTCAAGTTTGTAGCACAAAAAAATGAAGGCCGTTCACAAAAACTTGCGATAGGGCCAGATTAAGGAGGTCTAAGGGGAGAGCCCTTAGACCTCCTTAATCTGGCCCTATAGCAAAATCGGTACTTAGCGGACGTCTACTAACTATAAATTACCTTCTGCCAAATTTCATCTTAATACGTCAAGCGGTTTTCGATATCTCGTGATGAGTGAGTGACCTTTCGCTTTTATATACAGGGTGTAAACGGACTCTTCACGAAGCCGTCAACCGAGCATTATGTACATCAAACTAAGTCACCCTGCGCAAAAATTATTGCTGGGAAACGCCTTTTTTTTGGGGTGAAAAATCACGTTTTACGGTAAAACTCAATGTAACGCTCTCGAAACTTGGTGCTGATAGATGCTTTGAATAAAAAACGGGTCATGGAGGTAATTAAAGTAAAGTTAAAACCTTAAAAAGTAATATTTAAAAAAAACTTGTGAAAAAATTGGAACTTTGACCTCCAATATCTTCGTAACTAGAAGGTTCCCAGGTATGGTCCAGAACAATAAAATGATCGCAAAGACGGAGAGAACTAGTGCCTTCCGGCTTCTTTAAGGGTCTTTTTCCACCCTTTATTTAGATAAAAATAAAAAAGCCTTACATTTCTTGCGATTTTAAATGGTTTTATTGATATTCTACTTACTACACAATTTTCTACTAATCTAGGTATTAAAAATGTTTTTGTTTTTGTTTTGCTAATCTGCAAGAACCCCTCTTAGGTGAAGGCCAAAGAGTTCCATTTGGTTCTGTCCTGGGCCTTTTGCATCCAATGTAGGTCAGCTGCCTCTCTTATGTCGTCTTCCCACCTCGTGTACGGTCTTCCTCTGTGGGGATTCCCTTCCGGGCCTTTCCAAGAAGTGACTATTGAAAAAAAAAAATTAACGACATACAATTTAGCGCCAAAAAACGGCCATTTTGTTTGTTTTTTAAGTATCGTCGAAATCCATCCAGCCATTTGGAACATACGAGGTAATAAAGAAATTAACAAAGAAACAAAGAAACATACAAGATACGCGCGAAAAATATAACCCTACCTTGGCAGTCGGGTAAAGCGAAGAAAAACAAACTAACAAAGTAAACTTTATTAGCGACCTCAGTGTTTTACTTAGCGCAAGTGACGATGGCGTGTCCAGTGCCCATTTATTCAACAAAAGAGAGTTTTTTTGCTCTTTTTTCTTTGAAAAGATTTTCTTTCAAGGTTTGTCAGGTTATTACTAAATTAATTTACAGCCATCTTTAAAATAAACATACCTATTACTTATTAATATTTTAAGTTTGTAAATATACACCGTGACTTTTCAGTCGTCTTACAACGGCAGCCCACTTCATGTATCCAATGTCACCTAAACATGCATAAAAAAATAGGTATCTATGAGATTTAAATAATTTAAAAATATACATATAATTCAGTATCAACTACGTCATGCGTCAGCATGACGTAGTTGAAACACCCTGTTGTTAGCGATGATCTATTGGACTCGAGCGCTGGGTAGGTATGTTCTTCCGTTTGACACGTCTACATCATTAACAGGATGTTTCATAATTTTTTCTAATGTTTTATTTATTTTTCTTTGTACCTATTATGGTAGGTAAATCGCGTCTAGAGCTATTTTATGTCGGGCACATTGAGTGGACTACCTTTGTAAGACGACTAAAAAGTCACGGTGTATATTCAATCTATAAAAACGTATTAAGGTACACACACGCAACACAGTGCACGTTTCCATTAATTTATGCTTTATTTAATATTTGCCGTTCTGCCGCTCTGTGAAGAACATTAATTTCCTGCCAATGTATTTAACAATAATAACACTATGCTCTACTCTCGTTTGGTGGAACGGAAATCCATCGCATATCTATATGGAATTGAGGATTGAATCATTGTTCTCGCGCCATTTTTGATGAAACGAGAAGAGAACATTTTGCAGCATAAGTTGTTGAACCCCTGTTTGTTTGTTTGTCCATCAGTATAAGAAAGTCCAGACAATTTGAACAAAGAATCCTGAAATTCTGTTGAAATTCAACATACCAAAAACACGAGAGTTCAATTATGTTTATAATAAAGTTTATTTCCATTGTGTCAGGAAGAGCATACAGTCATCCAAGATCTTCCTTTTTTCCACTCCGTTACTCCGATATAAACATAATCTTTTGAGTAAACTAACAGATCTAGCCATTCTGAAACATAATAAAATTAAACTGAAATATTCAGAAAATTCAACAATCAAGCAAAAGTCGTACTTATTATATAAGTACTTAATGACAAAATTCCACGTCGGTAAGTTTTACTGGATTCAATTACATTTAATTGCATATACACGTATAACACTTATTCATGCTTGTATAGCTGTATGTAGGTTATACTTTGGTACTAAAAAATCTACTACAGTACCTAAGCCCCACATTCTTTACTGCATTGTCCTTTTGGGACATTTTAATAAAGTTTTTATTAGAAGGAATGTTCTGCAAAAAAACCCTTTGAAAATTGTATAACTTGACCGTGTACATTAATATTAATAAGTTTTCTATGCAAATAGGCTATTTGACAACAACGAAAAAATCTTGACTAGATTCATTACCGACAATAGGGTATTTGACTGAAAAAATCTGTTTAGTCCGTCAGTTAGATCACCAAAAAATGTTGGCAACGTATCTTTGCTTTTGTCACATAATCAAAAAATTACGACGATACAGCGCATCAAAGTTCAAGAGAAGGGCTCGTGACGTCACTGGACAGTAAAAAGTAACAGAAATTGTGACGTCACGCAAGATTTCAACGCGCTGTATCGTGGTAATTTTTCGTTTTCATGACAAAAGAAAAAATACGTGTCCACTATTTTTTGATAATATAACTGACGGACTAAACAGATTTTTTCAGTCAAATACCCTATTGTCGGTAATGAATCTAGTCAAGATTTTTTCGTTGTTGTCAAATAGCCTATTTGCATTAATCTAGTCAAGATTATCTAAGCTACATTTCACGAACCAAGCAACTAAGGTTAATGTAATTTGCTAATAATAAATAGAAGCACGCGGGACCAAACCGTAAAGTTATCTAAGTGTTTTAGGTCCTAACTTCTGTCTACAACTAAAACTGTTTTTGAAAGGCCTTTCAGTGCTTTGAAAATTTCTCCAGCAGAGGATATTTTTTACAAACTTCAGTGTCTAAAAGGTTTCTAAAACGGTTTACAAAACGAATGGAACATGATTATAATTATGTTCTCGAACACTACACAAGACACTATAATGGTAAAAGTTGTATCGTAATGACGGCTCATAACAGTTTCATGCTAAGATGCAACATTGCAGTTTCGTTTTCAGGCACGGAAAACTGAACGTGGAAATCAATACCTTAAAACTACTACTGTGTTCACTGTTCAGTATCTCATCAGTGTGAGCGGGCAAATAGTGTAGAAATTCAGTTCCGATTATGAAAACCGAAAAAAACTCTTGTATCAACTAAGTAAAAATGGTAGGCAGCAGGAGCGAAGGGTTATTTTTTTTAAGAGGTAAGCCGGAGTACATATCTTTAATGTGATTTTATAATTTGTCTATGGAATACTGATTGTGCCCATTTTCAAAGGGAAGCCGGTAGGAATCGAGTTGTATGGAATCTTCGCCACTGGTAGGCAGTCTCCTCGTAGACTTAAAGTTATAAATGACAGGCAGGAACGGAAGATCTCTTGAGAAACGACGATACATGACAGTATCATCAATCGTGAGACCCAACACCGCACCTCGTAAGCCTTTGGTACTGACAAGCGAATCGATTTATCTAGAAGTCCCAAGGCAATCTGTGTTCATATAATCTGAGTCCGAAGATCATCTAACTACGGACACTGATGTATTGATGTACAGAAAGCCGATATTCACTTTGCGGGTCCACTTCCATATTCCTAGTTTCTGTGGTCTGCCTTTGATAGTGACGAAACGTATACTCTGGTAAACTATAAAGCTTTAAACGAATAGCGTTTTGTTTAACAGCGATAGTAAAATTGGTCCTCGTCTCCAAAGCGTTCACGTTTTAAACACAAATTGCTTCTTTTATTTTTTTTATTCTTATCTGAACCTTATGCACTTTGTAGCAATTAGCGTACAACCTGGCAACGAGCGAAAGCTTAAAAAAACAATTTATAACGTTTTTATCTGGGACAAACGCTGGTCATTGATTTTTCGTTTGCTCTAGAGACTAGCAGCACTTTTCTAGGACCATACACGTATACATACAAGGTGTAAGTAAGTTTTCTTACCCTTCTAAGTGACTACGCAAAAATTATTTCTTTTTGAGGTGAAAAATCACTGGTAGGACTTTATGTAACGCACTCTAAACATTGTGCTGATGAATGCATTGGACACAGTACAAGGGTCGTGGAGTAATATAAACTTAAATAACATCAAAAAATTGTATAAAACTTGTGAAAACGTGGGAATTTGACTTCCAATATCTGCGTAACTAGGTTCCCGGACAAGTTCCTCAAAAAAATATTCGCAATGACGGGGAAAAGAAGTGCTATCTGAATACACCAACCAAGTTTCAACTATACACTCCTAATAATTTCGAAATAAAGTGGCTGTGACATACGGACGGACAGACAGCATATATAATAACGCACTCTAATTTGCCATTCGGCTACGGACGCTTAAAAAGACTTAGTAATAAAAAAAAGTATTTCAGTAGTTTGTAGAAGCTAATGGATACATTCATAGTAGGCATACAGACCTACATTCAAAGCTGTTAAAATGATTGACGCCATTTTAATCATTGCTCACCGTCCAACCCCTGCCCTAACGACGCGCCATTAATTGCAATTACACACAAAAACATACACACATGTCACATCACGATATGAAATGGCATAATTAACGGTTTTAGCTTTCGTGTTGTAGTCTAATAAGAGACGACTTTACTAATCTGTATTAATTTGGCTTTCGAAATTATACCTCATGATTTGCCTTATAAATGCCGGAAACACTGTATTGACGCCTAAAATCAAAATATTTTATTTCACATAGATGGGCACTTATAAAACGTCGACAAAAATGTGCACGCCCTGTTCGTGTTGGTCGTTTCCTATGGAGAAAAACCGGCAAGAAACTCCATGGTTAGGTAGTCTTTTCAAATCGTTTGGTATTACAATATTATCATGTTTACAGCATTTTACTTAAGTATGCGGGGACAGCGTAGGCCCGACAACAAGTCGTTGTTTACTACAAAAGATGTAAAAAAAGATACAAAGTTAACAAGCAGCTGGAAATCTACAAAGCTTACGAAATGTTCACATATTCACAAACAATCGTTAAAAAAGAATCTATACAAAGGCTTTTCAACTATGTTAGGGTCGGCTTCCAGTCTTACCGGAGGCAGCTGAATATGATGTCAAGTGACCATATTGATATGTTACAATACAAGGGTCGTATTCACACGATCGATGTTGATCCAATAATTTTAAAACGTATCCGAGCAGGATACATATTGGGGGCGCGCATAAATCAGAAATGCTGTCCGTATGAGCTCGACCTATAAATCTACCAACACGACCCTTACTGCCGCATCCCCCAACTACCTCTGATAGTTCCGATCTTGTTGAGAATAATTTCAATATGTAAATATAGGAGTCATCATCAGCCTAGCGTAGCGTTTGTATTACGGTTTTTTATTATTGCACAAGAAATGAAGAATCTTCTCGTTAAAGCTACAATCTTTGGGTCTAGCATTACAATACCTTCTATAGCAGTATTATTTTTCTTCAGTTCTTTAACGCAGTGTTTCTTTCAGTTTGGTACTGATGGTCGTGCAGTCCCTGGGCATATAGTACGATCCAAAGCTGTATCCAGCTGTATCCCAATTGAGTTACTTAGGCATAGAAATATATCTTTCTAATGTCTATGGTCTAGAGTTAGGTGTTGACTGCCTCGTTGGTCTAGTGGTCGCAAGCGCGAAGGACTGCTGAACACGAGGTCCCGGGTTCGATTCCCAGGGCGGGCAAAGTGGTAATGATTTTTTCAACAAGGATTTCTCAGTAGCAGCCACAGAGTCTAGATATGTACCCGGTTGGCAATAGGTTCACATAGGACTTAAACATAACTGGTGAAATGTGGGTGCACTATTAGGTACTCCTCTGCTTAACCCTTCGGGGATTACAGGCATGATGTGTGATGTGTTCCACGCGCGCCTCAAAGAGATGTCAGCAACCAAGCAGGGGCCCGCAAGGGCCGATGCCTGCCGGGGCTGCGGGACTGTTCGAAAGAGATACCGTGGCCCTGGAACACAAAGGGCAATGAAGGAACATGGATGGGTTTTAGTCAGTAAGAGTCTGACACTCCCTCCCACTCCACCCAGAGCGGGAGAAGTCATTTGATGATTTCCCATCCGTAAAAAAAAAAAAAAAAAAAAGGCATGATGTTATTTTATAAAGATATTTACAAAAATCATGTTGTTCCAGAATGGCACGCTGTACGAGGTGACCTCCGACGGTCAGATGTGGCACCCACCCACGACATACTGCGTGGAGATGATGTTCAAGGAGAACTTCACCGAGCCGCGCCTGGTGGCCGGCGTTTGCTTCCAGGACGTCACAACGGATGACAGCCCCATCCTCTACACTGCTTATGCCGTTGGTAAGTAACCTTATGCTAGAAAATTATGATCAAGGTGTCATGCAATTCGTAATTGCATCTAGAAAGTTTTTGAAAAAGTGATGAAAGGCTTGCGTTTGACCAAAGTTATGGTTAGCCTTGATGATGGTGCATGAGGACCTAGGAGTAGAAGGAAGGAACTTAATGACTCGTCTTGAAGACTCTTTTGAAATAACGATCGGAAAACATTAAATCCGGCAAAGAGTTACATTCTTAATCGATACGCTGGCACTGTTTATTTTTACTGCATTCTTTTTTTTAATGTTTTTATAAAGCGGTTATGGAAAGCAGGTGTTGCCCGTCCCAAATACCTGTTGAATATCAGCTGTAAAAGTAGGAGTGGCCACTAAAGATGGTCATTACTTTGTACACGATGGACTAAAACAGCCCATTAATCTAATCGTGACAACCTCATTAGTGGAAGCGACTCTCAAATATCCTGCTTCTTCGAGCAACATCGTAAATCGAATGATTACCTTTAGCAACCTTTAGCATCCATGTTTATTACTCTTTTTAAACGGGCGATAGTTGCGTCGTCAAAACAACACATTGTTGACTCAACAAGGCAATAGGATATCCGCTTTTACGAGCCGTGGGATGGGCCCGCTGTTAAATGTCCGTTAATTACCCATAAGTACATACTCGGGGACACTTTGTGTACGTCCATGAATATTGATTGGTCACTTTTTAAAAAGTGTGTTGTGTTACACTATGACATAATTAAGGATCGTTTAGTAATTCCGCTTACAGGTGATCAACGAAAGGTTTTTGTTTGCATTTACTTACTGGCCATATTGACGTATTGACTAGGGCATACAGAATCGAGTTTCGGTCCCATAGTAAATCCAGTTTTTCCCGGGTTTTACTATGGGACCGAAACCGGGTTTCGCATGTCCTAGTATCAGTGGCGAAGGTTTCATACAACTCGATTCCTACCGGATTCCCTTTGAAAAATGGTACAGTCAGTATTCTATAGACAAATATTATAATCACATAAAAGAGATGTGCTCCGGCTTACTTCATATAAAAATGGACCCTTCGCTACTGCCTAGTATTGAAGTAGAAAACAAAGTATACTAAAACACAGTACGTACTAGTACAGGCTTTGGGGAATACGATGATCATGTTCCCATCAAAATTATTCAAGCTGACGATAGCCTGTAAGATTTACTATAGATTTCCAAACTACGGTACATGGGAATCACTGAACAAATTGACCCGTGATAGTTTCAGAACGCCAAAGATTGTCGATTTCTCACATACTCTATGAAATTTCACAGTTGGCACAGTCATATTGCTTCAATTTATCGAAGCGAACGATAAATATCGCAAACATATGATTATGGCCGAAACTGTTTAGTTTACCGGTACCGTTGCAATAAGTTTCACATCACATTATGAAATTAAAAGCTTAAGAAATAGAAGTTGGAACTACTGATGCTTTGGCGCACGTGTTTCTATTTGTGCTGGCAGTTAACACCCATCAAGATGTAGATTATAAACGTAAACAAGCATAAATAAGAATTAGAAGACAAAACTACACGTAATTGTGCCAGTGGTCGTTGGTTTTTACGAGGTCTGCTGCGTCGCTTTCCAGCTGTTTCAGGCGCGAATTATACAGAAACGGCGTAAGGTGACGGCGCGGCGCAGACGCAGTGCAGGCGTGGAACGGATACCGAAAAGAAAGAACGGCGTGCCTGCGCCGCAGCGCTTGAATGTAATTCGCGACACGTCGCCTTCTTACGTTTTGTATGAAAAAGAAGGTTTTCATGCCTGCGCAGCGCTTGCGCCACGCTTTCACTTTCGCCGTTTCTGTATAATTCGCGTCTTAGCCAGCTCATCAGGTATACGGCAGACGTGGCCAGCTCATTCCCACTTCAGCTTGGCGTCTTTTTGAGTAACGTCAGCACTCTGTGACATCTACATGCATCTGTCACTTTTTGACTGATGAAAAATAATCACCGCTATAAAATCCCTCGACTCCCAAAACATACGCTAGTAACTCTTCCATAATGGTTGGATTCATATATCCGTTTTATATCTAAATATCTGTTTCATTTGTAAGAAAGCCTCAATGTGTCATTTTGACTTTAATCCTCCAGATCTGGAAAGGCTTACCTACTTCTATCAATACGAATCTAATTGGAATTCTCCCGATCCCATTCCTTATGGGATTGCTTCGGAATTAACTGGCATCAAAATTTCCAACGACTCCTACGAGTGTGGTACGTTTGCCAACGATTATGTATGGCAGTAAAGTTATTATGAGCGGCAGTGTTCCTCGCGTTTATGACGTAGGAGCAACACGACAAGTTCATTACTGTGCTTTGTATCTAAAATAGTTTCTAATTTGTAAACATGTAGTATTTACTGTGCTAGATTGTACGCATTGTGCATACCAGGTTCTATCACACGGTGGCTGAGCATATCTAGAATTTTCAGATTGGTTTTCACACAGGTTCAAAGTTCGTAGAACGGTTTTATTTTATCTATGACTAAAATTATGTAGTAGTATTAATTTTATTCATGCTTGCTGTATTTTGGTTGACTGTAATAATTATAATTATGGTAGGATTATGAAGCAGAAAAAGTTTACACGAAAAAATAGCTTCGACACTATAGGAAGGCAATGCATATTATGCTATGCTCCTAGTATTGCAGATTATGACCGTGTGAAAAGTGGCATTTTTACGTCTATATTAACTGACTTCTTTGTTCCAGGTCTAATCTTATCAGTGCCGTTTCTTCTGGCGACATTCCTAATCTACGCGTTCATTCCTGAGCTGAGGAACCTCCACGGTATGTGCTTGACGGCGTACTGTGGGGGCCTGATCGTAGCCTACCCATTCCTGGCTTACCTTAAGCTACATGTGGGACGAGTTGGAGTTGCCATGACTGGGTGCTTGGTTGTTGGTAAGTCTACAGAATTTTCCACAGGATTTTATGATAGAAATTCATCTGCATCCGGTTCAACTGGAAGACCAAAAATGTCTAGGCAGATGATTCATGATAGAAATTAGAATGAAAATTAGATAGTATAAAACTCCAACTTCTTTTCTAATATTTACTAATGAAATTTTAATCGTTTTCATCTCCCATAAACTGATCGTGCGCATCTCTTGGCGCTTTTCTGGCTGCTAACTTCTGTATATTATATAGCTTACACGTGTTGCACTGGCTGGTAATAATTTGACAGGTTTGCCCATATAAAACACATAAGTACCCCCCGTTTTTTTCTTTATTCTGGTTTGTTCCTATTTGCCTTGTTGCGTTTCAGTTAATTCTGAAAGGTCACACTAGCTATCGCGTGGCAAAAAAATATCTGGCACGCGTTGCTGCCGCTTGTTTTGTAGGTACAATTTACCGAGGATTTTTCAACGAGGAATCGATACGCACGTACTGAATTTTTTACATTTTCCCTAGACAACACCAAAATCTTTTCAACTCTTTTAAATCAAAGAGAAGAGAGAGAGAGAGAGAGATTTCCTATTAGAAGAAATGTAATTGGTAAACTAGGACCTCATCTCACAGAGATGCCTTTTTTTTTGGATTGGGAATGATGAAATAACCTCCCGCGCTCTGGGCGGAGTGGGAGGAAGTGGCAGACTTTTACTGACCCATCCATGTTCCTTCTTTGCCCTTTGTGTTCCAGGGCCGCGGTATTAAAGTAAATTCACCTGTACCCTACACATTAACTAGTTAGTTATTGCAATTAGATAACGATATTATTCATTTTGTCCCGTCTATATTGAAATTTCTTTCTTTCTAATATTGAAGTTTCAAAACAATATGCGAGCGAACTGAGCCTGTAAAATTAATGCGAATAAGCAAAGTTTATTGAAAACATAAAATGGCTGGCAATATGTGTTAATCGTCTCTAAATACATTTCATCGAGTGCTAGTTCTATTAGTGGCTGATTTAATAGTCTCACTAAAGTTCTGAAGGGAGTTATTATAGGTAATTATTTTCAGTTAGGTGGAAACACGCCTTTACTATAGTTGCTGCCAGTTAAGATGGCAATGGCGGTCATTGACCCACCTACCTTTATTAAAGTTCTTAACTTTGAAATCCACAAATAAGCCTGTTCATGTCTTGAATCGTCATCTATTGTGATCTTCAACATCTTTTCTAATGAAAAACGATACATGGTTCATTTGTTTTGGTTCGTACGAAGAGATATTATGGAAAGAGCAATGACCGCTATTGCCATCTTAACTGGCAGCAACTATAATAACTTAGTTTTATCATTCGCCCCTTTTAGTTTATCGTCTGCATGCGTATTGTGGCTAAAACCCACAATTTCCTCAATAACTCTAAAGTTGTTCGAAGTAATAAAATACGAGTAACTACAGCCTATTAATTTCACAATATCTGTCCATTGTTCGTAGTCATAAAATAACAACAGCATATTAAATAGATTGATAGGTCAATAAATATTATTTTTTTAATGATCTTTGTTATGGTTAATTCCGGAATTATGCAAAATTGGGTTAAATATCACAGAGACCATTCTAATATCCGATTTTATCGCTTGCTCATAAAATCATTGATTAAATTTGGCTAACTGCGAGTACCAACCTACTATCCATATTATAATAAGAGATTGGATACTTCTCTGAATAATTTGATAATAAATCCGTGTTAATCTGTTGTTTCTCTTTCTTCCAATTACCCTCATTAGTAGTAAGTAACTTAACTAATCAGTGAAACAAAGTAGTTACCTACCTACTTTGTTGCGTCAGTAAAACAATCCGTCTTGCTTTCACATATCACAGTTAATTTCCTGGATAATTACGGACAACCACACCCTGTATAGTACATAATAGACGTAATTTAGTGAAGTATATTACCTGTGATATACCCGCTAATGTAATTAAAAAACATCGTTACTTAAGACCAGAGTAACAAGACACATTATGGTGGCGCTGACGGATAGGGCAAACGTCAAACAATATGTCAAAGCAGTTTCTTTTTTTTTAGTTTCATTGGTTGTCACGTGCCATTTTCTGCTGGATGAGCTACACAGTTGTTCGTGCGTGTAAAATAGCACGCTAAAGTTTTAATGGTAATATTCTTTCTTAATTATGACTAGCTAAAAACTTGGTTCATTTGAATAATTTTTATTCACAAGCCAAATTAAGTCAGGGCATAATGAAATTTTCGTGCGGGTCTTAAAACAAATAACTTTTGTAAATGTTAGGCCATCCCTATAGAAGGACGGAACTTATGAAACTTCATACCGGTTCCATTAATTTCTTTGGGTTTTGTTCCGGCTTTTAATTTCTAAACGGTAATATTCTGTAAAATAAGGTTTTGAAGAAAGTTCGATAGTGTACACCTTAAGCTCTACCTCTCCATAATGCTCTGAAAGTATGTCCGAAATTCGATTGTTTTTTTTTTAAATTTTCATTCGGCCTATTTGCGTACACAAATAACTGTCATAATCCATATCACAGTACAAAATGTGACGGCTTACGTGACATTTTAGCAGCTCTAGAATCTGCAGCACTAACGCTATTTATACCAATTCGTAGTAATCGTGATTATCGTTGTTTACTCTCAACGCTATAATCGTAGTCTTCAAAATAATCAGCTCAGTAGTTCAGACGAAAGTAGTCCATCTTCTCCTTAGCGTATTGATGGCATTCTAAAGGTGAACGCAGACCTGGCCATACCGCACGCACCGCAGTCGCCTTCTTCCAGCCACTTCAGGTACTGCGGCGACTGCGGCGCGGGTGGGTGTGCGAAATTACATCGAACTTTATATGAAGAATTCGAATGCGGCGACTGCGGCGCGTGCGGTGCGGCCAGGTCTACGTTCACCTTAAATTGTGTCGGCCCAGAAGTGAGCCACGAGTTTGGCGCCTTCTGTAGCGTCCATTAGTTCCTGTAATGAACAAACAAGGACACGTAGCCACGTAGGACACTATATTAAGTGCCCCATCTTTTGTGTAACAGCACCACATTTGAACACTAGGGCAGAGTCATCAATCAAAAATCATCATCAAATCCTTAAAATCTTCACCTCTACTTCTTCTTCTTGTTTTTTCTCTTTTTCTTCTTTTCTTTACTAGTGGTTTTCCAATACGCGAATTGCGATAGAAAATAGTAGGTGAATGTGCGATACTAAGCCACGTTTTAGTTCTCTATCCTCCTTAGGTATATACATTTCGGCACAAGTGTATTATGTCATACCTCCTACGGCATTGTTGTGCACGATTCACACTTCGCAGGAGGTTAACAAACTAATGTGACCCAGACAATTGATCACAATCATTCCATAATGTGTGAATGTGATCTTATTTCATCTCAATAATGACGAGGTCAGCTCACACATCACTCACTGTAGGATCATTATGCTATATATTTGTATGGCATTGCATTATGTACAAGACGTATGTCTGCAAATCTACGTCCAAAGTGCGTATTTTGTATACGCTTTGCACATATTTTATGTTTTACTAACTGTTTCCCGTGACTTCGTTCGCGTGGAAATTTTGATGTGTATGAGCGAGAAAAAAGCCTATATGCTATTCCAGACTATAATCTATCTCTGTACCATATTTTATCCAGTTCCGGTCAGACGGTCTGGCGAGTTTGAGTATCACACATCCATCCAAACTTCCGTATTTATAACAAACTAGCTGTTGGCCGCGACTTCGCTCGCGTGGCTTTCACATTTATAATATTATTATAGATTTTTACGGTTCTTCAAAAGGTTAATTTTAAGAAGAAGTAGCACCACTGTAAAAAGTTATGCGTGAGCCATACATAAAAAAGAATAGGTCTTTAACTATGAAATTGCCGTTTTTTTCTCACATTTTGTTCTGTTTGTAATTTTGACGTATAGTCATATTTTTTCTTAATTCCATTTTTATTGGATTAATATTTAAATGACGTAACTTTTAGAGTTTAAAAACCCTACTAGTAGTTGCATATTACCTCATAAGGTAGTGTGTCAAAACACCTGTTTCAATGTGCCGTCGGTTTTATTATTTCAAGTAGATATATTTTTGCCATAGACTGTGTTTTGACTATTTAAGATACGCAGTGCAACGCAGCTTTTTTCACACTAACTATTGCAATTGCATCATACATAATCGGTTCAGACGTTTCCAAGAAAAAAAAAATGTGAGTATGGAAATATCACTTTTCATGTAATCGTCTATACAAATCGGCAATTTCACACTTTAACCCCTAATAAGAACCGTGTATTAGGGATACACGGTTCAAAATGTATAATAATCTGTGCCTAACTAAACACACTACTGTACTGTCATGGTGTCGGACGTTGAGAATAACACCATCCCATATCTTCCCGTTGGTGTCGTAAGAGGCGACCAAAGGTCTTACCAGAGAATGGGCAGCAGCGTTCTCTGTGCTTTTTTAACAACCGTACCGCGATCGCCAACCCACCTGCCAAGCGTTGCGATTATGGCAAAACCTCTTTGGGCCCGGCCTTTGTCCAGCAGGGGACGTCTTTCGGCTGAAATGATGATGATGAACTCAACACAAGCAATTCCAGCAAGTCAACAATTGAGCAAAGTGTCTGATTTGATGTGGGTAGCTAAGTAGACGGACCTATTTAAGTTTCTATTTATAGATATTTTGGCAAACAATTGGATCTTGATAGTGCCCTTAGTTATCTCGGATGAACTTCAAAGATATCAACAATTTAAACAGTGCGATAGATACAATCAATATCTGACACAAATCGATTAGTATTAGATACCGTATATTTTTAGAATGGACATTTGTCATGTATCTAAATGGAATTTTACAATATTGTAAAGCCAACATATTTCGTGGAATTCCCTTTTGCAGGATTAAAGTATTTTTTCCTATAAAACTTGAGACAATTTATTTTTAGGATTTACGACTACAAGTCAGCATCCTGCTGACGTATATAAGGAATGATTAGTGATATTTAAGTACATACCTACAGGTCTAATTAAATACGCATAACAATAACAACATTTTTTATGACTCACACATATAAGTCATGCATGACCATTTACTGCAGCCAAACTGACTGGCCGGATGTTTCATTGAAAACGAATTTATTTATGAATAAACTTGATCGTCATTTATTTTCAATACCTACTCCTCTGATAAAGGAACCAAATTAAACTAATGAGTAGTTTCTGCGTCATTTTAATGTTTGTGAAGTGTATTTCAGGCGAAATACCTTAATTACCCAGACGTGACGTGGGTGGCAAAGTTCATTGAATTTAGATATAGGTACGGGACTCTAATTTCGGAAAGGTTGACTAAACCAACCAGACCTCTATTTATCCTAATCCTAACTAATATTATGATAGAGAAAGTGAGTTTGTTTGTCACGCCGTCCAGCATTGATGGCTGAAAAGATTTCGACTAAATTTGACAAAAGGATAGACCATGGGTTAGGACAAAGGGTACTCTTACTCCGGTAGGACCTTAACGTTAGATAAATTCCAACAAAAGCTACTCAAAGTATATTTTTAAAGTCGTTACAAGCAAAATGCCGCGAATTATCCAATAAAACTAATAGAATTCGTATTATTTATTACTGCCTGCAGCCAACACAGACACGGCTCGTTTCGCTCGTCGACGAGCGTGTCAAACGCCTACCTCTTCTCGGTAACTGCGGAAAATCAACACGATATTGCACAATTTATCTCCCCATCGATTTTCCAATGAAAGAAAAAACACCGTGTCAGCCAGCCAGATGGTTCTCATCCAGTGCGATTTGTAAAAGCTAGCAAAAATCCCCTATTTGTGTGACGTATAGCTTGCCTACAGCGCAGTCTGTCCTCAAAATTCGAAACCAAGTTTTTGTGTAAGTACTGCCACGAATGATGAAACGAGATGTTCTGAAAACAGTGGAGTTGGTACATGTGAATCTTTCAGTGATTGTGTAAGAACAAAAGCACATCAAACCAACTTGATTAATTGCTCGTAATTAAAGATACGGCACAATGGTGATCAAAAGAGAATTGTTCTCGCAGGCTCACATTAGGGCTTCCTGTTGTAGGTGTCTTTCATGAAGCACAAAAGTCAGGTGCACCCACATGTAGCACAAAAGCAAATACGGATAGGGATAATTTGGTAATCCAATTTGCGTAGGTGTGTTTGACTATGGAAATTTTAGGTGTATGGCCGATCTCTTTGCCCTTGTTCTACTTAAATATTTTAAAGATTCTATGTCGCAATATAATTACCTATTTGTTTTCCTTCTTATGTCCCAAGCGTCTGTCAATTTATTCCACGAAGCTTCGTTGACCCACATTTCAATTAAAGAGATTCTCACACCTTTTATTTATCTTTTAATACCTGCGTAACGTGATTATAGTTTGTTATGTTTCTTTTTATCTTTTGTGTATCGATGCCGAAGTATTTCCTTTCAGCAATGTGGTTTCTTAATTTTGTTTTTTACGTTTATTTATATTTTTCAGCATTCATCGTTTACTACGCATTCCAAACGAGTTTCTTCTGGCTTAACGTCATGTGTTTCGATATATGGAGGACTTTCAGGTAAATAGATATTCTATATTTTACTATTAGATTACACTGACGCGATAATTTAACTCCGAGTTTACATAAACATTACATCTCACTACGAGAAAAACTTTTATCAAAACGTTTTGTGTCAGGTTGAGTACAAAAAGCATAAATACTTCACTGACGATATTTGCCTGTAACTTATCAACATCTGGGAAAACAAAGTAGTAGTTTCATCATAGTATCCTATCCACATGTTAAACAAACATGTCCACACACAAGAGAATGTATGTGCACAATGTGATAAAAACAGCCGGCGGATATTTGCCGCGATGGAAACCTAGCGGGATATATGCCGTGATGGTATCTGCGGATATATGCCCTGATGGAACCTATCAGGCAAGGATTCACACAGCGTGGGAAATGTACGAATTTATGATAACACCAATTGTGTGGTTAGATTTATGACGGTTTCTCACACCCACGCGGGTATATTTACAAAACAAATTGAAAGCATTTTGAAGTGTTTTTAAAACAGCGGTTTACAATATAACGTATTACATTTATGGAATTCAAAGTCAGATTATATTACCTACTTAGATACTCAACATTTTGTATAATAATGTCTATTATTGTTGTTTAACGTGCGAGTCTTTTAAATTCTAGTTCTTTGTAAATACAGCTATCCAGTGTACACTTTATTGTGATTTTATATATTTCAATATTTTTCCTAAGATTTTCATTCTATGTGTTGTCGCATTTTCTAGCCACACCGCTGTCGCATTGGTAATTGGTTTTATTGATCCACCTTGCCATAGGCATATGAACCATCAGAACAAAGGACAGAGTGCACTATGTAGTATTTATTATAAACATTCCTTATTTGCAACAATACGGATTTTCCTGCATTATGCACTACTTATGTATTAAATTAATTATTGTCCTCTTCTTTAACAACAAGGTAATTAATTCATTTCCTTTTAGTAGTTTTCTGCAATAGGGAATTTAATTTTTGCTCTTATTTTAGGACAGGAATATTATTTAATATATCATGTTCCGATGACAATAAACGGTAATGAAAGATGTTCCATCAATCATCATTTGTGGGAGATCCCCGCGACACATAACATTTTATTACGTATATTCTACCAAACCATATGTTTGTTAGAGCTCGCAGAAATATTCGTAGCAATAATATTGCTACTATTTTGGAACCAACACTTATGCTGAGAATAAATTAGAAACTAGTTATACACGCGGCTCCACCCGCAAAAACAGCGTTATTGCTATCTCTGTCGTCCATTATTCAACTACAACTGCAAGATAGAGACGGGAACTAAATAACGTTTGTGACAGATCTAGAGGTCTCGAGCCAAAGGCAAAGCATCGTAACAATAGTCAGACTTGAACAGACTTGACATTCGTCCAGTAACAGTTATTTTACTGACTGTCCATTCATAGTTTATTTACCGCTAGCCATTAATACCCTGAGGTTTTTATGAAAAAAAAAGTTCTATATGGGAATCATTCACCTCAGGTAAGCCAACATAATAAAAATTGCCGTAAAAAAATTGGCATCGCTACCCACTGTCACATTCACAGTGTACTCTATTTTCATTTAAGTAAGGCTGATATTGTGATAGATATCATATAACTATAAAAAGATTGTGGTCAGTTACGGATTATTGCAGCAGAACTACGATACTATGATACTACGTTACGTTTGTGATAACGAGCCGCTATCTTTACGCGTCTATTCCCCCTCCACTGGAGTGGATCCCTATTATCATCGTATCACGGTATTCAGGTTACCTGATAACGTAACAGCCCGTAAACACCCGTAACATAGATTTAAGGATTGGGTATACCAAAAGCTAATGCTGCGCGAGTAATATTTAATAATCATAGCATCATGCCCGTAGTCCGCGAAGGGTACAGAGCTGTATATACAGGGTGTTAGGGACAGCCCTCCACAAACTGATGGGGTGAATTCAGTAATCATACTGAGAGAACCGGTAAAAGAAATTATTTCAGGAATGTTACGGGAATCCAATAAATTTAGTTTGTTTTAAGTTTTAAGATTACCAGAACGGAATGCCCGTTCTGGTAATCGTAACTAAGACCTCTTGCACAGCATTACTGCTTGCAAGCACTAAACAAAGAGGCAGCGCCACGAGAAAGTATTATAATACGCCACAATTTACTTACTCTATGAACTACATAATTTGCAGTAGAGCTTTTCAATACGAACAATAGTTTTAGTCCGTACCGACTCCAGATAATAAGCTATTAAAACTTAACCGTCCTTCTATGATTCGATACCCCCTTTCAATTACGATTAAGCCGTTTGGTACACTGAGCGTGTGTCTTCATGAAACTGTTGATTGGCAATTTCGGAAACAAACATAACTTACGATCAAATCCTTAAGAAGTTTCAAACAGTTACCTATTTTGTGGTTTTGCAAAGTATTAAAATAAGTTTAAACCAAGTTAGAGACAGTTTACACCATGAGGCAAGGGAGAGGGAAACGTGAATCCTAGAATTCGAATATCTCTTGTATCGCGGGTGCGTTTACAAACATTTAAACTTACATAGATAAACAGCCAGACCCGGAACCACTACCTGAAGACCATAAAAATCTTTGTTCCGTGCGGGAATTGACCCCCCGACACGCAGCGCAGCGGCCAATAGCTCAGCCACTGTGCCAACCGTGCCGTGCAAATGTTTCTTACCACACGAATGACATATAATAAAATTGACGTATCCCTTCGATTGCAGATCAGCGACGCCGTGTGTTGCCGTGGGTTGCGGCAGCCACCTGTAGGTCCTAAAGCCTAGCTTACAGGTCGATGTCTGTAATGGCATGTTACTCGTGCGCTGCAACCGCTGCAAACCGCTGCATCCGCTAGATATTGCTCGTTTATGTGGAACCACAATACGCTGTGTGAGGGACATCGGTGCTCAAACTGCTGCCATGTTTTCTCTGCCAGATTCAGTCCATTCTAGACCCCCAGTGTAGAAATTTTTCGGTTTTTTAATCAGCTGCTCCATACATTTTAATTGTGCATGCATAGGTGTTGCACTTTTGTATAAAACAGCTGGTTTTTTTACTACCGATGAAAAATTTAAACGCTGGAGTTTCTAGAATCTTGTACAGATTTTATGGTGATAGTTTGCGCGTCGATGTTCCTCACACCCTGTTTATAGAGGTACGTAGGTCTACTTCATGCTATGCTGTTTTTGAAGCTCATGTGAACAAACTCCAATATCGAACACCAAATGCCGATTATTATTTGCGAACCAAGCCTACATTCACATTTTCCAGTTAAAGTAGTTGCGTCTATGGTTATTTCTGAAGCCTAACAACCTTTTACGTATGATGAGAAATGGCACCGCCATCAAGGCTTGTGTTGTTATTTTTCGCGTCTCAAGTTAAGTAGACATACGAGCCAAATATGAATAATGGATGGAGATTCAACGCCTGTAGGGCCTGCGGAGACTAGCGGAGCGGTGCGGAGACGTGCAACATTCGACCATTCACAGGAGAGACGAGACACCGAATTCCATTGTGATTTGATGATGATTCGCACTCGCGTCCACTCCGCTCTCTCCGTCTTCGCTTCGTTGGAAACCGGGCCTAATTCCGAGTTCACATGAGCTATTTATGCCGTATCGCATGAAGTGGACTGCGTACCTGTTAATTTTGTGGTCATTAACGTTCGGTGTTAACACTCGCTAGTTCAATGTTGTTATTAAGCAGATACGACTTGTCAATAACACGCATTTTAACATTATTTGTTAGAGATGTAAACCTGTCAACATTCCCTGACGTTTAGCCGGTCGACATAAATACGGTCTAAATGCAAATGGCCGAGATAGAGATATATCAGATTTAACGAATAACGACTGCCACTTGATATTATGGCAGCTGTTAATCTGTCCTGTAAAATTACTATGCATTATCAAGTAACGTTGATAAAGTTAATCGGTGTTTAATGTAAATAACGTTAATTTTCTTTTAATAGGACTTGACGGGATATCAGATAACTTCACTACGGATTTCGCATCCATAAATTCGGATATCGTTGTAAAGAATATCTGAAGTGCAGTATCATTTTGTACGTGTGCTTGCTTCTCTTAGTACTTGTGTTTCCGTAATTTCAGACGAGGTGGTTTCATAAGAATACTATCATTTAACCAGCGAGTAGAGGTCAGTCAACTTAGTTATAAAGGAAGTGTAAAGAGCGCTGAGTGAGTAAACATTTTGTAGATGACGTTCAGAATGCATCGTTTATTTCATTAGTACGATTTTGCATTCTTATTTAAACTTTTATTTGAGTAGAATGTAGATTATGCTTAAATATTTCAATATCAATGTAAGACAAATCTAATTCACGTTTCGACAAATGTGAATTAAATAAGATGACTACTTTTGCATTGCGCTTTTCATTGCAAAAGAAAATAATCGTTCGAACCAGGTTTTCATTCAGTTGTCGAATGTAAAAAATGTGTTGAAAGCTCACTTTGAAGCGAGCTCAAGGCAATGTATAATTTGGTCTTTTCAAACTTTGTTGCACATTATTTTAAATTTGTAGTCAAGCGTTGAGTTTCCGCGAACCCATGGCCAAATACCTAGTCTGGTAAAACCTAGAATAGTTTCAGTTTCATGTAACTGAATAACCGACGAGAAAGCATTGATTTGGAACTCTTTTGTTTCCCCAATTTTCCGGCTGCGAGATTCTCAGCTTGCAGTTGACGTGGGGTCTATTCGTAAAAATAAAAGAGGAGCTCCTGGCTAAATAAAAACAGCCGCTCGGGTCGATCTTCAGTTTAAGCCGCGCTTGTCTAAGTTGGTCTGTGGATGGGTGACCGCCCATTACATACTGAGTTTCCTCCGTGCCTGGGAAAGCACGTTAAGCCGTTGGTCCCGGCTATCATTTGTAGATCTTTGCCAGTCGTTGCAGTGGCCCGAAAGTCTGACGACCAGTCTTACCAAGGGGTATCGTATTACCCAGTACTAACTGGGTTGTGGAGGTCAGATAGGCAATCGCTCCATGTAAACTACTAGTATTCAGCTGCATCCGGTTAGACTGGAAGCCGTCCCCAACATAGTTGGGAAAAGGCTAGGCAGATGATGAAAAGCTAGATCCATCCCTAAAATCTAAAACGAATGTTTCAATAGTTGTTACATCATTATCATATCTATGTATTTGAGATACACATTAATTTTGCTTCCAAACATTTTAAAGATTGTTAGATGAATATTCAAATATTTATTTTTGTAAGTAAGTAGTTAGTTTAGTTATAGTTTGGTCACGACTCGTAATTCTATCACTTTACAAATAGCGTTAATTGTTAAAGCACACGTTTGAACGACGTAGTTTCTTGAATTCGTAGAAATAGAAATACAGTAAGTAGTGTTATAGAAAATTAGTCATGGTTATTTTTATCGCTCTGTAGTAATTTTAAATGTTTATTAAAGTGTTGATGTAGTTAGTTTGAAGCAATTATTCCGTGGCAGTTGTAAGGTTGATTATTTACGGTAACAGTTATTGGTTACTTTTGATTTTATTACAGCAGTATGTCATCATTAGTGTCCACTAAATGCCGCCATTTTGAATCACCCCTGGAGACATTCGATTATCATAATCTGGATTGAAAAGCGGCACAGTCTTTCAATTTATTTATTCTGTTGTTATTATCAATGCCTAGATGGTTGTATCTTTGTAATACTTGCCAACTTTGCGACTATATTATTTAATGCATGAATTTTAACGAGTTTAAGGTCGAACTTTCTGAAAACTATATTCATAAACTCAGTTTTATCTTTTGAACTTTTTTGAGTAGCGTGTGTTGTGTCCAAAGTGTTTCATTACATTAATGTAACATTACAGATTATCTTTTTTATCGTCGAAGGCCGTTTTATTGCCATAAACTTTAAGTGCAATTCATATGACATAATGACACGATAAAGTAAAATATGGAGCGATAATATTTGATGTAGCAACATAATAAATCCTATTAAAATATTCACTGCCTAAAATATTTATATCTGGTCCAGTTATACTTGTATATAAAAACATTACATAAGTATTCATGTTTTAATTATGTTTCTAATGCTTCCTATTGAAGAGTTGGGACTTTAGCTCAACAGTCGCAAAGGTAAGGTGCTAACATTTGTAAATAAATGACTGTAAATAATATAGTTATACTTTTCCTGTATATTTTTACCTGACTCACCGAGAAAAGACGTCAATGCACCGGAAATAATAAGTATTATAGTAGGAAAACAATATTATTGTTTTATAGAACAACGTACATAAAAATATACATTATGAAACTGAACATAAACAACTAAGCTTAACTAAGTTTTACCGCGTGTTAAAAAATATTAATAAATTAAGGTGCTACGAAACAGCTACGCGCTACGAGAAAGTTATCGCTACCTTCAACTTAAGAGCTACGTGTCGTAGCCTGTATGCTACGGCGTAGCAAACAATAAAAGTGCCATAATGACATTATTTGTTGAGGAATAAAAGTAAAAATATTTTGTTGCACAGTATAACACAATTTATACTCTATTTTATAACGCTATTTTTCATTCGTAACATCCGTCCCTAGGTGATCATAAAAATACAGCTTTTAAGGTATTTTAAAAAGCATATTGTGGCACTGAATTACATAATACGGCTAAGTTCAAAGGTTTCAATAGGTCCCGGGAGCCATTTAAATTCAAGGCAGACCCATCACTTATATCCGGGACACGTTATGAAGAGAGTGGCATTATTAGGTTGAGCCAAATGTGGTTAAAAACATATTGAAACTGGCACAACAGTTTATTATTAGAATTTAGAAGTCAAAGAAGGTGAGTTATAGCCACCTCCTTTGTCTTACGGACATGTACTTACGTGTCTTTTATATTATGTATGAATAATTTTCCTTACCGTAGTGTCTAGATATAACTCTAAGTTGTCTTTGTCATCCATTTTCGCCCACATATAAAGCCCTTTTGATAAAGTTATAAGTCGGTGTAGATATCATCATCGATCTACAATAGGTTAGTAATAGGCTATTTGACAACATCGAAAAAAAACTAAAATATTCCGTCAGTTAGATCACCAAAAAATGTTGGACACGTATTTTTTCTTTTGTCACATAATCAAAAAATTACGACGATACAGCGCATCAAAGTTCAAGAAAGGGGGCTTGTGACGTCACGCGAGATTTCAACGCGCTGTATCGTGGTCATTTTTCATTAAAAAAAAATACGTGTCCAATATTTTTTGATAATCTAACTGACGGACCAAATAAATCTTTTCAGTCAAATACCCTATTGTAGTTGTTTATTTCAAATCCTTATCATGAACCTCGATAGACGTTTTGAAGTTTGAAATTACTATTGATGTGAAAACTTTGTCTATTGATATAGCTATTCGAGCCGAATTCGGTTTACTTAGATCTTGTGTGGAAGGTTAACTTTCCTTAGCAGAATCTACCTACATACTACATATAATAAGCCCAACTTAGATTTGTCACTGATTTCGTACACACAATAATATTACAAGTCAATAAAAACTTCAATAACATGATCATAGATTAAAATGGATCATTTGCAAACGTATGCAAACATTTTCAAAATACGAGATTTCATGTCAACGGTAATCTGCTGGGGTACAAACCTCGGCCTCCTTTCAATTGCAGATCTTATAAATCCTTTGTTAAAAATAACAGTGGCTACCGCGGCGGCAGTACCAACAAGCGCAGAGACAAGCGGCGGTTCCTTCTCTATGGGCTGTACGCGTGGGGCGTGCCTCTCATCCTGACGGGAATTACTGCTGCCATGCAGTTCAGTGACCTGCCGAATCATATCATCAGGCCTGGCTTCGGGACTAAGAGATGCTGGTTTGTGGGTAAGTGCACTTTTTTTACTGATATCTAAGGTCAGAGAAGTTTTAGTACAGTCACCAGCACACCAAGCTGCTACAATCTGTCAAATTTCTTTAATAGATTTTCAATTTTAACGCTAAAGCACTAGGTTCAAGGTTGATTGGGAAAATTTGACAGTTTCGGGTATCTTGATGTGCGGGCGTCTGTACGTCGTAATTATTGCGGTTTACCGATGTTTGAGTTACGTTATTAAATCTTGCCTCTAGACGGCTGGTACTGGTTTGTGCCTTTTGAGAACGAAAATGTAGTCTACCCTCTCCAACATAAATCAACCTACAAAGTGTGCAAAGAGCTGAGAATACAAGCTTCTGCCATCATAATTTGGGCCTTGTTTGTTTCCGAGTTTCACAGATATTTTCCTAGACGAAATAATGTACTCTTTTGAAATGGAGAACAAAGTAAAATAGTAGAAATACAGCAAAAATAAAGTAGTCCTAGTAACATACATTCCAGGAACAATAAACCTCTTTGTTTTAGTGCGCATTGTGAATATTATTTACGCTCGTACAAAGAATTATTGTTCGTATTTCACATTAAAAATGTGACGGTTTCAACATGAAGACACGTCTGTAAAAATGGAATGATACGACCGTTAAGGCCTCATTCATATAAAACGAGTGGCACAATAAGGCTGCGTTCAACCTTAACACAATACTTATGCTTTATGTATGAGTGTGGCTTCTGTTGGACTGTGGTTGCACTGAAGCGTAGGGCTGTCACGGCATACGCATCTAGAATATATTTCAATTGATATTTTGTTCTTTACTACAGGTTGATACAAATATAAAGAAAAGATAGGAACCTACAAAACTGGTTATTTATAAAGATAAAGATACCTTTTCTATCAGATGGTTCATTGACTGCTGAATGTAATGTTTGTCACTATTGAGATCGTTTTTTCGGGGTTCAATAATTTATCTAAAGGCTGACAGGAGGTTAGCCGTCGCGTTCCATTAACATCAAAACATTTTTCAAAAGTTTGAAAGATAAAGCGAAATTCGAGAAAACGACATTCGTTCTACTTTTATAAAAGCTGTCTTTACCTGAAAATCTACAGGATTTCGTCTGATCATCAATCAATTTGCAAACAGCGAACTGTTTCCGAACTCTTGAAAGCTTGTCAAATAGAACAGCACTAATATTTTTGGGTTGTTATATTATTTTTGGGTTGTTATATTATATGTTATATTTGCTATATGTCTTGTTTATTAGACAGGCCGTCGGGTGGCCGGACCTGATGGCTTATTTGCAATTTGTTAGTTAACCGCAGTATTGACTCCTAATTTTACAAACTTCAATTTTTACCAACCTCTTTTTCCGCTTCCAACCACAGAGTGTGCGTCCAGTTAAACCACTCAAGGTATTCCGACTTGCTTGACCACAACCTTTTACCATCTTCACAGACTGGTTGGCCGATCTAGTCTACTTCTTCACCCCGGTCCTGGTGCTAGTCATCTGCAACGTGATCTTCTTCTCCGTGACCGCGCACCGCATCCGCTCCATTCGACAAGAGACGGCCATCTTGAAAGGCGCCGAGTCCTCGCGCAGTGACAAGCTTAAGAAAGACAAACAGAGGTAATTAGTTAATGTACAGCTGGTAAAGTTCGCGGTTGACCACTTTTCACCCTTATTACTAAAGGTATAGAGGTGTAAAGTGGCGGTGTAGTTTATTATGAGGGAGCTCTTGCTTGCTTGCAGGTTCGTTCCCTTTACTTACTAAACAATTTATGACGTTAAGTCTGAAGATTGAAGAGTTCCTACTTTTAGTAGGTAACTTATTTTTCTGGGATACAATGTATTGTGCAGTTTAAAGTGTCAAGCAGCGATAAACTTCAATATTTAAAGCACAAAGAGAATTCCTCCGAGCATAGTGATTTTTATTCAAGATTTCTCCCATTTTTGGAAAACTTGCTCAATCTTTATTTTTAAAATGTATCCTTTTTTAAACGATGGATGGATTGTGTGAAGTATGATATGAAAGAAAAAGGAGTAAATGATAGCTTGACGGTTGACAGATGGGAATGGAAGAAAAAAACGTGTTGCGCCGACCCTAAGTAACATTTGACAAGGGCAGGAAGATAATCTTTTTTTTCAAGAGTCAGTCATCTATATATCTATATACATATAATAAGACAGTAAAAAAACTGTGTCTGTACATTGAATAAATTAAAAAAAAAAAAATTGAGGGGGGTTTAGAAACAGTAATAGAGCACGAATCCAAAAAAAAAATTCTGTCTGTTTGTCTGTTTGTTTGTACACGCTAATCTTCGGAACTACTAGACGGATTTGAAAGATTTTTTTTTTGTTGTATAGGTATTAAGTCTGGGCAACATATAGGCTATAATTTATCTTGGAAACTTGAACACCTGATGCAGAACCGCAATAGAATAGCTAAACTATAAGAGATACAAAAATGGTACCATAGCAAAAATTGTTCCACGTGATGAGCATTTTCTGCTGAGAAAATAAATTTGAAAATCTGGAACACCTGATGTGGAACTTCAAGAGTCCATCTACACTATAACATATATAGGAATGACGTCTTAGCAAACATTGTTCAATCTGATGAGCACTCTCTGTTGACTTATAAAATCGAAGATCTGGAACACCTGTTGTGGAACTCCAAGAGCCCAGCTACACCATAACACATATAGGAATGACGTCTTAGCAAAAATTGTTCAACCTGATGAGCACTCTCTGTTGATTTATAAAAATCGAAGACCTGGAACACCTGTTGTGGAACTCCAAGAGCCCAGCTACACCATAACACATATAGGAATGACGTCTTAGCAAACATTGTTCAATCTGATGAGCACTCTCTGTTGACTTATAAAAATCGAAGATCTGGAACACCTGTTGTGAAACTCCAAGAGCCCAGCTACACCATAACACACATAGGAATGACGTCTTAGCAAAAGTTGTTCGGTCTGATGGGCATTTCCTGTTGACTTATAAAAATCGAAGATCAGAAACATCTGATGTGGAAATCAAAGCTATCACTAATTTCACTGTATAATTATAAAAAAACATAAGCTGGGAGTATCTCCACGCGGTGAAGGCGGTAACAGTTTAGGACTGATATTAGATGACGACGGTATATCATTGAAAATTTGACTCTACTGGACAAAACTCCCATTTATTTTTTTATTTTATCGAATAAATGTGCCTTCGGGCTTATGTTATTTGAGTGTTTTAGACTTTTTCCACTTATCTTCGTGAAACGTAGCCTACCCGGTAACGCAGGGGAGCAGTCACTTAGATTTTAATTGATCAGGTATCTTCACAATAAAACTATAACCATGCCTAGAAAGAGGTCAAATCTTTCCCAATGTTCCAAAGGAGCTAAAAGATTGATTTTGATTAAAGATACAGCACAAAGATATTGTACTGTAACAAGGATCATAAGATCCCAAGAACCTACCGAAGAACGTCAGGAGAGACTTGATGCTGTTCGAGAACATCAGGCTGCAACTCGCTCCGTGGAAACCTCTTCCTCTCTTCTCTTCTCTTCCTCTTGGATAACGAAGCACGCCTGCATTCTCAGCGTATTTACGCATCTACATCCAGGTCTCTAGAGAACTGTGAAGGAATATGATGCGCGACTGACCGCTGATCGTGAACGTCATGCATTGTCTCGCGAATCGAAGACGTTCACGGATAGAGAATTACGCTAGAGTTCCAAACGTATCTAGGCATCGACTTCTGACTTACAAAAATGAAAGATATGGAACGTCTCGAATCGTCTCGCGCATCCCGTTATTTTCCCGTCCCCGGGCTCTTAGAATTCGACATCAGACGTTTCAGATCTTCGATTTTGACGACCCCGTTGTCGCTGGCATAAGCAACAGGATCCGCGTACGAAGTCGCGGGCAGAAGCTAGTATTTTAATAAAACTCTAATGCCAGTGCAACATGGGAACCCTGTTCTGCTTCTAACCATCACGACAAATTAGTTCAGAGAGAATGCAGGTTATCTCTAGGTACATGGAACAAAAGCGGACCTCACACAAGTTTGATTGCTTGGAAACTGTGACGAGCACAGTTTAATCTGAATATGTTGCAAATGTCATTTTAACTTCTAAATTGAATGCAAATGGGGTAATACTTTGTTTGCTGTTTTATAAATTCTCTGTTTACGATAGAGTTTGTTTTAATTTTCTATATACAGTAGGTGCTTAGGTATGATTAATATTTTCACTTAGGTACTTATCTTGTCTTCATATCATGTTTATATGTACATAAATCTTTTGTGGATTGTGCTAATGTGTGACTTGCACTAATTAGCTTGCTCCTGTTAACATCAAAACGTCATGTATCATATCAAACATTATACATACATACATAAACTCACGCCATTTGCAAATGGGGGTAGCAGAAACCACAGAACGCAATTAAACATTATTCATACTAGTACTATAAATGCAACGGTAACTCTGTCCGATGCTGTTACCTTTTCATGTCTAAAAACCTGAACAGACTACGAAGGAATTATGGCACATAGGTAGATAACCTCGATTAGGACATACCATTTTTTTATATATCGTTTGTAATACGTTTCCGTGGGATCATTCTCAACCTCCACGAAGACAAAGCCGTATCGAAACGCTAGATTTGTATAAATAAATATAGGCAGCAAGAGCCATAAAATAAAGAAGAGATAAAACTCCTGTAAATTCGAGAACGGCGCTGGGCGTAGGTACTCGACAATATATCAGATAGGATTGCTTTCTAACTTTTATCATACAAAAGTTTTATCCCAAGGCTTTAGATTAAATGTCCAATATAGAGGTGTATTTTTGGACTCTTAGGGCGAAAGCGCCGGCTTTCACGCTAAGAGTCCAAAAATACACCTCTATATTGGTATAATATATCCCGGCGGGTATCTCACGTTATAACCAGGTAATTCTGTAAAACGATCATTTATTAGTATGTAGTACGGGCCTGCAAATTGCAAAAAAACGCAAGAATGTTAAAAGTTCGCGGGTTACCTTAAATTACATTCCCCCATATCACTCAATGGTCAAATTGTCGAACAATACAAAGTATTAATAGACCAGTTTAAAATATAATACAGCGCGTTATTTAATAAAAAACTCTTGAGTTTTGTCAAACTTGAGAAAGCTATTAGGTATTATATTCATATAGACCTACTTAATGAAATAGTAAATGCCATCATCATCTGCCTAGCCTTTTCCCAACTATGTCGGGGTCGGCTTCCAATCTAACCGAATGCAGCTGAATACCAGTATTTTACATGGACCGACTGCCTATCTGACCTCCACAATATATTACCCAGTTAGTACTGGGTAATACGATACCCCTTGGTAAGACTTGGTTGTCAGACTTTTTGGGCCACTGACTGTCAAAGATCTACAAATGACACCCGGGACCAACGGCTTAACGTGCTTTCCGAGGCACGGAGGAAACTCGGTATGTAATGAGTGGTCACCCATCCTCAGACCAACCTAGGCAAGCAAGGCTTAACCTAAAGATCGACCCGAGCGGCTGTTTTTATTTAGCCACGAGCTCCTCAATAATAAATGCCAAACCACGTTTAAAAGAAAACGTGAGGTCAAAAAATAGAACCCTAACATCTTCTTTGCACTGTTTTCAAACTGCTTACGGGTGGGTACTCCGTTAGCAGGCAGTAGAAATAATTGATGACGTTCATTATGTAGCCTATCGATCAGTAGCGTTAGCCAAGAAAAGGGTGGGTTTCAATGTCGCATAGAAACGCTAAGCGATTGTTGATGCACTAGCACATTCAAGTACTTAGAATAATTTCTACGGGACTCGACGGTCTTCATTGCTTCTTGCTACTGGTGGTCGCCTCTGTTGATTGTGTCTTTTAGCAGTTGCAGTGGGTCCCCACCCACTGCAACTGTTTTGTACGGCAATAAAATAACACGTTCATAAACTGCCAAAATTTATTTCGATTGGTCTGCCTATTGAAGAAATGGGCGTGGCCATAAAACCTATACTACTAATATTTTAAATGCGAAAGTTTGTAAGGATGGAAGGATAGTTTTTACGTGAAAGAGTAATAAACATCCATCCAATGTTTATTACTCTTTCACGAAAAAACTACTGACCGGATTTGGATAAAATTTGGCACACAGTTAGTTTATAACCTGGGTTAACACATAGGATACTTTTTATCCCGGTAGTACGATCCCGTGGGACAATTACCGAACTCCACGCGGGCGAAGCCGCGGGCGTAAGCTAGTCGATTATAAAAACAATTGAAACTTAAAAAATAACAAAAACAAAAGTTATATGTAACGCTAGCAGTTGTTTGGAACAGTCATAAATTCTCATTTAGGTACTGACAGATTTTTAGTTGTATTGTTTTTCTCACAGAGAAATATAATAATATAATATAATATTATGGTTTCTCTTCGTTCGGACATTCTTTTTTGGATCAATGAATTTTAAACTGATGAGCGTCAAAGCGACACAGGTAGGTTTAGATCAGTAACTTTTTATAAAATTCCAAATGTCATACGTATTATGGCGAGGTATCTACTGTATTTTGTTATTCCTGTTCAAAAACACCACACGACCTTATTGTAAAATGGAATCATTGTTTATTTATTTGTATGAAATAGCAGCTGGTTATCGTCTCGAAACAGTTCGAATTTCATAAAGGAAACTGGTTGTTAACTCATACAACACACGCGTTAATAAATAATACCAAAATGTACACAGGTTGAAGTGATTTCAATATTCTTGGACTATTTCAACCAAGGTATCTCTACGTTCTATGGCATTTTTTTTTCTACGTTCAAAAGGAAATTAATCCTTTTCAAATGGCTTTAATTCAGTGGAAATCTTTGCAATAAAATAAACACAATTTATTTATGACGGCTAGGTGGTTTTCAAGCAATTGTAAACTGTGTTTTGAGAATATATAACCGAGTTTGCACTCCTCCAAGTATTTATACAACTGTATAAACACTTGGGAGAGCTTTCTCACGGCTAGAACTCTTTACAAAAACTATATTATGGTTCCTTTCGGTATCAAAGATTGTAATAATCATTTCCATTATGTTTGCTCGTAGTCATCAGTTTAAAGTTTATAGGTATTGCAGCTTTGCAGCAGCATCACGGAGAAGAACGTTAACCCAATTTATTCATTTTAGTACATGAAGGAGTTACAGCTAATAAAAACAATCAAAAAAGGAAACCATAGTCACCAGAAAGCCAATTACAAATCCTCACGTATAGACTCATAAAAAAAAAACATTATAATAAAATATATAAGTGTTTTTTTAAGAAAAGCTTATCATACTTCTATTATAAATGCGAAACTGTGTGATGATGGATGGATGTACCTACATATGTGAAACAAGAGCTAGGTACTGAACGGACATGAATGAAATTTGAATTCAGACAGTTTGTAACCTGGATTAATACAAAGGATACTTCTTTATCCCGGTAGTACGATCCCGGGGGACAGTTACCGAACTGTAAGCGTAGGTATAAGCTAGTCTTTCATATTAGGTAGACAGTACTCAAACATAAAACCATTCTACCTTCCAGGTACGGCCTCTACCTCAAGCTGTTCATGGTGATGGGTGTCAACTGGACAGTGGAACTACTGAGCTTCGCAGTGGGCGGCTCCAACTGGTACTGGATCATCATCGACATCTCCAACATCGGCCTCGGAGTGTTCGTCTTCCTCATCTTTGTGTGGAAGAAGAAGGTCCGCAACTTGGTGCAGAAGAGGTACGAGAAGACTTGTAGTTCAATTAAAGGATCGGACAAACGGTATGGGCAACTTGCGGACTTACCTCTAGATACCAGATTTTGACAGATAAAGTAGTGGAGTATCTGTCAGTGACCGGTATGTCTGGAACGCAATCTGTCCGTACCGGTTTGATCGTATCTTTAGTTGCTGTTGAGATAGGACTTTTTGGATATAACTTGTAGTACACAGCAAAACAACGGAGTAAGTAGTTAATGGAATAGCAATTTGCGGGTGAAAATCGCACTGGTACCCATGGGAACCTGTGAGTGGCTGAACACTCTCGGCCGAGAGCTCTGTCTATGACTCTTCTGAGAAGGACTGGCAAAGAACCGACACCGGACGGAGAGCTAGCGAGGGACAGCGTGGCTAGACGGGCGCTACTATATGTACATTCTCGCGCTCGCTCTGTCTCGGAGTGTCTCAGCGAGAGTGTACAGCCACCATTAAAAAAGCAGGACTCACAGAAATCCAGATAACTCTGTCACTACACGTCACACGTGCTACTCAATTCCAAAAGGTCCTATCTTAGCGACTTAAAAAAACTCCTTCACTATTTTCTTATCCTAGTGACGTAACTCCACTGTTATTTATAGGCAAAACAGTAACAATGAAGCCAATTCATTTTTCCCATTGCTCGATGGCTCGATCAAAACTCGGTCGGCTGCCAGTGCGCAGTAGCGGGTAACAGGTAGCAAAATGGCGTCGAGGCGTAAGATAAAAAACCAAACGAATATTTTTAACTAAAACATTTTTTTGCTAAACGTGATACTTATAGTAACAAAAACAACAATAATATTTGTTTCTAATAAAATTAATTCATAACAGAAAATGTTCTAATTAAGCATTGCCCAGAAGAAAGTAATGATTGTAATGTTGATGTTATCCGAGTTGTGCTGAAATTGCACTGTACACTTGTGTGTGTGTGTTGCCCGTAGCACAAAATAACTACTCTAAATAAATAAATAGGTGATGCCTGTTAGGCTAAAGGCGCGAATTACACAGAAACGGCGTACGGCGAAGGCGCGGCGCAGGCATGATGCCGCTTCAAAACGTTTTCATACAAAATGTACGTAAGGGACGTGTCGTGAATTACACTCAAGCGGCGCGGGACAGGCACGCCGTTCTTTCGTTTCCTTATAAATTCCATGCCCGCGCTGCTCCTTACGCTTTACGCCGTTTCTGTGCCGTTTCTGTGTAATTCGCGCCTAAAGGAATAAAAAGAACGCTCACTGTTGTTACAACGAGGAAAGCAAGCAAAAAAAAAAGTATTTGACCCAGGTAAAGGCAACGCTTGGCTCAGTACCGACCGTAGTAACGAGAACATCTTAGGTATATTGAATTCCTGTCAGCCTATTCACAAAGCTAAGCTCACGTAAGTAAACAGATACCACACAAGTCGATCCTACTCCAAATACAATGAATGCCCGTATTCACTCAATGTCGGTAAATGTTGACAGGAAGTAATATCGCAAGTGTATTCAGTGTTGTGTACTGAGCACACCATAGATGAGCACACAGTACTATGGGCATGTGTACGAAGTTCCGTGACATGCAATTTATCAACAACCGACACTCTCCGTGTTTGACTAAGATTGTATCGCTTTTTGAGCACCAAGAAATGTTAATTGCTTCGAAGAAATTTTACAATGGAAGACCGCTTAGCGGAAAGTTTACATTTTAAAAGGTTACCTTTATGGTATGGCAAACATATCTCTATGTTTATTTAAAAAAAACTCAGATAATGTTACTGGCCAACAACCTGATTGCATAAACTGATTTCAAAATTGTCATTGGCAAGTTTTTAGCAATCAGGGTATAGTCGAGTTGAAAAGTGTTTTGTTCGAAACTGGGCTACCTACAGCCAGGTCACGGGTTAATCCCAGCGTGTTAAAACTAACTTAAGCTTTTTATGTGGAACTATTACTGACTCATAAAGACATTAGTTATTCTATTTGTAAAATAAGAATGACTGAGTTTTAAGGTGTTTGCACAACAAACAAATGACTAAACATCACGCATTTTATGTTTTGTTTCTCACGGTTTTGATAAAAATTAAAAACGTAACCTACGTTGTAAGTTTTAGAAATATCTCTAACGGATTACCGAAAGTCCTAGCACAACATTGAAAATTAATAAACCCTATTCCCATTTTACCCTAAGGATAATCCAAATTAATAAAGTTATACTAATATACACTTCATAGTAAAAAATATCACCATTGACATCGCAATTTAAGTAATGGTGAAGAAGTACCGACTCTAGCAAGTCTTGGCAAAAACATAATAAGTAGTACAATTACATATCGCCAGCTATGTTGAAATCCCATGTAACAGGGGGCGAGCCTATTGCCATTATCCGGGCACAAATTCGACTGCGGACTGCTATTGAGAAATTGCTGATGAAATAACCTAATAACACCTTGTCAGAACTGCGAGTTCAACGCGTCACGCTGACGACCACCGCAGGACCAACGAGGCAATTTGAATCAATTTGAATGTCACACATGGTTTTCCCAGAGTCCACAGCATAATCAACCAATAATTTTGTCACAGCTGGGGGACACACCTCCTCTGTATAAGAGGGAGTCCACAGACAATAATGTATTGGGCAAATCTATGCTGTGCTTTCTATATTACTGATAAAAATGTAAAATCCCTAACTAATCATCCTTATTTATTCAGATTCCGCAGTATGTTCGGCATGGCGACCACGGAGCGCGACCAGCGCACCGGCAAGTGGAACACCACCAGCACGGCGCCGACAGAAGACACTCGCATCTCTACCGACGACTCTGCGCTGCGACTCAAAGATATGCACTAATCTTATAGGTAGGCACCATGACCTGATCAAAATCAGGGAAGTTATTTGCACACTGGAAACCGACTTAAATGGTCCGTTCAAATCACAACTGACGTTCTTTGGCATTGTACGAAATGGCTATATTTGACGCAGGGTGTCATTTTGCTAATCAACAACCGCTGCCGCTGGTACCTATGTATAAAGTTGTTTGGATTTAAAAAGCACCGAATTGTAAGCCGACCAAGGCAATTCATCACTGAATGGATTGCAGCATTGGGGGTCGTTTTTCGGCTCAGACCCCACGTTCGCCTACCAAAAAATGATGCCCCAAATAGGTGCGGATGAGAACAAGATTCGCGCTATGATTTTCTATCAAAAAGGCAACGCAGAGGTTTCCAATGATAACGTTGTGTTTATGTCCCATGTAATAGTGGGTGAGCCTTAGGTATACCGAGTAAGAATCCAGACTAATGGCTCTAACTAAGAAATTTCTATCTGAAAAAAAAAACAGTAAATCTTGGGCAATCAAACCCAGGATCCTGTGCGTGTGATCGCTAAGCTGTCTAAGCAGACATTATGATTTTGATAAAAGGATTCGGGGACATAAATCTACTTATATAAGATATACATTGTAGAAAGGTCGGCTTGGCAGTGACAGCTATTAGCTATGAACGCTGTCAAGGTCTAAATTATTTAGCCGCTAATTTACTTACCAATTCTTTTTTTTGTTCGCAGATTCCAGAACATGACATGTTTGCACCAAAGAATTCTCATGAACCCACGGACGCATCACATTTACAAATCGCTAGTCAATTTCATTGCAAATTAGAATCACGACGTAGTAGGTACAACGCTTTATGTGAAATTATCTAGATGTGTAATATTTAAGTAATTAGGTTTAAGTACGTAAGTCAATGTATAATTTACGTTTTTAGGAAAATCATGAATTCACAAGCATTTATTTCTTTAGATTAAGTACCTACTTTATGCTTATGATACTTGCGTGTCTTGTTAGTTAGGTAAGTTACCTCCGCAAGTCTACCTAGGTAGACCTTTTAGTAGCTATTTCACATTCAAGTTTTCAGTCGATGTTATTTCCACTTAATCAAAGATTGTGAACTAAGTTGATTTCAGATTATTTTGAAGTTTTTGAGCATACTGAACTTTATGAGTTGGTTGTTTTAAAGTTAGTTTTCTAAAAACACATACCTATTTGTTTAATTAATATTTTAATCTAAATAATTATGAACGCAGATTATGTAATTTACCTAATGGAATGATTTTTATTAATAAATATAATTTACGAAGACATTTATTGTATAATATAGAGGTGACAAATAAAGTATTTTATTAATTATATTTTCTTTTGTACAGCTTTCCCCCAAAGACGGGTTTTATAAGAAATATTTAGTTTCACCATTATTTAGTTATGTTAATGATAGGATATAAGTATCGTGCCTACCGTTGTTTTAAAATAGCTAAAAGTACAAATGTAGAGATTATGAAAGTAAATTGTTACGAAATTGTCGATTTAATCATTGTTTGCATGTGTATGATGTGTAACTTTTAAAATATATAATTTTAGATTAAAATTAATTTGTTTTATTTAAATAAGAAAGATGAGGTAGTCCCAACGCTGGGTATGCCTCTAATTAAGGCGGACTGTCCAACGAGTAGCTAGTAGTACTAAAAACGAGCTACGAGTGTTAGTGATCAGTGGTACCAGGTGCCTAAGGGTTGCGCCTCATCTATCAGCACGGAATTGCACTTTGCCATGCTCCTACATATCCTTTTCTGTCGCTAAGAACCGTCAAGTATCCTTTACAAAATGCGAAGCGGCTTTGAGCTCTTCTTCTCGCGTCGCTGGCGCTTGCAGCCTTAGTCCTTTTTGTTCTTAAAATTGGACCATATAATTAAAGAACTTCACTCAAGACTCAGTATTATTTAAAACTAGTTTCAATGAAATGGTAGGTATTGACGTTCTATCGACTTTAGTTAGGTACATCTATTTTTGAATCAAATCAAATCAAAATGTTTTATTTCACATAGGCAGGCCCAGATGGGCACTTATAAAACGTCGACAAAAAGGTGCACGGTTCGGGTTGGTCGTTTCCTATGGAGAAGAACCGGCAAGAAACTCTATGGTTACTCTTTTCAAATTTTTGAGTAAAAGGTCAAAAAAAGTAATTAAATAAAACTAAAAACACCCTGATGCATAGCAAAAAACAAGCATAAATTAAATTAAATAAAAATTGGAAGCAGACCGAACCTATTTCAATATAAATTATAAAAACGGCCAATACGCAAATAATTAGTAGTTTTAATCAGAAATACACGAACGCATAAATGTCTTTTGTCTACAACACATAACTATATACATATACTATAAAATAAAAAAGAACCGTAGCTAAAACTTATAATGCTCACGATACGGGATGTCGAAAATGCCGCCTTTGCACCATCTGTGACAGCGAGTTACCAGAATGATTACATAATAGCTACCAAATAAACATAATAATATTTAATTTTACTTAAAATAAATCAATTACTGTTATGTAGGTACTGATTATAAACCTAAAATATGAATTAAAACGAATCTTAAAGCTATAAAAAAAAAGAAAAAAAGAAAAGAGAAAGATAAAGTAAAAGAACTTAAAGATATAAGTAATTTATTTTACTTGTGGTCGGTAATATTTTCTACTGTCTTTAACTTTCGGAGGAGCTCGTGGCTAACAACAGCCGCTTGGGTCGATCTTTAGGTTAAGCAGCGCTTGCCCAGGTTGGTCAGTAAATGGGTGACACCCATTACATACGAACATTCCGAAGTCCCTCCGTGCCTCGAAAAGCACGTTAAGCCGTTGATCCTAGCTGTCATATACGTAGATTATTGAAAGTCATTACAGGTAGTCAGCGACCCAAAAGTCTGACAACCAGTCTTACCAAGGGGTATCGTATTACCCAGTACTAACTGGGTTGTGGAGGTCAGACAGGCAGCCGCTCCATGTAAAATTCTGGTATTCACCTGCATCCGGTTAGACTGGAAGCCGACCCCAATATAAGTGGGAAAAGGCTAGGCTGATGCTTGCTTTAACATTTTATCTTTTGGCAATTGAGAGAAAGTGACTAATGGCCTCAATTCTGGCTATCTCTCTCGCCTCGTTTTGCCTGGGTAATGATAGTCTAACAAAAGAAAACTAAACTATGGTTAATTTTTTCAAGAGAGAGGAGAGTCATACAGTTTTTAAAATCTTCCCTTTTACCGCGACCACAAATCCGTGACTACTGTTGACATTATGCCGTTGTGTTTTACATAGTGAATCAAAAAAGCGCCTGGTAGCACTTTTTTAGATCAAGTGGTGTCGTTGGGTGTTACAAGCAAGGAACTTATATACTAACTGGAATGATTACGTGCAACGCAAAGCCGTTCCGAGTGAGAGAACATCGAGAGTGGATGTTATCCCTTTCTAATAGGGTGTCCATTAATTGTACTTACATTTGGGACAGTTATTCTGTTATAACTTATTAGTATCCCGCTCCCCGCTTTGCATGGGCGATGCCGAAACCTACGCATACTGTTCATCTAAGGCAGAGCCATTTGTAAAAAAAATCTACTTTATTTTAAGGTATAATAATACTAAAAAACCTCATCTGACTACTGCCGGCATGTACCAGCGGTAACGTATCTCCATAAATTTTAGTTTTTCAAGGGTGCCACAGTTAAAAAAAACTCTGTATTGGGATAGGTTGATGATGTGAAGAATACGTACACTTATTTTCGTTCACGGTGGTTTAAATGTTAGGTTATATCCTTCATTTGTAAATAGAGATTTTAAAGCGTACAGGGCTGCAATGCTCGCATAGATTAATATTCAAACAACTTAATAGTATTTGATAAATTTATTAATCACACTATACGTTATTAAACATATGGTTTTATGTAATTGTAAGTGCGAAGATGCTGATGATGGATGACGGTTGCAAACTAGGCAATAGGTTGAATACTTTTTCTTTAAAGGGACATCTTCAAGCCACCGTAGCTGAAGATTCTCATTGTTGCGGAGTCTGCATGGGGTTGGGTTTAGAATCGCGTCCTCTGAATTCGAGGATTCTGTCACTGTGGGGGGGTCAAGGGGGTTTATCTGAAGCGCCCCCATGCGATTTTAGCTGCCGGAAATATTTAAAATTATTTTCTAAAAATATTGGTAAATCACTAACTAAACGTGAAACAGAATGAATATTTAACTAAAGTCTAACGTTTTTGACGTTACATCTGTCAAAATCGTCTCAAAATGCGTAATAAATATAATATGTTTTTGAATGAAATATCGAAAAGACACTCTTTTTAAAATGGTGGAAGCTATAAATTATGTTTATAAATTAAAGTGTGTTTCGTGTTTCATTAAGTGCAAGAGCGAGCGAAGCGAGCTCGGGACCTGGGGCACCCCGACTCGGACAGGTTAGGTTAGAAGGGGATGGCGGGGTCGAGTGAGCGAGCGAAGCGAGCGATTAGACCCCGCCATCCCCTTCGTGGTTATTTTTTTTGTAAATCATTCAGAAGTAGGAGCCCCGCGAAGCGGGGCTCCGGCGACCGGGCTTCCCTCGACTTCGCCACGTTGACTGGCAACAACTAACTCAACTCTCTCCCCTGTAAATCAGGTTTATAATGTCAAAAATTTAATTTAAAAATTAAGCAAACATAACACCAAATTGAGTTTTTAAAAATTCATAAAAAAAAAACTATTCGCCTCCGGCAGAGGGGGGAAGTGGGGGGTGACACTACAACTCCCCCCCCTCCCCCTCCCACCTCCCACACCTCCCAATTCGGAGGACGCGATTCTAAACCTTACCCTCTGCATGGAAACAGAACAGTATTATTAATATGTTACAGCAAACTACTGCGCGCAACAAGTGTGATCTCCGATCAGAGATTTTTCTCATTTATGAAAAAAAATATGAACTTAACTATTTTGTAATGCTTAAAAGTGATTTATATTGCCATGATTTCCATAACTCGCGAAATGAGAGTGTATTACGCGATTTGATTTTTGATGATTTTTTCAAATAAATTAATAGTATTTTACTTGACCAAGGAGTTTATTTTTAGACTTTTTGGATTTGACTCGAGACTTTTGTGTCGAATGAAAAAAAATCGGTTGAATCGACAGTTGCCACCAAAATGGAAAGGTTTAAAAATGTAAAGATTAAATTCAAATGTTTATTTTCAAGAAGTTACTTTTGCTAATATTAAATTGAGTAAATGATTAAGTTTTGCTACTGCATTATAAATAACACTGTTTTGTATTTTATACGCATGTGCACAAGATTATAAATACCGATATGGATAATAGAAAAGGCGTATTCCTACAATATTTTCATAATCCCCGTTTACAAATGTAAAACATTGTCACCCTAGTCGTAATTTGTAAACAAAGTTAAACGAACGTACCTGAAAAAATAAATTGCATATCCATCAACCCGTCACACTATTACACCCTTCAAACAACACGATTTCACCATATTATAGTGGAAGATTTCACTTAAATACAATAAAAAGCACCTGAGAAAGCAAAAATACGACTGCAACGCGAAACCGTTTCGGCCATTTTTTTTTTTTTTTTTAAATCCTTCATTAATTTTGGCATTCATAAAATGAAAGTAACTGCTAAATAATTCAATTTCGCAAGAAATTATTATTTTAATATTTGGTATTTAAATATCAAATAATTGCCGTTACGATTTATGTGCTAGTTTAGCTATCAACGTGATTTCCGATTGCTATATATAAAAAAAAGGAAAAATATTTTTTTTTTTTTGATTACTGGCAATTATTAGACAAGGACACAATCCACTCTCGTCGCTTTCTCGCTCTGAAGTTTTCTTCCCCCTTTGAATTAATCAAAGTAATACGAACTCTATGACTTTGAAATAAAGTTCATTTTCGAACGGTTTTTTGATATGTAAATATTGTTCGTGCTCATTCCAGTTAGTATATAAGTTCCTTGGTTACAAGTGTATCTTCGTTCTGATAGTCAATAGTGTATCCGAAACAAGTACTTTACTATAGACAAAACCGTAAATGTCAAACTGTCATGACTGTCAGTGGAAATCAAATCAAAGTGACATCGTCAAATCGTCAAACTGGCTCACCTAACTTGAAAACATTTTATTTTACGTTTTAATTTTTAAGTCTAACCCTTTTTCTTTTGATTAGGTAATATAATAAGTATCTACAATTTATATCACGTTCCATATTTTGGTCATACTGAAACACTCAATATCATATTATTAATTTTGTCGATTATAAAAGTATTGGTATTATTCTGTTTAAAAGTAGACGAATTTTATTTTGATCAGTTTTATTGTAGTTTTATCAATGATCATAAGTAGGGAGTTCATTTACACTAATCAGTATGTATAATTCAATTGGTAGATATCAACCTTTGGACTTTACTTGGTCGGCATAAAATAATGTGTAGCATTGGTTACGGCGCAGCTCTTGTGGTTCTTTTGCTTTCAGTTATTGTGTCGTATATTTTTGTGATGAGTCCAACAGGTGGGTCATATCAAAACAAAGTTATAGAAACTTTCCCAAACTGCTTTTTATTCAAAGATTTTTCATTTCTTGTAAGCATCAATAATAGCGATTGTGCATTAGTAATACTAAATTAACAATCACTTAATATTTAAAATACAACCTGAATTTTAATCAATGTATCGTTTTTCAACAGCTGATGAAATGGCAAACAATGGATTTGTATTTATTTCAAATGCCGCTAAAGCTCATGTTGTATGTCAACGGGCTTCCAAGTTAGTGAGGAGAGTGTTGTATGTTAAAGTAAAAGATTACTCCGAGAATACACTGCCAGTGCTCAGCAAACAGATAGAGAATGTGTATGCAAAAGTAAGAGTTCTTTATTTAAAATACCTTCATTATTACAATTGTGAATCTTTATTTGAATAAATAATGAGTTGATGATGATGTTGTCCTATTTGACCCTAAGGTTGAGTAGTAGAGAATGTCTTGTTGCATTACAGCCACCTTTGTAGAACTAAATGAAATATAAATAAAAGAGAATATTTGTATATTCCATTTTTGCCACAAGACCAATAAAGTTAATCTTTTATTCCGCAGGCTTCTGCACAGTATGGTCACTTGGACATAAGACTGATGTTAAAACCCAGTGGGACAATAAAAGTAGTAACTAACACTCCTATAGACATGATACTGTACGACAGTGAGCTAGCCAAGGATATAGACATACTGAAGAATTCTGTGTCTACTGTACAGAGTGGATACAAAATACAAAGTATTGGTAAATAAATATCTTCTTAGTAGACATTTTTAATACATTCATTTATTCATGAATTTTCAAATATCCTTTCGTACTAAGCATTTCATTTTCGTGTCACTGGCACAACAATTTTTATATTTTGTTAGCCCCATAGAAGCACTACAGAAGGGTATTCGAACATTCATCCCCTAAAGGGGTTAAATGGAGGATGACAGTTTATACAGAAGTTGGTCATTTTGCTGATGGCGGTTTCCCATTTGGTGGGTAGCTTGTTAAATACATAATTATATTTGACTATAAATAAGTATTATTCACAATGTTGTCACAATGCAGCACAGGTACACAGCCAGTATACAAATAAATTTGAATAACTTCATCAAACCAGTCCATAAATACCAATACAGCAGATTTTTTTTATTCTGTCTACCTGCCAGCTACTTTAAGCTAAATCATAAAAAAGTAACATTCAACATGATATCATTCATTTGTCATGCTAGATGATAAGATTTACTGTTATGTAGATTATATAAATGCAAATCATCACATTTTACCATTACAATACACTTTTTCAATGGCCTTTGATTGTTAGTGAGCTAACATAATATTGTATTGTTACATAACAAAAGACAGATAATAATAAAAACTTTTTAACATCAGTATGCTGCCAGAATAAAATAAAATAAAAAATTGTTTATTTCTTAACCATATGAAGACAACAAGTTGATGATTAGAGCCTCGTTTTAAGTAAAAAATGCCTGTATTAAGAGACTCTTCCATAGCAAGTAAATTTTACGTAATAGAATTACATTATTCACGAGATTGTGTATGTCTATGGAGAGGGTATGTGTGTGTTTCTTGGGTGTGTGAGTGTGTGTTTTGTGCGTGTGTGTGTGTGTAGAGAGAGAATCGGATGAATTAAACTATGCATTGCAAGAGCGCCTCAGTATCTTCGTAAGTATTTTTTTTACATTCTTGTGATTGTTTAGTGTATATGTTAGCCCTATTATACAGCTGAGCAGAACGTTACATGTTTGTTGTGTTGACTTTTAAGTTGCAGAGAACGCAATATACGTTAGAAATAAAGTAAGGCCTAACAGGCTTCCTTGCGGTACGCCGAGTGACAAATCCGCATCATCACTAATGTATGCTCCTTTCTTAACCCTCTGCTTTCTATTTGATAGGTAATCTCTGAAAAAAATGCGAGGGGCTCCTTTAATTCCGACTCTTTCCAGCTTGGTCACTAGGGTTGGAATAGAAAAAGTGTCAAAAGCCTTCTTTAGATCTAGAAATACCGTTAGGCATTTCCTTTCTGTATTGAGATGTTCGGTAACTAATGAGCTGAGGGCAGCAACTGCGTCCTCGGTAGATATTCCCTACAGCCAAATTGTGTAGATGATAATAATTAGAATTTGTTTAAGTAGTTTATGGGTATTAACAAATGTTTCAATAATCTTAGTCAGGGCTGGTAGGACCGAGATAGTTCTATAGTTATTGACATCATCTCTGATCCCTCCCTTGTGTACCGATGTAATAATGGATTTTTTAGAGGGGCTGAGAAAGTGCCATTTGCATTTTTAGGGTTCCTTACCTCAAAAGGAAAAAACGGAACCCTTGTAGGATCACTCGCGTGTCTGTCTGTCCGTCTGTCACAGCCAATTTACTCCAAAACTACTGGACCGATTGAGTTGAAATTTGGTACACACATGTATGTCGGTGACCAAAAGACGGACGTGTAACGCAAATTAATGAGTTTTAAACATGGGGGCCGCTTTTGGGTTAAATTAGAAAATAACGATAAAAAGTTTTGCATATATATCGTGTCACATATCAAATGAAAGAGCTAATTTTGCGTCTCAAATATTTTTTTTATGATTATAGGAGAAAATATTAAAAAAAAAAAAATGAAAAAAAATACAAAAAAATGTTCTTTGCTTATAGATTACAGGATAACCTATAAGAAAGCTATAAAAACAAATTATAAAAAAACAAAATTAACGGGGGCTCGCCTTCTACGATGGTACGGAACCCTTCATGCGCGAGTCCCACTTGGCCGGTTTTTCATATTGCGGCGGTTCTTCATATTGTGTTATTTCCTAAAAATTGTCATGAAATCAGACAATTTGATTGATGTCAAAAACTTAACTACCTATTCAGCACCAGCTAGCACAACTGCATTGGTTAAAAAGTAGTCACAATTATTCTTACATCATAAGAATTGAGGACATCCTTATCTGTTGCGTTGTACAGAAGATATGGTACTATCTACTTTTCAACATAATCCAAGTGGCATTAACAAAGCCATCACTGTTGATAAAAGATTGAGCCCGAGCCTTCTTCAAGAACATACATTACTGACCATTTTAAATAGATGGGAACCTAGCTCAATGCCCACATAACTAAAACTACCTTACACAACTGGTATTGTGGATGTTTTCGCGAATATTTCGATGCATTGTTGAGTCGCGGCGTCCAAATCGTAACGAGGCGAAAGGCGCCTTTTTCTGACCATACTCCATACTCAAAAATCATATTTCAATCGAAGATTCGCCAAGCACTGATTATAGCAATATACTGAGTCATTATTATACTCGTTGGTCTAGTAGTCGCAAGGACTGCTGAATATGAGGTCCTGGGTTCGATTCCCATTTCGGGCAGTGTTATTGGGTTTTTCCATCAGGAATTTCTCAGTAGCAGCCACGGAGTCTGGATTTGTGTCCGGTGGCTGGCAATCTCCTCCTGTAACAAGAGATTTAAACGTAACTGTTGAAATGTGGGTGTTCTATTAGGTCTGCCTAACCCTTCGGGGATAACATGCGTGATGTTATGTTATTATTAATGACATGATTTTCTTTTACAGATTGTCAAGAAGCAACCAACGATGCGCCATTGGAAAAAATACAGACGTACGAAAATGTCGCGATTGGGGGGACCTTCGACCGCTTACACAATGGCCACAAGATTCTGCTGTCTCAAGCTGCGTTGCGAGCCACCAAGCTTGTCACGGTGGGAGTCACTGATGATAATATGATTCAGTGTAAGAACTACATTTTAGTTTAGCCTTGCTACTGTATGTATGTTTCTTTGCGCTTGGCGGAATATTACACCGCTCACACAATAGGCATAAGTCTTGTTATCACAAGAATGTTGCAAGCGGTCACTGATGTTAATTGAATATGATTCAGTGTAAGAAATAGAGAAATACATTTTACTTTAGTCATGCTTCTATAGGCGGGACATTCTAATGCTTACAAAATTGGCACAAGTGTGAGCAAGTAGTCACTAGTGTTAATGCAATATGATTCTATAACAACTTAATTAGTTTATCCTTGCAATAGTTCTGTCCAAACTTTATGGTGGCTCGGAAGTTAGCGGGGGTTAGTGAGGGTCTGCACAGGTGTAACGGTTCAAACTTCATGTCGGCTCGGAACATCTAACGTAAAGCTGCGCAGAACATAATTTTAGGTATTATAGGAGCACGGAGGACGTCTTGACTGTATTATGCGCAGACAGTTACTCGCGGCTTACTTCCGAGCGGCCATTAAGTCGGAACAGAAATATAGTGTTGGCTGCTTTTGGATGGGTGGGACATTCGACCAAATATAGTTTGGAATAGCATAAGCACAATTAGCCTATAATGTTCCCATTGCTGGGACAAATGTCTTCTCTGTATGAGAAGGTACGGGCGATAATCCACTACGCAGGCTCATTGTTGGTGGATAAGTTCGCATAAATTACAACAATATTATGTTCAATTTTGACTTAGGTCTTCATGATATTTTTTATTATTTTCAGCCAAAACTTTGTATGAGTTAATACAACCCGTTGAAGTAAGAATTAAAGAAGTATTGAACTTTCTAAAGGACATCAATCCGGATCTGGAATACTACGTGTTTCCCTTGAAAGATCTTTATGGACCAACTAAGGATGACCCCAAATATCAGGTGTGTTTTATAGAGTTAATGGCACACTCTTGCCAAATAATTTCTTTTTGCGATAGAACAAAAGAAAAACTTTAACTTCTTTAGAATTATCGATCAGGAATTTTCCCCTTATTTTGAATCGTATTCCACCGGAATTTTTCTCCGGTTTTTTTTTCAGCTACTATTCCTTTATTTCAATGTAAAATTACATTCCCTGTACGCAGCATTCCATTTATGTAAATAATACGGCTATAATCAAAAACCAGCAATGGATGTTGAAATACTCTAACGAACGACGCGTGAAATCAGCTGTTCACTTCCTGAGTTCCTGCCTAGCTACAAGTTCATCGAACTCGTCGTCGCGCTTGCCATTCGCTACGTGTATTTTAGTGTGAGAAAGAGACGAAGCTATACAGGACTAATAACACCGTGTCAATCCCACAGTGGAGTAATATGAGTGCTAAAAGAGGTACTTGATATGCAGGCTTTTGTTTTTAGTTGATAATCGTGAGCGAAGAAACCCTTCGTGGCGCGACAAAGATTAACGAGAAGAGAGTGGAAAACGGACTGCGACCTATGGATATTCACGTGATTGGTCTAGCGCAGGATGATCAGGCGCAAGGGTCGCAGGAAGAGGAGAAGAAGATCAGCTCTAGTAACCAGAGGATACGAATGCTTGGGACGTTGTTAAAGCCTCCTACGGTAAGATAATATTGAATATTCTATTTTTGTTTAAGTGTGAATATTGGACTTCTGAGATGACGAGTAATAGAGAAGTATGGAAGAAGAAGAAATGCTGCGCCGACCCCAAATAAATTGGGGTAAAGGCAGGAGAATGATTTGTGAATATTTCTTCTCACATCATCATTTTCCACCACCCGCGGCGAAGGCTATTAAAGTTAGACTTTTTTGTGTTTTTTTTTGCAAAAAGTTTTTAATGTTTATTTTTTAATGTGTCTGTTTGTGTAAGAATAACGATTTTTTTCTTTTCTTTTTCTTCCTTATTCCGTCTTAACGGGTACGGTCTACAGGACATGGTGTCAGTTAGGGCAAGCGGAACCGGGTTTCGGTTACATGGTAAAACCGGTTTTTCCCGGGTTTTAATATGGGACTGAAACCGGTTTCGCATGCCCATTAATGCCAGTTCATCACAGTCACACCTGACACCTCATATTCGTCTCTGTATGGCAACACACCTGCGATACTTCTGCTATTGCAGACGTCATGCAGTTTGAAACAACCATTTCTATTTTGTTTGTTCGTCGGTCTGTATGTCCGTTACCTCTTCACGTCATAACGGCTGAATAAATTTTGATAAAATTTGGCACACAGGTAGCCTTATGACCTGGATTAGGACATAGGATACTTTTATCCCGGAGTACGTTCTCCTGGGATAATTCTAATATCCACCCAGACGAAGCCGTAATCAAAAGCTGGTAATACATTAAACAAAAGATTATAATTAAATTTGTAGCCTAATCCCCACATCCCAGACTGGCCGTACGTCATCGGATTGGTGGGAGGAATTGGTAGTGGGAAAAGCAATATTTCGAAAAACTTAAGGTGAGTAATATAATAAAATAACATAATTACTTTATTAATGCATACGAAATAAAAAAAAACAGTTATTTCACGTACGTTTGCGGGAATGGAATGTTTGCGATAGAAACTTGCATTACTTATTTTCTCAAATCCCTTGTTAATTATTCGCTCTTTCAACTTACACAATATAACATTTTCCAAAAAAAAACTCACTTTACAAACATATGGAGTAGTAAATTTTTTTCGAGATCTTTATTTCTTGTCACGGGTCCACTTTACCAACAGAGATATGGGTGCGGCGACAGTAAACTGCGACATAATCGCCCACGAGTTGTACAAGCCTGGTCTGCCGCTCAATCGCACCTTATCCGAGACCTTTGGTGAAGACATCATCACAGATGCCGGAGAAGTGGACAGGATGAAGCTGGGAAAAATTGTGTTTTCTGATAAGGTAAACAGATATCTTTGTGACGAAGCTTTTTTAAGTACTAGTTCCTTTGATAGATTTGATTTGTTAAAGCTATAGAAGCGTTTGCTAAAGTTTATGGTTAACGTGAAGAACACGGTGTATAGTTTAGTTATAGAGTGTAGTACTCGGGATTTTTTTGCACAGAAAAAAGTAGTTAAAAGATCTCTAAAAGATGGCTATTTTTTTTGCCAAAAAACAAGTTTAATATTTCCCTTTGCTTGAGTTTGTATCGAACCATGCCTCTATTCTAGTTTATTTGATACACGCTTGCCTTTCATGGAGAAGCTCGAGGCTAAATAATAACAGCCGCACTGGTCGATCTTCAAAGTTAGGCAGTGCTTGTCGAGATTGGTCCGTGGATGGGTGACCATCATTACATACCGAGTTTCGTCCGTGCCTTGGAAAGCACGTTGAGCTGTTGGTCCCGGCTGTCTATTGTAGATCTTTGACAGTTGTTACGAGTGGTCAGAATCCAGAAAGTCTGTCTCAGTAACTAGGTTTGGGAGGTCAGATAGGCAGTTGCTCCATGTAAAATATTGGTACTCAGTTGCTTCCGGTTAGACTGAAAGCCGACCTCAAAATAGGTGGTTGGGAAAACGCTAGGCAGATTGACACGCCTGTCTTTCATATGTTTCCATAAACCGTCTATGTCCAGGTCCACTCCCTTCATAATCATATTGGACATTGAGCGTGATATTAGATTTCGCCGCTGAGTCGAACGTTATTATTACAAACATCCACTTTTGATATCATATTCCAAACAACATTTTCTAAGATCTTTTTTATTAGCTCAAGAAAATTATGTCTTGTTTTATAGGAACAACTAGAAAAGCTGAACCGCCTAGTATGGCCTGCGGTCATCGAAGAAGCTCAGCGTCGGATTCAAGCATTAGGGGAAGAGGGATATCGAGTTGTAGTAATGGAAGCCGCTGTCATGGTGAAAGCCAAATGGTTCCACGCCTGCCACCAGATGTGGGCCGTCATCGTACCGCGGGACGAGGTGAGACACACTGTCATCTGTCTCTTTCTATCAGCGAGCAGGGATATCAAAGTTGCCATCATTGAGTAGTGTGATGTAGTGATCAATGATCGGTCTTTCTTGGTTTAAGACCTTTCCTTTGATCATTATCCACAGCCAAAGACATTCAAATATAACTAGCTATAGACGGGACAAGATCAAGAAACTGACAATTCCAAAACCTGTTACAAGTTAGTAACAAGTCGATCAGTCCAGTGCGATACGTCGCCTTGTCAGGTCGCATTCATATGACACAAAGACATTTAAATATTTCCGAGCTATAGACGGGTCATGACGAAGAAAATTGTAATCCAAAACTTGTTACTACTTAGTAACAATTCCTTTTGTCTAGTGTCATCAAAGTGTCATCTGTGTCATACGCCCGCTTGTCAGGTAGCATTCGTGTGTCAAAATCGAAAATATTCAGGATGAAAATTATTGTATGACAATATTCCCAATGTCCTCTCTATATGTGTTTTAAATCTCTTTGTCCACAGCCTTAATTCACCCACTGAAGGGTATAGGCCTCCTTTTTTTTGTTCCTTTGCTTACTTTTCTGTGCCAGCCCCATCCAGATTTTCTCTCCTATGACAATAATATCAACTTTGTCAATTACAAGCTGATATTATTACTTACTCCACCTCCTCTCTCAGAGTTAAAAAAAAGTTACCCTGTGTCCCAGCTGTAGGAACTTTTTAAGCTGATTATGCCATTACTATGCATTTAGAAAGAAAGAAGAAAGAAAATACATTTATTTGGCACATGCCACAAGTGCACACAATATAAAACAAAAATGATACAAGACAAAAAAAAACTTAAAACTAAACAAAAAATTTAACAGTGTGAAGCCGTGAGGTCCAGGTCCATTTGTAAAATTTAAACCCACCAATTCTCTACAGGCCATAAAAAGGATACAGGACCGCAACAAACTGTCACAGGAGGACGCAGCCAACAGAGTAGATTCCCAAGTGTCCAATCTGGAGCATGTAGCCCTCGCCAACGTGGTGTTCAGTCCTCAGTGGAGCTACAAACATACGCAGGGTCAAGTCGAGCGCGCCTGGAAACAACTGCAAGAGTTCCTGAACGAAAGGAAGTAGGTAAGGTGAAGAGGCGGAGATCTTTAGAACGAACTTCGACTTAGATCAGCCGCGCTTCTTTCGAAAATAAACCCTTTCAGTATAAGATTAATGTGCCTATTCCTACAAGTGACTGTGATCAAGCGTATCATACGAATAGGAACATTAACTTTATGCAAGTAAGGTTCGTTTTCGGATGAAGTGCGAATGAGCAAGGCAAATTTGCGGTATAGATCTTTGCCTGAGGTCATTAAAAGTAAGAGTACATGGAGGAAAAAGTTTTGTTAGAAATATGAATGTAGGATTCGTGGCTAGGAATATTGAGGCACTTGCCCCACCGTTGGCGATTAGCGAAAAGCGAGTCGAGCTAGCAACTAAAAAACCGGCCAAGTACGAGTCGGACTCGCGCATGAAGGGTTCCATACCATCGTAGTAGAGGAGCCCCCTTTAATTAAGTTTTATTATTTGATGTTATACCGGCAACAATAATACACATTATGTGCAAAATTTCAACTGACTACCTATTACGGATCACAAGATTCAGCCCGCTGACAGACAGACGGACGGACGGACAGCGGCGGCTTAGTCATAGGGTCCCGTTGGTTACCTTTCGGGTACGGAACCCAAAAACGAGTTTTTTGCTTGACAGAGTTCTCGCCAGCTGTGTGAACAGTCGGCGTTCAACTATTATTATACAAGGTAGAGATGATAATTCAACAATAAATTAAACTTCGAATACCTTATGACGTTCCCAGTCTGCATACAAAAAATCAATCGAAAATATCCATTAGGTTAGTCACAGGACATTATTTTTCATTTTTAGCACTCTCTTTAAGATGTATCTGTTAATAGGCAAACACCAACAGGTTGACGACCCCCGCATCGGTACAAAAATTAAACAAATGTTGCCAACTCGCTACTTCAAAAACCTTCGCCAAATTCGTTCCTTAATTTTATTACTTGATGCGAATTAGTGCAATTATTCCTGGTTTGGTATTAAGGTTTGTGAAACAGTATTTATAAATGATGTACGATTTCGTTTTCTTTGGTATTATTTGAAAATTCAAGGCATTTAGGTATTTCTATGTAGTATTTTCAGTATTTTCATTCATTATTGTTTCGTCGTCTCCACCTTGTATACATGTATAATATTGTAAGCAAGTCGCTGTGTTGCCAGCGGTGGGATAGCTGTGGAAAGGCTCCAAAATTACTACAATAGTGTTTTTTTCCAAATAATCTGGCTCTTTGTACCTACAGCAAAGGAATTAAATTAGTTCGACAGTTCAGTTCAAAGATGTCAGTTCAAAGTTAGGTACACAAGCAACATAGCTAACTCTTCTGCGGTGTGTACCTACACGGAAGTTATAGAGCAAATTCTGTTACGGTATAATGGAAGTTGGTGCTGTGGTAGCAATATTTATTATAAAATCTATTGAAATAAAAAAGGTAGGATATTTATAATTCTATGTACAGTCATGAGCAATGAAATGTAGACACTAAATTAAAAAGAAGATTTTGTAGTTGAATAACGGTTTCTACTTTGAGATAAGACCTATTTCGTAATAGTCTGAAAACACTAAAAAAACACACATGAACACTATGAAAACGTAAAATGTTAAACAATTTAGTAGGAGAAAAAAAATTGAGTATATATTTCATTGCTTGTGACTGTATGTATTATAATTAATTCAACACTGGTCTTAGAGCTGTAGGCTGTGTCATTCACTCTGTGTCATATTAATGTTTTGTAAGAGCCTATTCACGTGAAACCTCGTCGACCTTCCGGGCTTCGGGTCTTTCAGGCTTAATGTTTCGTTAAAGACGGGAAAATATTGCTTGCATACATTTTGAAAGAAGTTCTAACATGTCTTTGCAGTACCGGTAAGAATATTGTGGCGCCCACTTAAGGAAATCATAATCAAGTGTTAATTTTTTTGCTGAACGAACGTGAACGTAAGAATTTCATCTTCACTTTAGCGTTACCCAGAGCTAACGACGTGGACGTAGAAAGTTTTGTAGATCCTCTTTTTTTATATATTATGTTTTAGATTTTTTAATATTTAAATTTGTTTTTTGTTTTAGATTTTTTTGTAATTAAAAATTCCAAGCACATTTTATATTTTTGATTACTTTTATTTTGATTGAAACTTTTGTTGAGTTTTGAATAATTTTCTTAAATTGTTTTTTTATGATTTTCTGCAGTAAAATTTCACTTTTCGGACCTTTTTGTCAGCAAATACACGAATTAAATTAGAAAAATCGAATTGTCCAGCGATTTCATTTTCAATCGAAAGAGTAGCTAGGTTAGAGGGCCTCGGTTGATTGTTGATCGGAGATACGTTTTTATTAATTTTAGTTTTGAAAAACTGCGTTCTCCACTTGCAACTGTAACCGGAATAGTTGCAAAAATCCGGAACGCAATCCATATCCATTATATTTGGATAAATTTCTTGAATATTGCGCTGTTGTATAAAATTGAGGACGGTTATATACGAAATAGAGAAATTGCTTCAGATTTATGAGCTCGTCACGTAGTGCGTTTCTGTCGATATCTGAATTAGAACCAACAGGGAGCTTTTTCTGGAGATTTGCACAAAACACTGCCAGTTCCTTTTTTTCCGAAATTTCTCTGCACCCTCCCAATTCCTCCCCCCCCACTTCCCACAACGCCGACACTGTTTTTGGGCCGTCCAGTTCCTTTTTATTCCCGAGCGTAATATGTCGAAGTCTTACACTTATGTATCCTCTCTCTGGAACGCCAAATAGTAATTTGCACCAACAGAGCAGAACAGTACTTCTGCCACTTACCTCGGAGTCCTGAAGATTTTGACCTGGAAGTGTGAATAATCTATAGTTAATATCTCAGTTACAGTTTTAAAAATAGCATTGACAATGAAGGTATAGCACTTGATCAAGCAATAGGAAATAATAATAAGTTATAGCGTGTAGCCACCGATGTATTTTACAACTACCTGTTTACTGTAGATAGTAATAAAATTATAATATAGGCCTACTGCTGTATCGAGATGGCGCCTAAGGTAGTTGCGCGGAGCAGGAGGGGAGGGCGGGGGCACTTGTCGCGCGAGCTCTGTCAACACCCCTCCCGCACCCCGCTAGGTAGCTACTAGCTACACGGTAGGCCTGTAGTAATCTATATAAAGTTGTTAACACCAAAAAATGATAATTAAGCATTTTTCATTAAATAAATTGTACAAACGTTATTTATATTGTAAAGAAAATCGTGATTTACATTTAAGATATTATATGTATATTTGAAGTATTATGTGCATAGCATATTGCGCTGGTCTTGCTATTTGAAATAATGTAAATACATTATACCCAAGTAGAAGATGAGCCAACAGATTCGTATAAAAATGATGAAATATATATTATTTTAGGTACAGTCTCAAAATGCCGACTAGCAAAATCTTAGGCTTCGGTGACCTGAACCTAAGAATTTAAACACGCCAGACGTGTCACCGGCTTTGAAAGTGTTACTAAACACAGTACCTGCATGAAGACCTTCGGACACGAGCCCAGTTTGCAACTGAGTTCAGTCACTAGTAAAAAAGCCCAATCATCGAACAACGCGTACACTAGGCCTGAAAGCACTGGCCTAGTGTACAGTCACAAACAATGAAATGTATACACTGAGCAAAATTCAAAAGCGATTTTCTCGAGAAATAACGGTTTCTACTTTGAGATAAGACCTATTTCGTAACAGTATGATTTTCAAAATACTATGTTCGTGAAAAAACGTTCATCAATAACTAAACACAAACAAAATAAATAAACACAAACAATGAAATGTATAGGTACACTGAGCAAAATTCAAAAGCGATTTTCTCGAGAAATAACGGTTTCTACTTTGAGATAAGACCTATTTCGTAACAGTATGATTTTCAAAATACTATGTTCGTGAAAAAACGTTCATCAATAAATTATTAGAAAATCGCTTTTGAATTTACATTTCATTACTCGTGGTCGACGTCAGTCAGTGTCACTAAGCTGCTGAACGAATTGCTGAACTCGCCTCGAGTCCGAAGCCTATAATGCCAAATGCAATATGTTTTCTTGCTGCCCTGCATACCAAACTCCTATGTTGTCTGTACTTTATTAAAAAAATTGGCAGCCTTTGATATTAATGCTCTTTAGGCTTTGATGCTTAAGGAAAAAAGGATATTAGAAAATGTGTTCATCGGCATTTAGTTAGTACTAATCATATTAATCTTTGGTTCGGTGTGAATCTTAGGTCTTTCATTATTCTAATAGGTGTAAGGTGTTCATATGTTAGGACCTTTATAGTTTTGACAAAATAAATAAATATTTTTGTTAATTTTATGGTTTTATTTTCCCGAATAGCTATATCGTGTATGAAAAAGTCGTGAGTAATATTGATCATTAGTCTATGAGACTCGTAACACTCATTTTTATTCTCATACATAATTTAGTAACAATATGATGACCTAACCGTTGTCATTTCCAAAATTACCACTATCATGATATTGGAGCTTTAACGCAAATCAGATTGGTTGATCATGGGCATTTGGTTGATTGCATGTTGTAGAATGTAATGCAGGGGTACCCAAAGTGTGTGCCGTGGGCCCCTGGTGCGCCGTAGTAAGTAAAGCTTAGCCACATCGCCATCTAGCGAGCGAGGTGGACAAGGCCCTTTTCAGACATCTTTAGACTCTTTCGATAGTTCGCGATGTGAACCAAAGTTTGAAAAGAGGCGAAACGATGCCTCGTCCGCCTCGCTCGCTCGCTCACTAGCTGGCGGTGTGGCCTGCGCTATGAGGCACCTGTGTACTATTCTTCGAAAACTCAAATTAGGTAGTCGATAAAAATCTAATGAGCTTATTGTCTCGCTAGACTTAATGCTCCTTTTTACGGAACACCTTTCGAAACTCACTTAATGGTTTTTGAAATACTTTACCGAAGACGATGTCGAAAATTTTTCGCTTATCCAAGATTCTTTCCATGCACAAGAGAATTCTCATTCCCTTCGCAACATCTTACTTATCATCTTATCTGAAGTCGCATTTTCAAAACTCAGACTTTTAGACTAGCTAGGGCGCCGCGAACTGAAAAAGTTTGGGAACCCCTGATGTTGTGTATTTGATTTGTTTCTCTTTTAGTAGGTGCCCACGGATAATTTTTAACAGTTTACGAAACTACAGCAAGTGAATAGAACCTTGAAGCTCTCTGTTTACCTTAGTAGCTGCTTTCAAATCAAGCGTAAAGAATGTTATACGAATAAAGACAGTATCATGAAGTATTTTTCAATACTTATTTTCGGCATGTTTGCCAATGCTGCGCTAGGAAATTTTACAGATGTCTTTAAACCAAAGCTGGAAGACCAAAGGATTGATATGATTGTAAGTTTTATTAGTCAAACATTTTTATTATGTCAATGGCCGCTACTGGAGCACGAGGTTCTGTTTAAAGCATGAACCATACTTTTCGTTCTCATTATAACATAACATCACGCATTGTATTTCTCAAAGATTTAAGCTGAGCTGAGGCGTAGTAAAAGAAGTCAAATTTTTCGAGCTCGCTCTTTAATAAAAACGATCCAGCAAGCTGATATCCTTATTTCATAATCCTCTATTTGGGCTTCGCCGCACTTGAGTCCAAAGGGCCCCCAAAAATTTAATACGAGGTTACTCAACTTCATAGGTCCTTATTAGGACCTGCTACGCCACTGGTGATAGGTACGAGCCCATTGCCAGCAACTGAGCATGTCCCGCACATATACAGACTCTTGGCTGCCACTTGAAAAAATCTTATTGGAGAAAAACCCAATAAAACTATTTATGTCATTTATTCCAGGTGGACATAATAAGTTTACATTTTAAAACGAATGGATGGGACACGATACTTTGCGTTGGAAATTTACCTAATGGTTTCTATAACAAAATCAAGCACATATCGTATGGTTTTGTGGTTATGAATTTAAACGACCCTGAAGATTATTATGTAGAAGACGTGGTTCCATATCATTCAAATATTATAGTTATCAGCTGCCAGGATTTTGGAGAATACGAAGAACTAATGCAGAAATTAGTAACTTCACCATATTGGCATCCCTTAGCAAATATAATCTTGTATTATCACAAAATGGAAGACAGAGAACACGTGGCGAAAATTTTCTTCAGTTTATGGTACCACAAAGCTTTAAACGCAATCATGGTTCAGTATAACGATTTGCAAGAAACTTTAATGGTGTCAGACTACACTCCGTATGTTAACGAACATTATAACGTTCAACCAGACAATAAGCTTGGCTGTTGGACTGCAAGAAACCTCGGTATGCCAGTTCGTGGATTTGAAGAAGATTTAATTTGTGTAGATAAATGTCACAACATAACTGTGACATCTAAACTAAGAACAAACCATCTCGGGACTTGTCTGGGTTTTAATACAAACTCTGTGTCGTATAACGCTATGAATGATCTGAGAAAATTGAATCTATTTGAAGATAGAAGCAAAAATTTACACGGTTTTGCGTTTACAGGATACGTGTCTGAAATTAAGCCATTTTCCGTCATAGAGGAACTCGGGAACGGAACCTACAAACTTCGAGCTAGAGATGGAACGATCTGGAACACCATGGCCGAACTCATGAATTTCACTATTGATCTTAGTCTCAGCTTGAATGTCCTGAAGAAACCATTCAATTTCGAAGTTAATATTGAACAGATATTTGCTTTTGCGCGCAGGAGAGGAGACCTGTGCTTATTCCCGATATATCAATTCGATGTAATTGTAGTGGAACTTGATTTCACTTTTCCATTTAAAGATAGTGGTATTTGTATTGTATCAGGTCGCGCCGGCTTTGAAACTACCCTCTTTCAAGTGGAAAACTTAAAACTTAACTTCGACTTCCTATGCAGATTTTTGTCTTGTTTCTTATGTATCTGGGCTACCTTCTCCATCTATAAGACTGTAGAAAATGAACGTCTTACTTTCGATCAAATTGGCAAAGATTTTATGAATGCTTGCAGAAATGCCTTAATGTTAAACCTACATAAACCGCCAAAATTTGAGTCCTTCCGTATTTTCTTGGCAGTATCTTTGTGGAGCTTTTTCGTGATAAATTTTGCAACTCAGGCCACGATAGTATCGTTCTTCACTGCAGCCAAAAGAGGTAAGGAGGTTGACACGTTTGACGATGTTATTGAGAAAGGATACCCTATTGAAGCAATGGCGTCACCAGATCTGATCCTTCCGGACACCGAAGAAAAGTTCGTAACTATTAACTCCAGACTAGTTTACGAACAAGACATATACGGGTGTATCACACGCATGGCGAGTGATGCTCATCGTTTTTGCCTCATAGATTGTTCAGTGGGTCGTTACATTAAAAGGAACAAACTGAATGAAAAAGGCGAACAATATTTGCATATCGCTGAAGGGGATAGAATACATAGTCATTATTTGACCATGGTACTAACTAAAAATTCACCCTTGACAGAAAGATACAATAGATATATGATGATGATTTTTGAGGCTGGTTTGATAAGGAAATGGGAGCAGTACAGATACACGGACATTAAAGACGAAGTGACCACGAGACCTCTCGGTATGAACGACTTGAGCGGCATTTTCGAGCTATACTGCTTCTGCGTGGCGGTCACAATAGCTATATTCTTTTTAGAATTGACTGTACATCGCATTAAAACCTGCAGAAAAATTTGTTTAAGGTCTAGAAAATGTCGAAGATTGTGCATTGACGAACAACGTGCGTTTTGGAAAAGGAAACCAAAACAAAATACTGAATGAAAAACAACACACTTACTTATCCATCTATGGAGCTATAGGAACAGTGTACATATTTACAATTAGGTCCATGCTTTCGGGCTTAATTCAGGTTCTATTCAATTATGTCTCTGAATATAGATACGATACTCACAGTTGTCGTATTGGATTAGGCGGGCCCAACGACACACACTCACTAACAAACCCAAACACTTACCGGAGCGAAGCCGAGTGCCCAGGAAATTTTGGACGTGAAGGAGCTAACTACTACGGGCTACAAAAGGAATAGAACTAAAATAAGGTTACATAATCGCTACTTAGATAAATCATCCCATCCGCTTACACTGAATGGTCCAGGGCGATTGTCAGCTGCCTAGCGGGCGAATGCTATCCTCAAACATTAAAATGCTTCTACAAACAGTAGGTACATCAGCCTGGAACCAATTTTAGTGACATGCACAGGTTTTTCTGAATCTAGTACCTTTATTTTGCACCTAACAAGACTTATGCACTATAATGTAGTATTGTACGAGTAGGTATACTTAGTTGCTTGAACCAAAGTCGGTTACAAAAATGTACGGTCAGCAACGAAAGTCCATTTCCTCAGATGCTATTACTTAGGAAGACACCTATTAAAGTTTGACTACGCAAAAGTTGTTTTTATTTTTATCTGTTCAGTCATTTACATCAATGCCATGGTATGTACAGACGCCAGCACATCAAGCTACCCGAAACTGTCACATTTTCCCAATCAACCTTGAACCTAATGCTTTAGCAATAAAGTTGAAAATCCATTAAAGAAATTAGACATTGTAGTAGCTTGATGTGGTGGCGTCTGTACAGTGTAGCCCAGTGTAGCCACTCCGACTCGCGGGTCAATGACGTAATGATTCATCAGACTACTCTCAAAGTTTGATTTGCTGAGGGAGTTGCATAGAGTACTGCTCTATGCACACTATGGGAAGCAATAAATGTAAGTAGAAACAGTGAAAGAAACAAGCAAGTGGTTGCAGTTGCTAATCGCCAGTTTGAACTAAGAAATCTTTACTAAGAATTCAGTATAATAAGTGTACTATGATGATGAAAAAATTAAAAAGTCCATTTCATTTATGTTTCTTTGATAATTTATGTTGCACGTTCGCATACGACACATGTACCTAGAGAATACCCTTTAATTTCAGTAACTATTGTTAATTCAGGCAACTTCCGGGGAAACTGATCTCAGAACAATAAGTTCTCTAAAATATTCTTTACTATATAGCCATTTTACTAAACAAGATAATCGATTCAGGACGACAACAGTGTTGGCCCTTCCCTTGGAGTGGCTGGAGTAAAGGGCAAACTCAATGATGCAATGTTAATATGAATGGCTCGGCGTATGCTCAGTATATTTACACTTTGACAACAAAATATTACTAGATCAAAAAATATTCAATGATTTCAAATGGCACCAACCGTAGAAAAGTGTTACATTTCTTTTCATATGGTAATTTGTTAGTTTCTATCCATTATACAAATTATGTGTACTACAACACAGCGTCATATTTTTTCCTAATGAGCTCAAAGAACTTACCATAGATATTTGAATTTTATGTTTTTCCAAAAAGACTTGTAATGGCAACATCGATTCTTTTGTTTATGGGCGATTCATGGTGGAAAAATTAGTCAACAGTTTTTAAAATAACATGAAAATAGACCTGAAACGGCATGTATAGAGCCATTTAGTTTAGTTTAATGGGAAACACGCATAATAAAAACTCTGAGCACAAGAATCAAAAGCAATCTACGCATTCAGACCGCGACGGCCAGGCGTTCACTAGTCAGGTAAGTGATGAAACGAAAACTTGTTAATGTCATTCTCAGCTGAACTCGCGTAGCTATTATTTTTGTAGATAGACGCAGGATTCTCCTGTGACTGTAACCTGCTGCGTAGTGTTTTAGTATCTGCTTTGTGTGGACGAGTTAATGTACTTACGGATTCGTTAAAATGTCCATTGTTTGTGTCAGTTCTTTGTTACCTCTAAGCGCATAATTTATTTTTGTATATAGTTCAGTCTCTCCCATTTCGTGGGCAACCTCAGCGGGCGTTCCTTCGTCAGTGTTACGAGCAACCAGTCGGTGTACAGCGCATCACGGCCTTGGTCTCGCGTCTCGAGGCGAAGGTTAGTACACAATATACAAATTCGTCAAAACAAACAGTTTTCTTTCCTTTGATTACTAATAAGTAGATCGCGCCAGTTTCAAATTATAAAGATCTTTTTATGTAAACATAAATTTCACTTTATCTGTTTACATTATATTCTGTTTTTAATTTAATTAATGATTTTCAAGTTGTTTCGAAATTAAATAAACCTTTATTTACTCACATTTGACACTTTGTTTTATCAGTATGTGTGAAAAAATTTACTGAATCACAAATTAAGTTAATGATGATTATGATAAATTAAACATGTGCATTAAAATATTTTGCATATTAATTAGATTACTTTAAATTTTAATTGAAATATGTAAAACAACCTTGATGTCTGTTTTAATTTTTTAAATAAACAATTCCAAAAAATAAAACAATGGTTTTGGTGCATTTTCCTGTAAACCTGTCTAGTAATTTCTATTGTCAATGTTATGTTTTCATAAACATGTAGACTACAGTAAGTAATATACAAAACAACCTTGAAAAGAATCAGACAAAACTTGTAAAAAATGTAATAGTTATGATGATTCATTTAATCATTATAGTAGCACAATTTTTAAGTACATCCTGTGATTGATGAATACTGTCTAATATATGTAGATTGAGTGATAGTGTCAGACCAATGCTTCGACCAAAATGGCCTGAAGTTTTGGCTAAAACCAAAGTTTTCTCACTTGAATTGAACTAACTGTTATGAATGTGTAACAATGCAATGCCAGATGCATCAATAGAGGGCAGGAGTCACACATTTTGTAGTGATATTGTTTTAATCATGTCTCGAAGTTGTTTATTTACAGTCAATATAAATTTTATAAAGAAAACAAACAAATCATTATGTTTTTCACTTTTAGCGAATCTTGAACTGTTGTTATAAGTGTTATTAAACCTTCGGTTTTGGCGAGAGTCAATTAATTGGTGTCGGCCAGAAATCAACCTTCCGCTGGACACTTTTGCATGACCTAGCAAAAGTACAAATAATTTACAATAACTTAATTATCTAATTCAGTATTCCTTGTAAATGTTGACATTCAAAAGTGCCTTTCAGATAGATGGATAGACTACTGTTTATTATGTACAACATACAAATTACAATGTAGAACTTGTAAATAGAGTGACTCAATGGACGGTCTTAACAACAAAAACAATCTTTTCAAGACAACCTTTGGATGAATTTAAGGGAGAAGGAGAAACAATTCTGTAGGTAGACTGTGGTGTACCATAAATAAAACAAATACTAATGCATACTTAAAATAATGGCTTAGTTGAAAGAAATAATTTAATTTTGCCAACTTTGCACCAGTAACAGTATTACATACTGTAGATTTCTAACACATCCTTAAAGTAATGAAGTTGTAATGTTAGATTGATTTGAGAAACTTATTCTTGTAAAGATTTTCTGATAAATAGTTTTTTTAACAACACATTATTTTCATTTTCCGCCATGAAAAATACTTTTATAATTTCCTATCATACACATGACTAATCTTAATCTCATGACTTGCAGAAAATTCATTCTTGCACAAACTTTTGCAATCGTCTTAATGTAGGTGTCAATACATTACGGTGCGTAAAGAAAGCATTCGATATTGCCTTTATTCCTTATACTTTATATTTTACACCAAACAGCATTTTCTACCACATAACAAACTAGTTGTTACCCATGGCTTCACACATATCTTATTTTGCCAAATAATAAGCAGCCATTAAAGCTTGGAAACAAGCACCAGCTATAAAAAGCATGAGGACACCGACATATTGTAGAACCAACAATTCAAAGACATGCGCAGCGTCACATGGCAGATTGTGGCCCACTCCTTCACACAGAGCCCTTGTCCCAGCAGTGGGAATGTTTAAAACTGATTGTGTTGTATTCTTACTATCACAATCAACAAATTAAATAACAACTGTAAAATTACTACCGAATCTCACCTAAACATCTCTTTAAAAGATATTCTGTCTTTAAACTTATATCTCAAACACTGGCCAGGAAATAATTAATTTCATGAGCATTGTATAATATTGTGAGTGTATATTATGACTACATACACGCAATAATTAAATCATTCGCGTCAGTCTCTATGTCATGGAGATAAGTGTGTCATACTTAAATTGTGTACATTCATAAGCACCAACATAGAATCTCTTTGAAAAATCTTAAGCAACTACAATTGCAGTTTTTAAAAATGACCTATTTCTTCTTAACTTTTAGTCTCTTCTTTTTTAGTACTTTAGAACCCTTACCATATAGATAAGGGTTCTAAAGTACTATGTTCATCATGAACGTCATGTCGTTATGGATGGTTCATCCACAGGTTAACCTCGGCAAGCACTGCTTAACATGAGAATAATGATGTAGATAAACCCATGCAGCTGTTGTTATTTAACCATGAGCTTCTCAAAAAGCATTATGTTCTTTAAAACATAAAATGACAACCAATACAGTGGGGGAAAATAACTTAATCGTTGCTAACTGCAAATTATAGTCAATACAGAAATAGAACTTCAATTTTAAAAGTTGAAAATTGTATAACATACTAGTGCTTGTGACCGTGACTGTACTATCAAGATATCATTTGAAATTGATACTATTAGTAATCACTAATTCTAGTAATAAGATGTTGTTTATCTATACACAGTCTGATTACGTTTATAGGACATGTTAATTTAGATATTAATACATACATACTGATTCATATTAATCCTCCTCACTGACTAGATTGGCAGTGTATCTCAGGTGATTGTGAGATTACAAGTTAATCATGCAGTTATGAACATCTGCTTAGTATTATTTAAACGCTTCCATAGAACTTTGACCAGCTGTCCATACTTCTATGTCAGTCACCCTTAACGAAGCCGAAAGGCACGTGTGATTCCCGGCATTGTGATATTTTTTTTTGTACCTGGGAACCGTTATAGTTACGAATATATCGAAGGTCAAAGTTCGCTCTGTATAAAAGTCTAGCCTAAAATAAATCTTAGTAAATCTTAATAAGTCTTAGTAAATCTCAAAAAAAGTGTTATTAGTATGGGCCCAATAATTTTTAATAAAGTACCCGATGTCATTAAAAATGACACAACTCGAATTTTTAAAAGGAGACTGACATCACTATTGATTGCAAAATGCTATTATTCAGTAAATTACTTTTTAAATGACACTGAGTTATGACTGAATAATTTAATGTAATTTAATTAATATTGACATACCTAAAGTTCTCATCCCTCAATTTATGCTAATTTTTTTTTTTCCAATTGTATTAAGTAGATTCTATTTTTTTATATTATGAATGTACTATGTCGACTAATTGTGTTTAACTGTTAACCATTATTTTATTTTATTTTCAATGCAGTTGACAGTTTCATAAATGTTTGCATGCAAGATAAGGTAGATTGTACAAGGCTCACCCATATTAGTGTTACATCTTATTTTATGTACCTGCAATCTATGCAAATAACTTTACTTTACTTTAGTCAAAGAAAACTGTTTGTTTTAGATATTTACAATTCATCATTTACAACTTTTTAACTTAAACCACCCACCCACACATGAATAAGCATGGATGGGATCCTTTTTGTTAAACTAAGTCCAATTTTGAAACAAAACAACAAATTTCAGATGGAATGACTCCACATTAAAGAACCCACTAGAAGCCAGCAAGACAGCCTGGCCAGTGGCTCACAAAGAATCAATCTTCCAGCCTGAATTCCCCATCACCACTGATCTACTCCAGAAAGACTATCAGATAGAAGAGACAATAGCTAAAGGCGCATTTGGTGAAGTATATAAAGTGAAGAAGATAAGTGAAGACAAAGAATACGCACTTAAAGTGCTTAGTAAGTCGCAGGTAAGATTTTTTTTCAGTATTTTTTTTTTCACCCTTGTTCCTTTCTAGCAAGTCATTATGTCGGTGGCTCACGGTCTCAGATACAATGCGACAAAGAGTGACCTTCTAGTTTTCAAAGCGGGTAACAAATTTAACGACACTGTCCCACCATCACAGCTCAGCTCAGCAAAATAAAAAAACGGTCTGCTTTTCAGGGTGAATTATTATTAATAATCAACAGCTCAGCCTAGCCTATTGCTGTCTTCGAATGGTCATAGGTATCTTCTAAATTGAACTCCAGCATCCACGTCAATGCCTTCAGCATGTCCCATATATTACCAGCCTGTAACATACTGCTATGTTTTTATTTTGTTAGGAGCTTTTATTTTTTAATTTTAATTCAAGCAAACAAAATGACACGGATTTTGTTGTCTAAACCAGACATCTTGGCCATCCTTGACTGCATACCATGAGAGATTTAAGATTGGTCTCTCCTTGAAGTATACTGTTTAGAAAACAAAACTAACTTTCTATATGAAGACCAAAATCATAACACCCCTTGACATACAACATTAGATTAGATAAGTCTGCCCACTAGACATAATTTAGATCTTTATCTACGACATAACACAGGGTAGAGTTTATCTCAAGCAACATGTATATCACCACGCACAGTTACTTAGTGGATAAAAAAGTAAAAAGTCTTAGTCTAAAATTATGATTAGAAAATAGGATTATCCATTCCCGTAGTGCTGGAGATCATCAAAGAGGACGGGTTATTTATTTTCGGCCTTATTTTAACGGTAAAAATGTTCTTTTATATTTTACCAACAAAATCGCCAGCTGTGTCACAGTCACCTGCTCTTACGCAGTCTTATTATCTGTAAAATACGTATTAGACTACGAATTTTGATAAAAACTATTCTTGGTCAAGTAGTCTCGAGGAATATTATCTTATTATCATTAATTATCAGTTTAATGCTCGCAAGTAGGTACGCAAGGATAAAGTAACTGACCTATAACTAAATTACCTGCGTGATTGCAAAAAATATTGTCTATTGACATGAGGGAAAAAACAAACATGATGTATCATTATAAGTGTATGCTCTCTACCGTAGAATCGTCTAAGACTCTTAAGTAATGTCATGGTTTTTTGTACCAATTTATTCGAATTTCTTCTTGAATGTTCCACAATTATCATGGCAACAAACTCCATGAAGTAATGTTTTTTGCTAAGGTTACTCGGCAGTACTTGCTATGAAATGGCTCAAACATTGATGAGGTCATGGCGTAAAAAGTGTAAATGGCTTTAACTGTCTTGGGACGATAGCCCATTCAGGCAGTAAGGGGCCGTCCATTAATCACGTGAGGCTCGAAAGCGGGGGAGGAGGTTCGAAAAAAATCACGAAATATCACTAGGGGGAAGGGGGGTGTAGTGAGAAATCACGTGTATTTCTTTTTTTTCTTTGAACGCGCAATTTCTATACCGAAAAGCGGTGCGTGACCTTGTCATTTTTATCACGGTGCTTAAATTTCCAGAATAAAATTAGATTACACCTGTTAACCTGTATTTAAAGATAATATTCTGAATTTTTTTAAGATACTACCAAAAAAAGACACGTGATTTGTAGGTAGGGGGGAGGGGTAGTCTTAAACCTCACCGCGTATCACCATGGGGGAGGGGGGGTTAAAAAGTTTCTGAAAAACATCACGTGATTAATGGACGACCCCCTAACGAGGATTAAAATCGCGTGCGTTACATTTTTTTACCTTCGCACGTTTTTCATTTCAAAATATGATAAAGTGAAAAAGAATCATGCAGCATATGCGCTTTTATCGACAATCTTCTTATCACATTGACCCATATGTAAACTTATTACCACAAAATGAGTTTCACGCAGCGATAAGCTTTCAGTCGAATACTTTAATGCGTCTTATCACTGATATTTCGTCGCACACTTAGGTATAGTAATTCAGATGGACTCGTGGCTACTTAAATAGCTAGAACGCAGATCGTTCTATTTACACGAGTTTTAATAACGTGAAGTTGAAGATGGGTGACCGCTGGACTATAAATCGTGACACACCGTGACCCGGAGAGCGTGCGGTTTAACATAATAATATTCTGTCGATCTTCAAAGGAGATGATCAAAATATAACCTATCCTTACCTTGGAATACCGTGTGGTATCACTGGTATTGGTATCCCACTGGTTGAATGCGGATGTGAGATAGCCACTCTTTGTAAAATATCAATATGAGAATGCTGACGAATTAAAACAAGTTTGTCTAAACCGATTTGATAGATCAAAGTTCGTTTGAGTACATTTACCTCGGTTCGTGTTCAAGTGCGTTAAGAAAGACTGACTTGTGATGATTTCGCAGTAAGTTGTGCACACTATAAAATGAATGGTTTTGTTTTTGATGATAGGATTTAAATATCAGTGAGTAATTAGTAATTAGATGGTAGATCCACGTTGCTTCGGGCGGTCGTGCGAAACGGGCCGCGGTCTTCCCTATCGCGTCTGCGTATGACACACGCTTAGCATCACTGTAACGCGTGCTACTTCTCACATTGTATGCCTGTCAGTGATAACTCGAGCACACGATTATTTACTTGTTAGAAAACCAGTTTAGGAACTTATGAAGACAGATCTAGAATACTGTGTTATTGACCCTCGTTCCCCAGCATACAAACTTTTTCGTATAACTAGGCACGTACCTACGTCGTGTTAATCTGACTGGGAAAACCCCACAATCGTCTGAATATGAGAGAGAGCGTAACAATATAATAATTTCACTCACTTTTCCTCTTACGATAATTTCAGCTACTGATGCACGTGGAATATAAATGAGGCGTAAATCATTTCAGATAGTGAACGAGAGTGCAGTGCGTCAGGTTAAGGAGGAAGCGCGCATTCAGGCGGCGTGCGGCCATCATTCCTTTATAGCGGGAGCTGTGGCCCGCTGGCAGACCAAGAAAAGACTTTATATTGGTAAGTGAGCGTTAGAACAGCCCTATAATGTCATGAAGCCTTTGTAAATCAACTGCAATGCTTCACTTTTTGGGAAATGCTCTTGGACATGTAGACATCAGCGGATCTTTCTTAGATGTTCCTAAAAAAACTCTTCAAAGTCATCTTCCAATACCAATTGTAAGGAATTTGGCGTCGGGACGTCCAAAATTAGAGCGGATCACGCACCCAGTTGCCTAATCGTCAACTTTATTGAAGACTAGCGGCCCGACCCGGCTTTGCACGGGAGGACATTTATTTTTTAAACATTTTGGGATAAAATATAGCCTATGTTACTCAGGGATAATGTAGCTTTATAATGGTGAATTTTTTTAAATCGGCACAGTAGTTTTTGAGTTTATTCATTACAAACATACACACACACACACACAAAAATACAAATCTTTCCTCTTTATAATATTAGTAATATGAAGGAAACCGTCTTCAACCACTTGCTTGTATTTTCAAACCTTTCTTAGTCAGAAATAAACGATAACAAATAATAACAACACAGCCATGACGTTTCCATATTATTATCGTTATGTTTTATCATTATCACGAAGACGGAGTTAAAAAATGATAGCACGACCTTAAGGTGAATGAAAGGTTTTGTAAAAAATAATGATCGGGGCGGAAATTGTCTGAGCAAACAGTGATAAGCATGTCGATGTTTAAAAATATTGATAAAAGTTAATGTCACTCTATAATGAAAAAAAAAGGTATCTTTTACGCTTTCTTATTTTTGTTTTTGACATGACTGTCCAAAAAAGTAATGTTTTTAAATTGAATGTGTTGACACAAATCTTGATAGTGTAAACAAATATGAACGTAACTTTGTCCTGCCTTGTAGACGTTGACACACGCAAGACCTGTGATAGTCACTTATTTGCTGGGTGATTGCATTATCTTACACTCTAAATATAGTCTACGCAGCCATGTCACGGACACTCGGTTACGGCGCCATTGTTCCCTCCTCAAATCCAATTTATTTCGAATTCAACAGGACGACCCAATTAGCTGGCACGTTTTATTAGCTGACTTGCTACGAAAAATAAACGAGTTTCTCCGAGAAAGATACTCAACAATTTCTTCGAATATAAGTAGTCTATAACGTACCCACAGCTGGGACTCAGGCCTAATCTCTTTTAGAGGAACTTGGCCATAATCCGAGGACCCATTGCGTGTTGGTGGATGTAACATGTGTTCAAATTTATTGTTCAAGGACCGTGAATTCCTGACGCGCGATGTTCTGACAATTTCCTCATTTAACACAAAAAAAGAACTTTACAAAACGTTGCAACACCATTAACCCTTTGACTTTATAAATGGTAATTAGTTGAAGTCATCAGTCGTTTTAGCACAAAAACTATTAAACGCTTGAATGCCAGCGGTCACTGAGTCAACCTGGTTGCGGTCATAGGGTTAATTTGAGCAGGAAGTAACGTCAGATTAGCACGTCGACTGATAACGGAGATAACACGCGACCCATTAGTAAAGGTGATTGTTCTAGATAAAGTTTTTATAACAACAATACAATTATCTTTTTTATCGGTTATGTTTATCTTGGAGTGTTAGCGAGTCTGCGTCAGTTAAGGCTTAACTTACATGATCAGCTTTAGCTTCTGGTTTGCTTTATCAAAAATCCGTATCGCTGTAACGCGTGTGGATGTAACGGCCTCAAGGCCAATGCGCATGCGGCGGTTGGAGCGACTACTACTCAATTATTTGGAACTAAAAGTCTTACCGCTCGGTGTATGTTACCGAGCATCTGGGCCCTATTTTATAAAACTAGGAACTAAGATGATACGACTTATTTGTCAATAAATTTAAAATTTTAAAAACTCCCAACGCAAAAGAAGAAAAGCGAACAAAAAGTCAAAAATAATACCATACCATAATTGTTGAGCCATCAAATTCGAACGAGTAACACCTATCTTTTAATTATAGAAATAGATGGATGGCACAAGAATATTTGCTCGTTAAAATGGTGCTACAATGTCGCGGCGGGGTACCTTTAAGAATCATCGCAAAGAAACTACTTTCAAATAAAAAAAACTGCAACTAATTATTAAACAGTCTTACCGCTCGGTGTATGTAACCAAGCATCTGGGCCCTATTTAATAAAACTATAATCTAAGATAATACGACTTATTTGACAATAAATTTAAATTTTAAAGAACTCCCAACGCAAAAAAAGAAAAGCGAACAAACATTTAAAAAGTCTAAAATAATACCATACCATAATTGTTGAGCCATCAAATTCGAACGAGTAACACCTATCTTTTAATTAAAGAAATAGATGGATGGCACAAGAACATTTGCTCTTTAAAATGGTGCTACAAGTTCTCGGCGGGGTACCTCTAAGAATCATCGCAAAGAAACTACTTTAAAAAAAAAAAAAACTGCAACTAATTATTAAACAGTCTTACCGCTCGGTGTATGTTACCAAGCACCTGGGCCCTATTTAATAAAACTATAACCTAAGATAATACGACGTATTTTTCAATAAATTTAAAAAAAACTTCCGACGCAAAAAAAGAAAAGCGCACAAACATTTAAAAAGTCAAAAATAATACCATACCATACCATAATTGTTGAGCCATCAAATTCGATCGAGTAACACCTATCTTTTAATTATAGAAATAGATGGATGGCACATTAACATTTGCTCGTTAAAATGGTGCTACAATGTCGCATCCGGGTACCGCTAAGAACCATCGCCAAGAAACTGGCTTTCAAATAAAAAAACCGCAACCAAATTGGTTCACTCGTTTAAGAGCTACGGTGCCAGAGACAGACACCCACATGTAGCGGTCAAACTTATAACACCCCTCTTTTTGCGTCGGGGGTTAAAAAAAAGGTCACATTTGCTCGACAGTTCGCTGTTAAATAAACAGATAATATGGATTTATGTCAGTTTTTTTTTTTTTTAAACCGCTGGTCAGACCAAAACTGAAACAGTTTCGCCGGTTCAGTTAGGCCTTTTCATGTATGGTATGCTTTTAGGCCAGTCAACATGAATGAGGTCGTTAGTTTGGCTTCTGTAGTAAGTACCTAGTTGGTGTTTTGTCTTTGTTATTTGTTTATTTTGTTGATTGAGGTCGCTTATCGGTTAGGTAATTTGAACTGGTTCTGCGGAATCTACTTAATGATGCGTTAATTAGTATCATTTGATTTGTATTTACGTCGAAGTAATAATTTCATCTATTCCGTTAAATAATTTGTCATCCACTAAACACGCTTGCACTCCAGTACAAACAAGTTCAGTTGTAAAAATCTTTTTTTTTTAAATGTTATATCATCAAATAACCCCCCCCCTCCCCTGTTCTGGACGGAGTGGGAGGGAGTGTCAGACTTTTACTGACTAAAACCGATCCATGTTCCTTCTTTGCCCTTTGTGTTCCAGGGCCGCGGTATCTCTTTCGAACAGTCCCGCAGCCCCGGCAGGGGTTGTAAAAGTCTGACTTGCTAATTGATTAACATCCTATTGCTCAAATTCAGCATCCTCTCTGTTTGTGCCTTACCACTGACACGGTTCTTTACTCGCCCTGACCACATGTTATTTGAAGGCGTTTTTTTTGTCCATATTCCTCCGTCAGCCTTCGCCACTTGGCTTCCCCAGCGTTCGGTTATTTTCATACGCGATCGGGCTACTGGGATAAAAAGTAGTCTATGTGTAAATTTGGGTATTTAGTCTTAACGGCCAAAGGAAAAGGACCGTGGGCCATTCGACCGTAACCAAAAATCGTCTACGTTCCAAAGGCCCGGTGATAAAATGATTTCAAAATAAATATAAAGGGACAGTCGCATACATAAGAGGTAGTCGCATAGTTTATGAATTTTAATTATTTAAATATTTAATTACTCAAAATCAAAACATTTATTTCAAGTAGGCCAGTTACAGGCACTTTTGAATTGTCGAAACAAAGACAACAATGAAATGTAGCTACAGTTCCAGTCACAAGGCATAACAACTGAAAATACTGTTAGTTGCCCATTTCCTAACGTAAATCTCTATGGGAGAAAAAACTCTTTTAAATCAGGATATTTTTACAAAACCTTGGTTACACTAATTTGAAATCATTTAAATAAACAATTAAATAGAAAACATCTGCATAACCGGTTGGCACGACTTCAGGTAGCTAGCTCAACAATGACCCTTTCTTGTCAACCAATCACAAACAGGCTGCTTATCTGTGACGTCAGAGGACTGGCGAAAACTATGGGCATAGTGCAGTCTAATCCTCACTGTTTATTTAGCAACTGTCCAGTAATGTTGTGCAGTGAACTTTTACTTTGAAGTTTTGTGTTTTGTTAAGTGTTGTAAGTATCCTGGTAAGTTTTCCGATTGAAACGTTTGTTTTATTATTCTAAGGCTATATATTTATTTAAAAATATCTAATTACTAAATTTAACTTTTGTAAACATTTTATATTATTGTTGATTGTTTTTCTAAAGATAATACGAATCTAAGAAAAAAAAAAAACAATCTTTTATATCAGCTTTTTAACTTTTGCACCCGAATGTACTTGATGTAGTTTAGGTCATATCACCGGTCCTTTGGAATGTAGACGATATTTGATTATGGTCGAATTACCCGTGGTCTATTCGCTTTGGGTCGTTCAGACTAAATACCCGTAATTAATTCAGGTATTCCCTCCATCTGAGTGCCTTTTTCATCTAAATCCGTTCTGTAGTTTTTGCGTGAAAGAGTAACAAACATCCATCCATTGTCACAAATTTTCTCATTTATAATAGCAGTAAGATATGATTAATTCCCAATTATAATGCTGTTATAACCATTGTCAGGTTTTTCATAGTATATTAATAGTTTCAGAATACATTCCTGGAGGAGAGCTGTTGGCTCTACTCGAAAAGCACAGCAAGCTACCTGAAGAACTCGTCAAGATATTTGTTGCTGAAATTGCTATTGCCCTTGGTGAGTTCCTTTATTTTGCACTTAACATCACGCTTGTAATCCCCAAAGGATTAGGCAGTACCCTATAATACGAACAAATTGCGGCAGTTTTTTTATTTGTTATTGTATATTATCTATTGTCATACATGGGCCTTCTAAAATACCGACAAAGTAAAAATCTGTTAAAGATTATTATCAGAAAGATATGCAAATGGATCGTTGACTGCACGATGCCGTTATCGATGCATCGGTATCGAAGTTATCCTGCAGTTGCCTTTTACAACATCTATAGACAAAAAGAGTAACTTTTTATAACACTCTAAAATAATACAAAAGAAGATCATCTCGTTACCAATCGTGAGATCGCGAAAAAACGGGTCGCGCCCGTTTGGTAACGCTTCCATTTGGCAACGCTACATATACATTGGTTACGTTTGTAGATATTATGTACCAGCCAGAGATATTATCTGCCAGTCAGAGTAAAAACTTCTGGTGTGCCGAATTTATTTAATATTAATTTTATTTTCTACATTTTAAAACTACCATATTAATGACTAAGTACTGCATAGAATACAATTTAAGTAACCTATCTAAATGACAAAATTTTTAAGAATCACAGGTAAAATTTCTAAAGAAAGAAATGCAGGTACAAAAAGGTTCGGAGTACGCCTTTATCCTTAGAGATTGTTATTGGTTAATTTACCTGATTTTTTGTTTTTGTATACAAAGACACTTTGGAAGGAATGAACAAAGTTTACCTATTGTTTATTACTGAAGAATGAACAAAGTAACTACAGTACTTTCACAGTTTTTTTGCCTTGTGACTGGGACTGTAGCTACATTTCATTGTTGTCTTTGTTTCGACAATTCAAAAGTGCCTGTGACAGCCTACCTGAAAGAAATGCGTTGATATTGTACAAAGTATGTTGTTGATTTTTCTTTGCTTAGTTTAAATAATTAAATATATTTTTATATTATAATACATAATAGATATAAACTACAAAACTCTTAAATTACTTAGTATTTCATTTCAAACAAATATTTACATTACTTAAAAATTAGACTTCACATAATGTGATATATCGCTATTTGTAAGTGTAAAGGGTGTAAAAAGACCCTTAACGAAAACGAAAACCACATATTCTGCCCATAATTGGGATAATTTTTTTCTTCTAGACAATACCTGGAAAACCACACTACTTTAATTAACTCTATGACCCGTTTACTTTTCAAAGCATCCATCAGCACTAAGTTTTGAGTGCGTAATATTGAGTTTTAACATAAAACGAGATTTTTCACCCCAAAAAAAAGTCGTTTCCCAGCAATAATTTTTGCGTAGAGTGACTTAGTTTGATGTACAGAATGCTTGGTTGACGGCTTCGTGAATGGTCCGTTTACACCCTGTATGTAGCGTTGCCAAACGGGAGCGTTACCAAGCGGGCGCGGCCCGAAAAACCCTAAAGTTAACCCGTATATTATAATGGTTAACCCGTGTAATGGTTAATCATCTATATGGATTTTATAGGTCTAACCGGTTAACCTTTTAACACGATTAATAGGTCTCTGGTATGAGTACTTTGATCGTACAGACGCCAGCACATCAAGTTACTACAATCTGTCAAACTTAGTTAACAGATTTTCAACTTTATTGTTCAAGGTTGACTGGGAAAATTTGACAGTTTCGGGCAGCTTGATGTACCCACATATGACCAGTAATGCTTAGATTCTATAAAATAGTGGACGAGCTCGATAACATGCTAGAAATTAAATACATGTAGTAAAAATGTTCGTTTGATGTGCTTTCAGATTTCCTTCATAACGCAGGCGTTATATACCGGGACTTGAAGCCTGAGAATATTCTTCTCGATTCAGACTGTCACATACGATTGATCGACTTCGGACTCTCTAAGTGGCTCTCCATCGGGTCGCGCACTACTACGCTCTGCGGGACGCTCAAGTATATGGGTGAGTTTTACATTTACATTATACTATTTTGTCAGGGGATCCGCATATACTTTGTATGTAATGAAAAACAACGGCGCTTATGACAATGTGCTAACGTGATAGGAACAAAAAATAGCTGTTAACTTAGTTTTAAATAAGACGCCAAACTAAAGAGTCATTCTCCATTTCAGTGTGGGAGTTGACTCGTTTCATAATTTAAAAATGGCACAGTGCATCACTCGCTCCGTATCCGTTGCGCGTCTGACACAGAGGAGCCGTCAGTAAGGGAAGCGCGTTTGAGTGATTATGTCGATAGTAGCGGCTCGCACTGTAGCGTCGGCCCACTGACGCCGGCAACATGAACGCACGCACTATCGCGTTCGAGCTGTCGATGGAGGGCAGGCAGGTGGACGAGGTGGTCGCTTGCATCTTCCACACGGTGCTGTTCCACCGCTCCAGCGGCAAGTTCACGTACAACAACGAGGAGAGCTACTCCATCCGCACCGTGAGCTACGTGGACGTGGACTGCGACTTCATCGACTTCACGTACGTGTGCTGCGAGTCGGGCGCGCTGGGCCGCAGCGTGCGGCGCGACATCTCCGACTTCTCGTCGCTGCTGCGCGGCGCCGACGCCAGCGCCGCCCCGCCGCGCGGCTCCATCTCGCTGGAGTTCTTCCAGAAGCGGCGCGCGCGCTGGCCCTTCCAGCCCGAGTGCGTGCCCTGGGAAGTGTGGACCGTGTACTGCGAGCTCACCGAGGCGCGCAACGAGCACGACATGCACAGCAAGCACGAGAACGTGGTGGAGATGCTGCAGGATAAGATCGTGTTCATCACGGAGATCATCAACCGGCACGAGTACGTGCCCAAGATGCCGAGCCGCTCGGACGCCGACCTCATTTTCGACACGTCGTACCCGGACATCCAGCCCTACCTGTTCAAGATCCACTACAACCTGTCGGGCGCGCCGCCCACGTCCGTCGGCAACACGGTGCGCAAGCTCATACGAGACACGCTCTCCTTGTGATGCACACTGTGTTCCACTCCCACGCTAATACGCGTCGCTCCACGCCGAAGGATTTTATACTTCGCCATGCGTGATACTGACGCCTTGATGTGACCCAATTAACACCATTTTATATAATCTTTCGAAGTAAACTAAATTATATTCATGTAGATGGCGGTGCCATCGCCAAACGCGGGACATTATTATTTTACTAAAGATTTAAAATTGAAATGTGTGATTTATTTTTACTACGGACATGTGTATATAATAATCATAATGTGAATGAGTTGTTTTACATTGAACTATTGAAACTGTATTTAACATTTTGACAATACATAACATCTGAATCTAATATCTCTGTGTCATTTATTGTACTTATGCTTTGTTTGTTGCACAAACGTGTGTCGTAGTTATCGTTGCAATCAATGTTTTGTGTAACTTTAGCTTATTACTGACTGTTAGCTTATACTAAACTCTTTTGTGTTTCAAATTCGTGTAGGCCTCTATTTCTATTAGGAGCGGTCAAGCTTATCTAAATTAAAATGGTTGAGGTCGTTAATCTTAGTTACAGAATAAACGAAGTATTGCATGCATCGCTCATACACTCCCCTTCGCCGGGATGAGCCGAGCCACTTCTAGACGTCGTATCTAATAATCTTTTATGTAATCGAAGATTTTGTCTGTTGTAACGTTAGTTTTAACTTTAGTTGTAATATCAGAGCTATGACTCGGAAGGCTGGTTGATGTGTCCATTCATTTCGTCGTTTATTTAAGCTTTGGATTCGTCTGTTGTTTATTGCTAAGGTGTTTTTTTTATATAGAACGGTTTCTCAAGCATTCACAGAAGTTTGATGTAGACATAATAGTTACCTAGAAATTTCATTGTGTAAGTAAATAGTTAGTTTTGTATGAATTATTATAAAACACTTGAGTTTTTGTTGATGAGGTGGCACTAAATATTTTTATTCTTGACTACTAACGCTTCCAAGTTTAGTCACACTTCGAGTCACGCTGTACTCTTTTAGTATAGTCATTCGACTATTCACTTATATTTAAATGATCGCTTTGTGATATCGCCGAGAATAATCCAGAAATATTTAAAAAAAATGTAAAAAAATATATTGACTTTTGATTACGTGTGTGGATCTAGAGAAGATTGAATTATTATTATATTAAAATAGATATTACGACTTAAGTAGTTATAATTATATCGTCAGTAATTTTTATGGATGTGTATTATAAATATTGTAAATAGCATTGATAGTTGTCACTTGAGTTGTTCGAATAGTTGAAGCGGTTCGCTGAGAGAGCTTTATCGGTATAGAATGTACTAGATGATCAGTGATTGTTCATGTATTATGTAAAAATGTTAGGGTAAGCGCGGCGCGTGGAATGTCTCATGTAGAGTTTTAAGTGACGGTGAGGTGAATAATCAAATCTAAATTGTAACGTCATTGTATCATCTCCTTGTTCTAATACTTAATTTGGAATATTTTTACTTTGACGACGTCCCGTAAAGAGATCTTAATTTATTGTAGCGCGACTCTCGGAGCGTCGTGAAAGAAAAGATTATTATGAATCCATGACTTTGCAACAGAACATTATTTTAGGATAACTTTATTCTTTACAACATTTAACGTTATATTATGTATGTTTTTTTACGCCAGAGTCAATTGCTTTTAGTTTTTTTTTTTGTTTTCTAGAGGACTGTGAACCGAGTCCATCCATAAATTCTGATTTACTATCCTACCTCATTTTGTGACTCTAGCTATAGTGTATCATGTCTCTAGGCCTATCTAATCACACTTGTACCTATTACAAAATATTTATCAGAATTGTTTCGTCACCAAAGATGAGGCTGTACATGCTTTACGATCTTATAACTCAAATTCTTTTAAATATTTTACATAACACGTTAAAAGATAGCTTGTTTATGTGCAATTTTGATATTTAAAATAATTGCTTAAAAGGAACAAAGTAAAATGTTTTAATAAATATCGACAATGCATGTGTAACAATATCTTTAACTTAAAGATTTATTATGATATCCATTTGTAATTTTCATATCAGTGAGTACCTTAAATTTTAATGATTTCAAAATGTCTACAAACAAACCCTGGTGATAACGACAATATATTTTATTCTATGGATACCTTGACGGTGTGCCTCGTTTAGTGTAAGAGTGGTATGTCGAGCACATTGTAAAATATTATATCATCGCACTCGCTATGGCCTTATTTAAAAAAACGATGTTTTAGAACTTAAAAAAATTCACGAATCGCGTGTAATAACGGCTGTTACATATTAGAGTTTATGATAAATGAAACAGGAAGTATATATGTTGTGATGTATAAGTTCAAAAAAAAAAAATAAGCTAAAATCTTAGTCTTGTGATATAATTTATATATAAGTGAATAAATGATGAAGTATTTATTTTTGTTTTCTTTTTTTAATACCAGCTGAATACCAGAAGATGTAGAATCAATGTGGATACTTTAGAAGACGTTTTTCTAAGTCTTTTTCTAATAGTAATACCCTAAAATAAGATACTTGATTTACTTTTTCTTGAACACAAACTATACGAAATAAAGCAGTACACCTAACACTTAGAAACGGATTTGACGCAGAATGTGCAATTCGCAAAATGTGCACAAAGAAAGTACTGTTATCGTGCTTAAAATCGTGCAAAATAACTTAAAAAAAAATTAGTAAGAAAACGTTTATTATTTTGACCCATTTTGATAAAATTCACACTCATTTCGAGTAGTGATCATTTTGATAAGTGCTATTTTAAGAAGTGCACATTTTGCGAAGTGCACATTTTGCGAATTGCACATTTTACGTCAAGTGCACATTCTGCGTCAAACCCTTAGAAACAAACTTTAGCTAGCACCTTATACAGATTTCATAGTATTATTTTACAAAACTTTCCATATTTAAATTTTCATCATACCTGTCTGCTTACTTTTTCTGAAGCACTTTTTTATTAAACAAACTATTATACACACATTCAATTAAATTCACAAACACTTTTCACCTCTATCATCAACTTTATAAGGTTCAAATTTAAACATTAAACGCTCGTTTTTAAGTTTCCCTTTAAACGTGTTGTTGTGCTGTTTCGCAAAGTGAGAGACGAGAGGACTTCGTGTGCTACACGCCATCAAGGAGTTCCTTCCATTGAAAAGTAATTATGATACTTATTATATTAATTAAATTTGTATTTTATAAGCGTGAATGGAGGAATGACTGCTGCGTAGAGCACAGGAAGTGTGAATGATTTTTGAAACAGCTTCAGTGCCCTTACCATGAGTTTGTAAAAAACTGTCCTTGATATCGAAAACTATCGGATATACTTCTCGTGTCGTAAAGCAGTCGATGAATATGAAAGAGACAGGGCGATAGTATTCGATAACGAATAATACATTTCAAACTCATGGTAAGCCCCCAGATAATAGTGGTGCTACTATTTACTGTAGTTGTCTACTCTGGTATATTAAACTTAAGGGTAAAATCATATTTACACGCACAGATCAGCATTTACGAGTATCTCTATCTCAATCTGTCACGTAACGTTCATTTGCATCGGAAGCATTTTAACGTGCGATTGAACCATTCACTTTAGTAAGTTGCAATATTCTATGCTGATCTGAGCGTGTAAATGTGATTTTACCCTAATTCTGAGATCAGCCTTAAAATCGGCTCCCGTCTGCTTGCCGAATGTAAAATACTTTTTAGAAATCTTAATACAAGAATAAACATATTTATGCGAATAGCTTGCCTGATGAAATTAAGTCAAGTCTAACTTTAATTAACAAAACTTTCACTTATTTTGTAACAAATAAGTTATCTCGTTGGTCTAGTGTTCGCAAGCGCGACTGCTTAGCATGAGGTCCTGGGTTCGATTCCCGGGTCGAGCAAAGTGATATTGTGTTTTTCAATCAGGAATTTCTTAGTAGCAGCCACGGAGTCTGGATTCGTGTCCGGTGGCTGGCAATAGACTTGCCCCCATTACATGGGACCTAAGCACAACTGGCGGACTGTGGGTGTACTATTAGGTACACCTCTGCCCAACCCTTCGGGGATTACAGGCATGGTGTTATGTTATGTTAATATTTGTTTTCCAAACGAAATAAATATTTATTGAAATTACAAAGCATAAGGAACAAGAAACTGTTGTGTTGCCAATTTTTGTCCCTACTACAGGGTTGTCAGGTATAAATAAATAGGCCAGTTGATAATATGTATGTACACTTATCTGTTTTCTTATTGAAATATACAGGGTGGAAGGGACGTCGACGAATAAAATACAGATAGAGGTCGTCCTTTAATTACGTGAGGATTGAAAAGGGGGGAGAGGATCAGAATAAGTTCATGATTAATCACGTGTACATTTTTCGTGGGGCGAAAAACATTAATTTTTTGTGTGACGTGTAATTTTTTTTACCAATTATTAATTAAAAACTCAAGCAACTATTTTTTAGTCTGAAAAATCCAAGCAAGAGAATTTTTATCTAAAATTCCGATAATAAATATTTTTTTATTAAAACAGATTCTGAAACTATCTGAGGTTTTCAATAATAAAAAATACAGGTGATGCTGGGAGGGGGGAGGAGGGGTAGCTTAAAACCTCACGGCGTATCACCAAGGGGAAGCGGGGGTTATAAAAGTGGCTAAAAAACATCACGTGATTACAGGATGGCCCCTAATTTTATTACAAACATAGTGGTATTATGTTGTCAAGTAAAATCGGTCAAGACTCGCTGTTGTCGTACTTTAAATAGTCTTGACTTAATTTCATCAGGCAACCAATTCGTAAATTATGCTTGTTTGTGTATTAAGATTGAAGATTATATTAATAAAAGTTTGCATTTACAAAAAACATATTTATTTACATGTTTGGAAACCAAATCGCGAACACAGGTTAAATTATTGGCTTTCTTTAATTTATGGAACAGTGCAATCAAACTTAAACGCATTAATTTGTGCTAGAAGACTTTCTATTCGAGGTTAAATGAAATTCAGTAGCGAAACTTGAAATATAGCATCCATCACTTTGTTCAATATCACTAGACTTTGATTTAACCCTGTGTACCCAGTAGTATAAAATACATAGTAAATGTAGTACCAATACTATCTCCATACAAATAGACAACCCCTAACTTATTTATACTTATTGTTGACAGCCCCTGAGGTGCTGACGCGGGAGCCCTATGGACATGCAGTGGACTGGTGGTCGCTGGGAGTCCTCACCTGCCGGATGTTGACTGATGAGGTAAGATAACATAGCATAACATTACGCCTCTAATCCCCGTACCTAATAGTACACCAACATTTCGCCAATTGTGATTTTAAGTCCAATGTAATACGGGGCGAGCTTATTGCCATCAACCAGGAACAAATCCAGACACTGTGGCTGCTACTGAGAAATTTCTGTTGGAAAAACCCAATAACCCTTTGCACGACCCGGGAATCGAACCCAGGACCTTATGCTCAGCGGTCGCGACTACTCGACCAACGTCGGGGATTAGCGAGAAGCGACTAAAGGCAGGTTTATACGGAGTTTAAACGGACCCTTCACGAAGCTGTCAAGCAAGCATTCTGTACATCAAACTAAGTAACACTGCGCAAAATATATTGCTGGGAGACATTTTTTTGCATTTAGAGTAGTAGCGCTCAATATAACGCACTTAAATTATTGTGCTGTTGGATGCATCACCAGGCATCATCGAGATATTTAAAGTAAACTTATAATATTTATTTATTTATTTATAGATAGGAGAACCAACAGCTATGACAAATGAATAACAATTATATAGGCAACACAGAGCCAATTACAGGTTCTCACGAGTAAACACAGAAAAGATAGTAGAGATCTTAGGATCACTAGTTAACAAGCACGATACAAATAAAATAGGAGTAATTAGAATAAGATACAATAAGCACTATAAACACTCAGACACCAGGTTAAGCATTAATGACACGGGGAAAAAGAAAAAAAAAACTATGCGCTTTTAAAAAAGTTAGCAATCAGCCGAGTGCGTGCTGCATAGGTTTTGGTGGTAAATGGGTCAAATGAGAATTCTTTACAAAGAATTTAAAAAAAGGAATGGAGATAGGTGGACTAAATCTAACTGATCTCTGGGGTACATTGAAATGCAATTTATGCAGGAGATCAGAACAGTCAATCTCGTTATTTAAAATTTTTAAAAGAAAAGTGCAATCTGCAAGTCGACAATATGTAATTGTATTTAAAAAAAAGTGTCAAAATAAGGGAACTTTGAACTTTAATATCTCCGTAACTAGAAGGTTCCTGGGTATGGTCAAAAACAACAAAAAATATCGCAATGACGAGGAAAACAAGTACCTCTTGGCTTCGTTAAGGGTATTATAATACCTTTTATTCAGTCAGTGGTCGTCGACAGCGTCGTTGTGGTCATATAAATAAATTTTTGCGCTAGACCAGCGGTGAAACGAATAGGGCGACACTTTATTTTTCCCGCCAGCGAGCTCTGGCCGCCTGTGACTGAGACTGTCGGCAGTCACTGTCACAATAATAAGCTTGGCTTAAAATTTGCAACTAAAAAGACGTTTGTTCGGCGGACAGCGGCGGTGTGAACTTTCAGCGATCAACTACACGTCTCCACATGTGACTTCCTAAATTACCCAAGCAGTGATTGCCTAGCCTAGTGATGTGACCGTCGGACTGCAAAGCCATAGGTCTCACGTTCGAACCCAAGGCACGCACCTCTGATTTTTCGGATTCATGTGCGTTTTGTAGAATTATCACTTGCTTCGGTGGAGGAAAACATCGAGTGGAAACCAGAAAGCCTGAGAGATATTTCTTGACGGCATGTAAAGCCAAGTCAGAGGCCCATGGGCGGCAAAATAACTCTGACACCAGGTTAGGCACGAACCACACGATACAGAAAGAAAGACCCTGGGCTGATAAAATTTTCGTTTTTCCTTAATCATATTAATATTAAGGTCGGTTTCCCCTGGTGGCACCATCCACACGGCCCGGTATGATTCGTCCCAGACTGGTCGCCTTCCCACTATTGCTATCTCATTCACTGATACAGGATCTACAATTTTTTCTTTTCTTGAGTAAGAAAATAGTTGATAGCTAGTCGTTTCCACGTCGGTGGTGGGACAGGTGATGATTAGGCACTTACTACTGTACAGTAGGCCTTCACGTTACTGGTAACAATCTAGTATACGCTGGCCTCGTAGTGTATTGGAACTTCGCACTACGCTAGGCCGCTCAACGTCGGTGTCTCCAACGATCGTGGTCGACTGTAGACAGTTAGACACGATCATCATAGCATTTTTTTTTAAACAATAACCGAAATAATATAAATCGTTGGGGTATAGTTTTGTCTCGACTTCAACAGCGCCAAATGAGGTATTTTGAACAAGAAAAATATCCTGTAGTTAATTTTATCTGGTTATGGAATACGGAAAATAAAATTAAAGCATAGAAAAAGCGTAGTACCCATCTTCTCGAATTGACTAATTTCTGCACATCTTCTTTCCCTTATTACAAAAAGGAAAGAACACACGTGCCTTCGTAGTTTATTAGCAGAACTTTTGTTGATAAGAAATTACTCTTATTACCGTGTCTGAGCAAATTTTTATCGCCACATACCTGTGGGTAAGGTGTGAGGTGTGAGTAAATGCTTGGCCAGCATATCGTCAAAAGGCAAAAAGATAGATGTTACATTCTAGCTGTTATTAGAAAATTTCATGTTCAAAAAGCAAAATTATATTAAAATGAAAAGTAGAAAATTAGGTTTATGTATCAAAATTGAACGTGTATACGAAGTTTTGTGTCCGTGCTATTGACCGTTGAGGAGTTCTCTCTCACGAGGTATGGCATGGCTTGATCCTGTGATCAAGTCATTTCTGTCATTAAAAAAAGTATTGTCACCAGAACCAAAGGTGTCTGCAAAATTTCAGCTCAATCGGTTGAGGCGAACTAGTTTAAAATTCAGTTGCAATATTTGACCAATACATACTAACTAACTAACTGACAAGGCAAGTTAAATAAAAGCTTATAATAATAATTATAGAAATTGTTTTTGATGAGTAGAAAAGTAATCTTAAGACTTCCACAGTTAAGCTTCATTCATTTTCTTTGATCTTATTTCATCCAATTTTAAATCTGAACAAGAGCAAAGTTTCCTGCTATATTCTATTGTCAGGCACACTGGCAAGATTGTTGTCGACTGCAAGAAGGTTACTAGCTAATCCATCTCCTCCCTTCTGGCCTTATCATAATATCCACAAAAAGTAATTTGCATAGTTTGGAGTTTCTCTGCCTAAGATTTATACTGGTCGGGAAACTTCATGGTGGAGTTCAAAAAAGATAAATGAACACAGAGTTTTTTAGTATTGAATTAACGTAGCTTAGGCAACGATTAATAATCCATAGCCGGTGCTTACAGTAATATGATGCAAACTAACAGTAAAGTATCTAGACGGTTTACCATATACGTGATTTTATGATAGTTATAAAACAAAAATCTTAATTTAAGAGAGGTGAGGTTTGTAGGAGGTAATCTCCGAAACTCCTCATCCGATTTCTAAAATTCTTTTACTGATAGAAAGCTACACTATTGCCGAATATCATGGAATGTTTTTGACGCGGGCGAAGTCGCGGCTAGAAGCTAGTGTGCATCATTTTACTGTGATAAAATATTCATCTTTGAGCAGCCAACTGCACGTAATGTCCATATTATTAGTATTCTTATCATAGAGTCGTACCACTGATTTGAACCCGTATAGTTCAAGTTTAACCTATTGTAAAGGTTGTTAATGTCTAAGATTGGTAAAGTCTGGATAATCAAGAGGATTAATTGAATGTGGAAGGAGCTGGAAATGATCTACTAGCAATGTCCAGTCAACCGCACGTCCTTTGTCGCTTTTTGCTAATTCCTTTCTATTTTAGCAGTATCTAGTACATACTCCTCAGGTTTTCGTACATAGTTCTGACTGTAACTGAAGTGCGGTTAACCACCCTGTTTATTTCAAAATCTCTAGGTCACATCATGCTTGTAAAAATAAAAATACTCATAATATTATAAAAACATATTTTATTACTTATAGTACCGGAAATTCGATAATTTACTTTGACAAATAATAATTACATACAACGTAGGTAATTTTTCGGTTCGGCTATTTAAATAGTCTCTAGATCTAATGAATAGTCGGAGATATCCACGCACTCGCACGCGTGTTGCGTCGTGCACACTCAGTCACACTCACTCGTCACTCGCATGCACTCCCGCGCAGGCACGGCGGGGGCGGGCCGCCGGGCGGGGGGCGCGTGTCGAGGGACGTCGACACACGCCCGCCGCCGCACGCCACCTCACTACTTATCTAAAATTAGGGAGCGCTCTTCTCTTCCGATGAGTTTTCTTTCGATTCACCGCTCTCCGCGCTCTCTTCGGAGCTTGAGCTTGAAGGTTTGTCGCCTTGAGGCTTTTCTTTCTCGTCAGGTTTAGCCGGGGCGGGTTCGCTCTTCTTAGGCTCCTCAACCTGTGGCTCTACCACAACCTGTGGCTCCTCGACCGCGGGCTTAGGCTCTGATTTAGCGACTGGCTCTACGATAGGCTCAGACGCTACAGCGGGTTCGCTGGACTTTGATTCTTTCTTTTCGGCCTCGTCCTTTTTCACTTCTTTGGCGACTTCAGAAGACTGAGCCTCTGGTTTGGGTTCTTCAGCAGGTAAAGTTTTGCTCTCGGCAACGGATTCAGATTTGATTTCCGCAACAGGCTCAGGTTTGATCTCTGCTACAGGCTCAGGTTTGATATCCGCAACGAGCTCAGGTTTGATCTCAGCAGCAGGCTCGGATTTGATCTCCGAAGCGGGCTCTGGTTTTCTCTCAGGTGCAGCCTCGGGTTTGTTCTCAGCAGCAGGGGCAGATTTGCTCTCAGCAGCAGACTCAGTTTTTTTCTCAGCAGCAGGGGCAGGTTTGCTTTCAACAGTAGGTTCCGGTTTGTCCTCAGGAGCAACAACCAGTTTTCCATCGACAGTGTTGCGGACTACGCGCAGGCTGTCTTCAGATGCAGGACTCTCTACTGATTTGGGTGCATCAGGAGTGGCGTCTGAGGCGAGTTCTGCAGGTTTCGGTTCTTCGGTTTTGCTTACTTCAGGTTTAGCAGGCTCTTCTACGGGGGTAGGTTCTGATTCAACTGCAGCGACGGGAACCTGAGGCAAGTCAATTTTCTTTTGTGGCATAGGAATATTGTCGGGCATGATGACATCGTCAGCGATTTTAGCGTCATTTTTCACTGCGTTAATAACATCAATGCTTTCCTCGGGCAACGCTGCTGACTTAGCAGATGCATCCTTAGTTACCTCATTCACTAAAGCAGGCACTTCTTCCGCTTTGGGTTCCTCGGGTTTTGCTTCAGGCTCAGCGGCTTTCTCTTCTGGTTTAGATTCTGCAGCCTCGCTGGATTCAGGTTTCTTTTCAGGTTCAGGTTCTGCTGATTTAGATTCTGGTACAACTTCTTCGCTCTTAACTTCTGGAGCCTTTTCAGCTACTTCAGGTTTAACTTCGGGTTTTATTTCTTCTTCAGGCGCCTTTTTAGCTTCGGGTGCCTTCACCTCGGGTACTTCCTCAGCTTTTTTCTCTTCAACTGGAGCAGGTTGATCGTTGACGACCTCCTCTGGTTTAGCGACCGCCACAGGTGGAGGTGGTGCACCGACATCAGGCTTCTCCTCGGCTACTGGCATCGCCAGAGCCACAGCCGCGAAGGCCAAGCATACTAGTAAGACCTTCATCCTGGAAAGACGAAAACGTACAATTAGTGGTCTGACAAAATAATGACAGAGATTATTATGGATTCAAATGCACGTCTGCAAGTCGTGAGCGCGGTAAGGCCAATGTTACGCGCCGGCTGGCTTCGATGTTTCGCAGCAATTTTCCTATTAAGGCTGAATCATCTAAGGGCCCAATACGCTGGGGAACGGGTACCTATCTTCGAATCGTCTCGAATTAATGTCGATGTGCAATAAGTAGGATGTAAACTATTTATAAAATAGGCTATGATATGATAAAGAGCTTTCAAAGGCACTTTCTCATGAATACTACAAGGCAATGAGAGTTTAAATGAGTTCGTTTTCCTCTTATTAAAAAAACGAATAAATACATTTAATGTGAGCCAACATCCGTTGCTGCTCACGTAGACTTGTATACGCATAATATTTAATTGTAGGTAGTTACTTAATGAAAGATGTAGTTTTTGCTAGACCCTCCGGGAGGGCTCATCTATTTTCCATTAGCTAGGAAGGTCGTGTACCCCGGCGGGTTCTATTTTTAGCTTGCACTAGCCGAAGGTAGGGCATTAAGGCGATATCCCAGCTCCTGCAGGAATGCGGTCTGGCGCCGCACTACAAATAGATAACAACCTTCGATGGGAATAATCATCTTAAAATAACCTAGTATTAGTTACCATACAGCCATGCATTTTCAACATGCAATCATTATAGACATACACATTGAACATTTTATTTTTACCTATCTTACTTTTACGGCTGGGCACATGAATCGGTTGCTAATTATGTTCATAAGTGGAAATTACGTAAAAGAAAGGAGACAATATATTATTTATCATTTTATTAGTTATAATATATTATGTGTTGCACATGATGGACACTTCCTAGTGCGTGCTCAGGACTACGCAGGATGCGAAACGCGCGTTAGAAATATGGATGATCCGGCCAGACGTCGAGAACGCATTATCTGAATTTTAATTGGCTCATTGAATTGAATCGCCAACTAGAATGCAATACGTGGCATCGTATGAATGATTCACACGCAGACGCACTTGTCTCCCCACGTTTTAATCGACCTCGTATCAACTTGATATTTATAGTTTTAGAAAACATTCGCTTGGAAATTAACGATATTTAAATTGCGCTCAGTCTAGGCGTTACCCGTCAGTCACCGTCAGCTGTGTCTAGAATTTGAATGGTTTTGTAAAAAAAAAAACTATCAGACGCCATCTGGGCAGACCATCTTGGCGTGTGACGACAGACAAGAGAGAATATATTACAGAGTCGCGTGTTCTTTTTACGATAACTGAAATGCAAAAGTTCATTACGACGCGCCAGAAAGCTTCCAGCCAGTTACGTTTCCAGTTTTCGTTTTTCCTTGATTGCGAAGCCAGCGATGTTTCGATTTCTTTTTTTATCTGTAGCAGGTCAAGATGACCATTTCAGGTGTATCTTTACGTGTAGTTGCACAAGTCAAGTTCAATACGTAACGAGAACCAGTTCTATAAGTTACCGGTTATTACAGCGCCGTTCTTACTTCATTTTATAAACGACTAGCGTCCCGCCCCGGCTTCGCACGGCTGCAATATACATATAAACCTTCTTCTTGAATCACTCTATCTATTAAAAAAAACCGCATCAAAATCCGTTGCGTAGTTTTAAAGATCTAAGCATACATAGGGACAGACAGACAGACAGCGGGAAGCGACTTTGCTTTATACTATGTAGTGATCAGTTTGTGACTTTTTGTTTCTTAAAGAGTCGTCCGGTGTATTCAATGAGTAAAAAAATATTAACAAGTCTTCGTTTGCGGTGCCTACGGTTAAAAAATGAAAAGGAAAGTCCGCAACAACTTCAATTGTAATTTAATGCCGATGATATCATTTAATGACATTAAATAGGAACTGAGCTTTTTGATTATGGTCCAGTTAAGATGGGCATCCTTTGGTTAACAATGATTCTAATTGGCATTTAATTATTCCTTATTTCTAAAAAGATTGGCAGTAAACGTGTACGGGTCCAGTAACATGAGCAGAAACATCATAATAAAAAGTAATGGTCATGTTACAGAGACAACAAAACCCCTTGCAGGCAAAAATTGAAAATAAACAGATAAAAAAAAATGTTGCGGGCATCAATTTCACGAAACTGGTTCGATCAATAAACCGATGAACCTTGCGCGGGCGTTGCTCTGCAGCCCTGCGCGGTTGGCATCTGATTACACATAATTTAGTATTATTACTGCAACACTGATAGTTATCGACCATCTTGAATTTTGTGGCACTCCAAGCTGAGATATAACCGTCTGTAATTTTTCCTAAATCATTTTGGAAAGGCGTCGTGATAAAAGCCTTAGGCTTAGAAAGGAGTATGTAAGAATCGAAGCAGATGGCGTTCTGCTCAACCTTATGAAAAAAGACGGAGTTTATGAAAAGGCTTTGGATCGGTTTGATTCACTTGACAAAGACAAAGAGACGGAATAAGGACGTAATGCTGAAGCATATTAAAAGAGACAAGTACAAAATGACGTCGATCACGTACACATCGCAGTTCGCGTTAACACGCTTTATGTATGCGTTTGTTCGCCGAGTTATTTTCTGGAAGGATATCCTCAGCGGCTGAGGGCAAGGATTGTCGTCCTCCCACTCGACGCGGCAATCTTTCAATTGAAGCCCAGCGCATGCTCGCTCATTGGCGCAATGAAAAAATTTGCCTGCCTGTAGGCACGCAGTATGTCGACTTATGCTCCCAACTACTCGACTCTGTCCACATTTAAGTACAAATTGATGCAACATGATTGCAGTTACTTTTAATGGACAGCTTGGGAACTGTTCTGGCTCATTTTGTTTTGTCTTTTTACATGCTTCTTGAGACAAACTTTTGTTCGCAGCGGTGCAGCTACTTCGACAATGATTAGTCTGCTGTCTGCATTAACTTTTTCTCGGTTCAACCTAATTCTGTAGGCCTTGTGTACTCCATTTATTATATTGTATCAAAACTTGTCACAGTTGCAACATAATGACAATGTTACGGCTGACTGAGCTTATTTACGAAATGCATATATTTTAACGCCGATCTCCTTATTCGAGCGTAACAGATGAAAATTGATTATTTTGAACTTTATAAAGACATTCAGCCTTAAAAATTTAACTGTTGTCATCTGTCATTGTCCGCTCTGAAATAACTCGTGTAGAAATCGAGCTGATTCTTTTCTATTCGCCATCGAAATCCAGTTTGACATTTCCTAAAAATCGATATTGCTCAGTGCAATCAACGACTTTTTTCTGAAATTCGACCCATTAAAAAAAAAACTATCTAAAAATTCAAGTTATTGTTTCATGCCTGCATCTATCGTTTCGTGTAGTATTGCAAAGTACAGTAATCAACATTATAATATGTTGCATCAGTAGTATTTTCTACGAGTAGTGATGTGATGTTTCATCAAAATGTTACAAGGACTCAGTAATGTGCATCGTAATTACTTAGGCACACCATAATAACCCCGTTTTCTTTATCTACCAAGTGAATCATATGAGTTTTTAGCTGATGATAATAATCTGAGTTTATTCTTCCAACGCTATGCTCTAGGTCTCGCGCAGTCGCGACCTTTCCGTAGCTTTGATGGAAATTTTGTAGATTTTAAGGAAGGCTGTATGCATGAATTGCTTTATCTTCTTACTAATTCAAGATCTAATCAAAACTCATTGAAACAAATTTTAAATGACAGTTGAATAACCAGTTGCAGTATTTACGCATTTAGTTATAATAGATGAGCATTCATTTGCTAGAGAATTATGTTTAACGAAAAGCGCTGGCTATGAATACAAAGGGCGTTAATACATAATTACACACGCGTTGTTAGAAATGTAATTTTCATATGGCGTTGCAGCATAATGTGCGGGAATCGTGACCATTTGTTGATCCAATTACGTGTTTACCGCGTCGCGGACGGTGTGAGATCCGACCAATCAACATGTCACAATCACATCTTCGCAACACCTCGCATCGGCATGTAGAACACGTAGTCTGAGGTAATTTATATTATCTCATAAAGACTATAATCAGGAATGACTATATCGTTACCACATACGATACAATAATTCTTAAAACTTTGGTTTATAGTATCGATTTACAAATGAATCGAAACCTTCATTGAATTTGAAGAAATAATTGATAATAAGGTAACATCATCCAAGCGTACCCGCTGTTATTGAGGCCCTTTGAAATATTCCATTGCAGCGGATTGAGTAATGTTCACGGTTTAGTAAAGGTTAATGTTGTAGTCCCATTCTTTGCGCAGGCGCAGCGCACTCATGTCCAGGTGGTCACGATAAAATGCCGAGAACCGAGATGATGTCCACTACGCTTACTAAATTCCCCAAACAGGTTTAACATTCTTCAGATGGTAACTGTGATTATTGGGAAATGTATTGAAATTAATTTCCATTAACCGTGTGTTGTGTTGCAATAGAATAAATAAAACATACCAGTTCACAGTAAATTATGTACAAATGTTAAGTATTATTGTGCCCCAAGTACAGTAATAAAATAAACTGAACGGGTATACTTAAAAGGCAAATCTTTCTTTTTGGTTTCTCCGCGGTTTGAAACGAGAACTGATCGACCTAGACGATTTTTTTTCTAGACACGTTTCGCGCTTTCTACAAAAAATGACCTGGTCTAGTAGTCTAGTACATAGCTAGTTTATTTGATAGCCCACTTTCTATAGCTGTACCTATGCAATTGTTAGGATTTTTTAATCGTACTAGATTGGGCGGATAAGTGTAATTGTGTGGTTGTCAGCAAAGCTGCGATGCATTATGAAACTCATTGGTACGTGCGCGTTGTGCAACACGACCCGCGGCCCACGGTTCATTGTCGACATATTGGGAGTACAGATCGATCCTATCCGGTCCACAATAACATCTCACTCGCATAAATCAAACGTACCGATGTGACAATGGGTTATGATGGATTGTTTAGCTGCACAGCCAAAGCCTATGGTGCAATCCATGTAAAGTTCGTTGAATTGCTTGACTAAATACAAATGTTAGATACAGTATTTACATTTGCATTAACTATAATATAAATGTCAAAAGATTAGCTAAAAGATTGAATCATGATTATGAACGTAAGGATGTCAAGTTTTCACTCAATTAATTTTATTTAGCAACGTAGTTTCGTAAATAAGCAAAATAATCATTTAATTATGAGTTGCTCATTCGAAATGTTTGTAGCTACTAATCTGGACCATTACAATTTTGGTAAAATGTGTAATTTTATTGCATGCACCACAGTGCAATTTTTGAGCGAATCGTTATTAATTCTAGATTTACCTACCGACTGAAATTTGAATAAATGTGTTGCGCACAGTCAAATTATTACCTTTATGCTTACAAAGATTAAATAGATACCTTTTCCTTTACTAACAAGACTTGTTATTATCAATTAAGTAATATTTATTAAAATTAATAATAAATTCTTATGATATTAAGTTACCTGCCTATTTTATTAGTTAAGGTTAAGTGATTTGCATTTATCTTCAAATATATTAAAGTCAAGCTCAAAGGTTTAATTGTGCCTTGAGCCTATTAAAATGATATCGTATTTTTTATTGCCGTTTTATAGCTACAGTTATATTTTTAACGTTTTTAGTTTACTGTATTTGATGTGGGATTTCGAAATCGATTTGGTAATATCAGAAAAACAATTGTGGATCTAAACTGAGGCCACATTCTGACCATTAAGGAATTTGAACTTGTATATTAATATAAGCAATGAGGTGAACTACTAGATGAACGGTAAATACACGGTGGACAGTGCAGTATAAGAGTAGCATAGGTCAATGCCAGCGGAAGAACTGAGTTTGCCTAACGGCACAGTCCGGCTCGTGCAAGTGTGAAATGTCAACAAATCTTCTCATTTCGTCTGCGACCACTTAACCGGTGACTTATCTTGAACTCTGTCTATGTAACCTGACATTTTTGTCGGTTTGTCGGCGTTATGTAACGCCTCTTAATTATTTAATGTTACATTATGTAAATGATTGCATTTTATTTTTATTAAATTGATGTAGTGGAAACACTACTGACACAATAACAGATGCCGTAGCGAATTGAATTGAGCTTTTTGCTTTTATTACTTTTTCAGTTTACTTATCAAGTTATTGTTTAAAAAATCGACTTCCTCTAAGGTGTCTTCACAACCGTGAAGATCACAGTTCTTTATTTGAATCATGAAAATATTGTCTTTTTTATGTTTATGCACAAGTCTCAAGATTGGCCTTGCCTGTCCAAAATAATTACGTATGCTGCTTCAGACCATTGTGGTGGCTAAATACCCATGATCCGTGGAAATATTTATCATTATGCTGTATAATTGACGTGACTGGTTACTGGTTACCTTGGGTAGAGTAGCTTAGGTACTGGGCACTACGCTTTTTGCATAGAACGTTACTGTTTCTGTACAAGTAGGGTAACAAAGAGCTTCTGCGGATATTTCCATTAACGTGTAATGTATTACAATGGTTTATGGACGACGTCTTCCACAGAAATGTACTGCGCAAATCATATTGGTGCTTGCGTCACACTGGGTCGCAGGAGCGTATGCAAACTGACGCCATTTCAGATTTATGGAGTGCGGATGTGATAGTATTGCTAACTATTCATGTCATTCGTGTATCCACGGCTTTATCGCCTATTGTTAACTATAATTTTTGAATTGTTCTCTATGAATGAAGGCGCTTGCCATTTTTATCGTCTATTTAACAAAGGCCTAGTACCTAACATTGGTGTTTAAGCTAATATATGCGGAGTTAGTTGGGCAGAAAATTGGGCTCGTGTCATGCCAGCAAAGATATAAAAAACGTGTAAAACGGCAATTTTAAATACAATGCCATATACGCACGCCACTTGTATTGTGCGCAGTTTACAATGTTTTTTATTGCTTACAAGTTAATGAATAACATCGTGTCCTTTTAATTATTTTTTACTGATCTCAAGTTAGTTTGCAGTCGCCCGGGCGGCCGGGGTGAGTCATGGAAACTATTCGATTTTTTCTGCTCGTCCGCGATAGCTCGACTAGAGGTTTTATTGGTGAGATGTTTTTATCGTAGTTTTGTTTCGCTTCAGTCAGCTAGCGGGGTCATTAGCTACTCACGACCATCTGTGGCAAATTACTGATTTCGTTGCTGTAATTCCTTGATCATCAACTTTATGGCTGGCTTTATAGTTTTTGCGAATTTAAATGCACAGTTTAATCTCGCCTTTAATTGAAGTTCGCCGAAAATACAGAAAAAAAACTATTGTCTATAATTTAACATTGGCGTCACTGTATGAGTCACTGGGTTTTACTCGTAAAAAAACGGTTATCAATATATCCCGTGGTGCACATTAATCAATGTTTAATTTCACACAAAAATATGATTTTACATCGACTTACATGTCTATTTGTAATAGGAACAATTTTTTCACTATTATTGATTGCGTACGTTTAAACACTAACAGTACAAAGTAGTGTTAATGTAACTAAACGCCTAATTAATACACAATGTTACTTGTCGGCGGCTAAGTAGGAAAGGTGCGAATGTTTCAGGCGTAACCTGATGCCTGCATAGGCCTGACATCGATTCGCCACGCGTTAGTCTCGCCTGAACTGACGCTCCATGTTTGAACATTCGCTTAGTTTCTTTCAGGAAATTAATTACGAATTTCTAACTAAACAGTGATTTTTTGTAGGAGTCAAAAAACATGTATTTTTTTGTATTGTGCTAATTGTGATGAGACGAGACATTACCACGATGAGGAAGACTTATTCTAGACCAAAATCATGTTACGTCATTTCCTCCAAAATCAATCAAACTTAAAACATTCATGAACCTTCAAGAAGTTATAATAAAAACCTAACATAATATCAACAAGGCTATAATTTAGTAAACAAATACACAGCGATCGTTAAAGCATAACAGCCATAACCGCAAATCGGCCATCTCCGGTGCTTGACTGCCTGCGTCGTTGCATCGCAATCGCATCGCCATTCCGTCCTGTCCCGGGAATAAATCCTGGTCATCCTAGCGTGAATTGCGCTACTTGTTTTATTTATTGTCTGGACAGGTTACAACCTGCGCTAAGCTAGAATATAGTGCATTATATAGTACATAGAATGCAACTGATCAATTTGAACTGATTGCTCGAACTAGCGCAAGGTATTACAAACAAACGCTAAGTGCTATTGTTACTTGAAATATTCGGTTTCAAAATGTGAGCTGTGTAGTAGTTTCTTTTAACACACTTTTAGCAACTAGTGTATAAAATAAGGGTTTGTATGGCAGGTGCGTTGTCCAATCCCATAATCACCATTTATTTGATACAACCTAGCGTCAACGGTTTTACTTGATCTATTTACTGCGTAAACAGGTTATTGTTAATGCCAGTATTATACTATTTGAACTAGATCAGAGTAATTGTATGCGTTCGAATTAGAGAGTGCGGCAACAAAGGTTTGTTTGACTGTTTGGTAGAGATTTATTTATAGATATATATTCTCGTTTTAAAAATTATATAAATTTTGTAAAGATTAAAAAACAGAATACGAAGAAAATGCTACGAAGAAAGGCTTTAACACTTTTCAAAATTCTGGACCCCTAACTTCACAACTTTACTTAACACTATGTTTCATACTCACATGAATTTAGGTCCTGTAAAAATGTTGAAGGGACGATGTAATCACTGACACAACTTTATTTTTAAAAAGCTCCAAGTTATTTATTTAATATGTGCGGTCGCTGTGACGGTCGGCAATGTATTGGTGGTAGTTTGATAATGGCCGTGTTTATATACCGCTGTCGGGAGGCGCGTTGACATAGCCGATGCAGGCAGGCTGCGTATGACCATCTCCACCGATGGGAGCTTCGCTTTTTAAAATATTGTCTTTCTTTGTTGTTTTTCGAATATCGAATTTAGATAGATGGTTTAAAAAAGAAGTACAGATTACAACTTGCGTTTGACAAACTTTTTAAGTTTTTTATACTTAAAAAAAGAAAGGTTTATTTGTTTCGATTGAACTTTAATTTTGACATAAAAAATTCTAATTAAATTAGTCATCAGTTACTGAATGAAACACTGCTTGTTTACAAATATCGTAGAATGTAGCCATTATTTAAAATATTATTTAAAATGAAATTGCAACTCTTTAAATAAAATTAAATAGGTAAGTAAATGAGGAAAATTTTGAGGTTTTTCTAAAAACAATTCGACTGTGACCTGTGTAACTAAATACGATTTAAATTTTACAAGCTGTCGTAATTTCATTTACTAACTTTAAGACATTGTCTATAAATATAATGCGGAATGTCTAGAGAAGCTCCTCGTAACGAGTTAGCATAATTTTCATATTAGTTAATGTCAGGACATTCCTTAAAGGCATTTTCCTTCATCAAATGACTATTTTAAAATGATTATCTACATTGGCAATATTATTAATTAATATTTTTATATAACGTTTGTAAAAAATTGCTCCACACACCGAGACACTCATAATTATTCAAAATGTAACCTAAATATTCAGAAGAATTTTACAGTTCATTGGAAATGTATTCGAGACTTCGAGTAAACAATGGTAACATTATTATTAAAATGGTGACAGAATTTTACTTTATACAAACCGGTACTTCCGTTTGTATCTACTTACGGATCAGTCAAACTGGTACGGACAAATTGCGGACACCGGACACTGGCAGAATCTTCAGCAGCTACACAGGGTGGAAGGGACACTCAGGGACTCTGGGACATTCTCATCCCGAGTACCAGTCACAAAGAAATTTTACATCGATAAAAAAAACAACTGTTTCCTACAAAAGTGAAATACGTACACGGTAAAATGTATGGAAAAGCTGTTTTTTTTTAAATTACCGATGAAAAATTTCTATGTCGGTTCAGAATGATGTACTTATTACGTGGTAACCGTTTGCGCGAATGAATTATTATTAGTACAAACAGAGCATGGGCAGCAGCGTTCTCTGTGCATTTTTTTTTTAACATCCGTACTGCGATCGCCAACCCGCCTGCCAAGCGTTGCGATTATGGCAACACCCTCCCTTTAGGGGAGGCCTATGTCTAGCAGTGGACGTCTTTCGTCTGAAATGATGATGATGATGAACCGTTTGCGTGCCGGTGTCCCTTCCACCGTGGAGTATCCGTCAGAATCTGGTGTCTGGGGCAGCGTCCCCAGTGTGACAGAACCTTTGATGTACCTAACTAAATAATTATGGTAGATAGGATGGTATATGGCGTACGCAGATCGTAGCAGGTGGCGTCCTGTGGTTTCTGCCTACGCCCATGAGAGAAAGGCGTGATTTTATGTATTTAAGCAGGCATCATCAACTTCCTGCCCTTGTTCCATGTTACTTGGGGTCGGCGCAACACGTTTTTTTCTTCCATTCTCCTCTGTCAACCGTTACGCTAACATTTACTCCTTTATCTGTCATATCATTCCTCACACAATCCATCCATCGTTTCTTTGGTCTTCCTCTCCCTCTCCAACCATCAACGTATGTAAGAAGGCATACAGGTATTTAATTAAATCAATTTCTAATATTTTAATTCATCTCCCAACAATCTTGGGCCACTTAGCATATCTAGGTACCTATTATTTTAATTAGTAGCGTAGCGGTATAAAATTCTATTCTAATAATTTATTTATAGATAAATATGAATCGGTACCTAAACCGTTAAGGAATTTATGCTGGTTTTTAAGTTAAACACAACATTTTTTAAGCAGATTTGTTTTAATTAGGTACTGTAGGATGTTTAGTTAGTTTTATGTTATTATTATCAGTCAATGACTAAGTTCTATAGATTGTTATCTGTTTACCTACATAAACATAGAATAGTATAGGTACGTAGATACCTACCGACGGTTTAGCCCCTTTCACGCGTGCTCACACACAATATATTTATTTATCTCCGCAAAAAAAAACAACCGATTTCCAAAAAATAAAACACTAAAACGCGGAGAATACTTTCCTTTCGGAAGTCGGTGACTTGTTTGTTTTATTGACTATTTTTGCCACCGACTTCCGAAAGCAAAGTCATTTTCCGCGTTTTATTTTTGGAAGTCATTTTTTTTGGACAAAAAATGTTTTTGATTTCATCCTTTTTAGTTGAAGCCACAAACTCTTTTCATGTGTTCATTTTACATTGTAACTAGAAGATATTTGGAGATAATCAACGTAGACGAAGAAAAAAAAAATCTTACGTATTATAGAAACTAACTCATAAACTACCCAAGCCATGTTTATAAAATATATATGGGCCAACCGCGCGAATCACGTAAATCGGTACATAATTGAAGGAAATACCGATAAAAATCATAAAATATATACCTCCTCCTTTTTTGAAGTCGGTTAAAAATACCAAGAGAATCGCAATCCTATATTTGCACTAGTCACATCAAATCTGCTTCTGCTTAAGAAACCATAACGTGTTGAAAACCCTACAAGGAACCAAGTTAGAGATCCCCAAGAATGATCGTAATTATTCGTCCGTCAATTAGACAATTACGATCAATTTGACCAAAATGGGCAAAATAAAAACCCATTAAAGTATTTATTCAATCCTAACTAATATTATAAATGCGAAAGTAAGTTTGTTTGTTTGTTACCTTTTCACGTCTAAACCACTGAACCGATCATCCTGAGTTTTTGCATATACGTTGTCAGGTTTACAAAAACGGACATAGGGTACCTTTTATCCCGAAAAAAAGTATTGTTCCCGAGTAAAACAACAATAACGTTCTTATGACAATAGATGGCGCCGCCGTCGTGTCTTTCGAATCATAATTGAATTAAATTAATTAAAAAAACAAGCAGAGTACAACCCGAACTGATTGTCAAATTCTAAATTAACGCGAGAGAAGCTGCGGGCAAAAGCTAGTTAGTAATTTATGTGTTAGAGTTTATCCTATTAATTTCGAACCTTCACGTTTAGATAACCTAGTGTTCAAATTGCCATGAAGTATCTAATATCCATGAGATCGAGGTCTTCAGCCCAGTGTTTACAAATCAAAGAATTTTATTTTTAAAATATTTTTGGTTATGTTGATAGGAAGTGATTGGAAGAACAGAAATTATTCATAAATGTTTTAATATTTAGGTCCTGAATAGAATTATTCGTAAATATTTTAGTATTTGGGTGCATGAAAAATTATAGATCGTAGCACGTGCTGTTGTGTATAATAGTTTCCGCCTATTTATTTATTATGTTATTACGTTACCAGTAGCGAAGGGTCAATGTTTGTAAGATATAAGCCGGAGTACATATTTTTAATGAGATTATATTATTTGTCTATAGAATACTGACTGTGCCCTTTTTTAAAGGGAAGCCAGTAGGAATCGAGTTGTATGTAACCTTCGCCACTGTACGTTACTATACTATTTTCATAGTTCATTAAACTGAAAAGAAATTACTCCTGCAATATAATCAAGGAGGACCATTTTAAATCAACAGGAAATCACTGACGCAAGAACCTAAAACCGTTTCGATTTTTTATTTAAAAAAAAACTTTACCAGTGTCATGCTCCGTCATTGGTCTTTCAAGAATTTTAAATAGGTACATATTTTGGTCCTAATGTAAAATTTTATATTTTGTTTTGGCACATTAGGCTTCGGTTCTCCAAACGAGGTAAAAAACTCACCTTTTATATTTCACGCATAAACAAACATAAATTGACGGAAACATGACTTTACTAATAAGGAAACATACAAAAGAACATTTATTTTTTGTACGTACGGATCTTCCGAGATTCCTAACCCTGTTTTATCTCATGGCTAACTAAAGTATCGGCCTCGGCCAAAATATACGGGGTAGAAGCGACACCGACGCGAAAACGGTTACCACGGTACATCATCATGATGTACCGCGGCTCAGAATGACGTACCGTGAAAAAAAAATCAGCCGTTCCATACATTTTGACCATGTAGGTATTGCACTTTTGCAGGAAACAGCTGTTTTAATAACCGATGAAATGTTTATATGTGAGGGGTTCAGAATGATGTACTGAATACGAGGTAACCGTTTTTGCGTCGGTGTCCCTTCCACCCCGTATTTTCCGATAAAACGGCTATTCGTAAAGTTTCGATCCTATACTGAAATTTGTCCGTAACTGTTGCTATGAAATGTCTACTAGTTTCATCAACTACCAACGTGAGAAATAAATGTACACTACCTGAAACTGAAACTCAAACATTAATTCATACATTAAGCCCCACTACGGCAATGCTGAATTTATTTTTTACTTTCATTTATTTAACTGCTTACTGCATAATTTTCTTTTTTAAATAAATGGAAACTCATCATTTACATTTATGAAGAGAGGCCCTGCCGCTACCAGCATAAAGACATGCCCAAGTAGGTATTACCTGCGTACTCATGAAAAATTTACAGTCTGTCTAATAGTAAGTTCAATTGTCAGAACCAGAATTGCGGTATGGTTCATTTACTGTGTAATCGAAATAGCTAATGTTTTTATTTCTGAGATGTTTAAGTACCTTATGTTATGGTCCTTTGTTTGTTGTATCATCGTTTTATTTATTTAGTTCTCTTTGTCTCTGTTTTGAACTAGGTGGACTCGATGTTTTGCCGTTTCCTACGACATCGAATCTTTTTCCAATATTGGTACAGGCAGATGTATTTTGTGGTACCTATGTAAGTACTTGTTTTGCAAAAACTCGTAAGTGCGTTTGTATGTCAAGAATTTAATAGGAAATGAAGCTCTACATACATTTAAATATCTGCCTCGTTGATCTAGTGGTCACGATTGCTCAGCGTGAGTTTATATTGGACTCCCAGGTCAGGTAAAGTGCTAGGTTAAGATGCAGCCTGGTAGGTTAGATTTTATGTCCGACTAGCTTTTGCCCGCGGCTTCGCTCGCGTTAATTTAGTTTGACAATCAATGCGGGTTGTACTCTGCTTGTAATAACATAATTCAATCATGATTCGAAAAACATGCGGCGCCATCTATTATTGTAAAACGTTATTGTTGTTTTTCTCGGGAACAGTACATTTTTTTCGGGATGAAAGGTACCCTATGTCCGTTTCTGTACACCTGACAAAGTATATGCAAAATTTCAGGATGATCGGTTCGGTGGTTTAGGCGTGAAAAGGTTACAAACAAACAAACTTACTTTCGCATTTATATTATTAGTAAGGATGGCGATAGGATTGCCGTCTATTAATGATTTGAGACTAAAACGGAACTGGCGAAATATGCCTTTAGTACATACCTCTCCTTAATCTTTCGGCACATATAAAACCTGGGTTAAATATTAATATTTTGATATAAGTTTTTAAACTGACATGGTCACTGATATTAGCAAACATCACACATACATAGTACATAAGTCACAAATAAAATGTCATTGTCTTTTACATTCATGTTTACACCATGTTTACAAAATCGTAAATATCCGGTTTTCTGTGTAAATCATAATATTAATATTTTGGTTTTCATAATCAACCAAAATTCAATGTCTGGACTTTAAAAGAGACAGTGACCTCTGAGTTTGTTTCGGATGTTTCTTCTCAGAGTAGTCAGGTACGAAACACCGGCCCCACTGGTTTTAACACAACATGATGACATGTAAAAGTGTTTTGTAAAACCAATTTACAGAAATAAATATGATTTATGATTTACCCAAACATTCCATAATTTCAAACGACTAAATCAAAATCTCTCAAAAATTGTTCTTATAGGTCATGTGACGTGTATAATCATAATATCTAACAGAAGCGCAGGGTCAATTTTAGTAAGAGGTAAGCCGGAGTACATATCTTTAATGTGATTGTATGATTTGTCTATAAAATACTGACTGAGCCATTTTTCAATGGGAATCCGGTAGGAATCGAGTTGTATGGAATCTTCGCCACTGATATCTTATGTTGTTTGATGTTATGATAGCATAATTGTGGCGACGTAAATCTTCCACTTCGATTGGCTGTCACCTTGTCTGGCTGTGTCTATGCAAATATCGGGTCGGAGCCTCGTCATAGAATGTGCCGATTTAAGGAATAATAATATTATTCGTATGTACTTTTAGTAGTGACTAGTAAAATTAAATGCAATATCAGGATCTCGAAATACCGAGACACCGCAATTTTTTACGAGATTAATAAACTAAGCAGGATCCCGCAAATACCGCGACTAAAACCTGCAGCATTTGTAAATGTGATGACTAAGGTATGATGCCGTTTTAAGGATATAATATCTAGTCAACAAGTTATTCGATCGAACGTGTAGCGTCATAGACGAAACGAAACTTAGAAAAAGAAAGGCCAAATCGAATTCTGGGGCAAACTTTCATGTATTAGAAAACCAGATGGTACTGAAGCTCGTCATATTTGGAAACATTTTACGTTATTTTGAACGCAGTCGCAAAAACTAAAATAATGTTATTCCTCTCATCGTAATTACTGTGTCACTTGTTGTTCTCAAGTTAATTAAATATAGCCAACTCTAAAGTTAGTCTGCACGTGTCTATTAGGTATTCGTTTAGGATGATTAATTAGTCATAGACAACACGTGATTGGCATAGAACCTCATCTAATGAACATTCATGGCTATCCTTCAATCTAACGGTGAAGGAATATATCGTTAGGAAACCAGCATATCCTAGAACCAAAAAGTTCGAAGATATAGTCTACCAACCCGAACTGGGGCCGCGTGATTGATTATAGCCCACGATAGGGCTCATAGAGAGGAGGCCTATGTCCCAGCAGTGGGAAGTGGGGTTATGCTTCAACGTTAATTTACAAAAGCATAATCTATGAACAACGGCGGCGCGGGCGTAGTGAGTGACCGTATACTCCACCAAGCGTCAAACAGTGGATATCGATACCAAAACAAAAATGTTGGTATCGCTGCGTGCGTCTTTGACTGACCTTGACATTTCTTTTTGAGATGTGAAAGTATCGTATTGGTGAACTACCGTTTATCAGTGTTAAGTAATGTTACGTGTCCAGTTTATTACCGGTCTTAAAACCATAAAACGACCATCTCATCACGGACGAAGGTCATAGGAACAGCACTGCGTAGGCGCAGATGACAAAATTCTCTGGTTCCAATGGTAAAACGAACCAAGCGGTTAAATTCTGGATTCGATTACCAGTTCGAATGATCATTTGAACTTTCTATGCGTCGTGAGTCGTGAACGCCTTCGATAACCGACCCAAGGTCACTCATAGATTTTATGTTTAAGTGTGTTTCTGTGGGACTTAGGTACTTTTATAGGTACTAAAGTTTTAACCGGAGACCATAGTTTCCGTAACTATGTTTTTACTGTGGCACTACAAACAAATTGATACGATATAGTACCCGCATAGACGCATCAAATAAATATATTTACAACGTTATCATCATTTATATACATTTTAACGAAGTTTTATACCAATTAGTCTTACTAGAAGGACAATAGACATAAGAAAAAACTCAACGGGCGTTTAAAACTGATCAATTCCGCACTCCAACAGTTTCGGGAAACATGACTCGTCTTTGCGATTGATACAAGTACTATGGAGTGTCTTTAGGAAATTTTTGGGTGCATTGTTTTTGTAAACAAGGAAAAAGCCGAAAAGTCATGAATTTTGGAGACGAACATTTTAATGCTAAACAGGCTTCGCTCGTAAAATGGTCACGGGCAATCAATCTCTTTGTAGCATTACTCATTTATTTCACAGCATTTTGAGAGCAGTGGTAACGGTTCTACTTAAAAATTGTAGGTTTGAATCCCGGCAGGCACTTAAACTGTGTAATTTTTTTGATCGCCATTGCTCTCAAAACGATGAAGGAAAACATCGTGAGGAAACCGGCACGTCCAAAAACCAAAAATCGAAGACGTGACTGCCACCAACCCTCACTGGGCCCGCTCCCTTGGACCACCCCCTCCCTTCATAGAGAGGAGGCCTGCGTCCCAGCAGTGGGAACGTTATAGCCATGAAATCCTTATGCAGTATACATTTATCTGAAATACCATGTTTCAGCAATACGTGTGATCGATTTTCGAAACAAACCGCTCTCGGCTGGCAATTGATTAAGGACGCTTTTTGTGTGATATCGAAATAAGTTGAGCACTTGTGGACCATGTGGTGAGTTTTAAAGGTACTAAAACTACAAACAACTACAAAAATCTCATGATCTTTCGATGTACCAACTTTTAAATAGTGAAAAAAAAAATGCCCTGAAATAATTATCAATCAGCATGTACAACCACAAAAAAGGAGCTCGTGGCTAAATAATAACAGCCGCTCGGGTCGATCTTCAGGTTAAGCGGCAATTGCCTAGGTTGGCCCGTGGATGGGTGACCGCCCATTACATACCGAGTTTTCTCCGTGCCTCGGAAAGCATGTTAAGCCGTTGGTCCCGGCTATCATTTGTAGATCTTTGACAGTCGTTACAGGTAGTCAGTGGCCCGAAAGTCTGACAACCAGTCCTACCAAAGGGTATCGTATTATCCAGTCCTAACGGGATTGAGGACACCAGATAGGCAGTCGCTCCATGTAAAATACTGGTATTCAGCTGCATCGGGTTAGACTGGAAGCCGACCCCAAGACAGTTGGGAAAAGGCTAGGCAGATGATGATGATGTATAACCATAAAAATATGTAAAATTAATTACTATTCTGAACAAAAAAAACTTCAAAGGCTACGCAAGTCTAGGCCATTTGCGTAGTACCGATTAAAAGTATTACTATCAGTCAATATCAAATCCAAAACCAAAATCATATTGATTGTCCAATGTTATACAACATTGTTATTGCATAGTTCAGTTATTGCGATTACCTATACATTTTATACGCCATGTAAATATGTGCTTAGTTTATACAAAAATATATTAGTCACACGCGCATGTTAATAAAATAATTGTGTAAGCGATTAATAGAACATATTTGTAGTCTCAAGTCGATTAGAAATTGGAAACATATGGAAACGTGATAACTAATTGTGACTTACACAGGTTGGCCTGTTTACTATTTTGAATCCTCTCACCATGTGGACCGCATTCGCCAATCTTCTTTTATTTTTTGTAATTTTCACTCCTTAAAATTTTTATAAAAGGAGTGAGTGTGTCGAAGACTTCCCAGTAGTTGTTCAATATTTTATTGTATCCAAACGGGCAAGTAAGCCAATCATAATTGTTTTAGTTGATGAAACAAAGACCACACCATCATCATCAATCAAGTTAGTAGGTGGCAAACCAGAAGTTACAAATTATAATAAGTCTTGCCACTTAAGCCTTGCTTTCATGAGCCTATTTGCATATCTAAAAAACATTATACCTTTAAAACCTGTGTGATAATATTGATTCGATTTATGGCTAGTGCCACCGATATCGATAAAATTGCTTAGAATAAGTGGTTTAAAAAAATGCATCGACAATTTTACTGCCATTAAATACATTTAGAGGCATATAACGACATATATTATTGACTTGCATTGGTGCATTTCAACGCATTAATGAGCCTCATAAAAGTATATTATTCTTATATTTTCACATAAAATAAGCTATTATAATATTTTCTAATTTGCCTGTCTTCTTATAAGTGGTTTTATATCTTGTTGAAATTACACTTAATATGTATCTACCTAATTACCTATATCAATACCTAAATCAAGTTAGTTAATAATAAGATAGAAGAAAAGTGTTTTCTGTGGTAATCATAGTTAAAATAAATCTGAAACAAAAATAGTATAGATAAGATACTTGTATCGAATATGTATTTTCAATGTAATGAATTTTCCACAGCGTGAAGGTCACATTGTTTAACAGGTCAGAATTGGCACGTTTGCTTGCTTTGACAAAATCTTAGTCTAGGTTCTAATATGGCGTAGGGCGTAATCAGAATAATAATAAGGCATACAAAATGGCGTAATCTTTGTATTATACATGTGGTCATTGTGCAATTTTCTTATTTACAATTTTTGATGTACCTTATTAAAGACAAATTGAAGAAGATTGGCTGTGAACTGAAAAGGTATCGTAATAAAGCAGCCTTTGTAGGATGTGGGTAGTTTTGTAATTGTTCAGAAAAAATACGTGCAACTGCGACGTACTACTTTTTGCAACATGCAATTTATTTTAAAATCCGGCTCGAAGGACCAAACCTTTTGGTCCTTGTCGTCGAATTGTATTTGTAGAGAATCTCCGGTGCTTCAGTATAATTAGCACATGGCTTGTGGGTTTGTTAGTGGCTACGTATTGTTCTTTGCTTTTCTTTTAGCACCTTCCTGATATTTCCCAACTGGGACGGTACTAATTAATGGCTCTAAATATTATCCAATGAAAGACCCTTACAGTGCTGAATAGTTCGATTATTTTAGGAAAAGCTGGACGCAATTTCAAAGGTCATGACAAAAGTATTGAATAAAAACGTTTGTCATGACATGTTTAATAAAAAGTTCCTATCTTGGCAGAAAACTGGGAAAACGACGTAAATAAATTTTGCTTGCGTGCATTACATTACGGTATTTTGAACTACATTGAGTTAAAAATAAGATCCTATTAATAAACCACAACAACATATTTAAAGAAGTATTACTTATGTTTATCTCTTAAATTTCGGAAAATAACTCCATTCACTTTAACTTGTCAACGTTTGCATTTACCGTGTCAGCAATTTATTAGTTTTTGAAAGACGAGACGTTTCAGTACTGAAAAGATTCAGCTCATTATTAAGACGACCTATTGTGTTTTATTACAGGAAAACACTAACTAATGTAATTCTTATTAGGTTGTACAGTAAACAGGAAAAATATTTCTTGAAAGATCTCTTATTACTTGAGCACCTTTATGTCATCTTATACGGGGTGTAAACAGACCCTTCACGAAGCCGTCAACCAAGCATTCTGTACATCAAACTAAGTAACTTTACGCAAAAATTTTTGCTGGGAAACGAAATTTTTTTTTGGGGTCAAAAGTCGCATTTTACGGTAAAACTCCATATAATGCGCTCAAAACTTATTGCTGATGGATGCTTTGAATAGTAAACGGACCATGGAGGTAATTGGAGTAAACTTAGAACCTTAAAAAGTAGTATTTAAAAAAAAACTTGTGAAAAAATTGGAACTTTGACCCCCAATATCTCCGTAACTAGAAGGTTCCCAGGTATGGTCCAGAACAAAAAAAATATCGCAATGACGAGGAGAACAAGTGCCTTTCGGCTTCGTTAAGGGTCTTTTTACACCCTTTATGGTTTGGCCGAAGGTTACGATTTACGATTCAATTTGGTTGCTACGTTCTAATTGAAAGTGAACCGTAGACAGGCAATCAGGAATCAATGATGGCCTATTTAGTCGAAGAGCTAGCTACAGAAATACGGTTGCAATTTACAGAGCAATGAAATCCCCTCTAGTTAGTGTGCCACACTATCATTATTAATTGATCCAGGTGCCTAGTAGCTGTTCAGCGGTATGGGTGGTTGGGCAACAAAGGGGTTGTAAAAACAATAGAATTAGTGCAAATTATAGACCTCTAAATTTGGTGTGGTATTATAGCTAATTTTGTATTTAATTCGTTTGCCAGGCGTTTTGGTTTGGAAAAAAGTGCCATTATTTTATTTCATCACCAGTTCTCAAAGCTGAAAAGGAAAACGTCGCGAGAAAGCAGGCATGTCCTAGAACCAAAAAATCGACTACGTAAAACATATGCCTCACCTATTGTAACAAATGAGGAGGCCTTTTTTTCGAATAATATTTAGATATGTCTGATGCATTATTATGTGCTAGGAATGTAATTTAACATTTACGTTCCTATATACCTATGATGGTAGTGTGATTATACACAGTGTTAGTGATCTTGACCGCAACCAAATCAGTTCATTCTGATTTCAGTTTGGCGTTAGCCATGCTTGATTAAAATCAGAGTGCCTTATAAATCAACTGTTTATTGATCCTGCGTTTAGGAATGTTAATGCTTCGTTTTGGTAATAGATAAGCGACTTTGTATCGTATTGCTGTAAGAAATAAGAAATAAATTCATCATCATCTTCCTGCCCTAGTCCTATGTTACTTGGGGTTGGCGCCAGACGTTTTCTGAATAAGAACCAAAGATTCATATCTGCAATTTTTTTTTTAATCCTTCATAATATCTGGGGTCTGTGACTTTTCTAGAATTATCAATAAACAAATCTGTTTTCCGCTGCTGTGCTACGCAAAGTGAATAATACAGAGGTATAAAAGTAGGTATCTCAGTGTTGTATCGTTGGGTCCTTCAAAAATGTTGGAAAAGATGTTTTCCTGATGGACTACGCTGAGAGGTGTGCCTTCCTACCCAACGGGCACTTTTCGCAAGTTATGTTTAAGTTCCACCATGTAAGAGGGGCCAGGCCTATTGACATCAACCGAGCACAAATTCAGACTCCGAGCTGCGACTGAGAAATTCCTGATGGGAACGACTAACAAGACATAGACCTACTTGGAAAGAGAACCTAAGACTTCGTGTTCAGCAGTAAGGCTGGCAACCGCGAGATCACCATAAAAAAAGGAATTGCAGAAAAATAGGATTAAAATTAAGTTGTTTTATTAGTGGAACTTTAAAATTCTTGTTTTCCCACGCAAAACTGAAGAATCGATTTTCTTAGCCAAGTTACTTTGATTCTTTGCCTAGTTATCTGTTATTATAATAATCATACACTGTTATTTATTACTATTAAATCCTATCATTATAGCCATTCGTGACTTTATGGGGAGTTTATAGCTCTTCGCATAAAAGAAAAAAACGTGGTGTTACAGTCATTTATATTTCTGTATTGTAATAAGAACATCGTTTGCCCACGGCTTCATCTGGTTGGAAGTCAGAAATTACCTGGGATAAAATCGATCCTAGGAGGCGTCCATTAATTACGTGCAACGTTTAAGGGAGGGGGAGGGCGTCGCGCCGATTCTTACCCAATCTCACGAGGGAGAGAGGGGGATCTTGGCAAATATCACGTAATTTTATTCCCCGCAAGAACTGTATAATGGCGAGAAACCTGGGTTTTGTTAAGTAAACATATTCCTCTACTAAAATATGGCCAAATATGGAAAAGAAATGGAAATACTTCAACAATTTTTTTTTTTTAATGAATTCAGCGCAATCAAGCACAGATTACCGTATTTATACTAAACTACGCATTTTGATAAATCTCACTCGAGATTAGGAAGGGGGAGAGGGTCAAGCCAAATCTCACGAAATCTCACCAAAAGAAGAGGGGGGGGGGGGGCGAAAAATCGACACAATTGCCCTATCTTATCCCAGGTCATGTTCCTCCTATATGTTATCGAAATCTGTTAAGCCGTTAAGGTGTGGAAAGGTAACAGACAGACAAAATTTCACAATTATGTGTAATATTAGCATAGATGTTTGAACCGTAGTATATCTTCTTTCCTATTTCCTTCAAGCGCGTATTGCATATATTTTAACAAAAGTATACTCAGTCTTGTTACCGCCATGTAAAGCGATGATCGTATCGTTTTAAAAATACCAAATATAACATTTGTCTGCAATTTGCATGCAACCCGCGACTTCTGCGTCTACGCTGACTCATTTATTCATACGTTGACATTACAACTTACGCCAATGGCAAATCAACGTCACACGAAATAATCGCTCGTAGCCAAGCCTTGTGCATAATTATGTGGAAGAGTTAAAAATAGGCTGTTCAACATGCTGAAAAGCTGTTTATTATATTTACAGCTTCGATTACGTGTGATACGATGCTACGTCACTTTAATTCAGCTTGAATGACGTATATAGGGTGTAACAAGACCCTTAACGAAGCTATCAACCAAGCATTATGTAAATCAAACTAAGTAACTTTACGCAAAAAATATCGCCTTTTTTTGAGGTGTAAAATTAAGTTTTATGGTAGGACTCGATGTACGTACTCAAAACATTGTGAGGATGGGTGGATTGAATAGTACGGGGGACGTGGAGGTGTTTAAAGTAAAAATCTTACATTAAAAACGTATTTAAAAAAACTTTGACCCCCAATTTATCCGTAACTAGAAGGTATGGTCTAGAACAAAAAAAATATCGCAATGACAGGGAGAAGAACTGCCTTTCGGCTTCATTAAGGGTCTTGTTAAACCCTTTATAGTGCGTAGCGTTAACTACATACACAAGTGCATAAACTCACGCCCCCCTCCAAGGGCCAGGGGTAGGCAGGAACTACATAACGCCACCCGCTACGATCCTCGCATACTCCTTTCGCCTCAACCACGTTCATACACCTTATTAGACACGCACGCACCCACGCACCTGACCTATCTGAAGAACCTCACCAATAAGGTCAGGTGTACAAAACACTTTAGAAAGAGACCAAAGAGTAAAATGCTTATACCATGAAAGAGACCATCATACAGATAAATGACTGACAGTAGAACCACAGATTAGATAAATACTAGAGCGAATAGAATGATGAACTATTCCTAAAACTCGTTGAGCCATCTTAACTGCAGCCACTTGTAGTTGCAATCAATCAATTAGTTCGGCTAAAAATACGCCAAACGCAAGTTGTTATGATCTGTCATTCATAAAGTTCCATCGAAGGTTTATTCTGTCGCTCATTTTAGAATCATGCAGTCATTGGTTCGTTACATTGGGTAAAAAACATCATTCACGGTCTATGGCAGCTGGATGCATCGTCAGGTGATTATTGATTAGTTTTTGGGGCTCTGACAATAATATTCGCTTCATTGACTTCCAGTGTTCGATAGCATAACAGACTTGGACCTAAAGGCCAAAGGGGATCCACGAAATATACAATTTCTTGAGTTGACGTTTTATGCCACCGATCATATTCGAACGTGCATGGAACGGCTACACCAACTTTCTTATTACTACGAACATTGAATCATGAACATGCAGATGTTCATGATTAAATAATGTCCCTTAATCAAAGCAACTGACGAATATCTAACAATACAATTATATTCTGTAAACAACAAATTTTAGAAGGGTAATTAACAATAGCATTTTATTCACAAAACAATCGTCCAATGTTGTATTGGAGACGACAAAAAATGAATACGTATACTAAACATAAGTATATAAAGGATAACGTCATTAGCCTCCAAACAATACAAGAAACTAAATAATAGGTACTAGTAATGTTTATATAAACATAAATTGAAAAGATGACCTTACTTCGGAGATGCAGAAGTAAAGGAGACAATCTGACTCAAGCTTTTGATGTTAGTGTAGCTAATTAACTTTTAATAAATTCATGCTTCTCGTTGGCCTACGGTGAGTCAGAGAGGTTAGCGGTAAGATTTGTATTTCTATCATTTTTGCACTTTTTTAGCTTATTAACACTTATATCCTAAACTAGCTGTTCCCGCGACCTTCGTCCGCGTGAAATTATTGCAACATTTTTTCATTTATGCTCCGCTCCTCTTGGTTGTAGCGTAATATTATATAGCCTATAGCCTTCCTCGATAAATCGGCTATCCCACATTGAAAGAATTTTTCAATTCAGACTAGAAGTTCCTGAGATTAGCGCGTTCAACCAAACAAATTCTTCAGCTTTATAATATTATTAAAATAAAATATATAAGTATAATAAGTATAGATAGAGCTGGTGCAAAGTCGATTTAGTGTAGGAACACCTCTGCCTAAAACCTTGGACCGTAATCCCTTGTCCTAATTTTTGGGTTCCAGGCACTCCACGCAGTACTACGCAATACTTCGGTTATACTGAATTATTTCGGGTTCAGTGCCATAATAACATCTTTCCCGCAATCTATCCATAATCTGCCTCTTTTCTTTACCTTTCATTCCACTTTGACCACAACTGTACTTACATCCTCTTAACTTTCATACGCGGAGATTTTTTTTCTTACGTTTGTATAATTCGTTGCTAGGCTATGAGACGCATGGATATACCTTCCTGGCAGTCAAGTGACGTCTTCAGCATACGATTTTTTTGTTACTAAAGAAAATTATCATATACAGATCTAACATATGTTGAAGTCAGTTGTGTATTCGTGACATCAAACAGTTTTGTTGAAAATTTCACGCGTTTCGGTTCAAAAATTTGCAAATCGGAAAGAATAGGCGTCGTTGTTGTACAAACTTTTCAATCACAAAATTATCTTTGCGAAATCCATTAACGTCTGTTGATAATTACTTGTTTGTCTTATCATTGTTGGTTTTTTTTCGCAGACGTGGACGTTTGTTTAGCATTCGGCCACGTCTTGAGATTTGCAGAAGGAACCACGTCAGAAATTAGCAACAGGATATATTTTAAAGTATTTCACTGTGTTCTTAAAGCAGTAATTTCGTTTCCTTTACCGGAACCAGCTTTACCATTTCCGTATTTCTTTATGGTAGCTGGTAGTGACGTATACCTCTGACGTTCACGAATAGCTCATCAACAACGGATGAAATGCAACGACCCGAAACGTGATTCGCACTTGTACCGGTTACGTCAGACATCTTTTAAGGTACAATTCCAACACGACAGCACACCTCAGAAGGCAGGGGCGTTGCTGTCATGTGGTTGACAATAAACACAATTGTCAGTACCGCTGTCCTTCTGATTTTGAAAACGAAGTTACGTTTACGTCGCGACGTCTCTATTCTCATATTCAGTTACGCAAAACTTATTTAATCAAACCGAAACACTGTTCCCTCTGTTAACGATTGGTATGGTTGCTGCTCAACCGCAACAGGAGGTAGTCACACAGTCACCGCCAGTGTACAGTTGAACACCCAAGTTGCAGTCTGTCAATGCGGTTGTGCGGCACGCACGAGGAATGCCGTGTGGCGTTTGCCGTCGTCTTCAGAATTGTACCTTTGTTCCGAATTACCGACATTTAACAAAAAATGTTTTACCTTAGTAATAAGTACGTCTCTATACTTAATTGTTATTGTTAAGATGCTTAGGGAAGATTGCGCGATATTACTCTTAGAACCAACATAAGGAAGTTAGTAAGATTAATGAAAGAAAACAAAAATATATAAAATTATACACGTGCTTAAATCTTGTATGAAGCATAATACTTATTTCTTTCCGATTTGTTAAGTAGATAGAAATTATCATCAAATTTGTTATTGGGATTTGAATTAGCATAATATTGTCGTCTTTACATTCGTGCTTGCTATTCAAAGACAATATTAGTTTGTAATAAGTGGATAGCGGGATATATAATATTGGACATTATATACCTACGTGAAGGTAAACAGTACCTAACGACGGAAAAACACTCAAGTATTTTGGGGATTTTTAACACCGTAATATTATTATAATGACTCTTTGCGAGGTTTACGCGACCACAAATGAAATAACTTACTAAAAACTTTGCTTCGGACCTCCTTTTTAATCACTTTTCACTTTAATTCAGCTTTCGCAATGAAAACACAAGTAAAAGCTCTCAGTTAACTGAAAATACTGAAGAAAATCACGAGCCAAGTATCTAGAAATGGCACGCAAATTATTTGCGTCATCGCTCGGATTTTGTCTACCTACGTGGGCTTTCTTCATATACTACCTATGTATAGGTAATGGGTCTTTCGTCTTTTGATTTATGATACTACTACATTTGGCCTGCGACTCCGCCCGCGTGTAGATTCGTAAACTATCCCACTACCATACTACGGTCTACCGGGATAAAATTATCCTTTGTCCTAACCTAGTTCATGGACTGCTTGCTGATCTACCGAAGTTTAAATCTGAGTAGTTCTATCGATAAGGCGTGCAAAGGTAACAGACAGATGGACAGAATCACTGTTTTTTTTTGATAGCCTACACTGTGTCCTACTGCTGGGCAAAGTCCTCCTCTATCTCCCTCCAAACCTCTCTGTTCTATGCAATTTCTGGCCACGTTTGCCCCGCGAACATTATCAGATCGTCACACAAAATCAGCCAAGCTAAAGTGGGAGTGGGCTGGCCATGTCGCACGGATGCACCCGGAGACGTGGCAAAGACCGTCACTCACTGGACGCCTGAAGGTGGACAGAATCACTTATGCATTTAAAATATTAGAGTAGATATGGATTTAATTTCTACAATAAAAAAATCTTGAAAACAACTTACCTATACGCTGCATATGTTCCTATTGAGAATTCTTCAGGGAAATGAATCCAATGTTTGAAAAACTTTATTATATAACAGTCCGTATCCAATAGCCAGTTTATAATGAAATCCAACACTTAAATATGTAAATATTATCATCAGCATTTTTCAGACGAAGACGTCCCGGTATTATCATAGCATCTCATAAAACAACACTTATTGCTTCAGGAATTTATGACTACAGTAAGTAGTTATAAATTTTAATTTTATTTGATAGTTAACGTAGACTATACGAAGTCAGAACTACTTATAATCATTGGCCACTTGATTGTTAGTTCTCGTTGGGTGTTATGTGCTATTGTTTATACTAATGAAGACAGGATACACACATTCATGAACTCACGCGTTTTTCCCATGGTTGAAGGCAGTAACTATAGAACTTCACCTGCTACGATCTTCACATACTTCTTCCGTCTCGTCCACGTTCATACAGGGTGTAACAAGACCCTTAACGAAGCCGTTAACCAAGCATTATGTACATCAAAGCAAGTAACTTTACGCAAAAATTATTGCTGGGACACGACTTTTTTTTTTGGGGGGGGAAATCACGTTTTACGTTAGGACTCGCTGTAACGTACTCAAAACATTGATGGATTGTATAAGTACGGGCGTCGCACGGTGGGCTGGAAATCGGCTTAGGGATTTCAATTTGCAAGTGCCTGATTTTTTGCCGGATATCGCTTCTATTAGTCATTACTATGTACAAAAATGACACCCGAGTTAATTCTGCCCAAAAACGAAGGAAATATAATTTTTTTACGAAAAATTTGTATGAAGCTAGTATGAAAAATCGAATTATCTCCTAAACGGCATGCTTAACCGTAATATCCTTGGAGGTGGTCATAGTGCTAATTATTTATGATTTTTTGGTTGCCGATTTGACGAAAAATTTAATGCCGTTTTTTTTTAAAAATCGTCAAAATATTTTTATTTATTTTTACATGTAAAACGATCCCTTTTAGTGTCCAAGTTAAAAAATTCGATATGTTATTAACCCAAATATTAAGAACACACAAAACAAGAAAAATTAATTAAAAAAATTGCTGTTTTTTGACACATTTTTATTAATTTAAATAAAAAAAGATTATCAAACTCTTATTTAAGTAACATATAAAGTTATATTATATACAAAATAATTTAATTTAAGGAATTAATACTAAGCATTTGTAAAATAAAGTAAAATAAATAAAAAAAAGACAAAATATTATTAAATATTACAAAAAAAAACCCAAACACACTCAAATACAAATTTACAAATATGTACATATATAATTTTTTTACAAATTTTCCTTATCACTCTCGTTGTCAGACTCCAATTCTGAGTCAGCATCCAGATTGGATATATCCAAAAACTCGAACTCAGTTTCTTGAAATTGAATTGATATTTGTAAATTTGTATTTGAGTGTGTTTGGGTTTTTTTGACTTGATGACATTTTTTCTGCATCAGCGAACGGCTGATGCAGACAAAATGTCATCAACTGCCCAGGTGACAAGACTTGCGATGCAAGATAAAAGGTGGGCCATTGTGGTCTACCTAGTCCTTTGTTTTCTGTTTCCTGGGTACTACTGGGTTACTATTTGGCCCTATTTGTCATCAACTGCGCAGCTGACAGGGCGTGCGTTGCAAGATAATAGGTGGGTCCTTGTGTTCTACCCAGCCCTTTGTTTTCTGTTTCCTGGGTACTACTGGGTTACTATTTGGCCCTATTTGTCATCAACTGCGCAGCTGACAGGGCGTGCGTTGCAAGATAATAGGTGGGTCCTTGTGTTCTACCCAGCCCTTTGTTTTCTGTTTCCTGGGTACTACTGGGTTACTATTTGGCCCTATTTGTCATCAACTGCGCAGCTGACAGGGCGTGCGTTGCAAGATAATAGGTGGGTCCTTGTGTTCTACCCAGCCCTTTGTTTTCTGTTTCCTGGGTACTACTGGGTTACTATTTGGCCCTATTTGTCATGAACTGCGCAGTTGACAGGGCGTGCATTGCAAGATTAAAGGTGGGTTCTTGTGTTCTACCCAGCTCTTTGTTTTCTGTTTCCTGGGTACTACTGGGTTACTATTTGTCATCAACTGCGCAGTCGAAAGGGCGTGCATTGCAAGATAAAAGGTGGGTCCTTGTGTTCTACCCAGCCCTTTGTTTTCTGTTTCCTGGGTACTACTGGGTTACTATTTTGCTCTATTTGTCATCAATTGCGCAGGTGATAGGGCTGCGATGCAAGATTACAGGTGGGCGGGCGGCCATTGTGGTCTACCTGCCTTTCTCTTCCGTTTCTTGGATCCCACTGGATGACTATTTTGCTCTATTTGTCATCAACGGCGCAGTTGACAGGGCATGCGATGCAAGAATAAAGGTGGACCGTCATGGTCTATTTCTCTTTCTTTGCTACGTTTCTTGTTACCACTGGGTGACTATCTTGCTCCTTTTGTGCTTCCCTCTTATCAAGACCATTTCCATGTCCACTTTAGTCTTCTAAGTTTAGTTAAGTTAGTTATTTTATGGTCTATGTTAAATGATTTATGAACCAAAAAAACATTTGGAAACTACATAGCATAAAACATCACGCCTGACCCTTCGAGGTTTCCTCAAGGGTTATGCATTTCGCCAGTTATGTTTTTTAAGTTCCATGTAATAGGGCCTTTTGCCATCAACCGGGCGCAAATCCAGACTCCCAGGCTGCTACTGAGAAATTCCTGATGGAAAAACCCAATAACACTGCCCGACCCGGGAACGAACCCAAGACTTCATGCTCAGCAGTCGCGCTTGCGACCACTAGACCAACGAGGCAGTTAAATCTGGGAACTATAGAGTTACTTACCATAACTATCTAGTTTTATCTTTCTTCGCATGTCTGTAGTATGTAGACAGTTAATTACAATTGGCATTAACATTCTTGAAATCCTCCCCGTAACGGATAGACAGTAATATAGTTGGCATAATGTGTACTTAATAACAACCAGCGAAAGGTCAAGTAAATACCTACGAAGGAAATGCGCAGTGTCATCAATTTTACCCTTAACGTGTCCACACCTGCTTATAACCCGTTACATCGAATTTAAGGGTCACTTTCTTTATAGGTCAAGTTTATTTATGCTAATGTTGCTCTATCACGATTATTTTATGAAGTAAAATATTTACGGATGTCCTACACCACGTGAGGTTCGAAAGGGGGGGAGAGGGGAGGGATTGTGACAGTCACGAATACTTATCCGAAGGACGAAATAAAAAAAAACAATTGTGTGACGTTTACAATATTTAAAAAAATAATGATCCAAAAACTGGCGCAAGCGAATCTATCTAAAAAAAAGTATTAAAATTATTCTAAAACTGTGTGCTGTGTGTGGTAGCCTAAAACCTCACGACGTAGGGGGGAGGGGGCCTGTAGAGATAGTAAATCTCTCTCGATACCAAGCGGTTGACATACATTTACCTTTCATTTTCCTTATCTCCTAAAACTATTTGAATGCTAATATATCCATGGTGAGCTCTGTATCTCTTACTAGCTTTTGCACGCGGCTTCGCTCTCGTTATGATCGGAAATTATCGTACGGGAACGTTTTTAATACAAGGTGAAAGGTACACCGACGGCGACGCTAAAATTCATACATTTTGACCGTGCAGATTTTGCAGTTCTGTAGGACACAGTTTTTTTTTTCAATAGACTTGTATGTCCCACTGGACAGAGGCCTCCCCGATATCCTTCCAGGTACTCTTCTCCTGTGCCACCTCGAAGCCTTCGTGATGCGCGTCTAAATCATTTCGCCACCGTTTTCTGGCCCGGCCACGGCGGCGCCGTCCATCCTCAGGCACCCATCGTGTCGAGACCTTTGCCCAGCGGTCGTTATGCATGCGGCTCACGTGACCCACCCAAACCCATTTCAGCCTGGCAGCTGTTTTGCCTATTACCCCGTACATCTAAACATACAACCTTTATAATCTTATAATAACTACTACCTAGTATAAATGCGGACGTATTGATGGAAGTTTATTACTCTTTAACGCAAAAACTACTGCACGGATTTGGATGAAATTAGGCACACAGATAGTTTATAACCTAGATTAACATATAATGTACTTTGCATTCCGGTAGTACGAACCCATGGGACTATTACCGAACTCCGAAGCCGCGAGCATAAGTTAGTATTATTATAAGTGTACACAAAGAGCTCACCACAAATGCAACGGCGGGACATGAAGCTGTACATTTCCAGTATAACTTGGCCTCTTTTATATAGATTTCCTATACAAAGAGAGATCCGCAAAAACTAGCTTTGTATAGCTTGATGGGCCGTCGTGCGTACATCTTCCATTCTTTCAAACGTAAGTCAAAACAACAAATGTTTCGAAGCCTCACCTGCAGACCATGAAATGCAGCCAGAAGGCTCTAACTCATTAGTATACCGTACTCCCTGAGTGATGTCCAACAGCTCAAGCACTAAGCTGCATGAATTAAGCCCGGCTGAAACAACGGCACGACATACAACTAGAAATGTAATTATGTGTTCCGGTTTAACCGTTAACCGAGCATAAACCGTTAATGTTACTTAATCGCTTTTCGGAGCGGCTCAGCTCGCCCGTCTAGGGCTCCCAGATCTATAAACAAATTTAACGGAGAAAATTCCGGATATTTGAAGAAATATCCGGAATTATCCTTCCTTTTGAATTGTACAATATGATTTTTTTGTGATTTTTGTACGAAGATACGATATATTATAAATAAGATTTGCTGCAGAACATTGCCAGTTGCATAAAATATAAATCATAAACGCTACTTACATTTTATGTATATAATAAGCAGTTGATAATATTGATTTCAATAAAAATAATTTTAGACTTTTCTTGAATTGTCAAATTTTTTGGAAATTCCGTAATTCCGGACATTTAGTTATAATTCCAGAAATGTCCCGAAAAAACCGGATGTGTAGCAACCCTACCTCTGTCCAGTCTATCCGATGGTGATTAGACGTCAATCATAGTAAGATTGAACTATCACCGCTAAGTATTCCGGTTCTCGGTTTTGCGCCGGCGCCGCCTGCGTGACATAGATTATTTTAGTGTGCTCAATAAATATTTTAAGTGCTGTCTGAGCTAATTAATGTTGATTTTGTTGTTTTTTAATTATCGGTTGTCAGACTTTCAGATATTAATTTATTATTCTTGTTTTTTTAGGTATTTCCATATCTAAGCAAAACACGGGGTTTCACTTTTTTAAAACCTGAAACGAGTTTGTATACTGCGAAAGACTTTCGAAACATTGAAGCTTTCTTTTGTTCAAAACGTTATCGTTGAACACCATCTGTTACCTTATTTGGGAGATCTTATTCAAAGACATAAAATCAAAAATCAAAATGTTTTATTTCACATAGGCCCAGATGGGCACTTATAAATCGTCGACAAAAAGGTGCACTGTTCGGGTTGGTCGTTTCCTATGGAGAAGAACCAGCAAGAAACTCCATGGTTACTCTTTTCAAATCATTTGGTGTTACTAAAGAAGTCTCAAGACTCTCAAGGTACCAAAACTAAGGGTAATTCAGTTTCTATTTTAATTGTAAGCACGACTCATTTAGCAACTGCAGCGTAAACGGTATGTTTCCGTCATTTAAGGTTAATTATTTTACTGTGTTCCGACATTCTTACTACGGACTTCTAATTGTAAAATTTTGCATGCATCTGTACGTACAGTTTTTTAGCTAGCACCTTCTTACAAAGGGATTATAATCAAGGAACACATCAATTCTTAGAAATAAAACAAACGAGATGTTTTTGTGAAATTCAAGGCATTCTGAAAACCACATTATTAGACGTATGACTCATAGTGCTATTATTAAAACTTTGAACATAAATAAGGAAACATCTCGGAAGTAACGCTCATTACCGCAGTCGTAAAAAAGTTCGTGACTGCATTGCAGCTAATCTTCTAATTTAGGATCAACAAAATGGTTCCGAGAAACCTGTGACGGAAAATTTTGAACTAAAAGACCTATTCTATGTAGTTAGTAATCGTCCTAATCTTGTAGGTAGGTAGGTAAATAAAAGACTATCGTTATGGTGAACCTTATCCTGGGTTTATTGTTATGTCATGAACTCATGATTCATTATGGATCCAAATATGTCACCTCCTCCAAAGGGCCTCCTCCAAAAACTGCTTCTTACAATGAGCGAAGTTAGGCCGTCAATGGATGAAGGTGACATTTTGCAAATACGAGTGTATAATTTAAGTATGTGTCAAGGCAACACGAATTGCCCGATGTCCTTTGGAGACGATACTAATTCATTACTTAATTGTCAAAATAATTTATCCAGATTTGATTTATATGATTTATGAATAAAAAAAAATTGTTTCTAAAAGATTTCGTAGCTAATTAACTGATACTACGCGGTTTATGGAAGACTAGCTGTTCCCCGCGACCTTCCTTCGCGTCAAGTTATTAAAAATACAATTTTCCCCGTTTTTGCAACATTTTTCATTGCTGCTACGCTCCTATTGGTCGTAGCGTGATGATATATCATTCATTCATTCATCATTCAAATCGGACCAGCAGTTCCAGAGATTAGCGCGTTCAAACAAACAAACAAACAAACACTGCAGTTTTATAATATTATTATAGTATAGATAGATAGACACGTTTTCCTTAACTTATTAATCGATAAAGTCAAAACAAAGCACCAAGAAGAAAGAATTTAGCTCTAAATTGAATAGCCAGAAGCTCTGAAACCGCAAAAACTCATAATCGAAGCTATATATTACGGGGTTTACCCAACTGTCTCTGGAAATTTGTTCAGCTTTGCAATTATGCTTGCTTTTTTGCTCCTACAAATTATTATCCCTCTTGTGTTCTGGTCTTTGTGTTCCATCATTATTATTGAGTAATTTAAAAAAGTCCAGATCATTGGACTTTTCTCATAGTACTCTGACAGTAGCATTATATTTTAAATCCGCAGCAGTCATACCAGTGCCGGTGATGGCCAATTAGGTCCTTTCCGGTGTTGTTTTTTCTGACAAATGAGAATTATCAAAAAACGTCCATTTGTCATAATTCTTGGAATACAAATTTGCGTTTATCCTTCTCATTATAAAATAGAGTTATATTACTCGTATAGGCACTACCATAATCATACCATGATCACATTATCCTCTCAATTTATAAGCAGTTTCCGAGTTTTCCTTACCTTGGGAAAGATTATTAATTTCCCAGAAAACAACTAGGTATGTTATAACTTGATACACGCATATTGAATAGCCCAATCATCAATTAAATACACTTTATTGATCAACTTAGGTACAGTTAAAAAACATATAAAATTGCTATTTGCATCGTCCTTTTGATGGAGCCGATCGGCGCCGGCGCAGGCGCTACGAGGTAATGCCAATGAATTTACGCACTAATGACTTTACCAGCGATACTACTAACTGATCTCGATTTATTAGAGCTTTCTAGAATAAATGTGTTTGTGTTCCATCCAACATTACCAGTTAAACAAGTTTTTTAACTGGAGCAATTTGCATTTGTGTGAATCTATTTTAGTTGAAATGCTTTTTTAAATTCCTTTCAAACTCATAAAAACCTCTTAATGAACAGTTAGTTACTTTAATTAATAGACGTCATTAATTGTTACCGCTTATTCAAAATTCCAACATTCGAAAAATGAGTTCGATAGAACGGTAGTATTGGTTGAGCATCTAAATATAGCATCGTCAATTGCTAGCCAGGAGCTAATCCTGGACGCTTACGCTAAGTTTGTGCAAATAAACAGGTCTTGGGAAGCTGTGGCGTTTGCGCACACTTATTATAGGTAATCACTCCTCAAGTTAACGATTCATAATGACAGGAAGGTTGCTTCCGCGTCGTCGAACCATTTGCGGCGAAAAGATGGAAACACTCGACGTCCAGCTCTGTTGGTGTTGTCACTCATTGTTTAATGCAGAAGTGGGCTGTGGGAGGACGGACATGAATGATTATTGTGTGTGCTGTGTCCCGTATTGTACGCTGTTCTAGGAAGGATTTTATTTGACTTAGGGAAATTCTTGGTTAGAGAATTATTGTGTTTGCGCCGAGCAAAAACAGATTTGTAGTCAGGTGCAAAAAATAACGGCCAAATTAAAAGAAATAAAAGTAAAACATTGAAGAGTTTTTCTCACATTGGAGACGGATAAGGTAAGGAACGAGTATATTAGAGGAAGTTTAAAAGTTGCGCCAGTTACAGAAAAATTGAAAGGGAATTGACTGTCTTGGTACGGACATATGATGAGGAGGGACGAATCGCATGTGACTAAAAGAGTGATGAATATAAAAGTTGATGGATGGAGAAGGAGAGGAAGACCAAAGAAACGATGGATGGATTGTGTGAGGAATGATATGAAAGATAAAGGAGTAAATGATAGCGTGATGGTTGACAGAGGAGAATGGAAGAAAAAATCGTGTTGCGCCGACCCCAAGTAACATGGGACAAGGGCAGGAAGATTATATAAAATATGTCGCTTGAGAACAGCACTGGCCTGACAACATTTAGATCCTGCCCGTGATACTAAAACAACAGTTTTAGACCGGAATATCTTTCGCAGTTACATAAGCATTCTTCGTGTCGCATAGAACCTTCGCAGCGTTCAGTGTTGCCCTTCAATGGAAGCATTAAGCTAACTAGTAAACGTTGACCACGAGTACTTTGTCTTTGCGGTAAGCAGTCGTGCCTAGGTAGGTACTTGGAATTTTAATATTTGGTTCACTCTGTTTCCTACTTGCGGGCAAAGGTTTACTCCTTTCCATGGTAGAGCTGTACAAGTGAATGGAATATTGAATTTTATGATCGAGTTAGACTTTAAGATAATAAGAGATAAAAATTATAAATTTTCCACAACACTTCAAAAATTCAAGCGTCACGTCCATCAAAATTAACCACCATATGACTTATTTTCTTTTCTTTTCTGTCATCTTTGTATTTACTGTATTTCTAAAGGTGGGCTGGCTGCTACACTATTATTGTAATTTTTTTTTAAGTTTATAATTTAGTTTTTTTTGCATGCTTTGTCTATCGCATCGTATTGTACACTATGCTTGTATCATATTGCTTGTATTATTAGGATAAACAGTGTAACAATTGTGGATAGGCCAATAAACAAATTTAAAAAAAAATGTAATGGTAAATCGAAAGATGCCATATGATTTCCCAAAACTATCTTGATTGTTCTTGTTTTTCCTGCATTCTTGATGGAAGGTCTTGCAATGTTATTGTATTAACTGCAGTTTTATTGAAATCTAGCTTCTACGCGAATTCACCTGCGTAAAAACATATTCTATGGTAGCTTTACTTCAGTGATAGATTTTTTTAGCTCGGATTAGTAATTTCTCAGATTACCTCTTACATACAAACATAAGAACTTAACTTCTTTATAATATTCGTATTGATAAGAGAAAAAGAGAGAATTTAGTAAACGGACAATGGAAAGTTTCGATATGATTTCCAAAACTATCTTGACTGTTCTTGTGCAGTCCCATGGATTATTCATGGAAGGACCTGTAACATTATTGTATTAACTGCAATTTTAAACTGATCATTATAGTGTGAATCTATTCAAAGTTCGAGTGAATTGGTTTCTTCCAGGCAAGCGAGCTCCACCCTAGGCCAGATCTTCGTTTCACATCAGGCGAGTTGCGGCCAAACGCAAGCCAAGATATTTAGTATTAAAAAAAACTGAGAATGGAAGCTAATTAACTATACAGCAACTCCTTAAAAGCGTGTGTGAACTACACTGTCATGATCATCATTCAGCGACGTGCTTGTAATAGCGCCATGCAATAAGCATATTACTTGTGTCTGTTCTTCGGTGCACAGGCTAGTTATCATGAAAAACTAACAAAATCCTTAAATTATTCCTATCTTATTCAAATTCATTCACAAGTAAAATACTGCAGCTCTTTGTCTTTGGTATTCAGTGTTGAATCGACCTCATTCAGCTTTAATTATGGGGGTACATGGGTACGCCGAATTTTAAAGTATCCATGAGCTCCAAGAGTAAGAAAAATAATTCTGCATTCCAAGAGCCTATGGCCTCGATAAAAATTAACCTGATTTTGTAATATTATCTTGGTTAAAGAAACTGCTAATGTGCAGCAGTTATTTTGAAAGAAAGAAAGAAAACATATTTATTTGGTACATGCCACAAGTGCACACAACAAACAAAATAAAATAAAAATAAAAAAATTGAATCTACACAATATAAAACGTAAATTAAACAGAAAAAAAAAGACCATTGAACAAATTATTTGAACTAATTATAACAGTATTTAGGGTACGCAACGCTATTTGGATGCTGAGCCTAGACCCTTGGTTTGGTAAACTAAGATCATTACAAGAGCAGCGGAAAAAAACCAAAGGTCGACTTTATTAACTGCAGGTGAGGTCTCTCCAAATGGCGTTAAAATCGTCTTAAATTTAATGTGTGCCGTCGTCTGGGGTCGAACTGCCGCTGAATAAATAACAACACTTTACTGAAAAGCTCATACAACAACTGTTTATTTACAACGGCTATAAAGTCTCTCCACGTGACTACATTGCATTAAATGACGATAATTATGCGTGTCGTTAAAGAATACAAATAAGATGTAAACACAAAACGAGTACAATGTCAAGGCCGTTGACCGCGACCCGCGAGCCGACGTTAGCGCACTCGAGCCTCCCTGACACACGTTATTTGTGCGCAAACGCAGCGATCTACATCGCTCATAAAATATTGTAAATGCGAAAGTTGGGCTGCGTCTGGCTGTTTGTCTGTTACCGTTTCACACAGTAACTGCTGAGCGGATTTGCTGGCAAACGGTTAGACCATCACCTGGGTTATGGCATAGGATATTTTTCATCCCGGTAGTACGTTCCCATGGGATTATTTCCGACCTCAGCCCGAAGCTGCGAGCAAAACCTATAGTCACTCATAAAAAATGTTGCGCTCGTCTTGATCTGACAGCAACATTTATTGAAACTTCAGTTTCTTTGCTCATTGATTCAAAATCGATGAGATGAGGACACACGCTTTAAACTGGCGGTCCTAAACTGAAATAAGACCCTTCCCGAGAACTTAAGAAGCCATATTTTTGCATAAGCTCATCATTAATCTCATATGAAATGCAGATTCTCCTAATCAGCCTCCAAGCAACAGGAAAAGGCATCTTGGAAATATACTGAGACATTAATTCCTATATTTATAGGGACTTGTGTTTTATTTTCCTATAACTTATTTGGAATAGGATAAAACGTAGGTCAGGTAATCTTCTGAAGTCTGTGGTTAATGATATTTATGATTATGGTGTTGAGGATTGCAAATACTGGTACTCAGCTGCATCCGGTTAGACTGGAAGCTGACCTCAACATAGTTGGGAAAAGGCTAGGCAGATGATGATGGTGTTGAGGATTGTGTTAGTGTAGTTAACGGATAGAACAAGTTAAGCTTATGTTTAAGATAAAAGTTTTTTAAAAGTACAAGTTTCCTATCACGCAGTTTTTGCTGGTCACAAAGCCATACATCCATCCATACTATCCATACTAATATTATAAATGCGAAAGTAACTCTGTTTGTTTTTTTGTTTGCAACCTTTTCACGACTAAACTAAAAGCTAAAGCTGATCGGATCGGAATGTTTGGCGAGGAGATAGATTATATCCTGGGGAAGGAAATAGGCTATCTTTTTTTTCCTCACTCATACTCATCAAAATTACCACGCGAACGAAGGCGCGGGCAACAACTAGTACTTAATATTATGCAGAAGTAACTATGTTTGTTACCTTTTAACAACTAAAGGGCTGATCGGATCGTTATGAAATTTGGCAAGAAGATAGCTTATATCCTGGAGAAGGACATAGGCACACATCAAAATTACCACGCGAACGAAGTTGCTGCGGACAGCTAGTACAACTTATTTCTTTGTTAATGAGTAATCTAAATGCAATGCAGTGCTGAAATCTGTTTATATAACACATCACTACCATTTTACAAATCTGATAGCATAGCGGTGGCTACTTTTTAGTTGCATTTTTTTTGCGAATTAGTAGGACGTTGGCCGCTTTGCGAGTACAGTCGGTGAATACCTAGATTTATTCGTTGTTGTCAGAGTTGGACGAACTGTAGAACTTAATAGGATAGAAAAACAGAGAACCTATTGAGACGACAGAATTATGACCTGATATATCTATACTTTAGGACTAACTACTATGTAATTATTTCTTCTCTACCTATTTGAACTTACAGTTGAATTATTGAAGGAAGTAGAGGCAGAAATTGCTTTATTTTTTCGGCCGAAAACAAAAGCGTTTTGCGTTATCGGCCGAAAACTAAATTCGATCGGACTCTATACGAAGGGAAGATGTTATTTGTATTCATAAACAACCTTACCTAATGTGAATATAAACAACACCGTGGTTATTTTCTTGACTAAGTTAATTTAAAACTCATATTTTCCTCAATTTTCTAGTTACAAATCCATAGTATTTATCCATTTACGAGCATCTACACAACAATTTGTGGAAGTAATACGATCTAAAGTACACATTGTAATATCGTTCTGCCATGCTGCACGAACTTGAACAAATTGCCCGTGCATCCATGTTATTAAATAAAACACATTGAAGCAGTCTGCACTCGGACCGAACGTATGTCTTGTGGGTATCTATTTACCCCTCAGCTTGTTGCAAGTGGTCATTCATCACACGATATTAATATTTCCGTCTGCAAGTTGCAACGGGACTGTTTACTGCTGCATGGTGTCTTAATGCCTCTCGACTCATCACAATAAGATAATACGATACTTATTTTATTTCTGCTAGCATACTTGGTTCAGCTAACGGAACATAATGTTTCTGGTCTGAATTTCTACTAAAACATGTTTTTGTAGTGACTTCTAAGTCTTCGATTCGTCGATGAGTCGCCAATTCGATTGGTGTGGTGTTGGTTAGGTCTTTTATTTGTACCTCGTTTAGGATTAGACAAAAAGAAGCTGTGAAAAAGTAACAGCATGACAAACTGGACCTGTGACTGACCTAACGGGCTTGTACGGGTTGACCTCTCTGGGTTAATTGCCGATTGCACGGCCGGCTACGTGCCTACAAAATTTAAGAAAAATAACTCGCTAATAAGTAAAAATAACATTGTGTGAAATAGTTGAGGTAACGGGTGATTTGAAAAAAATTACACGTACATCCTAACCTGTTTCACACACCAGAAAAAATTATTAGCAGAATGGTGTACCACATAAAAATACTCAGGAAATTTGAGAGCTGTGTGGAATTCCACTACTATTGTTTTAGTGAAAAAAGTGTGGCCGCGAAAACACTATCATCATACAATCTCGTGTCCGCCACCAAGCAACATTGTCGTGTCCTGGTTTGAAGAGGACACATCTCAAAAAAATAACAGACGCATGAGGCGTTTTAATCATATCCCTGAGAGACAGGTGCAATGCACACCCTAGCTGGAAATTTTTCTGTACAACCACAATAATTAGCTAAATAGAAACACATATGTAAATACATTAAAATTATAACCCTGCCTTTTGCGGCTTTACCGAGGTCGAGTAAAAAAGGTTAAAACTTAGTATTTGTTAGGTCATCATCACTCATCATCAGCCTTCCGCGTATGATAAGAAATCTAATATATGACTTGCGTCATTAATAAAGGAAGTCAGAACTAAAAAACCAGAGGAACTTGCTCAGAAGAATCATTGAGGGTCGCTAAAGAAGAAGAATAAGAGGAAAAAAAGAAAAAAGAAAAAGAAAATTGTTCAAGCTATGGAGGCCTTACTCTCAAGGCATCAAGAATAGTCCGGTTAAGTAGAGGCCAGCCTCATAGGTTGTCATGCGAGATGCCACATCGAAAAAAAAAACAACTCAAATTATAAATCCCAGAAACACGACTTTAGAGCAGTAGGTTACTTCATGAAGCCTTTTACTAGAGCCTGAAGAGTGAGCTAACAATAAAACACCTGCAAGAGCATATCTTCTGGTAGTATTTTTAAACCTGTTAGACCTTTTTGTTATATCTAATGGAAGTCAATGACATTTTGGGACTTCATTCGGAGTATGCAAAACATCTGTTCTACCGCTCGCTCTACCTGGCTGAAATGCAAAACTGCCTTTGCGGTCGCTTCGTCCAGTAATAACTTCTAACTCTGAACGGACATAATGTTTTCTTTTTTATTGTCTTTGAGATAAAGGTTTATTTCTTCTGCCGAGACGTACTGTGCTAATTTGTTACTATGCCTACCGCGATCCTTTACGGTCCAGATTTTCGTGAATATTTATTTTAGTTACAGTACTCAATGTTTCATTATAAACGGTTGACGTCAATTGAAATTCGATTCAATACAAATGTTTTGGACGTGACATTGAAATTGTATAAAAGAATATTGTCTGAAGACATTAACAACAATATATAATACATATTATTTTGGTAAAATTTCACAACTGCCATCGCGAACATCGATCGATCACGGAGTAGGAGTCAAGGTCTCAAGATCCCGGGACTGTCACACTATCAGACTACGCAATCATTCTTCAAATAGCTTTTTAATTAACTGTCATTGTGCTGGAATTACGACACTATTGGTGTAGCAGTGCGAAGCTCACATGCTGGCACATTATTCCTCCGAATGATGATGTAAAGGTCATGCGCACCTCCATTGACAGTCATTGATCAACTTTCCATGTATCAAGGCCAAGAGTGACGTTTACTATAGAATACTATAGCGTGATTCAAAAGGCATAAAAAGGTCTGGAATGCAAGTAGCATTCCGAACCATCAGGCAAGAGTTGACTTTATATGGTAAAGATCCTTCCTTGTCTGCTAGGCTTCCTTTCTACTGCCTACGCTGTCATCATCTTCATAAACCTTAACAAGATGCACCATAAACCAAACTCTTTTTAAAAGTAGAAACTCAAAACCTCAAGACTATGTTCCAAACAACAGGAAAATTGTTTAAAGAAATACCGTAAGTTTTGTTATTCTATTCATTCATACTGCATGGAACCTTACGGGTTGGGCAGCATATTGCATTATTATAAGTAATAAGAGTTTTAAAAGGTTCTAATAATTTAGCTTATCTATTAAATATCTACCCCCCACCCCTGCACAATCATTCATGCAGTCTGAAGCTTATTAAGAGCTTGTTAATTAGCTCTTGGTTTGTAATTAAATACGTCGCAAAGATTTATTACAACTGAAGGAACTAAAAGATACTGTCTACTAATAGATACTGTCTGACGATTGTATGTTTCTGGTTTTTACTACATAAAGATGTTTTCCTAACGACAATTAATTTTGTGTAGACATTTATGAATAAAAAAACTAGCCAAGTACGAGTCGGACTCGCACACACAGGGTTCCGTAGCACCAAGAGTTTTAAAAGAATAATAAGAGTTTTAAAAGGTGCTAATAATTTACCTTATCTATTAAATATTTCCCCCCCCCACGTCCCTCCCCCTTGCACCATCATTCATGCAGTCTGAAGCTTATTAACATTTACCCAAACCAACAGCTAATTAACAAGCTCTTAATAAAACACTCTAGTCATTAAATACGTCGCAAAGATTTATTACAACTGAAGGAACTAATAGAAACTGTCTGGAAACTAAGAAACGATTGTATGTTTCTGGTTTTACTACATAAAGATGTTTTCCTAACGTCAGTAAATTTTGTGTAGACATTTATGAATAAAAAAACCAGCCAATTATGTACGAGTCGGACTTGCACACTCAGGGTTCCGAAGCACAATACAATTAATAATAATATTTTGTACGCTCATTCATTTGAAAATTCATATTCAATAGCTAAACTATGTTTTTTATTAGAATTTTAATGAAAAATAAACTTACTGTTGCAGTTTGACAAAAAAGTCCCAAAACTCAAAACTAAATATCAAATCTTAATCAATCCCTTTTTCGTTGAAAGGTCTTTTTATTTTCTTCAAACCTTTTTTTCAGAATCTCCTCCTCTTACTTTAGAAATTAGAGGGGGCACACTATTTTTAGGGGTTTAGAAGCAAATGTCTCATCAACCATTGACTTAAGAAAAAAAGTCTGCGAAACCCCGATAGCATTTTTAGGAGCTGTCGATACACCCCACAGTTTTACTTTGATTCTGTTTTCAACCCTCTTTAACATGTATGGACCCCCTATTTTTTTTTCATAATTTCACATCACTTTTGTGTAGCGGTTCTTAGAAGACACCTACTCTCCAAATGCTAACAGTCTCAGAGTATAATGACTCCAATGACTGAATGAGTAAAATGGGTTCCGTTTTAGCCATTTGGCTACAGAACCCTAAAAAGTCTAGCTGATCAACATTTTTTCGAATGAGGGTATAAAATAAAATTAAAATTAAAATGATTGCAGTGACAGAACGATTGCTGGTTCTAAGTTCTAATAATCATTTTATCTACCTACGTGATGTCATTAAAGGTTACTAAGTATTATGTAAATACCAGTCTTAGGTAAACATTTGTAAAACAAAATAAGAAAATACTAAGAAATACAATAAAATAAAATTGCTTTCATGCCAAACAACAAAATTATAAATGATCGCGGGATCAATCTTCAATTGGTTTTTAGTGTTTACTTACGTAATTGATATTATTAAAAGTATGTTTATTTCTAAAAATAAGATAAGTGGTTTGTTTATCCTGGATGTCTGTAATATTTATTTAATTAACTTCTACACACTTATGGAAATACTCCTCTCAAAAAAGATTAAGTTCTCATTTCTTTCATTTCGATAGAGTATTGTTCAATGAAATATTATAAGTGTGAAAGTAACTGTATCTGGTGTCTTTTCACCCCTAAATATTTAGTCTAACAACCAGTCTGTCAGACTTTTTGGCCACTGAGTACCTAACTACTGGACAATTAAATAGGTGGTAAAAATGATGAAATACTCTCAGATGAACATTATACAGGGTGTAAACGGACCCTTCACGAAGCCGTCAACCAAGCATTCTGTACATCAAACTAAGTCACCCTACGCAAAAATTATTGCTGGGAAACCACTTTTTTTTTTGGGGTGGAAAATCACGTTTTACGGTAAAACTCAATGTAACGCACTCAAAACTTGGTGCTGATGGATGCATTGAATAGTAAACGGGTCAAGGAGTTAATTAAAGTAAAGTTAAAACCTTAAAAAGTAGTATTTAAAAAAAAACCTGTGAAAAAATTGGAACTTTAACCTCCAATATCTCCTTAACTAGAAGATTCCCAGGTACGGTCTAGAACAAAAAAAATATCGCAATGACGGGGAGTACAAGTACCTTTCGGCTTCGTTAAGGGTCTTTTTACTTTTATACGTATAGGCTTTACTTTATTATAAAGATATTGTGTAAAACAATGAATTTACGCGGGTAAATAACAGCAACTAAAAATAAATAAACTGCAATTATAATCGTATTGGTTTCCTCTCGCGTCTTCGCCCGCGGAAATTCATTGTTTTACACAATATCTTTGTTATAAAGTATAAAGTAAAGCCTGTGTTATCCTGATGTATAAGCTGTATTACCGTAAAGTTTTATTGAAATACGTTTAGTAGTTTTTGAGTGCGTAACAAACATTCATCCGTCAATCCTCACAAACTTTCGCGTTTATAATAAGATTTTTTTTTTTTTTTTTACCTTTTAAGATTTTCGTTGTTTGCAAAATGCACACATTTGTAGTCGTTGCTGTTGTGTGTAGATACATTTGTCTGCAAATCCTGAGAAAGAATAAATAATTACTTAGGTATATATTTTTCCACGTGACTGTACTTCCTTTTCTACGAAGAATGTAAGAACAACTTACACTCATTGAGTGGAATTAATTAAATGAATCATTTCTAATTACCTATCGTCTGAGATATTTAATTTGCATATTCCTAAAAGGGAATTTTATAGCATATTTATTGGTAATCACTCAATAGTGTCAAGTTGTTACAAGTGACAATTTGCATTATTTATGTCTGTAAGTAAGTAAAATTTATATGACACATAAGGTGATTGGTTTTTCTTCGTATTTGATGGCTCAGGGTATCCACCTTTAGTTATATCAGAGATATTTAATACTGCTGCGTGATTTCCATGAAATAATAAATCTTAATTATGGAAAACTTTCAGCAGCTCATTTTCTTGAAGCAATATTAGAGTCTTATACTATAGCTTTACAGGTCGATAAAACTGTAAAAGACTTAATTGTCGAAGAAACCTAACTAACTTTTAATAAAACTTAAAAAATAATATTTGAAAAGATGTGTAAATGGATGAACTTAACTAAACGGCCTGGAAACTAAGAAAGGCTACTAAACTAACTACTAAAAGGCCATTACTATCCATACTTCATACTTGTTTTTAATATTATAAATGTGAAAGTAAGTTTGTTTTTTACCTTTTCACGCCTAAACCACTGAACCGATTATCCTGGAATTTTGCATATACGTAGTCAGGTGTACAGAAACGGACATAGGGTACCTTGCCTTTCATCCCGAGAAAAAGTACTGTTCCCGAGGAAAACAAAAATAACGTTTTCATTACAAGCCGAATTGACTGTCAAATTCTAAATTAACGCGAGTGAAGCCGCGGGCAAAAGCTAGTTACCTACTTATAAATGCTAAAGTTTGTGAGGATGGATATTCGTTACTCTTTCAGACTTTCACGCAAAAATGCTGAACGGATTTGGATGAAAATTGGCGCACAGACGGTTTATAACCTGGAAACTTTATAACAGGATACTTTTTATTCTGGTAGTACGATCCCATGGGACATTTACCGAAATCAACGCGGGTGAAGCCGCGGGTATAAGCTAGTTTATTAAATATGTGAAAAATGCATATAGCTTTAAAAAGCGTTCCTAGTAGGTTAGTTACAACGTACAGACACATCGAGCTACCCGAAACTGTCAAATTTTCCCAATCAATCTTGAAACTAATGCTTTAGCGATAAACTTGAAAATCGACAGATTGTAGTAGCTTGATGCTGGCGTCTGTACAACCTAATAATAATATTTCTGATTAGAGGTAGAATGCATAGATTGTAATAGATTTATGTATTTAATCAACACCTTTTTCAATAACAGATGTTCACAATGACCTTTAGCGAATTTAGTAATAGACCTATTATAAAGAAGATTTTTTGTATTGTAATCGGATAAATCCGTTGATTAGAACAATTTAGTAAAAAAAAACCACGAAGTTGGTTTTTTATCCTACAAAAACTAATTACAGCGAAGGAATCACTCTGTAACTTAATATTTTATAAATAGAGAAATAAGAAGTTCTTATTTTCCTGTTTTTTTTTTCGGATGATTAATATCATTGAACAATCTTTAAAAGAATCTATGACGATGAAATTTATTTTAGTCGAGTTGACTTTCAAATTTTTATAAATTTAATGTTGGTAGCTCCTGGGGATGACCATTTGAACTTATTAAACAGGGTGAAAAGGACACCGACGCACAAACGTATCCCCACGTTTCGGTTACCACCGTATTCGGTACATCATTCTGAACCCAACATATACATTTTTCATCGGTGACTAGAAGACTGATGAATATAAATGTTGATGGATGGATTGTGTGAGGAATGATATGAAGGAAAAATGAGTAAATGATAGCGTGACGATTGACAAGGGAGAATGGAAGAAAAAAACGTGTTGCGCCGACCTCAAATAACATGGGACAAGGGCAGGATGATGATGATGAATGAGTATAACACATAAACCGTAATTTACAGAAAATAATGGCGAAACCCGCTGTGTAGTTTTGTAAAACAACGCGGTCATACAGCCAAATTGCAAAAAAAGCGACTTTATCATAATAAATATGCAAAAAAAAAAAAAGTGGAAAATTCAGTAACGTCAAGTTAGGTATTATTTTTTTAATAGATATAAATAACCAGTGATTCGGTAGTTCGTACTGGCATCAAGTAATTATTAAAACAATGGAATGTGGGATAGGTTGCTTGGCCAGATCGTAGCTAGACATACTAGGTAATAATTCATTCTTACCTACTAAGTAGGTATTCAGCTTATATTCCAATCTATCAAGCTTGCAGCTGCAGTCAGCAATAACCGTGTCAAACTTGTAGGAAATTAAAAAGTTGAATGATTTGATCGGACATTGGCTAGACTTTCATTTAGAAAAATGTTACAAATGGTGCCTAAACTAAACTAATACATATTTAAGTAACCATTTCTTATTCACAAAAGCGGCCGAATCGTGACCAGAACAAAATGTAAACATTATTATGCCCCCGTATTCGGAGGCGGCGAACTGATAAAGATAAGAGATGATTAGTAGTCAGAGCGGTGGTTCTAACGGAGGTTTGTTCTTAATTGTCGTTTGAGTGACAGCTACCGACATTTATCAGCTGGCACACAACGGAAAGAGAATAAAACAGGCTCTTAAGCGCCTCAGATTATAACCTGATGCCTCGTGCCAAAAACAAGCTTTTTTTAAACTTATTTTTCTAAAATGGAACTGGTTTAACTAATTCTTTTCGAGTTTCCTGTACGGTATGCTGGTTTTTTTGTATATGGCCACTCGCAGTTCAACTCTTTAAGGTTGCAATGCAATACTGCTCAACCGGACTGCATGGTTGTTTATTATGTCCGTCCATAGTTGAATACATTGGCATTGTAGAGGTCGAAGCAATTAGTAATCAAGCGATCTTCTTTATGAATCTGCCAACCTAGGTCACGGTGTATAGGGACAACGATTAAACTATTAGCATCAACTACCTATCCTCAAATGCGTTATTAATGGAAAATACGAGTAATTTCGCAAAGCCATGAAATTTCATTGCCGTAAATTTTCATTTTATGACTTTCAATCTTATTACGAAAGTTGCGTTTTTTCGTCGCCGTAATAACATTTTTATGTGCAACAATATACTAATTACGTTCCCAATCTTTGCTTCCATTACTCCGCCCTCTCGTTAAGCCGCTCTGGAGTCCCAACACAATCATTAAATCGTGCAGTAAATTCCAAGTGTGCAATTAAGGGGCTGGCTCCCTATTTTTAGCCGGACGAGTGATGTTGACTTTTTTCTTTTCAAACGAGGCGCGGGGACGGGTTGCGGTGTCGTTCCCCTTAAACCTTAGGGCACCTACATAAGTACCGAGGTATTCGTGTACGACAGAGATGGGTTCTCCTGATTATAAATTTGCCCGTATGCGTTTGCGATTGAGTTTGAATTACCTATCTGTTTTGTGATTGGAGAGTGGTTTGTTTCTTTTTATTTCGAATAAAAATATTGGCGAGCAGGGATGATCATTTTAAGATTTACGTAGCTTCTACTTTGTTTCGTAATTTAAGTGAAGTAATATAAATCTTTGGAATTCCAGTACCCTGCGCCTGCGGTTGGTAAAAGAGCAACGACTGACAAGGATGAAGTAACGAAATGTGCTGCTAGGAGCCCCGAAAATGTGGCATTGTGCGCCAGCGAAAAAAGGTGGGAGGATTGACCGAATTGTTTGTTTTTTTTCAATTGAAAAGTAACTTATTCACAATTTCTAAAGGTCGATAGCCAAGCTTACCTATAAATAATTATCTAGCGTTACTGAAAGGCTTTTTAAATCATCGATTTTTTTCGAAACTGTATTATAATCTGTGACCGCTAAAATCAAGGTTTTTTTTTAGCATTCAAGAACAACGGCAGCATCACATTCAGCCAGCCGCGGGCACTCTGCCTGACAGCGCAACTTCTTTGTCGAACGCAGCCCGAGGTCTACTCATGCGTTTACTAGAACGAGATCCGCGGGTCCGCATCAGAAATTTGAGACAACTTCAACAGTCGGCTTTTTATATGAAGTTTAATTTCGAACATGTGAAAATGAAGAAGGTGAGTTAATAAAGCAAATTATATTTCAAAGGGGTAGTATTACCTGATAATTGTTTCCTAAGAGCATGTAGTACTTTGTATTTGCTGAAGAAAAAAATGTTATCATATGGATCTATTATCTAACTATATAAACTTCCGCCCACGGTTTCGTCCGCATAAATTATTTTCTTATTCAATATTATTATAACTTATAGCCTATGTGTTATTCTGATGTGTAAGCTATACCACTGTTAAGTTTCATCAAAATCAGTTCTGTCGATTTTATATGAAAGAGTAACAGTCATCCATCCATCCATCATCACAAAATGTTAAATTTATAGGATTGTAGTAAGTTAGCAACCGTTGCTTTGTCGTAGTGTTGCGTTCCCAAAGTACACCATTCTTTTGTTCTAAAAAGATAAGATTCTCATACATTAATTATTCCTTTTAGGCAAAGTACGAGTAAAATTACGTATTTCACAATTGCTCACACATTGAGTGTTTTTTTAATGTTTCAATTTTAATTTATTTTTGTATTTGTCCTTACAGGTATCGCCAAGATCTATTCTGGAGCGACACTTTCCTAATCGTACTACGGAATCTCCAGCTGAAAATCTTCGAATGGCTAGCCAAAAATCGTTTTCAGCATTTGATCAACCGACTTTAATATAAGAATAAGATCCATCGAAAAAATACAAAAACATATATTTAACTGACGAAAGCTCTAGCCGCTTCTGTACAGTCCGACAGGTCATGTCAGTATACATAAGTAGAAGGTTTTATGTTGATCAAAATACCATTCGCGAGCGTTACAAATAAGTATTTACAGAATTAAGATAACAAGATAACTAAAACCAATCATTTACCAACAGAACAACAAAAATATGAATTTCGCGGGCTACATACCTACTTTTGAGGTGAATTTCGTAACTGGTAACTCTGTAAGTGCACTGCAACGCCATCTAATGTTATAGCGTACCTGTGCAGCATGGTTCTTTTGGCGCGGGGCCATAGTCGGAAATAACGCTGTCATATTGTTTTTCCTACAATTTTGCAATACAATTTCCACAGACAATATCATAAATGTTTACCAGCAGTGCACCCCAGACGAGCGCCAAAAGAACCACACAGCATTAAATTGACCTAGAGCAATATGCTCACAGATGACTTTTATTCTCTTTTGCTGCCTACTATGCATACTGTTAACTAGTAAATAGATAAACTTTGATTCTGGGATAGTCAGACAATAATCATAATGATTGTAACATAAAGTATTACTTACTGTTTAATTATAGACATTAATTCAATACTATATTTGTAATGTCAGCCTAAACCAGCAGCAGGTATAGGTAAGATAGAAGCAACATTGCTAGTAATCCGTTTTATGTAAACGGGGTTTTCTTCTCTTTTTATTTTAATGTAGACCTAAGATTTATGGTCGCATATGTAGGTATGTATGTATGTGTAGGTACGGTTACGTTGGTATATGTATCTTATCTGGCAGCTCACACTTGACTAATCTTTTCTTTGGCAGTAATAATTTTACTTTACATAACTTAGAAAAACATCACGCCTGTAATCCCCGAAGGGTTAGGCAGAGGTGTACCTAATCGTACACCCAATGTCGCGAGTTATGTTTAAGTCCCACGTAATATGGGGCGAGCCTATTGCCATCTACCGGGCACAAATCCAGGCTCTGTGACTACTATTGAGAAATTCCTGATTGAAAGACCCAATAACACTTTGCCCGACCTCATGCTCAGCAGTTGCGCTTGCGACCACTAGACCAACGAGGCAGTCAGCAAGACTTTTCATGCATAGATACCTATAATGATTATTTTGCCCTACTAATTCCTCCTTTTTTATTTTGTGCTAAGTCTTAAAGTTACAGAGTAGATTATTTGTCCATTTAGCCAAAGAAGAACATCGCTGGTGCCATTATAAAGTACCTATTGCAATAAGATATCTATCTACTGCCCTACCCAGGCTACCCACATCTATACATGATAGTGTAACTTAAAGTGTAAGTTAATTTGAAACATGTTATTTAAACACGGCGGCACATGACGCTGTATATTTCCAGTATAACTTGGCCTCGCTTTGTATAGGCTTCCTATACAATGAGAGATCCGTAGTTTTGTAAAGCTTGATTGGCCGTCGTGCGTTATATAATACTAGCGGCCGGTCCCGGCTTCGCACGGGTGGACATTTATTTTCCCCTAAACTTTTTTGTAGGCATTATTGAGTTCTACAACTTTTCTATAGAAGTCAACCATACATCTCTAACCATTTAGGCAGCGTTCGCGAGAATCGTTAACGTACGGCAGTTTTTTCGACGCCTTACTCCACAATTTTCACTACCACGAAAAATCCTATCTATTTTCCGGGATAAAATATAGCCTATACGGATTCGGAAGAATCCCTCTAAGTAATGGTAAAAGAAATTTTGAAATCGGTCCAGTAGTTTTTGAGCCTATTCAATACAAACATACAAAAATACAAAGGTTTCCTCTTTATAATATTAGTATAGATAATATAATTATTTGTGTTAATTTTAACGAAACATTCAAATGAACTAATACATTCCGTTAGATTAGAATAACGTAGTTTTTTTTAGGTAAACTTTATGATTCGTTAGGTGATGGTAGCTATTAAAAAAAGTTAGTTGTATGCTGTTAACCCCCACCGTAATTTAAGTCGCTTTCGGATGCCGAATGTTGTAATGCAAAATCACAAATAGATCTGAATTTAACCATGTTATTACATTGTATAAGAATATCAAGCATTTATGAAAGTAGGTACTATTTTTGTGTCGTCTTTTTAGAAATGAAATCGTAATAAAGATTTTGAAAATATTCTTTCTTTTATTTAAGTTTTTGATGCACGTTGCCATGCACACATGGAGTTTTAAAAACAAAATCAAGAAAATATAGTGTCACAACCTATGTAATCTGGTGGCATTCATTGGAACTAACTGATGATTCTTTGGACTTACTCACTGCGGTCTCTCTATAGATTCAAACATTTTCTCCCATCTAGCACTAAATTAACTTTGGTCCAGTCACTTGTGGTTCCCATTATCGACTATGCTGATGTTTGTTACTCTGATCTATCCCAAGAACTTTTAAACAAATTGGATCGTCTTCTCAATAATTGTATTCGCTTTGTTTTTGGCCTTCGCAAGTACGATCATATCTCTTCATATCGTTCTCAGCTTAAGTGGCTGCCTATCCGACTCAGGAGGTCCCTCAGATCTCTCTGTATACTCTTCACTATTATGACGGATCCTCGTGCTCCCGATTACCTAAAAGAATATTTCAAAGTTTTGGGCAGTTCACACAATCGTAACCTTCGAGCTTCTAAAACATACTCCTTGAAATTCCCTCACATCGTACTGGTTTTATGTCCAATTCTTACGCTGTCTCAACAATAAAGCTCTGGAACGCGCTACCGCTTGGCATTAAAAAAGCTGATAGCAAAATGGCTTTCAAAAGAACAGCACGGAAGTACTATTTGAAATCAGACTAAATTGCTCATAAGCTTGTCATTAGTAGTCATAGTAATTATTAGAATGTTTCTCGTATTTTGGACTATTTGTATGTATTATAATATATATTAGTTTATTTCATTTTATTTGTATATATATGTATTAGTATGTGCCTATTTATGTATTTCAATTTATGTTAACAAAAGGATATTTTTCTTATTTATTTTTTTGTACTCTATCACTATGCTGTCCTATATGACCCCAAGGTTGACTGGTAGAGAATGCCTTGAGGCATTAAGTCCGCCTATGTACCACTTTTGTACATGAAGTTTAAATAAATAAATAAATATTTTAAGTGTTTTGCGCACGCGTTTTTTGTACAACATAAGGTAGCCTGGCTAGAAAATGAAGGACGTGCCGATGTCTTTTATTGTTGCCTGGACGTAGACTAAGACGGCCCACGATTCACGGTAATAGCTTTATCCCGAGTTCTAATGATGATTGTGTTGATCGGGAAACGGCCGTTCCTACATTGTCGCCGTGGTTTGATTCTGCTGTAATCGTAGAAACCATAGACACTGAGAATACTCGATTTATTGATTTTTCGTAAATATGGCAACATTTTCAATGTATGTCAAATTGACAAAAAATTTAGACTGACAATTTGACAAGTGCTGCAGTATTCCGTTTGTTCATCATATTTTTTCAAGCAAAATGAATTCCCTGTTGAGGAAGGCTGCGATCCAATACTTGAAGACTAATGCACGGTCTTCTACCCACGCTGCTACCGCTGGTGGCCATGGAGGTGAGACACATTTTGGAAAACAAAAAATTATGTAATCAGATAACCTAAAGAAGGGCCTTATCTACCTGCCCATTTACTTTACAAAATGCCCTAATTCAATGAACTACGCCTAAACCGTACGCAGTAGTAATATCTACTGTTGGTTACACTTAAATGGTATTAACATTATTGTGTATTTTTCCTGAAGTGGTTGTTAATTTTGAACTTAAAATCAGTACTAACTTATTGTTGATTTATGAATTTCCTGTTATAATAAACTACTTTCAATGACTACGTTTCATACAATATCCAGAAAAAACAATCTCATTTGAATGGACTAAAATTATGACTAGAATTGAATGTATCTCCTAGCTTGCTTGTATAACATAGCCTACTAGATAAATCAAATACAATGTTTTAGAAAACATCTATACATAAAACTAGATTTAAGTGTATAGTTGTGTGAAATCTTTTAATCTACAAGAATGTTCTGTATTTGTTACACTCCATTTGTAATGTTCAGGTAAAGACTAAAGAGTATATTAAAAATCAATCATACAAATGTTTACAGGAGGCTACAAAATGTGGAAAAAGATGACTTTCTTCGTAGCATTCCCCGCAGTCGGTCTTGGCATGATCAATGCCTACCTGGCCCACCAGGAGCATGGCCATGATGCACCCCCTGAATTCGTGCCCTACGACTTTCTGCGCATTCGCTCCAAGGTATAATCACTGAAATTTGTTCTCACTTTTACTTTTGATTGATCTCAAAGGCGCGAATTACACAGAAACGGCATACGGCGAAGGCACGATGCAGGCATGATGCCTCTTCAAAACGTTTTCATACAAAATGTACTTAGGCGACGTGTCGTGAATTACACTCAAGCGGCGCGGGACAGGCACGCCGTTCTTTCGTTTCCTTATAAATTCCATGCCCGCGCTGCGCCTTACGCCGTTTCTGTGTAACTCGCGCCAAAGATGGAGGACAGATAAAAAGTTGCTCCATGTAAAATAATGGTGCATACGGTTACATCGAAAGCCAACTCAATATAGTTGAGAAAAGGGAGGCAGAAGAATCTCAAGAGATTATGATATACATAAATTCACCATTGAATGAGAAAATTTGACAGTTTGTAGTAACTTGATGTGCTGGCTGAACAATAACAATTAGTCACAATGACTGAGATTCACAAAACAGTGGAAAAGTTCTACTATTTACTTTAAACACTTATTGAAACAATGGAAGCAATCTTAAAGAGGTTTATTTCTAAATATTACTGTTGGATAAATAGCCCTCATTAGTTATCTGTTATGACAATTAATCAGAGGTTACTTTGAGTAGGTTCTATCACTAATGTTTTTTTTTTTCTGATTGCAGCGTTTCCCATGGGGTGATGGCCAGAAGTCCCTCTTCCACAACCCCCATGTCAATGCCCTCCCCAGTGGCTACGAGCACTAATTATTGTTCATCTTAAAATGTTAGTGCAATTGTGCAAACACTCTTAGATTACAAATATTGTATTGTGATAAACAAAAAATAAACTGCTTGAAAATGTACTTGTGTATTTCTTTATTCTGCTTCTTTCGTGTTGATGGGATGCCTTGTCAAATTACTTCGGCACAATAGGTGTCCACATTAATCATAGCATCAATTCATAGAAAAATTTAATCAATGAGAAGGGTGAGATGGATTGAGGATTAGGTAAGATCTGCAGGAGTTAGATTTATTAGATAAAACTACAGTACAGTACAGACGTTTTCGAGATGTGGTGTTGGCGGAACCTGCTAGGTATACCATGGACCGCAATGAGAACTAAAGAGCCCATACTGGAAGAGCTCAACATCACCAAACAACTTTCTACAATCTACCTGGAGCATGCCCTCAGCTTCTTTGGACATATTATGCATTGGCCTAGGCATTGTCTGGAAAGGCTTATAATACTGGGCCGGGCAGAAGGTAAACGCGTGCTAAGCTGAGCACCAACAAGATCGGTCGCAGAGACCGGTCAGACGCGATCAAGAAGGCTGTGGGGGTCAGTGAGGGAACGACGAAGAAGAAAACAGTACAGAACACAGAGTGGATCTGGATCTATTCAAATTTCGAGTGAATTGGTTTCTTCCAGGCAAGTGTGCTCCACCCTAGGCCGCATCATCGCTTCACATCAGGCGAGTTGCGGCCAAATGAAAGCCTATTTAGGATTTAAAAAAGTAGACAGTGTAGAGTACATAAGGGTTCTTCTCATAAAGATCATATAAAATTGGAAAGCTATGCAAATGGCCCTCCGTTGTTTTGTCAGTAACCAGCGATATTGCTAATAATTACAAAAAAAAAGAAAATACAATTTGATTTAATTAATTTAAATCGTACAATATTTTAAGGCAAGTAAATTAGCATATTTATTAAAGAGAAAAAAAAATCGTTATGAATGCGATGAACCTTATTTTTCCATTTTGATGAATGATGATGTTTTTGAACGACTTGACATCAGCTGTCATTGTCAAAATATGTGCAAAATCGATTGGCAACATGCAAGGAACTTATATACTAACTGGAATGATTACGTGCAACGCAAAGCCGTTCCGAGTGAGAGAACTTCGAGAGTGGATGGCATCTCTTTCTAATAGGGTATCCATATTTTTGTACTTAAATTTGGGACAGTTATTCTGTTCTAACTAGGCAATAGGTTGAATACTTTTTCTTTAAAGGGACATCTTCAAGCCACCGTTGCTGAAGATTCTCATTGTTGCGGAGTCTGCACGGAAACAGAACAGTATTATTAATATGTTACAGCAAACTACTGCGCGCAACAAGTGTGATCTCCGAACAGTGATTTATCTCATTTATGAAAAAAAATATGAACTTAACTATTTTGTAATGCTTAAAAGTAATTTATATTGCCATGATTTCCATAATTCGCGCATAGTGTATTACGCGACGTACACCTCTGGCTAGCCCTTCGGATTTACAAGCGTGATGTTATGTTAGATTTCCAAATATTAATAAGAATTACTGTGATTTTTATCAAATAAATTAATAGTATTTTACTTGACCAAGGAGTTTATTCAGACTTTTTGGATTTGACTCGAGACTTTTGTGTCGAATAAAAAAAAATCGGTTGAATCGACAGTTGCCGCCAAAATGGAAGGGTTTAAAAATGTAAAGATAGAATTCAAATGTTTATTTAAGTACTTTTGCTAATATTAAATTGAGTAAATTATTAAGTTTTGCTACTGCATTATAAATAACAATGTTTTGTATTTTATACGCATGTGCACAAGATTATAAATATCGATATGGATAATAGAAAAGGCGTATTCTTTACAATATTTTCATAATCCCCGTTTACAAATGTAAAACATTGTCACCCTAGTCGTAATTTGTAAACAAAGTTAATCGAACGTACCTGAAAAAAGAAATTGCATATTCATCAACCCCTCACACTATTAAACCCCTTCAAACAACACGATTTCACCATATTTATAGTGGAAGATTTCACTTAAATACAATAAAAAGCACCTGAGCAAGCAAAAATACGACTGCAACGCGAAACCGTTTCGGCCATTTTTTATTTTTTTTTAATCTTTCATGTATTTTGGTATTCATAAAATGTAAGTAACTACTAAAGAATTCAATTTCGCAAGAAATTATTATTTAATAATTGGTATTTAAATATCAAATAATTCCAGTTAAGATTTATGTGCTAGTTTAGCTATCAATGTGATTTCCGATTGCTATATAAAAAAAAAATATATATATATTTGTTTATTTTTTGATTACTGGCAATTATTAGACAAGGACACAATCCACTAATAATACGAATAATACCAATAATACGAACTCTATGACTTTGAGATAAAGTTCATTTTCAAACGGTTTTTTTAATCAAAATTTTGTTCGTACTCATTCCAGTTAGTATATAAGTTCCTTGGCAACATGTCATTGGTGATGTGTAAATAAATTGTTAAATTTCACTTTCCTGGTTGTTTATTAGCTACTTCATAAACCAAATTCAAAAAATGAGATAAATTAACATCCTTCTAATTAAATTCCAACATGTCGAGTGCTTCGGTGAGAGAATTTGGCAAGGCATGGTGGTCAGAGGTGTACAACAGAATAATTGGTGCTGTGGTGTTTATTGACGATGCTAGTGCAGAGTGCCTGCACTGGGATGGTGGTCTGTTCAATCTGCTGTCCGGAGGAGCGGTCGCTGTAAAGAGTTTATCTCCATTTGAGGTAAATATTATATTTCGTGGAGCGGCTGGTTTTTTTGTTTCCACTTGGTTCCTCGTTATTTGATTGGCTGAGATGACACCCTGACCGTTCTGAACATTCAAAATTTGAAATTAGTGATGAAATACAGTTCAGTTATGAAAGTGTCAGTGTGCATTAGCATTATTTATACTGCATTTCATAGATATTTAATAAACGAACAATGTAACAACATTGGATCTCCATTGTTTAACAAAATTCTACGAAACCCTTCATTATTACATTACAGGTTTGCAAGAAAGACCAGAAGAAGGCAGTGTTTATAACACAAACAACAAACACGCAGCTGCAAACAATATCTGAGATAATACGTCACAGTGACTTAACGCACTGCATTCTCATATCATGCATGAGCCTAGACGTGGTGTACTTAGAAGTGAATGATGGGAGAGATGTCAGCGATGTCATTACTTCAGGGCGGGGACCATCAGAGGCTACGAAGCAGCTTGAGATGATGCTGGTTGGTTGGATTGGAAAAACGGTAAAACGTCAATTTTTCAATAACTATTTTTTTTTTGGTTAGCCTTTTAAGTGCTGGGCATAGGCCTCACCTTTTTCCTGCCAAACCTAGATGTTAAGCGTACAGATCATGTAAGAAACATCACTCTGTTCTCCATAACTCAAGTTGCAGATATTGGAGGAAAAAACAGCCAATCTGAAGTGAGATTGGGCTATAATTTAGTGTCATGATTTTTATACATCAATTTTATTCTACTTTAAAATGATATACAATAAGATTTATGATTATCGTCTAGTTATAAATTATTGTTATTCTTTATTTCAGCAAAGTGCAGTGGAAGTAGTACACATACCAATCTTCACGATAGCTCTAACCAGTGTAGTGTTTGTCACTCCTCCGTACCGCAATATATACCCGCTGTTTCGCGAGAAGTTAATACCGGACACACCATCAATAGACCTGCTAACCTTGTCTCATGAGGAGCGGTCTCAAGCAAGAAGACTGGCCAGCGGAATCAACACTATGCTGGATTCAATGAATTTGAAGGAGGATATCTTCTATATTGGCACTTATGGCTCGTTGTTGGCTGGCATTTTGGAGAATTCACCTGTTTGTGTTTCAAGACGAAGGGTAAGTTTTCGTTAAGTATTCTACTTTACTTCAATATTTTTTCATTGAATATTTCATTATATTCATATGCTAGGTTAAAATGTACCTAAAAACTGTATTCTAGAACTGTACATAAAGGTATGTACAGTTCTAGAATACTTTTCATACATTGTGAACAACTCAGCAAAATGCAGTCCAATGCTGAATATAGACTTCTCCCAAGCAGGACCACAACATCTGGTTCTCTGCCTGACATCCAGTCTGCCCCATACATGGTCATAGCATTTCTAAATTACTATCAAGACAAGCAATTTTTGAAGACTTGATTGGCAAACATTTCCTGCAAATGAGTTTTGAGTTTTGTAGGTCCTATGTGTTTTTTTCACCTTTCAGAATTGCCTACACCCTGCGTCCCTGATCATCGTGGACCGTACCCTGGACTTGTGCGGCGTGACCAGCTACTCCACGGAGTCAGTACTGGACAAGATCATGTCGGCACTGCCCAGGTTTCCAGGACATTCCAATGAAGTCGCCGTCGATATGTCGCCGATTTGTGAGGCTAACGTGTAAGAATTAATTTTAATTCAGACCTTATCAATTAAACTTGATTTAATAATCATTATCATCATTGTTGAAACCTAATACAGCTTTAAAAACTCGCACCCTTGTAAACAAACACTACATAACTCTAGTTAGTTACAAACTATTAAAGGAAGAAAAACGTTTATTTGCCACAAAGATCAAGAATTATCAGACAGAGACCTGGCTGATGTCTAGATTATTTTATTCGACGAGTTGTCCTTCCCAGGCTCCCAGCTAATACACTGGATAACATCCTCATAACACCATTTTTTTTAAATCATTAAAAAAATAATTGTCTTGTCTGACCTTTTTGCGGGTTGTCACTTATTATAAAATTAGTTATTAATGGTCCTTTTAATTTAAAAACCGTTTGTTAAACATTAATCGCGTTCCTACACTACCCAACCTTAAATTTTCAGAATAAACCACCCTGAAGACGTGCAGCTAAGTCCGGGTTGCCTGTACCACGCGAACGACGAAGCGTGCGTGCAAACATACGAGCATATGATCAACAAGTCGCACAAGGAGGTCATGTTCGACCTCTACAACAAACTGTCCAAAATTGACGTGCAGAAGTCGCCCAGTCCCAAGACTCTGCTGAAGGTTACGCCGCAAAGTGTTGAGAAGATCGTTACGGCTTCTAAAGGTAAATAGATATAAGCTGTAGGCATAAGAGTACATGATCAACAAGTAGCACAAGGAGGTCATGTTCGACCTCTACAACAAACTATCTAAGATCGACGTACAGAAGTCGCCCAGTCCCAAGACTCTGCTGAAGGTGACGCCGCAGAGTGTGGAGAAGATCGTTACGGCTTCTAAAGGTAAATAGATAGAAGCTGTAAGCATAAGAGTACATGAGCAACAGTTACAATTAGCACAAGGAGGTCATGTTCGACCTCTACAACAAACTGTCCAAAATTGACGTACAAAAGTCGCCTACTGTCAAGACTTTGCTGATGGTGACGCCGTAAAGTGTTGAGAAGATCGTTACGGCTTTTGAAAACATGTTTTTCTATTTATACATATTTCTATATATATATTTAAACATACAGAAAGTCACCTTCTTCGATTCACTGATACTCTTTTTAATTTATCCTGGTCATCATCCTGACCTGGCCTGTCCTGCTCCTGGTCCTGTCATCTAAGCAAGCCCGTTGTGATTAGTGTTGCGATTCATTAACTATCGGAAATTGACAGTTTTTGGTTGGGGTTCCAAACCTAAATGATAAAGAAGGAATTCTTGTGGTGCTATTACGTCTGCTTGTCTGTTTTTCTGTCTTGCATAATTATTTTTGATTTTGTAAGTAACTAATGCTGACAGTGCCTAAGCTAGATCACAAAACATGCAGAAATATTGTTATTTTATTCTTGTTTACTGAACATTTTGAAACGTAAGCAAACTTTATTTTTTGCTTGTACTTAATTTTACTGAATTATTACCGCAAAACCGTAGCAAATTGGTTGAAAAACATAAACGAAGCTAACAAACCATATAAATTTAAATAATTCATTTCAACAGTACAACACAAATAATTCTAAGTAATTCAAGATCACAACAAAGTCATTATTTTTAGGCACATTTATTATTTTTAGGCCCTCAACCTAATTTATTTGGGAATGTCTGACAACCAGTCTTACCAAGGCATATCGTATTACCTAGTACTAACTGGGTTGTGGAAGTCAGATAGGCTGTCGCTCCATGTAAAATTCTGGTATTCAGCTGCATCCGGTTAGACTGAAACCCGACCGTAACCTAGTTGGGAAAAGTCGGCGCAACATGTTTTCTTCTTCCACACTCCTCTATTACTCGCCATCTTAGAAGTCACCTCTTTTCTAGCCATGTCATCGTTCACACAGTCTATCCATCGTTTCTTTGGTCTTCTCCTACTCATAGCCATCCACATTCATACTCAAAACTTTCGCCACAACATTTTATTCATTCCTCTGCATCACATATGCTACAAAGTCAATAACGAAATAATTGCAGGTCCTGTGTCCTATAAAGGGTGTAAAAAGACCCTTAACGAAGCCGAAAGGCACTTGTTCTCCTCGTCATTGTGATCATTTTTTTGTTCTGGACCATACCTGGGAACCTTCTAGTTACGGAGATATTGGGGGTCAAAGTTCTAATTTTTTCACAAGTTTTTTTTAAATACTGCTTTTTAAGGTTCTAACTTTACTCCAATTACCTCCATGGTCCGTTTACTATTCAAAGCATCCATCAGCAATAAGTTTTGAGCGCATTATATTGAGTTTTACCGTAAAATGTGATTTTTGACCCCAAAAAAAAATTTCGTTTCCCAGCAAATTTTTTTGCGTAAAGTTACTTAGTTTGATGTACAGAATGCTTGGTTGACGGCTTGGTGAAGGGTCTGTTTACACCCCGTATTAACGGCATTGGTTTCCGCAGTATTCATCATGTGGACCATTGCGAGCCATGGCGGTCGTCGTTGGTCATAACAACCAGCCCAGCTACCTCCAAAACTAGATTAGGTCCCCTAGTCTGAAATTAATTAATACTTTAACAACTACAGGTAATTACGACGTCATCGGCAAACATCTAGGCCTGCTTCAGCAAGCGCTTGCCGTGGTGCAAACACTGAAGTCCCCGAAGCGAGCTCAGCAAGACCTGCTGATGAGTTTGGAGAAACAGGTGCTCCAGAACCTTGCTGCAAGCCGGGATTCAACTAGTGTACTGCATCAGGTAAAGTATGAGAGCAGCGCTGGCCCAATAGTGGCGGCCCCGACTTACGAACAGTAAGTTGTGGGTTCGAATCCAGGCAGGCGCATTACTTTGTGTAATTTCATCACCACTGCTCTCAAAACGGTGTAGGAAAACATCGTGATCAAACCGGCATGTCCTAGAACCAAAAATTCGAAGACATGTGACATCTATCAACCCGCACTGGGCCCGCGTGGTATCCACAACAGCCCATTCCCTCTCGTAGAGAGGAGGTCGTGTGTCCCAGCAGTGAGAACATTTAGGCTGATTATGCTATTCATTCGCTATTCGTCACACGCACTGGAATGAAAATAACTGTCACGTCCCAGTGGATGACAACAATGAGATTATCATTTATTGAAACCCCACGACTTAAAATACACAAATCGAAAACATTAGGATAAGCTTGTTAAGTGATGCCCTCCCATCTGAACCAAGCTAGATTCAGTTTTTTAGAATACCTCTACAATTTCATAAACTGTTTTCCTTTTACAGATCACCCATCTAATAAAAACCCGCAAAGACAGAAACCTGCCACTCGAAAGTCTACTAGCCCTGCTCATCCACGTCTACTCCCTCATTGGAACAGAAGTATCCTTCTCCAAACAACACGAGGACAGCCTCACTGAAACGCTCAGTGTGGCCATATTCGAAGACCATAAGAGTCTGCTACAGAAGAATGTTGAGACGGGAGGCATGGTTACCCCGGAGGACTGTGATGCGGCGTCGAAGATGGTGATGAGCCAGTTGAAGCATGTTGCTCAGATGAGGCGGGTGCTGCACAAGTGAGTGTGTTTTGTTTATAACATTAAAGCTGCATTCCCGACTGCCTCCTTGGTGTGTAGCCATTAGTGGTCGCAAGCGCATCTGTTGACCATGAGCTCCTGGGTTCGATTCCAAGGTCGGGCAAAGGGTTATTGGGTTATTCCATCAGTAATGTCTCAGTAGCTGCCACGGAGTCTGGATTTGTGCCCAGTTGATGGCAATAGGCTCGCCCCCTATTACATGGGACTTAATCATAACTGGCGAAATGTGGGTGTACTATTAGGTACTCCTCTGCTTAACCCTTCGGGGAATTCACGCGTGACGTTAATATGTGCTTTTCGAAGGCGGTGGAACTGGCAATTCTCATAAATTGAGCTGACCCTTAAAGCCATAAATTCCGTTTAATTCATCTGGCAGATACTACTGGACCTAAAATGTATAAAAATCGAAAAAAATAATTTCAAGTACCTACTTGCTAATATGAAGTAAACAATAATAATATTTTATTTATTGACAACATAGGTTGAGTAATATTGCTAAATCATTTGTTTCAGTCAGCAATATATTAGTCAGCATTTTTTCCAGACTTTTGCATCAATGAATGCTTACTCTTCACTAAATGTGTAGAGTAAGCATTCAAAGTGCTAAATGCTCAGTTTCTATTTTATTTCCGTAGATACAACTCCGTATTGAAGCCATGCGAGACGGGAGTCGGTCATGAGTACCGAGGCGTTCTCCAACAGTTGGTGGACGACCTGGTGGATACAGAGCGGCCTGATATGACCGACCTCAAACACAGGAACGACAGTATCAAGGATCTGCTAAGAAGTGGGCTCAAGTAATAAAATACGTCATTTTTAAAGTAGATTATTTAATACAACGTCATCTAGTGACGAGTAGTATACCTATTTGTGAAAGCGCCATCTAGTGGCGAATAGACGCAACAAGGTTTAAAGAGAAAAATATGAAATCTAATTCTTATTATTGTTTCCTTTTCAGTATATTAACAAGCAAGAAGACTCTAAAATCAAAGCACCCTCTAGACAATTCCACTATAATCATTTTCGTGGTTGGCGGAATCACAGCCGAAGAATGCAAACGCTTGCATCGGAGCGTGATCACCAGCGGTATCGACAACACCGTTCTGATCGGCTCCACGAAGCTGGTCACTCCTGTCGAAGCTATGAGGGATGTGTTGCCATTATAGCGACGCGAGAAAGAAGAGGCCAAGTGCTTTTTTGGTTATTGGGGCCGTCGCTCACAAATGAAGAAACGACGCCTCGCTAATTTGCTTGGTGAGCTTTAAAGCTGTATAGTAAATATACCTTGGCCAAAAATAGTGTAAACGAACTATGGATTCTATTTTTAAATTATTGAACTATTGGTAAAGGTGTTGATTATGATGTTGTCTGCTTAAACGTTTGTATATTTGGATCAATATTACAAGTTCCGTACAAAGTATTCCTTATTTGTTATTTCGTGTGTCTCCACCTGTAAAACTCACGCCAACAAGTCTCCCAATAGAGTGACCAACATGTTACGCCTAATAATAAACCTGAAGACTTTGTCAGGAACTATTAAGCGCGCGAACTACCGAAAGTGCCGAGCCGAAGTATGAAAAGAGGAAAAACATTGCTCGCCCGGCTCGCTCTCTCGCTTGCTAGCTGGCGGTGTGGCCTGCGCTTTAGTCGGATTAAAAAAACTATTTTCACGCTACGGGCCTCAGAAGCCGTGGGGCGGCTGAAACCGCGGGGCACACACTGTATTCTAAAAGAGTTTTGGTTTGTTGAGTTGAGATAGCGACGCTTGCTACTCTTGTTGCACATGAATTTTACTGTAGAAACATGTTACAAGTGGGGACACAGTTTTAGAAATCCGTTTTTAGGTATGTAATTCTGGTAGAAATTAATAAATTGTTGAATATCATAGCTGGTTATGTAGGTGCCCATAGACCGATAGCTTTTGCCTTTCTGATGAACTTTTTAAGCTTTATAAAAATGATTATAGCTGCAGCTAGATAGCATTTAAAACATACATTAATAGTGTAAATTGACATGAAATAAAAAAATTAAGATGTTCGTATTCAAATTATTGTTGCCTATTTGTACAGGGTTGAAGGGACACCGACGCAATGTAATTAGTGACCGATACTTAACCACGTGATTATACTCATGATAACAAACAACTTTCCCAATTTATTTTTAAACGGCTAACAGCTGATAGGGCACAGGGGCGCGCGTGCGAATTTCATACGGCTGTTGTATTATTGTGATAAAGTCTGTTTATGAAAAAAATGTTTCTTTGTTATCATGACTACAATAACCTGTTTAAGTACAATAAGAAGATGAAAGAATGATGTACTGAATACGTTGTAATTTGTATGTCGGTGTACCTTCCACCCTGTATAAAGCTGTGTAAGTACTTCTAATGATTAAGTTCTTCATACGGTAAAAGATAGTTTAAAGGCTTGTATAAGATACACGCTTAGAATTAGGTGCTAAGAGTTTTTCATTGTTATTCCATATTTTGTTGATTTTATTTCAATTTTAGCTGTACATCATTAATTATTTAAATATGTAAATGTAAGTATAATGCAATGCAATTACAATGCAAAATAAAATGCAATTAGTCTTGAAATTGATTGTTTAATTTATGTTTTTATTCTAAACTAGCGCTCCGCCCCGGCTTCGTACGGGTGCAATTATCTAATGAAGAAAATGAAAATAGCGCTTAGCTAATTCTTTCATGCAAACTTTGTCCTGACAATTACCAACACAACAAAAAAAAACCAGCCAAATCGGTCAAGCCGCCCGCAAGTGATACACCGTCATACTTGTGGCAATTGATTTTTAGATATACAGGGTGTAACGGCTGTCAATCAAGCATTATGTACATCAAACTAAGTAACTTTACACAAAAAATATTGCTGGGAAATGACTTTTTTTGGGGTGAAAAATCACGTTTTACGGTAGGACTCAATGTAACGCACTCAAAACATTGTGCTGATGGATGGATTGAATAGAGCGGTGGTAGTGGAGTCTGACATTAAAAACTTGTATTTACAAACAAAAAACTCATGAAAAAGTTGGAACTTCGATCCCCAATATCTCTCCGTAACTAGAAGGTTCCCAGGCATGGTCTAGAACAAAAAAATGATCGCAATGTCGGGCAGAACAAGTGCCTTTCGGCTTCGTTAAGGGTCTTGTTACACCCTTTATAATTATTTATTTATTTATAGATAGGAGAACCAACAGCTATGACAAATGAATAACAATTATATAGGCAACACAGAGCCAATTACAGGTTCTCACGAGTAAACACAGAAAAGATAGTAGAGATCTTAGGATCTTAGGATTATAGAAGTCATTGCCGAGTATCTTCCAGGTTTTGAAAGTACATATGATAACGTTCTTTTTATAATCATAATCAGATTGCAATAATAAAACTCAAACTCATGTAATTTATTTCCTTTTTTAATTTTTATCGTCACAAGAAGCTTATAGTGTAGCCACAAGAAATAAATGTTACATATATTATCATTGTTATTCTCCTCACGCCTATATTGTACACTCCAAAGTGGTAGACAGGCATCCAGGTTTCACCCTTTATCTACTAATAAATTAATTGGTTTTCCGGGAATTTAACCCAGGTAAGAGGATAACTTATGCTCCGGTTCAGGAGGTTGACTCAGTTCTTATACCATGGAAACCATTTTTTATGTTTTCTAGGGTTGATAAATAACACATTTCAAACGTTTTATAACATTTCAATGTTTATTTTGCAAACACTAGTTAGTGACCGTTTTATGTCTAAGTAATCAGTTCATTCCCATTTCAGTTAAATAATTACTATCAGTTTTTCAATTCGCCAATGGTTGAACCAAAAAACTGGGCAACTGTCAGGCTTGAAAAACTGGACAACTGTCAGGCTTGAAAAACTGTACAATAGTCATGTTTGAAAAACTGTCAGTTTCTCAGGGCTGGGCTGACAGTAGGCTAAAGTCGTTGGTGGATTAGTAATGAAAACCAAAGCTACATACACTCATGTTTTTTTTGTCAAAGGAATGTATTTTTTTAATTTCAGAAATATTTTTACAGTTTAGACAAATTCATTTTATTGGCAATAATAAATGCAGTTGGTCAAGGAATTAAAATACATAACAACATATTATTAAGAATTGAAAAAGTTTGTGCTAAAATAGCGCCAAAAGTAGTGGCGCGTAGATTAAAAAAAGTGTTAAGAAAAAGTTAGCATATTTTTTAAAGAAATTTAAATAAAATTGTGAATAACTTGACTAAATTTATCTATTTATGTGGAATTTCTTAGTCGAATTATATATTGAGTACCTAATATGAAGTAATATGATCACGCCATGTCAAATTGCTTCTAACATAGGTATTTTTGCACAAATAAGTAACTTTTAGCTGATTTCAGCGTTGTATTCTAGTTACTTTTTTTATTGTGCTACTAAATTATTCCACAAACATTGGAACTAAATGAAATAACAATGTTCTACTCAATTTTAAATGCTGTAATGACATTTTAGTTACAATCATTAAGTATCTAGCCCACTTATTCCAAAATTATTGTTTTAGATCACCCAATAATAATTTATTGAATACTATTATTTCACGAAGAACGCATTTATTAATTTATTTTGCCATCTGTTCTGACCATAAACAATAGCATGGTTTTTAGGAAGACGGCCATATTTGATATCCTATCTATACTATCGTTTATTTACTATCACATTTTTCTTGTAATAAGTTTCTTAATGCCTACTTTTTATTGTATCGCCATATTACATTAATACTTCGAGACTACTGCCGGTTTCACTGACACTACGCGAAACTTAAATTTAGGTAATGCATAAATAAAAGCGATATACAGGATTTTCAAAGCTCGGTAGCAGCACCGAAACGCAATGATATTTAGGCATTCGTTCTCGGCTAGTGTTAGTGAAACTGGTATGCGTTGTGGCGTCACCACACTTAACCCTTAGGTACATTAAATTCAAGCTAAAGAAAGAAACTATGGACTGTGATCGGCAGGTTTAAGGCCAGGCATCGAACGACTCCTTGAATGAACCCATAACAGTTTCTTTACATGCCAGTTACATGATTGTACACATAATAATACACACCCTATTGTAGTAGTTCAAAAAGAGAACATGTTTCATAGACAAATTCAAGGGTTTCATTTTAATCCTCATCATACTTGATATCGAATTGTATTCGTGGAAACATAAGGAAACGTTCGGGTCATGGAACGTGTTGATGGATTTCAACTTTAGGCGCTGCACTGAACTCGTCAAATCCATCAGCGTGTTAATATTCTTTACAGCATTTTTTTCCACCATCGATTGCCGTTTCAAAACATGCTCTCTTTTTTGCATATACTCATTTGTATCCTTACTTCTACCAGATTCATATGAAAGTTTCATTCACGACATAAATATAGTAATACTAATTGTTTAATTAGGCACAGAGAAATCAGTCCATGCCGGCCACGTCACCTCCCTTTCTGAAGTCTGCGTTGGCGTAAATAGCGGTTTTATTTCTAAAGAGCGCGCAGATTATTGAACCTCGGCTTCTATACCGGACCATCCCGTGGCCCTTCGCCCGTAGACCTTTCACTATGTCCTGTGGAAAAAAACATTTTAAGTTTTTATCAAGGAATCTTGATCGAAAGTATTCGGTAGTCGGGTAATTTCGAATGGGAAAAATTAGAGGGGTTGAAACCGAAGTCCAAAACGTGAGATAACCATCATATTAATAAACACACACCAACCATCACGACGCCATAGTTTGCAGGCTTTCTTAAGAACAAACTCTCTTACTTGCCCTCTCTCAAACAAAGGTATCTGTATATGTCCCAAATGCCTCTTCTTCCCATGTACTACCTTGGCTTATTCAGCCCCAATTACTCATACACACACAAGTACACTCCTGACTGCATACCGTTAGTGATTGTCAGCGACATGTGGCAGAGGTCCTAAGACCATTATTTTTCGGTAGGATAGGAAATAAATTAAATGGCTGATATGGTTCTGGAACACTGTTAAAAGAGCCTCAAGTAGGGGCTTCGCCACTATCGGGATTCCAATCCATGAGAGGTGTTCGGAGGTCTTAGAGGTATACCTAGTATGCCTACAAACAACTGTCGAAAATTTCGTTTGACGAGAAATTCCTTTGATTTGGTTCTGTAGGCTTCAAATCTAAAGATTCCCTAACTTAATGCTCAACATAAATAATGTGTGTTTCTTACATCTATAACACCGAATTCATATTCCACTTGCATCGGGGTGATCTGATGATGGATCCGGGGTTCATCCACGGCTTCCTTTATAGACTGGTCAAACCACAGCTTGCGTATTGTGACCTGTAAACGAATGTTCAGTTTTTATAAAGTTTTGCAAAAAAGACTTGGAAATTGGTCTCTATTTAAGTCTCAAAGTGTTATACTTAATACATCCTTCGTTAGATGAGATGAACAATAGCAACATCCCACTGGTGGTCAAAGACCTCTTCCCATGACTTGTAGTTCTTTCGATCCATGGCTAATGTGGGGCCAGTAGTTGTTGGTTTTGTCCAGCTCGACCCGTAATCTTCTACGGGGTCTTCCATAAGGTACAGAAAGACGAATCGGGTCGTTTAGTGTGGTTAATAAAAATCTCAAAAATGGCTTGCTATGTTCGTTTACCTCGTCTTTAAACTTACCAAAGCCACAGAAGTAGTAATCTTAGTTCCTCCAGAAGCTCCAATCACGAGCTTAGCGTTTCCATTTCTGTCCACGATGATACTGGGGCTCATAGAAGACATGGGCCGTTTGTGAGGCGCGATGAAGTTCGCGGGAGAAGGCTTCAGCCCGAAGAAGTTGGTGATGCCAGGAGAGGAGAAGTCATCCATCACGTTGTTCATTATAATGCCTGTTTTGAGGGTCGAGAAACCGGCGCCGTAGCTGTACAAAGATAGAAAAGAAGAATGTAGAATGTTGGCGATTAAGAACTCTGAAGTAAACTTTGCTTAATGTGTCACATTCACACACATTCAGGCTACTAGACATTCTATTGTTTTTTTTTCTCTGTTGTCTATTTTCTGGCTGATAGATCCAATGAATTGCAAATACCTGTGATTCTTGATTTATTAATTGATTTACATTGGCGTTCATTCGCAATCATGCCTGACCCAATGTCAGATCCAAAGCAACGATTCTTCAACAAGCACTCTCAATTTCATAATAAATTCCATATTATCGGTATCTAGGAGCACTTACTAATAGTTGACAGAACTGGTAATCGAAACGGCGTCCCCATTGCCTGCAATGATAGATATGTGAGCGGTCCCAGCGTCAGGCTGGTTGTAGGTCTCGGCGCCGTAGGTTGCCGTGTCGTTGCTGGTGGCTGTGTCATTGATGCGCAGACGGACCTCTGTACCGTACTCTGGAGTCGTCACGTTACGGATAAGCTAGAAGAAACATAGACAACAGTTAAGATACTGTAGCTTCTTCTTAGCCGTGGCGATGATAACTCTAAAATTAAACAATCTTCGACCAGATCGCATCGATAGCTTCAGTAGTGGTCTCTTAAGGTGCGGATGGAGTTGTACAAGGAGCAGGACAGAAGGTTGGGTTTTCGTCTGTGATAAGAACTAGCTACTTGAACTTTTATAGTTTTGCGCTTCGAGAATTCGCGATTAGATTATGTTGTTGTAGACAAACATTAACAATAATGGTTTATAGGAATGAATGACCTCCTCTCTTAGCCCAAAAACATTCTGCCGAAGAGACCTTTGCGCTGTCACCGACGATGCGGTGGGAGTGGCGAAGTTCTAGGCTAACCAAAGTTGAAAATTGTCGTGCCAGTGAGCGGCACGAAGAAGTATGACGCGAAAAACTAAATCAAGTTTTCTGTAACAAGATTACAGTTAGGTACTCTACTGGTACCTACGTAGATACTTACCTAGGTATCTAGGTTCATCTTATGGTACGTACCCACCGACAGAAAGTCAGTCCCCCGCTTTTCTATAGTCTAAGCTTTTGTAGTGGCTCCCTTAAGAAATTAATTGTAGGTATTAGGTGTCTATGTGCACAATAACATAGATACGTAAACATTGCCAGATAAAGTCAGTCAAAAGGTCAAAGTTATTTATGCTTTAATACCTACCTCCGTAAGTATATCAATATAAAATTATTATCAAATAGCAATTCTATTTCATAATCGACCCGTTTTACGAATGACTTCCTCATTAAAATTTGTTATTATTACAAATATTAGCTCGCTGATATATAAATATATTTTGCGTCGCAATTTATTACGACAAATTGATTAATTTAGTTATAACATAACATCACATAAACAGACAGAGATATGAGGAAGGAAAACAGAGATGAATAGTTTCCACTCGCATTTCGTCGCTTGATAAGTGTGGTGTAAATTGGCGAGCCCACTGCTACTAACAGAAAATTTTCGATAGAAAAAACCCAATAATACTAACTTTGCCAAACCTGAGAATCATACGCAGTATCTAGCGGCGCTTGCGACCACTAGTTAAGGCAGTAATTACTCTTCGCAAGAGTAGTAAATTAAATTAAATGTCATTCGTAGATACAATATTCCCAATCATTAACTAACTAGTAGAATTTAAATATCCTAACATGGAAATGGAAGACGCGAAGCCAATCCTCCTTGAACACCATGTTAGCACAGCATTGTGAAATGCTGAATCTTAATAAGAATGAAGAAAATCCATTGTATTACGAATGTTACGTTTTAGAGAATAAAAGCCAAGTTAGCATGGTGTTAAACAACGGATTGAAAATGTAATAAAATTGAAACGTTTGAAAATTTGTATTTGCTACCTCATTGCCATCAACCGGTCACAAATGCTGACGGGCTGCTAACCCTAACACTGTCTGACCTGGGAAAGAACTCAGAACCGCCTGCAACCACTAAGACCATCAAGATCGGTGGTAAGGAAATGATCGAACCGTCTTAAATAAAATCTCATCTCACCTCAGTCAAATCCAAGAAATCCGTATCTCCAAGCTTAGTCCTAGTCGCGTACGCATACTTGAAGGCTTCAATAATCCTGTGGTAGGTGAGGATCTTGTCTTCCGTGGTGTTGATGCTGGACGCGGTGAAGTTGTAGCCACTGAGGATATTGAGGATGTTCACGAGGATGGCGCCACTGCTCGGAGGGGGTACGGAGTAGAACATGTCCCCGTTGCTCAGTGGGACCGCGATGGGGTCTGTGATTTTTGCTCTGGAAAAGAAAACGGAAACATTTTAATTAAACAATTAATACGGTATTTTTAAATTGTCAGGGAGTCAGGTGCCATAGGTCCATTAACTGAGACGGCGCCTTAAGCCGCGTGGCTCGAGTTTTGTGCTTATCTGTAGTTAGAAGTAAAAAGTGGAAGAAAGACGAAGTAGGAAAGTAAAGAGTCAAAACCGTGTAGATTAGAAATGAGACTATGTTTGCACAAAGAGCCCATCGAATGCTCAACTCGTAATTCGACCTTTTTTAGGGTTTTGGAAGTTTGTATGCTCAGTTTTGTGTTCAATTTGCTCGCTGCATGAAGTGATCAAATCGTATGAGTAGCGCTTTCTCCCGGATACAAGGCGTGTGCCTAATTACTTTGTTCATAACTTAAGTATCTGCTACATATCTTATATCATGTAGGTATGTCCTTTTACATGCACTACACCCAGACACACTAATAGCACGATTAAAAAACAAATACTTCGTTTAAAGTCAGTAAATCTACACTTTCTTTTGTTTCAAGTGGCATTTGTTTTTCTCAAATTTCAGATTTTGAATCGTCTAATAACATGTCCTCGGATAGCAACACAATGCATAACTAAATAAGCAAAATGTATGCATGTCATAATATATAAATTGCATTCCTGCGCTTCTCGCCAACAGCCAACAGATTATTTCCGGCATGAATCTATTCTTGATCATATTAACTACCGATAATGAATGCCTTTAGTTACAGCGTGAAACGGTTTCTTGAATTCGTCAGTTACACAGCATCACGCCTGTAAATATCGAAGGGTTTGGCAGAGATACCTCTGCCAAACACCACTCTCACATTTCGCCACATATGTTCAAGTCCCATGTAATAGGAGACGGGCCTATTGCCATCAAGGATTCAGAGATACTTACTACGGGGTACTACAGACAAAATCCTGTTGGAAAAACTTGCGACCACTATACCAATGATGCCGTCGAGTAGAATGTAATTAATGTCTTTATTGTCGCGCAGTCAGGTAAAAAGTTTTTTGGGAAAATCCTTCATTATCGCTTGGCAGCATTGGCAGGTAGTTGACATAATATTTGCTGATTATTTGCTTTTCAGCATCATCATCATATCAGCTCGGAATCACCCACTGCTGGCTATAGGCCTCCCCTTTTTTCTGCCACACTTCCCGGTTCTGTGCGTCTCTTATCCAGGTGTTTCCCACGACTTTAGGACGGCCCTGAATTCTTTGGCCAAACCTTGGCCAGCACTCGGTCAAAGCCTTGCTCCATTCCATCGGTCATCTCCGCGTCTAGCCAGATGTCCTGCCCAGGGACTCTCGTAAACTTTCGTCCGACGGCGGGATTTGCTTTTTCTTGTGAGATAAACTGCGTCATATTGACATTCTGACCCGATTACAATTAACAAAGTACGTTGTTGTTTCGTTTTCGTTGTTCCTAAGAAACTCATATTTTTCCATATAATTCTATGAGTCACATTTCTATCATTTAATCAGGTGTAATAATGTATTGTTTCAAATATTTTTAATGACGGCATACGAGTACCTACTGCCGAGTCAATGACGGACTGCCAATTTGACCCTTATGCCCAAAGTTATAAGGTTGAAAAGTAGTCGACCGTCACTGAACTCGGTATTGTGACACATTTTTAATAGGTGACATGCATTCTATTCATAAGTCATTCTTATGTACGTTTTCTCTAACATTAAACAACGCCTAAAGGAGTACCTAAATATGAATGCACTGTTAGAATGTCAGCTCTCGGTGCTGTCTCACTCTCAATACACTTTTATTTAGGCACCTATTTAGGAGTCGCGTATTTTAATTGTTAGTGAAAATGTCCATTAGTTACTTTTCATGTTATCGACTCAGGAGTTCGTAACGAATTTCAGGCATTCGTCACATTCACGGTGAGTTAAATGATTGAATGATCAGTCATTTCAATGTTTTTTTTTAAATTACTTTCTAGAAAATTCCAATATCTAAATATTGGAATTTTCTTTGAGTAAGCAGGTGGCCGAGTGTTAATAACAAGTGAGTAAATTAAATGATGATGAATAAACTATTTCATCACCATATTTTTTTCAATAAACTTTGCCTCGCAATAGGAATTAGTCCTGTATCGTGGGTGCGTTTACAAACATTTAAAACTCACATACACAAACAGCCAGACCAGGAACAATTACCTGTAGGCCATACGAATTGAACCCACAATACGCAGCGCAGCAGTCAATCGCTAAGTCACTGCGCCCACCGTGCCAAAACACCAAAAATCACCACTGCTAAACGAAAACATCGTGAGGAAACCAATGTCCAAGAACCAAAAATTCGAAAACATAATACCAACCCGCACTGGGCCCGCGTGGTGGATTCTTACATTGGGTGCCAGAGCTCATCGAAAACACTCTTTTCCCTTGTTGTAACGCTGCATAGTACTTAGATAAGTGTTTCTTGTACAATTATTGAAGGTAATAATCTTTTTTAATTTTTTTTTATAGTATACATGGTGTAAACAGACCCTTCACGAAGCCGTCAACCAAGCATTTTGTACACCAAACTAAGTAACCTTACGCAAAAATTTTTGCTGGGAAACCATTTTTTTTTTGGGGTGAAAAATCACGTACGCACTCAAAACATTGTGCTGATAGATGGATTGAATAGTATGGGGGTCGTGGAGGTGTTTAAAGTAAAGTTGCAACATTAAAACCTTGTATTTAAAAAAAAACTTGTGAAAAAGTTGGAACGTTGACCCCCAATATCTCCGTAACTAGAAGGTTCCCAGGTATGCTCTAGAACAAAAAATGATCGCCATGATGGGGAGAATAAGTGCCTTTCGGCTTCGTTAAGGGTCTTTTTACACCCATTAGATAGCACATTCCCTCTCATAGAGAAGAGGCCTGTGTACCAGCTGTGGCAATATTATTGGCTGGTTATACTTATATTAGTTATACTGGTTTACTGTACGTACCAACACAACCAACCTAACATATTTATATGATTGTTTTCTTTGTTTAACAAATATTTCAATAGGTACTTATACATCTTACTATCTTACTAATATTATAAAGAGGAAAGATTTGTATTTATGTGTGTGTGTGTGTATGTTTGTAATGAATAATCTCAAAAACTACTGTGTGCGAAAGCTACATTATCCCTGAGTAACATAGGCTATAGTTTATCCCAAAATGTTTAAAAAATAAATGTTCACCCGTGCAAAGCCGGGACGGGCCGCTAGTATATATATTTATTTAATTTGTAACTCTTGCTTATCTAAACTTTAGTTGTTAGATTAGTTTTTATTTATTTCTCGCAAATAAAGATTATTCTAATATTAGTAGGTACCTACTCGTTACTGGGTGAACTCCTAATAGTTCAGACTTCAGACAATATTTTGATAAGAAAGTAGTCTAAGGCAGATAACGCACTTAGCAACTTGATAAGGCCAAAGTCGAGTAATTAATTGAGAGGTATATAAAGGGTGTAAAAAGACCCTTAACGAAGCCGAGAGGCACTTGTTCTCCCCATCATTGCGATAATTTTTTTGTTCTAGACCATACCTGGGAACCTTCTAGTTTCAGAGATATTGGAGGTCAAAGTTCCAATTTTTTCACACATTTTTTTTTAAATACCACTTTTAAAGGTTTTAATTTTACTTTAATTAACTCGATGACCCGTTTACTATTCAAAGCATCCATCAGCACTAAGTTTTGAGTGCGTTACATTGAGTTTTACCGTAAAACGTGATTTTTCACCCCAAAAAAAAAAGTTGTTTCCCAGCAAAAATTTTTGCGTAAAGTTACTTAGTTTGATGTACATAATGCTTGGTTGACGGCTTCGTGAAGGGTCTGTTTACACCCCGTATAGGTCTAGTGGTCGCAACGACCGCTACTGCAGACCATGAGGTCCTGGGTTCAATTCCCAGGTCGGGCAAAGTGTTATTGGGATTTCTACCAGGATTTTTTTAGTAGCAGCCACGGCTTTGTACCCGGTTGATGGCTATAGGCTCGCCCCCTATAACACTGGCGATGTGAATATTTTATTAGGTCACCTCTGCCTTACCTTTCGGGGATTACAGGCGTGATGTTATGTTATGATAATTGAAACAAATTGCTTTGTCAGACTATAATGCGTCGAGTTGGCACTGCATTCTGCCTGCCTTTGTTTGCATATTGGCACACTAGCACAGAATAGATAGTACAAGTAACTCTAGTGCTACCTATCTCTGTTGTTTATTGTAAGAAGACATAATAAAGGGTGCAAAAAGACCCTTAACGAAGCCGAAAGGCACTTGTTCTCTCCGTCATTGCGATCATTTTTTTGTTCTGGACCATACCTGGGAACCTTCTATTTACGGAGATATTGGTGGTCAAAGTTCCAACTTTTTCACAAGTTTTTTTTTAAAATACGTTCTAGTTTTTAAGGTTATAACTTTACTTTAAATACGTTCACGACCCCCGTACTGTTCAATACATCCATCAGCAAAATGTTTTTAGTGTGTTACATTGAGTTTTACCGTAAAACGTGATTTTTCACCAAAAAAAAAAGTCGTTTCCCAGCAATAATTTTTGCGTTGGGTTACTTAGTTTGATGTGCATTATGCTTGGTTGACGGCTTCGTAAAGGGTCCGTTTACATCTTGTATAACATCACGCTTGTAATCCCCAAAGGGTTAGGCAAACATTTATCTATAGTATACTACAGAAGCGAAGGGTCAATTTTGTAAGAGGTAAGCCGGAGTACGTATCTTTAATGTGATAATATTATTTGTCTACAGAATACTGACTGCCATTTTTCAAAGGGAAGCCGGTAGGAATCGAGTTGTATGGAATCTTCGCTCCTGGTATACTAACATCTCCGGCCGTTACGTTTATGTTCCATTAGGCCCTAATGAAGTAGGGAACAAAAAAAATGTAGAAAACAAAAAGTTGGGAACCCTACTCGCCCCCTAATGATTAGGGGGCGAGTAGGGTTCCCAACTTTTTGTACGAGAAATGAAGTATATTAAGATTTGAGAAATAAAATGAACAGTATATTACAAAAGAAAACAGTATTTTAATTTTTTGACGTTTTAAAAACATATTTTTTGGAGCTTCTAACAATTTAACAATTCATTATCATTTTTTTAATATTCAGAAACCTCTCCACAATTTATTTACGTATGGCTCCAGATACCAGCGGAGTGCGGACATAAAAACAGTATTTTGTATACTTTTTTTTATAGAACAGTAAAAAGTATTAACGAACGAAAAACAGTATAATACTGTTTTTAGCAGTATGGTTGGGAACCCTAGGCGAGCCTGTTGCCATCAAACTGGCACATATCCCACTTTGCCCGACCTGGGAACTGAACCAAGACCTCATGTTCAGCAGTCCGTAGCACTAGCGACCAACGAGGCATTATTGCAAAACGATTAATATTTAAACATCACAATACGTTTTATTTTGATTACTAAGTATTTATTTTCTGACTCAGTTAGTCTTTGTCTTGCATGACATAATACTCAATTTAAATAAAAGTATTTTTCCGAAGTTCTAGAAGTTATGTACAACTGGAGTACATATAACAGCTGTTCAATTATCAACAGTGATGCAATATGTACGGGGCTTGTTTAAAAACAAGTTGAGGTGAGTCAATAGCTCAAAAATACCTAAGTACCTGCCTATATAAAATAAATATAAATATAGTACTCAAATCGAGCTCGTGGCTAAATAATAACAGCCGCTCGGGTCGATCTTTAGGTTAAGCCGTGCTTGCCTAGGTTGGTCAGTAGATGGGTGACCACCCATTACATACCGTGTTTTCTCCATGCCTCGGAAAGCACGGTAAGCCGTTGGTCTCGGGTGTCATTTGTAGATCTTTGATAGTCGTTAAGTAGTCAGTGACTCAAAAAGTCTGACAACCAGTCTTACCAAGGGGTATCGTATTACCCAATACTAACTGGGTTGTGGAGGTCAGATGAAAATACTTCGTTAGTACTTGGCTGAACTTCTGTATGTTAGTACTTTATGAGGTTAAGTATATATATCTATGGGCCATTGTAGCCTGAAATAAATGATGTTATATTTAAATTCAAATTAATTCATTAGGTTACTTACTCATTGTCCTCAAAGGGAAGTAGCTAAGTAACAAAAGCCTTGTCAGTTGGCAGTTGTGACAAGGTATTTGTTATTTACATATAAAAACAATAAATATATATTCTATTATATTCTATAGGTATAAAATTGTAATTAAAATCCAACTAACATTTTTTTTTACGAACGAATGGCCGCAAACTAATCACAGCCTGTGTTTTTGTGACCCATAGTACGCTACACAAAGTGTTTTCTGCTGGCACAAGATAAATACCACACATTACAAACAAAGCCGTGATTACAATGAAACTAATAAATTAATGGTTTATAAGTAGATCTTTATGAGTTGATAAAAATAACCTTGTGATATTCAGGGGGCCTCAAATGACCGCTTTAGCAGAATCATATTATAATAGGATATCTAATAATAATAATTACAGGACTATTGTTGCCAATAAACCTGACATTGTGGTGATAGATCGATTGGAGCGTCGCGCAATGATTGTTGATATAACGGTCCCTCATGACGAGAACCTCGTGAAAGCAGAGAAAGATAAACAATTCAAATATCTAGATCTGGCTCGCGAGGTTGTCGACATGTGGGACGTGAGTACAGCAGTCATTGTGCCGATAGTCGTGTCCGCCAATGGCTTAATTGCCAAGAGCCTCGACCAACACCTGAGGAGGCTCGCGCTTGGCAGCTGGATCAATGGCTTGATTCAGAAAGCGGTACTCCTGGACACGGCGCGTATTGTTAGGAGGTTCCTCTCTCAAGAGCCCTGACCACCGGCAGCTCGGACCCTGTTCCCAGTGCTGGTGGCCTACTATTTTTTATATTTTTAAATGTTTTTATATAATTTTTGTTGATAAAAATATTTAAAAATGTAACTAGTAAGTAAGAAAAATGAATAAACGAGATAATTACGTTACAATTTGGAAAATGGTCACAAAGTGACAACAATTCATAATACAGGGTGTAAACAGACCCTTCACGAAGCCGTCAACCAAGCATTCTGGACATCAATCAAACTAAGTAACTTTACGCAAAAAATTTTGCTTGGAAACGACTTTTTTTTTTGGGGTCAAAAATCACGTTTTGAGGTAGAACTCAATGTAACGCACTCAGAACATTGTGCAGATGCATGGATTGAGTAGTATGGGGGTCGTGGAGGTGTTTAAAGTAAAAATCTTACTTTAAAAACACGTATTTAAAAAAAGACTTGTGAAAAAGTTGGAAATTTGACCCCCAATATCTCCGTAACTAGAAGGTTCCCAGATATGGTCTAGAACAAAAAAATGATCGCATTGACGGGGAGAACAAGTGCCTTTCGGCTTCGTTAAGGGTCTTTTTACACCCTTTATTAACTGCGTCTGTGATCGTTTTAAGAATTTTAACGTGATTCATATTCTTATCCTATTATGAGTCTGCTAAAGCAGTCATTTGAGGCCCCTGAATATCACAAGGGTATTTTTATCAACTTTAGTTTATGTCCCATTTACTGAACGAAGCTTATTTCCATCAACCGCGTTCTGTATAGCCAGTCTCGGGCTAGATTAGTAAGCTATTATGATTTCCAATAACATTTGCCCGACCTAGGAATCGAATCCAAGACCTCATGTTCAGCAGTACGTAGCGCTTGCGACCAACGAGGCTTTATTGCAAAACGATTAATATTTAAATATCACAATACGTTTTATTTTGTTTACGAAGTATTTATTTTCTGACTCAGTTCAAATTCGAGGTGACAACAATTTATAATATTAACTGCGTCGCCGATCATCATGTTATTCATATTCGTATCCTATTATGATTCTGCTAAAGCGGTCATTTTAGACCCCTAGGTCACATTAGTAGTTTCAGAATTGTGCAATTTGATAAAAGAAATGATTCATATTTTTATTAATGGGCTTTTGGAAAACCCAAAGAAGGAAGATAATTATTCTTCATTGGAATTTTGTGTGTTGAATGTTGATACATTTTTATTTATTTATTAAAACTTTATGCACATAATGTACAAAGGCGGACTTAATACCTGCCTGCCTGCCTGCTTAATGCATGACATTTTATGAAAGAAAAACTCTTTTTAATTTGTATTCTCCATTGGTAAGCCAAAACGACTGTATTCAGTTGCCCGAAAGTCTGGCAACCAGTCTTACCTACCAAGAGGTATCCTATTCCGTAGTAACTGGGTTGTGGAGGTCAGATAGTCTGTAGGCCGACCCCAACATACGGGGTGTAAACAGACCCTTCACGAAGCCGTCAACCAAGCATTCTGTACATCAAACTAAGTAACTTTACGCAAAAGTTATTCCTGGGAAACCACTTTTTTTTTGGGGGTGAAAAATTAAGTTTTACGTTAAAACTCAATGTAACGGACTCAAAACATTGTGCTGATGGACGAATTGAATAATACGGGGGTCGTGAAGGTGTTTAAAGTAAAAAAATTACATTAAAAACATGGATTTAAAAAAAAACTTGTGAAAAAGTTGGAACTTTGACCCCCAATATCTCCGTAACTAGAAGGTTCCCAGGTATGGTCTAGAACAAAAAAAATATCGCAATAACGGGGAGAACAAGTACCCTTCGGCTTCGTTAAGGGTCTTTTTACACCCTTTAGTTAGGGTAAAGGCTAGGCAGATGATGGGCAGTAGGGTATTACATTTTTTTGTTTAGTATCTTGTGTTCACAGTCTTCACACAAAGGAATCAGTCGCGAGCTTAAGAAAGCACACAAGTTCGTGTAACCTGTTCTTACAATAGTGTTTATTGCTAACTGCTGAACTTGTGACCTCGAAGGGAAACTGCGTTTTCACAATATGGTAGCTTTTGTCACTATATACATATGTATCAGTATGTATAATAAGTAAGTATTAAGTAGATCCTGCCTAGCTGGCTGTGCTGATGGTGATGAATTACAGACGTGAGTCTGTAATCCCTGAAGAGTTAGGTAGAGATGCTCCTAATGGTACACCCACATTTCATTATTAATTTTTCAGTCCTTTCCCATGTAATAGCGGGCGAGCATATTGCCATCATCCGGCCACAAATCCAGACTCCCTGGCTGCTACTGAGAATTTCTTTGTGGAAAAACCCAATAACACTTGGCCCGATCTGGGAATCGAACCCATAACCTCATGCTCAGCAGTTGCTCTTGCGACCACTAGACCAACGAGGTGACTGCAGCATGCTTGTCAGATATGGGTAGGTAAGTAGGTTCTGCCTAACTGTGCTTATTATGAATTTTAATATCTTACTACTCTGTTATTTATACTGGGTATATCTATGTATATAGGAGCTTATCACTTTGATAAACGATATCTTCTGAACTACTCACTGTTCTCGCTGCAGGGCAAAGACCTCTTTTAACACAGATAATCATTGATCCTCGAGATTGTGTCATATTGCAAGTGTATTATTGTCTTGTTTTCAAATTCAAATTCAAAATCTTTCATTCGAGCGGAGGCTCATATAGGGTCACACAACACGATACGGTGACTCATGTAACTGACAGCAGTGAACCACATAAGGACAGTCCACTTTTGCGCATAGCATAAGCATACCATAATCAGTCTACAATGTTCCCACTGCTGGAAACACACGACCTCCTCTCTATGAGAGGGAATGGGCTATAATCCACCACGCGGACCCAGTGCGGGTTGGTAGATGACACATGTCTTCGAATTTTGGTTCTAGGACATGCCGGTTTCCTCACGATGTTTTCCCTCACCGTTTTGAGAGCAGTGGTGATGAAATAAATTACACAAAGTAATGCGCCTGCCTGGGTTCGAACCCACGACTTACTTCTCGTAAGTCGGGGCCGCCACCACTGGGCTACCGCTGCTCTCGGCCACCGCTGCTCTCATGCGCTTTTGCGCGTTTGAACACAATGAAATCTTGCAGAGCCCTATGCGAAACTCTTTTAAAATTGGACTCCTCGGGTTCGAACTTAGGTAACTTGTTTTCCAAATTAGGAAATTTCGGAGCTAAATGACTTTAGCTCCGAAATTTCGTCACGTCAATCATTTTTTTGGATAATTCATAGGCCATGGGCACTTTTGAACGTCAAACAAGGAAAAATAATTGATTCTAATTGTCCATTCGCAAGAGTAGATTCGGATGGAGAAAATGAGCAAGCCACTCCATAGTTACTCTTGCCGTTTTTTCTGAAGTTCGAGACAAAATTCACAACACAGCGTCATGTTATAATTATCACTCCTTACACGTTTTCTGTAGCCTAAGTTCATTTCGGTCACAAAATGTTTTTGTTCTTACAGACGGTGAAATCATCGGTATTTTCATAAGTGCATAAGCACTTAACTACCTACATTTACCCACGTTTTGTTTGTTGCGGAATAGGTATAGAATAACACAACATCACGCCTGTGATCTCCGAAGTGTTAGGCAGATGTGGACCTACAGTACACCATTTCGCTAGTTATGTAAGTCTAGGGTTGTCATCCGTCCGGGTTCCCCGGATTTGGCCTAGTTTGGAGGGCGTCCGGGGACCGTCCGGGTGGGGTTTTGATAAGTGTCCGCTCAAAACTTTTGAGCTGGTTTCGCTCACTCTTGCATCCTAGGTTCTCTTTAAATTTTTTTTAAGAAACGTTCCTCATTTTGTTAGTAGATAAATTAATGTACATTTCTGTATGTTAAGTTTAATAAAAGAAAGTCAGTACGTCTCCCGTCGCGCCCTCACTTCTTGTTTGAATTCACGCACTCTCTATCACCATACTGTTCGTCTAGCGATGTTTTTCATATTTTTCTTTTTCTTTTTTTGGGGGGGAAAAAATCTCTATTTCACCTAAAAGTTTGGGGTTTTTAATTTTTCGTCCGGCATTGTCACCTTAGGTGATGGCAACCCTATGTAAGTCCCATGTAAAAGAGGGCAAGACTATTGCCATCAACAGGGCAAGCATTCAGAATCCGTCGCTGCTACTAATACCTACTTACCACTGCCCGGCCTAAGCATCAAAAAACATCAGCTGCTCATGCTCAAAACATCTGCTAGGTTAGAACAACGAGGAAGTCGATGTATAATGTCAATGTATGATGATTCCATACAACTCGATTCCTACCGGACTCCCTTTGAAAAATGACACAGTCAGTATTCTGTAGACAAATAATATAATGACATTAAAGATATGAACTCCCGTTTACATCATACAAAAATGGACCCTTCGATACTGATGAGGTATATGTATATAAGTAATAAAATGTATTTTTTAATATAGTAAACATGTTTGAGGATAGTCGAGCCCCTTCGATTGTTGACAAAACACGTAGGTACCTACCTACTTATCAGAAAAAATATACGATGCCATGAATTTTATTTTTAATAATGCATTGTTTTGTGTTATAATGTTATGACCATGGCATATTTTACTGCATTCTTGTGTATTTTTTATGTTATTGACAGAACTGCTGTTTAACTTTTCCATATCCATAACAAATTCAAATTGTTTTTATAAGGGTATTTTTAATATTTTTTTTTATTTTCATAACCCATTATGTTAAAACATCAATTATTTTACGATTAAAATTTAAAACGATTAAATAAACAAAAAATAATCATCAAAAACTCCTCCTCAACGCTGTCAGCTCTCTGTCAATATGATTCGCAACCGTAACAAATATGGCTTTACAGAATTATAATCATTAAAATCATCAATTACTCCCAAATGACAATTTCATGAAAAAATCACTCAATGGGACAAATTCGTACGTGTTACAGTCGCGAATCATATTTTGTTCAACATACAGCCTGTCGCTGACTTGCAAATTGCTAAATCCTAAGAAAATTTGAATTTCGCGGGCTACCCTGCTCCACCACCTGCCTAGCCTTTTTCCCAACTAAGTTGGGGTCGGCTTCCAGTCTAACCGGATCCAGCTGAATACATGGAGCGACTGCCTATCAGACCTCCACAACCCAGTTAGTACTGGGTAATACGATACCCCTTGGTAAGACTGGTTGTCAGACTTTTTGGGCCACTGACTACCTAACGACTGTCAAAGATCTACAAATGGCTCCCGGGACCAAAAGCTTTGCGTGCTTTCCGATGCACGGAGGAAACTCGGTATAAAGGGTGTAAAAAGACCCTTAACGAAGCCTAAAGTCACTTGTTCTCCCCATCATTGCAATCGTTTTTTTGTTCTAGACCATACCTGGGAACCTTCTAGTTACGGAGATATTGGGGGTCAAAGTTCAAATTTTTTCACAAGTTTTTTTTTAAATACTACTTTTTAAGGTTTTAACTTTACTTAAATTAACTCCATGACCCGTTTACTATTCAAATCATCCATCAGAACTAAGGTTTGAGTGCGTTACATTGAGTTTTACCGTAAAACGTGATTATTCACCCCAAAAAAAAAAGTCGTCTCCCAGCAATAATTTTTGCGTAAAGTTACTTAGTTTGATGTACAGAATGCTTGGTTGACGGCTTCGTGAAGGGTCTGTTTACACCCCGTATAATGGGTGGTGACACACAGACCGACCTAGGCAAGCACGGCTTAACCTAAAGATCAACCCGAGCGGCTGTTATTATTTAGCCACGAGCTCCTCACCTCCACCTTAAACATAATTGGCGAAATATTATTATAAAGCATTAGCTAATTACACTTCTTTATGCCTCTATAATTTAGATAATGACTTGTTTTTTTAAACCATTTAATATTATCAGTTAGTACCAAGTATTCAAGGTAAGAATTCTAGTATTTTCTCGAACGTATTGAAACATTTTCTACAACGTTTTACGAGTGAGCGTTAACTTAGTTATTATACCTATTATGAAACTAGAAGTCACCTTGAGTCGTGCCGTGTGTTACGGTGACCATAAAAAATTGAAACTGATTAAGAAATACTTACATTATTTAGTTACATAACTAAAAACTTCGTGGTGGACATTAACAGTTATATTGAAGTTGATTTTCTTACCAAATTCCTAATTCTTACACATTTTTCTTTTCTGGTACTTGTAGAATACTAGTTTATTTAGGCTTGATTTAACAAGATGCATTTGGCATTGCATAATAACAAATGGATCGGTCGCTGCGTCGATACTTAGGTGATCCAGCAGACGTTAAGTAGTACCTATCATTATGGAAATTTTACTTTATTCTGTACCTTATAGGTTGACCCGGATTAAATAATAATTTAAACTTAATATTATAGCGAAAGTTTGGATGCATGGATGTTTGATACTTAATCCCGCCCGAACGGCTGAACAAATCTAGATTAATTTGGGACAGAGATATACAAGGTGTAACATAATAAACGCAAGACCTCCCGTGTGGTCTCTCGGACCATGAAACTGAACAAATTTTGTTCTACGAGTTCTTCGAAATTCGAAAAAAAAAAAATTACTTTCTATAGGAATTGACGCGATCAGCTGATCAACATGTATGGTAAAACAAAAAAATAAGTTACGAATTTCCAAAAGCCATAGAACAAAAGTTGTTCATTTTCATGGTCTGAAAGACCACACGAGAGGTCTTGCGTTTATTATGTTACACCTTGTATAGCCTGGAATAGCACTTGATACTTTTTTTTCTCACACTTCACATAAAAAATTAAATAAAGGCAGTCCTCTATAGCACTGATGATTTTGTTTGTTTTACTATTCTTAAGCAGAAAGGAAGCGTATCAAGGGTAGAAGTTCATAAATACAATGACACAGGTATATTGTACTAATCGTCAAAATAAGGAAGCACGGACCACCGGCAGCCCGACCTTGTTCCTGATGCCGATGGGCCATCTATTTTTTATATTTTAAAATGTTTTGTTTACTTTTGTTTTTTAAAAATATTTAAAAATATAATAAATAAGAGAATTAATGAATAAAGGAATCAAAATAAAACAAACCACAATAGATAACCGATTCCAACAATTTCGTTATGCTTTAGTTGTTCCCACATTTATTTACATTTACATACATTTAGAATAAATGCATTGTTTTATTGAACTTGTTCTTATCACATGTGACGTAGCTGATTATAACAATGGCAATGTCACTGAGTTTGTTTTAATTCAGTCAATTATTTAAATGTTTGCCATCCATTCATTTTGACGGTGTAAGTATTACACTTTCTGCGGGACTGTTCGAAAGAGATACCGCGGCCCTGGAACACAAAGGGCAAAGAAGGAACATGGATGGGTTTTAGTCAGTAAAAGTCTGACATTCCCTCCCACTCCACCCAGAGCGGGGGGGGGGATATTTGATGATTTCGAATCACAAAAAAAAAAAAAGTAATACAGAAAAATACTTTTGTAGGAAAACAGCTGTTTTTTTTAATAACCGATGAAAAATGTCTATGCGGGAGGGGGGGGGTCTCAGAATGATGTACTGAATACGTGGTAACCGTTTTCGCGTCGATGTCCCTTCTACCCTATATCAAAAAGTGTTATAGTATAACCACTTTAAGTGTCCAGTTCAAGGTGGCGCTGCTTGTCAAGTAAAAATGCATCGATATGTCAAACTTGGTACATTTATTTTAGTTCTGTGTTTTCTCGCCTGCACAGATAAGTTGGCTGAAGTGTACGTTCCTGTTTTGTTGACATTGACATTTTTATACAAGGTGTAGGTAATATAATAAACGCAAGACCTGTCGGGTAATGTCTAGGACCATGAAGCCAAATAACTTCTGATCAACGAATTCTTGAAATCCGCAAAAAATGAACTTTTTATTGGAATTGACGCGATTAGCAGATCAATATGTATGATAAAACTACATATTAAAAAAGTTTTGAATATCTAAAAGTCAGAAAAAAAGTTGATCAGTTTCATGGTCTGAGTCACCACATGAATGGTCATGCATACACCTTGTATTATTGTCTCGGACACTTAGGGTGTGTCCACACCAATCGATCGATCGCAGTTCACCAATCGATCGATGGTAGAAGTGACGACGATCGATCAATCAATTGGTGTAGTAGAAACTGTCGATTGACGTCGACTTATCCATTCTACCATCGATCGATTGGTGTCGTAACACTCTTATGCTGAATGTTGTCTCTGAAACATGGTTCCATGTGTTCAATCTTCTCAATCAATACTTCTACTGTACCTACGTAAGTATTTTGAGAGTACATCTGAAGACTTAAAACTTTTCTTAAAGCTATTATTAACTGCATCTACCTTTCTGCTACAGTTAGCAACAATAGCGCCTTGGCAAAGGCCTTTTGCACTACGAATACTGCCTCTTTCTTGCTCTCGAGGAAAAGGTAGTACCGGGGATAGCGGTGGTTGATCACTAATCACCCTTATGACCTGAGTTATAAGGTTGAAAAGTGGTTAACCGCATTTGTCCCTTATGGTACCTGATTACCTCCACCATCGTGAACCTTGCCCCGAGATTATTAAACGTTACTTAGCACGTGCTTAGCTTAGTTTTGTTCCCGTCTTTATATTGCACCTGTATGTTGACAGATGAGCGACAGTGACAGGATTACCAAAGTACTAACTCCACAAATAACTAACTGCATGTACTCGTAGTGCTAAACACATTTAAAACATTATTCTGTCTTCATCATTTTCCAACGATTGACAGTAACCGAACGATATTTTGAACTCGTTTAGCTAAACGTAAAACGTTATTAATTTGTGGTGCAAGCGAGCCTCATATTAAATCGCGCTCATAGTATCAATTTGAGTGTCAACAACCAGCTTAAAATCTTACAAATTCTACTTACTCATACTGCATCAGATCCTCAGCAGTGATGATGCTGCCGACCCTCTCCAAGTCATCCAGGAGGTCTGCAGCCAGGGTCCCGTTGTACAAGTCATCGCCCCCGTTCTCTGCTATCCTCTGGAAGGTGTTGCAAAGCGCCTCACTGGGCTTCACAATGGTGCCAGCCCTGTGGAACTGACCCTTGGCTGTGTTGTAGTACATTTTCCTGGGGATATAAGGAAGTTGGTTAGCTTCCGACTAGTGCTTTATATGGATAGAGGAAGATGGTGTGTTGTCGTGGACAGTTCGAGCATGTTCGTACTAACTGTGCCCCGTGGTTTTACCAGCAGTTTCTGATATTGATTTCTTTTCGCTCGGCCCTTATATCAAGAATTGGGCTAACAAATGCAAAAAGATTTTTCAAATCCGATCGGTAGTTCCAGAGATTACCACGTTCAAACAAACTCTCCAGATGTATCATTTTAAAGAACAGTGTGCAGATTTTAAAGAACAGTGTTTTCTCGACTCGGACAGAGCTCGTTTTGGTTGCCAATGGTATGATTATTCATTTTGGAGTAAAGTATTGAATAATTATTGGAATTTATTATATGAGAATCTAGTGAGTACCTATTGTAGGGTTTTATTCAGAGCCTATGACTTCATTATTGATACAAGTAGATCGTACAAATCAAGCATACGTAATTATGTTGTTTTTGGACATAAGCATTATGTGATGTAGCATTTAAAGTATCCTGAAATAGCCAGTAGAAAGAGCCTTGTAATCTGATAGATTAGCTAAAATCGATATTATTGAGTAAATAATTAATACCTAATCCATTTGTTTTGAAACGATTCCTTTATTTTGTTGTTGTCAGCTATCATAATTAATTAGCTGTGGTAGACAATATTTTTTGTTTTGTTATTAAAAACATTGTAGGTAATGTTGACTGGCCACGGAATATAAGCATAATCAGCCTATAATGTTCCCACTTCTGGGACAAAGGCCTCCTCTCTATAAAAGGGAGTGGGCCATAATCAACCACGCGGGCCCAGTGCGGGTTGGTATAACCTGGTCGAGTTAAGTTTGCACCTCGTGTTGATGGGCTGACATACCAGTGAGGTGCAAACTTTGTTCAACCGGTTTGTAGATGTCACATGTCTTCGAATTTTTCGGTCTAGGACATGTCAGTTTCCTCAAGCTGTTCTACTTCACGTTTTGAGAGCAGTGGTGATGAAATAAACTGTACTAAGTCGCGCGCCCGCCTGGTTAGAACCTATAAGCTCCATCTCGTAAGTTAAGAGGAAATGCAGGTGGTCTTTGTTCCATACAAACGCTCTCGCCTGTTTTCTTTCTAGTTTATGACTTGAAAGCAATGATTTTTTTTATAATAAAGTAAATATTAACCCCTTCTATGTCCTTATGTTTTCCTTTTTGATGAGACATAATCTTTATAAGCACTAGAACTTTTACAAAATGCTCAAAATGACCTATTTAGACCGCTGTCAACAGAGGCCTGGTGTACAAAATTGACAACTATTAATGAGAAAAGAAAAACATAGAGACACAGTATATATCCTTCTTTTTCAGTTTATGAAATATCTTTTAAATTGGTCGAATATTGGAGGAGGAAATAGTCAAGAGCCAAACCTCGAATTATGACTTTTTACTTAGGCTATTCAGTCGGATCTGCAGTTGTACTTATCGCACCAATGTCGAAACCGAGCTCGCAGACAGTGATAGTTTCTTCAAGTACCTAATTTTCAAAAGTTTCTCCACCCGCATCTCCTCTTAAGGCGATTTCCACTAATTCCACTGGGCTACCACTGCTTAAATGTACTGAATAAATGACGAAAATCATTATCTTACTAATATTATAAAGAGGAAAGATTTGTATTTTTGTGTGTGTGTATGTTTGTAATGAATAAACTCAAAAACGACTGTGCCGATTTTAAAAATTTTTTTCACCATTAGAAAGGTACATTATCCCTGAGTAACATAGGCTACATTTTATCTCAAAATGTTAAAAAAATAAATGTCCACCCGTGCAAAGCTGAGACAGGCCGCTAGTTTTAAATATTCGTCGTGTTACTTAAAATAAACGCTACATTTTCAAGACTTGAGTCAATAAATTAACATGAGCTCGGCGTTGAGGAAGCGTTGTGTATTTATAGCATGAGGAAGTGGGTGATCAAACACAAAGCCGAAGTTTAAGCTACAGAATACATACATACTAAACTACTTGACTGACTGCTTACAATGACCAGAATTACCTTCAGAAGACCCTTCCTTTGATTAAGGAATTTTGACGAAGAAGCGGAAGACCACAGAAACGATGGAATGTGTGAACGATGATATGGCTAGAAAGGAGGTGACTGCTGAGTGGACGAGTAATAGAGAAGTATGAAAGAAGAAAACATGCTGCGTCGACCCCAAATAAATTTGGATAAAGGCAGGAGTATGATCAATGAGTAAGAGACTAACAGGGCTATGAAAAATGATACGGGGGGTTACGGTACGGTAATAATAATGCTACGCTTGGACCCTGTTCCCGATACCGGTGCGCTACTATTTTTTATATTTTTAAATGTTTTTATTTTATTTTATTAAGGAATATTTAAAAATGTAAATCTTATGTATAGAAATGAATAAAGGAAATGCTACGCATTATTTCTAGAAAACCATCATAGCATTGTAAATCTGTGCTTTGTTTTGGGTTGAATCCAGTTCTATAGAGCTTGTAACTCTTAACTCCTAAAATATACGGTGAAGAAAAATATCAGGAGGGAACTGAACTAAAAATTCGGAAAAATGTCACATTCACCAATGTGCACTGGACCCGCGTAGTGGATTAAGGTTCACTACCTCTCATAGTGAGGAGGCCTATCCCAGCAGTAGGACACAGGCCACAGATAGAATATGTAAGAAGTAGTATGTAAGAAGTTGAGGATTCATCAGTCTCCTGCCCTTATCCCAATTTAAGGCGCAAATTACATAGAAACGGCGTAAGGCGCCGCGCCTTCACCGTACGCCGTTTCTGTGTAATTCGCGCCTATGTGAGGTCGGCGCAGTATGTCTTCTTCCATACTTTTCTATTAGTAGTCAACTCATGACCTATACTGTCACTTGCGGGATATCTTCCGTGATTGCTCATTATTAGTGACAGTATAAGTTTAGTTGTACACCGTGAAAGCTTAAAACAGTGGTCATCTCATGAGTCACCATCCCTCGCTAACCATATCATCTTTCATGAATTACGAAATATATTTACTTAAACAGATTTTAAGATACGGTATAGGTACCTAATACATGGCATCCACAGATACTGATTTAATTAACATAACTTTACCTGAGGTGAAGATCATTCTTGATGTACGGAGCACTCTCAAGTCCGTCATACATGACCTTGGAGATAGGGAAGCCGGTCTTGCACAGATCCAGACTCGGGGCTATTAGACTGTCCCAGGGCAACTTGCCCCATCGCTTGTGAGCTGCCCACATGCCTCGGAGCTCACCGGGCACGCCAACAGCCAGAGGACCTGGTAAAAATTGATAAAAAATTAGTTAGGTACTTAAGGTTTTATTTCTAGAGTAATTTATAACACAACAAAATAGATTTAGTTATTTCTTTTCTTTATTTTTAATTTTGTTTTCATGTAATTTAATTTTTTTAGCCTATATTGTACTCTATGTAATATTATAAAACTTGAAATATCTTTGTGAGTGCTGTGCACACCCGTAAGTGACATATTCACCCTAGATTTTAAGTTTAATTGTTACATTCCAAAAATGTATTAGTGAATAAGTCGTTGGAGTGCTATAATTAAATAAATAAATAAACACAGACACATTGTGACTGCCTAGTGCCTGGTCTTGGGTTCGATTATCTGGTCGGCAAAGTGTTTACGGCAACAGGCATGCCCACATGAAATGTGGGTGTTGCTAGGATTAGGTACACCTCTGGAAAACCTTTCAGGGATTACAGGCGTGATGATATGTTATATGAAAATAGATGTACCAAGGCAACAAGTTACTTCCATCATCTTTCTGTCCTTATTTACTTGCGGTCGGCATAACAGCTTTTTTCTACAATTCTCCGCTGTCAGCCGTCACGTTATCATTTAGTACTCCTTCTTCTTTCATATCATTCATCAATCCATCCATCCATTTACTTTATATTCATCATTATTTTAGTCACATACGTTTCATCCCTCCTCATCACATGTCCATACCGAGACAGACAGTCCCAGAGTTATTTTAAGGGCTCTATTTTTGTCAGTCGCAGATCTGTTGGCTTTTGGTTCAATATTTAGTATAGGTACAGCTTCAGATATCTGGGCAGCTGCGACTTCGACCGGTTATGCTTAATAGTCAGGCCCAAGTCCCAACAAAAAGATCAACGGTCACGACCAGGCATCATGGTATAAGTTTAGGTAGTTAGATCAACTAAGTATTCCAAGTTAAATACTTAGTTTTCTCTATGTAATAAACAGTGATCGGATAACGGGCGCTTATATACCTAAACTTCTTCCCACGAAAGAATAATATGGACATGCCTTTCTGAATAAATAAGTAATCCCGGGTTTCCGGGATTGAACAATTTTGTAAAAACATCTAAGTATAACAAACTTAATGAAATTATAGCAGTAGTTATTTTGATTTAGTATCTTTATTTTATTCAAAACAAATGGACTATCAATAAAAAATGATATTGTGCACAATGTGGTCAAGTAGTCATCATCATCATCTGCCTAGCCTTTTCCCAACTATATTGGGGTCGGCTTCCAGTCTTAACCGGATGCAGCTGAATACCAGTATTTTACATGGAGCGACTGCCTATCAGACCTCCACAACCCAGTTGGTCAAGTAGTGGTAGTGGAAATTGATTTATTTATCTAACAGGTTGAAGATCGAATCGACTAATTTATTGTATTTTATACGAACTGAAGACTAAAAAATATTACTCAAGAATTTCAAACGATTCCGGGATCCGGGATTCTGAAAAGCATGTCCATATTATTTTTTCATGGGAATAAAAGTGAAGTTAAGGTATATTAGCGCCCGATTATCCGATCACTGGTAATACAGTAAACAGGTGATTTTTTCTAGAAGCCTGTTGGTGCCAATCAAAAGAAAGAATGACACCGTCACGGCTGACAGAGGTAACCGGAAGAAAAGTACGATAAATGATGAATCAATTTCATTTGTGAACTCGTGTTGTGTTCTCAATTAGTGAATGTGTGTTGCTCTGTCTTTCTTGTGTGACGTCGGGTATACGATAATATATCTCGCCTAACTTACCATTAAAACCACAAGCGTGACGGTCCTGTGGTTAACACTAACAGTATTTTTAATAAACTTAGGTACATTAAATTTTGTGGTCAGAAGCCCGGAAAGTTCTATAATACAATGTTTTATAAACTTAAACATTGTATTGTGTAACAAAAACAATATTTTGCTTGATAAGACGTTTCAAAGTATGTCATGTTTTATTGTTGTCATTATTCGAGTTCATTCCTTTTCCGTTAATATTAGTCACTGTCATAGAGGAGCTCGAGGCTAAATAATAATAGCCGATCGGATCAATCTTCAGGTAAAACCGCGCTTGCCTAGGTTGTTTTGTGGATGGGTGACAGCCCATTACATAGGTAAAAAAAAGTGTCAACTTTATTTACCGATGGAAAAAAACTATTACGTATCGAATAACAGACTTGTTACAAATTAAAAACACGTTTCTCTATTTTATTACTTTGCTGTTTATAAACTAAAATACAACAACATTTAGAGAAGTAGTTAAACATACAAAAGCAACATTAAGCGGAGGCATGAGCCACCTAGCTCCTAGATTACCTGTGTAGGAGGGAAACAGGCTATGTAACGGTGTTTCCAGGCCGTAGGCAGGCAGGTAATGGATTAGGTATTCGCTGTTACTTGGGCCAAGCGGTAACTGGGAGGTACCTGCTCTTAGGTCTTAGCATCATTGTAATGTGATAAAAATCCGCTTTTCAAGCTCAAGATAGGCTTAGGGCATGCGAAAATCGATTTCGGTCCCGTAATAAAACCCGGGAAAACCGGTTTTACTATGGGACCGAAATCCGGCACCGCATGCCCTAGCTTAGGCTTCCTATAATAAATAATGTTCATCGTGTGTATCAAGCAAAATAAAAAAGGAGGTTGGTAATATGATTGTTCATTTGAAGACTAGTTTAACACCACTTGATTAAGAACTCGTGGTCTAAGCTACTCAACTTGCATTCAAATTGTGTAATGCTCTCCCTTAATATATCCCAATAGCTTTTACTTCGAATATTCAAAATTCCTCTCCATCCATCATAACTTTAACCAGCTCTTCATATTGGACGTAGTTAAATGCTTAGGGATCTCGCGCACTACGCGGCCACGACCACGACTTGTCGCATGACCGGCCGCAATCTTGAACAAAACTGGTCGGACGCCCGTTCGTGCGACCAAATTTTCTTCCTGGTTCCGACCAAAAGTCGCGTCTGCGGCCAGAAGTCGTGGTCGTGGCCGTCTAGTGCGCGAGGTGCCTTAAACTTCACTTCCGCTATGTGATTTAGATTTAGGTACAAGCTAGGTCTACAGAGAAAATCAAAATCCTAAAACAAAATAGTTACTAAATATGTATCATTACAAATTACAATTTATTTATTCAGTTATCTAATTAGTTGCATAAAAGCCTGATGAATTGGAAAGGCTGTAATGCCAGAGGCTTACAATATCGCGAGTGAAACTGAACCCGGCGCCGGCGCAGAGCTTGAGAGCCGTCTTGATTGGACGACATTCAAAGAGAAAGCCTTACTTAGAGAAATTCGCAATGACGTACATATCACTCGCGTTTGTTATCAGAATTATTTGGATTACAATCTCTGTACCGTTTTCGTTGGTTTGTCGGCGGCTTCGCTCGCGGACAAAAATTATCTCACGAGAATGTTTTAAATATAACATATTATGTTGTCGTTATCATGTTGTTGTCGTTGTCGGTAACGTTTTAAATACACACTAAGGGATAACGAAGCTTCAGAGCCTTCTTGATTAGTGAAAGGATTCTCGGAATCGGATCATTGGTTCCGAAGATTACCCCTAAACCAAACTTAGGAACAAAGTAACTTCGAACTTAAACTATACATATTATAAAAACGTAACAGGCCGATGTCTGTACATTGAAGATATTGAAAAAAATATATAGGGGGATCTTATTAGAGCAACAGATGCCAAAACAACAGTTTTTAGAATTTTTGTCTGACTGTCATTCTGTCTGTATGTTTGTACGCGCATCACGCAAAAACTACTGCATGAATTTGAACGCAGTTTTCACCGCTCTACTGTTATATGCTTAATTTCAAATATAGGCTACATTAGCCATAGTTTTGGAACCGATAGTTGGCGCTGCAAGGGCGGGTCGCTAGTTTCTTTATATATATATGTAAGCATAGAAAACGAAGACGGAGAACATTACTCTAAAACGGCATGCAAAGGCGAGCATATTCCAGAATTGTGGTTTCTTATAACAAACTTACACCACGGCACTTTGTTTCAAGTTACCAACAATGGTTCTCCATCAAGTTAGCTTTGGACTGAAATAACAGGTTCTGACAGAAGTAGTGGGACGAACAGTGGGAGGATGCAATCTTATTTGATACTGTTGGTTGATTTACCAACGTAGCTTTATTTAGCGGATTAAATTCTGAATAATATGATATAATTATTACTATCTAGTAAAATCAGCCTCTTATACATCGTATGTTTAGAATTAATGCACAAAATCAGTACAAAAAGAGAGAAATGCTGACGTGGGATCGTACATATTGGTAGAACTACGCTTAAATGGCATGTGTTCTTCTGCCTGCCCTAGTTCCATGTTATGAGGTCATAGAATTCTATTCTCCCCCGTTAACCCTTACATTAACACATAACATAACATCACTCCTTCATTTCTGGGTTAGGCACAGTTGTACACCCACCTTTCGCCAGTTATGTTTAAGTCTCAAGTAATAGGAGGCGAGCCTTTTGCCATCAACCGGGCAAAAATCCAGATCCGTGGCTGCTACTGAGAAATTCCTGATGGAAAAACCTAATAACAATTTGCCTGACCCGGGAATCGAACGCAGGACCTCATGCTCCGCAGTCGCGATTGCGACCCCTAGACCAATGAGATGCCTTAACACTATCCGTCAATAAATAATTTTTGAATTATACCATCCTTCGCACAATCTGTTCTTTTTTTTTTCTGGTCAACGAGTAACTTGCCCTCTACATCCATCAACATTTAATTCTCATCTCAATACTACCTATGGTATATAACACTGTACAATGGGCAATAAGAAACAAACTTAAAATCGTACCTCGTTAAATAGCAGGCCTAGTTATTTCAATCGATAAGTTCAGCCTAACCCTTCGACTTTGCCTACAAACGAAGGGTGAATAAATAATAACATTTCAGAGGGGTGGAAAGGTCTAGAACCATTGCCTTTATTCCAGACTAGCTGTTAAAATAGGCAGTTTAAATGTCACGGATCGATGACGGCGGATGTTATGTCGGAGTCGACCCCTCGAAATAGTGCAGACAAAAGGTCTAATAATAAAAGAGGGATGGAATAGTCTAGAAACCTTGTCTTTGTATCTTGTGCAGGTAGTCGATCTCGTTATGGCTTTACCACCCCAAAATTAAATATTATTTGCACGTCATAAAAGAAGAAAGAAGAAAGAAAGAAAAGTATTTATATTTATTGTATACAGTTATTGTATTAATATGTATTGTCGCAGGGACATGACATGAAATATTATAAAAACAGGACAAAAACAAAAAAAAAGTTAACAACTTGCACGTCGTGACTGCGACAAGCAAGTTACCACTTAGCATATTTTCAGTGGTCACCCGTGAAAGAAACTACAAGTTTTATTTTGTCCATGACAGTTTGACAATTTAAAGGTGTTTTGGTGTTCCTATGACATAGACAAGGGCCCATGTTGGTAAACATTTGTGAAATTACAGGACAGAATTAACAGGATAGAGACGCATTGGTTTCGAAGTTAGTAACATCCATACTTGATATTATTTAACCTGAACGTTAAAACTACTAGAAAGACTTCAAAACGTCGAAATCCGAAGACGTGCGAAGGTCTTCGATATTGGAAATCGAGTTATGGAACTCAAATGGAGTTGAGGACATCTAGCAAGGCGCGGTGATGGCAGATGGAGTAAAGCTGTGACCGAGTGGCATCCCAGGACTGGAAAGGGAAGCGTTGGTCATCCGGCGGCGATATGGGCAGACGACATTGTTGCCATCGTGGGAATATCCTGGATGAGACTGGCACAAGAACGTGAAGCTTAGCACAAGCAAAGAGAGGCCTATATAATATTGGTATGATCTTAACAGATCAGTACCCAGGAATAAATTCAAAAGATTAATGTCTGTTTTTTAATCCCTGAGACTAAATTGACAAGTGAAAATGTCAAAACTGACATACTTAAATCCTATTGAAATCTATGTCAGTTTGCCATTTTTACTTGTCAATTTAGTCTCAGGGATTAAAAAACAGACTATAGATAGTTTGTTGTCTTTTTGTGTTGTTTTGCTTTTTTTGTTGTCTTCTGCGACATTTTTGACAAGTTTTACAAAGTCGTTTGAATTCTGTGTTTTTGAACTGACAATGTGTGCATATCTAGTAAAATGATCCACTAAGAGATGCGTGTACTTCAGAAGTGGGTAAAGTCGGGTTGTGGATGATGATGATGAACGTGGAAATTGGCACAAAAAAGGAGAGGCCTAGCAGTGGGTGAATTCAGCCTGTGGATGATTCTGGACATTGTTACCGAACAGGTAAAACAATTACGTGTTCGATCTATATTTGAAATCCGATTATATTTCTATTGTTTGTTGTTTATTCAACTGTTTCATCGGAACACATGCTGATAATAATTATTACCTACCTACGTGATGTTACAAGAGTAACGCAATATATCTAGAACGTTTTCAATACTTGATTAACCGATATAATTGTGCTGATAGTCTTTTGTTTCGAACGCAAGTTTTGTTTTGATAGTGATGTGTTTGTAGAAATAGTAGTCAGTGGCCCAAAAAGTCCAAACCAGTCTTACAAAGGGGGGTATCGTTTTACTAACTGGGATATGGAGGTCAGATAGGCAGTCGCTCTATGTAGAATACTAGTATCCAGCTGCATCCGGTTAGACTGGAAGCCGACCCCAATATAATTGGGAAAAGGCTATGCAGATGATGATGTTTGTACTAGAAATGTGGGTTTCAAAAGCTCATTCGGAACTGTTAAACAAAGTGTAAACGGACCCTTCGTGAAACCGTCAACCAAGCATTCTGTACATCAAACTTAGTAACTCTGCGCAAAAATTATGCTGTGAAATGATTTTTTTTCGGGATGAAAAATCACGGTTGGACAAAATGTAACGCACACAAAACATTAAGCTGATGGATGCATTGAACAGTACGGGGGTCAGAATGGGCCTTAAACATGACTGGAACATGTGGGTGTACTTGTAGGTGCACCTCTGCTTAAACCTTCGGATAATACAGGGGTGACGGAATCTTATGTTTTCTTCGAAGTTTTCTTTGACATTGTCTAAGCAAAGTCTTTATAAATACAGCTTAGGTATACCAAAATATGAACTACTAGGGTACTAGGTGTCTATTGTCCTGAAGTAGATTCTGTGAGGTCTTGACATCAAACCATGGATACTGGATACTTATAACATCACAAATATATTGTAAGAAATTGAAACAACACGTCACTCTCCCGCGCACTCCCGAATATAGTGTTCTATCGATCGCGGTAGTGCCGATCAATAGTGCTACCCGCCCTGACATGCTTATGGTTGGGACCAGGGATGTTATGGATATATAATTTCGGATCCGGATACGGATATGGATATTTGTAAAATATAATATCGGTTTCGGTTACGGTTATGGATATTATTTTTTTAAGGAACTGTAAAATGAAATACAAATAAGATTATATTCGACTTTAATTGTACCTTGTAGGTTTCGCATTATGTCATACAAGTAATTCTTTCTTACAGCTACTCGTTTTGAAGTGTTATATAGGTAACTAATTAAATGCAAAATCTAAATTAACGTTCGTAATTTGTTATATATGAATCAACATGTTTATAAAAAATATTATCTAAATTAAATGGCAAGTTTTGTAACGCGATCATTTCAGCCACTAATTGATCAATTTCTTTTTGTTTAGTATTATTGTCATCCCAAGCAGATCTATTTTTCAAAGAATCTGTTATTAATAACTGTTTTTTACACTCCTGTAAAGGTGTCAGCTGTTGGGGATTTGTCAGTTTTTGTGGGTTATCTTTTTCTAGCAACAACAATTCTTCATACTTATCACTGTGTTGAGATTTAAGGTGAAGTTTGAGTGAAGTAGTGCCACCTCCTTTGCGTGAAAATTGTTTCCCGCACTGTTTACATTTTGCAAAATTTACATTCACTTCATCAAAAAATGACCAAATTAAACTAGATTTAGGACGCATTTTTCCAGTCACTGACAATTTATTTACTAATTAACAATAAACCAGACCTTTAATAAGTAATCGTAAAATGAATTACATCGTACGTAACGTAATCCCACAATAACCTCTAAAGTTACGAGTAGTTACGACTAACTAAACGGGTGCGCGATGGTCTGCCGGCCGGACAAAAACAAAAACTTGTCCCGACGTGTAATTTTTACTATAAAGTATAAATAGTAAATATGACACGTCGTGACAAGTTTTTGGTTTGCCCGGCCGGCAGACCACCGCGCGCCGCCTAATGACTCCGCCCTATCCGAAACTATCCGAAACTTTTATTTCGGATTCGGTTACGGTTACGGATATTTTTTTATTTCGGATATCCGATAGTTTCGGTTACGGATATGGATATCCATAACAACACTGGTTGGGACAACCATGGGATTATCGTTATCAATATTTAAATACATCGAACAGTAAACAACATTTATTTTTCTGCTCAATCGAACATTACTAATAGACACGCATGGTCGACCTCCAATCAGTTGCGTTTTCCGTTCATATTTCTAGAATTTTCTCGTACAACTGAGGCAGCGCGAGAGCGAGTTTGATTATACAGGCAAAACTGCACATGCATAAGTGTGATGTGTGTGGCCGGCTTTATGTGAGTGCTGCGAAGTTTCGTCTCTGTTGGACTATCTAGTTCGCGATGGTTCTACAATACGTAGGGTTGCCATCCGTCCGGGTTTCCCCGGATTTGTCCTAGTTTGTCCGGGGGGTTTTAATAAGTGTCCGGTTAAAACTTTGTGTGATGGTTTTATGATAACACCGTCTGAATCCAATTGTTATGTACCGGAATGCAAAATTTTTGAGCTAATTTCGCGCACGATTATTCCTCATTTTGTTAGATTATTGCACATTTCTGTATATAAAGTTAAATAAAAGAAAGTATATACGTCTCCCGCCGTCATCACCACACTGTTCGTCTAGCGATGTTTTTCATATTTTTCTTTTTGTTTTTTTGGGGTGTCCGGGAAAAAGTCTCTATTTCACCTAAATGTCCGGGGTTTTTAAGTTTTCGTCCGGCATCGTCACTTTAGGTGATGGCAACCCTAACAATACGGAACATTGAATTGTTGAAAGCATACCCTACAATATGGCCCCCGGACAAGCGATGATGCATCACCTTAAAAGTCAATGTTAAAATTATTTTTGAAAACATAGGTGGGTTTAAAACAGATAGAGAAAAGATCACTACGTTTTGCTGTTGAATGAGTAGATACGTTCTTCGAAGAGAGAAGAAGGTCGTAGCTAGACTTAAAGCGTGATAACCTTAAAACTAGGCCACCTGCAGCTATGCCCTACAATTTCGTCAATGGTGTTCTGACATGTCCGCTTTGTGCTCGGAGTTTTTCGGCCAAAGTTGGGTATGCTAGCAAGTGGCGAGAGCACAAAATAGAGCAGCACACCAAAGCTCTCGACAACCTCCCTAGAAAGCCATCAAATGCAGTAGCTGTGGTCGACATCAGCTAGATGGCATCATCATCATCATTAATGAAGTGATCTGCCAAGCCTTTTCCCAACTATATTGGGGTCGGCTTCCAGTCTAACCGGATGCAGCTGAATACCAGTATTTTACATGGAGCGACTGCCTATCTAACCTCCGCAACCCACGATACCCCTTGGTAAGACTGGTTGTCAGACTTTTTGGGCAACTGACTTCCTAACGATTGTCAAAGATCTATAAATGACACCCGGGACCAACGGTTTAACGTGCTTTCTGAGGCACGGAGGAAACTCGGTATGTAGTGGGTGATCACCCATCCACAGACCAACCTAGGCAAGCACGGCTTATCCTAAAGATCGACCTGAGCGGCTGTTATTATTTAGCCACGAGCTCCTACATCATCATCATTAGTGAAGTATTTATTAAATTAGTCTATTTGCAAATATTAAAAACTACTGCCAAATTCAGTAGTAGGACGAACAACTTTGGATCCCTATTTCGACACCTGCTAACACGCACTGGTCTTACCGAGCCATATTGGGAGTAACTGGGATTGGTACTTGAGACCCATACCTGCCATCTTAGTCAGTACATAGTTTCTACTAGTGTTTCACAAGCCATTCCATTTAAATTATATAATATACTCGTTGGTCTAGTTGTCGCAAGGTCCTGGGTCCGATCCTCAGATGGGGCAAAGGTTTTTCTATTAGGAATTTCTCAATAGTAGCCCGGCCTTTTTTTGCAGTTGTGCCCGATTTATGGCAATAGGCTCGCCTCCTAATACTTGGGACTTAAACATAACTGTTTTTTAGAAGCATTATTTGAGTTTTTGTAAGTGTGAGTACTATGTAGATTGTAGACTTTATACTATGGTTAGTAGAACTTATCCTAATCTTTATGGTTTTAACTGTGTTTATGTATTGTACCCAGGACTATGTAATATATAACGTGATTTGAAAAGAGTGTCCATGGAGTTTCTTGCCCATTCTTCTCCACGAGATCTACTATTTTTGAATGGGCAACTACAGTCCATTCACAGTTATTATGCCTGTGGCTGGACTGTAGGTAGCTTATTTTTGACTATGCAAAAGTGCCTGTCATGGTTCTATTTGAAATAAATGCTTTGAGTTTGAGTTGAAATGTGGGTTTAATCTCTGCCTAACCGAATGACAAGGCGTGATGTTGTTATGTAATATACTGTGTATCAAAGTAGTCTATCTGTCTAAAGATAAAGATATGTAAGTATCTTTTTTATAATCGGGAAGTCAGTCTGTGATAATATTATTATCTTTTCTGTTTACGACCACTTTGTCACGTATATCCTGAGAAATAAATAACTAGGAGTTACCCGCGGTTTTACCAAGGTTTTGTAAAAATATTCTGATTACAAAGAGTTGTCCATGGAGTTTCTTGCTCGCTCTTCACCATAGAGATCTACGCTAGGGAATGGGCAATTGCGTGTCGCGGGTTCGATTCCCGCACGGATCAAATATTTGTATGGCCAACAGGTAGTTGTTCCGGGTTTGGCTTTTTGTGTATGTGAGTCTAAATGTTTGTTAACGCATCCACGATACAGGAGAAATTACTAGTGTGGGGCAAAGTTTAAAAAAATATATAAAGGGTGTAAAAAGACCCTTAACGAAGCCAAAAGGCACTTATTCTCCCCGTCATGGCGATATTTTTTTTGTTCAAGACCATACCTGGGAACCTTCTAGTTACGGAGATATTGGGGGTCAAAGTTCTAACTTTTTCACAAGTTTAAAAAAAAAAAATCGTTTCCCAGTTAAAATTTTTGCGTAAAGTTACGTAGTTTGATGTACAGAATGCTTGGTTGACGGCTTCGTGAAGGGTCTGTTTACACCCTGTATGCACACTATGCACTTGCGTTTGGCATTGTTATGTAAATAAATAGTTAAAACCGTCAAGGTTTTTGATAAGATAGGTCAGTTTACCTAAACAAATAACCTGTATTTATTATTAAATGCACTTCGATTAAAACCTGACCTCAATTCATATCTATGGCGCTAAAGATATGTTGATTATTTTGTTTTGTTTGTTTTATCTTACGATTATTATCTTTTTAAGTAAGTATCATTTTTTTTTCGGAAAACACACCGGTATCTAGAGTTTATTGTTATTGTTCGGAATAACATTGTTATCAATGAGTTGTTTAAGTATTTTAGAGAATATAAAATATATTTATTGACAACAAGTGAATATTTACATTATATACAAACTACAAATCTCTTTTAGTAAGAAAAAATAAAAATGTACAAGTATCAAAACGGTTAAAGGGCGTCAAAAAATTCGTCCACATCGCTATCAACAGGAAAAGTGCCCAGAAGGCTGGCAGCATTGCCACATTGGATGGCAATGCTGATTCTTTGGCCAAAAAATAGGCCCGCCTTCTGGTCACGTGAAGAGTCGACCAACCGCTTGGCGATTGAAAAAAAAAAGATAATGAATTAAGTAGTAATTCATGTTTTTTATATGAGATTATTCATTTGGTGGGTATCAAAGTCGTTATTGGAACAAAAGATCAAAAATTGATCTTCAGAATAGATCAGATGTTCAGTTACGGAACCTAGTGCTCATGTTCAGCTATTGACAGTAATTAAAATGGATGCTGTCATAGTCACACCGGCACTTTTTTATCACATTGCTAGCTCACTCTTCAAGTCTTCAAGTAGCTGAACAGATTTTTCTAAGATCACTCTCGATAAAGTCACCTATCAAACAAAAAAAAAACCAAATCCAAATCGTTTCATGCGTTTGGGAGCTTCGATGCTACAGACAGACACACAGATAAACACGTTGAACTAATAACACCCTCGTTTTTGCCCGGATTAAGAAAGGTCTCCGATATCTGCAGAAGCTTAAGATTTTTAAGGAAATCTATACATATACATATAAAACCCACCTTTAGCAGCCTTGTCCCAGCTGCCTTTAAACATATCCACCGTCGCTGCCCCAGGAGCTGTTTCCCTCGCGTTCACAGTGTACGCCTTCTCCTCATCCTTCAGGTAGACCGTCATGAAGAACCCGCCGCCCAGCCCCATGCTCTGCTGGTTGAGCAGACCGTTGCAGAACATGGCAGCGACTGCTGCATCCACAGCTGAACCATTCTTCGTGAGGATTTCTCTGCAACGATGAAGACATCATCTTATTACTATTATAAATGCGAAAGTTTGTGAGGATGGATGGATGGATGTTTGTTACCCATTCACGCAAAAACCACCGAAGGGATGTGGATGAAATTTGGCACACAGATAGTTTATAACCTGGATTAACACATCGGATTCTTTTTATCCCAGTAATACTCTCCCCTGGGACCATATTTGTATCCTATCACAAGCTATTTACAAGGCAGATGTAAGTAGCAGCGCCGGGAGGGGACACCCTAGCCCTAGAAGAACATGCACTGCCCTTATTGGCGATGTTCTTCAGAAAGGTCAGATGCGTACACGCAGCCGGGCGTGCGAATGTGACCAGTTGAATGAATGTATGAATGTGAATGAAGCGAAAGGAGTTCTTATGTAAGGCGCGATTTAAACAGAGACGGCGTAAGGTAAAGGCGCGGCGCAGGCGACGCGCAAGCATGATGCCGCTTCAAAATGTTCGTAGGCGACGTGTCGTGAAATCGTGAAGCTTATTTTTTGTAAAAAAAAAAACGATAGAATAATGGCTAGGATTTGTTTGAGAAATGTAGACGATAAGGACTTAGCATTAATGATACTGAAATTATGACTGAAAATCAACGTAGACATACTTATTCTTTAGCTCTTTGTTTACATTCATAGAAAGTGTTGTTATCTCTTTATCACCGTTTATTTACCGACGCTATCAGTTACTTACCTGCCTACAGTACTTAGCTTAGTACTTAGTACTCTGTAATACTTACCTATACCTAATTACCTACTCTATTATTAAAATCAGACAAAACTCATGATAATTTTTTTAACAATTTCTTTACCTATTTTTTCAGGTTATCTTATTTAACCTTTAATTAAGGTTTATTAAAGCTTACTTTGTTGAATCCCCGATGGAATCAAACACGTTATTAATTTCTTATTTGTAAAATGAACACAAATAGGCTCGCCCCCAATTACATGGGACTTAAACATATCTAGCGAACCTGTGTACTACTAGATACACCTCTTTTTTTTCTAGATACGCCTTTTTTTTCGCCTGCGAAATCATCGAATTACCCCCCTCCCTCCGCTTTGGGCGGAGTGGAATTGAGTGTCAGACTTGTATTGACTAAAACCCATCCATGTTCCTTCTTTGCCCTTTGTGTTCCAGGGCCGCGGTATCTCTTTCGAACAGTCCCGCAGCCCAGATACACCTCTGCCTAACCCTTCGGGTACTAGAGGCCAGATGTTATGTGTAAACAAATATATCCCCAGGTATAACTTACCAAATTATGTTATGTTAAAGTTCCATAATTTTAAGGGATCATCCGGACTGTCATTAAGGCTCCGATTTGTCAACGTCATCAGAGTAACTATACATTGCAGTAACACATAGTACTTCGACATTACCAACACAGGCTCAGTTGTTAGAGGTCAGGTTGGGTCGATATTATCCGACGAGGCTAGCAATATACTGCCTTTCGCTCTCATCTCTGTATGTACTATCTTCATAAGTACATATGTCTATTAGAGAGGGCTGAGTATAAATGTACTTATCATCTCTGTAGATGTGTTTTGGCTAGGCTCGGGGTGTGATTTCAAACCCTCTCGTGATGTCTCATCTTGGTCGCTTAGCATATTTTGTTGGAAACGGTCAATGAAGGTCAAACAGACAACAGGCGGTTAAGTATAAAGGATGTAAAAAGACCCTTAACGAAGCCGAAAGGCACTTGTTCTCCCCGTCAATGCGATCATTTTTTTGTTCTATACCATACCTGGGAAACTTCTAGTTACGGAGATATTGGGGGTCAAAGTTTCAACTTTTTCACAATTTTTTTTTAAATACATGTTTTTAAAGTAAGATTTTTACTTTAAACAGCCCCACTACCCCCGTACTACTCAATCCATCCATCAGCACAATGTTCTGAGTGCGTTACATTGAGTCCTACCGTAAAACGTGATTTTTCACCCAAAAAAAAAAGTCGTTTCCCAGCAATAATTTTTGTGTAGGGTTACTTAGTTTGATGTACAGAATGCTTAGTTGACGGCTTCGTGAAGAGTCTGTTTACACCCTGTATAATGTTGTGTTTATGACAATCGTTCGTCGAAGAGTTCTATTGGACGATTTTCTTAATATAACAATAACTTCAAATATTTCGACGCCCCGAAAAGCTCAGGATTGGTGCCCTGAAACAGTGACACGGGGTCGCGGCAGACCACGAAGGAGATGGCGGGACGAACTGGATGACTTCCTTGAGAATTGTATAGAAGTAGCACAGAATCGTGACCTTTGGAAGGAATGGAGGCCTTTGCCCAGCAGTGGGACAATATGGACTAGCTATAATATAATAATTTCGGCGCTTGTTTTGGCTCTTATTCAAATGTTTCGTTTCTTGATGTAGGTCTAACCACAAATAAATAAACTGTCATTCTAAAACAGGTAAAAACAATAACAATTAATTAAAATATCTCTAACTTCAATTAAGGCAACTAATTGGTTGTACGGATATTAATAGCACATATTTATCATTATCCTCAAGAACAATAAATATTATGAACCATTTGTTGTTGAATGCACGCCTTTAATCCACGAAGGGTTAGGCAGAGGTGTACATAATAGAACCTACAGATTCCGCCAGTTATGTTTCAGTCCCATGCAGTGGCGTAGCTAGTCCTGGTAGGGCCCTGTATCAATTTTTTTTGGGGGCCCTTTGAACCGTGCGGCGAAGCCCAAAAAGAGGAGAAAAACAAACAAATGATTTTTGCATAGCATCCTGACTTGCATCAAGAAGATAGAAAATTAGAGCATTCTGAAAGGGTTTAAGTTTTCATCGACAAGCGAGTTCGAAAAACGGTGCTTTCTGGACCGTGATTGGTAAAGTCTTCATCAAAGAGTGAGCGAAGCGATCTCAAAAACTGGAGCTTTCTGGACAGCGTTAAGTTATATTTTCATTTTATCTTTTATCAAGAAAAATATTTGATATTGGGCGAACATTTTGTGATTTTTTTCCTCATCAGGGGCCCTTGTTACTCGGGGGCCCCGTATAATTGATACGGCTCATACGGCGGTAGCTACGCCCCTGGTCCCATGTAATAGCCATTGCCATCATCCGGGCAGAACTCCAGACTCCGATGCTGCAACTGAGAAATTCTTGTTGGAAAACCTGAATAACACTTTGCCCGACCTGGGAATCGAACCCAAAACCTCATGCTCAGCAGTCGAGTCGCAAACACATGCCCAACGAGGCAGTCACGTAGTCATGTTCCTATTAATCGATTTTTCTAATTTCCGTAAAACGATAAACAAACGAATGACACACTCTAGTTTTATTACGTTTAATTCTCACGAAATAAAAATGTTTCCTATGCGTCATATCATACGAGTTCTACACATTAATTTAATCTCATAATAATTTATTGCATAATATTCGTTACGGAAATTGGGATTCACACACCTTCCTACGTTTGTTTTTATACAGATTAGATTAAATGTGTCACTTTGAATTGGGTTAAGATCAGCAATAAACAATAACATTAGGAGAATTTATAGGTCTAGCCTGCTTTTTATCTGGCACATCGCGTACTATTTTCTTAATATACAAACTGAAACCCATTTCCCATACCTACATTTTGTAAATCAGTGCCAAGGAAACGACCGAAATATCGGAAAACAGATTTTAAAAAAGATTGGCGATAATTTGCTGATCGAAGCCAAAATGGCTGACGCTAGGTATTAAAATAAACAAAGAAAATACGTTTATTAGGCACATGGCGTAAGTGCAATGTACTACATCTACATAGATATTAATATTATACAGGGTGTAAGGGACAGCCCTCCACAAACTGACAAGGTGCATTCAGCTCCTTATTTTGATTCATATTCCACCGGAATTTTTCGCCGGAATCATTATTATTACTATTTTTTTCAGTTACTATTCCTTTATTTCAATGTTAAATTACATTCCCGGTACGCAGCACTCCATTTATGTAAATAATACGGCTAAAATAAAAAAAAAACAACCATGGATGTTGAAATACTCTAAGGAACGACGCGTGAAATCAGCTGTTCACTTCCTGCCTAGCAACAGGGTACAACGTACTCGTTGTCGCGCTTGCCGTTCGCTACGTGCGTTTTGCCACGGTAACGATACATTGTGTTTGAGGAAATAAAAAAAACATATTTATTGGATTCCTATAACATTCCTGAAATTTTCCCCACGGTCCTAGAGTTTCAAACCAAACGCTTCGAAAATATAGTTGCCAATAAAGTTACTATATTTAAAAGAATTTAAAACTAAGCAAGATAAAATCATCATATGCGACTTGCGCTAAATAGGCCCAGTTTAGCAAAATTATTCAGCAATTCAGGCACCTAATTTTCAAGTGTATTTTCGACCCAGACACGATTAATGATTTTTTTAAATACCGTTGCTTCATAATAAAACTCGGATAATCACATCTTAGTCAAAATATAAACAATATGTCTCGGAACAGTCATAGGTTGTAAAACAATTCCGAGAAATATTTCCATTTTTACAGAAATTTCTTATCGGTTCCGAGTGCAAGCACTTTGTTTTAAAACGATAACTTTAATGAAGAATGCGTTAACATTCTCCAAGATTTCATCATTCTGTTTAATAATAATAAGAAAAAAAACTGGTATGACTCGTTCTAGTGTTTTGATTTTAAATCACGTGCGCATACGCAGAACTTTTAATGTTTTGGTAAGAAAACGAGATTTTTTTTATCAATAACAAAGGTGTTTGCAATAATATTATTGTATGTGTCATTGTTGATATTTTACTGGCTGATTAATCTGTTAAATATGGTGGAAATAAAACCTTTATCATATTAATAGTTCTGCAGGAACTTATTTCTTAAAAAGTCTTAATCATCATTATTCATAAGAAATTACCAATTAAAAATATAGTCTTACATCATATTAATTTAAATTCGATCGAAAGATCAAAATCATTCTAGAAATTTCTTTAACATCATGGACTTGACTTCCAAGCTTAAATGGAACTGGGTTTGCCATGCATCATAAGCCGGGGGAGCAATGGGCTAAAATAACCACACAGTGGGTCCCAAAACATCAGTAAACGGCAACGCGGCAGGCCCAGAAGGAGATGGCGGGAAGAACTGGACTCTTTTCTCAAAGATTGGCCAATAATAGGCACAAATGGAAGGAGGGAAGGGAGGCCTTTGCCCTGCAGTGGGACACAAATGGCTGATAAATAAATAATGATGTCATTAACTAACTAATCACCAATCATTGTCTGGTAAAAAGTAATGGTTCTTATTAACAATTAGTGGTTAATGGCGTGACTGTGGCTCACGAAGTAACCACAGATCTCTCTTGTAGTACTTTCACACTTATTTTACCTCTGAGAGCAAGTGAAAAGAAACTTTATATAAACGTCAATAAAGATCACTGTGACACAAAATCAGAGGTAACATAAGTGTGAAAGAACTTTAGTGTCTTGGGTTAACATCATTATAAAATATCGTATGTACACATAATGGGTGTAAAAAGACCCTTAATGTAGCCGAAAGGAACCAAACCTGGGATTTTTTCAAACTTTTTTTTTAAATACAAGTTTTTATTTTTATAAATTTACTTTATTCCTAATTCCTGACCAATATATGACCTCTGTACAATAAATGGCATCCACCAGCACAATGTTATGAGAACTTTATATTGAGTCCTTCCGTAAACCATGACTTTTCACCCCAAAACGAAAATCATTTCCCAGCAATAATTTTGGCATAGTCACTAAATTTGATGTGTACATACAGAACGCTTGGTTGACGGTTTCGTGAAGGGTCCGTTTACACCTTGTAGGTTGCGCTGTCGAAGATGTTAATCTTTACTAAACAGGCAGGCTGCACCTATATATTTTATTTTAGGTTTTTTATGGCCCCGTAGCCTCTTGTTTTGTACTGCTGCGGCTATCTTTAAGATTTTGCTGATCTTGATAGTCCTTAACTTTTTTATTCACTCACGACTTAGTTCTTTGTTACCACTTTGGCTAGTCATCCTTATCTTCAAGAACTAGCTTGTTGCTTCTTAACGTCTCGTCTGTTCTTAGTTCTTGGTTTTTGCCATCGGTGAATCGATTAGGTACTGCTTTTTTTTTTTAACGGATGGGAAATCATCAAATAACACCTCCCGCTCTGGGTGGAGTGGGAGGGAGTGTCAGACTCTTACTAACTAAAACCCATCCATGTTCCTTCTTTGCCCTTTGTGTTCCAGGGCCGCGGTGTCTCTTTCGAACAGTCCCGCACATTTATTATTCGCTTCAATATAAAGAATGACTTCATTGTGTGCACTGTACAGGTAATCACTTCCAGATGCAATATCTTATTTACCTTTTATGACTACGGAAATAGCCTGTCTTCTTTCGATCTAGTTGCCTCTCTGTCCTTTGTTCCTAGTCGGCCTTTCATTAAGTTTTTATAGCCAATAGCCCTATAACTTTGTACTTTCTACTTTTTACTCTGTCGTGGTATAAGGTAATAATTCTTCGAACGTTTAATGTACAGTGTATGTAACATTTTATCTCTCTTAGACACGATCAATGACCTAACTGGTTATAGAAGTTTTAGAGCAAAAAATATTACGTATCCATGAATTACTTTGTCCGTTATATGATCTCTCTTAGATGGTATCTTTAATATCGTCTAGTTGGCTAGGTGGGCGTGCATTTTGAGTTGAGAAATTTTTTGGCGTGCCCGAAACAACTGGATTTTTATGGCAAAAAATATATTAATGTTGCGAGGAACTTGGTAACCAATACGGAATAGCATCTATTTGAATAGTTATCTCATGGATAAAGGTGTCGTTGTTTCCATAGATCTATAAAAAACTCCAGTAAAATAATAACTATTTGTTCGCAGAAGTCCGTTTCACTATCCTTACTAATGACATTTTAAATGGGAAATTATTATTCGGGTGAATAAAAATGTAATGGGTGAATAATATACTGATTGGGCGACTATTATACCAAGTCAGTAACTATGTATTAATCCGGTTATTGCGGCAAGGAGAACATAAGAAGCAAGAGCGAGCGAAGCGAGCTCGGGACTTGTAGTACCCCGACTCTGACAGGTGAGGTTCGAAGGGGACAAGACTATATTCCAAACTGATTCTATTCTCACTTTTCTCAGATCAGATCTCTCAGATCTACTTTTGAAAGATTTAAGTTCAGGTCAGTAAAAGATAACTTTGTTGTTTCTAAGATTATATGAAGAAATGACCTCTTCAAATGAGGAGTCATTGAGGGTCAATTCAAGTACGTACCTATTCATTTCTCTTAATAAACGTCATAAATGTTATATGCGTAGTACCATATTTTGCTAACAATACGTCAATGCATAGTAAACTGATGTTTTTAGTTCACAATCAGCTGTTTTCTCTTTCTTTATGAGTGAGTTAATCTTGGGTTCAGTTTAATGGTTCACTAGGTGCCCTGTGAGTGATAAATGCTATTGTTGTTGTATATTGTTTTAACAATAGTTGTATTGATTCTTTTTATTGGGCAACCAGCAACAGCACTGTAAATAATGATCGAAGTATAATATAAGGTTAATGTACCTAACAGTTTCTTATTGGTTAGCACCGCACATGCCCTCAACGTAGGAACTGTGCTACAAGCACACAACACCTTACTGACTAGAAAAAGAACCATGTTTACTATTTAATTTTAAACATAAAAATAAAATTGAACTAGACAATTAAACACAAAACAGATAAGCAAAAATGCCACGGCAAAATGTGGAGAACCTTATTTTAAAATAACATCTATGTTCTTATTACCCATGTTTGCAAAGAAATAAATGATTTGATTTGAATGATTTGATTTGATTTGAAAAACGCTGGACTAACAAAATTTTGGAACACACTGCCAAATCTCATATCAACTGATGGAATTTGTTCACAAAATAGCAATTAGGTAACCATTCAAATCTGGCAACAGGTGAAAAACAAACGGGTTTTTTTTCTGGTATAAAACTACTATACTACTATAGGGTTTTTAAAGTTTGGTGGTCTGATCCGATCCAAATGAGAAGAAACTTCGTGAGAAAACTGGGTTTAAAACTGGACCTGATTATCTAAAATCGCCAGCAGGCAGTAAAAACGTGACTTAGTTCTGTAGGTAGGTGATGAAATGCAGGTAGTATTATTATGTCGAGTATTCTATTCCCAAAGGGGCTCAAAGACTACGGCCAATGTTGTCCATATAATATCATTACCCTTGCAAAAGAATTACTAAGAAAATCAGATTTTAGCAACACTTTGGATACTGGAACTATTTGTATAACAACCCCCTATAAAATTTACATAGAAAATTTAGAATCAACCTTATGCTCCAAGGGTTAGGCAGAGGTGTAACCAATAGTACCTCGGTCCATATTTCGGCAGTTATGTTTAAGTCCCATGTAATAGGGGATGAGCTTACACTCATCAACCGGGCACGATTCCAAATAAAAAAATACTTACATAACAAGCAAAATGTCTGCCTAACACCATATAACCTTCGGTGAATCAAGCCAAATCTATATATATTATATATTAATATTATAAAGCTGCAGTGTTTGTTTGTTTGTTTGTTTGAACGCGCTAAACTCGAGAACTACTGGTTCGAATTGAATAAATCTTTTAGTGTTGGATTGTCCATTTATCGAGGAAGGCTATAGGCTATACAACACCACGCTACGACTAATAGGAGCGGAGCAGCAATGAAAAATGTTGCAAAAACGGGACGGGAAATTACGCGGACGAAGGTCGCGGGGAACAGCTAGTCATATATAAAGTTATGTGAGAAAATGTAGTAGATTATGCGTAGTTGCCAAACAATAAAATACTGTTAACGTGTTCAAACAGTAATTCAATCCAGTTTTATTTGACAGCGAAGCAGTAACCTGATATAAATCACCACAGAAATGTTGAATGACATGGAAAATTTTGCAGGAAATACTCCGTTGCTTGGAATATTTTACTATGCGGAAAGTTATAAGCCATCCAGTGATAACACTGCGAATTACTTTGTGGTACAGTTAACTGATAACAATGACCGTTCAGTTAACGTGTGGTTAACTGTTCACTTGTTCCAACACTGTATAAACTAGAACATATCACACATTAGTTTATATTTAATGGTTTGGCTTTCGCAATAACATGAAGAGAGTTATTTATTTGCGCATGTGTTGTTTGTTTTTCAGGTTTGACCTAAAATCAATTAGGTACAATTGTTTTGAATAACGAGAACATACGAATTCTTTCGATTTGTTTTGCTATTTTCATAGAGTTGAACAATTTGTAATAAGGATTTAATATTACTTAATATGTTTTCTGCCATGATCATCATGAAATACCAGTAGAAATGTTGGGGAACTTGACTGTATAAGCTCTTTAAATAATAAGACTGCAGATCGGGTGAAAAATACATGTGCTCCGTGTAATAGTTCTCTTGTACAGTACTGAGTGACATTGACAGTTAAATCAGATTTAAAAAAGTAGAAGTTTAAAAAAAAAATGCTGGCTGAAATGTTAGGTCGACATTCGACGCACCTATTTTCGAAGGAGAGAAGTCCAAAATAACTAACGGCCATGTCTATTTCGAAATGTTTATTTTCTGTAAATGCAGCGACGCCGACGGTTTGTCAATGTCTGTTTCAGGATTCATCGTGTTTTGTTTTTATTTTTATGCAGTATTTATTTAGCTGAGTAATAATATCGAATGTGTGTCCGACGGTAATTCTTATCAGCAAAAATGACGGGTTTCCATAAATACTTTCATCCCCTATACAACTGCTTTAGTGCTCATTTACGGAGACGTTGCGCGTTTTTTCCGTTTACGGAGAGGCGGCGCGTGCAGCGGCCCGCGTTATCACACGCTCAAACACAAACATAAATGGCAATGTACGATGTTGTTTACGGAGACGCGGGGCGTGCCCCGCCGCGGCGAACGCCGCGGGCGACGCGGGAGTGTCATCTGCGATATGTTCGTATTTGCGCGTTTGCGCGTTTGACGCCGCGTTCACCGCCGCGTTCGCCGCCGCGTTCGCCGCGGCGGGTAACGCGGCAACTTCAAGCGAACGCGCGTAAAAACGCTTCTCCGTAAACGCTCTCATACATCGCCATATGTTTGAATTGAAAGCGGGCCGCGCCGCGTCTCCGTAAATGACCACTTAGAGGGTGAATTTCCAAAAAGAATGCTTCACCATTCTAACTAATGTTACATCATCATCATATCAGCCCGGAATCACTCACTGCTGGGTATAGGGCTCCCCCTTTTTCAGCCACATTTCCCGGTTCTGTGCGTCCCTTATTCAGGTTTAATATGATTTATTGTGTATGTGGAATTAAAATAGTTTTAGGCACAATTTACAAATAATTAGGTATCAAAGTTTTATGATTTCGTTATGAAGAGAAGCGTTATCCGTCGGTGAATTTAAGATTTTCATTAAGAAGAAAATTAGTCAATTTATACTTATTTTTTTAATCTGGAAGTATGGTAACTCTGATTACAAAACACAAGTGGAAAAAGTTTAACCCTTTTATTTTCTCTTTCGAATAAATCCGAAGTACGGCAACAGCTGCTAAATATATCTCACCAGCCACCGGATCAATACCATGAATGATACTGATACTGGCGCTGAAAGATGTGATTTTAGCACAGACTCAAATAACTTTCCGACCAATCTAGTAGTTTAACAATAATTGGCCTGCCGAAACTATTTAGCATTTGATCTGGTAACTGGTTTATACAAGGTGTAAAGAGACCCTTCACGAAGCCGTCAACCAAGTATTCTGTACATCAAACTAATTCTACGCAAAAATTACTTTACTGACTTTTTTTTTTTGGTCAGAAATCACGTTTTACGGTAAAATTCAATGAAATGCACTCAAAACTTAGTAAGTACTGATGGATGCTTTCAATAGTAAACGTCATGGAGCTAATTTGAGTAGGTATAGTTAAAACCTTTAAAAGTGGTATTTAAAAAAATACTTGTGAATTTTTTTTTAACTTTGACCTCCAATATCTCCGTAACTAGGAGGTTCCCAGGTATCAGTTCAGAAAAAAAAAATCGCAATGACGGGGAGAACAAGTACCTTTCGGCTTCGTTAAGGGTCTTTTTACACCCTTTATGTTTCCAGTTTCACGTTAGTATGGAGGTATCAATCTCAGCAATGATGTGTAAAATCTTTATTTCTATAACAGTGTCACTATTTTTACAGACATGTACAACATAAAGAAATAATGTCCCACACATAGGTCCTCTGCGACCTCTGTTGGCTCCCGCACTAGGTTTGTACTTGTGACTTGGGAGGTAGGGCTCCTCTATTAATAAGTCATCACTTATGTCGTGAAAAAAAAGACTTGAAAAAAAAATAGCAAACATAAATAACTTTTCAAAGAGAACTTAGTTAAAAACGTATAAGTAAGTTGAACAACGAATAAGTTGAAGTGTACGAAATCCTATTCTAAATTGCCAAAGAGATCAGAGATTCATCCCTATACTTAAAATTCAATATACCTAATTCAGATTCACTTTATCTCACCACATACTAATAGCTGATTTATTTACCATCTATTGCTTAACAGATACAGTCACGTGGCCTACCGTAGTCTAAGCAGTGCTTAGTAGGCAGCCATTATACGTGACTAAAATCGAAATTGTCTTACGATGACCATTGAGTGCCTATATTGATATCTATGTACATATATTACGGTCCCGAGCACCAATATGTTTATATTTAGGTATCGAAATACAAGAGCGATTTTCTTGACGAATAACTATTGTAACTCTGAGGTAAATCACCTGTGGGTGCCAAAATACTATATTCGTAACAACATGAGTAGGAGCAAATCACTTTTAAAAGTTCCTAATTGTAGGAATGAGTACCTAAATATTGGTGTTTGTGCATGAACTGTTAATATAATTAGTCCGTTTGGTTAAAACACTTATTATAAACAACACAAAGATGATAATAGCTTTAAAAATAAAGTCTGTTATCTGGCTCTGTTTGTCAGGTCTGTCTTATTTGACCGTTAATGTCACGAATAAAATGTAAACAAATAACCGACTTGTAACAATTCTAATTTATGTTTGTTATCTAATTTTGAATGCCTAATTACTGCTCCATTCCTACGTAAACAAAGACAATGGCGATGGAAGCAATAATTTGTAATCCTAAACGGTTGAATAACTGCACGAAAATGCTGCATTTTTTCCGTTTTGTAAGCCAATAATGTGGGTAACGTAGAAGCGTACAGCGAACAGTACCTATGTGTTTGTTAACTAGATAATCATGTTTATGCATAGGTACCTGCCTATCGGATGTGGCTACGGATGCGTGAGTCTACGTGCTCGCAGTCACTCGATCGTGCATGAAGCCAAAGTAACGCTAGTTTTATGTTCAAAACAAACGTGACTAAATGTTTACTAGATTATGTAAGCGGTTCACCCATAAGATTTGCTCGTTCGATTTTTCTACGACGCAAAATGTACTGTGTAGGTGTGTGTGTAGTGTAGATAATAAACGGGCAAGGCCAGCCACCTCGCGGTCTACCGGCTCGCTCAAGGTTGTTTTTGTGTATAAACACGAGTCGGGCGATCGATAGTGTGGGCGATCAACCGCCGCGCAGCCAGCGGACGGACGACCTCGCACGCTACGATTTTCCGCCGCAAAAAAACAATGAAACCACTGAATAGTCTTAGAATTATAATTTATTTGCCTTAAATTATTACAGTCCTACAAGTACCTACCTCAGGAAAGATACAGAACATAATAATCTAACTAGGAATAATAACACAGCAGTTGTGAGCTTTACAACAAGCTCAAATAATAATAAGAGTTGAGATCAGTGGTGGAGCGGTGTTAGGTGCGGCGCGGGGCGCTCAGCGGGGGCGCAGCGCCCTCGGCCTCCGCAGCCTGCTGCAGTGGTGCGCCAGGTAGAAGCCCTGCGTCAGCAGGAACCGCCGCGGGTGCTCCGTTGATCTCTGAGACGCGTGGCGGCCGGAGCTCTCCTCCGGGATCCGCCATAATGTCCTCCTTTCGCTCGGCATTTCGGTTGTCCTTATGCAAGCCATTGTTCTCAAGTCCAAAGATCCATTTAATGCTTATTGGTGCTGGTCTTCTTATTGTTCTCTGTGTTCACCAGCTTGGTGACGATCTTTCTGGAATGTCCGGACGGGTCGAAGTGGTTGGTGTGCTCGTTGACCTCCTTCTTGGTGCGCTGCTTGCCGCTGTGGCCGGAGAAGATGTGCTTGTCGTGGTCAAAGTTGTAATAGTCGTACTCGTCAAAGAAGGCTTCGGACATATTTACGTTTGGATTGATGTAAATATTATTGAAATCACGGAAAATTTGTCGCAGTCACAACTGACAACGTTACTCAAGATTTTGTTTTCACTGAATGTTAAATAAAATGGCTGCGCGCGGCTTTTATAGGCCGCCAGCAACGGCAGCAACACGTCACCGCGCGCATGCGCGTCGATAAAAATTCTCGAACCGTGATTGGTTGAAACACCGGCGACCCGGTTATGAAGGATGTTTTGTTTATTTATAGAAGTTTGCTTGTGTGGGAAAGCCGGCTCGGCGAGTGTGCCGTGTTAGGAAATTAATTTTCTACCAACACGTTGTAGATGTTGTGGTGGCATTCTTATTATTTTTGCAGGTTTAATATTGGGAGTTTAGAGGTTTATGTTAACTGGATTTTGGGTTCTCCACTATTGTATAAGCTTTTTATTCGTCTAACTAATTCTCTTCTCTCTTAATCTTAATTCCATAAAGTGGCATAAGCTGACTAACAGCTCTAAAAATTCAACAGTTTTGTAGGTACGTCATGTCGATTTTTCAGTTCATTAGATGATTGAATCCATAATACGTAATAATAGGCAAAAAATAATGTGCTCAAGCGACTGCTGAGCATGAGGTCTTGGGTTCGATTCCCAGGTCGGATGGAAAAAGTGTAATTGAGTTGACCCATTAGGAATTTCTCAGTACCAGCCACGGAGCTTGAATTTGTGCCCTACTGATGGCAATAGGTTCTCCCCTATTACATGAGACTAAAACATTACTGGCACACTAAACTTTTTCTATTACACACACCACTGCCTAGCCCTTCGGGGATAACTGGTGTGATGATAAGTATTGTTTTAGTTACCGTGTATTACAGAAAATGTACCATTGTGGTAGTAAAATAACTGCCGAGGCAACACTGAATGCCGGCTCAATGTTACCGCGACTATACCACGTATACATTGATAATATTATGTGAACACCTATAATATAGAAAACTTACAGGAGTTATAGACGGTTGGTCAATATGCAATGTAATACGGTACGATAAGAATACAACTATACGTATAGATGAAATTTAATTCAGACGTACAGCGCCATCTAGTATCGAGCAGCAGCTGCTTGAAAGTTTGTTATGAAAACTTGAGTGGCGAGTTTGACGAGTTTTCTAGAAAAGTTACAGTGTAAATTACTCTCACTACATAGAATGTGTACATTGGAGAGCAGGCATTTAAAATATAAATTAATGCGGTGTTTTTGCTGCAGAGCTGGGTGGCAAAAAAAGTAGGGAAAATCTAATTGCCTTCGTTTAAAAAGTAAATAAATAAAGAACTGTGTGGTTCCTAGGAAAAACCTCATAAAGATGTCAATTATTGATATTATGAATATTCTAGTACGTAACTAGGACTGCGTGTATTCAATATTTGGACCCGTTCATTTAAGATAGGTGAAGTTCAATGAAATTCATTCCTAGCTAAAGATCACGGGTCAGTAAAGTGCAGGTGAAACAGAAACGCACTATATTGGTAGGTGCAAATAAGGGCACAGGTAGCCGACTTCTTAATAATCTTACTTGAATGTTCCTACCCACGACTCAATTTGGTTGCTATAGGTACATATTCAAATTGAATGGCAATTAATGTGAACCCTTGTAATGTCAGCATTATGGTGGCATTTGGATCTGCTTAAGATTAGGTACATACCTGCCAATTTGTGAGCATTGAGGAGCGTCCGTGCAAACAGCAGCCTTTTGGAACACATGGAGACGGGAGGCCGAAGGTTTCAACGGCTCAATAGGATCGGGAGGTTCAACCGTCCTCCGTGAAGCATAGTCGGCACTCCCGATGAGGTATCCACTTAGTGCCGAAATGAAGACCAAGACCACTAGTGCTGAGATGACGATTTTTGTCTTGAGTTTATACGGTCTGAAACAAAATTATGAGGTTATTAACGCCATCTGTTATCGAGTAGCAGCAACTGTTTTTGCGTCGCACTGCAAGAGTTATTTGTAAATACTGTGCTTTCAGAAAAATAATACTGTGTTTCTTGATCTAAAATATGCAAACTTTAGGCATGTAACTAAACCATACACTTCTCACTCACTTCTCAGGATAATCGTCGTCATCATGGCTAAAATTGCCTTGAAATATGGTAAACCTATTGATAGGGGACACCAAGCGTATGGTATCTATGGGACTGTCATCGGCATGGTTGCTTATAAAGTTCCTTCTGTGCAGACCGCTTCGTAGGTGATGCTTCATGCTGTTTCAGATATGACAGGTTATCTCCTTCAGCGGCACATAACAACATAACCTAAACACTTTCCCATGACGGTTTCACCATGCCCGGATGTACTGGAACTTTGTAATCAAGGAGAGGAATCGTGTTTGTGTTTTATTTTGCTTTTTATCGCGTAACAAGGCTATTATTAAACCTTTGACGGTGCGTGTGACGTATACTCTGAATTGGCAGGTGGTTACGTCGTGAACTTGCTTGCGGGTATCGTGAAAATCGATAAAAGAACAGCTGTTTTCAGAGTTTTCAGCCTTCGTTACGGTTTTCTTAATCTAAGACAGATGGCGATACCGGCGCCACATATGTACTTAAGGAAAACTTTACAGTAGGTATGTATAAATAATAATCGCTAAAGAAAATATTCTAAACCGCCTGATGTTTTTCCTGGGTTCAATAATTTTATGTTGCGTTTTATATAAAGTCTGCAATGATATAATTTTCAGGCGCTTACAATAAAATTTTAAGAGAAGTGATTTTATATCAAACACGTTTTTTTATTGGTAACTCTGTGTGTAAAACGATAGAGGTAAGATTAAGATAAGATTTAACTATATAAGATGTTAAATCTCTTTCTAACCTAATTAATATTTAACCCGAACGCAGCGCAAAAGGAAGGTAATGTTTTTAATTACTTAAAAAAAAAAAAATTAACATTTTGATACCACCCACCGCAAACGCCAAAGGTGTAGTCACGAGCAATAATATGTGAACACGTACCAAAATTCAAAAGCAATTTTCTCGAGAAATAACGGTTTCTACATTGAGATAAGACCTATTTCGTAATAGTGTGGCTTCGAAAAATAAAAACCCAAAATCGACACTAGCGAAAGACATTGATATTCGTATAACTCGGTTTTCATCATTACGCGTACATCATCGTCATCGGTTATGCGAAAACCTTAGTGTTTTTATTAGTCTTGTTCATCCTCTTCCAGTAGGTAGCTATTAGTGTCGTAATTGGGGTTTTAGTTTTCAACTTCATTTCAAATATTTATGAACTCAGAATTTAAGATTACGAAAATTAAGTCATAATAATCATAATCATAAATCTTTATTTATCTCGACATCAGAAATTACAGGCGCTGGTAAATGCACAATAATAATAATAATATCTTATATAGAGAAAGGTGTCTGAAGTAGGAAGGTATTGAGGTACAGATCACCTCTCCGGCTTAGATATAACATTTATTTATATCTAATATAGTAAATTATCGAGAAAACGTTCTTAGGTTTTACACTTGTTTGAAATTGTTACTTGATGATTACCTGTCGGGGTGCGAGTCTGGTAACCGAATGAGCACATGATGTCTTTTCTTCTTGCCGTCCGCTTTCCCGGGCTTTTTCAATGAACTTTGTCTTAACAACTGTTTGTCCGACATTTTAAATGCTTAAATTACTATACACTCATTAAATTTCACTAATGTTTTTGAAGTTTTTCACAGTTTTCTTGTTACACTAATCATTAGTTGTGAGCTGTCGTTTCACTAATTATGAGGAAATAATAATCACAGTGAGATAGGTCAGTCAATCATACTGTTTGATTGCTAATCATCTAGTATGATTGAGCAACACAATTATTTATTGTTTATTTGCTCTTTCTAAACATATGAAATTCCTAAGCAACGGGATAAATGAGAAAAAAAGTGGAGCTTCCAAAAACTACATACGGAATTTCGGTTTTAGTTTATTTTTTTTGAATAGCCACACCCTCCGAGTGTCATTTGTTTTTTGTTTTGCGATAGTACAAGGGTCGTAATTGTCATTATCACCACGCTACTGATAAAGCCTCTTGATAAGTAAGTCTTTGATAAGTAGATAAATTAAGTTTTCAAGATCCTATCAACGTGCTGTTCCTTGTTGAAGGTTCAGTGTCCTTGATCGTGAATCTTTCGCTAGCTATGTAGATTTATAATCTATACTTCAATCATTATCAGTACGAAGACTTCGTTCGGAAGTATCTTCTTCGGAAGCTAGACAATATGTCAAAAGGTAAGAAAAGAGAGTTTTAATTTTACGAAGTATTTATATATCATATATCACCATGGTGTAAAAATTAATCAGCTACCACATGTAGGTTACCTCATTTGAATCCAGTAGGTATTGAAATTTGTATGGGTTAGATGGTCAGGTTGTCAGACTGCGGGTCACTGACTACCTGTAACGACTGCCAAAGATCTACAAATTACAGAAGGGACCAACAACTCAACGTGCTTAACGAGGCACGGAGGAAGCTCTGTAGGTAATGGGTGTTCACCCATCCACGGATCAACATAGGCAAGCGCGGCTTAACCTAAAGATCGACCCGAGCGGCTGTTATTATTAAGCCACGAGCCTCCTCTCTCTCGATGGTGTATATAAAATCATATCATCCAATATGGCCACGGCTTTCTGATACCTACATCCTTTATGAGACTTTTCTCATACAGGGTGTTTCAGAAAGTCGTGGCCTCCGTCTTTGCCCTGCTGTGGGACTTCGGGACAATAAAAGGCTGGTATTATTTTCTGTGCGACTTTCATACTATAAATTCACTTTTATCGGCTTACAATTTTTGATGAGCGAATTATCGCACAGATTTATTTGCGTTTTATATTTTAATCTTTTATTTAGATAATGGAACAGTTCCTTTACCTGTCTCGTTTTTAGATTATATTCGATAACTCCTTTGTTTAAAACAGGATAGCGTATTGTTATGGTTGTTAATAATGTTATGATTAATATGATAAAATAATAATTATTGTACGTGGTTATTGTGTCCAGTCATATTTTTATGATGCTTCGTTGAGTATGACGGGGCGTATAATGAACTTTTTAAAAGGATTATAATTAATTGCCAACGATGACTAAGAGCGACTGCCTCGTTGGCCGAACGCTACTGCTGAGCATATGGTCCTAGATTTGATTTTCAGGTCGGGTAAAGAGTTGTTCGGTGATGGTGTCTGGATTTGTGTCTGATGGATGACAATAGGCGGGGAGCCTATTGTCATCCATCAGACACAAATCCTCGGACTATAGCTTTATTAATTGGTTTTTGACAGTTCAAAAGTGCCTACAAAGTAATTGAGTCGCGGCAATGTAAACAAAACAAAATTGCGTTACTATCAAATTAGCGATCCACACTCGTGACGATAGTAGATACGAAGGACGTCCCTCCTGGTTGTCATGTGTCAGTGATAGCTAGGGGTTCATTCATAACGTCCGCGGCTGTGTTGGATGGCTACCGGCTAATTGTACCTACCAGTGACACGCGTCTGTTATTTATTACATACGCTACGAGTACGTAACGGGTGAGGAAATGGTGTTGTCATACAATCGTATAATATAAATATTCTGCATTCGTAATTTGGAAAACTAGCTTTAATTCCTACGTTAATGAGATTTAGTTTGCGCTGCAAATTCAACAACAGTCAATCTCGCAGCGGTTATTATAAAGTTGATGAAATCATGAATTTGGAAGCTGGCATTTGACCTATGAGGGCGACGGTTAGGCCCGGACTCCACCGAAGCGGAGACAAGACGAGACAAGAGGAGACGTGTTGCCAACCACCAATAGACTTCTCGTCCCCGCTTAGCTTTAGTGGAAGCGGTTGAGCAGATAGAGAAGAGATATCTCGTAATTGTTTAGGCCAGCCTTCGCACTCTGCGACAAGCGCACAGCGAAAACGAGAAGAGACGTGAGCGGCGTGCGGTGAGCGGTGTGCAGTGAGCGGCGTGCGGTGAGCGGCGTGCGTTGAGCGGTGTGCTGTGAGCGGCGGTCGGTGAGCGGTGTGCTGTTAGCGGCGTGCGGTGAGCGGTGTGCTGTGAGCGGTGTGATGCCGCTTTGCACATCTCCGCACAGCTTCGGTGGATACATCCTAGCTCTTACGCCTCTTGTCCTCTCTTCTTCGCTTCGCACATCTCCGCTCGACTCCGCTTTGGTGGAGTCCGGGCCTTACTGAGCACAGTTTACTGTGTAGGTTTCGAGATGTCTCGTAAAAAAAAAACTAAAATAGATTGACTGTGTTGATTCATTACTTCCATCTTTAAATCCAGTATTCTACAGCTATGTGAAGAATCTTGAGCCGTTCAGATTGGTTCGTCTTTTTGCTTCCGCCTCGTGTGAGGACGTTCTTGTACTAAAAGGGGCTTCCTTATATCTTTGCTTGTTAATATTTTAACTAAATATAAAATACGGCCATAATAGACGTACTTACAATGTGTTAAATCGATGTAAATTTTTGACACAGACGCGATATAAATACGGAATATAAAATAACAACTCTCAATTTCAGGACGGGCTCGTGGCTAAATAATCACAGGCGCACGGTTCGGTCTTCAAGGTTAAGCACTGTTTGCCGAGGTCGGGGCTTGGATGGGTGACCATCTATTACATACTGAGTTTCCTCCGTACATTGCCGTTTACGCTGGGTTCGATTCCCGGGTCGGGCTTTTACATCCGAGCCCACTTGGTTCCTGCCTTCTCTAACTTTAAGTGTTTGAGTATTCATTGTCATTGGTTCTTTCAATATTGAACTTTGATGAGTTATCTTTTAGGTACTCATTAGAAGTTCAGTAATCAAACTATGGTTGATATCGGGTAGATATTCCCACTCAAACTTTTAATTGAATAGAAGCTATTCTGATAATAATCCACTTCACACGGAGTGGCTGATAAGTAATGATTGATTTGTTTTGATTGCAGGAAATCGAAATTAATTAGCGGTGAGGAAGCAGTAGTAAATAATCTTTAACGAAGTACAAGGATTTCTCAAGGTGACTGAGAAGTACTTACGTGAGTGATGCTTCACGTGAGTGTGTGACCTTGCGAAGAACAAGAGTAGATAGATAGAGAAGACCCATAAACAACATAAGTACAGTTGCGCATGTTATCTCCGAAGGGTTTGGCAGAGAGAGATTAAATACATTAATGGGCAGAGGTATACCTTAAAACGGGATATTCCTCAAAGCGCGACAATTTTTAAGCGCAACCAACTAAGCGCAACTAAATTATTCCTCTAAGCTATAAGTAGGCAGGAACTTATTCCTTCAATCCATTAAAAAAAAAAAAAAATAGACAAAATATAATAGACCGGATATCGCTGAACATCATCATCATTCCTGCCCTTGTCCCATGTTACTTGGGGTCGGCGCAACACGTTATAGCTTCATGTGCTCCCATAATAAAGGGTGTAAATAGACCCTTAACGAAGCCGAAAGGCACTAGTTCTCCCCGCTATTGCGATCATTTTTTTGTTCTAGACTATACCTGGGAACCTTCTAGTTACGGAGTTATTGGGGGTCAAAGTTCCAACTTTTTCCACAAGGTTTTTTTTAAATACAAATTTTTAAGTTTATACCTTTACTTAAAATACCTCCATGACCCGCGTACTATTGAATGCATCCATATGCACAATGTTTTGAATGCGTTAGATTGAGTTTTACCGTAAAAGTTTATTTTTCACCCAAAAAAAAAAAGTCGTTTCCCAGCCAAATTTTTTGTGTAGGGTTACTTGGTTTGATGTACAGAATGCTTGGTTAACGGCTTCGTGAAGGGTCTGTTTACACCCTGTATATTTTGAGACACTTTGGTCAAGTTCAGATGACTGGCGTAAAAATTATTTTGTCAATTCATCATGCTCATATTCCTCATGGTTATAAAAGGACTCGTAGTACTCGTAGTAACAATGATTAGCAATTTCTAAGTGTGACGTCACTTTTGACGGAGATCGTCAGGTTAAAAAACATCTAACTACCTATTAGCGATCAATCAACTGAGCATATTGCAGCCCGTTACTGGCCTTGGGTCGTTGGTGTAGCGTCATAAGCGCGACTGCTAAGGATGGGGTCCTGTGTTCGTTTCCCAGGTCGGGCAGTGTTATTGGAGTTTTCCATCAGGAATTTGGAGTTCAGATTTTGGGCCCGGTTGATGGCAATACTCTCACCCTTTATTACATGATACTTTAAGGCAGGGGTGTCCAACATAATCTTATTGAGGGCTAAGTTTAGTATTTTTATAACCGTTGCGGGCCAAAAGAAATGCAAAGTGACCTCTACATTTTTTTAAACAATGTTCGCGCCATATTTATTGATGTCTAATAAAGTTTTAAATCGCTCGCGGGCCGGATGAAAAACCTATACCGGCTGCTAGGTGGCCCGGGCGCCGTATTTTCCTGTTTTGGAGTCGGTTAAAACGGTTCTGTTAGTTTTAAACAGTTTTGAATGATAGGGTCGGTTTTAGAATTCAATCTACTACTATTCGATTTGGATCACAAAAAAATAATTAATTAACAGTGGGTACGGTCTATACTCTATAGCCTTGGTCTAGATCTTTCCTTGCTATTAAAATAAATAATAATTAATAACTTTAACTACTGTTTTAAGCTTTCACGGTTTATAACTAAACTTATACTGTCACTTACGGGATATCTTCCGTGATTGTCAATTAGTGTGAGCTCCCGATATTTCGACGCTGTTGCAAGCGCCATGATCGCGACAGTGTTAGTTTTATTACTTTAAGGTCTGTTGACATGCAAGTAGGTTGACATGATATTGAATTAATTATGTTGGAACTAGGTATGTAGGTAAGTGTTTATTGCGCAGTATTTTTGAACACTAGTTAGATAACCATAAACACCTTTCTCTAGGTTTCATAAATAAGTGACACCTAGTTTTTGAAAATGTTTAGAAATATCTCGTGTGTATGTTACGGCTAAAAGCCGAAGTAAGGTTACACCTAGTTCTAGCCGGCACAGACCTAGGTGGATATATATGGATGTTGCGTTGCGCGTTGCGCGTTTGGTCCCAGTTCTAACCTAACCTAATCCATTTGGTCGGTGTGTCCTAGCAATAAAAAGGATAGTTACAGGTCGCACTTAAGTATAGCCGGCTAGAACTAGGTGTAACCTTACTTCGGCTTTTAGCCGTAACAAATATACAAGTAGACACTTAGCCGTACTATAATAATATTATACCTAGTTAAATAAAACTAAAAAAACACGCTTTAATGTGATGTCATTTTATTTCTCGAATTCTTCTTAGCAAACCCTTTCATTTGTTTCCCATATCATGGGACTGTATAAAAATAACTACTTCGCCATCTTTGTCCGCCATATTGGATTTAGAATGACGTCACTTACCTAACCATGCATTGTCATCCAAACTAAACATGTACCTATGCAAAGTTTCAGCTCAATCGGAAATGGGTAAATGTCAAATTTAACTTCAAAGATTTTTTTAACATAGATGTTAAGTTAGGATAATTAGTTACAGGTGAAAAAAATACTAATAAAAGCGTGTTAAAAAGGGGTAAAGTTTGTTAGTTTGGATGTAAGGGAGAATCTCTAAAATGCTCATCCGATCTCATAATTTCTTTCACTGAAGGAAAACTAACGCAAACCTATTTTGTAAAACAAAGCTACACTATTACCGATTACCACTGAGTGTGTTTTTCACGCGGGCGTAGTTGCGGGTATAAGCTAGTTTATAATTTTGAATAGTTTATTGGCTGAGACGTCAATTAGATCCTCAGCCTTTAATACGGTCTCGGGTGAGCCTCCGAAAGTTATTTCTAGCATAGGTTTATCTCATTTAATTTTTAATGAGTCTGCCTTTCACGAGATTATACAGGGTGTTAATTAAATTGCGCGCTATAACTTTGGAGCGGGTTCAGTATCAAAGAACATTCAAAAACTGTAGGTACTGAACAGGACTGTAGCATTTTAATTTTAAAGTAAATACCATACGAAACGCAATTTATAACGGTTTAATAAGTAATTAGACGTAATGTATGGTTAAATTATTAGTCAGTCAGTGTACATTTTACAATATTTTATTTTTTTATTTTGCTTATTTCATTTTTGTATTCCGCAATTGACTCTGAACCTGCCACTGACCATGGCAAGCAATTTTATTAACACCCTGTACAGTTTGATTCGACAAGGCATACAAAAATGCGTGTTTTAACGTGCAAACATGCTAAACATAAGCTACGTGCAACATTTTATTGCCATGTAAACACGCAACGGCAAACGTGCGTCTAGTGTCTTTTTAGTTTTTTTAAGGTAATGGTGGTTTTGGCTTTGCGCTTCAACAGTTCTACAACTTCTTCCATCGATATTAGCACGTTCTATCTCAAGATCCTCCAAAAAAACATACAGGGTGTAAACGGACCCTTCACGAAGCCGTCAACCAAGCATTATGTACATCAAACTAAGTCACCCTACGCAAAAATTATTGCTGGGAAATGACTTTTTTTTTTGGGGTGAAAAATCACGTTTTACGGTAAAACTCAATGTAACGCACTCAAAACTTGGTGCTGGTGGATGCTTTGAATAGTAAACGGGTCGTGGAGGTAATTAAAGTAAAGTTAAAACCTTAAAAAGTAGTATTTAAAAAAAACTTGTGAAAAAATTGAAACTTTGACCTCCAATATTTCCGTAACTAGAAGGTTCCCAGGTATGGTCCAAAACAAAAAAATGATCGCAATGATGGGGAGAACAAGTGCCTTTCGGCTTCGTTCAGGTTCTTTTTACACCCTTTATTTTAACCAAAACAATAAATATTTAAGTGTTCAAAGAAATGCCATTACGAGGTTCAGTAGGCTACTTCGAATGCGTGTGGTTGATCCATTAAATCCACATAAGTATTACAGTAGTGCTGATAATACATCAATGGTTAAAATGATATTAATAAGGCTTTATTTCTGTCTCGTTGGTCTAGTGGTCACAAGCACGACTGCAGAGTATGAGATCCCAGGTTGAATTTCCTGGTTACCCCTTTTACATCAGACTAAAACATAACTGGTATAATGTGGGTGTACTATCAGGTTCTACCTAACCTAACCCTCAGGGGATATCAGGTGTGATGGCACTATTTTATTTATTGTAGGTATTATGTCCAGAGGTCTAATTATGTGCTTTGTTTAAGTGTAAGGAACTCGTTACTTATAAAAAAAAAGTAGTTTATTTAACTAATTAAGAACTGTTTACTTCTTCTTTTATTAACATGTTTTTAGCCTGATTTAAACTGTCTACTCAAATGCACTATACAAAAGCAAACTTGATAGTAAGTATTTGCAAAACAAACAGTGGCTTAGGCGAGTCAGCTTTTTAGTCGATTGGCCATCGATATTATTGAGGTTAAGCTTGGCCTCTTTGACGTAAAAATAAAGTTAATTTAGCATAATTTTATTGCAGAAACGTATCGATCACGAGTCACGAGACTGACATCGATTCATTAAATAACAAACAACTTGTTTCTCAGTACTTGGCCCAAATAAGTCCGCGTTAATAAGATTCCGTAGAAGGTAACCGACATTGATCTTGCTACTGGTTTATTGAAGGAAAGCCATTTTGGGTTTTGGATGCTGTTTGCTGACATTATTTGTGATTTTTGGAGAAAAAAAAGGTAAATGAAAAATACAAAACACCCGACTGCATAATGTTTGGGTACAGATAACATGAAATGTATCACATATCATCATCTGCCTATCCTTTTCCCTACTATGTTTGGGTCGGAATCCAGTCTAACCGGATGCAGCTGAATACCATTATTTGACATGGAGCGACTGCCTGTCTGACCTCCACAACCCAGTTAGTACTGAGTAATACGATACTCCTTGCTAAGACTGGTTGTCAGACTTTCGGGCCACTGACTACCTGTAACGACTGTCAAAGATCTACAAAAGACAGCCAGGACCTACAGCTTAACGTGCTTTCCGAGGCAAGGAGGACACTCGGTTTGTAATGGGTGGTCACCCATCCACGGACAAACCTAGGCAAGCGTGGCTTAACCTGAAGATCGACCCGAGCGGTTACAATTAATGTTGCATTGCATAAGTCTGGAGGGCTCGTTTGTGTTATGCGTGCACTTCACTTGGCGTATTTGTCAAAATTTTCGAGGTATTGAATCAAAACAAAATGTTTTTTATTACTATTGCGAAATAGTTCATTTTGTTTAAATGATAGCAAGGCCAATATTTGCCCAGATTTGCCAAATGTAGTGCATTTCATCAAAATTAAAAAGATGGAAACAAGATATGAATGATAAGTACTTCTAATTTTAATTGTCATACTTTTAAATCATAGTATATAGTCGGAGGTTACTAATTCGCAAACAAACCGAAACATAACCAAAAACATATTTATTACGTATAGTCGAGTAAAATATAGGAACACGTATAAACTGTAACGTTGATCTCATTAGACGAAGCGGGATTGTTTTTGTTCAGCCTCCGAAAGTTTTTGACAAATAGGGGTAAAGAGGCCTTCGCCCTACAAAAGGACAGTAAAAGCCTGGTATTTATTGTCCTTTATTCATCTTTTATATGTACCTATACATTTGAAAATATTGCTTACTAGCTGTACCCCGGCATGCGTTGCAATGCAATTTTTTCTACCTAGTACTAGCTCCTTATATTTTTTACTAATCGGCCCACCTGCCTACTACCTACCGTCTACCTCATGCCTACTTACTACCTACCTACTGCCTACCTACTGCCTACCTACTGCCTACCTACTGCCTACCTACTGCCTACCTACTGCCTACCTACTGCCTAGTAACTGCCTACCTACTACCTACCTACTACCTCGATACCACGAGCTGTATCGAGGAGTACTGCTTTCTGAATCAGGCTCTTGATCCAACCGCCAAGTGTATTTGTTGTATTATTAAGGGTTAAGACTCGAAGCACAGACCTTGAAACTTTTCGATGCTAGAAAAAGCAAGTATATATCTACGATTTACTGGACAGTACTGAAATATGTAAGTAGGTAGATATCTATACCACCTATTTACTTACCCTTGTGAAATATGGGCTCTGCATCAAAATAAATTTACTTTACCTCTTATTAAAATTTAAATGGACTGATATTCCATTTCCAAGTGAATATAATTATAATTATGTAAATAAATAAACTCTCAGTTCAGCTAAATCATTTTCACAAATAATTCCGGAGTGCAGATCACATAGAACGTTTAGTTACGATACATAAAGGATTGTGTCCACTCTAACGTACCATACCATGGCGGTGCTATGAACGTATTAGGCAAAATATATTCTTTGTATTGTAAGTATGAGACTATACCTACTAGACCGTTCTGCCACCGATCAATACCGTCGTGAACTATGGACGTAGCGTATCGGCTCCGGCAAAATATTCTCGCCAGTATAGGGTTTAACCGCGTATGATAACCGTTCTAAACCCGTTACAAACGGGTATGATACGCTGTTGATCCAGTGTAGTGGCCATAATAGTCCATGTCATGTTTGTTTCCGTGCCTGATACGTTCATAGCTTAGTCATGGTATGGTACGGTGTAGTGGGCAGGCTCCTTTATGCTGGGGACAGATTCATGAAATTTTACACATATTGTGACAAATTAGTGGTGTTCATTAGAAACACTAGTTAGGCTTTTGAATAAAACCAGCAAATTATAAATTATCAGTAAGTAGTGTACGGTATATGTTTACCTACATTTCATATTACATTACTTTTTCTTAAAAAAAACGTTGCCTACTAGGAATTTCTCCTGTATCGTGGGTGCGTTTACAAACATTTAAACTCACATACACAAACAGCCAGGCCCGGAACAACTACCAGTAGGTCATACAAATATTTGTTCCGTGCGGGGCTGGAGCCCGTGACACGCAGTGCAGTAGCCAATCGCCTAACCACTGCGCCAACCTTGCCGCCCAATTAACTGAACAAGTAACATTTAATCAAAAGTATCAAAAAACCCGACTACAAATTGTATTAAGTATCCATATAAATATATATTTGTAATTGCCTTTTAATTTCCTTCATTTTGATACCCTTCGCGATAGGATTGGTTGAAAAAAAAAAAATTACGACTTACAATTTGGCGCCAAAAATCCGCCATTTTTTTATTTTTGTTTAAAAACCTATCTTAGGATACTTGGGTTTTTGAGACGAATACAATGATACCTTAATCGTCGAAATCCATCTAGCCATTTGGAACATACGAGGTTTTAAAGACATTTACAAACATACAAGATACGCGCGAATTTACCCTTCCTTGGCAGTCGGGTAAAAATTATATTGCTTATGGGAACTATATGGATTAAATTTATTAGATTTCTTGACAAACTTGATGGTTAAAGACGGTTATAACCAGGGTATCCGACCGACCGGATTTGTCCGGCTTTTTGACACCCCATCCGGGCTTTGTCCGACCTGGTTTTTTGTCCGGAAGAAACACTTTTCAGGCATGCTTAGAAGGGACTTTTCGTCATTAGGGTTTGTTTTTAAGAAAATAGAAAAAGTTAAATGTTGTGTCTGTGTTGTTTTTTTTTGTCCTTTTGTCACGTCCACTAAAAAAGATAGATCAGAAGTCCAACATTTTGTCAGGACTAACCCTACTGGTAGTGGGGTAGTTATTCATAATGATCTGGTCTGTTTTTGATAATGTACCCCTAGGTCCAGATCTAATTTCGCTCGTTTTTGTTCGCACAATGGGAACTGTAAAAATTAGTTGTAGAGAAACTATAAGGATCACCTTGCAATAGGACTTGACTTATATTTTCAACCCCCGACCAGAAAAGAGGGGTATTTAACCGTTTAGATTTCGAGAGCAAATATGTCTAAGTACAGTCACGAACAACAATATGTATGTACTTTCCTAAATTCAAACGCAATTTTCGCAAGAATTAAGGATTGTAACTTGGAGATAGGATCTTTTTAAAAATATGAGTTCCAGAATACTATGTTCATCAACCAACATGAAATTTTAATCAGAACAGTAGGAGAAAAACACTTTTAAAAGTTGTTAAGTGTTTACATTATTGTCACCGTGTCTGTACGACACGGTGATATGGCCGATATGATATGGCCCCCCAAAGATTGTTTACTTGTCATTCTGAAGTACTATCTGGCCATTATGATATCTTGTTGTTCGGTGATAATATTTGTTTTTATACACGCGTAAGGCATGGAAATATTTTCAACCCATGTGGATAGCGATAAGTGAGAAATAGATTTTCTTTTCTTTCACATAGGTAGTCATTAAAAAACAATGTTTCTACTACATCACGCCTGTAACTCCCGAAGAGTTGGGCTGAGGTATGCCTAATAGTGCACTCACATTTCGCCAGTTAAAGTCGCTTGTTAAAGTAAAATAGTTTACTGTCATCAGGACACAGATCCAGTCTCCGAAGTTGCTTCTAAGAAGTGCTTGATGAAGTAAACACTTTGCCCGACCTAGTATTAAAACCAGGACATGATGGTCACAAGTAGCGCTTGTGGCCACTGCACCAACGAGGCAGGAACATCCCAAGTGCAACTATCATCATCTGCCTAGCCTTTTCTCAAATATATTGGGGTCGGCTTCCAGTCTAACGGGACGCAACTGAATACCAGTATTTTACATGGAGCGACTGCCTATATAACCTCCACAACCCAGTTAGTACTGGGTAATACGATACCCCTTGGTAAGACTGGTTGTCAGATTTTTTGGGCCACTGACTACCTAACGATTGTAAAAGATCTAAAAATGACACCCGGGACCAACGGTTTAATGTGCTTTCCGAGGCACGGAGGACACCCATCCACAGACCAACCTAGGCAAGCAAAGCTTAACCTAAAGATCGACCCGAGCGGCTGTTATTATTGAGGCACGAGCTCCTCTCGAGCCCGCGGGCAACGAACGAGGCCTAAATGTAAGACTAAAATTTCCACAGCTAGGCCTTCTGCCTCTAAAACAAATTAACTGATAACTAAGACAATTAGTAACCAAAATTTGCACACGAAAATTCCACTAGGATTTTTTCACCTGGCAACAAGATTTGTTTCAAACTGTTTGCTCATCTCATTATTTGCTTAGAGCTTATACTCGGTTTCCGTAGTAACCGATAGTATTGCGCAGAGACCTTTAGAAACATACAACATTTTCTCTTCATTATCTCTATGTTGTCCAAGTTGGATGCCTAATGATTAATTAGCTTATAAGTGTTATCATGAATCTCTCGCTAATAAGCCTGGTAATCAAGGAATCTACATTAAATTAATTATAATAAACGTAATATAACATCACGCCTTGAAATCTCCGAAGGGTTAGGCAGAGGTGTACCTAACAGTACACCCACATTTCGCCTGTTATGTGTATGTCCCATGTTATAGGGGACGAGCTTATAGCTAGAGATTGCAAACCGGGCCCGGCCGGGCCGGACCCGGCCGGGCCCGGTGGATGTAGAAAAGGGCCCGGGCCCGGTTTGCAATCTCTACTTGTAACGACTGTCGGCCCGGTACCCTTATAGACATCCACCGGGCCCGGCCATTCATACCGGGCCCGGTGGATGTCGAAAAGGGCACCGGGCCCGGCCGGGCCCGGTTTGCAATCTCTACTTATAGCATCAACCGGGTAGCATGACCACCGTAGAAACAGGTTTTGTCGACGGAAGAATCGACAAAATGACCGATTTCTTTTTTGTTGATCTGTCATTTTGTCGATTTTTCCGTCGACAAAACCCTTTCTACGGTGGTCATGCTACGCGTGCATGTCTGCTACTGAGAAATTCCTGATGGAAAAACCCAATATCACTTTTACCTGGAATTGAAACCAGGACCTCATGCTTAGCTTAGGGCTTGCGACCACTAGACCAACGAGGCGATGAATTATGATCTTGCTATATTAGGTAAACACCTCTAAGACAATATGTTTTTAGGATGACACAGTTCCACTCAAACGTATACCTGTGCATTACTACCCAGTTTTACAACAGCTATAAATCAATTCAAAAATAATGCGATATAGTTTAACAAATGCAATTTATGTTATTTCAAAGGTCTGTTTTACTTTTAAAGTCGGAACCATCATAACAAACATTCGTTCCAAACATTCGTAGCGCCTTTTCTTTTGAGTTCTCCAACATTATATAAACACAGGTACATAAAAGCGAATATAATGTATATTATAACAAACGATAAACGCGTACCATGCAACTACTGCCCGGTATTATCCGTGAAACGTAAATGAAACGTACCTAACACAAATGAGTCTTTCAAACTACTAATAAATCATCCTTGTCCTTAAAGTAAGTCAAAAGAGTTCACACGCAAATAGGTTTGTATACCATCTATGTTTGGTGGTATCTTTGTTTGGTTTGTATACGTCTATGGTTTGAATGGAATTCAAAGCATAGACTTTAGCGGTTAAATTGCCAACATACTTGGGAAGCAAAAATGCGTAATAAGCAGTAATAAAGGCATCAACAGTGGATATTGTATCTTTACTATTTGTCGTGCAGTATACCTCGTATACATACTTCATGCGTGAATGACATGAGGGCCTAAAATACTGCTTTTGTAGATTCATAATAGGATAATAATATGAATTACGTTAAAATTCTCTTAATCACGTTAGAATTTTAAGAATTTAAAGTTTTTTTTTAAATTTTAAATAAAATAAAATTCATTTATATCAGGCAAGATGCATACGAAAGCAAATTTAAACAAATTACATAATTGAATTGAATTTCAGAAAATTTACAATTGCATTTAAAATGATTAAAAATAAAATATGTATTTTTTTTATATTACCTGTAATATTATGAATTGTCACTTTGTGACCATTTAAACTTAGGTAATTGTAACGTAATTCATATTATTATACTATTATGATTCTGCTAAAGCGGCCATTTTAGACCCCCAGATGTTTGAACGAGGACGAGGCAAAAGGAGTATCTGAGGATCGTAAGTAGCAGGTGGCTCTGCCTGCCCGTATGGGAAAAAGGCATGTCTGTATGTAAGTTTTTATGTTTACCTCGTAACCGCTTAACCACCAAGGTTGAATGTCACTCGCACTTCACGAAACATCAAAGTCCTTTTTTTGCTTTTATTTTGTGTGAGAAAACGAGAGAGAGTTTTAATCTTAATGATGATTCAATTTACTGAACGTTTTTGTCAAAAATAATGAAGTAATTATGAGGTAAACCGTTTATTAAACTAATATTAAGATGGTATTTCAGTAGTCATGTCAATCTTGTTATAAGACCTAGAAATTAATAATTATTTAATCTTTCTTCTTTATCGTGTAGTTAGTGCCTAACCTGGTGTCATATATATATTTTGATGTTGCCAATGAGCCTCTGACTTGGCTTGACATGCCGTCGAGAAATATCTCTCAGGCATGCTAGTTTCCTCACGATGTTTTCCTTCACCGAAGCAAGTGATTATTATAAACTACGTATATGAATCCGAAAAATCAGAGGTGCGTGTCTTGGGTTCGAACTCGAGACCTATGACTTGGCAGACCGACGACGGTCACACCACTAGGCTATCATTGCTATAATTATTTAGTGTAAAACTTGTAAAGCAATAAATGTTAAGTGGATGGTCGCCGTTAAGACCATTATTAGATCTCCCCTATTATCATCCTGTCATATTGAATTGTGGAAGGAAGATGACAATCACAAACCTCACGTCCAGTGGTTTTCCAAAGTGGACCATTTTACATAGGTAACATAACATCAGGTACAGGCAAAGGAGTGCCTAATAGTATACGCACATTTCGCCAGTTATGTTTAAGTACCATATAATACAGGCGAGCCTATCAGACGGGCACAAATATGGATTCCGTGGCTGCTACTGCTGATTCCCAATATTAATACATCCGTCCCGGGTAGGGAATCCAATCCCGCATCAAAATCGAGATCCCGCAGATTGCGGGATTGAGGTCATCAATCCCGCGTTACGCACGAGTTCCATGGGAAAGTTGTTAAATCACTTATTAATGAGGCTGTGCTGGGTCTTAAAAATAATCAGAACGTCGTCTGAGCTCATATATTTTTTTTTGCATGAATAATCCCTCATTTCAGATCCCGAAAAAAAGGTGCGGGATCCCGCACTTTGGGGGTGGCATTCCCTAGTCCCGGGTATCGAACCCAGGGCATGAAGTCCTGGGGACATGAGCTCAGCAGTCGTGGTTGCAACCATTAACGAGCCAGTCATCCATCCATTTTAATGGCCAAGAAGTACACCCTGTACTTTTACCCGAACAAAGGACGTCGTAGATGGTAAGTTATTACTTTTACCTAACTGCTGTTTATGAGTATTAGCGGCCGTTTACATGGCGCTACCCTGTGCGATATTTTGTGGTAAAAAGTTGGGATCACACGCCGACATTCGACTGTTCATGTGGATAAAAATGCAGTATGAAACTGTCATGTGATCTCAAAATAACGCATTAAAAGTGTATACAGGTAAATAGAAAGGGAAGTAGCGTTCTCTTATTTTCTTATTCCGACTTAGTTATGAATCCTATTCATCTGCCTAGCCTTTTCCCAACTATATTGGGGTCAGCTTCCAGTCTTAACCGGACGCAGCTGAGTACCAGTATTTTACATGGAGCGACTGCCTATCAGACCTCCACAACCCAGTTAGAACTGGGTAACACGATACCCCTTGGTAAGACTGGCTGTCAGACTTTTGGGCCACTGACTACCTAACGACTGTCAAAGATCTTCAAATGACACCTGGGACCAACGGCTTAACGTGCTTTCCGAGGCACGGAGGAAACTCGGTATGTAATGGGTCCCATCCACAGACCAACCTAGGCAAGCACGGCTTAACCTAAAGATCGACCCGAGCGGCTGTTATTATATAGCCACGAGCTCCTCCAGTTATGAATCCTATTACAATTAAAAATTCTTGAACAAAGCGTGGTGATATTGACAATTAGCCATTCGTTATAGGCGTTTTATAACATGGAACAGAATTATTTTAATATTAATATGAGATTAGTTTATTAGTTTCCTCTTGAATTTAAAGGAAAAAGAATAGTATAATCCTTTCCTTATCACCATCGTTTCGAAGCTTATCACTCATCAATTGTAACGGAAATAATGAATTAGTTATGGATTATTGCATCACATACTGCTATGCAACTGCATAACAGCTCGCATATTTTGTTACCTCAACAAATGTAAAAAAGAGCAATTAAACAAAAATATAAAAATGTGTCGACTTAAGAACCTCGTCCTTTTTCCCGTCGGTAAAAAATACACTTCACTGAGAATCAAAAAAAAAAACCACAATCAAAAATTTTCACTAATAAAAGTCACGAAATCAAAGTTTTTTCTGTCACTTTTTTTAAATCACATTCGCGAAAAGTTTAGTCACAATTTTCGCGGTGTTTTAGATACGACTTATCGTACCTGAGCCCTGTCCACTACTGGCAGTGATAGAGTGACGTTACACATTTTGAATTCACCGGCTGCGATGGATGGCTGGCACAGTACAGGTGAATGACAGAAGGCCAAAAGAGACGGAACGTGGTGGGACGTGTGACACGCCAGATACATATGAATGAGGAGTATTGGACGTGTGCACCTTTTGTGCACAAGTTGATCACTTGATATTAAGGTTCATATTCGTCTAATTTTGATGAAAAGGTTAACAAACTGCGAATATGTTGTTTCCGAATACTTTTACACAGTTTGTAGGATTTACAGCTATGATATGCAGTTAAATAAATTATAACTGTTTTGAAATCTAGTACCTTGATTGAAATAGGTTATATAATAGTTCCTATCCAATTATTTTCAAAAGCTTAACTCGTCATTCTAAAGCCTTGGTAGTTGGTGGGGTTCTACAAATTATATTTTAATTGGCCGCATAATTATTCTAACGGGCTTAAGTAACAAAAAATAATTTAAGTCAAATTCCTCTTCTAATAGGTTCCGAAAATAACAAAATTTATTTAATCCCTTTCTCAAATAATATTTTAAAACTTTTTATTGAACGCATGAAAGTCTTAATTAGTACGACTCCTGGCAAGTGAAATTTTGTTTATAAGTATCGTGTTTTTAACGGCTAAGGGCCCTCGCACACCGCAACTTTTCAGTCATTAGTCATTTATTCATGAACAATAAATTGTATCTGAAGTTACACAGAAAATTAAAATTATATATGGAGAAAAATTGCAGCAATACAAACACAAAACGGCCGCGATACAGTCGCGATGCTGTCGCTGGTTGTGTACCTCCGTCCACGTAACCGCGATTCTATACTCATCGCTATTATCGCGACGCTGTCGCGATCCAAACGCGAATTAGCTTCAATACAGAAATGCCTCCTCCTCAATACACTAGCGATGCTGACGCGCATTCGTGTCGCTGCGACTGCGGTGCCTCAACGCAAACTGTAGCTCAACTCCTGTCCTGCTCCAAGTATAATTCTACCTGCCGAAGCAATCACCCCCGCCGTCGAGGTGGCAGAATTCTGGTCATAGCTAATTTGAATTTAATAAAGAGAACCGTCGACACGACAAAGAAGATTCGCTGCTGCCACGCGTTGCAAATGCGACTAAAGCAGCATAGCAGCGATGCAGAAGCGCTATTATCGCAATAAAAAGTCGTCGTGCGCGAGGGTCCTAAGAAAAACATGTTGAATCAACACAACACATACATATTTTGGTCGGTATGCGTCTCGATTCATTGATCGTAATCGCAATTGCTGTCATCTCATGTAACTACATACAATTCTTTAATTGCGCCATATAGGTCATTTGAAACGCGAACAATCGATTAAAACTAGTGTTGTGCATGAGCATAAATATATAATCTTATATGATGTAAGTAACGAGGACAGTTTCATAACGATTAATTGAGCTTAGTTAGACATTTGAAGTGGATTGGGGGCATATACCGGAACATAGTTTTTTTGCACACACAAGCACGCCATATTGACGACCTTTCATGAGACCTGTAATTATTTTAGACACAATGTGTGTCATGTCCAGCTTTCTCTGAGCGGGACAAATGGGAGAACTACTAGAATTGGACAAACTGTGGTATCTATTATTTTGCTGATAGGTTAATATATTTACCAAGTTGTGAGCTATTTGGACTCAAGAAAGTGGAAAGAAAATGATGAAAAAAAACCAGAATTTTAGCTTTTTTTATTGTTTGCCACAGGGTTGTTTTATAACCAGAACAGAGACTACTATCTTCCAACTGTATTGTGAGACTCTGGTCACGCGACTATGCAAAAAAAATCCAATAGAATCACGTGAAACTTGTAGATCACGGTAGTGCCCCCTGTTGTCGCTAAAGTATTTTATTTATTGCTTATCTATGCATTTTATATCTCAATGACATCAAAGTATTTACAAATGACAGTAGTTGAGTACTTTTCAAATAAATAAACTGTATTATCTATGGGGAATTCAGATCATAATTCATTGCCTCGTTGGTCGCAAGCGATAATGATGAGCTTGAGGTCCAGGGTTCAATTCCCAGGTCGGGCAAACTGCTCTAGGGTTTTCCCATGAGGAAGTCGTTATCAGTCGCTGCTACGGAGTTTTGTTTGTGCCTGATTAATGGCAATGGGCTCGTCCCCTATTACAGGGTAGTTAAGCGTAAGTTCTGCCGAAATGTGCGTGTATTATTAGGCACTCCTCTGCTTAACCGTAGGGGTATTACAATACGGGTAATATAAATTAATGTTACGTAATTTTATGTTAGAACAATGCTTTGAAATGTTAGTTTGTATGTTTTTTTTGTTGCTGACGGAAAATTAGATTAGGAACAGTTTGATTTTATTGATCTCGTGACAAGAAGACAATTAAGGTCGTTGATGTTTGTATTATTTCTTTAATTAAGTATAGTTACGCATAGACACACCTCGAACTGAAAGGGCAAGAATTCTTCTGAATATTTTATTCTTTTATTATTTCAATGTCTGTTATTTTGTCGTAAAAAACTTTTACCATGGATTCAGTAAATGATTATATCATACCAGCGCAGCGTGAAAATTTTCTTTGTTTGTAAAAAAAAAGAAAAACTCATCCATACACGTTGATAAGTGTTGCACTTTTGTATTACCAGATGATTTTTTTTAATAACCGGCGACGACACCGCTTGGGTGTGTAAAGGTAGTTTTAGTTTGTCATCGACACGCTACAAAGAAGAAGATATTATAGGTCCTTGAATGGGTAGAATCCTTTTTTGTTGTGGCGATGTCCCCCCGTACACCTTTTATATTGTCTAGCTATTACCATTATGGTTAACGGAATGGAAACGGAAATATCAGGTAGGGTCTGCGTAGCCCTTCGGAGATTACAGGCTTAATATTATGTTATTAAAATATATTTTGGACTCGACTGGCTCACATAAACGTGGTACATAATCGTCTCAAATCTCCAAACGCAATAAGCCAGGGGCCAGAGACGTCGTCGGGTCTCTTCTATTTGTACCTACCGACATTAAAAAATGGCACTGTCAATAGTATCTAGTTATGTAGTTAAAGTAAATAAATATGTTTTCTTTCTTTCTTTTAGTTACACTACGAGTATAATATTGAAACATAAACAAAAGTGAAAGACGGTCAGACATTTATTTTTTAGTAAATTAATTAATTTCGACTTTATACTGTTAGCCTGCGTCATCTCACTTTTGGGCAAATGCCTTTATTGTACGATTATTGATAAGTGACAGAATTATGATTGATGGATCTACGGGCTTCATGTTATGTATGATGTCGATGTTGACAGAGTTGGAGACTGTCATCATCATCTGCCTAGCCTTTTCCCAACTATATTGGGGTCAGCTTCCAGTCTATCCGGATGCAGCTGATTACCAGTTTTTTTCATGAAGCGACTGCCTATCGGTCCTCCACAAACCAGTTAGTACTGGGTAATACGATACCCCTTGGTAAGACTGTTTGTCAGACTTTTTGGGCCACTGACTACGTAACGACTGTCAAAGATCTACAAATGACACCCGGAACCAACGGCTTAACGTGCTTTCCGAGGCACGGAGGAAACCCGGTATGTAATGGGTGGTCACCCGTCCACAGACCAACCTAGGCAATAAATGGCTTATTTAGCCACGAGCTCCACAGAGTTGGAGACTGTAAGGACTGCTAATATATTGATTGTTTTATTGCTCTCAAGAAGTCAAGGCCCAAGTTTTCCCTCTGGTTTCCTTAAACGTCTCTATTCTTGGTAAAGGCACGGTCTTATTTACGTAATTATAAGTTGTATGTATCCGCAATATTTTCCTTATAAACTTCCCGTCTTTAAGATTCTTACTTGATGCAAAGACGACCGATCTCCATATTTAATTAATTTATGATTCCACCGGAAGACGGTTTATACAAAAAAAACTTTGTTGCATCGTCATTGTCAAGGATGGGAGAAGGTAATCTACCTACTTCGATCCTTGCGATTCTTGATCCTTGTGATACTTAGATCCTTGTGATCCTTAGATCTTTGTGATCCTTAGATCCTTGCAATCATTAGTCATGAAGCTCTTTCTGAGCAGTTCAAGCAGTAATCTACCTAATTCGATCCTTGTGATTCTTGATCCTTGTGATTCTTGATCCTTGTGATTCTTGATCCTTGTGATCTTTAGGTCCTTGGACTAATTGGTAATGAAGCTCTTTCTGAGCAGTTCAAGCAGATTCCGAGTCAAATGATTTGCCTCTCAAACGTTTCAGTTGCAATCAAATTTCGAAGTACTGAAAATCGCACGCACAATTGCACACCAAATCATGACCACACATGTAGGTAAGTAGTGTATACTTTATTTTTAAACATTTCTTCATAGGTACTATCTGATCTCAAGTGTTGATTGACAAAAAATCGAGGAAATCAACTCGGCTTACAGAGTAGTTCGAAAATATTCGTCATTATCGTAAATTGCTGTATCATCTACGATAAGATTGTTGCACAATGATATGCCTTGATTTATGTGTTAAAGTTAAACTACACGTCATATTTTAATGAAGTTTTTTATCTCGGGTTTTGTTGGCCACTTCATAAGCACTTACGAAACGTCAAAAGGCATCAGGTGCACGGTTCGGGTTGGATGTTTCCTATGGAAACGAACCGGCAAGAAACTCAGGGAAAGAAAATCACGCTTTTAAAAAATTTAGTTTTACAATGTTATTATGTAACAGTGACATTTTAATACTAAGCATTAAGTATGAGAGAACAGCGTAGGCCAGACAGTTTTTGTCCCTAAGTAGCTTAATTAGCCTTTCAATTAACAGCCTTTTTACTAAACGGCGCCGTCAAACAACAGCATAAATGACATTGCGTCTAATAAGGACACACGGCTGCACATAAAGCTGTACAATTCCAGTATAACTTGGCCTCGCTTTGTAAAGATTTCCTATACAATGAGATATCCGCATAAACTGGTTTTGTATAGCTTTATTGGCCGTCGCGTCGTGCGTACAACATTTTAATAAAAGGGCTGGCTGATGCTTAGGCTATTTCTAGAATAATATCATTATCTGCCTAGCCTTTTCCCAACTATATGTATATTGGGATCGGCTTCCAGTCCAACCGGATGCAGCTCAATACCAGTATTTTACATTGAGCGACTGCCTATCTGACCTCCACAACTCAGTTAGTACTGGGTAATACGATACCCCTTGGTAAGACTGGTTGTGAGACTTTTTGGGCCACTGACTACCTAACAACTGTCAAAGATCTACAAATGACACCCGGGACCAACGGCTTAACGTGCTTTCCGAGGTACGGAGGAAACTCATATGTAATGGGTGGTCACCCATCCACAGACCAACTTAGGCAAGCACGGCTTAACCTAAAGATCGATCCGAGCGGATGTTATTATTTAGCCACGAGCTCCCCGTGTGATAAAACGAAAGATGAAATATCTGACATTGATATTTGAATTTAGCATGGCATGTATTAAATCGAACCCCAAAAACATCCCAATTTGATTTTTTAAAGGTTCCGGGAGCATTTGCCTGTAATGTTACAGTTCAGATTCACTTGTTTCTGTACAAAATCCAATCTTCGTTTGTATGATATAATTTGTAATCTTGGAGAGCGCAGTAATGCTCAAAATCGAATATTGGATTATTACCGATTGCTCCGCTGAGGGAGCGCTTTAAAAATATGAATGGACACACTAATACAATTTGCTGCTGCTACAAGATAAGCTATAGAATATTATCAAAATACGATCATTTAAAGTGTTGTTTCAACTAACATGCATAGTAAGACTTCTGTCTAACATTTTTTTTTAATTTTCTCGTCTTATAATAAAGACTGTAATGTGAACAATTTCATAGTTATTGTAAAAGAATAATTAGCCTAGTCTTTGTCTATTGTCCGTAGTTTAACAGTACTTTACTAGCTCTCATACATATTTATTACATAGTATGTTTTTGTTTTCTTCTTTGACCGGGTTAACCTAGTGATATTAGACAATAGAGTATAGGATTTCTATGCCAAAAATATTTTTAAGAGGTGACTCTTAATAAAAATAGACGCAAGGGTCAATCTTCAATGTTAAGCAAACCTTGCTGTGGCCGTTCCTTCGAGGGGTGGTCACCCATCAATAACCAAGTTCCCTTCGTGCCTTGGAAAGCATGTTACACCGTAGGCCACGGCTGTCAGAAGCCGGGAAGTCAGACAAGCAGTCTAACCAAGGAGTATATTTTTACCTAGTAAGGGTAGTTGAGGTCAGATAGGCAGTTACTCTTTGTAAAATACTGGTATTCAGCTGCATCCAGCTAGAAGGGAAGCCGACCCCAGCATAGTTGGGAAAATGAAGTAGTTTTCTTGAGAAATTATGGCGATAGCGGAGGGTTATCTAATTTCAGAGATTGTTAAAAAGAAAACAACACAACATGATTCTATTAATTTATTACCATCATCATTCTGAACTATAATGCTGACTAGTGTAATTTATTGAAGGCGAAGAATGTCGGTAATTATACCTGCATTTTTATTATATAAACAAGCTAATTTGTCATTTTTATCTCTATAAACTTGACACATATAATATATTCCGTACCTCGGAAAGCACGTTTAGATCTTTGACAGTCGTTACGGGTAGTCAGTGGCCCGAAAACAGTCTTACCAAGGGGTATTACCCAGTACTAACTGTGTTGTGGGTAGGCAGTCGCTCCTTGTAAAATTTTGGTTTGGTAAGACTGAGAGCAACAACATAGTTGGGAAAAGGCTCGGTAGATGATGATGAAGTTTTCTTGATAGGTTAGGGTCGATAAGGTGGTGCAAAATTACAAAGATCGTGAAAAAAGAACACAATCATAATTCTATTAATTTATCATTATCACCAGTCTGAACCATGATGTTGACTAGTTTATGTAGATAATTTATTGAACGCGAAAAATGTGGGTAATTCATCTTTATTAATACATTTCAAATGATATATTAAGCATACACATATTTATGAACGTGTTTACCAATCAGTAAAGGAACAATGGATGGACCATGTGTACGCACGGCAGCCAATAAAGCTATACAAAACCAGTTTATGCGGATCTCTCAAGTTATAGGAAACCTATACATAGCGAGGCCAAGTTATACTGCTAATGTACAGCTTCATGTGCAGCCGTGTGTACAATGATATGGCTAGAAAGGATGTGACTGCTAAGATAACTAGTAATAGAGAAGTAGAGAAGAGTGAGTAAAACACATGCGGCGTCGACCCCAAATAATTTGGAATAAGGGCCGGTGAATGATTATGTTTACCTATCCGTTTCTTTCAGAAGCAAACAGCAAAGCTATTTCCCTTTCAGATTCTAGTGAAGAATGACAAAGTATTTTTATTCTTATCTTTTTTTACTTGAACCATTGATTTTACCCTATCATTATGTCGCAATGTTTTGAAAGCTCAGTGGCGTCACTTATCAAAAAGTTTTCGAGAACTCTGACTTAATGCAGGATCATCCTCTTGAATCGAACCCGTAAAACGAAACATTCGTTCGTTTTATGTGATGATGGTAACTTTTTATTAATTGTTCTTAATGAATTCAATTAGGCCATTAAGTCACCTTTGAACGTCAAACTTCATCTCATCGGATTCTAATTTTATAATTTAATTAACTACAACTTGTACTACCGCGCTGAGGAGCTCGTGGCAAAATAATAACAGCCGCTCGGGTTGATCGTAGGTTGGTCCGTGCATGGGTGACCGGCTATTACAGACAGAGTTTCCTCCGTGCCTCGGAAAGCACGGTCCCGGCTGTCATTTATAGATCCTTGACAGTCGTAACAGGTAGCCAGTTGCCTGAAAATCTGACAACCAGTATTACCCAGTACTAACTGGGTTGTGGAGGTCAGATAGGCAGTCGCTCCATGTAAAATACTTATATGCAGCTGCATCCGATTAGACTGGAAGCCGACCCCAGCATAGTTGGGAAAAGGCTAGGCAGATGTGATTACGTAATGACCGACAGCAGCAGCAACAGCATAGCCAGCCTGTTAACGTCCCCTCTGCTGAGATAGGCAGTCGCTTCATGAGGAACTGCCTATCTGACCTCCTCAATCCGGATATTGGGCTGAGCTTAATAAAAACACTGTAAACAGTTTGTATAGTATGCTCCTTGATAGTTAAGATGCTATCAATCACATACACGTTAAACATAAAGTAGCCTCGTCATGGCGCACGCGCAGGTCAGGCATACTGTGAGTCATCCCGTGTGATGGACATTATTAGAGTCAATGTATTAATTATTGCTCTAGTCACTGTACGTATGGGTATTCTTCGATATTTTCCTTGTTCTATGTCATTGATTTATGTACAAGTACATAAAGAATGGATTCAACGTAGTGGTGATACAAACGTACAACGTATGCATAAGTCTGAAATAAAGAATGTGATAATTATGCTTACTTTTGGAGGTGGTAACCAAATGTTTCAAATGTAAAACAATCGACAATGAGGTTTTTTATGAATACAAGGTGTAAATGGACCCTTCACGAAGTCGTCAACCAAAGTATGGTCCAGAACAAAAAATGATAGCAATGACAGGGAGAACCTTTTGGCTTCGTTAAGGGTATTTTTACACCCATTATTTTTAAAGTTCATCATCAGCTGCCTAGCCTGTCCCATGTTACTGACTTCCACAACCAAGTTAGTACTGGGTAACACGTTAGACGTTGCTAAGACTGGTTGTCAGACTTTCAGGCCACTGACGACTACCTGTGACGACTGTCAAAGATTCACAAATGACAGCCTGGACCAACAGCTTAACATGCTTTCCGAAGTGCGGAGGAATTCGGTACGTAATGGATGGCCTTGGTCACTCATCCATGGACTGACCTTGGCAAGCGCTGCTCAACTTTGAAGATTGACCCGTGCGGCTGTTGTTATTACTAGCTAATATTACACTCTATCTATTAAAAATTATACGTTTGTAATGAATCATAGTCCCTTAGAAACAGGTCGCAGGATACTAGGCAATAACGAAACTTTAAAGAGGTAAACTTTCAAAGAAACTGACATCGACATGGGACTTCCCCAGAAGAAATATGATTACTTTTTATTAGTCAACTTCTAAGGAAATATTTTAGCGAAAATATATGAATGGGTTTCATGGGCTGTTAATAGACAGAGTGGGAAACACTAATTCAGTTTTCCGCATTCCGTTTTAGTGATAGTATGGTAGGGCTTTTTTTTTTTGGATTGGAAATCATCAAATAACCCCCCCCCCCCCGCTCTGGGCGGAGTGGGAGGGAGAACCCATCCATGTTCCTTCTTTGCCCTTTGTGTAGGGCTTTGCTTTGGCTTTATTTTACACAAAATGTTGTGTTGTCTGTGATTGGCGCAGTGGCTGAGCGATCGACTGCTACGCTACATGTTGCGGGTTCGATTCCCGTACGGAAAAAGTAATTGTATGGCCTACAGGTAGTTGTACTGGGTCAGGATGGTTGTGTATGTGAGTTTAAATGTTTGCAAACGCCCCCACGATTCAGGAGAAATTCCTAGTGTGGTCGCCCCACACTAGGAATTTCTCCTGAATAGTTTAAAAAAAAAACAAAAATCTAGCATTGATTGATTGGATGCTGGCACGACGTTTGATTTGCACAAAGATAGTTGTTTTATGTTTTCGGAATTTGCCAATTTGAAAAACTCTGACTCCCTCGCTACTCTAACCTCGCGCGTAATCGGTAAAGAATTTAGATAACTGCTGTGACAGTAGTGCCATCTATGCGCAGGTGTCCGAATCATTCGATTTTTCACGACACGATAAGGTTTCTTGCATTTTTCTGTAGAGGTCGCTGGGTTAACGATCGGCAAAACCGTCAAAATAGTATTACAAGTTTGAACTTAATATATCTTAAACATATTTGAATATCTTGTCGTCTTTGAAGACCACAATTCAGTCATTTTATTATAGGCTCTTATTTAACTTACCTTGTTAGTTAGTATGTATGTATTGGTCAAATCTAGCAACTGAATTTCAAAACAGTTCCCCGCAACCGATTGAGCTGAAATTTTACACCTTTGGTTCTGGTGACAATACATTTTTATGACAGACGTGACTTTATCCTGGTAAACAGCGCCTCTAATAAGTGTTAACCCTTAATCCGGCACGAGGAAAAATGTATTAAAATATTGAATTGTATCTCTTTTTTGTATCCTTAGATGTTCCTAAAACCAGGAAAAATAATCAAAAAAATCTAGTATATTTCGATTTTTATAAATTGCATGTCCTGTATACTGGACATTGCCAAGTTCTCCAGAAAATAACGGAAAATATCGATGTACAGTATAATGGACATTGTCGAATTAAGGGGTTATAATGGCTACCAATGGAATCTGGTTTTTTAGTGCATTTTTTATTATCCCTTTTTAATTGTAGTATCCCACAGAAAATCTTGTCATTAATTAATTTTACATTGTAACAAGACGTTATTAAGGGACCACCACGTCATCAACATACTCCCAAAAGAAAAAAAATATATATTAAAGGCAGCTAACTCATAAACCGCTCAAGCAAAGTTAATAAAATTTATATGGGACCACAATGCGGGCGTCTTTTACCACACGAAAAAAGAAACCAGTAATCCCGGAGTAATAGGTGTACATACATGAAAAAAAAGATGCTGGTGGAATACATAACCTCTTCCTTTTTTAGAAGTCGGTTTAAAAACAAAGTATTACATTCCTTTCACAGTTTTTTTACTTCTTATTGACCTTTATTTTTATAGCAATACGGTAAGTGTTAAAAAAAACGATACCCATATATTAACGTATAGTTATATGTTTTTTATTTTTTTTACGGATGGGAAATCATCAAATGACTTCTCCCGCTCTGGGTGGAGTGGGAGGGAGTGGCATCGGATCGGAAAGAATACGAACGGATACGCGGCGACAGCCTATCGCGTCCGACAGGATGTCGACGCATAATGATTGGCTCCGTACCGTCGCTTGCGAACGTATCCGTTTCTGCGCCTAGTCAAATAGTTTCATTCCTTCCGTGTTGACGTGTTCTAATTTCGATCGGATACTACGACAGGCGAACGGAGCTGATCGCGCATCACAGGATACTTTCGGCTACGATCGCGTGTCGCAGAAGACGCCCGCGGTCAAGCTGCTGTGCGCGGCTTGGTAATACAGACTTTAATTACTGGGTACACGATTTAATATCGTTTAAAGATTGTAAAATCCGATCCGATACGATGCGAGCCGTTTGGTGGGAATCATCCTTAAACCACATACATTAAGTCATCAAGCAGAGTCGGGGTGATGCTTTTCTTATAGATAATTGCCATCCATGGATCAGCCTCGGCAAGCATTGCTTAACCTTGAAAACTAAGCCATGCCGCTGTTATTATTTAGCCTAGCCACGAGCCCCCCAAAAATTGCGCACTGTGCCACAGACGAAGTTTAACAAACTTCTAAAATTTTTTTACATTTCTTCGACCCAATGTTTAGTTTTCGTTATCAATCGTAGTATTTTCAATTACGGTAGTACGGACCGTTGTTATCAAGAATGTTGTATTTCACATAACCTTCAGTGCTATTCATAGTGTTACGCTATTGAATACGATACGGTATTGGTAAGAGATTCCATTGAAACCAATAAAGATCCGTGAGTTATCAGAAAATGTGTGGTCATATTTAGTGGTATTGTATTGTATTGTATAACGGGCTGGTTTTCGCAACTCTACGTCAAAGCGCGTATTTTGCGCGCGGATATAAAACATAAATATTTTCATATTTAGTGGTTCATGGTCCCGGGATTAAATACGTTACGATTATTTTTCCGGGGTTTAAGAAGGTGGTATTGTCTCTTCTATTGCTCAAGTTTATTGTATACATAATGTAAACGGACCCTTTCAACGGAACATTATGTACATCAAACTAAGTAACTCTACGCAACAAATATTGCTGGGAAACGACTTTTTGGGGTGAAAAATCACGTTTTTCGGTAAAATTCAATGTAGCACACTTCAAAACATTGTGCTGATGGATGCTTTGAATAGTAAATGGTCATGGAGGTAATTTAACTAAGGTTATTACCTTAAAAACTGGTATTTAAAAAACTTGCGGAAATTTTGGAACTTTGACCTCCAATATCTCCGTAACTAGAAAGTTCCCAAGTATAGTCCAGTACAAAAAAATGATCGCAATGACGGGGAGAACACGTGCCGTTCGGCTTCGTTACGGGTATTTTTACACCCTTCATGTAGTTAATCCTTGTGTCCACATTTAATTGCATATTTCTGGAAAAATATAAGTGGAAGAGTGGAGTCTCCGAACAAAAGATATCCTTGCTTTAAAAGATGATCTCAAAATAATGTATGTAAACGTACTTTTCACTTAAGTAATTGAAATAAACACTTTTATTTATTTACATAAGGGTGTGATCAGATCATCAAAGTGAACGACTTTTTGTATGGGACTAACATCGTATTCGCGAAAAAAGTATCTCGATCCAAATGGCACAGCTAATCCTTAAATGTAACTAGGTATCATTTTCTGTTAGATTCGGTAGAAATTGATGGTAAAAATGGAAGATTCAAAACCTCATAATTACACGTACACACAAGACACATCTCTATCTTACTAAACCTCATACAAAACTCATACATACCCACTGAAGCAATGTTTCTTGGTGGTGTCCCTTGCATCAGTCACCGTCATGCTATGAATCGTCATGTTTCAGCTTCTGTAACAATAATATTGACCTATAATGTGAGTACGACTAGTATAGGTCCTGTTACGTAAAAATGGAAAATAAAAAAACTTTCTTGCATAAAATAAAACCGACTTCAAAAACAAAAAAGTGAAAAATAACTTTAGCTTCAGAAGTCGGTGACAGAAAAACTGAATCAAACAAACAAAAGTCAGTCAGTAGTTGTAATACAATTAATATTTGCTATGCTTTTTTTTGGTGTGGGTTCAAATCCGGGCAAGTACCAATGTGACTTTTTCAATTCATATGTACTTTCTAAGTTTATCTTGGACATCACAGACATCGGTGAAGGAAAACATCGTGAGAAAACCTGGACTTATAATTAATATAAGTCTGAAATCGCCAACCCGTCTTGAGCAAGCGTGGTGATCAATGCTCGTGCCTTCTCTGTATGAGAAGAGGCCTTTGCCCAGCAGTGGGACAGCTGGTATTATTTATGCATTTATTTTACAAATTCAGACGACTTGATAACCTCCTCCTTTTGAAAGTCGATTAAAAAGAACGCTGACTGCTCAAATAAACTTTCTCATTTTTTTTTATTCCAGCCTTTTCCAAAGTACTAATTAAGTAGTTAGTAAAGTATCTAGGTATTACGATTCTACAATCAAACAATTATACTTATACTATAAAACAATAGCTTATTACTTTAGGACGCGACTGTATAACGTGCGCAAACACATCCCCTCTACTGTCGCTCAGCGTTCTTTTTACATGACGGGACTTATACGAATAGTTTACAGCACTGCACCAGCGGCAGCGGTGTAAACGTAACGTATGTACTTACATATATGCGAACGAGTTTTGTATTGAAATACAACAAGAACAACTCTATGACACTTCTTTAAACATCGTTCTCACATAATAGAAATAGTTTGTGCAGTTGAACTAATTCCACATAACACAATCATTATTTCCTTGTATAGAGTACAAAAATTAAACAATTTAGAGGTTTTCTACTCAAAATTAAATATTAAAACTAGATAAATTATCTCCTGAATTTACTAGTTTCCTATTGAAGTACAATCTATGTTTACAAATAAATCAACCAACTAGATTACAAAGCAATACGTATATTGATAATTTTGCACATAATATTTCACGAAACTGTACTCATAATGTCCTTGATCTACATATATCAGATCACACCGCACAAACTCTGAAGCTTCCAGTAAAAAGTTTTCCGATTACGTACAAAGAAATAAAATTAATAAAGAATCCAAATTGGCTAACACCCGGTATTAGACGGTGTAGCCAAATGAAAAGACAGTTGTTGTGGCACCATAGATTAAATCCATCTCAGATAAATGTGACGAAACTTAAAAATTACTCAAATAGACTTAAGAAAATTATAAAATTGACACAATTAGCAAAGAATAATTATAAAATAGAGACAGCATATAATATAAATCGAAAATGACGTGGAAAATAATAAATGGAAATAAAAGCAACTCTCCACCAGAGTATACGGGGTGTAAACAGACCCTTCACGAAGCCGTCAACCAAGCATTATGTACATCAAACTTAGTAACTCTACGCACACATGATTGCTGGGAAAGGACTTTTTTTTTGGGGTGAAAAATCATGTTTTACGATAAAACTCAATGTTACGCACTCAAAACTTAGTGCTGATGGATGCTTTGAATAGTAAACGGGTCAAGGAGTTAATTAAAGTAAAGTTAAAACCTTAAAAAGCGGTTTTAAAAAAAAATCTTGTGAAAAAATTGGAACTTTGACCTCCAATATCTCTGTAACTAGAAGGTTCCCAGGTATTGTCTAGAAGAAAAAAATGATCCCAATGATGGGCAGAATATGTGGTTTTCGTTTTCGTTAAGGGTCTTTTTACACCCTTTATAAAAGAAATAAATTATGACGGAGTTACATTCACTGCACCCAAAGATATAGCAAATACCTTTATTGACTACTTCATAAGCCAAGCAGAAAAACTTTCTACTGCTTCGACACAACTGACCACTGACAGTAAAATAAATTTCTCTGTACAGTCAATGTTTTTAGCCCCTATCATACCAGATGAAGTAAATAGAATTATAAAAGACTTAAAAAATAAAAATAGTGTAGGATACGACGATATTTCAACAAAGGTTCTAAAGTATGTTTCAGAAATAATATCAGATCCTCTCAGCTACATAATTAATTTAATTATTGAGTCTGGAACCTACCCTGATAAGCTTAAACCTACTGTCATAACGCCTTTATATAAAAAAGACGATGAGAAAGGCATTAAAAATTACAGACCAATAGCTCTTATTCCGGTAATATCCAAGATATTCGAAAAATGGATCTATAGGTCCATAGACGGATACCTCAGGAAACATAATACAGGGTGTAAACGGCCCCTTCACTAAGCCGTCAACCAAGCCTTCTGTACATCAAAGTAAGCGACTTTATGCAAAAAATTTTGCTGGGAAACAATTTTTTTTTTTGGGGTCATAAATCACGTTTTACGGTAGAACTCAATTTAACGCACGCAGAACATTGTGCTGATGGATGGATTGAATAGCACGGGTGTCGTCGAGGTGTTTAAAGTTAAAATCTTACTTTAAAAAAATGTATTTAAAAAAAAAAACTTGTGAAAAAGTTGGAACTTTGACCCCCAATATCTCCGTAACTAGACGGTTACCAGGTATGGTCTAGAACAAAAAAATGATCGCATTGACGGGGAGAACAAGTACTTTTCGACTTCGTTAAGGGTCGTTTTACACCCTTTATACTTGTGAAAGAACAAAAAGGATGTTATTATACTATTGACGAATTCCTTAATGATAAATTGTAAGAATTGACATTGATCTTTCTTTAATTTTGACATTGTACTATTATATTTATTCCATTCATTAATTATAAGTATACTCAATTGTTAATGTTTTGCTTGCTTAGTTCGGTTTTAAGTTATGTTGTGTTTTGTGCAATTATTTTATTTTAAAATGTGTATTATTCTTCTTTTTTATAATAATTACTAATTATGTACACCTTTAAGGTAGATTTTCGAGGAACTAATTATTTATTATTAAGATCTAAATAAATTTGAATTTATTTATTGTATAGTCTCCACATGAATATGTTACCAAGATTTTGTAACAATATTTTGATTGAAAAGAGTGTCCATGGAGTTTTTTGCCCTTTCTTCTCCATAGAGATCTACGCCTTGGAATGGGCAACTACAGTACTTTCACAAGTTATCATGCCTTGTGTCTGTGAATGTAGCTTCGCTTTCTTTGTTTTTTGTGATATTCAAAAGTGCCTGTAATGGTCTAATTGAAATAAATGCTTTGAGTTTTAAGTTTTTTTTTTTGCATTTTGGTTATTTTTTTGTGACAAGCACAATTAATATCGCTCTCGCTATGAATCAATTTTTGAAATTAAGTAAATATTGTGTGTCAAACGAGTATTTTCGATTTTACTGTGTGACTGTAATTAAGGTAGGTAACGTAAACCACTCGGGTTTGCGTTACCTGCCCTAATTACATAGCGCGCTCGAACTAGTGCCTCGGATCATTCCATTTTGCCTCACTGACTTATTTAGGTTTTTTTTTTCAACACTTTATTCCACTGGTATGGCTGGACACCACACCGACATTACGTTTTTTTTTTTCAGTTAACGTAACGTAAAATAGACTAATTAAAAGGTAGGTTTTTTCCAAATGCTCCGCTTTTAGTCAGGTATTTTCGAAATGGTAGGACAACTTAGTCGGTCAGAGTAGAATAATCAATCGTACATCAGCGGACGTGCGTGTGCGCCCGCGACGTCTTATCAGTAAGTACATTGTGACGTCATCTCTCTTTATTGAAAACGTTTATGGCATTAACACGCCAGAGCAATGCGTTTGATTTGATGGATGCTCTTTTTAGCCCGTCAACGGTTGTCAAGACGAATCATACAGCCAATGATTTAATCAAATCAATGGACGCCCTGGCCAGAACGAAGTGATCCGGCAGAGCAACAAAGTTGCCGACATAGCTCACAGAATAAGCAAGCTGAAGTGGCAAATAGGCCGGCTATATAAGCCGTAGAAACGATGAGCGTTGGGGTGAAAGCTGAAGGTGTTCTTGAGTGGAAACCGCTATCCGGCAAACATAAGGAGGGACGTCCCCGGACTAGGTGGAGCGACGATTCTTGGCTGGTGGCAGCTGGATGAGAGTTTCCGAGAATCGAGTTGAATGGTTTCCGATCGGAGAGGCCTATATCCAGCAGTGGAGCTGTAGGCTGGTGATGATGAATGGACGGTCAAAGAGGTAATTGCTAGAACCAGAATGCTTACTGCCCAATCATACTTACGATCTATTCTGACTTTAGAAGACGGATTGATGATAGCAGTTAGTAATAAACTACTAAGTACCAATTATCTAGAAGTACTTCCTCAATCAGTTGTAGTTGCTTTTTGTGAAGCACCATACATCAATAACTCTTAATGGGAATACAAGGAACGAGGATATGACCAATTATGTTTGTCATCAAACTATAAAAAAAATGGGCAAGTGCGAGTTGACTCCACACGAGCGCGACACGAGGGCGAGGGTTCCACACTACCACGCTGCCATATTTATCCTAAACCTTCCTTTTAGCTTTGCCCCTTATATTTACAAATAAAAAATATTATTTTTACCCGACTGCCAAGGAAGGGTTATGTTTTCCGCGCGTTTCTTGTGTGTAAAATTCTTTATTACCTCGTGATCTTCCAAACGGCTGGATGGATTTCGACGATTAAGGTATCGTTATATTCGTATTAAAAATCCAAGTCTCCTTAGATAGTGTTTGAAAAAAACACAAAATGGCCGATTTTTGGCGCGAATTAGTAATATGTTTATAAAAAAAATTACAACCTATTGAGCAGGGTATCGAAATAAAGGAAATAAAGAGGTGATTTCAAATACATATATATATAAATTATACGTTTAAATTAAATTAGGAATAATGTAACAATAATAATATTTGCAGTTGGGTTTTTGATTAGTAATGCACACTGTCAAAATTTCAAGAATCTACCTACAACGGGCCTCAAGAAACAGCCCTGTGACAGACGGACAGACAGCAGAGCCTATAATAATATTGCCCGTTGGCATCCTGTTTGTACGGAACCCTAAATACTCTGAAGATGACGTTTTTGATGAGTGCCGTAATCGAATCAATGTAGATGGTCATGATTTATTACTTTGTGTCATTACTTCATTAGCCATTACATCAACAAATGCTGGTTGTCAGAGTCTTGTGAATAATGAATGGATCTGAGAACCTTGAACCTGTCTCAAGTGTCTTTGGCGTCTGGCGTACTCTAACGTCACAGTCTCAGTATAAGTTCCGTCACTTCCATGGACAAGTTCCACTGGCCAGCACAAGTAAACTGCTACCAACTAACAACACAAGTTTTCAATTTACTTTATACATATATATATATATTTATATTTAGTTTATAAGGTACTAGCGGCCCGTCCCGGCTTTGCATGGGTGGACATTTATTGTTTAAACATTTTGGGATAAAATATAGCCTATGTTACTCAGGGATAATGTAGCTTTCTAATGGTGAATTTTTTTTTGAAATCGGCCCAGTAATTTTTGAGTTTATTCATTACAAACATACACACACACACAAAAATACAAATCTTTCCTCTTTATAATATTAGTAAGAAATAAAAGAAATAAAAGATGTTATGTTATCCCTCTAAGGCTAGGCAGAGGTGTATTTAATAGTACAAGGGCACAAATCCAGAATACGTGGCAACAACTGAAAAATCCTGATTGAAAAACCCAATAACACTACCCGACCGGGAATCGTACCAAGGACCTCGTGCTCAGCAGTGGTGCTTGTGACCATTAGATGAGATTCTATTTAGTGGGTGTTGTTATCATTAATGATAAACCAATTATGACGTCAACTATATCTATTTTATCTAAGCCAAATATTGGTTCGAAGCGAGAATCAGTGCCGCAATATCCTAGAATATTACTGGTATTTACATGGCTCCGAACATAGAACTTCCATTTTCTGTAACTTCAGTAGCGTTTACCTGTGGTTTGGATTGGACTAGTGATGCACGATCCTATCCGATAATTTACTATACAGAGTGTAAACGGACCCTTCACGAAGCCGTCAACCAAGCATTATGTACATCAAACTAAGTAACTCTACGCAAAAATTATTGCTGCGAAACGACTTTTGTTTTTGGGGTGAAAATCACGTTTTACGGTAGGACTCAATGTAACGCACTCAGAACGTTGTGCTGATGGATGGATTGAATAGTACGGGGAGGTGTTTACAGTAAAAATCTTACTTTAAAAACATGTATTAAAAAAAAAAAACTTGTGAAAAAGTTGGAACTTTGACACCCAATATCTCCGTAAATAGGTTCCCAGGTATGGTCTAGAACAAAAACATGATCGCATTGACGGGGAGAACTAGTGCCTTTCGGCTTCGTTAAGGGTCTTTTTACACCCTTTAGATATAACAGGATGTGATACTCCGATATTTTGGATCGATAAAAAAGTACTGGTATCGGAATGAAGGGATCGCTTCGTACTACATTGTCATAAATTACATGATCAGTCAACTGAAAAGCATACAAAGACATTCAAATTTTACGAACGATAGATGGGACAAGACGGCGGTCTCCAGTCCTGTATCTATAACCTTGGCCGGAACGCCCGTACCGATCTGCTCCTATTTTCGGTACCTCGGGTCTCTTGTTCAAGGGGATGGCGAAGTAACCCGGAATGCACACGCACCGGATCAACTCAGGATGGATAAAATCGCGACAGGTCACTGAAAAACCTTGGGACCCACGGATGCAGCTCAAGTTAAAGGGGAAAATATACAAGTCTGTGATTCGACCAGACGTACCTACTGTATGGAATGCTGGGCAACGAAGAAGATGCATGAAAAAGATTGCATGCAGCTGAGATGAGAATGCTGAGATAGATGTGTAGAGTGACTAAACTGGATAAAGTTAGAAATGAGCATATAACAGGAAGTTTGAAAGTGGCGCCTGTCATAGAAAAGATGAAAGTGAGTCGTCTGTCTTGTATGGACATGTGATGAGGAGGGATGGAACACACGTGACCAAAAGAGTGATGAATATAAATGTTGATGGAAGGAGAGGGAGAGGAAGACCAAAGAAAAGCTGGATGGATTGTGTGCGGAATAATATGAAGGAAAAAGGAATAAATTATAACGTGACGATTGACAGGGGAGAAAAGAAGAAAAAATCTTATTCCGCCGACCCCAAATAACATGGGACAAGGGCAGGAAGATGATTTTGAATGATGATGATTTTTTAATTTATTCGGTAAGTAGTGGCTATTCGGACATCGTGAAATAGGCTCTTAACGTCATGGATTTTCGTAGAATAACGCCTGATCATCATCATCTGCCTAGCCTTTCCCCAACTATGTTATGGTCGGCTTCCAGTCTAATGGGTGGATAAGGATAACGGATGAATGTGGATGGAGCTGAATACCAGTATTTTACATGGAGCGACTACCTATCTGACCTCCACAACCCAGTTAGTACTAGGTAATACGACACCCCTTGGTAAGACTGGTTGTCAGACTTTTTGGGCCTCTGACTACCTGTAACGACTCAAAGATCTACAAATGACAGCCGGGACAAACGGCTTAACATGCTTTCCGAAGCACGGAGAATACTCAGTACCAACCTAGGCAGGCACAGCTTAACCTAAAGATCAATCCGAGCGGCTGTTATTATTTAGCCACGAGCTAAAAACAACAAAAATAACGCTTTATACCATAACTTATCTTAATCCTTATAAATCCAAAGTAACGATAGGAGCATCGTGCAACCCTAGTTTGGACTAATAAGTAACTTACTCGTGTGAGTCTAACTGCTAGCAGTCGATATATCTATATTCATGATAGTCATACTATTATGACTATCTATTAACTACTTAGGTAAAACAAAGGAACGTTTAGATAAGAGTTAATGGGAAACTGCGATATGTTGTACTTGACGTAAGAAAATAATTTTACGAAGTGACGAGATTTCCATACAAAAGATTTTTAATACTAGTTTTTAGTTTGAGGCCGGAAATTAATTCTGATGGGTACACACTTCTAGGATAAAAGAACAACTTCTAGGTTAAAAATTATCCTAGATAAGATAGTCTACCTGATTGTCTGATTTAATCGAAATCTGTTTAGCGTTTATTGCCTAGATACTACGAATTTCTCCTGTATCGTGGGTGCGTTTACGAACATCCAAAGTCACATAAACAAACAGCCAGACCCGGAACAACTGTCTGTAGGATATACTAATATTTATTCCGTGCGGGGATCGAACCCGTGACACGCAGCGCAGAAGGCAATTGCCCTGCCGGGGCTTTTTTTTTTGCGTGGGAAATCTGCAAATAACTCCCCCGCTCTGGGCAGAGTGGGAGGGAGTGTCAGACTTTTACTGACTAAGACCCATCCATGTTCCTTCTTTGCCCTTTGTGTTCCAGGGCCGCGGTATCTCAAAGGTTTTAATTTTACTTTAATTAACTCGATGACCGGTTTACTATTCAAAGCATCCATCAGCACTAAGTTTTGTGTGCGTTACATTGAATTTAACCGTAAAACGTGACTTTTCCTGCCGGAGATGCGGGACTGTTCGAAAGAGATATCGTGCCCCAGGAACACAAAGGACAAAGAAGGAACATGGATGGGTTTTAGTCAGTACAAGTCTGACACTCCATTCCGCTCCACCCAAAGCTGTCATTTGATGATTTCCCATCCTAAAAAAAAAGCAGCCAATCGCTCAGCCACTGCACCAACCGTGTCGTCAAAGGTAACAGACAGACCGATAGACATTCAGATTTTCGCTTTTATAATATACTAACATTTGCGCGCGGTTTCTATCGCGATAGTCGGAAATTATCCCACAGGAGTGTTTTAAATATGACACATGTTTTCGGAATTGGATCATGATGGATAGAGTTATGAAGATTACCTCCTACATACAAATTTTTAATATTGTTAGTGTTGGCTAGCTTATGCTCGTGGCTTATTAAGTTATTATTTGATGTAAATTCTGTTTAGTAGTTTGGGTGCGAAATAGGAAGAAACACCAACAAACATCCTCACTGAACCTGTATATTGGTAATCCGATTAAAACCTATAACCTGAATCTTGAGCCCAACAGCTTCGTGTCGGCACAAAGGGGATTTCAAGCTAAATACCTGCCTCCAGACAATCAAAGGATACTCGGAATTAATTATCTGAAGCAGGAATGTGTAGCATCCAATCTTGATCACGAAACACTGATAAAATTGTCCGGAATTTCAGTGTCGGTACCAAATGGCATGTAATTAAATGATCGTTTTAATTTTGCAAAGACAGCAAGTAAAAATATGTAAACGGTCATCTTTTTTAATGTTTGATCCTCTTTCTTTGAGACATAAAATAAATCAAATCAATCGATATTTTAATCTGTTTACAAAGAGTTACTAGCTGTTCAATATGATCCATGTGTTAATTCAAGGACTCAGAAAACAAGACAAAGCATAGTCCCCGCTGCACGGGGCTCCTATTTCTGTTTACAGGTTTAAAGTACCCTAACACGAAGGGGATGCCAGGGTCTTAGTTCCCTCACTAGGCCCCGCCATCCCCTTTGAACCATGTCTGTCCGAGTTGGGGTGCCACAAGTCCCGAGCTTGCTTCGCTCGCTCTTGCTTCCTTAGTTCTCCCTGCCGCAATGACCGGATAAATAGTTACTTACTTGGTAAATAGTCGCCCATTCAGTATATTAGTGAACCATTCAGTATATTAGTCGCCCATTCAGTATATTATACGCCCGATTTGTAATTTCTCATACCAAATTCCCCGTTGTGCATAAAAAGGTCTGAATATCGTATTAATTACCGACTGCTGTTGTCTTTTTAATTTCCCAGTAGTAGCTTGGAGGCTGGTTGTGTGCCAAGTTAATGACGATATATTTATCTCCTATCACATGTACCTAACGTCAACGTAACTGACGAATTCTGGGTGTACTACAGGGGGCCTTAAATGGCCGCTTTAACAGAATCATAATAGGATAGTGATAATAATCACGTTAAAATTCTTAAAATGGTCACAAAGTGACAATTCATAATTTAACTGCGTCTGTGACCATTTTAATAATTTTAACGTGCTTCATATTATTTATCCTATTATAGTTTTGCTGAAGCGGAGAAGAGCTCGTGGTTAAATTATAACTGCCGCTCGGGTCGATCTTAAGGTTACGCGCTTGCCTAGGTTGGTCCGTGGATGGGTGACTGCCCATTACATATCCAAACATGCCTCGGAAAGCATGTTAAGCCATTGGTTCCGGTTGTCATTTGTAGATCTTTGACAGTCGTTACAGGTAATCAGTGGCCCGAAAGTCTGACAACGATTCTTACCAAGGTGTATCATATTACCCAATACTAACTGGGTTGTGGAGGTAAGATGGGCAGTCGCTCCATGTAAAGTACTGGTATTCAGCCGCATCCGGTTAGACTGGAAGCCGACCCCAACATAATTGGAAAAAGACTAGGCCCCCTAGTACAGTTCTTCCTAACCCTTCGTTGAATACGGACTTTATGCTGTTGGTGCTAAATATTGTACTTATCAATGAAATTAGTCTTTTCAGTCAACCATACTCGTAATTAATTATGAGTAGTTGTACTGACCATGACCGTCACTATCAGCCTAATATAAGAAATGTACGATGCGACCGTGACTCGGCAAATATTGCATGATTATTTTTATTGTTCCAATCAACACCAATTTATGCTGTCAAAATATTGAACCTTATAATTATCACTTATGTACTAAAATACTATGCCATTGGCTAAGTGATCTTAGCTGTTCAAGGCTCTATAACAGCTATTTTTAGTTCGTCAGTGCAGAGTCCAGACACAGGTTGGTCAACGCAAGGAAAATCTGCTCCGGTGAAGATTTATAGACGATTCTAATCAGTTGCTGTTCCACAAACAATGGGACACGTGATAACGTGTCTTGCGTGGCCTGATGTCTACACACTACAGGAATTTATGGACACTTTCGATAGTGCCAAACGCTTTGGGCCGACTCTATAGATTACCTTTGATACGCTATAAAGTAGAAGGGCAGTCTTGAAATCATAAGCAGTCCTCTAAAAGTCATCATCATCTGCCTAGCGTTTTCCCAACTATGTTGAGGTCGGCTTCCAATCTATCCGGATGCGGATGAATACCAGTGTTTTACATGGAGCGACTGCCTATCCGACCTCCACAACCCAGTTAGTACTAGGTAATACGATACCCCTTGGTAAGACTGGATGTCAGACTTTTTGGAAGCCACTGACTGCCTGTAACGACTTTCTATCTACAAATCTACAGAATTCGAGCAAGTTCGAATAATTAGGTGGGGTGGACCACAATGGATGGTCGAAGCGCATCGGAACACAATTAGATTATCCAGTTTCCTTTCACATTTGATTCCGTACTGCTGCAAAGGCACAGACGAAGCAAATTAAACGGAGTTTCGTTTGTTGTTCCACTAATCACCGTCAGCTCTAGTGCGACTTGAACGGAGTCTGAACTAAGTTAGGATTTAGTAGTAATTAGCTCTTTGCACCCGACTTCGTAGCTGTGTTTTGAATTTGTCCGTACAATTTTGACACTCCATTTCAACCTGAGTGAATTCACAAGGAATGCTTTATTTGTAATTAGTTATAAGTAACAATTATGTTAACTTAAGTATGTATTAAGGCACATTTACCACATTGGTTAGCTGTTATGGTAGATGTATGTCGATAAATAAATAAATAAATAAACCTTTTTGGGGATGGTCTTTATCTATCCTCATAGTATAAATAATCACAACATATAAAAACTCACGCCTATGGGCCACAATGGGGGGCCGACGAGACAATAGAACGCCACCAGCTTCGATAATTTTATAAGTCTTTCATCGCCTGCACGACTCCACGTCCATGCATCTGGTAATACACTGATGCTGGTTGCGAGTACGCACATGACCTTTATTTATTTGAAGAACATCACAATTCGCAAAAATGATTTCATCAGATTCAGTAGATTAGAATTGGAAACATAAAATATTCCGTCATTTGTTTTTAGTTCTATAACGAGGATCAAACATTCAACAATTTACGTGATTTTTGAGAAACCGGCACAATTCGTCATACATTGATCTGATGTTGCATCACAGGAAAACCCCTTGATAAATATTCGTTTAAATAATAATAGACTCAGAGTCAACAGACTTATCAAATACTTCAAGCGGAGACCTTGGCATTTTAGCTAAGACAAGATTATCACTAAAGCCATTTAAAAATAATTCCTAGATTTTATCTTATCCAACTAGAATCGAGAATAACATTTTCTTGTTATCCTCGTTCGGAATTTCATTTTCTATCGAGAAATTTAATATTTGCAATAGTTTGTTTAAAAATCAGAGACAGTTCAGTCTGAGTTTGTTTAAATTGAAAGTCTTTCAATTTGAGATATTGATATTTAAATAATATTGACTCTTTGCGTTGTTATCGTTCCTTGTTAGTTAGTTTTTGTTCTATTTTATGTGGAAAATGCGACTGACGCCACCATATTATTATGCAGTTTTGATTTGATAATCATTAGGCTGCTTGTATGCCTAAATCAAAATCCGTCTGGTAGCTTTGACTAAAAATATCAAAGAAACATAAACTACTTTTGCAAAAATTTGCACGATGTGCAAAATAACCGGCTTAAAAAGCAAAGTAAAACGTATTATGTCAAAAATAAAAATAACTCAAAGATGTAAATTAATGATAAGTACTGCTCCTTCTAATTTTAAAATCATGCTCATAAACCTTGTCACGCAGTCGAAGAATACATGAATGTTATTGGTCAGTCAGTATGCGATTAGGTTCAAATCATTTATTAAAATCCATCCAGCTGATAGGATGTTTCAAAGGTATAAAGAATCACACTTATAGGTGTAGGGTGATTGGTAATTGGGCGCATTCCTTGAAATGGGTGATACTAGAACTAATTTGCAACAATTTGGACCCCGATAAATTTGGGTCAAAACTGGGTTGTTTTGGAGATATCAAACTTATAATTTTTTTTTTGGAAATTCACCTCTCCGCCATAAACTGCTGATTGTGAGAAAATAAAATAAAAATACGGCACAGTATCTTCTACTTCAGGAAATGCACCTAATTACCAATCACCTGTGAGTATATATAGTTCTTTGCTATTTTCAGGATTATTATTGTATATGTATATATTTATACATATATAAGTAATTAAGTATATGTTTTATGAATAATACATACGTACATAATTATGTACGTCGGGGGACCGGTAAGTAGACCGCTCAGTAGGCACAAGCAGGTGAGATATTGTGCACACAGAGGTGATAAACAAAGCGGTCCCTAAAATAAAATATTCTAGTTATACCAGGTGTAAACAGACCCTTCACGAAGCCGTCAACCAAGCATTCTGTACATCAAGCTAAGTAACTCTACGCAAAAATTATTGCTGGGAAACGACTTTTTTTTTGGGGGTGAAAAATCACGTTTTACGGTAAAATTCAATGAAACGCACTCAAAACTTAGTGCTGATGGAGGCTATGAATAGTAAACGGGTCATGGAGTTAATTAAAGTAAAGTTAAAACCTTTAAAAGTGGTATAATTTATAAAAAAACTTTTGAAAAAATTGGAACTTTGACCTCTAATATCTCCGAAACTAGAAGGTTCCCAGGTATGGTTCAGAACAAAAAAATCATCGCAATGATGGGGAGAACAAGTGCCTTGCGCCTTTGTTAAGGGTCTTTTTACACCCTTTATATACACGGACAATATTGAAATAAATATTTTTCCTTTCTAGAGGTTTTTTTTTTGGGGAGTTTTGATTTTTTTTTAATATAACAAAGGGGTATTCTATTTTAAAAACAGGATGAAAATTACTACGCATTGTTTTCCCCATATATTATGTTATGACCTGTCATCATACTTGATGAGGAACTTAATTTGAGGAAAACATATTCAAATGAATCATTTTAAGTTTATAAATTGGCATTGTTAAGTACTACTCTTCCATTTACGCCCGTAATTCTACTTTGAAATCTTACTTCTATTATAAATTAATGCGTAAGTTTGCAAAAATGTATGAACGGATTTGGATGAAATTTGCCACACAGATAGTTTATAACGTGGTTTAACACAAATGATACTTTTTATCCCAGTATTACGATCCCGTGGGACAATTATCAACATCCACGCGGGCGAAGCTGCGGGCATAAGCTAGTTATTTATATAATAGACAAGAATTCTGCACGATGAGATATCTCGTCGCCAGATAAATGACGACCTTTCGTACCCCCAAAATTAATTCCCAAAAATTCTTCCTTGGTCATTTCCGATATATAATGAATTCTTGTGCAGGAGATGCTTCTGGACCGAGTGGTTTATTTAGGCCATGTGTTGTCTGTCAGTGAATTTAAGATTTCTGTAATATACATTATTTTTACTGTAGAAACCATTTATTACCCACTAGTTCTTAAACGCGGCTTCGTTTGTGTTATGGTCGGAAATTCTCGCACGGGAACATTTTAAGAGCGGTCATCCAAAAAGTTGTCAACGTCACAAATAGCTGTCAAATATTTAACAGTTTTAATTAATTTTGCAATATTACTGTATGGGTATAAGAAATATCGGTAACTAGTGAACTAGAATATTAATAATGGATTACAATGAAAAACTGAATTTGATGTTGTAACCAAAATATTTGACAGCTATTTGCGACGTTGCCCACTTTCTGAATAAACGCTCTTAAATAAAGCCCATGACATTCGGGGATAGTCGTAGCTTACTGAAAGAATTTTCGGAAGCGAATCAGTAGTAGTAGTTTAATAGAAACTTTACTCCTTCATAAAATTTGTGTAAATATATAACCACTCATTTCAAGAAGTGTATTTAAGTAAAACTGTTTTCCATCCATACTGTCCATACTCCATACTATATTAGTATTATAAATGCGAAAGTAAGTTTGTTTGTTACCTTTTTACGCCTAAACCACTAAACCGATGAGCCTGTAATTTTGCGTATACGTTGTCAGATGTACAGAAACGGACATGGGTTCCTTTCATCCCGAAAACAAGTACTATTCCCGAGGAAAACAACAATAACGTCCTAATGATAATAAATGGCGCCACGTGTCTTTCGAATCATGATTGAATTAAACTATTACAAGCAGAGTACAACCCGAATTGATTGTCAAATTCTAAATAAACGCGAGCGAAGCCGCGGGCAAAAGCTAGTCTCATATAAATTAGTCTACATTTACGATTCGGAAATAATGGAGCTTTTGTAAAGGGATTAGGAACAGAAAATGGAGTTAAGCTCCCGCCATACCTGATAAATGTTAGTGTCCTAATTCACGACGGTAGTTCGGTAAATTAATAGTGATTTAGTATTGGGGACGAAGGGATAATAACTAGCGAAACCTCATGTAACAATGTATTTAGAGTACCTATGTTTATTCTAGCTAATCTATTAAGACAAGAACAAGAAAGTATTATTGAAAATGGAACGAGACGTATTTGGGCGACTTTTGGCAATAAGCCTAAACAAAAAAATTAATCTCGAATTTTGCTTGACTTTTCCACTAGCACCATTGCCCCCTGCTCTTTTTTCATGTACCGGAGAGATGTTAAAACTTCAAAATCAACGTTAGCAAAGGTTTTGAAATCCAAAACTGAAATGGTTGAGCCAACACATATCAACGTTGAAATAATAGATGGTTTTTATTACTTGCATCTAATCGGATCTTCTATAGCTCAAACTTTTGATAAAATTGCTGAGGCAATACTCATAAAAATATGTTCAACAAACGCTACAGAAATACATTTGATTTTTGATCGCTACTTATCACCGTCAATCAAAGATTGCGAACGTGAGAGCAGAAAAGAATTCGATATTCCGTACAAAATTTCGGGACCTCAACAAACTAGACCAAAAAATTTTTTGCAAAGCCTTAAAAATTATCGCTTTAAAGAGGCTCTGGTGCTGTTTCTGGCTGATTATTGGGAAAATGACCATTTGGTAAAAATAATCCAAAACAAAAAAATCTTTTTAACCGTCGACCATCACTGCTACTCTTATCAAGTTCAGGAAAATTCCGTAAAAAAAACTGAAGAAACTAATTATGAATGTCATCACGAAGAGGCAGATACAAGGATTATTTTTCATGCTTCTAAAGCGGAACCAGGCTCAAGGATTTTAATTAAAGCCGCTGATACTGACGTTTTGATAATTTTGTTAGGAAATATGCACAAACTTATCGAATCAGAAATTTGGCTTGCCTGTTCAGCAACTAGAAAGACTAATAATCAAACTGTTGATTGCATTAATTGCACCGATTTAGCGTTGAATTTGGGAATTAAATTATGCCAAAGTCTTCCCGCCTTCCATGCATTTACAGGTTGCGATTACACGGCAGCCTTTTACAACAAAGGGAAAGTAAAACCTTTTCAGCAATTTTCGAAAAATGAAAAATATCAAACAGTTTTTGCATCATTAACAGATGCTGCTGATATTTTCATTGATGAAAAAATGAAGACCGTTCAAGAATTTACGGCTAGTATGTACGGTATCAGGAACTGCACCAGTGTGAATGATGCGAGACATCGTATTTTTATGAAAAATTACTCTGCAAAAGAAGACAGCGAGCACTTTTTAAAAAAAATAAAAGGGTCGACTCCAACTCCATACCACCATGCTGGATATCATTAACTCAGAAAATTTTACGAACTATTTTCGTAAATTCCATGTGGCTTAACGCAACGGATCCAATATGCGTGAAACTTGAACCTGAGAACTGCGGATGGTTCTTAGATGAATATTTAAAACCAGTAGGATTCATTGGGGATCATACACCTTTAAAGATAGAAGACATTGTCGAAAAAAGTGAAACAGAGAGTGATGACGAAGAAGATTCAGAAGTTGAAGATCGTAGTTTTATGTCCGATGACTCAAATTCGACAACCGCAATTCTGGACTGATTTTTCGCAGGCAACCCTATACCACCGTGTTCAGAATAAAATAATCTTTAATTTCATTTAAATTTCATTCAATAAACAGACCGTTGCAAAATGCTAGTACAGATTTACCGTTTATACCTGGCAACCCGATAGTTGTGACCGGAAAAGAAAAGGCAACCTAACGTTTGCATATTCTATGGGCTTCATACTTTCGACTGGTATAGAATTTATCTAATAGTCATACCGGTGAAATGTTTAAAAAAATATATTTTTTAAATTATTAATTAAACATACTCTGGACTGAAATTTGCTAGGCAACCCATATGGATTATATTTATTGACATATTAAATTAAATATAAAATACGTTTCATTAAATAAGCATCTCGGTGAAGGTCGTTGTTCACGGGATCTTAGACTATATACTAATATTATAAAGTAAGAAGAGTTTGTTTGTTCGTTTGGCTAAAAGCGCTAATCTCAGAAATTACCAGTTCGAATTGAAAAATTCTTTTAGTGTTGGATAGCCCATTTATTAATGAGATATCGATAGGAGCGGAGCATCAATGAAAAATGTAACAAAAACGGGAGAATAGTATTTTTATAATAATTTCATGCGGACGAAGGTCGCGGGCAACAGCTAGTACTATTATAAATGTGAAAGTGAGTTTGTTTGTCACGCCTTCGCGCCTTAACGGCTGAACGGATTTTGATAGAATTTTGTAAACAGGAGACCATGTCGACGTAGGCAATGACCTAGATAAGGATTTTTTAGGATAATTGGCTAGATCCACACGTGACGGGCGACACTGCGGGTAAAAGTTAGGAGTTATAGATTAAACCTATCTAAGTAGGTTTAATACCTGGTTTAATTGGCGTACAATTGATAAGAAACATTTAATTGAAAGAAAAAAAACACTCATGCGGGTTAGTGCTATTGTACTACTTTTTGCTTAAAATCATTAGCTAATTCATCATCATCTGCCTAGCCTTTTCTCAACTATGTTGAGAAATAAGAGGATACAGCTGAATACCAGTATTTTGAGAGACTGCTTAGCTGACCTCTACAACCCAGTTATTGGATAACACGATACCCTTTGGTAAGACTGGTTGTCAGACTTTCTGACTTCTGATTATTCGTAAAGTAGTAACGGCTGCCGGGACCAATATGTTTTTCGAGGCATGGAAAAAACATGTGCATAAGCATAATCAGACTATAATGTTTCCACTAGTGGGACACAAGCTTCCTGTCTCTGAGAGGGAGTGGGCTGTATTAATCCACCAGCCGGGCCCAGTAAGGGTTGGTTAAAAAAAAAAGGAAAAGGACTCGACTAAAATCAGTTAAATAATTGAAAAAGGTCTAAAAAACTATTATTATTTTATTCAGAGAAATAGTTAATAAATTCGTACGATAGCAAACACTTTTCATTTTGAACAATACATTTTACTGTACAACATTAAAATCATCGATATCGAGTTATTGAAATCAATAAATATCGAACACGTTTGCTTTTCAGCATATTTTATTTCTGAATAATCTTACTCAAGCGCGCAACTTAGTAACTGAAGGTAAAAGCAATAACAGAGATACAATAAACAATTTTGTTTGTGGTCAAAAGCAATAAAATGGAACTGCTTACTTTATAACTAAGTCGCTACAACATTTTAATGTGAGTATCTATGGATAAAATACCGGTTAACGCTTCTAAAAGATATTACGTTACTCCTTCATCTTAACTTTACATAATAATCACCGAATGACTATGTAAATAACTATAAAAAAATTCTTACACACCTCGTTATGTACACGCGCGGGAAATCACATAAAGCTAATCATACACACCTGTTGTAACAAATCCACCAACTCGAACTACTTTATATCACATACGTCACAAGAAAAACGAAATAAACCAATTATTTTGTAACTATGAAAGCCAAAACAAGTATTATTACATCCAGTAAAATTTCACTTGAATCAGTGTTTATCAGACTGGCAGGCACAGCACTCACTACGACACTAAACGCGGCAAGGAGGTAATGACAAAATAAGTATGGTTTTACAATCTGAACGTACTATTTTATTTGTTAATTAATTTTGCGAAGAAATGGTCGGTTTTAGTGTTCGTGAGAAACGCGCGCGCCGCACTGAGTGCGCGTGCGATCAGTCGGAACGGCTCGGGAACACGTCACTATAAAGCCGTAGCTTAAACCTTTTTTGTACGTACTCATCCTTTTTAGGGTTCAACGGGATGCGAGAACCGGATTTTAGTAACAAGTTTATGAGATACGCTGAGGATTGATCGATGTCGAGCATTTGTGAAGAATTTTATATGAAAACTTGGCTTTTAGATAAAAATAAAATATATTGTGCTACTTCTGGATGATGTTGACTTACCTGAGCTACTTGTAGCCAGGAGTCATTCAAGATTCAAGATTCTTTATTTGCGTGAAATATGGTATGTACGTGATGGTCTTATAAATAAAAAGGTTTCTCATATTTCGCTGACTTCTTTCAGCATGCAAACTTAAAAATAAAATTAAAATACTAACACAATGTACTCGTAGGTACCTAGTTAAAAATTTAAAAAACATTTAAGAAACATAAAATAATTAAGAAATATTAAATTAATATTATTAATAATATCATTATTAATATAAGCAACCATATCACGATTCTGTAATTTGCGATGGAAATTATGCTATAATACGAGTATATCTCTCTGTTGTAAAACATACGAAACCTCAGATACCTAAATATTATGGTTTGTTAGCATATTTGAGATAGGAATAATATTGATGAATATTGAGTCATCTTATTATTGATTCTAATAATTTGAAGCAATTGACTATTTGTAATAGACAAACTGTTGACAGATATTTGCCGTGGGTTTTCTGTATCCTCAATTATTTCAATTAGTCATAAACATCGAATTAAGAAAACAAATCAAGAGGAAAATAATTTTAGTCGTCTTCAAAATAGGAGGAAGTTTTGAATTAGTAGTTTATGTAGGTATTTTAAATGATTTGAAACTAAATAACTGGTAATGAGGAGAACTTAAACAGTTAAAAAAAAACAGTATCGATTGAATTATGCACATCAAACTACCCGAAACTGTCAAATTTTCCCAATCAACCTTGAACCTAATACTTTAGCGATAAAGTTGAAAATCTATTAAAGAAATTTGACAGATTGTAGTAGCTTGATGTGCAGGCGTCTGTACCTAAAATAATGTACCCAGAGCCGTTACAATCAGCCGGGGCTGCGGGACTGTTCGAAAGAGATACCGCGGCCCTGGAACACAAAGGGCAAAGAAGGAACATGGATGGGTTTTAGTCAGTAAAAGTCTGACACTCCCTCCCACTCCACCCAGAGCGGGAAGAGTTATTTGATGATTTCCCATCCTTAAAAAAAAAACCCGTGACAAATACTATATTATAATCCAAGATGCAATAAGAAAAATAATTAAGTAGGTATCAAAAAAAAATATGTGAGTACACTTAAACTAAACGATATTTAAACTTAATATACTATCACTTACGGGATATCTTCCGTGATTGAAAAAAACGATAAAACGACACAAACGAAAACGATACTTAAACGAAACGAACGAACGAACTATATTTATTTATCTACAGAACCCGCATCGAATCAAATAGGTTTATGTAAACAGGAAAAGTAATATTATGATGAGAACAATAAAAGTCTAAGTTTTTTACGCATAATCATCTGTCTTTATTTTTATTTTACACGTTGAAAAATATCTTTCAAGGTAGTAAGATTATTTAAATGGCTAAATTCAGTTAAACCATTTTTATGACTTATAATGTTTCGTGTTCCGGGTTATTTTAAGATCTTCTAAAACAGTAATTTGTTAGTTCCTGTAATTTTATTGTCTTCTTCATCTGTCATTGACTTTGCGGGTAGTTGTATGGTCCCTGTCACTCTAAAATATGAAGTGTATACTTGTGGTACGTCCCAAATACATAAAATAACATCACGCCTGTAATCTTCGAAGGGTTAGGCAGAGGTGTACCTAATAGTACGCCCACATTTCGCCAGTTATGTTTAAGTCCCGTGTAATAGGGGGCGAGCCTATTGCCATCAATTGGGCACAAATCCCAAAAATAAAATGTGCTTAAACTTTAGAATAATCCTGAAACATCAGTTTTATTACGCCCTCGTGAATGTATCTAGTAGCAATTATTGTAGTTGTTTTTGGTTTTGTTGCAAGGATTTAGAAGTTGGGACCCTGGACACTATCCAAGAAGTGGGCTAACTACATCTGCCTTGCCTTTTTTCCAACTATGTTCAAGGCAGCTTCCAGTCTAACCGGATGCTGCTTGATACCAGTATCTTACATGGAGCGACTGTCTATTATTTGACCTCCACAAACTTGTAATGACAGATAGCCGGGCCAATTGACAAAATGCCAGTTTCCGAGGCACTTAGGATTCTCGATGTTAAACGAATAGGCACCCATCCACCTCGGCAAGCACAGCTCAATCGTCTCTCAAAAACTAGGTCATCGTTCGACAAAACCCAGTATTCAATAAATGTCCGATCACAAAGTACCGATGACGGTTCGCTCTTGACTTTAAACCTCTTTTGTTTGGTTAACGTGGCCCATTGTGTGAGTGTACTGTTGTGAGAACTTGATCGATTGTTGCTGATCATCGGTTCTTAGTTATTACGGGTTTGTACCAACTTGGGTAGATTAGTTAAATATTTTTAGATTTCTTTTACAGTATTCACATCTATCTGTAATGGAGACTTCAGTTTCTAAACAAGTAGTAGTAGGTACTTCACAATCAATTTACAATATTTCGTATAGTAATGAAATATGTATACAGGGTGGGACCTCGTCATATGAACGGTTAAACACGTGGTCAGTACATCATTCGGAACCCGCCCAAAGAAGATATTTTTCATGGGCAATTAAAAAAAATCTGCTGTACCATACATTTTGACCGTGTGTGCACTTTTGTAGGAAACAGCTGAATTTTTGATCATTCCAAGAATTCTCGCACTAGTCAGACCTTCAATTATAGCCCAGCCCACTGCCATGGTATCAAAGAACATTAAAATGCCATTTTTTTGTAAATATCTGTCTACATACGTATTTTTATTTCAATAGACAGGAACTCTGTAACAAAAAAAAGACTTCTTTGTGCCGCACTTTATTGGTGCATTTGCATACATTTTTGGGGCGCAGGACGGAGTCAATATCATCATCTGCCTAGCCTTTTTCCAACTACATCGGGGTCGGCTTCCAGTCTTACCGAATGCAGCTAAATACCAGTATTTTATATGGAGGGACTGCCTATCTGACATCCACAACCGATTTAGTACTGGCATAATATTACCGTGACTGGGTAATGCGATACCCCTTGGTAAGACTGGTTGTCAGACTTTTTGGGCCACTGACTACCTAACGACTGTCAAAGATCTACAAATGACACCCGGGACCGTAACGGCTTAACGTGCTTTCGGAGTCAATAAATGTGGAAATTAATATGTAAAGTTGGAAACTAAAAGTTAGCCGGTATGCATAATAAGCTTCTCATAAGCTCATATTACAACTTGGTCTAGCAGAAAGTTTCCACTTTTTAAAACTTCCACTGAAAATCGATTAGGGTAGAGACTATAATCCTTCCTACGTGCGTTGTGTGGAGTAACTAAAGCCTTGTGCACACAACGGAACGTTTGCATCTGCATTAAGCGCAGGCCATACCGCCAGCTAGCGAGCGAGCGTGGCGGGCGAGGCTCTTTTCATACTTCGTTTCGGCACTTTCGGTAGTTAGCGGTGTGAACAGTATGAAAAGAGATGAAATGATGCCTCGCCGGGCTCGCTCGCTCGCTCGCTAGCGCGCAGTGTGGGTAAAAATGGGGGTAAATAGAAACGAAGGGGTGAATCGACACAAAACTTTGATTTCATCGTTAAAATAATATAGTATACTTCCCTTACGACGCTGTTACAAGCGCCATGATTCATCCCGTGATCACGGCGCTTGCAACTGGGTCAAAATATCAGTAGCTCACAATAATTGAAAATCACGAAATATGTCCCGTGAGTGACAGTGCAAGTTTACTTATCTTCTTCTTCGTATCGCTGCCACGACAAATTTTATATTTTGTTAGCCCAAACCATCGCCACTTCCACCGCGTCGTCGGTGGCAGCGCAAGGTCACTTCGGCTATATGTTTTTGGGCTAAGAGGGCAGAATAGCAGGTGGAGCATAGTTTATGACACAGCTCCAGAACCACACCCCGCTGCTGTTTCATTGAGGTAACACCACTTAACGAGGTTGGAGTTACATCTTCGTACTTGAGTCCGGAGACGGTTCAAGGATTAGTTATAAACCGTGAAAGTTTAAAAAAGTATAATTAAGTAAACAAAACAGAGGTCATGTTGGTCTTGTTTTACGGTTTGTTTCAATGCAAATGATACAATATTCCATGCGTGTCGTCGTTCCTTAGTGTGGTCAAAGCTTTAAGTTCTTCGTTAAACGAATTCAGGATGCTGTTGGGGTTGACACGCTTCTGTAGTCCCTCGGGTATGTTCGCGAACCCTCAAACTGACGGCTTCGCTGCGATCAGACTTTAGACGCAAGCGTGCAGCATCACATTTTTTTTACGTTTAAAATTCTTCAATGGATCATCATCATTTGCCTAGCCTTTTCCCAACTATGTTGGGGTCGGCTTCCAGTCTAACCGGATGCAGCTGAATACTAGTATTTTACACGGAGCGACTGCCTACCCGACCTCCACAACCCAGTTAGTACTGGGTAATACGATATCCCTTGGTAAGACTGGTTGTCAGACTTTTTGGGCCACTGACTACCTAACGACTGTCAAAGAATTTCTCAAGGATGTCCTTAATAATAAAGTTAAAATCCTATCACAATGCTTTATTCTGTTTATCTTCAACCTACACAAGTAACAAGTTTTTGCTTGACTGACGGCACCTCATAAAAACTCAAGGATTCATGATACAAATATAATTTGTTCACAGAAAAAACTACGTATTATAAAAAGACTACTGAGTAATAATAACATAATCTATCGTTAGATTCAGCGGAACGAACAATCTTGGGTATTAAGTCGCTTTGTTGGAATACTTTACTGTGTACTTAGCTGGTCTAGTAGTTGCAAGCACGACTGGTGAGGATGAGGTCTTGGCTTCAATTCCCACGTCGGGAAAAGTTTGAATGCGTTTTCCATCAGGATTTTTTTTGTATTCGCCACGGAGTCTGGGTTCGTGCTCGGTTGATGGCAATAGGCTCGCCCCCTATTAACTGGACTTCAACATAACTGGCGAAATGTGAGTGTACTATGGTGGACCCTTGCCTAACTTTTCAAGATTACAGGCGTGATAATGTTAAGTATCAGAGAAGGTAGAAGTTTGTTATTGTTCTTTAACCTGTAGTTATAAATAATAAGATAAATAAATACCGTTAGCGAATCTGTTTGGTTTAGTGTAAAAAGGCAAGGCAAGGTTAGTACAGAAAAAACCTGTCGAGTCCGAGTCGGACTCGCGCATGAACGTAGTAGGGGAGCCCCCTTTAATTTTAAATTTATTATTTGTTGTTGTAGCAGCAACAGAAATACACATTCTGTCAATATTTAAACAGTCTACCTATTACGGATAATGAGATACAGCCCGCTGACAGACAGACGGACGGAAGGACGGACGGACAGCAAAGGAGGAGGCTTAGTAACAGGGTCCCGTTGGTTACCCTTAGGGTACGGAACCCTCAAAAGACGTTTTCTTGTCGACTCTTGCCGATTATAACATAGTGGGCACGTTTGTCGGCTATACCCGACCGTGGCTCTCACAAGGTTCAAAAGTTTAATGGGCTCAGTACCTACATTGATTGCACACTGCACACGGATCCCAAATGACAGTACATCTGAGTACCTCTCCTAAATTCTTCCGCATAGCTGAATCAATATTAATTGGAACTAAAACGAGCGTCTGACGGTCTCCTATAATCAATTGGTCCACAAATTAGACAATACTTGGTTGCTACTGAATCACGAGAAGGTTGCTTGGTAACCAGTTATATGAGGTTGCGTAACCAATTCTGATGATTCATAATTGAATCTTGAGTTACCAACCTATTGAGTTAATACAGTGGGATGCCATTAGTTAGTTTGTTGGTATGTATATCTACATCTACACAAATTTTACAAAGAGGAAAGATTTGTATTTTTGTGTGTATGTTTGTAATGAATAAACTCAAAAACTACTGAGCCGATTTCAAATTTTTTTTCACCATTAGAAAGCTACATTCACCCTGAGTAACATAAGCTATATTTATTGCTAGAAAAAAATAAGGGGGGGGGGGAATTAGGGGAAAATAAATGTCCGACCGTGCGAAGCCGGGTCGGCCCGCTAGTGGTCGATATGTGTATAGGTCAAATCTTGCAACTGATTTTCAAACCAGTTCTCCCCGTCGATTACGAAATTTTACACATACCTTTGGTTCTGGTGACAATACATTTTTATGACGGACCTGACTTGATCCCCAGCTAGGATCGCCTTCTCACGAGAGAACTCCTCAAAGGTTTAATCACATGGAAACGAAACATGTACACGCGCTCAATGTCGATAGATAAACCAATTCTATTTCTTTTCATTTTTAACCGACTTCCAAAAGGAGGAGGTTGTCAAGTCGTCTGATTTTTTTCTTTCTTTGTATGTTCAGCGATTTCTTCGCCAATTGTGAACCGATTTTGATGATTCTTTTTTTGTTTGGACGGATATTGTTTCGCAGACTTCGACTTCTGAAGTAAACGGGACCACCCGTTTACTTCAGAAGTCGGTGACAGAAAAACTGAATCAAACAAACAAAAGTCACCGACTTCTGATGCTAAAGTTATTTTTCACTTTTTTGTGTTTTTGAAGTCTGTTTTATTTTTTGCAAAAAAGTTTTTATAATTACTTAAAGGTTTTCTTTTAAGTTTATTTTATTTATATTAACCAACTACAACTATCAAATTGTTTGTAAGTTTTAAACTGCTGAGAAAAACTAAACTGTTATTGTCCTGTGTTTTACCTCAAAAAGTAAAATAATGTAACCTTTGTTATGACTAATGTCCGTTTGTCCGTCCATCAGGAAATCGGGACCCGTTATACATTATAAGGAACGAGTTGTGGTTATAAGTTACTAATTAATGTCAAGTACTAAAGTAGGTATCTTCCTCTTTGTCGTTCCCTCACCGCTGAGGATCGCGACCACATACAACAAACACGTCTCCACCACAAACGGCTTCAAAAAAGGGAGGAAAGCTCAATTACGGTACTTTTTTTTAAATGTATTTTCACTGATTACTCGAAGACGCCTGAACCGAATTGAAAAATTATTTTTTTGTTTGAAAGAGTGTACTCCCAAGTTGGTCCCATAGAAATATTCATCTGATCATGGACTTCGGAGATATGGGACGGAACTCTTCAATAAAAAAATAAAAAATAATAGACAGCAAATCTGTCGTGATTGCTGCAATCGCTTGGATGTTTATTGTATACACAACATCATAACATCACGCCTGTATGCTCTGAGGGGGTACGCCGTACAGGACACCCACATTTTAACAGTTAGGTTGAGTTCATGCCATGTTAAGTTCCATTTCATTGGATAAGCCTATTAATATGAAATGTATTAGTAGTTAGTAGGATATTACAACTAATCAAAACAAAAAAAGTGAAAAATAACTTTAGCTTCAGAAGTCGATGACTTTTGTTTGTTTGATTTATTTCGTTTTTTTTTTGTCACCGACTTCTGAAGCTAAAGTTATTTTTCACTTTTTGGTGTTTTTGAAGTCGGTTTAATTTTTTGAAAAAAAGTTTTTTATTTTTCCATTTTTAGTTGTAATACCCTGTACAAAGGTTTGCTATGCATTTATATTACATTGTTAACAATGTATTTCATGGTAATAGGCTTATCCCCAATAAAATGGAACTTAACATACCTAATTGTCGATATGTGGGTGTACTGTACACATCTGCGTAACCCTGTCGAGTACACAGAGAGGCGTGATGTTATGTTGTGTAAACACACAAACAATGCATATTTATGCGATAGCATTGCTGCTAACGCATAAATATGCATTGTTTGTGTCATTTTTCGCAGTTGATTTGCTGTCATTTTTTGAAGAGTTCCGTTGTCTGCCTCCGAAACTCATCATCAGATCTATATGAATTTGGGAATCCGTCTATATATATGACGGAGTTATGCCCGAACATACATTAAAAAAAACATCCGATTGATAACCTCCTCCTTTAGAAGTCGGTTAAAAAATCGTGACTACCAGTAGTAGTAGTAGTAATACGGGTAATTCCATTGCCTTTGTACCGTACTAGTAAGTTGTTAGATGGGGAATTAAAAAAATACAGTATTATTCAGCGCCAAAAGATCCATGCTGCATGCATTATAAAGCAGATATTAAACTAGTTATACCTATCTAGTCAGGTACCTCACAATTTCTTTTTTAGATATTACCTGTAGGTGCCAAAAACAATTTTCCGAACAGCACTGCAACAACAGATACATAATTACATAGTTTACATAGACCGATAAACACATTACCCTCCTTTGCGTCGCGCAGTCGGGTAAAAAAATCCCGTCTAATACATCACAAGCTGCATATAAAAGCTTTTACCCACGGCGACGTGTACTCGTCATTCACACGTTGATTCCACTCCGCTGCAATTCGGTCGGCCCACAGAGCACGGCGTCGATAGCTTTTGGAGACGGCAATAAATTCGTGGTGTCGAAAGTGTTTTACAGAAATAAAGAAAGACACAACAAACTCTGCAAGATACACACAGGAGGAAAATATAAATGTGTGCCTCATTACTACGGCAAATAGGCTCAGTTCAGAAACAAGTGACAAACGACTAGTGCGTGGCGCTGGTTTTCGACTCACAACATAATAACACTGCACAACTTCTACCTATCTCCAGTCAAAGCCGTGTTCCTACATGTCATTTTTGTCGAGGTTAGGGTGCTCCCAGATCCATAAATAGGATTTCCGGAGGAAATTTCGGAAATTTGAAGAAGACTTTTCATTCCACAGTACCTCTAACTTTATTGGTGCTATTTTTTATGACGACAACGATATATTCGGAAGCCAGTATACACTTCCGTGCCCGTGCTTAGTCTGGCTTTTTGTTGCTGTGTCGCATTTTTTGTTAAACAGTAAAAGAATAGTGCTGGAGCCAGTGCTGGAAGCAAGTGTTCGCACCGGTGTTGGAAGCAAGTCCTCGCGCCAGTGCTCGTAATACCTTTGCAAGTGAATGTGATGCTGTTGATTGCAATATCATAGATGGTTTTAAAAAAATCAATATTTTGGAAATTTCGGACCTTTCGGAATTCCCCCCGCAATTCGGACCCAAAGATAAAATTCCGGACTTATCGCAACTCTAGTCGCGGTGCACTTCCACACAAATGACGTGTGACGTGTACGACGTAAGCTTGTATAGTCTGTTTTTTAATCCCTGAGACTAAATTGACAAGTAAAAATGGCCAACTGACATAGATTTCAATAGGATTTACGTCAGTTTTGACATTTTCCCTTGTCAATTTAGTCTCAGGGATAAAAAAACAGACATTAGTCTCCGTTGGCCCACTGAAAAGTTAATGGAGCCCGCAAGCCGACGCTGCCGGGCATTTCGGTGGCATGTCAACAGAACGAATTCGAAAATTGCCGGTACTTTGGTGTCTAGGCTTCCAAAGTGCCACCTCTGACAGCGGCAGTCGATGCGACTCCGTGCTCTATGGACCAGCCTTTCACGCGCCGTTTCTGAACGAATACGCTCAATTACACACGAGGGATCAGGGTTACGGACTTACGGGACACTTCGATTATTTTGTCGTGTTGACAGTTACATGTGGGTTTGTCGCGATTTTCGATTTGTGCAGTTCGCTTCATTGACTGCGAGGAAAGTTATGACAATGAAACAGACATGCGTTTTTTGCCTGACAACTAGTCTTGTTTTGGTAGGTAGCGTGTTATACAGTGAATGCGTTGTGGAGGTCAGATCGACAGCAGATTCATCTAAAATACCGGTTTAGCTGCATCCGGTTAGTCTGTAAGCGTTTAGCTAGACTGGTGATGACACGATAGTTGTATTTTAATGATATTCGATAAAAATATGATGTATGGATGAAGTGAGGATGCATTATTATTGTAGGTAGATCTTTATGTTAAGAACGCCTAGGTACTAAGAATATTGATTTAGGATTTTAAATGGAAGTCACTTTGTGTATACAACCACAAAAAATAGTTAAAAATTTGTGATGCATTTATGGAAGTGTTTTGCTGTTTTTGTGTTACTGTAGGTTAAATCTTATTTGGGATAAACAACTGAAAAAAACTGCAATTGTGCAACTTTTAAACGTAGTTAGTTGCTTATGGATTACGCCTTAATCTTATCATGAACTAAGCAAACGCAGTACTTCATGATAATCACGCTAATAAAGGCGAAATGTGTATATGTGTATGTGTGTATGTTACTCCTTCACGCTCAAACGGCTTAACGGATTTGGATGAAATTTATATTAGCTTATATTCTGGATTAACACATAGGCTACTTTTGATCCCGGAAATAGTAGTTAGTTAGGTAGGTAGGTGGTAGGTAGGTAGCGGGTAGGTAGCACGTAGGTAGCAGTTAAGTAGTAGGTAGGTAGCAGGTACGTAGCAGGTAGGTAGCAGATAGTAGCGTACCAAAAAGAATTGCTGTGTACTTGAAGGCAAGTTTCTCCCCCCTAGGTCGTAGCCACACAGCTAGTTGTTATAATTTGTGTGTAGGTACTCCTATAGGCCTTTAAAAAATATATATGTATCAGGAATTTATGGGTGTACCCATATTATATAACTTTACGTGGTTCGAAGCGAAGACTTAGCTGAGCTGTGTGGCCTCAGTCTAAGTAGATCAGAACTGTTGCAATACAAATGGACTAAAGTGATATCATCCGATTTATTGCACATCCTGAGTTGCGCGTGCGACGTCCTGTTGGTTAGTTAACTGCAGTCTAGTTAGTTTAAAACCACGCGATACACCGGGATAACACATAAAATAGCCATTCATTAACATTATGAACCTATTACTATTATTGCTAACCTCCACTAGTAATTCGGAGTAATCCAAAATAAAAACTGACATACAGTTCCTGCTGACAATCAAGGATTGAATGTCCTGAACTTCTTTCTAAGCTGTCCCTGAATGTTCCTCAACATTCTCGCTTGAGAAATCTTCCTCGTGCTCCTTACGCTCTCGTAGCTTACCGTAACAATTCTTATAGGTTATGCTCAATTAAAGTATTTAATCAAATTGTAATGAACAACACCCCTCAATCGATTTGTTTGCAAGCTGCTTAGCGCAAATTAATACTGTCTTATTTAAATACTGTATTGTTTCTAATGTATTCTATAAGTGGTTGCGCCTGCATTCTTGCCTATACAGGTACTTAATTTAATATTCAATTTCATCCTATACTTTGTTACTAGATTATTATGCTTAATTAATAGTTTATATTATTATTATTTTTTTTTTTTGTACAATAATACTTTACTGCTAACTGTGGAGGCTTGTAAAAAGCTTGCCGCAAGCCACTAAAATGTTATAAAATAATTACCTAATTAGAATTATTTACAAAGGTATTGTACAAATAATATTGAACGAAATAGTATGTGTTGTAAACTTAGGATCAGTTCACACTAAAAAACAAGAGCATCACCCACAGAGGGTTTGAATTCTATAACGTGAAAGGGAAATTCACTGGAAGCCGTCCCCAACAAAGTTGGGAAAAGGCTAGACAGATGATATAAGCGAAATTCACTCATAATAAAAAAAAGATATCGACTAAAAAAATTTACTAGTTCAAGTATATACCTCGGATGCCTCTAACAGGACCAGCAACTAGCACTTCAGCTACAATAACAAAAATATAAAAGTCAAGAATTATGTCGAATTTTTTCACCTCGACAAAAAACCCGACATGATCTACAATTTAGTGTACTACACGGAACATGTCTACAGAAGTGTCGTTGGAGCAAAGTGGGATGGCCACGTCTTCAGAGATCAGTAGTTCATGGCCGAAGTTCATCAGCCTTGTTATTAAAACGCTGGAAAAGGCACCGTTTATCGTCCGGTTGCTGTTGTTCTTCATGTACTCCACGCTTTCAATCATCTCGGGCAGCTGCATGATTTGGAACTGCATTGAGTTTGTCGTGTTGCCTGTGGAAAGATAAAAGTATTTTTACATCCTTACTAATATTATAAATGCGAAAGTAAGTTTGTTTGTTACCTTTTCGCGTCTAAACCACTGAACCGATAATCCTGAAATTTTGCATATACGTTGTCAGGTGTACAGAATCGGACATAGGGTACATTTCATACCGAAAAAAGTTCTGTTCCCGAGGAAAACAACAATTACGTTCTTATGATAATAGACGGAGCCACGTGTCTTTCGAATCATATTGAATTATATCGGTTTAAAGAAACTTTATTCTCAATAAAAACATAAGTCACTTACTTGAGAACAATACTAAAAATATAGATTACAATGAGTTCGTCATCAGTATTACAACTTAATAGTTACCCATCCAATGCATTCATTTCTCCAGAAGTGATCGATCCGTAATTATGTGCTGGCTAAGTTGAGTTTTGAATGCATTGAAAGAGTGTACATTTCTTATACAGGACGGTAATTTGTTATAAAGCTGTGCTCCTATATATTAAACTAGTACATCATACATAAACGTACGCTTTTTTCCCATGGGGTTATGCAGAAACTATCGTACGCCACTTACTACGTCAATCCTAACATACTCCTTACGCCTCGCCCACGTTCATACAATCATCTGGTCAGGACCACCCGGTTGCGAGGACTACGCACCTGACCCATGTTGTTATCTATACTAATTATGTTAATAATCAGTATCTAGGCAACCGAGCTCTGCTTGGGTGAAAATAGAGAAAATTTTCCCAGATCCCTTTATCATCTTATATCACATATTCATCGAAATCGTTAGAGTCGTTTTCGAGAACGTGATTACAAATATACAAAAATTGCTCGTTTAATAGTGTAAGTAAAAAATAGTGTGATTAATAAATACAGACTAATCCGAATATTATCAGTATCCGTCTATATCGCCAGTCTGGGTATAGAAGCCCAATGCGCTGTGGGCTAAAAATCACACTGTGGAGCACAAAGCCAGAAGGCATTTGCCTAACTGTGGAATTACTTAGAACTAAGGTGCTGATTGAACATCGCATAGCATAATCAAAATTTAGCCTATAGTGTTTTCACTGTTGGGAACATAGGCCTCCTCTCTTTGAGAGACTTACTGAAGAAATTAAAGACTGACGGATTGAAGACTGACTGAAGAAAATGAATATTATAGGTAAACCTTAAAAGGACTTTGCCGCATATCTGTGCAATGTATTAGACTCGAACTTCACATGCTTGTCGCTTGAGCCAATCTTGTTACGTGTGAACGCCTACCAGATAGACCACTGCAATTAGTACTCGCCAAGAGTATTGCTATGTATAAATATTTGAGAATACATTTGTGCGCGGATTAGAGGTCGTCTCTTAAATCTTGTTAAAAAGCCTTGTTGACGTTTTCAATTTTTAACTCTTTATGCCAAGAAAATGTTGGAAGTCCTTCCACTAATGTTTGTTGGTCAAATTCAACATTTTTGTCGGTAAATTCTCTAGTCTATCGGTTTTCCAATAAACTATTCAGCGAGCCTTGCTTTTTTTGGATATAGCATCCGACAAATTGACTTTGATCGCATAAAATTCAGCCTATGTCACTCGAACCGTAATAAAAAAACCGATTGATACCAAATTCATCAAAATCGGTTTAGGCGCTACGGTGAACCTCTTGGCTTAGCCGTAGTCGGGTAAAAACAATAAAAAAACATATTTCACAACACAAAACCGTGCCCATTTCAATCAGGGTAGCTAGTTTCCTTCCGTCTACCGGTTGCATGAACTCACTCGCAATCCCAATGCTTTTCATTTTGACAATTCATCCACATTCATTGCGCAGTTTACGTCGTCAAGAAGACGATTTTTCAAACATTATGGAGTAATGTATTTTGAATTGCCAGCGTAATCCTTCGGATTGCTATAGAAAAGCGTGTTTCGCAAATGATAGAGGATTTGCTGCTAAATACTAGTAATGAGGCCCTGATCGTCCTTCGTTTGATGCCCAGGTCGGAAAAGTGTTATTGGGAGTTTCCATCAAGAGCAGCCACGGAGTCTGGATTTGTGCCCTTTCACTGGCAATAGGTTCCTATTACATGGGATTTAAACATAACTGCTGAAATGTGAGTGAACCTACTATTAGGTACACCTCTGCCTTATCCTTCGGGGAATACAGGCTGGTTGTCCCGTTTAATAGGAATGGTGGCTGGTCTTACCTGCCATAATATTATTAGTCCGGTGTTCGATGTAGCAGTATGTGTAGCCGATGACGGCACCCACTGCCACCGCAGACGCAGTAATGGCAATGACGGCGAAAGCCACCGCAGCACACATCACCCAGCGGGGCTTGCTGGAAAATGAGCATAAATGATGAACTGCCATTGGATGTAGAATATAATAAATATACTTTATTTGTACAACAAAATTGAAACACAACTGTTTTATAATATTGATAATTCTATGGCTGCTAAAGCAAATAATATATTAATAACTAGCGGCCCGTCCCGGCTTTGCACGGGTGGACATCTTTTTTAAACATTTTGGGATAAAATATAGCCTATGTAACTCAGGGATAATGTAGCTTTCTAATGGTGAAAAAATTTTTGAAATCGGCACAGTAGTTTTTGAGTTTATTCATTACAAACATACACACACACAAAAATACAAATCTTTCCTCTTTATAATATTTATTACTAGCTGCCCGTCCCGGCTTCGCACGTGTAGTCATTTAAAAAAAAAATTATCCTATGTTACTCAGGGTGAATGTAGCTTTCAAATGATGAAAAAATTTTGGAAATCGGCACAGTAGTTTTTGAGTTTATTCATTACAAAAATACACACACACAAAAATACAAATCTTTCCTCTTTATAATATTAGTAAGATAATATAAGAAACATGTTGTTTTCGGCATTCTTTATAAATGCTGTGATAAATTACTACACAATTATACTTACTTTTTAAGTACTTCTGGTATGTTGTCCGTCTCCAATATAGTGTAACCCATCATAGCAAATAGTGGTGTATATGATTATGTAAAAAAATATAAAAATGTAAATAATGTAACACGGAACAATGACATAAATAATATATTTTTTTTCGTTTTTTTTTTTGACAGTAGAATTTCTTTCAAGTTAGCAAAACTTATAGTGGCCAGTGTTTTGGAAAAAAAACAAGATTTTATAGCTGCAGTTTTTTTTGTGCAGATCAATTACACCAACAAAATATATTTAATTTAATACCGAAATACGACGGGCTTAATTCGTGGGTGAAGTGCTTGTGTTATAAAAAAAATTATAGAACTACATAATATGTGACGAAGATCTATTTAGCCTCCTTAATTCCTCATCTTGATCCATGATATTATACTTCTTAATCTATGACAATCTCTATTATTTCTTTTGTATACTCTGTCCTTTTTCTCATTTTCAACTTTATAGATTTTTTTTGTACATTTTATTTTTTGTGTTATTTATATTTATTGCCGTTCAATATGTGTTGCGGCTGTGGAGAGGGATGTGGGAGCTGCGCGGGCAACTTAGCATATATTTCGGAAAAGTATATTTTTTTTGTTGGTAATCGTAGAAGTTTTGTGTGTGGAGCCCTAAAACGGCTAGAAGGCATCGCAGCTGACCTCGTAGAAGGTGGCTTAAACCAACGACTATTGGGAGACATTATCCCTGGTTCGAAAATTGGGTACTCACGGGGCATTTGCACAGCATTAGAGAGACAGACTTTTCTCTGAGCTATCTTCATATTTGTGATTAGCAGTAGCTTTAAGCACCGAGTATGGTTTACGAACAACGACATCAATCTAGGCAGTCGCGGAAGTCTACGAGTATTGTAAAATATTTTGATATAAAAGATGGAGTTGATGGAGTTTCTCCTATGTTTTTCTGACATTCAAAAGCGCCTATAATGGTCTAATTGAAATAAAAGCTTTGAGTTTGAGTTTATTCAAAATGAAAAACTTATTTATAAGAGGCCAAGTATCGGAAATTTTGAACGTCAAAATAACATTAGACAGACCCTGGAAAGGAGTGGATCAAAAAACTCCACAGCAACACGTCTATCCGTTTTCTATCTCTATTTCATTCAAGGAATCGGATCGGCAGTTCCGAAGATTACCGCCTACATTCAAACTTACAAACAAATTTTACTTCTTTATAATATTAGTATAGACTGAAAAAGATTTCTATAGTAGAAACATCATTTCAGAATAATCTCATTTGCCGCCATGACAGCCGTGATATTATGCATCGTTATCACTGTGACTATCTCAATAGGCCTTGGCGCTGGTCTAGGCTATAACTACTGCTTCGTTGACCTGAAAATCATTACAGGTATGAATATTTTTTGACTAGCATTCCACTCAGGTCCTCGGTCTAACTATAGACTTTTCACTGTTTATAATGTACTTCGTCAGCGCGTGCGATCAGGTCGACATGAAAACGCATACTGGCTATAAAGCTGCGTCGGCGCCGAGTGCTCAGCGGTGCCGAAGCGCCGCGCGTCCGGCCGGGCGGCCGCTTCATCTTAGTTATAGTTCCGTTTCCTCTCGCATTAGAATGATTATGGCAATAACCGAGCCAAACGCATGCACCTTTTTTTGGTGTGGGGAAATCTTCATAGATATCCTCAGACGGAGGGTTATATCGGATGGGGTCCGTAAGGGCTGACGCCTGCCGGGGCTGCGGGACTGTTCGAAAGAGATACCGCGGCCTTGGAACAGAAAGGGCAAAGAAGGAACATGGATGGGTTTTAGTCACTACGCGTTTGACAGTCCCTTCCACTCCGCCCAGAGCGGGAGGGGTCATTTGATGATTACCCATCAGAAAAAAAGAAAAAAAAAGGGTTATGTCGGACTCTTACCAACTAACACCCCACTGTTACTGCTGCAACCATAAGTTGGGGGCCTGGGAGATCCAAGTACATCCTCGCACAACCCCGACAGGTAAAACTTTTCACTTCAATTCTTTGTTTAATTGTGGGTAATTTTTTTTTTTTTCAGAGCAACCTGATACAGAAGCCTCTGGCCTACTTATGAGAACTGGAGATGCCTTTACGGAAGAAGGTTACAGAAAAAGTATGCCCATCTCAACTCAGCCCAGGAGAAAGCTCACCATACCAGCCATTCAACATACGATGGCTATATCCTTAAACGATGACTTCGATTTCTCCTCACTGATCTCAAAACTGAGAGGTCGCAACAAGAATGTCACATTAGAACTGATCACGTGATTTTTTGATCGATTAATATGACTGTGATTTTATTTTTGGTACTGTAACTGTATGTTCACTCTTACTTGAGAATATAATCATGCATTATTAAACGCTTCTTACTGATTCCAAGTTTCGCTACCAAGATCAGGTGTAAGCTCAAGATTTTAAGGACATTTCATAAAAGTTTATTAGGTCTATGTGAAAAGGGGTGTCCTTTTAAAATTAGAAGTATATGGTGGCAAGTTTATTCATGGTTTAAGGGTCAGCAAGTGCTGCGGGACTGTTCGAAAGAGAGACCGCGGCCCTGGAACACAAAGGGCATGGATGGGTTTTAGTCAGTACGAGTCTGATACTCCCTTCCACTCCGCCCAGAACGGAGCGGGAGCGGTAATTTCATGATTTCACATCCGAAAAAAAAAGGGACAGCAAGTTATAGGTACTTCAAGTTGTGACATATAAATGACGTTCGTTTTAATAGTACCGCTACAGCATTCACTTTGTTATTAACTAGCTTCTGTCTACGTCTTTGGCCCGCGTCTAAAGGTAGCCATACACGCTAGGGTGTACCTGTAAGTTTTACCTGTACAGGTACACCCGTCAGGTATGCTTGAGCTGCCTCTTGAGGAAACCTAGCATATTTATAGTAGTCTATGGGTGTCTGCCTCCCGTTGCTGAGGGTACACGACTTATTAAGGGGGTGTTACAGCACTTATTAGTTCCATGGCAATAATTTAATTAGCAGAACCTACGGCACTTAGAACGTAGTAAATATTTAGTCTTTGGTAAAAGTGTCAAAAGTTTCCTCCTCTTCCAATATTATATATTTTTATAGATTTTTACAGTTTCATAAATTAAATTATGTTGTATAATCAACCAACAATTAGTGCTACGTATATTTGGTTCAGATAGTATGGGACTGCTGCCTCGTTTCACATTATATTTGCTTAGAAGAAGCTGTAGAAGAAGACTATGTGGTTTGTATGAACATGTATTGTTATACGGTAACATGAGCAGCAATATTTCAGTGACTACGGCCCCAGAATCACGTATATGTTACGGGTTCGCACCCATGCTGGTGAATTACTTTGTGTATTTCATCAAAACTACAATGCGCCCTCTTGCTGGATTACAGCCAATCCCTTCTCATGGAGAGGAGGCCTGTGGCCCATCAGTGGCAACAAAAAAAGCCGTTGGCTCTGTGCTTAATATTTGCCGGGGTGCTGCCTCATCAAAACAAGAGAGTGATGGAAGAGAAATTGCAGCTGTGTCTGCGCTCATTCTTGTGCACTATCATATCTTCTATGTACTAGTTTACTCTCCACTGAAATTTGCCGCTGCTGTGATCTAAATTACTCCTCCAGAACATTGTTATTGCACGTTTCAAGGCTTGTTTCCTGAAATAAAGTAGCTGTTTCTTATCTACAAACTGACGCCCGAAGGCTTTGACGGTTTTTACCTTTGTAGCAATTCAGTCAATTAACACTACAGCACTATCACCTCTAAGTACTCTTATATTAGTCATTCTCAGGTCAAGCCAAGGTTCCACAAAATCTAAATCCAGTCCTGCATTCCACTTACCAGCTCAAAGTCTAGTAGACACTTCTTGTAATCGTGCCTCATCGTAGTTATCGACAGGTTGTCAGATTTTCGGGATACAGTGAGCTGAGCAGCTCGATAGTGAAAAAAACAACCAGTCTTGCCCATACATGAATACTGTCCAAGATCTACTAATGACAGCCGGGACCAGTTACCACCCATGTGGCATGTGAATGGATGGGCATCCATTTCCGGACCGGCCTCAGCAAGTGTTGCTTTCACTTAAAGATCGATCGGTGCGGCTGTTATTGTTTAACCACTAGCCCCTAGTTATTACTAAGCCACAGAATTCATAATCTTTATTTCTCGAACTCAGAAATTACAGGCGCTGGTACATGCACAATCTTATATAGAGAAAGGTGTCTGAAGTAGGAAGGTCCTGAGTTGTATGTACCTAATTAGAAAAACTTGCGCTTTTACCAAAACACGATTTTTCTGTCTCCTATCAAGATCAACCATTCTTCCTTCGATAGATTCTCCGTGTAATCTTTTTACGAGGAACCTCAGATAATAACAATAATATTTAGTTGCTGAAGGCTTTCAAGAAGGCTGTTAAGCTCAACGGTGCATCGTGGAGAGAGCGATAACATAAAAGCATCATAGCAAGCTTCTATTAACGGCTTTTAAGGTGGCTTCACACCGGCGAGGCTAGGAGTCGATAGGATGGGCTAGAATTGAAAACTCGTAGACTATCCTTTCACACTGAAAGAAGTGTCGTAATCTCGCATTGTCTCACGCTGTCTCGCGCTGACCAGCGCTGTCTCGCGCCCAACGTTTTGTGGCCATGGCGATAAGGATTCTCTTGCAATATTTCTGGACTTGAACTTTCTGGAGTTTGTTTAATATATTGGGCTCGACTTTCATACTAAGATACTAGACATAATTTTACTATAGTTAAACAAAAGGATTTTCTTTATTTTGTTCAGTCACGAGCACCAATATGTATCACCTTTCCTAAAGTTAAAAGCCTTTTTCGCGAGAAATAGCGATTGTAACTTGGAGATAGGGTCTTTTTGATAAAAAGATGAGTTCCAAAATACTATATTCGTACAACATGAAATTTTAATCAGAACAGTAGGAGAAAAACACTTTTAAAAGTTGTTAAGTGTTTACATATTGGTGCTCGTGACTGTACACCATTCAAATTATGGATAATTATGGAAAAAAGCTCACATTTTACACGGAGTGACACAATGGGCGATCTTATCGCTAAAAGCGATGACCACACCGATGACATCTACATGACCTCATAGTTACCTTGTTGGCACGACCTTAGAATGTTATCTACAATTCTTCGGGGTGTGAACAGATTCATTAGCTAGGCATTGTCTAAACTTTCTGGATATCAAATCAAGTAACCCTTGGGAAAACAGAATACTGGGAAACTACTTTCACATTTGATTAAAAAAATAGTTTTATATTTTGTGCGTAATGTACGCACGCAATACAACTTACATATTTAGGGGTCAAAGTATGAAATTGCCGATTTGTATGGACGATTTCGTGAAAAGTGATATTGCCATACTAACATTTTTTTTCTTGGAAACGTCTGTACCGATTTTGTATGATGCAATTGCAATAGTTACGGTAAAAAAAGCTGCGTAACTTCAATTCTCAAAACACAGTCTATGACTAAAATAGACCTACTTAAAGTAGTGAAACCGACGGCACATTGAAACAGGTGTTTTGACACACTACCCTATGAGGTAGTATGCAACTACTAGTACGGTTTTTGAACTCTAAAAGGTGAGTAATTTAACAATTAATTCAATAAAAATGGAATTAGGAACAAATATAACTATACATCAAAGTTACAAACAACATGTGAGAAAAAAGCGGAAATTTCATAGTTAAAGACTCTATTATTACATTATTGTGCTTTTGGATGCATGAAATTTAATAAAGTGTAAGGGTCAAGTTTCCCATTCATGTTCCTTCTTTGCCCTGGGGGTATTTTAAGTTCAGTAAAAAAGCGGAAATTTCATTGTTAAAGACCTATTATTATATTATTGTGCTTTTGGATGCATGAAATTTAATAAAGTATAAGGTTCAAGTTTCCCATTCATGTTCCTTCTTTGCCCTGGGGGTATTGTAAGTTCAGTAAAAACGTAGGTATAAAACTTGCATTAGTAAAAAACGTGTAAACATGTTTGAACTATGAACTGTTGGAACAGAGATATTGAAAATCAACTTCAATATCTCCGTGATCCAATACCTACAAAATAAAGGACCATAATCACGAGAAGGACAATCACTGGATTTTGAACTCAGTTAAGGATCTTTTTACACCTATAATCTATTAACACCTTATTTTTATGCGGCTTGCAACATTAAGGTCAGCATCAGCATCAGGGTAGCCCGCGAATTTTCAATTTTTCTTACGTTTTTTTGCAATTTACAAGTCAGTGTCAGGTTCATGAAAAAGTAATCGCGCGAGTATACAAGTATGTAGTTACACAATTAAAATCATTAAAATCATCAGTACTGCCCTCTTAGTTTATTTAACCTAATTTAATGACTTTTTCATGAAATAGTTATTGAATGGGGTTACATGAACTTAAAGGGTTGTATTTATGTTTTTTTTTTTTGATTTTCGTGGGCCACCCTGGCGCTTCCACCTTAGGTTAAAGAAACAGTTTCCTCCCGATTTATTGAAACCCACATTTTCTGTAATTATTTTACTCTTAAAAACATCAACTAATGTTGCAGGTCTTCAATGTAGGTAGCAAAGTAGATGCAGATAACACAAAAAATAGACTAGAATGCTTTAACATAAGAATAGAAGTAGGAATGTACAGTTATACCTACTTAAACACGAACACCCTTTACTTCAAAGGATTTACAGTTAGATTGTTCGCTGAAAGCTGGCGAGATGCATTACAACAAAGGAAAACAATGAGATGAATTCGTACTTAGATATAGCTGGAGCTGTTATACTAAGGCATTCTTATTTTCTTTGTCGCGAGTTCCGTAGAAGACGTCTGTTTATAGATTTTTTTTATTAATTTTTAGCGGCACTACAAAAAAGTACCACAACAACATAGTACAAATAATATTACAGCGCCATCTATGATACAAAGGATTAACTAACATCAAAAATCGCGCAGTATAAGTTATCCGCGACTTAAGACTTTGTAGAAAAACCATGTGCGTGTGAACTGAGGGACCACACTGATATTGTCACCCGACAATTGTCGGGCAGTAGCCTACCAGACATAACACTCTCTGGTCGGAGGATCCTTCCTTTTCTATGGGAGATAAAGAACTGTACACCCAGTTCTTCATACCACTTCTTTTTAGCGTATCGATGGCAAAAAGTTCAAATATGTTTAGCCCAAAACTCAGCCACGCTAACCCCGCTCACTGAAGCAGTAAATAATCATCAACAGCGCAGGTGATAGGGCATGCGGTGCAAGATGGAATGGGCCATTGTTTTCATACCACTAAAAGTTCACCAAAGAAACGATGGATGGACTGTGTGAATGATATGGCTAGAAAGGGGATGACTCGTGAGATGACGACTAATAGAAAAGTATGGGAGAAGGCATGCTGCGCCGACCCCAAAAGGTAGTAACAGTTGTCCACTCTAGTTTTATACTAAAAGTGACTTACGGGTAAACCTGCATGCATATTAGTGGTACATTTGTTTGACTAAACCATTTAAAAAATATATATTAGCCTGTACTATCCCACTGCTGGGCAAAGGCCTCCCCCAATTCCTTCCATGTGCTCTTTTCCCGCGCCTCTTCGGTGCACGGTGGTATAAAAATTGGCTTTCAATTTTCCTAAACTGTCAAATTGCAAATCCATAATATCGATTTCACATCATCACAGCAGCCATTTAATTATCTTGAAAATGGCAAATAACGTCGTGTTTAATTTTGTGGGATTTTATAATAGTGGTTGCGCGGTAGAACTCTTCAGATTTTATGAATAAAGTTGTGCAGCACCCGTTCAGCTATCGTTTAAACTTCGTCGAGCATATACAATGTAAACTGCAACTAAATTATTAATGAATTTTCTTTATTATAGCGTTTGTTGATGAAACTTTTAGATTGCAATATTCAAGGTATAAACGGAGGTGGTAACGGTGTTTCCTCCGTGCCTCGGAAAGCACGTTAAGCCGTTGGTCCCGGGTGTCATTTGTAGATCTTTGACAGTCGTTAAGTAGTCAGTGGCCCAAAAAGTCTGACAACCAGTCTTACCAAGGGGATCGTATTACCCAGTACTAACTAGGTTGTGGAGGTCAGATAGGCAGTCGCTCCATGTAAAATACTGGTATTCAGCTGCATCTGGTTAGACTGGAAGCCGATGCCAATATAGTTGGGAAAAGGCTAGGCAGATGATGAAACGGACCCTTAACGAAGCTGTCAACCAAGCATTCTATTCATTACACTGAGTAACTCTACGCAAAAAATATTGCTGGAAATAGATTTTTTTTTGAGGTGAAAAATCACGGTTAACGGAAGGACGCAAAATACATTGTCCTGATGGATGCATTGAATAATACAGGGTTCATGGAGGAATATAAAGTAAGGTTATATATGTATAACATTAACCACTTGTATTTTAAAAAACTTGTGAATATCTCCGTAACTAGTAGGTTCCCAGGTATGATACCGAACAAAAGAAATATCGCAATGACTGGAAGAAAATATAAGATGGTTACATCATTTTTTTTTTGTGTTACTCTAATTTGCCCTGACGTACCAACGAGTGGTCGTGGGTTCGACCCCAGACAGGCGTGATACTTTGTGTAATTGATTTCATCACCACTGCTCTCAAAACGGTGAAGGAAAACATCGTGCGGAAACTGACGTGTCCTAGAACCAAAACTTCGAAGACATGTGACAATCTACCAACCCGCACTGGGCCCGCGTGGTGGATTAGCCCATTCCCTCCCATAGAGAGGAGGCCTGCGTCCCAGCAGTGGGAACATCATAGGCTGGTTTTGCACCTTATGCTCTACATTGAATTGCTTACCACAAATGTAAATGACGAGATACCGCGCCCCTGGAGCACAAAGGGCAAAGAAGGAACATGGATGGGTTTTAGTCAGTAAAAGTCTGACACTCCCTCCCACTCCGCCCAGAGCAGGGGGGGGGGGTGTTATTTGATGATTTTCCATTAGAAAAAAATGTAGCTGACGAAGTTCAGATTAGTACAGGTATGTTTGTCTAGTTAGATACCTCAACTATTTCTGTGATTCTTCTCAGTTTTCGCAACATAATAATCGGCGGTGGCGGCAGCGGTGACTGTTGCTGCATCCCCCTCCCGAACCCCTGCGCTTGGTGCAGCCGCTGCTGCGCGAACTTGCTCTGCAAGTGTCTTTGCTACGTCATCATGCTTGGAGCCATCGTTTTTGGAGTTTATCTGCTCCTTGAGGCCTTATGTAAGTAACAGCTTAGTAAGTAATAGTTTGCTGTAGATCCTATAGATTGGGGAATAAAATCTTATTATTACTATCAAGGCTCGCCCCCTATTACATGGGACTAAAACATAACTGGTGAAATGTGGGTGTGCTATTAGGTATACCTCTGCCTAACCCTTCGGGGATTAAAGGCGTGATGTTATTTGTATGTTTTTTATATGTTTTTTTTTTTTTAATAACTATCAACCCCACTGCAGGACAAAGGCCTCCCTTCTCTGCTTTCACTTATTATGTTGTGTTGTGAACGAATGACGGATAATTCAAATCTTGCGTAAATTTTGGGACACTCTTTATTACGTTGCTTTGATTTCTGCACCTTTCAATAAAAATCAGTATGGTTAAACCTTAATATATTCCCGTTATTAAGCATGTTGTTGTTGACAGTCCCAGATGATAAGAATGACTCAACTAACAGGACCTCCCACACATCTGCGAGTAGTACTACTACGACTACAAACCTGTTGAGGTTCGAAGATATCGCGAATGCCATCAGCAGAGCGGATTTGCAGGTGAGCTAACGTTGCCTAACTCAGAGGAATAACAAAACTTCTTAAAAATAAACAATAACGTCTGTCAAAAGTTCGTCAGTGTCAGAAATTGACAACTTAATTTGATCACAAAAATGACCTGTTGCAAAATTTTTGAAAATGTAATGGTTTCCGTATTTGGTGATGTGGTAGGTGAAATGATTTTTGCCTTAAAGCGTGGGACTTATTATTTATTTGCCCAATAACGTTTAGACTAGATTTTAATAACCTTGCTTTGAGTACTCTACGTGTATTTACCTCATTTCTGTGTGAAGATGGCATGGAATGGGAGCAACTAGGAAGTTGAGGGCCTCCATGGGCTGCAAATGGGCAGACTATAATCGGTAATTTTGCCTGAAGTTGCAGCAGCCGGTTGCCAGTCGACGATGCAGCATTACCTGTGTTCAGACTCCGTATTTGGAAAAAAAACCTTCAATTTGTTTAGCTGTTATTATTTTATTAATTTGTTGTGGTTTTCTTCAGCTGGGGTAATATATACGTGAGTCCAGACGCGTTACAAAGCGTAGTTCAAGTTGTCCTCTGCTTGGTGCTCTCCTTCGTCGGCATCATTGCTTTACTATTACTTTTTACTTACAAAATGATAGGTAAGTACCGTGTTGTATAGTATCTACTCTTTAAAATATTTCACACTCTGTTAGACTGATATAAGTTTATTGTTAATACCTAAGTAAAGTTGGCTAGGTCTGAGGATAGATATAGGATAGAGAGAGGCACCACCCTGTAAAGATTGCAAGTCATAAAAATTTCATGCAATGATTGTCATCATCATCTGCCTAGCCTTTTCCCAACTGTATTGGGGTCAGCTTCCAGTCTAACAGCATGCAGCTGAATACCAGTATTTTACATGGAGCGACTGCCTGTCTGACCTTCCACAACCCAGTTAGTACTGGGTAATACGATACCCCTGGTAAGACTGGTTGTCAGACTTTTTGGGCCACTGACTACCTAACGACTGTCAAAGATCTACAAATGACACCCGGGACCAACGCCTTAACGTGCTTTCCGAGGCACGGAGGAAACTGGGTATGTAATGGGTGGTCACCTATCCACAGACCAACCTAGGCAAGCACGGCTTAGCCTAAAGATCGATCCGAGCGGCTGTTATTATTAAGCCACGAGCTCCTCATGTAATTATTGTACGGAATCGAAATAATAAAAAACTTAATAGTTTCTCATCAAACAGTTTCCAGCAAAAAAAACAAGCTTCTAGCGTAGGTAGACTTACCAACAAAATTCTAGGAAATATTCTAAAAAACCACAAGAAAAACAGAAAAACACTGAATATTAGATAAAGTGTAAAAGCTTCTGCTTTTTAAGAGAGAACAAAATTATCTAGGTATTAGGTAAAGTTAATTAGGAAGAAGTCTAAGTAGAACACAAACGACGGAGCACGTAAGTGTTTTGTAATTGAAAAAGATAATTAGCCCAGTGTACTTATTGGTTACGCAATGCGACAGGTGTGCGACTGTACGCTAAGGTACAAGTACGTATAACAGGACAGGTACAGTAATTGTGTTTGAGCGTAAACTCATTTATGTGGGTATTACTGTGTTTTTTAAAATAAGATACTAAGATACAAGAATAGACGAAAATAGGGTAAGAAATAAGGAATCTTCATTCATTTTCAAAGTCAAAGTCAAACTACTTATTTCAATTACGCTGTTTATACAAATATTCTTTATTTTCTACAATTTATTATCTGCTTAATAAGAATTCCCTTTTTTTTCGGATTGGAAATCATCAAATGACCCCCCCCCCCCCGCTCTGGGTGGAGTAGAAGGGAGTCTCAGACTTTTACTGACTACAACCCATCCATGTTCCTTCTTTGCCCTTTATGTTCCAGGGCCGCGGTATCTCTTTCGAACAGTCCCGCAGCCCCGGCAGGAATATCAATAGCTGGTATCAATACAACACGTATTATGTGAGACAAAATCAAAATCTCAATTAACAAAATGTTTTCACCTTTCACAGAATGATTATGACTGAACGAGAACTGAAGAATACAATTATTAACAAAAATATGGAGAAATTGAAAGAAGAAGATGAAATGAAGAACACATTTTGTGAATTGTGCAATAGTCTGAACAAAATGTTGACATGTGTTATTAGCAGTTTTAGTTTAGTGACATATCGTGATGCGTTTGGTCTTAGTGGTCTATTTACAGTATTAAAGCAATTTTTGCAACAGAGTTCTCAAAGTGTTTTTCATTTCCGAATTAACATCAACTTGCTATGCTTGCTTAACTCTCTGCATTGCTTTGGCTGTCGTGAGTCAGTTTGTAGAAACCATTTCTTTTAACCTAAATTGTTCCACGACTCGGCAAAGGTTTATATTATCCTTCAATCCGCCAATCTCTCAAAAACGCCTCTAAGTCGTCACTCCATTGTGTCTTAGGCCTCCCTCGGCGACGACGCCCGTCTTCTGCTATTCACTGCGTGATGACTCTGTGCCATCGGTCCTGATGCATTCTGCAGACATGGCCCGTCCAATCACACTTCAACATAGCAGACTGTCCACATCAGCGATTTCAGTTCTGGAGCGTATTTGCGAATTCTGTCGCTGAGCTACGCCCCTTTGGCAAACCTAGAGTCTGGACTGGTAAGGACGGGCTTCAGGTATAAAACCCCCTTACACCACCCTGGGTGTAAGAGGTTCCCAATAACAGCCTAAGAACTCAAGCGAACCTCACCAGGTCGTGGTACGGACTGACGGCCCGCCAACAAGCACTGGAGCAGCACGTCGGGCTATAGTCTAAACCCCCCCTCCATTAATAGAAACCTCAACAACAATATTCGGGAAAAATTGCGAATAAAAAACAGCTGTCCCAAATGTATGGGACACTTTTTTTCGATTAGATTGATAGATAGATAGATAAAACATTTATTTAGTGCACACAAAAGACATAGCACAACACACAGAAGCACAATTAAATAATACAAATTAAATACAAATTAACATAACTATATAAAAACAAGGCGCCAATATACAAAAATACAAACATATTTACGTAAAAGTATAGTAACACCATGACATACTTCAATTCAAATAACGAACATTACGGTGATGGTCCCATGGAAAAAGTTGTTCAGTTGAAATCCTTATATGACCACATCTTCCTGATTTATGCTGTATGTAAGAACGCATATCTATACTAATATTATAAAGAGATATTTTTTTTTTGTAAGTTTGTATGCTCGCTCTCTCCATGTCACAATGAGATCGCGCTGGAGATCTGTTCGCTGAGCGGCGATTTCCCCCCGGCGTAGTGCCTCCGCGCACCATTCGTGCAAGCGCGCGAGGACTATCGCCTCTAGATCCCATGGTGGCAGTCCGGCAAGTAGGCTCGACGCCTCGCCGGTGATCATCCCGTAACCCCGGATTAGCCTTACGTAGGCGTAAAGGTGGTAGGCCACGTTTTGGGGGCGTTCAGGTAGTGGGCGGCTCGCCGCCTCAAGGATCGCGGCCACACCAGGGCCTCGTAAAGGGCCATGGACCGCACGACCCTCGCGAAGAGCCTCCGGCAGGAGGCGTTTGGACCCCTCAGGGCAAGAGCCGCTTGAAGCCCCGGCCCGTTCCAGTTTGGAACTCATGACACCCTTTGACCCTGATTTTTTATAAAGTTGATAGGTACTAATAAGTTCTTACGACTTATGACTTGAGTGAAAGAACTGTACAACGACTGTACAAGAAATTATATACTCAGCTGTAGTGGGTATCATAGAGTCTATTCATAAGGTAGGTTATGTAAACAATGGCTGAATATAAATAAAATAAAGAACATTTAAGAACGTCATCTTGACAGAGTTTACCGATTTATATCGCTGGAATTTACGAATTATTAGTTGCAGTTAACTCCAGAACTCGGAAATAATGCAACTTTCTGACTCCACCTCATAATGTGGTAAATTTCTCCTACCTATCTGGAACCAATCCCATTTCTTTTTATTTAGATGATGCTGGCATACGTTGATCTTTAAAACCTCGCTGGAAAAGGAGCATGAGAAGCCAACCCCAAGCCAAGAGAGGCCTATGACCCAGCAGTGGGTTAATTCCGGTTGGGAATGATGATTTCGGCGAAGATAGTGTGCAATTATTAGATATTCTCAGTGTATAATCCAGAATATTTTAGACTTTTTTATGTATATAATATTTTAGATATTTTTTAAGGGCTTTTTCTCAGAAAACATCTTATTTTTCTGGACTATACCGGCAGGAGTGTCCAACTTTTCTCAGTTCTTTATACAGATATCCCATATCGAGCTATGGGTTGATCATTTTGTACCACTATCTGGGAAAGGAGTAAATATTAGGAACTGAAACGGGTAAGCAGTAATACTCTTTTATAACTTAATTATTTATTAAAATATAATATAGCTCAATGTCAGCCAAAAATCAGATCACTCGTCGTCCATGAGCGACCCCGTCAGATCTGACGTTTAAACTCACTGGCTGGTTTGGCTAACAACTTTGGCACTAAGTTGTCGCAAGATGGCGTTGGCTTGGCTTGGCTTAGCCTGGCTTGGCTTGGCTTGGCTTGGCTTAGCCTGGCTTGGCTTGGCTTGGCTTGGCTTGGCTTGGCTTGGCTTGGCTTGGGCTGTACACATGGCGTGGCGTTACAATCGGCCATCCTGTAACAATTGCTCCCGCAATGGAGCACACGAATTTAGCTTTCTAATAGATCAATTAAGTCTTCCGTCTCTAGCTGGTCATCAGAGCTGCTGGCACTATCAGATACAGGAGCTATGCTACGATAAGGTCGCAGAGAGTCTGCTGAAACAAGACCCGTAAAGTTTTTGTAACCCCTTAAACCTTTAATGCTCCTGATCCTGTATCTGTCATTGCCAACAACTTTAGTTATTATATAGGGGCCAGAATACAAGTCATCTAGCTTTGTGTTGACTTTAGCAGCACTACTAGTAGGCGCCTGCCTCCATAGAACCAAGTCTCCTTTCTTATAAACATGACAATTTTTGCGACGCTTATCAAAGTTGAGTTTCATCCTAGCGCTAGCTTTATTGATGCGTGCACTGGCCTTGTTACGCTTGGCCTGTGTTGGTTCAGATATTCGGTCTGGGATGGTTACATCACACACTGGTCTACCACTACGCGCAAACATTAAATCATAAGGTTTAAACCCGGTAGTCTCATTTAAAGTATTATTTATTCCCCAAATCACATCGGGTAGACGGTTAGACCAGCTATTAGCGGCCTCACTAGGGTCAGTCGCACGTAGGGCATTTAGTATGGTGCGATTGGTGCGCTCAACTTGCCCATTGGCACGCGGGCACGCAATTGCATTCAACGTATGTTTGAATTGCTTGTCTACCGCAAATTTCTTAAAATACCTACTAGTAAATGCCTTGCCATGGTCAGTTACTACTCTATCCGGGTACCCAAATAATGAAAACATTCTTTTGAGTATTCTGATAGTTTCTACTGAATTAACTGATCGACTGCACTCTGCAATAACAAATTTTGAAAACGCGTCAGTTATAACTAACATATATTCATAACCTTTCTTTGTTCTACAAAACGGACCTAAATGGTCGACATGTATCATTCTAAACGGTTCATTTGGCTTAGGAATTGGATGTAACTTGCCTTCCTTTCTGCCATGATCTCCCTTTCCATAAGCGCAACTTAAACAAGACGTTACATATTTACGAATGAACCGTGTCATTTTAGGGAACCAAAAATCACTTTTAATCAAATCTGTGCTTCGTTTTAATCCCACATGTCCTATTTCGTCATGGTGCATTTGAAGAATTTTCCACCTAGCTGCCCCAGGCACTACAAGACGATTACCACTAAGCGTCTTCCTGTACAACCTATTCTCTATTAACACGTAATTGTTTATTATATCGCGTTCAGTCGACCCGGCTTTTAATTGGTCAATAATATTCTTTAATTTATCATCTTGATATTGAATCGTATAAAACCAATCAGTGACTTCTAAACGATTAATATTTACAGCATCGATTGGATTCCTACTTAACGCATCAACATGTTTCATTCGTTCACCAGGTCTATATTCTACACTAATATCGTATTCCTGAATTAACAGCCACCATCTCGCGATACGTGGTATAATATCGCGTTTAGTGAGAGTGGCTCGGACGGCAGTACAGTCGGTAACTACCTTCACATGTTTACCAATTATGTACACCCGAAATTTACGTAACGATTCCACGACTGCTAATGTTTCTAACTCGTAGCTATGGTACATAGTTTCCTCCCTAGACGTCACTCGGCTAGAATACATAACGGGGCGCAAAGTACCGTCAGACTGCTTTTGTAATAAAATTCCTGCTATTCCTAATTTGCATGCATCGGTATGAATTTCTATATCTAATGTAGGGTCATACAAAGCTAACACTGGTTTAGAGCATAAACATGTTTTTAACTCATTAAAACTATCGACCTGTTTATCGCTCCATACCCACGGTACATTTTTCTTAGTCAATTCTGTTAAAGGGCGAGCTATAACCGCGAATTTATATATAAATTTTCGAAAGTAACTACAAAGGCCTATAAATTGACGTACTTCATGTACACTCCTCGGTACAGGAAAATGTGAAACTGCAATTAATTTTGGTTCTGCCGGTTGCACACCTTCATAAGAAATTTCATGTCCTAAATAGGTCACTTTCTCTTGTAAAAAAGAACACTTTTTCATATTAAATTTTAGATTTTCCGATTCAAACTTTCGCAACACCGATTCTAACATATTTATACCAGAACTAAAATCATCAGAAGGTAGTAATAAATCATCTAAGAATGCAAGAATTTCACTAGTTGAACTATGAGTTTGTGACGTTTGAGAACGAATTGAATTGACAATTTTACTGATCATTCGCATGAAAACTGAAGGTGCATTTGCTAAACCAAACGGAACGCGCATATACTCATAATGGCCCTGAGGTGTTATAAACGCAGTTTTGTGAGTGTCTTCAGGTGCAACTCGCAGCTGATGATAACCTTGAGCCATATCGAGGCTCGTAAAGTATTTCTTACCGGCTAACTTTGAAACTTGATCGTCGATGTTTGGTAACGGATATCTTTCTTTTATAGTGATCGAGTTAAGGGCACGATAATCAACACATAACCGACTATCACCGTTCTTTTTCTTTACCAATATAACTGGAGAGGCATAATCCGACTCGGATTCTTTAATAATACCGGCATCTAGCAACTCACGAACTTTAGAATTAACTATTTGTTGTTCAGTGTGTGATAACCTATAAGGTTGACGATATATTGGCTGCTGCGTGTTAAGTTTTATTTTCATATGTAACAAATTGTTGCAACCGAGATCTTTTGTGTTAATTGCAAAAGTGTGTTTATATTGTAATAATAAATGTATTAAACTATCACGTTCGTTTTCATCTAAACTCCCCATACTGATTTCGGATATAGGTACCCCGCCTATACAATCAACAGTGATTTTAGTAGTTGTTGAAACGGAAGCAGACGGGTCTGTAAGGCCACATGGATTAGAAAAATTAGTGACTGAACGATTTGGCTTATTTGGCAAAATGGCTGGCAAGTAAGGTAGTAATGGCTTGGCTGAACTCACACGGCTTGGTTGGAACGCCGATTCGTCGCACCTGTCTGCTCGTGCGAGGATCTGGCCGGCTTCCCACTCGATGTCTTTGGTGCCGGTGTTAATGACCTTCATGAAGCCAACTCCACCTCGAAGTAACGTGGCTGGTAACGAATAGGAAACTCCTTGCAGTTCATAGTGACGCGGCGCTGTGCAGACATCATCTTCTCCGGCATTGCCCAGCACCCGAACTTTGATTATAGAGGCACCGGGAGGCAAGGATTCTTTGCTCGATGTCACTACGTTGAATTTCTGAATATCTTTAACTACTTGAAGTTCAGCAAAAGGGTCGGAATCCAATCTTAACGTAGCGGTCCTATTAGTCACCTCAAGCGACACGCGATCAGCATTGATAACTGGCTGACCAATAAGTAAATGAATGTCATGCATGTCAGCCTCTGTTACATGCGCAATACATTTCACGTGAATTTCATCAACTTCTAGGTCGAATTCTACTTCTCCGCGGCTTGTAAGTAAACCACCAGAAAAGCCCTTTAGGATGGTGCTCGTAGGTATGACTTTGAGACTCAAAAGACCAACAATATGTGCATTTATAACATTTACCTGGCTTCCCGTATCAATGTAAGATTTCAAAAAAATCCCGTTTACCCTCACAACCTTTTTGTAAATCTCATTGTAATTTTGCACTAGCTTAATTTCCTTGACGTTGCTGTTCGTTTCGGCAGAAGACTTGGCATGTATAGTTGAAGAGCCAGGGCAGCGCGTGGCAATATGACCTTGCACTCCACACTTGAAGCAACTGCGTTGATCAGGTAATAAGCAATTACGCAAGATGTGTCCAGTCTTCTTACAACGCGGACAGGGGTCAGTCTCAAGGTTCACTTTCTTATCCGGGTTCGGCAGCTGTCTAACATCCTTGTTCAGCTTGTCACGTACTTCAAACGTCGGAAAACGATAATCATCGAGGGCACAGAGAAAGGTCTGGTACAGTTCATCAGGACGCTGGCATTGGAAAGCCCGTGCGTTTGGTTGTAATGAAGGCGGTAACCCTCTGATTATACACGAAACACTAGCATCGTCAGACAGATTACAACGAAAGCACATGGCGATTTTATCCTGGTAATATTTAGTCATTGTTTCGTTCGGTAGCTTCTTCCTGTTCATCATTTCGTCTAACAAAGCACTGAAGTCACGATGTTTGGGAAATGCTCTTACAAGCATGCATTTCCATTCGTCCCAGGAATAATTATATTCATCGAGTCTATTGTACCACTTACGTGCTTGACCACGGAGTTTATCTTGGAGGTGAAATGATTTCACTTGGTCGCTCCAGCCATGTATGTCTCCCAACTGGTCAATTTTCTTCATCCATACCGACACTGTGCAATCTTCTCCTTCGGGGTCAAATTCCGGGATAAGAGACGCCGCATGATGGCCTTTGAAGTGGTTAAGCGGCAAGGTTTCGTCATTGAGTTCGTGTATCGCCCTACCTAATTCTTTTTCCAGGATACTTTTAAGTAGTTTTCTTGCTGGTGGTGGCGGAAATTCTTCATCTTCACTAATATGGTCTTGCTCTTCTTCACTCCAACCAGGCGGTCGGACTCTACGGCCAACAGATGCAGTAGGGTGATTACGCTTCATATCCCACTTCTGAATGAAACGGGTAAGCAGTAATACTCTTTTATAACTTAATTATTTATTAAAATATAATATAGCTCAATGTCAGCCAAAAATCAGATCACTCGTCGTCCATGAGCGACCCCGTCAGATCTGACGTTTAAACTCACTGGCTGGTTTGGCTAACAACTTTGGCACTAAGTTGTCGCAAGATGGCGTTGGCTTGGCTTGGCTTAGCCTGGCTTGGCTTGGCTTGGCTTGGCTTAGCCTGGCTTGGCTTGGCTTGGCTTGGCTTGGCTTGGCTTGGCTTGGCTTGGGCTGTACACATGGCGTGGCGTTACAGAACAAAAGAAGCTGAAGGTGTAAGAAAATAGACACACGAAAAGAAAAATGATCATCGTCGACTTTCTATGTATATACGGGGTGTAAACAGACCCTTCACCAAGCCGTCAACCAAGCATTCTGTACATCAAACTAAGTAACTTTACGCAAAAATTTTTGCTGGGAAACGAATTTTTTTTTTGGGGTCAAAAATCACATTTTACGGTAAAACTCAATATAATGCGCTCAAAACTTATTGCTGATGGATGCTTTGAATAGTAAACGGAAGTCAGAACCTTAAAAAGTAGTATTTAAAAAAAAACTTGTGAAAAAATTGGAACTTTGAACCCCAATATCTCCGTAACTAGAAGGTTCCCAGGTATGGTCCAGAACAAAAAAATGATCACAATGACGAGGAGAACAAGTGCCTTTCGGCTTCGTTAAGGGTCTTTTTACACCCTTTATATGGCTTTTAATAATTTTGCTCTCTTTTTCAGCCCTTTTATAAACTGTGCGAAATGTTTGTGCATATGCATTCCTGTCACTATGGCTGTGGTGATTGGCATGTACATATACAATACTATCAAGAAGTCTTTAGATGATACATCATGAAACCGTGACAGCAGTAAAGGTTTGGTCAAACCGGGAACACCTGAAAATTTGCGGACAGACTTTGGTCATCGGCTACGGCACACGACTACTTCAGTTAGCTTACCATGACTTGGGCACAGGGCCGTAGGCAGGGAGGAAATTTCGAACTTCTATAGAGACACCGCTAATTTATCCTTTACTTTTTGAATTCTACATAACCTGACAGTTTCTTTTATTCTCATTTTTACATGAATTAATAAAATCCAAATTTATCCTAGGAGTTCTAGAATTGTCTTTGCTTGCAAGAGCAAGCGAAGCGAGCTCTTAATTCTCAAGACTTTTCTGCGTTTGTTGACAAAGAAACTATATAACTCCTATTAATGTATGGAAGCTAAAAAAAACTAACCTACCCGATAGTGCTAATTTCTGTGACATGCTGTGTTCTTTTAATTCAAACGTTTTTCTGTAAAAAATAACACAATTTCTGTATTTTTAGAAGAAGAAAACCTATCAAATTCGAGGTGGGTGTTTACACCCCCTTTGTGAACACCCCCCTTTTTTTTCGAATGGGAAATCATTCTGCCCAATGATTGCGATGTCTGTAATATTTAAAAACAAAAAGTTCGTTTACTAATAACATAGTTTTCAAAAGTAATTCCTAATTGCCGTTCGTATTTAACCCATCAGTTGACCCCCCCCCCCCCAGAACAGTTTCTTTTTATCCAGGGTAAAATTCTCCCTGAAACAAATTCCTGGATACGGCCCTGTTAGGGTAGCACCCGGGTCCCTAAATACTTCTTCTTTCAAGGTATTCGAGAACCGGGCGCATGCCCTAACCTCGGAGCTTTTATACCAGTATTGTCTTTTTTTTGCTTCAGTGTGGGAAAGAGATGGAGCTAGATGTCTTAATTTTGTAGCTCCATCTGTTTTCTTCACTGAACTGGCATTAAAGTAATATTGCTTTAAACTCTGGTAGTACAGGCCCAGTAAGAACATTGAAGCAAAGCTAGTACATTACCTATCAGAGTTCGGTATCTGTAGCCGCGTCCACAATTTGTCCGCACCGGTTTGACCTGACATTAAGTCGTAGGTAAGTAGCGATTTGGTTATTTGCTCATCCGCAGTAGAAAAATTAAGGGCTCTACACAACAAAGTCACCGACAATATTGTTTGTGTAGAGTACATCTCTGGATCTCCGATTGAATCAGGAGTTTTCTTCTATAATATATCTGAGCTGACCGATTAGAGGGAGATCAGATATTTTGTGTGGTAAAAATCCACCACCAGACACCTACAAAGTATGATATATTGTAATAGGGTATTTGACAAAATCTAATTAGTCCGTCAGTTGGACACGTATTTTTGCTTTTGCCATGTAAACGAAAAATGACCACGATACAGCGCGTTCAAATCTCGCGTCACGTCACAATTTCTGTTACGTCTGTTAATTTCTTGAACTTTGATGCGCTGTATCGTCGTCATTTTTTGATAATGTGACAAAAGAAAAAATACGGATCCAACATTTTTTGGTGATCTAGCTGACGGACTAAATATATATATTTTTTTACGATGTTGTCAAATAACCTATTGATCTTACATTATTTCGTTACGTTTTCCACAGAAAAAAATTCCAGCTTCTATAAAATGACGTAGGTCTGGTGTACATGAGATCTTGATCCATATCTCTGAGCATACCTCCCCTACAATTTGGTATGTAAAGTAAAAATTGACCTATGCCGATTTCAAAACCATATGGATATTGTAGGATTCTAAACTTTATTTTTATAGTTTTAGGCCTTGCCCAAGCTAAGCTTAAATTGGACAGATATTAATTTACCACCGTAGAAACGGGTTTCTTTGACGGAAGAATCGACAAAATGACAGATTGTGAAAAGAAATCTGTCATTTTGTCGACACAATCTGTCATTTTGTCGATTCTTCCGTCAAAGAAACTCGTTTCTACGGTGGTCATGCTACGGGTGCAGGACCTATACGTCAAAGTTCGGTGTACGGAGTTCAGTCTGATCGGTTTGATCTAGCCATTAAAAATTTCCTAAATGTAAAAAAAATATGTATAAAACTCGTGGCATAGTCCAGTTTAAGAATTGCATCCTTTTCTTCCGTAATTCGCCGTGTCATAAAAAAAATCTAATCTGTCTGTCATGTTGATGGAATATTATTTTATAATTACAGCCAAAGACATTCAAATATAACTAGCTATAGACGGGACAAGACCAAGAAACTGACAATTCCAAAACCTGTTACACGTTAGTAACAAGTCGATCAGTCCAGTGCGATACGTCGCCTTGTCAGGTCGCATTCATATGACACGAAGACATTTAAATATTTCCTAGCTATAGACGGGTCATGACGAAGAAAATCGTAATCCAAAACTTGTTACTACTTAGTAACAATTCGTTCTGTCTAGTGTCATCTGTGTCATACGCCCGCTTGTCAGGTAGCATTCATGTGTCAAAATCGAAAATATTCAGGATGAAAATGATTGTATGACAATATTCCCAATGACCTCTCGCTCTGTCTTTTAAATCTCTTTGATTACAGCAAAGAGAAGATATATGTATAATATGTACTTTTATCAAATACAGTGCAAAATAAATAGACGTTGAAGATTTCCATTTAAATGTAATGCTTCGATGTGGTATGTAAAGTTTATTCATATATAACTAGTAGCTCAACCTGGCTTCACACGGTTTTTACGATTTACAAAAAACCCCGAGACAAATTTGCTATATCTAAGGGAAATATTAATATTACACATAAATCTTCGGGAATTAATTATCTAAATGGTTGCATAGCTTAAAAGAACAACACAGACTGACAACATGACTGACAACATGACTGAAATGTGGCGCTTTACGCACAAATTACCGCGATGAGCTTTCTAAATTTGAATAACTATTCTTCTCTTGAATGGCTTGTTCGATTATCACTGTTTTCCATATATATTTTTAATTGTAACCATTAATTACACTGTCTAAATTATTTTTTTTCAGCTTTTTTATTTCGCGCATCTGCTTCGTGTGCATGTGTCTGATAGCACCTTTTGTAATAGTTATCATGGCGACCATTTACGTTTACGGTCAAAATGTTACAAGATGCTGCTCAGTAAGTAAATGTTATTTTTTCTGTTTTAATGTTCACCATTACTAAAGTTACAAATGTTTACATTACGAAAGTTTGTGAGGATGCATGGATGTTTGTTCCTCTTCCACGCAAAAACGGTAGAACGGATTTGGGTAAAATTTGGCACACAGATACGTTATTACTTGAATTAACGTATAGGGTACTTTTTATCCCGGTAGTACGATCTCATGGCACGATTCGGCGCGGATGAAGTCGCGGGCATAAGTTAGTTGTAAATAAAACAGGTATTTAGAACAATGGACATTCCTCCGAACGATTTTTTTTGTTTTCTGATGATTGCTCATCTTCCAAATATACTACTACAGCTAAATCAAGGTCGTCCATTTGCCACCGTTGATAACTTTGTGTTCTGTTTTCCGTAAAAGGACGTCCGTGTGACAGTGGCGTGCAGTGGTTCCCCACGGAGGGTAGGCTAACTCCCACGCACACTGATACCCAAAAAAAAAAAAAATATTTGAAAAATATTATTGGATTATTTTTGGATTAATTCTCGTAATTCGGGTGTACATCTACCTTTCGACACCACAAGAATCTTATCATTAAACGATAATTGCGAAAACTTACTGCTTTTAACTTCTAACAAACACACATTATCTGCGCAAACTTCACAACAGAACACCATTTTTAAGTAAATAAACAAATAATAAATACAAAAAATAATATTTACATTAATGTACGTTTCAAGACGAATAACTGATAAGGTTTAACTTGGTAAGATATGATAACATTCAAAATCGCATATAAATTTACTTTTCACATAAAACAGTATGGCTTCAATAGGAAGGAGTTGGGTACATTTTGTTTACAACCAGCACATATAAGAGCCATATTTGCAAAACAACGCCCTCTAGCGGATATTCTACGAAATTAATTTGGATCCAACTTTTTGCGACTTGCTACTCGCCAACAGATGGCGCTTAACACAATATTTGTGCCTTTATTTGCACTTTAAAATTTCCTTTCATAAGTATTTCACTAATATACAATTTAAAGGGATTCTGCGTACCTTTTCATGGTGATTGGTACTTGTTCCAAAGTTTTCTTCAGTACCTGATCCTCAAATAACGTGTTTTTCAAAAATCCCACGGTTTTTTCCACAGGTTTGAAATTTGGTCGTTATTTGGGAGAAGTATAGTTTTCTTAAGTATTTATGATGTTAAGCTTAGTACTACACTTCTAGTCACTGAAGGTCTTTATTCACTTGAACTTTATTGACTTTTTGTCCCAAGTTAAGCACTTAAACTATTTTTAACGTTTTATTATCTACTGAGCTGATGTTTACGTGCGCACAGTAGCGCCCTCTCTCCCTAAATTGGCTTGGCAACTCTGATTCAACTAACTTCATTCATTTTAATCTAGCTAGCCAATCACCAGCTCCACTCGCGGGAGACACGCCCATTATCTATACATGTGTGCCGTTTATACACACGAAAATATGCACCAGTGTGCGTAAATTTATGAATGCAGAGTTCTTTACAAACGTCTTTGCCTTAAAATCGACGACGTGAGTTACGTCACACGGGCGCGACAAGTTGCTTTAAGTGTTATAACAGGAGTTTTAACTTTTAAAATATTTTGTATTATTTTATTAAATAGTTATAATAAATGGCGATAATAATAATGGAGTTTCGTAGGGCAGGCTCGGCCTAATTGCCTCTATGGACGGCACGCCCCTGCCGTGTGAGTGTCGGACACTTCACGTGTCGTCACCGTAGAGACGGTTGCTTTTTCGTCCTAGCTCATACTATTTTTCAATAAGACACGCGAGCTTACATACTCTCACACCTGCACCCGCGCGTTTTTTAACGGACGTCCTCATAAATCACATTTTCATATCCGTCTGTCACAAAGGTTTTTCGCGAGATCTATGCCACATAATTAAAGGGGTTGGAAGATTTTTGTATGCAGTGTGACCTGCTTAACTTCCGCCATTTTATTTTATTTTTAAAATAGCGGCCAGATATAAGCCATCGTGCATGCATACGTGGGAAACGTGACGCTTTAAAAGAGTTGGCCTCATATAAAACTTTTTTGTATTGATGCTAGCTATTGATTAATATACAGGGTGTAAACAGACCCTCCACGAAGCCTTTAACCAAGCATTCTGTACATCAAACTAAGTAACTTTACGCAAGAATTTTTGCTGGGAACCGACTTTTTTTTTGGGGTAAAAAATCATGTTTTACGGTAGGACTCAATGTAACGTACTCAAAACATTGAGCTGATGGGTGGATTGAATAGTACGGGGGTCATGGAGGTATTTAAAGTAAAAATCTAACATTAAAATCATGTATTTAAAAAAAATATATACATATATCTCCGTAACTAGAAGGTTCCCAGGTATGGTCTAGAACAGAAAAATGATCGAAATGAAGGGGAGAATAAGTGTCTTTCGGATTCGTTAAGGGTATTTTTACACCCTTTGGGTTTGATGCGTGGCCACTTCCTGAAAATAAAATGAAATGGTGGAAGTAAGGCAGATCGAATAATTGAATGGAGTTGGTGTTCAGGTGTCAGTTACGCACACATATGATGCCAGTCAGAGACAGTTTTTTTTTGTAATTGCAAATATTTTGATTGGAGTGGATTTACTAAAATGTTTTTCTTCTAAAATCCAATCTTAGTTAACCTATCGTGTTATCGGTCTGACTCTCGCGCCCACGGAAATGGATACTAGAAGTTGCGACTTAAAATATTGAATGAAGTCGATGATCGAAACTAATTATTATTGTTAAACCTGTAGCCAAACTTATCTCATTTTTTTTTTGCAGAAATGCTCAAACGACTCTCTTCAGCTTACGTGTCAAACATAAGATTGAGAATGAGTGACATATCTTTGTCAAAATAATTTGTTATTCTAAGGAAATCTATACTTGATTAGAACGCTTACAGAATAATTTTGTTCGTAATATTGAGAATATTGTATTAGTTCTATTTGATAATGGTTAAGTTGAACTTGTTATTAAATAATTATCTATTGGTATCGATGTTGTCGTAATTATTAGTCCCACTGCTTTTGTCCCCTTAGTGGGTCCAGCAGGGTTTTCATTTACAGTCCACACTACTTCATATAACCATACACGATTGTGTGTTATTATTTTAACAAGTAGGCTAGTACAAAAAACAGAAAAGTAGAGCAGCAGGCCCTAGGCATCATATTTTTTAAATTTTACATAGATACTGAAATAACAAGATTAAAAAGTATATATCATGGATAATCCCTTTGTCATATTGTTTAAAATCTCGGAATTGCAAAGCTCGTAAATACCGTTATGGGAATTATGAAACAATAATGGAGTAGAGAAAAATTGGTAACTTCTTTGAATGTATTTTTCAAATAACATTAACTTAATAAAATGACATGTAAATATTTCAGGAATCAAACACTAATATATAAGATTTGTAGCTTAAGTCGGTAACTACCAATGTTTACAGCGAGTATCATAAAGGTGTGGTCATATTGAAGGGTGTGATTCAGATCATTAAACTACACTACTAACTGGCTTGTGGAGGTCAGATAGGCAGTCGCTCCATGTAAAATACTGGTATTCAGCTGCATCCGGTTGGATTGGAAGCCTACCCCAACATAGTTGGGAAAAGGCTAGGCAGATGATGGTGATTCAGATCATCAAACTGAACAACTTTCACCACTAACCAATATCGTTATCATGCAAAGCTGCTGTCATGCCGATTTGGGTCGAGTAGGTCTTGAAGTTTTTAATTACCATGTTGGTCCCTTGAGTAAGTTGTTCAGTTCGGTGGTCTGTATCATTCCCTTAACTTAAATATTACCTCTCCTGTATGTTACCAATGTTACTGTAAAAGCCTTTTTATTTAAATGGGATAATGCTCATGTCCAGAAGACGGACGGCGCCGCCAAGGCCCAGAAAGAGGTGGCGAGACGATCTGGACGCTTACCGCGAGGGCTCAAGCTGGCACGAGAAAAGAGCACATGGAAGGAATTGGGGGAGGCCTTTGCCCAGCAGTGAGACAGTCCAGGCAATTAAAAAAAAAATGCTCATGGATACCGTCTGGGGTGAACGGAGGGTTATGTTGGACCCTAACCGACTAAAAACCCACTGTTCCTACTACTGCCGTGTGGAAGGGGCCCGGGAGATACAAGTACATTCGCGCGCACCCCGACTGGCATCAGTCCGCCATTCCCGGCGGGCCCCATCACCAAATGTGCCGCACATTCAGCGTCCGCACATTCTCCATGAAGGCGCGTCTGGCTGTTCACAATGGTGAGCTGTTGCCTACACTTATGTATGGAAGTGAATGTTGGTTGTGGCAAACGAGGCATGGAAGTAGAATTAATGCTGTGGAAATGCGTTCCTTGCGAAGCACGTGTGGTGTAACCCTGGGGCTGCGGGACTGTTCGAAAGAGATACCGCGGCCCTGGAACACAAAGGGCAAAGAAGTAACATGGATGGGTTTTAGTCGGTAAAAATCTGGCACTCCCTCCCACTCCACCCAGAGCGGGAGGGGGGGGTTATTTGATGATCTCCCACCCAAAAAAAAACCCTGTATGATAAATTGAGGAATGAGGTTATACGAGAACGTTGCGGTTTAAAAGAAGATGTAGTGACAAAAAATGAAAAGAGTATGCTTAGATGGTTTGGTCATGAGGAGGCGATGAGTAAAAGGCGACTGACAAATTATGATGAGCTGTGAGTGGCAACGCCGGGAGGGAACGCCCTAGAAGGACATAAAGGGTGTAAAAAGACCCTTAACGAAGCCGAAGGGTACTTGTTCTCCCCGTTATTGCGATCATTTTTTTGTTCTAGACCATACCTTTCCCAGGTCTCTTCTAGTTACGGAGATTTTGGGGGTCAAAGTTCCAACTTTTTCACAAGTTTTTTTTTAAATCCATGTCTCTAATGTATTTTTTTTTTCTTTAAACATCTTCACAACCCCCGTATTATTCAATTCATCCATCAGCACAATGTTTTGAGTCCGTTACATTGAGTTTTACCGTAAAACGTAATTTTTCACCCCAAAAAAAAAAGTCGTTTCCCAGCAATAATTTTTGCGTAAAGTTACTTAGTTTGATGTACAGAATACTTGGTTGACGGCTTCGTGAACTTCTGTTTACGCCCCGTATACTGACCTTATTGGTGGGGTTTTTCAGAAAGGTCAGGTGCGTAATACTCACAACCGGCGTGCGTGTATGACCAGATGTATGAACGTGGACGAGGCAAAAGGAGTATGAAAGGATCGTAGCAGGGGGCGTTCTATGGTTGCTTCCTACCCCCATGGGAAAAAGGCGTGAGTTTATGTATGTATGTATCCTTTTTTCCGTAATTTATTTATGGTGCAGTCTGGCGGAAAAAAAATACAAATATAAACCGTCTGTCATAATGACGCAATTTAGTTTTACAATCACAGTGCGAAATAAATACATGATGAGGATTTTAATTTTATTCTGCAATGTGGTAAATCTTTTTTTTACACATAAATCTTTCAGAATTAATTATCTTGATGGTGAAAACCGCATCAAAACCCGTTTCGTGGTTGGGACTTTTCGAAAGAGATACCGCGGCCCTGGAACACAAAGGGCAAAAAAGGAACATGGATGGGTTTTAGACAGTAAAAGTCTGACACTGCTGCTGGGGAAATCATCAAATAACCCCACCCGGTTATTTGATGATTTCCCATCCAAAAAAAAACTGTTGCGTAGCTTAAAAGAACAACGCGGTCACACGGACTATGAGCCTTTGATATGTGCAGGATAAGTTCAGATGTATCCAGTTAGACTGGAAGCCGACCCCAACAATATACTTTGGAAAAGACTAGGCAGATGATGATGATGGTGTCCAAAAAGCTTCGTAAAGTCCATGTTATTATGATTTCATGAAACTTCTCTTGATTTTCGTGGCAGTTTACTCTAAACTACAGAAAACACTAGGATAATGCATTTTTTTTTTTACAGTAGTTTTATATCACAAACCTGCTGCCTATGCCTCTGTATAATGTTACCCATCATAATAGCTGTGATGTTAGGCATGTTCATATACGAAAAGTATATTCAAGGAAATTAATCAGTATTTCTTTTAAGAAGTAAGACAATTTTGTTAATGCTGTTTTTCATGTTTTTAATGTAAGATTTTTACTTAAAATACCTCCACGAGCCCCGTACTATTCTATCCATCCACCAGCACAATGTTGTGAGTGCGTTACATTGAGTCCTACCGTAAAACGAGATTTTTCACCCCAAAAAAAAAGTCGTTTCCCAGCAATATTTTTTGCGTAGAGTTACTTAGTTTGATGTACAGAATGCTTGGCTGACGGCTTCGTGAAGGGTCCGGTTACACCCCGTATAAATATTTTAATCCAAACTAATTATTGTTAAACCTGTCACCAAACTTTAAGAGTAGCGGTGGCCCAGTGGTGGCAGCCCCGACTTACGAGCAGTACGTCGTGGGTTCCCAGGCGCATTACTTTGTGTATTTTATTTCATAGCCACTGCTCTCAAAACGGTGAAGGAAAACATCGTGAGGAAACCGGCTGTCCAAGAACCAAAATTCGAAGACATGTGACATCTACCAACCCGTACTGGGTGGAGGGGAGGCCTGTGTCCCTGCACTGGGAACATCGTAGGCTGATTATGCTTATGCTGTCACCAAACTTATGTTAACTTATGTAACTTTTTCTTTGCAGATATACTAAATAAACTTTTTCAAGCAAACGATGGCTAGACGGATATATCACATTTTAAGTACAAGAAGATATAAAATGAGACACCTAACTTTGTCAAGCCTATTTTCAATTCTAAGGAAAACTTAACTTGAGTAGAATGAGTATTAGTTTTATTTGATAAAATAAAGTGTTTTTTTTATTAAATAACTTGCTGTACCTGTAACAATGTGTTGCATGCAATGCAGCTTTATTACCTACTCCTTGTGTTTTTACTACTCTACCAACTACCTATCTACTGCCTACCTTTTGACTACCCACTGCCTACCCACTGCCTACCTACTGCTTACCTACTATCTACCCACTGCCTACCCACTACCTAGCCACTGCCTACCTACTGCCTACCCACTGCCTACCTACTCCCTGCCTACTACCTACCTACTATTTCCAGTACTCGTATGTCCATTGTTAAACATGGTGCAGCGACATATAAGGATTCGTGAGCCCGTTTCTCCACTTCGCTCGTGAAGATACGATTACCTACCTATTAGTCGTAGTCTCTAAAAATCGAATAGGTTAAACATGTTTGTGAATATCCTCTATCCACACTAATTTGTCTGTTCAACGAAAACACGTGTCGCCGCACTCATTCTAAAATGAACTATGCAAATTTTATTTTCCAGCCATAAATGCTCAAATGTCCGTTATCTCTGACACCTAAAATATAATTGCCCAAATATTGTGTTATCGGAATTTCAATTCTCTGCGCTCAGCGGAGTGTGAACATCATACGGTCCCAGAAATTTGGGTGTCACCTAGGTTAGTGAAAACGCGCATAATACTTTGTTGTGTTTGCCCATTTGCCGTGTTTATATTTGTCACACATAGTTCCCATTCGTAGGCTTTTTAGGTCATCGTCGGGCGACACGCTCGAATATTGTTTCGATTTCGGCGAACTGGCATTTTTCACCTGGAAATGCTACGTGGAACGAATTTAGCTCGCGTGAATGTGACACTATAAATGTCTCTTCGAAAGTTATAGATTCGAAGTTGTATATAAGGGGTGGGTTTTTTGCAGTGGGACATGATTTGATACAGAGTGGAAGGGACACCCACGCGAAAACGGTTATCACAAATTCAATACATCATTCTGACAGTTTTAATCGGTAATAAAAAAAAAACAGCTGTTCCATACATTTTGACCGTGTAGGTATTGCACTTTTGTAGGAAACAACTTTTTTTTTAATAACCGGTAAAAAAATTCTATGTCGGGGGCTCAGAATGATCTACTGAACAGGCCGCTTTCGTGTCGGTGTCCCTTCCACCTCGTATATTGAATACTGCTGGCAATCCCCGATGGGTTATGCAGTCCTAGTACCTACACTCAGTTTCGCCAGTTAGATTTAAATACCAAATCCACAAAACCAGACTTTGAACCAGACTCCTGAGAAAATTTTGATAGGAGAACCTGATACTACTTTCCTCGCTCTGGGAATCAAACCCAAGACCTATGCTTTTCCCTTTTGCTGATTATTAAGCTTCATCACTGCCATTTCCATGTAACGGTTACAAATGCGTTTCGTTCTGAAATCGGCTATTATGTGTATGATATAAGATTTTACAAGATAATTTGTTCAAAAACATAACAATATAAAATAAAATTCAATTTGCCTTGAATTTCCGTTTCCCATAAAATAAAATAAGCCAAGAAAGATAAGCTATTCAGAACATTTGCCTCGGTATCACGACAGACCACTTTCCTTTGAAAAATGTCACGCTTTATTCCCTTACAGATAACATTACAAGATCGTACTTTTTAATGTGAACATCATTTTATCTTACTCCATTAACCTCCACATTTTGTAGAATAGGATCTTTAACTTAATTATTCTTGATATAAATGCTAATATTCTGCTGAATTAACTTTATGCTGAATATCGTTAAACTAGGTAATTTTCCGCAGTCTTGAGGACTTAACGTCGGGTGTACTTTGTATTTCAGCTATAGAAATTTAATTTGACAGAATTATTACAACTTTTATTGTAGCTACTTATGAATTTCTCAGTAGCAGCCTGGCTTTGTGTCCAGTTGATGGCAATAGGCTTGCCCCTTATAACATAAGGCTCAAAAATGATTGGCGAAATATAATGCGAGATAGGAGCACCTCTGCCTAACCCATTGGAGATCGCAGGCGTGATGTTATTCCGGGGCTGCGAGACTGCTCGAAAGAGATACTGCGGCCCTGGAACACAAAGGGCTAAGAAGGAACATGGGTGGGTTTTAGTCAGTACAAATCTGACACTCCCTTTCGCTCCGCCCAGAGCGGGAGGGGTCAATTGATGATTTCCCGTCCGGAAAAAAAAGGCCTGATATTACTTATGTACCATTTAAACAAATATGTTCCATGATTAGAAAAAAAAATACACTAATTTATTGTTATAGTTACGGCTAAAAGCCGAAGTAAGGTTACACCTAGTTTAAGCCGGCTATACTTAGGTGCGGCCGGTAACAGTTTGTTATAATGCAACCAATTTGGATATAGCGCTCGCCAGCCGCTGCCGCGGTACCGCTCACTGCGCTCGCTCGGCTTGCGCGCGTTTGGTCACAGTTAGCCGTAACATAACTACTACTGACAACTGTTATCGTCACCCTTCTTCCGAATGGGTTCCGTCGGCTTCTTATCGAATCAGAAGCGAGTGCGGCAACTGTGTATTGCTCATCTCCAAATATTTACAGTGAATCATCATCATCCATAGCCGGAATTCACCCACTGCTGGGTATATGGCCTCTGTTTGCTTGTCCCACGTTTTCCACGTGCCTGTGCCAATCTCATCCAGGATTTACTAGGAGTACATTAATTGTAGTCAATACTGGCACTAAATGTAATTTACGTACGACGTACGGCAGTAATTCCTAACAGTATCTACGTCTGCCAGACCAGTTTGGCAGGTTGTCCTGGCAGGGTACGAAATACTAGTACCTACGCACGTAACCTAATTTGCTTATAGTATATATTTAGTAATACTCGTCAAGATGCATGACGAGTATTACTTTTTTTTAAATGTTATCTTAAGAAACGAATTTGAGGAAATGATTAATTTTTATATAATTCATATTTCCTCAATATCGTCACGAATGCATTTCATAAACAAGACAAAAAAAAACCTCTGTTTGGTAAGAAACCACATTGTGAAATACGCGAATCTTGAAACTATTGTTACGAGTCTAGCACGTTATTTTACCTCTGAAAGTTACAATCTAACAGCAAACGTATCGTCACAAAAATAACGCTCATTGTTTTTTGGAAAATCACAGGTTACAAGCATGTCGACAATTAGTAAACATGTCATGTGAATAAATGAATAAATAAAAATAAAATAAAAAATAAAATCACTACTTTCGACACTTGGGCAATTGGGGGTCGAAACATTTCTTCTCAGCAAATATCAAATAGTACATCACATCGGACCTAGACAAGATAGGTAGTTGATTAAAAAAACATGTCGGGGGCCTACCGTCGCCATCTCCTCAGTTTTTAGGCCGAGAACAATGAAAGTAACTCCGAAAGCAATGCTGTGTACGGTAAAGATTTTATCCGACAATGCCTAATGCCTGTTTTCCCCAACTCTAAGTGACACTTAACTCAATGCTTATGCAATGCGTTTTCACCAATACTAAGTGACACCTAATTCCCGTTTACACCAACATTAAGTGGCACCTAACTCAATGCCTAATTCCCGTTTTCACAAACACTAAGTGACACCTAACTCAATGCCTAATGTCTGTTTTCACCAACACTAAGTGACACCTAACAGAAAGCCGTAATCCTGTTTTCACCAACACTAAGTGACACCTAACTCAATGCCCAATGACCGTTTTCACCAACACTAAGGGACACCTAACAGAATGCCTAAATCCTGGTGTCACCAACACTAATTGCACCTAACTCACGACTAATTTCCGTTTTCACCAACATTAATTGCACCTAACTCAATGCCTAATGCCCGTGTTCACCAACACTAAGTGCACCTAACTCAATGCTTAATGCCCATGTTCACCAACACGAACACAGCAGACAGCGGAGGCTTAGTATTAGGGTCCCGTTGGTTACCCTTCGGGTACGGAACCCTAAAAAACGTTCCGGGATCAAAATACGTTTGTATATTTTTTGTAATATTCAGATTGTTATTCAACTAGCCGAGCATAAAACTGGACGACCAGCTAAGCCTCTTATACCAGCTCCGCTGCATTATACTAAGTACAAATTAATGAGCTTCGTTATATTGTAACCACTTGATCCGCTTAGATAGTTCCAGCTAAATAGTTTGCTTGTTTTTCTTTTATAGACAGTTTTATAATACTTTGTTACGCAACTTTTACCCTCGACTTCGCTTACTTCATCATCATCTGCCTAGACTTTTCCCAACATTGGAGTCGGCTCCCAGTCTAACCGGATGCAGATGAATACCAGTATTTTACATGGAGCGACTGCTTATCTGACCTCCACAACCCAGTTAGTACTGGGTAATACGATACCCCTTGGTAAGACTAGTTGTCAAACTTTTTGGGCCACTGACTACCTGTAACGACTGTCAAAGATCTACAAATGACACCCGGGACCAACGGCTTAACGTGCTTTCTGAGGCACGGAGGAAACTCGGTATGTAATGGGTGGTCACCCATCTACAGACCAACCTAGGTAAGCAGGTTTAACCTAAAGATTGATCCGAGCGGCTGTTATTATTTAGCCACGAGCTCCTCGACTTCGCTTACTTAGACGTCGGAAATAATATCATGACAACGTACAATAGGGGTAAAAGTCCCCTAGATGGAGGCCCTACACACAGGGCACTCACAGGATAGTCCGACTAAGCAGGCGACAAACTCATAAGTTAACCTGCGAGATGCCATTTACAAAATAATAAATATGACGGGATAAAATATGTCCTAATCCAGGTCAATGGCAATGACGGATATGTCCTGCACAATATTTTTCAATTATATGTTGGGATCACACGTCAATAACCCACTGTTTATGCAGTTTAAATCAAATGCTGTGTGAAAATATGGTGTGATCCAAACATTAGGTACATTGCAAAGTACCGTAAATACAGTTTCGCACCGTGTTATATAAAGTGGTTTTTTTTAAATTTATTTCGCATTTGTAATATTAGTACGGATTATTTAGCAAAGATAGCGTTTATTATGGCGGTGTTGTTATTTCAGGATGTATTAGATTTGCCCACTGTCCTTTGATTATTATTTAACCTCTGGCAGCTGCGATCCAACAGCTATCTTACTGTAACTTGAATAACCCTTTAACCTGTAATCCATTTGATACTTGTACATATTTTTATTACTATTATAGATTTGTAGTTTGTAAATAATGTAAATATTCTTTGAAATCAAATTTTACATTATTAACATAAGTCTACCATCAGACAGTTACAAACAGTTGTGCAATATTGCGGTCTTATTCTCAACCGACTAATAAATCAAAAACATTAATGAGGTAATAATAAAAACCTTGAAAAAAGATCAATTTAATTTGAAAAGTGGTGGCCACGTTGTGCGCGATGTCCCTAATACGTGAAGAACTGTGAAATGACTGTAAGTACTTATGGTCAATTGTGGAGGCTGTTAAAATGACAAAAACCTATAAAAAAACACAATATCGTGGTCTGTTTTACAGCCTTTGAAATGCCACTTACATTGAAGCCCTTTGTTGATAAACATTGTACAAAACAAAATAAAAACTTTGTGATAGCAAAAAACGAGTTAACTATATCTACTCAAAAAGAGATGCATAATTCTTTTTCCATTGTAATGGTACCGCAAACATTCATGAATGTTTCATGAAAAAACTTTCATTTGAATACAATGAACTTGAAAGCTTTACGTTTTAACAAACAAAAGTTTTTTTTTGTAATGTTTGTTATGAGTTTTCATCTAAACGTATTTTACAGTTTTTATTTACAAAGTTTTTTTCTACTTGCTATGGGAAAATATAATTGCTACCTATAGTCTATTTTAAAAATCAAGGGTTTGTTTCACGGGTTGCGGGACTCTTCGAAAGAGATAGCGGCCGCGGCCGCCCCGGAACACAAAGGGCAAAGAAGAAACATGGATGGGTTTTAGTCAGTAAAAGTCTGACACTCCCTTCCACTCCGCCCAGAGCGGGGGGTTGGTCATTTGATGATTTCCCATTCGTAAAAAAAAGGGTTTGTTTCACTCTCTACCTGACCCCATAATCGATTAATAAAATAATGACAGTTTTGAATAACATTCAATTGAGTTTGACAACCCGCCACAAAGTTAGGGTGCTTGCATGAAAGAAAGATAGAAATCTCTTTTAGCAAGCATCCTTACACGTGAACGCCGACATGTAGACTGTAATAAAACGGAATTTTACGATGCTATCGTAGGGAACCTGCCAGCCGGGCTTCAGTTGGGCTAGTATAATAATATAGGCAAGACTGTGAAGTACGGTTTACACCGATCGGCGACGACACCCGAGCGCACGCGGCGGTGCACGGTGGCCGAACGAGCCGTCCAAATGCAACGGCAGCCGCCACCGCGTACGCCGAGAAGCCGACCGACTACCGAAGCAAGAGCGTGGATTAACTAGGTTCCAAGCTGTGTAAGTTCCATGTAATAACATTTAATGACTCCATAAACTTTTCTCATATTTATCATTGGTCTAGTGGTCGCGACCGCTACTGCTGAGCGTAAGATCTTGGGTCCGATTTCCATGTGCAAATGCAAATGGGTTTTTCCACCAGAAATTTCGCAGTAGCAGTCACGGATTTTTGCCCGGTGGATGGAAACAGGCTCGCCCCTATTATATAACTGGTGAAATGTGGGTGTACTGTTAGGTACACGACTACCTAACCCTTTGAGGATTACAAGCGCGATGGTATGTGTTTTTAAACAATTATATTGTTTTTTTTGTTTATGGCATCTCGCAGTTCAACCTAGGAGGTTGTCCTTTGCTTAACCGGACTATTCTCTGGGTGCCTTGAGTGTAAGGCCTCCAGCAATTATATTTCCTTGAGCACATTGTACAATGCGCTGCGGCCGGTGTAAATCGTACCTAATATTTATTATTAGCTAATTTATTCGATGCATAATCAACGAGTTCAGTTTATAGTTCGTACTAATTGTTGATTGAAGTTATTCTAAAGCAGTTCGTTTGTTTTGTTATTCAGATTTATTATGTCAGACGGGCTGACTTAATGTTTTGTGATTGTTTGATGTTGTTTTACATCCTTCCTCCTTTACTGGTGGCGTAGATGAAAATACTTGGATTGTTGTTATTTATAACAATGCTATGGACAACTACTACCGAAAATGCAGGTCTGATCGACTAGTTGTGAGTGTAAATTTTTAGAATCAACAATTTTTCAGGAGCGGCCACGGATTCTGGGTTTGAGCCTGGCTGATGGCAATAAGCACGCCCCTTATTAATATGGGACTTAAGCATAACTGGCAAAATGTGGGTGTATTATTAGGTACTCTGCCTATTTGCTCATTCATTGAGTTACAGGTGAGCGTGGGACATTAATTTGTAGCTTAACATGTAAAGTAAAGAATAAAAAATAAAACAAGAAAATGTCTTACATGTGTTATTTAATTAATCACTAATACATAATTTAAATTAACACAGACATAAAACAACAGCTCATTGACTAGAGTAACAATTCGTATATACTTTATATTAAACATTTATCATCGAACAACGACATTTAAATCTTTTCTTTATTTATAAATCTTTACACACTATGTCTACATCACTTTTCTATGAAAAACATCGCGAAAACAATGTGTCACCATACACTAATTAAAATGCTTCATTACACAGCAATTGAAAGAGTTATTAAAATTGCACAATAACAATTTTTCTGAAAAAAATATATAAGTATAAATTTGCGGCGATTCCGTTGAAAGAATACAAACTGGGATCTCTTTTGTTAAAGTGCCTTATAGCGTATTGAATAAATAATATTATCTGATACCGTTTTTTTTAATAATTGTAAAAAAGAACAAATATACACACTATTCGTCGAAACGACCAGTAGATTGGTATACCTACCAATTTTGGTCATTGACTTTCCTCAATATTATTGTTATTATTTTAAGAATACATAAGGTAAATACGTAGGTACTTGCATAAATATTTGTTTAGTTCTCTGAGAACAACGCTATTAACGTACTTAAAAATAATACCTTTCTTGTTTGACAGATACATAATTTTACTAAACTCTTCCAAGTAGGTTTAACAGTGAATTCTTATAATTTATATCCTTTCAGAAATACATAGTAATTTATTATTTCTTAGCTCGATAATAACACTTCGAAAATATTATTTTATTGGCCTCAACTTTCAATAAGCGTAGTACATTTAACAAGGACTAGTATACCACAACTTGATATAGCTCTGGGGACAAATGGCCCATTCTCTTTTATGTATAACAAATATTTTCTATTTAAAAAATTAAAGGAGAATGGTGGTTTTTCGTCGCAAAACTAAAAAACATTTTCTTCTGGAAATTATTTACCATACCATTTATTATGATACCTAGACATTTCTTTACAAGATAATTTCAGTTGATTTTATCAAAAATGTTTATTTCTTTAAAATAATTTAACTACAAAGTCTTAATAAAAAAGCGCAAACTAAAATTTTCTTAGGCCAGTTAAATTCAACAATGAGTAGGCTTGTACCGCCTCTTATAGCAGTACCTATTACTTAAATGTCAGTTCAGTGTGGGAAATTTGTGTTGTGGAGGTCAGATACGCAGTCGCTCCATGTTAAGTACTGGTAATCAGCTGAAACCGGTTAGACTGGAAGCCGACCCCAATGATGGGTGTAAAAGTACCCATTACAAAGCCGAAAGGCACTTGTTCGCCCCGTCATTGCGATATTTTTTAGTTTTAGACCATACTTACTACTTACTACCTTCTTAGTGTTGGGGAAATTGATGGCCAAAGTTCAAATTTTTTCAAAAGTTTTTTGTGTTAAAACTTTACTTTTAATAGCTCTGCGACCACGTACTAGTCAATGCATCCATCAACACAACATTTTGAGTGCGTTACATTGAGTCCTACCGTAAAACGTGATTATTCCCCCAAAAAAAGTCGCTTCCCAACAATAATTTTTGCGTAGAGTTACTTAGTTTGATATACATAATGCTCGGTTGACTGCTTCGTGAAGGGTCCGTTTACACCCTGTATAGTTGGGAAAATGCTAGGCAGAATATGATGACTTCAGTGTGGGAATGGAATGGACCTATTACTTCTGCATAACACCAGCTCTTGCCCACGTTGAAGTAATATTAAAATAATACTGCTATAAGAGGCCATGGTAGACCTCCAGTTCGTCATTTTAATAGGGTACATATTTCTCTCAGAAATGCCTTCACAATATATCCCCTGAGGCTGAAACGTATATTGGCTGAAATAATATTGAATATCATCAGAAAATGTATTAAATTATAACGGCGAAGAAATAGTTTTTGTGTAAAGTTTTGATTACACCAAATTTGAAACAAAATATCCAGTTTTATTGATCTAACGTAAATCGGATTTTCAGGTAAATCTTAATTTTGATTGTAGTTTTTTTTATTTTTGCAAAAGATCAATGTATCCCGGAAATAAGTAAACAAAATCCAGAAAAAGCTCGAACGTATTAAATTAATTAACTGGCTTTGGTGTATAATAAAATCTAGAAGTTCGGTGTAATCATTGAAAGCGTGCTGCGCTACAGAAATCACACGAGCTTCCAATTTGGACGGCTGCGATGCGTTAAAGCGTTGCATTTGTTAACTATCACTTAACAAGCCTACGTGCACTCAACTCACCTAGGCCAAGGCTGTAGGAGCCCGCTCAAAGGACACACGGCATTTTATTCATCCTATGCCAATTAAATACATAGTCACCCAAATTTGTCAAGCAACTGCAAATCTATACACCTACCTACGAGTATACCTATGACCTTGGTCTTCACTTAACTCATCTGAACCTAATAACTATAATAATATCATTATTTCTATTCATCTTGTTATCTACATCATATATTGGCAGAAACGCAACAATGAACCTGGTTCATCGATGAAATAAATAAATGCTGCCGAAGTTATACTATGAATATTCTGATAACACGTGGCTCATTCAACTGCAATCAATCTTGGGAGGTAAGCAGACTATCAAAATATATTTGGCTTCGCTTGTACGGCTGTAACAAATTGTTATAACAGTTATAATTTCTTACTTAAAAACGTTATAAATAAATAAATTTAAAAGTAAAGACTTCATAAAAAAATAAGACAACAAAATCTCATATCACACTAAACCTATGGAATTTTTCGGAAATTATCTTTACGATACACTAAAGTAATACTTCAGTAGGTAAAGCTAACGATATGGAGGAACCCTGTAGGAGAAATCGTAAGCCTACGATACAGTTGTAAATAGTTATAGGAAACTTCATATATTTGGTCACCGTCCGGGGAGGTCGAGAGACGGGTGGACGAAGCGATAAAAAAATAACATCTTAAAACACCGAAGCAACTCGACTTCGAACCGCACACACAGTTATTGTCTTTATACGCACATACATTAGCGACTACTCTAAGCTAATACCCGTTTTATAAAGCGTCGTGTTTGTCGTGAGTGCCGTTCTGCGGCCACGTGAGCAGCAGCTGCTCGTCGGCGTGGCTGTCCAGGTGCACGTGCTCGGAGATGGCGGGCGAGTACGGCACGCCGCCCAGCAGCGCGCCCGACGAGCGCGACTGCTGCCGGCACAGCGGACGCCGCGTCGGCGACTCGCTCTCGTCCGACATGGCGCGCGTCACCGTGATGCGCGGTGACTGACGCCGGCGCCGGTGCCCAACCATGCCGCCCGCCTCCTCCAGGCCCAGCGCGCGGCCGAGCACCACGTGCGGCGGTGCGCGGATGATCGGGATGGCCGATGTCCTTACCGGCCGCGGTGCATCCTCCTCTTGAGAGTCCTGCAGCATGTTGCAGGAGGCCGCGCGTTGCGCCGGTCGCTCCGACCCCCGTGACCCCATGGCGGCCGCGTCAGATAATCTCCTAGTAGTTGGCGGTCGTATGCACCCCGAGCCCGCGGATAAGGAGGGGCGACGTGAGCCGCACGCGCTTGGGGTCCGTGCCTGTATCTCCTGTGTCACTTCGCTTTTTGTCAGTCGTTTTCTTCTATAATTACGAAGGGAGTCACGTAGCGCTCGACTCCTAATACCGTACAAAATACCATTGACTGGTGGTGCAGCGGCTAGCAGTGCCGCCGACAGAGCAGCTAGCGACTGCGGCGGCACTGCTACAGCGGGCCATATCAACACGCAGTAATACGGGAAATATAAAATGGCAAGTGAACCAAGAGGCTGGATTACTGCCGATAGAGCTCGCCGTCGAGGTGGTGGTGGAGGTGAGAAAGGATTTCTTTGATGTGTGACAGTCACTTGTGCTGACAGGGTCACTTCGTATATGGCGGCAGCGATCCTGTGGCGGTGATAGCGGGCAATGCGGAGGATCTTGAGGCTGCAGAGGAGGACGAGTGCAGCGGGCAGGATCAGCGTGAGCGCGGCGTACACGAGGCAGAAGGCGAGCGCAGCTGGTCCAGCGCCGCAGTCAGGTGCGCAGCCGCCGAGCCCGGCGCTGTACGACAGCGGCGGCTGCGCGGCCGCCAAGGGCGCCAGAAGTGCTGCAGTCGCGACCCAGCCTCCCGCCACGCAAATCATTACCTGCCAATAAAGTCGGCTGTAAGAATAACGATGCATAATCTGATGACAACATCAACCGGTCACAGTTCATCTCGATTTGCAGATTGATGTCATAGCAAATTAAAGACACTTCTATTTCCTATTTCCAGATAACATAATGATGTCAATAAATCCTCCACTGAAAGTCAGACTTACCTTCTTTGCTGAAACAATTGCAGCATAATGCAGTGGTGCAGCGATGGCGGCAGCGCGGTCGGCGTGCAGGCCGCAAACTGTCCACAGCTGCAGCGGATGCAGCGCGTGCAGTAATGCGCTGCAGGCGCACGCACCCCCGCCTCCGCATAGCGCTGCGCCACTTGCAAGTGCACCTACCGCGCCCAGGTGCACCAGCAGTACTGATGATGCTGATGCCGGCTGTAGACAAAACGGAACTTCAAAATGATGGAAAAAAAGGAGCTGTACCTATTATAAGAGAATTATATTGATGATTATACAAGAGCAAAGGTTTTCTAGTTGAATATGAATAACGGTTTTTCTCAACAAGACCATTAGTCATTTAAAACTCTTCCCTAGCTACCGACTTGGCAGGGGAAATTAATAAAGGTAGCGTTCACGTCACAGCGTATTAATATCCTACTAACACTACATTTTTATTTCCTTTATTTTCAAGCAAGTTAACGTACAGTACGTGTGAAGACAAAGTCATCATTTTTTCTTCTCTCTGAAAGTGTTCTTATTCTCTTAAAATAAAGTCTAGAGAAAAAAATACGTCAGATATGCCTGTCTTTTTAGTTCAGGCCCAGGTAAAATGAACGCTACTGAAATTTAAAAAAAGGCCAAAAAATGACAACGTATGTTATGTTGTCATTTTTTGGCCTTTTTTTAAATTTGAAAGTGGGCAGGTATCATTTTTCACCCACCCGGAGAGAATGCCTAGTGGTTCAAAATCCTAGGGCCGCCAGACATCACTTATTTTCTCACTTACAAAATGTATGGCATCAGGTAGTTTTGTATGTACTGTGACCGCATACCTGCTAACTTGTGCCGACGGTCAATTTCTCAATAACGGGTGCTAAAGTTGCGTAAAAATAATTGTAATTTTTTTAACAATATTTTCTACAACATATAAGAAAATCAGCATAAGAAAAGTTACTATTATTTTTACGCAGCTAGCAACTGATATTGAAAAATTTGCCGTCGGCACAAGTTAGCAGGCATAGGCGCCTACGTATGCCTGCTGTTTAGTATGCATACGTGAGAAAATAAGTAATGTCTGGCGGCTCCGGGATCTTGCTCTATACCTATCAAGTTTTCGTGTTGAATTATGCTTACTGAAATCCCTTTCGACTAGGATTCCCATCACTTCCACAGGTAACACTAAGTCCAAATGTGTTCAATGACTATAGTCGGCGGTGATTGTTTTTTTTTTAAATCTCGGCAAAGAGATAAGCGTCTTTACGGCGTAAGTATTTAAATTGTGTTTATAAATAGTATATCATAGATAAACATGATTATACACCGTGTCTTGTTAGTCGTCTTACAAAGGTGGTCCACTCAATGTGCCCGACATAAAATAGTTCTAGGCGCGATTTTTTTTTTACCTACCGTAATAGGTACAAAGAAAAATAAACAAACATTAGAAAAAATTATGAAACATTCTGTTAATGTTGTTTACGTGTCAAACGGAGGAATATACCTACCCAGCGCTCGAGTCCAATAGATCATCGCTCACAACAGGGTGTTTTAATTACGTCATGCGTCATAATATTGAATAATATTTTTATTTTAAATTATTAAAATCTCATAAATACCTATTTTTTTTAAAGAATGCTTAGTAGTCATTGGATACATGAAGTGGGCTGCCGTTGTAAGACGACTAAAAAGTCACGGTGTATAAACAATATCGGACAAAAACTTCGAAACCCCAGACATTTGGTTGAAATTGATTTTTCCCAGACAACCTTGGAAACTAAATACAATAAAAAATCAAAATATCGCGAAACGAACTATCTATAGTGATAGTGAGTGCGAGAATCCAAAATAGGGTTGAGCGCGCGGTGGAGGTGTTGGCTTGGATGATTGTTACAGATTGAAAGTATTCGTCTTTTGCACTAGGTCTCGAGTAAGTTAGTATGATAGTTTGACCAGATGATTATCGTTGTTATACTTAATAGTGGAAAAAAACGCTTTCAAATTTCCATTTCTATATGTCGTATTTATTTAAAACCTTTAAAGTAGGTAAAGAGTAAGAACTCGAACAATTTTCAAATGTTTGAAATATTTAAATCTGAATGCTTTGAACTTGTTGAAAGTTACGTTTACATTCCACACCAAACAAAATACTTTACTTCAATAAATTGTTGAATTTAATCATTCATCTGTACATCTGTAAAATTCTTTGGTTTTTATTCTGCATTGCGTCTTTAATCATCATCATAATGATTTATTTGTAATAGTTATTGGTTGAATATTGGTCTTAAATTCAGAAATTAAGTTTAATCGTTGACGTTACGTTTACACCGCGCACGAGCTCGCAGTGCTGGTGCCTCCGATCGCAAAATAAACATGAATGTGTAACAACAAGACGTTTACATAAAAAAAAAAATGTTTTGTGAAAGAAAGTGTTCCGGTATCTCTTATAAAGGGTGGGTAAAAAATCGTGGAGGTCGATCTTTAGGTTAAGCCGTGCTTGCCTAGGTTGGTCTGTGGATGGGTGACCACCCATTACATACCGAGTTTCCTCCGTGCCTCGGAAAGCACGTTAAGCCGTTGGTCCCGGGTGTCATTTGTAGATCTTTGACAGTCGTTAGGTAGTCAGTGGCCCAAAAGTCTGACAACCAGTCTTACCAAGGGGTATCGTATTACCCAGTAATAACTGGGTTGTGGAGGTCTGACAGGCAGTCGCTCCACGTAAAATACTGGTATTCAGCTGCATCCGGTTAAGACTGGAAGCCGACCCCAATATAGTTGGGAAAAGGCTAGGCAGATGATGATGAAAAAATCGTGGAGCAAACGAAACAGGGCGATAGTTATCAGGGTAATTTTTTGGTAGTATTTTTTTTTCAGTGAAGTTCATAAATCGTTGTACACTGTCATAAAAGCACTTTTGTAGTGATGATACATTTCCTAGAAGCAACTAAACATCACTAATTGCCTATTTAGTAAAAATTTTGGTAGTTTCCTAAAAAACACTCAAGTGGTCATAACTTTTAAGGAGATCAAGTTAGGACTCTGCCACAGAGATATTTTTTACTGCCAATAACCCCAACTATCGCTCTATTTCGTTTGATCCACGATTTTTTACCCACTCAAAAGTGGATCAACTTAAAATGATCATGTAAATCCTCAGAATTCTATATTTAAGCCATATCACCTAAACATCCCTATGTCTGCCTCATACCCTGAAGGCAGGTATCTCTATCAACACATTAATCTGATGATAGATTAGCTAATCGGCTGCTAACAAACACGCGCTCGGTCGACCAGTAAATCACTTCCCATCTGTTCATTAAACTAAATTGATTGGTTGTCTACTGCATCTGCAGCTCCACTTTGATATACACAAACCATCTTACTTATTCTAATAAGGTGTAAGTCATCATTAATGTAAATTTTATACGAAGTGAAATAGGTATTTTCAATTTTAGAACCGTTGATACACATACAGTTACTGAAACAGATATTAATGTAATAATCATAATGTGACCCACGACAGACCCACGGATCCGTAAGGTACCGTAAGATCTCGACGCATAGCTACGAACCGTATCACAGTTATACGCCCAATTGAATCTCTAATTGAGCATGTAATACCACTATTGAAGCTAAATTCAGAAAGGGAATCTTGAGGTTTTTCTCCGAGTGTGTTTTTTTTAAAGTCCGTTATAGTTTTTTCGATGTGATCAAGTGATCAAGATTTTATAAAGCGTTCGGGCCCGCGTATGAACAGTTATAATTCGTCTCCCTTATGAAATTAAAAAAAAAACAAGTTTTTTAATTTTGGAAATATTATTGAGGTGATGCGCGAACGGGATCGGGGATAGAAAAAGTATTTGTGAAAAGAGGATGCTTACAATTGGTTATTATTTCCACTTTGACAACACCTCAAAGAAGTTGATAATTACAAATTATCATTCTGTCATAAATCGTCACTCTCAATCTGTGCTCTCAATGTAAATCATAGAGATATATATGTAAATCCTAGTATTATATAGTAGTCTGTGTGTAAATCTTTGGTCACGCCACATTGATGGAAAGATAATACAAATTATTCTGCTGTACAATAAACTGATCAGTTTAATATGTCCAGGAGAAACAAAATCAGTTACATGAGGAAGGAGTCGACATAGTAACAATCGACTCTTCTCAATATTACTGTTCGAAATTGTAAGTAGAAAGAACCCTTCCTTGACCTCCGCCGGGCACGAAAACGACTGCTGTTTTCCATCTAAAGATATCATGCAGGTACCGCCGCCATATGCAACCGAAAAAGCGCTGCGTAAATTACTCCCCGGGACGCCTGTAAACTCGGCCATCCTTGTGACTGCCATGTAGACCCATCTGCACTCATCAGTGACCAACAGTGACTCTCATAGCGCGACCCAATAGAGATATCATCATCTGCCTAGCCTTTTCCCAACTATATTGGGGTCGGCTTCCAGTCTTAACCGGATGCAGCTGAATACCAGTATTTTACGTGGAGCGACTGCCTGTCAGACCTCCACAACCCAGTTATTACTGGGTAATACGATACCCCTTGGTAAGACTGGTTGTCAGACTTTTGGGCCACTGACTACCTAACGACTGTCAAAGATCTACAAATGACACCCGGGACCAACGGCTTAACGTGCTTTCCGAGGCACGGAGGAAACTCGGTATGTAATGGGTGGTCACCCATCCACAGACCAACCTAGGCAAGCACGGCTTAACCTAAAGATCGACCTGAGCGGCTGTTATTATTTAGCCACGAGCTCCTCCAATTGAGAGCGAGCGACCCAATAGAGATAATCTCAAGTAAATTAGAAGTGCAGTCAATTCCGGGCCCGTGGCTGGCCATTTTTGGAGTAAGATGGTTTGCCTCAAGCGTCTGTTAACTGCCCACTCGCTGCCAGCCATTAACACTCGTCAGGTTTCGAGTCCGCAGCTATTTGAATACAATAAAACGGTCGTCTCTCTCTTTCTGAAGTGTAACAACGGCGGCTGGCTCTTGGTCTCCGATTAAAACCACTAACCCCTCGATACCTTCTGTATATCCTTGATATAGCGGGCTGGCTGCAGGAAGCTGGGCAGCTTCGGTTCGCTGACTGAGTACTTGTTACAACTGGTGTAGCTTCTTCAGGCGTAGTATGCATAGTGTCGTCAAAGCAAATAATACAATTTTTGGGAGATGTGTACCTGTACAGGTTAACTTCTGAAAAGCCACTGCTAATGTAAATGGGCGGAGTTTTTATAGGGGTGATTCGTAATGCTATTCGCGGGTACCGAAAACAGTCAATTTTCTCATCATCATCATCATCATCAAATCAGCCCGGAATCAACTACTGCTGGGTATAGACCTCCCCTTTTTTCTGCCACACTTCCCGGTTCTGTGCGTTTCGTATCCAGGTGTTTCCCACGACTTTGACGATATCGTCAACCCAACGAGCTTAATTTTCTTATACATCTATTTAAATTGCATAAATAAAAGAGTATTTACTAAATGACTTCAATGGTATTGGTGTCAATTTAAAGCTTTCTTAAGCCGCGTTGACACAATCAGAGTATCCTCGGACCGAGTGGACTCGGAAACGTACTCGGACGAAAGTCATATTATTTTGGCAACCCATAATTCAAGCGCACTCGGATAGGTAGCTCTATGTTTCCACAATACGAGTTGCGGCTTTATACGGTTAATATAAATTAAGTACGTCATGTATTCCTTGAAAAAATTACGTATTTTTGCGCGGTTATTGCGTGAGTCGGTTAGGTTGCTCGCGATTGTAGTTCCGGAAGTTTCGTGGTGATGAGTGAGTAAGGTAATTTTGTTTAATATTCAGATTAAATACAAACATTTCACAGGTATTGTGTAGCTGGGATGTGAAGTAATCCATCACAATGTGTTGCATATTCACGTGTTGCGGATGGTGTGTCGATCTGGTCCAGAGGTAATAAATACTCTTCTCTATGTACATAAATCACACACCTACGTGTCCAACGTTTTTATAATAACAAAATTATTAAGGAAGTGAAAGAAAAAATAGACTTGTTTATAATAATGTGCTCTTAATTTCGAGGTAAGTAAAAACACAATTCCTATTTACTAGTATATCGGTTTATTTAACACCAATCAAACCTCAAAACTTAACAAAATATAAAAAAAAAATGTAATGATTTTGGATCTATGCTAGATAAACTTATAGGAATTGTGTTTTTTACTTACCTCTATCTAGTTGCGAAAACAAATTAAGTAGTGTAATAGTGAACGCATATATAATACATTATTTACAAATACCTACGATACCACTGGACCAGTAGTGTAGAAGGGAAAAAAATTATCCACGACACTACCAGTGGTGCAGCTTAGTAGTGTGGAAGGGAAGGAGGGCACTAAACGTTAATACAACAGTGGAATCCGACGTATTTTGAAATAAAATGTGCCGAAGGATATGCTGGTTTCCTACTGATCCAGTGTATGGCGGGATAGTTCAGCAAATCTAATTCTGTACAGCGGTCCTGACTGCTTTAGGTATATTTAGAAATAAATAAGAAGTTCTTTTTCTGCCACCGCCGTTTTCACTGTCTTCTTGGTCTAGTGGTCGCAAGCGCGACTGCTAAGTATGAGGTCTTGGGTTCGATTCCCAGGTCGGGCACAGTGTTATTGGGTTTTTCCAGCAGGAATTTCACAGTAGCAGCCACGGATTTGCGCATGGTTGATAGCAATAGGCTCGCCCCTTATATTTGTGACTTAAACAATTCGGTGAAATGTGGGTGTAGGTACTAATGGGTACACCTCTGCCTAACCCTTTGGGGATTACAGGCGTGATGTTATTTTTCTAATGTTCTCTTTTTCAGTGAGACTCACACTAAAGGGTATTATCTTATTATGTTGTTGCACTTTATAAGACTGCCTCGTTGATTAACTGGGTTCAATTCCCAAGTCGGTCAAAACATTATTTGGATTTGTCCATCAGGAACTTCTCAGTAGCATAACTAAGTTGGAATTTGTGCCTGATTGTTGGCAATAGGCTCGCCCCTTATTTTTGGGACTTCAATAGTACTGGCAAAATTTGGGGGGTGTACTATATAAAAAATAAAAATAAATAATCTTGCACACATTTTCCATAGGGTATGGACGTTCTCAATGTCATGTGTCATCATGACATCGGTCATAGGTGTGATGACCACGGCCTCCATGTCGGGCATCGCGCTGGGATACAACTACTCACTGGCTGAGTACATCGACTTGAAAGGTTACTCACTTTTTACATTTATAAAAATTAAACCACTGCTGCTAACTTATACACGTTATATAGGGTGTAAACGGACCCTTCACGAAGCCGTCAACCAAGTATTTTGTACATCTAACTAAGTAACTTTATGCAAAAATTATTGATGGTAATCGATTTTTTTTTTTTGGGGTGAAAATTCCCATTTTACGGTAGGACTCAATTTAACGTACTCAGAACATTGTGCTGATGGATGGATTGAATAGTACGAGGGTGTTGGAGGTGTTTAAAGTTAAAATCCTACTTTTAAAAACATGTATTTAAAAAAATCCTTGTGAAAAGGTTGGAACTTTGACCCCCAATATCTCCGTAAATAGTAAGTTCCCAGGTATGGTCTAGAACAAAAAAAAGATCGCATTAACGGGGAGAACAGGTGCTTTTTGGCTTCGTTAAGGGTCTTTTTACCCTTTATATGTATTTTGAGACTGCCTCTTTGGTATAGTGGTCAGAAGCGCGACTGCTGCGTATGAGGTCCTGGGTTCGTTACCGAGGTTATTGAGTTTTTCCATCAGAAATTTCTGAGTCTAGATTTGTGCCCGGTTTGGGTTGCCCAGTAGTGAGTTAATCCAGTCTGATCAACTAGTAACCGAATTGTAATATTATAAAAAAACGTTTTATAATATATATATATATGAATAAATGAATAAAAAAAGCATATAAATGAATAAACGAAAATTTTAATGATTATTGATTCAGGCTAAGCGCCAATATTAAAAGATTCCCTGGGTCTTGTGGTACTGTTATGATACAATGATGCTGTCAGAAGCGAGGTCATAGAAAAGCTGGGATCCCATGTCTCCGTGAAGCCGTACAGCAAAAATGTATTTACCAAGTGTGGGTTACAATTATACCAACACCAACATGTTGGTTAATTCAAATAGATGAGAAATAGTAACGCTTTGTCCCCTTACTGTCTATCTTATAAGTATATACATATCGTAAGTGTAATTTTTAAGATCAAAAAAAAAACTTATAATCTTTCAGAAACAAATGTGTCGGTGTACTTGAAGCGAGGTGTGTTTGATGACGAGATCGCCGACGACATGGAATGGCGACGAGCTGGACACCTGCCGGTTGCTGGACATATCAACGACGAGAACCGTATGATATTAAATATCAATTCTAATCTATACCTTATTCTTCTAATATTAGAGTTGAAGAGTTTGTTTGGTTGAACTTAAAGAAATTGAAAAATTCTTTAAGTTTAGGATAGCCCATTTATCGAGGAAGGCTATAGGCTATATATCATCACGCTACTACCAAAAGAAGCGAGGCATCAATAAAAAATGTTGCAAAAAAGGGGAAAACAGTAAATATTTTGATAATAATCTCACGCGGACGAAGGTCGCGGGCTTCAGCTAGTTTATTATAAAGAGGTAACGTTTGTAAGTTTTGATGTGGGGGTAATCTTCGGAACTACTGATCCGATTCCGAAAATTCTTTCGCTAATGGAAAGCTACACTATCCCCGAGTATTAAATACTAAGCGAAGCCGCGGGCATAAGCTACTAGTTAAAAGTATGATAGTAATTTGAATACCTTGGATTGAACAAATCATGGCTAAATAATAACAGCCGCAGGGGTCGATCTTCAAGGTTAGAAGGTGTCCGTGGATGGATGATGGGAGTTTCCACCGTGCCTCGGAAAGCATCTTAAGCAGACGGTCTCTGTAGCTGTTATTTGTATGTCTTTGAAAATAATTACGTGTAGTCAGAAGACCGAAAGCTGAACAAGGTGTAAGTATCATACTACCCAGTACCAATGCAACTGGGTTGTGGAGGTCAGATAGTCAGTCGCTCCATGAAAAATAGTGGTATTCACTTGCATCCGGTTAGACTGGAAGCCAATCTCAACATTGTGGAAAAAGCTAGCGAGATGGTGAGATTGCACGAGTGCTGAACGATAATTTACGATAAAAAAGCGTTTGACAACGTCGAAACAAATTCAGAATTATACTTTCCGATGGAGACGGGAGGGGGGTGACAACGACTCTGGCAAAGTCGGTTAAAAGCTAGATTAATTAACAGTAGTTATTGATTATTAGAGCCTGTGCCCCGTGACCGTCGTCCGCGTGAAATTAGCGATGTGATATATTCTTTACGACTTATTCTCATACCTACCAAATATACATAAAAAAATTACTAAAAATCGGTCGAGCCGTTTCGGAGGACTGCGACCACAAACACCGAGACACGAGATTTTTATATATGTATAAGACTAGCTGTTGCCCGCGACTTCGTCCGCGTTAACTACCTCCCTGCCAAATTACAAGTTTGTAGCACAAAAAATGAAGAACTTTCATACAAACTTGCCAGAGCCCTTAGACCTCCTTAACACGCCCCTGTCGCAAAATCCGTTCTTAGCGGACGTTTACTAACTATAAACTACCTCCCTGCCAAATTTCATGTTTATACGTCAAGCGGTTTTCGATATTTCGTGATGAGTGAGTGAGTGACTTTTCGCTTTTATATATTTAGATTTAGAGAAACTATAGCAAGGAATCTAGGCAGGTAACAAGTAGCTCGTTACAATATAAATCGGGAAATTAGAGCATTCTATTATATTGCCTCTGCCTCGTTGGTCTGGCGGCGGTCGCAAGTGCGGTTCTAGGTTTGATTCCCAGGGCGAGAAAAGTGTTATTGGGTTAGTCAATCAGTAATTTCTCAGTGGAAGCCTCAGAGTGCGGATTTGTGCCCGGTTGATGGCAATAGGGTCGCCCTCGATTACATAGAATTAAAACATAACTCATGAAATGTGGGCGTACTTTTAGGTACACCTCTGTTTAACCCTTCGGGGGTTACAGGTGTGATGTACGTACATATGTTTGTCTATAAATTTTTAGTCATGACGGGAGCGCCAGCCGACGAAATTTCCAGTTTACGCTCTGGTCGTAGACTGGACGACTCCGTGTTCGACGCTGACGACCACAACAAGTACGAAGGGTCTTTGATGAAGCTCACAGCGAAACCTCTACATCTAGAACTGTCAACCGAGAAGACCGATGATGTAGAGATGGCTGAAGTAAGTAACACCCGCACGTGCCCATATTCTAGGCTTAGCAGTGCTTGCCGAGATCGGTCCATGGGTGGGTAGCCATCCATTAAATACCGAGTTCCGTCCGAGTTTTGTGAACGGTAAGGATGGTCTCTGCTGCCATTTGTAGAACAGTCGTTAGAAACTTGAAAGTCAGGTAATCTTGAAAGCAAGGTAATCTTGAAAGTCAGGTAATCGTGAATGTTAGGTAATCTTGAAATTCAGGTAATCTTGAAATTCAGGTAATCTTGAAAGTCAGGTAATCTATCAGTCTTACCAAGGGTGGCCTTATAATCCAGTAACTGTTTGCGGAGTTTGGATAGGCAGTCGCTTCATGTAAAATACTGGTATTCAGCTGCATCCGGTTAGACTGGAAACCACCCCAATATAGATGGGAAAAGACAGATGATAACGTAAGTGATACCCTGACTAACTTGTTTCTGTAACAGAGGAGCCAGATTCTCCTTCACCACAGTCATATACACCGTGACTTTTTAGTCGTCTTACAAAGGTGGTCCACTTAATGTGCCCGACATAAAATAGCTCTACGCGCGATTTTTTTTTACCTTCCATAATAGGTACATAGAAAAATAAATAAAACATTAGAAAAATGTGAAATATCCTGTTGAATGATGTTAACGTGTCAAACGGGAGAACATACCTACCCAGCGCTCGAGTCCAGTAGATCATCGCTCACAACAGTACACACTCATTAATACCTATTTTTTTTTAATGTTTGCTTAATAGTCATTGGATACATGAAGTGGGCTGCCGTTGTAAGACGACTAAAAAGTCACGGTGTAGAAGTACCTTGCAACGGTGCGGTCAAACCGTGTGAATTGTACTTCGGGTTGGACTTCTAATATACAAGATGTAAACGGACCCTTCACGAAACCGTCAACCAAGAATTCTTTACATCAAACTAAGTAACTCTACGCAAAACTGATTGCTGGCACTTACTACCTTGCTGGATCGACTTTTTTTGGGGGAGAAATATCGCTTTTTACGGTAAAACTCAATGGATCGACTTTTTTTGGGGGAGAAATATCGCTTTTTACGGTAAAACTCAATGTATCGCACTCAAAACATTGTGCTGATGGATGTATTGACTAGTAAACCGGCTCTGGGGGTATTTAAAGGGAAGTTATAACCTTAATAAAACAAGAATAAAAAAATATATACTTGGAACCAATATAGGTAGAAGGGTCCAAGGTATGGTCCAGAACAAATAAATGATCGCAAGTGCCTTTCGGGTCTATTTACACCCTTTATTAAAAGAGTGTCCATGGAGTTACTTGCCCGTTCTTCTTTATAGAGATTTGGTTTGGGCAATAACAGTCCTTTCACAGTTACCCATTGTGACTAGTGACTGGTACATTAGCTTCAGCTTTTTGGTTTTTACCTGACTGCGGCAAAGCCCAAAAGGAGGGTTATGTGTTTGACCTGTATGTAAGTATGTACGTGTGTATGTAAAGGGTGGCAGAGTCCCGAGTCCGGCCAGGAAGCGCCCGGCGTCAGGTGTACTGGTGGTCGCGAGAGCTTACGACTCTGCGCGAGGCGTGCGTCGCCGCGCGCCACCTGTACACCAGGCATCGCAGGCTCCGCATCCGCCCTCCGGATGCGGCAGCCATTGAGGCGGAGCTGTACGAGGGTTACAGAGCAGCGAAGACCGCCCTCCAAGAGGCTGTCCAGCGGGCCAAGGATCTGGCCCGCGAGGAGATGCTGGGGACTCTCGACGGAGATCCGTGGGGGCGCCCTTATAAGATGGTGCGGGACAAACTCCGCACCTGGGCCCCCCCGCTGACGCAGAGTCTCCGGCCTGAGCTCGTGGAGGACGTGGTGAGCGCTCTGTTCCCTTCGCGAGGGGAGCATACTCCCCCGCCTATGGCTCCGCCGCTTGCGGTGCCGGAAGCGGACCACAGCGACGACGATGACGACGTTCCGGAGGTGACTGGGGTAGACCTGAGAGTGGCGGTAGGCAGGCTTAAGGCCAAAACTGCCGCCCCGGGACCCGATGGCTTACCTGGCAAAGCCTGGGTCCTGGCCTCTGAGGCTCTCGGGTCCCGACTGGAAGGGCTCCTAAGCGCATGCTTGGAGAGAGGCCAGTTCCCGCTTCGTTGGAAGACGGGCAAGCTGGTCCTCATACGGAAGCCAGGGCGCCCTGCGGACTCTCCGTCCGCATACCGGCCCATTGTGTTGCTCGACGAGGTGGGCAAGCTCTTTGAAAGAGTCATTGCAAACCGCCTCGCCGGGCACCTTGCGGGAATGGGGCCGGATCTTGCGGAACACCAGTTTGGTTTCCGCAAGGGGCGCTCGACGGTGGACGCCATCATGCGCGTGCGAGCCCTCACGACGGGGGACGCGGTGTCCCGGGGTGGGGTCGTCTTGGCGGTGTCGCTCGACATCGCCAACGCCTTCAACTCCATGCCCTGGAGCTGCATTAGGGAGGCACTCCGGTATCACCGGGTGCCCACCTACCTCCGTCGTGTAGTCGGGGACTACCTGTCTGACAGGTATGTCATCTACCCTGGTCCCAACGGAGAATGGAACCGGCGAGAGATGTCGTGCGGTGTTCCACAGGGGTCGGTTCTAGGGCCGCCCTTGTGGAACATCGGTTACGACTGGGTGCTGCGCGCCGACCTCCCTAGCGGCGTCAGCGTAGTCTGTTACGCTGACGACACGCTGGTACTGGCACAAGGGAGGTCGCACGAGGCGGCGGCCGAACTGATGACACGCGGGGTTGCGATAGTCGTTGAGAGGATCCGGCAATTGGGTCTCGAGGTGGCCTTGCACAAGTCCGAGGCCATGAGCTTTCATAGGCCTCGGAATGCGCCACCCTCGGGATCCACGCTGACGGTAGGAGGGGTTCCCATCGGCGTCGAGTCGACTTTGAAGTACCTAGGACTCGTCCTCGACAGCCGGTGGAACTTCGTTGAGCACTTCCGACGTTTGGCTCCCAAACTGGAACGGGCCGGGGCTGCCTTCAAGCGGCTCTTGCCCAACCTGAGGGGTCCAAACGCCTCCTGCCGTAGGCTCTACGCGGGGGTCGTGCGGTCCATGGCCCTTTACGGGGCCCCGGTGTGGGCGCGTTCAATTAAGCGGCGTGCCGCGCACTACCTGAACGCGCCCCAAAAGGTCGTAGCCGTAAGGCTGATCCGGGGGTACCGCACGATCTCCCGCGAGGCGGCGAGCCTCCTAGCCGGATTGCCGCCATGGGATCTGGAGGCGATAGTCCTCGCGCGCCTGCATGAATGGCGCGCGGGGGCACTACGTCGGGGGGAAACTCCGCTGCCGCGGCAAATCACCGCTCAGCGGACAGACCTCCGACGCGATCTCATGGCGACATGGAGACAGCGACTGTCGCAACCCAGTGCAGGGCACGCCACAATAGTGGCGATAAGTCCCCTCTTTGAGGAGTGGCTAGAGAGGCGCCACGGCGCCCTCACCTTCCGCCTGACGCAGGTCCTCACCGGACACGGTTGTTTCGGGAGGTTCCTGCACCGAATCGGGCGGGAGGAAACGCCCGGGTGTTATCATTGTGAGGATCGTCCGGAGGACACGGTGGCGCACACCGTGGAGGTCTGCCCCGCTTGGGCGGAGCTCCGCCGTGTCCTCGTAGCGGCGATCGGCGGCGGCGACCTCTCGCTCCCGGCCCTGGTTCAGGCCATGGTCCGGAGCGAGAGGGAATGGGAAGCCGTCACCTCCGTCTGCGAAGCAGTCATGCTAGCGAAGGAGGTGGCGGGACGTGAGAGGGAGAGAATCTCACGTCCCAGCCGCCGCGGGCGAAGCACCGGGCGTCGGGGGCCACGTGGTGGCTCCCGGCCACCGTAGGCGCGGGCCTGTGGACGGTGAGTAATGGGTTAGCTCACCGTCCGTCCGTCTTATGACGACAGGCCGTGTCGACGGCGCGTTCGTGTTCCACGCGCGCCTCAAAGAGATGTCAGCAACCAAGAAGGGGCCCGCAAGGGCCGATGCCTGCCGGGGCTGCGGGACTGTTCGAAAGAGATACCGTGGCCCTGGAACACAAAGGGCAATGAAGGAACATGGATGGGTTTTAGTCAGTAAGAGTCTGACACTCCCTCCCACTCCACCCAGAGCGGGAGAAGTCATTTGATGATTTCCCATCCGTAAAAAAAAAAAAAAAAAGGGTGGCAGAGTTAGGATTTAAATTTCGAACTGTGCTTTATACCATAGAGCGGGGGTGCCGCGTTTTATTTGTCATTCGTGAGGGTTATTTAATCACAATGTCGCAGTGGACTGGTGAACAAAGTGCTTCGCAATCGAAGCGCAGTTCAATAAAATCGGAATTTAATTTAAAAATAATAAATAAAAAGGGTAGTTAAAAATAAATCACGTATCTTTTCAGTCCCTTACAAAGTACCCCCTGGGCTCCTTGGATCAGTTGAAGGCGATACAAAGTCTGATTGACTCGAGAAGGGCCATGGCCACCGGTGGATCATCGATCTCGCCATTGGTAAGTATACAATGACATGGGCTTAAATATAACTAAAACTATCACAAAAGTAATTTATTCATCATTCATTATATTGACTACTTTTACTTGCAGTCCACCTATGCAGACGCTCCGATTTTTCCATATTTATCCTCGGAAATTAACCCTAACATACTGGCCATGACCCCTGTAGATCAGTTCAGGCGTATGATGACACCCCCTGAAGGGGCGCCTGGCTCTCCGCCACCGTTCAACCCAGCAAGATTCGCCGTGCCTCCAAGCGAAGACGTAACTATGAAATCAAAGTGGTTGCTTCCAAAACATCCTGACTATTTCATTCCTACACTATTAGATGATTCTTTTCGGACATCACCGACATACCCTCCAGCAATCACTGTTCGTCCTATGCTGGTAAGACCAAGGGTAACAGTAAATAATGCCCGACCACCTCCAGGAGCCGTTATGTTTCCTTATGCTCCTCCAGAAAAAAAGGTAGAAACTACGCAGTCAGCTCCTCTCAGCGAAAGCGGCCAGGAACAGATCGATATGGACCAAAGACCAGATATTTTCAATGAGAAGGTTGTAATGGAAGGTGACGAATTGAGGTATTTTATTTTTAATTTTCTTGTACTGTAAATAGGATTTAATACAAAACGATATCCCATCAAAACAATATATGTAAAGTGAATTGGATGACAAGTTTGTCGTCTAATCGTCTTCCATAAGTTTTTGTCGAATTCCACTAAATGCATAGCACCATCAGCCTATATCGTTCCCACTGCTGGGAAACAGGCCTCCTCTCTATGTGAGGGAATGGGCTATAATCCAGCACGCAAACCCAATGGCGTTGGTAGATGTCATGTCTTTGAATTTTTGGTTCTGGGACATGACGGTTTCCCCACGATGTTTTCCTTCACCGTTTTAAGAGGAGCGGTGATGAAATAAATTACACAAAGGAATGCCCCTGGCTGGGTTCAAACCCCCACTTACTACTCGTAAGTCGGGGCCGCCACCACTGGACCACCACTGCTCTCTATCACTAAATGTACTTTTACTAAATATTGGAAAAAATATTTTCTTTTTAAAGAATTAGCACAAGCGCATGGATAAACCACAACTTAGATCAAGACATAGGTTACTTTTTACCCCAGTAGGCGTCCCCAAAAGATAATTTCCGACTTAACAGCGGGCGATTCCGCGGGTAAAAGCAACTTGTATCTAGAAATAAAATTATGTGTAATTATGATTTTACTTGCCTCGTTGGTCTAGTGGTCGCAAGTACGACTGCTGAGCAAGAGGTCCTGGTCTCGATTCCCAGATCGGGCAAAGAGATATTGGGTTTTTCCATCAGGAATTTCTCAGTGGCAGCCACGGAGTCTGGAATTGCGCCCTGTTGATGACAATAGGCTCGCCCAGTAAAACATGTGACTTAAATATAACTGGAGAAATGTGGGTGGTATTGCAGGCGTGATGTTATTTTAAGTTGGGTAACGAAACACGTTTTGGTTTGACCAATATTTTACTTAATGTACCTAGATTATGTTTTACGAGATTGTCATTTTATTTTGAAATTAAATTATTTACAGCAAAACCGATGACCAGTATAAGCAAAAATTGGGGTCATTGGGGAAGTCGTCTGAAGAGGAATACGAAGACGAAATAAAAGGTCTCCCGGTTCGTAGGCGTAGGAGTATCATCGCCAGTACACAACTGGAAGAGGGCAGAAATCCGGACGAAAGAAATAATAAACATACAAGAAATAATGGCAATAAAAATTCAGTCAAAAATATTTTCACCAGTCTAACAACTAATAAGGAAATAGATAACAACTACGAGGATATCTTTACAATTAACAAAAACATAAGCATAGTTAAAGTAAGTAACGATTCAAACACTATTAAAATATCTCACAAAGACAATACGATTCATAAAATGGATGCTTATGAAAAAGGGACATTAGATCTGGAAAATAAACTTGAAATTAGTCGTGAACATGACCGAAATGAGAACAAAGAAGCGAGTCTAGTTGCAGAGACAGCGCCAAATGCACGTCTTGTTAAGAGTACTGCTGAAGATATCAGAATCAACACAAAAGTAAGTTCGTTTGAAAGTAAAGTAGTACTTCCCCCTACTAAATATGTTTCAAATAATTTAGCCGCAAGGTTAAAAAAGAATCGACCGTTTATTAACAAAGGAATATTAAATAGTATCAGCGTAGGCTTAAAAGACGAAGAGCTGTTGACAAACCAAGCTTCTCCAAAATTCGTAAAAGTTTTGCAGTCTATCCTCACCACGTGAATGAGAAATGTTGTGTGTTTTTTAAATGTTTTTGGGTCTCGTCCTAATAAAATGTGATAGCGCCTTTGTTTTTTTTTTGTTAACACTCGTCTCAGCAGTAATTAGCTATTTCATCGCGGCAAAAGTATCGACCATTCTTCTCTTAAAACAAGGCTCAAAAATAATCATTATCCTCTTAGAGTGTTTAAAATAAAATATTTTGTAATAAACGATGAAATAATTGCGTCGATCTTAAAGTAGGCAAGCAAAATTAAGTACTATAGAGACTACCAAATACTCTTAAACGGACTGTCGTCTTACGGATAGCTTTTTTTATTTATTTTATAAATTACATTACAATAATTAATTACGTTACATTTATAAATTAACCTGTAATTTATAAATGTAACGTAACTTTACACTTAAACAAAGCACACAATTAGACCTTTGGGGTCTATCTTAGCATGCCATGGCCTGAGATTTGATCAACGCGCTCTCACATCTATACTAATATTATAAAGCTGCAGTGTTTGTTTGTTTGTTTGTTTGTTTGTTTGTTTGAACGCGCTAATCTCTGGAACTACTGGTCCGATTTGAATGATTCTTTCAGTGTTGGGTAGTCCATTTATCGAGGAAGGCTATAGGCTATATAACATCACGCTACAACCAATAGGAGTGGAGCAGCAATGAAAAATGTTGCAAAAACGGGGAAAATTGTATTTTTAATAATTTTACGCGGACGAAGGTCGCGGGGAACAGCTAGTTAAATTATAATCGAGTTGGCGTAATGTTGTTGATGTGTTGTTGAGCTTGATGACTATAACATAAACTAGGGAAGCTCTTACGTAAACAACAGAGGCGCATCTCATGCTCAGTATAATTCCTTGAAATCAATTACGCAGGCTGAGTGGGACTGGTCGGTCAACGCTGATTGTAGATGCTCGTCCAGCTTAGTCCCAATCTAACCAATGACGTCAAACTATTTTGAAATAACATAGATTTTCAACAAATGACGACGCTTGTTAGGAACAACACTACCGCCATTAATTTAACAGTAACCTTCTCCATTGCAAATAAAAGCTTTTAAAAGAGAACTATCTGACAGTTGTGGCGTGAATACCTTATTCCCTCACATTTGCGTCTGTTTCACAGTGTCCATTAAACGCAGTGTACTGTCGCCCAACGACTTGTATGCGGGAATTAATGCATATTCTGAAAGAACGATGGTACGTGCCACAGTTTGTTTACGTGCACTGTGGATAAATCAAAGAGATTCAAGGCTTAAATCTTGGTGTGTTAAACTAGAAAATGCACTGCAAAAACAAATTGTGTGGGCTGGGGGAGCTCGCAGCCCACATCCTTTGTTTTTGTTTCACATCCTGCCCTACTTAAATAATCTGATTTGATGCTAAAGACGGACAATATTTACACTCCTACTCCAATTTTACTTTCCTTTTATGTGGCATAGCCGTGAGACAAAAAAGTTAAATCTTCTGCGAATTCTTTCATGATACAAAACTAAAAAGCTGGAAATAAAAAAGTAGTTAAAAAACCAAAAATTTTACAAAAGTTGGAATCAGTGCCCCGCCTGCTTCCAACTATTGATTAATTTAAAATGTGCTAGTTTCATGCTTTTCTGTTTTTTCAGTTGGATTTTTTAGGTTTTTCAGACGCTCATATTGACAAAATAATCGCAAACATTTTGAGAATGCGAATGGTAAAAAAGCGAATATTCGCGAATGCCAATGTGAATATTCGTTACATTACTTCTTATCCAACAACCACAAACAATTTTATGAATTAATTTAGTCTTGCTTGATATTTCATGGTTATAAATTAAGTCGAAAGTTAAAATAAAAGATGATGCATAATTTTCATGGTTTTCGAGAGCGCTAATGACGACAATGCGCTTGTAATAATAACTAACGCAGTTGAAATCCTCAAAAACGACATTGGTGATGAAAAATTCTGTAATTTTCGCAGCCACCATCTTTGGTTTTGACCCCATATTCGTTTAGAACGCTTTCGATAACCATGAAAATGAGTCCCATGGCAAAAAAAATGCAAATTTTTGTAGCTTAATTTAACTTTGAATTAATTTTCATTTCGAGGACTCTTGATAACCATACAAATGTCACCCACGATTTAATTAATTCATAATTTTGTATGTGCATAGATATGTGATGTAACGAATATTCGCAGGGCTCTATTAATAGTACAGTAGTGTCGGTATATTTCTTGGTTGATGAAACACACAGTACACAAACAATAATGTTTGTGATCGTTTAGTAAAGTTCCAATTAAAACAAATGGAAAACGAATGTTTCTCTATCATTCTTGCATGTCATGCAAGTACTTTACATGCAAGAAACCTAAACATTCTTTGTGCAATAATTTGATATTACTTTTTGGTCTTTATCGCATTTTTGCTATGAGATTGAATGGTACTGTTTCAATTAAACAGCAAGGGAAAGTGTAATTGTCTTGTAGGCTTTATTTTAACTTACTCATAAAACCATGCCTCGACTTCTCCGACTGCCTCGTTGGTCTAGTGGTCGCAAGCACGACTGTTGAGCATGAAGTCCTGGGTTCGATTCCCGGGTCGGTCAAAGAGTGATTGGGTTTTTCCATCAGGAATTTCTCAGTAGCTGCCACGTTGTCTGGATTTGCACCCGGTTGATGGCAATAAGCTCACCCCCTATTACATGGGACTTAAACGTAACTGGCGAAATGTGGGCGTACTATTAGGTATACCTCTGTCTAACCCTTCGGGGATTACAGGCGTGATGTTATGTTATGTCATAAAACCATTTTGTTATTAACATGTGTCTGGATTTTGCTAAAACGTATGTGCGTTAATATTAGACGGCCCTGCAACGCGGTTTAGGAGAAAGATAAATAAAGACTCATAAACCTTTATCCAAGTATATCTTTTTTCACGAAAACTCCTGATAGTCTTGGATTTCCGAGAGATAAGGCGCTGGAATCTTTATGCCCTAAAGTTACTGCGCGCTCAACCGAAAAACTTTCTCTCCGAAATTTTGCGAATTCAGGGAGCAGAAAATTTACTAAAAGGGAACTGTAATTGTCTCTTCCGTTGGAGTCAGTACGATGATGGATGGCATTATGTTTAATTCGCCTGTGTTCACCCGCTTATGTTCCCAATATTGCAAATAAATTGGTAATTATGAACGCCACTGAGATCCTTTTGAGTTTTTCGCAGTCGAGGAAGTGAAAGTTAATTGATATTTTCTTCATTGGTAACAAAAAATATCCTTTTTAAATGTTTTTCTTTGTATAGTAACAGACCTCATCTAGATCAATAATTAGGTACAGTGGAAAAAGGGTAATTATGAAAAAAAAACAGTTGTCATGTATCGGGCGGAAATAAGTCTTCAATGGTTGGATCATCCCGGTTTTGATGTATTCTTTCGGCATACTCAAATGGACTCAAACGGAATTTGACGCCCTGAATAGGAACACCCACACACTGCTGACCGTAAATCGGATGCATCATCCACGGTCATCGGTAATGAGACCGTATATACCGCGCAAGTGTAGAGGTCGTGGCTTCTTAAATGTTTAAGATCTTGCACAACTGCGAGGTATGCAATCTCAGGGAATACTTTCTTGAAATCAACGTGGGGATGCACCGAGATGTGATCTCAATGGACAAAGGCTTCTTGGCTAATGAGAACTGGCGCAAACTTGTGGTATTGGACACTAATGGCCGCAGGGAGGTATGGCAGACCAAGGAGCTACACGGACACTTTTTCCCGGCCATACATGGGCTTGATGTAGACCTCATGGCGTCCATAGCCTGACTACGTTTCGGTGACCTCATTGGGGAAACCGAATGTTTCATCGGTGCGATAATGGATAAAGTTGTCTTTTGAACAATTAAAAAAAAAAGATGTAAGAAAAAAATTACTAAAGTAAATAAAAAACAATTACATGATTTTATGTCTACTCCTAGATGTAACAAACACGTAAAAATATTAAATTGTAAATTAAGAAAATTGTCTCAATTAAGCTGAAACTGAATAAACAAAGTAAGCAAAACGAGCTATTAGCGTGGAAGTGTAAACGACAGTAATTACCGGTTTACGGCGGCTTATCTACCGACAGCGACGAGACACGCCGCCGTTATCAACGTCGCGCCGAACGCTGAAGAAAGGAAAAGGAGCTTACCTTCATTCAAAACAATAAGTTCGACAAAACTCACAAATCTACCGGAGCAGACCGGAAACTTATCTGCTATCAAAATTGCGGCCGATATAGATTTTGGCTCGGTTACCTCTCAAGGATAATACGATTGAAAGTTTGAGTACATTACTCGTAGCTCATGTGAAGCATACTCGTAGCTCATACGTAGCACACTGGTAGCCATTCCCGTAGGTCATTCATAGCACACGTCATGCAACATCCACGTAGCTCATTCGTAGCGCATTCGTAGCGCATTCGTAGCGCATTCGTAGCGCATTCGTAGCGTATTCGTAGCTTACTTTTAGCATTGCCGTAGCATAGTTCATTCGTCGCTTATCCGTAATGTACTCGTAAGTTTTGCAACGATCATCAAAATAGCTCGTATGACCGAACTATGTAATCATATCTTCCCAAGTTTTTAATAATCCGATCCGGGCAGTTATCCTCGTAATTTTGCAAAGGTTTGATTTATCCAATCATCTAACGTTGTAATAGACACATTAAAAACAAAACTCCAGCGAAACGAGACACTGAATCCTACTAATATTATGAGTGCGAAAGTTGGTGAGGATGGATGGATCGATGTTTGTTACTCTTTTACTCTTTCACGATCCCGCGGACAAGCCACGGGTGAAGTCGCAGGCATAAGCTAGTAGTTCTCTATGGACACACTCGCTGCGTATTTCCCTTAAAAAAACCTTCTTTCCTCGGCTTCTATTCAAGTCGAGCACTTACAAGTATTTATACAGACGAGACGCGTTGTGAAGCACTTAAAACTTTAACAAGTTTCTAAAACGTGTACCAAGTGTTACCTACATCGATAGGCATGTATAGAAGTAAGGCCGAAAGACGACGGGATTAGAGATCCGTGGAAATGAGGCCAAACGTATAAGCAGTATATTTGGATGTTAGAATTTGTTAATATCTGTAGGAATGTAAATAATAAATCATTTGGTATCTATTTTTTAAATATTCGTAGGTTTTTGAACAATATACAATATATATTTACTTATATGTGTATTTATATATAATACTGTAGGTTAAGTTAGGTAAGGTACAAACTCAAACTCAAACTCAAAGCATTTATTTCAAATAGACCCATGACAGGCACTTTTGCATAGTCAAAAATAAGCTACCTACAGTCCCGCCACAGGCATAATAACTGTGAATGGACTGTAGTTGCCCATTCGAAAATAGTAGATCTCATGGAGAAGAATGGGCAAGAAACTCCATGGACACTCTTTTCAAATCAAGTTATATATTACATAGTCCTGGGTACAATATTGTTGCTTCTATATGTGAGCACAGTGTAGAGATAGGAAAATAAAACAAAGCTACAGTTAAAACCATAAAGATTAGGATAAGCCCTACTAACCATAATAGAAAGTCTACATGGTACTCACACTTACAAAAACTCAAATAATGCTTCTAATTTATATAAAACAATAGTTATCAAAGTAACTAAGTTTCCAAAAAATAAAAGAAATGATGAAAGAACTAAAGGGGGAGCATCTCTTCCAAACATTAAAATCTTAGTATGTGAACCCAAGTGGCAGTGGAGCAGGACCAGCATTGAGCCAAGCATTTTTATCTACGATATACTCTTCTAACTTATAATATGCTCGCTTACATAGTGTTTGTTTTATGCATTTTTTAAATTTCTTCTCATTAAGTTGTAAAATGTCAAGTGGTATTTTATTATAACATTTTACACAGTACCCCATAAAAGATGACCCTGTTACGAATAGCCAACATAAATTTAAAAAAATAACATTTTCATTATTTTTCCGTCATGAATCGTTTGTGCATCGTTTGTGAACGTTTGTGTGACTAATGATTTTTTTTGTGACTAATTAGTTAATTAGTAATTAATTTTTTAATTTTCAGCTTACGATTAGCCAACATTTTTTTTAATTAATCGGAAAATAGACTTCCGGGTACTTAATCGATCGGAAATCGTTTGTGAATTCCGAATATGCCAACAAAAATGTTTGTGAATAATTATTTATCGAGAAAATAGGAAAAATAAAAGTTTTTTTTTCATCATATCGCGTTGTCTTTTCTCGTCACTCCTTGTAATTGTAATTGTCTGCTTTAATACCACCTAGTGTAATACATAATAGCTAACCTTAGAGGAAAATGACAGCACAACAGCTGTATATTATTTTTATTTATAACCTAAAAAAAGAGTGAGATCGAAAGAGAAATGTCATTTCGCATAGAAAATGGTAATTGGATTATTATAAACTAATTGTTGAGTCTCCAAGCTGGACTGATGGCATCAAAAAAAAATGGAATGACACTCATTCTCAATATTCTAGTGAGATAAACGCACAGAGAACTTATAATTTATTTTCGGAAATTTTTGCTGGATTTTTATATCATAAAGCTAAAGCATTTAATCTTTTTAATCCTCCAGAATGCTGGGATGTAAGTTAACAATATTTTAATTATTTTTTTATTAAAGATGAAAAAGAATTTATCTAAATTATTTTAGAAAGAACGTGGATATGGATTGACAACAGTAACTAGTTGCGAAGGCTTAGCAGTTCCATCATATTTTTATATTCAATTTGTCTGGTGTTTTGCATCTTTGACTGGAATATTATTATTTCTTTATGCAACTCATCTCAGGGAATCTATTTATGGAGGTTTTATAGCCAGTTTAAGTTATTTTTTTAATTTCACCGAACGTACAAGAGTACAGTGGACATCTCCTTTACGTGAGAGTTTTGCTTATCCAATATTGTTGTGGCAAATGTTCTCTGTGACTACAGTTTTTGACAAGAATAAAACTAAAGAGAAGAAGCAATTTCAATGAAAAGATATTTTTGATAATTTTCCTTTTTGGGTGAGAATTTTTGATAATTTATCAATGTATTAAGGAATATTTATAATTTTTATGCTGAAAGGTTAAGATAATTATTTTTATTTCAGAAAATTTTTACTTCTACTACATTAAGTCTAGCATGCTGGCAGTTTTTTCAATTTGTTTTAACAACTCTACTCCTTTGTTAACTTATTCTACATTGGATAAAGATAATTCCATGTGAATTATTATTGAAAATAACGGCAACTCATGGATTATCAATAATCATCAATAGCTTATTAGGAAATCATTGTGCTTTTTCAATTTATGCAGCTTCGGCTGTTGGAATTTTTGTAGTGATAATTTGAATACACAATTAGAGAATACTTTAAGTCCAAAATGGCTTATTTTGATAAATATACTCAGTACAACTATTTTCACTTACTTCCAAAAGTTTACACTTGATATTGCTTACGTGGACTACAGCCATGTTTTTGATATTATAAAAGCCAAACTCACCAAATACAAAGACTTTCATACTTTATTTATTTATTTATTTATTTATTTAAACTTCATGTACAAAAGTGGTACATAGGCGGACTTAATGCCACAAGGCATTCTCTACCAGTCAACCTTGGGGTCAAATAGGACAGCATAGTGATAGAGTACAAAAAAAATAAATAAGAAAAATATCATTTTGTTAACATAAATTGAAATACATAAATAGGCACATACTAATACATATATACAAATATAATGAAATAAACTAATATATATTATAATACATACAAATAGTCCAAAATACGAGAAACATTATAATAATTACTATGACTACTAATGACAAGCATATGAGCAATTTAGTCAGATTTCAAATAGTACTTACGTACTGTTCTTTTGAAAGCCATTTTGCTTTCAGCTTTTTTAATGCCAAGGGGTAACGCGTTCCAGAGCTTTATAGTTGAGACAGCGTAAGAATTGGACATAAAACCAGTACGATGTGAGGGAATTTCAAGGAGTATGTTTTTAGAAGCTCGAAGGTTACGATTGTGTGAACTGCCCAACACTTTGAAATATTCTTTTAGGTAATCGGGAGCACGAGGATCCGTCAAAATAGTGAAGAGCATACAGAGAGATCTGAGGGACCTCCTGAGTCGGATAGGCAGCCACTTAAGCTGAGAACGATATGAAGAGATGTGATCGTACTTGCGAAGGCCAAAAACAAAGCTTACTTTGCTTTACACTTGCTCAGCAGAATTTAATTTTCTGCCATACGAAAATTATGAAGTGATCATTAAAACGTTTCTGCTTTCAACAGCAATTCTAGCAGGATTTTTAGCAGTATATTTTTGGTATAGAAATTATAATACCCTAGGTTATTCAGATTGTATTGAACCTGGAATGACTTACAATGGTCTACAAACAGGAGCTTTTCAGCAGTATCTCAAGAAACATGAAGAATAAATAAGAAGAAACTTCTGAAGATCAGTGTTATTATTTACTCCAGTCTCCACCACCGCTCACTCTCCAGTCAACATCCCGCCAAAGAAAAAATATCTTTTCATTGAAATTGCTTCTTCTCTTTAGTTTTATTCTTGTCAAAAACTGTAGTCACAGAGAACATTTGCCACAACAATATTGGATAAGCAAAACTCTCACGTAAAGGAGATGTCCACTGTACTCTTGTACGTTCGGTGAAATTAAAAAAATAACTTAAACTGGCTATAAAACCTCCATAAATAGATTCCCTGAGATGAGTTGCATAAAGAAATAATAATATTCCAGTCAAAGATGCAAAACACCAGACAAATTGAATATAAAAATATGATGGAACTGCTAAGCCTTCGCAACTAGTTACTGTTGTCAATCCATATCCACGTTCTTTCTAAAATAATTTAGATAAATTCTTTTTCATCTTTAATAAAAAAATAATTAAAATATTGTTAACTTACATCCCAGCATTCTGGAGGATTAAAAAGATTAAATGCTTTAGCTTTATGATATAAAAATCCAGCAAAAATTTCCGAAAATAAATTATAAGTTCTCTGTGCGTTTATCTCACTAGAATATTGAGAATGAGTGTCATTCCATTTTTTTTTGATGCCATCAGTCCAGCTTGGAGACTCAACAATTAGTTTATAATAATCCAATTACCATTTTCTATGCGAAATGACATTTCTCTTTCGATCTCACTCTTTTTTTAGGTTATAAATAAAAATAATATACAGCTGTTGTGCTGTCATTTTCCTCTAAGGTTAGCTATTATGTATTACACTAGGTGGTATTAAAGCAGACAATTACAATTACAAGGAGTGACGAGAAAAGACAACGCGATATGATGAAAAAAAAACTTTTATTTTTCCTATTTTCTCGATAAATAATTATTCACAAACATTTTTGTTGGCATATTCGGAATTCACAAACGATTTCCGATCGATTAAGTACCCGGAAGTCTATTTTCCGATTAATTAAAAAAAATGTTGGCTAATCGTAAGCTGAAAATTAAAAAATTAATTACTAATTAACTAATTAGTCACAAAAAAAATCATTAGTCACACAAACGTTCACAAACGATGCACAAACGATTCATGACGGAAAAATAATGAAAATGTTATTTTTTTAAATTTATGTTGGCTATTCGTAACAGGGTTAAAAGATGTGCGTACTTTTGACAATCTGAAACGTGGTTGATCTAATTTGTCCTTATTTCTAGTATTAATATTATGCCTGTCGCTTATTTTACTAAAAAGATGAATGTTTTTCCGAACAAACATAATGTTTTCATAAATATATTGACAAGGTACCGTCATGATGTTAATCTGTTTAAACAATTCTCTTAGAGACTCGCGTCTGCGTAGGTTATAGATGGCTCTTACAGCCCTCTTTTGCAGAATAAATATGGAGTCAATATCTGCAGCCCGACCCCACAGCAGAATACCGTAAGACATGATGCTATGGAAGTAACTAAAATAGACCAGTCTCGCGGTATCCACGTCTGTTAATTGCCGGATTTTACGGACAGCATAAGCGGCTGAACTTAGCCGCCCTGCAAGTGCTGTTAAGTGAGGACTCCATTGCAGTTTCGAGTCAAGCGTAATCCCCAAGAAAACTGTATTTTCGACGAATTCGAGTATCTCCTTGTTCAATACAACGTTACATTCACTACTTCTTACATTCGGTAACGCGAATCTTATGCATTTAGTTTTCTTCCCATTTAACACTAAATTGTTTACAGTAAACCAGTTATGAATCTTAAGCATAGCGGTATTTATGTCGTCAAAATCTTGTGCACGTCTGTTAACTTTAAAAATCAGTGATGTGTCATCAGCGAATAACACCATTTGAGGTCGACTTTTCAGTAACTGAGGTAAATCATTAATATATACTATGAAAAGGAAAGGGCCCAGTATTGAGCCTTGCGGTACCCCCATTTTTACTTTTAATCCTAACGAATTTACGCCATTTATTTGTACTTGCTGCATTCGATCATTTAAATATGATTTTACTAAGCTAAGTGCTTGTTTTCCTAGTCCGTAATGCTCAAGTTTCAGCAACAGTGTGTCGTGATCCACGCAATCAAATGCCTTGGATAGGTCGCAAAAAATGCCTATTGCGTCTTTTGCCTCTTCCCATGCATTAAAGATGTGCTTTAGCAAGGTGACACCGGCGTCAGTAGTGCAACGGCCTTTGGTGAAACCATATTGTTGATCGTGTAAGATGATACATTAACACATTATTCTCTTCCTTTTCTCACACACTATTGTCTTCATTTCTTTTTCATTCCTCCTTTGCAGGTCTGCTGGCAGAAATTTCTTAAGAAATAAGCAGTACCTATATACTCATATATTATAATTTTATTTTCCTGTGTTGTCAACTGTGTGTACACAAATAGGTAGTAAAATAAATACATATTATTATTTGTATTAAATGGTTAAGACTACTCTTATTATTTACAGCCGTTACGGTTTCATAGAAAGACCACGTTCAACATTATTGTTTTTGGGAAGTATTTTTCTTTTTTATCTAATTTTTATATATGCATGAGGCAAAGTGCTTCTAATTTTTTCACGGTGTCTGGATTTGTGTCCGGTTGATGGTAATAGGCTCGCTCATGGGATTTAACTGATGAAATGTTGGTGTACTATTAGGTACATCTCTGCCTGACTCTTCAGTGTTATGAACTGTTTAATATGAACTCTTACTACTGTTAGAAATGAGAAAGTTAGTAAGTAAAGATAGATGTTTGTTACACTTTCACGCAAAAAGAACTACACGGATTTCGATAAAATTTGACAAACAGATAGTTTATAACCTGGAATAACACATCAACACACAAATTATCCAAGTCCAAACGGAAGACGCCGCGGGCATGAGCCAATTCCTCGACAACTCTTTCTAACTTATGTATAAGGTAATATTTACTTATAACTGAGTGTAAACTACGGTGTGTTCATAGCTTAATGTGTGTTGTAAGAGCAAACAGAATAGCTTTTAGTATTTAACTCTTGTTTATACTGCCTTCGTAACGACTTTTAAAGTAGTGCTATTTACTCCGTCATCTGCCTAGCCTTTTCCCAACTATGTTGGTTTCGGCTTCCAGTCTAACCGGATGTTGCTGAATACCAGTATTTTACATGAAACGACTGCCTAACTGACCTCCACAACCCAGTTAGTACTAATAAGAAACCATCTGGTAAGACTGGTTGTCAGACTTTTTGGGCCACTGACTACCTAACGACTGTCAAAGATCTACAAAGGATACCCGGGACCAACGGCTTAACGTGCTTTCCGAGGCACGGAGGAAACTCGCTATGTAATGGGTGGTCACTCATCCACAGACCAACCTATGCAAGCACGGTTTAACCTAAAGTTCGACCCGAGCGGCTTTTCTTATTTAGCCACGAGCTCCTCGCTGCTATTTACTCCATATCAATGTAAAAACTGTTAAGACTCAGAGTAGATGAAATCTGAGAAGCAGTTGAGCGTAGTTCAGTCAAAATGTGACCAGAACATGAACCCCTTATCGAAGTTTATCCCATTTTCCGAATTAATTGTTATATTTTTGGATAGTAAACGTTGATTAATTTTTAATCTGTTCTAAGCACACGTTTGGGATGTGAATGGGACTGATTTTACTGAAAGGTATGTACCACACTTAGAATGTTGGATTAGTTTCACATATTTAACTGAATTTAATTAGAGATTGTGAGATGGCTCATGATGGTAGAAATACGTCCCATTTAATGAATAGGTTACAAATCATCATCTACTGCCTAGCCTTTTCCCAACTTTCTTGGGATCGGCGCCTAGTCTAAGCGGATGCAGATGAATACCTGTATTTTACATGAAGCGACTGCCTATCTGACCTCCACAACCCGGTTAGTACTGGATAATATACGTACAATACCCCTTGGTTAGACTGGTGGTCAGACATTCGTGCCACTGCCTACCTGTAACGACTGTCAAAGATCTACAAATGATAGCCGGGACCAACGGCTTAGCGTGCTTTCCGAGGCACGGAGTAAACTTGGTATGTGTGCGGTGATCTGGGGCTGTCTGAAGATCGACCCGAGCGGCTATTATTATTTAGCCACAAGCTCCTCCATGGGCTTTTCTGTTTCGTAATATTCCTTCTTCTTCTATCAACGGTACTTTGATTTGAGTCATTCTTGATTTAAGTTGTTAAATTCCAGTAGGAGACCATGTTGTTTGCAGCATCAGTGACATTCTTTACATCATCAAAGATGCAACTCATCGGGCACTAAGGATACTCCAGTAATTTCCATTCATTCGTCCTGAAACAAGTTCTCTTTTCTCTCTTTCATGAATAAATGTGGGCGTCAAAAGTTGTCATGAAAACAAAGAAATTAATTAACAGACAAAACACCAAAAATCTTCCCACTTATTCTGCAAACTCAATATTTTCCACCACTTACGATTGTTCTATTATTATTCAATTATCGTCTAACATAAAAAGTTCAAACGCATTGGTTTCTATGAACATAATATTTCAAACTTAACTTGTTTTACCTGCGGCTCCGCCCACATAAGAAGCTTGAAAGGATGTGTCTTAATTTCCAAGGAAAAAAGTGGGAGGAAACTCGGTATGGTCTTTAGATGGTGTCACCCATCCACAGACCAACCTAGGCAAGCACGGCTTAACCTAAAGATCAACCCGAGCGGCTGTTATTATTAAGCCAAGAGCCTTATCATCATCAGAATCAGTACACTGCCAACAACCCTAATAAGTTCTCAATACTCAATACGTTTATTGCATTCCACAATGTGAACTTAGGTGGTAGGTACATAAGGATATATACATTAGTTTTGGATCATTGTGGGCCCCGTCGGGCATAACAAAATAAGAATTAGGAGGAGGGCTATTATGAATATTTACAATTTTAGTATTAACCTACTCTTTTGTTTAGTGTAGGTAGGCTTATAAATAATTGTATACCTACATATAATATTACTACTCATGTATTGAATTTATACATTAATATTTATTTAAATTATTATAATTATATAGTTATTATTGGTATTATAAAATATTATTGCTTTTTTTCTTTCTTATTCTTATTCTTTTTTGGTAATATTGTTTATTTATTAAATTTATCGTTTAAATATTCATGTACATTATAATAGCATTTACGGGTTAGAAATTGTTTTAATTTATTTATAAAGAGTACGTACCGATACATACCAAGCAAAAATAGTAACTACCTCTACGGCTGATTTGTAACTTACTAAAATGAAAAGTTTATTTATATTTCCCCCAACTTAAGTTTTTGTCCTTAGTTCTTTGATATGCGTCATGTAAAGCACAAAAAAATATTATTTCTTGTTCTCATATTTCTCTCAAACAAATTCTGTTATACAGAACCCGTGTCACTTTTTCAGTGAGCCCACCGGTACGGGGCCAGGACAAGTGGCACCTAAGTGGCTAGATCCACCAGGTAAGAACCGAGATGTCGCAGATATGGCACGAGCACGGCTTAGCACTCTAAGCTTAGATTTGCATACTTTGATGTCTAGTTAGGTATCTCTTCGAACATCTGGGCTACTCAAAGGTAGATCTTATCATTCACACTTATGCTACCTTCATGCTTACACGGGTCAGGGTTTTTGGCACATGTTCGAGATCGATCGGATTAGACTCATATTATTAGCTACGAGTATGTGTATACAGGGTGTAAGGAACAGCTCTCTGCAAACTGAGAGGGTGCATTCAGCTCCTTATTTTGAATCATATTCCACCGGCATTTTCCTTTCTGCACTTAGCACTCTATTTATTAAATAATACGGCTAAAATAAAAAACAAAAACAACAATGGATGTTGAAATACTCTAACGAACGACGCGTGAAATCTGCTGTTCACCTCCTGCCTAGCTACAGAGTTCATCGAAATCGTTGGCGCGCTTGCCGTTCGCTATGTGCGTTTTGCCACGGTGACGGTAAATTGCGTATGAGGAAATAAATCAATTCAAATTTATTGAATTCCCATAACGGTCCTGAAATAATTTCTTGTACCTTAGTATTATATACTTCCATACATATTATTATGAAGTTGATTTTCGGGTTTGTCTGTGTGATCACGTTGTCCTTCTAAACTCCGAAATGTATTTCGATGCGGTTTTCACCATTACTTTGAGAATTTTTGTAGCGGATGATTTTTTTTAGTAACTTCACGTTGCTGTGAGATTTCAGGTTACCATTTATTCGGTGCCCCCAGCGAGATCGATTGAATAGAGAAATCTACATGTGTTGAAAACACAGTTGTTAAAACAATGCAAAACAGAGATGCGATTTAAATATAATTGAGTACCTAAGTTATAATACTCAAGACTGGAATACAGTATCTACTTTGAAAATATCTTTGAACCTACCCAGGTATAGGTGAATTTAATAATATATCAGGTAATTTTACATGATGAGCCGATCCCAAATTAATTGGGATAAGTGCAGGGGAATGATTCTCCACATTACTTGATTCGTAAATAATGTTTTAGACATTGAAATTGTTTATTGAAATAATCGATTTACAAAAATATTCACCATATTAAGTGTATAGTATTTGTGCGTGACAAGTTAGAATAAATAAATAACAAAGGCGGATGTTTTTGCTAGGTATCCTGCACAACGTATTCAAAAGGCTTTTTTCCATAATTAATTCATAAAACAGTGGACGAAACCTTCCAAAGTATATGAAAATAAATTAAAATCCGGATGAAGCCGGCTTTTTAGAGGACTTTTGGTATTTTGTCAAACTAATTTAACTTTAGAACAGTATTTCTTTAATTAAAAGACTCGTTACGGAAATATTTTTTTTTGCTTTCTTGTCACGGTCTGTTTATTATTTGTTTGAAATGCTATTAATTCGATCAAATTCGATTATGATCTTCAAAACAGAGCTGCATAGGAGCCGAAGATTTTATGTAAAAGGAGTTGAGACGTCCTGGAAGTGTGCCCGGTTCATTGTGCCCCGCGTTATTGTGTTAAATTGTACTGTCAAGTAATTCGTTAGTTAGTAGAAACAGTGTAACCCAAAGTAAAACCCATCTTCTACCCACATGATGTACGAGCCCGGAATAAAACCCCGGAATAAAACAATCCGACATGTATCTATTAATATGTGCTTAGTCTAAAATAAATATTTTCAATTATAAAAGTAAGCACCAAGGTCGTTTTTACAGTGCACTATTTTATGCGAATTTAAATTTTTGAACTAATTTCAGAAAACTGCTGCTGCAGCGATTCAAACAATTTATGTTGTTTCCGTGCAATATCAGGAACGTCTTTTTTTATCTGGCTTCAAAAAAAGAGGTTGTCAATTCAAATATTTGAACTCCTTTCTTAAAAATCATGTAAAATATAAATGCATTTAAGTTCCCTAACATTTTAAAACTAATTATGTACCAATTGCTATTTTACTGTCAGCTGCAGAACCTGCGGAGTAACTGGGTAGGACGTTTTAATGCTATTCAGTTTCATCTTCGGACACAAAAGGCAAACTAATATTTCATTCTCTTAGAAAGCAAGAAAACAGGAATTTTAAATGGAAAAGTAAAGGCAGAAAGATAACGTGAAATGTGAAATAAAAAAGGAAAGACGGATCTTTTAATCTTTTATTTCATGACCTTTTGAGTACTTAAATGATTGTAGTAACAAATACGGTTTGTGGTGTAACGCGAATGGATAGAATAAGGAATGAGTACATAAGAGGAAGTCTGAAAGAGGCGCCGGTGACTGAAGAGTTGTGTGGTAATCAGTTATCGTGGTATACACAAGAGGAGGAATGAGGAAAATGTTGAGTATGAATGTAGATGGCTATAAGAGTAGAGGAAGACCAAAGAAACGATGGATGGACTGTGTGCAGGATGATATGGCTAGAAAGGAGGTTACTACTGAGATTACAAGTAATAGAAAAGTATGGAAGAAGAAGACATGCTGTGCCGACCTCAAATAAGTTGGGATAAGGGCAGAAGAATGATAACAGATACGATGAGTAGTTGGTAGCAGAGTTTAAAATAATCGGTGAATAAAACAGTAGAAATTATGGCAGACACAGAAAACTTTCATAAATACCTCTTCCTACACGACGAAAAACTTTTTCACAAAGTGTGAAAACGAAATATTATGTTATTACCACGTAACTATAAATATCACGCGAAAAAAGGCGGTTAAAATGATGCAACATTTTTAATATTCGTCTCCGCTGCACGTCCACAAAATTCTTTTAATCGTTTTTTACCACTCTCGCAGATACGACAAAATGATAAATTATTTCCTCGGAACCACACGAACACGAAGTTACCAGACATTGAATTATTCTATAAATACTTAGGAATGTTTGTGTATTAGTCGCACGATCATAGACTCCCAAGGTTAAGCAATGCTTACTGACGGCGGCCCGTGGATGGGTGACCTTCCCTAACAGACCGAGACCCTTCCATGCGTCTAGAAGCCACGTTAAGCCATTTGCCTCGGTTGACAAACTCGCTGATCACACAAATTTCAAATGTAGGGCAAACGGCTGCTAAGCTTAGGTAAATTAAACATGGCTGGCCAGGTCACATCCGTCGCTAGAGTAGCTATAGGCTAAAATTGTTATAAATGGAACGCAACATATTATGTCATAGATTCCCGCCGTTTCTCGGCTTAGCTGTCAATGTCACTGTCAAACTTTTCTTCTTGTGTGAACCGGCAACCGATTTTTTCTTTTTTAAAACGTATAAAATACAGAAAATAATATTAACTGCTCTGTGCTCTTTATTAGTTTCTGTATTTTACACGTTTTAACTACACAGTGAATCCCAAAAAGCAAAAAGGGAACCTACCCTACGCTTAGTTATTTCACTTTTGCTTCTAACAATAGCCAAGTTAATTAACTAAAAACAACTAGTTTTAGTAATTATTCTAACTGAGTTATTGTAGCAAAGGTCGGCTAAGTTGAGTTGATATCATTCATTCAGTAATAAGTATTATTTAAGTTACGACCTATTCAAAGTTTGTTGTATGTATTGCCTCAGGCAGTCAAACATCTGTGAAAGTATTAAGTAGGTACATATTTATTTACATTTGCTTTAAATGCCCTTTTCGCTGAACTAAAAAAACAGTGAGGTTATTTTTAATTTTACATCAAAGAACACTAAAGTATCCAATATTATTTGGCATTTCAATAAATAAGTATTTACTATGCCCTACAGACAAAATTTTCATTTTAACAATGAATAAAAATTTTGAAAGTTGAAAACCGTAGTGTAGTGTTATCTAGGCGCTGTGCTTCTTTTGGGCTATTTATTCGTTATAATATATCGATACCTGTGAGGAGCTCGTGGCTAAATAATAACAGCCGCTCCGCAGCCGATAAGGACAAAAACAACGTGAGGAAACCTGGACTATAATTAACACAATTCTTTATCCGCCTTACTTGCGCCTTATTTTCGCCGTCTCTGTTTGAAAAGAAGTACTACATCCAGTACCTAAGACAAAAGGTTCAGAAAAAGTACTAGGTCCTGTCTGTGTAAGCTGTCCGTGAAAGGTTCTAGTACCTCTCTCGGACCAATGAAACTTGTAACAAGGTAAAGTCAATAGAAAGTTGCAGCTGTAGGGGTACCCAGCTACAGCGATGGCACACAGCAACAGAACAAATGATGGGCCAACACAGCTGTGAGTCTATTACCAGTGAGAAAAGCGAGCCGTCCCAAATTAGTGCAGTCTATGTCTGCAGTTCGAATCGATATGCGAGATACGGAGCTCTTTGTGGAGATCAGAATGAATAATACATGAACTGTTGGCCAACCCTTCGGACAGTGAACCTAATAAAGAAGGTTTCACGTAAATATTTCAGTTTGTGCAAATTTTCGAGCAAATTACAGACAGTTTGTGCCAGTTTTATTACAAACTAACTTATGCCCGCGGCGTCGCTAGCGTTAGGGTCGGAGATTATCACACGGGAACGTTTTATATATAGCCTATGACACTCGAGGATAATTTAGTTAATGTAGTTTCCAAAAAAGAAAGAATTTTCGGAATAGGATCGGGATTATCCCGGACATTTAAACTCACAAACTTAATCACAAACACACACAATTCTGGTTATTTGTGTTTAGTTTTTCTGCATTTAAACAATTACTAACATAGTACTGGACTAGTGGATGAGAATGTTGCCAGTAAGAATGAAAAATACTAGAAGTAAAATTAGGATGCAATGAAAGAATATATGTCATTATTTGAAGGGCGCAGCTCTGTTGTTTTATCACAAAGACATTCAAATATAACTAGCTATAGACGGGACAAGACCAAGAAACTGACAATTCCAAAACCTGTTACAAATTAGTAACAAGTCGATCAGTCCAGTGCGATACGTCGCCTTCTTAGGTCGCATTCATATGACACAAAGACATTTAAATATTTCCGAGCTATAGGCGGCTCATCACGAAGAAAATCGTAATCCAAAACTTGTTACTACTTAGTAACAATTCGTTCTGTCTAGTGCCATATGTGTCATACGCCCGCTTGTCAGGTAGCATTCGTGTGTCAAAATCGAAAATATTCAGGATGAAAATTATTGTATGACAATATTCCCAATTTCCTCTCTATATGGTGTTTTAAATCTCTTTGTTTTATCACGATTTTCTCAGTCGCAAATCAGAGTCTGCATTTGTGACTGGTAAAAACAGCGATATGATTTGTCTAATGAAATGCGAGTGTTATACCCGGAGGTTCACATCTGTCTAACCTGCCGAAGCTCAGGCGATATATTGACAGTCACTCAAGCAACGTCTACGTATATGCACCTAATCACATTTTGTTCATACACACTCTCCAGCTACTCACACGCGTTCTGATATTTCCACAACAAAAATGTTTTGTTTACTTTGTGTTTTAACTTAGTTTCCTGCACTCTTCCTTCCATGCAATGAACTATTACATTTAAAGCAGGATGTAGCAGGCAAATAGCTGCGGGAGAGCCCTAGGTTTTTTTAGAGACTTACTTCAGGCACCTGTCTCTCACAAAGTTAATTTCATGTTCGTGCTCCACTGTCACCCTAGCATTAAGTAACTTGTGTAGAGAAAATAAATGGTATATTTCATTATTATATTATATTAAGTTATTAGCTTATCATTTATAAATAGCCGATTTAAAATCCGTACCTTGAAAGTTGGCGACGAACAAAGCTCATTCCTGTATTACCACATTCATCAAACTAGGCCCAAGATGTTCGTTAAAGCGCAAGCTTCAATTAATACGGAGAAATTAATTAAAACTTCCTGGGTTTGGCTTTGTGAGTCGTTTGGGATATAATACGAATAAAATTAGCTGTAGCGGTTTCTTGCCTTCTGGAAGATTTCCCAGTATCATATATGTACAATAATTGTACACATCACATGTTCCTTAGGGCATTTTACTTGCGACATAACGCGCTCGAGGTTGGAAATGTTATAATGAAATACTGGGATGTTATTTCTAAAAAACAAGGTCATTAAAAATACAGGGTGTAAACGGACCCGTCACGAAGCCATCAAACTAAGTAACCCTACGCAAAAATTATTGCTGGGAAACGACTTTTTTTTTGGGTGAAAAATCACGTTATACGGTAGGACTCAATATAACGCACTCAAAACATTGTGCTGATGGATGGATTGAATAGTACAGGCGCCGTGGAGTTGTTTAAAGTAAAAATATTAAATTAAAAAAATGTATTTGAAAAAAAGAATTAAAAATTTTGACCCCCAATATCTCCGTAACTAGAAAGTTCCCATATGATATGATCGCTATGACAGGGAGAACAAGTGCCTTTCGGCTTCGTTAAGGGTCTTGTTACACCCTTTATACAACTCGACTGCTCCAAATACTCATCATCATCAGCATCATCTTCTTGGGGTCTCGATTCTACTATGGGTCGACGCAAAACGTTTTCTTGTTCAATCTCCCCTGTCTGAAGTCACGGCATCATTTAGGTACTAAACAATATTGGATCAAAATTTTAGGTACTCCTTTTTTTGACTGCCCAAAATACTACGAACTATAAAAAATTAAAAAATCTGTGTTGGAACAGCTTTGAACCGAAAAAAATCAAAGCTTTTGAAGTTATGTTTTAGCATTCGGGGGACAGTTTTGATTGGAAACATGGCTTATTGATTAAACTAGTTTTCGACCGCGGCTTCGCTCTCATTAATTTAGAATTTGACAATCAATTCGGGTTGTACTGTGCTTGTAATAACATAATTCAATCATGATTTGAAAGACACGTGACGCTATCTATTATTATAAGAAAGTTATTGTTTGTTTTCCTCTGGAACAGTACTTTTTTTCGGGACCGTTTCTGTAAACCTGCGAACGTTTATGCAAAATTTCAGGATTATCCGTTTAGTAGTTTAGGCGTGAAAAGGTAACAAACAAACAAACTTACTTTCGCATTTATAATATTTGTTAGGATTAGGATACTAGCTTTTGTCCGCGACTTCGCCCGGATGAATGTCTAAAATTATCTCTCGGGAATACACTACCCGGATAATAAGTATTCTACGTTAGAATCCGGGTCATAGTCTATGGTTATTCAAAGTTTTTATCAAAACCTGTTAAGCCTTTAAAATGTAACAGAGAGACAGACAAACAGAGTTTGTTGTTTGTCTGCCTTTGTTATACTTCGGAGAAAAGTTTGTTGATTTATTCCGATATCCGGATTATAAATTCTTGGAATACCGTGTACCTAGGTAGTTCGGAGCAGAAGTTGGAACCATTGCAAACAGAGAGCGCATTTGTTTCAGCATCCCTGTGTTGACAATGTTATCTCTTCTTCAAACGATTGGGCGAAAGTTGTGCTAAATAATGTACTTGAAGTCAGCTTTGTTTATTTGTAGTTTAGTTGGTAAATATGTGTAGGTCGTGGCTAAATAATAACAGGCGATCTGGTCGATCTTTAGATTAAGCTGTGCTCACCTAGGTTAGTCCGTGGATGGGTGATCACCCATTACATACCGAGTTGCTTCCGTGCTTCGAAAAGGATTTTAATAGTAGTCTATGGATTTTAAGCCGTTGGTCCCGGCTGTCATTTGTAGATCTTTGACAATCGTTACAGGTAGTCTGCGGCCCGAAAGTCATACCAAGGAGTATTGCATTACCCAGTACTAAGTGAGTTGTGGGGGTCAGATAAGCAGTCGCTTCATGTAAAATACTGGTAGTCAGCTGCATCCGGTTAAATTGGAAGCCGACCCTAACATGGTTGGGAAAAGGCTAAGCAGATGACGAGTTGGTAAATATTTAGGTATACTATGTCGGTGCAACAACATACCTCTTATCAACTTAATAATCATTTAAGGTAAACGGGAACGTATTGCTTTGGGATGTTATTATTTTCCTACATTAACGAGATGTTCATTTTGTTATAAAGTCCATTTTCTGTAATTTGTAGCTTATTAGGGCGCTTGTTCACGAGCATCTTCATCGTCATTAAAAGCAGCAGTATTTCTACAGAATGAGTTTACTTGTGTCACACTTAGGTCATACGAAATGGATGGTTACTTATCTTTTTAAGTAACCATGTATTTCATATAATAAATTTGTCGGATCCGGTCGTTAGTATGGACATGAAATGAATTGGAAGTGCGCCGGTGGTGACAATACGCAACCTACTTACAAGTATGTCACAACAGTGTACATCTACAGAGCCCTGATGTTCAGCTCGAGGTGAGGGCAACAGTCAGTGTCTGATCGCGGCGGAGTTGAGACGTCTTGGAACTGTATCTGATTCATGCTCCGTGTTATTGTGTTAAGATGTATTCTTAAGCAATTCGTTAGTTTTCTAGAAACAGTGTATCGCACCCAGTGTGTTTTTATAGCACGAAACCCATCGTCTGCCCACATGATGTACGAGCCTAGCGGAATAAATCCTAACATATCCGACAAATACGTGTTTATCGAGCGAGCAATATCGAGAAGCGAAAAATATGAGAGCAAGTTCATAATCCCGCTCGTTATCTATCCTGCTTCTCATTTTGCAAAGGTATGCAGCCATTTCAAGGAAAACTTATTTGCTTCAAAGATAAAATGGAACGCAGCTTTCATCTAACACCTCTCACAGGAGTTAACTTTTCTCTCAGGTATCGAAAAAAAGAATAGTCTGTTTACCTGGTATAGCAGAGTAAATATTATGATGATGCTTAAACTTATATTAATTGTTTTTCTTTTGCGAAGAAATTTAAACAGGATGAACTGGAACGGTAAAATACTGGCACTGTTAGCCTGCAACATTTCATAGCTGAGCAAAGGCTCCTCCCCATGACTTCCAGTTCCTTCGACCAACAAAGAGTCATTTGTTTTATCCAGCTCGTCCCACCACCTTTTTTTTTCAAAAGCCTGTCAAGTGTCCCACTGCTGGGCAAAGGCCTTCCCTTTCTCCGTCCAAACCTCCCTGTCTTGTACGATATCTTGGTCAGATATCTCACAAGAGTTTTTCCCGCAAACAAGACCATATCGCCACACCACCTTCGTCCGCGGTCTACCTCGGCGGGGATTTCCCCCGCCAGGCGTCCAGAGAGTGACGATCTTATTTTATTTAAGTTTTAGGAAAAATTACAGAATAATAACAATAATATATAACTAACTCACAACGACAAAGGTATGGGGGAGGCCTTTGCCCAGCAGTGGGACAAAATAGGCTGATTTAAAAAAGTATAAGTTATCTTATAGTTAGTGTTAGTTAGATTTTCTTTGCCCACCTCTCCGAGTGCATTCGCTCTAAGGCCAGTCGACTCCTATTTTAGCTCAATAAATAACGGAGAAATATCCAAAAAAAAACCTAAATAAAAGTTCGTATTGCTTCGACAGTTGTAATTTTGTCAAATCGTGAATCGAGGCAAGTCAAGTGGCGTGAAGTGTACTTAAGGCACTTGACTATAATTGCTTAGAATATAAATGTGAGCCGCCGCAAATCGTCCTGAATGGCGCAAAATTGAGCTTCTATTTACATTTCTCCATTCAAAGCTATTAATGAGTTGTCTATACCTAATATTTGTTATGCGTTGTACCTACCTATGTTTATTGTATTATTTTTTTGTTATTTTGTATGATGCACGTCATGTCCCTGCGACAAATAAATATTTTTTCTTTCTTTTTTTCTTTCTTTACTAACGTTATAAAGAGGTAAAATTTGTTTGTATGTTGGGGGTAATCTTCGGAACTACTGATCCTATTGCGATTTTTTTTTCACTAACGGGAAGCTACATTATCCCCGAGTGCTATAAGCTAATATATATTTAACCCTTTTTAAGGTAGAGGCAGTGTACGTGCCACCAACAATAGTAGATTATACAACTAGTGAAAAAAAAGGGAATTTAATTCGAGGGACTAAGTTGGATCCCGAGAGCAGCGAAGGATTCTAGAGTAGAATCCCGAGCGTAGCAAGGGATTCTAGAGTAGAATCCTGAGCGGAGCGAGGGATACAAGAACCGAGATGATTTTTTTTTTCATGAGTTGTGTACTCTACTTTTTACCATTGACTGCGAGAAAATAAATAGAAGTATAGTATTTATATTTCTCGTGGGTTAATAATAACAACCACTCGGGTCAATCTTCAAGATTAAGCCAGGCTTACCAAAGTCGGTCTGTGGATGGGTGACCACTAATTAATTACATACCGAGTTTCCTCCGTGCCTCGGAAAGTATGTTAAGCCGTTGGGCCGGCTGTCATTTGTAGTTCTTTGACAGCCGTTACAGGAAGTCAGTGGCCCGAAAGTCCGACAACCAGTCTTACCAAGGGGTACCGTATTATACACCTAGTACTAACTGGGTTGTGTTCTGGGTCAGATAAGCAGTCGCTTCATGTAAAATACTAATATTCAGCTGCATCCGATTAGACTGGAAGCCGACCCCAATAAAATTGGGATAAGACTAGGGAGATGAGTATTTATCACATTTTATTATATAATCGGTAATTTAATAAGAGAACAAAGGATTAAATATAAACTTTAAAAATGTAGGTATAGTGAAATTAGGACAATTTTCGAAATTCGTGCTTGTTCCAAATTCAAAAAGTCTTTATTCACTCAGTGAGTAAAAGAGCGTTTTATTCACTGTTATCGATGAATAAAATGCCCTTTTTCGAGTGGCAATGGTAAAAAATTATTTTTTAAACACGAATATCACCACTTTATTATGGACAGTGGCACATACATAATATACTGTTGTCAAATTTTCCACATATTTTCCGGCGATTAAAAAAATAATAATTGAAGTACTTATTTAATATTTTTAGAAAAAAAAACTGATAAATCATAAAAAATATCCTTATTAACATACATAAATTTCGTTTTCCAACCACTTCCGGTTTTCTCTACCTTATAACAAAAAACCTTAAACCTTATTTATAAATGTATTTAATTTAAATTTAAGGTTGACATGTTTGTTTCGATTTCTTTTATTGATTCTTATTTTTTAATTGAAATTATTATAAATGATTTGGTATTCATATTTATAATTGCTTGTTGTGAATTTGTGTGTGGCAATAGGTGATAATTACCTGAGAATAAATGAATTTATTATTTATTATAACGTTCCCGTGAGTTAATAACCGTACATATCGGGAGCTAAGCCGTGAACAAAAGCTAGTGTGAATATTTCTGTATAAATTACTTTGGCTCAACAAGGCTTCGTGGTTGGAATTTTATGTCACCGCGACTTATCCGAGCTCTATTAAAGCGGTTCTATGTCAAGCAGTGGTGAGGATGCTATGGAGAGCAGCGGTGGCCCAGTGGTGGCGGTTCCGACTTACGAACATGGTATAAGTCCCGTCACGTAAAAAGAACGCTGAGCGACAGTGGAGGGGATGTGTTTGCGCACGTTACACAGTCGCATCCTAAAGTACTAAGCTATTTTTTAATAATATAACTATAAGTGGTCATTTACGGAGACGCGGCGCGTCGGGCGGCGCGTTGTGCGGCGCGGCCCGCTTTCAATTCAAACATATGGCGATGTATGAGAGCGTTTACGGAGAAGCGTTTTTACGCGCGTTCGCTTGAAGTTGCCGCGTTGCCCGCCGCGCGCCGCGGCGAACGCGGCGGCGAACGCGGCGGTGAACGCGGCGGTGCACGCGGCGTCAAACGCGCATACGCGCAAATACGAACATATGGCAGATGACACTGCCGCGTCGCCCGCGGAGGGGCACGCCCCGCGTCTCCGTAAACAACATCGTACTTTGCCATATGTTTGTGTTTGGGCGTGTGATAACGCGGGCCGCTGCACGCGCCGCCTCTCCGTAAACGGAAAAAACGCGCAACGCGCCGCGTGACGCCCCGCGCAACGCACCGCCCGACGCGCCGCGTCTCCGTAAATGAGCACTAACTGTTTCATTGTAGAATCGTAATATAGGTACTTTACTAGCTGAGAAATTTTATGTTAGCGGTCAGCGTTTTACGTGACGGGATCTACAACTAGGTGTTACGAGTCGTGGGTTCGAACCGAAGCAGGCGCATTACTTTGTGTAATTCATTTCCATCACCACTGCTCTCAAAACGGTGAAGGAAAACATCGTGAGGAAACCGTCATGTCTTAGAACCAAAAATTCGAAGATATGTGATATCTACCAACCCGCACTGGGCCCGCGTGGTGGATTATAGCCCATTCCTTCTCATAGAGAGGAGGCCGTGGGACCCAGCAGTGGGAACATTATAGGCTGATTATGCATGTCAAGCAGTGGACTGCTGAAGGCTGATGATGTTGATGATACTCCTCATACATCCTCTTTGCAGACTTCTCAAGAAGCTGCTGAACTACTACCGTTGACTGCCTCGTTGGTCGAGTGGTCGCAAGCGCGACTGCTGAGCATGAGGGCCTGGGTTCCATTCCCGAGTCGGGCAAAGTGCTATTGGGTTCTTCATCAAGAATTTCTCAGTAGCAGCCACGGAGCCTGGATTTGTGCCCGGTTGATGGCAATAGGTTTTCCCCCTATTATATGGGACGTAAACTGGCGAAATATGGGTGTACTGTTAGTTACACCTGTGTGTAACTCTTCGGGCAGTACAGGTGATGTTATATTCTCTACTGCTTCTGAGTCCGTCAAACTAGGTCACCGGAAAAATACTGAATAAGTACTGAAAAAAATGAATAAAAAAAATGTAAATAGTGTAGTTTTTTTTGCTTTTTAAAATATTTAGTTAGATTCTTGGCTGTATAATAATTTATTAATAACTCTATAATACAGGCCGAGGCCAAAAAATTAAATAATAAGAAATAACATCAAGGACTTTTTATTCTTAGAAAAAACATTTTTTGTCGAGAAGGTTGCTAAATCGTATACATAGAGATTTTTTTGCGCAATCATTGCGTTATCTATTCTGCTTTCGTATGTGAATAAAACACGAACGGAATGGCTAATCGAACACGGAAGCGACATTCTTGAAATACTCTGTTTCAAAGGAATTTCAATACATGTCCTCATTGCATGCTCATTTTATTACTTTCTGTGTATTTTATGATTTCGCTTTTATTTTATAACAGCAGATATATTAGATTGAGAACGTAGGAACATCGATATTTTACTGAGAGAACCCACAATTGGACAGCATAGCCTAATAGTAGTATAACATAGCCTATTGGGGGATCGGCCCATGTTGTATTTAGGGTGACTGGTAATTAGTGGCCGATACTTAAACACGTGATTGTGCTCATGATAACAAGCAACTTTCCCAAAGAAACTTTTTTTTTACTCATTCACTTTTATCACAATAAAACTTACGAAGCGGGCTTGCGAGCCGCGCAGGTGCTCTGCCTACTCACTCTTGCACGGTACGGTAGTAATGAGACAGAACGACGTCACGCGGCTAACAGCTGATAGGTCAAAGGCTCAAGTTTCATACGGCTGTTGTGTTATTGTGATAAAAGTGAATGAGTATAAAAAAAATCTTTGTTTGTTATCATGAGTACAATCACGTGTTTTAGTATCGGTCACTAATTACCAGTCGCCCTATATGGAGCGACGAACCTGGTTTCGTACTGGGATTAGAGACTTCCAGGTAGGCCATGGCAGCTGGCTGTCATCTGGGAGCTTTTCTGCAAGCTCAAAGATCATTGCAGTCAGCTGGAGAAGAAGCTGACTACAATTCACCATCCAGGCAAGTTGCGGGTTTGAAAGTAGAACGCTTACTACCGAACAATTATCAGAATAAACTTTTCAAAAGTTAGTTATAGAAGTTTCGAAAACTAACTGTAAAATGTAAACGAATACAATATAATTACAGCCAATAGGAAACTAAGAAAGTTTCTAGGTATTCCTAACTTGGGACTGCGGTAACTACGCTAACTTCATCTAAGGTAGCTTCATATACATGTAAACTGTTAAGTTTACAACTTCTACTCCAGTTTCTAATGATTGGGTTATATTCTAAGACGCTATATTCTAAACTTAGGTATAGCTAAAGCTATAACTAAGTCTAGAATAGTCAATGTCTGATCGCAGCGGAGTTGAGACGTCTGGAACCGTAGCCGATTCTTTGTGCTCCGTGTTATTGTGGTAATGTGTAATCTCAAGGCATTCGTTAGTTTTGCTGGAAACAGTGTATCGCACCCAGTGTGTTTTCATAGCACAAAACCCATCGTCTACCCACATGATGTACAAGCCCAACGGAGTAAATCCTGCCATATCCGACATGTATGTTATTTATGTATTATGTGGCCAGCTTCTTAATGCTTAGGACAATTAATACATAGGGGAACTTATGAAAGTATCCAAACTCCTGCAACTGACCTCAGCATAGTTCAAAAACATTCACGAACTCCTTCCAACCGATAGATGACGTGTAACTTATGCAGATTCGTTGCATATTGGCCGTCAAGCCCTAGGGTATGCAAATGATTGCAAATATCGATGGTTGCATCAGATTGAGTCTGCCTGCGACGGCTTACTAATAGCAGTTGTATGTTTAGGTTCAAAGTTTGATTGGCAATCTAGGTTGTGTGAAAGTCTTTAAGATCTTCCTTCAAGTTCTAAATGTTCCTGATATGTTGTTCTAGATGTATCGTAAACTAGTATCGCTCGCGTTATGGTTGAAAATTACCGCACCGGCTCGTTTTAATTATTTTTATAGCCTAAGACACCGGCGGATGATATAATGTCCCATTATTGAAAGAATTTCGGGAAATGGATTAGTAGTTCCGAAGATTACCCCGTACATCCAAACTTACAAATTTTACTCCTTTATAATATTAGTATGGATATACAGAGGTAAATATCCTGAATCGACTGTTGCAGTTACTTTGAATGTTTTTTTGTTGTTATTTGACTGCCTCGTTGGTCTAGTGGTCGCAAGCGCGGCTGCTGAGCATGAGGTACTGGGTTGGATTCCCAGATTGGGCAAAGTGTTATTAAGTTTTTTCATCAGGTCAGTCACGGAGTCTGGCTTTGCGCCCGGTTAATTATTACATGGGACTTCAGGTTCACTTCTGCCTAGCCATGTGATTTTTTAGTTATAGTTTTGACATTATACGAGTGACTTGGAGTAAACAAATGAAAAACTTTGTAAATAATGTTTAACGATACATCTCGTGTGCTTGATGGAATTTCCCATCGGCATAACTATGAACTTCAGCAGAAACTTTTCCCTATTTATAGTACTCTTTGACGGAAGTGCAAGCACACTCCCTGTGAGTTTGCATTTCCGTTACATGGAACTCTTGTACAAAACATGCTTCAAGCCTCAAGTCCAGCCTGTATCTGACAGTGAATGAATGAATGAATTTGTATTATGTAGATATTCTATTTCAACAATGAATATTTCCAGCTTCCTAACACAGATTACTTCAGTCATTTTCAACGCGGAGCAAGAAAGATTTTCTGGAATTTTCGATAAGTGTATGTCAAACGCACGATTAAAGATTGTTATGAATTGTATGAATACGTAAATTATTTATTCAATTCAGTAAAATTCATGTTGAGGCAAAACGGAAACAAAATACTTCTACAATATGACCGTCATTTATGTCACTTAAACGTGAACTAATAAAACTGGCCAAGTGCGAGTTAGACTCACGCACCGAGGGTTCCGTATAAACTTGTAGATATTTTGTTATTAAACTACATATTTACGGTTTTCAGATTTATTGCTTTACATTGTGCTGTTAGACATTGCTTCTTGCCTTTCATGATTCTAGGTCAACGGGAAATAACCTATAGGTTTTGATTCCATTGTAAAATCGCTAAATAAGCGACATAAACGGTCATATCTTTTGATCGCGTTAATTTTTTCACTGCTCCAAGCGGTAACAGACGTGAGTATTTGATATTAATTTCAGCTTGATTGTACAGCTCTAATAAAGTACAACTTATAAATGATTGACGTCTTCTATTGGTTGTACTCATATCCTTCATATCGTATTCAGAACACGTGGTTACTACACTATTCTGATAATATTGGTCCAGATATAATTGGGTTGTAATTAGATCCACGCGTTCCTTTGTAGTACTTTCACGGCCTTCATTAACGATGAATATTTAAAATTCATTTGTGTAACAGTAATTAACACTGTTCGTATCGAATACAAAATACCTATGTATACTTAAGATGTTTTGTACACAGAAGCTGTTGGTGAACCTATATTAATAAATAAATAAATTGGATAAAGGGCCTGATTCAGAATGCAGTACTCCTCGATACGGCTCTTATTACGAGGAGGTTCCTGTCTCTGGAGCCCTAACCACCGCACAGTGGTTCCGTAGAAGGACATAGGGCTCGGATGCAATGACTGAGCTAAGCCACGATATCTGGCTCAGTTATCCACTACTTGTCATACTACCTGAGGGTATAAAAGATTTTGCAATCTATTGTTCGCAACATTCCTTTTTTAGCATCGGAAGTGCATGCATCTAAATAGTCATCAACCGTGTTCTCACCACGCTAATTAGCCCAAGACGCGACGCTTGTGTTCAAGTTCCAACTTGTCTGTGACCTGTTATTTTGCAATGGACATTCAAGTTAAAGGTATGTATTATAATTTTACTTTACTATTTTGCGTTTTCAACTAATCAATTTTCTTTTAATAGAGTGCTACGCCGCAGCAGTTCTTACATATTTATTTCTGTATTTTTTTATGTCGAAACTTTTACTTATGTTCGTATGTACTCGTGCCATTGAGTCTGGTATTAAAATGTAGCTTAAAGTCTCTTCTATTAGGTTCTTAAATATGTATTGCAGCGTGTTGCAGCCGTAAGGTGCAGCCAGGGTCTACGCTGCGCTCCTGGGCGCGTAGCACTCGCTACGACATATGTATTGTAGTTTGATCCGCATTTAACTGTTTTCTTCTTTTGTTTTAGGTACTAGTATTGAGTGTTCTTTCAAAAGAATGCTTGCACTAGATACTTGGCACTCTATAAAGGACAGCAAATCCGAACTTGAGCGGTCAGGTCGAATTTTTCAAGCCCTGATGCAGTTGCTGCCTCTTGTTGAGAATTTGATTACTAATGACTTGGAAAAAAGAGTTACTAATCTTTGTACAAGATTTGGAGGTATATGGAAGCTAGTCTCTCGCAAATATTCACACATAGTCTCTAAATACGGAGCAGGAACAACAAATTTCCCGGGTTGTTACAAACACCGACCTGATACATAGACTTCTTCTTAACTCGGATCCTTATATTTATGGTTTAAGAAGGTTACCATGGAAGAAGAAGTCTGTTCTATCAAAAGGGGTGTTAAATTTGTTGTCAGTATAGAATAAAATGTGTATATATAATAAACAATAGATTTACGTTACATTAGATATAGCGCCTAATATGTAAAACTATTAATATGTATGTGATATATTTTTTGTCCATTTTTGTGTTTGTAGTTAGTTAATTTTTAGGTATTTACTTTATTTTTAATAGAAAAGTGTAAATATTTAAGTTAATTAGTTATTAAGTTCCAATTCTTTTCTTTTAATGTAGTATGTATTTTGCTAAGTATAATAAATGCATTATTTTTTCGATTAACATGATATTTTTAACAGTAATTTGGTATTTTTTATTTTATTGTAACGTATTACAAAAGAGCATAAAAATAAAGTAGTGATAATGACGGTCATTACCTTAGCGAAACCCTATGTCTGCCACTCTTAGGGCGCGGGACCACTGTGCACCGGTAGCTTGGACCCTGCTCCCGACACCGGCGGACCACAATTTTTTTAATATTTTTAAATGTTTTTTTATATGATTTTTTTATGAAATATTTAGAAATGTAAAAATGTACATGATACAATGTGCAGATAAATAAATAAAGAAAATAAATAATACTAGCTTTTGGGCGCGGCTTTGCTTTTTTTGTACACAAAATAGGCTTATGCTTGGCCACATGTCGCCTGATGTGAAGCGATGATGTGGCCTAGGGTGGAGCGTGCTTGCTTAGAAGAAACCGTTTTACTCGAACCTTAAAGAGATCTAGATTACAATGATCGGGGAATAAAAAAGTCGGCAGCGAATTCCACAGACTGGCGGTTGGCACGATACATGTTGGAGCATAGCGCTTTGTTCTGTTCCGTGGAACTGCAAGCATACAATCATTGATGCTTCGCCGTATCTCATCTGGTCTGATGGCGTATTTCCCTTTCCGTGTTCAACTGGCGACACCGGTCTCGCGAAATCCACACGCTTTTGTTTTACTACGGAATCCTACGATCCCGTGTTCAATTCGCGTCAACTGAGCACGCCTTTGTGATCAAGTGGCGCTGGGTAAGGTTTAACAAAATCGTGTGCAGTTGAACTGAACACTTCATCAGATGATATTTAATCATCTATACATTTTTCATTTCTCATTTAGATTCATTGGGATAAATCACGTTTCTACTAAATATCCTTTAATTACAATACAGTCGACGGAGCCGTGCTGCGCGGGGCTCCTATTTCTGTCTGCAGGGTTTAAAGGAACCTAACTAACCGAACCTCGGGGTGCCCCTGACGTCGACCGTCTAAGGTTAGGGTTTCTGTCAGGCGTATGGCCAGTTGAACACGGAAAGGGAAATACGCCTCTCGCCTGCTTCGGCCCGCACGATTTATCCCGAACATTTACGAACGCGCTAAATCAGTACGGATTTGTTTCGAATAGACAGGTTAAAAAACCGTGTGCAATTCAATTACACACTGTTTTGTAAAACTTCTTTTAACGTTGCTTGATCACAAAGGCGTGCTCAGTTGACGCGAATTGAACACGGGATCGTAGGATTCCGTAGTAAAACAAAAGCGTGTGGATTTCGCGAGACCGGTGTCGCCAGTTGAACACGGAAAGGGAATTACGCGGTCTGATGACGGAATGGCGGTAATGGAAATTAACGGGAACGTTTAAAATATAGTACATACACAAGTATATAAGGTGTAAAAATACCCTTAACGAAGCCGAAAGTCACTTTTTCTCCTCGTCATTGCGATATTTTTTTTGTTCCGGACCATACCTTCGTTTTTTTTCAAATACAATAGTATTTATTATATATTTTAAGCTTATAACTTTACTTTAAATACCCCCATAACCCGTTAACGATTCAATAAAGCCACCAGCATAATTTTGAGTGCGTTACATTGATTTTTACTGGAAAACGTGATTTTCACCCCCAAAAAAAATGTTGTTTCCCAGCAATAATCCCAGCAATAATTTTTGCGCAGGGTTACTTAGTTTGATGTATAGAATTCTTGGCTGACGGTTTCGTGAAGGGTCCGTTTACATCCTGTATACTCAAGGATAATATAGCTTTCCATTTGGAAAAATATTTTCAGAATCGGATCCGTAGTTGCGAAGATTACTCCTACATCCAAACTTACTTTTACCTCTTTATAATACATATTAAAATTACCTTTACTTTACGAGATTACAGTCAAATCGTCATTATCATTGTGTTGTGGAACAATTTCGCTGTGTTAGGGCTTATCTTTCTTTTTATTATCATCTGTAGCCTTGAGTGCCACATAATGTGACGATGGTCCGATGGCCTTGCATTCAGCAGCTCACAATAGCGTTTGTTCTGATTCGTCTATACTATGTCTGATTATATCAACGTGTGTGTTATGTATGTTTAAAGATTTATCACTGACCTTCAAAAACAGGTTCAATACTTTCGTGATGTCCTTGAAAGTTGTGTTTTCCATGGTAGACAAAGCATCTTTAATATCTTTGGATATGATCCGTATTTGACGAGATTCAGGATACTTGGAAAGACTATCAGAAGCAATGCCATGGAAAAAATGTGATTGCATATTTCAGTGATACTTCGAGGCAATATTATAAAGTTGCCAATTTTCATAAAGTATACTACAACTAAAGAGCAAGCAAAAGGCACTTGCACTCATTTTTTCGCGTTGTCCCGCCTTACGTTTAGGTACAGACGTCAGCGCATTAGGTAAGCTACTACTATCTGTCACACTTTAATAGATTTTCAACTTCATCGCCAAAGCATTAGGTTCAAGGTTGATTGGGAAAATTTGACAGTTTTGGGTAGCTTGTTGTGCTGGCGTCTGTACCTAATTCATTTTGTTGGAATGAGCTAAATTAGACTTTATAATAACACCGTAAAGCTTGTTACTCAGTGTTCGAAATATACTTAGATTATTTACCTGTTTAGTTATAACTATGATGAACAGTATGTAGGCGTTGAGCAGCAGACCGATGGCGGAGATGACGGTGACGGCAACGCTAAGCGCGAGCGTCACTGCCGCCTCCTCGGCCCGCGCTTCCGTCCCGTTCACCTCCATGGGGCTCGGCTATATCTGTCTCTGTCTTTCTTCACCCTAGCCGTTCCATGCTGGGCCGTTGAACGTGCGCTGCTCCATTCTGTTTGGTGACGTCATCTCACTGCAGATGCCGCGTTCCATAGCATCTCACTTGGGATGATCTGGAAAAGAAAAAAGGACTTTGAGTATCAGATAATAAAGCGTTCTTCAGAATGTAGAAGGAGAGCCACGTAACTAGAACATGAATCAGTTGAACATGAAGGAAATAGCGAAGAAGAAAGGCAAGGGTCCGTGCAATCTGGAGACCACAATTAGCCTTATAGATCTCAGTCGTTTCACAAAAGGTAATCACAGCATGTTTTTACGATTAACGACCGTTTTCAATAATGATTCGCGTCATTTGGACAATTTTGACTTTCGTCATTTGAATGCTAGCTAGTCAAAATTGTTGAAATAGATTAGATATATCAAAATACCAACGTCATATTCCAAGAGCAACCTGAGACTACCTTACTCTCCGCTACCTTTATAAAGGAAGTGGAAACCATGGTTTTCCTACTCCTGCGCTATACTTTTCTGATTAATTTCGTTGCAGGATCCAAGACAGTTAAATTAATTCCCTGGTACTTCGTCAAGCTTAATTGTCTTGGCGCTTTTCTGGTAGTCGCCACAGTTGATTCTAGCTTTCAGGAGTTACAGTGGTATCGCAAAACCAGTAGCGTGCCTAGATGCCAACAATAAGGCAAGCCCATAAGGCAAACAAACTGCTCAGAAACCATATCATCATGAAGAATTATAAGGGTAAATCAAGCTTTTAGGTTTTTACGAAAGTAACGCAAAAGGGCCGCAGATGCTCATTTAAAACCCATCAAAATGATTTGTGGGAATAATACAAGAGGTATGAGAACGTCCCAAAATGTTTTGAAACAAATGTTCCTAATATAACCTGAGGCAGTACTTCATTTAAATGCTATCCATGTTTCTCCAAAAACATGTTATTTGTATTCTAGTAAGTAACGTTCGTAGAGTTGAAATAATACGAGTGTAGACGTTTATTATTACCAATTACTAGATTACAAGTCTAGTAATGGAACAAATGTATACACAATTAATTGAATTGTGGTACAAGCTTTGATAATTACACTTTACGTATTTTCACTACAGTCTGACACTAATTGGGTATATGTTTGTAATTTGGTTAAAAATATTAGCTACGTTATGTTTTAGAAAGAGGTAAACAACGTCGTGTAATTCAAACTATTCAAAATATTTAAATATTCAAACTCAAAGCATTTATTTCAATTAGACCATTACAGACACTTTTGAATGTCGCAAAAAACAAAGAAAGCGAAGCTACAGTCACAGACACAATGCATAATAACTTGTAAAAGTACTGTAGTTGCCCATTCCAAGGCGTAGATTGCTATGGAGAAGAGTACCTAGAGCAAATACATAGAGAAAATAAGATCTTTCTCTTCAAAGATGGTAGAAATTGGTTACAAAGATTAAAAATATGGGTAGACTAACGTTTTCCCGCAGCTTCACCCGCGTCTTAAATAATCCCACAAGAACGTGCTACTATTTGGCTAAAAATTGTCGATAGTTTACCGATGAAAAATAATGCCTACGTGTGGGTTCACTACCAGACAAAGATATGTAAGCGAGTAACACTTAAATCTCTATCGATAGCGCTCATAATCTTATCGCAAAAAGATTGAGTGATATTTTAATGTAATAATTTGATGAATTCATTTCGAAATATACACATACTATGTTTGAAATTTTAACATATAGACAGAACAGATAGACAGAGTTACTTTCGCATTTTAGATCATCATCATCTGCCTAGCCATTTCCCAACTATATTGGGGTTGGCTTCCAGTTGAACCGGCTGAATACCAGTATTTTACATGAAGCGACTGCCTATCTGACCTCCATAACCCAGTTAGAACTGGGTAATACAATACCCCTTGGTAAGACTGGTAGATATTAGAATGGAAATAACCTCCTATCCATTTTCCTTTGAAGACGGCACACGGCCTATGTCCGACAACCACAGATAAGTACCTGTTCCCACAATGAAACTAGCCACCTGTGAAATTCACAAATACCAACCCCAAATTCTCTTCCATGACTTTGAGTAACACATAGAAATATTTGTAAACGAAACGTGTCTGTCGACCGACAGACACGAGACGTGTGGAATCGTCAGATACGAACATATAGGTTTTTTCTAAAACCTACTTCAGGCACCAGCTCTCACAACGTGAATGTATATAGTTCAAAACTGTTAAGTGCTACAAAACAAAAATATTTATTTAATATTCTGCTGAGTTTTGTATATTTTTTTACCTTTGGAAATCCTCATGGTTTTCCTCCACCGTGTGGTTGGCGGAGGGATCTGTCAGACTCCTACTGACTCAAACCATACGGCGTTCCTCCTCGTCATTTCTGGATGGAGTGCTGGGACACAATTAGCCTAGCAGTGCCAAATAATTCAACATTACACGTGGAAGCGGTCATGCCCTTATTCTTTATGCACACAAATAAGTACACAAAGGCGACGTAATGCCATAGGCAGTTTCAGTCAGCGTTTGGGGGATGCAGAGACAAAGTTTGGTAGGTATTTTTTTTAGGAAAGCTTATATTGTGTTTTTCGCGATATCTGTTTACGATTATTCGAAACCAAGACCAAAGTTCGTTGGGCTGCGGAACTGTTCGAAAAAGATACCGCGGCCCTGGAACACAAAGGGCAAAGAAGGAACATGGATGGGTTTTAGTCAGTAAAAGTCTGACACTCCCTTCCACTCCACCCAGAGCGGGAGGAGTTATTTGATGATTTCCCAACCAAAAAAAAAAAATATGAACAAAGTTCGTGACCACTGGGTCATCGTAGCTCTCCTATAATAAAATCGACCCTGTAAATTTGTTACACGGTCGATTTTAATAATGGCAGTAAAAGTCGACTAGAACATCGACCCGTGTGAGCCCCGTATAACAATTTCCAATATTGCATGTCACAGAAAACGCGAAACACCCCTAAATGCAATGTCATTGACAAATGACTATCCTAAAATACGATCGGGAGACACGGCAGTGGGAATGCTCGGTTTACATGTATTATACAGAGGTATGAATCTGCTTTACATTTAAATCAAAAGTTTAACTTAGTCTTGTTTTGTGAAAGTTTCAGTGAAGAATACTGTCGCGTTTATCAAAGACTAGCTTGTTGTCCCACGGGATGGTACTACCCTGATAAATCCAGGTCTTCTTCTTCTTCTTTTCGTGTGGTTAGTGCCTTACCTGGCGTCAGAGTTTTTATGCCGCCCATGGGCCTCAAAAATATAGCGTCGAGAAATATCTCTCAGGCATGCTGGTTTAGTTTCCTTACAATGTTCTCCTTCACGAAAGCAAGTGATAAATACGCACTCGAATCCGAAAAATCAGGTGCGTATCTTGGGTTCGAACTCGAGACCTGTGACTTGACAGTCGGACAGTCACACCACTCGACTGTCACTGCTATCTAATGTAATCCAGGTTATAAGCTTTCTGTGTGCCAATTTTTTTGCGAGAAAGAGTAACAAACATCGTCAAAAACTTTCGCATTTAAAATAGCAGTTGGTAAGAAGATACTATTCCAGTCTCTCTTTTAATCTATACTAATTCATAAAGGTGAAGAGTTTGTTTGTTTGGTTGAACGCGCTGAACTCGGGAACTACTGGTTCGAATTCAAAAATTATTTTAGTGTTAGATAGCGCATTTAGCGAGGAAAGCTATAGGCTATATAACATCACGCTACAACCAATAGGAGCGGAGCAGTAATGAAAAATGTTGCAAAAACGGGGAAAATTGTATTTTTAATCATTCTACGCGGACGAAAGTCGCGGGGAACAGCTAGTAAATTATATAATATACTTCACTCTCTAAATATTATCTTGCATTCGTAGCAATGTCTTGTCTTCAAATGCTGCTACGCATTCAAAATAGACTACGGTATCATGTCTGCACCTATTCACGAGTCGTAACATTTACAAACTACAACAAATCCGAAATCGGCAGACACGAGAGTTGTTGATTGTATTCGATAGCATCTGCAAGATTAGAGTATGTAACAAAGTCCTGGTTGCCCCTACTTCGGAAGCCAGGATATAGGCTCGTAAACTTTGGATTCATCGTAGAAGTAGCTTAATATGTAAACATTAAAACCGTCTATCATCATCATCATCATCATCTGCCAAGCCTTTTCCCAACTATGTAAGGGCCCAGCTTCCAGTCTAACCGGAAGCAGCTGAATAGTATTTCTTATGGAGCAACTGCCTATCTGACCTTCACAACTCAGTTAGTACTGGTTTTTAAGATACCCCTTGGTAAGACTGGTTGTCAGACTTCCAGCCCCGACTACCTACAACGACTCTCTCTCTTTTTTTACGAGCCTACATGGTTTCCCACTACTGGGCAAAGGCCTCCCCTCTCTCCTTCCATATCTCTCTATCCTGTGCGATGTCTGGCCATGCTAGCCCCGCAAACATGATCAGATCGTCACGCCAACTTCGTCGCGGTCGACCTCGACCCCCTCTAAATAAATATGAAAAACTAGTAGCATGTAGGAATTCAACATATACAGTTACAGGAACTCAATGTCGACAGTTACCATTAATCGCTTACAAAAACTAATTACGATAAATTATTCAGCGATACACAACACACCCATAGCGTGCCTTTAATACTGATACACCTATTTTTAGCCCCATTACTGTTATAGTAGCCATAGAAAAATAAATCAACGTCCTTCGATCGGTTTCCCATAACAATCGACATTGTTATGTCGACTATTTACGATCCATCGGTACTTGGCAAGGTCAAGGAATGAACTGAATCAATTATCATAAAAGTAGAGGTCGATGAAACGAAGGAACATTCTCTCAGATCTCTTGAAAGACGCATGGTTGTTTTATATTGTTTTTACTTTTTACAAATGGTTTTGAAGAAGTGGAATTAAAGTTGGTAGATCAAAATAGTGGTCCACCGGAGTCTGGAGCAGCGTCCAAGCTAAAGGTGGAAAATGGCTCCAGGGAGAGGAACTTCCTAAAAATGCGGGCCGTATCAAGGAGTGCTGCCTTCTGAATCAGGCTCTTGATCCAACCGCCTAGCGAGATCCTCGAGAGATACAATGTCCGTCGAGGCTCTTGGCCATCAGGCCATTGGCCGTAACAACTATGGGCACAATGATGGACTCCTGGTCTTACAACCTCGCAGAGGGTATATTTTGTATATTCTCAAAATTATATTCTGTAATTATTTTAAAACTTGCAATTGGCATTATAAGTAACAGATCGCGAAGCCATACAATTTCTAATAACCTCTGCAATATCGGTTGATTTTGAACAAAACACTATTACTTCTTGTAACGAAACGCACGTTTGCATCGACAACGCTACAATTGCAAGGCAGTCTCAGGTCGCACGTTTGCATCGATGCAGTAGTGATGCTGGCGCGCGACAAATGCGACTACCGCGAGGTAGCAGTGATGATACAACAAGTCGACGTGGGCGAAGACTCTTAAACATGACCACTCATTTAAACATTGTTTTAGCTTTCACGGTTTATAACTAAACATGCAACGTCACTTCCGTGATCATCAATTATTGTGAATTCCCGATATTTCGACGCTTCTGCAAGCGCCATGATCGCGGGATGACTGCACACACACATTTCCAATACAGCTACACTCTGTATTTTCCCAAATTGATTGATATGCACTTCTCTGCGATACTTCTGGGAATTGATTCTTTTCAATCCATCCACCGCTAGCTTTGCTGAATTTTTCAGTTATATTCTTTTTGCTCTAAAACTTTTGTTAAGAGTATAAATGTTTTATTATTCGTTTCGTTCTTAAAATGTCAAAAGGTATAGTCTGTTTTTTAATCCCTGAGACTAAATTGACAAGTAAAAATGGCAAACTGACATAGATTTCAATAGGATGTATGTCAGTTTTGACATTTTCAGTTGTCAATTTAGTCTCAGAGATTAAAAAACAGACATTAGACCTTATGGTGAGTGTTTTGACTGATATTTGTACAGGAGACCGTCATCAAATAATTCTTGGACAAAGAGATTTAAAACACATATAGAGAGGACATTGGGAATATTGTCATACAATAATTTTCATCCTGAATATTTTCGATTTTGACACACGAATGCTACCTGACAAGCGGGCGTATGACACAGATGACACTAGACAGAACGAATTGTTACTAAGTAGTAACAAGTTTTGGATTATGATTTTCTTCGTCATGACCCGTCTATAGCTAGGAAATATTTAAATGTCTTTGTGTCATTTGAATGCGACCTTACAAGGCGACGTATCGTACTGAACTGATCGACTTGTTACTAATTTGTAACAGGTTGTGGAATTGTCAGTTTCTTGGTCTTGTCCCGTCTATAGCTAGTTATATTTGAATGTCTTTGTTCTTGGACAACATCACCTTGTGGTAAAAATTGACCAGTTTAATCTCACTTGAATGAGCAATTATTATCTTTTAGTTGCTTTCAGTGTACCAAGGTCAAAGTCAAAACATTAATATTGTTTAAATATACCTTTGAAATAGAAATGATTTTAGTAGCCCGTTCGCAAAGGAAGATTCGCAAGGAAAAGAATGGGCAAGAAACCCCACCAGTACTCAAGATCTGGAGCAATATTATTAAATTGAATTTTACAGAAATCTCTTACAAAGCTGACATTTTTCCACATCCTAAAACATATAATTTCGTTTCATCCGGTTCTGAAGCTAAGCTCATACGAGAGCTGAAAATTGGATTTTCTTTTTGCGGCCGCCGACTGCGCTGGGATTACGGCGATACAGTGACGTACCGGCCCGGATGAACCCGGTCCGGTGATGGATTCAAGTGGAACGGCAACGTTGCGTCATATCCACTGTTTAATATTGAGTTACTTCCGCTGCGTTGAACTGTGGTTTTCAACGATCTAGTTTTGTTTAGAAGTGACTGACCTGTCGTATCTATGTATGTTTATATGTTACGGCTAAAAGCCGAAGTAAAGTTACATCTAGTTCTAGCCTGCTATACCTAAAATAAATTTAAATTTGGAGGTTTGATGCAACCAATTTGGCCGCTGCCGCGGCACCGCTCGCTGCGCTCGCTTGGCTCGCGCGCGTTTGGTCACAGTTCTAACCTAACCTAACCTAATCCATTTGGTTTGTGTGTCCTAGCAATAAAAAGGATAAACCTTAGTATAACCGGCCGCACCTAGGTATTATAGCCGGCTAGAACTAGGGTAACCTTACTTCGGCTTTTAGCCGTAACATATATAAAAATCAATTGCCGCATTTTGAAAGATCATTACTTGAGAACAGCAAGATCGAATTGCTGGGTTTTTTTTGGTGGATTCGTAATAATAAAAATCATGATTCGAACACATTACACGTAAGCCAGGGCCACTGAGCCACCGGTGCTCGTTGACGCTCTTATAGCATATTCCAACAATAAACAGATAGTGACACACTTACAGCCTTTTATTCCAACGTTGATCTTTTTCAGCAAAATAACCCTAAAATACCATACCAGTAAAGAAATACCAGAACAGATTTAAAGCAAGTATAGAAAACTAAAGGTCAATTTGTTCCTAAGAAACAAACTCAACGGTAGCAAATGAAAACATTAATGCGAATTACAACTCAGGGAACGAAATAGTTGGAGTTGTAATTTCTCATGAGAACCAACCAGTTTCTCCTCAGGGAGGGTTTCCACTCCGATTGGAGCGCTATTACAAATATGTCGATTCTGGTAGCAGGTAATAAGGAGTCCGGTAGGTGAGCATTTATTACTGGTCATCGGTATTGCTATTAGCCTTGGAGCAAATTGTGTTCCAATAAAACGTTGACGACATTAAGTCAAAAACGTGATATCGGTCAAATAACCACCTCCTGAGTTGTTGCACATTATTTTGTGCTCGTCTTATGAAATTTCGAAATGTTGCAAAATATCTGCCTCTAAATTTGTGGATTTTTCTTCAAAGTTCAAGACTTGCAAGGTTTGTTATGGTAAACTCAAGAATTAAAAAATCACCAAAGAAAGATGTTGATGTTGTGATCTAGCGATCTGGCTGGCCAGGTCGAATCGCAGAAATAAGCAATAACAATAATTAATCCGGCCCTTCAAGTGTATATTGTCAATTAATTATCTATCTGTCTTGAATATGTGGGAAATAAAAACGAAATACCACTTCACATTAAGTATAGTCTGACCACTTTAAGTGTGCAATTCAAGGTGGCGCTGCTTGTCAAGAAATTTTGCGTCGATATGTCAAACTTGGTACATTTATTTTAGTTCTATGTTTTCCCGCCTGCACAGATAAGTTGGTTGTGTAACATTTTAAAGTATTTATGAGTGTATGACATTTTGCTCCACGTTTTTCACTCCTTTCACATGTATATATTTCACCTGTGAAATAACCCTCACGCTAACGAGAATCAAGCACTGCACTGCTAAATAACAATCAAAGGAAAAGAATTTGAGTGGGTTACCTTACCACGACTTAAAACGGTAAAATGATTATTAAGTGTGTGAGTGTTACTTGCGTGTGTTTTTCCGTGACTTGTCATCTCGCGATCACAGCAGCGCTTGCAACAGCGTCGAAATATCGGGAGCTCAAAATAATTGATAATCACGGAAGATATCCCGTAAACGACAGTATAAGTTTAACATACAAATGTAGAAAACATTTGACAATACTGAGAACAAAAAAATATCCTAGGTATATATTCCTAGGTAAAGGCTAATAAAGCTTTAAAGAACTCGCGATGCCTTCTGTTTGGCAATAAAAACATGCTGCGGTCACCAATCTGTTTGCCAAACGACCAACCTCGACCTTTCATTAAAAAGATCTTTGTTTAGCATTGAACATTTTAGCTGCAAAACTAGGATGTGTTCTTGAATATCTAAATATAACTGGTGAAAAAACACTATTTACGAAGCCGACAAGTAGTGTTTTTTCCATCATTGTGATATATTTTTTTGTACTGGACCATACAGGGAACCTTCTAGTTACGGCGACATTGAAGGTTGAACTTCCCCTTCACTTTTTCACACATTTTTTTTTTAATAGAAGTTTCAAATGTTATAACTTTGCTTTAAATACATATATGACCCCTGTACTATTCAATACATCCATCAGCACAATGTTTTAAGTGCGTTACATTGAGCGCTATCGTAGACCGTGAATTTTCAAAAAAGTCGTTTACCAGCAATAATTTTTACTTATTTTGATGTACAGAATGCTTAGTACACCCTGTATGTATCTTCCTTTATTACTTAAAAAATAAAATTGCTTTTCGTTTTTTCTGTATGAATGACTGCTATTTTCTCCTACATATATTCCTTGTTTTTACTAATGCAAAGAACTGACATGAAAAGGTAATAACCGTGGCCGCAATTTCGAAAAAAAATGGCGGTCGGCTAGACAGGCCAAAATATTCAAATCCCTATGACACACTGGTGAGACCACGGCATAAATTAACGCAACTATTATTCGGGCACACGTCGTATTTTCCCTCGGAAAACAGCAAGTAGTTTTACAAAAATACTTCACTAAATGAAGTCCAAGAGAAAACCCACAGAGCAAACGAAACCTCTTTCAACATAACACATTTTCACGTAACTAAAATTACATTCCGCCAGCCTTACTCCTTGAAATAATAAAATACAGAGTTTCAAAATTTACTCACCCACTGTTCAATTAGTTAATAGTACATACATGGGTGAAATAAGGTCAGACCTCGATGCGAATACGTAAATACGTTCTTTTGGGGTCGCGAATGGGGTTATGAAAAGTATTCAGTTTCATTCAAGCGCAATAAAATCAAGGAACGCGTCTCTTCAATATGGTATTGTTAATGTCAGTATTTCAATTATGGTATTTTTTATTATTATATTAAAACATTCAATGTTTACAAACACTCGGACTCGACCTCAATCAATAAATCTTTCAATTAAGTGCTAGTAATATAAAGTAGTTAAGTTTGTTGACTACCTCGTTGGTCTAGTGGTCGCAAATGGGACTGCTGAGCATGAGGTCCTGGGTTTGATTCCCAGGTCAGGCAAATTGCAAAGAGTGAAAAGAGTGTCCATGGAGTTTCTTGTCCATTCTTCTCCATAGAGATCTGCGCTTTGGAATGGGCAACTACAGTACTTTCACAAGTTATTATGCCTTGTGTCTGAAACTGTAGCTTCGCCTTCATTGTTTTTCTGACATTCAAAAGTGCCTGTTATGGTCTAATTGAAATAAATGCTTTGAGTTTGAGTTTGAGTTTGCAATTGAGTTTTTCCATCAGGAATTTCTCAGTAGCTGCCACGGAGTCTGGATTCCTGCCCAATTGATGGCAATAGGCTCGACTCTATAACATGGGACTTAAACGCAACTGGTGAAATGTGGGTGTACTAATAGGTACTCCTCTGCCAAACCCTTCGGGGATTACAAGCGTGATGTGTAATAAAGTTTGTATGTAGGAGGTAATCTCTGAAACTACTAAACTGATTTCAAAATTTCTTTCACTGATGAAAAGTTATGTTATTGCTTAGTGTCATATAATGTGGTTTTTACAAGCCGGTGAAGTCGCAAGTAGAAGTTAGTTTTTAATAATCATCTCCTGCAGTGTTTCATTAAAGTTTTTGCAAGCTTTTAAGAAAAATAATCACTACTAGGCAGTGCAATGACAATACGTGGATTATGATTATTTTAAAGTAAATAACCTGTAGGATATCATTAGGAATTTGTGTACGCTTAATGTGCCTTTAACGGGGCAAGGCGGAGGACTCATTAAAGCGGTCGGTCTATACCCAACTATATGACTAACACGTCACAAACGTTATTCCTAGGATTCTTTTGGCATATATTCGAAACAGACTGTAGTCGAAAAGCGGGACACCAAATCGTCTCGCGCAATCGGGAAAGGCCTTTGACCAGCATTGAACTCCAGCTGGATTGATTGATTGAGATATTACAATAGGGTGTTCTATTGTATCTTTATATAACACGACTTATGATTTGAAAAGGACTGCCTCGTTGGTCTAGTGGTCGCAAGCACGACTGCAGCATGATGTCTTGGGTTCGATTTCAAGACCTGAAAAAGTGCTATCTGAAAGAAGATCGGCTGTTGAGGGCTCAGTTAATTTCAGAAGTGTTCATCAATGAAAGTATTTACATTATATGAAGCAATTACGGGGCTTTTCTTTGCATGTAATATCTTTTTTATTAAGCTGCACAAAGTAAAAAAAGAAGAAACAAAATATTTTGCTAAATCTCAACACCTAAACGCAATTATTTGAAATATCGAAACGAAGAAACAGTGACGGAAGCAATGGAGTTACCATATTCAACAGAATATGGATTTTCTATAATAATACTAATTAATGATTTTGCTGGTAGTAATAGTGAGCATATTACTACCAGCAAAAAATAATGAATAAATGATTCAGATTCTGATTCTGATTCTGATCACCAATATGGTGATCAAGATTCAATATACCAAAAAAAATGAGGTACTGAACGTGTAACATTTATAAAGGGTGTAAAAAGACCCTTAACGAAGCCGGAAGGCACTTGTTCTCCTCGTCATTGTGATCATTTTTTTGGGAACCTTCTAGTTACGGAGATATTGGGGGTCAAAGTTTCAATTTTTTCACAAGTTTTTTTTTAAATACTACTTTTTAAGGTTCTAACTTTACTTCAATTACCTCCATGGCCCGTTTACTATTCAAAGCATCCATCAGCAATAAGTTTTGAGCGCATTATATTGAGTTTTACCGTAAAATGTGATTTTTGACCCCAAAAAAAAAAATCGTTTCCCAGAAGTAATTTTTGCGTAGAGTTACTTAGTTGGATGTACAGAATGCTTGGTTGACGGCTTCGTGAAGGGTCCGTTTACACCCTGTATTAACCTTAGGCCTCTTCACGCTAAGATTACTAACCCCGGATTAATAACTTCAAACACTTCCAAACACGTCGGTATCATTCCCCAACTCCCTTATCATATTAGTAAAGTCAAGACTCGTCTGTCATGTTCCGTTTTTCCGTGATTTGCTCTTGGGACCAAAGTCCTTTGATTTCTCAAATAGTTTTAGTATGAAGTCAATGAAACTTTATGAGGTTTAATAGAGATATTTTAGCAGTAGATTAGCTGTAGCCCGCGAACTTTATTCTGAATCATTTATTCATAATTTTTAGCTGGTAGTAATATGCTCACTATTACTAACAGCAAAATCATTAATTAGTATAATTATAGAACATCCATATTCTGTTGAATATGGTAACTCCATTGCTTCCGTCACTGTTTCTTAGTTTCGATATTTCAAATGATTGCGTTTAGGTGTTCCGATTTAGCAAAATATTTTGTTTCTTCTTTTTTTACTTTGTGCAGCTTAATAAAAAAAAGATATTACATGCAAAGAAAAGCCCCGTAATTACTTCATATAATGTAAATACTTTCATTGATGAACACTTCTGAAATTAACTGAGCCCTCAACAGCCGATCTTCAATAAAATTAAATTAGTATAAAAGTATTACTTCCCTATTTGAATTGGATTTTGTAAACAATTTCAAGGGTTTCAATTTTTTTGCACGGAACCCTAATCTTTTTTCTAAAATAAAAGTAACCTAAGTTGCCCCTTACACCATCAGCTATCAGCCATTAAGGCCCGCTTGCACCACGAATCATTAAACTCGTTTAATGCTAAGCATATTTAAAACGCCATTCCGTTTCTGTCATCTTCAAGTGTTGGCAAGTAACAGCACGATGTTTTAAATACGTTAAACGATAAACGTGTTTAGTGATTCGTTCGTGGTGCAAGCGGTCCTAAGAGTCCCGTCAAATCGGTCCAGCCATTCCGGAGATTAGCCGGAACAAACAGACAGAAATAATTTAAAAAAATGTTATAAGTACCGTATATACTTTCATATGCATTTAGTAAAAAGCTGTTATTTTTAACCGACTTCAAAAAAAGGAGGAGGTTCTCAAATCAGTTGATTTTATGTTTGTTACCTCATAACTCCGTCATTTATGAACCGATTTGAAAAAATCATTTTTTATGTGAATGGATTATACTTTCCGATTATTTGTATAGAAGATGTATGGAACAGAACATTCGTGTGAACACCGAGTTTTAATGGCGAAAATGTAAAAGAAGTTGAATGAACGTTTCTAATCGACACACACGTCCAACCAGCAACGTGTCAAACTGTCATAACCACTAATAACCCTAAACCCACTCCAAAGTGTCCCAGGATAAATGATCAAAACTTTAAATTAAAACTGAAACGATGAAGTAAACTCAAACGGCTTTTCAAACAAAAGTCATAGATCATTTACAAACGGAGTTACAGCGTCAAAAGAAAGTTGTCGCCGAGCGACGGCTCGGCGGCCATGTTTTGATTTAATTACTACAAAATTGTTTTTTTAATTCTGTTAAGTCAGTTCTCGCTTACCAGTGTTTTGCTGAACCGTTTCAGTTGCGTAATTTATTGTGAAAATGAGTTTATAGAATGAAATGGTCTTTGTTTTTGTATTATTAAGTTCCCTTTTGTATTGTAAACGGGTTTATTTAGGTATGGTCTTCTATATTCTTTATCGTTCGGTTAGTGCCTAATGCCGTCTATGGGCCTCTGACTTGGCTTTTCATGCCGTCGAGAAATATTTCTCAGGCATGCTGGTTTCCTCACGATGTTTCCCTTCACCGAAGCAAATGATAATAATACAATACGCACTTGAACCTTAAAAATCAAGTGCGTTTCTTGGGTTCGAAATTGAGACGTATCACTTGACAGTCCGATGATCACACATCTGTGAAAAAGCATCATTTACCAATTCCAAAAGAAATGTTAGTCTTTAAATTCGATATTTAAGAAATAATTAAAGAAAATATGAAATTTCCATAAAAAGCTTGATATGCATTTCATCGACAAAAATTAACAAAGACCAAATTGGCATTTACTAGATGTACGCAGGTCACACTATTACGCCACAATATAAATTCGTCGAATTTGAAGTTATTCATAAACGAAAAAAAATATTCCATAGGAAATTTAAAAAAAATAACTTTCTTCTCCACACCTCTAGAAACTCATTAAAAAGTCCCATGAAAATCCGAGCACTATAAACTTCGTTCCACCTTATTGTCTAATTGCACTCGACTAATAATAACAGCAAAAGGTCTGTTGTTGTACATTCCAAAGCGTAGATCTCTATGAAGAAGAATGGGCAAGAAACTCCATGGACACTCTTTTCAATCAAAATATTGTTACAAAATCTTGGTTACATCATTCATGTGGAGACAATACATTTATGTGAGAACGATGTACAAAGAAATGCAAGCTAAGAGCGACCCGAGTACAAAGTAATTGAATATTTATAACACTAAAGATGTAAATACGGGATTACGTAATAAAGTAACGTATCTATTTATATATTTAACGTAAGTACTTTTTTAAAACCGATCGGTTCACAGCGGATATTGAATGGTAATCCAATGAGATTATCGGCTGGATAAAATTCCATATTTGAGGCTGATTTTATACCGAGGTACAATTACTGTTCACAAAGGATATTGGAAATATATAATACATTCATTATACAATACATTTATTATACAATATATTTATTATACTATATCTATATATATACCTCAAGTGATTTTTATTTACACACTAGCTGTTCCCCGCGACCTTCGTTCGCGTGAAATTATTATAAAAAATATTACTTCTCTTTTTTAATCGGACTTTGTTAACACAACGGTTTAAATTTTTTTGCACGGAACCTTAATTATTTTTCTAAAATAAAAGTAGCCTAAGTTAGACCATATAATATCAGTTATCTGCCAGTAAAAGTCCCGTCAAAACCGGTCAAGCCGTTTTGGAGGTTAGGTGAAACAGACAAAAAAAAAACGTTTTTTTTTTTTATAAGTTCCGAATATACTTTCATATGCATTCAGTAAAAATCGGTTATTTTGAAATTACAAACGGACACTTCAATTCAATTTATTTGTATAGAAGAATACACCTGTTTTCCCTTAGGCTTAGGCAGGGGAGTAACTAAAGTAGGAACACACACATTTTGTCAGTTATGTTGCCCTCATCAACATCTGCCTAGCCTTTTCTCAACTATGTTGGGATCGGCTTCCAGACTAACCGGATGCAGCTGAACACTAGTATTTTAACATGGAGCAACTGCCTATCTGACTTCCACAACCCAGCGTAAGCATTCCTTTGGGACTTAGACATAAGTCCCAAAATACGAAGCAAACCTATTCCTAATAACTGGGCTACTACTGAGGAATTCCTATTTAAACTGGCCCGAACCGAGAATCGAAACCAGGACCGTATACTCAGCAGTAGTGTCCACCAGACTAAAGAAGCAGCCGAATACATTCAAAAAAACAAACACTGTTTTAAGCTTTCACGGTTATAATTACTAAACTTACACTGTCACTTACGGGATATCTTCCGTGATTATCAATTACGCCATCCCACGAACATGGCGCTTGCAACAGCGTCGGAATATCGGGAGCTCAGAAACTATCTATATTAATATATATAAAGCTTTATATCTATACTAATATTATAAAGCTGCAGTGTTTGTTTGTTTGTTTGTTTGAACGCGCTAATCTCTGGAACTACTGGTCGGATTTGAATGATTCTTTCAGTGTTGGGTAGTCCATTTATCGAGGAAGGCTATAGGCTATATATCATCACGCTACGACCAAAAGGAGCGTAGCAGCAATGAAAAATGTTGCAAAAACGGGGAAAATTGTATTTTTAATAACTTGACGCGGACGAAGGTCGCGGGGAACAGCTAGTTAATATATAAAACTGAAGAGTTTGTTTGGTTGAACGCGGTAAACTCGGGCACTGCTGGTTCGAATTGAAAAATTATTTTAGTGTTGGATAGTCCAATTATTGAGGAAGGCTATAGGCTATATAACATCACGCTATGACTAATAGGAACCGGGGAAGTCGGAAGCGGCGGGTGAAACCGCGGGGCACAGCTAGTTATTAATAATCACGGAAGATATCCCGTAAGTGACAGTGTAGGTTAAAAACACACAAACACAGCTCACATTCAATTATTCAAGGTAACGTTCTAACAAACAGAATTTAGTTAATATCATGGTGCTCCTTGGCACACAATTACGAAATCGTATTCAAAACGGACATCATGCAATCCGCCCGTTTACCGGCTCTCTCGCAAATTGATCAAATATTCTATTTCACCCGTGTCCGTCTGCATCCGTCCTAATGAACGAGTGTTCGCATAAATTACATTTTGGTCATCGCATCTCGTATTCTCTCTAATTCAATGTTTACATTTTAAATTCACGAATATTTCTCGTCGGATATTCCAGTTTTATAACATTCGACCATTTTCGTTTTACAGAATTACTCTGCAGTAATGGCAGAGTGTTTAATTGAGTGAGCGATAACTTTGTTTGGGTCGATTTATCACTACATTAAATCGGTTTTAATTACTGGAAATTTTAGAGGAGCTCGTGGTTAAATAATAACAGCCGCTCGAATGTTAAGCCGTTCAGGTGCCCGGAAAGTCTGGCAACTAGTCTTACCAAGGGATATCGTATTACCCAGTACTAACTGGCTTGTGGAGGTCAAATAAGCAGTCGCCCCATGTAAAATACTGGTATTCAGCTGCATCCGGTTAGCCTGGAAGTCGACCCTAACATTGCAGGGAAAAGGCTAGGCAGATGATGAATTACTGAAAAACTAAGGCTTTTAATGTAGCCCTCGTATTTGTCCGAGGAAAAATTAATAGTTAAACTACTATTGGACATGACCTCATACAATAGATACAGTCTTTTCGCAAACCAATTTCCTACTCCGCGAAATCTCTGCACGAGTTATTCCTTTCTATCCGATATTTCCATCACTTTCGCATCATAAGCCTACTACAAAAGACGCTTCTGAACGTCGTAAAAATTCCAAATCATTTGGTTCCTCATTTAGGCTGAATGAGTACGTGACTTTCAGAGGTTTCCGAACGATCACGTCACACATTATATAAAAATACGGAAATATTCGCGAACGTACGCTCACTTTGTATTTTTTGACAACCAATTAAAAGCGTGACGTATGTTCCCAATTTTTCCAGCAATTGATATCAATTATAACTTTTATTAACAGAAGTTTATTCATGCGAAAAGGAATCGTTACAAATATATTTTCCTCCATCACAAATAGCTTATTTTACTTTTTGATATAACTTAGCTAGATTGACAATTAGGGAACTCGCGTACTACGCGGTCACGACCACGACTTATGGCCGCAGAAGCAACTTTTGGTCGAAACCAGAAAGAAAGGCCTGACGACCGATAGTTTCCTTCGAGATAGCGGATGCGACAAGTCGTGGCCTCGACTTTTCGCATCTGCTGTGCGTAGGATACCTTAATAGTCATAATCAAAAATACACAAAGTAATTAAAAAGATTCATAACTCTGCCTTAGAATGTAAATGTGGACAATAGGACGCATGACATCGTGTGTCCTGTTGTCTGCATGTTACAGGAACTGAAGATCAACTGAACATTGGCTCGGAACTGCTAGTCAAGTTCTGGGCTGACTCAATTAAACGAATTAGAATGTTTAAAGAATCTAGACCAAAATTTATGGCATTAAGTTTATCTTCAACATTCATTAAAAATTATAAACTTTAGTGAGATTTAGAAACTTTAGTGCTATTTGTAAAAATATTATCGTCAGCGGCGCAGGCATCAGTCGCGATATTCTGTTACATCTTGAATGACAATTCAATTCAGGCTTCACTTTAGATTTCACGGTGTAGTTTTTGCAGAATAAACCGGCTGGTAACCTACACAAGTGCGAAAATGTAATCTAAAAACAGAAGTATCCAATTAATGTTGCAATAGACCGTTGATTTCACGAACAGCAGTTACGTATGAGCTCGTGTCCATAACCGGTAAGTTTACCAAATCAACCGGCGATAAATTTATCCCGCATGAAGCCAAGATCAAAGCTACTCTGGAAATATACTGAATAGCTAGCTAATACCTAGAAGGCAACTGAAATAGGGAAAGAAAACGATTACAGGAAGAAAATAACTACAGGAAACTGAAACTTTAAAAGTCTCAGGTTTTCTTTGAGACCTTTCAATATTAAATAAACTATATAAGGTCCCATTAAAATAGATGGACAAAGTTTTTAAAATCATTCAGACCACCAAAATAAGTAAAGTGGTAAAAAAAATATAAGAAAAATGAATTAGATACTTAGAAGAAAAAATCAGCTAATGAAAATATAATCCAAATAAAATCACTTTAATCAGTTATTTTTTTGGCTTGGATATCTTTGGTTAGACGTACTGAACGCCGTGTTAAAATTTGTCCATCTATTTTAATGGGACCTTATAACAGATAAGTACAAACATCAAAAGTTATAGGAGGACTGGCTCTGTCTATGACCAAATAATTAGCATTGCCATTCAACGTGGCAATGATGTCTTCTGGGCTCTGTGGATGAGCACTTTGACGCCTAAGCGTCCAATTGCTTTTGGTGTTCATACAAGTTATAGCTAATTTCTTTTATGTAACTTAAAAATATATTTTAATTATTCTATAAGTCCTGTAAATTAATAATTAAACCTATATTCAAAAAAAGTTACAAAACTATTGATAGAACATTATTCTGTCTAATTTATCGCAACTTTGCTGACTTGCAAATATTACATCGGCATGAACTATTGCTTGCCTTGTTCGTGCCGACATGAGGGAACAAATACATTTTGTACTTAGACAACCACTTAAAACGAACCATAAGGTTACTCTAACCAACGGTACTTTGTTAGGCATATCAAAAAGGCATAAAAACCTGCCGTTATTCTAAAAACAGCATCAAACTTTAACTCGACCTTACAAGATTATATTACTCGTTGCTCGTAGAGTGAGCAGGCACCAGGCGGCAGGCACTTTATATTTGTAGAACCACTAAAAGTAAGCCTGTATTTTTATTGCTCTACTTACTTGAATAGACTTTTATTCGGAACGAATAAACGAAACCAATAAAATTCAAAGCGTGAAATTCCTGAAACATAGATCGTATTAGCAAAATCTTTTATTGAGAGTCACAGTCTTCAAATATTCTTATGTTTTGTGCTTAAATATATATAATACCCGTATCTACAGTCGAGTTTAAGTAATTACTTATGCAAACATGTGTATGCAATAAACAAGAATTTAAAAGAAGTAAGAACCACCAGAGACAGCAAAGCTAAGAATTCTACCTTTTGACAGTTCTTCAACTTCAAGCAATGACTTAACTACATAAAGGAAATCGTATCTTAAATAATGACTTTTACTCAAGTAAACACTTAGACTTGTGTTTAGATACGGGTGTAAGAAGCGGAACGAATCCGATTTTAAATGAAATAAATGAAGTCTAAAACGAGATGGCCAATTCTTAGCTAAATAAGATACACTCACAAAACGTATTCAGACGCATTTCCCTAAATCTTTTCTTCGGTGAAACTCATTTAGATATTCAAATAAGGTTCAGACACCTCTGAGTTGCCAGTTACCTCGGTATAATCCGACCGTATTGCCATGTTAAAAATAAGCCGAAAAATGTGGAGATACTCGACAAATAGTTTGCGAAGGGTGAGTTTCCTCTACAGTGTGTTCATAAAATTTCATGACCCACCCTGCATTGTGCTAGGGTTGTCGAAGTCAAGTGTCCAGACATCCACAATGCGGTGTCGAGAGCGTGATTTTATGATACGAGATTCCGAAGTGGCTTGTTCAGACTGTTGTTACGTTGAGAGTTACAATTATTGGAGTTATAAAAATAAATTTCTATTGTTTGTTGTCCTTTTCTCTTTATTAGTAATTATTGGAACAATCCATGTCCGCCATCTTTTCATGTCGTACGTCGTCGTCGTGCTTAGTCTTTTGAAGCTAATTTGACTTGCCATGGGATCAGTTTAAACTGAGCAAACACTGCACTTTAAACAACGTTTTTATGGCTAACCCCAATATTAAAATATACTGAGGTTACGTTTAACCTTGATTTGGCGGACATCTATCTTTTGAGACTATTCGTACGAATCTACGCTAAGGTTAAGTGCGATACCCAGATTGCATGGGAGGCTGCCATTCTTCTTTAATCTAAAAATCCTAACTAATCATTATTTTATGAAATCCATTCAGCCGTTAAGGATTGAAAAAGAAATACACAAACAAAGTGACTTCTGAACTTACGGTATTAATACGGATTAGGCACAACATGTCATTACGTATAATGTATTACGTTATCCAAAATTGAATACATAGTACATCTAACCCGAGGGCATCGTTACATAATTGCCTTTTGCTCCACAAAAAAAATACGAAACAATACGATACATTCATAGCTCCATCGCCACGTACATCTTGTTACGAATAAATGATAAGAAGTTCTCTCGCGTTTCCCCTTTTAATATTATAGCAGGGGGAGTATTTTCTTTCTTGACAGCGCAGTAAATTGGAGATTGTGTTCCAATCAGAGACGAGACAACCCTATCAATAAAGCGTTTAATATTTGACGGCTGAACATCTCGCAATATATTTTATTGCTTTTTGATTTACTCGTACTTCTGTGAGGCTGATATTAAAATAATATACTGTATGAAGTCAGGTGAAGGTAGGAAACAATGTGGATTTGCGTTCAGTGATGAGAGTGATCTTGTTTGCACTGTGCTTTTAGAACCCTTTGTCTATTTTTTTGTGTTTCCTGCATAAATATACCTAATATTTATTGTTTTTTACGCATATAATAATATAAAGGGTGTAAAAAGACCATTAACCCCAAAAAAAAAAAAATTGTTTCCCAGCAAAAAAAATTGCGTAAAGTTACTTAATTTGAGGTACAGAATACTTGGTTGACGGCTTCGTGAAGGGTCCGTTTACACCCTGTATAGCTTGTTTCAAAAAGTCAGAGTAAGTAGTCATTTTTAAGTATGTGATAGAGACCATCAAACTGAACAACATTCTCCATGAGACAAACATCGTTATCGCAAGAAAATAATCAAGTGTCCCAAACATTTGGGTCCAATAGGTATTAAAGTTTTGTATGGGACAGCTGATTATTTTCGATTAGGTACGATATTCGTCCCACGGACGGTGTGGCGTTTAGATATGACCACACCTTATCAATACAGGTAATACTATGTAATAAGCTGAACCAGCTAAGCTTATTATGTAGTCAACTACATATCGTTGCACTAACAAAGCTAAGGCAAAGGGAACCGCCCTGAATGCTACGCCGGATAAGCTACGTATTCAGTAACTTTCGTAGGCTTCGGCGTAGCGGCGTAGGCCAACACTGTGCTACGAAGATTATGCGAAGGAGCGTAGAAGTTTCACTATTAGACACAGAGGTGTATTAATTAATTGCTAGAGCAATTTTTCATCAGTACTTATTATCATAATATATTTACACAAAAGTAAACCTATCTACGTAGTAGAGTGGTCGCAAGGTTCTATTCCTTTGTCGGGCAACGTGTTATGCGCCTTTTCGTACAGAAATTTCTCAGTAGCAGCCACGGAGTCTGGATCTGTGCCCAGTTGATGGCAATTGGCTCGCCCCCTATTACATGGGACTTACCGTAACTAGCGAAATGTGGATGTACTATTAGGTGCATCCACCTCTACCCAACCCTTTGGGTATTACAGGCGTGATGTTATGCTATAATGTAAACCTACCTTCCAAACTACTGTTTCCAAAACAACAAATCATTACAAGAATAAAGAAGACAGGACACTTAAAACGAAAAACTGATTTTTTTCAAACAGCTTTGATGAATAATCGGCATAATATATATTTTCAGATGATTAATAACCGACCTCTACGCTGTTTTTCTTAAATTATGTAGCACAAATGAGTCCAAAACGAAAATTATTCATTGTCATCTTCCTGAGCCCAAATTAATCAATTTTTCTTTCTTTCTTTTCTTTTATCGAATTTTCTTTTGACTATTTATTATCTGGAATGAATGCCAACGCGGCAAAAACGTTCTTAATTACTTTCTCAACAGCCTTTAATGCATTATTTGCGACCTCGTTCAAATAATTATTATGCAGAGCAGTGCAAAGTATTTGTTAATTTATTTTTATGGGATAGCTAATAGGAAAGATGAAGAAGCTTGCACTATAGCATAAACAAAATATAGCGATCTACGGGACTAGTATAATAACGCATTTAGCTGTTGAGGCTGCCATGGCGATGTAGCGCGTCAAAGCCAGCTTATATACAAGGGGGACCCTTCACGAAGCCGTCAACCAAGCATCATGTATATCAAACTACGTAACTACGCAAAAATTGGAAATGATTTTTTTTTTGGAATGAAAAGTCGTGTTTTACGGTAGGACTCAATGTTACGCATATTTTGATAGAGGATGGATTGAATAATACGGGGGCTAGAAGTGTTTAAAGTAAAAACTTACATTAAAAACATCTATTTAAAAAAAACTTGTGAAAAAGTTGGAACTTTGACCCCCAATATCTCCGTAACTAGAGGGTTCCCAGGTGTATGGTCTAGAACAAAAAAATGATCGCAATGACAGGGAGAGCAAATACCTTTTGGCTTCGTTCAGGGTCTTTTTACACCCTTTATATGCCAAAAGAATCCTAGGAATAACGTTCGTTACGTGTTGTACGTGCGTAACTTCAGCTTCCTCCTTTCAACCTTTCAGCTTCGTTAAGGGTCTTGTCAGGTCCTTTAGATAGTTTTGCGCTCATCATATGGAAAAGAAGCACATCCCTGCTTGCTCCTCTTCGTGGCAGTATCAACAATATCTTGAGTTTATTCGCACATTGATGGTAGTCTCCAATGCTGCGACATTGGATGAAACTCCATACTGAAGAAACCTGTGTGTCTACTAACACTTGTATTTAAGACCATTGTTACTAACACTATGGGCGTAGCCCGAAATTAATGCTATAATAAATAATAAACGCGAATATTTACGAGGATGTATGGATGGATGTGTGTTCCTCTTGCAAAAACCACCGACCGGATTGACATGAATATTGTATTGATGAAAATAACGATATTGTGTAAACATTAATTTATGCGGGCGAAGCCAAGAGCGGAAGCTAGTGTTATTATACATACTTATATATCATTAACTGGCTGAGCAAAATAGTACCCGTGTGAATGAAGCTCAACTCTCGAGGTTGTCGTAAAAGGCGACCAAAAGATAAGAACGTCGGCATGACAGATTTTGTTGTTATCTTTTCCTTTGTATCACCGTACTACGGTCTCTTAAATGAACATTCTATTATACTGTTAGTTGTGTTATGAGAGCTTCCCTTTGGCCATTCTTAGTACACCCACATTACACCAGATATGTTTAAGTCCCTTGTAATAGGCGGCAAGCCTATTTCCATCAACTAGGCACCCATCTAAACTCTGGACTACTACTGGGAAATTCCTTGTGAAAAAACCCCAAATAATACTTTTCCCGAAATGGGGATTGGACTCAGGACCTCATGCTCGACAGAAGCACTTGTTGTCTACAAGAGCAACGAGTAAAAATATATAAAAAACATTGTTTATCTTTGATCAAATTTTAGCCGGTGCACATACTTTTTCTGCTTTAAGTGTATGCGAGCGGGACGAATTGACTGACCTCAGCCACTTTATACCCAATTCAGCATTGAAAATAGTTGCATATTTGGTAGGTGGAATGTGAAGAGGTCGTGGTTGGATTATAAATGTGAGTTAGTCAAAAACTTTGGAGAATTTCCTATATTATTCGAGTATTTTCATTTTATACAACTTTTATATTCATCATCATCATTCTCTTGCCCTTATCCAAACGCATTTGGGGTCGGCGCAGCATTTCATCTTTTTTTTTTTAGGGGCGACATCTTCAAATTGAACAAGCCCCATAAAAAAAGAGAGAAAAAAAAAAAAAAACCATACTTCTCTATTACTCGTCATCTCATCAGACACCTGCTTTCTTGCCATATCAAATTCAGTAATCACTTCACTTAAATAAAGGGTGTAAAAAGACCCTTAACGAAGCCGAAAGGCACTTGTTCACCCCGTCAATGCTATCATTTTTTTGTTCTAGACCATACCTTCTAGTTACGAAGATATTGGGGGTCAAAGTTCCGACTTTTTCACTAGTTTTTTTTTTAAACCTGTATTTAAGGTAAGAACTTTACTTTAAACACCTCCACGACCCCCGTACTATTCAATCTATCCATCAGCACAATGTTCTGAGTGCGTTACATTGAGTTCTACCATAAAACCTGATTTTTCAACCCAAAAAAAAAAATGATTCCCAGCAATTTTTTGCGTAAAGTTACTTTATTTCATGTACAGAATGCTTGGTTGACGGCTTCGTGAAGGGGCCGTTTACACCCTTTATAAACAAAATAATGTAACCAAAAGTTTCGGAATTCAATCTTCACTTAGTGTTCCCAACCCTCAACGAAGCACCTACCAAATATTATTTTAAAATCCAATCCGATTTGCAAAGAAATTGGAATAATGTTTACTCGATCCTTTTCTAAGTTCGTTTTATTGCCATCCACAGGTGTTGATCGTCCAATTTAAACTGGATATGTTTGTTTCAAGTGTCGTTTCAGAAACCCGATATTCTCAAGAGATTTGCAAAAGTCTCCTGCAACTGTAACTGAACTATTTTTATTTTCAAATCTACTTTAATATTGAAAAGAACTTTTATAGGCAATCAACCCTACTTGAATATGAAAATCAAGAGCAGTTTTTAGGGAGCCAGTTTCTTAAGTTCTCTTTTCGTATGGTTTACCATCATTGGGCAAAACTCCAAGTTAACTTTTTTTTTGTCAGCCTGAGTGGTCCCACTCCTGGGCAAAGGCCTCCCCCATTCCTTCCACTTTTCTCGATGGTGCGCTTCTTTACGCCAATTAACGAAAAAGCCATCCAAGGCGTTCCGCCATCTTCTCCTCGGTCTGCCGCTACCCCGTCTAACTGTCTCAGGGCTTCTGTTTTGTGATATGCGGGCCCATAGCTTTGCCGGTTAACTATGAGAAATAATTAAAAACTTTTAACATTATTCGCAAAAACAACTATATGGGGTGTAAACAGACCCTTCACCAAGCCGTCAACCAAGCATTCTGTACATCAAACTAAGTAACCTTACGCAAAAATTGCTGGGAAATGAAATTTTTTTTTGGGGTCAAAAATCACATTTTACGGTAAAACTCAATATAATGCGCTCAAAACTTATTGCTGATGGATGTTTTGAATAGTAAACGGACCATGGAGGTAATTGGAGTGAAGTTAGAACCTTAAAAAGTAGTATTCAAAAAAAAACTTGTGAAAAAATTGGAACTTTGTGACCCCCAATATCTCCGTAACTAGAAGGTTCCCAGGTATGGTCCAGAACAAAAAAATTATCACAATGACGAGGAGAATAAGTGCCTTTCGGCTTCGTTAAGGGTCTTTTTACACCCTTTATTTCTAAATTATTACAAGTTAAAACCCACTAGTTTCTTGCAAAGCCACGTATGACTCACTGTACACGTGTACAGTAAGAATCGATATGAAAGGTAATTTATAATATGCACTTAGAAAAGCTTTCGCGGCAAATTACTAAGTAGAATATTGACAATATTCTAATGTCATACTTACCCTAATGTGGTATTGATTTTCATGGTACAATGTTGTTAATTTATGAATGAACCTTGTAGAGCTTCACTCATGTGAATTCATACTCTAATTAGCTTTTAATTCTAATTTTGATAAAGATGCCATAACACATCGTCATCTTCATATTTAGCCTTTTCCAACTTTATTTTCAAAATCAAAATAAATGCGTATATTTTAACTAGGCCAATTACAGACACTTTTGAATTGTCGAAACAAAGACGAAGAAGCTACATACCCAGCCACAAGGCATATTAACCGTGAAAGTACTGTAGTTGCTCATTCCAAAGCGAAGAACTGCTAAAAAACTCCATGGACACTCTTTTAAATCAGAATATTATTGTTACAAAACCTTGGTTACATCATTCATGTTGAGATTGTACATTATGTAGACGAGTCGAACGTTGGGGCTCAAGTATACCCGGATGCAGCTGCATGCCAGTACCTGTTTTACATGGAACGACTGCCTGACCTCCTTATACCAGTAACTGGTGACTAAAATGTCAAATACCGATTACTTAAATACAAATACGAAAGTAAGATATTGTTTTCTATTTCTTTTATTTTTAATAGTTGCCGTAAATATAAGGTCTAACTTTTTAAACACGAAATATTTCAAGAGTAACTTCTATAGGTCGTAAAGTCACCATAGCAACGAAATTTTTTTTTTTATCTAAGTGTATTTTTATAAAAAAAAAAAAAAAAAATTACTTGACCCACAAAATAAATACTGTCTAAAGGTTTAAAAAGTAAAAAAAAGTTTAAAAAGTAAAAAAAATTTTTAAAAAAGTAAAAGTAAGTAAGTAAGTTTAAAGTTTGTAAAGGTTTTATGCAAAATGTCACAAGAATATTTAGAACTATAATAATTTCGAAAAAATAAAAACATTCAGAAAAAAATTTTTTTTTCGTTGCTATGGCGACTTTACGACTTGTAGAAGTTACTCTTGAAATATTTCGTGTTTAAAAAGTTAGACCCTATATACTAAAATATCAAAAGAAATTCCCGTTATTTAGTGTTTATACGGGGTGTAAAAAGACCCTTCACGAAGCCGTCAACCAAGCATTCTGTACATCAAACTAAGTAACTTTACGCAAAAATTATTGCTGGGAAACGACTTTTTTTTTTTGGGGTGAAAAATTACGTTTTACGGTAAAACTCATTATAACGGACTCAAAACATTGTGCTGATGGATGGATTGAATAATGCGGGGGTCGTGAAGGTGTTTAAAGTAAAAAAAATACACTAGAAACATGTATTTAAAAAAAAACTTGTGAAAAAGTTGGAACTTTGACCCCCAATAACTCCGTAACTAGAAGGTTCCCAGGTATAGTCTAGAACAAAAAAAATATCGCAATAACGAGGAGAACAAGTACCCTTCGGCTTCGTTAAGGGTCTTTTTACACCCTTTATAATCATTACTTACTACTATTTTTACAGGGACAACCCAATGCAATAGTGAAGCAAACTAACAACTTAATAACTATAACTGACAAAAAGACTAGTTTCCAGGCCAGTAACTATTTGATTCGAATATTTTGTACTGGCAACACTTTAGTTTGTCAGTTGAAGGTCGTGAAAAAGAAAAAAGTTGTTTCCTGTTACCTGGATTTTCTTCAATACTTCACCTAGGCTTTCCCGAAAGTCTAAATTAAGTCCATAGTCTCAGTAATTTATACATAAAATGTTATCCTTGTGAATTCACTCAGTGTACAAGCAGAAATGTCTACCTCCTCTACGTTATGTTTAATTATCCTCCTTCTGCAGGGTAACGCTTTGTTGAGCGCAAAGTAAATATATCTTCGTGGTTACCAAATGTTCTACCACACAAGTTAAACAGCGGACGGTTTTGTTCAACTTTTCATACCTTTTGATGAAAAACTTCGTGTATGGCTTATACCTTTAGGCGCTACGGATACGTAACGACTTTAGTATACGCGACTGTCAACTTTTTAAAAGGTTCTGCCGCAAAAACCTGTCAAAATAATCGCTGTTACGATGAATTTGTATCATATTTCTAAATTAAATATCTCTCTGTTTTGCAGTTAAATATTGATTATAATTTGCAATAAATAAAATAGTTACACTGAGTTTGAGGTGCAAAAAAAGCACATGGAAATCTTCCAAATGCTTTGTTTACATCTAAAATTGTTAGAACACCTTATTTAGTGTTATTATTGCAATGCTAAGTCAATATTTTAATGCAATACGGAGCGGTATTTCATGGTTTCATTAAGTAATATTAGTAAAAATCAAAATAGCGATATATTTCACAGCTACTTGCAACGTTGGCAACTATCAGAATGCATCCTCAACGCTTGCCAGTTGCAGCAACGTCTACGACTGCAGTTTCTTTTAATATTTAAAATTATATGAAAAACGTCATAAACAGGTAGTTGCGCGTAGCCAGTTGCTGGAATTCGAGGAAAGTTACTCTTTCTAGTAGCGCCTTAAGAGCACACGGGATCTTCTATCCCTCTCGCACAGTTGAAAGATTCTGTTAGCTACACAATTGATGGAAGGATGATAGCTTCAAAGTGAATGCTTCAGTAATATTAAAACGACAGCCATTCAAAAATCACAATTTGGGGTTATTCCGCCAACTAGCGAGTGAGCGAGCGAGGCGGCCTTTTCATACTTCGTTCAGCTCTTTCGATAGTTCGCGGTGTGAACCAAAGTATGAAAAGGAGAAACGATGCCTCGTTCACCACGCTCGCTTGCTCGCTAGCTGCCAGTGTGGCCTGCGCTTTAACCGGACTACAAAAGAATTGTATTCCCGTTTTCATTTTAAAACGTAAAAGCTATAAACTGGGTTTATCAACTTTGTGTGGCGTTTTTGTCTCGTCTTGTGAGAAATTTATTAAACGTTTTAGTGGTTTCCTTTGTCTGTTCTAGATATTACTTCTGATTAAAACTGTGGACACTAATGAAGTGAAGTTGCATCTCGGTATCTTTTTCGTTGGAAGGCTCCTAATGAGCTATACTTAAATGAAATTATACGTGGGCGACGTGCTTTTTCGTAAATAATTTTACCATAATGAATAATTTATTTATTTTTAGTTAGACATCTATGACTTTGATGCAGTTTTGCCACTTTTTTTTCGCCTGCATTAATACAAAAAACTGCATGTTATTATCATGATAATCTCATGTGTGGTTATTCGTAAGCAGCACGTTGCACCTACTATTTGTTAATAAAATCATAATTTTATGATTACGTTATTCACGAATAACCAACTATGAATCATTAGAAGTTTTTTTTTTTTTTTTTTTTTTTAATAGCCTTGTATGTCCCACTGCTGGGCAAAGGCCTCCCCCATATCCTTCCAGGTACTCTTCTCCTGCGCCACCTCGAACCAGCCTTCGTGATGCGCGTCTAGGTCATCTCGCCACCTCTTTCTAGGCCGGCCTTGGCGGCGTCGTCCATCGTCAGGCATCCATCGTGTTGAAACCTTTGCCCAGCGGTCGTTATGCATGCGGCTCACGTGACCCGCCCAATCCCATTTGAGCCTGGCAGCCTTTTTGCCTACGTCTGCAATTCCGGTTTTTGAGCGCAGCGTAGTGTTTCGTACTTTATCTGCTCTCTGTACACCCAGAATGCTGCGCTCCATTGCTCTTTGGCAGACTCCAAGGCGAGACTTTTGCGATTCGGTGAGTGACCAGGTCTGAGCACCGTAGGTTAGGACGGGCAGGATACACATATCGATGAGTTTGCGCTTCAGGGACATCGGCAAATCTCCCTTCATTAGCGTATTCATGGACCAGTAGCTTTTCCAGGCGTTGTCGATTCGGCGATCGATTTCCTTTTCCTGCCTGTTTTCGAAAGAAACTAACTGGCCCAAGTAGATGTACTCATCGACATAGTGTATTTCCTGCCCATCTACCTCGACCCTACGTTTAGTGCTGTTAGTCATAGTTTTAGTTTTTGACCGATTCATCGCGAGTCCCACCTTGAGGCTAGCCGTGCTCAGGTCTTGGAGCATGCTCTGTAGTTCGAGAGCAGTAGGAGCAAAGAGGACAATGTCATCGGCAAATCTAAGGTTAGTCAGACTCTTACTGCCGACTTTAACGCCCTTGGTCTTCCATGGGGCTGCCAGTGCCTGAAATATCTCCTCGAGGGTACTGGTAAACAATTTGGGAGAGAGCGGGTCACCCTGTTTAACACCTTTTTGTATTCTAAAAGAAGGTCCTGCAGAGTTCAGTTTAATGTTGGCGGAGCTATTGTAGTATATGTTTTTAATAAGATCGATATATTGTGTTTCAAGTTCCTGCTTTTGCAAAGATCTGAATATTTCGGGATGTTTTATGCTATCGAATGCTTTTGTATAATCTACGAAGGCCAAATATAGTGGTTTGTTGAATTCTGAGAATTTTTCCAAAATCTGGTTTAGTGTCTGAAGGTGGTCAGTTGTGGAAAAACTAGGGCGAAATCCGGCTTGTTCTGGTGGCTGATGTTTGTCCAGCTTTCCTTCAATACGATTATGAATGACTTTAATAAATGCTTTGTAGATGTGTGATGTTAGACTGATTGGACGGTAATTGCCGATATCGCTTTTATCGCCTTTTTTATTATTAGAAGTTTTACTCAATATTAATTTATTTATTTATTTAATTATGGCACTCCAACGACTTAATCACTAATACATTTTTGGAGTAATGCAACAGTTAAACTTAAAATCTAGGATGAATATGTCACTTACAGGCGTGCACAGCACTTACATAGATATTTCAAGTTTTATAATATTATATAGAGTACAATATAGGCTAAAAAAAAAACTAAATTACATAAACACTAAATTAAAAATAAAGAAAAGAAATAACTTCATCTATTTTGAGAAAAGAAACAACTAAATCTATTTTGACACAAATAAGTTCAAATTCTACGTACTGCCACGAGTTTTCAAGACTAGAATCAAGAATACGAAAGGGCAATAGCTCCTTCTCATTTGTTTTCAGTACATTTTCAATTTTCACGGCAATTGTTGTGCGCTGCGGCACGTGTTTGTACCTGCCACGTGACCTAAGCTAAGGTTCATTTTACACCGGTTTTCAAACACTACTTTTATAAACAAAAGAGCCTCAAATTTGTTTTTGTTACCTAGTTTATATTTCTGCTGAGGCAAATACTCTCCCGTAGTAATAATGTGTTCAGATATAAGTTAGTAGAGTTTAGGTTAACTAAAATAAGCTTGTCCTTATTTTTATTTTTTTAAGTTATTTCAGTTATTTTTAAGTTTTTTTTTTTTCAAATAGAACGGCCGAAGCTAATTACACTATTTAAACATAATATAATTTATTTAACGCAAACATGCATTCTTCTCACAAAAATTCAAACATTCTGACAGTATCACCTTCCATTCATTCGCAAACATATCGAGATCTGTGTTCGAGTTCAGGAGAGCGTTAATAGCTGCTAATGTCCGAGGAATAGGTGAGTTAAGTAATGTTGAACATTAAACAATAAAACTTCTGTCCTACATAATTATAGTATACTAGCTGTCCCGGCATGCGTTGCAATGCACCTTTTCCTACCCTACCGTACCCTTTTTACCGACTCTACCTATCTATCCTATCTACCTACCCTACCCTACCCTACCTATCTATCCTACCTACCTACCCTACCCTACCTACCTATCCTACCTACCTACCCTACCTACCTACCCTACCTACCTACCTACCCTACCTACCTACCTACCCTACCTACCTACCTACCCTACCTACCTACCTACCCTACCTACCCTACCTACCCTACCTACCTACCTACCCTACCTACCTACCCTGCCTACCTACCCTACCTACCTACCAGTGGCGAACCTATCTTACAAGCCGGAAAGCCGGGCTTGCCTAAAAATCAAACTCAAGAAATAAAAAAAACATTTTACAAAAACATAAATTTTTGTCAAACAAGAACAAAATTCGCTATCTCCACAACTGTGTCCTCTATGACAGAAATTATTTTTAATTCGCGCGCTTATTCTCCGATGCCGGCCGCGATACTCTGGCTCGCTCTAACACTATACAAAAAAAGAGTTAAACGTAGAATTTTAGTACGCAATCGTACCTACGCGCGCTCGCTAATGCTTTCTCTTTCTCACCCACTGGCTTGCATTTGGCTTCTCTGACCTTTCAGTTTTCCTAACAAAATGTCTCTGTTATGGATAACATTGGTAGGTACTGATTTGAGAATTTGTATAGAGTTTAAAGCTGGGCTTTTCTTTGAATGTGTGCGTGTAAGTCTGTGTAAGTTTGAGAGAGAAGTGTGTTCGCACCGAGGATGCGCGCAATTTATATGCGCTTCGCGCGAATTTTGATAGGTACAAAGTACGATTTCATGATAGTTCGTATTTTAGTTAGTTTTGAGCGATTAGGAACTGGTGCATTTGTTTTTTGTGGTTTTATTTTTTCGATTTCTTGGGATTTAAAGTTTTTTGATTAGTTATTGCCGTAATTAACTTTGTTTTGAAGTGAACACTAAAATTAATTCGGAAACGCAATTTTTCCTTGTGAAGGATTAAAGTGTGTGTAATCGGTACCTACTTAGCAAGATAAATACTTTGAGTTTTACAGAAAAATATAATCTCGTTACTTCACCTAAATAAACCTACCCCTGATTTGAATATTCTCAGAAAACTAAAACCCATAATGTGCATTTTAGTCGATCAGCGTAGGTTAGCGTGTTCAATGGCTGTTCGGCTGCTCTCATTCAAACAATTTGAAAATGTATCTAGTAATAGATACGTGGTGACTTCTGTGTACTTTGTTGTTTGTCATCTGTCCGGGGTAAAGAAGCGAATAATGAAGAGTTGAGTTGTGGCTGTTTACATTGTGAGTAATTACAAACATTTACAATAATGTGTAGTTAGAAACCAATTTATTGTTCGTGCGCCATCTCTAACAAAGCGAGGGAAACAATTACGAATTGACTCGAAGAGTTGAGTTGCTACATTTAAGTCAATAGATGGCTCTTATATCATTTACTTGATACTGACAACTTAATTGAATTAGTTGTTGTAATTTTGTGACGGTATATAAAATATGAAAAGTTAATAACCACTATTTGTATTTTATATTTAGGCATATTTAAATAATAGGAAAATAAAACCGGCGTTATTAAATACCAATGTCAGAACTCGGAACAGATTTTCTCGGTCAATTCCCCCCCCCCCCCTAAATATTTTCAGTTGTTTATTCAAGGCTTTGACTCGATTTCATGCCGAGCACGCCACTGCTACCTACCTTTCCTACCTATTAATTTTATAGCGTCAACAACACGGTAATTATTATGCTGTTAAAATGTAGCTTATATGACACGTTCGTAGATTTACCATAGCAGCGCCATCTATTGATTACTTACTCAACCCAGTCGAAAGGTATCGACATCTGTTAGAATCATTTGGAGTTAACAGATAATTGTGACTGTCAAATAATAACAGAAATAATTAGCAATAAATTAAAATTGTGACTATAATTTGAGATTTAAACTATCCTATCTCTCAAGTTGGATCGAACTGCACATGGTGTGCGAATTTTATTATAATCGGTTAAGTGGTTTAGGAGTCCATTGAGGACAAACATTGTGACACGAGATTTATATATATTGAGATTGTTAGAGCTCCAGCAGCTTGTAATACAGGATTATAAGCACAAGCATCTAACATTATGATACCTGTTGTTGTTAATTTAAGATTCATATTGTATTTCACCTTTTCTAAATAAAGAGTTATTTTTATATATTAACTAAGTGACAGTGGTGGTGCCGTCATTCAAGCCCAAAAGCTACCACTTCACCCAGAGCGGGAGGAGTCATTTCATGATTTCCCATCCTTAAAAAAAAGCCCATAAGCTTGGCTTACCCTTCAGTCAGTCTACAGTCTGTTTGCCCTATCGGCTCACCTTAACTTACCCTAATATTGGGTCTTAAGCACTCCACTGTTATTCAACACTCGGCTTAGCCCTAAAAATTAAAAATCCAATTGTGCGCCTTATAAGGCTTTATACATAGTTAAGTATCGTCTGGTGTTCGTGAAAACGGGCAATCGCTTTATAAATGTTAATGGTTGCAATTGTTCCACTACAGGGTCAAGGTCACTTTTCGAACTGGGAAAGCATTGCAATTGGCTCCTAACAGTAGCGTAGCGTGAAATTCCGTAGGGAGGTTCTTCAGTTCTATAGATAACACACGATCATCATCATCATATCAGCCCGGGATGACCAACTGCTGGGTATATGCCTCCCCTTTCTTCTGGCACACTTCCTGGTTCTTTGCGTCCCTAGTGTATCCAGGTGTTTCCCACGATTTTGACGATCCCCCCGACCACTTGATTATTGATAACATTTGCTTCACTTTTGTTCTTCAAACTCAAAGCTAAGAATAGTTGATTTTGTTATATAAATGTTATAGTTTATTTAATATCCGCAGTGTTACTCTATTATTTAGCAGATACCTACTACTGATTGTGCCACTTTTTTAGTGTCTGTACAATCTCTCTTTTGAACCTTCAAAGGGTAGCCGGTAGGAATAAAGTGGTACCCGACGACGCCTCTATTCCCTAATCTGACTTTTTGCTTTGGGATATTTCAGACATTTTATGTACCTCCGTGAGCCAGTCCAGGATAAACTTAGAAAACAATAATAATGCCTCTCCTAATCATCACTTCACATTTAAAGTTCTAGTAATTTGCGTCGCATCTTAAGATTATCGCGCATGTAAATTCCCATGACACACGGCCTCCTCTCTATGTGAGGATTTGGGTACTTATTGCAAGTTATTTTTTTCGCAATTCCTGAATGTGTATGTTTTTGGCATTTCTATTATATTATAATTCTACTGGTCGCAATCGCGATTGCTGAGCCAAGGTTAAGGTCTCGGGTTCGATTACCGGATCGGGATTTTTATAGAGTTTTTCAATCAAGAATTTCGCGTGATGTTATGTTATTTTATTTGCACAACATTCCATTTTAACCCATGTGCTTACAAGTGTGAATACGACCTTATACTGCTGCCAGTACAACGTCCACATGTTTACTTTTAAAATTGAATCTGGGCAGTACAGCGAGTGTTGGCTCTGTTCAACAGAACCATGTACTTGTACTCCATCAAAATAAAATGAGAGAACGCTGTGGACAATACAGTAAAGTTTCATACAATTTCAACAATCTGTATTGTTCCGTTTGATTACAATTGAATTCAACTGTGAATAAAGGCCACGGCAACTTTGTAGCGTGCTGTGGCACGTTTCGAAAACGCGCTTCTGCATCGTTGCCTTTGCACGATGCGCATCTGTGTCGTTTCTGACGACATCGGAGGAACGATGGGTGTAGATCCGAGAGTAATAAAAACCGGCTATTTGAAGACATTAATTACTTTTATTATAATTAAAATATTGTAAAATTTTCCATGTCATTTATATCTAACTATGTATTAGGAACCTCAACTGACTTTAATACCAAAATGTACCAATACTTATTGCAAATAAAATGATTATGATCATGATCGAAAGCTTTTCTGGTTATCTGAATCGCGGTTGAAACGCGACCCCAAAAAGTGGCCGTGGGCGAAGGTCCTTAGACACCCTTAACACCAGGGCGAACGATTCATACAGTTCTGTCAATTTGAATTTAAAATAGCTAACACAATGTTGAACAGATCACCAAAGCTCAGATGGACGTAAAGGTCACCTATCAACGCGGTAAAGAATCAAATGGTTCATATCACATCGGACAAACCACACATTTCCGATGATTTCAGCGTTCTTAGAAACTTCAAACGCCTAAGCGATCACAGATTACTCAGAATAAAAAATAAACACTGTCAGGTAATGTTCGAAATGTAACATGCTAGACTCAAATTGCCTAGATTTTGTTAAATAACTTTGATTGAAGTGATTCTTTCTTATCGCATGAAATAGACTATATTTGAGAAATGCTATGTGCAATTATTATGTTAGCAAATAAACGTGAATGTGGGTGACAGTACCATTTGAGAATGCAGCACTTTTGGTAACTATACCAATTATATAAAGGGTTTAAATAGACCCTTAACGAAGCGGAAAGCTACTTGTTCTTCCTGTCATTGCGATAATTTTTTTGTTCTAGACCATACCTGGGAACCTTCTAGTTACGGAGATATTGGGGGTCAAAGTTCCGTTTGTTGGAGGTTCATAAAAAATTTGCTTAAAGTTATTTAGTTTGATATACAGAATGCTTGGTTGACGGCTTCTTGAAGGGTCTGTTTACACCCTTTATATATTACAACTTATGGTGGTCTAAGAAGGCTGCATTAGGGTCCTATTAATCATTTTAAGTCATAGTAACGACACAATTTTTTTTTTTCTCTTTATTTAAGGGGCTTGTTCATTTTGAAGATGTCGCCGATAAAAAAAAAAAACAAATAAAGTCGTACAAGTTTCACTGAATTCTCATATTATTTCAAGCCCTCTCATAATAGGTCCAAAAAGAATTTAATTAACATTCCCAAATACGTATTCGAAACAATACAATAGCCGAGTAATAAAACCGAACCAATGGCCATCGCGTCGATTTGAATTCTATCCAAAAATAAAATGGAGTAACTGTAAATGTTTCATTTGAATTTTTTGTTTACATTTCATCTTCGTGGTACGAAAGGTATATGAAATAATAATACGCGGTTAGCACAAAGCCTTTTGGCGTATTATTATACGCGGTCAGTACAATGGCTTTTGGCGTACCTGTGTAAAGGTCAAGTACCTACTAACAGATGAAAAACCTGTAGAGTTAATTGTTAACATGGCTGAGTAACAGCCTGTATTTAATACTAGGTCCCCTCCCCCCTTTTCTTTTTACACAACGTCACTATAAATTATAGCCTATTTGTTATTCTGATGTATAAACTATATTACAGTACACTTTCATCAAAATCCGTTCAGTAGTTTTTCCGTGAAAGAGTAACAAATCCATCCTCACAAAGAACCTCGCTTTTAGCATTTTCTTTTCGATTTTTGCAATAGTTGTAAGTTAACATTATAATAGTAAGTAAGATAATTTTGTTTACTAAGTTATATGTATAAATCACGTTCAAAATCGTTACGACTAATGATGTATAAAACAAATACGACTAATGATGACTTTAAGGCAAAGAATAACATATTCAGCGTATTTTATTACAAAGTCTACAAGCTCTTCCCCTGTGACTTCGTCCGTGTGGTTTTCGTATGTCGACAACAGTAGCACCTACGAAGCCTACCCCTTACGGGGTAAACAAAAAATAATAATTAAAATCAGTCAAACCATTTAAGAGAAGGATTACAACACACGCACACCGGAATTTTAAAAATGAAATGCTCAACTAAACAAAAAATCACGAAAATATAATTTCTTTTTTAGAATAAAACCTTCATTGGTATAAAATATGACTTACGTAACCTACAGGCCGAAATTGTTTAAAAATAACAAAAAAGCTATTTATGGAAAAAGGAAAATTAAAATACTTTCCATTTTAAAAGGCATCACCGAACTGGCAATACAATGCAAAAAAATAAGATTTTTTTGCATTGTATTGCCAGTTCAGTGGACTTGAAATGATTAAATACTTTTTGAACCGAAATTGGTTTTTAGATATGTAGTTTCTACTATTTTTGGTATTTTATTCAATCATTCTTTGCATCGATGAAATAATTATTTAATCAGAACTCTAAATAAAAACTAGTAAATGTATTAATTTTGTAATAAGCTTAAATATGTAAGGGTGCAAAGAAACGCTAGCAGATTACTTTCATCACAAACTTCCATAACGTATTAATCCCCGAAGGTTTAGGCACAGGTGTACCTATAGTCCTCTTAAATTCCTCCAGTTTTGTTTAAATCCGGATGATGAGTGCACCCGGAGAGGTGGGCACGGATTGTCACTCACTGGACATCTGATGGTTGAAGGTGGTGTGACGATCTGATCTTGTTTGCGAGGCGAACATGGCAGGAGATAGCACAAGATAGAAGGGTTTAGAAGGAGAAAGGAGAAGCCGTTGCCCAGCAGTGGGACACATGAAAAAACATGTTTAAATCCCATGTAGGAGCGGGGCGAGCCTATTGTCATCCACCAGGCATAGTTCCACTGTTACTGAGAACTCCTGGTATTACAATCTTGATATTAAATCTTATAATTTCCGGTGGATGTCCGCACGTGTGTGCATTTAGCGCACTATCTGCGCATTTTCCGTTTGTCGTCGTAACTCTCGATATCATCGATCCATTCGTTTCTTTGTCGCTACTTTTTACATTTCAATACGTAAATATAGTTCTTAAGTTCTTACACGATTTTAGCCGGAGGTTACTTAGGCATTACAACTTAGCCGCCTACGCCAATTAAAAACGATTTATATTTTTAATTTTATTCAAAAGAAACGAGATTCCTTCTTCCCACAAAAGAAAGAAGAGGAAAGGAGGACGAAGGAGGTTTGCCATGGTAAAAAAGGTTTTTTTTGAGGTTCTTCTGGAACACCAAACATAGACAATTTTCCTGAGAACAGCATACCAGGAATTTCCTTTTCTAACGTGTAAGATACACAATAATCCATACTCCCACAGTATCCAAATCCATGCAAATATTATAATTGTTGTAAAACCAACTCAGACTGTCTGTTTTACATTTTCACACATAAATGGCTGCATAAATTTGGATGAGGCACACGGATAGGCCATCACAAGGGTTAGGACTTAAGAACAAAGGATCCTTTTTTATCGCGATAGTACGATCCCGTGAGATAACAATAATATAATTTAAACAAAATGACTGTGATGTAATTTTATTATAAGAAGACTAAATTAAATTTAAATGTAAGTAATTGAATCACCTTTGCCACTAACATAATGTAGTACTTAAGTACTAACCTACTCACTAACCCATATGGACTTTGTTGTTCGAAATAAATAAGTATTTGATTTGATAACTTGACAAAAGTTAAATAAAAAGTCAAGTTTTTTTTTTCTCAGCCTTCTCTGACCCACTCAGGATTATTATAATTTTATTTCTGTTTTAAAATTAAACCTTCTTTGGTATGAAATATGATTTGCAATAAGAACCTACTGGCCGAAATAGTTGACAAAAATATTACAAAGCCTTATAAAAGCTGAAAGAAAATTAAAATATTTTTTTATTCCAAAAGGCGTCAAACAATTGAATGAATGCAATTTTTTTACGCTTTACTAGTTCGGCGGCTAAAATGATTAAATACTTTTTGGACCAAAATTAGTTTTTAAATAAAAACTTTTTTAATAGTTATTGCGAGTCTGCTCGTTTGTGAATCTAAATTAAGATTTATGCTTGTAAACACAGATGGAATTCAGTGTTTTTAAACTCATAGTGGCTGAACACTGCCCAAAAAAATATGTAAAATAAATTTACAACTGCTTTTCCACGAGCCACCTTTGTGGCGACTAGCGAGTGGAAATCTAGATTTGACCGGAATAAGGCAAAGCTCTTCGTTATGAGTTATTTACTTGCATTTCGTTCGTAACTTCACCTCTACTTCGTATGCGGTCCATCTCTTTGATTAACCACATTGAATCAAAGAGATGGACCGCATGTTTAATCCTTCGTAAAACCGAGCTTTAGTTTGTTATCAGATTGTTTTGAAAGAAGAAAATGTAAGTCAGATAAATATGCTGTAAATAAATCCCTTAATCAAATCAGCCTAGCCCAGAATAAGGGTTTTTAAATAGGTTTCGTAGTTTTGAGCTTTAACGAAAGACTGACTGTGGTCGCCATTGTACAGACGCCAGCACATCAAGCTCCCCAAATCTGTCAAATTTTCCCAATCAACCTTGCACACCTGTGCACTATGCTGTCAGCTCTTTGCCCACTCACACTTTGCAAACTGGCTAAAGTGGTTAAAGTGGTGACGCGCATCTGCTGAGCACAAGGTCCAGGTTTCGATTCCCAGGTCAGGCGAAGTGTTATTGGGGTTTTTCATCAGGAATTTTTCAGTAGCAGCCACAAAGTCTGTATTTGTGCCTGGTTGGTGGCAATAGGCTCACCCTTTATAAAATGGAATCTAAACATAACTGGCGAAATGTGGGTGTAGGTACACCTTTGCCAAACCCTTTGGGGATTACAGGCGTGATGGTATGTTATGAAAAGTTGTGTGGTAATCGGTTGTCATGGTATGGGCATGTGATGCGGAGTATTGTAGAAAATGTGTCGTGAAGAAAGTTTTGAATATGAATGTGGAAACGATTCATAGACTGTGTCAAGGGTGATTTGGCTAGAAAGGAAGTACCTAGGTGATTGCTGTAATTACGAGTAATAGAGACGTATGGAAGAAAAATAAGGCATGATGCGCCGGCCCTATATCAATTGGGATAAGGGCAGGACTTAGGGCACAGGCACACCGAAAATTCGTACGTTGTTTTGCCTTTTCGTCTGGTTAAGGCCTAACCTGGTGTCAGAGTTTTTATACCGCCCATTGGGCTTTACAAGCCGTCGAGAAATATCTCTCAAGCCTGATGATTTGGTTTCCTCACGATATATTTGATTATTTTTGGTTTGTTTAAAAAATGATAATTTCGAAGAAAATAAAGTAGAGTTGGAAAAGTTCTCAATTTCAAATCCGCGATTCATAAAGCGGGTGCTACTCTCAAATATTCGGCGGCAATAGAAAGATAGAAAGAAAGAAAAAAAAAATATTTGTCGCAGGGACATGACGTGCATAAAAACGAAATAAGTTAACAAAATCATAAGCACAACAAATATTATAAATACAACAGGATAGAAACAAAGAAAAAAAAAAGTTAACAGCTTGCACGTCGTGACTGCGACAAGCAGGTTACCAATAGCAAAAAGTAGTCCCTACAAATACACAGGTTATGCTGTGTAGCATCAGCTTCTTCTCCACTGACCTTCATAATTTGTTCAAGGTTAGGTTGCATTAAAGTAGTTTTTATTACAACCAAAATACAGATTTCTCATAAAATTACGCCGTGTTTTGCAACTAAAATAGCCATAATTGCTCGTTAATCCGCATTAACACCGCCACAAGCATGTTTATATCACATCCGTGGACAGGATCGTCTTCCTGAGTCTGTGTCACGCGTGTGGCGCACTTCCTTTTTTTCCACCATGATTATATTCTTGGAAAAATACAGCGAAATACGGAAATAGTTAGAATTATAACTGTTGTTCTTACCTGCTTGTCGCAGTCACGACGTGCAAGCTGTTTAACGTTTTTTTTTTGTTCCGTCCTGTTGAATTTATTAATATTTGTTATGCGTTGTATGTTTATTGTTGTTTTTTTGTCATTTTGTATTATGCACGTGCGACAAATACATTTTTTTCTTTCTTTCTTAATAGCGATACGTGTTATTGTTTACACAACATAATATCACGCTTATAATCCTTGAATTGTACCTAAATAATACACCTACATTTCGCCAGGTAATAGGAGACGAGCCTATTACCATCTCTCTCTCTCGTTGGTCTAGTGATCGTAATCGCGACTGCTGAGCATGAGGTCCTGGGTTCGATTCCCGGGTCGGGCAAATTGTTATTGGGATTTTCCATCAGGAATTTCTCAGTAGCAGCCACGGAGCCTGGATTTGGGCCCGGTTTATGACATATAGGCTCGTCCTCTACTACATGGGACTTAATATAATTGGTGAAATGTGGGTCTACACCTCTGTCTAACCCTTCGTGGGTTACAGGCGTGATGTTATGTTATGTTATTTTTTGTTTCTGCTCCGTCTTCATTGTCAACTTTACCATCAAAATATTCGTCATCAAAAGATATTCTTTCCACACTCGTTCTATCACCGGTATCATTTGTGAACGTCTTTCTGTCATCATTTTATTACGATTTTCTGCCAGCTTTCCTATTGAAAATGGACGTTTTACAAGATTCGTTTCAGTTGCATCTCGAAAAGGCGACTACTTTGGTATGCTAACGTCATTTCTATTCGACAGAAAGTGTCACCCGTTCCATGCAATGTGATTTGGACACTCATACAGACTGCGAATATTCGAGTTATGTGAAAATTCAATAAAAAGAGTACTCTTGCATGTGGGACACTGGTTCCGCAAAACTTTTGTTAGATATTGATGACAAAATCTTATCGCTGAATTTTTTGTCCGAGTATAAATACATCGTGTATTAGAAAACGTCACGTTTCCGAAAAATAAGTGCCTAGAACTTTGCCTGCGACTTCGTCCGCTAAAATTGTGATAGCTCGGCTAATATGCATGATATAAATATAATTTATAGCCTATAGTACCCACGAATAATGTAGCTTTCTGTCAGTGAAAGAATTTTTAGAAATGAATCGTTTGTTCCGGAGATTACGCTTACATACAAACTTTCAAACAAAAACCTTTTTATAATATTAGTATAGATTAAAGTTATACTAATGGCGCCATCAATAAGCAGGTTCTAACTTTAATACCAATTGATTAATACAAGTTGTATGCGTGGCTGTCATTTAAAAATAAAATAAAATGGCGGACATCAAACAGGGCAGGCTCCACACTAAAATATTCAACGCCCTTCCGCTTCTCATAAGCAATTAAGTACGTTTCACTCGCCGCTAACATCATTATTCGGTTGTTATACAACCCGGTACCCACTCTTAATAGAGACACACTCAGAGTTGCCCCATATATTAATGTGTATATTGTACATACGTGCACTATATTTAACTGGCAAGTAAATGAATTAGCAGCGGTCGCGGCGCACCTCTAATCTTGTTAGAACAATACATTTTCTTGATGGCAGTACTCTAAGTTGCAGGCGGTGGACTGGAAACTTGTGGGGTAAGGTTTCCTAGGTGTGAGTAGCTGTTTGTATTGTTACCATGATAACTTCCCCTCCCTCCTCCCTCCTCAAGTCGTATTGCTCATTACTGAGGGTCGTGATCCTCCCTTGAAAACATCTTTTCCCTGACGATGTTTCGCCATCTCTGTCTATCCTTGGCCAAATGAAGCGCTTCATGAACTTTCGTATCAAGATGAGCTTATCTGGTCGGACCATTGCAAAGGGTTATGACCTCTTGGCCGTTTACCATCCACCTTGCCGGTAACCATCAATTGTTCGAGGTTATTGCCATCTTTTCTCGCTATATGGCCGAAAAATTCCGAAACTCTGCGGAGACAGGTCGTAGAGAGTCTGGTAAGGCCAACTGATAACTTAATGAAAGACAAGTGCCAATTTTTCTACTTAGAGACCTTTTCAAAATTATTTTACATGTGACAGCTGCAAGTCTGCAGCGCAAAAGCAAGTTTATTGCAATACAAATAAAGATCACTGTGAGTGAGACCTGTCATTGGAAAGAGCCTTATGTTAACGAGAATACGTATAGCTGTCATTTTCATATTTTTGTCAGTGGTGCAAAAACCATTGGTAAAATGTCAGTACAAGTGGTGAAGAACTGTTATTGTTAATGGTAAAACAAGACACACTTTCACTTCGCACAAATCTTTCTTTCTTTCGTGTGATTAGTGCCTAACCTGATCTCAGAGTTTTTATGCCTTCCATTGGCCCCTAACTTGGCTTTACCTGCCTTCGAGAAATATCTCTCAGGCATGCTGGTTTGGTTTCCTCATGATGTTTTCCTTCACCGAAGAGATAATTATACAATACGCACATGAATTCGAAAAATCAGAGGTGCGGGTTTGGGTTCGAACTCGAGACCTATGACTTGGCAGTCCGACGGTCTCACCACTAGGCTGCTTTCACGCATAGAGAGATATAAAGAAAAACACTATAGAGCTGTCAAAACACAACATATAAAACCTTTTTCGAGACTTTCTTATTTAAACTCAATAAGGAGCCAAGTACCTTTTGCGTGTGCATTACGCCTAAGAGATACTTGCCGTCCCAAGTTACTCCAAGTTTGTACGAGTATGTTTGTAAACTCACATTGCGCAAGTTTTCCCAGGAATGTGACAGCTGCCGCCGGGAAAATTATGGGAGGTAGACATTATTTTTGGAGAATATACACTGGTAATTTAGGCACGTTACTACGGAATGTAGTAACTTTGTTTCCTTTTTAAGACTTGTAAAAATAACCTCAGTACTTTTTATAGTTCAGTTGCAAACAGCATACATATTATTATGCTATTTGGGAGACGTGGCAAAAATCTTGTAAAACTGGATGGCATCGAAAGAAAAATATTGCAAGCCCAATAATCTATACTGAAATACGAATAATTAAGCTTAGGGTTTGTGTGAACGCGGTAATCTCTGGATCTAGTGGATTTGAAAAATCTTTTCTTCATTTCATGGCCCAATTCTTGAAGTTAGCGTTTGCTGAATAGCCTATAACCTTATATACAGTAACAATTTGGTTAAAGTATGGAAGAAGAAGACCCCGTGTGCTGTGAAGTGCAGGAAAATGAGGTACCTACTACCGCGTCCACTGACGGTCCACCACTTTACAACCTTATTTTGAAAAAGGTGCAATTTGCATGAAATTGAGGGAGATGAATTGTCTTATGGTGACTGGCATCTACGACGTTACATAAGAAATAATAATCATACTTGATGTCACAGAAATCGTACATCGTGCAAGCAGAGTTATCCGCAAGATTAGGTTAATAAGTACAACAGTAGAAAAACAATCGTTACACGCCCACCAGACACGACACCCGGAGTGTCGGGTCGGAGGGTCCTTCTTTTCAATAGACAATGAGAAACTTTACACCCTGTCATTATCTTAAGCTGCCATCAGACGAACTGCATCGCAGCAACCGCGCGCAGTAGATATATTCATCGACTGCGCGCAGTCCATCTGACGGCAGCCTTAGTCGCCTAATTCATTAGATTGAGCATCCTACATGAAGATCTCCTCCATTCGCTAAAGAGATTTTTATAGACATTGCTGCGTGTTTAAAATTATGTTTTAAATTAATACACAAACTAAAAATAAACGGTATTTTCTTTTAAACCTCAGATTAACTATATTTTATAATTCAAACAATCTGAAACTACAGTCTGTTCACAGCTTACTTGACCTAACTGTCAAATCACACTCACTCTTTACCTACATAGCAATGAGGTTGCTGTCACTGTCAAATCTATCAAAATCACCGAGATCTTTACCCCCGTAACAATACGGTTGCTTTTGAATTGAACTGAAGTCAGAAGCAAAATCATCGTAGTTCACAATGAGTTTACTTCTAGTGCAGTTCAGCCGGTTGGTTGGGCTTTGTGTAGCTCTTGACAGGAAAACTTCCGTGGAGCCAAGCAAAGTTGCACACAACTGTCGTAACTTAACCACCTGCCGGTGACTGCAGTTGTAAAGGGAGGAAATGGTGTGTCAAAGAGTTCTGTATCGGGTCAACTGTGTCGGGCATAGACAATACTTATTGTATGAGGTTTTGATTACTACAGTCGTCTCACAGTTTATTTACTGTTAGCTGTTAGGTTGGCGAACCTGAGGTGTGTATTAAAAAATATGATTTTCAGGGGAGTAAGTAAGTATGTATATTTATTTGCATAAAATGTGGTATATATACTGGATGTTATTAAAATATTTTAGTGCAGGGCACATTCCGCCATTATAATAATTAGCACACAAAGGAGAATGGGCAAAAATGTATGGGAGTTGGTCTACCTGCTCAACACTAACGCCATCTATGGGTATTAGTAGTTATTAAGTAGTTGATCAAATTACGGATAGCTTTTATGCCGAAATCTATGGGAGATTTACAAAAATAACTACCAAAGATATTTATACAAAACCTATTTATTTACTATTCTTTACATTTATAGAAGACTGTCGTCTAGTATGACATGACTGAGATGAGCCGCAGGCGGTGTAAATACATCTTGATGCCGGGCCCAACACAAATACCATAAAATCGATATTACATGTGCACATGTACCGATTGTACAACGTCCCGTCAAACACGTGCAATAATAATATTTAAACGCTTCTCGTCCTTTTGCTTCTCTATTTATTAATATTTACGCGTAGTATCTACTGCTTAGCTCTGCTATGACGCGACTGGATCCGTGCCCTCAGTAGAGACATATTACCAGTTTCTGCTTCTATTCCGAATTCATTCAAATCCTGGAGGTTATAGTCCCTGTAAACTTCTATTGTGTAAATACTATCATCAATTAAATGTTCAGCACAGTATGATCCGGCTATTTTAATATGGTGTGTGCCCAATGCAATGAGAATAAGATGTTCCTCTTCCAACTGAGGTAAATCTTCAAATTCAGGTATGTTTGCTGCCATACGAACAAATGCGACCCTCTGGTGATATAAGTTTTTTTGAATGACATACTCCGCCAAGTTGCTTTCCAATTCTATCCTTTCGTGAATTATATTTATAATCTGGTAATAGGCATTATCATTTATTGGCAAGTGAAAGGCAGTCAAACAAATGCGCTACTGATTTATTGAAATTGTCAATGCGTAGGAATTTAAAATCCCGTTTGAACCTTCCGTTCAATACTTCCTTAAATGATAGTTCTAATGCGCGATTTATTTGCTTAAGCAGTAGATAGTTGTGAACTGTTTCTTTATTTACTGGGTGGCATATGTGCTTCGTAGGCGCATGCTTCCAAATCGGGTAAGGCATCCCTAAAGCCACGATCCAGAACGAGTACGTCAATCATTGAAAAAGAGACATTACTACACACAATAAGGAACGGCTTTCATAGATTTCTATACTTGTGCAAACTATAACTCTGCCGTTGAAAAAGGAAATTGCTGCTTTTTGAATATATTTATGAATGTTCCATCACAAACCGATATTAGTTTAGTTTGCAAGATCTATTAAGTGCATTTGGTATTAATAAGTTTTTAATCAGAACTTCGTTTCTTGTTATGTGATCGATCCGCAAGTGTATTGGCACAAAGTCTGATAATAGGCATTCTCTCGCTGTTACTAATTGGCGTTCGAATGTTCGTCGCGATATTTTCAATAATGACGCTAAACGTTCGTTTACTTCGCCAGTACGAAGTTTCATTAAATAACCGCCTAAAACCACGTTAGGCTTATTCGACTGCTCTAGTAATGACGGGGTTTGCTCGAGCACTAATCGAAACTCAGAGGTCGTAATTCAAGTCCAGTGACGTAAGTCATTGTCATCGATAATATTCAAATCAAAACTGAACACGGGTGAAAGGTTTCCAGTGCCGTTTTATAAATTGATATTATATCAAGTATATGATCATTAGTAAAATCTTGAGTCACGTTGCTGTCATTTACTAACATGTCCCAGTCTTAATTCATCAAGTATTCATTACAAATGCGAGCACTCTGCGGTATGTAAAAGTTGAAATATGAAAGCATGTGAACTTTTCTGCTGTTGGGAAAATAAATAAATAAATACAAAATGACGAAGGAATACACAGTACATAACAACAAGCGAATGTGGTCTGCGCTCGCGCTGCTCGCTCTTTCCAACAAAGTGCACGCGTCGAATTTCGTGGGGTAGCCCCCCCTTCCCCCCTCCCCCACCCTCTCGGGAGTGTGCTCCATCAGTTCGACATGGTTGCTGGTCACTTATGTAGCTATAGTTAATGAAGATTTGCATTATTGTTCTATTCGGCGTAATTATTTTGCTTTATTCTTATTCTTATTCTTTATTGCACACAACATAACGAAAAAATACACATACAAATTGCAATAATATAGCTTATGTACAATGGCGAGCTTAACCCAGAATTGGGTTTTCTTACAGCAAACCAAATTTTGATTGCGAAATTTGCGTAAGAGGATATACCTATGTGCATTAACAGAACATCTTATTACTTAAATTAATAAATTTTATAAACTAAACTACATACATACAGTATAATATACGTAATACATACAATATATATACAATACAATGTCTATGTTATGTAGAATCCTATTTACCTACATATTGATCATTTCGACAGGAAATGTTCCCTTATTCCTTTCCTGAACACTTCTAACGACGGGCTATCCCGCAAGGAGTGTGGAAGTGAATTCCAAAGGCGCACAGCACGAACAGTAAATGATCCATCATACCGACTTGAGGAGTGAGGAGGGAAACGAAGGAGAAGAGATGATGATGAGCGACAAGGTTTACCTCTTGGAACAAGGTACTCAAAGCGTTCCCGAAGATATGAAGGAGCTTTAGAATTGTGAAGAATGGAGAAGAGAAAAGAAAGAGTGTGACAATCTCGACGCTGCCGAATAGGTAACCACTTCAGCTGCTTCCGAAATTCCGACACATGGTCGTACTTACGAAGCCCGAAAATGAAGCGGATACACAAATTCTGCAGACGTTCGAGAAAAAACGTTTTTGGGAAATATCTCTGGAACCCCACTGCCTACACCTTAACGGCCATATAACAAAATGAAGTACACACAAAAACCTTTTCAACGACGTATGTTACATTTCTGTTGAGTAGGTAGACCAGGTTGCTCATTCTCCTTTAAAAACATTTTTTTTACTCTAGGTACTTACATTAAAAAGAACTATATAAGTATCTATATAACAAAGATATCAATATTACAATTTTGTTAGTATTTTTGTCATCATTTGAAAATACCAAGCAGACCTGCATCATTAAATAAAACAATAATAAATACAAAATAAAAACACAAAATAAAAGTACCTGCACCATACATATCTACATCTAAAATTATAACCATCGAACAAAACAATAATAATGAATCATTAAAGCTCAGGTTAGCCATTGCCACAGATTGCGGTAAATAAACTGTGACAGGACTAATAGTCGATGCCATTTTAACCTGTTCAATAGGATCCAAACCGGAATTTCTTTCTAGAATTCTCTAACCAGTACGTCGCAGTTACAAAGACAATGCAGCACAAAGAGTAAGGCGGATGGGTGGTAGCCGCAGGCATCAGATTTCAGTGCACAAAGCCGTCACAAGTCGCTGCGGACGCTGCGTATCGCCCTGTGCCCCGGTCACAACCTCAGACGCGCGAGTTTACTGTCGCGTCGCGGTGACGCATATCACGCGATTTTTTTTCACTGTTGAGCAGTCGCTTTTGCGCAGAGCAGTGGTAACGGAACCCAGGCAGGCGCGATACTTTGCCAGTTTTCATCATAACTGTTCTCAAAACGGTGAAGAAAACAATCGTGAGGAAACCGAGCGTGTCCTAGAATCAACATTTGAGGAAATGTGACATGTACCAACTCACACTGGGCCCGCGTGGTGGATTATAGTTTATGCCACTCCCTCTCACAGAGAGGAGGCCTGTGTCGCAGCAGGGGGAACATTACAGGCTGTTTTGGTCTCGCAACACGCGTATCGCTTCAGCGTCTAACTCGTGGCCATGGGGTATCTTTGCGTCCCCGATGCGCCCGGCATTGTGTCAGGTTGATGCACTTAGTTGTTTCAGTGCAACGGACTGCACGAACTTAAGTAAGTACATAAAGTACAAGCTGCACAAGACTTCAGAGTAATTCATGTGCGACGACAGTTACGAGTTTGAGTTGTTTATTCAACAAGATGCTGAATAAAACTTGTCTGGTGGGGTCGTTCCACAATCGTCTCGTTTCACAACGTTAGTAGTAACGTTTCACGAAATTATTCCAAAATTCAGTAAATGATTTGGTTCTAGGACATTACGGCTTCCTTTTAAGAGCAATGATACACTCACTTCCTTCCTAACTATCCCATATCCATAATAATATTATAAATGCGTAAGTAAGTTTGTTTGTTACCTTTTCACGCCTAAACCACTGAACCGATCATCCTGAAATTTTGCATATACGTTGACAGGTGTACACAAACGGACATAGGGTACCTTCCATCCCGAAAAAAAGTACTGTTCTCGAGGAAAACAACAATAACGTTCTTAATGTTCTTATGATAATAGATGGCGCCACGTTTCTTGATTGAATTATATTATTATACAACCTGAATTGATTGTCAAATTATAATGTAACGCGAGCGCGAGCCGCGGGCAAAGGCTAGTAACATAAACAAATGAATGTGCATAACTTGATTCGAACCTGCGATACGTTACCACTGGGTCTGCACTGCAATCAATAGTAGTATTATAATCCCATCTCACAAATGTAAAGCGACGGTTATTCCGGGTAATATATTTTCAAAACAACATGCTTTGCACGCCTCCTGACCTTGTGCTCTGCGCTCAAACTCCGGGTGCAAGCGATTTTCGCCTTATGGGTGATCCACCACAACCGTCCGTGTTTGCACCCAGAGATATTTATCACTTGAGAATACCAACAATATTGCATCGCTGACAGGTGCGCGATCGTTTAACATACAGTGAATACTGATTACTGACAGCCTCAGACAAGAATGTGAACGGATGCGAGCTTGAGAATAGGACGTCCAGCTTTATTTACATTGTTTGTATAATTTTTTTTTTTTACTTTTTTTAAAAAGTCTGACAACCAGTCTTACCAAGGGGTATCGTATTACCCAGTATTAACTGGGTTATGGAGGTCAGACAGGCAGTCGCTCCATGTAAAATACTGGTATTCAGTTGCATCCGGTTAGACTGGAAGCCGACCCCAATATACTCGTAGTTGGGAAAAGCTAGGCAGATGATGATATAAAGACTTTTTTAATAGACTTCGATTCCCAGGTCATTATTGGTTTTTCCCATCAGAAATTTCTCAGTAGCAGCCGAGGAGTCTGGATTTCAGTCCAATTGAAAGCAATAGGCTTACCCCCCCCCCCCCCTATCACGTGGGACTTAAACATAACTGGAAAAATAGGAGTACTATCAGGTACACATCTTTTGGGGATATTTATTATTATCTGTTTGTTTTACTTTTTTAATACCAGCCTACTTACTGTTTCCTATAGATTTTCCTATCCATGAAAGATATCTCTCCCTGTCTGACGTATGAAAGTACCTAGTGGATGCCACGACTCTGTTGCTCTAATGGCATTTTGAAGGAATCCAAGTGGTCAAGCTAAAAGTTTCGTAAGACAGTTAAATAGCTAAAAAAACATAGTTTTCGAATTTAGCGCAAAAAAGCCATAAGCCAAATGTTTCAAAGTCCATTAGGTACAAAAAAACTGTTTTTTTTTGGGTCCCGTAGTCAATAAGGAAAGGAACCCATATAGTTTCGCCATGTCCGTCTGTCTGTCCGCAGCTTAGCTCAAAAACTCTTAGTACTAGAAAGCTGTAATTTGGCATGAATATACAGATTAGTTATGCCAACAAAATGATAAAATAAAATTTTTGGGCGGTTTTTTTAATTATTGAAATTGCCTTCCAGTCCAGTTCAAACAACCGCAAATCCGCGGCAATATAAATTATCATGTTATTTTTATTAATCCCACAACAGAGAGCAGAATTAAAAATTAATCTTTAATTTTCCAGAATTTTTCACTACATTGAATAAGTAACGTGTTGGTTCAACCTTCCATATCATTAAATGTGCAGAACAAGATGGAGGATTTCAACTCAATGAAGAAGTCAAAAGTTTTAATTTTATACATGACAATCTAAGTTTTGTTGTTAATACTAGCAAGGTTGTAAAGTTTGTTGTAATATAAAGCTAACTCAACATCGTCGTTAACATAGCTTATTCTGAGATACTTGACAGGTCCTTTACCACGATGCCCCCCCCCCCCCCTGCCCCCTTCCCATTAATTATTTCTCTCGACAAACCAACCCGTCAGGAATTTACTCGTCAGTCGAGTGGTCTGTTGAGTGGACTGCTGAGCTTGAGGTCCTGGGTTCGATTCCCGGGTCGGCCAAAATGTAATTGGGTTTTTCTTTCCACGGCCATGGAGTCTGAATTTGTGCCCGATTGATGGCAATAGGCTTGCCGCCTATTACACGGGACATAAAACATAACTGGCTAAATGTGGGTTTACTATGAGGTACACCTCTGCCTACCCTTTTGAGGATTGCAGGCGTGATGTTATGTTAATAAATGACTAGTATGAAGAAGGTTTTGTCCAGAGAGTGCAAGAATACAATAGGTAGGTTATCATCACAGCGATTTGATTCCCAAATCGGCCAGTGTTGTTAGATTTTTACCATTAGAAAATTCTCAAAAGCAGCGGGGAATCCGGATTCGATACCGGTTGATAGCAATAGGCAGGCCCCTATTACACCATTGCGTAAAGGCTACAACCGTGATGTTCTGATACATGTACAGAGATTTAATTGTAGATAGCACTTGCATCGCGATAGTTTTTGGCACAAAGGCCAAACCTCTCTTGGCGAGCTGCCGTACACCATGTCCAAAACCACGGAAAAAGCAAATAAAACACCACCCGAATTGGAGTAGCTACAATTATAACGTTAGTAGTTTATCTATCTACATATCTGCCAAAGTTTTTCTTGGCTATGTTGGGGTCAGCCTTCAGTCTAACCAGAGGCAGCTGAATACACGTATTATACATGGAGCGACTGCCTATCTGACCACCATAAATTAGTTACTGGGTCATATACCACGACTGGGATGAGGTTATACCAGAAAGAGATTTAAAACATATAAAGGGTGTAAAAAGACCCTTAACGAAGCCGAAGGGTACTTGTTCTCCCCGTTATTGCGATATTTTTTTTGTTCTAGACCATATCTGGGAACCTTCTAGTTACGGAGATATTGGGGGTCAAAGTTCCAACTTTTTCACAAGTTTTTTTTTTAAATACATGTTTCTAATGTATTTTTTTTACTTTAAACACATTCACGACCCCCGTATTATTCAATCCATCCATCAGCACAATGTTTTGAGTCCGTTTCATTGAGTTTTACCGTAAAACATAATTTTTCACCCCAAAAAAAAAGTCGTTTCCCAGCAATAATTTTTGCGTAAAGTTACTTAGTTTGATGTACAGAATGCTTGGTTGACGGCTTCGTGAAGGGTCTGTTTACACCCCGTATAGAGCGGACATTGGGAATATTGTCATACAATAATTTTCAACCTGAATATTTTCGATTTTGGCACACGAATGGTACCTGACAAGCGGGCGTATGACACTAGACAGAACGACTTGTTACTAAGTAGTAACAAGTTTTGGATTACGATTATCTTCGTCATATAACCCGTCTATAGCTCGGAAATATTTGAATGTCTTTGTTATACCAGAACGTTGCGGTTCTTAAAGAAGATGTAGTGACAAAAATTGAATATGCTTTGATGGTTTGGTCATGTGGAGAGGATGAATGAAAGGCCACTAACAAAAGGATTTACAAGGCAGATGTGAGAAGCAGCGCCGGGAGAGGACGTCCTAGAAGGACATACACTGTCCTTATTGGTGAGGTTCTTCAGAAATGTCAAGTACGTAATACTTGCAAGCCGCCTGCGCTTTGGCGAAATGTGGGTGCTCATTTACGGAGACACGGCGCGTCAGGCGGCGCGTTGCGCTTGGCGTCGCGCGGCGCGTTGTGCGTTTTTTCCGTTTACGGAGAAGCGGCGCGTGCAGCGGCCCGCGTTATCACACGCCCAAACACAAACATACGGCAAGACGCGGGGCGTGCACCGCCGCGTTGACCACAGCGGTATCATCTGCGGGCAACGCTTCATTTCAAGCAAACGCGCGTAACATCGCTTCTCCGTAAACGCTCTCATACATCGCCATATGTTTGAATTGAAAGCGGGCCTCGCTGTAATACGCGCCTCGCGACGCGCCGCGTCTCCGTAAATGAGCCCTGGGTGTACTACTAATCCTATGCTGAGTGCATAGGATTACAGATGTGACGTTAATTAACTGTAAAACAAACAGAATTCCAAACGAAAACGTTTCCCTCATCATAAAATCAAAAAGCAAATGGGAACGTTTATCTACTTACTTACCACTGAAACTCGAAGTCCCAAGGCACTGAATTATGGACGCAAAAAGTGCCGTTAATAAAATAGAGCCAATATTCCTTATTGAATCTCGGTAACGGCCCAATAACCATTCTCCTTGCCCCTTTAACTGACGGCGAGCTAATAAAAAGTACTGAAGACACTTCAATGTAAATTCCTTGGCTTTATGTGAATACTAGCGACCCACCCTTGCTTTTCCCATTTATAGTAGTACTGGGTACGGATTGTCTAACATTTTATTGCTTAATTAAATTGGTTGCGAAATATGCAAGAGAATTCTTAATTAACATATAAGACAATCTGTATTACTGTGTGTGTGTGACTGCCTTGTTGCTGCAAGAGGTCCTGGGTTCGATTCCCAGGTCGGGCAAAGTGTTATTGGGGTTTTTCAGTAGGAGCCATGTAGTCTGGATTGGTGCACGATTGATGGCAATAGGCTCGCTCCCTATTACATGGGACTTTAACATAACTGGTGAAATGTGGGTATACTATTAGGTACACCTTTGCCTAACCCTTCAGGAATTACAGACGTGATGTTAAGTTACAATCTGTACTAATATATGGTATAAATGCGAAAATAACTCTGTCTAACTGTCTGTTACTTCTTGAAGCCTTAATGGCTGAACGGATTTGGATAAAAGTCACACGGATAGACCACGACTCGATATAGGACAAACAAACTTTTTATCTTGGTACTGCGTTTCCGTAGGAAAATCACGATAATCTCCGATTTCCACGCGAACGAAGTCGCGGGCTAAATCTAGTATATTTTATGTATGTTAAGATGCCACTGGAATATTCGTAATTTCATGTTCTAGAAGGGAATGGAAGCGATAAAATTGCGTTTATTGTTGTACAGACATGTTTGTGTGAAGATTGTGCCTTAGGAATGGTTATTAGGATAGGAACCGTCGCTATGGCGACACTAGATAGTTTTATTAAAGCAATTTTGATTATAAGTGTCTGAATAGACAGCCTCGACGGTTTAGCTGCTGCAAGCGCTAATGCTAAGCAAGAAGACCTAGGTCCGACTCCCTAGTTGGGCAAAGTGTTATTGGGTTTCCATCGGGTTCTGGAGTTCACGGAGTCTGGTTTCTTGCCCGGTTGATAGCAATATCCTCGTCTACCTGTGATACGAAATGTGACAGCACTGACATATCCTAACCTAACGGGGATTACAGGCGTGTTTTTGAGGTAATTAATAAAGTATATAAGGTTTAATTTATTTTATTGTTTTATAACAATGCAACTGGACGATTTTTTACTTGTCTCTTGAATCTTGATGACAAAAAACGTGTGTGCCCAAGATCTTTGCCGAACGTGCAAGTCGTTCCGACATTGAATTTGAAACAGTTTGAACATCTTTCATTTTTAGTAGAATTCGACAGTTACCTAAATATTTGCTTGTACTTGAGGAAAAATCTGATAATGTAGTCGGGTAGAAGTAGATACGGTAATAAGGCACAGGCAGTTATCATCATCTGCCTAGCCTTTTCCCAACTATGTTGGGGTCGGCTTCCAGTCTAATCGGATGCAGCTGAATACTAGTATTACATGGAACGACTGTGACAACCCAGTTAGTACTGGGTAATACGATACCCCTTGGTAAGTCTGGTTGTCAGACTTTTTAGGCCACAGACTACCTGTAACGACTATCAAAGATCCACAAATGACACCCGGGAACAACGGCTTAGCGTGCTTTCCGAGGCACGGAGGAAACTCGGTATGTAAAGGGTGGTCGCCCATCCACAGACCAACCTAGAAAGCACGGCTTAATCTAAAGATCGACCCGAGCGGCTGTTATTATTTAGCCACAAGCTCCTCAGGTCAGATAATAAAATAGTGGTATTAATCTGCATCCGGTTAGACTACAGTCTAACCTATAAGAGAAATTCCTAATGGAAAAACTTGATGACTTGAGGAAAAATGTGAATACCCCGGCAGTGATATTATAAAATGCTTGGCGCTTGGCAACTATCCAAATAAACATTACATAATTCTCTATGTAATTGTGCGCTATTCATACTTGTTCTCAATGTGTTACTGTTAGCATTTTATGAACTAAAATATTTTATAGGCCTATTTTTCAACGCCTCTATTTAAACTACGGGCATTAATTTCCAACAATTTTATTTCCTGGAAACAGTAACTAATTTACATTGTTTTGAATTTTGACTTTTAATTTTAGAAAGTTTATATAATTGCTGCGGAAAAACATTTCATGGACAAATTCCCATTTTTTTTTGTTTTCGGTTGGGTAATCATCAAATGACCCCTCCCGCTCTGGGCGGAGGGGAAGGGAGTGTCAGACTTTTATTGACTAAAACCCATTCATGTTACTTCTTTGCCCTTTGTGTTCCAGGGCCGTGGTATCTCTTTCAAACAGTCCCGCAGCCCCGGCAGGACAAATTCACTATTAGAGAATTCTTTTGAATAGTTTTAGGCACTGACATTTAAATTTTTTTCCAGCGATAGGCGGGAAAAGGCAAAAAAAAACGTAATCCAATACTTTTTACTACTATAGTTGCTGCCAGTTAAGATGGCAATGGCGGTCATTGACCCACCTATATTTATTAAAGTTCTTAACTTCGAAATCCACAAATAAGCCTGTTCATGTCTTGAATCGTCATCTATCGTGATCTTCAACATTTTTTATAATGAAAAACGATACATGGTTCATTTGTTTTGGTTCGTACGAAGAGATATTATGGAAAGAGCAATGACCGCTATTGCCATCTTAACTGGCAGCAACTATAGTAACAAATCGGTCTGTCTAGTGTCACATACCCGCTTGTCAGGTAGCATTCGTGTGTCAAAATCGAAAATTTTCGGGATCAAATGTATGAAAATATGTCCAATGTCCGCTCTACAAGTATTTTAAAGCTCTTTGGTTGTAGTTAAGAACTATTCAAAAACTGTAGCATTATTTAACGATACCCACAGCTCTCAAGAGCCCTTACCACTGGTAGCTTGAGTTGGGCCCTGATCCTAGTGGGCTACAATTTTTTACACTTATTTTTAAAAGTTATTTTTATTTGTTTAAAAAAATTAAATAGGATGTAAGAAGAATGAATAAAGTTAAAACTAATAATAACGAATACCCCATGCAAAGCTCTTAGCTATTTAATTATAAAGAGATATTTAAAACTACGCACCGGATCTATGTCAACGGAGCGATTTTGCTAAAAATAAACGCCCTGTACCAACACAGTCTATTTTTTGCAGATATGTTATTGCCCTCGTTAAACTGATCTGGATCTGAAATTCCATACAGGTAAGGATTACGAAACATTGTTTAATAACAAAATTCTAGTATTTTTAAAGTTTGTTAGCAAAGAAAGATATTCCTAGAATCCGAATAGAAGAAAAGCCGAGAGAGTTTTGAGTATGAATGTGGACGGGTATAAGACCAAACGAAACGATAGATGGACTGTATGAAGGATGATATGGCTAAAAAGAAGGTGACTTCTGAGATGATGAGTAACAGAGAAGTATGGAAGAAGACGACATGCTGCGCCGAACCCAGATAATTGAGAGACTCGGTTTTTGTGCCTAAATAATTGCAGAAAAAAGCAGTTGTCACAATCATACATGTTTATTCACGACATTCCCTAGCCTGGCGTAAACAAAGCTAGAAACACGATCCAAATACATCTATCTATATTTAGACGAAATATGATCGATCAAATCAATTTCGTCTTCAAAATATCATCATACGATTCGATCAACTGAGTTACGTCATTGTTCTTGGATTATTTTTTCAGCAATCTTTTACGTAATATTCGTCTATTTATAATCTCGTTTATTTACTAGGTTATTTCGTCTCTATTGTCTGACGTTTAGAGGCACTTCTTGAAAGTAATAAAGAGGCCGCACATTCAATCTTAGATACGATTGTTTACGTACAGACGACCCGAAACTGTCAAATTTTCCCAATAAACCTTGAACCTAATACTTTGGCGATAAAGTTGAAAATCTATTAAAGAAATTTGACAGATTGTAGTAGCTTGATGTGCTGGCGTCTGTACCTAGTAAGTAGGTTTATTCTGTATTAAAATGTGCATTTATTATTTTAAATGTCGTAAGTCCCTCATGTCTTTAATGATAAGTTTGATTGCTAAGTTTGATAAAACGGGTGCCGGGACGAGCATTTCAGGCATGAGCGAGCGAAACGAGCCCTAGGACCCAAAGTTTACCTATATATGTACAAGTACATACAGTACCCTCCAAAAGATAGTCGAAATTATTCATGTCAGACGTTACGTCGCATTATCCTTTTAAATCCTTGTTAGCAAATGTTTGAACTGTACATTAAACTAAATCTGTCTGAACATAATATGTCCTTTTTAAGGATTGGACAAAAATGGCGCCAGCAACTTCGTCTTTTTTCAGCGTCCGACCGCGCCCTACATTGAATAAAACTGAAGATATCAAAAGAAACTTATTTAGGTCAATTCATAACAATTTCACTTCTAGTTACATTGTCAGGTTTCCATTTATATTTTATACCTGAAAAATCTAAAATTCTCTAATATTATATAAGAGATAAAATTTGTTTGTAGGGGATAATCTCCGAAACTAATGATCCAATTCTAAAAATTCTTTCACTGGCAGAAAGCTACATTATTCATGGGTGCTATAAGTTATACATTATATTCATATCATGCATATTAGCCGAGCTATCACAATTTTTGCGAACGAAGTCGCAGGCAAAGTGCTAGTAAATCATATAGCCATTAAAATGAATACGTACAGTCAAATGCATTATCCCATTTCATTTCTTTCAGAATGGCCTATATGCCTCGTGTGTGAGTGATTACTCATCTTTTATGACTGAGCGATACTGAGTCATGACTCATAAATCATAGGGGACTATTTAACAACCAATATGTCAAATAATATATGGGTGAATATCACAGCAGCAAATTTTACGTGTCCACGTTGAGAATCGAGGTGTAAAATGATAGGATGTTTCTTATTTTTTTTTATAGTGAACTACGTAACTTGGTTCAATTAGGGCCACATTTTTTGTTTTTATAAGTATATATAAATAATCAGGACAAAAAAAAACACCTTAAAATTCAAGTTTGGTGGCTTGTCCCAGTTCCATTTTTTGATATAATTGCATTCACCAAAGTAACAATTTGGGGTAAAATAGCAAATAAACAATTTCCTTCGTATATGCATAAGACACACTATCTAAAAACATTTAAACCATATTAGGAAATCTAATTTAAAAGCACAGGACACTCGATCAAAGTTTGTCCAAGCAAAAACCAAAATTTTCGTGGCACTTTTTCAATTTACTATAACATGAAGTTTCGGGCGTGTGTGATCAATCGTGTTTTATTATTTCGTATCTCTAAGTCTTGAACCAGCAGTTTCGCATAACAGGTATGTGATTAGTGCTGTGATTACCCCCCAAAAACGTAAGTACTCACCTTGGGTGGGAAGGGGGACAAGAATTGTTCAATTTTGGTGGATCGATTTGCTGTCGATTTTAAAGTGTTTTAATACGTAAGCTTCACGTTATAGCTAGTGATTAGGGTTTCGTATAAATCAGTAACATCAATTTAATCGGAACTTGAAACCCCTATTTTTAAAGATTTTTTTTATGCCTGGTCCCAATTTTGGTGGCTCAATTTTGGTGGCTTTGGTGGCGTTTTCCCGCCACCAAAATTGAAAACGAGCCACCAAATTTTAAGTATGTACTGTATATGTATGGTTTGTACCTATATAGGCAGTTTTTACGTTGCAGGACAGTTTTATTAGCAAACAAATAAATGTTATGTACTTGGCAGTAAGTAAGACCAATTATTATAAGGGTGGCATACGATGAGAGAAGATTTATATTTGAAAACTACAAATTCCTTTCTTAGATTTAAAGACTGATTGTAGAAACCATTAATCTAGTCTGGTGATTAGCATCCAAATATTGAGTTAAGGTTTTTTAGTTTAACTGAAATCTGCAGAGCGTAGTCACTAGAGCGTTGGTGAAATGGTAATGATCTGTTTGCTGTTTCACTGTGTCTCTCCTTGGATTTAATTTTTTTTATTTTGTTTGAAACAACAAAAAAATACATCATAAAGCATTGAGCCCAAGCATAGCCCTTTCCATAGCTCGCTGAGTGACCTCGAATTTATGGACCAGCCGTACCGAGAGTGTCCACGTTTCAGCCCTATAAGTCATAACAGGCAGGATGTACTGGTTGAAGACCTTAGTCTTTAGGCTCTGTGCAATACGCGACGAGAAGACCCAACGAAGTTTCCCAAAAGTTGCCCAGCGCAACTGAATTATTCTGTCAGTCTCCCTCTTAATGTTGTTCTTACCAAACTGCAGAGTTTGCTCGAGATAAACATATTCTCGAACAACCTCGAGAGAACCGCCATTGACAATAGGTCCTGGTTCCGGGGGACGTGTTCGTTGAACATAACCGGGGTTTTGTCCAAGTTCACCCTGAGATCAATGCGTATTGATGAATCAATTAGGCCATCCAGCATGTGCTGCAAAGTCGAGCATCGCTTCAGCCAGTTTGACGATTTCAACTGCAATGCAAATCTCAAGTTTAAGATGTACTCGCCGTTGATGTTAATGCCAGGTGCGTTGGTGAGGGGCTGCGGGACTGTAAGGAACATGGACACAAGTCTGACACTCCCTTCCAATCCGTCCAGAGAGGGGGGGGGGGTCATTTGATGATTTCCCATCCAAAAAAAAGGTGCGTTGGTGAACCATTTTGGCTAAATTACGTCCCCTTGGCTCACCCCCTGACGCAATTGGATATGCTCTGTTTGCTGGTTCTGAGTTTGAATGGTTATTGTGGTGTTTTCATAAAGAGTTCTCAGCACTTGGATATATCGCCAGTCGACTTGGCATCGCTGCAGAGACTCCAGAACTGACCAGATCTCGACAGAGTCAAAAGTCTTCTCGTAGTCCACGAATGTAAGACACAGCGGCCGATATACTCTTCGAACTTCTGTATGATCTGCCGTACTGTGTGGATGTGGTCTATGGTGCTGAATCCTCCTCGAAACCCGGCCTACTCCGGTGGCTGGAAGTCGTCGAGTCTTCGCGCTAGATGATTCGTGATGACTTTTGAAAACAGCTAATACAAGTGGCTAAGGAGCGAAATGGGTCAGTTATTCTTGAATAGGGTCTTGTACCCCTTTTTAAAGAAAAGAACGACCACGCTCCTACACCACGCTTCTGGAGTTCTCCCAGAGAACAGGACCGAGTTGAAAAGCTCCCGTAGCTTTCTTAATACAGGACTTCCTCCCGCTTTCAGGATCTCAGTCGTTATCCCATCCTCACCAGGCGCTTTTCCATTTTTAAGCTGTCTAAGTGACGCCCCGATTTTGTTTTGGCTAAATTCTGGTAGGTCTTTTGAGGAATGGCGGGTTAAGGTGGCTTTGGCTTTTTCCTTATTTTCGGGATCAGGTCGAGATTCATGCGATGCGTACAACTTGCCTTAGAAGTTTTCGACTTCCGACAGAATCTCCGGCTTGGAAACGACCTTATCTCCACTAGATTTGGTATTTATTACCACTTGGTCTTTATTATTAATTTTGTTTAAAATAAAAATATGTATGTTTTTTGTTTTCGTTTTTTTTGTGTCATAAACTCATAATGATAGATCAGATAAATAATAATAAATATTTTTTAACAACTGAGAGTTTTATTAACCGATGAAGTTATTGATGAGAATGAGAATTTGTGAGATTAGAGATTAGATTTCGATTGATAGATGATTTAGATTAGATTACATTGAGCTTTATTAGTGAGATTGAGGTTTGTGACGGAGAAATTAAATTTTGGTGCCACTGATTTTCAATTTTGGTGGGCACTTTCGATTTTGGTGGGCGATTTTCAATTTTGGTGGGCACACTAGACTTTGAACTTAAATATCTCAAAAAGTTATCGAGATTTTCTGAGCCCTCTTGAAGATCCTTCCAGCTTGGAGTTTCTTTTCTTATGACAGCCCCTTATTTTTCACGAATAATGAAGAAAAAATTTCGCCACCAAAATTGAATAAAAATGCACGTTGTTGATATTCACCCATATTACAGCTGGCGTGTTTGGTTGCCAAAGAATTATTATACAGTTGTTATAGTGATATGTCATAATCGGTCACAATATCTGTTAAATAAGTAGGACTTTTGTCAATATTTATTATTTTGAAAGCCTATAAAATGTGCTCACTATTGAGAATGGACATCCAAATAAATTATTAGAAAAAAAACATGGCTCGACCGAAAGAGAAAGAATTTTTAATTTTTGATGTATGAAAAAAAATGGAAAAGCCATCGACAATAGTGAAAAGGATGATATTTTTGTATGAAAATCACAATAAAATTTTCTTCATTACTAAATTGCAGCCGTGCGAAGCCAGGGCGAATCACTAGTTTTCTATTAAAATACAAGGTCACAGACGTAAAGCACCCATTTCCTATAATAACCGTACCTACTGCCTCTCGGATCGGCACCACCTCACCATATTGTTACTAGCTGTTCCGGCCCCGAAGCGATGCCATTACGGTGGTTATGAGTGTGCGTCGCCGTATGTAGTTCCTTAAAAAGAATCTCAAATGGATTGAGTTGAGGCAATGCTGATCCCTTACAGTGCTTATTACACACGCGCACATTACACAAACTCGTAAAGCATTGAAATGTGAATTTTATGTCGAGTTCTTTACGATAGAATTTTTAACATGGCCATTAATGTGCGTGTACCTACATTACGCGTTACGTGTAGTCGATCAGTCATGCATTCTTTCAAGTCATCATCATCTGCCTAGCCTTTTTAACCTTTTGACCGCCATAGACACATAGGTATACGTGACAAGAAACCGCGTGCCCTGTACGCCAAACGGCACAAATATGTGACAAAATATTTTGGCGGTCAAAAGGTTAAGCAATAGAGTTGATCCACATCTATCATCATTGAATCGCATTTTTCAATCTTCTATCCTTTTCTGACTCTTAGAACCGTCATTTGCTAGAGCCAGAAACAGAGCGTGCTGCCGAGCGCATCGTCGATGCTGAAGCGTGCTGCAGCACTCGCACTCTGACTGCTTTGAGTCTGTGTAATGTACGCAGTCCCTAACTGTGTTGACCATAAACTACAACTTTGGTTTCGAAACCTGCTTTTAATTGTTTTTGTCTGTTACAAAACACATTAACAGGACATTTAAAACACTGTTATAACAACCATTAACAGCCGTATCACTGAAAGCGATCTGTATTGAAAAGTTAAAATAATACCACCATTTTGGTAGTAGAAACTATAGAAACTCACAAATGGTACTAATTTTAGGTAACTATTTTTAGGAACCTTTTACTGACTTATTTTAGGTTTAGTGATCGAAACTGCAGGCTGAGCAAAAGGTTCTAGGTTAGATTCCCAGGTCGGACAACATTTTATTGGGTTTTTCTATTTCGAAATTCTCAAATAGAACAATGCCAATAGGCTCGTCTTAAATGGGAGTTGGGACTTAAACAAACATACATGGCCTACTGTGCCTTACCCCTTGGCTCAAATTAGCGTGATGTTATGATATTTCTACCAGCGACACTCACCACGTATTGTGAGTAAAAAAGCGCTATTAAATATCTAATTATACCGGGATCGTTGGCAGCTGCGCGTCGATACTAGGTACCATTGCTATTTCCACACCACGAATATGAAGCTCGTATAATAATCACTGCAATATCATGACTTCCTGTGTATTTATAAGACTGCATAATGGAGGAAATTGTGAAAACCTGTCTGCATTAAAAAACAAACTAACGTACTAGCCACGTTCGTATGTTCTTCGTCAATCCGTTTGCGAATATGTAGCCTCCGAGTGCATGGCATGATTCAATAAGGTATCTACTTCTTCATCTGCCTAGGCTTTTCCAACTACATAGGGTTGGCTTCCAGTCTAACCACATGCAGTTGAATACCAGTAACATGGAACAACTGCCTAAGCGTCAGTTAGTACTAGCTGTACTGGGTAATACGATGCCCTTTGGTAAGACTGGTTATCAGACTTTCGGGCCACTGACTTCCTCTACCTGTAACGACTGTCGAAGATCTAAAAATGTCAGCCGGGACCAACTGGTAACAATAATACTTCTTGAGTTGTTTTATTTTCAACCTCTCTTGTTTACGCGGTGGGTTTTTATTTACTTTTTTTTTCAGTTCCTCATTTCAGACTACTATTATATAGTAATAAAACTCAATACCAAGTCTATACAGTTGGCAACCTAACTTCTCTCTACTAATAAAGTACACCATACAGCATCGCACTTAAAAACAAAACACTTCGGGTACTACCTCTTTTGTTTGCCACCTTATTTGGCTAAGGGCCTGTTTCACCACCTACGATTAAGCTCCCGTTAACTTACTTGCTATTTTATACAAATTCTGATCCATTTTTGAATTTATTCGGTAAGTTCTGTCTATTCATCGTGAAATTGGCCCTAACTCTACCACATTTACAGGTATCTATAGAAACGTTGCTTACCACACTGGCTTCTAACTCACAGACCACTAGCAGAATCTACGACGGGCGATGGTTTAACCACAATTTAGAGTTAGACTCTTTTGTAATTTACTGTTGAGTCTAAACCACCTCTGTATCTCGGCACCGGCTTACCACAAATAATGGCCCACCTCACTGACCTGGAAATAAAAGAAATACAGAATTTAAATCAGTTGGTATAGAATTAGGAATTCAAGATTGATGGCAGTAGGCTCACCTCCTATTACATGGGACTTAAACATAACTTGCGATATTTAATTGCAATAGGTTCGCCATGTACATTACACCGAGAAATTGGTGTACATAAAGGGTGTAAAGAGACCCTTGACGAAGCCGAAAGTCACTTGTTCTCCCCAACATTGCGATATTTTTTTTGTTCTGAACCATACCTGGGAACCTTCTAGTTACGGAGATATTAGGTCAAAGTTCCAATTTTTTCACAAGTTTTTTTTAAATACCACTTTTAAAGGTTTTAATTTTACTTTAATTGACTCCATGACCCGTTTTCTAATCAAAGCATCCATCAGCACTAAGTTTTGAGTGCGTTACATTGAGTTTAACTGTAAAACGTGATTTTTCACCCCAAAAAAAAAAGTCTTTCCCAGCAATCATTTTTGCGTAGAGGTACTTAGTTTGATGTACTGAATGCTTGGTTGACGGCTTCGTGAAGGGTCTATTTACACCTTGTATTTAAATTAAAAAAACGTGGCGAACACATAATCTTCTCCTGTTTTAGAAGTCGGTTAAAAATAACACTATGGAACATATTATATCTACTGAATTAAGGATACTTAATTTGAAGACACACATAGATAAATTACTACAACTTTTCAAACAGGTAAAGAAAATAGTTTACATTAAATGTCTGATATAACGTCAACACATGTAAGACGCATGTTTTAAACACGTCGACAAGCGTGAAGGACTTGTACAAAACACGTTTAGTATCACAACTTGTATGTAGGTGTAACCACAGATTATAAACACAAAAACAATGACCGTATAATAGACAAACTTCAGCCTTCGGAACCCGACGAGACCCGAGTCTACCCGAACAGTCATCACCACAGATATAGATAGACCTAGATAACGCAAGTATCACGATCTGTATGAAAACCAAACGTGCCATTTTTTGACTACCTCTTATGACGTGACAAGCACTATTTCTAAGCCGCAATGTGATACGAATGTTTTGTTTTTCTCAAATTTGTACAGATATACAGTTTTTACAATTTTTAACAGCACAATTAACCATTCAACATGTTATACACCGATGCAGACTGAGCGCGAAAGTGGCCACTTACGATTTTTGTACGTAAGCTAGGCACGCGATTAGGCACGCGAAGCAGTTGCTCTTGCGTTATCTAGGTCTATCTATATCTGTGGTCATCACATTTACACAGGGTGACCATTTATGCCGATTCCAATTACTTAAACTTGAACCTTCAGAGATTGAATTATGACACAAGTTCGAGGACCCAACCCACGTGAGACGAATCTAACCGACGATGTTTGTATAAGAGAAGATGGATATTATCCTTTGCTTAGTTCGTTCGCTTTGTTGGTTCGTTTGGTTGAGTGAGATTCGTGTTGAATGGAACACGTTATTCAGATAGATTTGCTTTTGTTGTTTAATTGACTGAAGTGGGAGTCTGTGAGTTACGTGTGTTGAATGATAAAAAAACTTTCTGCTGGAGTTTAGACTACAGGATGGTATTTTTGTTTAGAATAGAATAGAAACCCAGGTGAGGTGTAGAGCATATTACGATTAAAAGGGTCGTGCACATTCAATGTTATGAATGTGTCCGATATGACAGGATTTATTCCGTTAGGCTCGTACATCATGTGGGCAGACGATAGGTTACGTGCTATGAAAACACAATGGATGCGATACACTGTTTCTAGCAAAACTAACGAATTACTTGAGATTACAACTTAACACAATAATACGGGGCACAATGAATCGGGTACTGTTCCAAGACGTCTCAACTCCGCCGCGGTCAGACATTGCATGTCGCCCTCGCCTCGAGCTGAACATCAGGGCTCTGTAGAAGCACGCTGTAGTGTGGGTAGACTTGTATAAGTAGGTCGCATGATGTCACCACCGGCGTACTTGCGATTCATTTTATGTCCATACTAACGACCGGATCCGACATATGCATAATATTTAGTTTTAATTCAACGAAACACATCCAGCCCCGGTGTCCGCAGCTAGTCCGGTGTCCGCAGCTAGTCCGGTATCCGCAGCTAGTCCAGAGTCCGGCCTGACCCGTTTGACTGAACCTTCACGGTGTCATTCAAGTGCACGAGTCCTTACCACGCGAACAAAGAAAAGAAACAAATGACCGTCTTCATGGTTATGTTCGATATACACTGCTCGATAATAAAGGAGGTGCAATATATTCTCGGTAAGTGCGCCGCTAATGGGTTCTATGCGAGCTACTAATAGACGCTTTTATCATCTTGCTCATATAGGCCACAAAGCTGTTACTTTTCACGAAAGCACGTCAATCATTGCATTTTATACCTTATGGAGAGGTGCTGCTCGATTTTTGCGATCCATTTCATCTATATATATAAAAATCAATTGATGTTCGTATGACGCGCTAAAACTCAGAAACGGCTTGACCGATTTTGATGAAATTTTACACAGTTGTTCTTCATAGGTCAGGGATGGTTTATAAGGTAGTAGGTAGGTAGTAGGCAGGTGGGCTGAGTAGTAAAAAATACAAGGAGGTAGTACTAGGTAGAAATAAATTGCATTGCAACGCATCCGGTACAGCTAGTACCGAATAAAATTCATTTCTTTTAATTGTTTAATAACCATTAATCAACCAATAAAAGGTAGGCGCACCTTGTCTTGCTCCACATCGATATCATGTGGTGAAGCTGTCCACAACCTCGGGCACCATGGCCTGTCCTACTACAGGGGCGCAGGTCGCATAGCACGGCACGCCAGCATCAACGACATTATTCGTCGAACTCTTGGCATCGCCCCAGGCGTACTAGCGGTTTTAGAACCTAACGCCTTGGTACGTGACGATGGGAAGAGACCAGACGGTATGACGCTGATGTCTTGGAAGATGGGTGGAGCTCTTACGTAAGTGGTTTTGATGGCGGTTAGGCTAGATTGGAAACTATAAGTATTCGTCATGGAAACCATGACCTAGATTTTTTGTTTTGAAAGTGTTTGTGGCTTACCAAAAATCGGCAATGAACAATGCCACGTGAAATGAATCAATTCTTGCCCGTCATTTTGCCGAACCAGGCCTATTGGCGCAGCCGTGAGGCATACAGTGTTACATTTTTTGTTTAGTTTTTTTTCTTTTATTATTTTTGTTTTATATTGTGTGCACTTGTGGCATGAGCCAAATAAATGTATTTTCTTTCTTTCAATTCCACAAATTCCTGATGAAAAATCTCAAAAAAACTTCCCGACTGGGAATCGATTCACCAGACCAACGAATAAAAAAAAAAGCAGAAGAAAATAGCATAACATAATAAATAGATTGTTTATTTATTATCAGTCATTTGTTCCCACTGTAGGGCTAAGGCCACCCTTCCCTCCCCCCCTTTTCCCCAACCAGTGCTGTTATTCGCCAATCCATGGCGGAGGAGCTTTGGGCTAAAATAACCACACAACGGGTCCCAAACAGCAACGCGGCAGGTCCCAAAGGTGATGGCGGGACGAACTCAACTCTTTTCACAAGTATTGGCGAATAAATAGATCATTATCATTCTCTTGCTTTTTCTCTTGCCTCTTGCGAATAAATAGATAATTCTGTTCTAAGCTTTCACGGCTTACAACTAAACTTATACTGTCACTTACGGGATATCTTCCGTCATTGTTCATTATTTTGAGCTCCCGATATTTCGACGCCGTTACAAGCGCCATGATCGTGAATTGACCCGTGATCATGGCGCTTGCATCAGCGTAAGTGACAGTACCTATAAGTTTAAATTGATAATTATGTAAAAAATAAATAAACGAAAAAAGAAAACAACAATTTATATGAGGCTCTAATTTTATTCGGGCGATTATAAAGGCAATAAAACCTTTTATCACTACTTAAGTAGAATTGATAACCAGATTGAAAGTATTTACATAATTGTACTTAGGGACTGCAGGACAATCTACTAATATAAAAGGTCCATTTGAATTATCTGCAGAGAGTAGTAAATACGTGCCTAGACTCAAAATATATCATTTGAAGACATACCGAAAATGCCCATTATGTTCTCCAATGCTTAATGGGTTTTTCCATCAGATTGTAGAGGCTGGACTTGTGCCCGGTTGATGGCAATAGGCTCCCCCCTATAGCATGGGACTTTAACATAAGTGGTGAAATTTGGGTGTACTATTAAGTACACCTCTGCCTAACCCTTCGGAGACTGGTGTTATGCTATGTAGTACTTCCCGTATTTCGATATTATTTGTTTGAATACAATATCTATAAGTATAATTGGTTGATCCATCTGGTTTTAATAGACTTTATGCCAATCAAAATATCTAGAGAGAATTTCCACTCTGTAAACAGTCGTTTTTTCCTAATGACATTACTTTTGTAATATCCAACGCTTTTCAAGAAAATTTGGATGAAAGATATGATTTCCTTCACGTGGCATTGTGGAGATGGAGACATTGATACAAATGATTAAATGTAACCACCTGAGACAGACAGATAAAAAAAAGATTTTCAAAAGATTAAAAGTTAAGGTTTATCTCCCCTCCCGTATTACATGCCTTATCAACAAACCACAGTTCTATGAAAGTTGTTTTAATGTAAAGTCAGAGATAGAATAACTGTGAAATGACTATGAATAATTGTTTGTAGGGAGGTTTATTTCAATTTTTTTTTTTTTAGTCCCCCGGTTTGTCTCTTAACAGGCGTTGCACAGAGGGGGCTCCAGACAGGTCTTTTAAGAGGAAACCGTGCCTCCTCCCATGTGCGGATGGTGACCACCGGGGTAGTTTTACTGAGGTACAAATCCCACACTCCCCGGTGTTATCCCCAAAGACCTGTCGCATTTTGAAGGTTTTACCCCGTGAGCAAAAAAAAGGTAGGATAATTAGTGAACTCCGTCGGAATCGACCTCAATGTCAGCATTTTAGCCGTTAGGCTATTGAGTATAGTCTGTTTTTTAATCTCGGAGACTAAATTGACAAGTGAAAATGTCAAAACTGACTTCAATGCTATTAAAATCTATGTCAGTTTGCCATTTGTACTTGTCAATTTAGTCTCCGAGATTAAAACACAGACTTTAGATACTCAGACAGCATTACCCACCTACTAGATTATGGGAACTAAGAATTTCGATTTTTCTGTGATTGGAATATTAAAGTAGTAGGTACAATACAGGTGCCAGAATCGAAATAGAACCACAGCCAAGGTCAGACGATCATTAAAATTTCGGCCATCGATCGATCAGCCATCTTTACGGCACGGTGTTACTGTATATTACATACGCGGCATATTTTACTACTTTCCTGTGACCATGATTACCACGTATTAAACGCCTACTACCTACGTGAGCGAAAAATGGGCTGAGAATAAACTTCATAAACTGTTCATAGAATAATCTACAATCTGAAACTTTATAGGTTACAGTTTGTAGACAGTACGAGAAATGGGCGAATCGTGGAAGAAAGTTTTCTTCTTACTTCTTTAATATTACATTACCTGCCTGCCTACGTCCAGCCGAGGTTCCTCGAAGAGACAGAGGATTCACCTACATCTCCGTAGATTTGTTGTATTTCAGCGCCATGTGACCTGTATGAGTTCTTTTCTATAACATTTCACAGTCATACAAATCGTTGCAATTATTCTTCAATTACCCCAAAAGTTACTGGCACGTTTCTTCACTTTTAAAGGCATCCACGTGACGCTCTACTACGTCCACTCCTCGTGAACCTACCAAACCCTCAGAGACAAAGAAATCTTTACTTCTACTTTACTATACCGCCACACCCACCATAAATCCCACGTCCTCCTTGAGTCCTACCCTAAGACGCGACAAGACTATTACAATTTCGTATTTACATAACCGAATTACAACTTGGAAAAACGAGACCCATTTATTTACGAATTGTGGGCGACGGAAAATGAACAGTGGGCAGGGTGCCCGGGTCAGACGGAAAAAAAGTCAGTAGGGTAAAGTTCTGTCAAGAATTGTGCCCACTGTGCACGGTGCCCACATCACACAAGCTAAGAGCTAATGAAAAGGCCTCTGGTACAGCCTCTGGGTTTATTAATAATCGCAATGTGGCCGGTTCCTTTTGAGAATTACTCTTTGGTGCAAGATAAAAGGAATGTCTTTTATGTTGCTAATTTCATACTTGCGTGGATTCTGTATTACATATTAACGCAATTTTTGGGGTTAGGTTTGAGTATGAGTAAAGCTTTGAAATAACTTTGAAAAGGAAGGATCTTACGGGAAAATACAATACCTCGACTCCTTGTCGATCCTACAATAAAACAGATTAAATAGTACAACAAAAGGTGATACTGAAAACTATTCATATGACTTAACTGTCATAATACAGGGTACAAACAGACTCTTCACGAAGCCGTCAACCAAGCATTATGTACATCAAACCAAGAAATTCTACGCAAAAATTATTGCTGGGAAACGACATTTTTTTGGGGTGAAAAATTAGAACAAAACAATGATCGCAATCACGGGGAGAACAAGTGCCTTTCGGCTTCGTTAAGGGTCTTGTTACACTCTTTACACTTTGTTAGTAGAATCAGAGCTGGAATTATTGAAAAATATTTGTAGTCTTCGAATCCAAGGACAAAACATCATCTACAGCTTGACTTCGCCGACTGCTGGACTTAGGGCTAGCTTGTACCAATCTCCACGTTCCTGTGCCAAGGATATTTAGGCTACACTAATGTCATACCCCTCAATAAACTCACAAAGCCACTGTTTCCATTTACGAAGAGACCTCGGCCCAATTCGGTCAGCCCGGGGCAATCACCGAAGTACTCACTAACTTCGTTGAGATATTCTAGACGTGCCGAGGAGGACGGTGAATCAAATCTAATCATTAGGCCTTGCTTATTAGGTACCGCAAACTTCCAAACAATCAGTGGAAACCACTCAACAGTAAAAGCAAAAAGTTTTGTTTTAAATTGTCCCTTTCATTTTTGCGTAGAACTGATAAATGCGACGCTTATAAAACATGGACGTGGCAATCGTGGCATGCTTATTCACCTTTCCTTTTGTCTTTGTCGCAGTGGGGTAAAAAAGGGCAATGTTGTGTACACGATACTTGATGATATCATAGTTCTTTTATTGATCATCTGTGTAGGGGGAACGGCTAGAAAATGTGACCCACAACCTGACCCATACCAACCGCTAACAAAAGTACCCAAGATTATATATGACTCAACTCAATACCCTTATCCTTACTAATATTATAAATGCGAAAGTATGTTTGTTTGTTTGTTACCTGTTCACGCCTAAACCATTGAATCGATCCTCCTGAAATGTTGCATACCCGTTGTCAGGTGTACAGAAACGGATATAGGGTACCTTACATCCCGAAAAAAAGTACTGTTCCCAAGGAAAACAAAAATAATGTTCTTATGATAGTAGATGGCGCCACGTGTCTTTCGAATCATGATTGATTTATTACAAGCAGAGTGCAACCCGAATTGGAGTCAAATTCTAAATAAACGCGAGCGAAACCGCGGGCAAAAGCTAGTAGAAAATAAATCCTCCAAATCTTTATCTAACAATAATCTCAACTACTGCGAAGGCGTCACAGAAGACGATTATGGAACAATCGGATTTGATTATGATTTCAACGGTTTCTTTAAATGAATCTGAGTTACTTCTTGAGCGAATCAAGGAACGCAATGTGGCAGAAAATCTTAATTTTTGGCTTAACCATCTGTACCATCTTCTTAGCTTCCGCCAGAAGTAGGTCGTCTAAATTTTCTATCATGCCGGATTCTGACAAATAATGTAGGTACTGAAATATCTCTCAGTGCTTGTTGTCCACAGTCGGTCTTAAATATGTCGTTACCGTTGTAAGCGAACCTTACGAGAAGAACTTTCAGAAAAACTCCAGACAGGAAGAATATAAAACAGAAAAGGGAGGTATTGGTACGTACGACACGTTTAGTTTGACCTACATACATACATTAACTCTTGAAAACTCTAGAAAAGACAAAACGCCACCTGTTACTATCCTCCGCGGGCAACGATATATACTCGTATATGTACGCCGGTTGCGAGTATACGCACCTGACCAATAAAAATTAAAAAAAAAACATTAAATCTGGACCAAACATTTCAAGTCACTGTATGCCCTTCTAGGGCAGGCCCGTCCAACATACGGCCCACGGGCTTCCTAGCGACCCGCATAGGTCTTTCGTCGGGCCCGCGAGCTATTTAAAACTTATAAGGCATCGATAAATATTGCGCGAACACAAAAACCAAAAAGTATCTAAGTCAGTTGCTTCCACGCCATATTTACCTATCTGCCTGCAGTCTGCATTCAAGGGTAAGTGTGGTGGACTTACCCTTGAATGCAGACTGCAATACCGCAGTTTAGTCCGGCGAAGATCGTTTTGTTTAAGGAAACTAACAGCAATCACTTCAAATTACAGTCATTTACAGTCCACAAAATACTAAATCAAAACCAATTACCCATATTTCAAAAACGCCTTCGTAAAGTAAATAATACGCATCGCTGTGCAGCGGAGCTTCCGGTCAGCTCCGTTGGCAGCATGCCATGTAGACCCGACCTCCTAACTTTAAAGCTACCAGTTTTTGCCAAAATTGTATCTGGAATCGGAAAAGGAAGACCGGCATTCCTTTTTTAAGCTTTCGTTTTAAAATTACAGTTAAAGTTTTTCAAATAAGGAACGGCTGGGAGTAAAAAATAGGTTTCTGTATTGGCTTGGCCATTTGGCCAAGTATCACTAATTCGCTGCAGAGTATTCTTTGCATTGCTCACAATCTTTCAGCTGAAAGACAATCTCCACAGATGAAGGTAACATGGACGGCTCAGATCTAAAGTGTGTATGCGGCTTCTGCCTATAGACAATGGTCCACCTTCTATCTTCCACGATACCACTTGATGACATTTATACTGCGCGAGGGGAGTTCGCGAAGCTGAATTCGGGCCAAACATATTTGAACTTTCTGTCATCGATTCCCTAAGAACAAAAAGGATATTCTTTATGCGAAATGTGTTATTCATTTAGTTTTACTTTTTGGCCAGTTGTCGGCTATTATCCCAAACTCGTGAAGGTGATTGGATTGTGTAGGCTGGGTCACATTACATTTTTGTTCTCCTTTGCGAACTACGACGTGTAAACACATTCTTTCGAATTGGCATGAACTAGGTATATGGCAATGGGTTCTACCTTGGTGCGATACGAATACTTCAGGAAAATCATAAGATCTTTAAGAACTTTTTTTCCATAACTTTTTCTCAGAAATACATCATCATCATCTTCCTAGCCTTTTCCCAACTATGTTGAGGTCGGCTTCTAGTCTAACCTGATGCAGCTGAACACCAGCATTTTACATGGAGCGACTAACTGCCTGACCTCCACAACCAAGAAATACATATTTATCAAAAATACTATTTTAATCGCCACACTTTCTACTTTGATGGCGAAAAGACTGATTATATTCAAAACCACAAAATAACTTTAAGAACAGCCCAAGTTATTTTCTGTAAGTAGTACTACACGTAGCTGCAAACGATTAAGGAATCCCATTACCCGTGAAGGAAATAGACTCCGCTAGCGAAGGAAAAGTTCTGATGTTTAATCAGTTCAGTTCCCTGATTGAGATAGCTATTACCTCCCATATAGTTAAAAGATCGGCCAATTTAAACTCAGACCTGCAAAGTCAGAAAATTTAAGATGGAACCGACGGATTTTTTTTTTGAACTTTTTTGTTAACAATGTCTAAGAATTTAAAATTACATTTTGATATAAGTGGGGAAACTTTGTTATTGCATTCGAGGGGGAATTCACACCCGATCCGCCAGGCGAGGTTGTTATGGAGCCGAGAATTGCAGTAACAAATCCCCACTCGTATCAAACGACGTTATTCAAACACTTTCGAAAAAATAAAATAATATAACGAAAAATATTTTTGTCATGAATTATTAGGAAACTATGATTTAATTTACTTCTTTTCCGCGATTTTCTTTCGCCAGGTTGAAGAAGAAGCAAAGGTATGAAGCCGCTGAACAGCCTAATATGAAAAATATAAAATTCAAATATTTTTCAATTTAGAGCACAAATAAATGTTAATAATTTGTTCATAAAAGTAAATATTTTTTTAAATAATCATGTTTATTTATGATATTCTATTTTTGAACACAATTTAAATATTCAAAAACTATTTACGCCGTACAGATGCATATCACTTTCGCGAGAACAAAAAAAAACAATCATAGCCTACTAATAGTCATTCAACCCATTTGGACTTAGTATAAGTATAGTAATCTGTGGACTTTTTATTTCCGCACGTGTGCGGAAAAATATGTAAAATCCACGCGTGTTAAATACATTGCATGTTGAACTTAATCGTAGTGCGATAAGAACCAGTTTTCGAGAAAGTGTATTGAAAAATATTTTTTTACGCCTAAAGTCCAGTTGCTTCAGGTACTAAATTGTCTGACAGTAATGCTGATTTGAAACTATTTGGCACAGTCGTAAGGCCCACAACCATTTTACATGATTACTAAGTTTTTATGTGTTTTTTGTGTGCCCTAACTTGCGTCAAACAAAATAAGGTTCTTTTCTTTTTCTCTGTCTTTTTTTGCCAAGTAAGTACCTCTCTAATGGACTCTCCATAATAATGGCTGTAGAATCTTAAGGCTATTCACTATTAATAGCTTCAAGACAGCATACTGAATGAATAAAATCATGCCTCTATAGTACAGGGCCTGAGACGCATAATTTTCTCACTCAATTGAATTTAATGAAAAGAAAAATTCTTAGAAACGTAGCAAAATGAAGTGGGGAACGTGCTATTTTTCAATTGCAAAAATAATAATATGAATCATGTAATGTTCACTCTAATTTGATAAACAGAAATGAGAACTGTTTTTATTTTTATTTTTTACCAGCACCAGATACTTTTGTTCTCAGAAATCTTTTAAGCTCTGATCACACCGTGGCGAACATTCGGGATACAGGACGTCGCTATTTGTGCCAGCTTGAACACCTTCATATAAGTTAGTTGTAATATCTGTAAGTTTTACTTGACCTTCGTTCACTCCCAGCGGTCGCAAATTCTGCTTCTTAGCGATTAGAAGCAGGGACCATAAAGGTTACCCGTAGAGGGGTTAGGGTTAGGTGTAAAACCCTAAAGAAAAGGTTAACCCTTATTATAGGGTCAATCAGCCTATAATAACAGGTCCACGCACAGAATTCATTTTTATACATAAAAATTATCAAGAAAGTGCCGGAGTTAGCCGTCGCTCAATGCTTTGTCTCTTTCATTCTGGTTATTTGCAATATTTAAATGGTTAACCCATGGATTATAAGGGTTAACCTATATAATGGTGAATCAAACTTGGGAGACCTCTAAGGTCCAGTTAATCTTTTACCCCATTAATCGGTCTCTACTTAAAAGTCATTCAATTTTCAGGTTTTCGACGACCGAATGAAACAAATAGATTTATTACGTAATCATACATACATAAACAAAAGCACGAAATTGGAACATTTTGTCCTTTGTAGTATCGGCAAATGGACAGTTATCAATAATAGAGCTGTCTACAACACACTATCAATTGTATGTTACCAGCAATCTGTATAATCCGATATTCTATACACATAGAATGTTTGTAAAGTTCAGGCAAAGTATGAAATATATTAAATGTCATTTGCATTTGCATTACATTCTATATTTTATCGGCAATATTTAAAATCCATTATTCCAAACAATACCTATAGATGTCTAGGTATCTTAGTGTAACATTTAATTTATTCCATAATTTGCCTAGGCATTCTGTACTACTGTTTGTTAAACCGGCAAGGTGATATGTTGATTACGCGAATGGCTTGATAGCTGCAGAGTGGTCGAATAACTGTGAGCTATTGCAAATAGTTGCAATATCTCTAGTTCATTTTGTAGTTTACCTGATCTCCTCTTTGTATCCTAGGCATTACATGCATTGACAAAATGATAAACGATAGATTAAATAATTGATACAATGCTTATATAAGCGCAGCGTTGTATAATAATAGAATGACTAGGTTTTTTATACAATGACTGAATAATATGCTTTACCGATAACACATACAAACATATAAAACATGGAAAATAACATTCAAAAGTATAGAAATTCCCTCGAGAACCAAAACAACCGGTGACTGACCCAAACTTGTTATTCGCGAAAAATAAAACGATTTTTACGCGAAAATTTTTCTCGGCGATTTGGGTACGGTAAGTAGACCCTAAATATTCAAGCAAGTGAATACAAGGGCTTTGTTTATAGCTGGGGTCTGCTCAGGGGGGCCGTTGGTAATATTGCATTACTCATTTTAATACATATTCAATGTTGTAAACAGGTAAACTGTCTCTGGAGAAATTTTTTCAGATCAAAATAATGGTTAACTTTATTCGGAGAGTTTGCGAGTAAATAGGTTTATTTTTCTGGATATTAATCGCACGATAATTATAAACTAGCGGCCCGTCCCGGCTTCGCACGGGTGGTCATTTTTTTTTAAATATAGCCTATGTTACTAGGGGTGAATGTAGCTTTCTTACAAATCTTTCCTCTTTATAATATTAGTGTAGATTTATAACCGAGGTTAGAATAGAATATGTATTTTCTGTTATTGTAGGTGGGTAGCAAATAAAAGTGGTAAATACCTTGCAACGATATTATGGGTACGTTCCTAATGCCACTTCGGGTGTTTATCAAGGACATAAATAAAAATATCTTGCCAAATTCTTAACTTTGAGTGATGGCTTTTGAATCTCTAATCCTAACTTAACTACTTTATAATCAAGGAAATCTACAACCCACCTAATTTTTTTTTCTCCATCTTACGTCTATCATTACAGGGTTACCTAATGCGATAGTGTACACAATAACAATATTAAGTTTTTTAACTAATTACAAAATATGTGTTCAAGTTTTGTAACTAATTTACAAACATTTTTTGTGAACACACTCAGAAAACAATGGACCAGATCAACGTCACTATAAAAAAAAAACATAAATTATAGCTATTAGGTTGAGAGTATGGAGTACACGTGTCATGTTATGAGATCTCAGACAAGAATATCCTCTAGTGGCTTTATGCTATCCTAATCCTAACTAATATTATAAATGCGAAAGTAAGTTTGTTTGTTACCTTTTCACGCCTAAACCACTGAACCGATCATCCTGAAATTTTGCATATATGTTGTCAGGTGTACAGACACGCACATAGGGTACCTTTCATCCCGAAAAAAGTACTGTTTCCGGGGAAAACAACAATAACGTTCTTAAGATAATAGATGGCGCCACGTGTCTTTCGAATCATGATTGAATTATATTATTACAAGCAGGGTACAACCCCAATTGATTGTCAAATTCTAAATTAAGGCGAGCGAAGCCGCGGGCAAAAGCTAGTTTTAAATAATATAACCGATTGTCTAGTGCCACATCCTAAAGCAGGTTCTACCTTGTAAGCTGTATCGACGATTTGGCTCAGCCTTGCCCCAATTAAGGCACCGTCTGGCGACCTGAACTGCAAATGCAATCAGTCGATCTGGTTTTACCTTGAAAACACTTTCATCTTTCTATTTATACACATTCATTATTTTATTCCGAACAGTGCTGGCCCAATAGTAACGGGCCCCCTACTTAATTCCAGTAATTTATTTCGCTCTCAAAACGGTAAAGGATAACATCGTAAGGAAACCGGTACGGTATATATCCAAAAAATTTAAGGCATTTGAGACATCTACCAACCTGCACTGGGCCAAGGTGGTGGATTATAGTACAGCCCATTTCCTCATAGAGAGGGGGGCACATTATATTCTAATCCAGCAGTGGGAACATTACATTCTGATTATACTTATGCTATGCATTTTTAGTGCACTTGAATATTTTGTGGGTGTACTTGTTAGGTACACCTCTGCCTAACCTTTCGGAGTTTACAAGGCGTGATGTTATGTTGTACATTTTAAAATATCGCTCTCAACAGAGCTGCCGAACAATTGCATGTACTTTTTATCGCAATCGATTTCCTTAACTTTTCAGTCACCGGTGCCACTTCCAGACTTCCTCTTATATGCTCATTTCTTATTCTATCCATTCGCGTTACACTACACATTCCCCTTATCATTCTTATCTCATCCACATGCCTTTCATTCATACCTTTTGTCGCCCAACATTCTAATCCATACAGGATAGCAGGGCATATTATATAAGGTCCCATTATAATAGATGGACAAATAACACAGCGTTCAGTACTTCTAACCAAAGATATCCAAGCAAAAAAACACTGATTAAAGTGATTTTATTTTGACCCAAAATAATAAATTGCCGGCACTCTAGAATGCGTTTTTTTATTTTTTTTTACTATTGTCGTTTTTTTGGTGGTCTGAATGATTTTTTTAAATTTGTCCATCTGTTTTAATGGGACCGTATATATGTATACAATTATCTATGCCAATATGTATGATAAATATCAAAAGTAACTTGGTCTATCTGTAACCGTTTCACGAATAAACAGTTGAGCAGATTTGGATGAGGCACACAGTCAGACACACATGACATGGGTTTAGGATATACGATACTTTTTATCGCGGAAATATCTTCCCGTGAGAATACTTCCGACCACAGCGCGAGCGAAACCATGGGCAAAAGCTAGCTGATTTTACAAAACTTTAAGCACCTGAATATTAACATAATGAAACATAAATTTTCAGCTGTTTCAGCAGCCATGTTTGCGGCAAGCTCAAGCTACTATTACTTCAGAAAATAATATTTATTTCAACTTCATGTATGGTAGTGGTTGGAAATTATAGTAGAAGCCAAAATCACGAACCTTTCAATACGAAAACATTGTGATATTTTACAAAAAATCATTAATTTTTTTTTTCTTAAGTTTTGCTATTGAAAATACTTTTTTTATATAAATCTTAGTACATTATACTTCCGGATAAATAAAACAATAAATATTATAATGAGTACAAAATGTCCAAATTACGAAAAACCTTATAATAGTTACTGAGACAAGACTTAAGATTGAGAGCTATTTAGAGTCCGACTTTAAATAATAGTTCAGAACTTTTCGTTTGAAAACTGTGTTTTCAGCTTATTTTCGTGTAAGGGAAGTGTGTGAGGCCTTACACACCCACATGATTTCCTAAGCGTAGATGTTAGTACCTTTACCGGATAAGCTTATTCCTGTAATCTCCCTTGAAAAACGATTGAGGAAACACGTATATTGTTTAAGCCATTTGCAAATTTACGACGCGAACAAGATTTATTTCGTCACGTAGGAGTTAATTAAAATCTCTCAGCTTTGCCATTACGAAGCCTTCACGCTGCCAAGCTACAGGTTGCCCCTTCAGAACCTGTGTCGTGTCATTAAGTTAATTTACAGTACCAGTAACTCACAGAGCAGGAAAACAACGTAAACTTTGGCTGGGTATACGTATATTGAGTTAAATTAAAAGTTCCTGAGATTAGGCAGACAGACGTGACTAGGGATCGATTTAAAAGAAGTTTCCGTAAGACTATTTATTAGCTTTTATATTAGTTTTATTCCGACAATTGATTTGTAGATCTTTGAAAGTAGTTACGGATAGTTAGAAGTTCTTAGTATCCGTAACTAATTTCACAGATCTAAAAATAACGGGTAGAGTCAACAGAGCGTCGAGCAGAGGAGAGGGACCTGCGGTGGTGGATAGCTATGTCCAACACAGCCTGAGTCAATGTTAACCTACTCAAGTACTGAAATAAACAAAAATTCGCCTCCTCTTTTTTCAATCGGTTATAATGGATTCAAACGAGATTCAATTAAACTGTCTCAAGTCACATCACTAACTGACACGGACAAAACACTTCGTAAGTAAATTATCTTCTTTATTACACCAGTACCTGATGTCCTTCGGAAACATTAAACGATAAAAATTCCAAGACCGTTAATAAAACGCAGGCAAAGGACAGAATGTCGATAAAACGCGAGACATCGGATCAAATACCGCTGCCATTCGTTCACTCTGAACGGCTTAGGACCTTCGCCCACGGCGACACTTTGCAGCGATGCAAACGCAAAACGGCCTCGATACAGTCGCGATAATCACGATGCTGTCGTTGGATGTGTACCTTCGCCCACGTAACCACGATTTTGTATCGCTACTATCGAAATGCTGCGTTTGCATCGAAATATTAGCTGACATAGCTAATATTTCGATGTCATGAAGAAAGTTTTGATTATGAATGTGTATGGGTATAAGACCTATGAAATGATGGGCGGACTGTGCAAAGGATGATATGGCAAGAAAGGAGAAGTCTGATGAGATGACGAGTAATAGAGAAGTATGGAAGAAGAAGACATGCTGCAACGACACCAAATAAATAGGGATAAAGGCAGGAGAATGACGATGATGATGTTGACGCGCGTTTGCTTTGCTTCTGTCGCGCGGCTCACGGGCGATACCAGTGATGCAGAAGAGCGTTTAGAAATCACCGCTACAAAGAATCGTACATCATACGTTCAGCATCGCCACAAAAAGTACCGTGAGCAAAGGCCTTTATTCGCTCGAATATCCCTATAGCTACCTACACCAGTCCATCTTATTATTACTTATTCAAAGCCGAAAAGCCTGGCATACGGGATGTAGTGCCATTCGTTCAGGTCTTGGAATCCATTTACGATTTGGCAGCAAACAATACCGAAGTCGATTTTATCCAATACACTGTATTTCATTTGAGTTGTCACCCTGATCAATTTTAAAAATCGCACTTTACTTTCCATTGCACAATATGAAATTAAAATACAACCAAAATATTTATTAATTGACCTGAAAGCCCGGAATATACGGTAATAAATATACAAGATGACAAAAAATGAAGAGAAATTTGTATTTTTACCCAACAAACAAACTATTTCAGTGTAGGAAATATATTATCTTTTTTATGAATCGGTTATGAGCAGTGATCGGAGTAGGTAGATTGAACTGGGGTCATTGATCCGAAACGTATATATTACTATGGACATTCCTCCGGAATTGGTGGATTATTGGTGTGTTTGTTTTTATTATTCAACAGATAAATAATGAATTAATTTAGTTTTGATACCTTCCTTTAAATTTTGAATTGAGTAGTAATAATTATCACCACCAACATTAACAATATTTAATTGAATCCGGAAATACCGGAATTACTTTCCGGAAAAATGGCTTATCCAAGTTATTCTTTCTGTGTGCATTTATGATACAAGTACCAAAAATCAATCTACCTACTCCGATCACTGGTTATGAGTTTAGTAGCGCAAGTTGTTTAGTATCACCCCCTTGACGATTGTCGGTGACGAGCCCGCCACACTATTCCCAAGCCACTGTAATTCCTGAAAGCCAGAATCAACTGTGGCGACAATGAAAAAAACAATGAAGCTCGACGAAGTCCCGGAGAAACAATTTAACTATCTTGGATCCCACAACGACATTAATCAGAGAAGAATAGCGGAGGAGTAGGAAAAAACATGATTTCCACTTCCCTCCATATCAAGCATTCATGCATTGCATCATGACATTGGTTAAATAAAGGAAAAGAAAAAAAAAAGCAGGAGATAGAACAAGGGCAATAGGCGCAAAGGGACATTTGCAACCGGCTTTTTAAACTGCCCCTTATAAAGGGCGTAAAAAGACCCTTAACGAAGCCGGAAGGCACTTGTTCTCCCCATCATTGCGATCACTTTTTTGTTTTGAACCATACCTGAACCTTCTAGTTACGGAGATATTGGAGGTCAAAGTTCCAATTATTTCACCAGTTTTTTTTTTAAATACCACTTTTAATTAATTTTTGGTAGTATTTTAAGTTTTAATTTTACTTAAATTAATTCCATGACCCGTTTACTATTCAAAGCATCCATCAGCACTAAGTTTTGAGTGCGTTACATTGAGTTTTACTGTAAAACGTGATTTTTCACCCCAAAAAAAGAGTCGTTTCCCAGCAATATTTTTTGCGTAGAGTGATTTAGTTTGATGTACTGATTGCTTGGTTGCCGGCTTCGTGAAGGGTCTGTTTACACCTTGTATAGCTTTCTCATCTAATAAAGACGAAAGAGCTACACAAGAGAAAGCTATACAAAAATAAAAATACCCTTGTAAGGCCCCAGAATATTAGATAACAGCTGTTTCATCATATTTCCACCTAAAAATAGAAAAGCTTCATAAATAACAAACCCAAAAGTTTGCCGAACATAAATCTGACAGTATTATTTAGTGGCCCTTCGAGGATGCAAAGGAAACTACCTACAGGGAATCCGGGGTCTGTTTTAATTTTTAATTGACGACCCTTGGCACCTTTTCTGTCCGCCTTTTTAGAGTTCCGTATCCCAAGGGTGCCAACGGGACCCTATTACACTAAAGTTCGGCTGTATGTCCATACGGCTGTCCGTCCGTCACAGGGCTGAATCTTTTGAACTGTAATAGCAAGAAACTTAAAATTGTCACAGTGTAATACACACACTGTGGCGTGTATAACAGCCAATAATAAAAAAAGTTAAATAAAAGTGGTCTCCATACACGAAACCTATTTTTTTTTATTAAAAAAAAAATAGTTTTGAATATTGTACGGTGGTTGTCCCCTTTGGTGTATCCCCGGTTTTTTGTTTGTATTTAATTCACGTGACTGATTTACAATCACAAATGCAATGAATTAGTTACAATACAATACGTCTGATTGACGCCTTTTTTCCCATTTTGCTTTCCCCCTCGCTTACTATTAAAAAAGTAAAACAAAGGTTCAAGGACTACAAAGAACTATTTACTTAATATTATTGTTAGACAAACTATATCAAAGATGTTTACGTCTGTGAAAAATAAAACATGTCATGTTGTTGGTTCAAAACTTTAGTCACTTCCGCGGTGTCGATGTTGGGTGCGTTGACGTCACTTTTGACGCAAGTTTTGGGGCACAGATAGCAGGATAAGAGGTGGAAGATAGTTTTGTGGCACAGCTTCACGTCTACACCCTGCTTTCGTTTCGTCGAAGTCACATTTTGCCAGCATTGAAGTTTGTGGGGTTGTGGAGATCATACAGGCAGTAGCAGTTGCTCTGTATAAAATACTGGTTTTCAACTGCATCTGGTTACAATCGAAGCCGACCCCACTATAGTTGGGAAAAGGTTAGGCAATGATTGAAGAAGATTCTGCCGGACCAGCGACACGAAGTAGAACAAGCACAATAACAACGTTATTACCATGCATCATCATCTGCCTAGCCTTTTTCCAACTATATTGGGGTCGACTTCCAGTCTAACCGGATGCAGCTGAATACCAGTATTTTACATGGACATGACTGCCTATCTGACCTCCACAACCCTGTTAGTACTGGGTAATACGATACCCCTTTGCTAAGACTGGTTGCCAGAGTTTATGGGCCACTGACTACCTGTAACGACTGTCAAAGATCTACAAATGACACCCGGGTCCAACGGCTTAACGTGCTTTCCGAGGCACGGAGGAAACTGGGTATGTAATGGGTGGTCACCCATCCACAGACCAACCTAGGCAAGCACGGCTTAACCTAAAGATCGACCCGAGCGGCTGTTATTATTTAGCCACAATCTCCTCTTCGTAATTGCATGACCCTAAAAAGAAAAATACAAACAATAAAACTAAAACTGTCATTCAAACTAAACAATCGACATGCTTGTTAGAGTTTTAGCCCAGTTTTACAACTTTTCTACCTAACAATAGGTAGGTTATTTTAGTAAAGCAGAACTAAAATAACCAGGTTTCGTAACTTCGCATTGATTTCTAATAAAAACCTGTACCTTATAACTTGGTTACAACATAACGTAAGAAGGTACTAAGTAAAGTCACAAGATCAATAAAGAGTCTATAACTGGGGGCTGAAAGTGTTGAATTTGACTGAAAAGTTTTGAGGTAATCGGTTGTCATTGGTTGTCATGCTATGGGCATATTGGGCATGTGATGCGGAGGAATGAGTAAATGTCGTGAGGAAAGTTTTGAGTATGTATGTGGATATGAGTAGGGTAAAACCCAAGAAACCATGAATCGACTGTGTGGAACATGGTATCGATAGAAAGGGGGAGGGAGGGCTCGCGAGATGACGACTAATGTAGAAGTATGGAAGAATAAAGGCAAACCCACCGCGGTGCACGCTGTGCACTGGCACATTTAGCGACGCGGCTACGTGGATTCATTTGTTTGGCAACGTGGGTCTACGTTTCCAAGCCACGTATGTACTAATGTCGTCATTCGATGCATAGCGTGTCCGTGGTTTGCAGTGGTCACCATCACATACATTTTCATGCAAAGCGAAGCTTAACACACGTGCGTAGCCTATCCGTGCGCCGCGGTGGTCTTGCGCCTTAAGAGATGCTGCAACGACCCCAAATAAATTGGGATAAGGGTAGGAGAATGATGAACTGGGGTTGCTACAGCATGAGAAATTCCTGATGAAAAATCCCTGTAACATTCGCCGACCTTAGAATATCGAATTCTTCAGTCTTAGTTGAGGAATACTTAAACTAAATTCGTTCTGCATTAAGTAAAGTAATAGAGTATTAAACGTGAGCCTACAACTTCGTGTCCCATGGCGTACTATATATACCCCTGGCAATAATATATCAGTCTAGCTTTCTACCAATTACTTTACGATACTTTACGATCGGCTTTCAGTCTAACAAGATGCTGTATATGCCAGTAGGTACTATACTACTGGGGCACGGGCGATCTTCAAAACATAAGTACTACTGAACTGCCACTTACTGGATATCTTCTGTGATTGTTCATTATTTTGATTTCCCGATATTTCGACATGATGATACGGATGTTATATTGGTATTTAGTTGTAAACCGTGAAAGCTTAAAACAGCGTTTATACAGGGTGTAAACAGACCCTTCACGAAGCCGTCAACCAAGCATTCTTTACATCAAACTAAGTAACTTTACGCAAAAATTATTGCTGGGAAACGACTTTTTTTTTGGGGTAAAAAATCACGTTTTACGGTAGGACTCAATGTAACGTACTCAAAACATTGTGCTGATGGATGGATTGAATAGTATGGGGATCGTGCAGGTGTTTAAAGTAAACATAAAAAACTTGTGAAAATGTTGGAACTTTGACCCCCAATATCTCCGTAACTAGAAGGTTCCCAGGTATAGTCTAGAACAAAACAATGATTGCAATGACAGGGAGAACAAGTGCCCTTTTACACCCTTTATAAGTACTACTGTATCCCAATTTCCTATATTAGATCTAATTGTCATACTTATATGCTTTTGACTGCCTGGTTTCCGCAGTATAGAAGGATCTAGAATTCGGCCTTATCAAGCTCATTCAGTATTTGGCAGAGGATCTGTTAATTTAGTATTCAAATCTATTTGAATACAGCTAAGACCCGCTTAGGCTGCGTGAGTCCAACGACCTAACCCAGATCATAGACTAGATCTACATATACGTGATTAATTCCCTCCAAATCGATTAATCTGTTTCTACACATAAAATTTACCATCGTCATCTACCTAGCCTTTCCCTATTACGTATATTGGAGTCGGGATGTTAAAACAATAAATGCTTTAATCAATATCTATTTCTCCATCTAATTGCCATTGATAACTTTTTAATTAATACCACTTATAAACTTACCCTTTGCGGTCTAAATTTCAACTCCAACTTAAACTTGACTTGACCCCTAAAATAACTGAGAAAGGTCAATTCAATCAATAAGTTAGGGCGTTCTTGATACCTGTAAAATCACTGTATTACATGAATTGGTTGGACTTGGTATCGACTACTTTAACTCAAGGCCACGATTATGCGATAAATTATCTAAAACGAAAAAATACAAGTAAATGGACCCTTCGCGAAGCCGTCAACGTCAAAGCATTCTGTACATCAAACTAAGTAACTCCACACAAAAATTGTTGCTGGGAAAAATTTTTCTTTGGGTGAATAATGATGTGTTGATGAATGCATTCAAGAGTCCAGGGGTCTGGTAAGTATTTAAAGTAAAGTTACAAAATTAAAAACTTGTAATTAAAAAAAAGTACCGGCAATATCTTCGTAAAGGTTCCCAGGTATGGTCCAGGTATGGTGACGGGGAGAACAAGTGCCTTTCGGCTTCATTATGAGTGTTTTACACTCATTTTAGGACCTAGTGAGCCCCCTTGCGCGACAGCAAAAAATATTTTAATGTTAATTACTAAACTTTCCTAAAAATTACTAAAAAATTCTAACGGTCAAAATAAAACTATATTTTTGTAAATCAGTGTTATTATGGCACCAAAATACGGAAATTTCTCAAACAATAATCAAGGAAATGGACTGCATGGGTGTGTCATTTGCCGTGTCCAGTTCCAACTACAGTATTCTTAGTAAATCTCGGAGTTATAGTGTTCGCGTGACAAGGGGACTTGAATTTTGCATGGGCAACCATTGAAGCAGTCACGCGTGACCAAAGGTCGCGTATGTTGTGTTTTCTACTTTTACTTGGACTTGGATCAAACATGACCACATAACGTATGCTCGTGGTTAATGAATAAACTTATACGTCTGATTATTAAAGGAGATAGCGTACATCGCGTGTCTTTCAACATTTTGTAGTGACAGAAGTATTTAAAAATTCAACTTTAAATCCCTTAGAAAACCTAATGATCAAAATTGGTGCCTTTTTGTTTTTCTATATGTACATGTTTTCGTTAGTGGCCGCCGACAAATAAAAGCGTCATGGGTCCATTTTAAGCTTTGGTCTTTAGAACTTTAAGATGACCCGAAGGCTCTGTTGAGTCTAGCGTGAGTCGACTCTATGAAGTTTCCAAAAAATTAAAAATATAAAACGCACTTTGCAGTTCATCATCACTTCAGTCGAAACACGACACTGCTGGACATAGGCCTCCCCCATTGACCGGACCCGTGCAATCCCTACTGCCACTTAAGTTTGGCAATTCTTCGGGCTACGTCATTAACCTTGGTTCTCTTGCGGATGTTCACATTTCTGATTTGATCACGCAAGGAAACTCCGAGCATAGCCCTCTCCACAGCCCTTTGGGTGTCTTTAAGCCTTCTGATAAGGCCCATTGTGAGCAACCACGTTTCGGCCCCGTATGTAATCACTGGCAACAGACACTGGTCATAGACTTTCGTCTTGAGACACTGCGGTAAGTTGGACGAGAAGATACCACGCAACTTCCCGAACGCTGCCCAGCGTGTCGGATTCGACGATTGACCTTTTCCTCGAAGTTAGACCTACCTTACTAGACCGTTTGTCCCAGGTAGACACAATCGTCTACAACTTAGAGTGTAGAGTCTCCGATCTTGATAGGAGTGGGTGTTACATGGGCATTCAACAAGTATGCAGTTAACATTTACACAATACTTAAATCAGTTTAACAAGACGGTTTGGAACTACATACATTGCTCAGAAGCCAAAGCAATAAGCAGATAGCCACATTTCACTCGATGTAAACAAAAAATATATTTAGCAAACAAAAAAAAAAACTCAGAACGCTTATCTCTATCCAATTACCCAAGAGTCAATAACTTCCCTCCCGTCGTCAAAATAAGTGCGTAAAAACTGAAATATTTTCATGATGATAAAATATTAATTTACCATAACACTGTTAGAGTTATTTTGAGTGTTGACTAATAAACAATATCTTTAATAGAGAAAGACAATTTATCATAAGTCAATTTTATTGAATAGTCCACTTTAACAAAGTTAATAACATTGCGCCTGTAATCCCCCAAGGGGTAGGCAGAGGCGGGCCTATTTCTATCAAACGTTCGATTCCCACGTCGGGCAAAAACTGGTATTGGATTTTCTATATAGAAAGGACATTGTTCGGCGTCCATACATCGTTTGCCTAAGAACCAACAGAGACGTGAATTTACTTTCTGTTTTCTAAATAATGCATTAATTATGTAAATTATAAAAATAACTAGTAATTATTGTAAAGGTTTCATACGTGTTGATGCATAGGCCATTTTTAACAATGTCCTTTCTCAGTAGTAAGCCCGGAGTTTGGAACTTGGCGGTATGATACCCCTGTGACTCGGAAAGCACGTTAAGCCGTTGGTCCCGTCCTGATCTCTGTCCGGTAGTGTCGGATTGCCGTCTCATCGGACTATGAGAGTAAAGAAACAGAGAGTGCACCTGTGCCTGCGCATACTCTTGTGTACTATAATATCTCGTGCGCTCATGTTTGCTAATCTCCGCTGAGATTTGTCGCCGTGACCGAAAACGGTCAAGAGGACTATTACATAAAATGACGTATTTTTCGCAAGCCGAGGTTTTTGCAGGACTTAACCTTCCTATACTCGTGCGTTGGTCTGTGAGACCGATAAAACAGTCTTGCGTGATTTTTTCTGCTATAATCAATGATGGCATTTTGTACTTCCTGTTAGCTGCATGATTAGTTGCTACGATAATTTCAGGACTAGAAGTGTATTGGTATGAATAGCGCATATAGCCGTATTAGGCGAATATCGGTCTGTGAGACCGACACGGGTATAGGTGTTATAAAATTTGGCGCGAGTATACTAAGGTTAAAGAAAGTAACTAGTCTTTTGAACTAAATGAAAAGGCTCTCTACGCCACAGTGATGTGAAACCTAATGGAGTTATTTCATAAAGCTAGATTATGAATTCTTGGTACTCTGATAAAATGAACGTGACTGTTATACGACTGCGTTTTATTAGCATTTACACGGAAAACGTTAATTGAATGAATCTGTCAGCAAGCAAGTGTTCAACACTATTAAAGTTAGGACTATGTGTGCCCCGCGACCTTCGTCAATTGTTCCTTCGGCAAATTGTTAACATTTCAAGGGTTTTAATTTTTTTGCATGGAACCCTAATCCTTTTTCTAAAATTAAAATAGCCTAAGTTACTCCGTATAACATGAGCTATCTGCCAGTAAAATTCAAAATCGGTCCAGCCGTTTCGGAGAACAAACAGACCGACTGACAGACAGAGAGACAATTTTTTTTTTTTAATGTTATGAGTGCCATACACATATACTTTCATATAATAATAATAAATAATAATAATACCAGCCTGTTACTGTCCCACTGCTCGGCAAAGGCCTCTTCTCATACAGAGAAGGCACGAGCATTGATCACCACGCTTGCTCAATACTTTCATATACATTCAGTAAAAACCTGTTATTTCGAAATTACAAACAGACACTTGAATTTTATTTATTTGTATAGATTTATGATAAAGCCAAATAGGGTTTGATTCTACTAAATCTGTTTTGCTTTTGTTCTAAATGTTGATTAAATCAACAGCGTTATTAGTTTTCGGCGCGGCTTTCATGGTTCCGAATAAAATTTGCAGCTTGAGAAAACCTTTATTCAGTTTACTGCTTACAAATCTTCAAGTAAAGACAACATAAAACAAGACTTCATAAAATCTAGCCGTTACTCTATTTCTTTGCAATAAAACGTCTTTCAATCGATCTGACAAGAGGAAGGTTGACCGACGTCGCACTCGATCAACTATGGCCTCAGATTGTGAACTGTTAGTAGAGTTGATTCTACACAGTCAACAATTTTGACCGGTGACCTCAACCAAGGACTAACAGTGGGTCACTCACTGTTAGTGGACCGGTCGAGGTCACCCGAATTACATTTTTAATGAAACTGTATATGGCCTTGTCATTTAGAGGTATCCACACAAAACAAAGTGTGGCTGATGTAAATAGTAATGTGATAATGGACTATTATTAACTAATGGTCCATTATTTCCGACTTCAGTATTCAGATCCGATTTCCCATTATTTTGTTTAACACAAAATATTAAATCGGGTTTACATTTTGGCCAGGCATACTGTTATATGTGGGGATTGTTTTTTCCCCAATACCATTCGCTTCGGGGATTACAGGCGTGTTGTTTTGTTATGATTTTACCGCTTGACATATGGAATACGTATTAGGTGCGTTGTGACCTAAATTCATAAAGGAATCTGTCCCTGAACAACAAAAGCATTAAATATAGCATATCCACAGACAAGACAGTGTAACAAAAGCTAATTGTTCGAAGAGTTTCGGGGATTATTGTATAGTAAACGAAGACGGAAGTATAGAAATACGTTTAACCTCAGCCTATGGAGACCGGAGCGGAATCGATGTCAACGTACCAAGGTCGGAGCGTCGCCGCCATACCACGCGAGTAAGTGTCACGGTTCGACACTTTTCACTACACTCTCACGTCGTAAAACCATTGTTGTGACAACATACGTACGTACTACTAATAAGGTAAAGTATCTCTGGACCTGTTAACGTAACATGGCAAGCAGATTTAAATTCTTACCAACCTACACTGGTTACCTATCACCTCATTGAAGTATGTCATGGTGTTACTATACTTCTTTCGTAAATATCTTTTTCTTTTTGTACATTGGTGCCAACGTTTCTTCCAAATCCAAATTACACTACTGTGTAATTTGTATTATTTAATTGTATTTCTGTGTGTTGTGCTATGTCTTTTGAGTGCACTAAATAAATGATTTATCTATCTATCTATCATTTTTAGCTGTGACCGCATGGCGCCCCAGGACTGGAATTGGAAGAAACGTTGGTCGTCCGCTAGCGTGGTGGGCAGAAGACTTTGTTGCGATCGAGGGAAAAATCTGGATTCCTGGCACAGGAAAGGGGAGACTGGTACAAAAAAAAGGAAACTTCTATTCACAGGAGTGAGTGAATTCAGGTGATGATGATGATGATGATGGTCCTATCCAAGGCTACTAATGCTCGTGTGCGTTGCAGCGTGAAGTTTCATAGAAATAATCGCGAAGACGTCCAATTGAGATGATGCTGATATCGTAGAGTGCTTATAACTGTGAGTTTGGCTTTAGCCAATTTTGTTCTAACAGTGATATCCAAGTAGTAAGTAAAAAAGGTGTGATGGAGCCTACACACCAAAACTGCATGTCAGCACGCGTTCAGTTGACAAGCCGCCGACAACTTTGGTATGTAGGCTCAATAAATGACCGTTAAAACAAAGGTAAGAATTGTTCAACACACTACCTCGAAAACTGGCACTTATCGCACTACGATTAGGTTCAAAATGCAATGTACTTCACACTCGTGGATTTTTTACATTTTTATCACAAGTGCGGAAATAAAAATTTCCAAATTGGTTCAATTCAAAGAGATGTCTGTACGGCGTAAATATTTTTTTGAATATTTAAATTGTGTTTCTAAATAGAATATCATAGAAAAACATGATTATTTAAAACAAATATTTACTTTTATGAAAAAATTAACATTAAATAAATGTACATTTTTTGTATTCTAAATTTTAAAAAAAATTGAATTTTCTATTTTTCACTTCAAGTAGACAAGTTTGGCGGCTTCTTTACTTACTTTTCGTTCTACTATTTTAATTCTTCGAAAGTGTATTGAAAAACATCATTTGATACTCGTGGGCATTTTTTACTGCAATTCTCGGCTCCATAACAACCTCGCCTGCGGCTCGGGTGTGAAATCCGCCTCGAATGCAATAACAAAGTTTGCTCACTTATATCTAAATGTACTATACCTAACCTTTCCAAATATAGGTATTTTGACTTTGGAAAACAAATACCTACTGTTATTTGTATCGCTCTAACATCAGTTAGCCGATTTTAAATAAGGAAATAAAGCTTAAACTTCAAGCATCAAAATACCTACATAACCGGTGCTTCTGAAAGGAACCGAAGACAGCGCATAATGGGTTTTACGGAAACTTTACAAACTGTCATGTCACAGTGAGTGGATTAAATAAAACTGCGCAAGACAAGACCCAGGAAGTCACGCCATTTATTTAATAACTCATAAAATGTTTCAGATACTTGTTCACAATTTTCTTCCACAAGTTTTCTTTTCATAGATTCTTTTCTTTTCTCTCTATCAGTTTATACTCAATTGGATTTCAACGGAGCGGTGGATTGCTACCTTTTATCGATTTTGTGGCGGGAGGAAGTAAGTACCTATATATCAATAATTGTCAGATTATTTTCAATAGAAACCGTGTGCCAGATGGTGTTTCCCATCGGCAAAAATTACGAATTTGCATGGAAACTTTTATATAATCACGCCTGTTAACCTCGAAGGGTAAGGCAGAGTTGTACCTAATAGTCTTCATCTCCTTTTCCATAGTTGACTGCCCGGTTGGTCTTGGCGTGGGTCCTGGGTTCGGTTCCCGTGTCGGGCAAAAAGTGCATTTGGGTTTTTCCATTAGAAATTTCTCAGTAGTAGCCCGGAGTTTGTAAGTTGGCGGTATGATACCCCCGTACCGCGGACAGCACGTTAAGCCGTTGGTCCTGAGCTTGCTCTCCTGTCGTGTCGGATTGGTGTCTAATCGGACTATGAGAGTAAAAGGAACAGAAAGTGCACCTGAGTCTGCGCACACACTTGTGTAAGTACTATAAGATCTCCCGCGCCGATGGCTAATCTCCGCTAAGATTCGCCGCCGTGACCGAAAACGGTCAGGAGGACTATATACATTCATAATACTATAATGTTTGGTCCCAGTAGGTACCACAATACAACTACATTTCGCCAATCTGTGGAATTCACTGCCGGCTTCTCTGTTTCCTAATCATTATAACCTAGATCTCTTCAAAATTGGAGTGAATCGGTTTCATCTAGGCAAGCGTACTCCACCCTAGGCCACATCATCGTTTCACATCAGACGAGTTGCGGCCAAACGCAAATCTAAGTAGGTTAAAAAAAAAAGTTATGTGTAAGGCTTTTGTAATGACGTTTGATGGGCATATTGCCATCAAACGGGCACAACCATTTATTATTACAGAAAGTTTTTTTGAGTCAACGAAAATGAAAATAGCTATTCTGTTCACCAAAACTTTAACAATAATAATATAATGTTATTTTTCCTTGAAAGTTTGAAACGGCATGGGACTACCAGGATGAAGCCCTTCTTCGCATTTTTCTTTATTATATTTGACTGCAACACCCAAGGACGGTGGTTACGACTCAATCCATTAAAGCCAAGCCGTGCCCTTCCACTCGTGGTGCCACGAAGTGTCCTATAAGATTTAAGAGGAGATGAAAGTTTCCATTGACTGACTCGTTGGTCCAGTGGTTACGATACTGTTGATCATGTGGTCCTGATGTCATGAGACAGTGTTATTTGGCTTTTCCATCAAGAATCTCTCAGTAGCAGCGGAGTCTAGATTTGTGCCCATCTCGCCCCTTACGACATGGGACTGAATGGATGAAACATAAGTATTAGGTATTAAGGTTCATCATCGTCATCAGCCCGAGATCACCCACTGCCTCCCCTTTTTCTGCCACACTTCCCGGTTCTATGCGTCCCTTATTAAGGTGTTTCCCGCGACTTTGACGATATCGACAATCCAACGGGCTTTAGGACGGCCCTGATTTCGGTACCCCTATGCCTAACCCTGATCTTATGTTTTTTATTACGTTTTAAAGGACACAATCAAGCGACAATTTAGGTAAGCGAGCACGAATATTTTGGGGCGACGTATATTACAGAATAGACATAACAAATAAATCATAATACACGTGTCGTGTAACTCCCTTCCGGCGGAAATACGCTTTAGAATATCATTATGTTGTTATTGCTATTTCAGAAGTATAATAATATAAATAAGTATTTGATATTTATTGAGAGCTAAGAGTCCACAACGATAAATATCCAATACTTATTTTTGAAGAGCTTACAAAAATAGAAAACAATTGAATGAAGAATTGGCTTAAATGAAACTATGTTTACTATTTGTAGGTTACACCCACACAGTGTTATTTCAAGTATTTACTCAATTTTTCGTACCACGTTAATCTCTGCATCACCCAAAGGTTACAAAATGCCTTTGGCATTATGTCCACTTCAGTACATTTGTGTGCTTAAAGTCCTACTAATATTATATGTATTTGTGAAAGTTTGTGAGGATGTATAGATGTATAGAAAGGCAAAGTCAAAGTCGAAACATTTATTGCGAAGTAAGTGAACAATGTGGTGTTATGTTATGTTAGTACTTATGACTTAGCACTCTTTTACAAGCACTGCAATTTATCATTCGCCTGCCCTTATCATCCTAAATTAGCATGCATTTAACATTATTATTACTTAATTATTTTATTTTATATTAGTACAATTAAATAGAGAAATTATAGATAATATATGTCAAAATTAAATGTCAATAAAAGTGAATTTAATACAATTATTCAGCAATATTAATGTCATCCTTTCCAGGTAGTACAATTTTAATTTTTTTATGAAATGAAATAGGATTTTTTAAGGAATTAGATGTCTGGTTGTATGCATGTTTGTTAGCAATTTAGCACACAGATAGTTTATATCCTGGATACTTTTATCTTTGGTATTATGACCCTTTGGGACAGTTATCGACCTCCAGGCGGGCAAAACCGCGGGCATAAGCTAGTATTAAATAAAAATACATCCCAGAAATTTCAAGAATAGCGGGTTCAAACAAATAAATACCCTACATCCGACATATTCAATTTATAGTCTCTTATAAAACTCACGTATAATTTATATAATCAACATATTATAAGTTATATTGCACATAAAACAATGAGTTGATCGTTCAATTTCGTGGAATTAAAAATGCAGACAGGACGTAGTAAATCAATCGATACGTTTACCTCGTTAACGTGGCCCGAAGGTCAGAATTCTGATTATAATTAACTGATATATAATAGAAGTCTGTCCGTCAGATTTTAAACATGATGCGGGAGAGGTGTAACAATAACCATATCACGGTAGAGGCACTCAATATGTAGCCATTTATAGGAAGCATGGAAAACCACTTTGAGATAACTTTCTATCGATAACATTTTATGAATCGTGTTCTCGCTTGATATCTTTTCAAGTAGTCTTCAACTTTGCTGTGTATTTATCACAAAGTGAATGTTTCAATGATATTAAAACGAGTTATGAGCGCCATTCAGTTTTCGCAATTTGAAGTATTAAGGCACACTTTTTCCTTAATGATTCCTTCAATATTATATTAGGCATATGCTGAAATTTGTCATATTATATTCATGAAATAGCCTTATTTTCAGTACCAAAGAACCATATTTCCCTACCTTCGTCGACTTCGATAAAAAGAAAAAAACAAATAATATTTATGTGTCTCAGAGACATGCATAAAAAAGCAACAAAAAAAAATATAAGAGGAAAACACACAAAGTAAAACTACGAGTAATATATTTTATTTGTTAAAAGTAAGGGACGAAACAAGACCATTACGGAACATTATTTTTCTCTTTGAGAGTAGGTTCCTAACTAATACTATTTCTTTCTTTCTTTCTTTACACCCGTATCTATAGTCAAGTTAAAGAAATAACTTGCTTATGCAAACATTTGCATGCAATTTAAAAGAAGTAAGAACCGTCAAAGAACGCATTGCATCTGTTGACAGTTTTAAATTCAAGCAATTACTAAACCACATAATAAAAATCGTATCTTAAATAATGGCTTTTACTCAAGTAACACTTTTCCTTTTTTAAGATACTGGTGCTCCAAAACAATTCTTTCAAAACAATTTTCTAAAGTTTAAAACTTGTATTTAACGAGTTTGGTGGAGAAGACGTAATCTAATGACATTTTTTATTTATTTTTATGAACTGTTTTATTTAAATTAATTTGTAAATAATTTAATTGTTTAATTTAATCTTATTTAATTTTAATGTTTTGTTATCTGGTTACATTTATTGTTATTTTGATTAATGAATTGAACATTTTTTTTTATAATTGAGTGTCAGTATTAATATTTGGCGGTGCTATTATTTTTTACCAATTACTCATAAGGAATTATAATTACAAAATTTCTACGCCGTTGACAGCAAGTCATAGCGCTCATTTTGATTAATATTGTACATCTGTACTTTTGTTTACCAGTGTTCTACTAAAAAAAAAAAAATTGAATTAGAATTTTGAATTTGGTACGTAAAGGAAGAAACTGGTTTTGGAAGAGTCCTTTACACGCCTTTGAGTGGCCAAAGGTTGAAGAAGAGAGGTGAGATAACGTTGTCACCTATACATGAATAGAACTAATAAATACGGGTTTATAAAGTGCATAAATACAATTAATTTCAAGGAGCTCTCACTTTACCAACTTAAGTTAACAAAATATTTTCTCTTCAAAACCTCGCTACCCTACGTAACAAGTTTTAAGTAAACAAACCAAAGAAGAAGAAACTTTGAATTTCACTGAACTACACAATCTTGCAACTTGTTTGGAAATGAAAGGTACACACAGATAGATGGATCTTAGTAAGCCACTGGCAAGTTTAAAAAGCCATATTCAGGAAAAATTGTGTTTGCACTTATAGACATGCAACCTCTATACTCAATACCTTGTCGCAATGACATTCCTTTTCCTGTTCAGAAACGAACCTTTTGGATCCGAGAATAAAGTCCAAAATGAACTAAACTCTGTATTTCTTTCAGGAATTCTCAGAATTTTCTGTTAAAGGGTAGTTGCTAATAAACCTTCACCGATGCCATATTATATTAGTTTGGCATTGGTAACCAGTCAGAATTGCAAATCGATATCGCTTTGGAAGATTATCGAAGAGCACTCTATGTAATGTTATGGTTTTGTGTATCAAAAATATATCTACCATGTGAGGTACTTAATGATTAACAATACCTACTATATGTTATTGAAAGGCAAATGTCCAGAATATAAATAAAGTGACTCTTAAAATATTACGTTTTAACCTTTTCAAAGATTCGGCTTTGACCAAAGCCAAAATAAAAAATGAGTACCAAAAAGCATAATATTCAATTACTGCGATCCTTTCATTGTTATTGAATTTTTATTTTCATTGTCATCCTTACTATTCTTATCCTTACTAGTCCTTACTAATTTTATAAATGCGAAAGTAAGTTTGTTTGTTTGTTTGTTACCTTTTCACGCCTAAACCACGGAACCGATCATCCTGAAATTTTGCATATACGTAGTCAGGTGTACAGCAACGGACATAGGGTATCTTACATCCCGATAAAAAGGACTGTTCCCGAGGAAAACAACAATAACGGTCTTATGATAATAGATAGCGCCACGTGTCTTTCGAATCATGATTGAATTACATAATTACAAGCAGAGTACAAACCGAATTGATTGTCAAATTCTAAATTAGCGCGAGCGAAGCCGCGGGCAAAAGCTAGTTAGGTATAAGTAAGAGGTAAAATAACTGCGAAAGGACTATAAGAACTATCAAAATCCCCAAGTCCAACGGCAATCAAAGTTCATATCCCTTTTTCCTTATTTCGTCGCTTGACCCAGTTGGACGGTCGCCGCGGGAGATCCCAATAAGGAATGTACTCAGTATAAACAAGTCTTTTCATTCTAGGTGAAAATAGCAATAGTACATCAGAGATCTGAGCGTCAAAAGTGGGGAAAACCCAAAGTTATATCTCTGCTAAAGTCAGAAAAAAGTATAAATAAAGTCAAAAAACCTTATGGGATCACTTGATGAATCGCCTTCAAACTAAAAAAAAATATCAGGTGCGCGTAAGTGGCGGGCTTAGCTGTATAATTTTTTGTAGTTTTAAAGTTATAATAAAATAAAATATGTCAGTTGCGTAAGTGAACTTAGTTCTTCGATGTTTTTTTGCAGGATTGAACCTCGAGTAGGTACAGCGGCATTTCACGGCACACAGCTTACCACGGATGGATCGACATTGATAAGCTTGTTTAAATCAAAGTAGGTACCTACACCAATGACCACCGTAGAAACGGGTTTCTTTGACGGAAGAATCGACAAAATGACGGATTGTGAAAAGAAATCTGTCATTTTGTCGACACAATCTGTCATTTTATCGATTCTTCCGTCAAAGAAACCCGTTTCTACGGTGGTCATGCTACGCGTGCAAGAGTATCTTTTTAAAATACCGATCTTAAGTAATAAACCTTATTAAATTATCGCTAAGATTATCTCTATTTGTGTGGCACCTCATGCACAAAATGTTTGATCTCGAGTGAGTAAGGACGTCCACACTGCTACTTTGGCAGCACGCCAGGGTGATCTGTCAAACAGTAGATGCACTGGTCCCATTCATTTAGAGACAAAGTATTTTAGTTTCCGTACCACTAGAATTCACGAATGTCACTGTGTCATGTTGTGTGAAGTGGGCGGTATTTTGTAGTGGAATAACATAAGGAGTAACAGATAAAAGTGTTTTAACTCCATCAATGTAACTTTTAAGATACAGGCATAATCCATAATACTTTAAAGAGAGCACACAAACAAACAACTTTTTTCTATAATAGGGTTTATTAGCAGTAAATTCAGCAAATAAAACTGTAATCAACATACATAAAAAATAAAATTTGAAAAAGATAAAAAATCCGTTTGTACTATTTTTTATTATGGTGGGTGGAGTTAATACACTTTGATCTGTTACTCCCCACATAACATCACGCCTGTCATCCACGACGGGTTTGTCTCCACCGATCACGTTATCAGATTGAGTTCGCCACGGATCACGGCGAGTTGTATCCACGGATACCGTGATCCGTTTCCTTCAAAAAATTAATTTATTTTTACCCACTGATCACGATATCTGTGGTAAAATGAAAAAAAAAACGAAACTGATCACGGACGGTGTACAGAGACAAGAAATAAAGTATAATACTTTTCGAAACGAAAAGAAGTTATAATTTAACAAAAACCATTATGAATGTATATTAAAAAGTCATATAATATTAATCTACGCAAATAAATAAAATTAAAGTGTCTGTCTGTAGTAAAATGAAACTCTAAACGGAAGAGGTGTAACTAAATAGGTAGTACACTCACATTTTGGTGGTTGTTTTATTGATGTGATATATATACTTATAAAGGTAACGCTATAAAGGTTCCGTCTCGCTCGACTAGTCCACATTTATCCCGGGCAGCGAGTGCGCGTACCCTTAAAGTAGTTCATCTACTTACTGATAATTTGGTGGTTTTATTCTAAACCCTAACTAGTGTTTTTAGTGAACACCAAAATGTCCCATGTAATAGGGGGCGGGCCTATTGCCATCCACCGGGCACAAATCCAGACTCCGTGGCTGCTACTGAGAAATTCCTGATGAAAAAATCCAATAACACTTTTGCCCAACCCGGGAATGGAACCCAGGACCTTATGCTCAGCAGTCGCGCTTGCGCCGACTCAACCAACGAGGCAGTGTAGTGGAATAATAAGAATTTAAAAGCGCTCGAGTGACCGGGAGCACCTTAAATCAGGTAAATTGTTGGGCTTCGCACAATACACAGACCACATCATCAGCACTGTTTTAAGCTTTCACGGTTTACAATTAAACTTATACTGTCACTAACGGGATATCTTCCGTGTCTTCCCGCATTCTCCAGTCAACCCGCGATCATGGCGCTTGCAACAGCGTCGAAATATCGGGAGCTCAAAATAATGATCAATCACGGAAGATATCCCGTAAGTGACAGTATAAGTGCATATCACCAGCATTGAAATGTAAGTCGAGTCGAAGAGGAATCGGCGTACAGTCTGTGTAATGTCATCATCATCTCCCTACCCTTGTCCCATTCTACGTGGGATCCGTGCAACACGTGTTCTTCGTGTGTAATGTGCACACCCTAAAAGGCAGGAGTAACATTGCACAAGACATTAAAAAATTACCCGCAGTCGTCACGGTCACGGTCACGGTTACCATAAGCATCATCATCATCATCCACAGGCCGACTTCACCCATTACCGTTTAGGCCTTTCTTCGCTTGTGCCAAGGTCCATGTTCTTGTTCCAGCGTCATCCAGGTTATTCCCGCGATGGCACAATGTCATCTGCCCATCTCGCCGCCGGACGACGAACACTTCTCTTTCCAGTTCTTGGACGCCACTCGGTCACAGCTTTACTCCACCTGCCATCACCGCCCCTTGATAGGTGTCCTGCCCAACTCCATTTGAGTTCCGTAACGCGAATACCATAAGTGTAGTTCTGCCAAAATGTACTAACCCACATTAAAATACCCATTTTTCGAGGTAATTATAATGATTTTAGCTTAGCACATGTTTCAGATGTACCTGCATAAAGGGTGTAACAAGACCCATATCGAAGCCGAAAGGTACTTGTTCTCCCCGTCAATGCGATCATTTTTTGTGTTCTAGACCATAACCTTCTAGTTAAGATTTCTACTTTAAACACCTCCACGACCCCCGTACTATTCAATCGATCCATCAGCACAATGTTTTGAGTGCGTTACATTGAGTCCTACCGTAAAACATGATTTTTCACCCCAAAAAAAAAAGTCGTTTCCCAGCAATAATTTTTGCGTAAAGTTACTTAGTTTCATGTACACAATGCTTGGTTGACGGCTTCGTGAAGGGTCCGTTTACACTCTGTATATGAGACATACTTTTTAACCGTCTTCTTTCTACTGGTTGAAATGTTAGATTAGTTTCTAAAATAACAAGGGATTGTATGTGTGAAACGTGATGCGATCATCCCAGCAGACGTTTGGTAGAAAATATTGTATCAAAAGTTACTAACCACTCCCGTCTCACGAGAATCGAGTCCCAATAGAAAATCAGCAAAAAGAAAATCGTGGCAATCAATGAAAACTTACCCAAGTCCCCGAGGCTCTCACCTCAATCTAATGTTTAATTAAAAGTATGTGTGTATTTGTAATGCCAATTAACCGGCGATACTTCTTTGGGCATTTATCGATATTTTGACGGCGCGGTTGGTGCAGTGGCTGAGCGATTGACTGCTGCGCTGCGTGTCGCGGGTTCGGTTCCCGCACGGAGCAAATATTTATATAGCCTCAGGTAGTCGTTCCGGGTCTGGCTGTTTGTGTATGTGAGTTTAAATGTTTGTAAACGCACCTATGATACGGGAGAAATTCCTAGTGTGGGGCAACGTTTCAAAAAAAAAATTGATGCAATAAAAGATTTTCTAAAGTAATATTTTCAAGTGATTACGGGTCAATGGTCACTGGTAGCGTAGTAACTGGAATAATGTGTTTAGTTTATAAAATCAATCCTCATTAACTACAGCTGTCAATATGTGTATTTTTAACGCCAATTAACCTGCGATACTTCCTTAGTCTCTGTCTTGTGCGATCTCTGTCTTGTGCGATCTCCGGCCATGTTATCCCTGCAAACCTGATCAGATCGTCACGCCACCTTCGCAAAAAACCCTTCAAAAAATTAATTCATGTTTTTACCCACTGATCACGATATCTGTGGCTACAAGAAAAAAACAAAAAACGAAACTGATCACGGACGGTGTTCAGAGGCAAGAAGTAAAGTAAAATATTTTTCGAAACGAAAAGAAGTTATAATTTATGTATGTTAAAAATTCATATATTAAACTACACAAATAAATAAAATTGAAGTGTCTGTCTGTAATAAAATGAAACTCTAAACGGAAGAAGTGTAACTAAATAGGTAGTACATTCACATTTTGGTGGTTGTTTTATTGATGTGATATATTAATAAACGTAGCGCTTTAAGGTTCCGTCTCGACCAGTCCTCACTTATCCCGGGCAGCGAGTGCACGTATCCTTAAAGTAGTTCATCTATTTACTGATAATTTTGAGGTTTTATTCTAAACCCTAACTAGTGTTTTTAGAGAACACCACAATGTCTTATGTAATAGGGGGCGGGCCTAGTGCTATCGACCGAGCACAAATCCAGATTCTGTGGCTGCTACTGAAAAATTCCTAATGGAAAAACCAATAACATTTTTGCCCGACCCGGGAATGAAACCCAGGACCTCTTGCTCAGCAGTCGCGTTTGCGCTGACTCAACCAACGAGGCAGTGTAATGGAATAATAAGAATTTAAAAGCTCTCGAGTGACCGGGAGCACCTTAAATCTGGTAAATTGTTGGGCTTCGCACAATACACAGACCACATCATCAGCACTGTTTTAAGCTTTCACGGTTTACAATTAAACTTATACTGTCACTAACGGGATATCTTCCGTGTCTTCCCGCATTCTCCAGTCAACCCGCGATCATGGCGCTTGCAACAGCGTCGAAATATCGGGAGCTCAAAATAATGATCGATCACGGAAGATATCCCGTAAGTGACAGTATAAGTGCATATCACCAGCATTGAAATGTAAGTCGAGTCGAAGAGGAATCGGCGTCCAGTCTGTGTAATGTCATCATCATCTCCCTACCCTTGTCCCATTCGACGTGGGATCCGCGCAACACGTGTTCTTCGTGTGTAATGTGCACACCCTAAAAGGCAGGAGTAACATTGCACAAGACATTAAAAAATTACCCGCAGTCGTCACGGTCACGGTCACGGTTACCATAAGCATCATCATCATCATCCACAGGCCGACTTCACCCATTACCGTTTAGGCCTTTCTTCGCTTGTGCCAAGGTCCATGTTCTTGTTCCAGCGTCATCCAGGTTATTCCCGCGATGGCACAATGTCATCTGCCCATCTCGCCGCCGGACGACGAACACTTCTCTTTCCAGTTCTTGGACGCCACTCGGTCACAGCTTTACTCCACCTGCCATCACCGCCCCTTGATAGGTGTCCTGCCCAACTCCATTTGAGTTCCGTAACGCGAATACCATAAGTGTAGTTCTGCCAAAATGTACTAACCCACATTAAAATACCCATTTTTCGAGGTAATTATAATGATTTTAGCATAGCACATGTTTCAGATGTACCTGCATAAAGGGTGTAACAAGACCCATATCGAAGCCGAAAGGTACTTGTTCTCCCCGTCAATGCGATCATTTTTTGTGTTCTAGACCATAACCTTCTAGTTAAGATTTCTACTTTAAACACCTCCACGACCCCCGTACTATTCAATCGATCCATCAGCACAATGTTTTGAGTGCGTTACATTGAGTCCTACCGTAAAACATGATTTTTCACCCCAAAAAAAAAAGTCGTTTCCCAGCAATAATTTTTGCGTAAAGTTACTTAGTTTCATGTACACAATGCTTGGTTCACGGCTTCGTGAAGGGTCCGTTTACACTCTGTATATGAGACATACTTTTTAATCGTCTTCTTTCTACTGGTTGAAATGTTAGATTAGTTTCTAAAATAACAAGGGATTGTATGTGTGAAACGTGATGCGATCATCCCAGCAGACGTTTGGTAGAAAATATTGTATCAAAAGTTACTAACCACTCCCGTCTCACGAGAATCGAGTCCCAATAGAAAATCAGCAAAAAGAAAATCGTGGCAATCAATGAAACTTACCCAATTCCCCGAGGCTCTCACCTCAATCTAAGGTTTAATTAAAAGTATGTGCGTATTTGTAATGCCAATTAACCGGCGATACTTCTTTGGGGATTTATCGATATTTTGACGGCGCGGTTGGTGCAGTGGCTGAGCGATTGACTGCTGCGCTGCGTGTCGCGGTTTCGATTCCCGCACGGAACAAATATTTGTATAGCCTCAGGTAGTTGTTCCGGGTCTGGCTGTTTGTGTGTGTGAGTTTAAATGTTTGTAAACGCACCTACGATACACGAGAAATTCCTAGTGTGGGGCAAAGTTTCAAAAAAAAAAATTGATGCAATATATATGCACTGAAATAATGAGTTTAGTTTATAAAATCAATCCTCATTAACTACGGCTGTCAATATGTGTATTTGTAACGCCAATTAACCGGCGATACTTCCTTAGTCATTTATCGATATAATTGATGCAAGAAAATATTATCTTAGCTAATACTTTCAAGTAGATAACTACAGCTGATCACGGGTCAATGGTCACTGGTAGAGTAGTAACTGAAATAATGAGTTTAGTTTTTAAGTATTTAGGTAGTTTTTTTTCATAATCAGACATCAATACTCATTAACCACGGGGTTTCAAGTTTCACATCTATACAAATGTGTCTATTTGTATTATCAAAATTACAGCTTTTTACTGAATGCATATGAAACTATACATATACGGCACTTATATTGTATAATTGTATTGTATAACGGGCTGGTTTCCGCAACTCCACGTCAAAGCGCAAAAATAACAAAAACACATTTTTTTCCATTTTTGTTTGTCAGACACACAAACAAAAATGGAAAAAAATGTTTGTTCTGTTCTGTTTGTTCCGGCTAATCTCCGAAACGGCTGAACTGATTTTGACGAAACTTTACTGGCAGTTAGCTGATGTTATAAGGAGTAACTTAAGCTACTTTTATTTTAGAATAAGAATTAGGGTACTGTGCAAAAAAATTGAAACCCTTGACATTAGTAACAAAATCCGATAAAAAATTAATATTTTTTATAATAATTGCACGCGAGCGAAAGTCACGGTTAACAGCTAGTATTTAATATAACAGAAGACAGAAGACACTTAATATTTACGCTAAACATATCACACATCAAAAAAAAATCACTACAGATAGCTAGCTATGTCTAACCCAGCATAGCTGGAAAACGCTGTAACACAACGAACAATTCAGTAAATTGTAATAAACCGTTAAATTATTATGTTATTCGTAAATAAACTTTGTCCCTTTCGTAGCGTAAAATTAGCCATTACTGGAATGATTTAGTTGGCAGTGTTTTGACGATAAAAATGCTTCTTTACGGAAAGTTATAACAAGCTTAGTTGTAAAGAAGCGAATTTATTAGAACCGCCAAAACTTATGAAAGGTCCTACTATGTACTAAATGTAGGGGAGTGACCGTGATAGTGATATGAAAAGACGTGTGAGATATGGTTGTAGTATTACCTACTCGTACCTGAAGTTGGAACAATCCTTGTCAGGTACACAATAACGCCGTATGAGGGTATTGCGAGTAATGTGGTGGGCCTATAAATAAATAGGGTCAGTGTAATCTGTGCGTATAATATAATAATGCTCAAGAGTCTGTTGATAGAACTCTCTAATCTTTGGAACTTTTTAAATGTTTGAAGTTCCACGGACCCGAAAATTCCGCTATACTTCGATATTTATTGTGCGAACCGCCAATCTGTGGAATTCACTGCCAGCTTCTCTGTTCCTTGGTCATTATTATCTGGATCTAGCCAAAGTTGGAGTGAATCGGTTTCTTTTAGGCAAGCGTGCTCCACCCTAAGCCGCATCATCGCTTCACATCAGGCGAGTTGCGGCTAAACGCAAGCCAATTTAGAAAAAAAAGCAGTCTGATTTGAAAAATCTGTGTGCATTCGATAGCTCAATAACCCAATCCTTGAAGCTTATTTAACATCACACTACGACCCTTAGTAGCTGAGAGGCTGAAACCGCAGGGCACAGTAAGTGATAAAAATTAATTTGTTCGATAAAAAGGAAGACTTTTCGAAACATTTCGTAACCTTGCCCACTACATAATGAGCTCTAAATATTGATCATTTAGAATGGATTAAACCACTTAACCATTTAAATCAGACACAGTAGAAATTGGTTAGCATTAGCTAGCTGGCTATTAAGCCTGTGCCTCTACTAATGCCGACCTACTCAACATCGTGTAGGTCGATTCATGGGTTATCAGCAAGAATTATTTAAGGACTCACAAATATATAAGCGGAGCTAAATTTATACTGTCACTTACGGGATATCTTCCGTGATTGTTCATTTAAACGGAAGCTCAAAATAATGAACAATCACAGAAGATATCCCGTAAGTGACAGTATAAGTTTAGTTATAAACCGTGAAAGCTTAAAACAATGTTTGATAAACGGAGCTGTCATACGGGGAGGGACATGGGGGTCCCGAAATCATGACAAAGCACCCAACTTGACTGTCACCAGCATAAAAAGTACTTGTTGTACATACTATGGAACTGTACGTGAGCCAATTTGACCCCAAATCTTGAGCCATTCACGACACGACAGTAGTTTGAAACTATCTCTCAGCGTGTTCATCTTCAAGACAATGTTTGTTATTAATAAACTAGTTTATAGTTGTGGCCATATGTTGTTAACGATCCCTAGCGAACAACTAGTTTATTTACCTTCCTTCATCGACTTGAGAAACTCCTAAATCATAGACATTTTCCTCTTCATAACGGTGCCAAAACTCTTTGAAGTGGTTATTTTCAGCCTCGTCTTTATTTATAAGAAAGTTTATTGTACGCACTTGAAAGTGAAAAGTTTTGAATCTCTTGTTTTGTGAAATATCTTCTTTACAAGGAGTTTCTGTGTAGTGGTTTTTTTGTCTTATTTATAAAACTCGAGTAAGCAATAATTACTCACTCACTGTAGGTTTTTTTTTGTTTTTATGTTTTTAAAAGTCCCAATTCATTTCTTCGTCAAATTAAGCTACTATTCCTTTTTTTTTTCACGGGTGACCACTGAAAACCAGCGCTGTGCTGTGGGCCCCCCATAGCACAACATCATGCTGCGTGGTAACCTGCTTATCGCAGTCACGACGTGCAAGCTGTTAACTATTTTTTTGTTTCTTTCTGTCAGGACAGAAAGAAACATTATATATATTTTTCAACTTGTATTTATAATATTTGTTGCGCTTATGATTTTGTTAACTTATTTTGTTTTTATGCACGTCATGTCCCTGCGACAAATAAATAATTTTTCTTTGTTTCTTTCTTTCTTATAATATTCTCATTATCACCGTCTTGCCCTCATCCATTTGATGTGTACATGTGTGTACACAACAAGACGTCTTTTTCTTCCATAAATTTTTATCATTCATCACCTCAGCTGGTACACACTGCCTTTCTAGTAAAGTTCATCTTTCACAAAAGTTTCGACCACCCTCCACTCTTAAAGCCATCCACATTCATACTAAACCGTGACTCACAAAGTTTTATTACAATATTCATTATCATCTGCCTAGCCTTTTCCCAACTATATCGGGGTCGGCTTCCAGTCTAACCGGATGCAGCTGAATACCAGTATTCTACCTCTAGCGACTGCCTATCTGACCTCCACAACCCAGTTAGTACTGGGTAATACGATACCCCTTGGTAAGACAGACTTTTTGGGCCACTGTCTATCTGAAACGACTGTCAAAGATCTACAAATGACAGCCGGGACCAACGGCTTAACGTGCTTTCCAAGGCACGGAGGAAACTCGGTATGTAATGGGTGGTCACCCATCCTCAGACCAACCTAGGCAAGCACAGCTTAACCTAAAGATCGACCCGAGCGGCTGTTATTATTTAGCCACGAGCTCCTCATTTTTATTACAATATTAAACCTACAATATTTATGAAAACTACCGGAAACTATAACAAAACGAATGTTTTCAAATGTTGATTGGCGAAGTCACGAATCGGAAACATTCTTTTATAGAACCATGACTCCGTTGTTTCACCCCAATTAGGTTATCTACGAAAAAAGGGTCGAGACCCTTCCTTCAGGTTAGTTCATTTTTGCTTGGGCCAAAAGAACATGAGCGTTTCTATTAGAAAAATGAAGCTTTAGGTAAATAAAAGATCTTATTTTTTGGGTTTTAATCGAATATCCTCCTGATTACCGCGCAGAGAGGCGGTGAGCGCGGCTGACCGAGCGGATGGGTCAAACTAAGTAATTTTACGCAAAAATTATTTCTGGTTAACGACTTTTTTTTGGAGTGAAATATCACGTTTTAAGGTAGGACTCAATGTAACGCACTCAAAACATTGTGCTGATGGATGAATTGAATAGTACGGGGGCCACGGAGGTGTTGAAATTAAAAATCTTTCATTAAAAACAAGTATTTTCTTTAAACTTGTGAAAAAGTTGGAACTTTGACCCCCAATATCTCCGTAACTAGGAGGTTCCCAGGTATAGTACAGAATAAAAAAATATCGCAATGACCGGGAGAACAAGTGCCTTTCGGCTTCATTACGGGTCTTGTTACACCCTTTATAAAAACTACAGCAACACACCCTTAATCCCTTATTAAATTGCAGCGCGGTTCCCATCAACGCATAGACCTCATCATCTCAATCATAGGCTGATTGATGACTGAGATGATGTTGGTTTTGGGTTCCACTTGTGTCCGTGAAGAACAAAAACATTCCTAAGCTTATAAAAAGAAACTTTATGCTGTATCACGGTCCGCTTTTAGGAACCATTTATAAAAGAATATCGTTAAGTTTGTGAAGTCGATAGATCCAAGTTCAAGCACAATTTGTTATCATGAAGAAAACCATAATTCCTTTGAATTACGGCTAGAAGTATCGACGTGTTTCACGTTGATTACTTTGAGGTTAAAAGTTCAGCAAATTCCAATCATTTCTTACGTAAAACGGTAGTGCGAAAAATGAATAGTCTGACTGTTAAGCTCTCATTGTTTAAATTGCAGCGCGGATCACTGAATAGAAGAGCATTGATCGCTACGCTTGCTCACGGACGAATGCAGTCGGTTATTGACCTAGAAAGAACATACTCCCTTTTAAATTGCCCTTTTTAGCAAAATCTAACTCGAATGAAGACGTAACGCCGATTAATATTGACGAAAAGTCCAATGACACTAGTTAATTTATTTATTCAGCACGTCATCATGTGTATAGCCTTTTCCCGGCTATTTATGGGTCGGCTTCCAGTGTAACCGGATGCAGTGTAGTATTTAACATGGAGCAATTGCCTGAATCTGACCTCCACAATTCAGGCTTTGGGTAAAAGGATTCCGCTTGGTAGAACTGTCAGACCCCATGACCGTGACGTCTGTCAAAGAACTACAAATTATAGCAAGGACCAACGGCTTAACTTGCTTCCCAAAGCAAAGAGGACCCATCTACAGATCGACGTCAGCTAGCGTTGCTCAACTACGACGATCGACCCGTGTGGTTGTTATTGTTTACCCACAAGCCCCTCTTATATAAGGACCCATTAAAATAGATGGACAAATTTTAACACAGCGTAATATCTTTGGTTAGACGTACTGACGTCTAGCCAAAGATATTCAAGCAAAAAAAAAGTGATTTTATTTTACCTAAAATATTAAACAGTTGACTAACATTTTTAGTGTATTTTCGTTAGGTGATTTTTTTTTCTTGTAATGCGGTAATCTAATGCGTTTTTGTTATTATTATTTTTTACCCTTATTTTGGTGAATGATTTCTAAAAGTTTGTCCATCTATTTTAATGGACCTTATATATGCATGTATTTACAACTAATTACCACAGAAAAGGGTAGTCACTTCGCATCCTAGCTCTGGCAAAATAAACAAACCGACGGAACATTCACAAGAAACAAGCCAACTCGTCAGTATCACATGAAATCGAATTATCCACTGAACTGATGTGTAGGAGTGCGGAGTATCGATAAACAAATATGTCACTACGACATGTGAAACTCGACTCTTCCAGCTTAAGCTGACCTCTCATTCGAACGTAAAGCCTATACAATGCCAGGTCGTATTTACGTAGGGTTGCCAGATGTTTGATAATAACGAAGTAAATGGTTATTACGAGAGGGTGAGTACCTATGTGGTCAATTTAGGAAATGACAACCTCTATTTTTGACTTTCCATTTCACATTAAAATTTGTCCTGCCGTCACCTATGGGTGCAGTGCGTTTTACATTATAAGTAAAACTTTGGCACTCTCTGAAACACGATTTCCTTTTTTTCAATAAAATTTGACAGAAGCAGGAATGAATTAGGCGTATAGGTAGTCCTGAAAATAGGTGGACCTGGAAATGGCAATTATTTGAACAAAAATTGTTATCACTGATCAAGGTCTCCACCTTTGTAACAGTTGTTTGAGGTAAACTTATTGCATCGTAGCTGATAGGTCCACCAATACAGCACCTGTGAAAATTCCTGTTTCGAAACCATCTTCAGCGTATGAACGAGTTTTAGAGTCTGGTTGCAGCAAAACTTGACGGATCTGGAACTAACTTACTCGGGGATTCATTTTGGGTCAATAATGTTCGATGGATGGATTGTGTGAGGAATTATATGAAAGAAAAAGCAGTAAATGATAGCGTGACGGTTGACAGAGGGAAATGAAAGAAAAAAACGTGTTGCGCCGACCCTGACGTAACATGGGACAAGGGCAGGAAGATGATGAATGTTCATTATACGGTTCAGCAGCAGTTCCTCGAATAGCTTCTTTATATGGCATAGTAGAGCTTGGAAGGAAGGTGTTTTGAAAGGTGTTACATAATCATGAATTTTGAAAAGGCACGAATATTCTCAGGGAAAAACTATAATAATATATAATTTAAACAAAGAAGAAGAAGAAGGAAGTACTCCTCGATACGCTCGCATTGTGAGGAGGTTCCTGTCTCTGGAGCCCTAACCACTGGTAGCTTTGACCCTGCGCCCGACACCGGCGGACTACTATTTTTTTCTATTTTTAAATGTTTTTTTTTATATTTAAAAATTGGTCAATATGTATGAAAAATGAATAAAGGATATACAATATTTTCATACCTGAGAACAGTCGCGGCTGTCATTTGTATATGTTCTTTGATTTGTAGACAGTCGTCGACACTGAATACCTGTAGGTATTCTGTGGCCTGAAACTCTGACAACCAAACTTACCAAGGTATATCCTTTTACCCGTAATAGTCGTTCCATGTATTCAGCTGCACCCAGTTAGACTGGAAGACTGAACCCAACATACTTGGGAAAAGGCTAAGCAGATGATGACAGCAAGACAATGTTTAAATAAATTACTTATTCACCAAACTTTTACTAACATAGTCAGTTATCTACGTATAGGCAGAAGGTACATTCAGAGCTGATCCTCGGATTGGAGCAAATCCGGTCCGAGATAAATTAGGCCCTTTCACCACTCAATCTGATTGGTTCTTGATTAAATATACGAAAATAATTATTGAAGGTAAATAAAAGTTCGTTTTCAAAGGTCTTAGGAAAAACCGATCGATTTTTAAGAAAATAAACTAACCTACTACTTAAATGAAAAGATTCAATTGATCACTGCTTTTTGAAATACAGTCTGTTTCACGTAGAAAGCGGATTGCATATAATGTTGGTGACAGCTTACTCATAACTACTCCATTTCATCTGCGTGTCTTCAGCAGGATAACTAAGAGCAAAAGACATTATTTGTTTTTCTCTTAAAGTCAGATCATTGAAAAAACAAGTTGAGGAAGAAAATCAATTGGAACTACAACTTCATAAGCAGTAAAAACTAACTTAGTTAGACTAACTTTTCGTCAGTCTTCTTCTTCTTCGTATCGCTGGCACGAAAAATTTTGTATTTTGTTAGCTCAAAACATCGCCACTTCCACCGCGTCGTAAAACAATAAAATGAGTAAAAGAATGCTTTATTGCAGAAACTTACGGATCATCTGCCTAGCCTTTTCCCAACTATATTGGGGTCGGCTTCCAGTCTAACTGGAAGCATGAAGCGACTGTCTATCTGATATGCACAACCCAGTTAGTACTGGGTAATACGATACCCCTTGGTAAGACTGGTTGTCAGACTTTTAGGGCCACTGACTGCCTAACGACTGTCAAAGATCTACAAATGACTTCCGGGATCAACGGCTTAACGTGCTTTCCGAGGCACGGAGGAAACTCGGTATGTTATGGGTAATCACCCACCCACAGACCAACCTAGGCAAGCATGGCTTAACCTAAAGATCGCCCCGAGCGGATGTTATTATTTAGCCACGTGCTTCTCTTGCAGAAACATACGCATACATTTTTATGTAGCACTATAGGTAATACCTACCTGCCCTCCAAAACTCTAAACACGAATTAAAGACTAATTAATCACTGCCGGGGCTGCGGGACTGTTCGAAAGAGATACCGTGGCCCTGGAACACAAAGGGCAAAGAAGGAACATGGATGGGTTTTAGTCAGTAAGAGTCTGACACTCCCTCCCACTCCACCCAGAGCGGGAGAAGTCATTTGATGATTTCCCATCCGTAAAAAAAAAAAGACTAATTAATCACTCAGATGTAATGTCACATTGTCATTTACAATTTTAGTTTCTTTCTTCTTCAGAATCTATGCAGTAGTTTTTACGTCAACCTACATGACATATGTACATCTAGATCACTTCGATTTTATTATATGTTAAGATTATTAAATTAATGAGTCCGCTCTTAACCTCGATCTCGCCAGGTGGAAAGCAGTGCATGAGGTCTACGGGGAATAAGCGAACGTAGAAGCTGCATCGTTATATGCTCTCAAGTACATTGAAGTAGGTTAGGCAATAGGTATACTAGGCAACACAGACGCTAGCAAAAAGTTCCACACTTTGGCCATAAGACAAATTCGTATTGGGATGCCAAGAACGATGACTTACCATTTTGGCATTCAAATTGGAGGACGCAATACAAGTGCGAGTCGGACTCGCGCATGAAAGGTTCCGTACCATCGTAGTGTTTGGTGTTATAGCGACAAAGAAATACACATTCTCTAAAAATTTCAACTTTCTATGACCTATTACAGATCATGAGATACAGCCCGCTGACAGATAGACGGACGGACGGATGAACAGCGAAGGCTTAGGGTCCCGTTGGTTACCTACATTCACAACACCCTGATGATGTAATTTTCACCATCATCGCCGTCCCCTGACGCATCGACATCATCATCTGCCTAGCCTTTTCCCAACTATTTTGGGGTCTGCTTCCAGTCTAGCCGGATGCAGCAGAATACCAGTATTTTACATGGAGCGACTGACGTATCGACCCTTGGGTAAAAATATTACCACTTAAATTAAACTTAGGGGGCATTTAATGTCATTTTTGTCGAGGGTTTTTGAATTTTAGAAGACAAATTGAACAAATTTTCTACGTAAGTAAACGATAGCAGAAACTAGTAGACAAAACATATAAAATTCATGTTTTATACCTTGGTTTAAACACGGACTGCAACAAATAACAAAACGTTTTTGTTTGTTGTTTACTGGGACACAATTCCTGTAAATAAATTAATAGGTCAGTACATTTCAGGTTTAAGCCCGTATTCCGCAGCCTCCCAATCAGTGTTGATCTATGTTGTCTTCGCTACCTTATCAAAAATTCTGTGCTGGTGCTCGGAACTTTATATCTGTCTTAGCGGAGATTTATTGCAGCATCCTACATCTGGGAAATATTGGTGCTTTAGCAGCCAACGTGAAAATAAATATGGCAACTGGAATATTATTTCATTACCTATTAAATTCAACGAGGCAGGCTTCAAGAGTCACTGGCCTGAGGATTTGGAGTCGTTCCTGACTGGTTGGCCAGAGGACGCAAAACACCGGGAGAGTTGGAAAGGAATGGGGGAGGCCTTTGCCCAGCAGTGGGACAGAATAGGCTGAATAAAAAAAAATTGCATGAGTATCCAACTAATTATTAATACTCGTCGTATTATACATCTGAAAGTTTGTATGTTTGTTATTTAATCACACAAAAACGGCTTAACGGATTGGGATAAAATTTGGCACTTAGATAGTTTATAATTTGGATTAACACATAACATGCTTTTTATCGTGGTCCACGCAGACAAATTTTGCAAAGGGTAAGTAATCATAAAATAAACTCTTTATCAGTTTAAGTTATTTTTACTTACCAAATCAACACGATTTGAACTTAGCTATTTAGAGTTATAACTACAAAAGGGAAGCAAAACATTTTTTTTTGTAAATAATAGTAAAGTATGAAACATTTAGCCGTTTCAAGTAAAACCGCTTTAATTTCACAAGACAGACATTATCGAATCGGCGTCACTTTACTTACGCTATTGCTTTGATTTCCCATGAGAAATATAAGCACGCAATTTTCCCTTACGCTATAGAGCCCATATCGAACGAAACAATCTTCTAAAACTTGCCGAATATTCGATATTTCCTTATCTCAATATAAATTCAAAGAGACCCCCGCCATCTTAAATCTTCACAAAACTTGGCTGACTGGTAGAGAATACCTAAGGCATAATAGATAGATAGAATGTTCTTTATTATGTATTTACACCATACAAATAGACATACAATATAGAAATAAGTTCTGTGATCTTCCTGCCCTTTTTTTTGTTTTTTTTTACGGATTGGAAATCATCAAATGACTTCTCCCGCTCTGGGTGGAGTGGGAGGGAGTGTCAGACTCTTACTGACTAAAACCCATCCATGTTCCTTCATTGCCCTTTGTGTTCCAGGGCCGACGGTATCTCTTTCGAACAGTCCCGCAGCCCCGGCAGGCAATCTTCCTGCCCTTGTCCCATGTTATTTGGGGTCGGCGCAACACATTTTTTTGTTCCAATCTCCCCTGTCAATCGTCACGCTATCATTTACTCCTTTTTTCATTCATATCAAATAAATAAATTAAATAACAAACAAAAATTTCAATGGAAACATGTTTAATGAACATCGCGCATTACTATTGATTACACAATTACCGTTTACCATTATTAATTAATGTCCAATAATACCTGATAATAATCCATTCTGACATTACACTCAAATCTGTGTTTTATTATTAACCATCCGCGTTCATAATGCACAATAAATTTATCGTATCAACTCGGAAAATGGCGTTTCCAATTTCCAGCAAATTAAGCATTAATAAAATGAACAGACCGTATTAATGTTATATGCGTGAATTACGTCATTTTAAAAGCACACTTGGGATTATAGAAAGCCGATGAATTAGTATTCGGCAACATTGTCCTCTATATAGGTCATTAGGTACATAGTACATGGTATGCTGTCATAAATTCCATAGCATAGCAGAACATAGCATAATCAGCCTATAATGTTCCCACTGCTGGGACATAGGCCTCCTCTTTATGAGAGGGAATGGGCTATAATCCGCCACGCGGGCCCAATAAGGGATTGGTAGATGTCACATGTCTTCGAACTTTTAGTTCTAGGACATGCCGGTTTCTTCTCGATGTTTTCCTTCACCGTTTTGAAACCAATGGTGATGACATAAAATACACAAAGTAATGCGCCTGCCTGGGTTTGCACTCACGACATACATACTTACATACATACATACAAGGTGTAAATGGCCGTCAACCGAGCATTCTGTACTTCAAACTAATTAACTCTAAGCTTTTTTTTTGCCGGGATATAAACGACTTTTATTTTTGGGGTGTAAATCACGGTTTATGGTAGAACTCAATCACTAAAAACATTATGCTGATGGATGCATTGAATAGAACATGGGTCATGGAAGTATTAAATTTAAAACATTATAAACTTGTATTTTTAAACATCCAATATCTCCGTAACTAGAAGGTTCCCAAAAATATGGACCAGAAAAAAAAAAGAAGATCGCAATAACTGACTTTCGGCTGCGTTAAGGGTCTATTTATACCCATAATAGAGGCCATTCAGACGAACTTGTCATCATCAGTTTGGCTTGATGAACCGGATTCAAGCACATACACAGAACGAATGAAAGAGACTCGTTAGTTCCGATCTGCTTTTTACTGCTCTGCAATTTGGTGCAGGCGACACCGGCCACATGGTCTATGTTAGGGTTTCGGTTTCTCCAATTAGTCCTTAAAGTAGACCTTTGTACGTGATCCATGGCGGCCGTTATTCCAACCAACCCACCTCGCTCCAGAACCAGCTCTATATTCTAGGTCTTCTATGCACGTTTTATGTGCTCTGGGGACTATCAGTGATACCTTGGGTGTGAAAGTGTTTGTTCAGTGAGCAGTGTCCAGTGATGATCCCCGCCACCAGTCGCAGGCTATCTCTGTCCAGGCGCAGAAGGAGCTTAGTCAGCTTCGTATCCAGGGATGGCATAGCTTCCTTGGATTGCCTACACCCTGGTGTCGAGGTCCACCATTTCTCCGCTTGCGCGTGTTTGAGTGTGATCCTTTAATCAACTCCTTAGGTGATTGAAAGTAATAGGCACAATGGGATCGCTTCTGAATCTTGCTTATTTGTTAGATATCTATGCTTGTGGCATGTACTTCGATTTGAGGTGTAAGATTTTTTATTTTATATTGAGAACGTTTTTTGATTTTTTTTTTAGTAAAGTCGTGGTAATAGGATCGACTATACACAGGCGATATATGAATTATCTAACTATATCTGCATCTACAGATTATAACGCCTCGACTGACAAACGTTCGTACTTTTTTGCTTCGCTTGTTCGTTTAGCAGTAACATTGCGCTGTCGATTGACTATTTTCTACATCATCCAACTAGAAGCAGATGCTTTTTTATTTGTTTTGTTATGTCAGTGCGATTCACTGAATTGTATTTACTGCATTAAACTACATTTAAAAACAATTGAAAAAAGAACAGTTTATTTTACAAAAACTTATTAATTTTATCTTAATATATCTTAATTTTTTTATAGTCATCTAAAGGCAACATACATTAAATACAGAGAAGAGTGTCAATTGTCTTTTTTAGTATTTTGTCTTAGATTCATAACCGCCAATTCAACTTAAACTCATCGTACCTATAGCTAAGAACGACATAAAAAAAAACTAACGAAACCGGAAACTGAAAAGTGAAAAACGAAAACCTTTTAGTGTAAATAATCTCCTGCATTTTTTTCCTCGGTTAAAAAGTACATTAATTCACTTACAATTTTTCAATGCACGTTTTTTGCCTGTAGAATTGAATTGCTTACAAGGATTTTTTTATGAAAATAACAGTTTTAACACCGGGAAAAAAGCATTTTGTAGGCTTTTGCAATAGTTGGTTAGTATTTTCGTAAGCTCTTTTTACAAATGTAATAGGAGCGAGCTTATCGCGTTCAACCGGACCCAAATTAGTATTTATGTATTTAATTATTTATCTATACATATAATAAGACAGTAAAAAAACTGTGTCTGTACATTGAAAATATTAAAAAAAAGAAATTGAGGGGGTTTAGAAACAGTAATAGAGCACGAATCCAAAAAAAAAAATTCTGTCTGTTTGTCTGTTTGTCTGTTTGTCTGTTTGTTTGTACACGCTAATCTTCGGAACTACTAGACGGATTTGAAAGATTTTTTTTTGTTGTATAGGTATTAAGTCTGGGCAACATATAGGCTATAATTTATCTTGGAAACTTGAACACCTGATGCAGAACCGCAATAGAATAGCTAAACTATAAGAGATACAAAAATGGTACCATAGCAAAAATTGTTCCACGTGATGAGCATTTTCTGCTGAGAGAATAAATTTGAAGATCTGGAACACCTGATGTGGAACTCCAAGAGTCCAGCTACACTATAACATATATAGGAATGACGTCTTAGCAAAAATTGTTCAATCTGATGACCACTCTCTGTTGATTTATAAAAATCGAAGATCTGGAACACCTGTTGTGGAACTCCAAGAGCCCAGCTACACCATAACACATATAGGAATGACGTCTTAGCAAACATTGTTCAATCTGATGAGCACTCTCTGTTGACTTATAAAATCGAAGATCTGGAACACCTGTTGTGGAACTCCAAGAGCCCAGCTACACCATAACACATATAGGAATGACGTCTTAGCAAAAATTGTTCAATATGATGAGCATTCTCTGTTGATTTATAAAAATCGAAGATCTAGAACACCTGTTGTGGAACTCCAAGAGCCCAGCTACACCATAACACATATAGGAATGACGTCTTAGCAAACATTGTTCAATCTGATGAGCACTCTCTGTTGATTTATAAAAATCGAAGATCTGGAACACCTGTTGTGGAACTCCAAGAGCCCAGCTACACCATAACACATATAGGAATGACGTCTTAGCAAAATTTGTTCGGTCTGATGGGCATTTCCTGTTGACTTATAAAAATCAAAGATCAGAAACATCTGATGTGGAAATCAAAGCTATCACTAATTTCACTGTATAATTATAAATAACATAAGCTGGGAGTATCTCCACGCGGTGAAGGTGGTAACAGTTTAGGACTGATATTCGATGACGACGGTATATCATTGAAAATTTGACTCTACTGGACAAAACTCCTTATTTTTTTATTTTATCGAATAAATATGCCTTCGGGCTTATGTTATTTGAGTGTTTAAGACTTTTTCCACTTATCTTCGTGACACGGTAGCCTACCCGGTAACGCAGGGGAGCAGTCACTTAGATTTTAATTGATCAGGTATCTTCACAATAAAACTATAACCATGCCTAGAAAGAGGTCAAATCTTTCCCAATGTTCCAAAGGAGCTAAAAGATTGAGGATCATAAGATCCCAAGAATCTACCGAAGAACGTCAGGAGAGACTTGATGCTGTTCGAGAACATCAGGCTGCAACTCGCTCCGTGGAAACCTCTTCCTCTCTTCTCTTCTCTTCCTCTTGGATAACGAAGCACGCCTGCGTTCTCAGCGTATTTACGCATCTACATCCAGGTCTCTAGAGAACTGTGAAGAATATGATGCGCGACTGACCGCTGATCGTGAACGTCATGCATTGTCTCGCGAATCGGAGACGTTCACGGATAGAGAATTACGCTTGAGTTCCAAGCGTATCTACGCATCGACTTCTAGGTCTCTAGAGACAAGTGGGGAACGTGATGCGCGACTGACCACTGATCGTGAACGTCACGCATTGTCTCGCGAGTCGGAGACGTTCACCGATAGAGAATTACGCTTGAGTTCCAAGCGTATCTACGCATCGACTTCTGACTTACAAAAATGAAAGATATGGAACGTCTCGAATCGTCTCGCGCATCCCTTTGTTTTCCCGTCCCCGGGCTCTTAGAATTCGACATCAGACGTTTCAGATCTTCGATTTTGACGACCCCGTTGTCGCTGGCATAAGCAACAGGATCCGCGTACGAAGTCGCGGGCAGAAGCTAGTCTTTAATACAGGTAGATAACCTATATATTTGTTAGTACCTATTCCTTAACCTATGTTAGTATAAATGACACACAATAAATAACAACGATAAACATTAACTAATAATACTTAATTCTTAATTAAATTATGACTCTAGGCCTAGCTCCTTAAAAATTCCTGATGTAAAAACCCAATAACACCTTGAACGATCTGGGAATCGAACCACAGACCTCCTGATCAGCAACAGTCGCACATAGGCTGTATATTATAGCCAAGATTAAAAAAATATGTGTGTCAAAATACCAAAAAGTAAGTATTCTCACCAGGACTGGTAGGAACTGAAACATTATTAATTCAATTATAATTTCCACAACTCAACTCAAGTAAACATGGCAACAGTGACTTTGAAGCGATCATTGTACCGTAGTAAACAGGTACATTCCGCTGCCTGACCAGGCCCATTTAACGTGCCTCAAATTCTGTTTACAGTACTAAATGAAATATTCTAAATTCCTGCATACTTTATTACATAGGAGCCGGCAAACATTGCTTTGTAAATGTGGCTTATGTATTCTCAAACGGGTCCTCTGAGTTGTTCAGTGATTACATATTTAACTTGCAAATACTCCTACGTCACGCCACTCGCTTTTTTTTTTGTTAAGGATGGTAAATCATCAAATAACTCGTCCCGCTCTGGGTGGAGTGGGAGGGAGTGTCAGACTTTTACTGACTAAAACCCATCCATGTTCCTTCTTTGCCCTTTGTGTTCCAGGGCCGCTGTATCTCTTTCAAACAGTCCCGCAGCCCCGGCAGGGATCACGTCATTCGCTTATCCTTCTTAAACAAAAAGATTCGTACTCATCACAAGCTAGCTTTTGTCCGCGGTTTCGCTCGCGTTACGGGAACGTTTTAAATAGTCTATGACACTTGGGGATAATGTAGCTTCGCGTTAGTGAAAGAATTTTCGGAATCGGATCAGTAAATCCGAAGATTACTCCAACTAGAATTCGTATAAGCTGTGTAAGTGTGCTTTCCACTTGAAATCCAACCTCGTGCGCGGCAATCGCTTTCCGCTAGTACTACGTGACTTAATGGAATACGATCTTCGTGCGAATACACTTTTTCGAGATTTTCCGAACTAATGAGTGCCAAATGATGGCTATGGTTTGGATCAAAAGTATGATATGACCACTTAATTCTTATTTTTTATTGCACACATAACAACAGAAAATATACATACAAATTGCAATAATATAGCTTATGTACAATAGCGAGCTTAACCCAGAATTGGGTTTTCTTACATCAAACCAAATTTCGACTGCGAAATTTGCATAAGGGGATATACCTATGTGCACATCTTATTACTTAAATTACCACTTTGGCCGTCTATCGCTTCATTATTATCCGATTATAGCTTTGAAGCAAGAAATATTTTTTATCTTGTTTGCACCTATCCTTTAGGATAAAATTAGAAGAAGACAGCCTTGTCAATTTGTCATGTGGCTATTCCGATACCAGCCCAGGTTAAACACAATTCCGTTATTCCCACATAAACATTTGATCGGTTTTCCATTCTACAATATTATGTAAAAACCCAATAAAATCCATTAATAATAACATTTATTTATAGATTTAATTGAAGCCAATTACACAAACAGGAAACCCAGATATGTTACAAACAAACACAGTCATTGCGAGCAGGGATTCCTACAAAAATAATACTATTTGTTTGACTTACATAATATTATTTGTTTACCTTATTGTTATACTATAAATAAAGTATCAAAGCATGCTTGCATCACATTACTTTAATAGCCGTGGGGAAGTAAGCAAGTATTACCATGAAGCTCTTCATCATGTTCCTGGTTGTCGCGGTTCTCGGCGGGTTGCTATCAGCGCAACCGGTTGACAGTTCAGCACCGACCAGTTCCTACCAACTACAAACTTCTGGAGTTCAACGGTTCAAGAGAATGACGACTCTGCTGAGATGTCCGAAAAATTACACAAAATTCAATAGGAAATGCATTCACTGCGATTTGTAAGTATTAAAACTACTTTAATACCTTTATATTTACAATTTTCATGTCGTTGCTCGAGTTGAGTTGAGAGAGTTGCAAGCGCGAATGTTGAGCGTGAGGTCCTGGGTTCGATTCCGAGGTCAGGCAAAATGTTATTTGGTTTTTCCGGAATTTCTCAGTAGCAGTCACTGAGTCTGAAAATGGGCCCGGTTGAAAGCAATAGTTTTACATGTAGTATAACATGTAGTATTACATGGGATTTAAACATATCTTGCGAAATGTGGGTGATTACAGGCGTGATGTTATGTTATGTAAAATAATCATTGAAAGTTTTCCTGTTTCCACTTAATTCATTAATGAAATGGTTACAGGAAAACTTTACTACTATTGTTATAAATAATCGTCTTTATCGGTGGCTTAGAAGTCGCAATTGCGACTGCAAAGGATCAGGTCCCGGGTCCAATTCCCAGTCGGGCAATGTTATTGGGAACTTATTAGTAACAGCCAAAGTCTAGATTTGTAGTTGGTTGATGGCAAAAGGCTCGCCCTCTATGACATGGGACTTAAACATAACTGGCGAATTGTGGGTGTACCTCTGCCTAACCCTTCGGGGATTACAGGCATGATATTTATTTATTTATAGTTAATTAAAACGGTATAACGCCAATTAAAATAAATAAAATAGAATTGATGGCTTTCTCGTTAATTGGCGAGAAGATGCACAACATCGAGAAAAGTGGAAGGAATGGGGGAGGCCTTTGCCCAGGAGTGGGACAACTTAATCTGACAAAAAAAAACATAGAAATAGAAAGTAAAATAAAACAAAAGTAAAACATCTAGTTGACAACACTCATTGTTTTAAATAAATTAAAACTAACACGGACCACTCTTGCATACTTTCTCTCACAAAGCACCCGACAGTAGGTAATGCGTATAGCATCACCATACTCCATTCATCCGCAAACATATCACGTTCAGGGTTGGCAGTATAGTGTTATGTAATAATTCAGATTATTCGATATCAATAAAATTTGCGGAGCTCGTGGTTAAGCCGTGCTTGCCTAGGTTAGTCTGCGGATTGGTGACCACCCATTACATACCGAGTTTCCTCCGTGCCTTGGAAAGCACGTTAAGCCGTTGGTTCCGGGTGTCATTTGTAGATCTTTGACAGTCGTAAGGTAGTCTATGGCCCAAAAAGTCTGACAACCAGTCTTACTAAGGGGTACCGTGTTACCCAGTACTAATTGGGTTGTGGAGGTCAGATAGGCAGTCGCTCCATGTAAAATACTGGTATTCAGCTGCATCCGGTTAGACTGGAAGCCGGTCCCAATATAGTTGGGAAAAGGCTAGGCAGATGATGATCAATAAAATTTCAGTTTTTATTAATATGCTTCGTGAGCTAAACATATTTCTCGCTTGATTTACCATCTCTCTCTTGCTCGTACGTACTGAAAATCGAATTATCTTGCCATACAAGATGTGAGAGCTCACTTTTCTCACTGCAAACATTTGTTCACGCGACCCAAGTGCGGCGTATCGAACGATTTAAATCTCTGTTCACAATCATATTTTGCTTTCCGAAGTTTAACAAAATCAAACATGTGGTTTTGGTTGGTTACCCAGTAAGTTGTTACTTGGTCAATCAACTATAAATTCTGTCAAACCATACTTAATATTAAAATGCGAAAGTAACTTTTAAAATAAAGTAAAGTTTGTTTGTTACCCTTTCACGACTTAACGGCTAATCGGCTCGTTATGAAATTTAACAAGAAGATAGATTATATCCTGGGGAATGACTTAAGCTATCTTTTATTTTCTCAAATATTGACATTTCCCCGCTAACGAAGTTGTGGGCAACACCCACACATCTATAATAATACACTCATCGACATTTAAACCTTGAGTCTTGAATAAAATAAAGTTAATATCGATACATAAATTTTCACAGATTCGAGAAAATTACAGAACAAGAGTGTCCAGGGAGGCTGAAGTACAAAGGACCGCAGAAACAATACATCTTTTAAGTATCTATTTTACCGTCTTCAAAGAAAACTTACCTTTATTATGTACCTGTTAATTATATTGTTATGTTTGCATATTTATCGGTTGTTTTAATTATTTCGTTAGATTTCTTCAATTTAAGATGCAATGTGAATTCAGTTCAATAAAAATACAGTTGTTACTTGTGTTGATTTGGTTCCCGGTTCAAGCAAGCGAATTTCCAAATGCGTTTGAATGCAGTTTAAATGAATGCTTCAGATATGGCTACTATATTTTTTAAAGGGTGACAACAATATCTACCTTAAAGCTTCTGACCAAAAGTAGCCAATAACATCATCTTTCATCATTCTCTTACCCTTATCTCAATTATTTGGGGTCGGCAGCATGTCTTCTTCTTCCATACTTCTCTATTACTCGTGATCTCAGCACTCCTTTCTAGCCATATCATCCTTCACATAGTCCATCCATCGTTTCTTTGGTCTTCCTCTACTCTTATAGCCATCTACATTATACTCAACATTTTCCTCACCACATTTTTCTCATTCCTCTGCATCACATGTCCATACGAAATAACCAATTACACAACTTTTCAGTCACCGGCGTCATTTTCAGACTTCCTCTTATGTAATCATTCCTTATTTTATCCATTCGCTTTACACCACACGTCCCCCTTAGCATTCTCATCTCAGTCAATTATAATTGGGTTTTATTCATCCCTTTTGTGGCCCAATATTCTGATCCATACAAGACAGCAGGTCTAACCATGGTTTAGAAAGTTTTAATATACACCGTGACTTTTTAGTCGTCTTACAAAGGTGGTCCACTTAATGTACCGGACATTAAATAGCTCTAGGCGCGATTTTGTCATATTAGGTACAAAGAAAAATAAATAATACATTAGAATAAAATTATGAAACTTCCTGTTAATGATGTTTACGTGTCAAACGGGAGAACATACGTACCTAGCGCTCGAGTCCAGTAGATCATCGCTCGCAACAGGGTGTTTTAACTACGTCATGCGTCATAATACTGAATAATATTTTTATTTTAACATATTAAAATCTCATAAATACCTATTTTCTTTTTATGAATGTTTAGTAGTCATTGGATACATGAAGTAGACTGCCGTTGTAAGACGACAAAAAAATCACAGTGTAGTTAAAAATATGGTCAATAGATCCACTGTTGGCTATGACGAAATTCCCCTGACTATCATTAAAGATTATATTGACGTATTGCCAACTCTATTAGCATCGTTTTATAATGAGTGCATCGAGGCAGATCTATTCCCTGATCAGTTTAAAATCACTCGTGAGAGGCTAAAGAGGAGACTAAAGACAGATTTCCCTAATCTTGTTTTACGTGTTTCTGAAGTAAGTTCCCACTTGTTTTCAGGCCAACACTATCCTCTCAGTGTCTCATACTTAAAAACACTCTAGCATGAAAATATTGCTAAAAAGAATAGTTTTAAACGAGTAACCATGGAGTTTTATGCTGGTTCAAGGAAGGATCCGGAGAAATCCTAATTCTAGGTAGAAACCTAGAATTAGGATTTCATAAGTGCCCATGAAGTCAACATGATAATCGGAGACTTCGTTTACATAGTTCTAAAACAGCTCTCATGGATATATTCATGGGTATATTCTGCATGGCCCCAAAACTATACAACAAGGAACCAAAGGCATATAAAGATTTAAATGTTAATAGTTTTAATAGAAGTATGAAGATTTTTTTTTGAATAAATGCTACTATAATGTTGCCGACTATTTAAATTATGTAATTTAGACATTTTTTCGCAATTTGACGTAACTTTATGATTTTTGTACTTTGAATTATGTTATTATTGTATTTATACGCCTTTCTAGGCAAAACATGTTGAAACTTAATTTTTTTTGTAGTCGTTTCAACTGATCGTAAACCTACACGTGTTTTTGACAAATAAATTTATATTATCTTACCTTATCTAAGGTTAATGTGAAATAAAGTATTTTGAATTTCATAATTTAATAGGTAAAGCTGTAGCGTAGCCAACCGTCCCTTGCTTTATTACCTTAAGATTGAAAGTCACTTGCATTGCACGTCATAAAATGAGCAGTTTATTCGTCTATTTACTTTGAGCGGCTAAGCTTGAACGTCTGAATTATAGTCAAAAATAATAAAGTTATTATGTCTTCCTTGAGAATTGGAAAGAAGTAGCACAGAAGCGTGGCCTTTGGAAAGAATGGAGGGAGGCCTTTGCTCAGCAGTGGGACAATATGGGCTAGCTATAATAATATAATAATGAAGTCGACTACAAATAATAGCAATGTATTTGTTTCGAAAGCTGCTATGTCACACTGTACAGAAATAAACCCATAATCCATGCAACGCTATCGTTAATCATACACGCTACATGGAATGCACGCCACGTAATGTCACGTTTTATATGCAGACAACGTTATTTACTCAATAATTCCTTCTATTAATATATGAAAGCAATAATCATGTTCAGTACGTCTACTACAATAGTATAATTGCAAGTCACTACATTAATTTAGTGATGGTCCACCGCTAAAACAGAAGCACTGACCGTCCTACTATTCAATATTTCTGCCTTACTTAAGATCGTAAGTATATTTCTTTATAGGACCAGTATTTTCAAATAAACTTATACTGCCACTTACGGGATATCTTCCGTGATTCAACCCGCGATCATGGCGCTTGCAACAGCGTCGAAATATCAGGAGCTCAAAATAATGAACAATCACGGAAGATATCCCGTAAGTGACAGTATAAGTTTAGTTGTAAACCGTGAAAGCTTAAAACAGTATTTTCAAATAAATGAAAACGTCTAGAAGTACGTACACTACTCAATCTCCTTAGTATTTTCCGAACTATATTGGGGTCAGTTTCCAGTCATATCGGATGCAGCTGAATACCAGTATTTTACTTTGAGCGACTGCCCATTTGACCTCCACACCCTAGTTACTGGATAATACGATACCTCTTGGTAAGACTGGTTTCGAGTCTTTCGGGTCACTGACTACCTGCAATGACTGTCAAACATCTACAAATGACAGTCATTACCAACGGCTTAACGTGTTTTGCGAGACACGGATGAACCTCTACAAATAATGAATGGTCATTCATCGACGGAGCAACCTCGGCAACCGGAGCTAAGCTATCAATCGAACCATGCGGATGTTATAATTTAGCCACGATCCCCTCAAACCCCTGCTCCAGCCTTTATACCCACATTTGTAGCCAATAAATTCGTAACGTGGTAGCTCCCTAATTAATTAGATGACGTGATTAATACCACGTACTACGGAACTTTATTACCGGTATAACTGTGCCGGAGTAACTGGCTCGTTTGTGTCAATAGTTCGCCATGTTGTGCTGATTCAGAATTGTTTTCGCGCGAATGGTTAGATTTAAGCAGAACTTCGTATTTGGATAAGTCTCTAAGTGGAACTAGGATTATACGAGACAAACCGTTATTCTTGTGATTCAATAAATCTACATACAAATGAAGAGATATTAAAAAATTCACCGGAAAAGTTAATATGGGTGATTTTTTTAGTATGAAATCTCAATAAAAAATGTTACGCTAGTAAAGAAATCATTCGCACTGTATGGTCGCAGTCAGTCTTGTTTGTCGATGTAAAATTATTATTGGGTTTTTTATCAGGAATTTATCAGCAGCTCGTAATGAGATTTATGACAGGCCGATGGCAAAAGGTTCGCTCCCAATTACAGGGAACTTAAGCATAACTGGCTAATGTCGGTTTACAGTAGGCCTTTGATTACCTCTTCAGAGAAATACAGACGTAATCTTATGTTTTGATATATTATGTGTACAAAAGATTCTAAATACTTTACTATAAGGACTTGAATATAATTATCAACACCAGAATCATCCAACTTGACTCATAACGCTACGATTATTGGAACTTAAAACTTATGTAAATAAGAATATAAAACTTTAATCGTCCTATTCAAAATTAATGGTAAGCTTCAATAGCTTGTTTGAAGACTTTTTTCTATTGAGTTTTTCTCAAAGTCGTTGAACAAAAGTTCCCTTAATAATGATATTAGTACCTAGGCGACCGATATCTGCTCGGGTGGAAATAGAGAAAACGAATTTTCCTAGATTAGACCCAGCTAGATCGATTTTTACCGCTGTAAACCCCGAATTACAACCATCATCGAAATGGTTAGAGCCGTTTTCCAGAACGTGATTACAAATATATGTATATGTCGGATCCGGTCATTGGTACGGGCATAAAATGAATTGGAAAGCATGCCTGTGTGCAGTGGTAACATAACGCGACCAGTCTAGCCACAACACAGCGTGCTTCTACAGAGCCCTGATGCTCAGCTCGAGGCGAGGGCGACAGTCAACGCGGCGAGGGCGGCGAGGTTGAGACGTCTTGGAACTATAGCCAATTCATTGTGCTCCGTGTTATTTATTGTGTTAAGTTGTAATCTCAAGTAATTCGTTAGTTTTGCTAGAAACAGTGTATCGCATCCAGTGTGTTTTCATAGCACGGAACTCATCGTCTGCCCATATGATGTGCGAGCGTAACGGCATAAATCCTGACATAATTGACATATACAAATATTGCTCACTTATTAGTATAAGATATAGGATCATTTCTAGCAGTTAAGAGCTTTATGTTCTAGCTTTTACACGCGGATTCGCTATCATGGCGGAAATAATCACAAGGAAATAAACACACTGCCGGGATGTGAAGTAGCATAATATATGTCCTTCTCTCTCCAGGTTTCAGACTATGTTTATGTAAAATTACATAACCATCAGTTCAGATGAAAACGTACAGACGAACAGTCGATTATTATATTAATATGGATTTTTACATAAACAAACCTTAACATGTAACCTTTCATCGTGGAATGGTTAATCATACCTAATAGTACACCCACATTTCTCCAGTTATCTTTAAGTCCCATTTAATAGGGGACGAGTCTAATGCCATCAGCCGGGCACAATAAATAAGCCTTTATTATGTGTGTACATAGAATATCTCATCTGCTAAATGTCCAATTAAATCTAGTGTCCGGGAACGTGGCGAACAACAAATTGTCTTGGAACCCGAGAGAAAATAATGAGGGGCAGAGAAAAATAGCGAAAACAACAACAGGAAACATCTAGTTTTAGCCAAGTTGGACATTTAACTTCTATATTGTCTTTTGGAGGAGCTCGTGGCTTAATAATAACAGCCGCTCGTGTCGATCTTTAGGTTAAGCCGTGCTTGCCAATATTGATCTGTGGATGGGTGACCACCCATTACATACCGAGTTTCCTCCGTGCCTCGGAAAGCACGTTAAGCCGTTGGTCCCGGGTGTCATTTGTAGATCTTTGACAGTCGTTAGGTAGTCAGTGGCCCAAAAAGTCTGACAACCAGTCTTATACAGGGGTAACTTATTACCCAGTACTAACTGGGTTGTGGAGGTCGGATAGGCAGTTGCTCCATGTAAAATACTGGTATTCAGCCGACCCCAATATAGTTGGGAAAAGGCTAGGCAGATGATTGTCTTTTATTAATTTATGGACATATTACTTAGAAATCTGTGAGGACCGTCGTAAATAACCATCGAATAGTTGGTTATTTTCAATTAATTTTACTTAATTAAGTTATGAAATAACACTCTTTAGTGTTAAAATATTCACAGCAATTGCAGCAATTTTAGTAATGCCTATATTAATTGCAGGAATGTAATTAACAGTCAATATTATTCCATTATTTAATTTCGTAATATTGACAAAATAATCAAAACAGTGAATGTGTAACAGCTGTTTGCGACTTTGCGAATTTTTAGAATCCACCAAAGGGTGAAAATATGTGTGTGTATTTAATGTATAATTTGTGCTATTTATTGAATTATGTATAATTATGTAGTTGGCACGCGATGATGGGAAGGGACCATACGGTATGACCATAATGCCATGGAAGTTGGGTAGGCCTTTGGTGTGGGATGCAACTTGTGTCGACACCCTTGCGCCATCCCATCTTCCTAGCACAGTGAGCTGCGCTGGGGCGGCTGCTGCAGGTGCTGAAAACCTCAAACGGTGCAAATACAATAATTTAATTGGTAGTTATGTGTTTGAGCCGTTTGGGGTTGGAACACTAGGGCCGTGGGGTCCAAGTGCCCTCTCAGTTGGTCGATTCTTCACGTGACCAGAGGTGACCAGAGGGTGGGCCTATTTTTTGCCAAAGAATCAGCATTGCCATCCAACGTGGCAATGCTACGAGCCTTCTGGGCACTTTTCCTGTTGACAGCGATGTGGACGAATTTTTTTTTGCTTTATAACCGTTTTGATACTTGTACATATTTTTTTTACTATCATAGATTTGCAGTTTGTAAATGATGTAAATATTCATAGTAAATTGTATAATACATAGAATTAATAATTAATGAGTCCTTGTAACTTAAATAAATAAATGATTTTTTATTATTAATTATGAAACGGTAAAACTTTATTTAGGCAAATTCGAATGTCAGATTTTACTTAATTGTAAACAAACAACGGTTTTCGTTTGATCACATTACCAATTAAATTCGTAGCGTTCGTTTGCTTCTGGAAACGATGGAAATATTTATTTATTAAATTATTTAAAAAAAAACACAAGGGGTAGATTTCTCACCGGAAGATTAGGATTATTTAACGATTTTCCTTTAGAATGTGATCTTTAAAGGCGGTTATCATCTGCCTAGCCTGTTGGGGTAGTAGCGTTAACATATGTTTATCATATGCCCCCCCCCCTCCTACTTAATACCAGTCGAAAGGTAGTCCAGGTTTGTCAAAAGAAGTTGAATGTTTTATTCATCGCCTTTTCAACAACAAGGCGATCCCCGGAATCAAAGAGTACTTGTATACGATCATTTGGGTTATTCAACCGAAATAATGTGTATTTTTGGGGACAGAATATATTTCCTTATTTTACGATGACAAACAGAAATACCTTTATTTCGTACAAAAAAAACATTGAAAAAAGCTCGCCGAACAAATCAATGAAGTTTCCTTAAAGACTTGTTCATTAAACAATTTCTCCGATAATTTCTAATACCGATTATATCTAATTGAGGAAGTGGCCTTCCATTCCAGCTACCAATTTATAAACGCGGGCTCCATTAGTACCATAACGCAGAGTGGACAGTTTGACGGCAGCATAACGAGGGGACTAAAGTCACCGGGAGCCAGGAATTAAAAATCACCTACCTTAAGAAGTTGAACTGTGAAAATCCAGCAAACTCCACACTTTTAGTTAGAACACACAAAGTAACACTTCACACAGCTTAGTTCACGTTTTATTGAGAAGGTAAAACTTTTTTATTTTATTTTACGGTAGCGACACATTCGACATTCCCGAGAAAGTGTGGCGCGGCGTTGGGCGGGCGGCACGTCCGCCCACTGTGACCCACCGTGTGCGACTGGACAGAAATACTACGGGAACTAACGTACCAACTACAAAATATCGCAGTTTTAAAAATGCATTTCTTTGTTTTCCGATTATTGAAAGATTTAATTAGAAGTAAATTTTATTACGTACAACTTCATTTTAGATTATTGTAACAATACTAATGAACGATTTGTTTCAGCTTCAGAATTAAATGTAGGAATATAAAAACTTCACTTCAGCAATTTATAAGGGAGGAAAGGAACGAAGTTTTCCTCGAAAATCAATTTGCATTTTCTTTCTCGATGATCGTTTAATAATTAAAGTTTCGCGTTACAATAATATCAGATGGCCCGTCGCCTTATAATTTGTTTCTCTGTCACTACCGAACTCGGGCTTTTAACCTTTTTTCTCGAGAATTAAATTTCCATTTCTTGAACGCATTTTTTTAGCTCTCTTCTGTAAGCTAAGCATGACAACCCACGACATTTTTTAGGTTATCCGAGCGTCTTATTGAATTTTTAATAAGCGTTATTTTCTCAAGTTTTGTGTGATACTATTAATTTTATTTATAAATGAATATTATTTCCAAGAGTTTGGTAAGTAATATTTTTGTCACCACTAAAATACATCGCGTGGAACACGACGCGGTCACGTCGCTCGCTGAAAATATGTTAACGAGGAAATAATAAAATTTGCATTTTTTGCGACAAATTTTACTGGAGAAGAAACTTGATGAATAATGTGTCCTCGTGGTTAATTAGCTTTAACAAGTGCTTGTGATGAGCGTGAGAAAACTCGGTGAGAAGTTAGGCTCGGTAAAATTTGTAAGTTTCCGTAAAAATTTTAACATAAATTGTTATTTGAATAGGGCGGGGCACAACCAAAAGTAACCGTTTAGTACGCCAGTCGCCGCAGGAGCATACCAAATGAGTTATTTGACACACAACGGTCAGGGCCTCCATGCATGATTTATTTAAATTGTTGTCACCAAAAACGCGGTGGAGCCCGAAGCACGTGCCTGTGTCGTACGTAACGTAACGTTTCAAATTGCTGATGTTTGGAACTTTGCATTCTTAGGGCTTCGCCTAAAACCGTATTTGGTCAATCGTACGCAGTAAGTCGCCTCGGTAATTTCGTAAGCGACTAAGCGATTTAATAGCCATAGCTGTTTATTTTATGGTCCATTACGTATTATTGACTATGTTTATCCGTTTTAAGATTCACTTAGAAAATTGCTCTATTTTATGACAATACAGATACTTTATTGTGATTATTCTCTGAGAAATATTTAAGTAAATAAAAAATCTTAGAACGTAAGTTATGAAATATGAATGGTATTAGAGAAACAAAAATATGAGAAGAACAGAAATTCAAATGGATCACGTGCGTAAACATTGTACAAGTAATTGAGATTGTTACATTTGCATATCTTAAAAGGGAAATTATTCCTTCACAACTTCGTATACATACATACTAGGTAAATGATATTTCGAGGAGTACGATACTCGCGTGCTCCTCAGAGAGGATACGCGGGCTTGTGTAATTACCATAACCACATTAAAGAACGCTTACAAAATGAATCAAAGTAAAGGAATACATTGTGAGGAAACCGGCATGTCTTAGAACGAAAAATTCGTAGACATGTGACATCTCTATCATATCCAACTCGGGGAGGAGCTCGTGGTTAAATAATAACAACCTCTCAGGTCGATCTTTAGGTAAAGCGGCACTTGCCTAGGTTAGTCTGTGGATGGGCGACCACCCATTACATACCGAGTTTCCTCCGTGCCTCGGAAAGCACGTTAAGCGGTTGGTCCTGGGTGCCATTTGTAGATCTTTGACAGTCGTTAGGTAGTCAGTGGCCCAAAAAGTCTGACAACCAGTCTTACCTTGAGGTATCGTATTACCCAGTACTAACTGGGTTCTGGAGGTCAGATAGGCAGTCGCCCCATGTAAAATACTGGTATTCAGCTACATCCGGTTAGACTGGAATCCGACGCCAATATAGTTGAGAAAAGGCTAGGCAGATGATGATGTGACATCTACCAACCCGTACTGGGTCAGCGTGGTTGAATATCATACCCTTTCATAGAGAGGACGCCTGTGTCCATCAGTGGGAACATTAAAGCTAGCATTATAGGCAATGCAAATGTTTGCAGATACCAGGAGACCAGAGGAAATAACTCAAGTGATGGTGCTAGTGAGGACGTACCAACTGAGCTGATTGAAACCCTGTTATGTGCTGCATATTCAGTTGCTTCTCATGGGCTCTAGATTTTTTACAAAGGTTTGATGACATACATACGAGTACATACATTCTCGTAGTTTGTTAACCCTTTAGAAGGCAAAGGGAATAGTTTTCCCACCGTATTTTTCAGCTCATTAATTAAATAAAGTGTTCCTGGTAGCTATTCTATTGTTGTACAAAGGTTATTTAAAGACTTAGCAATCACTCATTAAATATCCAAAAAACATTTTTTTTTAAACGTAAATTTTATTTTCTACCAATAGTACCGGATCGTTATGCCTGTTAAAGGGTTAAATAAAATGCCAACAAAACCAACCCATTTGAAACTTGAAAACCTTGAAAATTCCGCATTGCTGTTATTAAAAGACTTTGTTGTACACTTTGTAACCTACTAATTAAAGACTGCGTCGTTGGGCTAGTGGTCGCAAGCGCGACTGCTGAGCATGAGATCCTGGGTTCAATTCCCAGGTCGGGCAAAGTGTTATTGGGTTTTTCCATGGCAATAGGCTCGCCCCCTATTACATGGAACTTTAACATAACATAAATGTGGGTGTACTATCAGGTACACCTCTGCCTAACCCTTCGGGGATTATAGGCGTGATTTTATGTTATGTAATTTAAGAAAGTTTGAATAATTAGTAAATATGAACGTTTTCAAGGGAACTAAAATAAACGAACAAATGTAATCAGGCGGCAACATTACCACCACCTCACTATTCCATTTAATCCTATGGCATTACATTTGAACTCAACATAATAGGTTTAGATTTTTTACATCAGTTTGTCCTTCCCATAAAAATCTTATGCAACCTAACGAAATAGATTGTGTTCCTATGAATTTATAGGGATATGAAGAACAGGGTGTAAAGTGCTTCATCCCCCATAGAAAAGGGTAGGTCCTCAGACCAGACGGGTGTTGTGTCTGGTGGGCTACTGCCCGATAGTTGTTATCGAGTTTTTTTATAAATTGTCTTAAGTCACGGATAACTTTATTGGCGTGGCTTAGAATGTTCGTGTTATATAGATGGCGCTGTAGTACTTTTTGTACTTTGTTGCTGTAGTACTTTTTGTAAGGTCAAAACTGACAGTGAAAATGTCAAAACTGACATAAATCCTATTGAAATCTATGTCAGTTTGCCATTTTCACTTGTCAATTTAGTCTCAGGGATTAAAAAACAGACTTTATACGGTTATGCCCCATAGACGCAATATACCACCCTGACCTTACTATGTATGTTGCTGTAGTACTTTTTGCACTTTGTTGCTTTAGTATTTTTTGTGCTGTGTTGCTATAGTACTTTTTGTACTTTGTTGCTGTAGTCCTTTTTGTACTAAGTTGTTGTAGTGCTTTTTGTAATTTGTTCCTTTAGTACTTTTTGTACTATGTTGCTTTAGTACTTTTTGTAGTACCGCTATAAATGCTTATCTGTGTCCTCATCATCATCAGCCTACATCAGTCCACTGCTGGCCATAGGCCTCTTTAAATGTACTCCACTCAGTTCGATTCTCGGTAATCCTCATAAAGCTTATACCAGCCACCCTGCGAAAATCAGGGCTCCCCCTAGCCTGAGGGCGCCCTTCCTTGCACTTGCCGTTTCGCGCCCCAACAATATGAACACGAATTCCCTGACGGTCATCGTTGCTACAGCTAATATGTCCAGCTTAATGCTATTGTCTACGTTTTTTTTACCTAGAACAACATTAAGGTACAAAACTACATAATAATTACCTACTAAAAATCACCGAGCACAAATAAGGCCAAAAGTCCTTCAAGGTACTTAGCGGTCTTAATATTAAGTAGTAAGTATAATTACTAAGTCCCCGGGGGTCCCTGACCGGAATAGGAATGGACTTTTAGGACCCTTTTCAAGTATTTCAAGTTCCTTCTGTTGGTCCCACGAGGGAAGTTGGTGAAAAACGGTGGAAGTCGAACGACTTTCGACACGTCTGCCACATAAGAGATTGACTTTTGATAAAGTTTGGCAATTTTATTCATGTTTAGTTTTGAGAAGCAAATGATGTGAAGTTCGGGATAACTGTTATTTGTGGTTTGTTATTTTTGTTTTGGTGACTCGGGGTTGAATTGACTATTTTTTTTAGGAAACAGCCGCACGGGTCGACCGCTATATTATGGCTACGCTTACCGAGATCAGTCCCTATGGCTGCCCATCCATCACATATAGGGCTCCTTCGTGCCTCGGAAAGCACGTTTAGCCGTTGATCTCGGCTGTCATTTATAGATCTTCGGAAAAAAATATTTTTAGAACTTGACGGTTTGACAACCGATCTTACCCAGAGGTATCGTAGACACCAGTTACTGGGTTGTAGAGGTCAGATAGATAGTCGCTCCATGAAAAATCCTGGTATTCAGCTGCGTCTTGTCATTTGTAGATCTTCGATAGTCGTTAAGAGTATTTTAGATCTTGAAAGTCTGACAGTCCTGTTTTTTTTTAAATATAGTCTATGACGTTCAGGCATAAGGTAGCTTCTAATTAGTGAAATAATTTTTGGAATACATTGAATTCAGAAAATTACCCCCATATACAAACTCGCAAATCTTACTTCTTCTCCATAAAATTAGTGTAGATAACGGGTATTAGTTTTTTTTTTACTAAGTCATTTTTGTAGATGGTCATATTTCAGCCATTTCCCGCCTTCAACTGGTCATTGACTTCACTGTGACCTTCTTTGTGTAGATCGTTTGTATTACTTAATTTAATGGCCGCGACGTACCAAAGATTACATGGAGCCTACACACAAAATCCGCCAGGCATGTGGGAGGCATATCAACTAAACGCGTTCGAAAATTGCCGAAATGCTCGTCGACTTTGCTGTGTAGGTTCTATTATATCGAAACCCTTCAATATCCAACTAACAGCGGTTATATGGGGTGGAAGGGATACCGACGCGAAAACGATTACCACGTGTTCAGTACACATAGAAATTTTTCAATCAGCTGTTCCATACCTTTTTACCGTGTAAGTATTGCACTTTTGTAGGAAGTAGCAGTTTTTTAATAACCGATGAAAAACTTCTATTTGGGAGCTCAGAATGATGTAAGTACTGAATACGTGGTAACCGTTTTCGCGGCGGTGTCCCCTCCACCCCGTAATCACAATCTTCCCGACCATCAGTAGTTACGCTACTGATAAGCTAAGATTTGTGAGAACCTCTTTGAAATGAAGTATTAAATCGCCATTAGATACCGAGAAAAATATTTCGTAAAGATCAAGCACAAACGGAATGAAAAGATAAAGAAAACGTAATCTTCTTGGCATTTTATCAGAATCAGAATCATTTATTTGTTAAAAATAGGTATACACATTAGGGATCTTATAAATAGTAAAGGTTCTTGCTATGTTTTATCGTTACTGACATACAAATTAGAAACAGCTTATTAAAATTACAAATAAAATGTCAACTGAAATAAAAGATTACAAATATAACATGTCAATTAAAAAAAAAAAAAGCACAAATAAGAAATGTCACTAAAAATGTTACAAACAATAAAATGCCAATAAAATAAAAAAAGGAATAAAAATGTCAAATATCCAATGCTGTTATAACTATCGCCCTTTTTACACCGAGTTGTCCGTCAGCGTCCGTGTTCAGGTTGTGTCCGTCACAACTTAAAACGTTTCCTGTAAAAAGCTAACCTTTTTCAATGGAAAACCGGCCGATTGACGTTTCCCGCGCCGGAATAGGGTTCGTATGTTTTTCCGACAAAGTCATGTCTGGAAACGGCAACAAACAGCCCGTTGCACATTTCTTAAATATTATCCGGCTTTGCCAAACCATGCCGCAGTGAAAACGTGCGTAACACACATAAAGAGCCAAGTACGTACTAACCAAATCTTAGACGAGGACCCAAATAGAACTTGGTGGCAATCTCGCTTGGTTAGATGATCCAAATAACAACAAATCTCTATTTCCAAACCGATTTCACTGAACCGGTTTTTAGAAACCGAAGGAAGATTCAAATTCAAATTCTTTATTGACATAATAGGTTACAGAAACTTGTTTGAAGCCTCTGGCTCCTGAACTAGGTGTACCTGACAGGAGTCAGTGTTGATCGAACAATATTGACAAAAGCTGCACCAGTCGTGAAGCTTACAAGCGAGCCTATTCAGCGTCAGCAGCGCATAGCGCTCGTAATGACGCCAGACTGCGTTTGCCAATCCCTTTGCCCAACACACATCACATGAGCATATCTACCCATTCACAATGGCTGGGTCAATCAATAGTTCGCAGGTGATTGTTGGTAAAGACTGATGAGAATTTCATTCATCACTTGCTGCTGTTTTTCCTCCACTGATTTCATAAGGTGTAAATAAATCCCTTAACCATCATGTCTTGCACATTTTCCCAATTTATTTTAGTCTCCTTGTTGCATACGTGGAGTCGTCAGCTACATCTTTTCTAGCTATTACACCTCAGGCCTCCGTCCCTTTTTATTTCGGATGGGAAGTCATATAATGAACCCCCCCCCCCCCCCGCTCTGGGCGGAGTGGAAGGGAGTGTCAGACTCTTACTGACTAAAACCCATCCATGTTCCTTCTTTGCCCTTTGTGTTCCAGGGCCGCGGTATCTGTTTCGAACAGTCCCGCAGATCCGTCCCTTATAATGAAAATCAGTATATAACTCCACACTAAGGTTTCGCCGTCTAAACATAGCACTGAAAAGCGAACGTAAAATACGTCGTTTACGTAATCGTTGGGTAAACCAAACGTATGAAATTAATCAGTAAATTTAACCGCCCGAGCTAAGTCAAATTGCGTGCCGCCAAGATCCGTACGGCAGCTGTTAGCCACTAAATAATCAAGTTGATGGAATTGTGTGATACCTACTGAATGCTTTAAATGGAAATTCATTGTCGGGCAATGTCATGAAGGGCAGACTGTTCCTATGTGTGGCGCGGGTAATTGGGATAAAAGCTTTGATTGTTTTTATCATGTGCGGTTTAATAATTCAAAGATATGCTGAAAATGAAGCAATTTTTATTGCAAAATTTATAATTTAAAATGCTACCAAAGTTTTTTTTAAGTGATATTTTTATGAAACAGTATACGGTGAACGGTTAAACATAACTGGTGAAATGTATGTGTACTATAAGATACACCTCTGCCAAACCCTTCTCAGGTCACAAGCGTAATGTTATGCGTTTTTTTTTATATCAGTATAAAATAATAATAAATCCGCAGTGTTATTGTTTACTTACTTCTCATTATGAAAAAGCTCATTGTGCAGTTTAAGTACCTGCCATGGCTCAGCTAACTATTTTCCAGAGTTTCCCTCAGCCACAACAGTAGTTAAAAAAACAATCTCAATTCTAAAGGAACGGGTTCTCTAAAGAATATTTTTCCTCTCCGCTAAAGCGCTCTTAACGCAGTGCTGTTAAATTGTTAAATAATGTTGTCTCCGCTCCCGACGCCGCTGGTTGCAATTTAAGTTCGTCTAAATGAATGTAGAAGTTTCCGTAATTTGTAGAAAACCGCTAAGGAACTGTTAAGCAGGGAAACTTAATTGTTTTTTTCTTATTAACGTTGGTTGTTATTAATGTTTGATTGAAGCAATTTTCTTTTGCTCATGGCTAAATAATAACAGCCGCTCGGACCGAACTTTAGGCTAAGCCGAGCTTGCCTAGGTTGGTCTGTGGCTGGGTAACCAATTTACATGCCGAGGGTCCTCCGTTACTCGGAAAGCATGTTAAGACGTTGGTCCCGGCTGTCATTTTTAGATCTTTGACAGCCGTTACAGGTGGCCCAAAAAGTCTGGCAACCAGTCTTTCCAAGGGGTATAGTATTATCCTGTACTAACTGGGTTGTGGAGGTCAGATAGGCAGTCACTCCATGTAAAATACAGTTATTCAGCTGCATCCGGTTAGACTGGAAGCTGACCCCAACATAGTTGGGAAAAGGCTAGGCAGATGATGACGAAACAATTTTCAAGAAATAAAACACTTGGAGCAATCTTTGTTTTAGTAATTTTATGAAGAAATCAATTTGTTTTTAGTTATGAACTCTTATCATTACTACGTCGCGTCGATATAACACTTGCTAACATAGAATAGGGATCTATCATTTAGTTAGCATTACTATAAGTAGTACCCAAAATGATCCTCAAACTGTTCCTTAAAAATGTTGGCCTGCCCACCTCCATCTCTTTCTATCTCTTTCATATCTCGTAGTGCTCTTTGAGGATTACATGAGCGTAGCCTGCACAACTTTACTACGTCCACACCACGTCATGTCTGCCCTACCCTGTTCTTTGACCATGTCACGTTCATGTCAAGTACACGTCATGCTTTATCTTTGCCTAATATTCCGCCTAAGTTATTTTATGGTTTCCGGATGAATTTAAAGAGCTTTTGCGAGCGACAGGATAATCTTTGTACTGTTGTAAAATTGTTCTTGTGAATGTATTGCGGTCTCGAGTAAATAAAGGGTGTAAAAAGACCCTTAACCAAGCCGAAAGGTACTTGTTTTCAATGTCATTGCGATATTTTTTTTGTTCTAAACCATACCTGGGAACCTTCTAGTTACGGAGATATTGGGGGTCAAAGTTCCAACTTTTTCCCAAGTTTTTTTTTAAATACATGGATTGAATGTAAGATTTTTACTTTAAACACTTCACACACTCGGCCCCCGCACTATTCAATCCATCCATCAGCACAATGTTTTGAGTGCGTTACTTTGAGTTTTACAGTAAAACGTGACTTTTCACCACAAAAAAAAAACGTTCCCCAGCAAAATTGCATATGGTTACTTAGTTTGTGTATGTACATAATGCTTGGTTGACGGCTTCGTGAAGGGTCCGTGTACACCCTGTATAGTTAACATTGTCTTCCATAACTCTTACGACGAAATGATTTGCTAGAAGAGATATCAAGCGGTTTCCTTAGACTCACAAAACATACCGACACAAACCATCGCGGGTTCAACAACGGTCAGACAGGGCAAATTGGTGCCACAACATTATTTGTTTACATAACTACGAGTACGGTAGTTAGCTAAAATTGTTTTTATTGCTTAATTATAATAAAAATATAAATTATAATAATTACCTAACCGCCGGTAGCTTGGACCCTGTTCCCGATACCGGTGGGCTACAATTTTTTATATTGTTTTTTCTAATTTAAGATATAAATAAATGAGATAGTAACTTAACTTATTACCTATATGTCTTCAAGTTTAAATACAAATTAGGTCAATTTATGCTCTGTATCATCACTTCCAGACCTCGAAGTGCCACATTGACGTCTGACTTGTAATCCAGAGGGACCAATTTAGCACCAACTCCAAATAGACATCATAATATCAGATTACAGACCAGACGAGGAAAATACAAATTGAAATCGACATAAATCTGCACCGACCTCGCGAGACTAGAATACTAAAATCTATGGAAATATAACCGCTCGACTACCCCCGGGATTTAAATGAATAGTCTTGTAGCACTTTGACGGATTGAGAGCATCACTTGAGCTAGCTACCCTTCTGTCGTGAACCGAGACTATTCGTGGCAGGAATAATGATTTCCTGACATCTACCTGAAAATATCATTTAAACCTTTCGCTTGAAATGTATTGAATTTTAATAACATTTATTTTTGTAAGGAGGTTCTTAAAAACACTTTTACATGTTTTTTTTTTTGTGTAAACTTGGATGTGGTCGGAATTCCCTATCTGATGACTTTGAGAAGAAACATCGGATTTCTATAGAATATTTTGCTATGATAAATATACTGAGTCATTGGTCTAGTGGTCGCAATCTCGACTGCTGAGCATGAAGTCCTGGGTACCATTCCCGGGTAGGGCAAATTGTTATTGGGTTTTTCCATCAGGAATTTCTTAGCCGAGTCTGGATTTGTGCCCGGTGATAGTTTCGCCCCCTATTACATGGGACTTAAACATAACTGGCGAAATGTGGGTGTACTATTAGGTACACCTCTGCCTAACCCTTCGGGGATTACTGGCGTGATGTTATGTAAATATTTCAGTAAACGCGTTATGTGATCCTTAGAATTATGCAGAGACCATTTAGGGAAGGGTGTGAGAGTAGCAAGTTCAGCGGTCTTCTGATGGGACGAGTTAAGTTTCACCATTTATCGTAGCGTCGTTTGATTTTAGGAGGTGACATTAGCGGTGGTCGTTTCCGTTCCAAGTTTGTGACTACTTCCCGGCTCCAAAATGTGATACTTAGGTAGCTCTCATTGATTTTTCGATGCTGGCTGGTCTGCCGATACTTAAACTTGAAAACATTATTTCAACAAAACATGGGGTAGTTTGAAATTCTTCTTCTTCAAGTGTCAATTATTCAAATTTTGCCCGACTAATACGAAGGACAGTTCTAAATAAACTGTTTTAATTGCAAATAATTCTTATTCGAGCTGTCAAAATTGTAACTAACACTCGCGATAAACGTATAAACGTAATCGAAATGCTCAGAACGATCCCGACTTTCCAGCGGCACTCGATTGTCATTATCTGTATATGACGCTAGGAGGCGCTTATCCAGCGCCATATTAATTTGCGTAAACGTTAACGCGCTCGATGCGTAAAAAAAACTCGCACTAAGCATACAGTACCCAGAGTCACTAAAATACCATATCTATTGAACAGTCTGCCGGCAGACATAAGAAGTGAAACGAATAAAAATAGTTTAAAAAAATAAAAAGATATTATTTAGAAATGTGTTAAACAATAACATTCATTTATTTCCAGGCAACTTTATCCATAGACTAGCGACCCGCCCCGGCTTTGCACGGGTGCAATGCTGATACTAAATATACTACAGAATGTCTTTATACATATACAACGTTCACAGCTTTTTTGTCATTAGACAATACAAAAATGTTTCCTTTAGAGGTTACTCTTGAAAGAGCGACATATAATTGGCCATGTGAAAAACACTCAACGCTCAAATCTAAGCCTGCAACGTTGAACGTTTGACCCTGCATTAAAATTACATGCTGTAAAGGGCCATATTGCTCTATATTACATGCACAATGTATTTAAGGTACTTAATTGGATAAGGATTAATGCTGAATTGCTTAAAATCGCTTTTTCGTAAATAAGCCATTATTTTCTCGTAATAAGTAAAGAATAAAAAATGGTTATTGTGGGTTATCCCTAAGAGATAGACATATACCATCGCGCACTTTTTTGTAGACCTTTCTAAGGTGTCCAATACTGTAGTACATTATTTTGATCTATCTCGTAGGGTTCATACAGCGTTTGCAATGTAAGCGCAAAAAAATGTGTTTATTTACGACCTTACATTAAAAACCTCTAAAATTATCAGTGTTTCTCAACCATATTATGCATGTATTTTACATATAAACCTTCCTCTTGAATCACTCTATCTATTAAAAAAAACCGCATCAAAATCCGTTGCGTAATTTTAAAGATCTAAGCATACATAGGGATAGACAGACAGACAGCGGGAAGTGACTTTGCTTTATACTATGTAGTGATATATAAGTGCTGCCTACAAATAATAATTAGTTTTATGTATGAAATATATGAATGAGTGAATGGAGACTCACCGAACCCACAGTCAAACCATTACTACGGTTTTGTGGGGCTTAGTTTATAAGTTGTTTATTTACCATTGTGTAACTATAAGTAAATAAATAATAATAATAAACTTGAGGAGCTCGTGGCTAAATAATAACAGCCGCTCGTGTCGATCCTTAGGTTAAGCCGTGCTTGACTAGATTGGTCTGTGGATGGGTAGCACCCATTACATACCGAGTTTCCTCCGTACCTCGGAAAGCACGTTAAACCGTTGGTTCCGGACGTCATTTGTAGATTTTTGACAGTCGTCAGTCGACAACTATAGTCTGTTTTTTAATCTCGGGGACTAATTTGACAAGTGAAAATGTCAAAACTGACTTAAATGATATTGAAATCTATGCCAGTTTGCTATTTGTACTTGTCAATTTAGTCTCCGAAATTAAAAAACAGACTTTAGTCTTACTAAGGGGTATCGTAGCACCCAGAACTAACAGGGTTGTGGAGGACTGTCCAATAGATAGTTGCTCCATGTTAAATACTGGTATTCAGCTGCATCCGGTTAGACTGGAAGCCGAACCCAATATAGTTGGGAAAAGGCTAGGCAGATGATGAAATAATAACAATAAACTTTCAATTTATCACGGACGGAGAAAAGGTCAGAAAAGAATTTCATAATAATCGCTTTTGACGGTCACAAAGAAAATTATGAAGCCTTCTAAATGAGGTAGGTAGAAGTACTTTGTCTTCCTGTTGTTCTTTTAAAGCTGTATTATTATGGTTACGTCATAGCTACACATTCGTCTCCATTATAAGAGGTTATGGGGCTCTAAATCGAATACTGCCAAACTAAGAGGTAACTACCATCTCATGGAATACTCATAACAAATTACTAACATCTCCCCTTCTATCTGCTTTATTTCGTTAGCTTAGCTATCCAAAGGCAGCCTTATTGTTACACGTATAAGATCACCCGTACTTTAAAAGAATTGTCAGTGACAGTCACTCTTATTACTACGAGAATAAGTCTTAATTACTGTGATTTTGATAGCGAAAGCAAAGTCAGAGGTATTTAATACTAATTTATTCTGTTCATCATCATCATCATCCACAGCCTGAATTCACCCACTGCTGGGTCTCTCGTTTTTGTACCAATCTGCCAAAGTCTGTTGGGACAATACTAATAATAATTTGTTATGAACAAATTGCTAACATCTCCACTTCTATCAAACTCAAACTCAAACTCAAAGCATTTATTTCAAATAGACCCATGACAGGCACTTTTGCATAGTCAAAAATAAGCTACCTACAGTCCCGCCACAGGCATAATAACTGTGAATGGACTGTAGTTGCCCATTCGAAAATAGTAGATCTCATGGAGAAGAATGGGCAAGAAACTCCATGGACACTCTTTTCAAATCAAGTTATATATTACATAGTCCTGGGTACAATATTGTTGCTTCTATATGTGAGCACAGTGTAGAGATAGGAAAATAAAACAAAGCTACAGTTAAAACCATAAAGATTAGGATAAGCCCTACTAACCATAATAGAAAGTCTACATGGTACTCACACTTACAAAAACTCAAATAATGCTTCTAATTTATATAAAACAATAGTTATCAATGTAACTAAGTTTCCAAACGAGAAAAAAAATAAAAGAAATAATGAAAGAACTAAAGGGGGAGCATCTCTTCCAAACATTAAAATCTTAGTATGTGAGCCCAAGTGGCAGTGGAGCAGGACCAGCATTGAGCCAAGCATTTTTATCTACGATATACTCTTCTAGCTTATAATATGCTCGCTTACATAGTGTTTGTTTTATGCATTTTTTAAATTTCTTCTCATTAAGTTGTAAAATGTCAAGTGGTATTTGATTGTAACATTTTACACAGTACCCCATAAAAGATGTGCGTACTTTTGACAATCTGAAACGTGGTTGATCTAATTTGTCCTTATTTCTAGTATTAATATTATGCCTGTCGCTTATTTTACTAAAAAGATGAATGTTTTTCCGAACAAACATAATGTTTTCATAAATATATTGACAAGGTACCGTCATGATGTTAATCTGTTTAAACAATTCTCTTAGAGACTCGCGTCTGCGTAGGTTATAGATGGCTCTTACAGCCCTCTTTTGCAGAATAAATATGGAGTCAATATCTGCAGCCCGACCCCACAGCAGAATACCGTAAGACATGATGCTATGGAAGTAACTAAAATAGACCAGTCTCGCGGTATCCACGTCTGTTAATTGCCGGATTTTACGGACAGCATAAGCGGCTGAACTTAGCCGCCCTGCAAGTGCTGTTAAGTGAGGACTCCATTGCAGTTTCGAGTCAAGCGTAATCCCCAAGAAAACTGTATTTTCGACGAATTCGAGTATCTCCTTGTTCAATACAACGTTACATTCACTACTTCCTACATTCGGTAACGCGAATCTTATGCATTTAGTTTTCTTCCCATTTAACACCAAATTGTTTACAGTAAACCAGTTATGAATCTTAAGCATAGCGGTATTTATGTCGTCAAAATCTTGTGCACGTCTGTTAACTTTAAAAATCAGTGATGTGTCATCAGCGAATAACACCATTTGAGGTCGACTTTTCAGTAACTGAGGTAAATCATTAATATATACTATGAAAAGGAAAGGGCCCAGTATTGAGCCTTGCGGTACCCCCATTTTTACTTTTAATCCTAACGAATTTACGCCATTTATTTGTACTTGCTGCATTCGATCATTTAAATATGATTTTACTAAGCTAAGTGCTTGTTTTCCTAGTCCGTAATGCTCAAGTTTCAGCAACAGTGTGTCGTGATCCACGCAATCAAATGCCTTGGATAGGTCGCAAAAAATGCCTATTGCATCTTTTGCCTCTTCCCATGCATTAAAGATGTGCTTTAGCAAGGTGACACCGGCGTCAGTAGTGCAACGGCCTTTGGTGAAACCATATTGTTGATCGTGTAAGATGTCATTTCGATTAAAATGATTGAGCATTTGATTTAGCATCACTTTTTCAAACACCTTGCTGAAAACCGGCAAAATAGATACGGGTCTATAATTATTTGTGTCTTTGCTGTCTCCAGATTTAAAAAGTGGTATAACTTTACTATACTTCATCAAATCCGGAAATACCCCTTGGTCTACACATAAATTAAATATTAAAGCTAAATAGGGAGCTACTGTCTCAACAATCGATTGACAAACTTTAGTAGACATACCCCAAAGGTCTTCAGTAGTTTTTATTTTAATTTGCTTAAAAGCCTTCATAACGACCATAGGGTTTATATGTGAAAATTTAAATTCAACAGGACAGGCTGAAACATTCTCTTTTAATAAATTAATGGCAAGGGATGGCGAAGAATCTAGCGTTTCTGTGGTTTCGACTGGAATATTGGTAAAGAACGTTGCGAATTCCTGAGCAACATCGACATTTGCGCTAATGAGCCCTCGGGAAGAGTCCAGTGTGTAATCAGTGTTGTGTCTTTTGTTTCTATTAGTTTCATTGTTTATAATTTTCCAAACTGTTTTAATCTTGTTGTCTGCAGATTTCAACTTGTTGCTAATAAATAAGGCTTTAGCTGCTTTGCAGGTATTTTTGAAAATTTTAGAAAAAGTAGCAACATACTTATTAAACGTTTCCGTATTGATATAAGGCTTAAGGCCATACAATTCAAAAAGTCTTTCCCGACTTTTTCTGATGCCTTTAGTTGCCCAGTCACTGAATAAAAACTTCGGGCAGATAGTTTTAGTTTTCTTCTTAAAGGTATTATTGAATTCAGTTTGCACTAATGAAAAGAATTCTGCATATATAGTATTAACATTCTTCATATTTAGGCCCTGCATACCTAACTTGTCAATTAAAGTGCTATTAAATGTGATCAAGGCACTGGAAGTTATTGGTCTAGTTTGTATCTGTACTTTTTGTAATGCTGTGTTAAATTCAAAAGACACAGTTTGACCACAGTGATCAGAGGGGAGGTAATTTACAACAGCCTTCTCCAAATAGTCGCAGCCACAGAAAACATTATCAATGCAAGTGGAAGTTGTTGTAGTTATTCTAGTTGGTTCTAAAAACACATTCGACAAATTGAAAGATTTAAAAAGGCTTAATAGTCTACTGCTATTAGAGTTATTTTCTAAAATATTAATATTAAAATCACCGCAGATGATTACTGATTTATTACCACTTGAAAGTTTACCCAAAACATCTTCCATAACTGACTCAAAAATAGAGTAGTTTTGATAATTAGGGGGTCTGTATACGCACACTATAACATGCTTATCCAGCTCAACACATGACAGTTCAATGCTATGCTCAACTGAGAGTTCAACTATGTCTTTACGTGGTTTTGATTTAAAACAATTTTTAATTAAAATTAACGAACCTCCCCGCAGCATTGATTTTCGGTTAAAGCAACTGTCTGCTTTATGTCTATCTGCTTTATTTCGTTAATTTTTATGACGAAATACTTTTTTTTTTATTGGATTTGATTTTTGAATTTGACCAGGATGCAAAACTGCACCTTGTATTATGTTTTTTTTTGCAAACAGGACAATTTGAGTTTCGCGGGCTACCCTGGCGCTACCACCTTAAGGATAATGCTTACATTGTTGCCTCTAGAGTAATCACCTTCGGGTTAGCGTGCATCCTCTGCTCCGCCGTCTGCTTCGGCCTGACCATCGCCATCATAGCCGGCATCGCCTACGGGTACAACTACTCCATGGCTGAGTTCATGACGTTTACACGTAAGTCACTTTAACTACATTATTTTCATAGTTATCACTATGTACTTACTATAAGACAAAGTCCCCCGCCGCGTCTGTCTGTCTCTCTAAACGCGACAAACTCAAGAACCCCCGACCGGATTTTCATGCGGTTTTCACCAACGGACGCAGTGTTTCATGCACCGCACCTAGGTATAGCCGGCTAGAAGTAGATGTAACCTTACTTCAGCTTTTAGCCGTAACATATATACCTACTTTTATATGGATTCAGTAAAAAGTTGTTATTTTGAAATTATTAACACACTTCAATTTTATTTATTTGTATAGATTTCGTGTTCTTCACCTACCACGGAAATAAATAAAAAATAAAACTAAAATACCTTCGGACCTTCAAGGATATTGTAGTTTTGAGAAATTGTGTTTATTGAAAAAACAACACGGCGGCATTAGTTTTGAGTTCGGCCACGCGCCAAAAGATCTTTGTAAACCATTAGGTAATCAAACAAACCATTTAGAATCAATTTATATAGGTTTTAGTTGTATTAATTGGACCGTTGTATTTTAGAGACGCTCCCATTAAATAGCTACCTGTCGCGTATTGTAACTGCAAATTGAATGCAAATAGAGGTGTATTAGCAATTTTGCATGCAATTTCCACGACCACACGTTTTCGTTTAATACCAACTCGGTTTACCGCTCGTTTTACTATTTAATTTTAACCAATCCGAGTTCGCTTTAATACGGTGTCACACATATTGTTACTGTAATTTTTCAGCACAATAATTATTTTATAAAAACTCACCCGAAATGATGCGCGTAGTAGTGAAGGCAAAGTGTTTTTCAATCAGGGATTTCTCGGAAGCAGCCACGGTACCGTGCCCGGTGGATGGCAATAGGCTCATCCCCTATTACATGGGACTTGAACTGGCGAAGTGTGGTAGTACTATTAGGTACACCTCTGCCTAACCCTTCGGCGGGTTTTACAGGCGTGATGTTACGATATGGTTGTTTCACACGCACCACAACCACACCACAACAACAACACGTGGGCGAGAACTAATTTGGATGAAAATGAATAGTTTTATCACGAGGACAAAATTTCCTCAAAGAAGAAGGATTAACCCACGTCCTACAACAAAGAGAAGTATCTCAAAAAAATTATAAAAACGCGTATAAAAAGATGGCATACTTCCAAACATACTGCCCCTGAACAATTTTTTTATATGCTAGACTGTAAGGATGGAGTTTGGAAGTGTGCCATCTTTTTAAACCCATTTTTATAATTTTTTTAAGATACTTCTCGTTGCTGTAGGACGTGGATTAATTTTACATGGACCGTGCTCCTTCTTCTTTAACCGTGTGGGCGATATCGACCACATTGCAACCACAACGCAACCAGCAGCGACAACGCACACTAGCGGCCGGCCACATCGCAAACAAAACGTTGCGTTGACGCAAGGACGCGAAAGCTTCTACGAAAGCCGGAGTCGATCGTCTGTCTACAAATACATAATGTAACATCATAGCAACTACTAGCAACAATGCAACCACGTCGACATTTTGCAGTTAGACAACGCAACTGCAAGAAGCTGCAGCGACTCTCAATCATGATGCATTTAGTAGCCCTCTAATGTGTATCTGTGCTTATTTTTATCTCTATTATATTCTATGTGAAATTATTAATAATTCAATAATTTGTAACCATAATATAATAATGTATTTTAATGTATTTAATTGAACTTCCATTCAAGTAACTATAATTAACTATTGTATGCCCTACGGGCGGGACATGGCTGAAATCACAATTTAATTATTTAAGACCTGTATTATGTACCTACCTATGATCCACAATAAAGATATTGATTGATTGACTGTATTCACTGCTTGACAACTTTTCGTCGCTGCAATACGGTGTGGTTGTGGTACGTGTGATTTCTCCCTTGGTGGTCTCCGACGCAGCGATGCTTGTATAAAAATATACATAATCATATTGAATTCAAAGTCATATTATTATTTTTTAAGTTTCTGTTTCGTTGAGAGGTTTTATTGCGAGATATTTTTTTAATATTTAATTTATTTATTAAACTTTATGCCCATAATGTACAAAGGGGGACTTAATGCCTTTGGCATTTTCTACCAGTCTACCTTAGGGATTAATATTTAATTCAAATTTTAGTGTTACCAAAATACTCCGATAATATTTGACAGTATTGTTTGATCGTTCTTCTTCCTCTCAGGGTCTGACGTGACAGTCTTCATGCGACGCGGACAGTTCTACGACAAACCAGATGTAGTACAATCTAGGAGAAGTGGCGAAGAAGATAGTAAGCATCACATCTATTCATCTCCTTGAATATTGCTTTGGTAAAAACAGCATTGAATCCCCGTATTTTTATTGATGTTTCTACACTTGGAAGAAAGTTTCTGTCACTAACTTTTTGTGAACAAGCCGAGGTATTGATCAAACCATAATAGGGATTTCTATTCATTCATACTAATATTCGGCAAATGCAAGGGCTTATAGGCAGCTAAGAAACCGATCCTCGAAGATTATTTAACGTACCAATTTTTTTTTTTTTTACTTTTACTCTGCACCTTTGCCGCTCACGCCATCTGATATAACTGCATCTTCTAGTGTTCCCTACAAACACCTCGACTGACTACGAAGACCAGAGGTCAGCGGTAGAGAGCAAGCCACTAGCTGAATCATGGTCAAAGACCCAGGACACGAGGAAGTATGCTGAGAGTCTGACCAGGTACAATCCTGGTAGAAAGATGAACGTGCCACAGTCCGAGGCGCAGGAACCCGATCATGTTCGAGAACCGCCTGCTCCGGTCGATCTGCGAAGTCAGGTCAGACGAAGTATAGTCAAAAACTATATAAATATCCTTTAAGTATTTGTTTTGCCTGTTATTAATATATTAAACTTAGGTCAGGAATATTCAATGCTGAAATGGCACGGTACGGAGAACTAGAAAGATTATGTAAATTTCAAATTTACATAATCTTTCTAGTTCTGAACTATGTGTCTGAACGATACGTTTCCCGTCTTGGATAGTAAGACATGTGTTACTTTGTATGCCCTTCGTGGACGCAGAATGTAATAAACCAGCTCAGTGCATACTAGTAACCCAGCTAAGGGCGAGTGGGGGACAAACGCTTCGGCAATTTTCTCAAATACATTTTCAATAACGGCGATGCCGCGGGACGCAACTACACGTGTTCCTTTTCGTGATAAGGAAGTCACACGACTATTCGCGCCAGCTTAACACCTCTATACAAGTTAGTTGACGCAGTCAGCGCAAGCGAATTCCGCCCCTATGCCTTGCGGGATTCGCTTCAGTTTAACCAGGCTAATATTTTTCAAATAAAGGCGCAAACCCACCGCGGCTAGGTTGGCTAAGCACGTGTGTTAAGCTTCGCTTTGTAAGAAAATGTATGTGATTGTGTCCACTGCAAACCACGGGCAGGCCACGCATCAAATGACGTCATTAGTACATGCGTGACTTGTTCGAATAAGGCGCTCACATATCTCAACGCTGTTAACGCCATTCATGCTGTGCATGCGGTACACGCTGTACAAGCACAGCGTGCGCCGCGTGCCTGTGCACAGCGTGCACCGCGTTGGGTTGGCGCTTTAATTTTTCTCTGACTACATTTCAGGCGCCGCCAAAAGAATTTCACTTAAAAACTGCTTCGGTATCTCCAATCAAATCAATGACCACTGTCTCCTGGCGAAGCGGTTCCTCAGAAATCATGATGAGGAACTTCCAATCTTTACATGACTACGTGACCACGAGCAAACCCCCTGGCGGGCCGGAAACCTCGTTCCCCACCCATTCTACAAGACCACAGTCGCAACCCCTCTTCAATCCAAAGGATAGGTCAAAATCATATGAAGTCGGCAAGATGAAGGATTATGATGAAAAGTGAGTACTTAGATTTTGTTAAATTTGTGTGTGTGAGAATCTAGAAAACACAAGATTTGATTACAAAATATGAAATCTGTTTATGAAAATTCGAGATTCAAACAAAGCATCGTATGTAGAAAATAGGCATGGCCAGACCTAACCTAACTGTAATTCGAAGTTTTTTAATATTGTAGAACAAAAAGAAAACACGGCATTTGCGATAAGTGTATCAAAAACTTATTGAATAGCTCTAGGTCCACATAACTTTTCTAGAAATGTGATATCAGGTAGATGGTTTTTTTGCTATCCTACATCCCATCGTATCCCACTGCTGAGTCCCTCCATCCCTTTCTTCTTGCCACCCTCTCTATCCTAAACGATCCCTGACCACGTTTGCTCCGCAAACATGGCCAAGGGCCCAAGTCTGCAATTTTTTACAAATTCGTCATTCCAACACGATCCCAATGTCATTTTGCTAAAAGTTCGTAATCTGCTAAATTCATAATGGTCGATCATTGGTCGATCAATGGTCTCGTAATAGAATATTGCGTTACAAATGACATTCACTCATGCCAGATTTTATTTATTTGTATTTTTACATATTATTTATTGGTGTTATAAGCAATCTGAAGTTTACTACTTCAGATTTTGTAAATTTGAAGAAAGAGAGAAGTTTGTAAATAGCAAAAAACATTAAATTTATGTGTAACGCGGATAAATGTGAACAAGTCTTTGTCATTATGTACGAGATTACCATTCTATGTCATTTCTTTCAATGGAGTGTCAGTGATTGCCCATTGGAAAGTCATAATGACGCCATTATATTAGTAGATTAGTTGTTCCCCGCGACTTTCGTCCGCGTAGAATGATTAAAAATACAATTTTCCCCGTTTTTGCAACATTTTTCATTACTGCTCCGCTCCTATTGGTTGTAGCGTGATGTTATATAGCCTTCCTCGCTAAATGCGCTATCCAACACTAAAAGAATTTTTCAATTCGAACCAGTAGTTCCCGAGTTTAGCGCGTTCAACCAAACAACCAAACTCTTCACCTTTATATATTAGTATAGATTACCAAACTTGTCAAAATCAACAATTATGAAATCAATGATAGACCATTCAGACACTATTGAAATAGCATTGTAATAGCCCTGGTTTTCAGACCGCCTTCTGTTATTAACATTGCTATTGATCTTCCAGTTTCGTGCCGATGCGTGTCTGGGGGACGACTTTGCCGCCGGTCATCCTTGATGATCCTGAGGATGTAGACGAGGAGAACGTTGTGTACAAGCCTGTATAAGCCACCACGATGCCAGCCGAAGGTTCTAGTCTGTACAGTGTCAGTGTTCCATACACTTCTCGTATTCCCCTTGCGATTTCTTTTTAATAAATTAAAAGAAACGTAATTTATTTGTTTGTTTTCTATAAAATAAAAGCTTAAATTTAAACAAGAAAGTTAACATTCTGTATCTCAGGGCGCGTTCGTGTTCCACGCGCGCCTCAAAGAGATGTCAGCAACAGGAAGGGGTCCACAAGGGCCGATGCCTGCCGGGGCTGCGGGACTGTTCGAAAGAGATACCGCGGCCCTGGAACACAAAGGGCAAAGAAGGCACATGGATGAGTTTTAGTCAGTAAAATTCTGACACTCCCTCACACTCCACCCAGAGCGGGGGGGTTATTTGACGATTTCCCATCCAAAAAAAAAAGGGCTCCGTCCGCAATGACGTGTCTAGTGATGATGCTAATATCTAAGTCTTAGGAACTTAACCAAAATTTTAGTATGGCTTAGAATTCTCAGGTGAAACCCTACAATCAAAACTGAACCTTATTCCACACACTGACAACTGTTTCTATAAGGGCCCTCTTACTGTTCTTTTACAGTTATTTTGCCTCAAGTTGTTAAGTTGGGTAACCTGAGGTCTGTGTGACATAATTATGTTCTAAAGCACGCGTAGCATGACCACTTGCACCGTAGAAACGGGTTTCTTTGACGGAAGAATCGACAAAATGACAGATTGTGTCGACAAAATGACAGATTTCTTTTCACAATCTGTGTGGTGGTCACGCTACGCGTGCAGGAGAATCATTCAAACCTCAGGCTTGTTAGAGGTAAATTATAAAGGACAGTTCACCACATGCTCTCACGTTTGCACAATAGCAGATAAAAATGGCGCGTTAATAGCGGTATAGCTATCGCAGCTAATTGCACGAACGCGCGGTGTAAGCGATCCTAAACACACATCACGGTACAACAAAGCCTTGCCTGCAATATTATCAATGTATGTTAGTGATGACACTTCATTGTATACCTTATCTAACGTAGTCTATTGATGGTCAGTTATTTAGCAGAATAATTTGTATTTTATATCTTAAAACTGGTTACTTAACCTGCCTAATTTACCCATCGGCGCAACTTTGCAAAAAAAAATTGAAGATTATACAACAAGTGAAAAAAAAGGGAATTTATTTCAAGGGACTAAGTTGGATCCCTGGAGTAGCGAAGAATTCTAGAGTAGAATCCCGAGCGTAGCAAGGGATTCGAGAGTAGAAACCTGAGCGGAGCGAGGGATACAATATCTGAATTTTTTTTTTACGAATTGTGTACTATTTTTTACCATTAACTGCGAGAAAATAAATAGAAGTATAGTATTTATATATTTATAACAGCCACTCGGGTTGATCTTCAAGGTTAAGCCGGGCTCACCAAGGTCGGTCTGTGGATGGATGACCACTAATTATTTACATACCGAGTTTCCTCCGTGCCTCGGAAAGTATGTAAAGCTGTTGGGCGGCTGTCATTTGTAGTTCTTTGACAGTCGCTACAGGAAGTTAGTGGCCCGAAAGTCTGACAACCAGTCTTTCCAAGGGGTACCGTATTACGCACCCAGTACTAATTGGGTTATGTTTTGGGTCAGATAGGCAGTCGCTCCACGTAAAATACTGATATTCAACAGCATTCGATTAGACTGGAAGCCGACCCCAATAAACTGGGAATGAGTCTAGGCAGACGAGTATTTATCACGTTTTATTATATGTATAATCAGTAATATAATAAGAGAACAAAGGATTAAATATAAACATTAAAAATTTATAGTGCAATTAGAACAATTTTCGAAATTCAGTCTTAGTCTTGTCGGCACGTTTTATTTATTTTTTGTTCATAATTCATGCTTATTCCAAATACAAAATGTTTTTATTCACTCAGTGAGTAAAAGAGGATTTTATTCACTGTTATCGATGAATAAAATGCCCTTTTTCGAGTGGCAATAATTAAAAAGTAATTATAAAAACTAAAAAAACCCGAATGAAAAGCACCGGGCAGGGGGGGGCAACACCGAGTCTCTTCCTAAAGATTGACCACAAACAGCAATGGAAAGGGATTTTTTTTTTTTTACGGATGGGCAATCATCAAATAACTCCTCCCGCTCTGGGTGGAGTGGGAGGGAGTGTCAGACTTTTACTGACTAAAACCCATCCATGTTCCTTCTTTGCCCTTTGTGTTCCTGGGTTACGGTATCTCTTTTTTTATCGGACAGGGATAAATGGAAGGGGTCTTTGCGCTGCAGGGGGATGCGAATGGCTAATAAAATAACTAGTCGTGGTAGTCAGGTTGTTAATTATTTATTTCTTATTTAATTTTTCGCGACACGCTTCCCGGAGGGGCGGCCACGGCCCCGGGCTTTCTTGTGGGGTCTCTTGTTCAAGCGTTTCTTGCCCTTCTTTAACATATCCTTTTCTCGTACTACATTTTCCTCTGACTTGTCTGACTTGCATATTGCGTTTAGTTGCTCCTTTTTTGGAGCCTCGCATTTGGTTGCAGAATCCTCTTTACTTACGTTTTCACTTTTATTTTCTAATAAAGTTACAAAAATAATATATTATTATAAGCATTTTAATTTTGATAACTTAATAACCAGAAATAATTAAGTTACCAATATTAAAAAAATTGGACGACAGGTGACGTGATGTGTGCGCAGGCGAATTGAAGTCGATCTGGGGGGTTACTTTGACGTTTTGAAACAGGAGTTATTCCAGTGTGGGACAGAGACAGAGCTATACAGGTCGTCTATCGCCATCTCTTTCTCACACTCGAATTACTCTTGTTTTAAGACGTCATGGTAGGCCACCAGATCGAAGGTCAGTATGTTTCTTTAAATATTGTAATAGTTAAAACCCGTTTTATTTTAAAGTAAAATGAATAACTATATCAATAATAAATTTATACTATATTTAATAACATAATTATGTAGTTTAAGAGGTGACGGGATTTTTCATAACGATCATGGATACGGTTAGATTTACTTTTATGGATTGTAGAGTAGTCCCCTAATGTGAATGATGCCGGTCTGCCTGCTCTCAGTGGTTGCAACTTCGAGTTATAGCGCTTACAAGAGACTTCATTGTGCGGGAAAAATGTGATTTTTCACTCCAAAAAAAGAAGTCGTTTCCCAGCAATAATTTTTGCGTAGAGTTACTTAGCTTGATGTGCAGAATGCTTGGTTGACGGCTTAGTGAAGAGTCTGTTTACACCTTGTATAGAAATAAAGTCTTACCAAGAGGATCGGGAGATTCTTGATTAAGAGGTTTTGTTTTTGAAACTTCTTTTACTGCTTGATCGAACATGGCCATCGCGTGAGCGTTTATCAGCTTCGGCACTTCTCTTAGCAAATAACCATATATCAAATTCTCTGCCGACTCAAACATCAGTGTGGGCACCGTGAATGTCATTTTGCTGAAAGATAATTATTCAAATTATAATTTTATCAAGGAAAAATAACTTCGTGAAGTCCAATGAATCGACATATGAAAGTCGTACTGATTCACCTAAGTCACCATTTGCCTCCATCATCTGATCAGCTTTAAGACACACTAGCTTATGCCCGTGGCTTCGCCCGCGTGGTGTTCAGTAATTGTCCCACGGGATATGTGTTAACCCAGGTTAAAAACTATCTGTATGCCATATTTCAACCAAATCCTTTCAAAAGTTTTTGCGTGAAAGAGTAACAAACATCCGTACACACATTCATTCACACACAAACTGCTCATTTAAACAATTGTATGGTAAGATATGATATTACTTGACCCGACCCACCTCTACCCTTCTTCTCCTTTGTAAGATGGGTCAGGTAATGAGGTAATACAGGACACTGATCCAATCAATCAGAAGATTTTACAACCATTTACACCGGTGTGAACTTTGTATCCCTTTCGAATTATAAATGTTATGACCGATCGTGAAAACAAAATGTTGGCTTTGTATCCATACAGTCTCACTAATTATTTATTTATTATTAAATTATGATATCGTTTATTCATTTTTCTTACTTACTAGTTACATTTTTAAATATTTTTATCAACAAAAATAGTAGCCCACCGTCATCGGGACCAGGGTCCAAGCTACCGGCGGTAAGGGCTCCAGAGAGAGAAAACTCCTAACAATACGAGCCGTATCCAGGAGTACCACTTTCTGAATCAGGCCCTTGATCCAGCTGCCTAACGAGAGCTTCCTCAGGTATTGATCGAGGCTCTTGGCAATTAAGCCATGGGCTGATACGACCATAATTCTTAAATTAATAATTATGGTTCTCCAACGACTTATGCACTATAAGAATACACGTGACTTTTTAGATTATGGTGCACTTATCACTTACAAAAAATATGGCCAAAGCAATACTTATCATATCTATATTATACTAGCTTTTCCTCGCGGCGTCGCTCCCGTTATTTACGGAAATTAATCCACGGTGACGTTTTAAATGTAGCCTATGACACTCGGGGATAATGTAGGTTACCGTTAGAGTAAGAATTTTCAGAATCGGATCAGTAATTGCGAAGATTACCCCCTACGTACAAACTTACAAACAAATTTTATCTGTTTATAATATTAGTATAAGGGTGTAAAAAGACCCTTAACGAAGCCGAAAGGCACTTGTTCTCCCCGTCATTGCGATATTTTTTTTGTTCTGGACCATACCTGGGAACCTTCTAGTTACGGAGATATTGGAGGTCAAAGTTCCAATTTTTTCAGAGGTTTTTTTTTTTTGAAGCAAGGTTTTCATATTGTAACTTTACTTAGAACACCTCCACGACCCCCGTACTATTGAATCCATTCATCAGCACAATGTTTTGTGTTCGGTACTATGAGTTTTACCGTAAAACGTGATTTTTCACCCCAAAAAAAAAAATCGTTTCCCAGCAAAAATTTTTGTGTAAGGTTACTTAGTTTGATGTACAGAATGCTTGGTTGACGGCTTCGTGAAGGGTCTGTTTTCACCTTGTAGATTAATAAAGGGTACAACACATTACCTTATATCTTCAACCTCTAGTTTCCTATCCTTTATCCATGAATCCGGTTTGCAAGTATGTCTTTTCCCTGACAGTTCTATATGGAGGTCCATAGTCAAGTCACTTATTTCAGCCGCAAAGTCGAATATGTCTGACCACGTTGATATTATTTCTAATTTACCTCGAACCTACAATACAGATAAAAGAACAATGCCCGTTTTCACTACGACTAAGTGACAAGTAAAATAAATTTGTCTTGCTGGATTTTCAACTCTCCACTCAGCACCAAGAACGGAAATTCCAACAGCGCAGCGCTAAGATAAAGGGTGTAAATAGACCCTTAACGAAGCCGAAAGGTACTTGTTGTCCCCGTCATTGCGATCATTTTTTTGTTCTAGACCATACCTGGGAACCTTCTAGTTTCGGAGATATTGGGGGTCAAAGTTCCAACTTTTTCACAAGTTTTTTTTTAAATACATTATTCTAATGTAAGATTTTTACTTTAAACACCTTCACGACCCTCGCACTATTCAATCCATCCATCAGCACAATGTTTTGAGTACGTTACATTGAGTTTTACCGTAAAACGTGATTTTTCACCCTAAAAAAAAAAGTCGTTTCCCAGCAATAATTTTTGCGTAAAGTTACTTAGTTTGATGTACAGAATGCCTGGTTGACGACTTGGTGAAGGGTCTGTTTACACCCCGTATATTGAATGATAATTTCTTAAAAAAGTCATTCGATAGGATTAATGAAATTAGAGGATTGTATTGATGATTTTAATGTTTATAACTCGATAAAGCCATATTTTTTAAGGTCTCAAATTGATGAGGCTGACGTACCTTTGTAAGGTAAATACCTTACAAAGGTACGTCAGCCTCATCAATCTAAATAAATAAAGATTTAAAAATAAAAATAAAAAGTTTCGAATTATATTTTGTTCAACTTAAAGCCTGACATTAACCTGCATATTGCAAAAAAACGTAAGAAAATTCTAAATGGGCTACCGCTTCTCCCTTAATTCAGGTGTCACCTACTGTTAGTGAAAACAGACGTATCTCATATAAGCTAATGGCTCTTTCTGAAATAAAGGGCTCCTGGGGGTCTAAAATGGCTCTAAAACGATGAATATTAACTGTCTCTGAAAATTTTATGCATACTATACGTGTACGTACATAGTCGTGCAACACAGATCGTGCTGGTGCGCGGGCGCTGCCGCATTGGCAGAATCATAATAGAATAATAATATTATGAACCTCATTAAACTTCTTAAAATGGTCACAACCGCAGTTAATAATATTATGAATTGACACTTTGTGAAAATTTTACGAATTTTAACGTAGGTAATTAAAAAAAAAATGATTTTAATTGAAATGTAAATTAATAATATGTACGAGCTTGTGTTCACAATGGCCAAATATCCCACGGCTCTAATCACCTGTAACATCTTCAACATCAAAATGTTCACATACAGACTACGAGAGTATACACCATTAGCACTATTAGTCCGGTCATATTAGGGGTTTCACCTCGGAATGAGAGATAATAAGCTGTAAACTCACCTCCATTTTGGTGTTCTAAAAGTTGTCTCAAAAGTCTCATAAAATCTCGTGTCTACGTTGTCAGTTATTCAAGGTCAAACGTCATAAAAATCAGTTTTTCGCGATTGTCAAGGTTTCTATAGCTCCAATGATGTTAACATGTGTTATAAAGTTTTAGACCATAAAATTTGCGACAAATTTTAGCCAGTAATACTGTTCTAAGATGTGGTAGAGCGCTCACGGCATTTTTTTGTTATCCTTCTGCAATTAAGCCCAAACGGAGGATAATATTGTTTTATTGTTGCCTGAAGAATGCTGAAGCTATAAAGTTTACCTGTAGGGAGCTGAACCGTAGCTTTTCGACGATCCTGATAGTGTCAAACATGAAAGGCCCGCCTTTGTGCGCCGAGTACAGCGTATCCAGGCCAGTCAGTACCATGTGCGTTACCCTAAACGTTTCACCGTCACCAGCCTTATTTTTATTGCTAGGGTTTATCTAAAATCATAACATAATCGACCTGTAATGTTTCCAGTGCTGGGGCGCTGGCCTTCTCTCTGGGGGTTATCTAGCTGTTATCCACCAATCGGGCCCAACGCAGGTTGCTAATGTCACATGTCCTGGTTTTTTATTCTAGGACATGCATTTTAGGTGGCCGAACCCAAGAAATTTAAATAATTCGTACCGTCGACACGAAAGAAGAAGAAGGACATGCCAGTTTCCTCAAAGTTTCCCTCCATTGATTTGAGAGCAGTGATGATTAAATAAATAACACAAAGTTTTACACCTGCCTGGGTTCGAACCCAGTGAAAGACCACTCGAAAGTGGGGGCTGACATCACTGGAGTATCACCGCTCTTTATCTATAATCTTAAGAACCTTCATCACTGGATCCCTAATGTTTAACTTGAAAAGGCAAGAGTACTCTGAGAACCCACAATTGTAAGTTATCACCAACTATTATCGGATGAGTTAGTAAGATATTGAGAACCTCGATTCTTAAAATGGTCAACAATATTTTTTTACCATACGTCACATAGCTGTGGTGCAGCCGTGAGACATCATTGATTGCGCCTGATATGTGCTAAAAAGCGCAATCTTTTAATAGATCATACCAAAAACTATATACAGGTTGAATTCTTCAAGTGGGCGTGGCTAGCCAAATCCGAATCTATGAGGAATAGCGAAAAGTACTTAAATGAGTCTCAGGCCCGATTTTGATGAAAACTAAAACGGTACATATTGGAATTTTGAAATATCAATATTCCTAACCAGGAATCGAACCCGTTTGGTATGAAAAAAAACACTGTATTTTTACACCACTCGATAGCGTCGTTATTAAGGATCAAATTCTGGGAATCGGGCCCGAGACTGCTTTGAGTATTTTTCGCTTTTCCTCATAGTTTCGGATTTGGCCATCCACAGCCACTTGAAAAATTCACCCTGTACAAATATTTATTTATTAAAACTTTATGCACAAGTAACACTGTAAGACGGACTTAATGCCTTGGGCATTTTCTACCAGCCTTCCCTAGGGTGATGCAAAGACCGTTTGTACAGCATTTTCAACTCATTGCTGAACTTTATCAAATAAATAATTTACATGCTGGTAGATTTTCTTGGAAGAGGTTAATATTGATTCAGTTGTCCTACAGCTTCACCTCTGGTGTTCCAGAATCACCTTACCATACCTACCCTCCCATCATCCCAATGCACCTCGTCGTCGGCCATCTCAATAGCTCCACGATTCTTCTCAACTGTTAACTTATTCATTTGCCTGACCACTTCTGCTAATTTGTTTTGAGTTAACAGCGCCACCGTCTCTTGTTGTTCTCTGTTTCAGTATCAAAATATTGCATCAGAATGAGTGAAAAAGTTTTGGATCAAAGAAGTAAAAGAACGATAGATAATAATAAAAGGAAAGAATGATGAAACTGAAGGTCGAATGTTGATTTTTATATCTAAACCTATATATATATATATACATACATATATATATTGATAACAGCCTGATATGAAATCTCTATCGTGGTCCGTGAAGTGAGGTACTCGACACTTTTTCCATTTCCTTCACATACACACACAATAATATGTTGCCCTAGCTGGTGCAGCGGCAGATAACGGGGGACCCCTCCGCTCTCCTAACTGCGAAGGACACCGAAAGGATCATTTCCAACTTGAGAAAAAAAATATCCCAAAACGTAACTTACTGATACTCGCGAACCTTATTATACCCGAAAATTGCCGTAGTATTTATGGTGCTGTACATATATGACAGTAACTTCGGAAGCAGCGAGTGTGTCACCACCGGCGTTTTCAAAAAGTCATTGAGGCCCAAACCTACAAGACATTCGAACGAAAACATTAATCAGCTCAACGAAAAAAAGAAGCAACTAGGCGCACAATGGGAGATTAAATAATCAAAACTAACCGCGAGGCTCGGCCCTACCTAGGAATCCCGAGCGTTGCGCTGCAGTTTTGTAAACTGTTTATGGCAAGATCTTTAAGACCAGCACACATCTAGCCAGGCGCACTTTACAGGCAATGGTCGCCACAATGATGACTCCCCCGGCCATCTGTATCGGCTCGGGAGAGGATTAACTCCTTGTAAAAGGTTCTTCCGTGATAATACTTATGTTACCGAGCAAATGGAATACAATTCACAAATATGAGTACAAGTATACGTTTGTCGCCTTGTATTGGCAACTCAACGGCATGTCCCAAGAGTTGCGTCCATCTTTGAGCGATGGCAACCTTTCATTAGGTTTCCACGCTCAACCTTTTCTCTACTAAATAGATTGGACTTGACTTCGCATCCAACAAGGCGCATCTGTATCCTTTAACAACATTAAAAAGAAAAACGAAATAAAGTCTTACCTTGACCTAAATTCGACATATTGTATCTCGCGATGACTGGTGGGGACTCAGCGCCGGGCCTGTATATCTACAAGACAATAGTATAAAACATTACTTATTTATTGATCACACACAGCGAAGGGTTTCATAGTCAGGATGAATGATGAATGATTCAGGGAAAAACATACTTTTCAAAAAACTCAAACTCAAAGCATTTATTTCAATTAGACCATAATAGGCACTTTTGAATGTCAGAAAAACAGAGAAGGCGAAACTACAGTCCCAAACACAAGGCATAATAACTTGTGAAAGTACTGTAGTATGTTTGTACGCACAATATTGAGAGATTTATCATGTTATTTTAACACCTTTTATTTTCGATAGGATTTTCCTGCACTATTTTCAAAACTTCAGGCTCAGTAATTTCGGAAATAACTCCGAGAAAAGGTTTTTCATCTATTCTTTTTTATATTTTTTTAATTCTTGATATTTTTTTTCGGAAATCGTCATCGAGGTAAACTGCAGCGAAGGTGGTGTGACGACCTGATCTCGTTTGCGGGGCGAACATGGCCAGATATCGCACAGGACAGAGAGGCGTGGAAGGGGAAAGGGGAGGCTTTTGCCCAGCAGTGGGACACTCAAACAGACCAACTTTTTTTTTTTTTTTTAATGTCTTTATACGCTAAACTATACAGAGTGCCGCGCGGGTTTAAATTTCACTCTAGGGGTAGGGCAGACAAGACTACGTGGAGTCGGTTTTGCAGCGATTCGTTTCTGTTACTAACTTTTGTAGCACAACATTATTTGACATTTTTTTATTTGTTATTTAAGGTTAAAAATGAAATTGAAATTCTACCAAATAATCGTCGTTCTAAATAAACGTTATGCTTAACGAAATTATGCGGAATTTTAACTTTGCCAAAGGTAACAATGACAAATAAAATTCTGCCATCTTAAAAGTAAGCTATTGTAAATTCGGACATAAACATTCGGCCAAACAATAACTATGTTAAGTAATCTTTATGCCTTAAAAATATTCGTTTAAAGAGGATTATGCCAAGTTTGTTATGCCAAATAAATTTCGGAGCATCAAGATTCTGCCAGAAGGAGGGCCGTGAATGATCCCCTCTGACAAACTTCCGTTGTCCTGATTTTTTCTTCCGAATTTTTATTTGGACGTACTAAATCTATAAATGCTGTGACTCCTGCTTTTAATGCATCCTGTCCGCGATGGACGTCGAACAGGCGGAATTTTTTAAGGTTCTTCATAATTGATTTAGATTAATTATATAACTAGGTAGGTATTAAAATAATATTTACCTCAATGTCGTATATGCAGTTAAACATTCTGAAGCGATCGTGTTTGATGTTAACATGGACATCATCTAGGTCCAAAGTTACAAAGCCTTTTAATTCGCAAGCTTGCATCGATATCCTTAAAAAAAAATAGGTTAGAAAAATTCATAAAATTAGAAAGGTAACATAACGTCATACTCTTATTACTCAAAGCATACACGAAGTACACAGCGTGAAAGGACTGTTAACTCGTTTATATATGTGCCAAAAAATCATTATTTTTCTCAAGGAAATCACAACATGCAGCAGCATTTTACAATCTAGGGAGCGAGAAAAGAAGCATTAAAGTATCCAAAATAATCGATTTAATTCTTAGTTATCGAGTATGAATAGATGGGAATCGAGTGACTAGTACAAGATGAATTTTAATCGATTGAACATTTCGAATCGAGTTCCTTTAAATTATATCTAAATACTTTTTGGTTCCATGATTAATTAACAGTTGACAAGTCTGGTCATCGACTAATGACCAACAGGCCAGCCAACAGGCATCCGACAGGTAATAGTCGAAAAATCGGCCAAGTGCGAACCACATACAGAGAAGGGTTCCGTATTCGGGATAAATATTTTTTATTGGGACAAGCCCGCCACACTTTTCCCAAACCACTGTAACTCCTGAAAGCCAGAATCAAAAGTGGCGACCACCAGAAAAGCGCCGAGACAATGAAGCTCGACGAACTCCCAGAAAAACAATTTAAATGTCCTCTATCCCGCAACTAAATTAATCAGAAAAGTATAGCGGAGGAGTAGAAAAACCATAATTTCCACTTCCCTCTATATCAGCAGGAGACATAACTAAACAATGCCAATAGGCACAAAGGAACGTTTACAATTGGGATAAGCCCAGTTGCCCAGAACCGTAAAAACAGCGGGCGACGCAATTTTAACTGTTTACAACCAATGTATTTCGAATGGCGTTTTGCCTCGTGTATGGCGACGTGGCTTTATACGAATAATTCCGAAAAGTGGCGACAAGCCACCGGACGACTCTAAGTCGTACCGGCCATAGTACCATCTTGGAAATCTCCTGGAGCGCCTTACAGTTCCACGTTTGCTACCGGACGGGCCAAAATTTTTCAACCACGAATTGGTTGAAAAAGTTGATTTCCGACCGTTGTTGATGACCGAAACGATGAAAAGACAAATTCAGACGATTGTCGTAATTTAAGTACTTCAAGCGCAATAGCTATCTCTTTCTGTATCATACGTTCCGTATTATCTATCACAGTCGTAACAACGCAACGATATTCGAATGCCGCTTAGAAAAAACATAGAAGGAACGTATCGTATCTTTCTGTATAATAACATTGCTCCTATCTAATTTTTTTTGTATTTCTAATACAGACTCTAAAAACTCTTTCAGATTAATTTATAGGACGAAATGATCTCCTTCACTTACGCGACCTTCCCAACGTCTTGAACTTGGTCAAACAGAAAAGGTGATGACTTGTATGGGTCCTGATCCGCCGGGTCATGGATGAGATCACTCTTGTTCCGTAAGAGCGCGTAGTCAGCATGTACGATCATCTTGCTGAGGAACGTGTTTAGTTTGAGGACGTTGGAGGCTAAGTTAAATTTTACTTCGGGATTTGAACAAAAAGGTACGGCTTCTAAAGTTAAATCCTTGAATATCCTGGAAGAAAAATATAGGTATTGAGACGTTGTATTGTAAGGCTGTCTACACGTAAGTGTCGCTAAACTGTAGACAACTGGCGTCTAGCATAGCATAAGCATAATCAGCCTATAATGATCCCATTGTTGGGACACAGGCCTCCTCTCTATGAGAGGGAATGGGCTCGAATCCACCACGCGGGCCTAGTATGGGTTGGTAGATGTCACATGTCTTTGAATTTTTGCTTCTAGGGCATGCAGTGGTGATGAAATAAATTACACAAAGTAATGCGCCTGCCTGGGTTCGAACCCACGACTTACTGCTCGTAAGTCGGGGCCGCCACCACTGGGCCACAGCTGCTCTCGATTGGCGTCTGCAGTTGTCAAAATAATCCACGCACTACTAACACTCGGACGTGATTATCGTTGTGGAAGTATCCACCAGCTATTTTGTTTCCTCCTGGTTTCCTGACATACACATTCATTCCGGGTGATCCAGTGTCCTCGTCAGCGTTCAATATCTGAAAAAGACGTGAACATCATTTATTCATTTTTGGAAGACTCTCTACTGCCCGCGATTTCATCTGCGATTATGTTGTATTTCGTAATTTTTATACAAATATTTATTTTAGCATTTATAGTAAGAACAAAGTATGGCTAACAATTATGTACTAACCGTAAGTATCTCATTTTCGTAAGATCTTCTTACAAGCTCCCATTCCTTTCTAAGTCGCTGAACTGACTCTGAAAAAAAATTGTTTGAGATGATGGAAAAATACAAGGTGTAAACGAACCCTTCACGAAGCCTTCAACTGGCCATTCTGTACTGTACATCGAATTAAGTAGCTACGCAAACATTTTGCTGGGAAACAACTTTTTTTTGGAGTAAAAAATCTCGGTCTAAGGTAGGACTCATTGAAATACACTCAAACCATTGTGCTGATGGATGCATTAAATAGTTTATAAGAGGTATTTAACGTAAAGTTATAAAATTACATAAACGTGAATTTAAAAAAAATTAAGAAACAGTTGGAATTATGACCTCCAATATCTCCGTAACTATGTAGAAGATATGGTCCAGAACAAAAAAATATGAAGGGGAGGACAAGTGCTTTTCAGGAACAAATTAACAAAAAGATTTATACCTGATTTAAAATAATCTTGAATTGTTCTCTGAAATGGTACATTTGAACTGAGTTTGACCACATCAAATTCACATACACATGTGTGTGGCAAGCTTATATATAAGCTTGCACATAATAAAAACAGACAGTACATGTCCAACGTTTTCTCTTCTGGAAATTATTTTCTATTTCACGAAAATTAAAAAATCATTGGAAATTAAATTATAAAGTTACTTAACATTTTAATTGAAATACCTGATTTATGACTGAAATAATGTCGTTGTAGATAAGAAAACTTATTGATTTGATCACCAAAGAGAAGAATTGTAAAACTTGAAACTAGAGAAGATAACATGAAAGACATACTTATATTATATTGTTTATTTTATCTATGTAGTTATATCTATGGCTCAAGTGATGATACGAGTGAAGAAATAGAAATAGAAGAAGAAGAAATAAGTGAGTCGAAACAAATTTCGAAAATATTAATATTTCTCCAACATGTATCTTTTGTACTGTTTTTATGTTATTTTTAGGGTTTCCTAGAATGCCACGCCTCACGTGGCATAGGCATGCCTGTTTCGATTTTTTCCATATTTTTTTATTTTATTTTGAATAATAATAAATTTATGAAAAAAAAACGAAACATAGAGGTATGGTAGGGTTGGGTATATATTTTTAAATATAGCAATCCTTTTACAGTATCTAGTTTTATTCCCAGTTAGAAAACAGGGGGGTACGTTTGTATGGACTAAGCGCCGCTAGCCTTCCCTCTTAACGAGATAATTGGTCATTCAAACTCGAGACTCAAAGCATTTTTTCTTTCAATAAAAACATTAAAAGAGTCTGGCCACTACACCGCACCGTACCATACCATGAGCGTCCTATGAACGTATCAGGCACGGAAAGAAATATGACACGGACTACTATGCATGCCCACTCGAACTTATCAACAGCGTAACATACCCGTTTATAAAGGGTTTAGAACGGTCACCATCCGCGGTTAAACCCTAATATTCTTTATATTGACCGCCTGTTACGTTCATAGGACGGCCTGGTACGGTACGGTGTAGGGGCAAAGTTCTTTACACGCTCTTTTGAATTGTCATTCATGTTATAGGTATAGATCTATCAAAACCGCCTAATCTCTTGGGGCAAATTCTACATTTAGTTAATGGTCTTTCCTTCGTTATCGTAGAATTTGTGAAGTAAAGAGAATCGCAGGTCTGCTGAAAGAAATTTCTACTGAAATAAGTACTTATGTGCGCTTTTATCTGTATGTTATATCTTGTGTTTTAAGTGTGCATAAATAAATACATTGTGGATCCATACCTGCACTCATTAAGACTATAGTAATATTGTGTTTGTATCTACTACTTATCAGATAATCTTGTTCACAGATGAGTATACAGCCGAGGCCGTGTCCGAATACGAGCCATATACGAATGAGGACCTACTTCCGGACGATCTGCAATCCGACTGCTGGATGACTCTCAACGCAGAAAAACACTACAAGATTTTGGATGAAATCGACTGTAATGTTTGATCCTAACACTAAGTTCCACCACGACATCTGGATAGCCAGTCACATACGTACATAACATCACGTCTTCAATCTCCGACGGGTTAGGTAGAGGTGTACCTATTAGTGCACCCACATTACGCCAGTTATGTTTGTTAGTCCCATGTCATAGGGGGCGAGCCTATTGCAATCAATCGGGCACAGCTCCAGACTCCGTGACCGCTACCGAGGAATTTCAGACAGAAAAGCTAATAACACTTTGACCGGCCGACCTGGGAATCGCAAACACGATACCCCATGCTTAGCAGTCACATTTGCCACGACTAGACCAACCTAGCTGGTCTACTACTTGGGGCAATATTCAATGGACTATGATCACTGTTCAGTCTTCAACCCTTCATTATAATAAACTTTAAGCTGAGACATAATGGGACATGATGGGACATAATGGGATTGCCTCGTTGGACTAGTGATGACTGTGAGGTTTCGATTTCCAGGTCTGGTCGTTCCCAAAGTGTGTCTGCATTTTGCGATCAGGAATTTCTTAGTAGCCCAGTGCATTTATGAATTGTGCCTGGTTGATGGTAATAGGGCCGACCCTATTATATTGGGATTAAACATAGCTGGCAGAACGTCTGCTTACTGTACGTACACAAAAAACAGGAGGAAAACAAAAAGATGTTGAGAAAAAGTCCATTAAGGAATTTAGATTATTCAGATTAAGTAAAGGCAAAAAAATTCTCGAGAACTTTTGCCTGTTTCAGTCATTTTGGTTCAGACCCCATACGATTACATGATAATAAACGTTGTTGAAAAGCGTTTGGTTAGTTTTTGGCCGATTTTGGAAACTGGTAGTGTGCCTTGCCCTAGAGCTCGTGGCTTAATAATAACAGACGCTCGGATCGATCTTTAGGTAAAGCCGTGCTTGCCTAGGTTGGTTTGTGGATGGGTGACCACCCATTACATACCGAGTTTGCTCCGTGCCTCGGAAAGCACGTTAAGCCGTTGGTCCCGGGTGTCATTTGTAGATCTTCGACAGTCGTTAGGTAGTCAGTGGCCCAAAAAGTCTGACAACCAGTCTTACTAAGGGGTATCGTATTGCCCAGTACTAACTGGGTTGTGGAGGTCAGATAGGCAATCGCTCCATGTAAAATACTTGTATTCAGCTCCGGCAACCGGTTTGACTGGAAGCCGACCCCAACATAGTTGGGAAAAGGCTAGGCAGATGTGAGTGTGCCCTTGCCCTATCTGAAACTTTTCAAACTATAGTTTTACCAACTCAGCTCTCAAGTTTCCATGCTGAATATGCATGCTGAAAAACTCTCTGAGTTACCCCCAGTTATTTACAAAACCCTACGTGCTCATTACCACATACATAGGTTTGACATAATTAAGCAATACCATAAACCACATTGCTCCATAACCACTGTCATCTTCTTTTTAATTTCCAGCCCGCTACTCCGAGATTCGGAAGCAGGTCCAAGAAGCGTTGATAGAAAATGAGTTTGATAAATCAATGATTGAGGTGGGTGGACTTTAGGACAGAAGGCGACTGTAACTTAGGTATGAGGAACTACGTTCTACCTGAACAATCAGCAATTTTCATCTGCAGCACTGTCGCTGCGTTTCGAATGCAACTCAAAAGTATTGTTTCTTTAGCTATTGTATCTTTGAGATGTTAATCCAGGGTAGCTTTAGCTTTAAGTAGCTAACTAGGATATTTACGGATAGCTATAAGTCCCGTTACGTAAAAAGAACGCTGGGCGACAGTGGAGGGGATGTGTTTGCGCACGTTATACAGTCGCGTCCTAAAGTACTAAGCTATTGTTTTATAATATAAGTATAGTTGTTTCATTGTAGAATCGTAATAGGTACTTTACTAGCTACTTGGTACTTGGAAAAGGCTGGAATAAAAAAAAATTGAGAAAGTTTATTAAATTTGAACTGTCAGCGTTCTTTTTACGTGACGGGAACTATACTTACTTTGTTTCTTATTTTCTAACTAGCTGTGCCCCGCGATCTACGTCAGCGTGAAACTGCTTTCCATCATTTTCACGAGTTTTTTTTTTCAAATACTTAATTTTTTTTTTTTTTTTTTATAAGTTCTATTAAGTGTTATGCAATGCATCCATCAGCATTTAATGTTTTGGGTGCGTTACATTGAACGCTACCATAAACCTTGATTTTTCACAACAAAAAGAAAGTCGTTTCCCATTTTGTCCAGTGTTATTTAGTTTGATCTATAGAATGCTTGGTTGACGGGTTTGTGAAGGGCCCTTTAATATTGCGCAATTTCATGTTCCATTTTCCGTTCAGGGGCTCATGCGTGAAAGAGGAGTGGCACTACGGGAGCTGGCCTCGTATCAACACAAGAAGTGGATGATACCTTCGGGGATCAACCTCGGAGGCTTCAGCTTGCTGAGGATGCCCGAATCAATTCTGTGAGTAGAGTCAAAAGAAGAACTATTAATTAGCGTTGCCATACAACGTGGCAACGCCGCCAGTCTCTTGGGTACATTACCAGTTGACAGCGTTGAGGAGGAGTTTTTTGACGCCATTTTTTAAGTTAGTTACTTTAGTTTATTTTAATTTATTAATGTATATATATAAACTGAAAAATAAATGAAAATTTAATTCTTCATAAAAAGAAAATGTCTTCATAAAAAGTAAGAAAAGAAGAAAGAAAATACATTTATTTGGCACATGCCACAAGTGCACACAATATAAAACAAAAATAATACAAGACAAAAAATAAAAAAATAAACTTAAAACTAAACAAAAAAATTAACACTGTGTGCCTCACGGCTGCGCCAAATAGGCCCAGTTCAGCAAAATGCCGGGCAACTAGTACCTGACGCTGGTAGAAGTATTTATTCTTCTTTTAGTGCGTCTCCAATTACTGAAGGTTGGTCATCAACTCAGAATATTTCTCCATCTTTTGCGAGGTTGAACAGCTCTGCACTCGTGATCGGTCCATTCGCGAATGTTTCTTTTTTCTCCAGTCAGCACCGCGTTTCGGGCTCGAACTCTTTATTTTAGCGCGAAAGGGTTTTTTTAATAAATTCCGTACTCTGCTTGGAGCGCATCAATCTGCGGCTGTAAAAATGAAATGCTATGTAAGTGCTTAGTTATTAAGGATGTCGATGCCCCGAAACAATAAGTCGGTGACGTGCTGTTATAGACTTTTTGCTGTTATGACAAATTCGGCACCTATGGTCTAGAATACATCTTAGTCATTTTTTTCAGATTTTTCCTAATTATATTGGCGAAGATATAATGATATACACTTTTATCGTAGGGAAATATACAAACAAAATTATCACGGCATAAGTATTGTTAGACGTCAGTACAAAAGTTTTTTTCATATTTTATTTTGGTAAGTTGCGTTTACCAGATTCTTGGCGTAAGTAAACTTCATGAAGTTTTTGGTAAACGCTAGTACGAGTTTTCTGTATAAATATTCGCATTCCGTTATAGTTACTAACAATGTGTTTAAAATAAATAAGTTTAAAAATACAAATAGGTGGCCAAGAAGATACATAATATATGGTTAACGATTCACTGATAGTTTACGGCACCATCTATCGGGTCCAAAACTTTCAAGCTGAAACCAACCATATACATTCACAAAATTCCATTGAAATCGGTTGGGTCGGGATGTTTTGGAGATAAGCGTGTACGAATATAGGGACACGCGATTTGTATTATCCAGGTTTTTCCACCGCATGAAGCTGCGTAACAACACGTACTTCCGCCTGGACTCGCTGCACAACGAGCTGGACAAAATGGTGGTGAGGATCAACCTGTCGCTGAACGATCTGCACCTCAAGGGCGCCTACGAGCGCTCCCTCACTGACACCGACCCTTCCGTCCTTATCTACGCGCCCACATTCGGAGAAGTTGAGTAAGTATTGCTACATTTTAACTCAACTCTACTCTATTCTATTCTACTTAACTCTACTGTACTCTATTCTATTTTACTCTACTCTGTGTTTCTCTGTTCCACTCTTCTCTATTCTGCACTGCTGTACTCTATTATATTCTAATTAAGATGACGTCTCTGTCAATCCCCCTTGTGGACTGCCTCACTTCTTGTGTGGCGGCTATCTCTTCTTTTAAATCGATTTTTCTAATCGCAGTGCGTTTTACAGTCCCATCGTAGGTACTATCTCATATCTATCTCATCTGGGCCCTAAACCTGAACAGACTCTGAACACCTGGGACTACACACAGCTGGTTATTCTTTTTCTAGACTGATCCGAACCGTTATTGTTCTATTTCAGATTTCTATTAAAAGATGTGAAATACAAGTTGGAAGGTCGGTACAGGTTGATCGAAAACCGACTTCTGATTGAACTGGTCACCTCGGACCTTATCATCGACGAAGTCCTGATGACGGTATTTAATAACTCTACTAAACAGGGTCGAATACATCGACGCACAAACGGATATTTAATCGAAAATTTAAAAATAAAATTACTGTTCCCTTCATTTCGACCGTGTAGGTATTGCACTTTTGTAGGAAACTGCAGTTTTTAGGGTTCCGTACCCGAAGCGTAACCAATGGGATCCTATTACTAAGCCTCCGCTGTCCGTCCATCCGTCTGTCTGTCTATCAAGGGCTGTATCCAGCAAATAATAAAAATTAATTAAAAATTAAATGGGGCTCTACTACGATGGTACGGTACCCTTCATGCGCGAGTCCGATTCCTTGGACTTGGACTTGGCCGGTTTTTTTTTAATGATTTATTGGTAACAAAACCAGTGGTTGCTACTGAGAAATCGCTGATGGAAAAATATCTACAATATTTACAAAAAGTATTTAATTTATTTAAAAAACTACATTTACAAACAACTAAAACTAACTTATTTTTAATTAATTCTACCTCGCATTACTTGATCCATTTTTTCACGAAATTCGACTGTCTTTTTCATTACAGTACGTCAACCAAGTTGTTGAAAGTGCAGCAATTAAAATATCAAAGGAAAACTTGGGTAACTACCAATAAGATTTTAAATATTATCAAATATTATAATAAAAATAATATTATAATGGAGGAGCTCGTGGCTAAATAATAACAGCCGCTCGGGTCGATCTTTAGGTTAGCCCGACTGACCTCCACAAACTAGTTAGTACTGGGTAATACGATACCCCTTGGTAAGCCTGGTTGTCATACTTTTTGGGCCACTGACTACCTAACAACTGTCAAACATCTATCAACACCGACCAACGGCTTAACGTGCTTTCCGAGGCACGGAGGAAACTTGGTATGTAATAAGTCGTCACCTATCGACAGTCCAACCTAGGCAACCACGGTTTAACTTAAAGATCGACCTTAGTGGCTGTTATTATTAAGTCACAAGCTTTTGTCGCAGACGCAAGACAGAAGAGATTATCTATCAGGAATAACGACAATTACCGCAGCTTATTAAGCCATTGTGCGACAAAAAGTCTCGTTTCGTAACCACGAACCGTGATGAAGTTGTAGCTCTGAAGTTTGCACTAAGTTTTAAGCCAACATTCTTTTCACAGGTGCCTTTGAGGCCAGACTGAAGACAGACCTGGACAAATGGATAAAAGATTACTTCAATGACTACATGATCTATGCGCAAATGGATGGAATACCGCATATAAAAGAGCTGGCGTATGATTCATGCTTTTTCAATACACTTCCTCGAAAACTGGCTCTTATTGCACTACAATTAGGTTCAACATGCAATGTATTTCACACTCGTGGATTTTTTTCGTTTATCACAACTTGTGCGGAAATTCATGACAAAAATAATTTTCGTTCTATTATTTTATTTCTTCAAAAGTATATTAAAAACGTCGTTTGATACACGTGGGCATATTTTGTTACTGCAGTTCTCGGCTCCATAAGAACCTCGCCTGCAGCTCGGGTGTGAATTCCACCTCGACTGCAATAACAAAGTTTTCCCACTCATATGATTTTGTACTATTTTTGAAAAGACTGAACTGTTTTTATTTACTCATTCATGATTTTCAATTGGTTTAAATTCGATTTGAAAACGTTATTAACCAAATCAAAATCAAATGAAATGATTATTTATTTCGAACAACAAGGTCCATATGGATTAGTGCATAAGTACTTAAGAACTATGTTAAGTACTTATGCACTAAAAGTAAGTTACATTAATTACAATTAAAATTCATTCCTCGAATAATGACAATCGATTAGTTAATAATTCCATCATGTCAACAATTTTATGTTTCTCATTTTAGTCAGCACCCTTATGTGTTGACTTAGAATAGGGCACTAAATTTTTTTCGCAATAACCGCTAGAATGCCATTGCTGCTAGCACGAACTCTGCCCAATAAGCAGGCGACTTTTTTGCGTAGAATAGCTGCGAATCCGTCCGTACGAGTCTCCATGAACATAGCAGATGCGCTGCAGAAACGTGGGAGCCGCAATAGCATTCTGAAGGCATTGTTATATTGGACGCGCAAGGTGTTGAGGGTTTTTAGAGATTATGTTCTCCATAAGCTACTGCCATAGAAGTTTTAACAATATGCTTAAATTGTGTAACTTTGACTTCTTTTGAACAAGATGCAAATCTTCAGAACAACATTAATTAGCCCTGACCGTCAACGCTCTGCGCTCCCTGTCGATATCTGCGTCATCCTTAAGGTCGACATTCACCAAGTGACCCAAATATTTAAATTGACAAACCCTGTTAAAATTAATATCATTCAACATCACAGGGAGAACAAAGTCCGGCCCAAAATAACCTTTTGAAAACAACATAAATTCACTCTTTGTTACTATCGATTCTAATAAATTTCTAAAATATTTCGAGATTTACAGGATACACTTAAACGATGTTTATTTTTTTAGTAAATACGATAAAGAAAAAGGAATTGCTCTGGAAGAGTTCACAGACTATGCTATCAGCGCAATAGCAACGAGAATACGAAATCTGCATGCCAATAGCATTGGACTACCCTCATTTACCTTCAAGTCAATCCAGGGGCTGGTATGATCACAAATACACACAAAACTTCACAAAGTAGTACAATCAGGTAGAGATAAGAACATGTGTGAGAAGAGGCCTCTGCAGTGTATTGGGGTAGTAAGGAACAAAATAATTTATTTTAAAAAGGAGTATGGGTAATATATGTAGGTCCTAGTCCTAGGTCATACCTATTTTTCGACTTTCTAGATTTGGCTAAATAGTAGCAGAAACATGGGTCGATCTTTCAGGCAAGAACCAGTGCTTGCCAAGGTTGGTCTGTGGGTGACCAAATCACGTTAAGCCGTTGGGCCCGGCAGTAATTTGTAGATCTTTGACAGTCGTTACAAGTAGTCTGTGCTCCAAAAGTCCGACAACCAGTTTTACCAAGGGGTGTGACTTGTAGAGGTCAGGTAGGCAGTAGCTCCATGTGTACTTTACTGGTATCTTTACTATTTTATCTGAAATCGGTCAGATATAAACCAACCACAACATACTTGGGAAAAGGCTAGGCAGATGATGAACTAAAATTAAAATTAAAAACAATGAAAAAGTTCCTCCAAAAAAAAATCTAAACTTTCCTTACGAGCGAATGCGCTGTTTAGTGCACTCAATGCGAGCGAGTCAGCTGTACTAACATGAAACGCCATGAACATTGCCGATGCACCATGAACTTTGAATTAATCATCCTTTTTGCAACCGACTAGTTGGCCAGTCGGCTAGTCGGAGAAAGTCATAGTCGGCTCACCTCTAGTAATTTTATGTCTATTTAATTGGCAGCAAATCAAACTGTACGATGGCGTCCTCAACGGTCTGGACAGCATATTCAGACGATCGGTGGCCACCGGATACAAAGAGGGAGACATCCGCAAGGTCGACAGCACTGTAGGGTTCAGTAGCTTGAAGGTTAGTTTCCATTCTCATTTAAAAATAAATTCAGACAGGATATGAAGAAAGTCGTATTGTCCAGACTGATGGATGACCACAAATTAATAGAATCCCGAAGCCGGGGAGTCTTATTAAAGCAACTTTCTGAATAAATAAATAAAAGAAGCATCCACCAAAAAACTGTGTGTGCGAAAAGAAGAATGATGTTCTCAAGTTTACGCGCATATTTTGCCCTTGTTCATTTTAATTGAAAATCTTTTTTTTTTTTGAGGTCCTTTACAAGTACGAAGCAATAATACCAACGGGGGTGCCACCCCTGGCTGGCGGACTGACGCTTTCGGCGGACGAACTGACTGCGCACATGGCCCTGGCCATGGTTGCCGAACCTGAAACAGTCGACTTGGACCTGCAATTCCTCGAACAGATGAAGTAAATTCAAATTACCTTCCAATTTATTTTCTGGTAGACCCACGCCACGACCAAAGTCCCGCCAATGCCATCTAAAGGCAAGGATGCCGTCAACAATAAATTGTTTCATATTTTTCTAGCCCAGAATCTCTGACAGTTGAAGGTTCTGCAAATATAATGATATCTAACTTTAAGCACCTGCTGGAGCATCAGATCGTGGCTACCATGTACAATGCGATGATCAACAGCGTTATAATGCTTAAATCTCTACCTCGTTGTGGTAAGCAATTTTAACATCTAAATATTTGTTACTAGAATAAACTTAACAACGAAACAACTTAAAAACTGCTGTAATGTGAACTCAGTTTGACACAAATTATCAGGCAATAATAATAATAATACCGTGTTAGGATGCTGTCTCAGTTCCAGGTACTTGAACCAACCGTCAAGGTCTCGGCCCAACGACTGTCGGATCAGGTGCGGGTCATCCAACGCAATCACATGTTGGACGACGCCGCGCTTGATAGGCTGCTCAGAGGTACTGAGCAACCGTATCGTCTTAACTCCGTCACAAACCGTGGTGCAAGCGTCAGTTATTGACATAACCCCACCGCGGTCTAACTCTGCTGTTGTAGAGGAAAATGATAGGGTTGCCACGGTAAGTAGCCAGTGCAACGACCGATTGAGGAGCGCACTGGAGCGAGTATCGATACACTCCTACCGAACTTAGGCTCCGATTACCACGGTTACACACCAGCGCCGTATTTTTCCTACGCATGGTAGAAAAAATACGGCGCTGGTGTGTGCCCTGGACTCGCAACTCAAGAATCTTTTGGAGAGTAGCGTGGACCTCGTTGATACACACTTGACCCTATACTGTGGGGCTGTTGCGGCATGTCGTTTAGCCAATGTCAAATTCACAAATAGTGACGCAGCTACTCGACCAAAACCAGCCGTACCAGCTTGGCAGTGCAGGATTGAGCGCCGCATCGACGGGGCCAGGGTACTCATCGGCAAACTACACTGCTTCAGGGAGGGCAATACACGACCACGTGTGATGCGCTTTGTGAGGCGGGCATTTTTGGGGACTGGAATCAGTCCTCAAGAATACATGTCCCGTGTCACAGAGCGCATCGACTTCCTAAAGCAGAAAATTTACGCATGGGCGAACCATATTCGGTGGTATAAGCGGCGGGTTGATCGGTACTCACAGAATCGCATGTTCCAGAGCGATGAGAGGTGGGTATACAGAGCTTGGGAGCGACCCGAGCAAATATGACGGACGTGTGCCGCCCAGATGATGCTACCAGAGTTCTTTCTGGAGCAGCATCTGGTCGGTGCCCGTCTGTGATACTGAGGCTGACTGGATGCGTGGTATCGAGCGAGTGTGTGAACCTATCCCAGAAATGGAGTCAATTTTAATTACACCACCAGATGTGTGTCCAGGATGGAATTTGGTGTGGACAAATGTGCAGTCATGTATGTAAAGCAAGGGGAGATTATGGAATCCGAGGGAATCCAGCTCTCGGATTCCATACACCTGAGATCCCTCTCCTCATCCGAAAGTTAAAAGTATTTGGGTATGTCGGAAGCGTTAGGCATTAACGTAACTGACATGAAGCAATCTTTGAGGAAACGCTTCTTCGGTCGCCTGAAGAAGGTATTAAATAGCCTTCTTTCAGGCGGGAACAAGGTGCGTGCCTTCAACGGTTGGGTCATGCGGGTTTTAATGTACTCGTTTGGCATACTCAAATGGACTCAGACCGAACTCGATGCCCTGGATAGGAGAGTTCGTACACTGCTGACAGCAAACCGGCTGCAACACCCACGATCATCGGTGATGAGGCTGTACATCCCGCGGAAGTGCGGGGGTCGAAGCTTTTTAAACGCGAAGACCCTCCACAACCGCGAGGTGTGCAGTCTCAGAGAATATTTTTTTAAAGCTGAGGTGGGTATGCACCGAGATGTGCTTGCAGTGGACAAGGGACTCACCCCGCTGTCCATGGCTAAAGAGAACTGGCGCGAACCTGTAGTACTTACTACCGATGACCGCAAGGAAGTTTGGCAAGGCAAGGAGCTTCACGGACGCTTCTACCGGGCTCTTCATGGGCCTGATGTAGATTTTCTAGCGTCCGTGTCCTGGCTACGTTTCGGTGACCTCTTTAACGCGCCGCGTAATGATAGTCGATGTTACCATCCCGCATGACGAGAACCTCGTTAAAGCTGAGAAAGAGAAACAAATATAATATCTCATATATCTTGACTTGGCACACGAGGTTGTCGACATGTGGAATGTGAACTCTGCTATCATTGTAACGATTGTCGTGACGGCCAATGGCCTTATGGCCAAGAGCCTCAACGGCCATCTTTCGAGGCTCTCCTTAGGCGGTTGGATCATGGGCCTGATTCAGAAGGCATTGTGAGGAGGTTCCTGTCTCTGGAGCCCTAACTACCGGTAGCTTGGACTACACTATTTTTTATATTTTTAAATGTTTTTTTTATATTATTTTGTATAGGAATATTTAAAAACGTAGATTATGTGAATAGTCAATAAATAAAGGAAATAATAATAAAAGCCTTTATTAAAAATCTTACAATCTAGTTACGCATATTATTTACTTTATAAGAAAAAATATTCTTCAGACATCGATTCCCGAAGATTGTTTTGCCTTAGCATAGGTTTCCCCCATGTTCTTCCACTTTTCCCGGTCTTTGGTTTCCCTCTTCCACATTGACCCCGCTGTCGCTTTGAGGTCGTCGTCCCACCTTCGTGTCGGGCGTCCTCTCTTCCTTTTGCCTTCTCTTGGGTACCATTCAGCTACTAATTTAGCCCATTTCTCCTTTCTGTCTCTTATTAGGTGACCTGCCCATTTCCATTTCAGCCTTTTTATTTTGCGTGATACGTCCGCTATTTTTGTTATCCCCCTAATGTGTTTAAGGCTTAATTTGTCCTTTCTCTTAATATCAAGCATACTTCTCTCCATGTTGTGTTGGCATGTTTGTAGTTTCTTAGCGTTTTGCTCAGTTAAAGCCCATGTTTGGCATCCGTAAGTCATCGTAGGAAGTATACAGGAGTTAAATACTTTGTTTTTTAACGTCATTGGTATTGAATGACTTTTTGTTATTTATTTTAAGGACCAGTAACGCTTCCACGCTACATTAACCCTATTGTGTACTTCTTTGGACGTATAATTTGTAGGAGATATGATCTGTCCAAGATAGGTGTATTGATCTACAAACTCTATTAGATCGCGTTGACCCGTATGGGTGGTTTCGTACGATTGGTCAACAGTTTAGTTTTTGCTAGATTCATCTGCAGGCCTACTTTTTGGCTTTCTTCTACAAGCTGACTAAGCATAGTTTGCAGCTGATCTGGATTATCAGAAATTATTATAAGGTCGTCCGCAAAACGAAGGTGATTCAACATTTCTCCATTTATCCTTATGCCGTAAGTTGACCATTCAAGATTACGAAACACAAGTTCTAGCGTTGCTGAGAATAATTTAGGTGATAGGGGATCGCCCTGCCTGACACCTTTTTTAATGGGAAATAGTTCTCCTAGTCTTTCTGTTTTAATTGTCGCCGTCATGTTTTTGTAGATGTTTCCTATAACCCGAATATATTTTCTAGCTACCCCTTGACTGGCCAGCGCTTCCCAAATCTTTTTGTGTGTATAGAGAGTCAAATGCCTTATGATAGTCTATAAACGCTAGATAGTATGGTAGACCATATTCTTTGTACTTCCCGCGATTTGTTTGATTGTAAAAAATGTGATCTATAGTCGAGAAGCCCTTGCGGAATCCTGCCTGTTCTTTTGGTTGGTTCTCATCTTAGCTGTTTGTAATCCGATCGAGTATAATCTTCACTACATAGTATAAAGCAAAGTCGCTTCCCGCTGTCTGTCTGTCCCTATGTATGCTTAGATCTTTAAAACTACGCAACGGATTTTGATGCGGTTTTTTTTTAATAGATAGAGTGATTCAAGAGGAAGGTTTATATGTATAATACATGCATAATATAGTAGAGAAACACTGATAATTTTAGAGGTTTTTAATTTAAGGTCGAAAATAAACTTTTTTTTTTGCGAACGCTGGCTGAACCCTACGAGATAGATCAAAATAATGTACTACAGTATTGTACACCTTAAAAAGGTCTACAAAAAAGTCCGCGATGGTATATGTCTATCTCTTAGGGATAACCCACAATAACCATTGTTCATCCTTCACTTAACATGTTTGTATTGTCTAATGACAAAAAAGCTGTGAACGTTGTATATAAAGACATTCTGTAGTATATTTAATATTAGCATTGCACCCGTGCAAAGCCGGGGCGGGTCGCTAGTTGAAAATATTTTGTAAAGGTTGGACATGAGACTAATAGGTCTGTAGTTGTTAATGTCATCTTTTGTTCCTTTTTATGGAGCAAGATAATTTTATTGTAGACGTAATCCATTGTTTTGGAGTTTTTTGTTTAAGGATATCATTAAATATATCGTTCAGAGTATTTAGTACAACATGTCAGGACCCTTTCAAGAGTTCATTCGAGATTTTATCTTTCCCTGGTGATTTCCCACTTTTTTGTGATTGGCTTTTAATATTTCACTTTTCATTATTTCAGGGATTTCGTCTTCGTCATCAATGTTTATTGAATATGTTAATGGTGTTATGGTTTCTTCGTCGACGTTGTAAAGGTTTCGATAGAAGTCTGTTGCTACCTCTAATATTTCGTATCTCTTCGTTTTATTCTTCTGTTCTTTCTTTCTATTCATTTCTGGTATCCAATTTGTGCATTCTTCCAACTCCTTCCAAGCTTTCTTGACTCCTCCAGTAGATTCCATGTGGAAAATAATTCGATCTTGTCTTGTCTGTTTTCCATGGTTTCTTATGCAAAAAAAACAATTAACAGGTGATAAAAAGATCAACGAATATCTTTTTTATCACCTGTCAATTGGTTTTCCCATCTCAAAATCTGTCTCGTTTCCATTCACTCCCTCGCTTCTTTTTCGATTTTATCTTTCGGCGTTTTAGTTTTTTACGTGTTGTTTTCAATTTGTTTGAGTTCATTTTCTAAGACATCGTACTTTTCTTGCATAATATGAGTTTGGTGGAGTTTGTCTTGTAAAGCATGTTTCAAGGGGTCTAAAATAGTATCCGGTAAGGGTAATTTAAATGATTGCTTACTATTTTGTAAGTGTTTGCGAGAATGTTTCATACGGAACACAGTCATTGTTCCGCGAACCATGCGATGGTCGGTGTTGAAGTTCAATTGGTTTATGACCTCGACATCCATGAATAATTTGGGTTTGTTCGTGATTATGAAATCCATTTCATTTTTGACATATTATACGTTTGGCGAGTTCGGCGATTATAAGGCAAGACGATTGCTAATTTTAATGGTTCACCCCTTTTTTTGCGGATGGGAAATCATCAAAAAACCCCTCCCGCTCTGGGCGGAGTGGAAGGGAGTGACAGACTTTTACTGACTAAAACCCATCCATGTTCCTTCTTTGCCCTTGGAGTGAGAAATATCTAGTATCAAATTAATGAGCACAATCCGCAATTAACATTCGCAACTCTAATTAAACATTATTTTGTAGAACCATTCATACCAGGCCAAACAGAAAAGAAAGAACCCCAGTCCCTTGAAACGGGAGGTGACGTTACCGTGGAATTACCGAGTTCGGATGGCGGAGCCAGTGGAGACGAATGGCTAACGACAAACCTGCGGAAGCATCCGAAATCACCCATGAAACAGTCAAATAGAAGTAAAATCAGAAAAATAGCAAGAGATCAGAAGATATATAAAAAGAAAAATCATTCAGAACTAAAAAAATACAAACTAAAGAACAAGAAAAAGCAAGAAATAAATAAAATATAGACTAGCAATTAAAGGTCAAACAACAGTGTCTCCTATTGTTTTACTAAAGCTTATCCAATCAATCCGACTACCTCAAAACGCGACTGCTGAGCTTCAGGTCCTGGGTTCGATTCCCACCTCGGGCGAAGTTTTATTGGGTTTTTCTGTCAGCAATTCCTTAGTAGCAGTCACAGAGTGTGGATTTTTGCCGTGCTTGAATGTCCGCGGTATTTGGCGGATTCTCACTGTCTGGGTCGGAAAATGTCTTAAGTCAACAAGCAAACGACACAGGCCGTCAGAGGGTTTCATTTTATTTATGTTAAGAAGTAATCGTAATCCAAAAAAGGACGCTTGAATACCAACCAAAAGGATGACTACATACGGTTGCGGCGATACTTAGTTCCTGTACTATTATTCAATTAATGGTTTGATACAAATGTGCCATAATAATAAATATTTTCCGAAGAAAACAACAATTTTACAGTTTTCAAACTAATTTCAAGATGATTAACTCAATTTTGACTGATGATTAATTCAAATTGAGATTAACTCAAAATGTATGACGGGAGCCGAAATCTTCAAACGACTGAACAGGTTTTCTTGAATCATCTCAATCACTCTCGATCAACTCACCTTCAAATTGGCGGCATGGTTGGTGCAGAGGTTGAGCAATTATTCACCGAACAAATATTTGTATGGCTTACAGGTAGTTGTTCCGGGTCTAGCTGGCTGTTATGTTTGTAAACGCATCCACGATACAGGACAAAATACGTAGTGTGGGGCAACGCTTTTGAAAAAAAAAACAAATTCTTCTTCAAACCCCTACAGACTGCCTCGTTGGTCTAGTGGTCGAATCGCGACTGTTGAGCATGAGGTCCTGGGTTCGATTCCCGGGACGGGCAAATTGTTATTGAGTTTTTCCATCAGGAATTTCTCAGTAGCAGCCACGGAGTCTTGATTTGTGCCCGGTTGATGGCAATTGGCTCCCCCTATTAGGTACATGGGACTTAAACATAACAGGCGAAATGTGGCTGTACTATTAGGTACACCTCTGCCTAACCCTTTTTTAATACAGAACAAATAAGAAGAAAATATGTCATTTACGTTGCAAAAATTACCGTAATGCTATTTATTTACGTTGCAATTTGGATATGTTGATAAAAAAAAACAGGTACCTAGATAATTACCTACTGACTAAATGCGAATAACAGCATATTAAGTTACCAACGGGACCCTATTGCTAAGCCTCCGCTGTCCGTACATCCGTCCGTCCGTCCGTCCGTCTGTCTGTCAGCGGGCTGTATATCATGATCCGTAATAGGTAAACAGTTAAATTTTCACAGAATGTGTATTTCTATTGCCGCTCTAACAAAAAATAGTAAAAATAAATGAAACGGGACTCCCCTACCATGATGGTACGGAACCCTACATGAGCAGGTCCGACTCGCACTTGGCCGGTTTATTTGTCAAACCTGCACATATTTTTGACTTTCTAATTAGTCGAGTTTTCTTTTGCAAGCACTAACAATTTGACAGTTAACAACACAACAATTTCCTGTCAGCTGTCACTCGCACGTCAGCTGCAATATGTTTCGTTCTCGGTGATAGTGATATTTATTTTATATAGTTACAAAATTCAAGCGTTTTATGCAGAAGGTAATGTATTTAGCAAAATGACTGAAGAAGAAATTGTGGACATAGAACAGGAATTAAACGATCTTTTGACGAAAGTCCAACCGAACCTGCAAGATGTTATTAAAAGGGTAAACAACACATTCGTTGAATAAACTTCAAGTCTTTTTTTAATAATTAAACCGTGAAATGATTTTCTAATAATATTTAATAGAGTTTCACGAATGTGGCGCTGCAGCAGACGAAGAATGGTGAACAAATCAAACCGGACAGCCTCGGTGATACTTCATACTTCGCCAAAAACACACAAGTGTAAATATCTTTATTTCTTGCGTTATACTACATAGTAGAATGATTACTGGGAGAAGCTTATTTACTGTGTCTGTTTCCTCGTCATGTTGAATAAAATAAAATAAACATTATTACAAATTGCTAAGTTTCTTTGATTCCAACAAAAAATCTTCATAACATTGTAAAAATCCCTATTTATACCATTTCAGAAACCTCTCCCGTTTAGAACTGATGAAGCCTCCAACTTTCCACATGCAAGCAGTGGAATTAGACTTGAAGTCCATGAGCCTCACATTACGGTGTTCGCTCGGAGAAGTCAATTTAAAAGGACTGTACAGTGCATTTAATGAAAACCTGTATAATCTCATACCGGTCCTAGCTGAGGGACACGTTTTGTAAGTAAACTACTAATATTTATGATTGTCATTTGATTATTAAATTAGAAACATGAAATATAAAGCATGTTCACAATTTTCTATATAGAATTTGTTTTAATTTTGGTTAAATTATTAACATGTGTACAAAAAAAAGCTAAAACTCAAAGATAATTAATTATATTTCATTTTATTTCAAGTGAAATACAACTATGTTGTACACGCAAATCTTCTGGAATAAATGCTATAAATGATGGTGAAAACCACATCAAAATACATTCTGTACTTAAGAAGATTTATCTAAATACAGCACATATTCAACATACATATTTAATTCTTATTGATAGGGAGAATTTATGCACATGTGCCTGTTATAACCAATAACAATACCTATTTTATGATTTGTGACAGTTAAGTACATAGGTAAACAATTGTTATCATAAAAAAATATATGTATTGTTATGAGAACAATTCATACTTAACAGACAATCTTTAAAAGAAGAGAAAGGCTATAAATAGATAGATAGTTTATTTGTTTCATTATGACAATTTACCCTATTGTGTATCTATTAAGAGGGAGCCTGCCGTTTTGCCGAAAAGATTTTGACCAAATTTCATTACCCAAACAAATTTTACCAACTTTTTTTTATACCATTGCAATATTTCGAATGATTTTAGTACGCATATTTTTATTTGGTCAAATTTTTATTTGGCAAAATATTACCAAGTATAATGTCATTACGGCATTTGGTCTTTACTCAAATGATTTATTACAGCAAACAATCTTCAGACAACAAACGTTTGGTGAAATGATTTGTCAAGACAAAAAATATTAAGGCAAAAAAAGGGTAGGTTAGGTTAGGTTAAAACTGTGACCCCCTACGCACGAGCCGAGCAAGCGTAGCGAGCGGTGCCGCGGCAGCGGCCGGCGAGTGCCAGAAACGACTTTCATTAATAGAAAAAATATTGTTTTTAGTAGGTTACCCGGAACTGAACTATTTAGATTAGGATAATTACTTATTTAAAAAAAAAAAATGGTTAGGTTAGGTTAAAACTGTGACCTCCAGGAACGACTACATTATATAGAAAAAAAAAATATGGAAAAAAACGCTACTAACTAAAAAAAAGAATAGTTAATATTCATATTATTATAACCTGTTTAGAATTTGTCTTATTTGATTTTGCGTAAAAACTGTTATTCCAACTGAAATATTTGACTAAATAAAAAATGTTAAAAGTACTTGTTGGTAAACAAGTTATAGTTTAAACGTTCACTTCCCAAACATTAGGTTTGCGTTACAATTTTTTGTGAATAGATTTTTTGCTAAGTAATAATTTGGCAAATGAAATTACGCGAAAAATTTTTTGGGTAGTGAAAATTTGTCAAATGCCTTTCGGTCAAACAAGGGAGACCCCTATTAAGAACATGTGATCAGAATGATGTAACATTGACCATCGGATGGCGATTCAATCACATTTGTTTTATGAAAGTTTCTTAATATGCAACAATCAACATCACCTGGATAAGGACATAAGATACATAGATTTTGTTAATCCTTGTATGAAACGAAGCCGCTAGCATAAACTAGTTATAAAAAAAAAAAGTTATTTTTACACACAATTAAATGCATTATTTGTGGTACAGGTCTGTGCATAATGGTTGTTAAGGTAGGTGACTAATGTCATAGTAATTACCAAAAGCATAATAATATAATTAATCATCAAAAACTGTGTGCTATTCTAGAATATCATTGTCGAACATGATCGCAGATGTGAGAGTGGGCCTGACGCTGGAAGATGATGCATACTCTTTCATCAATCCTGGAATCGAGTTCACACATGATGAAGTCTTAGTAAAGGTAAATTAAAATAATATCTTGTATTTACTAGTGTAACGATTGTGCCCGGGAAACCGCCCTTACAAAAAGCGATGTCGAAATCACCTTTGATTGCAGGCTAAGCTACATAACATCATGTATGTTAACCCCAAAGGGTTAGGCATCGGTGCACCAATAGTTCACTCAAATTTTGCCAGTTATGTTTTAAGCCCCATGTAATAGGGGACAAGCTTATTGCCATCAACCGGGCAAAAATTTAGATTGCTGAAAAATTCCTGATGGAAAACCCAATAACACCGCCCGACTTTGGAATTGAACTCAGGACCTCATACACACCACTAGCTCTTGTAATCACTTGACCAACGAGGCATATTAAAAACGCCTATATATTGACAAAAAAAAAAAAAAGCGGCACCTCCTGTGCAGGAGCGCCAGGGCCAGGCCCTGCAGTCTCGACATTAGACAGCGACAAAAATCGGTCGCTAAGTCGTATCGTTGTCAAATTCCTTTAATAGGTGGTTTAGGTTGTTATCCCTGTCGAATAGTAAATATTGAAATTCCTTCCTTAAACCAAATAGGATTAACGAATTGTTGCTCTTTCAGCTATCTTGGCCGTCTCCGCAAAAGAATGGGGGCTATGACTTCGCAACGACTGAGCAACTGGCTAAACATATAGGTTAGTAACCTTAGAAGATAGTTCAGCCGGTCTTCTGTTTCCACGAAAAAGTATGATTTGGCCAAAACACACTTTTTCATGGAAAAGTATGATTTGGCCAAAACACACACTCACTTCGTCTCAATACAAAGCAATTTCATTTCCAATACATTTAAATTGACGAAGATATGAAGATGGAATACTCTTTTTTGTACGCCACAAGAAATCCCAAATTAAAACTTTCTCTAGAACGAAATGTATGCAGGTCCTCCTTATAACTGGTCTATGGACCGGACTGGTGGATGGATTCATGTGCGTATAGTATAATTATCACTTGCTTTTCGGTGAAGGAAAACATCGTGAGGAAACCAGCATGCCTGAGAGATATTTCTTGACGGCATGTAAAGCCAAGTCAGAGGCCCATGGGCGGCCTAAAAACTCTGACACCAGGTTATACGAACTAACCACACGATAAAGAAGAAGATGGACCGCAAAATGAACATTTTCTAACTAATTTCAACTGCTGTTATTGGTTGACTGAATATCAACAGCCAATCAGATCACTTGAAAAGAGTTTAATATTACCGTGTCGTTGATTTTCGTCCCGGAAACGGGTGTTAATTACATGTTACAATAATTATAATTAAAATTATTTGATTTCAAGCGCAGAAAGCTGAAAGTACAATGTAGTGCTTTTATTTAAGTAATTAATGCCTTAGCTGTCGCCTACTGTTGATGAAAATGAGTATTAATCAACATCATTCTCTTGCCCTTATCCAAATTCATCTGAGATCGGTGCAGCATGTCTTCTTCTTCCATACTTCTCTATTACTCGTCATCTCATCAGACACCTCCTTTCTTATCATATCATCCTTTACACAGTCCATCCATCGTTTCTTTGGTCTTCCTCTACTCTTATACCCATCCACATTCATACTCAAAACTTTTCTCACAATATTTTCCTCAATCCTCCGCATCACATGCCCCATACCACGACAACCGATTACCACACAACTTTTACTATACTCATTTCTTATTTTAGACCTTAACTTCGCATTCTCATCTCAGCCATATGCAAATGCCACATGAAAACGAGTATTAATGGAAATTACTCTTATCGAAAGTAAAACCAAGGTCGTATTCCACGTTACTAATTAGCCTTTTAAAACGCCTATGTGCTATGTTAAGAAGAGTTAACATTCCTGCTCGAGCTGGTACCTACACCGGTATGTAAATTGATAGTTATCGCCTTACACACTTGATAACTGTTGCAACATAAGAAATTAATAGTTTGTCGCTTAGATAAGAAACGAGTTGTGTAAAACACGTTTAGGTTTTTATTATTAATCTTTTTTTAATGTAAGTACTAAACTCATATTCGTCATCACTCCTATATCATGTACTAGTAGCCCCGCGGTTTCACCCGTTGCTCTGCTCTCAAGGGTCATAGTATGATGTTTATAGAATTAGTCTTGAAATGCAAAAATATTTTTTCAGATCCGTCTATTAAATTATAGATTACTAGCTTTTGCCCGCGGCTTCGCTCACGTTAATATAGAATTTGACAATTAAACTCTTAACACACTACTAAAGTTTCCATAATAATATGATTCAATCATGATTCGAAAGACACGTGGCGCCGTCTATTATCATAAGAATATTGTTGTTTTCCTCGGGAACAGTACTTTTTTTCGGTATGAAAGGTACCCCATGTCCGTTTCTGTACACCTGACAACCTATTCGCAAAATTTCAGGATGTTCGGTTCTGTGGTATAGGCGTGAAAAGGTAACAAACAAACTTACTTTCGCATTTATAATATTGAACTATATTATTACAAGCAGAGTACAACCCGAATTTACTGTCAAATTCTAAATTAACGCGATCGAAGCCGCGAGCAAAAACTAGTACAGTATAAAGTGCTAATTAAAACCCAAGTAGGTGCGAAGTAAGTTTTTTAAATCGTGGAAATTTGCTTAAAGTTTACTCCGCGCGTTCATGCTAAGCCCACAGAGTGCTGGTTTTTAGTGACGAAATGGCATTTAGCGGCAGATACATTTTCGGGCTACGCAAATCTTAAGAGTAAATAGTTTCGTTTTATTTAAAAAGTTTCTTCGAATATAAAGGGTGTAAAAAGACCCTTAACGAAGCCGAAAGGTACTTGTTCTCCCCGTCATAGCGATCATTTTTTTGTTCTAGACCATACCCCGGAACCTTCTAGTTACGGAAATATTGGGGGTCAAAGTTCCAACTTTTTCACAAGTTTTTTTTTTAATACATGTTTCTAATGTAAGATTTTTACTTTAAACACCTTCACGACCCCCGTACTATTCAATCCATCCATCAGCACAATGTTTTGAGTACGTTACATTGAGTTTTACCGTAAAACGTGATTTTTCACCCCAAAAAAAAAGTCGTTTCCCAGCAATAATTTTTGTATAAAGTTACTTAGTTTGATGTACAGAATGCTTGGTTGACGGCTTCGTGAAGGGTCTATTTACACCCCGTATTTACCCTAGTATGTCTTAAGCTGTGCAAAAGTCTAAGTGAAATATATATTTCCCATCAGACGACCTTCCCCTAACGGCCGCAGTATCACTGCCGCTATATGCGCTTCTTCGGGAGAAGCTACAACGGCACCTGGCGCTGGTACTGCGCCAAGCGACTAGCGTGTCTGAGGTCATGTGCTGCAACCCCTCGCTGATGGAGGCTTACAGGTAATAGATAGCATGAGTGTAAATATGGTGCTGTTCCACAAAATGGGTCACCTGATATTGTGTCTTGCACTTGCTGAGATAGAGTCCTTTTAGCCTTATTTTTTTTTCTTATACTTAATTTTTATTTAATTTTGATTTAAGCGCAGGCCACATCGCCAGCTAGAGAGTGAGCAAGCGAGCCGAGCGAGCCTCTTTTCATACTTCGTTTCGGCTATTTCGGTAGTTCGCGGTGTGAACCAAAGTATGAAAACGGCTCACTCGCTCTTTCGCTAGCTGGCGGTGTGGTCTGCGCTTTATTGTTGCCTTAATCATTTTGTTTTCTCCTGTGCGAGACAAATAAATATTTCTTTCTTTCCTGCGTGCCCTGGTCCCTACACGCTAAAGGAATAGACGGACAAAAAGTACACGTTTTCCAAAATCTGTGAATACTGACCGGAATTTCTTGAAAAAATGCGGTTGGTCTTCTAAGACCGTTTTCCTGTAGCTACAAAGATTAAGATTCCATTCAAAATATCACCCTATATAAGGAACTCTTCTGCAAAATACGGTTCTATACTCAGCGGTTAGGCTGTGCGTTCTCTGTCAATTAATTTAAGATTTTTAATAACAATATTTAAATAAAACTCCTCCCTTTTAGCGGTATGATCGACAACCTCTCGCAGAACGGCAACAAAGTAGTGGATATGATCCTCATCAACATACGACGCACTCTGCTGCAGAACTGTCGAGAGGTGTTGCAGCTGCCGCAGCTGCATGCCACCTTCATGCATAAGGCGAGTATATTTGTTTGTTAGCTTGACCTGTGCCACTCCTGGGCAAAGGCCTCCCCCATTCCTTCCATTTCTGTCGGTGTCGTGCTTCTTCTCGCCCATTTATGAGGAAATCAGCCAAGGAGTTTCGCCATATTGTCATCGGTGAGGAATAGGAAATACCAATTAAATAAAGAAATCCAACTTAAGCTCATGTAAGATGGGCAGGAAACATCGTTGTTAGAGGAACCTGAATGAGGATAGCACAGGAACATGAAAAAAATGGCCAATACACAGCAGTGGGTGAACTGAATTCAAGCTATCGATGATGATGTCGCTGCCTTTGATTAAGGCATCTAACACTCTACTATTTGCCATCTTAAATTAAAACTTGTCACGTTCCAGGTAGGGTCACTATCGTTTATCGGCAAGTTCGAGACAGACACGGGATGGGTGAAGAACCTAGCGACGATTAACAGAATAAGTGACGTCAGCGTCACCCGGCCCCACCCTATGAAGACTAGCTTCTACGTTACTTTGAGGATAAAGGATTTGCAAGTAGGTTGACTTCATTAATAAGTAATAGGGTTCCTTAGTCGGGATGAATAAATAAATAAGTAATTTATCCCAAGAACAAACTTAATATTGGAGTTGAAAGGCCATAGACCCTCACAACAAGCCCTTTTTATTTGACCCACTGTACAGTTGCCAAACTATTTTATTATGAATTCCTAATTTGGTCCCCAAAAGTGATATTCATGTTACTCGTCCGTATTTGGGTCGTAAACATCGATTGTGTGCCGTTCAACTTAATCTCTTGACTCCAGTTTGACAATGTCAGTAAATTCTGTTTATGAGCGGAACTTAGCCTTTTGGAATCGAGTGCAGAATCAAATCGTTTTCGGAAGTAAGTTAATAAATCGATTGAGTAACAACAGATTGGCTACGACGACTACCGCATCCGTGCGATGGGTGTGTCGTGCGGGGGGCGCGCTACTGCCGCGCTGCAGCGCCACTCGCTGCACCTCGCGATCTCCGTGGGGCTCTGCCACTGGGAGCCCTTCTCGCAGCTGGACCATCTACGAGTGCAGAACTTAGAGTATGTTAAATGTTGAAAAGTTTATTGAGAAATTATGTCATTGTTAATTTATCAGTAGAGATCGGATATTCGGATGCATATTTACATAAAGTTTGAGTGTTGACTAGTATAGTTTTTTTACTTTCTTCCCTACAGCTCTAGGAACTCATTACAAAAAGTCCTACAAATCCGACCACTATAAACTTTGTTCCAACTTCTTGTCTAATTGCACTCGGCTATACGGAACAATTCATAGTCTAGTCTCTTCCTAAGGTTCCCAGCTAACAATCTTTTACTGAATGCGAACAAAACAAAATGTCTGAAGTTCTCTTTACCAAATGTACCACAACGGGATCTAAATTTAAATCTTGATGGCAAAAAACGGGATTACTATAGGTTCAAAATTGCAGTGGGGCGCGCACATTAGAACTCCTTCGGGTAGATTAAGCTCAGCTGCATATGCAGTAAGAAAAATAAGGCAGTTAACTGACGTAGCTACAGCTAGGCTAGTATACTATGCTTATGTCCACAGTATTATGTCTTATGGCATTCTGCTGTGGGGATCAGCAGCAGACGTTGACTCAATTTTCATTCTACAAAAGAGGGCAGTCCGCGCGATCTATAAAATGGGTCCTCGCGATCTATAAAATGGGTCCTCGCGAGTCCCTCAGACAAACATTTAAAGAGATCGTTGTACTGACTCTGCCTTCACTTTATATCCTAGAATGTATTTTATATGTCCGCAAAAATCGAGGGCTTTTCAAAATTAGAAGCGACTTCCATAATATAAATACACGCAGTAAACACGAAATCGTAATACCTAAATTCAGATTAACAAAAACTAGCAAGTCTTTTCTTATAAACAGTATACGCTTTTATAACAAGTTGCCAAAGTCAGATATAGAACTGACCGATGGAAAGTTCAAAAACTACATCAAACGTGTCCTTATTAAAAAAGCATATCACAAAATCAAGGACTACGTCGAAGATAGAGAAGTTTGGCTTTAGTTCCTTCTGCGCATGTGGCTTCCCTGGTAGCTCATAAACGGCACAAATATGTGGATGTCTCTAACTATTCTCAATCTCATTTTTTCTCTTCTTTCTTATCAGATTTTTTTCAATAGTTTTCAAATCATTTATACATCTTTTGCTTAGAATAGTTACAGCACTGATGACAATATTTGTGTCACTTGTTTAATTTAGTATTTTACAATATATTCTTACCCTTTGTATAGATTATTTTTTAACGATTGTTTGTGAATGTGTGAACATTGTAGGCTTTGTAGATTTCTAGCTGCTTGTTAACTTTGTATCTTTTTGTACATCTTTTGTAGTAAACAACGACTTATTGAAAATAATGCCGTAACCATGATAATATTGTACCAAATGATTTGAAAAGAGTAACCATGGAGTTTCTTGACGGTTCTTCTCCATAGGAAACGACCAACCCGACCCGTGAACCTTTTTGTGTGTGTGCCCATCTAAGACTATGTGAAATAAAATATTTTGATTTTGTTTTTTAAGGAAGGAGGTAGGAGGTAGGAGTTATAGCAATTAACGAATATTTTATTTAATTTTCCAAAAAGAATAAAACGTAAAAGAATTATAAAATTCTATCGATTCGTATTTTAAAAAATCTCAACCATTTATGCAAAAGTGGGTCAGCTAATTGCTATAAGTCACTGTATTACTAGTCGAAATTATAAATTTTGAATTTAAATAGGATTTGATAAGTCCGGGTAATATATCTGAAGTTTTCAACCTTTACCCTTTTCCCCAGTTGCGCAGACTTACACGTCACAGGGCTGGGCCCACTGAACGGCGCCTCGAGTCTCGTGACGGCGTGGCTGCGCGGTGCGGCGACCGCACTGGCCGCGCCCGCGCTCTCCGCGCAGATACAGCACGAGTTGCAGACCGCGTTGCAGGAGCTGCCGCTCTGGGAGCTCTTTTATGCTAAGCACTGATGCAGCAACATGTTGCAGCTACAGAGTAGCATGTACCAAGTAGTGTTACAGCTATTGGTACAGGGGTCGTAAAGTGTTGCTGTATAGTTATGGCTTTGGAAGTGAAGCATGTTACAGGTATTGTTACAGCTACGGCTACGGTGAGCTACGTAACATGTTGTATTGTTACAGTAAAAGTACAGGGTGTAAGGGACGTCGACGGCAGGTAGAAATATTTCGTCGATTATTGAACAAAAATCAACTGTTCCATATATTTTGACTCTGAAGTCTTGTTAGTTAATAAACGATGAAAAATTTCTACTCTGGGTGGTCTAGAATCATGTGTTGGATCCATGGTAACAGTTTGCGCGTCGCTGTCGCTTATACCGCATTTAGCGTGCCAAATGGTTGTTTTTTCGTAATAACGGATGATATATAAAAATGTGTTTTAGTCAAAATTGTGAGTGTTATAGGCATTTATGCCGATCTGAGAGTATGGCTTTGCATTTTATCGTTCTGTTGAGCGAGTATCATTGTTTTAATATTTGAATGGTGCAGTAATAGTGTCTTATTTTTATTTAAAATTGCAAAATATCTTCAGTTTCGTTCCTTTTTAATAAGATTTCGCATTTGTTTTATTATTTGGTAGTCAGACACCCTATTGTTTTGTATTAATTTTGCTTTATATGATAAACTGACTGTAACCGTTTTATAACTGCACTTATCAAGCATGTAGTTACAGAGTAGCTCTTGCGTTTCGACTGTCGTGTCGCCGCGAAACCCACAGAAAACCCGACCACACGTAACACTTCTTTAGTTAAGAGTAAACACACTTATCGACGCGAAATCGCCGTAGTAGAACGATGATTGCCTGTTAATACTAAATAGCTTGGTTGACTGTACATATTAACTAAAACTTGTCTTGGAATTTGTACCAAAATATTGGGATTTCCTACTGGTTTTGAGAACCTATTGAATAGGCTCAATGTATACTTATTCATTAGTTCGTGCTTCTCGTTGTTTAACTTTTATTTTTTCTGACAGTCGAGATTTCAGAGATTTGGAAGTTATAGATTCCAAGTAATTAGTTGTAGTTGTGTAGTTTTATTACACATATTTTTCCGGAAATCAAAACTTACTGAAAAATTCATAGCAATATGTTATATTGAGTAAATCACAATGTATCAACTAGAATCAACGAATCAACTAGATTTGAAATCCGTCCTTGAAAACGATTTTACCTAGCAAGACTTATTCATTATTATATATATAATGAAATAGTAGTAGGCTACCTTCTTACTTTCTTGTTTTACATCACCTTATAGGCTAACCGTTAATTTATCAAATATTTTTATTTATTTACATGCAATTCGCAGCATTTTACGAATTATTAGTATTAAAATAAGTACATGTTTGCTACGACCATTTACTTTTTTGAAGTACACTGTAATGATTTTTATGTAAAATTATATTGTAGATATTTTTTTATTGATACGTATTCCTAACGGACACGATATTACTATACATTTTGTATTTATTATGTAAATATTTTGATTAGAAATATCCTGATGATATTAACTTGATATCCAAACACTATATTTTACTTGATTCGACTATTTAAATAGCAATAATAAATTAATTATAATCATTGTAATTTAAATTATAACTCAAATATTTAACTAAAATAGAAGTACATATTTATATATTTTTGTATAGTGCATAAATATAATGAAGTATGATTTATACAGGTTGAAAGGGACAGCGACGCACAAACGTTTGCCTCGTGTTCAGTACACCATACCAAGCGGATTAAAAAAAAAAACATGAATTATTTCTCTGTGGGGAAATGTGATAGAAATATGTCATAGATATTTTTTTTAAATCTGCTGTTCCATACATTTGACCGTGTAGGTATTGCACTTTTGTAGGAAACTTTTTTAGCAGTTTTTTAACTACAGATTAAAAATATCTATATGTGGGGGGGTCCACTATGATGTACTGAACACGTGGTAACCGTTTGCGTCATTGGCCCTCCCGCTCTGGATATTAGACGAAAAGCAATAATTTATATTAATTTACTAGATTTTGTATATTTTGGTTGTGTTGTGAGTTTGTGAGTGCCTTTCTACTGAGACTGTTGTAATTTGTATTTTTAATAAACAAATTGTTAATAAAATGTTTCAAATAATCTACCTATTTTTTTAGTTTGAGCGCTTTTTAACCTGCTAAACCTTTAATTTGAATTCGCCCACCAGGACGTACACAATTAAATTGAAATTGTTTTTTTCATCCATAATTATTTCTTTGTCCTTTGTGAGCTTATTTATAAATATATTTTACTAAGCGGTGCAGAAGCACATTTACGAAACCCGCGAAAAAGTCGCCTTGAGTGAAGAGCCCATCCACATGGTCTCTGGGACTACCTCTTTGAGTTCTTCTTCTCTGCTATCTGGCCAAAAAGAATATCATACCAAAACGTTATTATTACTTTTTTCACTTGACACTGACGCTTTCAAGAATGCACTCGGCAGTTTTGTAAGGTTTTGGAGTGTATTATTTTATATTTCTACAGCATTTTTTAATGAATGATGTTAACGAAGAAACTTTCTAGTTTGTTTACTTTTTAGAGGTTTTGAGTGGTATGTTTATATTGTATCCCTCGACTTTATAAATAAATACTGCCTGTGCCCCGCGGTTTCATCCGCGATTTCTCTTTTTGCTCGGATCCTAAGGGTCGTAGCTTATAGGTACTCTTGCTCAAGAAATGGGCTATCAAACAAAAAGAATTTCTTAAAACCGATTGGTTGTTCCAAAGATTAGCGCGTTGAAACGAAAAAACAAACTCTTCAGCTTTAGTATACAAATATTAGTTATATTATCCGTAAAGTAAATTAAATAAATTGACACTAAACATAAGGTGATTTTTTTCAGTAAGGGCAGGTTATCAGTCTTAGGGTGAGTCTAAGTTAAGATACTAAAGTAAATCCTTTGTACATCCTGGGCATTAGGCGCTCAGACTGGTAACCAACCTCTGACTGACTAGCTACCAACCTCTGACTAGCTACCAACCTCTGACTAGCTACCAACCTCTGACTAGCTACCAACCCCTGACTAGCTACCAATCCCTGACTAGCTACCAAGCTCTGACTAGCTACCAACCTCTGACTAGCTACCAACCTCTGACTAGCTACCAACCTCTGACTAGCTACCAACCTCTGACTAGCTACCAACCTCTGACTGGCTATTTGTGAACTGTGGTATACGACTCACTCGTTTCCACGACTAATTCAAATCTTTTCTTAACAGATCATCTAAGCAAGGAAAATGGGGTTAATACAGTCCGTGTTCTGTTCTATGACATTTTGTGTGGAAAGGTACCTAAGTCTTGCATTTATTTTATATTTGCGATTTTAAAATGCGTCTCGTTGCTATAAAGCCTGAATACCTACAGCCCAACCGTCGGACGACGCTTGTCAACTGCATGTTTTAACACGACATCTATGAAATCTTAGTGTGCCAAACAGCACAGTGAGACCATCAACTGCACGTGTTCAGTTATGTTACGAGTAATACTAGAAGAGGAAGTAAACCTAGATTTACCCTGGTAAGATTTTTGGGTAAAGTTCGAATAATCTCTAAATAAAATTTGAATTTGGAGCTCTAGCCTTTAAACCTAGGTTTACTTCTTCTTCCAGTATTACCCGTAACAGATATACCCCCGTTTCATATCGCTCCACTTTGGTCACCAGTCACCACTGGTCGGGCTCTGGGTTTGCATTTCATGCTTTTGTCATACCAGCACGTGTGAACCTATCTACATCAATAACTCTACCATAGCGTCCCTTCCTACCTACGTCTACAGTTTTGAGCATCAATATTTTCCGCCATCTAATATTCTAATATTTGTGGTCACTGCCAGAGTTCTAACGTGGACCTGTTGTGCTTTCCTGCTGATGCTCCTAATGTTCTCCATCGTCATGCTGATGGTGTACGGTATCTCAGTAGGATACCATTACGCACAGAAAGAACTCGCTTCGTTTGCTAGTAAGTACATACCGCCTCACGTAATAGATTTCTCGAGGGCCTTTCGGGAAAGTTTTTTTATAGTAGAGACACGAGTGGTTTACGTATATATTCGTTTGGTAGGTACGCATAATACCGAATATACCGATACTCTTTAGAAAAGCACTTCGTCTGAAATCAGTACTAATAGTACAAAAAAAAAGACGTCTTGTACCGGTATCACACTAAGGCCAATAGAACGGTATTTCAAGCCCTGCGTATATGTATGTATATGCCGCAGTAAAATAGCCGTGATAAAGTTTTATCCCTAGGAATATAGATATATCCCGGAACATAGGATTTATAACTATCCCACTGCTGGGCAAAGGCCATAGCCTTCCAATCTTCTTTTGTGCGGTTTTCTTAGACCAATCTCTCATAAACGCTTCTAGGCCGTCACGCCAGCGAAATAAATATATTTATGTATTATATTTGATGCATAATATTGCACGGTCAGTAGGGTTCTGCTTCATGTGTCTATTTCTTTAGTGTTCAACTTTGCCAGCATTTCATCATATTGTTTCCTTACAGTGTCGTCCAGATCGACGACGGAGCCGACGCTGCTGAGAGCCGGGCCCGAGAACAGACCCGTGGTGCGTCTGCTAGCAGTCAACAGGTCGGAAGTTGAACACGCACCGCACCCACTACTTGGTACATATTATTTTAGCAGGCAGCTGCTTATTTCAAGCTTTCAACCTCTGTTTTAGACTTCTCGTCAAGTTGTAACCGAATTTGGGGATGCAAGAATGCATTACGTCTTCGTTATCTCCGCATAGGTATGCGGCAGAGGACTGACGAAAACTTCTTTATAGAGTTGTTTGAATTAATGAACTTAAAGTAGCTATCCTTATATTTCAGAGGTATACCAAACCAGAAAGCCAGGAGAACAGGTCTTTATTGAGCAATCAGAAACACCTATCGTTCTACTAGAAACTGAAAGGTGAGATAACGTTACATATGGTCTGATTTCACCACGAGATTTTTTACGATCATCAAGTTTCATGCAACGGTAGAATTCCGTCACATATAACCCGCATCCCCATCCGTTTAGTCGCTATTTTCAATCCTATTATCCTTATTTATTGTAATAATTTCGCCAGGCCTCCTAAGGAACCCGAGCTATCACCGCACGAGCGTGATTTGGCGCGCAGACTCATCGGTCGGTTCCGTCGCTCGCGCAACAACACCTCGACAGCCGAGCCCTTCCTGAGGCCTCTGAGGTCACTCAACGTCACACAGGCCAAAGTAATGCCTGTGATTTGAGTAACATTGGTGTCCTTCTGTGTCTCGTATAAATTTACCAAGTGGCTCGTTTTATTTGGGACATTTGGGTAACTTGACTTAAACATCATTAATGCCTGCAGGTGTAATCATCAAGGGGTTAGTAGATCATATCTCCATTTACATAATGAATAACATACTTATAATTTTATATGTATTATGGTATTTATAAATTAATAAAGTATATGAAATTATGAATTACGATTATATGAATTATTATTAATTATGTGTTGTGATGGCCCAGAGGTTAAGGCCTCGCCTCTCATGCATGAGGTTGTGGGTTCAAATCCGGGCAAGTACCAATGTGACTTTTTCATTTCATATGTACTTTCTAAGTTTATCTTGGACATCACAGACATCGGTGAAGGAAAACATCGTGAGGAAACCTGGACTTATAATTAATATAAGTCTGAAATCGCCAACCCGTCTTGAGCAAGCGTGGTGATCAATGCTCATGCCTTCTCTGTATGAGAAGAGGCCTTTGCCCAGCAGTGGGACAGTGATAGGCTGGTATTATTTATTTTTTTTATTATGAAATTAAAACGAATGTACTGTTTTAAGCTTTCACGGTTTACAACTAAACTTATACCGGATGGAAAATAAATTATTAAGAGCAGACAAACTACGCTCACTACTGGTACGAGACAGTGCACTCGGCCGAGTACTCGGTACGTATAAACCTTGTGCCGAGCGCTCGGCCGAACGAAACAGCGAGGCAGTAGCTCGGCTCCCGTTCTACATACTAAGCCGAGTGTCCACCCTCCCGCTTCCCCGCAAGGTCTCGCTCGTTCACTCGGCTGGTCTGAACGTGCACTGTCTCGCCACTCGGCCACATGATTGTTGTCACGTCGCGTCGCCGGGCGCGCCTTTTCTTGACATAGTTTTTGTTTAAAAACAACTCAAAATAAAATACCTACACCATGTCTGCCAAATGGGACGTCGATACAACTATTAAATTTATACAGTTATAAAGGGTGTAAAAAGACCCTTAACGAAGCCGAAAGGCACTTGTTCTCCCCGTCAATGCGATCATTTTTTTGTTCTAGGCCATACCTGGGAACCTTTCTAATTACGGAGATATTGGGTGTCAAAGTTCCAACTTTTTCACAAGTTTTTTTTTTAATACTTACATGCTTTGAAATTAAGATTTTTACTTTAAACACCTCTACGAGAAGAAGTAAGGAAGAAGAAGAAGAATATTTAAGAAGCATATTCCTCCTTGCCTCGGAAAGCACGTTAAGCCGTTGGTCCCGGCTGTCATTTGTAGATCTTTGACAGTCTTTATAGGAAGTCAGTTGCCCGAAAGTCTGGGTTGTGGGGATCAGAAAGGCAATCGCTCCATATTCATATTCAGCTGAATCCGGTAAGACTTGAAGCCGACCTCAACATATTTTGGAAAAGGCAGGCAGATGATGATGAATTTTAATTCTGAGTTAGTCCTGCTGTTCACCAAATGACAACAGGGTGTAAAATTATACCCACATGGTTATACCGACGCGTCGGATTTACGTGCGGATGCGGTGCTGTGTCAATTGTTTGGATCAAATAATTATAATCGCTCTAGAAAGTATAAATTGTTTAATGTCCCATTTTGTCGCATATTCTGAGTTGCTGACGATGCTCAACGCGCTCGTGGAGACCAATCCTGGATTGGACATGTTTGCTGATGAATGGAAAACGGTAATGTTAGACTGTTTGTGGTTCTGTGAGAAGACATAGTGAAAGGATTAAATAACTTTAGTATTAATAGTTTGTGCTCTATAAAATGCAGGTAATAAAAAAAAATCAAAAGAAACTGTTTCCGATTTATTCAAGACACTTTAGAAGACACTAAAATTCTTTGTGGTTAGCGTTCTAAAACTTAATTCAGGTTGACTGTTCATGACTGTGAGGTTATTGGAATCTGTGAAGTTATTGCTGTTGTCAGTTTCTGTAAAGTTGTACATGTTGTTGGTGTCCGTAAAGTTATTGCTCAGTGTGAGGTTATTGCTCGCTGGCGGTGAGTCCGCCTCTCGTCGCGCCATGCGGTGCGCAAAGCCACGCTGCATTGCTTTGTCCACTGAACGCATCACGTTACGCCTCCGTCCTTCGGACCCTGTTCGTAACGCTCCTGCCGCAGCCGCAGCCTTTGCTGTAAAACAGAGGTAATAACTAGAAAACAGGTTTTAATAATACAGGTACTTAATATCTTCTTATAGGTATACAAATAAAAATCTCGTATCAAGGTTTTTTTGTGTTCGCACTCCTCCGAAACGGCTCGACCGATATTCATCAATTTTTTTATGAATATTTGGTAGGTATGAGAATAGGTTGTGAAGTATATTTCACACCGCTAATTTCACGCGGACGAAGGTCGCGGGCGACAGCTAGTAAAATTATAAACTTTTTATCGGAGTTTTCCGTAACAAACGGTTCGGTTCCAGAACTCATCGTATGATAAACTTGTGATTTGGGCTTCGATTGAGAGGAAACTCCGATTTACCTCAACATAAGAAAGGAACTCCGATTTATTTGCAAGAAAATGCAAGAATGGATGACGGTTACGTTCAAATCTTAATTTAATGTGGAACATTTTTACGTACCCATAGCTTCCACGGAGTTTTGTACAAAACAATAATGATAACCGATTCCGATACCCATTACCAATACTGATACAATAGTAAACAACACGCAACACACTAACGCTGCACAAACTGTGCATAGTGATATTCTGAAAAAAAAACAAGGTTTTTTAGTACTAACTGTACCTGTCCTTTTAGTGCCTCTGTTTTAAAACACTACTTCCACGCAAGGTCTACTCGAAGTAGTGTATAATAACTGTGAATTCCTAGGTGACGAATCCAGGATTATACCTAAAAATTTTAGTTGCTGTGCTCGATGGACGACACCGCACACCAAACAATGGACACAGGTTGGCCGAAGCAAGGAAAACCTGTTCAGGTGAAGATTCAAGGATGACTCTGCCCTGGAGTGTAAATGTGGTGTTGCCCCACAAACGATGGGACACTTGATATCGTGTCGCTAAGACGAAGACCCAAATTTGAGACCACTAGTTAGGTAAGGTATCAATTAATAAGTTTAAATGATTACCTATCTTTGACTTAGGTTTATCTAATGCTAAAACATACCAATAAGTACTTAATAAGTCAATAACAGTTAAACAGTGCCATAGTACCTTTCCAAAGCATCTAAGGCGATGGAGACGAATGAACTCACGGAACTACACACTCCCCCCATTTCGTCAAGACAACATCGGTTTACAAGGAATTTGCGGACCTAACTAAACAAATTGTATTATGAAACACTGTCCCCTACATTACAATTTTTCCCCGCTAACCTAAATACCCATTTAGAGCAATATATCACTTTAATGAAGCTTTTAAAATCCCTGCTATAGTTTTGGAAACTGACATGACAGCAGACTGTTTGACCTGTGCTGTTTGACAGTATTGTAATTTTTTTTGATCCAGTTGACAAGATAACCGCAGTAACACGAACACAGGATGGTCCGGATGGTCATAATTATAGGTTCGTTGAGTTCAGACGGCGGCACAGGGGTCACGTGCTGCCGTGCACACTTGCACATCGAGGCTCAGGGGAAACTTTACAATCTCCCCAGGGATGTGCCATAACAGGCGTTGCACAGAGGGGGGCTTTTAAGAGGAAACGGTGCCCCCTCCCATGTGCGGATGGTGACCACCGGGGTAGTTTTAGTGAGGTAGAAATCCCACTCTCTCCGGTCTTATCCCCAGAGACCGGTCGCCTTTTGAAGGTTTCGCCCCGTGAACAAAAAAAAAGGTTCGTGGAGTTCGTTCATAAAGGACTGTAGTCTTATAATTCGTATTGCTGCTAGCTCGCTAGCCTACCTGCACCCGACTGGCCCAAACCGGCAAGTGAGTTTGTGGCCCGGTATGAGAAGTGTTTCATCGAGGTGTATTTATGAGTAAGGCATTTAATCCTATAAATATGTAATTATGGCAAATGAGTGCCATCGGCGTCTGGTTATTAGGCCTTAATCCCCAGAAGCCGACAAGCCGACAGCACTCATGTCGATTCTAATCCTGAGATTCGAATGACGAAAAACGTCGTTCTTGTAGTTACCTAACGAAATATACAGGGTGTTTGGTAGATGGGTGCAAAGCCTGAAGGGGGTGATAACTTAGACCATTTAGAACTTATTAAGCTAAACTTGTCTTAGACGAAGTCTGTTCCTTGTATTTTTTTTTTGAAACTCTAAGGTTTTTAACAATATTATCCATTTTTTTTCAATTAATTGTTAATAGTGTCGGGTAAAAGCTGTTATGTTATTATATTTTATTTATGTAATGTGTGATTACTCAAACAAAATAATTCCCAAGCATCTGTGTCATCAGAGAAACATTCTACGCCATATTCAAGTTTAAGAAACTTTTAAAAATCAAGGAAATGTTTTGTTTACGGCATAATAAAAAAATAAGAAAAATAGCCTCAGTTGTTCAAACCTTTTTAAAAACATGCTTGGTTATTGCCCTTTCTTTTGAGGTACTATTTACGCAGATGTCTCATCAACTCATGGAATTAGGATGTACAAAGCAAATTGAGGTCGAATATTTAATTTTTAAACAGACCAAAATAATGCATCATTTTTGTTAAAATAACTTATTCGTCATGTTCAAAATGTTGACCGCGGTTTCTTATACAAGCGCCGGCCCGTCTTCTCACTTCTGTAGTCGTGATTTTTAATTTCATCTCCTGCTTCATGACTTAAAAAGCCGTTTGATTCTTTCTATTAATTCTTCTCTAGTTGAAATTTCAACGTGCGTGTAGACGAGCTCCTTGGCCCGTCCCCAAACGAAAAAATCCACAGGAGTTAAATCAGGTGATCGAGGTGGCCAAGGGATGGGCCCGTCTCTGTCAATCCAGCTCTCTGGGAAACAGTTATTTAAATGTTCTCTCACGTTTAGGGTCCAGTGTGCTGGACAACCATCTTGTTGAAAAATCATTGGTCTTCTCATTGCCAATATTGGTATTTAGGTCTCGTCCAGAAGCTCTGGCAGATAGTTTTGAAGGAATTCCAGGTAATTTTCTCCATTTAAATTATCTGGCAGGAAGTGGGGACCAATCAACGTTCGGCCGCCCTAAACGTGAGAGAACATTTAAATAATTGTTTCCCAGAGAGCTGGATTGGCAGCGACGGGCCGATCCCTTGGCCACCTCGATCACCCGATTTAACTCCTGTGGATTTTTTCGTTTGGGGAGCTCGTCTACACGCACGTTGAAATTTCAACTAGAGAAGAATTAATAGAAAGAATCAAACGGCTTTTTAAGTCATGAAGCAGGAGATGAAATTAAAAATCACGACTACAGGAGTGAGAAGACGGGCCCGCGCTTGTATAAGAAACCGCGGTCAACATTTTGAACATGAAAAATAAGTTATTTTAACAAAAATGTTGCATTATTTTGGCCTGTTTAAAAATTAAATATTCGACCTCAATTTGCTTTGTACATCCTAATTCCAAGAGTTGGTGAGACATCTGCGTAAATAGTACCTCAAAAGAAAAAGAAAGGGCAATAACCAAGCATGTTTTTAAAAAGGTTTGAACAACTGAGGCTATTTTTCTTATTTTTTTATTATGCCGTAAACAAAACATTTCCTTGATTTTTAAAAGTTTCTTAAACTTGAATATGGCGTAGAATGATTCTCTGATGGCACAGATGCTTGGGAATTATTTTGTTTGAGTAATCACACATTACATAAATAAAAAATAATAACATAACAGCTTTTACCCGACACTATTAAAAATTAATTGAAAAAAAATGGATATTATTGCTAAAAACCTTAGAGTTTCAAAAAAAAATACAAGGAACAGACTTCGTCTAAGACAAGTTTAGCTTAATAAGTTCTAAATGGTCTAAGATATCACCCCCATCAGGCTTTGCACCCATCTACCAAACACCCTGTATAATTATCGATGAGTTTAGACTTTAGAAATCTAGATGCTTAGCATGCACTGCGATTTTCTTCTTCGTCTTGTCGGTGATTCCTTAAAAGCTACATAAGCTCCAAACAGAACTCTTGTCACCTCGTTAGCGTTAGTAATGGCCTCGAACAGATCCCTCAAGGAATAGGTAGAGTTGCACAAGGAGCAGGACAGATTTATAGTTTACGCTTCCAAGTTTGTGCACTGTGCGCATGTGTATCCGACCTCAAAAATCTCTTTGATCTGTCAAGTGAAACGTCAAGTCGGTTTCATTTGACGTTTTTGTTTTGCTACTTGTGAAATATGGCAGATGAAAACACTCAACAGAAGAAAGAGGATTCAAAGAAAAGACCAAAACGACACCCAAATAAGAATTATGCTTTGAAGAAACGTCTACCATTGAAGCCTGTAGATGGTGATAATGTAATATTCATCACAAAAAAGACTAATTTCAAGGTAACATGCGTTAACAAAGTTCTTAAAGGAGCAAGTGATAAGCTATAGTGTTTAATACTGGTAAATATTTGTATTTTTAGGCACAACTAGATAAGTGCTGCGATCTTTTGACCAGAGGCGAAAAGGAAATCATTCTACATGGTTTAGGAGCTGCAATACAAAGGTGCTGCAACCTAGCACTCCAACTAGAAATATTGTTTTCTGGCACATGTCAAATTGAAGTAAACACTGGAACTGTTGACTGTGTTGGTGAGTATTCATAAATATCCTTCAATCAAGAGAAAATAGAAAGTGTCAAACAGTCTGCAGCAATATCCCTGTTACTTACTTAGTATATAATATTGTGCAATGCCTTTCACATACACCTACTGGAATTATTGATCATGAACTACTAGGCCTGTAATGCATGTCAACATTATTCCCCAGATGATCTGGAGCCACTGACTGACGAGCTAGACTTTGATTCACAAGTGAGGTGTTCATCTTCTATCCACATAAGGATATTCAGAAACGCAATGCTTGGGGCCAACCAATAAACATGTTCTTCACATTGAATGAAATCGTGCAGTGGATTGGACTTACAGTGTTTGAAATATGGATAAACCTAATAACTATAACAATATTCTCAGTGTTATTAGCTTTAAAAATAGATGGTGTTGTGTACAGCGCTTGGTGGACAGTATTTGCACCATTGTTCGTAAGTGACGCCATGAATGCATATTTTTGCTGTATAGTATGTATAAGAATGAATTTAGAAAGTTCTTATAAAGCATCTTTGTATAGAGCATCTTGGAGTGCTATATTTCTAGGTCTGACATTTGTTTTTAAATTCTTACTTTGTAGAAAACTACAAGGTGACTCCGCTATAGAATACAGTGAGGTGTTTGCTCCTCTGTTTATACTGCTACAATTAATAGCTGTAAGGGCTTGTCAGTTACATCAATGAAGCTGTACATTTTTATGGTAAAAAATAAATATTAATATCCTATTATGAAAGATTTATTGAAAAACAATTAACAAAATTATAATGAATTAATTGAACAAACTAAACAGACCCCCTCTATTTTTCTTCTCTCCACCAAAATTAAAACTAAAGTTATTTCCATCAGTTGCAGCACTGGAATCTGCCTTGGGTTCTGACGATAATGCGCTTCCTCCTCCAAAAAAGGATAGTCCCGTCTTTCGAAAACCTATAAAATACACAATTTACTTGTAACTTTGATTGGCACAATTGAATTAATAACAACTATGAATATCCAAACTCATTGAATTATTCTTCTCGATTGGCACAATCGAAATAATAACAACTATGGATATCCAAACTCAATATCGGCCAGCAGTCAATGGAGGGCAACATAATAGGTGTGAAGCATATGATTGCGTTAGAAACACCACCATTTGCATGCTTTCCATATCTCAGATTGCAGATGTCAGAGAAAAAACAGACAAGCTAAAGTGTAGTAGTAGCACGAATGCACCCAGAGAGGTGGGCTAAGATCGTCAGTCACTGGATGCCTTACAGAGGAAATCGCCGTCAATGTAGACCGCCGCGAAGGTGGTGTGACAATCTGATCTTGTTTGAAGGGCGAACATGGCCAGATATCGCACAAAATAGAGAGGTTTGGAAGGAGAAAGGGGAGATCTTTGCCCAGCTGTGAACACCTGACAAGATAGCAAAATAAAATATGAATACCTGAAAGAAAATTAGGTACTTCCTGGGAATGCACATCAGGGTTATCACCAGTCATGGGTATTTCAGCTTTAGGTGAAAGAAGGAGACTTGAATCTGGAAACAGGTTATATTTTTGAAAAACTCAACTGACTATAATTAATGACGATTTTAGCTCAATCTAAGCTAAATTATTAAATAAAAAGTCAAACCCACCAATGCAGTGTGGGAAGTCTGAATCATCATATCCAGTAGTACTCATTGATGCATTCAATGAATCTGGAATTGCCTGTGTCCCATGAACAAATAGTAATCCAGACACTGGTTTCTGGGGCCTTGAATCTTGTTTCTGAAAATATGCAGAATAAAATATTACCATCCTGTTGAATTGGCGCAATAAAGGCAAATACTTGTCCAAAATTCTGCCTATAAACCCATTTTCTGAAAAGATTCAAATTATATCTTACTATCTTTGTCTCTTTGGGACTAGAAACTATCATTTCATCAACGTCCATTGGCACATTGTCTTTAAGGCTCAACTCTTCTGAATTCTCATGTTGCTTGGGTTTTTCTTCAAATTCTGAAACCATGAGTTCATCCGTCTCCATTCTATTATCAGGAGTTTCATCAGTCTTAACTTCTTGATTTTCAGTTGGGAAAAATTTTGATGTTACGATTTTATCATCATCCCTCTGCAAAACAAGTTTTTATTAACATTAGTTATAGTTATTATTACTTAGATGTTCATTGTTATCTTTTGCTTATACTTCCACAACTTTACCTTTTGCAAAACAGCGTTCTTGGCATATACAAATTGAGGTGAAAGATCCAAATTATGCTTTTTGAGTATCATGTCTTGTATCTTCGCGTAACTTTCCTCGCTCACTAAACTTGCGTCTAGCTGACTGTTTAAAGTCTGATTTACTGCTTCATTTTCATCAATATTGTTTTGTTCATCCACATCGTCTAATATTTCGTTTATTTGTATTGATGAAGGTATATCAAACGATACTCGCTTCTTATGTAAACTATCCTGAGAACTCTGAATAACGTTAAAGCTGTCTCATTATCCAAGGAACATAAAAATACCATGACCATGACTTCTGTATATCCACAAGGGATAGACAGATGAATAGAATAGAACTTCCTAGGTATGTGATAGGTGTATCTTTGCATGGAAAATCATCTTATCTTACTGCTTACAAATATTATAGATGTGTGTTCCTCTTTCATGCAAAAACTACTGATCGTATTTTCATGAATCTTTAAAGTAAATACCTTATACATTTGAATAACACAGGCGATAATTTATAAAGAATTTATGTAGAAAAAAATGAATTTACGCGGGCGAAACCGCGGGCTAGTAATAAATACAAATAACGTTACCGGCAATGTTATATCCAGAAATTGAGTAGGAGGTATTATTATATCTACATTGGAGCATGTCATATCCACCTCTTCAATGATATTGCTCTCTATCGGCGCATCCTAAGGTATGAAAATGTAGGGCTAATTAACAGAGCAAAGTGAACGAGCCAAAGTCGGAATCAGAACCATAGTAATTAGTAAACATAAGGTGTACGAAACGGGTTAAAAAGTACCTATTCATTACCTTGTGTGTTGTGAGCGTTAGTTTCTCTTTAGCGTTTTCAGTTACATCTACGGAAATCTCATTAATTTTCCGAAGTTTTTCTGGATTTACTTTTTTCACAATGTTGTATACATCGTCTTTATTAATATGTACATCTTCAAGAATGTTAATTAATTTTCTGTTAGAGAAGTTGTGTGATTCCTTTTCTTTATAGGAATTAAAATATGGAGAAATCATATATTCATATGATTTTTCGTTGAATTGGTCAATTTCTTTGTTCCCTAAATTATCTATGCGATCTGTCGTTACTACGATACAATTTGGTAATTCATCGTTCTTCATTTTTGCCTATTGGGTTTTTAAATGCAGTATTAGTTTAATTTTATTTCAAATAGATACATAACCGGTTCTAGTATTGGTACCTTACCCTTTCTAAATTGACATCTATTAGATCGAGATCAAAATTAGTGAGCTCTAGCTTAGGTATCTGAAAGAAAGGAAAAATAACTCAATAAGAACAAATAGGTATAAGTATAGGTTAAAATCATCAAAGATTATTGGAATTATCATGTGTCTGTATATGTCAATACCAAAGCATCTTCATCACTTTTATTTAGATCATCATCATCTTTGACAGCATCCTTGTTCTTATTTTCAATTATTTCTAAGTTCTGTGGTTCTACTGTTGCTATTATTACTGGAGCATCAATGACTGTATTTTGCTCTTCAATAATTTCTGTGATTTGTCTTGTTATATCATTAATATACTCGGATTTCTCTTTTATAATCTTCATAGTGTTTGGCATTTCATGAACCATGAAATTTGCTAGTTCTATGCAGCGTTTTCTATCTAAATCGATACAAATTTCACGTTGCGTTTTCATTAATTCGTAAAGTGATATCATTTGCTTATCAAGACCGTCGATATCATTATTTTGTGCTTGCACCTTTTCTGTGGCAATAAGTAGCTTTTGTACGAAAGGTATACTTTCATATCTAGCTTTACATCCTTGCCATAGATCTTCGTATCTCTTTGTGCCCTCCTCAATGCGCTCTGTTATATCTGTCTTTCGTTCTTTAGCTACTAGCCATTCCTTTTTCATTTCCACATTGGCCGATTTTATGGTGTCTTGAGCTATTAGCATACTGAAATAAACCGAACTAGTTGAAGAAAATATAATCTTATAACACAATCAATACATTTGGTACCCTACTAATATAGTCGAAAGATTTCCAGCAAAAGTCCAGCGCATCATCGGTCGACCTACTGTAAGTCATATCATCCCTACCTATACCCAGTCGCAAGTGGGCGATCCGTCCCCGTAAACACGGCAACTCGATCGACGCCTCGGAGTCTCCGAGGTGCAGAGCTGATCCGGTAATACGACATAGAGTTGTTGCCTGGTTTTAGACGAGCCGATGAAGAAAGGCTATGGGAATCATGCAGTAGGTAGGTATGTACTTACTTATAACCCAAGGAAACCAAATCCAAGGAACTGCTACATGAGCTAGAGCCGGAACCGGTATGCGGTATCAGGTGTGTGCCTAACATGAGGAACTTAAGTCCAGTTAACAGTGGCAATATTTTCAAGTAGTTGATTTGCGGTTAATCTCAACACGCTTAAATTGGTAGTACACAAAAACCATAGACATATAAATAGAGTCAAACCAACGCACGAAATTACTAACATTTGAATTAGGAAAACCGCCTTTACTGCTACGTGCGGTTGACTGTACGATACGAAAGTGTAGTTATCATCTACATCTATATTCTTACGCTTACGAGCCTACGTGGTTACCTTTCTTCGCTCATTAAACCTACAGCAAACTAATTATGATTTTATATGGGGGTTAAAAGTGTTTAGAGGCGTGCAAACGAAGGCATTTATTTCCAGACTCGTTAAATCTTTGTTTACTAAAAGGCGATAATAACTAATCTCATTCATTTGTAAGAATGATATGGTAAGAAAGGAGGTGTCTAATGAGATGACGAGTAATAGAGAAGTATGGAAGAATAAGACATGCCGCGCCGACCCCAAATAAATTGGGATAAGGGCAAGAGAATGATGATGATTCATTTGTAACTACAGAGTCTCTTCACGGAATTAAAAGATAGCTTTTTTCATGAAAGCAATAGGTACTTTAGCTATTCATTGCATCGGCAGACGAGATTGTTGTCATCGCGGGAATATCCTGGATGAGGCTGGCACAACAAAGACCTTGGCACAAGCAAAGAGAGTCCTATACCCAGCAGTGGGTGGAGTTGGGCTGTGGATGATGATAGCCTCGTTCTCAATTTTCCTTATGCACCCTAATTTATGTCTAATTTGAGGTAAAAGATTTAAAAAAAACTAAATTCCGAGGTCAGCAGCAGAGCAGGAGACAAGGGAGCAGTTACGGCACCGACGATCCATTAGAGACCATCAAATCGCCGCAGACGTATTGACGTACACACGGCGGCACATGAAGCTGTACATTTCCGGTATAACTTGGCCTTGCTTTGTACAGATTTCCTATACAATTAGAGATCCACATAAACTAGTTTTGTAAAGCTTGATTGGTCGTGGTGCGTACACGTACCAAAAGAAGACTTAATACAGTACCTACACCACATACGTTGTTCGTATTCTAAAGGATAATACTAGCCTAAGATTTTTTATTTCTACCTTTATAATTACTTTCATACGAACCTGTTTATCTCTTGCTCAGCCTGTTTAATCTCGGATTCAAGTTTCAGATTTGCGCTACTAATGAATCCACAGGTCTCTTTATGACGCTCAGCTTGCTTCTTCAGTTTGTCAAGTAAGTATCCTTGAGCTAAAACAGCGTTGTTTTATTTTTACAGAGACTACTATGGTGATTAGGGATACAGGAAAGGTCAGCACTTGACTCAGCAGGCTCTTATTAAAACAAACTACGATCAGTAAACTTAAATCTATCAGCCAAACCTAGTACCTAATGAGACCGTTGAAATAACATAAATGGTGTAACAAGACCCTTAACGAAGCCGAAAGGTACTTGTTCTCCCCGTCACTGCGATCATTTTTTGTTCTAGACCAGACGTGGGTACCTTCTAGTTACGGAGATATTCGGGGTCAAAGTTCCAACGTTTTCACTTTTTTTTTTTAAATTAAGTTTAGAATGTGAGACTTTAAACACCTCCACGACCCCCTTACTATTCAATCCATCCATCAGCACAACGTTTTGAGTGCGTTACATTGAGTCCTACCGCAAAGCGCGATTTTTCACCCCAAAAAAAAAGTCGTTTCCCAGACAAATAATTTTTACGTAAAGATACTTAGTTTGATGTCCATAATGCTTGGTTGACGGCTTCGTAAGGAGCCGTTTTCATACTATTTAGATCTGGTGCCCACAATGTTTAGATCAGCACACCGAAATGCTATCTGATTTCACAGCGCTTGTGGATCGCCCATCGCATACGGCTTTGAAAATCGAATCGCATTCTGGGTGCATGACTGAAGCCCTAATTTTTGAAAGCCTATGGGATACACCCTGAACTTTGACCTATAAATAGATATTTGATTTTTCAGATCCAAAAATTAAATAGGTACCTAATGAAACTACTGCCTTTATCTTACCTTTGATGCATTGACTCGAAAGAATGACCTTTATTTGAGATTCATCAACTTCGCTAGAGATTTTCTCCAAAGCTTGAACATCATTAACCTCCTCCATGTTTTAATAATAATTTAAATACATAAATTGTGTGAAAAACTGAAAACTACAACTTAAGTTTTGTTGCACATTTGCAGATAGAGAAAACCGTGTCACGGAATGGGCAAAATGGCGGGAAACATTTTTTATTTTTTTCAATTCGCCTTATTTTTTTATAAATGGTAAGATGACATCTTGACTTACCATTTATTCTGCCTCACTGCCTCGTATATACTCTGTCTACGGCCTCGGCCTCGTATGTCGTACAGAAAAAAAACAGTTTTCCCAAAACGTCATTACTGTTTATCACAAAGCATCCTAATATCTATTTGAATTAAAAAAAGTCGGGTTAGTTACAACATTTATAACTCAAGAACGGCTGGACCAATTTTAATGATCTCTGATTTTTTTTGGATTCGTCTCCGCCCCGAATAGCAGAATAACTAGGTATTAAAATTTCTAAGTTAACGGGAAAAAAAAAATTTACTTAAATAGGTTTGGGATAGTTAGGGTAGGGTAGGTATGGTAGGGCAGAAAAAGGTGCATTGCAACGCATGTAATATATAAAAGACACAGCAACATATATAAAATACTGGAACTGTTTACTATTGGTTTGAACTAGACTTGGAATAATACATGATGGTATGGTAAACGTTTGGTGCGTTTCAAATGAAACAAAAAAATAATACCTAAAATTTATTTAACAAAATAGTGTCATACAGTTATTTAAAATAACAGACATAAATGATAATTTGCAATACAACCTAGCATCCTAATTAAACCAGGTACTTTTCAAAAATTTATCCCACTAATAAAAAAATAATAAAAGTAAAAGGACAAACAATGACGAATGTAGCACGAAGGAATGTTGGCTAACGCTGGTGTGGCTAGTGCACACATGCATCGCCCGTGCGCGAAACTAGCCGATTACACTGACCCACTTTGAATACTCATCGCAACATTACACATGGAGACTAATTTCTAGATTCATTTACAACCTCCGGCATCGTAATTACGAACTGGCACCCTATTACACATTTCCACATGCAGAACACATCCACAAACAAACGTCGTCTCGTATACCGCAACCGATCGATATGGTCGTGCTCTACTAACTCTGGCAGCTACTTTATAATACTGTTAGGCTAAATATCATTGCTTTTGTCCAAAGATGTGCGCCACATGTACGTGACATGTGCAAGGACACGGTTCAGATGTTACATTTTAACTAAGTATATCTAGAATATAAAACACAACTCACGCATCCAATTAACTTTTAAAGGATTTAAATAACTCATCTCAAACTTTGAATCGACACTTAATGGACTATTTTAAATCTAAACACCAATTTTATTTCTACTATGGAAACCATTTTCTGGTCTAACTATAAGTATTAGAATATTACTTTGGCTTCAATGACTGGGCTGAATAATTCAAACCGGTACCTGAACCAGCACGGAATACAACATCAAATCTAATGTGAGCTTTAAATAGAAAATGCAATTTACACAGTGTAGACAGATACGCACTTTCATGTAAGGTTACTGTTACAACATAGAAACACGCTCATCAGCAGTGGCAGGGAATGTCCAATGTCAATTTGAAGGTAATCTAATCACATTGATTAAGCACTCATACAGAAATCAATCATTAAGCTAGGAGAACAACTCAAAGCACGTCAATCTGGAATAACTTAACAGTAATACTTATAAATACATGTTTTAAGAATACCTACTGGGTCCCACATCAAATTATAATAGTTTTAAACATTAAATTAACATAGTTTGTACCGCCAACATTCACTAAGTGCGATATCACTATGCAATTACATAAAAAGAAATCGTTACTTAAGTCGCGCTTCGACAGCCACGAAACGTACAAATGGAAAATACCCTGCGTACCTACCTATATCCTTTTTATGTAAATACACAGCGACCTGTTAGTAATTTGTCTACTTTTAAAGTTACATCAGTCGAACGGTAAATTTTTGAGGAAAATAGTCTTTACATTCAAATATAATATACATTTCAACAACATCGAAGCTCACCAGCGGCGAACTAAACGTACTTCCGGAAGATGTCCACTGCGGAGCCGCGCGAGGGCGCCGCTCCTACGTCACAGCGTCCGACTCGATCACAGCTCTCTCAGAATTTCGTCCGAAAGGAGGTTTTTTTAACGTTTTTTCTAGGGGGAGGCCCCGCGGCCCTGCCGGCGCCTCATTAACTGTAGGGCTGCGGCGGCAGGATCTCCGTCAGCAGGCGCTTGAGGCTGTCGATGCCCGTGAGGAAGCCGCAGTCGGGCCCGTGGTGCGGCGTGTTGGTGGCCAGCGGAGACTCCGCGTCGGCGCCCGCGAAGGCCGTGTGCGCGAAGTCGATCATACGGATGTCCACGCGCTCGGCCGGGCCCGCGCTCGGCGCCGGCGCCCACGTGCGCGCGCGCTTGCCTCGCGCCTCGGCCGCCGCCGCCTCGTGCTCGGGCTCGCCGCGCCACGACTCGCTGCTGTTGGACGAGTACGCCATCCAGCTGTCGGCCGAGTCCGGGCTGGGCGGCTGGCGGCGCGGCGAGTGGCCGGCCAGCTCGCCGTCCTCGTAACCGCCCATGGTCTCCTCGGAGTGCGGCTGGAAGGGCTCGCGCTCGGCGCGCGTCGGCCGCCCCGCGCGCCCCCCTCGCTCCCCGCGCTCGCCCTCGCTGGAGATCTCATCGTGCAGGGTGGACATGTCGAAGTGCCCGTGCGCAGGCGCTAGCTCGGCGGAGCTGCTGGATGCGTCGGCGTCGTACTCGCTGGTCACGCCGCTCGCCTCGTCGGCCGGCGCGCTGTCCACGTCGCCCTCGTACACTATCAGCAGTGAGCTGCGATCGCAAACATATTACAGTTATTTTTGAGATTTAAATTCCAACATATACCGCAGAAAGATTCTGTGTGACGTGTACCGACGCGTAAATCGTCGGTGAGTACTAACCAGGAGTAAAATCTATAGCTAGTCTGCTTGGCGATGGCGCGGCGCAGCGCGTCTAGGTCGCGCAGCACGCTGCGCACGACGCGCGCGCGCAGGCCGGCGCCGGCCGCGAAGAAGTCGCGCAGCGCGTCACGCAGCCCGCTCTCCGATAGCGCGCGGCCCCAGTACTTGTCGCGCTTCACGCACGCGCCCGTCTCGGGAATGTACACCTGCACACAAATATGTCGATAAGTACACGAACGCGAAAACTATACTATACTACAATGATGTGAAAAGACTGATCACCGAGCCGACAGTTACATATTGTTCCAGTCGGTGCGATTAATTATTATTTTGTACTTCCTGCACCATACCTGGACAGCTACTGGTGCAATGCAGATGTTTAAGGTTAAAGATATTTTTTTAGGTGATATTACATCGCAGCTCGGTGATGGCTCTTTTTACACCCGTTGAAATAAATGTATGAAATGAGCGTCAGCCGACGGATGAATGTGACTCCTTGCAGCTGACGAATGACGATGATGAGGTGAGGTGAGATGAGCGTGCGAGTGGTGCACACCTGCATGCCGCACAGGCGCACGCCGAGCGTGGCGGAGGTGGAGGCGGCGCACTTGGCGATCTGCTTGCTGCGCTTCTCGTCCGACGCGTCGTCGCCGTGCTGCCGCGTGCCCATCTTCAGGTCCAACACGCACGGTCGCCGGTACGACGACGTTATGTTCTCCATCATCAGGAAATCTGCATCATCAATAACTAACGGTTAGTATATTACATAATTCAGAATTGGATCTACAAGGATACATCGGCTTGACAGTTAAGGTGTCACTTACACTGCTTATTTGAATTGTCTATGTGCGCAATGCTCTTCAGCACCTCACCCGCGTTGCCGTTTCGATGAACTTTGAATCTGTAATTAGAAAAGTACAGTTGTATTACTCCGCCACGGGGAACACGAGCTACGATAGACAGATATAGTACAGGAGCTAATGAAACACAGACTTATTGTTATCTGTTATATTGTTACATTTCAATCAAATTATAGATATCATTACCACGACTCCACGGCAAGTCATCGGAGGCTCGCAGAGTGAATGGTCGTGCATCGCTCACGCGTTAGTGGGATAGTCATGTAAGTATGCGATCGAATGAATTAATGGCGACGTCGGCGGCGGGCCGGCGTACGTCAAAGCTTCTGAAATATGATAAAGGACACATGACAAGTGTCGAGCATGTCGGTCGCCGCGAGTTGCGCGGATACGCACTTGAACACGTCGTCGCGCTTGCGCTTGCCGCCCAGCGACGCCTTGCGCCCGTTCTCGTCGCGAAAACATGGAGAGTACCGCTTGTCCAATTTGGGCCCTCCAGAGTTAGATGCCTGCATCACGCCTGAAACAAACAGCCTCGCCATCAATACTAGTGTCCGCTAGCACACACGCACACACCACAACTAGTTTCAACATTGATCTCGACAAACAATATTAGTTTGCTTCCAATAGAATATTGAAAAACAAGGGACGTTTACTAAAAATCAAAAGCTCACTGTCATAATTATAGTAAATGGATGAAGTTTGTGCAGCGATAGGAGATTGGAAAACTCAGAACATGCCCAGTCGGGTTCCGACCCGGAGCTGGCCAGTGTGGCACTGGTTCCTCATTGGGACATCGAATGAGTTGCTTTATCCACTATCTACGATCGTAAATTCAATATTAACTTACTATAGTGCAAGTTGGCAGCGATATTTGATGAGGAAGTGATATTAAAGTTACTTTGTTTTTAAACAGGGTTTGTATATCTTTTGTAGCGTGTCTCGTGTAACGTGTAACTGATAGGTAAACGTGTATGTGATCAAACAATTTATATTGTTGTAAGTAGACAATGCATGTAGGTGTGTATGCGTGTATGTATAAGTATGATGTGGGTGTAGTTTTTAAGTAAAGGTTTACAAACCCAAAATGTAAAATTACCGCTAGGGCGCTATTAGGGGCGGTTGTGTGGTGCGCCGCCGGCGTCGCTCCGCCCGCCGCAGCGCCGCAGCCCTTGCGACAACAAGGAAACTAATATTGTGTTCCTGACCCCAGGCCCGCTCCCGCTCCCGCTTCCGCTCGCGCTCGCACTCAAACCCGCCGCGCGCCCGCCATTGACTTCAAGCTACACCGTCGACCGGCCCTACCTAACCCAATGGCGTTCGCTTACATACATTGAACTTTTGCTTTTTGTTACCAGGTATTCTTACGTCTACTAGTGCAACTAACAAGTACAACACCAAACCAAACAGAGCATTTAATTGCGTGAAATGTAAATAATGCTCAATATTCCGTATTACGTACACTGAGGTCAATCATCAAGGTTGGCCCGAAGTTTCTCTATTCAGCAAAGTAAATGGAAACAAAAATAAAAACACAAATAACTATTAGGTTTTCACATAGTCTCTTCACACCTAACTACATAGGATTTCGAATAGAAAAAAGCAGTAACAGTAACATAAGTAAAAGTTCAAATGTATTTGATGCACAATGTGAGCAATATGTGTTTAAAACGAGCTAAGGTTACTTAGTTACGTTTCAACAATGTTTGTCAAAATAGAACACATGGTATTGCCATATCGTGCACCGACGGTAAAGTTTATAATCATTCAGGTGACAGCTGTCAGCTGTGTTATTGTTATTACTATATTCGTAGCCTGATGCTGTCATAGAACACTATAAACGTGTATGTCTATGTACTTTGTAAAAATTTTTGGACACTTTCTAATCTACTAGTTATCCACAATATCATACAAATAAGCACAAGTTTCAAAGAAGTATTACGAAAACAGTAACAAAATCATCACTTTTTTGTTCATAAATAGTATATTATTTAATAGAGAATTATAATACTACTTACCTAAGAGCCTGCTTTATAGGTTGCATAAGTATAGTTATATTAAGGACACATTAGCAATATTAATATCAATAATAGCTAAATGCCATAAATCATAGTAATGAAGCTAAGGATACTGTGGATATTCAAATTACATAATTTTGCGGTCGGCGGGTTTGCTATATTCAACTTACATACATCTCTCTCATACTCATAACTCACTTTGAATATGATGGTTACGATCATCAAGCAATAAGGAGTCACAATCTGTTGTTTAAACTCATACATCACAGCGTTATGAATCGAATTACGATTACATTAGATTATCTAAAGTACCGAATGACGCAAAAGAAAAAAAAATATTATTATACAAAGAAATCGATCAAAAACAACGACAAACACGTCTTGTAACGTTTTGAAACGATCGATGAAACAACCGCTTATTCGATACCACCCATGTTTCGTAAACACGATAGTCACAAGGCTGTGGAAAACAGATAACAGTTATATTTAATCATTTTATTATATCAATAAAATCAATAACTTCCTTGGTGCTTTAAATGAAAACACATTAAACAACACAATTTGATATGGAAACAACAAAAACGGATTATATCATTATAATTAAAGAAAATAATGTAAGATGCAATGAATGAACATGATGCATTCAGCGAATCGTAAAAGCGTACTGGGCGGCCATATTGAATCGTGTTTTAGGCGGCAAAGGAGATTGATGCTCACCTTTGTATCTGGGTACGAAGTTCTGGATGTCTTCAGGAATGTTCTGGTAGAAATGCAACTCGCGAATATTGAGCGGCTTGATGACTGTGCTGTCGTTCAGCACCAGCAGTCTGGTGTGACCCCCCACCTGCACAAAAACAATTAATAATTAAATTAGTGAAATTTGTCGTCCCTACCTACTCACACGCACATTGACATGTAAGTGGCATCGCCATGTTCTCACTGGTCCTATAAAGTCAGTGCACGATTCAAGACCTATCTTCAGATTTGACAGCTTGGTATCTTAATTATTCATTGTCATGACCGTGGCATACACTAAAATTGTTTCAAATACAGGCTGTCGTTTTGCATCCTCGTCATATTCATGGAGGTAACTATACTAATGATTCTCGACCCGAATAATTTTTTTTTTTACGGAAATCGGTAAGTTTGAACCACCAGTGTCTGATCCTCGCCCTATAACCGCGCTTTCACACGTAAACAAACTTAAACGTTTCTTCGATAATTTCTTATTCCCTAAACCACTTTCCTCCGCCTATTCCGTTTTTTTCTGTTTTGAAGGCGATTATTCTAAAATACTGTCAAATTTAAAGAACTAAAAAAGTAGCGTTTATTAATTATTGACCGATCCCGTAATTCAAATTGATTATTTTATGACAACCTCCTGAATTTTGACGAGGATGCAAAACTACACCTAGTATACCCTGAAAACCCGTTTTGTCTCTACCTTGAAATATCAATAGGGTTCTACAATGTTTATTTAATTACTTGCAATTGATTACCATACTTTAAAACCCTACAAAGTATTTAACTTTTTCATTTATTACCGCCGTCACGCTTCTCTGTCACTAAACATTGACAACCTTGTACAATGTACAGGAACATTGTGTGAGTCATTTGATCGATGAATGTATTTTCGTACATGTCACCGCCGTCATCAGAGTTGAATGTGTCTTTATCTGATAACGTTTCAATTTGGGTATTGTTTTTGTGTCATAAAACAAATTCACAATACTGCGTATAAATACTTGGTCGCAAAATGGTACTTATCGCGTTGTTTACACGTAAGCAGTAATTTAGTTGGGCACGCGAGGTTGCAGTCTGTACAGTATGCATTCGATCGAATTACTTGCGAGTGAGAAATAGTGTAAAAAGTATGGCGGGTGATGCCATTGACCCGCCGCGCTGGGCTCACGCAGCACCCGGGCGCGGTGCGACGACCCTCCCGTCCGACCCGCCCCGTAACATACTACCTTTATTATTCGTGTGCATACGTGATACCTGTCTAGACGATTATAAAGCAGACCACAGATAAATTAGCGGTCATCAGGTCGTTGCATCATGCATATTCTTATTTGCATATAATCAATAAGGTAAAAAAGACTAAGACCGCAACCAGTCGCAGGTTTAGGACGCAGAATGGTACGTTGCATGGCAACTGTAGACATGACCGCCCAAATACATGCAAAGTTTATGCAAAACTAATATAAGCAGACCATACATTCAAAGACAATGGTAGAGCAGCGACTGCTCGACAGGCAGCCTGTCGCCATAGACACGTGAGTAATGAATACTCCTTGTTAATACCGTTCCGCCACGTTCCGAACAGTGCACACTGCACTGCACACCACAATAACACTACTGATATATCAACTCATTACTCCAGAAATGACTGCCCCTTCGTATTCTAAAGTACTCTATCCGAGAAATAATTCTTTAAAAAAAAGCAAGACATCCAAAAGCTCTGCGTTATTAATACCATTATCGTTGAAGTATTTGTGTAAGATACCTTTTTGGGGGTTATGGACCGGGCTCAACGACGGCAAAGTTGTTATTTAACTTTGATATCACTCCATCACTCCTATAGTAACCCTCCAAAATAGACTTGGGAACAACAACAACAAAGTTCAGTTCGGGTATGGCAACAATAAGTACTATATTAATGTTGAGAATAGTCTCCTTCACATCCCTCGATACGTATACAATTACTTGAAAGTGCTAAAGCTTCTATTTATAGGTTTAAGGCTAAATATCATAACCGCACTTGAACTGTGTTCGCGAGAAGTTAAATATAACTGAACATAAATGGAGTTTGTGTGGCTCAGACTTAGCCCAAGTTAAACAAAGTTTAAGTAAATAATAGATTAAGTTAAGGTTTAATGAATATTTTAGGCGTGCAGTCCCCTCAAATTCTAGCGTCATGGTTACAAAGGAATATTATAGGTGATGTTACTACAAGTAAACTAATACACTAATAAAGTTCCACGTCGGAAGTAACATTTCTCTGGAAGGGAAAGTTCGTAATTAGCGAAAAGTTTATTCCGACAGAATGCAGCTTTTATCTCTAGAGCATCATCAATCATATCCTAACCCTTTGACATTTCACACTTTGTTAGTCCATCTTTATAAGTCTACTTGATTACTTATTAGTGACATAGTTTCTGAAGAACTTCCTTAGTTTGACAGATGGATCCTTACTTAGCTTGATTTTATAATTTTATAACCCTTTTAATGCAATGGAATATTTTTTGTTAGATAGGCTGTCGCAGCATAATGAGTTGCACTGAATGTCAAAAATCTAAATTAGAGGAAAGAATATAACAAAATAAAGCTGGGATGGTGACCAAAGAATTGTAGAATAGACATCGATTGATCGAACTTGTCAGCATCCCATTTCAAGTGCTACGAAAACGCTACGCGGCTACGACGTAGCACACGTACGGAGGTTCTTTTTAGTGCAGAATTGTTAATCTTTATTTTGTTGTCTATTAGGTATCCGGATTTCCGCATAACAATATATTAAACATTAACAACTTCCTTTAAGGCCTCGTGCATGAATAGCATCTTAAAATAATACCCAACTGTGCTTGCTACGCAACTTGCTACTCCGGACTGCACTTTAGCTGAGAGGATATTTTTACTATAAGATACTAGCTTTTGCCCGCGGCTTCGCTCGCGTTAATTTAGAATTTGACAATGAAACTCTTAGAACACTACTAAAGTTTCTATTATAATATAATTCAATCATGATTCGAACGAAACGTGGCGCCATCTATTAGCATAAGAACGTTATTGTTGTTTTTCTCGGGAACAGTACTTTTTTTCAGGATGAAAGGTACCGTATGTCCGTTTCTGTATACGTGACTACGTTTATGCAAAATTTCAGGATGATCGGTTCAGTGGTTTAGGCGTGAAAAGGTAACAAACAAACAAACGTACTTTCGCATTTATAATATTAGTTAAGATTAGGATTCACACCATCGTGAGAAATGGAAGGAATGGGGAGAGGCCTTTGCACAGGAGTGGGAAAATACAGGCTAACTAAAATAAAAAGATTAGGATGCAATAACAGTACCTGATTGTGTAGGGGTAGCACGTCCACCTCATGTCCTTCGTCAGGCGAGAGCGGCGTATGTACCACGCTGACCGGCGCTGGCTGACCGCGCTTGCGGTCCGCGCCGCGCCGCTCCGGCTCCCCCATACCCCAGCCGAGAGAGTACACCATCACTTCGGCCGAGCCACCGCCGCCGCTGTCCACCTGAACGACAAAAAACACCTCATTAAATAAGAGTACTCGCAAATAAGCTGAATTGGGAAGAGCAAGACACGCAAAAGCAGCTAGCTTGTAGCTCTGCTAATGCAAGTTGCAATCAGGCTGACTAACAACAAAATGAGATTGGGCCAACTACTACGTACTTGGGTAAAAGCAAGGAAGAAGGTAGATATCAGGATTGAGTATTTCCCAAAGACAATACGTGACAGGTACGGAGACTAGACGGGAAATGATCGTATGTTAGATATAATCTATTGAGGTAAAATACACAATTTTTAACGCACATAGCACTAATAAGTGCGTCTTAACATGAAGTGATGTGGGCATTTCCTCTCAGTGGAAAACCCTGACCACAAAAACAAAAAACCGATCAAGTGCGAGTCGTACTCACACGCACACGGGGTTCTGTAGCACTACACAAAATAATAAAAATATTTTGAAGGCTCATTCATATGTTGAATTGTATTACATTCAACAGCAAAACTAAATTTGTTTTTCATAGTATGTTAATGAAAAATAAAGTTACTGCTGCAGTTTGATGGAAAGTCCCATATCTCAAAAACTAAACATAAAATCTTATTCAAACCAATTTTCGTTGAAGGTTTTTTTTTACGTTCTACAATCCTACATTTATTCAAAATTTTCCTTCTCTTACTTTAGAAAACAAAGAGGGGGCGGGGGGGGCGACACATTTTACCACTTTGGAAGTGTCTGTCTTTTAAACGATTGACTTTGAGTAAAAATGGTTTTAGGAACCTCGATGTCATTTTTAAAGGCCTATCTATAGACACCGCACGCACAGGTTTGATGATTTTTATTTTTTTACTTTCGGTTCCATGTATCCGTATAGCCCCCCTTAATCTTTTAATTTTTTTATTTTGTGTAATAATTGTAAAACGGTTTACAGAATACATATACTTACCTACCAAGTTTCGACTGTGTAATCTAATAGTTTCGGAATAAAGTGGCTGTGACATATGGACGGACAGACAGACATGACGAATTTATAAGGGTTCCGTTTTTTTCCATTCGGCTACGGAACCCTAAAAAAGTAGCTAAAAGACACGACTGGCGAAGACTGACCTTATAGTTAGTAATAGTTACGTAATTAATCAAATAAATCGAATGTAAACGTGTGTGATGTCATGTCTACCAGAGATCTATCATCCACTGTCTGTAACTTACCCGTCGTTAAAAACAATTATTAAATTATTTAGATAATTATGCCATTCAAGTGTCGCCACCAGTCAATGTTTTCTACGCCGATATCTTGGAATGTGCAATGTTCGTCATTTATTGCTCACAAGTTACATACATGGGGAAATACCGAACAAAAGAGTTGCTTCGTCTTATAAATATTGCGACACTTTTATATAACCGTGCATTTAGAATAAAACATGTTTCCCGTTATGGCTAAGAAACGTAGCCAATAAAGTCTAGTTCGATCGGATCAACTTGACGCAACAGTACTTACTACAACGATATTTCCTAATTAATTACATAACATGAAACATTTCCATAAAATTTAACAAAAATTGCGACACGTTGTTCTTGTTACAACCATATTAGAATAGAATTATGACAGCTTATTCACCCAATATGATATTCTAAAAACTTAGTATGTTACTGTTTCTGATACGAATTAAATGAAAGACACTCTCAAATGTTTACATAACACAAATCAATGTTGCCTATCTACCTGTCCTATGGTATCATTGCCATTGTGACAATAATAGCATCTTATTAGAAAATTAGAGAACGCGACAAACAACGTTTATCATCTTACTAATTTATGTAAATTGTATATCTTAAATAACTTGGTATTGATGGAGCTTAAATCCTTCGCATGAGGAGTTCGTGACGATTGCAGACATCTTAATTAAACTGACCTCAATGTTTAGTAGCTACAAGCTAGAAACCCTCACCGACGCTACGCTCAAATCGCGCTAACTTTGCAACGAGAACGGTGCATATAATAAAATTGTAAGACCAATTAGAATTGAAAGTTATTATTTATAAAACCAAGTGTATTGATAGACGAGAGTTCATGTCGAGTTCAACGATTGTTTCATTCATTGACAGTCGGACAAAGGCTAGGGATCAAGCAGCTCAGTTTGCAGCAGACGAGATACAAGTGGCCACGACTAGTTATAAATGTTACAATCAGTAAATGTCAGATTGGTAGACAGGGCCTTCGAATGCTTTTTAAATGACTAGCAACTAAACTAGTCGGCAACTGCCCGGGCAGCCCGCAGCCCGACAGCTTATTATCTTTTATTTTATCCTCTCACTCGATGCTGGCACGTTTTGTGTGTAAAGGGCACGACAAAGCAATCCAGAGTTCTCTACAATGTGCACAAGGCGCTTGACCTCCAGATGCCTCAGTTATAAATGCGTTTGTTACGTCTGCTGCCTCTTTAAATTAGTTAAACAAAAACACCAGCTACATAACATCTGCTCTTGAGCACGCGTGTTCTTTCTGGTTCATGTTCAAAGTAAACATTGACGTGTTTACCATATTCTTTGTTTATTTTATCGATGATTGTTTATTGTGACGCACCGGTAGCGTGACTTCTTTCGATACTCGATGTCACGTCGTCGAGATTGCGTAGCGCGACAGGAGCTTGCCAGCGCGGCCGCCCGCGGCGTCACCAAATTAGAAGCGAAACCGCGGCGCATCTGTTCTCGGGTATATTTGTATGACGCGTATGCCCCGCCTCTCCGATAGTCCCGAGGTTGGCCGACGAACCACCTACCACTACTATGACAACACGTCACATCTCCGGGAAATACTGAAATAGAGTACCCAAAAACTACACGTCACCAAATCATATGGTTACAAACAACAGCGATAGTTTGCCAGAATCTGAACCGAAATAATCTAACATAGTCTTTCTTATGTAATAATAGGTAGCTGTAGCTCTACAGTTCAAAATAGGTACAGATCTCAGTAGGAGACTTGAATTATTTGTCCAGGTCTACATTATTATCGACGAGACCTTCAAACTCTTGATAAGAGGAATATTGTATGCGTATGTGCTGTATCGGATCCTTTTGCGTGTCAACGCTACGTATGCTCAAAGCTCGCAAGAATTTTAAATGTGACGAGAAGCGAATGTTTGTAAACGCACGGCAATAAGGTCATGTATGCTGAGAACCGGATGGGACCGGTTTGGAGAAGACGAGGAGCCGTTGTTTCGACATAGATAGTTAAATTTACACGAGTAGTAGACAGCAGACAACCGGAGCAACTGTTATTGTAACTATTACGGGTTATTACGTAACGCTAATGGGAATAGAACGTTATGCGGAGACGTCTCGATGTCCGTCCGATCTAATCACACGGCCTGTTAACTCACAGGCAGATTAAATTCTTCTACCAGTAACCGATCATGAAAAACCGCGGACAATGTTGTGGTGAAAAATGTAATCAGATTTACCAAAGAACTTTAATTAAGGAACAAGGAAGACGTGAACGACCAATTCACTAAGTTTTTTAGGTGGATCAACTCCTCAAGGTAGATAGTTCAGTAATCGAATGAAGCAGAAACAATTCCATCCAAGTACAATGACAATATTTGAAATACCGGTCAACATAATAAGAACTTTTTCTTATTCAAAATACGTATTTCACAAGAATTATCAGGTTTACAAAATATTTTTACCAATATAGATGTGTTAGGTGTCGAACGATACAGTCATCATTGATAACAGCGACTCTCCAAGGTTGAGTGTATTGTTTAATTAGCCTTTTGTTTTTCAAAATGTTAAGTATTTTGGATACTTATGCACAAGAATGTGATACAACGACCCTGACGTGAAAAACGATGCAGGAATTCAAGAATTCTGAGCATCCAGTCGTATATTTCTGTATATAGGGTCTAACTTTTTAAACACGAAATATTTCAAGAGTAACTTCTACAAGTCGTAAAGTCGCCATAGCAACGAAAAAAAATTTTTTATCTGAATGTTTTTATTTTTACGAAATTATTATAGTTCTAAATATTCTTGCGACATTTTGCATAAAACCTTTATAAACTTTAAACTTACTTACTTACTTTTACTTTTTTAAACTTTTTTTTACTTTTTAAACCTTTAGACAGTATTTATTTTGTGGGTAAAGTAATTTTTTTTTTTTTTTTTAATAAAAATACACTTAGATAAAAAAAAAATTTTCGTTGCTATGGTAACTTTACGACCTATAGAAGTTACTCTTGAAATATTTCGTGTTTAAAAAGTTAGACCTTATATATCATTGATATCTCCTTGTGGGTTGACAACATTATTTCCAGAGGCCCCAATTTATTCAAGTTTAATTCAAACATTGTATTCCTACCGATTCAAATGACTAAACTTTACTTTGTTATCAATGACAGTGTTAATTACAAAGTCATTGATTATTTAGTAACAACGCTAGAGTTGTTTTACAAAAATGTAAATCAATATGTAGAACCTACGGTAAACTTGTTAATAAAATTCACCTATTTAATGTTGCAGTAATGACAGCAAGGAACCGGGATAACCTAGAAAGTGAGAGGCCGCCATGTACTTGCACTGGTAAATTTGGGTCACTAGGTTGCGCCAGTATGCGGTTACAACTAGTGTTTTCAGTTGAACATATAAATTCAACAAACTTAAAAACAATGTAGTCGAAAATGAAGTCTGAAGTGAAGAATTTGAAGAAAGTGTGAATAGCTTATAAATTACAACAGAATTTGCAATAAAATCGCCAAGAAGAAAGCTAATATTAAAAGAAAGGACATTGAACTTGATAAGTTGAATATTGAAGATCTAAAAAACGCTGGTAATAATACATTTAAATGTGATCACGAGATAATGGAATGCGCCAAAGTGCTGCACCTCAAACATTTGCCAATAGTTATTCTAGATTGTTTTGTACCTGTTGCTATCCGAAGCCAATGATCATCAATAAAGAGAACATTAAACTCACAACATGGCGGTGTACAAGTCTACATGAAGCTAAAGAAATTATTCATGTGCAGGAAGACACGCGGTTCGGATTCCCAGTACTTTGATCAATGCAACCATCCGTGACCATCCATAGGCGACCGATATTTATATCCGTCCGCCGATATTAATAGCATTACCGGAATGAAGCATTATTGATTTTGTCAGTCTCAAGTACTCCCTCCCACAGGCAGTCCACATTTAGCCTGATTAATATTCTGCGTACTATAATTTTTTTTTTATTAAATCTGACATTTTGATAAAAAATATGTATGCTTGCGATTCTGTAGTACTCTTCTCTGCGTTCAAAGAAAAGTTTGTGAGCACTGTTTGTCTTTCAGCACATTTTTCACAAACGTCAAAATGTCTACGATATCATAAACAAGACATGTCTTGCTTTTACTTATTTCTATTGTAATGTGTTTGTTTCTAGAATAGAGCTGTGAAACGACGATAAAGAAGGCTCGTCCATCATCGTCATACTTGGCGAGGATCGGGACAGTGTTGGTTTGAATGAAAACACTCCAATCGAGCCAAACGACTGACTCATCATTTTCATTCACGGAAATTTGTTTTTAATTTGTCGCAATAGTAAGTAGTGAGTAGCTACTAGCTACCTTATGAATGAAATCAATGTGAATTGCGGACTTGACCTCGGCATATATCGATAATTTTCGCTCAGTTGCGCAATAAATTAGCGTATTACATAAAAAGCGCGAAAGAAATAGACGCTTTTCTCTCTTTGCGACTAAAAAAATCAAATCACGTGTGCGCCTACGCGAGTACAAGTGTATCATGTGCCTTGAGCTTGACCTGACTACCGTGACAAAAAACTGTATGTACCACTAACAAACAAACGATTACATAATGATCTGCAGGTGGTTTACATCTGTAATAGCTATGTGCTGGATCGTTAATGTTGAATGGTTTTACACTCCCACACTCAATTAGCTGTCACAATTAGTACAATAAGTAAGATGCGGAGCTGATTGTTCGTAAATTGGTGGACGTGAGTTAAGTGCGATTACATCGAGTCGTCACGCGGTGGCCCACGCGCCTGTTGCAGTGTGCCACGCCAACTGCAGCCATCGTGCCAGCTTTAATTACTTCAACGATATGCTTCTACAGCGTGATTGATTGATGCTCCGGACATTCTAAGATAGTAGTATCTCGTCTACATAACAATGCGATGCATAAAGCGGGACGGGTTGATAATGTTTGTTATTCTAAACATGACACAGTTTCCGCTTGTTTATAAACTTAATGATCAAATTGCACTTGGGAAGTGGCATAAAAATTATCATACTTAGTACCAGCAGGAAACGATAATGCAATATTCAGTGTCAGTGCAGTAGACTTTGTTACGAAATCGAAGCGGAACAAAGCAGCAGGCTCTGTGGTTTCGATGGAAAATTCCACGGAGCTTTCTAGAGCCCCTCGACTCGGAGCACGCAGCCTTACGACACACGACGGAGCCGAGTGCTGCGCCGGCGCAGGTCGAGCTCGCATCGACACTTTCACTGTATGCGATCAATGCAAACCTAGCACTACATACAGCAATGCAAGACCTTACACTTTCGACGAGTCTTGCTCTATTAAAAAGGACTACATTATGAAAGGCGTTTCAGCATAGACAAAAGATTTAGGTACCTCAATAAAACATAGGCCTTCGAGGGGGTGCATTCTATGCAATCGACCTGATATTATTCGATACAATGACAAACTGTGAAAAAATTTAATATTCATTGAGTGTTCAACTGGTTTTACAAGTCTGACAGGTATATTTCTAACTGACAAATTAACCTTGTACGAAAATTCAATGACAGTTAATGAAAAAATGTAACTAATGAGTCTTCAACGCTCATGTACCCGACGTACATAGCATCTCATGTGTATATTTAGATGGTTATATGCATGGACATTATGAAAACAGAAAGGTAAATAAACGAATTGTAAGATTATGAAAGATCGCAATAACCCTGAAACTGCAGAAAGATTTTCAGGCAGCTATAAAAACGTATAAAATTGATCAAAACAGAAACATCATCATAACAATGGTTCACAATCAACGTAAGTAATATTTAACACATACAGGTCACACTGAGATGAGCAAACATTTACGAAAATGTCGGCCTTGTGCAACCTTTATGGTTCAGATAATTTATAATGTTGATTACATAATCTTTTTCTTCGAAACAGCATTTTGGATCATTACTGGGGTTCATGGTCATTCTATACGTAAACGATGATAGATGAATTTTGAAAAATTATTCAGTCACAAGATATTCAATTGTGATGCAGCTATGAATAAGGCATTTTTATTAATAAGGCACTATTTTAAACGGCACTGGCAAATACTGTAATTGTCAAGGCTCTACTCGAACCTCATGGGTCATAAATGGGGCTACTACTACTGTTAACTTGTGTCATCGACTGCTGGGAAAAGGCCTCTCTCCATGACTTCCAAATTCTTCGATCCAGAGCCAATGTGGACCACTGGTCGTTAGTTTTGTCCAGCTCGTCCCGCCATCTTCTGCAAGGTCTACCGCGTCGCCTTCTGGCTGTGTCAGGGCTCCACATCGTGGTTATTTTGGCCCACAGCTCGTCGGGCATGCGACAGACAAGGTCAGCACAGTCCCACTTTGGATTAGCGGCTTTTTGAGCAACGTCATTAATTTGTGTTTTGGAGCGCAGTGTGGTGTTGCGTACATGGTCGGTAAGTTTGACGCCAAGGATACTGCGCTCCATTGCACGTTGGCAAACCTTGAGCTTGGATAAAAAATTAAAAATGGGAAGAATGCACATGTCCATGATTTTTCGCTTGAGTGACAAAGAAAGATTACCTTTCATAAGCTCTTTCATGGCTTTGTATGGGGCTAGTAGAAAGTAAATAAAGAGAGCCCTAATATGGCTTGACGCTGACAGATGATAGTTAAATATGCCTTAAGCTGATGAACTTACCGGAATAATTATATGTATGTATTTGTCCTAACTGCAGATGAAGCTACTGCTACTACTTCCAACTTCAAATAACATGGAATATTAATGGAGCTACTGGAGTGACTAACAGGGGATGGATCTCTAGTATGTCTCAAATTGCTTGTAAAGCGAATACTTCAAACCACAGGGCACGTAATAGGGACTAGACAAAACTAAACAAGATAAAGCTCTACGTTTCACGGTGAGATGCAGAATATGCAGATGATGCGATAACATACTCCAAACTACACTAGGTATAAATGGACCTAGTTAAAACTTAAGATGACACAGTGTCTCCAAATGAATAAAATTTGGCAACCCATCACCTAACAGATGTTAGTACAACAACACTTCTCAATCAACTCTTCCGACTTGTACGTCATCATTAATATTAGGTTAAACATTCTGTTTTTGTTTGTTGCAAGGTAGGGTCCACCAATCGACGGATCCCAGGTGATTGGTAAAACTCAATCCCAGCTTTCAAAATGTCCAACCAGAATAAACAGTCTCTCTTTACTTTGCTTGTTTGTCCAGATACTCCAAATTGTATAGAAGTTTTGTTTAAAAGTATAATACTGTTTATTTAAAAAAAAAACAATATTTGTATTTGATAAGAAACCTTGTGAAAATTCTTAAATAACACGTTTATCAGAACACTTTATTCTAGTAAGAACCAAAATAGAAACCGTTAGCTGAAGTAAAGTTGAATAAATACATTATGAACATAGGATTAGCTTGATTTTACATTGTTGGTAGTCATTTACATGGCAACCAAACACAAAATAAACGAGCGGAAACATCTATATCAAGTGCAGATTTTGATAAACACACATGTCCGGTTCCTATGCTGTTGCCAAGCGTCTGTTTACTCATCAAACGTTCATTGATTTCTGCAGTTACATTTCGAAGTATAACAAACATTCGGGTCGACAGCAGTCGGAATGTACTCGTGTTAGCGCGAGTAGATATCGATTTGTTGTACAATCGTATTGAAATTCAAAAGTCAATTTTAACCATGAAACAAATTGATTCGTTTACTAGCACACCGTCACCATTCGAGATAAGTGGCGCTCTAGAGCGCGTAGTGGGACGGTGACGTCGGCCGTGGTGGTGGCGCGACTGGCGACGCGGTACGGTGTCGTCACGCGGTACCACGGTGCATCCACTTGTTCTTCGGCTTGCACTACTAATAAAACCACACATCAGCCACCCGGCGATCCATCACCAGATTCATTCAAACCAGTTTCAATCCTTATTAATAATTCAGCATACAACTAATTGAAAATCAGACGGATGGACACACTACGAAAAAAGAAAGCCAAAACAAAATCGACAAATTAAATGACGGATTAAGTCGCGTGTATGTCGTCATTAACTCACTTGACTATAAACTTCCTTGAGCCCGCTCGTGGTGAAATCCCAATTTGGAACACGTTCGCGATGAAATTGTCCGACTCTATCACAAGCACAACCACTACAACTGACACAGAATATTACTCAACACACAGGAACCGAACTAGGTAGAGAGCCGAGCGATGTAACACAGTTTACAGATGATTCTCTACTCTTTCGTGTTCACCAATATAATACATGGGCAATTTAAAACAGGTTTTCTTTGTTGAAGCGTAGACTTGCACAGAAAAAATCAACGCAAAAATAAAAGTAGCGCTCCGAACCGCGAACACTTGTTTCTCTTGGCGTTGCGCACTAGTGACTGAGAGACGATAGCGGGCGAAGCGCGAACCACGAATCAATGTTGCGCAGCAGGCCGCTGTGTGCCGTATCTGTGAACAGAGGTCGCACACATCGACGCGCGGGATACCCGACCTAGCCGGAACAGCAGGGGACGGCATTGTCTCGCCACGGGAGCCCGTCTGGAGGTACCTGTCCGACCACTACTGGGCCGTGTAAACGAACCCCATTTGACCCCTGTAACATTACAATATGGGGATTAGGACGGAAAAGCTACTGTTTGTTCCGGTGGCCGACGTAACGCAATAACAAACGCAGCCCGTATAGGACTCCAGACACTTAGGTGATTATTATTCACCAAACAGCGCATATTTATCTACAATAAGCTATTGTTATTTAACAAGGTTGGTACTTTTAAACTTCTAATTGAATTACAAATTCAGTTATTTTCCATGCGGTACTCCTACTCAACTAAGAATACATTACACTTTTCTTAACAAGGCATCTTTAGAACATATACCAGAAAAATCAACCACAAAATGATTTCGAACATCCGAGAGCTAGCACAAATCAGATCGTATGGGAATGAACTCGTGAGAACTAAGCAAAGCAGCGTGTGAGTTAAAGTTGCTCACAAACCATAAAAACATTTCCTAGAATATATAGCCATCATATCGTGTAAGTATCAGCTTTATGCTGCAGACGCTCCACAACTGTTATCTGTTCATAACACCGGTTACTGTTACCACATAACAAAAACATACGAACGTATGCTGATCAGATTGTATACAGTCCAAAGTTGTAGTTTTCCAACACATAATGCAATACGTAGTTGAAACTAGTCAACTCGATCATTGCAGTTTATGGCAACCTAGTGGTGAAGCAACACATAGGTTTACCAAATAAACATTTAACGATGCTAAGGTAGCTAATTCACAGAACATTAGTATAAATAAAGATACAAAAGATTGCCATTGAGCACCCACATGAAACTGCCAAAATTTGCAATCTGGCACCAGTTACTGACGCAATAAAATAATAATAACCACGTCTCGGAGGATAGCATGTGTAAAAGCGCAGTAAAGTAAAAATAACAGAGTCAGATTTTGTGGAAATCATGGCCCAGGAAAAATCGCAGCGACGTCATGGTCAAGCCAAAAATCTTTATAATTTTGCACCTGATTCCGTGCCAGTCCCTGGTTTGATCTGAACGCAACTACGCATTAGAACTCGCATACGCATCGAATCCAGAACTACTTTTAACAAGTTATTTTTATCCCTTCACTAACATAAACCAACAGGAAGCTTTCATTCGCAAAGTCGTACATTAAAGACATATGAAAAATCAATAACGTGCCCCGGCTATAGCAAGGAAGATTATTTCATTGGTCGGTACGTATTCATTCAGAGCAGTAATGGGGCATTGACGTTGTCTTATATCAGTCTGCCCAGACGCTATTCGAAAAGCAAAAGGACCACTTAGTGTATAGTCAGTTAAGAAAGAATTCGAAACGATACGAATTTATCATCTACTTCAATTATGAGGTGCCAGTAACAAAAACGTATAAAACGTTTAACGTATAAATTGGGATGAGAAAATCATCCGAGAGTTTCGTACGTCATTAAAACCAGTTCCACTTGATCAAAACATTTGTTTGGCTTTAGGAATAAATTAAGCGACAAACGTTTAGGATTTGCTAACAATAACAAAGTTATAAAATCTAACCAAAATCGTTGTTTGGTAAAACCGTTAATTTGTGATACGTGTTTCTTATTAAAATCTTGGATGAATAAAGTTTTGTAGTTTTTTATGCACATGGCGGGGGCGAACGCTTACAATCTGATTGTTCCAGTGGTGAATCTACCGTGACAATCAATTTTCATGTCAAAGATGAGAAAGCAATCAAATCCATAAGTGTTTTTATTCACATATGCGTTATAAGGATGGGGAGCCTCTCTAAGACGACAAAGCGCTTGACGTTGTCCCTTTCAATGGCACATACACAATGGCTCATTGAATAGCCAGTTTTAATGATAAAACGCTTTCTCTAATGAAAAAGGTCAAGTCACAATAATTAGCCCGGCGCTATCTGTCACCGAGCCAACCCCTGGCTTTATGACATGCCTTTGTGTAAGCCCGCTCTGAAATGTCACTCCACGCGGCTTCAGAACAATATAGGGATTAGAAATCCTAAACTGCTCTAAATGAATTAGAGCCAAGGTAGAGAAGCAGATTCCGATGTTATAATTAATTTTCATTTTTCCACTGTTGTTGTCAATACATTATTATGTACTACGTATTTGTTTATTCGATTAATAAATTCCAAATATAATCCTAAATCAAAAAATCAGCTAGGCTCATTCAATAAAATCTACAATCACGAAAAGCGACTTCACAGTCTGCTGCAGAACATCACCACAAAAAAATACAAACACAATTTTTATTGCATCAGCAGAGACTTAAATATCATCATCAATTATTTTATTTAAATCCAATATATTGTTTCGACAAGTTAGTTTTTAACATCAATAAAATCCGTACCGAAGCTTTGGCCTTACCTCGTCAAACCGTGCAGAATTAGTAGCCGCAAAGCTTATGTCGGAGCTGTGAGCTCCCGCGCCCGGGTAGGACGTCCGCCGCGCACCTGACACCAACATCGTATGGTTCACAAGTGCTTCACAGTACCTCTCTAGAGCACAGATTACCGTGGGCACATTACTTAACAGATAAGATAACAACTGTGTGTACTTTTGTGACATATTGCAAAAATGTAACTTGCGAAACTTTGTCCGATCGTCTTATTGTATCCATTGATTGATGATCCTAGCACAACTTTGTGATATTTTAGGTTTTATAAAGGTAGAATTTTGTTAGCTGTTCAAATTCAAGCTTACTAACGAATTGCACAATGTTAAAACAACGGCGACTAGAGAAACACACGGAGGGCTTGTAGTTGGGTTGGGACACCACTCAATATGGAGAAAGTAAACAAGAGTCAGCCGTATGAGTTGGCATAAGAAGTGAAGAACAATAAAAGGAGATAATATAATATTACGCATAACCAATTTAAATTCTGTTAAACGTTACGATTATGCAAATATTATGTAACAATTTTCAAATCGGATTAAAACTTGGTTTACTAACAATCAATGTTTGTACGAACAAGATACGTAGCTAGTTAAAATTTTATGTGCAACTAAGCCAATATTAGAGAAACAGTAAATCCTTCACCTGGTATTAACACATACTATAGAAGCTTATATTTCACAATACAACCTATTAGCTCAGCTAAGATTATACGTATTATCTTTACCATAATAACAATGATAACGGCAGGTTCAACTCGGATTAAGTGGTTAAAATTTCCATTACAAATCATGGGCTAAGATAACAAATTCAATAACATTGCAGAATTTCTTTGTAGGCAAGTGCTACTGCGAAATTAGCATATATTGTATTAATCCTAAAACAGTCAAAATTGAATTTATTAAATACACCAAATGCCTCATTAACCTTCACCTTATCGGCAAAACACCAAATATAGATCGCGTGCAAACTGTACGAAGCGGCACCCTTATCAACGTGACATCATGAATGACCGACCAGCGAATTACTAAATTGTACCCAAATCCTAACAACTAAACATAATAAACATTGTTGTTTTTCGACGACTTTTGCGACGCACTGAAGGATATCTAACATTTGAAGAACGCACGAAATACATTATACGTTCATGACCAACAAGTAAATAATCCAGATTACGAAATTATTTGTTATTTTCACACGTATTGTATCAATGCATTCTGTTAATCGTTATAATCGTCCAATAACTTTTGATAAAGGAATAATTTTCAATGGCAACCACAAGATTTCTACAGGATGTAGATTATTTTGATATCATTATATTTAACATACGCATCTGGTGAACAAAGCACGTTTCAGAGGCCGCTTGCAATCTCTTTCTCAAGACTACTGACAAAAATTCAACCACGGGTGAATTCCCCCAAACATTTTGGCAATTTTCCAAAGCACACCCCGCAGTGCTAATTAAAGTATGTCCACACGCTACAAACGATTCATTCTTAGCTCAAACCGAAACAGTGGTTAGATAAAATTATACTTTCCCAGAAATGTGACTTCAATTCCCGTTGGGAAGACAAAAGGACCGCCGCAGCTACATGAAGTCCTAAATTAATATCGTTATAGCAGTTCTTCATTGTTGCGAATTTATTGTATTCGTTGCGAAAATTTCTGATTCATTCGTCAAAGAGTTTCCAAGAAAATTATGCGTCACGTTCCTCCTCAAGTTTATTTTCACTAGCCTAAAGAGGACAGACAAGAAATAGCCACGAAATTTTCAAGAAAATAAAGGATGGTTATGTACCTTGGACTTGGATAATTTCTCCCAATGACCATATGACTTTTTAATGTGAAACTAGAGCCCACCCCTGTTTAGAAATCAGAATCATACGATTACGTTCTGCTCATTCCATTGGGGACAAGGGCAAGACTCAACATACATTTTTATAGGCCTAATAAACGATGAAATATAAGAAAACTAAAAATGTATAGTAATAAATATAAAAAACGTACAGATAGTTTTTGTAATTTCTGATAAGAATCGTCTGGATGTCAATGTCAACACACAAACCGAGCATAATGCATGCATTGATTTTAAAGTAGTTCGCATGCACAGCAACACGGTTTCAAACGACAATTCACAAATACTCATATACACTTCATCAGAAATCCTATTTTCAATCTCCTGTTTATTACCAATGTTTGTTCTATGCTATTGCTTTCAAGTCTCCAAATAGAACTGGTTAAAACGATCAAAGCTACGATTTTGAGAAAATATCTGAAGGTCTTGTTGATGCAGCTTGGAGCCAAATAAATTGATACGATTGAAATATTAATTGGTATCTTAGACGAAACAGACTGGTCAGGAAGCATTGAAAATTATGATGAAGGTTCACGAAAATAATTTGTCAATCAGTTTAGATTGAAAAACAAACATCTGAGTACAAATATAAATCTGGAATTCCCGGAGATATGGTGCCATATTATTTTAATCTCGTGAGTCGTGACAGGCTTAAAGATGACCGATTGATTGTTGAGGTAATTCCATCTGTAGTCTAGTCCATTTATTCCGTGTTAAAGTAAGACAATAACTTTTCTCTGCTATTTTTTTCTCGCCTTCGAAAAACATTAGATGTATAATTTAATCGCAGACAAGACTACCCTTATATCGTATAAAGTGCCATCTTTATGACACCATGTTTATCGGTAGAGGTGGTACCGTGCACCTCGCCACATACCTGCTACGGATTGTTACCACGAATAGCAATAGTATTTGCCTTAGGAATAGCATGTAAATCGCGTATTATTAAAAAGCATTGCCTTAAAAGGACTCCATAGCAACCGTTTACCTTATTTGGTCCTTCGGTACAAAATCGAATAAATAGCTTTCACTTACTCTTCCATGTTAGATTCTAATTGAACAGCTGCTCGGGTCGATCTTTAGATCGATATTTAGATTAAAGATCGACCCGAGCTGTGGATGGGTGACCACATTACATACCGAGTTTCCTCCGTGCCTCGGAAAGCACGTTAAGCCGTTGGTCCCGGCTGTCATTTGTAGATCCTTGACAGTCGTTACAGGTAGTCAGTTGCCCAAAAAGTCTGACAACCAGTCTTACCAAGGGGTATCGTATTACCCAGTACTAACTGGGTTGTTTAGGTCAGATAGGCAGTCGCTCCATGTAAAATACTGGTATTCAGCTGCATCCGGTTAGACTGGAAGCCGACCCTAACATAGTTGGGAAAAGGCTAGGCAGATGATGTTACATTCTAATATTATACATAACTTCACTATCGTTTTGCCTTTCCGTGTCTATTTATAGAAACAAACATAAACGTATGCTGTGTACGTCATCAATGATAAGTAAATAAACAATATTTTGTTTCTTTAGACTTCATTTGGTATGTCGTAGGTAGAACAATAACGTCAATTTTTCTGTTGTCTACAAATCATATCCGTTATCGCTTTGGATTCCTTAGAAAATTCAAACAGTTTCCAAACATGAATGAAAAACGACTGCGTGTTGTTCGGGTACCATTAAATATTTAAAGTATACGGTCGTGGCACGTGTCGATCTGAAGGTCAAATAACTAAGGTCAAGTGTTAAGCATTGTACATGGTCGCTTGAAATGTGATAGTATCCGTAGGGCGACACTTCCTAATCCTATTTAAACGTAGTGTATCATAGTTTAGTTGACATTGTTATAGTCCACATTTCCCTTTAAAAAAATACTTTATTAGTCCCTTAAGGCGATCCTATAAAAATGTTGGCGCACCCTATTACGACACATTGAATACATTTTGGCTGTCCAAAAAAAGTCCCTACGCAAATAAACTTTCAGTTTTAATTGTTTTTTATTCCTTCAAGTCATTCGGAGACTTTAGTACAGACACGTGAGGTCACAAACTAAGGTTAAGGTTAAATCGACCATCATTTATCCTCAAGTTTACCGACTTCCGCAACGATGAAGAGTTTCGGGTTATTGCAATGTAGGTTAGACATGCGCACATCCGTTCATTTCTCGACCATCGGCCACTTCACCTGGGACTTTAATAATATTGAGAGAGCTGAAACTAGCGGCACGATGATGAAGTGAATATGTTTAATATGTAAATGGTCGAGTCCCGCTATTATAGGCTAAGTTTAGACGAGCATCGCGTGAGGAGCCGAGGAGGCAAGGTAGGCGAGCGTCGAATAAACTCTGAATATTTTATAAGAGACAATGACGCAGGTGCAAGTGGATGTAGACTAGCTTTCAAGTGGAGACCTATACAGTTCAGTGATGTGCTTAAAAATTTAAGAGCATGTATACACAAGCGAGCAAGTAGCAACATAGCACAAGTGACATTATAATGATGCAGAAGAGTTGTGGACTTTTTGAAGTTTTGAGATCTTAGTTTATTTAAGGAATGATTACTTGGAATTCACTATACAACGAGTCTTGTATTATGTGGTTTTAGATACAGCCATTTCTCGAGTATTCTCAGAAACACAACAGATATTCGACATGTTTGCTTTTTTTTTAAAGATTTTTAGTTTGCCCAGAGGCACTCCGATACCAATTCTAAAAACACGATTGTGTAACAGAGGCACAGAGACAATTTATAAGGGATTTAAAGCGAAGCAAGCAACGCCCACCTAACGCCTACGCTTCGACCGTGATACCCACGCAATATTCACCCCTTAGCTGCCTCCCACACTGTACTCTATCCAATATTAAAGGGCAACGCATAAATGTAGTTTATGTTTGTCACGATGAAAGCTCTTAGCAACACTTAAGTAAGACTAAAAAAAAAAAAAAGTAAGACTTAAGGAAGATCCACAAAAGCTTCTCAACGTCTCAAGGTTGGTCTGGGATTGCCGCAGTGCGATTCCCGTCTCCCGATAAATCAGCCTCAAGGTCAGAGAACCGCTCCGAGACATCCCGAGGACGCCTCATTCCCTTATGAGAACGAAGGAATTTCGGGAATAAGGTTACTTTATTATGTGGGAGAATTCTCCACAACTTTGCGGTTCATACGACGCTACGACTATATGTTATCGAATTCCCGCAATATGAAGTTAGTTGTATGAGTAATTTTGTCAAAATCTAATGTATCCATACTAATATTATAAATGCGAAAGTAACTCTGTTTGTTTGCTACCTTTTCACGAATAAACGGCTGATCGGATCGTAATGGAATTTGGCAAGGAGATAGATTACATCCCTGGGAAGGACATAGGCTATGTACTTCTTTTCCACGCGAACGAGGTCGCGGGCAACAGCTACTTATGTATATGGCAGGCCTTTAGGTCTGACTTGTTCCTTATAAAAAATGGTCCTCTTGACACCAAAGCTATTATTATAAAATAAGATGGCCGGAGTTTATACTCTCCCTTGAAATACACCAAGCCATATTACTTACACTTAAACGAATTGTATGTAAGTTATGTTAAGTTATGTTACAATTACAGCGGACAGAATTATTTCTAGATTTCGCTAGTTCTAGTTGAACGAAATTTAGTTTTACAATAAAGAACAAAGTTCAATAATAAGGTAATAAATACATGAAAAAAATATTGTTTTTGCAATTGTGCCTGCTGCTAATGACGTACCGTCTCCTCGATGGTTTTCTTTTGAGAGTTCAGTTATTATACTCATTTTCATTTTGTTGATCAGTGATGTAATTGCATCACACTCACATTTCAACGCAATTTTTTTGGCATTTTAACAAAATTCATTGCGTTAGTCACGTTTTCTAGCAGATGATTTTTTCGAACATATTATGAACCAATTAATGAGAAACCTTCAATATCCTTTTGATTCTGAAAAAAGTTGAAATACGCAAGGTATTATTGACTGTCGAGAACATTTTCGAACTTCGCAAAGTCCTGAAAGTATATTAATTTATCTTTGCTTCCATATTGAAATTAAAACTGCAGCGATTTAGAGAACATTACCCTTTCGGGTGCTAGCAGACTACGTCACGTCACTCATGCATTTGGACTTATCACAAGCCAATAACACAATTCCTTCACGCTTTTGACCTTACTCAAAATACTAACTCGCAAACGCATACCACTTTAATTTATCTGTACCGGTACTTTATCAAAGTATTTCTTGAGAATATCACGGTGATTCATTGACGAAAAATAATTATAGATTTGTACCTAAGTAAGTATTATCTAATGAGTCATTGCCTTACCGGAACTACAGTATGTACCTAGAAACATTTCGATGCAAAATCAACGCTTTAGCAAGCATGTTTTAATAAATTTAAGCATCTTACTCAAGAGTCACACATCTATATTAGTCACATCGCATAGTTTATATGTTTTTGTCTTTTGACCATGGTTTCTTACACGTGCCAATAGACTATTAGGAAAGTCACGTTTCTGTCGAGTCTCGAGTAAAAAAACGATCATTATGTCGGCCAATACATGAATTAATCTTGATAAAGTTTCGAATACATACATTCATTGCGCGTTGCCGGGCTGAAGACGTGCCACGAAGTTGAATGGCTGTAATTTTTCACGAAAAGAAATTTTCGATTTTTCAAATTGGGGCATTCTATCACACATCTTACTTTTCTTAAGATTTGTGCCAACATTTCCTTTTACATTCATTATCTGCCTAGCCTTTTCCCAAATACGCCTAGCCTAGCCTTTTCCCAACTAACAACATTTCCATTTACATTGATGACATAATTGGAAACGGTGAGTTTTCTCACAACAATTGCTGCTATTTTTAGACATTACATAAATCTTCAGTTAAAGATTAGATTGTTAAAAGATAAAGCTTTATCTTTGATGGCTTTTATAAATATCAAGGGTTATTGTGTCTGCTTTATGCATAACAATAAATGTACGTAGGAAGGAATTTATTTGAGCCAAACAAAACAAAGTTGTTTATTTTTACGCACAACTCTCTGCTGGGGACTATATTGTCATCGTTTGCTACAAAAATCTTTACATCACTGCTAGCTGAGATGAAATCCCAGATTTTTTGCTAACCTAAGATAAATTCCACATACCGTACTTTCATCTAAATTGTTAGACATTAATGTGAGATTAACTTACTAACAAACATCTATACTTTGGTATTTACATTCATTAGTGAGAAAGCCCGTATATTTATTCAGGGGAGAATACGCAGAAAACATTTTAACCATAATTAAGCTGCTAGCTAAGGTTATAACATAGACGTTATCGTTGTTAGCAATACCGACGAAAATGTTTGGAATTACTCTATGTATAGACCAAGTGTTTTTATAAACGTTCAGCGATTCACAGAAGCAATTAAACTAACAGGTACCGAATTTCACCGTAGTTCGTACATAAATAAAATGCTTAGGTAAAGTTTTCCAATCCACATTAACCTTAGACGTGATTGGAATGGCTTGTCCACCCAATGTCAAGTGTATTGGAGGGTCGGAGTACTGCTAGGCCTTGGCCTCGGGGTGCCGCGATGCGTAGGGGGTAGGCGTCACGCAGGCGATGACGTCACGCCACCCTCGTACCTACCGTACCGTGCTCTCTCGCCCCACAGACGATGCGTCGCCCGATAAACACAAAGCCACCCTTACTTTCGTTCACTGTTACGTCTCTTTCATTCCGACCGATTCACATATTTGCTCCCTAACATAACATAATACGCAACCAGTGTTACAGCTCAGTAATAATTACATAGGGATTAAAGACTAGATCAACATGAAATACGAGGCTCGTATTGCAAATGGTGACGCTTTCTAGAAGGTGCGATTCGTCATACAAATAAAGATAAGAAGAGCTCTTGTGTTAACTATCAAAACATAACAATCCATTTACTAAAAATATTACATAAGTCTTTAGCATATTGACATTTTATGAGGGGGCCTGAAATCGCGGAAATCTGTTTGTTTTTGTGAATGGAATGCTTTTTATCAGTCTCGTGTGTTAGTACGACGCATGTGGTGGTAATATTCAGCTATTTCAGTAAGTCTGAAGACTTGCGTACTGCGAAAATTTGCGTATCTTCATTTAGCTCGCCGCTACTCATTTCAACGTAAATATTTGGTTTGTATCTCGACCGTATTTTGAATGTTCCTATTTTCGTAATAACAATAAATCGCCCCTAATCGTGATTGCCTGGATAAATTTGTGAAAATGCCTCTAAACAGACCACCCACATTTTTTTCTAATATAATAGTCCAGTGGAAAAATTTACCTGAGAACTTTGTCGATGGTGCCGTAGGTACTTACTTTAGCCATAGGTATTTTATTAGTATTGATAACATTCAATGTTATCTTTATTTATCGCAATCATATTGTGAATCAGAACGTCTTGCATGTATGTTTGTACCTAAAATTCGCATTTTCAGTTTGACTCGTATACTCATTATCGCATATCATTCATCACCGCTAATATTTTTCGTAATTAGGCGTTGACCAAAAATATGCATTTAATATTAGACATTTTTAAATAAACAAGCTTGTTCCCTTTCGCTTCTGTCACTGCGTGGAACATGAAAACATTATTAACTCCCATAATATGTTCACGGTTTATTAAATATTTTTGAAATATTAATTCTTTGTTGATCTTGTGAATTCTTGTTAAGTTATGAAAATCCATAACACTATCAGATTTCATGTATCAGACCATCACGTCTGATATAAATAATTATATTAAATCTGAAATTGTACTTTGGACAACGTATCGTTGTTATAATGTCACAATATTTTGATATTTGTTTTATATAATGATTGAGAAACCGTGCGACGATCGAACGATAGCTGATTCTGTATGATAGCCAGAAGGTGCCAGAAACGTTATTGTCAGGTTGTTCTACGTGTCTTGATTTAGGTGTGTTCGGGAGTGGTGTCGATCAGTCTTACATGACTGAAGTGCTTGTACTATATTCTGCTCGCATGCCGTCGAACTTTGACTTTCTTTTGGCTTGTGTCGATAGTTTGCTGATGTCGACCGACACTTGGCTTTTTTCCAAGAAAAGTAATAAATAGCGATCGTTGGCCGGCGCCAGGTCGCTATTATAATAGTAATGTATCGATGTAAATAGTGCACTATAACGTAAATTTATAATCTGTCACCGTAAACAAAAATATTGGAGATTATAATTTGATGGCCGGAATTCCTAACGTATGACGCACCGGATGGTAGACGACAAAATAGTTCACCTTGAAAGTTGAACGTCAATAGACATAGTTGAGGGTGTATCCTAGCCTTAGTCTTTGAACGAAAATAGTTTGTAGAAGTCGTAGTTTTGTTGGAGTTAATGAATGCACGTGGTCGGTGAGCAGCAGACACATGGAGTACAGCCAGGGTAAGTGGATAACGAGGACGGTGACAATATTTATGTGGCTATTACCAACACGTTAGAGCCGTTTGCACGTAGTGATGCCAACGCTTTAATGGTCTCGGTGCCGCTACATAAATTAAACTTAGGAGAGCAGAACCCCGAGAACGCCGAGAAGCTGTTCCCATCAAATGTAGCAACCAAATTAAAGACTGCTGTCATAAAGTAGAGCTGCCAACAACTGTAGAGCCTACTAAAAAACTTGAAAATAAAATCGTGAGCGTTAAACCAATAATTTCCATTAATGTAGAAGTCACGGTATACAAATTAGAGTGTTAAACTCTACAACAACATGTTCTAAAGCGGATAAATGTGTATAATTAGATTATATTTAATTTACCTAACTATTATGTGGTAATCCGCAATACCTACCTACTGTCAAATCAGGATGAGAAGTCACAAATTGTGTTTATTCAAGCTTTGTGCTAATTTTGACCCTAACAAACAACAATATAAGTACTAATGTTAAATGTAGGCTAAGTAAGTTAGAACCAATTTAGATTGGTGCCCTGACGTCAGGACCTCAGGTGATTTTAGTGCTTAAATCAACAGAATCACGAAAACAATCTCAGCTTCAATGTCAAACGTAGTAAATGTAAAATTAGGAAACTCATACATAAAATGAGGTCTCGAAGATCATGTAAATTCACAAGCCAGTCCAACAAGTTTCAAACACAAATAACGCCATACAGGATTTAAATAAATTGACGACTTTATGGCAGAACAACAATTAAACAAATACTTGTTCTAATCTTAGCTACACGAGTCAACAGTAAGCAATAGTCATTAAAGTCCCCGTACTTGTCACAATTGGAGTTGTCACCATTAAAACAATAGAGTACAAGCCAAGCACATGTAACATTAATCATGAAGTTATTAAGTTTACAATGCACTTCGTATCAGCGGTGTAAGTACACCGAATTTGCAGTGTTGTTTTAATTGGAATGATGATAACTAGGTACCTATAGTGTTCAATGTTCCTAGAATGTTATACAGTGATTGACGATTTTATCGATTCTTTTGAAGGGGTTATGCTAGAACTTTTTTTTTTAATTTTCTAGCCTGTTCTGTCCCACTCCTGTGGTAATTAACGTAAGGAAAAAAACCAAATTAATGAACCGATTTTGATGAAATTTCTATGGCACCAATCGGAAAGTACATCCTTCCATATAAAAGAAGAATTTTTCAAAGCGGTTTAGAAATGACGGAGTTATGAGGTAACAAACATTTAAAAAAAATTCAACTGAATTGAGAACCTCCTCTTTTTTCAAGAAAGTCAGTTATAAAATCTTCAATAAAGGCCTGAACTCGTTTCAAATGCATACACACATTGTTTTGATTTCATATTATTTGTGTTTATAAATACGATATCGGTCAAGTATAGGCTATTGTGCGGTAAATGAAAACAATATCATGAAGTGACAATGTGAACACGTGTCAGATGTATTTTGTAAATACCAACAAGTTTGACACTAATCGGCGAATCCTTCCAAAGACGTTTTGCTCATTAACACAAACAAAACAACATGCAGATATATTATAATACAAACTCGTAGTACTAAAATAACCTTGACAGCATTTTGCTTCTAGTCAACTCATTATTATTTACAATTTGAAATAGCTGAAATAACAATATTTTATCTGCACTAAAGTTTAGAATCTGATGCTAAAATCGATAAAGCTAATTAAGACGCGTCTCCAGGAGATTATTATTAACGTTACAAGAGATGATGGAGTCTAGCCAACTGGGGCGGCTCTCACAGGCACCGTCTCACATCTACCTATCGATACTATCTACAAAAAGCCAGACAGATACTAAGCTCCGACAAAGCGATCGATGTTACACGATAACTTTGAAGAGAATCTGTCGCGCAGACAGATTTTTGACGTCACGATTTTCAAATAATTTAGTGTGATCATGCTTTGTTCCACATGCGATTGTGCAATCAAAAACGTATTATGTGTTGATTATGTAAACGTTATACCAAGAATAGAACAAAAAAGTTGTCATGATATGCAGCATCGGTTTATTGTGCGCTTAGCAACAGCGGTCGCCGGGAACGGATAACGGATAGTAATGTGATTCGCCTTCGCATACTACCAGTGAATCGCACGAGCACTACGTAACCAATTACCTAGACAGTATGCGTGTAATTATGGAAAATTACTTAGAGACGTGGTGCAAACAACCGGCTAAGAATAAAACACGTGTCTTGTAAAGTATCAGTAATCGAATACCAGATTACCAACGATACTTCAAATAACCACCTGTGTTCGTTGCAGTGGAAAGTATATAAAATTACAGAAATCTTGAGAAAACGCTAATAAAGGAGCGTGTTTTTCTAATTGAAACATTATTAAATGCAGTATTTACCACGAAGGCTAATTTTACTTTACTGCGGTCGTAATTGTATAATCAAGAGTACCTAATCGTTTATTACTCAGCTGTATCGTCTGACAACTCTTCTAGGAACTGCTGCCACAGATTATATCTACTTCCACTTTATGGAGTGAGGCAGTCGGGCATGCAAATCACGTCATGATGTCACATGAGGCACAAACAGTCATATGACAAAATTAGGGAGCCGTCCAATGTGACCAACGTGTATTTTAGTGAACAAATACACCGTCGGCAATGGCCTGGAAAGAGATTACATCAAATTGGGTACAGAAGTCGTTAAAATTAATCATGAAAACCGACTACAAGTACCACGTCTTCCTCAGTAAATTAGATCTGGCTGTTACATAATACGAACCCGAAACACCTGACCGTTTCTAGTTTGGACGACGAATTCAATAAACGAATAGTTCTCTGTTCAACGGTTGGATAGTTCCGACAAGATTCAAACAATGGCACAGCCCGTCACGGCATTGACCACAGCGAAGTACTCGCGCCAGCCAGTCTAGTGACAACGTGAATAAGCTATAAAGGGGGAAAATGTTATTTACTCCTATATCTGAGACTCAGAACAGCTGTTACTGCATTATGCTAATACGTACGGCAGCCTGTGGGAAATGGGGCAAAACTTCGACACGCATAAGACGCGTTTTAAACGGTGTGTTTTACAATCGACCACTAAGATTATTGGGATTTCAAAACATTTACTTAGAAGTCCATGTTACCTGCACTCGGATTATGAAATTTGCCGTGTCTGTACGTCATAGTTAACCTATAGTGGATGATTAAATGCGGCTAGATCACACCACTCTGGCGCGTCGGCCGAGCCATGAATAAGTAATGATGACTATTTAAATGTTAAGGTAGATACTCGTTTCTATTTGTTAAATGATACAACAGCAAATAATAGTAATCATAAAAAGATACTTATTACAAACCACGAAGACAAACAAGTATCTGAATAAGAAGTCTATTAAAAAAAGTTTCCACTAGCGGTTCGCACAAGGGCGATACAATGGCTCAATATCTTCAATACTAAGAAGTTCAAGTTCAAAGTGACCTTGATGAATTCATGTGATAGATACAGGTAAATATTGCGGTTGATTTATTGAATAATTAATTATTATTTATTACCCAGCATAAATAAAGTTTCGATGGATTCAAAGAGCAACGACGCATTCTATTAACTTTTTTACAATACTAAAAATTTTATATTTGGGCCGCCTTTTATTAGCGAAAGCACCTTAATATTACTTTTCCATGATATTACATTGCAAACATACATGAATAGCAGTTTCGTATGACAAGACCCTTTCAAATTCAGAACCTTGGACTGCTTGCCACGTAATGCTACGGCAGTTTGACAGGGACCTTGAAGCGAAACCTCATTAACTTAAACACTCCCTATTTATTTAACGGACAGCAGAGCTTTTGTGCAAAATATTTCATGATCATGATGACAGACACTAACTATGCGACTACGCTTTGTATGTAGACCATGCGATTACGCCGTAGGTACTACGCGGCTACGCTGAAGAGAGCACGCGACTACGCCGTAGGTACTACGCAGCTACGGCGTAGAGCCGATGAGAGTATGCCGAAACAAAGAGATCACACGACTACGACGGCTACGACGTAGAGACCCCGCGATTACGCTTTGAATACTAAGCGGCTACGCCGTAGTCAACAAGTACAGTCCGTAGTGTAGTTGAGTTAAATTACTTGTCTTCATATTGTGCATACATTCGTAATTTTGGAACAAATTATAAGTTCATTGTTTCATTCGGGTCGGTAAATATGGTATCAAACTTCTTATTGAAGAAACAACAACGAACAAAGAAACCTACTGATTTCCTAATTCTAACACAAGCATGCCGACAACGTACTAACAATAAGTGCACAGTGTTTGTTTACATAGAAACACAAACGCGATAAATAATGAATCATTACCCGCTGGGCAGTATTACCACACAATACTACTATGCCGTGGCACGAGTAAATAATGCGCCAACCAGGTGAAAACATGCGTAGTAGCCCATTTGTGTGCATGGCCTGCTTTTAAAGGTAAAACTTGAAAATATTTGTTCATTCTTTACCATAATCTTACGACTGTATCAGTATCAGATGAGAATAATAAATAACATTCTTATATCATGCGTAAATGGTCAGAATAATAAATATGTAATAGGTCATAATCAGATTCGAACATGAGCAGTATTCCTTTGTGAAAATAAGTGCCATTTGTAGATTCAGGCTCTTTGTTTGTACCACAAAAGATAATAATGTTCGTAATAAGAAAAAACGATTTGTGTCAATAGAATAAAATACGTCAGATAACATTAGTTATTATAAGATTTTTTACAAGATTTTATCTTGTTTTATTTGCCGATTAAACTACAATATTAGGTATTTGTTTTTATAAAACACAGATTGATTTTACAAAGACTACCATCATCAGCCTAGACTTTTCACAACTATGCGGGGAACGGCTTCCAGTCTAACCGAATGCATCTAAATACCAGTAGTCCAGTACCTATTTTACATGGAGCGACTGTCTACTGACCTCTCTGAACTCCTCGATCTAGGTACTGGGTAAGACGATATTTTTACTGCGTAGTACATGCATGATCATTTAAACATCAACTTAACTGGATTAGCCAAATTAACAGACTTAGCATGAAAAATTGATAATAATAATGATATACATGTATATGATAATATTGTAATACCAAATGATTTGAAAAAAGTAACCATGAAGTTTCTTGCCGGTTCTTCTCCATAGGAAACAACCAACCCGAACCGTGTACCTTTTTGTCGACGTTTTTATAAGTGCCCATCTAGGCCTATGTGAAATAAAATATTTTGAGCAGTATAAGATAATATATTAAATTACTTAGCATTTTCCTGCAAAAAAAAGTGAAAATCAACGTATTGGCCCCGAAGGTTGCTGAGCTTAGCATTCGATCAGCAAACTCTTGTTCAATTAAGGGTAGGCCATGTCATCGTTAGTATAATCTGTTTAATGTTGCAAATGAGCATCTGTTTTTTTTACAAGAATAAACGTTTGTATTTCTGATCTATCTGATATTGCAACTGAAACGTGTAGTACACTACTAATTATGTACATGACTTTGATTAATACATTATTAATCAGATGTAGGTACATGTACTAATTAATAAACGTGCAATGCCACAGAATCGAAGGTATATATACAAATGGTTACACTTAAACGCTGATAAAAGATATCGTTGGTATTTCCTGATGATTAGTATTTACGTCATACCTTTATTTTCACATAATAGCCACAATGGCAAGGACGCATCCTGCATAAATATTAAAGTCAAAAGGACGTACGTGATCAATGCACACAATAGAAAATATAAAACAAACTATTAAAAAAGAACTAAAGTTTATTTATTATGCTTGTAACATTATGGCAATAGCCCCACCCCACAGAAGCTACCGTGCTCTGAACTGTCGAAAGCCTTTTAAGTACAAGAGCTTTTATATTTCTTTTGAAATTAAACTTATTCAACAGTTTGTTCAAGCAAAACTTCATAACATTTTCCTATGAATACGATGCTCTACAAATTCTAAAAACTTCGACTTATAAATATAGCAGGTTTCATTTGATGCCCAAGAAGACCATACATTTTCAACGTTAGGTAAATTTATAAAACTACAGGTTTCATTTAAATTTAGAGCATGTCCACGGATTTGTTTTATTTAAATTAATAAAAGAGGAAAATCTTTTTAATAAAGTGTGTTAACACAACATTTATCACGCGATACAGCTTACATCGAGACAATTATTTAAATGAATGTGACAGTGAAATGTATGTATTTTCTGTTATGGCCCAATAACGCACCGAACTAGATTAAATTCAATTAAATAGGTAGGCCGTCACATAAGAACTTTTGTAACTCGGTCAAGAATGTTTCAAGAATGAAAACAACGAATCGTTTCGAAAATAACTTAAAACCAATAATAGCAAAGTCATTGACCGAATCACCTAAACATCTCTAAATAATAGCTGTTATCTTGAATCAACATTCGATAAGTTTTGCTAACAATCATTAAAGTGGAACATAACAATATTAGACAGACTTGTTTGTTCTAATACTACTACGTTCTGGATGACGTCTTTCATTGATTTCAATTAAACTTGTTATTTTTTCGCAAGTATTACAGTAAAAACTAAAACTGGATCTCACCAATGTTGTCATCGTGGATTCGTGGACAATTTTGGTGTAAACCAGAAAATGACAGCGAAGATTACGTGACCAAAGGGGTTATCAGTGTACACACAGTACATTAAAATAATGAAGATTTAATTAAAATATTAAATAATTGCGATAAACTGAACTTGATCGCTTGACCACGTCTTGATGCAACTAGTAGGTATCACCACTATTTTCCGTGTAGCAAGGAAAATGTTGATGTTTTCCTTACCTATCGTGCATCAATCAGGCACTTGTTATAATAAATTCGTTATATTTTCATTTTGACATACAACAAGAGAATTCAATTACACAGCGCATGACCACCGCCATTAAGTCAGACGGGTCGAACGCAGGGTTAATAACCTTCAAACTAATTGTAAACACCTAATATCGCCTCTTGTAAGATGCTTGTATTTCTCGCTATTGTCGTGCTGCAATTAAAGAGTAAATTACTTAGTTAATTCCAAGAAAATTGTCGGTACTCAAAGCGATTGTCAGTCAAGTCTCAATGAAGATAAACGACGGTTGGTATCAGATGACGCAAGATTCATCTGTGCAAATACATTTTTCTTCTAGTTTCATATCACTCAATGTCAGATACGACATAAATTGTTTTAAATCTTTGTGCATTCTGTTAGGGGTATGAATTTATGATCGCTGTCCCTAGGAGCCCTCTCGACAGCATTGTTCATGGTTCAAGTCGATTTTCAAAATCAAAATTAAAATATTTTATTTCACACTAGCGGCCGTCCCGGCTTTGCACGGGTGGGTGGACATTTATTTTTTAAACATTTTGGGATGAAATATAGCCTACGTTACTCAGGGATAATGAAGCTTTCTAATAGTGAAAAAAATTTTGAAATCGGCACAGTAGTTTTTGAGTTTATTCATTACAAACATACACACACACAAAAATACAAATCTTTCCTCTTTATAATATTAGTAAGATAGGCCCAAATGTGCACTTATAAAACGTCGAGAAAAAGGTGCACGGTTCGGGTTGGTCGTTTCCTATGGAGAAGAACCGGCAAGAAACTCCATGGTTACTCTATTCAAATCATTTGGTATTACAATATTATAATCATGGTTACGGCATTTATACTTAAGTATGGGGGGACAGTAGGCCCGACAATAAGTTAAGTCGTTGTTTACTACAAAAGATTTTGTTGGCTTTATAACAAAGTAGAGCTTTAAAAGGTAGTCCGGTGTAAAAGATTGCCTTCTACCTACACCTAGGGTTTTATCGCTATATCTGCATACAGATCTTCAAAAAAAATCTGTTAATTAATTACTCAATTATCTAAAGTCCCGTATCATTTTAATATTATCTCATATCTTTAAAATCTGTTTCCCTTATTATCAGCTTGGCAGATTACGATATCTTTTTGGGCCATAATCGTTGCTCGTGTAGAACAAAAACGATCGATCAACTACTTCATGTTTATGTTATGATGACTTTGAGCAGAGACGTGAAAACAAATACAAGTCCATTTTAGATCCTGATTTGGATCGCCAATAAAGACAGAAAAAGGTCTTAGGATCTTCATAAGAACAAACAACGATATAAGAAAATGCTAGAAAGCTCAAATGAGAGTCATTAGTGTTAAACGTAGGTAGAAGAACCTACGCAGTTTTAAAAATACAGCTCAATGTTGGAAGGAAAATGCTCCAGAAATTACAACAGTTAAATCAGAAAAATCGGGGGTTGACAAGAGCGATAAATTGATTGTTCCCAGTAAATGAATCATCATAATCATACGAACCGGCCTTAAAGAGGAAAGTGTCCCAGGAATGCAGCTGCTTTGGCTGTGAGCCACGAATGTGGGACCGCGGGAAATATCATTCTACTTCTTTGCACATTGTCTTTCAATAAGGACTGGGCGGATATGATTAGTTGTTTACTTGTCAACTGATGAATTATAAACACATTGCGATCGAATTAAAACATGACGTTCACGTGGACAATACGAAAAGTTCACGTGGCAATACATAGATATAGAATCTATCTTGAAGAAACTGTTCCAAATCACCAAATTGCAAGGAATAAAAAAGCATTGACCTTTAAATTGGCAGTGACCAGTGGTGTGCACTTGACCCATGTAACAAAAGCTGTCCTGCCCCAAATGCTACTTGTATGACCTCTCAAACAATTCGAACTCGCTCATCTTCAACAAATCATTCACTTGTAACCACTGAAATAGTTAAGAAACTAGGTACTATGAACCAGATACACGACTGAGATAAAGCAGAAAACACTGGGATGACCCATCGACCGTCATGTGCCTGAGTACTTTGCAATAAATATGTTACATGGACCTTTGACAACCTCTATTACTACGAGAGAAAGTTCCATCATGCGATAACATGATGATACATTTACTAACTGCTCGATAGTAGTCGTCTTACGTCACTCTTTATCAAGACGCAATATAGACTAGAGACTAGATAGCTATACAAAATGATAAATTAACGTGTTAGTTAATTGGGAATGGAGCAGACTTTACTCGCATGTGTCCCGCCCATCAGAGATAACTAGATAACTGCTTCCCACGCATAACATAACAACTCTAATTATGTGTAATTTGTACGTTTACTCAATTTCATTCGAAGAAAATTCATAATAACTACCTTAAGGGCGCTCAAAGCTGTTGCGATATGACGAGGGTTACCTGCTACCTACAATCTACCTAACAACTAAACTAACCCGCATATTAATGTCCGACTAAAACTAAGGCCGTTTGTAGGAGTGATAACTTCCTAGAGATAATGGACTATAATCACCATGCCCTGCACGAATAACAGTAATCACAGAGCTGCACAGCCCCAATTAAACAGGCAGAGCACGTCGATCACGACTCGACACCTCATGTCTATTTTGACTTGGACATTTTTGAAGCGAGGAGACAGAAAAGTAAACAAAAGCTATTTGCGTGCTAAATACGGAAGTGTTGCACTAATCATATCAGAAATAAGTACATGGGAAGTCTTACGAGTGCAGTACACCAGTGCCATGGCGGTACTACGACACATGCCGTGACGTCAGCGTCCGCACTTGAATGAAACGCATTGACAGATGGGGGCTTGTTTATAAAGAACTTGTTTATTATCTCATTGATGAAACAAAATCAATATATTGAGTAATGGTTCAAAGTGTTCAGAAATCAAAATAGACTATGGACGTAAATGAATGACAAATCAAAATAGACTATAGATGTAAATGAATGACAAAAATAGTCATTCAAATCAACCGTCTATTTATCACTTGATGAATAAGAAATAAGCTATTTTTATAAGAAACTGGGGTAAGCAATAAAATTTAAAGATGTATTTCCGTAATATTATCATTAAAAAGGTGAATATTTTGTTAAAGAATGTCATAAGGAATATTAATATTAAAATCGTAATTGGCGCCAATGCTTTTGGCATTGGCGCCATTACATAAAAGCGAAACTTATGAGCTAGAAAAATCCAGAGACAAAGTGAAATGAGTTACCTACCTACAAAAATACTAGTGCTACAAATTGCAAGTGGAAGTTGGAGATAGGTAATAAATAGAAGTTATCTTTAAAGTTCTTTATTATATTTAATTATGAATAGTTTAACGTCTCCTTGGCAAGGGGACAGACACATTTTTTTAAAGAAAATAAATTAAACCTCATAATTTCCGTTTGTCCGTTGGCAATGCATATTATAATTAAATCTCTACCGTGACAGCTCAGTGAGTAATTTTAGATACCTACCGCTTTTATTTTTGATGGAACAAGTTTTATGAAAATATGAGCAAATTTATATTTAACAAAGGTTTCAGAGATTCATTGAACATGCCACCTGTCATGCCTTTGTCTGGCAGTGAGTGACATGTTGAAAATGAAATTTAATAACCGTGATTCCTGGGAACTTTAAAGGGCAGTAGTATCCTGTTACATTACAAATATTATTTGCAATTTATCAAGGGATTACTTTTTAAAAGAGACTTGACATTTGACTGTGCCTACATCTGCACACAGCCTTTGATGATAAACCAACAGAAAAGGTTATAATACTACAAAATCGGTAATGTTTACTTAATTATTTAGTCAGGTTGCAAAATTAATCAGCCTGCTCCTTAAAAAAGAAGTGAATTTCATTTTTTTTAATTCAATAAAGAATACACACGGAAGCAACTATAATGGAAATGTACAAGTCAATAACATTCCTTAAGAACGAGAATACACATAACACTTATAAAATTGGCATGAACTTCATATGAATTAACAGGAAGCATATTTGAGCAATGTGTTTTGTATCTAGAGGAAATGGAATGCTGTTCATGCTCTCTTGAACTGTCTAGACATAGGCATGTAGATGTGATATTATGATTATCTGTAAAAGTAAGTATCCCTATCCTAATGCAGCTAACCATAGTTCATTGCGTTTAATTAATCTCGCCTGTAAGACAATAATGAGGAGATAATGTTTTACAGTTTTTTGTTCTTTTATTAAAGACGCACAATAAATAGCATGATAAGAATTTAATAACATTATTTTTACTTTAATTGGTATCTTGGCAAAGAAAGGTAAATAACCACTAAGGGATTTTGACTTTGAAGAAGAAGTCATTGTGTTTGAAGAAGAAGAAGATGAAGAAGAAGTCTTTTCAGAGTAGTAAGCTGTTAAAGATTTAGCTGAGTTTAGTGATGACATCAGAAATTATAGTTGTTTTGAATTACATCTAGAAAAGAATCAAAATTACAGCTGTATTAGATCTTGTCATAACTGGCACCTAAAATAGTTACAGATGTTAGTATCAATCATAGAAATTTAGCTCAACTAAATCTGTACAATGTAGTCATAACATATCAAGCTTGTACGTTTTATCTTTATGATTAATCACAATGTGCATTATCAGACATTGTCTTAAGTAGCGGTCAAAAGCACTTGGTGCAAAGACTCAGATAGGGTAAATAGTCCTACTCAATCATTGCAATCAGCAACCTATTCATTTTATTGTAATCCAAAATGACACAGGTATTTATAAAATGCTATATAAGCATTAGTCACAGCTACCATGATGATAGTATCAGATGGTTTGGGCATGTCTCTGAATGCACAACGAGGGACTTGCGAAGCGCATCTTCTATCCTAAACTCCAGGAAGGAAAACGAGAATGTGGTGGTCAGTTTATATGTTTCAAGGATTTTCAGAATAGGGAGAGAGTGGAGACATTGTATGAATCGACAAATCAACGCCTTTGAAGAGAGAAGGTCGCAGTTAGATGTAGACCAGCTACCCTACAATGTCATCAATGGTGTTCTGACATGTCCGCGTTGTGCTTGGAGTTTTTTGGCCTAAGTTGCATATGCTAGCCACTTGAAAGAGCAGCACACAAAAGCCCTCACCAACCACAATGTAGTTACTGTGGCCGGAATGTTTTTAATTGAGAGAAACCTGAAGAGCTACTTTACTTAAATTTTAATTTCATCGGAATAACAGTTGAGAAATATACATGATATCACTCCTCTTTTGTTAGTATTGAATCACATTTATTTATTACAAGTATGAAACAGTTTTGTGTAATAGTTTTACAGAAAAATAGAATTTTTGAAGAAATTGGGTGGATATAGATGAAAATAGGTAACAACATTAAGATGCCTTTAATCACCATGTTTACATTTTGATACATAGAAATAGAGGAATTAAATAAATACATTTATGTGTACATAGTAGGAACTAACTAACTACCCAAATACAGAATTTACATTGGCCCAATTAAATTAACCATTATTACGAAGATTATGTTAATACATACCTTTGAAGCACGATTTGAAGGAAACTCAACGGTGCAAATGCAGACTTCTCCAATTTTGGCAGCACACTCACTGATTAACATAAATTATGAATTGTGCATGTAAAATACAATGTAACCTAATATGGAACACCTGAATATTTTTGTTCCAAATAATCTTTCAATTATGAAAATAACGCAAATGAAGCATACCAGGAACCTAAAATCATAAATGAACGTGTTGATATACTATTAAAATTAAATTTTAATTTTATTGCACGAAATATGGCAGAATTCAGAAAAAAGACTGCTGTCAACTGTCAATTTTGTATTGCACAGATAACATGAAACTAGTCACGCCCTTATTTTTTTTGTCGATTATGTTACATTATTTAGATTGGTAGAAGTTAAGATATCGATCGTCACATTATAATATTTAGTTAGTTTTAAGCGTGTACGACAAGATGTATGAACGTGGATGAGGCGAAAGGAGTGAGAGAGAGTTCTGTAGTTTCTGGCCCCATGGGAAAAACATTGAATTTATTTATGTGTGTATTTTATTTTTTGGGGAAAACATAAAATTACACACTTTAAATAATTAACAAAGAATTGTACGAGACTACATCTATGTGCAACTAACTACGTTATCCACATCTTATTAGCATCAAACCACATCAAAACCTCCATAGAATTATATACCATAGTCTATTTTTTAATCTCGGAGACTAAATTGACAAGTGAAAATGTCAAAACTGACTTATAGTCTTTTTTTTAATCCCTGAGACTAAATTGACAAGTAAAAATGGCAAACTGACATAGATTTCAATAGGATTTATGTCAGTTTTGACATTTTCACTTGTCAATTTAGTCTCAGGGATTAAAAATACATTTCAGTATAAAGAGTATAAAGTGTTTTATCTGCTTTTTTTTACATTTCATTATTGATCAATGTCGACTCTATATAGTGTGCCCAGTTTCCTGGCTGTATTCATCCTAACAGAGGTCAATGATCTCAGGTCATCCTTGATATCCCAACTGCATACGTACACACCACAATATGGTACAGTCTCTACTTTTGCTCTGCTGTTGCCAGCGCTAATTAATTGTAAAAGAAAACGTGTCCCGGGTGCGTTGAATTCTTTACAAAATACAGCTTTAGTTTTTTCATAGGAGGACTTGATTCACAGAACTATCATCATCCCTTATCCCAATTTATTTGGGGTCGGCGCAGCATGTCTTTTCTTCCATACTTCTCTATTACTTGGCATCTAATTAAAGACTTGCCATTATCATCCTTCAAACAGTATATTCATACTCAAAACTTTCCTTACGACGAATATTTTAAAATGTTGGGATATTCAGGCTGTAATGACATATTTTTTGCACGAAATCATCTTCAAGATTTACGTGAACGTACCTACCAGATTCGAACTCACAGTCACAGCAAAGAATATAATAATAATAAGGGAGGTCATGAGGTTGTGAGACCTTTTGAACTGTCTCTTCACCAACGGGACTTTACGATCACGTCATTCCTCTTCTTCTTCATCGTGTTAATCTGTCACGATATATTTTTGCTAGTTCACAAGTACTTAACCATTCACTTGATTCGCCATCACAAGTTACGAAGGAAAATAAGATTACAATATTACCTTAACCTCACAGAGAGGCCTTACATTAAGTTAATTTATACATTTACAATGCCGCAGACATACCCGAATTAAATACAGAATCACAATTAATATTATAAATGCGAAAGTTTGTATGTTAGTTAGATAGCTACTCCTTTAGGAGGAAACGGATTGACGGTTGAAACTTTTCTGCAAGATAGCTATACATTAGAAGAACATATTTAGAGGCTATTTTCTAATATATAAAAATCACGACTCACTATGTTCAAACACGCTAATCTCAAAAATCAACCAGGAATAAGCTTATTCCTTTATGAGATTCAAAAGTAGGATAGTTATGGACCTGAAAAGTGGCACTGTTGTCGCATATAAATCTCGAAGTTTTGTCATGTCTCCATTGCACAGCACACTTGTGAAGCAGGGGCGACTCGCTAGTAATTTGTAGTGTAAAAAATGAATTTACGTGGGCGCAGTCGCAGGCGGAGCTAGTTTTTGAATAAATCTACATAATCTACGTAACAAATAGTAGTCTATAATTTTTTAAATTTCGAACTATTTTTGAAGGAGTGTCATTATTGATAAAAAAATATTTGCAACTGTAATTGATCTATAATCCTAAATATTTGTGATTTTAGTATTTCAACAGCAGATTTTAAGAAATGCCTACAATGCCTAAGATGCCCCCAGAATGTCCTAATGCTTGTGGATGCAATAACCCAGCGGATTGCCATGTAAATAATTAAGATAATTTTAATGTAGATTGTATGCACCACATGTGCCTGTTCATTAATTACCCTAGGTACCCTATTCGTTTTTCCTAATTATGTTTACTATGAGGAGGTAGAATTAAAAAACTAATGACAGCTGCGTTTTCCTACTCATAATTGCATATTTAAGCGATTGCTATTGTTATTGGAGTGTTGTTAAGAGTTGTAACCTAACCAAAATGATGCCTCAACAATAGAGGGGATCTGGCGCTCGGCTGCCGTTGCCGTGGCACGCTCGCTTTCGCGCTTTATTTGTCACAGTTCCGACTTAACCTAACCCAAATGATTCACCAACAATGGAGGGGATCTGGCGCTAGACGGCCGCTGCCGCGGCTTTTTTTTTTTGTTTCGCTGTTGAAAATCCTCATGGATGATCTCCGTCTTGGGGCAGGCGCCTCGCCTGACAGACCCCTTGTCAGACTCTAATTGACTAAAACCACCCCGGTGTTCCCTTCCCACAACGTTCAAAAGCGGTCGAGATGTGATGGAAGATTTGGCTCGTCCTGGTAGGCCATCATCGTTTTCAACTGAAGTTAAGATCGCTAAGTGAAGGAAATGCAACTGAAAATCCTCATTCAAATTTGAAAGAGATAGCCGCTGCACTTTCTGTTTCTCGCGAGTCGATCCGTACCATTTGAAATAATCACTTGGGCATGGGCGTACCCAGCATTTTTTAAATGGTGGGGCAGAAGTAAATAAACTTGATAGTAGGACATTAAAAATTCTTGTTATTTATTGACTGATACGTTTTATTGATTGCACTACACCTTATTTCTTTAATAAGCTGCGAGGGTTCTGGCAAAATCTAGCAAAAATTTCGTTTTCAAATGTACTACTCTGTGAAGAAAGTACCGGGAATCGATCAATAATACACAAAATATTAGTTATTCATCCAAAGTCATTTTATCACCTTCAAAGTATGCTCCTTCAGAAACGATACACTTACGCCAACGAATAATCCAGTCATCAAAACCGCATCAAAATTTTTTAAACGCGTTTTCCGGAATTGAGTTTAGTTCTCGCCGCGAATTCTCCTTTATGTCTGCTACCGAATGGAAACGGGTGCCACGAAGTGGTAATTTGAGTTTAGGAAAAAGAAAGAAGTCGGCTGGAGCCATACCTGGTGAATAAGGTGGTTGCTCGATGGTATTTGTTGAGTTTTTGGTCAAAAATTCGTTCACTATGATGGCCTTTTGCGAAGGCGCATTATCGTGGTGTTAAATCAAGAATTTTCTTTCCACAAATCTGGCCTTTTTTTCGAATTTGCTCTCTTAACCGCCGCATAACGCTCAAATAATATTCTAAATTACTGTTTGACCATCCTGCAAGAATTCCGAGTGCACAGCAACGCGATAGTCGAAATAAAACGGACAACATGATTTTGACTTTTGATCGCGCAGACTGCGCTTACTGCCCTTGAACGAATTTTCATAGCAATTTTTTATATGCTAGACTGAAAGGATGCTGTTTGGAAGTATGCCATCTTTTTAAACCCATTTTTATCATTTTTTATATACTTTTCGTTGCTGTAGGAAGTGGGTTAATTTCGTATGCACTCAATTTCCAAATTTCGATACCTACTTTGTTTTTTTCAAAGACGACTACTCTCGGTATCGTCAATTATATACTCCATGAAAAACAAAAGCGAAGTTCACAGCAAACTTAAACAGTTTCTAGCTGAAATAAGACATACTACACAAAACCATGGCCATGTTGTACAATACTTCTTAAGCGATATAATGGAGGAGAATTTGATAATGAATGAATGCAATACACTTTGACAGAATGGTATATAACTGCGATTCACTATGCCTTACACGCCAGAACAAAATGTATGCTCGGAATGAGATAACAGGACTATAGTTGAAACTGCTAGGGCAATCATGCATGCTTATGGTGTAATACCACAAGGTTCCTGGGCGGAATTAATTCATTCTTCTATCTATATACTTAATCGAACGTTACAGACAACCGTTGAAGGAAAGTCGTTCGAGTTATTTTTTGGAAAGAAACCAGGCATGAAATACTTGAGGATAATTGGATCGACGTGTTATGAACACGTACCGAAAAAAGAAACTTTGTATGAAATCCGAAAAAGGAATACTTATCGGTTATGATGGAGATAATGGCTATTGAATATGATAAGAAGAAAATTATAGGCCTATCAGATCAATCTTATGATTTTTGATGAACGTCCTCTCATAGAAAAACCTGTAAATTAGCCAGCAGTGGAGGCACCTCAGGTAGACAAAAACAGTTTTGTTATACTAATACCCTCTATTGAACCAGAGTAACAGCCTATCATACCAGAAGAAGATTCACAGATGGCACACTATCAAGCAACTGTTGAATCAAATAATATACCGATTTATTTTGATACTGCTGAGTCCGACTCTGATGTCGACGGCACTTCATCAACGGGAAGTATTTTACTACATGAACAAATTCCACATAAAATGACTTTAAGAGCTCTTCAACAATCAAACCGCCTGATCGATTTGATGAATTTGTTCTTAATTATGTTGAAAAGGTCTATGATCATGAAGAAGAACCAAAGAAGTTCAAAAATGCGATGAAATCTGTTGATAAAAATAAATGGCGCACTGCTATGGATGCTGAAATAAGTTCTCTGAAAGATAACGAAACTTAGGACTTAATGCCATTGCTCAAAGGACGCAAAGTCATTTCAACTAAATGGATTTACAAGATTAAACGAAACTCGAACGGAAATATCGAGAAGTATAAAGCCAGGCTAGTAGCTATTGGTTATTCTCAAAAATGAGCTAAATCAGGACGCTACTAAGTATTGGTGCTCGAGACAGTATGATCCTTGCGCAATTTGATGTGTCTACCGCATTTCTTTATGGAAGTTTAAATGAAGTATTTTAAGTCAAACAGCCAGATGGATATAACGATGGAACTAGCTAAGATGCAAATTCAAATGCAGTTTATATGGACTTAAACAAACACCATTGTATTGAAACAATTGCATCTAAGGCTTTTTTTAGAAAATGCGTTCAAACAAGGAGAAGATCCTTGTATATTCTCTATGTAAAAGGGATAAAGTAGGCTTGCCCTATATGTTGACGATGGCATAATTTCTGGCACAGGCACTAATCGATGTTTTTCTCAAGAATTTAAAGCGATTTAGAATAAAGGCCCAAAGTAATAAAAAATCCTATTACTTCCTAGGACTTGAAATAAAGAAAGAGGAAGATTGTATCAAAATACATCAAGGTGCCTAGTTGCCTACACCAAGACGGTACTTGAAAAATTTTGTATCCAGAATAGTAAGGCTGCTGCTACACCTATAGTAAAAGACTCCGAATTGAGAGAAGATGCTGGAGGAGACAATTTGTTTCCTTATAGAGAAGCGGTTGGAGCCCTTGCATATCTAATGGTGGGTACAAGGCCCGATTTAGCTTACGCTCTTAGTGTTGCATCCAGACACTTGGAAGCTCCTACAAAAAAGAGTTATCACAAAAGTGAAAAGAATATTTCGTTATTTGAATCGTACTCGAGATTACTGCATTACGTACAGAAAAGGCATGTAGAAAGAACTGGTCAAATCTAATTAAACATAAATTATTGTATTTATGCCTCTATTTATTTAACGTGAATAAAAATTAAAAAAAAGAATGATAAGAAAATTATTTTCTAATTTAATTGCTGGCAACACTAATCACGTCTTTTGTGCAAGGCTAGTGCATGTTACGGATTTTTGGGGCTATCAAACCAAATCGAAACCCAAACCAGGATAATTCCATTCGGGATTACCTAGGAAGTGTACTTGTATTCGTTACAATTCTTTGAATCATAACATGCTTATGGAATTGACCGATGAACAAGAACTAAGTGATAGCGGAATGGAATCTTTGAGTGCTAGCAAAGATGATACCCCGGAGCGGAGACCCGACGAATTTTTCATAACCCCCTCAGTATGTACGGATAGTTGATAATGAAAATTAGAACAAGTGTGACGTTATAATGATAATAATTTGTTTAAACAGCTAGGATCATCGCCCAGCGCGGGGACACCTCTTGGTGGGCCATCTATGGGTGGTGGATTTGCTGGACCTCTGAAAGAATATGATGATGTGAGTGTCGTCGTGATAAAAGTGTCTCTTTAAGTATTTAGTAGTGCCAATTTATGTCATGTGTGTGTAATAATTATATTTGTTTTAGGAACCTGATGAAACCTTAACAGAGAGGTTATGGGGGCTGACGGAGATGTTCCCCGATTGTGTCCGAACCTGCACTTACACTGTTACGACCAACACAATGTAAGATAACGTAACATCATTAATTTAACTTGATAGACAACTGTGATGCAACATTATGGAAATTTAGAAAAAAAAATCATTAGAGTAACAAGCTGGTTCATCACTTTTATTTAGTTCCAGTTTGAAATTACTGGTCACATGTTGTTTTTTAAGTGTTTATTATCTGACGATGGATGACTAGTCTTTGAGAGATTCACCTTCTTTATTATTGGTTGTGTTTTTAAATGTTTGTATTCACTTGTTCAGATCTGGAGTTAGATCACTGTATGGCCTATCTCGCTCAGTGATGTGGGTGGTGGCTAGTTCATCAGTCATCCTGTTTGCTCCAGTCATATTTGAAGTAGAGAGAGCTCAAATGGCTGAAATGGAAAAGTCACAACAGAAACAGGTAAATATTATTTATTTATTTATTCAATGCACAATGTATGCATAGTTATACACGAAGCTTAAAACGAATGAGTCGAAGACCCTGTTAGGATGCAGCAAAATGACTTAAAACTAATAACATTGCAGAGTATGAGTATCTATTATCTAATATAACATAGATTAGGAACTTTCACAATTAAAATATTATATTAATTAAACTTATATCTAGCTTTATACATAAAAAAGAATACATTTTATAAATAACATACGTAATAATTATTTGATCTCTATTTCAACATTTTGTCTTCCAAACATTCTTGAATACTATAGTAAAATTTATCTAAGAGCAATGACTTTAACCTAGCTTTAAATACACACAGTGTTCTTGTGGACCGTATAATGATTATTATCTAACTAATCCCTGACAAAAGCTGGTTTCTAGCTCTTGTTGATATTACTCATGATTGTATTGTGTTCCAGGTCTTGCTAGGCACCAACACAGCCCTGTCGGGTCCTATGCCGCCGAACATGCCACCCATGCCCCGATAAATTGGTTATCAAACATGAACAGCACTTCATTGTAACCTGTTTGACATCTTCATTATATAAAGGAAATATTCAAATATCACCCTGAATGCTTTAATGTTAGTGTATTAGTTAAAAAATAAATAGGTACCTACTTTAAACATGATTTGAAGATTTTGTTTTGGGGATAGTAACACAGATTAACTGAACTGTACATAAGTCCTTACAATACCCAATTGCATTTAATCAGAATTATTAAAAATGTGTGCAAAATTATCAAATTACTGTTTAAAAATACTGTTATAATTGTATTAAAAATAAGTTGCATTTTCTCCTGACTGTCTATTATGTTTTTCTGTTCCTGAAGGTTGCAGGTATGTTAGTCAATGGGTCTAATTTTATAATTATTGGTTAGTGAGATAACCACTTGATTTGTGAAAAACATTTTATAGGTGATGCTTTGTTATTAGAATAAATGTATTGTTGAAAATGCATTTTTTAATCATCTCATGTTAATAGACAAAAATGTGACAAAAAGTAATACAGTGTATAATTAATTTATTCAAAAGCTGTTGTCATTTTACTAAAGTATGAAGAAGAATTATAATTATTGATACCAAGAATTATTGGTATAATTCCTTTAATTGACACCGTCATGCTTCATTTGTGAAGTAGAGAAGATGATACTATGTGGGAGTCACAAACAATGCGCCAATACTGATATAGGACTGATATATCCTGATAGTGTGGCAAGTCATCAGCCTACAGGAGTCCAAATAAATGCAGTGTGCTCAAGCTGCATCTTAACCTTAACTATATATTTGGAATACTCATAGACAATCCTAATGGTATAGTGGAATACTAAAATTTGGATCCCATCTTAAGTCTAGTCTTCTGTAAGCCTGGGATCGATGCTCGTCTTCTATACATGTTATATATTATTCACTAGCTCTAGCCCGCGACCTTCATCCGCGTTAAATTAATAGGCATAAAAATAAAACTTCCCTATTTGAGTCAGAATTTGTTAACAATTTCAAAGGTTTTAATTTTTTGCACGGAACCTTAATTCGTTTTCTAAAATAAAGTAGCCTAGGTTACTCCTTATAACATCAGCTATCTGCCAGTTAAAATTGTCATTATTGTCAAAATTGGTCCAGCCGTTTCGGAGAAAAGCCGGAACATACAGACACAAATAAATAAAAAAGTATTTTCGTTGTGTTTACTACTAACTGTTTGCATACTGTTACGTATTTTATAAAAAAATAACTCTTTCCTTTAGTTTGTTTGCCGTATCTCATTCACGAAAACGGTTACCACGTATTCAGTATAGCATTCTGAGCCCCCCACAGAATTTTTTCATCCGTTATTTTAAAAAAAAATTGCTGTTTCCTACAAAAGTGCAATACCTACACGGTCAAAATGTAGGGAACAGCAGATTTTTTTATATGCAGGTGCATTGCCAAGGGTCATCTAAAAGTTCTCTGAAATCAATAACACGAGTTCAACAGCTTACTGGAAATGGGCCCGCCAAAGTTCTAAAAGGGTGGGTGTGGTACATTGTGGTAGGATCTTTGATGCTCTAGGGTAGGATGGATTGAGAATGCAAGCAACGTGCTTTGGTAGGCCAAAGATATAATGGTGGTTGCCTGATCCGTAAACATCGTGTGTATGTGGCCCGGAACCCTAGTAAATGGGAAGATATTGAAACCGTGCATTGCTTGTCATTGTGACGATTTGAAAAAGACAAATCTATACATACCGACTGACTGATATATCAACGCAAAGCCTATGGTCTTAAAGACATGAAATTTGAAGGGTGTATTGTTTGTGAAGAGTACGTATCCACTAAGGGTTTTTCGAAATTCCACCCCTAAGAGGGTGAAATGGTGGTCTGAATTTTCTGTAAAACTTAATATTCTCTGGGTCGATTGACTCGAAAATTGGTGTAACACTTCAATTAAAATTATGAAACACGTGTATCACAGTTTTTCAAAAATCATCCCCCAACAGCATCAAATAGGGCTTCGAAACTCACGTAGACGGGCGTAGGACGTGCGTGGCGCGGGAGTATTTACCTATAGCAAATGTACAAAAACTATTCTTTAATATCTACCTATTCAACTCGAAAAGTAAAAACTAATATTACACATATATCTTACAGAAACTAAAATGGGAAAGTTTGGATGGATAGATATTTGTTACTCACGCCAGAACGGCTGAACAGATAAGATTCTTTATTTGCGTGGAATATGGTATGTACATGATGGTCTTACTTATAAATAAAAAGGTTTCTCATATTTCGCTGACTTCTTTCAGCATGCAAACTTAAAATAAAATTAAAATACTTAACACAATGTACTCGTAGGTACGTAGTTAAAAAATTAAAAAAACATTTAAGAAACACAAAGACAATAATATTATTATTTCAGAATTAAAGATCTGGATGAGACTTGGCACAGAGATAGATTATAGTCTGGTATAGCAAATAGATTAATTATTATCCCAGAAGTAAGATCCCGGGGCATTTCCCGAACTCCACGCGAGCGAAGCCGCGGGCATAAGCTAGTTGTTTTTATATAACTACAAAGACTGCCTCGTTTGTCTAGTGGTCGCAAGGACGACTGCTGAGCAAGAGGTCCTGGGATCGATTCCCAGGTCGGGCAAGGAGATATTGGGTTTTTCCATCAGGAATTTCTCAGTAGCAGCCACGGAGTCTGGAATTGCGCCCGATTGTTGGCAATGGGCTCGCCCCCTATTACATGAGACTTAAATATAACTGGTGAAATGTGGGTGTACTATTAGGTACACCTCTGCCTAACCCTTCGGGGATTGCAAGCGTTATGTTGCGTTATTACGACAAAGTTTAGAGAACGTTCATCTAGGAGTTGAAGTTGGGCTTTTTTTTTTTCGTTGAAACCAGACTTAATGTTATATTATCTGTGAACATTCGTCATACTCTAAAAATACATTATCTGTGATTCTGTGCAAATGCAAAATAGTTCAACTCAAATGTCATTTCACCTGACAACTTTTTACTGTGATCCAATGTATTTTCATAAATAAATCGTTGTAAACATGGCAAATACAGGCTTATTGCCGTTTGTTCGCGGTGTAGACTTTACTAGTAACGATTTCAGCGTAAGTGTTGTGTGAATTTGTCGATACATCGCCCTATCTATTACGGATGATATCATATCCCTAACCTTTGCTTTCCTATTTGGGTCTAAATATTTTTCGCAATTTCAGGATGATAAATTCCCCGATGCTATTCGGTACATGACTGGCCTGCAATGGCTAAGACTCGACAAAACTAATCTGACTGATATTCCCGAGGAATTGGGAAAGTTAATGAAATTGGTAAGTAGGACTGTTACTGCACTAAACTAGTTGAAAACTTTTTGTATGACTGCTGATGATCGTATGAACAAACCAACAATGAGCTAACATAATTGCGAAATCTTTTAATTGTACTGTAACTTAACCGATAATTACCAACCAATTCTATTCCCTTTTAAAATATAACATCCAAATTCTTACTAGCACAAAGCAATATATATATTTTAATATATAGGTACTTACCGAAATGTAAAGACAGCTTTAGTCATTTAACTGAAGGTTGCAGTTATTTTATAAAACAAAAGGAAAGTTGCAACCATCTCCTGCATTTTATGTAAAAGAAAATGTTTTAAAACACATTGTTTACTAGTAACATTATGTTTTGTTATTAAAATCACAGGAAAACCTATCATTGAAGAAAAATGGTCTTGAAAAGTTGTTTGGTGAGTTAACGGAGCTGAAATGTCTGCGGTCACTGAATGTAAGGCACAACAAAGTGAAGAGCTCCGGGATCCCGGCCGAGCTGTTCAGGCTAGAGGAACTGACCACGCTGGACCTTTCACATAACAGACTGAAAGAAGTTCCTGAAGGACTGGAAAAAGCCAAATCTTTGCTAGTCTTAAATCTCAGTCATAATAAGTAAGTTTTTATTGATACATTTCTCTCAAAACCCTAATAATTTATAAAATTATGTAAAAAAAATTAAGTATACAATTTAATAATGAATATAGAAATTCTGTCAGCAAAATAGACAATTAGGAATGAGTTAGTCTTACTTAAAACATATTCTAAATTAAATACAAAACCAATGAAATGATAAAGAATTTGTGTCAACCAAGCAGGTTTTAAATGTAAATTAAACTAATATCTTTAAAACTGTTCATTCTAACTGTTTTTGCAGAATTGAGAGCATCCCACCAACATTGTTTGTGCAACTGACAGATCTATTGTTTCTGGACCTGTCTAATAATGTACTGGAGACTTTGCCCCCTCAGACAAGGAGGCTGGCGAACCTGCAGACCCTTATACTGAATGATAATCCTCTTGGAGTATTTCAATTGAGGTGAGGTAACTTTTAAATGAAGTCCAAGGTTTTTTAATAACATTTTTCTATTTTTTTTTTTCTTTGAAGAGGCTGATGTCCTTGCATATAAAGCACTTGTTGCAATATACAAATATTTAAATGAGAAAAAATTCAATCCATAATTATTGCAAAATTAAAAAAGCATCAACGCATTTACTATACCCCTCTCAGATCAGGGTAGGAAAATTATCAACTTTTTAGCAGAAATGTAAGTATATTCCTTAACTTTCAGACAACTACCCTCCCTTCAGAGTTTGGAAGTCCTTCACATGCGCAACACACAGAGAACCCTGGCCAATCTGCCTGCATCTCTGGACACCCTGTCAAACCTATCCGATGTGGACTTGTCTAAGAATGCCTTGACCAAAGTACCTGATGCCTTGTATTCACTGCTCAGCCTCAAGAGGCTAAATCTTAGTGATAATGAGATCACTGAGGTGTCTTCAGGTGAGATTCTACATTAAAATAATACTTGTAGTTAAGGATGCATGCATGAAGTTCATAAATTTGCATGAGGATGATGAAGCTGATATGTCAGAGTGCATAGTATTTGAGCGCATGCCAATAAGGATGTCCTTTTCATCATCACATTCCTCCAAATAAATTGAGATAGGCAGGAGAATAGATCACACAAAGTTTCCTAGAAGCTAATAGGTTTTTAAATAGTTCTTTAATATCTGTAGTGCTTAATATTTGTAGATCTTTGTCTGTCATTAGGTAGTCAGTGGCCCAAAAAGCCTGACACACAGTCTTACCAAGGGGTATAGTATTACCCAGTACTAACTGGGTTGTGGAGGTCAGATAGGCAGTTTCTCCATGTAAAATACTGGTTTTCAGCTACATCTGGTTAGAGATGTACTGAACATAGTTGGGAAAAGGCTAGGCAGTTGATGGTGATGAATAAATGTTCACCTGTTAGTAAAATTTAAATCAAATGACCAGAATTGTTTCTTATCTAACATTGGTATACATGTAGTGGGACTTCTTTTGTACACATTCTAATGTGATATCATTGTTTGTTGTTATCCTTGTGATAAGAAATTCCTGCTTAGATAAATAAGCTACTTAATCTATTCTTATAAAATAACTTCATTTCTTAACATTAAATCTATACTTAATAATATATTAAGGCTGAAGATTTTGTTTGTTAGAACACAAACTATCAGTGAGATATGAAAAAATATTTTTGCATTTTATAGCCTAATTCTTGAGTAAGGTTTAGGCTATTTAACGTCATGCTACGACACTTAGGAGCCAAATGGTGGGTGGAACCACGGGGCACAAGACGGCACAATGTTTTTTTTTTAACACATGTACGGACTTAAAAACTCCTCAGCCTAGCCATACTAAAAAAGTCTTATATGTAGCTAGGAGCATAAAACCTCTTTATGAATAAAGATTGATCAGCACAGAATTTACATTGGTATTCATAATTCTATGACGCAGATTGAAATCAATGCACATTTATGAAGCCATAAAGTTTTCACTTGTGCGTTTGCATGTCCATTAGCAATTACTACCAAGTCATGCTTTCTGTTTTACTATGTAAGCTCAATTACACATGAAAAATATATGGTGCAACTGTATTTAATGATCTTGTTACTCAATTCGAGTTTTATGAGCTCTATTACATTATTTTCGTTTTTATTGATGTCAGAAAACATTACTGATGTCCACGATTTCTTATTGGCGATCGATTTCCAGGGCATGTTTATTGGTGGTGGATGTATTAACTAATAGGGTTGTGGAGGTTAGATAGGCAGTTTTTCCATGTGAAATACTGGTATTCAGCTGCATCTAGTTAGACTGAAAGCTAACCACAATATAGGCATGTTTACGAAACTACAGGCACCCCGAACATTAAAATTTGGTCCTAAGCTATATCTGTGGTCCTAAGATTGACAACATACATAAATATTTCGATTTATTGGTTTTCTGTAGGGTGCGGTAACTTTTTACATACATAACAATAACATAACGCCTGTAATCCATGAAGGGTTATACTGCGGTGTACCTAATAGTACACCCACACTCCGCCAATTATGTTTTAAGACCCATTTAATAGGAGGCGAGCCTATTGCCACCAACCGGACACAAATCCAGACTGCTAATGAGGAATTCCTGATGGAAAAACCAAATAACACTGCCCGAGCCGGAAATCGAACCCAGGGCCTCATGCTCAGCAGTGTCGCTTCCGGAATCAGGAATTTCTCAGTAACAGCCACGGAGTCTGCATATGTGCCCGAATGATGCCAAAAGGCTCGCCCTTTATTACATGGGTTTTATAAATATAACTGACGAAATGTGGGTGTACTATTAGGTACACCTCTGCCTAGCCCATCGGGGATTACAGGCGTATTATGTATGTTTAAATTAAGTAAAAAAATCAGGCCAACAAAAACCAGTCCATGCTCTTGCTGTTGTTTCAAAACAATCCCTATCAAAGCTTTACCAAACAAAGAAGTGACACACGTGCTTCAGACACTTGATACGGTGTAAATGTGACCATTGATGTTCCGGTCGTGGTCATGGCTGCCCATCCGTGGCTCAGGCCGACCTTACGCCGCATGTAAGTGATCCTTTACAGTGATCTAGTGACCTGCAACGCGTTTGTGTTAGACAGTCATGTCCAGAACTGGCTGTATGACATCGTGAAATGTTGTTTTTTTTTAAAGAAATCGTTTCTTTGGTGATGATATTTGTGAGTTTTTCACTAGTGCCCAAAAATTAAGTTCCTTACATTTCTCCAAACTTTATACTAGTACATTTCTATTTGTAAGGGCAAACGCTAGTAGATAAATTACTTTCCATATTTGATAAGTCTTAAACCCGCTTTTCCAGCTATGGACAACTGGCAGAAACTCGAGAGCTTGAACTTATCCCGGAACAACCTGACTGTGTTACCGGCGTCTATGTGCAAGCTTCAGAACCTGAGGAGGCTTCACGTGGATGACAATAAGCTGGACTTCGAAGGCATACCCTCGGGGGTCGGGAAACTCGGCAGCCTGGAGGTGTTCTCAGCCGCTAACAATGTTCTGGAGATGATTCCTGAAGGACTTTGCAGGTAGGCACACTTGTTGCAAAGTTTAAATAGTTTCTATCTACCCCATGAAAAGGCGTGAGTGTGTTAGCTATGCCTTAAGAAGTTTAAGGGACGAACTAACCATTGCTCAGTTACGAAATGTTTATTTTGCCTTAGTTGAGTCCAAGCTGAGGTACAGTATTAAACTATGGGGGAACAGTTATAAATACAATATAAATGCAGCCTTTGTTATGCAAAAAAGGGCCCTCAGAACTATTCTTCGCATAGAGCAAACTGAATCTTGTAGAGAGCATTTTGTGAAATTAAAGATTTTACCTGTACCTTGTCTTTATATTTTGGTCCTACTAAGTAGTTTTCTAAAAAACCTAGAGAAATACGAGACAAAGGAAGAAAGGGTAACTAGGGTGGAAACGCGCAGGAAAGATTTGCCTAATTATTTGCAGCCAAAATTAAATGTTGTCAAACATAGCTCTAAAGTACAGTCTGTACAAATTTTCAATAAATTGCCATTAGAATTAAAAATGATTAATAATCCAAGAATATTTAAATTCAAATTAAACTCATTCCTGTTGACGAAGTGCTACTATAGTATAGAAGAGTTTTTTAGGGACAAAAATAATGCCACAGTGTAACTTGTTTATCGTTTAAGTCTCATTCTTGACATGTTATTATTATTTTTCTTGATTTTTTTTTTTTGATTGAGTTGAATTCTTATTTTATTTTTGACTTTTTATCCATATTATTTGTAAATTTTATTGATTATTATTCTTATTCCGTGTATTAATAACTTGTAATTAATTGTAACTTTTATTGATTATTATTATTGTATTAATCCTGTATTCGACACAAATGTATTTTTGTTCAGAATAAATAATTGAATTGTTTGGTAAGTACCTATATAAATAATTATGAATCACTGAACACTCAAATGACACTTAACTTCAAGAGGGTCAGACAGCTTTGTGGCTCGCAATCACCTCAAAGTGTCAGAGATAATTATCAAGGGAATTTACAGCGTCACATTACACTTACATAACGGTTCCAGTTACTTTACATTTGAGAATTTAAAACGTAAGGTTTCCTGTGAGCAGGAAAAGCTGTAAATATTTTAACACAACACAAATTAATTATGCCATAAAATAATAATCAAGAGAATAAACAAGAATGTTTCATTGACAAAAATGTAGGTCAACTCCAACAATAATTTGGGGCATTTCCAAAATAAACAGGTCAAGAGCCATGCCTCATTATTCACCGTCTTTCACCACATTTGTTTAGTCAGTGAATAATGTATGACATTGAAAAACAACGTTGATGTTGACATTAATTCAGGGATATAGTGATAACGTAAAAAAACAATCCTCTTTTCATTAATCACCAATCAATCTGTCAAATGTAATGTCAGACTCCACTGACTAGGCTGCGGGACTGTTCGAAAGAGATACCGCGGCCCTGGAACACAAAGGGCAAAGAAGGAATGGATGGGTTTTAGTCAGTAAAAGTCTGACACTCCCTCCCACTCCACCCAGAGCGGGAGGAGTTATTTGATGATTTCCCACTGACTATACATTGCAGAGGCGCTTACGAATTCTGCTTCCTAAAATGCTAAAGTCTTTACCTTATTAAGCAACAATAAAGAACAGATCGCGTCAGAAACACCACCCTGCGCTCCATAACTCATGTTGCAGATGTTGGGGAAAAAATAGCCAAGCTAAAGTGGGAGTGGGCTGGTCACGTAGCACGACAGTACCCTGAGAGGTGGGCACGGATCGTCACTCACTGGACACCTGGTGATGAGACCGCGGCGAAGGTGGTGTGACGATCTGATCTTGTTTGCGGGGCGAACATGGCCAGATATCACACAAGATAGAAAGTTTTGGAGGGAGAAAGGGCAGGCCTTTGCCCAGCAGTGGCAGACTAACAAGGAAAAAAAAAGACAATAGACAAGCACAGATATATTTTTTAAGCAATTATGTCCGTATTTGACCTAGTGGTCAAATGTCTACCGATGGTAAGCAGTTATGTCGTCAAGAATAATGGACGTTGGCGCACGGAATAATTTGCCAAAATGATTTTAAACTCAACTTTACAGACATTCGCAATCCAATATCACAAAATATACTTTCACACTGCAAAACATTGCGTTTCTGACAACGTTCGCTCGTCTATCATTAAATGCTAAGTTATGCGACACAAATATGTTAACAGATGATCTATTAACATGGAAGCACACATTAATTCTTCAACAGCCGTGTTTTAATCATAAATCGTCTTGATACACACGCATGTTAGATTATAAATTGAGATATTTCGTCGGTTTCGTTCACTCAGTGGCTGTCACGCTACATAAAAAAGTTAAGATGTTTTTCTTTCTTGAATAATTTATTGGCGTAGTCTTTTAAGTGTTATGTTTGTAAGAAATGTCATGTGATTCGTAGAAAATAAAGAATTCCTGGCAGTTACGATGGTTCATGAATTATTTTTGTATGCTACATGATACGTATTTATATCAAAGGAATTCTTTTTCTATATTTCTCAATATAGTTGCTGGATGAAGGAATTTAAATTATTATGCAGAAACGTTAAAATGATAAGCAGCCTAGATAAATGTCTTTTAAAAAAAAAACATAATTGGAAATGTCTGTCTCTATGGAAAATCTAAAATTGGTCTAATTTAGCTGTAACACTATTTTTTCGAAAAGTTCTGACAACTTTTTAGACTTATGTATCCCGCTTATGCGTATGATGTTTCATTAAAATCGGTTCAGTCATTTAAAAATAAAAGGACTTGAAAATTTGTATGAAATGCCGTAAGTCGTTAACGCTCATAGCTATAAGCTAATGTCGTATCTATACTACACAATTATGTCCTAGTAATATGACACATCAAGCGGTATAAAGATACTGTCACTGCTATAAAAGTAACAAAGAACTTTACAAAGCCGAACTTTTTCCAAAGCTTGCTGATGCTCATACAAATAAACCATGTTTTTCTGATATATGCAGATGTGGCTCCCTCAAGAAGTTAAACCTAAGCTGCAACAAGCTTATCACTCTACCTGATGCCATTCACCTGCTGAGTGACTTGGAGAGCCTGCAACTACACGGGAATCCTGACCTGGTGATGCCTCCGAAGCCGGTGGAGCGAGCAAGAGGCGCTGGCCTGCAGTACTATAATATTGACTTTTCACTGCAAGCTCAACTGCAATTGGCTGGCGCTGCGACCAATGAACCGACTACGCCTAACAGTGAGTATTATTAAGGTCTTCATACATTACACAGACTCCACATCGACTAAACTCCTACTCGACTTAAAGTAAAGCATTTTAATGTTACTGTCAGTTAAGTCATACTGGATTCGGCATCGAGTCTGTTTAATGTGCGAAAACCTTTAGCTAGATAAGATTAAAAGTTCATCTACGGCAAGGCAATGTGAAAAGAAGTATGAGAGAGGTGTGATATAAAGGCTAATTTGACACACTTTATGCTTTTACTTTAAATCACTTCTTGCCTACATTATACACTTATCGATTGTGATGTTGCACGGGTCTTGCTCAAGCCTTGTTCAGTGTCTAAATAGGCATAATAAATTAGACAAAAACAAAACTACATTAGCGTAAAAAAAAAACTGTTGTTTTGCAGGAATAGGTGAAACGGGCTTTTCAATAAGTAAATTGTGTTCACTGTTCAGCCTAGAATGAATTAAATTTCGAGAAGAGGCAATTTTGACATGTTATACAAAAACATAGTTGCTGTAGTTTTGTAATTATCAGCATATTATTCAAATATAAGTGTAACAACATCACAATAAACGTTTAATCATATCTATGCAGGTGTAAAATCAGACCCAATAGCGCGCAAGATGCGCTTACGCCGCGGCCGCGCTGAGCCCGAACAACGGGACTCTGCGGTCATTCTCCGAGGCATGCAGGAACAAGTCAACACCCAGCACAACGACCAGCGGCTTGAACAGAGGAACTCTGAGCTCAAGTGAGTATCTATTTACTTCACTATTGACCTGCGTGTCCTGTTATTTGTTCAACAGGAACTGATGAACAAACAGGAATCGGCTTCTAAAGTGCCATCGGCCCTGGACGCTACTGAAGGCGTCAAACTCGTGGCTCAGTTCTGCACGCGTAGCATGACCACCGTAGAAACGGGTTTTGTTGACGGAAGAATCGACAAAATGACAGATTGTGAAAAGAAATCTATCATTTTGTCGACACAATCTGGTCTCGTGGTCATGCTACGAGTGCTGGACCGATACAATTTAGGTTGCCATCAACACTAACAAGTTTAATTAAATACATGCGTTTTGTTTATCTTACGTCAAGACTGGATTGACACATTGTTCTCTAATGAATCTATAACAATAAACAATGTGTGTTTTTTCATAGGCCGAAGCGTTGGGACGAGAGTCTAGAGAAGCCCCCACTAGACTATTCGGAGTTTTTCGATGAGGACACTGGCCAGACGCCCGGCCTTACGGTGTGGGAGATCGAGAACTTTATACCTGCACCTGTTGACGAGGTAACGTGACTTTTTAGTTCGAAGTCAGTTATTTAATTAATATACAAAAATCCGATAATTAGAATAAACAATATACTTAATCATTAATGTAAGTAAGTAGGTGATAAACAATAATCGTTGTTGTTGTTTAAAAATCACAGCTTTATAAATATTAGACGTTCATTTTAAATGATTTGGTTTTAACACTTTTAACTGGTTAGTTTTTGTGCGTTAAACTGAGTTGCCAATGAGTAATATTTCTTTGGTGATCTTCAATTTTTGACAATATTTTGTTCAGGGAATCTCTTGCATCGAAACAATAATGAACAAATACCGAAGTGCGGATTGATAGTGTCTGTTTACTTAAGAAACACGTTTGTTATTGTAACGTTTTGTGATGCAGGTGGCACACGGCAAGTTCTTCGAAGGCGACTGCTACATAGTGTTGAAGACGGCCATCGAGGAGCAGGGTCAGCTGTCCTGGGATATTCACTTCTGGATCGGCTCGAAGGCGACCGTAAGTAGACGTGATCATAAAATTCTTCTTTTGCGTCGATGGCCCTGCGCCTGACGTCTCTCTGGTCCTATCGGGTTGCCGTTCCATCAGACTAAAAGAGAAAGGAAGTGAGAGTAAGCCTGTGTCTGTTCACACTCTCTTGTGCACTATTGTATCTTCCTCGTCAATGGCTTATCTATACTGATTGGCCGCCTTTACCAAAAACGGTCGGGAGATCTATTATTATTATTTGAGATCCTGGGTTTGATTCCCGAGTAGGACAAATTGATATAGAGTTTCTGGCGAAATGTTATCGTTCACCACAATTGTTGTGTGATTGGCTACACCTCTGCTTAACCCTCGTGTGTACGTGGTCAGCTGGACAAGGCGGCGTGCGCGGCGATGCACGCGGTGAACCTGCGCAACCTGCTGGGCGCGCGCCGCACGCAGCGCCACGAGCAGGCGGACGAGACGCCCGACTTCCTGGCGCTGTTCCCGCTGCCGCCCGTCTACATCCAGGGCAGCCACACGCCCTCCGGCTTCTTCACTGTCGATGACCCGGTACGTACGCGGTGCGAAAGAGACGGACGCTGTAACAGTGTTTTTATTTGTGTTTCCTTTTCCTGGATCGTTTATCCTATTGTTATACTATAATAATGAATATTCTTTCATATAATTAACTATGTGACGTGTTTGTTATAGATTATTTTATTGTTTAACAGCCTTTTGCACCGAATTCAACCAGTGCAGTATTATTTTACGCTTTTTTTTTCTCTGATTCGTGCCCATGTAACATATTGGCCAGAGGTCAGAAAAATCTTGATCCTCGCTTCATAATGGCCTGATCATCTATTTGTATATTACGTTTTGCCTCGATGGTCGAGTGGTCGTAAACGGGACAGCTGAGCATGAGTCCTAGGTTCGATTCCCAGGTCGGGCAAAGTGTTATTGGATTTTTCCATCAGGAATAATTTCTCAGTAGCAGCCACGGAGTCCGGTTGATGGCAATAGGCTCGTCCTCTATTACATGAGACTTAAAATATAACTGGCGTTTGGGTGTACAATGCAGGTACACCTCTGCCTAACCCTTCGAATTACAGGCGTGATGTTATGTTATGTTGTTGTAGCACTACGTGACTCGCCTGTACCGCGTGCACGGCGCCGGGAACAGTATCCACCTGGAGCCCGTCGCGGTGCACGCTGAGTCGCTGGACCCTCGCTATGTGTTCGTGCTGGATACCGGCCTGCTCATCTATTTATGGTGAGTTTACAAGAAAAATCAAACACTCTCAAATATACTGCAACGCCAAAAGTGACGATGAACGACCAGTATTAAAATACATAAATAAATCAAAGAAACATAAATAACTACAATTATTACGTCAGTAACGTTTACACTGAATTTTTACATTTTAAGGCGCAATTTTAAAGTTATAAATTGAATCTGTTTTCATAAGTCTGCGCACGAACTGCGCACAAAGGTCTCGTGGCAGTTTTTATCGCTGTCATTATAGAGTGTTTAAACTTGCTTTTAAGGGCGACTCTAACGGATGCACGGAGCGGGTACCCGCTCCGGACGTTCTGTTAAGTTAGCTTTATTCATACAAATTTTACATACAGACACGCTAACGTGCACCTGCACCCGCGAGAATTTAAGCATTCGCTCTAAAACCTAAAAAAATCAAAATCTTCTAGGTTAGAGTAAATCGGTTTTTGCTAACAGGCGTGCTCCATTCTCGGCCGCATTATCGCTTCACAACAGTTGCGGTCAAACACAAGTCGTGTCAAAAATCAATTTCACCCTTTTACACAGGTACGGCAAAAAAGCAAAGAACACGCTAAAGTCCAAGGCCCGTTTGTTCGCGGAGAAGATAAACAAAGAAGAGCGTAAGAACAAGGCGGAGCTGATAGCTGAGCCGCCCGGCAAGGAACCCAACAGCTTCTGGGAGACGCTGGGCTACGTGGGAGATATGCCGTATGTGCCGCAAGTGAGTAGATGTAGTGGTTCTGTTGAAGTTATATGGTAATTTATGTGTTAAGACTAGGCAGCCATTAATAACGGCAGAGGAACCACCATCATACACACCACTCAAAAGATTAAAAAAAAGGTTTTTTGTAGGGTATGCAGTTTATTTTCTCAGGATGCGGTCAGGTTGTTTCTCCCCTCTGTATCCCGTAGTATGAGTGCATGACGAGTCCATGACATTTTCATTTTTGCTTGTGTCCATCGCATGCACTGTGTACTTCCACCGGGAGCTGGCACTCTATCAGAGGCTAGTGGGCCTCGAGGTCCTAACTCGCCGGCCGCCCCTTCGAAAAGCAGGTGGTGGCGTCTAGGGCAGGGAGAAATACTCGTCGCTTGAGCTCGACTGAGCTGCCACGGCTGGTCACAGGTCACGATGGGGCTGGGTGCCGGGTCCGGAGGTGGTGGGCGTGCGCACTTTGTAGGCGCCATCAGTGCATACATTCTAGCTTTGATAGCTTATATCTCGGAAATGTGACGCTTTTGCAAGACAATGACGGATAAAATAACGCCCCCGGTGATCCTAATTTTGTTGCTACAAATTGTGTAGGTACTAACTAACTTTCTTCTGTTTTGTAGGAACACGTAGCGGACGAGTTCTCGTGGGCAGGCGCGCGCCTGTACCGCGTGGAGCTGGGCATGGGCTACCTGGAGCTGCCGCAGCCGGAGGCCACGCCCCTCGCGCGCGGCGTGCTGGCCACGCGCAACGTGTACATACTGGACGCGCACGTCGACGTCTTTGTGTGGTACGTACAGTACAAATCTTCTTCTTTTGTATCGATGGAGCGATGGTGCGTTTCTTGGGCTCAATGGAAGAACCTAATATAACTCCTCTAATGTATTTGTCTTCGTATAGAGACATTTTAGGGTGTTCGCTAAATTACGCGCTTGTGCAAAGATTGGATGCCCGCTGTCAAAACACCCGTAGGAAACCCGTCAGACTACGCACGAGCTTAAATGGCGCGCTTCGACACTCCAGTAAGTGGGCCAAGTCTGATCGAAACTCAAAGTCTGTTTACAGCAGCCGACTTGGGTGCGCTATCTGTTAAGTATAGTACAGTTACGTACCTAAATCATCTGCCTAAGGCCCTTAAGCTGTATCTGATCTTTTGAATATTAAGGCAAAACTTAATCTAGATGTTGGCTTCTAATAATGCATCATACTTATATTATTATGAATGTCCCGAACTCACTAAGTTACTGTTGTTTTTTTATAGGTTCGGCAAGAAATCGTCTCGTTTAGTCCGTGCGGCTGCTGTGAAGTTAGCACAAGAGCTTTTCAACATGGTGGCGAGACCTCCACACGCTCTAGTCACCAGACTACAGGAGGGAACTGAGACACAGGTACGCATATGACGAAAAACCTCGCAATAAAAGGTATTAGCTAGCGTCGATACCTAAACACAATAAAAAAAAAATTGTTGTTCGGTGTCAACAACCGCAGTTTTGTAAATTACTTGAAAAATTTAATTAAATCCCAATACCAAAGTAGTGAACATTCTGGCTATTCTGGTTATCTTTACAAGCGTTTGGCGTTTGATAACGTAAACGCAGCATAGAGTATACAAACGCTATTTTACGGTACGGAATAATCGTAAGTCCCAGGACTAAGAAGAGAAAATGTATTTGTTCGTCGAAAGTATAAAAAAAAACATCTCAAATAAATTATTTGCGATCTTTGTTCTATTACTAGGTATTCAAGACATACTTCCTGGGCTGGGAGGAAGTGATAGCTGTGGACTTCACGCGCACAGCCGAGTCTGTCGCAAGAACCGGCGCCGACCTCGCCAGCTGGGCCAAACAACAGGAGACCAAGTACGTACTTTGAGATATACTTAGATCTTGTTTTATTACTCAGATACCATAAAATATATAAATAAGTATTTCTTGACATCGTGGCTTCATTCAATGATTTTACGAAAACAGCATTGAGGTCTAATAACTTAATTTGACGATACTAGCATCTGTACAGCCATTAAACTCTCTTTCTTGCTGTGGTTGGCTGACTTTTGTAACAACAAATTGATTGGTCATGTCAATTAAACTAAGAGAGAAATAAAATAAAAAAGGGAGAGAGAGTTAAGAAATTCCATTCCTTCTGTCGTAAAAAGGATCTTCTGTCGCTTTCTTACATCTATATACACATAACCATATCTAAATCTATTTCACTTGCACAGAGCGGACCTCTCAGCTCTCTTCACACCGCGGCAACCAGCAATGGGCGCTGCAGAAGCCAAGACTCTGGCAGACGAGTGGAACGAGGACCTGGAGGCCATGGAAGCCTTCGTGCTGGAGGGCAGACACTTCGTGCGCCTACCGGACAACGAGCTGGGCGTGTTCCACAGTTGCGACTGCTATGTGTTCCTGTGCAGATATGTGCTGCCTGCTGAGGTAAGGATCCTGGACCTGAGGTGGGGCCTAGATTACATGCCATGGTAAAATTCTTAGATTTAGAGACAGCTACTGAACGAATATTTTAATATAGTTACATGAGGGCTATACGGGGTGCAAGGGACACTGACGCGAAAACGGGTACCATGTTTGCAGTACCTCATTTAATTTTTCATAGGTTATTTAAAAAAAAATGCTGTTTCATACAAAAGTGCAATACCTACACGGTCTAAATGTATGGAACAGCTGATTTAAAAAAATATAACCGATGGAAAATTTCTATGTGGGGAGCTCAGAATGCTACCTCATTCTGAATACGTGGTAACCGTTTTCGCGACGGTGTCCCTTCCACCCCGTATTGTTATAGCTTCCATATTCCGAGAGTGTCATAAAATGCTGAAAGTGTTTTGGATGGTGACAACACTGTTTAACAAATAGCCAAGCTGAGCTATCTTTTGTCTGGAAGATATCGCTATCAGCTATAAGACCGCCATTGTAACCGTAGAATTAGCAATATTGGAAAACAGTTTTTGGTGTAAAATAAACTATAATCAATTCTATTCTTGTATTCTTGTCAGATTAATTGTTTTATCGTCATTCGTCTGACGCTTATATTTTACTGAAAAATACTACGTGTTTCACGATCGAAGTGGCAAATAATACCAGATCAAATAACTGTCTGAAATCATTAAACTTAACTACTACATGTATCTCCTCAACAGCCGGAAGATGAAACCGACGCCACAAACCCCTGCGAGCCCGAAGACACAGACTCCGAAGCGGCAACCTGGGTGGTGTACTTCTGGCAAGGTCGGCGCGCGCCCAACATGGGCTGGCTGACCTTCACGTTCGGGCTGGAGCGCAAGTTCAAGCAGCTGTGCAAGCGCCTGGACGTCGTGCGCACGCACCAGCAGCAGGAGAGCCTCAAGTTCATGGCGCACTTCCATAGGCGGTTCATCATCAGAGACGGCAAGAGGAACCAGAAACCGGTAAGTATTTCTTAAAAAAACGAGACTTGAATAATAACTTAGGATGATAGCAAGCATAAATATAACATTACACGACTATAAATTGCATATCTAACAGTGCTTTATTGTAGAAATCTTAAAATTTTGGAAGACCAGTTGTTACTTTAATGTGCTGATTAAATTATGGTGGTAGCACTCTCGCTCGCTGCGTTTCAGAACTACATAACATCACGCCTATAGTCCCCGAAGGTTCAGGCAGAGGTGTACCTAATAAATAATACCTACACAAATCCAAAAAATCCAAAGCTCGGAAGAGCAGCCACGGAGTTTGGATTTGTACTGTTCGTGATAGAGAAACTCAATAACACTTTTACCAACTTGGGAGGGAACCCAGGACGTCATGCTCAGCAGATGCGCTTGCGATCACTAGACTAATGATGCAGCACTATAACTAATAATTCTGCTTTAAACCGTTATACTTCCTCAATGTTTGTCAGGATGGTCGTCCACCAGTGGAACTGTTCGAATTACGCAGCAACGGTTCTGCGCTGTGCACAAGACTGGTACAAGTGAAAGCCGACGCCACGCAACTAAATAGTGCCTTCTGGTAAGTAAAATTGGGTTTCTTTTCCTTCGTAGACAAGCTCATGTCGCTGTCGTGGTAAACGATTTACTAGTCTACTATAGACCGATCGCTTTAATGAGTCCTCGCGAAGTTATCAATTCAAATGGAATTTTCTAAACGTTGATCACGTATTGGTTCAATTAGTATCGTAATACCTACGTGGATTATTACGGTTATTTTAAAGCAAATAACCTGTGTGATACTGTTAGGAATTTGTGGACGCTTAATATACCTTTGACGGGGCAAGGCGGAGGACTCATTAAAGCGGTCGGTCTATAATAACAGTTAGTAGAAAATGCCTATATCATTAAATCCGCCACTGTGCTCTGTTTTTTAAAGCGTTCAATAAATATATTGTCAAGTATATGGCAGTGTCTCAACCACCTTCACTGTTACAGCTACATCCTGAACGTGCCCCTTGAAGGCGCCAACGACACGTCATCAGCTATAGTGTACGCGTGGATCGGGAACAAGAGCGACGCCGACTCCGCGAGACTCATTGAGCAAATCGCAGAAGAAAAGTTCAACAACCCCTGGGTCAGCTTACAGGTAATTAGAATTTTATAGATTCTACTAGCAACCCGCCCCTGCTTCGCACGGGTCCAAAATTATGCTATCTTTCAAGCTGGAACCAACCATACACATTTACAAAATTTCATTGAAATAGGTTGGGTGGTTTTAGTGCTTAGCGTGTACGAACATAGTGTAGTGACACGTGATTTTTGTATATAACATTCTATTTGCTATCTTGAGACCGGCTTCAGACTGAGCGTAGGCGTTGACGGCACATTGTCGCTACGTAAATGTGCGTTCTCACTGGCGAAACAGAAACTTGTTTCCGACGAGATAAAACATTTCATCTAAGACAGGACATACAGAGAAAAGGAGATTACAACATGTTTTTTAAAAACCCACACATATCAACATGAGATTCTGTTTATTTGTACCGCAACTACGACGTTTCCACAGCGTCTTCGCCCGACAAATGACTTTAGAAAAACGCCTGGTGCGAAGGCACCCTAGCTAACAGGAAACTAGGCTAGGATAACAGGGTTATTTAAGTTTGAGTCCTCCTTTTATGCCCATCCTGCACGACCATTTGTACCTTGCGGCACTTAAACGAATCCCGCAGCAGGTGGCTACAAACTGGTTGGATAAAATTTGTGTTCAATCAATACCCAAAGAAAAAGGAGAACAGAATTATTGTGAACCACTAAAATAACATGTCCAATTGTCCATTCAACAACAGGTTCTCACCGAAGGCAGTGAGCCCGACAACTTCTTCTGGGTCGGTATCGGCGGCCGCAAGCCGTTCGACACGGACGCCGACTATCTTAACTTCACTCGGCTGTTCCGATGCTCCAACGAGAAGGGATACTTCACTGTCTCCGAGAAATGCACCGACTTCTGTCAGGTAACTCATTCTATAAGAATGTTAGTGCTTTCTGAATGTCTCTGGCTTTGTATCAAGCAGAAAAAAAGGCAACAACACATGTATTTAAACAAGACATTGATGTCTTTCGGTTGTGTAAAACCACGTATCTGTAATACATGACATATTTTGTAATGATGGGTGACTCGGTTACACGAAAACAGTGCAATGTCCAGCGTTTTTCATAACAGGAGTTTCGCTAGCAAGTTAATTTGTTTTTCTATGATTAGGTATTTACATGTCACTCACAAAAATATTTTATATTTTGTCTAGGATGATCTGGCGGATGACGACATCATGATCTTGGATAATGGCGACCAAGTATTCTTATGGCTCGGTGCCAAGTGCTCTGAAGTGGAGATAAAACTGGCATACAAATCAGCACAGGTAAATAAAATTACAAATAATATTTTTCATATTTTAGGATCCAATGGCTCATCTATGTTAGCCGTACAACCGATGACCGTTAGGGTAGACCCGTTCTTGAGTGGAGTCTGCGTATCGCCAAGCGTAAGAGGGGACGCGGAGTGGCGCTTTTTGCATCGTGACTGGTGACATCTGGATGCTGGATTTGCCGACAATCGAGTCCATTGGCGTGCGATTGGAGAGGCTTATGTCTGTGACTGTTGTAAAAGTGACAATGTAATGACTATGGAATCAAAATAATCTTTATTTCACCATCTAGGTATACATTCAACACATGAAGTCAATGCAGCCTGACAAGCCACGCAAACTCTTCCTGACACTGAAGAACAAAGAGTCACGACGGTTCACCAAGTGCTTCCATGGCTGGGGAGAGCACAAGAGGCCCCCCGAGTAAACACTGCAAAGATCTGCATTTACCAACGACTGTAACCATTAGATGCCTGAACCTAGTTTTCTATGACTCATTTTTAGTTGCATAAGTAAAATTGAAGCACACTTTTTTAATAAAAAGACAAGATATGTTCCCTACATCACATTGGAACTGCAATTGATCCCTGCTATTTTGGTTATGTTGATATTGTCATTAGAATCATATTGTAACATCGAAACAGTATTGAATAGTTTGTAAGTCTGTAAAATTGTATTGATGACACTACTAAAGCTATTTTGATGAAACTTTAGTTTTTGAACACATTTTACAGACAGTAATTTTATTGAGAGTGCAATACTGAGTATTACTTATTAAATAATTGACGAATTTTAGTACCTACATTATGTGCTTCCAGATAAATATATTGTAGGGAGTGTAATTTTGATACAAATTCTACCACTGCTCAAATCCAAGTCACTGTTTTTCTGGTAAGTTCAATATCCTGTCTGTTTTGTATTGTATCAATGAATAAGTATCAATTACTACTTTCGTCCCAACTTATGTCTCTCTCTTCATGAGTAATTGTTGCAGTGTTAGAATATGTTGCGGTTTATCAAAAATGAAAGACTGAATCATGCCATTTTCTCATTTATTTGAACTTTCATCTATAAAATATTAAGCACAAGTGTGATGAGATTACACAAAAAGATTATTGCTACATTTGTGAGAGTAACTTTTGACTAGATAAGCAGAAATTGCCTTGTGTGTGTTACTCCTGTGACAAATGAAACATGCATTTTATTCACAATGCATTTATTATGACATGATTTATTTTGATGTAGCTTGATTGATTTAGCTGTATATAGTATGCTGTTTAATATGTTACAATCATATGATAATACACTGTATTTATGTAAATCATGTAAATAAGAGATATTTATAATATAATAAAATCCATAAATTAAAACAAAATTCCTAAGTATTGATTGTGTACAATGCTTTTTTGATGTTGAGCACAAAATTTTAATGTTTTTGTAACAATCCTTATAATAAAATTTAACAACAAATTTGAGTCTTATTATTTAGATTTATTATGTTAAACCCGCATGAAGTTACATTATCTGAAACATAAAATATGGTATTTGTATAAAACAGGAAACAATAACTAAATTAGGTAATCCAATAATAAGTATGATTAGGTAATAACAGTACTTTACCATTGTAGGTAGATTTGTAAGTTATCACAGATACTTGAAGAACACTTATTAATGTTGATAACTAGATGATTATTTACTCTTGTACTATGAGGAAATGGTTGTACCTGAAATGTCTATTTAGTCATCATCGTCGTCGTCATCAGAGGGAACAAACAGTTCGTTCTCTTCCAGGAAATTGGCTATATTTTTACTAATAGCTGCCCCTATGAGCAGGCCTGGCACTACGGCCAATACTATACCAAAGAGACCACCCGGACTCTTCTCTGGCACAGGGAGTATAGCACCAGTCGGGGTAGTCGTAGCGGTCCTCCTTTGTATGGCGTTCTCATGTCTCGTCAGGTTTTTAGATTGCGCTATCAATCGGGATAACCGAAAAATAGCCATTTTGTTCACAATTATGCTTTGGGTGTTTTTTTACTCGATTATTTTTAGCCAGCTGCAATAGCTAGTTTGGAGTTTCTGACACTGACACTCTGACCTGACAGTGACATAAATTGACAATCGCAGCACAGTGATCCCAGATTATATAACTTGGTTGTGCCGTTTCAGGCTGGCCTGCACTGGCGTCACATTCACATGTATAAAACATATTGAAATTTCTGTTTCTCTGTCTTCTCGAGTTGAAATCTTATCACATAACGGACAACATGTTTCTATGTGCATATTTCGCCAGGGCGAATGCACAGTTTGCTGTTCCATTAATTTTAAAACTACATTTAGAGAGTGGCAACTAATCTTTCAAAAGTGACTTCCGCATGCATTTTATTAAAGATGTAAGGGTGAGTATAGAAAGTTTGAAAGTTTTCTGGAGTTCTCCAAGACGTTCATTCAATCAAGTTTGAGTGAGTTGAACAATCTCTAATGGTTGATAGGCCTCAGCAGAAGATGCGATGCCATTATCTCAATTTATTTTGACCTAAATCCTCTTCAGTCAAGAAAAAGCCACAATTGATGGTGTTGACTTTTTGAACCAAAATTGAACACGTTGAACCTGTACTTTTAATTTATTGCCAAAGTAAAAATATGTATACTGTGCATCTGGTTTCGAACCTAGCACAAAATGTTAACAGAATTTATTATTATATTTTATAATCAAAATTCAAAGTAGAAACAACAAGAAACCAAAAATGCAAGCATTCATGTATTTTATTTATGAAGTCCTAATAAAGTCTAGCAACTCAGCAGATTGCAAAATGTCAACTTGATCTGAAACGAAATGAACAAAAATTTTAACATAATTTATTTATATTTAACGACAACTGTTTTTCTTAGGAGAAAATGAATGTGACGTTAATCAGTTTAGAAGCTTTAATTTGTAAGTATTATTGTGTGATTTTTCTATTGTTTTACAGAGTTTTCCTACATAATGAGAATGTATTTGTTGTTCGTTTGCTTAGTAAAAGCTACACATGAATCTCTGCCATGTCCGGATGCTGCGGCGTTGGAGGCGTTTTGTGCGGTGATGCGGGACAATGCGGAGGGCCCGCAGCTGGCGGCGCAGGCCCTGGCAGCCCGCATACACACTCCGAACGCTCGCGAAGCGCTACTCGCTCTCTCAATGCTAGATCGTTGCATGCGACGTTGTGATGCCGGTTTCCACGCCGAAGTCGGCAAATTCCGCTTCCTCAATGAAATGATTAAGTTAGTTTCACCTAAGTATTTTGCTGATCGAACTTCCCCTGAAGTGCGGACTAGGGTAAGAACACTTTTTTGGAAAACTTTTATTTCTTAAATATTTTGTTGAAAAACTCTATCTGGGCATTGTAGAAATACACTAAGATCAGTAGGGAGTTTATTAGCCTAACTGTATCTACAATCATTCATGATAAAACCTAACAAGCAAATAAATATTTTTATCCTCATTCACATGTTCAATGAAAATGTATAAACCATGTACTTTTTCCTCATAATACACTCTTTGATTGGATACTTTTATTTTAGGTACTTCAACTGCTTCATGCTTGGTCGATTGAATATCCAAAGGAATCCAAATTTAAGGTAGCATATGACATGCTTAAGAACCAGGGAGTGGTGAAGGAGACTCCGCCTCCTTTACCTCCAGAAGATGCAGTGCCTCCTCGGAACAGGTCCAAAAACGCAATATTTGAAGATGAGGAGAAATCCAAGTTGTTACAAAAGTTACTGCAGAGCAAAAAGCCTGAGGATCTCCAACATGCAAACAGGCTTATAAAGACTATGGTCAGAGAAGTAAGTATATATATTTATATACATACTAGCTGACCCGCGCAACTTCGTCTGCGTCACTTAGGGGTATGAAAAATAGATAGTAGCCGATTCTCAGACCTACTGAATATGCATATAAAATTTCATAAAAATTGGTCAAGCCATTTCGGAGGAGTATGGGAACGAACATTGTGACACGAGAATTTTATATATAAGATTTATTTAAGTACACACAAAATAAATCATAATTACATTGTACCAAATACTTTATTAGTATTGTTATTCTATGTCTTCAAAACTTCATAAGAATTTATAAAGTTATAATAATTTCTGTGTTCCTTATGACGTGACCTCTACGTCTAATTGGGTCAATTGTACACCATATGATAAGCGGGATATGGTTGCCATGTTTGTATAATTATACTCTGACTTGGCCAAATCCATCCATTTCCTAGCTGAAAATTCTAGGACATAATGACATTGCCATCCTGCACAGAGCCCTCAATTAATAGCATTTATTGCCCACTCTTTGTCACAGAAAGGTCTATGTCCTAGCAGTGGACACATTGTAGGCTGATTATGGGGCAAATCTTAACTGAACCTCATCCACTCTCAGGAGGAGCGCCGCAACGAAGAAAGTAGTCGTCGCGCCCAAGAAGTGGGCAACGCGTTAGACAGCGCAGAACTCTTAAGAGAACTACTCGCCAACGCTGAAGACGCGTCTCCTGAGGAAGAACAGCTTATCCACGAGCTTCACGTGTCCTGTGGAACTCTAAGACTGGCGCTCCAGCGACTAGCAGCCTCGGAAACGCAGCCCGACAGTCTCAGTGAGTGGACCGGTTTGTTACACCCAATCATTATCGTTGTGATGTGTGTAGTGTTTGTTTGTTTGACATTGCTTTTATTTTGTATTATTTTTATTTGTAGTATCAATATTTTTTGCTTTCTTTGTAGTAGTAAATATTTTCAGTACACGCTTCACTTTGTACTCACATGACCAACATCAAACTCCTATCTTCGAATAGATATTGTGGTATCGCTATTGTAAGAGCTAATTTGCAACTAAACAAGACATAACAGATGGTATGTGCTGCTAGAGTTATAGGATACAGACAAGACCTTGTGCATAATATACGGCAATACTAGCTCCTAGTATTTCAGTTACGCACGCTTGCGTTCTCGTTTGTAACCGTGCCGTGCACAGACAGGGCTCCCTGTTGGGTCCAGTATAAATGCATATCGATAGGTACGCGTTAAAGCCTTATAGAATGGAGGCATATATTTGTGCACTACTGTCAAACTTTCAATTAACCAGTCAGTAAATATATAACAGAAGTAGTCAATTAACTGGTCAGTTAGTCTTATCAATTTTATTGGTTTAATGAATAGGAGGTGAAGGTGGTGTGGCTATCTGATCTTGTTTGCAGGGCGAACATGGCAAGATGTTTGGAAAGAAAAAGGTGAGGCCTTTGCTCAGCAGTGGGACACACAAATAGGCAAATAAAAAATCCCTTTTACTATCGACACCTTGTGAGAGAAATTGACTTTATAATTATCATCATCTTGCTGCCCTTGTACCATATTACTTGGGGTTGGAGTAACACGTTTTTTTCTTCCATTCCAGTTAGCCGTCACACATCTTTTTTCTTTTGGATATCGACTTCCAGAAGTGTGACGAAATTTTCAATACTGGGTGGTCTAGAACCATGTGCTGAATTTATGGCAACAGTTTGCAAATGCGCATGAGGAGCTCGTGGCCCATTATTTACCGAGTTTCCTCCGTGCCTCGGAAAGCACGTTAAGCCGTTGGTCCCGGCTGTCAAATGTAGATCTTTGTCAGTCGTTGAGTAGTCATTGGCCAGAAAGTCTTGACAACCAATCTTACCAAGGGGTATCGTATTACCCAGTACTAACTGGGTTGTGGAGGTCAGATAGTCAGTCGATCCATGTAAAATACGGGTATTCAGCTGTATCCGGTTAGACTGGGAGCCGACCCCAATGTAGTTGGGAAAAGGCGAGGCAGATGATGAGTTTGCGCGTAAATGGCGTATCACCCTGTATTCTTGACCTATCAAGAACTTTTTAAATTATATTTGCCATCGGCACGCTATGATCAAAACCGTTTACGTACCTAGTTTGTACCAAAAATCAATGACCCGAGTGGTTAGTATAGTATAGTATAGTATAGCGGGCTGGTTTCCGCAACTCCACGTCAAAGCGCGTATTTTGCGTGCGGGTGGGAGATCTATTCGATCCACCCCAACTCCCCGAGAAAGCCCAGCAGCGCCTTGGTGTTGCTGACGATCTCGCGGAGAGTACCTGGGTTACCGAAGTACTTTGCCCTGTATGTTGCAACCACACCGACCCGAGTGGTTTCTACACTAAGCCAGATGAACATAGATATGCATGTCATTGTATGTTGTACCGATAAGCTTCGCCTGAGTAGTTGCTGTTATCTCAAAGCTCTGTTGTTTGGGAGATTATCTGTTCATTGATACTGTGCCGGCTACTACATGCACTGTAATGTTAAATATTGATGATGTTTAAAGAAAAAATTACCTGAAAAACTTGACCTTTAGTGTGTTAAAACTGACGTTTTTAAGTTTTCTGTAAAAGTAGGAAAAGCTAAATTACAATAGTTCATGTCATAACACCATGCCTGCAATTCCCGAAGAGTTAGGCCTAGGTACCCTATATAGTACAGTCACGAGCACCAATATGTAAACACTTAACAACTTTTAAAAGTGTTTTTCTCCTACTGTTCTGATTAAAATTTCATGTGGTTACGAACATAGTATTCTGGAACTCAGACTTTTATGAAAAATATCCTATCTCCAAGTTAGAATCGTTATTCCTCGCGAAAATTGCTTTAAAATTTAGGAAAGTGTATACATATTGGGTGCTCGTGACTGTACAACAAATTTCGCCACATAGTTCATATCGTGCTTTTAAGATTAGTTAGTCAGCACGATTTGTAGCTGGGCTGACCACCTAAGGTGCAGTCAAGGAACCTCTTATAATGCATTCCTAGTTATCGCTTGTAGTTGTTTAATTTCGATTCCGTGAGGTCAGATAGGCAGTCGCTGTGTGAAATACAGCTGCATCCGGTTAGACGGCTTTCAGTCGACCCCAATACGTTGGGAAAAGGCTAGGCAGATGTTACTTTGTCAATTACTTGAGCCCAGTCAGTGACCACGTTAATCGCAGCGCGCGCATTTTACAGCGACTTTCTTGTTACGCAAAGTAAATAGGTGAATCAGCAACCAGGTGAACGCTGTTTTACGTTAATACTAGAAAGTTGTCACACCTTTCCGTGCTTTTTACTTTTTTTCCGCCTTTCTTTAAAAAACGTAGGGCGGAGTTTGAGGATACGGTGATTGAACACGAATGCCTGCAAAATTATGGTGCTGCGAACTGCTTTTTCATGCATTACTTAAGAACGAATAGATAGTGTATAATTGTGCGAATAGTATATCAGATTCTGTGGTTTTACCTCTGACAGCAACTCGCCACCTTATTGCAAAGATTAAAGATTACTGTGGCAGTGTAGCAAAATCAGAAAGGTTTGGGTGAATGCATGGTTATACCGGTCTACTATAATTTGCAGAACCGACACGCAGCGAAGGATGCGATTATGTAGCGTAATTCCGGTTTAGATTATTCCGGAATTCAATTTGGGGCTCGAAGAATCGTTTCAAGTATATTTCTGTTCAAACTTTATGGCGGCTCGGAAGTTAGCTGCGAGTGACGTCCTGCGCAAGTATAACGGTGCAAAATTTATGTCGGCTCGGAACGTCTAACGTAAAGCTGCGCAGAATACAAGGGTAGGTATCACTGGGGCGCAGAGGACGCATTGTCTTTACTGCATAATGCGCAGAACGTCACTCGCAGCTAACTTCCGAACCGCCATAAAGTTTGAACAGAACTATATCACCTCACCACATTTCCTTCGGCGCAGTCTCCATTCTCGTCGTCCGAACCGCACCGAGACGAATGACGTATTTCGCTTTTATTGCATGAAAAGTTTTTTCTGACCTTCTCAAGATATTTCCGTCGATTACTGTGGCCACTCTCTAATTATTACAGACAAAATAATGAGTCATTTACCACGAAAGCCAAATGCACCCAAGATCATAATTACTACTTCTTTTAAATCTTAACACTTTATTTGCCCATTCCAGATGACATTTTACACGCCAGCGAAGTCTTAGACGAGGTCTTCGAGAAATATGACGCATATTCTAAGTTTACAAAGGAGAAGAAGAAGAAAAGTAATGCCAGAGGAATAAGTATTGAGCAGGGACAAGCGTCCAATAGTGAAAGTTTACTTGACTTCGCGGGCAATGTCGGGAAGGGAGATGGGGCTGCAATTAAAAGTGGCGTTACAAAGAATACTGCCATCGACGAGCTTGGTGACATATTCTCGAGTGGAAGCGATCCAAATATTGTTGAGCCGTTGAAACCTGTTAGTTTGATGCCTAGTGGTAAGACATCCAATTTTATAAATGCGAAACTATGAGGATGTATGGATGTCTGGATGTTAGTTACTCTTTCACGCAAAAACTACTGCCCGGATTTGGATGAAATTTGGCACTTAGATAGATTACGACCTGGATTAACACATAGGTTCACTTTTATCCCGGTAGTACGAAGGGACAATTACCGAACTACACGCGGCCGAAGTCGCGGGTATAAACTAGTTTCTAAAAATGATTTATGTTATTTTTGATACATACCAGCTCTAAAACTCTGGTTACGGAATTATGTGAAACAGTTTTACTCACTACGCATTTCTTTTTTTTATTTCAGAAGATGTGGATCTTTTAGGAGGAGAAAAACCAAATAAAGCAGAAGGTTGGAATGAACTGGATTCTCTCGGCGAACAACTCATAAAGCAATCTCTACCTGATCATGTCAAACGTCTGGAAAGTTTCAATGGGTAATTAGGATTTAACAACAGTCACATAATATGATAAAATTAGTAAGAAAAAAATAACTTCTTAATTTGTATTCCAGTAAAACAACAAAGAAAATACCAATGAACGCGTTAGCGTCACCCAAACACGAGCTCCCTCCACCGACGAACGGAGCCCTATTCGACCTAGACTTCTTTACCAAAAAGACAGAGGAACAACCTAAACCGACACCAGAGCCATCCAAGCTTACTAGCAAGTCGTCCCCACCAGACGATCTCATCGTGGACATTACAGATGGACCCAGCACTTCGAACATAATCCTAAGCAGTACAACCGACTCCCCCATAGACAACATACTGGACTTTAGTATATCTTTAGACGACGCCAAATCTAAGAACACATCCCCAACAGAAAGTGTTGAATCTAGTTCTACCGAAGAAAAGAGAGAGAAGACTAAAAGTGAAGTAAAACCGTTGACGGATATAGATGTGTCCCTTTCTAACGTAACGCCGGGCAATGTTCCTCCCATGACGATATTTGAAGAAGAGAATGGTCTGACAGTAGTGTTACACTTTTGTAAAGACAAGCCGAGGCCTGATGTCAACGTGATCGTTATATCGACGACGAACAAAAATAAGAAACCTATTCTAGATTTTAGGTTTCAGGGTGTGGTTCCTAAGGTATGTTTGTTTATAATATTTTTGAGCAATTACCTCCTTTCTGTCGGCTATCCATACTATAGCGGCACTACAAAGAGTACTACAGCAACATAGAACAAAAAGTACTTCAGCGCCATCTTTGACACAAACGATGAACTAAACTGTGGTAACTATAGCCGACTTTAGTTTAGTTTCGTCATCAATTTGAGTTTTGAAACACAAAATACAAAAAAACATTACTTATCAAATTCTCTTTTCATTTCCAGTGTTGCAAAGTCCGTCTCCTAACGCCATCGGGTACGACTCTACCGCAGTACAACCCGTTCTTACCACCGCCCGCGATCACCCAGGTCATGTTGATCGGCCGACCTGCGCCCGCGCCGCCCGTCGACCTGCGCTTTGTCATCTCCTACACCTGTGAAGACGACGCGTGCTCAGAGATAGGGGACGTCAAAGAACTGCCACTAGATCATGTATAGTGTTCTTAGGAACTCGATTATCAATTAAAATTGTACAGTTACTGGAAATAAATGTGGCACTTCCGAATTTTGGAAAGTGTTTGGCTTTGTAGAGCATCGTGCCTCTGTTAGAACCTCTAACTGAACGCGATTAGCACAATATTAACAACTTCACGGTCTAGTTAGATGTTTTAATCGCGTTCAGTTTGATCGGTGAAATTCGCCTGAAGCTAATGGTGTCATATTATGGCCCGGGTACGGTACTGTACTCAATTATTGGTCGCTGAATGCTTACTTATTGTTTACCGTGTTATATGCGCTTGTGACGGTGATATATATTAAAATTCGACTCTCAAGAACATCAGTAAGTACTAGCGAAAAAAATACTTAAGGGACTGAGTGAGATTTATAATATTTTATTATTATTGTATAATTGATCATATAATTTTTTCTAGTCGAGAATTTACTACTGAATTATAATTATCGGAAAAAAGGCATTTATTTAACATTCCAATATGTTTACGTTTGTGACTGTATTAAATTAGGTCTCATGCATTTTTTTAAAGTTGTGATTATAGAAAGAAGTGAAAACGTAGGAAAATTTGTAAACATAGCCGTGTTTACTATGTAAGATGTGTATAGCACAGTATTATATTAGTATATTATTTTATATAAATGACCTGTTGATGACGTACTTACTGTGTATTTTATTTTGCAATACGTATATGTACAATTATTAGGATAATGTTTGTGTTCATGCACCCTCATATACCGTGCAATATACCCATGGAATAAATATGATATATTTTATTTTTAAAAAAATATGTAAAAACCTTTATTTAACTCCCCGTTATATAATAAGAAAACTTAACTTCAATGTGTATCATAGACTAATTATTTTAATTGGCACTAATATTGTATTTATTAAAAAAAAACTTCATTTATAAATAGTATTTTATTTGTATAAAATAGTTAATTACACTATATACAAGTCATTTACATAGTAAATGCATGGAACACATACGAGGTTATACATGATGTAGTAACGAGAAGCAAGATAGTTCTTTGTAGTTTTTACATCCTACACTTTAAACAGCTTGGCTTCGTTCCTTGGTATTTTGAATTTGCGAACCATTAACCTTAATTTAAAAAAAATATCCAGTCAGTCAAATTGTGTTTTTTATAATAACAGTATAATGTTAGTACTTATTCAAGCATTCTCGCTGAGTATGGCAGATCTGTATAAAATAATATGAAAACTACAAAATATCTAAATCTAATATTTTAAACTGTTCATTCGTACTCGCATTTGATACACGAGAGGTCTTTTACGATGAACAATGAACAGACCAATATGAGCGAATATTTACAAATATACAAAATCTTACAGTAGGTAAGTTAATATCAACTAAATACAAAAAGGAACATAGAACTGACTATCGTCTTTCTATTGATCTCTTTGGAAAGTCTTTTAAAATAAGAAGTCAATGGCACTAAATAAAATGCACTTCAAGCACTGCAATTAAATAATGCAATCATCTCCATTTTGCGCCCACAATGTGACCTTTTTATATAAAAAGCAGTGAAATGACGGCGAAAAAAGAAGAATGTACAATATTCTTAACATTACTATACATAGTTAGTCTAAACGGCTTGATCCCTGAAGGCGAGCGCGGTGATTGCCTTCTGATGTCCACAATATTCTCTTTCTAATGTACCTTTCTCCACATCCCATAGCCGCGCGTAGCTGTCCGAAGAACCTTGGAAACAAAAAAATAAAAATTTACTCATGTAAGATTTTAGTATCATATCAAAATCTCTGCTCGATTCTCGGCAAGTCCTAAGCTAAGTGGCGTGCAATTGAAGAAACCTATGTCCAGCAGTGGACTGCTTTACGATGATGATTATGATGATCAAGATTCTTCGATTTGTGACAGAACTGGAGGTGAACTTCGTATCAAGCCATGTTTTGGCTCCTGCTTTTACTGATAAATCACTTCATATTATAAACTAAAGTCCTCCGTCGCGTGGGTCTGTCTGCCTGTTCGCGATAAACTCAAGAACGGATCTTCATGAGGTTTTCACCAATGGATAGAGTGATTCATGAGGAAGGTTAGGTATATAATTCGTCAAAGTTATGTGTAAATTAGTTGAAATATGACGATAATTGTTGGAAGTGTCAGAAAAAGTCTAGTCGCCTGGGAGCTTTCATCGAAAATGCTGCCTGATCCCTGAGATATAACAAAACAAAGCATGGTGGGATATTCCTCTTTTATAGATCTACAAAAAAGTCCCGATGGCATATAATATCTATTACTATAAGTACCCATTCTATCTTCTAAAAAAATGGTCACATCCAATGCGTAATATATTATGCTCTACTATCCGTGCGAAGCCGGGGCGGGTCGCTAGTAAACAAATAAAATAATGATGACCTACCAGTAAAGAGGTATCGTGAGTCGATGCTAAAGGCAGCATCCCATACCCAGCGTTGCGTGTCATTGCGCAGCTCGCGCAGCAGCGACCAGTCGCTCGTGCGCCATACCTTCGCCGAACAGTCACCGGATGTCGTCACCAACATCCTGGAGAAAAACAACTTCCATATAATAAATCAGCCTTGATAGAAGAAGGTTTTGAAGGTGTCGTAGCAATGGGGATGGCAACTGTAACTGATGGCGCTAGCATAGCTAGTTCCAAGCATCGTCATTAGTTGAAAATCTGTTAACATTTTTTTTTTTTCAAAATATCTTGACCTCATTGGTCGGATTAGTAGTGAGCTATGGTCACGAAGTCTACAATTAGCTTTGGCAGGCCCTCCCTAATAGTCAGGGAAGGCAGAAAAGAGGTACATGTGGGGCATGTATACTGTAATAGGCGAAGTAGGTGTAATGAAAAATTATGACGTGATTAAAGTAGGGGAAGAAACCAAATAAATTATCGATAGAATGATCGATGTATCGGTGTGGCTGATGCTGGTGACACTAATGTAAACGGAATAAATTATCACGTAACAGTTGACAAGACAAAATGGAAGAAGAAAACTCTTTGCCGACCCCAAATAGCAGTCTGAAGAACAGAAAAGGTACTCACGTAGAATCAAGACTGAACTTGCACCTAAGCGCATACTTAGTATGTGCAACAATATGTTTGAGCGGCACGGGGTGCGGGGCAGCGCCGCCTAGCGACCACACGTAGCAGTTTCCCTTGTTGTTCACCGCCGCCATCATCTTGCCTTCCGGGTCGATGGCTATGTCCTGGATCGACGCTTCAGCTTCTGGTATCTGTGTAAATTGGGAAATTAGGGATGTAGCAAAATCGCAAGCATACTAAGACAACATCGTAATCGTGACTAAAAATTATCGTACCAATTCAATATTGCTTGTATTTTTGAAAATCAACACCTTTAATAAATTTATCATCTAAAGATACTAGGTTTTCCAAGTCTTCTTCTAAACTTTAACTTACCAACTGTTCATTCTGATCTGTCCGGAGGTCCCACATGTGTATGATGCCACTCTGATCCCCCACCATGATTTGTGTCTGGTCGGGATGAAGCATAACCGCGTTAACTGGCGCCTGCACTTGGAATATCTTCGTGCAGCGGAATTGTGGTGCCGCCCTGCGCATTGGGTATTTATAACACATCTTATTTTAACAAAGGCAATTTAACTGTTTATAGTTTGTTTTATTACTATAATTAATTAGTGAATTAAAATAGGGTGGGACCAAGAATGCTTCCCAAAGGAATACCATAATGTTATAAAACTTGTTATGAAGATAACACATGAACCAGCTCAAACAATTAACTAACTATACTGAGGTCTTAAAATAAGTTAAGATGGAAATACTGTTGAAAACTTTTTCAAAATTTTTGAGAAATATGATAGAACTGAGTGTCAAATGCTTAAGTATGATCCAAGAATATAGGTAGAAGATGTTTCATAAGAATTTCTAGAATCATAATAATATAGTTTGTAGGGATGTTGTAATTACTAAGAGATACCTTTTTACCTTGGGTCCCATATCCTAGCTGTCCAGTCTTCACCCCCCGTGTACATCCACAGGTCATTTTTCTAGAAGCATATTAATTTATCATTATTTCCCTCATAGAAGAATGGATACGATAAAAAATCCTTCCACTGTAGAATGCAGATTAATACCAACTATTTTTGATACTTTTACACTCACTTGAAAGCCAACTCTGGAGATGTTCTTTGTGATGCCCTCAAAATTGACAACTGGGTCAGGGTTGGCACTTGCCAAGTCATACATGCGGATGTGTTGGTACCCGCAGGCTGCCACCATCTGTCCAGTTGGAGATATCTCCAGCCCATTCACTTGCTGGAACCCATTATCAGAAATGAGTAAGTACAATACTTAACATATTGTGACTTGAGTTATTATAAGATACCTAGGATTGGTTTGAAATTGTTACAAAACTTACATGTAACCTTTTTTAACTAGTTCCCTTGGAATAAAATGCACTGGCAAAAACTTGCTTTGGATTACAACACATTTTCAAGTGGGTACTAGTCTGGTTACATTTTGTGCCAAGGAGTTAAGTATTTAAAATGGTTTTACTATAAATACTTTTTAATAAAATATTTTTTGACATAATAAACCATGTTATCAAGCTTTCCTGGACTAACATTTGACTTCTGTTCCAATAAATTTAGTGAATCTTTTACTCAATGCATGATACTGACATTTTGTCTCTAAAGTCAGTGTTATGCATTCATCTTTATAGTTGAAAAAAGAAAGTAAATAGTTTAAAAAACATACAGAATCAGGGTGTTGCATAGTACGCAGACAGACGCCGCTGTGTGCCTGCCACAGTTTGATTGTGTGGTCGTAGCCACCCGTCACCAGCGCTACTGCAGACCCGCCGCCACCGCTGCCATCTCCAGACATCTCTGCACTAATCACACACTGCTTATTAACAAATAAAACTATGTGACCCTATAGATAAGTACCTTAACCTCAACTACCTTTTCAGTAAATTCCCAAAACAGTTACAAGCTTGATGTATGTATTCCGGAATTCTACGAAAAAGTTTAATTTATGGTTTCCAATATTAGAAGTATTAATTAGCAGATTTCACTGGTAATTCTTGTTTATTTATTTGAGAATGATGCATGCACCACAACAAACTTTGACAGCTCAATCTGACAGCGGCAGAAGACAGCAGCTATGAGATTACTTGACAAATGACATTAGACATGTTACACACAGTACGTGTTCAACAAGCTGGCAATCATCTGCCTAGCCTTTACCCAACTATGTTGGGGTTATGGATGCAGCTGAATACCAGTATTTTACTGGGTATGGGTAATACGATACTCCATGGAAAGACTAATTCTCAGACTTTCGGGCCACTGACTACCTGTAACGACTGTCAAAGATCTACTAATGACTGTGGAGACCAACGTCTTAACGTGCTTTCCGAGGTACTGAAGAAACTCGGTATATAACGGGTGGTCAGCTATCCACGGAACAACCTAGGCAAGCCCGGCTTAACCAAAAGATCGACCAGAGCAGCTGTTAAAAACTAGCCACAAGCTTTACAATAAACTGGCAATACTATATTTCATTTTGCCAATTTGTGAGAAAACTGCAGGGAAACTTTCTCTTAGAAATGTAATAATGCCTTGAAAAATCATTACAGAATATGTAAGACTGAATCCCATGAAATTTTAAGATATTTTTAACAAAAATTACATAAAACTAATAAGCTTTGTATCGTGGCGTGGTATCGACTGACGCTATGAAATTATGACGCACGTTGACATCAATTAACTAGAGCATGGCTATGATTGGCTGTTTAAATACTTTTATTTTCGCATCAGCTTGTAATCACTAATCAGCTATTTATTGATTAGTTATAAGTACCTACCTAAACCCCTCAATATTAGATTTTAACGTAGGTGCCAATTATGTAATCATCTGCTTTCACCCTGTTGAAAAAGATCAAAGCGTCCTAGATTATCGATTCATTAACATGAAATGGTTGCAAACCGATAACGATGGAAACGCCTTTAGGTACCATTTGATAAACAAAACGTGGACTTCGGGAGTTGTTTTGCTAACAAAACAATCAGCAATGGAATTTAAAATGGATATTAGAGGTCATAAAATGCCTGTGTGCAGACATTATGTCACGTCAACAACGTGGCACATCCTAATTTCGATCATCTTTGCCACGAGGTATCACGTGCATCGGTTTTATCGATATATTCAGAAGGGCACTTTTTTGACATTGGTCAACCTCAAGGCCATAGGTTTTAGGTGTAAAGAATGTTAAGAAATAGGATTGGGTGGGTTTATGAAGAAGAAATAACCTAGAAGAGGAAAAGAATGAAAAGACAAATTGAAAAATAGAATATTTTATATGAAATTACTTTATTGAACATGTAAAATCCGTATTGACATGAGGAATGCTAATTCTCATTTACAAAATAACACAAATGTAAAATTTGAGAGACAAATCACATCGAAAACCTACCTATGAACTAACTAAAAATACAACATACACATCAATTTCCTAAGTGGGATCTTAGCTTAGAGTTTGGTACCATTATCAGCATTGAAATTTACAATGAGAAGAGGTAGGTTTGATTAACAATAAGCCGCCACAAACGTTCATGAAATAGTCTCTAATTTTACATGTTGGTATAGTCTGACCAAAACTTCTATGTCCAAAATTAATGCACACAACTTATCAATACACAGTAAATTAAAAATATGGTATATTCAAATCAAAGCACAGCTTCAACATAAATATGTTATGTTATACAGCAAATCAGGTAATATTGCAGACATACTAGTTTTGATGAAACCAGCTGAGGTACACATCTTAAAGTGAGCATCCAGTAGTCACAGCGAACTTAACGAGGGAGGGCTAACTGTACAATTCCCCGGTGTATACATGCTAACACTTAAACATTATTTTTTTTTGAGGCTTAGAAACCTAGACCCTAGCCAGCGGCAGAACTTTCCAAACTCTGCAATGCTCTTACATACATCTATCATTACCATTACTATTAATACTACAAAACGTAAGTAGTAGATACAACACATTGAACATTAACAAATTTCATGTGCAGACCAAAATTATTGTTATAATGCATCAGAAACAAGAGCCAAAAATTTATAAATTCAACTCGGTAAAAAATTATTAAAAAATTGTGAAATGTCATACAGACTTTGGAAAGTCAGTCCCATTTTACTTTGTAATAAATTAAGTCCAAGTAAATTATTCAATATGAACAGTAATGTCGTATGTGTTGGGAGATCATTCGCTTTCCTCCTCCTCTTCCTCTCCATCCTCATCTTCAGACTCTTCCTTCTTTTTCTTGGATTTCTGTAATAAATTTCTAAGTTAGCATTTGTCACAACAAACAAACAGATTGTGTGGCATAAGAAAGCCGACGCGGTACTTACAGCTGGAGCCGCCTTCTTGCCCTTCTTCCCTCGCTTCTGTGCCTTCTTGCCGCCGCCGCCGCCCTCACCACCGCCTCCATTGGCATTGTATGACTCCAGATCTTTCGCATACTGCTCCTTGGCCTTAGCAGCTTTTTCCTCCCACTCCTGAACAGAAAAAAATAGGATATTAGCTTCAAGTACATAACGGACAAAGACATGCGTTATGATACCGAGTTATTACGTACAGTCTTGTCCTTCATCGACTTCCAAATCTCTCCTCCCTTTTTAGCGATGTCTGTAACCTTCATGCCGGGATTCTCCGACTTGATAGATTCTCTCGCGCTGTTCAGCCACAGCATGTAAGCTGACATAGGACGCTTAGGCTTGTCCGTCATTTTAACTTTTTTCCTGCAAGCAAACAAAGAAAATTATAGTTAATTATTGAGAAAATTCATGGCAACAGGTTATGCGGGCCATGCCTCGAAGAATCTGATAGGTAACTAGCCTTCACACTGCTTATATGGCACAGTAGGGCGGCGTTTTGGCGGGAAACACGCTTACGCGTCTTTGAGATGAAAAAATATATTTCACGGTATTGATTATTCGAAAATACAGCTTATTACGATTAAAATTGTTATTATAAGTCTTAAAACAATGCAATTATTAACAAAAATAGCTATCTCCCCATATAACGAGTTCACTGTCCTAGGCTTGGGTCGAAAGAGCCATTTTGTTTTCACGGATTGTGTTGAAAATACGCAATAACTAAAGATGACCTAATTACCAAATAATCCGATGACTATTTACCTCAAACTTATGGAAGAACTGTTCCCGTCCCTTAATAGTAAAGATCCGAGAAATTAATTATTGAAATAAGGCGTCCTTCCCATACCCACGCGTACTAAGGAAAGTACGGCGATGCCTATAGCCATGTTTGAATGCGAATTCCAACGTGGAATGAAAATTAATTCAATGAATCCGACCGTAAGAAACACGAATACACATATTAAAACACTTTACTTTGATTGGAAAAATAATTGTACTCACCTGATGGCAAAAATTTTGAAATTATTTTTGAACTGGTGCACAACCAAACTATAGACGTAGAGAACCAGAAGAAAATGTATGGAGCTCGAAGCAAATGTTCCCAGAGCAAGCTAGCTTGGGGTCGGCTCGCGTCGGTACTAAAGCGACATCTATCTCGAACGTGATTGGCCAGTAGATACGGTTCTACCAACAGCACGGCGAATACAATGCATCGTGTACTACGTATATCCGTGACGTATCGATTGCTTAGTTCATATGAATTTAAACCTTATCGAAGAGGAGTAAGCTTGCTTTTCTATTTAACCTATCGGTCTAGAACATTTGCTTCAGAAATTTATTTTGTCGTATTCTGTTGAAAATACGCATAGAAATGTTTAGATTTTTGCATTTTAAGATCAGAAAACTTACATTAAATATTTATCACAACTACTTTATATATACTTACAAAAGAAGTATATCAAGAAATGACCCAGTACACTCAACACAAGACTCCTATCGAAATGAACTCGCGCCCTATTTTAAATGCCGCCAACGTTAATTTCGAAAACGTAAAAAGCGCGGTAAACGTTAGCGGGAAAGGGACGCCAATAAAACATAGCGCTTTGAATGGCAGCACGTTTGTTTACGATTTGATATTTCGTGGGAACTCGAGAAATAGTTTTTATTCTCAAAGAAATAAGGGTGTTGTATCCTTAGTTCTTAAGGTCATACACCTAAAATACATTCTTGAACTAGAGTATTTGAAATTGAATGACACGTTGGAAGATTAGCTGTCCTGTCATACAATATTGGATTATTTTCTAAGCTCAAAAAATATATCGGTAAATAATTTACAGAGGTGCCCATGGCCCATACACACATTGAGAAAAATTAACTCGGTTCTTCTATTAAAATAGGTAAATACCTAAGAATTAAAATGAATGATTGATAGCTTAAGACATCGTAGGGACGTAGGTTTATGCGGCACTAGAATTAGGGACCTCCTAGGTACACTGTCTAATAAGTAGGTAGGTACCCATTACCAACTGCCTTATCAAGTGTGCTAAATAAGACTTAGAAAAGTATGTACTTAGGTAGTAAGTACTGGAGGCAAAACATATCAACTAACTACAGTAACTACAAGATCTGTGTCAATATTCCAGCGCTGTACGTTCGTGTATGTTAAGAACTAATTCCTAGTCCCTTGGAAATTGAAAAGCTTTGACACGGAAAGCTAAAATACGTCTAGGAACCTACAAACTATTATGGTAGCGTACCATTAATGAGCAATAACAATGTTTGGTATGTGGTAGGTTTGTCTGTACGTGAGCGAGTTTAGGAGGAAGGAAGTCACTAAGTAACTTATTTACAGTTTTATGATGTCAATTTTAATTAGGATTGCAATTTACCTTTTGGGTTGACTTTTGTTGAGGTACCTGAAGATAAAAATATACCTAATTTGCCCAAGTACAAGTGCAAGTCTGAATTTATTTCTAACTAGCGGCCCGTCCCGGCTTTGCACGGGTGGACATTTATTTTTTAAACATTTTGGGATAAAATACAGCCTATGTTACTCAGGGATAATGTAGCTTTCGAATGGTGAAAAAATTTTTGAAATCGGCACAGTAGTTTTTGAGTTTATTCATTACAAACATACACACACACAAAAATACAAATCTTTCCTCTTTATAATTAGCCTAGGTCGCGGTGGTCAAGTAGGTTACCTGAGTACTTACTTATCGAAGTCATTGTAGGTCCTTTTACCTATCTACTGCATTAATTTAAGACGTATCCTAAGCAGGCAACAATGACCTAACGAATAGATTGAGTCTGGCAATCATTATCTGATATGCATACCTACTAAGAAGATTGTTGTTAATATCGTTTGCCTACAGTCTCGAGCTCTAGGCTGGTCGCCATTGTGTGCCGGAACTGGTCCTAGCATAAGTACTGGATCGAAGAGATGTTGTTGTCATAGATGGGTAGACTGCCTATTTGCTTGAGTAAAGCTATCTAGGTTAGCAGTGGCGGCTTGCGCTGCTTCTTATTATTTGACGCTGAGCTGCGAGTATTTATTATGAAATAGGTATTGATTTTAACATAACACATAACATCACGCCTACAATCCCCGAAGGCAGACAGAGGTGTACCTAATAGTACACCTACATTTCGCCAGTTTTGTTAAAGTCCCATGTACAAATGGGGGGCGAGCCGGGCACAGCTCCGTCGCTGCTAATGAGAAATTCCTGATAGAAAAATCCTACAAGTACTTACCAATTTGCCCGACCCGGGAATTGAACCCAGGACCTCATGCTCAGCAGTCACGCTTGCGACCACTTGACGAACGAGGCAGTCAGTTGTTTTTAGCAATTCTAACATTAAACGGTTATTACTCAATTTACTAAAGATAGTTTTAATATTAGACAAAAATCATACGCTCATCTCACACGACTTCGGATTTGACAGGCTGATCATCAGCGATGGGGATAAGTTCTGGTTTATGATCAGGGCTGTCTTTAACCAATTGGAGGCCCTGGGCACTTGAGAATAATGAGGCCCTTGTAGGCTGCAAGAGTGAGCGAAGCGAGCTCGATTTTTTTGCATCCCTCTTCGGATAGGTCAGGCGACCTTGTGAGAGTTCATCCAAAAATAATGTGTTTTTAGCGACGGAGAACTTTAATTGGGAATAAAACATTTTTGACATCCATGAAATTAGCTTTATTTTACGGATAAATTTATGCAATGAATGTGTGAATACGGTTTCGGTTATGTGCCCACCGCGGCTAGCGCGAACATGCCAAAATCTAGAGGTCCAGGCTGTATTTCGGCAATAATACGTTGAATGTTGGCTTCAAAAGTGCTCAATTGTTTCTAATTTCGTCAAAGATTCAAAAATGATGATGGTCAAAACGTTACTGTCAACGATGAGCACTACAGAGACATGATTACTAGCGTTTCGAGCCTCAATTGCAAGGCGTTAATGTTGCAGACATGTGGTTTCAAAGGACCAAGTCTGGGATCCTAGGTTAAAATGGGAAGAATGCACATATCCATGATTTTTCGCTATAATTACAAAACCTTTTTCTGTGTTTTGTTTCAATTTAAAGTTCTCCGGCTCTAAAAAACATTCTTTATATGTATGTAACATTAACTTATGCTGGAAAACTAGATGCAAAAGCGAGCTCTGAAATTGTTGTATCCTGCGGTCCTGCCTGGGTTGAGTTAAGTTTCTAGCTTTGACAGTTACAGGAATTTGGGGCACCCTTGGATCTTGAGGCCCAGGGCACGTGCCCAGTGTGCCTCTTGGAAAAGATGGCCCTGTTTATGATTATGGTTTTAGCTCTCTTCTCTCATCAAGTATAATGTAAAACGGTTTTACACGACACTTGGATGCCAAGTAAAATATTTCTAAAAAGTCGGAAGCCGCAATAAGTTCATTTAGTCCTAATCTAAAAAGTACGACCATGACTTTCTTCCTCCAAGAACTCAAAGGGCCCTTTCCATCTTTGCTGCAAAGCCTCTCGGATTTATATTAAAAACCTCCTCGAAAAGAACTAGAACACTCTTACTCTTTTTAAAACAAGTTTATAAAAACCACTCTGTGTAGGTAACATAAGACTTATCTAATTATGCGTATTCGTTTCATTCCCTGGATTAGGGCAGGTAGGTAGCATAGATATAGCATTTTTCTAGTTAGCCTAGCCCTGGCTTGGCCTAGGACCCCAGATAAGTTGCTATTTGCTATTAACAAGTGTAAGTTATTAGGGCTTAGAGTGTTTGAAGTTACTCAATATGTGGTTTCTAGATACCCAGTCGGCTAGAGCACACAAGGTCTTACATTAGGTGCATTTGCAGACGGTGCGCGGTGGTGGGGTAAATAGTTTCCAGGACAAAAATTGGTATGGATCGAACTTTGGATGACATTCGTGGTGTGTTGTGTAGGTTTTATTTAACTCAGTTTGTAATAATATTACAACTATTATTTCAGAAATAATTTAACCTTTGCTCGGAAATTGTTTGACACGAATATAAAATTGAAAGAAGTACCTAGGAGTCTAGGCAGGATGAAAATAGAAATAAGCAAAAGCACAATTCCAGAAACATTTTATTTTACAAATTGCCAGTCTCTTTTATTTAACTTTTTGCCAATAAATACTGCTGGACGGAGGTCTCTGCCAAAAAAGGATGGAGTTTACATAGCCACCAGTTCACCACCTTGGGCTTGCCGGGTTGATTGACCGCAGACTTGCCGCAGAGCCAGTCTTGCGCACCGGGTGACGCTACTACTGCTGTCACCGACTCGCCGGCATGACTATGGTGTTTGCTTAGGCACATTTATTTACTTACTTACTTAAAACGCCGCATAGGTAGATAGGTTTATTAGCCTTTAGTTAACGGTTCCGCCATTAGAGTTCTAGTCTTTTATCGCTGAATGGGTTAGGAAATGAATGTTTCGTGTGTATCCCGTGAGTTTTAGTAAAGAATTTCTGAAAATAACCTAAGTAAAAGCTTATCATATAAGTACCTAGATTACAAGGCAAATTCTAAAACATAGGTTCATTATTATAAATATTCCTACTTAGTTATAAAAACACAAGCTTGTGCCTTTCGACGCTATTGAATCAGCTAAATATAATAATGGAAGAGCGGAAATAAAGTGTGGCCTCTCTGTTACTCGCGGTTTAATATTCGATACGGATCAGGTTTTACTGGTTTTTGTGACGACACGCGACGCTTCGAGTTGTTTACGCGCTCTGCCGGCTGCCATGCGCTGTCCATTATAATATCAATGCATCTTTTCCCTTTTAGCAGACTATATACTTTGTCAGTTTGTTATAACTCTCACATGCTCGATACCATTTAGATAGGGGATCGGGCTAATAAAAGTATTACCGTGCGACGAAGAATTCAATAAGTAAACCAACCCTACTATTAATAGACTCATGACATGAGAACGTTTTTTTAGGTCCATTATGCTTGCTTGCCATGCACCGTTCTCACGTAGAGACGACCGTTACAAGGTCCTTATCCTTAGTAGGCTCGAGGCTAGCCATGTATTTTGTTCATACTAGTCATAATAATCCTCTCTCCAGTTATCATTGCTAAAATTGATAATACACACTGCTATATCTTATCAGAATCTTAACAAACGAAAATATCGCCAGTTTTCGATTAATCTTTTGGTCGATTGTATTCCAAGCGTAGATTCTAGTACCTATAGATTTTAAATATTGGTCACAAATCATCATGAACATTAAAATAATGGCGTTGTTTTGTGAATAGGTACACAATGGATGTCATGGCCTCATTTTAGGCTATTGATTTTCGTTTTACTGTTACAGGTAGGTAGTAGACAAGTAGCTCTACAGTACAAAGATAATACAATAATGTTAAATACATTTCTAGAGCCATTAAAATAGAATATTCTATATGAATTCATTACAATATTTTACGCGGTAATGCAAGAATGCATTATAAAGGCGGCAACACGTGTTGATATCAAGTTATCATTGTGCTGACCGATTAAACGAGCGCCAACGAAAAGTATGGTTGACCTAAACGACTTGATAAGTTTCTTATTTCAGCCTGATAAGCACTTTTGAACGTAGTCGATGCAATTTAGTTTCGTATAATAAACTCTGAGTGTTACATGATAAAACAACAATGTGGCTGGGATCGTTTTGATTCACTTTGTTTATAGGCATTACATGATTTCGTTTTCGTATTTTCCTTATTGGCTTATGTGGAAATAGAACCGCAATTTAATTACAATCAAATTAAAATAGATGAGTTTTATTAAATATGAATGATACATTACTAAGCTACAAAGCTTATTGTAGGGCCGCTGGTCGCTTTGATTTTTTGTTGTTTAAACACTACATGGTCCTATTTTACCACTGCACAATGAAGATGCGCGCTCTTTAATTAAATTGGCCAACAGACCCATTATTTATTACATTTTTTTTATCCTAACCTAACCTACCGCAAAGCGCGCCTTTTCCCTTCTTGGGAACAACCCGGGCAACACAATAGCGTTAGGTCCCTTATAAAAAAAAAGGGCGGCAACAAGCGCGACGGTTCTTCGTTTCGGCGCGTACCCCATGCTTTTGTAGCTCTATAGAATAGAGCATTTTTGTTACTTTTTATATGGCTTGGCGCGTCGTTTAGGGGAACCAAGCTCACTGTTACCGATGTCCCTTTCTTGTCAAACTAACGGTCGCAGTTTTGTTTAGAATGTACTGAGAATTTGGGTAGGTCTATTGTTTTTATTACATCTTTAAATCTTTTTCGTTTTTATTGTTCTGCTTATTAACGATTATGCGCTAAGCTTTCTCGTGTATGAAAAAAGGTTAACCTGACAAAGCCGCGTAGTAAGAAGAAAATAATAGAAATATTAGCTTTGCTATGACGACACGCTTGTCGCTAAATAAAAGGCCGCCTAATTCTTGTTTCAAGTGTTTAGAAAACAATACTCGATAAAAGAAACGCCAAATAAAAATATAGTCTTATAATAAAATTCAATACACTAACATTACAACTAATCTGGGGCTTGGGGCTTCGAACATTCACATAGGTAATACAAACTTTAACTTTAAGACAATTACAACTGATCTTAACAAATATTATTATTTACATTAAGTTATCCGTCAAGGATTTATAACACATTGACAAAACACATCACACTTTCAACTGAATGGGAATATAATACAAATATCACAACAATTATGATCCCTTTGTTTTGAGGAAACTTGGATTAAAAATGGCGGGAAGAAAATACATGCACGTTGCGCAAACGCAGCTTATAAATTGCAGATTCAGTAAACACACACGTTTTTTTTATTTTTTTATATGTATTGGGTTAGATTAGGTTATTACTCAGCTCAGCAGCATAGTTATCTTGCACACATGTCATTACATGTGCGCAAGATTAACTTTTTTCATCTCATTCAATGATTCTACACAAATAACTAAAAATAATGATTGAGAAAAAAAAAGATGTATAAATCAGTTCTTGGGTAAACTTACGACCCTGGTTTCTGAAATCCTAGTACTACTAGCTTAGTACTACTATTAACCAAATGTTTTAATTAACTAGCATGAGAGTTGACTTACTGACCAAGCTCTCAGAAACCAGGTGGAGTTATAAAACAGGGGCTTATTGTGTAAGTACGTTGTGATTTCAGTCACTTCCGCTTCCGCTCTCGTCGCCAGATCCACCAGAAGACGCTTCAGCTTCCGATGATGAAGTCTTTGCTTTCTCCTTCTTTGACTCCTTGGTCTAAAAAATAAAAAGTATGTGTTAGTACTTTGTGTATTCGTAAGTTTTGGGTGGCAAAATGGTGCGGCCAGTAGGTTGTCGTCAATCCTATCAGAGCAAAATCAGCTTATAATTTTCCCACTGTGTCCTAGAAACTTGCCCTCTCTATGGCAATGGCCTGTTATCCATCACGAGGGCCCCATTTCGGGTTGGTAGACCTGTTAGATGCCACTTGTATTCGATTTTCTTTTACCTAGGCCATGCCGATTTTCTGACGATGTTTTTCTTCACCGTTTTTAGGGCAATCCTACCAAAACCTATATAAATTCTAGAGAATACATAGGCAGTTATTCAGTATATAGTCAATGTTGTTAAAAAATCTGTATACATAACCATAGTATCACGACTTTATCTTCGAATAAGTTTCTACTTGCAAAGGTGTTTTTCACTCACGTTGCAACACCATAAGATTCGAGTCTATAGCCATTTACGGGCACAAATTCATGCAAACTATATACCATTAAAAACAAAATAAGAAAAAAATCTACTTTAAACCAATTCAAGTTGCATTTAATCTTTTATTTATCAAGACAAAATGACGCGGTTATGTATGCGGTTGCGCCTGATAAAAATCTACACTTACTATTAGGATCAGTTGCGCGTGACCGCGGCAACACACATGTAGTGTGAATGAATAGTAAATACTGGCTGGATATTATACAATCTTTTTAACAATGACATAAGTTCTAAATGTTCGAAATTTGGGTGTACTGTATAGGGTACACCTGTGTCTAGACCTTCGGGGATTACAGGCGATGTTATGTATAAATTAAATGTTATGATGGATATACACTAATATTACCAAAAAAAGAAGTAATGCCTGTTTGTTTGGAAGTAGTAGATAATGGCCGAAACTACTCGTCCGATTTCAAAAATCTTTCTCTAATAGAAAGTCTCACTAATGCCAAATGATATAGTAAATATTGTATCTATTCAAATTTTTTTTTGCAGACAAACTGGATGGGCCTACAATGGGGGAGGTTTACTAAGGTACATGTGTGCAACAAAGCTTGTTAAACCTTCCTGTGATTGTGATTTTCTTTTTAGTGTTCCTGCGTGTTACTAATATAGTTTTAAAGTAAGTTGCACTACTAACACCCTATGGCCCTTGATGCCTCACAATAAAATATTATTAATATTATAAAGAGGTAGGAGATAATCTCCAAAACTCAGTACCCATCCGATTTAAAAAAAAACACTAATGGAAAACTACACTATTACCGAGAGTCTCGGATATGTCTCTCTGACACGGAAGAAATCTCCGATAGAAGCTAGTGGCAGATGAATATTGTAGTAATCAAAGAGATTTAAAACACATATAGAGAGGACATTGGGAATATTGTCATACAATAATTTTCATCCTGAATATTTTCGATTTTGACACATGAATGCTACCTGACAAGCGGGCGTATGACACAGATGACACTAGACAGAACGAATTGTTACTAAGTAGTAACAAGTTTTGGATTACGATTTTCTTCGTCATGACCCGTCTATAGCTCGGAAATATTTGAGTGTCTTTGTGTCATATGAATGCGACCTGACAAGGCGACGTATCGCACTAGACTGATCGACTTGTTACTAATTTGTAACAGGTTTTGGAATTGTCAGTTTCTTGGTCTTGTCCCGTCTATAGCTAGTTATATTTGAATGTCTTTGGTAGTAATCAAATTGCACGTGAATGAAATCGCAGACAGAAGCTACAAATATTATAAGAAGGCAACAAAATGAACAACGAAATAGTAAATCTTATTTCGTTTGTGACCTTCTATCTGACGAAATAATTTCAGTAGAGTAGTGATATTAGCGCGTCGTACGTGCTAATGACTCATCAACGATCAAAGAGACTTTTATGAAGCGTCAGACTAGCATTATAATTGGAATTATGAGAATTACATCATCTTCACGGGCTATCGGTACCGAGGCTAATTTTACATTGAGTGGACACATAGTTTTCTTATTTGAGCGTAAAATCTTAGATAACATGACGCTTGTAATACCCAAAGCGTTAGAAAGAGGTGTAAGCTTTAGTACATTTCTCAGTTATGTTTATGCCCCATGCAATGAGACTGACACAAATGCTACTTTTTCAGTTCGCGGCGCACTTAGAGGTTTAATATTGTTAACGTGTCGTTATCACTAGGTGACTGAAACTATTGCTCTGTTGAAATTTTAACTCTCGATCTTGATCTGAACATCATCTGCCTAGTCTTAACCCAATTATATTGGGATCGGCTTCCAGTCTAACTGGATGAAGCTGAATTCTAGTATTTTACATGAAGCGACTGCCTATCTGACCTCCACAACCCAGTTAGTACTGGGAAATATAATACGATACCCATTGGTAAGACTGGTTGTTGTCAAGACTTTTTGGGCCACTGACTACCTAACGACTGTCAAAGACACTAAAAAACTACAAATGACACTCGGAACCAACGGCTTAACGTGCTTTCCGAGGCACGGAGGAAACTCGGTATGTAATGGGTGGGTCACCCATCCACAGACCAACCTAAAGATCGACCCAAGCGGCTGTTATTATTTAGCCACGAGCTCCTCTTGAACTGAACAGTGCGGTTTTATTTAGGTATTAATTGAAGTGCCATGTGTGACTGCATAAAACTTACATCTTTAGTATCCTTCTTCTTCTTATCCTTCTCCTTATCAGAATCAGAAGAGCTGTCATCATCTTCGATATACTCTTTGCTGGTGAACTTGCCCCCGGTGCCGGCGCCCGCAGTACTCACTGTCTTCGGTTTCTTGCTGGCAGGAGGCGCTTTCGTCTTCTTCTCTGCGGCCTTTCGTTCTTTCTCGGCTTGTTTCTTCTTCTGTTTGAACTCGTCTTGGGCACCACTGTCCTTGTACTTCTTCATGGCAACAGTGTATTCTTCTTTCGATTTGCCGGCTTTCTCTTCCCATTCCTGTGTAGAAGAAAGGATTCAGTAACTGCACTAATTATGTGTTAGCTGAATAATAAACCTGCAATTCTATCAGTCTCTATATTGTCCTGAGCGCGAGCCTAAGATTAGTAATGTGTGAGAATAATATTGGTAATGTCACTTTTTAAACGCAGCAAGCGTTTAAATTTGCTGAGATTTATGTGTTACTTGTTTTTGTAGTAAGTCCATCGTAATTTTGATTGGCTAACTTTTCCAAAATCGCATGAATATTATAGAAACGGAACATAGCTGGTTATTGAATGAAAAATTGGTAAAAAATACAATATAAATCTTAGAAACAATGTAGGAAATAAAAAGTTTAATGCTTGTACTAGGATAAACCTGTATCAAATTCGGCATGAGTTCTGATAATATTGGAGAACAGATTTCTTAACAATATTTAATATTAGAAGTTTTAAACAAAGTTATACTTACAGATTTATCCTTGAGGTCTCTCCACAGCTCTCCTCCCTTCTTGGCGACCTCAGTGACCTTGACGCCGGGGTTCTCCTCGAGGATACTCTTGCGGTTCTCATTGAGCCACAACATGAAGGCGGTCGACGGCCGCTTGGGAGCGTTCACATCCTTCTCGCGTTTCTTGGATTTTTCCTTGCGCTTGCGAGGAGCTTCCGACTGTAATGTTTTAAATAACCAAATAAAAATAGTGTTGTCGTTTGAGAAAACCAGGCAACCCAACTTAAAGTAAGTGCTCCTCCATCTGGAATACCAGGAGCATTGCAGATGCGGAGTCATCACAGACACAAAGTTGGAAAAAGCCTCAAGTGTTTGTAATTACACCAGCCCCCTGGACCACAGCAACACTGATTGACGACAGACAAAGATCGTGATGATACTTTTTCAGACAAGCTTATTCAAAAAGAGGTCTTATACTACCAACTCGAAGAAATGTATGAAACTTGATTTCTAGTAGGAGCTAAGATAATTTTCTTCGCCAATAAGTGTTCCAATTCCAGTTAGACTCAGCTTTTTTCAATAATCTTGTTGGATTCAACATTAGTTTTGTAAATTTCAGACTTATTGGTTACTTGCAGTCAGTATCTTTAACCCTTAATTGGTCGCGTGGGGTGTTACTCACCCTAACCCATACTTAAAGGTTTAGAACATTTAAATACTGAATTTTGAGCGTTGAAGTTCCCTTCATAAAAACACGTGTCCTGTCTGATCAAGTATCGAGAATAATCGTGATTTTGCATGTATTTCGTATTTGATTTATATGATCGGGGTGTCACACACCCTACGTGACCGTTTACGTAACTTTTTAAGGGTTAACCTATTACCTGACCCATCTTACAATAAGTTAGGCAAAGTTATGCAGGGCACTGATTGTATACAATACAATGTCATACATACAATACATATTCGTCGGTATCTGTGTCAAATAAATCATTCTTGATTCTTAAATGGGTACCAAAAGCTATTACAAAAAGTACTTACAATAGTAATAGCCTTCTTGGGTTTCTTCTCTTTCTTCTTCTCCTTCTTGCCGTCGTCATCCGACGCGGCGTCATCATCAGAGCCCTCTGACGACGACGGGTTGGTGTCGTATCTAAATAAAGCAAATAAAGTCAGCATTATAAAGAAAGGATCGTTTGTGTCATCAGTAATATTGCGGAAATGGTACTGTAATAATAGAGATATGGAATAAGGTCAAAATACAGAGCCAGATAGAAAAAAAAATTTAATCATTTTGAACAAACAAAATGAGTTCTTTACTCTATTAAAGTCTTGTAAAACGAGTAAAAAATAATGTTCACTGAGTAGCCTTTTCGGTAACATCGTGTGCACTGCTGGCTACGGAAAAATTTCATTTGAACTATTTTCGAAAAGGCTCACACAGCGCTTGATCTGATATATTTCATCTAGTACAAACTAAGCTTGTTGCCATTTGAGGACCGCCATTTCTATTTTATAATCGTTTAATTCTACCATTTGCCTTTGTATCCGATTTGAAGTTCTCAATACCTTTCATGCTAGTCACGGTTTTTACCAACCACCTACTATTACTTCTATAAAAGGCTGGTGAACTAACTATCCATATAAAAATCAGTACTAACTCCTCGGCGACGTCGCTCTCCTTCGCCTTGTCCGGGTTGAAGTCCTCGTCGGTGCTCTCGTCACTGTCCGAGTCGCCGGAGTCCCGCTCCTTGGCCTCGGCCTTCACCCGCTCGAGGTACGCGTCCGGTTCCTTCTCAGTGTCCGAGTCGCCGAAGTCGTCATCGTAGAGGGCTTTGTCCTGGAGAGGAAGGTACATTTTTAAATGTGTTACTTTTACCTACTATTAATCTTTGAGAAGTATAAAACCGATTTTTTAGTCTTGATACTGGTTTGTTATTCTAATTTAATTTTTCACTGAATACTATAAGGCTGCGTACACTAATCGGAAGGCATGCGCCATATCATATGCACCAGGCTGTGTGGCTCAGGTATTCACTATGGGCAATCGCCTTGTCAGCGAATGGTCGAATTTCTAAATTAATCGAAAGCATAACAGCAGCATGGTCGCCATAACTCAAGTAGGTCGCTGCAAGCAATCTAGCGTAATGGAGATTATAATGAACCGCAATGACACCCCGTGTGAATGCGGTGCTTCTGACCAAACCATGTCCCTCCCGATGTTGAAGTGTCCCAACTTATGAGACGTCCAAGATGCCGCGATCGGCGTGGTCACCCGGGTCCAAGTAATGTAACGCATTACAATAATATTTTTACCAACGACACGAAAAGACGAAGATGATACTTACATTCTTGCCAGTGTTCTTGACGTGTAGTTTCTTGGAGGTGATGTAATCGAAGAGCTTGTCGTATTCACCCTTCTCGATACTGCTGAATGTGTGCACACTGCCTTGCTTCAACTCGATCTCGAAATCGAAGGACCTGAAGAGATAATTTAATTTTTTGATTGAAATAATGGTAATGATACATAAAAGTCTAATGTTCTTACTGCCGAGACAGTGTTATTTCTCTGTGGGAGCGAGCGGGCAGTAATCAACCACGCGGCTTTAGGACATTCCTCCCCATTTTTTTTGTTGTGTTCCCTATCACAATATTGTCCTATTTAACCCAAAGGGTGACTGATAGAGAATGCCTTGTGGCATTATGTCGGCCTATTACCACCATTGTACATGAAGTTAAAATAAACAAATGTTTTATTTCACTTCTAATTAGATTCTTCAAGTCTAGTTTGCATTCCTACTAATCTAATATAATACACATTGAACAATCATACTTACAAGAATAATATAAAGACAATACTTGAATTTCGTTCTCATTTGGAATCCATTTAGAAATAAAATATGATTCATTCTTTTTCTTCAAAATTCTGTGTTTTTTCATATAATGTTTTCATTTTGAAAAACTCGTCAAGCCTCAAAAATTTAGAGAATGTGCGCAATATAAATAAATAAATGACGAGCTAAGGAGAAGTGCTACATGAGCGAGCATGCCGCTGCTCATCCGAAGTTCACCGCGCACAGGATTGATGGAAAACAGCTGACGAAGTCGTAATTATGTACTACATTGTTGGTGAAGTTTTCATTATAAATTTTACAAGTGTTTTTTATGTGCCCAGAGGGCTTGTGTGTACATAGAACCTTCTCTAAAATATTCTGTCTTATTTGTTCAAGCTAATACTCACTTGGTAGACGAGGCGCCTCCTCTCGCGAAGTTGACAGAAGCGATCTCCTCGAACCGAATGTGCACAGGCGGCTTGTGCACGTATATGAACCCTTTCTCCAGGGGATACAGGTAACCAGCTGCTGCCTTGTAGGAACACGCGATTGCTGGAGTTTTGTGATGTCTGAAATACAATATTGAGGTATTTTTATGTTATTTGGTTTTTTAAATTTTTATTTAGGTATAAGTTCTTATATTATCCTGTCTCCTAGCGACTCGCCCCTGCTTTCAAGACAAGGCAACAAAAATCGCAATAATTAATAAATATCATAATATACGAGTACAAATCTCAATGTTTTGGCAAGTTCTAAAATCCTTGCGAAGCAGAGGTGGGTCGTTGATTTTTATGATATATAAATGTGTTACCCTAAGAAGTCTCCAGGACCCGTCACTCGTCTATTAATGATGACCTTCATTATTTTGGCGAGCACTTCGTATGTTGGGCCCGACAATTCCTTGTTTATCTTGTCTTCATATTTCTCTTTGAGTTCTTCCCTGAAACATATAATTTATTTAAAATAAGTAAGTAACAAAAGGTAATTTGACAACATCGAAAAAAAAAATTAGTCCGTTAGTTAGATCACCAATAAATGTTGGACACGTTTTTTTTCTTTTGTCACATAATCAAAAAATGACGACGATACAGCGCACCAAAGTTCAAGAGAAGGGGCTTGTGACGTCACTGGCTAGTAAAATGTAACAGGAATTGTGACGTCACGCAAGATTTCAACGCGCTGAATTGTGTTCATTTTTCGTTTACATGACAAAAAAAAAATACCTGTCCAATATTTTTTGACAATCTAACTGACGGACTTAATAGATTTTTTCAGTTAAACACCCTATTTGTGAATGACGTTAAAAAAAATCATAATACAGTACTTCGGCGTCAGTATGAAACGTCGACCTTCATGAAGACATAGAGATAAATTTGATGTGCCATTTTTATGGCCGCATATAGTATGAATTAAGGACTTTTCTACTTACTCTGTAAAAGGTAACTCCAAACTAGTTTCCTCTTCAATACCGAACAGCAGCACCAAGTAATGGTACCTAGTCTGACCCTGCTTGATGGGCGGATCGAGAGACACCACGAAGAACATCTGCCTGGTGTCCTTGTGAGGCAGGAGGAAGAGACGAAGGACTGTAGACATGGGGATCTTGTAGTCGAAGGTCTTACCATGGAGCTGGAAGAATGTCTGGAACACCTTGATGTCGTAGCGACCACTGTGGAAGAAAACGTGTTATTAGAGTTTTTATGTTTGTGGAGCATTACGCTGACTCTATTACTCGTAGCTAGGTTTTTCGCAGATTAACAATCTCCTTCAGTGCAAGACGAAACTACCACTCCAATAATTGCAGTGAGACAAAATTCGGCAGATATTTCGTTACAGGTCGCAAACCTTACGACTCGGCGGCGTACCTCGTTACCTTTTTGAACGCCAGAACATAAACGCACGCGCGTGCCCTCCACGCCAAGCTACAATTACACCTACAATTTTGTCAAATATTTGTGTCGTTTGGCGTACAGTGCTTGTCACGTATATGATACAATGGCGTTCAAAAGGCGACATTTCGACGCGATAAGTTTCCGTTGTATATAATATTGCGGCCCATTTGTGGCCTTTTCATATGAGACGATACCGACAACGGCACAAATTCGGAAGACAGGCAAACTCATACATTGACTACAACTATGAAACGGTTTCACACTATCAAAAATAAATTGTATGAGATGTCCTGAACGCCGTCATGTCCTGTAGCTGTCGTAATAGTTTCATGCGAAAATGTTCCCTATCTCTTCATCCCAATACCCAACATACCGAGGTGTAAGACACTGTAGCTCCCTAAAGATGGCGATGGCGTCACCGGACACGGAGATGACGCTGGCTTTGTTCATGACTTGCTGGTGGAAGGCTTCCACCGCGTCCATGTCGCCGCCCACCTCGCTCGACGGGATGTGGAAGCGCATCTCCATTAGAGATACAGGTGTGTCGTCATTCTGTAGACATTAAAGCATTTTTGAGATTTAGATAAAGTAAGTGTTTCAGGGGGAATCGCTGGAAATCACGTGTTGGGCTTACCCCAAGTAATATGGGGCAAGGGCAGAAGGATGATGAGAACAAGTAAGTGTTTGGTATGACACCCTCAGGCTAGGTAAAGCAAAGATCTTCGCCAGGTTGCAGCAGGATGAGAGTTGCCGAGAATAAAGTTGAATTGAGTGCGATTGGAGAGGCCTTTGTCCCCAGCCCCCAGTGCACTGCTGTAGGCTGACCGAGATGTGTTCCGTAAAAATACATAGTCACTTTACTTTGTCGTATTTTCATGATGATCTGGCCAAAAGGCTTTGCATAGCTGTTTACTTGCCTAGCAAAACTAAGAAATGCAAAATGAACACCTCTATTTCATACATAGAGTGTAGGTTTTAGAGGAATTAACAATAATTTACAAGAGTTAAAATCAATTTCATTTTTGAAACGTTTATACACTCAAAAAGTACAGATTGACTGTAGACCTGTTACAATCTCAACCAGTTCAGTTTCCACTTGTAACATTATTATTTCTTGGCATACTACACAATATTAGACAGCTCCTTGCTCTTTGCATTTTAAGTGTTGTTATAACGGTATTATAATAGGTGACACATAGATAAATGTAATGGAATGGCTGACTGAAGATGGGCAACACCCATTTTTGTATGAAGTGATTAGTGCTGACTTGACAGATTTGTAGATTTTCTAACTTGGAACTTGATTGCCAATACATACTTCTGTGACATTGATAAATAAAGGTTGTTTTATATGTATAATCTTTACAGGTATACATAAATAACTCAATAAAGCATTGTTGCACAATATTATGTAAATGCTGTCTTGTGATTCTCTGAAGTTTCATATAATAACATAGTGACAGTAATTAAATTATTAACCTCCTCGCATTGTGAGGAGGTTCCTGTTTCTGGAGCCCTAACCACCGTTAGCTTGGACCCTGCTCCCGACACTGGCTGACCACTATTGTTTATATTTCAAATATTTTTTTAAGAAATATTTAAAAGTGTCAAAAATGTTTTGATGAAAAAATTAGCAGGTAATAAGTTAATGTCAATATTATCATAGTACTTCATAACAAAGTACTTTTCATAATTATTTTCTACTTTATACATATTTACCTGATGGAACTCAAGCGTGACTTCATTCTTGCCCGTATTACATTGAGATACATAGTGCAGCGGGATCTCAAACGCTGTGTGAGTCCCAACATTGAAGCTTAGTACCTCTCCGTTGAACTTAGCTGTACCCCAGTTCCAGCCTTTTAGAGAGAGCTCCTTCTCTAACATGTCTTTGTGGTAGTTTGTTTTGAAGAACTTGGCCACTTTTTCTTGTTCCTGAAAGCAATAGTTTAGGGGACTGATAATTTAGTATGTTTGGAGGATTTATGAAATTTTAATAGACTTAAAACAGGTTATGTAAATGTTTGGACTTGTCTGTACAATATTTTTTGGTGATTAATTGATTTGTAGCCGATAAAAGTGTTACCCTAATATCTTGGTACCAAATTTTTTACTAAAATTAAGCTTGTTTATTTGTGAATTAATTAAACATTACACAATGGATTGGAAATCTCTGCTATACATTAAAGATAAAACTTTATATTGGATTTTTAATGGAACTTACACCGTCCTTGAAGCCACCATATCTGTGTAGCGTACCGTTCTTGAGGAACACTCTCAGACCCCACGAACCTATGAACTTCTGGAAGTTGACCAGTTCAATCTCATTCGCTGGAATCATCTCCACCTTGCCGGTCTTACTGTTTTTAAACACTATGTTCTGATCTGTCATCTTTAACCTACCAGGAACCTGAAAATTTCCAATAATTACCATAAAATTACAGTAACTTTGCGAAGTTAAACAAAAAACAAATTATTCGACAAAACATACCATTGCGCCCTTGATCTCGGCTTGCACGTCATTGTATTCGAGAAACTCCATTTTCAAGTCTACAGTATTTTAATGCAAAATAATAAAGGTTTATTAACTGCTTCAAAATGTGGTCAGAATTGTCCTCCACGCGCTAAATGTTGTACGAAAAAAATCAGCGGCATGAACGAACAACGAAACAACAAAATTGACATTTAATTATTTAAAATGACAGCAAGAATCAGGGTTACCAAGAACTGCATTTTTACCCACATTTTGTGGGTTCAATGCATAGAGGTAAAAGCTCTGAAGTTGCCAAGAAGCGAACCGCCGAAAAAAAAAACTGCTACTTTTTGATGGCGAGATAAACACATACAGCACTCTACAGGAGGACTTTTTTTTTTTTTTTTTTACGGATTGGAAATCATCAAATGACTTCTCCCGCTCTGGGTGGAGTGGGAGGGAGTGTCAGACTCTTACTGACTAAAACCCATCCATGTTCCTTCATTGCCCTTTGTGTTCCAGGGCCACGGTATCTCTTTCGAACAGTCCCGCAGCCCCGGCAGGCATCGGCCCTTGCGGGCCCCTTCTTGGTTGCTGACATCTCTTTGAGGCGCGCGTGGAACACGAACGCGCCGTCGACACAGGCCCGCGCCTACGGTGGCCGGGAGCCACCACGTGGCCCCCGACGCCCGGTGCTTCGCCCGCGGCGGCTGGGACGTGAGATTCTCTCCCTCTTACGTCCCGCCACCTCCTTCGCTAGCATGACTGCTTCGCAGAATCTACAGGAGGACTAACTTCAATCTTTTTGCTCAGACACATACACCAGAAAACTACAAAACGTACTCAACACACTAAATAAGTAACTGATAACTAGTGATAACTGAACTGAAAAACAGTTATTTTATCATTCATTCGTTCCCGTTGTCCCAGCTCTATACTAAATCCTATCTGTTAGCCCCTGTACTACGTTTGAGCTACCAACGTAACACGAGATTTTTCTATCGTAAAGGCGTAAAAAGTATTTCAAAAATTGCAAATTGTACTTAAATAAAGCCATGTTAGTGCATATTTAATACATATATGTTAAATGAAACACTATGATTTTGCAAATTAAAAAGTGGCAGATCGGTTTTTTACAACAGGAAACTGCACAATTGACCATTTTAGAAAGCACTTGTTTGCGACATAAAACGAGACATAATAGCGTCTGTCAGCGAACAAACTAGCTTTATATTACGGTCAATACAATGGTCAAGTGGCCCATGTACTTTGCCAGAGGAGTAAATCCAGCTATGCCAACTATGCTTATTCCTCTATGGTTTAATATACTCACTGGAATGGACTACTAACAAGCATGTGATGTGAGACAGAACCATAGAGTAAAGTAATATAACGGGTATAGAGAGCCCGCTCGCACAATTTTTTGAAGACCGCTAATGTCAATTGATCGGATAAATAGCGCCATCTATTATTTGCATCCACAAACTTGCGACATATATAGCTATAACTAGCTATAGGTACTACTTATGCATTAGTACACCTATACTTTAAGCTTCCTCACTATTTTACTTGTTTTTGAAGTTGATAAAGTTTTACATCATTTTACTTTTTCTCTTTACTAAGTAACAAAATCATAGTAAAACTTTATCAAATTAAAAAAACAAGTAAAATAGTAAGGAAGCATCAATTTCAAAAGGTACACAGTGGATACATAAAAAAACAACTTTTATTTTATAAAAACTTATTTATTTATCTTGTGTTTATTTTATAAGCTTGCGCCTCTGCTTTAATTTCATCCGCACCATGATATGTGATTTTGCCAGACAAAATCCGGTTTGTTGAACAAGTCCAACTATATGAGCACATTAATACTTGGGTTTTCAAAATAATTCGTACACTTCACTACGGAGTCCTGTTCGGACTCAACACAACGTGGATCGGCGGATTAATTTCACGAAGAAAGGCACAAACACTGAATGAAAACTACAAACAAGCGCAAGCGCAGGGTACAGTCGCCATATTATTTGAATTTTGACCTGACAATTCAGTGTTACCAACTCTCAAAAATATTTACCCCTAAAGTTTGTGTCAAAAACCCCTAAAATCGCCTTAATTATAGAGTTATCCCCCTAAAAAAGGACATGTCCGGAAATGGTTTTTTATTATTTAATAATTCTAACCACGGTAAGTTAAATATATTTGGAAAGACATCTCAAAACCTAGTGCTTCTAACTATATCGTACATTTTTAAAGCCCTCCAATTTTTTTAAAAATCGTTTTTTATTTTAGTGAGAATTTACTTCTAAAACGAACAAACCTTTCTAATTTTCTAGGTTAATAAAGTGAACACACCCAAAAAAAAGTTAACTTGTCAAAATTGACACAGGGGAACTGTCATTACTGTCAGTGTCAATCAATATTTGATTTAGATTTAGTCTGTCAGCAATGTAAATAAAACAATAATACAATCGCTATTATATTATTTTAGTCAAACATGTGTAGCATTATCCATCAAGATCTGGGACCACACTGTATAATTATGGTTACTTCACTGAATGTTCACGTGTAAATTACAATATTTAACTAAGCAAGAAGTGCATGTTTCAGCATATTACACAAGAGCTTATAATCAGCAGAAGATAATGAATAATAATGTTATATACTGATTGAAACCATTGTTCAAATACCTAGGAGAATTCCTTTTATTTACTGGAAATCGAGATCCGTGTGGATGAAAAGCCCTTCGAAAATTATGCTATTTAAAAATTGATTAATACCAAGCTATAATTGAACGCAAATGTACGGTTTTGTTATGAATAAAACTCAAGTTTTTAAATAGTATTTATTTATTGATATTCTTCATTTTCAATGTCTTCTCTTATTAAAATATTGTCGAGAAACTGAGCAGGTAGAGATATATAATTTTGATGCCGCGCCCATCCAAGATACCAGACAATTATCATCACATGAGCACAGCTTCCAACAGTCCTTTTCCCAATGCAAAGCAGAAGAATCCGTTGTGAAAAGGCCAAGTTAGTAAAATCGAAAAAATCAGCTAAGCACAAAGAAAACAATAACGCACGAGAGAACGAACGATACTTTGACGGTTTGCATCTGACAGATCAGACGAATCACGCGCTGAGCCGATAGGGGTGCGATCTTAAATCAATTAATCGAAGAATCGATTTTTCGGGACAAAAAGAACAATTTATCCTAGAAAGTAGAGCACTTTTATGCTATATTATCTATTTTCTAATTTAAAATAGATTTAGAAAACAAATGTCTTCTTTTATACCTGATATTTTGATATGGTAATAAAATAATTGCATTATAGTACTATATTATCTAACTCCAGAATCACATTAATTTCAATTCGAGTTAACTTGAAGTGTGTCTTAACCTAAGTTGGCACATCTCTAACGCCAGTGTCATGAATAACCATCTGTCAAAAATGACATTGTCATAGAGTGCCGGAGCTTTTTAAGGGTTGCCAACAACTAATAAAATAGTAATAAAATCAATTATTATTTTATGATTTTTCGCTTAAATGGAGGGGTTTAAAAATATTATTTCAGTAGTTCTAAGTTCCATATTTTTGTCGTATTTATTTGAGTGGACTTTGATGCTGGTTAGATTTTTCTCGGAATAAAAAACCAACGTCCATACAAAAAGCGGACATCTCCTTTATAAATTACACAGTACAAACCAAAATCGAAATACCAATCGTCGTAAGAATATTCTAAACCTACTTTTTGGCGGTATCCTATCTGACATAAGCTAATGTCAAACATACGTTCAAATTTAAAAAATATAAACATGAACACAACGATAACCGCCAATGCACAGACAATAAAATGACCGCCAGTGGCGCTAGTATTGCCGCCAGTCACCACAGAGTGGTTGTAGAATTACGTACTAGATGTCGTTATAAGTCGCTAGGTCAAGAAAAAAATAGTAATATTTTCAATTTAAAAATATTAAAGAGTGAAAAAATCCCTAAAAATACCCCTAAAAATTTCAGACCCCTAAAAAAATCCCATTTCACTTTTTTACCCCCTAAATCTGGGGGGAAAACCCCTAAGTTGGCAACCGTGTGACAATTTGACATTTGACAATCATTACCAAATCAATAATTCAATGTGTTGCTATTGTAATTATTACGCAGATTGTAATCTACATAAATATTTGCAAATAATTATAATACGTGTTAAATAAAATGATTAGGTAATGAAATTATATTTCATTTATTAAGTTTTGAGTCACAAATTATATCAGGATCGATGGTGTCGCCGGTTTCGCCATCTGTGGTGACATAAGGTAACTAATTGTTTTGGATGCAAAAAACAGATGTCGCATTTTGAAAGAAATTACCCCAAATCTGTCGATATATGGAACTGTCCTACCCCTGGACAGAACCTTATTCGGTGTACCTAAATGAACTCACGCCCTTTCTCCACAGGCGTAGGGAGAAACTATAATCCGCCACCTGTTACGATCCTTATATACGCTTTTGCTTCTTTCTTATATTGGTCATACACATACGGTTGAAATCAATACTGTTACTGTTACTGTTAGCATGCAACATCCCACAAACGGGCAAAGGCCTCACCCCATGACATCCAGTTTTTTCGATCCAAGGCCAATGTGCTAATCAATATTTTTTTATGAATTTGTTTTAAATTCCAATTTGCAAATCCTTATCAAAAATTGACTCAAGCCTAAATAGATATTGAATCTTTTGCTTTTATACATTTTAAATGGAACTCGTACCTAGCTTCTAGATTACTTTTCTTTCGTTTTCAACAAAGACATTCAAATATAACTAGCTAGTTTTCAATGATATCTACGGTACATAACAATCGCCAGTACATCAAGTTACCACAAACTGGCAAATTTCTGCAAATGATTTTAAACCAAAATTTTTCAGAAGTTAAGTTCAAAATCGAATGAATTTTTTTTATAATTTATATTGTTTGAACTGGTACCAATCAGATATATCGTTGTGATGAGGTTTTTTTAGAAACGCTTTGCTATTGGCTTATAAATTGCAATTTGCTGGAAATATTAAATTAAGCTACGCTCAAATTATAGAGAACAGTGACTCAGCGATATAATGGTATATTGTATGTAATAACATAAAATATAAATCAGAAAACCATTAGTAATTACATTTTGATCAAAATGATTATTGGTTGTTGTTCATACTCAAGCAGTCTTCGTCAGTTTTTATTCCTATCTTTGTAAACGCAACTCTAAAGTCAACTTGACAGTAGCTGTCTTCACTCAAAATTTTGACATTTAATGAAATTTCATTCATTCATTCACTCATTTTTTGTGGGCGGACGGTGGACGTGTTTCATGTTGTTTAATTTCAGAACTTAAATATTTACGTTATTGTATTCGATAAATCACAGTTTTATGTGCGAAATTTGAAATTAAATAATTAAAAATATTTAAATTACAGTGGAGAATTGTGTAAATGCTGTGACTGACAGAGTACCAGTCCGCCCTCATTTATAAATTAAAATTGTGTCGTGTTTGGTCTGAGTACCTCCGCTGGTTATTTTTCGTAGGTGTGTACCGCATGTGTTTACTCTATGGCGTCATTATCCTTGCCGCGAGTCCTCCAGCTGAAGAAGAACAGCTTGGATGCTGAGCGCGAACAGTTTGAGAAGTTTCAGGTATGTTTGTTGACCTTCTCAAACTTGCAATTTTGACCTTGCCATATTTGTATTGTTTTTGTATTATAAGTTCACACAATTGTGGGTAGGATTCCGTATTCAATCTGTTAAGAATATTTGTCTTCATGGTCAAGGCAGGTACAAAAAATAATCATAGTAGTAGCTAGATTGCTAGAAAAAAAATGTACAGGAAAACTACACTACAATGATTTATACGCTACATGCCAAGGTCTCAAATAGAGGGTCTTACTTGGAAAAAGTCAGGTAAGGCCTTTCATAGCTAAAAAAGAAGTTTATATTTATTTAGATGAATGAAATCTTTCGTAAAGTAGTCTGTTGAATCTTTTAAATCATACAAGGAAGGATAGACAGAATATATTATTTATTATATAAGTACAATAATAATGCAAATTCCATTTACATTGAAATTAAGCAATGAGTATTTTAAGGTTGAATTATAAGACCCAAAATGCAAATACACATTCTATCCCTAATCCCTACTCTACCAAATTCAAAATCTTAAGATTTCTCTTCTTTCCAATTTTCATTCATTCATCCTAATAACCTCTGAAGAAATTAGCTGTGACGTGTGGTCCGAACACCCCTTCAAACAAATTTAAGAAAAAAGTTTCCTGAACCCTGTGCCCTAATAGGGTCCATAATATTGCCCTTAGCTGTAAGCCTTTTTGTAACACCTTTTTGACATTATAAGCCTATATTGTCCCACTGCGAGCAAAGGCCTCCCTTCCCTCCTTCCACATTTCGCGATCTAGTGTGATTATAGGCCAATCCTTTGCGAAATTCCTTTGACATTGTGGAACGCAAATAAAACCTAAATAAAGCATAGTTAGTCAAGTAGACTTGAATTGAACACCGATAACAGTTTGGCTGAGGATGTGGTGTATGAACTTCTGATGCAGTCAAATGAGATGACTAAATTGTAAAAAGTCAGGGAACATAATTATTCTATAGACACAGAAAGGCTTACTTAAATGGATATTGAAAATAATATTTGATAGTATTACACTATTTAATAGAAGTGGGTTGGTGGTCCTATCGACTTTCAAAGTTACTACTTACTTCATTCAGAAAAATCAAGAGTTTACCCCCTCTTTCGAAAAATATATCTAAATCCAGCTATACAAGTATGCCAGATGTGTGTTAAGCTGATATAATAAAATTGTGCTATTAAAATGAAAATAAATAAGTATAAACAAAATGTGTCTATTTTGGATTGTATTTGACTCTCTTCAACGATAATAGAGAGCATATGGTTTTGCTATGAATCTCCTTTATTTATATTTTCTACACATTCTATTAATCTTCTGTGTATTCACCGTGTAATATATTATTCTCACATTTTTAAATATTTCTTAAAAAATACATGAACAAAAAATGTGGTGCATTGATCATGCGCTGCTCATGCTATCACCACTATATCAGGCTTATTGGCGACAATATTCCTGTCAGTAATTAAAGGCCGATCCCAGTACAGCGTGACATGGTCGGGCACTTACTTGTAGGTAATACAGTACCTCAGATTCCACAAGTTTGTTTCATAGCAAGTATCTGGTGAATGATCTATTATGTAATGTAATTATTACAATTTCAAGTTGCACATACTATTAGGCTTGTTAATAAGCTGAATGTGAGATAAGTTTTTAAAAAACAAAGCAGACTTTAATATCGGCCTTCAGTAGTTGATCCGATGGTCGAGGTGATCCGATGTCCCTTGAACGTCAACGAGGCGAAAAGAGAATCTGATTCGTGGTAGGTAGCATTCTGTAGTTTCCCCCCTTATGGGAAAAAGGCGTGAGTAACTCCAGATAGCTTATTTTCCCGCTCAATTAAACGTATACCAGTTTCATAAATTGAGACTTGCATTATTTACAACACAGCTACGGACATACCAATTTGGAGGGAAATTGTCAGTTGCGCCACAGTGGCGTATACCTGACGACACGCTTGTCGCAAACCGTGTCGGTTACGTCACCTCCGGCACCTGTGTATACAAACACAGTCTAACACTGACATAACTTAGCATACGAATACACAGCAAACACTAAACTAATCTGAATCATCTATCTCTTTGTTTATGCCACATTGTTGCCCATAGATCTGTGTTGTAACCACGTCTAATCGCCAGCGTTCTTTATGTTGCATCAATGTTTCCGGTGGTATTAAACATTGCTTTTCCTCTGTCCTGGAAATCTTATCTAATGATTGTCATACTACCATTGGTAGCGAGTGCGGCGACTCACGTCCATATCCTGAGCTGAGGCTGATTCATAATTAGTGCCAAGAGTAGCATTCAATTGATCACTCAGCTTTATCTATTGCAGTCCACAGCCGGATAGTGCCACAGCACCCTATTCTACACCCTCTTCATCCAATCTGTCCCACCCCTTAAGGCCACTCGGCTTAACTACTTAGGCCTACGCTACTCTTGCTGATTCGCGATCAAGCATTTCTGAACTTGAATCACACACTGTGATCTATTATTGATAATGAATATCGTTAGATAATGATATAATCACATCGAGTCACTTTCAAGTGGGCATTTTTTTCAGAACATTTGTTGGGCACACATGCCTTTTTGAAACATGCCTCGTCAATAACAACTGGTTTATATCTTAGTTTATTTTTTATTAATAATAATGATAAGCGTATAAGCTATTAATTATTCACAACCGGTTTGATACACTACAATTTTATGAATCCAATAATAGCTTTAATCATTCTATTTGCTCCAACAAGGTTTTTGAAAAAGAGTTTTTCACGCTCCTTCTTGTAACTTACCGTCTACAAAACAATTAATGGCTACAATCTCGCCAAGCTGTTTTATTCGATACCTCGTCAATAGCTTGCAATAGTGATAAGCAAGTGGCCGATAGTTCGCTATTGCAGAGTTTTTGTTATCAAACAGATAATGAACGTTGTGAGGACTCGCGTTCGATAACTTATCAACGGCGATACTTTGTCCGCTGACAACACACTAACACTGAATTTAGTTACAAATAGATCCCAAGGATTATACTCGTGTTATCAGAAGTTTCTAGCGAAAAATTGTTTTGTTGAAATCAGTGTTTTTCATCATTGAAACGTCTGCAGTTATTTTTGGTAAGAGTTCTGCTTGCACTTTAATGTATCCGAGATCTAATCCCGGCACAAACATCGGGTGAACGAACTGCATTTTGGAGATAAATATAGTTCTTTGTTTCGTTGCGAGACTTGCGAGCTCTGGTGAAGTAGAACTGAAAACAGTTTTGTAATTAATATCTCTACCGCAATAGGCTACCGTTTCTCCTATGAAAAGTATACCAGCTTTTACTGCTTTACCACAAAATACGGTTTCAAGGTGACGTTGCTTGTAATCGTTTTAGTTGTAAACTCATAATACCTACACGCAAGTTAGCAGAATAAATACATAGGTGTCAAGGACTTACACGTATTTTTCAGTCAATAGTTGAGTTTAGTTAATCTTATTTTTTATTAGCTGTTAATAATTGTAAAAGCAAAATTTTGAAAATTGATTTTTTTTGTTGTTAAATATAAGTAGTAGCATACTTGCATATGCATTTAGTAAAAAGCTGTTATTTTGATGTTACAAACAGCCACTTCAATTTTATTTATTTTTATACATTCAAGTAAACAGCAAATTCTTAAACTAGTTAAGTGGGTCTTACTTGACGGTCTTGTGATTTAATCCTATCGAAGCAGCTGAATCCCCTAAGCTCCACTCTGAAGTGTTCACAATAATTTAATGGTGGGCGAGTTACTCATCGTCAGCTTCATTTATTGGTTGCCGGTTGTTCAGAGTTGTCCAGTAAAACGATCATGATTGCACGCTTCCGCTCGTAGTTTGCTCCACAATTTTATTTGTACCACATAGGAAATGAATACTTGTCACTTGTATGGGAATTCGAACTTTGAACTCTCACAAAAATGTACATAAACCGAAGAAAAGGTTAACCCTCCCCAAGTCCCCAAATTACATCTGATAGAGTTATTTGCAATTGCATAAAAGGACCTGTACACTGAGTTTGAATGACAACACCTCTACTTATGTAGCTTGAAACCAATTAATATTTTTTTACTACAAATGGTCAATAAGTCAATTCATAAATTGAACTGCGTCTGCGATCATTTTGCGAATTGTAGCGTGATTCATATTATTTTCTATCCTAATATGATTCTGCTAAAGCGACCTTTTTAGGCCCCCTGGACTCCAGAATGTTTCAGTCGGGCTCAATACATGTTGCCATTCTGTAATTAAATTCACGTGTTAAAGGCAATATGATATAAATCCTTTAGGTGATAAACAGTTCTGCCTGCAAGCATCATAATTACTAGGAATCCATTGAAACATGGGAACTCCAATAGCGATGTTTTTATAGCATCATTATAGTTGTGTCTTCATGTCGCAGTTTGTTCTAAACGTGACGTAAACAGATCACGACGTATTTGCAAAGATTAAATAATCTAGAGTGAGTCATATAGTGGCTGACTTCACAAGGTAGCAAACGAAACGGGGGGAACGACTCAAAACCAAAGCCGTATAGAAGATAATCAAAAGAGAGCTAAAGCAAGTAATTTAGCTTTTTGTCAAGTGTCTGGGTTAATGACCAAAAGATCGTATCAAAATAGTGTAAAGAATCTTAAATCTTTCTTGACATCAAGATAAAAATAAAGTATTTTCGGTAGATCGAGTTTAAAGCAGATGAACGACAAAAAATAGAAATCATTTATAGAAGCCTATGAATGATTTCCATTTTTATCGCAAGATAAAAAAAAACTCAAGTGTATCAAGGAAAACATCTGCAAACCTCGTAGGCGTTTAACAGTTACAGCTTATAGAGGTCAAGATTTCGATACAGTGAGGTCAGCCTTGCAGCTTGCCTTATACGAAACGTGAGCTGTTGCTCCCGTGGCTGCGGTATCTCGGAACAAATGCCACGTACGTGTTGCAATCCAGACCTTATTAGGAGTACTCAGAAATATTGGCATTTGTTATGAGAAATGTAGATCCAGCGACACGAACACTTGGGAGTATCGCCTTTCATTTGAGTTTTACTTTTAGTACTTTTTCTTCGTATCTTTTGGATGCGAGACATAGTTTGTGTACAATTCCACAATCTTCGCATACTGAACCTGTAGCCGTTTGGGCCTTTTACCTAGATTGCAATACCATCGTCCCACTTACAAGTTGATCTCAGGAGGCTACAGTGTGGTACCTATGCGAATAATTCTTAAATGGTAACAAGTGTAACATCTTGCCTGTGACCAACGACTTTGCTATTTTCCTCAAATAACTCCGAAAACACCCAATTCTATGATCTAATTTCGTTATCTTTAACCGTTGCCCTTCTTTGAACTACATGACTATTCTAAACACAATTATCAGCAGTTTGTTTTGCTATGACTAAATGGACTAAGGAGTTTTCCAGTACCTCCATGTTATTAGTACTAGCAAGGTGTGACTAAGCATGTATGAATGTGCATCGCAGGACCAATGCCGCGACTCCGTGAGCTCGAACCGGTTTTGTGACGGAAGAAATATTACCACACTGACCTAGTGTTGCGATGTTTAATATTTTGCAACCAGATGCAAATAGTTCTATAGTATTGTGACTAATTTGTGCACTATTAATCAACTCTTTAGCTAAACATGAATGAACATTTTTGGCAACATTATCACACTCGTTCCGCAAATATGTTGTTTTGTGATTGAATCTTTATCTTTGTTGGAGTATAAATAAATGTATTCATTTAATTTATGCTTTATTGTGTCGTCCGAAGGTCAGGATTGTGTATCTGCTAATTGGGTCGTGGGTTCGAACCCAGACAGGTGCATTACTTTGTGTAATTTATTTCATCATCACTGCTCTCAAAAACGGTGAAGGAAAACATCGTGAGGAAACCGGCATGTCCTAGAACCAAATATGCGAAGACATGTGACATCTACCAACCCGCACTAGGCCCGCGTGGTGGATTATAGCCCATTCCCTCTCATAGAGACGAGGCCGTGTGTCCCAGCAGTGGGAACACTATAGGTTGATTATGCTTATGCTTAAACTGGGTTTGGCCGAGTCAAAAGATGAATGCAACAAAGGGACCTTCCGATTGCACTGAACAGAAATACAAACGTTGCAACAAAACGGTTCAGCTGGATCGATACTAAACTAACTTCTCTTAAGCCGGTTACTGTCTCGAGGAGCTAAATAAGTTGTTCTAACATTTTCTATTCCACCATTAAACACGTTCGCAGCTTTCTTCCAAGTTCCAATGCATGTCTCGATGCATTTCGCCATTTCCAGTAATGCACTATCTAAGTTTAATCAGCTTTCTATAAAATTTTCCAACGCATATATTCTCATATTTCTACTGCACTTTTATTTTATCATACGACGTTATGTGGAGCATGGTGTCTATTTAGATATTATCGCGTTCCCTCTAGTGTTGTAGAAACGTATAAAATGAGGATTGACGATCGAGGGCATATGTGCTTTGAAATTAATTGCAACTGTGTTTGTTTTGTCGCTTGTTACCAACGCTTGTCTTGTTTTCTGTTATTGTTGTATATGAGGTATTGTTTCGTGATTTGCAATATGTCGTAATGCATTTACATCTTATCCAGACGATCTAGCCGTGCTAGTGTCATGTGCTATCCCAACTAAACGTAATTTTATATTAAAAGCCAGTCTGAAGTCCAATTTCATTTTCGAATTGAATCAAACTTTTATGGTCGACTTTCAGCCGTTACTTATTTGTTCTAAAACAAATCTAATCCAAAATCCTGTTAATCTTCCAAATTCCTGTATTTCTAGTCCTCATTCCAAGCGAAGACATTTCTTTCCCATCTCCATAAACACTCGAATACTCTCTCTTATTCAATTCCCATGGAGCATTTCAAAGCGGGGTCCAATTAGCATAGTTCAATATTGGCGCGGGTACTATAAATGTTTGCTGTAAACTGGCACGCCAGATGGGAAGTGGATCGGTCCGTAGCTCCGTAGGTAGGTAGGTGCTCCGGGGGCAATCACCGCGGTATCCTCTTCCGCCCAGCCTCCACACACGGTTGATATCGTTACTATCCTCGTAAATGCTCTTAACTGCGTTAATGATATGGTTAATGTAAACAGTATACGCGCTTTTGCGGTTATAAAGTTCTGCTCCTATAGTATGTGTGTGTACGGTTTACAATAATTGTATGCTACTGAGAGGTATCAAAGGCTTTAAATAGGTCCAGATGATTAGCTTTCTTAGCATATTATTTTGACACACGTGACACAATAACGAATATTTGGTAAGAGTTAGCGGATAATCGAATTTTAGTTTTTGTATTTAACTACCTTGTTTTTTTGTTTTATAAACCTATATTTCCTTATCGTAAAGGAAATGGGTATGCTAATCTTTAATTTAATCGAATTTGCCTACAGTTTAAGTTACATAAGGTTTCATTGATCATTACTTGACATCATGCACTGCGAGTTCTGTTAGGTCGTGCTTTGGGTCGCAATCAGACCATTTCAAATTACTCTCCACATGTATGTATAGCTCCCTCTATGTATGTATGGCATGTGTTATGGGTACGTATGTGCATAGGCAAACTAACGGTTTCCCATAGTTTCCATGTGTGTTCTACAGTCAATAAACAATGAATTCGGTGTGCTTGCCTAAATTCTCTGTAGCTGTCAATTACTTTCCTGTTGTAACTGCATCGAGGAAATTCCGGGCGAAAAGTTTTGAGGGCGATGTATATTGTATGACAATTTAAGATGAAAAAGAGTGAATGAATAATATTGAGATAACGGTAAATGTAGAGATGTAATAGAAGCAAACGTTATGCTAGGGCAGGAGAATGATAATATCACTTTACAAAAAAATACGATTAGCTATGCGAAAAAGAAAGAAGACGCAAAAAATAAAATGACCTAAGACCTTAACTTCAACTTGGTAACTAAGAAAAGTTTCATTACGAAATCGATACCGTTTTTATTGTTCCAAACATTTTGTGACCAATATTTCAAGTTTCTCTTAGTTTTTTAAAGTAATATGATAAATTCGCTTCGTCTGTCGATTCGCTACGCATTGCGTGCGACTGTTATCGCTACGTCGCGGACACCGACTCCGGCGTACATTCGATACTTTTCTCGCATCGGTAACGGATCAGTGATAGTTCGATGTTCGATGTAACTAGTTACGTGTTGTTACTAGTAATAGTGGAGCTGCGACAATCGGGGCGTAACACTGATGTATGTGGCGCAGACCTGGAACTGATTGTATGCTTTCTTGTTGACTGACTGTTGGCCTAATGTGCTATTGATGATTTCTTAACTAGCTACATAAACATTGGTGTAGCCAATAGTTGGGAAAGATATGGATTTCGGTAAACAAACGGCCCTGTTTCAAAATTCATATTGCCAAATAAATCGAATTTCATTTCAGCAACGGTTAATTCATATATGCACCTGGCATTGAATAAACCCGTTAATTTCTCAGTTGCGTGCCTTTTTGACATTAAAGAAAATGAAGCGATGGCAAAGGCGGCAAAGAAATGGAATCGTTTTAATGGTTCACGAATCGTTATAAACGGACTTTCTCCTTGGATTATCGAAGAAAGTAAATTAATTTATAATTATTTAGTTCGTTAATTGGCGAAAAGAGGCGCAACATCTAGAAAAGTGCAAGGAATAGGAAGAGGCCTTTGCCGGGAGTAGGACAATTCAGGATGACAAAAAAAAACGCATATCGCGGAAACTGCGGAAGTACTGGTATATTCTCACAAATGTTCAGCAGGCTTTAGTTACAGTAGACGGGTTTTTTTTTTCAGCCTGTGTGTCCCACTCCTGGGCAAAGGCCTCCCCCATTCCTTCCACTTTTTTCGATATTGAATCCGGTTTCAGATTTGTATTACACTAGTAGACGGCTAGTGTAATAAAAATCTGAAACTGTATTAGTTATAGGCTGTCAACCGCTAATTCTTTTTCTAACGCCTCCACGTAAATGGCACTAATTGTATTTGTGGTTGACGCTAATGTTAATGAAATGTGTTAATTCATTAAATTAGATTAGTCGTCCGCGCTTTTTGACGATGATGCTTCGTCATCCTCCTGTCCTTGTTTATTTGTCTTTCATTATCCTTCTACTCTCATTATCAATTTATTTGGGGTCAGTGAAGCATATCTGCTTCTTCCCAATGTCTCTATTAGCAGTTACCTCAATCCATCCACTTATTACTTTAAACTTTCCTCCCAATGTTGTCCTTGTAGAAAGTTAAAGACTGCAACACAGATTAATAATTCTACAATAGCAAATTCTAGATTTGTTACTCGGCTCTAAGTAGACTTATCTGCCTCTTCTCTCTATACTGCAACAGGTATAAACACTTCCACATCCTTATCAAATCTCACAGTTGCATAGTTAATTACATCTCAAACTATGTATTGTGTGTACGATGGGAATTTTAATTCAGCGTTGTCAGGTATCTTTATGTTTTACGTACAATGACTGGGTTGTGAAATCGTCACTATTGTGATGTGAATGTACGATTGTCTTGGCAACTGCCAGCGTGGGTGATACCGGGTTCTATATCATAGCACCATGATGGCTAGATAACGTGGGCTAAGAATTTATTAAGAGCCTTAACTGCCAAGAAACTATGATTTGCTTTGTATGAAATTACCGGATATAAGAGGATTATAGTAAGTAATTAAGTTTATGAGTAAGCTAATGTAAAACTCTTAATACGCGAAGGTGGTTCCTGTCATAGTTAACGAAATGGCTCCAGTAGATGGACCATCCTTGTATTTTTTTAATTCCCTGACTGTAGTGGAAGCAAAAGGTAAAGGTTTTCTTTCATTACAAAGGCAGAATACTACACAGTGCAGAAAATATAAGTCGGGTGACATTTGACTTTATCGAAAAGGATATTATATTGAATTGGTGTTTCCCAGTTTAGGAATTAACCCGAAGTTTTATCATTTCCGCAAATGATGTCACGTTTCAAACAACTGCAGATTGTATTGTATATCCATTTTTGGGCAGGCTGGTGGGAGGTGGAAATATCCAGTGCAATAGAACCCCGCATTAGATCTGTTTCTACTGAACCGTTACCGAATCGATTCACTATCATAAGCTTAGCTAGGAATTAGACTTCGTTCTCATTCCACGTTTGGCAATTGGCACGTATGAATGAACTGACTGGATGGAATCTTCCAAATAATTAAATGCAGCTTCCTCATCTATGTAAGTAGGTATACAAAGTATACAAACCATCTAATTGCAATCACCTGTTTTATATGAAACATCTCTATCATTAAGAAATCGCATGTGTTGACAGGTTAACAGGCCTTTAGAACAGCCATTTACTCGCCTGAATGGTGTTAAAAACAGATGGTGTTAGAACCAGTGATTCGGGGCACGACTGCATCCGTCAAGCGGATCAGTGTGTTCGGACGGAGATTGTATCTCGTAAAGTGCAGTTTCCTGATTTAGATGCGCCAACGCACGCCCGGCGTCCGCAGCGTGGGACCGCCGAGTTATTATTGTAACTGTTCATATTTTGTTCATGTTTATGGGCGTTTATAAATCTACGGGATGGAGGCGATGGGGGAACTATTGACGATAGTCAACGTGGTAGTTAGTCTCAATTCTAAAAGTGGTTCTGATTCAGTTTTTGGGGTGTAGAAATTAGAAGTGAACCTAAAGGTCTACCTTTAGGTAGGTCGATAATTGAAACCACTTCCTATTTCTCTACTTAATAACTAACTATAAATTGGACTCGACGCTTAGGGAGCAACATATTTACTTGAGGACTTGCAGACTGCTGCAGCAAATTACTGAAAAATCTGAGTAAAAATTTAAAACTGGCCATATCGCGAGGCGAGGTCGACATGTGAAGTAACTCCATTAATCGTATTAATTCCATTACTGATATTAAATTTATAACGTTAACAAGGGTGAACCCTTGGTAACGTTATAAATTTCTTGCAATTTCAATCAAAACATTCATGCTAACTGAAATTAATTTTATAAAGTTGTGATATGGTACATAGATGACCTAATTGTATTTTACATAATTTCTTCTAAACATTTTAAACACGCGATCTAGTTACTTAACATAATTTATTTACGTTGTGCAAGTGGAATGTATGAGGTCATTTACTCGCATGGAAATGTAAATAAGAAATATGTACACTCATAATTTTCTTTTTAATTGAAACGCAGTGTGTTTACGGAACTTCAGTTATGGCTATGATTAAGTGCTTGTTTTCTGTACTAGTGATGGAAAGAAAAACACAATTTGCATCAGCCTTCGGTTCCCTGAATTTTGACCCTTCTAGTCTTGGACTTGCTTATAAAGTTTGATTGGATCCAATAGTCTGGTCTCTGAACAGCAGTAGATATTATACAGTGCAACCAATTCTCCTGAATATCCGTAACCCAAAAGCCACGTTTATATTAAATATTGAACCGAAACAAGAGCTCGTAAAATTAGAGCAGCCTTATTGGGGCTAATATTGTTAGCCGGAATATCGAGATGTTCATAATCCAATCTAAAATCTTGATCTACGTATAGTATAGATCCAACCAAATTTCCGCCGTTCCCAGCGAGCTCACTTACTAATTCAATTCGATTTGACAACAAGCGGCGCTTAATCTCCCAAAACGGAATATGAAAGTAGCCAACAGAAGCCTTACCTGGCTTATCTTGCTAAGTGACGCCCACTTATTGATTTTGTGCCGCTATTTTGGTACAAATATACTCACAGTCTGTATACTTAGCATCTTCTATTACCAATTTACCACTAACAAAAACCTGTGACGAAAATTATGCGTACCTCAAGTTTGACTGACGACTTCTGCAAATAACTATTCTCTATTCTTCTCAGGAGATGATGTTCTATGAATGATGTTTTTAAGGATAGACAAGAGATGAACGAAGTGTTTTGGCTTTTTAGCTGGAACAGCTGGACTATTAATATTAATTGTATAGAAGCCTGTATGTCTCTCTGTTAAGCAGAAACTTTTGTCAGTTGATATGTGGCTAATGCTGGACGCCCTATATGCAGTTTTGAAACTCAATGCGTTTCAAAACTACATATAGGGTTTCCGAAACACTCAAAAAACTAATAAAAGCATCCAAGTTGTAAAAGGTGGGCCACATGAGTGCTACTAAGATCTCGAATACATTTCATATCAATTTGCATGTGGAACACCTGATTTATGAGCCTCCTTGTTTCGACCACCTGTCTAAAACCGAGCTACAAGTTTATATACCAGTATTACAATATGTCTCAGTTTTTGGTGTACATTTTTCGGCAAATTATTTAGCTTACAGCCATCGCGTCGCACCGGTTTCTTACATTCATTATGTTCTCGCAACGCACCAATTCTTATATATTTTTTGTTTGTTGCAGGTAAGGTGTTCCGATCCACTGGTCTGGTGATTTTTTGCAAATACTCTCGGTTCGCACCTGCATGAACGCTTGGTGCAAGAACTTTGCGCCCATATTAAATAACATCAATTTTGTAATAACTTGCGATCTAATTTCTTGAGTCTTTGATATTCAGACTTGAATGTTCGTGATCAAATCGGCATGTAATATTATTTTCATGCAAAATAATAACTGTTCATGGAGAATGTGATGGCACTTACCTGTACCGTAAAAGCGCATACACTTATCGATGATACAATGAAGGTACATATTTTGAGATTGCTAATTAGTTCCACGTCTAGGAATGTCTAATGAGAACTGTGACGTTATTTCGCAGATAAGTGTACGCGTTTATTGCATTGCATGACTGAGAGTTGACGAAGACTGATCTTGTTGCGCTACACCAAATGCAGCATTTGTAAATACCGCAGTTGGGCAGCCAACAATCGCATTTTGCCTAATATTTTACATATCATCTGCTGCTCCTCAGGACACGTTCACTGCAGCAATGTGGACGATTAGCCAACCATTATTGTTAAGATTGTCACCTTCACTAACATTACTAATCGAGCGTGGCGCGTCTTCATTTCAGCGCCATCGCTCGGCACTTTACTAATGCATGCAGATTCAGCCACCGCTGACCACTAACACGCTATGGCCAACCCCAACGACAAGCGCTTCTATCATCTGGTGAGTTTCCATTCACGTTATTTGACAAAACGTACTAGAAATACCGATAAATTAAGTTCCAGCTATCGAAGTAATCAACATGCTTGCACACCTATTTACATTCCTGCTCAGCAATTTTTAAATTTCTGTAATATATTATTGTCTATTGATTCGTAAACTATGCATGAGTTGTTTGAAGGTTTGTCATCGATGAAGTATGAATACAATACAGATTCTATATTTATGAATACTTCACTTACTACTACTTACTAACATTTCCAAGTTTAACATAAGGTATAGTCTCACGGTTCTGTATCGCCAGCGCTTAACAATGCACCTGTTATCACGCATCATCGATTATTTCTATCATTGTTCCGTTTCGTTCCACAAAAATGGACGTGCGATAAAAACTCATTTAATTCCTCTACAAAGGTTTCTTAAGGGGAAGATATTCCCGAAGCTCTTTCAGAAGCGAGTGTCGTGTCACGACTTGGTTTGCAAAACGACAAAAACGTCACGAAACGTCATGCCACGGAGCGGTATTAAATCTAAAACTATATTCTCGCTTTGTGCCTCTCGATTCAGCTGAAAAATGGATAGAAAGACCTTATGTAAAGAGACCTAATATTGAAATGTGCTTTGAGCTTTCATCTGCTTCTTCATCACTGTGGCACAAACGGAAACATCACCAATAATCACACACATATAATTATGATGATTGACGGTGTACAAATGAATAATGCATTTGTATTAGTTAATTAGTATCCTCTATATCGGTAGCATTTTCCTCTTGTAGTTCCGACTTTTGACAGCAAACTATTTTATCGATCTGATTAATATTGATATCTATTCTAGTAAACCAAAATTATCTTGCCATACTCGTAAAAGAAATATTTTCCTTATTTTTCTGAAGCAAACAAGACGATCGCACATCAGAAAAGTTTTAGCAAATGTTATCCGATTTCCGAAATCCCCAAGATATCGCACAGGAATAAGCTCTTGAATGTTGGCTAAATTATTTTTGTACGAGAGTAACAAACAATCATGAAGATTGAGGGGAAAACCAGGATTTTTATTTTCCTCGAAAAGACGTAACGAAGAGTGATCGCGGGCATTCTAAAGTAGTTTTCGGAAATGATCTGTATTTATATGACATGCGCAAGTATTTGCGGTTTAAATACGAATATTTCATCTCGTAGTTGTTTACATTTTAGTTTAGTTTACACAAGCAAGAGTGTATTTTTGTTGAAGTTTTCTTTTAGGGGAAGCCATGTAAACTATTAACCCTTAGATACAATAGAATACAGTTTGTTCGACTGCTGCTTTATTGAGCAACATCTGGCTCCAGTCCGTGACATTCTACTTCGGATACCTAGCTAACAAGGAGTAAAAGCAACACAAGCTTAGGTTTATCAAAACATCCACAAAAAATGAATAATATAAATGTAGTCTAATCGAAAAGTTGTGCAATGTAAAGTGTGAAAACACATTATTGTGACCATCAAATGATCATGAATGGCTCTCACAGTTGTATTGTATAGTTTTAATTTATCCAACACGTGTTGCGATGATTTCATTTATTCATTATCATTATGAATGATTGTGACAATCTCTATCCTTGTGTCTGCTTTTGTTTACACAAATAGATGATGGTGTTGTTAATCAGCTTCTCTGTTTTTTAAAGGGTTGATTTATAATAATCTAGTATTCCAATCCAATCCAGCGTTTGAATCCTTTTGACCAATTTGATCGTTTGATACAATCAAGTCATCAATGATGTTACTTAGCAGACTTACAATTGCTAGTCAGCATAAATAAAGATTGAGTTAAATAATAATGTGTTCCGAATATGAATCCAAAAAACAAAATGAGAATACTTCTACAATCTAAATGCTAAGCAAGCTCAAGTTCGTATGTCATCAGTTCGCTACCGAAAAGTCTCAAGCCCATAAGTGTCGATTAAACCTTTTAATTAACATAGGAAGTCTTTATCTTTCTCGGAAGTTGCGGTTAGGTCGAGATCTGTCTGTGTCTCGTACACGTAGTCTGTTGCTCAAGGTTAAGCTTGATAAAAAAGTTCTTTCATCTGTTCTGGAAACAGAATCTTGGTAATCTCTTTGACGATCTCTGTCCGACTCACTGCAGTTACTTTTCTGACTGACGATGCCTGATGCCGTTCAGAATGTCTGATAATTGGTATGGTAATTGGTGCACACGTTCAAAATCCCCAAATGTGGATAAAGATAATGGGTTTCCTATCATTGTGGACTCGCAGACCTCATAAGCACACAGAGTTTAGTTATTTCTCCGCAAAAAAATTTGTACTCGTATAAACTTACTCCCACTCCCTTCTTCATACATCGTATCGTCTTTTTTGCGGTTTGCTCAACATATTTACTGTCTAAAAATATCGAGCAGTCAACGCTAAGGCAACATGTGTTCAGTAGCACTTACACCACACTTCTTGTTTACTCACAAACACCAGGATCGCTATCAAAGTGGGAGTGTTCGTTTGTGTTGCTTTCTATAAATGTCTGGCGTATTTGGTTGTAAAGGAAATAGTCAAGATAACAGAAGTTTGGAAAGCAAATGTTTTGGAAATTGTTAAGAAAACAGATGAACATCGTACGTGTGATAATTCAAAGAATAGAGCTTATTTAGTAGGATTTCACAGCTTGAACGATTTTTTTGTTTTGTAGTCACTTGAGCTGGTGTAGTGCGCTTTGAACTCTGTAGATAGACGAAAACAAAACAAGAACTTGGTCGTCACCGCAGGGCCAGAATTAGATTCACTGGTATTAATATCTACTAGAGACATACTGCATTTCCATGCGGGTGCATGCAGAATATTGCAGCTTACAACCCTTTATGAATTAACAATTGAGATTTTATGATTAACATTCTTTGTCCTTGATTTATGTCCTTTGAGAACATAAGAATCATTACTATGCAGAGTTGATCGCAAAGTCGCTATAAATAAGTATAAGGATATGTCATACATAAGTACTTCGTCCGTGTATTTATAAGGAAATCAGTATTTATAAGTAAAGTTCTGATTGGCGCATTTACCTGCAATAAACATGAAGTTATTAACCGTTCCCAATTGTCCTATTCCTATATATGATTATATTGTTCACATGACTAAGCCTTATCTAAATATATCGATTATTTGGCGATAAGAACATTTGCCTAAATGATTCATAGATTAGGATGCCGAAAACGGAAAAAGACTATCTGTCACATCATGAATCAACTTTGTTAACATAAACGATTATCAATTTGGCGAAAATGTCATGGCATTTGAGATTAAGTCATTTTGTTTAGTCAATTATATAGATCACATTCAACTATGAAAAAGATCCAAGTAGTTTCATTTCTCAAATAGTAAAAGAGGAGGAGGCTACTCAAAGGAAAGGAAATTGAAATTGGCTTGTTCAATAAATATGTTCAAGCCTTTTCTAATTAATGAAAGAACTTTAAAAGTACCTAATAGATTTCATAAGGCCGTTATGCCTTTCATAAAGATGGTTTCCAATTCAAAGCTGCAACTCAAATAACTTGGTTGAATGATATGACTAAGTTTACCGATGAAAGCGCAACTTGATATCTGGCTGAGAAATCTCATTTCCTTGGCCGTAGTAGATAGTAACTTTGCTTTGTTAGCTTGCATTAGTAAACTTACTGCCTCACTGGAACTTTGAATAGTACTTGTAGTTTGAGACGTTCATTGTCTACTAGTTTGTGTCTATGTTTCTTGGCCATAGTTAATTTGCAAATGAATGAGTTGCAAGTCTACTGATTTGATTGTTTGTTTTTGTCAAATTAAAGCCGGTGTAACTTGTAATTTGCTTTTTTGTGTTCTTTCTTTGTTCCTCTATCGAGTCAAAGATTAGCTTAGAGTTACAAATTTCTAAAAGGCCTTCGGGTTTCCTGCATAGATCTATTATTTGGTATTTTTTATTTACCATGTCTGTTATTTTATTTAGTTCTGAATTGATTACCTCTTTATCAGGCTTGCAATATTTGAGTAGGTACCATCACAGCTATAGGTAAATATTATGGTTTTATTTAAATGTCACCTTAAACGATTAATTCAACATTCAGACAAGCTAAATGAATTTGTTCGAACATGTCAAAATAATCACTAACGTGTGGTATTGAAAATCTTTTTGTGACAAACTCCGCAATTTATTAATTACAAATCGTAAAGTCCATTCATTCATTGAGTGCCGTGTTGTGGGAATGTTTTGATTTTCCTAATAAATGTAGGTACTCAGAAATCCCGGTTACGTTAGCAGCTTAGCATAGTATGCAGAATATTAGCATTACCGATGACGCAAGCACAAATCGTCATTGCTTACGAATTTGCTTGTTTGTACCGAATATTTTACGAACACAATTTTGTCATTACATTCCAATTCGGAAGTTTGGAAGATGGAGTTGCTGGCTTGTTTTCCTTTGTCTGTTTACATTCTAGTTGGCTGAAAGTATGTCAGTTTTAACTTAGTATTTCTTTTGCTTTCTCTAATTGGTTAGTTTCATCTAATTTATTGATTAATTTATTCAAACTAATGATTAAAACGGCCGGTTTCTTTGTTTTTCATTGTGCTATAGTTACAAATAAGTACATTATAGGCACAAAGTTCAGAAACCCGATATGCCTTATTTAGGTTAACTCTAAACACGTAATAAAACCAGGTCATTGGACCTGTAGAACAATACAGTGCATTTCTCCATTTGCCTTTAAAAGCATTGCATGTTAGGAATTTTTATTGTTTAATGTAAAACGTTGACGTTACGACTTTAGAGCACATAACAGTATGACCCCTTTATTCGTATCAACTGGCAATCGGTTCTAAGCTACATGATAGAATGTTGTTAATATTGAGTATGTATTTATCAATCAATTCAATTTGACTCAAATACAGGACTTTAGAAATCGGACCATATCAGCAATAACCTTCCTCTTTCTACTTATCATTATTATTTCTCCTTGTCATTTCTTTAGATCCACAATTGTATTACACTGAAAAAAACAATAAGCATGGATAGTTACAGCTCTATCCACGCTAAGTAAGCCTCAAGAAACAAAGGCTAAAATTAAAATAATACTATTTGTCTCTGCTATAACATCTTATTTATTTTACAGACACTAGCCATCCAGAAAGCGATCAACGCCATCGAGACACCGGTCAAAGAGAAACATGTCCGCAGTACACTCATCGGTACCTTCAAGGAACAGAGCGCCATCACATATTGGGTAAGAACTTCTTACAAATTTGATCGTAGCATAGAAACGCCTCGTCAGCCGGTGCTAGTGAGAGGTGCACTGTCAACATTTTCAATAAAAACCTAGACTGTCACCAACTACGACATAAATAAATGACGCATATAAACCGACGTCTTTAAAAGCGATCCTTGGCAAAAGTTGTGTGCTTAACGAGTTTTTGGCGCCACGAATTTTATTAAACGCAATCGGCGTAGAAATCCTGTGCTTGTGCTTTGTACAAATAAAACTGTAATTTGTAGAACACAGATTGTCAAAAGATCTCTATGTTATTACTCTGACGCATTTCCTAATGGCTATCGGCGAAATAGAAATAAAGTTAGCGTAGGACTAAGTATTGTACCTTGAAGTAGTACTGAAAAGATTAGTAGCCGACCTCTAATGAACATTTTTATTAGATGTTATGGTGCTCATGGCTTGTTGTATTTTTGCCTGATTGATGAACTTTGACACGTCCTTGCTGCATTAGGACCTAACACAAGTAACCTTATCCACCTTAATCCTTTTTAGTACTGGACAGTCACGTCTCAAAGCCCTATAGTTATTTAAAGAACACAGATGCATTTCCTTACGAAGATATGTCGAGGGTTTAAGCCATTAAAGTAAATGGTGATTGAAGAAGAAAACCCGCCGTGTATTCAGCAATAAATCTCGCCTAATGTGACGGGTCACTACTTGACATAATCTGAGAGCATTAACAGCTTCCTGCCTGCATCATCTGCAACATCATGTTCCCCTTTAGTGGTCCACGAATTAAATTCAAGTCGTGATGTAGTGACCCGATGTCGTGTGTGTCTAATGTTTTGCTACCAAATGGTTTTATTGAGACAAACAGATGACAGCATGTATGTATAAACAAACATTGCCTTTGTAGTCGGCTCTTATTAATCTAACCTTATATCATTGATTGTTAGTAACTGTTGTGTTGTGTTTATCTGATGTTTGTTTTTGATTATATCTGCTATTAGTCTTTAAAGTAAAAGTACCAAAACCAGACTTATACCTCCTAATCTGCTTCTTCAGCCAGAATAGATTTTGGTTAAGCCACTATTGGTTAATCTATTATTAAAAATATACAGAGTGATTGGTTATTGGATGCATTCCTTGAAATGGGTGATACTAGAGCTAATTTGCAAGAATTATGACCCGATAACTTGGGATCAAAACAGGGTTGTTTTGGAGAAATCTTTCACTTCTCCACTATAAACTGCCAATAGTGTAAAATCTATGCCATTCCGAACGTTAAACAAATGGTTTCCTGATAGCTCATAAACCAATAGAACTTTCGAAAACCAATTTATCGAAAAAAAGGTCGATTACTTTCGATATTAAGCGCCGTAAAGTACATGTTATGAAAGCATCGTAAAACTTCCCTTGTTTCTCAACATAAATATACGACACTTGACCATTAGAGATTGATTGCATTATACCAGGTGATGCTGGATGTATTAAGGAAATCCTTTTAAATTCTACAGATGGTGGCCATACGTCTTCCACTGCAAGAAAACCGCATCGTGGCGTGGAAGTTTTGCCACGTGACACACAAGCTGCTGCGCGAGGGTCATCCCGCCTGCCTCGATGACTCGCAGCGGCACATTGGCATGATCGAGAACTTGGGCAGGCTATGGGTAAGCTTCATTCTAGCTTACCTGTGATGTTAAATTAACTTATGCAGGTGATGACCAGGTAATCATCATCTGCCTGGACTTCACCCCGAAAGGCCCAGTAACTGGGTTGTGGAGGTCAGATAGGCAGTAGCTCATAGTAAAATATAAGTATTCAGCTGCATTTATTTAGACTAGACGCCGACCCCAATATAGTTGGGAAAAGCCCAGGCAGATGATATTGATGAAATAATCACAAAGGTATCCGTTGAATTAAAACTTCGATGTAATGATCACTTGTCGTAACAATTCTCGGTAAGCTGAATGCACACTTCAAACTTTGTCAATGAGAAATATTAGGTAATCCATTGTGTTATTGTTTCCGAACAAGTGTTCTTGGTAAATGTAAAGTTGCCGTTTATCCTTGATAGTATCACAGCTATATTTTTATGTTTGAGTTTGAATACGAATAATCTAAAAGTACATTAACAACATTTTCGTTAACATTTAAATACGTAAAGGATGATGCGAGAATAATGAAGACATGTTGATTCCTATCGCATAGGTACAACATGCTTATATCACACAAGTGAATTCTTGTAACTATCAATGTGCTGTCGCATTAAAAGCACCCAAACAGCGCCTGATGCTAATTGAAGTGTTTTCAACGGTCAATATTTTAAGATTTCAAAAAGAAAATGGGAAAGCGTAGAAATTTTCGGCCTCTTTAAAATCATCAATAGTATTTTTATGAAAATCCTTTACATCTGGTAACAGTCTTGATGACTGGTCACACACTCTTGTCTTAGATTCTAAGTCCTAGAACAAAATTTCAGCTTCCTCAATCACAAACTACAAGATTAAAAAAAAATTGTTGTTTGGCCACGGTTTTTTTTAATACAATTATTAGTCTATGCACCACGTCTGAGGAGTTTCAATACCTTATTTAACTCGACCCCGTATATCCTTCCCAGGTACACTTACGCGAAGGCTACGGCAAGCTAGTGCACTTGTACTGCAACCTGCTAGTTGTCAAGCTGAAGTTCCACGCGCGCAACCCTCGCTTCCCCGGCAACATGCAGCTCACGGCCGAGGAGTTGGACGCCATCGCTGAGAACGATGTCAATAATTAGTGAGTATTATTCGTTGAATGTATGGACCAAGTATCAAATCACGTTTGGTCCTTTTAAAGGAAGGCCAAGAGTAGTTTAAAACTGCGGTCATTTTGGTTGTCCCCTGCTGTTTACACAATTATCATCTTTGATCCCGATTCAGATCAGTTCTTTGGATGGATGGATTTGAGGAATCGGAAGTGGAATCCCTTAGACCTTTTTGGTATCACAGAGTCTGTCCAGTTTTTCATTATGAAAATGGTGATCTTATGCAGTAGATTTTTAAAATTATTTTATTACATTTCAGTTTTTTTGTTACAGTTTCCAACTATGCGTGGAATTGTTTGACTATATGGATGAAATCCTCAACTTACAAGCAGCAGGTTAGTACGAACAAAATTATTTAATCTTCGTTTTCACAGTCTCATTAGGCCTTAGCACAATAAGTCTATAAAATTCCCACTACTGGGAAAGAGGCCTCATCTCTGAAAGAGGGAAAGGAATTTAAGGTCCCACCAACAAGGTTATCAGCATTTTCCAGCCAGCCAGCAATCTACTAATATTTTTTTTCCTTTTGCAGTATTCGACAGTCTAGGCAACGCTCGTGCCAACTCGATGACAGCCAGCGGTCAGTGCCGACTGGCCGCGCTCATACCGTGCGCACAGGACGCGTCGCAGATATACGACTGTAACGTGCGCCTGCTGTTCCGACTGCACGCCTCGCTGCCTGCCGACACCCTGGCCGGGCATCGCGAGAGGTGACCTAGCATAGCTTGGCACAGCATGATCTGTATAATAATATTCCCCCAACCGAAACACAAGGGCGTCGACGAGAGCGTTCTACCACGTGGGCCCTGTCTGGTTTGTAGGATCTAAATCCGAAATTTCGAGGACAAGCCGGTTTTTTCACGACATTTGAGTGCAGTGTAGCAGAAATTAAGTGCATACCCGCCTAGGTTCTAACCGATTGGTTGCCCTTATGTCAGTTTTTTTCGCCCATGGGAAGAAGGAGTTAGTTTATTTGTAACTTTTTATTGATTTCAGATTCCGGCAACAGTTCAAAAAGCTAAGTTCGTTCTACAAACACGCCAGCAGTCTGCAATACTACAGGAACCTCCTCTCACTGCCAGTTCTACCTTCCAATCCGCCAAACTTCCTACAACAGGTACCATTAAAAACAATATTGTTTAATGCAACGTAACTACTGTAGATTTCAGAAATGACATTGTTTGAACATTTATCATCAAAATCTCTCTCATCAAATGTATCAAAAGTTTGTCAATAAATCATCTCTCACTGAATTACTGACAACTTTTAACCCTTGTAAAGTCATGCCCAATCTAGCTGCCCAAAAGTTGCGGCTATTGTGGAACCTGTGGAATCCAGAAAGTTCACATTTTTGAGGATCTCTCTTTGGTCGTGTTCGCTAACCAGAAGATCTTGGTCCCTTCATTCGTATCTTGCCAAAGTGAACTCATACTTTACCACTATAAACTAAAGTGATATTGCTTGTCCACAGTCTGACTTCGGCACCTACGTGACTCCAGTGGTGTCTATCCCGGAGCCCTCGCCGGATGAAGTAGACTCTGTGGCCTCTCTAATCGACACTTCAGACACTATGAGCCAGGTAACTACTTGAAATCTTGTGCAGATGGGTCTGATCAAACAGACTCTCGCGCAGTAGTTAGGCACACATTTTAAAACTCGATAAGCTATACTATGTTTAATTGTACAGATGTCAGTGCAAGATAACCTAGAAGACTACGACCCTCGGCCCAGTCAGTCGCCGCAGCCGGACCCCATAGTAGAGCGAGACCGACTCATCGACCATCTGCAGAACGAATTACAGAGGATGAGGTACTTAGCTTTACTTTTTACCCGACTGCAGCGTATTCCAAAAGGAATATAATGATTTTTGCAGCGCTGCTCATGACTGATCAGTCTGTTGTGCTAGTTTTCGTCGGTTAACCATAATAGGAGAAATCTAAATTAACTCCATATAACCAGTCAATGTGAAAATTTTGCCGAGAAATCGTGGGGACAATGATTACATTCTAATTTTGTGGGTTTGGACGTAATTTTGAGAACTCAAATCCAGTTAATTAATTGGCGATGAACTACCGTAAATAATGGATAACTGAGACAATATCAATAACAACCAACCAATCGGATAACTTGCGTGTTTGGTTCACAGGTCCGAGGTGTCACAGCTTGTTCAAGAGAGAAACACAATGATAGGATCCATGAGGGAGCATTGTACTCGTATCGAAACACAACTACATAATGCCAAGGTAACAAACAAAAATCTATTCAGAGTATACAGTATCCGTATCAGGCTATAGAAAGGGCGATTAGACAGACCGTAGGAGTGACAGATGTCCTTTTTTACCGTCTGTATTTTCTGCATAGCAATTGAGGAAGGAAGGAGCTCGTAGCTAAATAATAACAGCCGCTCGGATCAATCTTCAGGTTAAGCCGCGCTTGCCTAGGTTGGGCTGTGGACGGGTGACGCATTTATACCGAGTTTCCTCCGTGCCTCGGAAAGCACGTTAAGCCGTTGGTCCCGGCTGTGATTTGTACATCTTTGACAGTCGTTAAAGGTAGTCAGTGGCCCGAAAGTCTGACAACCATTACCCAGTACTATTTGGGTTGTGGAGGTTAGATAGGCAGCCGCTCCATGTAAAATATATATGTATTCAGCTGGATCTGGTTACACTGGAAGTCTACCCCAACATAGTTGGGAAAAGGCTAGGCAGATGATGATTTTCTGCATAGCAATTGAAAAGATTTGACAGCTTGTTACTGTTTACAGGTAGAACTAGACGAGGAAAAACATAAATCTGAAATAATAATGGCGCAAACACCGGAAATTAAACGTAAGTGGGTTTCTTATTACACTCCTTTGATATGTATGAGTTGCTGAGGAATGAGAGAATATTATGATGCGAAGAAAACACCATATGAGTAAGGTAAGATCAAATACATTATGGATAAAATGTCTAAGAAGCCATCAGATATGTCAGAAGCCACCCCGGCTTCTGAGACATCTGATGGCACGACATTTCTATCTCGACCCCAAAAAAAAAAGGAAGTTATACATGTATAACATTATATAAGTTTCATAATTTGTGGTGACTGCTGAGATGACAAGTAATAGAGAAGTATGTTAGAAGAAGACGTGCCGCGCCGACCCCAAATAAATTGGGAATATGGGTATGATGGAGAATGAGAGAATGATGATGATGATTTCTAATTTTTTTTATCTTATTGTAATTATAGAAAAACTCAACGAAACCGAAGAGAAAGCCAAAGTGACAGATGAGAAGTTCCAGAAGTTAAAAGGAGCGTATACGCAGCTGAGAGAAGAACACATCGCGTTGATAAGACAAGTAAGTAATTAGTTTTGGAAACCCGGCCATGATTTTCTTGTGCCGACTTATAGTATTTGCGTCTGTAATATTGTGCGTGCATTCTCAAATAGATTAAAAGTTGCTTTATGCGTAGGCGCAGTGAAAACCAGTCAACAATTAAACCTCACAGACTTCCTATCCTTACCTATCATATCCTTAGAAATCATGTCAAATACGGGGTGTAAACAGACCCTTCACGAAGCCGTCAACCAAGCATTCTGTACATCAAACTAAGTAACTTTACGCAAAAATTTTTGCTGGGAAACGAAATTTTTTTTTGGGGTCAAATATCAGATTTTACGGTAAAACTCAATATAATGCGCTCAAAACTTATTGCTGATGGATGCTTTTTATAGTAAACGGACCATGGAGGTAATTGGAGTAAAGTTAGAACCTTAAAAAGAAGTATTTAAAAAAAAACTTGTGAAAAAATTGGAACTTTGACCCCCAATATCTCCGTAACTAGAAGGTTCCCAGGTATGGTCCAGAACAAAAAAATGATCACAATGACGAGGAGAACAAGTGCCTTTCGGCTTCGTTAAGGGTCTTTTTACCCCCTTTATACAGGCCTTGTTTTATGGTTATGTTATCTATTGTGCTCTCTTATTGAGAAGAAAGAAAAACGATAATTTGGAACAAGCTCACTAAGGTCTGCGTTTAATAATCTTCTGCCCATCCTGAGGATATTCTGGTCTTCTAGAAATGTGTTAAATGATTTTAAAATGCTAGTAGTACTTAGTTAGGTAGTATTGATATAAAAAATCTTCCAATTACTCAGTTGCAACTGAAGAAACAAAAATCTTAACACTTACCAAAATTAATAGCATATAATTCATATTATTTCTAGAAAGCCGAAGTGGACAAGTTGTCAGCTAGCTTGCGAGCGGCCACTGCACAACACGAGAGCGCGAAGATCGCGCTACAGCAACAGCTTAACGATAGAATCAAGTAAGTAGCGCTGTGCTATGTACCCAGCTTATGTACAACCAACATAGGCTATGAAAATGTTATGATAATCGTTATTACTTGGTCATCTTCGTAGTGAGCTGCTTGGTAACGGTTTTAGTATTTTAGTACCCTTAATAGCCCTATTATGATAGTAGTAATAGAGCTACCTATTGAGATAGTCTCCTACACATTAAAAATGATGCCTTCATAAAGCTTCTTTGCACAATATATTTTGTCAGTCCCTCTAATTATTTACTTTTATGTCACCCCTTATAGAGATGTCGAATTACTCCAGCAAAGTGCGTCATCGAGCGAAGAGGTAGAAGCATACAAATCCGAGATATTAAGCCTCCGAACAGACCTAGAACAGTCCAGACAAAAGGAACTCGAGCTAGAAACTGTAAAGGCTTCTTTCGTAGCTCTTGAAATAGAACATAGGACGTCCATGACAGAACAGGAAGAAAAACTAACAACTGTAACCAACGAATTGAAAGAAACCACAGAAAACTTAGAAAAGATTAAACAAGAGAAGGAAGAAAGAGAATTAGAGTTGAGTAGAGTAAAAGAAGAGTTAGTAGGACTTCGGGAGAGCAGCGGAGATGAGTATAAAAAGGTAGTAGAAGAAAAAGAAGCTGCGCTCAAACAGGTAGAGGAGTTACAACAACAGCATCAACAGGAAAAGGAGGTCAGTAATGTATATTTTGTAAAGTCGTTTATTTCTTTTAGAGGTGTAGAACTTTAGTTGCTTGCTAGTGAGGTATTGCATGATCCAGCGATGTTTAAAGTATGTAACGTAGTTCAGCTTATTAACAAAATTACCGTTATTAGTGCCAGACTTTAAATGCTTTGCTGTAAAAAAAACGTGTCTGATTAATCTTCGTGTTTATTAATGACCCCATCACATAAGCCCATATATTAACAACCAATTCATGTGAAATTGATTTTATTAGGAAATAACACAACTAAATAACAGCATTAATGAATTACGATCAGAGATAGATAGTTTACAACAAAAGCTTAATAATACCGAAACCGAGTATAGCGGAGAATGCCAAAAATTGAGCCAAGAGTTGACGAGTAAAACGCAAGAGTATGATGAAAGCCTCAGTGAAAAAGATTCCAAAATACAAGAAGGTTTAGACCAACTCGAAGAGTTACGTCTTGAGTTAGAAAATACGAAATCTAACTACGAAGGCAAAATCACTGAAAATGTTACTGAGATTTCTAAACTGCAAGAAAGAATCGACGAATTAGTTCAGTACCAAACGACAGCAGAATCTTTAAAAGCTGAACTAACAGAAGGTGGAAATGAACTAAGTAAACAATTACAGGAAGTAATTAACGAGAAAGAACAGCTACAAAATACTGTTCAAGAAAAGTTGACGGAAATATCCGAACTGGGAAACAAATTAAAAGACTTGGAAGAAAGTAAGAATCAAGAAGTGATGGAGTTAAAAGAGGAGACACAGAAGACTGTTGAGGAGAAGAATAGTGAAATTGATAACTTAAAAACTTTACTCGAAGAGAAATCTGAGTTTGGCCAAAGGCAACAATCTGAAACCGAACATTTGTCTAAAAATATCCTAGAGCTTGAGACTACTATAAACAATACAAATATTCAATTACAGGAACAAAAAGCGTCGTACGAAGATCAGCTTAAAGAATGTAATACTGAAATTACGATTCTAAAGAACAAATTAGATACTGTGACGGAAAGTAAGGACGAAATTATTGCTAACTTCAAAAGTATGGTGGCTGAGAAAGATGCACAAGTTATCGCTTTAAATGTAGAAGTGACTCAACTGGCTGACGACAACACCAGACTTAAAGACGAGTTAAACGAATCACAGGCAGAATTGGAAATAGGAAATAATGAACTATATTCGCTGAGGGAAGAACATGAAAAAATCGTGGAAAGAAACGAAAGCAACTTAGCTTTGAAAAATCAAGAACTAAGAGAACTACATGACAAGATTAACGAACTTACTGAACAGAAAACAGAGTTAGAGCAAGAAAAAGAAAAAACATCAAACGAACTGATATCAGAAAAAGAGGTTTGTGTTATGAATAATGTATCTGTTGTTTTGTGTCTCGTCCTAAAGATAGATTTTCTTTTTAATTAATTGTATCTTTGATTAGGTATTAGAAAGTAGGATTATGGAAATCACGGTTGCCCATGATAATTTGATGAAAGACCATCAAGATGTTAAATCTGAAAAAGAAGCTTTGGAAACGGAGCTTAACAACGAAATAAGTAAATTGAAGGAAGAATTTGAACAGCTGAAAGAAGAAAAAGAAACTGACATCCAAACATTAAACGAAAAAATCCAAAACCAAGAAACTGAATTTAATGAGCAAGTTGCATTGAAGGACGCAACTTTATCAGAGGCAGAAGCAAGCATACAAAAACTAAAAGATGACTTGGAAGAATTACAAAAAGAAAAACAGAAAGAGAAGGAAGATATGGATAATGTAATAACGGAGAAAGAACGCGAGAGCCAGGTTAGGAAATCAGTGACGTTGAGTGAAATGTGTGTTAATACACCGCGTTGTTTCATGGACACCTTTAGTTTATAATGGTGGTGGATCATTGTGTTTTGTGTCAGTTCTCATTATCACGAACAAGGATTATCAACACTGTGTCAATCAAAAGGTTTTGGGATCATCTTATTGTGGTTGCGGTCCTCGTCTTGTATTATGTTCTCCTTTGTAGTGTTTTAAATTAAAGAACAGTTTTGAAGTTATATGATTTTACGAAACACGTCATGTAGAAAGCTCGTACACTGTTTTATTTGCTTTTTTCTTGGCTGTACTGTAAGCATGTAACGATATCTAAAGTGCATGTTTTATTTCTTTCCTTTACAACTCCGCAACCTGCCGCGCTGTGCATGGATTCTTTCGGACTGCGCTCTTGGACTTGCTTGGATCCTTCGGACTTCCTACGTTTCTTCTATGGTGGTATAGTTACTGGAGACTAGGCTAGGCCACGCGGAGAGTAAGAGATTGAATGCCGAGTGTGAATTACAGGACTTGTTGCAACACAATACTGTGCTTGAAGCTGATCTCACGGCTGTGAAGCGACAGCTCGAAGAGGCGCAGAAGGCGTTGGAGTTGCGTTAGTATCACTTTTATTGTACATACTTTTTGTATAGAACTTTTACATGATACACTTCTTCTGTGACGTTTCACCAGTTACTTTAAACAAACCTTGTGTTTTTTTGTTTTTGCTTGTGTAAATTGAATTATAATATATTTTGAACTCCCAATTTTTAAAGTATTGGTTTGTCAAGCATTTACGCTTCTCAATATGATGGGGAAATGTTCTTGTTCTATCATCTTAAACTAGACTTCTTCAAACCCCTCTCTATAATTTTTTATCGTTGTAATCCCAATATATATGTATAATGAAATCAATAACAATCTATCGGTCATACAGAAACATCGCGGCTAGTAACATGCGCGGGGGAGGCAGCACTCGAAGTCGCTACCGGAGCCCTAACTTCATTCGAGACGGGTCATGCGCGCGACACGGTGGGCGAAGCCGCTGAACTGGCCGCTAAGGCTTTAGAAGAACTGGCCAGGCATTCTGATGTGTCAGGCAACGAGGAGGCGGTAGCGAGGTCGGCCATCGTCGCGGCACACAATACTGCGCAGTTGTCTGCGTATGTTGCTGATGTGTCCAATGTGTCTACTGACTTGGCGCTATCTGAAAGTATGTATGAAAACCTTAATTAAGATAGTCTGGAAAACAAAACGCGTGTACGAGTTAAGCTTTAATCAGAATGAGGCGCAAATACGCGGAAGTGGAGGGATAGTCTTCACAGAAATCAAAATGGGTGTCCAGATTCGCGTCCACGTGGGATGTGCTCTTTGTCTTTCAGATTTAAAACAAAATCTAGATAAACCTCCTCAAAGACTGTTGGCATTAGTACCACGATTGCAAAGTTGACTTGTAATTTAAGTCCTCAATTTAATCAATTACGTCTCGACTTCAAATTGTATTTTTTACGAAGACCATATCCTCATTCTTCTTTCAGAACTGAACTCGGAATGTCGCTCAATGTTGACGGCGACAAAGGAATGCCTAGAGTCCATCAAGAGCGGCACCGTAGTGAGCTCGCATTGCTCCGACGCGAGGAGTCGAGTGCGAAGCTTGATGACTGCTGCTGCGGCCGCTGATCGGAAGAACAGTGGAGCCAGGAGTGTGGATGATGAGCTCGCTGATATGGATCGGGCTATTGAAGAGGCTGCGTCACAGATTGAGGTCAGTATACCATTTATAAATAGACATGATGATGTGTGAATTCTGTTATCAGCAAAAGTTAGGTGGTATAAATGAAGAAATTATTTAGTATTACCAAATCACCATCCTTGCCATATTATGAAGATCAACGTTCGTAACTTCTGATGTAATTTTCTGAATAAGCTCAGTTTCTAAGATCTGTCTTAATCCACAGAACATGCTAGCAGCAACGCGCGCCGGCGGCTCAGGTGTCAAACTCGAAGTGAACGGCAAGATCCTCGACGCCTGCACCACACTAATGGGCGCTGTCAAGATACTGGTCCAGGACGCTCGCAAGCTGCAGAACGAGCTGGGCGACCCCAAGACGAGGCAGAAGATGTACAGGAAGAACCCACAGTGGTCCGAGGGACTTATCTCAGCGGCTAAGGCTGTTGTTTTTGCTGCTAAACTGCTAGTGTATGTATTTCTTATAGATTTTTCTTCTCCTGGTTTCCCAGAATGGGTATACAGTTCGCACCTAATGTCAAACGCACATCAGTTATGATATTAAGTACCAAGAGTGTATCAATAGCTCAATTACAGTGCTGCTTTTAAAATATTTCCGATTTGGTAATAGAAACCAGGATTACAGATTCATCAGCTGCGCATGCGATCACAAAGTGGACGTTTTTGTATGTAACACTTAAAATGTACTGTATGTAATGTACTTCTTAATTCAGAACATCTATTTTTTTAGATTAATCAGCAGTGGTAATGTATATTTATATGTAGTTGAGTAAAGCCACGGTTAACTTTTCTAGTTTTCATGAACGCGAATTAGAATTACTTGACTTGTAATCTCTCTAATCCCAATATTAATTGAATCGTACAGTTTGTGATGCAATGTCTTGAAATAAGCACAATGTGTGAGCCGGCACGAAAATCACCAAACTATCTGCTCGAGTATAGTTTTCTGAAACTCTGTTGCTACCACCTTTTTTCTTATTGGCACAAACTGTTTGAGAACCTTTACTATCTGAAAATATTTAACATATCTAAATGTGTAATGCAGGACATCAGCAGATGAAGCAGTGGGAGCCTCAGGTCAAGTGGAAGGCGTATCGGCCGCGGCGCACGAGGTGGCGGGCAGCACGGCGCAGCTGGTGGCGGCGTCCCGTGCGCGCGCGCCGCCCGAGTCGCCCGCGCTGGCGCGACTCACGCAAGCCAGCAGGTCTGTTGCTGCGGCCACTGGCGCGCTCGTTGCTGCTGTCAAAGCGGGCTCCGCGCTTGTGCTTGAACAAGGTATGATCTTCTTCTTCGTCGGGAAGATGTTTCCCATAATATTTAAGTTAATTTTGCTACGACGTCATTTGATGTGAAAGAAACAGCCAAAAGATTATAGCAGACACAGTCATACACACAAATCGTGGCGGTGTGTATTAGTGTACTGCAATCAAATAAATTGACACTTACCTTTGCGTTCACACTCTTTTAAAAAAAAAATGCAAAGATGTGTGGTGTGTGTAATGAAGAAAAGAAGAATCGAACTACATATTTTTTTCTTGTCCAGCTTACGACACTCGCCTCTGAAAACTTATTAATATTTCGTGGTTTAATTCCAAAAACCTGGCGAAGTTTTCAGCAGCCGGAGCTAGCAAAAACTGTATTAATAACCTACAATAAACCTATTTCTATCCAACAGATGCCCTAGACACATCATCGCTGTCACTGACGGCCACTCGTCGTCTCGAGATGGAGAGTAAAGTGCGCTCGCTCAAGTTGGAGACAGCACTCGACGCCGAGCGCGCTCGACTGGCCGCGCTGCGCAAGAGGCACTACCAACTGGCGCAGATGGAAGAGGTCAGTAGAGTAAACGGACCATAGATTTGACAGTGCATAAGATCTGTCAAAAAAGACGTATCATGTAAAACAGGGTGAATAGAGACACAGGGGTGAATCGAGACAAAACTTTGAAAGACATCTAACGTCGAATTGTATTCTTAAATATGTATTTAGAGACCTTGTTGGCATCATACCATATTGCACACCCCAGGGTTAAAATCCCTTTCAAAGTTGCGTTTCTAATCACCCCGTTTTACGGTAACACCACGCCCGTACTCCCCAAGTAGTTGGGCAGAGATGTATTGGCATGCAGTCTTTTTACAACACTGTCAAAATCAGTGATATTTATTCTTGTTGCAATAAAGATGTTTTACTTAAACAGGAGGCTGGCAGTTTGGAACACGCTCACGTTGACTTAATCGAAATGATGTCTAAGTAACACATTCTTTTTTTTTTACAGAATGGAAACATGGAAAACGGCAAAGATTGAACGCCTGCGAAATAACAAAATTGAAAATAACCAGAATACTACACATTTTAGTAAGCTTTTGATCAGTTCCCGCACTCGTAGTTCTTTTTGAAGACATTTTGTACTTGCATTTTTATACTTTATTATACAACGAATTTTTTACTATCATGCTTGCCCCTTGCTCAGTTTACTTACTTTAGTAACAGACGAGAGAACACGTCTCCCTACCCTAAGGGATGACAATCAATAAATATACAGTTTAATGTATGACTATGTAGTATTGTAATCTAAATAATAAAATTAGGCGCTTATTAGCCAACTTAAAACTAAATGTTAGATGAAATTGATTCTAAATGTTATCTGTCCACTTAGAAGTACCGATAGCAACATATGCATACGTAGTAGATTTAATTAACGTAACAAACACGGTATAGGAATCCACAAACACAAGGGAATAGCAGCCTGTTCCCTCCCAAGTCAACCGAGTCACAATACTGCCCGATGTCATAATTACAGTAAGTCTTATCGTTACTTTGTTAATAATTTAGATATTAAAAAAAGAAAAACGTTCCTTATAGGACTTGATTTAAGGCTCACAGTAGTGTAAAAAAAGGTCATAACACAAGTAACACGACTTACTGTAATTATGACGTTGGGGGCATAATACCGATTCACCTTGAATAGCCTGCAACAAGTGTGACGAATGACGAACTAAGATTACATTACGGTTAACACATTAGACTGATTTTAGTTTCCCAATCTGTGCGATAAAGATCAGTAAGTTATCGTCAATCTGTTTGGCCGAGGTTCGTAGAAGTAGGTAGTAGGTGTATGCATGTAAACCTTAGTGTCTTCAGTAAACGACTGAGGCATGCGTCAGGCCCGACACGCCTTTAAACTGGTCTGATCCCCACGAAGGAGTCCGCATGATCACGAGACTATAAGCTTTAAGCAAAGAGACTAAGGTAAGAAATTGTGAATTGTCTATGTACCTTTATGTATAGATATTTTATAATTACTAATTATGTTAGTTTATACACAGTGTGTTATGACATGCGCATTGTTTGTACCAGTAGCAGAGCGTGTCATGCACATTCCAATACAATTTTTGTGTAGTTTAGCCAAGTAAGCGTGTGATCATAATATGAAGCCCCTAGGATACCTGTAATGTTAGCCTTTACTTTATAAGTATACCTTTTTGATTTATATAATTAAATGTACTATTGAATGAATTCGATCAGGTAGTCGCCTGCACGGCTGGATTGTATTATTTATTCCTTATGTTTTACATTTACTAATAAAATATATACATGTGAAACAAACGATTTAGTTTTATTTGAAACCTGTTTAAAGATCTTAGTAGATTCTGAGGGATTAAGGTCGCAATGCCTTATTTTGTGAACGGAATACGAATGACCCCCTGCAGAGTATAAGTCACCTGACGCAGCGACCAATAAGAGGAAGGTCAAATGAATTAAGATCTCGATTTATCCGATATCAAACGTTTATCTTAGATGTTGGAAGGTATTGCTCTGTTGGAAACTAAGAAACGTGGAGGTTTCATTATTGCGATATCAAGTAGGTGTGGAGCCGCCTTTTGATAAAGAATTATTATTACACTTTATCGTATCCAAATAACTGAAGTAGGCACATTGACAAAAAATCAGCAAACAATTGTTATCAGATTACGATGAGCTTAGCGAGTTGCGATAACGCTACCATCTGTCATGGTACCACTCAACCAGTTGAAATTGAAACAAGGAAAGGACGTAATAATAAAACAAACTGATAGCTTACACATATTCCATATATTCGCTGTATTGCCTAATACTGCTTGAAACTAAACACAAAAAGCATGGCGAACGCGTTGATTACATAGTTTAATAAAATACTTCCTGTGAACAGGCTTGGGACGATACAGTATCAAAGTAGAATATTTAATAATACAACAACTATAACCCGACCGTTTTAATGAGTCCTCGCGAAGGTATCAATTTAAATGGAATATTCCGATGGTTGATCACGTATTGGTTCAATTAGTATCGTAATACCTACGTGGATTATGGTTATTTTAAACCAAATAACCTGTGGGATATTGTTAGGACTTTGTGGATGCTTAATATGCCTTTGATGGGAAAGGCAGAGGACTAATTAAAGTGGTCAGTCTATAATAGTGTACAGAATTCAGCATAACTACAGAGAATACTTGATTTATGTTGTGGAATGCTAGTTCATAACTTGCAATTATTTTTGAACTTAAATACAATAAACATACACATAATTAATAAAGGAAAAGGGAATAATATAAATGAGATTATTATGCATAGGCCAAAAACTTGGTCAATATAACATTCCTTAAGCAGATCACACATCACTAACCAGTGGCACTCAATATTTGTGCAGTATTACATGCTATCATTATTATATAGTTGATACATGATGCTTAAGTACTGAAAATACATGACATAATTAAAATTAGGCCAATAATGTCGATGATGCAATCATTATCACTTTCATACAACTGTAAAGCTACTCTTGGTGCAAGAAGCCAGGTTCCATTCACTGTGTGAAATACGTCTTGTTATCAAAATCCTAAGACGATGGTAAAACCTTCGAAAATTTAGCACCACAAGTTGGCTTCTCACTATATTTAAATACTGAATTAATTCAATTTGCAATCAATATACGAACGCGAATATAACAACTTTAGTCTTTTCAATGCTTTGATTTAAAAATAAATGAGCAGTACAATTTGTTCCTTCCATTGAGTCCAATACATTGATTGAGTTATAGACATGTACAATTGACGAAGTTCCATTTGTTCTGTTCGTCAGTTACTTAATGAACTTACTGAATGAACTTTAGTTACTTAATACGGCACAATATCTATAAATATGTATAAGTAGTTACACAATCCTAGAACTAAATACAACTGGCATAATACACATTTATATGACGAAAGATGGGTATGACACGAAAGAGAGATTTGGGGAGCAAGTGGACCTTGCAAATGATATTCAAGAGTGTGGGGAACGAGTGGCATTGGGATCAACACAGTGGGGGCTCATCCCACTTGAGGTGTTTCTCAGGAGTCAGGTGGACGATGCGGACGTGGACAGCTTGGTTCTTTTCAAACTTGGGAGGGATTGGACAGAGTCGGTATATTACTTCATCGCCAGGTAGTGGAACATACTCGCCTTCAATACTGTAACAAATAAAAAGTCTTTGATTAAAAATGCAAAAGCACATCCTATTGCATAACTGCTGTACTTCACACATTGTCATGCTAATCACAAAAGCAAATTCTTATGCTATTGTTTTGTAAACAATGCACTTTTGTTGTAATTTTTGTAGGTACTATTCAATACCTTAACTCCTAATGGAAGTGTAATTTGAAAGCTGATGTGTCACGAAAAACACATAGTCTATTATCATCATTCTCCTGCCCTTATCCCAATTTATTTGGGGTCGGCGCAGCATAACTTCTTCCATAGTAGTCTATTACTCGTCATCTCATCAGACACCTCCTTTCTTGTCATATCATCCGTCACACAGTCCAACCATCATTTTTTTGGTCTTCCTCTATTCTTATACTCAAAACACAAGTCTATATAAAAATATTTAGTTTATACATAGTTGGATAATAATTTCCACACATTGATAGGGGTAATGTGAAAAAGAGATACTAAATTGTTATATGTATCTGGAATAATGTTTCAATTATGAAGTCTAGTCAAATAAACTATGTCTTCTATGCTTTAAGTAATTATTCACACCGTAACACATGTCAACAACAAAGACAAACAAAGAACGCCCCCAATTGACCTCCAAAATGTTTAACACAAACTGTCTAAATATATAAATATATCTGTTATCAGCTTCAAATTGGAACAAAGCTAGTATAACAGGTACATAATAAATGGGTAGGCTAATTTATTTACGTTACACATACTGCACGGAAGTTGTTTGTGTTTCCTGAGCCAATTTTTTTGCTATACTAGTTTTTTAACAGACCACATTCATCATAATGATCTGTAAACAAAGTCTCAGGAAACAATTTGACTGTTGCTAATGGCATGTGTGATGATATATTAAAATTAATGTTGTTTACTGCATGGAATTCTAAAATTTGCAAAACCTTGTGAACTTTTTTTTTCATTTATCAAGGCTAACAGCTTCTAAAACTGCTATAAAAAATTGTATCTTGTTATTTACACAATGGAAATGATCTGCATAGTTTTATGCTCAGTATACTCACTCGGAGATGTGTACAAATATATCTTCGCCGCCTCTTTCTGGAGTAACAAAACCGTGGCCCTTCGCTCGGCAAAACGATTTAATTTTACCACTTTCTATAGGATTTCCTAGAGCCCTTTCTGACCTGCAATAGAACAGAATTTAATTAAGCTCTCACAGTTCCGATAGTAATCAACGTTTTATAGTAATTTACTTAATTAATTAATAATAGCGACACCATAACTTACGTGGATGCTGTTCGATTGCGCCGCGTAATTATTGGGCTCGGCAACTGTAGATGTGAATTCGTCTTATTGGGAGAATCATCACTGTTAAATCCATAATCATTGGACATGATTACTGTATACAGATTGTTTTCCCCGAAATAAATTATAAACAAGAAGAACTTCGCAAGAAGGAAGAAAAACAAAATGTCAGTCAATCACCGTCGCTTGCTTCTGTGAAACGTCAAGACTTTATGTCAGATGAAAGTTTTTCGTTCAGAATCTGAGTGAAGTGTGCGTGTGTGACTGTTTAGAAATGAATTGAATCTTATAATTTTTGATTGCTTGTGTTCAAAAGATTTGTGTAGTTTTTTTTATCATGTTTGGTCTTAGACAAAGCATTTAGTAATGAATGCTGTTATTTTGACACAAAATAATCAACTAACTCTTGTTCACATCACATCGCAAAAAGTGGTTAAGAAATAGGAACTTGAGTTTGGCCCTTACGAGTTTTGGGTCATGGGCTGACTTCTTGGTTCCTTTCCACACTGGCTATGTTCAGTCAAAAGCACTCTCATAACTCTGCTGCCATATTTATCTCCAAATTTCCTTACTAAGATTCCTTATTCCTTGTTTTAACGCTCACGGCTCAATCAATATAGAAATTACTTTATTTTTGGGTCTTTTATTAACCGACTTTCTTCAAAAAGGTGGAGGTACTCAATTTGGATGTATTTTTTTTTGTTTGTTTGTAAACAAACGATTTGAAAAATCTTCTTGTATAAAGGGTGTAAAAAGACCCTTAACGAAGCCGAAAGGCACCTGTTCTCCCCGTCATTGCAATCCCTTTTTTGTTCTGGAGCATACCTGGGAACCTTCTAGTTACGGAGATATTGGAGGTCAAAGTTCCAATTTTTTCTCGTTTTTAACTTTATTTTAATTAACTCCATGACTCGTTTACTATTCAAAGCATCCATCAGCACTAAGTTTTGAGTGCGCAACATTGAGTTTTACCGTAAAACGTGATTTTTAACCCCCAAAAAAAAGTCGTTTCTCAGCAATAATTTTTGCGTAGAGTTACCTACTTAGTTTGATGTACAGAATGCTTGGTTGACGTCTTCGTGAAGGGTCCGTTTGAAAGGAAATACTTCCCGATTGGTCTCATAGAAATTCCATCAAAATCGGTTCAGTAATTTGGTTTTTTTCCTTACGTTAATTGCCACATCACGCTACGTTGCGTGAAGTTACCTTACAATTTATGTACGAGCCATAAAATAGCGGCTGCAGCGTATTAGGTTCTGGTATTTGTTTAGGCCACTAGGTAAAACATTCAACGATTTTTTTTATTTTGGCCATCTACGTAAGTTCAGCATTTTGGCTAGGCAATGAACGTGTTAATACATATTTTTTCTTCTTGGGCTATGTTGATGACATAATGATTTCTTAATTGTAAAAATTAATTCATGACGAATTTGTGTGTGTGATATATACTACAACTCATCATCTGCCTAGCCTTTTCCCAACTATATTGGGGTCGGCTTCCAGTCTTAGTGTCTTATATATACTACAACTAAAAGGGGTAAAATAAAAAAAAAATCTGCGGAAAAAAAAGCCGACTTCGAAAAAACACTAAAATATCTTTACTTTCGGAAGTTGGTGGCAAAAAAGTCAATGAAACAAACAAACTCACCGACTTCCGAAACTAAAGTTATTTTAGACTTTTTTAGTGTTTTTGGAAGTCGGTTTCTTTTCGCAGAAAGTTTTTTTAAATTCTTTCTCTCAAAATGGTACGATACAAGAGTCTGGAGGTCTACTCTCTAAGTCCGTCAACGAAAATACGGACCCGTCCGAACGTAGTCCGTAAATACGGACTAAACCATAGAGTAAAGTAATATAACGGGTATAGAGAGCGCGCTCGCAGAATTTTTTGAATACAGCTAATGTCAATTGATCGGATAAATAGCGCCATCTATTTTTTGCATCCACAAACTTGCGACATATATAGCTATAACTAGCTATAGGTACTACCTATGCATTATTAGCGCACCTATACTTTAAGCTTCCTCACTATTTTACTTGTTTTTGAAGTTGATAAAGTTTTACATCATTTTACTTTTTCTCTTTACTAAGTAACAAAATCATAGTAAAACTTTATCAAATTAAAAAAACAAGTAAAATAGTAAGGAAGCATCAATTTCAAAAGGTACACAGTGGATACACAAAAAAAACAACTTTTATTTTATAAAAAACTTATTTATTTATCTTGTGTTTATTTTATAAGCTTGCGCCTCTGCTTTAATTTCATCCGCACCATGATATGTGATTTTGCCAGACAAAATCCGGTTTGTTGAACAAGTCCAACTATATGAGCACATTAATACTTGGGTTTTCAAAATAATTCGTACACTTCACTACGGAGTCCTGTCCGGACTCAACACAACGCGGATCGGCAGATTAATTTCACGAAGAAAGGCACAAACACTGAATGAAAACTACAAACAAGCGCAAGCGCAGGGTACAGTCGCCATATTATTTGAATTTTGACCTGACAATTTGACATTTGACAATCATTACCAAATCAATAATTCAATGTGTTGCTATTGTAATTATTACGCAGACTGTAATCTACATAAATATTTGCAAATAATTATAATACGTGTTAAATAAAATGATTAGGTAATGAAATTATATTTCATTTATTAAGTTTTGAGTCACAAATTATATCAGGATCGATGGTGTCGCCGGTTTCGCCATCTGTGGTGACATAAGGTAACTAATTGTTTTGGATGCAAAAAACAGATGTCGCATTTTGAAAGAAATTACCCCAAATCTGTCGATATATGGAACTGTCCTACCCCTGGACTAAACCCTACTCTCTATTGATTACGGATTCATGACTGTCGAACGGAATCATAGACAATATTCGTGAACGAATGATGCATGGCGATAGAGTTGCGCTATTTTATACGTTGATTACCGGTTTACTTACTTCGTGGTTTTCAAGTTTTTAAACAAAATATATCATTGTTATTGTTAAAAAATGACCACATTTTTAACAATATAATTTTTATTATGTCTTTATATACAGAATTGAACAATTTTTGCTATTTTTGTCCGAATTGTGGCTTTATCCTGACAAAACCTTTGCCTTCCTTTCTTTTGACGGCAACTTTCAAATGAAATGTCAGTTAGGGATGGCGATTCTTTCCGAAAAAGATCGATTTTTAAATCGATTCGAATCGTGACCTAATGAATCGATTCACAAAAAAATCGAGTTCTATAAGATCGATTTCCGAAAAATCGATCTTTTTTTCAAATTTTCGTAAATAATGTAATATAAATCTATTTTATTAAAAACAAGATACATATTATAATTTAACGATCTCTTATCAGTAAAATCATGTAATTCGATAATAAAAAATATTTTTATTACCATATCAAACTAACAGATCAAGTATAAAACAAGACATTTATTTTCTACATTTAGAAGTCAAGTTTTACAAAGTTAAGAAAATGGTTAAGAAAAATGGTTTACAAAGTTAATAGATAATGTAGCTGATAGTTCCTAATGCTTAATATCTAAACTTTTTAAAAACAACAGTCTGTCAAGTGTACCGGGATCCAAGCGGTTTTGCTCATCTGTTGCGATGTTTCCGGCAATTGAGAAAAGGCACTCACAAGGAACAGATGTTCCTGCGATACTCATATACATCATGGCTATTGAGTAAACTAGGTGATAAATAGAGTTTTTTTGTTCTTGCCAGTAGAGTATAGGATCATACTTTAGGTGCACGACTGCCTGCGATAAATTTCGTTTAAGCCTTGACTTTCCTGTGCATGTGCATTATAGAGAGTTGCTTTTTCACAAGCAACTGGTGAAAATCCCGGCAGCACTTTTATAATACGAGTAAGTACATTCAATTAATTGTAAATAGTTTTATAGATAAAAAAAAAAAAAAAATCGAACGTCGATTTTCAAGGGTGAAAAATCGATTCACCGAATCGATTCAATACTACATATCAATTTAAAAAATCGATATTTTTGGCTCCAAAAATCGATTCTTCGATTAATCGATTTCAGATCGCCATCCCTAATGTCAGTTATTCACAATAATTTATATAATTCGCATTATTAATACGACGCGGGAACTTTCCGTAATAAATTGTAAAATGGCCTCAACCGCTCCAGCAGTAACTCACGCGCTCAAATAAAGGCACTCCTCAATTTTATGAGTGAAAAAACGACGCGCAAAATATCAGCGGCAACCAAAACACACTAGGGGTACCCAGGGGCAGGGGCCCCAAGCAAGTTCAAAGCTCGTTGCCATCGGAACAAGCCGAGGACAGGCTGATGAAGAAGGCTTCATTCGTGTGGAATAGAAGAAGAAGCCTACCTACTAGCAATCAGTGCGGTAACGCATTGACAGATCCGTACATGTGCTGCGTCCCGCTATTCCATCGACACAGCTGTACGTCTCCCGTCTACAACACAACACGACGCCAGAGGAAGACGTGGTGTATATAAGGAACAAGACCAAGTTCCTGAGAGTAGAGAAAGTGTAGTCTTGCCACAAGATTAATTTCAAGTCTTTTATTGTGTGGGTCCCAACACACTATCTCGAGACTTTCATGAAGGAATTTTGGCCACAGGGTGTCGTGTTTCGGTGTTTTCGCGGAAGTCTATATGACACCTCGACTCAATGCAATAGTTGGCCGACCAAAAGTAGTTAATAGTTTTTTGTAAATGTGTCCGATATGTATTAGCTTATTGTTGAACTTATAAGATTATTTTGTGTACTGTGTCTAAGGGCCTTCGATGCCTGAAAATAAAAGTGACTGATCGATTGAAACTAAGTTCCTAGCAATAATTTAATACTACAATAGATAAATAAAAGGGAAATGTGTTTTGATTGTAATAGTGTATTGTTGATTGTATTTTTTTTTCAATTTGATTGGTGCCAAATAAAACAATATTCTGTTAAAAAAAATAGTGCTTTTAATGTGGAAATCTTTTCTTTACTTATATCACAATCTTCCGCCAGTTCCAAGACCCATTATGTACTGTAAGCAAAATAATTTGTTGGGCGCAAAAGCAGCAAGGATCTTAAAGTAAACAAACACAACAGTAAATAGATAGGACAGATTGGTAATACAACTCATTAATTTGCAGAATTTTCAATACCGTTAGCCTTAGTCGTTATTTCTTGAATCAAACCTTTGCCTACATTTATTCTTAGATCAACACCATTTCGTCGCATGTTGAGGTAAAATATGTAGGTAATAGATCCTCACACAAATCTTCAAATAATTCCATGTGAGCCCTTTAAACTCCACATCGTGAATACTCGCCAACCGGAAGTTTTGGCGCAAGTAGAATCAGCGTCGCCTCCCTTCTTCTTGTGGAGCTTCTTCGAGTATTAAAAAAGCAGTCATTGTAATTACTTTAGAAAAAAAAATTACATTCGTCGACAGCACGATAACTATTTTGATGTCGTATCAAATGACATAACGATCCGTCTTAACAAGTGCCAAACTCAACATTTCGGACGGGCAAAAACACATCGGGAGTAGGCTACAACTGTCAAATCAAGTTTTCATTCATTCTTAGTTCGGGCCCCGAACTAATCTTATGTCAGTAGGTGCTACAGAGTAGGAAACGCCCGTAACTTCGGCCGAACAAACGGGTTTCGTGCTTAGAGAGTAGACCCCCAGGTTTCAATCAGGGAGGTCAATTAAAAACTTTATCTTTTTAGATTAGGGTTAAAAAAGCAAAGCAAAAAAAGTTGTTCATATTTTATTGAAACATCTACTGTACATTTACATGTTTATTATTGCGTAATGTCACTCCTTCAGTTTAATATACATTTCATATCCATAGGTTGTTAGTAGACATTCATAATCAACCTTATACTTAACAAATTAATTTTATATACTTAGGTACTACGAATAAAATTAAAACTTTATATCACAACAAGTACTTATTCAAATATAACTTTATTAAAACATTTTTAATCATGATAAATATCACGCTACATAGAAGTTTATAGATTTCTAAGCTGCATAGCAGTGCCTTACATAGGTCTAACTTGATCTTACATATTTATTAATTTAACAATAAACGTCTTCTTGGTCGTTCCCTCCATGTTCAGGTAGTAAATGTTGCACCTATTTTTCTATAATCGTATCAGGACAATCTCTCTTTTCGGCCGGCAGGGGTACCTTGATCTTCGGTATCGGTATTCCTTCCCAGTCGCCCTGAAAAAGGGGAAATATTTTATAATTAGAACAAGGCATCAAAATTCTGTGAACACAAGCCACCTAGAGTAGTATCAGTCATCTTTTAAAATAATAATATCGTATCGGTGCTTAATCTTCTTCTTCTCAGTGTGTCAATGACAATCTAAATTGAGTTGGCCCATTTGGAGACGAGTTTGGCGCTTTCAGTAGCGTCCATCAGCTCCTGAATATGTGAACAACAGGACTATTAGGACTCAATATCGAGTGTCCTGCTACATTTACACTCCTATGAATCTCCATCTAGAACAGCTGTTTTCCTTGCTTCGAAGTCTATTTAAAGACTTCCAAATCAGCCATGGCAACTCGTGTCCAGATTCAGGTGTGAGGTGAGGTTCGTAAAGGTTTCGGAATTAATTACGTTAGGAAAATATGGATGGTAGGGGAAAGGCAGATCAGAGCAGAGCCGTAAGGTGAACCGATGATCTTGTGAAGGTCGCGGAATCTGCTGAATGCGGGCGGCAACGTAAATCAAAAAGAACGATGGCTGTGGCCCCCTTACAAGAAAAGCTGCATCCAGAAGCACATCTCATGTGCATCTAAAGTTGATATTATGTTAGCTGTTTCATTCGATGTAACAAGGATCTTTTGGCGGTAAAATGAAGTCGACAGGGGGCGCTAAGCTGTTGACAAACGCTCCTGAAATTAATTTATGAAAAAAAAAGATGGCGACTTTAGTTCCGACTTTGGACACGCACTAAAAGATCTTTCTCTCTAGGTATGTTACAAAAACCCCCACCTGGAATCGACTGCCATCCGACTTGTTGCACTGCATCGATATAGGTGACTCGGTGTAGAGAGCATGCAGCGCGTTGGCTCGTAGGAGTGTCCACGGCTTTACGGACAGGTAGTTCGCGCGAGGTGCCGCCTTGTACGAAATAGACATGTTGTCCCAACTGAAAAGCAGAACTGTACCTATTAATTGTTCTACTATGGCTACGGCTACGGCTGTGTTGCTCTGGTAATACCAGACGCTTTTCTTTCTTATGTGTGACCAGATACGCCGCTCTATGCAAATTAAGGTTTTGTTTTTGTGGGGTTCATGGTCGTACTCATAATTTTATTTCGTACAACTTTTGAAATTGGCACCATACATTTTGTCAATATAGGAAAAGAGAAATGTATGGAGGAGCAGAATTTTCTTAAACGATGCCCATTTCCAAGACTGTGAAGTTTCACCATGCAGTTAATAATGATCTTGTATTTTAAATCTTACGTCTTCTCAAACTTGAAGTAGGCCTCAAGCGCCGCGTTAGACACTGCACTCTTGCACACTTCGAGCTGCGTGGCGGGGTAGTAGTGCATGTAGTTGACGCACATCTCGTCTGTGATGGCGTGCCCGCCGAATGTAGCGTTGTCCTTGTCTTCCGTGTTGTAAATGCAGGTCGTTTCTAGGTAGTCACCCTACAATCAAAATGCACTTTGATTCACCAAGATTTTCTTGGTTAAGGATGGCTTTGATGTTTCTTAACCGTGATTGTGTAGAAACTAACGTCACGTATGCGCATTGTGTACTTCGACGAACACTGAAAGTGTAAGCTGCATTTCATGGACATTTTTTGTTCTTTAAAAAAAAACGAATTAAGATAACGTTGAATCTGAATCGACTCAAGAATTTAGTCTGTGTTTATTAACGCCTCCATTAAACCTCGACTAACGGACTAGGACTACCCCAAAATATGCGTATAATTTCATAAAGTATCAAACTTCTATAGTTAAACTACTTTACTTACCGGTAGAACCTTGACAGGTCGATGCAAGATCCTGATCTCCTGGAAATGCGTGGAGTAGTGCAAGTCCTTGTTAAGATAAGGCAGCTCCACGCCTTGCCTCGAGTGCCTCGTCCAGACGGCCACGCCGGTCAAGTGCGTATGGAGCTGACTGCCGAATACTACGATACCGTCTGACGGTAGACCCTAGAAATGATGACGTAGGAATTAAAAGAACATAAAAATAACAATCAGTTTATGGGAGTGCATGATTTGTTTATATGAATCTATGATGATGCCATAACAGTTTTATCGGGTTTAACACGTTGCTTCCGATCCGAACTCTGACACTGTCCCAGGCAAAGAATGGTTGCGAGTGTCATAGCAGGGCGTGCTAGCAAAATCAATAAACTCAGCCTGTCGTCTGTAGGTACCAAGCTACGCCACAAGACCTGGTCCTGAGCTTTCCGTTGGCATCTGCCAACAGTCAGCTCTGCCGTCCGCAAGCTATAATGCCGTTATCCAACAAAATCAAATTTCGAGTTAAGGATAAAAAGAGGGCGAAAAAATAAAAAATTGATGCTGTTTCTTAACTATAACTCGTATGCGAGACTTATTGGTATCAAAAAATAGATATAGTATTGAGCTTTCGCTTTTTTTGATTATTGTGGTATCAAAAAACGAATATCGACCAGATGCGAGATAACGGCATTATAGCTTGCGGACGGCAGAGCTACAGTCTGGGCCTGCTACCATGTACGATACCAAAGCACTTTTTAGCGACACCGTGTTTCAATAGTTAAACTGCATTTTGGTTTAGAAATAGCTCCATATCACATACCACGCCAGTACACTGTGGGATGCAGTATGCGGTCAAGGGGAAAGCCTTTTGCCTGCCAGGGATAGCCATTTTGTCCGTGTACTCCAACCCCAGTTCCATGATGGCCGCATCGAACTTACGTTTTTGACCCGTTACGTGGAGAATTATACCTGAGCTGTCTACCCAATCTGCAAACAAAATAAACACAAAGCGTGTTAAAGAAGGAATAAAACATAAATACAGTCTAGCGGGTCAGGCGAAGCTCGTGACGCACGGGTCGATCTTCAATGTTAAGCAGCACGGGTCCTGCCGGGGCTGCGGGACTGTTCGAAAGAGATACCGCGGCCCTGGAACACAAAGGGCAAAGAAGGAACATGGATGGGTTTTAGTCAGTAAAAGTCTGACACTCCCTCCCACTCCACCCAGAGCGGGAGGAGTTATTTGATGATTTACCATCTCAAAAAAAAAAGCAGCACGGGTGACCATCGGGTACCGAGTTTCCTAGTCTGACTGTCTAGCTAGCGGGTAGACTGGGATGTACGATCATACATTTGGACTGTAGGTCCATGTGATGTACAACTATATCTATCTACATAGTTGGGCTGATACCAAACCCAACATAATTAGTTTAAAAAATAAAAAAAATTCTGCCAAAAAAAACAGACTTCCAAAAAACACTATAAAAGTCTAAAGTAACTTTACTTGTAAGTTTTTTATTTTGATGAAATTTCTATAGGACCAATCGTGAAGTATATCCTGTCATATAAATAAATTTTTCAAATTGGTTTAGAAATGACGGAGTTGTGAGATAACACACATAAAAAAAAATACAACCGAATTGAACCTTTTTGAAGAAAGGCGGTTAAAAAGGGCGGGTGGTTACAAGACTAGTGTTAATACATACCTGTCTTCATTTCCGGATTGTTGTAGTGTACTTCAAGCATCAAGTATTTGTTAGCATTTGGTCCGCCAAGAGGTAATCCAGCTTCTTTTGGGTATATGAATGGAGGAGCGCCCATCGCCCATGCTGCTTTTACCTGAAATCACACTGTAATTAAAGCGTAATCATCGCAAGAGGTCTTCAGTTTAATCCTCACCGATTACATTATTATCTCCATAAAATATAGCGTAAAACTTATTAAGCAAGCATCAAATTTTGTTTTGTAGGGTTATCATATCACACTTGCTCACGTCGGTACAATTCTGCTAAACCGGGTCGCAAAATATACATTCGGCGTACGTAGTCGAGTCGTGCCGAACCATGCCGACAAGAATAAATGTGTGTAGCACCCCTAATATTATTTGGCTCTATGCTTAATATCATAATATCTTACCTTTGAACATGTTTGAGTGATTTTAGGTCGGTCTGGAGCGAAACAGTTGCCTTTATACAGGGGTATCTCCTTCTTGGGATCGGTATCGCAGTGGAACACTTCCATATGATGCACCAAGCCTTCGTTACCTTTTGTGATGGTGGATTCAAACTATTCAAAAAATAAAATATTATAGTTTTAAAAAACACGCTTTAGAGTGACGTCATTTTATTTCTTGTATGTCTCAGCAAACCCTCTCATTTGATATCCATATCATTGGAATGCATAAAACATAACTAGTCCGCCATCTTTAGGAGTCCGCCATATTGGATTTAGAATAACGTCACTGAGCTAACCATGCATCCAAACTGTACGTCACACATACACACATATTGTCATCCAAACTTAACATGCAAAATTTCAGCTCAGTCGGAAACCGGGAAGTGGGTCAACAATTACTAAGATTTTTTTTACATAGTATAGTTACAGGTGAAGCTAGTAAAAGTGTGTTAAAAACATCAACCTAACTTTTCACTGGTCTAGAGTCTTATCCCGTTATAATAGACATTAAGCGACACCAAAATGAAAGTCTAAATATTATTGCGATATAATTTCAACTATAGGCGCGAGGCGCTGCGCTGTGCCGAGTAATAAAAATCCAACAGTGGGCCTTTATTAAGGCCATACATTGAGGTGTGGCCTATTCTTAGTGAAAACGAGCATTAATTACAAACAGTTTTGCTTCAATTGGCAGAGAAGAATACCCCGGATTGCCTACAACAGTTAGGTAGAGCTTAAATAAAAAAGTTATCGAACCCATCATACGTGGAGTTTCGATAGCTAATTTAATTTAACCTTTTACTTACATCACACACTTTCTTACCTCAATAACGTAATGAACCTTCTTCGTAATAAAATCAGGGAGCTTGATCACCTGACACCAATAAGTGGTGTCACCTCCGGGTACTTTCAAGTCCTTATTTGTTACTCGTAGTTGGTAGGCATCGCCTGTTCTCTTGTTGCCTATAGGAGTGAAGAGTCGGACTCTGATGAAGCCATGGTCGTGAGATGGGGTGCAGGTTAAGCAGAGACCTTTGGATGAGAATAGCTTGTCGTTGCCATGAGCCCATACTACGTGAACTGTGCCTTCCTGCAAAAGAAATCGGGTAACCTATTGAATGATGGTAAAGTGCATTTTAGCTGAAAGGCATCTCTACAGTTCAGGTTAGGTCTACAGTTGCTAGCATTTCTCATATCAACAGGACTACGTACAACTTCGAAAATATTTTTAAATGGCTGGTCACATGTTTTCGAGTTAACGGTTCTAGATCATTCTGGTTTCATGGAGTTACTTAAAAAAAAAAATTACTAAACAGGTTTGGGTTTGGCTGCAACTCGCCTGATGTGAAGCGTTGACGCGGCCTAGGGTAGAGCACGCTGGCCTAGAAGAAACCGATTCACTCTAATTTTGAAGAGATCTAGATTATAATGATCGGCAAACAGAGAAGCCGTCAGTGAATTCCACAGATTAGCGGTGGACAATAATTGTGGATATACTTCACTGTTTTGAGAGCAATGGTGACTGAATAATTTAAAAAAAATAGAAAAGGGCTTGTCTGTCTTCGAACCTATGATATAAAGAAGCGCGGCTCATTCCGCTGGGTCACCACTGTTTACAATAATAATTACTGAGTAAACTACGACTTTTTTGTAGATTTATAATTGTCCTTACCTCGATAATATAGTCGTCAGGATCACAGGTGTCGAAGAACCTCTCAAACACCAAGCTTTGAGTATCTGCGTCTACGTAGAACGAATCGCAGTCTTGTTTAGCATCTCGCATTAATTTACCTTCATTGTCCGCGTACATGTCCTACAAAGTTAGAGGATTGGATCACTATCATAAAATGACGTCAGTACCTATCCTGGGAAATTGTGACATTCTGATTCAGATTCCGATTCGGAAAATCTATGTCTATCTCGCCCGCTTTCGTTATGACAAAAAAAAAGGATAGACAAACTTCCCGAATCAAATCTCTGGCTGGTCTGATTATTCGGTTACAAGTAATATAGAGGCGGTTGCTACTAAGAACTTCCTAATGGAAAACTTAAATCACTGACACGGGGATCGAACTCAGGATATCACGCTCAGCACTTCAGAAGTCACGCTTCAGTTCACGTGGTGTGAAGCGTGGCTCATTTTCATTACACACAGCTAAGTAAATCTATATGGAAATCAATTACTAGAGAAGTCACGGTACCTACCTCAAAATGATGTTTCCTCCTGTAATCAGTCCAAAATAGACAGACATCTGAGTTATTCAAGTTCCCTCTGTCAGAGAATCCTAGAGAGAACCAGTAGAATGTCGGAGCTTTTTCAGATATCACTATTTGAAACTGAATTTTCCGGATGGAGTAATCAATTCGCCATTTCAGTAAGAATGCTCCGTCTGGGTCCAATACTGATTCAGACTCAGCTATCTGTCGGTCTGGTGGGTAAAACAAAATAAAAGGTCTGTGGGTCGTCTTAGGGCCGGATTTGATTCTAATCTACATAATTCCGAGGCAGCTTGATTAATTTCGAGGTGATTAAGAAAGATAGAAATTAAATGTAGCAGATATTAGGAAGCGGCTTCCCCATTTCCATTAAAACGCGACACAAAGTTGGACTCCAAAAATTTATATTTCTAAACAACAACAAAAAACCCGAAACAGACCATCTGGATCGAACCCAGGACCTCACGCTCGGTGGCAAAAAATCCACGAGTAAAATCAAAATTAATAAAAGAAAAGTTACTTACCACCATTCTTATTAATAGTATACGAAAAATGCGAACACACAAACAAGGATAATATCGCAACTACGCACTTTAGAGCCATAGTGAACCACTAATACATCCCTCTAGCAATGGTCTGCCTAGGTCCGCAGCCAGGGAGACAATGAGAGGCGCCCTTGTGGTACCCAGCTCTAGATATATACCTATTCAGACTTATTTGTGGGAACGGGCGGTATGTCGGTTGTGGTACAGTCGAGTGGAGCAAGCGAAAGGCTTAGTACAGATGGGGAAACAAGTCCTTAATTTTTTTGTTGGGAATTTAGAAATGTTTTGTAAGACGTTTATTTCATAACATCACGCCTGTAATCCCCGAAGGGTTAAGCAGAGGTGTACCTAATAGTACACCCTCCATTACCAAATAATGTTTGGGTCCCATGTAATAGGAGACGAGCCTATTGCCATTTTGCCACTAACCACAAATCCAGACTCCGTGGCTGCTACTGAGAAATATCTGACGGAAAAACCCAATAACACTTTACCCATACTGGAAATCCAACCTAGAACCTCATGTTCGGCAGTCACGCTTGCGACTACTACACCAACGAGGTAATCGAGAGACGTTTATTTCGTAAAGCGAAGGCTGTACTGGTGAAATCATCCCCCGCACGCTATCTCTTCAACCGACAGTAAAGTGAGTTCAAGCGCACGTAAAAGATAATAGGAGTAAGTACTAGTGAACAAGGAGATTTTATCTGCCTTATCAGATTCAGATTAGACAAAAGTTTGAAGAAATCACGAAGGAAGGATTTTGTTTTTAATAATTGTATTTTTGTTCACTTATAGAGAAAGTCAGTGGAGTTTTCTGGGACAGAACCTCTGAATGACTGGCCAATAGGTTTCTATCTGGGTTCCACTTCCAACATCGAACCATGTCTGCACCTGCTTTTTACCGTAAAATTGAAAAAAAAAATACAAGAAACGAATCCGGGTGTCCCAACGAGTCACTAGCTCAAAACCCTACGTGACAATATGTCCAGAGGATCCATATTATACTTCTTATTGAAATGTTCTAGACGCTTCGGCAGTGGAATGCACCGGGCGATGTCGGTGCTATATTAAATTCCTTCAGGCATTGCGCCCTCCGGGGATGAGGTCGCGCAGATTACCGTTTTATTGAATTATGGATAGATAGGCTGTGGTGGTAAATTGTTGTTTAGAAATTACGTTGGTACATTAGTTTGGTTGTTTGTAAGGTCGTATGTATTTAGTTTTTTGTTTTTTATGTGTGAGGCTCGTGACTAAATAATAACGGCCGATGTGGTCGATCTTCAGGCTAAGCCGCGTTGCTTAGGTTGTTCCGAGAATGGGTGGTCACCCATTACGTACCGCAATTCTTCCGTGCCTCGGAAAGCACGTTAAGCCGTTGGTCCCTGCTGTAATTTGTAGATCTTTGACAGTCGTTACAAGTAGTCAACGGCCCGAAAGTCTGACAATCAGTCTTAAGGGGGCAAGGGGTATTGTATTACCTATTACTGAGTTGTGGAGATCAGATAGGCAGTCGCTTCATGTATTATCCTGGTATTCAGTTGCGCCCGGTTAGACTAGAAGTTTCTCGGTGGATAATTAAGGGTTCGGAACATGGGCGTTGCCAGGGAGCAGCCCACTAGAGGCTCCTTTTTTGCTGCCTCTGGATTGGCACTCCTGTCGGTTTTTAGCATTATCTACCGCTGTAGACAGAGGCTGAAATAATTTAATTTATATTATGGAATTTGTAAAAAATACATACCCAAGCGATTACAGCAATTACGACAGACTTGCTATCTATTATTGAAGAGTTCCATTGTATATTTCTGAAGATCAGCATCAGATTTTCACCAAATTTAAGGTCACAGCACACATATCAACTCGTAAAGCAAGCTAGGCGACCCCGCGCTTACGGCTCGCCGACCGCTGGTTGACCTGGCTGTCACCAGATCAGTTTGAATCCGATCGTGAAGTGTAGCACACGGTTATATCCCGGTTCACAATACGCGAGATGGCTATCATAGCCATAGCACTGGACGACGAGGAGAAAGAAAAACAAAGAGCAACAGTAGTGTGCGCATGGGTGGACGAAGAGACATAAGCTCGGGTAAGGAGAGACGTAAGCGCGGGGACGAGCCGTAAGCAAGTTGACCACGCACCGCACCGCGGTTCGGAGCTTGTCCCGAGGCGAGGCGATTCCGTTACGATTCCGATTAGTGTGCGTTGCAATAGAGAGTTTCATACAAAAAATACTGAACGGTTCGAGTTGATATGGAGGCGATCCCTTTCCGAGTTGATATGTGTGCTGTGACCCTTGAACGGGACCACCGCGAAATAATATTCTTCCAAATAAAACAAAGACATCGCTGAACATACAAAGTTCTGACGAATTGATAACCTCCTTCTTTTGGCAGTCGGTTAAAAAGGGACTGGATGGAAAATAAGACATGAAATTGTTGAATATTAAACATTTAATTACAAATGCTATCCTACATTAGTAACATTATTATCTTTCATATCTACGTCATTTTCTACTTCGCTAATCTCGTCACTTTTAACTTTCGTTTCTTCAGATTCTGTAGATTTCTCTTCAACCGGCTCTACCGATTTCTCTTCAACCGGCTCTACCGATTTCTCTTCAACAGGATCTGCAGATTTTTCTCCAACTGGTGCTGCTGATTTCTCTACAACTAGATCTGACGGTTTCTGAAAAATAAATATTATTTGTTGGTATTTGATATCATAATGGAGTTCGAATATTTGGCCTGCCTACCTTGCCTAACTTTGATTTGATCAGCCACGCATAAAGCTATCAAAGTTGTGCTGAAGATGCCATCAGTGTCAATGGACTTTAACTTTGATAGCGCATATCTCGGAAACGTGACACTTTAGAATATTTTGTCTCATACAAATCTGGTTTGTATTGATACCAGATACTGGTTTCTATCGATTAATATAGGTTTTATGAATGGCCGCAACTAAAAAAAATTAAAAAAATTGCGGATGATAGGCTGGCCAGGCTTTGCCTTGCCTTGCTTGCACTTGCGCGAAGGTTAGAGAATAGGCATAGTACAAAATACAAATAATAAAAAAAAATACTCGGCCAAATATTTTTGTTACATGGTTTAATTATTGTTTTTTATTTTATTTAACACGTGTTAACTGTTTGCACGTGTTTGTTTGTTTTCTTTCTTACTCAAAAAGTTGAAACTGCTAGGAATATTATAACATGAGTTATCTGCCAGTAAAAGTCTCGTCAAAATCGATACAGCCGTTTCGGAGATTAGCCGGAACGAACAGAAGACAGAATAAAATTGAAAAAAAAAATTGTTATAATGTGTAATGTGTATAAGTGCCGTATACATATATTTTCATATGCATTCAGTCAAAAGCTGTTATTTTGTTATAACAAACAGACACTTCAATTTTATTTATTTGTATAGATTTTTTTTATTCGATATTTCTTTTTCTGCGAGAGATTTTTTAATTTAATTTTTTAAATTAATTTGTATTCTTCTCTTATCAAAATTGTCTTACCTCTCTCTCAAACAATATAGCCAGCTCCACATGCTTGGTTTGCGGGAACATATCCACGGGAACAGCCCTCACAGGCAAGAAAGGGGCTCCTCTCAATGTCTTAGAAGACGGACGGGTGAGATCTATGAAGTTCTTCACGACTGATGATGGACTGCACGAAATGTAGACTAGACGCTTGACCTTCTGGGTGTTACGGAGTTGGGTTACTGCGCGCATATCTGTGAGGGCAGAGATACGAAGAATTTTAAACATTGTAGAGTGTCATCCTTTTTCAGTGTCCTGTGTCGACAGTTACTACCTCTATTTAATCCATAGAGCAGGTGGAGGTGGGCACTATTGCAGTGCCAGGCTTGACGAAAATTGCACTCTCATACTTCCACCATCCATCCATCCTTTTTCAGTGGATAAAGGTTATCTATGGTTACTCCGATTTCCGAAGGCCTACTGAATTTATTATGTTGTCATATTATCTCGTTTTAAATAATCGAATTTAGCAAATTGTGTTTTACCATCTTATGAATTTTTAGAATAAACTTACTTCCAACACAAATGATCAAACATGGCGCCAATCACAAATATGAAACATGCTTTATTTGTTTTTTTTTTAATCTTCTTTTTGGGGATGTCCATGAGACAAAATTATCTATCAATAATTAAAAAAAATATGAATATCATTGCTTGGAGCTGATCCTAGTAAGAAAAAAACAACTAAAAAATGAAAAAAAGTAACGCGTCTTGCGGAGGTAATTTTAGTATTTGGCACGGTTTTCCTTTTAAGACGACTTTGTAATCGAATTCGCAAGTAATATTTTATCCCTATAATATTTATACAATGTCGCCCATGCGCATGTGACCGCCCGTAATTTTCTGAATATTCATGAAGAATTGTCGAAAATAAACTTCAAAAGGGGGGGTCTATCTATAACATTTTTCATGTTATTCAATTTTGAATTTTTTAAGTAGAGTTTGTAGATTTGCTTTCTATTTTTTGACACATCTCCGAAGTTTATGGGCCGATTTGAATTCTGTTTATTATTTCTAAAAGCTTATGAGTTATTTTAACAGATTAATTTACATTTTTACTAAAAATGATCGACTACGAAAAAAAAAAACGGAATCGAAGTAATTTTTTCGGTAAAAAATTGTGTATTTATTTTTAAAAAACTAGTGTAAGTCCATAAATTATCCCGATAGGACGACTTTTTTAATCATTACTTGTAATCTACTACATAACAGCTACAAATTCTCAGAACATTGTTGATACCTATCTCTAAAGAAAAAACAAGGGCGGGTATAACAAATCATCGCAATCTCCATGTGTGGGCCACTGAAAATCCACATGTCATTAGGGAAACAACTTTCCAGATTCAATTTTCCATAAATGTATGGGCTGGAATGATTGACGATGAACTTATTGCCTTTTGTGTTACCTAACAGACTAGATCAACACGCGTTTTTAGATTTTATAGTCAATACGTTGTCGTTGCTTTTGGAGGAAGTACCGCTGGAAACAAGAAGGCGGATGTATCTGCAATTAGATGGAGCTCCAGCACACTTCACACGACTAGTTCGTGATTATTTAAATCAAAATTATCCGTGGTGGATTGGCAGAAGAGGTGCCATTGCTTGGCCGCCGCGATCTTCCGACCTTACACCCTTAGATTTTTATCTTTGGGGCTACATGAAACAAAAAGTGTATGCCGTGCCCATCGAAAGCCACGAGCAATTAACGGCTAGGATTTTTGCTGCTGCTGTGGAAATAAAAGAAAACAGTGAAGAATTACGTCGTACAATCAAAAGTGTTGCCATGAGAGCTTTGGTTTGTTTACAGGAGGGTGGGGGCCATTTCGAAAATCTGATTAATTAAAATTCTTGTATTTTTTATTTTTTTAGTAAAAATCTAGCTATTGCTTGTTTGTTTTTAATTCCATTATCATCCTCATTATTAATTTAACAATTTAGTGCTCACTGCTAAGAGCAACATTCAATTGACTTTCACATTTTCCTAAATTCTTTCTTTTCCTAAATTTGACTCATCAGAGTTTTAGAGTTTTACCTTGGATTTAGTTACAGTTAGGTATCAACAATGTTCTATGAATTTGTAGCTGTTATGTAGTAGCTTACAACTAATGATTAAAAAAGTCGTCCTATCGGGATAATTTATGGACTTACACTAGTTTTTTAAAATAAATACACAATTTTTTACCGAAAAAATGACTTCGATTCCGTTTTTTTTTTCGTAGTCGATAATTTTTAGAAAAAATGTTAATTAACCTGTTAAAATAACTCATAAGCTTTTAGAAATAATAAACAAAATTCAAATCGACCCATAAACTTCGGAGATGTGTCAAAAAATAGAAAGCAAATCTACAAACTCTACTTAAAAAATTCAAAACTGAATAACATGAAAAATGTTATAGATAGACCCCCCCTTTTGAAGTTTATTTTCGACAATTCTTCATGATTATTCAGAAAATTACGGGCGGTCACATGCGCATGGGCGACATTGTATACTGCATGCAGCACTGACCCCAAATAAATTTGGAGAAGGGCAGGAGAATGATGATAATGAATACTTATATACTGTATCAATGAGTGACAAAAATAACTTACGTAGTCCAGCTCTAGGCGGGTCCACAATAGCGATGATATCTTCTCCGGTAGCTCTCGCGAGGACTGAGGGCAGAATGTCCTCCGCCTTGCCCGTGAAGAACTCGCAGTTCTCTATGTTGTTCAGCTCGGCGTTCGATTTGGCGTCCTTCACTGCTTCCGCTATCATTTCTAGGCCTAATACTCTGCCGCAATGCTAAAAAAATATATTATGTAAATAACATAATGCATGTATTCCCCGGAGAGGTCACTTTCATTCGTCATGTTGAAGTTCCATGAAAAATAATAGAAAGTATACCTGCATGGACATTTAAAGTTACAGCTTTAAAAGTTAAAAAAAAACCTTTTTTTTAAAGCCAGTTAGTTACCTGAGCAAAGCACAGTCCAATAGTGCCAGTCCCGCAGCATATATCGACCACGGTGGTGTCTTTTTGCACCTGACTCATCTCAATAGCGCTTCGGTACAGCACATCAGCTCCTGCGGTGTTTACCTGCAACCAAACTTGAAACATAAGACGCGAGACCTGTTAGTTCTTACTGTGTGTTTTTGTGTGTTAGTTTCGCTGGCTAAGCTATGATTTCAACAACTAACACACATCATGCCATGATAATTTATGGTTATTTATCCTTAAGATAAAATGGAAGTAAGATGTGGGTGTCTTAGTCAGACTTAGCAGTATCCCTTAAAGATGCTCTACTGATACAACTGCAAACCATAGCGAAGACCAACCGCAATGACAGACCGCAGCGACATGACAAGTGTATCTCTCTATGTAAACTCTACTAGGGTAGGTATCTGTGGTCTGGTTTGCAAGTATGTGTACCCTCTAGTTTTGACAGCTGCCCAGTTGGCCTCGTGGTTGCAAGCGCGACTGCTGAACGTGGGGTCCTGGGTTCGATTCCCGGGTCGTGCAAAAAGTGCTATTGGGTTTTTTCCATTAGAAATTTCTCAGTAGTAGCCCGGAGTTTGGAAGTTGGTGGTATGATACCCCCGTGCCGCAGAGAGCGCGTTAAGCCGTTGGTCCTGAGCATGATCTCTCTCCGGTCATGTAGGATCGCTGTCCCATCGGACTTAGAGAATAAAGGAACAGAGAGAGAGCACCTGTGCCTGCGCACACACTTGTGCACTATAATATATCCCGCGCCGATGGCCAATCTCCGCTAAGATTGGCCGCTGTGACCGAAAACGGTCAGGACAATATTATAGTTTTGACAGGTGAAGAGCTGTAATGCCGCCATCTACTGAAGAGTTCATAGTGTTACATAGACATCTGTCATAGCGTGCGGAACCTTTGGAAGAGCCCTCTCACATTACTCCGTTTAATAGCTCCGCTACATAGGACTTTCATTTTGAGTGTTTTTAGTTATAAGTGACCCATTCAAACATGCATATTGATTATACAGCTTTCTTTTTTTTACTATTCTATTCCACCAGTTATAGGGATACTTCAGTAAAACGTACCTGGAAGAAAGCCTCGGGGGATATCCTGAACTGCTTCCCGAGAATAGTATCAGTAATGTGTGTGGAGCCTGACAGATGAGTCGGTTTAGATGCGTCTTCGCCAACCCGTCTGTAAGATATAAGTACATTACAAGCTTACACACTGTTATCGGACTTAAAGCCGTAAGACTTTTCAGATCATGTTAAAAAAAATTTTTCGAACAAATATAAATATTACCTTTTAACAACAAGTTCAAAGTACAAGGACTTGATGCCGCAAGCGATAGCTTCCTCAGAATTAAAATGGTCGATTAAATCCTTCTTGATTTCATCAATTTCTTGTTCTGTTAGTGCCTTTAAACAAAAAGAAACCATTTGGTTACTAGACAATATACGAAAAGGCACTGTTCCTGACGTCACATCGGGCCACACACCACACTTTGATCGCGGGCTTCCCCCCACCAGCCAGTCGCTTGCACGACAGCGAGCAAGCGACTGGCTCGATCTTGAGCGTGCGCACATATCGGTCGTCTTAAACTAACCCAAGAAATACAGTCAATTATTTCGAATTCAAGTAGTTTTTTTTAGTCAAGACCACCAGCAGCACACCTGGAGCTTGATACTCAACAGGCTTTCCTTAGTAAGAGGAGACAACCTCGATAGAGAGGCTCTCTGTTGGTCCCTTGTGGTAAGAATTTACGTTATGTGTACTCCGCGAGTAAGTTTAAGTGAGATATTTGGACACCAAGAGGTGTTTTATACTGCGTTTTTGATGCTATTGGTTCCAAATTTCCAATACACGGAATTTATACAACAATACTGTAACATCTTACCTGAGGATGCATAACAACAATCAGCATGACTTCCCCAGTGGACGTGGAGTCTCGCACGGTTAGATACCTCCAATATCCGGAGTAGTCGGCCGGGGAGAACGGGGCCAGCTTTGACTTGCGCACAAACTCTTGGAAGACCTGAAATGCGGCTAAATTAATACAATATTATATTGTTGAAAATGTGTGAAAGCATTAAATATATGGATGAATAAAAGGTGAATACTAGATTTAGATAAGGAAATGAATTGGATGAACCCTAACCAGAGGCTCAGACTTTGGCTCAGGTTGAAGAATAAGCATTAGTGCAGGGCAGGCGTGAGTGATGATGATGCATTGCAAAATAAGCCAGTGGCGTGATTTTCAATTACCTGCCTTGTTTTATATATAAGCAAACTTAGGTTGAAAGAGGAGAATGGTAGAAAAATATGTGTTGTGACGACCCTAAGTAACATCATGGGGTAAAGGCAGGAAGATGATGATGATCATATTAGCAGACTTATATGGAAAAATTATATAAAATAAACCTTGACGCATGTCTGCAACAAATGTGGAAGGTGAAGTCAGGGAGTTTATCAAATTGACTACCAACATAAAGACTGTATATTCAAAGTACAACTGTTACAGGTCAGTCTTTGACAGTTGCGTGAAATGGTTGACATACTACAACAACTTGCCTTGTATAGGCAAGTTGTTGTAGTATGTCAAGTTGATAAACAATGATTTGTCTCATTTACTATAAAAACATCATTTACTCACCAAGACAGCCTTCTTGGTCTGCTCAGAGATGTGAATCATTCCTTGTATCGGACCAACTCCAACGGTACCAGTAACATAACTGCCCAGCCTGAACCCCACAGTGGGCAGCTTGGACTCCTCATCAAGCCCAACTGTGAACTCACACTTGTTTCTATAACCTTCTGTCACAGGGGACTTCTCAATAGGTCTAAGTTCAAAACTTAGACCCGGCTCTTTTTTCCTTTTAGCCTCAATTTCACGACGCCTACTTTTATCTATTTTCCATATCTCATTGTCGAACTTCATAAGTATGTTTTTTATTTCTTTTTCTTTCTGTTTCAACTGTAGGACCAAGCAAAAGTATTCATGTAACAAAGTATTTTCTTTATTCGTTATTAAAGCTGGAAATTAACTTGCCAGTGGCTAGCACAATTGTGGGTAAATAGGCTGAATGACAAACTTAAGTGGCAGTGGCACATTGCTCGCTGAAAGGATGGCCGATGGCGCAGAAAGGATGGCCGATGGCCCCGAAAGTTCTGGAGTGGCGACCGCGAACCGGAAGACGTTTCGTTGGAAGGCCTCCTACTGGTTGGACCGATGACAAAGTGAAGGTTGCGGGAATCCGCTGGATGCGAGTCGGGACCGGTCAAAGTGGCGACACTTGGAGGAGGCCTATGTCCAGTAGTGGATGTCTTTCGGCTGAATGCCTAGATAAATTCTGGGAGATTAGTATGCACTAAATACTCAATGTGTTACGGCATTAAGTGTCAGGTTATTATGTGCAGTGCAATTATTAATGTCAACTTGACCAATAGTGGTAGTGCTACACTTCAGCCAACTTATCAGTGCAGGCCGGAAAATACAGAACTAAAATAAATGTACCAAGCTTGACATATTGACGATTTTTTTCCAGACAAGCAACCTTGAACTGCGCACTTAAATTGATATTGACAATGTTTGGGAAAACATTTTCTGAACTTGTTTTTAAAAATGTTTAACAATAACGCCTTGTCAACTCATTTCAGCATCAAAAGACCTTGTACTCTGTACTTATTGATATTGTTAGCTTGCCTCATCCCACTGCTGGGCAAATGGCCTCTCCCAATGACTTCCAGTTTTTGTGATCCAGGGTTAATGAGGACCACTGGTTGTAGGTTTTGTCTGACATGTCCCGTCTCTACCTATCGGTAGAAGAATAAGTCTTGAATCGTCATAACAGCAATGGCATTCTTGGCATGCTACTGACGCCATTTTGCAAATTACTGGTGTTTCCAGCTTGAATAATGACAAACACTAAGTATACCTGTTCCTCATAAGGCATAGTCCAGAAAGGAGTGGTGGCATCTTTCAGCCTTTCTTCTTGGCTTCTGCTAAGATCCTCTTTCTTCCTCTTAGGGTCTGTTTCTTCTTCATCTTGTTTCCTCTTTCTCACTAGAGGATCTGGAGCTGGTTTTGCTGCCTCTGCTATTAAGGTTTTTCCTAAAAAACATGACACAGTTATAAGAATGTATTGGTATCTAAATACAGGTCAGATATGGTCTTGAAAATCATGTATAATAAAATTGAAATCAGCAAAAGTTGTGTTACAATTGAGAGGTCAGTGACACACTATATGTTGAACAAAATAAGATTAACGCCAGTCTTTCATTGCTCTCTCAAGACTTTTTGGATACAATGCCATGAAATGCACAGTCCTGGATTTCAAAATGAAAATATTTTTTTTCACTTGGGCACTTGTAAAACGTCAACAAAAAGGTGCACGGTTCGGGTTGGTCGATTCCTATGGAAAAGAACTGGTAAGAAACTCCATAGTTACTCTTTTCAAATCATTTGGTATTACAATATTATCATGGTTGCAGCATTTGTTCTTAAGTAAGGGGGGACAGCATAGGCCCGACAATAAGTCGTTGTTTACTACAAAAGATGTAAAAAAGATAAAAAGTTAACAAGCAGGTGGGAATTTACAAAGCCTACAAAAAGATTCAGATTCTAGCTCACTATGCTAGGGCACAGAACCTTAAATGTTAATTATGTGTAGGAGAAAAGATGTTTAGATGTTTACCTTTCCATAAATAGCCATTGAGTGCCCCTATAGCTTTCTTGCGCTCCTCATCATTTTGGAAGCATGCATACAACCAGTGGCTGCCATTTTTAGGTCTCTTTATCTTGCTTGTGTTCAAGCCTAGTTTCTGATTCATCAGTTTTTTTAATTCCTAAAATTATTAATAGTTTTTGAATAAATCAGATTATGTTGCTCATAAATATTTCCATTAGATTTTAACTAAAGTATTAGCTAAATACCGGTTTGTTTTAGTATAAAATAAGAATGTTATTTTATTTACATGTGTAATCCAACAACAATATGTATTTTTCAATTTTTGTTTACATTTACAAAATTGCAGTGTACGTTATTCATATTATTGTGATTAATTCTACAAAATTAATTTAATTTCACAAAAAAACAAATGGTAAACATACAGCTATTCCGTAAAACTTGGGTAACCCACGCAGTTCGATTTTAAAATTTTCCGAAGAAAACCCTCCTCGGTCTAAATAAGCATATTCTTCTTCAACTTTCGCTTCTTCGAGCATTTCTTTAGTTATCTCAACATCTACATTTTCCTCAGCCATATTTAAACTTAATTAAAAACAAAATAAACTCTCAAAAACTTTATACGTTCGTAAAGATTTGAGGTTATGTTTCTGACGTAATTTCAAGCATTTTATGTTGACGTCAAATATTGGGAAAATTGTTTAAGTGTGACAGAGATAGAAGAACATCTATGCTTTCTGAGATAAATAATATGAACTGGAAACTGGAACACAAACTGATTGATTGAGGGACAACTGACAGTATCAAATACGTTTAGAAATAAGCTCTTAAAACCACGTATTCCATCCATACAGGCTAATAAACGCAAGGCATGCATGCGCGTCGATGCAAATGGTAATAATAATTATCAAGAAGAGCAATGAGAAAACATTCCAGCGATCAAGTATTAATGTTCCCGAAATCTCGACAGAGTTTAGCTAGGGACTAAAACACTCTTCCTATAGTACACAACGGAATTGAGTAAATAGTTGCGTTTACGGAAATACTTTCCTGCACCTAGTATTATATAGTAGTCTGTGCTTTCCTGGCCCAAGTTTAAGTTGGGAGAAAAAGGTTTCAAGGGGTGAAGTTACCGACTGCGCAGGATACATTGGCACTCTGGCAGTACCTATTATAGAAGATAACAGACGAAATAAACATCTCAGAATAAACAAGTAATATATATTTTAAGTTAATATTCATTAAATAAAGTTACAATAAAAGAGTAATCATTATTCACAATAGATTTTGAAAATTCTTGGTACAAAAGGTTAATCTAGTTAAGAACATGGAAGTACCATAGACTAGTCACGACATTAGAATAGCACATTATGAGGTATAAAGTCTATATTTTATAACTAGGTAACCTAATTAAATGTACTTTGGATTCCGAGAGCCCACATAGCATCAATAGACTTCAAAATATAGTTTTAAAGAGACAGAAACATGTATGCTTTAAATATGTTCTTTTTGGAAGGGAACTTATATTTGCACAATGCTTGCCGTATAGAGGCGTATTGCTTTCTTTGTAAACCTTCAGCTATCGAAGGAGAGCCTCTTGATATGTCGTTCTAGCTAGCGTCCAAAGGTCCAGTAGCCATGTGGGTAAGATGGCTACTGAGCTTCTGGCCACACAGAGAGATTTTATCTTTGCGGGCCCCGCTTTCTTCTTCTTCTTCTCTTAATAAATATTTAAGCGTAGCAATCAATATAATCTTTACATTGTGCGTCTATCGACCGACCGCTTTAATGAGTCCTCCGCCTTGCCCCATCAAAGGTACATTAAGCGTCCACAAATTCCCAACAATACCCCACACCCCCCACAGGTTATTTGCTTTAAAATAACCATAATCCAATTAGGAATTACGATACCAATGAACCAATACGTGATCAATCTTCAGAATATTCCATTTAAATTGATACCTTCGCGAGGACTCATTAAAGCGGTCGGTCTATACATATTTTTGCGTTCGATACTCAAACAACAACAATTTTAGCAGGAATTGCGAGTCTTGGCCTTAAAATTAAAGCTCATAACAAAGTGTCAGAAGTTGGTTGACGGACGTAGGAGTTTATCCTTTTGACCGCCAGAGCATAACCGCACGCGCGTGCCCTCCACGCCAAACCACAATTTCACCTACCATTTTGTCACATATTTGTGTCGTTTGGCGCACAGGGCACGCGCTTGCTTGTCACGTATATGTGTCAATGGCGTCAAAGGTTTAACTCTGACACCAGGTTAATACCACAACAACACGAAAAAGAAGGCTTGTATGAAAGTACCGCCGTTGGAAGCAACTCTCTAAATAGTAATATCGCGCAAACATCTGAACTTTGCCTTAACATACAACGGTATCTATATTATACATATAATAATCTCATATTAAATTGTGTCTAGCTAGCCATAAATCTCTGCATAATTTATTACATGAATGAATAGATATGTATCAAAAATAGCAATACATTATGAATACACTGGACTGCCTCGCTGTCATTGAGGACTAATATCGACGAGGCCAAGACTGTTTTTTTTCAAGAACATAAATTCACATTATTCACGAATTATTGTACTCTATTATTTAAAGAGTTATTTTACATATTCCTACATAGTTACAACTAGGTAAGCGTATATTCTTGGAAGAAAAAAGAAAAATAACACAGACATACATTTAGGCTGTGCGACGTAACACGACGATACCCTTCCAATGCATACAAAATAAATAACACTCCCTTTTGAGGCGAAACTGGGTGAAGATACGCCTCCGGCTGGCGTATTCAAAGTGCAAACAGACCCTTCACGAAGCAGTCAACCAAGCATTCTGTACATGAAACAAAGTAACTCTACAATTTTTTTTTAAGGAAACTCCTTTTCTTTGGGGTGAAAAATCACGTTTCACGGTAGGACTCAGTGTAATGCACTTAAAACACTGTGCTGATGGATGCATTGAATAGTATGGGGGTCGTGGAAGTATTTTAAGTAAAGTTATAACATTAAAAACTTTGACCTCTAATATCTTCGTTACTAGAAGGTTCCCAGGTATGGTCTAGAACAAAACAAAAATCGCAATGACGGGGAGAACGAGTGCCTTTCGGCTTCATGAAGGGTACTTTTACACCCATTTTATCGCGATTATGATATGGATGATGTTTCGCTCTTCTATAAATAATAATTTTTGTTTTCTACTAATAAGTGTTATCGCCGCACTACCTAGCAAGGAAGAAAACCTATTCTAACTGCTAAGTGGTCCCATTCTTATCAAACATATTTTTAAGCGCATCTTTGTCGTGATTCTCCTTTTCTTTCCGTAATTTCTTAAGTTGTTCCAGTTCTTTATCGACTGTGACAGCCATGGACGGATTCAGCGACTTCAATCTTTTGAAGTCTTCTTCAGCGTCATCAGGGTTCCAAGCACCGACGTGTGCCTTACCTCTTCTGTATAGTGCTTTTTCATTATCTAGAAAGAATTGGTAAATTGGTTCAGAAATGAAATTTTGTTTGTGGATAATAAGATAAGGAGCTCGTGGCTAAATAATAACAGGCGCTCGGGTCGATCTTTAGGCTAAGCCGTGCTTGCCTAGGTTGGTCTGTGGATGGGTGGCCACCCATTACATACCGAGTTTCCTCCGTGCCTCGGAAAGCACGTTAAGCTGTTGGTCCCGGGTGTCATTTGTAGATCTTTGACAGTCGTTAGGTAGTCAGCGGCCCAAAAAGTCTGACAACCAGTCTTACCAAGGGGTATCGTATTACCCAGTACTAACTGGGTTGTGGAGGTCAGATAAGCAGTCACTCCATGTAAAACACAGGTATTCAGCTGGCTGCATCCGGTTAGACTGGAAGCCAACCTCAATATAGTTGGGAAAAGGCTAGGCAGATGATGAAATAATAAGATACAGAAAACGAAAGTGTACATTGCCACTATACGCTTTGACTTTCTATTAAGTATGTTTTTTATCTGTTACAAAAGATACTTGATACAACCTTAATTACCTTTTTCAAATTCAAGAACAGTGTTACAGTGTTCTATGACTGCATAGTATTCCCCATTTAACAGTTTGCACTGAGCGTAGTTTAGTAGTATGGGCAATTTTATTTTATTCAAATCTCCCCATTCCTCATCGCCTTTTCGTTCCCTGTAAGAAATTACATAGCATTGCATTAAAAGGATACTCTAGTCCTGGAATCAGCAGTACAGGAAATGCAAAAAAAAACAGGCACATTTTAAATTAAATAAAAGTTGGAAGCAGACAAGACCCATTTGAATATAAAATTATGAAACTGCAATCGGTTTAGTCGGGTTTTTTAGTTGTTTTATAATACGATTTCTCATGTCGATTTACTTTGAAACATATAAGTAGTATACTGATCCTGTTAGCCTGCATCATCCCACAGCTGGGCAAGGGCTCTCCCCCATGATTTCCAGTTGTTTCGATCCAGGGCTAATGTGCACTGGTCGTTGGTTTTGTCCAAATCGTCCCACCATCTTCTACGAGGTCTGCCGCGACGCCTTCTGGTTGTGTCAGGGCTCCAGAATATAAGTAGTATGTATTTTTGAGATCATCAAAAAAAAACCTTTTTTAAAATTTTAATTTAACCATTGACATTCGCGCCACCAAGACTAATGTATTCAAATCGATTCATTCGTTTAGGAGTTACGAGAGAACAAAGAAACGTAGGTACCTACATTCATACAGACAGATCAGGGTATACATACAGACAGATCAGGGTATACATACAGGTACCCTCTTTTTGGGCTTTGCCACTTGCCAAAAATGTATATTTTAACTACAACATTATTTCTAGGTATTTCTCATTTACCTGATCATAAGCTGTTCACAGATAGCTAAAGCCTCATTGTAAGCTTCTTCAGCCTCTTTGTACTTCTTCTGCACATACAGCTTGTTGCCTTTCTCTCTGAGAGTAGGTACGAGGTCTATCCGCTGCTGGGCATTCAGCTGCCACAACTCTTTCTCATACTCATCGGATCTTTCTACTTTCAGTACTTCTAGAAAACGAAAGAAAAAAGTTGTGTCAAAAATAATTCTTACACATAATGTGGTTGAATGAGAGCAAGTTTTGTTAACTGTGGGCAATGTTGGTAGGTTGAACATTAAAATAAGATTGGTTGATTTGTAAACAGATTGCTTGGAGCTATTTCTTATAGTGCAAAACAAAAGTTCCAAATATTAGGAAAAGCAGATTGTAGTGGAAGAAGACCACTAGCTACTTTTAAAACCAAACTGAAATCAATAAAAATCAACCTGGGAACCTTGGCATCTATAGTCTGACAAATATTGAATCACACACTTCATGAAAACTGATAAGATATCACAGAAGTGGTCACTTTTTAATTGGTTCTATGAAACTCAACCCTGTCCATGCTGTCAGTTGTCACACAGATAGGTAAAAATTGCTAATTTTATGACCTAATGTTTTTAGTAAAGAACATCTTTTTGTCTTTGACAGAGAAATTCTGAAGATGGCTTACAAACTTCTTTGCTTGTAATTCTTTATAGAAACTAGTTCAAAATGAACTAGTAGAATGTAGACTTCAATAAAATTCTTTTATAAATAGGTGCCTTTCTCTAAAGATCAGTTCAGTCATAAAAAGAGCTTAACCAGCTAAATCTCAGTAAATTCCTGGGTTAGATTATAACTCTCACCTATAATAAATTCCAGATCACAAGGGTTCTTCATCAAATCATCCAAGTCTGCGTGCCCTAGACCTTCAGTGTGCAGGGTCATGGTACATGAGTGCTTGATTCTCTTGGGGTCCTGCCCCAACTCACGTAGGGTTTTTGATATGAACGGGTAACTGAAGACTAGCTGTGGAAATAAATAATGAAAAACAGTTTATTCTCCACAATAAAATGCATAACATTTCAAATGCACACTATTCAGAGGCACAACATAAAACTCACACAATTTCAGATGCACAGTATAAAATGCACACCATTTCCGATGCACAATATAAAATGCACATAATTTCAGATGCACAATATAAAACACACACCATTTTAGATGCACAATATAAAATGTATGTCATATCAGATGCACATTATAAAATGAATTAATTTTGATTATTATAAAATGAACACAAAACATAATGGAATATCCATTATGTTTTATGTTTATTTTACAATATTTATAGGGCCATTTACCCTGAGGTTTTCTATAGGAAACACAGTCCAAATAATAAAGTTAAGCATAATAGAGAGAAGTTACTCCAAGTTTTGTTGTTGTAGTCCATGTTTTTTCAGTGTATGTTTTTTATCTGTTTGTTTTCAAAATATGTGCTAAATTAATTACTTATTATATTGTGCAATGTTTTGGAGAATCAATTTGTGCATAGTAAGGCTGCAATTTGATGCAATTTGAGGAAATGAAGCAACAAACGAATCATAAACCAAATTTACAAATAGTAAACCTATTTGTAAGTTATTGTGTTCTTGTTTTTTTTATTATTTATTTACTGAGTCCACTCATTCCCTTCCTCACCATAATAATGTTGAACAGTGTCTTACCTCTTTCTGAACTTTAAAGCTGGACACTTCCCCGACGGCCATCAACTTGACAATAGTTTCCCATACTTCCAACTTGAACTTGTGTCCCATGACCAAAACCATGGGCTCTTTCTTTCCAATCTTTCTGCTGTCGTCCAAAAGGACTCTCTCTTTCCCAAGCTTCCATGTTTGAAAGTGGAAATGTACCTGCAGTGAAAACGATGCTTGTAGTAAAATTGTTTACAGTAGTGAAGTCATATTAGATGATGTAAATAATATTTTTTACCTTACTGCCATTTGCGATGGGTATGTATTTTTGTCCAGCGTATATTAGTTTTTTAACTATAGGAGCAGTTTCCGTCATTTCTTTAGATTAATATGGCACAATTTCCAAGAGAAATTAATAAATTACTTATTTGTTTTTGTTCACAACCCTACGCGATTTTGGTGAATTCATTGATGAGCGGATGAATGACATTCTTTATGACATTGACAGTTTTATGTTGCCAAGGTTGTTACTGTAATTTGGTACAAATTTATTTTGAAATTCTACTATTTTTAAAAGAGGAAACAAATCTCTTCAATATTACCCTATTTCTGCAGACACAGCCTTGGAACCACCGGCATTTGGCTTTTTACAGCTCATCTTACTATCTTCTATTAGGTCTGCCGCGACGCCTTGTGTCATAGTTAGAGATACAAAACAGATTTTAAATGTTTTAAACCATTTGGTTTTAAACCGTCTTTTTGGTTTCAAACGATTTAAATCTACACTTAGCGGTTAATAATGGTTTAAAACGTTATTTTTAATATATAAAAAAAATTCAAAGTAAATAAAAATGTTTCACGTAAAATTGACCCTTACCTGTCCCCTCTCTCCTCGTACGTTGCGATTTTGGTAGCAAAGTGCAAAATAAAAATACGGTGTTACCGTTATAATTGAATAAATACGCATAATTATCATGATTGTCTGTCTAATCCTAAAAAATAGTATAAGTATGATATATGACTTCACATAAAAATATGGTAAATGATTTCGAAAGCCTTTTAAGCTTAATTTTTAATCAATATACGGCCCACGTGGTCGTGGTTATAAGCCGTTTGAAACCACGGATTTTGGTTTAAAACGGTTAATTTACAACTGTCATGGTAGCTTTAAAAGCTAACACTTAAAGATAAAATACTAAAAACTTTGTTAATTTGGCAATACTAAAAAAATATAATGTTGCCCGCCTTTTTTGCTCAAGATTTAAGGTTTAAGGTTTGATTCCACTGTGTTTTTGTACACGTGTTGAACGACACAATCAACAAAAAACCGTAAATCAGTGATGGTAATAGAATACCATCTCTTTGTGTTTCTTTCCGCTTGTAGTTCGTTCTCACTCTTTTCATTCGTGTCATATTTTCAAGCGAAAATTATAGTTTTAGTAAATTGTAGAATTTACAATTTTATTAGGATTTAATTAGTTAATCAATTAGTTAAGTTTGTAGTAGTACTGTTTCTAGTTAACCCTAAGTTATAATGGCTGATTTTCTGGAATCTGAGGCAGAGGAAAGCGAGGTTAGTGAAAAACTTCATCGAGCTTGTGTTCGTGAAATGGGATTACGATTGCGTAGTTTCTAATGATGGTTGTTGGATGATTGTAGGTTGATTCTGAAGACGAACAACCAGCGGAGCGCAAGAAGCCAAAGCGCAAAGCTGCTGTGCAAAGTGACGATGAGGACGAGGACGAAGAAGGTATTGTTGACATCGTGCACTTTCTCTTGCGTTAAAGTCATTTTTATCATTTGGTAAACATAATTGCGTGACTCCGGGCGGTTATGTTGATAGACGCCGTTTATGACGCTCAAGTATTCTGTAGAGATCATTTTCACTAAGACTGCAGTATGGGCCGAATTTACAGAAACCCATTTGACACACTTTTCTAGCCATGTGACTAAATCTATTTTACAGTTAATTTGATGTACCCTGTACCAGTCTCTGCAGTACCAGTTTTTGTGATAGATTCCTTGGTAATGTTTTTCTGCTCATTTGGTCATCCTGATATTTGACTCCCTCTTAAGTTATGCAAAGTTTCTTTGCATCTTTAGGTGCCTAACTTAATAAGCAAACCCTATTAATTTAAATACTTAAATAAATGTATAAATATTTTGTAAACTTATCATAAAAGAAAGAATCAAAATTATTGTAATTAAAACTTGCAATACAATAAAAAAAACATTGCCAAAGAGAAATGACAATGTAAACATTGGTATAGTTTAAAGTTTACACAAATTGTTACTTAAAATTATTACAATTTCACAGTCTTTATTGTAACAAACTAAAACTTGTCACCACCAGTTCTTTTACATGACATAATGTAACATCATGCCTGTAATCTCCGAAGGGTAGGACACCCACATTTTGCCAGTTATGTTTAAGTCCCATGTAAAAGGAGGAGAGCTTAATGCTATCAACTGGGCACAAATCCAGACTCTATGGCTGTTACTGAGAAATTTCTGAAGGAAAAACCCAATAATACTTTAACATGGCTGTGGTATATTTTATGTTGAAAAATCTACTTAATTATTAAAAATGTTTCTTTTAGATGATGAGGAGCGTCTCCGAGAAGAACTCAAAGATTTGATAGATGATGCTCCTATAGAGGAGTCAGGAAGTGATGGAGAGGATTCAGATGCTAGTGCAGGACCAAAGAAAAGAAAGAAAAGTGACGATGAACTGGATGATAGATTAGAAGACGAAGATTATGATCTTATTGAAGAGAATCTTGGTGTCAAAGTTGCGAGAGTAAGTAATGTTTAATGTGATGCCAAATATGAATTTATGTATGTTTGTGTTTTTATAGACATTAAATTAGTTCTGCCAAAATGTACCAACCCACATCAAAATTTTGCCCATCCTCTGAGTAATGAGTATGTAGCAATGAGTTTGGATTCATTTCAATTCCAAGTATAAGCTATAGATGTAAATGGACTGATTTTACAGCACAGTAATATACCATAGCTAGAATGTTGGATTACTTTAAGTTATTTAACTGAACTAATCAAGAGATTGAGGGTGGGCTCATTTTGGCAGAACTCTGCCCAATGAATCACGCATGCACAAAAATTCTTAGGTAGGATAGAATAGAATCAGAATCAGAATCAGAATCAGAAACACTGACACAAGCTAAAGTCACAGACTTTTTTTAAAGTTCAGACTTTTGGTCAAGTCATAATACTAGGGTCTACTTTAGGAATGGACTAAATAGATAACGGACAGATGATTAGTCCTGTACAAGCTACACTATTACTGACAAATACAAGAACAGACTGGCTGTTCTTGTATTTGTCAGTAATAGTGTAGCTTAACTCAACTAAGGAAACTCAACAAATATTCTATCGTTACACAAGGTGTGCAATTTTCCTAAACTGATAGCGATAGATGATTATATTGTATAACGGGCTGGTGTTCACAACTCCACGGCCATAGCGCACCGATAGATGATACAATGTATGGTTTTCCAACAGAATAAATTCAAGCGTCTGCGCAGATTGGAGGATGATGATAGTGACAATGAAGGGAATGATGACCCGGAGCTGGAGAGAGAAGTCATTGCTGAGAAGTTATTTGTTGGAGGATCAGATGAGGTAAGTCAGAATTTTAAGGTTATTTCTTAACCCAACAAATGTCTTATGAAAGGCAAAATGAAAAATGTATTTGAAATGACAGTAAATATATATTGTTTAAAACATGGAGCTCTTATGAGGAGAGGGGAGACTGAATGCAATTGCTTCAGAGGTTAATGAGGCTCTGATTTTCTGAAAGATAAAGTACCAAAATAGATGAAGAGGGCATAGCATACCCACCCTGTAATGTTTCCACTTCTGGGACACATACCTCCTCGTTATGAGAAGGAGAAGCTTACCTTTATTTAGTTTTTGGTATTTAATTTTGTACATGATGATCTTCAAACGGCTGAGCAGATTTTCTTGAAACATAGCTAAGAACATGCTTGATTAAGACACGCTTCAAATGAAAAATAAACGGTGCATGTGTCCAGGAGCTAGGATGCTATAGACAGACACAAAGATTCACAGATACACACTTCAAACTTATTTGACAACTGTTTTTTGGTTGGGGGTTAAAAGTTAAGCTTGGCCCCTGTTTATTAAATAATTCCATGAACACTTTTTTTGTCAATTTGTTGTTAGTTATTCCAGTCAATCACATTACTGTATTTCTCTATACTTATCTTAATCAAGGTTTTCTCTCAAAACTGGCAATAGTCTGTTAATGTGAATTTATCTATTTGGGGGCTTGTGACTAATGATTGTTGAACTTTAGGAGGATGAAAACCGGTCAGAATCCGCGGCGCCGCGCGGTGAAGCTGAATACGATGATGACAACGAAGACTTGGAGTCTGATGCAGATGACTTCATTGTAGATGATGATGGCAGACCCATAGCTGAGCGCAAGAAGAAGAGGAAACCTATATTTACTGATGCGTAAGTGTAGGAAAAAGGGCTTAGGCCACACTCACTGTGTATGGAAAAAATATGATCTTCACCCGGAGAGAAATTTTCTTTAGTGTCATTGAACTCAATTATTAATATATTAAAACCATATCGGTTATGTGACGAGATCACGAATATCGGTTTATCAAGAAACATGGCAAGAGAAGAATTTCACTAACTTAAAATAAATTTCCAAAAACATGTCTTAGTATAAACACAGTAATAAATAACATCTTGTTATTATTTTTGTTTTTGCTCCAAGTTTCAGCAATAATAACAACCAAGTAACAGAACTTAAAAAGTTTTAATAATAATGTAATCTGTCTTGTTTCGACTCACTAGCAGATAACATATTGTAACCTAGCAGTAGGTAATATTTAAGGCTACTTTTGTTATCTCATCCTGTTTTTAACCCATGTTATGCTTATTGTATTAGAGAGATAGATAGATGGAATATACTATATTGTTCACCATAATTGGTAAAACAGCTCTTTGACAATATTGCTAATTCTTGGTTACCTCGATAATAAACTTTTTCTATTTTCTATCTGTCTAGGTCCCTGCAAGAAGGTCAAGACATATTCGGCGTAGACTTCGACTACGACGAGTTTGAGAAGTATGGAGAGGAGGATTATGAAGACGAAGAAGAAGAGGACTTAGATGAATATTTGGAAGACGAGGAGGAAGAAGGTAAGTGTTCATTGGATACCATAACCTGATGACAAGGCTGTTCAAATGTTAAAAAATTCTGGGAGCGGAAATGTGTAAGTGAAATTATCATTGGTGAATACAACATAGTTGTTGTTGTTATATTGTAAGCTGATATGAGATTAGAGAACTAAATTGATTGTTTTTTTGAATCTGGTGGTATTTATTTTATTTTACTTTATTGGGACATTTACCAGTTACACATTACAAAAAGTATGACAGAATAAATTTTAAACTAAATAAACGTGTAACCCACACCAATATCCGCAAAATAATGTTTTATAAAAATAGTTAAATGCGTGCATTAATATTAAGACAATTAAGTAAGTACTCATATGTGATTTAGGGATAATAGGTATTAGATAGCTATTTTAAAGATTCAATAGCCATCCTTTTCAACTTAAAGTGTGTAAGAGCGAAAATATCAAGTTCGATAAAATGTGTGTTATACGTATCTATGATGCGTGGTATGTGTGGATCACACAATGCTTAGGTTACCGACTTCTGCAATCTACGTTGAACTTAACCTCCAGCAAATGTTGATGGGAAATATCAAACAGCATGAACTTCCGTCCTTCCTTCGGTACTTGCGAATCAAACGACAATTTGTCTTGAAAACTGTTGAACGGGACAATTTGCTAAACTGTGTTTCTTTCATAGGCGAGAAGCGAAGAACAAAGAAAGGCAAACCCAAACGGCCCAGCAAGAAGTCTATATTCGAGATTTACGAGCCCAGCGAGTTGAAGAGAAGCCATTTCACTGACTTGGACAATGAGGTTTGTTATAAACATTGTCAAAACATGTTGAATGTTTTTACCACACCTTTTAAATGTATTCTAAAAACTATCAAACAAGATGCCTGCTGGCACAAAGGATAGCTATATCTGTAACTTAAGGTGGGAGCCCCTGGAAGTTCATTTAATTCCATTGAATTATTTGATCAAAAAGTCATTCAATGAGATTAAATGAAACTTACGAGGGTTGTATTGATAATTTTAATAATTATAACTCTGTAAAGCCATATTTGTTACGGTCGCGAATCATATTTTGTTTAACATACATCCTGAAACTGACCTGGCCCTGCAGTCTCGACATTAGATAGCGACAAAAATCGGTCGCTAAGTCGTATCCTTATTTAGATTTTCTACTTTATTTCGAAACCATAAGGTTGAAAATCTATTAAAGAAATTTGACATCGATTACACTTAACGACCGATTTTTGTCGTTATATTTGTCGAGACTGCAGGGCCTGCAAATTGTAAAAAATCTAAGAAATTTTGAATTTTGCGGGCTACCCTGGCGCTTCCCCTTTAATAGGTTAGAGTCAAAAATAATATTCTATCGTTCCTAACTCATAAGATATTAGACTAAATTCAGGAATACAAAGAACTTTCACAATTCACTAGTCTCGAACTAGAGCTGTTCATGATTCTTTATATTATGAAACTTCATAGCGCAACGCACCCTTATAGCCTTGACCTTTAGGGAATAACTACACTTATCGACGTGGAATCACCTTGAGCCGATCAAAAAGAGCTTTATGTCCAAGCAATAAATTCGAAAAGACTTCATTCGGACTCGTTTCAGATCGGGCGACGCGTTTTGACACTGCGCTTAACTAAATGAGACAAACGTGGCTATACGGGTTTACGTCAAGCCGATTCTGGGTGAACAATAATTGTGGTTACTACCCGATTATGTAAATGTAATTCTTCACAAATAATTATTCCATCTTAAACTCCCCTAACAGATACGTAAAACAGACGTGCCGGAGCGCATGCAAACCCGTGAGGTTCCCATCACGCCCGTCGAGGAAGGAAGCACAGAGCTAGAAGACGAAGCGGAATGGATATACAAGCAGGCGTTCTTGAAGCCGCCCGTGTCGAAACCTGATGCGCAGGAGGCTAGGGAGAGGACCCGCAGGTTGGTTTATGAGGATACTAGCTGTTACTCCCGGCTTCGCTCCTGTGATCTTTTTTGCTGTATGTGCCAGAGGAATCTAGCATTTTCCCAAGATAAAGTAGTCTTAACAAAAAAACAAATATTCTGATACGCAAATTACTCAATGCTAAAAGACGCGGTGTACAATTTTGTGTTTTGAGGAAACTTCCATGTCGTTTGTGCATCAAAGCCTGACTGATTTCACCATTCTCCTACCCTTACCCCAATTTATTTGGGGTCGGCGCAGCATGTCTTCTTCCATACGTCTCTATTACTCGTCATCTCAGCAGTCACCACTTTTCTTGCCATATCATGTTTCACCTGTGTGAAGACCAAAGAAACGATGAATGGACTGTTACATCCATCGTATCTTTGGTCTTCCTCTACTCTTATACCCATCCACATTCATACTCAAAACTTTCTTCACGACATTTTCCTCTCTCCTCCGCATCACATGTCCGTACCACGATAACCGATTACAACACAACAGAGCCTGACAGATTTCTAACATCGAAAATCCCACATTGTTTGATGAATGAAACCTTACAAAACCTCTTGACCTTAAATATATATGCCTATAGTAGCTTACAAGCCTATTGTAGACCTCTACTACGATATTAATGTATACAAATACATTCGCAGGGGTAACAGCACAATAACGAAGATCCGCCAAGCGCTGGACTTCATGCGCAACCAGACACTGGAGGTGCCTTTCATAGCGTTCTACCGCAAGGAGTACGTGCAACCGGAGCTCAGTATTAACGACCTGTGGAAGGTCTACAAGTATGATGCCAAGGTAGGTCAACAAGAATTGAGTTCAAAGTAAACCTACATTCACGCAGTTTTGCAGTGTAACTGTAAAGCCGAATTCAGACGCTTCACTAACACTCGTATCTATAGTCAAGTTAAAGAAATTACTTGAGTTTAGGTAATTACATACAAACATTTGCAATAGACAAGAATTAAAACGAAGTAAGAACCGTCAAGGAAAGTAAAGCTCACTTTTTACAGTTCTAACTTCAAGCAGTTACTGAAGTAGAGAATAATATATTTTATTTATTCAGGGAATATGTGTTGTTGGAACAGAGAAAACATAATACAAAATATTAACAATATTGCAGTCCATTGCATTATTCGCATTTAACAAAAGAAAATCTGGTAATGAGTGCCACTAGATAGGTAATAAATAATTACATCACATTAATAATAGATAATTATAGAAATAACAATTAGCAATTATTAAATAATTAAATAAACGAAATATTAATTACATCATGCAAAATAGAAATTCCAATTGATTTGATTGCTTTGCAACAGAGTAATAATTAACATTAAAAAAAAAAACTAGATTTGCTTACATTCCTAATAACATTATTGGTTAATAATAATTTCCATAACATTGGATTTAAATTTTGACTTTGAACATACAAAAATATCAATATTAACAAAATTCAATTATAAGATTCGACCATTCATATATCGTATAATGATCGTAAATAATTACTTCTGCTCAAGTAATCACTTTGACTTGTTCATATAAAGGGTGTATTGTATTGTATAACATAACGGGCTGGTTTCTGCAACTCCACGTCAAAGCGCATATTTTGCGTGCGGAAAAGGATGTAAAAAGACCCTTAACGAAGCCGAAAGGCACTTGTTCTCCCCGTCATTGCGATATTTTTTTTGTTCTAGACCATACCTGGGAACCTTTTAGTTACGGAGACATTGGGGGTCAAAGTTCCAACTTTTTCACAAGTTTTTTTTTTAAATACAGATGATTTTAATGTAAGATTTTTACTTTAAACACCTGCACGACCCCCGTACTATTCAATCCATCCATCAGCACAATGTTTTGAGTACGTTACATTGAGTCCTACCGTAAATAGTGATTTTTAACCCCAAAAAAGAAAGTCGTTTCCCAGCAAATTTTTTTGTGTAAAGTAGTTTAGTTTGATGTAAAGAATGCTTGGTTAACGGCTTCGTGAAGGGTCACACACTGTAATCGCGTTTTAGTGAATGGTACACACAAAAGCTGTTAATTTAATTTTCATTTCATGTTTACGTCACTGAAAAAAATACAGGGGAATGAGCGTTAAACTGCTTCTTTTGCTCCGTTACGATATGCGAGTAAAAGATGCTGAGTGCTGAAATCCAACATCGTTGGATTGGTTTACTAATTTATTTATTTATTTAAACTTCATGTACAAAAGTGGTACATAGGCGGACTTAATGCCACAAGGCATTATCCACCAGTCACACTTAGGGTCAAATAGGACAAGCATAGTGATAGAGTACAAAAAAATAAATAAGAAAAATACCATTTGTTAACATAAATGAATTCATTTTTCAATTTTGATTCATTTTGTGTTCATCACCAACAGGCCAGCCTGGTTGGTATCAACCACATTTTTATCAATCTTGAACTGTGATTATCTCTTTTCTATATCAGTGGTGCCAATTGAAGCAACGCAAGGAGAATCTGCTGAAACTGTTCGAGAACATGCGCGACTACCAACTGGACAAGGTGATGGAGAATCCCGACGCGCCCATCCCGGATAACATGAGGCTCATCAGGGATGAGGATATTGAGAGGTAAGAGAGTTGTGTAAGAACTTTGTGCCTAGGTTAGCTTATACACAAAATCTATGGTCAAACACATCCTGGAACCTACTGTAGAGGATGGTTATACCTACTACAAAAGTAAACTGTTAACAGTGCCAGTAAAATTTACTTGCTCTTGACCAGTACTTACTTTATATATCTTTAGTAAATGTAAATATTTAGAATCTGTACTGTAAGGGAGCCTGCCGTTTTGCCGAAAAGATTTTGACCAAATTTCATTACCCAAACAAATTTTAGCAACTTTTTTTTATACCATTGCAATATTTCGAATGATTTTAGTACGCATATTTTTATTTGGTCAAATTTTTACTTGGCAAAATATTACCAAGTATAATGTCATTATGGCATTTGGTCTTTACTCAAATGATTTATTACAGCAAACAATCTTCAGACAATAAACGTTTGGTGAAATGATTTGTTAAGACAAAAAATATTAAGGCAAAAATATGGTAGGTTAGGTTAGGTTAAAACTGTGACCTCCTACGCACGAGCCGAGCGAGCGTAGCGAGCGGTGCCGCGGCAGCGGCCGGCGAGTGCCAGAAACGACTTGCATTAATAGAAAAAAGAGATTGTTTTTAGTAGGTTACCCGGAACTGAACTATTTAGATTAGGATAATTACTTATTTAAAAAACAATGGTTAGGTTAGGTTAAAACTGTGACCTCCAGGAACGACTACATTATATAGAAAACAAAAATATGGAAAAAAACGCTACTAACTAAAAAAAAAGAATAGTTAATATTCATATTATTATAACCTGTTTAGAATTTGTCTTATTTGATTTTGCGTAAAAACTGTTATTCCAACTGAAATATTTGACTAAATAAAAAATGTTAAAAGTACTTGTTGGTAAACAAGTTATAGTTTAAACGTTCACTTCCCAAACATTAGGTTTGCGTTACAATTTTTTGTGAATAGATTTTTTGCTAAGTAATAATTTGGCAAATTAAATTATTCGAAAAATTTTTTGGGAAGTAAAAATTTGTCAAATTCCTTTCGGTCAAACAAGGGAGACCCGTACTGTAATAATAACACTTTGGAACTTAGACTAGGAATGAACTTATTGTCTCTTTCAAACCATATGTCACTCTACTTTTAGTCTGTTATTGGCAATTCCTCGTTATATCTTCTTTTATCATAAGATTGACTTGAAAAATTACTTATATTCTCCATAGGTTGAAAAACGTGCAGACACCTGAGGAACTCCGCGACGTGCACACTCACTTCCTTCTATATTACTCCACCGATCTTCCAGAGATGCAGAAGGTGCAGCGTAATAAAGAGAGGAAGAGGAACTTGGAGGAGAAAAAGTGAGTCCTTCCTTTGTTAAAATTGAGTGTGAATTACTGAAATTGAACCCTTATGTCAATGAAATTAAAGTATCTGGATGTGCGCTCATGAGTTCGGCTATCGCTTGAAACAAATCAGTAATAGAACTCTTTGCTGCTGTATGTTTTTGCTGATACAAGCAACTTAGGGGTCAGTTTCGAACTTTGATTTGGCTTAGTAAGCGATACATACGAACATGAAACTTATTTTTAGACCAACAATGTCTATAGTCGTATATTAATGCTTACATTTTCAAATACGAATATAAATATTGTTGGTCTATCATATTTTTTTCACGTATGTCGTACATATTCGTGTAAGACGCTTACTTAGCCAAATCAATTCAAAACTATATTTCTGAGATGCGTCAATTATTGCAATTTAATCCCTATGTTAAAGCAAAAAAAGTCACATGCATTTTCAACAACCACCACACTTATTCCCCAGGCGATTAGCACGTGAAGAAGCCGATAGGAACGGCGAGGACCCTGAAGAAGCAGCAGCCGCAGTGGAAGCGGCTGAGCCTGATGAGGAAGAGGTCTCGGAGGTCAAGTACGCAGTGAGGTCGGGGCCGTATGAGTTGTGCAGGAAGGCGGGAATTGGTGAGTGATGATATCTTTGTAATACTTTAGGAGGATCATTTCCAGTAGAGTTCTTTCTTATCAAATTTAATAATACACTTTATCTTTGGTAGCAAAAGTACTAAGTTTTACTTGCACAGACACATACATCAATTGGCACAGAAGACGTCCTCGGACTTGTTCGAGCGTTGTCGCGCAATTTTTTGCATTTAATTAAACAAGTTATTCAATGTTATCAGAAAAATGTTTTCTCCACTCCTTTTGGTCTGGTCCGACCAATTACTGCAATTAAATAAGCAATCGTTCCATCACAGGTTCCCGTCATATATTTTATTGTGTATAATGTTGGATTCGTATTTATACAGAACCTCTGGTGAAGAAGTTCGGTCTGACTCCGGAGCAGTTCGCGGAGAATGTCCGCGACAACTACCAGCGACATGAAGTCGAACAGCAACCTGTACCACCGCTTGAAGCCGCTGCAGAATATGTGAGTACCTTCTACTTGACTATAATTCACTATTCTCACTTTAGGTCACCATCACAGTGTTCATTTCCCTAGCCATATTATGATCATATCATCTTGTAAATAATCGATCCATGTTTTCTTTAGTCAGCTTCTTTTTAAATTTTTGTTCTAGCAAAAAGTTTTGTTAGCATGAAACAATATGGTAAAAAAAAATAAAAAAAAAATTGCACAAATAAGACTAACATTGCAATATTAACATTAAAATACACACATGAATCCAAAATAGCCAAAAGCCGTTACTTGCTATAAAGTTATTTTCCATCTAATTAGCTTAGCTCAGATAGCATCAAACTTCCGACGTCCTCATACCATTAATAATTTAAACTCAAATAAACTGTGTATATAATAGACATGTATTTTTTCCTCCTAGACTGGTTCAATCGGCTCAGCACAGGAAGTGGTACGCCGCGCAGTTTACATGTGTGGCGTGCAACTAGCTCGTGAACCGTTGTTACGAACAACGTTGCGAGACGCGTTGCGCGACCGTGCTACACTCACTGTGAAGCCCACGCAACGAGGACTGAAGGAGATTGACGAGAACCACGCGTGTTTTGGGTAAGTTGCTGTAACGTAGGTTGTTGCATGTAGCGAAACACGTTGTGAGACGCGTTGCGCGACCGTGTTTCACAGATACGATATAAATGAAAACGAAGGTTTTTGAGTTGTTTTGCATGAGTGTCTAAGTGCCGGCATAACTATCTGTTATCGAGAGTTCGATTGAAGATCGGGTTAAACACTTTTCTCAAACGTATGACGCTCTACAGACCCTCATTATTAATTAAATAGTCTTTTATCACGCCCAATCTGTAATGGTCCTAAACTAAAAACGTCAATGGTAATATTTATGTCGTATTTAAAACATATTATATTAGTATTTATTTTCCCCTACCACATTTTAAACGTTTTCTCATAACTCTCTTCTCGCTAAAACCTCAAGAAATTCTTTCTGCATACACAGTATGAGATACCTGAAAAAGAAGCCAGTACGTGACCTGTCCGGTGATCAGTTCCTGAAACTATCGATGGCTTCGGAGGACAAGCTGCTTGAACTGAACATTAGTGAACAGATCGAAGGGAACACCACCATCAACTATTTGGAGGAGATCAAAGCACTTTATCAAAAGGTAATTTTAAGAATCCTGTATTTGTTGAAACAGTCGTTTTGAACACCTCGATACAAGTTAGTTGAAACAATTGGCGCGAGTGAATTTCGTGCAACGTCCTATACCCCTATAGGACGTTGCCTATTCGCCTCAGTTCAGGTCATTCTTTAAAATTTGACGGCTAATGAGAGCCACAGGGCAAATAACGACTTTTTTGAGCCTGCGCTTCCGCGGTTTTTAACTACTAACACTTTGCTGGCGACTTTAACCGCTTGGTTTTTGGACTGTCCTATAAGTAATTTCATGGAGTATTTATATAAAGAAAGAAAGAGAAAGCATTGAATAGACTCTCACAGGACAAAACAAAAAAAAAGGGTAGAATTAGCAATAAACAAAAATTATATAAAAAAAGTAAACAAGAAAAACATAAAATAAATATATCTCTTTTAGAACGAAAAATCAATTCTTATTTTCTCCTAGGACGAGTTCGCTGCCACAGTAGAAGCTTGGAACGAGCTGCGAGCTGAAGCTGTGACCATAGCTCTCACCAAGATTGTGATGCCGGAGCTGAGGCGAGAGCTACAGGCTGTGCTGTTGCAGGAGTCCAAGGAATATGTACTTAAGTGAGTCTGCCCACCGGCAACTAATCTTCCGGGATATCGGGTATCCAAGGGGTTGATCAACTCTTCACCTGACCAGAAGGCTGGCCTTTTTTTGCATAACACCGCCTGTCCTGGGAATCGACTTTTTCATTGCTCAACTATACCTAGAATTATTTTGTTGTGCAGATGTTGTCGCCGTCGGTTATACGATTGGCTGAAACAGGCGCCGTATGAATCCAGAGTGTCAGATGACGACGATGAAGAGTGGTCGGATTCTAATGGTAAGTTTTAGACATCACGATACGATATAAACTTCAGCAGCAGGCTTATAAACTAGACGACTTGTAAAAAAGTATTTGCTTATTTTCAAAATTTCGGCATTATTTTAGTTTTGACCTTTCTTTCTGCATCAGTGCTCTTAACTGTTTCTTTTTGATTTACTGTTTCAAAAACAAAAGTCGTTTATTTCGAATAAGACTGATATCAGCACTTTTTGGACGTCAAAACTACATGGAACAGTTCCCCAAAGCGCCTACCCTTTACCACTTCCGAAAGAACTTCCCAGTATCTTTGTGTAGTTCTTAAGTCTGGCTAAGGTCTCGCTCTTAACCTTTCGTGTGCCGGAACGTAGATCTACACGAGACAAAATGACTTTTTAATTGTGTCTGTATAGGCGGCATACAAGTGGTTAAGTTAACAACTATTCCTCTCAGGTCTCCGTGTAATGTCAATCGCATACGTCCCGGATAGACAACACAGTGCGTTCGCGTGCGTCGTGGGGGGCGGCGGGGAGCTAGCGGACCATCTGCGTCTGCCTCATCTGCTGTACCGACGGAATGCTTGGGACGCGCTCGAGAGACAGAACAAGGAGGCCGACATGACTGCGTTGCGGAGGTAAGTTTAACAAGGGATGGCTAAGTTAAAAAGCTAAGCTAAAAAGCTGAGCTAAAATGCTAAGTTAAAAAGCTAAGCTAAAAAGCTAAGCTAAAAACTAAGCTTACATTATATTGTATTCCCGTTTTTAGAGTGTACTTTTTTGTACACCAAAAAGCTAAGCCAAAAAAGTTGATCTAAAAAGCTAAGCTAAAAAGCTAAACTAAAAACTAAGCTTACATTACATTGTATCCCCGTTTAAACATTTATATTATCTTCACAGATTTATTTTACGCAAAAAACCGCACGTCATAGTTATCGGCGGTGAGTCTCGCGAGGCTCTAAACGTGAAAGCTGACGTGTCGGAGTGCGTGCAGCAACTTGTCGAAGACGAACAGTTCCCCAGGATACCAATAGAGATCGCGGATAATCATATCAGTAAGATCTACAGCAACAGTATTAAGGGACGGGTAAGTAATGATTGTGTTTTATTAATGAATCAGGCAGTAGCACAACTAGTGACTTAATCAGGCTTCAAAAACTTCTTGAATACATTCAATTCATCCATCGGCACAATGTTTTGAGTGCGTTATATTGACTCCTACCGTAAAACTTGATTTTTTCATCCTAAAAAAAGTCGTTTCCCAGTAATAATTTTTGTGCAGAGTTATTTAGTTTGATGTACAGAATGCTTGGTTGACGGCTTCGTGAAGGGTCCGTTTACACCTTGTATATTATTATTGTGACCAGTCTTGATCTAATTTTAGAGCACCTAACTTTTCAAACCATTTTTAAAACCTCTTAGTCCAGAAGGTTACTGATCAGGAAATTGCAATACGTTTCTTGTCAACCAATCTATTAAAACGCATTGCCCATACTTCTCAAAATCTCGCTTTATCTCGCTTCTCTCTATTTTTTTCACCTGTCTTTGTTATTCAACTTATGTATATCGAGAGTTCAAAAATCTTTTGATTTGTCCACAGCACGATTTCAGAGAATACCCCGACATTCTCCGTCAAGCTATCTGCCAAGCGCGCTTCCTCCAGGACCCTCTCATGGAAATATCACAACTATGCGGCCCAGACGAAGAAATACTCTGCCTCAGATACCACTCCCTTCAAGACCAAATAACTAAAGAGGATTTACTTGAAGGCATAGAACTCGAATTTGTGAACAGAGTGAATGAAGTTGGTGTAGACGTCAACGAAGCGGTCTTAACGGGCCGAGGGACAGAACTTCTACAGTTTGTCTGTGGTCTAGGACCAAGAAAAGCACAAGCTTTAATAAAACTCTTCAAACAGACCAATCAGAAACTAGAAAACAGAACACAACTCGTCACAGTATGCCACATGGGTCCAAAAGTCTTCATCAACTGTTCAGGTTTCATCAAAATTGATACAAGCAGTCTCGGTGATAGTACAGAAGCGTATATAGAAGTGTTGGACGGGTCCCGAGTACATCCGGAAACGTACGAATGGGCCCGAAAGATGGCGGTCGATGCGCTGGAATACGAAGATGAAGACGCCAATCCGGCCGGAGCTTTAGAAGAAATTCTAGAAGCACCCGAAAGACTGAAAGACTTAGATTTGGACGCTTTTGCAGAAGAATTAGAAAGGCAAGGTTTTGGTAATAAGAGCATAACACTGTATGATATTCGAGAAGAACTAAATTCTAGGTATAAGGACCTTAGAGTTGCATATCGCTCGCCGACTGCTGAAGAATTATTTGACGTTCTAACTAAAGAAACGCCGGAGAGTTTATATGTTGGCAAGATGGTGTTGGCGTCAGTAGTTGGTATTACTCATAGGAAACCGCAGAGAGAAATGTTGGACCAAGCCAATCCCGTGAGGAATGATGAGACTGGACTGTGGGAGTGCCCCTTCTGCCACAAAAATGACTTCCCTGAGCTTTCTGAGGTAGGTTTAACAATTACTTTGAATTATACAACTGTGAAGTTTGTTTTAGCAAGTGTATTACATGAGTTGCGTGTCTATCATCGCAATTTGAATCTAACAGTAATGAGATACATGACGTTCGCTCCTCTGTTTCTTCAACGACTATTCATCAAGATTCTTTAATTTTTTTTTCTGAAACTTTCTAATCTATCGCTGATTGTATTCGGCAGTATTTTTTTAACCGAAGCAATAACAACACTTATTCGGCTTTCGTTTAGCTTGTGCCGGTCGGTAAACTCCGTTTGACATCTACCAGCGATGAACCTTCTGTTCGGCTTAGCATAATTTGATCGAAGCCGAACGGCTCTATCTCTAACATATAATAAATTGGAATATGCCGCTTGTTTGTGCTGAATCATGCTTTCCGATTTCCGTAATTGTCTGTAACGGCCCTGACATAACCAATTTCTAGCTTTATCAATAAAATTTAACTTTCTTTACCTCCATCAGGTATGGAACCATTTCGACGCCGGCGCATGTCCGGGTCAAGCGACAGGCGTCCGCATCCGGCTCGACAACGGCCTCTCCGGCTACATTCACATCAAGAACTTATCAGACCGACACGTGTCCGACCCGACCGAACGCGTGCGGATCGGACAGACCGTACATTGTAGGATACTCAAGATAGATGTAGAGAGGTTCTCTGTGGACTGTTCTTCGAAATCGTCTGACTTGTTAGATAAAAATAGTGAATGGAGGTAAGTGAATAGAATGTTATATTTTATAGTAACGTTAAGTTGTCTAAGTTGTGATATAAAGTTCAAGGTATTAATTATTCCTAGCACAAGTTATATTTACTAATAAAACTATACAATATTGGCAATTTCGTAGTTATCACTCGAAAATCTCGACAATCTATGGGCCTCGATCTGATGTATTAATTCTCTGTTTTATAATGTTGGGCATTATACAACAGAGCTTTGCCATTCTTGGGCAAAGTTTCGCCTAAAATCCATTGCTATGTAAAACAAAATCTTCGTTTTACACAGCAATGAATGAAATCTTCCGTAAGCAAAATACGTGCTTTGGACGCGTAGTTGCGGACACACCCGTTTTACAATACATACAAAACGAAATTTTATAGAAACACAGAAACTACATTCATTAAGCTTAGACTAAAAACAGTCACACAACATATAAAGCGCACTTGTGTTCAAAAACACGAGCGCAGTTATTTACTTTACCAATTTTTTCAGACCACCAAAAGATCCGTACTACGACCAGGAAACTGAAGACAAAGACCTCCGCAAGGAGAAAGAGGCCAAACAGACTAAAGAACGGATGCAGTACGTGAAGAGAGTCATCGTGCACCCGGCCTTCCATAACATATCCTTTGCGGAGGCCGAGAAACTCATGGATAAGATGGCGCAGGGCGAGGTTATTGTTAGGCCGAGCAGTAAGGTATGTGTACCATCAGGAACATTCATGTCGGCCAAAGGTAATTGTAGATAGCGCGACAATGGCAGGTCTCAATCTGACTAATGATGTCAAGCAATTTTGAAATATAAAATGACATTAACAGATCTTCAACCAATGACGAAGGAACTGGCTATTCCAACACCATTTGTCTTAAAGTTATCTTTATGGGTTTCACAACAAATAGATGTGATTTTGTAGAGTAAAAAAACCCAATAAAAATTAAAAACATATTTAAGTTCTGTCACAGTGTTGTGAACGGCAATAAATGATGAAGATAGCGCCGTCTTAATCGGTGTTTATCAATGATGGATGTTAATGTTGAATCTTGTTCTAGGGTTCGGATCACCTCACAGTGACTTGGAAAGTAGCTGAAAACATATATCAACACATCGACGTGCGAGAAGAGGGGAAAGAAAATGCCTTCTCATTAGGTTTGTAAAATCTACTTTTGTTTTTGTTGTATGATAATAATGAAAAATATTCGTTAAAATGATATATAACTCATGTATTTTTTGCAGGTCGAAGTTTATGGATCGGAGGTTCAGAATTCGAAGATCTCGATGAAATCATCGCACGGCACGTGACACCCATGGCGGGGCACGCGCGCGACCTCATCAGCTACAAGTACTACAAGCCGCTGCTCGGCATGCGCGACAAAGCCGAGGAAATCCTCAAGGACGAGAAGTCTCGCAACCCCAACAAGATCCACTACGTCATCTCCGCCTCCAAGAACTACCCAGGCCGCTTCTTACTCTCCTACCTGCCGCGCGCGCGCGTCACTCACGAATACGTATCCGTCACGCCCGACGGGTACAAGTACCGCCAGCGCACCTTCGACTCGCTGACCGGCCTGCTGCGCTGGTTCAAGGAGCACTTCCGGGAGCCCCCGCCCGTGGCCACGCCCGCCGCCCGCACGCCCGCCCGCACGCCGCACATGACGTCCGCCTACCACACGCCGGCCGGACACACGCCCGCCTTCCACACGCCCGCGCACACGCCCGGCCCCGCCTACGTCAACACGCCCTACACGCCGTCCGCGCAGACGCCGTACATGACGCCGTTCGCTGCCACGCCGCGCCAGCCCGAGTTCATGCCGCCGCCCGGCCGGCCGCGCCCGCAGCCCGCCGCGTACTCCGAGCCCGCCGACTGGCAGAAGGCGGCCGAGGACTGGATGCGCCGCAACAACCGCGAGGCGTCGGCCACGCCGCGAGCGCCGCGCACTCCGCGCGACCACCCGTCCCGCGAGCACACGCCGCGCGAGCACACGCCTCGCGATCACACGCCGCGCGAGCACCACGCGCACGCGCACATGCGCACGCCGCACGGGCACACGCCGCACTCGGGGCGCTCGTCGCGCGCGCACTCGCTGCGCTCCACGCCGCACACCAACACGTCGCCGCGCAGCATGTCGCTGGGCGACGCTACGCCGCTGTACGACGAGAACTAGCGCGTCTCACTCCCTCGCAACACAAAAACAAACACGCAACAAGTGTCGGCCGAGCGGTCTCTCGGCCCGAGGATGTATGCAGTATATTGCTAACGTTGTTCCCCTGTTACGTTTCCACACCTGTATAAAGTCCCTCGTATATATAGTTCCGAACTAGGCCTCGTTCACTAGATAGGTGGTAGTCAAGTGCTCGGCCCGCCGGAGACGCGGGCCCGCGGCCGAGCTAGTAGATAGCTAGAATCCGTTTACGATGTAAATTGAGAGTTTTGACTGTGTACTCTTGTTATCGTGCCGACCTTCGTCGTAGTGCCGAGCCCAAGCTCTATGGCGTCTCGACAGACATTGTAAAGGTAATTATGCTTTGGAACCCAAGCATATTGTGTCCACTGTTCTTAAACTATGATAAACCTTATTGACATTAATGTGTTAATAACTACAGGAATACGTAGCCAATTGATTTATTTTTAAATCTATACCAAGGATGTTGGTAGTTCATGACAATGGAAAATATTAAAGTTAAGACTGCTTTCATATAATGGTCAAATGCATAAAAATGATCTATAACCGTGCGATGAATTAAACATAGTTCGTTATGCTGCATGTGGCGACTTTTGTAAGGTTTTAAACTTTTTATATCTTTGTTGCATATATTTTATTTGACGCTTATTTGAAAGCAAATTAAAATTATTTAATTAAAAAGCAATTTATTTTGTATTACGACTAATACGACCCAAATAGCAATAATGATTATGTGTCGTGTTTTCGTTAATGATAATTTTGTCAAAAACAAAAACTCCACAGGAAATGCCTTAGCTATGGTTAGTGAGCAATGGGATCTTTCATAATTTATTCACGACATTACTCTTGGAAAATAATAAAAATTATGACGATTCGAAAAAGCAGTTTTATTTAACACTACTTGCCAAATGTTGATCGATGGAGAGGGAGAGGAAGACCAAAGGACAGAATCTGTTCAACCATCTGATGGTTGAATTGTGTGAGGAATGATATGAAATAAAATGGAGTATAATGATAGCGTAACGGTTGACAAAGGAGAATGAATGAAAAAAACCTGTTGCTCCAACCCCAAGTAACATGGGACAAGGGCTGGAAGATGATGATGACTTGTCAAACATCATACTTTTAGGGTTGAACCACATCTATTAGCACGGAGTCGCGGCGAATCGATGTGGTCCATCCAACCCTTGCACAACTCTTTAAGAAAGTGAAGAATATAATTAAGTACATAAACAACCAGCAAGTTCAGCAATTTACTACTTAATAACAGGTTAATTCGTGATTTATCTCGGCTCTGCATGGGACGGGTCGCGTGCTTCATTCTCTCATGGAACAATTAAGGGTTGCGCCTTACCTGGCAGCACGGAATCGTGTTTTTTTCATACTCCTATCCTTTTCTGTCGCTCAGAATCTTCATTTGCTAGAGCGAGAAACAGCGGGAATTATAATCATTCCCGCACGCGGCAGCATCGACGCTGTGCTCGGCAGCAAAATCTATACTTAATATTATAAAGAGGTAAAAATTGTTAGAAGTTTGTATGTAGGGGTAATCCTCGGAACTACTGATCAAATTCCGAAAATTCTTGTACTAATGGCAATCTGCATTATCCCCGAGTGTCATAGGCTATATTTAAAACGTTCCTAAGGGATAATTTCCGACTATATCGCGCGAGAAGCCGCGGGCAAAAGCTAGTTGTTTTATATGACGGGTAGACTCACTTGAAATATCATCATCTGCCTAGCCTTTTCCCAATTATATTGGGGACGCCTTCCAATTTAACCGGACGCAGCTGAAGACCAGTATTTTACATGGAGCGACTGCCTATCTGACCTCCACAACCCAGTTAGTACTGGGTAATGCGACACCCCTTGGTAAGACTGGTTGTCAGACTTTTTGGGCCACTGACTACCTAACGACTGTCAAATATCTACAAATGACACCCGGGACCAACGGCTTAAAGTGCTTTCCGAGGCACGGAGGAATCTCGGTATGTAATGGGTCGTCACCCATCCACAGACCAACCTAAGTAAGCACGGCTTAACCTAAAGAGCGCCCCCGAGCTCCTCACTTAGACTCACTTGAAGTATGTAGCTGACTAAATCAACACACTGTTTAACTTACTTATTTGCATTTAACTCCCGTTGTCACTAACATTAAGCGACACCAAAATGAATGCCTAACTAGTATTGCGCTATTGGAATTTCAACTCTGTACCCCAGGCTGAGCGTTAAAAATCGAATATCTAACGCGCTTTTATATCAGCAAACATTTAGGTGTCACTTAGTATTTGTTAATAGGGGGAGGGGGGGGGGGCATTATTTCCACTGATTAAGAGAGACATATGTAAAACTGGTCTAAAATCACAGGATGTGTTAGTTGAACGCTAATCTTCTGTAAGTAGGTACTACGTAAGCTGTCGAGAGGCATCAAGATCATTGCTCTAGCGTGTTTGTAATAGCTCTCGTGTGTCGTACTGTCGCGTCCGTGTTCAGTCGGAACAGGATCCGTGGTCGCGCATCGCGCGTGCGCTCTTCGTTTTTTGAATCGTATTTTCCGCGCGTGATAATTTTGTGAATTTGAATTAAATATCTATTAATTTATTAAAAAATATACCTTAGTGGGCTGTGGCCTGTCTCATTCATGCTCATAACTGGTATGTAATATTGACTTTTTTATGTTTAAAGATTATCATTTATTTAATTCGTTCCTCATAATATTCTTATTTTCTTCAAATCCAAGATGTATAATGTAATCATTCCTTATTTACTATGCCCAGTCTTGTGTTAACAAAACATTCATTGATAAAAAATAAGGCAGATATTTGAAAACAAATTAAACAGCCTACATATTACTACCTCGTTGGTCTAGTGGTAGCAATCGCGACAGCTGCTCTCCCCTTATTACATGGGTCTTAAACATAACTGGCGATTGGCGAAATGCGGGTGTACTCTTAGGAAGGTACCTCTCTGCCCTACCATTCGGGGATTACAGGGATGTTGTTGTGTTATATTACTACCTATTTAAAACTTTAGAATTTCTGAGTGGGCTTTTTAATTGAAGCTTACGATTGTCCGAGTGATGTCGGTCACCTGTGATTTAGGTTGTCATCGATAAGGTCACGAGTCGACTCGACCACCGACAAGTGCAACCAAACGTTAGCCTTCTAATCCACAGTTGGATGCAAAATTAATGCCACGCCTCGCTACTTAAACACTACTTCTCGACAAGTAAATGCTACGACTGGCTACTTACGCAAAACTGAGCTACGCGGTGCTTTATCAAGACGTAGGTAACACGCAGCATTAGTAATTTTCTTAAATTAAATTTTGAATGCAACAGAATCATGCTTAGATTAAAATATCATCTCACAGTGGAATATTGTTTTTATCGTACAAAAAAAGGTGTTTTGATTTAAGTAAATAACCTTGAAAATATCACGCATCGTCAAATCTTATACTTAATTTGGGTTTGACGACTTTTTATTGATAACACCGACACCCATCTTTGAAAACCTGTTTCCTGCGGTATACTGACTAATTTTATTAAATCTATTTTACGGATACTAGAGTGTTTGATACGAAGAACAAATCCGTCTCAAAGTATGGCGATAATTATTCTTTTTTATTTATTTCTTTACAATTCTCATACATTTTTAAATATTCCTTTAAAAAACAGTATAAAAACCTTTAAAAACGTATAAAAAATTGTAGCCCACCAGTATCAGGAAGTGGGTCCAATCCAAACTACGGTCAGGGCTCCAGAGAAAGGAACCTCCTAACAATACGAACCGTGTCCAGAAGTACTGCTTTCTGAATCAATCTTTTTTATTGATCATTGTTATAGCATAGGTATAAAATAATGTTTTTATGCAAAACGTGTTGTAAATGGTCTAACCATTTACCATATTGTATCTTAACACATAATTATTATTTAGATTAGACACGTTAATGTGTGCCGACAGCAAACATGTAATTTGAGGCACGTGAATTTAGAAGATTCAATACAAAACGTGTTTGTAGTTTTTGTCAAGAATTCAATCTTGGATTGTTTCTTTATTATCGATTGTAATTGCTGTGTTTTAAAACGTGATAGTTTATATCACGTTTTTTTGTTGTAGATCAAGTTCTAGGCGATCTATCTGTAGGTAAAACCTGTTGCTCTTCATAGCAATATGTTAGTGAATCTACAGGAATATTCACAAAAATATACTACTAGGTATGGTTCCAGCAAGGTCTTACCAAGTACTAACTGGGTTGTGGAGCTCAGATAGGCAGCCGCTCCATGTAAAATACATTTAGCAGAATCCGGTAAGACTGGAAGCCGACCCCAACATAGTTGGGAAAAGGCTAAGCAGATGAAGATGACGATAGGACTAGATATGGGGATATACCATACGATATGCAGATGAAGAATAATGCCCAGAGAAAATGGCCCTGACCTACAGGTTGCACGCGTGAGTTCGAAACTAGCCAAGTGCGTTACGTGAGAAAACCGGTAGATCCTATAAGATACTTAGAACCAAACGTTCGAAGACGTGACACCCAGCAACCCATACTAGTACCTCGTGGAATAGAGAATGTCTCAGCATGATGGTACTACTAGGCTGATTATGTACCTGCCGGGGCTGCGGGACTGTTCGAAAGAGATACCGCGGCCCTGGAACACAAAGGGCAAAGAAGGAACATGGATGGGTTTTAGTCAGTAAAAGTCTGACACTCCCTCCCACTCCACCCATGGCGGGGGAGGGGGGGAGTTATTTGATGATTTCCCATCCAAAAAAAAAGGTTGATTATGCTATGCTGAAACAACGCTTTTTCGGCAATGTTCTATCTACAGCGAATTTGGATACTAGGTAGCTGATATTGAGTGATGAATCAGCTGTGCACGAGTCGGTAATGCCGGTATATCATGCGCCAATCGTACGCTTCTTTTGAAGAGAATTAATAATTGTGTTGCCGGCAGACAAACCAGCAATTTTCCTATTAAAGTACAACTGATGTGCTCAACGGCTGCGTGGCTATCGAGGGCAAATCCAATGCACTTCGTCGTGCTGGGGCTATGAACTCTTTGTAGTGTGGTATTTAGTAAGTACAGCCAGTATCTTGCATTACTTACAAAAAAGTAAAGGTCAGGTAATACAGGGCACCTGACTGTTCACCCTGTTATTGTTGAAGATTATTTAGCAAACACTAACGCTTAGTTGACACTTCCCGTGACCCAAGGGCTGGCTTTTACCTTGGCCAAAGGCTTAGCGTTGCCATACAACGTGGCAACGCCGCCAGTCTTTTGGGTACATTACCAGTTGACAGCGTTGAGGAGGAGTTTTTTGACGCCATTTTTTAAGTTACTTACTTTAGGTTATTTTAATTTATTAATGTATTTAATATTTAAGTCTTGAACAAATAAATATATAGTAACACTAACATCACGCCTGTAATTCACGAAGTGTTAGGTGGAGGTGCACCTTCAGTATGTACTTAGGTACACTCACATTTCGCCAGTTATGTTTAAGTTCTATGTACCTAGCTAAGACTTAGTTATGCGAGATTGCCCGGAGAAAACCACATGGAGAGAAGAGTGGAAGGCTATAGGGGAGGCCTTTGCCCAGCAGTGGGACAATATAGGTTAGGCTAAAGAAAAAAAAAGTATCTAATAGAGGGAAAGCCTATTCTCATCAACAGGGCACACATCCAGCAACTACTAAGGAAACACCAAAGCCAACTACATCCTTATGGAAAAAATCAACAAAAGTTTTCCTACCTGTGAGTCGAACCCTTGACTGCATGCTCAGCAGTAGCGCTAGTGACCACTAAACCTATGAGGCAACTATTCAGATAATTAGCTATAATTTAACTAATGTCTATCTAATGCATTGAAGAAGAACCTTGACGTTACAAAGGTATTTCAACTCTTCGACAGTAAAAAGGTTACATTATTGTTGAGTTCATAAAGTACCGTTATTATTGTGTCATTAGATTTCTTTTATTCGTTTTACAAATAAGAATTATGGTAACGTATTACTTTAACGGTAACATTGCGTTTGTTGCCGTCTAAGGCTAAGCTGGCCTCTTAGTGACTGAAAATCCTAATTCAAGTTTGAGAGAGATAGCCGCCGAACTTTCTTTGTCTCACAAGTTGATCCGTACCATTTTAAATAATCACTTGGGTATGAAACATGTTGCCGCTCGGCTAGTCCCAAAAGACCTGAATTTTCTCCAAAAACTCAATCGCATAAGAATCGCTGAGGACATGCTAGAACGAGTCAATTCCGACCCAACATTCATAAAACACGTTACTGGTGACGAGACGTGGGTTTACGAGTTTGAGATGAAAACTAGTCAACAAGATTTGGAGTGGTGCCTTCCAACTGAACCAAAACCGGAAAAACCACGCCAAAGTCGATCAAATTCAAAGTCATGTTGACCGTTTTCATTGACTATCGCGGTGATATGCACTCGAAATTATTGCCGGAAGGTCAAACAGTAAATAAAGAATATTATGTGACCGTTATGCGGCGTTTAAGAGAGCAAATTCGACGAAAAAGGCCAGATTTGTGGAAAGAAAATTCTTGGATTTTGCACCACGATAATGCGCACAAGGCCATCATAGTGAACGAATTTTTGACCAAATCTCAACAAATACCATCGAGCAACCTTATTCACCAGATATGGCTCCAGTCAAATTCTTTCTATTTCCTAAACTCAAATTACCACTTCGTGGCACCCGTTTTCATTCGGCAGAAGACATCGAGAACTGAATTCAGCGTTTAAAAAATGTTTTGATGATTGGATTATTCGTTGGCGTAAGAGTATCGTTTCTGAAGGAGCATATTTTGAAGGCGATAAAATAACTTTGGATGAATAACTAATATATTTTTTGTATTATTGATCGTTTCCCGGTACTTTCTTGACAGAGTAGTATACCTATATTTTAATCACAACGATACACACCAAAAGTAAAGAATAAAAAGATGAACGATTTAAGTATAGTCTGATCATTCATAACCCGTTTAGTTAATTATTAAAATGTATTGTAATATTTTCGGGCCTTATAATAAAACCGGCGTTATTTAATAACAATAATATATGGCGCGTATCGTTAGGAGTTTCCTCTCTCAAGAGCCCTGACCACCGGCAGCTCGGACCCTGTTTCCGATGCTGGTGGGCTACTATTTTTTGTATTTTTAAATGTTTTTTATATTACTTTGTACAGAAATATTTAAAAATGTAAATCATATATGTTTAGAAATGAATAAAGGAAATAATATGTCATTCATTTCAGGTAACAAAGACCCATAACATATATATTTTATAGACTATCATACATATATCATACATATAATTTTAATATTAATGCTACGGTGAAAAACTGGTAGATATTTTAGTTTTTTGTATGGAATCCATTAGATAAATGTCATCGTGTACCTTATGAAGTGTGGGTGACTCCGTATTAAACAATCGAGACACCTTTGCTAGATAATTTATTATTTCTAGTTTTTGTGAGGTTTTCTTGTAACCTTTAAAATAAAAAGAAATAACTAAAATATAAAGTGACACCATCTCAAGGTTGTCTTATCTTAAACATAAATCTAAAACATTGGCCAACTTATAATTTGATTTTAACATAATATAAAAAACAAAACCATCTACTAGTTACCACTTCGTTAAAGATGAGCCTCTACTTATAACCAAAAAACGGGTACCTACATCACGCATTATTAAATTAAAAGTTTATTAATTTTAAATATTCAGTAAAAAGTTTACCTACTTCTTGCTTTACTCAAATTACTTACTAATTTGCTTTGAAAGCAATGTGACAAGTACTTGTTAGTGAAATTAAGGTATATTTCCTGCCGGGGCTGCGGGACTGTTCGAAAGAGATACCGCGGCCCTGGAACACAAAGGGTAAAGAAGGAACATGGATGGGTTTTATTCAGTACAAGTCTGACATTCCCTTCCACCCCGCCCAGAGCGGGAGGGGAGCGGGGGGAAAAAGAAAAGGTATATTTAACTACTTGGATATTTTGTGGTAAATGCCTATATCAAAGAGATTTTAAAAACACGTTGCTACAGAACACACAATTACGCATACAACGTTTGTTTGTAACGGTTAGATTTGTCTATCTATTAAATAGCTTTACATACTATTTACTGAAATTCATTCAACGGAACCTGACTGAACTGCTTCATTGGTCCAGTGGGTCTAGTGAGCATGAGGTCCTGGGTTCGATTCCCAGGCCGGGAAAAGTGTTATTGGTTTTTTCCATCAGGAATTTCTCAGGAGCAGCCACGGAGTCTGGATTTGTGCCCGGTTGGTGGCAACAGGCTCGGACTTAAACATAACTGGCGAAATGTGGGTGTACGCACTATTAGGTACACCTCTGCCTAACCCTTTGGGGAATACAGGACATGTTATGGAACTTGATAGATATTTTGGTTCAAGTAAAGAACTATGGTGTAACTTGTGTACGTGTACCCACGTACATACCTTGTTCGACGGATTACGAATTTACTGCATTACAAAATGATCTTGATCAAACAACTTTTGAATGTCCGTTGAAATACTTGAAATACCTGTAGCGGACCCCTGACCCCTGAGATTATTTCGCCATGCCTTCTCAGGGGTAGAGAGGTAGGAAATCTTGACACAAACTAGCTTAATTTTTGAAAATATGGCGTGTAAAAATGATTCCGATATCCTATTTACAGAATAAATGAAACTTCCTTTCAACTAAGATTTTTTTAAATTAACAAAATGTTATTTGAATCCAATATGTAAATTATTTAAAAAAAAAAATCGTCCAGATCGCTGTCAATAGAAAAAGTGCCCTGGCAGCATTGCCACGTTGGATACACACACAAAATGCTGATTCTTTGGCCGAAAAATAGGCCAGCCCTCTTGTCACGTGAAGAGTCGACCAACCGCTTGGCGATTTCCCGAAATACTAGGCTGGCATTCGGACATTTCGGATCCCATATATGACCCTAGTGTTTCAACCCTAAACTGCTCAAACACATAACTACAAAATTAAATACATTATACATTGATTTAAATAACCACGTTGTACTCTAAAATTATCTTCATTACATTAATCACAAGTCATTAAAAGTATAATTATAATATTATTTACAGGTCTTGATCTTCAAACAAGTTATGCAAAGTGGATTGGTTTCCACGTGCTATTTATAGTTTTTTTTTTGCGGTAACGTTTTTCGGGTATTTGGCGAGCTAGGCAGAAGATGCAGCATATTTTTTATTCATTAGTCTATGTCGAGGTTTAGTATAACGTAGTGTTATCGGCTAACAAAACCTTTAATGCGATGCTTTTTTGAGTTTTGTTACATTTTCTCATTGGAAGTCTGTGTCTGCAACACATTTTTTTCTTCCATTCTCCACTTATAACCTTTCATACTCGCTTTTAGGGTCCCGGATCACTTTGTGGTCCGTCTCTCTGTCCGTCTGTCAATACCCTTCTTCTCATGAACGCGTGTAGGTTTCAAGCTAAAATTAATATCAAATACTCAAGTCTGCTACCGCTTAGATCAGTGAAAAAATCAAACTTGAAAGTCAACGTGATCAAAAGATATGACCGTTTATGTCGCACATTTTGCGATTTCACAAGGGAATATAACCTATAGGGTACTTCCTGTTGACCTAGAATCATGAAATTTGGCAAGAAGCAATGTGTTACAGCAGATGTAAATAAAACCGTCTACATGTAGTTTAATTACAAAATACCTACAAGTTTATACGGTACCCTCGGTGCGCGAGATCCACTCGCACTTGGCCGGTTTTCTTTTTATCTTATCTTTGGTTTTTAAATTTAACTGAAAATAATGCGTAACAGGAATACAGCGTTTAACTATTACAGTATCATCTTATACAACCATCTGGTCATCAAAATATCTAATCCCACGCACTTAATAAAAAAATAAAGTGGACAGTTTACGAGTACTTACTTATTTTTGACTCTAATTGGCCATACGAGTAACTCTTGTTGTTACTATGGTATTTACAAAAGAGCCATTTATCTTCATGACGTAAAACTCAAGTTGTAAGATGTTTCTGTCACAATGTATTGGTTAAAAACGTGCTAGTTTGAATTGTGTGTTTCAGAGCGTTCACACTATTTTAATCCTAATGACTATGAGTGATGTTTTGATCATATGACAGTAACAAGTTGCTTCCTTATTCTGATTACAAAAGCTTTTTTGCAAAAAATAAAACCAACGTAAGTTTTTTTGTCACCGACTTCTGAAGCTAAAGTTATTTTTCACTTTTTTTACTCGGTGTTTTGTAGTCGGTTTTTTTTTTGCAAAAAAGTTTTTTATTTTCCATTTTAAGCTGTAAATACAAATATTTGCTATGCATAAATTTTTACATTATTAACAATATATATATTTCATGGTAATAGGCTTATCCCCAATCAAATGGAACTTAACATACCTAACTGTCGAAATCTGGGTGTACTGTACACATCTGCATACCCCCTCAGAGCATTCAGGCGTGATGTTATGTTATGGTGTTGTGTAAACAATAAACATCCAAGTTATTGCAGCAATCACGACGGATTTGCTGTCTACTATTGAAGAGTTCCATTGATATCTCCGAAGATGAGAATCAGATCTTCATCAAATTTAAACGGGAACTGACGAATTTATAACCTCCTCCTTTTGGAAGTCGGTTAAAAATAAGTAAGTACGGATCAGGTAGATTCTGTATTTTGAATTCCTTCATCGCTTTGAAAAAATACTAAAATCAATTGAAAACTGTGTGACAATAGAGGGCTTGCAAGATTTTTTATGAAGCCTGGCCGGCCTAACTTCCGCCATTTTAATTATTTTTCAAAGTTGCGGCTACGCATAACACCTATAATAATCGATAGCCGGTATATCCATTCACTGATGGCATCTTCAGCACAACTTTGAGCTCATATCTCGGAAACATGACACTTTAGAACATTTTGTCTCATACAAAAATGGTTTGTATTGATACCAGCTATCGATTAATATAGGTTTTACGTATGGCCGCAACTTTAAAAAAAAAATGGCTGAAGTTACGGCCATTAAATTCAAAAACCCCTTTGTTTCGATTCCGATGTTTTTACCTTCGAACTACATAGTTTATAAGTGCACGGGTCCACGTCCGTAACCGCGTAGCGGGTACGAGCTACGAGGTCTACGTACGGGAGTTTGAACGTAAGTCCAACGTGCCTACGGGCTTCAGGAGTTTCAGGACTGGGTCTAACTGCCCTTACTTCTTTTCAAACAGAACAAATATTTAATATGTTACACATTTTAATAGTTCCATAAAAGGTTTATTGCATATATTTACCCCCAGAAAAGTTGTCTTGTCAAGTGTGACGGATAATTAATCAACGATTATCTAAACAAAAACATTTACTAAAAAGATTGCAATGCGAGGTATTGAATATACACACAATAGTTTTTGTGAATGTTTTAACAAACTTTTTCTTGCTTTAAAATTAAGGATTAAAATCTGGTTTGTGCAAAAAAAGAGTGCCGTGGAATAAAAACAGTTGCACGTGACAAAGAATCAAATGTGACATAGAAAATATCTACAGCACAATTATATGACCATAATTTACAGTTTTTCCTCCAGTGTTTTCTGGTCTTCACTTTTCTTGTTATAGTTGTAGGTATGAATCCAATTATTATATGAATATAGCATTTATATGTATTTATGTTACTAGCTAGTAGACAGTAGGTGCTTATGCCTTATAAATAAAGATATCGTATTGAAACTGGCATATTGAACCGCATATTGAGCCCGAACACATGACAATGACATTGCACTGGGCCGCGTGCTGAATTACACCAAAATCTTTCTCAAAAAAATGTTTTCTCATAACTTTTTAGACTTATGTATCCTGCTTATGGTTGGAAGGACTTGAACGTTTGTATGAAATGACATAAGTCGTAAACGCTCTTAATGCTTTGTAGCTGCCGAAATTACATTGAAAATGTACCGATGATCAAAAGAATCAGTCAAAGACTATATAAATTCTCTATGGAATTGGCGAATGGGTAGAGCAATTGATCAAAAACATTCTAACCCGTTTCCACTTACATTATACGATACTCAAGTATTATTGCCCTGTTTGGATTGGCACTGAGCCGAGTCTTCAGTTCAAGATTCAAATCATTTTACGTCTCTAATATTTTCAAGAACTGGTTGTAGATAGGTAGGTACTTAAGTACCCACGTACTACCTACCAGTCTAATTATACTAGGGAGGTTAATTGATTTTCCTCGTTGTTAGGTACAGCGTCAAAATAATAGGGCCGAACAATCCGACACTTCAACTGTTAAGTATTCCGCTTCTTAATTGACGTCTTTAGTTAATTAATAAGGTCAAGGTGAGCTGTATCTTCCGCATTTATACCCAAATGTCAGTTTAGTAGATTAGGGAGATAAGACAAAATGCGCTTTTTACACCACTTGTATCGTAATGTAAATTATGTTGAAATATGTATGTTCACGCTAGCTTAACGATTATTTGATGAATACGGTCGAATTGTTATGTGGATAAAAAATTAATACGGTGTGTTTTAAAAGAATAGTTTGAAGTGGGAATACCCAAGTCACTCAGTTGGTCAATTTTATTTGTTTTATGTAAATCACCTATGGTCATTTGTGGCAACGACAATGTAGATCATGAAATCATAATAGTACCTAGGTAAAACGAGGAGACTGAAAACCTTGGATGACTGATATAAACTCAAAAGGAAATGTTTTCATTCAATTTTACTCTGATGTTGAGTAGTTTTTCCTCTTTCTTGTTTTACGGTAGATCATAATGAGAAAAAAGAAAAAAAAAATTACATTAAGTAATTATTTATTTTTATTTTATGCCCTAAAATAAAAATAAATAATTATGATTAGGACGGCAAAGCTGAGCCAGGCCTAGAAAGAGGTGGCGAGATGATCTAGACGCGCATCACGAAGGCTGGTTCGAGGTGGCGCAGGAGAAGAGTATCTGGATGGATTTGGAAGTGGCCTTTGCCCAGTAGTGGGACAAACAAGGCCTTACGGACACCAAATCCATAAACTTTGACCTTTTAGGCCCGGTAGTTACCCTAAAAAGGTTCCTACAAATAATCAGCTGATAGTTGCGTCAACAACCTTGTTGGCACATTATAATTTATAAATATAATACACGTGTAGATGATATTATTGCTTCTCTAAGTGTTAAAGTGATTGATTTTGTAATCATGTCGTTCAATTAAAAAATACATAGCTTGCGTACGTGAGACGTGATCGTTTTTTTCTAATGGAACACTCGTGATTATGAACTGTTTTCCGGCAAGGATTTTTGTGTTGAATAAAATAGTGGTTACTTTAGTTTTCCTATACGGTAAGGCTTTCATTTTGGATAATTATAAAACTGTTTTTTTTATTCGGACAAAACAGTCTAGAATTTTCGTTTTTTTTTTGTTAGCCCTTACTGCCCCACTGCTGGGCAAAGGCCTCCTCCATTCTTTCCACTTCTAACGATGGTCCGCTTCTTCTCGCCAATTCAAAATTCAATTTTCATTTGTCTTATTAAAATATTATTGTTCCTAGTAGCCAGGGCCAATTAAAGTAAACTATAAGTATAATGAAATCTTAGTTTATGTAAATATAAATATAATAAAGACTTATCTTGGGATTACTTTAAACGTTATCCGTGTTAATGCGGTCTGTAATACAAACAAGAACAGTCAACATATTAAGGTTGGTTTATTAGTTTATCTGTTCATATGTACAGAGGTCTTGTGAGAGTTCAAATAAGAAATAGAACAATGATCCATTTATACATATAACATAATGACATAATCAGCCTATAATGTTCCCACTTCTGGGATACAGGCCTCCTCTCTATCTCTAATGAGAGGGAATGGGCTATAATCCACCACGCGGGCCCAGTGTGGGTTGGTTGATGTCTCATGTGTTCGAACTTTTGTTTCTAAGACTGGCCGGTTTCCTCAAGAAAATCGCAATGAAAAGTTGTCATTTTTTGACCGTTACAAAAAATTGTTTCCATACAAAAGTGCAATACTATTCCACAGTGAATTTTTGGTATCAAAATTGTTTCAGCAGTTTAGCCACTACCACTATGGGTAGATGAAAATGTTGTTTTTGAAATAATTTAGGTGGAGAGTTCCCAAACAATTTATAAATATTAGATTCTATTGTTTGGGTAGAAAGGGGTCCATTGATAACATGTTTATCTTGTGGGAATCGAAGTCGCCGACTCTTTACCACCGCATCATTAGGGCCCTTGTTTCTTTCTTATCTTATCTTTGTTGGTTTTATTTAATTAGCAAATACAATTAACGATCTACAACAAACCTTCTTATAGTTACTAAACTTCATACCTTTTAAATGAAAGCAAAGCTATTTTACATTTTATATTTCCGTATTCCATTTTATTATACTTTTGATTTAGAACACAAATAAATGTTCATTTGTTCCTAAAAGTAAATATTTGTTTTAAATAAATCATGTTTATCTTTGATATTCTATAAACACAATTTAAATACTCGAAAAATATTTACGCCGTAAAGACGCATATCTCTTTGCCGATATTTAAAAAAAACAAACACCGCCGAATATTGAATCCATTTGGACTTAGTTTATGTATTTAGTTACCTGTTAATATTTTTATTTTCGCACTTGTGCTGAAAAATATTAAAAATCCACGCGTGTGAAATACATTTCATTTTGAACCCAATCTTAGTGCGATAAGAATCAGTTATCGAGAAAGTGTATTGAAAAAATCTTAGAAGTTAAATTTGACCCACTTCCCTGTTCCCGATTGAGCTGAAATTTTCGTTACATGATTAGTTTGTATAACAATGAATGGTTAGCTATGTGACATCATTCTAAATCCAATGTTGCGGACTCTAAAAGATGGCGGATTAGTTATTTTTATGCATTCCCATGATCTGGGTATCAAAAGAAAGGGTTTGCTGAGAAATAAAATGACGTCACTCTAAAGCGTGTTTTTTTTTTTTTTAACTATAACATTATTTATAGACATAAGATAACGCCTGTATTTAGCCGATGCGATTGGCAGAGGGGTTCGTACAGGTCTAGTCCCTACACCGACATTTCACAAGGTAGATGCGTCAGTATATTTTCAAGATTTGCATAGAATGCGTAAATCAGGCACCAGTCGGTTATTTTCCTGAACAAGTAGATAAAAAAAAAACCTAAACAATGTTATTGTTAAGGAAAGTAAAACTCGTTCATTGTCTTCGTGATATTTATTATCGGTGACATTGAAATGCTATACTGGTATTTTATGTCCTTTTTACTCGTGGCAAATTATATTGTAAACGTTTTGACGTACATATGTACAACTAATACAAATTATTCTCAATCACCTGTCACATCAACAAATCTCCACATATTGCTAAACATATTTAAAACATCACTCACAGTTTTCGTCATCTTCAAATGATGAACAATTACAGTCGTTAGGTAGACAGTGGCCCAAAAAGTCTGACAACCAGTCTTACCAAGGGGTATCGTATTATGCAGTACTAACTGGGTTGTGGAGGTCAGATAGGCAGTCGCTCCATGTAAAATACTGGTATTCAGCTGCATCCGGTAAGACTGGAAGCCGACCCCAATATAGTTGGGAAAAGGCTAGGCAGATGATGAGGTCAGTGAAAGTCATTCAATTTGGTTAAATGAACTTAGAGGGTTGTATTGATCATTTTAATGATTATAATTCTGTAACTACATACGTATTACGGACGCGAATTATATTTTCATCAATATACAACCTGACATTGACCTGCAAATTGCAAAAAACGTAAGAAAAGAAGAAGGAGCACTTTGCTGTAGGACGTGGGTTAATTTTGATCCTTCTTCTTTGAAGGCTACCCTGCCGCCGTCACCTTAAATTCGTTTAGCTTTATCGAATATAGCCATTTGTGATGCAAATGTCTCTAAGTACCTACCTTCCACATTGTTATTGGTACAAATGAAATAAATGACAAGGTCTTGCGTAGTGCGTAGGCCAAATCCATAGGCCCCATTCACAATCTCGAGAGATGCGCCTTGAACTCCTTTCATTGGTTTTTTCCGCAGTAGCAAATCGCTTGTGCTTGAGCGTTTAGCTTGTGGCAAAGGGGTCGTCCTTTAACCACGTGAGGTTCGATCAAGGGGGAGGGAGTCAGCAAGAAATCACGATGGGGGGGTGGCTTTATGTAACAATCGCGTGTATTTTTTCGTGGGACGAAAACAATCAATTTATCACACATTAAATTAAAATGTCATTATTACTAATTATGTATTCAAAAACCCGTGCAAACGAATTTGTATCTTATCAAAAAAATTACACGGGATGCTTGGGGGGGCCGGGGATGCGGGACTGTTCGACAGAGATACCGCGGCCCTGGAACACAAAGGGCAAAGAAGAAATATGGATGGGCTTTAGTCAGTAAAGGTCTGACACTCCCTTCTACGCCGCCCAGAGAGAGGAGAGGAGCCAGAGGGGGGTTATTTGATGATTTCCCATCCGAAAAAAAATGCTTGGGGGGGGGGAGTGGGTGGCTATAAAAGTGGCCTTAAAAACCTCACGTGATTCATGGATGGCCCCAAAGATGTTATGATATTAATAACAAGAAGAGCCTTAGTCGCAACATTGACGATGCGATGTCACTTTCCTTGTAACCAGTAAGGAAAGACGGTAGTTATAACGTCACCGTCTAAGGTTGGTGCAGAGGAAGTGTCTCCGGCTGATTAACGAGCACATTTTTAATGTACGCTTCCTGAAATAACTCTAGCGTAAGGTCTTTAAGGTTGAATGTTGTATAATTTGGGAAATGATCGCGGAAAAAACTACCGAATTCTTGAATAGGCTAAGGTTGAGATGAATCTATTGATGTGCCAAATGATGTACTTCGGAAATCGCTTCCGTAAACATCATCATCATCTGCCTAGCCTTTTCCCAACTATATTGGGGTCGGCTTCCAGTCCAACCGGATGCAGCTGAATACCAGTATTTTACAAGGAGCTACTGCCTATCTGACCTCCACAACCCAGTTAGTACTGGGTAATACGATACTCTTGGTAAGACTGGTTGTCACTTTTTGGGCCACTGACTACCTAACGACTGTCGAAGATCTACAAATGACATCCCGGACCAATGGCTTAACGTGCTTTCCGAGGCACGGAGGAAACATGGTGTGTCATTTTTATTTATTTATTTATTTATCAACTTACATCTACCATTACAGCTAACCAATGCGGTAAATGTGCCTTAATATATACTTAGGTTAACTTAATTGCTACTTATAACTAATTACAAATAAAGCATTCCTTGTGAATTCACTCAGAGAACAACAGAATAAGTCCGTCTCGCTGGCTATGAGGTTGAGCGTGCGGAGCGCACGCGTCAGCGGCGCCTCTTTTAAAAGGTTGGTCCGAGCACGCGGTTCCACTAGCAGTCGTGGCTGTCGTCGTCGCCACACGTACCGGTCCGGAACACATAGACTCACCTGGCCTAAAATAACTGCATTATGCACCTTCCCTCTGAGTAGTTTAAATATATATAAGTATAAATATATATAATGGGTGGTCCCCCATCCACAGACCAACCTAGACAAGCACGGCTTAACCTAAAGGCTGTCATTATTTAGCCACGAGCTCCTCGCTTCCGTAAACATTTGATAAAAATAAATTATAATTTTAAAATACATTAAATCAGGTATTGACGTCATGAATATTAATTGATGTTGACGTAAGGCAGACGTGTAACGATTGAGATATGTTGATTATAGGTTTGCTAGACGGCATTGATCTTCTCTTGCTAAATCATTATCTTCCTGTCCTTGTCCCATGTTACTTGGGGTCGGCGCCACACGTTTTATTCTTCCATTCTCCCCCGTCAACCGTCACACTATCATTTACTTTTCATTTTCTTTCATATCATTCCTCACAACATCCATCCATCGTTTCCTTGGCCTTCCTCTCACTTTCCATCCATCAACATTTATATTCATCATTCTTTTAGTCACATGCGATTGGTCCTTCCACTCCCGCCTCATCACATGTCCATACCAAGACAGTCGATTCTCTTTCAACTTTTCTGTAACTGGTGCAACTTTCAAACTTCCTCTAAAGCCTGTAACATACTCATTCCTTACTTTATCGATTCTTGTCACACCACACGTCCAACTCAACATTTTTGCTCTCCGCTACATGCAATCTTTTTTCATCCATCTTCTTTACAGCCCAGCATTCAATTCCATACACTGCCATACAGTACGACAGGTCACGGACTTGTATTTTCCCCTCGCTAAATATTGGCTTAAAATGACTATTTTTTATCGCTGAACATTCAACTCTTCGAACAAATTACGACGGAAACAAAGATTGTCTAAAAACAAATAAGTCACTAGTAATGGAATCCAGTAAAATACATAACTACTGCGTAATTACCCAATGTTTGTAAAGATAAGTACCTATGATTAGTAGTTTTTAGACTTAAATTGTAACAGGCCTACGTACGGTTACGTAGTAGTATTATATTATCTGTGGTACGGTCGAAGTTTTCACGATACTACAGGATATATTAGCTCGGTATAAATATTACATATTTAAGACTCGGTTTCAGGTCTTTTTGTTAGCGTGTCGATGGCGTTCCTAACTTAACCTATCTTACTGACACCTAATCTACAAATCAAGCCTAACTTGTACCGGAGGCCGCGGAGGCTAGTTCTGAAGCCGAGTAACAGAACCCCCTTAAACCTCTAAAAATGTATGGGTATCCAATATCATTAAATATATTTGGTCCAAAATTTCGCTATGCGATCTCCACTCGCTGATGCTTTTATAAGATCGTCAAGTGCGCAGGTGTCAGGGCTTGCGGCGTAAGATGGTAGGTGAGCTATTGTCTGTGGAGACACGCCTCATACACACTTGAGATCCGACGCCGTCTTTACTTCAAGACAAGTTTCGCAAAGGTATCAAATATCTCAAGGTTTCACGAAAAGGAAAATTAATCCAGTATTCCAGTGTAAGTAATAACCTATCTAAACCTAGAATCTGAATCTAAGTCGAACTGATGGATTTTCAACGCTCGATTCAGCGCCTAGAATTGCAAATCCGTACAGTGATACCGAGGGAGTCATTTAGGTGTGGTTTAGTGTTCTTGTGAAAATAATTGTTTAACTTCTGGACTAAGGGTATAAATCATCCGGGGCTGCGGGACTGTTCGAAAAAGGTTCCGCGGCCCTGGAACACAAAGCGCAAAGAAGGAACATGGATGGGTTTTAGTCAGTACAAGTCTGACACTCCCTTCCACTCCGCCCAGAGCGGGAGGGATCATTTGATGATTTCCTATCCGAAAAAAAGGGTATTAAATGTGAAATCTACGTTCATAGATGAAATATGTATATGTATTGTCTACACTTGTGTGTGCAATAAGTATACTTACATATTGAGTCCATCCGAACGGGGAATTCCCCATAAAGGTAATATCGATTTGAATTAAGTAAACCTTGGAATTGGAACTACCCAGTAACGGTCACCTTTGCCCTTACGTTCACGCTAAGTATTTCGGGGCCATGCTGGTAATTTTCCTGTACCAGCCTGCATACGTTTAAAGCGTTATTATAATGAATGAAATTCTATGGAAGACTAGCTTATGCCCGCGGTTTCACCTGCCTGGACTTCGATAATTGTCCCACGGGATCATACTACCGGGATAAAAAGTATCCTATGTGTTAATCCAGGTTATAAACTATTTGTGTGCCATATCATCCAAGTCCGTTTAGCCGTTTTTTGAGTGAAAGTGTACCAAACATCTATCCTCACAAACTTTCGCATTTATAATAGTAGTAAGACAAAATTCTATACTCTATGGAAGATGTTGGACAGGTTGCCGTACACACACTACCTACGCACGGCGGCAAATCAAGCTATGCAAAACTAAATTAAGCTGATCTCTCATCGTTAGCGAAGCTCATACAAAGCGAAGTCAGGTTATACTGGTTATGTAGAGCTTGATGTGCCGCCCTGTGTACACGCCACGCAGCAGGCCGGAAAGTGTTCATAGATACATTTTCTCACATTACCTGCAACCGGTAAGTGCATGCAATCACAAGAGCGTACACGCTACGCACACGCCATTTGGTCTGCTCCGACCTTTATTCTTCAAATTACCCACGTGCTGATGCTGGCAATCTTCTACGCCAGGAGATGAGTAATTAGGTAATTACATAATTGTGTTTAGGCATTGTTTTCCTGTTTCTATAATTACTCGTGGAAACTGTGTGAAAATAAAGATAAACAGACATAACAATTGTTTTTAGATGCGCGTAGATTATAACAGGATCTTTGTACTTGCTCATCTTTCGTACAATCTACCGGACTAGGGGTCGTCCATTAATTACGTGATGTTTTTTAGCAACTTTTTAACCCCTACCTCCCCATGGTGGTACGTAGTGAGGTTTTAGATTACCCCTACCCAAAATCACGTGTATTTTTTTTGGTACAAAGCATCTTAAAAAAAAATCTGAATATTATCTTTAAATATAGGTTAACAGGTTTAGAAATCGCGTGTTCAAAGAAAAATAAATACACGTGATATCTCACTTCACCCCTCCTCCCCCCTAGTGATATTTCTTGATTTTTTCCGAACCCCCTCCCCCCTTTCGAGCCTTATGTGATTAACGGACGACCCCCTATCTACGGAATCGGCGCACGGCAACGTTTGACGTTGGCCTAGTGTAGTACGGAGTTTCAATACAACAAGAGGCCAGCCTACATTGGTTTACTTCTACTGAAATGTGGCTTATTGTTCTGATAAGATTCAGTAGTAGATATTTGTATTTGTGCAGATAATAAAATTATAATCTCATACCGATTGACCTGTATTGATAGTTAAAAAAAAAACCGTTATCGGATTATTTAAGAGCTATTTATTTTCTGACATAGTGACATACATCAATTTCCTCGGCATGGTCTGGTTTCCCGATCTACTTCTTTTTGTGCCGAGGAAAACATTCGCAATAAATCTGAAACGAAAGCCATGACTAAGTTAACTAGTCTAAAATGTGCTATAATCTTATGAGATTTTTAAATGACTCTCCTTAATTATGCCACAATTTTGGAGGCGATTTTTTTGTCTCTCATGCAGTTGCACTCCATACAATTTTGATGATACCAATTACAAACTGCATATAAGGTCGAATTCATGTTGGTAAAAGAAAAGTGTGTGTGCCTAATGAAAACCTATGAAAAAAAGAAATGATTAATCACCACAAGTCCGCATCAAGTCTTCCATCAACATTCGCTTGTTTGCGACAATAATGACTTTACTCAAAAAATAAGAAATACATGACAGAGTTTTTTTTTAATTGGACTAAAAATAATATCATTATAATGCCAATATTTTATTGCATACAAACCTTTTATCAAACGATGAAAGGTTTATTTACGTATTTTGTTACTTAATTTTATACTTACTTTCGTTAAGTTTATATTTAACTACAAACAACTAAATATAATTTAAAAAAATTACATTTAGTTGTTTGTAGTTATATAACCAAAGGTAATATTGTTACTACATAATATGTATTTAATAATCCTTACTTGTACTTGTTTCAAATTTAATAAGATGATAATGATGATGCATATTTTTAAGGATCAACAGATTATTTTCAAAGATAAGCTGACAAACCAACATCGATTATAACGCTAGCTATTTCGCCGATTCATTCAAGATTCCCAGTTAATTGTAATCATAACAAAAAACGCCGCTGTTATAAAATAGTTCTCATCGTACACACGGCGACGCAACAAGCTATACACATCCAGTAAATCCTGACCGCACTCCGCACTGAGCTTCTCGTTCAATGACAGATTAGGTTTTGCTTAGCTTGATTGATCATCGTACGAACAGACGCCATCAAGCTACTACAATCTTGTCAAACTTTATTAGATTTTCAACTTTATCGCTAAAGCGGGCTCAAGGTTGATCGGAAATATTTGTCAGTTTCGGATAGCTTGATGTGCTGGCGTCTGTACATAAACACGGTGGTAAAGGAATAAAAAAATGTTGATTGACTTCCCATAACAATTACAATAGTTGCCGGTGCATGTTTGATGTTATCGAGCGGTAAACTTTAAAGTTATTGTTTGTAGGGCCACGGATTTAGCGAGAGATATAGCGATAGTTGAGAGGAGATAAACTCAATTAAAATCGACTTTATTTAAATAGTATATAAAGTGTATGATGTGTGCTGTCCATTTTATTCTAGTTTTATTCCTCTCATGTGTAGCTCATCGAATGAATGCCGTGGTAATATGTGGTGCGGCTGACTGACTAGGTGTCCTTTGCCTCGTGATGAATGAGCTCAATTGAGGTCGGAGGGTTAAGGGCTCTTTTACTGCAATTGTTCTGCATAATTCACACAACACCGTGTGGTTAAGCAGAGGTGAACCTATAGCATTCCCACATTTCGCTAGTCGTGTTTTAACCCAATATTATAGGGGCGAGCCTATTGCTAATGGCCGGGTAAGAAATGAGATTCGATTGAATAGGGTCAAAAGACAAATTAAATACCATTCGTTTGAAGTTAACGCTCCAGAGAAAACTAACTTGGAATTCTTTATTTCGCAAAGAGTTTCCCGCAAAACTTTATACATTCAAAGTGTAAACGGATCCTTCACGAAGCCGTCAACCAAGCATTCTGAACATCAAACTAAATAACCATGTGCAAAATTTATTGCTGGGAAACAACTTTTTTTGGGGTGTAAGATCACGTTTTACACTAACACTCAATGTAACGTACTCAGAACATTGTGCCGATGGATGCATTGAATTGTAAACGGGTCATAGAGGACTAGTATTTAAAAAAAACTTGTGGAAACGTTGGAACTTTGACCTCCAATATCTCCGCGACTAGAAGGTTCCCAGGTATGGTCCAGAACAAAAAAAAATGTTGCAATGACGGGGAGAACAAGTGCCTTTCGGTTTCGTTAAGGGTCTATTTACACCTTTTATAGGTCGTCCCAGCTGACTTCATGGCCTAAACCGCTGGTACTTCTGACAATGGCCCTCAGATTAATCTTACGATCAACGGGTAATCCCACATTACAATGGGTTTTTGATACACATACTAATCTTAGCCGGATTTTCAGTTAAAAATTGAATAAAAAACAGCGCTTCTTAATAAACAAGGTCGCTGTAGATATAATATTATGATGCGCTTGCGACGATACAGTTTGTAGCTAGCGTATCTCATGAACGGTCGCGTGTCGTGGTACAATATCAATGCAAAGTTACCTAATAAAACAAAATGATGATTTTGTATTAATGAAAATTTAATTGTGTTCAATCAATTTTGAATTAGTTAGCAGTATTCCAAATTAGGGAGACTAATGGCACGAATCACTTATAGGTAGGTCCAAACTGCAAAGTTTTTGAAACCTTAGTTTTACATTTTGTTTTTTCTAGATTACCACTCATAATAAAGAAAAATTTAAAATCATGAAATCACGATTTTTTATGCTGTTAGCTATCGTTATCAGAAATCTCACATTTAAAACATTATTATACTGTTTTCTCGTTGTTTCAGGCTCAACGTGCAATCGGTAGAGTTTCCAGTGAAGTGTTTTTATTTTTTATAGAAATAAATCAATACCATGAACGAAATAAAACAAATGATAACGTAAAACAAAAATCATCATTAATTAAATCTTTAGTGTAATTTGATAAAATAATAGTGAAAAGTGAAGTGGTCAATAAAATTCTTCTTTTCTTACATAAAGTTTCACTGAAGGTGATAATTGATACTTGTGATTAGTGACAGTGCCCAAGTATGACGGAAAGTAAGTCAGAAGAAAAGTCCCCGGTAGACAGTCTGAAGCCGAATGAAACATGGAGGATCATGAAGAATGTGGTGGTCATCAGCCTGGCATTCATGCTGCATTTCACAGCGTATAGTGTGAGTATCAATCGATTAACTCAGCCCACGCAGACCACTGCTGGACAAGTGGGCATAGGCCTCTCCCTAGCTGCGCAACACACTGACCTTTGCCTTCTGCATCCAATCTGACTAATCTACCTAACTACCTGCCAATCTGACTAATCCACCTCTAACTGTGAATTTATGTCCCACTAGCTAATGTCCGCGGCTTTGTCCGGGTGGACTTTTGTAATTGTCCCACAGGATCATACTACCAGCATAAAAAGCCTTAAGTAGCTTATGTGCTACTCCAGACTATAATATATCTCTGTGCCTTTCATCCAGATCCGTTAAGCCGTTCTGGCGTGATTGGATAACAAACATCCATCCATCCCAACTTTTGCTTTTAAAATAGTAGTAATTAATAGTAAAATAAAGGAAATTACCCTTAATTTCACTGACTTTACTCTTGCACTACTGATTGTCTGCAATTTGTGCTCCATAATATTGTAACGATATTTAGCAACAATGAAGTACCCAGTGTGTAATATGTTGGTATGGCTACAAATTGATACAATATCCTGGCACGAAAATAGCAGGCAATGAAAGGAACTCTTGTCGTAATAAACATTTTTTTGAGGCCGACTGTACACCACAACCCCAACTCTTTCGTAAATACTGGCGTGGTGTTGTGTTATGTATTAGTGCAGGAGGCTGGTCGTCACTTGATCTTGAGCTGGTTTAGCGTAGTACGGTGATACAATAGAATAAGAGGCCAGCTTATACTAGTTTTATTACTATTGATGTACGGCATACAACACCTACCTAAGAAACATTTGAGGGAGGACTATCCTAAGTTTTTGACCTCGAGGACCCTGTGCTAAGCGGGGGAGAGGGGGGGGGGGAAACCTCAGGGGTTCTTCTGACTCGTTTCAGTTTTTCACTTATATCTCTTAAACTAAGCACATGGACGAATATAACAGGACGAATTGTGACAATGCGTTAAATACAAGTTCGAGTTAGTTTTAGTCACTTATCTGTTTAAGACTAAATAAATCACAACAAATGCAGGGTTAGAATGTAACGCGACCGAGTCTGGTTGTGTACAAATATACATTGATTTCTAATGAGAATAAGAGACAAATTACAAATTGACAAAATGTATTACTTCCGTAAAAAACAGAAGAAGGAAGTGGTGATAAATTGATAACAAACTTTCAAGTGTTTTATCAACTATATCTTGACAAATCTTATCACGAGTCTAACTACTCTAAGTATTTTCAGTTATGTCTAAATCTTTAAATATTCCTACGCAACTATTTATAAAATTAAAAATAGCCTCAAGAATATTTTGAAGTTTGATGACATCTAATTTAATACTCAATAACACCTTTATCAGTATTAACGAGAAAGAAACAAAACAACGGTTTACGGAACATATTGTGTTTGTTATGGTTCCATTAGTGGCAGAAAAGAAAAGGGAAAAACAAGTGTTTTTCCTTTTCTCGAGGTTTCCGGTACAAAAGGTCGATCGAGAAAGATTTACCTCAAATGATCTCGTCACTCGGTAGAGTAACGGTAGTCGTGATCAGCATTATCATTTTAGCCTGGAATTATCCTCTGCTGGATTTATTTTCTGCCACACTTCCCGGTTCCGTGCGACCCTCATTCAGGGTGAAGTTCACTCAATTGACCCTAAAAGACCCAATTAATTTGTTTTTTTTAGAAAAAAAAACATTGAGGGGATTCACGCGGCAACACAATTGGAATTAAAAAGGTAGTTTAAAAAAAAAATTAACACAAGTTAATTCATAACATTATACATTAATATACAAAGTAACATTAAAATAGATGGACGAACTTTTAGAAATCATTTAGACCATCAAAATACGGACAATGGAAAAAAATTATAAGAAAAACGCATTAGATTCCTACTTACAAGAAAAAAATCAGAAACTGAAATACACTAAAAATGTTAGTCAACAGAAAGTTACTATGGTCAAATACAGAATGATATTAACAGAACTGACTGGGTACCTACTTACGAGAACGCGCGCGGCGGGACGCGAGTACAAGTACCTACCCATAATGGCTATGTTTATTTCAGAGTGCTGGCAATTTATTATTTAAGGTCAAAATAAAACCACTTTAATCTGGGTTTTTTTTTTGCTTGGATATCTTTGGTTAGACATACTGAACGCTGTGTTAAAATTTGTCCATTTATTTTAATGGGACCTTATAATTATAAGGCCGTTAATAACAATCACAAATATGAAAATGCTTCTTATATTGCAGTTATTATTTTTATACCACTTTAGGAACAAATCCTGACATTACCAAAAGTAAATGTTAATGATGATACACTTTTAAGTCATTCCGGAAGTGTGAAGATCAAGTTATGCCTATTAGTTGGTTCAATAGTTTTTTCAAGCCTTGAATTATTTAATAGTAGGTCGTTTTTATGTTGTGCTCCCATCTGTGGAGACCTTTGCAGTCATCGCAATTATTTAGGTGTCAACGCCATTTAATTGGTTCTTGTTTTTACGACAGTACAGTGTTATTCTGATCTCGTTTTGGATCAGGGTTCTTAGCCTCATCATTATCATCACCATCATTTCAGCTAAAGAAGTCCACAGCTGGGCATAGGACTCCCCAATCTTTAGTTTTGAGTATGACGTTCATCGGAGCAGTCTTCAAGTTTGTCTCAGATAAAAGGTTGAACAGTTTGCAAGATTGGTAATCCGGCCCACTGCCGCTGTACTTATGGCAGCCCCCCCCCCCCCTACTAAGCATTATCAGACTTATGGTCTCTCTGCTGGAGTGCTAGGACACAAATCAAGTCTCCTGTCAGTGTGAGAGAAAAGGCCGTAAACTACCACGCGGGCCCAGAGCCTGATGATAATTGTAAAAGAGTCCTAGAGAAGAGAAGTTGTTTCTCATATAAGGGGATGATCATATTCAGCAGTTATGGTACTAAACAACGGCCATATTAATATTGTCTGTGATTGCAGGGAGCTGCTAATCTTCAAAGCTCTATCAACGCGGAGGCTGGACTGGGCACCGCATCTCTGGCGGCAGTCTACGCTGGACTCATCTTCTCTAACATATTTCTGCCTGTTGTCGTTATAAAGTAAGTTATGCAAACATCGGATCTGGTCTTAAAGACGTTCTTGATGTTGTCATATTCCACTCCCAAAGTAGTTTAACGGGACTTAGTTTAAAGTGGTTGAATGGGACCAAAATTGAGATGGTCGTTGTGGACGGAGGAGAACCAGGTGTTGTGGCGTAACTTGGGAGAGGCGTCTGTCCAGCAGTGGATAAATAAATTTATTTTGGCTGAAATCATTTATAAAACAAGATTCAACAACTAGGCTGGTGTAATTATTAAGTGGAAGCGTCATAGGTATAAGACAGAATGAAAAAAGAAGGAGAATGAGGGGTTATACGAGATTATATAGTTTGTTAAGCTTTCATTAATCCTGGCAACAGACACCTCTCACCTTTTCATCTTCTATTCCAGATGGCTGGGCACAAAATGGGCGATATCTCTGTCCTTCATCACCTACATGCCGTACATAGCGGCGCAGCTGTACCCCACCTTCTACACCATGATCCCGGCGGGACTCATCGTGGGGCTCGGCGGGGGACCTCTCTGGTGCGCCAAATGCACTTATCTGTCTGTGGTAAGGCCAAAGTTTCTTTAATTTAATTTAGCTGCCAGACGTTCTTTATTTTTCTTGAATGGCCCGGTTACCAGAATTTATATCTCCAAGGACTTCGGGGAAGATGCATTAAGCTTTTCTTCTAACTACCTACAACTTGTTCTCTCCTATTATATGAGAATACCGCATGCATGCCATAGCAAGCTGTGTCAATCAGGAAAGTGGCTGAACTGACTACTTACTGACTGACTGTCTGACTCTTACTTCTTAACCACTTCACTTGCAGGTATCAGAAGCACACAGTAAGATATCCAAGATATCAGCTGAGGCGCTGCTGACACGTTTCCTGGGCTTGTTCTTCATGATCTTCCAAATGAACCAAGTTTGGGGGAACCTCATCTCTTCACTTGGTAAGTAAAGTTGTAATCTAATCCTATTGTAAGGAGTCAGAATGGTAGTCAGAAGTCCAAATGTCGGACAACGCGTTTTACCAAGAGGGATCAGTTTTACCAAGTGGTATCAGTTTTACCAAGCAATATCAGGTTTACCAAGAGGTGTCAGTTTTAACAAGAGGTAACAGTTCTACCAAGAGGTATAAGTTTTACGCGGTACCTGAATTGTGGAGGTTAGATAGGCAGTCGCTCCATGTAAAATACTTGTATTCAGCTGCATCCGGTGATATTGGCAGCCGACCTTAACATGTTTGGGAAAAGGCTAGGCAGATGATGCTGAACTTTTGTTAATAATATTTTTTTTTTAAACCACCTTTTTGAAATCCAATTTCAGAGACTAGGCAGTTTTGCAGTATTATAACATTCGCGGTTAATTAGGCAAGGCTGGTTTATTTTGCGCCCCAGCCCAGTCTATATTTCCAGGTGGCATTATAATATGGTCTTAACCCCGCTCAAAAGACGCAGTATATGAGTTGATAGTGAGCCAGGATCGTATGTGTAGTGATCGGCTAAAAGATTTTAACTATTCGTTCGTGTCAATCGTATCGTTTTATTTCGTTTCCAGTGTTGTCATCAGGCAACAACACGGCTGCAGTGACGGCAGTGAATGAGACGATGATACCCATCCTGTGTGGAGCCAACTTTCTGCCCAGTACCGATGCTGGTGATGCTCTGCCGACTCAGCCGCCTGAGAAGATACAGATGATTTCAGGTGAGATAGATTTTGGACTTATTTTATTTAGGTTAACTTCAAATTATTGAGTAGATTATAATGTTGAGTTCGTTACATCGCTTAAAGATTATTTTTGTAAGTATTTCAATGAGGTCTGTTTAAAAAATAGAAAATGGTGGTACGTGTAATACCTACCAAGCTTAAACTACAAAAAAACTTCTTACTAGTGATTTTAAATGAAATCATAACATTAGAATAACACAAAAACCTAACTAAGTAACATGTACCGTGAAATTAGTGAGCACAAAACACCGGAAAGAACTGAAAATAAGGACATCAGTGAGTAAATAACAAAATAACTCAAAACGCTTTTGAAACTTCATTTCAGACTTCTTTGTTACCAAAATAAATTAGTTACATAGAAATAACAACGTAACAAGTATTTCTATCAAAGAATAATCGACAGGTTTTTAAAACAAACAAGTCTCGTTTGGGACATGTAAATTCAGTATGAAATCATAAGAATAATAAATATTTTTACTTAGTGCTTTACAATTTTTGAAATACATCGTTTGGAAGATGCCAACTGCGTAATGTGTATATTCTTTCAATTCAAGCAAATACTAACGAAATCCTTTCCTTATAGTTGTAAACACAGGTTTAAATAATCCTAGATCGGGCAGGTCGCTACCAAACATCTGAATTGAACTATCATTACTTGCAACTGATGAATATATTTTAGTTATAGTTTACTTATAAGTGCTAATTATACCATTGTATGAGAAATAATACTACTGCGCCTAAATGTACACTTTTTGTAATATTTTTTTAATAAATGATTCATATTCTTATGGTTCTCTAAAAAGAGTTTTTTTTTTCAGGTATATACCTCGCGTGTATGGCTGGAGCAGCCATTCTTGTTGCCGTCGGAGTGGATTCTATGAAAAGGTACATTTGGATCCAACCAAATCCTCTTCTGATAGTTACAAAATCAAACAATCAATTTAGCCTATTAAAATCTACTGCTGGACATGGGTCGCTCCCAAACTGCGCCAAAACACTCTACCCTCTACGCTTTCTGTGTCCTACAGATACGATTCACGTGGCGCGGGGTCTGGCGGAGGCACGTCAGGCATGGCCCTCCTGGCTGTCACCCTGAAGCTGCTGGTAGAGCCCACGCAGCTGCTACTCATCATCATCAACATCTTCATTGGACTGCAGCAGGCTTTCTTCGGTGCTGATTTTACTGCGGTAAGCTTTGACTTCGTTTGAAAATTGTGAATGACGAAGTGCTTATTATGGCACAGATCTAAACACTAGATCCAAATCCAAACTCTCGCACTTTCGGGGAACTTTTTGAAGAGATTAATGGGCCCCACCGCCCGTGGCCCCACAGGTGGGACCAGCGGGAATTGATAAAAATAATTAAAAATTGTTCCCGTTGGCCCCACCGTATTTTTGAGTAATAAAGTATTACTCAAAAACATTGCATGGATCGAGTAATGTTAGTACATTTGTGCTAGTTATGGGCACGAGTAGTACTAGGCTGGCATGATTCCAAAATGGTATTTATTACTAGAAGACCGTACCTTTACCCAAAATTATTAAAATGCATACCACCTTGACCCCATGCCAGCCTGGCAGTCACGCCTACACAAACAGTCCTCCTTCTGCTCAGTTAGTCGCCCTCAGATGAGGATCCTGACTGCTTGTTTTCGTTTCTTGGCCCTTTGTCGTCTTTTTTATAACATACCTAAAATCACAAAAGCTGATCAAGTTATTATAAGAAACTAAAACTGCAAGAATACAATTTGCCGTGTTATGTTTGCAGGCGTTCGTCTCGTGTGCGGTTGGCACCGGCTCGGTAGGCTTCGTCATGATGACCTATGGACTGTCTGATGCCATTGGATGCGTACTCACAGGGTATTTGGCTAAGGTAAGGGGTATTGAACCCTTTAATTTTTTTTACCGTTAAAATGCCACATCAAGAATGTGGATTTGAGATTTCCGGTGTTCTTTACTTTGACTCATTTTTGACCTAACAACCTCAAGTACTGTAGGTATGGTAAATAAAGTTACCCCTGCGCAAAAGCTCATAGCAATAAATTGTTATTACGTCCAAAGTCTGCTGAAAAATAATACATGCTACATTAAAATATATAATAAAATTTAGAATACCCTTCTACCAGTGTCAATTTTGAGGCATTTCTTGTTTCCTAACTAGCACATATTTTATAACTTTCCAGATCACCGGCCGTATCCCCCTGATCATCGGCGCGACGATAGTCCACGCGGCACTCTTCAGCACAGTCCTGACGTGGCGGCCTCACGCCGGAGAAGCGTACGTGCTGTACATAATAGCCGTGCTGTGGGGCCTCTGCGACTCGGTGTGGATGGTGCAGATGAATGGTAAGTGGTCGGCCACTAAAACGTATCCCAAAAACTTTATAGTGGGTTTTTCCAAAAACATGTTCATATGAGCTTTTATATATCATATCAATAGTATCATCTTATGAATTAGCTGAACACAAGTCTCTCTTATTTTTGAATAGGGAGTTGATAAGTTTATCAGAAAGAATCTGGTCCTAGCGTTCTAGCAACCATTCTTGTTCTGAAAATCCCATCATTGACTAAAATCTCTGGCAAATTGTATCTCCCAGATTAACTACAGAAATATAGCTTTTTGTTACTTGATTGTTTTATCATCGACGTCCTAATATACGCGATCATCTCGTCAGTACACGTGGCTTGCGTACAAATGATCGCGACAATCGTAAATATTAGGACAGTGCACAGTCCACAACTCAAGTGTGATGTGACATTGCCCTCAACCACGTTACAATACAAAATTCAAAACCTCCTTAATCATCATGTATTAGACAAGCGCTAATCCCGCCGATAAACTGTTACGCAGTTTGGTGGGTGCACAATGTTTGGTGTTGATTAAATTATTTTTTTTAAATTTTTTTATTCTATCCAATCAACTGCTACTTACCAATTATTTGTTCCTTACAGCCTACTACGGCATCCTGTTCCCCGGCAGAGAAGAAGCAGCCTTCTCAAACTTCAGGCTCTGGGAATCCGTAGGCTACATCATTGCCTACGTCCTGTCCCCGTACCTCAGGACCAGTGCCAAGACCTACCTGATCTTCTGCATGATGATCGTAGGAGTATCCTGCTACTTCATAGTGGAGTATCAGCAGTACAAGATTAGGAGGAAACTTGAGCATAAGAAGAAGGATTTGTGTTATATTAGTGGTAGTGGTAAAGGCTGTGATAATATTGCTTTCCAGACTGTTGAGTGATGTTCGGATGGGTGGTTCTTTGAGAAAGTTATGTTTTTCGATGATGAAGTGTGATGAACAGCGCCAATTTGTTTTAAATACACTTTGGATGCAGATTATTTTATTAAGTGGCAGCCGGAATATCATTAAAATAAGGGAAACTAAATTGTCAAGAGTTGTGCACAGTAACGAGCAATGTAATGTAAACACTAAACACTTAACAAAATTCAAAAGCGATTTTCTCGTGAAATGACGGTTTCTACTTTGAGATAAGATTCTTTCGTAATACATATGTATGGCTTCCAAAATAATATTTTCGTGAAAACGTTAAACATTAACCAATACTTACAGTAAGAGAAAATCGCTTTTGAATTTGGCTAAGTGTGGACATTTCATTGCCCGTTACTGTACATGTCATGACAATTTTTTGAAATTGTCGTATTTTGAGATCTTTTTAAAGTTGAACTCAACGAACGCATACATGCAACTTAAAGCAAATGTTTTACGTGTACACTAATGTCCTCAATTACGTTTACAGTAGGTTAGATATATGTATGTATGTTCGTCGTTGCTACGTACTACTGTTTGTTAGAAACCTAATCAGATTCAATTTTTTTTTGAGAAATAATTTCAGCCTTTTTTAGATATGAATTAAGATGTGTTGTTGTTATGTGTTGTTTTTTTCTCGTAGGCAGGAAAATAAGAAATCTCGTAGGGAGTTAGTGAAAAAACGATAATGCAATGTAAATATTACAATGTACAGATTTTCAGACCTCTATGATGTAACTACAATACTGGTTAGTGTCCATAGAACAGATTAGAAATTAGGATGATTGATAACAGATTGAACGTGGGCAAAACCTTTTGAACGCCATTGTCACATATACGTGACAAGCAAGCGCGTGCCCTGTACGCCAAATGACACAAATATGTGACAAAATGGTACCTAGGTTAAACTGTGGCTTGGCGTGGAGGGCACGCGCATTATGCTCTGGCGGTCAAAAGATTAAGGGAGTGAAGTACTTATAAATATGATTAACTTTTACTCTGGGATAATGGGACTAATTATGATAAACGATAAAATAACTGCTGTTACATTGTGCCTACATTTGTATGTTTCAAGTTAGGCGACCAATAATGAATGTATGAAGCTACTGATATTTCTTTTGTAACTTCATGGTCGGTCCCATAGTGAAAGTTGTTGATTTTCATGATTACTACATGCCCCTAAAGTTTTGCCCACGTTTAACAAATTACCTATCGTAGTTAACTTGTTTGTAGGACATGCTAACAGGTATAATATTTTTATCGTAGACCATAAATAACAGGTAATTAGGTACTTTAATATAGGCCCAATTATTGTTATGTTCAAAAAGTAAGTTTAAGTGCAGATGAATAAATTGTGATAATAATTATAATGTAAAATGATTAATTTTTCGTTTTATTTTTAATTTCCATCCCCATATTGTTGACACATGTTGCGTCCTATTCTAAAGGCCTACCCATGTTCCAAGAAAATAAAGACATCCGGTCTTCTTTTGCCATCGTCGCGAGCCAAGCCATTGGGTTCTAAAACAGGCGGAACGCCGAAAGAGCCAAGATGTCGTCTGATGATGTATCGATTGTCGTCGTGAACTATTGACAACTATTATAAAGGTGCCTCGATGACCAGACAGTGCGAGGCAAATTCTTTGAACTGTTTTAAATTAGTACCTAAGCGTGTGACGCCTTGTACCCACAGACTGTGGATTTAGCAGGAAAATTCCAACCAAAGACTAAATTAAACTAATTCTTCCGTAATTTCCAGAATTTATTTAATAGGTATAACCACGATTTGCATACCCGGAAATACCATAACAATATTACATATCATAATAATACTAGCTCACCCGCGCAATTTCGTCTGCGTCACATAAGAGAGAGAAAGAGCGAGAAGGCGCGCGCGGTACTTGATCATTATTTTGCTGCGGAGTAATTTTAAAACTGTGATATCTCAAAAAGGTCAATTTCGTTCAAAATTAAATACTTGTAATGTATAGCGTTGTGTATTTGGATCAGGATTAATACCATGTTTATAAAAATACCACCGCAAATAATGCATTATTTTAGAACTATTACCATAAAAAAGGTTATAGTGAGTCAAATTTAGAAGATTTATTATCGTCGACTTTTTTTCAAAACTTTTTAAGAGGAACATTCCGTCATACACAATTGTTGCGTAACTTTAACCGTTTGCGCAGCGCACGCAACGAAAGCTCTCAATAGGAATACATTTTCCCCGTTTTTGCAACATTTTTCATTGATGCTCCGCTCCTATTGGTCGTAGCGTGATGTTATATAGCCTATAGCCTTAATCGATAAATGGGCTATATAACATTCAAAGTTTAATACATAAAAAAGAATCCTAACCAGTAGTTCCTGAGATTAGCGCGTTCAACCAAACAAACAAAAAAACTCGTCAGCTTTATTTATAATATTAGTATGGATTAAAAATATTGCACCAGTAGTACTTGATACAAGTCAATTAAAACTTATAACTTCTGTGGTAAGTCATAAAATGTGGGTAGTGTTGTCATTACCGTGGTTATAAATGTAAAAGTATAGATAACTTTAGGTGTTACGGGTATATTAAATTCTGTATTGCAAATTACTTATGGTAAACATACGCGTTTCCACTGTCATACGGAGGAGTTGCAATAACTACGGTATAAAAACTTAAGACGGATTGTTTGTGTGTGAAAGGACAATGGGCATCCATGTATAGGCATATGCCCCAAGGTCCAATAGCCATAAGATATACATAATTGAAAAGAGCTTTTTACGGAGAACCTTTGCTACTAACACGACTTTTGGCAATTCGTAGTACGTTCGGAGTTATTGAACTAAATATGTAACTAGTTGGACAACGAAGTTAAGATTTTCTTGGCATCAATTAAGGATGTCTGGGTAACCAATAGTAAAAACAAATAATCCATTTCATAGAGCTTTTCAAGGAGAACCTTTGCCAGAAACACGACTTTCGCCAATTCGTTGTCCGTTCGGAGTTATTGACCTAAATAGGTGACTATTTGAGCACCGAAGTTAAGATTTTCTGGGTGACCAATAGCAATAACATATATACCATTGCAGAGAGCTTTTCAATGACAACTTTTGGTACTAAAATAACTTTTGCTAATTCGCAGTCCGTTCAGAGTTATTGAACTAAATAGCTGACTAGTTGGACACCGAAGTTAAGATTCTCTTAGCAACCAATAGCCATAAGATATACATCATTAGATAGAGCTTTTTGACTAGAACCTTTGCCAGTTACACGACTTTTCCCAATTCGTATTCCAGTCGGAGTTATTGACCTAAATAGGTGACTATTTGAGCACCGAAGTAAAGATTTTCTGGGTAACCAATAGCAATAAGATATACATCATTGTATAGAGCTTTTCAAGAAAAACCTTTGCCATTTAACGACTTTCACCAATTCGTATTCCGTTTGGAGTTATTGACAAAAATAGCTGACTAGTTGGACACCGAAGTTAAAATTTTCTTGGCAACCAATTAAGGTTATCTGGGTTACCAATAGTAATAACATATGATGCATTGCATAGATCCTTTAAGAGATAACTTTTGCTACTAGCATCACTTTAGCTAATTCCTATTCCGTTCGGAGTTATTGACATAAATAGGTGACTATTTGAGCAGCGAAGTTAACGTTTTCTGGGAAACCAATAGCAATAAAATATACATCATTGGAGAGAGCTCTTCTATGACAACTTTTGCTACTAACATAACTTTTGCTAATTCGCAGTCTGTTCGGAGTTATTGACCTAAATAGGTACTAGATGGACACCGAAGTTAAGATTTTATTTACAACCCATTAAGAGTGTACGGGCAACTAATAGTCATAAGATATACAATATTGGATAGAGCTTTTCAAAGAGAACTTTTGCTACTAGCACCACTTTTGCTAATTCGTAGACTATTCGGAATTATTGACCTAAATGTGTGTCTAATTGAGCACCGAAGTTAACATTTTCTGGGTAACCAGTAGCAATAAGACGTTCACCATTCGAAAGAGCTTTCAATTAGAATATTTGCTACTATACAACTTTTGCTAATTCGTAGTCTGTTCGGTTTTATTGGTCTAACTAGGTAGTTGATTAGGCACCGAAGTGTAGCTCCTCTCTGACTCTGAATCGAGAAAAGTTGTCAAAGCAAGAAATATTCTTCTTGTTGAGATCAATCCATTGATACATATCTTGACGCTATTCAATATTTTGAAAATGATGTTTATAGGCTTATAATATGATGTTTGAAACGTACAGTATTAATGAAAGTTAAAAATTGACGAAATAACAGTATTTAATCTAACTTAATTTCTCAACATTAGACCTCTGTAGCTCCTCTCTGACTCTGAATCGAGAGAAGTCGCCATAATAAGAAATGTTCTTCTTAAAGAGATCTATCTATTGGTATATATCTTAACGCTATTGGACGCCAGGGCAATTCTGCCCATTCTCCTTTATAGTTCTTTATAAAACGATATTTTTTAATAGCGATACTTCGTCTTTGGAAATCAAAGGAAAGGGAAAAAAAGCAAAGGACAAATGAAGTCCCATAAAAGATTTATTATAATAAAAAATATGAGTAGTTTAGACTTATGTTTTGGACAAAACTTTTGTCATATGATTTTCAATTACCTTTGAACGCACTTAACACTTCATTAAATAAAACAAAACAGAGAACAACAACAATGGAAACAAAAAATCCTTCGTACAGCTGCACCGACTCTAGCTCCATTTACTTAGTTAGGCACCTATTACCTTGTGGTTCGGTCACACGAATACGCTGCCCCGTCACCTATGCGGTTACGGGCATTCAAAATAATAGCTGGCTGAATTAAAAATTAAAAATTATATGTCGTGAAAAAAAAAACACAACACTCGCTGAATATGAAATATTTTGAATCTGTGGTTTTGTTTTTCTTTGTGATTTTTGGCGGGCTTACCGAAAACAAATAAAAATAAATTATTGTAAATAGTAATAACGAATCGAAAGTGGTGTGTTTTGATAGTAAAATGAATAGTTTCATGTGTGATCTATGACGGTTATTATTACAGAACTATTTAGGTAGTTTATGTAAGTCGAAACAAATGTTTATTGTGAGTTTTTTTCAAGGAAGTTTTATTCATAGTTGAAAGGTGAGTTAATTTTTTTTTTGATTATTAATGAAAAAAAAATTGCTTGCATTATTAACATTACAAAAATACCCTAATATTTAAATATTTACGTCAATATTTATCTTTATCGATAAATTAACAGTCTCGTTAAAATATTCTATCACATCAAAGATATTACATGTGATATTAATAGTTAGATCAAAATCATAAGTAGGACATAAAGTGTCTTACGCAAAAAGCGGAAGGGTCGCTACATAATTATTCTTGTTTCTTATAGACAGGACACAAACATCTATTATGAATCAAGAGCTTTTCCTCTGTACGACCACAGATTAACTAATAGTTCCTGGTACGACCATGTTTTAGCGGGAATGACCTCAGATTTTTTTAAATTGCACGGACTTTCGTTCATAGTGGTACAGAGATATTTGAAGAACAAACAACTTCCTTGTCCCTTGTTAATTGGCGACCTACTACCGTCACGCTATTCACTTGCTTTTCATTCGTATCATTCCTTACGCAATAAGTAAAACACTTCAAAGTACGAGATAAGAATTTAGCTGATCCAGCTGAAGCAGTAGCGATGGTGTTGAATAAAGATTTTGGCTTTATGGGGTAATAAGTTGTAACGAATAACCTGATTTTTGTCATGGAATTTTGGTTTCGTCTGCCAAGCTTGAAGAACAAGCTAGCACCACGGCACCACTTAAGTATTATTAGAAATTTTAGAAACATATCTAACTAGAGAAAGATGTGTGATATTGATACACCCCTCGAAAGAAGTTCTTCTTCATCCGCTTTTTACCTATGGTACTATTATAAAGGGTGGCGATAAAAAACCAATGAAATATTCTCAATTCGCAATTCTTTATTGCGTACCATAATGGATGTAGTTGGTATGGAAACAAATATATTAGTCACAATTATGGACCCTGTCGGGCACAGCATAGATAAAGTAGGAGAGAGGAGGAAGAACACTGGTTGTTTATTGTGATACATTTTCTTAAGTAAGTTAATACAGGTTTATACTTAATTATTGTTTTATAAATTCCTTAAAAAAGGTTTCGTAAGGAAAGTTGTTAAACATGATGTGTAGATTCTCCTCCGTGAATCATGCAGGTAAAGAATCGCCACACTGTATATTGGCCAAATATTTAACTGCATCCTCGATGGCAGCGCAGAGGTCGTTTTGATTGCAGCTTTTGGGGCCAGGAAAAGAGGTGAGTGAGGCATAGTCTGCGATAAAGGCTCCTTATTTGAAAAAGCAGGTTCAGTTCGAGATATAATCTGGTATAGTAAAAGGTTATCGTAATCAAATAGAGGTAATTCAAACATTTTGGACAAAGATCGTGACACGTCCTACGTTTTTAGTAATATTTTTCTTGGGAGACTACGACAAGCAACAGTATAGCTCACACCACACACAGGACTGTGTTGCTGTTACTATCGAGATGTATATGTCACAATTTATGATCAATTAAATGAATCATCGTAAATGTGTGGTTTAACAATATTTCCAGTCGTGTGAATCATCATCTGCCTAGTCTTTTCCCAACGATATTAGAGTCGGCTTCCAGTCTAAACGGATGCAGCTGAATACCAGTATTTTACATGGAGCGACTGCCTATCGGACCTCCACAACCCAGTTAGTACTGGGTAATACGATACCCCTTGGTAAGACTGGTTGTCAGACTTTTTGGGCCACTGACTACCTAACGACTGCCAAAGATCTACAAATGACACCCGGGACCAACGGCTTAACGTGATTTCCACAGCTGTTATTATTAAGGCTCTAGCTCCTCCAGATTTCCAGTCGTGTGAATCTAGCCAGCTAAAAAGCTAAATAGTCTACGGTTAAAATAAATTAACAATAACTAGGTAATTTAATTTCGTTAATTTAGTAAGTAAATCATTAATTTTATGGGCACTTTTATCAACTTATGTTTCGAGGTTTATAACAACTGAGAACAGAACTCGAATAGCTAGAATAAGAAATGAGTACATGAGAGGAATTCTGAAAGTCGCATTGATGACTAAAAAGTAGTGAGGAAATCAGTTGTCTGAATCAGGAAAATGTCGAAAGGAAAGATTTTAATTATGAATCTGCATGGATATTAGAGTAGAGGAAAACCAAAGAAACGATGGATGGATTTTGTTTTTCGACGAGTCGATGATTCCCTTTTTATAATCAAATTAGTTTTGACCTGAACTGTGCCACCTCGATGTCGTTGGTGGTGGCTTCCGACAGGCCCCCCAAAGTGCAGGTGGATGGACGGTGTGAAAGATGATATGATTAGAAATTTGGTGACTTTTGGGATGACGACTAACTGAGAAGTAGGAAGAAGACGTGCTGCGCCGACTCCAAATAAATTGGGATAAGAGCAAGATAATGCTGTTTACAAAAAAAAAAAACCTATTCTACCATGATTCAATTAAAGGAACAGTAGGTGTGCTGTTTTTATATAATAGAGCCTATTTTCGGTAGAGGCCGCGCGGGACTAAAATAATTGTACATAAATAAATTATGGTTGTCACAATGAAGTGAATGATGTGGTTATGTCATTGTAATTGAGACCGTAACCTGTGCCTGTCACTCTGACAGTCAAGGGCATGGTGGTGCACTAACAGCCTACCATGAAGAGCAAATGTCATGAAGTGAAATAACGTAATTTTGTAGTGCTATAGTAAATTGTCGTGCATTTTATTATGCATTTCGTAGACGACAAAAACTTTGTACTTTTTAACACCATAACAAAATGATTAACAGGTACTTAGGTAAACGGCGCCGCGTCGTGCGGTGATTAAAAAAAACTCCGTCTAAAAAATTTATTTCGTTTAAAAAACAAATAAAGTTGTCTTTTATTCCATCTAAGGATTTTTGTGATGATGCTCCTACAGCTCTATGTAGCTCTAGGTCAAGCTATTTGGATTTGAGTTTTTCTTAATTCACTTCAACAGTCGTAATGTAAGAGGAATAAAATTAGTAGCATACTTTGTTTACGTTTAAAGAATACGTAATCTTAAAATATATCCAAACATAATCAAATTAGTTTCCGTTCGATTAAGAATTCCGTAACGCTGCGGCGCCGCCGCCGCTATGTTTTTGTAACAGTCCCTTAGTTTTTTATCAGAATTTTTTCATTACGTATAAAACTAAAAGAGACAGACACACAGATTACTCAAGTATCATAGGTACCTATGTCAAACCGAAAAAAAAACCACCCAGTATACTTTTACATTCTCGTCTATTAATTGAACAAAGGTATGGAACAAACTGCTTCAGCTAATTCTACGAGTATGTTACATTTTAAATGTTTTACTTTTGTTAAATAATTCACATTAACGCCTGTTTTACCCGACTGCGTTAAAAGGAGGGTAATGTTTTTCAGTTTTTGCAGGGGTGTAGGTACCAGTGCATCCACATTTCGTCAGACATGTTGAAGTCACATGTAATAAGGGGCAAGGTGGCATCCACATTCACATCCTTATTTGATATGCCTTCGTTCATATGTAACTTAATCAATGTCATATTGCAAAAAAACTTATAAGAGTTGATTTACTGTTAATTGCTAGGTCGGGGCCAGCCACAGAACATGTGCCTTTACAATTAGCGAAAACGTTACAATTAGGAGCACACGGGAAAAAGCTCTTTGTTAGAAACCAGCTGCATACTTTGGGTGAGAACTATGATGTTAAGTAAGCTAATATAGTTCAAGAAACATAACTTCAACTATTTTTTTTGACAATAATGTTTAGTAGTTAGTTGCGTTATTGAACTAATGCATTTCTGAAATGTTATCTGAAAGATGAGAAGAAGGTAACGACAGACACCATTGACATAAACTTGTCCATAAGGTCATCGTCGTCGTTAAGGGTATATGTAGTTAGGTAAAAGGACGTATAGGTACTTATTTTCTCACATACATACATAAGCATAATCAGCCTATAATGTTCCAAATGCTGGGACTCAGGCCTCCAGGTTTTACATGCCGCCGAGAAATATCTCTCAGGCATGCTGGTGTTCCTACAGAAATCATCGTGAGGAAACCCGCCGAATCAAGTGATAATTATAATTACAATACGCGAATCATGTGAATCCGAAAAATCAGAGGTGCGTGTCTTGGGTTCGAACTTGAGACCTATGACTTGACAGTCCTCCGGTCACATCACTAGGTTATCACTGCTTTTGATCATGATGTGTAAACGTATGTATTACTAACAGCAACCCCGCTTCAAATTACCAATTCAAATCAATCATAATCAATACTGCGTTCATAATTGATAGCATATTGATATTCTGCGCAAAGTATTAAAATCAATACACGATTAACTAACAAGGTCTATAAAAAGTACAGTGATAAATAATAACTATTATAGGCACTTGACGTTTATAGTGCGTAACTACTTAATAACAATATTATCAGCAAAAAATGGTGGCAATATAAACAATCAGTCATTTTAACAGGTCATATTGTAGCTCCGTTTCAATGGAATAATGGAATCTATTTTTTAAAGCTGAATAGGTATATCCTTGCGTTCGTTAAACAGGTTATTAAATGCGCAATCAATAATGTGCTGTAGCATAATCAGGTTATGGACTTGGCCTGGTACACAGGCCTTCTGTGAGAGAGTGTCGGGCCTGATCCACCACGTGGATTTAGTTCGAGTTTAGCTCCGGGAAGTGAGTGTCGCTGACTTCAAAAATATTTTAGGAGCCTAGTCTCTTGCTTGACACAGCCAGAAGGCGACGCGGTAGACCTCGCAAGAGATGGCGGGACGAGCTGGACAAAACTAACGACCAGTGGTCCACATTGGCTCTGGATCGAAGAATTTGGAAGTCATGGAGAGAGGACTTTGCCCAGCGGTGGGATAACACAGGCTAACAGTTTCAGTATCAGTCTCGTGCTTCTATATTATACTGTCAAATTGGACCCCATAACATAACGTAGTTTATCGATTCACCGAACGATTTACGCAATATTATTTGCGTTCTGCATAACAATTTAAGAATCAGGCTTGATTGTCGTATTGTTTCGTAATGTAATCTACACACATAGAATTACGAATGATTTTTAACAGGTATGCCAACCAACACAAAGGTTTTTATTGATAGTTTCAATTGAGTCAGTAGAATCTATAGATTTTTTGGAGAAGAAACTCCACTGACTCAATCAAGGCATGATACAAGTTAATTAGTTAAAGAAATCAATATAATGTGTATATAATAATGTAACTAATCAGAGCACTAGCAATAGAATTTATTTGCTCAGACTTGCAACTCGTAGCTTTTGGCCTATGTTTTGTGGTATTTCTTCCACCTTCAAATGCTATTGAAGGAGACGATTGTATCTTGTGAGGAAACCAGCATATCTAGAGCAAAAAGTTTAAAAGCAGGATTGTAACGTCTACCGACCCGCACTGGAATCACGTGATACTCAGGCCCAATCGCAGTCCTTTTGTGTGAGGTTTGAATCCCGGCTCCCAACGATGGAAATATGGTGGGTTATTAGATAAAATATCTAATTCACCGGAAGCACTAGCTACTTCAATCATAAACCATTTCAATTAAACTAAATAAAAGCCTCTTTTTGCACGGTTGTGTCATAATGAAGTGTATAAATATCAAGTAGCTATCTATTTAAGATACAATTAAAGCTTTGATTTATTTAGTTCGTGCTAACAATTGACCTCAAATTGCACAGGCAGGCCAAGGTTACGAAGCTTGTATTGTATCCGTGCGAATATGTTTATAATGAGTTTTTGATTTATTTAGCCTAGTCGTTTAGATAAGTGGGACACAGATTTTTTAAATTAAAATTAGACGTTTGGCTATAATAATGTTTCTAGTAAATGAGGATTCTATCTTGTTGATAATTAGTACTTTAACACGAGATGGACCATGGATATTTAATTTCTTCTGCTTAAAAAAAAATCCACGGCCCGCTCTTAGAATTTTAATGAGAAACTGGATCATAAACAGATATTTAACACTATTATAGAATGTAGACTAGTAAATAATCAATCGGTACTTTGCTGTTTCCCAAACTACAATAGGTTCATTGATTTAGGAATTTCTAATTCCACATTTGGTTTAATTCATATTAATACATTGAGCTTTTAGATTTTTTATAATAGGTTTAAAACCAAGGGGAGGCTGTATGTAGCTAGTATAAATTATATATTGTAGTATCTTTTTGCAAACATTACATCAGTCGAGGTGACAACTAAGATTTATCTACGAACGGATAAACGATTGTGTGTGCATTAATTTTACAATCATAAATCGATTAGTAATATATGTGTCGTACATATTAATTTCAAAGTAACGGACGGATCCGGCTTAGTTACAAATGTAATGTAACATAAGACATTTATAGAGTACTTTTTATTATTAGAGTCAAGTGTGTAATTACAATTACGTACAGCTAAGAACTAAAGTTGCCTGGAGAGTGAGTTGATGGTTCTTTAGCTTCCAAGCTTTTGCGTGAACTGAAATAACTGTTTAGTGAAAATCGGAAAATAATGTCGTAGTGATGTAATAATAATGATGAATAATTAAATTGGAAAGCGTTCTAAACATTACTCAGCCGCTCTATAGCGCAACGGATTTTTTGTTTACGTTACGGCTAAAAGCCGAAGTAAGGTTACACCTAGTTCTAGCCGGCTATACCTAGGTGTGGCCGGTTATATTTTGGTGTATCCTTTTCAAATGGATTAGGTTAGGTTAGGCTAGAACTGTGAGCAAACGCGCGCGAGCCGAGCGAGCACAGCGTGGGGTGCTGCGGCTGCGGCTGGCGAGTTCTACATTCACATTGGTTGCATCAAACCTTCAAATTTAAAGCCGCACCTAGGTATAGCTGGCTAGAACTAGGTGTAACCGTACTTCGGCTTTTAGCCGTAACATATATTATGTTATCATCATAATCATTCTCCTGCCCATATCCCATTTATTTGGGGTCTTGTCTTCTTCTTTAACAACATGTAACAACGTATTGAACGTATCATAACATAGCATGCAAGCAAAATGTTTCAACGACTGAAATAATTGGTCCTGACCGTAGCTGTATTTTGCAAAAAAACTACGGGTTGACTTGGAGACGATAAATTTCCAGTATAACATGTGTAGAAGACCATTTTCATACATCTTAAAAGGATACTAAATAAACTTACTCAAAAGTATTCTTAAAACTATTATCGATTAGCAAAGCCATTCATATCCTCGATTGATAGGCGATATGCTATACTTTGTTTCAGTCGCTTGTGCATATAAACCGGTTTGCTCCAGTAGTATCGAGTTACAATCGGTTAATTCCGATATCCTTGAATGTAAATTAGGAGAAGGGAGTGTTCTGCACGCATTGTGAATTGTGATACTGTTTTTAAATGGGATAAATAAATTAAAAGTATGTTATTGATTTGACCCGGCGGCCTATCACGCTGTTTCTAGACATGTGTCATGGTTAAGTTGGCTTTACCTTGCCAAACTCAGGAAATAAATGCCAAAATTGTGTTTCATATTGCACTTTGCCTGGCATTTTCGGAGAGCCTCGACAAAATGATATTCTATCACCGATAAAGATGATAAAGTCAAAAATGTATTGACGTTACCGAAAAGATTTTTATGTCTATTCTGTTGAAATTCGTTTGAAAAAATACAAAACAATTAGTTGCAATCGCTTTCAAAGCGTTTCGTGTTACTACAACAACTTTCAACTTTATTGACATAAGCCTTATGGTCGACTTACATACATTTTTGACTTATCCAGCAGCATCGTATTGCTGATATAATATTATAATGTTACCTTTTTTAGGCCTTTTCAGAATCAAAAAGCATGTGCCCGCATAAATAATGTAATACTTGGAAGAAGTCAAGTTAATTTTGTGTGTCCAACCAATAAGTTACGCTTTGAATGTCAATCGAATAAATTATGTATCATTGACAAATTGTTCAGGTTAATCTTCCACAATGCCGGAAACATCAGTGATCTTCGGCACCAACGAGAAATGGCGAATCAACCGGAACATCCTAATACTAGGGTTTGCGTTCATGGTGCACTTCACTGCCTTCCATGGGACCGCTAATCTTCAGAGCTCCGTGAACAGTGATGCTGGTGCTGGAGCTTTTACCCTGGCGTCTATTTATTTCTCACTTATACTGTCGAATATACTGCTGCCAGCTGTAGTTATCAAGTAAGTACTTACATCATATATGTTACGTAAGGTTACACCTAGTTCTAGCTGGCTAAGTAAGGTTACACCTAGTTCTAGCCCGCTATACCTAGGTGCGGCCGGTAACTATCCTTTTTATTGCTAGGACACATCGACCAAAGGATTAGGTTAGAACTGTGACCATACGCTTCATCCAAATTGGTTGCATTAACCTTTCGTGTGCCGGAACGTAGATCTACACGAGACACAATGACTTTTTAATTGTGTCTGGATACTCGGCATACGAGTGGTTAAAAACAAGCTTACCAGACCACACCTAGGTATAGCCGATTAGAACTAGGTGTAACCTTACTTCAGCTTTTAGCAGTATACATTGTCGCAAGTTATTCCATGCCTGTTATGTAATAAGTTCCATGTCATAGGGGCGACAAGATTACCTTCAACCGGTCTCAAAGTCACATTCAGGACTGCTGCTTTGAAATTCCTGGTGGAAAAATCCAATGACACTTTATTTGACCCGGGAATCGAAACCAGGACCTTATGCTCAGTAGTAGCCCAGTTAAAAAGTAATTCAAATACGAAAAACCAGCTGCAAAAAAACTCTACACGACCAACATGAATACTATGATATATTTTCTTCTGTTTGTGTTTCCAATGACATCATTAAAGTTAGTACCGGCCATCGATGATTCAATTAGGTTTTTGAATTACGACATGCAATGGGTTTATATTACCACTTTACGAGCATTATATCTTATTGATCTGTATCTGACAGATACAACTATCATATATTATTATGTTGTCGTGAAATAGATAAATAATGAAAACCTATATGTGTACAATTGATGTGGAATAGAAGAAAAACACTAACTATTAACTGAAGGATTCATTTCGTAGTCTAATTTGTACATACCTAAATCTTGGCAGAGTTAGATTCTGCATTATACATGAAATGCTGACGGCATGTCCGAATTTTAACAAAGATTTTATTAGACAACTGAATATTATTTAGATTTAATACTTTTGTAACACTTTGTATATCTAATTCAGATATGGTCATGAAATACGTCAATCTGCAACTGTGACTAGAGTTGGGTTTCAGCAGTGGCGATCATTTAAAAGAGAGAAAGAAAAACAGTTTACTATTCACAAAACAAACATTACGAGAAACAGGCTCTTGTGCAGCAGTTGACTGCTACGAGCTAATGACGTTATGTTCGAACTTCAACATCTGCATCCTGCTTCTACAAGAAACTTTGAGAAGACTTTCGTCTGTTAGGCGATTCTCACACGACGCCGTTCGCCCGCGCGGTCGGGCGGAGGCAGCGAAGATTTTGTTGACGGTGCGCGCCGCATGGAGAGGTGGTGAGCGCTGCTCGCTCGGCGGTGTACGTGAGTAAAGGCCACACCGCCAGCTAGCGAGCGAGCGGGCGAGCCGGGCCAGCCTCTTTCCATACTTCGTTTCGGCACTTTCGGTAGTTCGTGGTGTGTGAAAAGAGAGAAAAGAGGTCAAACTATGCCTCGCCCGGCTGGCTGGCTCGCTCGCTAGCTGGCGGTGTGGCCTGCGCTTTAGGCATCAACGGATTTCATACAAGCCAATGCGACGCCAAATCCGCATGTCAGCTCGACCGCACGGACGGTGTCGTGTGATAGCCGCCTTATAGCCAAAAGACACAAGCGGAGACAAAGTTAGCACGTACTAGACTAAGCTAATCGGTAACTTAATCAATCTGTAACTTTTCTTAAAACAGATGGCTAGGCTGCAAGTGGGCTGTTGCAGTATCTTTCATAGCATACATGCCGTTCATCGCAGCACAGTTCTACCCCAAACTGTACACCCTGGTGCCGGCAGGAATGATGGTGGGATTCGGTGGAGGACCGCTCTGGTGTGCCAAGTGTACTTACTTGTCTGTGGTAAGATATTTTATTGAGATGGGTGTTATTGAGTAAACAAAAAAAAGTAAGTAAATAAAATGCAGTTGCCACTTATGTAGGCCGTCATGCCAATCCAAGATCTTTTAATACAACTTGTGATATTTAAATAATCTTGTAGATTAATACAACAGCCTTATAGGTAAAAAGAACTAGAAACTAACCTACAGATATTTATAATACAAAGAAGTCAACCAGAATATAAATGGTTCAAAGCAGTGTGATTATAAAAATATGTAGGTACCTGCTGGTCAACTGCCTCAAGTTAGGTGCTGAATATGAATTACATAGTATTTTTTTATACACATACATAACACATAAGAATATCTCATTACAAAATATTGTGCGTAATATTTTTTGTGCCTCCGTTGCCTTACGCGCCGTATACGACTGCCATTCAGTATTAATGAATTAAGTTCAGTATTAACATAATTTAACTATTTGTACCTACGGAAGTATATGATGATTTTTTTAACAATAGGATATCGTATGCTTGAAGAATATTTATGGCTTCATAGAGACCCGTTAATACTAAGTAGGCGCTTGAATAATTTCGGTCCTGACACGCGTAAAAGGAGGCAGTCAAACCTTTTTGTTATTATACGAACATTAAACAAACACGCTTTTTTTTTTTTTTTTTTACGGGTTTGAAATCATCAAATGACTTCTCCCGCTCTGGGTGGAGTGGGAGGGAGTGTCAGACTCTTACTAACTAAAACCCATCCATGTTCCTTCAATGCCCTTTGTGTTCCAGGGCCACGGTATCTCTTTCGAACAGTCCCGCAGCCCCGGATAAAGTAACACGCTTGTCACACAAAATCAACTACGTGAATTAAGCTTGCGTTGTGCCAAAGGGACATTATAAATACTTTTTTCAAAATAAGGTCCTTGAATCAGCCCTTTTTGAATGTCAATATTACATGAGATAATAGTCCCAAACGATCCACCACCACCACCACTTCCGATTCACCACTTTCTAGTGTTTTAGGAAACAACTGGTGGAACAAAACTCCCCAGGAAAATTTCGCACACACACGCGCACACACACACACACGCATATATTATCCCACACTCTTGGTAACACGTAACGCTCATTTTCAGCTGTAACCTACGATTTGTTCTGCAATAAGTTTTTCTTTGTTTTCGTTTGTCTTCGTCTTTCATCAACATAGTCCATGTGAAATGAAATAACATTCAATGTTACAGGTAGCCGAACCGTACGCTAAACTATCTGGGGTGTCAGCAGAAGTGCTCGTGGTGCGGTTCTTCGGCCTCTTCTTCATGTTCTACCAGATGGCACAGATCTGGGGCAACCTTGTATCCTCAGCTAGTAAGTTAATCATTCTAAACGGCTTATTATACGAGTAGAAAAGGGATGACTAATTAGTTTTCAGGTATGCGAATACAGATGACTACGGACTGCTACAGTCGCAAGCAAAAGTTGAAGTAATTAAGAACATTTCAACTTTAGCTTCCGACTACTAAAACCACGAAACAGTTGAATAATATAAACCCACAAAACATATTATAGGACTGGTTAATAAATAAAGAAACAACATTCGCATGATTAGTTAAACAAAACAAACATTCAACATAATCATAATCGCACCACAATACAAGGTCATTACAATTCGGAACCCACTTCCTAGCAGAGACAACTGCCAAGTGAAAGTTAAGACAAAATTCACGACTTAACCGACCTTGGGACTAAATTAAAGCAATGCTGATCAAATTGAGATAACATCAGGAAGTAGGGTAGTGTGTATAATATTAGGAAGTAGAGTTTAATTTTGTCTAGATTTTTTAATTGGTTAATTAGTTCCTATGTTTGCAATTAGTTGCGTAGATTTTATTCGTATAACCGGAACAGACTTTTAAAACTGTAGTTATTAGTCTAACTTGAAGAGTATTCTGCAGCATCTGCTCCACCTCTTATCCTACCTCTTAGGCCAAAAACATGCAGCCGAAGTGACATTTGCGCTGCCACCGACGACGCGGTGGACGTGGCGACGTTTGGGCTAACAAAATATAAAATTTGTCGTGCCAGCGATACGAAGAAGAAGAATCACACCAAGACTTGGAACAAAGTATGTTTCTGAAGCTGTCATCATAAAACTGCTCGTCATATTATGAAAAAACTCTGCTACTTCTGCGAGTGACTCAATCTGTCCTACAGTCCCTATCTTATGGAAATTTCGAAAAACCTGGCCTTCTCTTCTACATCGTAAAGGAAAACTCTGTGTCAAACAGCTTTCTTGGGTCAGAATTTGGTCTGCGCGTTGATAAGTCACTTAGTGAGTTTGGACTTTAATTTTTATGTGTATTGATGGTTGTGAGTTTCAAAGAAACGATGGATAGACTTGTGAGGGATGATATGGCAAGAAAGGAGATATCTGATGAGATGACGAGTAATAGAGAAGTATGGAAGAAGAAGACATGGTGTGCCGATCCCAAATAAATTGGGCTAATGCAACTGAACTTTGCTTTCCAATAAAACCTCAAAACTTTTCAGTTCTATCCTCTAACTTGGGCGATGTGCCGAAGTCTTTGAACGAGACAACTTCAAGCCTGTCTGCTCTATTTACCAACGTCACTAGTGCACCTACGGTGGACTTCGGAGCTACGTGTGGAGTCAACTTCTGCAGTGCCAGTGCTGATCATGTGAGTGTCATAATCTTTTTAAGGCCAGGATATTTCGGCGCAGTAGGCATTTAGCGATATTTACCTCCACGCGCAGCAAGTCGCGCGATCGCCCATTTCAAATGAACTCGCTGACCCCGCTGGGCGAAAATATTGTGTCACAGTATAAATTTGTAACAGTAGGTAATCTCCGTTTTACGGAATTCATGTCAATATTTCGGGGGTTTCGTTCGAGGGTTTAGGTTTCTCTCGTACGATTGGGTACGATTTGGTTTTTGGAATTTCTGTCTGGTTTGTAAACTATTGGAGGGATTTTGATGGGAGTCTCGGTATTCTGTAGCTTTGGTTTTCACCTTTCATGTATTTGTTTGGTTTGTTGTATAAGTAAGTTATAGTACACTCGTACGAAGTCCGGTCATAAGCTAGTTATTTATTATTACGTATGTACTTTGGAAGAAATACATTCAGATAAAACTCATTAGAATAGTGTACATAGGTAGGTGGTAGGTAGGTAGGTAGGTGATAGGTAGTTGGTAGATAGGTGGTCGGTATTAAGTAGGTAGGTAGTTGGGTATTGCATTGTATAGGCTTTTTGTACAATGAGAAGTCAGCTTATAGGTACTGGAAATTATAGCATGTCATGTCATCGTGCATACCTGCTACTGTTAGTACTACTGTGACCAAAGCAAGTAGGTACCTATCTAATTATTTATAGAACTATAATATTGCTCGGTCGCGTCGTCTTTTACGAGTACGTACTTTTAATTCACAGAAAAATAATAATCAAACTTTATTTCGTTTTAAGCTTCCTTAGTTGAATCCTGGTCATTTTTTTCCTTTTAGTGTTTTTATTCCCCATTTTGTGTATTTAAACTACTATAATTATTTTACTACAACTTAAACTAATATCTTACCTATTCTAACTATTAATGTTAATACTAGAAGAACCTACAACAATATTATAGACTGATTTTTAAAACTAATATACTAAACACGGAAAATAAAAATAATTCGTAAATATATCGATCGATTAGCGGGGAACGCAGCGAGCAAGCAAAAGCGACACAGGTCCTACCTCGGTGACGCCCGGCGGGCTACTGTAACGAAGCGCGCGGGCCGTTTTGTTATATAATAAATCATGTTAAATAATAAAACACTTTTTGAGAAAAAGTAACCATAGAATATTATTCTAAACATCATTGACTATTTTTTGACATATTTTTCGGGAGTAAACATTTGGTCTACTTTAAATAAGAATTGAAAAAGGATCAAAAATTTTAACATCTTATCGATTTTTTATGATCGGGTGAAGTTTTACATATCGTGTTTTGAACCGTAGAATAATTAAGATCGTTTATTAAACTACAACATATATTTTTATCAGATCAAAATAAACAACATTTGATTGGTTAGTGTTTATTCAAAAATAGGTCGATTCTGAGAATCCTGGCCTTAAAAACACAGTTTTTATAGTCCGTAGCTTCCAGATTTCATTATAGTACAATGATGACCAATACTTGGTGGAATGATGGTTTAGCTATTAAGATTTACTTTTAGTTATTTCCAACGAGAAATGAAGTCCATGCCTCTAAATGGATTTAGCCTATACCAGTAAAAGTTACAGGGAGAGATGTTCTGATGACTACCATTTCTGACACTTTAGCATATCAATGTTCATGTGTTTGGGGGGTTACAGATTTTAGAGTAAGGTTTATGTTTTTAATCATGATATAATACTTCACACGTTCTAAGTAAAATCTTTAGTTTTATTGCCATTGCATTAAAAAAAATAGGAATAAATTAAGTTGTCGGTTATTGATCTATTCATTCTGTTGTTAGAAAATATCTTATAAATTATATACTTGTAGGATACTAAAGTTGTAGTTGTATTTGGCTACGAGAACACTGCGAACAAACTGTCTTGTACTTTGGCAGAATAACAATGTTAAAGTAAACTTGTAACTAAATTCTTGTAGAAAAAAATGCAATTCAATAGACGGTTTTAGCAGCCACAACTCAATTTGTGAACATTACCGATATCCTTGTTTATCCCAATACATCAAAGTACAAAAAATCTCGTGTATCTTAACATTTTTGTACTTAACGTTTATAGCAAAAGGTAAATGAGTCAAATTATTCTGGTTTTTCCAGGGCAACTCTAACTTGGAGCCTCCATCAGCGTTAAAGATCCAGGTGATAACGGGCGTGTACCTCGCGTGTATGGTCGCCGCTGTCCTTCTGGTCGCTATTGGAGTAGACTCTCTTACTAGGTGAGTCTGACTCCAAAATAGTTATGAAGAGGCTGGGCAGGCAGATTTCAAAACAATTTCGGCGTTTTTAAGACTAATTTCTGTTGCGAAACATTTCACCCTTGTCTACATTGAGTCTCCATGAACGTTAACCCAACTGAATGCTGCCAGCAGACTTTGGTGGTAATAGAGGGATATAAAGAATAGGGTGTAAAGTTCTTCATTCCTCATAGAAAAGAGAGGACCGGCGGTGTTGTGTCTGGTGGTCTACTGCCCGATACCTATTTTCGGGTTTTTCTAAATAGTCTTAAGTTGTGGATAACTTTTAACTGTGCGATTTAGAATTTGGATGCTAGTCCTTCACTTGTGTCATAGTACGCTGTCTAGTGTCGCTATAATACATTTTGTACTATATTGATGTAGTACTTTTTGTCGTGCCCCTACAGTAAATAAGTTACATAAAATAACTTCAGAATCCAATTACAGATACACAGCAGGTCGGAACACATCATGTCAAGGCAAGTCCGGATTCCGCCTGTTAGCTGTAACTCTTCGCCAGCTGCGCCACAAGTACCAGCTGCTGCTGCTACCGGTCATCGGGTACATCGGCGCTGAACAGGCTTTCATGGCCGCTGACTTTACGCAGGTGAGTTGGTTCCTACTCTGATTGCTGAGAGTGAAGAAGAGAAAAGGCTCATGGAGAATGCTAAAGGTAATTTTAAGAACAATTATTATTTAAACTTATACTGTCACTTACGGGATATCTTCCGTGATTGTTCATTATCGCGGGTAAGCCCGCCAACCCGCAATCATGGCGCTTGCAACAGCGTCGAAATATCGGGAGCCCAAAATAATGAACAATCAGTAAGATATCCCGTAAGTGACAGTATAAGTTTAGTTGTAAACCGTGAAAGCTTAAAACAGAATAATTATTTAGGCTAAAAATAAAGATCTTGATGTCGTTGTGTTTTTAACCGACGAAAAAAAGGAGGAGGTTCTCTACTAGACATGTGTATTTTCTTTTTAACGTAAATATTTTGTGTGAGTGCTTGTAGTAAACTTAGAGCCAGGCTAGCTATAGTGGGCTGCGGGACTGTTCGAAAGAGAGATCGCGGCCCTGGAACACAAAGGGCTAAGAAGGAACATGGATGGGTTTTAGTTAGTACGAGACTGACACTCCCTTCCACTCTGCCCAGGGCGAGAGGGGTCATTTGATGATTTATCAACCGAAAAAAAAGGCTATCTAATGTTGCCTTTTGTATTTCTTATAGCAACACCTCTATATTTGAAATGCTATAGATTCTTTACCAGGTGTTTGTATGTCATGATATCTATAGACAATCATACCAGATTAACCCATAGTCTATGGATATGTTAACCCTTAAACGGGCAGAACGATCCGGGAATCGCAAAATAATGCCAAATTGACACAAGTATTATTGGTAGAAAATATTTTTTTTATGTTTTTTGAATATTTAATGAGTGATTGATAAGTCTTTAAATAACCTTTGTACAACAATAGAATACCTACCAGGAACACTTTATTTAATTAATAAGCTTAAAAATATGGTGGGAAAACTATTCCCTTTGCCTTATTAAGGGTTAAAACGATAAGCTATGAATCTCCAGCATTAATACTCTGAGGCCTGAAGGACATTTTTGGTTTACTGCTTGTCCTCAGTCAATTGTCAATCAAAAAGCCAGTCAGTAAACGAATATATGTGTTAGTAAACAATGTTTTTCTCATCAGGCGCTTAACCTTTAGAGCTCCAGAAAACAAACGCACGCGCATGCTCTCCACGCCAAGCCACAATTTCACCTAACATTTTGTCACATGTTTGTGTCGTTTAGCGAATAGGGCTTGCGCTTGCTTGTCACGTATACAGGGTGTAAACCCGGGACCCTTCACGAAGTCGTCAACCAAGATTTCAGTACATCAAACTAAGTAACTTTACGCAAAAATTATTGCTGGGAAACGACTTTTTTGGGGACTACTACTAAAAAATTATGAAAAAGTTGGAACTTTGACCTCCAATATCTCCGTAACTAGAAGGTTCCCAAGTATGGTCTAGAACAAAAAAATGATCGCAATGATTGGGAGAACGAGTGCCTTTCGGGTTCGTTCGGTGGTTACACTCTTCATGTGACAATAGGTTTCAAAAGGTTAATGATAATTCAATTGTCACAGGCGTTCATCGGCTGCGCGTACGGCATCAGTAACATCGGCTACGTGATGATCTGCTTCGGCGTGTTCAATGCGCTCGCGGCACCCATAGCTGGGGCGCTCGTCAAGGTCACCGGGAGGTTCCCTGTCATGGTCACTGCTTTGGTAAGACGAGGTTTTATGTTACCTTTCTTTATCGTGTCGTTAATGCTTAACCTGGTGTCAGAGTTTATATGCCACTCTTGGGCCTCTGACTTGGCTTACGTGCCTTCGAGAAATATCTCTCAGGCTTGCTGGTTTGCTCACGATGTTTTCCTTCACCGAAGCAAGTGATGATTATACAATATGCGCATGAATCTGAAAAATCAGAAGGGCGTGTGTTGGGTTCGAACACGAGACCTATGACTTGGCAGTCCGACGGTCACACCACTAGGCTATCACTGCTTCGGTGTTATGTTATGAGACATGAAAAAGATGAGTTCATAGTATAACGCTTGTTATCCTCGAAGGGTAACGCGAAGGTGTTTGATTCTCATGTAGTTGGAGGCGAGCCCATTGCCATCAACTTATTGAGAAATTTCTGATGGAGAAATCCCACATGCTGCGGGAATGCAATTTCTATGAGGATTTGATAAAATAACATAACATCACGCCTGTAATCCTGCAAGGGCTAGGCAGAGGTGTACCTAATAGAACACATACATCTCGCCATTTATGTTAAACTCTCATGTATTAGGGGGCGAGCCTATTCCCATCAACCGGGCGCAAACCCAGACTTATAGAGAGAGTCTGGGTTTGCGCCCGGGCTGCTACTGAGAAATTCCTGATAAAAAAAACAATAACACTTTGCCCGCCTTAGGAATCGAACCCAGGACCTCATGCTCAACAGTTGCGCTTGCGATCACTACACCAACGAGACAGTCTGAGGATTTAATCTCTACTGAAAACAATTGCAATTCAATACCTTTTTATATGATACATTCCAGTTGCTGAACCTATGCCTCCTGTCGGCCCTGCTGTCCTGGCGACCCGACCCCGAGCAGTGGCTCGTGTACTACGGGCTCGCAGCCATCTGGGGCACCGCTGATGCTGTGTGGCTCGTGCAAGTTAATGGTCAGTATTTCATCGATTTATTTAGTACATAAATAAAAAAATATTTAGGTTCTTTGTGTCACCAAAAAACCATCGATGACTGTTTTCTCAATATCCTTATATGACGAGGAGACGACATAACCCAGTTTCACTCAATTTCAAATACCCTGGCAGTTCCACCTAAAATTGAAGATTCCTTCAATGTAATGTAGCACAGCAAATTTGACAAGTCCTAAACTTCAATTACTTGAATCAGAAACTCGCAATAAAGTAAAACAATGATTACTAGATGACATTACTGTTCTTTACCCCGAGACTGATTAAATAGAACCGTTAGAAGTATGGACAAGTGGGAAATTTTTGATCCTACATAGGAAAACGAAAATCCTACCAAAATGGATGTTTTGTCTAGTTGTTTTTTTTTGAAACTTTTCCCACACTAGGAATTTTTCCTGTATCGTGGTGCGTTTACAAACATTTAAACTCACACACACAAACAGCCAGACTCGGAACTACCTGTAGGCCAAACAAATATTTGATCCGTGGTGCTGGAAAACCGCGTCGTCTGTTCTGTTTCTACCCGATACATTCTGTCTCTTAAGACTATATTGGTTTTGAATTAATGTTATTTTTTTCTTGGTTACTTTTCAGCATTATCAGGCATCCTGTTTCCGGGTAACGAAGAGGCCGCGTACTCCAACTTCCGCTTGTGGGAGGCGACTGGCAGTGTGCTGTCCTACGCTACTGCACCCTACTTGTGTGTAAGGACCAGGTAAGACGGATATTAAATGTAACTGTAACTCTTAGAGCTTAATGAAAACGAATAAGTAGGTTTTTAATTATTTCTGATGATGAGACCGGGGACTTATACAACCTCGAATAACCTTGCTTGCTAAAAATGGAAGTGAATTTCGTTTTATGTATCTGTCCAATAAGATCATTTCCGAAGACATACTAAACCCGAATCGCTGCTGTTTTAAATCACTTTTACCACATTTTCGATTAAGTTGGCCCTGAAAAACCTTTAAATAAAATAAAATATGTATTTAATTTCAGCTTCAAGTAAAAAAAAAGTATGGTTGACAATAAAAATAGGCGTTAAGGTAAGTAACTTTAATTCTTTATTTCTTTTGTTGAAATCCCTTCAATCTCGTTCCAGGTTATACTGCCTCTTTGGATTCCTCATAGTCGGCTTTGTAGGTTACACCATCATAGAGCTGATGGAGTACAAAGTGAAGAAAGCGCATCACCCCGAGAGGAACTTCGAACTCGTCAACCAGAAATCAGAGAATGAGTCGTTAAGGAAGCCTAGGGATACTGATAGCGAGTACTAGATATTAAACTGTATTTTTATATAATTTAGGTATACAATGTATGAGAAAATCAAAGATTCTAATAAAATTATTTAACAAGTAACATATTTTAATATACATTTTTTTTTAATAGCCTTGAATGTCCCACTGCTGGGCAAAGGCCTCCCCCATATTAATATATTTTAATTAAAAGTATAAAAAACCAGACTACAAATTATTTTATTATTAATTTAATTTTTTTCATTTTGATACCCTACTCGATAGGGTTGGTCGAAAAAATAATTAACGACACAATTTAGCGCCAAAAATTCGCCATTTTTTTTGTTAAAACCTATCTAAGGACACTTGGGTTTTTGAGACGAATCGAATGATACCGTAATCGTCAAAATCCATCCAGCCATTTGGAACTTACGAGGTAATAAAGAAATTTACAAAGAAACATACAAGATACGCGCGAAAAACATAACCCTTCCTTGGCAGTCGGGTAAAAAGTATTGATTTCGTAAGTAAAAAAGTTCGTTTCGTAAAAGTATTTCTGGCTAAGGCATGTGTGAATCATTGAGGCCCCATTCCAGTACTTATTCCCATTCCTAAAAATCACCAGATGTGAGGATGACATTCAGAAGATCGTGGGTAAGACTTGGTTGATGCTCGCGCTGACCTGGGAAGAGTGGCATAAAAGGGGGGTGGCCTATAATCAGCAGTGCGAGTAACAAGGCAGACAATGATGATGATGATGTTTGAATATCAGAGGAATAGGTCGGTTTAGAAAATCCATCCCGCGTCCGATGACACAGGTTTGAGTTTTTGGCTCATATCACAGAAACGGTTCGTCCTAGGCAAAGATTAACGTAATTTTCGTATCATACCTGTATAACTCCATCTATGGATGACCTTGATCCATGATTTGGGCTTAACTTTCTGTGCTAACTGCTGAACATTCGGACAGCTAGGTACTTGGTTTTCACAAAACGCCCAGAGTTGGTCAATCAGATTAAAAGCATCCCTAAACAACTTTCGCCAGTTATGTTTTAAGTCCCATGTAATAGGGGGCGAGCCTATTGCCATTAGCCAGGCACAAATCCAGACTCCGTGTCTGCTACTGAGAAATACTAGTTGGGAAAACCCAATAACACTTAGCCCGTCCCGGGAACCGAACCCAGGACCACTCGCATTCACACTTGCTCGCATTCACGCTTGCTTGACTCAAAAACTCCGTCAGAAAACTGTGATGCTGTTGTTGTTCAAGCACCTTTAGGCCTAAATCGATTTTTGTTAAGGGATGTTGCAAATCATATTTATCTGACTCTTTCAAATCATGCGTTAATGTGGGTTCTCTGTTTCATGGTTTCTGATCGGTGTGATGATGGTAATGGCTTCCTCCTTGTTAAAAAGGTAGAGAACGGGTTAAATCAGCCAAACTGAAATCTGATAAATTGTAGTGTATTGTATCTAGTTATACATGAGACTAATACGGGGTATAACTGTACTTCACGTTTGTTATTCAGGGGATTTCAGTAACCGGCTTTAAAGGTGATTCAAAAGGAAACTGTATCGTATAAATAAAACAATAAAAGTAGTTTCATTAAATTGTCGCTTTTATTTCTCTTCACATAAATACTTAAAGGGTTGGATCAAACTCGACCGGCTACACAAGCTAAATCATTAACTAAGTACAAATGTTCGCAAGGAAACTAACAAAGTGACTAAAACCTTGTTATACACAATAATTATACATTAAAAATAACAATAAACAAAGTCTTGTTGATAACAAGTCACAGAATTACTAAAATCGTTATCAAAACATAAAAAATCGTAATGATTTTTTTCAGCATGTAATTTTTTAGTCCGAACTTGTATCCCATATTGTTATTTTCATAAAGTACTTAACACAGAATAACTATAGGTACAAATTTACACACTCTATATACTCAGTAAGTCACTGGTCCATTACAACGTTAGTCACGTAATAAAAGCTGTGATCAAATCTATAAAGTTCTAATAAAATAATCACTTATCAACAATAATTCGTCAAGTAATCTATAGAAAACTATTAATTATTATCATTGTATTATTATCGTCCAATTTAAAGCGTACAACCGTAATACTTTTATGAAAGTGTTATGATTATTATAATATTATTGTAATATACTCTAATTTAAAGGAAGACCGTTTAAGGCACAGTTTTTAAATCTACGTACCGAAATAGCACCTTAAGTTTTTGATGATATGTTGGTCATAATACGATTAAGAGGTCACTGGTGATTTTCGATTCATGACAAAGAACATAGTTTATTTGGACTTGTGAACACAACTTTGCTCCACAAAAACACTGGGATCCGAATACGCCTATAAAACCCTTACTTAGTGTAAAGACAATAATTGCGTATATTCTTTCAATCTTCCAAGATAGGAATTGAAAAATACATGTTTTGAAATCACTGGGAGTACCAAAAATGTTTTTGTAAAGGCAAAGTTGTTGATTCCAAGTCCAATGTCTTTTTAAAAGTATCTTAAAAAAGTTTTCGCCCAAATAGGGCAAGTTATAATCACAAGTACAAGTTGTATTTTAACCACATTTGAGTTACATGAATGTGCGTTCAACATCCCCAGTAACCCGTTTTACCTACTAAATAAGTATATTGTTTATTTAACCATTCTATTTGGCAATTAAGGAGATTACCACAGGAAAACCACGTGTTTTTTTTTACAATATCTGTAGGAATTACCATCTAGATCTATTTTAAACGACTTTTGTGAGCGTAACTGGCAAAGATACGTTAATATTTGAAGTAAAAAAACTGGAAATAATACGAGAAAAGTTTTATGAAAAAAAAAGGTTTTTTTTTTCAAATTTTTCAAATTCAAATATTGGCTATAATGGATATTCAGATAACCAAATTACAAGCAAGTAACAAGTTATTATTATGTTTCTGAGTGAAACACTTTTGTAGCAAATATTTAAAATTTTCCAAAAAAGAATAAGTATGAATACCCCCGAAACCAGTTACGCCACATTAACCTGCAGTCGTTACAACATTTATTTACATAATTATCCACAATACAGAAAAAATAATTACAAAGAAAATATTATGCTCGCTGTGAAGTTAAGTTCTTTATATAACTAACTAAACATTTTACACTACAATACATATTGTAGAACGGTATTACTGAGCTTTCTTCAGGTGTGGTGTAAATAAATGCTATCATAAATCCACGTATATATAACTATACATCTATACAACTATTGTATTTATATACACACCGTTTATAACTTTGTGACCCTGTAGACATGTAGCCTCGATTATTTAAGCAATATTTTTTACAAAACGGCCATTATATACAATATATTTAAGTTAAACAGGGTCTTAGCACCGAAATAATTTCGTTGTCAACAAAATATTTTTGTATGCAAGTTCGATTCGGGGCGGATATAAAATTTTGAAAGCGACCCCATAATTTATACTTCAATTATTAATTAACATACAAAAATATTTCTTACGCAAGTATTACATTTAAAACATTTGGACGGCAACTCGTTTATTATATACAAAACAAAAATCTTATGAAACTAACATAATAGTAATTCTAAAGCGTCTTATAATAACTAAATGCAAAATCTATGAACAGGAAGACTGTACGAATGCAGGCAGATGACTATAATTAAACTAGTATTATTATGATTGTTAAAAACTGATTTGAAATGTGTCAAATGAAAATTGGGGGTCAAGTATAGACTTTATACAATTCTAGCGACCCTAACAAATGGTTCCAGATGTTGATACGTCTTAGATTTATGTACCTTAATACAGCTCTTTATTTCCACAGAAAATATGAACAAGATTACAAGTAAAAAAAAGTTGTAACACGTGATTCAAGATCGAATTTTTAAACAAAGTCTTCTACATTTTCTATGTAAACAAAAAGCAGTTGTGCAGGAACGATACGCATTAAAAATACTACTTTATGTCCGAAGACCTAACTGGGGCTAGTCGTGTTGCTCCGGGGCTCCGACTTGAGCGCCGCGCCGTTGATCCTGGGCGCTACAGCTAGGTTGCTCGAGTTGGCCTGACATTGAGCGCAGGGTTCGAGCCGCCTGGCTAGGACGGCTCGAAGTTTCAGAGCCGGTCCTAGCTTCATCTGCAGCATCCCTGTTAGGTGGTCCTCTGTGAGAAGGGGAAGGCCAGAGCCGTCGATTCTCTGCTCGCGGAAATTCTGGAAAAGAGAACTTGGTGTTATTTGACAGTACTAAAAATGAATGAAGAATGCATAACTTTAAAATTTCGAATTGGTTGACAGATAATAAAGTTACACTCCACTTAGCCGTCGTCTCATAGCCGTTAAGTAACATTAGTTCTTATTTAATAGTCTATTCCATAAACTAATCTTACACTTATTACAAAACTACTAAGGCAATGTAAGCTTAAATTATTTAGATCTAAAAATTATGAAGTTTTCGTTCCAAATAATTTGAAGATTACAAGGCCTTAACAGTGTATTAGACATCAACGCGTTGCGGCCGAAGGTGCACCTGTCTCGAGCAATGTTGACGACTACGAAACGTCTTGATATTTTAAAACTTTTCTCAAACCTTCATTAAAATAATTACTGAGATTTACACTAGATGGCATGTAGATGCTCTTCCACATGCGTATAATTATTAATATTATGCACGTTAACATTAATTACCTATCTCAGAAGTGTGTCAAGTCATATGACTGCTACAAATGTGTAGTGTGCTACTCCATTACTCTAATTATAGTACCGTACCGACGTATTCGTATCTCATCATCAGCATCTAAGTTAATGCTTCTTAGCCGGATAAACGCAATTTATATCAGATGTCTTGCTCCTACGTACTAACTGTTAAGAGGATTTTAATCCATAATGATGGAGACTAATAAACATTTTGCAATAATTGTATTGTAGTCAATGGAAAGTATCAAGACAGCTTGCGGACAGGTCGCAGCGCGTCCAGCGACCTGTCATCTCCGCGGGAACGTTGACAAAAACCGCGCCGCCTACGTGACGTCCTGTGCCCCCCTCACCCCCCGTACGCCGCGCCTCACCTCCCCGCGCGCCCGTTCACCGCGCGCTCGACCACTTTTTACTGCGCGACATTTGCCCGGAGTTCGATCCGTGTCATCCGACTTATTTCTTTTTTAAATTGCGCCGACGCGACGTTCGATTATTTTATTTTTTAATTTTATAAGGCTTCGACCGGCCGTCGAGCGGTAAAAAGCGATAGCGTATAAAAAGTCTATGAATAATTAAAGTGAGATAGCTACTGGCTAGATGATGGGAACGTAGCGGCCGCGGCGACAGGTCGGCGGCTCGGCTGAGGGACAGGTCAATTTGCGGCGCTCGTTTTGTTCCTTTTGAGATCGCCATTAGCGTTATCCCGGGCTTGGGAGCAAATTTACTTTTATGCAAATGTGAAGCCATTCCGCCGGCGAGCCAGATTAGAAAACTTCACGTTCTAATGTATTGAAATTAAATAAAGTGGAACGAAAGACGGAGCATTGGGACGATCGGCGCGAGTGGTTTGGGGGCATGTTTATGTTTAATGGGGTTTATGGAGCCATGGAATCGGAGCGGGACCCTAATGTGTGCCCCGGGGTCACTAGTGACCCCAACCGTTCAAATGAAGCGGAATGATATTCGAGAAAATTGTTTAATTGTGGCTCAAATTACTGGTTCGGGGAAGCAAGCCAGACCTGTTTCGGCTTTGACCTTTTTATCTGGACGGTTCAAAGTCAAAGGGAGTCTATGGAGGTTTTTTGTCGAGATATATTACCATAGGAGACGTAGGTCTGAAATTATATGGGTAGACGGTAATGTATGGATGATAGTGCATGTAGTAAAGAAAGAAGATTGGTATTTTAATTTAGGGACCGCTTTGCAGATGTGGTCATGCAAATATTAGGTTTACATCAAACTTTTGGAACATACACGTATGTTGCTACGATTTAATGTAGACTGTAGATGTTCAGACTAAAAGTTATCAATTCATTAGACTGAAAACTGAAATAATAACTTTTCATTTAGATACCAGAAGCAAGCATAAAAATCGAAGGAATACACAACTTTAAAGTAAAATAAATAAACAGTTTCCTGTTTATATATTATTTTTCTAGAGACAAATATTTAATTTTAATTATTAAATCATTTCAAAATCGAAACACACAAATCATCAAACCCTTTCCATAAAATCATAAGTTAATATCGCATTTTGCCTCGTCAGCTGGCGTTCGATATAAATTGGTTATTATCACGTAAGGCTGCGCCTGCGCATGTTCGGTGCGCGCGGTGGGAGCCTGTGGGTAACTAACGTCGAGCCTACGTTATTACGCGCCCTGTGCACTTAACAGGTTGCGCAGGGTTGCTGAGGGTACAGGGTAAAGTGGTTTAGGTATTTTCTGGGTAAATAAATTATGGTGGGTAGGGAAAGTTGGATGAATGCTTGTGCTTGGGTTACCCCCAACCAACCTAGTCTTTTTCAGAAGTTGAAACATTTAATTTTAGAACTAGTTTTCTGTGACCAGATTATCCAAAAGTTAGATCCAAGGTATTTTAAATAGATCCAAAAGATGAATAAACACGGCACCCAACAAAAAACGAAAAAAGGGTATTTAAACTTTATTTAAAGTGCACTTTTATAGCAACATTCCCTTCCATCTCCATATAATTACAACCAGTTACGGACAAAAACAAACGCGTATACTTAGCAGCCCTATTTCGCAGATACTGCGTATCGCCCGCGGCCATGAACCGCAGCGCGCGCGCAGCAGCCGCGTCCCGAACAGGTTGCAGGGGAGCAAAAAAGGTTAAAGTATGTTCCCCTGAGGTCGAGCGGGGCGCGCAGGGCGGGGGGGCGGAGGGGCTAATGACAGGGGCGGCGCGGCGCCCGCGGCCGCTACCGCGCGCAAATTGATGCCTGCGCCCTCTGCCAAACCTTTGCTCCCGGCTAGTGATGCACCGCCACGATAAATTGTGACAAGCACGTTCTCGCCAGAATTATACCGACGTTTATCGACCGAGCGATCCGAGCGAGTTATTGTACTGCTGTTTGCTGCTCAGTTAATTTTACAAGTGAATATTTTATGGTAAATAGCAATCAGTGGTTTGAATTTTAAATTGCTGATCTCCAGTTTGCTGTGTAATTTATAGCAAAAATAAAAGGTACTCATAAAACGTTGAAATAAACAGAAAATTACTTGGAGAGCTCAAATTAATTTTGCCAAAGCTCAAAACCTAGACGTATAATTAAAACCTTGTGAGCGTCTTTATTTGAAACCGCAAATCACAGGTAGCACACACCACTAATTTAATCAACACACGATAATTAAGTTCAAAAACAAATTGCAACAATTAAACAAACGTTACAAAGCACAATACGTAACACGCAATAGTACAATGTAATAACACATTATCGACATCGGCTATCGAGCGATAACATCACTATTCGGAGGCCGGGCTATAAAGATTGCTATTAAGTTTAAAGCATGGAACGCACAGGCTTCGGTTAGGGCTGGTACACATGGTTAGAGAGTAAATATAGCACGTAGTTCAGTGTGCTGGGAAAACAATGGGATGGGAGGGCGGAATTAGAGTGAAAATTGGTGGGTTCGGCGTTATGTGAAAGGATTTGGATGGGAGTCTGTTAAATATACATTTTACGGGATAAAAAAGGTCTTGGGTCACAAGCGTGACTACTGCGCATGAGTACCTAAGTTCGATTTCCGCGTCGGGCAAAGTGTTATTGGGGTTTTCCATTAGGAATTTCTCTGCAGCAGCCACGGAGTCTGGATTCGTGCGCGGTTGATGGCAATAGGCTTGCCATTACATAGGACTTAAAACATGACTGGCGAAATGTGGGTGTACTATTAGGTACACCTCTGCCTATCCCTTCGGGGATTACAGGCTTAATGTTATGTAAAGGTCTTGGGAAGTATGTATGTATGGAAGGGTTTAAGAATATTGTCACTGAAATCGAATCATGAAAGATGACACACACAAACACATTCCACATTTGTCCATGAAGCCCAGAAGTAAAAAAACATGATCAAGTCGTTCCTAATTCTCCTACCAAGTAACTTTGGGTGATAGGAAGAATTGTGATTCAATGACAACGTTGCGGTATAAAAAAAGATGTAATACAAAAACAGTCACAAGTGTGTAGGTACAGTCAAGAGTACCAATATGTATACACTTTCCTAAATTTAAAAGGAATTTTGGCGAGAAATAACGATTGTAACTTGGAGTTAGGATCTCTTTCATAAAAATATCAGTTCCAGAATACTATGTTCGTAACAACATAACATTTTAACCAGAACAGTAGGAGAAACACACTTTTAAAAGTAATGAAGTGTTTACGTATTGGTGGTCGTGACTGTACATAGATGGTTTGGCATCTCATCTTGTCGTGGAAGGATCGTAGCAGATCGATGCTTTAGCTGTAATTTCTTCTTGTATTTCTTGTAAAAACTCGCTTATTTTAAACTTATACTGTCACTTACGGGATATCTTCCGTGATTGTCCATTATTTTGAGCTCCCGATATTTCGACGCTGCCGCTGTTACAAACGCCATGATCGCGGGTTGCTGAGCTCAAAATAATGAACAATCACGGAAGATATCCCAATATAAGTTAAGTTGTAAACCGTGAAAGCTTAAAACAGTCTTCGCTTATTTTAATCAAAAAAAGAACCTTATGTTTTTAATAAAGTAGAGTGTCTGGTAACCCTGTGTATCTTATATTTAGTGGTGAGTGACGGTGCGCGGGTTAGCTCTACCGTCTCTACCGACTCTACCGTAATTATAATCTGAGACCATCGCCATTTCTCAAGCAAACTCTTTTGTTTTTAGAGTTCCGCACTTAAATGCAGGAGATTACTGTGTGACTCAATGTTTGTAGGACAGTTCTGTTTTATATCGGATGAGATCGATGTTTTACTGAGATGGAGATAAAGATGCTGTATTTTATGAGATGAAATGTGATGGTGGAGATTTAGATGTAGATATTGATCTACGACGTCGGGGACCTGGCGGTGTATCTCAAGTGGACCTGGGCAGGACAAGATGGAGCAAGGCTTTGACCGAGTGGTGGCCAAAGAAATCAGAGCCGTCGTAAAGCTCGTTGGGTTGACGATATCGTCAAAGTCGTGGGAAACACCTGGATAAGGGACGCTCAGAACAGGGAAGTGTGGCAGAAAAGAGGGGAGGCCTATACCCAGCAGTGGGTGATTATGAGCTGATATGATGGTGATGATTGTTCTAATAGTGTACGAAGATCAGAAAGGAGTAGTAGAGTGTAGTTGACATCTTCTTCTTTATCGTGTGGTTAGTGCCTAACCTGGTGTCAGAGTGTTTATGCCGCCCATGGGCCTCTAACGTGGCTTTACATGCCATCGAGAAATATCTCTCAGTTGACATAAGAAACTGAAAAGGATCGTTCCGTGCCGAGTGCCGAGTCTCGAATACAAAAAAATTCAGAGTATTTTCTTCATATTGTAAATAAATAAATCAGTACCGTGACCATATATCATCTCATCATTATCGCCAGTTTTTCAGAATTCATTACAGCTTACAATACACGAGCTAGTGTTTCTACCCTTATAAGCAGATTACTACTGTCCATTCACAGTTATTCTGGTAGCTTATTTTTGACTATGTGAATAACAGGTCTATTTGAAATAAACTCTTTAGTTTGAGTTTGAGTTTACCAAACTGACTGTTTTAAAAATCTCGTTTAGTGTAAACAGGATAGAATCTGGTGTTTCTTCAACTCATTTAAGTCGAAAAACTTCAACCTTTTTCAAGTTTTAAGGTCTTTGACTTATTCTTTTAAAACGGAGTTTACAAAGTAAGTCTAGTCCACACTTAATCTAAACTATTTAGCTCAATGTTAGATTTAGATTGTCTTGTTATCAAGATCTGCATTGCGAAGTAAAAATATTTTAGTTGCGTTAGGTTCAGAGTAATCTAGATTAATTAATAACTGAAAGTGTGTACCTCTTATTTCGTAATAGATTTATTTCGCATGTAACATTTTTGATTTATTGTTGTTAGAGGTATGAGGATCAGGATGGACAGTTCTTCATTCTCTGTACAAGAGAAAATAAGATATATAAGAGAGAATACTTCTGTCAGACGGGTGTTGTGTCAGGTGCGCTGTACGCTACGACAGATATTTTGGAGTTTTTTTATCTGTATTTATATGATGATCGCGCAGATAACTTTGGTATGGAGAAGCATTTCGTAATTTTTGTCTTTTCCCAACTATTTTGGGGTCGGTTTCCAGTCTAACTGGATGCAGCTGAATTTTACATGAAGCGACTGCCTATCTGATCTCCACAACCCAGCTAGCACTGGGTAATAGGACACCTCTTGGTAAGATTGATTTTCAGACTTTCGGGCCACTGACTACTTAACGACTTGGGGTCTACTACTGGGCTAGTATTTACAATCTAGCACTGCCTGACACTTTTTTGTTGTTTAGTATTTCTAATCAAAAACTTTTGATAAGTCATCTAGATCTTCATTTGTATAACAAAACATATGGCATCAATCACGTATTCACGTAACACAACAATTGTTACCCAAAGTGAGAGGTAAGAGGTCAGGGCGTTGGGCGAGCGCCATTTTTTTATCAATTGTCGTTTTGTACATTCGCTACTTTCTAACTTTTACTTCGTAATGGTGTCCATTAGTACTTTGCCACTTATGTTATTAATTTTTTACGTCTTTAGTGTAAAAAGTGGTTTAATTGCGTGTAGGTATGCCACCGCGTGAACTATCACTTGGTAATAATTGACTTTGCTTCGTCGCTATTTTTTTGTAGTTGTATTTTAATGGAATCAATTGTGATTTTTTGGAGTACCTACAACGAAATGTGCTGTTGTAATTAGTTAGAAAGCCCATCGTTGAAGTAATTTTTGGCGGTTTTGATATTTTATTTGTGATGACGTTTGCTAGAGAATCAGAAGACGCGTTGTTTCAGCCCATCACAGAAACAAGCAACGTCTCTATCTAATTTGAAGTGGAAACTAATTATAGAACTGTACCAGTACATGGGATTATTATGCAGTTTTTTCAATATCCTGTACAGTTGCTATTTTAACTTACGTGGTATTAGAACTTCAACGGTGTATTTAGATGGGATTTCAAAACAAAACCTCATACTCAGTCTCAGAACAAAGTTGAGCTAACTATCGTAAAGAAATGTGGTGAAATATTAGAAATGCTGCACGTTTACTCTCGTTTGGACGTAAAATAGTATTTTATTATTCGAAAACATCGTAAAAGTTACATTCTTGGGTGTTTGCAATTTATTGTTCCACTACGTGTTGTGGTTCTGAATGAAAATAACAAGTCTTGTTTGCGTACATACTTGGTAAATATGTATCAAATTCTCTACAATGAGTACGATTTTTGTATGAAGTTTATGTTTTTTGAATGCGTTTTTAACAAATTAGATTTCGTAATTTAAAATTCGGCTATAAAAACTATATTCCATCAATCTGAATTCTTTAGCAAATTTGGCTTCTAGCGACACAGTCAGCCAACAAAATACCTATAAACAAACAAGTTTTATAAATAGCTCCAGTCGAAATTGTTGTCTTACAACAACAACATTACCTCACTCATTCTGTTACTAGAAAGCTTATCATTGTTGGCATCGGCGCGCGCGCAAAAAGCTCCTACATAATAATTGGAAAATAGCCTAACGCTGATCTGTGGGTGTGGCGACCGGCCGTGCCAGCGGCACGAGATAGACTGACGCAGGGCCACGGGAGGGACAGAGATAGGGACGGGCGCGCGCGCAGGTGGGCGGGGCTAACACACCCGAGTGTTGCCGACCATTCCCGATCACAACCGAATAGAGAACGCCCAGTCGCTAATGTTAGCGTACTACTGTCTGCATAATTTGAGCTGTTGTTTCCCATTACTGTTATGTGTTGAGAGATCTTGTTATATTGGTGATTTGAACAATGCGAACTATGTTTGAGCAATGTAGTGCCATTATATAGGTATTATCGGGCTAATACAAGTCTGGATAATAGATTGTTTAGAGCAAGCATGTGTTGTGATATCCCTTATTAAATAAATTACTCGTGTGTAAGAGCGTTTCTATTGTTAATTTGTTAAGCTATCTTAGCTCCTAGATAACTTGATCGGTTGTTTGAGAAATTGTTTTGTTATTTATTGTTTCAACGGATTTTGCAGCATTCCAAGTAAGTTATTACTATTCATTGAAACTCATGGCTTTTTAGTTGAGACACAATGACGATTATTAAGTCATATTTGATGGCAGTTGTAATGGTTTATTTAAAGACAATATGCTAGATACAAACATAATAAAGATCTCATAATGAAATGGTCATAATAATTCCATTTTCTTAACTAACTGGGCAATGTCGACAACAGCTAATGAAAATAAGCTATTGGAAGCAACAGCGTGCGTAAAACATAATTGATTTACCCGTTGCAGCACTAGCAGCTTAAATGAAACAAGCTGGAGGTTAAGATAGGTTATTTAATAGTTAAACTTAATTATTGATTCTACGGGGCTTACTATGAACTATGTCGAGTTAAGAAATGCTTGTTATTTAATAGGTTTCAACGGTTTTCGTGAAACTTAAGCTTATGTTCGTGAAATTTTCGGGCTTTAGTCCCGTAACTTATTATTAATAGCATTTTAATTCGAATGACTTAAATGAAAACTTTTTGACTGTCTCGTTGGTCGACTGCTGAGCATGAGGTCCTGGGTTCGATTTCCATGTCGGGCAAAGTGTTATTGGATTTTTCCATCAGGAATTTCTCAGTAGCAGCCACGGAGTCTGGATTTGCGCCCGGTTGATGGCAATAGGTTCGCCCCCCATTGCATGGGACTTAAACATAACTGGCGAAATGTAAGTGCACTATTAGGTACAGCTTTGCCTAACTCTTCGAGGATTATAGCCGTGATGTTACGTTATGTTATGAAAACTTTTTTTTTTTGGAAAAAGAACTTTCTAACGATAAAGTTCCAGGAAACTTCATGGATGGTAAATTAAAATATTTTGGTTGGCACTTGTGGACTTTTGAAAAAAAACCAACCTCATTGACATTATTCTAGTAAAGTAGAGGCAGTCAATAACAGCATTGTCAAAGAAACCTAGTTAAGTAAGAAGATCAGTGCTTCAAGATGATGACAACTTGGAAGTTATTTGTGGAATCTAATTCAATATTGACTTACATATTGACTGTTTAAATCTAAGTATATTTATTTTCATTGTTATTATAACACAGATTTCCGTATCAAGCAAAACTACACAGAATTCCGTATAAATATATCTACAAAGCAAATTACACACTAGTGAGTTCATAATACCGAACCTCCTTTTTTGAAAGTCGGCTAAGAAAACAATAAAGTTTTTCATCGTCACATCCATAGTAGCCCGTTCATAAAGGAGGCGGCGCGACTCCCGTTAAGCAAACAGACCTGCGCCTGCGCAGCCCGTTATTCAACCACACCGAGTTATTATAAGTTATTGCATTGTTACACCCGCTTTATTATGCAGAACTAAGTGATTCCTTGTTGTAGCTGATCATCGTAGAGCTTGGAGAAAGTTTGTGGGAGGAGGGGGGATTAAGTTGGAAAATGTTGTTTCATACATTTTGACCTTGTAGATATTGCAATTTGGTTTGGAACAGCCAATTGTGTAACAAGCTTTATTTTAACTTACAATGTTTGTATTTTTGTATCGGTCAAAACTCGCAACTGAATTTTAAAACAGTTATCGCCAACGGATTGAGCTGAAATTTTGCATACATGTTTAGTTTGGACGACAATGCATGGTTAGCTAAGTGCCGTCATTCTAAATCCAATGCGGCGGACTCCCGAAGATGGCTGACTACTTATTTTTATGCACTCCCAAGATATATGGGTATCAATTATTTAAAAAAAAAAAATTCTATAAGTTTGTTCATACCTAACTGACTTAATATTTCTACACTGGGGGGTCTAGAATTATGTTCCGAATTTATGGTAACAGGGCGTGCGTCAATGTTATTTATGATATTACAGTTTCCCTTACTGTGGAAAAAAAAGAAACCATAACGAACTGAAAACCCTCTTCTCCGAATTGGTGTTAATTTTTTAAGGTCATTGTTTCATAATTATTTGCGAAATAAAAATTTCTGAGTTTGCTTTTTATATCGTTAAAATATATCTCTGGTTAACTTTACCCCAGATAACCATCTCATTCGAACCAATTACCTAAAAAAACACAACTCCAACAAATAACAGTACAATTAGCCACAAACCATTCTTAATTCAAACCGCATTTTATTCCTCTATTTAAATCAAAAGCAGCACTTTCGAAACGTGAATCGATACTCACGATTAAATCGTATTATTAACAATCGAGTAAATAGTTCTCGGTATCTGTGGAACGGTGTTCCGGTGAAACAATCTACTTGTATCATCGGTTGCTAGATTCTATCGGCGCGTGCCAGTTGTGTAGATAGTGATGTCGATGATTTATTGCTGGTTGTTTAGTCGATGTTTGGGGGAGTTGGTATCGATTATCGATAGATTTTGAGTTAGTGTTACTAAAGGTTAGACGAGGAGTTGGGTGGCGTCGTGTTGGGTTTTAAATATTGTTTTGAAAATTACATTTGTTTTTGCTTATGTTTACGAGAAATGTTACTTCAGTCAGGTATTTAAATTAATTACTTTAACTACTGGTTTGTGAATATAATTATGAAAAGCTTAGCTAGAACATCTAAAGATACATCGCCACACTAAACAGTTACATACCTTTCAGCGCTTATTAGAAAGGTAGAGAGGAAACAGCTAAATTATGCTAATCATGTCTTTGTTTTAAATCTCTAAGGTTTTTACTTTACTTTTATGCTATCGAACGACTTGTAAACTGGTAATTCAGACTAAAGATGACTAGCGAAACTGTCATAAAAAATCACATTAAAGTAAATATAAATAAAAACATCAACGACTATCGATAGCCTATTGCACATCCCTCAGTGGGCACGAGTAGCGGTCGCGTGCCGGCGCGCCCTCTCGCGGCCGATTGAAGAAAGTGCGCCGACACTCGACGCGGGACGTACCGTGGATTGCTATCTACGCGTTTTACTTTAATCGAGCTCTTTAGCCTTTAAGTAGTCGTTAGCCAGGAGAAAAACTACTGAATTAAGTCGACTAGAATTAGAGGAAAAACGACTGAATTAAGTGAATCAGGTTTTGAAGAAAATCGATTGAAAGTAATGTTTGTGAGATGTCTTTGAAGATAATGATTTGTGTGTGGAGCATGTTTGGGTTAGAAGAAAAACTATTAATTGGCATTTAAAAAAATGGGTGATGAAGTGAATTGGAAACTTGGAAAATGAAATATCAGAATTTTCTAGTGGACATAATAAATTGATCGAAGAAATTTTTTAAATATAATACTCAAAATGTTTTATGATTCCGGATATTTGATACACAGATAGTTCAAACATAGGTGTTGACAACGTCCATGAACATGCGCAACTTGATTTGGAGGATTTTTCCAAATTCAGAGTTCAAATTCATATTTCATAAGTCATAACTATTCCTAAGTGTAGCACTAAACATGTTTTAGGTCTCTTTCAAAAGGATACTTTGTGGTTTTTTTTAACCGCTTGTATTGTTCCACTGCTGGGCAAACGCCTCCACCTCCAATTTGTGGTTGATTTCATAAAATTCTTGGACTAGTTTTAATTATGTAGTTCCAAATTACACATCCAATCTAGGACTTCCCAAAAAGGACATCCATTCTCAGGTTAGTTTTCAAAGGCCCTATTTCTCTCATGTACTGGTAAGTGGGTTTAATGTAGGATTAGTTAACACGCTCCGCTCCGCAAGGAACCCTTGTAGTGGGCCCGGTATCCGATAGTTGCATTAGCGGCCTTGTTTGTTGCTAGCTAATGATATGTAGGCTTGCTGGCGGTACCGTTAGAGGTGAAGATGAGATGCTGGGTTGGGTTTTGATCTGGTATTTAATTACGGGGTCTTTTGTTGAACGCACTGTTTTTGGCATTGGTGATAACTTTGGCTTTGGTTTGTGATAGTTTATGTAGAGGCAACTATGAGTGATGCCCTTTTTAATTAAAAATAGGCGACGCCTAAACCAATGTACGTGTACTGTTGGATTTTTTACTTTCAGTGTTCATTCGGGAGCGGGTAACGCAACGGCTAGCCTTTATTAAGGCATTTATTTACTAACCTAGTGAAATCCGGAATAAATCCTATGTTCTATGATTGATATATACAGGACTGAACAGAATGGTCCACATATAGCTTAATCTTTCTCAACTGTCACCGATTGTACCAACAATTTATGAACATGCAATATTCTTTTCGGAGCACAGAAATATATCTTGAAAATCATCAAGCTAAAATTGACCCCCATCTTTTAACCCCCGCCATATAATCACACTCTCCGTCCGCAGCACATAACTGATCGGTGTAGCTACCAACTAGATATCGTATTATAACTGGTATAGTTATTAGCCGCGGCTTTCATCCACTACTAGTCCGGTGGCAGAATTCATGGCCCTTATACGGAGCACGCGGATATGCCGGCCGAAGGTGACCATAGTAAACGGGTTGCTGGTAAATTGTATTGATAGGAAAGATCGAGGTTGGAATTTAGTAGGTTTGGGGACTGCTATGTGATGATATGGATAGAAAGGAGGTGACTGCTGAGATGACGAGTGATAGAGAAGTATGGAAGAAGAAAACGTGCTGCGCCGACCCCAAATAAATTGATGAAAATGTTGGGGACTGTCATATTTTTTTTTGTTTTTTGTCGTCGAGGTTGTTCTCAATGCTTTGGAGACTTTGTAGTTCAATATAGGCTCCTCTATCTTTTTTAGCTTTATCTGTTTCAAATTTTCCGATCTTTATGGTTGTGTTGAAGGTAATTCTTTAAGTAAGAACCTAACCTCTTCGGATAAAAAACGCTTCCATGGTTCCTTAATATCTCGGCTGTCAGCTAGTTCTTAGCTTTCTTTAATTATCAGTGGTTGAAATAGAAAGTGTAATAACATATAGGATAACAGTCAACGGGACCCATATTTTCAAAGATATTTACCGAAATGTGACTCTTTTGTTGACAACTGACAAGTGATACAGTTTACCCATAAAATAGTACGCGTCCTTCTCACAATTCTCCAGGCTGGTCCCCCTACAAATTACGAGTCCATATCTCGGGGCGGTTCGCGACAAGGACAAGATAGCTCATACGTTTGTTTGTACCATTGAATATACATGAGGCTTGCTTTATTTGCGGGGCTACGTTGTCCTACTACGCATTAGTGTCGCTTCGCGCATTGTATATTGTAAGCGAATTGTTTCGGGAGCGATCTTGTACACAGATTGTAATGACATGGCTGTCAGTTTTTTTTTTTGTTATTAGATTTTTATGGTTTTCGTTGCCAATTTGGCATAAAGCTCTGATTTTAAAGTTAAGCCAGATACTGTAAACTGTTGTCATTTTAGCGGTTGGTTACAGTATTTTATATGTTTTAGAAAACCGTAAAAATACTAGCTTAAAGTCAAGCTCGAAAATTACACCCCGGGAACGTACTGTCCTAACAAAGTCCATGTTCTACTCCTTGTCCAATTTTCATATATTATATCCGTTCAGTTACAGATATACAAATAAAGTTACTTTCGCAGTTATAAAATATTTATATGGATTCACGACAAAAAATATTCATGAATAAAGTCACACCTCTAACCATAACCGCGTACCTTTTCACCTCAGACTAGTGGGGGGATATTACAAATCACCTTTTACGGGTTAAACAGTCGATAAATCTGCTCAATACACCCACAGAGCGATACTATCGCACCTCTACTGCTTTGTGGTGTCTCAGGCTCTAAACGAACTTGCCTTTGGCCACTTAGATTTAAGAACGATAATTACAACATTTTCAAATTCAAAAGTGCGTTCTGAATTCTGGTTTAGTAGTAACGTCATACTTGTTTATGATTCATTCTTTATTTAAATGGTAGTCTGTGTGGCCAGTTTTAGATAAAGGAATTTGGTTGGTAATTTTTTTTTTGGTTGTGATATTGTTGTGTTTTTTGTTGCCAGTGTGAAATAAGATCATAGGTTTCTTTATTTAATAAAAAAAAAGTAGCTAGGTAACGAATTACTTCGTAAGAATTTGTGTCATTTATGAATTCTCTGCGAAAATAATGAAAGACACTTGACAAGAGTTACCGTTATTATTAATTTTACTTTAAATAGTAAGTAGTGAATTTTAATAACAGTTCTTAAATATAATAGGCTCGTTTTCAGTACAGGATCCTACTAAGCAACAAGAAGCACTGCATCTATAAATGGTGGTATTAACTCGAGTGCTCTGGTGTTGAAATTATAGCGAGTTAACGAACTACTAACTGGGCCTCGTAAAAATATCCAACGAGCTCGTAACTGACGTAATGACACGTCTACAGTTCTACTCATTATTATTAATTAATACTTTCAATAATAACTAACAAGCGACCCGCCCCTGCTTCGTAGGGTTTGTACAACTTGATAAAACAACGAGATTTCTTTATTAGATGTATGTTTAATATTAATGTAGTTGACACAGGAATAATGATACTGAAACCCGCATAAAAATCCATAGATATAAAATTTATTTAAGAAATTATTTCTGTCTGAAGATTCTAGTAGAAAATTGTCTTGTAACTTGTGAGGTAGTTTATAAGCTAAGAGATAACTTTTGCACAAAGTTTAAGGGTCTGTTTACTAACACAAATTGTGTTTTATTATATTTATGTTAGTCTGTAAGGTATATAACTATGGGCCAAAATTGCCTGACAATAAATGAATGTTGTTGTTGTCACAACATTTCTTTGATAATTTTTATCTAAAAATATACAGTTAAGAGACGTTAAAAATCCAAAGATTAGACTACTGGAGCTATCTTCGGCGGTCAAAATACCTATATACTTATTGTATTTATTTTTAATTCATAACCTTCCTCATCCATAGACAAGACCGCACTAAAACAACCGCAGCGTAGCCCGCACCCAGTAATTTGTATTACATGTAAAAAGCCGTGCTGCGCGGGCGCAGGTGAATAATGACATCTATAACGCGTCGGGAGCAACAATCATGTAGGTTTCCTTTTACAGAGCCATCGACATCCGGCCGGTAAACGGACCGGTCAGGGTTGCCACGTAAATATATGATATAGATGAGTGTTGCCAGAGGAAAAGTGTTTTGAAGTCAATAGAAGTTGAGAGAGTGAAATATTTCACCAGTTTTTTTACACAGATTTTTATGGAGAAATAGTTTAAAATTATATAGAAATAAAACGATTTATATATCTTATAGAAATTTCTCAGTCTCTGGAGTCAGGATCTACGTTGCCCGGTTGACGGCAATAGATTCGCCCAAAACTGAGACAATTGGGTGTATCATAGTACACATCTGTCTTACCCTAAGGAAAAACTGGCGTGATGCTATGTGCAATCGTAATTTATAGTTCCGCAAAACAAGTGCGCTATCTACAAAAGTTAAACGAACTAACTAAACCTTGCGCCGTCAATATTTTCCAATAATCCTCCACCACAATACATTACCGTTGCTTCTTCATCAAATCATAAATCTGATAGTCCAGGAGCCCAACCCTGCGACCGATCGGATCGCAACGATCTCTCTTTAATTATATTGTTACGGCATCCGACCGGGAGGTCGTGAGGTTATACCAAATAGATTATCTTTAGATGAGGCCGGCTGCCGCTGGTGAATAGTCCCCTTTCATATCTGTACCATCGGAACATTCGGAACATCGGATTCTTTTTCTACCCGCGGGTCATTATTGATACCGAGCGGATCACAAGACACTCTGATTGCTTTTTGTAATTTGGACCATTGAATGTTTGAATTATTTTTGAGAATTCTTTTTGTGCCGTAGTGTTGGCACGGTCGGCGTCGGTCACTGATCGATATTTTTTTTTTGTCGTGAATGTTGGCTGATTGTCTGTGCTCCAGTTTTTAAGTTTGTGTTCGATATTTACAATTGTATAGTTTTTTGGAGATATCTTCGCCATGATCTTTGAGCAGTAAGATTGAAAAACTGAAATGGCTTTAAAACGAGAAATATACTTGACTTATTTGATCAGCATTGCTTACTAAATCGACCTTACCTTTTGTTATAAACTTGTTTAAAATGTAATAATAGTTTTTGCCAATCATGATGGAGATATAAGTAATATATTATATAAATATTATTACTGCATTATACAGCGAAGTTTTATGAGTTGAAATACATTCGTCGACGTAGACCATAAATTAAGACTACATAGCACGGCAAATAATAGGACATGTTTCAACAAAAATCTGCTACCAACAGATGTTCTTTGTGATTACACAAATGTCAAACGACAGCAGTATTTTATTACGAAACATGTTATTCTTGCGGTTGACATTACAATAAAAATAATAAAACACAAAGGTTAATAAATTACTTCTGATTAATATCAGCGTAAATAATACTTGCTATAGGAAGTGGACCCGTTTGTTGGTACACATCTGTGTTTTGCGTAAGAACGGATGTTAGCCAAATATTCAGACCAATTAGTGGCACAAAAGTTTGTAACCAATGCTGGTAATTTAATGATCTAGTTCAACATTTGCCAAATTACTCAAATTTTCTAAAGAAATCGTTCATGGGCGGTGTCATTAGAGAAATCTTATTTACGTCATAGGCGTAGCATAACACATACGTACAAACACGTGAAAACCATTACCCTCCTTTTGACCAACTACAAATGTTTTTTTGTTGTCACAAATAAATAACTTGGGCAGTTGAGTTAATGACATCGCATATTTTATGTAGCGGTTATAAAAAGAGTATGACCGCACATTCCATGGTTTGCATAGCTGTTACAAAATCTCTGCGCGAACGCACCTGCTGTATGATTACGAGTGGCGACACGCACGCGACGGTGGTGTAAAAACGAACTAATTTGGGGTTTGGTCGTTTGGATGATTTAGTTTTTAGGAGTGTAGGTTTGAGAGTTCCACTTTATAATGTCGGTTAAGAAGATGATGTGATTAGGCATAGTTACGTACACGTATTATTTTTGAAAGCTTTCTATTGAAACGGTTTCCAGTTTTGAAAGACTTTTAATTCTTTTTTGACTTACAAAAGCATGTCGTAAGTCCTAAAATAATTAGCCTCATTCATTCACTAAATACGTTAGTACCTATTGAGAACAACATCAGATGTTTTAAAGGCGTGGCCACAACAAAAGATGAGGCCACTCCGCTTTTGCAGAGCTTAAAGAGTTATCCATTATTCAAATACATCATATTGCCACGAGCCAAAATAACTCATATCTAAACGTATTGATTTACATTTAATAGCCGCAAGGCGTAGACAATGCGACCTCGCGTGTTTTATTTGACATTTAGCCCGAGTGACCTTTCGGCTTCTTTCGGACAACATCGGGTACACCTACGTACAAAATTACTATTCAAAGTAGGTGGTATGTTGAACTATTTGTGAGCTTTTTATTAGATTAGCGGTACTGTCACGTACGCAAGCTCTGGCGAATTTTAAACAGGTAAAATCTTTTAGTTTAATGGTACTAAGTTAACTGGAAAAGCAGGTTATCAAATAAATTCAATCAATCAACGCTGCCTATTAATTAAATATAAATTAATTACTTTTGTGATTATCTTAAAGCCAAATCACCGATGCGGAAGTCAATAACTTATAAGTTATTTTTATTAGATCTTTTTTCATGTTCTGAGGACATTTTCGAAATTCAAAAATTGTGATATCAGACCTTAATAGTGCAGTTACTTATAACGGTGTGATCGCCAACCCCCCTTAGGGAAAAAGACTTGACTTTATATAGGTATGTTTGTAAAACTTATAAGTATTCCACCATACACTCCATAGGACCACTTCACCTATCACGATAGCCCCCAATACGAATAAATAACAAGTTTCATATCGGTCGAAACTCTAAAACATATCTGTTCACAAGTACCACAATGTCCCAGCCGACCCACACCACTCCCACATGTTATAAACTAGCTCTTCAATTGTTGCCTGCACCACTTTTTGCGGAGAGAAATCCTGGTATTTATTGACCAGAGGGCTTATGATAAACTCTCGTCTTGTCAGATTAGGTGTTAATGATGTGCTAAGTTGTTTTACATGCTGAAATTGATGAGCGGAAACGTAATTATGTGTGGAGTAAGTAGGAACTGCGCAACTAGTTAACAAAAATATAACATACACATTCGTAATACATTCACCTACCTATCATCATAATTCATATCATTTCATTTAGTTTTAAGTAAAATTTGTATGATTGTATTGTTAAGATTTAAGAACTTTATGTTGTTTTCACTGTGGTGAATGCTGCGTATACCTGTAATAGGCATACATAACAACACTTTTATATTGTGTCCTATTCATTCTTAATATGTACTGCTGTTGGTGCACCAAATAAATAAATAAATAAATAGAGTATGTTCTAAAGGGGGTAGGGCATACTTTAAGTGGTAATCAGAATTATTGTCGTGGAATCCGCTTTAGCCAGTCTAAATGATAGAGCTTCTAAGTACACGGAAATTAAAGCGAACATTTCGACGCAGTATCGAGTCACTTATATTGTCTGAATCGAAACGAGATGTATTACGTATTTTACCCGACTGCGCGGAAGCAAAGATAGGGTTTTGTTTTTCGCATTTTTCATAAGTGTGGTCACTCCTTATCCTGTTTAGAAGTCCCAACTGGCCGATTGCTGGTCCTCTAGAAATTATCCAGAGATCAATGACTTATAATGTTTTAGCTATTCCAAAATTAATTCATTCTTAATTATAATGTTTTGTTTTTAAATACTTTCAAATCAAAACTTTTTCGCCGCTTATTTACTAATTTGCTTAAAATCTGTAATAAAGATAAAGAAGTGATCTAATTTAATGATTAGAGATAATTATAATAAAAACGCATAATGTCCTATACCGTTAGATATTATGGCTTCCTACTATTTGAGAACAGTTTTCCAAAATGTGAGAAATAATTTCGCTTATAAATGATTCCCAATCACGTTCACCATTAAAATATTTAATTATGTTAGAGTCAGATTCGCGTCTGTTAATTATAGTTAACATTCTTGAGTAAAAGTCGCTTAAGGCGTGGGCGGAGTTGTTGACATTTTTGCGATTATAATGTTAGTTGATCAGACGGTGCACGGTCTGTTTGCAAATCATCATCAGAGTTCGTTTGGATATACAGCTGGATAACTTCTTGCAACTTGGTTTTCAGGAATTACGCAGTAGTAGCCTGAAGTTTGGGTGTTTGCAAAAGGCTCAGCCGCTATGTCATGCTACGAACTTAAACATAACTGTCGATATGAGGGTGGTATACTATAAGCACACCTATGTCTAGACCTTCAAGGATTGGCGAGATGTTAAGTAACTTCGTTTTTAAGATAGTTATCAGGATTTTCAGGTTGAGTTTCCAATCTTGCATTACGATTCCAACTTTATTTTATGTACAGGTAGCCAGCACATCAAGCTACCCGGAACTATCATATTTTCCCAGTCAACTTTGAATCTAATACTATAGCAATAAAGTTGAAAATCTATTAAAAAAAATTGACGGATTGTAGTAGTCTGTACTTGTTGAAACTGTCGTATTTTATTTTCACATCAAAATTCTAAGACAACAAAAACTTGCTTAAGCATAAGCATATCTCTACCTTGTTTCCGTATTTAAAATAATAGCATCAAATTGAATTTCGTGCGACAAAATGTAGTCACACTATCAATCGATCATTATCATAAAATTAGCACACTAATAGCTAAGATAGGCACAGAAAATTACTCGTGAGTGATCTCCGGATCTGCCGGTGGAAGCGGCATCCGCCATACATCATGTGTGTCCAGTCTGTCGGCGGAAGGAAAGCTAATCTATTACCTGGCTGTCATTAAGGCTGTTGTGTTCGCTTTTAGCAAGCTTTTTCTTTTGCAATGTCGAGGTAATTGTTCTTTGTAAGCTTTTCTCTAAGACGTATCTTAGGCACGAAGAGTCTTCTGTGTTACACTGAATCTGCATTCTGAGTTCAGCTTATTCAATGTGTGGCGGGTCGCCAAAGGGGTTTGAATTTAATAGCCAGCCTAACTTCCGCCTTTTTAGTTTTTTGTCAAAGTTTCGGCCATACATAAAACCTATATTAATCGATAGCTGGTATCAATATAAACCAGTTTTGTTTGAGACAAAATGTTCTAAAGTGTCATGTTTCTGAGATATGAGCTATCAAATTTAAAGTCCATTCCCTGATGGCATCTTCAGGACAACTAAAGAATAAAAATGGCAGAAGTTAGGCCGGCCAGGCTTCATACAAAAATCTTCCAAGCACTTTCTTTATGCTAGGGACGGCTTGCAGCTAACGTCCCAATTGTAACAATTGAGTGGCCGAATTTATTGAATTTATAAATAAATTGTCGTTTTGGAAAGAAGCCTAAGAAATCTTTCCATGTAAATTTTGAAATTCGAAACTACCTGCATTTTAACATAATAATTGTAATAATTGGTATGAGTTAGGTTTTGTTTGGTTTTGATACCTATGTTCCAAGAAAGATTTTTAATACTTGGAAATACTTAACACCTCTTAAACAAGCGTCTCGGCCATCACTCACATTAAACGGAAGGAGATGCGTCATGCAAACTTTTTGCCACCGCCATTTTCAATCAACGCCTAATCGATCAACACTCGCCCCGTCCAAATATTATGACGAATTAAAAAGAAAAACTTCCATCAGTTAATAAAAAAGCGTACTAGCGATAGTTGGGCACCGTTATAGTTAGTAATGGCGGCAAGCGCGGGCCGCGGGCGATCGGCGCGTGCGCAGGCTGCGGTTCACAACAAATATGGTATAATAGGAATAAGTTAGAAGTTTCCGTTTGTTTGTTTCTTTGATGGGATTGGAGAAAGGTGTTTGGGTGTTGGTGGTTTTGTTTCAGTAAGTGAGTAGTAAGTTAAGGGGAAATTCAACCCTCATACAGTAGTATACGACACAAGGAAGACCATATATGGGAGAGGCCGAGCAAAATTCGACAGCAATAAGATTTTTTTTTAAATTTTGAATTTTTTCCTGTTGTTCAAGGGAACATTAGTATTTGAAATTAATAAAAAATAAAAACAAAGTTTGCTATCATAAAGTGGAGTTCAAAAAGGTCGCATAACTCCACTGTATACCCAAAAAATGGACACATTACAAGCTATTGTGTTAAAACAAATTAATGATAAACAAATGAAATTGTTTGTAGTTCTCCATAACTGTAGCACGAACATAGTTGTATTCAAACGTCTTACTCTAGCCTATATACTAATACATAGACATAGTACATAGCTAGGTGGCTAGTCGACTGTTACTGCCAATTTATTTACTTTCTACGCCGACCGGCGACCGGCGACCGGCCGGACCTTTGGTTTCACTAGCGATACAGTTTGGTTGTTCTCGCCTATATTGTTGTCATAGATTTAGGTCTTAATTGTTTAATTAGTGTTCAGGTATCCAGGTAAAAGTTTTAATTATATTATTATTTCTGAGAGTCATAAGAGGAGGAGCTCGTGGCTAAATAATAACAGCCGCTCAGGTCGATCTTTAGGTTAAGCCGTGCTTGCCTAGGTTGGTCTGTGGATGGGTGACCACCCATTACATACCGAGTTTCCTCCGTGCCTCGGAAAGCACGTTAAGCCGTTGGTCCCGGGTGTCATTTGTAGATCTTTGACAGTCGTTAGGTAGTCAGTGGCCCAAAAGTCTGACAACCAGTCTTACCAAGGGGTATCGTATTACCCAGTAATAACTGGGTTGTGGAGGTCTGACAGGCAGTCGCTCCACGTAAAATACTGGTATTCAGCTGCATCCGGTTAAGACTGGAAGCCGACCCCAATATAGTTGGGAAAAGGCTAGGCAGATGATGATGAGAGTCATAAGAAAATAATTATAAAATTCGTAATTTTGAAAAAAAAAAACCAGATGGCATAGAGAATAAAGTTCGTTTTTTTTTGGTCCGGAGTAAGAAAAATATGATGGAAAGGGATTCGTTGGTTTTGCCTGAATACGTAAGCATCTTAATCCACCTTTTTTATTTAAAGTTTTTTTTTGGCAAAGAGACAATTGAAGGTACTAGGTAAACAAGTACCTAAAAGTACTATTCGCGGAGGTTTTAATCTTCTATTATAAAAACAAAAGAAAGCCCAATTCTACAATTTCCAATCCAAGCAAAACCTTTCACTTTGCGGCGAAAATAAGAGCTATAATCTATATCAAGGCGGCCAACCCATGAATCTGTGAAACGCGGCAAATGACCATCATCTGAGGGACTACGGGCATCTCAACCGCGCCGGGCTTATGTATGTCATTCTGTTCACTGCCTGTCATTTGCCTGTCATTCCACTTTGTGGGTGGCGGGAAGTATATAGGGTTATGTAAAGTCTGTGGTCAGGTTTTCTGTTATGAACTGTTTATTGTTGTTTTTTGCGACACGACACGACTTTAATTTCTGAATGAATATCGCAAATACCGTTTTATTTATTAAAACTTTATGCACATAATGTACAAAGGCGGACTTAATGCCTTGGGCATTTTCTACTAGTCTAGACTTAGGGTGATGCAGAGACAAAACAGTAGGTGCAATAGTACAGAAAATTTCCAGAAAAAAAATAAAAAATAATAATAAATCGTTTTCGGTTTTGTTCATAAGGATGTGTCGTCAAATAGCGTCGATTGGCCTATATTAGTAATTAAGCATAAAGTACCTTGAAGGCTAGAAATTCGATGGTGATACAAAATATTCAATGTGATATAAGCCATATGTCTGAATAAAGGCACTTCAAAATTATGTACTGAAATCACGTCAAACGCTATTACTTGCCAAAAAAAACCCGTGTAGCATAATCAACTTCGAATACAGTAAACTCTTAACGTACAAACTAAAACCCGTAGCAAAATACACGCAATTAAAACGAACAGCCTCAACCCATACATTTCAGGTCAATTTCTAGTAAATGCGCTACGTAAAGGCAGTAGCTAAGAAAAGCTAGTCGTCTATAATTTATGATTTTCCAGCTCATACCTAGCTACCAGGCATAGCTTGGAGGTATCTTAGTAATCAGGCAAATACAAATTTATGTAAAAGTATGTAAATTGTACAGATTATTGTATCAAATTGCAGGTTGATGTATATATGTATGCTGTCGTGTGGTATATAATTAAGCGGGGTATGACTACATGACTAGTGAGGTTTGTTAGTTTTTATGGGTTTTGCAGTGACCTAGCGAGTTGAAGATATTTCACATTCAAATATTTTATTTCAGATAAAAATCCATATAATCTTAGTAGTAGTATAACTTAGCCTTTTTTTTAACTTATTTTTTTTTTTTTTTTTACTTATGGGAAATCATCGAATCACTTCTCCCGCTCTGGGTGGAGTGGGAGGGAGTGTCAGACTCTTACTGACTAAAACCCATCCATGTTCCTTCATTGCCCTTTGTGTTCCAGGGCCACGGTATCTCTTTCGAACAGTCCCGCAGCCCCGGCAGGCTAGTATAACTTAACCTAATGTTAATATTAAATTAATAATAATAAACAACTAACGAACCATTGAACTGTTCAATCAATGGTACACTACTTTATTTGGATAAGTGTGTCTGAACTCTTAGCCACTTTCGTAAGAGGGGAGAGTTCCACCGGTCTGAAAACACGTTCAGGATGCCATTGGAGGAGGAGCGCAAGCGCACCATCATGGAAGCGCATAATACAGCGAATAATTAATATCCCGGGATTATAAAAGGAAAACTATAAAAACATTGTGTTTTATAACATTGGAAAGGATAGTTAATATTTTGTACACCGGCAAAAGTAAATGCTTCATGTTTTTTTGCAAATAAGGAAAATATAAATTCCCATTTTTATGTATTCTATTATTGTTTTTCTATCAAATCAGTAAGGACTGAGGTCAAATAAGACATTCCACCAAACACCACTTTGAAATTTCTAATCCAGCCATACAAAGACATTTTAATACTATCTACTAATGAGGACCTAACTAATATGGACCTGCCATAACCTCCAATATATGAAGAAGATCATCATCATTCTCCTGTCCTTATCGCAATTTATTTGGGGTCGGCGCAGCATATCTTCTTCTTCTTCCATACTTCTCTATTACTCGTAATCAGACACCCTCTTCCTTGCCATATCATCATTCAAACAGTCCATCTGTGGTTTCTTTGGTCTTCTCTTATACTCCTCCTCCTCTACTCTTTTTCTGTTTAATTTACGTTTTATATTGTGCAGATTTAAGTTTTTATTTTATTCTTTATTTGTTTGTTGTGTGCACTTGTAGTATGTGCCAAATAAATATGTTTTCTTTCTTCTTTCTTTCTTTATACCCATCCACATTCATAATTAAATAAACGAAGATGGGATTTGAATTTTCCAAGAACGTCGATCTTTAACGTATAGTCGAATGAATATTGGAATTCGACTAGGAATGCTGCATTTTCCCAAGTAACTATCTCTCAATCTGGGTTTAAGTCTAGTTTAAACTGTGCTTGTAAGAAAATGCAAATGCACTGTGATCAATGATCGGAGAATCAGAGAAGCTAGCTACGGGTTGCGTCAGTACTGCAGTAGACTGGAATGTTGAAATAAGGAAACCTTAATTTGGAACCATCTAATTGAACGTAAATATTATAATGAGTAATTTAATGACATTCTTCAACAGTTGATGTAATTATAATGATGAGGATTGAACCAATACTAGTTGCAAACCATCGCCAATGAAAATACTGTTCGAGTACAATAAGGCACTAACCGCACTAACAGACAGAATCCAAAGGTAAGCAAAGCAGTTAATTTCTTATTTTAATTGTAATTTTTTCACCGCAGTGCCGCTAATTTCAGCATTTCACGAATCACACGAATCACGATGTACAGAATATGCTATGGTAAATAATAAAACTGTAATTATGGCCACACTATCGAATTAGGAAATACCTGTAATGATAGTGATGATGAGTTAATAAATAAATATTTTTTTGGGGAAAACTCCTCTTATAAAGACAATACTAAGGCGTCTCCAACAGGTGCTTGTATTAGTTTAAGATTCCGTATTCATTCTTTATCTCTAGTTGATGTTATCAGAATTACAATTTTTCAAGAGATACTTGACGAACCAACGGGTGAACGGAATGCAACAGATAAATATCACAATATTTTAAGAGCAATCGTAACAGGGAACCTTCTCCCAGATGAATGGTATATCTTCTTGATTGTCCACGATAAAGGGCTGATGATGATCGCATATAGATTAAGACTAATGTGTGATATCTAACACTTACTCTTTAATCTTTATGGGGGCAATAAAGTGAGTGATTAAAATATTCAATTTGGTTTGAAGAAAATCGTGGTGTGATATGATCTTGTTGATCTTGAATTCTTAGAGGAGATAAGTAGAAAATGTGCTATAACTCTGTAGCTAAACGTTTCTTGTCGAATATTTTGTGATTCTACAGAGCTTTCAATATTTTCTATAAAACCGTGTGAGGAAATTAGGAGTCATCAGTCGCCAATAGTTCTTCAATTTTATGTACTAAGATTTATCTTACCAATCTTCCAAACGTTGAAAATGTAAAACGCTTGACCAAATTGGAGCAGTACGGTAGCCATCACAAGCCAATAAGATGACCATGAGGATACGGAAGACAGTCACCGTTCTATCTACAAACTATGCAGATTAACTATAGGTACATACCTACATAAATTTAGTGAAAGGCGGACAATATATTTATCTAGCATCGTTATCATTGACGCAGGTTCGAGTCCCAGTAGTGGAGGTTTGAATAATGAGTTTGGTCTACAGATAAACTCGTTTTGCTGACGACAGATGTCACTGTGCGACTTCGACAAATGATAGCGCCTAAAGCCTTCGCTGTTTTACATAACGTACTAGCTACTGGCTGTTTGTTGTTGCTCTATATGGCTAGTAGCTTTGATTTGCGGTTTTGCTTGACCGATTGCTTTTTGTTTCTCCATCAAAATGAGTGTCAGTCTTTTGTTTTTATCGCTAGCTGTCATCGTCAAGCTGATTGTGTTTTGTTTCATGATATTTTTAAGGTTTGTTTTTTGCAGTTCGCGAACGGATTATCTCCGACTTCTTTTATTTTTACTTTTCTTCTTCGAAGTCTCTCAATCTAAGTCAAAAATCCATAATGAGCATTTGACGAACGTAAGTTGTATTTAATTGGACTATAAAAATAGTTCTTGTCGCTGTAAAAGCGGAAATAGCTGACACCAGTGAGGTAGTGTACCATGATATGAATATTAATAATTGTAACGTTACTGTTAAGGATAAGGAAGAGATACATTTTTAGGAAATATTTCTTATGGCGTGGTCCTATAGTAGTTATTACGTGTGTAACAGACACGGTACCTAGGTCGGTATCCTAAGATCAATATGATTGTATTCAATAAACTAGCTGAAAGAAAATGCAAAACATTTACGACAGCAGTTTTGAAAGCAGAAAACTACTTATATCATAAACATGTAAAATATGTTATCTCAACAAATAACGAAAGAAAGTATATAACACCTAATAAAGAAACAAGCCGTAATCAGATAGATATTAATTAATCTCGCTTTTACAACATCACAAAATATAAATTAAAAAGTGAAAACCTTGTTTAAATTAAAACATTTACTTTAACTTGTTAAAATTATAATTCTGATACACAAGATAAAACTGGAACTACGAGTAACTTACTTCTGAGGTAACTTGCATATTATTTGAATAAACCAGGTTTATGTAAGAATATTCATGTCAACTTTAGTTATGACATCGCTGGCGATTTTGATACACATAATAATTTCACTAGGAAAGAAAGAGACGAAAATAGGAATAATTGCAAGATAGAGGAAGATGCAAAATTTAATAAAGAAGGTAAAAACAGAAAGGGTACTATAGCAACTGGTTGAGCTCGTATGAAAAAAGGGACTATTAAACAATACGCCATAGCAAGTTGTAAAAATACCATTAAAAATGAAAACATGAAGAGCTAAGTGAATACTTTAACAAGACAAGTACTCTGTTAATTGCTGTCTTAAAATTAGTGTAAGAAACACTTGAGAAATTGTTTTAAAAGGATATTTCCTTTCTTCATTACTACTGTTATTAACAGGGAATAAAACGTTTGTAATAACAGTTATTAAACTTACGAAACGAGGAGCTGATTGTATACGTCAGGATTTAACCATGTTAACTAACACTATATTTAGTTTCTCTACTTTCACGTATGTAATAAGTTTAAAACACTGCTGAAGTTTTCCTACTAACTAGAAAGGATAATAAACAAAAAGCGATATTCCACAAAAAAAAAGCAAATGGTGATTCTCAAAAGACGGTGGTACTCTTAGGCGCGAATTACACAGAAACGGCGTAAGGCGTAAGGTGTGGCGCAGGCGTGGAATTTATAAGGAAACGAAAGAACTTCGTTGCTGCGCCGCGCCGCTTGTGTGTAATTCACGACACGTCGCCTACGTACATTTTGTTTGAAAACGTTTTGAAGCGGCATCATGCCTGCGCCGCGCCTTCACCGTACGCCGTTTCTGTGTAATTCGCGCCTTAAACACATTGTACTACACGAACAACGAGAAGGTATTAAATTCATAGACAAAATACCCTTAAAGCTACCACAAATTTCCTTCCGTCTTCGTGCAGCACTTCAAAAAGAGGAAGATAATGAAAATGAACTAGATACAGTATAAAGTGCTGAAGTTGAACCTGCCAATCACTTTAATGTCAATAAGGTTTCTCCCGTTAAAGTCAACTAAGCGGTTAAAAGTAACACGGTCTGCCCGGTAATCGAACCCCACAATGAGATAAAACTGTATCATGAAATAGCACCGGACAATCGCGGTCGTTACTGCATTATGACTTGACATGCCAGCAATACTTAGATTAATGTAAAAGAGACTTTATAAGAGTGTCATAAGGTGCATGTTGACCGCACGTAAAGTATAGCAGTACTTTCGAAAGACCACGGGCGACGTCATGATAGGGTTGGTGGCTGTTGGGGAATAGAAAATTTATGAACAGGTCATAATTTTATGTTTATGTGTAGCTCTGAACGTTTAAGTAGCATCTGATGCGATCAAAGTTCAACAACATAAATTTCACATTTTAAAAGGTAACACTAGACTGAAACGAATTGTATATTTCTATATCAAACCATCTTCAGAGACAACATCAATGAAAAGAAAATTAGCATGATAAATGTGCAGTCAAGTTACCACAAACTGTCAAATTTCTCCAAATGATTTGAAACCATAAAATGTTGATGGTTAAGTTCAAAATTGAACGACAAAAATTGACAGTTTGTAGTAATTTGATGCCCTGGCGACTGTACAACTGCACTTTGAATCATTACATAAATCATAAATAACGCACACACGGCAGCCCTGTTCTAAGTTGACATTCCTAGATTGAAAGGTCGCAAACTGGTCCGGCTATTACCACAGCCATTACTGGCGGACGCCGGCAGTGGTTGGCTAGATTGCCGACCATTCCCGCCATCTGCGACCATCTGAGACCATCTGAGACCATCTGAGACCATCTGCCAGGATTACCACCGTGCCACGGTATTACTACCGCACCTTCAGATTACGGCGTATTATGGCGCACGCGTCCTCCGCGTTTCCGTTTGAAAGGTAATGCTGATTGGTCAGCGTGAAATGATCGTCTGAAGGTATGCGATCGGTGCCATTGATGAGTTTTGTACAGACTGCACATCAAGTTACTACAATCTGTCAAAATTCTTTAATAGATTTCCAACTTTATCGCTGAAGCATTAGGTTCAAGGTTGATTGGGAAAATAGGGTAGCGTGATGGTTTCTGTACATAACTTTCCTCTGGTTTTCTGGTTTCTGTAAGGATGTATGAAGTTAATCGGGTCGTAATTTGTTACTGTACAGATAATGTTCCAAATAATTTCTTTCATTTTCATCGCTGTTTAATTGGCTATAGGGCAGTAGATTAGTGATTAAAAGTCTCAAAAAATCAAGACATTGCAGCACAAGTGCGCACTCTTAGAAATCTTGAACTAGCACTGGATAGAGCAGATTTGTTTTCGATCTATTCAAAAGATGTAGATAAAACAAAGGACGCTGTACGACGTGTGCTCGAAGATATAACGATGCTTGTTTATACTCCGTCACACTCCCACGTGGGTGGCTCGCTATCTGCATGGCACTAAACAACTTGTTTTGCTGCTAATACTCTGATTGATCTTTTGCAAATCCCTGTAGGATGTTGTTCATGTCTACATAGATAGTCTGAAAATTGATATAAATAACAGTGGCAGCAAAAAAATTGAATTACTTAACATCAACAAATTAAAACACTCATTATTATCTGCCTAGCCTTTTCCCAACTATATTGGGGTCAGCTTGCAGCTGAATATCAGTATTTTATAAGGAGCGACTGTCTATCTGACCTCCACAACCCAGTTAGTACTGGGTAATACGATATCCCTTGGTAAGACTGTTTGTCGCCTTTTGGGCCACTGACTACCTAACGACTGTCAAAGATCTACAAATGACACCCGGACCAACGGCGTAACGTACGGAGGCAACTCGGTATGTAATAGGTGGTCACCCATCCACAGACCAACCAAGCAAGCACGGCTTAACCTAAAGATCGACACGAGCGGCTGTTATTATTTAGCCACGAGCTCCTTTAAATAAAAATACTCAAATAGAGAATTTATTGATGAAGTTGTCGGTTTTCAAATGACATTTCACCCTTCCGGGGTGAACACATCCAATATGCTCGGATTCCGAGCTGCATCCATCAGGTTCTGTCCAAGATTATTCCACATTTAGTACGTGATACAATTACCAGTGCTCTGTCGGCCACATGTCCATCGGTGTCGCTTAAATCCGAAAGGAATTGCGCCGAGATGAAGGATGGCCGCCCTACGTGATGTCCGACCACTGGACGATTTAGAAAATTATTTTATAGCTCAGCAATCTTAAAGGAATTTGATTTATAACGTCATATACGATGTAGTAAATGCTTATGAAGCATTTATAGATATAATCCCATATTCAATACTTAAAAAAATGGATAAGTATAACGTGTTAGTAGCTTGCATCAAATACTGAAATATGTAGTACCTAATACTTAAATATAAAAGACTAGCTTTTGCCCGCGGCTTTGCTCGCATTATTTTAGAATTTGACTATCAATTCGCCCGATTTACTATTGTACTTGTGTAAAGACGCGTGGCGCCATCTATTATCATAAGAACGTTATTGTTGTTTTTCTCGGGAACAGTACTTTTTTCGGGATTAAAGGTACTCTATATCCGTTTCTGCATACCTGAAAACGTATATGCAAAATATCATAATGATCGGCTCAGTGGTTCAGGCGTGAAAACGTCACAAACAAACAAACAAACTTACTTTCGCATTTATAATATTAGTAAGGAAGTAAGGATTTGCATTTTAAGTGGAATTTGTGAGGAGAAAAGAAATTGCACACCTTTAAGAAAAACGGGGCAGTAATAACGTTATAAATACCGTAGTAGCTTTATTTCCTCAGTTAGCTTTTATGATTAGTGCCGTAAGAAGTGTATAACGCTCTAGTGCGTTCTACCTCTCTCTACAGGCCAGTGGTTTTTCAAACTACAGAGCATTTAGTACTATTAATGAAAAAAAAAGGCTCGATCCCTATTACATGGGACTTAAACATAACTGGCGAAATGAGGGTGTACTATTAGGTACACCTCTACCTTACTCTTCGGGGATTACAGGCGTTATGTAATGAAAAAAAAAACAACATACACGGTGACTTTTTAGTCGTCTTACAACGGCAGGCCATTTCATGAATCCAATGACGACTAAGCATTCATAAAAAAAATTGTTATTTATGAGATTTTGGTAATTTAAAAATAAAAATATTATTCAATATTATGATGCGTATTATTACGGTAGGTAAAAAAAAAAACGCGACTAGAACTATTTTATGTCGGGCACATTGAGTGGATCACCTTTGTAAGACGACTAAAAAGTCACGGTGTATAATGTCTCAAATAAAGATTTCATTCTACAAATCTCTGTAAACAAAATCATCCAACATTCACAAGCAAGACTTAGAAAAACGATGGTTACCTCTCGTCTCAGAGAAACTTACAAACGAGGGCTCCAACTCCCGAGATAGCATCTCCGGAGCCCGCTCCCAGTTCCTATCTCGCCATCTAGACGTCTCAATTTAAATACACGCCTTCCGAGACTCGATTGAGCTAAATTAAATGTTCCTACGTATATAGAAGCTTATTCTATACGCTATTAGCTTGGGAAGTCATTAGATGGCCTGCTCAATTTATGGCTGAATAACGCTTATGTGGTTACCATCTGGGTGGTGGCATTTTACTCAGCCGTTTACTTTTATTTCCAAAAGGGCATTTGATTTTCTCGAACGATGTTGTTTTATTCACGTATAATGATACCATCTACATATACAACGCATTTATGGTCTGTGGAATGTAATTAGTACTCTGATTATGACATAAAATTGTAGTTGCTTGTAGGTAATAACAGTATTTTTAATTATCCATGTTTTCTAGTACATTGAGGATGGCTCCAACTAGTGCTTAATGTTCCGTAAGATTTCATCGCTACTTGATAATACCCGGGGTCGAGATCGTATATCTTAGGAAGCGCAGAGGGGGGTAACAGTTCCGTGCTTCTCAAAGATTATTATTATAGCCGATTATACTGGTCAAGTGTAGCACTGTAACACCGGGGTACTTTAATTACACTCCCTTTCATGGGCTTGCTGCGAGAGGAGCAATTCTATAAGGGATTTACGATCCAATATATTCGCAACATCAGCGTGAAAGTGGTAGGCGAATAACTATTACAGCAACGATTGAGCTTGCGCACGTATAAATTACTGAATTATAGTGAAATTAACGATCGAATAACAGATTTATGCAATGGTGTTACTGGTCGATAGTAATTAATTATTACAATTCATTAAATGTGCATTGTACTTTTACTAGGACTCAGATGAAGACGAATCAAATGATATTCCGTTGAAATCCTCCTCTTGATCCAAGAATAGTAATATCCAATCACCAATTAATTTATCAACAGCGCTTCTTAACAACATATTATGTATTAAAACTTAGGTATTAGATAATTCCAATTAATAAAACAGTAAATATCCAAAGATCATTGAACATGCCAATAATTATAAAGATATTAAAGCCGATATGATGTCGCCGTTAAGTTAGCGCTTAGTTCAACTAAGTTCACGGCTTGCATGTTAATTAGAATTCACGTTCAATTAAAATAATCTATAAGTTACCTTACTATAACTTCTGGGTTTAAATTAATATATTCTTGTTCAGATAACAGCTATTAAAGTTCTATCTCGTAACTTTGTATGAGGCATAATAGCAATTTAGTTTTAACTTTACCATGTGTGATAAATATCTTCTCGCTAACGCTATTATTGAGATTATACTTTAAGACGTTATAATAACGTCGTCTTTATGTTGATTCCGTTCGTTATTCGTTTATTAGCATTTAGAGTCTCATGAGAAATCCTAATCTGTTTTTTTAACACATCATTTGGAGAAATGTTTCTGTCTTCGTTTAAAGTGACGACTAAAAGAGTCAAGAATAGACTAAATAATATAAAGGGTATAAAAAGACCCTTAACGAAGCCGAAAGGCGTTTGTTCTCCCCGTCATTGCGATCATTTTTTTGTTCTAGACCATATCTGGGAACCTTCTAGTTACGGAGATATTGGAGGTCAAAGTTCCAGTTTTTCACACGGTTTTTTAAAAAATACTACTTTTTAAGTTTTTAACTTTACTTTAATTACCTCCATGACCCGTTTACTATTCAAAGCATCCATCAGCACCAAGTTTTGAATGCGTTACATTGAGTTTTACCGGAAAACGTGATTCACCCACCATTGGGGTGATTGACTCACCCCAAAAAAAAAGTCGTTTCAATATTTTTTGGGTAGAGTGACTTCGTTTGATGTACATAATGCTTGGTTAAAGGCTTCGTGAACGGTCCGTTTACACCCTGTATAACTATCTAGTTTTAAATGAAACCGGAAGAACGACACTAACAGCACTAAAACACAAAACGCAATCCCGTCGACCATAAAATAGAACTACCATTTATAAATTGCGATTCTAATACACATCTGAGTTGCGATACCGTGTCGTAGCGGTCGTCGAGTCAACTTTATTGGTGGTCCCCTATTAGCCGGCTCTTATCCGGCATCGGACGGACACACACGTTCCGTGGACATTCGCTTTTGCAACTTTTATTACGGTAGAGGACGTTGAGAGGTTTTCGGGATCGACGGCTCCGAGGTTTTTTACGAGGGTCTTTTAGCATCTGTGCTTTTGACTTGAGCGGTATTTTAGGTGCGATTATCTGTTTTTGCTCTTATTTGGAGGTTTCTGTTTAAGTGTCTGGCTTTTCTTGTCCTGAGCTGATCTTGTCAATACAACACTAGACATTGTGAAGACACTATAGTCCACAAGTAAAATAAAAATAGGTAGACTAGGTTTCAAGTTTTTCATACTCATAGTCAAATTTTTTTTTTAGGGGTGGTCATGGCTATATATTAACAGCCGCTCGGATTAATCTTTTAGGTTAAGTTTAGGTTAAGGCCCAAAAAGTCTGATAACAAGCCTTACCAAGGGGTATCGTATTACCCAGTACTAACTGGGTTGTGGACGCCAGATAGGCAGTCGCTCCATGTAACTGATATTCAGCTGCATCCGGTTAGACTGGAAGCCGACCCCAATATAGTTGGGAAAAGGCTAGGCAGATGATGATGAGTCTACATTTTTTTTGATGATTTAAAGAAAATAAAATGTCTCCCTACGACTAAGGAATTCTTATCAGCTTTCGTTCTGCGCATGTCGAAGGGACAGGTGCTAGCCAAGGGCTTTAGAAAGCTGTCATTAATCACGCATGCGTTATTGCATTCTTTAGAGACTTGTCACATCACACGTCATTGGTCAACGAGGTTCTGTATAGTGTCAATTGTTGTTGATATTTGTTGGGAATATTGTATAGTAATGTGAGAAAAAAGGGGAGATTGATGTGAGTTATTGGACCATTATGGAAGAAAGGGCCTAGTATTGGTCCTAGCGGAACTCTTTGATTGATGGATTAAAAAACAGTTCTTTGTGGTGAGTAACATTTAAGAAATGTTTCTAGATCATTAAAAACAGATTCGAAGTAGTCAAATTGGTTGGTAGTGGACTATATTCATTGTCTTAAATCCTGTTAATCTCACATAAAATCAATTACAACTAATAATCCAGTAATTATGTCATCAGATAAAGTTAACTAATATCAATATATATTCAGTCTAAAATACATACAATTAATTGGACCCAATTTAACAAATTACACGTTCCATAAATATGGATCGAACGATAAAATCGATTGTGAGTAAAATAGTTAATTAATCGATTATTTTAATTGACGGTGAATATCGGTAATAGCTCAGAAGTTACTCGATACTCCTGCTGCGGGTATGTCGATTAAATGAGCGAATAAATAGTTTGTGTAAAATCGTAGCTGCTCTGTGTTGGGTCGTATCGGGGTAATTGAGGTCATGGGTCAGACGATACGCCCGGGGCGATATAGATGTCTGGAGTATCAAGTAGATTGTCAACGGTAGTTTCGTTTTGTGCAGAACGTTTTACTGAAGAACTTGGCGTTTATTTTTATAAGGAAATTGTTGAGTCATTGAGCGTTAGACTTGTTGTAAATATTGTACAGTATTATTTCATAAGACATTTTATTTCTATGTAAGTTGCAAGAGATGACAGAAATAATAAAAAAAGGGATTTCTGTGTAGTACTGAAAAAGATATACTTGAAGATGAAGATATTAATCTAAAATCACATAAAGGGTGTAAAAAGACCCTTAACGAAGCCGAAAGGTACTTGTTCTCCCCGTCAATGCGATCATTTTTTTGTTCTAGACCATACCTGGGAACCTTTTAGTTACGGAGATATTGGGGGTCAAAGTTCCAACTTTTTCACAAGTTTTTTTTTTAATACATGTTTCTAATGTAAGTTTTTTACTTTAAACACCTTCACGACCACCGTACTATTTAATCCATCCATCAGCACAATGTTTTGAGTGCGTTACATTGAGTTTTACCGTAAAACGTAATTTTTCACCCCAAAAAAAAAAAGTCGTTTCCCAGCAATAATTTTTGCGTAGAGTTACTTAGTTTGATGTACAGAATGCTTGGTTGACGGCTTCGTGAAGGGTCTGTTTACACCCTGTATTTTAGACAAGTAAATGATGTCAATACGATTGAAACACAAACATGAAAATCCAGAACTTCTGCTTCATCCGCACAGTCAATATCTATCCAGCAATCCAACTGTCTAAACTTGTTAACGACGAAGACAGTGACCAGACGACACACTCCTAATGGATATAGTGCTCTTGTTACGTATAATGCATACAATAAACACTGATTGATTGCTGAACTGTTTACGATTTGCCCGTGTTTGGTCTACTGAACTATGCGGTACTGTTGGACCAAATGATTGGTAATTTAATTCTCTGTTTACTTCTAACGTCAGTGCAGAGTTGTGTATGGAGAAATTGGAAGCAAGTAAGGTAGTAATGGTCTTGTTTAATGTCTTATTTACATTCGTTTCATTGGTCTCGTAGTGGATAGCGCTACTGCTAACAGGAGGTCCTGGGGTTCAATTCGGCAAAGTGTTATTGAGTTTTTCGACTAGGAATTTCTCAGCAGTAGTCAGGATTTTTGACCGGTTGATGGCAACAGGGTCTACCCTTAATACTAGCAAAATGAAGGCGTACTATGCTATACAGCACTGCCGACTCTTTTAGGTATTATAGGCTTTGCGTTATGTTTATGTAGTTAATGTTAACGTTTCCATTTATTTCGTGGTTTGCGTTAACGTTTTGATCTTTGTTCCTGTGACCTTTGTGTTTAAAGGGCGAGTTGTCTTCGCCGCGTCAAGTGTCATTTGATGCTATGAGCTGTTAATATATTTACATACGTCAAGTCAAAGGGCATCGGGAACTTGAGAATTAACATATAATGTTGATGCTTTTATTTGTTTTCGTGTAATTTGTTGTTTAGTATTTACGGTATTTGTTATGTTTTACTTAGAATTTACTTCCAGTTCTTCCGATCTAGGATCAACGTGGACCTGCCATCTTATACGAGGTATGCCGAAACGCCTTCTGACTTTGTCAAGGCTCTACATGAGGAGGTGAGGCCTTTGCCCAGAAGTGGGATGACGCAGGCTAACAGTAAATTGAATCACGGCGTGGAAGTCATAAAAAGAGGGTCCTCCGACCAGACGACTTCAGCTGCCCGACGGTTATTGTGCATATCCCTATCTCAGATGCAGGATTTTTACGTGACCACAGTTGTGACGCGTAGTTCGCATGAGGCGTTGAAGATACAGCCACAGAAAAGATCTGTTGGTCGGATGGTGGTACCATTAACGATCTTTACAATTCAAACCTTATTATATAAAACCAATTACATCTTATCTAACCCACTAATGACTGCAAGCCAAAACTAAGTGTCAAACATTAATCTACTTAACGAAAACGCGATATGTAAATATGGTAGGTGCTCAACAAAAGTCGTCTCGCTACAGACAGATCGGTTACACAATGTCAGGTGCTTCGGTTAGTCGCGGGAGTGTAGCAAGCCTCATCTCTTCAGCTGTCACTAACTGGTAGTGAAAGCTGTCATGATTCAATTTTGTTTAGTCTTTGGCTGTTGAACTAAGTTCAAGGTAGATTAGTTTAGCGTTGATGTTGGGTTCTGTTGGTGGGCCAATTCTGTTAAAAATACAAGCAGCCTGGACCGTTAAATCTCCGTTCGTGGAAGAGCATTTTGATATTTTCTAGAGCTATGATATTTATGGCATAACCATATTATCTCTGAAGGGTTAGGCATAAGCCTATGTTCACTGGTATTTCGCCTGCAGTAGCGGGCGAGCCTAACATCCACCGGAGAAAACAGACTCAAAATATACAAAATTTCTAACAAATTAGAGATTTTTATGAAAAATTTAGACCTCTCTACAATGTTGGTTGACCATTTTTTTAATCAAAATAAGATTGGTTATTTGCCATGGAACCCAAATATAAAAAAAACTCACGGCCTCACTTCTGGCACCTAATTTACTAGATTGCAATAAATCTAAAACATCATTAGAGAAAAAAAACAAGATGAGTCGAGTTGCGGTTCATGAACGTCAATTTATTAGTGTCGCGGAGAAATTCTGCTCCACAGTCCGCCGCCATTTTATGAAACTGTATGATTGATATGTGTGAAGTAAATGTTATGGTTGTGATTTAATTGCGTTTTCATTTTTATATTTAGTAATTACTTAGATTTAAATTAATCTTCTTGAGGTACTCATAAGTGTCGTAGCAAGAATGTAATATTTAAAAAAAAACAAGCAGTTCTTCTTTAGTCTTAATTTTTAAAGAACTTAGAAACCCATTTAACTAACAAGTTTATTTTAGAGTCGTATATCGTGTGCGCAAGAGCATCGAATTATAGCCACTTCTTTTGATACAACGCGTTAAAAATTGAGCCCATTTACACCTCACGACGCGAGAGCGGCACAGATGCGATAAGTAGCAGTAATGTCGTGTTGTGTAAACGGGATCTAATGAAGTATTTATTGTATAGCAATTATAATTACTGTAAGTTAAGATAGAAAGTGTTTGTTTGTTTTTTCTAGTTTGAAAGATCGTGTCAGAATAGTGATTAAATAATGTAAATATTAATTATTTCGAACAATACACCAAATTAAATGTTGAAAATGAGATGATTGTATTGAATCAAGTATTTTAAATTGGTTTTAAGCTCTACTCACTAGAAATTATTGAATTCATTAATGATTCAATACAATTAAGAAATTTCATCAGTTTTAATCGCAAGAACTAGTTTTCCTTTAGTGTCTGATAAATCAGAAGAAACCTTGGACTCAAAGGTAATAAAGAGGTGAAATACTACAACTATTTATTTAATTTTTGACAATATTAATAAGGAAATACGATATAAAACAAAATAAAGTGCTCATAAAACTCCTGTAATTTTAAACAGTAATTGGACTTGAAACTATTTTTGGTTTAAACGAGACGAAATCTCAATTTCGCCACATTTCACATTGTGTCGTGACAGACGTTGATAAACTTGTAATAAAATCGGTGGACGAGGCGTAGTGATGGGACAACAAGTAACCAATCTTCGTGTCATTCAAATATTGATAAAATACGATTTTTTTTCGTTACGCATTTTATTCATTTTTTTGCGATGTATTCTAGATTGAGAGATGATTTGTGAATAGGTGACAAATTTATCTTTAACAAATGATGATAGCTTCAGAGCATAACACATAATTCATGTTACAACTCCATTCATTATAAAAACCCATTCACAAAAACGATCGAGCACCATTCAATCCGCCAGTCTAATTTCGGCGATCGATTAATCGACTAGCTATAATCGAAATGAACCATTCGATCGCCCACCTCTAAGTGAAATCGTGTTAGCCGCAATCATTTTGCGCAACGAACACTCACATGGAGATGACCCGCGACCATTTTCGATTTCATGTCTAAAATCATAACAATATACGTCGACTGATCACGATACAACGCCCATTATAGTAATTACATCTCAGACAATACCAAGTTCCACTTGCAGTTGAAATGACGAAGAGAACGAAATTGTGGAGCAATTTTCTTCTGCGTGGTATTTTGGTTTGTGAATGTTTAAGTTGGTAATCTGTTTAACAATAGTTGAGGCTTTTGCCGTATGAGTCGTGTATGGCTTCGGGTGATGAACATTGTTTGTTTTGGGTGATATTAATGCTAGTAACGGATGTAATAACGTGATTATGAATAGCACTGATGGATTGTCTGTGTGTGGCATTTTGTGGACGTGCTTCGCGACTTAGAAGGGCTCGAGAATTATGTTAGTGGAGGTCCTTTCTCTTTGTTGTTAGCATTCTGAAACACAACATATATTGAAATGGTTTTCTTAAGTAATTGTCAGTGCCATACATTTCCTTATCCGAGATTGTGAAATTGCTACAACAGCTTTGAGACTAAGTAAGATATATTGTGTTACAGTTAGTGAAGCAGAATTTAGAGAGCTTGTGTATTGTAAAGATAGTTTGTACAATATTTTGTTGGAGAAAAGGATATATACAGTAAAATATTCCTGATATTCTTCTGCCACTAAGTAGAAAAAAAATAGTAGTAGTAATAGTAGTAGTCGAAATTTGGTTTGCTGTAAGAAAACCCAATTCTGGGTTAAGCTCGCCATTGTACATAAGCTATGTTATTGCAATTTTTATGTATATTTTTGTTGTTTTGTGTGCAATAAAGAATAAGAATAAGAATAGAACCTTAGTAGTCGTGCATTGAGGTATACCTAGTGATGTTACTGAAACCTAAACAACTCCCTGCAATATTACGACACCTATAACTATCAAGAGCACAGCATCGACACTATATTAATGGGCTCCTTTCATCTCAATCAAGCCTACAATATTTATCATAGCGTTACAAATGCGTCATTTATCAGCGCCCTCTGTCGCACGTTCGCGTCGTGCGCAAACACTTAGCTGCGCCGCTAATTGCGCGGGCGCAGGCTTCGGGCCTCATTTATTTTCATACGGAATTCCAAGTCACCGATATGTAATGCTGAGAGGTAAAGTGCGTAATTTACAAGTATTTTAGACATCTTCTACACGGTGGTAAATTTGTTTGGCTAGTCGTAAGTTTTCAATGTGTCTGTTGGTTATTCCGCGACCGAACAGGAAGGTATATTTTCAGTATTGGAAAATAAACAGTTTAAACGAGGAAATTCTAGAATGGACCCCACATTTGGGCTTTCTTAAATATTTCATTACGTTTGGTAGATGAGAGGTAACAGTCTCTTGTCAAGATATTTGAAAAGTAAGGATTAAGATAAATTCAGTGTGGAAAGGAATTCGAACTGATATGTTGAGAGCACTGACAGTATCTTCCGCCAGTGCTCTCAATGTCATCAATTTCCCGAATTGTACTTCTGGTGTGTACAAGACATTTCCGCCTGTAGCAATTAAACATATTATGATATTTCCTGATATGTATACAAGGTGTAAGGGACAGCCCTCCACAAACTGACAGGGTGCATTCAGCTCCTTATTTTGAATCAAATTCTACCGGAATTTTTCTCCGGTTTTTTTCAGTTATTATTCTTTTATTTCATTGTGAAATTATATTCTCTGTACGCAACACTATATTTATATAAATAATACGGCTAAAACAAAAAATCCAACAATGGATATTGAAATACTCTCGAACTCGTCGTCGCGCTTGCCGTTCGCTACGTGCGTTTTGCCACGGTAACGATACATTGCGTTGCGTATGAGGAAATAAAACAAATCAAATTTATTGGATTCCCATAACATTCCTCTAATAATTTCTTGTACCGGTCATTAGTATGATAAACTGAATTCACCACATCAGTTTGTGGAGGACTGTCCCTTACACCCATCCATTTAAAATTTCGCTTTGCTGAAATATCGAAGGGGCGCTCGATCGTCGAGACTTATAACCGACAGATCGTTTGTCAGTGCGCAACACAGGTAGCGCAATTACAATACTGCTCTCATGTAAAAGGTGCAACAAAGAACATCATTTGCCACCATTATGGAAACAATATTACACATGGCCTTATTACACCACAATCTGTCCCAGTGAGCAAGCGATCCCGATCGAATATTGCTATAATTTAAACGTTATATATTTCGCATACACACTGGTAATTTGTATAAATCACGGTTCGTTGCGACACTGCGTCACGATCGCACGAGCATCCGACGGTGCGCCCGCGCAGGTGACAATGCGCAATTAGGATTATGCGCATCTAGATCGAAGTATTTCAAGTCATATTAGAGGATCGCGTGATTTGTGATCGGGATTATTTTTGCGTGTGTGCGGAGAGTGGACTAATGAGTTGAGCAAGGACTGAGACGATATAAGTGAAGTCATTCGTAACTAGTACATAGGGAAATGGAGGAGAAGATGATTTCAAGCCAAGCAATTGCAAGATATACTTGTGTTCTAAAATCAGAGCATTGCAGTAAATCGATTTAAATAGGATACGGTTAACGTAAACCCGCACTTATTATGGCCGCTATTCCGACAAACAATAGTCAACATTTAACCCTAAATTCAATTATTTCGGTATTATTAAGATCCACGTGATAGGTTCGGTGTCAACTGCATTAGTTACTGATGGTGTGAGCGCCGCGTCCCGCACGATGTCTTGCGCAAACGCACGGATTGACGAACGTTGCGCGGGCGCAGAACCCGATGCCATCTACAAATTCGTGGGGCAGGTTAGTTTGCGTGTCTGTTAGTTTATTGCTCACGACATTCAGAAGACGAAAAGCTTCAATTTCAATTGAATTTATTAGGAGTATTATATTTTGGAGGTAGTTTTATGGTGCTGCCTGCTGTTTAAAATTGACAACTAAGAGTCTTGGTTTCCGGATCCGTGCTTAATAGAGTTTAGAATTATTGGCTATCGTTAAAATTTGAAATGCAGTGTCCGTTTTAAGATATTTTAATTGAGGCATCATGCAGCTACACTGAATTATTCATCTCTAATATTTAATAATTATTCTATTAAAATATATTCATGAATTTTCTGTATTTCTCAAGTTTCACGCCCTAGGGGTCAGAAAAAGAAGTTTTAGTGCGAAACCGCGGGAGATTCCTAATTAATGTTTGATAAGTAATAAAAGTCGTTTTAAAATTAATTTATTGGCAATTTATATTATTCAAATTAGTCGAAATTGGTCGAAGCGCATTTTCACACGGTTGTTATTTTTATTTTAAGTAATAAACATTGCATAATTTTATGTAAATAATATTGTGCATAATTTTACGTAAAGAAAGGTTTCACTAAAGCGGGCATATGGCTCTAGATTATGATTAAACAAACATTTTCTTAAAGATCAACTTTTGCGTGCCCAACTCGATGCGCGCCCAGCAAGGATTTCCACTTCCAGAATACCAACTTAAATATCTATTGTTTTAAAACATTAAGTAACTGACATTTATTACAAACCATAAATAAATCACCAGTTACCAGGATTGCCAGCCTACAAAAGTCTACAAAAACATTAATCATTTGTGGTTAAACGATATTATTATCTGGCTAACAATTAATTCAGTTGCCACAATTCGCCACGACACTTCTGAGTATAAATCATTTGGTAATCCGATATTGCTACCGTAATTTTCTGTGGTATTGTGTCGGATTGGGTGAAGAACATGGGTGTGAATGGAAAAGTTTTAAAAAGAAAACATGTTTTCTGACAGATATCGTGATGTGTGTAAATGAACTTGTGCGTGAAAAAGCCCGTTTACACGTGGCGGCTTTAGTGTCGCTTGCGTTTTGTTTTATTATGTTGAATGATGTTAGCTCCAGAACCTTAAAACGTAATGTATAAACAGGTTTAATTATTGCAGGTCGAAAAACAAGTCAAATGTGGGTCTTTTTTCGTAGTTTCCAAGAAAGCGGAATGAAAAACTGAAATTATTAATTTTTCAATCAGAAAAGTTAAGTTAAGGGTTGACTGACCCGATTTTAAGATTTTTTTTAAGAAACTAATCTGCCTGCTACATGACACGACATATTTTTTTTTTACAAAATCATGCATGAAAAAAATATGCATGCAAAAAACAAACATGGTTGTGTTTTATCCCATCCCTACTGAAAGGTTATTTTCTATGGAGAATGTGTCACCATAATTACGATGTGTCATTTCTACTATTTAAATGTCACGACTTGAGCGTGGGGAGTCTTGTTTTAAAATTACAATTACATTGTATACATCCTTAGCGCGTGTTTATATCATGTACTCGTATGTGAATTTATTGACCCGACAACTCGTTAACATATTTCGATGTATATTTGCGTTGCTATTTTGTCATTTGAATAAGTCTATGTGATTTAACTATACGACGACTTGGTATTTTACTGGGTTTTTTTTTGTAATTTGTATTTGTGTGCACGGCAGCATGCACGAACTAAGTTCTTGAAAACATCGTTTACAATTCTTACTTCCCCATTTTTAGGGTTCCAAAAAAACGGCGATTAAAAACGGAACCCTTATAGATTCGTCATGACTGTCTGTCTGTCTGTCTGTCTGTCTGTCCATCCGTATGTCACAGCCACTTTATTCCGAAACTGTTAGGACTACGCAGTTGAAACTTGGTAGGTAGATGTATTCTGAGAACCGATTTACGATTTTTATACAAAAAAAAAGATTATGGGTCATACATGGAACTGAAACTAAAAAAAGAAGTTTTCATCAAACCTATATACGTGCGGTTTGTCTATAGATAGGTAAAAAAGTAAAAATGACATTGAAATTCCAAAAACCATTTTTTCTCAAAGTCAATCGTTTGAAAGATAGACAATTCCAAAGTGGTCAAATGTGTGTGTCCCTCTTATTTCTAAAGTAAGAGAAAAAATATGAAAAAATGTAGGATACGGATACGGAACATAAAAAAAACTTTCAACGGAAATTGATCTGAATAAGATTTGATGTTAGTTTTTGAGATATGGGAGTTTTTCATCAAACTGCAGCAGTATCTTTGTCTTTTTTTGTTCTAACATCCGTAAAGCAAATCAAATAAAACATTGTAAGTTCTTAACACCTGTATGTAACAAAGGCAAGGGTCTCTTTATCCCGCTCACCAACATTGCACAATTTCGCGATACAAATATTATGGAAATTTAAAATCTCCAGCTCGTTTCCCACGTCGGTGTTGCCTCACATTGACATAATGCATGCGATGCCATGCTCGACGCTTTGTGCATTATACTTTGTTGTGTAATGTGATGCATGCACTTAGGGCTGCCGAGTGGAAAAGACCTTATGTGATGGAGGTTGAGGAAATATTGTAGTAAGCAGTTAAAGCTCTGAAAGTGTTGTGAAGACCCTCTTTTTTTCGAGGAGGAAATAGACGAAATCTTCTATTTTGTCTTTTACAATTACAATGTTTTTTGGAAGAAGTTGATTAGAATTGGATTTTTTTAAGTCACGTACGGCGTGTGACTAAAACATCTAGTTTAGATACAATTTAATCCACGGGAGAAGAAGGGAATGCTTCATTATACAATAGCAAAATAAAAAATCGCAGCGCGTGGTATTTTGTAGATTTCGTTGCTTTTAAAATGATCATTTTATATGCCAAGCCAAAACACCATTTTTTTCCTTACAAGGAATTCAAAAAACAAGTAAAACTAACGTTTTACCTCGTGCAGCCCTAAATAGGGCAATAATATGGGTATGATTCGCGTCACGGCCCTCATTGTGCGCGAGCGGCGGCAGAAAGCGATGTTTATTTTATTACTCAATCAGTTAATAGAAATGTTTTATAACAATAAGCTTGTTAACTTACTCTGTATTAATGGTTGACTTCACTTTATTGGTTTATGTTTGTTTGTATGTTGTTTTGCATTATGTTGTAGTTGGTGTAAGAAGATGGGTGTACATGTTTTTGCATGGGTGTTCTTTTGAATCAGAAATATACGAATGTTTAGATCGAATGTGAATGTCGTAAGACGGGGTATTCCTCAAAGCGCAACCAACAAAAGCGCAAAAAACAAAAAAGAGAGATGGGTATGATGGATTCATTAACGATATTTTTCAGCATGGTTGCGCTTTGAGGAATAATTTAGTTGCGCTTAGTTGGTTGCGCTTAAAAATAGTTGCGCTTTGAGGTATACCCCGCAAGACAGGCGAACCAATGGATCAATGGTGTGTAAAATGATATTATTGCTGTGAACGAAAAAAGAAAGAGAAGGCACCGGTCTTCTCTGTATTCTGTAGAAGTCTCTAGTGATGTAAATATGGAAGAATAATAATCGAAATAAATCGAAGTACAAAGAGTCGCAGTTGTTAATATTTTCTCCAATATTTCAAAATTTCATTCGAGATAATCGTACTATTGTACAGTTCATTATGGTAATCTAGATTTAAATACTTAAATGGACAGTGCAATACAAATATGCAAGTACTACCGAAGACGGGTGACAGCGCTAGTTGGCAATAAGCCGTAGCTACTTGAAGCTGTAAAGTTCACTAATACTCAATAGAGTCCTGAGTTTATTACCGTCCGATGACCGTAGAGTAATGAATTTGACACAGAACCAATATTACGCAGAAACTAGCAATAAATATTGTTGGGGAAAACAGTATTATGTAGGGAAAATTTTATGTTTTAGATATTACGGTGAATTGAAGTCGTTTATCTGTTATGGATCTTAGAAAGTTACGATAAAAAAGTCATAATGAAATGTCATCGCAATTTTTTTTTGAGCTTTTCATAGACCCCATCACTGTCTTACTCTTCTTTGTGTTTATGCTAAAACTGTCATCGAATTTAAGATATGTTTTTTTTTGTTTTTTAAACGTTGCATTAACACATACATTTGTTTTAACAGTTTATTATACATATATTTGTTTTAAGTACATAAAGCTGCAGTTAAGGTAGCTAAAATTGTCATCGAATTTAATATACTGAAAGCTACTTTTAACAGTACAAAAAATTCTAACATAACGCACAAAAAACCGACTATAAAATAAAGGCAACACGAAACATTTTTTATTTAACAAATGAGAATTAACACCTTTTTTATGACGAAACGCGGTAGCTATAGAAATGTAGGTACGTTAACAAAGATGAACTTATATAACACCAGCCTCCGGATAATTAAAGCGAGTTATGATTCTTTTTCGATACTCTTGTTTTATTTGGTCCCTTTCACCGCGGTACGCAATTAAAATTTTAATAAAAAAAAGCATACAAATATGAAAACATGTTACCGAACTTGGCCAGGGAATTTGACACTTGAGTTTGGGTAGAGAAGTATGAAGGTTGTATAACCGTGATGGGTCTAGATAAAATGGTGGTTTGGTGCGGAACGGTGAATGATTATATTAGTAATCATGGTTGTAGGTCTACGTGACGGAGTGATTTTTTATTGTAGTGACGTGCACGTCTCTATTGTTGGGCCGGAACTTGGAAGGACCATTCGTATTTTGTCGGAGGAGTACTATTGTTGAATGTAATAGTTACCGTCAAGTTTTTGAGATAATCTTTTAAATGTTATTGAAAGCCAGTTTTTCCAAGCATTAAGTAATACCTAAATGCATGGCTAAATAGTATCGCACTGTTGGAATTTTAACTGTCAGCTCTTTACCGAGCGTTGAAAATCCAAAGTTCCGAATCAACAAATAGTTTGCAAATGGGCATAACTATTCTAAAAGCTCTAAGAATAGACTCTAAAAATAATTAACATTGACGCCAAAATGTTAACCTTGATATAAAACCACAATTATCCGCAATTCTCTCTTTGCAAGTGACAAAATAATCGTAAAGATTTTTGTACTGTCAATATATTTTATAGTTAAACATTACTCACAGTGCACGTTTGATTTTATCTGCGCACGCTTCGTCCAAGATCCGTTGGCGTGTAAATCGACCCTATCGGCCAGCGAGAAACGAATTTCTATCGACTTGCACTTTATATTGATCCGATGAAAGTACTAAATAGCCAATGAGTACCTTATCATAATCGTATAGAACTATATCTTAGTTATACATTAATTATCCAAGCACCTGATTGACGCCCTCAGCTGAACTCTCTCGCTATATTTACGACTCATCAACCTGTTATAGATCATCGTGTTATAAAATTTATAGATGCAATTTCCTGCTTATAAAATAATCGACTAGATTGTATCGATCGATATATCTTAAGTTTTACTATTCATAAATAACTTTTTGCTCCTCTCTATAATATCTGTCAACCATTCAAAATGCGTTCTAGAATTTGGAAATAGTGGTGGGCACTTACCGTTGCGTATTCGGCGCAGATATCGATGGAATTGATAAAGTCGCAGACTTCATCGACGGACCAGGCGGAGAGTCGCGCGCGGGCTTCGGCGCAGAGGCACTCACGCGCATCACTACGATCTAAGAGAAAAATTAACGTCTTATAAATTTAATTTATTGCTACTTTAAATTACATTTGAAAACGGTTTTAACAGAAAATTAAGTCTATCGGGTTAAGTTATCGTACATTAAACTTGGTTTTATTTTAGTGATCATAAAATGAAAATATCTATGTATAATTAAGATCATGTGTGTCTCGTTTCATTATGAATTCTTATGTGATAATATGGCAATACTATGTTATAATTCGTTGATATTTAGCACTTTGACATTTGAATAACCATATTATTTATTGTTATATTAGAGATGTCGCTATTGTGAGAATTAATATTATCTGTTCGTCATTGGTGATTATTATTTTATAATGTGTCGTGAATTATGGTATTGTGTTGTTGACACATGGATAAATTAGAAGCTTTTGTGATACCTATATTTTTTACCTAATTAATTAAGAAGTTAAAAGGATGTTTTTTTTTTGTGAAGTCGAATTAATGTCTAAATATAAATTAGACTTAACAAAAACAGTGTCGACTTGACACAGACGACGTCTTGACATTTTCTAAAACTCATGTAGTGTTATAAAAAGAAGTTCGTCTATTCATGACGCTGATATATCCATCCATGATCATTTCAGCCATATTTCGTAGTTTGACATTGGCAGTATTGTTAGACCAACTGGGACATCGTCAGACCAACTAGGATATCATCAGGACAACTTAAGATTAAATGGTTATCATTATCCTTTTACAGAACTACCTATGGTTGGCAGAAGGCTTGACTATTTGTGACACCGCTGTTATATCCAGCCCTGACTCATCCAGGCCTACCTAAAGCTCAATTATCTACACTAATATTATAAAGAGAGAACAAATTTTGGGAATTTGTAAGTCCGCGGAGGGTAAACTCCGGAACCACGGCACGTATTATAAAATATCTTTCACTTTTGAAATGTACATTATTCCTGATGGATGGATTTTTCCATGAGGAATTTCTCAGTAGTAACCATGGAGTCTGAATTTGTCTGAGCCTATTATATGGGGCTTAAAACGTAACTGACGAAATGAGGGTGTAGTAATAGGTACACTTCTGCCTAACCGTTCGGAGATTATAGGCGTGATGTTATGTTTATGTTACTTACCATCATTAGACACCCTGTCCCTCTCATCGCTGTCACTCCTAGTGCTGGGGCTGGCGGAGAGGCGCGCGCGCTTGGCGGCACTCTCGCCGGCCGCTGATAGGTCGAGCGGGGAGTGCTCGGGTGCGCCGGCGCCGTTGCGCTTGCGACGCGACCTCCCACCGCGGCCGACCCGCGATATCGCTAGCAGGGTCTGTGGAGAAATGTAGGTGATTAGGTGTGATGGGGAAATTGGTAGAACAGCTATTTGTGGGAAGGTGAAGAGTGTTGATGTTACAGTTGACCAGATAGAACAAATATCATGATTGGTTTTGTATGGGTATAACATTCAAAGTTCAACTCAATCAATATTAGACAGACGGACTCCGAACTCCGAACAGTAAGCCAGTTTCCTATTAAAAAACTCAATTACTCAGGAGTCCATCAAGCGGCGCATACAGTACAATGTTAAGCAAACATGAAAGGCGAGCCAGCAGGCTATTATCTGATCGAGAGCACTCTCGTATCGTAAGTGGCGAGCATTCATCATAATAACGTTCCGCGCGTCACGCTTCGCGCCCGCGGGTCAAATTGCAATCTATCTTTTTTAATTGCCACGCGTACTAAAAAAGGCAAATGCAGGGTAATTCCGAATAAAATTCAGACGGAGGCGCGCGCGCGTGAAATGAACACGGCTGTAGTAGTGCGCCGTGCGCCGTGCGCCGTGCGCCTACCGGCTACGTGCTGAAGCAGAGCACCCGCCATAAATCTTACCGATTTATTTCCGCGTCGCCCCTGTTTCTCTTTATAGGTGAAAATAAATTTAAACTACTATTTATAGATCGCTTTAACCGTAAAGAGAAATGTAACAAATCACGCCCCGACGGCAATTTGATCTCGATTGCGTATCATATGAAATTACGAAAAAACACGTGATGATCACTTTATGTCGCTGCAATTTAGCTAGAAAGTCGAAATCGAATAACTGTTATGATTCCACGCTGCAATTTTATCGTGTCTCTTATTGCACTCGTGTGCAAAAAGTCAACTAATTTTAAAGTCGAGTTGTGTTTCGATTTCACATCCCATCACTAGCGTGTCGCGGGGCGAGCCGGCGCGCATGCGCGGCGCGTGCCGCGGCCAATTAGTGCAGCTCCAGTTCCTTTTACAGTGGAGAGTCGAGTCGAGTCGGTTCGCTGGCGAGCAGGGGGCGGGGCAGCACTATTACCCTGCCGATTGTGCGCGCACCGCACGCTCGCAAGACGAACGGCAATTAACACTCTCTCCACTACGTCTATGCAACACCGGAGGAAGTGTAAAGGTCGTGAGCCTTATCAGATTTAATTGCGACCATTATTACTGGAAAGGAAGCGAGGTGCTCACCGCGCATTATGATTTTAAAGAGGTTCAAATTAACATAAACGAGCACCGCTCGCCGGAGATGCGTCGCGCGATAACGCCTTATGAATTTTACGAGACATTTTAATCACAGCCGTGAACTATGAAACGGTGTATGATGTGTAATTAAAACAGGAAGGTCAGTGAGCACTGTGTATATAATTAATGTGAATTACAAATGTACTCTTTTGAAATGAAAACTCATCTGAGCGTAAATTATTTCATAGGGGCAGTGGCCTTGCCTTAAGTAACGAACACTATGAAGTAATAAATACGAAACTGTATTTTTTTTCTTAAAATATAATTACCTTAAGAAATAGCTTGGAAATAATTATAGGGATTTATGTAACGTATCATTTTCAATTGTTTATGATTTGGAACTTCCTGTTTGTCTGCAGGTTCTTGAAACCCAAAATAATCAATTTAAATATAAGAAAAGTAGTCAAATTGCCCCATATTACCCCAAATTACAGAAAGTTAGGTTTCGTTTATATGTGGGTAACAGAAAACCACAATGTCTTTCCAAATTGAATATAATACGACAATCCATTACGGAATTGGTTCAAAAGACCAAACACACTATTTTACTTTTACTTTATTTAGGGGCCGAAAATCTAAACTACAACCTCAATTAGTTTCCTGCTATCAAAACAGATTTCAAAGAATGAAGTATAATTTTAATATCTTCCAAATTACACTAAGTCTGAAACTTTTTAGTATAAGTTAAGTTCCATTATATTCTATATGTAAAATATGCTGGAGCCCATCTGTCAATATCATCAAAATTTTAATAAGTGCGTGTGTGCAAAGCGCCATATTTCAAAGTTCGATCTAGTTCAAAGTTGAAACTTCAGAAAAATCTTGCTTACCTTAGTAGAACTCATGTCCAGCATGACAGGGAAGGCTGGCAGCCGGGGCGGGCCGCCCTGCTTGCAAGCCAGCTTCGTGAAGAGTCCGCCGAGAGGCGCGTCAGTCGCGTCTTGCGCAGGCGCCGCGGTGCGCACATCGCTGAATCCATTCATGCGGTGGAAGTAGCTGGGAGAAGAAATATATGGTTAGATAGAAAATATGTGTTTATTTTAATACTGTAGAGGAAATATGGGCATTAATACGAAAAGAAGAAGAATCAGAGAAAATCTCGAGAAAAAATTGGGGAAAACTAGTTTTTCAGACAACAGAAAATCTTGTTGGTCCTTTCAAGCTATTCCGTTGTTAAAATTCGCAGTCATAAATATTTGATTAACGAAAATCAAAATGATGCAAATTTAAGCTCGTTGCAGCAAAAATTGAGGTGATATCCATCCGGTCCGATAAGGACGAGATCATCTCTGTCAGCTTGTAATTATGTTATTCTGCCTTCTAAATTATAATTTTAACGTTGCTGCAAATACAACCTTAATTAATTCGATCTAAGATTTCGTTTCTCATGTTAACTAATTGAGTTATAAACATTTCTAAATTTTCACATTTACGTATTTCATTTTATTCTCACGGTGAGTTTGTTTATGTCATAAATTAGAAGTTACACTCATTATTATTTGTAGTATACATATCAGGTTTCAGTAATCGAACGTGTACGGGCCAATTTCACAAATTTAACTGACCGCTATAAGTACATCTAAACGGAGTTCAAGAAACGCCAATGTCATTATGACACTAAATATTAATGAGTTTAATATATTGACTATAATATGACAATATTATAATATTGACCATAAAATATTGGAATATTGACATTGACAGCTCTTGAACGCGGTTTAGTTGTGCTTATCGCGTTTAGTTTCTGCGGTATATTGTATTTCCCCCTGAAGTTTTTTATTGTATTTGTTTCGTCTATGCTTTTCGAAGTTGTCATTATTTGAACTATGTATGTTAGTCGAAATATTGTTTGTATTGATTCAAGTAATACATGATCGATTTATGTCAAAACAAATGAAAAATGAAGACAAGATAACTGTAGACATTAGACAATTCAAGCTTATTTTAAAACAATAAATTAACGAAATACGACAATCACAATATTTATGCTAATATATCTGAGTCAATAAATTAAACAGGCCCGTGATAATTATCTCGCTATCAAAACAATTCCGATGTTATTTGATGAAAATTAATGAGCATCTGTTAAGAAGTTAATGTCTCCCGGCCCCAATAAAATACCGAATTTATTACCTAATATTACACCCTGTTTTATTACACGTTTAGTTTTTACCCAAGCGTTCTTTGATGTCAAAGAGAAAAGTGACAAATGATTGCGATATTTTTATTGCGTCGACAAAACTATAAATAAACAAACGCTGTACGTATAACGATAATTTTAATTTATGTTAACTGAGTGAAATAAAGCATTTGTAACCTCTGAGATTTTATTGAAGTTTTATTTCTTTTTAAGATGCCATCCGAAAGATTCCCCTGCTAGAAATTCCGTTTTACGAATGCAAATATGTAGATACGACAACCGGCGCTCACGTTGTCGTATTTGGTAATTAAAACAGACAAAGTTCAGCGACCGCAGATGACCAATTCATTAATATAACATAAGTTCACACGGACAGCTTCGGTTCTCACGAATCATGTAAATTTGTCGACTAAACGTAAGTTTTCAAATCGATTAATATGCTAATCGATGTTGGGCATCACTAGCATCGGTCGGTGAACCGCGGGTCGCATACTATTGTGACACCGACCGCGACCGTGTGAAAAATGATTGATGAATGCGAGTATCGAATCGAGAATCGATAATCGGAAATGGATTATTCGATAACGACAGCGTATTAACTAAGGAATCTTATACATGTATTAATTCTGTAAATGAATGTAGGTATGAATTATACCTACGTTAAAAATGGAAGCAAGGAATTTTGAATTTCAGACTACAACAAAAAGTATAATCTGGTTATTCTTTTTAGAGTTTATTCGACATTAAGTGTATTGCATTAGTGGTTTATGCCTCTAATTAATTGTGTATCCGATCCGTCTACAATTACGTTGGTATATGTAATTATGGCGTTTTAATTGTATTTTCAGGCTCTTATGTCAGTTTTGTTTTTAATTGGTGTTTTATGATTCTGTTTCACTAACTGTATACCTACACGCATGGGATCTAATAAAATTTTCACAAATATTCCGAGCAGTATTTTTTACTAACATTTTCGCACGCCATATCTGTAATTCACGGTTTATCGCAAGTTTAGGTTTGTGTTAGATGATCGAGGTAAGCTATCCATCTATACCAGATTTTACTTGATTTAAAGACACCCAGGATTTACATAGCATGCCCCCCAGTAGTTCCACTCTTCACCAATTCATACTTAAAATTACAAATGCGAAACGTCTGTCTTATCGTACCGTATAGGATAATTTTGATCCCGGCGGTACGTTCCGGATGGATTTCCGATCTCGGCGTAGGCTCAGCCGTGGGCACAAGCTAGGTTTCTTAAAAGGTGATGCCATGCTTTGGTGGAGTACCAGGGTACGATGAGGGTAAAGGAGCCATGCAGCTACAATACTCACTCGTTGTTATTGTGCGTGTTGTACCGCGCGGCTAGCGAGCGCATGATGTCGGAGTAGTTACGCGGCGGGTGCGCTGATGTGGGAGGTGCGGGCGCGTGCGGGCTGCCGCGCTCTGGCGGGGTACCAGGGTACGATGAGGTTGAAGGAGTCACGCTGCGGGACCTATTGGTGAGAGGGGAATGATAGTTACATTCATGAAGGAATTCTTAACGGGAGTTTCTACTAAAATAACCGCTTTTTGTTAAAAGTGTTGACAATCATTTGCTTTGAGAGTCTACTGCTGCAGTGCAGGAAAAAGGCGTGCTATATGTTTATAGGAGGGCAATGCAAAATCCGACCAACTGCCGAAGTGCACTCGAATTCCATGCACTACATTAACATGACTTGAAACATGACTTGCTACAAGTTGCAAAGGACTCTCTGTCTCTAGAACCCATTAGAAAAAGAATTGCACGCCGTATACTGTGCTTAATTATAGTTAAGGATGCTTGACTATTAATGCTGCTGCTTCGACGTCTTTCATCTATTTTCCAAATCGCCTACTTTTTTTTTGGCAGCAACTGCCATACAACGTATTTTCTGCAACTCACCTGGACGCGTTGGAGTCATGCGGGCTAAGCCGCTCGCTCTTGACGGGCGCGTGCGGCGCTGGGGTGGGCGTCGGCGGCGGTGCGTGCGCGGGCGACGCCGCATCGCGCGCGCACCGCCGCGCGCCCCCGCCCCCGCCGCCGCCTCCTTCACCTGTAGGACAAAGAAAATAACGCATTAGTAATTTGGTATAGGAATAGAAATACAGAGACCGCAGTGGTAATACATACATGGTTTTATATGATGGATACAAAAAGATGATGTTCACAAACAAGGGACATTTTCAAGAATCGCTGATGATGAAGAAGTGTTGTTGAAGGTCTATCAACTAGTGTCTTGGCATGCATTTGATGTAATAAGCTTTGCCAAAAAACAGCCTGACAGATCTCTGGTTTAATGTTTTATTTCTATAGTTTATGACCGTATTGAGGGATCAAATTAATATGCCTTGAGCTTCAGATTGGCCAATTTCTTAAATTCGATAATCACAGTCAATGTTTTCCCCGCGAAACAAAACAGAAGCAACGCATAGCTAGGTCCGTTCAAAGTTTTCAAGCGTTAAAAAAGTTAACCTCACGAACAATTAGTATCGCACTCGTGTGTTAGTACTGAATCCGGTTGGCGGCACTCACTGACAACAGAATGAATAAAAAAAGGTAGCAAGCGTGAACCTAGGTTTTAATACTGGCCAGTAGAATCGTAGATTCGAATCAGATGACCGGAATTCACTACACTTGGCCTTTGGACTTCTTTACCGAAGTCCGATAACGAAAATAGCGATAAGCGTCATTTTAACTTAACAAAATAGTCGCCTTGTTGGTCTAGTGGTCGCAGATCGCGACTGCTGAGCATGAGGTCCTGGGATCGATTCCCGGGTCGGGCAAATTGTTATTGGTTTTTCCGTCAGGAATTTCTCGTTGATGGCAATAGGTATCGCCCCCTATTACATGGGACTTAAACATAACTGGCTAAATGTCGGTGTACTATTAGATACACCTCTGCCTAATCCTTCGGGGATTAAAAGCGTGATGTTGTGTAAAATAGTTGCGTAATTTCCGATCTTCCCAAACTACTATATTTCTTGCGATTCACATAGACATAACCGTCTGTTTTATTCATTCACACATAGATAAACCGTATACTTTGACATTACCGCGGTACTTCAAGGGCGGACCTTAAGTTTATCTCTTACTCATATTTATTCGGGCAGTGCCCGGATCTGCGGGAGGTGTCAAAAGCTCAGTGGCCGAGGCATCTCGACATACCGATATCATCTCGCGGCTCGTTTGATCGTGGACCAGAGAGCGCGAAACCCGGAGTTATCCGGAGTTCTCGGATACTTTCGTACAGATCTCCGCGATCTACGGAATTAATGAGCAAAGAGGTGTGAAGTGTCGCACTTGCGGAGTCGCGGTTGATCGCAAGCAATGTGTTGTACAGGTTTTCCAAATTCTTCAGTGATTTTGATAAAGAATGTCGCGTTTTTGCGTGTGTTTTCGGTTTTGTGATGTTAAATGTTGGGTTGTTGATTAATGGAGTATATTTTGGTGACAAAATATTTTTGTTAGCACTTTCCAGTTTTTAAATATTTCCAGACTATGTGGAGAAAATCTTAATTTTATTTCTGTTGTTTTAGTTTCACTGTTAAATAAATTTTTCAATCGATTTGAGTCGTCCTTTAGATTCATTTAACCTTTGGAATGCTATTGTCACACATACGTGACAAGCAAACGCGCGCCCTGTACGCCAAACGACACAAATATGTGACAAAATGGTAGGTGAAATTGTGGCTTAGCGTATAGGACACGCGCATGCGTTCATGCTCTGGCTTCAAAAGATTAATAATCAAATCAGAGAAAAACACAGAGCAAGCCAGCAGCGTATCATCTCACAGTCTCAAAATCTAAGTGAAAGGACAAACAAAATTAAAGTAGGCCTACCAAGTACCAAATAAACTAACTTTTTCTCCTTAATTACGATTGCGGACATAACTTGAAATGTCACAGTAATTATGCAAGCCTGTCACATCCAACTGTTGTCTATAAATCACAAATGATTCATTGTGAGAATAACCTGCTACTTGTCACGGCGATATAAGCGTTATTAATAACACCTTTTACGCGGCTAACCGTTTCACTCTTGTTTTATTAGTGCAGGGACACACCAGCCGCATTTACGCGTTGGAAATTCAGCAAATTAGCCGGCACCGACATACTAGCCTAACATTGTGATGCATTTTGACATAACACACATAACAAAATCGCTTGTAATCGTTTTTTATTCATTTTGGTACCTAATAGTACACCCACATTTCGCCAGTTTTGTTTAAGTCCCATATAATAGGTGGCGAGCCTATTGCCATCGACCGGGTACAAATCCAGACTCCGTGGCTGCTACTGAGAAATTCGTGATGGAAAACCCACTAACATTTTGCGTGATGGAAAACCCACTAACATTTTGCCCGACCTGGGAATCGAACCCAGGACCTCATGCTCAGCATTGCACGTAGCATAGCGTTGCGCATTGTACGTTTGCGCTTTTTGACATAAGCTTAAAAATCGCTGGGCCAAGACAATAAGCACTTTCGATGCGCTTTAGATTTCTACACAGACTTTCAACATGATTGACATAGGCTTTGGAGTTGTTTATGCCTGTTCCATATATTTTTGACTGTTCCATCACCGTTATATCTGATTGAATACTGTCACTTTATTTACTGACATGTTATTTCTTAACATTTCTTTTTGCTGTGCCAATAAATTAACCGAGTAAGTCGAAGCGTACATAGTACAAAATTACGCGACGCGATTTTTGGTAGTGTGTCACTACACTTAGCAACTCGAAAACATAATATTTTTCACAGGTGTTACTTTTGATTGCAATTATGATAATGTTAATGTCATTATTAATGTTGGTAAACACGCAGATTTGCATGTAAACTGTGAGGTACTGACCTGAAAGATGCTTTTGGGGGGTCAAGAAGAAAGTGACCAGAGTGGTTTATGTGGGAAAAGGTGAGATTTTATGTGTTCCAGTGACTTTTTAACTGGTAATTTATGTTTGTTGGTTTAAGAGCTAATAAATATGCCAGATTTGCGAATAGAAATGCTAAGCGTTGAAGAAAACGTATGGCTTGTTTTGGTATCGCTGCCCTTAATAAAATTATGGTTTAGGACAGGGAGAGTTATGTTACAAAATAGTTTTTGTAACTTAAACGGAAACATAAATAGCTTCTATATTCATAAGTTATCTTCCTCTCTCACGTTACTTAATATATGTAACTGACTTCTTATTAAGTAATAGCAATATAACATTTAAAAATAGTCTATTGTCGACCATCTAAATTATATTATTAACCTCCATTGAACACGCACAAGGCAGCTACCATAGCCTATAATGTTATGAGAAAATTATAATAAATTGACGTTTTTGTATGAAAAGAAGCGCCCAGCGTAGGCGGCAGACATTTTGTTAAAGAATGATATACACTAGTGTAATGATAACATAATATTTATAAAGAGATTATGGACCACATACGAAGAATAACGAACTTAACAATATATGGACAGATCCGGGTATATTTTCTAAACTTCGACTTAGGATGTCAAAGTGGGAGTTCCGTGGGCTAGATATATGGGTTCAAAAAGTTGATCCGAATTATACGTTGTATCTGTCTTTATTACAAAAGAAACGAGTTGTAATTTATCAGATTTTAAGATCAGATAAAAGGTGACAAAGTTTTCCGTATTTGTCTAAGAGAGGAATTGTGTTTCTTGAGGAATTTAATCTGTGGTTGCTCCGATTTTTGACAGATTTATGCTAAATGATGCATTATTATGTGGGTGTGAATATGAATGAACTTGAATACCCAATGGACGTAAGATTTGGCGAGAAAATATCTTAATACCAGTCTATAAATACTGTATGGGAATCCCCAACTTCATACCATATGAGCGATAATTTATGATTTCTATCTCTCGCTCGCTATCTCAAATTAGACCCTGGTTTCTGAGAGAGATAGACGCTACAATTTGCAAACGAAAATGATCGCCTTTCAAATCAATTTCCAAAAAAGAGATTCGATTAAAAATTACACAGCTTTTTAGAAAACGAAGGAAACTGGTAAAATCTCACAAAAATCTTCAAAATAGCATCTGAACTTTATACTCATAAACCAAACATAACGTATCTACAAAATTTTTATCAAAAAAATATTAAATGTTGAAATTTTGCAGGAAGTGATCAGTATTTACGATGGCGACCAATGAACGTTGGTTTCCGGCGCCGTTGAGAGTCTATAATGAGAGGAAATGATCCGTTAGAGTAGTAGCCTTGTGTGGCCAGTGGCCAGTGGCCAGCTGGCCATGTCAACCGATTATCCAAATACTTAGCATGTGAATACTAGAGTGGAAGTATGAATATACGGGGTGTAAACAGACCCTTCACCAAGCCGTCAACCAAGCATTCTGTACATCAAACTAAGTAACTTTACGCAAAAATTTTTGCTGGGAAACGAAATTTTTTTTTGGGGTCAAAAATCACATTTTACGGTAAAACTCAATATAATGCGCTCAAAACTTATTGCTGATGGATGCTTTGAATAGTAAACGGACCATGGAGGTAATTGGTGTAAAGTTAGAACCTTAAAAAGTAGTATTTAAAAAAAAACTTGTGAAAAAATTGGAACTTTGACCCCCAATATCTCCGTAACTAGAAGGTTCCCAGGTATGGTCCAGAACAAAAAAATGATCACAATGACAAGGAGAACAAGTGCCTTTCGGCTTCGTTAAGGGTCTTTTTACACCCTTTATATGTGGAAGGTTGATTCTAAATGGACGTGTGGCACAGAAGGGTCAGGTTAATTTTTGTTTTGTGTTGTATTTTTGTACTTTTTACCCAAAAATAACTGTCTTTCTTTCTTTTCTTCTTTATCCTGTGGTTAGTGCCTAACCTGGTGTCAGAGTTTTTATGCCGCCCAAGGGCCTCTGACTTGGCTTTACATGCCGTAGAGAAATATCCAAAAAATCAGAGGTGCGTGTCTTGAGTTCGAACTTGAGACCTATGACCTGGCAGTCCGCCGGTCACACCACTAGGCTATCACTACTTAAAATGACTGTCATTTGTTATTATTGTTTTCTTATTTGTGTAAAATGCCTGTGTAACAGATTGGTCGATGCTCGAATCAAAATAGTTTGAAAAGATTAAAAAAAAGTGTCAAATGTACACGCGTCGATAGTTCTCCGTTCTCCTCATAAGAAATTAGCGTAATACATATCCGTCCGCTACTTCTACATAAATCAATCCCTTTCTTAACTAAAACCCAATAAACCCCACTAAATCTATCAATTCTAACAGCAAGCTCGTAACAATTGAACAACAACTAACTGGGCAGTTAACCGATGGCAGTGGAACAAGGTTCAATTAACCTTAGGTTAGAATAACTGATGGTAATGCAGCGTGTAACACCACATTGATACCGGTCGAAGCGTTTGACTTGACACCTTAGTTGTGTGTGTGGTCCAAGTGAGGGGCGATGGCGGTGGTCTAACTGAAATTATGTTTCTTTTTAATTTACATTTAGAGTTACTTTCCTAATATGTAGACTATCTAATTTTAATTCTAAAAACTGGATTCGTTAAATAAGCTATATAGTGGGATCTGAAAACATTTAATAGAATTTTTGATTTGCAGGTAGCAACTGCTTTCGTCAGCATTAAACACTATGTAACTTTGATAAAATAGATTTTTTATATGGCTACAATTTCATAGTACACACCCCTTTTCGTTTGTGAAGATTTTCCTCCATCTTACTTTCGACGGATCGGAAACTGTATTGAGTCGATGCATATGATTGTCTTTCCCTCACAAGCTTCTGAATTTGAATACAAAAAATTACACATAATAGCCTCCGCCAGTATATTACGGCACCTACCGGTAGGGTCAGCACCGTCGTCAAACAAGGTACCGTTGGCAGCACCTGACACGAATGACGGCACGTCCACCGAACAGCCTGCCTAAGTGATCGGTACCGTTCACAAATATGTGCTCGGCACCGAGTGATTATCGCGTGCGGGACTTTTTTACAACTGGATGCGGTATTTAGCGGATCATATTGTAAGTACTTTGGGGATATTAAAAAAAAAATAAGATTTGCTTTGTATAATATATTTTACATTCGCTTTTACCTGTGACTTCATCTACGACCCCATGGAAACGTACTGCCTGGATAAAAATCATCCCATGTCCCCAACTTAGATCTAGCTGTGTCCGTTTGACTGAAATCCGAGGACATGAAAAGGTAACAAACAGACCCATTATTATCGTCGCATTTATAATAAATGAGTATGGATTATTTCGACTAGTAGGGATGGCGATCAGCGTATGAATTGCAGGACACGCTTATGCTACGGTCTTCAGAAGGTGGCTGGAAGCAATTGGGTGATGATAACCGCCTGAGGTTTGAGCAAAATGATATATAATTGGAGTGGTTCATGACCAGCTGTAGACTATTGTATGGTCATTGAGGATGATATCGTAAGAGAGTATGAAGCGTTTAGTAGTAGTTTATGATTTTCATGTATGGAAGAGTCGTTTGTATTTTGATTTTAATAACATAGTTATGACTTCCTCGCGAATTGGCGAGAAGAAGCACACCATTGTGGGAAGTGGAAGGAATGGGGGGAGGTATTTGAGAGATTAACAAAAAAAAAAATACATAACAGAGTTAAAAATATATCTCAAAGATAGATCCATTCAAAAATCTGATCCTACACAGAACAACATAATCCAACCTCCCACTCATCGCTCAACTAATTGATTGCCTCAATAATCATGTTTTGTTAATACCTCCTCCACTCCCGCGCAGTTGAAGATGTTTAACGTTGATCAAACAAAGATGCCGTCTGCGATTGTTGACTGAGTATCGGTCGAGAGGCTGTGTGCGGTTGTATGTCTGTATGGGCTGTATGCAGTGAACCGTGGTTAGTTCGGGGAAATGAAGAGGCTTAAGAGAGGGACAAACTAACTGTGAAGTTGTGAACCTTTGGACTTTTGTTGGTTCATGTGATGATGTTGATTTTGGTGGGTAATATATAGATGGGGTTGTGTGTGTGTATGAGGATAGAATAGAGGATGATGGTAGTGGTAAAGAACGAAGAAAGGGTGTTTAGATTTAGGAGATGTTGTTTAAAGATCCGAGGGGAAATTCCCGCAAGAACGTTCGCATTTTAATGTCAGTCTGCTATCATATATCTGTCTGAAATATCTCTAATTTAGTTACATTTTTGATACATATAGGGTGCGTGTTGGATACCTATAACATTATTCTAACCCCTGTACAACATGTTTGCAATAAACGGATTTCATTTGATTGTAGCCGAGTGCAATTAGACAAAAAATACTCAAAAGGTGGAACGAAGTTTATAGTGGTCGGATTTTCATGGGACTTTTTTATTGAGTTCCTAGAGGTGTAGAGAAGAAAGTTAAAAAAAAAAATTTCGCCGCTCGCAAGTATTTTTTTTTTTTTTGGATTTCCTTTGTAATATTTTTTTTTCTTTTATGAATAACTTGAAATTCGGCGAATTAATATTGAGGCATAATAGAAAGACCTGTGTGTATCCATTAAAGGCCAATTTGGCCTGTTTATTTGTTCAATGTTCATATTTCAAGTTTTTTTTTGAAAATATCGTATTTTCTTCAATTATTTCTAAGTTACCGAATTTAAGACTAAGATTTCTTTTGAAATTCGTAACAGATACATTTATACAGATAACTGGACAAGAAAATGTTCAAGAAAACCATATTTATGAGTTTAGTGACTTAAAATTCATTCGCAAAAATCAAAAAATCGTCTATGTTAATGAAGGCATTTTTTTTCGAAATTTTTCTATATAACTCAATGTGCAAATTATTTTTCAAAACCTCATTTAAGTAGCTATCTAATAAGGTATAATTACTAGAAAAATATTCAAGGATACTTGTTAAATATCAGTTACTGTTGAGAAAGTAAAACATGACTAAAGGGATCTATCGCTAAGAATTGGGAGCGGTATCGGTATCGGTATTGATATTAAATGGGGCGCAGAGACCCAAACTTGCAACTAATTCTAAATATAAATTATGAGAAATGGTTACGTTCCAATTACGATAATTTTTGTGAGTTTACCAGGCGGTCCCAGTCCACCTTCGTCAGCAATAATCAACATTGATTGAGTACCTCCGAATATTTTTTTTATTTTATGTTCTCTGTAGATAGCTGATTTAATAAGGATATTTTCAGAATAATATTTACGTTGACCGCCATAGAAACATTTTGAGAAAAATTGCCTTCTTTAACTTTTATATAGACGATTTCCTGATATTTGCGAATGAATTTTTAGTCACTTCACTCGTAAATATGAATTTCTTGAACATTTTTACGTTCAGTTATCCGTGAAAAAGTATCAGTTACCAATGACAAAAGAAATCTTTGTGTTAAAACTCGTTATTTTAGAAATAATTGAAAAAATAGGAAATTTTCATTAAAAAACCTGGAAATATGCATTTCGTCAACACTAATGAACAAGGAAATAGACCAAATTGGCGTTTAATGGATGCATACAGGTCCCACTATACGTCACAATATAAATCCGGTGAATTTCAAGTTATTCCTATGCAAAAAAAAAATATTCAAAAGGAAATTTAAAAAATTAAAAAAAAAAGTCGCGTGCGTCGATATTTTTTTTTTTAACTTTCTTCTCCACAACTCTAGGAACTCAATAAAAAAAACCCCATGAAAATCCGACCACTATAAACTTCGTTCCACCTTAAAGTCTAATTGCACTCGACTATTGTAGCTGAGATGAGATTGCGATTAGATTTAGAACAATTCGAAATACGGGAATTGGCGAGCTGATTGGTGAGCTGACTACTAGAGGCTAAATAATAACAGCCGCAAGGGTCGATCTTTTGGTTAAGCCGTGCTTGCCTAGGTTGGTCTGTGGATGGGTGACCACCCATTACATGCCGAGTTTCCTCCGTACCTCGGAAAGCACGTTAAGCCGTTGGTCCCGGCTGTCATTTGTAGATCTTTGACAGTCGTTACAGGTAAAAAAAAGTCTGACAACCAGTCTTACCAAGGGGTATCGTATTACCCAGTACTAACTGGGTTGTGGAGGACAGATAGGCAGTCGCTCCATGTAAAATACTGGTACTCAGCTGCATCCGGTTAGACTGGAAGCCGACCACAACATAGTTGGGAAAATGCTAGGCAGGTAATGAAAGCTACTAAGGTTAAACCTACAGATAGATCGATGTTAATCTGCTCATTAATTGGAATAAGCCTATAAATAGCTTTAAGTTCCTCAATTAAGTATATGACTCATATTTAATTAGCTTTACGTGTAAGACCATAAGACTATATTTATGATCCGAACTAATTATTATTTGTTTATTGATATTGCCATAATTATTACGTCAAGAGGATGGCAATTGCGCACTTCCTGCCTTTTTATGTACTAAAGCCAATTACAACTATTAGAGGTTTTATTCTCGTACTAAAAATGGATCAAAATCCTATTTCAAATAATGAAAAGTTTTTTTTAATATAAATCACCCACGAGATTCGGACCTCTTACTGAACTAATACATATCATAGTTCAATCTCACATTATATGGAATTAATTTATCTAAGAAGGGTCAACCCTATGCCCGCGAATTGCCGCTGCGTGGGTGGGGTGTCGTTATGACCCCTCGTGATATAGGGTTGTCGCGTTTCAAGTATCCATAATTTGATGTGACCTGTCTAGTCGTGCGCTTTGATCTGAAGAAATGATTCCGTCATTGAAGGATTTATTAAACTTTACAATTTATGTTTTTTTTCAATTTTATTTATTAATAATCTGTGTGTAATATGATGAATGATTTAAGATGACATTTAGTGCAAGATCGCACTAATCTTGGAAAATAGAAAAATTTTTAATAGTATTAAAAACATAATTATGATGGGATTAATATTAAGTTAAATTTGCGAAATCTCTCAATTAAGTTAGTAAGAATATTAATTAATAATACAGACAGGTCTTTCCGCTGATATATTTCATAATGATAAGTTATCCATTTGCGTCAAATTATTATAATTGAAAACTTGAGTCAAAGAAGATCTCAATGTAGGGATAGTTCAATTTATTGCGTGTGATGGGCATGACTTAATCATTTTATCAGTTTGATTTCAATCAAGTTTATCAATTAATCAATCAATTCAGCCTATCACAGTTCACTACTGGACATAAACTCATAAAATATATAAAGTTATGTTTATATGAACGCATTAAATAGCTATACAGTCTGATTTATTTATTTTTATAAAAGTAGGCCGGATCAGTAACATGGGATTATTCAATATAAACTATTTTTTGGCCAAAGAATCAGCATTGCCATCCAACGTGGCAATGCTGCCAGCCTTCTGGGCACTTTTCCTGTTGACAGCGATGTGGACGAATTTTTTGACGCCCTGTAACCCTTTGGATACTTGTATATATTTTTGTTACAATTATAGATTTGTAGTTTGTAGATAATGTATTTAATAAATATCTCTAGTTTCATAATAATATTATAAAATGAATAATTAAAAAAATAATACAATTTCCTGGGACCTTATTAGACTTATTTAACACATAATTACTCTGGTAGTTTTATTTATAAAAATCTCATAATATATTCAAACATTTTAGATTTTGTAAAAGTCAAGGAGTATGTAATGATCATGGCAGGAAATCGCCTGCAATGGACCTTACATACTCCTTTCGCGCTGAACTTTATGTAATGTATGTATGTTTGTGCTTATTAGTTATTCCATCATCCATGTATGAGCAGCATAATATGACCATAAACCTCATTTACACACCACCTGACCAATATTGCCTAATCAATACCCAATACCCATGAATACAATTTTCTATGGCCACTCCACACTATCCCAGGCACGTCTCGGCACCTGTTGTTTGCGCAGCCGAGGGCGGGCCAGTGTTCAAACAGTGATGTTTGTAAAGCAACCACCTGCATGTTGCCGGTAGTGGCTGGTTGGCCGACCTTGTGGGTCGAAGCAACCATACGCTTCGGATATGTTGATGGTTTACTTGGGAGCAAAGGTTTTTTAATGAGAAGCCTCGATGTATATTAAGTGCGTAGTGCGATTTGAAACGTCATGGGGCCAAATGAGGCTGATGGTGTTTCCCGAACGTGAAAAAATATGAGGAATTTGCCTTTTACGAAAATCTTTTCCACAGACATTTTTATATCAGTAATTCACAGAATTTTTTAGTCCAGAAGCCTTGTGGATGCCCGAAACCTGAGTAATACTGAGTACTCAGTACAAATGCCTAAAAGTAAGGACACCCAATAACGGGTGTCTCGCTTTTGTACATAAGCTAGTAATATTGCAATCCCTAAAAATATGTTTTTATTTCGGTACAATAAAGAAAAATAATCAGAATACCAATCGCTCAACTACTATGTACGTAGTCGTGGCACGTGGTGTTTTTATTTTTGATTGACTTTTAGGATAGAGGTACAATATTCAGTATTTAAGGTTTTACAAAAATCTATTTATAATTTTAGTAGAATGTAGACCAATCTGGCAGCGGTATCTAAGTACACACTTGGTACTAGTATCGTGGCAGCCAATCAGCCACCTGCGTTGCAGCAGTGGCAGCTTGCGGCCTTGTAAGGCAAGCAACCAAACGGTGTATGAATGCTTTTGTTTGTGTCGACTGTGTAGAACAAGCTTAACTTGATTTAGATTGCCATGATTAAGATACAATAGACGGAGTTGGGTAAACTGAATATTAGTCAGTATGTCGTAATTCAAAAATAAACGCAATACATAGTTATGTTAGGATCGTTGCTGGTTACGTTTAATAGTTTCTGCGTACCCCCATAAGAAAAGGAGTGAGTTTATGTACGTGACATAATATAAAGTGTAACTAAAACAAAAGTGGAGTTATGGTAGATGCAAAATTAAGGATACACCTGATCTAACCATACCCATTTTTAATACAAAATATGTTTCTAAGTGTAATTTTAAATAGTGGTTTTTTTATTGAGTCGTATTTATTTTAATGAATTAATCACAACTTTACTTGATTTTATTTGTCAAATAAAAACAAAAGTCATCACTACCATTGTTTTAAAACATCTCAAACAAATACTCCTGTCACCGCTCCAAAAACAAAGCAAGCACTTACTAAGTACCTACTTCTCTACCTACCTACCTACCTACAGGCAGTACTGGCATCCCAAGCGTGGGGTACACAAACTAATGTAACATACTAACACAAACATTGACTCACTACGTCACCTGCTTACCACTAAACTGTTAGCGTCGTTAAGATTCCGTGGAACGGCTCTCGGGACTAGTGATGCGGTTAGTCGATTATCTCAACGGTTATCGATGAAGTCGATTGGTGGTAGTTAGAGGTTAAGATTTTTTTTAATGGCACTGGTAGTCAAGGCAGGTTTACTTTTTTTAAAGAACTCATAAGAGCGTTTACGACTTACATTTCAAAGTTTTCAGAGAACATTTTCGAAAATTTGTGTTACAGCTAAATTAGACCATTTTCCATACAAACATAAATTTCCAATTACCTTTTTTTTGAACACATTTCGAAAATCTTCTCTGATAACGTTTTAGACTTATGTATCCTGCTTATGCGTATGAAGTTTCATTAAAATCGGTACAGTCATTCCGAAAAAAAGGACTTGAATGTTTGTATGAAACACGGTAAAAAAAAAAAAAAATAAGACTGAGAATTTCATCAATTTTTTTTTTAATTTTACGAGCAGCAGTTGACAAAATATAAAACTTATAGAATTAATTCGGTACCCATACGAGTGATACAGATTTAAAAAAGACGAAAGTAAAGGTTTTGTGTTAATTATTTAAACTTCTCCGAGCATGGAAACTTAAGAAAGTGATGTTTTGTAGATAAAGTGAAAACATTATTTCATGATAAGTACAACATTTTAAAAGGCAGAAAAGATTTTATTTAGCTAAATTCGATAAGTTAAATTCCAAACACACATAATATTTTCATTAAAAACATATTTAATCGATACACCAAACTATTTCCGTCACGTCCCCTCACTAGGCCCTTTAATAAGGAGTGCCCTTGACGTGTGGTCAAACGTTTGTGTCCAAAGCAAAACATTTGCTCCACTGAGGGCCAGCGAGGGCCAACCTCTCGACCGGACGAGAGAGCACCTGTGTGGTAGCATGTGTAGGGTTACGCGGTGTTCGTATACAAGGCGGGCTTTCAACGGGATTTTTTTGAGGACAGAATATATTATGAGGAAATGTTTTAATTCTTTTTAAAGGAACCTCAGTAACCTACTGGTTATTGAAACAATAAGTATGGGATCGGTTTTTCCGAAAATTTGTAGATGCATATTTTTATTATGACTACCAAAGTAGTGCAATAGCAAAATAAAAAGAAAAAAGATTCTCGCCGAATGCATGAAGTCTGTTAAAATTACTTGCCAGACTTGACTAACAATACTATAACTAAACAAATAACTTTATTATATCCTCATGTTATTGTAAAACTACCAGGAAGGAAGAACACATAAACTTTATGCTCAGATTACACGAGCAAACTTCGATTGATGCTATAGTTGAAAAAAACATAGACGTAAGTACATACAAGTATCAGTTCTTAGTACCTATCAATACAAATATTGCGCATTTGATTCTTCAGATTAAAATAAAAATAAAAGTAAAGTAGTGAACACACTTACTTAACAGCTATCTACAACACAGACACATCACCGCTCCGATAAAAAACTTTTTAACACAACAAAAAGGAGTTTGAATGGCGAGTTAAAATTCCACTCAGGTCTCTGTTTTCTAAAGCAGGGGTCGTTGTGAATCTGCAATTAACCCGTATTTGCATTCGAACCGACGACCTGGGCGACTCCTGCGATTCCGACAACTGCTGGACATACCGTTGGGTGTTTATTATCCATGTATTTTAACTTTGTATACTGTTGTATGGGATCTTATCGTACAAGTTCTTCTACCTTACTTAGTAGACAGATGAGGGGAGACACTTCATTTTCCCAGCTAAAGAACTGTCTCAAATAATTTCTGATGTCCAAAAGGCGGTAACTCTCGGCCTAATTTGAATAACCTACTTTTTGACTTTCATTAATTATACTGTGGCTGATGTCAACGCCACGAAGTGTAGTACATTTTTCTCTGGCATTCTTTGCCACCGTGATGCCATCGCGAAAAGCGAATTCGCGAGCGATACTGTTTCATTCATCCATTTTGTTCCCCTGCGGTGAATCGCAGCGCAATGTGTTCCAAGCCTTAGCAATGTTTGAATTTCGAATGTTTTCGAGATCGGTAAGTTTTTTTTTTTTTTTGAGGATTCAGAATGTTTCGGATGCACATTGAATCCTAATATGGTATTATTCCGTACACCAGAGAGAAAAGGGTTTTTTCTTGCCACCGACAATACCGACGAGTAATGGCGGGGAAAAAATGAGATGCGGTTAGCGTAAGTCGGGCTTCTGAGCAGCCAAGGTAGTTTACTAAGGTGGAAATTGACTGGTTGCGTCGACTTCCTTGGTGGTCGTTCAGGTGTCGTCTTTTTCGCTTACTTTGTACGATAATTACGACCGCTAGTTAGCGGTAGTCCTGTGTGAGAAAAGAAATTTCTAGCTTTTTGCTTGCTTGCAGAAACTTTTCCGAGCCATCTATAATTAAAAAACTAGGCAAAATACTGCGTGGTTAAAACCTATGGAAATGATTATTTTCATTTAATATCTCATTAATCACAGTAAACTAAAAGAATTTGAATTACACTTTCGAAAACTTTTTAACTTCTTCGATATCTAAATCCCAGTTTTCTGTGTCATTTAAAATCAACCAAAACTTGTTTATCATTTATGTAAGACGACATAAACAAAAACAGTTTTTTTATGTCAAATGAACTTTTGAACTTCATACGACCGGCAACTCGTGTGAAACTCTGTGAGAACCTCGGAAGGTCAGGCAAATAATAATAAATTATTACCGTGAAAACGGTCATGCACTCCGGGTATTTAACCTTTTAGCCATTTAGCCATTCAGCCTACCTCTCATTTACTTAGATGAGCATTCAAAAAACCATCTCTACGTAGATTAGACTCCGTTTAAACAAATAAATGTAAATATTTACATGGAGACTCTCAGAACGATCAGGCATTAAACTAAATGATCATATTGATTTACATTAAAATACAGTTATGTCACAGGGGTCATCTTTGAGATACAAAAAGTCGTGTTTTTTTGTTTCGTACTTTTGTCACTTAAAACTTGGAAAGTCTAGGTTTTAGATGTTTCTGTGAAAATATTTCCAAATTCGAAAAAAATAAAAATATGATTAATTTCGATTGGATTTGATTGGAGAACTTTTTCGATAATTATGTTTAAGGTTCATAAAGGTAATAGAAAACCATTGTCATTAACCGGGGCTAAAAATCCATACTCAACTCCAGACACGAAACTTTTTTATTGGGAAAAGCCATGGCTCAACCCCTCAAAGAAAATAATATTAATAATATTTTTTTATTGTTTCTGGACTGTAAAAACACGTCATCATCATCATCATCATCCACAGCCCGACTTCACCCACTGCTAGGTATAACCTCTCTTTGCTTGTGCGAAGCTCCACGCTCTTGTGCCAGCCTCATCCAGGAAATACCCGCAATGAAAACATAGACATAATAATATTATTTATGTTCCACATACATCTAGATTTTCAGATAAACAAACAACCAGACAAATTGCATTTCAAATAAACTTTGGCTCCTTTCATTAATTTTGTGTTTACTGCAGTCAACTCGTTTGCAGAACAGCTTGACGTTTCGCGCGTCAAATGTCAGAGGTGGCCAACCTTCGACCGGCTCTGAATCAACAGGCGTCGAACCCGCGTCTCACGACCCGCCTGCCCTTGAACTTGACCTTGGCATTGATGACGATTTTGTGTAAATATTAAGTTTTGTGACGAGTAAGATGGAGGAAATTGTGGTTTTGTGTTTGGTTTGGTTAGTTTAGGTATTTGCTGCGTTGTTTCAAGTGCGAATTGTTTGTTAAGCTATTACTATCGTCATTAGAAACTATGATGCTAGACCATGAGAAGAAATATTTTCCGAAACACGAGACATCTTGTTGAGCTCAGTAAGACATGAATAGTTAATAAAAAACATCAGCAAGCAACACATAAAGTAATACAACAACATTCTTCTGATAACAAAAAACAGAAATTTTATTTTCCGCGTTCTAAATAATTTCCAATAAACCACCACCGTACATGAACGTTACGTTTACGATACATCTGTAACCAATACGCATTGACAATTACATTTCTGTACAACATTGTATATGGATGTGCCGTTAAGCGATTACGTGGAAATGCCAGAGGTGCTGAACTTCTGGCCCGAATGAATCAGCGCTCATCTCACGACCCCTGGCCCTGATCCTCACCTTGACCCTGGACGAACATTTTTACGTTTTCAAAGATTTACATACGAAGTCTGTTGGCTTTACTGGTTTTATTGGATATTATGTGGTTAGTTCTTTTTTTAAAGGTTTTTCTGTTGTACGTATTTCAATACAATTAGTGAGTTTTTTTTAAAGGAGATTTAAAGCTGAATTCTCGAACAATATTCAAGCATTAACTTGGGACATTTCATTGTATTATAGCACGATCAAATCCATTTGGAAGACTATTTTCGACTATCATCCAGTCCCAAGCCTATAGGTATTCTAGTATACCGGGATGTTAGTCTAATTAATCCCAGCAGTGGGATACTGTGAACTGTGAATGAACATGAAAATAAATCGTATACGACACTTATAACGTGTGTTATTCACTCCGTTCTAACTAATAGTGACATGGCAAGGTGCGATGATTTGAGTAATATAAAAGGTACATATAGGTATAAGCAGGATGCGTCATAGATGTTAATCTGCAGTTCTCAACGACCTTTTGCCCTAACTATAACCTTTACCTTGACTAACCAGTTGTGTTTGCGACGATAACGTAGATTGCATAGTTTTTATTTGAAATTACTGCCATTTTGTTGACAATTGTCATGCTTAATTCTTTATGAGTTTATGACAGTATAATTCTTTTTTTTTTTTGGATGGGTAACCATCAAATAACCCCCCCACTCTCTAGTGTCAGACTTTTACTGACTAAAACCCATCCATGTTCCTTCTTTGCCTTTTGTGTTCCAGGGCCGCGGTATCTCTTTCGAACAGTCCCGCAGACCATGACAATATAATCATATTATGACATTGTTTTTTCTGATGTAATTATTTTGTTCATGTACTATGTATCGGTATAGTGTCAATGTTCAGGATCAAAGCCATAATTTATGAGAATAGGTTGCCTCATTGCGACCTATTCTCATAAATTACCACTACTTTTGACTTATTTCAACTAAATAATGTTCAAAGACTATATTTACGGGTACTCAGTGGCCCGAAAGTCTGACAACTAGTCTTACCAATGGGTATCATATTACCCAATACTAATTGGGTTGTGAAGGTCAGATAGGCAGTAGCTCCATGTAAAATACTGGTATTCAGCTGCATCCAGTTAGACTGGAAACCGACCCTAACATAATTGGGAAAAGGCTAGACAGATGATGATGAGGTTACAATGAGAATATACTAGCCACGATGTGGTAAATGAAAAAAAAACACATACAGAATGACAATTAAAAGTAGTAAAAAAATATCTTGTACGTACAGTTATTCTGTTATTACATTGAATTCTAAGTCAATACCCTTTTTTTTTTTTTTTTTTTTACGGATGGGAAATCATCAAATGACTTCTCCCGCTCTGGGTGGAGTGGGAGGGAGTGTCAGACTCTTACTGACTAAAACCCATCCATGTTCCTTCATTGCCCTTTGTATTCCAGGGCCACGGTATCTCAAGTCAATACCCTAAGGTTGAAAGTAACTGGTATAATTAGTAAGAAAGTAAGTTCTAAGATAGCGGCAAATGCAGTGACACTTCTTTTTAATTAGCGTCATGTTTAATTTTATCGTCTGTTAATACTCGTAAAAAGTTGTCGTGTATAACGTTGTAAATCTTTTATTTCAAGAGGCTTGCAACATTTGTACTGTTAGAGGTACAAAACAAACACACAACATCGTGTTAGTAGTTTGTACTTAATTAATTAAAAAGTTATTGATTTTCTTTAGTATCTGTAGATGTTTATTTGTATGATGTCTCTTAAACGTATTTGTATTATCTTGTCCTGACCGTAAATATTTAAAAAACTGTGTATATTTAAAATAAAAACTAGCTTCACAATAGTTATCATTATAAATGTGTTATGAGCCTATGTGTTATTTTGATATATAAACTATATCACTCTAAAGTTTCATCAAAATTCGTTCAGTAGTTTTTGAGTGAAAAAGTAACAAACATCCATTCACCCTAACAAAGTTTCGCATTTATACAAGTAGTAAAATAAGATAGTTAAATTAAAATACACTCAGATATGAAAGGTATAATGTGCAATTGTCTAAGTCAGATTAATAAAATGTTTTCATCATCCCAGCATTTGTTTATTGAAAAAAATATTGATTAAATTTTTGAACTTGTCAACCTGTATTTTTCAAAACAATAATATATTTAACGAGCTTTTGCCCGCGGTTTCGCTCGAGTTAATTTAGAATTTGACAATCAAGTCGGGTTGTACTCTGCTTGTAATAATATAATTCAATAATGATTCGAAAGACACGTGACGCCATCTATTATCATACGAACGTTATTGTTGTTATCCTCGGGAACAGTACTTTTTTTTCGGGATGAAAGGTACCCTATGTCCGTTTCTGTCCACCTGACAACGTATAAGCAAAATTTCAGTATGATCGGTATAGTGGTTTAGACGTGAAAATGAAACAAACAAACGAACAAAACAACTTACTTTCGCATTTATAATACATATTAGTAAGGATTAACTTGAAGTTAAAGAACAAAAAAGACATTTTCGTCGTGTTGTTAGGTGCAATGAAGTTAATGATTACTGATGACCATCTAACTTGAAACTTATTAACTCCTCGTTTTTTAATGGCTTTTATTACGTTTTAATTTGTTTCATTGAAGTCTTACTTTATACTTATTAGAGTGTTATTGCTTAAATTAGTTCTTGAACTAAACATTAAAAATTAATTATTTTCAATGATATGTTTAAAAGTCTATGTATCTTCTCGGTAGCTATAATTTATAAAGCTTTTAATTATTTCATATATATATTTAGAAAAAAATAGATCTATACTATTGTACAATACTCTGACTCATCTACCAAAGTAAAAACAGTAACACTTACTAAGCAGCGCGTAAAAGTCTAATAAACATTTTACAATAATAAGGCCTATACGTGCATGTGTACCACGTACAGAAGTTTCTAAATTCTACAATATAATATACATACAATGTATGTACACACCTACAAACTGCGTGACTCATTTCCAAAAAGGCGTTTTACGATTCAATCGCACTTTACAATAGATCTATGCGCACCATTGTTAAACTCCTGCGCACTTATCCCAAACTATGACCGTTTCGCCCGTATTGTCGCGATTTCCTGCCTATTTTGAAAAAAGAACACTATTGAAGTAAGGTCAGGTACCAAACTACCCAGTTTTTTTTAAAACAGGTACATGATTCTTAGAAATTTGCAAAAAAATTAGTAATTTCGGTGTCATTTATGTCAATGGAGTAAGGTTTAATATTGTGGATTGTTTTTTGGGTTTCTTCTATTGTTAAAAGGTCGCTTGTTTGAGGGTGCAACGTTGGTATGTAAGGTAAATTACTCGTGGAATAAATAAGGTAAGTCAACGGTATTTATAAGAATGTTTGAGTGGTTGTCATGGCGTTCCGTGTTGACATTATTGTCGGTTGTCGATACAACATTCCTTATGATATTGCATGATGTATGGTGTGTGTTAAACGGGAATTTTTGCAGTAGGAACCTACCTGGTATTTTTTTTTATGGCCATTTGATAAAAATATATATATGTTTTTATATTTATTGTATCACCAGTGCTTCTTCGAGATGGTAGCAAACAAAGCTTGATTTAATATTGGATTTTTTTAATGCTTGCTATAGTTTTTTAACCTGTGTCAATTCGCAATGCACCCACATTTCAAAAAGATACACATCAAAGCTAGGACGAGTAGTATCAGGTCGCTTACCCGCCAGGAACAACAATAACCTTTTGATAATCCATCAATCGGGTTTGACACTTACGAGTAATATCAACGTAAAGCCAAAAGAAATACAATGTTTGGGTAAAAATGTGTAAAGTATTGGCATCGCCGGAAAAGAATCAATCTGTATGTTTATCAGAAACAGCAAGTACGACACCGTGATGCAGTTGTATCTAAGTGGAGTTTTTCTTTCAAAACTTAGCGACGGTAATTTTCTCCATGGAATGAGAGACTGCAATTTCCAGAACGGAGCGCTAATAGATTCATCGTTACTTCTATTGCTGTTGGTTCAATGATAAATACACAAACGACCGCTTGTATGGCTAGGTGTCTGTACGTGGACACAGCAGAAGGAGGATGTAAGATTTGTAGGAGGCTGTGCAAGAGTTCTCTTGTTTCGGTAAAAGGCGAATTTATGAATAAAAACTGACTTGACATTCAACCATTTTAATCTAGAATATTACTTACTGCAAAATCTAAAATCCGTTACGCTTTTTAAACTCAACAGCGCGGTGGGTCCAAATGTCCGAACAGGAAATCGAAATCTCGCAAACAATTGACCCTATTGTTTAGCAAACCCTTGAACTAATCTCTTTTTGTACCTGTCCCCTTCCCTGAACCATTCTTTGTTCCTAATTGGTCTGGTACGAGGGGCTCTTTGTACCGTTTGCAGGGTAAGGGTTGACCATGAGGGATTTCGTTAAGCTTTTACCTGTTTGCTATTAAATTCGAAAGTATGGGATTATTTTGGCTTTGTGTCCCTTTTAAAGGTTTGTTAAAGAAAGAAGAATAAGCAGTGCACGTGAGAAGTAAGTGATAATAGTTTTAAAATAATAGGAAAAGATAAAGGAGGTTTAGTTTTATTTGGGGTAATTGAGCTTTTTGCTATAAGCCTTGGACTCGCCGCATTGTTTATTAAGTTACTTTTAGTAGTTTATTATCTATTGTTTTGCTAAATAACGAATTATCCCTCTTTCTTTTAAAATATGTTAATCCCACATTCCCAAATTGAGCGGTCGTACTGTAAAAATTTTAAATGTATTTTATTCAGACTAGATTTTTGGTTTCTATCACCATTAATTAATTAATAAGAATTCTTCATTTGAATTCAAAAACCATCATTAGTTATTCAATTACTGTTTATTATGTAACTGAAATAATAATAAATTAGTAGGTATTTCAGTTAAATAAGGTGAGTTACTTTCCGTCGGCAGTGTTAAGTGTCGTACAAAAGACATCAACGCGCAAACACAATGAGTGCTGTCAATTTGAATAGTAATTTTATTATTTCTCACTATAATAACAAGCTTGTGAATAAGTAGTATAGGCTAGACACATGTGCCTGTTATATAATATGTTGTGATTGTGGTATCGTAAAATATTAAAACGTAGTAAAAGCGCAGAGTATCATCGAAGTTATTGATCGGCAATATCTTTAAGAATAACAATATTGGTTAGTAATAAATTAGGTAATATATTACAAACCAAGGTAAAAAGTAGTTGAACTTTTACATGTAAACCTACATATCTAAAAGACGAAGAATAGCCAAATGTAATATTGATTTCCATTTGTTTGTTTTTAAACAATCATATTCTATTAATTTTTATTTGTTTTCAAAATGTTATCATTTTAAATTATGTGTACTTACGGTCGTCTAATTCCTCCTCATAGTCTGAGAAGCACCTGTCTTCCTTGAGAGCCTGATTGTCAGGCTGTTGGTAGAACCTCTCCGATTTTATGTACATTTTCAGGTACATTCCTAATCACAGCATACACGCATAAATATAATGTTATAAAAACTGTTATATTGTTATTGTCACAGAGAAATAAAAGCACTTTGTTTTCCGAGTCAAATTTAAGTATACAAACAGTATCACTTATCACCACTGTGGTTCTTCACACAAAATCTTTGAATAAAAAAGAAAACAACACGCGGCCACTTCAAATATTTATAAACGGAATGTCAAAATTATAATCACCGTCCAATGACATCACAGGTCACAACCTTACGTCCTTAAGTCCAAACAAAACTGTTTAATAATCAAAAAGTTTGCAACACAAAAACAAAACAAAATACAAAAGTAATCCACTTTTAAAAAAATATTCAAAAACACTGGCAGTAAAGAAATAGCTTGTTTGTAACAGGGTTAGTCGGGAGTTATATCGGTGTGTTTGAAAACGGAACGGTACGCGCGGCCGAGTCGAGGTGCGCGCAAACACTGGCGACCCGCTTCACCCGACGTATCGGACCTTTGACAAAAAAAAGCACACAGGTAGTGGACTGAGGCTTCGGCCACCTCGGCCGGCCACAGAGTCTATAGGCTTCATGGCTATGTGTATACCCATAGCCACGTTCACGTGGTGTTTTGTTTGTGAGTTTAGGTGACGCTTTTTTAATTGATGTGGGAGTATTTTATAGATTTTGCATTAAGTGAAATCTTGTCTTTTTGTGCGTTTTTTTCGTTTGGTTATGAATGGTAGGGACCTTATTAAGTTTTTTGTGCTTGTGATAAACTCATCGGCACATATTTGATTTTAAAATAAAAGGTATATTTTCTTTGTTTTTATTGCGACTCAAGTTTCAAAATATCATAAATGTTTATCGACTTTTTGAAAGGTTAAAATGGAGAATTAATAAATGAATACTTAATATTATAATGTGAATAATAAACTGGGCGTCTGTCTGTAACTCTATTATGCCTTGCATGAAAAGCTCATTTCGAAGCCAAGCCCCTGGGTAAGAAATGTCTAATTTTAATTTTCCGGTATTACCTACGATTCCTATGCATAACAATTTCCGATCTCCAGACGAAAGGAAGTCCACAACAAATAGCATCCTTATGCATTTCGCGCTAACAGTATTTCTCATCTTTTAGGCGAGTCCATTAACATGTCCATATAAATCACAGAAATGCGACATTCAGTCCGATCTTAAAATGTCCAGTTTTTGTATGAGAAACACATTTGATGATAATATATGTGTGACAGCTATTTGATTAAACACAATATTAAGTCGTTACGCCTGTGGTTTCCGCCTAATGTTTGTAAAACCAGATCATTTTGTCAAAGCTTTGGTTTGTAAAAGCGGTTTTCTTTAGTAAATGCATCGTAAGAGTTACGAAATGACATCGGATATGGAATTACCAAGCGCTTACCAAACAAATGGCTAATGAGAGTGTTATCATCATCAATTTAGCAAGAGCCGCCTTCTTTAGTCGGCTTTTGCTGCAAAGACTTTTTTCTTTTCCTTTTTTATTTTTTTAAAAAACGTTGCCCCACACTAGTAATTTCTCCTGTATCGTGGGTGCGTTTACAAACATTTAAACTCACATACACAAACAGTCAGACCCAGAACAACACCTATGGGCCATATAAATATTTGTTCCATGCGGGAATCGAACCTGCGACACGCAACGCAGCAGGCAATCGCTCAGCCACTGCGCCAACCGCGCCGCCGAACTAGTCTAAAAGCCAGTTCATATTTTTATTACCAGAAGACGAAAGCTAAACATAACGCCTAAATACTATTACCCGGTTGATATTCAACAGTCGCCACATAAGTTGATCTACAGAACGCTTCGTTGACGGCTCGTAAAGGGTCCTTTTACACCCTGTATAGACATCAGTGTTGCATAAGTGATAGTCTGACTTGGATAGTGTCAAACTACTGTCGTACAAACATTTGTCGCACTAGCGTGATGTCGAGCTTCAGTTTGTCGCACTTACGTGCATTCGAACTATGGTGAGTCGCAGTACAGTTTTATCACACAAGCGTTTGTAAACCTCACGTAGTGCACTCCTTTTTTTTAGAAATTAGGTCTTAGTGTTAGTGAAAGCTGGCAACAGCCACAGATGTTATAAACGTATACAAATATTCTCTTCCTCCTGTAATAATACTTGCGTGCATACGAATTATGATGAATCGCAGTACTATTACCCTTACTCCTAGTACTCCTTTTACTCCTATTACTCCTTTTTTTTAAATTAAGTCCTAGTGTTAGTGAAAGTTGGCAACAGACACAGATTTTATAAACGTATACAAATATTATCTTCCTCGTGTAATGATGTTGTGCATTAGAAATATGGTTGTGACGTCCAAAATTGTAACTACTATTGTATTGAAATCATGCATAATTCAACCTTGCGACGCCATTGGAATTTAAGTTTTAGAAAAACCCACTAACACTTGGTCCGACTTAGAAATGGAATGGAAAAAAACGGGTGAGATTAAGCAAATATTTGTGCACCTTGCGTTTTTGCTGATAAGGGTCAGAATAACGGGATCTTCTTTCTTAAGCAACGTTGCAGTTGTTGGACATCCATTGCTTTTAATCAACATAATCTTTTTGATAATATTTCGTTTTTAAAATTAATTGATGATATAAGATTTTATTTTCGTAATAAACCACACAGGTGCTCGTTAAATAATTTTGGCATAACAATTAACAGAATTTACCAAGTTATATTTATTGTAAGTGAGCACTTACCCATAATGCTTATTATGAAATGGATAAATAAATATGTCATTTATTATGGCCATATTACTTATACTTGTTGGGTAACTTATTACTATGTTATTGAAGCTGACTAAATAAATCTTATTGTTATTTGGTTGAAAAGGTCAGTTGGCTATTTGACTGGAACTTTACAAACCAATAAATACTGCTTTCAGAGCTTTTTAGTATCGTCAGAATGTATATTGAAAATTACATAATCATTTTAAAAGGCTAAGATATCTGTAAAATGCATATACTTTTACTTCATTTATTAATATATTTTAGCAACTACAAAAAATAGCAATAAAACTAATTTAAGCTCTACGGGGTATTTTCTATCTATCATTATTTTCACAGAAAAATAAGCAGCAATATTGTCAACATTATCGTTAATCAAGACTAAATTAATAATCCTATTATTAATAATTTACATTCTTATTAACCTATAATAGTCTGAACAACACTAAACGATCGTCTGTTATAATTTATTTCAATGTAATAATATTCTTAAATCAGTGTAATAATGTATAACATAATAAGGTCGATATTCTATTAAATTATTCGTTTATAAATTATGCATCGATTCGTAGTTCTAGCTACCGTGTTACCGCCATTATAGATTTATATTGATAACATACTGAGCTTACGTTATAAGAATCGATTAGGTACCGATAGACGAATAATATAACGATTCTCGATCAGATACCGTTTTGATATCGGTTTATAGGATGGACGAAACTACTCGATTTACATAAATATGTTGTGTGATTCGGTACTTGAGTTTGACTATAAGTTTAGTAAAAAAGGTCCAATGAGAGGCATAGCCTCCTCTTTTGAAGTTGGTCAAAAAGACTAGCGAATACCAGAAGGTATTTTTAAAGTTTTATCATTTTGGGACATGGGGCTATAGGTCGCAGACAATATATCTACATGAAATAGTTCACCTAGTATCTCTTCACAAAATTACTAAAGTAAAACCAATTAAATTAAATTATTCATGTTTTTATTCATAATCTAATTTCTCGTGGCGTATGCTAAGCATGTCAAAGGCTCTATATCGCTGCTTTATGGTAAAATCACAATAGGTCTCGCGTGGGCGCCGTGACACATTCTACAACTTATCAAGGAAACTTAAATTATATCGATTTTTACCTAATTCGGCCAACAATGTCCGGTACGATAAAACTTTGCTATTATTAAATCATAATAACTGTAACTTATTTAAATAAATTATGTTTTTGTAAGACTGTGGGCACATTTGAGGCAAAATAGTTTTGTCTGTGGTTGGCAGAACTTTTGTCATCGTCTGCCTGACCTTTTATGAACTATGTTAGGGTCGGCTTCCAGTCTAACAGGAGGCAAAGAGCATGGAGTGAGGCAGCCGCCTATCTGACCTGCACAACCCAATTACTGGGTAACATACACGATAGGGTGTACCTGACAGGTTTGCCTGTTCAGTAAGACTGTACAGGTAAACCGTAGCGTGTATTTTGCAAAACTGCTCAGGAGGCAGCCCAACCTTACCGGACATGTATAGTTCTTTTCAAACATTATGGCGTCCCGGAAGTCAGCAGCGAGTGACCGTCTGCGTAGGTAAAACGGTTTAAACTTTATGGCAGCTTGAAACGTCTAAATTAAAACTGCGCAGAACATAATTTTAGATATCATGGGGCGCGGGGGACGCATTGTCTTGACTGTATAATACGCAGACCGTCACTTGCAGCTGACTTCCGAGCCGCCATGAAGTTTGTACCGAACTATACCTATACAGGTAAACCTGACAGGTAAACCCTAGCGTGTATGGCCTTATCCTTTAGATGTAACTTTTATCTTTCTTGTAACTTTTATTATTTTCATAGAGCGAAAGTTTGTCTAAAGTATAGACAGTTTGAATCAGTCTGTGCACACTCACACAGCCTTAATTATAATAACTTCGACTAATAAACATATAATACTTTTTTGTAATCGTTTAGCGTGAATAATCACTTTAGTTATGTGAAGTTAAGATTGTTTTGTTCTGTCGTGAAGGTCAAAGGTTAAATGTTTACACAAAGAACTACTGGCATTTGTGTTGGTAACAGTACTTTTATATTTATTTCGCTGTAAAAACATTGTTCTCGTTTGCCTGGAGTGTCTATGAATCTTTTAAACATGTTTAATTTTGTTTAAACTGTACGATTTCAAGATGCGATTGACTTGCAACGATTGATGACTGATGACTGATCAGTGATGAGTCACTTATTTTTTGTAGATTTGTATCTATTCGAGAAAAACCAATGGTCTGTCTAACTACATCGCATTCTGTTAGTAGCAGCTCGTGTTTCTCGTATTTCTGTAGGTATGTAATGACTTATGACTTGTGGATCGGCTATTCGGATGCATATTTACCTAAAGTTTGAGTGTTGACTAGTACGGAGTGCAAGTTTGAGCACCAAAATAATCATTATTATAAGCCCAGTCATGTTTATTATTAAGTGTTTATTTCGGCCAAAAACCAGTATTAGTAACAAACCAACTTAAAAATTATGTTAGTAAATACATTTTATTTGGCATATTTTGCTGGTATTAGGGAAAGGGCAATATATGAATTCAGTTATTCAGCAACAAAATCTTAAAGTTGAAGTCATTTTTTTCGTGTTTCCACCTATTTCAGGCCTAGTTTTAAACAGAGTAGAGATATTTACTATTCTTAGGCATACTACATTTTATGCACCAATATAGTGGTTAAAAGGCTAGGCAGATGATGATGACTACATTTTATACACACTATATTATTTTTATGAAATCCCTCGAAATCGGGAAAAAAAAATATATTATAAGAAGCCGCTTCCATAGTTATATGCCCTTTGCCGGGGAAAAATATACTTTAGGTAAATGTGCATCCGAATATCCAATCCCTAGTTATGACTTATGAGATAAGTTGTTATGCCCTTTGTTTTTATAGAAAAAAACTGCGGTCGATCACTATTTGTTCATATTTACCGTAACCAATGTACTAACTAGACGAAGTTACAAGAAGTGGTGGTGGCAATGGCAAGAAGAGTAGAGCTCTCAGAGAATGGTTGCCGAGATACGGTAGACGAAGTGTTGAAAGACCTGCAGCTAGAGGGGTCGGAGACATTCAGATGATCACGGGTAAGACTTGTATGAGATTTGTGCGGACCAGAGAACTGTCATACAAAAAGAAGAATGTTTATATGGAGGATACAACTATATGGTTGAAGGTACAAATGTAGGTAGAAAATGGGTTTGGTTATACCACTATGCCCCCCATGGACCAATTCCGCATACGCTTTTTGCGTGACAATCTTTAAATAAGACACAGTATTATAACTGTCACTCATTGTAATTTATATTGACACTTTACTTATTCTTAATAAAATAAGAATCAAAGTTTCCTTATTTCACTAGGTTTTATTACCACTTGTCACTTTTCACTTATAAGAAAACATATGTATCATTTATTTATGTAAGAATAGTACTTCGCCCGTGACTTCGTCTGCAAAAATTGTGATAGCTCGGCTAAATTGCATGGTATAAATATAATGTATAGCCTATAGCAGCCATGAATAATGTAGCTTTCGGCTAGTGAAATAATTCTTAGAATTGGATCATTCGTTCCGGAGATAACCCCCCACATACAAACTTACAAACAAATCTCTTTATAATTTACTAGCGGCCCGTCCCGGCTTTGCACGGGTGGACATTTATTTTTTAAACATTTTGGGATTAAATATAGCCTATATTACTCAGGGATAATGTACTCGTAGCTTTCTAATGGTGAAAAAAATTTGGAAATCGGTACAGTGGTTTTTGAGTTTATTCATTACAAACATACACACACACAAAAATACAAATCTTTCCTCTTTATAATATTAGTAAAATTAGTATAGATGAAAACATAGGTAACATTATTATGTATTTTAAACAAAAAATTGATTTCACTCAATTTATGTAACATAATAATTATGCGACCTACGTTTTCTAACCACCATCTAAAACTTTTGCTTGCCCATTTATATGAAAATCAATTATAATATATTCGTTCAGAGAAGGCAAGACCACATTTTCTAACACTTTACACGACAATAGCCTAACGAGTACGAAGCTGGCTGGCGATCGAGAGGTCGCGGGATCAAATCTTAACCCCTCGGACTAGTATGGCGAAACTACATACTTTGGGGATAGGCTTGTTTATAAGACTATTGCGAATTTAACAACGGTGGGTACTGTAAGATGACTGTGTATTACATAAGCAGATACATAGAGGAATGGATGTCTGTTGTGGTTTTTAAACTACGGTAATAAATAATTATTTTTTCTAATGAATTTGCTTTCTAGATCTGTTTAAGATGACCTATTCACCCTGGTTTTATTTTTGAATATATCATCATCTGCCTAGCCTTTTCCCAACTATGTTGGGGTCGGCTTCCAGTCTAACCGGATGCAGCTAGTATTTTACATGGAGCGACTGCCTATCTGACCTCCCCAACCCAGTTAGTAATGGGTAATGCGATACCTCCAGCTAATATTGGTTTTCAGACTTTTTGGGCCACACTGACTACCTGTAACGATTGTCAAAGATATATAAATGACAGCCGGGACCAACGGCTATTTTTGAATATAACACTATTTAATATTCAAAAGTAAGTTAGTTCAAATTACTGGTCAATGGTGATTTCAATTACATTCTTCAATTTGTTCCCCGTAACTGATTTAAGAAAAGGAACATCTCAAGTAAGACGTTAAGTTACTTTCATCTTAGAGTGCTTCAAAATTCATTTTATTCTAGTTAAACTAAATTCTTTTAGCTCTCTATATGAATAAACGGCATTATTTCGTGGATTCCATCTTAATTGACCCGTCCACCTTCTGAGAGTTCGTCAATTTATTTATGAGCTGTCAGAATTATATGGAGTGGCTCTCAAATGGAGCGATTTTTTTTTCTGGCCTTTATGTTTTAAATTGTCTCGACTGGAAAATATGAAAAACGCCAGAAGCTTCTTGATTTCTGAAAAAAAGAAATGATACTACTAATACAAAGTAGCTAATAACATATTTTTACAAGACCGCATGCGGCGTCGCCAGCCGTAGCCGCCAATCTCACTGATTTTACAATCGGGATCTCGTAACAATCAATAATTTTGAGTATCTTAACTGAACACTAGACTATCACTTAATAAATGTACTTATACAGTCCACTTATCATAATTTAAGAGTTTAATCGCTCCGCTTATTCAATGGCCCACCTGTCAAGAGCAAGTGGACCGCATTTGGACATTAATGTCAATTTTGGCGGAGGCGTAGCATTATAGAAAGTATCAGAGATAGCCGATATCTAATACTGACAGTGTTTGAAGACGCAGGGAATTTGAATAAAATTTGTATTGAGAGGCACGAAAGTATGGTATAAGTAATATAATTAATACAAATCTATAGATGAAAATGTTTTTTTGGCGCGTGGCCATCGCTGGAACTAACGTCACCATCTTGTTTTTACAAAACAGTTTCCATAGATAATTTCACAGATGTTTACCAACAGTGACGTCCTGTCAACGTCAATGTCAGTCAAGCGCCAAATGATCCTAGCACTGTCGCATGAATGAGGAAGATTTTGATAATGTTTTTGTTTTATGTTCAAATGTACCTTAGGATGAGTTCAATCCATTTTAAACCAAATACAGCTATCTCAATTGAGTCGTTTTTCACATTTTTTTATTTTCGAATAAAATAATGTATTTGGATAGGAATCAATTTGTGCTTGAAAGGTTGGTTTGATGATATACGATCGAATCCCTTGAATGTTGTGAAAATTATGATCGTTGAGAAAAGTTATTGCTAAATCCACATTCAAGTACCTATATCTAGATAAATTAATTGATCCGCAAAGTAACCTTTTAGACAATAGTGAAACACATTCTGGTTTAAAATCCTAATGTTATTTAGATATCAGACGAAATACGACATCATTATAGGCTTATCCCAATATACGATGTCGAGTCCATTTCATTATAATGGTCGTTAAATCATTTTGGCGGTAAATCCGGATTTGTTTGCCAAAAAAGGATATAATTTCCATTGATGTTTACTAGTTGGAAGTGTCAAAAATGTGGCATTTGTTTTTTTTTTAAATATTATATGTCAATGATTTGAATACTTATTCCATGTTGAATAGAGATAATCTGAATTTATTAAGGAAATATTTGTCTATTGGTTTGAAACTTTGAAATATAAAATAAATAGTATGTATCTGTAAAGTAATATTAGGATAGGTAGAGGGAAATTTTCAAAATGAAATGCACATTTTTTATTTACAGTTAGGTATTCGTAAAATTTGTCTGTATCCGCAAAAATATTTTGTTATTTTGTTAGTTTGTTATTTTGTTATCTATTGCATATCATTAATTCATTAATGCCACTGGCATTTTGGAGCATTTTTGTGTTGATCTTACTTATCAGATAGACAATCTCAAATTATGAAATCGATCGAGTCGTGGATGGAACCCGTTCTACAACATTTAGATTCAACTATAAGTTAGATTTCAAACAAAACAAACTTGCACAAATGCAAGTGTTTAGCATAAAATGTTCCCGATTAAATTCATCTCAGTTTATAAATCAGTTCCTTGTAAGGCTTAGAAACAGCTTCAAATATATAACCGATAACCGCAATTGTCTTCAGTGTAAAATACTTCAAGATTATCATCTCGCAGGCAATCATTTATTTACTTAACGCTGTGTCTGTCAAACAATCTATTTATTCCCTCTAACGCCTATACATTCGCTATTATCAATTTTAAAGACAATATTATAAAGTGTAAAATAACCATTATGTTCAAAAGATTATCATTTGACAATTTTATGGTCGAGGTGGGGTTATAAACAATGTGAGACAGACAACGAAAGTTGTGCTTGTAACTTGAGATTTACGTAAAAAGTGTCTCTTTGACAAATAGATGTAGAGGCAGAATGTAGTATGTGCGTTCTGTGTTGTCAACCGTCATGGCGACGATTATCGCGGACTTGGATGGAGTTATTATTTTGCTGTGTGAGTGTTCAGCTTGTATGAGCTGTTCCGTCTCTTCTTTATAATTTATTCAGTTTTAAAATGCTATGTTTATCTGTCATTATCGTCATCTTCTAGATCTTGAATTTACTTAGTTATGGATTTAATCCTTTTTGAGTAGTACTTAACACTGTCAATCGCATATATTAGTGCTGCGATTCTGTCGCTTTGTGCGGCTATTCGTTGAAATGTCTTAAATCTGCAACAATATCCTCAAAGATCCTTTATTTTGCGATTTAATACCTGCAAAAGTGCCACTGGCATTGAGAATGGTTTTAGTTTATTACTTGCTATAACAATAACACTTTTCATTGTAACTTACAGTAGAAAGTGCGACAGAAATCTGAATATTCACTGCGTAGCGGGTAGCGTTAACTGGTCCGTCTTTATGCTTTTACATTGTCTTTAGAAAAGATCTTGTAAAGAAAACAACAGAGACTGATGGTTTATTCATCCTTCAGGTAGTGTTTTTCATGATCTCTATATAAAAACGGAAAATAATTCTCAATAAAATTTAATGCCACGTAGGTCTAGCAAAACCGATCTTTTTGGAATGTTTTTTTTTCTAATATCGGACAGGATACAGTGCTGGAGGGTTTTACAACAGAAAAATCTTTAATGGCTGGCCGTATCCGGATTTGTACTCGGTTATTACAATAGATTCGCCTTCCCCTATAACATCATCTAATCCCTTATATCATCAACAACAACAACAAGCTCATGGGGCTCACAAACATAACTGGCATAACACGACTGTCTTATACACATAACCTTTAGTGGAATACAGGCCCGCTGTTATGAGAACCAATCAACACTCATCGATTCATACGTCACTATACATTACGCGGTTCCAAATATAGGGCTCAGTAGAAGTCTCTATCCCTCGTAAGGGAACTATGGCAGCCCGCTCATTGTTCCAACGACTTGCGCCCACATTACATTTCTATATCCTGAACCCGATAGAATTGTTCGTTTGCACAATTCTAGTTTAGTTTATTTTAGTTTAGTACCGATATGGGAGAGTTGGGTGATTTTAGTTGTGGGTATATTAATGGTAGAATAATAAAAGACTAGTGCTACAGAGGTTACTTGTGGAAAGATAATGTGTAAAGGGGAATGCCAGGCCGCCATAGTGATTTAAGCCCTGAGTGCACATGTAAGACCGAATGCCAATATTAGTATACACCACGAATAATTTATGAATAAAAGAAAATTATTGAAAAAACTCAGTTTGCAAATTACAAAGTTTAATTTTTTATTTTTAAGGCTTTTTTTTCGATCGGCGCATTATATAGATCATTGAATTTATTATATTATGTATTGTAAGTCGATTGTAAATGTATATTTAATACATAAAATGCATTGGAATTTCTTTACACAAAAGGACAAATAAGTAAAGTAAAAATATGTGTAACGCTCAAGTTATTTTTTTTTGCAACAAATCTTTAATTTTTCACTATTAAGGTTTAGGATTCTATTTAATTAAAAAAACGTAATTCCACTTTATTCAGTACAGACACAGATACAGAATTTCGTTATTGTTTCAATATTTTTATTTTTTCAAATATGTTTCCAACTTCTATCGCGTCGTGAATGAGATAAGATTTTTTAATAATACTTTCTTGGGCATTCTTGGGCCTAAAATCGGCATTCCCCTTTTGGAGCTAAACTTGAAAAATTACCTTTCTTCGGTTGGTTAGCGCTTTAAGATCACCTATGAGCACCTAACCTATATTAGTTTTTGTTGGATTTAATTCATAAGAAAATCTCAGGTCTGCTGGCAGAAATTTCTTAATAAATAAGCAGTACCAATTTTCCCAAATAATATGTTATTTTCCTGAGTTGTGTGCGTGTACATAAATAGTAAAATAAAAAAAAAACAAAGAAAATATTAATTTGCTACTGCCTAAATTAACAGTACAGTGTGCCCACACTGTACTGTTCATTAAGTAAATTAAGTTAATTAAGTTAAGGAACTTTAAAATATTCATTAGGTAAAGATCATATAAACTTTTCGATTAGTTGAGTGCTTAGAAAATACTATTATTAGATACTTAAAGAATTACAAAAGCGCACTTGAATTTAGACTTTCTAGTTATGATCAGGCAGTCGAAATTCAAGTGTTTTTTTTCTTTTTCACACAATGTAAACCAATTTGAACGACACCACTATTAAATCCACTACGAAAGTTTTTACAAAAAACTTGAACCATTCAGCTTAAGGTCACCATCACCAGTCGCCATAATTTCCGGGTGCAGTGTTGCCCGTTCATACGGTCTTATTGTACGCCTGCGCCTGCGCCGATTAGCATTGAGAAGGTCGCAGGGTGCGTAGGCTAGGCGTGCCGAGGAATGCCGAACGCGCTTCGTGGCATTTCGGCTGAACCGACTGGTTATGTGATTTAAAACGCCAATTTACACCCCGGTGGAGTAGACTGATTGTCATTTGTTATTATGAGGAAAGGATAACCGGTATTATAGCTGTTGTAAGTGATACACATATACAAATACATACATTGATGTACATTATACAAGGTATAAACGGGCTCTACACGAAGCTATGCAAAAATTATCGCTAGGAAACGACATTTTTTTTGGAGGGAAAAGACACGTTTTACGGTAGGACTCAATGTAACAGATTCAAAACATTATGCTGATGGTTTCATTGAAAAGTACAGGAGTCATGGAGGTATTTAAAGTAATAATATTAAAAACATGAATAAAAAAAAACTTGTGAAAAATTTGGAAGTTTGACTCCCAATATCTCCGTAACTCCCAGGTATGCTCCGGACCAAATAAATGGCTGCAATAACGTAACGGGTCTTTCGGCTTCGTGAAGGGTATTTTTAAACCCATTATGTAGGTACGAGTATAACCTTGGTAACTATTTGTTCTTGAATCATCTAGTAAACTAAGACATATGACTGCTATAAGAAATATCACGGCCATAGACAGACATGATAGAAACTGAAAATTAACCAGTTATCTAGAAATAAAGGTCCTTAGTTTCCGAACAATTTTTCCTGAAGGAATCAGCCAATCCGTGATGGACTCCCAAAATTACCTGAAACAAAAAAAACATAGATATATAAATCATGATACATTTTATAATCAGGGCTTTTTCTATGATGAATGATGACTCATTGACAGTTCTATTTAGGAGTGACCTTCTAAATGACTGCAGTTTCTAGAAGCCGATGAATTTAGAGGTTAATGCAAGTAAAGTCTGAAGAATAAAATACAGTTTGATTTTTCATACAAAACCTGTCAACGATATCTCGCTTTTGAAAAGAGAGCTCCAAATTCTGTAATCAAATTACAGCTCTTTCTTTGAAAGTCAACTAACCATAGACTGGTCAAAAGGCCACTAATACCTATTTACTTTCGCAACTCAGAGGTCATCGTCGTCTATTTTTTTGAAACAAAACTACTTGACAAATTCCGAAGTGAAAGTCTATTAGACAGGTCGGCTATACGGCTATAAGCTATAAGGATTATGTTAATGTAGTCGTTGATAATCTGATGATGGCCGTCCATTAGCTGTATGATAAGTAAAGGTCAGATTTGAAACGGGGCGGTGGCCGCCAATGGATTTGTTTTTGTTTTTTTTCGTGTCGCTGTTTTTTTTTTAGTGGTGGTAAGCGTAGGGTTGATTGTAAGCCAAAGTGTGTGTTTTAACTCCTGAGCTATTCAAGAGTACCCGCAAACTGCAGAAATTCTATCGGCCAACAGTTTAGTCGGTCTTGAACATGTATACTATTGTGCATATTAAACCTTTTCGGTATCGGCCGATAACACAGCCAGGTAGTGAGCGAGCGAGCGAGACGGGCGAGCATCGTTTATCCTCTTCAGACTTAGGTTCACACCGCGAACTACCGAAAGTGCCGAACCAAAGTATAAAAACAGAAGAAATCAGTTTGAGTGCCTTCAAACTAAACTATAGGCAAATTATCGTTAGTGCCTTTCTTGAAAACGAAGGAGCCATCGTGTAATTTTAGCCTGAAAACTGACCAACCGCAGCGCAAAAAGTTTGATTTTCTCAGCTTTGATAATAAATGTATGCGTTCATTGGTTACCACATATTTGTTACTGTTGTAATTATTTTACTATGGAAGAGCGGGATCTCCTAACACAGGCTAATATTGCTTAAAGGAAGTCCCTAAACACAACCCACCGTTGTACCAAATTTCTTGAATAAAACATTTTGTATTTTTGTATTTGTAAGACGATATTCAATAGTGTTCTAATTATTGGTTCTGAACCATTTTGCACAGAGACGCGGATTTGCAAACCTCCGGGTCGCAATGACATCCAATGGATAACGAATAAAATTTATTACGTAGCCTGCCTTCCACTTCGATTTCTATTCGTTAAATTTCAATCTCGTTTATTGCAATCGCTCGGCAGTTGGACACATGCTAATCTGCTAAAGGTTAATGCGATTCTGTCCACGTCACTTGTCTTCTTAGAAAAATGGGAGCCGACGCCTGACTGCCAATTGATTTTCTATTGTGGCTCTATATTAAGAATTAACAATTAAAGGTTGCTACCGATGTGGAGATAAAGGATGCAGATTTTGATTGATTAAATGCATTTGTTGTAAAAGGTTACTTTATGCATATGTTTTGTACAATTGTTAGGAATCACTAATCAGATTGTGAGTATAATGGCGTAAAAAACACGGTTGCTCTGATGCTGTTTTAAGACACGAATAATAATCCCAAAAATAAATTAGATATTTTGATCATGCAGTGTGGAACTGCGAAACTCCCAAATCTCCTATGACTTGGCAGTCCGACGGTCACACCACTAGGCTATCACTGCTGTAAAACTAGATTGATGTGATTCAAGTTTTCACACATTTTTCTTCAACCAGCAGTTATGCATAAATAAGATCCTTTCAATTCGCACCCACGACTCTAACTAATCGAAGAAGACTCCTAACTCATGGCAAAATGCCATACTACTAAGCCACCCACACACTCCATATTTCAATAACTCCCATTCACCATCCGAATCACCCATAAAAGCGTTTAACGGACTCCAAACACTTCGAATCAATTAACTACCGCTACACTAACTTTATCGAGCAAAATATTCTATTACAAAGTCTTGGTGCCTTCTGTAATCTATTAGATATTTCATTAACCGGAAAATTACGTTCACAAGCCTAATAATTATCTGAAATCCTGGTTCTGGTGGCTGTGCAGGACTTGCGCCGTTAGTTCTAACTACAATAGGATGGAGCGTAGTGAATCGGTTTTGATTAGTGACTGGGGTCACTGCGGCTTCTTTGGTGTTTAATAAGTCGTTGTGATATTTCTGGATTGGTGCTCCGGTGGTTGAATGATCTTCTGTGGACCGTGAGAGCCCAGGTTATTAAAAAAAACTAGCTGTGCCCCGCGACCTTCGTCAGTGTGAAATTACGATAAAAATATTACTTTCCCATTTCGATATTATTTCCGTTTTTTTTTTGGTCGGAACCCTAATCTTTATTCTAAAATAAGTAGTACTCCTTATAACATCAGCTATCTGCCAGTTAAAGTCCCGTCAAAATCGGTCCAGCCGTTTCGGAGATTAGACGGAACAAACAGACATACAAAAATTTGAAAAAATATTTTTCTATTATAAGTATCGTAGGTATGAAAAAAGCTGAAGCTGTTGTTTTGAAATTACAAACCGACACTTTAATTTTATTTATTTGTATAAATGTATTGCTAGAACAGTTTTTTCACTGTATTGGTTTTAGCTTAGTGAAAAACTCAACCACCACTAAACTCAGCCTTGACCGCTAAGATTGGCTTTTCGGAGAATTCTCTTTCTTGGCATGACATTTGATTAGGAAATCCCCACTCTATGAAAATCCTACTGTTACTTAGGTACAAGCAAAACTGGGCATCTCCACCATGTCTACTTATAATGACAAACACGTCGTTTAAGCATGTTTTAAACGCCATAACATACTCGCAGCTTGCTTTGAGGGCCATGTTTTGTACCAAATGGCAGAATTAGTGACGGTTCAGCCATCGCTCAAGCTAAAAGGGGTATTACTTTGATTTATTTTATTTCTGTTAATGTGGCTTTAATGTTGGCTATTTTGTCATATTTTGAGATATGTGACAACTAGGAATGTGAAAGCATCATCCTCTGCCTAGCCTTTTCCCAACTATATTGGGGTCGGTTTCCAGCCTAACCGGATGCAGCTGAATACCGGTGTTTCACATGGAGCGACTGCCTATCTGATCTCCACAACCCAGTTAGTACTAGGTAATACGATACCCCTTGGTAAGACTGGTTGTCAGACTTTTTGGGCCACTGACTACCTAACGACTGTCAAAGATCTACAAATGACACCCGGGACCAACAGCTTAACGTGTTTTCCGAGGCACAGAGGAAACTCGATATGTTATGGGTGGTTACCCATCCACAGACCAACCTAGGCAGGCACGGCTTAACCTAAAGATCGACCCGAGCGGCTGTTATTGTTTAGCCACGAGCTCCTCATTTTTCATTAAAATTTTATTTCCTTTACATTTCATTCAACAAAGGCACAAAACCAACTTTAAAATATCAGTAAACAATAATTCGATATATCCATATCAATGAGTCGTGTAAATCAGTTATATGTGCTATGTTAAGCTTGTCGTTAATGTATATGCTGTGAAATGTAATGTTATGAGTAGCCCTTTCAACAACGCCATCTTTAAATGATGACGGACTTCATAAAGTACATTTAAATGTAAATTGATTTTAATAAAAGTGATTGATGTGGCTCGTTTGAAGAGGGTTATTGTGATTAAGTCTTTAATACTTAGAGAAAGTTAGTGTGAGTTTAGGTCTACCTAGGATGTATTGTAATTGAATTGATGTAGTATTTTACAAATAGATAAGTTTAATTTAGTAGTTTCTTATACTTTTTTGTACAAAATTCGTTCTGAGTAAAGTTAAACCACGTTAAATTGTTTCTGTCAAATACGTTGACACCTAAAATCAGAGGAAAAAAAGATTAATTAATTAATTAATTTAAACTTCATGTACAAAAGTGGTACATAGGCGGCGGGACTTAATGCCACAAGGCATTCTCTACCAGTCAACCTTTGGGTCAAATAGGACAGCATTGTGATAGAGTACAAAAAATAAATAAGAAAATACCATTTTGTAAACATAAATTGATTAATCAATTAAGTATACATTTTTACATCATTAATTTTATTGTATTCTAACATGAGATACTAATATTATGTAGTGAATTGATGAAGAAGCGATATAAAAATTAATTGAGCCGATTTCCTTTGTAAGTAAAATAAACAAACGAAAGATGTTGCAAAATATCGTTATTTACAAAACTCATAATATAAGCGTTTTGCACGTAGGCGCAGCGGTCAAAAGTCGCGAACGCGTGGGATCCTACGGTCGTGTCCTGGGTTTGACACCGGGTCGTTACGTCATCGTCACCCACTGCTGGGCCTCTTTCCCACGCCGGCCCTAAACTGTTCTCAATTAGTTATGCTATCATTGAAAATACTGTCGAGGAATCGTTTTGGATAAAAGTTAAAAACAAATCTGATTAACAACAGAGATTTAAATTTTTAAGATGATTTTTGGGTAACCGGAAAGTACAAAATACGATTTTATAGCATGGCATAGTTTCTTCGTTGTATTGTAATGTCTGAAAAGCTCATAGCTCTCATGCGTTTACTGATCTCTGGAAACTGTGTTAAAAATTACGCGATATCCCAGTTTTTCCAATCAGAAATCTCACAGTATTCAGAGACCACAGTTACTGTAATCATCGACGGAAGTGACACAACTGACGACACATTTTTTCATAAAACAAGAACCACACCTGGCAGTGACATACCACCTGTGGCAAATAAAAAAAATACCGTTACACAAAACTAATGTTGTCCAAATGCCAACATTGTTGTAACAATCAAAAAGGCATATAATATCGTGGCGCATAATTCTGCATAGTTTATTCGCGACAGACATAATAAGCCGCTAACGCGGTGACCTGCGCCCACGCAGCCGCGGACGTGTTTAGACACGGCCGTGTTGCATGCACAGGGTTAGGCTAACTGCACACAGACGATTTTTTATGGGTTGACAGATTTGGCTTTAGAAAGAGGCGGTCTTTTTAAGGTTAAGTCAATTTCGTGCGTTTAAATTGCGGTCGCGACTCAGGAGATTAGACACTGAGACATATTGTTATACTGAAGCATATGTCAGTTTTCGGTGTCTAAGGCCCGACTCCACCAAAGCAAAGATGAGCGAAGATGTGGGAAGCGGAGATGCGTTAGAGCGCGGGTGTATGCACCGAAGCTGTGTGGGGATGTGCACCGCTCACCACACGCCACTCACATCTCTTCTCGTCTGCGCTGTGCACTTGAGCACCGAGTACGCAGGCTGGCCTACACAATTACGAGGCTCCTCTCCGCTCTGCTCAACCGTTTCCACTAAAGCTAAACCGGAGACGAGAAGTGTAAATAACGAAATTCTATAGGTGGTTTACAATACATCTCTGTTCCTCTTGTCTCGTCTCCGCTTCGGTGAAGTCCGGCCCAAGAGGATCAGTCAAATGTGTGTGAGCAAATTGTAGCTTCGGATACCGGATACCAACGGATACTTCTGCAGCTAATCCGTATTTTCTCTGTACCAGCTTCACAGGTACAAATATCTGACCGATACGGATTCTATTTCCTGCAATTAAGTAAGATAGGAGCAGCTCTGCGAAGGCCTGATGACAAACAATGCAGTACATAGCTTGTGAAGTAGTTTGTTTACGAGATTGGTGTCTGTAAGTGAGAGACAAATTCACTTGACTGAAGAAAAAGTATCGATGATGTTTACAAAACAGTTGCTCTGGAAATGCTGGAGAATTGTTGATCGCGTGTAATGAAATGGTTGTCAACAATGCAATATAGACAAGGGAAGACGCCATAAGAAAAACAGGAATACCTTAATTAAATGTTATTTTTACTTGAAATATTACTTTTAGCGATAAGACCGCCCATTGTATCACCCTATGTGAAATGTTTTATTTTATATAAATTGAAGTTTGTATGGTGTACATAATAAAGAATATTCTATCTCTGATCTATCTAAATAAGTACGACGAAAAATGTTAACTGTCACCTCTGATCCACTAATATTAAAGTAGGACTACTTTCAAAACATTCATAACACTGAAATTACCCACAAAATTACATTCGCAATTCGCAAATTAATCTTGAAATATACATTTCGTATACAATTTAACCGAATAACAACACATTGTCGCGTGGTTTGCGACAAATCGCCGACAATTATAATTTACTAGTCGCCGTGTCGTGTCGCGTAGGCGGACGCATGCGGACGGCTAGCCTATTCAGATCTTAATGTCGCCTAAACAGTCTGGATGGCTTTTCAACCTTTATGTTCAACCTAAACTTGGTTACTTAGATATTCGAGAAAGATTTGCGATGTGTGTCAAACGAAAGTTGTAAATTATAAAGTGTATTTCGTGAGAAATATGTTGATTATTGACAGTAAAAATGTCGTGTTATAGGATATCTATCGGTTGAAGATTTGTTTTAGGACATAAATTGTATGATAGACAGTTTGGAAAATAATAAAAAAAACTAGATTTTGGCAGCCATCTTGGCATGAAGCCATCTGTGCAGACGTTTTATAAGTGCCCATGTAGGCCTACATAAAATAAAATATTTTGATTTTGATAAATGCAAATATTTGCCAATTCCGTTAAGCCTGGTAACTTGATACTCTGCATAAATCCACGAATCTCACATCAACAAATATAAACCTATCAGCCCTAAAGTTCATCAGATAGCACAATATTAGTAGATTCACGACAACTATACACAACAAAGCTTACTTAATCCGGGCGACATTACTTGAGATCAACAACGTTTGCCTATAAACGATCTCTAATAAACTCCTTACATTATCGCCTACGACTACAATATACTATAACGTGTATAATACAGGATGTAACAGAAAGGTAATGTGGTCATATTTTAAGGACCACACTTAAACTTATACGGGGTCGAAGGGACACCGACGCGAAAACGGTTACCGCGTATTGATTACATAATTTTAAACCCCCCTACATAGTAATTTTTCATCGGTTATTAAACAACAAAACTGCTGTTTCCTATAAAAGTGCAATACCTACAGTCCTACACGTTCAAAATGCATGGAATAGCAGATTTTTTCTTTAATAACCGATTTAAATATACAGGGTGTAAACAGACCCTTCACGAAGCCGTCAACCAAGCATTCTATACATCAAACTAAGTAACTTTATGCAAAAATTATTGCTGGCAAACGACTTTTTTTTTGGGGTGAAAAATCACGTTTTACGGTAAAACTCAATGTAACGCACTCAAAACATTGTGCTGATGGATGGATTGAATAGTACGGGGGTCGTGAAGGTGTTTAAAGTAAAAATCTTACATTAGAAACATGTTTAAAAAAAAAACTTGTGAAAAAGTTGGAACTTTGACCCCCAATATCCCCGTAACTAGAAGGTTCCCAGATATGGTCTAGAACAAAAAAATGATCGCAATGACGGAGAGAACAAGTACCTTTCGGCTTCGTTAAGGGTCTTTTTACACCCTTCATACTGAACAACTTGGCAATAGGACCAGCATAGTAGTCACGAAAAAAAAACTGTCCGGTGCAAAATTGCAATACCTACTCGAACCAAATGAGTGCGACAGCGAATTTTTTGTTTCGCTATTATGGTTTTGGTTGCACGGATAAAGTTCTCAGTTTAACGATCTGATCCTCACCCTTAAACGTGAAAACCTTTCTGATACATGATGTATAACGTGCTATATAGTATATACTAGGATATACATACACAGGTATGTATGGCGCATGCGCAGCGATGACGTCACTTGTTGCACTCACGGGGCAAATGTCACGCCCGCGGCCCACGTGCGCGCCCTGACGTGCGCCGGCGCACCCAGGGCTGCCATGCTCAAGTTTATTTGTTATTTTTTTTACCAATGTTGTGAGTAGGTTGCAACTTGCAAGGTTATATGTGGGTTTTGTATTTTTTTATTTGTAGAGTTGTAGGTTAAGTATTGTATTTTTCGTTTTAGTACGACATCAGAGCAATTCGACGTACCCTAGGCAGTCTGCCCTGCTTACATCTCAGTCGACAGGCGTTTTTGTTTATTTCTCTGTGTAGGCTGGCTATTCTTTAAAACATCTAATAACAGCTACTGACAGGATGTAGAATATGCGTAACTTATTGGTATTTTTGCGTGTGGCACAAAGTTTTAATAAATAAGGTTCAATTTGGTCAGATTATTCTAACCCAAGTTAGGTTTTAAATAAGTGGCAACCCTACAAAATCACCTAAAGTCCGTAAACGATCATCGTGTAGGATTCAAGAATGGAATTGAGATGTTTCTTTTTAGATATTTGGTTGTTTCGGCTCTTCTGACTCACGTGTTGTTTCCTATTGATTTCCTCATGTTTTGAGTCATTTTCACTGTTAATATAATTGAGGATGACGTGAGATTATTGTTAGATTGCCATCCTTAAAAGGTTATGTCGATTTGAGTTCGTTAACCTTCCAATAACGATAAAAAAGTGAAGAGGAGGATATTGACAGCTATACGTCCTCCTTTCTATGGAACTGTGATAAAAATTCCAATTATGCAACGTAGTGTTTCTAATTTTTCTTAATTGTAGGAATAATAGAACGCTGCTGCAACCTACCTGTTGCTTTACTGTGTGATGGCCTTATAGTACTGATAAACGAAAGTTTAAATTGAAGATACCATTACTGCTATAACTAAAGATGATAACATGATATTTAAAGTACCAGTAGTCACATAAAGTAGTCAATTTTGATTGGCTCTAACTTCACGGAATCGTCAAATCATTCATTTCGTTTATAACACGTTATCTTAGCGATTATTAAGACAGCTGAACCGAGGTCAAAATATAGTGATGTCACGTAATCAATTTCTAGTGCGATTTGTGACTGGTCTAAAATGTGCTTATGCGCATTGACCCATGGACTGAGTCTAGATACAATCTACAATCTCTTGATTATTTTGTGATATACCGTGATAGCATGACAGACAAATTATAGCGGAATTAAATGAGATCTCAAAAATCCAGGTATGTGTATCACTTACGCTTTCTAGATTGAAAAGTTAGCGCCATTTTTACGCTTTCACGAAATTGTGCGCGCTTTAGATTTGCTACAATTACGCTCTGAGTCTTTGATTGACTAATCAAAATCCGTTTTTGTATAAAAAGTGAACGGTTTGGTGTTATTCCTGAGTAATTTTCCTTAATGAGTAATTATTTGCTTGTAAGCGAGGTGCGAGGTGCGAGGTGTCATTAATACAGTGACATTACCAAATAAGTCGCTGTAATTAAATACTCTGCTATAGGTAAGGCAATAGTCTGCATTCTGTACAGAAGGTAGGTATGTAGGGTTCATATTTGCATTACTATACAGTGTTCAAGTTAAGAGCGCATAAGAAAATTTTATACTGTGATCTGACCACATCGTTTTTTACACGGCGTTATATACAGCTGGTATTTGTAGCCCGAGCAAGAAAAACAAATTATGCACATAATCAAGGAACATAAACATAAAATCTTGACGCTTTAATCGATCATAACCAACACCAACACAAAGGCACATTGACATTTCTGTTGAAAAATGTCACGACGCATTACACACATAATAATCTCGATCTCCTGACGCATGCGCCCTACCGTTCTCGGAACTGCGCCAGCGCACCTTGACATTCGCATGTCAAATGTCAACCGGCCAATGACCCCGTGCGTGATAGTTCACCACAGATTATCGATGCATTATTTTGATTTTTTTTTACTTTCGTTGCGTCTGCGTTAAGAATTACGGGACTGTGTGAAGCTTTTCGACATTTGACATTTAAGACATGGGGATTAAGTCGATGTTCAATGGATTAAGTCTGTAGGATACATTTATTGATTTACTGTAATAAAATTTCTTTTGACACCATTAAAGGTGTAGCTCCTTTCCATTCAATTCCTATAGGAAATTAGTCATCTAAGCTACACTTTCTAAATTGCTGTCTAGATTTCTAGCATTACTCTTCTCAGCCTTTATACCTTGAGCCTAATCTCTATTTCACCTAGAACTGATTGTAAACTAATTAGCAAGTCTAAATAACAATTTCTTCCTGAGCCAAATATAGCAAACGATTCGTAACTGTATCAGAATTACGGTCGACAGAGACGGTACGAGACGAATTGAGATTCTTAAAGCGATTTATACCAATTTGGGATAATACTCTACAATTACGCAAATGACTCAATTACTGGCTTGTTTTTACGTATTTGTCGAGTAAAACTTGACAAAACTGATAAAACACATGTATTCTTGTGATAAAAAACACACAGCAATGTTCACCAGTTTTACAATGAAGTTGATAATTTTAATATTCGCTTAGAGCTCTATTCTGTATTGATTGCCATGGAGCCAATACTTCACTCTGTTGGCATCTGGTTGGTCATCGCCAAAAAGAAATGAACAAACCGGTCGTAAGAGCAGACAAATTGTAAACTAACATTAGACACTAAAAAATAACGACTGCATACGTTTTCCTGCAACTAAAATCAACGTCCAAATCACCAAATAGGTTTGAACTTAAAAAGGTCAAACTTCTAAAATATTGACTGACAAATTGTCACTTACGGTATGTAAATGGCGGACTATTTACGATAAAAACCTCCATTACACATCGCATTCAGATAGTAAAGTATGTTATAAATTATTTAGGAAGCTATTTACTGTAGATTACTTAAAAGGTGAACCAGTTTTTGTAGTATATTGCTCGGTGTATGAATATAAAATGCCTATTGCTGGTAGGGTTACCAATTTCAAATCTGGAAAGTCTTGAAGCAAGTCTTCATTTGTAAAAATGTGCAAATTTTACTCTTTAATCTTTCATTTTTTCGGTAGTCATTTCATCCTTATGTTGAAAAGTCCGGATAAATTACAATGAAGTGGAAAAACCGGATGTGTTTGGACAAATTGGTTGGTAACCCTAATTGCCGGACTGTTTATTTTGACGGGAAGCTTTTCTAGTGTAATGTCGAATGGTCGGTGTTAGACTAATAGCTGTAATCTGCATCCTGGTCAAAGTGAATTGCAGCTTTTATAAGTGTGTGTCATGATTCGGATGTCGTGGATTGGAGTTATGGATAAGCCTGTATAGCTTGAATTTGAATTATACGCTAAACAATCCCATTGTTTAGTGTATAATTTATACTAAATTGAAAATAACATCTGAAATCACAGGACCTCTTAGTTTTTGCGAGAGATTTTATCTTTAAGAATGATTTACAACTACTACTTGTAGTTGTAAATGCATTAAAGATATTTGTTGTACCTATTTGTAAAAAATGGAATGCAACATATTATGTCAAAAATTCCCGCCGTTTCTCGGCTTAGCTGTCAATGTCAACGTCAAAAAATGTTCTTCTTGTGTAAATCGGCAACCGATTTGTTCGTTTGTAAAACGTATAAAATACAGAGACTAATAATTACTGCTATTGTGCTTTATTTCAATAAACTCCTCCCTATTTGTTTGATCTAAAATTAAGATTTTAACTAACGCTTTATAAACTTGCAATTTATATGCAAAAGGTATGAAGATTTCAAATGAAATTCATTAAGACAGGTATTCAAACTTTGATACAGAAATGATCCCTGATGTTTAGTTTGAAGAAACAATGATCTTGCAAAATAACCACCAATTTTAAGTTCAAACTACAATACACAGTAGATAGATATCAGTAAAATCAACATATCCAAGGGAATATTTACGACCTGTTGGCACTTGGCAGCGACTACACAAGTACATAACTGTGGTATTCAATGAGCTATTGTAAATTAGTTGGGCAGAGGTTACGCGGCGCTGAGGAGTTTGCGAAGTACGCAGAGTCGTGGTGGGGGCACCATGTGGTTTTAGAGTAGCGGAATTTATTCATTTCGGTTACAAATAATGAACAGAGAGGAAGGTGTTATTTATCAAAATGCCAGTGTTTTGTTAAAATATCAGTGACAAATTGAGGATTGATTAATTTAAAAGATTCAACTCCGGATCATATTTCTTAAAAGAAATCTGGTTAAATGGCGATATCTATAGTTCCTACGAGTCCTTGTTTTATACTTTCCTTCTAAGACAATTCAGAAGATCTAGAAATCTTGCATATAAATACCTACACATAAATTGCTTACCTGTATATTAGAAAGGAGGAAACATTACCCAAATAATGACATGCAAAATCCTAAAGATCACGAACTTCTACAAAATTGCTTCAGAAATGAATGATAGAGTAAAACCTAGCAAGTCCTCTGAACTCTCGAACGTATATCCTCCCTACTCTTACAACTTCTGGTCTTGTACCGCAGCGTTAGTCCGATTGTTTCATTACGCACAATGTGTGGTTACCGTAGTCCCGGGGAGAGCTTCTATTATATTGCGTTTGCTGCTATTGAGTTATCAAATATGGCGATATGGTAGCAGTACGCAACTCAGGCTTATTTTGTAAAAGCGTTCAGTAGAAACGTGGAAATTAATTTTAAGTTTTGTTTATCCAAAACGATCGTGTTGTTTTCATACAGTCGCAAAGGTCGTGTGGATAGGTCTATAAAGAACGAGTCAGATCTGACAGAAATAGGATCTGATGACACTCTGAAGAGTTGCTGAGCTGAGTAATTTTCATTGGACATAAAACTATGAGCAGTAGTGGCCCAGTGATGGCTGCCCCGACTTACGAACCCAGGCAGGCGCATTTCTTTGTGTAATTTATTTCATCACCACTGCTCTCAAAAACGGTGAAGGAAAACATCGTGAGGAAACCGGCATGTCCTAGGACCAAAAAATTCGAAGACATGTGACATCTACCAACCCGCATAGGGCCCGCGTGGTGGATTATAGCCCATTCCCTCTCATAGAGAGGAGGCTGTGTGTCCCAGCAGTGGTAACATTATTGGCTGATCATGCTTATGCTAGAAAGCTATTGTTGTTAAAAGGGCAGCTAATCTGCTAATGAAAAGAGTGCCAATAGAACGATAGAATATACACATATATCTGGTACAGTTAGTCGTCTACTATCAGATCTATGATCAACTAGACGTACCTCCTCAAATTCATCATCTGCCTAGCCTTTTTCCAACTATGTTAGGGTCGGCTTCCAATCTAACCGGATGCAGCTGAATACCAGTATTTTACACGGAGCGACTGCCTATCTGACCTCCGCAACCCAGTTAGTACTAGGTAATACGATAACCCCTGATAAGACTGGTTGTCAGACTTTTTGGGCCACTGACTACCTGTAACGTCTGTAAAAGATCTACAAATGACACCCGGGACCAACGGCTTAACTTGCTTTCCCAGGCACGGAGGAAACTCGGTATGTAATGGGTGGTCACCCATCCACAGACCAACCTAGGTCAGCACGGCTTAACCTAAAGATCGATCCTCCTAAAATTCCTGTACCAAAAACATAGCTACAGAAACGACCACAGTTATGTGTCCATGATTCAAGACAGTGTTTGTGTGTAAACAAATTTCGCGCATGTTTGGGTCTGACTAAACTTATTGACACAATTCCTACCGTGTCGAGACTCAAGTCCGACGTTGGGATGCCAAAACATCGTTACCGAATAAGATAACAAACGGTGAGGTAATAATAGATGCTGCGCATAACAATGATCACTTGTTATGGCCAAACTTTGTTGGTAAACAATCGGACGTCATGGTTTGATGTAATTCTGTTGAGGTCAATGTTAGTGTATTATGTCTTGTTGTGTATGTTGATCTAGGATTTGTGAACATATCGATCTACACAGCTAAAGCATCTGATTTTCCGGGGTATTCCTCAAAGCGCAACCATGATGAAAAATATCGTTAATGAATCCATCTTACCATCTCTATTTTTCATCATGGTTGCGCTTCCAGGAATAATTTAGTTGCGCTTAAAAATAGTTGCGCTTTGAGGAATCAAATCAAACCTCTTGTTCAAAAATTTGTTTGTATTGTTTACAAAGGTCAGTTCACAACTCAATCTTTGACTCTCTAGGCAAAGAAGACACTGAAGGCAATTTTATCGATGTATTTACAGATGGAAAGAATGAAACAAAAATAATACGTTTTCAGTTCTAAAATAAGGTAAGGATGCAGAGTACGTACCACTGAGCTATGCAGAAAATGCTTCAATATTTGGAGTAATATGAGTGTGTTCCACTGAGCCATATTCTAGAACGATGCGCAGACTTAAACGTCGAATTAATTCATGCTTAGTCTTTGAAAAATTGAATTTAAATAAAACATATAATGGTGGTATAGATGTTTTAATACATGCTGGTTTGGTTTCCTCACGATGTTTTCCTTCACCGAAGCAAGTGATAATAATACAATACGCACATGAATCTGAAAAATCAGAGGTGCGTGTCTTGGGTTCGAACTTGAGACCGATGACTTGGCTGTCCGACGGTCACACAACTAGGCTATCACTGCTTGCTTTGAATTGATTCATGCTTGGTCTTTGAAACCGAAAGCTAATTGATATTCAGTTAATTCTAAACATATCTTAAATAAATTCACCCCCTTAAATCTCCAACCGCGATGACTATCAGACAGACTACAAGTCAAACTGCATCTTACAACAGATCATGAATCAAAGGAGAACGACCTCGCCAGAGTGACAAGCCTTCGATCGTTGCACCGCTATTGTTCAGCAAATACGTTATAGGTGTAACCTTTGGGTGCGCGTGGGCAACTCCCGCCCTGGGCGTGACCCGGCCATAGATCAAGTGGGTGGTAAGACCTGTTTGTGCCTATGGAAATTAGGAGCTGGAACATAATGGTATTGTCACGGGATATATTTGAGAAGGTTATGGGTAGACATGTTTTATGATATTGTCGTGGTTGGGCAGATATTAAATTTCTAATAAAATGCCGTAGAGAAGTTAGATGGGTGTTTTGGAGTCTTGCTTAGTAAATTAGTTAATAATAATCATCGGTTGGATTATCAGAAGCACAGTCAGCCAACAACGTCCACACTGCTTGGACATATGCCACGTCTCTGAGATTCTGCCAGAATCCACCGCAAGGGCCCGTTGCCGGTTGGTCAATCAGGAACGGATCTTCGGAAACTTTGGAAGCATTCAAAAAGAAGAATGGCAAGAGCTTAAGCAATCTGGGGACCACACTTAGAGCTCGCGTACATTCGTAAAAATATTCCCAAAAGATAGGTCTCGGTCAAATTAAGATAAAAGGTAATCATAGCATATTTTTATAATATTGGGTTTGGCTAGAATAACATAATTTATAAACCCACTTGTCGCGTGGGCAAAATCAAAACTAATGCCGCCATCTTATTTTTTCAATACATTTTGCAAATGTTTAGCAAGAGCGCTCTCCTGTCAACCTCAATGGAGCTTCAAAAGATCCATGTAACACTGTAGGATAGACAATTACGTCAGCCGTAATGTCATTCAAAAATATTTTCATTATTTGACATCCAATATACCTTATACTTTATTACAAGTACGTAGAATTTAAGGACTGTCTAGGTATTTAGCCGGCGGAGCCCCCACTTGCACAACCCATCACATTGTCTTATGATTTTGGTCGGCTTATTCTTTAATGGCGCAATTACACTAATCGAAAAACAAACAATGAAGCTGGACGAGTCTGCCCGAAGACGGGCGTACTCGACGGCGTTTTTTTACACTTGGTCGTTTGACGAATTCCATGGGCAATCGAATTCGGGCGAACGATCATGCGTAATTGCGCCATGGACTAGGGCAAAAATGAAACATTAATTACAAGTTGGATAAAACATTTATTTTAAGCAGCTTAACATTATAATCTTATAACAACTTCTTCAAATAACTGAGCGACCGGTGGCGCGGGCATGCCATCATCATCGGCATTACCATAATCATTATATGATGCTCCTCGCACATACTAGCAGCAACTGTACTGTTTATGTTTATGGCATTGTTTTAGCCTCTATCATATCTATACACCTTCACTGTACGTTTCTTTTGTTGTATAGTTCACCACGAAACAAATAAAACTGTTAAACTAATAAAATGCACAACTATCCACAACAAAACCACACATCTAGATTTTAATTGATCAAGACAGAGAAGTGACAATATTTATGACATTTATGACATATTCTGTTTTCATAGATGACATAGCTTTTAATGTTGCCATTTAAGCTAAATTCTCCAAAAAAACGTTACGTACGTACTTTACTTACATTTTTAATATCAGCAGTCACTAATTAATCATTTATTTAGTAACATAAAACTTGTTGCGAATCTAATAAGAGGCTGACTTAGAAGCAAAGAAAGCATGTGTTTCCAAAGATAGGAGGAGTCTTACTCAAAATGGCTTAGATTAGATGAGACAAAACAGATAAAACATCGCAGCAATGTAAACGGCTTGTCTTATAATACTAGGTAGCAAACGTCTCATGGTACTCACTATTACTACCAGCAAAATAATTAATTAGTATTATTATAGAAATTCCATTTTCTGTTGAATATGGTAACTCCGTTGCTTCCGTCACTATTTCTACGTTTCGATATTACAAATGATTGCGTTTAGATGTTCAGATTTAGTAAAATATTTGTTTCTTCTTTTTTTACTTTGTGCAGCTTAGTAAAAAAAAGATATTACATGGAAAGAAACGCCCCGTAATTGCTTCATATAATGTACATACTTTCATTGATGAACGCTTCTGAAATTAACTGAGCCCTAAAAAACCAATCTTCTTTACGATCTCCTGCTACTAACTGGGTTGTGTAGGTCAGATAGGCAGTCGCTACATGTATAATATTGGGCTTCAGCTGCATCCGGTTAGACTGGAAGACGACCCTAACATGTTTGGGAAAAAGCTAGGCAGATGATGAGTTTACGTAAAATAGGTACCAAGACACTAGATTAGGTATTTAATGACTTAAGGGATGTCTCTTTTTCGTTAGATTGCCAAGAAATAGCTACATCTTTACACACGCAATAATAATACCATTTGCTGCAATAATTAGCTTATCTCAGATCATTCTCCATTAAATTCAGACATAGCTTCCACCGCGCTCTAATGCGACACTAATACTCTCATAAACAAAAAACGAACACATTCAAATCAACATTCACGCCCAACACCCACAAACTACGTCGTTGTCACAATAAATTCCTCTGTCGTATCTGCGATGATAAAGTCCGCTCTTTGGTAATAAGCTGTGCTTAGTGCGTGGGCCGAATAATGAAGACATTTGTCGCAGGCCCATACATATGTTATCCCTCTTATAGCTCTTGTATTGGTTCAGTTATCCTCATTTGCTTTCAAATTTTAAAGCTGTATTCAAATTGGGAGGTGTCGTATTACGGCCCCACACGTGTTTTTAAGCGGCATATTGCTCGCAGAACGGATGGCCGATGGGGCCGAAAAATTCTGGAGTGGCGACCGCGAACCGGAAGACGTTGTGTTGGAAGGCCTCCCATTATGTGGACCGATGACCTGATGAAGGTTGCGGGGATCCGCTGGATGCGAGACGCACGGGACCGGTCAATGGGGCAACACTTGGGGGAGGATGTCCAGCAGTCTATGCCTTTAGGCTGAAATGATGATGATGACATATTTTTGATGCTAAGTGTTTTGTTTTGTTGTGTCTATAACTGAATTTCACAGAATTGTTTTCAATTGCACGAGAACTTGAATGAAAGACTTTTTTTTAAAGAAAGTGCGATACGCCATTCTATTGATCGCGTAGACATGCTATTCATCTATCTGCTAAATTATAAGGGTACAACTGACGGAAGAAATATACGCAATAAACTTAAGTTTTCTAGAAAATTATACCTATGGAGCAGGAACATTGACTGTCAAGCATTTGTCTTGCGTCGCGCTATAGGTATAAGTTGAACGGCTAAGTATACACAAGCCACGCAACGCCCCGGAAGCAGTACGCCAGGGGTGGTGAACCTTTTCACAAATTCGTGACACCTTCGCTTTTTTACCCATTTGGTTTAATATGCAACGGATTTTTGACTAAAACTGAACTCAGAATGACCATCATTGAAATCTTATAAAACGAATATATGTGATACTTACTTTATAGTATTTAATGAGCTTATAATGCAATTAGGGAGTTGAATGTCAAACAGTGGCTGGTCTCCAAAATTACAACCCATGTAGCTCGCTGATGATGGTAATGGTAAAGTCTTTATTATATGTTTCTCTGTCAAAAAGCTCTGATCATCTGTAACGGTGTAGTTGTATATGTTACAGTCAAAACTGTTAATCGGTCAAAATCACTTTTGACAGGTGTCAGTCAAAATCCTTATAATGTTAAAATGCGTTTTCTCCATTTAAAATGTATGTTGTTTCAGTGCGTTGTAATTACCTAGTCCTAGAATTACTACAACATGATGTTTTGCAAAGGGTCACAAAAAAACCTAACAACCTAATAAGTTTCCAAGTAAATGTTAGTTATTGTTTAAATAGTTTTCAAATGTCAAAAGTAGTTTTGAATGATTAACAGCGGTCAAAAGTAGTTTTGACTGATTAACAGTTTTGACTGTGACATAATAAAATAACATATGATTTCATACTAAAATCAATTCAGTACCCATTTTTGGCATTCGTACCCGTGCCAAAAGTTCATCACCCCTGGCACCATCGATTTTTACCAGGCTTACATAAAATGCAGAGAGTATTTACGTCATATAGAGCAGGTATCAATTTTAATGCGACATAATGGCGAGGTTTCACTTATTTGGAGCAAAACCGATCGCTCGGTGAAAGGTGGCGATGGTATCTGCGGTACTTTCAAGCGTCTTTGTCTTGCTGTATATTATATTATATTAACTGTTGACTACAGTGGCTGGGCGCTTCGTAAGTGGACGCTGCGGTTTTGGTTCGCTGGCTGGCTGAGTTTTTTTGGTCGTAAGTGTACCTAGGTGTATGTGGCACATCATATGTCTTGTGTAGTGTTTTTCTTACTTCAAGTATCTATTGATCAATAAATTTTGTGTACTTGTAATTATGACTTGTTTGATCAAGTGGTGAAGCTGGCTTTCTTTCGTTCTCGTCTTTTACAGTATCATCATCGTCATCTTCCGCTTTTGTCCCAACGTAGGTTAAATATTGGAGCCTCATCTCTTTTTCTTCAATTCATTTAATTCTTGCGTTCTTGCTACTCATAATCATTTTTCAAACATACCATCCATTTTTCTTTTTAAGACCTATGATGGAAATAGTGCAAGAGGAGCTCGTGCCTAAATAATAACAGCCGCTCGGATCGATCTTTAGGTGAAGCCGTGCTTGCCTATGTTGGTCTGTGGATGTGTGTCCACCCATTACATACCGAGTTTCCTCCGTGCCTCGGAAAGCATGTTAAGCCGTTGGTCCCGGCTGGCATTTGTAGATCTTTGACAGTCGTTACAGGTAGTCAGTAGCCCAAAAAGTCTGAGAACCAGTCTTACCAAGGGGTATCGTATTACCTAGTACTAACTGAGTTGTGGAGGTCAGATAGGCTGTCGCTCCTTGTAAAATAATGGTATTCAGCTGCATCCGGTTAGACTGGAAGCCGACCCCAATATAGTTGGGACAAGGCTAGGCAGATGATGATAGAAATAGTGCAAGACTTGTCCCGACCGGTGCATTTCTACCAGCATTCATTTCCCAAATATCCACCATTTTAACCGATCTACACCAATATATCCAATAGTCAGTTTCAGCAGAGCTAGTTCGATCCGTTACCCATTTAATCGGCCTGTAGATTAAGTGTGAAATTGAGAGGAGAGCGAACGCTGCCCGTTAACTTAGAAACGGTTGCACGGTTGGTTAGTCAAAGGTCGTTTGACAGCGGGGACGGACTTTGAACTTTGATGGGCGATACTAAATTAATGGGTACTGGGCGAAAATATTTGTATGATTGGGAGGCGCCAATAATAAAGCTAGAGATTCATGCATTCCGTTGTGGTTGCGATGTATTTGTTGCCAAATGGAGGTTTAGTATACAGGCCGGTTCGAAAAAAAAGTAGATTCAGAAAAAGGCAGAAAACTAATCATATAAGTGCAGTCTGGTTACACAATTGAAGAGAGACTTCACAAGTTGAGCAGCTCGGTCGACACAATACCGATGCTATAGAGTACTGTAGTCACTAAGTATAGTGGGGCAGATACCGTAAACTGGGATCCCAGGAAACCACAAACATCCTGCGTTTACGCGCAAAATCCTTCCGCACTTAGTATTCTGTTGACTTAAGTCCAGCATTAGCTTATCGTTATCAGTGAAACCGACACCCACGATATATTGCCAGTCCAACTAAACATTACCAGTCTATTAACCATCGACACATGTAGCTCTGTACACCATAAACTGATGGTGTTTAAACCTCGGACTAGTTTCTGTCCTATCTGAGGGACAAATGGAATGTACAGACGGCGTCGAAAATATATGGACGAACAGACAGAAGAAGATAAGACATTAAAACTTTATCTCAATGTGTTCAAATTCTTGCCAGAACGACAGTGATAGGCACGTCTGCGCCTAATCCTTCGAAGAAATACAGGGCAGATGTTAGTGACAGTGTCAATAACTCTTCATTTTGGAACAACACTTGTTTGTGTCTATGAGGTATACTTTGTCAGCCAAGTTTTCCTTACCATTTAGAACAGTCTGTTTCAGGCACACAGTAGACACAATTCTTTTAATATCAATGATTTGCAACCGAAAAGAGTCGCCAAAACGCGATGAAGCATTAATACAGTCGCAACTATCACGTCAATCGCGGATTTTACAAGTGTCGTGTCTGCTATGTCCCTTTGCACATATATTTTCGTCGTTGACTGTACGATCGGCTTACAGACAAAACAATGGGACTGTAGGCGAACTGGCTGGCTCGGAATACTTTGTTGGTCGGCTCGGGGGTGATGATAAAATGTGGAGTTATTCGTTTAAGTGGATTTGTGTGAGTGGGATCTAGAGTGAGGGGGAAGGGGTGATGTGATAATTGATTGGTTTGAATTGAAAGTTGACCAACTATAGCTAAAGCCAAGCTACAAAACTAAGCTCTTTACTTTCCAGAATCTCTTTTAATTAGGCAGTTATTGCAGGTTAAAAACGGCTTTTAAGATTATTTTGAGCGTCTTGCAAATATTCTTATAAGCATTCTTTGGCATTACTTTTGCACGGAACGTTTTGGGTAGTTTATACGTTTTACCCATTACTTATACTTATGCGTTGAGACAAAACCGTCTTAACAAAGTCACATAATTAGACTCTAATGTTTCTACTGCTAGGACAGGCCTCCACTCTGTGTGAAAAAATTGGACGTAATGCAAGCTAATAGCCTCAGTTTTGGCTGTGGTGGATGTCAAATATCTTCGTTTTTTTTTCCGATTGCAACACCATAACAAAAGTCAACCCATAAATCAAACATTGACACATCACCGCTCCTAATCCCACGATGCTAGCCCAAATAAATTAATATTTAATTGGCGTGATCGTATCTGCCTTCAAAATGTCGGCCGATATAAAAATGTCACAGCTACTGACATTTTGGAAGGTAATCCGAGCCAAGAAAGTGATCACGGTAGACCTTTAACCAGCGACAAGACTTTGCTGTCACATTATCTCGCGGTAGAACGAGACACGACTCTACCGAACATATTCATCTCTCGTTTCGCAACGAGATGAAACGTCGACAAAGTTTTCTCGCGGTGCGCTATTTGCCTGGCATTAATTGACGGACGAGTCTGCCTAGCCTTGGTGGCGATGGATTGAAGATAGGCATCGGTCTCATTGTTGTCAAATGTCGGTTCATGAGTGATTGGGTAGCTCTGGTGTCGTAAAAGTTGCGTGTTATGAAAAAATGTTGCTAATCGCTCTGTGGAGTTCGTTTGTGGCGATTGTATGTAGAGGGTATTCTCAGAAAGACGTACTAATGACAGGTTGCTACATCAGCCACGATTCTACGTTGCTTGCGATGATTTCAGTGCACGCGCACTGTTAAATATTTGTGCCCGTATATGTCACACAAGAGGTTATTTTTTGCCAACAATCAAAAGAAACAACCAGCCAACATTATGCATAATATATGAGTTCCTATTATTCACAAAAGCAATCATAATTCGTTACAATAAAGCCATTCATAGCTACCAATAAAGTACCTATATCATTTTCATTGTTTTTTTTTGACAGCCAAACAAAAGTATTCTAAACGGCCAGTTGTCACGTCCTCTATAGAACCGAATAGTCGATTATTAAGTCAAGTCTGGTGAGGTCTCGAATCGATAAAGTTATTCGATTATGTCCATTGTTCCGAATCGATGAATATCTAAATCAATAATTCAATTATACTGTATAGATATTCAAAACTGATATTTTGAATTGTTTAAAGGCATCAATACTTCGAATTATGTTAATGTTAGGTAACTTAAGAGACGTTAAATAGTTTGACTTTTGACTTCAAGGATTTTTGATTTTAATAAGAACAATGACGCGAGTTCGACTCCCGCATGGAACAAATATTTGTATGGCCTACAGGTAGTTGTTCCGGGTCTGGCTGTTGGTGTATGTGAGTTTAATGTTTATAAACGCACCCACGATACAGGAGAAATTCCTAGTTTGGCGCAACGTTTATAAAAAAAAACATTGGCAAGTGCAATTTATTAGTGTTTTATTTTGGCAATGCAAACCAATTGAGAAAGACAAAATGAACCTGAAGTGATATTTGTTTTACGATAACGGTGATCGAAAATTCAAAATGACATAAGACATAAGACTTCAAAAAACTTAAATTATGTCTAGCAAGTTAAAAGACATTATTAAAACACGAAACGCTTTAAAACGATTGTTTTATCTAGAATTCTAGACAAGAATATTCAAACTACAAACAAGGTTATTCAAACCTTTTTGCTATTTCAAACTAAGTTAATAAAACACTTTTACACAACTCAATTGCATCCAAGAAACATTTGTCACTCAATTCCTTTTCACTTTGACAAACGCAATAAAACCACAGGATCGTATAAAATATTCATTCAATTACAGCTTGTTTCACACTACATAAACTGTAGAACAACAGCATTCTATTATTTCCCATTTATCCCTAACAAGTATAATTTGCGAATAAATATAAGAGCGTGTAAACGACGGCTGGTTAGTTGTAACTAGCGGGAGCCTGCCAGTATGTTAGTACGTTATACGGCTTTGGTAGTAACAACGTTTGAACTTAGAATAAAATTGTTTGAAGTGAAAGGATTGGACGTGGGAAAAACAAAAGAGGTTCGCTGTTTAATTTATTTAATGAGCATAAAATCACGCCTGTAATCCACAAAGGGTTAGGCAGAGGTGTAAGTACCTAATAGTACAACCACATTTCGCCAGTTATGTTTAAGTATCATGTAATAGGGGGCGAGCCTATTGCTATCAACAGGGCGCAAAACTGGACTCCGTGGCTGTTTCTAAGAAAAACCCAATATCAATTTACCCGACCTGGGAATCGAACCCAGGACCTCATGCTCAGCAGTCGCGCTTGCGACCACTACCAACGAGGCAGTCAATTATTTAATACTTAATTAATCAGTCAAAATGTCAACAGATGGACTTAATGCCAGCATTCAACATTTCAAATCTTCTGTCAATTCTATGGACTATCCAGGAGTTGTTCTGTTTTATTTTTGATCTGCTGCGAAAATTATGTCTACACTGACACTCAAAATAATATTTTCAAATACAAACTCACTTCAGATATTCAATAATCCAGACATAGAAATAAAACCGATTGCTTTCGCGATGCAAAATAAAACAGAATTAATAATTTCACAAGCTCTGTGCAAGACTACCGCCCACGCAAATTAAAGAAAATTAATTTTCCCGATCATCGCTCCAGCATAATTTACTACAAGGCAAGTCCCGTACACTGTCTGGCCAGGAATAGTAGCCCCGCCTACGCGCAGTTCGCACAAGGTGCAGAGCCTCCGGTCAGCACATTACTTACCTAACATGTGATCTTCGATCCTGACCTAGAACTCTGCTCACCCGACCCCAGGGTAATATGTTTAACAATAAAATTGTACGCGAAAATGGCTTGGGATGCGGAAGGTGCAAGCCTTTTTACTGCGTACGTGAATGTGTTGGAGTTAATTGAGTGTTGTTTAAAGTTTACACTTTATTTTGTCCTCAAGTGCATGATGGTTAGGATTAGGAGGTTGAACTATTTAAAGGTCATAATGCGATTGTTTTTTTTATTTGTATTAAAGTTGCGGTAAATTGTTGTCTTGCCTCGGGCGACTAAAACGCCTAGTATGACCCGCTAGAAGCTCTAATCGGCTCTATGAGGAAAAATTTTACCAATACGTTTAGGTTGCAAAAAATGTTTTATCTTACGTTATGAAACACCACGTTCACATATGTTTTGTTCTTTTTAAAAGACTAAGAGAAAGAAGCTTTTAACTATTACCTACAAAAGTCTATAATTTTAATTTTACTTTTTGCCTCTTCGTTTTCTTATTTTTGAGATCAGTGAATTATGGTTTTTATATTGAGTGTATTTATTATCTGTAAAATTTTAAACCATGTGACGTTCAGAACCGAGAAAGGCAGAAAGAAAAGGAGGCCTATAACCAGCAGTAGGCAATTGTAGGCAGATACGATGATGTTGGGGATGCTTAAAATTTGTATTGAAATCAGAAATTCAGCAGAGCGATCCTTCTATAATCTAAGATTTAGTATAGTAGTAAGGTAGAGGTATCTTCAAAACAAGTTTTGTTTTGCCTTGCATTAACATAACATAATCACGCCTGTAATCTCCGAAGGGTTAGCCAGAGGTGTACACACGGCAGCACATCAAGCTATACATTTCCAGTATAACATGGCCTTGCTTTGTATAGATTTTCCGTGCAATGAGAGATCCGCATAATTTGGTTTTGTATAGCTTGACGACTAGCCGTCGTGTTTACCTAATATTAAACGCACATTTCGCTAGTTATGTTTAATTCACATGTAATAGGGGGCGAGCCTACCATTATAAGCTTCAAATTTCCGCTCACCGAATATCTATAACACCTAGTTTAACTAATAAAATATCACAGCACGAATCGCCTTTGGCCCAACAATATCACCTGCTGGTTATAAATCTACGTCTATTGCCAACTGGCACATACAATCCAGAGTATTGTACAATGTCGAACAGTAGCCGTGATTTGTATCGCTAAGTATCGACGTGATAACAAGAGCAGATAGTGGGAACACATCGATAACACCATCGATTTATGGGCGCAACACTAGGGCTGATCTATGGGGCTGGGTTTTGGAGAGCAGATTAGTCGAGTATAGGTGAGAATCTTGGAGAATTGGTGATGGGAATCTAAGGATGAAATTCAACAATGAATCTGAATGTGATCAGATTATATATTGACACTGACTGCTCTTAAATGTGGTTTATTGATCTCATCCAATTTTATTGTTGATACTCCACTTATGACAGGAAAAGGTCGAGTGATATCTGACAGTCGTTTAAAATATGCACCACGAATTAATATCCAATCTTAAGACAAAAGTCGATTTGAGAGTCTTTCTCAAAGTTCTAGAGAAAATCTGTTTTGACGATCAAAGAGGTTTATTCTTTTTTTTTATTAAACGTGGAAAGTGAATTTCTTCTGTAACCTGGGTGCGTTTAAAAACATTTAAACTCACATACAAAAACAGCCAGACCCAGAACAACTATCTGTAGGTCATTCGAATTTTTGTTCCGTGCGGGGATCAAATCCACGACAGCCAGTTTAGGCAAAAAACCGTCAAATATTATATCTGCTGCGGCAATCAATAGAATATCCAGGCAGGTTAAAGTTCGGTTATCAAGTCGTAACCAGCAATCATCTACACTCCACAGCATAAAAAACAATCTCCCCAAGACTCAAAGGCACCCAGAATAATAAACCGAAGTGACGATTACAATTTCTGCGAACATTACCCTCGCTTACATAACTTGCAGCAGTCGCAGCACTGTAGCAGGTCCCTCTAGTTCGTAACGAGAAGCACAATAATTTGCACCCAACTAAAACCGCAGACATTTTGAATTTCAAATCGAAGTATTTATAATCAGTTTGATCGTTATCCCCGCGAAGGGAAAGTAACAGAAAATGATCTCTCCCGTGAAATCTAAGTTGGTCCTATCATAATTTAGCACTTGATTCTACAATAGCGAGTCCTGTCTGTTAGATAAAGGTCTTAAGAACGGTGCACAGATTAATGTACGCACAGAGAGCGCTGTGCGGACTTATTTCATCAATTCCACGGTTGTCGCACAGATGATTTCTGGTCTGTAACTTATCTATGCATTTTAACGTACAATGGAACGTTGCAATTAGAATTTAATGGCTCGTATTGTGTGGGTAGGTTATTTAGAGGAGATTTTTTGTGTTAGTTTTTCTTTAGATGTGCATATCTGTTATGGAAGGTGGTTACTCTGTGTCATTATGTTGTTTAACGAAAGGTTATAGCTGTATCTACATATATTTGGAATGACACACGAAGACTGATCAGTTTGGGAGTATATTATTGGAGATACAGAAATTTTAATAGTAGGATAGTTTATTCAGAGAATTATTACGCTGTTTATCGCTGTCTACTTAATTCTTCCTCGTTAATGGAGTATTAATATTTATTTCAATCAAATATTATAATCAAATCAATTGATTTTCAATTAATTATTCCAGATTTATCGATTCGACTCGGAAGGTCGTATGCAAACGATATCTTAGTGCAACTGTTTTACTTACTCTGCGGTGTTACCCGCCCACGCCTGTCGCAGCCCGCCGCGTAAATATAGCGCAGAATTAGAACTACCCGCGGTTATTTATCGCTTGCGCGCGCGCAGGAGAAATCGACGCACGGACCGCTCAGTGTCACTTCCTGCTCGGACGCCGCCGTGAACGCACGCTCGTGCCGTAACGCTCATGTAATAGTCCTTTATTTGATGCCATAAAACTATATCAGCCTGTCCCGTAATACCGATCGTAATCGTTTATCTGATTGTTGTTTGATGTTCGTTATTTATATTTTCGTGTTTCTTACGAGTTCCCAAGTGAATGCACCCGGTTGTGTAATCCGTGGCGAATTGTGCCGGCAACTTTGTTGTGCCGTAATAAAATCGTTAAGTGCTTCTTATGCCTTAATTATTTTATTGCAATTTGCATGTTTTGTTATTGCAGTCACGATATTGATGAATCGTGTTTTACGCGTTTACGGAGATGAGTAATGCCGTCAGCTAGCTCAAACAATGCCTAGCGATTAACCTCAGAAATCAATTCAAAATAAACATAGTAACACAATAATCTTCCTACAAACTTAATCACAGTCGTAATTAGTTTAAAAGAATGGCTCCAACGCGCGGTTAAGACATATCATGTCATACCTACATTGAATTTATTACATACTTCATTAAATTCTACAGTTTCGCGTTATTCATAGCGGCTTAAATGCCCATAAAAAGTTGCGGGTCATAAATCTAAGTAGAGAATTGTCACAGAGTACTTACATGTCAGAGACAGCTGCCATAGAGTAAATATAGTGCTAACTAGCTGTTGTCCGCGACCTTCGTACGCTTGAAACTGTGTATTATAAAAATAATACTTCCCTATTTAAAAAAATAAACTCACTAAAATTGTTAACAAATTTCGATGATTTTGTTAACAATTTCAAGTTTTTTTTTTTACACCTAACCGTAATCCATTTTTAAATAAAAGTAGAGTAATTTACTCTTTATAAAATCAACTCTCTGGCAGTAAAACTATCGTCAAAATCGGTCCAGCCGTTTCGGAGATTAGCCGGAACAAATAGACAGACAGATCGACAGACATATGTACTGACAGACGAATATTTTTATTTTTTTTTGTTAGAAGTACCGTAAGTATATACTTTCATTTACATTCACTAAAATTATTTTATTTTGAAATTACAAACAGACACTTCAATTTTATTTATTTATATCGATTGTTTTTTATGGCGAGTGACCTAAGCCGTAACTAACGCCGCTATCTTGCTTTTTCAAAACAATTTCCACGGATATTTCCAGAAATGAAAATGCAATACTTGACTTTAGTTGCGGAAGTAGGTCCTTATGTGTGCATGACCGATGACTTTTTATGTGTTGGCATTTACTCGACATTTGACATTACCGCCCGCCATACGTCTAATTATTATTTGTCGGTGTGGGCTGTCGGTGAGCCGTCCGTCCTAACTGGGTTATTGGGGTCCCGCAAGTATCTGGTTCAAGTATTTTAATTTTAGTACTCTTTTGCTCTGGTTCGAAGAAGCTCTCTATGTTTGATTTCAACTTACATACTGTCAATTTTATATATATTGCTGGTACAATTCTGTCGATAATTGCATTAGAAAACTCTATTGTTTTTTTGTTTTCCATTTGCATGCAAAAACTTAGATAGTATATGAAATAGAATTCTCTAGTTTGAATACTGAAAAGAGCATATCTTTTATGCACATTATTATGAGACCAATACAGTGATATTTATGTCGTTATTAAGCCAAACACAGTTTGCATATTTTCGATAAACATTGCGCACGCGACAGGGGAAATCGAATAATCGTACTGCGTTGTACCCCTGAAGGAATACTAAATCGAGTTTAACTGCTCGGCCACGAGTTATACGTTCAAGCGCGTTATATACACATACCGCGACAGCGACTGAAATGTTTGAAGCATGCCATGCGTCACTGCGACGCGAGTTGCTAAAGACGCGGCGGTGCTCACGCTAAGGAAACAAGATACACACGCGCGTGTCTCTTGACTCAAGTCGCTTCGTCCGAGGTCGTGAACGAGACCTAAGGACACAAATAAAACAGTCTGTGGCAGGTTATTAGTTTAAGCCCGCAAACACTTTGGCGACCTAGTTTTATTAATTGTTCAGATGCTCAGCCTGTGGCCAGAGAGCAAGCTGTGACAGGTTACCGGCCAACCAGCGGATTTTATGGACTTTACATTATTTAATACCGAACCACCTCGGGCAGTTTGACCGAGTTAATGTTATGTGCCTCTTGAATTTTGATAAGGTGTTCTAGGGGGACGAGTTTCGTATGTATAAGAGAAGATATATACTGAGAGATTTTACTGCAAAATTATGTACCTATTTATTACCTACTGCAAAATTATAAACGTATTTAATACCAGGGTTCAACGTGATAATTATCAAAGAAAATAATGATGTTAAACCTTTGATCATGGAACTTATGAAAATAAGCCATAGGAAAACCAAACCAATATCATCATTCTCAAGCCATTATCCAATACATTTGGGGTCGGTGCTGCAAGTCTTCTTCTTCCATACACCTGTTACTCATCATCTCAGTAGCCACTTGATAGGAGAACCAATAATGAGTATCAAAACCAACTAAGCATATTTGTAGAAACAATATATTCGGTTTTGTACTATAATAAAAATTAGAGCAAACCTAGATTTTAAAAGAACTTTTTGAAAAAAAAACCGACTACCAAAAAAACACTGAAAAAGTCCAAAATAAAGTCGATGTCAAAAAAGTCAATGTAACAAACAAAGTCACCGACTCGGAGTCGAGGTCAAAGTAGTTATTTTTTTGCAAAAAGATAACATTGTTACAAGTTATTAAGGACCATCGTGTCATCATAGGTCAAGCAGAAAAAAAACCAAACCACAGAACCGATTTTGATGAAACTATGGGACGAATCGAAAAGAACGCAATCATCAATCACAAAAAAAAGATTTTTCAAATCGGTTCACAAATGGCGAAAAAAAAATTGGCTACGGAACTTTTACTCAAACCAAAAGTTCGCGCCTGTCCACTTCTTATGATGGATACAGTCGTCGTTTTAAAACCCGTTTGTGTGATTAATGCATTACCCGGTGAATGTCACGCGTGTGCTGTGCTCTAATTAAATCTCTTCCTTTGTCAAGCTATGCTTATTATTTATTTTGGACGATGAATATTTATTAGACCTTCGGCACCAAGTGTCCAGCGCTGAACGGGTTATAAATCTTAAGTCGTGCTGCTACTGGTCTATTTTGTGGGCTTAAAGTTCAAATATTGTTATTGGTGGTGAAGTTTATTTCGTCATAAATAGAGCTACCGTTATAAAATTTCGAGAATTTAGTTAAAAAACCATTTCTGCCAGTGACAGAATTTTTAGAATTGGATCATTAGTTCCGGAGATTACCCCCTACATAAAAACTTACAAACAAAACCTCTTTATAATATTTGTATAGATTATGAGCCGTACTGCCCCCAATGTCATAATTACAGTAAGTCAAAAAAAAAATTGTGGGCACTTTTACTTCGAGATGTTTAAATTTGTTTATCTTGATGATTATAACAGATAGCTTAAATATTTAAACGGATAATAAAAGATACATTTCTGTAAATTAGTCCTGAATACAATATATTTGTTCAATATTGATGGTTTTCTTTTATCTAATGAATTGTATCTATGAGTACCACTTTTATCAGCCTAACTAACACTTTCTTAAACATATTTACAGTAAGTCGGTAAGATACTGTAATTATGACATCGGGGGCAGTGTACTGTAAATGTCACGAACTGTATGGAAGATCTGTCAAGTTACGAATCAACTACCTACCCTTTCCAAGTTACGAATATAAACTCAAATTCGCCTATCAGGCATGTTTTATGTTTATGTTATGATGCCTAAAGCGATCTCTGGTTTAACGGCCTAAGCAGTAGGCCTTACGTTATACTAAAATTGACTGGGATGTATATGTTATTGGCTTAGACCACAGGTGGTCAAACTTAGTGCTGGCCTCGAAGAATTGACACTGCGCGTAGCCACTGGGCATAGCTGTTCAAGAGTAAAATATTAGGCTTTGATTTTTGCCCGAATAATTATGGGCATAGTTAAATTAATTAATTGCAACAGGTGATGTAAAATGTTGTTTTTGATCTTTATTACTACGAGTTTCATACTGCTGATATTTTTAAGCTGTGCATTTCAATCGCCTTGTGATGAACAGCTTTGACTTCAAACATACTGGTCGAGATTGTCAATCATATGGCGCATCAATTGCCGGAATTTGTAGCGAAAAATTGGTCTTCATATGTCGCCTTTAATACGTAGCTTTATATGTCGAAGAAACTCTTTGAATATTACAATTACAATCTAATTGTGCAGTCATTACTTGAACAACCTCCCGACATCTTCAAGATGATTTGAATTTATATTTAACGGATAAATGATATCATACATGATAAATAATTGATGTAGGACGCAATTATGTAAATGATTGTTCTTCATTAAAATTGGATCAAATCCGCTGACAGCACGGAAGTGTACGGTCGTTTTTATCACCTGTTATTGAGTTATGCCTGTCGACCTCGCCCGGCAAAAATACGAGATTAGATTCAAAAGTAGGTGTCATACGTTTGAGTTTATTAGGAGACAGACGACATCTGATTTTATTTATTTAAACTTTTCGAATCCAGAAAAGGTACAAATTCAGACTTAATGCTTTAGTCATTGTCTACCAGTCAACCAAGGGTGGTGGAAAAAAAATAGAAAAAGAGATTGAGAAAGGTGCTTTGACTGAGTAAAAAATTGAAATTTAGAATTTATGCAAGAAAAACAGAAGTGAGTTTCCTTTGTCAAGCTACTGAAGTTCAAAGGGTTTTTCCTTTTTATTTTATAAAAAAGAAAAAGTTCCTAAGTGAGTAAGCAAAAAAAAATATTTTCTCTGCAACATCAAGTCGGTAACGTTTAATTTTTAATACATTACCAATGAAACCGTACAGTAATTTGTATTACTAAAATCATTTTATCAGTCACTTAAAAAATATGACTCACACTTAAAAAGGATGATATAGATTTCAGTAACTCTATAACTGCAAGGACCGCAGCTTCGCCCGCGTGTTGTTCGGTAATTGTACCACGGGATCCAGGTACATCCACCTATCTTTGTGCCAATTTTTATCCAAATCCGGTCGGTAGTTTTTGCGTGAAAAAGTAACAAAAATCCAGACATTCATTTAATTTCATTAATAGGATTAAAGTTTTGTTCTTATCAAAAATAATATGGTCACAGTACAGTGTTAGTCATAAAGTAGTTTTTAAGTTATGCCTACGAGCAATGGCCACTGGCCAATGGTCAATCGGTTTTTTGTAGCACAAACTATCGGTTACAATAATAAAGTGTACATAGTTCTGGACATGACTTGAGATAAGAATGAAGAATGTATTCGAAATTAATTAGCTTGCATGCTTTGTTGTTAGGACCAGGATCTTCTCAATGACTCAATGGAGAATAAATGAGTCTTACTTTGAGCTTATACTGATTGAGTACTTATTAACTGTTGGCCGCGACTTTCGTCCGCGTGAAATTATTATAAAAATATTACATCCCTATTTGAATCGGATTTGTTTTTAAATTTCACCTTTTTCTCCTAAAAACATCAACTATCTGTCAATGAAAGTACTATCCAAATCAGTAAAGCCGTTTTGGAGATTAGCCGGAACAAAGAGACAGACAGGCAGACAAAAATGAAAAAATACGTTTTTTTGTTAAAAGTACCATATGCATTCGGTAAAAACCTGTTATTTTGAAATTACAAACAATCACTATTAAATTTTATTTATTTGTATAGATTAGTAGAACTTATGATTTAGTAAAATAGCTGAGAACTCTGGTTGTTTTAGACTATTTTTTATCTGCCTCGTTGGTCTAGTGGTCGCAAGCGCAACTACTGAGCATGGAGTCCTGAGTTCGATACTCAGGTCGGGCAAAGTGTTATTGGGTTTTTCCATCAGTAATTTAGTAGCAGCCACGGAGTCTGGTTTTTTATCCGGTTGATGGCAATATGCTCACCCCCTATTACATGGGACTTAAACATAACTGGCGAAATGTGGGTGTACTATTAAGTACACCTCTGCCTAACCCTTCGGGGATTACAGGCGTGATGTTATGTTATGTTATTTTTATCTAACCAGTACTAGCTAAGCTACTGCATAAAAATAGTGGATAGAGTAGAAAAATAAGACGACTGAAAGATACTAATGCACTTGGTTCGTTCTGACTTCGAACCGCACTATATTAAAACATGTTTATATTGCCCTTAAACAACCTATTTCACATCTCCATAATATCTCAATATGTATGAACACCAGATAATAATTACACATGCTAATATCTTTATCAACGAAGCGACGGACAACTTTACGGTTCCAATGTTTATTGCCGAGGTAATTGGTATTCGGTATCGGTATCGGTACCGGTATCGAGGTTGCGGCGCGTCACTAGTCGATAAAGTGGAGTGTCAAACAACACGAGCTTAATTAAGGCGTTCAGTCAATTTGATTAAATATACATATTATACGTGAACTTTTATTATGTGGGTTGAGTGTGAGATTTTGTTAAAAGCACCGTTTGGTATGGTAATTACTGTATTTATTACACAGCAGTACGGAAATTGGTGCAAGTTTTTATTTTCAGGCAATTACCAAATTATGGGACAACAGTGGTCGTACAAGGTTTGATTAGTGAATGCTGTGCAACCAAACGGTCGAATTTATTTTGGTATAAGACACGTAGTTCGTAAAGGAACAGGTTAATTTGACTTATTTTGTCTATTCCATGCATTTCTATTGGTCGGAACAGCAGTGGTCATAATAGGTTTGGACCCACCATGGGTTCATTAGTGAATGTTATGGTACCAAATGGTCAAATTTGGTTTGGCACAAGACACGAAGTTAGTAAAGAAACATTATTTGACTTATTTTGTCTAATCCATGCAATTTTATAGTGAAATTCTTGTTCGTTGAAGTCAAAAATACCAAAATGAAATCACTAAGAAGTGCATCCTCCAGACTGTTAGCACGATATAAGTAATATCCATTTAAGATTTTTTAAATAATTTGGGTCTAACAATGGTTACGTCCCATATTAACAGTGAACACAAATGCTGACTATGATTTTTTATTGTTTTTTTTTTAATTTTCCTAACCGAAATACATGGTTTTTTAATTAAAACAATCCCACTGAAGGTCTCTCAGAAATGAAGATGCCATTATTTTTTCAGAGGCTATTAATATGTAACTAGAGCATTTAACACGTAACAACTGCGTCATAGTTGTTTGTTGAGGACAAACACCACGACACGTGTGTTTGAAGCAAATAGCTATGACACAATTATGTTGTTTGATAGTACGAAAGTGTTTTCGGAAATTATTATGAAGTCACCATGTTATTTTTACAGAAATTTTGCGTTTTCGAAGAGCTGGTAAGAAAAATAATTTGGACAGTGATCTATTTTTCATGCGGCCAATGTTACATTAGTGTTTATTAGTGCAGGTTTATTATCTTAATCCTTGTTTCTAATACGTGTCATAAAATTGTAAACAAAGCATAAAAATCATTCATTCATTTATTGACCCAAGTTAAAGTCGACTGTACGACGGCTCTGTTTTTTTTTTTTAAATTGAATGAAACGACTAATTCAAATCTAATCCGGGCTTCGATATTTGATTGAAAGACACACTCCATAAAGCATTCCAATTTCAAACTCATCAACTAACCCAACTGCCACAGACTCAATTCGGACTCGTCATAAAATTCCAATCATTCCGTCATTTATCGGACTCGGGGTACAGACCTCACATGCATCTACATGCCACACCTCACGAATGAGGTAGGTATCCATTTCCACCGGCATGTATCTGTTCAATGAAGTGTAATTACGAATGTTACAAAACACAGCCGCTCCAGTTTCCAGAGGCTGTGTGACAAGGTGTGTGTGTGTGCCGGGATGGTGTGGTGTGAGTGAGGGGACAGTGACCCGAGCTATCTCGAGATCGCAGCCTCCGACCGGCCAGATGCCGAAAGATGTCAGCCAGGTACGGACTAGACGGCTTGATCTTCTTTTTGATTAACTTAATAAAAAGTAAGTTATTATTTAAAAAAAAAAGTGTTAATTTGGACTGCTGAAGTTTGATCTCGGTCTCGTTCTTATGTAAATGAAGTCATTAAAATCAAAATATTTCATCACTTTGATATACAATAATAATATTATGATTTGTCATCATATTTTTATTAAATTATTTAAAACAAAAGCAGTCTGATTTCCATACTTTATCAAAGTCAACAGTGATATTGAAACATCAACACATACAAGAATGGCATCCAATATTAATTTACTGTTCCTAAATTAAGAATTTATTCGCAATAATTATGAAATGTTGATGTCAACAGGTGAAGCAGATAATGTGTCTATTTTGAATATTTGAGTATCATATTTCAAATGTTTAAATAACTTCGGAATCGATCCAATTTATAATCATGTTTTGAATCAAATGATATGCTAATTATATTTTTTTTTGTTTTCAATGATCTATTCTGCATTTCTATTTGGTTTATCTGAATATTGAATCAGAGGTCACTGCATAAGGTTAGATTGGTTGCACAGTTCGTTAACTTAATCAAGTTGTATAAACTAGATTTTGAATTAGAAAAACTTCCATAGGTCATTGGATATCTAATTAATTGCATACGGGAAAAAATGAGCAGGGGCACGATGAGAGTGTAGAGTTAAGTTACTTTTAATAAACAAGTTTAGCTACCGAACTTGAGTTTTCCGTTAAAAGACGTCATGTCATTCAAAATGCCCTGTTAAAGTTCATCTTTCAAAATTGGTTGAATTGTCAATTAAACAAACAAACAATTTCAGTAACACAATGTAGTCACAAAATTGGCAAACCATCACTCAAAGACGAAAGTTGACTTAAAATATGGAACACAAATTCCAGACTCAAAAATTCCAAAACGGAATTCATCTTCAGTCCGTCTCTGGTTTAACCTTTAGCTCGCGGCTATCGCATATAAAAATAAAAGTAGTTGTGTTAATAACGTATTTTTAGTGCGCGTTTGGTAGGGAGCTACCGCAGGTGCGTTGCCCTGCCCCCGCGCAGCCCAGCGCCGCCCCCTGCGCGCGCGCACCGCAATCTTTGTCCGTAATTAATTACGTTTTGGCGATCCTACACGATTGTCTAGGTGATTGGTCGTTCGAGGTTGTTCAAGAATTACATTTTGATTGATAGTGAGATTAAAAAGAAATGTTTTATTACTTCTTCTGTAGCCCAACTTAATTAGATTTGTTAAATGGTTATTTAATTAAATGTTGGCGTAAAATAAATCATTTTTGTTATGCTCAATATTCATTACTGAGATATGAATATGTATCTACATGTCTTTCGGAAATTAGTATCTACCGTGCCTTGAAGATTTTACGGCTGCGAGGTTGACAGTTGATATCAATATTCATAGAGTTTTCTAAAATCGAATTAGTAATATTTAAATGACATAAGGAAAACACGATTCGGCGGAAAGCGCTGCATAATTTCGAAGAAACACCAAAGAAATCCAACTCATCATAGCATTTTTACGTCATAAAGATTAAAAAAAAATTAAATTCTATTATTAGTATGATTATCGGCTGTCGTTCGAAGATGGGCAGTAAATTAGTTCAATGTTGAGGTACAAGATGTCGCTACCGGAGGCACGTCTCAAACGCGCAGGATGGCAGATATTCATCAGACGGGGACGGACGCCTTCCGGCCTGCGCGTGAGTGTCTTATTAGCCTGGCTTAGAAGTCGCCGTCTACAGAGTATGTTGACGCGATGATCTCGAGGGTATGCCGTGTTTGCATGCGGTGGGGACAGGACTGAATAATGATGGATTGTCTTTGGATTTTACTGATGTTTTGGAATTATGTATGAAGCTGAAATAGGCGAGTCAGCTGTCAGAGTTGCGAAGGATCGCGAAGACAGATGGATCTATCTTATTCTCTTATCTTAGGGTACTGTTCATCAGTGAATTGCTGAACACCTGGGGTCTAAAGTGGCCACTTTTGCAGAATCACGTTAAATGTTCACAGTTAATTATATTATGTATTGTCACTTTGTGACCATTTTACGAATTGTAATGTAGTTCATATTTTTATCCTATAATGTTTCTGCTAAAGGGGCCATTTTAGACCCCTTGTGTCTGGAACGAAAATTATTGACGTGTCAAAATTTAACGCAAGTCAAGTGATTCGATTGGGTGTGTTCATTTGTCGCAGTTCCTAACGCGCGCTTGAGATTTTTCCCAGCCAAGTTTTGTGTTGATTTTGTTGCAGAAACCGTCAGCCAGAAAGCAGCACTTTTAGTCAGTTGGAGGTAAAATAATCTAGACGTTAATAAGCTATTCTTTTCTAAAATTATCTGTTATTAATGTGTAAACGACAAAGAAACCGATTAAAAATGTCAATCACCTGATAGGTTACCTTCTCCAAATAAATAATTAAGATGAAGAATGCATATCGATTATTCCATACATTCTCAAGAATGAACTACGTGTCCTTACAATATCTTCAATAACACCTCTACACAACTACACTTTTCAACAGGTACTTAATAACTCATGAAATTAGCATACACCTAAGTTGATGGTGATACCACTGACTGTAATCCAAGTTATGATAAAATTATGATAAGACGAACCACTTAGTACCACAAGAATCGTAGATTTTTTCTCATAATCAGCATCCGATGAGACGTAACGATAGTAGCCGAACATTTTTCACTTCAAAATCAATATGGAGATTATGTTAATTGAATTTCTAATTTTATTGGTAATTAATGCATTAAATTTGTTTATGGTACTTTAATATGTGGAGGCTCTCAAGGAAGTTACGGATTTCTTTTAGTTTCCCGGTTTTTTATTAACCATTTAATTTGATTGCGTTGTCAAATTTATGAAACTTTAGATCTTTTATATTTCTCTATAAACTCACATGGGCTAGGTGTTGTTATTCTATTTAAGTAAACACATCAGCTAACTAGAGATTTGAGAGCATCGATGAGAGATTTCAAGAAACTTGAACAGACTAGCCATAACATCAGCTTCATACTGGTTCCAGCTTTAAAACAGAGTATAGTGACTCTATAATATTGCACTCGGAGTAGACTGCCACGTCTGTGACAGAAATGATTTTTTTTTTTTGGCTGGGAAATCATCAAATAACTCCCCCCCCCCCGCTCTGGCGGCGTGGGAGGGAGTGTCAGACTTTTACTGACTAAAACCCATCCATGTTCCTTCTTTGCCCTTTGTGTTTCAGGGCCGCGGTATCTCTTTCGAACAGTCCCGCAGCCCCGGCAGACATCGGCCCTTGCGGGCTCCTTCCTTTTGCTGCCATCTCTTTGAGGCGCGCGTGGAACACGAACGCGCCGTCGACACGGCCTGTCGTTATAAGCATACGCATAGCTTGACGTGTTAAGTAAAGTTTAGAGATCCCAGCCTTAATTGCACACTTTGGAACAATGACGACATAATATCTTTAGATACCCCTTGATTAGTCATGTATGCCGTAGACTGGATGGAAGATGGGGGAAAAAAGTGCTGGAGTGGAGACCACGGATGGGACGGAGGAATGTGGGAAGACAACCGACTAGGTGGACAAACGGAAGAAACTGGATAGCCATGACACATAACCGTCAAAAGTGGAGAGATTTGAAAGAAACCTACACTCAGCATTGAGTGGCCAAAGGTTGAAGAAGATTAGTCATACATTCTCTTCTAAACTCAGACAATATAGAAACCAATAGCCGTAATTTCCAAATAGATATGCGGCAGTCAAATGCGATCTGCAACTTCCTCTTATAAAGCGGCTGTATCTAATATAAACATGTACGAACATATAATTGGTACGTACCAATATATAATTGTAGCAGCGATACCAGTAGCAGGTGCTGAGGAAATGCCTAATTTTATGACCATCGTAGTAACGATACGTAACTACTTTCAATGATTGCTACTGTCAGTAGGGTTACCTACTATGCGAGCTAAACCTGTTGTTCCAATAGAAAAACTTATCATACATTTAAATAAAAGATAGAATTAATCTTCTTGGTGTCTACTTATAATAATATTGTGCTACTGACAAAGTTGCCACGGATTTGCGCCCAGTTGATGGCAATAGGCTCGCCCCCTATTATATGGGACTTAAATATAACTCCCGAAATGTGGGTTTACCTACTATTCGGTACACCTCTGAGATTACAGGCGTGATGTTATGATACAATTAATCTTCTAGTAAAAAATATCTTTAAAAATTCACCGCTATGTCTAGATTTAAAAAAAATCCTCACTTATAGATAAATGAGAATTTGGGGATGAAAGTTTAAATGACGTCACGTCGATTCATTTGCATTTTAAAAAAAGGCTGAAGAAATCTCAACCCTATACTGAATTATAATATAAACAAAATAAATTAGCCCATCGGATGCGTTAGTTTTCTCTCAACACCTATGGGTGTAATTTATTTTAACCCTTTCCCTGCAGCGCCTCTGTATAGCCGCCTAGTGTTACTTAATTACCATTTTATAAAATCTTTGAATTTTTAGTTATTGCTTTATCATTTCTTACTGCATCAGTAAGTGGGGTCCGCGTGGCTGAGTTTTGGGCTGAACATAACATCTGAACTTTTTTGCCATCGACACGCTAAGAAGAAGATTTATTTATCTTGAATTTAGATGAATTTGAAAACGAAATATTAATGTATAGGTAGCTACATAAAATCCATTAAATGTTCTTTGAAATAGCATGTTAATTAGTAGAAAAAAACTTAGAAATTGGGATTACAAATAGCTATCTCAAGTCTTTTTTTTTACAGTCTTTTATTTAACTTGCAATGTTTGGATGTTTGTTTAGTTCAAATCTTGCAACTGAATTTTAAAACAGTTATCCCCAACCGATTGATCTAGAATTTTGCATACACGTTAAGTTTGGATGACAATGCATGGTTAGCTAAGTGACTTTATTCTAAATCCAATATGGCGGACTCCCAAAGATGGCGGAGTAGTTACTTTTATGCACCCCATGACAAGGCTATGAATTAAAAGGGTATGTTAAAAAAATACGAATTAAAAAATGACGTCACGCCTGTACTTAAAAACTTGTTTAAAAATATTTTTTTTACTATTACATAGCTTGTTCCCATCCCTTTCTCGAACGAAGAAATGCCTTGGAAATATTTTAATTATTTGAAAACTGCTTTTCCTGAAGTCGTCTAGAGTAAATGAACTAATCACTATTCAACTTATCCAACACCACTTAACAGCCATCAATATGTAACAAATTATTACGAAAACCTGCAATATTATTCATGCAAGCCGTCACGCAATATTTATCATAGCTCTAATTATATCTGGGATTAAGATAAATAATGCAAATCTATTGCAATGATAATAAATCTAAGCTTTCTTCGAGTAAAGTGGAGCTATAAGGTTGAAAGTTGCGTAACAGTTCCGTCTTATATCTTAGTGCAATTGAGAAATTGTGTTGCACTTTATGTAATGCAGGTCAATTGATTTTAGTTTTTATATGTAAATAAATGTATTGATTTTTTTATTTACTGCCTCGTTGGTCTAGTGGTCGCAATCGCGGCTTCTGAGCATGGGTGCCTGGGTTCGATTCCCGTGTCGGTAAAAATGTTATTGGATTTTTCCATCAGGAATTTCTCTTTAGCAGTCACGGAGTCCGGATTTGTGCCCGGCTGATGGCAATAGGCTCTCCCCTTATTACATGGGGCTTAAACATAACTGGGGAATGTGGGTTTCTCTTAGGTACACTTCTGCCTAACCTTTCGGGGAATCGAACCCAGGACCTCATGATCAGCAGTCGCGCTTGCGACCACTCGGCTAATGAGGCAGTCAAGAATGGAGAAATTAAAAAATTAAAAAGGTTTAACAGAAAAAAAAAGCCATTCCCGCAGCTTAATGAAAGACCCCGCCACCCATTGTAACACACCACAGTTTTATTTTATTACTATAATCATCTAAAGGTTTTATTTCGCACCATTCAAAACATATTTGCTTATCATTACTTCCAGCTATTCAAAGTTACGCCAGCAAGATAAACGTTCCTCATACCACTCTTGCGCACGCCAGACATCCAGATTGTACTGTAACCTACACATTAATAGTTCCATTCATTGCCAGGTGAAAGTCCTATTATTTACTGGCAACACTAATGTATTTAGCGACAAAGAAACTATTGCAATTTTATTGAGAACCCAAGTATTCCTGTGCTGTCCGTTTTGTTAGTGCAGAATTATGTGAATAGTTTAAATGTTGGAGGCTGTACTTATGGACCTTATGCAGTGGTGATTAGGCTGGTTTTTGTAAGAGTTGTAATTGAGAGAAGGATTCTGTAAAGCGAGGTTTGAATGCAAGCGGGTGGCGGGTGACGCGATTGACAGTGAAATCCATGAATGGGATGGATTTGTAAAAGCATAAAGCAAAAATGCCTCATGTCAATATGATGCTTTAAGTAGTGGCATGGTTTGTTGTTGATTTTGTATGGGATGGTGGAGATTTTACCGCTTCATACAAATTCCACTGACATATTATGTATACCTACATATCGATATCTGCACAATTATGAAATATACAGAAGAGAAGGCTGTAGCCCACCAGACACAATCGCCGTTATTTTCTACACACCTCTGAAATATTAGTATTGAAATATAATTAGGTTTTTTACTTATGTCTGAATTTCATTGCAATATTACTGGAACTCAAAGCCTACCAAACTCAAACAGACTTGAGCAAAATATTTATTGGAAATTGATGAATAAGTTATTTTATTATATTTATTTAGCTCACCAACAATATAATACACTGGTACAAAGATATGAGATACAGCCAATAGACTTACATAAGGATTAGTGTACCAATTTCTTACAGTCGTACTTGCCGATGGATATTGAGTGCCTACTTAAAATTAAATGAGTTAACCAAAGACATAATTATTTTTTCAGACAATCCAGCGTGCCTGTACAGCTTCAGTACACTACGCTGTCAGCCGCACCTAGCATCAAATGTAACATACTCAATAAAACATACCATTTAATTGTGTACACCAGGTATGTGTGAACTGCGAGCGACCCTGTAATACTCTCTAAGCGGTAATGCTGCTAATGTGACGCTAATATTGCCAGTAAAACGACATCATGCCACATAAGACGTTAATTCTGCCAGCAAAGTTATGGCAACACCGTCGTTGCCTGAAAAATATGGTAATGTCGCTAATATGACATTAATATGGCGGGGAAAGTTATTGCGTGTGTCTATGCGTTTGTTTTAGTTGAGGTTTACTTGGAGGCTTAAACTTAAGAAAAGGAAAATTAATAATCTCTGTTAGCCATTACTTATGATTATTATTTAAGTAAGTTTTGTACAAGCGACTATTCGTCATACTGCATCGCCGAATAATTTACTGATGCCACTTTGTTACTTACACTTATGGCTTGCAAGGAGGTGACTGCTGAGATGACGAGTAATAGAGAAGTGTGGAAGAAGAAGACATGCTGTGCCAACCCCAAGTAAATAGGGATAAGGGCAGGAGAGTGACGATGATGACTTAAGCTGATGTACACATGTTCAAGACAATGAATACGAGGAATGTGGAACATGATCACTTGCACATATAATTATCTGGATATGTTAATAATGGGATTTGTTGTCAAGCTTTTGATATTATAAATCTATCAGCTTGAAATCTAGACTTATGTATTTGACGGACCTTCGTCATTAATGTGTTCAGGTACAGGCAGTGTAGGTAGTACGAAGTGAATAATAATCGGTCGCAAAATATCAGTATAATTCGAAATTATTTATAGCAAGAAACAAAACTGAATTATTTTCTCCTTGACAATTACAGAATGATTTTTTTTTCCATCACCTCCAATGCATGGAATTAATAAATTCTGTGTCACTACATGTCTAAGCTTCGATGTAGAATACAGACCTTCCTAATAAAGGGTGTAAAAAGAACCTTAACGAAGCCGAAAGGCACTTGTTCTCCCCGTCATTGTGATCATTTTTTTGTTCTGGACCATACCTGGGAACCTTCTAGTTACGGAGATATTGGAGGTCAAAGTTCCAATTTTTTCACAAGTTTTTTTTAAATACTACTTTTTAAGGTTTTAACTTTACTTAAATTACCTCCATGACCCTTTTACTATTCATAGCATCCATCAGCACCAAGTTTTGAGTACGTTACATTGAGTTTTACCGTAAAACGTGATTTTTCACCCAAAAAAAAAAGTCGTTTCCCAGCAATAATAATTGACTTATTTTGATGTACAGACTGCTTGGTTGACGGCTTCGTGAAGGGTCCGTTTACACCCTGTATATTTATTTCTAAGTCTAACCCAACCCGTCTTTAATTTAAACACAGCGTCGGCAGAAGGCTTGCTTAAAATTCAATAGCCATGCATAAATCTGGTACAATTAATACCAATATATTGTAAAATTAATTGGCCACTGATAATATGTAAATGGCCGCGGTACTTTGTTCTCTGATCTACATAAACATGTGATGATAGCCTCCGTATTGAAACTATGTATTTTTTATTATTATCTATTTACATAATACTTTTGAGGTGGGAAGATTTTTATTGTGTGTAATAAATTAGAAAGACTGCCTCGTTGGTCTAGCGGTCGCAAGCGCGACTGGTGAGCATGAGGTCCTGGGTTCGATTCCCGGGTCGGGTAGTGTTATTGGGTTTTTTCATCAGGAATTTTTCAGTAGTCTGAAATTTGTGCCCGGTTTATGGCAACAGGCTCGCCCCCGATTACATGGGACATAAACATAATTGACGAAATGTAGGTGCACCTACTTGATAGGTAAACCTCTGCCCAAACCTTCGGGGACTGTAAGGCGTGATGTTATGATGTTATGGAATTAGAAAAAAAATATGGCTTAAAGTTTGAATTTTTTTTTTTGAAATAGTATAAATCCGTAATATGGATCTATAGGACCTCCGCTTGAGGGCAGCCTATGTTTACTTGTCTAGCAGTGGGTATATTTCGGCTTACTAACTGACTAAAAAAAAACTGACAAAACGATTTTGGGCAAAAATTCGATTTCTTATTTTTTTTATGTTATTTAATTATGTCTATGCTACTTACAGTCGAAGACTTGATATTAACTGCTAATATTTACCTGTAAACAAAAAACAATATGTTAGTCACAACACAAAAAAATCTTCAAATTCTAATAAAGCTCTGTTCACACCAGCGCGGCAGCGCATTAAGTCTATGGGTTACATTTTATTCAGTTTCGAAACAATTCGTTTAAATACTAATACATCCATAACGATGGAATACCAATGATTAAACGTTCATTTGATTAGTTAATTAGTAGTTCATGTTGCTATCAAGTTGGACTACATAGCTACTTATTCGCTACATTGTACGTACATTCGAAGCGCGAGTGATATTAAATGAATTAAAATATTCCTTCACTTGATATTGCACATTGCAAATGTATATAAATTACTACTGTATAATCTCTTTGGAGGAAGATAGCATTAAATATTTTAGAGATCTCAGTTCAGACATTTTTCTACATCATTTGAATTACATATTTTGAAGAATTGTTGAGGAAAATACCAGTGTAACTTTTTCAATTCATATGTACTTACTAAGTTTATCTTGGACATCTCAGATCGTTACGATAGTGTAGGAACACATCCTGAGGAAACCTGGACTTATAATTAATATAAGTCTAAAATCGCAAACCCGTCTTGAGCAAGCGTGGTGATCAGTGCTCGTTTCTTCTCTGTATGAGAAGAAGCTTTTGCCCAGCAGTGGGACAGCAAAAGGCTGGTATTATTATTATTATTTGAGTAAAATCATGTAGATAATATTTACGTAGATAAACACTATTTCCTTGTTGTTAGGTTAAATTCCATTCCAACTAACCGAGTTGTCGTAAATCTAAGACTCAAGTAATCATATTTTTATCTATCAAGGAAATAGCTCGAGACACTTTACTTTAAATATCTCAATACAATTTCCCATTTCTCAGATAACCACAGTAATAAACCGATTAATATTGCAATTAACAAGAGAGAGTAACAATTACAATTTTATTACTGAAAAGCTTAAATGAAACCCGATCGAAATAAATTTCATACGTCTTTTAAAATCAAACATTAAATTAATGTTTAATTCGTTTATCTGGATCGTGCACTTTCGAAAACATTTTGAGTGCACTTTCTAGTACATTTATAATATGTCATAAGTTTCTTTTTCTGTCACGATGCGCGTGTTAACTTGGTAATTGTATAAATTACTAATTAGTTCAAACAAACGCCTTCTTTGCACACGTACGGCCCTGAAAGTTTTAATAATATCTCCGACAGAGAGTAAAAACTCACTTCTGATTAAGACCGATGAAATACCTGTCCAACGTAATCAAATGTAAACGGACCCTTGACGAAGCCGTCAACCAAGCATTCTGTACATCAAACTAAGTAATTTTACGCAAAACTTTTTTTTTGGGATGAAAAATCACGTTTTACGGTAGGACTAAATGTAACGCACTCAGAATATTGTGCTGGTGGATGGATTGAATAATAGTACGGGGGTCGTGAAGGAGCTTAAAGTAAAAATCTTACATTTAAAACATGTATTTAAAAAAAACTTGTGAAAAAGTTGGAACTTAGACCCCCAATATCTCCGTAACTAGAAGGGTCCCAGGTATAGTCTAGAACAATAGAAATATCGCATTGACGGGGAGGACAAGTGCCCTTCGGCTTCTTTAAGTTAAGAGTCTTGTTACACCCTTTATACAGTGAATAGAGACACTAATTTTTCGACGGGATGTAGATTTCTATCAAATATTATATTATGAAGGCGTTAAAATTTAAATATTACTGATTGACAGCCACCAGAAACTTGCAACCAGCAATCACTTACAACAAATAAAAAGAAATTGCCTTCATTTATTTTCCAACGTGTCATGTCCACGAATCCATTCAGTTGTTTTAAGCCTGAGGCTACAACAGCGAACAACAGTTGCAGTCGCTCATTGTTAAAAACAATTCATTGTGTCGAAAGTCGCGACACGCAGTGAGTGGCGGCAATTAGGTGATTACAGTATTATTGTTAAGGCGAGGACACATTGGAGAGGAATTACTACGTTGTTGGAGCGACTGCCGTGGCGGGTGAAGTCGAATTAAAAAGTTAAGAAATGCCATTTAATTTATGACAAGGAGCGGTTTTAAGGAGTACGAGTTGTTCGTTTCATAATTTTTTTTTGAAGGAATCTTTTTGTAACGCCATGAATGATCAGTGTTGTAAATCACTGATACTATAATTTAAGTAGGTAACTAGTATAAATTATATTTTTATCGGCATAATAAGACCCACCGTTTCATGAATTCTCGAATATTTCATCAGATGTCAAGTCAGTTAAAATATAATGAAATTAAAGATAATTACTTAAAACAACATAAAATTATTTCCATAATTATAAAACATGCCTAAAACCATTTAGAATTAATTAAAATGAACGCCTGGCATTCAGTGTCCCATAAAAGAACATGCAACATTCAGATTTATCATTTATCTATCTCAAATCTCAATGCAAAGCTCGATGAAACATATTAATTAATTTTCTTGAATGTTAATTGAATTTACTTTCAAACAGGTGGACATTCTTATGTAAACATTGAACAAGATTTGAATTGATTATCTTTTCACGTTTGACACAACATTATTATAACTTTTTTCCATATTTTTTTTTAATTAATCAGGCAATTGCGACCCATAATTTACCTGTGATAAGAATAATAATTTTATTTTAATTGTTACAGTACAGATATCACCTTAACGCTAAAATAATAATGATTTATTCAGTAATGTGAAAATCGGTTTATTTGATCAGTAGACCCCAATTTATGGTAGTCTTCAAAATAATTCTAAAAATGGATGCAACCACAAATCGAACAAAATACACTAGGCATTTTTTTCCTAGTAGTAAAACGGTGTGTATTCAGCCTTAGTTCAGCAAAAACACTAGATAATGATATAAGAGGCGCACGTACGGTCAGTAGGACTGATTATCACTAATGACAGTGATTTAAGAGAGAGGACTACTGTGACTGGAACAGGGTTAACTAAAATAACACCTGCTACACAATGTGGGGCAATTGCAATCGGTGTTTTGACATTAAATCGTGACATTTGTGTCTTTTTGGCTAATATGAAAGACCGATTCGAAAAGTGGTAGGGATAATAAATCATCCTCTGCTTAGCCTTTTCCCAACTATGTTGGGTCAGCTCCCATCCTAACCGATGTAGCTGAAATCCTAGTATTTTATATGGAGCCACTTAGATCACCACTTACCACTTAGTTCTGGGTGTATATGATATCCCTTGGTAAGACTGGTTGTCAGACTTTCGGGCCACTGATTTAACCTTGAGGATTGACCCGTGCGGCTGTTATTATTTAGCCTAGGTAATAAGATCATATAAAAACATGGGCTGAATTGAAACTACAGCGCCATTTTCATACAAACTCAAAAATCTACACTTCAATAAAACTATTATGTAGCGCTTAGGTAGGTACTTAATTCAATCGATAAGTTCAATAGTTCGCTCCATAGAACTAAATCTGTCGAAATAAGTGTTGAACTTCGATTCAAAATTACCATAAAGAAAATAACCAAGGTACAACACTATTTACGAAGTAATGCAATAAAGGCGCGACCACACTAATGCGTTGGCGGCGCGGCTCGTTACCGCGGATTAGTCGCGCCTCATCGCGACATTTGAGCGCGCGTGAATCACATTTATTGTGACAACAAAATGTTACTCCAACTTTGACTTTAATATCCGCTTGCTTCAGATAAGTTTCTTAGGTCTCCTAAAATTACACGATAAAGATCTTTACGCTAATTGAATTCATATTACAGGAATATTTTACACATTTTGAGGTTATAAACTGTTAAGCTCGGTAGCACTTCGTTAGTAGTTAATAGACGTGTTTTCTAGTCAATTAAGTGGATTATTTCTTTAAGTTTGGTTATTTATAGTGATAAAAAACGCTGTTCTAAATTAAGAAAACCCACTGCAAACCTTACCGTAATTCATTTAACTTTCTCCCTTCTTCTTTTCGTAGACTTATCTAAGTTAAGGTATAAAATAGGACACTCTATTACATTTTGTAACATTATAATGAGCTGCAATTTGATAAACATGTGTACCTTCAAATCCATCAGCCACGGCTCTTCAAACGAATCGCTTGTAAGGGCTAGTGAACACGCGCGGTTGTCACGCCTGCGCCGAACGTAATCACGCGGAACCAACGAGATGTGACCGCGTAAAACAAAAATTAGCTTTATTGTAAACGCCAACAGAACTTTCTTTGTTTCTCTGAACTCATACGAATAAATTTTTAAATGACCTATTGCATTGATATAATTGAGAAATCGATCTGGATAAAATGTACTAGTTTATGATCGCGGCTTCGCCCGCGCGGAGTTCGGTAACTGTCCCACAAAAACGTACTACCGCGGTAAAAAGTATCCTAGGTAGGTTATAGACCTATAAATGTGCCAAATTTCATCGTTATCATTTCATCAATCGTTTAGTCGTTTTTGCGTGAAAGAGTAAAAACATCCATCCATCCATCCTCACAAACTTTCGAATTTATAATAGTAGTAAGGTATAAAATGATTGAAATTTGAACAAACTTCAAAAAAAAATCTACTATATTTTTTATGGTTGTTCCATAGAATTTACTTTACGAACCGGAAGAAGAACCATGTGTTTATAACATGGGTATTGCAGGGAATGCGAGTGTCCATCATACTATTCGCTACATATTTTTACTTCAATCTATAATCGGATTACTGCTTTAGTAACACATAACATTTTTGCAGCGCAAACCCTCATGGGGGTAAATCATGCATGATATATCGATTCAACTACGTCAGAATTGATGTGCCACGGACCACGGTAAAAGAGCAATTTCGAACAAATCGTTAGACGAGCGTCGTCGATCGTTCGTCGCGCGTGCGGTGCCTGTCATAATCATGCGTGTCTGATTTTGATCGCGTAAAACAAAACTGGCCTTTATGTGCCGTGAACGTTGTGTCGTAAATCATTTTTAATATACGGAAGTTTAAATTTCTATGTCACGCATTTTTGTTTTTGATAGAGAATACGTTGATGTATTGAAGTGACGCTGCTTAGATGCACTTTACTGATATGGTGGGTATAGTTAAAAAATAATGGGGTTTAGAAGCATGCAAGTCGCAAATACTTGTCGGATATGTCAGGATTTATTCCGTGGGCAGAAGATGGGTTTCGTGCCATGAAAACACACTGGGTGCGATACACACATGTTGTTTCTAGCAAAACTAACGAATTACTTGAGATTACAACTTAACATAATAACACGGAGCACAATGAATCTGACGTTCTATCTACAGTTCCAAGACGTCTCAACTCCGCCGCGATCAGACATTGACTGTCGCCCTCGAGCTGAACATCAGGGCTCTGCAGAAACACGTTGTGCTGTGGGTAGACTGGTAAGTAGATCACTGGCGCGTTTGCCGATTCATTTTATATCCGTACTAACGACCGGATTCGACATTCATAATATAATATTGTTTGTTTGACATTAGGAATTTAGTATCTAACCAAGTACAGATTGAGTACAGGATTACTGTTAAGTGTATAAATGCCCATAAGTGTTGGGAAAAATCCAACATTTAGTTTCTGGCCCGGTTAAACCAAAAGTCTCTAAGGATAAATAAGGTTTACAGTTTCTGTGAAATATAATTGCAGAAAGTACTCAGTTATGAATGTTAAAACCTTGTACGACTTCTTACCTCGACGAATCAAAAGCAAGATGCAACTTTGCAATAACCTTCATAAAAAGATAATATAACGCGTTTTTATGTTTTAATTTCAAAAGTGAATCTTTATGGCGCTTCTGCATTGAGTTTAACTGTTAACTTTTTTTGCGAAAAAATCATGCGAAGCCGTTACTCGATGAAGTATTAATTTGTTTTTATCGTAGCTTTTAATGTGATGTCGTCAAGTACAAAAAGTGTTATTTTTTACTGTTTTTGCTTGCAGTGTGAAAATGCATGTTAATTATTTTTTTATTCCAATATTTTTGCTTATTATCATAAATTACAAACTACCAGGTATGTAGCTGCCCTTAATTAAGTGGGCTAATATTTGTGGTCTTCATAAAGCAGCTGAATTTGCTCTTTTATAATCCAGATTTACTTATATTTTATTATTGAGACACTTCATAATCTGCCTAATTGAGCGACAGTCGTCTTTGAAGACTCATCATCATCTGCCTTTACTTTTCCCAACTATGTTGGTATCGGCTTCCAGGAATACCGGTTTGGATGGAGCGACTGCCTATCTGACCTCCTCAACTCATTACTGGGTAACAAGATACCCCTTGGTAAGATTGGTTGTCAGACTTTCGGGCTACTGACTGCCTGTAAATATCGACTTTGAACATTATTTAGGCGAAATAAGTCAAAAGTAATGTTTAAATAGAGCCTTTGATTTAATTTAAAGACTAGACCATTGTAAAACAGGATATAATAAATTACTAATAGCTGGAAAGCTGCAGCTCTTTTGCCGTTTTGTATTCCAATCACCTGCTAATTGGCGCCATACTGACGAGTATTAATAAAATCATACGTAACATTTACACTTCACACGCATCAAAGGTTCTTGATTTTCTAACAGCAGCAGCGAAGTGTTAACAGATTGCTAGATATCAATGTAATTTATTGAGTGAAGAAAAGCGAGAAAATTTATGACAACATTTTATGAGCATCTTCACAACTCGCGTTAGATTGGTACATGAACAGAACGAGTGAATAAGGAACATATTATACAAATAAATAAAATTGAAGTATCTGTTTGTAATATCAAAACAGCTTTTTACTGAATGCATATGAAAATATTTACGGCACTTATAACAAAAACACTTTTTTTTTAAATTTTTGTGTGTCTGTGTATTTGTTTGTTGTTTGGCTTTGAGGTTTCAGGAAAAAGGCTTATATGTAGAGGTAACTGCAGTGCGTAGTACCTACTCGCTACCTACGGCTTGTGTTTGATCATCTATCAGAATAGAAGTATGAACGTGGATAAAGCAAACGGATTATATCTTTAATAGGATCGTCGCAATTAGCTTTCGGAAGTTCTACAAACCTACCTCCAAGGAAGTTTTTTTTTAATAATATTTTATTTCCTTCAAGGTAGGTACAAGAATTTCTTAATCTAATAACAATTTAAATCGTAGTTTAGAGGTTGTACGCACATAGAATTATGGAGTTCTCTAACTCCTAAACTAAGTCAAGCTTGTAAAAGCGAAAAAAAGAAAAAGACATGATTTGTATGTTTTTGTTAAATAAAAGTAGAAAAAATACAAAATAAAGTTCCCATGTCCTCACTCTTATCTTCTTAGAACATTTAAAGAACACAGCAATAAAAGAATCGATGTGACACGGAAAGCTTGCGCGGCGGCTTAGGACGCTGAGCGGCCGAGCCCAGCTTTCACGGTTTATTTGCATCGTAAAAGCTTAAAGAGACATCCCTACCGGTGTCCCCACGAACTTACTCACGAATAAAAAAAAAAAACTTCTTTTACAACCTCGCGTAAACATTCGCAAATCGAGGGAACCAGAAATAGTGAAGCTACATATATCGATTTCCCCCTCATATCGATTACTATCGATACCACTTTATTACTAGAAAATCGATTAAATGGATCAATAATGTTTGAAACAGTTTAGTACATCGTAAAATAATTTTGCGGACACCATAGTTAATAGCTTGTTTACTCTACTACGTCAGTGTCCACTCTCCAATTTAATACGTCCGCAATTGTAAACTTCATTTGTGTTAACATTCTATAAAACTTTATGGTAACGCTGTAGCCATTAAAACAAACATGTACCGTCGTATAAAAGTTAACGGTTCGCGTGTCAGGAGAATACGGAACAATCTCTACAGTTAAATTAGATTTACGTCGACGACACATCGCGTGGTGTTACGATTACACGAGTTACATAATACGACACTAGAAATAATCGTAAGTGAGTAAACAAAGCACTTCTCTATGCATTAATAAAGCTATACGCCAGTGACGGCCGCAATAACATGTCGAATTTACGACAACCGTTAGGGCTTGACATAAAAGTCGATATAAAGGCGTTTTTATCGATACCCGCAATCCGCGGCTCGTTACTGACTCGATAATTTCTTCATTTTCATAAAATAAGTATCGGGTTATATCGAGCGAGTCCAACTTTGGACCAGTTTGTTTTTATTATTGCGTAATACTTGTCAGACGTTTTGGTAATTAACTAGAATTATCGTAAAAGTCAATGTTTTAAGAACGTTTTCGTATTAACAAGTCGACTGATAGTGATGTAACGCTAATCTATTCGATGTCAAAGCCATTCGTTATATTGAAACTAATAAACAGAAAAATGCCTTAATTGATTCTATACGATTGATATGATGTTTACGCGAATATTATACGTTACATTCGAACTAATTTGATGAATTATGTCGTAGTTATTTATTTTATGGGGCATCTGGTATACTTTATTATGATTGTAATGGTTAAATGATTCAGTATTTATACAAACAACATGAAATATGTTTTTTTATCCACTTTTGCTCAAAAAATACTTTTCAAGGGGGACTTGTATGTGAAATATTTTTCAATATTTAATACATACATTGTAGATCTACCAACTAGCCTTAGTTTTGATTACACAATTACATAAACCCATTTTGAAATAATGGTCCATTACTCAGAAGTGCTTTAACATTTAGGTACTAATTAAGGCTGGTAATTCGATCGAATGATACCGTAATTTTGATAGTTAATCGATTGTTCTACTGTACCGGTAGCCACGCTATAACATTAGGTGAAAGTCTCAATTGTGGAGCACTATTATTTTATATAATTGAGAAATGTGGTATTTACTGTGTTCTTGAAAGGTTTTTTTATATTGACTGGAAAGGTCTTTACTGTCAAAAGAAGTTAGTTAATGACTTAAAATTGAACCAAAATATCATAAGTTACATTGCAACAAAGCAACTTTCATCTGACAAGTCAAGTCATCCAGCTCTGGTTTACTAATTATCTTATTATGATTTACTAACTGCCAAATATCCTACAAAACCACGAGTATACGACGGCACGGTTAGTGCAGTGGCTGAGCGATGGGCTGCTAAGCCGCGTGTCGCGGGTTCGATCCCGGAACGGGTCAATATTTGTATACTACAACAACAGCAACTACCTACAGGTAGTTGTTCCGGGTCTGGCTGTTTGTGTATGTGAGTTTAAATTTTTGAAAACGCTCCCACGACACATGAGAAATGCCTAGTGTGGGGCAAAGCATACTAAAAAAAAAATCAAGACATGATTTATTTCTAAATCATACTGCTTGAGTTTTGGCAGAAACTTTACGATCGGCCTGACATCATCCCTCTGCACCCCATGAGCATGTGATGCGAAGGAATGAAGAAAATATCGTGAGGAACGTTTTGAGTATGAATGTGGATGGCTATAAGAGTAGAGGAAGACCAAAGAAACGATGGATGGACTGTGTGATCGATGATATGACTAGAAAGGAGATGACTGCTGAGATTAAGAGTAATACGCCGACCCCAAATAAATTGGCATAAGAGCCGGAGAATGACGATGACGAATTAACTTCTAAATCCATCAAACTCGTCATTTCCTTTATCACGATGAATCATAAACCTTAAGGTATATTAACAATTTTTATAGTGTTATATCGCAAAATAATGTCATAATTATCACATTAGCAACTATCAGTAATATCCGAAGGCAGTTTGTTACCTGTTTTGTTACCAAGTTGCAGAACTTGTATGGAAGTAACTTTAAGACTTATGAACGGAATAAACATACATTATCTGAAGTCGCTTTTGCTTTCTATAGTGATAAGCTCTGGCGCCATTTATAGAAGTTGCTAGTGCAGCTTGTCACATTAATTGATGTCGCTCAAGCAAAAGGTCTTTTGTTGGAGAGGAAAGCAGTCTATGCAAAATGAGACTGTTTACGGAAATGTATAGTGTGAGTAGGAAAGTTAGAATCTAGCTTCAGATTAAAATATTTAATGCCGGTTTAAATTAGCTGCTTCTGATTGCAAATTACGTCCAATTAATTAATTAGGGGCGGAGTATAGGAAATCCTTATTTTATTGTACCTCTTTGCTTGTCTACACCGACTTAGCAATTTTTTCTTTCTTTATCGTGTGGTTAGTGCCTAACGTGATGTTAAAGTTTTTATGCCGCCCGTGGGCCTTTGACTTGGCTTTACATGTCATCGTAAAGTATCTCTCTGGCATGCTGGATTCCTCATGATGTTTTTCATCACCGAAGCAAGTAATAATTATACAATGCACACATGAATCCGAAAAATCTGAGATCCGTGTCTTGGGTTCGAACTCGAGACCTATGACTTGGCAGTCCAACGGTCACACCACTAGGCTATCACTGCTTTATCAGCGCTGTCATCAGTCTAGAGACAAAATGATCTAGAATCTGGATTGAAAAATATAAAGCCTATGGAAACCTATAGATCTTCTCACAAAAAAGTCACCATACGACTCCTATAAAAATAAATAATTACAACTAAAGACTACAGAACAAATGACTACCACTTATCGATATTTAAACGCTTCGTTAAAAAAAGCAAAAGCAAGCTCTTTGTGCGAAACAGTGAGTTTTTGCAAAGTAAAAGGAATGCCCCCGACTGTCCATATACATACATACATATACATAACGTGAACGGGTTCCGTGGAGGTCATTAAGGTTATATTCGGGTTTCCGTGAGTGTACATGAGTGTTTATGTCGCGTTAGTGTGGGGATTCGGTAGTCAGGGCTGCCAGTGTTAAGTCGGGGTAAAGGTATTTTCATTATCTTTATAGTAACTATACAAGTCCAAGTATGTTAACTGCTGGAAAACGAGTGACTAAGGATATTATAACGTCATCCCCAGGCAAAGAAAATGGTTGGATTGTGTGAAGATAGTATTCATATAATTTTCACACAATCCAACCATTTTCCATTTTTGAAAAAGGATTAAAAGATAGCGTGACGGTTGCCCAGGGAGTCTAGCAGTAAAAAACGTGTTGCGCCAACCCAAGGTAACGTGGGGTACGAAAATGATGGTTATCAAGCTAACAATTAACCGAAGGGAGGGATGAGATGAATTTAGGATTCCTGAGTACATTCCACAAGCCAAGGACTATTCTACTCGTAACCAGCTCATTTGACAATCTGAATATGAAAATGTCGATCGTTAGCCGTCGTCTTAATAAACAAAATCATTTTGTCGCTTCTTGTGATACCAATAACTGCAAGAAAAGGTTGTAACCTACTTGATTATGGCCGAGGATCAACTAATAACAATAAATTTAAAAATGATTCGCACTAAAAATATACTGCGGAAACTTTTACTACAGCCCAGAGCATAATGTTTCTTCGGAACCGCGTATCTTATAATCAAAATACTCCAGTTTACGTACGACTCCCTAAGTTCAGTCGTAAACAGGGCTATCACCTCAAATGGAGACGTCTGGATACCGAAATTATATCAAAAACATTAAAAACGGAACGGTGAAAATAAAAAAAGGCAAATATTTTAATTGTGTCGTAATTTTTAGTGGCAATTTCGTTTTAAAATATTTTTAAAGTAATGCCTTTCGTATTCGTAAAATTGCCAAACGATAATGTATCGCAGTTTTCAATTTTTCTCTCGTGTTATCGCAATATCGGTGACCTCGATTAACCTTATCGGGTTCTCGGGTAGTTTGAACGAGCCTTCAATTTTTATTGTACTGACTTTGTTATTGACTTTGGTTATACTTTTTCATTGCAGAAGAATGTGGCGCCTTCGTGACTTGAGTACTTAAAGTAAAGTATGTCCCATACAAGGATTGGCGTTTATACAAGATACACGATTGGCAACACTGGAGAGACATGTTTTATTTTTAATATCTGTTGAAAACTGGATGACAAAAGATCATCTAAATATATAAAAGCGAAAGGTCACTCACTCACTCACTCATCACGAAATATCGAAAACCGTTTGACGTATAAAGATGAAATTTGGCAGGGAGGTAGTTTATAGTTAGTAGATGTCCGCTAAGAAAGGATTTTGGGATAGGGCCGGATTAAGGAGGTCTAAGGGCTATCGCAAGTTTGTATGAAAGTCCTTCCTTTTTTGTGCTACAAACTTGAAATTTGGAAGGGAGGTATTTATCGCGGACGAAGTCGCGGGCAATTGCTAGTTGTCGATAATTCTGTTGACTATTAAATACAACCTATCTTTACAAGATCTTTCTTTTAATTTATCTGTTGAACAGTACTTAGGACTAAAGGAATGTCGTTAACTAAACAGTAAACCTATCGACATCGTGTTTGAACGGTAGGCACGCAAAAAGCGAATTCAATTAACCTTAAAAGTCATGAACTTGACCTTAGCAGTCAAGTGGTTCTGCTGTTTGTCAAGTAGGTTCTGTATGACGGAATATGGTGGAGTGTTTTCTAGGAATCTTCAAAAAATTTGATTTTCTGAACTAGTTTTCGTTTCGAGCCTCAATGGTCTTGTGTTGAGCATAAGGTCCTGGTTTCGGTTCCCAGGTTGAGCAAAGTGCTATTGAGTTTATCCATCACTCATTTCTCAGTACCAGCCACGGAGTCTGGATTTGTGCCCGGTTGATGGCAATAGGCTCGCCCTCGTGGATTACAGGTGTGACGTTATGTTATGTTATGGCTAAAAGTCGTGAACCTGATCCCTGCAGGCAAGTAGTTCTGGTGTTTATCAAGTAGGTTCTGAATGAGTCGAAGGAATATGGTGTGGGAGCCATAAGTGACCCCATGCGTGTGCGCATCTGTTATGAAATAACAGTCCACTCATTCAAGTTTTGAGAGTCAATGACAGCTTGGTATATTGGTGGATCAGTTTTACGTTGGGTTCTGTATACGAGTATCTTAAGTAGGTAGTTTCCTATTTGCCTTAGCACATATATCTAAAATAAAAATACATTTAAATATTTAACAGTATTTTTAAGAAGATAGGCAAACATAATGACTATTCCTAACTATTATGAAACCTACCATTTACGTCAAAACGTATCTAAACTGTTCCCTAATATTTTCGTAGTTATCGAATAAACTCATTTTTTTCAATGGTGGTTCCATTGGATAAAATGAGTTTATAAGACTTGAGAAAGCATGATAGTCGATAGTATAGATAGGTAGTAGGTTCTTAATTCGTTTCTGCAATTAGGAATTTAACATTTAAAAACAAATATTACTAGACCACCTTGATCACCATTACGGAACTCCAAAATAAACCTGACCGCGATACTAGGAACTATTTGGATTTTCCATTGACACTGTCACTCCACAAATAACAGAGGTGGCAAGGCGCGGCGCGTGCGCGACCCACGCACACATTACCAATGTAAATATCATAGCAATTCATATCAAGCAGATAGGAAAAAATGACAGACTGGTTTTTGTAGAGCTTTTTTGTGTTGGTGTCAGAAAAGGAGGATTTTTGGACGGTGATAAAAAAATGTAGTGGCTCGGTAGAGGGTGCTTTTTGATGGAGAGGGATAAAGAGGGAGAGGTTTTAAATATCTAAACCGAACTCGGATAATATCATCTGCCTAGCCTTTTCCCAACTATGTTGGGGTTGGCTTCCAGTCTAACCGGATGCAGCTGAATACCAGTATTTTACAAGGAGCGACTGCCTATCTGACCTCCACAACCCAGTTAGTACTGGGTAATACGATACCCCTGATAAGACTGGTTGTCAGACTTTTTGGGCCACTGACTACCTAACGACTATCAAAGATCTATAAATGAGACCCGGGACCAACGGCTTAACGTGCTTTCCGAGGCACGGAGGAAACTCGGTATTTAATGGGTGGTCACCCATCCACAGACCAACCTAGGTAAGCACGGCTTAACGTAAAGATCGACCCGAGCGGCTGATATTATTTAGCCACGAGCTCCTAAATATCTAAACCGAACTCTGATAATAATAAGGTTTTATTCATTCACAAAAAAACTTTTTCAAACTAGGTAGTGACTTAGTATCTACCAACTGAAATGACTTTGTAGCTACCTAACCTAAAGTTGAACTAGTTGTCCAGACATTTATTTGAGATCTGCATGTCCATAACCCAATGAGTGTCTCCAGTCTAGTCTAGTGTGTGTGTGTATAGTTTAGTGCTGGAGTGGAGACCACGGACGGGACGGCGGAATGTGGGAAGACAACTAACTAGGTGGACAGACGATCTCATTAAAGGCGCCGGAAGAAACTGGATAGCCATGTCATATAACTGCCAAAAGTGGAGGCATTCGGAAGAGACCCACACTCAGCTTTGGGTGGCCAAAGGTTGAAGAAGTGAGAGAGAGTCTAGTACAGTTAGTCTAATTAAGCAAGTAAAATAATGACATATTTTTCGAAAAGTTATGGCTCCCGAGTCTAACGCCCGTTCACCAACCGGTAGTAGCCACTTAGCCACAAGCACACGCAATCTAACTTTTCATCATTACGGGGGCTCGTAAATCATGGCTGAACACAGGCCTGGGGGGCTCAATGATCGATCCTGTAGAAATATGGCTGTAATTACCACGCTTGGCAGGATCGGTGATTATTGCGTGGTATTATTAGTTCGATTGCTAGCTCGTCTTCACGATCATTATGATTATATAGAAATTGTGAGCTTAATTACTTATCCCAGTAAGTAATTATGCGATTATAATTATTTTAATTTTAATGCTGTGTATCTGTTAGTTAGTTTTAGGCAGTCTTTTAGTTTTGTTATTTCAGGCAGTCGCTCCACGTAAAATACTGGTATTCAGCTGCATCCGGTTAAGACTGGAAGCCGACCCCAATATAGTTGGGAAAAGGCTAGGCAGATGATGATCTGTTAGTTAGTTTTAACTGTTACTCAATACGTTTAAGCGTATTTGTCGGAGTGGGTTGTTATGATATTAACCGAATATTTTTGAGTACCTATCGAATAAAGTTAACGTGTCGAATCAATTATATGTTATTAGCATGAGGTCCTGGGTTCGATTTTCAGTTTGGGAAAGTGTTATTAGGGTTTTCCATCAGGATTGCCTTAGTAACAAACGGAGTCCGTGCTCAGAAGATTTCAGTAGGCAGTAGGCTTATTACATGGGGCCCAGGGGTTAGGTACCGCCGTATCTAAGATATGCGGGGTATACACGGGTCGATTTCCGCCGCACGAGTAGAGGAGCATCCGACTTTAGCCGCACGGCGACCGGCCGCATGCGGCTGGTGACTAAAATCGACCGTGTCAGTAGTCAAGTCGCAGGCGATCGCCCGCCGCACGAGGGCTGTTTTGCATTCGTCAGCCACTTGCAATTTAGTCAACTGTGTAAATGGGCTAGCGATGCGGCCCGTGTAAATCCCCCAATATGTGGCCCTGTAGCAATAAGGCTCCCTGTTGTGTGGAGGAAAATAAACACAAAATCTTCCTCTAACCTTACATTGTTATTGATAAGAGGCTCGTAATGAGTAATTAATGAAAATTTAACTTATCGCGGCTCAAAAAGCTCAAATTTTTCGTACGTTGTCACAGTTAGCAAGAGTGGATTTAAATGTGGCCCAACGAATTTGTCACTAGCTGTTTGCTGGCCGTATCAAAACATTTAAGTATTTAGTGTTAGTTCATACTTGAACTATGTTAAATTATTGTCATATTATGCTAATGATCGGTCCATTTCATTTGCTAAAATAACCGTAGCAATCTATATTATAATAAGTAGGTGAAGCAATAGTTTTATTCGGCTTAGCAGTAAACAAGTTATTGTTTTAGAAATTTTGTCTTAGGATAAAACAAGACTTAAGTCAAAAATTACTTGAAATTGATAACTGCACGACATGATCAGAAATCGACCATATTAATCGACATTAGGTATCTCGTTTATATTTACCATCAGTGGATGAATCAGTGTTGTAGATCGTGATAACGAAGACAAAAAGAAAGACAAAAACTTTAACTGCACTTATTATTATTGATAATTACACTCATTGGACATAATGTAAATACCCTAACCTAACCAAACCACTAAGGTAACTCATCTTTACAAATAAATAAAATTGAAGTATCGGTTTGTAATTTCAAAATAGCAGTTTTTTGTTGAATGCATATGAAAGTATATACCGTGTTTATAACAAAAAAAAAAAACATATTTTAAAATTGTGTGTCTGTTTGTCAGTTTTTTCCGGCTAGTCTCCGAAACGGTTGGTCCGATTTTGACTGATGTTATAAGGAGTAACCTAGGCTAATTTTAGTTTATGATTAGGGTTCCGTACAAAAAAATTAAGACGGAAATTGAAGATTGAGAAATTGTTAACCAAATCCGATTCAAATAGAGAAGTAATGTTTTTATAATAATTTCACGCGGACGAAGGTCGAAAAAAATTAACAAATGAAAACAAGCACTCCATCTTGAAAAGAGGAAGAGACCACGAGACTAAGACAGGTTGAAATACCGTTCAGCAACGGAGTTTAGAAAACATTAAGTGTTAATACACTAGTAGGAACAGCGAAAATAAATCTATAATACATGAACGTTTCAAACTCGTTTACAAACTTAAAGCGACAGCCTAGCTTCCTCGGAAGGTTTCTACTCATTGTTTTCAATGGCTTTTCATGGAGTTTTATTTTACTTTGAAATGGCCGAAGAGTTAAATATTAATGATGTTTGAATGGAAGGAAGTTTTTGTAGGTGCTGTTGTAATTAGTCGGCTTGACGGGGTATTCCTCAAAGCACAACTATTTTTAAGTGCAACTAAATTATTTCTCGAAGCGCAACCAGTAGTTGCGCTCACAAATTCAAATTAAAAATATTAGATGTTTATTCCTCAAAGCGCAACCATGATGAAAAAAAGAAATGGATATGATAGATTCATTAACGATATTTTTCATCATGGTTGCGCTTTGAGGAATAATTAAGTTGCGCTTAGTTGGTTGCGCTTGAAAATAGTTGCGCTTTGAGGAATACCTCGGTTTGACGATGAAAAGGGAGGCAGAGGAGAGTTATATGACTGAATGTGGACACAAAGATAAGCTATAGAAAAGATGAGAATTGAAAAAAAACGAGAAAAATCACTCACACTTAAAGAATCAGTGTGGGGATTTTATGTGACTTTTTCGTCATCTGCCTGACCTTTTCCCAATATGTTAGGGTCGGCTTCCAGTCTAACCGGATGCAGCTGAATACCAGTATTTTACATGGAGCGACTGCCTATCTGAACCTCACAACCCAGTTATTACTGGGTAATACGATACCCCTTGGTAAGACTGGCTGGACTTTCGGGCCACTGACTACCTGTAACGACTGTCAAATATCTACTAATGACAGCCAGGACCAACGGCCTTAACATGTTTTCCGAGGCACGGAGGAAAGTCGGTATGTCATGGCTGGTGAACCATCCACGGACCAACCTAGGCAAATGCGGCTTAACTTAAAGATCGACCCGAGCGACTGTTATTATTTAGCCATGAGCTCCTCTTTTATGTGACTTGTATATTGAATTGTATTTCCTCTTCCTAATACTTTATCATATTTCCTAGGTATCCTTATCTCCGATAATATGGAACTTAACACAGGAAACCGCTCAGACAATAATATTGATTTGACTAAAATAGCTTACATTTTAATAAAATGAGTCATGCTTGACATTTTTATTTAAATTTACCAGCCATTAAAGTGGTTTTAACAAAAATACTAAATCAAAATATAAAGCAGTCTTACCATATATGAGTAATGAATGGACGAGTGAGATACAAAATACTACGACATAAAATATTTGCAATATAAGGTCGCAATATACGGAACTTATGAAGCAACGGGATTCTGAAGATCTAAGGAGCAATCCAGTTTTTTGAAGAACGCTGGAGTTTTAATTTCAGTCTCTATTTTTGACAGTCGCTGTCACTAGATTGTGATATATACACTAGATGAGACACACTCGTATCTGTAGTCAAGTTAAAGTAATCACTTGAGCTTAAGTAATTACTTATGCAACCATTTTTATACAATAGACAACGATTTGAACGAAGCAAGAACCATCAAAGAAAGTAAAGCTAAGAATTCTAACTTTTGTCAGTTTTAACTTCAAGCAATTACTGAACTACAGAATAAAAAATTGTATCTTAAAGCTTAAGTAATCTCTTGAACTTAAGTTATTACTTACGCAACCATTTTTATGCAATAGACAACAATTTGAACGAAGCAAGACCCATCAAAGAAAGCAAAGCTAAGAATTCTAACTTTTGACAGTTCTAACTTCTAGCAATAACTAAACTAGACAATAAAAATCGTATCTAAGTTATTACTTTTACTCAACTCAACTTATTTTTTATTTTTTTTGGCTTGTTTATAAATACGGGTGTAAAACTCACAAACTCTCAATCATCACTCAAAGTCTCAGCTATTGGGCTACTAAACCTCTTTAAGTCTTTACTGTACCCCTGTATCGTAAACATGAAATCGTGTGATACCAGATGTTCATAAATCGCTCTATGAATACGAGTCGACATTGGAATAAGTTATAAGTGGAACATGGTGAAGAGCTCATAAATAAATAATCAGGTGATGCTCTGGCCTCGGTTTCTGCGGATGATGTAGAACTACTGCGGTCTCGGATGAGATGTCGAATAATTTAGAACGAAACGTGGACTAAATATTTTGTTGGCTTTTTTTTCTGAGGTTTTATATGTTTTGAAAATGCCTGCGTTTGAGTAAGATTTTTGATTTCGTTCTTTCCTCTTTCTTTTACATGACAACCAACACAACCTTGTCCCAGGGGCTGCGGGACTGTTCGAAAGAGATACCGCGGCCCTGGAAAACAAAGGGCAAAGAAGGAACATGGATGGGTTTTAGTCAGTAAAAGTCTGAGACTCCCTCCACTCCACCCAGAGCGCGGGGGGGAGGGGGGGGTAATTTGATGTTTTCCCATTCAAAAAAAAATAAAAGACATTCTTGTCTTGTCATGAATTTTTTTTTTTCTGTGATATTTTGGCCAAATGGCATGCTATAACAATACTAAGCACAATATATTCGATTCGCAAATCGGAATTTTAAGATTGAATGAGTAATAAATAGAATTTATTATATTAACGGTTAAAATTTTAAATGCAGAACTTGTTGTAAAAGTAATAAATAACAATACAGGTGTGGCAACACTGGCACCTGATATAATAGGTTGCACGTAAATTTGGCTCGAAACGAAATTAGTTAGAACTGGAATACTGCGAAATGGAGAAACGTGATTTGTTTAATAATGCGTAGAAAAATATTTATTGCTACCTTGTGGCCTCGGCTTCGCTCGCGTGGATGGAGTATACACGGGGATGGACTACCGGTATAAAACGTCCTATTTCCCTACCCAGGAAGACCTCCCTGTGTGACAAAATTAATCAAAATCCATTCAGAGATTAGATTGTTTTTCACATTTATAGAGGGTGTAAAAATACCCCTAACGAAGTCGAAAGGCACTTATTCTCCTCGTCATTGCGATATTTTTTTAGTTCTGGACCATACCTGGGAACCTTCCAGTTACGAAGCTACTGGGGTTCAAAGTTCCAATTTTATAACATTACCTACTTTAAATACCTCCATGATCCATTTGCGATTCAATGCAGCCACCAGCACAATGTTTTGAGAGCGTTACATTGATTTTTAACTGTAAAACGTGATTTTTCACCCCAAAAAAAAGTTGTTTCCCAGCAATAATTTTTGCAAAGGGTTACTTAGTTTGATGAACAGAATGCTTGGCTGACGGCTTCTGGAAGGGTCCGTTTACACCCTGTAATATTAAGTACGGATAGTTTACCTCATGAAGTTGCTCTAAATAAACAAATAATAAAAATCGTTAATGTACGAAAAGTCACGAAGCAGAACTCGTTATTATTTCCCTAATTAAACAAACAGGGTAATTAATATCTTCTTTTTTTTTTAATTTACGTTATAAGTTTTTTTTAGGTCTAAACTCATGTGTTTCTTTTTTTGTAATAGCCTATTAGTAGTTTGTACTCGAACTTTAGTCACGATTATCACGTTCACGATGACTCTCAAAAAACTGTGTGAGAAGTGATCAGTTCAAAGTGTTCAATTTGCCACCTAAAGTGACTAGAAGGTGGCACTTTTTGGTACCCACTTAGCACAATAATTGGTGATTGTCGGTAATTTAACGGCCGTTATCTGTAAGTACAAAATACAGTTTAAAGAAATTCTTGTCATAGTCTGAAGGAAATTCTCACGATTATTAACTGTTTATTGGTGAAATGTATGGGAACTCGTGAAACCATTTTGCACGATATTTTATTGCATACCTTTTACAGAGAAAGGTAAATAGACTTTTTCAATTTTGTGTCGTATCATCTTTTATTTATGACCCGATGGTAAGCATACATACTCACGCCTTTTTCTCGTGGGGTAGGCAAAAACCATAGAACGGCACCTGCTACGATCCAAGCATACGTTTTAAACTCCTCATCCACCTCTAAACGTTCATACCTCTGGCCATTCAAGCACGCCGATTGGCTGTAAAGGAAATACCTGACAGGACAGCCAAAAAAAAGTTTATCTAAAACATGCATTTTCTAACCAAATCAATCATAAATTCTTGTAACAAGCCTTTCTAGGCGAAAAACTCAACTGTCACGTCACTTGCGTCGTTGAGGCGTGCTCTTGCGCAGTGCGCGCGGAAGACGTATGGAAATGCGCGCGCACCTGCCACTCCGCCACCCACTGCGCGCAGATAAACCAGACTCAGTTACAGCACGAAGCAAGGTGGGGACAGAAGGCTGACTACAAAATTATTTAAACAACGAAGAGTGGTTGTGGGTGCTATTACTGTTCATAAAACCAGTGTGGACAATGGTTGGATAACCAATAAAATAAATAAATTACTATACGATTTTCAACTTTGAGTTTTTATGCAGGCATTGCGCACCCCAGCTTGGAGACTAATGACTACTCTGTTAAAATTCAAAGATCCAGCAGTCATATCTTAAGATTGAAGTGGAACATGGAGGAGCATACTAGTGAAGTTTACTACAAGCATGCTACAAAAATTCTTTTGAGAAGAAGAAGAAGAGGAAAATCCGGGATTTTAGATATCTAAAATCACGAAGGTAAATATGTTCCTGCCTTCAACAATTTTGTTCTGTTCATCTATACTAATAATATTATAAAGCTGCAGTGTTTGTTTGTTTGTTTGAACGCGCTAATCTCTGGAACTGCTGGTCCGATTTGAATGATTCTTTCAGTGTTGGGTAGTCCATTTATCGAGGAAGGCTATAGGCTATATATCTTCACGCTACGACCAATAGGAGCGTAGCAGCAATGAAAAATGTTGCAAAAACGGGGAAAATTGTATTTTTAATAACTTGACGCGGACGAAGGTCGCGGGGAACAGCTAGTCCAAGATATACAAGATGTAAACGGACCCTTCACGAAGCATCAAACTAAGTAACTAAGCTCTACGCAAAAAATATTCCTGGGAAACGACTTATTTTTTGGGGTTAAAAATAACATTTTAGGGTAGGGCTCAATATAACGCACTCAAAACATTGCATTGATGGTACAGAGGTCAAGGAGGTATTTAAAGTAAAGTAATAACATTAAAAACTTACATTTTTTAAACTTGTGAAAAAGCTGGTTCCCAGGTAAGGTCAAGAACAAAAAAAATATCGTAATACCGGGTAGAACAAGTGCCTTTCGGTTTCGTTAAGGGATTTTTTACACCCATTATGAAGAGATCTTACGCCAGTTTCAGTGGACTTTCTGACCCCCACCTGTTCTACGGCACATCTCCTTGTTACTAACTACCTGTTACAGTAGATTGCCTACCATTTTTTCACTTACGTCCGCTACCGTTTTCAAGAAACATTTAGATGACTTATGGTGTCTAGGTGGTTAGCAGTAGTTTCCTGGGCGTAATAATTGAGGTTCATTGCCTATTCGTTACCGACATTATGCTGGAAATGGAGGAGGATGAGGGAAACGATGTAAATGGGTTTTAGAAATAGTTTTTCTGAGTACGCCTCGAAGGTAGATGACTCGACTTTGAAGAGGATGCTGGGGTTCACTGAAAGGAGCTCGTGGCTTAATAATAACAGCCGCTCGGGTCGATCTTTAGGTTAAACCGTGCTTGTCTAGGTTGATCCTGGATGGGTGACCACCCATTTCATACCGAGTTTCCTCCGTGCCTCGGAAAGCACGTTAAGCCGTTGGTCCCGGCTGTCATTTGTAGATCTTTGACAATCGTTAGGTAGTCAGTAGCCCAAAAAGTCTGACAACCAGTCTTACCAAGGGGTATCATATTACCCAGTACTAACTGGGTTGTGGAGGTCAGATAGGCAGTCGCTCCATGTAAAATACTGGTATTCAGCTGCATCCGGTTAGACTGCAAGCCGACCCCAATATAGTTGGGAAAAGGCTAGGCAGATGATGCTGGGGTTCACTGGATGCGAAAAAGTAATCTTGGAAACAATAACAATTATATTTTGTGATAAGAAGCCTAATGAGTCTTTGTACTGAGGAAAATAATTAAGTGAGTGTCAGTTTGATTGTGGTGACAACAAAATTAATAATTATCTCTGAGGGTAGTCAACAAAAAAGTTTTATGCGTCTGACAAGTTTTAGCAGTGAGAACAAAATCTATGTGACCCGCATATTTATGGATTATTATGGAGATATTTCTCGACGGCATGTAAAGCCAAGTCAGAAGCTCATGGGCGGCATAAAAACTCTGACACCAGGTTACGCACTAACCACACGATGAAGAACTATTACGATTTATGGATTCCTGTCTCTATTATTTTTTAAGACACAGAGACAGAGTGTAATTTATAAATGATGCTAAAATGCTCGGTGGCCTGTTCCACCTCAAATTGGTGAGGATAATTAACGGAGTAACTGCCTAATCTTTGCAGTCTTAAACGGGTGTTATTCTACCTCATTTCTGCTGTTGTTATTCACCATTGTAATACCTGAGTAGCACCATGCGGGCCAGACGACCGGGGTCTCAGCGTCCACGTCGCGCCGAGCCGACAGCGAAGCGATCATCAGTGCAGCATGTCAGCCGCCGGCGCTGCTCGACATCGCAACACCCTACAAATTGATATCATACACTGGTCTTCAGTTGCCCAAGGACTTTGGAGATCCCCCTTTAGCTTTATGACCCTAAAGTTAGGGTAAACGTTGGTTAGCACATTTGATTACGTATACTGTGCATGTTTACATTAAATTTCGTAGTCCCGTGATTGGTCAGTGTATTGAGTTGTTATTTGTTCTGAAATATATATTTTAAAACTTTTTCAAAACGTAAAGAACTACTATTTGATTTGCGGAATACACATTGATGTGCAAAAGTTTAAAGTTCTACTGGTGAATAGTTAAACTGTGTGCAGATTATCATATTTTTTTGACACGAGTCAGAAAAATGTTTCGAAGAAAAGATACAAACGACATGGTTAGTTATAAAAAAAATTATCATCATTGTTGTAAACATTGTAAAAACTATAAGTATCTTTCAATTACTGCGTTTAAAGTCGATGATGACAATTCTCATTGCAGCACAATTAAAAAGGGAGCGTAAAAAAACAATTAACAAAAACAAACATTTTCTTTTTATACGATGACAAGGCTTATTGAATCTACAATCATAAATTAGTGTCTATTTAATGTCCTACAACAAAAACACATGTAATCGACACCACTCACACGCTAGTTACACATTAAAAACTACTTATGTACAACGAATTCGGTCCAAGTTCATTTAGATTCCAACATGCGCGTGCGTCGGCTACCGTACGATGGCTCGCGACCACAATAATGGTATACGGAACTTAAAATAAGCTCGTGTTATTATTAGGGCTAGTTATTTTTAGATTTTTTTTAGAATGAAAAAGAGATGGCAAAAAAAAAACTGAAAAAGTTTTAAAAGTTTTTTTAATAACTTGATAAATTTTAATTATATCAAATATGTGGGTAAATAAAAGAAATTATATTATTCAGTAGATATATAAGCTTTAGTAATAAAAGTGGTTTTTCGGTTTTTCACCATCAGAAAAACAGTACCAGGCCTGATAGGAATGCGTGAAAAATCGATAATTTACGGTCCCGATAAATTCTTTACCGGTGATACTTTGCCGAGACATAGTCCATTATTTTCGATTATGACTGGTCAACTGCAAAAAGCTAACTCCTAGACTAGTTTGGCAGCTTTAGAGTTTACGTTTATTGTTTTTTTTTTGTTGTATCTTTACGGTTTTTGCTTATTGAGGGGTAAGATGAACTATGAGGGTGATGACCTCTCATTTAAATTGGAGTAAGACGAATCAATGAAAAAAATCTTCGTTGGTGACTTATAATTTTCGTTTCATTCTCTACATAGAAAACCATGCAATTCGTGACTTTAAAGATCAATTGAAAGAAATTTTCCGAGGGTTTTCCAAAGATTTTCTGAACATTTAATATTTTGTCAACGTACACATATCCAAATTTTTTGTGGCATTCAAAATTACTAGTATCAAAAGCACACCTTTGTTCCTATAACCCAAAAACTATTTCTAGTTCATAATCAAAATGAATTCCAAAACGACTTTCGTTTAGTATCGTGGCCATTTGGCCTCTGTTTCCGTGACAATGGTCAAATTTAAATGGCGTCGGTCTAGTTTCTCGACGCACGCGCCGCGCCCGCACTGCGCCCGCGCCGTTTGTGTGCCCGCGGGCGGTGCTAGGGTTGCCAGTTATTACTGCTGTTGCTGTTTTCTTTGTACTTGAGTAATGTAGCGATAGATACAGTAGTGGGTCACGGTTGTTTATGATTATGTTGGTTTTGTTATGGATTTCGAGTACCTGTAGCTAGGAATGGTTAATGACTGTTTTGAATTAGAACTGACAAAACTGTAAGATGATTTGTGGCTGTAGAATTGAGTTACGTTGCCTAAAGTGATGTCTTAATAAAAAGTTACCAAGTAATTATATGTCATGGGGAGAGATTTTTGATTGAGCTTCTTGTAGTTACTCGGAAACGTTACGTTAGGTAAACGTTACGTTACGTTAACTCTTTAAATGGAATATTGACAAGTATCTATTTTAGATTTACAGAGTCTCTTTTAAATCTCCATTAAAAATGGTCTACCTCATCACAAGCATAAGATCTTTCTCAACAAAAAAAAATCTAACAGTTCTATTCCAGTTTTCCTGTCGTGAACCCTGCGCCCGCGCCAGGTGTGAGCGTCGTGCGCAGATCGCTGGTAACTCGCCGCCCGTCAATTGCGCGCAATTGAGGCTTTTTTCCGAGCCGCCATTAGAGACGACACGCGAGCGCGAGCTAGGTGACAGTACAACTACAGCGTGTTTGATTTAGTTAGCTGAGATTTTTCTTTATGTATTTAAAAGGTTGGTTTGATGTTGTTATTAATGACAAAACATGCCTTAATTCGAAGCGTCCAAAAAGAAACAACTTTTGTTTTCAACAAAACTAGTAATTTGTAAAGGCTTAAGAGATTAACTCCATTATCTTTTTAAAGCGTTACTTTCTCATCATTAATTTATTTTGTAATAAATACTTCTTTAGTCAAATAAGGAACACTAACTGTCAAAAAATATACTCCTACGAGTTTTTCCCGTCTTTCATCTCACGTGTAACATATGTTTGTAGGAGATTACGATAACCTAACGGGTACAAATAATCCAATAAATAATTTGACAAAGATTCTTGACAAAATGACTTAAGTTATTTCTTTCCTTCCGACAAACGGTTACTCGACAAAAAAATCATCGCATCACGCTGTATACGGTCCGCACATAAGTGTATAAGTAGAAAGCGGTGCCAATTACGTGGCACTCGGCTGACAGACCACCGCTGGCAACTGTAGCATCCTGTCTTTATCTAGCATCTCTATATACACATGTGTCGGGTTACTGATTCATCTATTTTGTTGATAAGTTGCGTTAACATAGATGTTCTTCTTCTTCTTCGTATCGCTGGCACGACTGTATTTATATTTTGTTAGCACAGAACTTCGGCACTTCCACCGCATCGTCGACGTTGGCAGCGCAGAGGTTACCGGCTGCATGTTTTCGGATTAAGAGGGCAGGACAGGAGGTGGAGCAAAGTTTGCGACACAGCTCCACACCACACCCCACTGATGTTGCGCTTAGGCAGCCCCTCTTAACGAGGAACATATGTAGATGTTAAGGAGTGAAAAATAAAAAATATTTGATCGAAGTGGTAAGAAAATGTTGGTTTTCAAATATGGAGAAGAGCATCTGAGTCAAAATGGATGCGCAATGTAGAAGGCAGGGGTGTTGTCGCGTATCTTTGATGAAGTTGTCTATGTCCAGCATTGGATTGCGACAGGCGAGTTGTTATTGGTAGATAAAATATACTTCATCGATTGAAAATATTTGAGATTAATCATAAAATTAATTATTTGGATATTGGCCTTTGATTGCTTTGATTTCTTTTTGGTGTAAATCTACACCAGAACTTGGCGGATATTTTAAAACAAGTTTTCCATCATTTCGTAAAACCATATGTGAACAAACACTTAGGTACTACTGTTTAAGAATCCTGTTTAAAAATCGTCATGTTATAATGTTGTAATAGTTTGAAATTAATATCAAATATGGTATGATACATTTATATACATATGTTACCTTTGACAAAATACCATAAATCATATACTCGTAGTTGGACTTCAAAATAAAGGCACTGGAAAAAAACTTACCTAAATATTTCCAATAAAATCAACTTTCATCCGTTAATTATTGCTATGATAAAGCTAATACATTGGTTTTATTTAAATAAATAAGCACTTAAGTATTTAAATGTTATCATAATTTCTTTATATTTCTGAGAATAAGGTAGCTCGTATCTGATGGGTAAAAAGCTACCTGTCCAATCGAGAGGTGAGAGGGAGATCAGTAAGTCTGCCAAAGGTTTCCAATGGGGATGGCTGTGGCTGAACTGTGAAACTAATGGCGCTAGCATAGCTGGTTCCAAGCTGGTTGATTAAAAATTTTATATTTCAAAATAGCTTGACCTCATTGGTCAGATTGAGACCTAGCTACGGTCGCACCATCTACAATTAGCTTTTAAGGTCTTCCCCATTGGAGCCATATTAAGTATTTTTCTTGTTGGTTACAGTCTAGTATAAGTATAGGATAATCAGACAGTAATGAGCCCAGTACTGGGACACAGGCTTTTTGTCTGTGAGAGGGTGAGCCGTTACCCACCTCGTGGGCCAGGTGCGGGTTACCGGAAGTCATGTTTCTCTTATTTTTAGTTCTAGGACAAGCCGGATTCATCATAATTTAACCCCTCGTATGCCGGGCGACAATGCGCACCGAAGGCGCTGTTTGCCGCGGAAAATAGTACGCGCGCGGTAGTCCGTGTTTTAATTGAAGTTTACAACAAAAAATGATGAGTTATTTATTATTTATGAATGGCTTTTTTCGGCATGAAGAATCAATCAAATCAATCTCAATCATATGGGTTCTAAGTGATTCAAACTCTCGGTTACACGTACAAAATTCATTTTTCGATGTCACGTAATTACGCGTAGATATACGCTCCGGCAGACAAACACTGACTTATTTCGAGCGTTGATCTACGTTCCGGCACACGAGAGGTTAAACTAACTTTAATTTAACGCTTTCCGGCTCCTTCATAGATTAAATAACGTTACTTAAAAACTCAGTCTTTGGAAAACTTAGAAATCCTAAATATCAAATAACAGAAAGCGTCTGAAAGATATGAAAAGACCAACTACACTTACGTCACGTCTTAGAACATACGCCTTTTCTGAAAATCCCATTCCACAGAAAAAATCAAATACTAATCTATACATTTACTTTTAAATAACATTGTAAAGATAGATACGCAAATATATTTCCGTAACCTCTTAAATAATGTAACAGGTATAAATGCAAGTAGAGCTCACGACTAAATCAGTTGGTCGACAGTCGATATCTGCTAGGGATGTAACGGTGGTGTTCCTGGCCGACTAGATTTATGAATGAGACCTCCAGCGCGGTAGGTTCGACCAACATTAAGATCAGTAGGGATGGGATAGCGTGGAATACAAATATCGATGTTTATTGTTTGAGTTTCATATTTAAAACAGAGAGCTAATATTTGTTCACGTCATAGATAGACAGGTTATATTTAATTGTATATTAGGTGGGTATTATAAATTTAAAGTAATATAATATAAACTAGAATTTAGAAATTCTTTCCAATACCATAGCTAAAGAAGATTAGAAATCTACGTAGCACTAAGACTAAACAAATTTTAACGAAAAAAATAACATCGGAATTTGGTCAAATAAATGAACAAGTTATAATGACCTGTGTTTTTTCTAAAAATGATTAATTTGATAGTTCGATACAAAAATAGTAAACTATTTAGAAAACAAACTTCTATATTTAATCTTGAATATTTTATTACGGAAATTAATCTCCTAATTTACGTGATTTATTTTTTCGTGCACTAATAAAAATCTATCACCACAAACACTCGGATTATTGTCATTATTTACTCAACGAATTAAAAGATAAAATCGTTGCTTGAATTTATTTTCTCTTAAAATCGAAAATACAAAAAAAAGAATTCGATTTAATCTGTACCATCGACTAATTTATTCGTGTATTTGCATACGTCGCATCACTAGGGCCCTCACAAGTGGTCGCTACTATAACTATCGCAGGTTGTTAGAATCCCTGTCTTTGTATTTCATTACCCCCCTGTATAACAAGAGGGGAAGGGGGGAGGTTAGTTCTCAGCTGGTCAAGATAGGAATTAATGTTATTGCGAATTTAGGACGCGATGTTTTAAACTTTACAGTGTAATGGACCCTACTTGATTTAACTTGACTTACCCATTGATAAGGGTTACATTTAGACAACTACCTAGAACACTATTGAAGCAAAAATATGATTTACGAGAAGTTTCAATTTTAGTTTGTAGTACTCACAATAATTGTGAACCGAAAATCACGTTGTCCACCATCCAGTACAATTGGCACCACGTTTCTCAGCAATGATAAATATAAGAAAATTACTCTGTTGTTAACAACCTGCCTAGTTTTTATCAGTTATTTAGTTATTTTTTTAATGTTCCTGGTCTGGGCAAGAGACACTGAGGATCATCACATCACCGCATCACACTTGTAATGGCTGCTCGATCACGATGGTGACGGAAGTAACTGGTGTTTATAAAGCCCAGTTGCACATGTATTGTATCTTGCCACTAAGTTATATAGTCTAATTTAAAGTACGATAATTGTAAATACAAATAAATATTGTTTATTGTTTATCAAATCAAAGACACAGCTTTATTACCCGATACACATCAACAATCCAAATACCAATCCTGCTCTCTCACAGCCAAACATACCTCCAGTCCTGCACTCCTCCAGTGTGGTCTCTGAACACGCTAATCGTACTCGTAACATAGTCCGCGAGCAATTCATTAAGGTTGTTCCAAGATTAATGGCAGCGCTCTCGGGTCGAAGGTAATACCGGCGGATATCAAAGCGGGTCTGCTCCGCACGTGTGGTTGATGGAGTAACGAGATGGTGCAGGGGTCGGCAATCGTTTTTTGGGTGGTCGTTAGCGAGTGTGCCTTGTTTGTGGAAAGGGCGCTTGAAGAAGTTGAAGAAAATCAGAAGCAAATGCGGAAAATAATAAAACGATGTCGTGTCAATATCAGTATTTCTTAAGGTAGTTCCGGGATTAATGGCCGGCACTTGGGTCGAAGGTTATCAAAGCGGGTCGGGCGGCTGGTGGTCGTGAACTGCTCCGCACGTGTTGTTGATAGAGTTACGTGTAGATGCATGGGTGCTCATTGGTGAGTATATTGATATTGTTGAACTGGTTTATGAAGTTTCATAGGGGTCCAAAAAAAACCAGAAGAAACAGAATATGTGGACTAAACAAAATAAAGATGAAAAAACCAATATATTAAAATACCCAAGGGTTTTGTGAAGCTGTCTCAAAGTAGATAGTTCAAAGTTAGGTAAAAGTGTAACAATACAGGTAAGTAAAACCTATTTCAAATAAATCAACTTATATCTATCCTATTAAACAAAGACAATATAATTTACAATCTGTTTCGGAAACACAATTTGTTTCGTAAACGTGCCATAAGTTGACCACCCCTGAGTAAGTCTTACTCAATAATGCTAAGACAATATTTGTTCAAACAGAGTTGTTTCCTGAGACTAGACCACCCTGTTGAGTGCCAAGGGGTTATGGGTACATGGATGGGAACCAGTACACCATGAACAGACGTCTAGACGATTATCAGCATCAGTCGACCAGATGTAATAGGAAGTGCCGTGGGTATCGGCCAAGAAGAGGTTTTGTTTTAATTAGAATTAATGGAATATGAAAAATATACTGGAAAGTAATTGAGAAGTTGGACAGGATTTTGGTGGAATTTGGGATGAAAATTGATGTATTGCCGAGTGTACCTGAGGGTTTAGACAAGCTGCGGGACTATTCGAAAGAGATACCGCAGCCCTGGAACACAAAGGGCAAAGAAGGAACATGGATGGGTTTAAGTCAGTAAAAGTCTGACACTCCCTCCCACTCCACCCAGAGCGGGAGGAGTTATTTGATGATTTCCCATACCAAAAAAAAAAAAAAACGGTTTAGACAAGTGACAACCGCTTCCGAATTATTTCATATTATTTTATAAACCGACTTTCAACTTTAACAGTATGGGCATAAGATTTCCGGTAGCGTATTTCGATTCAGTACATTTCTTTCCGACTTTTCCATCATCCTTTTCGCTGATAAATCAACATGTCACTTTGCCAAGACTCTTTGTACGATTTTTTTATTAACTAGGATTTTTTCTTTTTTGGGGATTTTGTAGAGGTTTATTGATTCTCATTAATAATTCATACCTCCTAGAATAAAACGCAATTCAAGTCAAAGCAGAAGAAGTACCTATTAATACGTATACATTTCATTGCTACGGAAGACTATAACTAACGAGTTAATGCATAATTAATATACAATTTCCTTAATATATTCAGCGTTGAAAGTTGTGTGAATCTGTTGAGCGGTGCAGTTGTAGTCACCATCCGTATGATTAGTTATGTTGCTTTTAACTCTTTCTTGCATATGCAAACTGTCTAGGTTTTGCTATTAACTGCTCAATTGAAAATGAAAAGTAGATATTCGTAACTCGAAGAAGCATCTTCAGATTACTTTTATCTAAGTAATAAAAATTGTGGGATTTATGCAGAAAATAATTATGTCAAACTACCTTTATTTATTCTTTTCATAAAAGTCTTCTGACGATTAAGTAATCGATCCTTCGCTTCGTAGGTTATTTTTTGCCCTACTTAACTTTCCGTATTTACTCAAATGTCATCTCAGCTAAGCATTTACTTATTTTCTAGCTTAATTTATAGCACTTGAAAAAATGACCATAGAAAATCTCCTTCTCGTCTAACTACTTTTCTCTTTTGAATAATGATATCTCCATAACATGATGTACTTACCACCAACAGACAAAAAAATCATACAGACATACATCAATCAGGCATTAACGTGCTCCAAGGCATCATGAATCAAAATAACCATTTTATTATACCCCATTACACGTAATTAAGTATTCTGTGTAATACCCGCTTACGTTACGCACATTGACTGGACAAAACAGCTGTCATTAGGGTGATTAATGCAGGTTATAGTACGAAATGACCGGGCCGGCTTTAATCATAGTACGTAACCCAATTAATTATGATATCTGTGGTCTATCATTAATTTGAAGAAAGTATTCATTGTTCATTTTTGTTAAGGCGATGTTGTATGCAATGCTACTTATAAAAACTTGAAACTAGTGCTGTAATTTTGCTTTGCAATTTTTATTTTTGTAATCAATCATTTTAGTTTTTTGTTGTGATCAAGAATGCTGAAAGTTGCAAGCTTTGTAAGTGGGCGAGAATCATCTCTGCGTTTTAAGCGGTGGTGTAGGGTAGAAATCTTTATTTAAACGCAAATAAATATGTCTACGTACATACACATAAAGAGACGTGTTAAAAAAGTTATTTCTCGTTTCACATAGATGAATTTGAACACCATACTTTCCTGAATAAAAAAGAGTAAATAACTTTATCCATGTAACTGATACCTATTTCGATAGCAGCACTTCCCCTTAAAAAACTTAAAAATCATTGTGATGGGCGCAAAATCTATAATGATTTCTATGTGCACGCAATAGAACTTTTATTAGACAACATATGAAGCCAATAAAGGTACCTTTTGGTCTCTTCACAGTCATAATTAAGACATGGTTTAACAAGTTAATCCATGGTGAAACATGATCATTTGGGAGTTCAGACATTAACGTAATTGTTGTTTTTAAGCGTGGTAAATACTTGATTTATGAACTTTGGAAAACATGTACAAAGCTGTACATTATTTTGGTAAATTATCACTTTCCTGAATTTAACAGCAATTTTCACGAGAAATAACGATTGTAACTTGGAGATAGGATCTTTTTCATAAGATTATCTGTTCCAAAATACCATGTTCGTAACAACATGAAATTTTAATCAGAACAGTAGGAGAAAAACACTATTTAAAGTTGTAACGTGTTTACATATTGGTACTCGTGACTACGAAGCATAATGAAAATATCGTCAGGAATCAGGTATGTCCTATAGGCTGTCAACCGAGGAGGCCCAGCAGTGGGAACATTATACACTGATAATAATATATGCTTGCTTTTACTGATAGTCAAAAGTTTTACTACATTAGTACAACAGGGCAGCTAAATATTTAATTCAGAAGATACACCTGCTGTTTTCTTATATCAATAGAATTACAAGGTGCTAGGTCAAACAGGTATACAGACAGACGCATCCCGCTAATAGCTTGTTTACAGTCATATTATAATATATTCTTAGTTTATTCAAATAAGCAGACACGGAGGAGAGAACAAACGGAATGCTAATGCGACAAACGTGTGCGAATGTGCGATAGACATATGCTCAAACGCTTCGTTTGTTGGGGACAGCCGACAACGGAAGCTGAGGACACGATGTTTGTCGTGGTGGTCTTTTAATGGGAGACGTTTTTTTCTATATGCATGATAAACTAACGAACTGTTTGACATGAGATCTCAGGTTGAGAAAGTGAGGTAAATAACAAAAAATCGCATTTGTTGTAATTTTTAACAAAGTGTTTAGGGCATCTCACAGCAATATACCTACCATGTTTTTTTTAAATATTGACTCAAATTTTTCGATCTGATACAGCACCAGTAGGCACTTTAAACTTACGTATATTTGTCAAATACCAGTGATGCTGTTAGCGCTTCATTTATTGTTTAATCTGTGTCGTAACCATGCGGGTGCCGATCTAAGACACGGTCGTACACAATTATCGGGCTAAAGGTGTGTATGTCATAGTTATAATGTTATGCGTTGACCTCAGGATTTCGCGTAGATATTCATTATGTAGCAGAAGTTATTATGTTTCATTAGGAGACCGTTAGACAGTTGTAGCAGGATATTGTTTAGTAAGAGCCTGTTTAGCAGAGACAGACAGGGAGAACGGAAACCATTTTCAATTTCCAAGTGAAAATTATAGAAATCTATGTTTGATTTGCATTTATTGCATTTATGATATGGAAATATAATCAAATAACAAAACTCGTTAGTACATAATATTATGTTTTCAAATATTAAGTGGTTTTATACTGAAATTTCATGTAAAGATATCCGATTTTCTTACAACAATATGTTTTCGGTTAATTAGTAGTGATCTAAATAGGATAGGTATGCGCCTCAAATATCTACATCATGCTTCTTAGGCGCGAATTACACAGAAACGGCGTAAGGTGACGGTGCGGGGCAGTCGCAGCGCAGGCGTGGAATTTATAAGGAAGCGAATATATTGGCAAAACATAGTGCGCAAATTTTAGATAATATACTATCTGTAACCATACTTATGTTTAACAAAATAAATGATTGATTGAAAGAACGGCGTGCCTGAGCCGCGCCGCTTGAGTGTAATTTACGACAAGTCGCGTGGCCTACGTACATTTTGTATGAAAACATTTTCAAGCGGCATCATGCCTGCGCCGCTCCTTCACCTTACGCCGTTTATGTGTAATTCGCGCCTAAAATAAGCACTACCGAATCTCACTGACGGCCGGCCACTTTTTAACCTTATAACTAACGGCATAAGGGTGAAAAGTGTTTGACCGTCAGTGAAGTAGCTACTTCAGTGCGCACCATATTCAATACATCCCTGCATTTCCCACGTAAGCTACTCATAATAACTTGGCCCCCGTGGCTTGTTCCCGAGAGTAACTTGAGTACAAGCACTAAGTTCCCGTTTTTACGTCTTTATAGCTCTATATCGAAGAGTTCAGTATATATGTAAATAAGTAAGATATTTTCATATGCTACCACGATGTCTCATACTTTCTGGGGTGCCTACGAGAATTGTAAACAGACTAGCTTATGCCCGCGGTTTTTCCCGCGTGGAGTGCGGGAATTGCCCACGGGATCTTACTTCTGACACTTCTTCTATAAGATATAAACTGATATGGATTTCAGCATTTAACTTAGAATAGGTTCCAACTGTATATTTTACGTTTTTTTATAGAGCCTTTAAGGCCTGTCACAATGTGGACCAAAGCCTATGTTAAAGATCAAAGACTATGTGAAGGCTGCCGAAATGCGATGGATGTAAGAAGAACAGGACCAGTCGATGTGGTGACTTCTTTGAGCAGAAATGATGATGACAGCCATTCAGACACACTATCTTCTTCTTCTTCGTATCGCTGGCACGACAAATTTTATATTTTGTTAGCCCAAAATATCGCCACTTCCACAAAGATCACTCCGGCTGCATGTTTTTGGGCTAAGAGGGCAGGATAGGAGGTGGAGCATAGTTTGCGACACAGCTCCACAACCAAACCCTGCTGCTGTTTCATTTAGGTAGCCCCACTTAACGAGGTTGGAGTTACACACTATGATTTAAGAAGACTGAGTTTCGTTGCCTAAACGAAATTGAAAAAAAAATACATGCAAAATTAAGTGCTTGTTTAATTAAAATAAATTAATGTACTAATTAATTTAATTATATTTTTTTGTTTTTTTGTACTGTTAATGTATTAATTAAAGTCTTTCATAATCCATCTTATAATTATCGTGTAAATTACTCCTCATTACACCAAAACAGGTTAAAACCCAACAAAAAACCTTCTAAACGAAAACATAACTTAAGTTTAAAATGAGGATGCTATTAATTATGAATTATTAATAGTTATTAAGCCGCTTCACCCACACACAACCGGAACGAACAATGGTGATGTGGAGCGAGGATGCGCGGAGGTCGGGCCAAGGTTCGATGCCGACCGGTGCCTTTTGTTCCTCACAACGCTATGTAGGTTAGACATGAAAACACTTCGGTTTATTGTTTTCAAGTTTCATGGTAAACGGTGTCGATGAGGTTATTATTGAGAGCTAATTATAAACTGTCAAAGGCTGTGTAGCAATTAAATTGTTTGTTTTTGAACTTGGAGCGTCTTACCCTTGGATTAAGGGCAGGGGGTTGGTGACCGATCTACCATCGGTCAACCGTCTGCCTTGGTATTGATTTTTACGTTTATTTATATTTTATCTAGTGGCTGTAAGCGCGACTGCTGAGCATGAGGTCCTGGGTTCGATTCAGATCGGGCAAAGTATTATTGGGTCTTTCGATCAGGAATTTCTCAAGCTTAAACATAACTGGAGAATTAATGTGGGTGTACTATTTAGGCACCTACACCTCTGCCTAACCCTTCGGAGATTACAAGCGAGGTGGTATGTTATAACATTTCAGTGAAATTAAGAACAGTCATATCATTAGAGTAGATACTAAACCATATTATAAGAGGAGAGACCCACGACACGCACCTCTGATTTTTCGGATGCACGTGCGTATTGTATAATTATCACTTGCTTCGGTGAAGGAAAACATCGTGAGGAAACCAGCATGCCTGAGTGATATTTCTTGACGGCATGTAAAGCCAAGTCAGAGGCCCATGGGCGGCATAAAAACTCTGACACCAGGTTAGGCACTAACCACACGATAAAGAAGAAAGGAGAGACTAAACTGACACAACTTAACTTAATCTACACAAGGATATGAGTTCTTTAAATCGTCTAGCGATTAGACACATCCTTCTACGGAACATCTTAGTAATAGCCACTAACAGTTTCCTATCTTCTAAAATGGATCCGTTATTCATTCCACGACATCATCATTACACAACTCTATTACCAACTAAACCCCCGCCATAAGGCTCAAAATCCCGTGCACATAGTATCACGTTCGAACGACAATCCTTCGCGAATCGTCGGCGCGTTCCGTCCTACATTCGACCTTCGATCCTGACAGGTCGCGGCGGTGACCGGCCATCCACTATTAGCATACAGACAAAGCCTTAGCAATGAATAAGAACACTTGACGCACGGCAGTCTGTGAGCGGTAAAATGCTGCTTTTTGTTACTTTGGTTAATGACAATAACAGGACTAGCTTTACCAAAGGCAAATTTGGCAGTGAACTGTAAGGGACTGAGGAAATCACTTCATGAAAATAAGTAGGTGATGAAAACATTGATTCTATTATGGACTGGCAGACCACATAATTATGTAGGTATGTTCTCTGCTCACTCAAATTCATCACGCCTTTTTCCCATTGTGGAAGGTAGAAACTACAGAGCGCCACTTGCTACGATCCTTAGGTACATATTCCTTTCGCAGCGTCCACAGTCCACACAATATGAATAAATAATATTTGATTATATCATTAAACTAATTTGCTAGTAAAATTGAACTAACACCAATCTATTTATGTACTAACACCAATCTATTTATGTACTGTAAAACGAAATTCAAAAGGAAAGTTTTGAAATTTGAGACCCAGTTATTGTTCATCGTCATCAGTATTCAGCAACATGAAGGCGGTATTTTTTCTTTAAAAAATATAATAAAATCACACTTGATATTCTTAGTGCATCATTTTAGCGGCGCCATTGTGAATCGGCTGCCTTTATCATGCAAACGCGACACTTTTGGCTCAGTTCAGATTTCTCGCTCGAAACAAAGTTACGGTTACGACAACCTCATGGAAAAACCGACCATAGCGTTTCTAGAAAATAAATAAAACGTTACGAAATACATAATTGGGCGCAGAGTCTAGTTTTGGTTGAATAAAATGTAGTATTTTTACATTATTTCATCATAAAATGACATAATGACGACATTAGTAGGCCAATCACTCATTTCTAGCCATTTATTGGGGATTCCACCAAACTTTTGAAGAATAGATCCATTCTTCTTACTATAATTAAGTGACCTCTGTATCCTTTGATGCCGTAACGGCTAAACAGATTTCGATTGGTACACGTGTGAACCGTAACCAGCTGGGTTAGGACATAGAATAGAACATCTTAGTTCGTTTAAGTGGAATAATTTCTGGCCTCCATGTTGGCAAACCCGCGCTCTAAAATGAATTAAACCCTCCCATAACTTCCCTCGAACCTCTACCAATTTCACCCTTCGTAGGGATTGTCAAAATATTGAAACAAACGATGACAAAATGCAACTATAAACTTGGTCATGTTTAACTATAGCTACTAATATTTTTACTAGGTGTGATTTTTTTATTATTATTATAAGCCTATATTGTCCCACTGCAGGGCAAAGGCCTCCCTTCCCTCCTTCCACATTTCGCGATCTAGTGCGATTGTAGGCCAATCCTTTGCGAAAGAGTACAGCTCATCCCGCCATCTCCTTCTGGGCCTGCCGCGTTGTCGTTTCCTGCTATTTGGTTTCACTGAGTGGTAATTTTTGCCCATTGCGCTTTGCCCAGGTGTGATTTGACTTTTTTATATTGTTTTATTTTATGTCTTATAGCATCGTATTGGACTTGGTCTGTAATGTTGCTATAATTAGTTGTAAATATATAAAAAAATAAAAAAAAACATGCTCTTCATCAAAGTTTTTCTTTCACATGAAACATTCTAGTAGAGAAAGCTGAACACACAACGCCTTTTGCTAACAGCCCCAGTATCGCATTACCCTCCAACAACATCTACATTGAAATAGCAGTCAGAAATTAACGCATACATGTTTATTGCGCCATATCACCTTTGTAGACCTCGGGGATCAGGGGTCAGATGGCGTTGAGGGCACCGCGACGGAAACACTTCATCAGATTAACGTATTGTTGAGTTCTGTTTGGAAATATCCTCCTACTTAGGAAGCTTTTTGAGGAAATCCCTTTTATGGGGTAAATAGAGGCAACAGAAGTATTTATTTTATTTTATTTAATTTTATTGTATCTGACGGTTATAAGTCGTTTGTATTTCTAGGTCGACTTTCAACAAAAGTGACAGATGTTTTCGGTAGTTTAAGTCAGGCCTACATTTTTAGGGTTCCGTAGCCGAATGGCAAAAAACGGAACCCTTATAGATTCGTCATGTCTGTCTGTCTGTCTGCCGGTCTGTATGTCCACAGCCTCTTTATTCCGAAACTATTAGGACTACACAGTTGAAACTTGGTAGGTAGATGTATTCTGTGAACCGCTTTACGATTTTTATACAAAAATAAAAAAAAAAACAAAGATTTAGGGGGGCCATACATGGAACTGAAACTAAATAACAAAGGTTTTCATCAAGCCTGTACGTGCGGGGTGTTCATAGAAACTATAGATAGGTCCTTAAAAATGACATTGAGGTTCCTAAAACCATTTTCCAAAGCAAATCGTTTGAAAGATAGAGACTTCCAAAGTGGTAAAATGTTTGTATCTCTAATTTCTAAAGTAAGAAGAGGAAAATTATGAAAAAAATGTAGGATTGTAGAAAGTAAAAAAAAATTCAACGAAAATCAATTGAAATTAGACAGTCGCTCTATCTAAAATACTGTTTTTTTATTACCCAACATAGTCGGGAAAAGGCAAGGCAGATCTTAAGTAATATTTCGAAAACGTAGACGATTTTCCAAGTAGTGCCATTCATCATCTGATAGTAGCTGGTGCTATCCTTTTGCCTGATTCCACAACCACGCTTGCATTATGGCCTTGCCTGATGAAAGATGCCCCATATGAATTCCATTGACAATAATACCAGTTAGAATTAATACATGCGATCAATTAACAGTGTTCATTGCATCACATTGACTCCGCACCTTCGGGTCAAGCCCCAGGGTCATAGCATAAGCTAATAGCAAGGGAAGCACTTCATCAGTTTACGTATTTAATGGTATAAATTTGTTTGGTTTTAAGACACAAATACGTGTTTTGGCCAGCCTTTCTTGTTTAATACACATTTTAGAATGTTCATATTTCGCTATGATTCGGCAAAAAACTCGCAAATAATTGTCAAATGAAAAGCTTTACAACCAAACCACAAGTTAATTATCTAAATCAGGCTGAAGACCATCACTTTTTGAATGTCTAAAGTTACAAAAAAACAACAAATCGCCCTCCAGTCACCACTTCGTAGTGTTTTTAGTTGAGAAAAGAACTGCTTCAAAGCTCCCCATCAAGAATTAGAATTACGTCATAAGGATTCACCTCCCATGCATTCCAACCAAAATCGAAGTTATCACGTACTCCTTCAATTAAATCAACCCAAGTTTATTGCATCATAATACCTTCGCAGACCCCCAGGTCAGAGCTGGGGTGCGTGAGGCCATGGCGACGGAAACACTCCGTCAGGTTAACGTATTGTGTGGTTGGTGGGGTCTCGGGGGCACCAGCTCCTCGAGAGTGGGTTGTTTATTGTCATTGTTGCGTTGCGTTTGTTGCTGTTATGTGATATGCTTCAGTTTTGGAAGAATAGGGTTGGTTTTGGAACTTCTGACGCCAGCTAAGGTTTTGGTTTCGCAACTGGCTTTTTTAAATTTGCGTATTTGTGGGAAAAAATTGGAGTTCTGATAAAAAAAAACTCCTTAGTTTATTTTTGGTGCAAAAGGGTAAATTCAATACATATTAAAATATCCTTTACACAATATTTTTGATTTAAGAAAGTTAGCACTTAAATATACATTTATTTGCGCAAAAGAATACTCATAGATTTCTTTTAGAGAAGTAATATTAATGTTTTTACTGAGAGGGTTTTAGATAACAAAAATACGAAGCTGAATAAAATTGTTTACTAATAATATCCAACTGTAATTGAATACTATTGATAATATGTTTTTACGTCAATCTATCACAACTATGATAAATAAAACAATAAAATAAACACTGAAATGTAATCAAACTGACAGCTGTTACAAGAATAGTTTAACAACAACAAACAGCATTTTCCTGAAAAACATACTGTATTATAATAAAAACATTTTCACACATTTGTAGGTACCTATATACACGCTTATATACAAACAATGCTCAGAAACTAGATGCATTACGTATCAAACATGAGTGGTGCGACCTTGCAACGGGCGGCGACCGGTAACAAGGCACTGTGAAATTGATACAGAAGTTCAGTTACGTTCGTTCATTTGTAGTAATTAAACAGAATAAAACTAAATAAAACTCAGAAAAAAAAGAGAAAAGAATAGAAGAAAGAAAGAGAAAGAAGAGAGAGAGAGAGAAGAAGAAAAGGGAGAGAGAATGTAAAAATACATTTGACTGTAAATCAGTTTAATCTCTACTTTCATATTTAAAACAGTTTCGGAACTCAGTTCCATCAATTTGATTTGATTCTTTAATATTGCAAGTAACTTTAATTAAGTACTACAACGTCAAATAAATTATCTAGCGAAACTGCGCAGGTGCAATGGGAATCGATATTTAAACGCAATAAAAGAAAAATAAAAAGATTTGATGACATTTCTTTTATAGGGATAATTAAAAAAATAATAATAATTCATCACGAAGGCTGGTTCGAGGCAGCGCAGGAGAAGAGTACCTGGAAGGAGATGGCGGAGGCCTTTGCCCAGCAGTGGGACATTCAAGGCTAAAAAAAAAATGTTTAGTAGTAGCTTGATAGAAATGGGAAACAACAAAACATTGGCTATGATAGTGGTCAGCAAATTCTTCTAAAATAGGTATTTGATCACTGATGTGTGTTGATCTCATCGATAACACAAGTAAATAAACAAGTACATACAACACAAACAATGAACTGAAACTATGTAGGAGCATTACGTGTCGGACATGAGTGTTGCAACCTTGCACTGTGCGCTCTGCGGTTACCTACCAACGTAGAATTTACACAGAAGTTTAGCGTTAGCAATATAAACAGTGTAACAAGACCCTTAACGAAGCCGAAAGGCACTTGTTCTCCCCGTCATTGCGATATTTTGTTTGTTCTAGACCATACCTGGGAACCTTCTAGTTACGGAGTTATTGGGGGTCAAAATTCCAAATTGTTCAGAAGTTTTTTTTTTTAAATACATGTTTTTAATCTAAGATTTTTACTTTAAAAACCTCCACGACCCCCGTACTATTCAATCTATCCATCAGCACAATGTTTTGAGTGCGATACATTGTGTCCTAACGAAAAACGTGATTTTTCACCCAAAAAAAAAAGTCGTTTCCCAGCAATAATTTTTGCGTAGGGTTACTTAGTTTGATGTACCTAATGCTTGGTTGACGGCTTTGTGAAGGGTCCGTTTACACCCTGGTATACCCATAAGAGTGAGAATAAAAGAAATTAAGCTTCTGAAGGCTTGACAAAAAATTTGTAAAACTAGGCTTACTGAAAACTAGAGCAGTTTAGGACGACGAACGAAGTTCGTGACTTATTTTAATAAGTTTCAAACTGCTATGAGTTAGAGAAAATAGAGGTTATTTTTTGCTTTACGAATTCTAATTTAGGTTTCGTGGTCGCTTTGATGTCATACAGATGGAATCATTAAATGCTCAAAAAAACGTATTATTTAGGTAGTATTTGATTGCCTAGTTGGTTGAGTGGTCGCAAGCGCGACTGCTGAGCATGAGGTCCTGGGTCCGATTGCCGGTTCGGCAAAGTGTTTAGTTTTTCCATCAGGAATATCTCAGTAATAGCCACGGAGTCTGGATTTGTACCCGGTTAGTGGCAATAGGCTCGCCCCTTATTACATGAGCCACTTATTATATCTGGCGAAATGTGATTGTACTATTAGGTACATCTCTACCTAACGCTTAGGGGATAACAGGCGTGTTTTGTTTTCGAAAACCCAAATCAACTACACCCCTTTATTTCCATTGTTGATCTACTGTATCACCTGTACAATGTCTAATTCAACACGAACAAACGTCCATGATGAGCTATTTGCTGCAAATGATAAGCTGCAACGTATTTATAGGAGCAGCTCAAAGGACAATGCCCTACATTTTCCTGTGAGGCTGTGACCTCTCGTGAAATGGATTTTACAAGGACTGTTACACTGAAACGATAACAATAATACCTCCAATAGCTGCTAATTATTTTATTTTCAGAATAAAATGGTTGATAATGTTTTGTAATTAATTTATACTGAATTTGTGATAGGTAGGTAATGCTGCTTATGGTGTTGTGTGGTAGGTAGATAGAATACTCTTTATTATGTACAACATATATAAATTACAGGTATTACAATATAGAACTTAGAAGTATGCAGTATGGTGACACAAAGGGACCGTCTTATTGCTAAAACAATTTAGGATTTCACTTGAAATCCATCGAAAAATCAGAGCACATCTACGGACAGGCTGGGAAAAAATTTTGAGATCCAAAAGCACAAAAGTTGGATAAGAGACACCATTATTACGAAAACATATTGATTCATTAATTGTTCGCCACGAAGGAGATAGCGGGACGAACTGGACAAGTTTCGTCCGAACTGGAAGGAGGACGCACGGGTTCGCGAGAAATAGAGGCAGTGGAGGGAGACCTTCGCCCAGGAGTGGGACAGAGAAAGCTAGGAAAAAAAAAATGTTCGCGAATTTTTGTCTATCGCTTAGAAATAACTAAGCACCGTTTCCTATTGGAACTGCAAAACAGTATGTAACTCATCAAACCTGACAGCTGTATCAAGGTATCACCCTATACATCAAACAAAGCATTAATGACATCGATTACCTACTAACTACGCACATAATAAAAACGTGATGTGAGAACACCGTCGTGTCAAATAGGGCCTCCTAAGCACGGCTCCACGACTGTCCGTGAACCATAACAGGTATAGGTTTTATTGATACGCGCGGGAGGAAAACGCGCGACCCGCCGACCCGAAGTGCGGGCGAAGGTCGGGCGGGCGGGTGTGGTGTGAGGCATGAGCGGACAGCGGGGGAGACTTCTGTAATATTACAAGCCATGTAGGTACCCAAATGGATTTCAAATTGGCTTCTTCTTCCTTTGTCGTGTGGTTAGTGAATAATCTGGTGTCAAAGTTTTTATGCCGCCCATGGGCCTCTGACTTGGACTTTACATGCCATCGAGAAATATCTCTCTAGCATGCCGGTTTCCTCACGATGTTTTCCTTCACCAAAGCAAGTGATAATTATACAACACGCACCTATCTAACTGCTTTAGGTAAGGAAATTTCAAAGATCCTGGATCCCTTGTGCAACGCTACGCTTCTAGAAATTTAGGCTGTTCTTTGTCTGTCAGTTAGTGAATTTACGATTTTTTATACCATGACATTACTGGATTCACTTCGAGAAACTGTACATCTCGATTGTCAAGTTCAATTTATGCGGAATGCGAAGTTATTTATTGCTGAAAGACGAAGAGGCAGAAAAAGTGCAAAAATTCCACCCTGATATGTGTAAATGAAATCAACATTGTTTAACTTCAAAAGACGCTTGTCCTTCCACTTTAAGACGAAGAATATGTAATAGCCCACGGCCCACGGCACAACCGTAGGTACAAACAATTAAATCAACGCGGAAGACGATTACCGACAAAGTTCATATTTAATTACAAATGGGAACGTTTTTTTCGCTGTCGTTTCCACAATAATATACAAATGTGTATCGGATGTGTGCCTATAAGAGTCGAAGGAGAACAAAGTCACTATGTATGGACTGTTTGAAGTATGATATGGTTGAAAAAGTGGTGACTGCTGAGATGACGAGTAATAGAGAATATGTTTTTTTTTCCGGATGTGAAATCATCAAATAACGCTTTGGGCGGAGTGGAAGGGAGTGTCAGAATTTTACTAACTAAAACCCATCCATGTTCCTTCTTTGCTCTTTGTGTTCCAGGAACGCGGTATCTCTTTCGAATAGTCCCGCAGCCCAGAGAATATGGAAGAAGAATACTAGCTACGCTGACTCCAAATGGATTGAAACTAAGGATGATATCGGGTGTGTGCTATTGTCCCCTGTAAAAGCTGACGCTGATTGTATAGGGGAGGATGGCTCTACTTGTCCGATCTGGCCCTACACAGAGACAAGTTGGAGTAAGTCGTTAATTGCGGTATGACAACTAACGCCTCAGAGATTTGCATAGTTAGACTATATCAACTTATTAACATAATAGTTTGTATACTTATAGCGAAACTGGGCTGGTGTTGATAGGATCAAAAGGTCACGAGTTCAAAGCCTGCATAGTTGAACTATTGAACCGCACCTAGTGCAAGTATGTGTTGGTAATGTGCTAGGTATTGCTACAAAGGCTGGTAGTTTTAACTTGGCTTTATCTAGATCTTATTTCTGTAAAGGCTCGACTGAGTTCAATTTGGAAAAGCTGTTTGAGAGACTTTAGCCCTTCAAAGCAAGAGTGAACAGGCATCTTCTGGGCACGCTCGTTTCATCATAGACCTCATCTATCGCTTTCCATCAGGCGTGATCGAGGTCAAGAGCACGCCTATTTCAATATATATAAAAAAGATACAAGTATGATTGTTGATGAGTTGATTTACTCAAATAAAATTTATTTGAGTAAATCAACTCGTCAAAGACTCTGCGTTTACTGAGAGAGATTTGGAAGGAGACAATTGTCATCTTCGTTCGTTCGTCTTAGCCAAGATATGCAGTTTTATGTGGTACTCATTCACAGGGACTCATATTCTTTTGCAGCACCTATGAAAGATTAGCATACATTGATGATCTCTCTATTACATGTGCTTCTAAAGCTGATATTCCCTTTTTTACACCACATCCACGGGAAAGAGCTGCCTCATCTTTGCTAGTCACCATTTCATTCGTTTCTCCAACACGCTAAGCCAATCGCTTACACCTCACCCACGACACACTACACAACTGCGGATGCGCTTGCGATGCACCTCACTATTATGTAACGCAGTAAAATATGTCAATGGTGTTGCTAGTCGCACGTGTGCATGGCCTTAACCCGGTCGGGTCGTCTGTGCCGGCCATTAAGACTTGCCCGACCCGTTTTATTTTATGCTTATATTTTAATGTTGTAGTATAGATTATTATCTATATGTTTTAATATTGAGGGTAGTCTGTTAGGGTGGCTGTTCTGCGATAACCATGATAAGGGTTTGAGTACAATTTGGTATGTGTTGATGGCTTCATTGAAGACCTTCTCATACTCATTTTCATTGGAATCCTCTTAGAGTTAAGTTAATTTTGCATAATTTCTTTATCTTCTATAGTAGTTATCGACGACGATATGTATAAATATTGCCAGTATTTCGCCATATAAAAGGCGCATGCTAGAATTATTTTCAGGGATAGTTTTACCGTTGACTGTAGCAATCCAAAAAAGCGTCGGTTTGTCAAAGGCGGAAGAAATATACGTTTTTAAACGGTCGCAAGAAATACTTGGATGATCGACTCACAGACCTGATTATGGCAGACGAAAGGATCGGCCCAGCAGTGAGTGATTCCAGACTGAAATGTTGATGATGAAGATGATGACGAAGTGTAGCAGTTTTCGGGCCTGTGGACGGTGAGTAATGGGTTAGCTCATCGTCCGTCCGTCTTATGACAACAGGCCGTGTCGATGCCTGCCGGGGCTGCAGGACTGTTCGAAAGAGATACCACGGCCCTGGAACACAAAGGGCAATGAAGGAACATGGATGGGTTTTAGTCAGTAAAAGTCTGACACTCCCTCCCACTCCACCCAGAGCGGGAGGAGTCATTTGATGATTTCCCAAACCAAAAAAAAAAAAAGTATAGCAGTTTAGCAGCGATCACCCAAGTGTTTGAATAAAAGTACCGATATGTGTTGAACAAATGTCCTTCCTTTGACCTGCTCCGAATCCATTCTAAACATTATCAGAAGTCGTTACAAAAATGACCTCATTTTTTAGTAAAACTCTCTGAAAGCGGCCTTATCAATCGGATTAATGGGTAATGCCTCAATTATCAGTCACTCTGAAGGTCGCGGTCGTGGTCACCTTTGAGGAAAATGTTTGCACCTACATTATTAGTGTTTATTTATTGAAGATTAGCGCAAAATGACAAGTTTTTATACAGTTTGTTTTGCGTGTTGACACGGATTATGATCGCTATTGGTTAGGGGAAAAATTAACTTTATATCTCTAATGATGGACTGCCTTGTTAGTCTAGTGGCAGCAAGCACGAATGCTGAGCGAAGGATTTTGGAATCGATCCCCAAAGTTAAAGGAAAAATGAAAAATGAAATTTATTGTTAATTTATTTAATATCATTATTCCTTTATTTTTCCATTAGGGTTTTCTTACAAGAAGCACGCAGTCTGGATTCGTCCCTTATCACATAGCCGCTCGGGTCGATCTTAAAGTTAAGCCGTGCTTGCCTAGGTTGTTCCGTGGATGGGTGACCGCCCATTACAAAGCAAGTTCCCTCCGTGCCTCGGCAATCACGTAAAGCCGTTGATCCCGGCTGTCATTTATAGATCTTTGACTGTCGTTACAGGTAGTTAGTAGGCCGAAAGTGTGACAACCAGTCTTACGAAGGGGTATCGTATTACCCAGTATTAACTGGGTTGTTGAGGTTAGATAGGCAGTCGCTCCATGAAAATACTAGTATTCAGCTGCATCCGGTTAGACTGGAAGCCGACCCCAATATAGTTGGGAAAAGGCTGGGCAGGTAATGATGTGAATGGTGAGATGTGTTCTAGTATGTTGTCATTGACTGGCACTTTTTAGGCAATTAATGGACAAGATTAACCAACATGATTGTGTTAACCCATCACCCACCGTTGAACTTTTAACCCTAAAGTGCCGCGCCTACGAGTACACTAAAGAAAAGGTCTTCAAACGAGCAATGTTCCCATAAGACGACAACAAATTGATAGGAAATAGCAGCCACACCTCGGCCTACTCGATGTGAAGTCGAAGTTAGGCTGATGCTAAGGCTGGTTGGATGGATGCGATTAGTCGGCCGACAGTTTTTTGACAGTTTTTGTGTCATATTTGACAGTTTTTTGAGAGTTTTTTGTCATATTTCAACGTAGAAGACTGGATTACTGAAATAACATAAAATCACGCCGCGTAGTCCCCGAAGGGTAAGGCAGAGGTGTACCTAACAAGTTCATCCACATTTCGCCAGTTATGTTAGGTCCTTTGTAATGGGGGCGAGCCTGTTCCCATAAACCGGGCCCAAATCGGGACTCCGTGCCTGCTACTGAGAAGTTCCTGATGAAACAACACAAGAACACTTTGCCCGACCCGGAATTGGAACCCAGAACCTCATGCTCAGCAGCCGCGCTTGCGATCAACGAGGCAGATTACTGAAATAAGCTAAGGCATATTCCTGAAAGCTTAGGGAATTTTAGGGAAGGGAAAGGGATAGGGAAGGGAAGGGAGCTTTAAGGAATCGCTTTCAAAGAGTTTCGTATTTCTAAAAAGATTTTCAACAAGAGTATCTTAGGTCATTTTCCCTACATTTTTGACTTATTCTTCATCGTTATAACATATCACGTTATATGGCATCTTATTGTATGTTCTGATAGTCGATATTAAATGTTCTCATACTTATGTAATGTTACCAGCCTGAAACTTTCCCAATGCAAGGCAATGGACGCTTGCTCACAGCAGACCATAGAGTCTAAGTTTTCCCACGATTCATCTTGGATTTCCATTGTCAATGGTTAAACCTTAACCTACGACCTAAAGCTAAGAAACCAGTCCATAAACCTCTACGAATAACAACAATAAAACCCGTATTTACTTATGCAAAACGACGTTTTAGTGATTTTATCTGCTCATATATAACTGTATACCTTAATTTTTCTGCAACATATCCAACTTATTAAATACAGATATAAAATGTTTTATAAACTGTCTTTATATAAAACATGTCAAATCTGTATATTTGTGAAATAAAGTTAATATTTATTTTTCGATTATCATTTAAATACATATTCTTTGTATTTTTTTTTTAAAACATAAAAAATTAACATTTAAAAATATAAAAATTAGGTTTCCGCCGGTGTCGGGAGCAGAGTCCAAGCTATTATTTATTAATGATAACATAGTTCGTCAAACGTCCATATACTCATCAAGCGAGGATGTAAAGTTAAATACTACAATTATACACAAGCACGCGTCGGCTACACACGGTACGACAAGTCCTGCGACAGATCCGTGCGACTGTCGCACAAAGGGTTCAAGTGCTGGTGTACTGGTGGGTTCGGGCGATAGGTTGGCGCTGTTTACGAGCGACTCGTTACACCGACATGTTTATTTGGACGCCCACGTATTACCCCACGCGTGGCTCGTGCCGGACCGTGGTGTAAGTTATAAGCGTCGTGTGAATGGGTGGCTTTAAGGGTGATAAGATGGGCACTTGCAAAGGATTTGACGAAGATTGTTTTGGCGTACTAAAAATAGGGGATTTTAAATATAACATTTTTAAATTGTTTACTGAACTTAACCTACAGGTATCTTTAAAGTTCAACAATAACTTTTCAGATTTTTCTTTTCAAAGCAAGTCGCTGGTTTGCGACAAGGATGACATATTTACCTTAAAAAATGCAATGTTGTTTGTAGTTGAATATAAAATTAACGAAAGTATGTAAGTCATAAATTAAATAACGAAATACGTAAAATAAACCTTTTATCTTTTGACAAAAGGTTTTTATGCAAAAAATAATATTGGCAATATAATGAAAATATTTTTAGTCTAATTAAAAAAAAACATAGTCGTGTATTTCTGATTTTTCGAGTTATGCCATTATTGTCGCAAACAAGCGAAGTGTTTTAGAGTTGAAACCAGTCAAAGAAGTCTCTAGAATTCGTTCAGGTGCAGAATTCAGTCAGCCATTTCATTATCAATGTTGTATTTTTAAACAAGAAAAAATACGAACACAGTTATCAACAAAGGTAAACAGTCTTAACTGCCCACAGTGACAAAAACACGAAAAAGGAAACATTTCTTATCTAGGTAAGTTTTTTTATCTGCGCCACTATTTTACCATTCATAAAAGCCTAAACAATGAGCAAGCCTACACTCTATTGAGCCATCATCACCCACGCCACCCAAAATCATCCAAGTGTCAAATTGCATAGACAATCTTATCTACTAACACTTGGACCACCATAGAGTCCGGGACACAAATACCATAAACAATGCTAATATAGTAATCTAAATTCATCCTAACACTATGAAGGTTTTCTTATATTTATAAACTTGACATAAAACCATCTAAATACAACTTAATATTGGAAGCCTATTGTGGTAGCTACGTGTGGGTCCGGCCTTAAAAAGATGTGTGTATGTCTGTTCCCAATTGTGCGAGAACTGCTGGATTGATTTGAATGGGGTTTAGGGTTTTAGATCGAGGGATTACGGTGTAAGCTGGGGAATATGTATGAGTATGATTGTTAAATTATGTTTAAAGGTTGTGGATATGTCAATATTTTGTATGGAAGTTATGCAAAGTGACTCAATGTGTATAGTTTTATTTTATTGTATTGCAGTAGTTGTAGTGTTCATGTAATATTTTGACTTAGAGAAGACAAAGTTTCTAAATAATATAGAATGTCTTACTTCGTTATACATTTTGAGTTGTTACAGTATTGTAATAAAAGATTATAATGATTCGTGGCAAAATATATTTAAAAAAATCCCCCTGCCCAATTTTTCCCTACGATAAAAGATCAGAAAGGTCAATCAATAATTAAACCTTAAGATCACAAGCATAAAAACATTTATCTAATACCGCGTAGTTTATAATTAGCATCTAACTAATTAACTTGTACTGGAAACTAGAAAAAAGAACATTACTGAATCATCTCAAAGCGTTTAACGCAGTTTGTTTCCTTTTACAGACACATGTGTGGAAAATAACTGAAATGCCTTCATTAAAAATAAAACTATATGAACGAACAAAATTGCTTACAAACACTTCAGTTAAAACGCCCAAAAAGAAACATGAAGATAAGAATTATTGGAAACAATATGTTTTCCACACAAGGAATTTTCAACTTAAGTCTGCTAATTTTATAGTGTATTTTTGGGTGAAGATGTGTGGCAGTTAGGTCATTATGTTTCAGGAGGCAAAGGTTGGTTAAAGAGGTCATGTGATAAGCGTCAGTTACAAAGGTTATGTGGAAATTAGAAAAACATGGAAATGTTCAAAGTGTAAATTAAATTATATTGTTTGTTCAGGTATCAAGTGTGGAAATTATGTTGATTTTGATGTCATAAGTAAGGTTCATACTAAGTAATACGTTTTAGGATTTACTTTACGTTTATATTAACAAGTACGATTTTTTTTCTAATAGAAAATTATTTACATTAAATCTCCCAGACAAAACTCAGACTTTATAAAAAGAAGAGAAAAATAATCTAATACCGTCTAGATTTTTCCGGTAAATAATATTAAAGTCTAGTGTGTAGGTACTTGTGACAGCGACGTGGAGACCAACCCTGGTTGGACTTGTTTGCTGATGAATGGAAGACGATAATGTTAGACTGTCTGTGGTTCTGTGAGAAGACCGAGTAAAAGGATTACTTAATTTAGTAAATGGCTTATGTTGTACTAAATGTCATAAATAAATAAAATAAAATAGGGAGCATGACTCGGTCGCTCGTTTTGTACAAAAAAAAACTATAAAAAACCATTAAAAAAATCAGACTACATTGGTGGTTTTAAATAAATATTATTTTGGAGTGGAGTTCTTCTTCATTGATGAACAAATGTTTCAGGAATATCCCGAACTGATGCCTCATCACATAAACCCAAAGCAGCATTTGTTGCTTTTACATATAAATTATAATTATCTAAGTAGTATCTAAGTATCAATTTATCAAAGTAGTAGCTTAATTATGTAAGTAGTATCCTAGTATCAATAATATCAACCTGCCGTTAAAATTCAAGTGCTATTATTAGTGGAAATGAAGTAAAAACAAGTTATCAGTTGTATAAAATGTCTATAACACGGTAAATTGTAAACGTCAATTTACTTATCATATTGATTAGCTTGACGGTACAACCACGAATAAAAACACAGGAGTATTCCCCATTTTGGCTTACATAGTCGCCCAGCAACGTCGCTTGGCAGTTTCCCACGACTTTATCAGTGACACGCTGTGACACGCCATCCATCAACATCGTTTGACACTAAAATATTATTTGCACGTTTCCACGTCATGTCGCCAACGGAATCATAATAATATCTAGCTAATACAATATTTATCATGATGTAAAGATTTACTGAAGCTTTCAGTTTGTGTCTGAATGTTTTTGTGTAAACTTGGCAGTATACACCGTGACTTTTTAGTCGTCTTACAAAAGGTGGTCCACTCAATGTACCCGACATAAAATAGCTCTAGGCGCAATATTTTTTTTTACCCACCATAATAGGTACAAAGAAAAATAAATAATACATTGCGGGTCAAACGGGAGAACATTAACTATGTTCTCCCGTTTATATTTGTTTGCTTAAGTACTTAAGCAAACAAATATAGAAACGAGTGGATTACTGATGTTTCTAAAATTATTTTAGTGGTTTTTCCCATTTAAATCTTTAATATCATTCGACCGGATAAATTGATTTTCCCAAAGAAACTCAATAAAATAAACAGCTGGGTCTATTTAGGTATTGTTTCTTACCGTACTAAGGAGAAGAAAATCTATTTAAAAGCAGTTTATGTCTTCATAGTAAATGTCTTATTATTGATTTAAACTACACTCTTACATCCTATCTGCAGCTAAAATTATCTGAGCATCCACAATACACACGACGGACTATCCACCATACACGCCACTCGTCATCAAACATATGAATGCTTTAAAAAAACAATTAAAAATAAAACAAAAAGCCACGTATTTTCAATAAGAAACAATATATCTGTGCAATTAGTAACGAAGAGGTCGCACGGACAGCCGTTGGCCTCCGCCAATGTCAATTATCACAAAAGCCAAGTGTTTGACAAAAGAACACAACCTGTATATTGTTTGATGAAAGAACAACAGCCTGTGTATTGTTATAAATGTTATGTAGGGTACGCATATTAACGTAATCGTAAGGATTGTATTAAATGAGGTACAAAAAAAAGTGTAAGTTGCCACCTGCCATACGACAATAGTGTTGTTTTTGAAACACAGATTTTTTTAAATTACCTTATTTTATTATTTTTAGTAGTTCTATTTATTTTATTCCTACATACAAAAACTATTGAATAGGTAATAATGCATTGTCCAGTTAGAAATTCATCATCTTCCTGCCCTTGTCCCATGTTACTTGGGGTGCAACACGTTTTTTTCTTCCATTCTCCTCTGTCAACCACGTCACGCTATCATTTACTCCTTTTTCTTTCATATCATTCTTCACACAACACATCCGTCGTTTCCTCGGACTTCCTCTCAATTCCTATCCCTCTCCATCCATCAACATTTATAATTATCAGTTTTACCGGTAAATAATGCATCGAAGTATCGAATAAACTGAATCAAGATAATGTTGATTCTGTTTGATTGAACGTAAAACTGACAGCGACTAAATATTTAAAAAAAAACCTTTTTATATAAAAGAATCAGTGAAATATTGTAAATCGATTGTGGTTTAATAATTTACTATCGTATGTACATTTGTACTATTTTCTTTTGTACAAATAATAGTTACTAAATAAAATATTATGAATATTCAGTGACATCTTGTTATTTATTGTTCTATATTCAGCACCGCAATACATGGAGAGCGCAATTAAGACAAATATTAGCTTAGATGAGGTTCGTAGCCTTCGACGCTAGAGCAAGGTCGCGGCACGACACTTGTATGTCACAACCTATTGTATACCAGCGGCTTGAGTAGCCATAACTTTGTCACAGTATACATATTTGTGTTACCATACAGTATTCCAAGTAGGAACAATTGGTCGGAATCGGCTCACATACACATGAAAAGCGTTTACATAAATTCTAAGACTACTTCAAGGGGCCTAAAATTATTTAGGTTATTTGATGATTTCCCATCACAAAAAAAAAATGGGGGCCTACAATGGCCGCTTTAGCAGAATCATAATAGTATAATAATATGAATAACGTTACAATTCGTAAAATAGTCACGAAGTGGTTCATAATATTAACTGCGTCTGTGACTATTTTAAGAGTTGTAACGTGTTTCATAATACTGTCCTATTATGATTCTGCAAAAGCGGCCATTTCAGGCGCCCAGACCTTCTCAATCTATACAGAATCAGTCCAAAACTCGGCTATGAGGTTCATAACACGTTACTCGTTTGTAAGTCGGGGCTGTCACATCAAGTCAAGTAATTATTTTTTATGTGTGCAACTCACCAACAAGTTTGATTCCACAAAAACTCCCTAGTAATTCTACTGTTTACCTTTATACTGTGATTGTGTTGTTACGTATTTACGTCTCATGGTGAAAATGAGTGGGCGGATACCTTTGTATTTTTTGTAGATCAGATACTCTATATTATAATAATTGTCTCTGTGTCACGTAGTCATAAGGTAAGTAAATTGGTTTGTTCTGGTCAAATTGCTAGAAGGCACGGTTGGCGCAGTGGCTGAGCGATAGGCTGCTGCGCTGTGTGTTGCGGGTTCGATCCCCACACGGGAGAAATATTTGTATAACCTACAGGTAGTTGTTGCGGGATTGACTGCTTGTGTAGACGTGTTTGAATGTTTGTAAACGCACCCACGATACAGGAGAAATTCCTAGTGTGGGGCAACGTTTAAAAAAAATAACTTATGAATCATTACCTATGGGTCGATCTGTACTTTCTGCTTACCCTCATAGGAAAAAGACGTGAGTTTATGTATGTAGCTATAAGCCGTATCTATCGTATTGCATTGCATTGAAGTTAACTTCAAAAAGTTTTTGGTATTTTCACTTGAACATTTTGTATGGCTGAACCGTGTTGAAGTGCGTCTTTTATCTAAAAGATAAGATTCAAAATTCATTTCCATAAATAGTAATTACGTTAAAATGGCGGTGGTACCAAAGTTCTCTTGAAAATAACTTTAAACCTTAACCTTAAACTAGTAAACAAAATATAACAATAACAATGTCAGAACAGACCCAAACCAAGGTTTCCCCAAAGTTTCCGGCTTCATATTTTGATACATATCGTGAGACTATAAATAATATTTAAACAAGATCGGCCTTCACTCATTATGACCGAACCTTATTTGGGGCAAATTCATGCTACCGTGTCAATATAGTGGCTTATTTTCCGCATTTTGACGAGTAAATAAAGTAAACGATGATTTTTTAGTTTTTAAAATTGGCCAGCCAGAAGGCGTCGCTGCAAACCTCGTAGAAGATGGCGGGATTAGCTGGACATAATCAACGACCAATTAATTTCAGTGTGGGAAAGAGACAGAGCTATACAGGTCGTCTAGCGCCATCTCTTTCCCACACTGGAATTACTCCTGGATTCAGACTCCATAGAGCTGATAATGCTCAGAGTAGAACAGCCCTGGGTCGAAAGAATTGGAAATGGTGGACAGTTTTCTTGGGAGAAGCCTAGAATTGCCTAGCACCAAGCAAAGACTTCACCACTACCTCCAGCCTGCATAATCTCACTAGATGATGTAGGCTAACAGGATGCAGTTGAGGTTTTTAGGGTTGGTAAGTTATTTTTAAATGAATTGGACCACGGAACTCTCAAAAGGTGCTGTGATCCAACTATTTTTAAAGTTGGACAACTGCCCCTAGTAAAGACCCATGGTCCAACTAGTTGGACAGAGCAGTTGGACCACTGCCCCGGACTGAATATTAAATGTTATGCAAAATATGTAGATACTTTTAATTCTGCAGAAAAGATCCAGCATAACATTTAATTTCGTGGATATCCGCAAAGTAACGCCTGATTCTATAACTTAACTTGTAAATCAAACTAATTTCTTTGATTTGAACTGTAGTAACATCTCATGATTCCATCTACCTTAAACTGGTCAACTTTTGAAACATTATTCAAAACAGATAACACTGATTACTGGGTCAGATATATCTAGGAGTCTGATATGTGTCTGTTTTTGAATGGCAATAGATAAAGACTGATGACCCTCATTAGCTGGCCAATATCGGCCAGTTAATATTGCCACATTTAAGCAAATTTCTCAATGATTTAAAAGCAATTTTGACATTTATGTACCTAATTAACTTTTTAATTAAACATATAAGCGCGGTCGCCGGATATTACAACAGAATGTTAGAGAATATTATGTTGATTCTTGCTCAGAAATCGTTAGGCAGGAGGTGGAAACAAATGTCAGTGTCAACCACATTGACAGGGCAGCTCAAATTGACTGCGCACGAGTCACCTTAGACATGTGACATGTAAATGTTTGCAAGTTAAGTTTAAAGGTTGTCCGTCACACCGTCACACGTCACGTAAGTGATGTTCTACCATGTTTTATTGGAGATTTTGCTATTTTTAGTTGTGCGAGAGAAACAAACTATGCGTTTTTGTTTATATGTAATTTTGGAGAAAGTTTTGTGAATTTTTCAGAGCTGGAATGGCAGAGATGTACCTTATAGTACACCCACATTTCGCCAGTTGTTTTTTAAGTTTTCTATTGCCATCAACCAGGCACAAATCCAGACTGCAGGGCTGCTACTGAGAAACTTCTGACGGAAAAACCCAATAACACTTTGCCCGACCCGGGAACCGAACCCAGGACCTCATTCTCAGCGGTCGTGCTTGCGGCCATTAGACCAACGAGGCAGTCAAATTAATACATAAGCAAAATTTTATTGAAAATCCAAGATGGCGGCGTCAGTTCTGATTTGAACACGCACGAGAAGATCCTTGTACAACTACATAAATAGCGTTGCCATTCAGATATGTATCCTGAATTGACGCACTGAATACACCAAACATAAACAAACAAGACTTATTTGTAACACCCATAACTAACCTTTGACCCCTTTCAGAATTACCTCATTTTTGTTATGTACAAAATGACACAATACCTTACTAACAAGTTCATACCTAAACTAAACTCGCCTAAAATAGATGGAGTAGGTAAACTAATTACATAGTGTTACCGCAGCTTGTCAAATCACCACATATGACGTCACACACACTGTCATTGCTTGTCATTACTGAGTACAATTTGTGCGAGTTACGCAATTAATGTAAAAAAATATTACATTTGAAAAATCTGTCGCCTTTAATCTCCAGCAACACAGCCGGCTAGGCGCGGAGACGGCCGATGGAGTAAGTTTTCGACCGAATGGTGGCCAAGGTCGAGCCTAAGAAACCAGGGCCGTCTAAAGTGTGGGAAACAGATGGATAAGGGACGCATAGAACGGAGAAGAATGGCAGAAGAAAGGGGAGGCCTATATCCAACAGTGGGTGATACCGGGCTGAAATAATGAATACTGCCGACTTCTACACAAGAAGCGGTTCTTTTTGTTTCTTTTATAAATGAATACTCCTTACAAACAACCTCAAGATCAAACAAGCACAATACATCACCATCATTTAGCCCACACCGATATTTTTAAAAGAGCTATAAATTAGCTAAATGTACTGTCAAAAGGACACGAGGAATTATTAGTTCGGTGGCTAAGGTTATAGGAGTCACAGAGGTCGTGTGCGCGTACGCAACGCAAAAACGTTAGGAATCAGTGTTACGTAGGTGCTTCGTCATGTTGGACGACTGTTTAAGTTTTTTAATGAGAATTATTGAACAACCTTTTATGATAATTCTAATTCCAGTCTCATAGTCACCATCCACAGTCTGACTTCACCCACACTGGATGGAAACAGGCTTTTCTTTGCTCGTGAAAATCTCCACGTTCTTGGGCCAACTTGAAGCAACTTTTTCCAGCGATGACAACAATGTCGTCTGTCCACCTCGCCGCTGGACGATCAACACATCTCTTCCCAGTTCTTGAACGCTAAGCCAGAAGGTGCTTACTCTCACTGCTTATTAAATGAGTCAATAATCACAGAAACATAGCAGACAGGATGACAATTTAAAAACTTGTGGAAACCACCACACCACCACTCATCATGGGGTCATTTGGGGTCGGCGCAACACCTTTTTTTTCTTCCATTCTCACACTATCATTTACTCCTTTTTCCTCACACAATCCATCCTTCTTTTCTTTGGTCTTCCTCTGCCTCTCGATCCATTCACATTTATATTATAAATAACATATTTTTAATCAAAAGTAAGACAACAAATATTTGAGAAAATTAATCCGTTTAGGATTAATTTTCTCAAATATTTGTTTATATAAGATTTTCTATATAAATATCACGAAATATTACCGACAACGTTATGACACATAGAAATCAATAACCGCGTTCAATTCAACACAAAAAAACTTGCATTGGACTTTATATCAGAAATAAATCAATTATAATTTTCATTTTCTCTCGATTGGCGAGTATTAGTGCCAGTATCAATTTAGTCTTCACTCAGTTCACACGTGGCTTGTCTTTATTTATGAGCAGCTAGCTACCTCATAATTGAATATTTTATGTTCGTATGTGTTTTTGCGCGTATCTCCTGAATTGCTAGACGGATTTGCATGCGGTTTGTTCAAATTATACATAGGTTTATGTGTTTGTATTTTTTATTATCGTTTAGTTTTTAAGTTGTATTAGTTAATCACGATTCATGATGTTTTTTATTGCGAAATTTGGCGTACCATTTCGTGTATATTTAGCACAATTATAAATGAGTTGAGCAATGAAAAAGCTTCTAATTTACTTTTACTTTTATGGAAAATATTGGCATAAAAAACACAAGTAACGTTTTATGCAAATACTAAAATAATTACATCGAAAATACGCACATATTTACAACTAAATAGAAAAATCGTGCAACAATTTCACTTTCAAATCTTATGGTAGGTACAATTCGTGAAACCATTACCAATACACTTGCGGTCACAACTACTGGCACATTTTTTATTAGCTCCATTTATTAGTACGTTTGACCTGCAGTGAGAGAGCAGGGTTACGTTGACAAGGTCACCAGACAAAGGTGTTGTCGTCATTTGTCAAGCTGTGCTCGCCGATAATTACCTGTCAGTGGGCACATGATGGCGAATTAATGGATATAATTAAATGAGGAGACATAAAGTTAATGAGGTTAGGGTACTACCGGCTTTCTCTTTAGTGACATTTGATTTTTATTTTAAAAGATATAGGATGTTTGCTTAATAGTATAGCGGTTTAATTTTAAGTGTAATTGGGTTTCTCCATCAGGAATCTATAACCGGATAAATTTATAATTTATGTTTTTTTTATTTATATATTTTTTTTCTTAATACACGGGACTTAAACAAAACAGGCAAAAAGTAGGTGTAGATACAGTAGGTACTCCTCTAACTAACCCTTTGTGAAAACTGGCGTGATGTTATGCTATGTTTGACTAGTTCATTTTTGCAGGTAACTTTAATGAAATGTTATTGAACGGATACAATTTATTTTCGATACTAAACCATTCAATCTTTATTTATAAATCAATTAAATAATCTTTGTATTATACGTTATCGTTTTAGAAATAAATAACCCTGCTTCATACGTCGTGACTTGAAACAAAAATAAAATTAATTAGATTTTATTTCTTTATTACACTTCACCTCGGCCAAAAGTGTGTGAACTGTGGGTGACATAGATTTTATGTGAATTAATTATTTCTTGAGCAATTTACTCGAGTGACATTAATAATATTACTTTATTTCGTAATAAACTAAAGTTACTTTACATCTTAGAACCGGTTAGAAGTTCAAATTAAAAGATATTACACGAAATCTCAAAAATAAAAAATAAATTTAAAAAATAATAATAAAATATTTACAAGTTCTGACCAGGTAAATGAGTATTTTTTTAGCCTTAGCTTGGTAGGTAAGTATTAATTGCTAACTCTATGAGAGCATCAGTAGATATCTGCATACCACGAAATAAAAGAGCGTGAACAAGTTTCATCGACTGCGCAATCAATTATTTTAGAATGTTTCTTTTAGCCATATTTGGGAATTGAGACAATCCTGAGTTTCTTAATGAATGATGAGATGGGACCGTAATATCGGTGGCCGGTCATGAAGACCCAGGACTAACACAGACGGTATATTCTTGGGTAAAACCTATTCATCAGATCTATAGGACTATTTCCTGAAAGTAATATTGGCAAATTGTTAGATATATATCTACATTGCTTACAGTACCTACTTGGACAACCTTTACCTAGGGTTGCACAATACTCAAAAGAAAAAAAAACACGTTTTAGTTTCAGATTTATTTATGGCCATTAAAAGCGTAAATAACTGCATACTATTTAAGATGGCTGCAACCAAAGAATTCGCTTTTTGAAATCTCGTAAGAAAATCGTTTGCCAGGAATGCTGCAAGCAGGCACCTGCAATAATCCCCGGAAGTTCTTCAAACCATAACTAATTCGTGAACTTACCTAACTCTTCCGGTTAAAAACATGCCTTTCTATATATACGGGGTGTAAACAGACCCTTCACCAAGCCGTCAACCAAGCATTCTATACATCAAACTAAGTAACTTTACGCAAAAATTTTTGCTGGGAAACGAAATTTTTTTTTGGGGTCAATCACATTTTACGGTAAAACTCAATATAATGCGCTCAAAACTTATTGCTGATGGATGCTTTGAATAGTAAACGGACCATGGAGGTAATTGGAGTAAAGTTAGAACCTTAAAAAGTAGTATTTAAAAAAAAACTTGTGAGAAAATTGGACCTTTGACCCCCAATATCTCCGTAACTAGAAGGTTCCCAGGTATGGTCCAGAACAAAAAAATGATCCCAATGATGGGTAGAATATGTGGTTTTCATTTTCGTTAAGGGTCTTTTTACACCCTTTATATATATTTAACATTAATGACGCTTTCTCTTTTACTACCCCAAGTTACCATCTGTAAGTAATCACTAATCACTAAAACTCCTATTCATTATAATACCAATTTCTAATAATTCCATTTCACCGGTCAGCCTAACGATCAACTTGATTCTGCTTCGTTTCTCAGTAATTTATTCCTTGCACTTAAACATAGGCAAGGTTTTACCTAATTAAGAATCACAGAATTACATTTGTGATAAGTGATCGACTGGTTTTAGTGCCAATTTAGAATTAATGCTAATTTAGGAAATATTGCATTTTCACTGGGCAACAAAACTTTCTTGGAATAGGTGATACTAATTCAGATAGCTAATATTTGCCAGAGGCAATTTAGAAAAATTAAAAAAAAAAACTTGTAAACTTTTATGGTAGACATCGCTGAAATTTTTTCATACCTTTAAAAAGCTCAACGCAACCGGCGCGGCCGTGTATGGCCAGATGTATGAATGTGGACGAAACAAAAACAGTATGTGAGGATCTAAATATGTAGCGTTCTGTAGCTTCTGCCTGCCCCCATGAGAAATACATCATCTTGCTGCCCTTGCCCCATGCTAATTGGGGTCGGCTCAAAACGTTTTTTTTCCTCCCATTGTCCCCTGTCAATAGTAACGCTATCATTTACTATTATCATGAGATATTAAAAGCAGAAAAAATACAAATACGAAGTTACCAATGCCCATGCCACTCTTATCTTCTTAGAACATCATCATCATCATCTGCCTAGCCTTTTCCCAACTATATTGGGGTCGGCTTCCAGTCTAACCGGATGCAGCTGAATATAGAAGAATCGGACACGGAAACTTTGTGCGGGATGCATGAGTACTCAAAAAACATAAATGGTATTTTCACTCATACCACATTTTTGTAAAGTGACAACCCTTTTTTTCGGATGGGAAATCATCAAATAACCCCCCGCTCTGGATGGAGTGGGAGGGAGTATCAGACTTTTAATGACTAAAACCCATCCAGGTTCCTTCTTTTCCGGTATCTCTTTCGAATAGTCCCGCAGCAAGTGACAACCCTAAGAAAATAACATTTGTGCAGCAGCTCACTTTCCCCGATATAAACGGTATTTCACTAATGCGATCGGTCCTGGCGGTGGTTCCATTATCAGCACTTTGTAGGCGGATCCATGATTATAGTGTAGTGCCTGCACTGACAGGGTGAACGCTGCTACCAGTCCTGCAGTAGATAGCACTATAACACTACCTATAATAACAGCTATCTTTATTTATTTACAAGTTGTGCCCGGCAAGCGTTGCAATGCCTTTTTTTTCAAATTAAGAAAAAAAAAACATCAAAATCGGTTCAGTAGTTTTGGAGTCTGTAGGGTAAGAACAGACGAACAGATATAGATTTATACATATATAGATAGATTAGAAGGAAGTTAAAATAAAGAGTTTCTATGCCGCCCATGGGCCTCTGACTTGGCTTTACATGTATTTTCACCCATGTATTTTGAACACTGAATAATCAATTGCACTTTTTCTTTTCCTTTTCAATGTCCATATCACTTAACATTTCGTTTTATTTTATCTAAGTAATAGTTGACTTAAACTTCGAAATCACTTAGCCTTCTACTTGACCATCGATTCGAAACTTCCTTCCTTTTTCCCAACCACAGTTTCAACTCCAATTTAATCAACTACAGTTAAATCAATATTCTAATTAACGCACTAGCATAGCTGACAAGTCAATCAACACCAGGTGAGTGCCCTTTCACCGGGCACATGCAACCGAAGCCTAATGTCCGTTAAGGTCGCCACACAATATTCGTTCTGTTTGTTAAGCGGCGCACGCGCACAACGCTTGTGGAATGTTACGTTTTCTCTGCGTAAGCGTTGTGGGTAAAGATAAATGTTGCTGAATTCGAATTTTGGCGAATTGGAGGGAGATATATAGATTTGGTTTTTGTTGTTGAGTCTAATCAAGGTTTTCTCTCCTATGATATGTACGTAATTGACACAAGTTGGGCCTAGTGGTTGCAAGCGTGACTGCTGAGTATGAGGTCCTGGGTTCGATTCCCAGGTCGGGCAAAGTGTTATTAGGTTTGGGTTAGGAATTTGTCAGTAGCAGCCACGAAACATAACTGGCGAAATGTGGGTTTTCTGTTAGATACACCTCTGTCTAGCAATTCTTGGATTATGGGCGTGTTCTTATGTTATGTATGACACAAGTTTGACATGTGGAAACACCCAGGATTCTTCGTGTTTAGTTTATCTGTGTTGTAACCGAAACTTATTGATCCATGTAGGAATTGAACCTTTCAACCCTAGTGCTAAATACACTCCACGCAATTTTTCTGGATGGAAGCTGGATATTAGACGTTGATTGATTGATTTCAGTGAATTTCATACGTTATGTATGCTAAGGACAGCAGACATAACTAAGCTAGTCAGTAGTAGTCAGTAATTATTATAAGTTTTCTCGTATTTTGGACTATTTGTATGTATTATAATGTATATTAGTTTATTTCATGTTATTTGTATATATGTATATTAGTATGTACCTATTTATGTATATCAATTTATGTTAACAAAATGGTATTTCGCTTATTTATTTTTTGTACTCTATTTCAATGCTGTCCTATTTGACCCAAAGGTTGACTGGTAGAGAATGCCTTGTGACATTAAGTCCGGCCTATGTACCACTTTTGTACATGAAGTTTAAATAAACAAACAAAATGACTACAATAATTCTAAACATTCATCACACACTTTTGGATTATCAACCCTCGACTCAGCACCGAAAATGGAAATTACAAAAGGGCGGTTATTAAAGCATTCGTTTAGGCGCCACCTACTATTAGTGAAAACAGACATTAGGTATGTTTACCCAGAGTATCACATAAGATAAAGTATCACGGCAATTGGCTATAATTATAGAATCTATTGACCACGGGTTAGAAGCCATAGGTCTTATCCACCTTGTCACATACTTATTACAAGAATTATTATCAGCTTGTATCAATTAATAATCGCTATACAGTTAATGAAGGTAATTAATTTAAAAACAACAGCGAACAGAAGCCCCATATATTATCCCTGATAGCTTCTTCACTAGGGGGTCTTCAAGTCGTAGGTAGATAGGTTGTGTAGGCAAGCATACATCATCATCTGCCTAGCCTCTTCCCAACGATGTCGGGGTCGGCTTCCAGTCTTACCGAAAGCAACTGAATAACAGTATTTTACAAGAAGCGACTGCCTATCTTACCTCCACAACCCAGTTAGTACTGGGTAATACGGTACCTCTTGGAAAGACTGGTTGTCAGACTTGGTTCAGTTCAGCAGTACGTCCTTATATTTCCACATTGTCAGGCCAAGTTCTTTCACTTTTTTCTCGTCAGTTTAATCTAGATACATCGCGATGAATGTCTTAATCTAGCGAATAAGATGTTTTTGTCCTAGAAAATTAATGAGGTAATAATCAATAAACATCTTTTTGATAATTTCGTGCATACTTACAAGAATTATCTATGAAACTCGTTTTGTTTTGATACGCACAGATGTCAAATATGTAATAAAATATATTTTATGTGTCCTGCACGTAATGGTTTCCGCTTAGCAAATTACGTTTTAAACAAATTCATTAGCAATACGAAATTATATCGTTTCCAAATATATTATTAGAACCGATGATAATATTCGATTTAAATTAATCGATCATAAAAAGTTACTAAATGCATCAATTAAGATTTGTATGATTTTAATCTTAATTTGACACTAGGGTTGGTAATTGAGGTCAAGTATGGATGAGCTTGTCTAAATGTGCCAAAAAAACAATGTTCTAAATGAAAATTGCTTTATTAAAGTTACAAACTTGAGTTATTTTTGCTTCACTCAGAACTTGAAGTTAAGAAAAGTCACGGAAAAGATCCCCCATTATTACTACAAACAAAAGCAACATTAAATCAAGTGTATTAAAGCTTGGGCTTCATCAAACCTCATTGAATTGCTTTTCAAATCATCAACTGCTATCACGCTGTAATCAAGAACTGGAACTGGTGCAACGTACTCCGCGTCCCGTCCGCATCCAGGTGACACGACTAGTCGCTTCGTTACCGAGCAATCGCGATTAAACGTCAATTAGACCCATTGTCGCACGATCCCCTCATAAATAACCTAACAGTCAATCCGCTGCAATCCGGTTCAATCTAGTTCGATCTAGTTGAGTTTGCTCGCGTTAACGACTTCGTATCCGACACCGCTGACACCCGGCGTCCTTAAGCGACGAACTGCTGTCTCATTTACTTCGTGAACGAAAAATAAAGTGAGCTGTGACTAAATTAAAGTGTATTGTTATTGGGTGGAATGCGGCGGCCTTTACGGGAGTGCCCAGTTGATGGATTGTTTTAAATTGCGGAATAAAGTTTGTGTTGTGCCCAGGTTAGGTAGAACGCCCATGGTAATCATCGCTGCGGCTAAGAATAATCTTGCATAACAAGGTAAATTATTTCAGGGGTCCATTATCGTGCTTTACCTGTAAACAGGGTTTTTTGTACCAAGGAAATCCTTGCTCGACGGATTTATTACCTACCGTATTATATAATACAGCTAAAAATTCGAAGGAAAACTGTCTGTTATAGGTACCAAAGGTATGTATAAATAAACAGAACATTAAATTAAATAAATAACTTTATTTTGTGCCTATTTTATATTAGTTTTCATTATTATTTTAATTCAGATCAAGCAGTGTCAATAAAATCTGTACAATATTTTGCCATAAAAACTTTATACCATCATTGTATGTTTAGTAGAATACTAAAATTTTAGTCAAAATAAGATCATCGTAAAAAATATGAGCTATAAAATCTAAGCGAAATGAACAAACTAAATTATTTCATTGAGAAAAACCCCAAAAATATGAAGGTTATAGGTTGTTTTGATTATAGAATTTGGTTTAAAACCTATAAATTCGCCATAAAAGTTTGATAGTTAAAAGAAGAATTTGGTTCAAAGCCGTTTGTGTCATAAACTTAATAATAAAAATAGCAATACACAGAGTTTATTAAAGGATGTCTAACAACGTAATCTGGCACCTACGTAGCGGTTTTATAAACATTATGTAAATCATACCTCATAATGAAAAAAAATCTAAATTCAGTTATCCTTTTGTAGCATTCAGCACTATAGCAACACAACAACAACAACCACCACAACAACAACAAAAACACAACAACAACTCAAATTTTTCATAAATTCCAATTCAGCGATCACTTTCAACCTTATTATTCACGGCATAAGGGTGAAAAGAGGTAAATCGTCAGTAAGAGCGGTAGTACCATGATAGAGCTTCCTCCGTGCCTCGGAAAGCACGTTAAGCCGTTGGTCCCGGCAGTCATTTGTAGATCTTCGACAGACGTTCAGATAGTCAGTGGCCCAAAAAGTCTGACGCTCAGTCTTACCAGGGGGTATCGTATTACCTAGTACTGACTGGGTTATGGAGGTCAGATAGGCAGTCGCTCCATGTAAAATACTGGTATTCAGTAGCATCCGGTTAGACTGGAAGCCGACCCCCACATAGTTGGGAAAAGGCTAGGCAGATGTTGATGAGATGTGAAGATCACACTTCTTCCAGCTTTTTAAGCCCTATTATTAAAAAACACAGAGACAAAGAAGAAACAGCCAACATATTATATTACCAAAAATCGTCACGACCAAAACAAACGACAATCTAAATGCCTATATAAACGAAGACAGTATAAGAGAAACTACGGTTAGTTCAACGACCGTACGCAGTTTTGTGCAATGCGAGCAAAAGTTGCTTAGGTATTCTGGTCAGTTGCGCTTGCGTCGGTGACATGGCGACCTCGATCTGACCTGCGCCTGCGCTAGGTAAACGACCGACTATATAGAGCATTATCGCAATAAGGACATTCTTAACGTAGCTGATTTGGTCTGCTGTCACGCTTTTTAATTTTGTTGATGTGCCAGATTGACAAAGGTGTGACGCTTGTGATTTTAATTTACATAGGCAGGTGAGAATATAATCACTACGTTTTCATGTAAAGGTAAGCAAAGACCTTTTGGCCCCTGGCCAAAATTGAAACCGCCATCATGTTTTTCAGTATTTCACGAATTATCACCACTAACCTTTAAATGTCATTTGAGCGTGTAAAGACCCACAACTGGGTGTAAAAAAAACTCACTTGTTCTCCCCATCATTGCGATCACCAGCTCAGTGTTTTGAGAGCGTAACATTGAGTTCTACTGTATAACATGATTTTGACCATAAAAAAGTCGTTTCCTAGCAATAATTTTTGCGTAGTGTTACTTAGTTTGATGTTCAGAATGCCGGCTTCGTGAAGGGTCTGTTTACACCTTTTATTATTTTTGTAAGGTATCAAGTTAAATTACTTGAAAAGAAAAATTTTAGCTGAACTTTTGGTTTGATTCCGATTTGTATCTTGAATATTCTGTAACTAAAATCGATTCCCTGAATAATCTGAATTTAGAACTATATCTTGGATATAAAACTCATAAAGGCCTTTCTATAAACCTATAACCGAAGTAAATCAAGGTGTGACAACCGACATTTATCATCCGTTATGTATGATTAACAGCGATATTAACGAGTGTTCATTATTGTTGTCGCGCAAACTTCATGAGCGTGATTCCATCCATCACATCAACTGAAGTTTGATGCTTTCCTTTCATGTTAATACGGATAAGAGCTAACTATAGGTTTTAAAGAGAAAAACTATTTAGTACTAGCGGCCCATCCCGGCTTCGCACGGGTGTACATTTATTTTCCCCTAATTCCCCCCCCCCCATTTGTTTTTATAGTAACAAATATAGCCTATGTTACTCAAGCTGAATGTAGCTTTCTAATAGTGAAAAAATGTTAGAAATCGGCAAAGTAGTTTTTGAGTTTATTCATTACAAACCTTCCCAAAACCTTACCAAATCTTTCCTCCTTATAATATTATTAGTAAGACTAGCGGCCCGTCCCGGCTTCGCACGGGTGGACATTTATTTTCCCCTAATTCCCCCCTCCCCCCTAATTTTCCAGCAATAAATATAGCCTATGTTACTCAGGCTGAATGTAGCTTTCTAATGGTGAAAAAATTTTTGAAATCGGCACAGTCGTTTTTGAGTTTATCATTACAAACATACACCCAAAAATACAAAATCTTTCCTCTTTATAATATTAGTAAGATAAGATGAAATCTTTAAAGATTGATGCTGAGTAAATCAACAGCCTATGTAGGTAGGTACTTAAGTTTAGTAGATAATATGTATTTAGTTACATTACGCTTTGGTTTTATAACTGTTGTTATATTTTCTAAGCAGCATACTAATCTTATGAAGACATAAACCATTGGTAATCGGATTTTCTACTGAAATTGTTAAAATGTTGAGACGCTACACGTTTTATGAGTTAGACATAAAACGTGAAGATTCTCCGTTAACTACTTTATTATTTATCTGATCTGGTAAGGTTTTCTTTAGTTTCCATAAGACCCGTTCTAACCAAAAAGTGAAGGTCTCCCAATCGCAAGCTGGTGTTTGCTATTAGAAGACTTTTACTTTTTGGTGAGTAGGACCACTAGGTATTTTTAATTTCAAAGGAATTCTTGTGTTGTCAACTTAAAATTGACGATCTGATCGATGAAAAGTTCTGGTGGCTGCGTTGAAATACGCGTAGACTCACACAACAAATATGTTAAGAAAAAAAAGGAGTAAACGATAGCTTGATAGTATAAAGTTGAATATGAAACAAACAAAAATAGTGTTACATGGACCCCAAGTAACATGGGACAATAGTAGGAAAATGTTGAGATCCTTATATCAACATAGAATCCACCGCTTTTGTATTAAGATACTAGCTGACCCGCGCAACTTTGTCTGCGTAATGAATTTTCCCCGTTTTTGCAACATTTTTCATTGATGCTTCGCTCCTCTTGGTCGTAATGGATGTTATACTATAGCATATAACCTTCCTCGATAAATAGGCTATCCAACACTTAAAGAATTTTTCAATTCGAATCAGTAGTTCTTGAGGTTAGCGCGTTCAACCAAACAAACTCTTCAGCTTTATAATATTAGTATAGATACTATCAAGTACACATTTCCAAATGCTCCACGAACATACACACACAGTTTAAAGCCCAACAATGAAACAAACGATACACGGTTTCTAGTTTTACAAAATCGCAACGATACAAACGATTACCTTCACAAAACGATGCAGCCAATTCTCTTAGTCCATCTAACATAACTGTCGCGGTCTGAAGCCGGAGACATGAGCCATGAGCCATGAGCCATGTGTGGATAATTGTGAGCTATTACTGCCTGACAATAGAATTGGGCGGGCTACAACCAACTCCCCATGAAATTGCGTTCTTTTTTTAAATACTTTCTACTGCGCACGCGACGTTTGTTGAGTTGGATGAGGTTTTATGTTTGGTTGAAAGTTGGAGCCGTAGTGACAATCGCTTTCAATGTGTTTAGTATTTCTAAAATGATTTACTAGTATAAGTCCCGTCACGTAAAAAGAACGCTGAGCGACAGTGGAGGGGATGTGTTTGCGCACGTTCTACAGTCGCGTCCTAAAGTATTAAGCTATTGTTTTATAATATAAGTATAGTTGTTTCATTGTAGAATCGTAATAGGTTCTTAACTAGCTCTTACTACTTTAGAAAAGGCTGGAATAAAAAAATCTAGAAAGATTACTTGAGCGGTCAGCGTTCTTTTTACGTGACGGGACCTATAAAACGGTTTGACGTTAACTTTTCGTTGGCTTATGTCAATTCAATACATTTTTAATTTTCCTAGTCTCGTTTTCGTAGTTGATGCCTCTTTGACTAAGATCTCCTAGTCGTGATTGAATGAGATGAGGAGTTGATGAATTCTGCTACAGAACTTGTGGAATAGGTCAACAATATTGACATAATTAAGTCATTCATTATCAGAATATGGAAATCAATTTTAGTCACAATAAATCTTCGTGAAGCCACTTAATTAGCGCTAGACTTCAATCAATCACTTGATTAATCTGAATAGAAAAATATTATTCATCGCTTGCACTCCATTATGTAGTTAGTCGATGTTAACGCCAGTCAGTATCGGCTCCAGCTGAACTTTTAAGGAAAACGGTAACCTTTAATTAAAACCTCAAATCACGTGACAGTCTAATAAATCTAATCAAGCAACATGACAAACAGGCCAATTTAAAACTGAGTTAGTTAAACAATCGCTCTATATTTAGGCGGGACAACGTACAAGGCTTATCACTCGATCTCAACGTATCCTAAGCACAGCAAATTAAAATCGACGACAAATAACTAGAGATAATTGGAGCACGGTTTTAAAATAACGTAGTTATTTTATTACTAGCTTTTGTTTGCGGGTTCGCTCGCGTTATAGTCGAAAGTTGAGAATGTTTTAAATACAGGGTGTAAACGGACCCTTCACGAAGCCGTCAACCAAGCATTATGTACATCAAACTAAGTTACCCTACGCAAAAATTATTGCTGGGAAACGACTTTTTTTTAGGGGTGAAAATTCACGTTTTGCGGTAAAACTCAATGTCACGCTCTCAAAACTAAGTGCTGATGGATGCTTTGAATAGTAAACAGGTTATGGAGTTAATTAAAGTAAAGTTAAAACTTTAAAAAGTGGTTTTTCAAAAAAAAACTTGTGAAAAAATTGGAACTTTGACCTCCAATATCTCCGTATCTAGAAGGTTCCCGGGTATGGTCCAGAACAAAAAAATGATCGCAATGTCGGGGAGAATAAGTGCTTTTCGGCTTCGTTAGGGGTCTTTTTACACCCTTTATAGCTAATGACACTCGGGGATAATGTGATAGGTTCCCTTAGTAAAAAGAATTTTCGGTATCGGATCAGTAGCTCCACTTACAAATTTTACTCCTTTATATAAATACAAATTATACGTGGAATGACGCAATTTCAAGCAACATAAAGTAATATTTACTGGTTCATTTCTCATCCATTTTTGGTGTGATTTCGATGAGGCCTTCGATCGCTGGGGTCGAGTTCCGCCAATCACTCCAGTCTACTTTCGCTCAGATTTTTCTCGACCTCTATACGTCTTGTGATCTCACAATGCTCTTGTTTTGACTGCGGTAACTTTCAAAAACAAACTGTATCGTGCTGGCTACCAGTTTGCGTCGATATTTTAATTTATGTAACGACCTCATATCGTGTGCGGTTGAACCCAGAAGTAAATGTCTTATCTTGCATGCTCCCTTACTTTAAGGATTGGACATGTCGTCAGCCAACGGGTCATGGTCTTTCTAGCGGACTAATCTGCAGCTTGATCTAACGTTACTGTTGTCTGTATGTAAGCATTACTGTTATAGGTGTGTAAGTAAGTCTATCATTGACAAAACATATTCTATTGAATAGCGAAAAAGCATGAATGGAATGTAATTTAAGAGTTCAAAACAAAAACTGTTTGTAAAACTGAATAAGGAAATGTTTGTACGAAATTGCCACTAAACTAAGTTATTAAGTTTATCACCAAATTGATGATCGTTGAAAAACTAACGTGATATGAATTAGTTTGTACGCACGACGGCCAATCAAGCTTTACAAAACCAGTTTATGGGGATCTCACATTTTATAGGAAATCTATACAAAGCGAGGCCAAGTTCTACTGGAAATGTACCTACAGCTTCATATGCCGCCGTTTGTACAACAGCTACAATTCAGTGCAAGTATTAAGCGTTACTCGCTTTAGTGCTATGAGCAATCATGAATAAGCTTTTAAATAATGCAATAAATTATCACCGTATCTGAACATATTATGAGTGAAAGTGTCTTGGTAACAAAGTATGGATAAATACGGACATTAAAATAACATTGTTTACGAGACTTCTGGATAATTTAAAACATATTTATTTTACAATGTAAAGACAATCTCTTCATATTTAATTAGTCAAGCTTCATTACTGTAAAGTTTAAACACACCATCACCTTATAATCGTGCAGTAAAATCTCAACTATAATCATCAAATTTACACATTGCACGAGGTTTTAAGTGTGGCATAACATAAATTTACACCAGGGTACCAGGATTTCAATTAATTTATCATTTTCCTCTTGTTATATTTTTTAAGTCTCTTCTCGTATGGTACCGTAAAATATCAACGTGGAGGATTTATTCTAATTTAAATAAAAGGGCTTTCAGCGACTTCAGCTGTATGTTTTGAATAATGGACCACACTTTTACATGAATAAAATTCATCTGTCACCTCGTGCCATGACAAAAAACTATTCCAAAAATACTCTTAATTCAAAATCTTTTTAAAATCCGAATGCAGCTATAAACAGCCAGCCAAACTTAAGGTTGGTTGTAAATTATAAAACCTTACAGTACTATGTTGTTTACTTTCGTTCCGAATGTTAGTTCTTTATTTTCATATTATGACCAACCAGTTACATATTTCTTTACGATTCAAAATCAATTTTAACTTATTCTTCATCCACATTGCCATTCAATTTTCCAATAAAACCAGCCAGTGTTTCAAATATCTCAAAACTAGAGGTGTAATAAATGAAATAGAGCACGGCCCATTGATCCGTGTCATGCGATCGGTCCGTAGGTATGTCTCGATGATTTTTTACTCGGTTTCCATCGAAACCAGTTCAAAGAGCACACGAAACTTGAGATCGTAAAAAGAATGGAACCAACATTGGTCTTTTGTTTGGTTCTGTATAAAAAGTGAAGTGAATTAATTTGGACTGTCAAAAAAAGTTGGTGGGTATTTTTTTCGATGAAATGAGGTGACAATTGTTGAAATAGACATTGTTATGCAAATAGTCATTACTGGATATTTCAGGACTAGCAAAACATATCATCACGCTAATATTTCAGTAGAGGAGTCACCCTTAGTACACCCACTTTTCACCGGTTATGTAACTATCCAATGTCAAAGCAGCCGAGCCTATTGTCATCAACCGGGCAGAAGTCCACGACATTGAGGCAGCCAGGACTATATATCTGTTTAATAGTCCTGGCTGCCTCTTTGACTTAGAGGTCACAAGTGCTCTGCTGCGCAAGAAGTCCTAATCGGAAGAAGTGTTATTGAGTTTTCCTACCCGTCAGCCCAATGTCGTGGACTTCTGCCCGGTTGATGACAATAGGCTCGGCTGCTTGATATCGCTACCACAGAAACAGAATTCAAATGTTTTCCTCATTTGAACCTGTTCGAAATCTAAATAGATCACGTATCCCTACAAAAGAAAAAAAACAAATCGTTTAAAAGTGGAATCCTCGATCACACTCGAATTATGAATCGATTACATCCCAAATAACCCTAACATAGCGTTACAGCGCACATCAACGATTCGTCGTGACTTCGTGCACTTGTCGCGACCTCCACCTGTAACCGCGACTAATCGCACAAAAATGTCTTTTCACTTGACAAAAACGCACTTGTCGATGGTGACGAAGCTCTTCGTGATGCCTGAACGTGACCCGCACCTGCTATGGGACACTCAAATATGTCGCGGGACAAAAACGGGCCATGGGACAAAAACGACCCAATTGTAATTGTGTCACGTTTTGGATCAAATGCTCCAACTAAATGTAGTGAAACATGAACAAGTGTTGACCTTCGGTGTGGTTTATTTTTTGGGTCTAAAAATGAGAGGCAGGTTAGAGCACCTAGGACCAACACACTAGGACCTACTACATAGATAAATCTACAGTTAAAAAAAAACAAAATTTAACCTTCACTTTGTCGCTTAATTTATATGCTCTAAAGTCTGAGTCTGAGTATGTGTATACCTATGTTTAACAAATAAATGATTCTGATTCTGATTCTGATTCTGAATGTTGCCAAGATAAGATTCTTCAAACCTAGATACTCTATGGCAAATAGTAACTTTTGCTTGAAAAAAAACACTGTGACTCTAAAAGGATAGTTCAGGTTCACCAGGTGAGTTCAGAAAATAATTCCATTCCAATCAAACAAGACTTTTTTTTCTAAACAAAAAGCCTAAAACCTCAGGTCCTGGATTGGTTGCGCAACCAGGAAGCGATCATCAGGTGCACCGTAGCAAGAGTTCCCATCGTTCGGTCACGTCGTGCGGTCGTCGTGCGGTCGCCGGGCCGTCGGAACGCGGTCGTGACCTCCTGACGACCGGCGGTCCGGAACGACTCGTAAAAAACCTATCATGTTACCACTCAGCAGCATTTTTGCTCTTATTTTGAGACAGTTCATCAAGTAACTCCATCTTTTTTTTTCTTTTTCCCAATCGAACGCAGCGGTCGCACAAAAAATTGCGTTCGAATTCTAAAAATCTTGTTTGATGTAGTTTTGTGAGTAATCGCGGTTACAAAAACTGGAATGCTGAAAATGTATGGTATTCTTACTTCCTAATCTTTTGTTGGTACATGACTGAGCTTGTTAGGTTCTCTAAAAAAAGATGTACGATAATCGTGTTTACAAAATCGATGAACGAAATTATCAGAAATGCTATATTCAATCATTAGTAAGCATTGTTATAAACACGGAAAAAAATATAAAAACCAATTGCATTTCAATAGAAATCTTATATAGATATTCTATTTGTATGCACCATCAATACTTTCGGGAAATATAAAGAGTATATTAATAGCCAATCTTTTTGCACTTTGTCTATACTAATTTTATAAAATTTGCTTGTAAGTTTGTATGTAGGGGGTAATCTCCGGAACGAATGATCCAATTATAAAAATTCTTTCACTGGCAGAAAGCTACATTATTCGTGGGTGCTATAAGCTACAAATTATATTCATATCATGCATATTAGCCAGGTTATCACAATTTATGCGAACGAAGTCGCGGGCGAAGTCCTACTCAGTTATAGCCGTAATTGATCAGGCAACCGTTTCCTACTAGGCTACTGCACATTTGCTGTAATCCTGCTGAAATGGATCTCATTTCGATCAATATTAATCCAAAATATTGCGTGTCCTCTGGATGTCATATTCAACAACAGTACTGCCTGTACATAGATAGACCCGTACAATCGCACGCCATTAAATTGGATTTTGAGCAATTCTCATCTAGCTGCTACCAGCCACCCTGCGTAGATGGTCGCTTCAACCTGTTTAACGCTTCACTGAGTATAATTATTTATACTGTCAAGGAGCTGTGTAAAAATGTTGGTGTACAATAAAGTATGCTGAGCATGAGGCCTGGGTTCGATTCCCAGGTCGCGCAAAGTGTTATTGGCTTTTTCCATCAGGAATTTTCCAATAGCAACGACGGAGTCTGGATGTGTGCCCGGTTGATGGCAATAGGCTCTCCCCCTATTACATGGGACTTGAAAACATAACTGGCATACTAATGGGTACACCTCTGCCTAACCCTTCGGGGATTACAGGCGTTGTTATGTTAATATTACAATAAAGTATATTCTATCTGTCGAAGACACAGCAGACAACACTCAACTCAAACTCAAACTCAAATAATTTATTTCAAATCGACCCGTGACAGGCACTTTTGCATAGTCAAAAATAAGCTGCCTACAGTCCCGCCACAGGCATAATAACTGTGAATGGACTTTAGTTGCCCATTCGAAAATAGTAGATCTCATGGAGAAGAATGGGCAAGAAACTCCATGGACACTCTTTTATATACTCAAGTTATATACTCTCCACAGCCATCATTATGCCCTCATTCTTCACCTGTTCTACTGGATCTAAATCCTCCAGTCCGCAACTAATTACGGAACTAGTCCCTGCCCATATTTTCGTCGCTCAACATTCCAGTAAGGTCATTCAGTCACATACGCTAGGCAGTGCAGTCGTCTAAGGTTATGCGGATGCCGCGGCGGCGCGTGCGCAGACTGCGAAGCGACGCGCGAGGTCGCCTCCAGGAATGTTTTACTTTACATTACTTATCGGACACGAATCGATGTGGAACTTGGAAGTAGCTGCTGCCTGTCATTTGTTAGGGTTGTGTGGTGGCTGAAGATTGAAGGTTCAGCGTTTATGGTGGAGCTTTAGGCTTTTTCTTATTTGTGTCAATGATTCTTGTAAGTATATTCATCACCTGCCTAGCCTTTTCCCAATTATGTTGGGGTCGGTTTCCAGTCCAACCGGATGCAGGTGAATACCAGTCTTTTACATGGAGCAACTGCCTCCAAAACCCAGTTAGTACTGGGTAATACGATACCCCTTGGTAAGACTGGTTGTCAGACTTTCGGGCCACTGACTACCTGTAACAACTGTCAAAGATCTACAAATGACAGCCGGGACCAACGGCTTAACGTGATTTCCGAGGCACGGAGCAAACTCGGTATGCAACGGGTGGCCACCCATACACGGACCAACCTAGGCAAGCGCGGCTTAACCTTAAGATCGACACAAGCGGCTGTTATTGTTTAGCCACGAGCTGATTCTTGTAATTATATTATTTAACTTAAATGAACTTGGACCAGAACTCAGCCACATCGAGAGTATTAGCATTGGCTTCGGCCAGCTCCCTCAGAGCATGAGGTGGATTTTAAAAAAGGATAGGAAGTGCCTGTTATGAGTTATGGTGCCCCATATATCCAGCAAAAGACGTATTAATTTACACATATCACAACGATATGTCAGACTCGATCGACGCCATAAAAAAAACGAAACAAAAACAGCTTTTAACCACACAGTCTTCAACACCGTTCACTTTTATACTTTCTTTAATTTTATTTTTTTAATAAAAATATCGTATAACACCGCAGCAAGTGCGTTTCGCGGTGCAGTAGCGAAAATCGCGATATTAATAAAGTCGTGTCTTTATCTCAGACTTTACGGTGCGGTGCAACTCGACACCTCGCGGTTTGAACCCGGGACATACGACCGCTGTTATGTGTGCTTGTGTGCCTATGTGATAAGTGTTATCTTACTAATATTATAAAGAGGAAAGATTTGTATTTTTGTGTGTGTGTATATTTGTAATGAATAAACTCAAAAATTAATGCGCCGATTTCAAAAATTTTTTCACCATTAGAAAGCTACATTATCCCTGAGTAACATAGGTTATATTTTGTCCTAAAATGTTTAAAAAATAAATGTCCACCCGTGCAAAGCCGGGACGGGCCGCTAGTATCTTATCAGTTGAATGTTGAGGGGATTATTATTGCTTATGTTTATGTACAACTAGCTATGCGTTGCAATGCATTTTTTTCTTTTTTTTTCCAGATACCTTCCTTGGCCTATACCGGGTGGAAGAGACACCGACGCGAAAACGATTACCACGTATTCAGTATCATTCTGAGCCCCTCACATAGAAATTATTCACCGGTTTTAATTGATATAATTATGTACTGTTATTTTATTTTATAGCTACAACTATCCTTTTATAAGTACAACTAAATAATATTACCCATTATTTCGTACTGGTACTGATAATTCAAGTAATTGTTGATCAATATAATATGTATTATTTCCTTTATTCATTTTAACACATACTATTTACATTTTTAAATATTCTCATATAAAACAATATAAAAAACATTTAAAATATATGTATTATATTATTAGCTTTTTAGTAAACTGTAACTTCTTACTTTAACTTACTTTTTCTTGTGGTCCCAAAATACTACTCAAAATAATTATTGCATATAAAGGTGGAATCCGGGACCGCGGTCCGGTCCCAAAAGCCCCACGGCCTATTAAAAAAACCTCAGCTGTACATTTTGACCGTGTAGGTATTTCACTTTTGTAGGAAACAGCAGATTTTTTTTAGCAACCGATGAAAAAATTCCATGTGGGGCTCAGAATGATGTACTGAGAACGAGGTAACCGTTTTCGCGTCGGTGTCCCTTCCACCCCGTATAGAACTGTGTAAAATTTCATCAAAATCGGTTCAGTAGCAGTCTATAGAGTACAAACAGACGACAAGATATTGATTTTTACATATACATATAGCTGATAGATAGATCTGACAGTGATAACTAAAAACGTATTGAATTGACTGCTGCCGAACGGCTTATGTCAGTTCCTTGACAGTCGGTGTGGGAATTCGAAAAGTATGCTCCTTCAGTCAAAACTATCTTAGTTATTGCATCTATAGTCTGGTAAATGAGTGCTCAAAAGGGGTATGTGGTTGGAAAAGTCGAAAGCAGAAAATCTGACTTATGAATTTTGTTTGGACTAGTTAGAAGATAAACATATTAAAAGTCCTGACCCCTCCGAGGTGAGCCCGAGGGATGGGTGGGCAAAGAAGGTCCCGTTTTTTGATTTTTTGCTTATATCTCGAAAACGATGCGTCGTATAAAATTTTGTTGTACTACATAATAAAACCTCATAAAATTCTCTACAACTTTGTTTGTCACACTTTTTATCTATCTCTTATCGTTGAATTGGTATGAGCTCCGAAAAACGAACAATTTTTAAAAATTTGTCCAATTCTCTGTCCCGTTCGTCTTCGTTTTTGTTTTGCATGTCGAAAACGGTGTGTCGCACGAATACATATTGTACTACACAATGAAATCTGATAAAATTCTCTACAACTTTGCTATATTTTTTTTTTTTTGTTTTCGTTTTTTTTTTTTTTTGGAGTTTCCTAAAAAGTGTGACAAACAAAGTTGTAGAGAATTTTATGAGGTTTTATTATGTAGTACAACAAAATTTTATACGACGCATCGTTTTCGAGATATAAGCAAAAAACCAAAAAACGGGACCTTCTTTGCCCACCCATCCCTCGGGCTCACCTCGGAGGGGTCAGGACTTTTAATATGTTTATCTTCTAACTAGTCCAAACAAAGTTCATAAGTTAGATTTTCTGCTTTCGACTTTTCCAACCACAATCATTCATTGCCCAGGCTACTAGTCGCCACCGAAGTAAGAGCCACTGAAAGGTAAATGTTTGTCCAGGATGAAGAACGTGTGATGTCTAAGAATACTCTATCACCACTATTGTTTAATAGATCTGATACACCAAACTTTTGAATCTAGCTGAAAAACGCCATTTTTGTTAGTAAAGCCTTTTTTTTTAGGATGGGAAATCATCAAATAACCCCCCCCCCCCGCCCCCGCTCTGGGTGGAGTGGGAGGGAGTGTCAGACTTTTACTGACTAAAACCCATCCATGTTCCTTCTTTGCCCTTTGTGTTCCGCGGTATCTCTTTCGAACAGTCCCGCAGCCCCGGTTAGTAAAGCCTTCGTTTTTTTCTGACAAAGATATACAGAAAGATATACAGTAGCAATACCACTTCACTGCAGACACTTGAAGTGCAACCGGCACAGCTGTAACCTGACACCTCGCGGTTTGAACCCGCGACATACGAGTACGACTGCCGTTTGTACAATATGTTTATCTCATAAATGTTGTTGAGTTTATTCAAGATAAATATTAATATGATCATTAGTGAATAAGTATGGGTTTGTGGAGAAAACGTTTTTTTTAGTAATATTATACATATTATATAAACAACAATGACCTCAATTATTGTCTGCTTGAACACAGCAATAATTTTCAGATGAAACTACAGCAAATGTTTCGTGAGTGGCTTAAAAAGTCTTGAAGCTAAGATCTACCCTATCGGAAGACCAATTATTGTACATAAAAACGTTCAAACTCAAATCAGCCACAAGAACAATCTCAACTTATCTTAGCGACCATCAAATTTAAAAAAGTAGTTACCTACTTTTTAAAATTGATTGAATTTTATTATATTGAGACATATTACGATATATCACCCCTCGCAGCGACTCTGGTGATAAGCTTCATAATTATGGTAATCGGGCACGAACCCCAAACAATAAAGCCACTATAATTTTTCATAAAAAAATAAAGACAAAAAAATATTCACCTACGCAATATATCCAAACCCTACAATTCCTTGTATACCTGCAAGGTAATAAACCAGATAAATCCGAGCACATAGTATGTCCATGTTTACCATAAGACTAAACGTTTAGAAATAATACAAGAGGATGGGACATTATGCGGACGCGGCCCACATCCGAACTCAGCCATCATTGTTTTTGCTTGCCTGTTAAGGGTGCGTTCTGATGCGAAATAAAGTATGATTCTAATGTTATGTGAAAGAAACAAAATTGTGTTTATAAGCATGAAAAGAAAGTTGATGTCGAAAGGGTCCTTAATAGTTTTAACAGAGAAATAAATACTTAAATTACTGAAACTATACTGTACACTGTTTTTTTTAAATTTTTCAAGCATGCGACAAGCTGTATTAAAAAATCAAACACGGGTTGTGTGTGTTTTTTTAAGGTATCTTCAGTGCTGTGTGTAGTTATTTTTGTGGAAAAATGTTTCTGATTTTACGGATACTTGCAAAGTGCAGTACACTCACCGATGCCAAGAGACGTGTTGCAACAAATTCGTGGTTCTTAATCATATCATCGTCATGCATACCCACTAAAATAAATCATACCAGAAGTAGTCACAGCAGTTTAGTCATAAGTTTAAATAAACATTGCACGAAACAAAATATTGTTTATTTTGACCTAAGAACATAAATACGTGAAGATAAAAACGAAAACTAAAGAAAACAATCAATTTTAATAAAGTTGAACACCGGTACTGAAATAAATATTGTTTTGTGCAAGGAATGTTTACATTACAGTCACGCAAAAACGATTAATTTTAACATGTTAATTTAAATGAGGTGTCCACTTAATGTGCACATTAGTAGCTTGGCAATAAATATTACGTACTCGAGGAACTAGAAGATACCTCCATATGTTACGTTGTTACTAATTATAAAATATTATTATAATAAATGAATAGAAATACAAAAAAAACTTAACACTAATAAAGCGCTCTTCCTCTCTCTACTTATTTAAAAAAATTGATGTGCCCGACAGCGTCCATGATTGTTTTTATTTTTTTATTTACCACTTGTAAGAGTACATTATGGATATAGCAATATAAGATTTGAGACTTGAGATTTGAAATTTAATAAGTAACTAATAAGCTACCTACATAGACATTTTGTACCTATCTAAACGTGAGTAGGTATAGAAAATCTATACAAAGCGAGGCCAAGTTATACTGGAAGTGTACAGATTCTTGTGCCGCCGTGTGTACTAGTATTTTACAAAATATTAAGGAGGTTTAGTTTTTCAAAGCCAATTCAATTCAAATCATATTCGTCTTCTAACAAAAATCACGTGCACTATCTTTGTACACGCTAAGCTCCGAAACCACCCAACCGTTTTCAATGAAATTTTGTAAATGTGTATGGTTGGTTTTAGCTTGAATGATAGGATTTTTGGACCCGATGGGTGGCGTTGTGCGAAGCAGGGGCGGGTCGCTAGTTTATAAAAGATCATAGGAATGTCTCTTTTCTTTCAGGCCATTAAAGGTATGGTAAAAAACGCCTTGTGCGATAAGGTCACTGATTGTACACTAGTTTAAATATTTTTTTCATTTTTGTTCTGTATGCGTAATAAAGTGTTTGTTAAATAAATAAATATTTGTATTATTTTCTTAACAACATGAGAACGAGCCCTTAACATTGAATATTGAAGACGTGCTAGGGAGGTGACACGCGTGTCAGTCCCGCGCCCGGCGTGTCAATGAGCAGCTAGTGTTGTCACTTCCGGGACGGAGCGTGACCGGCCCTGATGGTAATAAGCAGCGATCATCGTCGTACGGCCTATTAATGTCTTGTTAGTATTTACGGAGACGACTGTACTTTGAATAAGCTACACTGTTTGTAAAACAAGCTAAATTATATGTACAATTTTATTCCTCTCTTTTGAAATTTTTTTCGAAATGTAAATAGTCTTAGCAGACTTTTGAGACACACTGTCGACGTGTCGGCAGACCGGCTGGACACTGACAGATACTTGAATATATTATCTGTGCGTAATTTGACCTTTCTGGTTGAACCGAACCTTAACGAGGTTGTCTATTGCATTAGGTTATAGACCTATAATGATAGTTTAAGGCATTTAAATGAATAAATGAAATGTTATTGTAAATAATGTAGGGTGGAAGGGACATCAACGCATAAACCATTACCATGTATTCAGTACACCTCACATTCAACCCCACCACTTAGGTTTATTTTTTCGTAATTTAAAAAAAACCTAGAAACAAAAGTTTCCTACAAAAGTGCAATACCTAAGTCAAAATGTATAGAACAGCTAGTTTTTTTTTAAATTACTGATGAAAAATCACTATGTGTGGGGTCCGGAATGATGTAGTGAATACGTGGTAACGATATGTGCGTCGATGTCCTTCACACCCTGTATAATGGGTAGGTAATTGAAAAATGTACGTAGTCTGGCTAAACTCCTAATTAATAATAATAATGATTTAAAGCAGTACTTCCTGACACGGCGCGTGTCGTTAGGAGGTTCCTCTCTCAGGAGCCCTGACCACCGGTAGCTCAGACCCTTTTCCCAATGCTGGTGGGCTACAATTAAAATGTATTTAATATGTATAAAAATAAATAAAGGAAATTATAATGATTGAATTTCTCCCACAAAGTACAATAACAATATAGAGGTGTTCCAAATATTGGAGATACAAAGGTTTGTGGGAGTCAGGAATCCAAACTAGGATACCCTGTGCTATGGACTCCTGGCTCCCCTCACCGAGGATGTGAGGACTACTGTAAGAAAAGAATAACAAGAGAAAGTATTAATGAAATCCAATCAAAAAATAAAAATAAAAGTGCGTGTGTTTTTGTAAGTGTGAGTGTAAAGTGGAAGGTGTCGTATACGTGGTGTGGTGTTGTGGGTGTGTGTGTATATGAGAGAGAATAAGATAGTGTAGTGTGTGTGTTTAAGTATAAAAATGGATGGAAATACGAATGTGTGAGTGAGGGGCACTATGTATTTAAGAAAACGCTAGTCTAGGATGAGATAGTAAGCAGTTTTTCCGTTCTTCATAATCAATTCTAGACAAATTAACAATTGCTAGAATGTTGTTAATTTAATTATATAATTTCTTGGAAAGCATGATTATAATAAGTTACAAACAAGCGTCATTCCTAGTACATCCTAATTATGAATCATAAGTAAGTGCTTTTTCCTCAATAAATGGAAATTAAGTTACTTAGGTACCTTACTTTTATTGATATCATCATCCTTATGTTGTTAATAAACACAAACATAGGTCATGGACGCACAAAATTATGGTTGCCATAATATGACGTCAATAGGAGGATTTATAACACATAACATAACATAACAACACGCCTGTAATCCCGGAAGGGTTAGGCAAAAGTGTACCTACATAATAGTACATCCACATTTCGCCAGTTATGTTAAAGTCCCATGTAAAAGGGGGCGAGCCTATTGCCATCAACCGGGCATAGATCCAGGCTCAGGGGCTGCTACTGAAAAAAACCTGATGGGAAAACAATAACAATTTGGCCGACCCGGGAATCGAACCCAGGACCTCATGATCAGCAGTCGCGATTGCGACCACTAGACCAACGAGGCAGTCTTTACTTTTTACTAAACATGTAATCGGTGCAGAAAGAGTTTTTCAGCCAAAGTTGGGTATGCTAGCCACTTGAGAGCACATGATAGAGCAGCACACCAAAGCTCTCGACAACCTCGCTAGAAAGCCATCAAATGGGTCGCTGTTGCCGAAATCGGCTAGATGGCATCATCATCAACATAATACAGGGTGTAAACAGACTTTAACAGACCCTTCACGAAGCCGTCAACCAAGCATTCTGTACATCAAACTAAGTCACCTTACGTAAAAATTATTGCTGGGAAATGACTTTTTTTTTTGGGTGAAAAAATACTTTTTACGGTAAAACTCAATGCAACGCACTCAAAACATGGTGCTGGTGGATGCTTTGAATAGTAAACGGGTCATGGAGGTAATTAAAGTGAAATTAAAACCTTAAAAAGTAGTAGGTATTTTAAAAAAAAACTTGTGAAAAAATTGGAACTTTGACCTCCAATATCTCCGTAACTAGTAGGTTCCCAGGTATGGTCCAGAACAAAAAAATGATCCCAATGATGGGCAGAATATGTGGTTTTCGTTTTCGTTAAGGGTCTTTTTACACCCTTTATATCTACCTACAGCTTTGTTTTTTCAAGCTACCTGTTTACTTACTTATTTCTAAAAAATACCTCTCTTCAGGAAAGCTTACGCAATATGATAAGGTACACAGAAAATTCCCTTTCGTCATAATTAATATACCACAATCTCATTAATGTTATTCCCATAACGTTATTGAAAGTCATCGGTTTTTACTTTCTGAGAATACTATGGTACATGGTTGGGTGGTTAGCTTTCTGCGCTACAAACTGTGAGTTCGATTCTCCTACAGGTCAAATTCATTTAGGTAATATTATTTTAAGTAAAAACGATTTTTTTTTCAATCAAACCTTTTTGTATTAAAGTCCACCTATGTACCTCAACCTGTACTCCATGAAGTATAAACCAATATACATAGGTAGCTTGTATTTTTATGCTGAATGTCAAAACAAAAAGAATAGTCCTCATGTAGGTCAACATGAAAACACTAGTCAATTTCTAAAAAACTGCTTTAACACGGTCTAACATTCAGTTAACCTTAAAAAGTGTAAGTAAAATACATGTCTTAACTCTCACTGCGAGCTGCGTCATTAACACGAGTTTTGACACTCTGGAAACAATTCATCACGCAGTTATCTTGTAAAAAGAAAAAAAACTTGATAATTTTGACTTACATTTGACACCTGACGTCTCACTAATTAGCTGGTAATGACACCTTTACATAATGGGCCATGTTGGCCGTACCATTGATGATTTTTTTTATTTAAGGATCAGCTGGGACGGCTGGGATTTTAATGACGCTGGTTGTTTGGTTCCCATAGACAATTATAAGAGGTTCGAAGATATATGGAAATGACAGCCCAGTGTTTATGCTTAACAGCAAAATCGGTTCAGTTAGCCAAAAGTTAAACTAGGAAAAGATAAAATTTGTGTGGTTGTACTTAATATTTTCAGAGGCCCGAAACACGAGCACGCGGTGTAAATTTAACGTAAATTCGTCGATTTTTTAATCTAAAATACAATTATCTAGCAGTTTAGTTAAATTGTTTGCAGCAAGCACAATCAGTACCATCCATTGATATGAATAAATCCTTAAAATTATTAAAATAAATGTAAAGCAAGTATTTTTTATTTTGAAATCGACGTATTTACGTAACTTTTACACCGCTCACTCGTGTTAGGGCCTCAGAACTGTCACTAAATTAAGTTTCACCAAAAACCAAACCGAAAATTTCAGTGTAAATTCTTGGGAAGATGTACCTTCTTAGTAAATAAGAGGCAGACAACTGTAAGAATGAATATTAAAGAAATCCTGGTCCACTATGTAAACACCCATCAGGCCATCACATTTCAATAACGACTCGTAATTGTTACTGTTCTCACGCTGACGTACTACAGTGGCTGACAGTGGCCCACCAATTACAGCCAATTACAATCGTAATCGATCGATGACGTAAATCAAATACCTACATAATATTACCTCCTTAAGGTTTTATTACTGAGGAAAATAATATAAGAAATTAATTCTTCGTAATGACTGGTGTTTCTTACAACTATTCAATAGGTGTACAATGGTTCCATATTGTTCTGGTAGGGGGGTTAATAATTGACGGCTACGCCAGTGGGCGGTAAAGGGTTAAGAAGGAGTGTTTTGTTTTTTTTTCGAAACGTTACTTGTATAATGCTAGAATTAGATGTTTAATACGCTAGCAGCATTTTTTTTAGAACTGTGACCCTGATGTTACATATAGTCGTATGTGGGTCGTATGTATATCTGTTAAAAGATGTGTAAAATCTCTCTTAATCTGTTTTGAGTCAAAAGTCAAAAAGAATACTTTTACATACTTATACAAACATAATACACGAATGTTCGCACTTTCAAAACAATTTTATAAAGCAAATTTAAAAAACAATATTTCCGTGTAGGGTCTGCGTAGACAGCGAAGATTACGCTACGAGGCTACGCTTCAAATATTACGCTACGAAGACTCAGCTACGAAGTTTTAGAAGATTACGCTTCCATATTGATCAAGAAATAAAATTTGTAGTTTTTATGTCTTCGATGTTTTATAAATCTATACTTCTATACAAATTTTATAAAGAGAAAAGATTTGAATGTTTGTAACGCATAAACTCTACATTAAATGCTACATCATGCCTGAGTAAGGTAGGCACCCGTGCAAAGCCGGGCCGGGCCCCTACTCTTAAATAAGATTGTCACAGGAGTCATAAAATCTTGTTTCCCTATGATGTTGTTAAGGCTACGGTAAATGCAGAGCGAAGACAAAATAGGTAATTCCGAGAAGCAAAGGAAGAAATTGATGCATAATCACTTAATTTATAAAAGTTATACGCCTTCTTTTATCTGAGAAATGCGAAGAAAGTTGGGTAGGACTAGAAGAATAGTTTAGAAATGAAGTAATTTTATTTAAAAGGTAAAATTATCAACGGCAAATGGCGAAACCATGCAGAAGGATAGTTTTTCTTGTAGCTTATTGGTCTTTTTGAACTTATATTTTACTTTTATCATGTCCTTGCGCACTTGATGATCTATTTACTGCATCCGTAAGTGTAGTTGTTTGCGTGGCTGAGTTTTGGGCAAAACATTTTCGAAGTTTTTGCCATCAATACGCTAACAAGAAGAATTGGTCTTTGAGACAAAACATGCTCCCATTTACATAATCTTTGACTTGATGAAGTGACAAGCATGACAACAATTAGTATGTTTAAGAACCTAGATACGTCTTATATACATACGTACATACGTCCGAATTTATTAAGTCTTTGGATTTTCCGAATACGTAATATACTTAGTCAGTAATCTATTAAGTAAGTACCTAGGTAGTTATGTTAGTAAATCAAGTCAGTAAATTGTTTTCGAAAACAACTACCTTATTTAGATGCATACAAGGATGAATAGTAAAGCAATAGTCATAATATAAATATCATTCCAATTAGAAGGATTACAGAGGCTTGCAATAAACCCAGTAATTGATCCTCACTTATTTATTAGACCATTAAAATCAATTGGAGCCCTAATAACATCCTACCCCTGTCGCACCGGACCGACTCTCACTTAACCAAGTTCTCCAAGCTATAGCTTATTAATGAATTCAATTAATGTCATATAAATATGACATTAACGTTATTTCAATTAAATACGACCGTAATTATATGCCGTACCGAGCTATAAATTGTAAAGGATTACATGCTAATCATAATCACTTAGTATATTTACAACTAAGACGAAGTAAAGCAACATTGTATTCGCAATAGTATACAGAACTTGGACCGAATTCACAAACAAGTAACCCCAAAAAACAAAAACATACCTTTTATGTATTTCCAAATGTATTCTTCGGTCGAAATATTCCTCAGTTTGGATAACGAAACGTCCAAAGTCACTGTAAACACTTTCTATCACTGTCCACTTAACGAAAATTCTGTCCTTCAACGAGAGCAAAAAACAAAATATGGCTAAACAATGGTTTCACCAGGACATAGGCACAATGTTATCGCCAGTCAAATGTCAGCGCGCACTTATCAGTACAGTCAATTAGCATTCAGTGCGCACACGTGGGTACGAAGCGCGGACTGTCCGAGCAGTACCAGGAGACGATACGACCAAAGCGCGCCAAACAGACCGACCAACTGAAACACTACGCGCGCACCCACACACGCGCGCCGCTCAACAGGTGAAAACGCAACAGTGTGCTACAAATGAACTCGCACGCGACCCTATGTGGAGGTTACTCAGGTGAACTGCGCCGAGTGTGTGCGTGCACCATTTTGTTCGTGTGGTACAGATTTATTACCTCGAGCGCGCGTGTGTGCGAGACCTCTACAGGTGATACTCTTTTGTGTTTGTTAGTAATCACACTTGGTCACATGTCATGTGCGTATGTATGCTGCCTACCTGTTGTGCCCCCGCAACTTATCAGTTTTGCTCTTTTAGGGCTGTTCAGAAAATGTATTGCCTTTAAAAACGTCCATCTCCGCCATTGTTTTGACAGAACGGAACAGAGGTGTTTTCATCAGGCTATTATTAACTAAATCTGACCTTTATGGGTTAATTATGTTATTTTGCACTCACACAGGCTCAGCAGTCATTAGATGTTTACATAGACGAGTGCAGATGATAAAGCGCGTAGCGAATTTTCCGACAATTTTCCGACGATTTTATTCGGTAGCGTTGTAATGGTGTTCGCCGGACGGTGTCGGTGTGGGTAAATCGTGCCTTCTGCACTTAGTGAACTTTGTACATCGTAAGGTCACGGATGTTTAGCACCAATACAATAGGTATTAACATCTCATGTCACCTTGACGTAAGCGCAAAGACACTGTTGTTGCGCGACGAGAAGGAACATAACACTCGGCAATAGCGAAGCATTTTTGAACTCTACCGTCCTATTTTTAGAAATCTAAATTATGTAAACATTACGTGGTTATTAGAACGTTTTAAATAAGAACACCCATTTAGGGCAGAACGTTTGAATTGGATTCCTATTTCAAACGATTGTAGCTCATGTTGCCTACGGCTCTGAGTCTTTTTTGCGGAGATGTCAAACGAAAAGTTAAGTCATTTTTTTCGTCAAACATTTAGATCGTGACTGGTCTATTTGTATTGTAATTTGCACCTAATCAGATGTAAAACTAGATTGATTATCGTAGTGCGGGCCACTTAAGAGTGGATTGTTGTTTCTTTTGTTATTCTGTGTGACAATTCGAGTATTGTAGACAGGTTCATTACTTTTGTTTGGGCATCGATTCATTTTATTACGCCTACTTGTGACATTTTTTTGTTTAGATTACATTATTTTTTCGTTGTGTTCTGATTCAAAGGTTACGCGTGAGTAGTTTGGGTTTTGCCCTCGGTTTTGTTTGGTTTGATTTCTCAATCGTGGCTGGTCAATTCTTTTATTAGATTTTTTTTTTTTTTTTTATTATTTATTAATTAAAGATCAAAACAAAATATAAACAGAAACATCACAAAAACCTCAATAGGTTTGTCCGGATGCTGAAACACTTTAAAGCTAACGTAGCAAATAATCATTGTTAATTTATAGTTAACACATAGTTTATAACAAAATGTGAGGTAGTTCGTAAATAATAAACACTAAGAAAGATTACAAAAACAACGACATCGCGTCGATCCCAATTACTAATAGAATGAAATTTAAACAGGATGATGCATTTTCAGAGAGAGTCAAAGAATTGTTTGTATTTATTTTTATAATTACTATTTGTTATTTCCGATTGAATTTTTGTTGGAACGTCATTAATAAGAGTAGGTATTAAATAAGCGACGGTTCGTTTCCCGTAATAGTTCTTGTATCTCGGTACTACCAGTTTTGATTGGGCTGCCAATCTTGTTGCTACACCATGATTGAATTTAATTTGTAGTTCTTTGTTAGTGAACTGTTCTATTAATAACCACTTTCGTATTTTTGTGTGTACTGGCAAGATTTTACAATATTTAAAGAAACCTGTTACGTCATCACCATCATAAAGTGTTTTTCTTATTTTATTTGGTATTATTATTTTCAATAAACGAAGTTGTAGGTTGGATATTTTGTCTATGTAAGTTTTAAACGTTCTGCCATAGCTGGTAATTCCATATGAAATTATTGACTCCGCGAGTGCATTATAGAGGTTGAGTAAGATTTTAAAAGGCACTTTGTATTTAATTATTGCAAATTTGGCTAGCATTGCTCGCAGTTTATCACATATGGAGTCAATGTGATAGCCCCAGTTAAATCTGTCATCAACGACTAAACCCAAATATTTGTAGTTGGCTACTTGCTCCAATGGTTCACATTTGCAACCAAGGCTAGATAATTGCACTTTATCAACTTTATGCAAACATTGGTGAGTGTGCGCAATTATTTTAACTGGCTTGTCAGAGTTGAGTAAGTGATTGGAACGAACGTGGATAGTCTTAGTTTTACCAGCATTAAGCACCAGTCCAGCATCATGAGACCACTTACATAAACTATCAAAATCATTTTGAATGGATTGTTCAGCCTTAGATAAGTCTTTATCAGCTGCTACAAGACAGGTGTCGTCCGCGTATTGATAGACCGAGCAATTGTTTATAACGTTCTCCATGTCATTGACGTAAACCAAATAATGCAGTGGTCCTATAACTGAGCCCTGTGCTGTTCCCGTAGCTACTACAGCTACGTCACTGAGTTCATTGCTGATCTTTACACGGCAAGTTCTATTTTCCAGGTAATCTTTGCACCAGTTTAATATTGGACCTCGAACTCCTGTATTATCAAGCTTGTTTATAAGTGTATCATGCCTTAGGGTATCAAACGCTTTACTAAAATCAATGAATAACAGGATAACGTGTTTTTTATCATTGAGGTGATGGTTTATTTCATCTGTGAATTTAGAAAGCAAAATTGACGTTGATTTATTAGGTTGAAAGCCATACTGAGAACCCGATAAGACATCGTTTTCAATGTAAAAATTCTGGATTTGCTGACACACGTATTTTTCTACCACCTTATCTATGACTGGTAATATTGTGATGGGCCTGTAACTGTCATAGTTACTATGAGATCCATTTTTATAAATTGGTCGCACGATACCTGATTTTAATTCGTAAGGATACTCTCCAACTTGTATACTAGTGCTTATGAGCTTAACTATGACCTTAGCTATCTTTTCACTTACAACCTTCACGTCTATACTTCGAATGCCATCTACACCAGCTGATTTATTAACATTGAGATTTTTTATAATAGTTAAAATATTACGAGCGGTAGGTTTTTTAAATAACATGGACTTGTTAATTGGAGACATATATTCTGATTCAGGGATTAGTTTTGTTTTGCATTTAGGTAATATTTTATTTACGTTTTCGCTAAATCCCTTACTAAAATTATTAGCTATCGTTTTTACAGTTAAGTTATTTTTCTTGAATGCTTTGATTATGGCTTCGTCTACTGACTTACAAATTCGACCAGATAGTGTGTTTAATATGTCCCACATTTTCTTTTTATTAATTTTATTTTCATTGATTAGGTTAAAGTAATATTGGTTTCTAGATTTGTCTATAAGTTTTTTAGTTTTATTTCTTTGTTTATTATATTGTAATCTAAGTATTTTATTATTTATATCTTGTTTCCACTGACTGAAAAGTAAATCTCTTTTATGACACATATTATTAATTTTACTGTTTATCCACAAATCTTTATTTCTTTTACTGTTTTCATTAATTATTTTTGAATACTTCGATTGCTCGTAACAATAATCAAAGCTTTTTTTAATATAGCTATATATCTCTAAAGGACATTGCATACTATCAACTAAATTCCAGTCTATGGCGTCCAACTTTTGTTTCAACTTACTGTAATCAAACAATTCTTTTACTTTTACAGCATCCTGTACAGCATCTTTAGTTCCCCCTCCAACACAAGACAACACGATCATGCGATGGTCTGCCCAAACAGCGTCGAGCGCCGCCGAGTAAAGGTCCAACGAGCGCGATCTTACAAAAATATGATCAATACAACTACGAGTGATGATATCATTTCGTTTTTCGATTCTTGTGTAATCCGAAATTGCGCTCATTAGGCCACACTCAGCCAAACAACTAATGTAGTTATCCCGAGTGTTGTCCTTCAATTTTAAATCAATGTTGACATCCCCTAACAAGTATAAATCTGAGTGTTTGAAGGTGTCCTTACATAATAGTTCTTTCAATTCTCTGATAAACAAGTGCTTACTATCTTTCGGAGGTCTATACACCGTGCAGATTGATGTCGTGTAGTGATATGATGTAGTCAAATGTCCAATTATGTGTTCGCAGTGTTTTAGTGATACATTATCCAAGATTTGAAAGGTGTTGGTACATTTAACATACATCACAATGCCACCACCTCTGCGCTGCTCCCGCAGCTTATGATACATTACATAGCCATTTATATTGAAGAATTGAATGAGATTACTGTTTTTAGAAATACCTACCTCCGTTAAAATAATAACATCGATATTAATTTTAGAGGAACCAATAAATTGCAGGACTAAAGCAAAGTTTTTAACAATCGAGCGTATGTTAATATGGACAATATTTAGTTTTTGTTTAACATTTGGAAGGTAATTACTAAACTCGTTGATGGTTGAACACTCAAAGAATTCTGATATTTCCGGTGAAGACACTGACATGATCACTGACTCTAACTACTATCGACAAATATTTCCCTGAACCGCCATTTTATCAATATCACTAGAGTTCCTAATAACAGTCGGTTTGTCGTTTTCGACTTTACGAACCAATATTCTGCCATTCTGGAACCAGACGTATTTGTACGTTTCCTTCAATGTTTGCTTAGCTTGCCATAGTAGTGATTTATTCGCTTTGGTAAGAGCGTATCGAAAGAAAACTTTTGACTTGGCTAAGTCAGGACTGACCTCGGGGACTACATCTTGAACAACAATTGGTTCCTTCCGCGCTGTACGTATCCACTGATCCACTTGTTCCTCATGCTGTAACACCACCTGAATAACTCCTTCTCTACCATTTCTGCCTTTAAGTCTTTTGATCGTTGTGACTTGGCGTTTCTCAATGTTAAGCTTCGATGCTATTTTAGTTGAAAGTGTGCCCAGGTCCTCGTTCCTACCGGTAGATAACCTCTTATTTGCCATACAAAATGCTTTAACTGATTACATGACCTAATTAGTTTATTTTGCACTATCCCGAACGGTATGCAATATCACTAAGTCCGCGTACGAGACTTCTACTTAGTAAACTTAGATTATGTTTTTCTTTTTCAATTCAAGTTTCACTGCTGACCTGTCCTCTAACAATCCGACCTAGCCAGCGACTTCTGGACCTAGATAATCAAACGGGTAGACAATATGGTTAGCTGTTTGCTGCCACTCAAAAAATCTTGTCTAAAAAAAATATAACTTCAGAAAGAATAGAGTTCATATTTATCTACACCCACCAAAACCGACTCCTCATATTCAGATACTACATAATATAACATTTTTTTTAGGGATGGGAAATCATCAAATAACTCCTCCCGCTCTGGGTGGAGTGGGAGGGAGTGACAGACTTTTACTGACTAAAACCCATCCATGTTCCTTCTTTGCCCTTTGTGTTCCAGGGCCGCGGTATCTCTTTCGAACAGTCCCGCAGCCCACATTGTATAATGTACGATTATAATAATATTATATCTCCTAACTTCTATATAAGCTCTTGTTTAATTTAATCACCGTGCTTGCTCAGGTCTGCGTTAGTAATTGGGCCAGTAATCTCGAAAACAATCAGATATCGGTCCATATTAAGCTCAGTAAGTTAGCTTACTAGTTGCTCTTTTAATAGCAAATAATAATACAATATAACGTATGTTTTGTTGTTATACCTGTAGGAAGCCTTTGCTGAGCATGAGGTCCTGGGTTCGATTCCCTGGTTGGGAAAAGTTTTATTGGGTTTGTTGATGTTGTGACTATTAAGTGGGACTATTATACGGGGTGTAAACAGACCCTTCACGAAGCCGTCAACCAAGCATTCTGTACATCAAACTAATTAACTTTACCCAAAAATGTTTGCTGGGAAACGACTTTTTTTTTGGGGTCCAAAATCACGTTTGACGGTAGATATAACGCACTCAGAACATTGTGCTGATGGATGGATTGAATAGTACGGCGGTCGTGGAGTTGTTTAAAGTAAAAATCTTACATTAAAAACATGTGTTTAAAAAAAAACTTGTGAAAAAGTTGGAACTTTGACCCCCAATATCTCCGTAACTAGAAGGTTTCCAGGTATGGTCTAGAACAAAAAAATGATCGCATTGACGGGGAGAGCAAATGCCTTTCGGCTTCGTTAAGGGTCTTTTTACATCATTTAGATAACTGGCGAAATGTGGGTGTACTATTAGGTACACCTCTGCCTAACCCTTTGGGGATTTCAGGCGAATAAGAATAATACAAGAACTATTCAAGAATCATTGATAAAAAAATTAGTGGCAATATTTTTTTTTGCAAGATTTTCTTATCTTTTTTCTTTCGAGTCATTAAATAATCCAAAAAAAAATTTCACTGTCATGGAAATCTTTATATTTTAAAAGAAGACTCATGAAAACTTTATTGTTTTTTGGAAATATTGTGAAGAAGTTGAATAAAACCTGGACACAAAAATAACAGAAAAAACATTATTCGCTATTTTTATTTTTATGAATCGTATAAACCAACAAAGCAAATTGAGAGGCAGCATTTCAAATTCACACCATTAAAAAGTATAATAACATTATAATCACGAAAGCCTTTTATTAAGAAAATAATTACATAGTTAAACAAGTGCCGACTTCCACGGCGATGAGTTTATTAAGATTTTATTATTAGTTATATCTAAGACGAATGATATCTTTATAATAAAAATACTTATCATCATAAAAGTTAACCGGGGAAAGTGTTAAATTTAAGCTTTAACTAGAAACTAACAAATAGGTGGTATACTCATAGATACTCATAACATCACGACTATAGTCTTCAAAGGGTTAGCCAGAGGTGTACTTAACTATAACTACACCTACATTTCACTGTGCCATATGATAAGGCAAGAGCCTAATGCCATCAACCGGACAAACGCTACTATGAAATCCCTTGCAAAAATTATATCAGTTTGCCCGACTCGGACGTCGAACCCAAAATCTCATACTACAGCAGTAGCACTTCCGAATACTAGACCAAAGAGACAGTCAGCATACCCCATCTTTTTCATAGTTGTACTACAAAGTGGTGTCTTGTCGTTAAGTATTCTGATACAAATTACTACTGTTTGACAAACAGTTTGAAGATCCTTAATAAAAAAACGATTTATTTCAATCAAAAAAGTCCATAGGCAAGGCAACGGCAAATTACGGTATTAACCATATTTAAAAAAAAAAACATGCTTTGTCCTAAAACATTTTAAAGAGTCTTTTGTTAATCCTTTAAAATCAATATTCTAAATTTCTCAAAAAAAATATCTAGCTCTATCTCAACAATTAAAAATTAACCTTGCAACGAAAAGCACCACGCCAAATCACAAGAAACGTGACCACGAGGTACAACAACAGTTTCCGTAAGTTAACAAAACCTGTACCAACATAACAAACAAGTTATACTAAACATAAACGTTATGCATATTATAAAACAAACGCAGAATTGGCGTAGACAGCGACAGTGCCCTTAATAAGCTATTTCATAAGCAAACGAACGCAGTGAATATTTACACGCATTTCAATTAACTAGGTAGCCGAACAACGAACTATTACCACTCGTAAAAGCAGATAAAGAAGGTCTAGTATCAAGTCTTTTTTTCTATCCCACTGCTGGGCAAAGGCCTCCCCCATTCCTTTCCAACTCTCCCGGTGTTTTGCCTCCTCTGGCCAATCAGTCAGGAACGAGTTCAAATTGTCACGCCAGCGTTTCTTTGGCCTGCCTCGGTGACGACGACCGTCTTCAGGCACCCATTGTGTGACGATTCTGGCCCATTTGTCCTCATCCATCCTGGAAATGTGACCCGCCCAGTCCCATTTTAACCTCGCAGACTTATCGCCAACATCAGCGATGCCTGTCTTGGAGCGTTTTGTGGTGTTGCGTATTCGATTGTTGATTTTGATGTTCAAGATGCTATGCTCCATCGCTCTTTGGCAAACCTTGAGTTTGGACTTCTAAGTTTAATTAAGAAAATAATGGACAGACAGAATGCCAGCAAAGTCCGAAGCCTCTTGGATGGTTTAGAACGTCTAAAACTCAAAGTAAAGGCATTCAAAGCGTGAATTTATGCGTAAATTGCATAGATTGGATCTTCTGCCTCTCTCTAATTTGTGTTATAACTGTTTGCGCGCGCGCAGGATTTGTGGCAGAGCTACGAGCGTGTAGGAATATAGAGTGGGAAGTCAATAAGTTTCGTAGTTAGTGTTACGAGATTACACGCAAATTATGACTACTGTTGCATAGTTAGAAAGGAGATTGCTATAGGTACTGGCGTCCTTTCACACACTAGGTACTCTCAGGTTCTTGGTGAAACGTCGAATTTGCAAATGGAGTCATCTTCGGATCACTAATTGTTTTGAGTTGTCAGTGGAGATGACCTAACAGGAGTTAGGTACCTAACCTACATTGATTTTATAGTTGTTCTTCATGACTCACATCCGGCGTGCGTGTATGACCAGTCTTATGAACGTGGAGCAACAGGAACACCAACCCCGAAGGAAAAAAATCAAAATCAAAAATGTTTTATTTCATTATTACACGTTGTACATTATACAGTTGGTGGCGTCTCCTTTTAAGCATATAGATGCCTGTGCCAGGAGGCACCGCTCTTTTATATCTTACAATTAGTGTAACATGTTACTAAACAAAAGTTTACGAATTATTTCTATTTATTATCATTAGTCTGTTGGTGTGTGTGTCTGTCTATGGAAAAAGGCGTTAGTTTATGCATGTGTGAATTTTATCATCAAACACAAACTAGAATATGACTCTAGTTGAATTTACACATACGTAAGTAACTACTTGACTGCTTACCAAAGGTAGTCAGGATCGGTACCGCCTTTACTAACTGATTACGCTTACCATGGCATGGAAATTCTTCTTTCTTTAACGAGTGGTCAGTGCCTAACCTGGTGTCAGAGTTTTTATGGGCCCCTGACTTGGCTTTACATGCCGTCGAGAAACATCTCTCAGGCATGCTGGTTTCCTCAAGATTTCCTTCACCGAAGCAAGTGATAATTATACAATACGCACACGCATCCGAAAAATCAGAGGTACGTATCTTGGGTTCGAACTCGAGACCTTATGACCTGGCAGTCCGACGGTCACACCACTAGGCAATTAATAAAAGGCTTTTATTTATGACAGTTTTCACTTCAAATTAAATAAACAACCACCTGTCTATTCAACAACGTACACTACACTATCTCAAACCTTACTCCATGTACAATACATACTAACATTAGTACCCCTAAGCGGTACACGCCGTATGCGATAGCATTCTTGTTTTAATTTATTCGGAGTGGCAATTAAGGCCATGTTCCCATGGCACAATAGCTGGTCAGATACTCAGATGCGACAATTGTGCGCAAACCGGGCTATCAGCATCGGGTCGCAGCGGCTGCGTTCTCGGTAAGATATCCAGTCCTGTTTTGGGGAGATTAAAATGTGGTTACATTGGTAGATGCGTAAGTGTAGTCGCAGCTTATGTATTCCACATTGGAATAAAACTGGTTTTACACTGTTTTCAGTGAGTCCATTGTTTTGGTTTATTGTTAATTTATTTGACTGTTGTTTTGTGTTATAATCATCATTTCAGCCGAAAGACGTCCTCTGCTGGATATAGGCCTCCCCCAATTGTAGCCACATTGACCGGTCCCGTGCAACTCAAATCCAGCGGAATCCCGCATCCTTAACCAGGTCATCGGTCCACCTAGTGGGAGGCCTTCCAATTCCATATTCGTTTTATTTATTTATTTAAATACAGAAAAGAAGAAAGGAACAGAAAATAGTACAAAGGTGATGCTTATTTCTAAAGAAATCTCTTCCAGCATACATGCGAAAGGAGATAATAAAAAAAGAGATGTAGACATAGTGTGTAAAAGAAGAACTGTGTGTGTGTGTGTGTGTGTCTTGTGTCGTTTTCTGTGCTTTTTTATAAAGGGTGTAAAAAGACCCTTAACGAAGCCGAAAGTCACTTGTTCTCCTCGTCATTGTGATCATTTTTTTGTTCAAGCCATACCTGGGAACCTTCTAGTTTCGGAGATATTAGGGGTCAAAGTTCCAAATTTTTCAGAAGCTTTTTTTTAAATACTACTTTTTAAGGTTCTAACTTTACTTCAATTACCTCCATGACCCGTTTACTATTCAAAGCTTCCATCAGCAATAAGTTTTGATTTCGCATTATATCGAGTTTTACCGTAAAATGTGATTTTTGACCCCAAAAAAAGAAATTCCTTTCCCAGCAATAATTTTTGCATAGAGTTACTTAGTTGGATGTACAGAATGCTTGGTTGACGGCTTCGTGAAGGGTCCGTTTACACCCTGTATAATGTAAAGTTATAACATTGAAGTTAAGTTAAATAAAACGGGAAATAACCTTATAACCACTTAATTCCAAACAAACAATGTAAGTACTACCTATCAATTGCGTGAATCAGAAGTCAGTGTCGTGTACATGCTGAGTGTTAGCAGATAAAATTGCTGTTTAGATTAAAATAGACCATACCTAGCTAATATTTTATATGAGCTACAACTATGCACGTTTTACTAACACTGGGTAAAGTTCCCGTCACGTAAAAATAACGCTACCAGTTCAAATAAACTTTCTCAATTTTATTTACTCCAGCCTTTTCCAAAGTACTAAGTAGCTAGTAAAGTACCTATTATGATTCTACAATGAAACAACTATACTTATATTATAAAACAATAGCTTAGTACTTTAGGACGCGACTGTAAAACGTGCGCAAACACATCCCCTCCACTGTCGCTCAGCGTTCTTTTTACGTGACGGGACTTATATGCGACCTTTGACCGAGTGGTGGCCAAGGTTAGGTCAAAAAAACCAGGGCCGTCCTAAAGCTTGTTGGGTCGACGATATCGTCTAAGTCGCGGGAAACATTGGATAAGGGACGCACAGAACTGGGAATTGTGACACAAAAAAGGGGAGGCCTATGTCCAGCAGTGGGCATTACCGGGCTGATATGATGATGATGAGGTATGCGACATTTAAATAAATACCTAAGTAAAAACGCGTTGTAGAATTCTCAACAGCTCGGAGTAGCGCCAAAAGTTGAAATTGTAACAGTGCGCTCTTATTTAGGCACTAACTGTTGCCCGCGACTTTCGTCCGCGTGATGTTAATATAAAAATATCACTTCCATAATTGAATCGGATTTTGTTAACAATTTGAAGTGTTTTTTTTTCTGCACGGATCATAATCTTTTTTTTTTCTGAAATAAAGCAGCATAAATTACTCCTTATAACATCACCTATCTACCAGTAAAAGTCCCGTCAACATCGGTCCAGCCGTTTTGGAGATTAGCCGCAACAAACAGTCAGACAGACAGTCAAAAATCAATGTTTTTTTGTTATAAGTACGGTGTATACTTTCACATGTATTAAGCAAAAAGCTTTTATTTTGAAATTACAAACAGACTCTTCAATTTTATAGATTTGTACACATTTTATTTAGGCATTAATTTAGCTGTCGCTCAATGGCTTCTTGTTGTAGTTGTCCGCCTCAACCTTTGTTTTGCGAAGCTTATCATTCACAAGACCTGTTCTACCATGATATGGCGAATTTCTGGTTACTCCGAGAGCCTGACCTTCCCAACCCTGAGGGAAATCAGGATATACTGTGTAATGTTATCGGCAATACAGATGAATGTGCTGCTCAAGAACCTGATTCTATCCCATGGGAGCCGATGAGATGGCATTGTCACGGACAAGACATGGCTGGTGTTTGAACTAGGTAGCATTGCCCGTGACTCCACGTGGAAATACATAGGTAGTTTTGTATTTTAGTGTGAAAAATATTTTACGGTATTATTAACACTAAAAAAGGGATATGGCGATATTTCGGCGCTGTTTGCAAGCACCATGAATCCATGATTACCGTGCTGGCAACAGCGCCGAAATATCTGGAACTCACAATAAATAGTAAACATGCTAAATATCCCGTTTTTAGTGTTAATGATAGAGTTACTGACCATGTCTATTTAAAAACTTATATTTTAGGGTATATAAAAATCTTATAGCCATTTTTTTTTTTAAAGACCTCTGGTGTAAAAGCATGCAAATCAAAGCATATAAAACTTCCTGTGCTCACACAGGCGAGCACTCAAGAAAAGTTCATCTCTTTGGCGATGGGAAATCCCATAGGACAGGGTTGTTACGGTAACAATACGTGATTATACCAATAAAGATAAGTGAAACTACATAAGCTGATTTTGAGTTCCTAGACCCTTATGCTGTGCGTAAGAAAAAACAAATTAATTAGTTAAATCAATTGGTAGTTATTTTATTTTACACTAGCTGTTGCCCGCGACTTCGTTCGCGTGGAAATTTTGGTATGTATGTGTAAGACTGCCTCGAGTGGTCGCAAGCGTGACTACTAAGTATGAGGTCCTGGGATCGATTCCCGGGTCGGGCAAAGTGTTAAAAAAAAAGAATGTTTATTTCAATTAAATACATAAAGTTATGACACACATGATTTGGAGATCACCTTTTAAGCAAGGAGATGCTTGGGTTAGGGGGCGTCCATTAATTACGTGAGGCAATTTTGGCGATTTTTCAACCCCCCCCCCCTCTCCCCTTGGTGAGATGTCGTGAGATTTTGCTTTTAATTTACAACATTAAGAGACTTTTTGCGAGACCCCTTAGACCTCCTTAATCCAGCCCTGCCGCAAAATCCGTTCTTAGCAAACTTTTACTGACTATTTATTACCTCCCTGCCAAATTTCAAGTTTGTAGCACAAAAAATGAAGGACTTTCATACAAACTTGCGAGAGCCCTTAGACCCCCTTAATCCGGCCCTGTCGCAAAATCCGTTCTTAGCGGACGTCTACCAATTATACTATACTAAACTACCTCCCTGCCTAATTTCATCTTTTTACGTCAAGCGGTTTCGATATTTCGTGATGAGTGAGTGACCTTTCGCTTTTATATATTTTTCTTTTATTTTTTTAATATTTTGCTCTGAAGTTAAAATGCTAGTGCAGCCACATCTAAACGTTAAAGACGTGCTGCGAGTGAAACAGTTATAATCTCAGTTATTAGTTATTTTCGTTATTTCTCTTCACTCCACAATTGTAAATAAAGCCTGCTTAGTATAGAAAAAATAATATGTTGAATATACATAAAAAAAACGAAAGTCATCACCAATAGCGTAAAAAGTAGGGTTGAGGTAGATGGGCAAGAAATTCACTATAACGTCGATGAGTACATTTGAGTTTGAGAGTTGCCGAGTCGAGAACGCCTGGAAGAGCTACTGGTCCATGAAGTCGCTCATGAAGGGTGACCTACCTTTATCCCTGAAGCACAATCTCATCGACATGTGCATTCTGCCCATCCTAACCGGTCAGGGACCAAGTTTGAGCACCGTAATGCTCAAACTTGGTCCCTGACCGAGTCGCAAAAGTCCAAAATCAAGGTTGGCCAAAGGGCGATGGAACGTAGCGTATTGGGTATTAAGCTCAGCGACAGAATTCGAAATACCACAATACGCTCAAAAACTGGAATCGCTGATGTGGGCGATAAGATTGCTAGTTTGGAGTGGGATTGGGCGGGCCACGTCTGTAGAATGCATCAGGACCGTTGGGCCAGAGTCGCCACGCAGTGGGTGCCAGAAGACGGGCGTCGTCGCCGAGGGAGGTCTAGAAAACGCTGGTGTGACGACTTAGAAGCGTTTGTGACAGATTGGACGAAGAAAACCGCACGGAGAGAAGAATGGAAGGCAATGGGGGAGGTTTTTGCCAACAGCAGTGGGACAATAAAGGCTAAAAAAAAAGATTACATAAAATTATAACGAATGGGTTGCCTAATCATTAAGTCAAGAATATTTAAAACTGCGACAGACGCTAGGCTTGACCGCTTTTACTTAGACAACGTTATACTTTCCAATCACATTTAAGCGTAAACTTGTCGACCTGTGTATCCTGCCTATCCTAACCTATGGTACCCAGACATGATCTTCGACGGAGGCTGAAAAGTCCAAACTCAAGGTTTGCCAAAGAGCGATGGATTTTAAACATCAAAATCACCGATTGAATACGCAACACCACAATGCGCTCCAAGACAGGCATCGCCGATGTTGGCGATAAGTGTAAGAGGTTCAAATGGGACTGAGCGGGTCACATTTCCAGAATGGGTCAGGACAGATGGGCCAGAATGGTCATACAGTAGGTACCTGAAGACTGTCATCGTCACCGAGGCAGACCCAACAAACGCTGGTGTGACGATTTGGACTCCTTCCTGACTGATTGGCCAGAGAAGGCAAAACACCGGCAGAGTTGGAAAGGAAATGGGGAAAGCCTTTGTCCAGCAGTGGGACAGAATAGGCTAATTAAAAAAACAAAACGTTATACCATCGTGTTTGTTATAAAATTACCTATCTGTTTTTTAATACATATTTTAATGAGAAAACAGATGAGTGTATAATATAGTACCTAGTAGTACACCCACATTTTGTCAGTTATGTTTAACTCTCATATTTAGCGAGCCTATTGCCATTTTGTATAAAGAACAGGTTGTAAGGTTCTTCATCCCCCATAGAAAAGGGAGGATAGTCCGAGCAGACGGGTGTAATGTCTGGTGGGCTATAACTGCCCAACAGTTGTTGTCGGGTACTTCTATTTATAGTCTTAAGTCGCGGATAACTTTATTTGGGCGATTTATTTGACCCAGGCAGAATTTAGACATATTTCGATGTTTAGTTCATCACCTGCGTCATAGATGGCGCTGTAGTACTTTTTGTTATATGTTGCTGTAGTACTTTTGTAGTGCCGATACACCATCAACTGGGCACAAAACCAGACTTCGTAGTTGCTACTGAGAATTTGCTGGTGGAAAAACTCAATAACACATTGCCCGACCGGGAATCTAACCCAGGACCTCATGCTCGCTTCTGAACACTATACCAATCTATAAAAGAACAATAAAATTCCAAAATAAAATTCCAAACTGCGATTGATTATTGATATTTTGCAAATCGAGAAGGAAACAAACTTCTAGTAAAGCAAGAACTTTTTGTAGAAATCATCATCATCATTCTCCTGCCGTTATCCCAATTTTTTCGGGGTCGGCGCAGCATGTCATCTTCTTCCATACTTCTCTATTACTTTTTGGAGAAACGTTTGAAGAAAAAAGGAGAAAAACGGAAATTATGCAAACGATGTCAATACAAAAAAAAAATGGAAATCTAAAAGCATCAAAAAATATTCAAACAAATTACAAAAAAGTGAAAGTAATAGTGGGGTGTGAACTTGCGACCAGTAGCTTACAGTACGTTCAAGAACCCGCTAGTCTATTTTCTCTGTTGACATAAGCTTTAAATAGCCATTCTGGTGCTTGTCATGACTGAAACGTCAAACAAATGAAGGATAGTGACATAATGCATTATTGCTCACCCCCTTAAGCGAGTAGCGTGATAATATATAGCCTAAGTTGTGAAGAAGCCTATAAGGAATATTTGTGCAAAATTTGAACAGGATCTATGCAGTAGTTTTTGAGCCAAGTCGGAACATAAAATTGGATTTTTACGATTTTATTATATGTATAGATTACCAGTTGACAGCGTTGAGGAGGAGTTTTTTGACGCCATTTTTTAAGTTAGTTACTTTAGTTTATTTTAATTTATTAATGTATATATATAAACTGAAAAATAAATAAATAATATTTTATTGGTAGTTAACTTTGAGATTTTACAACAATGTTTGTTATAAAAGTCAGGAACACACATTGGCATTAAATCTCAAAGCATTTGAAGGATTAGTTCTTAATTGAGCTGTCCATAGCTAGATTTGCACTTAACTTCTGCGAGCTATAAGATATAACATACTGTTATGAAAAAAAATCTAAACAATTTTAGAACCCACACTGTCTTTGCAGCATAACTTACACCTTACCACAGTACACAAACTAAGTAGCAAGCACAGCTTAGCAAAAGATTGCTTTATCTCGCCGCTAGTAAATCAGGCGAGCAGGAAGCGGGTGGACGATGAAAAATGCCCTGGCAGCCCCACGGACGGCAAGCGTGATGATACGTGTGGATCGCGCCCGACGATTTATTGGTTGCCAGCCGATAACCGGTCGTAGGGTGTACTTAGCTAAATACTTTGTGAGATTTTCATAGTTTGTAACGTCATAAGTTAAGAGGAACATTCTGTGTCTGGAAATTGATGTAGTTACGCCCTTTTGACAGTAGCTCTACATCAAGTATTTTGGAAAAATCTAAAGTTACTGTGAAATTGATGTAGTTACGCCCTTTTGAATTTTGACAGTAGCTCTACATCAAGTTTTTTAGAAAAATCTTTTTCTCTTTTCTCTCTTCTTTTTTACTAAGATTGTGAATATTGGGATATCTGGGCAGATAAATCTAACTGCGCTATTTTATAGCGAGTAGCCTCTACTTAGAGTCCATGAACGTTTTCTGGAAAATGGTTGAATTACAATATTTGAAGTGGGTCATTGTTTTTTATTAACAGATTTCAGTTCAGCGTGGAATTAGTTAATAATCAAGTAGATCGCAGGCTTAACAAGAAACAATACAACATCGAAAATTTAAATTCAATTAACCTAATTAAAACTGAGATTTATTGCCGACAGAACTTAACATAGGTTCACAATTTTCTAATCAAGTATTTTAAAACATTCTGAACAAGAGCAATTAAAACGAAAACAATAAACGCTAACAAGAACAATAAGCGTTTAAATTACCATAATCGCGATCATAAAACAGTGTCACCGGAGAATTATTCCAATAAATGTGACAAAATATCACTTCAGAATAAATCTACCTGCAATAAATTTATAGGCCCAGGCTAGAATTTAAATCCTGTGTTTGTAGAACACAAAACATGGGGCAGGGTCGTTTACATTACACACAAAACGACACAACAACCGCATTGATATTCAAACAAAAACAATCTAAATTATATGAATTATTAGAGCTATAGGGCTGATTATAGCGTGTATAGTTCGTTAGAACGGTCGGAGAGCGAAGGTCGTTGAAGGTTGGCGCGCTTTTCCGCGATCAACGGCACTAGATTAAACAAGATGGCGGGAGCGGCGCGTGCGCAGTGGCCGCAGTAACTTAGCTGGGACGATAAAATGTTGCGCGCGCTAATTTATTTGTTTTACTACAAAATTGCTCCACATAATTGTTGTAAATTGTTTCACATTCTTAAAATATCTTTATGTAATTCTCGACGGAAATGAAACTCAAGGTTTCTCTGTCAACATAATTCGACTACTTAGCTGTATGTCTGTCTGCTATGGTATTTTTTTGGAAAATTGTAGTTAACTTATCGTTTCGTATGTCATTTACAAAATGCCTCCCTATAACTCCACCTAAATAAATAAATACTGGTATTCAGCTGCATCCGGTCAGGCTGTAAGACCACCCCAACATAGTTGGAAAAAGGCTAGGCAGATGATGATGAGCTCTACCCACTTAACTCTACGAAGAAATGAGCATTTATTTTACCAGTTTATTTGGATTACATTTCTAAATGAGCGACTGCTTAATCTACTTCACAATATTTTTTTTTATTTGAATGCCTAGCTAGTCTGAAAAACATTTTGCTACTCCAAAATAAACATCAAACACTTCCTACTTCACAAATCAGCAGCGGCATCTTAGCGGCCCTGATTTAGCTCTAAGTCGCCATTATAAATGTGCTTTTAATGTAACGATACCACGGCACGAGCGGGTCCCGATACCATTATGAATTTCGTCCAATCCGCGTTCAACTTGCACTTTAATTTTATTTAATATACTTTGTTTAGTTTAAACTTAGTTTAACGAGAGGTTAGGGTAAATGAGCCTGTGATTTCTTATGTGATTGTTTGTTTGTAGTGGCTAAGATGGAGATGAATGAGGTGAAGTAATTTTAGAGATACTTTGAAAATGGAAATTGTTGAGAGAGAAATGCTCTTTAATAACTAAACTATTTAAAATCACCAAGGTGGATAATGACATACAAGTAAATACTTCCTATGCATCGCCTAGGTAGATGCGTTTTCTTTTCTGATACTTTCGAAACTTGATCCCAATATTCCGATTGATGGCAATAGGCTCGCCCCCCTACTACTACTTGATACACCACTGCCTTACCTTTCGGGAGTTACAGGCGTGATGTTATATATGTGTACTTCCGAAACTTCACTCTATTTTTTAAACCAGACATAAAAGGTGTGTCTAAGAGTGGCTCAAGTAATGCTGGCTTTCTGTTTCCGGGAAAGTGTTTTCCTTCTCTTGCTGTACTGCTGTTCCTATGTAATGCCCCTCGTGTCATGTTGCCCTTTAAGAGGATAATAGGTAATCAAGATTATAGGTGTACACAAAAAGATTAGATAAATAATGATGACCGAACGCAATAAAACCTGACATATAAGGTCACAGGAAAATGGTTGTTGTTCAATAAAATTATTCAAGAAACATTGTTAAAGTAAATTAAAAGAATAATCTAAGAAACCGTTCATGTGTTTTCCAGGTTACTGTTTTAAAATTCTGTTTCCGGGAAATTGATTTTCTTGCCTTGTTACTGCTGTACGTAATGTCTCTTAAATCATGTTACTCTTTAAGAGGATAAATAATGATAAAATAACGCAATAAAACTTGACATAAACCTCAGGCGCGATTTATACAGAAATGGCGTAAGATGGAGGCGCGGCGCAGGCTCAGCGCACGCAAGATGCCGCTTCAAATGGTTTTCATACAAAATGTACGTAGGCGACTTGTCGTGAATTACAGTCAAGCGCCGCGGCGCAGGTACGCCGTTCTTTCGTTTCCTTATAAATTTCACGCCTACGCTGCGCCTGCGCCAAGCCTTCACCTTACGCCGTTTCTGTATAATTCGAGCCTAAGGTCAAGAGGAAAATAGATTTTGTTCAGAACAATTACCGAAGAATCATTGTTTAAAGTAAAATAGCAGAATAGCAAAGAAACCGCTCATGTTTTTTCTGCACAACCAAATGCACCTTCCAGGATTTAAACGAAGCCAACGAAAGAGCTGTGCAGATGGTATACTGATCGAGTATTATTTGAGTCCATCGACACGCAAGAAGAAGAAGGTACCGAAGAGCTTATCTAAGTGGTTGAGAGTCTTAGTAGAAACATGAATGGAGATTCCATTCCCTCTTATATCTGATCAATAATGCACCAGCCAATCATAATGATGATGATGAGAGTATCCTCCATTTCTATATTCTTCTTGGAACTTTATTAACTTAACAAAAGCAAACAATCTTTCTTTGGATACGCTCCTACGCATCCAAATATATAATTTGAAGCGAACCGATGATTTCTAAATATAATACTTAGTATAATATCGGGTCGTAATTCCGTATATAACAGTACTGTGGACGAGTAGGAAGTTTATTTGTTTAGCGAGACCATTAATCATAGGTCGGACACAGTATGGTGAAGAACAGAGGGTACACTCTTGGCAGGACGCAGCATATATAGGTATATTCTTGACCCCAAGCACAGCATTCCTGGACAAGCGGATGAGTATGAGTAACGAAGGCGACGACGACTCGCGAAACTGTCACAATTTTAGTTTTTACACAAGTTCGCCTGGTATTCAGCTGCATCGGGTTAGACTGGAAGCCGATCCCAATATAGTTGGGAAAAGGCTAGGCAGATGATGATGACACAAGTTCACCTACCTCTTCTCAAACAGCACTAAGCAAATTAAAAGCTAAAACTGAATGTTGATAAATAATATTTTCTTGATTCAGTTCCATTTAGTTTTTTATTTCTGAGACAATTCCAAATACCTATACTAGCGGCACTGTATGAAGGCTATGTAACAAATTATAAGAATACAACTTATCGATCGATTTGATACATAAAAATTCAGCGGCATGTATTTAGTATTTAGAAGTCAACACAATCGGAAATTTATAAAAAATATGCCAACGTCTCACTCAGCCCACAGTGTGGCCAGTATTAAATAATTTGTTTATCGTGGCAAAATGCGTAACGTAGCATTCTGTGGTCTGAATCTTCTGCATCTGTCTGTCTTATAACACAGGTTGAACTGTGCCCTAATAGAATTACCATTGATTAAAAAATATCACGATCACGTTCAGTTTCTAGTTTATTATTGTTTTAATTTAATTTATTACTTAAATTATTAGCTATTCAAGTTTTGTAGGTTAATAACAGTTCGTCTGACCTAGTAGTGAGTTCTATTCATAAGTTTTGCATTTCTTATTATACTGCTCATGATTTATTATTTCTTTTGATCATAGCTTAAATATTTAAAAATAGTTGTTTTGTCTCGAGTGTTTGGTCTTGTTAGTAAAGACTTGAAGAAATCTAGTTTAGCTGTAGAACAATCTGAATGGTATTTCGCGGGTGTTTTGTCCGATTGTGGCGCAACAACGCGGCAACGGTCGCAAACGCGTGTATTTTTCGTACGTTTCGTTTCGTATTTTTGAAGACGAATGACATAAACTTTGCGATAGCTTATGTCATCCCCCTATTTTTTTTCAGATCACGGAGTTGTTACAATTTACAATATACTTATAAGACAGATAAAATGTACAGATGCATCGAAGTTATTGAGTGAAAAAGTGTAGTGTTCCAAATTCAGGCTTGTCATTATACTAATATGTTTCCTAGGAGGTCTCTAATTGACGAACTAAACAAATCATAACACAAACATATCATCAGTTAGTTTATTGCGTAATATTCGTCATACAGTTATAAAACAATGACGTTACGTTATGCCAAATTATAAACACATCGCAGCTCGACATACCTAGTTACGTGCTACAATGAGTTAATGCTGACACACTGAGATTACGCTGCATGATATAATCAAGAATTGATCCTGAAAGTCACGGAGCGGTCATGAAGCTATAATTGTAAAGTTTACGTTCTTTTTCCCTTCATATACTTAGACTTAGAACTTAATTATTGACTAGGAATACAAAAATGTGAAAAGCTGACAGGAACTTGGGCAAAATTATTAATTTCTTGAATTTAGAACTGAGTATAACAACACTTTGAAGAAATGCACACCGTGAGCCAGCCACCTGTACTTCGGCTGTGTATGAGTCACGTACAAATAAGAACGCATTCCATAACATAAGCTCAACATATCATAATTTTACAATATAAGTGTTGTGTCGCTCAATGTAATTTCATAAAATTGACGTCTGATTTCTCTCCTTCTTCCGTATTAGTTACACTCATTCGCTGGCGATTAACTGGAACCGAGCACAAACAGAGAAAGCAATGATTGTTGGTAATGTAGCAATGTTGCACTAGTTTGCGTGAATGGGAGGAAATGTAACGTAGTTGTGTTACATGCTGCGAATAACACCCTTTAGCTATGGGTTAGGGGAAACCTACATGCCTTCTTCTGCTACCCTAGTACCTGTAGCTGTTTTCAGTGGCTTCGTTCTTATGTTACTTTTAACAGCCGTAAGATCAGCGCCGCAAGGCGTTGGTTTGAATGCCTTAAAATAGATTCATAGCAAGCAGCATTCGTGTTTTCAAGAAATTACAAGCACTGTTTCAAGTATTTACAATTTACATACAGTGGGCATACCATGAGTTTGAAATGTATTATTCGTTATCGAATACTATCGCCCTGTCTCTTTCATATTCATCGACTGTTTTACGACACGAGAAGTATATCCGATAGTTTTCGATATCGAGGACAGTTTTTTACAAACTCCTGGTAAGGGCACTCAGGTCTCAACAAGATGGGTGCCTGAGGATGGACGGCGCCGCCGAGCCCGGCCTAGAAAACGGTGGCGAGATGATTTAGACGCCCATCACGAAGGCTGGTTCGAAGTGGCGCTGGAGAAGAGTACCTGGAAGGATATGGGGGAGGCCTTTGCCCAGCAGTGGGTGGGTTTTGGAGCCGATAACAGATGACTTTAGATTTGATATTCTCTCGCTTTTATTAGTCTTCATCATCATCATTTGCTTAGCGTTTTCCCAACTATGTTGGGGTCGGCTTCCTGTATTATTATTTAAGTTAATAAACACTCATAATAATATCAATTACACTGGTATAAAAGGAAACGGTAGTATGTTTGAAAGTTAAACCGCTCGTAAAGTTGAGCACGATTTCGCTGTCATCATGAGCACAGCGACTGCCATTCTGCCAAGGTGCCAACTTTGTACTGCAACTGACAGACCGCTCAGTTTCTCTACTTATCCCTTTAGTAAACAGTTACAATATTAAACGCAAATAATATCAATAGAATATTAATTTCTCTTAAAATCTGTAGGCCGCATAAAAATATAACGATCTGTTTCAAAAATACTGTTTTTTTTTTAATAATAATTGGCATTCCGTGGACATCAGATGAATAGTGAACCTCCTTGCATAAGGTTTCAGGATTCAATGGGATGGTACCGGGATGGTATCTACCATCATTAAACCTATTGATTTTTATTTTTTTGGATGGGAAATCATCAAATAAACCTGCTCTGGGCGGAGTGGGAAGGAGTGTCAGACTTTTATTGACTAAAACCCATCCATTTTCCTTCTTTGCCCTTTGTGGTCCAGGGCCTCGGTATCTCTTCCGAACAGTCCCGCAGCCCTGATACCTTTAAGTATCATTGCTGGTTCAGTTCAAAAGGTGCTGTTGAAACGACAGGCAAATGAATCTTCAACTTTATCTTTGAGAATTTCCATGGTGTTGCAAATGCAATATGCGACCACAGCCATTTCCATCAGGCCGCTCGCACCATTTGTTAACTAAGATTACTGCTTACAAATTAATTAATTCCACCTAACATTTTGCAAGCTAACGCGACAATAACCCAGATACGAATGGTTATCGGTAATCAGTAACAATCATTCAAGCCATCGGCAGTACGGCCTTCACAACTGCCTTCAGAGGCTGGTCTAGGCGCATTCCGACTAAAACAAATGCTAATTATATGGTAATCAGCTGTTTGAATATTGCAGCATCGGCATTGTAATGCGCTGTGGTATGTCAATGAAATTGTTTGTTGTTTTGCTGTATCTCGGTGGCTGTGACTGTTATGATTGCAAAGAGCGTGACATTCTGGGTTTCAACTAGTTCTTTTTTGTTGCAGATCTGAGGGCATGGAGTCATTTCAGAGGGCTAGAACAACCTTTTGGTAGAAACGGCCAATCCGATTGAAAGAGGTTAAGTCCAAACAGGTGCATAGGAAAAGTATGGGATAAGACAGTCACCAGAAAGTGATTTGTTTTGGTTGTAATTTTACTTGTGCACTTCAGAGAGGTCAGGTGCATAATGTGTGTCTCTGGATCGTTGCACCCGCTTCTGTGGTTTCTGTCTACACCCGTGCGAAAAAGTTAGTAAAGTAAAGTTTATGCATGTATTTTATTTCAGCTTTTAGCAGAGTATCGTTTGCAGCTAAAAATAGTATACTATTTTATAATAGAATGCACAAGGTCCACCATAATCAGAGACATCTTTAAACTGAGAGAACACCACATATTTCTCCACATACTTAGAGCCAGCACCCAACATTTACACCACCCTAACACAATGATTACGAATACGTGTACTCGGTAAGATAATACCGAGCCTACCATATCTTCTCCAGTAAATACCAATCTACACATCCAATTAATAGTAAGACAAGAGCAGAGCCTTCTCGCCCTCGTAAACTAGTATCGATACTTCGATAGGTTCGCTCGCCGATCGTAATTATCGATAGCGCAACACTAATTGTGGACGTCGATATCGAAGTATCGAGTGACGATGACGGGTGATGGCTTCTCGATAAGGTGTCGATAGAATGGTGTTTGATTTTGTTTGATTGGTGTTTCGTTGATTCTTTTTTGGTTTGTACTGTTTAGTAGGGTTTTGTTAACAAAATACTTCGTGATAAAGCAGTCTACGTTTTGCAGTGAGATCTTATGTGTGTGAGGTATAGACCAACATTTACTACTAACATTTAGTACTAACACTGGTATTCAGCTGCATCCGGTTAGACTGGAAGCCGACCCCAATATAGTTGGGAATAGGCTAGGCAGATGATGATGGTCACTAACATTATCATTAACTCTAGAAACGGGATATTTACCATGTTTACTGTTAGTGTTGAGTTCCCGATATTTCGGCGCTACCGCTGTTGTAAGCACCACGACCACGGATAAACTGACACAAACAGTAAACTTGGTAAATATAAGTAAAATAGTAGGTATGTCGAAGAGGCAAAGGAGAACCTGAAGGCATTGGTCTTTTTTCCAAGAAATCTTTGACTACCTTGTTGGTCTAGTGTTCGCAATCGCGACTGCTGAGCATGAGGTCCCGGGTTCGATTTCCGGGTCGGGTAAACTGTTGTCAGGTTTTTCCATCAGGAATTTCTCAGTAGTAGCTACGGAGTCTGGATTTGTGCCCGGTTGATGGCAATAGGCTCGCCTCCATTTCATGGGACTTAAACATTACTGGCGAAATGTGGATGTACTATTAGGTACCCCACTGCCTAATCCTTCGGATTACAGGTGTGATGTTATGTCTTAAGCTTTTTTCTTCTTAAATACTGAAGTTGGCTACCATTTGGATTTAGTTCGATCGTTTATTCATTTTTCATGAATCAGCTAAGTTCGATCCTCAAAATATCAACTTAATACGTGACGCCATCACATACCAAACAATACATCCAGAAAAATGTGTATAACCTCAAACATAATATCAGCAAACGTAATGGTGGCACTACACTTGGCAGATCTGGACTAATATTCGACTTTTATCATTAAAACAAAGTGAACTATATTGCAATAGGCATAAACAACATTTTGTTTTGATCCAACATCGCGAAAATTTTGACAAATACGCCAAGTAAAATGCCAGCATAACATCATCATTCTTATAATAATAAGACAGTATATACGCACACTTCGTCTCTTCCCTACATCATTGTTTTACTCTCATTGCGCGCTACCGCAGGAAATTGTGCGCACACGCAGCTTTTTGTGACGAAAGGCTTTAATGTTCTATGAAATAGTTTTATTGTTCGCCTGTCATTACCGGTGTCATAAAAATGAAAGCTATCATTAAGGTGTAAAGAATTTATTCTATATAATTGTGGTGAACTGCGTAGATAAATAATAAAAATAATAATTAGGATTTATTGAGCATTAAGGGTGTGTAAATGGAACATTAATTAGAAAAGCAGGATGCAGTGAGATGTTGAAAGTGTATTTGTAAGTAATTAATATAGAACGCTTGGCTGACTTGCTACTTTTGTCAAGAAGAATAGTTATGTTTCATTGTAAAAACAAAATATGACGCCTGTAATCCCCGAAGGGTTAGACAGAGGTGTACCTAATAGTATATCCACATTTCGCCAGTTATGTTTAAGTGCCATGTAAATGGGGGCGATCCTATTACCATCAACCGGGCACAAATCCAGACTCCGTGGCTGCTACTGAGAAATTCCTGATGGAAAAAAGATATAACAATTTGCACGACCCGGGAATCGAACCCAAGACCTCATGCTCAGCAGTTACGATTGCGACCACTAGACGAACGAGGCAAAATGTCGTGAGGAAACCAGCATGTTCTAGATTCAAAATTTTGAAGGCACAACCAATACACCCGCACTAGACTCGTGTCGTCTCTCATAGAGAGGAGGCATGTGTGTTTTTTTTAAACTCAGGGAAAAGCCAAGCAAAGCCTTGACTCTTGATTTTGTTTCGCCATTTCTTCTCAGGTATACTCAGATGGAAATGTCGATTCGATCTAGCTTATGTGTAAGATATGATGTGCGAAATTGATTCCGTATTATATCAAATTATTTATTCAGTAACTAGGATATTTACTGAACAAATGACTGGTTGACTGGTAGAGAATGCCTTGTGGCATTAAGTCCGCCTATGTACCACTCTTGTACATGAAGTTTAAATAAATAAACAAATAATTTAATATAATTTCGTAGGATATTGTAGAACCGTAGCGATAGGTTCCGGTACAAGCCTTACAGATATATGTCCCGTTTCCTTCAGGTAGCCGAACAGCTCGCGTGGGTTGATAACAGCTGATGTTATTAATATTTATGCCGTGTAATTAATCATAATTTAATACGAACAAATCCGGTAGAAAATATAAACTAAATAGTACCTTTTGAATTATGCAATTCGTTATAATTTATTAACTAGACTACCTAAACATAGGAATATGTTATCTGTGACAATGATAGAAACGTCAAAAATGTATGTAAATGACAATAGCTATCGAAAAGTTTTCGTCAAATGTGTTGACAGTCACTGTAGGAATTCGAATATTCGAACATTCTGGAATAGCCTGATTTACAGAAATAATAAATTACATCATATCCCGCTGTACAATTCATGAATATGAATTCATACCATATTTTATGTCTTAACAGGCATACAACGAGCGTGTAAACGCGGGAGAGAAAGTTGTAAAAAAACCTCATCATCAATTTCCGATAAGTATTTAATGTGAGCTTTTATGAAGTCTCATCCTCTGACCGATTAAATATTATCTTGTTTATCTATGCTAATCTTAACTAGCAAAAAGTAACTGCCTACATCCGATTAAAACATCATAATTAACACGGTTCTTACAAAATCAACAGTCAATCAAAATCTTACTTTGTTATAAGGCCGGAATTACATCAGGCTAACGTCCGGCCTTCGTCCGGTCAGTGTGGCAACGCCTTAATAAAGCTCAGTTCACATCCTTCCGACCATACGTCACTTCAAGGAAGCGATTTCGAAAAGTTGTGGGAACGATTCGAATTTCGAACGGTTTTTAAATGTCAGCCTATTGAGTTCAGCACTTTTGTTTTTGCATTCGAAAGATTTGGAAACAGTGATATATTGTGAGAAGTATTTTATCGTTAGCGTTAAGATTTTGCGATATGGATGAGATTTGAAATGAGATAAGATTTAACATCATCACATTATTATTTTTGACATAGTTTTCAAATGGATCGGGGAAAATCGGAATCGGGGAAAATCGGTTATGTGCAAAAGTACCTTTGAAAAACAACAAACATAATCGATATAATTTCTATAGTTGTCGATGTGTCCTACGAGTATGTAGCCACCTGCACAGCTTTATCCTTCATTTACCCTGGTAAGTGCAGGCAGTTGCACTGGATACGCAGTAAAGCAAATTTTATAACAAAATCTAGCTGAGTAATCCTTTCACCACGATGAATCAAACTCAAATCTATATTACTGGAAAATTAATAAATGCCTCTTGTATTGTCCTGTCTCGTCACAGAACTCCTGTACAGCGGGGACTTCCCACTGATTAGAGTAGTTAGTAGCAGTAACCACCACATGGCCCTCAGGACTGGCCTTGACCGAAAACATGGAATGAATAAGCACATTATAGGTACGTCAGTTATAACTAACTATGTAATTTCAACTGAAGTTCAAATGTGTTCAAGTTTAATGGCCCAGATATCAGCAATATTGAAGATACGTTGGGACTGTCATACGCACATTTTGGATTACAAAAGCCCTTAAATAAATAAAGAAAAAAAAACTGACGTTAGTTTGACACTGACAGTTAAACGTCACAACATGAATTCTAATTTCAAACGCAAACTATAAGCTTGCTTCTTAACAAGTCTGGTACACCCATATCAGTGCACAAAGTACATAAATAGAGGTAATCTCAGCACAACCCCATTACTTTTACCTTAAGATACCGCGTCCCGTTACGACATGATACATTAGCTAGGCTGTGACACGGTAGCCATTAGAATATCCCTGTCCAGGATATCGTAATGGCGGCTATGTGTACCAGGCTTTACAGTTTTTGTGGTACAGGCTGTTTAGTAAAATTGTGTGGGTTATGAAGTGGATTTGACTACGTCCCCTTAAGTATGATTATACAACGTGTAACAGAAATGGTATAGTCATATGAAAGGATATGCTGCAGACCATCAAACTGAACAACTTTCTCCTTGGGTCCAATATCGTAAATGCAAAAAAAAACCAGCTGTCCCGTACTAAATTTCAATACCTACTCGACCCAAATGTATGGGACAGCTGATATTTTTTTCGCATTTACGATATTGGACCCATGGAGGAAGTTGTTCAGTTTGATGGTCTGCAGCATATCCTTTCGTATGACTATATCCTTTCTGTTACACTTTGTATATGCAGTGGGAGTTAAGGGGTGGGTCCTTACCCGATAATACTACGAAAAATTAATAAGAGGCAGCACTGCCCAAGACTGACCCAAGAATGGAATGAGAGACTGAGAGCTATGTAGTTTCAATCATTCCTGTACAAAGGGTGTAAACAGAATCTTAACGAAGCTGAAAGGCACTTGTTCTCCCTGTCATTTCGATTTTTTTTTGTTCAGGACCATACCTGAGAATTTCTAGATATTGGAGGTCTAAGTTCCAACTTTTTCACAAGATTTTTTTAATACTAGTTTTTAAGGTAATAACTTTACTTTAAATACCTCCACGACCCGCTTACTATTCAATGCATCCATCAGCACATGTTGAGTGCGTTACATTGAGTTTAACCGTAAAACGTGATATTTCACTTAAAAAAAAGATGTTTCCTAGCAATACTATTACTTTATACTACTTTTTGCTTTGCGTAGGGTTTCTTAGTATAATGTACAAAATGCTTGGTTGACGGCTTCGTGAAGGGTCCGTTTACACCTTACATATTTGGTACAAATTCAAATAAACTTTACCAATTCACAGCCTTTAATTGCCTTTACCTTTCACATTTACTCCAACCATTTAACAGCACCTATAAATATCAAAACAGAAACCCACATCACAATACAAAATCAACGAGAAAATAAACAGACCTTTCTAAACATTTCCTTTGACACCACCAATGATAATATAAAGGTAAAGAAAGCGAACCACTTTAATTCGATCAGCTATTACGCGTAGAGGAAGCAAGGCAAGTGTGTGTAACCCGGCTAATTGAAGGAGCTTGGTGTCCAGTCGTGTTAGAAGCGGTCAAGGGGACATCTCAAATGAGCCGGGTGTTACGACCCGAGAGCGCTGAACTTGGCTGACCATTAGAAAATCTAATCTCACGCCGCTTCTGTGTGGGTCGTCGGGTGCGGGTGGAAGAAAGTCCTGAACTTATTTTGTATAAAATTATTTACTTAAATTGATTCAATACACAATCATGGATACCTTTCCTCAATCACCACAAAGTAGATAGGGTAGCATAACAACACACACACAGATTTCGAGACACAAAAAGAATTTGGGTTGTTATTACTGGACTGCGGTGAAGCCCAAAAGGAAGGTTAGTTTATTTCCTAAAATATACCTAAGTCATATCACTGCATTACACCAATCAACAAGACACAAAGTGTTGAAGTTTCATCTAACTTCTAATACGCTTTACAGCCTATGAACATAAAAAGTTCGAAAAAACACAATTTTAAATCCAATACCATTTCGGCGTTGCCATACAAAGTGGCAACGCCGCCAGTCTCTTGGGGACATTACCAGTTGACAGCGTTGAGGAGAAGTTTTTGACTCCATTTTTTAAGTTTTTTTTTAAGTTAACTACTGTAGGTTATTTTAATTTATAAATGTATATAATTTTGTTACAAAGTATTTTAAACCATTTACACACAAAACTTCTTGACATTGCCGGTACTTTCTTGCTGCCATACCTGTGTCGGTGGCACCTGGGCCCCGCCCAATCGCGGCTGCCCCGTCCAACACTTACCCTGATTGAAACTATTAAAATGGGCGAGGTGAAAACCAAACACTATAGTTTAGCTTTCCACTCGCTGCAGATACGATAACTACATGTTTACTGTTATACTCGTACGTATTATGTTCGTACTACAAATTTTTATGGAGAGCTCGTTTGTTAACTGCTACTAAGTTAGTACTTACTATAGACATAGTAAGCATGGGTGCAAACAAAACTAAAAAAAAAAACGTAGATGAAAACTCTATGATGACAAAGGAAAGTTCTCGTCTTATGACAAAAATATTGTCGGAAAAGGCGAGACTGAAAATAAAGATTGACGGTTCTTACATGCATTTTTTTTTTAAATACTAAGTACTTCGTTTTACGCATTTCCAGTACCCTGAGGAAGGCATGGAATAGAAGGATACAGTATTAAAAACAATATAAAAATACATTAGTCATACATTCCTCCTCGTCCCTCCTAGAGGAAGAGGATCCCAGCCTAAGCATTTTGGCCTCGTACAGGACTTGTTTTATTTGTTGTATTTTTCATTGTTTTTAATTCTGTATACTTCTATTTCAGTAGTCTTATTAAGTCTTATTAGTTTTCAGTAGTCTCAGTATTCCATTTTTGTAATTTTATCTTCCTCAGCGATTCCTAATAACCACTTTTTCTTTATTTCTTCTGTTCGGAAAAAAAAAATAAGAATGAAAGTTCGGGTGGGTATTCGGATCAGTCCTAATACCCACCCGAACTGCACTATCACCGAGAGTATCCGAGCAAGTGACAGGCGGGCCGACATGCAGATATTATAGCGCTGCGGCGGCGGGGCGTGGGCAGAGCTCCGAGTTATTGCTTGTCCCCCTGCCTGTTACCGCTATCTTATAGCCCTTTATTATATAGGACTTGGTTTGGAATTGCGAGGTTTTTTAACTCGATTTTAAATATAATGTTACAAAGAAAGAGTTGAGAAAAATCTTTCAAGGGGTTTTCAGTCATAACATAATCATGTTCATAGCTCGTGGCGAAATAATAACAACCGCTCGGCTCGATTTTTAGGTTAAGCCGTGCTTGCCTAGGTAGGTCTGTGGATGGGTGACCACCCATTACATACCGAGTTTCGGAAAGCACGTAAAGCCGTTAATCCCGGCATTTGTAGATCTTTGGCAGTCGTTACATGTAGTCAGTGGCCCAAAAAGTCTGAAAACCAATCTTAGCAAGGGGTGTCGTATTACCCAGTACTAACTGGGTTGTGGAGGTCAGATAGGCAGTCGCTCCATGTAAAATACAGGTATTCAGCTGCATCCGGCTAGACTGGAAGCCGACCCCAACATAGTTGGAAAAAGGCTAGGCAGATGATTACTTCCGATAATAGCCACGCGCAAAAAAATGGTAAGACTAGTGATAATAACGTACATTCCTGAAAAGAGTAAGTTTCAAAACATAATAGTTTCACCTCACCATCACGTTCTTAGTGCAACACGAATCTCTTCGAGAAAACAATGCCTCCTCTCTGGTGCAGGTTGTGACCACCGGGGTGGTTCTAGTGAGGTACCAATCCCACACTCCCCGGTCTTATCCCCAAGGAACAGTCCCCTTTCGAAGGTTTCCCCAGAAAAAAAAAGGTGTAGCATTAATGGGGATGACAACTGTGAAACTAATGGCGCTAGCATAGTTTGTTCCAAGCATTGTCATTGGTTGAAAATCAGATAATGTCCTTCTAAATTTCAAAATAGTTTGACCTCATTGGTCACATTGAGACCTAGCTATGGTGGCGCCATCTACAATGAGCTTTTAACGTCCTCCCCCTTAACGTACTGATGTTTAGTTAGACCGGTAAGTATTAATAAAGTTTATGTGTCATTACTTATTTACACCGTACATAAACTAATCGTTATTTACATAGATCAGTGGAAGAGTTGAACCTGGAGGTTATTAAACGTCTTCGTTAGCGTTTCAAATACCAAGCGATGCACATAAAGTGAATAAGTACGTATGTAATTAAATCGTAAAAACATGAATAATTGTTGAGTTTTTGTAAATGAACTAGAAATTTGTGTGTGATTAATGGCTGGAAACTTGCTTCTTTACTAGTGGTATAGTATACCTTGTATGTATCTATTCTATTAAAACCTTCGAAAACCAGCGACTCGATACATTGAACGAAAAGCGCCAAATACGGAAAGAGAGACCTAAGCACTCCTACACCTAATAACCTCCGTAATAACGAATCTATTGACACCTTATTCACCAAAATCGGATGAATAGTTTAGGCGCTACGGAGGAACATACGTAAATATAAACATACATACATACATAGACTGCTAAAATCATAACTCATCCTCTTGGCTTCGCCGTAGTCGGGTAAAAAACCATCAAACTAACCTGTATGTTAAGAAATTTTAAGACCCATTCCTTTCTATTATCTCCTCTGAAGTTATTCCCTTCGCACACATCCCTGCAAACAATATAAATTGATTCATCTCATTCCCATATCATAGGCTTCCTGAAATCGTGTCTGCTGAGGTCGAAATCTTAGAAACCATTGTAAGAGAACCGAATATCGTACATTGTTAGTCAGCGGTGCTCAACCTGCAGATCTAAATCATAAAATGGCTAACTTTTTATCGTTGATGCTACTGTGACATGTTATTGCTAAAAACTAAGGCATAGGCCTTAGTGGACTACTGCTTCGGCAAATATCATCATCAATGAATGAAGCCCGGAGACACTGAAGTCTGGCTCATACAGTATCTAGACTACCGAGCTCTGCTCAGTTGAAAATAGTTAAAACGAATTTTCCCAGATATGAGACCCAGCTAGACCGATTTTTCGCTCCCGTAAATCTCTATATTGCAACTTTCATCGAAATTATTACAGCCGTTTACGAGAACGTGATTACAAACATGTATATAAATGTTGCACCTGCTGCGAACCTTAAGTCTAGTCTTTTTATCAAAAGTTAGGTGCCGTCTTTCCGAGGTCGTTTCATGTTTCCGAATGTAGAAACGATTTTAGTCAGGCAGTTGTAGTAGGAGGGTCGCAAGCATCCTAGACCGCATTTATGGACTATAATAATATGCCATATTATGATGGACTAGCCTACTGCTACCTAGCCTATAAAGGGTATATTAATAACATGTTTTTAGTGTAAGAACTTTACTTTAAACAACTCCATAAACCCCATACTATTCAATCCATCCATCAGTACAATGTCTTACATTGAGTCCTACTGTAAAACGTGATTTTTCACCCCAAAAAAAAACTCATTTCCCAGCAATAATTTTTGCGTAAAGTTACTTAATTTAATGTACTTGCTTAGTTGACGGCTTCGTGAAGGGTCCGTTTACACCCTGTACACTTTTATCACCATTTTACAAAAAGGAGCTCTTTTGCCATAAATGTTGAGTCTCCCTGGTCCAGATATACCGTGTGTACAGGCCACAAGGCTGCCGACAGGTAGGCTGACCCCGCGCGCGGCCGCGTATAAATCCCATTGTTTCAGCAGATAGATATTATTAAATATGTACGGCAGATAAATATAATACTGTGTGTTATAGCCGCTCGCTGTAGACCCTTTCACACCTCTGTATTTATGTTTTGTTGAGTCTGAACGGATAGCTGAATTGTGTGATTGTCGTCGCTCGACGGTGATTACGGGTGATACTATCTGGCGGGAACTATCGGGTTTTGAGTTCAAGATAATAACGGTCACGGTTGAGATAAGCACCCGGTTTTTGAATTGGGTATTGAGAACTTATCAAATTGTACTTTTGCAAAACTTAAAGTGATTCTTTTAAAGTTTAAATTTTCTTACCAATAAATTTCATCTTGATTTGATTTGGTTTTCGTGGCTACAAACAAGTCACACGGCGACACTTCAAGCTGTACATATCCAGTATAATCTGACCTAGCTTTGTATGAGCTTCCCGTAAAATGAGAGATCAGCTTAATTTGCATTTGTATAGCTTGATTGTGGCCGTGCGTACTAATTTACCAATTTCTCAACTCTAAATTAAACCTGATATTTATTTGAATGTACAGTCACAATGAATAACTTCCGTATTAATCATTTCATGAAAGTGATATACCAATGAAAACTAGTCATTTCATACAGCAGATCTGAATATATACTCAAAAATTTAAAGATTTTCTGTTGAAAATTTGTACCACACTGGAATGTTTTAACAATTTCATTCGCAACTCATAACAGTAATTGGGTGCTAGCAACTACATAGTTACCCGAGTACCTTTAACTCCCAGTGATTCGATACAATCAGTACTATGTATCATCGGTATAATCGATTACGATAGAATCGATTGTCAACTCGAGTGGAAGGCGTAAAGGGCGTTAAGCGATCGTACGCCCACGTGTTCACGTCATCTCGCTGTATCAGAAGCTGTGGTAGCCTATTACGTCGCATCTTAAGGCTTTTAGACAACCGCAGGGATTTTCAGCTTAACGGACTACCATCACCAATATTGACGGCGAAATGTCGCAAGTGACATTGAATTTAAATGTCCTATAAAACATTTGAAGTTTCACCACCACCGGTATTATTTAAAAGGAGAGATTCTTTCTTATTCTTCAAGCTACACGATAATTGACAAATGTTTGCACTTGCTGGACAGGTCCTCTCAAATCTGTGTGGTTCTTTCTTCAAAAATCTTCTCTGACACTTATCTGCACAGTCCTCATGTGAGTTGACCAAGACTATGTCTGGACCTTAAAAGAGACTATGACCTCACATCTGGTTTAAAAAAAAAGACGACGTGTAAAAGTGTTTATAAAAACCTATTTGCAAAATAAACATCATCTACTGTCCGTAGAGTTTTACAATGCAACCCTCGCACGGAATTCGATGACATTTACGGGAAGAAAAACTAACCAAGTCGGTTGGTTTTTCTTCTCGTAAATGTCATCCAATTGAAATTACACGGTAACTGGCAACTTTGGTTTTATCACCATCGGGGATTACAACGTGATGCGATGTTATGTTACTAGAAGGAAAATGGCTGAAGAATAAAATATGTATTTTCCAACAACGGAAGCTAAACAGTTGATATGAAAAAAAGAGTATAGCATAATATCTCTAATAGTTGACTACTTATTCAAATTAAACTGTTTCCGTTTCCCAAATCAACAGACGATAACAGTATCTTAATGCTTTACATAACCGAACTGCTACAGTCTCAAGAACGCATTCGTAATTCTTCCGAAGCTTCATACCAACATACATACATAAAAGACAGTTATTCTTTAAGTAACGTGGACATATCCAGAGCAGGATTCCAGCCTTAATTAACCGCATCGAATGTAATTGATAAGTCCACGTGATACCTTTTTGGATAATTAATATAGTGTAGTCGATTTAACCTGTTTTCTGGGTACAAGAATACGGTAGCCAGAATTTTAGTATAAAATTAAAAAATTACATTGTGTACATTATAATATTATAAAATTATATTAACTAAAAACTATAAATCTCAGGAAGCTAATCTCAGGAACTTCTGGTTCGCATTGAAAAATTATTTTAGTGTTGGATAGCCCATTTATCGAGGAAGGCTATAGGCTATATAACAACACACTACGACCAATAGGAGCGGAGCATCAATGAAAGATGACGCAAGAAAAATAGTATTTTTTATAGTAATTTCACGCGGACGAAGGTCGCGGGCTACAGCTAGTATAATAAATATGATATAATATAATTAAAATTTATAATTTTAAATAAAATAATTATTTATTTTAATAATTATTTTTAAATTCTTTTTTTTTGGCAAAGAGGTTTATTCCCAGGCTACGCAAACTAGATTTCAATCTTTTTATGGAATTTCTTAGCAAAAAGTTTAGTCACAGTAAAGAGGTTTTTTTAAATCTTTGCCACATATTAGGAATTACTCCTATATCGTGGGTGCGTTCAAAAACATTTAAGTTCACATACACAAACAGCCAGACCTAGAACAACTATCAGGCCATACAAATATTTATTCGGTGCGGGGATCGAGCCCGCGACACGCAACGTAGCAGTCAATCGCTCAGCCACTGCGCCAACCGTGCCGTCAAACATATCTATCACGATTATCTATAGGCCCAACAAAACATGAGACGATTCCGCATTCATTGTAGATTTGTAGCCTTCCCATCAATAACTTATATAGGTACCTACTGATCTTCATGTGCTATCTAAGCAGGTCCGCAATTTCTACTCGACAGAAATTCCTTGGCTAAGAATTGAACTCTCAACCTCTAGACCGCAAGCCGTTGGTCAATTATCACCTCCATCTATCCTAGTTCATAAAAGTATCCGCCTTTCTAACACAACACTTAAAGCTCTGCTCACACCATAAAGGATAGCAATCTTGAAGATAAAACTTATAAATAACTTATCTGCATCAGTCGCGCCATTACGCTGCGAACTTACATATGATCTGCTCTCAAATCTTAAAAGGCTATAGTCCAAAGTTAACGGTACATGCATAATTATTGTTATTGCACAAAAATGTAATTACTTGCAGCGATATTTATTGATAAAAACATATAAAATATGACAGGGCGACCGCTGCGGACGGCAGAGATAAAAGAGGATCTGCACTTACGCGTCTCGTATGTGTAGTCTTGACCTTACTTTGCGAGACTTTTTTCAACAAGACTTTTGCGCAGATCTCCGTTACATGCTTCTCTATGTAAACATTATAACGCCAGTCGTGATACGTAAGTTTACAACCATTCCAAGTGCCATAAATATAGCAAATATCATTGTTTTAACGATCCTTGCAAATAACATTTAGTTTAGTTATGTGTACGATACTACATCAATGAAGATTTAAGTTATTTTAATTTAACTGCTTCCTTAGCTCATTTCCCCAACGAACTCCCTTCTTTCCTTTCCAAAGATCTGTTTTCCAATCTAGTCTCATATTTTAATTAAACATAATTACAGCACTTATACTTCACGTACATTCTAGCCATTTACCTTTCATTTCCTTGCAGCGGTGCAGTCACCGGCTCCAACCTTACTACACTCTCATAACCTATAAACAATTAATTATCACAATTTATCGCGCCTGACTACAGATACGCGACAAGCGGAGGAATGTGCTACAGTTTAAATGAGGCTGCGCGGGAGTTGAACCGGTCGGGGGCGATCGGCCGCCTCCGCGCAACTTCGGGGAAAGGCCGACCATGATTTATAGCTAAAATTAAACTTCGAGTACAGGTCGCAGCAACCGAATGCAGGGAAATGAGATCACGACCGAAGTAGGGATCGATTATATCGATAATTTGACGGCTGTGTTGTGAAATATCTTAATCGTGACAAGTGGGGTATGTCAAAATATATAACGTGATGCAACCCGGTGCTACCTTTATAAGGCTTTAAAAGTTCGATCCAATTAACGGTTTTCTCATTTCCTGTTTAATGAATGTAAGTAAGTAATGCCTTCCAAAATCGATTAAAAATTAGGCGTTAAAAGGCTCGTATACGGTACCGTTCTTTACATAAAGTGAGATACCTTACGATCTCTGAATTGTTTGAACTGCGAACACCGCATAAGTCCGGACGTCGTAAAATCTAGTTCCATAAAAGGGTGACAGAGCATTCGCAGATCATTCCCACCTAGCACGAATATCAATTTGAAACTAGAATATTATCTGATCTGTCATCGTGAAATAAGACCTCTAAACAGTCATGCGCACTATCGTATAATTCCCTAATTCGCATTGTTCTTATTGGTCCATCAATCGCCGGCGCATGCGCTGTACAGTCCAACGCAGGGTATATATTGCTGGATGAGATAAAATCGCGCCAGTCGAGCTGCGGCAGCGGTCGCGTTATCTCGATCAGGGAGCTAGTAACTGCGGCCCGCAGGTCGTTCCATACAAATTGTATGGCATATCTACTACTACTTTTGGGCATAGTTAACCTTATAGTTTTCTTGTAGCATGTTCTCGGCCGCTAATGGGAGCGATTCATCGCGTCAATGGTGTGAGAAACGCGTAAATAGTCCTGCCCTGAAGATGGAACCTGCTGATACTATTCGAATTGTATCGGTGTGAATGTAGGAAATTGGATTTAGTTGCTCGCTGAAAAATAATAAATGGACATTTAAGGAACTGACCAATGGCCATTTAGTACGGGATGTTCACATGTGAACTCTTTAAAAGCTTGAAAAGGCTTGTGTTAGTATGTTTTTACGGGACACTTATATTTGCATAACCCTACTTTAGATAATCAAAATTTAAATTCTACCTCATGGGATGTTAGTTTGATAGGAACCTAAGATAAATCCTAAGATACATCCTAAAATACATCCTAAGATACATTCTAAGATACATCCTCTTGGTATGATTAGTGTTACAATTTAATCAATAAAATGAAAGATCTATTTTTATCTAGCTGAAAAACAAAGGAGAGTGGAAGACCAAAAACGTAAGCGCAACCTTATTGATGCTGTTTACGGTTACTTTGTCTTAAAGCTAAGTATTACGTGAAAGATCCGTCCATCTGTTGGAGTCCGACTGTTTATTCAAAAGCTTAATTTATAAACCTAGCAGAACTGTTGAGTGTGAATGAGGATCGATGAATTTTCAGTATAGGAATCAAAAGATTTCAAGCGGGTTTTGTATTGAGAAAATTCCTAAATACAGGCTGTTAGTTTATATGTATAATTATGCATAGACCATATCGGGAACTACAATTTGGAGGACCTAAACAAACTTTAGAAAAAATTATGAATAATTTATTTTATACCTCTATTTATTTTTCCGGGTAATACGGTTGCATTGTAAAGAAAAAGACCATTCTTGTTTCACTTTCCCGGAACTTAAATTACCCAAGTAAACACCATGAAACTATTTCAAAAAACTCTAAACACAATTTACTTCGCCACTGCATCATATCACTTTGGCCTCTCATACAAGAATAAATTTACACAGCAATAAAAAGCTCATAAAGTGACATAATAGCACTGCATCTGCCGTCCCTCCTGCTTCTAAATAGCTTCATAATACGGTTGATAGTCATATCTAGTCCATCTTACATTAACATATAAAATACAAGCGCGCTTTATGCGTTTATAACTCGAGAATCGCTGAACGAATTTTGATAGAATTTTTAGTCTTATTTTTCTTATTGTTATGTTTATTTTTATTTCAAAAGAAATATCTACATTATTGAGATGTTTTTATCATACGTTGTATATTAACATACCTACGTCAGTGTGTGTTAATTGAAAGGTTTAATTTTATTTGTTCTCAATAAAATGTCGTTGATTATTTATTAGTGATGTTCCAACAACACATTCTAAATCTTTAAAAAGTAACGGTTTGTAACTTTTATCATTGTGAAATTCAATTTTTATTATTTTTATTTTTTCAATTTAATTTGATTACCAAATTTTTAATGTGTTTTGATTTTAATTTTTTAAATGCTACTATAAGTTTGTTAGCTTAGTTATACATTTTATTATGCATGCCGTGATCACCTGTAAGTGAAGGAGTACACTTTTTTTTTTTTTTTTTACCGATGGGAAATCATCAAATGACTTCTCCCGCTCTGGGTGGAGTGGGAGGGAGTGTCAGACTCTTACTGACTAAAACCCATCCATGTTCCTTCATTGCCCTTTGTGTTCCAGGGCCACGGTATCTCTTTCGAACAGTCCCGCAGCCCCGGCAGGCATCGGCCCTTGCGGGCCCCTTCCTGGTTGCTGACATCTCTTTGAGGCGCGCGTGGAACACGAACGCGCCGTCGACACGGCCTGTCGTCATAAGACGGACGGACGGTGAGCTAACCCATTACTCACCGTCCACAGGCCCGCGCCTACGGTGGCCGGGAGCCACCACGTGGCCCCCGACGCCCGGTGCGTCGCCCGCGGCGGCTGGGACGAGAGATTCTCTCCCTCTCACGTCCCGCCACCTCCTTCGCTAGCATGACTGCTTCGCAGAAGGAGGTGACGGCTTCCCATTCCCTCTCGCTCCGGACCATGGCCTGGACCAGGACCGGGCGCGAGAGGTCGCCGCCGCCTATCGCCGTTACGAGGACACGGCGGAGCTCCGCCCAAGCGGGGCAGACCTCCACGGTGTGCGCCACCGTGTCCTCCGGACGATCCTCGCAATGATGGCACCCGGGCGTTTCCTCCCGCCCGATTACGTGCAGGAACCTCCCGAAACAACCGTGTCCGGTGAGGACCTGCGTCAGGCGGAAGGTGAGGGCGCCGTGGCGCCTCTCTAGCCACTCCTCAAAGAGGGGACTTATCGCCACTATTGTGGCGTGCCCTGCACTGGGTTGCGACAGTCGCTGTCTCCATGTCGCCATGAGATCGCGTCGGAAGTCTGTCCGCTGAGCGGTGATTTGCCGCGGCAGCGGAGTTTCCCCCCGACGTAGTGCCCCCGCGCGCCATTCATGCAGGCGCGCGAGGACTATCGCCTCCAGATCCCATGGCGGCAATCCGGCTAGGAGGCTCGCCGCCTCGCGGGAGATCGTGCGGTACCCCCGGATCAGCCTTACGGCTACGACCTTTTGGGGCGCGTTCAGGTAGTGCGCGGCACGCCGCTTAATTGAACGCGCCCACACCGGGGCCCCGTAAAGGGCCATGGACCGCACGACACCCGCGTAGAGCCTACGGCAGGAGGCGTTTGGACCCCTCAGGTTGGGCAAGAGCCGCTTGAAGGCAGCCCCGGCCCGTTCCAGTTTGGGAGCCAAACGTCGGAAATGCTCAACGAAGTTCCACCGGCTGTCGAGGACGAGTCCTAGGTACTTCAAAGTCGACTCGACGCCGATGGGAACCCCTCCTACCGTCAGCGTGGATCCCGACGGTGGCGCATTCCGAGGCCCATGAAAGCTCATGGCCTCGGACTTGTGCAAGGCCACCTCGAGACCCAATTGCCGGATCCTCTCTACGACTATCGCAACCCCGCGTGTCATCAGTTCGGCCGCCGCCTCGTGCGACCTCCCTTGTGCCAGTACCAGCGTGTCGTCAGCGTAACAGACTACGCTGACGCCGCTAGGGAGGTCGGCGCGCAGCACCCAGTCGTAACCGATGTTCCACAAGGGCGGCCCTAGAACCGACCCCTGTGGAACACCGCACGACATCTCTCGCCGGTTCCATTCTCCGTTGGGACCAGGGTAGATGACATACCTGTCAGACAGGTAGTCCCCGACTACACGACGGAGGTAGGTGGGCACCCGGTGATACCGGAGTGCCTCCCTAATGCAGCTCCAGGGCATGGAGTTGAAGGCGTTGGCGATGTCGAGCGACACCGCCAAGACGACCCCACCCCGGGACACCGCGTCCCCCGTCGTGAGGGCTCGCACGCGCATGATGGCGTCCACCGTCGAGCGCCCCTTGCGGAAACCAAACTGGTGTTCCGCAAGATCCGGCCCCATTCCCGCAAGGTGCCCGGCGAGGCGGTTTGCAATGACTCTTTCAAAGAGCTTGCCCACCTCGTCGAGCAACACAATGGGCCGGTATGCGGACGGAGAGTCCGCAGGGCGCCCTGGCTTCCGTATGAGGACCAGCTTGCCCGTCTTCCAACGAAGCGGGAACTGGCCTCTCTCCAAGCATGCGCTTAGGAGCCCTTCCAGTCGGGACCCGAGAGCCTCAGAGGCCAGGACCCAGGCTTTGCCAGGTAAGCCATCGGGTCCCGGGGCGGCAGTTTTGGCCTTAAGCCTGCCTACCGCCACTCTCAGGTCTACCCCAGTCACCTCCGGAACGTCGTCATCGTCGTCGCTGTGGTCCGCTTCCGGCACCGCAAGCGGCGGAGCCATAGGCGGGGGAGTATGCTCCCCTCGCGAAGGGAACAGAGCGCTCACCACGTCCTCCACGAGCTCAGGCCGGAGACTCTGCGTCAGCGGGGGGGCCCAGGTGCGGAGTTTGTCCCGCACCATCTTATAAGGGCGCCCCCACGGATCTCCGTCGAGAGTCCCCAGCATCTCCTCGCGGGCCAGATCCTTGGCCCGCTGGACAGCCTCTTGGAGGGCGGTTTTCGCTGCTCTGTAACCCTCGTACAGCTCCGCCTCGATGGCTGCCGCATCCGGAGGGCGGATGCGGAGCCTGCGATGCCTGGTGTACAGGTGGCGCGCGGCGACGCACGCCTCGCGCAGAGTCGTAAGCTCTCGCGACCACCAGTACACCTGACGCCGGGCGCTTCCTGGCCGGACTCGGGGCATTGCCACGTCGCATATGTCGGACATGGCCTCCTGGAACCAACCCGCCTCGTTGTTTACGTCGGCAGGCCTGTCCGGTGATGTCACCCAGGCCTGCACGATCGCGGCTTCCAGGAGGAGCTCCCGGTCCAGCTGCTTCAGCGCCCATCGCGGACCACTCGGGGCCTGTAGGACCGGCGCGCTTGGGGTCTGGGCGGAGACGTCGAACCGGATATACCGGTGGTCGGAATAGGTCTCCACCCCCTCCATGACGCGCCAGTCAACGACACGCGGTGACAGAGCGGGGCTGGCGAACGAGATGTCCACCACCGAGTCGCCCCGCATCCGCACACACGTGGGGACAGAACCCCGATTTACGACGACTAGGCCTGTCTCCAGAGCCCAGTTCTCCACCATCCTTCCCCGCACGTCTGTGTAACGAGAACCCCAAGCCAAGTTCTTGGCATTGAAGTCCCCGAGCACAAGCACGGGGAGGGAATGGCTTCCGATGACGACGCTCAACTCCGTGAGGGAGTTGTGGAACTCGGCGAGAGTTCGGCTCGGGGAGAAGTAGACACCCGCTACGACAATCTCCCCGAACCGTGCTGCTACGTGCTACGTGGAGTACACTTACGTGATACTTTTATCTCCGATTATTTATTTCGTGTGTTTGTGTACATCCTTTGTTGGAGATCCTAATTAAATAAATAAATTCAGAATGGCCAACATTATGGCCTAAAATATAACAGTATATGCTTATGCCTTTCATACTAAACCAAGGCCTGGGGTTTCTGGGGTTAAGTACGTAACATCTGTCGTCTAGATATAGTGCCTATTTAAAAGCAGAACATCTTATCTAGTCACAATCTCAAACATAAGGAGATAAGCTAGTTAAAAATCTGAGAAAAATCCGACATTACAACAATGCTTTCTCGCTAAAAACGGGTGTTTTAACTTTTCACATCAAGATTACCAATGAAGATAGCACAAGCGAATTAATTCGCAACATTGAGAGTGTATGCGACCTCTAAGCTCGTAAAAAATATGAGAAGCGCCCAAGTTCACAACTTGAGAATACGGATACTGGGTTCTGAGAAACTGCAATGTCTTGCTTGCATTATGTGCGGGTCTGTGCGAAACATTGTGCGAAATTATCTAGATTTCGAGTATCTTTCGCGCGATAGTGAACATTCGAAATTCAAAATCGATTTTGTTTTAAGATTCCATAGATTGTGAAGTAGTTTACGGGCCAGTATTGTTTATGTAAATATTAATCGATAAATTGAAATAAAACTGCTTGCAATCGTATTTTGTTGATAGATGACTTTAAAAAAATAATCATGGCTGTTTGAAATCTAAATAAATCATAAACGAAGCTGCCACTGTTTGATAAATTTTACGTAAAAAGTTGTTAAAGGTTAAACTTGTGACGCTGAGGGCGACTCATTGATTAAAATATAAAATTAAATGCGTCTAGACATTGTAACAAAATATGTCTGGAACGACTTTACGCAGACAGAATTATTATGTCAACGTCTCTCTTAAAAATAACTTTATTATGTTTGCATTACTCCGTATAATTTTTCAACCTTTTAAAAATTGAAATTTGGAGAAAACTATTTTTTTTTCAGTTTGGAAAAGGTAGAGGTCAAAACTGTTAATAAATTTCTGCATGGTACTTTTGACGCAAGACCATTGTCGGACCTAACGCCGTATCCATAGACAATTTCACAAATGCTTATAGTATGACTACTTTAAATGTGTGTTCAAGGTGGCGTTCCTTTTCAAGAAAATTTGCATCGATATGTCAAACCTGGTACATTGATTTTAGTTCTGTGTTTTCCCGCCTACAGAGATAAATTGGTTGAAGTGTACCACCTGTCAATGTAATTTAAGCGCCAAAAAGAACCATGCTTCACTATACTAACAAATAAACTATAGCAAACTCATCAGACCGTACCACATAAACATATGATATAAAAAACTTTTCCAATAAATTGCCCGGGGACCGGTTGAAAGGTAGCCGGTCCGAACAATGTCTGAACGAGATGCGACCACTGATTGCCAGTAATTATACCAAACGGCTTCTTGTTAACACGCGTTCAACGAATAAAATAAAAAATAATTTAGGCTACTGTCCCCTGTTGTAGTGGGGTACTTTTTAGCGTGGTATATATTATAAATGTGGTGGTGGAACTGGGCCCATGTTTTTTATATAAAAGGAGTAATATAGGAAAAAGATACAGAAGGTAATATCACCCTCTTAGGACAGTTTCATTCATTGTCGTTCGTATTTTATTTTTTTTGTACTCTATCAGAATGCTGTCTATTTGACCCAAAGGTTGACTGGTAGAGATGTCTTGTGGCATTAAGTCCGCCTATGTACCACTCTTGTACATGAAGTTTAAATAAATAAATAAAAAACTAAAAACCCGACAGAAAAAACTGAAAAGCATAAAACGAGCACATTTTAAATTAAACAAAAGCAGGCGGGCCCATTCTATTTTCATAATTTTATATTCAAATGGGCCCTCCAGTCGGGTAAAAACAAAACTTGTAGCTTTTACAATCCTTAACAAGGTTTGAATATCGAAGAAAATAGTTCGGTTTACTACCTTGCTCTACCTTCATCATTTTTGTCGATGATCAGGTGTGTCTATTGATGAATGTAAATCAACTAAAGAATGGCTTGAGGCCTTTTGGAAGTAAGTATTGTTCACACGTTGCTTAGTGAAAAAACTTGAAAAGGAAAATCATACAGGCTTCAGTAGGATCATAATTATGTCTAAAACACCTAATTAATACAATTAACTCATAATTACGCCACACTCCAAACTTTGTAGAATCCGGTAGCTCCAATATAATTCAATAGACTTAAGGACACTACCAAATACAAGAAATCTAGACTAATAACAATCTAGAACACTCCATATCTATAGAAACAAGGAAACGTATGAAAAGATGTAGATTGCAGCGTATAGCGCACTGCGCAGGTAGCGGGTGAAAGGTTTCATTGTGGTGTCACGCGCCTGCGCAAGTGCGCAGCGACGAACAGAATGAACAGAGCGAACAGTGCGCGCCGCACAAGTGTAGTCGACATGTTGCTGGTGCACTGAGGTGGTAGTTATGCATATTCAGTTTCATAAACAGTGTATGGGACATCGTGACATGAACATGAACTCTTCTTCAGTACTTTTTTTGTGAGTGCGGCCAGTAGAGATAGAACGAAGCATATTTTCAAAATAATTCTACCGGCTTCACTTTATTTTGAATATCAATAGTTTCACCATGTCATGAAAACATTGTCAAAAAGATTTGGACATGTACACAAAGCGTGCGGACTGTTTTCAGTCAAAATAGTTATACAGTTGATATCTTTATTACTATACGTTTAACTTTAAATATCCTCCAGTTCTTTTCATATTAAACTTGTAAACAGTAAAGTTTTCCTTCCATTTTTCATTATAAAATTGTGTAATGTTAAAATTACAATTATTCGTCCTACCGTAAGTATTATGTAGGTAATGCCTCGTTCACATTATGCCAGTAGCATTCCAGTACAGTGATCTAATCCAGCGCTGGATTGCAACTGGAATATTCTAAGCCGTCACTGGAACGCATTGGATCTAGTGAGAGATCCAGTTTAGTAACTGGACTGGACTTTCAATCCAGCGTGCCCCTTCCAGGGCAACTGGCAAAGTGTTGACGGCTAATCCAGTGCTAGACTAAACGTTGAACAGTGAACACGCATTGTTATTTTTTGTGAATACGCGCTTAATTCCTAATAATGACTGGAGTAACGAGACGATATGATACAGTTCAGCACTGGGCTTGATTAACTAGCTGGATACTGGACTGGAATAATGTGAACAGGGCATAACTTGCTAGTGCTACACAGAAACTTGACAAGAAGTTTATTTAATATGCAATTCAAATATTACGGGTATGGGACATGGGTTCGGGTTTTTAGAAATAATCTGTAAATATGTTAAAAAGAATAATAAATATGATATTATTATATGTATAATATAAATTCTTACATCACTACCACTTACCGTTACTTGAAGTGAAACCGAAGGTATCCCGTTGTATGTTTCCTAAAAACAATAGAAACATATTGTTATTTCAGATGAAAGCACATATTTAGCCAAATCCATTCATACCATTTATTTAGTAGGTAAAATACATCGTATAATAAAGTGCTGATTTACACTGTGTGCAAGTAATATCTTCATTGGTGATTTGATAATATTTTTTATACGCACTGTTTGAAATTTAATCATTATGTCATTACTTTTATCAATTCTAATTTGCATTAATGATAGGATAAGTAAAAAGGTATTCGTAAAAACCTAATAAGTATTGTCTACAACAAGACATAATGTTAAGTATTCTATGCCATAGTAAAACATTGATTATATTACCTCTAGTTAGCAACTCAAGCAATTTGCTCGAAAAATGAAACTCCGGTCTGAACATATCTTTACACATAAAATCGAATACAAATCACTGGTATCCAAACAAATATAAACACACGCACTTAAGAAAACCTTAAAACAACTATTTAAAAACAAAATCTTATTCTTCCTGTCAATTTTAGAATCAAGCACTAACAATAGATTTTTCGGAAAAGGCGCGCGTTATTTCGTTTTGTATTTCGAATTTCGAAGTTTCCTGGTCTGACGTCACACGTGTTATGTCAAACAAAATATTAGTGTTACATCGGCCGACCGATTGTCGCCAACTGTTTAATTATGCCGCCTGTCCCGATTCATTAGTGCACTATGGTTTCAGGGACGGCTTCCGAATGGGATTTTTTTATTTGTATTTATTTAAAGTTAAGGCAATATTTGTTATTAAATATGGGCAAAGCGGGATGATTATAATTATGTATGTTATTCTACGGGGTAACAGTTTGTTCTTAACATTTTTTCCTGTCCGTAGAATTTCTGCGAAGTTTTCTATATTGCATCTGGTTCTGATACTATACCTTTATAAGATTTGTATGTGTTATTTTATAATTGGGTTTGCAAACATACAGGGTGTAAACAGACCCTTCACGAAGCCGTCAACCAAGCATTCTGTACATCAAACTAAGTAACTTTACGCAAAAAATTTTGCTGGGAAACGACTTTTTTTTTTGGGGTCAAAAATCACCTTTGACGGTAGGACTCAAAATAACGCACTCAGAACATTGTGCTGATGGATGGATTGAATAGTACGGGGGTCATGGAGTTGTTTAAAGTAAAAATCTTACATTAAAAACATGTATTTAAAAAAAAACTTGTGTAAAAGTTGGAACTTTGACCCCCAATATCTCCGTAACTAGAAGGTTCCCAGGTATGGTCTAGAACAAAAAAATGATTATATTGACGGGGAGAGCAAATGCCTTTCGGCTTCGTTAAGGGTCTTTTTACACCCTTTATTTCTAAAATTACCCATAAAAGGAATATCACGTTAATAAAATAAAGTTCTTTAAATCCAAGCGCGAGGCAATAAAATAGATGTTTTAAACTAGAGGTGATAAAATCTACAATGACAAGACTTATGAAAATAAAACACTGAAAACAGTCGATTCAACACATCCTTTTTTGTAAGTCCCAAGTACGGCCCACGAGCCGTCTGGAGAGGTCAGGGTTGCCGACGCTCGTCTTTTGACCCTCATGCTTCCCTCCCTCACCAACACACGATAATATCATACCTCCGTCCCCCTCCCACAGGCCGCGACACTTTGCTTGACTTTTAACCCTTCACGTCATTGTCAGTACTATCCTTTTCTCACTTACCGACTTTTTAATATTGCCGTCTCATTCAAACAGGTTACGACATATCGGTCGACATATGACCCGAGCATCGGTGTTTCTCTGTCCTTTTTTATCGTTTTGTATAAGTGTATGTGTGTCCTTGTCTGCAGTGTCACGACCCCTACGACTAGCCACTTGAATAGATTAGGTGTTTTCGTACGAATACGGGTTCAATATTCATTGATAATCGGTTCGTTGGCATTTTATATGCAAGAAATGTATGATTGTTTCCTTTCATTGTAAGTAATGGTTTTACAAATGTAAAAGAAACAGTACGCGTAAACATTTCTTTAGATTAATGTTCACTGAAGAATTTGTAAAGACCTTAAGTTTCGTCAGGATCAAAGTTCAAAACTTGAAACCACTATTGTCATCTCTTTCAGTCCATAAAGTCAAACTAAAAAAAAAAAAAAAAAAAAAAAAAGTTCTAGAAGTTTCTATGTTTTCATTCACTAATAGACCACCCACCATCTTCCATAGTGCTGACGATGAAAGAAGACACGTCATCGCCACGTAAATATACTAAAGTTTCTTAGCGATATGCTATCAGTGGCACTAAAGTCAACTAGTATTGTAGTCATTGTATCAGATCGGTATTTTCAGAACCCATTCATTTCACAAGTCCTGTGTGACCTACAGTAATTCCTAGAAGTTTCCAACAATGATGTTGCATGTTAATAATTACTAGAGACTTCGGCGACGGATACGCAAATGCATATTTGCATAATTATGCATTTTTAGGCATGTTTCCATTAATTTTTAAATCTAAATGCAAAAATGTGCGTGAAAACCCGCAAAAAAGCACCAAAATTCCAATAATGCCCTAAAATATAACAAAAAGCTCAATCGTACTACTGATAATTTGAAACAGTTCTCAGTTATCAAGAATAATATGATAACATATCATCGAAAATGTTTTAAAAAAATACATTTTTGTACACTATACAATTTTATGTTGCATTTCTTGTCGCTTCTGTTGCATATTCCGACCATTTATAATGCACGTTTGCATGCATACTTCAAAGGTTTTAAGTTGCATATAACCTGGTCTCTAATAATTAGTATAGATGTCTGCTAAAAAACGCAATTCTCTTTAAACTAAAGACGTTTTCAATCACAGATCAGAAAAAGTGCAAGAGCACTCATTCAAACTCCGTTTCCTCTAGTTATCAGCTTATTCGTTATCTGTAAACGCTTTATAATTGCCTGCTCGACAATTGCTATTTACAAAACAGTTGCATTTCAAACTCTGTATTATTATTTACATAGCCTAAGAGTTAGTCAGTGCTAAAAAGTCGTGCATCTACCGAAAAAGCAGTACTTAACAAATACTTTATGATGGTTTTTTTTTAACAAATGCTCAGTTGATCTCTTGGCCGCAAGCGCAACAGGGGTGGGGTCCTAGGTTCGATTCCCGAGTCGTGCAAAAGTGCTATTAAGTTTTTCCATTAGAAATTTCTCAGTAGCGGCCTGATCTCTTTCCGGGCGTGTCGGATTGCCGTCCTATTGGGCTATAAGAGTGAGGGAAGAGAGAGTGCATCGGTGTCTGCGCTTACAGTTGTGCATTACAATATCTCCCGTACTGCTGAACGATGGTTAATCTCTTCTGAGATGCGCAGTGACCGAAAACAGATATACCTGCTTACACTGAGACGGTATATCTTCCAGAAGTGTCGATGAATCCCGCCTATACACCGTACACTTCACTCGCTCACACCAGCGGTGGCAGCGGTGGCTGGTTCAACGTTTTTCTAACAGCTGACCTGAGACGAGCCGGAGCATTCCTACCAACAACCGTACAGTAGGAGCCTAGAATACGTGGATACGGCTTTTTTTCTATTAGAAATGTAACTGTATCATTATAGAGACAGTTTCTGGGACTTTCTGGGGGAGTATTGCAGCAGGAGCGAACATTAGGCAAGAAATTAGTGGTCTTAGAAGCCTGTCAATAGAGTTGAAAAACGTGTGATATTTAACCTATCATAATCATCTGCGGCATATGAATTCCTGGTACCACAATAAAACAATAAACATAATAACAATAGGTGATGGCATACTGTGCTTTTACCAGATCAGAAAATTAGAAGAATAATTCACTAACTACCTACAATACAACGGATAGAGACACCCCATTTTGTTTCTTCAGTTGACTTAAGACAAAGGAACGCCAGTAACACTATTCAGTTGGTAAATTAATATTTTAGGGACAATTAAGGTGGTCACTGGGAAATCTCTATTAGCCTTTTATCAATATTTATGTACAACACGTATACTGCAATAAGTGAGTAAGAGATCCTAGAATCGATGCTTGGGTTTTTTCATCAAAAATTTGTCAGAAGAAGAATTTCTACCCGGTTGATAGTAACAAGCTCGTCCCATATTACATGAGACTGAAACATAACTGATGAAAATGTGGGTGACATCAGTACTGTAGGGTACATCTCTGCCTTAGGGTTTTTAGGGCTTAGGGTTATTAAGGAGCTCGTGGCTAAATAATAACAGCCGCTCGAGTCGATCTTTAGGTTACGCCGTGCTTGCCTCGGTTGGTCTGAGGATGGGTGACCACCCATTACATACAGAGTTTCCTCCGTGCCTCGGAAATCACTTTAAGCCGTTGGTCCCATGTGTCATTTGTAGATCTTTGATAGTCGTTAGGTAGTCAGTGGCCCAAAAAGTCTGACAACCAAGTCTTACCAAGGGGTATAGTAATAACCAGTACTAACTAGGTTGTGGAGGTCAGATAGGCAGTCGCTCCATGTAACTGATATTCAGCTGCATCCGGTTGGACTACAAGCCGACCCCAATATAGTTGGGAAAAGGCTAGGCAGATGATGAAGGCTTAGGGTTATTAAACGCGTGTTTCGGGTTCGTATTAAATAAGCCACCTCTTCTCTTTCCTACATCGCTGAGAAGAAAGCGCGCTGCCATCGCGCGCGTGCGCTGCTTTTTTGCCGCGATGAATATTTATCGGCCGCCGCGGCCATTAGCAAACACAAGCGATACACTTTCAGACTGATTGGTGCTGTCTTACTCGTTATTTTATACTAGTTTTATTACGTTATCTAGAACTAACTCATCTGTTGGGGGTCTGAATAACGATTGAAGCGTTTCAGGGTAAACGAGTCTGAATGATCGGTAATGTAACCTGAATAGACCTTCGGTCAGTGTTCTCATCTGCCCAGCCTTATCCCAACTATGTTGGGGTCGGCTTCCAGTCTAACCGGATGCAGCTGAATACCAGTATTCTACATGGAGCGACTGCCTAACTGACCTCCACAACCCACTTAGTACTGGGTAATACGATATCCCTTGGTAAAACTGGTTGTCAGACTTTTTGGGCCACTGACTACTTACCGACTGTCAAAGATCTACAAATAACACCCGGGACTACGGCTTAACGTGCTTTCCGAGGCACAGAGGAAACTCGGTATGTAAGGGGTGGTCACCCATCCACAGACTAACCTAGGCAAGCACGGCTTAACCTTAAGATCGACCCGAGCGGCTGTTATTATTTAACCACGAGCTCCTCTTTTAAAGAGCAATATAACTTGATATTTTGTTTTAATTTTGTGGTCTATTACCTAGTCTACGCTACTTACATAGAACAACGATTACTGCTCACTATGTGTGATTACTTGATTACATAGTTAGATCGAATTTAAATTGGATATTATCATGATGAATGAAGTGGATACATGTGTTAGTTATTCAATACGATGATGTGTTGGGTGAATTATACAGGCTTTGCACGCAAATGCATATTTGTGTGTAAAAGTGTGTGTAGAATCTTTAAAAGTCTTTAAAAGTGATGAACTTAGTGTCGTTGCTATTTCTGAAAATACTTTCTTTCAGCTCTGGTCAAACTGAAGCAAATCCCGCACGGTATGTATGAAATGAATGTCATTAGCTCGCATCGATTGTGTCAAATCAATGGGTGTGTTGAAACTGGAGCGCATAGTTGCGTGACTATCCTAATAATTAAAATAATTGACGCGCGCAGTCGTGTCCCGCAACCTAGGCGGGATTCGCGTCAGTAGGTAGTTCGCTTGAGATTTACGTTATGAATAAACACATTATCCTTCTTTGCGTCGCGCAGTCGGGTAATAACTGAAAAAGTGATTCAGGAACAAGAAAGTTATTTTTTCTCAGTAAAACACTTTATTTTTAGCCAGTCAAAACTCTAATTCCCTTGTGATCACTTTCAAAACGTTCCGTATATCTGCAACGACTTTTAACAATATTGAACCAACTAACTAAACTTAACTTGTGAAAAGTTGGAACTTTGACCTCCAATATTTCCGTAATTCTGGAAGGTATGGTGCAAAACTAAAAAAAATATCACAATAAAGGGGGGAGTACAAGTGCCTTTCCGCTTCGTTAAGAGTGTTTTCACACCCATTACAAGTTTTGATAGCTTTTATCAATCCAACACATTTAGATTTTTCTATAATTTATATTTTAAATAATGTGTTTTTATAGTTAGGGAACTTAGACTAGAAGCTATGATTGTTATATTATTATAAGTACTACTACTTTTTTACGTTTTTCATAGTTTTATATTGTAACTAAGTTAATTTTAAGACCGCGCTATCGCATCTGTCATGACAGTGTAAGGGAGATTTTAATAAATAAATAAATAATAGTTATATCTTATAGAATGTCACTTTGTAAACCTTCTGCTAGTTACTATAATCTAATTATTCCTAGGCCCATCGGAACTTGTTCTTCCTAGACCGCTTTCTAGCCAGGAACTATTTCCCTGTCCAATAAAATGTATGTTTTGAACTCTTTACGCGAGTTATCAGTTAAATCTACTATTACTGTTATTAATAGAACCATTTAATGATCATTTTCTTAATTGGACAAATTTTATGGTTGAAAGTTTGTATTTCTGTCTGCGCAGAATCTTGTGATGGATATTGAGACTTACATTAAGAAATTCATCATCTGCCTTTTCCCAACTTTGTTGGGGTCGGCTTCCAGTCTTACCGGATGCAGCTGAATACCAGTATTTTAAATGGAGAGACTACCTATCTGACCTCTAAAACCCAGTTAGTGATGGGTAATACGATACCTCTTGGTAAGGCTGGTTGTCGGGCCACTGACTAAATGTAACGACTGTCAAAGGTCTACAAATGACAGCCGGGACCAACACGAATTCTCATAGGTACTTATTGTCTAGTGATCCGTTTATCAGTAAAGGTGTGGTCAAACCGACCGGAATGGACACCGAACTACGCCAGAGACACCGGACTTACCAAGTCCGGTGTTCGCAGCCAGTCCAGACGGTTTGACTTTAACACTAGTTCTCATTCAGTCATTCATTCTTTATTGCACACGAAATTATAACAACACAATATATAGCTTATGTACAATGGCGAGCTTAACCCAGGATTGGGTTTTCTTACAGCAAGCCTTACTTCGATTGCGAGACATTTCTTAGGGACATTTGAAAATTCAGTGACAGAATAGTGTAATCTGTTGTCTAACCATTAAAGATGCACTTGCATAAAAATATCGACTTAAGAGAAGTCAGGTGCAACACCTAGCCAAAACTAACGTCCCTGTCTTCAATTTGAATTTGAAATCAGAACGCAGGTCATTACGCGGCGCACACGCATAACTTTTTCACAGCCCACTGAACAAATCGTATAGGCCTATTATATTTGCATTTTAGTTGTAATACCTTTCATTAGATATCTCATTAATATTAACGAAATGATGGTCGGAACCGTATAGAGAAAAGTTACTAAGTCGCAGTCTTGGTGTTTCGAGTTTATTAAATTAAATAAAGAATAACATCGTGAGGAAACCAGCATGCCTGAGAGATATTTCTTGACGGCATGTAAAGCCAAGTCAGAGGCCCATGGGCGGCCTAAAAACTCTGACACCAGGTTACGAACTAACCACACGATAAAGAAAGAAAGAAAGAATAAAGAATAGGGAGTTTTCTAATTTGGTTTAATCAAGTTTTTATTAATAGAGAGATAAATATAACGTAACATCACGCCTGTAATCCCCGAGGGGTTAGGCAGAGGTGTACCTTATAGTACACCCACATTTCACCTGTTATGTTTAAGTCCCATGTACCTAATAGGGGGCGGGACTATTGCCATCAACCTACCAAGAAATTCCTAATGGAAAAACCCAATAACACTTTGCCTGACCTGTGAATCGAACCCAGGCCCTCATGCTCAGCAGACGCGATTATGACTACTAGACCAACGGGATAGTGGTCTATTAATAGAGAGATAAAACAATTAAAGTGTATTGTACACCAAAATAATTGTTACAGTTCTTTTACAAGTTGATCTTGTTAAAATGTTTTTTAAGTTAAATTTTTTTAATAGCCCGAATTTCCCACTGCTGAGCAAAAGTCTCCCCCTTCCCGAAGTGAGATAAAAGATTATTTTACAAGAATTCAACTAAGTATCTGTAGCTTTTCTTCGTTTATACGTTACCAATAAAAAACAATAAATTATCCGTCTGGAAACCTCTAATTTTTAACCGACTTCCAAAAGGAGGAGGATTAAGGATTTGAATGATTCTTTTTTGGCAAAAAAATTGAATCAAACAAACAAAAGTCTCCGACTTCTAAAGCTTGAGTTATTTTTCACTTTTTGGTGTTTTTTGAAGTCGGTTTTATGTTTTGTTTCAAGACTAATTGTCTATTTCATTTTTATGACCAATTTATAACTTGTGACTTTCCGTTCTTCTGTGACGCTATACTCACAGAATACCGTTTCGATTTCGTATCAAATAGATTTCGTACATAGTATTTTAAGATTAGAGGTTGGACCCCGCCCTCTGAATCAGGTCAGAGACTAGATTTAGCCGGTTCCGCTTGCAAGGCTTGAGATAAGACCGGACTGCAGTACTATCGTGTTTGATAAAGTTACTTATTACGATTGGCCATTCAAGCTTAGTTAATTTATTTGCTCTATTTTAATTAAGTAGGTAACACAAAGTTGTACCTGGTTCTGTTTTGTGTTGATTAAACTTTAAGTTAAGGTTTACTGCAATTTATAATTATATATCATGACAAGAATGAAACCCAATTCTGGGTTAAGCTCGCCAGTGTACATAAGTGTATTATTGCAATTTGTATGTATATTTTTGTTGTTTTGTGTGCAATAAAGAATAAAGAATTTGTGTGGTATACTACAACTACAAAACCCGACTTTTGAAAAATCACGCTCTAATTAAATCCGGGGTTTACACGGTAAAATTGACTTCTCCTATTGTTGAAGTCAGTTAAAATATAGCCTATGTTACCCGGGCTATAATAACGAATCGATTTACACCTTATTCATCAAAATCGGATGAATGGTTTAGGCGCTACGGAGGAACATAGACGTAAATACAAACATACATAGACTGCTAAAATCATAACCTTCCTTTTGGCTTTGCCGCAGTCAGATAAAATAGGGCCTGTTTCGATTGACAGATCGTAATATTACATAAGAATCTACATACAAGCATTAATTCATTATTGAGTAATAAAAAAACATGTCTTTAGTTATATTTTTAGCTAGGTAATTAAAATTAAAAAGTTTTACCATTTAGGTAACTTTCATTTTCCGTGTATGTCTAAGTCGATCTTAATATAATAGGAAAGATAGCTTCTGCTTACTTTTTCTTATCTAAATTAATGACTAGTCTTTTTCTTTTCGGATGCGAAATCATCAAATGACCCCTCCCGCTCTGGGCGGAGTGACTAAAATCCATCCATGTTCCTTCTTTGCCCTTTGTGTTACAGGGCCGCGGTATCTCTTTCGAACAGTCCCGCAGCATGACTAAAATCTGGACCAACAGCTTATGTTTATCAACACTGCTTAATCCATATACACTTTACATTATAACTGATCTAACTGAACCACTGATCAAATATAGCTAGTAATAGTGCTCCATCGTGCTAGAACCGCAGTACCCCTGCCTACCCTTTTGGTCTAATAGCAGCGAGTCGGCTTAGTTAGTCGATGCCCATATTAACACTTAACAGCTGTATCAACAACCAGCTTTTCTCGACATGTTATGGTCCATGTACAAGACTACAAGTACGTATCTATGTAGTTCCTCCTTTTAAAAATAAATTTGTTAGACTCTTCAATAGGTTTTTTGCGGGGAACGCGAGGCAAATTGCTTCAACGAATCTATTTGTGCTAAGGATTACGATAGGTGGGGCCCTTTGATTGAAGCTATCTTTCTGCTGATCTTACAGGCAAGATTCTTAGAGGTAAGTGCCCGTTCTAGCTAAAGACTTCAGTAGTTTTTCATTCAGATTGTCAGAATAATAAAGTTGGATGACATTATATTGTGGAACACGTCGATCCATAGAGCAGATGTTACCTATATAAAGGGTGTAAAAAGACCCTTAACGAAGCCGAAAGGCGTTTGTTCTCCCCGTCATTGCGATCATTTTTTTGTTCTGGCCCATACCTGGGAACCTTTCTAGTAGCGGAGATATTGGAGGCCAAAGTTCCAATTTTTTCACAAGTTTAAAAAAACACATTTTAAGGTTTTAACTTTACTTTAATTAACTCCATGACGCGTTTACTATTCAAAGCATCCATCAGCACTAAGTCTTGAGTGCATAACAATGAGTTCTACCGTAAAACGTGATTTTTCAACCCAAAAAAAGAAGTCGTTTCCCAGCAATAATTTTTGCGTAGAGTTACTTAGTTTGATTATACTGAATGCTTCGTTGACGGCTTCGCGAGGGATCCGTTTACACCCTTAGGGTGACTGGTAATTAGTGACCGATACTTAAACACGTGATTTTACTCATGATAACAAACAACTTTCCCAAAGTTTTTTTTACACTCATTCGCTTTTATCACAATACCACAGCCGTATGAATCTCGCGCGCGCGCGCCTTTGACCTATCAGCTGTTTGCCGCGTGACGTCGTTCTGTCTCATTACTATCGTACCGTGCAACAGTGGGTAGGCAGAGCACCCGCACGGCTCGCAAACCCGGTCCTTAAGTTTTATTGTGATAAAAGTGAAATGAGCATAAAAAAAAACTTGGGGAAAGTTGTTTTTTATCATGAGCACAATCACGTGCATAAGTATCGGTCACTAATTACCAGTCACCCTATATATTTTTTCAATGGTACAGCTACCGTACGAAGTTAAGCTAAGTTTTTACTACGAAAACTACATTACCATATATTGCTCATCGTCTACAAAATGCTTGTGGCGTGAAAAATGCATTTGTCACAAGACTTCCGGACTGAACCAATGACAGTCGCCATATCTTGCAGGTCTACAGCACATTGTCTTTCAATGCCCAATCACACGCATCTGACCCAAAACCCACTAACAAGCCTCGATAAATTTCCACCAACCCAAAGCTTTCCACCACAAATGTCTCAGAACGGAAATTAGTCCCACAATAGCATCTAATAAACTTTTACATAAATGTCTTAGGAATAACCAGCTGGTTTGAAAAGGCCTGCTTTCATTCCAGCCTATTAACAGGTTAGGTGACGTCCAGTTTTTGTCGGTTATCCGGCGAGGTGTAATAATTACTGTTCAGAGGCACTGATGGACGTTTCCGCTGGTTTTTTATGGTGAAGGTGTGTGGAAGAGGAGGCGACGGCGATTAAGTCGATGAGTGAGGTAGACTGTTCTTGTTCGAATGGTCGATGAAGAAGTATTGCTTTTGTTGGCATAGATTGTTTAGTGCTATGTCCGGGAGGCGCTAAAGAATGAGTTATGTAGTTTGTTAAATTATAACATCCGCTTTTCTCTGTGGGTGTCGTATTACGGAGTGAATTTGAAGAGTTAATCAGCTAAACCTTAAATTTTACTAATTATTATATTAGTAAAATTTAAGCTTATATATCACAAAGGACAGGTTATGGATATCATAAATATTGCTTTGAATTTGTAGCAGTTATTAATTAGGAATTAAGTGATCGTAAGTAAGTAATCGGAGGAGCTCGTGCCTAAATAATAACAGCTGCTCGGGTCGATCTTTAGGTTAAGCCGTGCTTGCCTAGGTTGGTCTGTGGATGGGTGACCACCCATTACAAACCGAGTTTCTTTCGTGCCTCGGAAAGCACGTTAAGCCGTTGATCCCGGGTGTCATTTGTAGATCTTTGACAGTCGTTAGGTAGTCAGTAGCCCAAAAAGTCTGACATCTGAGTATCGTATTACGCGGCACTAACTGGGTTGTGGAGGTCAGATAGACAGTCGCTCCATGTAAAATACTGGTATTCAGCTGCATCCGGTTAGACTGGAAGCCGACCCCAATATAGTTGGGAAAAGACTAGGCTGATACCGTTAATACCGTGAATACCGTTCCCAACAATTACCCAATGATATGCGCACCTTATTAATCCTCCTTTTGACTGCTTTTCCATAAAAATACATTTTTTATTTACGTTTGAAATAAAATTGGTGTTTCATTTCAGCCAAAATTAAACATAATTATCATTTCACTTCGATGAAGACAGAAAAAGTTAAGTGATAAGTGCTTCATTTCCCCTCAAACTCTGTTCAAAACTGTATGACGCTATAAGTATGACAGTGGGGCGTCATCGTCATAGGTCGCGAGCCATACATCACCGCAGCCGTATTACCCACCGTCTTACGCCTACCCATTGTATTCCGAAGTTTGTGTACACTACCATAGTTTGCAACCAAACCAACCATTATTGTATTACGCTACAGTTGGATCACTTGAGAGGGGAATGATCGCTTGTCATGAAATGCGTGACGGTAATGAACTGTCTTTGAAGCAATAAAGCATGTCTTTTTCTCTGTTAAGTGGATCACTTTTTACCTGTCTCTTCTTCCAAGGAATTTAGAGGGTTATTTAAAATATGTAGAAGGTGTATGAATATCCCAACATATTGCCAAATTTTCTCTTACACTTGTTTTTCTTCACACGTTCTTTTATTTAAAGAACATAACATATATCATCACGCCCTTATCACCGAAGAATCAGGCAGAGCTGTGCACCCTCATTTTACTAGTTACGTTTGAGTCCCATGTCAAAACCTAAATTGTGGAATGCAATAAAGAATTGATTCTTTCCAAAATGTCGGTCTAGGTGGTAAACATTTTTGCAAAAGATACAATCGTGGACCCAGTCGGGCACAGAAAAAGAAAGGTAATTATGTGGGGATGAGGACTTATCATTTAAGTATCTTATAATCTAACTTTTTCTAAAAACATTTTTGTTTATTATATACGATTTTCAAGAATTTATCATTTAAATATTCGTTGACACTGTAGAAACATTTGCTTATTAATAGCTTTCTTAATTTGTCCCTAATAGGACGAGTGAAGAGTGTGAGTAAAGCAGTTATAGCCTAGTGGTGTTACCGTCGGACTGCTTAGTCATAAGTCTCGAGTTCGATCCCAAGGCACGCACCTCTGATTTTTCAGATTCATGTAGGTATTGTAAAATTATCACTTGCTTCGGTGAAGGAAAACATCGTGAGGAAACCAGCATGCCAGAGAGATATTTCTTGACGGCTTGTAAAGCCAAGTCAGAGGCCCATGGGCGGCATAAAAACTCCGACACCAGGTTAGGTACTAACCACACGATAAAGAAAAATAGGACGAGCCTATTGCCAAAAACCCAGATACGGACCGCCATTCAGAAATTCCTCTTGGAAATTGAACCCAGGATTTTAAGGAAAGTTTTGCTTTCTACGAGTATCTTGATTCAGTATTCTTGTTATCAATAAACACACAACCTTTTCCTACACACCAGGTAAACAATAGACCACATTCTAAGTAGCTGTTAGCCCGCTCAGTCGGCGTAAACCGAAGGAAGCCGAGATACATGGGGCGGGTCACTGCGGTGCTCGGTGCTCCACACCATATCATTTGCCACGGTCACTGCCCAGCGGTATTGAATTCTGAGGGTTCACTGTGTGACATATGGCAATTGTGGGTACGCCTGTAAGTAGGGGGTAGGGTTAGACGCTTGATGGATGTGTTGTGTTGATGTTTTGAAGAAAGTATTGCTTTTTCTCCGACTAGCAAAGGTAGGGTTATGTTTGGACGTGATTTTTTTCGAAATGTGAATACCTCTGGCTCGACGATTTAGACACGTCCTTGACTGATTGACTGGAAGGCAAAAGACAAAGAGAAATAGAAAAATATGAAGGATAATAGGTTCATGGGCGAAGCAAATGGAGTAGGTACTCATGTGAGGATCGTAGCATACCGTTCTATAGTTTATACCTAGCCTATGAGGAGAAGGTGTCAGTTGGCGCAGTGGCTGAACGATTGACTGCTGTGCTGCATGTCGCGGGTCCGATTCCCGTATGAAACAAATATTTGTATGACCTTCAGGTAGTTGTTCCGGGTCTGGGTGTATGTATATGTGAGTTTAAATGTTTGTAAACGCACCCAGGATACAGGAGAAATTCCTAGTGAGGGGCAATGTTTTTTTTAACAAATAAATATAACAAAGTTTATAAATGGATAACACACATGTACAACATGTGTTTTTCCACTGTTGGGCAATGACATGTTCTAAGCACACGGATTGTATTATACTCATGGTAACTCATTCATTGTTGTACAAGAGATTAACAACGTTACGTTCAGTTGAGCCTATTTCCACATCCAATTGCCCCGTTGATCTCCTTAGGTCGTCGCTATTCGGCAGAACCTGATCTTGCTCGTCATTTCTATTATTAGCTGTTTTTTAATACGTAATGTAGAACCAAGAATACAATAAATGACTCACAAATAGAAGTGTCGATTAATCAAAGATCACCCAAATACCAGACAGTGCAATTTATTTAAATTAAGTCATCTATCCGTGTATCAATTTCACTGGATGTAGAAACACGCTACGTGTTCGCACCAACTTGCTTGTTCGCTGCCTGAGCAGTTTTTGCAGCTCCTTTCATGAAACACGAGAACCGCATTTTTCTTTGAAGGTAAGTAGGTACTACACCTATTTTAAATCACTTGATTTATCTCATCAGTTTACCTCATTTTTTCGAAATGTGTTGAATTTTTTTTTAAGCGCGTGCCCGCTGTAGTAATTTCTCCTGTATGATGTATGGGTTTACAAACATTTAATACACAAACAGCTAGACCCGAAAAAACTACCTCAGGAACCGAATCCGCGACACGTAGCGCTGAAGTCGATCGCTCAGCCACTGTGCCAGTCGTACCGTAGTATGCCACAGTATTGGTTTGATAGACTATTTGATCGTGATCATCATCATCATTCTTTGCCCTTTTCTCCTTTTTTTATCTGGGTATGACTCTGGATCTCTTCTTTTTCCGTACTTCTCTATTAGTAGTCATTTCAGCAATCTAGCTACCTTCATCATCTTTCACAGACTCCATTCACCGTTTCTTTACTTAAATGATATCAGTAAAAGATTAAATGGTTTTTTTTTCACAACAATTATATTATTAGTGGAAAAGAAAACGTTCACTCTAAGGACGCATATTTTGTGATCAGCTGACCACATTATATAGTTTTTATAGAATGTGTACAGATAAACTATCTTCTTAAAAATCTTTATTTTTTGGCCGGCAAATAATCTGCTAAAAAGAAACGATCAAACGATGAAAGTGCCAAACTCGTCGCCAAATGGACTGACGCAATTTGAATTGGTATCGACATGCAAAGAAGAAGAAGAAACGATTATTTGCAATTAATGAGAATCTACAACGTGTAACAGAAAGGGTATAGTCATATGAAAGGATATGCTGCAGACCATCCAACTTAACAACTTCCTCCATACGACCAATATCGAAAATGCAAAAAAACTATCAGCTGTTCCATACATTTTTTTTTATTTTTTTTTTTATTTTTTTATTTACAACTAATTATAGCAACATTACAGACCAAGTCCAATACGATGCTATAAGACATAAAATAAAACAATATAGAAAAAAAGTAAAATCACACCCAGTAAAATATTAATAGCTATAGTTAAACATGACCAAGTTTATAGTTGCATACCTTTTTCAATTTTCATTTGTGCCTTTTGAACAAATGTCGGCAGGTTTTGCCCAAATATATCTTCCGATACCGTTATAATATTAATAATACGTGCGGCTCGCGACATAGGGGTAAACTTGAGCAGGTTAGTCCTAGCCGCTGGCACGTCTAACAGTGCGGGCCGGCGACGCGCTCCCGCGCACCCATCCGGCGCGCGCAGCCGCAACGCAGCCAGCACTTCGGGGTGGTGCAGCAACCCTAGCAGTACGCTCGCCACGTACTTGACTAGTGCCACGTCCCTTCTTACTGCCAGTCTGGTGTACCCGACCATGCCCAGGACGAACAGACTTGGGTACATCAGGGGATAAAAGGGATAAACTCCATACTGCTTAAGGTAGAGAAATCTACAGAATTTATTCTGCATTTTTTCCAACATGAGGCTGTATTTGGCTTCATGTGGATTCCAAATGAATGCATTTGTTTCCAGGTGACTTCTCACAAGTGCATTATATAAAACCTTAACAGCAGCAGTATCAGTAAAATCCTTACACTGTCTTAAGATGAAACCAAGATTCTTGAAAGCCCTACCGCACACCTCCACTATGTGTTTGCGAAAAGTCAGATCAGAGACCATCTGCACGCCCAGATCTCGTACCTGCCTGACACGTGGTATGACTACCCTATCCATGTCGTATTGATGTCCCAGAGGAGCACGCGCGCGGGTGTAGCTCATTATGCAACACTTATCCACGTTAAAAAGCAGCTTGTTAGACTTGCTCCATTGTACCACATTGTTGATATCCGACTGGAGCCGATTACAATCAGCAGTCTCTTCAACATTTAGGTACAACTTCAAGTCATCTGCAAACAGTAGACACTTCGCCTCTTTCACGACTGTAGGCAGATCGTTAACAAATAAAATTGGGAAATTAGGTATTGAAATTTTGTTTGGGACAGCTGATATTTTTTTCACATTTACGATATTGGGCCCATGGAGGAAGATGTTCAGTTTGATGGTCTGCAGCATATCCTTTCATATGACTATACCCTTTCTGTTACACGTTGTATATCATTCATCTTCCAATTTTCGCACCTGATTTTATCCAGCAGCCCCAAAGCGGTCGTAACACTAATGGCAATGGCAGGGCTCCGCCGTAGATCACAACTATACAAATATGGCGACAGGCTGTTAGCCTATAACCTGGCCAGTGGCCACAATACTCGCTTCCTGTTCGCAATTTCCGCTGGTTGACAAACTGCGTATTGTTTTTAATTGATGGAAGAAAGTCACTAAAAATAAACAGAGTACAACAATAGCAATGTTAAGTTTTCTTCGTTTTATTTTATTAAGGTTTTTTTTTATTAGTCTATTAGACAGATTTAATAAGTAATTGTATGAATTCTTTTTTTTTTCCACTTAAGACCTTCAGATACCCTGCCACGCTCTCGTTTTTCAAGAGTACCTATCACATAAGGGGGGAAGGGACACCGACGCGAAAACGGTTACCTCGTATTCAATACATCATTCTGACCCCCCCCCCCCACATTTCCATGTGGGAGGCTAATGAATAATTTCTATTTTTCAACGGTTATTAAAAAAAACGGCTGTTTCCTACAAAAGTGCAATACCTACACGGTCAAAATGTATAAAACAGCTGAATTATTTTTTAAATACCGATCAAAAATTTGAATGTGGTGGGGGGGGGCTCCAAATGATGAATTAATGAATGATGTTTTCTCATCGGTGTCACTTCCACCCTGTATACTCCTGTATTGTAAACTCAAATAAGTTGTAACAGTAGGTACTTCTAACCATTTGTGACAGAAGAATGTTAATTATCAATAGAAAAACAATTCAAAAATAATAAACTACAAGTTTTCCAAGCGTTTCAACTAAAGTGATCATTACAATAGTGACGTTTTCCCGCCCAAAAGAGCAAGATGGCGTCATGGGAGAGCGCGCATGCGCCGAGTCACGGGAGCATAAACCACAACAGACAATAAAGCACAACGCAGTAAATATTAACGATGGGCTCTGATACTTTAGTTATTAATATCCCTGTCTGTTTTCCTAAACAGTTACCTGTAAACACTTCTGATACAGCAGAGTTATAGACTTATAAGAAGTAGTTTTTTGAAAAAAAATCAATAGAAATGTCACAATTATAGATCTATATCTCTGATTATAGATTTAGCTACCAGAAGCGAAGATGTTTTATAAAAGACAACAAGATGCGTTAAATAATAAACACAACCATTTATTCTAACTTAGGAACAAAACGATAACCACAAAAAACTAACCTTAACCACCATGAAACATAACGAATTGAATTCATACGTAATTACATTAAAAATTAGCGGGAAAGTAAACAAAATAGGTAATTATAAATCCTACTCCTATCCTAGCGATGAGCGATGTTCCCGACCAGCGTGTCACCCGACCAGCCACATTATCCCTCTGTCACTCCTTTCCATAGAGCTAACATGACGTGCTGCATGCTACCTCATTTCTTCCTAATAATAGTGTACTTAGGTTAGGATTACTCTGGCGATTAGACCCTCAGTCTCAGTTGCCTGACTGCTTCTAGATCTAGGAGTAATGACCTTATTTTGAAAGAAACCTATATATAAAACACGCAGTTTTTTTTTAAATATTGAAGAACCTACTAGTTATGCCAAGTCAATGTGCCCTGAGATCATTCCCTATTCGCAACAAACAATTGGACCGCAAAAGGTGTAAACACGCTTCTCCAAACACAGATGAAATGCTCTCATGGATATCTCACCTCACCAACCTGATGTATCTAAAGTAGATGCAAAATAAGCGCATATCTCAGTCCATTCAGTAACCGATCAACTTTGTTTGCAAAAATTACAACAGACGTGATATTTGCAAACAAATAGCAATCAGTGCGTTCTTGTGGCGCGCTTGAGAAAACCGGACGGGCGCGCGTTCTCACGGGGAGACGCGTTTTCCATAGCTGTCGACACGCTAGCGAAAATGTACCTCTTTTTAGGGTATTGAAGTTCTAGCTGCAGTGCGAAAAAGACATTGTTCAACACAAGTCACAACAAGTATCAAATATTGTATTATAGTTTAATGTGCTTTCCTGTATAATTTATATAATTTGGCCGAATTCAGTGTGAATTTTCCCGGAAATCTTCTTTTTCGAAAACCGTGAATATATTTAAGTTTAGAATCTTTTTTTTCGTTCAATTTCTTTTTATCAAGGTACTGTTCTTAATACTATGAGGGTTCCGTAACCGAATGGCAAAAATTGAACCCTTATAATTTCGCCATATCAGTCTGTGTGTCCGTCCGTCCGGACTGCTCGCTGAGTCATAGCCATTTTTTGTTGAAATAAAAGAGTAGGTAGCCACTCCGAACTTAATCGGTGTTTAAAAACGCATAAGAGAACAGAATCTTGTATAATTATGGACATATAAATTTCCAACACGTGGTGTCATAATTGGATTACGAATATAAATCGTTTGAATTAGCATAATCTCATATTTATGTTTGTATTGCATTGGTGTTAGCAGTTTTATAAGACAGTATATTACAAAGAAGACATGATGTTATAAAGTTAATGTAAAGCCCATTAACTTACTTATTGGCAGGAAAAATAAATGCTGAATGCACTTAAAACGCAATAATTTTATGATGAATTCTGACGTGATTATTGCAATGTATTGCACCTAAAAGTGATTAGTATTGGAATGTATTTTATAAAAATTGTACTGTTCATTAAGCAAAACATTGACGAAGGATTCGTAAATGTAATTAAAATTGTATTACCAAATCTGCCCCTCTGGACTGGACAGCGTTTTCCACGATCAAATTAATCACACTAAATAACTACTCACACACATGCATTTGTTTTTAAATCTCAAAGAAAGTGCAAGCCCGACAAAATCGGACATTGTGGAACGCACCCAGTTTTGTGTCCCCCGTGATATATGCATTTACTGTGTAATTGCCCGCGAGGACTGTATTTTGTAAAAATGAGCCTCTTCCCGGGGAACTATACGCGTTTTCATTTCACATTGCCCTGTACTTTGGTAAATTATACACCGTTCGCAGTGGTATAACGTGCCTATGAGAAAATATTTCTAGGGTGTGCCAAATTCATGGTCCGATTAATATGTTTGTAGCATTTTCTTAGCATTTTGTTTTAATATGGAATCAATGGAATTGCTACGTATTGCTAGACATACAAAATCATGGCAATTTTTTTTGTGCGGTAAGAAAGAAAGAAAAAATACTTAAAGGCGGACGACGTTTTCAAGACGTCCTGGATGCATACCGCGAGAGCTGGTTCAAAGTGGCGTTGGAAATAGTTTCTGGAAGGTCTTGAAGGAGACCTTGTGGGACAGTGTATGCTAATAAAAACTGGATCAAACAGGTTTTCAGGATTTGTAAAATTATGAGCAAGAAATTTTTTTAACTCATCAAATTAAGTGCTTCGTTGGTCGAGTGGTCGCAAGCGCGACTGATGAGAATGACGTCCTTGGCTATTTCCACCAGGAATTTCTCAGTAGCAGCCACAGAAACTGGACTTGTGCCTGGTTGATGGCAATAGGCTCGCCCCCTGTTACATGGGGCTTCAAACATAACTGGTGAAATGTGGGTTTACTACTAAGTACACCTCTGCTAAATCTAAATCTATCAATTTTATTTATCAATTTTATTTTTAATCAATTTTGTCATAATTGTTTTTTCAATATTTCCAATTTAAATTTAATTTAACTGAATATTGGCGCTTAGTACTTACTAAGCTTAGCCTATTTTCCGTATTTATTGTTATGTGCATGTGGTGTTTACCTCTAAGTAATTGTTGCGCTGTTATTTAATTTATGAATGAATTATGTAGCTGTATCCAGTGTCAACAATTGTTGGTAGACCTAATATAATAAATAAAAAATTAACCCTTCGGGGATTACAGACATGATGCTACGTTTAAAATAAATAAAAAAACATTACAGTTATAACCAAACTATCATTACACTACGGGCCGCCTTAACAACACTATCAAGTCGAAACCTTATTACATCTACACCTTACCGTTTCTTTTGACATCAAAATAACGATTCAATTCTCAGTACTACAGTTATTGTTCCGGCCGGTGATTCCTTAATAAAGTGGGTACACCACCTCGCTTGTACCCGTCGGGGTATAAGCACATCACTCACGGTAACTATGTGATTGCCCAAATTACTGTCAGCTAACTACCGTAGACAATAACCGTTGTATAGATTGAGATGGTTAGTTTGACGATGGTTTAAATGACGGTGGGTTAATTGAGTTATGGATTTGTGGGTTTCGTTTGTCGAGTTATTTATTAGAATGATTTATAGGTGGGCAGTCGCTCCATGTAAAATACTGGTATACAGCAGAGCTGCATCCCGTTAGACTGAAAGCCGACCCTGGGAAAAGACTAGGCAGATATTTTTTTCTTCTTCTTTCTTTTTGATACAAGGTGTAAACGGACCCTTCACGAAAACGTCAACCAAGCTTCATTCTGTACATCAAACTAAATAAATTTACGCGAAAACTATTGCTGGGAAACGACTTTTTTTTGGGTTGAAAAATCACGTTTTACAGTAGGACTCAACGTAACGCACTCAAAACATTGTACTGATGGATGCATTGAATACTACGGTGGTCGTGGAGGTATTTAAAGTAAAGCAACATTTATAACATTAAAGTCTTTTTTTTTTTGTTGTAAGTTTGACCCCCAATATCTCCGTAACTAGAAGGTTCCCAGGTATAGTCTATAACAAAAAAATGATAGCAATTACGGGGAGAACAAGTGCCTTTCGGCTTCGTTAAAGGTACTTTTACACCTATTATAAAGCCAGGAGTGAGCATGATGTCTTGGATTCGATTCCCAGGTAAGTTAAAGTGTTATTCGGTTTGTCCACCAGGAATTTGTAAGTAGCAGCTCGGAGCCCAGGTATGCGCACGGTGGATGGCAATAGGCTCGCCCTATATTACATAAGGAAGATGAGACTTTAACATAACGGGCAAAATGCGAGCGTACTATATCTAGGAACAACTCTGCCTTACTCTTCGGGGATTACAAGGGTCATGATAGGTATACCAAGAGTCAAAATATTTCACTCAACCATCGAATTCTTAATACTTTTATCAGCCCATTAGACAAGCCACAGTATCTGCATTCACAAACCTCGTCCATGCGTCATCTTGAACAATAAAGTAGTTCCACGTCCGGAATCCGATGCATCATGTCGTGTCAAAATAAATGGTGGCCAGCTGTCCTCGGTATAGACACAGTATACGATATCCAGCAAATCAAGTATAGTAGGCCTTCTTTGTGAAATAAAATTCGGGTGTTAGGTTAACTTTTTGATGTTGTACACTACACACATCCCGAACCACTTGTCTTTATGTGACATCCCTGACTTACTCATGAGATCCCTGATCGGAATTATGCTTAGAATTTGTGCTATACATGTCTCTGAGCCGATTTGTTCCTAGTTGAAATACTGTATACTAACACAAATATGTCTACTGTGGTGTAATATAGTCGTTGGTCGTCAAAGAATGGTATTATTTTAATGATATTATTCGATCTGATTATATCTAGATTTATTGTTTGTGTGATGGTTGAACTCGGGAGTTTTTTTCAAGCTGGGCTAAGAGGCAAATTGTGTTTGCATAAAAATGATGACTTGGTTAAGATGTAATCAAATTTTCTAGTCGATGGCTTTGATAATCTCAGTTATTGGTGGCAATAATAAAACATTTGCATTTCTTTTCTTCGTCGCATTGCTAGCACGACCACAACGGTGTTTTAAATTCGCAGAAATAAGGATAGCAGTCTTACCAAGGGGTATCGTATTACCCAGTACTGAAGTGAGTTGTGGAGGTCAGATAGGCAGTCGCTTCGTGTAGAATACTTGTATTCAGCTGCATCCGGTTAGACTGGAAGCCGACCCCGATATGGTTGGGAAAAGGCTAAGAAGATAATGAGATGATAAAAGTTACTACAATGAGTGATATAATTAAAGTTGCAGTGATTACAGTGTAGGGAGTGACTTGTTTGTTTTTATTAAGCCGTGCTGTCACAAGATCAAAAGAAGAGTGAAAGAACATTATCTTTCCATTTCATCATAGTTGCATAAGTATTTATCATTATTTATTTTATTGTATTTATAGATTATTATTTATTGTGTTATAAGTTTTGTCTTTGTATTTATAAGTTTTTTAGTTTATTGGTTTAAGAATACCATATAAGGTATATTATTTTTTTAAAGTTCTGTTTTATGTATTCAATTTTCTCTTCTTCTTTTACATACTATGTCTTTTTTTATTATTTCCTTTCGCAGGTATGCTGGAAGAGATTTCTTTAGAAATAAGCATCACCTTTGTACTATTTTCTGTTCCTTTCTTCTTTTCTGTATTTAGTGTGTACATAAATTGTTAAATAAATAAATAAGATCTCGAAATTTCGATAAAATTTCTAAGTCAATGTTTTTTTAGTATTACAACCCGACAGTGCGCAACGTTCTTTACCAAATCTCTCATAGTGAAACACGGAATACTCTCATTAACATCAAATTAAAGCAGAATATAAACATGCACAATCTAGTTAAAAAAGAATTTGATGCTATTAGAAAGGCCCTGTTCTAATTGGTGGTCGGAAAAATGAGTTAATAACTATGTTTTATACTAAACAACAGGCGAGACGCTCGTGTGCACTCGCTAACTAATCGTTTAACTAACTGTTCGTTACCGGTAACCGGAGTTTAATTTATTATATTAAACCCATCCATTTATATGGTAATACTAGCCATTGCCCGCGGTTTCGCCTGCGTGTAGGTCAGATATTATGCTACGGAAACGAAGCTCGTGGCTAAAAATAACAGCCGGTCGCCATTTCGATCTTAAGGTTAAGACTCGCTTGCCTAGGTTGGCCCGTGGATGGGTGACCGCCAATTACATACCGACTTTCCTCCGTGCTTCAGAAAGCACATTAAGCCGTTGGTTCCGGCTGTCATTTGTAGATCTTTGACAGTCGTTACAGGTAGTCAGTGGCCCAAAAGTCTGACAACCAGTCTTACCAAGGGGTATCGTATTACCCAGTACTAACTGGGTTGTGGAGGTCAGATAGGCAGTCGCTCCATGTAAAATACTGGTATTCAACTACATCCGGTAAGACTGGAAGTCGACCCCAATATAGTTGGATGAGGCTAAGCAGTGATGAACGTACTCACTCCCGAGTTAAAAAGTATCGTAGGTTCCAATAAAGGACTTGGTATATCTGTGTGCTAAAGAACAATCAATCAATTGCTTCCGTCACTTTTTCTTCGTTTCGATATTTCAAATGATTGCGTTTAGATGTTCAGATTTAGTAAAATATTTGTTTCTTCTTTTTTTTACTTTGTGCAGCTTATTAAAAAAAAAGATATTACATAGAAAGAAAAGCTCCGTGATTTCTTCATATAATGTACATATTTTCATTGATGAACGCTTCTGAAATTAACTGAGCCATCAACAACCGATCTTCTTTCGACAAAAAAACCGTCAGTCGTTAAGACGTGAAAGGTAACAAACGGACAAACAGACAGAGGTTCTTTCGTATTTTTAATATTAGTATGGATACCCATCTTTCTTATGGTAATATAACAACCGGTCTTAATCTAGTTTGGCATGTGAAATTCAATTTGGGAGCTGATAGTTGTACGTGTTGATTAGAAGATGTAGCTTGATCAGGTGTGTTGTTAATAATTATAATGATTGGTAAGTCAACCATCATCATCTATGTCTAGTTAAACTGGAACCTGCTTGGACGGCCTCTTTGGTTCAGTGGTCGCAAGCGGTCTTGGTTTAGATTCCCTGGTCGGACAAAATGTTATTGGGTTTTTTCGTTACCAATTTCTCAGTTGCAGCCCTGGAGCACAAAGGGCAAAGAAGGAACATGGATGAGTTTTAGTTAGTAAAAGTCTGACAGTCCCACCCTCTCCGCCCAGAGCGGGGGGGTTATTTGATGAATTCCCATGCGATAAAAAAAAAGCCCGAAAACACGTAAAGCTGTTGATCTGTTGCGATCTTGCCTCTCCCCCCCCCCCTCTGTCATGTTGGATTGCTATCCCATCGGGTTATTAAAGGATTAAAGGAAAAAGAGTATATCTTTGCCTTCGCACACAAAGTTTTGAGATTGTATTTCGGATAGAGTGTCATAGAGTTTATACATTCTAGAGCGGCTTGCAGAATTTCATATTCCCATACAGGCTTTCATATTTTAACCGATATCCCTAGATAGTAGGAAGTCACTAGACGTTCTATATTCGGCGGTTTTTTTTTTAATATTTGTGCATCGATATTTCCGTCAATTATGGACCGATATACGTGGTTTTTACATTTGGTAGAGGAAGCTTGCGCGGTGGTCCCGTATAACTGTGCTTGGGTAGTTTATTTACGAGTTAGCTTCGTTATACGTATTTTTTCTTCTTCGTCTGTGTTGATGATCTCCTAATATCTTCTAGTTACAATGTAAAATGAACACATGACAAGAATGTGGTTTTTTTTTTCTTAGCCTCTATTATCCCACTGCTGGGCAAAGGCCTCCCCCATAGCCTTCCATTCTTCTCTCCGTGCGGTTTTTTCTGGCTAATCTCTCAAATACGCGTCTAGGTCGTCACGCCAGCGTTTTCTAGGCCTCCCTCGGCGACGACGCCCGTCTTCTGGCACCCACTGCGTGACGACTCAGGCCCATCGGTCCTGATAGATTCTATAGACATGGCCCGTCCAATCCCACTTCAACCCAGCAGTCTTATTCCCCACCAAGAATGTGGAATACTTCAACTAAAAACGATAAAATTTACAAACAATCCATCGGTTTCATCTTTCTTTATAATATTAAGAATGCTCTTTCTAACTACCCATAAGTCTTTTCCACTCGGCTTGCTCTTATTAGAAATAGCATCAATTATAATAAATCACCCTCTTGTAAGTCGGTTACACCGGATGCGGTTCAACCACTACCTCCGGGTCGGTGAGCAGCTAACTGGTGATTTTTGTCAACCGCCAGCAATTATAGCAACCATACGACCCCATGTGTAGTTGTGTAACGATGGTTGACTGTCTGGCCGTCAAGAAGTATGGTTTAGATCGGACCATACGGTATGGTTAAAATAGGTTTATAAAAAAACATCACGCCTGTAATCCCTGAAGGATTAGGCAGAGGTGTTCCTAATAGTACACCCGCATTTCGCCCGTTACGTTTGAAGTCACATGTAATGGGGGCGAACCTATTGCCATCAACTGGGCAGAGATCCAGGCTCCGTGGCTGCTACTGAGAAACTCCTGTAAATGGAAAAACCTAATAACATTTAGCCCGACCTGGGATTCTGAGCTTTAAGTTTCTGACCATTGAGTATTCAAAAGAAATAAATGCTTTGATTTGAATCATTTTAATACAAATGCGTGTAGTACCCATGAGAGCAAGCATATAAAACTTAAAATAAAATATAAGTTGTTAAGGACCATTTCTCATATTGGTGAATGCTCGGTGTATTCAAACCGAATAAAAAAAAGTTTATTTCAAACCATTTTGGCTTACATTGCATGTCAAGGAGTCTCCATTTAGGCATAGAAAATGCCTGTAGTTGAAGGCTCGAAATGTCTACATAAAAGTGTTATAGGTACTGTACTGTTATAAGAGCAGGAACAAACCTCGTAAAAAATACCTTCTCGAGGCATCGTTCTACCTCGAAACAAAATGCAATAGACATCTAATCTAACACTAAAAGCATTAATTTTTTAAATAAAATCCAACATAACTTCAACAAGATACATTATCATAAAAACTGACAGCCGAAGACATATGAAGCTATTTCAAGAAGCACTGGTTGCGGTCAACCGACCGATCTGTAACCATCAGTTAGGTTAAAAAATGCAGGCAGAGCCGCTAGGCGCGCCTAGTTCGCGAGTAAAAACTAACCGTGTTGACCTGGCAGGCGATACACTTGGGTGCGCATACTCAATCGTGACCTCGGAGAGAAGAAGGGACGTGGATGCGGTGGTTGGGAGTTGTGGAGATTTTTGTCGAGAGCTGAGAATGTGTATTTTTGTGTAGAAAAGCAAGGTGTGTACATGTGTGGTCTGGATTTTGACCGCTAAGCAAAAATCTAGCTAATCATTATATGGCCGTTGATAAAATCTATGCTCGTGTGCCTTGAGGCATAGGTGTCCCATAAATCGCTAGGCAAAAAGTGAACATGTATGTATATCCAATTAATCGTGCACAACTTTCTGGATCATGAAAGTCAAGGCAAAGCATACTATGCACAATTGCACAATTTAGGTACTTTGCCCCATCTTACAACTAAATTGATCACAAAATATAAGGTCCCATTAAAATAGATGCGCAAATAACACAGCGTTCAGTACGTCTAACCAAAGATATCCACGCAAAAAAAAAACACTGAGTCAAGAGATCTTATTTTGACCTAAAATCATTGGGTAACCAACATTTTTAGAGTATTTTCGTTAGCTGATTTTTTTTCTTTTAAGTATTTAAGTCGTTTTTCTTATTATCTTTTTACCATTGTCCTTATTCTGGTGGTCTGAATGATTTTTAAAAGTTTGTCCATCTATTTTAATGCGACCTTATATAAATCTAAGTGCCGTATCGTCCACGTCGCAACTCCACACCCAAGTCTAATGAGCGTTCTTGTAATAAAGGCGAAGATGTGTAATTGGCCGCTGAGCACGCGCCCGCCACGCGCCGCGCTCGCGCCGCCGCGCCTCACCTATCGCGATCCCACTTTTTACTCCACCACTGTTCACTCCACCACTTTTTACAGCTCCCCCGGAAGAATTGAACATGCAGGCAAAAGTTCATAGGTTTTTGCAACCATTGATTTTCCGGAATGTGGTTTATGGTAGCGGAAGACTTGATGAATGGGTTTGTAAAGGTCAGGTTATATTAAATAAGGAAGATAGAAAAAAACAACCGAAGTAGAAAGAAAACATTTATTTGGCACATGCCACACGAGCACACAATAAACAAATAAAAGAAAAAACTGAAATCTACACAATAAAAAACTGAAAACTGAAAAGTGTATCTAAGGGCTATAATCATCTGCCGGGGCTGCGGGACTGTTCGAAAGAGATACCGTGGCCCTGGAACACAAAGGGCAATGAAGGAACATGGATGGGTTTTAGTCAGAAAGAGTCTGACACTCCCTCCCACTCCACCCAGAGCGGGAGAAGTCATTTGATGATTTCCCACCCGTAAAAGAAAAAAGAAAAAAAAGGGCTATAATCATCCACCGACGTGTGATAGGAAGTTGATTTTTTTGGTATAATAAAGTTTATCGGGCATGCCTGCAAGCAGAAGGTATTTATTGTTATCAGCACCGTTTACATTACTGTTTAAAGAGCGTGACCATACAGGAATTTTTAACAATCTTACACGAAAATTACAACATCTAGAAAAATAAAATCATAGACTTATTGAGGGCTCCATAAAGACTGATCAAGTATGAGCTCTGTAACTTCGTTAAGCTAGGAACCCTGGCTAAAAAGTCAGGTAGCTTGGAGGTCCAAAAAACTATCATCATCTGACTAGCCTTTTCCCAACTATATTGGGGTCGGCTTCCAGTCTAACCGGATGCAGCTGAATACCAGTATTTTACATGGAGTGACTGCCTGTCTGACCTCCACAACCCAGTTAGTACTGGTTAATACAATACCCCTTGGTAAGACTGGTTGTCAGACTTTTTGGGCCACTGACTACCTAACGACTGTCAAAGATCTACAAATGACACCCGGGACCAACGGCTTAACGTGCTTTCCATCTACAGACCAACCTAGACAAGCACGGCTTAACCTAAAGATCGACCCGAGCGGCTGTTATTCTTTAGCACGAGGTCCAAAAAACTATACACACGGATAATTCTTAGTTTATTAACCGACTTCCAAAAGGAGGAGGTTATCAATTCGTCTGATTTTTATTTTGTGTGTGTTTGTTCATTTAATAAGTCCAGGTTTCCTCACGATGTTTTCCTTCACCGATGTATGTGATGTCCAAGATAAACTTAGAAAAGTACATATGAATTGAAAAAGTCACATTGGTACTTGCCCGGATTTGAACCCACAACTAATAATCAATAGAAGTCAAGTGTTAAGTGTCTCTTATAATTAATATAAGTCTGAAATCGCCAACCCGTCTTGAGCAAGCGTGGTGATAAATGCTCGTGCCTTCTCTGTATGAGAAGAGGCCTTTGCCCAGTAGTGGGACAGTAACAGGCTGGTATTATTATTTATTTTTTTATGTTCATTTAAAAAGTTAGAAAGTTAGGTGATGTTTTTGCACTACTGTCAGGCAGGCTATCATAACGAAATTATATGAGTTTCCATTTATCATTCAACTACAGGACTCTTAAATCATTGCTACAGTTTCGCCCAATCAATCATTCTCAATGATCTTGTGTCAAAAACACAGTCATTATAGGCTTGTTGTTAGTGCTACCGAGATGTTATCATTTCTTTACATGCACAAGGCAGGCAACGGATCATATCATCACGCTCTGTTTACCAGACAGGGTAAGCAGAGGTCCGAGCAGTTGTAATATCAGATGAAATCTGATTTACAAGCTCGAAGAAAGTTACGACTAATAGCGGTGATTATGAACACAATTTATGGATAAGGAAGCCTAAGTAAAGGCTCATTCATCATCATCTTTCTGTTCTTTTCCCATGTTACCATGGAGGCGGCGAACACATTTTCTTCTCTCATTCTCCCCTGTCAACCGTAGTGCTTATCATTAATTCCCTTTTCTTCCATTATCTCTCCTTAAAGACTGAATATGCAACGTTTATTAAATCCAGAAGAAATTCATCATCATCATCATCATCATCATCATTTTAACCGAAAGGGGTCCACTGCTGGACATAGGCCTCCCCAAGTGTCGCCACATTAACCGGTCCCGTGCGTCTCGCATCCAGAAATTCCTACGTGCTGCAAAATATTGTGCCATAATTGAATTAAATAAATCGACCAGTAAATCACAGTATAAAAATAAACCAGTCAACGAAACAAACAAGGTAACAATGAACCTAATTATTGTATCCTATAAAGGCTTTCTTCTCAGTGCAAAGGTTGTTAGTGCATGCAATTGTTGGCTGCGCACGCGCCGCCGCCGCGCCGCTTCGTCGCTTTCACGATAACCGTATTATTTTATTAGATCTCTTTATTGTTTCTAACTGGAATGGTTATGAATTGGTTAAAGAAATCATGTTTTATGTACCGTTACTTGTAATCTTATAAATCAGAATGTCATTAATTATAGAATGGAATTTGTGCAAATATTTTGGAACGCTATGGATTTGATTGTGTAGCCCGAAGCATTGAAACGGGACGCGAGTTCGTTATTTATTTATTTCCTTAGTAAGTTAACGGTTTTGGGCACTTCGACCGATATACCATTTGGATATACATAGATAAAAATGAGAACCGTACGTTTTCTTAATTTACAGCAGAATCTTTAGTATCACTCGCTGCGCTGAAATCTTACTATCTTTAACATAAGAGATCTTGGACTTCTGCAACCCGTGATTGCGTATGTGATGATCTTAGAACTGAAGCCCAAAACTACTTTCTTGAAAACCTAAAAAAAAATATGACCCACTTTTGGTGCTCATCGATTTACCTCATTGTCCAATGATTCAAACAGCCGACTCAATAAACAACAATAATTTCAAACTCCAAGAATAGCAACAATATAAATATAATTTATATAAATTGATTCCCCAATCGATTTTACATATTGTATAAAGAGTGCAAATGGGTAGGCGTATTCATAGCCCAGCTAGGCAGCTGGCGGCCGCAGTGTGCCGGCCAGAGGCTACATAAAGCATATTTTCAATTATCATCAGCAAAGCCTTCAGACTTGGTAATTGGTGAGCGCTTCAACACTTACGATATTGCTGTGGGTACCCGTAGGTACCCGTGGGTACCCATGAGTTCAGGTTTTGATGTTTAGAGGTATGAGGAAAAATCGACAAAATGACAGATTGTGAAAAGAAATCTGTCATTTTGTCGACACACTGTCATTTTGTCGACACACTGTCATTTTGTCGACACAATCTGTCATTTTGTCGATTCTTCCGTCAAAGAAACCCGTTTCTACGGTGGTCATGCTACGGGGGCAGATGGGTATTATCTCTTCTCTAGTTGGGTATATATTCTTAGCTCATGAATATAACTCTTCTTCCGCGATGTAGGATTTTTGCGTGACTTACGGTGATGTGTAGTTCGTTTACCTGCCGCTCGGAGATGTCGCCATAGTTTAATTTTAAAAGAAGAATTTTTGTAGATTACTGAAATCGTTCCGGACCAAATTGATGTCAAAAACTTATTTATAACACTTGAATTGAAACTCAAAGATGACGAGAGTCAGTCAGCTGAACAAAATCAGAGATGACTTAAAGTCTAAATATTTGCATAATAAAATATCTTATGTCAGCTGTCATTAAAAAAATATATAAATGTTTAAACTTCTCTTAGGTCCATTCCATTCAATTGTCTTCCCACTTATTCAATTACTTTCATTGTCCTGAGATTATTGATTAGCCGTTCACATGGTCACCCTTACCGGATGGGTCTTGAATTATAATGACCATTGGCTAACGATTTCGCACTCTACCCGACTTTCAGAAAACGGTACACACTAAGTAAATCAACATTGTACATATGTATGTATACAGGTACATATCATTTTTATTTTTTATTCAAATCAGCGGTTTTTAATTATTTCGAACCAAACGATTACAATAATAGTAAAAACGATCTTGACATGACATACCTATTGTATTGTATGTAACGGGCTGGTTCCGCAACTCCACGTCAAAGCGCGTATTTTGCGTGCGGATGACATACCTAAATGCGATAAAAAAATCACTAGATACAATAAAGGGTGTAACAAGACCCTTAACGTAGCCGAAAAGCATTTTTTCTCCGCGTCATTGCGATCATTTTTTTGTTCTAGACCATACCTGGGAACCTTCTAGTGACGGAGATATTGGAGGTCATAGTTCCAATTTTTCACAAGTTTTTTTTATAAATACCACTTTTAAAGGTTTCAATTTTACTTTAATTAATTCCATCACCCGTTTGCCATTCAAAGCATCCATCAGCACTAAGTTTTGAGTGCGTTACATTGAGTTTTACCGTAAAACGTGATTTTATACCCCAAAAAAAAGTCGTTTCCCAGCAATAATTTTTGCGTAGAGCTACTTAGTTTGATGTACTGAATGCTTGGTTGACGGCTTCGTGAAGGGTCTGTTTACACCTTGTATTTTGTTCAGACCACCAATAAATATTATTAGGGTCAGAATAAGCCAACGTTTTCACGCATACATTTCCAACGAGCTGTAGCCCGGGGCTTTAGGCTTTACCTTGAGAATTTATCGAGCAGCTCCTAAGTTCTAATCATAAGAAATCAACATACTACCATTGTAACTACTCGTTCTATTTGAGTATCCGGGTCCCAAGTATCACATTCAATTCCGACTAGTTTTCGTTGCATTGTGTTTAGTAAATTAACCGAAAGACACGACTATGTCAATTAAATATGAATTTTAGGGTGTGTTTGGCATAGCATACTTTGTGTAAATATAACGAAACTTTTGGTAAAGCAGCTCTTCAACAGACCATGTTCATTGATACATTATAAATTAAAAATATTTTAAAATAGGTCCCATGAATCGGGGAGACCAAAATATACTTCCAGTGTGACACTGGAAGTACTATTAATACTATTAGTAATACTATTTTGGTCCAGACTACCCAGGTTACACTGGACACTGGCAGTATCCAGTGTAACCTGGGTAGTCTGCTCCGCTACCACCTCAGCATAACCAGTTAACAATGCTCCCATTGTTGGGTTGGGTTGGGACAAAGGTCTTCTCTCTGTGAAAGGGAGTGGGCCATATTGGCCCATGCTAGTCCAGTGCCAATTGATAAATGGTTGGCTTTTGGTTCTAGGACATACTGGATATCTCATGATGTTTTCTTTCACCGTTCGAGAGCGATAGTGATAGTACTAAATACAGAAAATAAAGTGCATGTAAGTAAGTCACTACCATCTACGTTCCTGATTGGTAAATATTCTTAATACGTTTACAAACATCATAAGATAGCATAGTTGCACCAAAAAGAAAAAAAGAAGAAACGCATGACTGAGCCAAGCTAATACATCTATCTATACATATAAAATTCAAAGTCCTGACTGACTGACTGACTGACTGAGATATCAACGCACAGCCCAAACCGCTGGTCCTAGAGACATGAAATTTGGAGGGTATATTCTTTGTGAAGGGTAGGTATCCACTAAGGAAGGGTTTTTCGAAATTCCACCCCTAAGAGGGTGAAACGGGGTGTTGAATTTTCTATGAAACTTTTTATTCTCGCAGTCGATTGACTTGAAAATTTGTGTACATACTTTTCAGATAAAATTATGAGATACGTGTATCACAGTTTTTCCAAAATCATCCCCCAATTTAAAAATTTAATGTCCTGATTGGCTGACTGATATATCAACGCACAGCCCAATCCGCTGGTTCTAGAGACATGAAATTTGGAGCGTGTATTCTTTGTAAAGAGTAGGTATTCACTAAGAAAGGGTTTTTCGAAATTCCACCCCTAAGAGGGTGAAATGGGGTGTTGAATTTTCTATGAATTTTTTTATTCTCGCAGTCGATTGACTTGACAATTTGTGTACATACTCTTCAAATAAAATTATGAGATACATTTATCACAGTTTTTCCAAAATCATCCCCCAATTTAAGAATTCAATGTCGACTGGCTGACTGATACATCAACGCACAGCCCAATCGGCTGGTTTTAGAGACATAAAATTTGGAGGGTGCGTTCTTTGTGAAGAGTAGTATCCGTTAAGAAACAGTTTTTTTTAATTCCACCCCTAAGAGGGTGAAATGGGGTGTTTAATATTCTGCGAAACTTTTTATTCTCTGAGTCGATTGACTTGAAAATTTGTATACATACTTTTCAATTAAAATTATGAGATACGTGTATCACAGTTTTTTCAAAAATCAAAATCATCCCCCAACAGAGTCAAATATGGCTTCGAAGCTCACGTAGACCGGCGCATGGCGCGCACAGTTGCGCGGGGCGTGCGGGGCGCGGGAATATTTACCTATTAAGTAAGTAGGTAGGATTTTTCTGATCTACATCAGAAAAATCCTACCTACTTAAACGTCTGTAAATATGGTTTATTCCACCGATTTTCGCGTGATACGCGACATTGATATTAAATATTATGTAAAAGTTTTATGTCTATAAATAGATTCCTAATTAATCATTTGATTGTTGTCACCGGTGTCCAATCTCAAACCAAGGTATCAATATTTCACATAACAATATGTAAAGTACCTAATTGATATTACTATGAACTAATATTTGCAAGTTATAAGCAACTATATAAAAACCATGTATCTACTATACATACATAGATTACTTATTATCCCAGAAGTAAGATCCCGTGGGCAATTTCCGAACTCCACGCGGGCGAAGCCGCGGGCATAAGCTATTTCTCATATAGCTTATTTTAGTGAACGGCCGTACATTTGAATTAAATATAACAGTATAAAAACATCTGTCAACCTCAACCTGTCAGTGCAGCTGGTATAATCCAGTCTTTAAGACTGTAGTGGACGGACAGCCGAAATGTGAGGCCATGTACCTTTAGCGTTATCTCTCAATACGAATACATATTGTGACAGCCATTAAAACTTCACCTTTTACGACCTCCGAAGTTGGGTTAGGGTTGGCACGTCAGAATTTGGACGGGTTCTTTAAAAAAAACGATTCTGTCTCTAGTACTTACTAGAACTACATGTTGTCATGTTAGGTTTAATATGACAACATGTAGCTGCGTTTTCGACGACAGAACCAGAAATATCGGGAAATATTCGAGCATAGACTCAATGTTGTACACTTTGTGCAAGAGTCTATGCCGAGAGCTTTACTTTTCGCAGACTTTTGTTATTTTTATTAACATTATAGTCACATGTATAAGTTTGGCTATAATTTATTAATTATTGTCTTACAAATCCTGTTACACCAGCTGTACCAAATTCGTAGTCAAATTCTGAGCTGACTCAATTTGGACTGCCATCTTCCTCTTAGCGTGTCGATGACAATTTAAATTGAGTCAGCCCAAAATTTGGCGACGAGATTGGCACTTTCAGTAGCGTCCGTCAGCTCCTGTGATATGCAAGCAACAGGACAGGCAGGACATGATATCAAGTGTCCCATCGAGTTGCCATGGCTGACCTGGAAGATTGCCGTCAACACCATCATTTTCTAATTTTGTCTTTCATAATTTAGGTCCACGCCGCACAAACGCCTCGATTCTGAACGAACTGAAAGTTAAATCTCGTCTATCGACCATCTTCTGCATGAAACGACTCCTACAGTACTTCGGACACGTGGCAAGGAGGGAGCCTGATAGCTTGGAGAAGCTTATTGTTGCTGATAACGTGGAAGGAAAAAGGGGCCGTGGAAGATCACCAACCCGATGGATAGATGTGGTGAAGGAAGTCTCCAGAGGTTTCCAGGCATCTGTTGCATGGCGAAAACCGTCCAGCATGGAGAGCGTTGGTGGAGAAGGCAACAACCTCATGTGGTCACGACCCTCAGTCATGAGGATTCGGGAAGCAGAGAATTTAGGTACTATAAATTATTTCAGTTGCTCATCAGCCTTTGTATAACTGGATCAGATCTGTATTACGCAATAGTCTAGTTTTAATGACTATTATAAATCAAATATGCAATTATATAAGGCCGAGTTCATTATTCTGTCTGTCATTGACTAAGTCTTTGACTCTAATGGATTTAATTAAATTACCAAACTCGACTACAGTTTTGAAACGTACTCGTTACTACTATGTTTCAAGTTTTATTTAGTAATCATAAAGTGTAGTAAGAAAGAATCTAAATTCCCAAATTTCTTCATTTTCGCCGTACTGGAAAAGCGTTGGGACAACCCTGAAGTATCATAGGAAAACTCCTTCGAAAACATTTTATTGCGGTTTTAATTTTTATCTTTTGAAAGACATTTTGAAATGTTCTAATAACTTTATTAAAACTTGAGTGATGTCCACTTAATTTATCGATAACGATCTCTATGTCACGAACTTCGTCTTGTCCGATTCCCTAAACTTCCTGGAAATACCAAAATGATAAAAAGCTGATGTTTCTCAGATCATATGTTTGTGTCCTGGGTATCCTGTCAATTCACAAGATCAGAATGTTTCCCTGGCAACCTTAGAGTTGCGCAGCCGCCGACCGGACGCGGCAGGTGCTACTGCGGGTTCACTCGGGTTCACGCCCTGCCCCCCGCGCGCACCTACCTCACCCCACACCCCCCGCGCCCCCGCAGCATCCGTGCAAACCCGTTCCTCTAATAATATAACGTAGAAATGAAAGATTAATGAGAGCAACCAGTGCACGCCTCTTTCACTCGACCGGTAGGGCTGGGGATGTGTCGATAAATTATTAGAAATTGATTGCTTTTATGCTGCAGGAGATTGTCAAGGGTAGAAATCTTTTAGGGAAAAAGCTATGCTATGTTAGCTAATAGCTTATGTAATGATTGTTATTGTTAAAGTGGAGATTCACTTTTCTTGTATTTGGACGAAATGTAATTTAGCCATTGAAGAATTATTTTAGGACTCCATCATTTTCTCTCACGTTTATTAAAAAGCTTAGGTACAAAAAAAACATATAGGCTATTTTTCTTTTCTGTATTTAGCGTCTATATACATTGTTAAATTAATACAGAAGAAAGTTTAAGTTTATTGAATATGAAATTACAACAGAGACCTATCACTAACAGCTAAACTATCATAACAATCAACAACCTCATCCACATAGTTTTAAAACACAATTTCCAATAACAAATAAAGGTTTTCAACATCATTAAACATTTCATCAAGAAAAATTCCACAAGCCAAAAAAAAACTATCGACACCACCCCATCCCTACATCAACAGGTCCCGATCGCAATGAAGACCGCCCATATAAAATATTAGCCGCGTGCCGAGCCGGTAGCGGGTGTAATATATCGACCGATGACAGTCGCATTGTCGCGGACTCGCGGCACAACACTAGGAATGTAAGCTTTTACTCAGCAGCTATCGAGACGGTTAGCGCGTCGTAAATTCAGTTCGGCATTTAGTTATTTTGTTGGGGAATCGGACTTTGTTTTGATTTTTTCAGTTACATTTTGGCTGTGAAGCAAGTAGTCTTTCCTAGGGGCTACGTATTACTCAGTTACTGGGTTGTGAAGGTCAGATAGGTAGTCGCTTCATGGTATTTAGCTGCATCCGATAAAACTGGAAGCCGATCCCAAACTGGAGTGCAAAAAGGCTAGGCAGATGATGATTTTAAGGTATATCAAATTCAACATTAGTTCCATTATTTTCTGAATCTTTTAAAATGGAACTAGTGATAAAAAAAACAATCAGTAGTTCCATCATGGAACTGTTAATGGTACTAGTGACAACGAAGGATGATTTTGGCTGTGAAAAATGTGCAGTCGTGATATTTTTTAGATTTCAGCCTGGAGTAACCCTGCATTGCGGGGCTTAGGTTTTCTTTTGTTTCTAGGTACTAAATCACTACGATGTTGTCAATGCGTTCCATTTCAAGGAGTTTCTTACCTACTTAATGATGCCTTCAATCGCATCAATTACGATTATGACAGACTGTAAACTGGGTTTACATAATTGCACATGCAATCGTCTCTTGAAGCAAAAGTTAATCTATTGGTGCGAGGACACGCCACACTAAGTCTACATTCATTGAACTGGCACTGGACTTTAAAAACTATACTGATGTTCAAAATTCTCCAGAATTTTATATGACTAATCATCAGAATACCTCAAATTCAGTAGCCACGCTTCCAGACCCAGTATCAACGAGATATCCTCATATCAGTACCAACACCTACTGACAATACAGAAGATAATCAACACACCATAAAATATTAAGTTGAAACCTACTCCCATTTATCGCAGCCCAAGAATTTCCTGGCGGAAAACCCCATGTGTTGTGGTCGCCTGCAGATTGGACCAATTTCTAATCAGTTTACATTCCCCGGTGTAACAATGTAGCTGCTTAGCATTCCCCAGATCGTTAGAATGGAGCGGAACACATAGCTGGAGAAAGGCTAGGAGAATGATGACATTGGGGTTTTGTCGCGGATACTATTTTCTGTACGTCCGACTGTAGATTGCTGAAGATGAAAGAGACGCTACCAGAAAAAAAAGTAGTAGACAATAATTCTTAGGATTATGGAAAAATGGCATTAATGCCAAGTTTGTCTTTAAAATAACCACATACTTAAAGAAAGCAAATACTGCCATCAATGATCAACGAAAATAGGAATTGACGATTACTGACCTTTTACAAGTGGTCACCACCGTATCAACGGAAGAAATGACGCACAATCAATGACGAGATCATAGAAAGATTTCTAAGGTGTCACAAATAGAAAGAGAGTATTTTTTCGTAGAGAAAAGATAGAACACAGAAGTGGCCATGCTACACGATGAAGCTATGCTTAGGCTATGACAAAAAAACTCAATCTTATTGTTTTTTTTTGTTATTTTTAAGATATTCACCGTTTCACCCTACCCAATTAAGCAAACAATGCAAGATGAACAGCCAACTCAACAAAAAGCGAGCACGCTCTCATTCACCACCGACCCGCCCATAACAGTATCAGCAGAGATGTAGCGTAGCACGCAATAATTAGCATGGCCACAAAAACTGAAGATGCACTCCATCGAACACCCGGTGCCTGCCGACCGGAACTGCGTCTGAAGGTAATAACAGGATACCGTGATATGCTCCCTCAACTGAATTGTGAGCTCATGAATAGTTTTATTAATGTTGAAGGGGCGTTGAAGATTTTTTGTGATACTTCTTGCAAGATTAAACACGTGGAAGCGGTATCTTGTAATAGTAATTTTGAAATGTTTGAAATGTTATTTTTCCTTCCTTAACTGAATTATATATTTATTGAATGCACAAATGTACACAACCAATTTTACACGCTAGGCTTAAAACTAGTGAGTACATGACCCTGGGCACAGCAAGATAACTTAAAGCTAAAATTATTGCAGTGTCAGTGTTATTTATAATCTTATATCACACAACTGTATATATAACTTTCACATTATAGTTGTACATGAATATTATTTCTAAAATACAAAATACTGACGTTGCTCATAAAGCCTCTAAGCTGGAGTGGGACTAGACTGGCCACGTCTGCCGCATACCCAAAATAGCCACTTTCTGGATCCCTGATACAGCCAGAAGGCGTCGCGGTAGACCTCGTAGAAGATGGCGAGACGATCTGGACAAGACCAGCGGTCCACATTGGCCTTGGATCGAAACAACTAGAAGTCATGAGGATAGGCCTTTGCCCAGTAGTGGGATGGCGCAGGCTAACAGTATCAGTATGGATCTTACGGCGCGTGGCCATGATTGGAGCTAGCGCAACCATCTTATTTTTATTCTATACAATTTCCACGCACAACTTCACAAATGTACCATGTATCAACTGTGCCCTTTTTTATTTTTTTACGGATGGGAAATCACCAAATGACTTCTCCCGCTCTGGGTGGAGTGGGTGGGAGTCCTGACAACATTATTGAAGCGGCAAAAGATCCGGCCCACACTGGATGTATTTATGAATTATCTTAGTTTCCTTTAAGTTATAAATATAAGGCGTAGTTTTCGGTAATGTACTCTTTAGTCTACAAATCTTCGTCATACAGAATATTGGGTCAAGCGAAGTAAGTAATAGAAGAGATTCGAACGTTACAGCACTTTTTCGGTGTGTCTTCATGATCTTACTTAATTACCTGCTCTAAAATTGTGCAGTCGTACTTAGCTACGACAGTACAAGTTCAGAGCAGTTAATTGTCAATATCAGCCGAATTTTTTTGACGTAAAAGAGTGTTCTCATTTTAAAATCCTGCCTAACCTGTCAAACTGTAGCCCAACCGTCATAACATAACCCAGTCATCTTTTTGCCCCAACAAGAGCCGTAAAGTAATAATAGACCGATAAAGTTAGTGACATAGGAGCGGCGATAGTGTACGTCGTTTTTGCGCTCTCAACTCCGTAACGGCTGGCCGCAGTAAACAAAGTGTGCAGATAAGGTAAACTCTAGCTGTAGCTCCGGTAAGCTACCGTTCACATGCGAGACCGGAGATGTAATTTTATTTAGTAAACATGGACTCTGGAATGATTTTGGAAAATTGCAAAGTAAGGTAAGTTTCTGAAAATGTTACGTTCTCTAGAATTTCTCTTCGTGTCAACCAAAGGTTCAACTACGTTGTTTTCTTTTATGATGTGAAAAAGAAAACAACGTACGTCAACGTCCTGATATCCTGAACATCATTCATCATCATCATCAATCTCCTGCCCTTATCCCATTTTTTTTTATTTTAACCTGAACGTTGTTTTTAAATTGACCCCAGAGTAATAGCTGTCTACGATTGGGATACTCCTAACATCATCACCAAAACGTTTACGAAAAAACTTTGAGATCATAACCATTACTATCATAGTCTTCCGCCTTTTAACCCTGGTTTAGTAAAAAGAGGTGACGTCAATTTTTTTCCTTTCGTCGCTACTTCGGAGACCAAAATTGGAAATAATACGTTGCACTTTCCACCTAAAAACCCACACCAAATGGGCACACCCTAAGTCTATTGTGTGCAGTACAAACGATAGCATTTCACCTCGCTATCGAGATGGCAGCGGACACCTCGCGGGGAGATACGGCTAATTGTAACATGTGGTCACGCTTTCTGCAGCGTGTGTCACTGCCAGCATGACTCGACGGATCGCACTCGCAGCCGGTGAGCTATTGGACATTCCACATTTGCCCGAGATTGTAGAACCGTGTGGGAGTTATTTCAAATTGCTCACAATTTAAAGCGAATCGATAATTCGGCGCGGCACAGGCATGATGCCGCTTCAAAACGTTTTCATACAAAATGTACGTAGGCGACGACGTGTCGTGAATTACACTCAAGCGGCGCGGCGCAGGCACGCCGTTCTTTTTTTTCGTTATACTTTCCACGCCTGCGCCGCGCCATCACCCTGTGATTCGTGTCTTAAACCCATGCAGGACCCCCAAGCCCAGGGACGCCTTCGCCCAAGGAGGAGGGAGTAAAAAAGAGTTAGCTGCAGCTTCATCGTGAAGTAATCCATTTACCATCGATTCCAAGTTCCAAATCTTATGTATTTCTTCAAGGATATATTTCTAATGTCCAGTGACTACAGAAGCAAAAAGGGAATATGTTGGAAATGCGTGCGGAGCCGTCGAGTGCTCTCCCAAGGATCAAGCTCTTGACCCCACTGCTGCCAGTAACGAGAGGTGTTGATCTAGCCTCTTAGCCATCAGGGCGAAACCTGACTGCCTGTTACAAGTGTCGAGTCCGTGATTGTCAAGTATGCGATCTATTACTGTTATTTGTCTTTTTCGACTTGACACCACAAGAATAGCAAACTCATTTTCTTAACCTCATTGAAAAGCATAGATCTACAACACGAAACTTGAAAAGTGCCTTTCCTAAAACTAAAACTTTTAAGACAATCATGTGACGTCTATCAATCCGCACTAGAACCGCGTGGTGGATCATGGCCCACTCCCTTGCATAGATATGACGTGGGCCGGCAGTGGGAACGTTGTGGATATCTGTTATGTATATCTTTTAATCTTTTCATAATTATTAAAATATTTGTATGTTTAACTAGATCTCATTTAAATGCACAATCTGCTTAAAAATATGCAAAACAAACATAGTTATTACAAGCAAAAACCTACGTACACAATTGCATGGCACTCATCCATACAAACAATTTTCGCTAACGACGTGCTCAAGTAATTGCGCTGAATATATTTTAGCTATATTATAACTCGGCGGTTCATAATATTGTAATCATTATCGTCGGATCTCACTCATCGTATGAGGTGAGGTAAATTAATTTACTTAAGTAAAGATTGCAGAGATAGCACAATATGTACAGGGCTACCGAGTCTACCGACTATGCCTAGATTTTCTGGTCTGAGGTCTAGACAAGATGGCAATCTTCGATCACTAGTGGTTTTATCGTCGATGATGTGTTAGGGCTTCTTTATGTAATAGGTTGGCGAACAGGTCGGTGGACTATCTGACGAAGAGTTGAATGCATAAATTATGAATATCATAATTATAAGAACTACAGGCAACCGATTTTTAGAAATTGTTTTACTATTCTTTGACACATTGCAGGGAGGCATTAAAAGCTCATCCTCCCACCTGTTTGGAGTATTGAGGCTGTCAAATTAATAGGTAGGCAGTCTCTTAGCAAGCGTCAATATAGATGGGGGGCACATCAAGTAAATCGTCTACCTTTCGGAGATCCCGTCGAAATTGTTCTTTTTTATTAAGATGGATCTGTTTAGCAGTAGACAAAAGATTTTTAATAACCCAGATTAGAACCTCTTCAAACTCAATGACCTTTCAAACAGTACTGGCAACCCTACCAACAAATAATTAGACCATCTCATAAGGATTGCCGCGCACTGATTAGCAGCAGTACACGGATGCCTTGCAGTTTCGATTCGCTACCAGCAGCCAGCGTAATAAACTGTAGGTTTTTGACGTTTTTGATCTTTATGCAACACTGGCAACACTGGCACTTTCACATGTGAGGTACGAAAAAGGCTCGAAGAGAAAATTTTGCGAAATTCAGGTCTAAAAAGTTAAATGATAATAATCGTACCAATTATGGTTGTATAGTTTTAATTTTGGTAATTCGACATTGGTATTCGACTGGGTTACCAGGTATCTGTCATGTTAGTCTTCGGTTGATCATGGACTCAGAGATGGAAGTCAGTGTACCTAACCATTTTGCTACTGTAATAACCTTAAAGTATGTGGTGAGGAACCTCAGGTAGGATGCCCTCAGGCTAGGTGGAGCGGCAATCAACGCAAAGTGGCTAGAAGTCACCGGATGAAAGAAGCCAGGGTTGTGATTAAATGGTGTGTAGCGGACTTCAATAGGCTGATGATGGTGATAATGTTTGATTAATTCTCTCTAGGACCAGTCCTAGACCTCGTGAACTATGAGTCCAGAGACTCCAGACTAGTTAGTTAGACTCTAGATAGTTCGAAGTTTGGCAGATAACAATCGGGTGATATCCAGGTTCTGATATTTTTGCCAGTGCTGAGGGAGTAGATAACTGGTGCTTTCAAAGATTTTCTTCTTTCTACAACGGCCTGTCATAAGATTTTCACTAGCCTGTTAGCCCCGAAGGGTTAGGCAGAGATGTACATACCTAATAGCACCCACACCTCACCGCACCCACATTTCGCCGAATATGTTTAAGTCCCACGTAATAGGAGCCGTGCCCATGGCCATCAACTGGGTACAAATTCAGACTCCGTGGCTGTTACTGAGAAATTCCCGATGGCAAAACCCACTAACAATTTGCCCGACCCGAGAATCGAACCCGAGACCACTAGGCTAACGAGGCAGTCACACAGTTGAGGGAGTCAGTTGTTGGGAGCTAGCTTATGTCACTCACTACATATTCGATTTATCTATCATTTTTAGCGCTGCCAGAAATGCCACTTTTTCCAGGCTAACTGGAGGTGTTCCATCCAGACAAGATCATCTGGGGATCGTGTATCTGAACAACAAAAGAATCCTGAACGGAGTCAGCAACCCGCGACCCGCGTAACCAGAGCAAGGTCCATTCGTCCGAGGCGAATATCGATCATTATAAATTTGCAGCGCGCGGTAACGGCGCAGGCGCACGCGACCTAGAACAAAGACTATGCGATAAGCAGATGTGCTAGTTTGGTTTAATTTATTGTTATGATGGCATGTGAGGTCTGAATTTAGGTTTTTATGAACTTTATGATGAAATTCATGTAACTAAAAGAGTTATACAGGGTGTAACAGAAAGGGTATAGTCATATGAGAGGATATACTGCAGACCATCAAACTGAACAACTTTCTTCATGGGTCCAATATCGTAAATGCGAAAAAATTATCAGCTGTCCCATACATTTGGGTCGAGTAGGTATTGAAATTTTGTACCCTGTATAAATGTTGCTGGATGGAGAGGGAGTGGGAAACTAAAGAAAAGATGGATGGATTGTATGATGAATGATTTGGCAGGCAAAGGGGTGGATGATAGAGTGGCGACTGAGAGTGGACAAGAGCAGGAAGACGAAGATGATGAACAGTGACGGAGATTTGCAATCTATTCAGACCAACCAAGATAACACGCATTGACATAATCATTGAATTTAAATCAGTTACCTACCTTAGTATTCGGACAATTTTTGTAATTATACAGCAGTGAAATCAAAAAGTTTGTAATCATTTTCATTACATTACATACCTAAGCATCAGTCAGTCGACAATTTGATAACCTGCGAAGCATGACTACCGTAGAAACGGATTTTGTCGACGGAAGAATCGATAAAATGACAGATCAACAAAAGAAATCTGTCATTTTGTCGATTCTTCCGTCGACAAAACCATGTTTCTACACTGCTGGGAGTAGACAGGACTGATAAAATAGAAGAACGAAAAGACTGCGCCAAAAGATAAAAACTCCTTGAAATAACCTTCAGCCTACAGTTTAGTTATTTAAAACAAGGCACATTCATCGATGAACAATACAGTTTTCTTTCATTCCTCAAATTTCGAAGAATACTTTAAAAAAGAACACGAAATACCCACAATCGGGCGTTGTCTCGTATACGTCAAGGTATTGATAAGGGCACCGTCACGGATTCACCATTACTAAAGCCTTATCATTCACACTCGTATCACGAATCATACTGATTTGTTCAACCTCAAGTGGCCGTGAGGTTCAGGTGAAAGACTATTGCTATTCAAGTGCTTCGTGTAATGTTTATTGAACTTATCAGTCTGTTAAAATAATTTGTGTTAAGCTGAAGCCGTGGACTGAAAATAGCGAAGCTCATCTTGCTGTGGATATACAGGGTGTAAGGGACAGCCCTCCACAAACTGACAGGGTGCATTCAGCTCCTTATTTTGAATCATATTTCACACCGGAATTTTTCTCCAGAAAATTTAATTTAAAAAAAAAATCTGTTCCTATTTCTTTATTTCAATGTAAATTTACATTCCCTGTTTGCAGCACTCCATTTATGTAAATAAGACGGCTAAAATAAAAAAATCCAACAATGGATGTTGAAATACTCTAATGAAAGACGCGTGAAATCAGCTGTTCACTTCCTGTCTAGCTACAGAGTTCATCTAACTCGTCGTCGCGCTTGCCGCTCGCTACGTGCGTTTTGCCACGGTAACGATATATTGCGTATGAGGAAATAAAACTAATCAAATTTATTGGATTCCCATAACAGTCCTGAAATAATTTCTTGTACCTGTCATCTTAGTATGATATACTGAATTCATCCCATCAGTTTGTGGAGGGCTGTCCCTTACTCCCTGTATGATATGTATTATCAGCAGTATCCGCTGAAGATATTTGTGTATGAAGGGACATCACATCATTGGATATGTGCGTAAGTCGGCAGGACCACGACTAATGGTCTGAAAACCTGCAAGACTTAGCAAAGAAGTTGTTTCATGTCTTGTAGTTGGCCTGTGAGCAAGTAGCAAAGCTTTCAAGGTACATAGCCTTTATAAGCCTTTCGGTAGCCCTGTAGCCGTCGTGAGTCAGAATGTAATTTTGTTTAGGCCCCCTGGCTACCACCACATATCGACGTTATCCGTTATGCTGCTTGTTCCGTCGTTGCGGCTTTTATTGTTGATGATGGAGAGAGCTTTAGGAAGAGCTGGTTGAAAATAGTAAAACTACGCACGTCTTTGTAACAGTCTGTGTCCTATCTCATCTATGTGAGGTTTACGCCGCGGCGATAGCAGCGCGCGCGCCGTCTATACATCACTGCGCTTGCTCTCTATATTTGCTCACGACCGATAGAAATTATCGCCAGACAACCTTGCAAGCGAATACAGACACTATCTGTGGAAGATACGGTTTATTTTTGCTTAGAGGTTAGGTGAGGATAATTTTTTCAAGATGTGGTCGTAGTTGACTACCATTTGCCGTATTTCAGCGCGGAAGGTACATAAATCGAGAGCGCCGATTAACGTTATCTGGTCGGGGGGGAGCGCGGTACAGCGGAGGGGGGATCTGACGGCGATTTATTCATTCATTAACTAAACGACCCCTAACCGATGGATTAATTAGGCCGACTGGCAATACCGCTTCTGTTTTAAACCGTTTTATGTGAAAGCTGGCGGGCATTTTAAGGAGAATATTGTAGCGTGTGTTGAATATCATTACATAAAATATATTTTTTTTGTTTTCAATTATTTTTCACCAAAAAATGAGACTGTAAAATACAGATATATCTTCCGAAGAACTTGCTGCCCTCTTTACTAAAATATCGGGCGACTGTGGGCGATCTCATTGAATGTATTTTCCTAAAAAAGTATAATTGGGCTGATGTTACATTCCTATTTTAACTGCCCCACATAAATTACAGTTCCCCGGCGCAAACTACTGTAACATTCAATTATTCGCTAAATTACATATATTCCCCGACTGTAATGACAAAAAACAAGACAAATGATCATTAATAGAGCCAGCGAGATGATTGCGCTGATTAGTTCAGCGGCAATGCGCGCGCGCCGGTGGCAGCACCGTCGCTCAAGTAGTAGTGCAACGTATAGGGCTGACTCGCAACCTGTCTAGTGGTGATAACATTATTGCAAGGATTTCGAAGATATATCGTTTGCTTTACATTTTCCCTAATAGCGAAGCCATGAAAGAAATGGTAGGGAATGATTTAATGATTTTATTTAGATTATTTATTTGTAATGATTTTATTATTCTTGGAAACTAGATTTTCATGATTTAATTTTTTATGATAATTATTGGTAAAATTTGATAAAAATGTTAAAATTTCTGCTTGATGGCTGCCATAAATTATTAATTATTTGAGGGGATTGGCGCTCATAGCCGAATTACAGGCTTTTGCCTAGTTCGGCTACAGATGTTAAATTCTTTAGCATAATGAAAAATATAGCATAAAAAATATTTGTAAAATTCTGTGACATTTATTGAATAAACATATTGAATATAGTATAATATATTGAGTAACATACAGTAAACATATTATTTAAAAGTGTATACCATTGGCAGATTTATGCTGGATCAAATTAAATTAGCTAGTACTTAACTCCGCAGGCGTGATGAGTATCGTTAATTGAAAATGACAGAACAAAAACAAATTGATGATGTCTTTTTAGTGTGACTACCTCGTTGGTCGAGTGGTCGCAAGCGTGACAGCTGAAAATGAGGTCCTAGGTTCGATTCCCGGGTTGTGCAAAGTGTTATTGGGTTTTTCCATTAGCAATTTCTCAGTAGCAGCCTGGATGTATGCCTGGTTTATGGCAGTAGACTCGCCCCCTATTACATGGGACTTAAAACATAACTGCCGAAATATGGTGTAGGTACTATTAGGTACACCTCTGCCTAAACTTTCGGGGATTACAGGCGTGATTATATGTCATGTGTTGTTTAGTGTCAATGTCTGCAGGTAGTGTAGAATTGTAGTTACTTGAAACATTGGTTAAAAAATCAGTCCTCATCTCCATGGGTAATCTATAGGTGCCTGTTACATTAATTATTCAATTAAAACAATGCAAGAACTTAAAAGGTCGCAACCCTAAGTTTGACACGCGCGGCGTGTTACACTTCTAGCGCTTGTTAAAGAGACGACGCCTATGTTACTTTACGAGGAGAGAAAATACAGCTATTGTATTAGAATGTAGAAATTACTCCACGTAGGTTGTCCTAATCTTACTGCAACGATTACTGGTCAGCCATTGAAGATTACTGGTAGCATTAGTACTACAGAAACTGAGAACTTACTTTAAAAATGTGCTTGTTCACGACGGATTGCTTTGTCAAACAAGTGATTGTGTAGGTTAATCCCTAGTAGAAATTAAGGTAATATTATTATCAGTCTTAGTAAATAGCAGTGGCGAAGGTTCAATACAACTCGATTCCTACCGGCTTCCCTTTGAAAAATGGCACAGTCAGTATTCTATGGAAAAATAGAATAATCACATTAAAGATATGTACTCTGGCTTACCTCTTATAAAATTGACCCTTCGCTACTGGTAACTAGTCAACAACAGTAGCACTAGACTCAAGATTATGTGAGTGCGCCTAAGAGTAAGAGAGAGTGAGAGAGATCTATGGCCTCATCTTAAATGATTTACGATTATTATTATTCTTTTTAATTGTATATTTTCATCTGTGTCTGAAACCTACTAACACTAGAAGTTAAGTAAAATTGTTACTAACCCTATGGACTCCAGTCTGAAATAAAAATGTTCTATTCAATTCTATTATGGGACCTGATTCTGATCTCACTAATTAAGTCATAACTTTACAAGCAAAATTCATAACGGTTCACAAATCATACAACATTTGCAAAAAAGAGGCATACATAACAGTTACCACCGCCCCACATCATAATCAGAGCCTATAAGCCTTGCCTTAACCAAACTAATTCAGAGCAGTTCCCGACACAGATGCGGCGATACCCTATCAGAGATCAGCGCCATTGTTGCTAAGATTTAAGGCGCACACCGCCAGAGCCACTAATTGTGGGCAGCGGTACCACGCGTGCCCTTTGTCTGGTGTAATTACTTTTATAAATCTACTAAGCGATTTACATGAACACGATAAAATCGTAAAGGTTAGTTTTGTTCTCGTCATGGTTGAAGACCTGCTGTGGTTTATGGGAAGTTGTGTTGAGCGGGTTGAACCGCAAACTGTGTTTGAAAATTTGTGTTGGAGTGTGGATATAGGCCTTAACGAAACCAGGCACGCACTTTAGTTTGTGTAATTTATTTCATCACCACTGCTCTCAAAATGGTGAAGGAAAACATCGTGAAGAAAACCGGCATGACTGAGAAGTCCTAGAACCAAACAAATCAAAGACGTGTCTCTTCCACCAACCCCACTAGCCCCGCGTCACCCCGTGGTAGATTGCGTCACTCTATCTCACAGCAGAGAGCAGGACTGGCTCCTAGCAGTAGGAAGCAGTGGGCCGGTTCTAATATGACTCCACGTTAAGTGAAAACACAAAAGAAATTTACAACTTACTGCCTTGTAAAGTAGTGGAATTTACTGCTCCAAATTAATGGCTACTAGTGCCTGGACACTGCCACCTCCTGTAAGGCGTTTAGACAGGACTATAACTAAGTTTTATCTTATGGCCTCACAAGAGGTGAGTTAAGGAGATAGTCTATAATTAAATTAGATAGACTGCTGTACTAAAAGTGATGTAGCGTGGGTGCCCATAACTAAAGGAACCGACAGAATCTGCGAACCAAATTCTGGTTCAAGATGGCCGCTGCAGATCCAATCTGGCCAAATACAGTAATATAGACCCACCCCGAATACAGTGGGACTGGATATGCCGCATTTGTCCTGTCTGTGCACCCTCCAGGACTTAAATGAGACAAATATTAGAATTGTCTAGGTCGTTACGAAGATACTCATCGCACAAAATATAATTTATCGACACGACAAGAAGAAGAATTAAATGGACCAACCGGTCCAATGTGCAATTCCACCGCTCCCTAGGATGTGCAAGTGATCCTTGCGGGTTCCGCTATTGGGCAGAAATTGGGAAAATGCATCCTTATCTATACTGTATAAAGATATAACGTTGGTATGTTTGTAAGTTTGAGATGTAGGGGGTACTCTGCGGAACTTCTTATCCAATTCCGAAAATGCTTTCACTTTTGGGAAGCCACATTAATCCGGAGAGTCATAGGCCATACAGGTAATTCCTGTCGGATAATTTTCGATAATTCGCAAGCGAAGTCGCGGTCAAAAGCAAATATAATACAATTCAACAACCCAACCTTTCATCTGGCTTTGGCACCGCAGCTGGTCGATGATGCTAGTCAGCCGATTCTCCCGCTGACTGCCGCGACTCAGAACCTCGTCTGCATCATCCTCCATCTTCACTGACACTTCACTCTTCACATCATCCACTTCATCACTACACTGCACTTTTGGAGACTGACGGTTTGGCTGAACCGCCTCCATGATGATTTTGGTAATAGGAAGCTGTCACTTTTGTTTGGGGTTGTAGGCACTGGGGTAACTGTAACAAAAGCAAAAGAATTTTGTGAGTTGGAATTTTCTTCTTCTTCTCTGAAATCTGTGCGGTCGCAAGCCTTACTGCTGAGTATGAGGTCTGTGGTTCGATTTCCAGATCGGCCAGTGCTATTGGATTTTTCATTTAAAAAATCGCATTAGCAGCCTGGAGCTTGGATTTATACCCGGAATGGTGGCAATAAGCTCGCCTATTACTGTTACAGTAAGCCTACATCAACCCACTGCTGGGAAAAGGCCTCTCCACATGATTTCCAGTTCTTTCGATCCAGGGCTAATACGAGCCACTGGTCGTTGGTTTTTTCCAGCTCGTCCCGCCATCTTCTACGAGATACGTACATACATAACATCACGCCTATAATCCCCGTAGGGTTAAGCAGAGGTGTACCTAATAGTACACCCACATTTCACCAGATATGTGTAAGCCCCATGTAATAGGTAGCGATGTTGTGCGTGTGTTTGTGAAATTATTATTAGGGCAGTAGGTACTAGAAAGAGCTTTTAATTAAATCATCAATAAATGTGAGATTGAGATCGCAACAACGAATGGTCCTTAGAAATAATATAATTTCCTCGTAAGATAAGTCATTGCAATATGATTTAATCATACAAAGATGGATCCTCTGCCTGTGCCTTCGGTATACCAACGAGTTTGAAGCCCCTCCTCGCACCCAGAGAGGAGACCGGGCATATCAAGTGTAATCTATTTACTACTTACAGAAGAATCGGAGATGGATTATTAAACTAATTTGGCAGTATTCAAGAACTATTTCAGGAATTATTGTTGAGTTTTTTGACAAATGTACACTGTACAGACGTCAGCATATCAAGCTACTACAATCTGTCAAATTACTTTAATAGATTTTCAACTTAATCGCTAAAGCATTAGGTTCAAGGTTGATTAGGAAAATTTGACAGTTTCGGGGAGCTTGATCTGTTGGTGTCTGTACAACTAACAGCTACATTTATTGATACCTATAAAATCTATCAGAAAAGTTTATTAGTTATAATATCGTATTAGTTAGCCAAGGGCTAACAGGAAAATAAACACAAAGTTTTAATCGACACTTATCTCATTTTCTTAATCCCTAATTATTTTGCAACTAAACTTTAATCATACATTGACTTTCTTCAGCAGAAAACCTGTAAGGTATGTAATGCTACATAAACGTGAATTCACACGATACATTACACACACACAGTGATAAGCTTATCACAGAATGTCCGACGCGTTTCGATCAATCACATTCTGATGGACAACAATAATTTGTGATTATCATTTACGTAAGTTATATTAGTCAGAAAAGAGCTCGTTGCTAAATAATAACAGCCGCTCGGGTCGATATTTAAGTTAAGCCGTGGTTGCCTAGGTTGGTCTGTGGACGGGTGACCACCCATTACATACCGAGTTTCAGTTTCAGTACTAACTGGGTTGTGGAGGTGAGATACAGTCGCTCCATGTAAAATACTGGTGTTCAGCTGCATCCAGTTAGACTGGAAGCCGACCCCGACATAGTTGGGAAAATGCTAGACACATATTAGTCAGAAAAGACGTAGTGCACTTCTTGTAAATAACAAAGCGCTTAATATACCTGTTTTCACTACATTAAGGGACGCCTAAATGAATGCGCTCGCATCATTTGACTAGCCTTTTCCTAACCATGTTGGGGTTGGCTTCCAGTAACCAGATGCAGCTAAATACCACCACCAGCCAATACCAGTATTTTACATGGAGCGACTGCCTATCTGACCTCAACAACCCAGATAATACTGGATAACGACACCCCTTGGTAAGTAAGACAGGTTGTCAGACTTGACCATTAAAGATCTACAGTTCTTTCAGCACAGTACAGCCAGGACCAACGGCTTAACATGCTGTCCTAGGAACGGAGAAAACTCGGTATGTAATGGGTGTTCAACGGAACAACCTAGGCAAGCGTGGCTTAACCTAAAGATCGACCCGAGCGGCTGTTATTATTTAGACACGAGCTACTCCAAATAGAAGAGTTGAGTCTGGTACCTAAAAAAACTAAGAAACAAACGAATGCGAATCAGAGAACTTTTATTTTTCACCCAGTCGTGAAAATAATATTTACAGAAGAATTTAGACATCAATATTCCACAGAGGTTTTATATTCGTAAAGATTATAACAGTTTCGCAAAAAAACCCAGACGTTTTCATTATCAATAATTGATGTTTTCAGTAATAACAATTCCCTATCCAGCTAAGTTATTTCACACGAATGCCTTGCGTTTTGCTGAATGCATGATTGCGCCTTACAGTTCCACATACTCATGAGTTTAAGACGTGTGCCTGATTGCTATGCGGATAGTGATGGGAGAACTGCTTACCCTGTTTAGTACATTAGATTGCAAGCACTACAAACATAATATGTACCGAATAGGTAATAATACCATAATTAGGTAAATTAATGTAAATACTTATAATTCCAAATTATTTTTTTTAACATCGTATTTAACTGTTGTTGTTATCCTTTCTCTAAGGAATTTTACGAGTTTTTTTATAAGTAGTTTGTTAGATTACTGAAGAGTATGAATAACTTACTTATTACTTTACTTCAATCATAATAATATATTGATTGTCAACATAAATAACAGCTGAAAATAAGTGAAAGACATATCAAGAAAGAACCATTATTTAAGATCATATTAAGAAATGTTTCAAGAGTATTCTGAAAAACTATTTATGAATGATAAAACGTGTTACAGCATCGTTATAAACATTTATAATCTGTATTATACACGTTTAAGAATACAGAATGGTAACAGGTATGTACACCTGACCCCATGCACTACCGTCACAAGATACACCTGTACCTATCAATATTTTTACTATCTTATAGAAAATCCTCAACAAACCAAGGGCTCTTTTATATTTTACAATTCATCATTAGGCATTTAGATACAAGCTTATGACCCTGCAGGGTCAAAGGTGAAACCGACTCAGTCACCTCTTTGAGATTTCCCAAGATGGTTACCGGCACATGTTTGTAATCTACTTTTTGAAATATGTTTGGACAGCAAGTCACCTGTCCCTTACCCACGGCAAGTTTTTTACGATGTCACCAAAATAATTTGAATAGAAAAAGTATTTACTGACAGACAGACCGACAGTAATCATTCGGCTTTGTTATATCTACATCAAACATAATATACATGCTACGATACAGTAGCACATTATATCTATACATACCTATATAACAACACTTTATCGTTTCCCTACAATACTGAAATTCCACCCGGAACAATCAACTTCACACGCGTCAAACTGCTAGAGTTCACCACATAACCTTTATATTGTAACTAACACACGTAAACCATACGATAACACCATCGACTACACCATAAGAACCACTATAACACTTGGATAAGGAGACTGCACTTTCAATATGCAACGGGGTTTCGTAAAGAAGAACTCACGTCGCGGTTTTCCGCAAATAATTTCTAAAAAAAAACACTTAAAGTTGAAAAATAACAACAGGTAGACCGTGACGGTGGAGCGGTTATCGCCGTTGTACTGATAACTTGTGTCAGGTCAAACGAACAAATGGGGCGTCACCAAGGTACGCCTGATAACATGTGATAACGGGCTCTTAACCTTCCGACTGTACTCTAGTCGAAACGGTGTCATCAATGTGCCATGCTATAAACACTTATGTGACTGTACCAATAAATGTGGAGTATTATACTTCTTTATTACTGAAGGATGAGCAGAGTTCCTGGTAACTGATTCCTGTAATCTACCAAAAGTAAAGAAAAGAAGAGATGTGTGTCCCAGTACACAAGCTGCTCATGTAGTCAACAACACCAACCCGTTTCATTTCATTGTTGGCAGATCTTCAGCTTCGTGCTGAACTGCTTTTATGGGTAGAGTGTCATCTGTAAACTTCTTCACTCAAAGGCTATAACAAAAGGTTAAATACAGACTCATAACTTAAAATAAGTAGCATTTTTAAATACTTTTGCATAATTTATTCAAATTATGTAGTTCAATAACTCGTGTCATAGTTTATACAGCTGTCTCTTTCAGATTATTTAAAAAATTGGTAAATTGGCTTATGTCATGTCTTTTACATGCCGTCTTGAATTTAGGTACTGATATATAAAAATAGCTACCTAATAAACATTTTTAAAACCTTTTGCCCCACGAAGCCAACGCCAGAAATTAATTAGTGACTTTTCTTCTATAATTTCAATTAGAGATTTGCATAGCTATCGCAAGAGGTGACGGGGGCGGTGACACACTATCGAACCTGCACGTGTAGATTATACATACTTACCTCAATATTTATAAGCTATATCTTCATAGCCTGTACAATACTGGTTTTCAGTTGCATCTGGTTAGGCCTGGAAGCCCACCTCAACATAGTTGGGAAAAGGCTAGCAGATATATTATGGTCTTAGCAAGTTTTCTTTGCTTAGCATCATGCCTCATTCTCCTAGTTTTATTAGTTACTAGCGGCCCGTCCCGGCTTTGCACGGGTGGACAATTATTTTTAAACATTTTGGGATAAAATATAGGCTATGTTACTCAGGGATAATGTAGCTTTCGAATGGTGAAAAAATTTTTAAATCGGCTCAGTAGTTTTTGAGTTTATTCATTACAAACATACACACACACAAAAGTACAAATCTTTCCTCTTTATAATATTAGTAAGGTGGAGAAAATGCAGCCATCACTTTCCCCTTTTTTTATTTTTCTTTTTCTCATATTCCCACGTTTATCAAAAGACAGACATTGTTTTATTGGAAATTAGCTAGCAGGACTTTTAAAAACGAAATTTAAAAGTGTAAATAAAATAAAATTAATGTTCCAAATCGAAATTCAGACTTCAATATTCCGTCTTAAGTGGCACATAACGTGTCTAGTACATTAATGTCACCACAAACATACAAGATAGTGCCACACTATGTTATTTCACACCGCAAATAATGTGCAGCTATAAAGCCGGCTGTCAGACACGACCGGTCATGTAGACAATAGATAAGCCCCGATATGACACACAGATACACGGACAAAGGAAACTCCTATCAGTTCTGAGGAAAATCAGTTGATAATGATGTTATTTGTTGCACTCGTCGAGTGAGCTCTTCGAGTGGCTTACTGGTCACGTTAAGGAGTGGAATGTCAGGGAATAACACTGCTGGAGTACAACCTGAAAGGTTAAACGCAAAAAAGACAATTTCAGAATTCAAACTAAATCTACCTACCCATCAACCATCATCTACACGATACTACACTACGATACTACAACTATATGAAACGTCTATAAGAACAGGAAATGACCACTTCAAACCGTGGTCCTAGGCAGTGCGTTGAGGGGGGGGGTGATGGGGTGACGGCCCGGGGCGCCAAACTTGGGGGGCGCCGCGATCTGGGTCTACGTTATAATCACATTGGTTCAGCAATAAATTAACACTCTTGATAATGATTTCCTTAAGTGGGTGATCCAATATTCTTGCCCGTCAGTGTATCAGTGGCCCTAACGCTGGTACTGCTCCTAGGGTAAAAGCCTTAGCTACAATCATTTCAAAGTTATTTTACCTCTAACTGTTAAGTTGGTTGTCCTGAGGTTTGTATAAGAATATAATCTACAGGAGAATCACACTTCAGGTCAGAAACAAATTCATACATTTGCATAGTAAAAAATCACCCACCAATAGCAGTACGCTGGTTGACGAAAGACCATTGGGCCAGATGAATCTTTGATTGAAGTAAGTAAAAATTGCGTGGGATACCTGAAAGAGGATGGAACAGGCTCAGAACCAACCTGTGTAATGTACAACAGTAGGCAATGATTTCAAAATGTTAAAGATAAAGTTTTCAGATTACATTAGTGTTTAAAAAGACGAGTAATCATCTCGCAAGCTTGCCAACTAATCATTTGCAGAGTCACTTTTCAGTGAACTCACAAATGTTTTTATTTCTTAGAAAAGAAAAGGTAGAAGTCTATTTCTATCTTTTTCTCTGTATATTCATGACATGGCTCCCTTTTATAATTTCAATATTAATGTAAGATGTGGGCATCTTAGCTTTTTTTCAAGTAAATATTATCGTCTTCCAATCCGGCTTAATCAGTCGCAGCTATAGCCACATGTATATTTGGAGTTGTCATCTACGTCGTGTGTGTACTGTTGGCAGTTGGCAGGCACCTGGCAGTGACGTCACGAGCTAATTCCGGCGAGACGAGGTCGTGACCCGACGCCCTGCGCGCACGCACACACGCGCACCGTGCACTGCTACCCGAAAATACGTGTCTACGGCGTATAGTGTGGTGTTTGGCTTTGAGTCTTATTGGATATATTTTTGTGTATGTTGCGTACTTATTGAGTTGTTATGAAATAGATAATCGATAACAATTCAGTTGAATCTGAATTTCAAAAGCTGAATCCAGTGACACAGTTTTAGTTTTTTTCAAAATCGAGCCCGAGACTCCTTTGCGTATTTTTCGGTATTTCTTTTAGTTTCGGCCATCCTCGCCCACTTGAAAAGTTCGCCCTATATAGCCACGCTAACAATACAATATAGCTACTTGGACCCTGCTCCCGACACCGGCGAACCAAATTTTTGTATTTTTAAAAGATTTTTTTTTTATTTTTTTTTTAAGAAATATTTAAAAATGTAAAAGATGTGTAGAATAAATAAATAAAGGACAATATAGCTACTAAACTTCCGAAATATATGCTAGAATCTCTCATATTCACTAGCCAACTGCTCTATTGTGTATCATGCATTCTATTATGAATATTTCTCGTCTGAAATTATCAATCCCTACAGTAATTTCACACTGAAATCTTCCCTTTCAGTATACTTCAAACGGTATCGAAAGCATTAGTCATCGTGAATGCACTGCAGTTGGCAGCAATGCATCCGCGTCGCGTTGGGAACGTTCACAGTAACAGGTGCGGTTATCTGTTGCCGTTTTCAGCGCATCAAGTGTACGGGCGCGTTTGTTTGTCCGTGTGTGCGACTGTTTGTAGTTATGATCTTCTAGTACGAAGAAATTGTAGTTTTTTGATGAAGAGGAAATCTCGTTTAGATTTCGGGAAATCTGGATTATTTTCAGTTATGTTTTCCTACAGCAATCTCTACAATTTTCCAATCATAATATCGAGATATTATATCGAATTTATTGAATTAAATGCAGTACCTGCCTCCTAATTAAATTATCTCCATCCTATGACTGCAAGTAGCTCCTAAAAAGTAGGCACAGATAAAGTAGTAACTTTAAACCTATTTAGGATTTCGTTAATATCCGTACCAACCGTACCAGAAGGACAAAATGGCTTGAGCCTTTTCATAAAACTTCAATTTCCGTCTAATCTTGACCCGCTATGAAAAGCGTATTACGTGAATCGTCCAAAATATCATACAAAACTTGCTCTATGCTATTCAATAACAACATTTTTATTAGTTATTGTTTGTATCGCCTCTCATAACCGAACGCTGGCAGACTTCCACGGCGGTCGGCGATATGTGCCCACTCCACGAATAGATGGTAAGGATATGACCTGTCCACCTTCGTTCCCGTTGCCCTACCGTGACGCACATTACGTGCATGTGTACTAATATCATAGTTAGTACTATGGTACACCTCTGCCTAACCCTTCGGGGAAACACACGCGTGATGTTATGTTATGTTTATAATAAACTAGCTTTTGCCCGCGGCTTCACTTGCGTTAATTTAGAATTTGACAATCAATTCGGGTTGTATTCTGCACAGGCATGGGGCGCCATCTGTTATCATAAGAACGTTATTGTTGTTTTCCTCGGGTACAGTTCTCTTTTTCGGGATGAAAGGTACCCTATGTCCGTTTTTGTAAACGTGATAACGAATATGCAAAATTTCAGGATGACCGGTTCAGTGACTAAGGCGTGAAAAGGTAACAAACTTACTTTCGCATTTATAATATTAGTAAGGACTCTATCTGTTAACTTTTGAAGAGAGAGTGCAAGTGTGTCACACCTGTGCACAATAATCTCCCGCGCCGATGGCTAATCGCCGCAAAATTTGGCCGCCGGAGCCGTGAACGAAAACTGATCTTTGCAGGGTAGCTGGTAGATACTGGATGAAAGTTGCCGTGAATTGAGTTAAGTGGCGTGCGATTGAAGAGGCATATGTCCTGCAGGGGACTGCTGATGATGATGACCGAATAAGGTCAGTAAGACTATTATTTTGTTACCTTTTTTCACATAGGCAGATCATGATAGGGGTTAGTTCACAAGATACTTTTTATTTCGGTAATACGTTCCAGTGGAAGAATTTCCGACCTCCAGTAGAACCTAGTACCTTCTTCATAGCATATCATTATAACAAACCTGTTCTCCACAGGGATAGGCAGGGACTTATAGTCCAGTACAACCTTCTTTTATCATTTCTGTTTTAGACACAAATGTAAAACGACCCACGTGAGCCTTTTGCCATCAACGGGGCACGAATCCATTCTGGATTTGTCACCCAGTCATCCAGACCATTACAAGGTCTTTTATTTAAATTCAAACTTGCCTCAAAAATTTGTATTTTATAGGTAATTGAGAAAAAAGTAACATTTTGACCCTTTTTTTTTTTTTTTTTTTTTTACCGATGGGAAATCATCAAATGACTTCTCCCGCTCTGGGTGGAGTGGGAGGGAGTGTCAGACTCTTACTGACTAAAACCCATCCATGTTCCTTCATTGCCCTTTGTGTTCCAGGGCCACGGTATCTCTTTCGAACAGTCCCGCAGCCCCGGCAGGCATCGGCCCTTGCGGGCCCCTTCCTGGTTGCTGACATCTCTTTGAGGCGCGCGTGGAACACGAACGCGCCGTCGACACGGCCTGTCGTCATAAGACGGACGGACGGTGAGCTAACCCATTACTCACCGTCCACAGGCCCGCGCCTACGGTGGCCGGGAGCCACCACGTGGCCCCCGACGCCCGGTGCGTCGCCCGCGGCGGCTGGGACGAGAGATTCTCTCCCTCTCACGTCCCGCCACCTCCTTCGCTAGCATGACTGCTTCGCAGAAGGAGGTGACGGCTTCCCATTCCCTCTCGCTCCGGACCATGGCCTGAACCAGGGCCGGGCGCGAGAGGTCGCCGCCGCCTATCGCCGTTACGAGGACACGGCGGAGCTCCGCCCAAGCGGGGCAGACCTCCACGGTGTGCGCCACCGTGTCCTCCGGACGATCCTCGCAATGATAGCACCCGGGCGTTTCCTCCCGCCCGATTAGGTGCAGGAACCTCCCGAAACAACCGTGTCCGGTGAGGACCTGCGTCAGGCGGAAGGTGAGGGCGCCGTGGCGCCTCTCTAGCCACTCCTCAAAGAGGGGACTTATCGCCACTATTGTGGCGTGCCCTGCACTGGCTTGCGACAGTCGCTGTCTCCATGTCGCCATGAGATCGCGTCGGAGGTCTGTCCGCTGAGCGGTGATTTGCCGCGGCAGCGGAGTTTCCCCCCGACGTAGTGCCCCCGCGCGCCATTCATGCAGGCGCGCGAGGACTATCGCCTCCAGATCCCATGGCGGCAATCCGGCTAGGAGGCTCGCCGCCTCGCGGGAGATCGTGCGGTACCCCCGGATCAGCCTTACGGCTACGACCTTTTGGGGCGCGTTCAGGTAGTGCGCGGCACGCCGCTTAATTGAACGCGCCCACACCGGGGCCCCGTAAAGGGCCATGGACCGCACGACCCCCGCGTAGAGCCTACGGCAGGAGGCGTTTGGACCCCTCAGGTTGGGCAAGAGCCGCTTGAAGGCAGCCCCGGCCCGTTCCAGTTTGGGAGCCAAACGTCGGAAATGCTCGACGAAGTTCCACCGGCTGTCGAGGACGAGTCCTAGGTACTTCAAAGTCGACTCGACGCCGATGGGAACCCCTCCTACCGTCAGCGTGGATCCCGACGGTGGCGCATTCCGAGGCCCATGAAAGCTCATGGCCTCGGACTTGTGCAAGGCCACCTCGAGACCCAATTGCCGGATCCTCTCAACGACTATCGCAACCCCGCGTGTCATCAGTTCGGCCGCCGCCTCGTGCGACCTCCCTTGTGCCAGTACCAGCGTGTCGTCAGCGTAGCAGACTACGCTGACGCCGCTAGGGAGGTCGGCGCGCAGCACCCAGTCGTAACCGATGTTCCACAAGGGCGGCCCTAGAACCGACCCCTGTGGAACACCGCACGACATCTCTCGCCGGACATTTTGACCCTGAGCTTCTATTGGGAAATTTAGAATGGAAAAAACGAATATATTATTTTATTTTTTTATTTTATACGAATAGCACTATTACTACTATCTAACTTGGAAATCGAACCCAAGTCCCCTCAGCCCAGCTGCCGCGCTTGCATAATCAGCGTAATATCCCACTGCTGGAACACAGGCCTCCTCTCTATGAGAGTGGTTTAATCCTCTACAAGGGCCCGGTGTGAGTTGGTAGATATCACTTGTCTTCGAATTTTTGGTTCTAGGAAATGCTGGTTTTGCTGTTGATGATGTTTTCTTTCACCGTTTTGAGAGCAGTGGTGACGAAATAAATTACACAAAGTTATGCCTGGTTTCGAACATACGACCTACCACTCTGCACATGTAAGTCAGGGCCGTAACCGGTGGACCAAGATCCCACGACCGCCAGACCTAGGTAATTTTATAAAATCTGAAACTTTTTCTGTAGAAGTGTCTTACCATAGGTAAAAACAATTGGATATTATGTAAACTCGGTCGTGGTGGCTTTGGCAGATATCAGGGAACAAAGTTGTGCTAAGTTACGTGCTGCTAAGTTACGTGAAACTATAAAGTGTGATTTCTTGACCTTCTCCACTGCCAGACACTTTGTTTGGTGGAAAACCCCCGCCAGACACCTTTAAATTAATTATGTTAAATTATAAGTGAACTTACGTCCTTTTATTGAATTTAAATTTCATATAATGTGTCTTAGGCAACTATTTGAAGCGGCTTCCCAAGCCGTCAGACGTTTTTTGACGAGTCCTCCCCACTGCCAGACATAGTTGATCACCTGTAGGTGCGAGCGAAAGGTTAGGGAAAGAAGAAAAGACTAACTCCTTTGTCATTTTGCCGGTGTCGTGTGAACGTTGCATGAAACGTGAAGCGTCTGATATCAGCATAAGAATCGTAGTAAACCTTACCATGCCTGTTCCAGAATCACCAAAAACTCTTAAATCACACAATACCTATATCATAATCAACCAATAGAAACAAAAAATCAACTCGCAACGTAACTATGAACAATGTGGAAGCAGAAAGAAAAACAATAGGGCACCTGACCAGTACAGTTTGTGTAACCGGTGTGTAGTAATCAGTACTAGAGCTGATCCAAATCCGGGCAAACGTCCACTAGAATTATGAAAATCCTTGAGGGTATCAAACTGGTATGTTGTTTTCTATACTAATATAAAAAAGTACAATTTGTTTGTAAGTTTGTATGTGGTAAATCTCCGGAACGAATGATCCAATTCTAAAAAATCTTTCACTGGCAGAAAGCTACATTATTCGTGGGTGCTATAGGCTAGAAATTATATTTATATCATGAATATCAGCTGAGCTATCACAACGACAAAGTCGTGGGCGAAGTGCTAGTCTTTTAACATTAACATCACATTCACTTATCATTATTTCTATATTCCCGGAAGCGGTAATTAGGGGTGTACCTTTAATAACACCCATATTTCACCAGTTAATAAATCAATCCATTTGGCAGCCTTTTTCAATCATTCCATCCCAATTGTTTCATACGCGGTGTTAGTCCTATTGTAGTCAACCATACATTGATTGACTGTTAGAGAGAGATTGTGTCATTTAGGTTACCCCCCTCTTTGTAAAGTAATAGTGTGCTTAAAGTATAAAATAAATAAATAACAGAAGATTTTGTTTCATAATTTTATTTGTTTCTGTAACCAATGTGTTTATTATATTGATTGATCTAAATGTAATGCATTTCACGCTGTATGAAGAGTTATTCAAATCTTCTTATTTAATTTTCTAGTCATCATTTTTCTCACAATCCTTCTACGTTTCTCTGGGCTTCCCCTACAACGTCAGCTAGTTGATTCGTTCCTAGTAAACTGAATCAATCAAAACCCAATTTAAAGTATCCACATTGAGAAACCACAATAATTCCATTTACAGATTTTGCTGTTTCAATTAATCTACCAGCTCCAAAATGCTCGCTCAAGTTTCGAAGATTCTGCGTCCGAGGTCGAAGAGTCCCAAGAACTGAAAGAATATGCTGCTTCATCGGAGGAGAAGAGACACTCACACAAACACCGCCACGTCCACCGAGCGGGACACCGCCGCAAGAAGAGTCGCAGCAGTCACAGCCACGAGCATAACTATGACCACAATCACGACCATGAGCATGATCACGACCATGACCATGATCACGACCATGATCATGACCATGATCACGACCATGAGCACGCGCATGTTAGGGCCACGAGCTACGAGTACAACGACGACTGCGACTGTGCTTGCGATAAATGTGACCCCCCGTCCAAGTGCTGCCAGAGTGCATGCTACGCCTGTCTCAGTAACAACCCTTACCAGCAATCAGCACAAGGAATGACTGGCCAGTCAAGCGTAGTGTTCGTCCCGTACCCGTATCCTATGATGATGTCCAGCCCAATCGTGAGGCCGACCCCAAACCATCATGAGACGTTGCGCGAGGGTGAGTCGATGCAAGAACCCACCACTACAAGCACCACCCCTGAAAATCCAGCCGATATCATTACCACTCAACACAATAGTAATTTACTGGAAGCAGTGATCAAAAGGGTTGTAGATGACTACTCTAAAATAATAGCAAAGACGCCGGAAAAACTGCCGAACGGCAACAACAAGTACATGCTGACGTCACTGCGGAAGACCAAGCCGACGTTCGGCATCTTGCCGATCTCTAACAACATCGCCGAGAAACTTATGTCAAAGATGTCGCGGAGCCGTATGCCCCTCCGCGCCCAACAAAAGAGAGCCTCTATGGACGAAAACTCGAACTTGAGAAATGTTGGAAAGACGTACTAAGATGTGGGTTTTATACGAGTGCATTCTTATATTTTTATACTCGAAAACTTTTCGTTTATACTTTTACATAAAAATACAAAAAAAGGCCCTAATTCTACAATTTATTGTATTGTAACTTAACTCGAAACGAATAATTTTACGTACCTATATCCGAATAATAAAATCAATGTAAACATCGACTGCCACTATTTATTTACTATGAATTTCGTGAGTGCTAACGTAACACAATTTAAGTACCTACGAAGAAAGGTCGCCGAAAAACATAATGAAGTGTATTTTTTCGCTTCGAAAGCGACAAAATGCACTGACAAATGTGTGTAGAGGAGCTCGTGGCTAAATAACAACAGCCGCTCGGATCAATATTCAGGTTAAGCCGCGCTTGCCTAGGTTGGTCTGTGGATGGGTGACCACCCATTACCTACCGAGTTTTCTCCGTGCCTCGGAAAGCACGTTAAACCGTTGGTCGCGGCTGTCAAATGTAGATGTTTGACAGTCGTTAAGTAGTTAGTGGCTCGAAAGTCTGACAACCAGTCTAGGGGTATCGTATTTCCCAGTACTAACTGGGTTGTGGAGGCCAGATAGGCGGTCGCTCGTGAGAGCGGAGAAAACTGCAGTGTTAGTTATTTTTATATACATGCAAACCAATTGTGCAGTACATAAAAAATACAATAAAAAAATAAGTCAAGTAATTTTACAGTTTATTCAATCATCTACTCAAACTATACCGAAGTTGTTTTCATGATAAAGGAATTTTAGTGCAAATGCCAAAAAAATCTCATAAATCCAAATCATTAAATCAATATTTAACATCGTGTGTAACTATTTATTCACTATGAATTTGGTGAGTACCAATGTTAATCAATGATGAATTGGTCTGAGTTCACTCCATATTTACATTGCACACTAATATTTTCAGATGTATAATTTCCTGCCAATATATTTTCTGCCAATATATTTTCTGCTGGGAGTTTGTATGTCTATGAGAAACCTTCACCTTCCCCACGACGACGAGCGCTATTTCCACCATTCCGACCAGGCGGTGCAGCACTACGATAATTACCAGGATTACGACAGCTACAGCAGCAGCAGCAACGAAGTGGTGATGCGTCAATCAACGCGCCATTCAAAGTTCCGTGCCAAATCCCATCGCAACATCGACTTCTCCGACTCAGAATACAACTACAAGTGTAAGTGCAGCTGCATCAAGTGCAATAAACGGAGGGTAAAGCCATGCTGCAAAGAATTCTGTTTAACGGCGTGTGTCGTACAGAATAACATCATGATGGTGCCCTATCCAGTACCGTATATGGTTTTCAACCAATCCGCGCCATGGACTACAACGACAACTTGTAGATCGACACATTCGACGGCTGCTTTATTCCACAACTACTTTAAAAACAATCGTTTCCACGCCCAGAATATGAGAAGGAGCATGGGAAACAACGACTTACCGTCCCCCATGCTCGGTAGACTACCGAAATACGGCATTATACCCATACCTGAGACCTTGGCACTTAGATTGATGCAGCAAATAAAAAAAGATCAAAATGATGATCAATTGAGAGAGAGATTCGCCCTCGATAAGAATCTTTTGGATTACACGAGGCGGCCTGTTGCGTATTGATTCTAGACGATTTCGGATTTATGTTTTCGTTTTAAATGTTTGTCGATGTTTTAATATAAAATTTAAAATACTTATCTCAAATTGTTCATTTTTTTTTAAATATCATAAAGTGAATGAAGTCACAAACGGGACACAAGAAGGTTCCTTGGCAGCCTTGTTGAGATCGACTCAGGAGTCGGTGAACCAAGGCTATTTCAAAGATAATTTCACTATGATGATGAAAATGAATGTGACAAAACTATTATGTACCTAAAAGAAACTAAACCTAGGATAATTATATGATAACGTTGTTGTGCCTGTGTAAGTGTGTAGGTATAGTAAATCATCATCTGCCTAACATTTTCCCAACTATGTTGGGTTCGGCTTCCAGTCTAACCGGATGCAGCTGAATACCAGTATTTTACATGGAGCCGAATGGAGCGACTGCCTATCTGAACTCCACAACCCAGTTAGTACTGGGTAATACGTACGATACCCCTTGGTGTCTGGTTGTCAGACTTTCGGGCCACTAACTACCTGAAACGACTGTCAAAGATCTACAAATCACAGCCGAGACCAACGGCTTAACGTGTTTTCCGAGGCACGGAGAAAACTAGGTATGTAATGGGCGGTCACCCATCCACGGACCAACCTAGGCAAGCGTGGCTTAACCTGAAGATCGACCCGAGCAGCTGTTGTTATTTAGTAACGAGTAGGTTTAGTAAGTATTCATTAAAATTTATTTTCGTAACTTTTCTGTCACACGTCAAAGGAAATCGCCGAATAGCTTTATGAAAGGGCATTTAAAAAAGGGTTTGATATGAATAAATATTTTTATAAAATGTGGGTTCTAATAAAAATAATGTTAGGTTTTGTAAAATTACCGGTTCTCATTATCTGTAAGAATTGCCACTGAAACTTAGGTCCCAACAAATTACCTAAGTATGTAGGTACCGAAGATACTTGTTGCTTTAAATGTTGGTACTTACTTACTTCCAGTTTATAAAAAAAGGGATGGGACAGAACGCACTTCAAACACTATTTTCATAAATAATCCACTGATACCATAAAACTAATAAACACACGTAACATTACAAACTTTATTTCACAAACCGCACGAAATTACTGAAAACTGAAAAACAAACGCACTTCACCGAAATACCTCGTATTTTTTATTTTATTTACACAACTCCGGTATCGATCGGCGATATATTTAATTAATTATCCATTTTACTATTGTTTAGACAATAGGGCGCGACACGTTCAGCGTGGTTTGACCTTTCAGAAGTCAGCGAGACTGCGCCAGAGTCGCGCGGGGTCACCAACGATTTATTTTTAGAGTTTAAAGTTCAAAATACGACTGTTTGAAGACGCGATGACCGACGCGCGAGCTTCCGTACATGATCGCGTTACTTTTTGGAAATAGACTTAAATTTCTTGTAAATGGACTCTCAAGCCTCCCAGTATTTCATAGAAGTCATTTTTTGGGAGTTATGACTATTTAGAAAATGACAGGTGAAGTAAATCCAAAGAGGTTTAATAAAATTAATAAAGTGTGAGAATTTTCATCAGTGTTTTCCTTCAACCAGAATGGACTGTAGAATTCAATTAAGTAAAAAGTCGTTTCAGAACAAAACTTAAATTATTATTTACATTAAAAAAACATTCATCGAACACGTTGCACTTGCTTTTAACAAGACCTAACAAACTCCATGGCGAATCATCGAAAAATTCGATGAAACTATGCTAAAATCCCGCCAAAAATATTTACGTCATGCCAAAGGGAATTCGCCATCATTTAATGCGCGTGCGCAGAGCCAGTAACGGCGACAGGTCAACGGTGAGCTATTTTCGCGACGACCATCCGGGGCGCCACCGTATTTAAAAGCAATATTGCTTGATCAAAACCAAACGAACTGGGTCACTTTCATAAAACTTACGAATAAAATGACGCGTTCCTTAGAAAGTGATGTCAGATGAAATTCAAAGAACTTCAGTCTTCGTGGGTCGAGCATTTCTTAGATTATAGTTTTTATTTATCTCAGAATGTCGCAGACTAAAATATTTATGATATGTAAGGCGTAAGGTGCAGCGCAGGCGTGAAATTTATAAGGAAACGAAAGAACGGCGTGCCTGCGCCGCGCCGCTTGAGTGTAATTCACGACACGTCGTCTACGTACATTTTGTATGAAAAGGTTTTGAAACGGCATCATGGCTGCACCGCGCCTTTACCTTACGCCTTTTCTGTATAATTCGCGCCTAAAAAACAAGATGGTTTAAATATTTTAGTGTGGTGTCTGGCCTGCCGAACGATCTGCCATTTTTTTCCAATTAGCGCTCATCCATAAAACATGTATTCATCAACAGCTGCCATCAATACAAGCAACAAAATGAGAAAAACTCTTTAAGAATAAACGGCAGAAAGCTGGGCAGGCCAACATATTTCAGCCTCTAGTCCTTTTTATCCGCAACTAACTTCGATGTTTGAGTAAGTTAGGCATTTTTGTAGTTTTATTATGAAGTAAGGAACATGATTTTAACCAGATGGCTTTGTAGGTACAGACACTGGCACTTTTAAACACTTTGAAATTGTCTTGGTCTTGTTAAGTGGAATCCAAAAATAGAGGATATAAGTATGTCAGTATCAGCAAATGAGTACACATACCTTAGCTTTCAAAAAGTTTGCCATTTCACAAAAGAATCTCGCTTCTGTTTTCTTAAACCCAAAATGAATAAAGAATCTCTTGAATTATACACTCTTTTTTCATCTCCGTTGGGTGTAGTGTCGATAAGCAATCTATGAGCAAGTTTGCTATCTGACCCTAAGCTTTGAGAGGGTGAATCACAAATAGTACCCGATCAAAGACTGCACGGATCAAGATTAGAAATGAACATAATATTATCCCCGAGGTACAGGCTGAGGCATTTCGTCAGTTATGTTGAAGTTCGATGTTATAGAGAAGTAAGTCTATTGCCATCAACCGGACACAGATCCAGACTCTGTGGCTGCTACTGTGAAATTACTGATGGATAAACCCAAAAACACTTTGCCCAACCTGGGAATTGAACACAGGACCTCGTACTCAGCAGTCTCACTAGACCGACGAGGCAGTGTTGGAAATGAAATTAATACATTTATAAAAGCGCGTGCATATGACAGATATTTCTATTTAATTACAAATGGTATTATTTTGACAAGAACAATGCTTGAAACGAAGGTAAAATTTCAATCAGAGCGCTAAAGAACTTTGTTGATTAGTTTACAAACAAACGCCTGTGAATAGTTCGTAGCAATTCTTTCGGTAGCTATTGCTCGCGGACATGTTGCAGGAAGATAACGCCTCACGATAAGTTAATAGCAAAATGTTGAGTTACTGTTTTTTTCAATTAATTATAAAATGAACTCGTAGAAAATGGCGGGACGAGTTGGACAAAACCAACGACCAGTTGTCCACATTTGCCCTGGATCGAAACAACTGGAAGTTATGGGGAGAGGCCTTTGCCCAACAGTGGGATGACGCAGGTTAACAGTATCAGTATTTAGAGAACCAAAGTACAACACTATAGCTGTACAATGATCTTTTGGCGCGTGATTAAATACGGGACTAACGCTGTATTTTTGTTTTTCAGTATATTTTGCAAGATAGAGGGGCCTCTGTAAAAGATACCTTAAATCCATTTTTATAAGTTTTTAGTTCTTTTATTTATCTTTGTACAAATTAATTACATTTTTAAAGATTTCAATCTAAAGTAATGGTTGCGCGGACACATAGACATAAAAAATAGTTTTGTTGATTGGCACGGGTAATCCCCACCTCTTCATCATCTCCCGCACAGTGCTTGTCTATGCGAGCCCCGAAAAAGCAGAACGGCTTACTTTTGACCACCACGTTAACACGCGCTCTCGATATATTTAGAAAAAGTGGTGAAATTGGTGTGATCTTCTCGTTTTCGTTTGTCTCCGTGTTATTTATTTATTTATTTATTTAATTAAGGTTCACCAACAGTTGTTACAGATATTAAACAGCTAAGAACATAAAAGTATTTGTGTCTTAAATCTAACTGCACAACCAATTACAGGCAAACACCACATGCAAAGTGCTCTTTGTAATTGTAATTTTAAAGACTTAATGTACTTAAATTCTAGATAATTATATTAAATACTATTAATTATAATAATAATTATACTAATTACGTCTGACAAACGTCGATATTGAGTCTGCGTGGACGTCAACCAGGTCGCTGCGTTCGTTTATGAGTTTGCACATTCGGGGTATAGGCGAATTAGCACCAAACACTGTTCGGCGAAAAGGTGGAGCTAAGGGTGTTATAGGTTTGCGAGGTGGTCTACGGGGTACTCTAAAATTGAACTTCCATACCAATTGTGGGCAGTCAATGGTGTTATTAAGCAGTTTATATGCGAATCTCAAATCCAGGAGCTCCCTTCGAGCTTCCAGGGTACTCATTTTGTAGCAGCCTAGTTTATCAAGGTAGGAGAGATATTTAAATTGCCTTCCCTTTGAGTACCCTAGGTATCGGATAAACCTTTTTTGGATTCGTTCTATTCGCAGCGAGTGGGTTGCGTAGTGAGGCCTCCATATCACACTGCAGTATTCCAAGATGCTTCTTACAAGGCTGTTGTAGAGAACTAATTTAGTATGTGGGCGTTGAAATATCTTTCCATTACGAATGACAAATCCAAGCATACGTTGGGATCGACTGATTATGTTCTCAATATGTGGAACAAATGTGAGTTTAGAGTCCAAGATAACTCCCAGATCTCGTACTACATCCACCTCGCATAAGTTCACTCCGTTTATTTGGTACGCCGAATTCACTGTATTTACTTTCCTGGTGAATTTTATGTGGCTACATTTCGAACTATTCAACGAGACTTTATTATGATAACACCATGCAGATAATCGGTCGATATCTTCTTGCATTAGGTTTACCTCCTGTTGAGACCTAATGGCTCTAGAAATTTTCAGGTCATCTGCAAAAAGGAATATGCTAGTATTGTGAAAGCACGATGAGACGTCATTTATATATATGATGAATAATACTGGGCCCAGATGAGAACCTTGAGGGACACCCGAGGCAATTCCATAACTACCTGACCGGAACCCATTGACAACCACATAAAATTCCCGACCAGCTAGATAAGAACCAAACCACTTTAGAAGACTACCGGTGACGCCGTACGTAGCTAGTTTTTTAACAAGAAGTTTATGTGAAACCTTATCAAACGCCTTGCTAAAATCCGTATAAACAGCGTCAACCTGTAAACCTTTATCCATGGCTTCGCATGAGGCTTCAACAAACGATACCAGATTTGTACTTGTGGATCTGTTTTTTACAAAGCCGTGCTGATGGTCGCTTAAGAACTTGGAAAAATAGCGTTGAATGTGTGGACAAATCAACGACTCCAATATTTTGCCGAAAATCGAAAGGATGGATATTGGTCTATAGTTCTTTACGTCACAAGGGTCTCCACTCTTGTAGACCGGCACTACTTTCGCCTGTTTCCACTCCTTGGGGAATTGACCAGATCGGATTGAAGCGTTATATATCTTAGCCAAAGGAATAGCCAGGCTAGGTGCACATCTGGCAATAAACAGTGGCGGTATATCATCTGGGCCTGCCCCCTTAGTAATATCAAGGCTTTTTAGTTTTTTCTCAACATTTTCATATTTGACGTCTACGGAAGCTATACTGTCAGACTGTGTGGCTATCGCTTCCAGATATTCGGAGGCTACATAGTTTCGACTTGAAGGTGATGTTATTTCTTCTTTATAAATGCTGCTATAATTTAAAGCAAATAGCTCACATATTCCTTCTCCATCCGAAGATGTTATCGGACCATTAGTCATTGATGCTGGGTATGAACTTTCTCCACCACGTTTATTCTTGACATATGACCAAAAAAATTTAGGACATCTGGCAATAGATTCTTCTGTACTCTCAATGTAACTATTGTAACACTTTTTAGCGTAATTATCACATCGTTTAGCGATTAATTTGAGCGATAGCATGTCGAGGGGATTCTTGTACTTTTTATGCCTAACACGAAGTTTGTTTTTTTCTTTTAATAAGTTAAGAAGCTTCTTATCAAACCATATTGGAACACTACTGCTCTGCTTTCGGATGATAGGCACAAAAGTATTGATAGCTGATCGAATAACGCTGTAAAAAACTTCCACCATCTCGTCAACACTACTGCAAGATCCCAGACACTCTTCCCAGTCCTTATCCTTCAACTGTTTGTTTACTGCTTCATAATCGGCCTTATGAAAGTTTCTCTTTGCAATGCTATTAGATTTTAGTTTTAGCGATTCCGTCAATGTTATTTGTATATTTAAAGGAGGATGGTGAGGGTCTATAACACTTAAAGGATCCGCGTCACTAACGCAACAACCTGGAACGTCCACCAATACAACATCCAGTACTCTACTGTTTTTGTTAGTAACATTATTGCATTGTCGGAGATTATTAACTGATGTAAAATCAATAAGAAGTTGATCGAGACTACTAATGTGCTGAGTTTTGAGAGGATTGTTTAGGTCATTCCAGTTTATAGTTCCCAAGTTAAGATCTCCCACAATGCATGTGTACGAATTATGGTTATCTTGGTAAGAATTACAATTACCAATAAAATGTTCCAACATTGATTTAGAGACCGGTGGTGGCAGGTAGACTGCACAAAGATCAAGACGGCGGAGTTGACTCGAGCGCTCGCACGGTATTTCTACAGACACCCATAGATCCTCACAATTACTTTGTCTATGCAGTAATCTTTTTGAAACAAGTTTTTTGGATACTGCAATCAAGACACCTCCGCCATCCCTATCCCAGTGGTAGCCCGAGCTTTCCCTGTCCCTTCTATAGACCAAGTACCTATCATCAAAAAGTTCTTTATTGTATACACTATTATTAAGCCAAGTTTCTGTCAGAATTAAAATATCGTAGTTACATGTTGCTATTTTACATAGAAAATCGTGTGTTTTCGTCCGCAGGCCTCTAACATTTTGATAGTAAATCTCAATATTAAACAAGTTGAATTTTGTTTGTGGAATACCATTGACATGCATAAAAAGCTTCTACAAAGTTAAACTTATTTTAACCTATCTAAAGTTGCTAGATCTTTTATCACTATATAATCCGATGTAACGTCTTTACGCATTAAAATACGACCGCTTCTGATCCACACAAATTGGAATCCTAATTCTCTAGCTTTGATTCTTGCTGCGGCGTGGATTTCCTTGTTGGTCGCCGACAGATGTTCCATTACGTAGATAGGTTTTTTAGGTCCCGCCAATCCAATATGAGAAGAGTTCAATTTGTCCTGACTGTTTTTCTTGTTGAAGTCGATCGAAGCTGCCAAAAATTGATCACGGAGTCTTGGGGAGCTGAACTGAGTGACGATTGATCGAGGCCTCGGAGAGTCACGGTTTACTTTGGCAATTCGTGTGCAGCTTGAAATATCATTATCTGTAATGGCGCAGCCTATGACCGTTATGAGCCACGCTCCAGGAAGCTGCTCCGGGGAATCGAGGTATGTGCAACCCTTCCTTATAAGCGCATTGCTCTTTTCCTTGTGTTCCATATCAGTACGCTACTCCGCCATTTTTGCTCGTGCCAATTTCTAGTTGATTGAATTATTAGCAAAAAACCAGCGCAAACAAGTAATATAAAAAAAAAACATTTAAAATATTTAAAGAATATAAAAAATAGCCCACCGGTATCGGTAACAGGGTCGAAGCTACCGGCGCCGGTGCGGCGGTCAGGGCTTCAGAGAGAGGAACCTCCCAACAATACGAGCCGTGTCCAGGGGTACCGCTTTCTGAATCAAGCCCCAAATCCAGCTACCTAATGACCATTGGCTGAATCGACTATCGGCACAATGATTGCTGAGCTCATATCTCTCAAGTCGACCTCGCGAGCCAAGTCAAGATAATTGATTTTAAGCTTTTAGTTATTATTATTATATATGTCGGATCCGGTCATTGGTATGGACATAAAATGAATTGTAAAGCGCGCCTGTGTGCAGTGGTGACATCACGTAACCTACTTACAAGTCTATCACCACAGCATGCTTCTACAGAGCCCTGATGTTCAGCTCGAGACGAAGGCGACAGTCAATGTCTGATCGCGGTGGAGTTGACACGTCTTGGAACGTTGGAACTGAAGCAGATTCATTGTGCCCCGTGTTATTTATTGTGTTAAGTTGTAATCTCAAGTAATTCGTTAATTTTGCTAGAAACAGTGTATCGCACCCAGTGTGTTTTCATAGCACGAAACCCATCGTCTGCCCACATGATATAAAAGCCTAACGGAGTAAATCCTGACATATCCGTCATATAATTAACTTGCCTTGTTAAATAGTCATGTATTGGTCAAATCTTGCAACTGAATTTCAAACCACTACCCCCTAACCGATTGTGCTCAAATATTGCACACACCTTTGGTTCCGGTGACAATACATTTTTATGATAGACATGACTTGATCCTGCAGTCAGGATTCCCTCCTCTCGAGAGAACTCCTCAACGGTTAACAGTACGGACACGAAACTTTGTATACGAGTTCAATGTTGATAGATAAACCTAAACTTCTTTTAATTTTTATAAAAGCTTTCTTTTTGTTAATAAGTTTTATTTATAATGACTTCTAATATGACCAAACCAAGTTAACTCAAATATTATTTACGTACATTATTCAGATTCATTTCGTTATACATAATTTCAACAGAGGAAGGTCTCCGGCTAACGTTATTTTTCTTCTCTCGCGTCGCGAATATATTGCTCTCTCTTCTACACAAGTACACATACAGGGTGTAATCGGACCCTTCACGAAGCCGTCAACCAAGCATTATGCACATCAAACTAAGTAACTCTACGCAGTGGCGGTGTTAGGGTAGGGCGCGGTTGGGCGACCGCCCAGGGCGCCGTACATAACGGGGCGCCGCAGGCGCCCCTTTATTTCCATGTGACTCAGGTTGGCTGGACAAATCTTAAACAAATCTTGACCTATCTGCGATCGACAATATCGCAATCCTGATTGACAAGCTTGGCAACTTTGTCAATCGAGAATGAAATTGCTGAAAACCTCGATTTTGATAAAATAATAAAAGAGTTCGCCGACAGAAAGGCTAGAAAAGTCAAATTTTATTAGTTTTTTTTTTTTAATAAATGGTAATTTCATTAAGTATATCTTTTTCCTTTTTTCATATGGGTTTGAATTGCAGTTAGGGGGCGCCGTATAAATCTCGCCCAGGGCGCTGGTAGTGCTAAAACCGTCACTGACTCTACGCAAAAATTATTGCTGGGAAACGACTTTTTTTTTGGTAAAAATCACGTTTTACGATAAAACTCAATGTAACACACTCAAAACTTAGTGCTGATGGATGCTTTGAATAGTAAACGGGTCAGGAGTTGATTAAAGTATAGTTACAACCTTTAAAAGTAGTATTTTTTTTTAAACTTGTGAAAAATTGGAAATTTGACCTCCAATATCTCCGTAACTAGAAGGTTCCCAGGTATGGTACAGAACAAAAAATGATCGCAATAACGGGGAGAACAAGTGCCTTTCGGCTTCGTTAAGGGTCTTTTTACATCCTTTATAAGCTAGTGTATAATTTGCAGTGGAACTAAAATGAACTCATGTTATTGGGCGGTAGAGGAGCTCGTGGCTAAATAATAACAGCCGCTCGGGTCGATCTTAAGGTTAAGCCGCGCTTGCCTAGGTTGATCCGTGGATGGGTGACCGCCCATTACATACCGAGTTTCCTCCGTGCCTCGGAAAGCATGTTAAGCCGTTGATCCCGGCTTTCATTTGTAGATCTTTGACAGTCGTTACAGGGTCAGTGACCGGAAAGTCTGACAACCTGTCTTACCAAGGGGTATCGTATTACCCAGTACTAACTGGGTTGTGGTGGTCAGATAAAATACTGGTACTCCATGTAAAATACTGGTATTCAGCTGCATCCGGTTAAACTGGAAGCCGACCCCAACATAGTCTTCGGCTAACGTTCTTTTTCTTCTCTCGCGTCGAAAATAGATTGCTCCCTCTCTTTTAAAGCTAATGTGTAATTTGCAGTGGAACTAAAATTAACTCATGTTATTTGAAGGTAGTTAAAACCACCTTCGTCATATTACTTTATTTAGTTATGTAACTCAGCGACACTTAAAAATCTCGCTCAGTACTTTAATAGAGGGTCTTCAACAGCTGGGATTCATATAATTTCATTCAATGATTTTCCACCGGAAGCATAACTTTCCACCCTTAACATACAGTCAAATGGGAACAACTTGACTTTCGAAAGCGCCTTTATTTCGAGGCAAGAAGGGCGATTTTGCACTGCAAAAGATACTAGTAGTCACAGATTAAGCTTGGTTGGGCTTGGTGGAGGTCTGTGGAGGTCTTAGGAATCAAAAAAATAAAAGAAAATGTAAGCTTAGTAATAATAATTGTATTACCTATTCATAAGAAGTACACAGCCGTTTTTAAATATATGAACATTTCATATTAATATAATCACTTAAAATATGGCAACTAATTAAATAAATAACTACCAACAATATTTATAACGATTAAATTTTACTTTTCACATGATCGAAATATTTTATTGATTGAGCTAAAGAGGTATATCATTGAGGTTTTATGCCGAATTCGTGAAGAAGGCAGATTCAGATAGGTAAACGTCATCTTATAGAATAATTGTCAAAACCAAAGTAAATGCCAGAAACATATGTAGTCATAATACAAGAAAAACTGTGCTTCTGTAATCCTCAACGATACACGTCTAACTCATAAACTATGTATTAACTATCTATATTAAAATCTGCAACTCTGTTGACTTAACTTGGCACTTCAGGGCCGTTGACGTCACTAAATAATACGCCACTACACGACGAACGGCGAAACATACATGACAAGTCAGATCAAATGAGTAGTACAATACATTAACTTACTTACAAAAATTAAAACTAAATTTTCACGTCAAAATCACCAACTTTAACAACGGAACTAAGTCCCGTTTAAACTCAAAAGTATTCATTCATTGGTACTCAAAGTACCATCACAACAGACAACAGTATTATATAGTTAAATGCACAATCAAAATACGCCTTAAATTCTTATCTGTGCGACGTTAATAAGGCACAAATTGGCAATCATCATATCACATGAAACAAAAGATTCAGTTGACTACCTTCGTAAATCCGAACATCTCCGAATGATGCCGATGAAACATCGTTCGATCTTCGAACGTGGACGTAACTACCAATCGAAAGTGATGTTATTCTTTCGTTCAAGTTCCCTGAACAATGGGGAAGGCTGGTCAAAGCTGGTTGTAGATGGCGTGTCTATAGCTTGGTCCCAATCTGACCAATGACGTTAAGCTATTTTGAAATATAAAATGACATTGACAGATTTTCAACCAATAATGAAGCTTGGTACAAGCTACACTAGCGCCATTAGATTTACTTCCCCATTCATTCGACTAGTTAACACTTGAATTTCTTAATACGTTTTTCTTTTGACACCTAAGTCTATCGATAGGCTATCCATAGTATTGTATGATAACTTTTCTTAATATATGAGTGGCAATCTGAGCTCTATGTCAACGTACTGCGGTACGTTTTTCAGCGCACGAGTAATTTGTTCTAAAAGTCTTGTAATTCACTTGGTCTGCAGAGTGAGGGTGGTGATGAGTTCTTGGAAGTCGGTGACGAACCATGGAGCTCGCTTTTTGACCTCTTCGCGGATAACATTGCCTCCGAAACCTGTAAATAAGGAAAAATAATGTTAGTTATCTACAACTTCTACAAGTTAAGGCCTTTTTCAAATTTGAGGAGTTAAGCATCTACAACTATAAAATCCTGCCGGTTCGCTACTTATTTCAGTGTCAGCCACTGATAATAAGTTTTTTTTTTTTTTTTTCAGCCCTTGTTGTCCCTCCCTCCTGGGCAAAGGTCTCCCCCATCCCTTCCACTTTTCTCGATGTTGCGCCTCTTCTCGCCAATTAAAGAGAAAGCCATCCAAGGCGTCAGATAATTTTCAATAACATTCTAATCATTATTTGGCCTGCCCTCAGCAGCACAGTTTGGACCAATTTAAAAGGACTGATAATATGGTTAAAATAGTACGGTTTCGAATCTTTAAGATCCTTAAAGCTTTTAACTATTTATAAAGGATGAGTTTATTTTTTTCTCTTCATAACTATGTAAGCCATATAAAGATACTAACCAATAAAGCCATCAGCGGGCGGGCTAGCTTCAGCGTCAGTAGCACCATCGCCGATCATGAACAGTCTCTGGTATCCATGTTGCTCCTTCAGCCGTCTGACCACCAGACCCTTGCCGCCAGACCTGGATGTAGGCTCGTTCTCATCGAAACCAGCGTATTCACCTGGAACAAGGAGATATTTGGTTAGACATGTATTTGGAAAAAGAGTATTCTAATATGGATGTTACATGATACTTGATATTATTATAAGGTTTTAGAAGAAGTTATTTTAAGACAGAAATTGAACCTTACAAAGAAAGAATCAAAGTCTAAATTCGAGATCAGCTCTACTGCTCAAAGTTCCAGACTTCGGTCTATGCAATCACCAAAATTTACACAGTTGAGAGACCTTAATTCAAAATTGTTTTTGAAACAGAAAAGACACCAAAGTGGCACTATAAAGAATCATCTACCTAGCGTTTTCCCAACTATATTGGGGTCGGCTTCCAGTCTAACTGGTTAGTACCGGGTAATACGATACCCCTTGGTAAGACTGGTTGACAGACTTTGTGGGCCACTGACTGCCTAACGACTGTCAAAGATCTACAAATGACACCCGGGACTAACGGCTTAACGTGCTCTCCAAGGCACGGAGGAAACTTGGTATGTAATGGGTAGTCACCCATCCACATGCCAACCTGGGCAAGCACGGCTTAACCTAAAGACCGCCCCGAGCGGCTGTTATTATTTAGCCACGAGCTCCTCTGGCACTATAAAGAGTTTATTACACAGTACACAAACGTGACGTCAAATGCTGACCTCTTTAGCGATATTGTTATCATTATAATGTAGTACATTTCTTTTGATAAAGTGGACCACGGTCACTGACTTAAATGCTAAGAATTATCATCTATATTATTGACCGACTCAAAGACTTCATTAATAAAAAATAAGGTATTTAGCTTTCTTTAAATTATAGTAATCAAATAGGTACAATTTTTCTGAAATTAATACGGAGTGGAGAGACAGAGCCGCGAAAACGGTTAGCACGTATTCAGTACATCATTTGGAGCCCCCCATTTGGAAAATTTTCTGATTAATCACCTGTTCCATACATTTTGACCGCATAGGTATTGCACTTTTGTAGGAAACAGCTGGTTGTTTTTTTTATAACCGAAATTTTTTTATGTGAAGAATGATGTACTGAATACGTGGTAACCGTTTTCGCGGCTCTGTCTCTCCACTCCGTATTAATTTCAGAAAAATTGTACCTATTTGATTGTATTTGAGGACAGTTGTTCAACTTACCACATAATCAGGGATCGGATATTCGGATGCATATTTGCCTAAAGTTTAAGTGTCGACAAGTATAGAGCGCGCGTCAGTATCTCAGTACGGAAAAAGTCCCGGTTTATTTAAATACAGTCTTTTTTTCATTTTAGTGTTTTAGTTCAAATGAATTGTCATATTTACCATTTTGTACGAATATCCAGCAGCAAAATTTAAATCGTATAATTTTGTACTTTTACGTGTTATTTTCAACAAATTGCTTGCCTGGTTTTAAATAGATGTTAAATATTTATTATGCTTATGAGTACTACATTTTATACACACTGTATTATTTCTAAAATACCGCGATCGCTTCCATACTTTCGTACCTTAGACCGGGAAAAAACGTATTTTAGGTAAATATGCATCCGAATATCCGATCACTGCACATAATACATCATAATATGAACAACTGTCATGCATAATATTGTCCTCCAATCAATTAACTCAGTAAAAAAAAAAAAAAACCTTAGCACAAACAAAATTAAGACTACTCCAATAGTTCGTCTATGTTAGACAATATGTTATCTCTCTATTTTCATTGTCAATAGATGCCTTTGAACTTAATGGTAGTATGAAATAATATTGCGCAAATACCTATCTCAAGGAATTTGTCATTGAAAAATGTAACAAAAAACAGTTGTCATTCAACACTAGATAAACTGATAAATAGATACTATCGGTCATTTATAAAGGGTGTGAGTACTTGAGTCGGAATTCACACAAACAAAACGATTAAACTTAATCCTTGTTTTTCACGTGTCTTGATTGTAAAATGGCGAATTATTATCTTGAAAAAGGTAATTCAGTGAAGGACATCCGTCTGTGACTACTTTTGACTTGTTATTTATTTTCAGCCGGTGTGGTCCCACTATAGGGCAAAGGCCTCCCTTTTATCTTTCCAATCTTAATTTTATCTTTTCTATTTTGAGCTATTATGGTCAGTTTTGTCTTGAAAATTAAAAAAATATTGAGACGGGATTTTTTCCTTGAACGCCAGTCAAAATAAAAATAACCGAACCACATCTAGACATTCAAAAATAAGACGTAATAAAAACAAAATACAACATACAATAAAAACACGCGATTTATTTTCGTATCGATCCTCGCAGATACGCAAAGCGGACTATCTTGAATACGAAAACAAAATGTCATCAGTGCCCTAGTTGCTACATAACAAACACGGAACGCAAGACTGCGCGCGCGCCCGTCATAAACGCACGCGGTTCGCGCGTGCGCGAGATATCAACATAGAGTAGGGAAAGATCAGAGGGGTACTGGTACAAGTTTTTGCATCTATTTGATTGCGGAAAAATAAATTTTAGATTGTACTGACACTGAAACAGTGCAGTTTGGAGACAGAGATGGGAAACAATCTTATTCCACACAAATTAAAGTTCATTTTAACGTGACCGAGTAGTTTTCTCGGTGATAAAATCTTGCACTAGGCCCAGACATTTGCACTAGGTTCATTCTTACGCGAAAAATAATATTGAACTGATACAAAAGGTATTTGCGAATTTTCTTTCGTTCATTATCTTCTGTATCACTTTTTTCTGATAAGAAACAAATGACGCATGACTCATTTAGGTATCTTATATTATTATGTTGAGTGTTTACATATTATTGCGACTTCGCAAAATCACGCATTATGTTAAACATCAGCCTACTTGTAATTTTGTATGAGCACTTTTTAATGATCCGAAAAAAAACAACGATTATGGATCATCATATTATCAATTTCATAATATCTTGAAATTTAGTTTTGAAATAATAATCCATATAATATACTGTTATTATCGGCCGAAAAAAGCAAATAACATTTATCAGAATTTAATCCACGAAGAAACATCTATACCAAGAAAAGATTCAACAAACAAGTCGCAGGAGTTGTTTGCTTGGACGACATGCAGTTATCATCACATAACAAACAAAAATAAACTTTATTTCAATTCAAATACAGTTTATTTTATAGGCAGTTGGTGTTAAAAAGTGCGTCAACATTATCTATCTATCAAGTGGGGGTGTCGGTGACATTATTGACTCCTGCTTCTGGAGTGAGGGCAAGAAGTATGACGTCAGAAAGTCCCTCCATTACTTTGTTTATAATAAAGTTAATACTAGCCAGTCACGAGAACTTCGCGAGGGGTCTGACGTCAAACAACATAATAAAATTTAAACTATTTCGATAAGCCAGCCCTTTTATCGCAATTTCAACATCACTGCTCTCAAAACGGTGAAGGAAAACATCGTGACGAACGGTTTCCTCACGGTGTCAATATAACATAGGTCCTAGAACAAAAAAATCTTAAGGCATGGGACTAGATGTGACATCTAACTACCCTCAACGAGCCCGTGTCGTGGCTTACATACAGGGTGTAAACGCACTCTTCACGAAGTCGTCAACCAAGCATTCTGCACATCAAACTAAGTAACTTTACGCAAAAACTTTTGCTGGGAAACGACTTTTTTTTTTGGGATGAAAAATCATGTTTTACGTAGGACTCAATGTAACGCACTCAGAACATTGTGCGGATGGATGGATTGAATAGAACGGGGGTCGTGGAGGGGTTTAAAGTAAAAATCTTACTTTAAAATCATGTATTGTAAAAAAACTTGCGAAAAACTTGGAATTTTGACCCCCAATATCTCCGTAACTAGAAGGTTAAGGTATGATCTAGAGCAAAAAAATGATCGCATTAACGGGGAGAATAGGTGCCTTTCGGCTTCGTTAAGGTCTTTTTACACCCTTTAATTATGGGATCCTAGGGTGGGCACATCACAGGCTGATTAGGTATGCTACCTCTTCTAGGTACATTGAAAGCATCTAGGCAAACTTCTTTTCCTCATACATTAAATATTCCGCCAAGGAAAACTCAACAAGGTATCACGAATTGCTTATCAGAATTACCTTCACGCATCTTGCGGTTCAAAACAGGTCAATTATCACACGCTTACATAACCCGTAGAAGGAAATTGTACTGATAACTACGATTCACTCTATTTGTATTGTACAGTCATAAGCTCTTATAAGTACACACTTTGCAGCTTATAAATATGATTTTCCCTTTCTGTATGGATTGCAATTCCATGTTGTGACAAATAATAATAAATAGCATTTTGGAACCCATATCCATACTAATATTATAAATGCGAAAGTAACTCTGTTTGTTTGCTACCTTTTCTCGACTAAACAGCCGATCGGATCGTAATGAAATTTGGCGAGGAGATAGATTATTTCCTGGGGAAGGACATAGGCTATCTTTCTTTTCCTAACTCTTACTCATCAAAATTACCACGCGAACGAAGTCGCGGGCTAGTTTATTATGAAATAGGTCTTATCTCAAAGTCGCCATCAGTATTCCGCGACAAAATTGCTTTACAATTTTGGCATACATATTGGTGCTCGCAACTGTACCTACTTAGCGTGACAACCAATGATTATTAATATAGTTAAGATAAAATAAAGTACCCCCTGTATCGGAAGGTTAATATCATCAGATTAGCATTTGTTTTCGCTATTTTTTTATGAATAGGAAATTTCCATGACCTTATCAGTACTTCGATGTCCTTATGATATGAGAGTGATAGCAAGTTGCTACCCAGTGATAGATGATTGCTGAATTTACTTTTATAAAAAAATACCAACTCTGGATTGGACTTGTTTGCTGTTGAATGGAAGACGATAATGTTAGAATATTTGTGGTTCTGTGAGAAGACCGAATAATAGGATAACTTCATTTAGTATTAATGGCTTATGCTGTACTAAATATAATAAATAAATAAATTCCTTTTTCTGCTGACTACAGACTAAATGAGAACTTTTCGCATTCAAAGAATCTATCAAAAATATCAAAGTAGCCCACTGTCAGATAATACTACATTTGCAATTGTGATTGTTTTGAGGAAAATTGCACTTTTCTTTGCCTGAAAATCATCCTATCTATGTGCTTAATGACTGCAAAGTTGCACAATTCAATGGCAATGTTTTTAGGCCTAAAACGTTGTTTCGAAAAAAAACAACTTAGTTTTCTTTATTATTATACTGTGCATATAGCACACTTCTTCCAACTGCGCCTATATAACTGTAGAATAAGAAATCAATACCTAAAGAGGTAACTAGCACTACCAGTTTGCACGTGACAAGTTTACCATATTAGTATATTAAGTGTGCCACGAGCATCTTTGTCTCTCTGTATTGAAAAAAAACAGACAAATTATTATAATTCTACATGTTGTATAGGAGCAATTAATATGAATAGACATCCTGTGTGGTGTAGGTCTTTTTTTTATGGATAGGAAATCATCAAATAACTCCTCCCGCTCTGGGTGGAGTGGGAGGGAGTGTCAGACTTTTACAGACTAAAACCCATCCATGTTCCTTCTTTGCCCTTGTGTTCCAGGGCCGCGGTATCTCTTTCGAACAGTCCCGCAGCCCACGAACAGTCCCGCAGCCCGTGGTGTAGGTCTTACAAAGAAAAATATTGTCACGGGATCTCTCTAGCATGCATATGCATAGCAGCATAATATCTGTCTCTCATAGAGCGGAGGCCTGTGTCCCAGCAGTTCCCACTGCTGGGACACAGGCCCAGGCACAGGTAGGGAGGGTGTGTGCTACCACGGGGGCTCGGTGCGGGTTGATCTCCCTAGCCTAAGTTATTAGTTACCCTTGGCTTTTTAGTTACCCTTGGTTTTCTAGTTACCCTTGGTTTTTTAGTTACCCTTGATTTTTAGTTACCCTTGGTTTTTTAGTTACCCGTGGTTTTTTAGTTACCCTTGGTTTTTTAGTTACCCTTGGTTTTTTAGTTACCCTTAGAAAATGGAAGGTATAGCTACTGCAATATCATTGTCCTGTTCGGGGTACTTAACAAAGAACTTTAAATTATCATGACACTATTAAACAAGAGCGTAATAAATCACAAATAGACAATCATTTGTTGCGCATCAAACGCAGCTGTGATCATTGTGAGTGCACAGATGGTCAATTGAGTGATTGAGCCGATTCACCAATTGATCGCTGATTGGTCAATTTAAAAGATGTATGTTCTCGATAGTTTGAATTACTTGCATTATTGTAGGATACATTATTAAGCAACATTAAGATACAGGTCAGAAAGGCAGTCGCTCCATGTAAAATACTGGTACTCAGCTGCTTCCGGTTAGACTTGAAGCCGACCAAAACATAGTTGGGAAAAAGCTAGGCAGATGATGATGAAAATACTGGGGCAAATATTATTATTATTGTTTTTTTTTATAAGAAATAAATTTGATACTTTTAATTACCTCGTTGGTCGCAAGCGCGACTGCTGAGCGTGAGCTCCTAGGTTCGATTTCCAGGTCGGGCAAAGCGTTACTGGGGTTTTCCATCAGGAATGTGGATGTACTATTGGGTGCACCTCTGCCTAACCCTTCGGGGATTACAGGCGTGATGTTATGTTAACATTGATACTTAGCAACAACTTTTAATCGCATAAGATATTAAAAAAACCTCTGTGTCATAAAAATAAATTACTGCAAATCACTTATTGCTGTTGTCATTAGTACTATGACTAAGTCAATAAGTATTAATTTATATCTCTAGGTAAATAAAACCTTATCAGGCCCCCAGCTGGGTGGAACTATAATCTGTATGTTTATCTATTTTAATTTGTGATCACATACCAAAAAGAAAAAACATGATATCTTTTGTAAATCGATTAAAAATATGACAAAACGAAAGCCATGAGGCGATGCAAATTTAACCATATTCTTATGTCAGTATGGTTCTTTATCCATTCTCAAGGATCTGTTGCCCAAAATAACTAACCCAAAAGCCTGAGTTCCGATGCCAACAAGTTTAAAAGTAAAAGCTGTCCATGATTTTACTTTGTAAACGTTCTTGAAACAATTGTTTAAAACCAGTTGTCAGCTTGATACGAAGCGGAGGAGTGACCCAGTTCCCTTCAGGGGCGCGACCACTGACCACGTGGTTTTTGGCGTCATCTTGAAAAATATTCTTGAGAAGAATATTCTTGAAAAAGGCTTATTATCCTTACATAAACTAAAATGTGTAAGTACTAAGTACGGAATAGATTTTGTTACCCTAAAGTAAAAGTACCTAAGTTGTTTATTTTGGGTAAGATACCTCGATAAGGATAACAAAACATAAATTCGCATAAATTATCTTTAGACCCAAATGAGACAGAAACAAATGAAAGAGACGTCGCTTCTTTTTTTTAAAAAACACAACACATTCTTTATCAAATTCCTGCGATGATTAGAAGTCTATTTTAGAAGCACTATCTAAACAGTTTTAGTTTCCTTACTAATCTTTATCTACACAATAAAACTTCAAGTGGTCCTATGTATAATTTCCCTCAAAGTCAAATGATTGTATTGAAACTGTAGGTAGACAAGATAGTGAGTATGATCACCTGATCGGTAATGAGCTAGCAACACTCAAAACAAACGTCACTATGATTAACTTCACTCTTTGGAGTTTGAACGGACCACGGTGCAGCTGCGTGGGATGTGACTTTATCATACTACTTTTCAAATCGGAAGATGTAACTCCAACCTCGTTAAGTGAAACAGCAGCGGGGTGTAGTTGTGTAGCTGTGTCACAAACTATGCTCCACCTCCTATCCTGCTCTCTTAGCCCAAAAACATTCAGCCGAAGTGACCTTTGTGCTGCCACAGAATACGCGATGGAAGTGGCAAAGTTCTGGGCTAACAAAATATAAACACTGTCGTGCCAGCGACACGAAGAAGATTCTTCGTTTCTGGAGGATACGTGGAGGTCGAACTCGAAGCTGACATAAAAGTTGGATGTGGTCGCGTTTGGCAAAGTAATGAGGCTGCCAACTAAATTGCAGTCTTGCCTAGTACTAATCTAGCCGATCTATTCATGACTGCATACCTACTGTGATCATGTATACGAGAGCATATGAAAGTGTAACGAAGTACAGGCTGTACTAACCCTTCAAACTAAATTGTAAAAATAAAAAATCTCACTACAACCTTTTCTAATAGTATAGATATTATTCGTAAATAGTTACAATCTATTTATAAACTATTTACTTAATTTGCGAGTTATTTCCGTTCAATTCATCAGTGATTACATCAGAGTTCAATTCTTACTAATAGGCGAGAGAGAGTGTGACCTTTGACCGCGACTGGCGATATTGTCTATAACACGAACGAGCTGATACTCATATCTAGTTCCTACTACACGTGTGCGATATGGTGAAATAGAAATTAGTAGGTAATACATAATTCGTATTTTTACGGAACGACGACGACTACTGTTATAGCGTGCAATTTAAGTGGCTTGTACTGGTAGGACGGTTTATTGTGTGTAAACTGTCTCGTTGGTCCAGTGGTCGCAAGTGCGATTGGTGAGCAAGAGAGGTCCTGAGTTCGATTTCCGGGTCGGAAAATGTTATGGTTTTTCCATAAGGAATTTCCTAGTAGCAGCCACGGAGCGTGTTTATGGCAATAAGCTCGCCCCCTATTAAATCTGACTTGAACATAACCGGCGAAATGTCAGTGTACTATTAGGTACACCTCTGCCTAACCCTTCCGGGATTACAGGCGAGAGGTTAAGGTGTATTATAAAATATACTACTAACTGTACCAGATTGTTATAATACGTAAAGTAAACAAGACTAATCTATTTTGGGACTTCAGATAATAATTGCGAGTTCTAGATACAAATTCGACCTAAACATGACGAAACTGGGAACGATAAAAACTTCAGAATCTCAATTGACGTCAAAGCTTTCTTAACAATATCATTTATGGGACGTGAGTACATCAATCATTGTGCCGATAGTCGTGTCGGCCAATGGCTTAGTAGCCAATAGCCTCGACAACTTCTAAGGAGGCTTTCGCTTGTCAGCTTGATTCAGAAAGCAGTACTTCTGGACAGAGCGCGTATCGTTAGGAGGTTCCTCTCTCAAGAGCCCTGACCACCGGTAGCTCGGACTCTGTTCCTGATGCCGGTGGGCTACTATTTTTTATATTTTTAAATATTTTTTATATAATTTTTATTAATAAAAATATTTAAAATTGGAAATAATTTTATAAAAATAAATAAAGGAAATAATAAAATCATTTACTAAAGTCATATAATCGCTTATAAGATGCATTAGTTTCTCTTGAACTCATGTTATACAAATAACGGGTCCGATCTTTAAACTCGTATGGACAGGGAAACAAGTTATTGGCTGCAAAACTGCAGTAACTTGCAACCCGCTTCCTTTACAAGACCACATTCTGAGATTTCTTATAACTACACATAAGATAAGATACATTATAAGTCTCTAGAAATTCTAATTGATAATGATCTCACGATAATGTCATCATAGCGGTAATTTAACGAGCCATCTAGCCATCGTGAACGAATCCCTTTTTATTATAAACATTGTGAAAAGCCTTTTTCAATTGTGAAAGGAGCTCGTGGCTAAATAATAACAGCCGCTCCGATCGATCTTTAGGTTAAGCTGTGCTCGCCTAGGTTAGTCTGTGGATAGGTGACCACCCATTACATACCGAGTTTCCTCCGTGCCTCGGAAAGCGCGTTAAGCCGTTGGTTCCGGCTGTCATTTGTAGATCTTTGACAGTCGTTAGGTAGTCAGTGGCCCAACCAGTCTTACCAAGGGGTATCGTATTACCCAGTACTAACTGGGTTGTGGAGGTCAGATAGGCAGTCGCTCCTTGTAAAATACTGGTATTCAACTGCATCCGGTTAGACTGGAAGCCCACCATAACGTAGTTGGGAAAAGGCTAGGCAGATGATTGTGAAAACACTTAAGACAAATGCACCACAATACTAAACGCCTCCCAACTAAGACACTATCTTAGTAGGTCATTTATGACCACCAATCTACAAAACTGCTCTTCTGTAAAGATAAAATGTCAAAGTACTCACCATCAAAGTAGAATTTCAGCCTATTAGCGTAGACGTTCGTGATTGGGATGCCGAGTAACTCAGCCACAGGATCGATGAGACTCCGGAACCCGCCGGAGACCAGGTACACCACCACTCCTCGTTCGTGAAGCTCTTTTACTAGGTCCCTGGAAGAATAAAAGCTTATTAGATGCGGGTATCCAAAATCTAGAAGGACCGTGTAATAAAGGCTGGAGGAGAAATGTATGCGTGGTACAATCTGTCAAATTTCTGCAATATATTTGCAACTTTATCGTTAAAGCATTAGGTTCAAGGTTGATTGGGAAAATTTGACAGTTTCGGGCAGCTTGATGTGCTGGCGTCTGTACCATACGGTTCGAATCACCATGGCAGATATCATAACAGACGGCATATGTTTTATTCAACTTTATATGAGACATCTAAAGTTACCCTATTGAATGTAAAGTTAGAAGTCTAAAGTTACCCTTGTGAGTGTAAAAGACAACTGAAATTACCCTTGCAGGTGTGAGATACTTTTTTTTTTACGGATGGGAAATCATCAAATAACTCCTCCCGCTCTTGGTGTCAGACTTTTGTGGGTTTGAGATACCTTAATTTACCCTTATAAGTAAAAAATTATACATCTAAAGTTACTCGTATTGTTGTCAAATGAGACATCTAAAAATTTATGATCTAAAGTATCTCGCTGAAAACGAAAGAAATAATTTGGCAGGAATTGGGTTTCTTCGAAATTGCGTCACGGAACGCCAATCGAATTGCATCTAAACATCGCTAAATATAAAATAATTACGACTGTCGGTACTTTAGATAATTAATTTCTATATAGACGTCAAATTCGTCAAAACAAAGACAACAAATGTATTATCACATGTCATGCCAGTCACACTTCAATATCGCTTGACCGCTACATATTTATCTGATTACCCGCTATATCGTTATCAACAAAGGCTCGTTTCTTTATTAGCTGATAAAGAAACTGGCAGAAACAAGACCTCATATTCTGGAATGATGCAGAATTATAAGAAGCATAATCAGCCTTTAATGTTGGCTTCCTCTGGTCAGATTGGTGGAAATACGAGCATCGATTAGTGACAGATTTCATAATCATTGCGACTCTAATAACATAACATCACGCCTTTAATCCCTGAAGGGTTAGGCAGAGGTGTACCTAAAAGTACATCCACATTTCGCCAGTTATGTAATAGGGGCCTATTGCCATCAACCGGGCACAAATACAAACTCCGTGGCTGCTACTGAGAAATTCCTGATGGCAAAACCCAGTATCACTTGCCCTACCTAGGAATCGAAACCAGGACCTCATGCTCAGCAGTCGCGCTTGCGACCACTAGACCCATGAGGCAGTCAAGTTTCGACTCTAATCTAGTTTATAAAAATTCAGGCTAATCATCGTTCTAGAATATGTGTCGTAAGAAACGAAATTGTCGAAAAATAAACAAATAAGACAGGGGTCAACATGCAACTACGCACGCGAAATTTGTCACAAAATGTTTGGTTTGAGTAAGTATTGAGGTCAGGAAATTGAAGATAACGCGAGGCTCTGAAGCGGAGATATCTAGTTACGTTCTCTTGTTATTTTACGGATCACGAGGGAAGCTGATGATATAATTTTATGCATTTATATTTTTTTTTAATAAAATTAGTTTTTTGTTTTCAATGCGAAACTGTAGATAAAAATTAATTTGTTTTTTACTAAGGACACTAAAGGCAGTTATAATCGATTCTGCTAAGTCGAAGCACCCTATACCGAGATAAAATACGCAATTAGCAACTAAAACAATATTTATAAACAAAACAAAGTCTTAAAAGATTACTTTTTATGTCACTAAGATTCTTAGAACTAAAAATAAACTGAACACAATAAAAAGCCATCTTGAGTCATAAGTCATACTCATAACAACACAAATGACGAAGTTCTAGTTTCAAAGAAAAACTAAATGCCATCATAGCCGTTATTTAATATAGGTATGTAGATATAAAATTATAGTACAATCAATGCTTATCAGTACCTAAGTAATTGCAAATGGCGATATGCCAGTTGCCATGACACTTATATACCCATATAAGCGTCATGGCAACATGGCAATCAGATAGTCGAATCAAGAACTACGAGGTGCTGGTTCTACTCTTATGTACTCTGAGTTGCTATTACCAAATATTTGTGCCCGGTTGGTAGACTATTTCATGGGGCTTAAACTTAGCTTGCAACATGAGGGTAGATTATAGGAAAACCTCTGCCTAACTCTTCGTGGAAAAGGCGTGGTGATGATATTCTGTTGTATCATCATTCTCTTGCCCTTATCTCAATTTATTTGGGGTCGGCCTAGCATGACTTCTTCTTCTATATTTAAAAATAATAAATAATCTAAATAAACTTAAACTTACGCTACTCCAGGAGTGAGGTGAATAGGGAAGGTTTCTAGGAACTCTCTGATCTGTGAGACACTTGGTCTGATGATGTCCAGCCTCTTCTTCAGAGCTTCTTGGAAGGTCATGGCACCTCCCATAGCCTCGGCCGTCCTGAAGAAACATAAAAAATTAAATAACTTTTATAATTTGTCCTCCTTTTATTTTTAACCAACTTTAAAAAAAGGAGGTGGTAATTTTTTTAATATTTCGTTGAATCAAGTTATTAAATGGTTGTTTTCTATTGTTTTGATGGGTATTTACGTGTTTTCTGTTTAATTCATGATAACGTCGGTAAAATACACAGAATTCTGTTATCAGCGGGGAAGCTAAGAGTAGGTAAACGAAAATTAAGAAAACAAGATTTACAAAATAAACAAGTAAGGAAAAACCTAGCCAAGTTCGGCACCGTTCGGAGAAACATAAATATTTGACGTATATCGGTTAGTAAATATTTATTTAGGAATATTGACATAATTTCATAGAGCTCGCTCTTACGTTAAGAATAATTTTGCTGCTGGATTTTTTTTGCCAATCATAACTATTTGACATCAATAGTACCTTAAACTCTTTCGTCTAAGATACCTATTTCTGTGCAGTTTGAAGGGATCTGGTGTGTTCTGTAGCTTCTGCATACCCTCATGGAAAAAGGCGTGAGTTTATGTAAGAATATATCCCTATCTTCAGACTGCTTTCAATACGGAAATAATATGATATTGCAAATTTTATAAAAAAAAATCTAAGGCCACGGATCAGACAAGGAATTATGGAATTACGCAGATTGTCGCACGATAACAAAGACATGGCAAGATAAACACGAGTTAGATTGATAATTTATCAGCTGTTTACAATCGTATTGATCAGCTGATTGCATTTGTCCATGCACATGCGATATCACAGTGTTTTGCGCCCAATATTTTGTTAGTAAACGGCACAAAGCGTAATTTGAAAGATATGCGTAGTTTATTTGCGATCTAGATAGACTGAATGTAGAATAAGACACTAAAGCTGAATTTCAAATGATGTTGGGTGAATAGAAAAAAGGTTTCATTAAACCCATTATTTGTCAAGCGGATGTGGCGAACCATTGGAATTCTGAGGGTTCTAGGAAAAATAAAAGCGCAGCTAGCTGAGTAGCTCTGCGGTTTTATTTACCTATCCTAGACTTAAAATCCTAGACACAAAAGTTGAATGATTTTTACACGAATTTAAGCAAAACCAGAGTTAATTGAACTTTACCACCATTCGGTATTTTCTGAAAGTCTGCATTCATATAATTTTTTAAACTTCAGTGGATCTACCCAAAGCCTATAACAAAAAGCCTTCTTCAAATAATCAGAATTTGTATCTAAATCGTAAACAATGTATAACACAAGGTTCAATCTTTGATTAAAACTTCTCAATTGCGTATTATTCCAAGGTGCTGATATGCAGTAATTGTTTTTGTCATTTCAAGATGATTACAATCAGTAACTGCACTGCCTCGATGATAGGGAAAATAATCAACCTTCAAGATATTTATGATCCGATTTCCATTTTCCGAACAAAAAAAAAAACTCTCTCGCAGTTTTAACCACAAGAACTTGGCTCTACCTTTCAAAACATTTTTTTTCTATAGTATTTGCTTTTTATTTTTGGATTTTTTTCAAGCTAAAAGAATAAATCTTAGAATACTCACAGCCTCTTAACTTCATCTCCTTTTCCGCAGAACCTGGCAAGCTCGTCAATTCCCTCGTCTTTGATGACTGTGGAGTCCACATCGAAGCAGACGCAGTCAGCGGTACGGAACAGCTCCTTGATAGACTGCTGGGGCGACATGACGCTGATGGAAACCAGCGACAGGGTCTTCAGGGTCGCGTACTGGATGTTGGTCTTCAGACTGTTGACAAAAAGACACCGTAAAACAACTAGAAAATTAACCACAGTTTAATTTTTCACTCTCAAATGTTGTAGCAGTATTGAAATAAACAAGTTCCCTTACGTGACCAAATTAACACATGCAAATTCGATTGGGTTTATTTGGATCGACTGTAAACAAGCAGGTATTTTTGGAGTGAATATGTATTAGTTCATTAACTAAAACGCGAAAACAATCGCTTGGCTTAACCCTCTAAATTCAATATTGCGTAACCCCAATACGCGGGGTTTTTAAAGTTTCGTCAATAAAAACTAAATCAATCACCATTGAATAACACTTTGAATGAGGCGCGCCATGATGAGACTACTCGATTGAATGGTGGCTTCTCAATAATTGGTGATACTTTATACCATGAATTTATGACTGCACTCGAATAACCAAACAAGTTTACGTGTGCAAAATACACAAGGATGAAGGCGAAAACAATTTATCTTTATTGTTTACTATTAGGTTATTGTCATCACATGATGCTGTCATGAGATGTTAGAATCTTAGAACTTATCAAAAAGGTGAAGTTCAATATCAAAGTTGCGCATGCGCACGGGGCGTCCGCAAAAGGAGGTTTGTGTGCAAAATGTATGGAGCGCAAACCTAAAACTGCGAAATGTACCAATTTCGTTTAATTTTCGTTTCTTGTTATTTTAATATTTAGATCAGCGTAAGTGATAAGTTGATAACGAAGTGGTGTTATTAAAAAAATATTAGTGGGCGCGATGCGATTTATATTTGTAAAATCCTACAAATAATTGGGGCGTGGTTTTTTTATTTACGCACTAGCTGTTGCCCACGACTTGGTTCACGAGGAAATTTTGAGGTAAACGAGTGAGAAAAAAAAGTAGCTTATGCGCTATTCCAGACTATAATCTATCTCAGGGCCAAATTTCACCTACTATGCAAAAAATATATAAAAGCCTCAGACCGAAATAACCGGTATATTTTACCAACCCATAAGTATGTTGAAAACATAATGTATATTTTTACGATACCTTGAACCGGAGACCAAACAGCACAGTGTTAACAATATGAATTTTACACCGCAGTAATTGAAATAATTCATATTTCCTTATTAAAACTTGGCTTTTATACACTGAAAACCACTAAAATAGGGCAACACCCGATACCAATTGGTGGTACAATCGAGTACAAAATGTGGTTAGGTGACCTAATTTTGTCTATTTCATTTGTCTATTTAATTTGTCTATGGTAGGTTTGGTAGCCAAAAATGCTGTAGCAACTGATTATTTTTTTTAATTAAATATTTTACGACTGAATTGAAGAAGCAATAAAAAAAACGAAAAAAAATCACAATGCTACTTTTTGTTTCGGATCAGTGTATCTACGAAGGTAAGCAACTAAAACTTTACGCAGAAATTACATTCGAACAGGTAACGAAACCACGGTACATACGTTTTTCAAAGTACTTCACATTTTGCTTATTCTAGAAAATGTGGATGCACTAGTGTCACAGTATAATATAAATATAGGTAGTAACGTTATGAACTTAGCGATTGTGGACTACACTCTGTCGTTGACTTGACAATGAGTTATATGAGACGCTAGAAAATGCATTTTATGCATATTTCCAGCGTTCTCAGAACAAGAAATAACAAGTATTGTAATAATAAGTATTGTGGTAAAACAATGGTACCAAGCAATTAACAGTAATTAATTGACAAGTCCATTAAGTTGAACATTTTTAGAACCGTAATAATTGCTGGCAAAATTATTTTAAATCAATAAAGAATTTTAATTCATGCGCATGCACATAACCCGTTTTAAAAATTTCTACCTGTAAAGGGCCATCTTCGTTGAGTCTTCGTTTTTTACTAACCAAAATTTCAATGAGCTGTTGCACTAAAATCGACTTGTATCGATCGTTATTTACTTATCTTCCGTTTAAGGTTAATAGAGCAATAAGACCCACTTGGCGGGAGACACCGAGAACACGCCTTCGTCGAGAGTGATATCACTTAATAACGCACATTGACGCGCTTATCGACTTATATCCACAAGACTCGCAGAGATAAACTGTAATGCGAGCTGCAGCACTACCATCTGAGAGCTACGTACTATGAACGACGTCACAACACTGTCTTTCGTACAAAGAAGTACGGCCAGACGAAGAGTACGCTGTGAATTGAAACCGTAAACCTATACCTATCTCGCTCGCTCGCAATAGCAGCGTATGGAATATTTTGTGGAACCACTTGTTTTGCAGATTGCGTCGGGTGCAAAAGCGATAAACTTTTTATGATAAAAATATTATTTTCGTTAATAAAACGCAAAATAATACACAAGAGGGGAAATGCCTTGACGCAGACGATAAAAACGGAACAAATATTTACATTATTTAGAAACATAATTTCTTACAATAAGAAATAAATATCAATCCTATAAGTGGAAAGCATGTATTAACTGCTACGGTATAAATGGTTTGGCATCGTCATAATTACCCACAAATCTATAATAATTATAATTTAAATACATACTACAATTTCAAAACTGAAAAATCTAGAACATTTTTGTATTAACAAACTTATGTATTTATGTATACCTATCATTTATAGAATACGTGTTCAAAAACGATTGTTTCAAGGTTTTCTTCTTTTATAGAATTTATTTCGAAAAATATGTTCCGACTTTTGCTTCTAAGTGTACCATGTATTTTTAGAAAAATTAGATAAATGTTAAGGACCTTCTGAATTATATTATTCAAACAAACAAATCAAGCAAACAAAACATAATTTTTCATGAATTACAGAAACAAGTCATTTCGTAAGAAAAAAAAACAGAATTGTGGTACTTCTAGCGTTCGTTTTATAAAGTGGTACTTTATTATGACGCGCAGTCGGCGCAGTGGTACTTTTAGTGACGCGTAGTGGGTGTGTCTAGTGTTATCAAATACAGCTGGTACTCGTAGCGCCGGCTTATTGACATTATGATATATGAACCCAGGAATTCCCAGACAACATTTGGTAACTAAGCAGGCACTTATTTATGTCTTTTATTTGACCATAATGCCACTTTGATTTATTATTTTAATAATGATTTAAGCACTATACATGTATAGTGGAAGGAATAATTGCTCTAATAAAGATTTGAGCAACCAATATTAATTTTGCAAAATAGTTTGCAGCTACAAATTACCCGTTTCGATCCGTTTTTTTGCCAGTTTATTAGAAAACGGATCAAAAGATTTAACAAATATTTTTAAAATAAGGATACATACATAAATATTCAACATCAAAACTATAATAATATTTAATGACTAATTAATTCTATTTTTTACCTGATTATTGTTATTATTTTCAACTTATAATTGCTTACACACGAGGTTATCATATTATTATCACCGCCAGTCGGCTGCCGCACGCCTCCAGCGCATGACTTTTATTTACTGTTTGTTCATTGATGATAATTAATATATTTGAACCATAGATAATGATGAAATGTATGTAATTTTAAATCTTGTTACATGTGCATCTCATGAAATACATAGATTCCATTTATTGTAGTGGAATATACCTATGGTGATATTATACCTACATAGAATATTAATGTGTAGGTACCTAATCTGTAGAATATTAATACAAGGATTGTACCAGGTCGCCTTCTGCAGTTTCTGCCTACCCACTGGATAGAAGGCGTGAGTTTATGATGTATGATCTGTAAAGGCTGTATTTTTGAGAGATTTGGCAGCTATGGCATTCAGAAGGGAAGAAAGAAATTAAGTTAGAAATCTATCTTAATTATACATTATACTTAGCTCATTAAACCTGTATTAGTGCTAAAATCAATCACCACAATATAATATAACATCACACCTGTAATCCCCGATGGGTTAGGCAGAGGTGTACTTAATAGTACTTACAACCACATTTCACCAGTTAGGGTTAAGTCCCATGAAATAGGTGGCGAGCCTATTGTCATCAACTGGAACAAATCCAGATTCCGTGGCTGCTACTGAGAAATTCCTGATGGAAAACCCCAATAACAGTTTGCCCGGACCCGCGAATCGAACCCAGGATGTCATGCACAGCAGTCGCAGTAATTATTCATTACTGCCAGAGTTCCCCATTAAAAACCGGCCAAGTGCTAGTCGGACTCGCGTATGAAGGGTTCCGTACCGTCTAAGTAGGAAATAAGGAGCCATTTTACATTTATTTTTATAATTTTTTGTTAGGGTGGCAACAGAAATATACATTCTGTGAAAATTTCATCTGTCTACCTGTTACGATCATGAGATACAGCCCGCTGACAGACAGACGGACGGATATACAGTGGAGGCTTAGTAATAGGATCCCGTTGGTTACCCTTATGGAACCATTACAGAACAATAATCCCTTCTGTGTACTGTAGTCTAGACATTTGTCATAAATAAAATGTTGCTCTCCAACATTGTAAACAGTACCTAGTTACTTGATTTCTACAGAATGTTATAACAAAAGAGTTAGCAATTTATAACCGGCAGTCATGATAACTCACACACTTGGCAAGACTTAATCATTCTGAATATTTCAGCTACTTATTTATTTTCGTTTATTCATTTTTCTTACTTACTAGTTACATTTTTAAATATTTTTATCAACAAAAATTATATAAAAAACTTTTTAAAATATAAAAAATAGTAGCCCACCGGTATCGGAAACAGGGTCCAATCAGCTACTTTATTATTATACCACAAGTATTTACAGTTATCTATCCTTTGGCTAATTTAATTTAAATAGTGACTTATAAACAATACACATGAATACCTATTTTTTATTACAATAAAGGATTTCAGATATGACAATAATTCAAATTATTATTTGAACTTAGAAAAGTAAGTAAGAAAAAGAGTGTCATTAGAAAAGTGCACCATCATGAAGAGTGTATCAAAAAGGATTTACATAATCAATACCATGCCATAATTGTTCCTAAATCCGAAAATATCAAAAAGGCTTAAAATAATCAAAATCATGTCAACATAGTGTGATAACTTTGAAAACTGAATTTATCTGGTATACATTGGTTCTTAAAGCTGTTGGCAATCTCAAATGTGACACTATCTGTGTGCAGATATATTTCCCAAGTAGGAGGCCAATAAGAGCTATCTACAGAGTCACACGCACCTAATTAAAATGAATATTTTACCAGTATATTTATTTTGTAAACATTCATTAAACGTGCCATATACGGACAGATTAAAGTTTTGCACACTACATTGGTACTTCTATTATTGTTTTGTTTTGATATTAAAAATAACATTGAAAAAGTACCACTTCAGATAATATTGGAAAAAATAACAATTTGCTTTCCTTCAATACAGGGTGTAAACAGACCCTTCACGAACCCGTCAACCAAGCATTCTGTACATCAAACTAAGTAACTTTAAGTAAAAATTATTGCTGGGAAACGACTTTTTTTTTTGGGGTGAAAAATTACGTTTTACGGTAAAACTCAATGAAATGGACTCAAAATATTGTGCTGATGGATGGATTGAATAATACGGGGGTCTGATAGGTGTTTAAAGTAAAAAAAATACATTAGAAACATGTATTTTAAAAAAAACTTGTGAAAAACTTGGAACTTTGACCCCCAATATCTTCGTAACTAGAAGGTTCCCAGGTATGGTCTAAAACAAAAAAATGATCGCAATAACGGGGAGAACAAGTACCCTTCGGCTTCGTTAAGGGTCTTTTTACACCCTTTATATTTCTTATAATAGCTCTAATGAAAGTGAAGAGAAATGGTTTTTCATACAAACTCTTTCTCAGTTGTCACTGAATTTCATCAACATTTTAATTGAAGTTTCCACTTATTACTTTAAAAGACATTGAAATTGAAACACTTTTACACAAGAACACTTACTTTGGCTTGAATCACGTGCATGAATAGCCTTTTTCTTTGGCTGGATATTTTTGTTTCTATTTATAAAAAGGTTTATTGTAAATGGTCAATTGGAGTCTATTGTATGTACTACGTTCAGCAACTCACCTCTAGAATAATAAACCAGCCTCAACCACCTCTATTGCGAGTCTACGTTAATGTACTAGATATTTATGGCACGAGAAACAGCGGCGAATTACTGTCACGACAGCATAATAACATGTTGTGGAACGACCTTCCTAATGAAGGTTAAAATATTCTAAACGCAAGTCATACTTACATTTATGGTTCTAGATAGTTCCAGAAGGTACTCTCTTCAAATTACTTGTTTCTCTTGCTTTTATGGCTCTTATATAATAGTTGTATTTCCGTCCGAATTTTTTTGATGATTTATATCACAAGTTCAAGGTTATCAACGCAAGGATTTGTTAGGATTATTATGTTATTTAAACAATGAAGTCACGATTTAATTTTTTATTAATGTGGATGTATTTTAGGGCCTTCAAAAATAAAATTATCATGGTTGTAATACTAAGTTAAAATCGAAAAGAATTATTTAAATTACGCACCAAACAGTAAAATGCTGGTTTTGAATTTGACGTTTGCACTTTGACATTGATAGTTCACTTCACTGCCGGGTCAAACAAAAAATTGTTCTATTCATGCACTGTCTTGTTAACATAAATATTCATCAAAAATGTAAACTGCAGTAAAAAACAATGTTCGCTGTTTAATAAATAAGCATTTTTATTAACTAATATTCAATATGTTATACTTTTTACTTTTGTTACCTACTTTTATTTCATCACATTATTTTAGTCTAAAACTTTTTATAAATTTGTTTAATTGGTCTGGCAAACATAGCAATTAGCATCAATGAAACTAACGCATCCTTGACGTCCTTTGTCATCAATGCGGCGGGAAAAATAAACTTTTCAATAAACGTTTTATCTGTGCTTTTTAATTTGGTAGCTTTAAGGGCCTTAAAGCACTAAAAACCAAAATCAAGCGATAGTTGCGCTATTTATTTCTTTTAAAGATTACAAAATGAACGTCGTGCCAAGAGAAAAGCGAATAAATTCTAAAGCACTACCGAAATACAAAAACAAAAATGAGTTTGTCAAGAAAGACTCGTCGCTAGGTAAAGTTCACATACTTTCATCAATCAATACTTAGTCGATTTAAAAAATACGAAAAAAAACCTTATTAAGCCATAAATGTCGGCTTTTGCATATTTTCCGCAGGTATAAGAGGTGCAACTTCAATGTTACCGCCTCATCCTTTTAGTGTTTCTAAAGTTATTTCTACGGCGAATAAAGCCCCAAAGTATCAATTCGATAAAGATGAGGTTTCAACGGGGCCTTCCAGAAAGCCTACGATGGGACCACCGCCGGGACCACCAAAAAGTTTTAAACGCAGGTATTTATACGGCCAGTAGGTATATATTAATTTCAGTTTCTAGATTAGTTACCAAGTTGCTACTTACTTAATAAATATGAAAAAAAGTCGAGGGCATAAGTAAGTCCATGGAAATACCCATGTACCTATACCTACTATAAGCCTAAGACTTTTCTGTGTTTTTTACATAAAGATTTATAAAAGTATGTCGTCTTTTTATCACCCTTACCTTTCCCATTGATTATATAATTATTTTTACAAGTAGCAAGACGTATATTCCGACAGTTACTTTTGAATGTAACACTTAACAAGGAAATAGAATTGACTCTAGGCAGGAAACAGGCAGGCAAGAAACCCATATTTTAACTCTTGTTGTCAGAATAATTCACTCGACATCATCTCGTCCCGAATCGTCGTCAGATAGCAGGCCTCGCCCAAGAGTGCTGGCCAGCGATTCTGCCGCAGCCGATACATCCCACGATATGTGCACACCGAAGAACAGACCCACTGCTCTCAGATACATTAGCAGTAGTAGCAGAGGTACATAAAGGGTGTAAAAAGACCCTTAACGAAGCCGAAAGGGACTTGTTCTCCTCGTCATTGTGATCATTTTTTTGTTCCGGACCATACCTGGGAACCTTCTAGTTACGGAGATATTGGGGGTCAAAGTTCCAATTTTTTCACAAGTTTTTTTTAAATAATACTTTTTAAGGTTCTAACTTTACTTCAATTACCTCCATGGCCCGTTTACTATTCAAAGCATCCATCAGCAATAAGTTTTGAGCGCATTATATTGAGTTTTACCGTAAAATGTGATTTTTGTCCCCAAAAAAAAAATCGTTTTCCAGCAATAATTTTTGCGTAGAGTTACTTAGTTGGATGTACAGAATGCTTGGTTAACGGCTTCGTGAAGGGTCCATTTACACCCTGTATAATTATATGTAAGTATTTAAAAATGGAACCATCACCACCTTTTTTTCCAAAACTATTTCACACGAAAATATCATTGCAGCACTCGTCATAATCATCATCATCATTTGAGCCGAAAGACGTCTACAGCTGGACATAGGCCTCCCCCAACGGTCGCCACATTGACCGGTCCCGTGTGACTCGCATGCAGCGGATCCCCGAAACCTTACAAAAATAACTTCCCACAGCTCGATGATATCATGATAGTCTTATTCTTTGAAGTTTTCCACTAGCTACTGTTACTTTGGATCCTGATACCTGTAGTCCAGTATTGTGCACCTTTAAAATATCCAGACTAATGACTATAAACAAATTTATTTGCTAGGTAATTCAAAAAGTACTTCGACTGGCGACGCCATTACGCCAATTTTCTAACTTTTTCAAGTAAGATTTCCTTTGATCAATTTGGACTTGGTGCCAGACCGAGCTTGTCTAGCTGCATTATGGTACACTTAGATCTATGTACTCAAATGTTAGCATATTCCTAGATACGTTGCATCGCTTATTTCTGGATCCAAGCGGTCTGGAACTGACGTCTGACCTGCATAACCCTTGCCCCAAACTAGTTGTGAGCAGACCAAGTTATCGGTGGTTCGAATAATATGGGCCATGTCATTGTGTACTCGTGTGGCTAGGTAAACATCATTTTATCAGTACTAGAAGCTGAACTTTAAAAACTTATCATTCAACCAACGACATAAAAAAAGCAAAAGGCGTTTTATGAAAAGTTTAGATACTTCATGAACTGACTTTATAGGTGTGTGGAATATTCCGACTTTTTTTCTGTTTTAGGTGAAATGCCGAGGTTTTAAAAAAATACAGGACTACTTTCCGATTTATTGGAGATAGTCGAAACGTAGTCCGCATCACGGTTTTTTGACAGCTAACCATCAAACCATTTTGGTGACCAACTGAGCACTGGCAGTCTCTAAAATGGTAGTCTTGGTCTATCAGCCACACGGTAGGTTTAAAAATTGAAAGGACTCACGCGATAGGCCACGTTTTTATGATGATAACAAATGTTTAACCCTGGCAGAGTGTGCAAAATTATGTAAGTGTAGTGGTACCACGTGTTCTTAGTAGGCAAGTACCAAAAAGTGCCATTTCATTCAGATAGCCACTTTAGCTGCCTTGCTATTCGTGTAGAAAAATGTTATCATCTCTACTTATTTTTGATTAGCCAATCAAAAAAGTTCAGTGTATGTCGTAGCCTCGTAGGTAAACTTTTCTACTTCAAAGTCGTAATAATTATAATATTTATCTTTTGTAAAGTTACATCATAATTACGTAGGTAGGTACCAACTAAATTACGAACTCACATCGTATTAACCTTTCGTGTGCCGGAACGTAGATCTAAACGAGACAAAATGACTTTTTAATTGTGTCTGGATACTCGGCATACGAGTGGTTAATAAACTAGGAAATAGGTTTACAGCATAAAAGTCTACCTAAATTTTTACTGGCTATCCTTTGCCACTGAAACAACTTTCGCTATAAAACTCATAGGTACCTACACCTAGTCTATTCGTGGAATCGAATTATCATGCCTTTTTCCTATATAATATTAAGCACCTAGGTATATTATCCGACTGCCCATGCGACCACAAATTCATTTACAATGTGACCTCACTGCTTAACATTTTTAGCTCCACAACATAAATAAGATGAGACTATATTTTTCGTAAGTCTAAAATAGTCATGAATGTAGGTCCTGGGTACTCCCGGGACAATCCCCGTGTTGCTTACCAATTTCATCCGTAAACATGATTATATTAATTTTATCACTAATATATTTTGTATTTAATTGCCTGCCTATTTTTTATGTTATTTCCCTTTTACGTTTCCTCAGAAATCTCCTTGTAGTTGAGTGATTGTGGTAAATACCCGATATAATAACTAAACAATAACAATTTTATAAGGTTGCAAATTGTACTTTACCGCTGTGCCTATCAACATTATCTTCCTGCCGTTGTCCCATTCTACTTGGGGTCGCCGCAACACTTTTCTTCTTCCACTCTTCCCCGTCTGACGTCACAGCGTCATTTACTCCTTTCTGTTCTATATCATTCCTCACACAGTCCTTCCATCTTTTCTTTGGCCTTCCTCTCCCCTCTCCATCCATCAACATTCATATCCATCACTCTTTTTAGTCACATGCGTTTCATCCCTCCTCACCACGTGTCCATACCAAGACAGACCACTCCCCTTCACTTTACCGTCTGTACCTGTTCTTTGAGTAAATGGCAGTCCATCTAGATTTATATTTTTGAAAGGGATCCCTATCCGGGCATCTTTATGATTTTGAATGCCAATGTTAGTTCACGCTTTGGTGTTCATAATGCCCCATTCTTCACCACGCTCTCTTCAGGCAAAATTTAGGCAGCTGGGTGGTCCTGTAAGCTAAATCACTAATCAACTACGCTTCTTTTAAGAGAATCAGAAAGTCAGATTTTTTTTAAATGACTCATTGGGGAGCATCTATAGCTTATTAAAAAGTGCCCCTAAATGAACCAGCTGGTTGTAATAGCTGAGACTAGGCTGAAAACATTGCAACTAAATTATTACATCAGGCAATCATTTCTAGGTGGAAATAGCGGGAATCGCTCTGCAAGATCTACAAGCGTTTCAGCTGTCGACGCCAGTGTGATATTAGGTAACCGTTCTTCATATTATGCGCATGTTACTTAGATAAATTTTGCACACGCTTGAATAAAGAAGTTAATATCTGTCAGCTGACTGTTACGTCTTCTAAACAAAGGACATCTACTTGACCAACAGTTTAGGAATTCTATGTTTTTACAACCGGTATCTAGAAAATCCACGATTTCGACATGTTGTATGGAACCTACATGGATTTATCCTTACTAAAATTTTATGACGTCCGTGTGTATGCGTACGATTCTGGTACACAAATTCTGTTTCTTGATATTCTCAATCGAATCTTAAAAGGGAATATCTATCTAGGTACATCTATATTTTAAATAATTTTTCAGCTATATCAGAAGGCAGAGGCATGGCTCGTGGAGAAATCGGAATAGCAGCAATAGATCTAAGACATCCCCATCTAGTACTTTGTCAATTCAGTGATACCCTACTGTATACCCATACTCTAACGAAAATCAACTTTTTCAATCCCGTTGAGGTAAAGAATTAAGATATTATTAATATTTCAATACCTCCATGCGTTATTCTTTGACTGCCTCGTTGACAGGCTGTCAGTGATCTTAAGCGCTCCTGCTGACTTGAGCTCTTGGGTTCCAATCCCAAGACAGGCAATAGTTGATGGGTTTTCCATACGGAATTTCCTAGTAGCACCCCAAAGCTTAAATTTGTGAAATTTTGATCGATTGATAGCAATAGGATCACCCCCTGTTACATGGGACTCGGGTGTACACAGCTGCTACAGCCATTTGTGGAAACAGCCGTAATGACTGATGACATAACATCACGCCAGTTTCCAATGCATGTATTATTCTTTGAAGCACGTTGTTGAAGATAATGATTTGCACACGTCTTACTAAAGATTGGCAAAAAAACGTTTCTTGACACGTGATTTTAATAGTCGGTTTGCGTCAGGCCCTGTATATGGACCTCCTTACATTTGCATCTTAGACCTATGATCAAGATCATACCAAGGTAAATCCATACTGTGGAATAGATTTACATATTAGCTTATACGTACCTTACGTTTTTGGACATACGGTTTAGTGATCGTAGTGCGGCAGTGTATTTAATTTTCAGTGTTAGCTAAATATTTCACCGTAAGAAGGTTAAGTTTTTTCGCTGCATCCAATTTTTACACAATCTATTTGCCAGTGACATACACGGTTACAAAATCATCGAAATGCAGCCTAAATAATACCTTTTTCTTTTCGTGGCAATGGTTTCTTTTTTTAAATAAGTAGGACCCAGTACTCCAAAACCCAAATTACTGGCATTGCTCAAAATGCCGCTAAGCTAAAGTGGGCTCAGTCCCACTTTAGCTTAGCGGCATTTTGAGCAATGGCCATGTCTGGCCATGTCTGCCGTATACCCGACAAGCTGTGGGCTATTATAACTACGTGGTCCATTGGCCCTGGATCGAAGAATTTGAAAGTACAAGGGGAGAGGCCTTTGCCTAGCTGTGGGATGACACAGGCTAACAGTAGTAACAGAAACAAAACCCAGTAAGTGGCCACGCTAATAGCAGCTTCAGAAGCATACATTAGGTTGTCAAAAATAAAGTTGTATACTTGCATAGCACTTAGGGCTGTCCAGTAAGTGGGACATGTCCTAGACAGCACCGCTCTCACTCACACTGATTATAGTTATTCCTTTCACAGATCATAGTTCCCCACACATTTTGTGAAGGTGTGCAACCGAATCAATTATACCAATTAATAAGGGATCGGTATCCGTTAGTCAACTTGGTGACAGTTCAAAGGAGGCACTTCAATGATGCAGCAGGTCGTCAACATATACAAACTCTGTGCGCTCCACAATACAACGGGGTGTACCTTCAAGTAGTGCATAAGTACGTCAAATATGAATCAATTGATCTAAACTTTTCTATAACTAGTATAATTAAAATTAAATTAAAAAAACCCCCAACGAAAAGATGAAAGAAAAATACCCACTTTCATCCCCCATATATCTAGTAAATGGCTGCACCGATTTTGATAAAACGTATCTAAGAACCATCTCCAAGAAACTAGCTTTAAAAAAAACTGCATCCTAATCGTTTCACTCGTTTAAGAGCTACGGTGCCAGAGGCAGACACACACACACACATTGCGGTCAAACTTATGACACCCCTCTTTTTGCGTCGGGGGTTAAAAAATCAATCTTACCACAAAGTTTTTTGCCCTCATAGTACCCCTTCTATAAGTCAAAGGTTATGTTTAACAGATTCTATGCCGTAACTGCGGCGGCAGCTGTGCTGAAGTATGTTGAATATATCCAGTGTATAGTATTCGCTAGAGAATCGCTGAAAATTGAATATCATTCGTCTGAAAACACAATGATCATAGGTACGATTTTCTTTTTTTAGCTTTTCTAATCCTCCCGTCCGCTCAACGTTTAAATTGTAAGTTTGCCAGAAGGATAGCACGTAGGGAGCATTTGCTTACAAGACTTAATATAGACGATATAATTTTCCTACAGAAATGGAACGTGACTTTATTGCGCATATATTTCATACTGTCTGGTGTTTGAAGAGGAAAATACACGAGCACAAATACGGGGGGTCTTGTACTATATTTCTATAAAGAGATTTACAAGTTAAATGCAAGGTTTATCGCCTTATCGTAAGTCTCGGCATGATAAGTCATTCAGGTCAATCGTAGGAAACATATTGCTGAAACGTCACTATATGACATCATCCAGTATGGTTTGTAGCCAAGGTGTTATGTTATAATAAAATTTTCTCAATCAGAAATGCCATTTATTTTACAGTTACATAATCATAGACCTCTCGTCAGAGGCTTATCGAAATTATTATCGGTATGTTTCCATCACTAGTCGTCCTCACGTGGTGGAATACAGAAAAGCCATGTCATGCTATATGCTTGCTATTCATTTTCCGCCTTATTCAAACTCTAACACACCTCTTGCTAGTTCACAACAGGAAAAAACTCATGACATGAAGGCATTATTACTGCGTAACTATACCTACTATATTTTTCCTAGATGTAGGTACCGCCACTCAACTCGAATTAGTGCAGCCTTTAGTACCGTCTGCAGGACCCACGTGCTGTCTGCTAGGCGTACTGGGCCCTACTTATACAGTAGGTGGCATACGAGCATTGAGGGCCTCCATACTTCAACCCTCGTGCAACAAAGAGTTTATTGAATCTAGGCTGGATGCTATACAAGATCTTATTGAAAATGATACGGGGCTTATGGTTGATTTGCAGGTATTTCTAGAACCAAGTTAAACTTTTGTAATCGTAAATAAGTAGAATTTTGATCTAATGCCTTTTTCCTCGACCAGTATCTGGCCAATATTTGTTACTTTTCTTTTACATACTTAATATCCCCTAGTATTTCGGGAAATCGCCAAGCAGTTTGTCGACTCTTCACGTGACCAGAGGGCGGGCCTATTTTTTGGCCAAAGAATCAGCATTGCCATTCAACGTGGCAATGCTGCCAGCCTTCTTGGCACTTTTCCTGTTGATAGCAATGTGGACGAATTTTTTGACGCCCTGTAACCGTTTTGATACTTGTACATTTTTACATCATTTTGTAGGATGTAATAAAGAAACTATCAGATATAGATAAAATCCTCCTCTTATGCATGGAGTCGGCTAACCAGAACATGGACAAGGTAGGAGAGGCTCAACTGAATCAGACGCTACTGCTGAAAGTTACCATGGACTTGGTACCAAAGTTGGAGGAAGCTCTGAATGGAGCTGTTAGTGGAAGACTGAGGAAGATTAAATTGGTAAGCAATGATATTATAAAGGATGTAAATAGACCCTCAACGAAGCCGAAAGGCACTTGTTCTCCCCACTATTGCGATATTTTTTTTGTTCTAGACCATACCTGGGAACCTTCTAGTTACGCAGTTATTGGGGGTCAAAGTTCCAACTTTTCCACATCTCATTTTTAAGGTTCTAACTTTACTTTAAATACCTCCATCCATGACCCATTTACTATTCAATGCATCCATCTGCACAATGTTTTGAATGCATTACTTTGAGTATTACCGTAAAACGTGATTTTTCACCCCAAAAAAAAAGTCGTCTCCCAAGAATAATTTTTGTGTAGGGTTACTTAGTTTGATGTACAGAACGCTTAGTTGACGGCTTCGTGAAGGGTCTGTTTACACCTTGTATGTGAATGATATCTACGTCGATAACGATTTGACAGAGATACACTGTAGGCGTAGCTACACGATCATGCAAAAGTATAGTATAAAAATGTACTGAGATAAGATTACAGTAGGCATAACAATGACGAAAGATTATTAACACAAACTATCTAAATTTTAATTGACGTAATATCGTAATTACCTAACCATGATTTCATCTCGACCAGGATTTCGAAAACCCCCACTACAATGAAATAACAGAGCGCATTAAAAGAATAATCCAAAATGACGCTCACTTAGAAAAAGGTGCCATGGGTAGTCTTCAAAGATGTTTTGCAGTCAAACCGGATATCAATGGTCTTCTTGATGTAGCCAGAAGAACTTATTCTGAACTCATAGAGGATATACAGAAGATTGTGGAGCAGCTTAGCGAAACGTATGATCTTCCTTTGAGGTTGAACCAGAATATGATGAAGGGCTTTCATATAGTACTGCCGTTGGCTCCAAAGAATAGGAGGTGCTTCAATATGGAAGATTTGCCGCCCATATTTATACAGGTGAATATGTAACTATCCTATTTAATAAAAATATGGTCTTCTTCTTCTTCAACCCAATTCTAAGATCTCCTTCATAATATTTTCGACGATTTTTTTAAAGTGTGGTTCATTCTTAGGCCCCCTAAATTAATTTCAATTTCTTGTTTCAGGTCCAACACAGTGGCGCCAGCGTAACAATGTCTACAGAAGAGCTTGTTGTACTAAATCAGCAAGCAAAGGAGTCGCTAACTGAAATACAGAAAATGAGTAACATGTTAGTGAATTAAATATTATATGTTTAGTTTAGTTTGAATATTAATGTTCAGATAATTATATTTGTAAACAAATTGTCAGTTTCCGTTGGACTTGAAAGCAGGGAAAGTCCCTTTTAAATATAGTTGCACTCCCTGGCTTTTGACACATATGCGTTATCGATTAAAAATCGCCAAAACTAAAATATATCTTATATTTTTTCCTGTCTTCACTTTCAGAGTAATTTCATCTTTGCTTAGAGATCTCCGCCCGTTCATGTCGAGCCTCTACACGCTCTGTGAAAACGTGGCTGAGTTAGATGTTCTTCTGGCTATGGCCCAAGTAAACCAATTTTATCACAATTTCTCTAAAAGCTAAAGTTAATGTATTGTTAATTACATGTGAATACATGTAATTAACAATACATTGTTACACATGTGAATACATGTAATTAACAATATCTGGTTTTCAGGCAAGTTCAATCGGATCCTACATAAGGCCGGATTTCAACAGTTATATGGATGTAAGGAACAGTGTTCATCCTCTTTTGGATTACAACAGCCAAGTTCTACCTGTCCCAAATGATATCGTAAGAAATACATCTGCTTACATTTCAAAACTTTTAAGAAGTTCTGCTCTGCTGTGTCCACCTCAAATGGAATGATGATTTTGTAATGCTTGTTTCAGTTTGCGACTCCCGAGCACAATTTTACAATCATCACTGGACCAAATATGGGAGGCAAAAGTATCTACATAAAACAAGTTGCTATCATACAAGTTATGGCGCAGGTCTGAGAATTATGATAAAATCAAGGCATCTATTCTACTTCTTCTTCTTCGTGTGGCTGGCACGACAGTATTTTATATTTTGTTGGACCAAAACTTCGCCGCCCCCATGGCGTCGCAGAGGTCACTATGCTGGAGCTCAGAGGACAGGATAGGAGATGGAGCATAGTTTGTGACATTGATCCACACCCACACCCTGCTTCTGTTACGGTGCGGTAGCCGCACTTGACGAGGTTGTAATTTGTAATTACATCCACTTGGACCCGGAGACGGTCCACCGTCCAGGGACCTATTAGACCCTAAACGGAGATTACCTCCTGAGAATTTAACTATCTTTTACTTCTGTATTTCAGATAGGTTGTTTCCTGCCCGCAACAAACGCAATTTTGAGACTTTGCGATAGAATTTTCTCCAGGATAGGTTTCAACGATAGTGTGGAATTGAATGCTTCCACTTACGTTTTCGAGGTAATTGTGGAAGTAAATAATGATTACGCAATAAATAATGTTGAACGTTATTGTAGAATAATACGATTTACAGATAAAGGAAACCCAACACATATTGAAAGGATTAACGCCTACAAGTTTAGTGATAATAGACGAACTATGTAGGCAAGTATCAATAGATTCATTCGAAACTCCTACAGTCTACAATAAACTCTCTAATATTGCTAAAATAAATGATAAAACTTTTAGGGGCACTTGTTTAGAGGAAGGTACAAGTGTAGCTTGGGCGATCTGCGAAGAACTTATCATGAGTAATGCGTTCACTTTCTTTACCACGCATTTTATGTATCTGACGAGATTGCAAGAATTGTACTTCAATGTTGTCAAGTAAGAACCTCATATTTGACCAGACTGTATACATTTTCGAAGTACAAAAAGGAAATTAGGCTGAAGTAAATATTTTTGTTCTAGTCGACATACAGTGGTAACTGAAGAAGAAATAAGTGATCCAGAAAATCCTCAAAAAAGATTAATTTACCAACACAAAATTGAACAAGGTGTTACCAAAATTGAGCATTACGGATTAGCCCTGGCTGCCAAGACGAATCTACCCGAGGATACAGTCAAGTTGGCTATGGAACTTGCTGAGCTCATTTCGAAGAATACAAATGTAATAGAAAATTATAAACGTATCATTATTTTCTCTTACATTTGTATTCTTCACCTAAATAATCTTTGAGTTAGAGTAAAACTTTTCAGAATGAAGGGAGACGTTTACCCCGTAGTGGAATAGTTCAGCCTAGTAATAATAATAAGAAACGTAATTGAGATTTTTGCTTAACTTTATTCAGGCACAAGAAATAAGAACCCCACAGAGAAATGACGCAGAAACTTTATACAATCTCAATGCGAATATTCAGCTAGAATCCAGAAAATACAGTAACTCAGAAGATACTGGACGGAAAATATTACAAAAGTTCAAAGACGACCACCCACAAATACTCGGAAGATTAAATATTCTTAGAAGCAGAAGTGATAATAGGACGGATGTAAGTGCCGACTGCACTATTGTGCCAAATTCTAAAGAACACTCATCAAATGAAGCTACCGAGGAGACATTCATGGCTAACAATACTACTCAAGCAAAATCCCCGATAACCGAACAAATTGAAGTACTCCACGAAGATGAGATCGTAAACTACGCTTCAGTACGATCATCAGAACAATTACTCTACAGTGTAATAAATAACGAGGATTCAGTTGAAGAAGAAATTCATAGTAATACATCAGACGTAGAAATGATTGAAGATGAAAATTATGAGTTACCTTGTATTGAAATGCATGACAATAGTAAAGACAGAAATTTTAGTGATGGTAACACGATTGCTGAAAGCGGTGAAAATGCTATGAATGCTAGTCATATCAATGGAAGAAATTATTCTAGAGAGAAAAGTGAAATTGGCGAAAACTATGAAAATGGCCCGAATGAAGATGATACAAATGAAATAGAAACATCTTCTATCGATTCCGATATAGCAGAAGCTTTAACACAAATAGTTGAAGAGTATTCTGCCAATAATGTAACAAATTCTCAACAAAGCGATGACTTGATGTCCGTTGACGAAGAACTGATGAGTGAAACGATTAATGAAATTAATGAAGAATTGTCAAGTGATGCGAACGCGGTGGAAAACATTGTTCTAACTCCACCTCTAAATTTTCGTGATATGTAGAATAAACAATTTTGTACAATTTTATATTTTGTGTCATTAAAGTAGATTCCCTTATCCTTCTTCCTAAAACCTGTCACGATTCCTAAGTGGGTCGTCTTAATCCCTACGAATACTCTTAATCTTAACATAACTACGTCTCTCTGTCTAATTCTCCGTTATTACTATTAAGACTCAAGTAGGCGCAATTCATTAATCCATTATTTTTATAATCTTCTTTAATATAATCTCTCGAATTAAGTAAAGAGTTTATAAATAGATTGTAACTATTTACGAATAATCTTATGTATAAAAATCACAGTGTTTGTGGTCGTACGCCTCCGAAACATAGCATAATTTTATCTCGGTAGTACGATTCCGTGGGACAGTTACCGAACTCCACGCAGGCGAAGCCTCGGGCATAAGCTAGTTTATAATATACTGCTTACGAAGTAAATAAATCACTACAGTACTGCGGGCTAACTTGCTTGAATTCACCGCCAGAGTTGCTAGTGTAGACTGAGGTCTATGTAAACGTCAAATTTTACTGGAAGTTCACTCTGTTTACGGAAAAATCATAATTGTGCCTTTCTTTCTTGATATATTAATTTGAAATTAAAATTATACCTATTTATAAAAAAGCTATGAGTACCTACCTAGGTCAATGAATGCATGTAAAACTTAGAGCATTTATCCTGATTTAAGACGTAAAAGTCCTCAGTAAAAGTATACCGATAAAAACGATAACACTTGAAAATACCCTGTGTATTATTCAGCCAGCACAATAATTCGCTATGGGTTTCGGACCCAAATTAACATACTATTTCTTTCGTGCTTCCCCTTTGGAAGCACACTCATCTTTTGGACAATGTGAGCGTGCTAATGTGCTTCCATACAACGTGGCAATGCCGCCGGTCTCTTGGGCACTTTACCAGCTGACAGCGTTGAGGAGTTTGTTGCTGCTCTTTTAATAGTTTGTTTAATAGTTTTTAATTAATATTGTATGTAGTTACATACTTTCATAAGTCCTACTATTTACTCTATTTCTAATTGTGTCATGATAACAAGCCCATCAAGTTGGTTTGAAATTAACTTTATGTTTGTTATTGCGGAGGTTCTAGTTCTCTAATATTTTTTTGGACCAAACACCGGCAATTTTATGAACAGAAATGATTAAATGCTATAGAAATGGCATAAAAAAAAAACAAAAAAAAGTTTTATTTTTAAACACACATAATGGTTTTGAGTCTCAAATTGTTAATTAACTGGCAGTATTATTTTTGGCACTTTTAGTCGATTCATTGTGAAAATAGTCGACTAATTATCAAATTATAAGTCTGTGTGACAAAAAGCCTAGAATGTCTCAACACTAAAAAAACATTAAAAAAAATTATATTGCAAATGGCTTCCAAAGTCGCTTTCGCAATTTTAGTTTTTCGCTAGTGGCTTTACCCAGCAAATACTGTTTTTTTTTAGTGGAAAGTGAGTGAAATACAAAATTTGACGCTGAAATAAGAAAAGTAAGTACCATGACTTTTTTAAAGCCGTTTCTTATTCTTCAACCGGCGTCTGTTTACCACGCTGCTCCGTAGCTTGTACCAATGAACGATTGTGGTATATTTTTGTGGAATCATGATGCTTTCGTAGCAAAAAGTTAAAACCAAGTTTTTATTGGAACAGAAGGCGGTCAGCCATGTCGCTGCCGCCGTATCTGCTGGGGCCCAACCCCTGGGCCACCATGATGGCGCAGCAGCAGTTGGCGGCGGCGCAACAAGCGGCCCTACAGGCCCACGCTGCTGCCGCTGCGGCTGCGCCACCGGTGCCGCCCTCGCAGCCCCCCAAGCCACATCATATACCAGAAGAGAAGATCAAGGAGAAAGGTATGTGTTATTATTTATTTAGTTTCTAGGTTATTTGATGTATGTGATCCATTTTGGTAATTTTTCTGTTAGTTTGTGAAATGGCGCCATTTGGTACTAAATAACTGCTTGACACGAACACAAGCTTCTAATCAAAGTATTGTAACCAGTGCCAGAGCTCATATCAAGCTAATCTATGTGTGTTGATCATTTTGTATTCTTTTTGTAGTTCAGTTTCCTATTATAATATATAACTGCTGTGATGATGGATGATAGGGATGATGTGTGGAAGTAGATAACTAGGTGCTCCAACCCCACATAGATGGGGATAAGTACAGTATGATGCAGAGCTGAAAACGGCTTGGATTTGTTTAAAGTATTAGTAACAGATATGAATGTGTACAAAAGCTGACAAGCTCTGTGACTTTCAGACTCAGACTTCTATAAGAGTTAAATTAAATACCATGCCTGTTAATAAATGCAGTGTAAAGTTATGCCAAACTAAATCCTTGCAAATTATCAGAACAGTAATTCTGTAGGTAACAACTAGTCTTAGCTTTACTATGCAATTATTCAAAAGAGGATGATGTTTATTCAGTCATAAAGAAATCATTGCATATTTCTTGACAATTTTTTTTTACATTCATAATGCTCATTTGTTATCCAAATAATCAGTGTCTTGTGAAAAACCCCCATATTAAACTGTTTTGCTTTTTAAGAATTAAAGTAAAATAATTGCATGTGGGGCAGATTATAAACAGCAATTGGTATTCTTCTCCATCTTAGACACAATGGAGAATGCTGATATTGCAAACAACAAATCTTTGTTGAAGTTCTAACACCATGTAAGTCATTTTGGGCAGTTTTGATATATGCTAGAGAATCAGAAGATGCGTTGTTTCAGCCAATCACAGAAACAATGTCTCCATCTAATTTGAGGTGAACACAAATTATAAAATGGTATTGTACCATTACGTGGTATAATTATGCAGTTCTTACAATCTCCTGTGAAGTTGCTATCTTGACTTATGTGGTGTTTGAACTTCAACAACGATTTGTGTTAGTCAGGGGTCTACACATGGTTGATGATGTCATTTGATTACTACAGATATTAGACTTTGAAACAGCTCATGCTGCTGGCATGATTCTTTTGATTCTTTTCTGAACATGATCGGCACAATTATTTGTGCTAACCCACACAGGCTTTTCATGAACATACATTTACATTTATTTCATTTTTCCACCCTGTTAACAACAAGATACCTCAAGGACATGGCATGCTGTTTCACAATTAATAGAATATCAACGTTGAGAAAAGATCCTAGGAAAGAATCAAGTCAAGCATAATATTGTGCTATATTATTGCTTTTATTAACATCGAAAGTTAATGAGGTATTGTAGAACAGCATGCTTCTTTATGGTGCGTGAAACTTCAATAGCAATATTAAAGTTAACAAAGCTTACTGGGTACCCATGATTTTTCATACCTGCATATTTGTATGCCCCAAAGGCTGAACATGATGGATCTTTTTTTTATGAACAACCTGCATGACCCAACCAATCTGAGCATTTTGCTGAGTAGTATCCTCTTCTCAATGACGCAGGATATATTATAGTGCAAAAGTGTGTCTACAGACACAGGAGCTCTCACATTTGCCTGCCTTAACAAGCAATAGCAACATTGGTGTGACATAGATCTACTAGTCTTTGTTCAAGTGGGTTAATTTTCTTTCAGTTAAACATGTTTCAAAGAAAACCAGTTTGAGACTTACCTTTTCTTATCTTTTTCCCTGTACAGCCCAAAAATGGATGCAACTCCAATCGAAACGCTTCGCCGAGAAGCGCAAGTTCGGCTTCGTGGACGCACAGAAAGAGGACATGCCTCCTGAACACATCCGCAAGATCATCAGGGACCATGGAGACATGACCAGTCGCAAATACAGGCACGACAAGAGAGTATACCTCGGAGCATTGAAATACATGCCTCATGCTGTCATGAAGCTGCTAGAGAACATGCCTATGCCCTGGGAACAGATCCGAGATGTCAAAGTCCTTTACCACATCACTGGAGCCATCACCTTTGTGAATGAAATCCCATGGGTCATAGAACCCGTCTACATAGCTCAATGGGGTACCATGTGGATCATGATGCGTCGTGAGAAACGTGATCGTAGGCACTTCAAGCGAATGAGGTTCCCGCCTTTCGACGATGAGGAACCTCCTCTAGATTACGCTGACAACATCTTAGATGTGGAACCACTAGAACCCATCCAGATTGAACTGGATCCCGAGGAAGATGGAGCGGTTGCAACATGGTTTTATGACCACAAGCCTCTATTAGGTACCAAACACGTGAATGGGTCGACATACAGAAAGTGGAATCTGACTTTACCACAGATGGCGACACTGTACCGTCTTGGAAACCAGTTGCTGACTGACTTAGTCGATGATAACTACTTCTATCTGTTTGATTCGAAGAGTTTCTTCACGGCGAAGGCTTTGAACATGGCGATACCTGGAGGGCCGAAGTTTGAACCTCTTGTTAAAGATAATTCAGCGGGAGATGAAGACTGGAATGAGTTCAATGACATCAACAAGATCATCATCCGTCAGCCAATCAGAACAGAGTACAGGATCGCTTTCCCGTACTTGTACAACAACTTGCCACATTTTGTCCAGCTGTCTTGGTAAGTTTATTTATAAGCGATTTTCAAAGTAATGACGAACAATTTTACGAAAGCTAATTTATCTTAAAACGCCAGTAATTTCGACATGCCTAGTCAGTAGTCTAAGTAGTGCAATAAAATCTTAAAGATATACATAAATTTCAGTACTTAAGAATTCTGTTGAAAATAATCCTGTGTAAAACTTCACCAATGGTCTACAACTAAGGTTTTTCCCATAGGTACCACACACCAAACGTCGTGTACATCAAGACTGAAGACCCCGACCTCCCTGCCTTCTACTTCGATCCCCTCATCAATCCCATTTCCCACCGTCACTCGGTCAAGTCTTTGGACCCTCTACCTGATGAGGAAGAGCTCCTGCTGCCTGAAGATGTGTCACCATTCCTGCAAGAGACTGCCCTGTATACTGATAATACGGCTAACGGGATTGCGTTGTTGTGGGCGCCAAGGCCTTTTAACATGAGATCAGGTAAGCAACAGCTAAATAATACTTTTCGTAATCTTTAACATCTCGTATCATTTACTCTCCTATATTGTATTGTATAACGGGCTGGTGTCCGCAACTCCACGTCAAAGCGTCCACATCCAAATTTTACCAACGAAAGCAACCATTTCGCCCACCCATCTCAAGTTTTTCGTACACCAGAATAGAATATAGGATCACTAAGTGAAGTCTCTGAAAATCGGGTGATTTTTATTACAGATCATTTAGAGCACCATCCTTTTTGCGCAACACACACTTAATAAAATTCTACAGTTATTGCACATCTGGTGCAATAACTTAATTGTAAATTTAAGCTCAGAGGATTGAATATTGCAATTGATGGATCCATTTTATTGCAGTTGTGACATTATTAAGCAATTTGGTGCAGGAAATGCAATAAAGATAAATGTCAGGTTATTAGATGCAAGAACGATTTGTTACTAACATATCTTTATTACACAAAAGGACCCTGTATGACCAGTCTTCATTCAATCCCCAATATGCTTTAGTAACGCAAGATTATGTCTGACTTTAAGCTAGACAGTGACCTCAAAGTTTGTTTTGTCTTCTCTAAAGTAGTTGGATAGCAAACACCAACCTCTTGTATTGTATAACGGGCTGGTGTCCGCAACTCCACGTCAAAGCGCGTATTTTGTGTGCGGGTGGGAGATCTATTTGATCCACCCTAACTCCCCGAGAAAGACCAGCAGAGCCTTGCTGACGATCTCGCGGAGAGTACCTGGGTTACCGAAGTACTTTGCCCTGTATTGCAACCACTGAGCAGTGCAGAAGCACGTGGGCTGCTGTCTCGTCTTCCTCCATGCAGGCTCGGCACAGGGGGCTGTCTGTGACTCCTATGACAACCCAAACACCAACCTCATCCACAATACAAAAATAGCAGATTTCTAAATTCTGTTTTTCAAACAGGACGAACTCGCCGCGCTATCGATGTGCCGCTGGTGAAGACATGGTACAAAGAACATTGTCCTCCGGGCCAGCCTGTCAAAGTGAGGGTTTCGTATCAGAAGCTCCTCAAGTACTATGTGCTGAACGCATTGAAGCACCGGCCACCAAAGCCACAGAAGAAGAGGTACGTCATAGAGTATTCTTTCAGTTTTTTATTTAAAATTAATATAATTTTAACATCGCAATTTAGGTGTCGCTTAGTACAACACAAGCTTTGAATGTTTTTGATTGTTTGAAACTAAAATACTATTTATTCAAAGTTCGTAACATAGAATTATTCTATCCATAGGTATCTCTTCTTTTCTTTGATTAATATCACATAATTTTCAATAATTAAGTTTGGCATAATGCTGTATTTATTAAGAGTGCATGGTATTTAATTTAATTTGTATAAAAGTACTAGCTGTACCTGACATGTAATGCAATTTCTCGTACCGACTACCTCATTGTATTCTACCCACCCTTCAGAAACCTTCCCTGGCGTATGTAGAACAACTGTGCAAAATTTGTTATACAGAAATCATTGTCTTGTGAAAAACCCCCATATATAATGGTTTTGCTTTTTAAGAAATAAAGTAAAATTATGGCTGTGGGCAGATTATAAACTGCAATTGGTATTCTTCTCCATCTAAGACACAATGGAGAATGCTGATATTGCAAACAACAAAATATATTCTTGTTAGTCAGGGGTGATCAAAAATGATCTGAACTATGGGTAGACAGGTTCAGATCATTTTTGATTACTACAGATATTAGACTTTGAATCAGCTCGTGCTGCTGGGTTATCTCTGTTTGACATGATTCTTTTCTAAAACATCTTCGGCACAATTATTGGTGCCAAACCCACACAACATTTTTCATGAACCGCCCCTTTGCAACAAGATCATGTGTGTAGTACCCCTCAAGAGCATGGCATGCTATTTCACAATTACTAGAATATCAAAGTTGAGATTACGATCTTAGGACAGAGTCGGATCCTGCATAACATTGTGCAATGTTATTGCTTTAATTAACATCAAAGTTAATGAGGTATTGTAGAACAGCTTGCTACTTTTTTGGTATGTGAAAGTTCAATAGCAATTTAAAGTCTGTCAATTCAAAATTTTAACAATGCTATAATAAACAGGCATTTAGGTGTCGACACAAGCTCTGGATGTTTTTGATTCTTTGAAACTAATGCCAACTACGATTTATACAATCTTCATTAAATAGAATTTTCCTATCCATAGGTATCTCTTCCGCTCATTCAAATCCACGAAGTTCTTCCAAACCACGACTCTGGACTGGGTGGAGGCAGGTCTACAAGTATGCCGCCAAGGGTACAACATGTTGAACCTACTCATCCACCGCAAGAACTTGAACTACCTGCATTTGGATTACAACTTCAACTTGAAACCTGTCAAGACTTTGACTACGAAGGAGAGAAAGAAGTCTCGGTTTGGTAATGGTGAGTAATCTAATTGTAATATAATCCTTGGTGAAAACTCATCATTGATGAAACTTGGTTGGCCAAAATAACCACTAATCACATAAGAGTTGTAAATACTTTAATTTGACTTCATAACCTTAATAACTGGTATTCAGCTGCATCCGGTTAGACTGGAAGCCGTCCCTGACATAGTTGAGAAAAATCTAGGCAGATGATGAACCTTAATAACTTCAACTTGCAGAAATTGGCTTACTTTTGTCTGCAGACTATTACGTGCTTACACACATATTTCTGGTAATTTTCATGAAGAGACAACTCCAAATTCTCGAAGACCTAACCCTCATTTCTTCCACAGCATTCCACTTATGTCGCGAGATCCTCCGATTAACGAAACTGATCGTGGATTCCCATGTCCAATACCGTCTGAACAACGTGGACTCGTTCCAACTGGCCGACGGTCTCCAGTACATCTTCGCGCACGTTGGACAACTGACGGGCATGTACCGTTACAAGTACAAGCTCATGAGGCAGATCCGGATGTGCAAGGATCTCAAGCATCTGATCTACTATAGGTTTAATACGGTGAGTTATAAACAGTACATGTATTATACAAAGGTATGAATTATTTTCTAAAGAGAAAGCCGCGAAACCGCGCAGCATGACTTTGCTGCCATTCACCTTTTGTCCTTTTATTACATTTAGACTTTGGTGCTGCTACTCCTACTAAAAACGTTTCACAGAATTACTTGTAGACAAATGTTATTATTCTGTGCAGGATTTCTTAAATGATAATTTTTTGTAATGTCCTAATGAACCCTCTGTTATGTACTACATTTGCATGCTATATTAAAGCAGAATGTACATGGATCCAATTATATAATTTAACAACTTATTTGTATGTACCTACATTGTTAGCAAATAAAGACCTATTTATTATATTCTATTCTACTCAATAATCGTTGTCTTGATAGTCACAAAGTCGCTCCTTCGTGGAAAATCCTTGAAAAGTGGCACTTCTTTTGCAACAACACATTTTTTTTTTCTTTTGAATAATTATTACTCGCAATTATGCTCCTACTGCACTGCTATATAATTTTTAACTAAGCAGTAGTTTTTAACATTTATTTTCCACCCTAGGGTCCAGTATCCAAAGGTCCTGGCTGTGGTTTCTGGGCACCAGGCTGGCGAGTATGGCTGTTCTTCATGCGCGGTATTACACCGCTGCTAGAGCGCTGGCTAGGAAACTTGCTATCCAGGCAGTTCGAAGGAAGACATTCTAAAGGTATGTGTTCTTTGATTTCGTTCATAAGATTTGTGTGTTTTAGAAAACAACAGTCGTGTTTTTAGACAGCTATCGTAAACCACTTCAGGATCTAAGGCGATTCTCCCACAGCACCGCTCTCAGTCGCGTAGCGTGGGGCCGCAGATTTTAACACTGTACGCCGACGTGTTGTCAGTGTGTTATCCTAGGCGTGTTTTCTATACAAATTCAGACACTTTCTTACAATGTTAAATTTTGCGACCCGCGCTACGCGACAGAGCGCAGTGCAGTGGGAGAATCGCCTAAGAGTAATGATGCTTATGTTTGACTATAAAACCCACCAGTGTTGGTATTTATAGCCGAAATGAATGCTGAACATGTAACACCTATCGATTATCAGAACATTTCAGTTTAAAGGAAGAGCATATACACATTCGCAGCTATTGACTTAACCCTCCGAAAAAAAATACAACAATTTTCTTTTCTCCAGGTGTCGCAAAGACGGTAACGAAGCAGCGCGTTGAATCTCACTTCGACCTTGAGTTGCGCGCGTCTGTCATGCACGATATCGTCGATATGATGCCTGAAGGTATCAAGCAGAACAAAGCCAGGACCATCCTGCAGCATCTGTCTGAAGCCTGGAGGTGCTGGAAAGCTAATATTCCTTGGAAGGTAAGACAAATATTTTGTATGTGTATTTTGGTGATTATTTTGCTGTATAGTCTGGTACTTATGTGGTTATAAAAGAAACACTGTTACCTCAAACACTCCAGAAATCAATGTAATCTCTGGTCAAATCTCTCGTCGAAATTATCGACGAAACATCGGTTGGCTTGAGGTTTTACTAAACATTTTCGGAGGCTGGAGTAAAAGTAAATATTTTTGGAACTCATCACTAGTGATCGGATATTCGGATGCATATTTACCTAAAGTACGTTTTTGCCCGGCCTAAGGTACGAATGTATGGAAGCGGCTTCTTAAAATGCCAATTTTTCTCGGGATCGCGGTATTTTAGAAATAATACAGTGTGTATAAAATGTAGTACTCATAAGCATAGTAAATATTTAAAATCTGTTTAAAACCAGGCAAACAATTTGTTGAAAATAACACGTAAAAGTACAAAATTAGACGATTTAAATTTTTGCTGCTGATTATTCGTATAGGACAAAATGATAAATATGACAATTCATTTGAACTAAAACACTAAAATGAAAAAAAAGACGTATGTATTTAAATAAACCGGGACTTCCGTACTGACGCGCGCTCTATACTTGTCAACACTTAAATTTTAGGCAAATATGCATCGGAATATCCGATCCCTGCTCATCACAGATACATTTTAGCCTAAAAGTGTTTTATTTCCCTAGGTACCCGGTCTCCCAACACCGATAGAGAACATGATTCTCCGTTACGTCAAGATGAAGGCCGACTGGTGGACGAACACGGCCCACTACAATCGTGAGCGTATCCGTCGCGGCGCCACCGTCGACAAGACTGTCTGTAAGAAGAACCTCGGAAGACTGACTAGGCTGTACCTCAAGGCTGAGCAGGAGAGACAACACAACTATTTGAAGGTATGTTTAAATGAATATTGTGAATTTCCGTATCTGAAAAAGTTTTTTAGGTGCTTTTCAAGCTATATTTGTGCAACTAAGGTGCAAGAGGGGCATTACAAATCTGTAAAGAATGCATTTGCAAATGTAACTGATTTGTGGTTCAAGCCCTAAATGAACGTCAGTAATTAAGTTTTTGAATATGTATTCCTAGTTCTAGGTTCTTGTTTATAAAATAAAAGAAAAGTATGTTGGATATGTCAGGATTTATTCCGTTAGGCTAGTACATCATGTGGGCAGACGATGGGTTTCGTGCTATGAAAACACACTGGTGCGATACACTGTTTCTAGCAAAACCAACAAATTATTTGAGATTACAACTTAACACAATAACACGGGGCACAATGAATAGGGTACAGTTGAAAGACATCTCAACTCCGCCGCGATCAGACATTGAATGTCGCCCTCGCCTCGAGCTGAACATCAGGGCTCTGTAGAAGCAAGCTGTGGTGTGGGTAGACTTGTATGTAGGTCGTGTGATGTCACCACTGCATACTTTTGATTCATTTTAAGCCCGTACCAATGACCGGATCCGACAAATACATATCAACACATTTCTAAGGCGAAGAAATGCCAATCGGCCAACCAACCATTCTAAAGTACCACTTCTTTACAGGACGGTCCATACATCTCCCCTGAAGAAGCCGTGGCCATCTACACGACAACAGTTCACTGGCTGGAGTCCCGGCGCTTCGCCCCCATTCCCTTCCCGCCTCTCTCCTACAAGCACGACACCAAGCTCCTTATCCTGGCGTTGGAGCGGCTCAAGGAGGCCTACAGCGTCAAGTCGAGGCTGAACCAGAGTCAGAGAGAAGAATTGGGCCTTATAGAACAGGCTTACGATAATCCTCACGAGGCATTGTCTAGGATCAAGCGTCATTTGCTTACGCAGAGGACATTTAGAGAGGTAAGTGTTTTCATTATTGACACTACAGCATAACACTACCAGTTATTTATTAGGCCACCTGCAGCTATACCCTACAATTCCATCAATGGTGTTCTGACATGTACGCTTTGTGCTCTGTGTTTTTCGGCCAAAGTTAGGTATGCTAGCCACTTGAGAGCACACGATAGAGCAGCACACCAAAACTCTCGACAACCTCCCTAGAAAGCCATTGAATGCAGTCGCTGTGGCTGAAATCGGCTAGATAGCATCCATGATCACAAGATATGATGTAGTGTAGAAATTATGAGGTCATTCTCGAAATTATGAGGTCATTCTCGAAATTTTAACTGTTTCTTTATGCCATTTATAGTAAGAGGGTCATTTTCATTTATCATTTCAGTTGTCCACAGTCAGAAATGTCAAATACTAGTTAATACTTTATTATAACTGTTTAGAAGTGTTTGATATAAATCATTTCACTATAATATTAGCTATTTGTCTTATAAATAAATAATTCTATTTCAGCCGAAAGTCCTCCATTGCATTGCCTCTTTAAGCAACAATGCAATACAAAAACATTTATTTTATCTCAAAACATTGTGTCGTACATAAACTGAGGTAGCCCTAGTAAGTTAATAGTACTTGTGTCGGGGGTGTCTCACTCTTCCCTTAGGTGGTATCTTAGCAATGATATTATAGTATGATGAAGCTACTGAACAGCACGCGTAGCATGACTAACATAGAAACGAGTTTTGTCGACGGAAGAATCGACAAAATGACAGATCAACAAAAGAAATCTGTCATTTTGTTGATTCTCCCGTCGACAAAACCCGTTTCTGCTGTGGCCATGCGCCGCGTGCAGGAAAAAAAAAAAGAATGATTCTGTGCTTTCAATAAATGTCTAACTCCACACTTTCCTACCAGGTCGGCATAGAATTCATGGACCTCTACTCCCATCTGGTGCCAGTCTACGACGTGGAGCCCCTGGAGAAGATCACAGACGCGTACCTAGACCAGTACTTGTGGTATGAAGCTGATAAGCGAAGGTTGCTGCCTCCGTGGGTGAAGCCGGCGGATACTGAGCCTTCGCCACTGCTCGTCTATAAGTGGTGTCAAGGTATGTGTAGAAGCTTGATTTCCATATTTGACTGTGTAATATGTGGTTTTCATGTTACTGTTACCTTTGATATGATGTTGAGACAATATTTTAGGCTGATTATACGACTAAAATACAGGATGTAAACGAACCCTTCACGAAGCCGTCAACCAAGCATTCTGTACATTAAACTAAGTCATTGTACGCAAAAAAAATTGCTGGGAAACGACTTTTTTTGGGGTGAAAAATCAGTTTATGGTAGGGCTCAAAATAACGAACTTAGAACATTGTTCTGATGGGTGAATTGAATAGTACGGGGGTCGTGGTAGTGTTTAAAGTTAAAATCTTACTCTAAAAACATGTATTTAAAAAAAAAACATTTTTGCGTAAACTTATTTAGTTTGATGTATAATGCTTGGTTGACAGCTTCGTGAAGGGTCCGTTTTAAGATTTGCTCTGATAACAATTCCATATACACAGCACTATAACCACGTGAATATCGAAGACCCATTGAAACTTCAGAAGAACAAATAATTGAAGAACGAACCTCGAAGAGAATGCGACCGCCCGGGGTGTGCGTTGTGGCAAAGGAGATCTGCCTCGTCGATCATCCCCTTGTTACAAACCTCACCTCGGTCGGTCGCGCTGTCATCAGGTCAAGAACAGAAGATGTGCAGAAGAAGGAAGATGACGTCTGTTGTTATTTGTCGTTTATTTTCAGGGAAAGCTGAACTTGATATGAATTTCGCATGCACCAGGGTTGGTGCGAGTTTTTATCCATGTTGTAAGTAGCACCAGCACGCGTAGCATGACCACCGTAGAAACGGGTTTCTTTGACGGAAGAATCGACAAAATGACAGATTGTGAAAAGAAATCTGTCATAATATTGTCGACACAATCTGTCATTTTGTCGATTCTGCCGTCAAAGAAACCCGTTTCTACGGTGGATATGCTACGTGTGCTGAACCGTTACTAAAGCATTGATCGCGCTGTGTACTTCGTTTGGATTTTTTTAGGACTAATTACGGAATATTGACACTGATAGGCCTTTGAAGCAGTTTACATGTCCATATCGCGTTTAGTTTTATTGTTCAAACTCGTACTCAATCGACAGCAGGCCTATGTGCTGATAAATAAGTGTTTTATACACAACTCCTAACACCATCCAACTCTTCTAGGTATAAACAACCTACAAGACGTGTGGGAGGTCGGTGAGGGCGAGTGCAACGTCCTCCTCGAGTCGCGCTTCGAGAAGCTTTACGAGAAGATAGATCTGACGCTTCTGAACAGGCTGCTGCGTCTGATCGTGGACCATAACATCGCTGACTACATGACTGCTAAGAACAACGTTATTATTAATTATAAGGTAAAGTACTGATTAAAAAAAAAAGTTAAATTAAGTTTTTAAATTGTCATGGTCACTAACATTATCATTAACAGTAGAAACGGGATATTTACCATGTTTACTGTTTATTTTTGTTTCCGATATTTTTTATTTCTTTTTCTTATCGCGCCGAAATATCGGGAACTCAAAACAAACATTAAACATGGTAAATATCCCGTTTCTAGTGTTAATGATGATGTAAAATGATCTGTATTTCATCTTCTAGTCTTGCAGTTTAAGGTAAAAAATAATGTCTAAAGCGTCAGATTTTTTAAAGTCTTGTAACAAACATCATCTTCCTTTTATTTGCAATTAGTGCCCTTTTTAGTGCGTCTATTATTGTCGCCATGTTAAAATATACTGAATAACTACGTAAGTATTAGTGTACCCTAACATTTGTATAAATAACTACGCTTTTAGGAGGAGGAATTTAATGCAAACAACAGTATCAACAAGTTTACGTAATTTTAAATTTTATTTCATTGTTTTTCATTTTTAGGAAAAAGGTAGCCTGTATCTTCTTTAAGCTCATTGATTATCATCTTCACATTATCCTACAGGATATGAACCACACGAACTCCTACGGCATCATACGCGGTCTCCAGTTCGCCTCGTTCATAGTTCAGTACTACGGGCTAGTACTCGACCTGCTAGTGCTCGGGTTACAACGAGCCAGCGAGATGGCGGGACCACCACAACTGCCGAACGACTTCCTGTCCTATCAGGATCGGTCGACAGAGACCGCACATCCGATTAGACTGTACTGCCGATATGTCGACAGGATTCATATTTTCTTCAGGTTGGTACAGCTAGAAAGACATAAATAACTTGTTCTTTACTCATTTGGTTAGGTTGTCCAAAAAGTAAAAGTATTTTCGTCAACTCAACCTAAGTTTACCAGAAATAATTAAGCAGCTTGATGTGAAAATATCTCAAGTTACTGCAATTCAAAATTTCTCCTCAAGTCATAGTTAATATTAGTTTGTTATCTAAATTAATGTTAATTTATCGAATCTGTTATTAATTACTAACTGTTGCCCGCGACCTTCGTCCGCGTGATATTATTACAAAAATGCTCTTTTCCCTGTTTTTGCATAATTTTTCATTGATGCTCAGCTCCTATTGATTGTAGCGTGATGTTATATAGCCTATAGCCTTCCTCGATAAATGGGCTATATAACACTAAAACGTTCAACCAAACAAACTCTTCAGCTTTATAATACTAGTATAGATATGGTGCCTTAGAAAAAAAACCTGTAAAATGTTATAATAATTTAATTATACTTTCATCCACCAGATTCACTGCAGAAGAAGCTCGCGATCTCATCCAGCGTTACCTCACAGAGCATCCAGATCCCAACAACGAGAACATCGTAGGATACAACAACAAGAAGTGCTGGCCCAGAGACGCGCGCATGCGACTTATGAAACATGACGTCAATCTGTGAGTATTCCAAAATATGTTATCTATGAAATACCAACATTACTCACAGTTACTTTAACTGTGATATTGCATCAAACTAAAGCTGCTTTCAGACAACGCTATAATATAATAGCATATAGTATATACTGCCGTCCGCAAGCTATAATGCCGTTATCCAACAAAAACATATTTCGAGTTAAGGATAAAAAGAGGGCGAAAAAATAAAAAATTGATGCTGTTTCCTAACTATAACTCGTATGCGAGACTTATTGGTATCAAAAAATAGATATAGTATTGAGCTTTCGCTTTTTTTGATTATTGTGGTATCAAAAAACGAATATCGACCAGATGCGAGATAACGGCATTATAGCTTGCGGACGGCAGTATAGCTCATAGCACAACAATATCGCGCACCATACATTGTTATGGATAAGTTCATACTTACTGTACTGTACTATATATTATTACTTACTATACTTATTATAGCATTATTAGGTCCTTCTTTGCTGTACTATATGGCACTATAGTATAGCGTAGTCTGAAAGCAGCTTTATTTTTGTTACTATAAGGTTGCAGTTAGAAGAAAAAAAACTTGTTAGGTCTGGTTTTCACGAAGGCAAAGCGACCAATGACACTGGATGAAATCCACATTGCGTCTCTGCTGTGGTAGTTTGTCTCGGCACCGCTCAGGTCGCGTCCGCTTTGGTAGATACCGGGCCTGAAAGGACTAACTACTACAGACAGAACATTGGATGAAATCCACATTGCGTCTCTCCTGTGGTTGTTTGTCTCTGCACCGCTCTGATCGTCTCCGCTTTGGTAAATACTGGGTCTGAAAGGACTAATAAACCTTTAAGTTCTGACGTGGATTAGCCAGGTCATAGATGGGTATCTTTAAACATGACGAAATAAGACTCAAATCTGTTCGCCAGTCGTCTGTGAGACACACACGTCATTACTTAAAGATTAAAGACTAACTACTACAGACAGATATTATCAAACTATGTATAAATATTGCAACCAAACAATTGCTGCTTGTCTACAATTAAACACACCTCCACCCCTTCTTCAGTAACTTGAAACAGGCGTGTTGTCACGTTGTCTACCATTATCTTACCCTCATCTCTCCTTGACCAGTGGCCGCGCCGTATTCTGGGACATAAAGAACCGTCTGCCTCGCTCAGTGACCACCATCCAATGGGAGAACAGCTTCGTGTCTGTATACTCTAAGGACAACCCCAATCTGCTGTTCAACATGGCTGGCTTTGAGTGCAGGATACTGCCTAAGGTAAGAATTACTTTTATACACAACATACAAAAACGTACGTTCACAAATTGCGTATACACCAGGGTTGTTGCGAACATCAGCATCAGCATCAGCATCCGCTGATCTTCAGCATCATTTTCAACATCAGCATCAGCATCCGCATTGATCGATGCTGATTATTAATGCTGAAGTTCGAGTCGTGACATGACCGCAGTGAGTATTATATCACGTGTAGTTTTTGCCTGCGATTTTGACCAATTAAAAGATCGACCGCGGGGATTGTGATTGCAAACAAACACAAACTTGTCTCATTACGTTAATTCGTCGTTACGCGTGAAAGTTTTTTTTTTTCCGTAACCTGTCGAGTGTTATTCGTTGGAAAGTGGAATATGGACGTATTTTAAATTAAGGAGTCAAGAAACTGCAACCTGCAACTTATGTAACAAGGATTATTCACTAAGAGCGTACTAATACGGACTGATTTTACTTTTTCCCTGTTTTTTTAAGAAAATTATTAAAATCAGCATCCGCTGATGTCAATGATAAAAGATCAGCATCAGCATCAGCATCCGCTGATGTGAAAAAAATATGCATCAGCAACAACCCTGGTATACACCATGATTTTTTTGTCCTCTCACAACGGCAGCCCACTTCATGTATTCATTGACTACTAAACATTAATTAAATTAAATAGGTATTTATGAATTTAAAAATAAAAATTTTATTCATTATTATGACGTAGTTGAAACACCCTGTTGCGAGCGATGATTTACTCGACTCGTGCGCTGGTTAGGTATGTTCTACCGTTTGACACGTAAACATTATTAACAGGATTCTAATTTATTATCTATTTTTATTTGTATCTATTATCTTAATTAACGGTAAAATAGAAATAATCGCGCCTAGAGGTTCACGCTCTTAGTAAGACGACTAAAAAGTAACGGTGTATAACACGAGGTAGTAAAATGCGTTGTCCACAAACCGTATAGGCGAACTATAAACCGTTTCTCTTCTTTCAAGTAAGTTTGTGTTGGGTTCCCTTGATCCTTGTTTCTAAGCTTAGATTTATCTTACGTTAGAAACAAATAACGAGCTCTGTACAAATGCTTAAACAAGCCAAGATGCTGAAACACCATAAGTGGTGCTCCTGCTGTTTCAGCATCTCCCAGTTTTGTTCTTTTCGTAAAACCATTTCTAGGGATGCTATTTGCTTGCTATCTTTTAGAAATCCTCGTGAACCATTATAATGTATGCCTAACTTCGAATCCGTCCTTCTTTTCTGCTCAGTGCCGCAGTCAACACGAGGAGCTATGCCACCGCGATGGCGTATGGAACTTACAGAACGAAGTGACAAAGGAACGTACCGCCCAATGTTACCTGCGCGTCGACGACGAGTCCCTCGCGCGATTCCACAACAGAGTCCGACAGATTCTTATGGCTTCAGGATCTACTACGTTCACTAAGATCGTTAACAAGTGGAATACTGCGCTTATTGGTAAGTTATATGATTATTTTATTTTTAACCAGGTTTCTGTATGCTGTTGTCACCAATTTGTGAATGATGAGACGTAAGGCACGTATCGAGAGAAGGGAGGCGTTTTGATTACCAATGTAATAATTATACAGGGTGTAGACAGACCCTTCACGAAGCCGTTAACCAAGCATTCTGTACATGAAACTAAGTAACCCTACACAAAAATTATTTTGTGTAGGGTTACTTACACTTAACGGACTTTTTTTTTGGGGTGAAAAATAACCTTTCACGGTAAAACTCAATGTAAGCCATTCAAAGCATTGTGCTTATGGATGCATTGAATAGTAAACGGGTCATGGAGGTATTTAAAGTAAAGTGATAACCTTAAAAAATTGTATTTAAAAAAAAACTTGTGAAAAAGCTGGAACTTTGAACCCCAATAACTCCATAACTAGAAGGTTCCCAGGTATGGTCTCGAACAAAAAAAATATCGTAATAGCGGGGAGAACAAGTGCCTTTCGGCTTCGTTAAGGGTCTATTTACACCCTTTAGGTGCATTAGAAAAACGTCTTGGGTTCAATTATTTAAACAACGGCCTGTATAAAAAAAAACAAACAAATACATGCTCTCCACTGCTGCACTTGGTTAAAAGCTTTTTACAACATGTGGATGAGGTTGATAGTTATTTGCTTGTAATGGTTGGTATTACCATACTTTTTTAGAGAGGTCTATTTTAGCCACGCCTATCCATCAAGAACAACAATAGTTCAATCTACTGATTCCATCAACTACATCTATACTAATATTATAAAGAGGAAAGATTTGTATGTTTGTAAGGAATAAACTCAAAAACTACTGAACCGATTTCAAAAATCCTTGCACCATAAGAATGCTACTTTATCCCTAGTTGGGCCGCTAGTTGTCTATACAATTTAACAATTCACCACTCCTACAGGTCTAATGACGTACTTCCGCGAGGCTGTCGTCAACACACAGGAACTCCTCGACCTACTCGTCAAGTGTGAGAACAAGATCCAGACACGTATCAAGATCGGTCTCAACTCTAAAATGCCTTCCCGTTTCCCGCCCGTCGTGTTCTACACGCCTAAGGAGTTGGGCGGACTTGGTATGCTGTCTATGGGACACGTGCTTATTCCACAGGTGAGACATTATGTGACAGTGATAACGTTTGTGTCAGTGTAGTAAGATGGGCCAGCATGATACATGTTTCAAAGGAAAGTTTTGCAGGTCACGCCGAAGCTACACCGTATACAGTATACGGGGTTTATGTATGTTCAACTGCTATTTTAAAGCAATATAAAAGGAATTTTTTCGTTCATGAAAATCTAGATTTTTTTTTTATAAAGAAAAAGTAATGTACGAAAATTGTACACCTGCTTATCTTCTTACATTTTATCTTAAATCTTGAAGATCTATTACCAATCAAAAAGTGACACCAAACCTAAGCCATACTAATTCAATGTCCTCTCTGCAGTCTGACCTCCGCTGGTCGAAACAAACGGACGTGGGCATCACTCACTTCCGTTCAGGAATGTCACACGACGAAGACCAGCTGATCCCCAACTTGTACCGCTACATACAGCCGTGGGAGGCCGAGTTCGTGGACTCGCAGCGAGTGTGGGCCGAGTACGCGCTCAAGAGGCAGGAGGCTAATGCTCAGAACAGGTAAGATAATGATTTTGAAGGCGATTTTCCAATTTGTGTAGTACTAATGACGATGAATGTACACTGCTGAAAATCTGCTACTTTATATTGCTATATTTCTGCAGCAACGTTTTTCTTTCCAGCTGGTAACAATGTCTAAATACTGCTGGTTGTTTATTTATATGCAGACTGCTTGTCCCAACAAGAAAGATGATGGTAGAGACAAGGCATCAACTTTCTTAACAGTCTAATCTGATATCTATATGAAGAACTACAAATAACTAACTTTTAATTAATACAAGTTGACCTCTTTGTTACTTTTATTAATTTCCAACACTAACGACACACATTCTTGAAATGATGAACCGCGTAGGGGTATTGAAACCAGAGAACCCATGTACTCTGGAGTGTCGCGAGCGTGGCGCGCTTGCTGATCGCATGACGCGGCACAGCGCGGCACTCATACAACGCTAGCTGATCATACAAACACAGTACTACCCATCGATTAGTACCATATCAGTGTATATTCATACAGTTTCGTTTTTCAGACGTTTGACATTGGAAGATCTAGAAGATTCGTGGGATAGAGGCATCCCGCGTATCAACACACTGTTCCAGAAGGATAGGCATACGCTCGCCTATGATAAGGGATGGCGTATTCGTACCGAGTTCAAACAGTATCAGGTAATTAAAATCTGGTTTTAATTGTCCTTGGATTAGAGTCATCTATGTTTGGAGGGGCAGTATCTTTTATGATGGTCCTGTATAGAGCGTTCTCTGTCGCCCGGAACCAATGATAGATCTAGCTCTTGACAATATCCCCCCTCTGGAGTTAGGTCTTCGTGATTGTCAATCTTCTTCCAGTAAAGTTGTGAAATGTCAAGAGCCCTTTTATTAAACCTAAGTATGATTTCATCAGGTCCTGAAACAGAATCCATTCTGGTGGACACATCAGCGCCACGACGGCAAGCTGTGGAACCTGAACAACTACCGCACGGACATGATCCAGGCGCTTGGAGGCGTGGAGGGTATCCTCGAACACACGCTGTTCAAGGGAACCTACTTCCCTACCTGGGAGGGTCTGTTCTGGTGAGTACTGCCAGATATAAGTTATTCCTTTAAATCTCTTTCGCCCTGGTAGCATTTTTACGAAGACCAATCAATAAACTGTTACTAGCTTTTGACTGGGTGTGATTGTGACTAGCGACTGATAAATAAAAAAATGTAAATTCTTGATACCTAATGACTGTTATGTTCTCTAGACGTGAGTAATGCTAGATATTATTGTGGTTTAAATCTGTCTGAGAGGCTCTCGAGACCTTTTTGGGGTTAGACAATTTAAAGTAACTTGTTTACTAAGGATACACAGATTGTTTCAAATTTTTACTGTTAGTCCAAATCATCAATTCAGTTTAAATACGTCCGCTGGTGGACATAGGCCGCTCCCGTAACCAGCGGATTCCCGCGACCTTCACTAGGTCCTCAGTCCACCTTATCAGTAAATACTACTGTACTGTTACCGTATGTAATCTTTGATCTTCCACTTGTGCAGGGAGAAAGCCTCGGGTTTCGAAGAGTCGATGAAATACAAGAAGCTGACCAATGCTCAGCGATCCGGTTTGAACCAGATCCCCAACCGTCGTTTCACGCTGTGGTGGTCGCCTACTATCAACAGAGCCAACGTATACGTCGGTTTCCAGGTAAGAAGAAACATGATAGCAACAGTCATTTTTCTAGATTTAGTGGAGCTCTTTGTCATAGAGCTCATCTAGGGAAGTACCACCGCCATGCCTATTTCTGCCGCGAAGCAGCTTTTTGCTGTGCTTCGCCTGGAAGTGTTCCTAAGGGCCGGCTGCCGATGTAGTTACAGGCACAAGAGACAAAAACAGGCTTTCTTTTATGATAACAATGAACCCGTGAGTGGGTTATCATAAAGGCGCCACGGTCAGTGACACCTTTGGTTTACCCAATATGGATAACTTTCAGATGCAGGAGATTGTTTTTTTTTTTTTTTTGTAAACCGTATCATTGTCAAGCAAAGGAAAATATATGGCATTTTTTATTTCATTTCTCATTATGAGTCACGTTACTCGATTTATCTTGTATTTACCCAACTCTGTTGTTCCACAGGTACAACTGGACCTGACGGGTATATTCATGCACGGCAAGATCCCCACGCTCAAGATCTCGCTCATCCAAATCTTCAGAGCTCACTTGTGGCAGAAGGTGCACGAGTCTATCGTCATGGACTTGTGTCAGGTAATTATTATTTTTATATTTACCAATAGTTGGGCACAGCAGTATTACTCCATCAGAATACATTGAGGCCAAAAAATATAGTTTGAAATTGAGATTAGGGTAGGATTAGCTATATTGTTTGGCTAAAACAAAAAGGTATTTCGTGGGTGAATGTGCAGACACTTCAAGGCAAGGAAAAATACTCTTGTAGATTACTATTTAGATTGATAAGAGTGTCCATGGAGTTTTTTGCCCATTCTTCTCCATAGAGATCTACGCTTTGAAATGGGCAACCACAGTACTTTCACAAGTTATTATGCCTTGTGTCTGGGACTGTGTAGCTTCGGCTTCTTTGTTTTTCTGGCATTCAAAAGTGCCTGTTATAGTGTAATTGAAATAAATGGTTTGAGTTTTTTGAGATTGTTAAAACCCACGGGTTTTTTATTATGAACGCTATTATTGACACTGATATAGTTTGATGCTCGACGAAATTTTCCGCGCAACATCCTTCAATGCTAATCACGACATTCTCCCTTAGGTATTCGATCAAGAACTCGACGCGCTTGAGATCGAGACAGTCCAGAAGGAAACCATTCACCCGCGTAAGTCTTACAAGATGAACTCGTCGTGCGCCGACATTCTGCTGTTCTCGGCCTACAAGTGGAACGTGTCCCGGCCTTCGCTGCTCGCTGATACCAAGTAAGAAATGTTATCATTTTTGAAGTTTAATCAAAACTATATAGCTGAGCAATCATGGTCATAGAAGTAGAAGAAGGTGGGCTTATGGTGATGCTTATCCAATTTTGTTCAATAATCCAAAAAAATGGTAATTTTTGCTAATACTTATCAATAATGAAGCTAGGGGCATCTGGTATTATGTAAATTCTATTTCAATTCATTATAGTATTAATTAAACTATTGCTAGTACTATATTCCGTCTATCGCACGATGGTAACACTGTTTTTGAACTGGCTGAACAAAATACCAGTTTAGTTTGTTTCTGCTACTCCTCACGCTGCAGCCTGCTGTACCATAAGTATCTGCTGGAACCCTTTTAGTTCTAGTTAAAAAAAACTACAAACAAACCAACCACTCACAGATTTCCTAACCCACAGAGATACAATGGACAACACAACCACACAGAAGTACTGGCTGGACATCCAGCTACGTTGGGGCGACTACGACTCGCACGATGTGGAGCGATACGCGCGAGCCAAGTTCTTGGACTACACGACTGACAACATGTCCATCTACCCCTCGCCTACAGGACTGCTCATAGCCATCGATCTGGCGTATAACTTGCACAGGTAAGGAATTATTTATTTAACATTCTGCAGGTAATAAAGGAAAAAGGGTATAGCTTGACGATTGACCCCAATATAGTTGGGGAAAGGCTAAGTAGATGATGGTGTTATGTATTTCATTGATGGTTACCTCCTCTGTAATGACGTTAATTCCTAATTATTTTTGTCAACAGTGCATACGGCAACTGGTTCCCGGGCTGCAAGCCGCTGATCCAGCAGGCGATGGCGAAGATAATGAAGGCCAACCCCGCGCTGTACGTACTGCGCGAGCGCATCCGCAAGGCGCTGCAGCTGTACTCCTCCGAGCCTACCGAGCCCTATCTGTCCAGTCAAAACTACGGAGAGCTCTTCTCTAATCAGATCATTTGGTAAGAACTGACTACGTTTTCAACTGGTGATAAGGTCAAAAAACAAAAAAAAAACAGGTCAAATTAAATTGAGGATGAATGTCTTTTTCTAATTGAAATTCATTCATTTTATTTCTTTAGGATCTCCAACAAAAGATATACATAAGACATAAATAAACATGCAACATTATTACACTATGTTTCGCCGTGTTATTACTGGAGAATAATACGTACCTAATACCTACAGGGTGAATTTTTCAAGTGGGCGTGGTTGGCTAAATCTGAAACTATGAAGAATAGCGTAAAATACTCAAAGCAGTCTCGAGCCCGATTTTGATGAAAACTAGAACTGCATCATTTGGTTTTCGAATCGAAACCCGTTAATTTTGAAAAAAAACACGCTGTATTATTACACCATTCGATAGCATCGCTATTAACGATCAGATTCTGGAAAGTAATGACATACAAAATACTATACAAAAATCCATTGATGCAGTTTTAGTTTTCATCAAAATTGTATACCTAGAAAATAGTTGTTTTCTTTTCTTCTACTCTGCCATCTTACGGCGTAGGCAGATCGATTACTGTTACACTTTACAGTATTCAATAATTATAGGCGTTGTTCTGGATTCCACAAGCTAAAAATTCCATTACATCCACCTAGGTTCGTGGACGACACAAACGTGTACCGCGTGACGATCCACAAGACATTCGAGGGCAACTTGACGACCAAGCCCATCAACGGCGCCATCTTCATCTTCAACCCGCGCACCGGTCAGCTCTTCCTCAAGATCATTCACACAAGCGTGTGGGCCGGACAGAAGCGTCTTGGACAGGTAACTACGACATTGTATAATAACTTTCGGAAACAACCTACCTACATCTACACCACCTACCTAATTTACCTATTTTTGCCATTGCCAACATCATTTTCGTGCCCTTGTACCATGTTACTTGGGGTCGGCGCAACACGTTTTCTTCCATTCTCCTCTGTCAACCGTCACGCTATCATTTACTCCTTTATCTTTCATATCATTCCTCACACAATCCATCCATCGTTTCTTTGGTCTTCCTCTCCATCCATTAACGTTGATATTCATCACTCTTTTAGTCACATGCGATTTTTGCCATTGCCAACAAGAGTCAAAATGTCTGGTCTTCCTCTCCATCCATTAACGTTGATATTCATCACTCTTTTAGTCACATGCGATTTTTGCCATTGCCAACAAGAGTCAAAATGTCTTAGCCTGATAATGAAGAGCCTAGCTCAGATCAACCCGGCAAGAAGGCAACTAGCCCAATCCAACCAGGTGACATATGTGATAGCGGTCCTCTTAACACAAGGTGCGCTGCCTTCTTACTTGCCATTTGAAACCCAAGAGCCCGAAAAATTAGTGATGATGTCTGATTTTGTTGTTTGTTTTTGATTTAGCTTGCCAAATGGAAGACTGCTGAAGAAGTAGCGGCTTTGATTCGTTCTCTACCAGTGGAGGAGCAGCCTAAACAGATTATCGTCACCAGAAAGGGAATGTTGGATCCTCTTGAGGTAAGAGCAAACAAACATACTCTTTTCCACAAATTCTCATAATTTGAAGCAGAAAATAACTGTGAAAGCACTCACGCGGTTATAAAATAACTTTAAATGAATAGTACTAGTCTAAACAAAACTATACAAATTGTATTTTTCCGTGTCCAGGTGCACTTGTTGGATTTCCCCAATATCGTGATCAAGGGCTCAGAGCTGCAGCTGCCCTTCCAGGCTTGTCTCAAGGTGGAGAAGTTCGGAGACCTCATCCTGAAGGCCACTGAGCCACAGATGGTGCTGTTCAACTTGTATGATGACTGGCTCAAGACCATCTCGTCGTATACCGTAAGTGATTTTAAAGTAGTATAACCTTAAAACAAGTTTAGTTACATGCACAGGTTGAGTTAATTGTGTAAATAAAGTACACTGTTTTTGATATTGCTTTACATTTTTCAACACCGGTTTGTACCAAAGCCCAGACAAGCGGGGTAGAGACGTGAAATATTCAAACAATCACAGGAAAGGTGCGATGTCTATACGATTTAACCACGATTGCCGTAAGTCTCCTCTCCACTCCACTCGTCTCCGTTTTGAAAACTGCACCAGCTATCCTGAAAAATACCATCACAGGCAGTTTACGTTCCTAATAAGATCTTTCGCCGTAAATATGAAATGATGAACCGCGTAGGGGTATTGAAACCAGAGAACCCATGTACTCTGGAGTGTCGCGAGCGTGGCGCGCTTGCTGATCGTATGACGCGGCACGGCGCGGCACTCATACAACGCTAGCTGATCATATTGACCACGAAAAAATTTAGGTTGAAAACACCTGCCTTTATACTTTAGAATACCGCAAGAACTGAAAAGAAACTCATTAGCATGTTTACAATTTGTTTCCTAGGCGTTCAGTCGTCTGATCCTCATTCTTCGCGCCCTCCACGTGAACACCGAGCGCACCAAAGTCCTGCTGAAGCCTGACAAGACCACGCTGACGGAGCCGCATCACATCTGGCCCACGCTGTCCGATGACGACTGGATCAAGGTTGAGGTGCAGCTCAAGGACCTCATCCTTGCTGATTATGGCAAGAAGAACAAGTAAGAGACAATTATGGCCTTGTATATTATTTGTAAAGGTTTCACACCGTTTTTGTGGCAAAATTCTCATGTGTAAGTATGCAACAAGGTGTAAAAAAAGCTGCTTTACAAAAAGAAATTGCAGTTTGGATACACTAAAAGACAATTTATTACATTACCTTTTGAGCTATTTGATTGGGTCATATTATTTTGGACATCCAATCAATGATAGTTATAACAATTAAAAACAGTCTTGCTCATCAGGCTTTCAAGAAACCTTACTGGAATCTGTGTTTCTTCCTTTTCTAATATGAATTTCACTAACAATGACACTATCTTTCCAGCGTAAACGTAGCATCACTCACCCAGTCAGAAATCCGTGATATAATCCTGGGTATGGAGATATCGGCACCATCAGCTCAACGGCAACAGATCGCCGAGATCGAGAAGCAGAGCAAGGAACAGAGCCAGCTCACTGCCACCACTACTAGGACTGTCAACAAGCATGGAGACGAGATCATCACGTCTACCACTAGCAACTATGAGTCCCAGACATTTAGGTGAGCATATTTTTATGTGACGTTATTTTCGTGACAGGGTCATTTCTTGGGTGTTTTCATTTTTTCTAGCAACTCATGTTAACTTGCCGTGTTCAATCTTTAGCCCATTTACAGCATTAAATTGCAATGCCGCTAGAGATTGTGATCTGATTTGGATCTTAACTGTCAATATGAAAATGATGAACTGCGTAGGGGTATTGAAACCAGAGAGTCCATGTGCTCTGGAGTGTCGCGAGCGTGGCGCGCTTGCTGATCGCATGACGCGGTACGGCGCGGCACTCATACAACGCTAGCTGATCATATTGACAACTAAATAATCCCGCCAGGCTAACACGTACGCGTGACTAGTTTTGCATTGTAGAATTCGCGTCGTTGAATACCAACGGCGGCGAAATGTTCGCTTATAGACGTATACATTTCATTATCGTATGATGTGACGGCAGGATTTTGTCTGATCGCATGACGCGGTACGGCGCGGCACTCATACAACGCTAGCTGATCATATTGACAACTAAATAATCCCGCCAGGCTAACACGTACGCGTGACTAGTTTTGCATTGTAGAATTCGCGTCGTTGAATACCAACGGCGGCGAAATGTTCGCTTATAGACGTATACATTTCATTATCGTATGATGTGACGGCAGGATTTTGTCGCGCTGTGGATGTAAGCCTAGCTAGTTCTCAATATAACTTGCAAAATTGACAGAATTGTAATCATAATTTATCTACTTTTCCAACCTAGTTTGGATATACCTGTGTTGAATTCTACTAATCCTAAATGAAATTTCAGCTCAAAGACGGAATGGCGCGTGCGTGCGATATCCGCGACGAACCTACATCTGCGAACGAACCATATCTACGTGAGCTCGGACGACATCAAGGAGAGCGGTTACACCTACATCTTGCCAAAGAACTTGCTCAAGAAATTCGTTACCATCTCCGATTTGAGAGCGCAGGTTAGTTTATAGTTTCAGTAACTAATCTGAAATAAGCATTGATTTAGCCTCACGGTCTTTGCATACCTCAGGCAGACTCGAACATGTTGTGCGTAGTACGCTTAAGCCAGTAACACTAATTACCCGTTTCCTCCGCCTCAGATCGCGTGCTACCTGTACGGCACGTCGCCGGCCGACAACCCCATGGTGCGCGAGGTGCAGTGCGCCGTGGTGGCGCCGCAGTGGGGCACGCACCAGCAGGTGCACCTGCCGCGCCACCTGCCCAAGCACCCCGCGCTCGCGCACCTGCAGCCGCTCGGCTGGATGCACACGCAGCCCAACGAGCTGCCGCAGCTCTCGCCGCAGGTAAACATCGAATCAATAAGAGGACATATTTAAAGCTAATCAAATCAACTATAAATAACGAAAATTACGATGGGAAAGACGTCAATATTTACTGATTGTCCCCCATGGTTCTTTCGGCGCGTGGCCATAGTCGGAACTAACGCGCCATCTTATTTTTTAATACAATCTCTAAAGTGTTGTGTGTGTTACCAACAGCGCCCGTCTGACAATATCATTCGAGCACCAAAATAACCATGCTGCACAATAACATCCTATAAATAAGCTACGACAATAATCACTTCATTCAATATCTCAAATACTCATAATGGAATCATGGCTAAAATTAATTTTTTAATGTCTTTTTACAGGATATAACAACTCACGCAAAAGTAATGGCAGAAAACCCATCGTGGGACGGCGAGAAGACCATCATAATCACGTGTTCGTTCACGCCTGGCTCCTGCTCCCTCACGGCGTACAAACTGACCCCGAGCGGGTACGAGTGGGGTGCACGCAACACCGACCGCGGGAACAACCCCAAGGGCTACCTCCCCAGCCACTACGAGAGGGTTCAGATGCTTTTGTCCGACAGATTCCTCGGTTACTTCATGGTCCCGTCGCAGGGAAGCTGGAATTACAATTTCATGGGTATGTGTAATTTTTATATATCGTTTAATGTCGGTACTAGTCATTGAGTAACTAACCATGGCGTAAAATTGTTAAGTAACATAAGCTTGATACTCGAACGTTCGTAAATTCTTTCCTCAGTACCATATCGTCGTGACCGATCCGATAAGCGATTGTTAAGCGAATAACCGATAGTCGAACGTGGTTGGTTTCGCCCAATAGCATGGACGCAACGGTCTCTGGTTGGAACGCAGCCTCAGACCTATGACGTGGCGGTACTTTTATACAAGCCTAAAAGCTTGGCTTGCCCTTGTAACTTACGACTCTTCATGATGTTAGAGTTTCTAAACAGTCTGGTTGTATTGAATATTAACAGTTTGTGTCCGTATTGTTGGCCCCTAGGCACGCCTGTGACGATATACTAAACAATCTACAGATAAATAAAAATTGCGAAAAAATTCTCCAAGATGTAACTGTAACTTCTACAATAATCTTTCTCCAGGTGTCCGCCACGACCCGAACATGAAATACGGCGTGCAGCTCGGCAACCCGCGTGAGTTCTACCACGAGGTGCACCGGCCGGCGCACTTCATGAACTTCGCCGCTATGGAGGACGCGGCCGCGCCCACGCTCGCCGCCGACCGAGAGGACCACTTCGCGTAATCGTGCAACAGTGTTTAGTTATAAGAGATAGTGTAAATAAGCGAAAATAAAAGTTTTATTAAATTTGCTATGCTGCTTTTATTTACTACGTTATTTTAACAAACCCTTTCACGAATGTGACTTTGCCCGCTTCGCAAAGGGATTTGGGAATCTTTTCGCACGAACTTATACGGGCTTTTGCGAGGTATCGGGTGCCAATACATCGCACGAGTTGAGAATTCGCGCGTACTTCGCGTGCCATCGTCAGACTAATCGCGCGTGTTGCGCACGAGATGAGATTCGAACACTACATCAGTGAGTGAGGAGAACAGCATTACACTACAGTATGTAATCTGTAATTTTACAATTTTTAATAACGACTAATACAATCGAATCTTAATTTTTGCATAACAGGCGAGTACTTCCTCACGCCGAAAAGTCAAAAACTACCTCGCACCAACATCACCTCTTTTTTAGGGTTCCGTAGCCGATGGCAAAAAACGGAACAACCTTTTGAACGCCAAAGTCACATTATATGAGACAAGCAAGCGCGTGCCCTGTACGCCGACACAAATATGTGACAAAATGGTAGTTGAAATTGTGGCTTGGCGTGGAGGGCTCATGCGTTCAAAAGGTTATACATTCGTCGCGACTGCCCATTCGTATATTACAGCCACTTTATTCTGAAACTATTAAGACTACACTGTAATTTCTAAAGTAAGAGGAGGAAATTCATAAAAAAATGTGGGATTGTAGAACGTAAACAAAGCTTTCAACGAAGATTGGTTTGAATAAGATTTGATGTTTACTTTTTGAGATATGGAACTTTTTCATCAAACTGCAGCAGTAACTTTGTTTTACATTAACATTCTATGAAAAGTTTGCCGTTGAATGTAATACAGTACATCTTGTTAGTGTTATTCGTACTTTCAAGATTTAGTGGTTATCATAGACAATAATAAACTATTACTGTTTATGGTGGTTTTTGACAATCTGTTGTTAATATTTTTCAACTGTCAAGTCAACGAACAAAAGTCAAGTCCTGTCACAAGTCAACCGGGCTCACGCACGGCACGGCTGTCAGTTCGTCAAACAAGTTGATTCCTGTTGTTGTTGAATTTTGAAGAATAGTGCGATTTTATTGTACCTACTACACTAACGTCTAATTCAACTTACCTTAAAAATAATCAACCAAACCTTGCAAAATGGGCGACCAAGATGATTTCGAAGACAACCAGTATCCCGACAACGATGAATTCGTCCCGTACGTGACAGCCGGTAACCTCGGCAAAGTTGGCGCGAAAGTCACACTCTGGGGCAAAGTCACAAAAGTTACAGCCAGCGAAGGCTTCTATGTGAAAACTGTGGATGACCAGGAGGTCCTTATAAAACTGAAGCGGCCTTTGAATGAGCCTCTGGAAGGCTGGTACGAGATCTACGGCGTTTCACAAGGGAAGACAGTGTTGTGTGATGAGTATGTTCCGTTCAATGAAGAATTAACAAAGAACATTGACCTGGACGGGCACAAAGCGCTGGCGAGGTTACTGGTGGCTATCGACGAACCTTGGAACTTGGGCGACGATTCTGCTAATTCCATGGCTGGTGTAGTACCAATGGATCAAAACTACTGAGGTTATTAGAATAAGTTTATTTTTAAGATAATTGTTATTTACGAAGCGGAATTGTATAAAATCAATAATAGGAGATATTCCAATTACATCATACACTTACTCTACCTATTCCATTAAAGTATAATGTAAACTTTCAGTGGTGCCGTTAAGTTGTGCAGAAATTGTGTTGTAATGGAAACTGTGTAATTTAAGCTGGTTCTAATATTATCATTAACATTGAAAACAGGATAATTACTATGTTCTATGTTTCTATGTTAAAAATGTAATACATATAATTTTTTACATACACACATTACATTTATTTGTTTCTGTTTCATTTGAGACTTGGTTTTCTATGGTTTATTGTCATGTGGATATAGATAATATTTTAAATGGATTACTTGTCTTACAATTCGTTTTATATGTCAAAGATCTTATTTAAACTTGAAAGTCCACTACATTCTGTTTTTTACATACATTAAGGTGATCAACGTTACATTGAGGGATGTTAGCAGTTGGATTTGTAATAAAAAACAGCCAATTGAACTGGCATTTTGTATATTTTCTTATTTAATACTGATAGCTTTACATAATATAAGTATTTTACATAATTTATGTCTTATTATTTAATATTTCCCTTATAAATGTAGATATAGTAGGCTAAAAAATACACTATGTGATTTGCTAAGAGAGAGGTACCATTTGATTTTTAGTTGATGACAAATCTCAGATCTGAATTACTAAGAATACTTGACACAATCTTTGGCTTAAACTAACTAAATTAAATATTATTTATCCTTTAAGACTAGAAAAACTCATAAAGCTCATCAAATAACATGCTTAAAAAACTGCTTTTCTATTGAAAATTATAATTATGAAGACAAATGCGTTTTTTTTTAAATTAATCTTATTTTGATCATCATTCTCCTGCCATTATCTGAATTAATCCATCGATACTGTTTATAGTAAGATATGATTAATTGCACCTAATATTAATTACTGCTGCTACTCAAAAGACACAAAGTAAAGAGAAGAATTAATTAATTTCATTATTGAAATTTCAACTCAGTGCTACGAAAATTCAAGAGATTTTTTTTATTTAGTTATTCATTGAGATGTATGAGAAAATTGATTTTTCAATTATAATAGGTAATAAGTTTTTCTTTTCAGTTCCATAGTAGCAACATAATGTTGTAAACATGACCAAAATCAGGCAAGAACTTCTACATCTCCACTCTAGCAATAAATTGAAGCAGTATGTTGCACTATTATGCCGACTGCATCCAGCACTGCAGGCGTGGGTACGCCCTGACGTCGTTGTCCCTGTTGCGGCGCTCAATGCTGCGCATACGTTTCTCATGCTGCACTGCGATCGATAGTGCGCCTTCTATGCACGTTACTGGGCGATTCCTGGGGAAATAAGTAGAGGTCTTAGTAATGAATTAATAAATCTTTTAATTGTTTGTTTTGAAGTAACAGTTCCAGATGTTTGGTCCTTATGTGGTGAACGTGATCATAATATCTCTAAGGCTCAATTTACACCGCCGCGGAATGGAATGGAAGCGTCAGTTTCGCCTCATGCATGACGCGATAGGGATGGATTCCCACGAATTCGCGCTCCTTCAAGAGCGCTCGCTTCTTCTCAAGAGGGCGTGGATGTCATTACTTCCCAGAATTTGATCCCTATTAGCGAGACTATCGAATGGTGTAATAATACGGCGTGTTCTTTTTTTTTCAAAATCAACGGGTCCTTATAAGAATATAGATTTAAAAAAAATCGAATGATGCAGTTTTAGAGTTCATCAAAATCGGACTAGAGACTGCTTTGAGTATTTTTCGCTATTCCTCATAGTTTCGGATTTGGCCATCTACGCCTACTTGAAAAGTTCACTCTGTATACATTATAGGCACCTACTTAGCTTCAACTACTTTACTAGCTTGCTTTCCCAGGACAGGAAAATGAGCCCGATTGTAAAAACTGAGATGTTTTTCAATAAGCCATTACAAATAGGGATCGATGGTCCTATTAGTATTATTATCACTAAAAATACATCGATGCATCGATTCTTAATTAGGCTATTAATATTCATTATTTTTTTCTATTTGTAGAAAACACGATATACCTAAAAATAGAAACAAAAAATACATACGAGGCCTTGGTATCAATCTTCGGCGCCTCCGTCCTTATCCTCATGCTCAACGGCCTGTCCTTGCCCTTCAGCGCCAAGTCCGTCAGGTACCGCTTGATGTAGTTCTTCAGCTGAACGTTCTCCTTCATCAGCTTGGCTTTCTCAGTCCTCAAGCAGATCGTCTGCACCTTGGCTCTATTCACTTTGAGTAGAAACTTGTCCATTTTGCTGTATTCCTTGCATTCATCCTTTCAAAACGATTTAAGTTAGGTACAATCGGAAATTATGTAAATGTCTAGTTGCCTACGTTTTTTTTTTTTACGGATGATACAAATAACTCCACAGTGGGAGGGAGTGTCAGACTTTTACTGACTAAAAACCCATCCATGTTCCTTCTTTGCCCTTAGTGTTCCAGGGCCGCGGTATCTCTTTCGTACAGTCCCGCAGCCCCGGCAGGCATAGGCCCTTGCGGGCCCCATCCTGGTTGCTGACATCTCTTTGAGGCGTGCGTGGAACACGAACGCGCCGTCGACACGCCCTGTCGTCATAAGACGGACGGACGGTGAGCTAACCCATTACTCACCGTCCACAGGCCCGCGACTAGTTGCCTACTTTACGAAAAGTTAGACAGGTTACCTTTACGGGAAAGGTATTAGGCAAGAAAGAAGAAATATGTAGGTCTATTGTTCTGATCCGTGGGTGAATTAGTAGACCTCTGCCTTCCACATTCGGAGAAACAGGCATGATGGTCTATTGATCACCATCACAGTACAGTACCTAGTAACAAAAGGTCAAACTTACAATCATAGCTTTATCCAGGTGTTCAAAGTCAACCGACTCGAAGTCGTATTCAACCTCTTTGGTCAGCTCATCACCTGCATGCTCGTACTTACTGCAGATCTCTGCTAGTTGCAGTACTTTGTTTAGCTTTTGATGCATATCTTCGAGATGCTGAAAAGGAATAATTATTTAGTTCTTGACCTTTTTTGCTCCCTATCGTCCTGAATGCCCGGGCTTATAAGATGTTTGGGTCATGGAAACGGATTGCCTATGCCTACGGTCCCTTATTAGGTATAACGCTTCACAGTACAGGTACAGGTGTATAGTGTGTAGACCATAGGGTCGAAGGTTCGAAGGTTTTTAAGGCACTATAGGGCAGTAGCGAAGGGTCAATTTTTGTAAGAGGTAAACCGGAGTAGGTACGTACCTTGTAATTATATTATTTGTCTATAGAATACTGACTGTGCCATTTTTCAAAGGGAATCCGGGAGGAATCGAATTATATGGAACCTTCGCCACTGAGTATAGGGTTAGGCGGGTTAGGTGTAGGTACCCAGCTCCTTTCAGTTTTACCTAAAACCTGATAATATTGGTGCATATTCAACAGGTTAGTTCAAAGGTCGAACCTCCATCTATCATTAGACGCCAAATGCTACTAAACATCGGCAATGACCACCGGCAACGAGAGCTCAAACAAAGGCCTTACAATCAGCGAGAGGATAAAGGCTTTTCATGGATATTAAATGGAAACAATAGACAGGAAGTCTGGAACCTTGGTAGCATCCTGGCTGGCATTAACCATGACGATTAGCATCTGGCTGTCCTTGCTCCTCACGATCTTCGAGTCCTTCTTCATCTCAAGATACTTCCGAGCTAGGTCCTCCTTCCGGGCCGTCATGCGTGTTAGTTTGTCTGCCATCCTGCTCGTTGTGTTCTGCCATTCGTATTGCAGGTTTGACAGGTTCTCCTGAAATCCAAAATGAATTGGTGGTATTTCTGGTTTAGTTAGATAGCTTCAGCAGATCAAAACTGCATTTGTGGACAGTTTTTGTTTTAGAAAATTTGAAGCGCCATTGTGAATTCAAACAAAAAAATCCATATCTTCATTATTCTGGATATCCTGTCGCAAATTAAGATAAAAACTGGGTTCCCCATGTGTATTGACAAACGTTTTACTGCATTGGTCATCAGAAGTTAACGTTTTTTCCCTGAAAACTTAGGAAGTATACGAGTGGCTTTCAAAGAGAGCGTTTAAACCAAGATCTAGGAAATTGAGATAAAATAATGTAGGAGGCTTACGTTGTTGTTCCATTATAGTTACGAGAAACTTATCCATAAAACTAAAAAACTTTTTAATTTTTAAGAAAATATTTTTTTCTAATATCATACACGTCTGGTTTTAGAAAAATTCTTAAAAACTACAGTTTAGCTAAAACCAGACGTGTTGGATTTTTCAAATTATTTTTTTTGAACGACTCTTTCCCTAATAAACAATATAAAAAATTACAACTGGGGTATCAAAATCGTGTAAACTAGTGTAATTAGTTGATCTCTTATAATGTGATTCAATTCTTCAATAATTAAGTATCGGTTACATCAAAAACTAATAGCTGCAAACTTTTTAATTCGTCTGTTGACTGTCCATTGACAGTCAACAGACGAATTCAACAGTCATATTTTGTCATGCTATACAACGACGAAGGCTACATAATTTCAGAATTAATCTACTTAATTTGGTTCGAGCCCTTTATCAAGTTTCGTCCGTGACCACGAAGCATTGAAATACAAAACGATCAGTAGCCTAATGATTCAGTGATATCGCGTGCACTACGAAAAAATAACAACCGTGCTGGGATTTATTTCAAAGAAATGCTGATTATGGATTATTTAGTAGATATACCCAATGGGTTACTATAATATTAAATAAGTAGCAAATGCCTGATTGAATTCTTATAGCAGTTCACACTTGACTTTCCGTGGAAGAACAACCTATTTTTCAAAAGAGTCTTGTTTTGTTTTCAAGTTTATAGCAACATCTTACAGTAGCGAGTTGTATCTGGTAGTCGTTCCTGGCGATCTCTTTTTGGTAGAAATCGTCCTTCTCGCGCAGGCTGTGGTAGTGGTTCATGATGGGGTTATGCTCCTCCTGGTATGTGGTGTACACGTCGCGGAGCTTGTTCCAGTACATCTCGATCGACAGGTGTTTGGGGACGCAGAAGCTGCGCAGTTCTTCTTCATGCTGCAATTGAAAAGATTTAGGTAACCTCTTAGTAGAAACAAATAAATTCCCCAAACCCCACCGACTTAAAGTAAAAATAAAAGGATTGATGTTTTGTAAAGAAGTAAAGCTCTATGGAGATGAAAAAGCTGGCGATGGGAATGATCTCCACACAATGTTACTGAACATGAGATAGGTAGGTAATTCAGTGAGTGAGATACCGAAATTCAGACTGTAGCGAATATGATCTATCAATTAGGTATTCGCTTGACGTACCAAAAAACAGGAAATTGAAATTCTTCATGGCTATAGGTATACAATTTGGAGCGTCAAATTCATTGAATTAAAGCGAAGAGTCCCATGATTGTAGATAAAAGAATGAATGAAGGATTGGCGGTACCTACACGTGGCAAACATTACGACGTAGAAAAACAAATTAACAACTTAAGATATAATCTGAAATGAGACAACTAAATAGACATTATAATAAATAGTCCATCAACATCACAACAAGTAGTGTAGGAACTCATTTTCTGATATACTTGTTATTGTGGTGGTATAATATTGCAATTTCAAATTGACCACATGAGGTTTTCCTGTAATTAGTGGCTCTGGTCAGCACATCCGACCATGTAAGCTGACAACTTGACAGGCATGACTGATGACTGATGAGCATTGTTTGATATGATACTGGATAGTATGTATGATGTAATGTGGAGCAGTAAAGACATTCAAAGCAGATTAATATTGAAAATCTGATGGAAAATGTTTGGCGGAGTTCAAAGTCGTTGAAGAATTGAAAACGCTTGACAAGTTTTTACATAAGTTTCAGATAGAGCAAATGGATTTCAGAGCAGATTGATTTCAGATTTGATTTTCTAAGGCAGTTATCCTAATATGACTGCAACGTATGAAAAGACTTTGAAACTCAACTTGGCTTGTGGCATGCAAGCGTTCCTAGTGACTTTGGTTTTTAATCCTTCGATGACAGCTCTTACTATCATTGAAATACGAAATCTGCCAAGCGTTGGATTGTTTACCTACTTATCAAATGGGCAAAAGCTAGATTTTCACCTTCGTAAGACCGGTTACATTTATCCTACTGATGGCTTATCGTTGCGATAACAAATGTAAGAAGTGAAAGCGATAAAAAAATAAAATCACCATAAAATTATCGAGTCCACCTAATTCAAAAGCCCAGTACACGCATGTCATCCAACAATTAGTCATATTTGGATGGAGCCTGTCACCTCTTCTGTTTGCGGCAAGTGAAGCGTGGACACCGCTATCATATATACGGTGTGGCACGACCAGGTGCGACATTGTCGGAGTGACAGCCACTGTGATCATGTGCCTCGTCAAGTACCACGTCCTGATATTTTGTTTAATACTCGTGGAGAGCTATGTGAGTAGTTATCAATATTAAAAACTTGATTCGAGACCCTGAAGGAGGATTAGTTTTTTAGTTTTTTTGGGGTGCCGTTTAACTTGACAAGATGGCTTTGGCATCGATTTTTTCCTGAGTAGGTTTTGATATGATTAAAAAGCTTATTTCTGCAGGAGAGACTTATGTAAGCCAAAGTTAATAGTTCAGCCACAACAGATTCTAAATAGTATCATTTCTCTTGTAGGTACAGGCCTTGAACTGTCGGTCAAGCGGAGGGCCGAAAGAGGCCGAACTGAAGAACATTTACAAGAAATGCTTGAAGATGCAAGAAGGGAAGAACTCAAGTAAAGGAAACTCTGAGCAAGACTATAAGGAGCCACGAGGTCAAATTCAGAGGAATGACTGGGAAAGAGGTCGCACGATCGGGAGCAAAGAAAATAAGAGTAGTAGAGATGATAGAACGAGTGGAAAAGATAAAAAGGGAGGAAGTAATATGAGAGACAGAGATGACATGATGGGTAGAACTGATGATAGGATGGATCGTAATGATGATAGGAAGAACAGAAATGATGATAGAATGGGTAGTAACAATGATAGATCGAATGGCAGAAGTGGAGGAAGAATGGAGAGTAAGAATAACAGAAATGATATGATGGGGAGCCGTGATGATTATTTCAATGGAAGAGAAGATTTCCCACAAAGTGACGAATATGGAAGCGTAAGTAAAATAACTTTTACCAGTTTACTTAAGTTTTATAGGAGCAAGGAAAACTCTCAAAGTTAACTCTTTCGTTTTCTCAAGTTAAAAGCTTTTATATTTGAATATGATACAGAAAACTTAATTACTGTTAATACACATAGGTATATCCTCTTCTGCAAATCTGGAAATAAGGTTTGCTGTAAGAAAACCCAATTCTGAGTTAAGCTCGCCATTGTACAAAGGCTTACAATTTTTGTGTCTTCTTTGTGTGCAACAAAGAATAAGAAAACTTTGTATTTCAGCAAGACATGGGCCAGGGCCAATACAATAACCATCGCTCCACGACTCCATCAACGAGAAGATACAAAAGAGAGAGGCGGCCAGAAAACTCTGGTCAAAGAAGCCAGTACAATCCGAACACTCATAAGATCACAGGTTACGAAGATAACTTTCGATCCGAGGAGAAGAACACTACTGAACATAACGCTAACAATGAAACTGATAACAAAGCCTGTGCCTTACACTGCTTCCTGGAGAATTTAGAGATGGTACGTATTTTGTCGTAGAGGGTAAGAATATACAGAGGTCAGGTGCGTGGTACTCTCAATCGCGAGCGTGTTTAACCAGATGTAAGAACGTGCATGGAGAAAAGGAGTAGGTATGCAAGGATCGTAGAGGACTCTAGAGTTCGTTCTGTATGGTACGAATATAATGTGAAATCTATAAATCAGTTAACCAAAACGGTCAAAACGAAACCCTAAAAATAACATTACGCCGTCTGTCGAACTGTCTGTGACGGGTTATATTATATATTTGACCGTATAAACTAACCATGCATATTGCCTCTAAGTTTGTAATTGGTCCGTTTCTTGGAACATTTCTTGCCATAATAACGTACTCAGAGTATTTCGGCATACGGGTCATCTTTTCACAAACAAAGTTAATTTAACACAAAAACACCTGTTATATACATTTTGATAGCGTAGGTATCGCACTTTTGTATGGAACAGCTGATATATTTTAATGACCTACAAAAAAATTCAATACTCATGGGTCTACAATCATGTACTGAATCAATGGTAAAAGATTGTGTTACGGTGTCCCTTACATCATCATCTGCCTAGCCTATTCCCAACTAGGTATGTTGGGGTCGGCTTACAGTCTAACCGAATGCAGCTGAACACCAGTATTTTACATGGAGCGACTGCATATCTACGGTGTCCCTTACATCGTAAGTATATTTATAACTAGCTGTTGCCCGCGACTTCGTTCGCGTGGTAATTTTGATGAGAATGAGTGAGGCAAAAAAAAGATAGCCTATGTTCTTCCCCAGGATATAATCTATCTCCTCGCCAAATTTCATTACGATCCGATCAGCTGTTTAGTCGTGAAAAGGTAGCAAACAAACAAACAAACAGAGTTACTTTCGCATTTATAATATTAGTATGAATAGATGCGTCGTCGTAATTAATTGGTTAAAAAAATTGAGAAACAAATGCACCCAACTTTGTAGTCAATTAAAACAATCTCCCACTAATTACTTTTGATTAGTTCAACGAGCTACGAAGCAGCTGTAGAGGTTAATATCTTAATTCCCACTCAGACAGCGGAGGACGGAATGCCAGACAGATATCTAGTAACGCATGCTATCACCAAGGATGTGAAGAACGAAGATCTGCGGGATTTTCTGCAGGAGTCCATTGAAGAGTGCTTCCAGATTTTGGATAACGGTAACTATATCTTGCTTTTGTCAGTTCTACTCTACTCTTATGTCGTTATTAATAGAGGAGGCGGGGATAGTCTTTATTTTGAGTGGGTATCAAAAATCCAGAAGGACTTTTTATGAATTCTGTCATTTTGGATGATTAGGGGTTTCGACTGTAGCTAATACATATTACCTCTCATAATTATTATTGTTATTTCTGACTAACTTTTGCGCGGCTTTGCTCCCATTATGGACGGAAATTAACACACGGGAACGTTTTAAATGTATGAAACTCGGGGATAATGGGAAAAAAAATCCCGTGAAAATTCACGGTTATGAAAGATTTTTTGGGATCGGATCAGTAGTTCCGAAGATTACCCCTAAATTTAAACAAATGTTACCTTTTCATAATAATGGTATGAGTACAGATTAAAATACCCAATTGTATGTTACAGCTAATTCTTTTACCTATGCCAATATTATTGCCCCCTTGAAAAAGTTCTATCTACACCGTCATCTGCCTAGCCTTTTCCCAACTTTGTTGGAGTCGGCTTCCAGTCTAACCGGATGCAGCTGAATACCAGTATTTTACATGGAGCGACTGCCTATCGGACCTCCACAACCCAGTTAGTACAGGGTAATACGATACCTCTTGGTAAGACTGGTTGTTAGACTTTTTGGGCCACTGACTACCTAACGACTGTCAAAGGTCTACAAATGACACCCGGGACTAACGGATTAACGTGCTTACCGAGGCACGGAGGAAACTCGGTATGTAATGGGAGGCCACCCATCCACAGACCAACCTAGGCAAGCAAGGCTTAACCTAAATATCGACCCGAGCGGCTGTTATTATTTAGCCATGAGCGCCGAAAAGTTCTATAGCTTTACAAATTAACCTAAGTAATGATTACCTACCATTTGCAGAAAACACTGAAGATAAGTGCGAGTTCTCCAAAAACTTGCTGATATGTTTGTCAGAGAAGGGCAGAGCTAACTGTGACGACTGGAAGGACGACTTGAAGTTCTAGCTACTGACGTAATATCTCATAGCATTGTATTTTTATTAAATTAACAAACAATATACGCTGTTTGAGTCAATTTATTTTTATTTATTAAACCCCAAATACCTTAATCTAAAACCAACTGAACTTCCACAGTAGTCTGTGGGACTATGGATAGGAGAATCGTGGTTGAACCAATAGTTTTTAAGTGGTACACTCGGTGACACATCCAGGATAACATGACCTCGCCTTGTATAGATATCCCGTACAATGAAAGATCTGCATAAACTGGTTTTGTATAGCTTGATTGGTAGCGGTGCGTACACAATAAAAGACCGTTAGAGACGCTTTGGGTGTTAAATTGCATTCTACTACCACATAGGTTAAACACACCAAACCATTTATAAGCAGATTAATAAATCTCCCTTACTTCAAGCCTCGCATCATTCTTCTCTGTCGCCCGCTGCATTTCTATGCTCTTCTTCATAGCCTGGAAGTCCCTGTCCTGTATATACGCGATCAACTTCAGCTTGAACTCAGCCCGGTCCTGATTGTCTACCAGATCCATTTCTTCTCGGTCCCAGTTCTCTAGGAGTTTGTTCTTTTGGTGGTCGTATTCTGCTTGTAACTTGTCTAGACGTTGGGTGCCTATATCTGTAATAATCGTTACGTCTTGTATGTTACGGGTAAAAGCCGAAGTAAGGTTACACCAAGTTCTAGCCGGCTATACCTAGATGCAGCCGGTAACAATTTGTATATTGCAAACAATTTGATGTCACAGTTCTAACCTAACCTAACCTAATCCAGGTTGGTGTGTCCTAGCAATAAAAAGGATAATAACCGGCCGAACGTAGGTAAGCCGGCTAGAACTAGGTGTAACCTTACTTCGGCTTTTAGCCGTAACATATACACAGAGCTCCAACTCTGATGACCTAAGTAGCACTTTTTGGCAGCAGATATAAGTATGGCGGTGTACTTCCAACTTATAAGTACCTATTATTTTATAGTAAAAAGATTCTTACTGAGGAAATAGCTGACGTTCTCCGTATGTGCCTGGAACGCTCGGCGATGCTGCTCATCGGAGTCATCAGTAGCCTTCATCAGCGTTGTGATCAGCCGGTTCTTGCGCTCCATCAGGAAGTTGAAGCTTGCCAGCATGTTCTAGACGTACAATCAATTTTCACATTGCAAGAGAACTTAAAATAGCAAAACCTAGTAAGGCATATATACCGAGTACATGAAGATGGCACCCACCATTTTGGATAAATGTACAGTTTTTGCGTTGATCGTATCTGAAGACTGCAAAAAAGCATGCTTCTTTTTCTTTAATTCGTTTTAGGCCTGAGTGAAATCACGGTTTCATGCTCAATTACAATATATTCTTAATTACATTAAATCAGATAGGACAAGAAAGATATGATTCAAAACACCGTAAAAAACCCCGTGTAAAGGGTAATAACAGCAAACAAAAATAAGTAATGGGTTTACCTGAATATCCAACGCCATTTGTTTGCATTTTATCTTGCGCAGTATAAACCTCCATTGCTGATTTATTTTGGCTCGGTTCAGACGACTGAAGGCTTCCTCTTTGTCGAGTTTGTTCTGTAAAATTGAAATATAGCCGTTAGATTATTGGAAAGATCCGGCCAGAAGGCCGACAATTCTAATCTGATAAGGTCGAAATAGGCGATTCGTTTGCTAAAGATTTGAGGATCTGAAATGCGGTTGTTTAAGAAACGAAAAGAAAATATGGTGGAAAATTCTTGAACAACTGCTCGTTTTAAACAGTTTTCTGGTTTCATAGATGCAGTATGGTGGAGTAAAGACGACTATAAACAAAGTTATAAAATACTATATTAGACCCTCGACCTTGAACTGGCAAAATGTGGTTGTAGGTCCTAGGCATAGGTACCTAGATACCTCCACCCCTGCATATCCCTTTCGGAGAAAACAGACGTTATGTAATGAGTTATGTGTATGTTGAGATTTTCGTGTTATTAAATAAAAGATGTCGACCTTGATGAACCTATGTATAAGCTCCTGCTTCCTCCGACGAGCCTCCTCCTCCAAGTCAGCTCGATGCTGCAGGTACCTCGCCCGCTCCTCGTCCGACATCTTAGCCAACTTGTTCACTTTGCCCTTCTTCCCCATTTCGAAGCTTTAGTTTCTTTTGCTGTGAATAGAATGCTTTTAGAAGTTTTTGTTTTTTTTTCCTTTCGTTTCTTTTTCTTTTAGGCCTATAACAGACCCAGATCAATCTCTGTGAATGGGAGAGGGTCCTCATTCACTACATGGGCCCAATGCGGGCCAGTGAAAGTCATAAATGTCTTCGAGTTTTTTATTCTATCTATAGTGTAAAGATGAAAACAGATGGAAACCAGCATGCCTGAGAGATATTTCTCGACGGCATGTAAAGGCAAGTCAGAGGCCCATGGGTGGCATACCAACTCTGACACCAGGTTAGGCACTAACTACACGGTAAAGACAGAAAGTGTAAAAGTTCTTGGTCAATATCGGCGTAAGTTGTAGTCGTAAGTCTTGTATTCTCCGGCTACTTAGGTACTTGGTGTTTTATAATGAGGTGAATTCCTACTAATAAACTACTATTTGAGATATACGTATTCCAATTTTATTGGTCTTACGCCAAGATCTCATGGAAAATCGCCCATGGTCCTTTCACGATGACTGTAAAGCGTGATGAATGTTGCCATTTCTCCTTTGTTGCTTAGCTGTATATTAAGAAATTTTCAGAAAGTCCAGTTATCCCGTGACAAATAAACTATATTTTACAAACATTCCGTTCTTCCTGTATTATTCTGTGTCTCAAACAATGTATACAATTAGTCGTTGAATAAAGAAACACATATAGATACACACGAACGGTCATGAAATAAGGTGTGGTCGTATTCATACGTGAAGATGCAACAAGTGGACTTTATCTGAAGATCATTATGTGTGATACACAACACTAGTTCACTTTTGCTTAAAAATTAATACCACAAAGTTCTTACCTTTGACGAACAAAATAGTTTGTATGATTTTGAAGTCGTGGCTTCTATTCTAGGCACTGTTGTACAGTTATTGAACAAACTAGAAGTAACACGGTTACACGGCAACAATGTGTGTTGTTTCTATTGATTAACTAAGTAATTAATGTGGGTAACTATGGTGTTAGGGCAAGCCTTGACGATTTATGTTCCTATAATGCTTACAGACATAAACTGTATTTTTTAGGGTTCCGTAGTTGAATGGCAAAAAACGAGAACCTTATAGATTCGTCTTATTCGTACTTATTTATTCTGAAACTATTAGGACTACACAGTTGAAACTTGGTTGGTTGAAACCGCTTTACGATTTTTATACAAAAACTAAAAGATTAAGGGGAGGCTTCCCATACATGGAAATAAAACAAAAAAATAATAATTCATCAAGCCTATACTTGCGGGGTGTTTAAAAATGACATTGAAGTTCCTACAACCATTTTTCTCAATCGTTTGAAAGGTAGACACATTTTACCACTTCCAAAGTGGTAAAATGTGTGCCCCCCCCCTCTAATTTCTAAAGTAAGAAAAGGAAAATTCTGAAAAAATGTAGGATTGTAGAACGTAAAAAAAACTTTCAACGTTTGGTTTGAATAAGATTTTATGTTTAGTTTTTGAGATATGGGACTTTTTCATCAAACTGCAGCAGTAACTTTGTTTTTCATTAAAATACTATGAAAAACTAATTTAAGAATGTACCTAATACAATAAAACATATTAATGAGCCTTCAAAATATTTTTATTAAGTATATTGTTTGGTGCTACGGAACCCCGTGTGCATTTGAGTACGACTCGCATTTGGCCGGTTTTTTTTGTTCTGATAGAGGTAGAAACATGTCCAACTCATTGCATATTATTGTAGCTGTGCCTTACAGGGTCCACGGTGACCAGGTCTTGGCAACCTTCCACCTCAATTCACATGGCAATGCCTGCAATAAATATTACCAAGTATCCGCATCATCATCTGTCTACCCTTTTCCCAACTATGTTGGGGTCGGCTTCCAGTCTAACCGGATGCAGCCGAATACATGTATTCTACATGGAACTACTGACTATCTGACCTCCACAACCCAGTTACCGAATAATACGATACCCCTTGGTAAGACTGGACGTCAGACTTTCAGCTTCTGACTACTCGTAACGACTGTCAAAGATGTACAAATTTCAGCCAGGCAACAGCTTAACGTGCTTTCCGAGGCACGGACGAAACTTACTATGTAATGATGGTCACCCATCCTCGGACCAACCTCAGCAAACACGGCTTAACCTTACCAAGTAGGTATTCGCGTGATCGCTGAAAATATTCATCCGATATATCGCATCAAATAACATATATCGTTGTACTCGTGCACTATGTGTTCTAATAGATATATATTAAGAGAGAATTAAATCTAGGTACTTCCATTAATTTGTTAATATTTTTATTTACGGAGAATGTTCTCGGAAGTTATGCCATAAGAAAAAAAACATAATCATTACATAAAGTTATATCGGTAGGGTTCAGTTTTAATTTATTTTCTGCTTGAACTCAATTACTTTTTCAACCAGTTATAAAATCCACACAGATATTATAATATTCATAAATAAGGGCGAGTTCAGTGCAATGCTTAATTATTTCAATTAGGTAAGACATCATAACTGGCCATAAATATAAAAAAAAACATGCAATATAAAAGAAAAACAACATAGACATTCTTGTTACCATAGCTACTGTTACCAAGGTTACGCGTCTTGAATCTAATCCTGTCAAAAATCAAAGCAAGAAGTTAAATAATTATTGTTTTTTTTTAGTGAAAAGGAATAAACACCCAATCAACATGGATGCTCCATCAGTTTCGGGGGTGTCCACCTCCACATACTCTGGGAGCTCCAAGAACAGCAGTCAAAAATCTGGTGCGAGTGCTAATAGAGAAGAGGATCTCACGAAAGACAATGGTATGTTTAAGAGTACTGAAGAACTCTTTCGAATTATCTATAGCCAGGTTTTAGCTACGACGAGCGAACGTATAGGCCCATTACTATACAATGTGTAAACAGACCCTTCACAAAGCCGTCAACCAATTGCTAATTGCTGGGAAACGACTTTTTTTTGGGGTTAAAAATCACGTTTTACGGTAAAACTCAATGTAGCGCACTCCAAGCTTTGTGCTGATGGATGCTTTGAATAGTAAACAGGTCATGGAGTTAATAAAAGTATAAAACCTTTGAAAGTGGTATTTAAAAAAAAACTTGTGAAAAAATTTGAATTTTGACCTCCAATATCTCCGTAACTAGAAGGTATGGTCTAGAACACAAAAATGATCGGAATGACGGGGAGAACAAAGCTTCGTTAAGGGTCTATTTACACACTTTATACTTACTCTAACTATTGCCCGCGGCTTCGCTCGTTGACGGTTGCAAATTATTCCACGGGGTCGTTTTAAACATAGACTATGACACTCACACTCAGGATAATGTAGCCTCCCATTAGTTAACGAGTTTTCAGAATCGGATGTAGTTCTGGAAATTAACCCCTCACGCAAACTAACAAACTACCTGTTTTTACCCGACTGCGGCGAAGTCCAAAAAGGAGGGTTATGTGTTTGACCCATATGTATGTCTGTTTCTATGTTCCCTCGTAACTCCTAAACGGATGAACGGATTTTAATAAATTATGCGTCGCTAGATTCGTCTTGGTGGCAAGAGTCTACATTAAAATGAAAAACAAATAAAAATGGCGGATTTAGGGTGCCAGATCGTAGCGTTCGATTTTTTTTTCTCTTCCAATACCATCGAGAGGGGTAACAAAATAAAAGGATTTAAATGGTGATTACAATAATAAATACAACTTATAAGTTTAAAAGTAATTCAAAGAGACAAATCGTATAATAAAAAAAGTTAAATCATCTGCGAATTCTTTCACGTTACCTACCAAACTAAAAAACTGGAAATAAAAAAAGTAGTTGAAAAAACTAAAAAACCCGTCAGCAAGAACTGAAAAGTATAAAACAAGCACATTTTAAATTAACCAAAAGTTGGAAGCAAGTGGGGCCTATTCCATTTACATAATTTTATATTCAAATGGCCTGCTTCCAACGCCTCATAATTCTTGTTCCAGCGGCATCCCCAATCGACCTGGAGTGCCACATCCAATGCGAGCGCATCTCCAAGATACTGGACGATGCCATCTACAAATGTAAGATGACCATCTGTCTGCCGGAACTGGTGCAGGAGTACCAAATCCTCAGCAATGTCCTGTCACCAACACACATGACTGACCTGGTCTTTATCTTCGAGCAGTATGACAATCCTATGTACTCTAACAGTCTATTGAACATGACGCTTATGGATGATTTGAAAGCTGTAAGTTCCAGTTTTTTAACTTAGGTATACAGGGTGTAAACAGACCCTTCACGAAGCCGTCAACCAAGCATTCTGTACATCAAACTAAGTAACTTTACGCAAAAATTATTGTTGAGAAATGATTTTTTTTTGGAGTGAAAAATCACGTTTTAAGCATTGTGCTGATGGATGGATTGAATAGTACAGGGGTCGTGGAGGGGTTTAAAGTAAAAATCTTACAATAAAAACATGTATTTAAAAAAAACTTGTGAAAAAGTTGGAACTTTGACCCCCACTATCTCCGTAACTAGAAGGTTCCCAGGTATGGTCTAGAACAAAAAAATGATCGCAATGACGGGGAGAACAAGTGCCTTTCGGCTTCGTTAAGGGTCTTTTTACACCCTTTATGCAGATGTTTATTTTGAGTGATATTGTACAGACACCAGTACATCAAGCTACTAATCTGACATTTTTTTAAATAGATTTTCAACTTAATCGCTAAAGCATTAGGTTCAAGGTTGATTGGTAAAATTTGACAGTTCCGGGTAGCTTGACGTGCAGTGGCCTGTCATCAGCAATCTCAGTGAATGACCTGCACCTGTGAATTTCCAGGGAGACCTCTCACTGAAATCTCGCCTGAACGCTGAACTGGGGCACCTTATCTACATCATGAACAGCTATCCTGACCTGGTGCCCACTATAGATGAAATGATAGCCAAGGTGCGTATTAATCTTACAATTTATATGATTCAAAGGATATTTAGTTCTTTTGAAGAACAGAATTTTATTGCATTACTAGCTGTTCCCCGCGACTTTCGTCCGCGTAAAATTATTAAAAATACAATTTTCCCCGTTTTTGCAACATTTTTTATTGCTGCTCCGCTCCTATTGGTCATAGCGTAATGTTATATAGCCTGTAGCCTTCCTCAATAAATGGGCAATCCAACACTAAAAGATTTATTCTATTCGAACCAGTAGTTCCCGAGTTTACCGCGTTCAACCAAACAAACAAACTCTTCACCTTTATATATTAGTATAGAGATAGTACCTATCTAGTAAAAACTAAAAGCCGTTAAAAACAAATTTTACTAATGATTTAAATTATTGATTTCAGACGAGAGAGAGAATAGCAGAACAAAAAGGCGACGTAAGTTCGTACGCACGACGGCCAGTCAAGCTTTACAAAACCAGTTTTTGCGGATTTCTCATTGTATAGGAAATCTATATCTAAGCGAGGCCAAGTTATACTGGAAATGTACAGCTTCATGTGCCGCCGTGTGAACTTATTCTAACTAATATTATAAATGCGAAAGAAAGTTTGTATGTTTGTTACCTTTTCACGCCTAAATCACTGAACCGATCATCCTGAAATTTTGCATATATACATAAACGGGCATAGAGTACCTTTCATCCCGAAAAAAGTACTGTTCCCGAGGAACACAACAATAACATTCTTATAATAATAGATGGCGGCACGTGTCTTTTGAATCATGATTGAATTATAAAGGGTGTAAAAAGACCCTTAACGAAAATGAAAACCACATATTCTGCCCATCATTGGGATCATTTTTTTCTTCTAGACAATACCTGGGAAACCACAGGTTCTGGAGATATTGAAGGTCAAAGTTCCAATTTTTTCACAAGTTTTTTTTTTTAATCACTTTTTAATGTTTTAACTTTACTTTAATTAACTCCATGACCCGTTTACTTTTCAAAGCATCCATCAGCACTAAGTTTTGAGTGCGTAACATTGAGTTTTAACGTAAAACGTGATTTTTCAACCCAAAAAAAAAAGTCGTTTCCCAGCAATAATTTTTGCGTAGAGTTACTTAGTTTGATGTACAGAGTGCTTGGTTGACGGCTTCGTGAAGGGTCCGTTTACACCCTGTATTATTATAGAAACTTTAGTAGTCTGTTAAGAGTATTTTATGTACGATACTTAAAAAAAATCAGCTGTACCATAAATTTTGACCGTGTAGGTATTGCACTTTTGTAGGAAAAAGCTGTTTTTTTTTATACCCGATGAAACATTTCTAAGTGGCGGGCCTCAGAATGATGTACTGGATATGTGGTAATCGTTTTCGCTTCGGTGTCCCCTCCCACCCCGTATAATGTAATGCCCTCATTTATTACATGGTCCATAACACATAATAGGTAAGCCTACCTAGTTGCTAGTGGCATCTCTGACCGCTTCGTACAGTCACGAGCACCAATATGTAAACACTTAACAACTTTAAAAAGTGTTTTTCTCCTAATGTTCTGATTAAATTTTCATGTTGTTACGAACATAGTATTCTGGAACTCATATTTTTATGAAAAAGATCCTATCTCCAAGTCGCAATCTTTATATCTCGCGAAAATTGTGTGTTTATGTTGTTGTGTGTTATGTTGTTTATGTTGTTTGTGTTGTGTATTGTATGTTAACAAAATGATATTTTTCCTATTTATTTTTTTGTACTCTATCACTATGCTGTCCTATTTGACCTTAAGGTTGACTGGTAGAGAATGCCTTGTGGCATTAAGTCCGCCTATGTACCACTTTTGTACATGAAGTTTAAATAAATAAATAAATAAAATTGCTTTTAAATTTAGGAAAGTGTATACATATTGGTGCTCGTGACTGTACATTAGTACTTACAAAACTTAGTACCTAAATAAGTAGATACTGATGTATCCGGCCCTTTTTTCATCAAATAACTCCGCCCGCTCTGGGTGGAGTGGGAGGGAGTATCAGACTTTTACTGACTAAAACCCATCCATGTTCCTTCTTTGCCCTTTGTGTTCCAGGGCCGCGGTATCTCTTTCGAACAGTCCCGCAGATGTATCCGGCCCTAGTGTTGCATGTTATCGCCTAATATTATTTTTTAGTTGAAGGTAATGCCACCTGGTTTCGACTTTCTCTTGGAAATGGAGCATTTTCGAGAGCTGATGATCAGGCAGATGCAGACCACGGCAGCAGAAGAACTGTCTGCCAAGATTAACGTCAGGAAGTTGGAAGCTTCTAATGAGCATCTTAAAGTGCGTATCAAAGGTACGGCGAAACTTAATTAAGAGGAAACAAACTAGTCGTAACGGAGGTCTTTTTAGCACAAGTAGAGGCGGATGCGGAGGTAAGAACTTGGTCTCAAGATTAATAATAATTTTTTACCCGACTGCCCCAGTAAGGTAATGTTTTCATTAAAATCTACAAATCTGTTTACACAAGTCTTTATTCAAAATAGGTAGGTAGGTACATTTAACATAGTTAACTTTACCGGTAATAAAAATTAAGGAGAGGCAACTTCCGTTATAACTCCGCAAAAAACGTACGGAGGCGGAGGTACGATTTTTTGTAGAAGTTCCGCACTTGCGCAGGCGGAGGCAAGGTTCCGTTACAATACGAAATCAAACTTGATAATCTGAGAAGAAAAAGTATTTTTTTTCTGATACAAAACCAATTACACCATTTAAAGTACAGTTACTGTTGTCAGGTTTGGTATGGTAACTTCCAAATTTCCTGACGATCGATGATTCCATTTAGATGTGACGTTTTGTTTGGTTTCAGAGAGCTCGAAGATTTTGACAGAAGAGACAGAAAACTTCGAACATACCATGGCGTTGAAGACTGAGATCATTGCAAAGTTGGAACACGAACTAGCACTACTCAGCTATGAAGCTACTGTCAAGCTAAAGAAAAAAATGTGAGATATTTCTTTCGATTTTTCTTTTTTTTATTAGCTCGTGTTGTTCCTCTCCTGGGCAAAGGACTCCTCCCATTCTATCCACTTCTTTCAAATCTTAATATAAAAAATCACGTATCACTTTGTTTGCACTCAAATCTCCGAAACCAACCAACCGATTTCAACGAAATTTTGTGATTTGTATGGTTAGTTCCAGTTTGAAAGGTAGGATAGTTTTGTACCTCTTTGGTGGCGCCATGCGAAGCAGGGGCGGGTTTTTAGTATTCGTATAAAATATGGGCCACGTTGCTTGATCGCGTAACAGAAGGTACACTCTTGGAAGGATGATGCTCTGGTGATGGTCGCTGGAGCGCTGCTAAAAAAATGGAGCACAAGGCTGGTTGATGTATGTGGCGATGTTTAGGGAATGCCCATATCCAGCACTGGGCGTCTTCCAGCTGCTTAGAAGCTTACCTAAGGAAGGATGTTATCTGTTTATTTAAATCCCTACTGTTAATTCCTGTTTAGATTGGACTCAGAGCGTCAGATGGTCTTGGCGACTCGAAGTCACACAGTGAAGAATGAGATGTTAAAGGAAGAGGAGATAGAGAGCAGAGATGCGTATGAACTGCTGTTGAGGCAGCACCAGATTGAGGAGAAGAACCAGAGGGCACGCCGGTAATGCTTAGAACCATTCTTATTAGTAAAATGTGGAAAAAGTTATTTCTTTCAAATATAAAGAATATCCTGGACTCTATTTCTAATAATTAGGTAATTATAGTAAAGGATTTAAATTGAGGCATTGTGTGTTTATCCAGTCTGGCATTTGCAGTCTGGTGCAGTCTTATTGCACGATTTTACTGTCGATTGTAACATTTACTCGGATTGGCAGCTTCAGCTAATCTCAAGTCGGTCTGGAGGATTTTAGGTCTATTATTTCTATTTTAAAATAACCAAACGGTTTCGTAATCCTGGGATCAACATAATTATGATTCACGTAGATGTGAGTCTGCTTTGTGATCAGTAAGAATTAATATTGAAACCAGTTTTTTTTTATTGAAGGCAATAATAAAAATAGTTTAATACGTTTTCTTTAAAATAAGGTTCAAAGTAGAGACGCAGTTGTTGTCGTGGCTGCAGAAGTACGACCTCGAGATGAATGACAAGCAGCTGGAGCTAGACGAGTTCACGCAGAAGTATGACGAAGAAACGGAGAAGTGCAAGGAGTTGGAGGTGACGTATCAGACTGTCTACTCAAAACGGTGAAGGAAAACATCCTGAGGAATCTGAAATGTTCTAGAATCAAAAATTCGAAGACAAGTGACATCTACCAACAACACTGGGCCTGCATGATGGATTACCTACTTTCCACTCCCTCTCATAGAGAGAAGGCCTGTGTCCCAGCAGTGGGAACATTATAGCCTCAATATACTTCCAGTCTAACTACCCCAAAAATCTATTGCAGAAATATTTGTTTATTATGGGCCTGATGTGTCCCACTGCAGGGCAAAGGCCTGCCTTTCCTCTTTCCATTTATTATTTCGAACATTTAGTATTTCGAACTAGTTGTCTTCTTGATTAGTAGTCACTCACATTCATTCGCCCACAGCATTGATTGTGTCTCTGCGGTAAAACGAAATGAACGATTATCACAGAATAGTTCAGGCATTGAGAGTTCGTAAATGTAAGGATTTACCGTAGTTCGAGCTTTTTCAGCTACATAAATACATAACAATATTACCAACAGAAAAAGTTAGCCGAACAAGACATCGAGTACATCCCGCTGATGGCAGAGCGAGAAGCGGAATACCACCAAGAGATGACAGACAAGATGAACAAGTTCTTGCAAGACCATGCTGCGAGGGTCATACAGACCGCCTGGAGAGAAGTGCTTTCCAATCGCGCGGAAAAGAAGAAGGTATGTAAACACTTGAGCTAGTTTCCTTCTAGAATGCCAGGAAGGAATACATCGAGAAGATGAAACACATCCTTTTAGGGCACGTCGCCGCGCCGCCGTAAAGGTCATTCAAACCGCGCGCTTGCCCGCGTAGCATGATCAATTCCATCTCTATTCTACCAAGAATAGACAAAGTTCTTTCAATACAACTCGACATGTCTTCTGCCCGAGCATGGGGCGATCCGTAGACTCGAGTTTCTACGAAGACAAAGACATAAAAATTATTTCCATAGCAACGGGGAAGTTTATGTAGATATTAAACGAATCTCGGTCGTCGTGTCACTTAGTGCATGGCTACCCTGGCGTTCCACTTTAATGATAACTTAAACTAAAGTAATTACTTTTACCTGACTTGATACGGGTGTAAGAGAAGTGCTTCTCAAAAAGAGCAATGTTTTAATTTTTTTTTGTTTTACACGCAGCTGAAAGGAAAGGGCAAGAAAGGAAAGAAGAAAGGATAATAAAGAGATCATCGGAAATATAATATTATTTCTCCTCGACCCTTCCATCATTTTCCCATCCGTTCAATTCAGCTGGAAACTGTTTTCGTAAAGAATTTAAAATCCCTTTTTCCTTATCCTGATTCCAAATCCTTTCTTACAGTTGAGAAAATTAATAAAGAAAATGCAAGCTGCTGCTGCTGCTGTTGAAAATGTACCAGTGAAGAAAAAGAAATAAGTAATATATACATATATTTTTTTTATTCCGCACGCAAAATACGCGCTTTGACGTGGAATTGCGGAAACCAGCCCGTTATACAATACAATACTTATACAAATGGGTGGGTCTGTAGAATTAATCAAATTACCGTTACGTATTCAAATGGTTTATACTTTTAGTATTTTATCGTATTTATTTCTTTTTTTGAATAAAACGATCTATTAGAAAGCAAGACACACATTTTATTTACTTAAATAAAAGGTTTTGCTTCAAACTTAATTTTATAAAGAGATTAGATACATAATTTGATAAGATAAAGTATGCATAATACATATATAATTTTGTGTTTATGACAAGTCTAAAATGTTTTCAACAGAGGACGCCTTTGACAAATGAAATATTCGAGATGATACAATCATCCACATAAACACACAATTAAAACACTTACTTCTAAAATTAACTGTGTTATATAATATGTTGTATAGTATGTTTTAAATACCCTATTAGATCATTCTAACAAGTTTAGATTATAGACATCGACTATAAAATCTAGAACAGTATCATTTGATGTCGACACGAATTTGATAGTACCCCTTTTATACATCTTTCTATCGAACTATCATATTTGTTTAAAAATCTTTAAATATTCTCAGCTTCTCAAGCGCTTTTTATACGAGGGTAGATTACAATAATGCTGCACAATTTTTTATTAGGTACTTATTCTTCTAATCGTCAGATCATAATTTCTCTTCATCATCGAGTATCTTCAGGTGTCGGATGGCTCTGACGTCTATGAGAGTATCGGATGAGCTCTTAGTTGTTGGGACGAAAGATAAAGCTCGACGTGCTCTCTCGCCGTTACGCAGTACTGGATTCAGGTCCTGAGAAAAACCATTATTATTAGTTTTTTTTTCTGCACTCCAGCTGATGTGGCTCAAAAGATTGCCTAACTTAAGAATGTGCTTGCACAGGATTAATCCGTCTCTTTCCGAACAAACTGTAGGCCCAAATACTACAAAATTTGTGACTGAAACAAGGTTGCCATGAAAAAGAAGGCAGAACGAGTGATGGATTTCTTGAGAGCTGAAAATAGTAGCGATCAGAGGGATCAGAGGGGGTATACATCTCAGGTGTGGGAAAAACTACTATAACTGTCATCTCGTCTCGCTACCTCGGCGGCCCAGCAAGAGGTGGCGGGACGACCTGGAAGCATGCCGCAAGGTCTAGTTTGAGTTGGCGCAGAAATAGAGTTCCTGGAATGAATTGGGGGAGGCTTTTGCCCAGCAGTGGCACAGTATGAACTAAGCAAACCAAACAGATAAATAGATAGGATATTCTTTATCATATACCATAGAAATTTCAATTTATTTGTAAGTGTAATCATTTCACAGGTGACACAATTCAACGTAATATGGAAAGTGAAAGGGTTACGTACTCTAAGTTGTACCTGCAACGCGTGCGCCGTGAGTTCAGTCTTAGATATTTTATGTTGAGCTGCTTTTAGTTCAGCATCCAGCCGTTGTTTTTCTTCTTCCAGCTCTTTCAAGCGTTTTTCTGCTTCTGTAAGAGGTCGCATACAAGTTATAGTTAATTGCGATTTTGACTAAATCGACTAGGTTAGGTTTTACAAATGTGAATTATTCAATACCTTTAAACTGAGTTTCCTTCTCAGCTTGCAACATTTCAAACTGCTTGCGTTTTAATCTTTCTTCTTCTAGCATTTTGTTTTGTTCTTCTTGAAGTCTTTCTAATTCTTCTCGCCTCTCCCATTCTTCTGCTAATACCCTGGCAGGACAAAACACATTGTTAACTTCCGTGGTATTTGTTTTCATAGATAGAGTTATATAATTTAGATAGTTTTAAATCTCACCTAGCTTGTAATGCTCTAACAATTTCTTCGTCTCTTTTAGCTTGAGTTTCTTCTTGTAAGAGTTTTTCAAGTTCTACTTGTGCGTGTTTCAATTCTTCTAGTTTCTTGTTGTCTTGCTGTGCTAATTCCACTAATTCCTGAAATACAATATCATATCTGTCAATGGGGATTATTTGAAAACCTTTAAGCTATTGATTGAAGTTTTTATTAATAACATCTCTGCTGTTAGGTTCATCTTTTAGCCATATTAAACTAGTGATGACAAGGCCTTATAATGATTAAAAATAACATCTGTATCATCCTTATTTTTATGGATACGGAAAAATCTTATTATAGAGTTGCCTCACCTGTGCCTGTGCCTCAGCAGCGAGGCGCGCCTTGACCTCGTGCTGCAGGCGCGCGCGCGTGTCGCGCACTTCGCGCTCGCGCCGCGCGCCCGCCCCGCGCCGCACGGCCCGCGCGCGCCGCTGGTACCCTTCCACTCCGCCCGACACTGCTGCCGCTTGACGAAGAGCTGATATCCATTGTAAACGACTCCTATGAAAACAGATTAGCTGATTATGGACTTTCTACTTTTGCAAAGCACATCGTTTTGTGCAGATATAGGAGGGACATTTTAGACTCGTTGCCCTTCTTAAGTTTTTAAAAGTTAAACTTTATGCAATGGGTCTATGGTGGAAAATTCAAGGACACCATCCAAATCAATATTTCAGGATCCAAAAGTCAAATTTAACCGAAAAAGAGGTGGGACGAGGCAGGTGGAGACACGTTTTATGGCTCTTGATACACCTTGTGCATAGGTATGCCTATTTGTGGTTCGAGGGAGAAAGTTTAGCTGTCCTTACTTGTGATCCTGAGTGCCGAACTCAAACGTCCTATCCGGCGTGATGAGTTGGAACCTCTGTATCTTTCCCTCGCCGATGGCGGCCTCGACGGAGCAGTACTCGTCGATGACGACGCGGCCACACTGCTCCTTTTGAGAGGAGCTCTTGTAGTAGGTGAGTGCGCAGGGCTGCAGGACGCACCAGTACTCACGCATGGTTGGGAGGAGGTAGCCGCGTTTGAAGAGGTAGCCCTGGTGAGAGATAACATATTTAAAGACGTTTACGAAAAAAAATACACAGAAATCTACCAATAGTAATATAAAAGGAAAAAGGCTTACATGGGACTTAAACATAACTGACGCTATTCGGGGAACACTAGAAATAGAGATAAAAAATGTTCGAAAAATTATAAAATATTCAACATTTCATTATCGATTTCATGACTGAGTTTGTCGAAAATCAATGAATTGACGATTGTTTTTTAAGATCCCTAAGATTAATGCTACGGAAGGAACTTTCTTAGGGTTATTTAAATCATGCTAGTTTGGTAGTTGTCGAATATACATATTTACCTTCTTAATAATATCCTGAATGAATACATCGTATATCTCATCAACAGCTTCCACCAGAGCCTCTGAATGTAGTTGCTGGTCTCCACAATATTTAGCTTCAAGCACGGCGAGGAAGGCGGCCCACTTGAAGTGGCCTATGGAGGAGCCTAGGGCTTCCCAGTCAGCCGTGTCCCAGCGGAGGCCTAGGCAGTGGACTAGTTGTTCTGCTACTATGCCTGCTTCTGAGGGTTGGAGCACCACCTGATGGAAGAAGAAGTAGATAGATAATAGTCGCAACGATAATTTAAGAAAGAGATCGCGAGATGTTGCGCGAATAGGTAAGCATGACGGCCAATCACGCTGTACAAAACCATTTTATGCGGATGTCTCATTGTAGAGGAAATATATACAAAGCGAGGCTAAGTTATACTGGAAATGTTCAGCTTCATGAGCCGCCGTGCTACGTGATCATCATAATTTATAGTGACGGCTCGGTTGGCGCAGTGGCTGAACGATTGGCTGCTGCGCTGCGTGTTGCGGGTTCGATCCCTGCACGGAACAAATATTTGTATAACCTACAGGTAGTTCCTTTTCTGGCTGTTACGCCACATAGGTAGGGCAAAATTTTATTTAAAAAAAAAAGAATTTGATGAGCCAGACGATCGCGTTTTCTTAGGACAGTATGGCGCTAGCGGCAAAAGAGGGCTTAGTAATTTTTGGTACCATTAGACAGAATAGGTATCTACTACATACAACTCAGGATGTAGGAATGTACGCAACTCAGATTAGTTTTTTTAAACAAGTTGTCTCATATCGGGTTGTACTATTCGTCATGTGGATTATATGATTATACATGACGAATAGGACAATCCGATATTTGAGTCATGGTAACATCTGCAAATCCGCACGGTGAGGAAGGTACACGCACTAAAAATATTGCACCCACCCATCATCCTTTAGGATTTTGAATAAATATGATGAGAGCGACGTTTCAAAATACGCACTGGACAAACTGAAAACAAGTGAAAGTGTAAAAGTTAAGTTGTGTTGTGTCGGCAAATGACAGGCGTTATGAAACTTGGCTATTGCGAAATTGAAATCTACAGAAGGACGTGTTTTGATATTAATGGAGAGAAATTAACAAACAAATATTTGTATGGCCTTCAGGTAGCTGTTCCGGGTCTGGCTGTTTGTGTATGTGAGTTTAAATATTTGTAAACGCACCCACGATACAGGAGAAATTCCTAGAGAGGGGCACGGAAAAAAAATTCGATCAATATTTATTGATATCTTGTAAAGTTTAAAATCGCTCGCGGGCCGGATGAAAGACCTATGCGGGCCGCTAGGTGGCCCGGGGGCCCTATGTTGGACAGGCCTGCTCTAGAAGAACATACACTTACATACAATTTCAATGCTTACCCCCATGGGAAAAAGGAGTGAGTTTATGTTTGAAGGTAATTAGTAATATTCTGCACAAGTAAGCTGGTTCAGACCGCGAACCTATGAACTTAATTAAAATCTGTAAAGTGTGTCTCTTGAGAGAGCTTAACTACTAAGCTTACGTAGGCGAACTAGTCTATACTGAATGTGTTGTACAAATTAGCAAAGCTTGACTTACTAATTAGCGCACTGCATGGGCACCAACCAAGCTTACAACCTTATATACACGCGATAGTTCGCATAATTTAAACTGTATTTTAAAATCGGAGTGTAATTTAAACAAAAATCTTGTCTTATTGCACCTCCACACCCCCAAATCAATGCCCCATCTCTTTACTATACGATAATAACAACAAAATTAGGAGGTTCCTTTCTCTGGAGCCCTGACTGCCGATGCCGGTAGCTTGGACCCTGTTCCCGATACCGGTGGGCTACTATTTTTTATATATTTTAATGTTTTTATATAATTTTTGTTGATAAAAATATTTAAATTAGTATGTAGAGAAAATGAATTAAGGACCTAAGATAAAAATCAATCAAAACCTTTCTAGACAGCAAAGTGTATTATATAAGATTCTTTTATACTATTGCTTAATAGACAATAATCGATAAATTGCTAAATGTATAATTCTTCTCACAAGCACCGTTATGCCATCAATAAATGTCACTATCGAATCTAGGAGACAGTCTTCGTGACACTAGTTAGCGTTTAAGTGCTCTTTGATAAAATACTCTCTCATTTATATAACAGTGTGTGTAGGAGGCGATACACACGTAATCCAAATATTAGGTTAACTATACATCTATACATGTAAGGAAATTACATACACATTGCATTCAATATAATGTCTGGTTGTCGTAATTTCAAAAGAACAGCTTTTTTCTGATTGCATATCGATACCTTTGGGTAGAAAGGTCGTATAAACCAAAACCCAACTTTTCAGGAGAGCAGAAAAACTTTTTTTTTTTACATAAAAAATTATAACCTTTTTTGTTTTTGAAGTTATAAAAAATGATCTATGAGAAAGGTTCTTACAATTTGCAAATGAAAAAGGTTAAATCATCAAAACCTATCTATCTTCTTTAGTTTTAAAGTATCTTGGATTTACGTCTAAGAAAAAATCAATTCTTGGTTGATACACCCCATGAAAATGTACTTTAAAAAAACTGTATAGGTCGTATATCCATTTTTGGTAAGCTTATGGTCAAATTTACTGTCGTAAAAACCCATATATATAGTTTTTTTTGTATTAAAAACCATTTATAATCATAGATCAATTGAATTTTGACTAATAAACAATCCTGTTACTCTCAGAATTAGTAGGAACTTAATTATTATTATTCTAATACCCAATAATGATCGATTCAAATAAAATAAAACTACCTGAAAAACGAAATCAACATTTATTAAGTATTATAATACCTTTTAATCAACATTTACTATTATTTCAATAATGGTACAACATACCTAACAGGTTTTAAAATTGAAAAATAATTATAACAACTTAAACTGAATCGTGAAATAAAAAAATCTACTTAGTCATAAAAAACGAAAATTATTCAAACTTCTTCTAAATTAAAGTAATCAGTTATTTTAATCATTTATAAAATTATGACATGATCGTTTTTTTTTTATTTTTTGTACATATTTAAATGTATTTAATTCAATAAATTATTAAATTAAGCCTTTGCACTAAGGCTTACTTACTAAGTAATTTATTGAATTGCAACTAAATACAAAAAAATAAAAAACGATCAATAACTAAACGTAACTAACTTATGTACTAAAAAGTAACTTATTTAAACGAATTATGAATTGAGAAACAAATTTTCAAAAAAAAAATTTTGGTGGCGAAGAATACAATTTTTGTTATTGAATTAATTTTTTTTACTAAATAATATTTTACTAACGAACGAAATGTGAAATTACGTAAATACGATAAGTTATTATTCTTTTATAATAATAATTATTGTATTATTCAATTAGCTCTTCCTCGTCTTCTTCGTCGGTTAGCGTAAAAGAGCCACCTTTCCATGGGGTAAGTTAAGATAATCATGGTGGTACCTTTTTGGTATAATGCCATTATCACATAGACGTTTTAAATCTCTATATTTTACATCCGATATTTGCAATTTGTTTTTATAAAGTGCAGTTGGGGACATAATCATCACCTTTTCATGTGTATCATTGCTTACACCTTGTTCGGGTAATGCATTTAACACGTTAGGGCGTATAAACCATTTACAATTAACGACTATTTTTACGCCCTGAGTTAATATAAATTATGGTCATTACATCATAACAAAACTACAAAAAAAAAACATTCGGCTTTTACACTGAAAAGGATAGTGGGCAGAAATGTATGGGCGGCACACCCACGTCCGCCACAGCTTAGACTACTTTTGTTTAGAAGGTATCACAGCCATGTATCTCTGTGCCAAAGCGCATCAAATTCTGTCCCAGGGTTCTCTATTTATTTTGAGTTGAACATTATTGAAACAAACCTTACCTAACCTAACCTTTTGTTTACTTTTTGGGCACACCCACGTCCGCCACAGCTTAGACTACTTTTGTTTGGAAAGTATCACAGCCATGTTTGTCTGTGCCAAAGCGCATCAAATTCTGACCCAGGGTTCTCTATTTATTTGAAGTCGAAACTTACCGATTATTATTGAAACAAACTTAACCTAACCTAAACTAATCTTTTTTTTACTTTTGGGGCACACCCACGTCCGCCACAGCTTAGACTACTTTTGTTTGGAAGGTATCACAGCCATGTATCTCTGTGCCAAAGCGCATCAAATTCTGTCCCAGGGTTCTCTATTTATTTTGAGTTGAACATTATTGAAACAAACCTAACCTAACCTTTTGTTTACTTTTGGGGCACACCCACGTCCGCCACAGCTTAGACTACTTTTGTTTGGAAAGTATCACAGCCATGTTTCTCTGTGCCAAAGCGCATCAAATTCTGTCCCAGGGTTCTCTATTTATTTGAAGTCGAAACTTACCGATCATTATTGAAACAAACTTAACTTAACCTAACCTAATCTTTTTTTTACTTTTGGGGCACACCCACGTCCGCCACAGCTTAGACTACTTTTGTTTGGAAGGTATTACAGCTATGTATCTCTGTGCCAAAGCGCATCAAATTCTGTCCCAGGGTTCTCTATTTATTTTGAGTTGATCATTATTGAAACAAACCTAACCTAACCTAACCTTTTGTTTACTTTTGGGGCACACCCACGTCCGCCACAGCTTAGACTACTTTTGTTTGGAAGGTATCACAGCCATGTATCTCTGTGCCAAAGCGCATCAAATTCTGTCCCAGGGTCCTCTATTTATTTTGAGTTGAACATTATTGAAACAAACCTAACCTAACCTTTTGTTTACTTTTGGGGCACACCCACGTCCGCCACAGCTTAGACTACTTTTGTTTGGAAAGTATCACAGCCATGTTTCTCTGTGCCAAAGCGCATCAAATTCTGTCCCAGGGTTCTCTATTTATTTGAAGTCGAAACTTACCGATCATTATTGAAACAAACTTAACTTAACCTAACCTAATCTTTTTTTACTTTTGGGGCACACCCACGTCCGCCACAGCTTAGACTACTTTTGTTTGGAAAGTATCACAGCCATGTTTCTCTGTGCCAAAGCGCATCAAATTCTGTCCCAGGGTTCTCTATTTATTTTGAGTTGATCATTATTGAAACAAACCTAACCTAACCTAACCTTTTGTTTACTTTTGGGGCACACCCACGTCCGCCACAGCTTAGACTACTTTTGTTTAGAAGGTATCACAGCCATGTATCTCTGTGCCAAAGCGCATCAAATTCTGTCCCAGAGTTCTCTATTTATTTTGAGTTGAACATTATTGAAACAAACCTAACCTAACCTAACCTTTTGTTTACTTTTGGGGCACACCCACGTCCGCCACAGCTTAGACTACTTTTGTTTGGAAAGTATCACAGCCATGTTTCTCTGTGCCAAAGCGCATCAAATTCTGATCCAGGGTTCTCTATTTATTTGAAGTCGAAACTTACCGATTATTATTGAAACAAACTTAACCTAACCTAACCTAATCTTTTTTTACTTTTGGGGCACACCCACGTCCGCCACAGCTTAGACTACTTTTGTTTAGAAGGTATCACAGCCATGTATCTCTGTGCCAAAGCGCATCAAATTCTGTCCCAGGGTTCTCTATTTATTTTGAGTTGAACATTATTGAAACAAACCTAACCTAACCTTTTGTTAACTTTTGGGGCACACCCACGTCCGCCACAGCTTAGACTACTTTTGTTTGGAAAGTATCACAGCCATGTTTCTCTGTGCCAAAGCGCATCAAATTCTGACCCAGGGTTCTCTATTTATTTGAAGTCGAAACTTACCGATTATTATTGAAACAAACTTAACCTAACCTAATCTTTTTTTACTTTTGGGGCACACCCACGTCCGCCACAGCTTAGACTACTTTTGTTTGGAAGGTATCACAGCCATGTATCTCTGTGCCAAAGCGCATCAAATTCTGTCCCAGGGTTCTCTATTTATTTTGAGTTGAACATTATTGAAACAAACCTAACCTAACCTAACCTTTTGTTTACTTTTGGGGCACACCCACGTCCGCCACAGCTTAGACTACTTTTGTTTGGAAAGTATCACAGGCATGTTTCTCTGTGCCAAAGCACATCAAATTCTGTCCCAGGGTTCTCTATTTATTTGAAGTCGAAACTTACCGATCATTATTGAAACAAACTTAACCTAACCTAATCTTTTTTTACTTTTGGGGCACACCCACGTCCACCACAGCTTAGACTACTTTAACTACTACTTTAACTACTACTATAACTACTACTTTTACTACTACTTTTACTACTACTTTTACTTTCTCTGTAACAATGAACTGTGTACAAGTTAAAGGAGCTATTTCTCTAGTTTACCCGTATCCCATTCTGTGCCCACAACTGTTTGACACTAAGTAAGTCACTCAGTACGTCCTGGCCAGGGTCCTATGTGTTCGGATGCGACACATATATATATCTATAGATCGTCGGCAGAGGGCGGACGACGCCCTCTTCCGGCCCCCCTAAATAGGTCCAGTGGCGATGGATTCAGGGACATCCGTCACCCCCCATCACACTAGACCCGAGACGGCGACGCGTAGTGTTCCACGCGCGCCTCTCTTAGATGTAAGCGGGCGTGCACTAGTCCGGGGCAGTGGAAGTCGCATTAGATCCCGCTGCCTCCCGGCGCAAGTGTGCGAGGGAACACCGGTGTGATTTTAGTCAGTACGAGTCTGACAGACCCTTCCGCTCTCTCCATGGCGGAGGACATCCATCGGGGATTTCCACGCCGTGGAAAAAAAAAATGTTAAGGTTAGGTTTAGGTTAGGCTTAGGTTAGGTTAGGTTAGGTTAGGTTAGGTTTGTTTCAATAATGCTCGGTAAGTTTCAACTTGAAATAAAAAGAGAACCCCGGGACAGAATTTGATGAGCTTTGGCACAGAGGAACATGGCTATGATACCTTTCAAATAAAAGTAGTCTAAGCTGTGGCGGACGTGGGTGTATTTTGCCCACTGTCCTTTACCTTTTTTAAGAGGCCGTGACCGAAAATTTCTGGGTCGTATTAACCATTTTTGTGCGAATTTCTGCATTTCGTATATACAGATCGATAGAGAAAAAAAATCTGAGAAAAATGGTATAAATAACTCAATTTGGTCAAAATGGTTTATACGACCTTTCTACCCAAAGGTATCGATATGAAAGTATATAAGGTCCCATTAAAATAGATGGACAAATTTTAACAGAGCGTTCAGTACGTCTAACCAAAGATATCCAAGCAAACAAAACACTGATTAAAGTGATTTTATATAGACCTAAAATAATAAATAGCCGACACACCCATTACGGGTAGTACTTGCACTCGCTCCCCACCGCGCGCGTTCTCGTAAGTAGGTACCCCAGTCAGTTCTGTTAATATCATTCTGAATTAAACCATAGTAACTTTCAGTAAAATTTCTAGTGTATTTTCGTTAGCTGATTTTTTTTGTTATTGTTAGTATCTAATGTATTTTTCTTTTTTTCTTTCTTTTTTTTACCTTTGTCCTTACTTTGTTTGTCTGAATGATTTCTAAAAGTTTGTCCATCTATTTTAATGGAACCTTATTTATTTACGGTACTAATAACAAAAACTAACACTTTTTTATTTTTGTCTGAATGTCTGACTGTCAGATTCTTTGGACACGTCACCCGCAATAACGATTCCATGGAACGTTTGGTGATTCAGGGTACAGTCAAAGGCACGATACCACTTGGGTGATCACCAACCCGATGGACAGACTCCATCAAATCTGTCACCAAGATCCCTCTGGCAGAATGTGCTCGCTAAGCGGCCAATAGAGACCGGTGGAAAAGAATCGCGAAGGCAGCGACCGCAATTGTGGGCGACCCCTCATGACCACGACCACTCTGTCAAGAGTGAACGACTCAGAAGTAGAAAGAATTCTGTCTGTTTATTCCGGCTAATCTCCCAATTAGCTGGACTGATTTTGATGGGACTGTTACGGGCAGATAGCTGGTGTTATAAGGAGTAACCTAGGCTACTATAATTTTAGAAAAATAATTAGGGGTCCGTGCAAAAAAATTTATCCCTTGAAATTGTTTTTTTATTTATTTAAACTTCATGTACAAAAGTGGTACATAGGCGGACTTAATGCCAATTGTTATCAAAATCCGATTCAAATAGGGAGTAATATTTTTATAATCATTACACGCGGACGAAGATCGCGGGGCACAGCTAGTCTGTTATTAAGAATGAAAGCCTATAATTATAACATCCTGTAAGTGTAGAGGTATAGAGACGTATGAGGAACTGGCTGGAAAGTACCTCATGAAAAACGAGGGTTCTCCAATGATAGTTCATCCTCCATTGAAAAAGGAGGATCCTCAAACCAGACGGGTGTTGTGTCTGTTGGACTACTGCCCGACGGTTGATGTCGGATTTCTGTATGTTAGTCGCGCGGATAACTGCGTACGCGATGCAAAATTTCGCGTGACGTCAGGTATGAATCGTAGTTTGTCTTTGTATGCAGCGTTGTAGTTGCTGCCACAGGATCACTTGGAATTGGGACATTAAATTGATTAATCTAACCAGGATTTTAAAAACATTAACGATGCTAATTAGAACTCAGTTAACATCTGCGCATGAGACGACGAATGAGCGTAGTTAATAAGTACATACAAGAAGTGTGAATGACCTATTTGTGATACAATACACAGTGGCTTTAAGGCAGCGCCCACATTGGACAAGCGACAGCGTTTTTAGAACTCTATCATAAATCTCATACCCAAAATATGTTTCCTTACATTATTATAGTCTTATTTTTTTTCATCAGATAGGTAATGGTTTTTTATTTAGGTTGATATCGACAGGATAATTATAGTCCATTTTAAGGATTTTAATGAGCTACGTCGCAATCCGCATAAGCTTGCCAGCTACCTTAGATAGAAGACAAAACACTGTACAGAAACATGTGGTCAGCACATGAATGAAACGATGGATGAAATTAAAACGTGTTGATAAGAAACTCCTTGAACCGATATTATTATTTTTTGTTTTAAGAATAATAACGGTTTAACTTTCGACGGAATTGAATTATATAGCGTCCTTATTTCTGAATTATAAATTAAATATGTATATAATGTATTATGACAGCACATGGTCAACTTGTGTGCAATTGACTTTGCTTTCTCTGCGTATAAAACTGTGCCAAATTTTTATTACATTCATTAAAGTTTTATTACACAACTGTCCAGTGTTCCTGTTCAGAGACAATTTTCAAATAATTATGTAAATTTCTTGATCTTTTTATATGTTTACGTTAATGCTGTTTCAGGCTGTGGTCAAGGGGATCATGACTACCGGATTGCTCAATATATTTAGTACTACTACCTAAACCTATTTGTTATTAACTCTTTCGCTGTTCAAAGGTGCATACAATATGAAAACCTTGAAAATCTAAGCCAAATTATGCTGTACCTGCTTTTACTAAACCAATAAAGGGTGTAAAAAGACCCTTAACGAAGCCGAAAGGTATTTGTTCTCCCCGTCATTGCGATCATTTTTTTGTTCTACACCATACCTGGGAACCTTCTAGTTACGGAGATATGGGGGGTCAAATTTCCAACTTTTCCACAAGTTTTTTTTTAAATACATGTTTCTAATGTAAGATTTTTACTTTAATCACCTTCATGACCTCCGTACTATTCAATCCATCAATCAGCACAATGTTTTGAGTGCGTTACATTGAGTTTTACCGTAAAACGTGATTTTTCACCACAAAAAAAAAAGTTGTTTCCCAGCAATAATTTTTGCGTGAAGTTACTTAGTTTGATGTACAGAATGCTTGGTTGACAGCTTCGTGAAGGGTCTGTTTACACCCTGTATATGCTACTCAGTGGTTTCAGGTGTTGAGCAGACATCTTCATCTTCCTGCTCGTGTCCCATGTTACTTGGAGTCGGCGCAACACGTTTTTTCTTCCGTTCTCCTTTGTCAACCGTCACGCAATAATTCCTTCATATCATTAACTTCATATCATAACTCGGCAACCAATAAACAGGATTCATTTCAACGGTCATTTCTGTCTAACGAACAAATAGTCCATCGTCTGCTCAAGGTCTAAATAAGCATGTCGGAAGACTTAACTTAGGAAAAATATACCAAGAAGTTGCTCACCACATAATGTTTGGAGTCATCGGCATCCTGTACCAGGTCTCCTAGCAGGCAGAATATCCTGAAGAGCTTGAACACGGAGTCATCGCCGAACACTCCTGGGTCACGACCCAGTAGACTCTTGCGGCAGACCAGCCAGCATACCTGGGCAATAAAAGAAACTGCGGATTAAAAAAGTACTGGTTATCGTTGCGCGTACTGGCGAAACATTTTGGAGTAAAGTGTGTTTACTGATGAAATTAAGGATTTCAACTCAGAGAAGAGAAAGAGAGAGAAGAGGAATAGAGATTTCAACAGCAGATAACTCTCATACAAGTAACAGCAGGTCTGTTTTATGGACTCGATACACCAAAGCGAGTCGCAGATTCGTATTGTGTTCTAGTTAACTTGTCACCGTAGTCAGAGGTTTTTGAGGCATGAGATGCTGAGGAATGAGGAAAAAGTCATGAGAAAAGTTTTCAGTATATGAATATGAATGTGTATAAAGGTTGTAAATAGACCCTTAACGAAGCCGATAGGTACTTGTTCTCCCCGCTAGTGGGATCATTTTTTTGTTCTAGACCATACCAGGGTACCTTCTAGTTACGGAGTTATGGGGGGTCAAAGTTCTAACTTTTTCACAAGTCTAAAAAAATACTAATTTTAAAGGTTATAACTTTACTTGTAATACCTCCATGACCCGTTTACTATTCAACCCATCCATAAGCACAATGTTTTGAATGCGTTATATTGAGTTTTACCGTAAAAGGTTATTTTTCACCCCAAAAAAAAAGTCGTTTCTCAGCAATCATTTTTGTGTAGAGTTACTTAGTTTGACGTACAGAATGCTTGGTTAATGGCTTCGTGAAGGGTCTGTTTACACTCTGTATGATCTGGTGGTGGCCTAAGAAACAATGGATGGACGGTGTGGAAGATGATATGGCTAGAAAGGGGTGACTACTAAGATGACGAGTAATATATATACTATATATATTATTATATAGGATAGGGACAGCAGAATGATGATGACGAGCCAGATTTGTTTTAAATTCACCTGCTATATATTTACTTTACTCAGTAATATCTTAATGGTAATCACCGCAGTCATGTTGAGAAATTATAATGGGTGAGTATGTTGGCAGATACGTGACCTTTTACACGGTGGCAAGTGGCAAGAATTATGACATGACGGATGTAAAATAAGCAAGGAAAAATGTTGCTGTGTACATAATGCAAAATTAAGTATGACGCATCATAGAATATACAACTACATTCTCAATGCTGATGTAAAACGCGCGAACAAAATATCTTCGGGTGCTATTTTACGCGTAAATATAATTTTAGCAATAAATTGATATTTTGTGGTTTAATTTACTTAAATTCTGCGGTTTACTCGTTAATAAAGGGTGTAAAAAGACCCTTAACGAAGCCGAAAGGCACTTGTTTTTCTCGTCATTGTGATCATTTTTTTGTTCTGGACCATACCTGGGAACCTTCTAGTTACGGAGATATTGGGGGTCAAAGTTCCAATTTTTTCACAAGTTTTTTTTTAAATACTACTTTTTAAGGTTCTAACTTTACTCCAATTACCTCCATGGTCCGTTTACTATTCAAAGCATCCATCAGCAATAAGTTTTGAGCGCATTATATTGAGTTTTACCGTAAAACGTGATATTTGACCCCAAAAAAAAATTTCGTTTCCCAGCAAAAATTTTTGCGTAAAGTTACTTAGTTTGATGTACAGAATGCTTGGTTGACGGCTTGGTGAAGGGTCTGTTTACACCCCGTATGTATGTACCGTTCACCATCATGGTGTTTCTATGTCATGTTAGATACCTACGGGCACACTAACAGGCTAACTCTGATAACTTTGACCTCCAATAACTCCGAAACCAGAAAGATCCCAGGAATGGTCCAAAAAAAAGATCCCAATGATGGGGAGAACAAGTGCCTTTCGGCTTCGTTAAGGTTAGATGAGTCATCAAAGACAAATTAAACCAACTGTTCCTAATGAATGCTACCTAATTTCTCAATAGTATTTAAACAAGTCTATCCGCAGATACAACACGTTCGATTATGTACTCATGTGGCTCTAGGTTGCATGTAATTACAAACGTACATGTGATAGGCATTGCCTCGTCTCGACCCACTTGCACAGCTGCATAAAGAAGTATTGTGCCTGCCAAGTTTATTCAATAAGTCATTTTGAATAAAGTTAAAATGGTTGCTGCTTTTGGCGAGGTGCCTGTAACCTATAAAAATAAGTATTGTTCGCACAAAACCATGTGGCCCTATTAAGAACCGACTTGGCAGACATGCAAGGCATGAAAATACTGTCAACCATCGTCTACATTTACTGTAGTTACAGACTTGGAAAATATAGGCTCGCAGTCTTACGCTTTGTTACGTTTTTATTGCTTATCTATCTTCATAAAAATGCTGTTCAAATGTAGCTATCAATTCAGCCTATCAAAGGTTACAGCTGGATATAAGAGCATTTCCCAAGTTGCGCCAGAACACCCTGTCCTCCCTGTGACCTTCGGAATTCAGTCTGGCCAGTTCAGTCTGGTCAGTTTTGGGACGTCCCACTCTACCAAACTGGGTAAAAGCCAGTCTCAACAAAAATACATTCTATCAAAACAATCTTCCAGAAAGTTCTGGAAAACTACCCCATAAATAATGAACATCAATGTTTACGAGACACGTTCTACTTCGACAAACAGATAAACAGATTCATATTAGTTTTGTGGCTAGGGCAGCGACTACATTAGGGAGGCAGTGGGAAGGGCAAGTGTTTTCTATGTCAACAGACGGACATAGTACTGTTTCTGTATATATCACACTCCAGACAGGTTTAGCGGAAATCAATACCGAGGTCGCGGTGCCGAGAACCCAGACACTTGAGTGCAACGTTATGCGGACTGCAAGCGTAGCTGGAAAAGTTTGTCTGACTGATTCGTTTTGGTTTAAATCCCGTTTGCACCATAAACCGCTGCGTTAAGCGTTAAACGTATTTAAAGGTGTTTAACGATTGGTGGTGCTAACGGGCCTAAGTGTAACTTAAAATTAATCATTGGTTTTTCCAATAATATTTCGTAGCGTTTACCTTCCTGAGGAAAGGTCATTCTAATTAACATCAAAATTATTTGAGATTTTGCAGAATTTATCCGTGTTTTAATAGCATTGATGGATTAATTTTGGTTGATCCAACGATCCCTGAGTACTTACTATTATGTCCTTCAAACTCATGAGTATCCTAAAACACGTAGTTATTGTAAGTCATGTTGAGTCCAAACTTGACATTAATTGAAAATTCTACCATATCATTCAATTGCTTACTCGGGCTGTGGGGCTGTTCAACGAAGTGGAGATCCATTTTTGAGTACACCATTCAAGAAGTTTTAGCAAGTTTGTGGACAATGTGGACATTGTAATAAGATAATACAATGAACGACAGGCCATTAGCTATTAGGTAACTGATTTCGTAACTATGTACAAATACAAGATTTACGAGACATGTCTACAGACTAAAGTGCATTTTAACATTTTGACGGTTGCCGTCGTTATACAATCTACAATCCTAGGCACTGATGTGTTGATGGAACTCAAGGGACATTCTTTGATCGGAATATATTTTGGCCGGTTTTTGACGAAAGCTATTAAACCTTTTGGCAAAGCAGTTATTTTGTGCTAACATCATTACTTGATTCATAATAAGGAAATCTATGTAAGAGGCACCATTATACTGCTATTATTTTGGGAATAAATTAAGGTTTTTCAAAAATGCCTGTTGAGAATAATGACCATGTGTTGATGAAAATGACAATACAATGAGGATAAATGACTAATGTTATGAACAATGACTTCTAATATTAATTGGGGGGGGTAAAAAACGTCCAAATAAATAAATCAAACAAAACAAAATTAACAATCAACATAATTTTAAGGGGGCACACCTACCATCTCAGTGCCCCAAGTCAACCTCACCTGCTCGTGGTACATCCTGCTAAACAACAAACGAGGCTCTGACGACCGATAAATGGCGGTATAACCATTTCGAAAAGTTTACAACTAAATAGCACAGACTAGCGACGGGCAGCAGCGTCACTAGTGCGAGAAGTTGTGATCTGCGATCGCCAACCCGCATGCCCAGCGTGGCGATTATGGGCAAACCCCCTCAATGACAAGCCACAATCAACCACGGCCCCCAGTTCGCAGCGGCCCTGCTATTCCTGATTTTGGCGGTGGTCACGGTAAAGGTAGGGGGTGCTAAGAATCCCCGGGTTACGGATGGCCGCCAAACCCAACTGACCTTGGCGACGTACAATGGACGCACGTTACGGCTCGATGAACATCTGGTGCAGCTTGAGGAAGAACTCGAAAAAGTAAGGTGGCACATTCTTGGGCTGAGTGAAGTCCGAAGAGAGGGGGAGGACACAATTACCCTTGAATCGGGCCACCTGGTGTATTTTCGAGAGGGAGACCAGATATCTCAAGGCGGAGTCGGGTTCCTGGTACATAAATCCCTTTGTGACAACGTGGTGGAAGTGTCTAGTGTATCGAACAGGGTAGCGTGCGTTTCACCTCATAGTGAAGCTAACCGAGAGGTATAGCCTCAAGGATGACTCGGACGACGTGGTGGAGGAAATGTTTGAGGACATCTCAAAGGCCTTGCACTCCACTACTAAAGCCCACTACAACGTTCTCATGGGGGATTTTAACGCTAAAGTGGGAGTACAAAATTCCAGTGAATCGGTAGTAGGATCCTACGGGTTTGGCAGCAGAAATCATAGGGGGCAAATGCTTGTCAACTTCCTTCCCAATTCTTTGTGATGAATTCCTTCTTTAAGAAACAGCCCCAAAGGAAGTGGACGTGGCGAAGCCCCGACACTATGACGAAAAATGAGATAGACTTCATCATAGCGGATAAAAAGCGTATATTCAGAGATGTCTCGGTGATCAACAGGTTCAATACCGGTAGTGATCTTGTTCGTGGCACTCTGAATATCAATTTCAAGCTAGAGCGAACCCGTTTGAAGTCTAGGCTCCGTCCTAATATGCTCCAAAGTATGCTAGGGTCTGAAGCGTTCCAGTCAGATCGGGAGAACCGATTCGCGGCCGTGGAAACCACAAATGACGTTGACCAGGCGCTCGAACAAATGGTGGAAATCCTCAGGGAGGAAGGGACGCGTTTTTGTAAAATGCGGCGTACGGGCAGGAAGTCCAAACTTTCGGAGGAGACTCTGGAGCTTATGACGGAACGACGTGAAAACTCACCCATCACTTCGGCAGGACTACAGGCACTCAATAAAAGGATTAGAAAATTGGTACGACGCGACCTTCGATCCTCCAGCACACGCTCAATACAAAAAGCGATTGAGCAAAACCGGGGGTCGAAAGTGTTGGTCCAATCACTTGGGAGGAGCCACCTGACGAAGTTGACCAAATCTAGTGGGGATAGCGTCGTTTCGAAGCCGGATATTCTTTCAGAAATCGAAAACTTCTACGGCCGGTTGTACGCATCCCACGCGTCTCGATCTGATCCCGAAAATGAGGATTCCAGACACACCTTAACCCGCCATTTCACAGAAGTCCTGCCAGAAGTCAGCCAAGACGAAATCGAGGCGGCTCTTAGACAGCTTAAAAATGGAAAAGCCCCTGGTGAGGATGGGATAACGACTGAGCTATAAGCTGTTTTCAAGAGTCGTCACAAATCGTCTGGCGCGAAGACTCGATGACTTTCAGCCACCGGAGCAGGCTGGGTTTCGAGGAGGATATAGCACTATAGATCACATCCACACAGTGCGGCAGATTATACAGAAGTTCGAAGAGTATAATCGGCCGCTGTGTCTTGCATTTGTGGACTATGAGAAGGCTTTTGACTCTGTCGAGACCTGGTCAGTTCTAGAGTCTCTGCAGCGCTGTGCGAAGTGCTGAGAAATCTCTATGAAAACGCCACAATGACCGTCCGAACTCAGAACCAGCAAACAGAACATATTCCATTGCGTCGGGGGGTGAGGCAAGGGGATGTAATTTCCCCGAAATTGTTCACCAACGCACTGGAGGATGTGTTTAAGACGCTAAAATGGGAGGGACGTGGGATTAACATCAACGGCGAGTACATCTCACACTTGAGATTTGCAGACGACATCGTCATACTGGCTGAACCGCTGCACGACTTGCAGCAGATGCTGGATGGCCTAGTTGATTCTTCAATACGCATTGGTCTCAGGGTGAACTTGGACAAAACCCAGGTTATGTTCAACGAACACGTCACCCCAGGACCTGTTGTTGTCAATGGCGGTCCTCTCGAAGTTGTTCGAGAATATGTTTACCTCAGGCAAACTCTGCAGTTTGGTAAGAACAACTTTGAGAGGGAGGCTAACAGAAGAATCCAGCTGGGCTGGGCAGCGTTTGGGAAGCGTCTTATTTACGTACGAGAGAGTAGTACCTACCCAATAATTATACACTGCCAACTTGTCTTTTGACCTTTTTTAGGTAAAGAAGTGTTGATACTTAAATAAGTATGATGTTTACCAATACCCGTCATTAACCTAATAAGTTGTCATTGTTAAAAACACGGACGTCATTAATCTAACCCATCCGTCATTATACTTTACGTGCGTTTTCAGGATAATGATGTTATCAATAATGACGATCACAAGAAAACATGTCGTAACTTAACGAAAATGAAACGATTTTGCTTAAAACACCTCAAGAGGGATTTAAACCCTTTAACGATATATAATGAAAGCAGAAATTATGATAAGCACAATAGTTAATTGCTACGATATGCTAAAAAAGGATAATGACTTTAAAAAAACACATTTTGGAGAATCAAATTCAAACTACCCTTTCAGAGAAATCCGACACGTGCAGTCCATTCAAAGTGTGTGGCTCACCTGAGGGGCGCCGAGGGGAAGCCCGTAGGCACTGAACTGACTTAGTGTACAAATCCAAACTAAGATGCGGTTACCATGAACTTCAGAATAAAACAAGACGATGATGTTATTGATTTTTATTTAATAATACTGAAATACTCCATTCCTTATATCTAATCGTGTGTAAGCAAACGATAGCTTGAATTTAAACCGCACAACGCCATCTATCGAGTTATGCGACAACTTTTGTTTATAGGTTTAACATTCCGCCCACCATGGACAAAATGTGAGTTTACCGCCCACCTTGACCGAATATTTTGTCCATAATAAGCCTGATCATAACCTAAAATACAATACTAACCGATACATAACTAACTAACACACTAAATTATCACAATTTTACACACTTTACTGAACACTAGACTTGAAATGTTTTGAACCCACTACGATACAAAAAAAATCAGCAACAACTAAAGATGCGGTCGCAGCCGCTACAAAAATCAAAAAATAATAGTTGCTAATTAAGATCTAGTACAATAATATAATAGCTATAACTAAAATAATATAGATTATATCTGTAACTATGGTTAAATCATACAACACAATGAAAATTGTTCGTTGTTACTTAACTACAAACAATAATTACACATTAAAAAGAAACTCTTCATTATTTGCTAACTGGAAGTACACATAATTTCGAAATTGGTCTTTTAATTTGCGACCCCTTACATCTTAAACTAACCACGCGCGTAATTCCGTCCAACCCAGGGTGTTTTTGAGTGATGATACCATAGAGCCATCTAGCTGGCGGTAAATCGTCCTCTTTCACCAGAACAATATCACCAATGTCTGGTTCCGGAGTCTGATATGCCCATTTGTAGCGATTCATGAATTGAGTTAAATACTCTCTTGACCAGCGTCGCCAGAAATCTTGAACCATACGCTGGGTCAATTGCCATCGCTTTAGACTAGTCAGAGTCGACTGTTCATAGTTAACCTCCGGTACAAGCACAAGAGGTTCTCCGACCAAAAAGTGACCAGGAGTTAAAGGAGTTTGGTCTTGACTATTGTCACTCAGCTGTGAAATGGGACGGGAGTTTAGACACGCTTCTATTTGAGACAAGACGGTAGCCATCTCCTCGTAAGTTAGAGTGTTGTTTCCAACAACTCGCTTGAGATGGTGTTTTGTGGACTTTATACCCGCCTCCCACAGTCCACCAAAGTTTGGAGCGTGGGGTGGGATAAAGTGCCAGTTAGTCCCATTATCCGATAACCATTCTGCTATTTCTGTTGTCACGCTTGATTTTTCAGCAGCCAACAGCGCTTTCAACTCCTTCGCAGCACCCACAAAATTGGTGCCATTGTCGCTGTAAAGATCAGCACACTGTCCACGTCTGGCCACAAATCTCTTGAATGCTGCCAAGAATCCTTTAGACGTTAAATCGCTGACCGCCTCGAGATGTATGGCTCTTGTCGCCATGCACACAAAGAGGCAAATATACCCCTTGTATGAATGATGACCTCTCCCCTTAGACGTTCGTATATTTATTGGACCGGCATAGTCCACTCCGCTTTGATGGAAAGGTCGGCTAGCATTCACTCTTGCTTTGGGCAACTGACCCATGAGCTGCTCTCTTATACGAGCTGCATGACGAACACAAGATACGCAATTGCGTACATAGAATTTAGTGCGATTTTTTGCACCAAGAACCCAATATTTGGACCGTAAATAATTGAGCATTAGTTGGGGTCCACCATGTAACGTCTTCTGGTGAGTATCTGCTATTAGCAATTCAGTAAAATGAGACTTGGCTGGTATTATAATCGGATATTTAATGTTTTCATCGATTGTGGCTCTTTCTAAGCGACCCCCCACTCTGAGTACCCCTTCGTGATCGACGAATGGATTAAGCGAGGTAAGTACACTTTTCTTTTGAACTTTTCTTGTTTTAACTAGGTCTTCTATTTCTCTATTAAAATATTGCCTTTGACACTGTTTAATACAAACCGTTAATGCTTCGTTAAGTTCTTTAGCAGTTAACCAAGAAGGAAATCGTTCAGAGTTTTCGCTTCTTCTCTTACAATGTATAAAGCGCCTGCAATAAGCGATTACTCTGATCAATTTTCTTAGTGTTGAGAATTTTGTCCACACTGTTAACGCTAAATAATCATCTGTAGTAACGTAGCTCACCTTTTGTGCCTTTTCTTCTAACACTGTCTTGCATTCAGTCTTTTTGCTGTAATTAATGTTTTTGTTTTTCAGCCATTCTGGACCTTCCATCCATAACTGATTAGAGATCAATTCAGTTGATTTTAATCCCCGTGAGGCGCAATCTGCCGGGTTGTCCGCCGATTTCACATGGGCCCACTGGCTTCTGTCAACTACTGTCAAAATCTCCGACACCCTATTTGCTACAAAAGTTTGCCAATTAGATGGATGTTTACTCAACCATGCCAGTACTACTGTCGAATCGGTCCACGCACGAATCTTCTGCTTTTCAATTTTCAATACTTCGGCTACTTCACTCAACAGCTTCGACAATAAAACAGCACCGCACAGTTCAAGTCGTGGTATTGAAACTTGTTTAATTGGTGCAACCTTAGTTTTGGCTGTCACCAGGCGAGAATAAATGACCTCCTGCTGATCCACCACACGCATGTAAACTACTGCTGCATAAGCTTGATTCGATGCGTCACTAAATCCATGCAGCTCCAATGAATCACCGCGGTAGGTTGATAACCACCTAGGAATCCGATACTGTACAAGCTGTTCGAGTTCGCTGCGGTAAGTGAGCCATTCTGTTAACAATATCGATGGTAACTCATCATCCCAATGAATTCCAGACAACCACAATTTTTGAATTAATATCTTGGCTTTTATGATTGCAGGTGCGAGCCAACCCAATGGATCGAACAACATCGAAATATGCGAGATAACACTTCTTTTAGTTACAGGTAACTTCAAGGGAGGCAACGACACCGTGTACACAAATTCATCAGTTTCTCTGGACCAGGTAAGTCCTAATATTTTCATTACTATATCTGTTTTTAATTCTAGGTTTTCTTCTTCTTTATCTATTCTTATATGGCTCATTAATTCTGAATTATTAGTTTTCCATTTTTGTAGCTCAAAGCCAGCTTTTGCTAATAATTGTGTCATTTGCTCATATATATCTTTCCCTTCTGATATGTTTTGACAGCCAGTCATCAAGTCATCCATATAAAAATCTGTCAGAGTCCTTTCACGTGCCATAGGATAGCATTCTCCCTCATCTAGCGCTATTTGGTGCAATGTTCGGACGGCCAAATATGGAGCTGATGCCGTGCCAAATGTGACTCTCAAAAGCCGCAGGTGTTGAATTTTGTCCTTGGGATCTTGCCTCCACAATACTCTTTGGTAGTCAATATCTTCCGGAGAGACAATCACCTGCCGGTACATTTTTACAATGTCCGCAACTATACAAATGGGATGCATTCTCCATCTCATTATAGTGTGCCGCAAATCAGCTTGCAATTTCGGCCCGACCATTAGTTCGCTGTTTAACGATACACCATTCTTGCCTAAGCTAGAGGCATCAAATACAACCCTAACCTTAGTCGTTGCTTTATCTTCCCTGATCACCGCATGATGGGGAAGGTATACGACATCAGGCTTGTTAATTTGCTCCAAAGGAATGATTTCTGCGTGACCCAAGTCGATATATTCATTAATTACATCGACATATTGCCTTTTTAACTCGTAGTCTTTGGCTAACCTTTTCTCTAAATTTAAAAATCTGTGCAATGCAATATCTTTAGTTTGACCATTTGCACAGTGTGGTGTAGCCGTTTTAAATGGCAACCTAACAATATAACGACCTTCGGAATCCCGTTGGGTTGTTTGCTTATAAAATTCTTCACATTTTTGTTCTTCTTCAGTGAAGTGCTTTTTTGGCACTACTGTTTCCTCTAATTCCCAAAATCTTTTTATTAGATCATTTTGATCACCTTCCAACGTTAAATAGTTAGAACTCTCTGCGTATTCTTCTTTTCCAGGTATCTCTCCCGAGAGTATCCATCCTAATTCAGAATCCTGCGCTATTAAAGATCCCGGAGGACCCTTACTGAGTCCTTGTTTGAGGACTTTGCTATACACCGAGGAACTTAAAAGAATGTCAATTTTTCCTGGTGTATCCCAAGTAGGATCTGCCAAATGGTACTGTTTCAGTTCTTTCCACAATGGAAACTTTATTTTATTAGAAGGAAGGACTGACGTTAATTTCTTCTGTACGTGAGCCTTAACCGACAAAACAAAGTTAGGATTGTACATTGATTGCAATCTTAAGTAAACAATATATTTTGAGGTCAATGCACAACCTTTATCATCTTCGCCTAGCCTTAGTGATGATTTATAACTGATATATTTTTTCAGCCCTAAATATTGCACTGCTGACTCCGTAATATACGAAGCCTGCGAACACTGATCCAGCAAAGAGCGCAGAGTCACCTCTGTGCCTGTACGGGAGGTAACCTTCACCAAGGCCGTAGGCAACAAATCATGGCTACGGGAAGTTGCAGCACAGTTTGTTACAATATTATTTGCATCGTCTTGTGTTTGTTTTGTATCAACTGATTGCTTAGGTTCTACTTTACGTTCAGTTGATACTGCCGCATCTTTAGAATGGAGTAGAGAATGATGCTTTCTTTTACATAACCGACATCTAGTCGGCAAACGACAGGCATACACCGCGTGGCCTGACCCGAGACAATTAAAACATAAACCATGGGATTGGACGAAACTACGCCGTGAGGTGACATCTTCGTTACTAAATTTCTTACAACTACCAAGTTTGTGGTCAGATTTACAAAATACGCATGACAGAGTAGCTACATGTAGTGTCTTGGCAGGAACATTTTTAGTGGCAGTATTTTTTGAAGACTTATTGTCTAAAAATTCTAGTGAACGGAATCTTTGTTCTAAAAACGTATTAAACTGCTCTAGAGTAGGTAGATCTTCCGAATATTCACAAATTTTTGCTTCCCATAATTTACGAGACTCAGAATCTAATTTTAAGCATAAAATGTATATTACAATGAAGTCCCAAGTGTCGACCTTAATCCCCAAATTTTTAAGTGCATTCAAACAATCATTACTGGTATCCAATAGTTCCTTAAGAGATTGTGCTGACTCGCCCGATATATTTTTCTGACTAAGAAACCGTTTAAGAATGCAACTTGCCATATACTTTTTATTATTGTAGCGCTTGTTTAATTGTTCCCAAGAAATTTGATAATTTGAGCTACAAATATGTATATTTCTCAGAAGTTGATCAGCTTCTCCAGATAAATGACTTTTTAAATATTGTAGTCGCTGAACATCATCTAAAGACTTATTGCTGTGTATAAGGGATAAAAATAAATCACGGAAGGTGATCCACTCTGAGTATTGTCCCGAAAACATAGGTAAACTAATTTTGGGTAGTTTTATATTGTAAGAAGATTCATCTGAGTTTTTTCCTGTACAAGATTGTGATACATTTTGACAAACTTCATTTTTACACAAGTTAGTAAGTATTTCTTTTAATTCCGTTTTATAGTCCAAATATAACTCTTCCGTAACCTCATACACTTCTGATGAACAATAATGCGATTTATTATATTCAGCTTCCTTTATTTTACTTAGTATCTGGCGATGTGTGTCGGAAAATGACGTCCACTGTGACTCCAAACTCTCCAGTCTTACTTCAACATATGACTTAGAAATTCGCTCCTTGGGCGACTTTTTGAAGTTAGACCTGGCTCGCGATATGGCTTTATTAGTGTCCATTTGAATTTTATTGTAGACTTCCATGTTGTGTAGATATCAATACAAAAAATTTACACAAATATAATGTCTACCAATAACCCTTTGATGGATGGAACACTTAAGCTGCACCGGAATCTCTCAAAAGAAATGCTGTCTATATAGGCCCAAATTATCGCAAATTGAATAAGTAACTGTAGGGAAGATTCTTCAAATATTTTCTAAGTCGCTGTAGATACTTATCTTCGAAATTTTCTAAGTCTTTAAACCTTAAAGACTTGTAAAATTTTGGGCATAGATTCCCCATCACTTCACTTTTTCACTACATTTTCTAAGTCCATGCAAAATGCTTCTAAACTTCTAAGTTAATTTGTTCAAGAGAATAAGGCTCTAAATTGAATCGGAAAGTACTCACAGTTTAATGTCCGTTCACTGATTCACGTCACTAACACTCACGTACGATGTCACTCGGCTTCGGCACGTCCTCGCTCCCTGCTGCCAACTCACTCCGCTAGGTGGCGCCACTGCCGATTCGCTTGCCGCCGGGTCGCTCCTCTCGTCACCAGTATGCTGCTCCCACTGGAAGGTTGCGCCCCGAGCAGCAATCCACTGCTCCTACTAGGTGCGCCGAAGACGAAATAGTGGTTCTCGGGACCACAGAAGCCGAACGCCTACTTCACTGAATCTAGATCCGGCTCGAAGGACCATGTACAAATCCAAACTAAGATGCGGTTACCATGAACTTCAGAATAAAACAAGACGATGATGTTATTGATTTTTATTTAATAATACTGAAATACTCCATTCCTTATATCTAATCGTGTGTAAGCAAACGATAGCTTGAATTTAAACCGCACAACGCCATCTATCGAGTTATGCGACAACTTTTGTTTATAGGTTTAACACTTAGATTGAGTTTTCAGGACGTAGATAAATTGCAAACAAATTTTGTTTTAATAATGACGATTTTTTTGTAACAATTTTTAACAGGCTGATTTTTTTATTTGTTTATTAAGTGAAAAGTTTAAAATTATTAGGATTGAAGAAATTAGATCTTTGAAGTCAACTTCGCATTTAAAACAAATATTTTTATTTATATTTGAATATTTTATGTGACCAAATAGCCGGAAACAGGCGTGTGGGACACACGAGTTAATGACGATTCGAGTAAATTTTTGCTTATAAATGTAATTAAAATATTTTTTTAATTTGTTTTTTGTCAATGGATAGTTGCACTAGTAGTAAAAGTATCGGAAATCATTCGGTTTTCTCCAATTGTAGTTTTATTAGTCAGGATACTAGGGCCGGAATCGTTTTATCCTCAACATTGGAGAATGTCCCTCAAAATACAATATTTTGTTTCATAATATCACCGTCAATATCAGTATCAAACCAAAAAATAGTTTCATTATTATCTTGCTTTGAAAACTGTTGCTTGCAGGATTATTGTTTTGTGCACAAGTTTTAAAGTCGTATATATTGATTTATTCTGGTCGCCATTCTAAGGCACGTTTACTTCATTTTTAAAGCAAATATAGCTAGAACTGAAGTTAGTTTATTTGGTTTACTTAGATTTTTGATCAGAGAACTTCAGTTAAGGACAAAAGACGGAAGCGAAATATAAAGTAAATAATTAAATCAGCAGAGCTGAATAAAGTAGTTTGAATTTGATGTTTGGCATTATCAACCGTCGTGACTATATGCTGCAAACATGCCTTAGGCTGGTGTGTACTTAACTGATTCTCTGAACCTAGACATGTAAGAGGAAATTCTTGCACTCATGATTCATGATCTTTTATCTTAGATTTACCTGTAACACATACCTGATTAATCAACTAAACAAAGGTCTGATGAGCTTGTAAACGTTTTCCTTTTGACTAATCTTCTATGAAATATTTTACCTCATACGGTTAAAAACGTAATCTATTATGTGCTATCCTTATTGCCAAAAGTATCTATCTAAAAGTCCCCCAATTTTTATAGTATTAAGGTACCTTTATTTTTTTTTCTCGGGGGAAAAATGTTTAAAGTTTTGAGCATATGACAATGCAATTTATTTGCTACTAGTTTTTGCCCGTGACGTCGCTTGTGGCTGTTGGAAATTACCTATCCGACGCGAATTACCGCCTGAGAAGCCAAATTTCGTTGAAACCAGTTCAGCCGTTTCTAAGGTGTGAAAAGATAACAATCAGAAAGACAAACAGACTGACTTTCGAATTTATAATGCTACTAGGTATGGATTGGGCTGTTAGATATCTAGTACTATCTACATTAGCAATCATTGTTTGACCCTGACTGTGTATTTTAGCTCTAATGGCTCCATCGCACTAATTGACCTCCGAAAGTTATACTATGGGGAACAGTCACGAAATCCAAAGTACATTAGGGTGAACCGAATGTTTCCATTAATTGGGGAACCATTAGTTAAGAGTGCTGGGTCCTAATCTAAACTAATATTATTAAGAGGTTGTTTTTTTAACGTTGATTACAGAATTACAGATGTGATTACGATCACGGTTCTTGCACTGATAGAAGGCTATAATATTATTGCTGAGTGCTATAGGATAAATTTTGTGTTAAGTTGTATCTTAAAGTGGAAGTGCCTGGGTAAGGGCGCCTTCAAATCAGAGGCGTGAAGAAGTGCTGCAGTCATTGCGGTGCGCCTTTGTCAAATCGCTTTAACCAGGCAAAACAAGTGAATGTGCACTTGTACGAAAAAACTCGCAATCGTAAACGATAGCTATCGTAACCCATACTAACTGTCGCTAAATATCATAAAGCACGAGTATCATAATACACAGTCCTGTAGTACCGCCACTGCAGCGCTTCTTCTCGCCTCTAATTTGAAAGCGCCCATCCCGCGAAATTTAAATTTTCTTACTTTTTTCACATTTGCTGGTCAGTTTCAGGTTGGATTCTAAGTTAATTTTATCCCATTGAATGACCCAATAACAATGAATGAAAATTTGTCGGCTAATATCCTTCATTTGCATTTGATTAGTCGAAAACAAATCTGAGAGAAATGTTTTTATGAGAGAACCAAGCGCCAAGGATCGTTACAGAGTTCAGAAGAAGAATCTTTGGAATGTAAAAGAAACAAGTACAGTAAAGAGCATTGAGTGAAAGATAACGAAGGTAAATAAATCAAATAAGCAGAGCCGAATATAGTCGATTGAATTTGATGTGTGGCAGCCCATATTTATATGCACATAACTTCCCCTCGCTCACTTGGTCGTACGTCGCAATCGAATCCAATATATTTGTATTAGGTGAGCGCCTACGTCCTCGAATTTATTACGGAGAATTTAGCGTCTCTCCCTGTTCCGCATTTTCTAAAGGTCAATGGAAAAATTCCGGCAGAGAATTGTCTTCCATAAATTCAATAATCCATGGTTGTGGAAGACTGGATTGTATCAGGAGAATCGCTAATGCAGAAAAACCCACCTTTATTCCGGCTTCCAAAAAACTTTGCTTTCGGAAGTCGGTGACTTTTGTTTGTTTTATTGACTGTTTTGCCATCAATTTCCTTATTTTCCACTTTATGAGTAGCGAGGGATGTTTGTGGAACTATCCAATCACATAGCTAGAATACCTCAAGCTGTGAAAAAGAAGCGATATTTTTGGTTAATTTCACACCGGCCCTTGTTAAGCATCCTCGTTCATCTCTGGTGGAAACGGAGCCTTATAGTGTCTGATTTTTGGAAGCGGGTGGTTTTTTTAAAGTTTTTAATTTACTTGGCCTTTTTAGTTGTGGTACCTATTATAACTATGATCAACCAGTTTTAATGTTTAAAGCATTATTCAAAAACATACCTCACTGATTTTCTTCTCATATTCCCTGACAATAGGCAAGGTGGTGGTCTTAGGCAGAGAGCTGAAGACCTCATGCTGCAGGTAGTAGCGAAATTCGTCGAAGGTCAGCTCCTGTGAGGATCTGAAGTGGTCTAGGCCTTTCTCCACGCCGTACAGGTCTAGAAGAGTTCCTATGTTAGCTGTCAGCACCTGGAAAGATGAAATTATTTAGGAAAAGAAAAAAGGGGGAAAGAAAAAGGTTTGTGTTTGATGTTTTGAAACCCTTTCCGAGTTTCAAAAGAGTCCGGCTATGGCGGGCTTTTCGCTATTAAATAGTTTTCAAACTAGCTTCGTATGAATGCGTATTAATTGAGTATCAGACAGGCTGGCAAATACAATTACTTCGCCACTGGCATGTGAAATACAAGTCGTCATGAGAGACCGAGTATTATATAGTCTAGTCTAGCTAAGTGATTACACACGGGGACACATCAAGCTGTACATTTCCAGTATAACATTGCTTCGCATTGTACAGATTTCCAATACAATGAGAGATCCGTATTAACTGGTTTTGTATAGCTTTATTGGTCGGTGTGCGTACAATGTGGTTAAAGTTCTTCTTGGGAGAGAACAGATCAATGAACTATGACGCTAATGATTATGCGTCATACTTATAACCGTTAATTGTTTTATAATGTAGGTTGTGTCTGAGACTGAGGGCCTACTTCACATACAATGTAGGCGGCTATGTATAGTTAATATCAATAACTAGCTGTGCTTCGCGGTTTCACCCGCCGCTTCCGACTTGTTTTATTTTTGTCCGGCTCCTGTTAGTTATAGCGTGATGTTATATAGCCTATAGCCTTCCTCGATAATTGGACTATCCAGCACTAAAATAATTTTTCAATTCGAACCAGTGGTTCCCGAGATTAGCGCGTTCAACCAAACAAACTCTTCAGCTTTATAATATTAAGTATAGATTACAAAATATTCTACATAAGTAGTTTCTCCACTAATGGACACAGACAGAACATTAACGTTATGTCCAATGGTAATAGACGTGCCAGCATCAATAATATTCCATTTCAAAGTGTATTTACCTTCGGTTACACGTGCATTTCTTTGTACGACTCTGTTTATTTGCTCTAGAAGCTAAAACAAACACTACCATACTTGACGTATACATGTATACCACACTAGTAACATTACAAGCTTGAAGTAGCACTGCCGCTAAGGCGCTATACAAACAAATGAAATCACCAGTCGCAAGTTACACCGCTGAGTCATTGTTTCTGCCCGCTATCAGCTAACTCTAACGCAAACTGACACGTTTTGGGTTTCAACATCAATCAATACAAACTTTGTTTTGAAAGTTTACTCTATTATGGTCTTTAGGACAATGCTACCCGGTAACAAAGTTAGTGATGATAGTCTGCATGGTGGTTTGTTCATCTGATATGTTGACTAACAACTTCTACATGCCTTTGTCTCATCCTTTGAGTGATTAAGATTATGTATCTCGAGCTATAAGAAAATCATCACGATTTAGATTTGTAAACAGCCAAAGTTCGTAGAGCCCAGAATAAATCGGAGGAACGTTTTATTTTAGAATAAAAAATTGCTCAAAACTCTGTGCCTTTAGACAGTGAGACGGTGTTGACTGTCGCATCAAGCGACGAAAGGTGGCGGCAGGACGAACCGGATAGGTTTCGTTAAGAATTGAAAAGATTAGAGGAAGTCCTTTGCGCAGGAGTGTGACAGAACAAGCTAGGAAAAAAAACCTTAAATCCCGGAGTCTCTTATAAAGGGCATACAGGGTGTAAACGGACCCTTTACGAAGCCGTCAACCAAACATTATGTACATCAAACTAAGTCACCCTACGCAAAAATTATTGCTGGGAAACGACTTTTTTTTTTTTGGGTGAAAAATCACGTTTTACGGTAAAACTCAATGTAATGCACTCAAAACTTGGTGCTGATGGATGCTTTGAATAGTAAACGGGTCATGGGGGTAATTAAAGTAAAGTTAAAACCTTAAAAAGTAGTATTTTAAAAAAAACTTGTGAAAAATTGGAAGTTTGACCTCCAATATCTCCGTAACTAGAAGGTTCCCAGGTATGGTCCAGAACAAAAAATAGTTCGCAATGACGGGAAGAACAAGTGCCTTTCGGCTTCGTTAGGGGTGTTTTTACACCCCTTATTATGATAATGGCTGGTGTAAAGTGATGAGGGAACTTTTTTTTTTTTTTTTTTTACGGGTGGGAAATCATCAAATGACTTCTCCCGCTCTGGGTGGAGTGGGAGGGAGTGTCAGACTCTTACTGACTAAAACCCATCCATGTTCCTTCATTGCCCTTTGTGTTCCAGGGCCACGGTATCTCTTTCGAACAGTCCCGCAGCCCCGGCAGGCATCGGCCCTTGCGGGCCCCTTCCTGGTTGCTGACATCTCTTTGAGGCGCGCGTGGAACACGAAGGGAACTTTACTCTTCATTTCGTATCTCCAAGTTCCTCTAATGAGCACAATCGTTGAGTCATAGGCAATATGGATATGCAACACGAACCGATGCGTTTCGGGTTACGTTGTCTTATCTAATGAACGGCTGTAGTAGACAAATTAGTCATTAACTTTGTATACAGCGGAGATGAGTTTATTTGGTGTGATGACGTAATTCAGTAATCTGTTGTAGATTATTTAAAGCTTATTGTTTTAAACTGATAAGAGAATGGGCAGAAGCATGCAGTATGAGTAAACAGTAAACACTAAGGCGCGAATTACACAGAAAGACGCGGCGCAGGCGTGATGCCGCTTCAAAACATTTTCATACAAAATTTATGTAGGCGACGTGTCGTAAATTACACTGAAGCGGCGCCGTTTTTTCGTTTTCTTATAAATTCCACGCCTGCGCCGCACCTTACGCCTTACGCCGTTTGGGTGTAATTCGCGCCTAACACACCATTTTTTCTTTAGAAAATTGTTAGCAGCGGAACTCGGGCCTTGTTCCCTATTAATGAAATATCTATCCTCGTCCCCTAATTCAATCGATTTGGGATGTGGTCTACTGACTTGGCAATAAGTTCAATATGATAGTTATAGAAACATCTCTCTGTAGTAGGCATATGTGAAGAAGAAAGAGGGTAGAAGTCCCGCCACGTAAAAAGAACTTTGAGCGACAGTGGAGGGGATGTGTTTGCGCACGTTATACAGTCGCGTCCTAAACTTATATTATAAAACAGTAGCTTAGTACTATAATTGATTCATTGTAGAATCGTAATAGGTACTTTACTAGCTACTTAGTACTTTGGAAAAGGCTGGAATAAAAAAAATTGAGAAAGTTTGTTTGAGCGGTCAGCGTTCTTTCTACGTGACGGGACCTATATGTTGTATGTATAATTATGGTTCTTTGGTTGTCATATGTTCAGTGTACCTACGTATAAAAGTTGAAAAAGACAGATATTCCAAAAGCCTTGAAATGATCGATATAGACAATGGGTATTATGTCACCATGGGCGTATCAGCTACTAATACTTCGTTTGTCAAACTCATTACAATGATTGACACTCCAGTAACCAGATATTATGTCTGCTAACCTCGCAAGAAATGAGTGTATGCGTCATGTTTTGCGGTTACTACGTTACAATCACATTTTTAAAAGCGCTTGACGACAGGATATTACTGTGCTTCCTCGTAAGTTGGTAGAACGAAATAATATAATTACCATTTCAATTAGATAATGGTGACAAAGATAATACTTGATTATGATTAGGTACTATTACTCCGTTGTTGGTCAGGTTTTAAAATTCTCGTCCGTGAAGTTTCCAAAGGAGTAAATAAATGAATTAAGTAATTAATTTATAAGCTTCAAGGCAGAAGAGAGAAGAGGACATTTTTTTTTCTTTTCTTTACAAAAAACGTTGCCCAACAATAGGAATTTCTCCTGCAAGCGTTTATAAACATTTAAACTCACATACACAAACAGCCAGACCCGGAACAACTACCTGTAGGAGGTCATACAAATATTTGCTCCGTGCGGGAATCGAACCCGCAACACGCAGCGCAGCAGTCAATCGCGCAGCCACAGCGCCAACAGCGCCATCAATATATCTACATAGCTCTGGCTTTTGAAGGTTCTAGTAATTTCTGTATCACTTGATCAAGACAGAATTGAATTTTCAATTAGGTACCAGTTCTTCGACAAAACACTGAGTTAGCCTTTTGACATAATTATTATGTTTGAGAGAATTAGGGGTCTAAACTTCTGATGAACATGTTGGAAAATTACTGAAAACTGGTCCACTGACTGATCATTACATAACAGAATTGTCAGTGGTGTACATACGAATAGAACACCCGCATTTTTCGCCAAGTATGTTTAAGTCCCATGTCATAGGGGGGCGAGCCCATTGCAATTACGTAACCATGCGTCCAATACTCTGAAATCATTAGCAGCTAACGTTTTTGTTCAAAAGGAATACACAATTGCACATTATACCAACGTAATAAGGTATTTACAAGTCAGATGTGAGTGGCAATGGCAGCGCCGGGAGGGGACGCCTTAGAAGGACATACTCTGACCTTATTGGTGAGGTTCTTCAGAAAGGTCAGGTGCGTAGTACTCGCAGCCGTGCGTACGTGTATGACAGATGTGTATGAACATGGATGAGGCGAAAAGAGTATATGGGATCGTAGCAGGTGGCGTTCTGTGGTTTTTGCCTACCATGCCATGGGAAAAAAACGTGAGTTTATGTATGTATGTTTGTACTTAATTATATTATATATATTATAGCTAGCCCATATTGTCCCACGGCTGGGCAAAGGCCTCCCTCCATTCCTTCCAAAGGTCACGATTCTGTGCTACTTTTTTCCAATTCTCAAGGAAGACATCCAGTTCGTCCCGCCATCTCCGCGACCCCGTGTCACTGTTTCAGAGCACCAATCCTGAGCTTTACGGGCCCACAGTTCATAATTAATATGTATGTTTTACCTAATACATATTATTAATGTCACACACAATGTGATAACTACTCTTGATGACTCTACAGTGACGATGAATAACCGACTGGTTTCTAAATCTGGGAATAACAGACTGCTGACGTCAAACAACAAGGACGTGAACGATAAAAAACAAAAGCAACAAAACGCCGACAGTGAAGAACTGTGTCTCGCCTACAAGTCAGCGCTTCAAGCGATGCATCCGTTATTATTCAGAAGCTTATTACTTAGTCAAACTGTATGCAATGTCTGTCCAATATTTGTAGGGTTACCAATATCATTTGACAGAATTCTGATTGATCCGATGATTGGATTTGGTCAGGAATCTGGTCCTTTTCCGTTTCTAGATGCGGCCGAATTTATAATATTAAGTCTTTTGAAACTGAGAGGAGCTCGTGGCTAAATAATAACAGCCGCTCGCGTCGATCTTTAAGTTAAGCCGTGCTTGCCTAGGTTGGTATGTGGATGGGTGACCACTCATTATATACCGGCTGTCATTTGTAGATCTTTCACAGTCGTTAGGTAGTCAGTGGCCCAAAAAGTCTAACAACGAGTCTTACCAAGGGGTATCCTTATTAGCCAGTACTAACTGGGTTGTGGACTGTGGAGGTCAGATAGGCAGTCGCTCCATGTATTACTGGTATTCAGCTGCTGGTTAGACTGGAAGCCGACCCCAATATAGTTGGGAAAAGGCTAGGCAGATGATGAAGTCTTTTGAAACTAAACCTTAATCGTTTAATTATGCTAAACCCAACTAACAGCCCAGCATGTTGTTTTCGTAAATTGTATGTATGTAAATCGGTTCAACAACTTTCGTTTTTTTCCAAACTAAGTTGGGGTTGGCTCTCCGTCTAACCTGATACTGATACAGCTAGTATTTTACATAGTTGGCCATTTAAAATACTAGCCTGCAAAGTCCAGTTGCTGTAGTATTCTGTTTTGTGTCGTTGTTGTTGCACTTGCTTTAAACATCTTAGTAATGTTATAAAGAGGAAAGATTTGTATTTTTGTGTGTGTGTATTTTTGTGTGTGTGTATGTTTGTAATGAATAAACTCAAAAACTACTGTGCCGATTTCAAAAATGTTTTCACCATTATTGAGCTACATTATCCCTGAGTAACATAGGCTATATTTTATCCCAAAATGTTTAAAAAATAAATGTCCACCCGTGCAAAGCCGATACGGGCCGCTAGTACATTATAAAGGAAAAAATCATCTCGCCTTTACTATTCCAAGAAGATACATTCAGTTATCTTCGATAAACCTGACATGCAAGTAAGAATCATTGGAAAAAAAATCATAACAATCTTCTGTTGTCATACTGTAAGTTACAATGTCGTTTAACTTACCAATTTGGTAAAAAAACATGGTAACCCTGATCGAGTTCAATAACCAACGATAACTTAGTGATTCATGCAATGTTTTGTTGCTCACAGCGGAGTCTTTGTCGGTGAAGGATACTTCACCATTTCAATATAAATATGGGCATTGTGTCTTTGATTTCTGTCGTTTTATCCGCGTTTTTTTTTTCTATTTACAGAATATGATTCATAGAATAACATATTCAGTTACTGTTTTTACTGACTTGCTATTATAAAGTACGATAAAATAAAGCTTTATGTTATGTGTGTCGGAGGATCTAGTGGCTTAATAATAACAGCCGCTCGGGTCGATCTTCAGGTAAAGCCGTGCTTGCCTAGGTTGATCCGAGGATGGGTGACCACCCTTTACATACAGAGTTCCTCCTTGCCTCGGAATGCACGTTAAGCCGTCGGTCCAAGCTGTTATTTGTAGATCATTGACAGTCATTACAGGTAGTCAGTGGCCTGAAAGTCTGACAACCAGTTTTACCACGGGGTTTCGTATTACCTGAGTTGTGGAGGATAGCCCCTCGCTCCATGTTAAAGCCGGATGTGGAAGCCGACCCCAATATAGTTGGGGAAAGGCTAAGCAGGTGATCATGTTATGTATGTCATAGATGGGTACCTACTCTGTAATTACGTTAGTTCCTACTGCTGTTATAGTGTTTCTGAAGGTGATAGAATCACAGATTCTATCACTTTCAGAATATGTCTCTGTGGCTTCTGCTCTGTTTTTATTCATCCCCCATATTACTAAGATTTGGGCAATAAGTAAGTGCCTAAGTGTAGCATAATAAATCCAGATCATTTTGTCTAAGACAGAACAAAATGACACAACAGAATCTAGCAATCAAGATGACCTTTAGTATTAGGTAAGAAGATGCTGCAATGCAATCTTACAGCATTCGTTTAAGTAGATGCAAAAATGTTTGTGGTGAACAAAATGATTTGTATTGTATGGAACATCATCACGTATCAACTTTATCAACGAAGGGTTAGGCAGAGGTGTACCTAATAGTACATCCACATTTCGCCATTTATGTTTAAGTTCTATGTAACAGCGGGCATGCCCACTATCATCAACCGGTCAAAAATCGAGACTCCGTGGCTGTTATTCAGAAGTTCTTGATGGAAAAACCTAATCTAACCTATTTATGTATATCAATTTATGTTAACAAAATGGTATTTTTCTTATTTATTTTTTGTACTTGACTCAAAGGTTGGCTGATAGAGAATGCCTTGTGGCATTAAGTCCGCCTATGAACCACTCTTTTACACGAAATAAATAAAAACCTAATAACACTTTTCCCAACCTGGGAATCGAATCTAGTACCTCATGCTCTAGCAGTCGCGCTAGACCACCAGACCAACTAGGCATCTTGTATTTGCATTAGTGCAATAGGTTCTTTGCCTGTCTACTATTTTAACAAGCCTTTGAGTTTATTTGCAGTTGCACGTTAAACGCTTGTGGGAGTAATCATAGTTGTGCGTCTCGCAATCATATTATGAATCATAGCTATTACTACACCAATACTATGCTCGCAGCTAATGGGAAGTAGAGCGACCTCACTCCCACACGTCTGACAACTCTTTAGCGTAGCTATCGAATGAATTTACACTGCACTATGGATGGTCTCTATTACGGTAACAAATTAATGTTATTTAAAAGGCGTTATCTATAAGTTCTAGTTTGTCCCTTATCCTATATTAAACAAATAACTACGACCAATACTGCGACCGACCAGATTTCTGAATTAGTTTCAAGTTCAATATGAATCCTATTTTTTGTTCTGGAATAAGTTCTCTAAATAATGATGAACCGCAAAAACCACTACGGAGTTTTGAAGAATAACAGGGTTATACGAAACGTCGTAAAGATTAGAATGACATCCTACGTTCTGTTGGATACCCTGGCACTTATTGGAAAGTGTTTAAGTACCTAAAAGGATTTAACAAGACCCTAACGAGGCCGAAAGGCACTTGTTCTCCCCATCATTACGATCATTTTTTGTTCTAGGCCTTACCTGGGAACCTTCTAGTTACGGAGATATGGGGGTCAAGATCAACTTTTCCCCAAGTTTTTTTTTAAATACAAGTTTTTAATGTAAGATTTTTACTTTAAACACCACTGAACCCATCCATTAGCACAATGTTTTGAGTGCGTTACATTCCTACCGTAAAACGTGATTTTTCACCCCAAAAAAAATGTTGTTTCCCAGCTATAATTTTTGCGTAAAGTAACTTAGTGTTGTAGTATGCTTGGTTGACGGCTTTGTGAAGGGGCCTTTTACTCCCTGTATAACATAGAGCTAACTGATAAATAAACCTGCATAAATCTGCTGAACAATGCTAAGTTACGAAGCAAGTCCTAGTCACCAAACAATTTTCTAGGCCTACAATAAAGGAAAATATTTCATAAAGGGTGTAAATAGACCCTTAACGAAGCCGAAAGGCACTTGTTCTCCCCGGCATTGCGATCATTTTTTTCTTCTGGACTATATCTGGGAACCTTCTAGTTACGGAGATATTGGTGGTCAAAGTTCCAACATTTTCATAAGTTTTTTTTAATACATGTTTGTAATGTCAGATTTTTATGAAACACCTCCACTATTCAATTCATCCACCAGCATAATGTTCCGAGTGCGTCACATTGAGTCTTAGCATCCATCAGCACAAAGTTTTGAGTGCGTTAATTTGAGTTTTACCGTAAAATGAGATTTTTCACCCCAAAAAAAAAAGTCGTTCACCAGCAATTTTTTTTGCGTAAAGTTACTTAGTTGGATTTACAGAATACTTGGTTGACGGCTTCGTGAAGGGTCTGTTTACACCTTGTATAAATTGGACGTAAATCGTCCAAACCAAGATGGAAATAATTTTTTGTGTTTAAACCTACCTACTTAGTATAAATCCGTAAAGCAACATTCGGTAAGCTACACTCAAGCGGCCATTGCTCATAGGAGTGTAGGGTCACGTCAGGGTCAAACTGACTAATAAGGACAGCTGGTCTCTTTAGGGTCTAATATGGTCACCCGGATGTGACCTTTACTTTTATTATGTCAAATATATTTAAATCACTTTATGGTATGTTGTTGTATGTATTGCAGATTTAATTAAAAAAACTTGACAAAGTGTCTGGTTTTCAGTAGTTGCAGTGGTTGGGATGAATAAATATAAAAACAATCTCTCTCTAAATTTAAATGCATGACTAATAGTAATAATATAATTAATATTGAATCTGAAACGGAATTTATATCAAAAAATTAGAATTTTAGACTCATATTTTCATTATAAAGGGTGTAAAAAGACCCTTAACGAAAACGAAATCCACATATTCTGCCCATCCTTGGTATCATTTTTTTCTTCTAGACAATACCTGGGAAACCACAGGTTCTGGAGATATTGAAGGTCAAAGTTCCAATTTTTTCACAAGTTTTTTTTTAAAAACCACTTTTTAAGATTTTAACTTTACTTTAATTAACTTCAGGACCCATTAACTATTCAAAGCATCCATCAGCACTAAGTTTTGAGTGCGTAACATTGTGTTTTACCGTGAAACGTGATTTTTCACACCAAAAAAAAAAAGTCATTTCCCAGCAATAATTTTTGCTTAGAGTTACTTAGTTTGATGTACAGAATGCTTAGTTGACGGCTTCGTGAAGGGTCTGTTTACACCCTGTATTATTTAAGAGTTTGAGCCAAGTGGTTGATCATGGAATGAACATTATAAGTATATAATAATTATTTAATGAACACCTGCATGTAACCCATGTATCACGTAAATAAACGATTTGATTTGATTTGATTTCATAAATCAAATGATGATCCCCTCACAACTCAATCTTGCTATTTTCCAAAATTGATGAAAACCTTGAAACTTTTTAACTATATTCTGTCCTATCTACTTCGTACCTAATAAAAGAAAACCTACTCAAGAAACTTGTAGAAAAATCGTGATCGAAACGGACATTAGTTTCCACAAATCGAGCGATGACTGCACACACGGGAAAACAATAAGTCTGACGCTATTTTAATCACGATTATCGTACCGTACGTATTACTCGTTATCGATATTTCCTAGATTCTAGGTAAACTAGTACTTACAATCTTATTGAATAGGTAAATTGTGTACACACAGCGGCACATGAAGCTGTACATTTCCAGTATAACTTGGCCTCGCTTTGTGTAGATTTTCTATACAATGAGAGATACGCATAAACTGGTTTGTTAAGCTTGATTGGCCGTTGTCGTGCGTACGTACCACATACAGATACACAGGGTGTTTGGAAAGTGAACTGACACCTTTTTCTTAGGGATGCGGTAGTCAAAGTCATACCATAGTTTTGACTTATAGAACTTATGTCGTAAATGTCAAGGTCCAGCTCGGCAATGGTTCCAAGTCATCAAAACTTTTTTGTTTGAGACTGTAGTAGAACGCCTCGATCATCGAGTGGTTACAAGCCCGACTACGGTTTTTCCACCAGGAATTTCTCTGTAGGAGCCTCGGAGTCTAAAACATAACTGGCGAAATGTGGGTGTATAATTAGGTACACCTCCACTTAATCCTTCGGGGATTATAGCGGCCATTCTACGAACCTATATATTTTTTTAAATAAAAACAAATTCAATGATCAGGCGTTTTTATTGAGGCAGGAAGTATTAAAATTAACCTTAATTTAATCTAAAAATAGTTTTAGATATCATCAATCACAAAATTAGCATTTATGGCACTTTTATGATTTTTCCCTGTCGACAGATGTGACGCCATTATCGACAGAATAGACAATATTACGAAATAACGAAAATAAATACAATTCTAGAAAATATCAACGTTATAAACTTAAAAAATTAAGTGTCTTCTCACTTGCTAAGGTATAATTATCATGAAAATAACCAACAGTTACAAAATAAAAAATATACAAACTATGTCTACAGATGTGACTTCACTTCTGTAGATATTATAATGAGCATTTTTTTTGGCACGCTCACGCCATCCCTTCCTTATCTTTTGCTGTACTCTTGGAGATTGTTCTTTAACCGTCTTGATCGCTCCTGATGCTTTTTTCCTTTGGTATTTTCCCCTGTCTTTCTGCGCCTTTCCTCTAATTCAGCTTCCGACATTTTCTGTCCTGTTTTTTTTATAAATCTCCTTTTTTGTTCTTTACGGCGCTTCTTCTTTTCTTCTTCAGTATTTTTTTTTATTTCTTGCCATTTTTGTGATCAAAATCGAAAAAAAATTAAAGCGTCAAATCAAATCTGTATGCAGACGTCATTTCTACCGATGGTAATTTGCAGATTTTTTGCAGAAAATTAACTTAAAGATGAATAATGCTTTAGGTAAACCAAGCGAGAACTGTTAAAAGTAAAATTTTGATCATTTTTAGAAAACAGTAGTAATACATGGCATAAAACCACATATAATGTGTAGAAATACGTCACACTGTATACTAATTTGTATTATGTACTAAACTCAGCAAAAACCGCATATATTGAGCTAAAAACTAAATTATTTATGCAACAAAGGTTTTCTTAAAATGAATTTTAATCTTTATCAAATAGCAATAAGATATATTTCGCAAGAGTCTCACATCTGCAGGCATACGCCTCATCTGTAGACAGGTTGTCGACAGAAATGAGTTCGACAGAAGTGTGTGAATAATAGTTTAGTCCATGCCGAGGGAAATATTTGAAGTTATAAAACGTGGCTTCCATCACGTTCGATAATTTTACCGCTAATTAACAAGACCATAGTAAAATTATAATTTTGAATTAAGAACTTACTGTTTCTTGGCGATTTTAGAAGTGACGCACCAACTTTTACACTTTGTAGAATTACTCAAATCTTATTAAAAAACTCGGAAATAACGTCTTATAGCCAGCAATAACAGACAGTCGATGATAACTACGTGGTTAATTATTGCTAGCAAAACTAAATATTGTTGTTTTACAAAATATTTAAAAAAATACCGGATTTTTCATGTTTGTCTACAGGAGTGATTCGTTTTTTGCGAACACCGTAGAATCTTTTGTAATTTGAAATGTTGACGTGGTATTTTTTTTAAATTAAACGGAAATATACTTTATTATATTTGCAATGTGGTAGGTTCACATAAGGCACTTCAAAATATGAGAAAGTATTTTTAAAACATCTCTGGACCCGGTAACCTATGTCGCGAACAGTCTACAGGATGTGATTTGGTCTACAGGAAACGCGCAAAATCTTCGTAAATGAAAGATATTATGTATTAATTCAAATACGTGATGATAGATAACATAAAATAAAGCAAAATACACATAATCGTTAAAACGTAGCTATATTTAAAAAGGAGATATATAGAGCGAACAGGATTTTGGCCACTTCGTAGAATGGCCGATAGGCGTGATGTTATGTAATAGAACGCAATAATTGTTGGTGTTAGGTAACACCAATTCAAATGCACCCCAATCCCTCAAACAAATCGGTCCCATTATGTTTTTTCATTTTATTGGTAAGTTGAGCACTTAGACAAAGGCCAGATTTTCTGAATTAATTATTCTTTTAGAATATTCTGAATGAATCTTACTTAACGTGCCAGCCTGTCTAAATGTGGATTCTAACCGTAGAAACATTTTATATAGTCTACCTACATAATTATAATGTCATACCAAATCGAAAGTATCTAATCTATTACCCACGAATATAGTACATTCCTATAATAATATTAGTTGCTATTGTATGTCTAGACAAGTCTCGAGTCGCGCTTGCGACCTTCATATAATAGAAATTTGAACAAAACTGAAGTACCAAGAACATTTTCTGCTACCTAACTACCTAACTAGACGACACGGTTGGCGCAGTGGCTGAGCGATTGACTGCTGCGCTGCGTGTCGCGTGTTCGATTCCCGCACGGAACAAATATTTGTATGGCCTACAGGTAGTTGTTCCGGGTCTGGCTGTTGTGTATGTGAGTTTAAATGTTTGTAAACGCAACCAGGATACAGTAGAAATTCACTTGGCAAAGATTAAAAAAAAAAAAGTATATTTGATATTAAATTATGATACGTGGTTAACAATATATGTTTCCTAAATATCGGGCACCAGCAGACAAAGCTACTACGGGGTGTAAACAGACCCTTCACCAAGCCGTCAACCAAGCATTCTGTACATCAAACTAAGTAACTTTACGCAAAAATTTTTGCTGGGAAACGAAATTTTTTTTTGGGGTCAAAAATCACTTTTTACGGTAAAACTCAATATAATGCGCTCATAACTTATTGCCGATGGATGCTTTGAATAGTAAACGGACCATGGAGGTAATTGGAGTAAAGTTAGAACCTTAAAAAGTAGTAATTAAAAAAAAACTTGTGAAAAAATTGGAACTTTGACCCCCAATATCTCCGTAACTAGAAGGTTCCCAGGTATGGTCTAGAACAAAAAAATGATCGCAATGACGGGGAGAACAAATACCTTTCGGCTTCGTTAAGGGTCTTTTTACACCCTTTATATTACACTAGCGGCCCGTCCCGGCTTCGAACGGGTGGACATTTATTTTCCCCTAACCCCCCCCCCCCCTATTTTTTTCTAGTAATAAATACAGCCTATGTTACTCAGGGATAATGTAGCATTCTAACGGTGAAAGAATTTTTGAAATCGGTCCAGTAGATTTTGAGTTTATTCGTTACAAACATACACACAAAAATACAAATCTTTCCTCTTTATAATATTAGTGTAGATAACATAATATTACGCCTGTAATCGTACGTAATGTAATTAAGTGCAAAATAATTAATGTAATATATTGTAGCTGCATTTTATTAATACTATTATCCATAGTAGGTTATAGTGCGTGCAGCATTTAAATAATTCTATAATATAGAGATATGGCAATAATTAACAAGTTATTAAGATAGCCACAGAACCACATTGCTGGGATATTGCTTGACATTCTTAACCAACTGTGTATGATGTTGTACGCACTGCATTTCAAGCAATTGCAAGATATCTACAACTCAATCAATAGATCTCTAAAGTCGATTTAATAGTACCGATATTCGATTTTATTTTAAACTAGCATTTGCCCGCGGCTTCGCTCGCGTTAACTTAGAATTTGACAATCAATTCGGGTTGTGCCTGATTGTAATCATGATTCGAAAGACACGTAGCGCCATCTATTTATCATAAGAACGTTATTGTGTTTTCCTCGGGAACAGTACTTTTTTCGGGATGAAAGGTATCCTATGTCCGTTTCTGTATACCTGACAGCATATTTGCAAAATTTCAGGAAGATCCGTTCAGTGGTTTAGGCGTGAAAAGGTAACAAACAAACAAACACTTGCTTTTGCATTTATAATATTAGTTAGGAAGTAAGAATTAGAAAAATAATTCATAATTTTTCCACCAATTAAACCGTCAGCCATTATAATAGATTTTGAGCATTTAACTGGGGTTCATTTTAAATGTCATTTTTCACGTGAAAGTAGGCGTCCACACATGACATTATCAGTAGTGTCAGGGATGTCTCATAATTACAGTTTATAATATTTTAATATGTATTTAATATCCAATTATTTTTGATATCTTGATCTTGGTATATAATTTACTTTTGAATTCGTAACGGTTATTTAATATTGTGTAAACACTGTAGACCACACAAAGGTTGGCTTTTAAGACTTTCGATTTTGCTAATAATTGTATGGTAAGTTAATATTCAGTTTACCTTTCATTAAAGTAAAGGGACACACACGTCTTGTAATGTAAGTATTGTGGGTTTTCCTTGCCCTTTCTCATAAGTAAATAACACAGGTACGTATTGTTTATTTCATAAAGCTCACAATCTTCAGGCAAAACCCAGTGTAATTAGTATTAAATAACCCACTTTTGTAAGCCAGAGACCCAGATATTAATGACTGGACACTGTAGGTATCTACTTACATGGAGCAAATACATTGTTTAATGGAATAAAACAATTACCTACATAATAAACAAAGCCTTTTTACATGACAGGGCACAAACTTTAGTCTATGACCTACTTCTATGTGTTGTTGAATAGAGCGATTAAATACGACACTGAAGAATTCGGCGTTTTAGAATTCAGTGTAAGAAGAAGTCAGTGTTTTCATTTGCAATGGATATCTTGATATCGGATATCATCGTCTTAGCGAATGATTCGTTAGGTAGGAACAGGGCTGACAGAAAGATTTTCAAGTTTTGACTATGTATTATACTTATAAACAAAAAAACAAAAACAACCAAACATTTCTTTATTTATGAAACGAATGTACAGATTGATACAGTTACAAGAATATGCATCGGATAGAGACTGCAAGTTTGTTCCAATTACAAGTGATCAACACAAAACTAAAATGGATGGACAACTTTGTTGTATAGTCGAACTCCTAAGGGTAAGCCCTTAGGAGTTCGACCGCTGCTGTCAACAATTCCCAGTAAAACTTTACCAAGATTGAAATAGTCTAACTGTCACAAAAGCTTACAGAACTTGCTGAATGCCGACGTGCAAGTGACAATCAACCTTAGGGTGGTATTTATGAGTTAGACTGTAAGTAAAAAATAATGAGACAACCCTATACTTGATACCGTCGCATCGTGTCCAAAAGGAGAATGTCGTCCTTACCTTTAACGACGACGCGTGAACACGAATGTTCGACTTACGACATTTATCTTGTAGTAAATAGCAACTTTTAAGAGATTGGTTTGTAGGATCTCATAAAGTGTCATGTAGGTAGGCAGGATTGGAGTATATCTGTTCATCAACTCGAGCATGTGACACGGAATAGATGAATCCTCTTTTACCTGTTCTGTGCATCTACGATTCCGTCCTGGCCAAGTTGAGGATAGTGGCCCACTCCCTCACACAGAATGGAGCCCTGTGTCCCAACAATGGGAACATTATGCGGCTCGATAACAACAATTGTATGATTAAATAAGATAGTAGATGGTAGATGGCTGGGCATGAAGTCATATATACCGCTCTACCGTCAAATAGTTATCGTCATAGTTCCAGCTTCTTTATTACATTTCAGCTGAAAGTCGTTAACTGCAGCACTTAAGTCTCCCCAAAGTGCCGCAATATTGACCAGTCCTGCCTTATAATGTCAGAAAAAAACACTTTAATTTCATTACAGTACCAATCACATTGAGTTAGCGATACTAAAAACTGATATCACCGCTACATAAAATAATGAGATAAATTGATTTGCAGCAAGCGAAGCGAGCACTTAACTAATTTGATTTTATTATCGGGAGTAATTCTTTATGAGCGTCTAGGGGAGGTTTGAAATAATTAGAAAAATAGATAAGTGGGGAAACCTCAATGAGACAGCAATGGGGTGTGGTTGTGGAGCTGTGTCGCAAACTATGTTCTACCTCCTATCTTGCCCTCTTAGCCCAAAAACATGCAGCCGAAGTGACCTTTGCGCTGCCACTGACGACGCGGTGGAAGTGGCGATGTTTTGGGCTAACAAAATATAATATTTGTCGTGCCAGCGATACGAAGAAGAAGAAGAATGGACAAAAATCCAAGAAAATCCGTTTCATACGGATACGACACCTCATTCTTTCATCCGCCTATTTTACTTGGCAAAGTAAAGTCGAATTCCATTCCATTCTGTGAATTCTGCATTCATACAGTAAGTACACTGAAATTTCTGGAACGACTAAGTTCATGCTGGCACTGGCTCAGAACGACTGTCATCTTCAGCTATTATGCTTGTTGTAGCAGTATATTCACCCATTGTGGGTACGCCATAAACCTAGTTTCCAGTTAATGGCTCACTATGCATGGGGATTTTATTAGCCTTGTATATTTTTCTGATGTAGATAGAAAGAATCGTAGTTCGTTCGGAGGAGCTCGTGGCTAAGCCGTCCTTGCCTAGGTTGGTCTGTGGATGGGTGATCACCCATTACACACCGAGTTTCCTCCGTGCCTCGGGAAGCACGTTAAGCTGTTGGTCCCGGCTGTCATTTGTAGATCTTTGACAATACAGGTAGTCTGACAACCAGTCTTACCAAGGGGTATCGTATTACCCAGTACTAACTGGGTTGTGGAGGTCAGATAGGCAGTCGCTCCATGTAAAATACTGGTATTCAACTGCATCCGGTTTGACTGGAAGCCGACCCCAACGAAGTTGGGAAAAGACTAGGAAGATGATGAGATAGAAAGAATCGTAGTTAATGACAAATGAAGAGATGACGTGTAATAGAGAAGTATGGAAGAAGACCATGCTGCTCCGACCCCAAATAAATTGTGATAAGGGCAAGAGAATGATGATGATAATGATGTGTTAATGGTACGATGTTTATAGGCCCGTGATGTATAGGCCCTAAACTAAAAAGAAGGTCGCTGGTCGGTTGTCCCAATTGTTTGGCCACGTGGACCAAACTGATTTGGCAAGATACCATTATTGCATGTTCCCACTTCAATATAACGTTATAGAACTAAAACAACAATAAAGAATATTGTAAATAATTCAAATTTAAGTTAAACGATGTCAGATACCTTAGCTGGAATGGCAATTTTTCCTTATATTGTTTGATTAATGCGCTCGACGTAGACACTGCCCTATTTTCCTATTCTCAAGAGACGGCAAAACCGCAATAAAGTGTGACACAATCGACCTACTTTCAAAGAAATATCAACTTAATTGCTTTTTAAATAATTCCGAACAGTTTTCGTGCGTTGAAAGTGACAGAAATGCTTGAGGTGAAAGCCACCCCTTGTAATGATTGTAATTTATGTCAATTATCAGTTTTTGTGCCTTTGAACCGGACGCGGTATGACAAGGAGATTATATGGCTATGTTAAATATTTTAACTGCAATCTTTTAAGTAGGTGTTGATATAACTACGTGCATTTTTAATGAGCAAGCTCTTTCGGCAAAATTGTTGCGTGTTTTTTGTAAAATTCCTTGGAGGTGACGGTAAAAATTTACGAAGTCAAATAATTGCCGGTAAAACTTTTTGTGATTATGAAATGTAGGTAAGTATAACCTTTGTATACGACCTGGATGAGATTCACTTAGACTAGACATCTGTACCTATGTCACAGAATTTTCAACAGCGGATGGAAAAATTATGATGATGCCACATCAGGCATATTCCTCAAGACCAAGTCAATTCTCCAATGTAGAGTTAAAATCTAATAAAATAACGATCAGTACAAATATTGATTTTTCAATAATATTGATCCTATTGTTTCTTTTCTCTGTTACCTACATATGTAGGTATTTAGGTATTAGTTTTGGAACAGAACAAAAAAACTTATACCATAATCAAAAATATTCTAGTTAACAGTTAGAAACATAGTACACTTTTTGACTACCTCATTGGTCGAGTGGTAGCAAGCGCGACTGCTGAGCATGAGGTCCTGGGTTCGATTCCCAGGTTGGGCAAACTGTTATTCTGCTTTTCCATCGGGAATTTCTCAGTAGCAGCCACGGGGCCTGGATTTGTGAGTGGCTGGCCGGTTGATGGCAATAGGGTCGCCACTATTACATGGGACTTAAATTTTTCCTTGCCCGTCGTGGTTACTTGCAATATGGACTCGATTAAGACACACACAATACAACGTGGGCGTAGATTAGGACCGTATTTAGTTTGGGTTTCGTATACCTACAGTTAAAAAAGCAAAATCAATTTATTATTTTTGGTATGTATGGTAACGCAGCCTTTTTATTTCGTAATAGAGACACCCATTATGTCCTAGAAATATAATAATTCACCAACGTAAAAGGAAATGATTCATAGATGTGTCTCATTTGTATTCATTACTTGATTTTGTTTCTTTGATATCTACGAAATGTATTACTAAACTCGGCACATAGGCCTTTGCCTGCGGAAATGGCAAAGTTGTACATAACTATAGTACCTACTTAACATAAATAATAATGTTAGCTAATTAAGAGGGAACAGTGCCAAAAAATAGGTATTTGAAGAAACTATTGCCGTCGCGCTGCGTCAAACCTGCCCTAGTAGAGTGCGATAGGGACAGCTGTAGCTCAGACTGATTATATCACAAAAGTTTGACGAGATCGACGTTTCGTATTCCTCTTTTTTCTCCTCGAAAACTGAGCCGATTCAATTAGTTTTGACATTTTTTTTAAGAAAGAGTAGGTATGTCTAGGTTCCTATCAATTTTTTTTTATGTTAAAAACTTTTCGAATTTGTCTGGTAGTCCTCTAATCACGGCCGTAAAAACGGGGAATGATTTGTCATTTTTGGAGAGTCATATTTTGTTTACTTATTAGTTGCTGAAAAAAAGGAAATTCTACAGTAGACCTTGATCTAATGAAAACAAAAATGATTGCTCTAGCTAGAGGCACTATTCAGGAAAAAAAAGAGGAATACATTTGTTCGGAGAATCGCAACCCTTGTTCCCTCTTAATGATGCTCAGAAGTGGGATATTGCAGAGTATCAGTAGCAGTATCATTGTCCCAGAAAAATATGTTGATGACGTAGTTTGACTGACAGGAATGTATGGACCCAATTTTCATAATGCTGAAATTATTCAGTGGCGAACTTCTTGGTGACATCATTGCACAGACAGTCTTGCGTGGCTTTCGAGGTCAAAGGCTTCATTATTTTAACGTTATCTAGCTCTAGGGACTAAGCTCCGTATCATATCAAATAATGGGTGTAACAATACCCTTAACGAAGCTGAAAGGCACTTGTTCTTCCCGTCATTGTGATATTTTTTTTGTTCTGGACCATACTTGGGAACTTTCTAGTTACGGAAATATTGGACGTCAAAGTTCCAACTTTTTCACAAGTTTTTTTTTAAATACCTACAAGTTTTTAAGGTTAAAACTTTACTTTAAATACCGTCATGACCTGTTTACTATTCAATGCATACATCAGCACAATGTTTTGAGTGCGTTACATTGAGTTTTACAGTAAAACGTGATTATTCCCAACAAAAAAAAAAAATCGTTTCCCAGCAAATTTTTGCGTATAGTTACTTAGCTTGATGTACAGAATGCTTGGTTGACGGCTTCGTAAAGGGTCCGTTTACACCTTGTATAAACTCTAAGTTCTTAAAGCCCGATTCAACCAACCGAATGGCTTTAAATCCATGCTCAAGGCGAGATCTGAGCGTATGCATCATTCTTTGATACAAGCCTAAGTTCCAAGCATCTTGAGTCTAGTGCTCAGCCTAGATGACGACGGGGTGTCGCCAGCAAGATACCCTTGACCGGATCACAGCTAATAGCTAGAGCGACCGCATACTTCGTATTCTAATTTTCTTATAATAAACTAGCCTATGCCTGCGGCTTCGCCGGCGGCGTGAAGTTCGATAATTGTGTCACGGGATCATACTACCGGGATAAGAAGTATCCTATGTGTTAATCCAGGTTATAAACTGCGTGCAAATTTCAACCAAATCCGTTGAGTAGTTTTTGCGTGAAAGAGTAATAAACATCCATCCATCCATTCATCCATCCTCACAAACTTTCGCATTTATAATATTAATAGGAGGTTTGTTTATATCATATACCATACTCATGGCTTCGCACGCGTGATGCTCCCACGGGATCGTTTTACCGGGATAAAAAGTACCTCATGTTTGTATATACCTAATCCAGGTTATACACTATCTGTGTGCAAAAATTCGTCCAAATGCGTTCAGCAGTTTTTGCGTGAAAGTGTAACAAACATCCATACATATGTACATCCCTCCTCACAACATAATCACTTATAATAGTGGTAAGTAGATTATTATGGGTATTGAAAACAACAATGGTTATTCTTTATGCTCCTTTTAGAACAAGGTATTTCGTATTTCATATTGTTATACCCGACAATAATTAAAATGCGTCTAGTACCGCAAATTGGTAGATCTTCGTTAATATTATAGGTAAAATAGAATTTTATCAATGGAGACACAATAAGATTGATTCAAACAAATAATCTAAACAGGAACTAAAAATAAACTAATAGGTTGAATTTCTAGTCTAGATAGAACAAAAGAAAGAATTTTAGAACTGTCATTCATAAAATTTTATTATAAGTAAATAATTATTTAGGAATCTTGCCAAGAACTTAGTACATTATTTTCAGCGAGTTTTTCGCCGTGTTTTGTTTTATAATCGCGTGCAGTAGTAAGCTAAGTTTTTCTATACTTAAGGTACCTACTAGCTATACATTATAGCCAATAAAGAAAATTAAAAAAAGAAAGAAAAAAATATTTATTTGTCGCAGGGACATGACGTGCATCGTACAAAATGACAAAAAAATATAATAAACATACAACGCATAACAAATATTAATAATTTCAACAGGACGGGAATTAATTAATGAATTTTCCTTTTCAGTTTTTTTTTAAATTTTGATTATTCAATTTTTTTTTTGTTTTTTTTTATTCAAATTCAGATGAACTATCACAGTTTGATATTTCGTTTAGAATTTTAGATAAAGTTAAGGGTTCTTGTGAGTACTTCCTAGCAGTCTGGAATTCTAAATAGCCAGCCAAGAAGACTGTCTTCCTAAACTAGGGTCGGTGAACCGTTGCAGGAGCACTTACCTCCTAGACTTCTAGGTAAGCATAGGTACATTTACCTCCCACTCGCTAATACGTGGGTAAACAGTTTTCAATACTAAGTAAAAAAAACTACAAGATAATTTATCGATATTAAAAGGTAATCTTTTTCTACTGAAAATACGTAAGCAGAAAATAATGATATTTCTGTGTTTTTGTAAGTATTCTCCAAAAATCGTATCAGGCTGATTGACATGTGCGATTCATGTCGTAATATACAAAGATAAACAATATATTATGTAACACAAACAAACTTATCTTTAGATAAATTTGTTCAAGTATTTTTTTATGGCATTGACTTGTCTGTACTATATTTATTTGAAATAAACAGATTATCTTTCTTTACTAATAAATTCTATATCATGCAAAGATACATAAATCACTCAGCCGCATATTTTAATAGTATCCTAATAAATAAAAAACAGAAAAGCATTCAGTTTCGGGAAAAGTTATCTGTTAGTTCAAAATGTTTGTATTTTTGTTTAGACTGTCAGCTCTTTATAACTGTAAATAAGTTTTATATCAATGATTTACCTAATAAGTACTTACCTACGTTATCTTAACAAATATCATTCATTAATGATATAATTATTTACTTAGAACTTTCTGTTGTTATCGGGTTGTACATGCTTGACTGATTAGTTAGGACCTACATAGCGTTTACCAACTTGCAACTTCTTTTGTACCGATTTTCAAAACGTAGGGAAACACATTTTCCCAGACATATAATTATAAAGTTCTGTTGAAACTTAATGGCGGCTCGGAAGTCAGCTGCGAGTATCGGTCCGCGCATTATACAGTCAAGACGATGCGTTTTTTGCGCCCCGCTGATAGCTAATTGTGTTCTGCGCAGCTTTACGATTTACTTAAGATGTTCTGAGCTACCATAAAGTTTGGACCGTTACGTTACCTATACCTGCGCAGACCTTCACTCGCAGCTAACTTCCGAGCCGTCATAAAGTACCCGATGCACTTTAGGGACCTCGCGCACTATGAAGCTACGACCATGACTTGTCTTATATTCGGCCGCGGTCCTGAATAAAATTGGGAGGACGCCTGCTCGAAGCGTCTGCATCCAAAAGCCGTGTTGTACACGAGGTCCCTAACTACCTATCTAAGTGGCTTTCGATTTTTGGAAGATTTTGAAAATAAAACGGAAAAATACATACAACCTACTCAAGTCAATACCGAATACGATATGTAGTTAAATAGTTGTCGATTCGTTTACATTTCGCTATTGATTGTTATGAGAGAACTATGTCGTAAATCTATTAATATAATTAGAGCTAAAATAATGAATCATACCGTATAATAACAATAAAGTGAGCTATGTTTAACTAAACCTTTTTGAGAACACATTGTTTATATAAGCAGAACCGTGCGAGTATGTAAACGCGTGATAGGTATGTTATGTTTTTCCTTGTTTCTCTAAGAATTAAATTTAACGTCAACAAAGTAGGTACTAAAATGAAATTATTGGAAGAGAAAATCGATAATTATCTGAATCGGAACACCTGCTACTGAACCTCCGCCACATAGGATCCGATAAAGGTAGTACCTATAACTGTATCCTGTGTTCTTCATGACAATCTCTCAAACCTAAAAAATATCGTAGTACTTCTTCCTCTCTGGGTCCGTACGTCATAAGTTATAAAGACTCTTTTACTAAGTTGTACGCAGAGACGAAGAAGCACTTCGGTTATTCTTCGTCACAAAAATACATAGTGTTAGCTGGGCGCAAAGGTGGAGGCATAGCCGACTGCCCAGTGCCCAAGGTGCACTGGACGAAAGATAGGGATCTAAAGGGTGTAAAAAGACCCTTAACGAAGCCGAAAGGCACTTGTTCTCCCCGTCGTTACGATCATTTTTTTGTTCTAGACCATACGTGGTACCTTCTAGTTACGGAGATTTTGGGGGTCAAAGTTCCAAATTTCTGACAAGTTTTTTTTTTTTTTAAATACATGATTCTAATGTAAGATTTTATACTTTAAACAGCTCCACGAGCCCCATACTATTCAATCCATGCATCAGCGCAATGTTTTGAGTACGTTACATTGAGTCCTACCGTAAAACGTGATTTTTTACCCCAAAAAAAGTGGTTTCCCAGCAATATTTTTTGCGTAAAGTTACTTAGATTGATGTACAGAATGCTTGGTTGACGGCTTCGTGAAGGGTCTGTTTACACCCTGTATAGTACATTCTACGTTGAGTGTTCAGTATCGCTGCTCTTGAAGTCTGTTTTAATGGAACCCCAAGTATATTATCTCAGACAGGAATCTAGCTGTAGTAGTAGCTGTCACAACACCCTTACAAATGGGAATAGAACACACCACCACTCAATCGCGAGTCTTTCACCCGTAACATTTCGTCATTGAGTCACTTCAATTGTTTTTCTTTTACTTGTAAACTAACTAAGTAAGTACCTAACTATAGTACCTATAGCTAGATTTGATTTTTCTCTCAAGCGTTGAAGGCTATTGTACTGGTTACTTTAGCTGAAGTAAACCGTTCCTCTCCATTAAGTTTTACTTCTCGTGCATAATAAGATTAATAAGCAGTTGCCCGTCTTGGCCATTGTAACATAGGTCACAAATAAAACCACCTAGGTAGTATATTTTCCGCAACTGTTTTAGATCGTCTCATGATTTCGAAATCTTGAGTTATCTGCTGAGTAGGTACCTATAAGACCCATGATTTATCCTCATAAACTCGTTTTCCCAAACAAAATTATATATATTGTATTGTACATTGTTACTGTGTACACTATCGCATTAGGTAACCCTATAAACATAGTCGTAAGATGGAGAAAATAAAATAAAATGACATTGGGAAATAGTTGTAAATTTATCCTGAACGAAAAAAATTATGAAAAGTGTAAACTTACCTTTAACTTCGACTTATGCACGAGATCTTTATTTTGCAAGGAGTCAAAAGCATGCCATATGCAATTGGTTACGTTTTTCAATAATGTAGACATTTTCTCGTTCCACAATTTATAGCACCTCAATTATTTTTTTACTATTTTCTAAAAACACAAACACATTTTTCTTCAAATGACTATTCGTTTTTTCGTTCAAAATATTAATTTAATAACACTAAAAAACTAAATAAAAATGAAAACTATAAACAAAAACATATCTAAATTTAATCCACTATTCAAAATTTAAAATAAAGCAAAGCGCGCAAACTATTACTTTTTTAGTTACAAAGCGAGAATGGCAATGGAATGACACGTTCTGCCTCCGCACGCTTAAAAACCAGACTGGGCAAACGTCGTGCGATAACAAGCCGAAGGAAATGGCTCACCCCGAACGGAACTAGCAGGCCTGACAAAGTTGACTTGTTTCGTACTTAAAATATAAATTAAATGCGAGAGTACCTAACTCTGTCTGTCTGTTACTTTTTCACACTTAAATGGCTGAATAAATATGGATTAAATCGAAACCTACACCTACGGGGTGTAAACAGACCCTTCACCAAGCCGTCAACCAAGCATTCTGTACATCAAACCAAGTAACTTTACGCAAAAATTATTGCTGGGAAACAACTTTTTTTTTGGGGGTGAAAAATCACGTTTTGTGGTAGGACTCAATGTTGCGTACTTAAAACATTATGCTGATGGATGGGTTGAATAGTACGGGGGTCGAGGAGGTGTTTAAAGTAAAAATCTTACATTAAAAACATGTATTAAAAAAAAAACTTGTGAAAAAGTTGGAACTTTGACCCCCAATATCTCCGTAACTATAAGGTTCCCAGGTATGGTCTAGAACAACAAAGTGATCGCAATGGCGGGGAGAACAAGTGCCTTTCGGCTTCGTTAAGGGTCTATTTACACCCTTTATATACCATGACGGGTTGGGACATACGATAGGTACGTGTTAAATGCGCTGGCGAAGGCGCGAGCAAAAGGTATGTACTTTTTAATAGATAAATAGGTACTTACTTACGCTGCATCCTTTATATCATTTGGGAAGTTGGGAACTTGGGTTTCATCTACCTAAATTGCAATTAGTAATAGCACTCACAATCTATCACAATTAGTAAGTAAAAGGCAGTAATAGGTACCAACCTAGATATAACTACGTTTTTAATAAAGCCTCTCTTTCACTAGTACCTACTGACTAATGAATATGTTAGTTACACAAAGTGCTGCATATTGACAGTAAACATGTGTTACATTAAAACATGGCGATAATCGGGCTTCCTTACGACCGCGAGATGACCTTAATGACTCTACCGATTTGCATGACACGTCTGTTGCATTCAAAACCGGATATTTTCATTCGTTAGTTTAAAAGACAAGTGCCCCTAGCGGTCAATATAAGAATAGGCATGTTTGACCTTTGTTTTCGCCTTTTATTTATAATCATTCTGCTTCATGTTAGTGGCCAGGTCAGGTACCTTTCACACAAGGCTGACTTAGCTAATGCTTATCAATGTGAAGTGAACCCGTTATAGGTCAGTCCTATTTTAAGTATATTTTCTTGTTAGGGCCCTTATTACACGTTTAGGTTTAAGGCTATGGCTTGCTTTGTCCGTGTGTGATCAACACCATCATCCATGATGATGAATGATGATGGATGGATGGTCATTATGGTTCATATCATATCCGGCTCGAAGGACCAAATTTCTCTGATAGGTAGGTAAAGGTAACTATACGTCCTATTGTAAATATAAATATTTATCCGACTAGCACCGTCTGGTAAATGGAGTTGGTTGGGTGATACTATTACGTTGTTAAATTGTTAGTAGGGTTTGATAGATCCTATTCGACCTACAAGTCAATAACGACATACTTACATTCTGCCTTCACTTGTTTTCCGCAATAAAACCAGCAAGCTTGCGATTATCCTTTGCATATCGGCAGTTTGATCTCACTGAGTGCACAGCCTCCCTCACATTATAATTACATTACTCATCATTCGAGAAACCGCTCGCCTTCAGATGTTTTCACCATAAGCGCACGCGCCGGCACTGAGTCATGAGGACATACAACTCATTTAAATATACCTTGCCAAAGATGCGTTGAATGGGCGGGTGATATTGACAATATTATCTACTTATAAAAAATGATAATTTTGGATTTTGATTTTAATGGCCATCGGTTTTGATTTGTTGGGGACATGGAAGTTCGATTAAAATATTTTTTTGTTATCTTTATAGATCCATATAATTCGTAGGAAGGTCGATAACTATATAATGTTGGAATAATTCACTTTGACCAATTAATAAGTCAATAGTGAGTCAGTGTTTTTCTTTTTCAAATTAATAAACGTAATCCGAGTCATTTTTGGAAGAGCCTATGATTACTTTTGCCTACATTACATGCACTTCAAAGAAAAGTTATAAACTGACAGCTGCATAACATTTCATAAGTTCGAAATTTAAATATTGCCGCGCAAAGACATTCCTTTGCCCGCGCGTTCTTAATGCCCTACCATAAACACAATTACCCTCATTCTCGAGGTCGCCAGTTACCAAACGAGTTGCAGGAATCATCTCTGCCGTGGGTGTCCATATGTGTGTAGGTCAGACATGCAAATAACTACTTCTATCGGAAGCAAATCAAGGCTCTGTCCTTATCTGGAGCGAGCATTCACGCTTCAAATAAGATCTTGTTTCTCAAATAAATTTAATGTAATATTTGCGGGCGAATTTTAGCCCTGTACCTAGTGCATCAGTACCTAATCAGCTGAGCAAATCAACCCAGTTTTATCATAAATGTGTGTGTGTTTTATGTTATTTTCTACACAATGAATTTTGTTAAGAAATAAATGACTTAAGACTTAAAAAAAATATGAACTTTACGAAATGGGAGTCGGGTAAAACAACACGAATTTCTTTGGTAAGTGTTTATTAGGTAATTACTACTACACATAAATTACATATAGTTAAAAATTACGATTACAAAAATGTACCGTCTTGTCGATTGTCATCAACCTCCCTCGATAAGGGCCAACTGCCAATATCTCAGGGTTGTCAGTCTTGATAAAAAGCCAGACATAAAAGTTGTAAAATTGCGAAAAGCCTGAAAAAGCGCTAACTATATTCAGTCAACTACGTTAGTTATTCCCTTTTAGGGCTAACCCAGGTATGTTTATATTTATACCCAAATTAGGTCATCTTTCTAGTTAATTTACTAAAAGCACTTTTGCCTTTGCAAATTTAATGCTTCTGACAACCCTGATAATCCCTATTCCTTATATCTATTGGCTAATAAGCGCCATAAAAAGCCGAAATTATGCTATGCATGCACTAACACTATTCCAATATATGCGAATAGATTAAATAACCGATATTGTAACGTTTTGTCGAAATATTCACAACTAAACAAAAGTTGTGCAGAATAAGTACGTTTCCCATCCCAAATCTTTCGCGCTCCGAAACACATGAAAAGAGTTATATCTAAATAATCTCATGTTATATACAGAAACATTATTGGAATGTAGAATATGTAAAATTTAACAAACCACTCAAATTAGTTTAATTTTTTAAATAAATGTAAGTGCGAAAATGGCAAGGTATTCTTTTTTGTTAGGGTACACACAAATGATTACTAAAAAAAAATCGTAAAAGGCTTGGTCATAACGGCTTATGTTAGGCAGTGTAACTTCCATTTATTGTTTTTATTCCACTAGAATTCAGTGTCTTGACAAAATTGGTTAATATAGAATAATTATGCAGGCCTGCCTGTCTGAGACTGAGATTGGTTGTCGAAATATGTTAATAGTGGCAGTGTCTTACAGTAACAAATTGTGGTTTAGATGGTGTAGTATCCTCTTTTAGCAGAGCTAATAGGTTGATAACACAATTTACTAACTATATCACAGGCTCACCAACACCACCAAGCCCCAGTCCAGGGTACGCTTCACCTTCCAACTTCCCGCCATTCGTGGTGACTGACAGTTGTCATTAGTGACAGCTACCTGACTACTTGTGGCTGTGAGACAGTGTTTCCATATCTATTAAATAGATACACTACAGATGGACCCACCACTTTATTTACGTTGGAAATAATATATTAACCTTTGCTCCACAATACCTTAACTAATAAATTAAAAGTATATAGATAAGTAGCAGCCGAAAAACACATTTTCTTTAATTTTGATCGGTGTTGCAATAACACAAAATTAAAATGCCAATTTCAATGAGATTTTAAATAGTCATTTCCTACTCATTATTTAATCCATTTTCTGGAACGTAAAAATCTAACTTTGAGTTAGCATTTGTATTGCATAGAGATCTAGAGAGATTAAAAAGGCTTAAGAGATTACAACACAACCTTCATAAGGAAAATGTACCGGGTGGAACGGGATGAATAGAGACGCAGTGGTGAATCGGGACAAAACTTTGAAACGCATTTTTTTTATAAATGTTTAGTAGTCATTGGATACATGAAGTGGGCTGCCTTGTAAGACGACTAAAAAGTCACGGTGTATATGATATGTTACCAACAAGTAGCTCGTGGCTAAATAAAAACAGCCGCTCGGGTCGATCTTTAGGTTAAGCCGTGCTTGCCTAGGTTAGTCTGTGAATGGGTGACCACCCATTACATACAGAGTTTCTTCCGTGCCTCGGAAAGCACGTTAAGCCGTTGCTCCCGGGTGTCATTTGTAGTCTTTTACAGTCGTTAGGTAGTCAGTGGCCCAAAAAGCCTGACCACCAGTCTTGGCAAGGGGGTATCGTATTACCCAGTACTAACTGGGTTGTGGAGGTCAGAAAGGCAGTCGCTCCATGTAAAATAATATTTTAATGGTGATTTTAATGTTACCAACAAGTACTCTATTTTATTGACTGAATTATTTAGAGACGTTGTTGGCAACATACCATATTAATTTAATCTAAAATCCCTTTCAAAGTTTTGTCTCGATTCACCCCTGCCTTTCTATTCACACCGTTTTACGGTGTTAAATAAATTATCTGTAGTTTTCTAACTTAGTTTCTAAAACATTCGACCCATGCGTTTTCTCGTCTCTTTCAACCGCTTACACTAAACAAGTCCAAATAAACATAATTAAAATTAAAATAACATTTCATTTGTTTCATACAAAAATATCGTAATCAAATCTAAAAACTTATTTGTACATAGAATAAATTTTAACGTAAAGTTGAATATCAAAACAATTGGGAGTTTCCCCATGTTATTACAAAAATAATAAAAATAAGTAAACCATTGTCATGTGACATGAAAATCTTATCCAATCTAAGACAGGTTAGCTATATGTAATCCTTATTTTTAATGACTTATTATTCGGTCAATTTTATGCAATTTGCCATCTTTCTTTTTTTTTCTTATGGATAGTGCCTAACTTGACCTGGGGGGGTTACTATAACATCTTAAAGGAGTAATTCCAGTGTGAGAAAGAGACAGAGCTATACAGGTCGTCTAGAGCCATCTCTTTCCCACACTGGAATTACTCCTTTAAGATGTTATAGTAACCCCGTTGTGTTGGTGTCAGTTTTTAAGCCATTGTCTTCTGATTTGGCTTTGTCAGCAAATTTGCCATGAGAGCCCTGCATAGAATCCACGCGTAAATGCTTTATGTTGGTATTCAGCTGCGTCCGGTTGGACTAGAAGCCAGCCCCAACATATTTGGAAAATGCTAGGCAATGATGAGATGCTTTATACTTATTAGATGTCCATTTTAAGGCTGATAGCAGATAAAGAGTATTTTAAATCTTAGAAGAAGATACAATCAGCACAGTCTTAGCAGTGGCTGGAATAGTGCATGTTTACCCTTTTTTTGGGATGGGAAAGCATTAATTAACCCCCCCGCTCTGGGTGGAGTGGGAGGGAGTGTCACTTTTACTGACTAAAACCCATCCATGTCTTCTTTGCCCTTTGTGTTCCAGGGCCGCGGTATCTCTTACGAACAGTCCCGCAGCCCCGGGACGTTTACCCTAAGCTGGAGTTTTAAGGCATTATTCAATTGGTGACTTGATTACAGTGTGTCAGAAAATAGGTAATAGAGCTATGTACGCAGTTACAGGCTAATCTTTTTTGATTTGGTATTAATACAGGATTTTTCACTGGGTAGTTTTTTTGTTTGCTTGCTTGGCTTAATTAATATGTTCTGATAACTAATTTGGTGAAGCAACTGATGTGGTGTTTTTGTATCGCTTCGTATTGTGAATTTATTTTGAGACCTTCTCATTTTCTCGTCCTGTCTATCATCTGACGCGAATTTACTTGTACTCAATTTACTACTAGTTTTTTTTTTTATATTTTTATATATTTTTTGGAACATAAAGTAAAGTTTCCTTTGCATTAAATTGACCGAAGAACACAAACATTTGACACGTAGTTACATTTATGATTTAATAATGTGGAATACTAGTTGTAGTATGACTAGACTCGTCACAGAAACGTGCCTTATGCTAAGGGTACATTCAACGACTATTACATTCATTATTATTATTATTTTGTGCCATCTCACTTTGGCAAGAGCTGTTGAGAGAATTGCAGTATACACCCAGCGTTTGGAACAAATCGTTTTAAACACATAAAATTCCTGTTAATTTTAGTATTGATGAAATTAATCACGTTAAATTAACTATAGTTAATATTTTGCTAAAGATATGTATTAATTTTGACGTTTAACTTGCAGAATGATAGCCATTTTCTAGTGTCAGCTACTGTATACCGAACGCTGGTGTGTGTTGGAAACGACGTCATATTCGACGTCAACTGCATAGGTTGAGGGTTCTGAAATCTGTTGCTATGTAAGAACTGAGCCTTACACACTGACTATGGTCATACATCTGTGAAGATGAATACGTGGCGTGCGTCTAGCCCGTTTACACTTTGATAAGTAGTCAATTGGTCGTCTGTAAAATTGGTTTACGGACGATAGTTTAACGTGACAACGTCATAATAAAACATTGAATGCGGCGCAAGCGTACAATGAGCGTAACGGGACAATGAGTCATCCTTTTTCGTGCATGCAGCCGGCGTTCATCGATTTATTAGACGTTGTCACGTCAAAATAAAAAGAGATTTCGAGTATTTGGGGACGTTTGGAAGGTACTTTAAGCGACTCTTTGATGTAAATACAAAAAGATACCTTTCAGATCTAATATTTAGTTACCAAGTTGAGTTTACTTAGTGACTGATGCAAAAACAATTTGTATAGTATCTTAATTATTGAATACTCATAATTGTAGTGTTCTGTATTTTGTATTTATTTATTTATTTTTCAGTTAATACTGGAGGGATTACTAAGTTAGGATAAATCCGACATAGTTGAACATATGGCTAAAATATTGATAGGGCCAATAAATTCAGTTGGCGGCTATACTATTTTTTGTTGGTTGGGAGATTCTGATTCTGAAGAGTCTGCTTGTACCACAAATCAAGCGTTTAGCGTTAAACGAATTTAAAACATCGCTCTGTTTCTGTCAATCATTTGACGATGACGCATAATGATGTTTAAAATTCGTTGAATTCGCGGCAGACCTCGTAGAAGATGGCGGTACGAGCTGATCAGAATCAACGATCAGTGGTCTACATTGGCAAGTCCTTTACCCAGCACTGAGATAACAGCAACAGTAAATACGTTTAACGCAAAACGCTAAAAATGATTGAGTGTGGTGCAACCGGGCCTTACCTGTATTACTGCCAATATGGTTGCAGGGCCAACCAGTATCGTTTGTACGAAACTATATCGGATTATTTAATATTTTCTTAACGAAACTAGACATCTGAAAGGTCATGGATCGCAGGTTATATTTGAAACTAAGCAACTAAACTCGCGAAATATTGGCAGGGATATATTATAGAGTTGAGTGGTCCAATCGATATGATCTAAAATTACAAGAGAAAGCGCTCCAAGCGCCTTCAAAAATATAAATAGGATTGGGTAACTAGGGTAAATCGTCAGTCTCGAGAGGTGCGGTTCAGTCCGTTTTAGCAAATTAGACCCTGTATACTGATAATAAAATATATTTTCAGTCTCCTGTGCAGTCTCAATTACTCCGTATATTGTCATATATGTGAACACGGACAATGTTAGAGTGATATTAATAACAATACGTGCTATATGGCTTAGTTTGCGCAATAGATATTTGAATGGAAACTGCCAGGAGACACGTAAAATTTTAACAAACGCGGACGGGTAAGACGCGTGTTTCAATAACATACTTCGCCAATGTCTAGTCTGTATCTTCACAGATGTATAACCTCGGCGGGATAAGTGTCGGTTAGCAACAGAGTTCAGTCGTGGGCTCGGGGTGTGGCGGGGGCGGCGGGGGCGGGGGGAGCGCTATGCGGCGCTCGGCGAGGCGGCGCCCGGGGCGGGTCACCGCGCAGCGCCGCGCCCGCGCCGCCCCGGCTTGCCGCGCCGGTTGAAGCCTCTGCAAACAAACATTCTCATTTAGAGCGGTTCGTTCCACCTGATATTCAAAAGGGACCGAGAGGTATTGCTCGCAGCCGGTATGATATCTCCCATAGAGTTTCATAAAGAGCGAGCACGCAGGCATCACGCGCATGCATTTGGTTTGCTCCGGCCATAAGGCTGCTTTTTCATCAGAGATGTGCCTGCAAGGGATGTGTGCAAAACTAGCCAATCACATAACTATCTTAGCTTTAGCTGTGTAAAAGAAACGATAATATTGATTAATTTCTCACACATCCCCCGCTACGTATCCTCAAGACGCAGCTTAAATTGTGCCATTACAGCGTGCATCAGAAAGAAGCAGTCATATTTAAGGATGTTATACCGACCATCAAACTGATCAACTTTCTCTACGGGACCGTAGCAATGAGGTTTTTTCTAGGTCAGTTTCCACAAAAAAATGATAGATGGCGCCGTATTTACTTAATGTAAAAAAAAAAGTTTGGCTGTATGGAGCCGGCTTTCATTGCCTTTCAAAAGTGTTCCTTCCTAGTTTGTGTGCGTTCGTCTTTCTTCGTCCGATTTGCGTTTTTGTTGCATATTTTCTTCATTTTGGCTATAATTTCTATAAAATACGAAAAAAGCACCCACAGACATAATTTTAAAAGACAATGAACGCCAGCTCCATACAGTCAAACAAAAATATTTACACAGAGTCGTGTAGAGCGCCATCTATCGTTTTTTAGTGGAATTTCGCCTAGAAAAACCTCATAGCGATACAATAATCAGCCCTGTAGATTTGGATCGAGTAGGTATTGAAATTTTTTATACACGCTGTATACCCGGAGCCAATCACAGTTTGATTGGCTCCGGGTATACAGCGTGTATAAAAAATTTCAACAGGGGCTACCAATAGGTTGTGTTCGTCAGTGATCTGTGTACTTAGCCTACCTGTAAGGGCCGCGGTATGCAGCGCGAGCAGCCGGGGACCCTGGAGCTGAGTTATCATTCGATGAGTTCCCATTTTGTCGTCCGTTTCCGTTGACGTGTCCGTTGCTAGCTTTAGCTCCTTCATTGGAGGCCCCAGGAGTTCCGTTAGAATTTTCCTGCATATGATACAATATTGAGTTAATACACAGAAAAATATTGTTATTTTGCTTATTTTAAGTAGCTCGTGGCTAAATAATAACAGCCGCTCGGATCGATCTTTTGTGGATGGGTGACCATCCATTAATACCGAGTCCTCCGTGCCGCGGAAAGGACTTTAAGTCGTTGGTCCGGGCTATCATTTGTAGATCTTTGACAGTCTTTACAGGTAGTTAGTGGCCCGAAAGTCTGACAACCAGTCTTACCGAGGGATATCGGTATATATTACCCAGTACTAACTGGGTTGTGGAGGTCAGATAGGCAGTCGCTCCATGTAAAATACTGATATTCAGCTACATCCGGTTAGACTGGAAGCCGACCCGAACATAGTTGGGAAAAGGGTAGGCAGATGATGATGACACCGAAAAATATTGTAATTACTTGGAAATATTTTAAAAACTGTGTATTTAAGTGTTAATCTTTCAGGAATAAGAAAATAAAAGCCTTTAAAGTAGTTGCGTAATAGAAATGTCGCGTTTAAAAAAGAAAGTAGGTACTGTACGTTATTCTCGTTATCTTCCGGAGTGGTGATGGTTAGCGGTGGTGGTCCAGAGTCACCACATCCAATCACGCCGCCCTTGGACATCTGGTAAGCCAGCAGCTTTGCCATCTTCTTCTGCAGCTCCTGTAAGACAAATCTTTTCTCTGAAAATACTAGTTTTCTACAACTGTTCAAAAAACATATTTATACGATCTTGAAACGGCAAGAGGAATATGGCTTGTTAAGAGACGTTCAAAAATAAAAAAAATGTGGTGAAACAGTCGCTAATCAGTACTAAACTTAAGAATAAACCCTTTAAAGTCTAACAATTTAAACGTCTATTATCCTAAAGAAACGGATTAAAAATGGCGCCCAAACTAAGGAGCTGATCATGTCCTTTGACTTGCACAGTACAGCAGTGTGAGAAGACATGATTAGCGCAGCCATTTGCATTTCGTAAGTGTGTCTATAGTAACATTGGTAACCTTGGCACACTTACTTTGATCCGATCCAGACCCAGCCTGTCCCTAAATGTTTTTTTTTAGAGCTCGTCGCAGCTTAACCGGATGATCCTGTGGGAGCCTTGAGTGTAAGGCTTCCAACCAGGGCAAAAATTACAAACTAAGCGACTACACGCTAAGGGCACCCCCTGAGGGGTACGAGCCTCGGCTTAGGGCGTCCCTGGGGGATGACAGCAAGGGGACAGGCTGGATCTGAATGGTGTCATTATTTAGGGGCTGATTTTGGAGTACAAGCTCAGTCACGCGGGCTGGCTCGAGCAAGGGTCGGGGAGGAGCTTTGTCGACTTTCATAATTTCAGTTTGCGTGTAGTCGCTTAGTTTATAAGTTTTGTGCTCTGGCATGATGCCTTACCATCAATGCTCGTACATGACTGACGGGTAAAATAGACTACAGCTTCTTAGGGAAAGATGCCAGTCACAAAAAAATGCCCACATACTTTCATTTCGTCCGTCAACAAGAATGGTGCTGCAGTGAATGACATCATGGGCGGTGGTGCGCCAGCCAGCGTCTCCAACTCGATGGTAGTTAGTGTGATACGGCACACTGGGCAGCTTTCCTAAACACAAATGGAAATAAACTTTTAGTATTGCTTCAGACAGTGTGAAGGATGATATGGCTGGAAAAAAGTGACTGCTATGATGACGAGTAATAGAGAAGTATGGAAGAAGACATGCTGCGCCGACCCCAAATTAATTGGGGCAAGAGCAGGAGAATGATGATGATGAGTCCCGAATGTGTGCGTGAGTGGCGAAACATTGGCAGTAAAGGTTCGCGCACATTATGTCGGGCCGCAGCGGGGCGGAGCGAGCCGCAACGCAGCGGAAAATGCATACTTAGCATATCAGTGACGGACTGCGCCCCGGCATAGTGTGCGATAGTTCATATGAAATACATACGAGCGATTTGAGCGGATTTTTGCGCTGCGACCCGACCCGCTGCGGGCCGACATAATGTGCGCGAACCTTTAGCACATTAGTGACGGGCTGCTCCCCGGTATAGTGTGCGATAGTTCATCTTTACTAATATTTATATTATAAAGAGGAAACCTTTGTATTTTTGTATGTTTGTATTGAATAGGCTCAAAAACTACTGGACCGATTTCAAAATTTCTTTTACCATTACTTAGAGGGATTCTTCCGAATCCGTATAGGCTATATTATATCCCGGAAAATAGATAGGATTTTTCGTGGTAGTGAAAATTGTGGAGTAAGGCGTCGAAAAAACTGCCGTACGTTAACGATTCTCGCGAACGCTGCCTAAATGGTTAGAGATGTATGGTTGACTTCTATAGAAAAGTTGTAGAACTCAATAATGCCTACAAAAAAGTCCGCGATAGTATAAACCAAACATTTATATTTTAGCCATTATAACCACTTTTCCATAGAATAAAAGTAATTAAAATTATTAGCCTATGTTTATTGATCATATTATCGTCAAATACTAATCCTTATCCAAATAAACTATTTATTGAGCAAGATTGTTTCAATAGCTATAAATTACTTTTTATTTTATTCCAATCGGACAATCCATTCAAAAGATATTACGAATTTAAAATTGTAATTGGTATTAAAATGAATGATGGTGTCGCACGACTCGCACGGCGAAACCGCAGGGGAGGGGGGTGCACATCTATGAAGCAGGTTGTATGTCCACCCGTGCGAAGCCGGGGCGGGTCGCTAGTATAAAATACATACGAGCAATTTGAGCGGATTTTTGCGCTGCGACCCGACCCGCTGCTGCCCGACATAATGTGAGCGAACCTTTAGCACATTAGTGACGCGCTGCGCCCCGGCATAGTGTGCGATAGTTCATATGAAATACATACGAGCGATTTGTGCGGATTTTTGCGCTGCGACCCGACCCGCTGCGGCCCGATATAATGTGCGCGATCCTTAAAGGTTTAGTTTTTATTTCTCCTTCTCTCTTTTATTAGCAGAAATCTTTTATGTTAACAGACAACGCGTATTTCATGATTGATATTCCTACTGACGAAACATGCCAGTGTTAAGGCACAGTTAGATTCACTGCACCCTGACTAACCTCCTAGTGTCCTGATACTACATTAATTTTTAGGGTTCCGTTTCCGATTGGTAACCGACCCTATTACTAAGACTCGGCTGTCCGTGTGTCCGTCCGGCTGTCTGTCAGCGGGCTTTATCTCATGATCCCTAATAGCTAGACAGTTGAAATTTTGTGTATTTCTGTTACCGCAATAACAAAAAATAATAAAGAAAAAAAAAATTAAAGCCGGTTCCCTTACTACGATGGTATGGCCGGTTTTCTCTTTTTCTATTGATATATTTTATCGTAAACAACCAATGAAACAGAATAGACTTGTAAAGTCTAATGGTTTAATTGTATAAGACTATATTTTATCCCTCATTAAAAGAAAACAAGCGAAGTGTACACACTGCACACATCAGCACGAGTAGCATATATAATTAGGTCTGATTACTACGGCAACTGCCGTTCGCTGCGGTCTGAGGCAAATCACATTACCCATCACACTCCCTAGATTTTGCATTTACTGGCAAAAACATGAATTGTTGTGTTCATAGCGCTATAGTCGCAAGAGGTATCGTATTACCCAGTACTAACTGGGTTGTGGAGGTCCGATAGGCAGTCGCTCCATGTAAAATACTGGTATTCAGCTGCATCCGGTTAGACTGGAAGGCGAACCCAACATAGTTGGGAAAAGGCTAGGCAGATGATGATAGCGCTATAGTCGGTTAATTTTTAAGCAATCAGGGACATGACTAAGAAGAACGGGTAACGTGATTAAATCGCAAGTTGGACCGATTTGTTCTAAATAAATAAATATTCAAGGTCGAAACAGACTTATTTTTCTAATAGCACAGCTAAAAGATTCAGCTCAGCATTCTAATTTGTTTCTTCACACTTGCAATTGCTTAATGACGAAGGTAGAATATAAGACATAAGATGTATTAGGTAACACCACAAATACCACCATATGTGGGTAACACAGAGCATAAACGCACGCGCGTGCCCTCTACGCCAAGCCACAATTTCACCTACCATTTTGTCACATATTTGTGTCGTTTGGCGTACAGGGCACGCGCTTGCTTGTCACGTATAGGTGACAATGGCGTTCAAAAGGTAGACTGGTGACAGAAATCTGTGGAGGCAATTAGAGCAGAATTTGCCAATGATAAGCGAAAAGGTTGTTGTCGCGAAAAATTAATTAATAGCGGTAGATAAGTAATTAATTAACTCGAATATGAACCAAACAGAGAGGTTTGGATGGAGAAAGGGGAGGCCTTTGCCCAGCACTGGGACACTAAAACAGGCTAATAAAAAAAAAACCAAACAAGAGTAACAGCTATAGTGTAAGTATTAAACAGAATATTTATGTCATCTATATTTATAACTATATTTGTATTATCATAATTATAGTAAATGAGACTTACTCTGTATGGTGTCCTGGTCACCTGCTGCCAGTTGGGTAGCAGTTCCAGCTCCTCTTGATAATAGCGCCTGGCAGAAATCAGGTGAGCAGCAAGGCAGTGGCTATGGAAATAGTGATAGCACTGGGTCCTGATGAACTCATCGCCTTTCATGAACCCGAAGAGGCAAATCATGCACTGACCGCTGGGCAAGTTGCTCTCTGTGAGACAGTCGCGGATGAGCTGGAAAATATTTTTAGATGTAGTAACAGATGGCAGGACGAGCTGGACAATACCAACAACACATTGGTCCTGGATCGAAAGAATTGCAAGTAATGGGGAGAGGCCTTTGACCAGCAGCGGGATGATGCAGGCTAACAGTAACTATATAAATAATCAAACTGAAGTACATCCTAGAGCATACTAGAGGTGCTGGGTTTGACTCCCAGATTGCTTATTGGATTTATCAAACTCAAACTCAATTTTTTATTGCACTCACATGGTAAGTATAGATATTACAACAATATAAGTATATGTTTTAAACAAATCTATATAATCATTTGGATCCATTTGGAATATCTCTGAAGCAGCCCTGAGTCAGGATTTGTGCCTGGTTGATGGCAATAGGCCTGCACCATATTATTTGGAACCATTTCACCAGCTGTGTTCAAACATGAAATGTGGGTTCACTTCTGCTTAATCCTTTTCTGAAAACAGGCATGATGTTGTTGTTTTATTCACTGGCACCCACTAGTGAACTATCAATTGTTTTTTAAAATGTATTCACTAGGCCTGTAGATTTGGCTTCCAGTATTTGAAAAATATTTATTTCATCTCAAACATTGTATCAGACATAAATTGAGGCAACCCCAGTAAATTACAATAGTATTTGTGTCAGAGTTGACTCACTCTTCCTTTAGTAAGTATTTACAGATATTTCATTAATCTATTCATCATCTGCCTAGCCTTTTCCCAACTATGTTGAGATCAGCTTCCAGTCTAACCGGATGCAGCTGAATACCAGTATTTTACACGGAGCGACTGCCTATCTGACCTCCACAACCCAGTTAGTACTGGGTAATACAATACCTTTTGGTAAGACTGGTTGTCAGATTTTTTGGGCCACTGACTACCTGTAACGACTGTCAAAGATCTACAATTTCATTAATCTATTAAATCTGTATTATCAATATTTGAGTTTATTTTATTTTTCAGATAAGTTTCTTTGACTTCTATGTTGACTTGTATGTTATATGTTGTTGACCTTGACCTTAATACAAGGAAAGTGTGCTAGGAACGGATGCGAGTGTAAAAATAGCAGTCAGTCTGAAACGAGCCTGCTACACATTCTCGCACCACACACCTACAGTTTTTTGCAATTTGGTGATTTCAAAAATACACTAGAAAGCGTCTATAGTATAGACACTTTCAAAAAAACACCAAAAAACAAATTGCTACTATAAAAATACGCCAGCCAACAGTATACAGTGCTTCTGCAGTTTTTACTTACAACCTACAGAAATCAATTAAAAATAATTTGTTATGATTGGGTGAGCCATATAGGCAGAAACCATCTTGATAGATGGGCCGGAGGCGTCATGCAGTGGGTGCCAGAAGACGGTAATATTCAACAGTGAAGGCCTAAGAAACATGACCTAGAGGCATTTATGGGAGATTAGCTGGAAACTGCCAGGCCCAGGAACAAGTAAAAAGCTATGGGAAGACCTCTACCAAATTTAAAAGTGGGACAATCCAGTTTGATTACAAAGAATAATTTATTCTTCCAATATGAAAAATATTATTTATCTTATTAATGGAGCAATACATTTTAAGTTACATATTACAAGTTTAGTTTACATGTACTTGTGAAAACAGTTGTTTCAATCTTGGTGTATGATTAAATGTAAGTATTAAAGTATTGAATGTTTTAAAGAATAGTTCATAACTTTCTAAATCCATTAGGAATACTATGAACTATCAATCTTTCTAAATTGAGTTGCTTTTACACTCCGGGACATGGGCAATCAATACTAAGAGAATTAATTAGCAAGGATCTTTTCTGAATCTATATATACAACAAAATTGCAATTGAGCTTTTTAATAAAGTAATGGTTTAAGCCTTACCTCAATGAGTTCAAACACTACTGGTTCACCACGGCAATCAGCGAGTTTCTCACGGATTTGTAAGTGAATGTTAGCCAGGATATCATCGTCGAGTCCTCGCGTGTTCCTCAGCGTCACCTCCGGGCTACTGTCAGGGTACCCTGGTGTCAGCTTCACCACCAGCGTCGCACAGACATACTGCCGGTCGACATCGTTACCCGTCGACGGATGAAGGACGGTTTCGATGATATGCGGCATCTCCCCAACACGTTTAATCACAACATCATCCATTAAAATTGCTTCTAGAGCTTCGATCTCATCTGTCACTCTGAAAAATGCAAAATATCGATCACTGTGCTCAGGATATATGATAAGTTTCAGGGCTACAACGAATTACACACCTTTCATCCATGATGGACGACATATTGACTGGTTTATACAAAAGCTAGACCCGGGAATCTGGGGTGCATTCAGTTCAGACAGGCGCACTGCAGCTAACGCAACGAAACAGCTGGGATTTCAATGGAATTCGTGACGAAAATCAAAATCAAATCAATCATGACCTCCATAGATTAAAAATATTTTAGGGTTGTACCCGTGTACTGACTGACATTAGAGATACTCGACTAAAAGTTTAGTCGAATTTTGTGTTCTTAGTTAATTTGTTAAAACAACATAACAGGAGAATGGGCCTTAAAGTATGGGCATATGCCCCAAGGTCCAATAGCCATAAGATATCTTTGTTTGTCCTGGGCATGGTTGGCTATAATCAGCTGCAAGCCCGACGGGAGTTTACGCTGGTCGCCTACTTGGTGAAGGTGCTTCGTGGAGTGGAGAGTCACCCGGGAGTATTGCAGCGCTTGAGTCTGTGTGTGCCGGACCGCTACGTGTGGCGGCGGCGCAGCCCGCCACTGCTACTGGTACCTACAGCCAGAACTAACCTACTTGCCAAGGCACCTCTTACCAGAGCTATCCGTACCATCAACGATCTTCAAACTCAAATTGATGTGTTTACATGTTGTTTTAGTGAATTTGCAAGGGTATTACTATTTATATTATGTTACAGACGAAATAATATGTAATTTTAACTTTATTTTTGTACTTTGTTTACGACTTTATGTTATACTATGTTTTTGTGTTTTTAAATAATGTAATATTTTAATAATGTTGTTAGTTTAATCTTTTCTAATTTTTTTTAAGTGTATGGTTTAGGTTTAGTTTAAGTTCTTAGCTGTCGCATTAGGGTAAACCCTGTAATGATAGTTTAAGGTGTTCTAAATAAATAAAATAAAAAAAATAAAAAATATAAATAACTGAAAAGAACTTTGTAAGGAGAACCCTTTTCTACTAACACGACTTTTGGCAATTCGCAGCCCGTTCGGAGTTATTCAGCTAAATAGGTAACTAGTAGTACAACGAAGTTAAGATTTTCTTGGAAACCAATTAAGGTTTTCTGGCTAACAGTAACCAATAGTAATAAGATACACCAATGGAGAGAGCTTTTCTATGAGAACTTTTGCTAGGTACTAACATAACTTTTGCTAATTCGCAGTCTGTTCGGATTTATTGAACTAAACAGGTCAGCGATTTGACTTTTGCGCGAACGGCCATTTCCGCGCATGGACACTTGCGCCAATGGACTTTTGTACAAACGGACATTAATTGCGCACCTGGAAACATCGGCTCTTGATTTAAGGACCGATGTTTACTTATGGAGTAAACATAACACACGCCTGTTATTACTTAAAGGGTGGGCTGAGTTGTCATGGTTAATCGTAAGTCCCAGAAAAACGGAAAAAAAATTACAGATCGCTGTTTTTTTATTATTCATTTTAGTGGGTGTTTTTTTCAGTGTTTGTCAAAAGTAAAATCCAAGATGGCGCCGAATAAAATTTTTGATTTTTCAGGCTTTTTCGTGGTTTTGGGGGTCGCTGATAACAAAAATGAGGTCAAAATAAAATCCAAGATGGCGCCGAGGTAAAATAAAGCTTTATTGTTCAAGAGAGTATTACACAAGCTGAATATCACGAGCCTTCACACTAGGATTCTCTGTGTTGTGGAGACTAGTCTCCTTCGTCTTACAAGATAAATGGGAAGTTCATAAGTTACAATAGTATCGAACAGGTAAGATTTCTTATAGATATGCAAATTCAGAGCAACAGTAAAAGTTGAAGTAAAGGTACATTTAATTATAGGTGTCGTGTGTATGTGTGTTGTGTAGGTAAGTAAATTAATTCTAAATTTATGAAAACATTAACATAAACTATAATTATCTAATTTATGTATTTTGCTTTTATTCTACAGTAATTGTATTTAAGTGATTAATTTATTTTATTTTATAATATAATTTATTCCATTTAATTGGATCTCTAAAATAGTAATAATATTAAAGCTTTTAAAAATATTTTATACATTAGAGTAGAATGAGAATTTTACAGTTGTCATTCAATAAGTCAATTAATGAGTATCATTACAATTATCATTCAATAGATCAATTAATAAATTATCATTAACCTTATAATGTATCATCATTATCATAAGTCAATAAATAAAGTGTCATTATCATTACAATTATCATTCAATAAGTCAATTAATAAATTATCATTACAATTATTTAGACCTAAAATAATAAGAATCGGTGGGACACTGACGCACAAACGGTTACACACGTACACAAGGCGTCGAAGCTTGTCGGCAGAAAGATGAGAAAAAAATTAGTATTTACGGATCCAGCTAACATTCTTCTTAGGATCTAAAATGCAATAGCCATCTTAAAAAACATTAGCACCTCGGATTGATTTTCTATACATAATTATAGAAGTTACGAATTTTGTCGAGTTATTTGAAAAGTCTAAGAACTAAAAGAAAAATAAATGTAAACTCTCCACTCCAGTAAAGTTAGCTTTTCATAAGTCCAAATCAATTGAAAATAGATGTTACTTAAATCACTAAGGGAAACAATTTTAAGAATAAAAAACCTAAGGCTCCAAGAGCGAGCGAAGCGAGCTCGAAAATTTTAACACCCTACCCTAGACAGGTTAGAATTATTTTGACCCTACATACAGAAGTTACTTGGTCGACATACAGACCAAGTCAAGATTCAAGAGAAAGTAGGCTGCAAGAGCGAGCAAAGCGAGCACGAAAATTTTTATACCATGCCTTGATTTGAAATCAAAATATCTACATGCTCCATTTTTTGCAACCGTATGTTACGTATGACATAATTGTCTATTAAGGCGTCGGGGCAAGGGGCTCCTAATTTAATTCAGCCTGTCTATAACGGTAGCTCATGCGAAAATCCAAAAAGAGTGCCAAGCCAGAGGCAGAAAAATGGAGCCTCAGTGATAAAAGTTTTGCAAGTTTGTCAGATTACCCAGAGGTTCATTTTTAGCCCTAAAAATATAAACTTTTTCCTTTTTTTGTTTTAACTTTAAAAAATCCTGAGCCTCTAGAGGGGGTTGGCAGCTGCCCCTGGCGACGCCCATGCACGTGCATCATCCTGAACCATATAAATTAATTTATCATTGGTCATTTTAAAAGAAAACAGCTGTTCCATACATCTTTTGCGAAATTTTGCGCTGCGCTCATTCATTCCCTGGTTCAGTATCACTTATTTTAAACTAAAGTTAAAAACGATTAAATAAACTAAACTAAATTGACTACCATCATTTGATTGCATTGGTTTTTTACTCGTCTGGTTTCGAAGCCTCAGCCTAAATGGAGGGCCGTGGGCGCAGTACCTAATTAAATAGAAACACACCCCCGAACCCACACGTTCCTTAATTATCAGTATTAGTATGTTCCAACTATATAGGGCGACTGGTAATTAGTGACCGATACTTAAACACGTGATTGTGCTCATGATAACGAACAATTTTCTCAAAGTAATTTTTTTTTTTACACTCCATACTATCTCAATAAAACTTACGCAGCGGGCTTGCGAGCCGCGCGGGTGCTCTGCGTAATCACCGTTGCACGGTACGATAGTAAAGAGACAGAACGACGTCACGCGCTAACAGCTGGCAGGTCAAAAGCGGGCGCCCGAGTTTCATACAGCTAGCGGCTGTTGTGTTATTCTGATAAAAGTGAATGAGTATAAAAAAATATATTTGGGAAAGTTGTTTGTTATTATGAGTACAATCACGCGTTTAAGTATCGGTCACTAATTACCAGTCACCCTATATACTTTTTAGTCGTCTTACAACGGTATTTATGAGATTTTAATAATTTAAAAATAAAAATATTATTCAATATTATGACGCATGACGTAGTTAAAACACCCTGTTGTGAGCGATAATCTACTGGACTCGAGCGCTGGGTAGGTATATTCTCCCGTTTGACACGTAAACATCATTAACAGGATGTTTCATAATTTTTTCTAATGTTTATTTATTTTTCTTTGTACCTATTTCGGTAGGTAAAAAAAAAAATCGCGCCTAGAACTATTATATGTCGGGCACATTGCGTGAACCACCTTTGTAAGACGACTAAAAAGTCACGGTGTATACAGGGTGTTTGGTAGATGGGTGCAAAGCCTGAAGGGGGTGATAACTTAGACCATTTAGAACTTATTAAGCTAAACTTGTCTTAGACGAAGTCTGCTCCTTGTATTTTTTTTTTCAAACTCTAAGGTTTTTAACAATAATACCCATTTTTTTTCAATGAATTGTTAATAGTGTCCAGTAAAAGCTGTTATGTTATTATTTTTTATTTATGTAATGTGTGATTACTCAAACAAAATAATTCCCAAGCATCTGAGTGAGTGAGAAGACGGGCACGCGCTTGTATAAGAAACCGCGGTCAACATTTTGAACATGAACAATAAATTATTTTAACAAAAACGTTGCATAATTTTGGTCTGTTTAAAAATTAAATATTCGACCTCAATTTGCTTTGTACATCCTAATTCTAAGAGTTGATGAGACATCTGCGTAAATAGTACCTCAAAAGAAAGGGCAATAACCAAGCATGTTTTTAAAAAGGTTTGAACAACTGAGGCTATTTAAAAAAAAAATATTATGCCGTAAACAAAACATTGTCTTGATTTTTAAAAGTTTCTCAAACTTGAATATGGCGTAGAATGTTTCTCTGATGACACAGATGCTTGGGAATTTTTTTTTTGAGTAATCACACGTTACATAAATAAAAAATAATAACATAACAGCTTTTACTGGACACTATTAACAATTCATTGAAAAAAAATGGGTATTATTGTTAAAAACCTTAGAGTTCCAAAATACAAGGAGCAGACTTCGTCTAAGACAAGTTTAGCTTAATAAGTTCTAAATGGTCTAAGTTATCACCCCCTTCAGGCTTTGCACCCATCTACCAAACACCCTGTATATCTAGGGACTTTATCACACTGGCGATTGGCAAGCGCATTTCCAGCCAGGCGATTCTCTGACACACTTGCCACATGTCATGTGCGTAGTGAGCAAGCCACATGTACGCAATGTCTTCGGTCAGGGACCGATTAATCAGGTTAACAGGATAATCAATTAGGCATATATGTTTGATTAACCATTATTCAGATTATCTTACCCTCATAATAAAGGGTGTAAAAAGACCCTTAACGAGGCCGAAAGGTACTTGTTTTCCCCGTCATTGCGATCATTTTTTTGTTCTAGACCATACCTGGGAACCTTCTAGTTACGGAGATATTGGGGGTCAAAGTTCCAACTTTTTCACAAGTTTTTATTTTTCTCTTTATTTAAGGGGCTTGTTCAATTTGAAGATGTCGCCCCACAAGTTTTTTTTTAAATACATGTTTCTAATGTAAGATTTTTACCTTAAACAACTTCACAACCCCCGTACTATTCAATCCATCCATCAGCATAATGTTTTGAGTGCGTTACATTGAGTTTTACCGTAAAACGTGATTTTTCACCCCAAAAAAAAAAGTCGTTTCCCAGCAATAATTTTTCCGTAAAGTTACTTAGTCGTGAAGGGTCTGTTTACACCCGGTATAGGGAGGGAAGAGACAAAGCCGGATAACTCTCACTTTCTTGCATATTTTTATATTAAAAAATGAACTCTGTGCGTGAATTGGTTAGTATAGGCTGATTAAACCCATAGTACGGACTAACCGTAACTCTAGGGTTTTTCACCTAATCTTAAAAAATAACCCGGTTAACACCCCCTTGCGGGTAACCATTTCGGTCCCTGTTTTCGGCACGTTTGCGTGACCTACAATATTCTGCAATCGCGGAGAACCCGTCACGTAGACGCGGTCAGCTTGCTTCTCACCTGCGGAGAGCCTGTTCCCAAATCGCCTCGCTGGAAACTTGCATGTACATGTAAACATGTACTTGATGACGTTCCCAGGTTTAAAAAAGATTTAACTTACGGTTAAATGAAACCTATACACTTATTATATTCTCCAGCTCCCAAATGCACAATCAAACAAAAGTACTTTCTTCCTTGGCGCCATTTTGCACAGGATCCTGGTCTTGATTTTGATCCTTAGTGTTGCTCTTACCAGTAGAGCGCGAGAGAAACGTAGACTTAGTATTACCACTTTTGTTACGCTGTGATAACTCGGCTTCTAGTTTCTTGTAGAACTCATTCTGGATGTTAAACCTTAAAAAAAAAAACAGCTGTTGTAATAGACCTCCTAAGCACAAGCGCTTTTTAGACGCGACGTTTCTGAACCGAGCACAGCATTTGCAAGTCTCGGCGTTGGCGTTGCGGCAAGGGTCGAGAATACAAGAGTCCACTTTTTTAACGTGCGTGGGAGCGCTCTCATCACGTTGGGAATCAAAAATTGAAGACCAGTCCAGGATGGGACTTATAGTTTTGTAATCGTCTATTACTAGAAATCTAAAGGGTAAGTGAGTAAGTTTCAAGATTCGATTATTGCCCGCTACGGGTACGGTTTTTGCTTCTCACTGGGATTTAGATCCCATTGCTACTAGCGGATGCGTCAGAAAACCGATCCGTGTAATCTGAGCCTCACACATAAGTATGACAGTTTTGGAGCCACTGCTGAATACGGATCTAATCACAATGACGTTGCAGCTGAAGAGGTACGCAGCATTCTATGGTATGATATAGGTAGGTACTTATCCCTCTTTTGTTTTGTATTCATATACGTCAAACTGACAGGATAGAACCTATGCAGACATGAACTTGTACGCATGGGGGTACCCACGGTGGGGCAGGGTGGGGCACTTACGCCAGCCTGCTCTCTGACCCGAAGCTAAGAATTTTTAGGCAAAATTAATGTAATGACAAAATTAAATATTAATTTGGGTACTTTAACCATTTTACCTTAAAATAAAAACTTGGTTAAGGTCAACAATGACAGAAAACTGTCTTGTCGGCCTCTGTATGATGAGTGTGCTTAGAAAGAGGGTTCTGTAAGCACAACATACATTTGAAAACGAAATTTTAGTTAGATTTAGGCGGCACCCTTGCAGGTTATTATTGAAATAAGGTGCAGTGCAGTCAATAAAACGTATAGTCAGTAAATGAAAAGCATTTTAAATTTCCTACTACTTAGTTTATTTACTTCTGCCCCACCCCTTAAAAAATGTTGGGTACGCCCATGCGCACGCATACAATCTAGCGAATCAATCCATCAACTCAGCCTCAGTCCACTGCTGGGCATAGGCCTTTCCCAAGCTGCGTTACAACATCCTTTTCTTCCTTTGGCTGTCCCCTTCGTATCTAGTGGATAACTAACACAATCCTAATTTTTGCACACTATTTCTGGTGGCATCGAAACTATTAAATTTTTTTATGGCCAGTTATGTTGGATGATAAAAAATATACTTACTTTCTACACAACGACGCCAAGATTTTTTTGTTGCAAACAAATAAATAAAATAAGGCGACACCAGTGAATATGTTATAGACGTTGATCACGATGTACAACCACAAGATATATTTTTCTTTAGTGTCAATGAGCTCCATGCACCAGCTGACTCCCATCATCGCCGACAACTTTGCGAATGTGGAGTATCTGAAATATTCATAAAACAGTTAAGCGGAGATGCATGTATCTAATAATAGTCCCATGTAACAGAGGCCGGGCCTATTGCCATCCACCGGGCACAAAACCAGTCTCCGTGCCTGCTACTGCGATATTCCTGATGGAAATACCCAATAACACTGCCCGACCAGGGAATCGAACCCAGGATTTCATTCTCAGCAGTCGAGCATGCGACTACTAGACCAGGGTTGCAAATTGAAACAGTAGTTTGAGTTAATTAATCTAACTAGAAGAAAATAAAAATCTTCGAGCGAAGTTAGTTTATACCTACCTACCTGTAGACGATCACCTTTTATAAAAAGATCTTACAGTCTTTACGCTCAAAGATTTATAGATTGTAGTCAAATGGACAAACTTAATTTAACGTTTCTGTGCCTATTTTTTCTGACACAAGACAACAGTAACGAAGGGTCAATTTTTGTAAGAGGTAAGCCGGAGTACATATCTTTAGGCACTAACCACATGGTTAGTGCCTAACCTGGTGTCAGAGTTTTTATGCCGTCCATGGGTGTCTGACTTGGCCTTACATGCCGTCAAGAAACATGTCTCTGGCATGCTGGTTTTTTCACGATGTTTTCCTTCACCGAAGCAAGTGATAATAATACAATACGCCCATGAATCCGAAAAATCAGAGGTGCGCGGCATGCCTTGGGTTCGAATTCGGGACCTATGACTTGGCAGTCTGATCACACCAGTAGGCTATCACTGCTAGTGGCTATCACTTATGGGGGTAGAGGATGTAATTTTTACTTATCAAAATACTTACTTGGCGTTCTGTTGCTGGCTGCTGTTAGATTTTCTAACAGCATGTTTCACTTGCCATATGTTGTAGACAGTCACGAAGAACAGTATGATATTAATGATAATTAAAATCCCTATTGGTATCCTGAAGTAGTGGTTAAATCCTTTACCTGAAAAAAGAAATCATTAGTAGGTACGTTAGAATAGTCTTGGGAATTCCCGATCCATTAAGTCGCGGAATTTGGCGTCGTCTAAAGAACCAGGAATTCAAAATATCGACCCGGTCTTTTTGTTACTTTCGGAACTGTATACCTAAAAACGTATTGTTTGTATCGTTTATAAATAACCTGTATAAATGGTTAGTATCAGCATATAAGACGGTGCACTCTGAAATTTGGCAAAGGCACACAATACTGTCAAATACTGCTCTATTTTCATATTTATGTATTTATTCATAATTATGAAATATCTGTATTGCACTAAAATATTGATGATTTATTTATTTGGTCAACCAACAATTTTTTGCACAATACATTTACAAAACAATGGAAATCGAAATAGAAATAATTTATTTGCATTGAATGTAGGTACATACATGAGTTGTTAAAGTAGTAATTATTTGTTCCTGGTACATTCTACTATTTGGCAAGCAAAAATGTATACTTCTAGACAATTAAATATACAACTTCAATTTAAAAACTTCCTCAAAAAATTATCTTGTAACAAAAATCTAATCAAAATAAAGTAACATAATAATACAGCTATATTTTATCTGTTAGGAAATCTGATACAGAATGGTCAATGATCAATGGTTATAGCTATATTTATAAGTGCAACAATTAATTACACTCACACATTGATCATGAATTACAATCATCAATACTGTGGTACTAAATATTTGGAGAAAGAGAGTACAAGAGTAACTGAAAACCTTCCAATCGCCTTTTTTAACTCTAAAACTATACCAACACCAAGTATTGCTTCACTTCCTAGAAGGCTAGACTTCACTTCCTAGAAGGCTAGACTTCATTCCATAGAAGGTTTAAGTCATTTAAAAAAAAAAAAAAGGATATGTACAAACCATAATGGAAGCAAGTCTCGAAGGGTGGTTTTGCAATACCCATATAAGAAATGTCTACGTTATCCAGGATGGTGACTATTGCTGTGATGAGGAGCGGGGCCCCCCAGCCGTAGAAGGCGTACCGCAGGAATCTTACTAGTTCTTCTCTCTTAGAGCCACGTTTTATACGAAACCTTCTGCAAAATAGAAAAAGTACCAAGTGAATTCAAGGTTAAACTCGAGTCTCGTAGATCGTTGTTGGACTTTACTTTGCTAAGAAAAGTCAAGTGGCGATGATTGACAGTTTTTGTTCAGAACATAAATAATCAAAAGTTCACAGAGCGGTGGCAAACTCTAGTGAAAGAGCCAAAATAATTACCGACGCTATAGTTGCTGCCAGTTAAGATCGCAATGGCGGTCATTGACCCACCTACATTTATTAAAGTTCTTAACTTTGAAATCCACAAATAAGCCTGATCATGTCTTGAATCGTCATCTAACGTGATCTTCAACATTTTTTCTAATGAAAAACGATACATGGTTCATTTGTTTTGGTTCGGACGAAGAGATATTACGGAAAGAGCAATGACCGCTATTGCGATATTAACTGGCAGCAACTATAGACACCCTTTTGACAATAAAATGTTCGTGTCTCAATGGCTGAAAAGCCGTATCAGTTTTTTAAAGGGTGTGCCCCCGCTCACTGGCGAACACTCTAAGGAAAGACCTTAGCTGTGTGTGAGTGTGTGGCGAGAATGACCCTACCCAACCCATTTGTGCCACTTGCTGAAAATCTCCCACCTGGACGCGAATTGCCATGGCTGACCTTTAAGTCTCCGGTCCCAGGTATGCGGAAGCTAGGAAACCCTGTTTAGGGGAGATTCATGGATAACTCTGACCTGGAGTGTAAATGTGGTGTTGCTCCACAAACGATAGGACACTTGATATCATATTCTGCCTGTCCTGGGATTTTTCTCACCAATAAAAGTAAATTCCCAGCAAATAAAATTCCAGTGTCACTTAGTTTGATGTGATCTACAGAATACTTGATTGACTGCTTCATGAAGGGTCCCTTTACACCCTGTAAATTCTGGACTGCTAGTCGGCTACTGAGAAATTTCTTGTGGAAAAGCTAAATACACTTTACCGGACCTGGTGATCGACTTCAAGAAATCAATGAATTTTATCTTGCCTAGAGGACATTTTCACACATCTTCAGTCTCTTGGGCACATTATATTAACCAGTTGACAGCGTTGGGGAGGAGTTTTTTGATGCCATTTTTTTGTTTATTGTTAGGGGTTAGTTCATTCGGTTATTTCATTGATTTAATTTATATCTGTTAATGTATAAGATTAGTATGTATAAGTAGAGTGTTAATAAATAAACTGTTATATTTAGCAAGTATTTTTTGTTTTATTTTCCAAGGTTGACTGGTAGAGAATGCCTTGTGGCATTAAGTCCGCCTATGTACCACTTTTGTACATGAAGTTTAAATAAATAAATAAATATTTTGAACATTGAAAAAAAAATGTAAACGTATTCGTTTATTACCTTAATCCCGACCATACATCGAACGATATGACACTCAACCAAAAAATACTTGACATGAAAAAGAAGTATAAAACTGGCGCTGAAATAAAAATAATAAAGTTAGCTAAGTGAATAATAAAACAGAAAAATATCTTTATACACCGTGTCCTAGATAACTGTGGTCACATTTAAGGGCGTGGTACAGAGCGTCAAAGTGACAGTGTAAGTTTAATCTTTTTTTTTTTCTTAGCCTGCTCTGTCCCACTCCTGGGCAAAGGCCTCCCTCCACTCCTTCCACTTCTCGCGAACCCGCGCTTCCTCCTTCCAGTTCGGACGGAACTTGTCTAGTTCGTCCCGCCATCTCCTTCGTGGCCTGCCGCGGCCACGCCTCACTATGTCAGGGCACCAGTTTCCCGCTATTTTGGCCCACAGTTTGTCCGGCATGCGGCAGACATGTCCTGCCCAGTCCCATTTGAGTTGGGCAGCCTTTTGAGCCACGTCAGCTATATTTGTTTTGGAGCGCAGTTTAATCATAACTGTTTTTAATTTAAAAAAAAAACTTACTTATTTGTTTGCAGAATCCCGGAGGTGCTGTTTTGACTTTAAAAGTAATCACCAATTTAATTACGAAAGCGGAAAGTAAGGTAAATACGTAGGCCATCAACACTAATCCTGTCAGGTTTTTGAGTTCGGGCAGCAGGCAGTACACTATCAGCACCAATAGCAGGAAGAATGATGATATCATCACACCTGGGAATTAAACATAATTTTGTCTTTGAATTATTTGACGTGCCTAACTTCCGCCATTTTTATTTATTTTCAAAATAAACGGCCACGCATTTAACCTGTAATAATAATCAATAGCTGGAGTCATTGTACCGATAGTCGTGTCGGTCAATGGTTTAATAGCCAATAACCTCGACCAACATCTGAGGGGGCTCTCGCTTGGCAGCTGGATCAAGGGCTTGATTCAGAAAGCGTTACTCCTGGACACGGCGCGTATTGTCAGGAGGTTTCTCCCTCAAGAGCCCTGACCACCGGCAGCTCGGTCCCTGTTCCCAGTGCTGGTGGCCTACTATTTTTTATATTTTAAAATGTTTTTTTATATTGGAATATTTAAAAATGTAAGTAATCAATATGTTTGAAAACGAATAAAGGAAGTAATAGCTGGCATCAATAAAAACAAGTTTTGATTGAGAGAAAATCTTCTAAAGCTTCACGTTATCAAGATATAAGTCACCAAAGTTACAATCGTCACCATCACTTTCAAAGCTTATAATATTTCGGAAATGTGATACTTTAGAAGATTTTGTCCATAATAATACTTGTTTGTTTTGACGCCTGCTATTGCTTGATATACGTTTTACTAGTGGCTAATAAAATCAAAGTTGTACTAATGGTGCCATCAGTGAAAAGATTCTAACTTTGATACAGCTTCTATCGCGGGAACGTGACGCTTTAGAAGACTAAGTCGCTTGCAAACCTGGTTTGTATTGATTTCATTGACAAATACAGGTATTTTGCGTGGCCGTTGTTTTGAAAATAAAATAAAATGGCGAAATTTAGGCAGGCCACGCTTCATACAAAAATCTTCTAACCTTTTGTATATTTTTTAGATGTTATCCCTTCTCCGCTCATAGATGGCGGTATAATCAGTGTTCGCCAGGGTAGCCCACGTTACGTTACGTTACGTTACGTTACTTACGGTTTCTGCAATTTGCAGGTCAGTGTCAGGTTTTATGTTGATGACAATATGATTCGCGCAAGTAACACGTATGAAAAAATCATTCAATGGAGTTAAATGATCTCAGAGGGTTGTATGTATTGATGACTTGAATGATTATAATTCTGTAACTACATACATCCGTGTTACTTGCGTGAATCAAATTTTCATCAACGTAAAACCTGACACTGACTTGCAAATTGCAAAAAACGAAGAAAATTTTAATATTGCGGGCTACCCTGGCGCTTCCCGCGCGGGATGCGTTATTACCAGTGATCGGAGTAGGTAGATTGATTTTTGGTACTTGTATCATAAATGCACACAGAAAGAATAACAGGGATAAGCCATTTTTCCGGAAAGTAATTCCGGTATTTCCGGATTCAATTAAATATTGTTAATGTTGGTAGTGATATTATTACTACTCAATTCAAAATTTAAAGTAAGGTATCAAAACTAAATTAATTCATTATTTATCTGTTGAATAATAAAAACAATCACACCAGTAATCCACTAATTCCGGAGGAATGTCCATAGTAATATATACGTTTCGGATCAATGACCCCAGTTCAATCTACCTACTCCGATCACTGGTTATTACAACATTCTCTTGCTACAAATGATAAAACTGGTGCAAATAGTCGCGTTACTTTACATCTTAAAAAAAATTGGTTGTCTGTAAAGTTGGTTTACGGACGATAGTTTAACGTGACAACGTCATAACAAATACAATGAGCGTAACGGGACAATGAGCGTAACGGGACAATGAGCGTAACGTAACGGGACAATGAGCGTAATGGGGCAATGAGTCATCCTTTTTCGTGCATGCAGCCCGCGTTCATCGATTTATTAGACATTGTCACGTCAACAAACGTCGGGATTCGCACCAGTTGGACGGAAGCTTTATGTGTAAAAAGTTTCACTAACCCACTGTTTCAAATATCACTATCTTCTCCTTATCCTTTGGATTCACATGTATTTCTCGGATGATGATTTTTATCGTTAGTTTACCATCTTTCTGTTTATGGAATTTGTAGTCTATACAATATTTCAGTCTTTCAATTGGTACCCATTCTTTGGTTTCTATATCTTGCCTCGACAAGGTTCCATCCTGAAAACAAAGAGAATTTTGGTTACCCAGTTTTTATGTGTTTTTTTAAAACGTTGCCCAACACTAGCAATTTCTCCTGTATCGTGGGTGCGTTTACAAACATTTCGAACTCAAGTACACAAACAGCCAGACCCGTAACCAACCCATCCCAACCCAATTCTGGGTTAAGCTCGCCATTGTACATAAGCTATATTATTGCTATTTGTATGTATCTTTTTTTGTTGTTTTGTGTGCAATAAAGAATAAGAATGAATGTAGATCATACTATTTGTTCCGTGCGGGGATCGAACCCGCGACACGCAGCGTAGCAGCCAATCGCTCAACCACTGCGCCAACCGTGCCGTCGCAGTTGAAAATAGCGATGTTATGAACAGGGCGAATACAGCAAATTATTTATTTCTCGATTAAGGGACGGCTCATTCCTATTCTTATTTTTACTTACTATTGTAAATGCGATAGTATGTGAGGATGGATGGATGTATGAATAGATGGATGTTTTTACTATTTCTCGCAAAAACTATTAACAATTCCTATCACAGAGAGGAGGTCCGTTACTCACCAGAGGACAGTAATGCTTATACAACGTGTAACTGAAAGGGTATAGTCATATGAAAGGATATGCTGCAGGCCATCAAACTGAACAACTTCCTCCATGGGTCCAATATCGTAAATGCGAAAAAAATATCAGCTGTCCCATGCATTTGGGTCGAGTAAGTATTGAAATTTAGTATGGGATAGCTGATAATTCTTTCGCATTTTCGATATTGGACCCATAGAGGAAGTTGTTCAGTTTCACGGTCTGCAGCATATCCTTTCATATGATTATACCCTTTCTGTTACACGTTGTATTAAGTATACATAAAAAGATAAATATGAACCACTTTTTAGAGAGACTCGGATCAGGGACCTGGGTAAGATAAGTTAAGAAATGTAGGTACATTTGTTTCTTATCTCTTCGTGTCGTTATTTTATCAGTACTTTTTTGTCTTCTTATTTTCGTTATTGTAATTTAAAATACCGTGTCTACATTGTATCTTTTACTTAAGTAATATGTGGAAACGTCGTGGATTGTACATAAGCCTACCTCTAATACGTGTAATATTAACTGTAACAATTGTACAATTGTTTGTGTATTGCCTTATAAAAAAAAAAAAAAGATACTTAAAAAATGGTTACCTTTAAAATTTCATATTTATCGATGTTACGCTCAGAGGTGCACTTGATTGGGTTTCTTTGATTGTGTAGGAGAACAAAATTGTTTTTCAAATTCTCTTCTTTGTACCAAGAAGATAACATATTGGTGGAATAATTCACTTCTGATTTTAAATGTGAAATATTTAAATTTTTATTTTGAAATATTTTTTTTTGATTTATACAAAGTGATGATTCGAGGAAGATCTCATCCTTACCGCAGCATTTTTCTACGCACAACTTATTCGAACAATATTTTGACACATCAATTGGATTATTGTTTTGATCTCTATATTCGTTTCCACACATAGTTTCATAGTCACTTGTTGCTGCTACACTTGCTATTAAAAGACACAGAAAAGCTTTAACTGTCAACATTATAGCTTTCCTTTATTTAAAAATATAAATATTATGTTACTTAATTTCAATGACAGTATGTAAAAATCGTCCCTATTATAACAACACTCAATATCACACTAAGTACTATTTTTGTCAAATATACCCGGAGGAGGAGGAGCCCGAGAGGGTGCGTGCGCCCGCGCTGACCGTGCGCCCCTCAGCCGCCGTCGACGCCCTGTGCTGATGCCGCAAACCGCGCGCCCCCTCAGCCCCCGCGCGCCTCCAACCAAATGATGCCAATTTGTATATAGTTTCCTGTCAATTGTCATTTAATTTACCTTTTCCCTAAATGCTGGCAAGCTAGAGGTCATCCTGAAGGTTGAATTAATTCAGTAAATAGGAGCAACTTATTAACAGAAACTAAGAAAGAATGACCCCAAATGTATAGTTTATTTTGGTAATGACAGACACCCATCTTAATTATTCTATCGGGACAACCTTCTGGAATCTGCTGTTGGATGTCACCAAAATGATCTCCTCGAGCCGTAAAACATATGTATTTACAGAATTAATCATCAATACAAACCTATAAGTTCATTTAATCCCATTTAACCTTCGACCAACAAAGAGAGGTGTTTTATGTTTGAAATGTGTATTACATCTGTGCAAGCGCAGCCCACACCAAAGAGTATAATAATAATAAGGGAGGGCCATACCGCCAGCTGGCGGGCGGGCGAGCGGGCGAACGACGCATCGTTTCACATCTTTTCACACTGCGAACTATCGAGCTAAGCTACGTCAGCGATACAAAAGTATGAAAAGGGCGTCGTTCGTGACGCCCGTCATTGTACGCCCGTCTTCGGACAAACTCGTCCAGCTTCATAGTTTGTTTTTTCGATTAGTGTAATAAAATTGCACCATTAAAGAATAAGCCGACCAAAATCATAAGATAATGTGATGTGTTGTGCAAGTGTGGGCTCCGCAGGCTAAATACCTAGACAGTCTTTAAATTCTACGTACTTGTAATAAAATATTATATAAAGTTTATTGGGTTGTATAATAACGTAAAATATTTTTGAAGGACATTACGGCTGACGTAGTTGTCTATCCTACAGTGTTACATGGACCTTTTGCATCTCCATTGAGGTTGATAGGAGAGCGCTGTTGCTAAATATTTGTGAAATGTATTGAAAAAATAAGAAGGTGGCGTTAGTTCTGATTTTGGCCACGCTACAAGTGTGTTAACAAATTATGTTACTCTAGCCAAATCCAATATTATAAAAATATGCTGTGATTACCTTATATCTTAATTTGACCGAGACCTATCTATTGGAAGTATTTTTACGAACGTATGCGAGCTCTAAGTGTGGTCCCCAGATTGCATATTGGCGTTGCCATCCTTTTTTAAACGCACTGCAATGTCTGTTTTTTAATATTTATTTTCTGTACAGACTCACGTGTTTTGGAGCGAATATATTTAATAATATCCTCTTTCGTAGTTTCACTGTGGACATACGTAATAAACACAGGTACTTTATTTTCGGCGGCCCTAAAGTTAAACTCCAAATCTCTTGCCACACCCGACTTGCCCGAGCACCTATATATCAATTGTTTCTGGCGCCGTTCTACTCTTTGCCACTCACCATTGTCATCATTCAGAGAATTAGGAACTGCGTCCATTACAATGTCACAATTTCGTCCATTACAGATAATGCCGTTATCGCTATGAGTCAGTCAGCTGTGGCCCGCTCTCTACGATCACACCTGCACTCGATGACGTAGTCTCAGCCGCTACCTGCTTCAAATCGGTTTCAGGCGACCGTTGCTGTCTTGCTAAATCACAGTCGGTCGTATGAAATTTGCGCACGTTCGCATGTGACCTATCAGCTGTTAGCCGTATGATGCCGTTCTGTCTCATTACTATCGTACCGTGCAACAGTGGGTAGGCAGACTACCGCACAGCGCAAGCCCGCTCCGTAATGCTTCACTGTTGTGTTATTGTGACAAAAGTGAATGAGGATTAAAAAAAATGCTTCCGTGGGAAAGTTTGTTATCATGAGTACAATCACGTGTTTAAGTATCGGTCACTAATTACCAGTCACCCTAAACTTTACGCCGCACACGGTATAGAGATAAGAACATAATATGATGTGCGTTCTTTAGTTTTAGACTTTAATTTAAGAAGAGATTTTCGATGGACATTCATCGTGGCAGATGTTAAGCAGCCTATTATAGGGGCAGATTTTTTAACCCATTGATTGACTTAAATACGCGTAGGGATATTGATCAATTTACTCGTTTAAATGTTATTGCTTCAGTCTGTGTCACAGTGATTGTGAGTCATCCATCAAAACGATAGTTAATAATATCGTACGGCACGGGATATTATGTAATTATCCGGGAGTGACAAAACCTGTATTTTTAAAGAAATACCTAAGCACTCGGTGTGCCATTACATCGAAACTTCGGGGCCAAGGTGATAACACTTCCTTCGGACCGATATAAGAAAATTAAGGTAGAATTTCAAAATATAATAGAGTTAGGCATTTGCAGACCATCCAAAAGGCCTTGGGCAAGCCCATTGCATGTGGTGCCCAAGAAAAATGGAGAGCTTCGCCCGTGCGGAGACTATAGACGGCTGAATGTAGTGATCGCTATCCTATTCCGCGCATAAATGATTTTAAGTATTTATGGCAGGAAAGAAAACGATATTTAGTAAACTCGATTTAAATAGGGCATATCAGTTTATACCGGTCGCTCCGGAGGACGTCTAGAAAACTGCAATCATAACGCTTTTTGGGCTATACGAATTTCCTTAAATGATTTTTGGATTGCGTAACGCAGCGCAATCTTTTCAAAGATTCATGGATTCGCAGGATTCGGTAGTTCTGGTTTACATTTTGTATACAATTATATTGATGACGTATGCATAGCAAGCGAGACAGAAACTCAGCACAAAGAGCATTTGAATGCAGTTTTCCAAAGATTTGACGAATTCGGTATACAATTCATTTCTCTAAATGAGTATTTGGGGTGTCGCCAGTTTGACACTTTTTAGGTTTTGACGTGTCGACGGGCGGCGCTCGTCCGTTAGACCTTTTTTTTTGTTTTCGGGTGGAAACCTTCAAAAGGCGACCGGTCTTATGAGGATAATACCGTTTCCTCTTTCCTCCGGAGCCCCCTCTGTGCAACGCCTGTTAAGGCACATCCATGGGGTCGTCCGCTAGACCTTGGCAGATGATGATGACTTTGTGAACAGCCTGTGCCAGGCACTCACGTGTCACATAATAATTGACAGTCGGGCAAAAACCTGCTTTAGGGGTTCGCCGCAGTCAGGTGACAAATCTATACTAATAAAATAGAGCAGAACTGTTTCTTTTTTGAGCTCGCTTATCTCTGGAGCTGCAAGATTTGCAAAAATCTATTCTTGAGGAAGGTTGGAAGATTCTTAGGCCGAGCAAAAAGAAAAAAAAGTGCGGGTAAAACAGCGAGGCACAGCTAGTGTAAGAATAAAGCCGAAATGACAAAAAAAAAATCGGCAAAAAAACCCGATTTCCAAAAAAACGCTACAAAAGTCTAAATTATACTACGGGGTGTAAACAGACCCTTCACGAAGCCGTCAACCAAGCATTCTGTACATCAAACTAAGTAACTTTACGCAAAAATTATTGCTGGGAAACGACTTTTTTTTTTGGGGTGAAAAATTACGTTTTACGGTAAAACTCAATGTAATAGGCTCAAAACATTGTGCTGATGCATGGATTGAATAATACGGGGGTCGTGAAGGTGTTTAATGTAAAAAAAAAACATTAGAAACATGTATTTTAAAAAAAACTTGTGAAAAATTTGTAACTTTGACCCCCAATATCTCCGTAACTAGAAGGTTCCCAGGTATAGTCTAGAACAAAAAAATGATCGCAATAACGGGGAGAACAAGTACTTTTCGGCTTCGTTAAGGGTCTTTTTACACCCTTTATATGAATTTGTTTGTTTCATTGACTTTTTTACCACCGACTTCCGAAACTAACGTTGTTTTAGACTTCTTTTTTTTTTTTTTTGAAAAATGTTTTTTTTTCCCTTTTTAGTTGAATACACCACACAAATTCTTGTCATGAATTAATTATTACATTATAACTAGAAGTTATTAAGGGATCATCATGTCATCAACGTAGCCCAAGAAGAAAAAATTCATATTAAAAATTACTTGATGGAATTTTTGACCAATCGGGAAGTATATCCTCTCACATAAAAAAATACTTTTTGCAAATCGGTTCATAAATAACGAAGTTAATTAAGCTAACAAACAAACAAAATACAACCGAATTGAGAATCTCCTCCTTTTTTGAAGTCGGTTAAAAAAATAAAATGGTTACCTCTGAAATTTCATATTCCTCCGATATAAGGTGCTCAGAAGTGCAATTTTCTATATTTCTTTTACTATAAACGAAAACAGGAGTCTTCGCCGATGTCTTGTTAACGTTCCAAGAAGATAAAATGTTGATGTTATTGTATGCATTTTTAAACATAGGTGTTCGAAGATATCTCTCTTTGGGGATACATTTTCTAGTTATATGAAACAATTCACTAGGTCCGCAGCACTTCTCGATGCACAATTTATTAGAACAATACTCTAAAACATCGATTTTATTATCGTGCTCATCTCTGTAGTCTGTTCTGCACATAGTCTCGTAGTCCATTTCACTTTTTGCAACACATATTGATATAATGAACACAAAAACTTTAAATATTAACATAGTTATTCAACAGTATCGACATTTATTTAAAAGAGAATTTATTGGAAGGAAAACGGATTAAATATGCCCAACAGCTCTAACACCATGTCGGTAAATAATGTTGATTACATTTCAACATTTCCGGCAGAATATTTACGATTAAAACAGAACTTGGTATAGTCACTTTTCTGTCAATCTATCAAAGTGATTTCTTAGAGATCTATGCAAATTGCAACGTAGGAATTTGAATTTTGGCATAATACTTAGATCTCGATGACTAAAAAAAACAGAAAAAAATCTCTTCCGTATTGATCGTATTGTGTTTTAGAGTTGAGAGGAATATTATCTTTTTATTGATGTTTGGCAAAAAAATGATTATTTCATAAATTTCTAAAGCTTGATTGTTGTTTTTTTTAGGCTCTATTGCGCCAAATTAAAAGAAAACAGCTGATGACATGACAGTGTAACAGTTGCTCAAAAATACTAAAAATAATTGCTAACTTACGAAGACATTATTGACTTATGTAGTAGCAATCTTAATGAAATAAAAACGTTAGTTGAATCATATCGTGCAGATCACTTTTATGCTAGACGTCATGTAAATAAGAGCGAATTTCACTAATGAAAGGGAAATTCGCCTTTAGATGTACCCATACTTCTGGGTCTAGGCATAGACAAGCTTATTAATCACGCGAAATACACTAATTACCTACTGTATATTTCGCCGTGGTCAGTGTTTATTTTTGGATCCCATATTATATAAGCTCAACGCACACTTTACCGATTTTAAATACATATAACACACATGCTTTCCTCCTTAAAACCATAATAATATTAGGTATGTTAAATTCATATTTTTTTCCTTATACCTACTCCCAAATCGTAACAGGAACTAATAAGTACCTAGCAAATTACTGATAACAATGTAACACATTTATTAATAAATTTGCTCATAATTATATAAATTGTGTTAATCCAAATCAGATAAATATGAATAAGGAAAATAAGGGGTGTAAATAGACCCTTAATGAAGCCGAAATGCCCTCGTATTCTCCGTCATTGCGATCAGTTTTTTGTTCTGGACCATACCAGGGAACCTTTTAGTTACGGAGATATTGGAGGTCAAAGTTTCAACTTTTTTACAAGTTTTTTTTAAACCAGTTTTAAGGTTATAACTTTAATTTACCTCTATGGCCAGTTTACTATTCAATGCAACCTTCAGCACAATGTTTTGAGTGCTTTAGATTGAGTTGTACCGTAAAACGTGATCCTCCACACCAAAAAAAAAATCGTTTCCTAGCAATAATTTTTGCGTAGAATTACTTAGTTTGACGTACATAATGCTGTGTTGACGGTTTCGTGAAGGGTCCGTTTACACCTTGTATAAATCCAACACAAAAAAGTTTCTTCTGTAAGCCTACAGTACCTATGCATTATTTCCCTGCTAAAGAACCTCTAAGCTTGGAACTTTTCGATTCGTTACTGGCTAAGTCCTGAAACTGCGTTAAGCGAGCGCCCGCGACGGGCAACCGTCGCGGGGACCCGTCGCGGTTCATTTGCCTGGTTCCATATGGCAGGGTGACATTGCTCTTCCATAATTACCCTTTGTGTATCGACAGACATTGTCCTTGATTTTCTCCGAGCGTGCATGCGACCCGTATCACCTAGCGGTATTGACTGAACAAGCCCGTGCGTGTTACCGCTGGCGGGCATCGCGCGTGCTCCCGCGACGGGTTCGTCGCACGGAGGCGGGCCCCGTTGCGTGGGTGCGAGGCGCGTCTCCCCGTGACGGACGCCCGCGCGGGTCCCCGCGACGGAGCACTTTTGTATGAAACCGTGCGGGTGCCCGCTTAACGCAGTTTTAGGCCTAACAACCTTTTATTATAAAGGTATAAAAACTAGATGGGAAGGTCACTTTTGGCCTTCTACCTTCTTCCATTAGGGTATAATGATACCCAAGTCGCCACTGATCGATCGTCTGTGGTGTTATATGCGTTGTTGGAAAAACAACTTTAACTTCCACATAAAGTTGAGTTGCAAATAATTATGCTTGTAGGTATTATGACATTTTCAATAGTACTAGCTATTCTTAAATAATTAATGAACACCTTTAGCTGCCTTCAGGTCGTTTACGATGGAATATTTATTAAATTAGAAATAACAGTCATTACAACAAGGTTTTTTTTTTTAAATTAAAATGTATAATGCAAAATGTTTCTACATTGCAGTGCTAGGAGAGGCAGAGTCTACAGGCGGACATGAAAGAAATTTCGCAGCGGTTTTCCGTTGTTACGGTTGCGTACGGCGGCGGCGGCGGCGGCTCCTCCGTAATATCTTTAGAAGGCAAAAACGGCGCTCGTTTTCTTGCCCGGAGGAGATCAAGGAGCCACCGGTAGCTTGGACGGCGGCTAAAAATGAAAAAACCAAATAAATACATAAATTGCTTTATTTTCTCTCATAATTATAAACAGTACAGAGTCAAATAATCACTACATAGAGACTTGTGTTTGTTTTAAGTAAAACCCGTGTTACAGATCACCAGGCTAACCATTAGAACACTTAACGTATGACATTTACTAATTAATTAATTTGTTTATTTAGATATATACTTGCCGCACTTACAGTTTGCACCAAAGCGTGTAGCAAGCCAACATAGTAACTAACTAAACTTAACTACTACTACTAAACAATTGAATGCAATAATTAAGCATAGCTTTACTGCTACTCGTAAACATATCTAGACCCGGCTCCTGAGGAATCAGGGCGTTAAGTAGATTCATAATACAGAGACATAATAATACTTACTGCATTAAATTATCAAATTTTGAAAATTAATTAAAATATTATTAAAGTGGTACTTAACATAAAATAAAACTTTAAAAAAATAAACATTTTAGATGACAAGAGAAGGTTATCTTTGACTTGGTATAGCGTACACGTATGTGTGTATCAGTGAGTGTCAGTCAGTATTGATTATAGCGTCAAGAATAATTTGTGTATGTGCAAGTAAATCGTGTCCTTCAACTAATTGAAGGGTTTCAACAACCTTACTTAATTCAGACTCCTTTAGAATTGTATTATAGGTGCCTACGACCCACTCCCTCTAACCCTCTCTCTCTCTTCTGTGACGCAGACGAAGTTGCACGATGCATCTAAACTAGCAAGAAAGACGAAGAAATCATGCTATTGCAGAAGTCCCCCAAACAAAGACATTGGTTGCCTCCATGCAATTCAATACACGGTCTGCTAGGTTATTTAATAGGTTAAATAAAGGCATATATTCATATAAAAACAAATATTATGATTGTAAAAAAATGATACTGAAATGGATCAAACCACATTCTTATGAGGAAACGGAAGAACTCTTGAAACCTACAACATAACCTATATTTCACACAGGCACACAAACACACATGTAAAGTCACTTAGTTTGATGTACAGAATGCTTAGTTGACGGCTTCGTGAAGGGTCTGTTTACACCCTGTATTTGTCTTTCTTTTGATATGGAAGAGCGAAATCTGTATTAGAATACAGGCATTGTTTGCTTAAAAAAAGCTCTCATCACAATCTAATTGTTGTAATCTTGTTACGAAATAAACAATTTTTTTTTTTTTAACAGCCCTGGCCTCAATGTCAATGTGTCTGTCAATTACTCACATATTATGTCATTACTCAGATATTTAATGGTGTTCGTTTTTAAAAAACGTGGATATTTAGGTACATGAATAATTGTTGAATGGATGACCACTATTGTGTGAGATAATTGCGAGCTTTGTTACGTCTTGTTTCCTGAATGTGTCATGAACTTTGTTTTGAATGGATGACCACAATTGTATGAGATAATGTTCCCAACAAAGTAAAGGAGTTTGACATAGGACTATAGTTGTAAATAAACCGTTTTAAACCAAAATCTAAAACCCGTTTTAAATTTGTTTAAAACGGTTTAAAACCACGACCACGTGGGACGTACATTGATTATGAATTATCTTAAAAGGCTAATTGAAATCATTTAGCATTTTTATTAATATATATGTGTACTACTTTTTAGGATTAGACAGACTGAATACAAACATGAAATGTGTGTTTATTAAAATATAACGGCAATGCCGTATTTTTATTTTGCACTTTGCTACCAAAATCATAACGTAGGTATGAGGAGAGAGAAGAAAAAAGAAGAAGAAGAAAATACAGTTATTTGGCACATGCCATAAGTGCACACAATAAAAACAAAACAAAAACGTTTTAAACCATATTAAACCGCAAATTGTGGTTTTAAATCGTTTTAAACCAAAAAGACGGTTTAAAACCAAATGGTTTAAAACTGTTAAAATCCGTTTTGCATCTATAGGTGGGACGTATATATTATTTATAAAGTACATGGTTACATACTTTAATTTCCTCTTTAAATTTATCAAGAGGATAAATAACTGTGGGTGTTATCAAGTTTTTGTTGGTTAATTAATGGTAGCGGGTCGTTGGTTTGTGTTCATTAGAATTACCAACTGCGTCATCTACTTGCGTGATATAAATCACATAAGGCATGCTTGTTAGTTGTCAGATAGGGTAAACCGCACCGCATGCGTAGTTATAACTGAAGTATTAATACTGTCATGGAGTGCGGTGATCTAAAGGGTGTAAAAAGACCCTTATCGAAGCCGAAAGGTACTTGTTCTCCCCGTCAATGCGATATTTTTTTTGTTCTAGACCATACCGGAAACCTTTTAGTAACCTATATATTGGGGGTCAAAGTTCCAACTTTTACAGTTTTTTTAAATACATGTTTTTTTTTTAAATACATGTTTTTAGGTAAGATTTTTACTTCGAACACCTGCACAACCCCCGTACTATTCAATCCATCCATCAGCACAATGTTCTGAGTGCGTTACACTTTTTTTTTTGCATAAAGTTACTTAGTTTGATATACAGAATGCTTGGTTGACGGCTTCGTGAAGGGTCCGTTTACACCCTGTATATCCTCATCAATATCCCGTTACTTACCCGTTTCGTTAATGTCTGATAACGTTCCGTACCTAAGCGTCTATGTTCCTCAATTGCTCTAACATTTTCCTGTTGTTTTGTACAATTTCAGAATCCACAAAATTTATTTAAAAAAAATATTCCTCGTTGCTCTTCCATAATAAATAACATTTTCCTGGTGTTATGCCAATTTTAGAATCTGGCTTGGTCCTTGGTGGATACCCTTGCTGTTCTGGTACTCCCACTTCTTGTACCCTGGGATGATAACTCGAAACTCTTGGTGAAATCATTCTTTATGTTGAACCTGAAAACAACATATTGCTATGAAAGTCGCACAGGGGAAGGATTTTTTTACCATGTTCCTTCTTTGCCCTTTGTGTTCCAGGGCCGCGATATCTCTTTCGAACAGTCCCGCAGCCCCGGCAGGCATTGGCCCTTGCGGCCCCTTCCTGGTTGCTGACATCTCTTTGAGGCGCGCGTGGAACACGAACGCGCCGTCGACATGGCCTGTCGTCATAAGACGGACGGACGGTGAGCTAACCCTTTACTCACCGTCCACAGGCCCGCGCCTACGGTGGCCGGTAGCCACCACGTGGCCCCCGACGCCCGCAAAGGGGAAGGATGGACTTTACCCAGTTTATACAATACGAATATTCCCACTGCTGGGAAACAACCCTTCTCCGTGAAAGGGAGTGGGCCATAATCCAGTGCGTGTTGCCATCGCATGTCTTTGACTGTTTGGCTCTAGGACATGCTGGTTTTCTTACGATATAAAGGGTGTAAAAAGACCCTTAACGAAGCCGAAAGGCACTTGTTCTCCTCGTCACTGCGATATTTTTTTGTTCTAGACCATACCTGGGAACCTTCTAGTTACGTAAATATTGGGTGTCAAAGTTCCAACTTTTCACAAGTTTTTAAAAAAAATACTTATTTTAAATGAAAGATTTTTACTTTAAACACCTCCACGACCCCCGTACTATTTAATCTATCCACCAGCACAATGTTTTGAGTGCGTTACATTGAGTTCTACCGTAAAACGTGATTTTTCACCCCATCAAAAAAAGTCATTACCCAGCAATAATTTTTGCGTAAAGTTACTTAGTTTGTACATAATGCTTGGTTGATGGTTTCGTGAAGGGTCCGTTTACACCCTGTATACTCTTACTCACGTGTTAAATTAAACATAATTATCTGAATGGCTGTTGATAATTCAGTCAACCACAGTTCGTGAGCAAAGTGTTGATTTTCTTCAAAAAATCAGATGTAACTATAGTGAAATAGAGTGTAATTGATGCTCTGGTGTATTTTCGAGGTCTGCATCAGAACATACTCAACCAAAATGAGTGCCACTGTCGCATACAACTCAGTTTTGTCCGGCCAAGCCTACAGCCCTGTAGGTAATGAAGAAACCCCAATGATGTTTTCTTTTTTAGTTGCCTGTACTGCCCCACTGCTGGGCAAAGGCCTCCCCCAATTCCTCCACATACTCTCATATTATTATCAACAATTCATACAACTTACCTCTGACACAGGTCGAGGAATATTCGTTTACTGAACACAAATGAAAAGAATATGGCGACCCCGATGAATAGGTTAATCACATTTATCAAGATGAACGGCACTAATTCCTTGTTAGGTGGAATGAGCTCCAGGCACCAACCGACTCCCATGAGCACCGATAACTTTATATAGGTGATGAATCTAAAAAGAAAAAGATTTAATAATGAGATCACTTTGCTCGGGCTACCTTCGCACTCCTGAGACCTGTCTGGCAATCTCGAAAACTGACTCGGAGAGTAAAACTCAAAATCTTCGGGTCCAACGTCAAATCAGAACTGGTCTACGAAACGTGCAAAACGCTACTGCAAAACGTGGCCGGTTACAAAGGACATCTCACGCCAACTCCAAACCTTCGTCAACCGCTGTCTTCGAAAATCTCTAAATTCCGACGATGTGACCTTGGAATTTATTGGCCTGAGACAATCTCTAACGAAGAGCAGTTAGCAAATTCTGCGAGAGTCCGATCAATCGCCATATCACGCGTAAATGATATGATCATCATCATCTCTTCTCCTTCGTTTCCCTCCTCACTCCTCAAGTCGGTATGATGGATCATTTACTTTTCGTGCTGTGCGCCTGTGGAATTCACTTCCACACTCCTTGCCGGATAGCCCTTCGTTAGAAGTGTTCAGGAAAGGAATAAAGGAACATTTCCTGTCGAAATGATCAATATGTAGGCAAATAGGATTCTATAGGCATTGTATTGTATATATATTGTATGTATTACGTGTATTATACTGTATTTATGTAGTTTAGTTTATAAAATAATTAATTTAAGTACTAAGATGTTCTGTTAATGCACATAGGTATATCCTCTTATGCAAATTTCGCAATCGAAATTTGGTTTGCTGTAAAAAACTCAATTCTGGGTTAAGCTCGCCATTGTACATAAGCTATGTTATTGCAATTTGTATGTATATTTTTTGTCGTTTTGTGTGCAATAAAGAATAAGAAGAATAAGAAGAAAGAGAAAGGAGTAAATGATGCTGTGACGACTGACAGGGGAGAATGAAAGAAGAAAACGTGTTGCCCCGACCCCAAGTAGAATGGGACAAGGGCGGATGATGATGTTGAAGTGAAGTCATCAATAAGGCAGGTATAGGCTATGACAGAGGGAAGCAATGAATCGACAGTAAAATACCTATGTGAAAGATATTAAGGCTAGAAAGTAAAAAATAAATAAATTGGTTTATAGGCAGCAGAATTATGATGTGTTAGATAGAAATGGTAACATTTACTACGCACTTAAAAATAGACAATACACCAGAGCATCAATTACACTCTATTTCACTATAGTTACATCTGATTTTTTGAAGAAAATCAACACTTTGCTCACGAACTGTGGTTGACTGAATTATCAACAGCCATTCAGATAATTGTTTAATTTGACACGTGAGTAAGCAAAATTATTCATGAGGAAACTGATTGTCGTGGTTGGTTATTACGGTTATTTTTACTAAAAGGTATATTAAATTATATTTTCGGGAATTAAACTGCAAATTAAGCACAGATATTGTATCTAAGAGATTTTAATTAGAAAAAAATACACGCGGTCCTCCGCTGTGTGGTTACCAGTGTGGATGGAATCAGTTTGTTGAAAACGCTTCACTATGTGAGTACTTCCACGGTTGAGAATCATTTGAGGCGTTTAGAGCTTGAAGTTTTGTATGGGACAGCCAATTAATTTTTCGCGATTACGATGTAGGACCCATGGAAAAAGTGGTTCTGTTTGATGTCTATAACACTCTCTTAAATATGACCAATACTCTGAGACATGCTGTTTAGGAAAATATAATAATTAATGTATTTAGTGTGCGACAGCAAAATACCCAAACAACGTAATATAAAATAAACAAGAATGGGTATTAAAAACAGGAAAATAATAATATATTCAATCAAAATCCCTAACTTCCTTAACAATTCAAGTGTCGAGTAAAGGTCGCTCGTGTTCAACCAGTCGTCCATCCAATGTACGCAACCGAACCGGCGCAGCAGCGCCGCGTTCGGCTCTCATCCAATTAAAGTTTAGTTAATAGGTCTATGGCTCCTATGTATGTCCAAATGCTCTTAAAAGATACAAAATCAGTGACGCCTTTTAATTGTGATATTGCATAAAGCGTAATCAGCCTATAATGTTCCCAATGCTGGGACACAGGCCTCCTCTCTATTAGGGGGATAGGCTATATAATCCACCACGCTATCTTCGAATTTTCGGTTTTAGGCCATGCCGGTTTCCTCACGAAGTTTTCCTGTACTGTTTTGAGAGCTTTGGTGATAGAATAAAATAACTCAAAGTAATGCGCCTGCCTCGGTTCGATCCCACGACCAATCCTAAGTCTGGGGGCGTTACCACTGGACCACTACTGTTCTTTATTCAAATTAGGAAAGTTCTCTAAGTTATAACTGTATCATCTGTCTAGCATTTCCCCAACTATATTAGGGTCGGCTTCCAGTCTAGACGGATGCAGCTGAATACCAGCATTTTACAAGGAGCGACTGCCTATCTGACCTCCACAACCCAATTAGTTCTGGGTGAAACGATACCCTAACACAATAAGACTGGTTGTCAGACTTTCGGGCCACTGACTACCTGTAACAACTGTCAAAGATCTACAAATGACAGCCGGGACCAAAACGGCTTAAGGTGGAATTGGTTGTATGTTGATGAAAAATGAGTCGCGCAAGTAACACGTATGTAGTTACAGAATTATAATCATTAAAATCATTAACCCATTCGATAACTATTTCATGAAAAAGTCATTCAGTGGGGTTAAATGAATTTAGAGGGTTGTATTGATGATTTTAATGATTGCGACTCAGTTTTCATCAACATGACACTGACCTGCAAATTGCAAAAAACGTGAGAAAATTTGAATTTCACGCTTCCACCTAAACGTGCTTTCTGAGGCACGGAGGAAACTCGGTATGTAATGGGTGGTCACCCATACAAGGTGTAAACAGATCCTTCACGAAGCCGTCAACCAAGCATTCTGTACATCAAACTAAGTAACTTTACGCAAAAAATATTGCTGGGAAACGACTCCTTTTTTGGGGTGAAAAATCACGTTTTACGGTAAAACTCAATGTAACGGACTCAAAACATTGTGCTGATGGAAGGATTGAATAGTACGGGGGTCGTGGAGGTGTTTAAAGTAAAAATCTTACATTAGAAACATGTATTTAAAAAAAAAAACTTGTGAAAAAGTTGAAACTGTGACCCCCAATATCTCCGTAACTAGAAGGTTCCCAGGTATGGTCTAGAACAAAAAAATGATCGCGATGACGGGGAAAAATGCCTTTCGGCTTCGTTGTCTTTTTACACCCTTTATAAGGATCAACTAAGGCAAGCACAGCTTAACCTGAAGATTGACCCAAGTGGCTGTTATTATTTAGCCACGAGCTCCTAAGGTATATCCGTGTATACGGTAACTAAAACCACCATCACTGAAAGAATTTTTGAAATCGCCTAAGTAGTTTCAGGGATTACCTTTTACATGGATACTTACATACTGATATAAATGGTTTAAATGAATGTACCTGTATCGTATAATACCATACAAGGTTTTTTTAAATAAGTGAGTCTATTTAATGAATTCTATAGGTACTGTGTATACGTAACATCAATTTGTTTTCATTACTTTGTGGAAATTTTCGTCGTTTTGCCAAGCCAATCTAAACTTTATTATTCAAAAATCATTCAGGTATTCCAGAACAAGATACAAAAAATGAATTAAATAAAAAAAATACATTTTTATTAAAAACACTCAAACATTTCTTAAATAAGTCGGCACATAAAGAAAGAAAATAGCCCTACTACTCAATAACAAATCTAAAGTTACACAAAAATCGACCTTATGCTTCTTAGCATTGCGCTCTAGATAGCTTTTCTGCAAATACATAAAAAAACGCACAACAACGAAGTCTTCGTTTGGAGCGCTACGGTGTTGCTACGGCTGCTACGGGATTGCTACGAATGCTGCTACGCTGCTACGAGAAGACCGACGCAGGAAATATCGTTCTACATCGCTTTCATACAATCATTTTGTATGAACCGTCATCGCTTACTATTATGTAGACACTCGCTTTATGGTATGCGGCACGATGTGGTTGTAATACGGGGTGGAAGGGACACCGACGCGAAAATGTTTACCACGTATTCAGTACATCATTCTGAGCCCAAAAATAAGCTGTACCATAAATTAGGACCATGTAGGTATTGCACTTTTGTAGGAAACAGCTGTTTTTTTTTAATAATTGATGAAAATTTTCTATCAGCTCAGCATGAGGTACTGAATACGTGGTAACCGTTTTCGCGTCGGTGTCCCTTCCAACTCGTATATTGGGTTTACCTTACACTTGACTAATCGTCTTCAAGCTAAGCTAACTACCCTGGGCCATGGCTAAACTAAGTTTCTCGTGCTATGCTTCACCATGACAACACGTTTAGAACGTAAACTTATACTGTCACTTACGGGAAATCTTCCGTGATTGTTTCATTATTTTGAGGTCCCTATATTTCGACGCTGTTGCAAGCGTGGGTTGACTGGAGAATGCGGGTGGAAGGAAAATAAATTGTTAAGAGCAGACAAATCCGTCCACCCTCTTTATTAGTCTTTTGCTAAGCGCACTACTGGAACTCGACACTAAGTCACGGTAAAACACACTCACAAAATCACCAGGTTTTGTGGAGTCAAAATAAATGAACAATCACGGAACATATCCTGTAAGTGACAGTATAAGTTTAGTTGTAAACCGTGAAAGCTTGAAACAACGTTAAGAACATGCTGTCAGCGTGAAACAAGGGGTCAAGATGCTAACAACCAGCGTGACTGATTGTTTCTCCATTGTGATAGTTGATTGATGTCTTGATGTTGATAATAGATACAAATTTAAAACACTGATACATTTAATATAAATAAGTAACTAAGTAAGTTATATGTATCTGATGTGCAAAACTACACAGTATCTTTCTTGACTATAGACCGACCGCTTTAATGAGTCCTCGCGAAGGTATCAATTTAGATGGAATATTCTGAAAGTTGATTACGCATTGGTTCAATTCATATAGTAATAATACCTACGTGGATTATGGTTATTTTAAAGCAAATAACCTGTGGGATATTGATAGGACTTTGTGGACACTTAATGTGCCTTTGATGGGGCAAGGCGGAGGACTAATTAAATCGGTCGTTCTATAAGAGTCATTTAATTATTCATTAATGATGTGCACAAGTGAAAATAACTGTACAAAGGCGGATATAAAGTCTAATGCTATAATTGTATGCGGAACCCGGTTTCGGTCCCTTAGTAACCTGGGACTGAAACGGGGTTCCGTAACTATAGTGTAGAATTAATCGTAAAAAACCGTCTATTATAACATTATACTTCTCGTTTTTCTTCAATGTTTGCTATAAGTAAGTTTTGATTCTTTGGTTTTTTGCTACGAATACTAATTAATTAATATTTAATTAAATTTACATGGTACTTAATAAATAGAACTTAAAAGATAACTGGCGAAATGTGGGTATATTATTAGGTACACCTCTGCCTAGCCCTTCGAGGACTACAGCCGTGATGTTATGAATAACATTTTCTTTGTGTTGTGCACAGTTTTACAATTAATAACAATTGAATAACGAACGCGCCTAAGTTTTTTCTCAGAGCAACGTTGCTATCGAGGAAATAATCAAGATATTGAATATTTGAGCTTCTACAATATGTAAGGTGTGTCCAAACTTTGAGCGGCAGCGACATGTGGCGTTTGCAGGACACATTTTTGCCACGCTCTAGTTAGGATTAAACCGACCCATGTTTGCGAGGCAGTACTGCGTGGCATAGCCGAAACACGCCGCGCTCTTCAGTTGGCATCGGAACTAAAATGAAAGCATTTGCTTGTGTCATGGCTCTGCTTATTATGCGAAAATTGCAAAGAAGGACTAAAAAAAAACATCTTAAAGTAAGGAAATGCTGGATGAAACTACTTTATTAGCGGAGGATACAGTGTTTTTGATAAATAAATTCCGAAATTCATTACCTAAGACCACGGTTTTTAAGATTATCCTTGGAAGAGTTCGAACATTTACATTTGTGTAACTTGTCTGTTCTCTATTCCGTTCTCGTCTATCGGAACTTAAAAGACTTTTCATTTTAGACTTTAATTCCTTCTTGGGAAGATCTAAATTGTTGGCTATTTCATCCCTTAAGTCTTCACGTTTGTTTCTATTATGGTATTCTTTTTGTCGGGTATCCCATAACACATTAAAAGATCCATACATTTCGATCAAGCGATTCGACATTTCGTTGTCCATTTTGATAAGCAAGAATCAGAAATAGTTCCAAACACAATTACTGACGAATTTTAACTAAAAATGTTTGTATGCGGCAGGTAGACCGATGATTCGCGCGTAAATAAATGCTTATAGCGTTTGAGACATCAACAAAAGCCATTTTCTCCTTTTGGGCAATTTTTCAATAGATCCATTTCTTGGGCTTGGTCCTTAGTGGAGACCCTTGTGGTTCTGGTAGTCCCACTTCTTGTACCCTGGGATGACTCGAAACTCATGACGAAACCAGACTTTATGTTAAACCTGAAAATAAAACATTGCTATTAAAGTTGCACAGGGAAGGATGGACATCACTCGGTATATATAGTTATAATTTATTCAACGACATAGGCATATCATAACTGATATGTTGATACGTAGAGACACAAGGGATACTACTGACATCTATGAGCACACTGTTTAATTTGTAGGTTGATGCAGGGCAGGTACGCAGCCCACGCACACATACACAATGTTGACACACACACATATATAACAATAACATTACCAGCCTATAATACTCCCACTGCTGGGACACCGTGAGAGGGAGTGGGCCATAATCCTGATGTCACATGTCTCCGAACGTTTGGCTCTAGGACATGCTGGTTTGTCTGGCATGCCTAAATTAAACTCATATATCTGAATGGTTGTTCATAAATCCGTCAGCGACCATAATAGTTGTTTTTTTACCTAAATTTGCCAGGACCATGTAATAAACCAGGACTATGTAATATATATAACTTGATTTGAAAAGAGTGTCCGTGGAGTTTCTTGCCCATTCTTCTCCATGAGATCTACTATTTTCGAATGGGCAACTGCAGTCCATTCACAGTTATTATGCCTATGGCGGGACTGTAGGTAGCTTATTTTTGACTATGCAAAAGTGCCCGTCACGGGTCTATTTGAAATAAATGCTTTGAGTTTGAGTTTGAATGCCGTATAAAGTATACTTCAGCCCAGCACAGCTCAGTCCAGCCCACAGCCATGTACTGAAGACACCCCAATGTTGATTACTCTCAACAGTTCATACAACTCACCTCTTACGTAGCTTCAGGTATATTCGTCTATTAAAAACAAATAAAAAGAATATGGCGACCCCGATGAGTAGGTTGTACGCGGTTGTCAAGATGAACACCCATAATGTCGTGTCAGGTGGAATGAGCTCCAGGAACCAACTGACTCCCATGAGCACCGATAACTTTATGTAGGTAGCGAATCTAAAAAAAAAAGATGTAATTATGATAAGGCATTGATGGTAGGAAACAATGAAGGGACTGAGAAAGATGATCATAATGGCCAGAATGGGGCTGATTGGAGTATGCAAGAATATTTGCTGCCCCATCTGCAAATGCATGGCTACATAATAATTTGACGACACAGTGGCTATGCGATTGGCAGCTCCGCGTGTCGCGGGTGCAATCCCCGCACGGAGCAAATATTTGTATGACCTACAGGTAGTTGTTCCGGGTCTGGCTGTGTACGGGTATATCAGGGATTTGCTGGAAGAATACTCTTTGCAAGAACAATTAATATTTTAATAGGTGTTAACTGCACCGATTATGTACGGCAAGTGACATATAAAAAAAAGAACATAGACGCATTATATAAATAAGAGTAACTAGCTAGTTGAGCGGGTTGTTGCCATGCTGTGTTGATCAGGCGCTCCAACATGCCCCCGGGCGTTGAAAGCAACGGTTTCAACCAGATTCCGAAGACACAGGCAATGGGCAGATTCTGTTGAATGCCCGCCGAACGACTCCAGTGGAGGTCTGGATGTCAGCTACACGAGCGATGCCATCCGTTCCCGGATGAACAGCTACAATTCGTCCAAGTCTCCACTTCAGAGGAGGAAGATTATCGTCCTTAATCACGACCAAGGAATTTAATTTCAAACTGTCCTTGCAGGACCGCCATTTGGACCGTACTTGTAATTCTGTCACATACTCCTTACTCCATCTGCTCCAGAAGTGTTGGCGGAGTTGTTCGATCCGTTGGAAGCGAGACAGATGGTTGACAGAGTAATCCTGGTAGTTAGGTTGTGGCAAGGAAGTAAGAGAACGGCCAATAAGGAAATGTCCTGGCGTAAGCGGAGTACAATCTGCAGGATCTGAAGACAACGGCGTCAGTGGACGTGAGTTCAAAATGGCTTCAATCTTAGCTAGCGCGGTGTAAAGCTCCTCGAAGGTCAAATTACAATTTCCCAACACTCTTTGAAGGTGGTATTTTGTTGACTTGACACCCGCCTCCCAGAGACCACCGAAATGCGGGGTATATGCGGGTATAAAGTGGAATTTTATTCCATCCTTCGCTGCACTTTCACCCAAGGACGAACTATTTAATTTTAAAAATTTTGAAAGGTCGTTGTACGCACCTACAAATGAGGTACCGTTATCCGAGAAGATATCAACGGGTTTACCTCTTCGGGACACAAATCGATACAAAGCCAGTAAGTAACTATTGCTGGTTAAATCGCCAACGAGCTCCAAATGGATGGCCTTGGTTGTAAAACAAATGAAAATTGCAATATACACCTTTACCAGCCTGCATCCACGACCTTGACGACTAGCACACATAATAGGGCCGGCATAATCAACGCCCGTGCTCTCAAAGGGATAACCTGGACGAAGACGTTCTTGTGGTAAGTTACCCATTAACGGAGTTACGACCTTACCCTTCATGCGTTGACACAGAACACACTTGTGATAACAGACCTTTGCCAAGTTCCGACCTCCTATTGGCCAGTAAGATTCCCTAATGGAAGCTAGCAGTAACTGTGGGCCAGCATGCATCAACTTTCTATGCTCGAAATGAAATAACAATTTTGTTAACCTATGAGTGGACTGTAATAATATAGGGTGCTTTTTATTGTAAGCAAAACTTGAATTATCGAGGCGTCCTCCTACTCGCATAATATTTTTGTCGTCCAAAAAAACATTGAATTTAAGAAGGGCGCTCCCTTTAGGTAAACGTTTTTTATTTAAAAGTAATTCATACTCGGGAAATGATTGAGACTGACTATGGGTAATAACAACATTTAGTGCCTCCTGTAACTCATCATGTGTCAAATAATTTTCCTTTGGATAATGTTTTCTGCATGACTTAATGAATCGCAAGAGATAAGCAACAGAACGTATCAGCCGTGAGTAATTAGAATAACGACTAAATTCAATGAAATCCTCACCTTTTAAATCATTAATGACAGCATTTAGTACAACATTAGGTCGAGTCTCCGGCAACGACTCCAGTCCTGGACACTTAATTTGTGAAGGCCAGTCAGACGGGTCTAGTCCTAAGAATTTTGGTCCATGCCACCACAAATCCGAACCCCGCAGAACATTGATATCCACCCCACGAGATATAAGGTCTGCTGGGTTTTGATCGGTTGGGACGTGCCGCCATGTACAGTTACCCGCCTTATCCAAAACTTCGGCGACGCGGTTGCGTACAAACGGCTGAAGTTTGGTAGGCATCATCTGTAACCATCCCAATACGATGGTCGAATCAGTCCAACAATAGACCCGACTGATCTTCACTCTGAGTGAGCCCATCACTTTCTCACAGAGACGAGAACCGACTACCGCACCACACAACTCCAGCCGTGGGATTGTTGTAGGCTTTATGGGAGCCACTCGACTCTTGGCCATCAATAAACGAACTAAATGTTCCCTCTTATGATTGACGCTGCGAATGTAGACGCAAGCACCATATGCGGACTCAGACGCATCTGTGAAAATATGTAGTTCTAACTCCGTATATGAATTGCAGACTACAATGCGAGGAATACGGAAATGATTTAACAGAGGCAAAGACTTAATCATCACATCCCATTGCATACTGATCTCATTAGGTAATGGTTGATCCCATGATAATTTGTCGATCCACACTTTCTGTAATAATACCTTCATGGTGATAACAATAGGCCCTAAAAGGCCTAAGGGGTCAAAAATTCGCGCAATCACGGATAACAAATCACGCTTAGTGTGCCCAGTCGAGGACTTAGTTACACTTATAGGAAACCCTAACTCATCAGAACTGACATACCATCCAAGACCAAGCAATCTGTCAGGCTCACTAGGTCCAATATTTAAGTCCAATGACGCTGGCAAGTTGCTTGACGGAGGAATACAATCCGACACTAGTTGAGGTTCATTTGACTTCCATTTTCTCAATGGCATACATGCCGACGCAAGCACCTTTGTAACTTCAGTTCGAATTAATTTTGCTTCGTCTAAGTCATTCGCCCCTGTCAGTAAGTCGTCGACGTAAAAGTCATGTCTGATGATATCAGATATTTTAGGGTTCCTACAATTGAGTCCTAGTTGTTTAAGGCATCGAGTCGCGAGGAACGGTGCACTAGCCGTCCCGTACGTGACTGTGTTTAATTCATAAACACTAATCGCTGTTTGTGTATGTGAGTTTAAAATGTTTGTAAACGCACCCACGATACAGGAGAAAATTCGTAGTCCTGAAATTAGGAATTTCTCCTGTATCTCGGTGCGTTTTAAAAAATATGTTTTCTCGGCAGCAGAGTTATGTTGATAATATTTAGAAATGGTTCAAATTCAAAAATCATTTAATATTTTATTTATTTAAACTTCATGTACAAAAGTGGTACATAGGCGGACTTAATGCCACAAGGCATTCTCTACCAGTCAACCTTTTATTTTTTTACGGATGGAAAATCATCAAATGACTTCTCCCGCTCTGGGTGGAGTGGGAGGGAGTGTCAGACTCTTACTCACTAAACCCATCCATGTTCCTTCATTGCCCTTTGTGTTCCAGGGCCACGGTATCTCTTTCGAACAGTCCCGCAGCTCTACCAGTCAACCTTATAACCTTAATATCTCTTCACAAACCATGACTTAATAAATACATTTTAAAATGAAGGCTCTCAAGTTTGTGAGAGAGTGGTGCCTGCACTAGGTATAGGTATACCTGTACAGCAGATCACCAGGCTCTCACCACACGGTATTTAGGTTATATAAATATATATTTTTTTACATTTATTATAAGTAAAAATATTTAAAAAACACCATCATAGCTGCGGATTTTATAAAAATAGATGTTACAATGAGTGAGCGTTCAACGTCAACCGGGACAAATTAAGTATTTGTTTAGAATAAAGCAGTTTATAAATAGCATTTTATTGTTCTGTGTGAAGATAGGTATGTACCAATCAAAATGAGTCAGTGTAACATGTTATTAATACATGTAAAAAAGTATTACAAAGCTGCGGACGGACTCAAACTATACAATATTTTACAGCAGTGCTGCGTGACTCATTTTGCGCGTGGCCATGCTCGGAACAAACTACGCCATCTTGTTTTTTCAATAGTTTTCAGGCACAGTTTCATAAATTTTTACCAACAGCGCCTTCCCGACGGTATCGCTGAGGTTCCAAAAGATCCATTCATTGAACTGCGGGTCAATTACGTATTTTGCACAAACATAATTATTTAGATTTTTGTTTTGGCTTATTGTCAATTAGATATTAATTAACTTGAACGTAACTAAAGTCTATATGACCGGTGATTCAATTTTCCGCCCCCTAGATTCCTAGAAAGGCCGCCTTGTGACCTGACGATGAATATCACTTACTCGTCATATAACGTCTATTTTGGTTTCAAGAACAATGAGACAGAGAATTAGTGTCAACCAAGTCTGACTTTATTGGGAGTTCTTGTCAAATGTGGCAAACCAATTCTGAGGTCGAGTGAACAATTAAATTAATAAAAGTGCTTACCTATTTGTGTCCTGCAAGCTGCTTTTAGAATCTTGACATCTGTTAATTGCGCTTTTGATCATCCATATGTTGTAGACGGTCAATGAGAACAATATGATGTTAACGAAGATTATTACCCCTATTGGTATAATAAAATAATATCGAACACCTATCGCTGCAAAAAAAAGTATAAGTTACTGTTGTTTCTATGTAAAGCCTAGTTTTGTCAAATCTTCATAGCCCAATTCTAAAGGAATGATCTACTTCAGGAATTAAAACTTTCCTCAATAAAAATTACGCTGTCAAATGCAAGAACAAAAAAACTCTGCAGCTTTTTCAGAGTACATATTCAACATATTAATTTTTTTATACATTATAAAGGGTGACTGGTAATTAGAGTTCGATACTTAATTAAACTCGTGATTGTACTCATGACCTATCAGCTGTTAGCCGCGTTACGCCGTTCTGTCTCATTACTATCGTACCGTGCAACAGTGGGTAGGCAAGCTCGCTCCGTAAGTTATATTGTGGTAAAAGTGAATGAGTATAAAAATTGATTCTTTGGGAAAGTTGTTTGTTATTATGAGTACAATCACGTGTTTAAGTATCGGTCACGAATTACCAGTCACCCTAAATATAAACATATAATTATCATACCAGAAACGAAGCAATCGTCGAAGGGTGGTTTGGTAATGTGCAGATTAGAAAGATCTATGTTGTCCAATGTTGTGACTATAGCAGTTATCAGAAGCGGGATACCCCAGGCATACAGACAGTACCACATGAACTTTACTCGCTCGCCTCGTCGGTTAATGTACACACACCTCTTGCGATGACCTCTGCGAGATAAAAAAAGAAAATTGGGAGACCACGATCAGACGGCTTGGATCAGCTGGGACTGTACCACCGCACCACACAAAATTTCAAAAATCCACCCCTACCGGAGCAAAAATCGGTTTAGAAACTTGAAATTAAGCACAAAACTTCTTTGAGAAAATCATAAAGATTGCTATGATACACATTCCAAAACAACCCTTGAAAGGGGGTTTTGAGCTGGAAGGGACAACTGCAGCAAGAAATGGTTTTTTATTATTTGGGGTCTCAGTTATAAAAATTCGAACGTGATTGCTAGTCCTCACATTTTTCATACTCAACTACTTACAGCGCCTGCTCTCAATGTAAGTGTCGATAAAGTTATAATTTCTACAAAAGTGTTAGTATTTTAATGGATTAAAAGTATTTAAATTTAAACTTTAATTACCTTAATGACCACCAAACGTCGTAAGACATGACATTCAACCAAAAGAAACTTGAAATCGAAGCGAAATACATCATTGGAGCTAAAATAAAGATAAAAATTAGACTTAGTTCTAATTATAGGACTGGTAAAAAATACTTAGATATGTATACAACGTGCCCCAAAATTCAACGATAGCAGGCACCAGGCGGACCTGGACTTCTCGAGAAAATCCACCACAATCCTTAAAAATCCCAGAATGCCTTTAGTTTTGACACAAAGATCAATCAAAATTATTTCTAACCGTAAAATTTTAAAAGATTTTTAGTTTCAGTCCACTTTCACTCATCGTGGTGTCAAAAAAACTATGGATGTAGTATCTATCCATTTCAGTTTTTTTTTAATCGGTAACCTAAGTACTTAAAAATCCCAGAATTTCACTCGTTGTGGTACAAAAAAAGAAATAGTACGTATTTTATTTTTGTGGCTAGTTTTCCTAGAGTATTATATCATTTTGGAAACTCGATTAGTTGCGTCATTTAAAAAAAACCTTGCCATAGCGGTGTATATGTCATAGTCCGGTCATTTTAGACAATTGAAATAAAGAAAATTCCGACAGAGCCAAATCTTCGTAGAGACCTTAGGTTTACCACAAGGAATAAAGTGTCAAAAGTCCCCATCAGTCCCATGTGAGCTTAGGGACTTATTCGGGGCCCAAGGTCAAAATTTTAGGTTTTTTGGATTTTTCTCGAAAACGGTAAGTTTTATCGAAAAAGTACTTCAGAGCAAAGTTGTAAATCTTAAAATTCTGTATAAAAATGGTCCCTATGATTTTTTCTCTAAGATCCACTATTTCCCAGATATTGCGCTTGTAAGAATCACGTTCTACATAATATGCAGACATTTCCACACCACCTGTGAGGTAGTGTACTCGGCGCGTTTTTTTTAACGTGGTATCCCCGGTAGGCCTATTCCACGAACCTTTATGACGTTATTTTCAGGAACAATAATTATGTAATAGTATGAAGATTATTGATATGGGTTACTGAGTTTAACTGTCGTTCTAACTTTTTTTTATTACTTTAATCTGACTCATACTCTTCATATTCAACTTCAACAATCATGTTTTCTTCAATTTCTTCTTGTTCTTCTTCTTCTCCTTCCTGTTGATGAACGCTTAGAAATTGTTCAAATGAAGATGAATCAGTTGTCTCTTCATCAAAATCACATGAATCTTCCTCTCTTGTATTTAATTGAAGATTTGAGCAAGAGACACCTTGACAATTGGTACACGCTGGAGAACACTGCAACCCTACTTTTTTACAGCCACATTTGGCACTACAACCTTTCTTGCAATTGCAAAAAATAGTACTCAAAACAAATGTTGAGTAGCAGATGCCGATGTTGGAGGAAGACAAGATATTTGTTTCGAGTATACTATCAAGTTCAGACATGGCAAGGCAATGAACTGAACCCTGAAGACTGGGGTTGGAAATTGATAAATAATACTTTGGAACCGATTCGAACTTTACTGCCCCCTGCTCCAGAAAAACTTCTTAACACTATTTTTTGCAATTGCAAGAAAGGTTGTAGTGCCAAATGTGGCTGTAAAAAAGTAGGGTTGCAGTGTTCTCCAGCGTGTACCAATTGCCAAGGTGTCTCTTGCTCAAATCTTCAATTAAATACAAGAGAGGAAGATTCATGTGATTTTGATGAAGAGACAACTGATTCATCTTCATTTGAACAATTTCTAAGCGTTCATCAACAGGAAGGAGAAGAAGAAGAACAAGAAGAAATTGAAGAAAACATGATTGTTGAAGTTGAATATGAAGAGTATGAGTCAGATTAAAGTAATAAAAAAAAGTTAGAACGACAGTTAAACTCAGTAACCCATATCAATAATCTTCATACTATTAAATAATTATTGTTCCTGAAAATAACGTCATAAAGGTTCGTGAAATAGGCCTACCGGGGATACCACGTTAAAAAAAACGCGTCGAGTACACTACCTCACAGGTGGTGTGGAAATGTCTGCATATTATGTAGAACGTGATTCTTACAAGCTCAATATCTGGGAAATAGTGGGTCTTAGAGAAAAAATCATAGGGACCATTTTTATAGAGAATTTTAAGATCTACAACTTTGCTTTGAGGTACTTTTTCGATAAAACTTACCGTTTTCGAGAAAAATCCAAAAACCTAAAATTTTGACCTTGGGCCCCGAATAAGTCCCTAAGCTCACATGGGACTGATGGGGACTTTTGACACTTTATTCCTTGTGGTAAACCTAAGGTCTCTACGAAGATTTGGCTCTGTCGGAATTTTCTTTATTTGATCACTATTTTTATGTCTACAATGACCGGACTATCACCTGAAGATAAAAAGATCCGCAAGTTTATAAATTTCCTAGGAAATTTATAAATAACCTATCCTAACCTAACCTAAAGTTTATAAATTTCCTAGGAAATTTAAAGTTTATAAATTTCCTAGGAAATTTATAAACTTGCGGATCTTGTTATCTTCCGGTAACATATATACTTTTTTATGCCCGACAATGAGTCCAATTCTGGGATTTTAAAGTACTTAGGTTGCCGATCCAAAAAAAACTGAAATATTTGAAAAATTGTGAAGAAAATTGTGATTTCCGAAGGATTTCAAATTCTTTTTTTGTAATTAGAAAAAAAAAATGTTTCTTTTTCTCGGGTAGTCATGACCAGGTCCACCCTCTGGTGCCCGCTTATCGTTGAATTGTGGCACAAGTTTGACGTTGTATAACTCATACAGGATAACATTACACTATAATTTGGATCTGATTTTGTTAACTTTTCATTTCACACATAGGTACATCACATTTCAAGGTTTTTTTTTGTTCCAGAAAGCCCTATTTAAAAAAAATAAAAGTAGCGTAAGTTACTCCTTATAACATCAGCTGTCTGCCAGTAAAAGTCCCGGCAAAATCGGAGATTAGCCGGAACAAACAGACAGACAGACAAAAATTTTAAATAATGCTTTTTGTTGTTGTAAGTACCGTATATGCTTTCATATGCATTCAGTATTTCATTGTTTTCCGAATGTTATCTTGGACGTAATGGAAAATGATCAAATTTTTATTATACGTCGAATGTTTTAGTAACGAAATATTTTATAAAAACATTATTAATTAAAAAAATATATCTTACATATAATTTTGCAGCGCTCCTTTGTCAATGATTCGTTGGTGAGCTGTAGAACGATTTTTACTAAGAATGTGACAAGCATGGACGAGGTGTAAGCCATCAGTACAAGGCCTATGAGGTTCTGGAGTTGGGGCAGCAAGAAGTACACCACAAGGACCAACACCAGGAAGAACGATGATATCAGCAACCCTGGAAATGAGAAATATAAATGGAGAGGAGTGACTGGCCCCGTGGTAACGGTACCGACTTACGATTGGTAAGCCCTGAGTTCGAACCCAGGCGGGCGCATTACATTGTGTAATTTATTTCATCACCACTGCTCTCAAAAAGGTGACGAAAAACATCGTGAGAAGACATATGATAGAACTAAAATACCGAAAACATGTGATATCTACCAATCCGGCACGATATCCCGTAGTAAGACTGGTTGTCTGACTGTCAGGACTCGAATCTGACTACTCGTAACCATAGCATTATTATTCATTGTAATTTATTTCATCACCACTGCTCTCAAAACGGTGACGAAAAACATCGTTAAGAGGCCTATGATAGCACTAAAATACCGAAAACATGTGATATCTACCAATCCGGCACGATATCCCGTGGTAAGACTGGTTGTCTGATTTTCGGAACTCTGACTACTCGTAACCGTAGCATTCATATTAAATTTTGATATCCGGCAATGCCGTTAACTGTCGAACTGAACGAGTGTGTTGTATGCTTGACGTTCGTAGAAGTTATTATGGCACAAAAATGCAAGTAGCTTACATTCCAAATGGCATGCAAGGTACTGTATCACTCACCTACTAACACAAATGACGATGTCATATCTTCATCTGCTGGAGCTGCGTTATATTCTCTCACGACGAGTTTAACTAGTGGTGTCCTATCAATGACAAGTAGTTTAAAATCTAAGCAATATTCCAGACTTTTAATGACAGACCATGAGTTCGATTCGCCTGTCTCTTGCATCCTTATCGATCCATCCTGTAAACATGAGAACGTTTTGTGACTCGATAAAGATAAAAAAAAAGAAAAAAAAACTATTCGTAGTTATTCGTAAAGATATTTTTGTGAATGAAAATGTGTGAAAAATACAACAAAATCAAAAGTCGTTTATTCAATCAGCTGCTTGTTAACTTTTGTTAACTTGGTATCTTTTTTTACAACTTTGGTAGTAAACAACGACTTATTGTCGGGCCTACGCTGTCCCCCATACCTAAGTACAAATGCTGTAACCATGATAATATTGTAACACCAAATGATTTTGAAAAGTGTAACCATGGAGTTTCTTGCCGGTTCTTATAATTCTCCATAGGAAACGACCAACCCGAACCGTGCACCTTTTTGTCAACGTTTTATAAGTTCCCATCTGGGCCTATGTGAAATAAAACATTTTGATTTTGATTTTTTTATTCAAATCCTAGTGATTTAGCTGGGAAGAAGAAGTAGCAGTGGAGTAGTATAGTATACCATTAGTCTATAACCAAGTGTGCTTCGAAAGACCTGTGGTAACTGCGTGATGCTCCAAAAACCTCGTAATTTTCAAACTTTTTCTGCTTATGGCTTATATCTTCTAACAAAAGCATCCTATGTAAAAATTCTATCCATATACTTTTAAAGTAAACAAAATGAGGAACAATAAAATACAACATAAAAATCTTACATTAAATAAAGTATTAAAAAAAAAAAACTTGTGAAAAAGTTGGAACTTTGACCCCCAATATAACCGCAACAACTTCTTGTTGCGGTGATATTAAGGGTGTAGAACAAAACAAATATTGCAATGACGGCATTTATAGCTGTGCGATTTCACATATGACTGGAATCAAATATAACAGTTCACAACTTAGGATCCAATAATGATAATATTTATCCGTGGTGCTAGGCAACTGGGCTTATCCCAGTTAGAAACGTCTGTTTGTGCCTATTGGCCTTGTTTTGTTCTGTCTCCTGCTGATATGGAGAGAAGCATATGGGCAATTGTATTTTTCCTATTCCACCGCTTTTTTTCAGATTCATTTTGTTGCGTGATTCAAGACAGTTATAGTGTTCCTTTGGGACTTCGTCGAGCTTCATTGTCTCGGCGCTTTTCTGGTGGTTGCCACCGTTGATTCTGGCTTTCAGGAGTTGCAGTGGTTTGGGAATGGTATGGCGGGCTTGTCCCAAAAAAAATAGCTGTGCGATTTCACCCCCCGTTACTCTTTGCTAGACTCCCCAGCAAAGAGTAAGTTAAGTTTTTTAAGGGTCGTAAAGTATTAAATACCTGCCCTCAAGAATCTATCAAATGCAAAAAGATTTTTCCAATTCCGATTCAAACTCCCTTAAAACAAAAAAATATCCAGCTTTAATAAATTATAAATTACAAAAAATAAAAATAATTACCTCTAAAATGAAAAAAAGGTTTTTCATGAACTGCTCCGACGTGCAGTTTATATTTCTTTCATTTTTAATGAAAACAAAATCCTTTTTCGATTGCTTTTTAACACTTCCGTCCCACGAAAACAAAACAATCTTGGAATAGTCGACGTCTGAAATTAGCTTTGCAACCTTCTTAAGTCTTTGAAACATTTGTATGGTATTGATGCAATTTCCCTTCGGATTAAACATTTCGCCTTCACTGCAGCATTTCTCGATACACGTATTAGAGGAACACAATTTCGTCAGACTGATTTGAGTATTGTTCATATTTCTGTAGTCATTATTGCACATAGTTTCAATGTCCACAGCACTTCTTGCAATACTTAACATTAAAAGAAGCGAAAAAGCTATATAGGATAACATTTTTCTACATTTAGTTATAATTATTAAATGTGAAACTTTGGCGACCTATTCCGTAAGCTCTGTTACAAGCAAACTGACCACGGTACAATGAATAATGACAATGATACCGCTCGATTGCTTAAGATTGCAAAAAAAACGTCGAACTTTGCCCTTGACATTTGACACCAAACACTCGACGCGGCCGCCGTCATTATAACTTGATTTATAACCGACTCGAGTGGCTTATCTCAGTTTTGTTTACTTTTTTGTGTAGACGATAAGATAAGAAAAGAAGTAACGTTTGTTATTTTGACAAAAGTAGTATGTATAATATTTTATATGAGACTAAAGTTAAGATCGAACATATTTTGCCGGTTTCAATCGAATAACGTGAAATTGTGAAGAAAATTGAGCGATAGGTTTATAGTTTTTCATCATTTTTATAAACTAGAATAGTTATTTAAACTATTGAATAGTATAAGATTATTATGTGTGTTTATGTATGGGCCTTAGTTGCCTGAAAATAAAATGATTATCATTATTATTTAATTCGTAAACGGTGATAGCCTAGTGGTGTGACCGTCGGACTGCCAAGTCATAGGTCTCGAGCTCGAACCCAAGGCACGCACCTCTGATTTTTCGGATTCATGTGCGTATAGTATAATTATCACTTGCTTTTCGGTGAAGGAAAACATCGTGAGGAAACCAGCATGCCTGAGAGATATTTCTTGACGGCATGTAAAGCCAAGTCAGAGGCCCATGGGCGGCATAAAAACTCTGACACCAGGTTACGAACTAACCACACGATAAAGAAAGAAGATTTAGTTCGTGGGGCAAGTTTAGAAATCTCACGTCTTGACCTAAGAAACTAAGAAGTATGTTATAGTCTGATAACTCTTCTGAGATAGTTTTGATGTCTAGTGTAAACATAGTAATTTAGGTTGCTTCTTAGTTAATTGCATTGGCTGAGATGAAAGGAATATGCTACTAGGAAGGAGGTGACTGCTGAGATGACGAAAAATAGAGAAGTATGAAAGAAGAAGCATGCTGCGCCAACCCCAAATAAATTGGATGGGCAGGAGCATGATGATGACTCAGTTAATTATATGTATCAACTGTATTCTAATGTAAATTAAGTTCGTTTCGGAATGACCAAAATTATTCACGAGGAAACTGATTGTGGTGGTTGGTTATTACGGTAAATTTTACTAAAAGGTATATTAAATTATATTTTCGGAAATTAATTTACAAATTCAGGACAGATATTGTATCTAAGAGATTTTAATTAGAAAAAAATACACGCGGCCCTCCGCTGTGTGGTTACCAGTGTGGATGGAATCACTTTGTTGAAAACGCTTCACTATGTGAGTACTCCCACGGTCGAGAAACATTTGAGGCGAGTAGACATTGAAGTTTTGTATGGGACAGCCGATTAATTTTTCGCGATTACGATGTGGAGACTCATGAGAAACTAGTTCAATTTGATGGTCTATACCACTCTCTTAAATATGATCAAAACTTTCTGACACTTGCTGTATAGGAAAATATAATAATTAATGTATTTAGTGTGCGACAGCAAAATACCCAAGCATCATAATATTAAAGAAACAAGTATGGTTATTTAAAACAGGAAAATAATAATATATTCAATCAAAATTCCTAATTTCCGCTCGTGTTCAGTCGTTCCGATTGAACACGAGCGACCTTTGTTCTAAAAACCTCATTTTTCATTAACATACAACGTGACACTGACCTGCAAATTGCAAAAAACGTAAGAAAATTTGAATTTCGCGCTTCCATCTAAACGTGCTTTCTGAGGCACGGAGGAAACTGGTATGTAATGGGTGGTCACCCATATAAGGATCAACCAAGGCAAGAACCGCTTAATCTGTAGATTGACCCAAGCGGCAGTTATTATTTAGCCACGAGCTCCTAAGCTATATGCATGTATCATCATCATCATCTGCCTTGCCTTTTCCCAACTATATTAGGGTCGGCTTCCAGTCTAACCGGATGCAGCTGAATACCAGTATTTTACATAGAGCGACTGCCTATCTGACCTCCACAAACCAGTTAGTACTGGGTAATACGATACCCCTTGGTAAGACTGGTTGTCAGACTTTTTGGGCCACTGACTACCTAACGACTGTCAAAGATCTAAGTTATATGCGTGTATACGGTAACTAAAACCACCATCACTGAAAGAATTTTTGAAATTGGCTGAGTAGTTTCAGGAATTACCTTCTACATGGATACGTACAAACTGATATAAATGGTTTAAATGAATGTACCTGTATCGTATAATACAACATAAGGTTTTTTTTAAAATAAGTGAGTCTATTTTATGAATTCTTCAGGTACGTTCTATAGGTTTTACATTGCCTGATTCTACATAACATCAATTTGTTTTCATTACTATTTCAACATTTTCGTCGTTTTGCCAAGCCAATCTAAACTTTATTATTCAAAAATCAATCATGTATTCCAGAACAAGACACAAAAAAAGAATTAAATAAAAAAAAATACATTTTATTAAAAACACTTTCTTTAAGTACACAGGTAGATATTTAACTGATACGAGTTCTATCTAACATCATTGTATTAAAACAATCAAACATTTCTGAAATAAGTCGGCACATTAAGAAAGAAAATGTACTCGTTAACAAATCTCAAGTTACACAAAAATCGACCTTATGCAAATAAGCATTACGCTCTACATAGCTTTTCTGCAAATACATAAAAAACGCACAACAACGAAGTCTTCGTTTGGAGCGCTACGGTGTTGCTACGGGTGCTACGGGATTGCTACGAATGCTGCTACGCTGCTACGAGAAGTAACCGCAAAGACCGACGCAGGAAATATCCTTCTACATCGCTTTCATACAATCATTTTGTATGAACCATCATCGCTTACTATTATGTAGACACTTGCTTTATGGTATGCGGCACGATGTGATTGTATTACGGGGTGGCAGGCACCGTTGTGAAAATGTTTACAACGTATTCAGTGCATCATGCTGAGCCTAAAAATCAGCTGTACCATACATTTTGACCGTGTAGGTATTGCACTTTTGTAGGAAACAGCTGTTTTTTTAATAAACGATGAAAATTTTCTATGTGGGGGGGGGGGGGGGGCTCAGCGTGAGGTACTGAATACGTGGTAACCGTTTTCGCGTCGGTGTCCCTTCCAACTCCTATATTGGGTTTACCTTTTATTTTCGGATGGGAAACAATCAAATAACTCCCTCCGCTCTGGGTGGAGTGGAAAGGAGTGTTAGACTTTTACTGACTAAAACCCATCCATGTTCCTTCTTTGCACTTTGTGTTCCAGGGCCGCGGTATCTCTTTCGAACAGCCAGCAGCAATTGGGTTTACAGTTCACTAATCGTCTTCAACTTACTACCCTGTGCCATGACTAAGCTAAGTTTCTCATGCTATGCTTCACCCTGACAACACGTTTAGAACGTAAACTTATACTGTCACTTACGGGATATCTTCCGTGATTGTTACATTATTTTGAGCTCCCGATATTTCGACGCTGTTGCAAGCGCCATGATCGCGGGTTGACTGGGGAATGCGGGTGGATGGAAAATAAATTGTTAAGAGCAGACAAATCTGTCTACCCTCTTTCTTAGTCTTTTGCTAAGCGCACTACTGGAACTCGACACTAAGTCACGGCAAAACACACTCACAGAATCACCAGGATTTGTGGAGTCAAAATAAATGAACAATCGCGGAACATATCCTGTAAGTGACAGTATAAGTTTAGTTGTAAACCGTGAAAGCTTAAAACAACGTTAAAAACGTGCTGTCAGCGTGAAACGAGGGGTCAAGATACTAACAACCAGCGTGACTGATTGTTTCTCCATTGTGATAGTTGATTGATGTCTTGATGTTGATAATAGATACAAATTTAAAACACTGATACATTTAATATAAATAAGTAACTAAGTAAGTGATATGTATCTGATGTGCAAAATTACACAGTACCTTACTTGACTATAGACCGACCGCTTTAATGAGTCTTCGCGAAGGTATCAATGAAAATGAAAAATGAAAATGAAAAAAATGTTTTATTCGATAACAGAATTAGTTTTGACAATATTGAGGTTGACTTCCCCTTTTAAGTGTAAAAACACCTGTGCCAGGAGAAGCCGCACTCCCTTAACTAGATTACATTAAATAAGCTTAACGATAAAAATGGAATCAATTTAAATGGAATATTCTGAAGATTTATTATGTATTGGTTCAATTCGTATCGTAATACCTACGTGGATTATGGCTATTTTAAAGCAAATAACCCACAGGTTATTTGCTTTGATATTGATAGGACTTTGTCGACACTTAATGTGCCTTTGATGGGGCAAGGCGGGGGACTCATTAAAGCGGTCGGTTTATAAGAGTCATTTAATTATTCATTAATGATGTGCACAAGTGATAATAACTGTACAAAGGCGGATATAAAGTCTAATGCTATAATTGTATGCGGAACCCGGTTTCGGTCCCTTAGTAAAACCTGGGACTGAAACGGGGTTCCGCATGCCCTAACTACAGTGTAGAATTAATCGTAAAAAACCGTCTATTATAACATTACACTTCTCGTTGTTCTTCAATATTTGCTATAAATAAGTTTTGATTCTTTGGTTTTTTGCTACGAATACTAATTAATTAAATTTACATGGTACTTAATAAATAGGGGTGGGTGTATTATTAGGTACACTTCTGCCTAACCCTTCGAAGACTACAGCCGTGATGTTATGAATAACATTTTCTTTGTGTTGTGCACAGTTTTACAATTAATAACAATTGTAGTTTAGTTTTTTCTCAGACCAACGTTGCTATCGAGGAAATAATCAAGATATTGAATATTTGAGCTTCTACAATATGTAAGGTGTGTCCAAACTTTGAGCGACATGCGGCGTTTGCAGGACACATTTTTGCCACGCTCTAGTTAGGATTAAACCGACCCATGTTTGCGAGGCAGTACTGCGTGGCATAGCCGAAACACGCCGCGCTCTTCAGTTGGCATCGGAACTAAAATGAAAGCATTTGCTTGTGTCGTGGCTCTGCTTATTATGCGAAAATTGCAAAGAAGGACTAAGAAAACACATCTTAAAGTAAGGAAATGCTGGATGAAACTACTTTATTAGCGGAGGATACAGTGTTTTTGATAAATAAATTCCGAAATTCATTACCTAAGACCACGGTTTTTAAGATTATCCTTGGAAGAGTTCGAACATTTACATTTGTGTAACTTGTCTGTTCTCTATTCCGTTCTCGTCTATCGGAACTTAAAAGACTTTTCATTTTAGACTTTAATTCCTTCTTGGGAAGATCTAAATTGTTGGCTATTTCATCCCTTAAGTCTTCACGTTTGTTTCTATTATGGTATTCTTTTTGTCGGGTATCCCATAACACATTAAAAGATCCATACATTTCGATCAAGCGATTCGACATTTCGTTGTCCATTTTGATAAGCAAGAATCAGAAATAGTTCCAAACACAATTACTGACGAATTTTAACTAAAAATGTTTGTATGCGGCAGGTAGACCGATGATTCGCGCGTAAATAAATGCTTATAGCGTTTGAGACATCAACAAAAGCCATTTTCTCCTTTTGGGCAATTTTTCAATAGATCCATTTCTTGGGCTTGGTCCTTAGTGGAGACCCTTGTGGTTCTGGTAGTCCCACTTCTTGTACCCTGGGATGACTCGAAACTCATGACGAAACCAGACTTTATGTTAAACCTGAAAATAAAACATTGCTATTAAAGTTGCACAGGGAAGGATGGACTTCACTCGGTATATGTAGTTATAATTTATTCAACGACGTAGTCATATCGTAACTGTTATGTTGATACGTAGAGACACAAGTGATACTTCTGACATCTATAAGCACACTGTTTAATTTGTAGGTTGAAGCAGGGCAGGTACGCAGCCCACGCACACATACACAATGTTGACACACACACATATATAACAATAACATTACCAGCCTATAATACTCCCACTGCTGGGACACCGTGAGAGGGAGTGGGCCATAATCCTGATGTCACATGTCTCCGAACGTTTGGCTCTAGGACATGCTGGTTTGTCTGGCATGCCTAAATTAAACTCATATATCTGAATGGTTGTTCATAATTCCGTCAGCGACCATAATAGTTGTTTTTTTACCTAAATTTTGTGCTGATTTTCGTTTTTAATATCGGATGTTAGAGTGTAATTGTTACTTGAAATCAACAATTTAATTTGTTGAGGTCTGCACCAGAATAGATTCAACCAAAACCAATGTTTTTGTTTTTTTTCCTATCTCTACATTATGCTCACATATAGAAACAACAATATTGTACCCAGGACTATTTAATATATATAACTTGATTTGAAAAGAGTGTCTTTGGAGTTTCTTGCCCATTCTTATCCATGAGATCTACTATTTTCAAATGGGCAACTACAGTCCATTCACAGTTATTATGCCTGTGGCGGGACTGTAGGTAGCTTATTTTTGACTATGCAAAAGTGCCTGTCACGGGTCTATTTGAAATAAATGCTTTTGAGTGAAATGAGTTTGAGTTTGAATGCCGTATAAAGTCTAATTCAGCCCAGCACAGCCCGGTCCAGCCCACAGCTCTGAAGACTCCCCAATGTTAATTACTCTCAACAGTTCATACAACTCACCTCTTACGTAGCTTCAGGTATATTCGTCTATTAAAAACAAATAAAAAGAATATGGCGACCCCGATGAGTAGGTTGTACGCGGTTGTCAAGATGAACACCCATAATAGCGTGTCAGGTGGAATGAGCTCCAGGAACCAACTGACTCCCATGAGCACCGATAACTTTATGTAGGTAGCGAATCTAAAAAACAAAGATGTAATTATGATAAGGCATTGATGGTAGGAAACAATGAAGGGACTGAGAAAGATGATCATAATGGCCAGAATGGGGCTGATTGGAGTATGCAAGAATATTTGCTGCCCCATCTGCAAATGCATGGCTACATAATAATTTGACGACACAGTGGCTATGCGATTGGCAGCTCCGCGTGTCGCGGGTGCAATCCCCGCACGGAGCAAATATTTGTATGACCTACAGGTAGTTGTTCCGGGTCTGGCTGTTTGTGTATGTGAGTTTAAAATGTTTGTAAACGCACCCACGATACAGGAGAAAATTCGTAGTCCTGAAAATTCGTAGTCCTGTTCGTAGTTATGTTGATAATGTTTAGAACATTATCAACATAACTCTGCTGCCGAGAAAACATATTTTTTAAAACGCACCGAGATACAGGAGAAATTCCTAATTTACACGAGATACAGGAGAATTTCCTAATTTAATGGATCAAATTCAAAAATCATTTAATATTTTATTTATTTAAACTTCATGTACAAAAGTGGTACATAGGCGGACTTAATGCCACAAGGCATTCTCTACCAGTCAACCTTTTATTTTTTTACGGATGGAAAATCATCAAATGACTTCTCCCGCTCTGGGTGGAGTGGGAGGGAGTGTCAGACTCTTACTGACTAAAACCCATCCATGTTCCTTCATTGCCCTTTGTGTTCCAGGGCCACGGTATCTCTTTCGAACAGTCCCGCAGCTCTACCAGTCAACCTTATAACCTTAATATCTCTTCACAAACCATGACTTAATAAATACATTTTAAAATGAAGGCTCTCAAGTTTGTGAGAGAGTGGTGCCTGCACTAGGTATAGGTATACCTGTACAGCAGATCACCAGGCTCTCACCACACGGTATTTAGGTTATATAAATATATATTTTTTTACATTTATTATAAGTAAAAATATTTAAAAAACACCATCATAGCTGCGGATTTTATAAAAATAGATGTTACAATGAGTGAGCGTTCAACGTCAACCGGGACAAATTAAGTATTTGTTTAGAATAAAGCAGTTCATAAATAGCATTTTATTGTTCTGTGTGAAGATAGGTATGTACCAATCAAAATGAGTCAGTGTAACATGTTATTAATACATGTAAAAAAGTATTACAAAGCTGCGGACGGACTCAAACTATACAATATTTTACAGCAGTGCTGCGTGACTCATTTTGCGCGTGGCCATGCTCGGAACAAACTACGCCATCTTGTTTTTTCAATAGTTTTCAGGCACAGTTTCATAAATTTTTACCAACAGCGCCTTCCCGACGGTATCGCTGAGGTTCCAAAAGATCCATTCATTGAACTGCGGGTCAATTACGTATTTTGCACAAACATAATTATTTAGATTTTTGTTTTGGCTTATTGTCAATTAGATATTAATGAACTTGAACGTAACTAAAGTCTATATGACCGGTGATTCAATTTTCCGCCCCCTAGATTCCTGGAAAGGCCGCCTTGTGACCTGACGATGAATATCACTTACTCGTCATATAACGTCTATTTTGGTTTCAAGAACAATGAGACAGAGAATTAGTGTCAACCAAGTCTGACTTTATTGGGAGTTCTTGTCAAATGTGGCAAACCAATTCTGAGGTCGAGTGAACAATTAAATTAATAAAAGTGCTTACCTATTTGTGTCCTGCAAGCTGCTTTTAGAATCTTGACATCTGTTAATTGCGCTTTTGATCATCCATATGTTGTAGACGGTCAATGAGAACAATATGATGTTAACGAAGATTATTACCCCTATTGGTATAATAAAATAATATCGAACACCTATCGCTGCAAAAAAAAGTATAAGTTACTGTTGTTTCTATGTAAAGCCTAGTTTTGTCAAATCTTCATAGCCCAATTCTAAAGGAATGATCTACTTCAGGAATTAAAACTTTCCTCAATAAAAATTACGCTGTCAAATGCAAGAACAAAAAAACTCTGCAGCTTTTTCAGAGTACATATTCAACATATGAATTTTTTTATACATTATAAAGGGTGACTGGTAATTAGAGTTCGATACTTAATTAAACTCGTGATTGTACTCATGACCTATCAGCTGTTAGCCGCGTTACGCCGTTCTGTCTCATTACTATCGTACCGTGCAACTGTGGGTAGGCAAGCTCGCTCCGTAAGTTATATTGTGGTAAAAGTGAATGAGTATAAAAATTGATTCTTTGGGAAAGTTGTTTGTTATTATGAGTACAATCACGTGTTTAAGTATCGGTCACGAATTACCAGTCACCCTATATATAAACATATAATTATCATACCAGAAACGAAGCAATCGTCGAAGGGTGGTTTGGTAATGTGCAGATTAGAAAGATCTATGTTGTCCAATGTTGTGACTATAGCAGTCATCAGAAGCGGGATACCCCAGGCATACAGACAGTACCACATGAACTTTACTCGCTCGCCTCGTCGGTTAATGTACACACACCTCTTGCGATGACCTCTGCGAGATAAAAAAAGAAAATTGTGAGACCACGATCAGACGGCTTGGATCAGCTGGGACTGTACCACCGTACCACACAAAATTTCAAAAATCCACCCCTACCGGAGCAAAAATCGGTTTAGAAACTTGAAATTAAGCACAAAACTTCTTTGAGAAAATCATAAAGATTGCTATGATACACATTTCAAAACAACCCTTGAAAGGGGGTTTTGAGCTGGAAGTGACAACTGCAGCAAGAAATGGTTTTTTATTATTTGGGGTCTCAGTTATAAAAATTCGAACGTGGTTGCTAGTCCTCACATTTTTCATACTCAACTACTTACAGCGCCTGCTCTCAATGTAAGTGTCGATAAAGTTATAATTTCTACAAAAGTGTTAGTATTTTAATGGATTAAAAGTATTTAAATTTAAACTTCAATTACCTTAATGACCACCAAACGTCGTAAGACATGACATTCAACCAAAAGAAACTTGAAATCGCAGCAAAATACATCATTGGAGCTAAAATAAAGATAAACATTAGACTTAGTTCTAATTATAGGACTGGTAAAAAATACTTAGATATGTATACAACGTGCCCCAAAATTCAACGATAGCAGGCACCAGGCGGACCTGGACTTCTCGAGAAAATCCCCCACAATCCTTAAAAATCCCAGAATGCCTTTAGTTTTGACACAAAGATCAATCAAAATTATTTCTAACAGTAAAATTTTAAAAGATTTTTACTTTCAGTCCACTTTCACTCATCGTGGTGTAAAAAAAACTATGGATGTAGTATCTATCCATTTCAGTTTTTTTTTAATTGGTAACCTAAGTACTTAAAAATCCCAGAATTTCACTCATTGTGGTACAAAAAAAGAAATAGTACGTATTTTATTTTTGTGGCTAGTTTCCCTAGAGTATTATATCATTTTGGAAACTCGATTAGTTGCGTCATTTAAAAAAAACCTTGCCATAGCGGTGTATATGTCACCTGAAGATAAAAAGATCCGCAAGTTTATAAATTTCCTAGGAAATGTATAAATAACCTATCCTAACCTAACCTAAAGTTTATAAATTTCCTAGGAAATTTAAAAACTTGCGGATCTTGTTATCTTCCGGTAGCATATATATTTTTTATGCCAGACAGTGAGTCCAATTCTGGGATTTTTAAGTACTTAGGTTGCCTATACAAAAAAAACTGAAATATTTGAAAAATTGTGAAGAAAATTGTGATTTCCGAAGGATTTCAAATTTTTTTTTTGTAATTAGAAAAAAAAATGTTTCTTTTTCTCGGGTAGTCATGACCAGGTCCACCCTCTGGTGCCCGTATATCGTTGAATTTTGGCACACGTTTGACGTTGTATATCTCATACAGGATAACATTATACAATAATTCACATTTCAAGGTTTGTATTTTTTTGTTGCAGGAAGCCCTATTTTTTCAAATAAAAGTAGCTTAAGTTACTCCTTATAACATCAGCTATCTGACAGTAAAAGTCCCGTCAAAATCGGAGATTAGCCGGAACAAACAGACAGACAGGAAAAAAAACTTTTTTTTTTAAAATACTTAATGGTTTTTTGTTGTAAATACCGTATATACTTTCATATGCATTCAGCAAAAAATTGTTATTTTGAAATTACAAACAGACACTTTAATTTTATTTATTTGTATAGATTGGGTATTTCATTGTTTTCCAAATGTTATCCTGAGCGTAATGGAAAATGATCAATGGATCAAAATTAGCCTGATTTAATAGAGATTTTTATTATACATCGAATGTTTTAGTTACGAAATATTTTTATAAAAACATTAATAATTAAAAAATATATCTTACATATAATTTTGCAGCGCTCCTTTGTCAATGATTCGTTGGTGAGCTGTATAACGATTTTTACTAAGAATGTGGCAAGCATGGACGAGGTGTAAGCCATCAGTACAAGGCCTATGAGGTTCTGGAGTTGGGGCAGTAAGAAGTACACCACAAGGACCAACACCAGGAAGAACGATGATATCAGCAACCCTGGAAATGAGAAACATAAATGGAGAGGAGTAACTGGCCCCGTGGTAGCGGTACTGACTTACGATTGGTAAGCCCTGAGTTCGAACCCAGGCGGGCGCATTACATTGTGTAATTTATTTCAACACCACTGCTCTCAAAACGGTGACGAAAAACATCGTGAGGAGACCGGCCATATGATAGAACTAAAATACCGAAAACATGTGATATAACCAATCCGGCACGATATCCCGTAGTAAGACTGGTTGTCTGACTGTCGGGACTCGAATCTGACTACTCGTAACCGTAGCATTATTATTCATTGTAATTTATTTCATCACCACTGCTCTCAAAACGGTGACGAAAAACATCGTTAAGAGGCCTATGATAGCACTAAAATACCGAAAACATGTGATATCTACCAATCCGGCACGATATCCCGTGGTAAGACTGGTTGTCTGATTTTCGGAACTCTGACAACTCGTAAACGGCATTGCCGGATATCAAAATTTAATATGAATGCTACCATATTAAATGTTGATATCCGGCAATGCCGTTAAATGTCGAACTGAACGAGTATGTTGCATGCTTGACTTTCGTAGAAGTTATTATGGCACAAATGCAAGTAGCTTACATTCCAAATGGCATGCAAGGTACTGTATCACTCACCTACTAACACAAATGACGATGTCATATCTTCATCTGCTGGAGCTGCGTTATATTCTCTCACGACGAGTTTAACTAGTGGTGTCCTATCAATGACAAGTAGTTTAAAATCTAAGCAATATTCCAGACTTTTAATGACAGACCATGAGTTCGATTCGCCTGTCTCTTGCATCCTTATCGATCCATCCTGTAAACATGAGAACGTTTTGTGACTCGATAAAGATAAAAAAAAAGATAAAAAAACTATTCGTAGTTATTCGTAAAGATATATTTGTGAATGAAAATGTGTGAAAAATGCAACAAAATCAAAAGTCGTGTATTCAATCAGCTGCTTGTTAACTTTTGTTAACTTGGTATCTTTTTTTACAATTTTGGTAGTAAACGACGACTTATAGTCGGGCCTACGCTGTCCCCCATACCTAAGTACAAATGCTGTAACCATGATAATATTGTAACACCAAATGATTTTGAAAAGTGTAACCATGGAGTTTCTTGCCGGTTCTTATAATTCTCCATAGGAAACAACCAACCCGAACCGTGCACCTTTTTGTCGACGTTTTATAAGTGCCCATCTGGGCCTATGTGAAATAAAACATTTTGATTTTGATTTTTTTATCCAAATCCTAGTAATTTAGCTGGGAAGAAGAAGTAGCAGTGGAGTAGTATAGTGGACCATTAGTCTATAACCAAGTGTGCTTCGAAAGACCTGTGGTAACTGCGTGATGCTCCAAAAACCTCGTAATATTCAAACTTTTTCTGCTTATGGCTTATATCTTCTAACAAAAGCATCCTATGTAAAAATTCTATCCATATACTTTTAAAGTAAACAAAATGAGGAACAATAAAATACAACCGTAGCTCTGTAAATACCAATAATACCCAAGATACAGCAATTCACCTTAGCCATGGCTGAGTTGGCTGAAGGCGACTTCGGAGGACAGTAAATGTAACTCCAGAGCCTCAATATGAGCCGTCTGACGAGTCTGGACTTTCTAAAAGTACACGAGTGACTCGCTAAATGCCTCAAGACCAATCTCAACTGAGACTAACTAACTACGGAGGAGATATTGTAATGAACAGCGTCTGCGCAATGCCATGTTCTTTCCTAGCTCTCAAAATCCGATGAGAGGAGAATACCAACAGACTAGAGAGGCGTAAATCAACGGTTTTATGTACTTTCTGAGGCACGGGGATATCACACCTCCAACTCCCATACTCTGGGCTGCTTTTGAAAAAGTCTTAATGGGAAAACCCAATAACACTGCCAGGCCTGGGAACGAACCCAAGACCCCACGAAATAGACAGGGTAGTCAAGTGGTAGGTAGGCCATACTAGGTACTAGGCACACACAGTATGACAGTATGATAGAAGGAGAACAATTGAATTGCAAGAAAAATATGCAGTATTACCAGTTGGGATATATGGCATGTATGGCAATATTGACGTGGTCAGTGTGAGTGGGTTAACAAAAAAAAAAAATATATCATGTTTTTCAACTGGTTGTAAACGGACCCTTCACGAAGTCGGCAACCAAGCATTCTCTGTACAATAAACTAAATACTTTACGCAAAAAATATTGCTGGCAAATGACTTTTTTTTGGGGTGAAAAATCACGTTTTACGGTAGGATTCAATGTAACGCACTGAAAACATTGTGCTGATGGATGGATTGAATAATACAGGGGTCGTGGAGGTGTTTAAAGTAAAAATCTTACATTAAATCAAGTATTAAAAAAAAATACTTGTGAAAAAGTTGGAACTTTGACCCCCAATATAACCGCAACAACTTCTTGTTGCGGTGATATTAGGGGTCTAGAACAAAACAAATATTGCAATGACGGGGACAACAAGAGCCTTTCGGCTTCGTTAAGGGTCTTATTGACCATTTATAGCTGTGCGATTTCACATATTACTGGAATCAAATAAAACAGCTCACAACTTAGGATCCAATAATGATAATATTTATCCGTGGTGCTAGGCAACTGGGCTTATCCCAGTTAGAAACGTCTGTTTGTGCCTATTTCCCTTGTTTTGTTCTGTCTCCTGCTGATATGGAGAGAAGGGGCAATTGTATTTTTCCAATTCCACCGCTATTTTTCAGATTAATTTTGTTGCGTGATTCAAGACAGTTATAGCGTTCCTTTGGGACTTCGTCGAGTTTCATTGTCTCGGCGCTTTTCTGGTGGTTGCCACCGTTGATTCTGGCTTTCAGGAGTTGCAGTGGTTTGGGAATGGTATGGCGGGCTTGTCCCAAAAAAAATAGCTGTGCGATTTCACCCCCCGTTACTCTTTGCTAGACTCCCCAGCAAAGAGTAAGTTAAGTTTTTTAAGGGTCGTAAAGTATTAAATACCTGCCCTCAAGAATCTATCAAATGCAAAAAGATGTTTCCAATTCCGATTCAAACTCCCTTAAAACAAAAAAAAATATCCAGCTTTAATAAATTGTAAATATAAATTACAAAAAATAAAAATAATTACCTCTAAAATGAAAAAAAGGTTTTTCATGAACTGCTCCGACGTGCAGTTTATATTTCTTTCATTTTTAATGAAAACAAAATCCTTTTTCGATTGCTTTTTAACACTTCCGTCCCACGAAAACAAAACAATCTTGGAATAGTCGACGTCTGAAATTAGCTTTGCAACCTTCTTAAATCTTTGAAACATTTTTATTGTATTGATGCAGTTTCCCTTCGGATTAAACATTTCGCCTTCACTGCAGCATTTCTCGATACACGTATTAGAGGAACACAATTTCGTCACACTGATTGGAGTATTGTTCATATTTCTGTAGTCATTATTGCACATAGTTTCAATGTCCACAGCACTTCTTGCAATACTTAACATTAAAAGAAGCGAAAAAGCTATATAGGATAACATTTTTCTACATTTAGTTATAATTATTAAATGTGAAACTTTGGCGACCTATTCCGTAAGCTCTGTTACAAGCAAACTGACCACGGTGCAATGAATAATGACAATGATACCGCTCGATTGCTTAAGATTGCAAAAAAAACGTCGAACTTTGCCCTTGACATTTGACACCAAACACTCGACGCGGCCGCCGTCATTATAACTTGATTTATAACCGACTCGAGTGGCCTAGCTCAGTTTTGTTTACTTTTTTGTGTAGACGATAAGATAAGAAAAGAAGTAACGTTTGTTATTTTGACAAAAGTAGTATGTATAATATTTTATATGAGACTAAAGTTAAGATCGAACATATTTTGCCGGTTTCAATCGAATAACGTGAAATTGTGAAGAAAATTGAGCGATAGGTATATAATTTTTCATCATTTTTATAAACTAGAATAGTTATTTAAACTATTGAACAAGAAACAATAGCGATTGTGATTGAAAATCTTCATTAAAAAAATAAAAGAATCCACACGCCGTTACACAATTCAATCTAGTTTTCCACTAAAACTAGATTGACAATCATGGCCGATTTACACAAAAACTATAACACTTAGAACAAAAATATACCTATGTTAAGAAACGCCAGTTTATTAGCTTTAAAAACAATATGAAAAGTTTTCCATAAGTATATAAACTCCCGAGGTATGTGACAAAAAACCCAAAGGCAGTTTTCATTTTGCTGAAAAAGGTAGCGATTTCAAATAAAATTACGACGACACTGTGCTCATTTAACCAGTCGCAATCATGTAATGGATAGATCTAATCCTATAATTTATTTTTATAGCTGAAAACGATTAAATATTGTTAGATTTATAATAAATTAAAACCTAATACTAACCACGACTTTCAATCGTAAAACTCGCGACACGGCCCAAAAAATTGCAAGATGGCGGCTGCAGAAGCTAGGGTTGCGTCTGACCAAATAATTTATTTTACATACCGGGTTAGAATAAAACTCCAAAATTAAAAAAAAATACTATATTTTAATAATGTTACGGAATTATAATAAAAAAATTAACATATACCTATACATATATTAAAAAAAATGAATAAAAAAGTGTCTTACTTTTTAATAATTGTTTATTAATAAGAAAAGAATATATTATTTATTAATTTTGGATTGTTTTTTTTTAAGAATTTATAAAAGTATTTAATTTTAATTTAAGGATGACATGTTTGTTCCGATTTGTATTATTGATTATTTTTTTTTTTTTTTTTTATTGACATTTTATATTTGATTTGATATGGCATAATATTTATAATTGCTTGTTGTGAATCTATGTGTGGCAATGGGTGATAATTACCTGAAAATAAATGAATTTATTATTATTATAAATATTTTTTTATTAAAAAATTATTTTTGTTTTAATAAAAAAAAATGTTTTTTTTTAATAAAAAAATGTTTTTTTTTAAATAAAAAAATGTTTTTTTTTATGAAAATTGTTTTCAATATTGGCTGGCGAGCTCTACAACAATAAGACGAGACAAGACGTTTCATGGAAAAAGTTAAAAAAACTATTTTTTTCGATTCGACGATTTTATTTTATTTTAACTTAAAATTAAAATAAAACCGGCTAAGTGCGAGTCGTACTCACACGCACACAGGGCACCAAAAAATATAATAAAAATATTTTGAAGGCTCATTCATATGTTGTATTGTATTACATTCAACAGCAAAACTAAATTTGTTTTGTTTTGATTTGTTTTCATAGCATGTTAATGAAAAAAAAGTTACTGCTGCAGTTTGATGAAAAAGTCCCATATCTCAAAAACTAAACATCAAATCTTATTCAAATCTCGTTGAAAGTTTTTTTTTACGTTCTACAATCCTACATTTTTTCTGAATTTTGAGAAGGTTAAGAACCCAGGAGTTTGAATCCCCAGCTGCAGGACGTAAGTCTAAAAATATTTGCATCTGCCAAGTCACACAGCACACGTCACCCGTCCCGATGTGACAGTCGAGGGGAGCAAACATACAAATTTATTCATGTAATACGATATCTAATTATAACCTAAACTGCATTATTTATGTAAGTGCCCACTCCTTTTATATGTTGCTATGCGATCGTCGGGCTATTTCATTATTTGCTACGACACCACGCAGCGAAACACGACGCCGACACCGTTACGTGTACAGTCATAGCTTAAGGTTTTTTTTTAATATGGATTAGTTTAATAGTGTATGAGATTATTTTGTGTATTTTATGTATGGGCCTTAGTTGCCTGAAAATAAAAAGATTATCATTATTATTTAGTTCGTGGGGCAAGTTTAGAAATCGCACGTCTTGACCTAAGAAGTTAAGAAGTATCTTATAGTCTGACTAGCTTATGCCCGCGGCTTCGCCCGCGTGGAGTTCGGGAATTGCCCACGGGATCTTACTTCTGGGATAATAAGTAATCTATTTATGTAAAGCAGATACATGGTTTTTATATAGTTGCTTATAACTTGCAAATATTAGTTCATAGTAATATCAATTAGGTACTTTACATATTGTTATGTGAATATTGATACCTTGGTTTGAGATTGGACACCGGTGACAACAATCAAATGATTAATTAGGAATCTATTTAAAGACATTAAACTTTTACATAACATTTAATATCGATGTCGTGTATCACGAGCCAACGCAAAAATCTGTGGAATAAACCATATTTACAGACGTCTTCCTCAGAAAAATCCTACCTACTTACTTAATAGGTAAATACTCCCGTGCCCCGCACGCCCTGCGCGCCATGCGCCCGTCTACGTGAGCTTCGAAGCCCTATTTGACTCTGTTGGGGGATGATTTTGATTTTTGAAAAAACTGTGATACACGTATCTCATAATTTTAATTGAAAAGTATGTATACAAATTTTCAAGTCAATCGACTCAGAGAATAAAAAGTTTCACAGAAAGTTTCCCATTTCACCCTCTTAGGGGTGGAATTAAAAAAACTGTTTCTTAGCAGATACTTACTCTTCACAAAGAACGCACCCTCCAAATTTTATGTCTCTAGAACCAGCCGATTGGGCTGTGCGTTGATGTATCAGTCAGCCAGTCGACAGTGAATTCTTAAATTGGGGGATGATTTTGGAAAAACTGTGATACATGTATCTCATAATTTTATCTGAAGAGTATGTACACAAATTTTCAAGTCAATCGACTGCGAGAATAAAAAAATTCATAGAAAATTCAACACCCCATTTCACCCTTTCAGGGGTGGAATTTCGAAAAACCCCTTCTTAATGAATATCTACTCTTTACAAAGAATACACGCTCCAAATTTCATGACTCTAGAACCAGCGGATTGGGCTGTGCGTTGATATATCAGTCAGCCAATCAAGACATTAAATTTTTAAATTGGGGGATGTTTTTGGAAAAACTGTGATACCCGTATCTCATAATTTTATCTGAAAAGTATGTACACTAATTTTCAAGTCAATCGACTGCGAGAATAAAAAGTTTCATAGAAAACTCAACACCCCATTCCACCCTCTTAGAGGTGGAATTTCCAAAAACCCTTTCTTAATGAATACCTACTCTTTACAAAGAATACACGCTCCAAATTTTATGTCTCTAGAACCAGCCGATTGGGCTGTGCGTTGATGTCTCAGTCAGCCAGTCGACATTGAATTCTTAAATTGGGGGATGATTTTGGAAAAACTGTGATACATGTATCTCCTAATTTTATTTGAAGAGTATGTACACAAATTGTCAAGTCAATCGACTGCGAGAATAAAAAAAACATAGAAAATTCAACACCCCATTTCACCCTCTTAGGGGTGGAATTTCGAAAAACCCTTTCTTAGTGAATACCTACTCTTTACAAAGAATACACGCTCGAAATTTCATGTCTCTAGAACCAGCGGATTGGGCTGTGCGTTGATATATCAGTCAGCCAATCAAGACATTAAATTTTTAAATTGGGGGATGATTTTGGAAAAACTGTGATACACGTATCTCATAATTTTATCTGAAAAGTATGTACACAAATTTTCAAGTCAATCGACTGCGAGAATAAAAAGTTTCATAGAAAATTCAACACCCCATTTCACCCTCTTAGGGGTGGAATTTCGAAAAACCCTTTCTTAGTGGATACCTACCCTTCACAAAGAATACACCCTCCAAATTTCATGTCTCTAGGACCAGCGGTTTGGGCTGTGCCCATATATCAGTCAGTCAGTCAGGACTTTGAATTTTATATATATAGATAACTCTTCTGAGATCGTTTTGATATCTAGTGTAATCATAATAATTTAGATTGCTTCTTAGTTAATTGTATTTGGCTGAGATCAAAGGAATATGCTACTAGGAAGGAGGTGACTGCTGAGATGAAAAATAGAGAAGTATGAAAGAAGAAGACATGCTGCGCCGACCCCAAATAAATTGGAAATTGCAGGAGCATGATGGATGATGACCTAGTTAATTTTATGTATGAACTGAATTCTAATGTAAATTAAGTTGTTTTCAGAATTACTAGAATTATTCATGAGGAAACTGATTGTCGTGGTTGGTTATTACGGTTATTTTTACTAAAAGGTATATTAAATTATATTTTCGGAAATTAATCTGCAAATTCAGGACAGATATTGTATCTAAGAGATTTTAATGAGAAAAAAATACACGCGGCCCTCCGCTGTGTGATTACCAGTGTGGATGGAATCAATTTGTTGAAAACGCTTCACTCTGTGAGTACTCCCACGGACGAGAAACATTTGAGGTGAGTAGACATTGAAGTTTCGTATGGGACGGCCGATTAATTTTTCGCGATTACGATGTTGGACTCATGGAGATATTGGTTCAATTTGATGGTCTACACCACTCTCTTAAATATGATCAAAACTTTCTAACACTTGTTGTATAGGAAAATATAATAATTAATGTATTTAATGTGCGACAACAAAATACCCAAGCATCATAAAAATAAACAAGAATGGGTATGTAAAACAGGAAAATAATAATATATTCAATCAAAATCCCTAATTTCCTTAACAATTCAAGTGTCGACTAAAGGTCGCTCGTCATCAACTAGTCGTCCATCCAATGTAAGCAAGCAACCGAACCGGCTCAGCAGCGCCGCGTTCGGGTCTCATCCAATCTCTCCTATGTATGTATGTCCAAATGCTCTTAAAAGACACAAAATCAGTAACGCTTTTTAATTTTAATATTGCATAAAGCTTAATCAGCCTGTAATATTCCCAATGCTGCTGTACAGGGTGTTACGGACCCTCCGCAAACTGACATACAGGGTGCATTCAGCTCCTTATTTTGAATCATGTCCCATCGGAATTTTTCTCAGGATTTTTTTTATTTTTTTATCGTTTTTTCAGTAACTATTATCCTAACCTTTATTTCAATGAAAAATTACATTCTCTGTACGCAGCACTCAATTTATGTCAATAATACGGTTAAAAAAACAGAAAAAATTAACAATGGATATTCAAATACTGTAACGAACGACGCGTAAAATCCGTCGTTCATTCCTGCCTAGCTATAGAGTTCATTGAACTCGTCGTCGCGGCTGCCGTTCACCACGGTAACGATACATTGCGTATGAGGAAATAAAACAAATCAAATTTATTGGATTCCCATAATGTTCTTGAAATAATTTCTTGTACCGGTCCGGATCATCTTAGTATGGTGTACTGAATTCGCCCCATCAGTCTGAGGAGGCGGCCCCTACTAATCCACCACGCTGTCTTCGAATTTTCGGTTCTTTGGCATGCCGGTTTCCTCAAGAGGTTTTCCTTCACCGTTTTGAGAGCATTGGTGATAGAATAAAATAATACAAATTAATGCGCCTGCATCGGTTCGAACCCACGACCAGTCGTAAGTCGGTTGGCGTTACCACTGGTCCACTACTGCTCTTTATTCAAATTAGGAAAGGTCTCTAAGTTATAACTGTATCATCTGCCTAGCTTTTTCCCAACAATTTTGAGGTCGGCTTCCGGTCTAATTGGATGCAGCTGAATACCAGCATTTTACAAGGAGCGACTGCCTATCTGACCTCCACAACCCAGTTAGTACTGGGTGAAACGATACCCTAAGACGATAAGACTGGTTGTCAGACTTTCGGGCCACTGACTACCTGTAACGACTGTCAAAGATCTACAAATGATAGCCGGGACCAACGGCTTAGGGTGGAAACGCCAGGGTATCCCGCAAAATTCAAATTTTCTTGTTGAAAAATGAGTCGCGCAAGTAAAACGTTTGTAGTAACAGAATTATAATAATTAAAATCATTAACGCATTCGTCAATAACTATTTCATGAAAAAGTCATTCAGTGGGGTTAAATGAACTTAGAGGGTTGTATTGATGATTTTAATGATTGCGACTCATTTTTCATCAACATGCAACCTGACACTGACCTGCAAATTGCAAAAAACGTAAGAAAATTTGAATTTCGCGCTTCCATCTAAACGTGCTCTCTGAGGCACGGAAGAAACTCTGCATGTGATGGGTGGTCACCCATATAAGGAACAACCAAGGCAAGCACGGCTTAACCTGAAGATTGACCCGAGCGGCTGTTATTATTTAGCCACGAGCTCCTAAGTTATATGCGTGTATACGGTAACTAAAACCACTATCACTGAAATAATTTTTGAAATCGGCTGAGTAGTTTCAGGGATTACCTTCTACATAGATACGTACAAACTGATATAAATGGTTTAAATGACTGTACCTGTATCGTATAATACAATATAAGGTTTTTTTTATAAGTGAGTCTATTTAATGAATTCTATAGGTACTGATTATACGTAACATCAATTTGATTTCATTACTTTGTGAAAATTTTCGTCGTTTTGCCAAGCCAATCTAAACTTTATTATTCAAAAATCAATCATGTATTCCAGAACAAGATACAAAAAATGAATTAAATAAAAATAATACATTTTATTAAAAACACTTTCTTTAAGTACACAGATAGATATTTAACTGTTACGAGTTCTATCTAACATCACTGTACAACAAACATTTCTTAAATAAATCTGCACATAAAGAAACAAAATCGCCCTACTACTTGTTAACAAATCTAAAGTTACACAAAAATCGACCTTATGCCTATCAGCATTACGCTCTAGATAGCTTTTCTGCAAATACATAAAAAATGCACAACAACGAAGTCTTCGTTTGGAGCGCTACGGTGTTGCTACGGGTGCTACGGGATTGCTACGAATGCTGCTACGCTGCTACGAGAAGTAACCGCAAAGACCGACGCAGGAAATATCCTTCTACATCGCTTTCATACAATCATTTTGTATGAACCATCATCACTTACTATTATGTAGACACTTGCTTTATGGTATGCGGCACGATGTGGTTGTAAAACGGGGTGGGAGGGACACTGACGCGAAAATGTTTACCACGTATTCAGTACATCATTCTGGGCCCAAAAATCACCTGTTTCATACATTTTGACCGTGTAGGTATTGCACTTTTGTAGAAAACAGCTGTTTTTTTAATAAACGATGAAAATTTTTCTATGTGGGGGGGGCTCAGCGTGAGGTACTGATTACGTTTTAACCGTTTTCGCGTCGGTGTCCCTTCCAACTCCTATATTGGGTTTACCTTTTTTTTTTCGGATGGGAAACCATCAAATAACCCCCTCCGCTCTGGGCGGAGTGGAAAGGAGTGTCAGACTTTTACTGACTAAAACCCATCCATGTTCCTTCTTTGCCCTTTGTGTTCCAGGGCCGCGGTAACTCTTTCGAGCAGTCCCGCAGCCTCGGATATTGGGTTTACCTTAAAGTTCACTAATCGTCTTCAAGCTAAGCTTACTACCCTGTGCCATGGCTAAACTAAGTTTCTCGTGCTATGCTTCACCATGACAACATGTTTAGAACGTAAACTTATACTGTCACTTACGGGATATCTTCCGTGATTGTTTCATTATTTTGAGGTCCCTATATTTCGACGCTGTTGCAAGCGTGGGTTGACTGGAGAATGCGGGTGGAAGGAAAATAAATTGTTAAGAGCAGACAAATCCGTCTACCCTCTTTATTAGTCTTTTGCTAAGCGCACTACTGGAACTCGACACTAAGTCACGGTAAAACACACTCACAAAATCACCAGGTTTTGTGGAGTCAAAATAAATGAACAATCACGGAACATATCCTGTAAGTGACAGTATAAGTTTAGTTGTAAACCGTGAAAGCTTGAAACAACGTTAAAAACGTGCTGTCAGCGTGAAACAAGGGGTCAAGATGCTAACAACCAGCGTGACTGATTGTTTCTCCATTGTGATAGTTGATTGATGTCTTGATGTTGATAATAGATACAAATTTAAAACACTGATACATTTAATATAAATAAGTAACTCAGTAAGTGATATGTATCTGATGTGCGAAATTACACAGTACCTTACTTGACTATAGACCGACCGCTTTAATGAGTCTTCGCGAAGGTATCAATTTAAATGGAATATTCTGAAGGTTGATCACGTATTGGTTCAATTCGTATAGTAATAATACCTACGTGGATTATGGCTATTTTAAAGCAAATAACCTGTGGGATATTGATAGGACTTTGTGGACACTTAATGTGCCTTTGATGGGGCAAGGCGGAGGACTCATTAAAGCGGTCGGTTTATAAGAGTCATTTAATTATTCATTAATGATGTGCACAAGTGAAAATAACTGCAGAAAGGCGGATATAAAGTCTAATGCTATAATTGCATGCGGAACCCGGTTTGGGTCCCTTAGTAACCTGGGACTGAAACGGGGTTCCGTAACTATAGTGTAGAATTAATCGTAAAAACCGTCTATTATAACATTATACTTCTCGTTTTTCTTCAATGTTTGCTATGAGTAAGTTTTGATTCTTTGGTTTTTTGCTACGAATACTAATTAATTAATATTAAATTAAATTTACATGGTACTTAATAAATAGAACTTAAAAGATAACTGGCGAAATGTGGGTATATTATTAGGTACACCTCTGCCTAACCCTTCGAAGACTATAGCCGTGATGTTATGAATAACATTTTCTTTGTGTTGTGCACAGTTTTACAATTAATAACAATTGAATAACGAACGCGCCTAAGTTTTTTCTCAGAGCAACGTTGCTATCGAGGAAATAATCAAGATATTGAATATTTGAGCTTCTACAATATGTAAGGTGTGTCCAAACTTTGAGCGGCAGCGACATGCGGCGTTTGCAGGACACATTTTTGCCACGCTCTAGTTAGGATTAAACCGACCCATGTTTGCGAGGCAGTACTGCGTGGCATAGCCGAAACACGCCGCGCTCTTCAGTTGGCATCGGAACTAAAATGAAAGCATTTGCTTGTGTCGTGGCTCTGCTTATTATGCGAAAATTGCAAAGAAGGACTAAGAAAAAACATCTTAAAGTAAGGAAATGCTGGATGAAACTACTTTATTAGCGGAGGATACAGTGTTTTTGATAAATAAATTCCGAAATTCATTACCTAAGACCACGGTTTTTAAGATTATCCTTGGAAGAGTTCGAACATTTACATTTGTGTAACTTGTCTGTTCTCTATTCCGTTCTCGTCTATCGGAACTTAAAAGACTTTTCATTTTAGACTTTAATTCCTTCTTGGGAAGATCTAAATTGTTGGCTATTTCATCCCTTAAGTCTTCACGTTTGTTTCTATTATGGTATTCTTTTTGTCGGGTATCCCATAACACATTAAAAGATCCATACATTTCGATCAAGCGATTCGACATTTCGTTGTCCATTTTGATAAGCAAGAATCAGAAATAGTTCCAAACACAATTACTGACGAATTTTTACTAAAAATGTTTGTGTGCGGCAGGTAGACCGATGATTCGCGCGTAAATAAATGCTTATAGCGTTTGAGACATCAACAAAAGCCATTTTCTCCTTTTGGGCAATTTTTCAATAGATCCATTTCTTGGGCTTGGTCCTTAGTGGAGACCCTTGTGGTTCTGGTAGTCCCACTTCTTGTACCCTGGGATGACTCGAAACTCATGACGAAACCAGACTTTATGTTAAACCTGAAAATAAAACATTGCTATTAAAGTTGCACAGGGAAGGATGGACTTCACTCGGTATATATAGTTATAATTTATTCAACGACGTAGTCATATCGTAACTGTTATGTTGGTACGTAGAGACACAAGTGATACTTCTGACATCTATAAGCACACTGTTTAATTTGTAGGTTGAAGCAGGGCAGGTACGCAGCCCACGCACACATAAACAATGTTGACACACACACATATATAACAATAACATTACCAGCCTATAATATTCCCACTGCTGGGACACCGTGAGAGGGAGTGGGCCATAATCCTGATATCACATGTCTTCGAACGTTTGGCTCTAGGACATGCTGGTTTGTCTGGCATGCCTAAATTAAACTCATATCTGAATGGTTGTTCATAATTCCGTCAGCGACCATAATAGTTGTTTTTTTACCTAAATTTTGTGCTGATTTTCGTTTTTAATATCGGATGTTAGAGTGTAGTTGTTACTTGAAATCAACAATTTAATTTGTTGAGGTCTGCACCAGAATAGATTCAACCAAAACCAATGTTTTTGTTTTTTTTCCTATCTCTACATTGTGCTCACATATAGAAACAACAATATTGTACCCAGGACTATGTAATATATATAACTTGATTTGAAAAGAGTGTCTTTGGAGTTTCTTGCCCATTCTTATCCATGAGATCTACTATTTTCAAATGGGCAACTACAGTCCATTCACAGTTATTATGCCTGTGGCGGGACTGTAGGTAGCTTATTTTTGACTATGCAAAAGTGCCTGTCACGGGTCTATTTGAAATAAATGCTTTTGAGTGAAATGAGTTTGAGTTTGAATGCCGTATAAAGTCTAATTCAGCCCAGCACAGCCCGGTCCGGCCCACAGCTCTGAAGACTCCCCAATGTTAATTACTCTCAACAGTTCATACAACTCACCTCTTACGTAGCTTCAGGTATATTCGTCTATTAAAAACAAATAAAAAGAATATGGCGACCCCGATGAGTAGGTTGTACGCGGTTGTCAAGATGAACACCCATAATGTCGTGTCAGGTGGAATGAGCTCCAGGAACCAACTGACTCCCATGAGCACCGATAACTTTATGTAGGTAGCGAATCTAAAAAAAAAAGATGTAATTATGATAAGGCATTGATGGTAGGAAACAATGAAGGGACTGAGAAAGATGATCATAATGGCCAGAATGGGGCTGATTGGAGTATGCAAGAATATTTGCTGCCCCATCTGCAAATGCATGGCTACATAATAATTTGACGACACAGTGGCTATGCGATTGGCAGCTCCGCGTGTCGCGGGTGCAATCCCCGCACGGAGCAAATATTTGTATGACCTACAGGTAGTTGTTCCGGGTCTGGCTGTTTGTGTATGTGAGTTTAAAATGTTTGTAAACGCACCCACGATACAGGAGAAAATTCGTAGTCCTGAAATTAGGAATTTCTCCTGTATCTCGGTGCGTTTTAAAAAATATGTTTTCTCGGCAGCAGAGTTATGTTGATAATGTTTAGAAATGGATCAAATTCAAAAATCATTTAATATTTTATTTATTTAAACTTCATGTACAAAAGTGGTACATAGGCGGACTTAATGCCACAAGGCATTCTCTACCAGTCAACCTTTTATTTTTTTACGGATGGAAAATCATCAAATGACTTCTCCCGCTCTGGGTGGAGTGGGAGGGAGTGTCAGACTCTTACTGACTAAAACCCATCCATGTTCCTTCATTGCCCTTTGTGTTCCAGGGCCACGGTATCTCTTTCGAACAGTCCCGCAGCTCTACCAGTCAACCTTATAACCTTAATATCTCTTCACAAACCATGACTTAATAAATACATTTTAAAATGAAGGCTCTCAAGTTTGTGAGAGAGTGGTGCCTGCACTAGGTATACCTGTACAGCAGATCACCAGGCTCTCACCACACGGTATTTAGGTTATATAAATATATATTTTTTTACATTTATTATAAGTAAAAATATTTAAAAAACACCATCATAGATAGCTGCGGATTTTATAAAAATAGATGTTACAATGAGTGAGCGTTTAACGTCAACCGGGACAAATTAAGTATTTGTTTAGAATAAAGCAGTTTATAAATAGCATATTATTGTTCTGTGTGAAGATAGGTATGTACCAATCAAAATGAGTCAGTGTAATATGTTATAAATACATGTAAAAAAGTATTACAAAGCTGCGGACGGTCTCAAACTATACAATATTTTACAACAGTGCTGCGTGACTCATTTTGCGCGTGGCCATGCTCGGAACAAACTACGCCATCTTGTTTTTTCAATAGTTTTCAGGCACCGTTTCATAAATTTTTACCAACAGCGCCTTCCCGACGGTATCGCTGAGGTTCCAAAAGATCCATTCATTGAACTGCGGGTCAATTACGTATTTTGCACAAACATAATTATTTAGATTTTTGTTTTGGCTTATTGTCAATTAGATATTAATGAACTTGAACGTAACTAAAGTCTATATGACTGGTGATTCAATTTTCCGCCCCCTAGATTCCTAGAAAGGCCGCCTTGTGACCTTACGATGAATATCACTTATGCGTCATATAACGTCTATTTTGGTTTCAAGAACAATGAGACAGAGAATTAGTGTCAACCAAGTCTGACTTTATTGGGAGTTCTTGTCAAATGTGGCAAACCAATTCTGAGGTCGAGTGAACAATTAAATTAATAAAAGTGCTTACCTATTTGTGTCCTCCAAGCTGCTTTTAGAATCTTGACATCTGTTAATTGCGCTTTTGATCATCCATATGTTGTAGACGGTCAATGAGAACAATATGATGTTAACGAAGATTATTACCCCTATTGGTATAATAAAATAATATCGAACACCTATCGCTGAAAAAAAAAGTATGTTCAGTAACTGTGGTTTCTGTGTAAAGACCAGTTCTGTCAAATCTTCATAGCCCAATTCTAAAGGAATGAGCTACTTCAGGAATTAAAACCTTCCTCAATAAAAATTACGCTGTCAAATGCAAGAACAAAAAAACACTGCAGCTTTTTCAGAGTACATATTCATCATATTCATTTTTTTATACATTATAAAGGGTGACTGGTAATTAGAGTTCGATACTTAATTAAACTCGTGATTGTACTCATGACCTATCAGCTGTTAGCCGCGTTACGCCGTTCTGTCTCATTACTATCGTACCGTGCAACAGTGGGAAGGCAGAGCAAGCCCGCTCCGTAAGTTTTATTGTGGTAAAAGTGAATGAGTATAAAAATTTTTTCTTTGGGAAAGTTGTTTGTTATTATGAGTACAATCACGTGTTTAAGTATCGGTCACTAATTACCAGTCACCCTATATATAAACATACAATTATCATACCAGAAACGAAGCAGTCGTCGAAGGGTGGTTTGGTAATGTGCAGATTAGAAAGATCTATGTTGTCCAATGTTGTGACTATAGCAGTCATCAGAAGCGGGATACCCCAGGCATATAGACAGTACCACATGAACTTCACTCGCTCGCCTCTTCGGTTAATGTACACACACCTCTTGCGATGACCTCTGCGAGATAAAAAAAGAAAATTGTGAGACCACGATCAGACGGCTTGGATCAGCTGGGACTGTACCACCGCACCACACAAAATTTCAAAAATCCACCCCTACCGGAGCAAAAATCGGTTTAGAAACTTGAAATTAAGCACAAAACTTCTTTGAGAAAATCATAAAGATTGCTATGATACACATTTCAAAACAACCCTTGAAAGGGGGTTTTGAGCTGGAAGTGACAACTGCAGCAAGAAATGGTTTTTTATTATTTGGGGTCTCAGTTATAAAAATTCGAACGTGATTGCTAGTCCTCACATTTTTCATACTCAACTACTTACAGCGCCTGCTCTCAATGTAAGTGTCGATAAAGTTATAATTTCTACAAAAGTGTTAGTATTTTAATGGATTAAAAGTATTTAAATTTAAACTTTAATTACCTTAATGACCACCAAACGTCGTAAGACATGACATTCAACCAAAAGAAACTTGAAATCGCAGCGAAATACATCATTGGAGCTAAAATATAGATAAACATTAGACTTAGTTCTAATTATAGGACTGGTAAAAAATACTTGTATATGTATACAACGTGCCCCAAAATTCAACGATAGCAGGCACCAGGCGGACCTGAACTTCTCGAGAAAATCCACCACAATCCTTAAAAATCCCAGAATGCCTTTAGTTTTGACACAAAGATCAATCAAAATTATTTCTAACCGTAAAATTTTAAAAGATTTGTACTTTCAGTCCACTTTCACTCATCGTGGTGTAAAAAAACTATGGATGTAGTATCTATCCATTTCAGTTTTTTTTGAATCGGTAACCTAAGTACTTAAAAATCCCAGAATTTCACTCATTGTGGTACAAAAAAAGAAATAGTTCGTGTTTTATTTTTGTGGCTAGTTTTCCTAGAGTATTATAGCATTTTGGAAACTCGATTAGTTGCGTCATTTAAAAAAACCTTGCCATAGCGGTGTATATGTCACCTGAAGATAAAAAGATCCGCAAGTTTATAAATTTCCTAGGAAAAGCGATGGTCCAAAAATTTTCAACAGCATTATATTAATAATAATAATCATAGGACAATAATAAATATAACTAGCGATCAATAACTAGCGCAATAGGCACATACCACGTAAAACTTGCAAGGTCCTACTGTTGCGAACATATTAGAGGAACTGGGGTTTTTTCAATTGAAGTTTTTAGACACCCCGAAAGGATAAATATTAATAACGAAGAAAGTACATTAATTAGGTGTCGAATCCATTCCAGGCACGTCGGGACAAGAACATATTACTGTTATGTTTTATATAACACGAATAGGATTTCGGAATACTGTTGCAGCTGTATTCATGGTCGCCGCACATTGGGCAGTTGTGCCCACATAATAAGCATTATACATTATTATTGTATATTATCTGGCCTGGGCCAGGTACCAAGACGACCTTATGCAACCTGCTGGGTTCTTAGATGATATATTAATAGACATTGAAAATAATTGAAATAAATATTTTTCCCACAGTATTTGTTTTTTTTTAAATAAGCGACTGAAAAAATAAATAATCTGAGACAAAATAGGCACATTCAACTGTAAAAAGATTTCACGACAAAAGTATCTTGACATATGATTTACAAGCTGTGAAATATAAGATTTAATACTTGATAGGTTCATATAATCGCTACTTATATTTATTATTGTCCTATGATTATTATTATTAATATATTGCTGTTGAAAAAACTGATAAAAATAACAAGTTATTCATTATTAATATATTGCTGTTGCAAAAACTGGTAAAAATAATCAGTTATTCATGATTTTTCCAATGTACTTTGTTAGCCTATAACTTTTATATCCCATGGATATGGGCATAATTTTTTCGGTGGGGTAAATTGTGCATTTTAATAAAGCTATTGATACCAGATTTGTCTAAATCGACTCTGGGTTTTTGGTCCATACATTTTTGGACCATCACTTTTATAAATAACCTATCCTAACCTAACCTAAAGTTTATAAATTTCCTAGGAAATTTATAAACTTGCGGATCTTGTTATCTTCCGGTAACATGTATACTTTTTTATGCCCGACAATGAGTCCAATTCTGGGATTTTAAAGTACTTAGGTTGCCGATCCAAAAAAAAACTGAAATATTTGAAAAATTGTGAAGAAAATTGTGATTTCCGAAGGATTTCAAATTCTTTTTTTGTAATTAGAAAAAAAAAATGTTTCTTTTTCTCGGGTAGTCATGACCAGGTCCACCCTCTGGTGCCCGCTTATCGTTGAATTTTGGCACACGTTTGACGTTGTATAACTTATACAGGATAACATTACACAATAATTTGGATCTGATTTTGTTAACTTTTCATTTCACACATAGGTACATCACATTTCAAGGTTTTTTTTTGTTCCAGAAAGCCCTATTTAAAAAAAATAAAAGTAGCGTAAGTTACTCCTTATAACATCAGCTGTCTGCCAGTAAAAGTCCCGGCAAAATCGGAGATTAGCCGGAACAAACAGACAGACAGACAAAATTTTTAAATAATGCTTTTTGTTGTTGTAAGTACCGTATATGCTTTCATATGCATTCAGTATTTCATTGTTTTCCGAATGTTATCTTGAACGTAATGGAAAATGATCAAATTTTTATTATACGTCGAATGTTTTAGTAACGAAATATTTTATAAAAACATTATTAATTAAAAAAATATATCTTACATATAATTTTGCAGCGCTCCTTTGTCAATGATTCGTTGTTGAGCTGTAGAACGATTTTTACTAAGAATGTGACAAGCATGGACGAGGTGTAAGCCATCAGTACAAGGCCTATGAGGTTCTGGAGTTGGGGCAGCAAGAAGTACACCACAAGGACCAACAGCAGGAAGAACGATGATATCAGCAACCCTGGAAATGAGAAATATAAATGGAGATGACTGGCCCCGTGGTAACGGTACCGACTTACGATTGGTAAGCCCTGAGTTCGAACCCAGGCGGGCGCATTACATTGTGTAATTTATTTCATCACCACTGCTCTCAAAAAGGTGACGAAAAACATCGTGAGAAGACATGTGATAGAACTAAAATACCGAAAACATGTGATATCTACCAATCCGGCACGATATCCCGTGGTAAGACTGGTTGTCTGACTGTCGGGACTCGAATCTGACTACTCGTAACCGTAGCATTCATAAATTTTGATGTCCGGCAATGCCGTTAACTGTCGAACTCAACGAGTATGTTGCATGCTTGACTTTCGTAGAAGTTATTATGGCACAAATGCAAGTAGCTTACATTCCAAATGGCATGCAAGGTACTGTATCACTCACCTACTAACACAAATGACGATGTCATATCTTCATCTGCTGGAGCTGCGTTATATTCTCTCACGACGAGTTTAACTAGTGGTGTCCTATCAATGACAAGTAGTTTAAAATCTAAGCAATATTCCAGACTTTTGATGACAGACCATGAGTTCGATTCGCCTGTCTCTTGCATCCTTATCGATCCATCCTGTAAACATGAGAACGTTTTGTGACTCGATAAAGATAAAAAAAAGAAAAAAAAACTATTCTTAGTTATTCGTAAAGATATTTTTGCGAATGAAAATGTGTGAAAAATACAACAAAATCAAAAGTCGTTTATTCAATCAGCTGTTTGTTAACTTTTGTTAACTTGGTATCTTTTTTTACAACTTTGGTAGTAAACAACGACTTATTGTCGGCCTACGCTGTCCCCCATACCTAAGTACAAATGCTGTAACCATGATAATATTGTAACACCAAATGATTTTGAAAAGAGTAACCATGGAGTTTCTTGCCGGTTCTTATAATTCTCCATAGGAAACGACCAACCCGAACCGTGCACCTTTTTGTCAACGTTTTATAAGTGCCCATCTGGGCCTATGTGAAATAAAATATTTTGATTTTGATTTTTTTTATTCAAATCCTAGTAATTTAGCTGGGAAGAAGAAGTAGCAGTGGAGTAGTATAGTAGACCATTAGTCTATAACCGAGTGTGCTTCGAAAGACCTGTGGTAACTGCGTGATGCTCCAAAAACCTCGTAATTTTCAAACTTTTTCTGCTTATGGCTTATATCTTCTAACAAAAGCATCCTATGTAAAAATTCTATCCATATACTTTTAAAGTAAACAAAATGAGGAACAATAAAATACAACATAAAAATCTTACATTAAATAAAGTATTAAAAAAAAAAACTTGTGAAAAAGTTGGAACTTTGACCCCCAATATAACCGCAACAACTTCTTTTTGCGGTGATATTAAGGGTCTAGAACAAAACAAATATTGCAATGACGACATTTATAGCTGTGCGATTTCACATATTACTGGAATCAAATATAACAGCTCACAACTTAGGATCCAATAATGATAATATTTATCCGTGGTGCTAGGCAACTGGGCTTATCCCAGTTAGAAACGTCTGTTTGTGCCTATTTCCCTTGTTTTGTTCTGTCTCCTGCTGATATGGAGAGAAGGGGCAATTGTATTTTTCCTATTCCACCGCTATTTTTCAGATTAATTTTGTTGCGTGATTCAAGACAGTTATAGTGTTCCTTTGGGACTTCGTCGAGTTTCATTGTCTCGGCGCTTTTCTGGTGGTTGCCACCGTTGCTTCTGGCTTTCAGGAGTTGCAGTGGTTTGGGAATGGTATGGCGGGCTTGTCCCAAAAAAAATAGCTGTGCGATTTCACCCCCCGTTACTCTTTGCTAGACTCCCCAGCAAAGAGTAAGTTAAGTTTTTTAAGGGTCGTAAAGTATTAAATACCTGCCCTCAAGAATCTATCAAATGCAAAAAGATTTTTCCAATTCCGATTCAAACTCACTTAAAACAAAAAAAATATCCAGCTTTAATAAATTATAAATATAAATTACAAAAAATAAAAATAATTACCTCTAAAATGAAAAAAAGGTTTTTCATGAACTGCTCCGACGTGCAGTTTATATTTCTTTCATTTTTAATGAAAACAAAATCCTTTTTCGATTGCTTTTTAACACTTCCGTCCCACGAAAACAAAACAATCTTGGAATAGTCGACGTCTGAAATTAGCTTTGCAACCTTCTTAAATCTTTGAAACATGTTTATTGTATTGATGCAGTTTCCCTTCGGATTAAACATTTCGCCTTCACTGCAGCATTTCTCGATACACGTATTAGAGGAACACAATTTCGTCACACTGATTGGAGTATTGTTCATATTTCTGTAGTCATTATTGCACATAGTTTCAATGTCCACAGCACTTCTTGCAATACTTAACATTAAAAGAAGCGAAAAAGCTATATAGGATAACATTTTTCGACATTTAGTTATAATTATTAAATGTGAAACTTTGGCGACCTATTCCGTAAGCTCTGTTACAAGCAAACTGACCACGGTGCAATGAATAATGACAATGATTTCGCTCGATTGCTTAAGATTGCAAAAAAAACGTCGAACTTTGCCCTTGACATTTGACACCAAACACTCGACGCGGCCGCCGTCATTATAACTTGATTTATAACCGACTCGAGTGGCCTATCTCAGTTTTGTTTACTTTTTTGTGTAGACGATAAGATAAGAAAAGAAGTAACGTTTGTTATTTTGACAAAAGTAGTATGTATAATATTTTATATGAGACTAAAGTTAAGATCGAACATATTTTGCCGGTTTCAATCGAATAACGTGAAATTGTGAAGAAAATTGAGCGATAGGTATATAGTTTTTCATCATTTTTATAAACTAGAATAGTTATTTAAACTATTGAATAGTATAAGATTATTATGTGTGTTTATGTATGGGCCTTAGTTGCCTGAAAATAAAATGATTATCATTATTATTTAGTTCGTAAACGGTGACAGCCTAGTGGTGTGATCGTCGGACTGCCAAGTCATAGGTCTCGAGCTCGAACCCAAGGCACGCACCTCTGATTTTTCGGATTCATGTGCGTATAGTATAATTATCACTTGCTTTTCGGTGAAGGAAAACATCGTGAGGAAACCAGCATGCCTGAGAGATATTTCTTGACGGCATGTAAAGCCAAGTCAGAGGCCCATGGGCGGCATAAAAACTCTGACACCAGGTTACGAACTAACCACACGATAAAGAAAGAAGATTTAGTTCGTGGGGCAAGTTTAGAAATCGCACGTCTTGACCTAAGAAACTAAGAAGTATGTTATAGTCTGATAACTCTTCTGAGATAGTTTTGATGTCTAGTGTAAACATAGTAATTTAGGTTGCTTCTTAGTTAATTGCATTGGCTGAGATGAAAGGAATATGCTACTAGGAAGGAGGTGACTGCTGAGATGACGAAAAATAGAGAAGTATGAAAGAAGAAGCATGCTGCGCTAACCCCAAATAAATTGGATGGGCAGGAAAATGATGATGACTCAGTTAATTTTATGTATCAACTGTATTCTAATGTAAATTAAGTTGGTTTCCGAATTACTATAATTATTCATGAGGAAACTGATTGTCGTGGTTGGTTATTACGGTTATTTTTACTAAAAGGTATATTAAATTATATTTTCGGAAATTAATCTGCAAATTCAGGACAGATATTGTACCTAAGAGATTTTAATGAGAAAAAAATACACGCGGCCCTCCGCTGTGTGGTTACCAGTGTGGATGGAATCACTTTGTTGAAAACGCTTCACTATGTGAGTACTCCCACGGTCGAGAAACATTTGAGGCGAGTAGACATTGAAATTTTGTATGGGACAACCGATTAATTTTTCGGGATTACGATGTTGGACTCATGGAGAAACTGGTTCAATTTGATGGTCTACACCACTCTCTAAAATATGATCAAAACTTTCTAACACTTGTTGTATAGGAAAATATAATAATTAATGTATTTAATGTGCGACAGCAAAATACCCAAGTTTATTTTTTATAAAAATAAACAAGAATGGGTATGTAACACAGGAAAATAATAATATATTCAATCAAAATCCCTAATTTCCTTAATAATTCAAGTGTCGACTAAAGGTCGCTAGTCATCAACTAGTCGTCCATCCAATGTAAGCAAGCAACCGAACCGGCTCAGCAGCGCCGCGTTCGGGTCTCATCCAATCTCTCCTATGTATGTATGTCCAAATGCTCTTAAAAGACACAAAATCAGTAACGCTTTTTAATTTTAATATTGCATAAAGCTTAATCAGCCTGTAATATTCCCAATGCTGCTGTACAGGTTGTTACGGACCCTCCGCAAACTGGCATACAGGGTGCATTCAGCTCCTTATTTTGAATCATGTCCCATCGGAATTTTTCTCAGGATTTTTTTTATTTTTTTATCGTTTTTTCAGTAACTATTACCCTAACCTTTATTTCAATGAAAAATTACATTCTCTGTACGCAGCACTCAATTTATGTCAATAATACGGCTAAAAAAAAAACTAACAATGGATATTCAAATACTGTAACGAATGACGCGTAAAATCCGTCGTTCACTTCCTGCCTAGCTATAGAGTTCATCGAACTCGTCGTCGCGGCTGCCGTTCACCACGGTAACGATACATTGCGTATGAGGAAATAAAACAAATCAAATTTATTGGATTCCCATAATGTTCTTGAAATAATTTCTTGTACCGGTCCGGATCATCTTAGTATGGTGTACTGAATTCGCCCCATCAGTCTGAGGAGGGCGGCCCCTACTAATCCACCACGCTGCCGCTGTCTTCGAATTTTCGGTTCTTTGGCATGCCGGTTTCCTCAAGAGGTTTTCCTTCACCGTTTTGAGAGCATTGGTGATAGAATAAAATAATACAAATTAATGCGCCTGCATCGGTTCGAACCCACGACCAGTCGTAAGTCGGGGGGGCGTTACCACTGGTCCACTACTGCTCTTTATTCAAATTAGGAAAGGCCTCTAAGTTATAACTGTATCATCTGTCTAGCCTTTTCCAAACGATGTTCCTAACTGGTACTAACTGATATAAATGCTGCTCCTGTTACTAACTGATATAAATAGTTTAAATGACCTGTATCGTATAATACAATATAAGGTTTTTTAAAAAAATAAGTGAGTCTATTTAATGAATTCTATAGGTACATTCTGATTCTACATAACATCAATTTGTTTTCATTACTATTTATGTAAAATTTCGTCGTTTTGCCAAGCCAATCTAAACTTTATTATTCAAAAATCAATCATGTAATCATGTGTGAACAAGATACAAAAAATGAATTAAATAAAAAAAAATATTTTATTAAAAACACTTTCTTTAAGTACACAGGTAGATATTTAACTGTTACGAGTTCTATCTAACATCATTGTATTATAACAATCAAACATTTCTTAAATAAGTCTGCACATAAAAAAAGAAAATCTACTCGTTAACAAATCTAAAGTTACACAAAAATCGACCTTATGCAAATAAGCATTACGCTCTACATAGCTTTTCTGCAAATGCATAAAAAACGCACAACAACGAAGTCTTCGTTTGGAGCGCTACGGTGCTGCTACGGGTGCTACGGGATTGCTACGAATGCTGCTACGCTGCTACGAGAAGTAACCGCAAAGACCGACGCAGGAAATATCGTTCTACATCGCTTTCATACAATTATTTTGTATGAACCATCATCGCTTACTATTATGTAGACACTTGCTTTATGGTATGCGGCACGATGTGGTTGTAATACGGGGTGGGAGGGACACCGACGCGAAAATGTTTACCACGTATTCAGTACATCATGCTGAGCCCAAAAATCAGCTGTACCGTACATTTTGACCGTGTAGGTATTGCACTTTTGTAGGAAACAGCTGTTTTTTTTTAATAATCGGTGAAAATTTTCTATGTGGCTCAGCACGATGTACTGAATATTATTTATAATTGTTGATTGATGTCTTAATGTTGATGATAGATAAAAATTTAAAACACTGATACATTTAATATAAATAAGTAACTACGTAAGTGATAATTATGTATCTGATGTGCAAAAACTACACAGTGTATTACTTGACTATAGACCGACCGCTTTAATGAGTCCTCGCGATGGTATCAATTTAAATGGAATAATCTGAAGGTTGATCACGTGGATTATGGTTATTTTAAAGCAAATAATCTGTGGGATATTATTAGGACTTTGTGGACGCTTAATGTGCCTTTGATGGGGCAAGGCGGAGGACTCATTAAAGCGGTCGGTCTATAAGACTCATTTAATTGTTCATTAATGATGTGCACAAGTAGAAATAACTGTACAAAGGCGGATATAAAGTCTAATATTATAATTGCATGCGGAACCCGGTTTGTATCCCTTAGTAAAACCTGTGACTGAAACCGGGTTCCGCATGCCCTAAATATAGTGTAGAATTAATCGTAAAAACCGTCTATTATAACATTATACTTCTTGTTGTTCTTCAATGTTTGTTATAAGTAAGTTTTGATTCTTTGGTTTTTTGCTACGTACTTAATAAATAGGACTTAAAAGATAACTGGCGAAATGCGGGAGTATTATTAGGTACACCTCTGCCTAACACTTCGAGGACTACAGCCGTGATGTTATGAATAACATTTTCTTGGTGTTTTGCACAGTTTTACAATTAATAACAATTAAACACCGAAAGCGCCTAAGTTTTTGCTCAGAGCAACGTTGCTATCAAGGCATTGATCAAAATATTGAATGTTTGAGCTTCAGCAATATGTTAAAGTGTGTCCAAACATTGAGCACAGTCGAGAAATGCCGCGCTCTTCAGATGTCAGAACTAAAATAAAAGCATTTGCTTGTTTCGTGGCTCTGCTTATTATTCGAAAATTGCGAAGAAGGACTAAGAAAAAACATATTAAAATAAGGAATTGTTGGATGAAACCTCTTTATCAGCGGAGGATACAGAGTTTTTGATAAATAAATTATGAAATTCATTACCGAACCCCACGTTATTTAAAGCTGCGTCTACGCAAGGCGAGCCGAACACGATCGGAGCTCGAATTCGCTTAGCGTAGACGGACTTAGAAGCCTCGACCGAGCACACCTGCTAAGGAAATTTGTGCTCCGCTTGTGCTCTGCTCGTGTTCGGCTTGCCTAGCATAGACACAGCTTAAAATTAACCTTGGAAGAGTTTGAACATTTACATTTGTGTAACTTGTTTGTTCGCTATTCCGTTTTCGTCTATAGGAACTTAAAAAACTTTTCATTTTAGACTTTAATTCCTTCTTGGGAAGATCTAAATTGTTGGCTATTTCATCCCTTAAGTCTTCACGTTTGTTTCCATTATGGTATTCTTTTTGTCGGGTATCCCATAACACATTAAAAGATCCATACATTTCGATCAAGCGATTCGACATTTCGTTGTCCATTTTGATAAGCAAGAATCAGAAATAGTTCCAAACACAATTACTGACGAATTTTTACTAAAAAATTTTGTATGCGGCAGGTAGACCGATGATTCGCGCGCGGCTGTCATCCAATCACCGCGTGCGATTGCCGCTTTATGTTTGGACACACCTTAGTATTATTATACTGTGATAAAAGCCTTCTTCGTTACTTAGACCTGATCACAGATCGGCAAATAATTTTGCGTTTAAGTAAATAAATGCTTATAGCGTTTGAGACATCAACAAAAGCCATTTTCTCCTTTTGGGCAATTTTTCAATAGATCCATTTCTTGGGCTTGGTCCTTGGTGGAGACCCTTGTGATTCTGGTAGTCCCACTTCTTGTACCCTGGGATGACTCGAAACTCATGACGAAACCAGACTTTATGTTAAACCTGAAAATAAAACATTGCTATTAAAATTGCACAGGGAAGGATGGACTTCACTGGGTTTATAGTTACAATTTATTCAACGACGTAGTCATATCGTAACTGTTATGTTGGTACGTAGAGACACAAGTGATACTTCTGACATCTATAAGCACACTGTTTAATTTGTAGGTTGAAGCAGGGCAGGTACGCAGCCCACGCACACATACACAAAATTGACACACACACATATATAACAATAACATTACCAGCCTATAATATTCCCACAACTGGGACACCGTGAGAGGGATCATAATCCTGATGTCACATGTCTTCGAACGCTGCCGGTTTGTCTGGCATGCCTAAATTAAACTCATATGTGAATCTCTCTGAATCTCATATCTGGTTGTTCATAATTCCGCCAAAGACCATAACAGTTGTTCATTACCTAAATTTTGTGCTGATTTTCGTTTATAATATCGGATGTTAGAGTCTAATTGTTACTTGAAATCAACAATTTAATTGGTTGAGGTCTGCACCAAAATAGATTCAACCAAAACCAATGCCGTATAAAGTCTACTTCAGCCCAGCACAGCCCGGTCCAGCCCATAGCTCTGAAGACTCCCCAATGTTAATTACTCTGAACAGTTCATACAACTCACCTCTTACGTAGCTTCAGGTATATTCGTCTATTAAACACAAATAAAAAGAATATGGCGACCCCGATGAGTAGGTTGTACGTAGTTGTCAAGATGAACACCCATAATGGCGTATCAGGTGGAATGAGCTCCAGGAACCAACTGACTCCCATGAGCACCGATAACTTTATGTAGGTAGCGAATCTAAAAATAAGAAGATGTTATTATGATAAGGCTTTGTAAGTAGGAAACAATGAAGGGACTGAGAAAGATGATCATCATAGCTAGAATCGGGGTGGTTGGAGTTTGGAAGAAGATTTGCTGCCGCATGTGCAAACACATGGTGACATAATAATTTGACGACACAGTTGGCGCAGTGGCTATGCGATTGGCAGCTACTCCGCGTGTCGCGGGTGCGATCCCCGAACGGAGCAAATATTTGTAAAAATGAAAATCCTAGTTCTCAAACTAGGATTTTCTTCGGTATCGTGGTGCGTTGACCATGACTTAATAAATACATCTTAAAATGAAGGCTCAAAAGTTTGTGAGAGACTGATGTCTGCACTAGGTATACCTGTATAGCAGATCACCAGGCTCTCACCACACGGTATGTAGGTTATATCAATATAAAAATTGATACATTTATTAGATGTAAAAATATTTTAAAAACAAAATTATAGCTGCGGATTTTATAAAAATAGAACGTTCAACGTCAACCGGGACAAATTAAACCTTTGTTTAGGATAAAGCAGTTTATAAATAGCATTTTATTGTTCTGTGTGAAGATAGGTAAGTACCAGTCAAAATGAGTCAGTGTAACATATAAAAAAGTAATACAAAGCTGCGGACGGATTCACGCTATCAATCAAACTGTTCAATGTTTTACAACAGTGCTGCGTGACTCATTTTGCGCGTGGCTATGCTCGGAACAAACTACGCCATCTTGTTTTTTCAATAGTTTTCAGGCACAGTTTCATAAACATTTACTAACAGCGCCCTCCCGAGAGTGTCGCTGAACCTCCAAAAGGACCATCCTTTACCATAATTAATTTCGAATTGCTACGCAGTTCATCGGTGTGAATTGCCGGGCAATTACGTATTTTTCACAAATTTATTTCGATTTTTGTTTCGGCTTATTGTCAATTAGATATTAATGAACTTGAACGTAACTAAAGTCTATATGACTGGTGATTCAATTTTCCGCCCCCTAGATTCCTAGAAAGGCCGCCTTGTGACCTTACGATGAATATCACTTACTCGTCATATAACGTCTATTTTGGTTTCAAGAACAATGAGACAGAGAATTAGTGTCAACCAAGTCTGACTTTATTGGGAGTTCTTGTCAAGTGTGGCAAACCAATTCTGAGGTCGAGTGAACAATTAAATTAATAAAAGTGCTTACCTATTTGTGTCCTGCGAGCTGCTTTTAGAATCTTGGCATCTGTTAATGGCGCTTTTGATCATCCATATGTTGTAGACGGTCAATGAGAACAATATGATGTTAACGAAGATTATTACCCCTATTGGTATAATAAAATAATATCGAACACCTAACGCTGAAAAAAAAAAGTAAGTCCAGTAACTGTGGTTTCTGTGTAAAGACTAGTTTTGTCAAATCTCCATAGCCAATTCTAAAGGAAGGAGCTACTTTAGGAATTAAAACTTTCTTCACTAAAAATTACGATGTCAAATGCAAAAACAAAAAACTCTTCAGCTTTTTCAGAGTACATATTCATCATATTCATTTTTTATACATTATAAAGGGTGACTGGTAATTAGAGTTCGATACTTAATTAAACTCGTGATTGTACTCATGACCTATCAGCTGTTAGCCGCGTTACGCCGTTCTGTCTCATTACTATCGTACCGTGCAACAGTGGGAAGGCAGAGCAAGCCCGCTCCGTAAGTTTTATTGTGGTAAAAGTGAATGAGTATAAAAATTGTTTCTTCGGGAAAGTTGTTTGTTATTATGAGTACAATCACGTGTTTAAGTATCGGTCACTAATTACCAGTCACCCTATATATAAACATATAATTATCATACCAGAAACGAAGCAGTCGTCGAAGGGTGGTTTGGTAATGTGCAGATTAGAAAGATCTATGTTGTCCAATGTTGTGACTATAGCAGTCATCAGAAGCGGGATACCCCAGGCATACAAACAGTACCACATGAACTTCACTCGCTCGCCTCGTCGGTTAATGTCACACCTCTTGCGATGACCTCTGCGAGAGAGAAAAAGAAAACTGTAAGACTACGTTCACACGGCATGGATCAGCTTGGACTGTTCACAGTGGTACCACAGAAAACTCACACACACACAAAACACACAGAAAACACAGATTTTTTTTCAAAAATCCACCCCTCTCGGAGCGAAAATCGGTTTAGAAACTTGAAATTGAGCACAAACAATTCTATAAGAAAATAATAAAAATTGCTATGAAACACTTTACAAAACAACCCTTGAAAGGGGGTTTTGAATTGGAAGGGACAACCGCAGCAAGAAATATTTTTTTTTTAATTTGGGGTCTCAGTTTTGAGAATCCAAACGTGGTTGCCAGTCCTCACATTTTTCATACTCAATTATATGTATATTAAAATTTCTTACAGCGCCTGCTCTCAATGTAAGTGTCGTAAATGATAAAGTTGTAATTTCTACAAAAGTGTTAGTATTTTATTGGATTAAAACTATTTAAACTTCAATTACCTTAATGACCACCAAACGTCGTAAGACATGACGTTCAACCAAAAGAAACTTGAAATCGCAGCAAAATACATCATTGGAGCTAAAATAAAGATAAAAATTAGTCTTAGTTTTAATTATAGGACTGGTAAAAAATACTTAGATAATGTTAGGGCAAGAAATAATTTTGATTGATCTTTGTGTCAAAACACACAGGCATAACATACAGGCATTCAGGGATTTTTAAGAATTTTGGTGGATTTTCTCGAGAAGTACGCCCTCTGGTGTCCACTTATCGTTGAATAATTTTGGCACACGTTTGACGTTGTATATCTTATACAAGATAACATTACACAATAATTTGGATCTGATTTTGTTAACTTTTCAATTCACGCACACATCACATTTAAAGGTTTTTATTTTTTTGTTGCAGGAAGCCCTATTTTTTTCAAATAAAAGTAGCCCAAGTTACTCCTTACAACATCAGCTATCTGCCAGTAAAAGTCCCGTCAAAATCGGAGATTAGCCGGAACAAACATTTTAAATAATGTTTTTTTTCTTGTAAGTACCGTATATACTTTCATATGCATTCAGTAAAAATTTGTTATTTTGAAATTGAAGTGTCTGTTTGTACAGACACTTCAATTTTATTTATTTGTATTATTGGGTATTTCATTGTTTTCCAAATGTTATCCTGAACGTAATGGAAAATGATCAATGGATCAAAATTAGCCTGATTTAATAGAGATTTTTATTATACATCGAATGTTTTAGTTACGAAATATTTTTATAAAAACATTATTAATCAAAAAAATATATCTTACATATAATTTTGCAGCGCTCCTTTGTCAATGATTCGTTGGTGAGCTGTATAACGATTTTAACTAAGAATGTGACAAGGATGGACGAGGTGTAAGCCATCAGTACAAGGCCTATGAGGTTCTGGAGTTGGGGCAGCAAGAAGTACACCACAAGGACCAATACCAGGAAGAACGATGATATCAGCAATCCTGGAAATGAGGAATATTAAATGGAGAGGAGTGACTGGCCCTGTGGTAGCGGTACCGACTTACGATTGGTAAGCCCCGAGTTCGAACCCAGGCGGGCGCATTACTTTGTGTAATTTATTTCATCACCACTGCTCTCAAAACGGTGAAGAAAAACATCGTGAGAAGACATATGATAGAACTAAAATACCGAAAACATGTGATATAACCAATCCGGCACGATATCCCGTAGTAAGACTGGTTGTCTGATTTTCGGGACTCGAATCTGACTACTCGTAACCATAGCATTCATAAATTTTGAACTCCGGCAATGCCGATTACTGTCGAACTGAACGAGTATATTGCTTGACTTTCGTAGAGTTATTATGGCACAAATGCAAGTAGCTTACATTCCAAATGGCATGCAAGGTACTGTATCACTCACCTACTAACACAAATAACGATTTCATATCTTCATCTGCTGGGGCTGCGTTATATTCTCTCACGACGAGTTTAACTAGTGGTGTCTTATCAATGACAGTTAATTTAAAATCTAAGCAATATTCCAGACTTTTAATGACAGACCATGAGTTCGATTCGCCTGTGTCTTGCATCCTTATCGATCCATCCTGTAAACATGAGGACGTTTTAGTGACCCAATATAGAAAATCTATTCGCAGTTATTCGTAAAAATATTTTTGTGAATGAAATGTGTGAAAAATACAACAAAAGCAAAAGTAGTTTATTCAAATCCTAGTGATTTAGCTGGGAAGAAGAAGTAGTGGAGTAGTATAGTATATCATTAGTTTATAACCAAGTTTGCTTCGAAAGACCTGTGGTATAAGTCCCGTTACGTAAAAAGAACGCTGAGCGACAGTGGAGAGGATGTGTTTGCGCACGTAATACAGTCGCTTCCTAAAGTACTAGGCTATTGTTTTATAATATAAGTATAATTGTTTCATTGTAGAATCGTATAAGCACTTTACTAGCTACTTAGTGCTTTAGAAAAGGCTAGAATAAAAAAAATGGGAAAGTTTATTTGAGCGGTCAGCGTTCTTTTTACGTGAAGTGACCTATAACTGCGTGATGCTCCAAAAACCTCGAAATTTTCAAACTTTGCTTATGGCACCTTCTAAAAAATGCATCCTATGTAAAATTTCAATCCCTATACTTTTAAAGTAGATAAAATGAGGAACAATAAAATACAAACGTAGCTCTGTAGGTCCCAATAATACCCGAGATACAGCAATTCAAACATTCGCTATTTACATTGGCCACGCCCTTAGCCATGGCTGAGTTGGATGAAGAAGACGACTTCGGAGGACAGCAAAGGTAACTCCAGAGCCTCAATATGAGCCTCTGAGTCTGGACTTTCTAAAAGTACACGAGTGTCTCGCTAAATGCCTCAAGGCATCCCGATTTCAGGTCGCGTTGGTGGCGACCAATCTCAACTGAGACTAACTAACTACGGAGGAGATATTGTAATGATCAGCGTCTGCGCAAGCACAGCCATGCTCGTAGAATACAGACGTGGCCAGTGTGAGTGGGTTTACAAAATAAAATAAATATCATATTTTTATAATGGGTGTAAACGGACCCTTCACGAAGCCGTCAACCAAGCATTCTGTACATCAAACTAAGTAACTTTACGCAAAAAATATTTCTGGGAAACTACTTTCTTTTTGGGATGAAAAATCACGTTTTACGGTAGGACTCAATGTAACGCACTGAAAACATTGTGCTGATGGATGGATTGAATAATACGGGGGTCGTGGAGGTGTTTAAAGTAAAAATCTTACATTAAAAACGTGTACGTATTTAAAAAAAAAAACTTGTGAAAAAGTTGGAACTTTGACCCCCAATATCTCCGTAACAAGAAGGTATGGTCTAGAACAAAAAAATATTGCAAGGGACAAGTGCCTTTCGGCTTCGTTGAGGGTCTTGTTGACCCTTTATAGCTGTGTGATTTCACATATTATTGGAATCAAATAAGTATAAAAAATATTGCTAATATTGCTCACAACCTATGACCCATTAATGATCCGTGGTTCTAGGCAACTGGGATTATCCCAGTTGTAAACGTCCCTTTGTGCCTATTGGCCTTGTTTTGTTCTGTCTCCTGCTGATATGGATGGAAGTGGAAATTGTGGTTTTTTCCTACTCCACCGCTATTTTTTCAGTTTTTTTTTTTGCGTCATTCAAGACAGTTATATTGTTCCTTCGGGACTTCGTCGAGCTTCTTTGTCTCGGCGCTTTTCTGGTAGTTGCCACTGTTGATTCTGACTTTCAGGAGTTGCAGTGGTTTGGGAATTATTTTTTTTGGGACAAGCCCGCCTTGCATGTCCAAAAAAAAAGTGAGGGACGTAAAGTGTCAAATATATCCCTCAAGAATCTATCAAATGCAAAAAGATTTTTTCAATTCCGACTGGTAGGTAGTTCCAGAGATTAGCGCGTTAAAACAAACAAATTATCCAGCTTTAATAAATTATAAATATAAATTCCAAAAAAAAAAAAAATTACCTCTAAAATGAAAAAAACGTTTTTCATCAACTGCTCCGACGTGCAATTTATATTTCTTTCATTTTTAATGAAAACAAAATGCTTTTTCGATTGCTTTTTTACACTTCCGTCCCACGAAAACAAAACAATCTTGGAATAGTCGACGTCTGAAATTAGCTTTGCAACCTTCTTAAATCTTTGAAACATTTGTATTGTATTTATGCAGTTTCCCTTCGGATTAAACATTTCACCTTCACTGCAGCATTTCTCGATGCACGTATTAGAGGAACACAATTTCGTCACATTGATTTGGGTATTGTTCATATTTCTGTAGTCATTTTTGCACATAGTTTCAAAGTCCACAGCACTTCTTGCAACACTTAACATTAAAAGAAGCGAAAAAGCTATATAAGATAACATTTTCCTACATTTAATTATAATTATTAAATACGAAACTTTGGCGACCTATTCCGTAAGCTCTGTTACAAGCAAACTGACCACTGTACAATGAATAATGACAATGATACTAAAGGTAAGGTTAAATTCTAGCAAGTTTTCCTGTTAAGTTCCAACGGTACATTTTGCACAATTTATACAATTTTTGAAAAAATATAATATATATATAAAACAATCTGCTGAAATGTTCCACTTGCTTCCAACTCGACCTACCGCAAATGAGAAATGGTAACAGTTGCAGTTTATAATAAACAAAAAGGTATAAATATAGATTATTTGTTTATCACGTACGCACACACACACAAACGTTTGATTTTACAACAATAATCGCTATAAATAGATTATTCTATCGCGAACCGCGTGCGCACACTGGTACACAGGACCAGTCGATGTGGCGCCTATGTCCAGCAGTGGACTTGAATCGGCTGAAACGATGATGGTGAAAACATTGCAGCCAGTTGTATATTGAGTTCAGACTGCATGTCGTGTCTGATAATCTTATAATGTCGATATAGTCTTATCAATCTTTATCTATAAATATATAACAAAGTCGGTTGCCGTGTTTGTCTGTATGAGCACTTAGTTATTTTATACTACAAAATGGTTTATTAGTACAATACATTTATATTAAAATTCGAGGAGCACGTGGCTAAATAATAACAGCCGTTTGGGTCGGTCTTTAGGTTAAGCCGTGCTTGCCTAGATTGGTCTGTGGATGGGTGACCACCCATTACATACCGAGTTTCCTCCGTGCCTCGGAAAGCACGTTACAACGTTGGTCCCGGCTGCCATTTGTAGATCTTTGACAGTCGTTACAGGTCAAAAAGTCTGACAACCAGTCTTACCAAGCGGTATCGTATTACCCAGTACTAACTGGGTTGTGGAGGTTAGATAGGCAGTCGCTCCATATAAAATACTGGTATTCAGCTGTAACCGGTTAGACTGGAAGCCGACCCTAACATAGTTGGGAAAAGGCGAGGCAGATGATGATTAAGTTGTCGTATTTATGAGCAGCACGAGGGCGCAGCCACGGGTGGTAGCTAGTGCATTTGTAATACAATACCTACGGTATATAGACATTGTTGCGTTTATTAGTCATCAACAGTAATACAGGCAGTTTCATTTACCGTACATGGTAAAATAGTTATTGACGTAGTTTGTGTTATTGATGACTAAACAACAAATCTAGTGCCCAGTGGCTAGAAACGTGATGACCTTTTTTGGCTTTTTTATTTTCTTTACCACACGTCTCAAAACGGCGAAGGAAAACATCGTTAGAAAGAGAAACAAAATAATATTCGAAAATATGTGACTTCTACCAACCCTCATTGGGCCGGGCCGCCTAGTAGATTACGTGACGTATGGTACTGAGACGTGGACGCTCTCATAGGAGGCTGTGTATAGACTCAGAGTAGCACAGAGAGCCATGGAGCGTTCCATGCTCGGCGTAAAACTAATAGACCGAGTTCCAAACGTCGAAATCCGGAGACGTACGATCTCGATATTAGATCTTCGATATTAGAAATCGCGTTATGGAACTCAAATGCAGTTACGCAGGTCACCTAGCAAGGCGTGGTGATGACAGGTGGAGCAAAGCTGTGACCGAGTGGCTTCCAAGAAATGGAAAGAGAAGTGTTAGTCGTCCGGCGGCGAGATGGGCAGACGACATTATTGCCATGGCGGGAATATCCTGGATGCGACTGGCACAAGACCGTGGAGCTTGGTACAAGCAAAGAGAGGCCTCTATTCAGCAGTGGGTGAGTGGGGGTGAAGTCGGGCTGTAGACAAGATGAGTAGATTAAGGCCATTCTCTCTCACAGAGGCCTTTGTCCCAGCAGTTCAAGGTTAGATAGACTGAATATCTTCTGTTCGCGACTTCGCCTGCGTAGTCAAAAAAGAAAACAGACAGACAGAGGTACTTGCGCATTCTTCGCTCTTTATTTTTAAACAATATCATAATCATGAAATAAAAACTATTAAATAAACTAACAACAAACTATAAAAGGGCATCAGAAAACTCCTCCTCAACGCTGTCAGCTGGTAATGTGCCCAAGAGACTGGCGGCGTTGCCACGTTGTCCGGCAACAGTCTCTGGCCAAAGTAAAAGCCAGCCCTTGGGTCACGGGAAGCGTCAACTAGGCGTTTCGGAATCCCTTACACAATAAATAATAATAATAATCATTATGAGTAAGTACAGCAGTCATTGTGCCGATAGCCGTGTCCGCAAATGGCTTAATTGCCCAGAGCCTCGACCAACATCTGAGGAGGCTCGCGCTTGGCAGCTAGATCAAGGGCTTGATTCAGAAAGCGGTACTCCTGGACACGGCGCGTATTATTAGGAGGGTCCTCTCTCAAGAGCCCTGACCACCAACAGCTACTATTTTTTATATTTTAAAATATTGTTTTATTTGTTTTTTCTAAGGAATATTTAAAAATGTAATTGATTTGTAAAGATGTAAATAAAGAAAATAAAAATCCTTATCATGAACTTGTGAATATTGTGATACAACATTTAATCTTTACCAGTAAACACTCCTTTTGTTGGTAAATGTTAGTAGAATTCCTTATCTCTTTAGTCATGCACTTATCTGTACTCTTTATCGCGAACTACTAAAATTCTTGTTAATTTAGTTAATGTTGGGCACCGCGGAGAAATCGTAACGTTGATTTCAAACGATTATGAAATTGTAAATTCTGATTTCGCATCTAATATTGACTTGAGTTTTAAGACTCTATTCCTTTTTATGGGTACTTAGTGCTTGTCGCAAAACAATTGAAATGATATGGTTGTATATTTTTTAGTTTCAAAATCGTCCGTATTTACGTTTCGTTCGTCACGCGTTCATGCCGTGGCTTAATTCTGCCAATTATTCATTTTATTGATTGTTTTAGGTACCTACTATACTCAAACTCAAAGCATTTATTTCAATTAGTCCAAAACAGGCACTTTTGAATGTCAAAAAAAACAAAGAAGGCGAAGCTACAGTCCCAGACATAAGACATAATAACTTATGAAAGTACTGTAGTTGCCCATTCCAAGGCGTAGATCTCTATGGAGAAGAATGGGCAAGAAACTCCATGGACACTCTTTTGAATACATACATACATACATACTGAAAATCACTTGAGGAAATGATAACAAGTAGTACTCCAAACAATGTACACCATGTAGGTCGCTATAGCTACGTATTTACTTCATTAGTCTAACTTAATTTGGCTTTGTGGTTTCTGATTATAAAAGTGTCCAGCCGTTCTTCGTTCTAAAATGGTACACGCTAATTAAGGACTCATTAAAATCGAAGGTATTTGTAGACTTATTCATTTAATTTGGACTGCCACGATGGTCTAAACGTCGCAAACGCGACTACTGAGCATGAGGTCCTGGGTTCAATTCCCGGGTCGGGCAGTGTTATTGGTTTTTTCCGAGGATTTTTTCAGTAGCAGCCGTGGAGTCTGGATTGGTTAAATGGAACTTAAACATTACTGGCGAAATGTGTACTTGTTAGGTACACCTCTGCCTAACCCTTCAGGGCTTAAAAGGCGTGATGTTATGATTATGTGTTATTTAATTTGCATTTATCGCCTTACTTTGTTGAGCAGATGAATTTTTCAAGCATAGGAAACAACGAATGTTTCAAAATCCTTTGCATTTTGATGGAAAGTACCTATTTTGTTCTATTAGTAGAATTAAGAGACTTTGATACCTTCTTTTTACCCGACTGCGGTGAAGCCAAAAGGTGATAAATGATTTTCGGTATGCATGTTTGTATTTACGTATGTTCCTCCGTAGCGCCTAAAATATTCATCCGATTTTGATGAATGAGGTGTCAAACCATTCGTTATTATGGCCCGGGTAACATAGACTACATTTTATTCAGTAGTTGGGTTTTTTAGTTGTATTATACCACACAAATTCTTGTTATACAAAGGTTTACTATCAGCGATGCACCGTGTTCATTGTTTTTCAGTCATTTGTTTATTACAAATAGCTAACACAAATCGATTTGCATGTTACATACATAGTTAAATACATAGTTTCCTCTATTTATTTGAGTTTTGAGGATAAATGTGGGTACTGTGGTATTGTATTAGTACACAAGAATAACCGGAGTGATGAGATCATTTCATTTTACATCAGTGTTTTTCACAATATTCCTGTTGGCTGAAGAAGGGAATGGTATGCTTCGTTTGTCCCTTCTTTTATATTTACAGTCAAAATTGTGAGGATTTTTTTTTTATGATTGGAGGAATGAGGTGAAGGTCGTAAGGAAAGTTATGAGTACGAATATGAGAGAGATGGTGACGCGCGAGCGTCGAAATATCGGGAGCTCAAAATAATCACGGAAGATATCCCATAAGCATGCAGGCCGGGGCTGCGGGACTGTTCGAAAGAGATCCCGTGGCCCTGGAACACAAAGGGCAAAGAAGGAACATGGATGGGTTTTAGTCAGTAAATGTCTGACACTCCCTCCCACTCTGCCCAGAGCGGGAAGGGGGGGGGGGTTATTTGATGATTTCCCACCCGAAAAAAAAAAGATATCCCATAAGTGCAGTATAAGTTTAGTTTTAAAGCTTAAAGCAGTGTTTAAGATGATAAGTGTCTAAAAAGGGAGAGACTTTTGAGATGAAGTTTAATAGAAAACTATTGAAGACGAAGACGTGCGGCGCTGACCCTGAATAAATTTGGATATGGACATGAGAATCAGGATATCAGTCTATCTCTTCATTCTGTCTATTTAAACCTGACTGCCAAGGAAGGGTTGTGTTTTTCGCGCGTATCTTGTATGTCAGTAAATTTATTTATAGCCTTTATTATTATTTTTTGGATTTGGAATCATCAAATAAGTGGAGGAGTGGGAGGGAGTGTCATACTTTTACTGAGTAAAACCCATCCATGTTCCTTCTTTGCCCTTTGTGTTTATTTATAGCCTTGTATCTTCTAAACGGCTGGATGGATTTCGACAATTAAGGTATCGTTATATTTATCTTAAAAACCCAAACGTCCTTAGATAGGTGTTTGAAAAAAAAATGGTGGATTTTTGGCGCGAAATTGTAAGTCGTTAATATATTTTTTTCAACCAAACTGACCAGTATCAAAGTGAAAGAAATTAAAAGGACAGTACAAATATACATATATGTATATAGCCACGTAATACAATTTGTAGTCGGCTTTTTTGATACTTTTAATGAAATGTTACTTGTTTAATGACGTTTTTATTACAGTACTGTGTTACTCATGTCAGTAGAATAAAGCAAAGCGTACATGTTACAAGACACGCGCCGCCGCCGCAGCGCACCGCATAAATATAAGTTCGGTGCGCGTGCGTCCCACTTGTACTGTACGATGATATAAACAAAACGTACAAAAGTGATGTAGTACGAGGATATTTGTATTGCGTTGCTGCCCGGCTAAATGTGCGTCAGCCATTTATAATGAAATAAGCCAAATTTCCATGTACAGTCAACCACAGTCCATGGAAATTTAATTCATCGCCTTTATTTTTCGTAGTAGTATGGGGGAATTTCCATAGTACAAGTGTTACCTCCCTGTCTCTCCCTACAGTGTCATCATGTTCCTGTTTCGTTGACATTAATATCTCTTGTCTCGCTCCCTCACACTGGAATTCTTACGTATCTTTTCATGCAGGATTTATAGGTGAATAAGGAAACAACTATAGTGAATAAAACTTCGTAAATATAGCTATTTGACTGTTTTATGGTATTACTAGCTGTTCCCCGTGACCTTCGTCCTCGTGTAATTATTGTAAAAATATAAGTTCCCTATTTGTATCGGATTTTTATTATTTTTGTACGGAACCCTTTTTTTCTTGGATTGGAAATCATCAAATAACTCCTCCCGCTCTGGGTGGAGTGGGAGGGAGTGGCAGACTTTTACTGACTAAAACCCATCCATGTTCCTTCTTTGCCCTTTGTGTTCCAGGGCCGCGGTATCTCTGTACGGAACCCTAATATTTTTTCTAAAATAAAAGTATCATGAGTTACTTACTTCTTATAACATCAGCTATCTGCCAGTAAAATTCCCGTAAAAATTGGTTCAAACAAACGAAACAGACAGTCAATTTTTTTTTTTTTATTAGTACCGTAGTAATTTGGCGGTTGTGTTACAAACATCTGAGATTTGGGTCTTGGATCGAAGCATACTGTTCCGTATACATTACATTCCGAATAAATGGATGTTAAAAAATAATGGGAAAGAAACACATATTTCACCGACTCCAAGTAACATGGGACGATAACACGAAGGTTATTGTTTTATCGTACTTAAATAACAATAATTTAGAATATTTTCCTCTTAAACAGTTCCAGACCTGTGCCTCGAGGTGCTTCATTCCTCCTAAATTACCCGACTACGGCAAAGTAAAAACGAGGGTTATGATTCTGACCAGTATGTATGTTCATCTGTTCCCTTATAACTTCTGAACTACTTTTCAAATTTGACAAATGAGGTGTCGTTGGAAGCATCTTGATCATAGGGCAAAGTGGCATACGACCACGGCTGAACACTATGAATATTTAATAAATACATTAAAATATAACGTGTAAGTTGTTTATTTAATAGACGATATGTATGTAACATCTATACAAATAAATAAAATTTAAGTGTCTGTTTGTAATTTCAAAATAACAGGTTTTTACTGAATTCACATGAAAATATAGGTATAATATAATGGGTGTTAAAGATCCCTTAACAAAACCGAGCAGCACTTGTTCTCCCCGTCCTTGCGATATTTTTTTTTGTTTCAGATCATACTTGGGAACCTTCAAGTTACGGAGATATTGGGGGTCAAAGTTTGAAATTTCCCAAGTACCATTTTTTTCATAATACAAGTTTTTAATGTTATAACTTTATTTTAAATACCTCCACGACCCCTGTACTATTCAATGCAATCAGCACTATGTTTTGAGTGAGTTACATTGAGTCCTACCGTAAAACGTGATTTTTCACACCAAAAAGAAAGCCTTTTCCCAGCAATAATTTTTGCGTGGTTACTTAGTTTTAAGTAGTAAGTAACTAGTTGACGACTTCGTGAAGGGTCCGTTTACACCTCGTGTATGGACTTATTGGTTTGTCTTTTTAAATCTATTTGATTTTAATAGCCACATGTATTTCATCCTTCATACCGCTATGTGACAAAGTTAAAATGTTCTAAACTATAACGTGCTATCTGTCACGAATACAAAATACTCAATTCTCAATTCTTTATTGCGTACAATAATGTAAGTAGTTTGTATGGAAACAAATATATTAGTCACAATTATGGACCCTGTCGAGCACAGCATAGATAAAGTAGGAGAGAGGAGGAAGAACACTCTTTCCAAGTCTATAATGGCAAACATACATCGTAAATAAACGCATCATATGTCGAAAATCAATACGAGCTACGAGCTATCGGCATCGCTCAGCCAGATAGCATTATAAATAATAATAACCCTTTGATGCACCGGGCGGCCGGGATGCGATGAGCTGAGCTGTCGCCATGGTTACGGCCGGGGCGGCACAGTGCAACGCACCCGTCACTGATCGATATTTGCATAACAGTATTACCTGTAAGCAGAACAGGTGAGCTGTGTGTTTTCCTACTAGATACACTGTGCTCACTGTGATTGGTAGCCACATGGACGATCTGCTTCTGAATCTGCCATCGAATCGCAGCACACTGCGTGAAACACACTCTTACTTTGTGTCACGGATACTTCATTCGGAGTGAAATGCAGTGGAATTCTGAAGCTTAATGCCGTACAATATCTTAATAGGACTTATTATTTGGTATTTTTAGACCAAACATACAAGATGGTTCTTTAACCCTGTCCGATACGAAGGGAGCATATAGGTATACCGATGACATTGCCAAATAGAATAAGAAACATAAAATATTCAAGTAAAAATATTTATGAATTTTAAAATGCATGATTTTTGTCCAAAATTACCACCGTTTCCCTAAATTCGAACAAACTTTTGAAACGTGACAACACCATCTTCAGCATAAGTATGTTCGATAGTCAATTGTTTTTTTATGACATCACTACCTGAGAAACGTCCGCTCGCGCCCGTGTGTTGCCATAGAAGTTTCCTCATTTTAGTATATTTTATTTTTATCGGGCAATTTATTTTACTTGTTCTCCAAATAGGATTACATAATGGATCGGACAGGTTTTTTTTAACACATTGTATATTCTGATATTTTGCTTGGCCGAAGTATAAGATCGGACTTGGGCCTAAACATATTCTATTAAAACTCGTTACTACACTAGGCCAGCTCATGGTCGGTCACAGTCAGTCAATTGTATCGAGATTGGTAGGCAATATAAATAATAACAAAGGGAAAACCGCATTATTTTAGGTTTTAAATTTATAAATAATTTGTATAGCTATTTGTGAAAACCTGTAATTGTCCATATTTTTGTTATTAACGAAACTATTCTATCTGCCTAAATGTAAGATTTCCGAAAATACTAAAATAAAATAGGTTCTAATTTAAACACTTCACATTTTAACCTAAAACACACAAACAGAAGATGGTTTACTGGAGATTGAAAATGCATTGAATGACATCAAATGGGACATAGTTGGTTTATCAGCACGCGTAGCATGACCACCGTAGAAACGGGTTTCTTTGACGGGAGAATCGACACAATCTGGTCTAGTCTGGTGCTGACATGAGAAGAAATGGAGAAGACACGACTCGATAGGTTCTAATTTGTAGTGGGGTGCTCACATTTCTAATGTTTGTGTGTAATTTGTAGTGGGGTGCTCACATTTCTAATGTTTGTGTGTAATTTGTATTGGGGTGCTCACATTTCTAATGTTTGTGTGTAATTTGTAGTGGGGTGCTCACATTTCTATTGTTTGTGAGTAATTTGTAGTCGTGTCATCACATTAGAAAATGAACATCACTACAAATTAGAACCTATCGAGTCGTGTCTTCTCCATTTCTTCTCACCTCTTTCGGGTGGATTAAACTCAACTGCATATGCATTAAGAAAATAGGCAGTTAGCTGATATAGCCACAGCTAGGTTAGCCAATCTAACGTATGGCACAACGCCGTGGGGTTTGGCAGCGCACGTAGACTGAATCTACAAAAGAGAGCAGTCAGCCCACTTTATGAATACCGTCCTAATGCAATATTGCTCATCCCTTTTCTTTGGTTGGGAAATCATCAAATGACCCCCCGCTCTTGGGCGGAGTGGAAGAGAGTGTCAGACTTTTACTGACTAAAACCCATCCATGTTCCTTCTTTGCCCTTTGTGTTCCACGGTCGCGGTATCTCTTTCGAACAGTCCCGCAGCATTGTTCATCGCCTAAAGTAAGTAGTGTGATAGTAATGCAGCCTAACATTTGAAGTGGCCTTTAATGAATATTTAAATAAATCTACATGCTGACTCTGCCTTCAGTTAATATTTTAGAAAGTATTTTGTACGTCCGGAAAAAACAAAATTAGAAGCGTTTGCGTGCAGTAAGGACGAAATTGTAATACCTAATTTCAAGCAAAAAATTCATAAATAATAGACGCTTTCGTAACAATTTGTTTAATCGAATCCAACGAGGAAGTTGTAGGTAAGTAAGATTTTTCCTTATTATACTTAACTGGGTTTGGCCAGCGGCTTTGCCCGCGTCAGAAGTTATTCCACAGGGATTTTCTATCGGGATGAAAGTATCCCACGTGCTATTACCAGGTTTGAGTTTACCTGTGTGCTAAACTTCATCTAAATCCGTCCAGCCAGTCTAGTTATTATCTTAACAGGCACGGACAGGAGTGTGTTACGTGACTTAGAACAGTGCAACACCGAATAACACGTCCCCGTAAGTCCACGAAAACTTAACGTCGTAGCCATGCCATCTATTGAGAACACTGCTAAACTTTTGAGTTTGAGTACGAGTGACCTCGATAGGTGGCGTTGCTCTCGGTATTCCTTACAGCTTACACGGAAGTTTTTTCAAATAATGCTATTTTTATACTTAAAACATATTATGATTGATATTCTTTATTTTACACCAAAGTATTTCCTTAACCTGACTTAAGAAATGATAAGTTTTCCACTTGAAACTTTCATCCCATTTAAGTAATTCATATTTTGTTTAACATAGGTACAATAATAATGGTATATCAGGTTATACAGAGTGCGCTATGTTATGCCAGAGAGAAAATGACCTATCATCATTCTTCTACCCTTATCCTAATTTATTTGGAGTCGGCGCACCATATTGTCTTCTTTTTCCATATTTATCTATTACTCGTCATTCTCATCAGACCCCTCCCTTCTTGCCATATCATCCTTCACACATCCATCTCTCGATTTTACCATTCAAATGTTCACCCCTACATCACCATAGACGTTTATTATTAGATTATGAAAATCAAAACTATTAAACCAATCTGCGATTGTAACAGAAAATATCCCACATCTCACTTTTATTTTAATTACAAGAGTTTCGTTTTTGTCATTTAGCTATGGAACCCTGAAATGCGACACTCGAGCGTTTTCTTCAGTTCTTCTCACTTTTACTATATTCCTTACTAGCTTCTGCCCGCGACTTCGTACGCGGATCCTGTTGCTTATGCCAGCGACAACGGGGTCGTCAAAATCGAAGATCTGAAACGTCTGATGTCGGCACGTTCCGGCTTCGCACGGGTGCACATTTATTTTCCCCTAATTCCCCCCCCCCCCCGTTTGTTTTTCTATTAATAAATATAGCCTATGTTACTCAGGGATAATGTAGCATTCTAATGCTGAAAGAATTTTTGAAATCGGCACAGTAGTTTTTGAGTTTATTCATTACAAACATACACACACACACACACAAAAATACAAATCTTTCCTCTTTATAATATTAGTGTAGATAACTCTATTCCTGAATTGCCAAATAAAAATAAATAAAATAAAATTAAAAATTTCAGTGAGGACATAAACTAAACATGTCCTATCCAAATAAGCTTACTTTGATTAAGGTAACATCTGGGCCCAGGACAGATTGGATCTGAGTCTTCCTCCTTTTGTGATACTCTATTTTAGAAATTTGAACTTGACGTAACAAAGAGACAGATTGAGTTAATTAGGTACGATTAAAATATAAATATGAATAAATATTACATATTATGTTATATTATTATATTTTCTACTATTACCTATTCAAACTCAAACTCAAAGCATTTATTTCAATTAGACCATTACAGGCACTTTTGAATGTCAGAAAAACAAAGAAGGCGAAGCTACAGTCCCAGACATAAGACGTAATAAGTTATGAAAGTACTGTAGTTGCCCATTCCAAGGCGTAGATCTCTATGGAGAAGAATGGGCAAGAAACTCCATGGACACTCTTTTCAATCAAACATTTTTACAATTTATTATAAATATTAATCTTAGTTAATTGATGAAAAGAATTTAATAGAATTGATTGTATATTGCTGTTATAATAAAACGATATTGTAGTCCTTAATAGTTAATCTTTATTTAATAACGGAGTCTGACAACGTAAAGTGATTTTTGTAAGTACATTTTCATGTAAAATCTTGCATGTCACTAGTGTAAATAAAATAATCATCTTGACTTATCTTAAGAAAATAGTTTAATTAACTTATAATTACTTGAGAAACATTAATATTGAGTATTTTATTTTCATACTAAAAACGTACAACTACTTATGTTTACCGTTCTAGACACAAATATTGACTATAAAGTAGGTATAAACATGACTTTGAATTAACCCTTTTAAGGTAGAGGCAGTATACATGCCACCAACAAAATTATTTTCTTATACAGAAATATCACCTCTTTAGTATGGACAGTGGCACATATATTGTTATAAAAAAAAAACAAAAAGAAATTGAAGTAGGTATGTACCTACTTATTTAATATTTTTAGAAAAAAATAATTAAAAATCATGATATAAAAATATCCTTATTAACATACATAAATTTCGTTTTAACCACTTCCGGTTTTCTCTGCCTTATAAAGGGTTAAAGGTATTTTATCAGCCGAACAGTAAAGGTGAAAACATTTTTTCAATCAACACAATTTTGATTGGAACATAACTTATCTATTGTCTTTTTTGTATTCTGGGGGAAATCTCCAAAAAGCGTGATAAAACCAGGGTATGTGGGATTCTTCCCTCAGTACAACCACCCTGGAGGTCACCATCAGCATAGGGACGGGGGCACCATTATCTCTTTTAAGACAGACCTGGAACACCCCCTGTGCAACCCCTGTTAGGGTACTTGCCTGAGGAGACTGTAAAGGGGTCTCCTCTGGCAAACAAACCTACCTAGAAACCTGTACAGCATGACGTATCAGAAAGGAGTGGTCATATTTAAAGGTGTGATACAGAACATGAAACTGAATTACTTTCTCCACGGGATAAACATAGTTATCGCGAAAAAATTATACAAGGTGTAAACGGAGGGTCCGTTTACACCTTGAATTATTTTTTCGCTAAAAACTTATGAAAAATTTGAAACTTTGACCCCCAATTTCTCCGTCACTAGAAGAAAAAATAATAATATCGCGATGACGTGACAGGGAGAACAAGTGCCTTTCGGCTTCGTTAAGGGTTTATGACCACCACTTTCTGATAATGTTGTATAGGTATGTGTAATATGAAATTACTTTAAAAAAAAATCGGAGTTTTTGGGTACAATTATAACCTTATTATGTATATGTATGGGTTTAAGCAATATTTTTATTTTTGACATTTGTATGGGAATTAGTCATATTTTTAATTTGGCATTATTATTTTTGTTTGTAATGGATGAATCTGATTTAATTTGTTTTTTACAAATTTATTTGACATTGTTTTATAACATTACTATTTTTGTTGACATTATTATTAAACTTTAGACATTCATTATAATGGTGGAATCTTAATTTGTTTTTACATTTTTTATTTTGCTATTTAACAATTATTATAACAGTGGAATTGCAAATGTTTTACTTTTTAATAAATTTATTTGGTCACTGTTATAAAAATGATTTATACTGTAATCATTTTAATTTAGTGTAAAATTACAGTACTATGTAAAAATTGTTACTGAAATAAATAAAATTAAAAATCTAAGAAATCGCAAAATAAAAATCAACTGTTCTGTTCCCTACATTTTGACGATTAACTAATTAATTGCATAAACACACAAATGTACGGGAAACCTGTTTTTTTTTAATTTCAGTATTGGTCCCATAGTAAAAGTTGTCTATGATAATGATGAATACAATAAGAGTCCTGACCATCGGTAGCCCGGACCCTGTTCCCGATGCCGGTGGGCTACTATTTTTATATTTTTAAATGTTTTTTTTTATATTACTTTAAATTGTAAAGAAATATTTAAAAATGTAAATAATATGTTAGAGAAAGGAATAAAAGAGTACAATTAGTTCTTAAGAGGTTTATGGTAAATAAAAACTAAGGTTGTAAACTAATGTAGCGCTTTTCCCCCATAGGGGTACTCGGAAACTACATGACGTCACTAAGTGCTAGATTCAGTACTAAATCTACTATTACCTAACGAATAATCATCTAAAATAAAAACATTTTGGTAATTTTAAGTAATTTCGTTGAGCTTTGGAATGTATCTAAAATAAAGTATACAAAACTAAAAACGAATGATGCCTGTTTTAACTAAAACTAAATGACTCATAAATAAATGCCTGAATATTAGTGCAGTGAATGACCGGCTATAAATAACTCATTTAGTTTGAATTTTCAGCGCTGAGCCAAGCCTTATAAATCCAACATAACATCTCGCCTGTAATCCCCAAAGGGTTCACACAGGTGTACCTAATAGTACATAAAAATTTCGCCAGTTATGTTTAAGTCCCATGTAATAGGGGGCGAGCCTATTGCTATCAACCGGGCACAAATCCAGACTCCGTGCTAGACCAACGATGCGTTGTAATCCAAACTTGCGTTGTTATTAAGGCATTCATAGATTTTTTCTTAGTTTTAGTAAAAAGAGTCATGTATTTTCTTACATTTTACATTGAGCATTATTGTTGCATTTGGTATGGTACTTATTTTGTCTGGAAAAGTAATTGTTTATCAAATTGACATACTTCTTGAGTTCATTTTGGCATGTTGTATCTATTTAATAATGAAATATTAAATGTAATGTTAAATTTATTGTTAAATGAAATAAAAAGTTAAACGAAATGAAATGTTAAATGTAAAGTTTAATGTAATGTTAAGTGTATTGTAAATAAAAAAAATTAAAGTTTAATGAAATGTTAAATGTACAGTTTAATGTAATGTTAAGTGTATTGTAAATAAAAAAATGTAAAGTTTAATGAAATTTTAAACGTACAGTTTAATGTAATGTTAAGTGTATTGTAAATAAAAAAATGTAAAGTTTAATGAAATGTTAAATGTACAGTTTAATGTAATGTTAAGTGTATTGTAAATAAAAAAATGTAAAGTTTAACGAAATGTTAAATGCATTGTTAAAAGAAAAGTAAGATTTAATTAAATGTTAAATTAATTATTTTTAAACGAAATGTGTTTTTTTTTTTTTAATGTAATGTAAGGAATGTAATGTAATGTTAAGGCAATTAAAGGCTAAATAAATAAATATCAATTTTATAACAACTGTTAAACAATGTTAGTTTGATCGAAGTATAAGGGGTTAAATTAGTAGTCAAATTGCCACAAAAAATATTTCCCCGACTTTACTTAAATCTATAATTATTTATATATTTAACTCAAATGAGAAATTTTGTCTTAACTCCAATATTTGGGACTAACAGTCAAGTAGGGTAATTGTGATTGTTATCGACTTATAATAAAATGTACTATTATACAGACGCCAGCGCATCAAGTTACTACAATCTGTCAAATTTATTTAATAGATCTTCAACTTTATCGCTGTAGCATTAGGTTCAAGGTTGGTTGAGAAAATTTGACAGTTCCGGGTAACTTGATGAGCTGGCATCTGTACTAAGAAGAACAAACATGAATTATTCTTCAAGTACGCAATTACATTACACATTTAGATTACAACTTAAAATATGAGTCATATTGTTACTTTCCGAGAAGTAGCCACTTGCTCTACATACATATATTACATCACGCTTGTAATCGCCGAAGGGTAAGCCAGAAGTGTACCTAATACTAAACCCATATTTAGCCAATTTAGTTTAAGTCTCATTTAATAGGGGCCGAGCCTATTGCCATTAACCGGGTAAAAATCCAGAAATTCGTGATGGAAAAACCCAGTAACACTTTAACCGACCTGGGAATCGAACCCAGGACCTCATACTCAGTAGTCGCACTTGCAACCAAGACACTAAAGATGCTATCTGACATTTGAGAAAATTCTATAAATATTTCCTTACTAATACATAGCACTCTACGATAGTACAGTAGTACAACTAAAACCAGATATTCAAAGAAAAGTTTTTACAAATTATATTTAAAAAAAAGCAGTAACCGAGAAAAAAAATTAAGTTGAGATTATAATCTAGCTATACATCAGTATACTGGATGCCTTCGCAAGGAGAGCTCCTTGTCTATGCGATTAGAGACCAAAGCCTAATTAATACATAATGTAAAAATGAGGATATTACGGGAAACACAAGTTTCAAGGTCTATCCGCTAGGCATTGTCAGTAACCAAGCTAAAAAAATCAAATGCGAAAGTCAAAGTCAAATGCGAAAGTCAAAGTCAAAGACGAAAGTCAAAGTCGAAATACAAAGGCAAACCATTTATTTTAATTCTGTTATTAAAAGGCACGTTTGAACGTCGAACTTTACAAATAAAAAGAATTGATTTTATTTAAAAATCATTGCATCGAATCAGTGTCTTGGGGATTAAAAACGATGTCAAGCGTTTTGTCCTTGACTCAAGACTTATGTTATGAGAATGTAGGGTGGAAAGGGCACCGACCGTATTCAGTTCAGAAATGTTTCATCAGTCATTTAAAAAAAAAACTGTTTCATACATTTTCACCGTGTAGGTATTGCACTTTTGTAGGAAACGGCAGATTTTTTTAAATTACCTACCGGCTTGGCTAGGCTATTTTTACGACACTCCCGTGAGAGAAAATTGGCACCCATGTCCTAAAACTATCATAAAATTAAATCTTAACCCTGTCATGTAATCATATCTCACTGAATAACCTTCCAGCACGTCAGCACGTTCGTTGTCGACCGAAAAATCGACAAAATGACAGATATACAAAAGAAATCTTTCATCATGTCGATTCTTCCGTCGAGTAAACCCGTTTCTACGGTGGTCATGCTACACGTGCTGAAAGAAGTTTGAATTATTGGTTTCAAAAGCCAGGTTTGGTTATTGACTGAATTTTTTTAATAAAAAAACTAATAATTAAAACGGGTTGTACAACTATCCTAGATCCAAAAATTAGTTAGAGCTTTTTCTAAACCTAGAAATACACAATGTCAATATTACTTGCATCAAAATATGCAAGTAACTTGCATAACTACTTCTGATTGGTAATACAAGTTTATGTCAATGATATGCAAGCTTCTTGCACTACTGCAAGTTACTGGCATATGTATTCCAATTGACTTAAATCGAGTAATACAAAAGTCTTACTGGCTATGGTTTATGTTTAAATATTTATAAAGTAATGACGGAAAAAAATATAAGTAATGATAGGTAAGTACTTTGGACATAAGACACACCCAGAAAAATGGATATCCATGTTCTCTGATACCTTTAAAAGGCTAAGTTTTGGTGGTCGTTCTGTTAATTACATAAAATAAGCTACGTTTCTTTTGGTGTATTCTCGTTGGCCCCACTGCCCGTGGCCCCACTGGTGTGGCCAGCGGGAATTAATTAAAAATTGTTCCCGTTGCCCCCACCGTATGTTTGAGTAATAAAATATTACTCAAAAACATTACCTGGGATCGAGTAGTGTTAGTACATTTGTGCTAGATATGGGCAGTAACCTTACGAACAGTACTAGGCGGCCACGAATTCAAGAAGGTATTTATTACTAGAATACTGTTCCTATACCCAGAATTATTAAAATGCATACCACCTTGAGCTCATGCCAGCCTGGTACTTTTTGGGGAACATATGTGTCATATTATTAAACGCTCAATTAAAGCGTATTCTAAACTGATCATTGATTATTGACAGTTGATCTTGTCAAGATCTTGTTTTGTTAATTCATGTTTAGAGACCATTGTGTATCCATTCTGTCCATTCGGCTGCGACGACACCTTGGATTGAAGAGTAGCGGTTTCTTGATCTGACATGCTGCTGGACTGGCTGTAACTCTTGGATGATGGATACCAGCGCATTGTCTGCCTTCCCAAGTAACTGTTAGAAAAGAAAAATATAATGATATTATTATAATATTGTTAAATACGTCTTTTGAGGCTTTCCTTAGTTGGTTGGTTTAAGGGCCTGATTCAGGAGGCAGTGCTCCTCGATGGGGCCCGCATTGTGAGGACTCGACGAAGTTTCTGTCTCTGGAGCCCTAACCACCTGTAGCTTGGACCTTGCTCCCGACACTGGTGGACTTTTAACATTTTTTTTTTTAAAATATGTTATGTAAGAAAAATAACTACTGTTATTTTAATTTCAGACAGATAATATGTACAAGGGGGGTTATTTTGAATGTAAAAACTAAAATAATCTATGGGCTGGATTGATTTCATGAAAAATGATTTAGCTGGATATTTGCTAACACATTTCTATAGGCAAAGAAGACGAGTTGTGCTGACTCCAAATAAATTAGGCTATAATAAAAACAGGAAGTTGATGAGCGTAGCACAGCGCTCCGACGGGTAACAAACAAGTATTTAAGTTTATAAAATTTATTAATTTAAGTAATGATATGTTATGTTAATGCACATAGGTATATCCTCTTATGCAAATTTCGCAATCGAAATTTGGTTTGCTGTAAGAAAACCCAATTCTGGGTTAAGCTCGCCATTGTACATAAGCTATGTTATTGCAATTTGTATGTATATTTTTGTTATTTTGTGTGCAATAAAGAATAAGAATAAGAATATTTCACTTACCGTTTGCATAGTTTCCTCAGTATTTTCTTCTTGCAAACGAAAATAAGGAATATCGCCAAGCCTATGAGGATGTTGTAAACATCGCTAAGCCACCATATACTGTAGCCAGGATACAGGAAGCTGACTATTTCCAACAACCAATTAAGGCCCATCACCACCGACAGCTTCAGGTAAACCATGAACCTGTAAAAATAGTTTTTTTGTCCATTATGATGTAAGGTACCTTAACTTGGTATACCGCCTATATAAGTCCCATTAAAATAGACGGACAAACTTTTAGAAATCATTCACACCACCAAAATAAAGACAATGGTAAAAAAATAAGAAAAACGCTTTAGATACTTACAAGGGATAAAATCAGCCAACGAAAATACACTAAAAATGTTAATCAACTGAAAGTTACTATGGTTAAAAACAGAATGATATTAACAAAACTGACTGGAGAACGCGCGCGGCGGGGTGCGAGTGCAAGTACCTACCCATAATGTTTGTGTTTATTCTAGAGTGCGGGAAATTTATTATTTTAGGTCAAAATAAAATCACTTCAATCAGTGTTTTTTTGCTCGGATATCTTTGGTTAGACATACTGAACGCTGTGCTAAAATATGTCCATCTATTTTAATGGGACCTTATATAACAATAAACGCGCTTTAGGTAAGATTGATACATTTATGCGCACCAGTCCCTGTAGTTGGTTGACATAAACAGAATAAAAAAATCAGTTCAGTAAAAAAAAAAAATGACAGGAGAGCTTGTTCCTTTCGGCTTATGTTCAGCAGATATAGCCCTAATCCGTCTAGGTAGACATTACCAATGGTTTCACATACCTATGCCTATGAGTGCGATGTGCCTGCGGATTGCCTGCAGCAGCCGAGTCCAGCACGGCTGTTCCTCGACTCAACCGCCAGATGTTGAATGCGGTCATCATATAAAACATCCAGTTACAGATGATCAGGATCAGCATGGGCATGTATAAGTACAACAGCTTTACACCACCTACGAAGAAAACATGTTGTTTACACTTTAAAAACATCAAAAACAGAGGCACTGTTTTAAATACACCGCGACTTTTTAGTCGTCTTACAACGGCAGCCCAATTCATGTATCCAAGGACTACTAAGCATTCACATTGAGTGGACCACCTTTGTAAGACGACTGTGTATATTATGATTTTGTCTGCCAAATCTGGTCTTATAAATTATGATTGTGTGAAGGTAAAGCTTTAATTACTTGTAGATCAACATTTTTATAGCACGCTTTAAAAACCTGGGTTCTAACCATTGAAATACAATATGTTAAAAAAACCCTGTCCGATCCGTGAGAGTATTACTAGGTATCGAGATAAGATTCTATTTATGCAATCCTTTTTGAGAACAAGTAAAAAAAAATACCCCGATGAAAATTAAATAAAATGTACTAAATTCTTTGGCAACACACGGGCGCGAGCGGTCACTTCTCGAGTAGTGACGTAATAAAAAAACAATTGACGGTCGAACATACTTATGGCGAAGGTGGTGTTGTCACGTTTTAAAAGTTTGTTGGAATTCAGGGAAACGGTGGTAATTTGGAACAAAAATCATGCATTTTAAAAATTCATTAATATTTTTACTTTCATGAATATTTTATGTTTCTTATCCTATTTGGCAATGTCAATGGTATACCTATATGCCCTTTTCGGATCGGACAGGGTTTTTTTTTAAATATATTGTATAAAATAAGTGGCTAGTCTTGTTATACTGCAAGACAAAATACTGGCAAGTTAAGTGAAGGTTCAATAGATCTAAATCATTTTAATTATTAGTCGAAAATTCAGTAGCCCACCTTCAAGAAAGCATCCAAACTCAGGAACGTGAGGAGTGACGAACCAAGGCAGGTGTCTCAAGCTAAGTTTGACCTCGTTCAGCGTGTATAGGCCCACGGTCATGAGGAACGGGACGCCGAAGGCGAACAAGCAGTACATCAGGAACTTAAACAATTCTCCTCTCCGGTGGATGGGACGGGCCTTTGCATAACCTCTGTAAAACATTTTGGTTGCGTTAAAGCAAAATTGAACTTGTGAAGTTGTTATAACATTTATCTGGATGTGTAATCTACTCCTTGGTGTCGCTAGCATGACATTATAATGTATGTGGGCCCAAAACTTCGGCGCTTCCACAGGTTCGCCAGTGGCAGCTCAGAGGACACGATAGCTGCATGTTTTGAGGCTCAGTGGTCAGGATAGGAGGAGCATAATAGCCACCCCACCACCTCTCTCACACCCCGCCACTGATCCGTCGACGTAGGGCACTTTACGAGGTAGCCCCACTTTACGAGGTTGGAGTTACATCTTCCCACTTGGGTCCGCAGACGGTTCAAGGACTTCCAGGTGGACCATTGAAGGTTAGACCCTGCCTAGAAGATGCTCACTAGTAGATAGATAGTGAGTGGAAGGGAGCAGAAACTTTGCCATAGTTTGCATTGGGCATCGGCTGGATTTTCTGATAGGAACGCTTCGGATTTTAGAAAACTGTCCCTACGTTTTACGTTTACGTACGTTTTCTACGTCAAATAGTAGTCTTTTGTAAATAATATCACTCTGAAGCAGTTCTGCAGCGTATAGCGCACCGTCAAAACTCTGTAAAGGTGCATCTGCGAAAGCTCCTCAATCTAGACTATGCCTAAGTCACCTCTTTGGGTACTAATGCGTATTTTTTCTAGTAATAAACAAGTTCAGTCAGTTCAGGAAGCACCCAAACTTCCTGAAGATAGTTAGTTCCTTTTAGTGGTGAAAAACTAACCTGAAGGTCCACCAAATATCGTAGGACATGACGCTCATCCAACAGAATGTAGCCAGGAGGAAGAAATATATGAACATCGCTAGAAAGAAAAAAAAAACGTAAAGAAGAAGAAGAAGAAAAAAGAAAGAAGAAGAAGAATGAAAGAAAAAAAAAGAAAGGAAGATATTCCATAATTATCACTTACTCAGACAAATACATCCTGTAGTGCTGTGGATCTGTATTTGAATGATGGCCAACAGCAAGAAGGCCATGAACAGACTGAAGACGTACGCCATCAGGATCAGGCCACACAAGTTCTGAAGTTCAGGCAGCAGGAAGTATACTATCAGCACCAACAGCATGAAGAAACATGATATCAGCATAGCTGTTGACAAAGTATACAGGAATATTATTATTTGAAAACCAAAATGTTGGTAAATTCTAATTCTAACGTTAGTTTAGAAAAGTAAGGATCATGAGAATGCCTGAAAATGTTTCTTTTTTTGGGTTTGTGTCATGGCGTTAATGTTATGTAAATAAATGCAGTGAGAATTGCTGAAAAAGAAAATATATTTTTTGGTACAAATTATTACTTTTGCCTCTATATAAAATAGTTTATTTGTACCTTCAAGTAAAAAATATGGTTTAAAATATAAATAGACCTTTTTAGGGTTCCGTAGCCGAATGGCAAAAAACAGAACCCTTATAGAGTCGTCGTGTCTGTCTGTCTGTCTGTCCGTCCGTATGTCACAGCCACTTTATTCCGAAACCATCACCAACCAAAATGTCCATTCATCGTGAATGAGTTCTATTTTGCCTAGGTGTCATAATAAATCGGTCGCTCATATTCCAGGTTGGTAATTTGAGTTGCGAACCATATGATTCATTCACATATGATTCATTCAAATTGTGAAAATAATTTCACAATTTTGATACTTGTAAGACATTAAAATGTTTGAAAGACATTTTCTTCCAGAGTGTTTTGTTGTGGTAGATTTCTCAGCCTTTTGTAACTCCGTTTTATATTCTTCATAATGTTTGATCTAAGAACGGGTTAAATGTATTATTATAAGGAAATTGGTCATAATAATACCTACTTACATATATTGATATCTAGTTGACGCACAATAAGCTACAAGTATAGAAATAATATAAAATAAGGTCGCGAAAAAATCCTGGAAATTAATTCCATTGTAACTTATAAACATAGAGATGATGTTATTATGTGTTATTTGTTTGATTCATTATATTTATCTGCGGTTTAAAGCTTTTAATGATTCAGTTGTTGTGCACTACTCTGAGTAAGCAATAATTAAACATTTTCTTGGTAATGCGGTATTGTATAACCCTATACCTCATATTAATAAACACGATGTGAACTTATAACATTAAAGTATAATGATACAAAAAAAATAATACATAAAAAGGGTGTAAAAAGACCCTTAACGAAGCCGAAAGGCATTTTTTCTCCCCATCATTGCGATCATTTTTTTGTTCTAAACCATAACTGGGAACCTTCTAGTTACGGAGAGATTGGAGGTCAAAGTTCCAATTTTTTAAGTTTTTTTTAAATAGGTACCACTTTTAAAGGTTTTAATTTTACTTTAATAAACTCGATATCCCGTTTACTATTCAAAGCATCCATCAGCACTAAGTTTTGAGTGCGTTACATTGAGTTTTACAGTAAAACGTGATTTTGCACCCCAAAAAAAAGTCGTTTCCCAGCAATAATTTTTGCGTAGAGTTACTTAGTTTGATGTACTAAATGCTTGCTTGACAGCTTCGTGAAGGGTCTGTTTACACCTTGTATAGGGTGACTGGTAATTAGTGACCGATACATAAACAGGTGATTGAAGAAACATTTTTTTTTATACACAGACTTTTATCACAATAACACAACAGCCGTATGAAATTCGCAATTTAGCCGTTTAAAAAAATGTTTCTTTGGGAAAGTTGTTTATTATCATGAGTGCAATCACGTGTTTAAGTACCTATCGGTCACTTATTACCAATCACCCTATTACCATAATAATGGACTATTATTATTTATGTCTTATGTCTGAGGAGCTCGTGGCTTAATAATAACAGCCGCTCGGGTCGATCTTTAGATTAAGCCGTGCTGGCCTAGGTTGGTCTGTGGATGGGTGACCACACATTAAATACCGAGTTTCCTCCGTGCTTCGGAACGCACGTTAAGCCGTGGGTCCCGGGTGTCATTTGTAGATAGTGGCCCAAAAAGTCTGAAAACTAGTCTTACCAAGGCAAGGGGTATCGTATTACCCAGTACTACCGGGTTGTGGAGGTCAGATAGGCAGTCGCTCCATGTAAAAACTGATATTCAGCTGCATCCGGTTAGACTGGAAGCCGACCCCAATATAGTTGGGAAAAGGCTAGGCAGATGATGATATTATTTATGTCTTACCGCATGTTATATATATGTTACTCTTCACGAACTCTCCTCCCGGTAGAATTGCCCAGAAGCGCGGCGTGATCTGCTTAGGGTCCGCCATGATGCGGTAGTCTACGCAGTAGTTGGAAGGCGCTATTGAGTTCCAGCGGTTGTACGCATTTGGCAGCTCCAACTGAAGAACTCCATTCTGGAATTTATTAACTCTTTATAGCAAAAAGGTAGTTGACAACACCAAACTCAAACTCAAAGCGTTTATTTCAATTAGAGTGCCTCTTCTCATGTGCGGATTGTGACCACCAGGGGGGTGATCTTCCGGTCATATCCCCAAAGACCGGACGTTTTTTGAAGGTTTCCCCGCGAAACCAAAAAGAAGTTATAAGAAGGGTAGAATCTCATTTTGACAGCTCATAAAAAGTATGGTTGATGATGGTTTGAAAAGAGTGTCTTGCCCATTCTTCTCCATAAAGATCTACGCCTTGGAATGGTCAACTACAGTACTTTCACAAGTTATTATGCCTTGTGTCTGTGACTGCAGCTTCGCTTTTTTGTGTTTTTTGACATTCAAAAGTGCCTGTAATAGTCTAATTGAAATAAATGCTTTGAGTTTGAAATCATTTTTTCAGGCCTGAAATGTGTTTTGTTAGAAAAGCTGTAACATAACATAACATCACGGCTGTAATCCGCGAAGGGTTAGGTAGAGGTATACCTAATAGTACACCCACATTTCGCCAGTTTTGTTTAAGTCCCATGTAATAGGGGGCTACTGCCATCAACCGGGTACGAATCCAGACTCCGTGGAGTACTGAGAAATTCCTGATGGAAAAACCCGAAACACTTTGCATGACATGGGGAATCGAACCGAGGACCTCGTGCTCTTCAGTCGCGCTTGCGACCACTAGACCATCGATGCAGTGTCTTGTCTTTAAAATATTGGTTACTGATGTGTAACACGGCACGTTTATGTATGCTTTTGGGTGAATAGAGGCTTCCCCACATTTGAGCAGACCGCGCACGCTACGCATAAAAAAACCAATAAAACGCGATGTTACAATGTAATGGGCCTGTAATATGCGCTTAGATTTTTGACACGCTTTTATTAACTTCACCTATAATTGACTAAGTGAAAAAATCTTAGAAGTTAAATTCGCCCACCTCTGGGTTTCCGATTGCGCTGAAATTTTGCATGGATGTTGAGTTTGGATGACAGTGTATGTTTGCTAAATAACGTCATTCTAAATCCAATATGGCGGACTCTCAAAGATGGCGGACTAGTTATTTTTATGCATTACCATGATAAATATGGGTATAAAATAAAAGGGTTTGCTGAGAAAATACGAAAAATAAAATGGCGACTTTCTAAAGCGTGTTTTTTAGTTTTTTGAAGCTATACTTAATATTTTTTTGTTTCTAAGCTAAGGTTGAAATGTAATAAAATAACGTAACTGCTTTATTTTTCAAGTGGTAGGCAGAGGACAATAGTTGACCCATATTTGTTATCAGATTCACCCATATTTGAGTCATACGTCTACTAGAGTGATATTTCCGTTGCAAAATGCCTATAATTGTATTGTTGTGTGTATGGACCACAAATTAATTAACTCTAACCAGGTTCTTTGTCTTTATCCTGTTAATTACCGGCCATGGAGGTTATTTGTGGAAATATTATGGATTTATTATACTGAAAAATGATAGTGTAAAGGAAAAAACATGTTAAATTACAATGAACTAATAATTATTGTTAAGAATGTGGTCTTCCCGCAACATGACCATTAGTGACCATTGATTACACCAGGAAATTGGAAGAAACACCTTGTTGCTTCCAGTCCTACAAGTCTATGGCGTATTTATTTGTTTTGAATAAATACGCACAATCTATGCAAATAAATAAAATTGAGTTTGTAATACCAAAATAACAGCTTTTTACTGTATGCATATGAAAATAATTACGGCACTTATAACCAAAACACATTTTTTAACATTTTTGTCTGTCTGGCTGTCTGACTGTTTGTTCGTTCCGGCTAATCTCCGAAACTGCTGGACCGATTTTGACGGGACTTTGATTCAGATAGCTGATGTTATAAGGTTAACACAGGCAACTTTTATGTTAGAATAAGAATTAGGGTTCCGTGCAAAAAAAACCCCTTGAAATTGGTAACAAAATTCAATTAAAAAAGGGAAATCATATTTTTTATACTAATTTCACGCGAACGAAGCCAACAGCTAGTCATTAATATATTTTTAAATCGCAACAAATAATTGTATGGAAGGAAATACGACTAAAAACAGGTATTTAAAAGGCAGGCAATGGCAGCTACGGGAATTGAGGACAATAGAAGAACATACTATGACCTTATTGACCATGTACTTCGAAAAGGTTAGGTGTGTAAGACTCGGTACCTGGTGTGTGGTAAAATGAGGTCAAAATGAGGGTATTACGCGAAACAAAGGTTTCAAGGTCAGGAGACTAAGTTGAAGACTCAAAGTCAAAAGTCAAACTGAAACGATACTTCAATTCGGCCATTAAAAGATATTCGGTTATTTAAAGGGATTCGGTGATTAAATGACCAAATGTATGAACGTGCACGAGGCTAAATGAGAAGGAACGTGGCATGCACTCTGCCTTATCCAATGGGGAAAATGTGTGAATTTATGTATGCATGTAGTTCTAATCACATGGTCTGGTATTGCCCTCACAATAAATTTATGCAGTCATATTAAGGAAAAGAAGGGTCCACCTATAAAGTCCCCTGTTGTGAGTCCCAAGTTTTTATGTAATTTTGTTGTACTGTTAATTTAACCATTTTTATGTCTTATGTCCTGTGCGGATTAATAATTCTTTTTCTTTATTTCTAAGTCACGAAATATTTTAAAATGTATACAAATGAATAAAATGGAAATGTCTGTTTGTAATTTCAAAATAACAGCTTTTTAATGAAAGTATACAGGTTGATTTTTTCAAGTGGCCGTGGATTGCCAAATCCGAAATTATGAGGAATAACAAAAAATACTCAAAGGAGTCTCAAGCCCGATTTTGACGAAAACTAAAAATGCATCATTAGATTTTTGATAAATCAATATTCCTAGCCAGGAATCCAAGCAATTGAGTTCGGAAAAAAATACACACTGTCACCATTCGATAGTTTCGCTAATAGGGATCAAATTCTAGGAAATAATGACATACGGCAAACTAAAGGAAAGAGTTCAATTTTGATAAAATACATAAAAGTTAGTAGTAATCAACGAAACGTCGAACAAAAAAATTATATTGGCGCCAACTCCACTTGGAAGTTCTAATTTCAATTGTTTACGCTTTCTTTTTCTTTTACTGTGCCTTTAGCCGCGAAGATTCAACAAAATTGAAATTAGAACATTATGATGTGAAGATCGATTGCGCTGCGGGTGTCTTTAATCAAGGAAATTAATGTTAAATATGAAAAAACATAAAATTTATTTTCTTAAGTTTGCCGAGACGTTTATGTCAAGACGGCAAGACAGCAAGAACTTGTGCACTTATCAGACTTCTGTTCCCCATACTACTTTTTGGAGAAGCCATCATCATTATCATCATTCACCTGCCCTTATCCCAATTTATTTGGGGTCGGGAAGCATGTCTTCTTCTTCCATACTTTTCTATTACTTTTAAGAGAAATATTTGAAGGAAGAAAATAGGAATACAAGCAATGTCAATCCAAAAAAAAACGGAAATCTCACAGCATCAAAAAATATTAAAACAAATCACAAAAAGTGAAAATAGTACTGGGGTTTGAACATGCGGAACCATAGTTTACTGAGCGATCATGAAATCGCTAGGCTGTTTTCTCCGTTGAAATAGGTTTAAAATAGCTGCTCTTATGCATGTCATGGCTGAAACGTCAAACAATTTAAGAATGCGGACATAATGCAATATTGCTCACCTCCGTTAAGTAAATAGCGTGATAATATACAAGGTGTAAAAGGAACCTTCACGAAGCCGTCAACCAAGCATTAGCAACATCAAACTAAGTAACCCCACGCAAAAAATTATTGCTGGCGATATCTTCAAATTGAACAAGCCCCTTTAAATAAAGAAAAAAAAAATATTGCTGGGAAACGACTTTTTTTTTGGGGTGAAAAATCATGTTTTATGCTAAAACTCAATGTAACACGCTCAAAACATTGTGCTGATGGATGCATTGAATAGTACGGGAGTCATGGAGGTATTTAGGTACGAGTCAAAAGTTGGAACTTTGACCACCAATACCTCCGTAACTAGACGGTTCCCAGGTTCGCTCCAGAGGACAAAAATTGATCGCAATGACGGGGAGAACAAGTGCCTTTCAGCTTTGTTAAGGGTCTATTTACACCCTTTACAGCTTATCATTTGAAGAAGCCTATAAGGAATATTTGTGCAAAATTGGAACGGGACTAAAATACAAATGATAAAATACAATGTGTGACTGTGACCTCTGAGTTTGTTTTCTGAATTGTTTTTACAACCAATTTACAAATAAGTAACATTTTATTTATTAGATATGGAAGTTTATTAATATAAAAACCCACGTTCACACAGCCGGAAGCAGATGCCTGATAAAAAAATATGTAAAACCACAGATAAGTGCATGACTATAATGTGGCAACCCATGACGGATACAATGGTATGTTGTTGTTATAATCAAGTTCCAATTTTGTCAAAAATTGTCAAGGCTGGTTGTGATGATGGAGAGTAAAACGAGTTCCCACACTAGGAATTTCTCCTGTATCGTGGGTGCGTTTACAAACATTTAAACTCACATACACAAACAGCCAGACCCGGAACAACTACCTACAGGCCATACAAATATTTGTGCCGTGCGGAAATCGAACACGCAACACGCAGTGCAGCAGTCAATCGCTCAGCCACTGGGCCAACCGTGCCAAATAACAATTAGTAAAAGAATAGAATATAGGTTGGGTATGCATCTTGCCTTACCTACAGCAGGTGTAAACGTACCCTTCACGAAGCCGTCAACCGAGCACTCTGAACATCAAACTAAAAAAGACGGCGCAAAAATTATTGCTGGGAAACGACTTGTATTTTTTTTTGGGGTCAAAAATCACTTTTTACGGTAGGACTCAATGTAACGCAACCAAAACATTGTTCTGATGGATCGATTGAATAGTAAGGGGGTTGTGGAGGTGTTTAAAGTAAAAATCTTACATTAAAAACAAGTATTTTTTTTTAATGTGAAAAAGTTGGTACTTTGACCCCCAATATCTCCGTAACTAGAAGGTTCCCAGGTATGGTTTTAGAAAAAAAAATATCGCATTGTTGGGGAGAACAAGCACCTTTCGACTTCATTAAGGGTCTTATTACACCCTTTTTTTACGAATGGGAAATCATCAAATAACTCCTCCCGCTCTGGGTGGAGTGGGAGGGAGTGTCAGACTTTTACTGACTAAAACCCATCCATGTTCCTTCTTTGCCCTTTGTGTTCGGGGGCCGCGGTATCTCTTTCGAACAGTCCCGCAGCCTCCACCCACACACCCTTTATGCATAACTAGCACTTTAGAAACAAATTAAACTAGCATTTAATTAAAAGTATCAAAAAACCCGCTTACAACATGTATTATGTACCTATATATATATGTATACATATTTGTAATCTCCTTTTAATTTCCCTCATTTTGATACCCTACTCGATAGGTTTGATTGAAAAAAAAAAATAAAGACATACAATTTAGCGCCAAAAATCCACCAATTTGTTTTTTTTTTAAACATACTATCTTAGGTTTTTGAGACGAATCTAATGATATATTAATCGTCGAAATACATCCAGCCATTTGGAACGTTCCAAATGGCCAAAGAAATTTACAAAAAACAAAGATATGATACTCGCGAAAAAGATAACCCCTCCTTGGCAGTCGGGTAAAAAATGGAAAACTTAGTCCATTTTCATACTTTTTTAATCACATATAATTTTTTTTAAGTAAGCACCACTTCCCTCATCCCTCATCCTTCCTGTTAAATATCAAACAGATGGTCGGAAAGTTCGCGTATTCTATCAATTAATACAAGTAACGACTCACCTCAATAACATATATGTTGAAATCCAACAGCGTAACATCCAAGACCTCTTTTCTAAAGGGTGTATCGTTAAACTTGCCCGCATCAAAACCGAATACATCTTCAATTGACTTCCCAGTGCCTTTCATTTCCTCGTCGTAAATTTTTATCGCAGAAAAAGAAAGAGTTTCGTTGTATTTGACACAAGTTTTCCTTCTCCCAACATATTTTCCTTCGGGGCAACATTTAAATAAATAGTTCTGAAAACCACTGTTTATTCGAGAATCAGGTTCAGTTATCACCGTATTGATAATTGTCGTAAGGACAAATAACGCTTTGAATATTACAATCATCTTGTACGTGTACTTGCCAAGAAGTATAAACTAATTATGGCGAATAATTCTATTCACCGTTGCAAATAATGTGACTCACACTGTGTACCTGTTTAGGGCTGCCCAACTCAAATGGGACTGAGCAAAACATGTCTGCCGCATGCTGGACAAAGTGTGAGCCAAATTAACAGGAAACCGATTTAATCACAGTGAGCCGGAATCGCGGGAGGCTACGAAGGAAATAGCGGAACGAACTAGACAGGTTCCGTCAGAAGATTTGCGAAGTACTAGAAGGAGGACGCGAAGATCTGCGGGAAGTAGAAAAAGGGGGGAGGTTTTTGCCCAGGAGTGGGGCAGAGCAGGCTAGGAAATAAATAGCAATCATTTTGCGTAGGGTTACTTAGTTTGATGTACAGAGTGCTTGGTTAAAGGCTTCGTGAAGGGTCCGTTTATATCTTGTTTAATACACTTTACATATTATTATACAATGTACTGATCGAGAGACTGTTTTTAAAGCGCAAAAACGATGTATTCGGTCCATGTGTGTCTTAAAACTGTCGAAACTTGTAAACCTCATTTTAAATCATTAAAATTACTGACTATGCCATCTATGTACATTTACGAGACTGCTTTGTTTGTTAAAACCAATTTACACCTATTTACGGCAGAAAATGCAGAACCGCTTTAGTGAAGAAAAGATTTTTTGGCATGGCTCCGAAAATTTATAATAAAATACCAGATAGCATAAAAAATTTGCCTCTATTAAAATTTAAGAAAATTATATACTCGCTGTTAATTGAAAAATGTTATTATACTGTAGAAGATTTTATAAATGATTATTTTTAACATTTCGTGTGCAATAAACATTTGATATAAGATTTTAAATATTTTTACGGCAAAACATAGCGCCCATATAAGTAACCTAAGACCTTTATGTAAATACCTATGTTTCACAAATAAATATCTGATTCTGAATCATAAATACACAGACAATACTAGTTCATAGGAATATTTTTAAACTATCAAATATATCCTAACATGAATGCCTATTCTTCTCAAACAAACTAAAAAGCATGAAACTCAAGAGACGCGGCGCCGCCCGCCGGCACGCCGTTCTTTCGTTTCCTTATAAATTCCACGCCTGAGCTGCGCCTGCGCCGCACCGTCACCTTACGTCGTTTCTGTGTAATTCGCGCCTAAGAACCGATGCTATCTATTATACCGATGCTGGGGCCGCTAACCTGTCGGTGAAAGCTGAGCAGATACATCTTGTAGAAAATGCTAAAAATAATGTCCTAATGTAAAAAATATTGTCATCTCCACCTTGTATCTGGGTCAAATTAAACAAATGATATTATAAGGTCTAATATAGACCAACTTTATTTTAGAAAAATAACTAGGGTTCCGTGCAAAAAACTTAAAACCCTTGAAATTGGTAACAAAATTCGATTAAAAAGGGAAGTCATATTTTTGTAATAATTTCATGCGAACGGAGGTCCCAGGCAACAGCTAGTGTATTAATATAGTCATTTGAGTGCAGAGGACCAAAATTTAAGGAAAAGTAGGGTACCTAGCAAGTCATATACCCATATTGAATTAATTAAAATTCTAGGTACATAAGTGAAAAACCGATAACTAACCGCAGGTGGTTTACCTTATGTAAAACAAAATAAGCAATAAAACTGTACTTAGTTTTAATTCCACCAAAATCTGGACTTCGATACAGTGTGTTGAACAGATCACAAAGGGCACGTGCAGGGACGTGACAGGGAAAGGATCTCTCGTCCCAGCCGCCGCGGGAGACGCCACGGGCGTCGGGGGCCACGTGGTGGCTCCTAGAGATGTCAGCAAATAGGAAGGGGGTCCGCAAGGGCCCATTTAACCCTAGACACCTAACCTTCGTCGATCCGACGAGTACGCGACAAAAAATTCGCTGTCTCTTTTCAGCGCGTGGGGCGATCATAGCAACGTTGCTTGTCAACTCAGTGTTCGCCGAGCTCTTCCGGGAGGTGTTCGGGTCCGGCGGGTAAGTACTTCTTTTTTCGAGATATTACGATAGTGCTCGTCGTTTCGACGAATGGTTAGGGTTTGTGTATTCTTTCGCAACTAATACTTTTTTGTTTTCTTGCAGTTTTTATCATGACTTCAAGACAATTGCTAACTGATGAACATATAGCGCGTTTGTTATTGGAAGAGGAAGATGTCAGTGCTTTGGAGGAATTATCTGATAGCGAAACTGAAGATAATCTGGAGGTGGATGCTGTTGAAAAAACCAATCGATGGCCAATATGCGTCTTCTATGGAATGATGAATATAGCATGCATCAACAGTTACATAATTTACTGCCACAATGCTTCTGTACAGGGTCAAAAACTAATGAACCGACGTGATTTTATGAAGAAGATGCATTCACAACTTGTAGAACCATGGTTGAAAATCCGACTGGAAATTCGTACCATGCCAACGCACATCAAGAACAAAATCACAGATATATTGGGTTTAGGGCATGATGAAGGTCAAGGTCAGAGTCAGCCACAATCCGGTAATGAGAGTCAACCAACAGAGGCACCAAATAATAGAAAAAGAAAAATCTGTGGTCTGTGTTCATATACCAAAAGGCGCATGACAAAGTCATCATGCGCTAAATGTAATTCAGCAATATGTGGGGAACATAAAGTTGATTTTTGTTCAAAATGTGCTCTAAAAAATTAGTTTTGTTTATTTTTCTAAATAGTTTATAGTGTTATAATTTAGGTACGCCAAAGAAGAAAAGGTTTTTTGTTGTTTTTTTATTTTATTTTTTATAAATATGTTGTCTCCACTGATCTCATAAAAGTTAGTGCCTTTCTAAAATTGTGATAAAATAAATATAAATTGTAATAATACAGAAATTCATTGTTTCATTTTGTAGAATAATAGTTAAACCAAGTATAAATGCAATACATTTAACGAAAAGTTATATTATAACTTGAAATTAAAACACTCTAAAAAGTATTCGTCGAATCGACGAATGGTTAGGGTTTATAGGGGGCAGGCAAACGTTAGGTGTCTAGGGTTAAAGTAAAGATACACATAAAGAGTAAAGATAAAGAGAGAGAGTAAGAGTAAGTAGTAAGAGTAAAGATAGACATTCTTCTTCTTTGCGTGTCGATAAACTCAAATAATACCCGACCAGTATATTGCCACCTGCACAGCTCTGTCGTTAAGATAGACATTAAAAATTGTATATAAAAAAAACACGTGAAAAAGGTAGGCACTTTGACCCCCAACATCTCCGTAACTAGCTATATGGTTTAGAACAAAGAATCGCGATGACGGGGAGAACAAGTGCCTATCGGGGTATTTTTACAACCATTAAAGGCGCATACCCACCGCAGCGCACGGAAAGGCCACGAACGTGTATCAAGTTTCGCTTTGCAAGAAAATGTATGTGATTGTGTCCATTGCAAACCACGTGGCCTGCTCGAATAAGGCGCTCATATAGCTCAACGCTGTCAACGCCATGCACGCATGCATGCGGTGCACACTATACACGAATATTAACCCACGACTATGCCGTGGTGGGTCACGCACGCTACAGTTGTACATAGTTGTGGGTGTGAAGTGTGTACTACAGTGGAAACGTAGACCCACGTTGTCAAACAAATGAATCCATGCAGCTAAAATGCCCTGCGTGCCCGTGCACAGCATGCGCCGCGTTGCGCCTTAAAGGTAACGCAAGATCCAAACACGAACTCGACACGTGTTTCACTCTTCATCAAAATCAATCTTGAAACATTTTTTTGGGGAAATTAGAACTAAATTGTAATAACAAAATATTTTGTTTATCATGGATTTCCGCAAATTATCCGAGTTTTTTATTTTTTTATCAGCACAAACCCACGAGCCACAATCGCATAGCCGGAAGGATACTTCCGACTATGTTACTGTGGCTTAGGCTTGTGTGCTTATTTTGTTTTACATAAGGTAAACCACCTGCGGTTAGATATCGGTTTTTCACTTATGTACCTAGAATTTTAATTAATCCAATATGAGTATATGACTTGCTAGGTACACTAGGTGCTCTGCACTCAAGTGACTATATTTAATACACTGGCTGTTGCTCGCGACCTTCGTTCGCGTGAAATTATTATAAAAATATTACTTCCCTTTTTAATCGAGTTTTGTTACGAATTTCAAGGGTTTTAATTTTTTTACACGGAACCCTAATTATTTTTCTAAAATAAAATTAGCCTATGTTAGACCTTATAACATCAGCTATCTGCCAGTAAAAGTTTCGTCAAAATCGGGCCAGCCGTTTAGGAGATTAGCCGGAACAAACAGACAGACAGATAAAAACTGACAGAAAAATGTGTTTTTGTTGTAAGTGTCGTGTATATTTTTTGCATTCAGTAAAAAGCTGTTATTTTGATATTACAAACAGACACTTCAATTTTATTTATTTGTATAGATGTATAGATCACCATGCATTGTGTGGGGAATTTCAATAAATACCACCTGTAATACGAATTAGACAATCACATAGCCGGAAGGATACTTCCGACTATGTTACTGTGGCTTAGGGTTATACAAGATTAAGGTCAAGGCTATACAAGCTCAACTGCCTAGCCTTTTCCCAACTAGGTTGGGGTAAGCTTCCAGTCTGACCGGATGCAGCTGAATACTAGATTTTACATAGAGCGACGGCCTATCTGACCTCCACAACCTAGTTAGTACTTGTTAGTATGATACCCCTGGTAAGACTGGTTTTCAGACTTTCGGGCCACTACCACTACCTGCAACGACTGTCAAAGATTTATAAATGACAGTCGGGACCAACGGCTTAGCGTGATTACCGAGGCTCGGAAAAAACTGGGTGGTCACTCATCCACAGACCAACCTAGTCAGAGACGCTGTTATTATACACCGTGACTTTTTAGTCGTCTTACAAAGGTAGTCCACTAAATGTGCCCGACATAAAATAGTTCTAGGCGCGATTTTTTTTTTTTACCTACCGTAATAGGTATAAAGAAAAATAAATAAACATTAGAAAAAATTATGAAACATCCTGTTAAAGATGTGTATGTGTCAAACGGGAGAATATACCTACCCAGCGCTGAAGTCCAGTAGATTATCGCTCACAACAGGATGTTTTAACTACGTCATGCGTCATAATATTGAACAATTATTTTTATTTTTAAATTATTAAAATCTCATAAATACCTATTTTTTATGAATGCTTAATAGTCATTGGATACAAGAAATGGGCTGCCGTTGTAAGACGACTAAAAAGTCACGGTGTATAGGGTGATTGGTAATTAGTAACACCCTGTATAATATTTAGCTAATATACATAATATAATTCTTACTGCCTTACTTAATATGTATAATAATATAATATTCTACATGAATGCGAAGGTGAGTTTGTTTGTATATTTGTTACCTTTTCATGCCTAAACCACAGAACCGATCATCCTGAAACTTTGCATATACGTTGTCAGGTGTACAGAAACGGAAATAGGGACCTTTCATTCCGAAACAAAGTACTGTTCCCGAGGAAAATAACAATAACTTTTTTATGATAATAGATGGCGCCACGTGTCTTTCGGATCATGATTGAATTATATTATTACAAACAGAGTACAACCCGAATTGATTGTCAAATAAACACGAGCGAAGCTGTGGGCAAAAAAAGCCAGTTACTTATAAAATATGTTTGAAAATAATCAGAAATGACAAATCGTGTAAAAAATTGTATAATTAAGAATGAAATGTTTTCTTTTATGAATGTTACTTGTATGTTGTATACAACATTATATAAATCACCCTATGGTGATTGGTAATTAGTGACCGATACTTAAACACGTGATTCTACTCATGATAACAAACAACTTCCCCAAAGATTTTTTTTTAGTCATTCACTTTTATCACAATAACACAACAGCCGTATGAAACTCGCGCGCGCGCCTTTACCTATCAGCTGTTAGCCGCGTGACGTCATTCTGTCTCATTACTATCGTACCGTGCACAGTGGGTAAGCAGAGCACCCGCGCGGCTAGCAAGCCCATGATCAAAGTGAATGAGTATAAAAAAAGTTTCTTTGGGAAAGTTGTTTGTTATCATTAGCACAATCACGTGTTTAAGTATCGATCACTAATTATCAGGCACCCTTTATAATTTTATTTAGATAAACAACCTTTGCGTTCTTGTGAAATCTAAAGAAGATGGTAGGCATGTTCGCGTATTCTATGCAATAATACAAAACACTCACCTCAATGACATATGTGTTGACGTGTACATGGTACAAGTCTGCATAGAATTCCATGACATCTTGGGCCGCTTTTCTAAAGGGTGTACTTTTAAATTTTCTCTCCTCCAAACTGAATACATCTTCAATTGACTTCCCAGTGTCTTTCATTTCCTCGTCATAAACTTTTATCGTAGAAAAAGAAAGCGTTTCAGTATGTTGGACACATTTCTTTTTTTCCCCAACATAATATCTGCCTTTAGGACAACATTTAAATAGTTGGTGCCGAAAACCACTCTTTATTCGAGAATCAGGTTCAGTTATCACCGCATTGATACTTATCGTTAGGGCTATTAACGCGTTGAATATTATAATCATGTTGATGCGTGTGCTTGTCAAGAAATATCAACCAATTTTTTTTTTAAACTTATTAGTTTACTTTCTTTGACAAAACTAAATTATGAACTGAACTGATTCACTTTGTTTCCCGTACTAGTATAGACTGTATTACGTTGGAACAGTTTTCCTCGTTGTCTGTGATTGTACAAGTATAGTTTTAGGAATTAATAGTAAAGTAAATACAATGTAACTTAACCACTCGTATGCCGAGTATCCAGACACAATTAAAAAGTCATTGTGTCTCGTGTAGATCTACGTTCCGGCACACGAAAGGTTAAACCAGGGATAAGCCGAGGCAGAGGTAGATGTATAAGTTGACATAGTATACGCAAAATATTAAGATACTTAGTTTGTTTACATGGTGTTTGACAATGATATTATAAAGAAGATACGCTACGCAATCATTTGAAATATCGAAACGAAGAAACAGTGACGGAAGCAATGAAGTTACCATATTCAAAAGAATATGGAATTTCTACAATAATACTAATTAATGATTTTGCTGATAGTAATAGTGAGCATCATGAGACTTTTGCTACCTAGTATTACAAGACAAGCCGTTTACAATGCTGCGATATTTGATCTGTTTCATCCCATCTAATCGAAGCCATTTTGAGTAAGACTCTTCCTATCTTTGTAAAAACATGTTTTCTTTGCTTTTAAGCCAGCCTCATATTCGATTCACAACATATTTTATGTTACTAAAGAATCATGTTATTAAATTATTAATTAGTGACTGCTATTATTAAAAACGTAAAGTACGTACGTAATTTTTTTGGAGAATTTAGCTTAAATAGCAACATTCAAAGCTATGTCGTTTAGAAAACAGAATATGTCATAAATGTCGTAAATATTGTCACTTCCCTGTCTAGATCAATTAAAATCTAGATGTGTGGTTTTATTGTGAATAGTTGTTCATTTTATTTGTTTAAAAGTCTTGTTTCGTGGTGAAGTATATACAACACGAGATACGTACAGTGAAGGTGTATAGATATGATAGAGGCTAAAACAATGCCATTGGCTACAGTTGCTTCTAGCATGAGTGACTCCGCATCGTATAGTGAATATTATGGTAATACCGATGATGATGGCATGCCCGCGCCGCCGACCGCTTTTTTGTAGAAGTTCTTAGAAGATTATAATGTTATGCTGCTTAAAATAAATGTTTTATTCAACTTCGTAATTAATGTTTCATTTTTGCCCTAGTCCATGGCGCAATAACACATGGTCGTTCGCCCGAATTAGATGCCTATGGAATTCGCTAAACGACCAAGCGTTAATGAACGCGGTAGAGTACGTCTTGTCTTCGGACAAACTCGTCCAGCTTCATTGTTTGTTTTTTCGATTAGTGCAATTGCGCTATTAAAGAATAAGGCGACCAAAATCATGAGACAATGTGATGGGTTGTGCAAGTGCGGGCTCCGCAGGCTAAATACCTAGACAACAAATACCTAGCCCTTAAATTCTACGTACTTGTAATAAAGCATAAAGCGCAACCCACACAGAAAAGATGTAAGACGAGGACCGGGCGCAGACATAATTATGTCAAATGTCAAATGTATAGAAGCGTCGTGTCCGCGCCCTGTCTCTTCTATATGTTTTGCGTCACGACGCTTCTATACATTTTATATGAAAAGGACGTGGAAGAGACATATGTCTGCGCCCCGTCCGCGTCTAATGTCTTTTCTGTGTGGCCTGCGCTTAAGGTATAAAGGGTGTAAAAAAACCCTTAACGAAGCCGAAAGGCACTTGTTCTCCTCGTCATTGTGATATTTTTTTTGTTCTGGACCACCCTTGGAACCTTCTAGTTACGGAGGTATTGGGGGTCAAAGTTCCAATTTTTTCACAACTTTTTTTTTAAGTACTACTTTTTAAGGTTCTAACTTTACTCCAATTACCTCCATGGTCCGTTTACTATTCAAAGCATCCATCAGCAATAAGTTTTGAGCGCATTGTATTGAGTTTTACTGTAAAATGTGATTTGTGACACCAAAAAAAAAAATTCGTTTCCCAGCAAAAATTTTTGCGTAAAGTTACTTAGTTTGATGTACAGAATGCTTGGTTGACGGCTTCGTGAAGGGTCTGTTTACACCCCGTATAGGATTGTATAATAATGAAAGTATTATTGATTGACATTATGGCTGACGTGTTTATAAATTATGTTATTCTAGCCAAATCTAATATTATAAAAATATGCGGTGATAACCTTTTATCTTAATTTGACCGAGACCTATCTTTTGGGAGTATTTTTACGAATGTACGCGAGCTCTAAGTTTGGTCCCTAGATTGCATAAGCCCTTGCCATTGTTCTTTAGAATGATCGATTACCATATTATTAGGTGGCGAGTGCGATTTTTAATTTTAAAATCGACGCATTTTCGTGCTATGGCCTCAGGTGTCAGCTTTCAGACCAACAGATATACCATCAACTTCTAAACTACGAGCTGTTACAAAGAAAGGTGTTATGAAAAAACCCAATAACACTATGCCGGACTTAGGCACCGGACCCAAAAGCCCACGCTTGCTACCACGAGACCTACGGGCAGTAACAACGCAGATAATAAAATATCTCGACTTGGCACACGAAGTTATCGGCATGTGGAATGTGAACTCGGCTATCATTGTCGTAACGGCCAATGGCCTGATGGCCAAGGGCCTTGTCGAATATCTGTCGAGGCTTTCCTTAGGCCGTTGGATCAAGGACCTGATTCGGAAGGCAGTAGTACTCCTCGATACGGCTCGCATTTTGAGGACGTTTCTGTCTCTGGAGCCCTAACCACCGGTTGATTGGACCCTGCTCCCGACACTGGCGGACCTCTATTTTTTAAAGTTTTTTTTAGAGAAATATGTAAACATATAAAAGATAAACTTATACTGTCACTTACGGGATATCTTCTGTGATCAGATCAGATCACCGAAGATATCCCGTAAGTGACAGTATAAGTTTAGTTGTAAACCGTGAAAGCTTAAAACAGTGTCACATAAAATATATGAATAAACGGAGAAATAATGACGAGAAGATGTAAATAAAGATTATTAATAGTAAACTAAAAGTAAAATAAATGTATTTAACGAGTTAAGTTCTTTTTTAGAAAATAGGCAAAACTTAATTAACCAATTCTGCCGCGCTAGCGATATCAGCAGTAAGTGCAATTTTAGACAAAATGAGTTAATTATTGATCCTGAATCAGCGCAACGAGCTCTACCAGATGTGCTGACAGCTGTTTTAACAGCTTATAAGGAACTGGTAAATTTCGTTAAGGATCAGTTTCAGTTGCTTCAAGTAATACTAGATACAAAAAATTTTCGTAATTTTAAACTATTCTAATATTGAGTCAAGAATATAAAAGCGCTTTATTTGCGCTACACATTTCAATCATCGCAATTAATATAACTTAAAAAATAAGTCCGGAAAAACAAAATAGTAACAAAAACTTTGCACGCCAATTACTCAAAATTATGCAAAACATACTTACTGCTCTTACGTTTAGCGCGGCAGAATTAGTCCATTTACATAATTTTCTAGTCAACACTTTATTTTATTAATGTAAGCAACTTTTTCCTTCTTCTGAAATATAAAGAATATGACATGAAATAATACTATATGTATACTCACCTCAACAACGTATATGTTGAAATCAGACGCCGTGGTCTGATTTCAACATATACGTTGTTGAGGTATTTCAGTAAAAATAATACAAGACACTCACCTCAACAACGTATATGTTGAAATCCAACAACGTCATATCCACGACCTCTCTTCTAAAGTAGTTATCTTTAAATTTGTTCACATTAAAACTGAATACATCTTCAATTGACTTTCCAGTGTCTTTCATTTCCTCGTCATAAACTTTTATCGTAGAAAAGGAAAGCGTTTTGTAGTAACTGACACAGGTTTTCCTTCTCCCCACATATTTTCCTTCGGGACAACATTTAAATATTTGGTTCCGAAAACCACTTTTTACTCGAGAATCAGGTTCAGTTATTACCGCATTGATACTTATCGTAAGTACTAATAAAGCGTTGAAAATGATAAACATATTGAGGCGAGTGCTTGTCAAGAAGTATCAACTAATTATGACGTGTTTTTTTATTCGTCACAAATGATGCGACTCGATCACACAGAAAAAAATTATAGGCACAGGTCTCACCGTTGACAACGAGAAAACGAATAATATCAACAATTTTCTCGTCGTCAGCGGTGAGACCTGTGCCTATAATTTTTTTCGTCGATTTTAAAATAAAAAACCACACTCGCCACCTAATAATATGGTAATCGAAAAAAAAAACTGTTTTATGCATATATCTCAGCATGGGTGGATCCTATGATAGCCATGTATACATCAAAACAAAGCTGCTTTTACAGTCTGTTTTTTTTGTTTTTTTTTTTGAAATAGTTTAACAAAATAAAGTTTTTGATAAAATAATGTTTCTGAAATTGACGACGAGAAAACGAATGATATCAACAATTTCCTCGCTCAAAAAAACGAATATTAGATTGTAGATTCTGTGTAAGTGAAAGAGATACATAAATATTAATAACTAGCACTACGCCCGCGACTTCGTCCGCAAAAGTTGTGATAGATCGGCTAATATGCATGATATAAATATAATTTATAGCCTATAGCACCCAATAATAATGTAGGTTTCTGCCAGAGAAAGAATTTTTAGGATTGAATGATTAGTTCCGGAGATTACCCTCTTCATGCAAATAAATTTTACTTCTTCATAATATGAAGAAGTAAAATTTTCATAATCTTCACCGTATTGTGGTGATAGTGATGAATATTAGTATAGAATATAGATTAATCGCTGACTTTCACACCACTGCGCTACCCGTTGAGTAGGTTCTTGATTGTCGCAGCTACAGAGCTTTCCAAGAGAGAACTCGCTCAGCGATGCTCGCTTGGCGGGCAGAACACTCGCTGAGAGACTTTCGCTTGGTACATACCCATACCAGTTTGCCAACTTGTTTTAACCCCCGGCGCAAAAAGAGGGGTGTTATGAGATTGACCGCTATGTGCGTGTGTGTCTGTCTCTGGCACCGTAGCTCTTAAACGATTGAATCGATTTGGATGCATTTATTTTATTTGAAAGCTAGTTTCTTGGCGATTGTTATTAGAGATGTTTTGTCAAAATCGGTGCAGCCATTTATTAGTTGTTAGTTGTACTCGCTTGTCGTTGATCGTGCCCGGTGGGACCGGTGCCTTATATACAGCGTGTCCCAAAACTCAACGTAGAATCGAGAAAAAATGTGTTTTTAATGGACAGGCCCAATAAATCAATAAATTGTAAATATTATTAAATAAGATCACTTAGGTTCACACGCATAAAAAATATAAAAACATGGAAAATGTATGTAACTTAGGCTACGTTCGGTGACTAACACTAACTTACTTATCATTCACACTGCACTTTGGTTACTCACAGATTCATTTTACTTCCACAACAATTGTATATAGCTAATTCTAAAACTTTGAGTTATTTTCAACACGAAATCAATTTATAGTCACCAAAACATATAACAAACAAATATGGCGGCGCAGGGCACATGTCGTTCAACCAATCAGTGCGCGAGGTTCGTTCCGTCGCATTCCATTTCACAATTTGACGGTTTCACTTGGATAGATTTTAATCTGCCGAAAAGTAATCCGTTAAATTGTAAGCAGTATGTTACGGTTCACAATCTTTCGACAGATTAGAGGAAAGTCACCAAATATGGAATACTATTTTGTTTTTGGGATATAAAAAAAAAACTTCATATAAATTAAAACAGTTTAATGTTTTTACTAATCAGTCATACATTTATATGTAGTAATTAACAGCCTTTAATCAAATATATTAGTTATCAAATTAAAATCTAACATAAAAAACAAAATCACAAATGAGTAACCAAATATGGAATAGGTACCCATATATGGAATATAAGCATAAATCAACATAACAATAACAAAAATGGACATTAATATCTTTGAGATCAATTAAATAAATATAACATATTGTGATAAATGAAAGAAGTTACATAATTACTTGCAAAAGTCACAGATCCAAGTATCAAACTCTGGACCAGCACAATCATAATGTGCCCAGAGCCCGACGACTGTCCATATTTGGATTTTTATACTAGTTCAAACTCTTCTAAATATTTTTTTAAGTCACAATATTTTGAAATTAAAAGATCACAAAATGGTGAAATAAACATAATACCGATATACTAAATAGTATAACACTTATGTATACAAACATATCAGCTGGTAATACTCATTTATTACTTACCTTTAAAATTTTCCGCACGACAACAAAACAAAACACGCCTGCCACAAGTGAAGTGTTCGCGCAACTGACTCGATGGTGTGAGTGCGATAGTTAGTAGACCGAATGGAACAGAAGATGGTCGAGTGTTGCGTTTCATACTTATAGTCTTAGAGAAATGAAGGTATTCCATATTAGGATACTATTTCATATTTGGTGACTTTCCTCTACAATCTCGCGAGATAGATTATAATGTTTGCATGCTGAAAGAAGTCAGTGAAATATGAGAAACCTTTTTATTTATAACACCATCATGTACATACCATATTTCACGCAAATAAAGAATCTTGAATCTAACGGTTTTACAATTTTACGGTGACATATTCATCAAAAATGACGTTAACAATCATCAAACCAAAAAATCATGACATGTTTCACAGAATTATGACTTTGACGTCCGTTTAGAAATAACAATTAAAATAACCGGTGCCATACCCATTGCAATATAGGCGTTTCCGAGCGTGAAAAAATCGATCTAGGTAGGTCTCATCTTTGGGAAAATTCTATTTTTCTATTTTCACGCAGAAAACGACAGAGCAGAGCTCGGTCGCCCAGGTACTTAGATTATAAAGTGACTAGCCGCCCTTCATTTACAATACTGTCGTAATAGGGTAGTTGACACACCAATCAATTGACATACTTTTTATAAGCTGTCAAAACGCGATTCCCCCTTATATTTTGTATGGTAATAGCATAGCATAGCATAGCATAAATAGTGACGCTGTGACGTCACTATTTAGTCAACTCAATAACTCAACTATTTATTGATTTCAAAGAAAACCCAATTTTGAAATTAATTGAAATTTAATCGGGTTACAGTCAATCTGGGTAACTTTGATTCATTCGGGTAACTTTGACAGCGGGACCATGAACTAGTTTTGATTATTTTTTCGCATGAAGCCAACACTATTCATAAATGTTTATTTTAGATTTGCGGGTAACATTGCAAATCTAAAATAAACATTTATGAATAGTGTTGGCTTCATGCGAAAAACCCCGCTGTCAAAGTTACCCGAATGAATCAAAGTTACCCAGATTGACTGTATCAGGTCTAAAATAAAGAGTTTTTTTAGAGAAGTTGTGTCTTGGAATTATTATTCAATGGTGTCAACTACCCTATTAGCATAGTCTGGCTGTAATTACTGTCAAGTTGCCGGCAACTGTCATACATTGCAGTATCTTTTCAAAACCTTCTAGGTTCTTCTAAACAGGCAATATTTAATGAATTAGACATACTCGTATTGGCGAAACATATTGTTATTGTAGGAAATATTAACATGCATCAAAATGTTTTGTGATGGCCGTAAATATTGTAGATATTGCAGATAAAATATTACCCGTTTCGGTTTAAAGACATTTATTTCTCAAAGAACAGATTACAGTTCACTTAAAGAGAAACTTTAACCCTAGATCACTAACCATTCGTCTCTCAGACTACGCATACCCGCGCATTTTACAGTTCGGTAGGTTCGCGGCAACCGCACTCCTTCCCCCGCTCAGTACCTTCCTGTTTGGTCCTGTTAGTGACCCGTGTGCACTCGTGGCGGTCGCATGCGCTTTGGAACAGGACATACAGCCGTCGCGTCGTCTGACAGACGAAAGGTTAGTAACTGTGTAACATTATTTTTAGTTATAATATTTTTCTATTTTCAAGATTACTTTTATTATATTTTACGCTACTCGGTTTTTTACCTATTAATTGTAAAATAGGAATAATGTACTATTATTTTGTGGAATAAAAGTAAAGGGAAAATTTATTTTGCAGACTTATGAATATTTTTGGAGCACTGGTCGCAAAACCAATAGATGGCCGCTATGCTTGTTCTATGATACTGTAAACATTAGTATCATAAACGCGTATGTTGTTTACTTATGCAATATGATCCGAGACCATGAGAAACCGATCAAGAGGAGAGAATTTGCCTTGCAAATGGCAGATGAACTAATAAAACCCTGGCTACTCGAGCGCTACAATACGGTGACTTTGCAGCGTGATGTGAAAAAGAGTATTGGAGATATTCTCAACATTGAAGTGCCACAAGAAAGCTGTGTACAAGAGCTACATAAAACAAGAAAAATATGTGGATTTTGCCCAGCAAAAAAAAGGCGTATGACAAAATATTGTTGTACATACTGCAAAAAGGCCATTTGCGGAGAGCACACAGTTCCTATTTGTAGTAGTTGTAAGAATTAATATTGTTTATTTTTCATTGTTTTGTTTGATTCCTTAAAGAAAGGACTTTAAGTTTTTGTTTCTTTTATAAAATAAATAACAACGATTTTGAAAATATTTGCGTTTCATTGCGTAGTCTGTGAATCGAATGGTTAGTGATAGTGTTACTCCGATTTAAGGTTAGTGATCTAGGGTTAATAAATTAACAATAGGTTGTAGTTTACATTACGACGTTCAAGCCATCCAAGAAACTGAACACCCTAGTTTCATTTATAAAATAGAAAGTACGGTCATGAGCACCAATCTGCAAACACTTAACAACTTTTAAAAGTGTTTTTCTCCTACTGTTCTAATTACGATTTCATGTTGTTACGAACATAGTACATTGGAACTCATATTTTTATGAAAAAAAAAGAAAAAAAGATCCTATCTCGTTAGTTACAATCGTTATTTCTCGCGAAAATTGCTATTAAATTCAGGAAAGTGTCTACATATTGGCGCTCCTGCCTGTACATAATGTAGTTAAGTATAAATAAAATACAAAACAGTTCACGCTAAATTTACGCGTCTAATACAAGGTGTAAACAGACCCTTCACGAAGCCGTCAACCAAGCATTCAGTACATCAAACTAAGTAACTCTACGCAAAAAATATTGCTGGGATACGAAATTTTTTTTGGGGTGCAAAATCACGTTTTACGGTAAAACTCAATGTTACGCACTCAAAACTTAGTGCTGATGGATGTTTTGAATAGTAAACGGGTCATCGAGTTAATTAAAGTAAAATTAAAACCTTTAAAATTGGTATTTAAAAAAAAACTTGTGAAAAAATTGGAACTTTGACCTCCAATATCTCCGTAACTAGAAGGTTCCCAGGTATGGTTCAGAACAAAAAAATTATCGCAATTATGAGGAGAATAAGTGCCTTTCGGCTTCGTTAAGGGTCTTTTTACACCCTTTATAAGAAGCTAAACTTATGTGTCTAATATATAATTCCTTAGGCCTTTTTTAAATGTTGGTATGTTTATACACTCTGACTTTTTTAGGTATTTTATTGTATAGCCGAACCCCCTCATACTGTATAGTTTTCCTGCCGTGCAGGGTTCTCATTCTTGGAACTTCTAGGTCGTCTTGATTACGGGTATTATATCTGTGAGTCTTTTGTGTGAATGAAATATTTGTGTGTATGTTGGTCTTAAGGAGCTTTCGGATAGTCAAGCATGTATGATATGCTTACAATATTGTTGTAGGTTAAATATTTTTGTTGTTTTGTAGAGACATTCTGTAGGAGTATAGTAAGAAGTTATAATTGAAGAGGACTTTGATGATTTTATTTTGTGTTCGTTGTAGGTGTCGTTGATTTGTTTATGCAGCTTGTCCCCATACTTTTTTTTTACGGATGGGAAATCATCAAATAACTCCTCCCGCTCTGGGTGGAGTGTGGGGGAGTGTCAGACTTTTACTGACTAAAACCCATCCATGTTCCTTCTTTACCCTTTGTGTTCCAGGGCCGCGGTATCTCTTTCGAACAGTCCCGCAGCCCCGGCAGGCATCGGCCCTTGCGGGCCCCCTCCTGGTTGCTGACATCTCTTTGAGCCGCGCGTGGAACACGAACGCGCCGTCGACACTGCCTGTCGTCATAAGACGGACGGACGGTGAGCTAACCCATTACTCACCGTCCACAGGCCCTTGTCCCCATACTTAGATCAGGTATTCCAGATGTGGCTTGACTAGCGTGTTGTAAATAGTATGTCTTAGCTTGTAGGGTACGCATTTTGCAATGTTACGTATGGCTCCGGTTAGTGGGAGTATTCGAGATCTTACGTAGTCAATATACGCTCTCAATGTCAACTTACTGTCTTCAATCAGGCCCAGATTCTTTTCATTACCTACTTTACTGTGTTTATTTTATCTCAATTTATATTTTTTGTTGTATATGGGTATTTTGCCTGAATTAAAACACAATTTATTTTTTATTTTATTTTATTAAATCTGAATTTTACAAGTGCAATTAAATCTGAATTTTTGCAAGTTACTGATACTTATTGTATAAGCATGGTTTAATATGATATATATCATAACTATTAAAATGAAATCAAACAATCCAGTATTCAAAAGTATATCTTTTATCAAAATAACAATCACCAATAATATCAGTAAAAATAGTACATCAGAAATACGGATTCACAAGGTATGTTTGCTATTCAATGCTTCAAGATAGACTGCAAAGAGTTTAATAATAATAAGGGAGAAGAGAGCCCTCTTGTGCCATTTCGAAGTATGCTGATTTGAAACGCCATCTGGATTTCATAACGGGAACTAAGGCTCTAGATAGCTATAGGTAGATAGGTATGTATGTGTATAAAGGTTGTAAAAAGACCCTTAACGAAGCCGAAGGGTACTTGTTCTCCCCGTTATTGCGATAATTTTTTTGTTCTAGACCATACCTGGGAACCTTCTAGTTACGGAGATATTGGGGGTCAAAGTTCCAACTTTTTCACAAGTTTTTTTTAAAATACATGTTTCTAATGTATTTTTTTTTACTTTAAACACCTTCACGACTCCCGTATTATTCAATCCATCCATCAGCATAATGTTTTGAGTCAGTTACATTGAGTTTTACCGTAAAACGTAATTTTTCACCCCAAAAAAAAAAGTCGTTTCCCAGCAACAATTTTTGCGTAAAGTTACTTAGTTTGATGTACAGAATGCTTGGTTGACGGCTTCGTGAAGGGTCTGTTTACACCCCGTATGTATGTATGTATGTATAGATCAGTATATTGTTTACTTAGATCATTCAAATTTTCTTGGTTTTTTGCAAATAGCAGCTGTTCACGTCGTATGTGTATAATACGATTTGCAAATATAATGATGATACATTCTATTATGGATATTTTAAGGATCGTGATTCAGAAAGTAAACGAGCCATCATTTTATTCGCGATTTGCATTTTGATCAGCATACGATGTAAACACAGCTTCTATTTGCGAAAAACAAAAAAGAATTTCACCGGCTACATTTATATTTGAATAGAATTGACAGTTACACAGTGACGAACTATTTTGTTTTAGTAATTCATTGTAATTTGTAATAATTAAACAAAAAATGACCCACGAAACACAAGCAGACGCAAGCGCAAGTTGCGGCGGCCATGATATGATGTTGTCAGATTATGTTACACAATAAAGATTTCCGTGATAAGATTGCCATAATAGATAATACTGGACAGCTATGAAACATAAAAGTGTGACAATTTTGATGAAAAATGTAACAATTATTACCAAGAAAAATACTATAAATTAAATTAGAGAACTTAATTATTAGATTTTCTTATTTAAAGTTCTCTTTCGCTTTCACAAAAAGTAGATGGCGACTCTTTCTTTACTGAAGTAGAAAACGTCAGACACAAGCTGAATGTTCCCCACTCTAACAGTAAGTCAACACTCAGCATGTTTTTCGACCAATCAGAGCAAAGTACACAATACGTATGCTCAATCGATTGACTAAAATACATTAAGGCTTAATATTCACAGTAAATAAATGTTTTAATTTAGATAATAATGATTTAATAATTATAAAGTATAAACTAACTTAAATACCTATATTTAACTTGAACTAAAAACTAAAACGGATGTATTTAATTCGTGCACCCACTAGCGCCATCTATCGCTCATGGAAAGCAGTATAATTATTGACTATTATTTTACAAAATCATTACACTATGATAAAAACTCTAACTAAGCTTATTTTTGTACTTGTGCCCAGATCGTGGTCCCGTTTATCAGTATGCTCATAGGTCGTTGTTTGTACAACTATTTAACTACTTCGCGATCACTGAGCACTTTCATGAACCTATATTTTTGAATCCATGACATTTGTAGAGACCACTGTGTGTATGTTCCCTCCGTGAGGTTGGGACGACACTTTCAATTGGTTCGTGGATTCTTGATTGGGATTTGACTTGCTGCTGGAGTTAACGTTGGCTGGTGGACACTCGGGCATTGTCCTCCTCCCCGTACAGCTGTGACAACATAAAAATACTGTTTTAATAGCAGACAGATATTTAAAGGGAGAGTGGGAAATCTGATTGTGAGGAGCTGAAGGAACAATAGCATAAGTATTGTATGAATGACAAGTTGACTAGAATAGAAAGATTTCGATTACTGACATGACCGCTAATAGATATGTTTGGAAGAAGACAATCCTGTTGTGCTCAAATAAATTAGGATAACGCTCCGGTGGGCAAAGATGAGACAAACGCTTAAGATATTACACTCACCGTTTACATAGCTTCTTCAATATATGCTTCTTGCAAACGAAAATGAGGAATATCGCCAAACTCACAAGGATATTGTTGGTGTCGGTTAGCCACCATATCTTGTTCTTAGAAGACAGGGAGATAATTAGTTCCAGCAACCAACTCAGACCCATCACAACCGCCAGCTTCAGGTAAACCTTCAACCTGTGATAAGGGATATTTTGTCATATGTAACCATTACAAAGGAATTATAGACGTGACGTATAAACCTGCGTTACCGCATATTACATTAAGAAGTTGCAGGTGACGAAGGAACATTTGATCGCACTAGCTCCTGTAGTTCGTTGACATAAGCAAATTTTAGTTTAGTCAGACCAATACAAAACATCATTCAAATGATGTAAAAGGTTCTCCTCTCGGGTTGGCGTTGGGCCTTTACTCACAATGTACAATATACACCTAATCCGTCTTTGTACATTAACAGTGGTATCATTTACCTCTGCTTATGGGTGTGCTGTGCCTGCGTATTGCCTGCAGCAGCCGCATCCAACACGGCTGTTCCTCGCGTCAACCGCCAAATGTTGGAGGCGGTCATCAAGTAAAATATACAGTTACAGATAATCAGAATCAGCATGGGTATGTGTAAGTACAACTGTTCTTCACCGCCTGCAAAAGAATCATTGTCTATTAGAACATAAACTAAAAACATCAAAAATAAGGCGTAGATGTATTTATGTTAAATAATATATCATGACGCATGTAATCCTTGATGGATTAGGCAAAGGTAATTGATGTAAAGAGCTAACTATTTTAAAGATATGAATTCCCATCCCTCCCAAACCGAGTGTAGGCACTTGATTATTTCACTCAAATACAATATGCCTACCTTCAAGGAAGCATCCGAACTCAGGCACGTGAGGAGTGACCAACCAAGGCAGGTGTCTCAAGCTATCCTTGAACTCGTTCAGCGTGTACAAGCCCACGGTCATGAGGAACGGGACGCCAAAGGCGAACAAGCTGTACATCAGGAACTTGAAATATTGTTGTCGGCGATGGATTGGAGGGGCTTGTGCGTAACCTCTGTAAAACATATTACTTTATAATTAGCGATGATCAAGGTTGCGTTGAAACGGAATCCACCCTAGTTATTATTACATTGAATTCAAAGCGGTCCTTAAATTAAAATTACACAGTGAGATGGTTTACTACTGAACTGTAGTGTGTGGCGCGCCATTAATACCATAAATCCGGGACGAGGTTTAAATGGCCTTGTACGAAAAGGAGAATGGAATATTAACGGGCGCTTCCAGTAATCGACAAATAAAAAACTTAGGCATGCGCCCGGAGACCAGTTACTTTTTGAAGCGAAAAACTAATTACCTGAATGTCCACCATATATCGAAAGACAAGACGCTCAACCAGCAGAAAGTAGCCAGAGAGAAGAAATATGTGAACATCGCTGGAATTAAAAAAATATGATGTCGCACAAAAGCATACCAACAAGTAGTTTGCAATTCAGTGCTGTTATAGCCCAATGGTACGCAACCTTCTTCAATACTTTATAATAATAACAATTTTAGCACACAATCATGATACGCTTACACGGGTTACTCAAATTCTTTCACAATGAATGATAGTCAACACCACGCAATGTACAGCAATTTAAATACTTCATGCAAATTGCAGTGTTTCTCTGCATTTAAACCTCTATGCTTAAAACCTTTTCGATTCATAGGCCATTACCACCATAGGCATTCACCTTGCGTGTTTCTTTAAGTGACAATTTTGTAATTTGAATAGGATATGGAAAAACTTGACATTTTTTTGATTGAGATTGTGAGTCGTAGAAATTATCTTGATGCAGCATCTTGCTAAAATCTTGTGGTAAAACCATTTAAAAATGTACCAGTATTATGAGCTTAAAAATGCATAAATTTATTGGTTTTCGGCAAATACTATAATGGTGTTTTAAAAAATGGAAAAGTTCCAGTCGTGAACAAAGATTTCAGCGAGACCAAAGAGATTTAAAACACATTATTAGAGAGGACATTGGGAATATTGTCATATGTACAATAATTTTCATCCTGAATATTTTCGATTTTGACACACGAATGCTACCTGACAAGCGGGCGTATGACACAGATGACACTAGACAGAACGAATTGTTGCTAAGTAGTAACAAGTTTTGGATTACGATTTTCTTCGTCATGACCCGTCTATAGCTCGGAAATATTTAAGTGTCTTTGTGTCATATGAATGCGACCTGACAAGGCGACGTATCGCACTGGACTGATCGACTTCTTACTAATTTGTAACAGGTTTTGGTATTGTCAGTTTTTTGGTCTTGTCCCGTCTATAGCTAGTTATATTTGAATGTCTTTGATTGGATATGAAATAAATTACACAAAAGGGTGTCGGCTTGGCTAGGACCCCGCGAACGGGGCCAAAGCCAAGCAGATACCCTTAGCTTAAACCACTGGTCCAATACTGCTTATAGCTGTTATTGTTTTACTATAAGATATTCCACAACAATTACTTACTGAGAAAAATACATTCGCTTGAGGTGTGAAGCGACATTTGAATGATACTCATCAGCAAGAAGGCCATGAACAAACTGAAGATGTGCGCCATTAAGATCAGGCCAGCCACGTTCCGAAGTTCAGGCAGTAAGGAGTATACTACCAGCACCACCAGCAAAATGAAGCACGATAGCAGCGAAACTGATGATAAAGTATACATGAAGTAAATTGTTTGCCTTACGCATGCTCATGGAGGTACAGTATCATGAAGGTACGGAAATTACTGAAAAGAGAACGGAAATCCTACATAGTTCATACTGTCCTGGGGTGTTAACTAAATCGAAGATGGTAAGTTATTTGAAAGAGGACCTAATAACAAATCCTCACTGAAAATTTGGTGACATTTGGTCATCCAGAAATCGAGTTATATTAATCGAGTTACAGTAAAATGTGAAGTTAAGTGACAACAGGTAGTTTTACAATAAAATAAGGAAAATCCTTGTGCACTCTGAGCGATACTTTTATTTATTCTCTTTTATGTTTAACAATTCACCAAATTATTAATTTTATTCAATGATTTTTAATTTTATGTCGATCTTTATTTGTAATTTATCAATTTTATCAATTCACCAATGTAATACAATTTTAATTTAATTTTATCTATTAACCAATGTTATCATTGTCAATAATTTATCAATTTTATTTATCAATTTTATTTGTAATCAATTTTGTCATAATTGTTTTTTCAATATTTCCAATTTAAATTTAATTTAACTGAATATTGGCGCTTAGTACCTACTTACTAAGCTTAGCCTATTCTTCTTAGCGTATTTATTGTTTTGTGAATGTGGTGTTTACCTATAAGTAATTGTTGCGCTGTAATTAAATTTATCAATGATTTATGTAACTGTATCCAGTGTGAACAATTGTTGGTAGACCTAATACAATAAATAAATAAATAGATACAAAAAAATGGTTACTCTGTTCTGCCGCCACCGGTCTGCCGCCAGTGGTGGCAGTTGCAACTATTTTTGTCATCTACTACCACTGGTGGTGGTTGCCTGTGGTGGTCTGATTCAGTCGCCGGAATAAACCTAAAAAAACGTAATCGTGTGGGATATGGCTGACTCCCATAATTAAAAAGATAGCGATATTAAAAAATATATATAAGTCAATAGTTAGGTGATAATGTGATGAGCAAATGTTTTTTTTAACACTTTTTTGATTCTAAAAATCTTACATCAAAATGTTTACATGTATTTAAAAACAAACTTGTGAAAAAGTTGGAACTTTGACCCCAATATCTCCGTAACGTTCCCAGGTATGCTCTAGAACAAAAAAAATATCGCAATGACAGGGAGAACAAGTGCCTTTCGGCTTCTTTAAGGGTCTTTTTACACCCTTTATACCTTGAAAAGATATTGCGTACGGAAAATTCAGGGTGTAAGGGACAGCCCTCCACAAACTGACCGGGTGCATTCAGCTCCTTATTTTCAATCATATTCCACCGGAATTTTTCTCCGGTTTTCGTTTATTTCAATGTAAAATTACCATCCCTGTACGCAGCACTCCATTTATGTATATAATACAGCTAAAATCAAAAATCCAACAATGGATGTTGAAATACTCTATCGAACAACGCGTGAAATCAGCTGTTCACTTCCTGCCTAGTTACAGAGTTCATCGAACTAGTAGTTTTGCCACAGTAACGATATATTGCGTACGAGGAAATAAAACAAACCAAAATTTCATTCCCATAACATCCCTGAAATAATTTCTTTTACGGGACATTTTTGTATGATATATTGAATTCACCCCATCAGTTTGTGGAGGGCTGTCCCTTTTTTTTTTTTTTTACGGATGGGAAATCATCAAATGACTTCTCCCGCTCTGGGTGGAGTGTCAGACTCTTACTGACTAAAACCCATCCATGTTCCTTCATTGCCCTTTGTGTTCCAGGGCCACGGTATCTCTTTCGAACAGTCCCGCAGCCCCGGCAGGCATCGGCCCTTGCGGGCCCCTTCCTAGTTGCTGACATCTCTTTGAGGCGCGCGTGGAACACGAACGCGCCGTCGACACGGCCTGTCGTCATAAGACGGACGGACGGTGAGCTAACCCATTACTCACCGTCCACAGGCCCGCGCCTACGGTGGCCGGGAGCCACCACGTGGCCCCCGACGCCCGGTGCGTCGCCCGCGGCGGCTGGGACGTGAGATTCTCTCCCTCTCACGTCCCGCCACCTCCTTCGCTAGCATGACTGCTTCGCAGAAGGAGGTGACGGCTTCCCATTCCCTCTCGCTCCGGACCATGGCCTGAACCAGGGCCGGGAGCGAGAGGTCGCCGCCGCGGCTGTCCCTTACACCCTGTATAAACAATATGAATTTAGTCTTACTGCTTATCAACATTGGGTCCTGCACCATGAAGTCTCCCGGTAAAATTGCCCAAAAGCGCGGCTTGATCTTTTTGTGGTCCGCCATGATGCGGTAGTCTACGCAGTAGTTGGAAGGCTCTATTGGGGTCCAGCGATTGTAGGCATTCGGGAGCTCCAACATAAGAACTCCACTCTGAAAACAGAAAATGTGGACTTGACTTAATCTTATTTGGAAACCTAACCGCAATATGTTTGTACAAGTATTAAGATTTGTGGCAACGCATTTTTCAGTGCGTTATCAGATGAGTGAAGGTCGATCACAGGCGGGATCTCTCTCTCTCTCTCTCTCTCTCTCAAAAAATCGTTTCAGTAATGTTTACGTCTAGTATCTTGTTCAATGTTACCTTTGGACATTGACTCGGCACTCGGCCCGGCTCACGCACGGCCTGGTCTGTGGCCCAGTTAAAAGAATGATTTTTTGAATCTTACACGCATAGGACACATATAATTTGTAAAATAGTGTGTGTTAAGAAAAAGTAGTATTTAGGGTGACTGGTAGTTAGTGACCGATACTTAAACACGTGATTGCACTCATGAAAACAAACAACTTTCCCAAAGTTTTTTTTTTAAATAAACATTCGCTTTTAGCACTAAAACAGAATAGCCGTATGAAACTCGCGCGCGCGCGCTTTTGACCTATCAACTGTTAGCCGCGTGACGCTGTTCTGTGTCATTACTATCGTACCGTGCAACAGTAGGTACGCAGAACACCCGCGCGGCTCGCAAGCCCGCCCCGTAGGTTTTATTACATTATGTTATTTCTAATCAATTTGCCAGTTTCGTAAAAGAGTTTTTTGTTATGTTTTACCAAGGGTTTGTAAAAAAATAAATGCATTTAGATTTTTTGTTTTTGTAGTGCCAAAGTCAAATGTCTTTAAAAATAGGTAAAAACAATAAGGACGGATCGCCTCGAAATCTGAGAACCGCTCACGTCCATTCGTAAAAATATTCTCAAAAGATAAATCACCATCAAATTAAGATTAAAGGTAATTACAGCATATATTTTTAAGTTTCAGTTTGGCTGGAATAATATTATTTATAACCATACATATAGCGTGTGCAAAATCAGAACTTTAGTTCGTAGGTTTTCGTACATTTTGCACATGCTTTTTATATTCAATACACTTCACATATGTTTACCAACAGCGCTCTCCTGTCAACCTCTATTGAGCGTTAAAAGATCCTAATAGCAATCAGGCCATGTCCTGGATTAGACATAGGATACTATTTATCCTAGTAAATAAGTACTTGCAGTGTAGGTAGGCATTTACTTTTGGAAATCTAGCTATGACATAAAATTGGCCAGATATTATGCTCTCAGTTTTCTTAGTTCGCTAAATATGCTATAGCGTGTGATAATTTGAACGAAGATCATGATAACTTTTTCGTATTTTAATAGTAAGGACTAGGTGTTAAATTAACTGATCGTGTTCGAAACACAATACTGCGCTCCAAAACAAATATAGCTGATGTGTCACAGTGAGGCGGGTTGCGGCAGGCCGTGAAGGAAGTGGCGGGGCGACCTGGACAAGTTCCTTCAAAATAGGAAGGAGGTCGCGCGGGTTCACGAGAAATGGAATGAGAGAAGGGAGGCCTTTGCCCAGGAATGGGAAATACCACAAGAAAAAAAATTGTAAAATGAAATCTAGGTTAATGCATTTAAATTAATGCAGCGATATATTACCTACAACTTTGTATAAATGACAATGACTTTAGCTTTAGCAGCACCTAATTGACCAGCAAAAGTTAAAGGCAAAAGTAACAGTTAAACCAACATTTAAAATTGTGAAGAAACAAAAACCGTTACTTTTAATTTATGACGTTACTTTGGCCGCTGCTTTTCATGAAGAAACTGGCCGTTGTAACAAATCGTTCTGCCGAGTGTCATACGCCCGCTTTATTGTCAGGTAACATTCGTGTATCGAAATCGAAAATGTTCGGGATCTAAATCGCTGTATGAAAATATTCCCAATGTCAGCTCTATAGGTCTTATGAATCTCTTTGGTTCTGGTATTCTCCAGTATAAAGAATGCACTGAGTTACCAATGGTAATTAGTAATTTAGTGCATTCCACTGCATGTTTGTAATTTTGTATGTAGGTAGATCTCATTGGCAGTTTCTTTGAAAAACACGTAGAAAAACAATAATTTATCACCTATAAATAAAACAGGAAAGGACAACTCTTCAATATTTCTGTTTTTTTCCAAAAGGAAAAAAACATGTTAAATTACAATGAATTACTTATTCATAATTATTTTAAAGACATTGTTTGCAACAAAGATATTCAAATGTTAACGGTCTGCAACTACCCGCAATAATTTATGTGATTTGATCAAGATTATATTTGTCTGGATTTTAAGAGACAGTGATCTCTGAGTGTGTTTCGGCTGTTTCTCAGAGTAATTAGTTTCGAAACACCGGCTTCATCTAGCTTTAAAGCATAACCTAAAACCAACGTACTGAAATAATTAGGATTTATTTATGAATTATGACCACTATTAAAATTAGAGCAGGAAAAGAAGTGCTCATTAGCTACTTATCTGTTTACTTCAATAAATAGGTACTACTATTTAGGAGCAGAGATGGGTAGCAGCGTGGGTTCGAACAAGCGCTTTACATACCTTGTTTAATTTATTTCATCACCAATGCTCTCAAAACCGTGAAGGAAAACATCGTGTGGAAACAAAAATAACCTAAATCGTAAGCTAACAGGGGCAAGATAATGTAGACGAATTTTTAATAATATTCATGCATGACAACGCCAGGCCACTTATAGCTCAAACTATAAATGAGTATTTTCAGGACGTTGGCATCAATCGCATGGCCTGGCCCGCGAGAAGCACGGACTTAAATCTTGTATGTAAGAAATCAAAAGCCAGCCCCAGCTACACCACGAGACCTGAAACATGCGTTAGTGGAGGAATGGACCAATATCCCGCATCATCGCATAAGAAACTTAATAAACAACATGCCCAATCACAAGCTCAATGTGAATACGGGGCTCCCGACCAGACCATGGCCGACATGCTGGAGTGTCCAAAGTGTCCCTACACCCACGTTTTAGAGGGTTTACTTTACAGCTACTGACACGCGATTCACGGTCACGGTCCATCTTCGAAAATACGAGATCTAATATCATTGCCCTGTTCTTTCTTTTTCTTTCGAATCGATGGTGCGACTTATCAAATTATTAACACCCAGATGGCTTCCCAGATGGCTACGTTAATCGCGTGTCAGTAGCGCTTCTGACAGTAAGCCCTCTAAAACGTAGGTGTAGTAAACTTGAGACACTCCAGCATGTCGGCCATAGTCTGGTCCGGAGCCCCGTATTCACATTGAGCTGATACAACCATATATGTATCACCATGGTTAGAATATTAATACAGATTTACAAGTAAAATCTTTTCAAAACTTTGAGTAACATAATGCGACTACGATGGTACGGGAGGTCTATTCGGTATTTGCCGATTTTCGCTCTTTGCCGAACTTTTTCCTTTTTAGTGATTAGTTTGATAATTTTTTTCTGCAGTGCATATTTTTGCATGTATTTTGCCAACTTTCGTTGTTTACCGACTTTTTAACATTTCTCGCATGAATAGCTGAAATTCGATTAACAGGAGTCGGACTCGCACTTGGCCGGTTTTTCTTTCTTTCTTTTTCAGTAAAATTATGCAAGACACTCACCTCAATAACGTATATGTTGAAATCGAACCTCATGACATCAAAGACCTCTCTTCTAAAGTAGTTATCTTTAAATTTGCTCACATTAAAACTGAATACATCTTCAAGCGACTTCCCTGTGTCTTTTATATCCTCGTCGTATACTTTTATCGTAGAAAAAGAAAGCGTTTTGTTGTAACTGACACAGGTTTTTCTTCTCCCAACATATTTTCCGTAAGGGCAACATTTATTTAAACGGAAATCACTGTTTAGTTGAGAATCAGACTCAATTACCAAACCATTGATACTAATTGTAAGGCCTAATACTAACACGTTGAATAATATAAACATTTCGTTACGTGTGCTTGTAACGAGGAATAAGCGAAGTATGACGAATCATATGAATACTTGCATTAAGTAATAAATGTATCGTACACGTGGAGGAAATACATCATAATTGAATAAATCTCTGTGTTTGTGTCTGTTGGACCCTTTTTCTGGCGGATGGGATCGTATCTTATCTAATTTTATTGATCTAATCAGAAAATATCATAGGAATTCATGTATTTCGATGAAACTTCTTTTTAAGTTCGAGAATTTTTATCCTCTTACTTTAAAATCCAGCCAAGTGAGTGTCGGGCCATGTAGGGTTCCATAGTTGCCCATCAAAATATGCGGATACTTTCTACGAACCGATTTGCCTCCGAACGATGATATTTATCTATTCTATCTATCTATACATATAATAAAATCGTAAAAATCCAAATCGATGTTCCGACTACTGTTAACTATTTGTTAACTACTGTTAAAATTTTGCACAAATATTCCTTACAGGCTTTTTCAAATGTTAGGCTATATATTATCACGCTACTTGCTCAAGGGGGCGAGCAATCTTGCATTATGTCCGCATTCTTCAATTATTTGACGTTTCAGTCATGACAAGCACCAGAACGGCTATTTAAAGCTTATGTCAACAGAGAAAACAGCCTAGTGGGTTCATGGCCGTTCTGTAAACTACGGGTCACAATTTCGAACCCCACTATATTATTTTCACTTTTTGTGATTTGTTTTAATAATTTTTTGACGCTGTTGTATTTTTTTTTTTATTGACATCGTTTGCATTTCCGTTTTTCTCCTTTTTTTCTTCAAATGTTTATCAAAAAAGTAATAGAGAAGTATGGAAGAAGAAAACATGCTGCGCCAATCCCGAATAAATTGGAATAAAGGCAGTTGAATGATGATGATGATTTCTCCAAAAAGTAGTAGGTATAGCGAACAGAAGTCTGATGAATTAACATGTTTGTAGCGGCACTACAAAGAGTACTACAGCAACATAGAAATAAAAAGTACTACAGCGCCATCTATGATACAGAGAATGAACTAAACATCGAAATACGTCTAATTCCTACATCGCGCAAATAAAGTTATCCGCGACTTAGACTATACAGAAGAACCCTACAAAACTGTCGGGCAGTAACCGACCAGCCATAACATCCTGGTCAGAGAATCCTCCCTTTTCTATGGGGGAGGAAGTACTTTACACCCTGTTCGTCATACCCCTAAATGTTCTTGCTGTGCTGGAGTCTTTTTCCTTCTCGATTTCCAAATTATCAATAATCAATACGCAGTTTGGATATAAATATGTCATGGAAAGATACTGAATTTATTTTGGAATTTTATTGTTTTTTGTTGCTGTCATTTTTAAGAATTTTAAATGTATGCTGTAACCAAATAAGAATTTTCTTTAAAAAGAATAAGCATGTATTATGAGAAGACCGTTAATTTTTTAACGATAGGTCTGCAAGATGTTAAAGGTTTTTAGCCGCAAATCGCTTCTATAGATTGGTATAGTGGTCCGAAGCGAGCAAGAGGTCCTGGGTTAGATTCCCGGGTCGGGCAATATGTTATTGAGTTTTTCCACCAGGAAATTCTCAGTAGCAATAACGAAGTCTGGTTTTGTGCCCGGTTGATGGATAGGCTCGCCCAATATTTCATAGGACTACTAGGTACACCTCAGCTTCACCGGTCGGGTTTTACAGGCGGAGTGTTGAACTAACATAGCATCACGCCTGTAAGATCGAGCTTCAGTCATCTATCTACCGAATCAAAACAATATTTTTAGCAATCTTAATATGTCCAGGCTAACTTTTATTAAAATTAACAACGAATGTTTTTTCCAAACCAAACGAAACCAAAATGAAACGAACGTAAAAAGCATAAGAGCCTAGAATCTGTTGGGTTATCATTTTTTTTTGTCCCTACTGCAGAGTTGTGTGTGAGAATACTGTTCTTCGTCTTCTGCTTTCGAATCGAAGGTACGTTTCATCAAATTATTAATACCCAGATGGCTACGCAAATTGCGTGTCAATAACGTTTTTGACAGTAAGCCCTATAAAACTTAGGTGTAGGGAAACTTTGCTCACTTCAGCGTGTCGGCCATGGTATGGACGGGAGTCCCAGATTCACATTGAGCTGCTACAACCATGGGAGTACATACCTATTACGTACCACCATGGTTAGAATATTACAGATTTACAACTAACATTTTCAAAACTTTTAGTAACATAAATAAAACGAAGTGCGAACAAAATGAAGAGACTTTATAAGTGCGCCAGAAATGCACTACAATGCTTTGAAAAACCAAACATAGAAGATTTTTTTGTAGTTGGGACCCAGGATAGATCATGAGTTGCATCTATATTTTTCGTTTATAACCTTTGACAATGACAAATTAGTACACGGTCACGTGAGCAAAGCCGCGGGCACAGCTAGTAGTTAACTAAAACGCGTCTTTATGCTTTACGATTCAAAACTAAAGTAAAATAAATTCAAAAATATGATTTAAAAAAAAAAGAAAAAAAATACAGAAATATGATAAGTAACGGGTACAGACTCATAGAGCCCCATTTTTTTGTACAAATTAAAAAATAGTGGTGTATATGACACAAAGTGCATTTACAATAATTTAAGGTGATAGCTGTTATCAATGGTACATACTTTTCAGGCAATAACATTATATTACAACACTATTTTACAGTATGGTTTGCATTTTATTTCTTGTATTTTTCGACCCCCAGGTTGGGAAGTGTTGTTCTTTCTTAGAATTCTTTCGACACACACGACACAAACAAGTAGTCAATTAGATACAGAGGTGATGTATCAAATCAATGACATTATTAATCATCGGTTATTAAAAAAAAAACTGCTGGTTCCTACAAAAGTGCAATACCTACACGGTCAAAATGTATGGAACAGCTGTTTTTTTTTAATAACCGATGAAAAATGTGCTGTTTGATTTTGATTTTGAGAGGGACGATCCCGTCGACACTACTAAATATGCCTCGAGCCGACCCGTGACGGTAGTGGAGCGACGCCCGAAAATCTTGTCAGCTTTCAAAAAACAGTCTAATATAGCTACCGAGCCCTCACCTTTCAGATATTTAAGCTGAAAATAACATTCAGTAAGAAAGTTTTGAGTAAGAATGTAGATGGCTGTAAGAGTAGAGGAAGACCAAAGAAACGATAGATGGAATGTGAGAAGATGCCCAGAAAGGAGCCGACAAGATGACAAGTAATAAATTGGGATAAGGGCATGAGAATGATGAAGCTGTAAGAATATCTCGGTGAAACATTCAGGAAATGACGTCATTGGCACAGTGCCATCTATAGAACAATGAAGTATTTTGCTAGAATCTGCGGCACGATAGAGCGTCTAGTGCTTGACGTCAAAGTGATCTTGAATGAAAAGCAAGTGTGGCACCAAATCAAAATTTTTAGCGCCATCTGGCGGCAGTTTTCAGCAAGGAAATACAGGACTGCCAAGCATTACACTTAAAAGCGCGCCATCTATTGTCAGTTCTTTTAAGTAGTAAGATAGATGTCGCTACAAGTTTCTTTCGCAAGTAATATGAAGTTGTTTTGCTAGACAATAATCCAACTCTAGCTTCGGTGCGTGGCTTCGTCCGCGTGGTACTCGGTTAAAAGAGCTTATGTCCTTCCGGAATAATGGCCTGCCTTTCAAATGTTGAGAAAAATGCACAGAGTACAAAACTCGCTAAATGCGCACTCTCTTGGAATAGTAGTAGTGATTTCGTGTACATTAGATATAGTTTTTTTTTTATCAGTTATTTGATTTAGTAAGATACCCTGCATCGGTATAAATGTAACGGCTAAAAGCCGAAGTAAGGTTACACCTAGTTCTAACTACTAGGTAACTACTAGGTAACTATCTGTGTCCTAGAAATTTGACCTGACCAAATACAATGGCTGCTTTTTTAATGCTCGAAGAAGCTCTACAAGAAGAGCGGAGGGGACACTGATTCAACTTGCGCCAAAACTTCCGGTTCGCGAGTATTCCCGATGTGGAGTTCAAAGGGCTCACACGGAATTATTTGAAGATTTTTGTGTGAGGAACAAGCGACGAAATGGTGTTGATCCAAGAATGAAGGTTGGTATTGGTTTGATTTAAGAATTAAGGACTAACGTTATTGAAATTCTGCAAATTAATGAGTTTGTTGCATTACAAATCTGCCCTATCTATTTACTGTTGGTTTTATTTACTTTTAGATCCTTACTGATTTTGTACCCAACAACTGTTTATTTTGCTTACAGCACATAATGGGTGTTGGGACTGGCGGAAGATTGTGATATAAGTAAAGAAAAGATTTTCCACAATAAAAGCATTTTTTTTTAACAGAGTATTTTTTTTATTTGGCAACAATCAAATTGAAAAAAAAAATACAATCAGCAATACACTAATACAATCAAAACATATTCCCTTTTATTTATCTATTGAAGTCTTGGACATGGACATGTGTATTCTCCCCGTCTTAACCTATGGTGCACAGACTTGGTCTTTGACTAACATCCAGAAGTCCAAACTCAAGTTTTGCCAACGAGCAATGGAGCGCAGTTTACTAGGTGTTAAATTAACGGATCGTGTTCGAAACACAATACTGCGCTCCAAAACAAATATAGCTGACGTGGCTCAAAAGGCTGCCCAACTCAAATGGAACTGGGCAGGACACGTCTGCCGCATGCCGGACAAACTGTGGGCCAAAATAGCAGGAAACTGGTGCCCTGACACAGTGAGGCGGGGTCGCGGCAGGCCACGAAGGAGATGGCGGGACGAACTGGACAAGTTCCGTCCGAACTGGAAGGAGGACGCGCGGGTTCGAAGTGGAAGGAGTGGAGGGAGGCCTTTGCCCTGGGCACTTTGCAGTGGGACAGAACAGGCTAAGAAAAAAAAAAATTGAAGTCTTAAGTTATTGCTAGGAACTTAGTTTCAATCGATCAATCATTTTTACTTTCAGGCATCGAAGGCCCATAGATACAATACACAAGATAATCTTATAAGAACAATAATAAGCTCATACATATCGCGCGAAAACACTGATACACGGCACCCTGCGGCCGACATTCCTTCATAAGTCTCGAGATAGTGTGTTGGGACCCGCACCACAAAAGGCTTGAAATTAATCTTGTGGCGAGACTAAACCTCTCCACTCTTAGGGTGAACTTGGTCTTGTTCCTTATATACTCCACGACCTCCTCTGGCGTCGTGTTGTGATGTAGACGGGACACGTACAGCTGCGTTGATACAATGTTCAGACCTGTCAATGCGGTACCGCAGATTGCGAGTAGTTAGGCTTCTTCTTCTTTTCCACACGAATGAAGCCTTCTTCATCAAACTGTCCCCGGCTTGCTCCGGTGGCAACGAGCTTCGAACTTGCTTGGATGGGTCCCTGGGCACCCGTGGTGTTTTGGTTGCCGCTGATATTTTGCAAGTCGTTGTTCTCACTAATAAAATTGAGGAGTGTGCCTCTATTTGAGCGCGTGAGTTGCTGCTGGAGCGATTGAGCCCATTTTACAATTTATTAGGGAAAGTTCCCGCGTCGTATTAATAATGCGAATTATATAAATTGTAAATAACTGACATTTCATTTGAAAGTTGCCGTCAAAATAAAGGAAGGCAAAGGTATTAATAGGATAAAGCCACAATTCCAAAGAGATTTAAAACACATATAGAGAGGACATTGGGGAAATTGTCATACAATAATTTTCATCCTGAATATTTTCGATTTTGACACACGAATGCTACCTGACAAGCGGGCGTATGACACAGAAGACACTAGACAGAGCGAATTGTTACTAAGTAGTAACAAGTTTTGGATTACGATTTTCTTCATCATGACCCGTCTATAGCTCGGAAATATTTGAATGTATTTGTGTCATATGAATGCGACCTGACAAGGCGACGTATCGCACTGGACTGATCGACTTGTTACTAATTTGTAACAGGTTTTGGAATTCTCAGTTTCTTGGTCTTGTCCCGTCTATAGCTAGTTATATTTGAATGTCTTTGCACAATTCGGACAAAAATGGCAAAAATTGTTCAATTCTATATACAGGGTGCTTGGTAGATGGGTGCAAAGCCTGAAGGGGGTGATATTTTAGACCATTTAGAACTTATTAAGCTAAACTTGTCTTAGACGAAGTCTGTTCCTTGTATTTTTTTTTTAAACTCTAAGGTTTTTAACAATAATACCCATTTTTTTTCAATTAATTGTTAATAGTGTCCAGTAAAAGCTGTTATGTTATTATTTTTTATTTATGTAATGTGTGATTACTCAAACAAAATAATTCACAAGCATCTGTGTCATCACAGAAACATTCTACGCCATATTCAAGTTTGAGAAACTTTTAAAAATCAAGAAAATGTTCTGTTTCCGGCATAATAAAAAAAATTAAAAAATAGCCTCAGTTGTTCAAACCTTTTTAAAAACATGCTTGGTTATTGCCCTTTCTTTTGAGGTACTATTTACGCAGATGTCTCATCAACTCTTGGAATTAGGATGTACAAACCAAATTGAGGTCGAATATTTAATTTTTAAACAGACCAAAATAATGCAACATTTTTGTTAAAAATAATTTATTGTCTATCAGTTTGGTCCCTTCATTTTGATATCATGATGGAGGGACCAAGCAAATGATGTAAATGATGAGATAACTAAAATTATAGCAAAGGTAGGAAATAGTAGATTAATGGTATTATTTTTTTATATAATATATGACAGGTATGACAGACATTGGAGACCTTGGTCCCTTAATTTTGACGATCACTCTTGATGTACTAGAAGTCTTTTTCCAACTATATTTGCAAATTATCAATAATCCATACGTAATTTACGTAGTTTTGATTTAAATATGTCATTATAAGACCCTTAACGAAGCCGAAAGGCACTGTACTTCTCGTCAATGCGATAATTTTTTTGTTCTAAACCATACCTGGGGAACCTTCTAGTTACGGTTATTTTTAGTTAGTTAGTGTCTAAGTTCCAACTTTTTCACAAGTTTTTTTTTTAATACTTGTTTTTAATGTAAGATTTTTACTTTAAACACCTCCACGTCCCCTGTACTATTTAATCGATCCAGCACAATGTTTTGAGTGCGTTACATTGAGTCCTACCGTAACACGTGATTTTTCACCCAAAAAAAAGTCATTTCCCAGAAATATTTTTTGCGTAAAGTTACTTAGTTTGTAACAACGCGTTATAATGATAGCGTATAAAATAGCGTGTTGTAAAATTTCGTTTATAGTCTATAACGCGGCTATAGTTTATAGCGGATTTGAACATCACTAGTAGTGAAGATAAAAGTATGCCTGTGATTTGACTTAGTTACTTCATTTATTCCTCGTTACAAGCACACGTAACGAAATGTTTATTTTATTCAACGTGTTAGTATTAGTCCTTACTACTAATATCAATGGTTTGGTAATTGAACCTGATTCTCAACTAAACAGTGATTTTCGTTTAAATAAATGTTGCCCTTACGGAAAATATGTTGGGAGAAGAAAAACCTGTGTCAGTTACAACAAAACGCTTTCTTTTTCTACGATAAAAGTATACGACGAGGACATAAAAGACACAGGGAAGTCGCTTGAAGATGTATTCAGTTTTAATGTGAGCAAATTTAAAGATAGGTACTTTAGAACAGAGGTCTTCGATCTAACGTGGTTCGATTACAACATATACGTTATTGAGGTGAGTGTCTTGTATTATTTTTACTGAAATAGTAAGAAAAAAAAACTGGCCAAGTTCGAGTCGGACTCCTGTTAATCGAATTTCAGCTATTCTTATGCAATAAAATTGAAAAAGTCGGTAAACAACGAAAGTTGTCAAAATACATGCAAAAATATGCACTGCAGAAAAAGTCGGCAAAACAATAATTAAAAAAGGAAAAAGATCGGCAAAGAGCAATAGTCGGCAAATACTGAATAGACCTCCGTGCCATCGTAGTAGGGGCAGGGTAGCCCTCCTTTAATTTTAAATATATTTTTATTATTTGTTGTTATAACGGCAACAGAAATACACATTCTGTGAAAATTTCAACTGTCTACCTATTACGGATCATGACATACAGCCCGCTGACAGACTAGACGGACGGAGGGACGGACAGTTGAGGCTTAATAATAGGTCCCGTTGGTTACTCTTCGGGTACGGAACCCTAAAAACGTTTATTCGCGAAGATAACTAACATCTGCTTTTTTATCAACAAAGCACAGTACAAAAAAACTAAACTTACTCATGCATGAATATTGAATTTTAACTAATATTAATAAAATATGGGCCGACATGCTCAATAAAAATTTCTTCTACATTCTCTTGCGCCTGTTAGCGTACCATTTAGGTTATTTCAGTTTTCACACGATGTTTTCTTTCCCGGTATTGAGAGCATTGGTGATGAAATAAATAACACAAAGTAAAGCGCTTGCCTGGGTTCGTATAGGTCCCGTCACGTAAAAAGAATGCTGAGCGACAGTGGAGCGGATGTGTTTGCGCATACAGTCGCGTCCTAAAGTACTACGCTGTTGTTTTATAATACAGGGTGTAAACAGACCCTTCACGAAGCCGTTAACCAAGCATTCTGTACATCAAACTAAGTAACCCTACACAAAAATTATTGCTGGGAAACGACTTTTTTTTTTGGGGTGAAAAATTACCTTTTACGGTAAAACTCAATGTGACGCATTCAAAACATTGTGCTTATGGATGCATTGAATAGTAAACGGGTCATGGAGGTATTTAAAGTAAAGTTATTACCTTAAAAAAATGTATTTAAAAAAAAACATGTGAAAAAGTTGGAACTTTGACCCCCAATAACTCCGTAACTAGAAGGATGGTAACTAGAGAAGGTATGGTCTAGAACAAAAAAATGATTGCAATAGCGGGGAGAACAAGTCCCTTTCGGCTTCGTTAAGGGTCTATTTACACCCTTTATAAGTATAATTGTTTATTGTGGAATCGTAATAGGTACTTTACTAGCTACTTAGTACTTTGGAAAAGGCTGGAATAAAAAAAAATTGAGAAAGTTTGTTTGTAAAAAGAACGCTGACCGCTGTCAGCATTCTTTTTACGTAACGAGACCTATACCCACGCTGCCACCCATCTCCGCTCCTAAATAGTAGTACCTATTTATTGGGGTAAATAGATAAGTAGCTAATGAGCACTACGTTCATTAGACGCATCATAGCCACTGTTTTCCTGCTGTTATCTTAACAGTGGTCGAATTCATAAATAAATCATAATTATTTCAGTACGTTGGTTTTAGGTTATGCTTTAAAGCTAGATGAGGCTAGTGTTTCGAAACTAACTACTCTAAGAAGAAACAGCCGAAACACACTCAGAGATCTCTGTCTCTTAAATGCCAGACAAATACGGGGTGTAAACAAACCCTTCACCAAGCCGTCAACCAAGCATTCTGTACATCAAACTAAGTAACTTGACGCAAAAATTTTTGCTGGGAAACGTAATTTTTTTTTGGGGTCAAAAATCACATTTTACGGTAAAACTCAATATAATGCGCTTAAAACTTATTGCTGATGGATGCTTTGAATAATAAACGGACCATGGAGGTAATTGGAGTAAAGTTAGAACCTTAAAAAGTAGTATTAAAAAAAAACTTGTGAAAAAATTGGAACTTTGACCCCCAATATCTTCGTAACTAAAAGGTTCCCAGGTATAGTCCAGAACAAAAAAATTATCACAATGACGAGGAGAACAAGTGCCTTTCGGCTTCGTTAAGGGTCTTTTTACACCCTTTATAATCTTCGTCAAGTTACATATTATTGCGAGTAGTTGCAGGCCGTTAACATTTGAATGTCTATGTTGCAAACAATGTTCTTAAAATAATAATGAATACCTAATTCATTGTAATTTAACATGTTTTTTTCCTTTTCGCAAACAACAACAACAAAAACAAACAATTAGGTATGTTAAGTTCCATTTTATTGGAATAAGCCAATTACCATGAAGTGTATTGTTAACAATGTAAAATAGATTCATAGCAAATATTTTTGTGGGAAATGACAACTAAAAATGGAAAAATAAAACAACTTCAAGTCGGTGACTTTTGTTTGTTTGATTCAGTTTTTTGCCAGACTTCTGAAGCTGAAGTAATTTTTCACTTTTTTTTTTGTGTTTTTGAGGTCGGTTTTATTTTTTGCAAAAAAAGTTTTTTTGCGTAAGCAAAGATTGAATACCTACTTTTTCACATCAGAATAATTGGATGATAAAAGTCCGATTTATAAAAGCTGCCATCGAATATCAATTATTTTTCATTTACATAAGCCGGACAACATTTCTTATATTTTATCGATGATTCAGACGAGACGCAAGAACTACTGAATTCCCATACAAATTTGGGCATTCTCCTTTCGCTTGTTTTGCGCGAGGCAGTTTTTTTAAAATGTAGTAATGAGATATGACATCCAGCCATAACAAACATGACGTAAGGCCGCAATACTGTCAAGGGTGTGACGGTACATGAAAATATAAAGGGTGTAAAAAGACCCTTAACGAAGCCGAAAGGCACTTGTTGTCCCCGTCAATGCGATTTTTTTTTGTTCTAGACCATACCTGGGAACCTTCTAGTTACAGAGATATTGGAGGTCAAAATTCAAACTTTTTCACAAGTTTTTTTTTTTAAATATGTTTTTAAACACCTCCACGACCCTCGTACTATTCAATCCATCCATCAGCACAATGTTTTGAGTGCGTTACATTGAGTTCTACCGCAAAATGTGATTTTTCACCCAAAAAAAAATTTCGTTTCCCAGCAAATTTTTTTGCGTAAAGTTACTTAGTTTGATGTACAGAATGCTTGGTTGACGGCTTCGTGAAGGGTCCGTTTACACCCTGTATATGATAAGTTAAAGGAACCTACAAAGACCTAAGCCTAACAGTCCCTACGACCCGAAGCCCTTTAAGACCTACAGCCCTACAGCCCTAACCTATCATATACCTAGTATGTGATAAATAAATATATAAATAAGTTAGGATACCTGCACCATGAAGGTTACAGACGGAGTGTGGACAGGATTTCCATTTTCGGAAAGGGTACCCTCACTGCCAGTCCCGCAGACTCACGAGACTGATCAGAGATGGCTAAAGGTGTCTTGGGTAATGAGACAAAAATCTAAAATTCAATACTCAATACTCAATTCTTTATTGCATTCCATATGTAACATAGATGGTGAAAAGTACAATATGGACCCTGTCGGGCACAGCAACGTTAGGAGAGAGGACTCAGTAGCAATTTAATATTATTAATATAAATTATTAGATGTGTTGTAATTGAAGATAATTATTATGTTATTATTTAAAGTATTTTCATTAGTAATTATATTATTATTTATATATTCACGTTTGTCTTTTTTCATATTTATATTTGGTTTATTGCATTCCATATTATATATTTCGTAAAATTTGGTGTATAAGAGAGCGGATAAGTTTATTTTGCAATTTGTCATCTAAAAACTCCTTTACTGAGTAGTATGCCTTGGATTCCAAAAGTTGTTTCAATTTATTAATAAAAATATTTGTTTTTTCTAATTCTCGAATGTCGTTGGGCAATTTATTATAAAGTTTTATGGACATAACTAAAGGACTGGTTGAGTGCATTTTAAGTCGGGACTGAGGTACGTTTATTCTGTTTTTGTTGTGTCGAAAGGTGTATCTTGTTTGTGTTTCTTCGCAAGTACTGTAAAAATCTGGGTGTTTTCTGACAAATTCACATAGTTCTAAAGTTAAGTTCTAAAATATATAAACAGGGAAGTGTGAGTATTTTGTGTTTTTGGAAGTGTGGTTTGCAGCTATCTGTTTGTTCTATGTTGGTCATAATTCGAATTAACTTCTTTTGTAGAATAAATATGGTTTGTGAATCTGTACTGTTTCCCCACAGCATAACCCCATAGCTGAGCCATGCCTGGGCGTATGCATAGTAAGTCACAAGTGCAGTTTGAAAGTTGGTAGTTTTTTTAATTTCCCGTAAGGCGTATGAAAAAGTTGATAGCTTTGCTCTTATTTTCTGTATATGGGATTTCCAATTTATGTGGGTATCTATGGACAATCCGAGGAGAGTAAATTCATTTACTTGTTCTAGTTTTGCGTTATTGAAGCTGAAATTTAATTTAAAAGGGGATTTTTGATGGGGATGAAATGTAATTAATTTTGTCTTGGTGAAGTTAATTTCGAGGTTGTGGTTATCCATCCAGTTTACAGCTGTAGAAAGAAGTGAGTTTAATTTGCCGTTAATATTTTCTTCGTTCTGGCATGAGGTGAGCAGAGAGATATCGTCCGCAAATAGAACACATGGTTCGTTTATAATTTTAGGAAGGTCGTTTATATAGATAAGGAATAAAAGGCAGCCTATTACGCTCCCTTGAGGAATTGACGCGTTTACGGCTTTACTGTTAGATCTCATTTTAATTATTTGTTTCGTGTTTTTATCGAAATATTCAATTTCTACCAGTTGTACCCTATCCTTGAGGTATGATGTAAACCATTCATGAGCTTTTCCTCGTATTCCTATCCCATGTAGCTTGTCCAGTAATATTTTAAACTGCACCTTATCATAGGCTTTGGTCATATCGAGCAGCATACCTAATTCAAATCTGATTTATTTACAATATGTGCTGCTTATATACTACTTTTTTCACAAACATACTATTATACAAAATCTTTGTATCCTATGCGTGTACGATGCAACCAAATATTTTTTTTTTAACTGGGCCACAGACTGGGCCATGCGTGAGCCGGGCCAAGTGCTGAGTCAATGTCCAAAGGTAACATTGAACAAGATACTTGACGCAAATATTACAGAAACGGTTTTTTGAGAGAGAGAGAGAGAGAGAGAGATCCCGCCTGTGATCGACCTTCACTCATCTGATAACGCACTGAAAAATACGTTTTTACAAATCTTAATACTTGTACAAACATATTGCGGTTAGGTTTCCAAATAAGATTAAGTCAAATCCACATTTTGTGTTTTCAGAGTGGAGTTCTTATGTTGGAGCTCCCGAATGCCTACAAGCGCTGGACCCCAATAGAGCCTTCCAACTACTGCGTAGACTACCGCATCAAGGCGGACCATAAAAAGATCAAGCCGCACTTTTGGATAATTTTACCGGCAGACTTAATGAATGTGCCTCACCCAATATTGATAAGCAGTAAGACTAAATTCATATTTTTTATCTATCTGTACGTACTTAGATTTTACATTGGTACTTATACAGAGTGTAAGGGACAGCCCTCCACAAACTGATGGGGTGAATCCAGTATATCATACTAAGATGACCGGTACAAGAAATTATTTCCGGAATGTTATGGAATCCAATAAATTTGGTTTGTTTTAATTCCTCTTACGCAATATATCGTTACCGTGGCAAAACGCACGTAACAAACGGCAAGCGCGACGACTAGTTCGATGAACTTTGTAACTAGGCAGGAAGTGAACAGCTGATTTCACGCTGATTTTGTTCGATAGAGTATTTCAACATCCAGTGTTGGATTTTTTATTTTAGCCGTATTATTTACATAAATGGAGTGCTGCGTACAGGGAATGTAATTTTACATTGAATTAAACGATTAGTAACTGAAATAAAACCAGAGAAAAAATACGGTGGAATATGACTCAAAATAAAGAGCTGAATGCACCCTGTCAGTTTGTGAAGGGCTGTCCCTTACACCCTGTATTTTCCGTACAATGAGAAAAGTGCTTGTAATGGAATCGTACAACTTGATTGTGTAGTCGTGCCTACTATCAACGTACCTACATGATACTGTACCTACATGAGCTGATGTCTGGCGATCTTACTTATGTTTGGTTTGGGCAAGTCAAACAATTTACTTCATGTATACTTTATCAGCAGTATCGCTTCTATCGTGCTTGATTTTGCTGGTGGTGCTGGTAGTATACTCCTTGCTGCCTGAACTTCGGAACGTGGCTGGCCTGATCTTAATGGCGCACATCTTCAGTTTGTTCATGGCCTTCTTGCTGATGAGTATCATTCAAATGACGACTCACACCTCAAGCGAATGTATTTTTCTCAGTAAGTAATTGTTGTGGAATATCTTATAGTAAAACAATAACAGCTATAAGCAGTATTGGACCAGTTGTTTAAGCTAAGGGTATCTGCTTGCTTTGGCCCCGTCCGCGGGGTCCTAGCCAAGCCGACACCCTTTTGTGTAATTAATTGCAAATTCTACCGGTGAGGCAAAATCCCAAGAAAACCGGCGTCCTAGAACCAAAAAATAAAGACATTCACGAATTTTTATGTCACAGCTCCCAACCCATATTTGGCCGGTGTATCTCTCTCAGAGAGAATTACTCTGTCCCAGCGCAGCTATTTGGTCACGCTGAAATCTTTGTTCACGACTGGAACTTTTCCATTTTTAAAACACCATTATAGTATTTGCCGAAAACCAAAGACATTCAAATATAACTAGCTATAGACGGGACAAGACCAAGAAACGGACAATTCCAAAACCTGTTACAAATTAGTAACAAGTCGATCAGTCCAGTGCGATACGTCGCCTTGTCAGGTCGCATTCATATGACAAAAGGACATTAAAATATTTCCCAGCTATAGACGGGTCATGACGAATAAAATCGTAATCCAAAACTTGTTACTTCTTAGTAACAATTTGCTCTGTCTAGTGTCATCTGTGTCATACGCCCGCTTGTCAGGTAGCATTCATGTGTCAAAATCGAAAATATTCAGGATGAAAATTATTGTATGACAATATTCCCAATGTCCTCTCTATATGTGTTTTAAATCTCTTTGGGTGAAACCATTTAAAAATCTACCAGTGTTATGAGCTTAAAAATGCATTAATTTATTGGTTTTCGGCAAAGAGATTTAAAACACATATAGAGAGGACATTGGGAATATTGTCATACAATAATTTTCATCCTGAATATTTTCGATTTTGACACACGAATGCTACCTGACAGGCGGGCGTATGACACAGATGACACTAGACAGAACGAATTGTTACTAAGTAGTAACAAGTTTTGGATTACGATTTTCTTCGTCATGACCCGTGTATAGCTTGGAAATATTTAAATGTCTTTGTGTCATATGAATGCGACCTGACAAGGCGACGTATCGCACTGGACTGATCGACTTCTTACTAATTTGTAACAGGTTTTGGAATTGTCAGTTTCTTGGTCTTGTCCCGTCTATAGCTATATATATTTGAATGTCTTTGGTTTTACCACAAGATTTTTGCAAGATGCTGCTTCAAGATAATTTCTACGACTCACAATCTCAGTCAAAAAAATGACAAGTTTTTCCATATCCTATTCAAATTTCAAAATTGTTAGTTAAAGAAACACGCAAGGTTTTAATCCGCCTATGAATCGAAAAGGTTTTAAGCATAGAGGCTCAAATGCAGAGAAACACTGCAATTTGCATGAAAGTATTTAAATTGCTGTACATTGCGTGGTGTTGACTATCATTCATTGTGAAAGAATTTGAGTAACCCGTGTAAGCGTATCATGATTGTGTGCTAAAATTGTTATTATAATAAAGTATTGAAGAAGGTTGCGTACCATTGGGCTATAACAATACTGTAACGCAAACTAATTGTTGATATGCTTTTATGCATTATCATATTTTTTTTTAATTCCAGCGATGTTCATATATTTCTTCACTCTGGCTACTTTCTGCTGGTTGAGCGTCTTGTCTTTCGATATATGGTGGACATTCAGGTAATTAGTTTTTCGTTTCAAAAAGTATCTGGTTTCCGGATTCATGCTTAAGTTTTTTATTTGTCGATTACTGGAAGCGCCCATTAATATTGCATTCTCCTTTCCGTAAAAGGAGACCTAAACCTCGTCCAGGGTTTACGGTATTAACGCTGCGCCACACACTACAGTTCAGTAGTAAACCATCTCTCTGTGTAATTTTAATTTAAGGACCGCTTCGAATTGAATGTGGTGGTTTCCGTTTCAACGCAACCTTGATCATCGCTAATTATAATGTAATATGTTTTACAGAGGTTACGCACAAGCCCCTCCAATCCATCGCCGACAACAATATTTCAAGTTCCTGATGTACAGCTTGTTCGCCTTTGGCGTCCCGTTCCTCATGACCGTGGGCCTATACACGCTGAACGAGTTCAACGATAGCTTCAAAAACCTGCCTTGGTTGGTCACTCCTCACGTGCCTGAGTTCGGATGCTTCCTTGAAGGTAGGCATATTGTATTTGAGTGAAATAATCATTAATCAAGTGCCTACACTCGGTTTGGGAGGGATGGGAATTCATATCTTTAAAATATTTAGCTCTTTACATCAATTACCTTTGCCTAATCCATCAAGGATTACATGCGTCATGATATATTATTTAACATAAATACATCTACGCCTTATTTTTGATGTTTTTAGTTTATGTTCTAATAGACAATGATTCTTTTGCAGGCGGTGAAGAACAGTTGTACTTACACATACCCATGCTGATCCTGATTATCTGTAACTGTATATTTTACTTGATGACCGCCTCCAACATTTGGCGGTTGACGCGAGGAACAGCCGTGTTGGATGCGGCTGCTGCAGGCAATACGCAGGCACAGCACACCCATAAGCAGAGGTAAATGATACCACTGTTAATGTACAAAGACGGATTAGGTGTATATTGTACATTGTGAGTAAAGGCCCAACGCCAACCCGAGAGGAGAACCTTTTACATCATTTGAATGATGTTTTGTATTGGTCTGACTAAACTAAAATTTGCTTATGTCAACGAACTACAGGAGCTAGTGCGATCAAATGTTTCTTCGTCACCTGCAACTTCTTAATGTAATATGCGGTAAGGCAGGGTTATTCGTTACGACTATAATTCCTTTGTAATGGTTACATATGACAAAATATCTCTTATCACAGGTTGAAGGTTTACCTGAAGCTGGCGGTTGTGATGGGTCTGAGTTGGTTGCTGGAACTAATTATCTCCCTGTCTTCTAAGAAAAAGATATGGTGGCTAACCGACACCAACAATATCCTTGTGAGTTCGGCGATATTCCTCATTTTCGTTTGCAAGAAGAATATATTGAAGAAGCTATGTAAACGGTGAGTGGAATATCTTAAGCGTTTGTCTCATCTTTGCCCACCGGAGCGTTACCCTAATTTATTTGAGCACTACAGGATTGTCTTCTTCCAAACATATCTATTAGCGGTCATGTCAGTAATCGAAATCTTTCTATTTTAGTCAACTTGTCATTCATACAATACTTATGCTATTGTTCCTTCAGCTCCTCACAATCAGATTTCCCACTCTCCCTTTAAATATCTGTCTGCTATTAAAACGGTATTTTTATGTTGTCACAGCTGTACGGGGAGGAGGACAATGCCCGAGTGTCCACCAGCCAACGTTAACTGCAGCAGCAAGTCAAATCCCAATCAAGAATCCACGAACCAATTGCAAGTGTCGTCCCAAACTCACGGAGGGAACATACACACAGTGGTCTCTACAAATGTCATGGATTCAAAAGTATAGGTTCATGAAAAAATCTAAGTGCTCAGTGATCGCGAAGTAGTTAAATAGTTGTACAAACAACGACCTATGAGCATACTGATAAATGGGACCACGATCTGGGCACAAGTACAAAAATAAGCTTAGTTAGAATATAATTACGATATCATATTAAACGATGCTTACACAATAAGTAACTTGCGAAATTCAGATTTAATTAAATGACTTAAGTTCACTCACAATTTATAATACTTTTAAAGGGGATTAAATATAATGACCACCAAAAATATATACTTAACACCAGAAAAATAAAGTCTAAAATTATAATAGTACCAGCTATTTTAGTCACGACTGCACTTCAAATTGTATTCGAACACCAAATATAGTAAATGATCACCAAATCTTAGCGAGCAAATTAATGCGCTATTTCTGCCTAAATAAACCACTATGATTGCCATAAAATGTAGGTTTAATACCAAATAAAGTATTATGATGCCATATTGACGGCAAAAATTGAATTCGCAAAATGTTACTAGGCATACTGACTATTAGCGTAATTAAAAAAATAAAAATATTGTCTTAAAAATTTAATATGTAGTGCTACAAAACTTAGTGACAGAATCGAATCGCTGCAAAACCGACTCCACGTAGTCTTATCTGCCCTACCCCTAGAGTGTAATTTAAGGCCGCGTAGGCGCGGAGGGGCGTGGGTTTTAACGCTCGCCGCCGTGGCTTTCGCAGAAGCTGCGGTGGTGAGCGTAAAACACATCTGCGACGATAAGCTCTCGTGGGACCGCCGGAGCCGTGACAGAAACCATGCCTGCTGCATGTTGCATGCTAGCTTGTATGCTTGCTTACATAGGACGGTAATTTACTTATTCGGATAACGAGATTTAATTTTTTTGCAAATTAAAATGCTGTTTAAATTTTGGTGATCATTTACTACTTTTGGGTTGACAATGATTTATTTGGAGTCATTTTGCTTAAATAGGACAGCGAGATGTTAAAACTTTGGTTATAAGTTTACATTAACATGCGGGTATAATTTTGGTGATAATTTACTATTTTTGTCTGTTATGTTACTATATCTGGTGGTAAGTTAAACATAAGCCCTTTTAAAGGCGTCTGGCGGTGGGTTTCCATGATCGCCTCACCCACGACATTTTATAAAAGCTGAAACTTTTACTGTGGAGTACCTTACTATAGATCATCATCTGCCTAGCCTTTTCCCAATTATATTGGGGTCGGCTTCCAGTCTAACCGGATGCAGCTACCAGATAGACCTACCAGAGATAGCAGAGATAGAGAGAGATAGCAGAATCAGGTGAATCATCACACTGAGTTTTATGTATATCAAAAAATCCCGTTTTATAGTATGACGTAACTTAGCAGCTATTAAGTAACGTCTGTTACCTGATATCTGCCAAAGGCACTACGACCGACTTTTCATAATATCCAATTAATTGTTCTTATCAATAGTAAGGTTCTTAGAGGAACTCGTGGCTTAATAATAACAGCCGCTCGGGTCGAGCTGTAGGTTAAGCCGTGCTTGCCTAGGTTGGTCTGTGGATGGGTGACCAACCATTACATACCGACTTTCCTCCATGCCTCGGAAAGCACGTTAAGCCGTTGGTCCCGGGTGTCATTCGTAGATCTTTGACAGTCGTTAGGTAGGCAGTGGCCCAAAAAGACTGACAACCAGTCTTACCAAGAGGTATCATAATTATTACCCAGTACTAACTGGGTTGTGGAGGTCAGATAGGCAGTCGGTCCATGTAAAATACTGGTATTCAGCTTCATCCGGTTAGACTGGAAGCCGATCCCAATATAGTTGAGAAAAGGCAGATGACGATCTATAGTAAGGTACTTCCACAGTAAAAGTTTAGCTATTATAAAATGGCGTAGGTCAGGCGATCGTGGAATCTTGGTCCATAACCCAGGCAGCAGTAATTCTTCTTCTTTTCGAATCGATATCATTCGTGTAGTTAGCTATTATTTTGGCCCATTAAGAGGTTCCACTTTCACGAGGAGCTCGTGGCTAAATAATAACAGCCGCTCAGGTCGATCTTCAGGTTATGGCGCGCTTGCCAAGGTTGGTCCGTGGATGGGTGACTACCCATTACATACCGAGTTTCTACCGTGCCTCGAAAAGCAATTTAAGCCGTTGGTACCGGCAATAATGAGTACATTTTTGACAGTCGTTAGAGGTAGTCAGTGGCTCGAAAGTCTGACAATCAGTCTTAACAAGGGTATATTACCCATAACTAACTGGTTTGTGGATTCAGCTGCATCCGATAAGACTAGAAGCCGGCCCCAACACAGTTGGGAAAAGGAGATGATGAATGGACACGTTGATCGTGGCTTCAGAAGCGCTCTCTACTTCCTCAGTTCTGCAAGTATAGGCACCCCTTTCATACTCCAAAAAAAAAAATCCTCCTGTCGGGAGTTCAATTGTACTAAGTGTCGGCAGGACAGATAGTGTTGGCAGGGACCAACTTGGGTGCGCCATCCATTATGTGTTTTCCGTACCTATAGAAGTTGGTGTTGTGGCCTTGTAAGCATATATTTGTGTAAGTGACTGGTATGTGTATCCTTGCCTTTATAGTATGTAATACTGAAAGACAGTATACGGGGTGTAAACAGACCCTTCACGAAGCCGTGAACCAAGCTTTCTGTACATCAAACTAAGTAACTTTACGCAAAAATTATTGCTGGGAAACGACTTTTTTTTTGGGGTGAAAAATCACATTTTACGGTAAAACTCAATGTAACGCACTCAAAACATTGTGCTGATGGATGAATTGAATAGTACGGGGGTGGTGAAGGTGTTTAAAGTAAAAATCTTACATTAGAAACATGTATTTGAAAAAAAACTTGTGAAAAAGTTGGAACTTTGACCCCCAATATCTCCGTAACTGAAGGTTCCCAGGTATAGTCTAGAACAAAAAAATATCGCAATGACGGGGAGAACAAGTACCTTTCGGCTTCGTTAAGGGTCTTTTTAGTGATAGATTTATGTAGAATTTACTAAATAAACGGTAATTTTATCAATCTATTTTTCTTTTTTCGGGGCGTCATCCCATTAGCTAACATAACTAATAACAAAGGTACTGGACAATGAAGCTAATTGTTTTTTTCTGGGGCGTCTGTTGTTCTGCCCAAGTTTTGGCCAGGGATACCAGACCTCTCACCACCGCCTTCTTCTTTGTTAAAGGGTTCAAGTAGTTCAGAGAACTGACTGCCCATAGCTATTAGTCATTTCTTCCGTCTTTATCGTTCTATTGCCAATATTTAAACTCCGTGTGGTGTCCGGACGTAAAGAATATTCTTTGGTGGTGGATGGTAGTATTACCACCCTATCTCTGCCCATGGGAGTCGTAAAGGGAGACTAATAGAATTCGAGTGATCCCAATACACATAAATAAATCTGCTATAATCATAATATATCATAATCTGATAGGTTATCACTACACATCTTTTCGTAAATATGATCAAAAGTTTCAGCAACGAAATGCGAAGAACCTTAATCCTTAATTTGAATCAGCAATATCAAGTTAAAAAGACTCCTGCAGGTGTTTTCATAATCAAAATCAAAGCATTTTTTTCAAGTAGGCCAGTTACAGGCACTTTTGAATTGTCGAAACAATGACAACAATGAAATGTAGCTACAGTCCCAGTCACAAGGCATTAAAACTGTGAAAGTACTGTAGTTGCCCAGTCCCTAGCGTAGATCTCTATGGAGAATAACGGGCAAGAAACTCCATGGACACTCTTTTAAATCAGAATATTTTTAAAAAACCTTGGTTTCATCATTCATGTTGAGATAGTACATTATATGATGAAAGGTACCCCATGTCCGTTTCTGTACACCTGATAAGTTAGGATTTCAATCAAGAACCCTAATTCCTTTACTAATCAAGTCGACGCAAGCAGTCACGAGCACGCGAGAAATAACGATTGTAACTTGGAGATAGGATCTTTTTCATAAAATATTTAGTTCCAGAATAATAGTGTTAGTATCAACATAAAATTTTAATCAGAACAGTAGGAGAAAAACACTTTTAAAAGTTGTTAAGTGTTTACATATTGCTGCTCGTGACTGTACATATAAGCAGTGCACGGGATCGGTGTCGCCTCGGCACATCGGCTCTTCGTCCAATCCTACTAATATTGTAAAAGCAAATTTTGTGGATGGAAGGATATTTGTTATTCTTTCACACAAAAACTACTGAAAGGATTTGGATGAAATTTAGCACACAGATAGCTTATAACTTGGATTAACATAAATGTTACTTTTTATCCCGGTACTGCGATGCCGTGGGACAGTACCGAACACCACGCGGGCGACGCCGCGGGCATGAGGTAGTAATACAAAATATGGTACACTAATGTCTACGAGAACATTTTCGTAATTTTGTCAAGCCAATCAAAACTTTATAATTAACAAATCAATCACGCGATCCAAAAATAGATAAGAACCAAATTAAAATAATTGTTTTATTCCTCAACATACACAGACTATTTTACTGTTACAAGATCTATCTAACATCATTTTATTAAAAAGGCAAACATTTTTTATCAGTGGGTATATTAGTGGGTATAAACAGAAATAATCGCTCATTAACAAAACTTAAGTTACACAAAAACTGACCTTACGTCAAACACCATGTAGCTCTAGAATTTTTTCTTCAAAGACTTTCCTATCAGAGCAGAAAAACGTACGAATACAAAGTCTTCGCTAGGAGTGCTACGTTGTTGCTACGAATGCTACGACATTGCTACGAGAACAACAACGGTGCTACGAGCAGTAACCGCAAAGGCAGCTAAAGGACGCTCTGCATCGCAAAAATAACTATACAAAGGCAGACTTAATATCTTACGCCATAATGTCAAAAATTCAATTAACTGTTAATAATTCCTTTATACTGAGGAGTATATAGCTCTTCAATGTTTGCTATAACTATTCAAAGTTTTAAGTCTATCAATTTTTACTACAATAGGGAATATGCATGTAATTTTTTCTTCACTTAAATCAATAAAATACAGTATACACAGTAGTAGTACAATTTTCTGCGACAGTTCAAACGTCCGTGACTGTCGCGGTCATTCATGTCATGTTATGTGACGTCATTTACCTCTATCTGCCTTGTTTACATCTAATTTTTTACCCTTAATATATTAATTTGGCAAATTGCATATCCTTTATTCAAGTAAACATTGCAATAACAATATTATAATAAAATCTTAGTGAAACTTTAAGTACTTTTCAAATAAAAGTGTTTCTTTGACACATAGTATTTGACGTCACTATCGGCGTTATCGAGGGGCGATGCGTTTTGAGTTTGCGTTCCGTTTCACCAAAAACACGCTACATGAAATATTAAATTGTAAAGTAAGTGTTGTATTAGAAAATTAAACAAGTGTACCACAATGTTTTTATGGACCAATACAAGGCATTTTTAAGAAATAATAAAAGTTTTGTATTTCTTGCATATTCCTTACGCGCCTAAGTATTTTCCTCAGAGCAACGTTGCTATCGGGGCATTGATCAAAATATTGAATGTTTGAGCTTCTGCAATAAGTAGGGATTATTATACTTTGACAAAAGCTTTCTTCGTGACTTTATCCTGACCAAAGATCTGCAAATACTTTTGTGTTTGGCTAAATACATGATATAGCGTTTAGACATCAATTAATGATATTTTCTCCCTTTGAAAGATTTTTGGAGAGATCCATTTCATGGCTTTCGTCCTTGGTGGTGACCCTTGTTGTTCTGGAAGTCCCGTTTCTGAACCTCGATCCTCTTGGTTGAATATTAATGTTGAACCTAAAAATAACAAATTGCTATTAAACTTGAACAGGGGAAAAATTCAATCAGTTTATACAATAAAATATTATCAGTGATGTCAATATCATAACATTCTCAGCCTAAAAGTTTCCACGTCTGGAGTACAAATCCTGCGAAAAGGGCATTTTTGGCACCAGGGCATGCAGGTTTGGTGATGGTAACCACCAAGATGGTTTTAGTGAGGTAGAATTCCCACACTCCCCAGTCTTATCCCCAAAGACCGGTCGCCTTTCGAAGGTTTCCCCCGTGAACAAAAAAAAGGGCATACTGGTTTTCTTCAATATGTTAAGATAAGGATAATGTGTTTGCCCAAGTTAACAATAACTGGTGTGTCACAATTAAAATACTGTCTGATTGACTGCTGATATTTCTGTCAACAACTTCAGCAGTAGATTAATGAAACAGTTCGTAAGCAAATTTTTGGGGTTATTCCAGAAAAATTGGGTGTACTCGGAATCGACTATTTAATCTTCGTTTATGGAGGTTTTCACTAGGATAGACAGATAGATACAAACAAAAATGTCACATACAGCTCAGCACAGCCCAGCCCAACCCACAGTTTTGTACTGAAGAAACTCTAATGTTGAACAGCTCATACAACTAACCTCTGACACAGCTTGAAGAATATTCGTTTATTGAACACAAATAGAAAGAACAGGAACACTCCGATGAGTCGGTTCAACGTAGTCGACAAGATGTACAGCCACAATTCTTGTACGGGAATGAGTTCCAGAATCACACTGACTCCCATGACCACCCATAACTTCATATAGGTGACGAATCTAAAACCAATAATTATGAAATAGAGTAGGAAACGATAGGAGCTCGTGGCTTAATAATAACAGCCGCTCGGATCGATCTTTAGGTTAAGCCGTGCTTTCCTAGGTTGGTCTGTGGATGGGTGACCACCCATTACATATCGAGTTTCCCCCGTGGGGGCCTCGGAAAGCGCATTAAGCCTTTGGTCCCGGCTCTCATTTGTAGATCTTTGACAATCGTTACAGGTAGTCAGCGGCCCAAAAAGTCTGACAACCAGTCTTACCAAGGGGTATCTAACTTGGTTGTGGCGGTCAGATAGGCAGTCGCTCCATGTAAAATACTGGTATTCAGCTGCATCCGGTTAGACTGGGAGCCGACCTCAACACAGTTGGGAAAAGGCTAGGCAGATGATGATGAGTAGGAAACGATAGATTGGACTGTTTGAATGATGATATGGCTTGAACGGGGGTGATTAAAGTATGGAAGAAGAAAGCTTGCTGCGCCGTCTACAAATAAATTGGTATCCCATACACCAATCTATCTGCAGAATTATGACTCTGATGGATAGAAACTGCTACATTTAAAGTACAACACCAAAACAAGTGGAAAATACAAAAACAAATGTTACAAAAAAAAACTATGATAATTATTAATTTTAATGTGTTCGTCGTTAGTTGTGTGTGTTTTTTAGCAGAGTGATTTGATTTAAATTGTCATTCTTGTTCGCTAACAAGAATGACAATTTACATAAAATCACTAGTTAGGGTTAGGTCCGCTGACCTCACCCTATCTAGTGATTGAGCTGTGCAGGTGGCAATATACTGGTCGGGTATAATTTGAGTCTATCGACACGCAAAGAAGAACATAGGTACTTAACCTTAAAGATCATCCCGTGTGCGGAAAAAATATGTAGCACAATTAAATTAAAAGTGCTTACCTGTTTGTGTCCTGCGTGCTGCTGCTAGAATCTTGACATTTGTTAACTGCGCGTTTTGTTATCCATATATTGTAGACGGTCGACGAGAACAATATGATATTAACGGAGATTATTACCCCGAATGGTATTTCATGGTAAAATACAGCAGGTTTCCCTAAAACAGAAGCATTTATTGAAAATATTGTAACAATGTACGGATATACATGTTTGCCCCACGGTTTCACCCGCCGTTTAACTGTTTTAGCTCCGCTTCTTAGGATCGAAGCGTGATGTTAAATAGCCTATAAACGGCTATCAAACTCTTCAGCTTTATCACATTGGTATACATACATAAAATGGAACAGTCGCCGAAGCCTGGTTTGATAACGTGCACACTGGTAAGGTCTATGTAGTCCAATGTTGTGAGTACACCAGTAATCAGGAGCGGGATCCCCCAGGCATACAAACAGTACCACATGAACTTCACTCGCTCGCCTCGTCGGTTATTGTCACACCTCTTGCGATGACCTCTGCGAGAGAGAAAAAGAAAACTGTGAAACCACGTTCACACGTTGTTACTGTGTAATTTTGGAATTACGCAGTAGTTTCATAAAAAAGGACGATGTTATTATGTTCGGCCAGTTTTATTTTCATGTACACATCGATTTCTCCATGATTACTGGGCCGATTTACGTGATTCTTTTATTTTTTTATTTTTTTTAGTTAGCCTGTGTTGTCCCACTCCTGAGCAAAGGCCTCCCCCCATTCCTTCCACTTCTCACGATGGTGTGCCTCTTCTCGCCAATTCTTTATTATTAAGAAGTAAAAGGTAACTTTACTTTAGGAAGTCGGTGGCAAAAAAGTCAATGAAACAAACAAAAGTCAAGGAGTCCTGTCACGTCACCGAAAATTAATTAACAAATTTTCGTTTGACAAGCAATGATGATGACGATGGTCAGTACTACAATACTTTCAGGATGTTGTTGGGCCTCCCACGTTACTGTAGCGCATCAGGGATGTTTGCAGAAGCACGTACTGACGGTTTCAGTACCATTTTACGTAAAAAGATTGCTTCTATGATGTGCAGAGTTCGTGGGGCCGGCAATGACCTTCTGAAGGTCATAGTTATAGGTAGTGTGAATTACTAACATCATATGGATCGAGGTCTTTTTTTTTTAATTAACGTATTTTCATTTTTTTTATGCGTGGCAAAAACATAATTGATGATTTCATCATTTTAAAGCAACAAGTTTGGCAATTGATTCACTTAAAAAATATTTACCCGATCAACTTTTATTTGATAACCAATTATTTGACAAACAATTCATTTTATATTAATGTGTTTTTGTAAACATTTTTGTGCCTAAAATATTCCATGGATTAGTATGCCGACGGAAATATGCAGGGCTAATATAATTTACTAGCGAAACTTGACAGTCGCTATAATCAAACAAAAAAGGTTTGATGAAGTTATAATTTTGAAAATAGTGTTAGTGTTATCTTATTTTGATTAAAGTTCAATTACCTTAGTAACCACCAAACATCAAATGACATGACGTTCATCCACAAGACACTTGATAGTGCCGTAAAATACAGCAATGGAACTAAAATAATGATAAAATTAGACTTAGTTGTAAAATTACATTAGAACTATACTCGCGAGCAACCAAATAGACTCACGCTATAACCACGCAAACGTAAGGGATTAATAAAAACGTACTCAATTTATATAAACCGTATTTCCAATTAATACTTGATAAATAAACTGTAAGTTGACACCAATATCATAGTAAAAATTGAGTAAGTAGGTACTCTTTTATTTAAGCAATTTAAATAGGCGTATACGAAAATATAAAATTTCGCCTTGCATTACGAAACACCCCTTTAAAAAACTTCGCTTGTTTACGTTTCAGTGGCTTGTTAGAGGTTGACCTGTGCCCTTACCATGAGTTTGTAAAAAACTGTCCTCGATATCGAAAACTATCGGATATACTTCTCGTGTCGTAAAGCAGTCGATGAATATGAAAGAGACAGGGCGATAGTATTCGATAACGAATAATACATTTCAAACTCATGGTAAGCCCACTGTACACATCTCCGTAAAAGTGCATTAATTGTTTTGACGAAGAAGCTGCTCATGTTGCAACAAGTACTCAGTCAGCCAACCGATGCTGCCCAGCTTAACTGGAGCCAGTTCGATGTATCAAGGGCTTACAGAAGGTGTCGAGAGACTGGTTCCTTTAATCGGAGACCAAGAGCCAGCAGCTAAAGTTGCACTTCAGAAAGGGACGACCGTTTTTTGTATTAAAATCGCTGCGGAATAGCCACTGAGTTTTAATGTGTAGCAAGAGCTGAGGTGTGTTTGAAGTATGGCTCTCAGCGAGTGAACAGTTAGAACAAGCTTGGGACAAAGCTTCTTACACCAAAATTACCATCCACAGCCTCTAATTTACTTAAGATCTTCACAATTTGAGCGTCGCGCTATGAGAGTCAGTGTTGCTCACTGAAGAGTGCAAATGCGCCTACATGGCAGTGACAGAAGATGCCAGGTCTACAGGGGTCCCGGGGAACGACTTAGGCAGTGCTATTTTGTTGTAACGGTGTAATCGGCTCTGGCTGCTGCATGATATCTTTAGAGTAGGGCTGTCATAAATACCGAAACTCCGCTGTAGGCTAAACCATGGATTATGAGGACATGATTCGTTTTTCGAAGGCTTCTTTTTTCAGTTTTCGAAGGTTTAGGAGTTATTCGAAGATGTCAGGTTTTGAAAGGACAAGGGGACAGTGTGATAGTATAAGAGGTTAAGACATTTCTCGAGACCCATCCGGAAGCTCGCGACCGTGAAATATCACGATTCTGTTCTGTTAGGTCAACAGAACCTGGACAACGGACTTATTGACCGGGAGACAACGTTAGGTCATAGCAGCAAGGAATAGCAGCCCCACTTTAGAGGGAAAATCGCACGTTTTCTTGCCTGGAGATGGTGAAACTGTAATTGGTTAACACTTGAGCTAATTAAACGGTTATTATCTCGTTACGTTTCAAATCGAATCCTGAACATAAGTTCAACATGATCAATGGGTCATGGATTCGTTTGTTTCATATTAATCGAGCGTTCTGGTTTGATTTGTGTCGTCTAGAATCAAACGCCGCCAAATCCATTTTAAAAAAAAAAAAGTATTTGGTCTCTATGGAATTGTTTTGTAATTTCTAACAAACCCAACTAAATTCTTCAAGGCCTAACCCCGCTACATCCCGAGTAATTTGAATAAAAAAAATGGATTTCGTTCCAAACTCCGCTACATCCATTACTACTCACTATCACTCGCCGCCACATCCGCATTAACCAATCAGAACGTTTTATTTTGAGAGATAACTGTCATGGCGTAGTTGTAGCTCGCAATGGCCGTCAAGGCGTTTGTTCCGTAATTTTGTTCTGTATTTTTGTGAATAATTAAGTAAACAATGGCTGATTTAACAAAAAAAATTGAACCCGTTGCTCCTGAGTATGCAAGGAAACGGGGTGTAAACAAAGAAAACTGGAAAAAGGAGAAAAAACGAAGAGAACTGTGAGTAAAATTCTTATTGAATTTGCTATACAGGTTGTTTGTTTACAATGTTGTCATTTTACGTACCTACTAACATAACAGTCGACAATGATTTGTGTATTGTTATTATTATTGTGCATTTTTATTTACTAGTATCGTTTGTGTTCGAAATTAAAGTAGATAACGAAATTGCGTTTTGCGTAGTAAAATAAAAGATGTCACTAACATTCTGAAAAAACATTATGGTGAAGATTGGAGGGCTCTGGACATTTTAAAATATTACAAAGACATTGAAGAAAGCAATGACAATTTTGAAGAACATGAGGATCTGCAATGTGTTCCATTGGAAGAAAATGAAAATTTCATATAATTTGGTTCAACATTTAAATAGTTTATATTAGGTATTACTGTTAATAAACGTTCTTCTTCGCATTACATATTAAAACAATGTTTTATTACTTTTAAGAACATCCTGTACAATCATTGAGACTATGGGGTCGTGAGTACCAATATCCGCCACATCCATCACTCTGTGTATCAAAAACCGCCAGATCCATATCTCAATATCAAAACCCGCCACGTCCTTATTTTTTTGCCACAAATTGATTTATATTTGCGAGACTAAGAACAAATTAATGTATCTAATTATTATAATCGGTCTTACTTATTTTATTCCAAATTAACAACAGAAAATTACTTATGTAACATATAATGAGGAAAAAAGTTTATTATTGAAAAATTTGGCTTTCTGGATTTAGCGGAGTTTGATTCTAGACGACACATTTATATTTAATTCTAATGAAAGAGAAGGTTATGTATTCGGTCGGCATCTTTATTACTATATAAATTAAATAGAAAAAAAACTTACCAATAATTTTGCAGTGCTTAAATCGAAATGATTCTATGGTGAGCAATATGGCGATAGTTATTAAGGTTTTGACAAGGATGGACAACGTGTAAGCAATCAGTACTAGACCCATGAGGTTTTGTAGTTCGGGCAGCAGACAGTACACCACGAGTACCACCAGCAGGAAGAACGATGATACCACCATAGCTAGAAATTAAGAATATTAAATCCGTGGTGTCAACATTGGCGGCCATCTACACCGTGACTTTTTAATCGTCTTCCAAAGGTGGTCCACTTAATGTACCCGACATAAAATAGCTCTAGGTGCGTTTTTTTTTTACCTACCATAATAGGTACAAAGAAAAATAAATAATACATTAGAATAAAATTATGAAACATACTGTTAATGATGTTTACGTGTCAAACGGGAGTACATACCTACCCAGCGCTCGAGTCGAGTAGATCATCGCTCGCAACAGGGTGTTTTAACTACGTTACGCGTTATACTTGTTATACGGAATAATATTTTTATTATTAAATGATTAAAATCTTATAAATACCATTTTTTTTTTATGAATGGGCTGTGTTGAAACAAAGGGTTTTACGAATTTTCTGCGTAATCTGTTGACGGAAAATCCAATTTTCATGCATCTTCGTCGAACCTGGGACATTTTACCACAAGAGAAAATAGATAACCTCGTTTAAAGCATGAAAAATTGTTGTAGATGTATTATGAACATCCGAAATGCGAGTAGTGACTAACTACATTTATATAAAATTTTACCGTCCAGCTGTGCTTATTAATGCTAAACAGAACGAGTGTGTAGCACTCCAAGCTTCTGATTAGGCCACAATGGCAAATGGCATGCAAGCTATTTGCATACTTTTGTGCAAGTTACAGGCAAGCGGCTTGTCTCACTCACCTACGAAAAGAAATATAGTTATTTCGTCTTTATCTGCCGGATCTGTCTTATATTTTCTCACGACGAGTTTAACTACTGGTTTTTTTCCTTTGACAGTTAATTTAAAGTCTAAGCAGTATTCCAGACTTTTAATGACAAACCATGACCTCGATTTGCCTCTACCTTGCATTCTTACCGCTCCATCCTGTAAACATGCAAACGTTTTAGTGACCCAATAGAAAGTTTGTTTTTGTGTGTGAAAGTTAGTGAAAAATACCACAATGTTGGTGGTAGCGCTATAGATCAGACCCAGTCAACGTAGATACAACAATTAATGTATGTCGCAAATAATTGAATACATTTCCTGATTTATTAAGATAGATAGCAGTAGTGTTAAACCAAGTTTGCAACTTCGAAAGATTTGTGTTAACTGCGTGGTGCTCCAAAAGATTTCGTAGCACGATGCCTACTTTCGCACTTTAGTCATTGTGATATACTAATAAATGTAGAATGACCTTTAAGGTTGCGTATCGTTCCTTCTCGATTAGTCGTCACTTATCCCGGGCAGTGAGTGCACGTACCCTTAAAGTAGTTCATCTGCTTACTGATAATTTGGTGGTTGTATTCTAAACCCTAACTACTGTTTCTAGTGAACACCACAATGGCGACGAGTAAAAGCGCATTAAGTGAAATTATGTACTTGCTTACGGAAATTGGTCAGCAACAAAATAATGAAAAAAAAAAAAAAGTTCTGAAAATAGTGACTGTGATCTCAGTGAAAATTAGTAACAAGCCTCATTATAACATCACGCCTGATATCCCGACGGTGATCTTAGTGAAATTGAGTGTCAAACATCATCAGTCACGCTGTAATCACCATAGGATTAGGCAGAAGTGTACCTATTAGGTACTCCAACATTTCGCTTGTTAGGTTTAAGTCCCAAGTACTTAATAGGGCCGAACCAATTACTATAGCGAAATTCAGTATTAATCATGATTTGTTTTCGTAATTGTGTTTATTTTGTAAATATTTAACTAAAAATTACCTAGGTCTTGAAAAGATCGCTTTTAGCGATAAGACCGCCCATTTTGTCACCCTATGTGAAATGTTTTCTTGTATGAATGTTACTTGTTTGGTGTACATAACTAAGAATATTCTATTCTAGGATACGTGAAACTATTCTAAAATATATTATTATGTACCTACATATTTTTTTTTTTTTTCTTAGCCACTATTATCCCACTGCTGGGCAAAGGCCTCCCCCATAGCCTTCCATTCGTCTCTCCGTGCGGTTTTCTCTGGCCAATCTCTCATATACGCGTCTAAGTCGTCACGCCAGCGTTTTCTAGGCCTCCCTCGGCGACGACGCCCGTCTTCTGGCACCCACTGCGTGACGTATCTGGCCCATCGGTCCTCATGCATTCTATAGACATGGCCCGCCCAATCCCACTTCAACCCAGCAGTCTTGTTCCCCACATCAGCGATTCCAGTTTTGGAGCGTATTACGGTATTGCGAATTCTGTCGCTGAGCTTTATTCCCAATATGCTACGCTCCATCGCCCTTTGGCAAACCTTGAGTTTGGACTTTTGAGATTCGGTCAGAGACCAAGTTTGAGCTCCGTAGGTTAGGATGGGTAGAATGTACATGTCGATGAGTTTGCGCTTCAGGGATAAAGGTAAGTCACCCTTCATCAGCGACTTCATGGACCAGTAGCTCTTCCAGGCGTTCTCGACTCGGCGGTCGATTTCTCTGTCTTGCCTGTTTTCGAAGGAAACTAGCTGGCCCAAATAAATGTACTCATCGACGTAGTGGATTTCTTGCCCATCTACTTCAACCCTACTTTTTGTGTCATCACTTTAGTCTTTGACCGATTCATCATTAGTCCAACTTCAAGACTTGCTGTGCTCAGATTTTGGAGCATCTGTTGTAACTCGGCAGCAGTCGGTGCAAATATGATGATGTCATCAGCGAAACGAAGGTTGGTAAGTTTCTTGCAACCGACTGTTATACCTTTTCTGGACCATGGGTCTGCTAGGATTTTGAATACCTCCTCAAGGGTACTAGTAAATAATTTGGGAGAGAGCGGGTCACCCTGTTTCACGCCTTTGTGTATTTTAAAATTTTGACCGGGAAAGTTGAGTTTAATGTTCATTTATTTACAATACAAAATATAATACAAATTCAGTATTTAATTAATACTGTTTATTTCCCTATTTGTGTTATAATAATATTTCGATCAACAATTGTTATTAGGTTTATTGTTAGGTACTTATATAATATCCTATGCGCGATCTGCGTCGGCGTTAAGCTGAGGGATGTGCAGCATGGATCGATGAACTGAGTAATTACGTCACTAAATACTCGTAAACAGAACCGCTTGTCGGAATGAAGTTACGGCATTTTGATTCGTCTCTGTATTTGACATTAATTAAATGGCTTAAATTATCAAAAACGTAGGTAAAAAAAAAAGGTGAAAGTACCTACATATTGTTGACCAAATCCGTTTGCAAACAATACTGTCGAAGTAATGAAGGTACAATGTACCTACGAGAACATTTTCTCGTAAATTCCAGTTTTAACCAAGTGTCCCTTCGACAACGTCGAAGTAATGAAGGTACTTAATAATTATTACCTCACTTATTGTTAAAACTGAACAAGTGTCATGAAATCTGTTAAGGCTAATGATTTTTTACTAAATCTAAAATGTGTTTTGTACTGTCACCAAAACCAAAATAATAAATAAGTACGATGCAATTCGATTACTTTTATTGTGCATCGTATCGAAGCCATTCAATACGATCCTAGAATCACATCGCGTAGTCACGATTCGGAAAATCCAAAGTATCGATACAAGAATCGTACTTCCCTAGCTCCAACGTGTATAATTTGAAGTGGCCGCTTGCTTAGTTGACATCTAACGGGGACTTATAAAGAAACCCTTGATGAGACTCGCAAGCTACAGTTTGGTTTAAGTGCTATGTTATCAGAACTCACAGAACTCTTTGTTATTGGCCGGATACGACCAATAAATTTGTTTCTTTTATTAAAGCTAAAATAATAAGTTAAGCAGTTTGCTTATTTTAACTTCAACAACTTTATTGTTCTTATGTTTTGGTGAGAATAGAAATGAATTGTCGAGACAACCTTGAAATTCTTACACTAGAATAGTGCTTATCTCGACTTAATTAAGAAACAATATTTTGATTCTCGGTGATACAGCAAGAATCGAAAATAATAACAATAACCATACAACACCAATACCAACAATAAACAATTGTTATCTCTCAAAACTGTAAAAAGGCCGTTAAACAAATTCACAATAGAGTCACAGTACAAATGCAACAAGTTCCCGCCTTAATAGAATTGATAACAAATTAAACTCACTAATAAAGGAGAGGTTAATCTTTGGTGCCGGCCGATATGGCAGTAAAGATCACAAATAACAGTCAGTGACTGAAGCCCTGCAAATCATACAAATCACATAAAATATGGTAAAAGGTCAGGACCATTACAAAACAAGATCCAATAAAAGAAGAAGTGTTTACCTCTCATCGGTCAAAATATAAAGAGTCTAAACCAGGCCAGAACCATAGCAAAACAAGGGTTAATAAAAAAAAATTACCTCTCGTCAAATGACTACAGTAGAATCAATAATGCCAAAAGATGAGGTTAATATGAAAATGATCACTGAATCTAACTGTAGATTTGTGAGTGATAAATGAGACAAAAATACAAGTCACGCAAAACTTATAGTTTGCAACGAGCAAACGAGTCTAGATTAAACATTCATGGATTGCCAAACATCTGCTAAATGGTTCATTTTATTTAATTCTCGAGTAAAAGGTGTTAAGTCAATACCAAAGTTCAAAGATGTCAAATTAAAAATCACTATTTATGAAACAATTCCTCCAGTTGTCAGCTTTTTAGATGAGTTCCAATTCATTGGGATCAAAGAAAAATAATAAAAAGACGAACTGGTAAAATGGACCTCATTAAACCTGGAAGTAAACCATAGTCTTGGGTTTATCTGATGGTACCGTTTTAAAGCCTAATGATGATAAACATATTTGCTTGTATATGCGTGCTGCGAACGGAGCTATTATTATAAAAAACATCACTTGCCCACTATGGAGCAATATTTCAAAATTGGTTATTATGCAACACATTTTTCGACAGTTCAAAAGTGCCTGTAACTAGCCTACTTGACATAAATGCTTTGATTTTGATTTTTATCACGTTGAAAATAATACAAAAATCTCAACGTTAGTTACAAGCAAGAGCTTTACCGGTTTATGCGAACAAGTTGTTAGGTTGAATAGGAAAGTATATCGCAGACGCCTTGAACAAAGGACATAGTGTTGCCATGATCTCGACTGACCTCTCCAAAGCTTTTGACTCGATCAATCACAAAGGCCTCATCAAGAAATTATACGACGGAGGAGCTCGGAACAACATCATCAAGATCATAGAGAATTATCCCTCGCACAGAACCACAAGAGGCAGATTCCGCACGACTACTGGCACAGAAAAACAAATCCCTCACGGGGTGCCCCAAGGCTTGGTCCTCGGACCAGTTTTATTCAACCTAGTATGTTTCAGACATACCAAAATAACCCATAGCAGGTCAAATGCTCTCACAATATGCAGACGATCTATGCATTCTGAACGCAGCAGAGCGCCCCGACCACGCCACCACCCGAGCAGAGTGGGCAGCGGATGTAATAATCGAGTACTACAAGCGATGGGGATTGCAATGTAATGTTGACAAAACTGAATGCATTGTGTTCTCTAGCAAGAAACCAAGAGGAAGAAACCCTAACACAGGCTACAGAAATCACATCCGATTGAAGGGAGAGTGTATTGAGTACAAGAAACAAGTTAAATACCTAGGGGTAACGCTAGACAAAAATCTGTCAATGAATCATCACACAAAAGAAGTTGTCAAAAAGTTGAAACGAGTAAGAGGTGCGCTCCACTCCATTATTGGATACAAATCTAAAATTGGCGAGGACACAAAGCTACTTATTATACAAGCGTGTTTGCTCCCAATCCTTGACTACGGCGGCGTGCAGTTAATGCCGAGGTATAGCAAAAGCAACCTACTAAAAATCGAGCGCCAATACAGAATGGCGCTAAAAGCTGCAGGAGGTTTCGTCCGACGACTAGACGCGGACACACTGTGGGAGATGCTACAACAAGACCCCTGGACATAAGAGCCCATGACCTATATCGCGATATGATCAACAAACTCCCACAACTGGCAATGCCAAAAGACACGCGATATGGCCACTTTAACCCAGCTCTGTTCGCCCACAGAATAGGTGAAATTGAGTATGTACTTGTACATAAAAAGGAGAGAGAAAAGCCGCTCCACAAGCGAACGGCCTTCAACCGAGAGCGTAGGCTCTTACCCGTAGAGTCCCGCTTAGACAATTAGTAAAAGTAGGTCTAAACTTGCTGGGACTTTGAATCCAAAAACCTTATTTTTGCATTGTATACACTAAAAATAAAGTAAGGAAAGATAAATATAAATAAATAGGTTGCAAAAGATACTGGAAAAAAATCCCTTAAAACTAAACACCATAATTATCATTTTGTTAAATTTATTTCACAAAGTGATAATTATGTGATTACGTGACATGTCAAATATCCTTAACCAGGTAATAAACAATATTCTATTCTATTCCTCTCGGTTTCACCCGCTGTTTCTCTTTTTGTTTGGCTCCCTTAGAAGCCGGAGAAAAAAGTAGGTAATGTCCATGATGTATACAAGATCTAAACAGACCCTTCACGAAGCCGTCAATCAAGCGTTCTGTACATCAAACTAAGTAAAACTACGCAAAAAATATTGCTGGGAAACGACTTTTTTTTTGGGGTGAAAAGTCAAACTACCTAACTATTAACTTTTTTGGGGTAAAGCTCAATGAAAAGCACACAAAACTTAGTGCTAATGGATGCTTTGAATAGTAAACGGGTCATGGAGTTAATTAAAGGAAAGTTAAAACCTTTAAAAAGGATATTTAAAAAAAAACTTGTGAAAAAATTGGAACTTTGACCTTCAATATCTCCGTAACTAGAAGGTTCCCAGGTATGGTTCAGAACAAAAAAATTATCGCAATGACGGAGAAAATAAGCGTCCTTCGGCTTCGTTAAAGGTCTTTTTACACCCTTTATAGTATATTTTATGATGTAATGGTCGTAGCATGTTAAATAGCCTATGAACTTCCTCAAGAATATGGCCGTCTAATCCGAAATCCTAAGAACTCACAACTTTCGACGAGTTCAAATAAATAAAACACCTACACATTACATAAAATGGATAAAAGAAAAGGACAATAAAATTACCATTATAAAATTACCTCTAAAATGAAAAAATCCTTTGAAAACTTGGCTGCCGTGCAGTTACGTAAATTTCTCTGATTTTTAACGAAAACAAAATCCTTTTTTGATTTGCTTTTAACACTTCCGTCCCACGAAAACAAAACAATCTTGGAATAATCGACGTCTGAAATTAGCTTTGAAACTTTTTTAAATCTTTGAAACATTTGCTCTGTATTGGTGCAGCGTCCCCTCCGTTTAAACATTTCACCTTCACCGCAGCATTTCTCGATACACGTATTTGAGGAACAAAATTTTGACACATCGATTTGAGTATTGTCCATACGTCTATAATCATTTTTGCACATAGTTTCAAAGTCCACATCACTTTTTACAACACTTAAATTTAAAAGTAACGAAAAAGCTATATAAGTTAACATTTTATTAAAAATGTTGTTCAATGATTATTTTTAAATGTAAAATAATGCTTCTTCCCAGTAAGCCAATTAAGAGTAAACTGACGACAATGGAATATTTGCCAGGCATTTCATTATGCATTAGGTGTCATTAGTAGATTATACCTTCTGAAATTCAGTCGATTTTCCTGGTATGGTATTATCAGTATTTTTAACCGACTTCAACAAAGGAGGAGGTTCCCAATTCGGCGGAATTAAAATCAAAACCAAAATATTTTATTTCACATAGGCTTAGATGGGCACTTATACGAAAACGTTGACAAAAAGATGCACGGTTCGGGTTGGTCGTTTCCTCTGACGAAGAACCGGCAAGTAACTCCATGGCACACTTTTCAAAACACTTTTCAAATCATTTGGTATTACAATATTATCATGGTTACAGCATTTGTACTTTTAAGTATGGGGAGACAGCGTAGGCCTGACAATAAGTCGTTGTTTACTACAAATGATGTAAAATAAGATAAAAAGTTAACGAGCAGCTGGAAATCTACAAAGCCTACAATGTTCTCACATTCACAAACAATCGTTAAACAAAAAAGTAGTTGAAAAAACTAAAAAACCCGACTGACAAAGCTGAAAAGCATAAAACAAGCACATTTTAGATTAAGGAAAAGTCGGAAGCAGGCGGGGCCCATTTGAATTTAAAATTATGAAAATGGAATGGGTTTTTTAGGTTTTTCAACTACTTTTTTATTTCGAGCTTTTTAGTTTAGTAACGTGAAAGAATTTAACTTTTTTCATTATACGGGGCGTCCCACGGCTGTGCCACACGAAAGGAAAGTACCTTAAATTTTGTTTATAGGAAACAAAATTTTATATAAAATGTTAAATTTCATCGTCTTCCTTTTATTTTAGAGGGTGTGTAGTTTCGAAGTGATCTGGTTTCTCTTTGAGAATTTCAGAACTGAGGCACTGTCGGAGAGTGTACGATTAAGGGTATCCGTGACTTCCCTGACCTCTATGGCGTCTGCCACTTGGATAATGCCTACACATTTAGCTTGATTGTTGCTGCAAACATGTTCGTGTATTCAAATATTTCTGCTGCAGACCCATAACTGCACACGCAACCTACACAGATAACTTGCAATTTTTTTTTTCATTCATGTCATTTGATGATTACCCATTATAAAAAGAAAAAAAAAATTGCAAGTTATGAGTGTAAGTCGCGTGACGTAGCAGTGTGCGCCTACTAAAATATCATATCAATTGTTGTTGCAGATACTCGCTGGTATTTAACTACTGTGAGGCGTTGCGCCGCAACAATTACATAGATAAAAATCGGCCCAAAAACACATCAGAGTAAAGTTACTCTGGTATGCTTTTTGTGCTGATTTGCATATTGTGCAAGCGCACAAGAATTTGTAAGTAGTCTATTATACCTTTTGTAGAGTTATCTCTGCCTATAACCTAGAACTATTTTATATGTCGGGCACATTGAGTGGACCACCTTTGTAAGGCGCGAATTACATAGAAACGGCGTAAGGCGTAAGGCGCAGCGCGGGCGTGGAATTTATAAGGAAACGAAAGAACGGCGTGCCTGTCTCGCGCCGCTTGAGTGTAATTCACGACACGTCGCCTACGTACATTTTGTATGAAAACGTTTTGAAACGGCATCATGCCTGCAACGCGCCTTCGCCGTACGCCGTTTCTGTGTAATTCGCGCCTAAGACGACTAAAAAGTCACGGTGTATATAGATTATTATATTATTATTCTAAAAAGTTTTAGCTGGAGTTTTATTTTCTAGAGAGAAAACTGGGAAATACGTTTGTATGAGCTAAACGTAGCTAGTTTTTCCTCTTTCCAAGTTTGGTTTGCTAAGGATTGAAGTAGGATCTGCTTCCAGTTAAGGCTGAATTTCCACTAGAGATATGCGAGGATGAGTACGAGCTTGAGCTGAACTAAATATGTCAATAGTTAGTTTCACACAAATCCCTCGCTACGCATCCTCAGCAAAGTTGTATACTAAGGTATAACTCGTGGATAGCTGATGAATACAGATGGTATTAAAATAACGGAACCCGTTTAATTAATATTCATTTATTTTTGACATCATTCAGCAAGGCACATAAAAAATTTAAATTAAAATAAAAAATGAATCACAAAACCTTATAAATTCCATGCTCAAATTTTTTCAAAACTAGAGATGTAGGTCATCCAAGTGTGGTTGGGTTGTTATTATAGGCATGTAATGAAATTGATATCTGAATATTCCCTTTTTTCGAACAAAATATTTCAAAGTTAAACCAAAAATATTGACTTGCACACTAAATAAATCAAATTAAGTAAATATACTGTTTAATGGTATAAACGTTATTGGTCAATAAATTTTAAGATGTTATGTAATTATTAGCTCCTCCCTTATGCCATATTTGTAACTGTGCCATCAGTTCAGGAGTTTTTCCAAAAGCTTGCAAGCGTGCTGTTGTCCATCCAGTGTATAAAGGCCAAGCTAAGGATGACGTTCCTAATATCGACCAATTTCATTTCTTAGCTCTCTATCTAAAATTCTTGAAAGAATCCTCAACACCAATTTGCCAAAATTTCTATCTAAAAATAATTTAATTGCACGAAACCAGTACGGATTTCACTCAGAGAAATTTCCACGGAAGATGCTGTCCCTGATTTCACCAATACCTTAATTAATAGATTGGACTGTCGCCTTGTATGATATGATGACTTCTTAGATTTAACTAAGGTCTTTGATACAGTGTCTATTGCCAGACTTGTGGTCAAAATGGAGCATATGGGAGTACGTGGCTGTGGTGATATTTACAAAGACTATATCAGAGGGCGTAGCCAATGTGTTAAAATTGATTCTGTTCTTAGTGACGAAAAGTTTATCAGCTACGGTATACCTCAAGGAACTATCTTGGGACCCACACTTTTCCAAATATATAAATGTCGGATCCGGTCATTTATATGGGCATAAAATGAGTTGGAAGGCGAGCCTGTGGGTAGTGGTGACACCACAGCGTGCTTCTACAGAGCCCTGATGTCCAGCTCGAGGCGCGGGCAACAGTCAATGTATGATCGCAGCGGAGTTGAGACGTCTTGGAACTGTATCCGAATCATTGTGCCCCGTGTTATTGTGTTTAGTTGTAATCTCCAGTAATTCGTTAGTTTGCTAGAAACAGTGTATCGCACTCAGTGTGTTTTCATAGCAAGAAACTATCCTCTGCCCTCATGATGTACGAGCCTAACGGAATAAATCCTGACATATCCGACATATAAATGACCTCTGTCAACTCTTCCTTACCCATTGCGACATTTTTACCTACGCTGACGACACAGCACTATTTATATGCGATGTGACCTGGGACAAAGCTAAACAAAGCACTGAACATACCTTGCGAACTATTATGGACTGGCTTTCCACTAACCTACTGACGCTCAATATATTGAACACCAAAGTAATTCAGTTTAAACCACCAAGTTGTAATGAATGAATGAGTTATAATGAATGAGTACTGTTGCATGTCATAAATTTGACATTCTTAATTTTAGGTATTGACATTTGCAATTTAATTTCTTTAGTTGTCGTTTGAAAGTTCATATTTAGAAAATTTGTAATTTAATAAATTTTCTTGGATATTTGTAATTTGATATGTAGACAATTTTTGATTTACTTAGTACTTTTTTTTGACATTTTTATTTTAAGCTATTGACATTTGTAATTTAGTTTCTTTGGTTGTTATTTGAAAATTAAGTACTTTTTTTGACATTGGAATTTAATTATTTTGATTAAATAAGAATCACTGTTATTGTCACAAAATATGCATGCCGAATTTAGTAGGCGGAATATGAAGAACTATTGTGTATGTGTTATAAAATTTGTTAAATACTATATTTCGGGCAAATAAATGAATCTGAATCTGAAAATTAATAAATAATTTATTCAAAAAATAATTGTTTGGAAAAGTAGTGACGACAGAGCTGAAACCTTATAAATAAAGGTGGATGTGTTACTCCTCCTCCCGCCTCCTCTCCCGTGTGTGTCCCTTTATCCATTTATATGAATCCCGGTAAGACTGGAAGCCGACTCAAACCTTATCATGAGAAGAATTGAACCAGAACTGGGTTTGTTTACCCTTTCATCAGATTTTGACTTTTGAAACAGAGCTTAAGGTATCTTGTATACTTCTGGAAGTACAATATATAGCAGATCGACAGGCAAGCTGCAATGCTCTGATGCTCTAAGATGAGGAGCTCACGCACAAGCGCGCCTCTTCTCATCATCTATGAGTTCTTTCCACCGAGTCTTTATTCGTGCAGTCCATTTGGGTGGGTGGTGACCGGTGCCAGAGCGATGCTCTCTTGGATGGAGTCTACTTTACTGCGGCAAGTACTTTTGGATGACCAGCGCGTTGTCTTCTTCCTCAGGAAGCTGTAGGAACAATAAAATATTTTTTGTAAGAAAGGTAAGTAAGCCTTTGTCCACAGCTGCCTTCACCGAAAATGATTTGACATCTCCATAAGGCATGTATTTGATCGAACCATAAATAAAAAAAATAAAAAATGCTGATAAATTAAAATTGTTATGTTGATTGAATGGATCTTCGTTTTGTGGTTTCTAGCCTAAGGTACATCTTGTTCCCTAGCCTTGTAACTGCAACTAACTCAGATGAACCGTGATAAGTCACAGTTATTACGTAATATGGGGTGTGCAAAAAGAAACTAAAAAATTGTTTGCCACCATTTCGGTTTGAGTTCAAAGGGTCTAGGTCTAAATGGATGTAAGTCCAACATAATTGAAATATATTTCAAATCATAGGTCATAATAAGATCTCCAATTCATTATACACCGACAAGTAACATTAACGCCGCCGGAGACCTGAGCTACGGTCAATTGGAAATGTTGTTAATGATTTCCTGTATTTTTTCGAAGATTTGACAAGACCAGTCATCATCATCTGCCTAGCTTTTTCCCAACTAGCTGAATACCAGTATTTTACATGGAGCGACTGCCTATCTGACCTCTACAATCCAGTTTTTTTTAATATTTTTATTATTTATTAATTAAAGAACAAAACAAAATATAAACAGAAACATCACAAAAACCTCAATAGTTCGTAGTTAGTACTGGGTAATACGATACCCCTTGGTAAGACTGGTTGTCAGACTTTTTTTTGGGCCACTGACTACCTAAAGACTGTCAAAGATCTACAAATGACACCCGGGACCAACGGCTTAACGTGCTTTCCGAGGCGCGGAGGAAACTCGGTTTGTAATTGGTGGTCACCCATCCACAGACCAACCTAGGCAAGCACGGCTTAACCTAAAGATCGACCCGAGCGGCTGTTGTTATTAATTCACGAGCTCCAAAGTCAAAAGAGTAACATTAAGTGAAAAACGGCGATCATCATGAGAATAGAAAAGAAGAAATAGAAAAAGACCAAATTTAAAAGAGGATCAATTAAACATTATTTAAAGAAAACTTTTTTCACTTACCGTTTACACAGTTTTCTCCATACGCTCTTCTTACAAACGAATATGAGGAACAGTATTAGCCCTGTAAGACTGTTGTAAACGTCGCTTACGACCCACATAAGGTAGCCTGTAGGGCGCAGAAAACTGACTATTTCCAAAAGCCAACTCAGACCCATTACCACTGACAGCTTCAGGTAAACCGCGAGCCTGCAAAAGTAGTTAGATCTCGTAAAAATAAGTTGATTGAAAAGAGTGTCCATGGAGTTTCTTGCTCATTCTTCTACATAGAGATCTACGCTTTGGAATGGGCAATTACAGTACTTTCACAAGTTATTTTGCCTTTTGTCTGGGGCTGTAGCTTCGCCTTCTTTGTTTTTCTGACATTCAAAAGTGCCTGTTATGGTCTAATTGAAATAAATGCTTTGAGTTATTTGTGAACAATAAAAAAACTTAATAAAATGCAGGCCTCTTTTAATTAAAATCTTTTCTCAAAAAGAAACAAAACGACGTATCATGATTCTATTTGTCGATTGGATGCTTGTTTAGCGACAAAACCAAATTGACGTCTGTGGCGCAAGTAAAGAACTAAAAATCCTGCAACGCGTGACCGAAGTTCAGATTATACCTAAAAAAAACCCTGTCCGATCTGTAAGGGGACAAAGTTATCTCAACCAAATTAACAAATAAAATACGAAAAATAAATAAAGGGAAACGATTTTTTTTTTGGGGAGTAAAATCACGTTTTACGGTAAAACTAAATACATTTAAAACATTGTGCTTTGAACAGTAAACGGGTCATGGAGGTAATTAAAGCAAAGTTAAAACTTGTGAAAAATTTGGAATTTTGACATCCAATATTTCCGAAACTAGAAGGTTCCCAGGAAAATCGCCTTGCCTCGGAGTGTCTCGGCGAAAGCCTAAAGCCACCATTAATGTCATTTTATACAAATACCACTCGGTACCACGGAAAGCCCGTTAAGTCGTTGGTAACGGCTGTCATTTACTGGTCTTTGGTCCTAGCTAGAGGTGGTCAGAAGACCGCAAGTATACTACGTAAGTATAGTAGGAAGCCCGAAAGCCGTCACTCGTAGAACTCGTAGTAAAATACCAGTTCAGCTGAATCTGGTTAGACTGGATACCGATCACAATATAGTTGGGAAAAGGATAGGCCAATGATGATGATCTTTTGACTTCTTACCTCTGCTTTTGACGATTTGACCATGATTCGTTTTGCGGATTGCCACTAACAGTCAGCATGGCTGTTCCTCGACTCAACTGCCAGATATAGAACGCGGACATCAGGTAAAACATCCAGTTACAGATGATCAGGATCAGCATGGGCGTGTATAAGTACAACAGCTTTGAACCACCTGCGAAGGAACATTGTTCTTTAGGGCAGGGAATGAGGCTCCACAAATTCACTTAACCTACGTTCTTTTAGCGCGTTTTCGCGCTTTAATCAGGACCAACGCGGCCATCTTGTATAATTTTCACAGACAATTTCCCAAAATTAAATTAATGTTTATCAACAATCTAGCTAACTAGTGAAATATATTGTGTCGACAAAATGACAGATTTCTTTTCAAAATCTGTCATTTTGTCGATTCTTCCGTCAAAAAAAACCGTTTCTACGGTGGTCATGCTACGCGTGCGGCACTGTATCTAGCTACATATTTGACAGCTTTTTCTGTCACAAGAAATTACACTAAGATTACGGCTGCTTCTAGATCTATTATTTGATTTTATTTTTTGAAATTGACACGGATAGACCGTAGCCTGGGTTAGGCCACAGGATACTTTTTGTTGTATGTTCCTCTGGGATAATTACCAGCCTCCAGATGTGTGAGGCCGCGGATAAAAGCTAGTATCTTATATCTCGGGAATGGATAACTGATTCGGGAGGCTAACCTTGAAGAAAGCATCCGTGCTCTGGTATATGAGGCGTAACAAACCAAGGCAGGTGTCTCATGTTGTCTTGGTATGAGTTAACCACAACCAGGCCTATGGTCATGAGGAGTGGAACGCCCCAGGCGTAAAGACAGTACAACACGAACTGAAACCATTCTCCTCGTCGATGTTGGTGAGCGTACAGACAGTTTCTGTAAAATAAATGGCATAAATATGTCAACAAATATAGGTACACTGGCCTTTTGCAGAGTAGGAAAAAATGTGAGCATACTTGAAGTATTTATCAGCTTAAACTCAAGTAATGACTTCAACTTAACTATAGATACCAGAGCATTTTCTACTAGAGACGCAATTTTTTTTTTGCGAAATTACCTGAAGTTCCACCAGACATCGTAGGACATGACACTCATCCAGCAGAACGCAGCCAGGAAAAAGAAATATATGCCGCTGGCTGCAATAAAATATTTTTATGAGTGTTTGTCGATAGATAGCTACATCCGATTGGACTGGAAGCCGACGTCAACATAGACAGGCCAGGCTGATGATGACAAGTGGTAAACTTAGTATTACCCAAGTTATTTGGGTAAAGTAACTTTGTTATGGCTAAAATTTACAATTTACTTTGTATCTAAATGTGTTACATAAAAAAAATGTTAAATAAACAAAAAAAACAAAACTCGATAAAAAATCATCTACATAAAAATTATCGTTTCTTGATAAAATTATCCATTAAAAGCCGAAGTACGGTTACACCTAGTTCTAGCTGGCCGGCTATACCTAGATAAACTTAGGTGTATCCCTTTTTTCATTAGGTTATGAGGTATTTACCCCGCATTAGGTTAGAATTGTGACCAAAAGCATGCGGGCCGAGCGAGCGGTGCCGCGGCAGCAGCCGGCGAGCGTTACATGCAAATTGGTTGCATCAAATCGCCAGTTAAAAGAACGCTAGACCTTCAAAAAATTTATTTTAGTGTAACTAAGTTTACCCGGGTAAACCTAGGTTTACTTCTTCTTCTAGCATTACCCGTAACAACTACACCTTCGAGCATTATAATTAGTTTATCAAACCTGTGAACCAGATTCATAATCTATAACAAATCTCGTTGGAAAGTCTGTTATTTGCTGGCTATGTTTCGTCACTTAAAGGAATGTTTGATCACTTACTCAAACCCACACATGCTTCGGTGGGCATCTTTTCCATTTGAACGGTGATCAACAGCAAGAAAGCTATGAACAGACTGAAGATGTACGCCATCAGGATCAGACCAGCTAAATTCCGAAGGTCAGGCAGCAAGAAGTATACTACCAGCACCAACAGCATGAAGAAGCATGATAACAGCGATACTGTTGAAAAAATCATAATTATATTTTACAAAACAAAAAATTAAACCCAACTGTGTGCGTATTGTGTAGTTAGTAAGGACACCATTCGATTTTTAAGTTTTCCGTCCGATCCGAACGCTCCAATCATAACAACTTCAACTAATTTTTAAATTTAAAAAACCCCCAACGAAAAATTAAAAGATGAAAGATAAATACCCACTTTTATCCCCCATAGTAAATGGCTGCACCGATTTTGATAAAACATGTCTAATTTTTAATATGACACATCATGAGCTTTCATTTGATACCCCACTTGGGTATATTTGAAAATATTCGATTTTTCATACCCACTTTCTTCCCCCCTATAGTGTATAGTAAATGGCTGCACCGATTTTGATAAAACGTATCTAAGAACCAAGAAACTAGATTTCAAATAAAAAAAACTGCATCCAAATCGGTTCACTCGTTTAAAGAGCTACGGTGCCAGAGACAGACACACACACATTGCGGTCAAACTTATTACACCCCTCTTTTTGCGTCGGGGGTTAAAAACAGTACTGAAAGTTGTTTTATTGGTCAGTTGGTCGAAAACAAACCTTTGCCCACATAAGGCTGTGGACTAGTAAGTCGAAAATATCAGAATAAGACGAGAGTATACGTTAAAACAACGGACGGCCACAGTCGCAGCCCACACGAGAAATGCCTCAATTTTGGGAGGGTTTTCTAGTCTTACCGATGGTTAAGTATATGTTACTGCTTGTGTACGGTTCCTCCATGTGAAGAATTACCCAGAACCGCGGTTCCATTGGCAGTCGGGAGTTTACGTCAATGCAGTAGCTATCAATTGGTACTGCTGTCCAACGATCGTATACATTTGGGAGCTCCACTTGAATTACTCCGCTCTGGAATTAATCAATTACTTTCTTGAACAAAACTTGAAAAAAGTAGTAGAAGACGCAGTGTGTTTTAGTTAAATTATAAAGTGTCGTGGTCTATGGTCTCTGCTTAATCCTCCGGGGAAACAGGCGTGACGTTTTATTTGTCTATAATAGAGCTCGTAGCTAAATAATAACAGCCGCTCGGGTCGATCTTTAGGTTAAGCCGTGCTTGCCTAGGTTGGTCTGTGGATGGGTGACCACCCAATATATACCGAGTTTCCTTTGTGCCTCGAAAAGCACGTTAAGCCGTTGGTCCCGGCTGTCATTTGTAGATCCTTGACAGTCGTAATAGGTAGTGGCCCAAAAAGTCTGACAACCAGTCTTACCAAGGGGTTTCGTATTACCCAGTACTAACTGGGTTGTGGAGGTCAGATAAGCAGTAGCTCCATGTATGTAATACTGGTATTCGTCTGCATCCGGTAAGACTGGAAGCCGACCCCAACAAAGTTGGGAAAAGGCTAAACTGCTACCCAGTTTTAGCCCAGTTTATCGATGTATGAAATACAAAGTATTTTGTCAGCCGATAAATTCAGTAGCAATCTTACATAAATATTTATCGCAACCACGGAACTCTTTTTGAGTGTGGTTGTGATAGGCTTCGGCTATTTTATTTGATTAGCAAAAGCGTCATTATTGTCGGTAAATATTCTCCGCAGTAATGTTTTATAAATGGCAGAAATATAAGAAATAGTTCATACAAGCAGAAATACAGTCCTTTTGTGAATCTCAAAAGCGGTGAAGATCGTACTCTTATTAATTGTTTTAGTTATAAATATTTTCTAGTCTTTTTTTCTGGTATTGCACTTACTGTGTATTGTCTTTGCATCACCCTAAGGTAGACTAGTAGAAAATTTCCAAGGCATTAAGTCCGCCTTTGTGCAGTTTTTACTAATGCATACAGTTTTAATAAATTAATTAATTTAAAAATGACTGGTCCCACGTGGTGGATCCGTCCACTCTCACAAAGAGGCGTATGACAGTATAATAGGCTGATTAAGTTAGAACAGCGAAAACACATACCTCAGTAAGATAAACGTTGTGATCCAGGGCTATGACGTCAAGAACTGCTTTTTTAAACTTTGTATCGTTGAATTTGTCTGGTAAAAGAGTAAATAAGTCTTCAAATGACTTTTCTGAGACGCTGAGAACCTCGTCATACACTTTTATCTTGGAATTTAACGTAATGTTGTAAAAGCCACAGGTTTTCCGCCTCCCAACAAATGTTTCCGCTGAACAACATTTGTTTAAATAAATCTTTGTACCGTTACTTTTTTGAATATATTTTTCGTAATTAGCAGATACACTCGTTAGAAATACTAACAAAACGTTTATAATAATAAGTTCGCGATACATTTTGTTACGTGTGCTTGTTACTGAGTTTAAATTAATTATGATGTAGAAGGTAATGTTTTAAATTAACTAAAAATTTACCTATCTCTACCACAAATGCAAAGCTACATACCTTATTATTAGGTAATACTTCGTTAATCATATGATTTTCCTGAACAAAATGGCTAAGCGGCGTATCATCTTCCTTTCAGTTATTTTACCTCTAAATTTGACCGTATCCTATTAGGTAGTATTAGGTAAAATAAGCTACAGTCGCGCCGGGAATTTCCCCTCGCCGCCTATGTAGCAAAACTACTGCGTGTTCATAATCCAGGAATGCTGCGTCACCTAAAACTGTGCGTGCGCTTTCACACGTATGAAAGCGGGTGCGCCTTCAACTGCTTGCGAATCCAATGGCCAATCTCCTGGACGGTGAGTAATGGGCTAGCTCGCCGTCCGTCCGTCTTATGACGACAGGCCGTGTCGACGGCGCATTCGTGTTCCAAGCGCCTAAAAGTGATGTCAGCAAACAGGAAGGGGTCCGCAAGGGCCGATGCCTGCCAGGGCTGCGGGACTGTTCGAAAGAGATACCGCGGCCTTGGAACACAAAGGGCAAAGAAGGAACATGGATGGGTTTTAGTCAGTACGAGTCTGACACACCCTTCCACTCCGCCCAGACCGGGACTCTTTTGATGACTTCCCATCAGAAAAAAAAAATGCCCAATCTCCTGGATAAAACCTCTCTCACCCGAATCATCCACATTCTCCTGCCCTTATCCTAATTTATTGGGGGTCGGCACAGCATGTCTTCTTCTTCCATACTTCTCTTTTACTCCTCATCTCAGCACTCACCTTCTTTGTTGCCATAATAATATCATCCTTCTTACACAGTTCACCCATCCTTTTTTAGCCTTCCTCTACTTTTAAACCCATATTTATACTCAAAACTTTCCTCACGACATTTTCCTCATTCCTTCGCATATCACCCGAACAAAATAAATGAATGAAGTGCATGAGCGAATTGAAATAGGTACTAAAAAATTATTTGTTTCTTGTTTAATGTGATCAGTGTGATCACATATCTTGACCCCATATGAGCCTTCATAGACCTTGTATACTGAAGCTACGACTTTGTGAGAATATCATACCAGCATCTTCTAAGTCTTTGCCTAGTATTTATATTTCTTTTATTTATTTATCAACACATTTTTGTCGTATTTAAATATTTCTTTAAAAAACATTAAAAAATAGTGTTCCGCCGGTATCGGGAGCAGGGTCCAAGCTACCGGTGGTTAGGGCTCCAGAGACAGGAACCTCCTCACAATGCGAGCCGTATCGAGGAGTACCGCCTTCTGAATCAGGCCCTTGATCCAACCGCCTAACGAGAGTATTTATATTGTTGTTAATTGCGCGTTTCACGATAACATTTTGATAAAAGCTAAATATTTCCTGTAAACTCGTCATTTAATTTCAATGCTTTCTGCGTACAGATTTCTAGACAATAACTTAGCATGACGATATTTTTAACAATGAAGTCTATAATAATAACTTCAACTCAGTGATATAATAATGTATCACTGAGTTAAAGCAGAGGAACAGCAAGAATCAAATAACACTATTTGATTAACAATAATTGTCTTTATTTAAGCAAAACAATAGATGTACTAATAGTCGTAATCTCTTTAAAATGTGCTTTTTTTTTTACGGATGGGAAATCAACGAATGACTTCTCCCGCTCTGGGTGGAGTGGGAGGGAGTGTCAGACTCTTACTGACTAAAACCCATCCATGTTCCTTCATTGCCCTTTGTGTTCCAGAGCCACGGTATCTCTTTCGAACAGTCCCGGTTTAAAATGTGCTTCACCTAATATTACTAATATTAGGTTTATGTAGTTATTTTAATAAATATCATGAGGTTATTAAATTATTTTGTTTACGTGTATTAACTACTTACCGCCACATTACGTCAAATAACCGAGATAAAATTCCATACACGTAAAAGGCATGTTATGTTCAGTGATCGCAATAGGTAGAGTTATTTCGGTCCAATGACCTTAAAAGGATATGTTATTACGGGCACTTATTTATTTATTTAGTACAGCATAAGTCATTAAATACTAAATTAAGTTAAGTAATCAATTTTCTCTGTCTTCTCAGAGAACCACAAATATTCTAATATTATCGTCTTCCATTCTTCAGCAAGGGTTGGTCTCTACGAGCGCGTTGAGCATCGTCGGCACGGCAAGCGGCGGGCTGTGCGGGCACTGCTGCTGCGGCTGTTGAGATCCTCAAGCGGCGCAAATACTGTAACCCTATTGGTAGCAACAGTTTTGAGCCGTTTGGGGTCGAAACGCTCGGGTCATGAGTCCCGAGTGCGCGTCTCCTTTTTAAGGAAATCTCTTGTCGACTGCTCGACACTTCGCGTGACATTGTAAAGAACATTGTATTTAATCCCACTAGATCTTAGGCATGGTCTCATTAAATACATTTAAAACCTTTCACAACCACATCATTGGTTGGTAAAATAACTCTACCTATCATCATCTGCCTAGAGTTTTCCTAACTTTTTTTTTGAGATTGGCCATTTAAGCATTTTTCCCAAACCACTGCAACTCCCGAAAATCAAAATGAATATGACGCTCGACGAAGTCCCAGAGAAATAATTTAACTGTCTTAGATCTCGTAACGAAATTAATCTTCTTTCTACAAGGTCTTCTTCTTCGTATCGCTGGCACGACAAACTTTAAATTTTGTTAGCCCAAAACATTGCCACTTCCACCGCGTCGTCGGTGGCAGCGCAAAGGTCACTTCGGCTGCATGTTTTTGGGCTAAGAGGGCTAAGAGGTCTACAAGGTAATAATAGTAAATAACTCCGGATGTTATTAAATGATGGTGGAGGTCCTCGATGGATTATCCCACCTACATTGCCATTCAGATAAAAGTTCCCCCCAGACTTCAGTCTGTCCAGACGCAGTTTTATCCCAAGTATGCGGGGTCGGCTTCCAGTCTAAACGGATGCAGCTGAATAACAGTATTTTACATGGAGCGACTGCCTATCTGATCTCCACAACCCAGTTAGTACTGGGTAAAACCCCTTGGTAAGACTGGTGGTCAAATTTTCGGGCTTCACCCGTAACGACAGTCAAAGATCTGCAAAATACAATACGTATATTAGTAGAATAATGCTATCTATATTGGTGTAATTACAATACATATTGCTCACTTTTGTCTTACCCTTTTGGGATAACAGGCGTGATGTTATGTTATGTCATATGTTTACAAATTAAGATTGACAATGTAATGAAAATAAGTTGAATAGGTACTACCACCATAAGGATACTAAGCTGCAAATCGGGACCCACTAAAAGGGAAAAAAATAAGGAAAATTCCTCATCTAATTAAAATTTTGTTAAAGGTATTTCAATGATTTCGGTTACAGCAAACATAATAATTATTAGGTAAGTATTGTGAAAATCTTCTTTCTTTTGTCATCTTCTTTCAAAGTGCTTTGATAGCTTATATTTCGGAAATGTGACTCTTTGGAAGATTTTGTCATCATCTGCTTAGCCTTTTCCCAACTAAAAAATGGAACCCTTATAGATCTGTTCTGTCCGTTTAGGTGTCTGTCCGATCCTACGTCACAGCCATTTTATTTTTATAGCCAACTAGCTTCTGCGCGGCTTCGCTCGCGTTAATTTAGAATTTGACAATCAATTCGTTTTGAACTCTGCTTGTAATATTATAAGACAATCATGATTCGAAAGGTACGTGGCACCATCTATTATCATAATACCGTTATTGTTGTTTTCCTCGAGAACAGTACTTTTTTAAGGGATGAAAGGTACACTATGTCCGTTTCTGTACACCTGACAACGTTTGTGCAAAATTTCAGGATGATCAGTTTAGTGGTTTAGGCGTGAAAAGGTAACAATCAAACTTACTTTCGCATTAATATTAGTTAGGAATTTAGGATAGTTAGGATTTGATACGGCCACTCGCATTACTGCTAACTGGACTATGTGTCTGTCCGTTCGTATGTCACAGCCATTTTATTTTATAGCCAATGGCTAGTAAGGCCGTTTATACACACGCGTTTTATTAGTAAGTTTTAAACAGCATAAAAACTTCTGTGTCTGTGCACAAGGCCTAATGAGGTAGGTATTTGAAATAATTGAAAAAACACACATTTTAAACATAACTATAATTGCAAGATTACAAATGGAATATTTGCAGGGTGGGTAATGAAAGAGGCTGGGACCTCTCATTATGTAGATAATGAGGATACAGATAAAATGGTATTACACAAAATACTTAATTCTATATTTTTACAATAACATAATTATAATGTGATGTGTTTAAGTAGGTACAGCGTATCAAGTTACCACAAACTGTCAAATTTTTTCATTCGATTTCGAACTTAACCTTCAAAATTTTATGGTATAAAATCATATGGAGAAATTTGACAGTTTGTGGTAACTTGATGTGCTGACGACTGTACACCTAATAGCGACAGTGACAGTGGCGGCATGCCACTGACTTGAGATCAAAAACATTGCTATCTAAGGCGATCACACGACACACTGCTCGTCCGCGCGGACGGGCGGCGTACGCGTGAGCCATCAACGTATTGACGTGAGATCCGCTTCACCGCGCGGACGATTGGTGTCGAGTGAATAAATTACTCAAAAAATCTGTAAAATAATCAGATCAGGATTATTTGTATGGAGGTGACCGTTTCCGCATTTTTTCCGGGTTTGGCTGAACCTTTTTTTTTGGGGTAGGAAACTTAATTTTACGCTCAAGTGTTTTTTTTTCGCATAAAGTACTATAAAATGTTACAGGTACAAGTTTTTTAAATTCAGAAATAGAGTATTGTTTTTGTTGTTCAGGGTCTCGTTCTGGCTGCCATAAAAAAAAAACTCTACACTATAGATGATGGCGAAGTAAAAATAAATGTTTATAACTAGTAAATGCTTCAAAAAAATGGTAATTCCACAATAACATCGAGGTGCAAAAAACACACAGCTAGTTTAAAAAAACACAAAGAATAACTCTTTAAGTGCAAGATAATAATATTATTATAGCTACCTTATAGCTACGACTACAGGATAATAATAATGAAGATAGTTTTGTCAAACGCAATCATCGAGCTGATCAACAAACTGCCGCATGCCGTCAAAATAATAAAGGAGAAAGCACACACGCCTCTTACTTGCACAAAAGTATGCAATTGGCTTGCACAAAAGTATGCCATTAACTGAATGTCGTTAGACTCAAATTATATCCGACCATTATGTAGTCACCTGCACAGCTCTACCGTTGGCTTCGCTGGGTTGCACAAATGTATGCAAGTATCTTGCACAGAAGTATGCAGAGTGTGCACAGATAGAGTGTGGAAAGAGATGGCGCTAGACGACCTCTATAGCTCAGTCCCTTTCACACACTGGAGTGACAATAAAATAATATTGGTTTAAGACCTCATGGTGACCCCTCAGTATGCAAGTTATATTTGCATACTTTTATGCAAGTTACATGTATTTCTTGTAGCTGAAATAATGTTGCTATTTGATCAGTTTCAACACCATTAAATTACATAGCGTGCTACAAGGATATTTTGGCGTTCGAATGACATTGACAGAAGGGCGCTATATTTTTATTTTTGTTCTGTATTTTTCCGCCTGCAAAGATAAGTTGGTTGAAGTGTAGTTATAATACAAACAGTCAGTTTTAAAATTGGAATGAAAACAGTAAGTTCTTTGTTCAATTTTACTTATAAATACTATAATGGCCATGTTCAACCTACTAGTAAAAAGATGCGACGGAAAAAAGACTGAATTAATCAACGTTCTAAGGCAAGTCTTAGGCAATTGTGAACAATATTCTTCTCTTAAAATCTTCGAAATAGAGAGAAGAAAACACTATTTTTTTATAGTGATGGTTTTAAAATCGTTATTAAATTTCATGCGCACATCAAACAGAAGCTAAACCGATATTGATGGTATACAATGTTATGGGATTAACAAAAAAATATTATAATATAATAGAGAGTTACTTATTGAAAACTTAAGTAACACCCGTATCTCTAGTCAAGTTCAAGTAATTACTCGAGTTCAAGTAATTACTTGAGTTCAAGTAATTAAATAAAGGGTGTAACAAGACCCTTAACGAAGCCGAAAGGCACTTGTTCTCCCCGTCATTGAAATCCTTTCTTGTGCTAGACCGTACCTGGGAACCTTATAGATAAGGAGATATTGTTGGTCGAAGTTCCAACTTTTTCACAAGTTTTTTTTTAAATACATGTTTTTAATGTAAGACAGAACTTTACTTTAAACACCTCCAGGACCCCCGTACTATTCAATTTATCCATCAGTACAATGTTTTGAAAGCGTTCCATCGAGTCCTACCGTAAAACGTGATTTTCCACCCCAACAAAAGTCGTTTCTCAGTAATATTTTTTTCGTTAAGTTACTTAGTTTGATGTATAGAATGCTTGGTTGACGGCTTCGTGAAGGGTCCATTTACACCCGTATAATAAAAAGAGAATTTAAACGAAGCAAGAACCGTCAAAGAAAACAAAGCTAAGAATTCTAACTTTTGACAGTTCTAACTTCAAGAAATTACTAAACTACAGAATAAAAATCGTATCTTTAATAAATTAGTTTTACTCGAGTACTAATTTTTACTTTCATATATTATAATAATACGGGTGTAAAAGTAAGCTTATGAAATTCGATAGCAATAGCTATAACAACGAGATATAATGTTAAAGCACATCTTTCGGTGACAAATCTCTTTCACGCACGTTTTTATTTAGGCCCGGATACTCACTCCATTTAACTTGTGCAAATATTAGTTTGCTCAAGGAAGCTTGACAAAGGGTTGTTTGGTCTTAACAAACGAAAGCACATGGCATCCCCACTCTTTTAAATATTTTTTGTATAACATACCTACATACTAAAATGACAAGAATATAAAGATAATACGTAATCTATTAACTTGTGCAAATGTCGTTTTGCACATCCCCCCACTCTTTTAAATTATGTTTGTGCAAACATTTATGTGCACACTACAATTTCAAGTTTCTTGCAATTTGCAAATTAATCTTACATAAAACCATTTCAAAAACAAGCTTTGAGCTTTTATTATTTATAATTAGGTCAGTTTTATTAAGAACTTTTAAGCTTATGGTTAAACGACAGATTTAATTTATATATGAATGCAAGCTGTTGCAAGTAACTGGGCCTTTACATAATTGAAAGAAAGACAATATGATAAATATTATTTTTTAATGGAGTTCATTCCCAGTTCTTCTCGAGATGTGGACGCTATCCGGGTTGATGTGGATGTGGTGGTCTGCGTCCTGGACAATGTGTCTCCCCTCAGCTGCCGGTACCTGTGCACAAACATTGCTGTTAGCGACAAAACATTAAGCAAGCAAAAGGGATGCATAGTAGCCATAGCTTGGAGTTAGAACATTTAAGGTTGATTTTAAAGTATGCAAAGTCGTTATTTGAGCCTGTCAAGACAATTTTAATCTCGCTTTTAGTGCAAATATTTTTAAAGTTTATTTTCCAATAATAACAGTAACTGTTTTCAGTGGTTTCTGCACTAGGAATAAGAATGGTATTACAAAGACCAATACAATATTAAATTCAGCAAAATCTCAATTGATTAACTTTAACAATAAGTATCATTGAAAGTTTTTCAAATAATAACAAATATTTGTCCGATTCTTTTGTCATAAAAACTGGTATCTAAAAACTGCCCTATGTTACTAGTTAATGAAGCAATTTTCCAGAATATTTTCATACACATTAAAATTGAAAGCGCAAACGTTAGATGCCAACCGTTGCAAACATTCATCCAACTGCGTTAGGTGTGCAAAAGTCCCTACTTTAATTCATGGCCTAGAATATTAGTATAACATGTATAGTTTTGAATCAATCAAATTTAAGGCCCGGCTACACACACCGATTGGTGCGCAAATAGTTTTTGCCAAACTTTACGCAAAAGTTTGCGCAAAAAATTTGCACAAAAGTTTGTGCGATGACTATTTTGCCTTCCGTCGTTACATGTTTACTTGTGCAAATGTAACTTGCGCCAGTAAGATTGAGCGTGTAGCCAAGCCATAAGATCGTTTACTTTGCTTACAAAATTTCAATATTATCGAATATTTTAATGTATTCCAGGCCATGAAGGGGTCACAATAAACAACAGAATAAGCATTGTAAAGCTTAATCACATAACTTCCTTAAAATAAAGCGAAACACGTTTAAGTTTTTAGTCAAATCAGCAACAATTCACGTACTTTGTATAATGTAAAATTATAATATCTTCCTTCACCTGCCCTGTTTGTCGTTCACCTCATTTGATTACATTATAATAAAAACAATCAAAAACGCTACAAATTAAAATCTAATTTGGGTAGTGCACACTATTCCCAAACCAAAATTAGGAACTAGGAGTGCAAAAAGGAAATCAGTTGGTGTTTCAAATACAAAGATTATTAATTTTAATATAAAGGTTTATTTAAAATATTACTAATCAAGACACAAATGAACTCTTACAAGAACAACGATATTTACGTCGAAACCGCACACTACGGTTCACAAGCCCTCACAATTAGTTGCCAACACATTCTTGCAAAAGTTAGTACAAAACTATCAGTCACTAAATCTTATTAATTGTGTTCCTTTTCTGTACCTTTTTCTTTATTTATTATTCTATTCTATACATCTCATATCTTCCTCAAGAGTGATTTGTTCAATTTGCTGTTAATATAACAAGTCTGAAAACTACAGGTTTCGATCAACGACATTTTTGATTCATCGCCATCATCGAGCATGATGATGTTCTTTCTCGGTTTAGTCTTCAAAATTGAAGTCTTATTTTTTTGCGAGGCCAACGGCTGCTATTAATTTATCTTGTTGACTTAATTGGATCTACGTTTTCTAGAGTCTTCTCCAATTGTGTTTTACCGTCTAAAGGCTGGCATTTCTCTTTGTGGTAATTTGCCAAAGGCTTATCTTTTTCTTGCTGACAATGTCACACTCTCTGCTGCTATTTGAATTTGATCGTTGGAAATCTTTAATCCTAGGTACAGAATGAGGCAACCTTAAGATGTTTTGAACAGCTACTTAAAATAGTCGTACAATCACATAAATTTTATATAAATGCAGCCTGTTCATCTCGAGATTTGGACACTGTACGAGTTGATTCGGTTGTGGATGTGCTGTTCTGCGATCTGGATATTGGGTCCCCCTTCAGCTTCGAGTATCTGTGCACAAACATTACTGTTAGCGACAAAACATTTAGCAAGCATAAGTGATGCATAGCAGCCATAGCTTGAAGTTAGAACATTTAAGGTTAAATTCAATTTAATTACTATTATTAGAATTACAATCAATTCTATTTCCATTGTTTTAAATATTTATGGCTAAAAGTGCCTTAATGGCCTAAATGAAATCAAAAGTTTGACTATAACTTTATAACTTTGATTTAATTAGAGTAAATTTTCCAAAAACAAAAGGGCCATAGGGTCCGAGTGCCCTAGTATTTCGGGAAATCGCCAAGCGGTTGGTCGACTCTTCACGTGACCAGAGGGCGGGCCTATTTTTTGGCCAAAGAATCAGCATTGCCATCCAAGGTGGCAATGCTGCCAGCCTTCTGGGCACTTTTCCTGTCGACAGCGATGTGGACGAATTTTTTGACGCCCTGTAACCGTTTTGATACTTGTACATATTTTTATTACTATTATAGATTTGTAGTTTGTAAATAATGTAAATATTCATAATAAATGGATATAATTTTTAGCTAAAAACAAAAGTAAATGCTACTATATAAACTAAGTTCGAAACTCGTCTTGAAAGGATCACCACAGTGTGATATTTCAGAAATAACTAATCCAGTCGGTTGTAATTTCAACAATAATAATTATCATTGGAAGTTTTTTAAATAATAATAAATGTTTATCCAATTTTATTGCCACAAAAAAGTTAATTTCCCGATATATTTTTTACAATCGTATCTAAGAAGTACTCTATCGCATTAGTTGATGGAAGAAGCTACTATATTTTTTTCAGAAAGCTGTTAGTCACATTAAAATTTCAAGCACAATTTATGTGAGATGCCAAACAATGCAAACATTCATTCAACTGCGTTAGGTGTGCAAATATCCTTATTTTAAGTCATGGCCTCGAATACTAGGATAAAATGAATAGTATTGAAATTGGCGTGCGCAAATAGTACAAAACATGTGTTTTTTTGTTTAAAAACCTTTTGCACGAAATACTGTTTTTCCGTCAGAATATTAAATGCATACTTGGGCAAATTGCACAAATGCGCAAGTGCGCAATCAACATTGAGCACGTAACCGAACCATAAGAACTCTTATTTTGCTTACTAAAATATTGCAGTAAATTGCCTGGAATATACTTTATATTCCAGGCCATGGACTAAAAAACACATCACAATAAATTACACTAAACAACAAAATAAGCATTGCAAAGCTTGAACACATGGTTTCCTTAAAATAAAACAAAACACATTGAAGTTTTTAGTCAAATCAGGAACAATTCACGTACTTTGCATTATATCTTCCTCCATCTGTCCTGTTTGCGGGTCACCTGATTGGAATATATTGTAAAAACAAACTTAAACGCTACAAATTAAAATCTAATTTCGTACGTGCAAACCAACTTTTCCCAGTCCTAAATTGTTAACTAAAGGTGCAAATAGGAAATCAATCGGTGTTTAAAATACAAAGATTATTTCTTACTAAATAAAGGTTTATTAAATATATTATAAATTAAAAAAACATTCACAAATTAACCGTTACAAAAACTGCGTTATTTACCTCCGAACCACACACTACTATACATTAGCCTCCACAATTAGTTGCCAACACATTCTTGCAAAAGTTAGTAAGTACTAAACTACCAGTTATTAAATCTCATTAATTGTGCACTCGACTTTTCTGTACCTTTTCACTTGCATTCCGTTCCATACATCTTAAGTCTGTCCCAAGAGTGATTTGTTCAATGTATTTTCTTTTATTATAATCAGTCTTGTGTTTGAGAATACTAGATTTCTTTTCTTCGGCATCAACTGATTCAATATGGTGATGTTGTTTGTCTGTTTAGTGTTAATGTACATGTCTTCAAAATGGCAGTCTTGTTACTCTCACCGCGGTTAACGGTTGCCATTTATATTTCGGGTTGACTATAATGGCAATTCGTTGTTGGATCTACTTTTTCTTGAGTCCTCTCCGATTATTGTTTTTACGGTCTCCATGCTGGCATTTCTGTCTGTGTTGATTTGCCAACGGCTTATCGTTTTATTGTTCACATTGTTCATCTCTCTGCTGCTATTTGAATCGGATCGTTGGTAATCTTTAATCCTGGGTACAGAATGAGGCAGTCTTAAGATTTTTTGTACAGTTACTTATAATAGTCCTTCAATAAAACAATTTTATATAAATGCAATCATTAGGTTCGTCACTACACTAACTTATTTCGAAAAACTTAATTGTTAAAATTGTCTTAATTATCTTAATAAAAATGCTTTACAGTCTATTTGAATACTACAATAGTTAACCTCTGAGGTATATGTTTTTTGATAGCCTCTTATTTTTTTATAAACTGGTTAAAGTATTGAATAAAGCCTCATAAAGATCTAGTACTAAGTACAATAAAAAGTCTGACAATAAAAAAAGATTAATGACTCAATTACTTTAAGTACTTGTTAACCTAATAAAAAGTTGACATAATAAATTGACTTAATGCCATATAATTAAATTAAATGCTTTGGTAAATGTCGGTTAAAATAACTTCTGTAACTAATACTGTTGGCTACAAATATGGTGTTACAGTACATGACTGACTGTGCTCCACCAACCAGCATTCATTATGATGATGCCATGGTAACAACTTGGGCGTCTATATCCTTTAAACCGTATTGAGCGACCAAGTCTTACAACAGCATTGCCAAGCATTCAGTAAAGGTGGGTAAACTTAATTTTATAAAGGGTGTAAAAAGACCCTTAAAAAAGCTGACAGGCACTTGTTCTCCCCATTATTGCGATCATTTTTTTGTTCCGGACTATACCTGGGAAACTTCTAGTTACGGAGATATTGGAGGTCAAATTTCTATTAGATAACATTTTTGTAGGTTTTGACTTTACTTTAATTAACTCCATGACCCGTTTACTATTCAAAGCATCCATCAGCACTAAGTTTTAAGTAACATTGAGTTTTACCGTAAAACGTAATTTTTCACCCCAAAAAAAAGTCGTTTCCCAGGAATACATTTTGCGTAGAGTTACTTAGTTTGATGTACAGAATGCTTGGTTGACGGCTTCGTGAAGGGTCAGTTTACACCCTGTATAAACCTACTAAATACGTAACTTAAACTAAGATCAAAACGTTTATGTCAATTCAAAACACCGCTCTTTTCGTCCCTCCGAAGGCAAAGACAAAAGAAGACGAACCTCTTCCTAATCATTTTCCAAGTTTTCTTTTTGCAGACGAATATTATGAAGATGATCAGGCCGACGAGCACGTTGTAGGCGTCAGAGAACTGCCAGTAGAAGTCAGCATCAGGGTAGAAGGAGCTGACAACCTCTAGGAGCCAGTTGATCCCCATGACGGTGAACAACTTCACGTATAGAGAGAACCTGGAACATTTGAATTTCATACTTTTGGCCACAATGAAATTGTTATTATTAAGCTTAATAACTAGTATTATTTCATTCTGGCTTTTAATTTTAGGCTAATTTTAATAATAAAGCTTAATTATAAATTTTTCATCATCACTGCTCTCAAAAACGGTGAAGGAAAACATTGTGAGGAAACCTTAGAACCAAAAATTCGAAGACATGTACATCTCCCGCCAACCAGCCCGCTCGGGGCAACTCGTTGGGTTACAGCCCAATCAGGGAGAAGCCCTGTATCCTCGCAGAATCAAGAAATTTATAACATTACACGTACTCGTAAATTGAGTACGCTGATATATATTTATTCTTGGTGGTTGTGTAACCTGCTTTATATCATCATCGTGTTTATCTCGCAAGCATGCAGTGTGTTGAATCATAAGAACCAATTCTCTCTCATACATTTTTTTCTACATATATAACTTTTTTGGCATGAGGTCTTGGGTTTGATTTCCAGGTCGGGCAGTGTTATTGAGTTTATTTTTCGGAAATTTCTCAGTAGCAGCCACGGAGTCTGGCTTTGAGTCCGTTTGATGGTATAGGCTCGCCCCATTTTACATGGGACTTAAGCATAACTGGTGAAATGTGGGGGTGCTATTAGGTACACCACTGCCTTACCCTTTGGAGATTATGTTTTAATCAGGTTCAGGTACCTACCTCTGAGTGTCCTTCCTGTCCTGGTCATGAGTGGAGCTTTCCTTGCCTCGCAGTACCCTCGTCTCTTTCTTGATCTTCCAGATCTTGAAGGCAGTCAGTCCGAAGAATGTCAAGTTCGCTATGCAGAGCAGCACAATCGGCCCATATAGGTAAAGCAATTTGCTGTTTCCTGAAACATATTAGAACATGGATATAGCAATGATGAACTGACAGTTCAACCGACCCCTGAACTGCGTTAAGCAGCTTGATAGAACTATCGTCAAGGTAACTTTCGAAAGGGTGGCACAGTCACGAGCACCAATATGTATACAATTTCCTAATCCTGTAGGAAGGAATTCAAAAAGAAATACAAGAGAAAAAAGAAATCAGTGAAGAAAGAAAATATGGACATACCAGATGGAAAAGAAAATGTAGAAGTTAGAAAAGAAGAAGTAGTAGTTAGAATAGACGAAGCAGAAGTTAGAAATTGTAACTTGGAGATAGGATCTTTTTCATAAAAAATATGAGTTCCAAAATACAATTTTCGTAACAACATGAAATTTTAATCAGAACAGTAGGAGAAACACACTTTTAAACGTTGCTAAGTGTTTACATATTGGTGATCGTGACTGTAAATTGTTAAGAGTTCATATTCACTCACAAAGAGATTGGAGATCACATTAATTTGGTGCCAGCCTACAACTAAGCGTATACTACAGCTGGGCAGTAAGCATTTTCATCACACTCATTCAGTATCTACCGTTTACGAGACCTCAGGAAGTATTTTTCTGGCTGCAAGGAAAATTAATGAGAGAGTTACTGATTACTCTCATAAACTGGTGCTCAGGCGCTCCATATAAAATACTGATGTTCTGCTGCATCCGGTAAGACTGGGAGCCGACCCCAACATAGTTAGGAAAAGGAGCAGATGATGATGTTACTGTCATACTCCATATTTCTACTGCTACTTCGGTATAGTAGGACTAGTGAAGACAATTTTTGACCAGCTCTTTCCACCGTATTTGCGCGATCTGCCGCATAATTAAACTATTTAGATAAAACTATACAAAAAATAACACTTACCATATAAGAAGCATCCTTGCAATCGGATCTTAGGCAGCAGTGGGTGCTGCATAGGCAGGTCAGAGAATTCCATGGCAGCAAGTATGATGGTCAAGAGTGTTGGGACACCGAACGCGTATACGGCATAACACATGAACCGTTTGTTGGGAGATCCTGAACGGCCGTGAGCTCGTTTGCCACTGAGAAATAGAAAAAAAAATTAAACTGGTGTTGCTAGCTGCAGTCTACAACAAGGTATAGAAAGAAAGAAAAAAGGTTCATTTGATACATGGCACAAGTGCACACAATATAAAACAAAAATAACCCAAAAAAAAAAAAGATAATTATTGTGTGTCTCATGGCTGCGCCAAATGAGCACAGTTCAGCTAAATGCCAGGCAGCTAGACTGCCCGACGTTGGTTTTCAACTGGACCCGGGGATATAGTGGTCTCTTACAAACAAGTTTAAAGCTCAAAATCACAAGCAGACTTCAGATTTTTTGCATGATTGCATGGTTGTCCAGAATGCACAACGGTGGCTGTAACGACAACCATGGTGGTTCATGAAAGTTAGAATAATCTCAAAACACAATGGCTACGAGGTCTGCCAAACTTGCATTTTAAAAGCTAAGAAAAGTCATGACATTGAAGTGAATGAATGAATTGACTTCATTATCAGCTAATAGTAAGCACCAATTATACTAGAATAACAGGTAAGTCGCTAAACTAGTCAGGCAAGATAGCATAGCTGGATTTCTTCTTAAGTTGAACTTGTGTTCATCTTTACGTATTATGATCTTCTATTTTGAAATAAAAAGTCGAGCCATAATTATTTTTCGAGTTTTCTCAGCAAACCCTTTCGTTTGATACACATATTGTAGGAGTGCATTAAAAATAATTAGGATTTAGAATGACGTCACGCGGCTATTACCATATATTGTCATCCAAACTAAATGTGTATAAAAAAATTCAGCTCAATCGGTTGAAGATATCTGCTTCAAAATTGAGTTGCAAGAATCCACCCGAACAAACATAGTTACATACATTGCAAGTTACATAAAAGCATGTAAAAACGAAATCTATTAAAGTTTTTTTTAGCTTGTATTTCGATTGTATGCCTGTTAAGTGGACATATTTAATAGTGTGTATTATACTGCCTTCATTTGTCGTTAGCAACCAATCGCCAAACAACGCCTCCGGGGACAGTAGGCTTTTGTCCAGGAGTTGGTGCAGTCAGGATGTGGATGATGACGATAATGATAAATGTTGTTACCTGAACGTCCACCAGATGTCGTAGCACATGACGTTCAACCAGAAGAATGCTGCCAGAAGAGAGTAGTAGACGATAAACGCTGTAACAAAAAAAAAAACTGTATCCAAATCGGTTCACTCGTTTAAGAGCTACGGTGCCAGAGACAGACACACACACATTGCGATCAAACTATCAAACCCCTCTTTTTGCGTCGGGGGTTAAAAACACACAGTTTTAGATGTAAAGAATGTAAAGAACAGGATAATATGCAGATTTGATCGTCTTTTATTTGATCAGTTTACGTAGAATCACACTGGTACCAAAATATCTCACGGACAAAACAAGGCGACGAAGAGTTTTTAATAATACCACAGATTTTTTTTTTCTTTTCCGAATAAGGATAAATACACTGATAGGTATTTACCTAATGATTCAATTCCACGCATATTAGGTATTTGATTTGATTCTTAGAACGCAGTTGATACAGCATCAAAGCACATACTTCAAAAGCAAAATCATCAAAATAAGTGTTTACCATATAGATATGTTTTTGGCAGGATATCACTAACAACCGGATGAAAAAAGCGAACTTATATAAAACTAGCTGTTACCCGCGACTTCGTTCGCGTGGTAATTTTGATGAGTAAGAGAGAGGAAAATAAAAGATAGCCTATGTCCTTTCCCAGGATATAATCTATCTCCTCGCCAAATTTCATTACGATCCGATGATTAGCTGTTTAGTCGTGAAAAGGTAGCAAATAAAAAAACAGAGTCACTTTCGCATATATAATATTAGTACGGATACTTTGGGAAGAAGCCGGTCGGCTGTGCAAAGCCGACCGGCTTCTTCCCACGTATTCTCCCCATTCTCCCCACGGACGTTATTCAGCGATGGCAGATGCTGAACGAAGTTTATCACACGAGCCTTTTTTCTTTCTTCTTCTTTGTCGTGTGGTTAGTGCCTAACCTGGTGCCGGTTTTTGCCGCCCATGGGCCTCTGAGTTGGCTTTACATGCCGTCAAGAAATATCTCTCAGGCATGCTGGTTTCAAATAGGAACCGAAAGTGGGCCCATGCTCGAAGGGGTGCGAGCCCACTTTCAGTTTTCAAGAAGGGCCAAAAAATTACGTGATGCAAAATGATTTAAACAAAATATTGGGGCCTTTCACTAAATCTAAAACGCTAAAATTATATTATAAAAACGAAAAGTTTCACGAAGGGCTCCTGTCCGATAGTTTTCATAGTAAAGACGCCAGCACATCAAACTACCCGAAGCTGACAAGTTTCCCCAATCAACCTTGAACCTAATGCTTTAGCGATAAAGTTGAAAGCCTATTAAAGAAATTTGACAGATTGATTGATGTGCAGTCTGTACATTTTTATCGTTCTATCGTCACGGCCTACCTACTAGTCAGCTATCAAGTTTTCATGTTCAATATGCTTGGTGTAAAATCCTCAGGGCTGTACCATATTCACTTGTTCCTCATGCCCTAAATGCTCACCTAACAAGTTTTCATGCTGAATTTTCATGCTTGCTGAAAAACACTCTAGGCTCTATTTATGTTAAGAATAAGAGGTACGCACGACGACCAATCCAGCTACATAAAGGGTGTAACAAGACCCTTAACGAAGCCGAAAAGCACTTGTTCTCCCCGTCATTGTGATATTTTTTTTGTTCTAGACCATACCTGCAGAACCATACGTGCTGGGAACCTTCTAGTTACGGAGATATTGCGGGATAAAGTTCCAACTTTTTCTCAAGTTTTTTTTTTAAACATATTTTTAATGTAAGAACTTTCCTTTAAACACCTACATGACCCCCGTACTATTCAATCCATCCATTAGTATAATGTTTTGAATGCGTTACATTGAATTCTATCATAAAAAGTGATTTTTCACCCAAAAAAAAAGTCATTTCCCAGCAATAACTTTTGCGTTAAGTTACTCAGTTTGATGTACAGAATGCTTGGTTGACGGCTTCGAGAAGGGTCCGTTTATACTCAGTTTACAAAACCCGTTAACGCGGATCTCTAATAATACGGAAAATCTATAAAAAGCGGGGCCATGTTATACTAGAAATGTATAGTTTGATGTGTCGCCGTGTGTACTTGGTAGAGCACCTCTCATTCTTAAGATAATTGCGGAATAAAAGGCTAATCGCAGTAAAGATTAATTGGATGATGAAACAAGAACCTCGTATTGTAGTTACTTAAAGTTGATAATTACTACATGTAAGGAAAATGACTACCCATGATTTTCCATTTCAATTGTAAGATATTGTGCCTACTGTTACGCAATTTTACAGTTTTTTTCCTGCGTTTCTTGCGTAACTATTTCTTAAGTTTAAGTCATACATCAAATAAACTGGTACGTTAACAATATTGGCATGTTTAATTCGCTCAAAAGAGATGAATCAATTTAAGAAGCCAACGCTAAAAGTAACATAAAGAAGCAAATAGGTAAAAAAGTAGTTGAAAAAACTAAAAAACCCGACTGAGAAAACTGAAAAGCATAAAACAAGCACATTTTAAATTAAACAAAAGTTGGAAGTAGGCGGGGCCCATTTGAATAAAAAATTATGAAAATGGAATAACTTTAAATCGTTATATATCCTAAACTGTTATTTAAAATGAATAATGATGAAAGTAACCTAAAATCATTTTTAAATACCTATTCAACGATACCCCATTTGACGTAGTTCGTCGAGTTTTTCTTTTTTCATTTTGACAATATGGCGTCTAGTATAGGTTTTTCCAGCAAGATTTTTTTCAATAGCAGCCTCGGAGTCTGGATTTTTACCCGGTTGAAGGTAATAAGCTCGCCCCTTATTACATGGGCCATAAACATAACGTGGAAATGTGGGTGTACTGTTAGGTACACTTCTGCCTAACCCTTCGGGGATTATAAGGCGTGAAGTTATGGAAAAATAACAAGACCTTCATTTATAATATGGATTCTAAAATATTAAGCTGCATATAAACAAGATACACAGTAAATCGAAGAAAAATCTAGAAAATCTGGTTTTTAAACAATCTTGCTTGAAGTTATTATGAGCTGGCTTTTCAAGGAGCCCTGGATGCCACAAATAGATGATATTTACTTTTTTTTATTGTTGCCGCTTATTTAAATGAGGCAGACTAAAAATCTCAGAAATGCGTCGGTAATAAAATGCTCTTACGCAAACACACTAATTTATAATTCAAATATTTTTCCGAGAATTAGGTAAATGAGCACCAAGAACCCATACGAGTATTACTAAAATTTACTCCGAAACTACTGGACCGATGGAGTTGAAATATGGTACACATATGTAAGTCGGTGACCCAAAGACGGACGCGTAACGTAAATTAATGAATTTTAAACATAGGGGTTATTTAAGAAAATAGGCGAAATTTGAACATTCCCCCTTTATTCTTATTATTTGAATTTGTGAGCGCAACTAATGATTGCGCTTCAAGGAATAATTTAGTTGCACTTAATTGGTTGCGCTTAAAAATAGTTGCGCTTTGAGGAATACCCCATAATAACGACTCGATTGATACCTCCTTCATCAAATGCGTTCAGTACTTTAGGCGCTACGGTGGAACATAAACATGTTACAAACATACAAACTGCTAAAATCAAAACTCTTACATTTGGCTTTGCCATAGTCGGATAAAAAATATATCACTCAAAAAGTACTTACTCAGGGCAGTGCAAAGGTCTTGAGATATCTGGTTCTTCAGAATAAGAATTTGCATGGTTGCTAAGAACAGGAAACCCACGAAGAAACTGAGGAGATAGGCCATCAGCACCATGCCGTGCAGGTTGCGGAGTTCCGGCAGCCATGCGTACACCGCTACCGTTAGCAGGATGAAGAAGCAGGAGATCAGCATGCCTGAAAAAAGAAACAAAGCATTATTATACATACTAAGGGATATCGTATTACCCAGTACTAACTGGGTTGTGTGGGTCAGATAGGCAGTCGCTCCATCTCATCATCATCAGCCCATAGCAGTCCACTGCTGGACATAGGCCTCCTCAATCGCACGCCACTCAACTCGATTCTCAGCTACTCTCATCCAGTTACTACCAGCCAACCTGCGAAGATCGTCACTCCACCGAGCCTGAGGCCGTCCCACCTTACGTTTGCCGATTCGCGGTCTCCACACAAGAACACGTCTACCCCAACGGGCCCATTCCCGTCGCTCCATCTAAATACTGGTATTCAGTTGCATCCGGTTAAGACTGGAAGCTGACCCCAATATAGTTGCGAAAAGGTTTGGCAGATGATGATTGATGGCAGAATAGTTCTCGACATATTAAAAAATCTCGTTGTCGAAAATATAAGTGGTTGCAAGTGCTACTGTTGAGTATGAGATCCTGGGTTCGATTCTCAGGTCAAGCAAAGTGTTATTGGGTTTTTCCTTCAGGATTTTCTCTATAGCTGCCACGGAGCATGGATTGGTGTATGGAATGGCAATAAGCTCGCGCCCGATAACATGAGACTTAAACGTAACTGGTGAAATGTGGATATACTATGAGGTACAGGTCTGCCTAACTCTTCAGGGATTAAAGGCGTGATATTATGTAAAATATCTCACTGAAATCATGTTATTGTTTTCGCCGTTACATTAACCCAATTAGATTTCGTCCTGGAATTATATTGTATTTAGAAGATAAGATCCTGGGACTATTCAAAAATATTTACGAAGAGACATTTTTTAATATTTTTTTTTCAAATAAAAGTTATTATGAATATTTACATTATTTACAAACTACAAATCTATAATAGTAATAAAAATATGTAGAAGCATCAAAACGGGTAAAGAGCGTCAAAAAATTCGTCAAAATGTCGTCGACAGGAAAAGTGCTGGCAGCATTGCCACGTTGGATGACAATGCTGATTTTTTTTTTCAAATTCATTTTTTTTACGGGTGTAATAATAGTAATTAGTCAGTTCATATTATTCAAATTTTTTTTTCGTTTATCGATAAAGGTGTTTAAATTATTTGTTCGTTCTTTCCTTATTGGTTTTTGGTTTTTTCTTTGCGGTTATGTATGTGTATTGATTTTCAATTAGGTGTGTCTAACTAAACATACCTACCTACCTAGTACTTTGGTCTGACTATATTGTCGGACTGCCTCGTTGGTCTAGTGGTCGTAAGCGCAGCTGCTGATCACGTGGTAATCAGTTCGATCCAAGGTCAGGCAAGGAGTTATAAGTAATTTCTCAGTAGCAGCCACGGAGCCTGAATTTGTGCCCGGTTGATGGCAATAGGCTCGCCTTTCATGGGACTTAAAACATGCTGGCGAAATGTGGGTGTACTAGAAGGGTACACCTCTGTCTGACTAACCCATCGGGGATTAGGTATAAAGGGTGTAAAAAGACACTTAACGAAGCCGAAAGGCACTTGTTCTCGCCGTCATTGCGATATTTTTTTTGTTCTAGACCATACCTGGGAACCTTCCAGTTATGGAGATATTGGGGGTCAAAGTTCCAACTTTTTCACAAGTTTTTTTTTTAAATACATGTTCACATACAAGATTTTTAGTGCATCAGATAATGTTTTGAGTGCGTTACACCGAGTCCTACCGTAAAACGTGATTTTTACCCCAAAAAAAAAGTTGTTTCCCAGCAAAAATTTTTGCGTAAAGTTACTTAGTTTGATGTGCAGAATACTTGATGGCAGAATATTGTTTCATCCCAGTAAGTGTTGCGGCATAAGTAGCATTCTGTGTCATAAAACGTGCAAGTAAACGGATACGCATTTCGCATGTTAATTATACTTATTCGAAAAAGCGTGTTCTTTAGGAAAATATCTCCAAATATTCTAGGTAAGTCTGACAACCAGTCTTACTAAGGGGTATCTACGGACCCAGACCCAGGACCAGTACGAACTGGGTTGTGGAGGTCAGATAGGCAGTCGCTCCATGTAAAATATGCATCCGGCTAGACTGGAAGCCGACTCCAACATAGTTGGGAAAAGGTAAGGCAGATGATGATGATGATTCGTGATTTAGATTCAGTTGATGATCAACTGCTATCGAAACACAACATACATCGCCAAATCACAGTCGATGCAACTAAATAACAGTTTTTGCACCGGTACATGATAGACATGACATGACGTACACACGGCGGCACATGAAGCTGTACATTTCCAGTATAACTCGACCTCGCTTTGTATAGATTTCCTATATAATGAGAGATTCGCATAAACTGGTTTTCTAAAGCTTGATTGGCAGTCATGCGTACAGTCGCGAGCACCAATATGTATATACTTTCCTAAATTTAAAAGCAATTTTCGCGAGAAATAACGATTGTAACTTGGAGATAGGATCTTTTTCATGAAAATATGAGTTAAAGAATACTGTGTTAGTAACAACATGAAATTTTAATCAGAACAGTAGGAGAAAAACACTTTAAAAAGTTATAAAGTGTTTACATATTGGTGCTCGTGATTGTACATGACACGCTGAAATATGTTATCATTAAAATTAAAATCGATTCGGGCCTTTCGCTGTTATTAACGTTATAGCTTTCTCCAATTTCATGTATGCAAAGTCTATTTATTTTTTTGCTGTCAAATTCAAAAATCAATCACGAATACTAAGCCCAAGAACGACGCTAAGAAACAACGATATTATGAAAATGGAAAATGAACTTTAAAGTTGTGACACTAGCATTCAAATTCCGTTTTTGGCTTAGTCGCTTGATTTAGCTACACAGAAAAGACGTAAGACGCGGACGGGGCGCAGACATATGTCTCTTCCGCGTCGCTTTCATACAAAATGTATAGAAGCGTCGTGACGCAAAACATATAGAAAAGACAGGGCGCGGACACGACGCCGCGACGCTTCTATACATTTGAGATATGTCTGCGCCCCGTCCGCGTCTTACGTCTTTTCAGGGTGGCTTGCGCTTAAGGTGAAACACTGGGAAGATATGCCCTAGACGGACATACAACTGACTAGGAAATCCAATCCCGCATCAAAACCGCGATCCCGCAGGGTTTTTGAGATTGAGGTCATCAATCCCGCTGGATTCGTAATTTTTTTTTTGAGCTGTAAGTTAAAAGCTAAAAACTAAAGCATTTTCCATACAAATGCTATAGAAAAATCACGCACGACTTCCATGGGAAAGTTGTTAAATCACTTATTATTGAGGCTGTCTTAAAAATAATCAGAACGTCGTTTGCGCTCATATATATTTTTTTCAATCCCGTAAACGTGCGGGATCCCGCATGAGTAATCCCGCATTTCAGATCCCCCAAAAAAGGTGCGGGATCCCGCGTTTGCGGGATTGGATTTCCTACAACTGACTTTTTGGTAACGTCTTCGATAGGTCAGGTGCATTTGAAGTTGATGTAGCAAAAGGAGTACTGTAAGGACCGTATCAGACCATGACTTAATAAATACAGCTTAAAATTAAGTCACAAAAGTTGGTGAGAGACTGGTGTCTGCACTAGGTATACCTGCACGGCAGATCACCAGAGTCCCACCACATGGTATGAAGATTACTTACAACTGGCGCTGATTTCATAAGTATTCTTCTCAGGCTTTGGTACAAAGCAGATGAGGGCGTTCAGGTGAGGTTCCTCTCCCTCTGTGACAAAAGTATCGATGCAATACTTGTCTGGACCGTAGATGAACACATTTGGGATGCTGGACGGGATTTCCACGTAGAGTTTGCCATCCTGTTGAAGAATAAAGTCAAATTTTAGTTAAAAACTTTTTTTTCTTTGAGAAATGAAATGAAATTTATTTATTTGCCAGAACATAGGTACATAATAACGGTAAAATAGTTTTAGTCCCACTATATTCGACTTATCAGTCGTGCAAATATTTCTGGTACATGCATAATCAATAAAACAATCATAAAAAAAACCATCATAAAATTGCATCAATGTCAATGTGAGGATAGTATGTATTGTCAATCAATTGATTTATAGCTTGCATAACAACTAAATATTTACAATAATCTACATTATATTTACAAATATTTAATAATGTACTAAAATAAATAAAATAAATAAATAAATAAAATAAATAATATTTTCCCCTAATTCCTCCCCCTCCCCCAATTTTTTCTAATAATAAATATAGCCTATGTTACTAAGGGATAATTCAAATGGGCCCGCATTCTAATGGTGAAAGAATTTTTGAAATCGGTCTAGTAGTTTTTGAGTTTATTCGTTACAAACGTACAAAAATACAAATCTGTCCTCTTTATAATATTATACAGGTACCTAGAGTTGATTGGACCGTCTTGTAAGTTCAGTGGTCTCAAATGTAACTGCGATTTATGCCCGGTTGATGGCAATAGGCTCGCCCCCAATCACACGGGGCTTACAAATTTGGATGAACTAAAAGGTACTACTACTCTGCCTAACTCTTCGGGTAATACATGCGTGATGATGTGTTATGTTTTAATTAATTAATACAATAATACGCGGCATTGCTCTTAAGGTAAACATTAAAAATTAGTCGTTACATTGTAAAAGTTTGTTTTATGTATCTGAGACCCCGCAGACTGCAGATTTTCTATCGGCTGATAGTTCAGTCAGGTTGGGCTGCTAGTGCGCACACTAGGCCAAATAAACGATCGGGTTGGTGACGGCTGCGGCTAGTTACAATAATTTGCTAGTTAGAACTACTCGTTGTAATAATGGGCACTAGCGTAAATATTTTTTTTTACATTAGTCTCCTGTATCGTGAGAGCGTTTACAAACATTCAAACTCACATACACAAACAGCCAGAACCGGAACAACTATTTGTTTGGGCGTGTGGGCCATACAAATATTTGTTTTAAGCAGGAACATAACCCACGACACGCAGCGCAGCAACCAATCGCTGCCGTCGTAATGTCCATACTGATTCTTATATTATACTAGCTGTTGCCCGCGACTTCGTTCGCGTGGTAATTTTGATGAGTATGAGTGAGGAAAAAAAATTACCTATGTCCTTCCCCAGGATATAATCTATCACCTCGCCAAATTTCTGAGTTACTTTCGCATTTATAATATTAGTATGGATAGTGTATTATATACGATACTGATTAAGAACCCGACTAAACAAACCATCGGTTTATAGGAAAGTCTGCAGTCTGCAGAGCCTCTAAGTTTACTGCCGCGTCATATAAATTGCCAAGATAAATCATTGTAGGTACTAGGAGCGCAGATTACATAAAAAGTTCGCCAGAGCTATGATACCGTTGAAAGGTATAATTTATTACGATGACGCGACGAGGAACTCCGAGAATGACGTTTCATGTCGCATTTACGAGCATGTTTGAAGGACTTACAAAGAAATTGTTGGTAAGGTAGGGGTTGGTTCTTTGTTAATGTTTCCTATCTAATCAAAATATTATCTTTTTTGTACTCCCAAGAAGCAATTTAGGGGTGGTTTAAATACAGCAGTTAAATTCAATAAGCTTTGGAGTTAATGTAAATAAAAATAAATTAATTAATATACACCATGACTTTTTAGTAGTCTTACAAAGGTGGTCCACTCAATGTGCCCGACATAAAATAGTTCTAGGCGCGATTTTTTTTTTTTTTACCTACCGTAATAGGTACAAAGAAAAATAAATAAACATTAGAAAATATTATGAAACATCCTGTTAATGATGTTTACGTGTCAAACGGGAGAATATACTTACCCAGCGCTCGAGTCCAGTAGATCATCGCTCACAACAGGGTGTTTTAACTACGTCATGTGTCATAATATTGAATAATATTTTTATTTTCAAAATATTAAAATCTCATAAATACCAATTTTTTTTTTATGAATGCTTAGTAGTCGTTGGATACATGAAGTGGGCTGCCGTTGTAAGACGACTAAAAAGTCACGGTGTATTTATATATATTTTTTTAATCTTTATAGTCGTTTGTATTAATTACAATGAATATTTTAGGAATAAAGGTGACAGTGAGTATTCCTCTATACAAGGTGTAAAATGACTCTTCACGAAGCCGTCAACCAAGCATTCTGTACATCAAAGTAAGTGACTTTATCAAAAAATATTGCTGGGAAACTACTTTCTGGGGTGAAATATCACATTATACGGTAGGACCCAATGTATCGCACTCAAAACATTATGCTGATGGATGCACTGAATAGTACGGGATTGTGGAGGTATTTAAAGTAAAGTTATAGCATTAAAATCTTGTATTTAAAAAAAAACTTGTGAAAAAGTTTAGAACTTTGACCCCCAATATCTCTTCTTTTCTTGGTCTTTTACACCCATTCATAATGGGTCTAAAAGCCGAAATGCACTTGTTCCCCCCGTTATTGCGATTATTTCTTTGTACTAGACCAGACCTGGGAACCTTTTAGTTACGGAGATATTGGAGGTCAAAGTGCAAAAAAGAGGAACTATAAATAATATTTATGTGTTTATATAAAACAGATTGCAGTACATGTAACAGATTCACAAAGTAGTATTAAATCTCTGGCAATCAGGTGGGTGACGTGCTGTTCTCGTTGCTAGACTATGAAATAGCCTGTATTAAGAAGTAACAGTGCCGAACCCCTCTAATTGTATTTTTTTTTCTTAGCCTGCTCTGTCCCACAAATTGTATTACTACGATTTTATTTTTACTTTATTCTATTTGAAAAGATAAAAAAAAAATAATTTATTAGTAATTTATTTAAATGAATGTTATATCATCATCTTCAGCTACTAATGACATAAAAATAAAATAACTTTAGTGAGTGTCGTTTAATATTGCGTTCTCTGACATTTTGAGAGCGTGACGGAATCATTATGAATACTAAATTAACATAGCGGATACAGTTTAGATTTTATTTATTAAATTGCCGCGAGTCTGACAATCAGTCTTACCAAGGAGAATAGTATTACCCAGGTACTAACTGGGTCGTGGAGGTCAGATAGGCAGTCGCTCCATGTAAAATACTGATATATAGCTGCATCCAGTTAGACCGGAAGCCGACCGCAATCATAGTTGGGAAAAGGCTAGGCAGATGATTATTGTGTTAGTTACGAGTCATGTTAAATAGTATAAGTATTTGTATAAAGATACAATTCCGAAGGCTACAGCAAAGTCACCAAATGCCATTATCTTGGAGACCTGGCAGCTACTCCCGATCTGCGGTCTTAGGTTGGCCTGTGTTCTGTAATTGTTATTGAGCTGCAATGCCGCTGCGGCATTAGAATCGATCGTCTTTAGAATTAAACTATAATCTAGTTGTACTATAATCTAGTTGTACTATGATCTAGTTGTACTATAATCTAGTTGTACTATAATCTAGTTGTACTATTATCTAGTTGTACTATAATCTAGTTGTACTATAATCTAACTGTTATCCTTTTGTTATAATTATAGCGGTTGGTACTCCTGTACATAAATAAATATTCACGCTTTTAGATAAGCTGCCAGACCCACTCCGTTCATTATGATGATCCAAACACACAAGGCAGGAAAAGACTCGCATAATTTTAGACCTAATCGCTATCATTATTTCACTCTCAGCAAAATATCGATATTATGTGTTGTTACCACATGAATAATACACATGCTCATTATCCTTAACACTAGGTGACACATAAAAGTAGGCCTAAACAAAAACACGTTATTCAATTGTCAACCCTCGGCTCAGCGCTAGAAGTTGAAAATCCAACACCGCGTTTTTGTTTTCGTAATTTAGATAGTGTTCGTGAACAGGCTACCGTAGTACAGAGCGCTATTGTTGAGTGAACATGTTTTAAAACTAATAGCTGCGGAAGGTCGTTATCGTATTTATGACTATTTCCTTTCCATTGTTGAGTAAAGGCCTCTCCACACCTGCGCACGCGCATCTTGTGAGCGTATCCCTATTAAGTTACTAAGATTTTTTTATTTTTAAAAAAAAAACGTTGCCACAGTCTAGGAATTTCTCCTGTATCGTGGGTGCGTTTACAAACATTTAAACTCACATACACAAACAGCCAGACCCGGAACAACTACCTGTAGGTCATACAAATATTTGCTCCGTGCGGGAATCGAACCAGCGACACGCAGCGCAGTCAATCGCTCAGCCACTGCGCCAACCGCGCCGTCAAAGATGCACACGCATCGCGCTGTTCGTGGACGTGCGACAAGTGTGGACGGGTCTTTACGATTTTGTAATTTTTGTTGATTTATCTGGCGTCTTAGTTTATGCTTAGCTTTTGGTAGGAATGGTGAATCACTGATGCCTGGTTTTACTGAAACTAAGGTGGAAGCGCCAGGGCAGCCCGAAATTCAAATTTTCTTTCGTTTTTTGCAATTTGCATGTCAGTGTCAGATTGTAGTTTGATGAAAACCCAATAACACTTTGCCCGACCCGGAAATCGAACCTTTTACTCACCAATCGCTTGCAACCACTAGACCAACGAGGCACACGAGGCCATACGAGGCGGATGATGGCACTAGGCTCGTCCTATTACATGAGACTTAAAACATACCTGGCGAAATGTGGGGGTGTACTATTTATGCACACCTCTGCCTAACCCTTCTTATGTTATGTTTCAATATAGCACAGGTATATGGTTTTGAAATATTGACGTCACATACAAGAACTCATTTATTATGCTAGGTTATGTAGCTGATCAATACGTAACATTTTAGTTGTAGTTAATGTAATTACTACCCGTGCACGATAAGTTGAAACCCGCCAATAATACTAAAAGTTTTTAAATATAAAAATATATCGAATTAATAGAATTCGATTGAAAGTATAATATAATACTGAATTCAAATAAAAAGTGTTAAATCTTATTGAATACTTTACCTTATTTTATTGTGATCATAATTTACTGTTTTCACTACGCTCAAGTCTCAACTTATCGTGCACGGGTAGTACATCTTACTAGCTTTTGTTCGTGGCTTCGCTCGTTTTTTGGTCGGAATTATTCAACGGGAACGTTTTACATAACTTCCTATTTTCGAATCGGAAAATTTAATTTCCGGAATTGGATCTACATCCAAACTCACAAAATTAAAACTTTATGAAGGGTGTAAAAGGACCCTTAAAGAAGCCGAAAGGCATTTGTTTTCCCGGTCAATGCGATCATATTTTTGTTCTAGACCATACCTGGGAACCTTCTAGTTACGGAGATATTGGGGGTCAAAGTTCCAACTTTTTCACAAGTTTTTTTTAAATACATTTTTTAAAGTAAGATTTAACTTTAAACACCTCCACAACCCCGGTACTATTCAATCCATCCACAAGCATAATGTTCCGAGAACGTTACATTGAGTCCTACCGAAAAACGTGATTTTTCACCCCAAAAAAATAATAATTTCCCAGCAAAAATTTTTGCCTAAAGTTACTTAGTTCGATGTACAGAATGCTTGGTTGATGGCTTCGTGAAGGGTCCGTTTACACCCTGTATCTTTATAATTTTAGTGTAGATGGATCAATAAAGCCAACAGAACAGGTACGTACCTATCACTAACTGTAGGTGAGTTTTCATTCGAATGAATAATCACTCGAGTTTTGTTATGTACTGTCATATCATGCCTATTTTCCCCGTAGGGATAGGCAGAGGTGTTCCAAAGTACATCCACATTTCGCTACTTCTGTATAAGTCCCAAGTAATGGGGGCGAACTTATTGCCGACAATTGGGCACAAAACTCCAAAATATTTCTGATGGATAAAACCTAATCAAACTTTGCCCTACCAGGTAATGGAACCCAGGACTTCATGCCGAGCAGTAGTATTGCGTCCACTAGTCCAAAAATTCCTTGTCCAGACTACGTGACTGAATTATGACGTCATCGCAGTAATGACAGGCCTTTGTGTAACCGACTTCAAGGATGAGGTATGTATCTCGGCGGTACTAATTGGAGACGCAATGATGCAACAGATTTTTTTTCACTGATTTTATTTTATTGATTGTGTATGTGAGTTTAAATGTTTGTAAACTCACCCACGATACAGGAGAAATTCTTAGTGTGGAGCAATGTTTTTTTTTTAAATAGATAGATTTTTGTCTTACTTACATAAAGTGTTAAAATTAAAAATGATATGCATAGGTCATCATCATCATCTGCCTAGCTTTTTCCCAACTATGTTGGGTTCGGCTTCCAGTCTAAGCAGATGCAGCTGAATACCAGTATTTTACATGGAGCGACTGCCTATCTGACCTCCACAACCCAGTTAGTACTAGGTAATATACCCTTTGGTAAAACTGGTGGTCAAACTTTTTGGGCCACTGACTACCTGTAACGACTGTCAAAGATCTATGAATGACAGCCGGGACCAACGGCATTATGTGTTTTTGATATGCATAGGTACAAGTCCCGTCACAAAAAGAACGCTGAGCGACAGTGGAGCGGATGTGTTTGCGCACGTTATACAGTCGCGTCTTAAAGTACTAAGCTATTGTTTTATAATATAAGTAAAACTGTTTCATTGCAGAATCTTAATAGGTACTTTACAAGCTACTTAGTGCTTTGGAAAAGGCTGGAATAAAAAAAATTGCGAAAGTTTATAAGAGCGGTCAGCGTTCTTTTTACGTGACGGGACCTATACACCAAGCGATATCTAAAAGATTGCCATAATCATATTGCACTATTGTAGTCTCTTCCAACAGCGCATTATGTGCAATAAACTTGTCTTTGGTCGTTTTTGGACCAATATCTAAATTATTATGAACGCAACTAAAAAAGGTGAAATGTGACGTCTTTTATTTCCATATAAATTATGTTACTGTCGTTTTCCTTGATCTTTTAATTTTGGTTTTTGGGTCTTTACCATGTCCAGTTTTATTGAATTTAGGTGTTTTGAAATTCGATCCAATTACATTAAAGTTTTAGGAAACTTACCAACAGGAAAATTTAAGAGGAGCTCGTGGCTAAATAAAAACAGCCGCTCGGGTCGATCTTTAGGTTAAGCCGTGCTTGCCTAGGTTGGTCTGTGGATGGGTGACCACCCGTTACATACTGAGTTTCCTCCGTGCCTCGGAAAGCACGTTAAGCCGTTGGTCCCGGGTGTCATTTGTAGATCTTTGACAGTCGTTAGGTAGTCAGTGGCCCAAAAAAGTCTGACAACCAGTCTTACCAAGGGGTATCGTATTACCCAGTACTAACTGGGTTGTGGAGGTCTGATAGGCAGTCGCTCCATGCTAAAATACTGGTATTCAGCTGCATCCGGTTAAGACTGGAAGCCGACCCCAATATAGTTGGGAAAAGGCTAGGCAGATGATGATGACCAACAGGAAAATTTAAAATGTTGATTGGTTTCCTGTACAAGCTTAAAGTATGTATATCAAAACAATAAATAAAAAAACATTTAAAAAAAAACTTTTAATTTTTGTTTTTTTTTTCATTCTTCCACTCTCGATAAATCTGACCTGTGCGAAGCCGGGATGGGTAGCTAGTTCTAAAAAAAATATCCGCGGGTATTGAGTGTTTTATAAAACACATAAGACAATTTATTTTACTATTAAACGTGCTTAGTAGATCCATATCTATCGGTGACAAGATGTCATAAAGATCTCAATCAATATTTGAAGGATCAGAAGTTGCACAATCAAGAGTTTCACCAATATTGGTAAAACTATAATTGATTAATTAATTATATTATATATATATATATATATAATTATTATATAATATAATTATGTATTGGAAAAAATAAAAAGCTATTTGATCTTAATAATTCAATTCCTAGGCGGCACTTAGGGGTGGGTAACCAACTAGTATAAGCTGGCTTCTTTCTTCCATAGAACTTCTGTAGTAAGCTAGCTCAATGTCAATTCTTACCGCAGCGCCGTCGTGCAGTCGACTGTTACAATTTCAGATACTACGATTCGGAAAGGGAACTAGCTTCAACTTTTGGACAATACAAAAGTGCGTATGATTTCATTAAAATCAAAACTATGAGTGTTTAAATTTCAAGAAAAATATAGTTTTTTTTTCGATGATTTTAAATAAGTTCAAAAATACCAGGAAAACGACTAGATTTTTCAACGCAATCAGGTAATTGAAGTTATCTGATCAATCCGATAATATCTTTAAAAAAACATAATTGACCGTTGCTAGTTTAGTTTAGGGGCAGTAAATTTTATTAGATTTATGCCCGTTTTCAAAATTAATGGTTATACAAGGTGTAGGTAACAGAATAAGCGCAATACCTTTTTGGTGGTGATTCAGAACATCAACTGGGCATTTTTCTTAGGAAAATCGGTCGATATATTTTCCTTTGGAAAAGTTTTCCAGTTAGATGGACTGAATCACCACCAGCCTACCGTCGAACAGTGCAACAATACAATCCACTTCATGAAATTCTGTACAAATACAGGGGGTAAACAGACCCTTCACGAAGCCCTTAACCACGCATTCTGTACATCAAACTAAGTAACCCTATACAAAAATAATTGCTGGAAAACGACTTTTTTTTTGGGTGAAAAATAACCTTTTACGGTAAAACTTAATGTATAGTAAACGGGTCATGGAGGTATTTAAAGTAAAGTTTTAACCTCAAAAATTTGTATTTAAAAAATAACTTGTGAAAAAGTTACAACTTTGACCAATAACTCCGTAACTAGAAGGTTCCCAGGTATGATCTGGAACAAAAAAATGATCGCAATAGCGGGGAGAAGAAGTGCCTTTCGGCTACGTTAAGGGTCTATTTATGCCCTTGTATTGTATTGTATAACGGGCTGGTTTCCGCAACTCCACGTTAAAGCGCGTATTTTGCACCCTTTATTTCACATCAAAATAACTTACAGTAACTAACTTAGCAATAAACTAAAAAATGGCGTCCAAAAACTCCTCAACGCTTATTTGTTATGCATTGTATGTTTATTTGTCTTTTTGTTAATAAATATTTTTGCTTTTCTTACAATGTTTAGGAATTGTATACATTGACTAGGCAGGGTATATAATGCTGAACGATAGATAAAATATTTTATACATTGAATAGACGAGCCCAGCATTGTATAAAACGACTAGGTATTCTATAGAATAACTAAATTGTGTGCTTCAACGGTAACATATCTACGACGTCATTTATTTGAAAGAATGATTTATGTAAAGAGGAATTATAAATCCATGCACCTGCCTAACCTACCTTACTTAAACAGAAGAATCAAAAACAGATCACTAACCCTGGTATCTATAGTCAAGTTAAAGTAATTACTTGAGTTTAAGTAATAACTTATGCAATAATTTTTATGCAATAGACAAGGATTTGAACGAAGTAAGAACCGTCAAAGAAAGCAAAGCTAAGAGTTCTAACTTTAAGCAATTACTAAACTACAGAACAAAAATCGTGTCTTACTCATGTAATCACTATGGCTTGTTTATAAATACATGGGGCAATAATAATACATGATTCTTGTGATAATTATATTTTTTTGTGTACACTAAAGTACATTCTATCATCTATCTAAGCTATTAATACATACAATTTAATACATATAGAACAGCACAAAGGTACTGGTATCAGAAAAACTAAAAAAAATATCCCTATAGAATTCTTGTGATAATTATCAAGATCAATACATTTTGTGGCTTTTCCACATCATCCTTTTCATTCATACAGTGTTTTTTTATTTAGCCTATACTTTCCCACTGCTGGGCAAATACCTCCCCCGGACTTATGAAGCAATCCCTAAATAATATATTATACACAGTCATGATTCGTGAATGAAACTATTTACAAATAAATAACACATGCATGTTTCTCACGGGGTCTTTGAACGATAAAATACTGTGATTCATATATTTAGCCTTTTATAGAAGTCTGTTTAATATACCTTATGTAACAATCAATTATTTGCGTAAGCATTTATTTACTACTAGGTTTAATAAATTAAAATAATTATACAAGAATAATCTACAATTACACTACACTCCAAAACGAAAATCGTTGACGTGGCTCAAAAGGCTGCCCAACTTAAATGACTGGACAGGACATGTCTGTCGCATGCCGAACGAACTGTGGGCCCGTAAAGCTCAAGATTGGTGGACTGTAACAGTGACACGGGGTCACGGGGAAGGGGAGATGGTGAGACGAACTGGATGTCTTCCTTGAGAATTGGAAAGAAGTAGCACAGAATCGTGACCTTTGGAAGGAATGGAGGGAGGCCTTTGCCCAGCAGTGGGACAATATGGGCAAGCTATAATAACATAATAATATAATAATCTACTATTGTCTTTATGGCCTTGCTAGGATATCACAATTTTTATATCGTCTAATCATCTGATATCATTCGGGATCGGATATTCGGATGCATATTTACCTAAACTACATTTTTTTCCGGCAAAGGGTACAAAAGTGTGGAAGCGGCTTTTTATAATATTTTTTTCCCGATTTCGCGGTATTTCATCAAAAAATATGTAGTGTGTATAAATTGTATAGTAGTAAAGAATAATAAATATTCATATTCTGTTTAAAACTAGGCAAGAAATTTGTGGAAACACGTAAAAATTGGTTCAACTTTAAAATTTTGTTGCTTGCAGTGAGAAATAACTGAGTTAAAATTTTGCTGTTGTGTATTCAAATAGAATAAAATAGAAAATATGACTGGACTTATAACAATGATTATTTTGATAGTCGTACTCGCACTCCACACTAGTCAACACTCAACTTTAGGTAAATATGCATCCGAATATCCGATCTCTAGATATCATCTTAACATAATTCCGATCATGTGCTTCACGAGAACTTAATTGTTTCGATAAATGTCAAAGCAGTCTTTTAGTCGCTAACTCGAAGTCAACCCGGATTTGACCGAAAATGCTTATTCACAATCTAACACGGTTTTTTGCTAATTTGTGGCAGTGGCCTAAGAAAAAACAGATGGCATTATTTTGTTCACATCCTGACAATTTGGCACAGCACTGGAGTTACAAGATAACCAAATAATAGACTATTTAATGCTATAATTCGCACAACCCGAAGACAGCCGTCTAAAATAACTCGTTTCAATACGTTGACTTTTAAAACACGTGACCTTAAGACAATCATACTATTTGTATGACTAAATTGCGGAAGCATGATCATGATTTTAAGATCTATTCATGCTTAATTAATGATCAAAATCAAATAACAAAAAATATGACAATGGTTTTCGTCTCACCGTCGTCAAATTGTAGACCTGGGCAGCCGGCCATACTGGCAGTCTTCTCTCTCCGTCATCCCGGACGCAAACCTGTTTGCCAGTCATGAAAATAAACTCCTTTATGGCATTAAATCCTTCTTTGAATGTAAACACTTGATTCTTCTCTTCCATCACTGATGGTGCGAATGTCTTATTTATCTGAATGCATTCCCTTGAATCAAGTTTGTATGCCTGACCAAATGGGCAACATTTTCGAGCACACTTCCCCTTAAGGCAAATACATCCTCTCTCTTCTTTAGTTACGGGATCCAGTATTGTTTCATTTTTCCCGAATGTAAGGCCTTCATATGTACGATTTACAAGTTGTACACTTTTTTGTAATCCGCAAACTTCTGATTCCGTTGAAGTCCCACAAATAATCACAAATAAAATAGTCAATAACGTCCACATTGTACAGTAAGTTGTGGCCACTTGTATTTCGGACGACCGTCTCGTTTGGAGGCCTTATCGTTACTGTTGATGTTAAGTGAACTGTCTAATAAAAAAATTGGTATTTCCTTCGCAAGCTCAAAGAACTCTGAGACTATCGATACTATTTTTATTTATCGAGTCTACCTCATATATTCTCGTTTGAAACAGGACTATCAGAACCGGGAGCAGTAAGTAACCAAACCAGTTTCGGCATTTCTTATTCGTAATTGTTCGATAAGTTTGTAAACAATTTTTTAACCTTCAATTTACAGTGTATTGATAATAACCGTCTGGTTTGCACGCAGGGTAATTACGTAGTAGTTACGTATTGTGAATTATCATTTGTCATGACATGAAACTTAATCCGTCTCTATTAATTTTATTAGTATGAGAGTAGCATGTTTTATTTATCACTAGTGATCGGATATTCGGATGCATATTTACCTAAAGTTGAGTGTTGACTAGTATGGAGTGCGAGTACGACTATCAAAATAATCATTGTTATAAGTCCAGTCATATTTTCTATTATATTCTATTTGAATATACAACAACAAAATTTGAATTCAGTTATTTCTCACACACAGCAACAAAATTTTAAAGTTGAAGCAATTTTTTACGTGTTTCCACAAATTTCTTGCCCAGTTTTAAACAGAATATGAATATTTATTATTCTATACTACAATACATTTTAGACACATTACATTTTTTTTATGAAATCCCGCTAAATCGGGAAAAAAATTATTATAAGAAGCTGCTTCGACACTTTTGTACCCTTTGCCGGAAAGAAATGTACTTTAGGTAAATATGCATCCGAATATCCGATCACTATTTATCACACTATAAGCAAAAGGCCTCTTTGCCAGCTTCTGTTTTTTTTCTGATCCTTTTTGATTGAAGTCATGTCTTTGAGGTGTGTCAAAAGTCATTTATTTATTTGTTTCAGTGTCAGTTCTCAATACTCAATACTCAATATATTTATTGCTTCCACAGGTGTACTTAGATGGTAGGTTTTACAAAGTTATGATCATTGTGGACCCTGTCGGGCACTGCAAAAGTAGGAGAGAGGAAGAGGGCTTTTATTTGACTAAATATTTGAATATTCCTAAATGTATTATTTATAATGCAATCTAATTATCTATTTAAACATGTATTTATCTAATTTAAAATTTATCATTAAAGTATTCATTGATATTATAATAGCATTTAATTAATAGAAATTGTTTTAATTTATTTATGAATATATTATTCTTTTGTATATCTTGACAGAGCTGATAAGAAACCGCCTCTTTATGGCCCCTCTCTTGAAGAATTGTTTTTTTCCTTTCGATTTTAAGACCATCATGTTATTGGAATCTTGTCAGACTTCAAAGAGAAAGTTAGACATAAGAAATACCAGTCCCTAAAAGTGCGTATGTGGAATTCTGCAGAGCATGGGGCAATCTATAGCGTAGGTGCCGTAAACTATGTTTGTGCCTATGTAACTACCGCTTTTACCAGTACTACGAAGTTATAAAATGGCGATTTCGTTAAGTACCGTTTATAAAATAGTTTGTTGTTTTTTTTTTTCTTATGTTTACTTTTTTATGTAATTTTGTTTTACCGTTAATTTAACCATTTTTTGTTTTCTTTGTGCGGACTAATTAATACTTTTTCTTTCTTTCTTTAATAGTTTAATCAACTTTGTTCTCAAATACAAGGTTCCTGCCTTTGAGGTTACCTACATAAATGTTCTATCTACCATAGTCTATACAATTACTGCATACGCTTTTACTTTCCAATAAAAAATGCTGTGCAAATGTCAAAATTAATGATTAATTTCCTTCATTTCGCCCACCATTAATACTTCCTTGTCAGGTGGTAACGTGTCTATTATTAAATTAAATACTTGAGATTCGACCTATCGTCAAAGCAAGCATTTAAGATCGCAAAGTAAATATAATAATTTAATATTTATTTTACTAATTACCGTACCAAACGACTTTAATTTGACTTCATTAGTGTTAACTCGTAATGTCAATATACTCATATTATAGTAGTACATAATAAGTTAACGACAATAGTCATTTGATGATACACAAAGATTGGTGAATTAAAATGTGAAAACAGAGAAATATTGATTGATGTTAAATAAATTACACACAGTAATGCATCTGTCGGGGCCAAAACCGCAGCCTCTTAGTAGTAAATGCATTGATTTCCGTATTTTTTCTGCTATTTTTTATGCGTTGCAATGCACCTTTTCGTACCTACGACCTCCATATACTTTTTACTACTCTACCCTACATTATACTGTACCCTACCTACCTACCCTGCCCTACCCTACCTACCTGCCCTACCCTACCTACCTGCCCTGCCTTACCTACCTGCCCTGCCCTACCTACCTGCCCTGCCCTACCTACCTGCCCTGCCCTACCTACCTGCCCTGCCCTACCTACCTGCCCTGCCCTACCTACCTGCCCTGCCCTACCGAGCTACCCTACCTGTCTTACCCTACCCACCTACACTTCCTACCTAGTTACCTACCCTACCTACCTAGTCTACCTTACCTACCTAACCTAAATACCGGCCCTACCTACCTACCTAACCTACCTACCTGCCCTACCTACCTACCTAACTTACCTACCCTACCCTAAGCAATAAACGTGCCTGACATGAGCTGTTAATTGCGGTAGATGCCAACCAAAAACACACCAAAAAAAAAACAAACGAAATTGGTCCTGTACGAGGCCAAAAGAATGGTGAGCACTATCAACATGGTACTGTGACATTAAAAAAAAAATATCTCAGCGCTATTCTGATAGTGCACAGAAATACTGAATTGTGTGCTTTGACGGTAACATAATATATATTTCTACGTCATCATTTGAAAGAATGATCTATGTAAAGAGGAATTATAAATCCATGCACCTACCTAACCTACCTAACTTAAACAGAACAATTATAAATAGATCATTAACCCTGGTATCTATAGTCAAGTTAAGTTGAGTTTAAGTATTTTAACTTATGCAACCATTTTTATGCAATAGCCAAAGATTTGAACGAAGTAAGAACCGTCAAAGAAAGCAAAGCTAAGAGTTCTAACTTTTGACAGTTCTAACTATAAGCAATCACTAAACTACAGAACAAAAGTCGTATCCCTACCAATGACTTTTACTCAAGTTATCACTTTGTCTTGATTATATGTAGATGCGGGTGTTAATGTAAGGAAATGTAGCGGTTGACGATGACTGATGGTTAGTTCAGGCTGTCTGCAAAACCCCATCACTTTTTCTACGTCGGTAATACCAGGTTAACTTTGTTTCCCTATAATTATGATAAACCAGTGTACGACATTGATTACGGTACAAATAAACTAACAAGCCTTTTCCCAACTATATTGGGGTCTGCTCCCAGTCTAGCCGGAGGCATCCGAATACCAGTATTTTACATGGAGCGACTGCCACACACATCTGACCTCGACACACCAGTAACTGGGTAATGCGATACCCCTTGCTACCCCTCATATTATTTGAAATTAAGACAATCATATTATGGCTGCGGGACTGTTCGAAAGAGATACCGCGGCCCTGGAACACAAAGGGCAAAGAAGGAACATGGATGGGTTTCAGTCAGTAAAAGTCTGACACTCCCTCCCACTCCACCCAGAGCGGGAGGAGTTATTCGATGATTTCCCATCCCAAAAAAAAAAAGACAATCATACTATTTGAGTGACTAGATTACGGAAGCATGATCACGATTTTAAGATCTATTCGTGCTTAATTAATAATCAAAATCAAATAACAAAAATATGACAATGGTGGTTTTTACTTGTTGTTTTTATTAATTGTTGTTTATTATTATTTTTTTATTAATTGTTGTTTATTGATTGTTTTTATTACATATTAATATCTCGCCCTGTACAGTACAGAACCGTACTAACTGGGTTGTAGAGGTCAGATAGGCAGTCGCTCCATGTAAACTACTGGTATTCAGCAGCGTCCGGTTATATTGAAAGCCGACCCCAACATAGTTGGGAAATGACTAGGCAGATGATGATGATCTCGCCTAGAACATTTAAACAGGCTTTGTCCTTTTAAGGGTTACTTAGTTTAATAAGTCGATACCTTTAGGCTCAAAGGGCGTAACCGCCATTTTGACCAAAAAGGACATTTTAATGCAGTCGTACTTAGTTTTTCGTCTTCTTTCTTTTCATCATTTTTGGATCGCTAAACGTTGATTTTCTTTAAATTTTAGGGTGTATACGAAGTCAATTTTTTTAATTGTTAGATTTATTTCATATATTATTCTAAAAATGGCAACCGGGACCAACGGCTTAACGTGCTTTCCGAGGCATGGAGGAAACTCGGTATGTAATGGGTGGTCACCCATCCACAGACCAACCTAGGCAAGCACAGCTTAACCTAAAGATCGACCTGAGCGGCTATTATTATTTAGCCACGAGCTAAAAGGTCCATATAAGGGTAACTTACATAAATAATTTCTTGGAGATGAAAGTTGACTGGCTCCTTATACTATAGACGTTATAGAACCGCTTTCACGATAGCTTTATTCGAATAACTTGATCAAAGCCCGTTTAGATGCAAAACTCGTAGGATATTTTTCATCCCAAATTATTTTCTCGTAGGAGTCTGGTGTATACAGGGTGTAAGCGGACCCTTCACGAAGCCGTCAACCAAGCATTCTGTACATGAAACTAAGTAACTTTACGCAAAAATTATTGCTGGGAAACGACTTTTTTTTTTGGGGTGAAAAATCACGTTTTACGGTAAAACTCAATGTGACGCACTCAAAACATTGTGCTGATGGATGGATTGAATAGTACGGGGATCGTGAAGGTATTTAAAGTAAAAATCTTACATTAAAAACATGTATTTAAAAAAAAACTTGTGAAAAAGTTGGAACTTTGACCCCCAATATCTCCGTAACTAGAAGGTTCCCAGGTATGGTCTAGAACAAAAAAATGATCGTAATGACAGGGACAACAAGTACCTTTCGGCTTCGTTAAGGGTCTTTTTACACCCTTTAGGTACATAATATCATGGTAAAATAATTTTATTCCCACTATATTCGACTTATCAGTCGAGCAAATATTTCTGGTACATGCATAATCAATAAAACAATCATAAAAAACCATCATAAAATTGCATCAATGTCAATTTTTTTTTCAACTTTTTTTTTTGGGGTGAAAAATCACCTTTTATGGTAGGACTCAATGTAACGCATTCAAATAATTGTGCTGATGGATCCATTGAATAGTACGGGGATTGTGGAGGTGTTTAAAGTAAAAATATGAAACAAGTATTTTTTTTAAAAACTTGTGAAAAAGTTGGAAATGCCGGCCGGTTATTCTTAATCGACCTATTAGCGTTAGAATTGTGTTTTTTTTACCTTTACATGTAGAAACAGCTTAAGGTAAACAATTACCTCATTTCATGTCGCCGTTTAAGTGGGTTTTGAATCTTCTGTGCCAATTCTAGACTCGGAAGCCTTCAGTACTTAAGTCAATTCTTTTTTTTTTGACTTAAGTGCTTAGGGCTTAAGTGTCAACGGCGCGTTCGTGTTCCACGCGCGCCTCAAAGAGATGTCAGCAAAAAGGAAGGGGCTCGCAAGGGCCGATGCCTGCCAGGGCTGCGGGACTGTTCCAAAGAGATACCGTGGTCTTGGAACACAAAGGGCAAAGAAGGAACATGGATGGGTTTTAGTCTGTAAAAGTCTGACGCTCCCTTCCACTCCACCCAGAGCGGAGGGGGTTATTTGATGATTTCCCATCCGAAAAAAAAAAGCCTTCCGAGTCTAGAATTAATACCCAACTTAAAATGTTCTAAAGCTTACTTTAATATTCCTTTAACTTAATCTTAATCTATAACCTCACCGTTCTCAAATGAAAGTCTTTAGTGGCAGGAAAAACAGGGATCCTGATCTCCAGCGGTTCTTCTGAGCAATTCTTCTTCCCAAACAAAAAGTGGAGCTTCTTCGTGGCATTGTATCCTCGTAGCAAACTACGTTCCCTCCAAACTGGAGGGTTAAAGGGTTCCGTGAGGTTGACACATTGCCTCTGCATCTGATGATACGCCTGACCAATAGGACAACACTTTCTTGCGCAAATTTCTTTCAAACACACACAACCACGTTCCACATTCGTCAGGTTATCCATGTAAAATTCACCACGGTTATATTTAACACCTTTATACATCCTATTATTTAATTCAACACTGTTTTCTTCATCACATTGCGATGTAGTTCTTGTTATTATTGCGAGTAATATAATAAATAGTACCGATAGCATTTTTTTGCCGACCTACCTCAGTACGATCGACGCGCACGCAGGTTTATAACTGACTGACAAGAATCACTCAATGAGGATTTTCCGTGGTCGCACGGTACATAGTAAGTAGATGGTGAATCGAGTCTAGTAAGTGGGCCCGGTACAAGTGTCCTCGTATAGGCTTAGTAATTTACGAGGAAAATATTTTTATTAGTTTTAATTGTATGAATAACTGACCGAAATATTGTTTTCAATTCAATTTTACCGTGAGTAACTTATTTAGCGAGAATATTAAATATTTAGTCGTGAGTTTAAATTGAATATTCATAAATCTAGTAGTTTTTTACGTTTGCTTGGAATTCATGTTAATTTTTCTTGAAGATCATAAAAATCTAACGTTTTATATGCGAGCCCGCTGTACTATTTTTAACAAGCATCTAAAAAGTCGTGTAAAGATAATATTTTGACGTGTTTATTGATTGTTTAAAATAAACTGGTAAAGTGACTACTTAAAACTTCTTTGTGGGTGTACAAAAAGATATCTGTGTACCATCTGTTTGTGTCAGTGTGTTATTTTTAATTTATGTCGAAACGGCTGAACCGGTTTTGAGACGGTTATAGTTATTTTTGTTAGATGTGAATCATTTAATGGTTGTTTTGATTCAAAAGTAGGTCTACGATGTCTGTTTTTTATAAGAGTATCTTAATAAAAATATATTTTCTATTTAGTATTAAGTTAATAATCAATTTATTTACAGAATATAGTTTTAAACCTTTAGAATTCGAATGTGTGGTTATTGAACTTGCGGTCTTGGAAACCGGTTTCATTTACCAAGAGTAGATACACACGTATGATATTTACTTGCTTTAACTTTGTAGAATACATCAGATAAAAATCTTAATCATTACATTATTTCTTAACTTTTAACTACATAGGTTATTTTATATTATTTAAGGTTTTGAATAACTATTTTCTAGTAAGAAAAATTACCACGATTATATATTTTTCTTTGATGTTATTATTGATGCACAGACCGGCTTTTATAAAATCTTTTTAAGAACGAAATTGACACAATCCCGAACCCTAGATCACACGTCGATCTCAGAAATTTAATTAATCCGAAAATAACACGAATAACGGTGTCAGTTTCACTATAAAGTTAAACTAAGATTTAAAAAAAAAATTGAGCACACACGACAGTATTGAGTACCGAACGATGACTGACCAGAGAACCAGCCAAATTTCGCTCTGCGTTCTAATTAATAAACGAAAGTGAAGCAACACTGGGCGTATATATTGTGGGATGGGTCCGTAGGGTGACAATTTATTAAACCATGAATAATGTACCTTAATTAAAATGCATGAAAGTTTCATTTACGAAATTAAAGTCAACTTGGCATTTTAACGTTTGTAGAGTGACATTGTTATCGAGTGTCTTACAGTCTTGTTAACTTTTTAATGTTTATTTGTGAAGTGATATTTCTATGAGACGAAAAATGGATATGTTAAAACCTCAGGAACACATCCTATCCTACTGAGATTATAAATGCGAAAGTTTGTGAAGATGTATGACATGGATGTCTTGATGTCTGTTTGTTACTCTTTCTTGCAAAAACTACGGACCGGATTTGGATGAAATTTGGCACACAGATACTTTTTATCCCGTGGGACAATTACCGAACTCCATGCGGGCGAAGCCGCGGGCATAAGCTAGTTTACAAATAATATTGAGCAAGATGATAGGGTAAAATAATAAAACATTTTAAACTTTCACAATTTCTTAACGATGTAATGCGTCGATGGGAAGGACCCGGATGGGGAGAGATGGTATGACCATAATGCCATGGAAGTTGGGTAGGCCTTTGGTGTGGGATGCAACTTGTGTCGACACCCTTGCGCCATCCCATCTTCGTAGCACAGTGAGCTGCGCAGAGGCGGCTGCTGCAGGTGCTGAAAACCTCAAACGGCGCAAGTACAATAATTTAATTGGTAGTTATGTGCTTGAGCCGTTTGGGGTTGAAACACTAGGGCCATGGGGTCCGAGTTCCCACCTAGTATTTCGGAAAATCGCCAAGCGTTTGGTCGACTCTTCACGTGACTAGAGGGCGGGCCTATTTTTCTGCCAGCCTTCTGGGCACTTTTCCTGTTGATACCGATGTGGACGAATTTTTTGACGCCCTGTAACCGTTTTGATACTTGTACATTTTTTTTTTTTTTACTTTTATAGATTTGTAGTTTGTATATAATGTAAATATTCACTTATATCTTCATTAAATTAAAAGTAAAAATAAAAATAAAATTCTTAACGCCATAAAGAGATCACTAATACTGGAGTTTTCTGGAGTTAACTGTAAAGAAGAATTTATACTCCAAGCATAAATAATATTAAATATTATTATCATAATATTTAAAGTCATATTAGTCTACTGAAGCCTACCAATTTCTTTTTTTTGTACGGCGTAAAAAAAATTGTCCCGTTTGACCAAAACGTAGCGAAGCATGAGTAATGAAGGTCCAAGGCCAATGGTAACAAGTTTACAACTAAAGTGCCTTGTTCATATTTCGGTTTGTGAATAGTCGGCACCGAGTCGATAGGTATACGAGGAGCCAAAGCTCAAAGCTTTCATGCAACTAAAACTACTCCAACGTACGCCAACACGTCGTCTCCAGCTATCTTCTTAATATTGGTTGCAGTCATTTTTGTAATAACCATCATCTGCTTAGCCTTTTGCCAACTATGTTGGGGTCCGCTTCCAGTCTAACCGGGTGCAGCTAAATACCAGTATTTTACATGGAGCGACTGCCTATCTGACCTCCACAACCCAGTTGACTGGATTGACCCAGCACTGGATAATACGATACCCCTTGGTAAGACTGGTTGTCAGCCTTTCGGACCACTGTCCATTGACTACCTGTAACTACTGTCTAAGCTAAGATCTACAAGTGACATCCGAGACCAACAGCCTAACGTGCTTTCCGAGGCCACGGACGAAACTCGGTGTGTAATAGGTGGTCACCCATCCACAGACCAACCTAGGCAAGCGCGGCTTAACCTAAATATCGATCTGAGCGGTTGTTTAGCCACGAATTCCTCACAACCGAAGGCTGATTGTCATTTGCAAATGCGTCAAAAAAAACAATGTTTGCTTTCTAAGAGCGCCTACTACAATAAGGAAGATGAAGTTGATTTTTGTAGTCACCATGTTTATTTACATAAAGGGTGTAAAAAGACCCTTAACGAAGCCGAAAGGCACTTATTCTCCCCGTCATTGCGATCATTTTTTTCTGCTGGACCATACCTGGGAACCTTCTAGTTACTGAGATATTGGAGGTCAAAGTTCCAATTTTTTCACAAGTTTTTTTTTTAAATACTACTTTTTAAGGTTTTATTTTTACTTTAATTACCTCCATCACCCGTTTACTATTCAAAGCATCCATCAGCACTAAGTTTTGAGTGCATTACATTGAGTTTTACCGTAAAACGTGATTTTTCACCCCAAAAAAAAAGTCGTTTCCCAGCAATAATTTTTGCGTAGGATGACTTAGTTTGATGTACAGAACGCTTGGTTCACGGCTTCGTGAAGGGTCCGTTTACACCCTGTAGAATAACGAGCCTATATACACATAAACGAAAAATACAAAAATCTCACCGTCATTAGTTTCATACTTCCATCACCTTTTGGCCTAGTAAAGCGGTGTTCACCCTTACCGCATTTCTGTTTTCCATACAAAAAATGAAAGCCTTCCGTAACATTGAGTCCTTCGATTGGCGGCAGATGACTACAGCGGTGTACTGGTAGATCGAAGTTATAAGGTCCAGGCACACATTTCAAAGCATCCGGGTTGTACGCTAAACCGGGCTTACAGCATTTTCGAACATAGGTTTCATTCACGGCAGGACATCCTCTCTCCAGTCGTGCATTTCTATTGGCGCAGTACGTATCCTGGTAAGCCACTCCATTGTATATCCGGTTCTTTAGTTCCGCACTGATTGACACTTTGCAGGGTTCTGAAGCAGTTCTCGTCACTACCACGAATACTATAGTCAATACTGTTAGCTTTTTAAAAATCATTTCCCAACTTTATCTTTTTGGTAAGTTTACACTGTGCACTGAAATATTTACGGTGTGCTGATCACAAAAAAAAAAAACATTTTTTTTTTAGTTTTTTTTTTTGTAGTGCAGGTAATAATGCCGAAATCGAATGTCACTCGTAAAGGACTCTTATACCCATGTCGCTTAAGACACCGTCGCTAAATTTAGTGTGGTCGGAATAAGCACCTAAGAACCGTCTTTGAGACGAAAATATTTAGTTTTATGTTTGTTGAGGTCATTTTTATAAGACAGGACAAAGGTAACTTAAAATCTTCGTTTAGCTTTTCGATTAAAAGACGGTGAATTCAAAAATCATTATAATACTTTTAATGTGCTTCGAATTTTATAGCTGAGGAATGCCTCCATGCGGCTTAGTAAGTTGTACCTACCTAATTATAATAACAAATTGCCCACATTGCGGTGATCACCATCAAATTATGGGCAAACCCTGTCCTGCCTACCATTTAGCCGACCTACGCCAACATTTCTGCTATATTTAGGGTAAAGCAATCAATCCGTCTTCAAGCTCATAAAGATATCAATCGGATATTCTCGATTATCGATAATATTGAAATTAAAGGATTAAATTCTTACTGCAGTGGGCTAGTCCCCTTACGAATGTTTCTTCTAAATTCACGTAGATAGTGTATAAAAACGCTTTAAAAAACTTACAAAATAACTTCACTTCTAAACCACAGTTAATAAAAATGAAAAAATAACGAACTAAATTAATATTATTGTAGTCACTTCATTAATAAATTAATTTTATAAATATATTTGCTATCAATTACACTAAGATTGTTATAGTTTTCTGTGTAAAGTCCGTGTTTCTATTTCAAAATTAATTTAACCATAAAATTCAAAGTTTAATCACTACTTCAACGGCCGTTGAGCAACAAAAAGCTTAGTTGATAACTTTACAAAGACACGACGTTATCACACGAGAAACAACACTTTTATCAGCTTCATTCAATTAAAAAACAGAACTCGATAAAAAAATCCCTATCGAAAGATAAGACACTTCTGGAAGAGACGAAGCGACACTGAAGTCTGTTGAGAAAGCGACAGCCTTTATATAGACTCTGAATCCCGAAATTAGGACTAATTGACTCCATATTATCGGCAGGGGAATAAAGTATATGTGACAGCTGACTGGTAAATGTTAGTGCCACCATGAATTCGCAACTTGCAGAATTAGGAATACAATACTATAAAGGGTGTAAAAAGACCCTTAACGAAGCCGAAAGGCACTTATTCTCCCCGTCATGGCGATCATTTTTTTCTTCTAGACCATACCTGGGATTCTAGTTACGGAGATATTGGGGGTCAAAGTTCCAACTTTTTCACAAGTTTTTTTTTTAAATACAAGGTTTCAATGTTGTAACTTTACTTTAAACACCTCCACGACCCCCGTACTATTCAATCCATCCATTAGCACAATGTTTTGAGGGCGTTACTTTGAGTTTTACCGTAAAAAGTTATTTTTCACCCCAAAAAAAAAATCGTTTCCCAGCAAAATTTTTTGCGTAAGGTTACTTAGTTTGATGTACAGAATGCTTGGTTGACGGCTTCGTGAAGGGTCTGTTTACACCTTGTATACCTTAGTAAATGAAGATTTTGTTTCACATCATCATAATCATCATGCCTAGCCAGCCAGCCTACAGCAGTTCACTGCTGGACATAGACCTGCTCAATCGCACGCCACTCAACTCAATTCTGAGCATCTCTGATCCAGTTGATCTTAGCCACCCTGCGAAGATCGTCTGAGGGCGTCCCCACCTTACGGTTGACGATTCGCGGTCTCCACTCCAGAACACGTCTGCCCCAACGATCATCGATTGTATCGGTGTTTTGTTTCACGAAATTCAGAAAGGTGAAATAAGAAGTCTGAGTAATGTGTGACCTATCAATTTTATTTAGGGTACACACAACCTCATGTGATTACACCATGCTCGCCAGAGGAAAGGGTGGCGTTTCCGTGAAACAATGGATCTCCACATTTGCGAGTACTATCGTAAATCAAAATGAAAAAATCGATTAAAATATTAATTGTAATAGTAGATCCATAGTATGCAATTCCATGCAATTATTTGGTTTCCGATAAAATGATAGAACAACGTAGGAACACTCACCATTGTGTCAATTTTATCGAAACATAATGCGCAGGCGCACATGTTTTGGTTTATGTAATTACTATTGTTTGTCCCAGATCACGTAATTAAGGCACTTCCATAGCTAGAAAATACCTTAAAAGTAGGTAATATATTACGGAAAGTAAACTTTTTCGCAGAGCAGAGCTTCGAAAATCGTTGCAGGTAATATTATTTTTGCCACGTTTTCTGGGCACTTTTTTAAGTTTCCTATAGAAATATTTGAATCAGGTAACCATGCAGACATCAGTCCAATGTCTTTAAAATAGGTATTGTCAGCTACATATCTCTCTGATTTTATGACATATTTCGCCCAAAAGGTTAATTACGGGTCAATTGTTTTACGATGAAGCCGAAATTACGTTGTGTTCGTGTTCTCTGACATTGTGAGATAACGCTATACAAAAACAATGAGTAGGAAAGAGATAAGAACATAACGTGGTCATCATCAAGTATCAGGATTACGCGATTGACGCGATTTGCGACAAGAGACACGCGCTTGCGTCACTTGTCACCTTCGGGAGAGTAACGTCGCGTTGTGGTGACTTGAGGTGTGTGCCTGGCAATTTTTTTTAATTTGTTTCCTCCACTGCGATTGTCCATACAAATGTATTCCCATTTTTTCTTTCTGAATAATACCACTAGCTAGAGAAATCATTTTTGTTTTCATAAAATCAAAGTCTACTGTAGACACGTCCCTGACATTTCCTTTTTGTTCAGGAAGTATAAAGTAAAGAAAATCTCCAAAAATGACAAAAAATGCCCCATTTTTACGGCCGTGATTAGAGATCAGACAAATTCGTTTAGAAAGTTTTTAACATAAAAGAAATTGATAGTCTAGGTTCCTATCAATTTATTTTATGTTAAAAACTCATACTTCTCAAAATTTTAATGTCAAAAATAATTGAATTGGCTGTTTTCGAGGAAAAAAAAGGGGAATACGTAACGTCGATCTCGACAATTTTTTTGTGATATGCTGAAGCTGTCCCTATCGCACTCTACGGCCGCAGGCTTGACGCAGCGCGACGGCAATAATTTCTTCAAATACATACCTCGCAGGTCCTGTTCTCTCCTAAGCGTGTATCTTGTAGCCAATCGGTAATGGTGCATATAGACAACGCTTGTCATGTGCTGTCGTGCATAAATAAAATGGTAGCGAAGCACACATGCCTATTGCCTCACAATGTACACTTTGGGCTGAGGTATAAAGGCGGTTATCACACGACACCGCTCTCCCTGCGGCGCATGGCCACAAAATCGGGTTGGTGAGAATTGCCTTAAAAATTTATATTTTTTAAATCTTAAAAAAATCGTGTGCCAAACATACACAGAGAGATGCTCATACGAAAATCAATCATCAAAGTACAAATACATTGTTTTCTATTATTGTTTTTTTTATTACGTTTCTTTCATATTTTTTATCCGTCGGCCGTCGATTATTTTTCGGCCGTGATCTTTGATCTACGCGTATTTTGATATTTTTTGGCAGCTGACGTGATTGGATAAGTAAACAATATGCGTCATTTTGCTCGTAAATAATAAAAGTAGGAATTACCCAAAGTTTCCTGATTGACAGTTGTTTTTTTGGGTCCCGTACCAACGGACCCTATTTCTGAGCGATGTCCGTCCGTCTGTCTATCAGGGACCTGTATCTCAAGATCCGTAATAGGCAGACAGTAAAATTTCACAGAATGTGTGTTTCTGTTGACGCTATAACAACAAATAATAAAAATAAATTAAACATTAAAGGGGGCTCCCCTATTACGATGGTACGGAACCCTTCATAGAGTCTGACTCGCACTTGCCCGATTTTTTACGACTGATCACTGTCAGTTGCTGACAAGTGTCAATAAAAAAAACGTGTCTAAATTTTCTCTGAAGCAAAAAAGGATAACCCATCGTATTCTCTTGCGCAATTAAATTAATATTAAACACCAATTGCTAAATGCCAACAAAAGCAATCATGAAAGCAATAACATCCCAAACATTCAAAGGCCTAAGGTATTTCAGCATCAGCATAAAGGTCAGCGGACAGTTATCAGCACTGCACTGGATTAGAGCCGCCACGATTCATTGGCTCGTCATCAAGCAGCTGATCCTGGGGGTCTACTCTGCTAATCCGTCAACGAAGATACGGACCTGACCGAAAAGTACCTCAAAACTTCAAAATGAACTCTACTCCCTATTATTTTCGGATTCATGAGTTTTGAAAAAAACGCCAGAGTTGTCGACATAGCTCACAGAATCAGTAAGCTGAAGTGGCAATGGGCCAGTCATATTAGCCGTAGAACCAATGACCGTTGGGGTAGATGTGTTCTTGAGTGGAGACCGCGAATTGGCAAACGTAAGGGTTGGGACGCCCTTGGGCTCGGTGGAGTGACGATCTTCGCAGGATGGCTGGTAGCAACTGGATGAGAGTTGCTGAGCATCGAGTTGAGTGGCGTGCGATTGAGGACGCCTATGTCCAGCAGTGAACTGCATAGGCTGGTGATGATGATGATGGAAAAACGTCGGGAGTAAGGACCACGGTCCTATTGCCATTTTTAGTTCGGGCCTAACTAATCTTATGTACGTAAGTGATAAGGAGTACGAAACGCCCTAAACCTCGACCGAAACTACGGGTACAAGTAGACCTCCAAAGCCGAGGCAATGCTTGTACGCACGACGACCAATCATGCTATGCAAAACCAAATTAAGCTAATCTCTCATTGTACGGAGACTCACACAACGCTTGGCCAGGTTATACCGGATAGGTATAGCTTGATGTGTCACCATTTGTACGAATGAGATGCAGTATCGTGTTCCAATAGTAAGAATCCCGAAAGGCTTGAGCTGAAGCGACGCTGTTCCAGCGCTGCAGTGGCTCATAAGTGTGCGTTGAACTTTATCGTAACTCGATGGAGAATGCGAAATATTGATTTATCATCGAGTTTTCCTCATTATCACGGGAAACTAGTTCAAGTCATCAAAGACATTTGGCGAGAAATATTAAAAAAATATAATTTAAGTAACAATATTGTTTTTTGTTTTCTTTGGCTTACGGCTTGACTTTGAGTCACGGTGCGGTCACGGTGCGGTCACGGTCATAGCTTTGTCATCGTTCAATCGTCGCCAATGAGTTAATTAGAGGGGAAACAACAGGTAAGCGCTGTTCTTGAAAATGATGATGAATTCTGTAAGTAGGTCAGTTCTTCAGATATCTTCATTTTTCGTAGACTGGCCCACGATGACTAAGAGAACTTTGACAAGTGGCCATCACGTTCCGTTTAGCTACAACGACTTTCAACAGGATTGTCGTACTGCACCACATTTAAACTCCACACACCACTATATTTATAATCAGTTTATCATCATTGATAAAAAAAAAAATTGAGGTATTTTAGTTATTAGGCAGATTGCATGTCATGTCTGAATCATTCCTTTGTTTTCTGACCTTCTTTCTTGAACCAGAACGTCGTATCCGCAAGCTTGATAAAAAGGCCACATTTTATCATTTTTATAACAAATTAACTAAATATATTATTGCAGATAATAATCTGCATATCTAAAATACTTAACTGAAAACTTAGCTATTATTTTGGGTTCAATGACTGTTAGAAAAAATTCTACGTATTCTTTGCGATAAAAGTTTATTCTTTAAATGAAACAAAACATCTCTCTTCCGTTTTCAATTTAAAAAAATCGTTTTTTGATTGTGAGTTCAAGTAGGTTTCTACATAATATTATCAATATTTTGATATAATAATATAGTTTGGTATGTCCTTCATGTTCTATGAGATACTTTTGATTCCCGGCGAAGGAAAAGCTATGAGGGAACCCTAAACAAAGCTAACGTTTATGGTAAAGTCTTGCTTAGAAGTTCCATGTCAAAAATGTGTATAAGTTTGATATAATCAGAATACAGGGTGTAAGGAACAGCCCTCCACAAAATGACAGGGTGCATTCGGCTCCTTATTTTGAATCATATTACACGGGAATTTTTCTCCGGATTTTTTTTTTCAGTTACTATTCATTTATTTCAATGTAGCACTCCATTTATGTAAATTATACGGCTAAAATCAAAAATCCAACAATGGATGTTGAAATACTCTAACGAACGACACTTGAAATCAGCTGTTCAATACCTGCCTAGCTACAAAGTTCATCGAACTCGGCGTTGCGCTTGCCGTATTGGATTCCCATAACATTCCTGAAATAATTTCTTGTACCGGTCATCTTAGTATGATATACTGAATACACCCAATCAGTATGTGGAGGGCTGTCCTTTAAAACCAGTATAGTAACACAAGAGCACCACTCTTCACGTGGCCGCCCGGCTAAAGCATTTTTTGCTTAACGTGGCTACTAGTCGCAGCAAGTTATTTATTTAAAACAACAACTCAAGAACTTAATTAAACATTTAAATGACAAAACGTAGTCTGTTTTGAATAGTAACTTGTTTGTATAATAAATAAATAGTGCTTTTGACGTCATAGTAGGTAATTTGTCGAAAAACAGTTACCGATAAGCTTTTTCAATCTTCTCGAAAGTCTTGTTATTATTTTTAGAAAAGTAGTAATTAGTTGTCCTCAGCAACCTAATTTTCGACATTCGTTTTGTTTTGCCTAACCTAGAGACAAAAAATAATAACTTATACTCACTCACTCACCCACACACACTCACACACCACACACTACACACTCACACTCTCACACACTACTCACTCTCTCTCTTCTTCATACTTATTTCTTCTTATTATTATTTTATTTTAGGATGTCAAATACAAGTTTGGAAAAAAAAATATGTTGCAATAAGATAAAATTCTAGGAAAGAATCGGGTTTTTCCGGATAATAAACAAAAACTACTTAAACTAGAATACTATCAGACAGGGGCAGAGATCACGCGTCATCACAAAAATTAGAGATTTTAGCAAATGATCACATACACCACGTGGTCGTCAGATGGATGGTAAACGGGTAGATGTAAAAGGCTAAACAGATGATGATGTTTAAACTGTTGATACTAGACAGATAGCGATCTAGAGCAATCTTGTATCCTCGTTCTATAATAATATTTAAGTGTAGAAATATTTATATTCATGATTGCAACCACAATTACTTCGCGTTGGACTGCGCAAACGCATGTATGCAGTTATGTGTTAGGTTGGTATGAAGCGTATCAATATCACCTTATGAATTTAAATAAGTTATAGGTATAGCCAAGGTTATTACTATTCTATGGATTTCAAATTTTAATTGTTTAGGCTGTAGGTCGAACTTGGGTGTTGCGCTGTGTGTCGCGAGTTCGATCCCCGCACGGAACAAATATTTGTATGACCAACAGGTAGTTGTTCCGGGTCTGGCTGTTTGTGTATGTGAGTTTAAAAAAAAACACTAACATTAAAACCATCATTTACAAACGAACACCCAGCAATTAAATTATTTACTACCAACCATTTTTTTATAAATAAACCACTGGGGTAGGTTAGGTAGGTATTGAAGTTTTCCTCAATTATATTGATTTCCTCTAACAAATTATGCCTAACCTAATTTTCCGTATTTCATGTTTATTTTCCTTGCCAAGGGTAATACAGTCGCGGGCCTGTGGACGGTGAGTAATGGGATAGCTCACCGTCCGTCCGTCTCATGACGACAGGCTGTGTGGACGGCGCGTTCGTGTTCCACGCCCGCCTCAAAGAGATGTCAGCAAAAAGAAGGGACCCGCAAGGGCCGATGCCTGCCGGGGCTGCGGGACTGTTCGAAAGAGATACCGCGGCCCTGGAATACAAAGGGCAAAGAAGGAACATGGATGGGTTTTAGTCAGTAAAAGTCTGACACTCCCTCCCACTCCGCCCAGAGCGGGGGGGGGGGGGTTATTTGATGATTTACCATAAAAAAGGGTAATAGTACCCTTTCATTTAAGCGTCATCAAATTTGTTCTAAAACAATAAGTTGGATTTATTAATTAATGACTAAACAAATTGATTCCAGGAAGTATGATTTTTAGGTATTTTTATAAGCCTACGTGCATTCCAGTACGTTCGATGGGTTGCCATCTTAACTGACCTAGCGCAGTATGAGGGTTCAATAAAATAAAAGGCCAGCTTATACTGGTTTAGTTACCATTGACGTACGGCCTACGATACACGCTACGATTCATCTTTCTTGTAGATGAGGAAGACATAACTAATAATAAAACCTGATTTTAAACCTTATGTACTTAATGGTAGGTCAGTTTCTAGTGTGTTTTCCTGTGAGTAGGTTAGGTCAGTAATTACACTAGCTACCTAAGTACTTAATATTCTATAATGCTTATGGACGGTACTTATTTGTCTGACAAATGCTATTGATTCTACGAACCGGTTGTTTAGCAATATTTACCTAGGCATAATACATAAATATGAAACTGTACGGTAAGTGGTCACCTTATATCATCTGCAAACGCATAATACATAGATATTTTGTTTACTTGCCCTAACAGGACATTAAGACGACGTTCTTTTATGAAAGTAGGTACACAATAAATAAAATATAACAATCAATATCCTAGTTTATTGATTTTAAGATCTCCAACAAAGGGTATTAGTCGAGTGCAATTAGACTTTAAGGTGGAACGAAGTTTATAGTGGTCGGATTTTCATGGGGTTTTTTTTATTGAGTTCCTAGAGTTGTGGAGAAGAAAGTTAAAAAAAAAAAATTCGACGCTCGCGACTTTTTTTTATTTTTTTTTAAATTTCCTTTTGAATATTTTTTTTTCGCATAGGAATAACTTGAAATTCACCGGATTTATATTGTGACGTATAGTGGGACCTGTATGCATCCATTAAACGCCAATTTGGTCTATTTCCTTGTTCATTGACGTTGACTAAATGCATATTTCCAGGTTTTTTAATGAAAATTTCCTATTTTTTCAATTATTTCTAAAATAACGAGTTTTAACACAAAGATTTCTTTTGTCATTGGTAACTGATACTTTTTCACGGACAACTGAACGTAAAAATGTTCAAGAAATCCATATTTACGAGTGAAGTGACTAAAAATTCATTCGCAAATATCAGGAAATCGTCTATGTAAAAGTTAAAGAAGGCAATTTTTCTCAAAATGTTTCTATGGCGGTCAACGTAAATATTATTCTGAAAATATCCTTATTAAATCAGCTATCTACAGAGAACATAAAATAAAAAAAATATTCGGAGGTACTCAATAAATGTTGATTATTGCTGACGAAGGTGGACTGGGACCGCTGGTAAACTCACAAAAATTATCGTAATTGGAACGTAACCATTTCTCATAATTTATATTTAGAATTAGTTGCAAGCTTGGGTCTCTGCGCCCCATTTAATATCAATACCGATACCGATACCGCTCTCAATTCTTAGCGATAGATCCCTTTAGTCATGTTTTACTTTCTCAGCAGTAACTGATATTTAACGAGTATCCTTGAATATGTTTCTAGTTATTATACCTTATTAGATAGCTACTAAAATGAGGTTTTGAAAAATAATTTGCACATTGAGTTATATAGAAAAATTTCGAAAAAAATGCCTTCATTAACATAGACGATTTTCTGATTTTTGCGAATGCATTTTAAATCACTGAACTCATAAATATGGTTTTCTTGAACATTTTCTTGTCCAGTTATCTGTAAAAATATATCTGTTACCAATTTCAAAAGAAATCTTAGTCTTAAATTCGGTAACTTAGAAATAATTGAAGAAAATACGATATTTTCAAAAAAAAACTTGAAATATGAACATTGAACAAATAAACAGACCAAATTGGCCTTTAATGGATACACACAGGTCTTTCTATTATGCCTCAATATTAATTCGCCGAATTTCAAGTTATTCATAAAAGAAAAAAAAATATTACGAAGGAAATCCAAAAAAAAAAAAAATACTTGCGAGCGGTGAAATTTTTTTTTTTAACTTTCTTCTCTGCACCTCTAGAAACTCAATAAAAAAAGTCCCATGAAAATCCGACCACTATAAACTTCGTTCCACCTTTTGAGTATTTTTTGTCTAATTGCACTCGGCTATATACACAAAACATTACTTTTAGAGGATGGAGAACATAAGATAATTTGTAGGGTTACTCCTTCAATTATAGGAGACCACAGCATGTACAATATAATATATATTTATATATTATATTGTATATATATATATATATATACAATATACAACCAGTTGTACCTAGTTGCGTAGACACATTCTTTTTATTTAATTAGTATTTTTTCGTTTCGTTTTTGTTGTTTTCGTTCGTTCTGTTCGTTCGTTATTCTTTCGTTTCGGTATTTTTTCTTATTTACTTTTTGTACTCTATCACAATACTGTCCTATTTGACCCAAAGGTTGACTGGTAGAGAATGCCTTGTGGCATTAAGTCCGCCTATGTACCACTTATGTACATGAAGTTTAAATAAATAAAATGCTTCTAAAATGCCAAGACCTTGCACAACCCTGAGGTATGCAGTCTCAAGGAATACTTTCGGGAAACCAACGTGGGGATGCACCGAGATGTGGTCTCCGAGGTCAAGGGCCTCACCCCGCTCTCCTTGACTAACGAGAACTGGAGCTAACCTGTGGTACTGGATCCTAATGACTGTAAAGAGGTATGCATGGCAGAGCAAAGAGCTACACGGACGCCATTCATTAAACTGATGAGGACCTCTTGACGTCCTGGCTACGTTTCAGTGACCTCTTTGTTTGGGGAAGCTTTTGTCTATGCGATTATGGATGAAGTTATCATGACGAACAATTATCGGAATTACGTTTTCAAGGACGGTACGGTTGACATCCTGTCGGCCTTGCCACCGTCTGGTGAATCAATCCGATATATTGGTTCTAGTTGTTCTCTTCTTGGTAACGACGAAAACTTGCACAAACTAGTAGCTAGGATTATCCACCAGCAACTTGTCTTGCAATACGACCCTCTGGATTCTGAAGTACTACAGGTATATGCCCGATCTAGTAGTCTAGAACGGTCATGCCACATTGTATAGAGATTGAGCATCACGGACAGGACTATTGTAGCAAATAATGATATTATGGTGATAGATCGCCGAGAGCGCCGTGCAATGATTGTTGACATCACTGCTCCTCATGACGAGAATCGTTCAGCACGCGGGGTTGTCGACATGTAGGCCGTGGACTAGCAAACTTAATAAAAGCAACAACAAACTAAACGTTTCTTAATCTACCAACTAACTACATAATCAAACGCAGGTGATGCTGCAGAACAGCTCTCAATCTATTTATACTTAACAAGTTGCCCGGTGTCGGGAAAAACCATCTGAACTGGTTATTCTGCGTGGTATGTTATTCCCCGGTTGATCCTTAGGAACGTGATATCTTATTATTCTAACGTTCCCTTAGAAATATCAGATGATACGTCTGTAAATGACTACCAACCAACAAACCGCAGAACCTAGACTAACACCCACATCTATAAACAAGTCGAAGTGATTACAATAGTAATGAAGTGATTACTTAAGATACGATTTTTATTATGTAGTTTAGTCATTGCTTGAAGTTAGAACTGTCAAAAGAGGTCAAAAGTTAGAATTCTTAGCTTTGTTTTCTTTGACGGCTCTTACAGTTCGCGTCACGTAAAAAGAACGCTGACCGCTCAAATAAACTTTCTCAATTTTTGTTATTCTACCCTTTTCCAAAGTACTAAGTAGCTAGTAAAGTACCTATTACGATTCTACAATGAAACCGATATACTTATATTATAAAACAATAGCTTAGTACTTTAGGACGAGACAGTATAACGTGCGCAAACACATCCTCTCCACTGTCGATCAGCGTTCTTTTTACATGACGGGACTTATACTTCGTTATAATTCTTGTCTGCTGCAAATAAATGGTTGCTTATATAATTACTTAAATTCAAGTTATTTAGTATAACTTGACTATAGATACAGTGTAAGTGATAATGATGACACAAAAGTCAAACATGTTTTGGAGTGACAGAAGCCGCCGAAAAGTTTTTGTCAATCTTGTTGAGAGACGCTGTAGAAATACGAAACGCTGTGGAAGCGGTTGCCATTTATTTATTCTCTCAGCATTGATGATGACGATGCCATCTATCCGATTTCAGCCACAGCGACTGCATTCGATGGCTTTCTAGGTTGGTTGTCGAGAGTGTTGGTGTGCTGCTCTTTCATTTGCTCACAAGCGGTTAGCATATCCAAATTTTGCCGAAAAACTTTGACCACAAAACGGATATGTCAGAACACCATTGTCGACATTGTGGGGTATAGCGGTAGGTGTTCTAGTTTTAAGGATTACACATACCAAGGTTAGGTAAAACTTGACAGCATGCGTTAAAAAGCCACTTTACATGACGTTTATAAGTATAACTTATGTTGTTTAAAAACTTAAATAGCCAATGTGTTATCAAAAGTACGTAAAATGCTACATCATCTCTTAAATATTAATCTTACTAGAAAAATCATACATCTAATAAGTACTATTATTGACTGAGAGCCGTACATGCCTAGTTATAAGTATCACAATTCCATAAAGGCATATTCTGTGTAGGTACACAAGTATAGATATACATACAGTTTCTTCTTACTTAATTAAAATAATAATCACGCTACCCGGCGCCCGCGCACACTACACCTATAATTTACTTGCTTGTTTATTCTCCGCATTGTACTTACTCCAACTTGATGATATGTTGCAAAAAATGAGCACATCATTATAGCTATTATTATCTTTTGAGTTGAATCGAGTGCCTCTTTTTTGTTGCCCATCACTCATTATTGGCGGTTTCACAAATACTAGGCGTACGAGGTCAAAATAACATGGAAAAACTAATTCAACAGCATCAATTACACCGATTACTAAACCAAGATTATTTGAAATAATCATTGTTTTTAATGCTACGCTGTAGTTTTGATATTTCCTTATTTCTTATGTTTATCTTAATTAATTGAGTGCAAACAAACGCCTGTAGGTTTACAACTGCAATGACTCATATAAGCGTGATTATTGCTGTTACATAAATTGTAGGCGCTATGAATTTTATTACTGTTGTCGGACTCCAAAAGCTTAGGCCGGGTAATTAATGACCTCTCCTTTTCTATTGCTTAGATTACAATTTGTGTGAAATTGAGGTAAAGAGCGTGTATTGGAATCAACTGTGTACCCTATAGCTCAGACCACGGACCCATTAGGAGTCAATATTTGAAAATAGGCGCTCGCCAAAGAAAAATAAGTCGAAATGTTTTTTTAATTGAAGTTCCAAATGAATGCCACCCTACTTTAAATTACGTTTAATCAATTAAGTAATTACTTAAAATGGAAACATATAGGTACAAGGGACAACATACCTAGGGTATACATAAAAGTCCCTACGTTAGTTTGAAGTGCTGAACAGAAAAGGGACTTAATTACTATCGTCACGATACGTTAGAAGCTAAGAAGCTACCTTAGTTAGTTGTGGTAGGTTAGTACCTACTTACGACACCTCATTGACGTTGTAATAGTAACTGTATACGACGTTTATGGAGTAACAATAGGACACGATATAGGGTGACTGGTAATTAGTGACCGATACTTAAACACGTGATTGTACTCATGAACAAACTACTTTCCCAAAGAAACATTTTTTTTATACTCATTCACTTTTATAACAGTAAAACTTACGGAGCGGGCTTTCGAGCTGCGCGGGTGCTCTGCCTAGCCACGGTTGCACGGTACGATAGAAATAAAACAGAACAGCGTGACGCGGCTAACAGCTGATAGGTCAAAGGCGCGCGCGCGGGTTTCATACGGCTGTTGTGTTATTGTGATAAAAGTGAATGAGAATATTAAAAAAAAAACTTTGGGAAGGTGGTTTGTTGTTGTACAATCACGCGTTTAAGTATCGGTAACTTTGTTAGTCCACAAACGTAGTATACAGTAACAATTATGACGTCAATGAGGTGTCGTAAGTAGGTACTAACCTACCACAACAAACTAGCTAGCTAGATAGCTTCTTAGCCTTGACTTCTAATAGAATCAGTACCTAGTATCACCTAATTATAGCTTTGCATGGCCTATTACTGCCTCGTTAGTCCAGTGGTCGCAAGCGCTGACAGACTGCTGAGCACAAGGTCCTGGGTTCGATTCCCAGGTCGGTCAAAGTGTTATTGAATTTTCTCTTTAGAAATTTCTCAGTAACAGCCACGGAGTCTGGATTTGTGCCCGGTTGATGGCAATAGGCTAGCCATCTATTACAAGGGACTTTAACGTACATAACTGGGGAAACGTGGGTGTACTATTAGGTACACCTCTGCCTAGCTCTTTGGGAATTACAGGCGTGATGTAATCTTATGTATAGCTTATAATAAGCATAAACAGGAATTTTATTGTTACTCAATCTATGAATACAAAATGGGCTGGCTCCAAAACACCTAATGGCCCATAATAGGTATTCTTTCAAGTACCTGTTGAAGGCAGAGTGCACGTGCGAGTGATTACCTGCCTCTGTTTATGGTAGCAGGAGAAACACTTTGAGGTTTTAACCAGAAAGAGCACGAACTGAAAATAATTCTTCAATCAGATCTAGCCAATTTCATTAATTTGGTTTCCAACGTCTAGTGCCTGAATTTTGCCGATAGCACGTACTTGTAATATGAACGTAACGTAAGTTCAATCGATTTTTAAATATAAAATGAAAATTACCCAATCGCATTAATTTTTATTTAATCTTGCCCAACACTAGTACTTTCTCCTGTTTCGTGGGACCGTTTTTTTTTGGGTGCGTTGGCCCAGCTAGGCTTCACAGCAAGATGTGATCTCTGGCGGGAGCTGCTCAAGCAAGACGGTTTCATCGAGCCTTCTGAATACCTTCCACCTGGGCATGCGTTACCGTGGCCTATTTGGAAATCTAGAGAGACTCCGAATCCAAGTCAGCCGTAGCAAAGACAATCTCTACAGATGGGGGTTCATGGATGGCTCAGATCTGTCTGTATGCGGCATTGCGGCTTGTCTCCACAGACAATGACCCACTTTCCATCTTGCCCACTACCACCTGCGCATTGCACAATCTGTGACTTATGACTGCATCAGCGAGCGGAGTTTGCATAGCTATCGACATGCTAAGAAGACCAACGCGGTACTGTATACAGGGTGGAAGGGACACCTACGCGAAAACGGTTACCACGTGTTCAGTACATCATTCCCTGCCCACATAGATTTTTTTTCTCGGTATTCAAAAAAAACAACTGTTTCCTACAAAAGTGCAATATCTACACGGCAGTAGCGAAGGGTCAATTTTTGTAAGAGGTAAGCCGGAGTACATATCTTTAATGTGATTATATTATTTGTCTATAAAATACTGACTGTGCCATTTTTCAAAGGAATCCGGTAGGAATCAATCGAGTTGTATGGAACCTTCGGCACTGCTACACGGTCGAAATGTATGGAACAACTGTTTTTTTTTTTAATTATCGATGAAAAATTTCCATGTGGGGAAGCTCAGAATGATGTACTGAATACGTGGTAACCATTTTCGCGTACCCTGTATATTTACAAATTTAAAATGGTTCGAATTCACCATTTATTTGGCGAATTCGTGCTACGATATACTTAAGTTCATAAACAAAACGTGGCGGGTCACAGGTGTTTTAAAAATAATATGCCAATGATAATGACCGAGACATTGCAAAAATAAGGAAAACAGTACATTTACCGTATTACACACGATTTTACACATCATCGAGATATTGAGGTTAAGGACAAACGCTATCAAAGAATTCGCAGACGATTCACTTTATTTTTAGATATCGTAGGAAGAGACCACCACAGTATTTCATTCTTGCCAAGACTATATACAAAATGTTGAATTAAATACTTGAACTATCTCACATTTTCTGGGATAATTAACTGAAATCTCTCTCGATTTCAGTTTTACGAGGTGCAAAAACAAAAGGAACATAAAAGCTATCATATTTTTAGCAATGGAGGTGTATGTACATTCACGCGCGCTAATATGTATGCACGAATCAACTTTTAAACGTAAAACGTACGTTCTTCTAGATAAATAACTTTACGCCTACAAGTTTTTAAATTGACATGGTTACTAACATAGAATATGTTTTTATATCTTTACAAATTAATTGCATTTTTAAATATTCCTTAGAAAAAACAATATAAAAACATTAAAAAAAAATAAAAAAATATTATAGCCCACCGGTATCGGGACCAAGGCCCAAGCTACCAGAGGTCAGGGCTCCAGAGAGAGAGGAACCTCCTAACAATACGAGCCGTGTCCAGGAGTACCGCTTTCTGAATCAAGCCCTTGATGCGGCTGCCTAACGAGAGCCTCCTCAGGTATTGGTCGAGGCTCTTGGCAAAAAACGGAATATTTACCATGTTTACTGTTTGTTTTGAGTTCCCGATATTTGGCGATGTTGTATCGGGAACTCAAAACAAACAGTAAACATGGTAAATATTCCGTTTTCAGAGTTAATGATAATCACCCTGTAATCCCCGAACGGTTAGGCAGAGGTGTACCTAGTAATAGTACACCCATATTTCGCCAGTTATGTTAAAGTCCCATAATAGAGGGCGAGCCTGTTGCCATCAATCGGGCACAAATCCAGACGCCGTGGCCTCCAATGAAAACCCAATAACACTTTGCACGACCTGGGAATTGAACCCAGGACCTCATGCTCAGCAGTCGCGCTTGCGACCTCTAGACTAACGAGGCAGTCCCCGGACTAAAGGAATAAAGTGGCTCGTCACCATAACATGGGACTAAAACATAACAGGCGAGCTGAGGGTTTATTATACCCTCTGTTCATCCCTTAAGGGAATACCTACTTATGCTGGTTGCGTGATGTTAGTGTGCTTTTTATACCCCTAATTATAACAATATTCCCACCCACGCCCACGACCGTGGGTATTTTACTAGGTACACAACTGCCTAACCCTTCGGGGATTACTGGCGTGATGTTGTGTATTATCATAATATATAATGCGCTTATCTAAGGATCTATTAACTGTTATTTATGGCCTATGAAAAGGAAAATAATGCTCTGGATAGAGTATTTCCATGAAGTTTTGAGTGAACTTGTATAAATAGCCGCGGAATGACTCAGTTAATTCAGTGAAATTAAATGACGCGGTTTTTTTTTTCACTGTCAACTCAGAAATTTATATAGGGTGGACGAGCCACCGACTCATAAACAGTCACCACGTACTATTTTGAACCCCCGCACGTCGAAATTTTTGATCGGTACCTACTTACTTTAAAAAAAACTTCTTAGTTTGATGTACAGAATGCTTGGTTTCGTGAATAGTCCGTTAACATCTTGTATACTTTTGTTTTGTTTGTATTGAAGTTCATAATTTTTGATGATAGGAAATTTTCAGCTCAAGACTATGTATGTACTTGTTTTTATTAACTAAAATCATCCCAGATAATTACAAATTTCATATTTCTAGACTATTGTCTTATTGCATTGACATACTGTCTACTGCACTTGCGATAGTAGACAATAGCAAGCCCACTCAATTAGAATGTAATCATCACTCCATTCTCAAATGCCAGCCTCTCCAAGCATTCTGTACATCAAAATAAGTAACGCAAAAATTATTGCTGGGAAACGACTTTTTTTTTGGGGTAAAAATCACGATTTACGGTAAAACTCAATGTAACGCACTCAAAACTTAGTGCTGATGGATGCTTTGAATAGTAAACGGGTCATGGAGTTAATTAAAGTAAAGTTAAAACATTTAAAAGTGGTATTTAAAAAAAACTTGTGAAAAAATTGGAACTTTGACCTCCAATATCTCCGTAATTAGAAGGTTCCCAGGTATGGTTCAGAACAAAAAAATTATCGCAAGGACGGGGAGTACAAGTGTCTTTCGGCTTCATTAAGGGTCTTTTTAAACCCTTTATATAAATAATTGTTAAAAAACAAATGCTCTTCTCAAACAAATAATAAACGCTATCTACAAAATAATATATGAAATCTAAAAAAGTAAAAATAATTCCCCTACAATATTGCACCAGGAAACACAATCAGCGCCATCTATCTTGTGGAGTTAAAACCTTCGTAACGAACGATGATAAGAGAACTTTGCATTTCCGGTACAACAGCTAACGTCCTTTGCATCGCTTGTGACAGCCCCGCTATGAATTGTTTCAAAGGAGAGACAGATGGCAGGACAGCCATAATTTAGGTCTGTAGTGAGTTTTTTAAACTAACAAAAGAGATCAATCGACGATTCATCCCTAATAATAAAATAAGGGATGTGATTTGTATAAAGCTTTCTCTGTCTCTCACCTAAGTAGGGTAACAGATCGCTGTCTCCCTGTCAAGTTTCGAAAATTTTTTTTTAACTACTAGCTGACCCGCGCAACTTCGTCTGCGTCACTTAAGGGTATGAAAAATAGATGTTGGCCGATTCTCATAGATACCGGATAAGCACAAAAAATTTCATCAAAATCGGTCAAGCCATTTCGGAGGAGTATGGCAACGAAAACTGTGACACGAGAATTTTATATATTAGAAGATATTCCTTCACCGTTTTGAGAGCACTTGGGTGATGAAATAAATTACACAAAGTATTGCGCTTGCCTGGGTTTGAACCCGACGACACTCGTAATTCAGGAGGTAAACGACGAAGTAAAAAATTGTGAGGAAACCAGCACATCCTAGAACCAAAAATTTTGAAGACATGATGACATCTGCCAACCTACACGGGCCCGCGTGATGGATTACAGCCCTCTCCCTCTCATAGAGAGGAGGCCTGTGTCCCAGCAGTGGGAACATTATTGGCTGATTATTTATTAATTACATTAGTAAGTACAGCATAAGTCATAAATAATCCTTTTACTCAGCCTTCTCACAGAACCACAAACATTCTAACATTATCATCTCCTATTCATCAGCATACAAGTCCAATCCAGGGTTGGTCTCCACGAACGCGTTGAGCATCGTAAGCATATACGCACATAGGGGATTATGCTTAAGCTATATTCTTTTTTAGATTTCATAATCGCACATTCTTGTTTCAGAAGGCTAACAGTGACGATTACCGAAGCGTAAGCTTTTTCTAGTAGAGCTGTACCTGCCTGCTAACAATACTCACTGTTTTAAGCTTTGTTGTGTGTGTGTCTGTGTAACTTGTACTGTCTCAGAGAAAGGGTAGACAGATTTGTCTGCACCTAACAATTTATTTACCATCCACTAACATTCTCCAGTCATCCCGCGATCATGGCGCTTGCAATAGCGTCGAAATATTGGGAACTCAAAATAATGAACAATCACGGAAGATATCCCGTAAGTGACAGTATAAGTTTAGGTTGATAATAGATCTTATAATCGCACGTGCGAAGGTGAACAATTATGCCGAAGCGCAAACTTTTTCTAGGAGATCTGTACCTACCTACTTACATTACTAACAGTACTTAAAGCATTCTAAGGCCAATCGCATATAAATATAGCTCATAATTTTCTTTACACTATGCTGCACAGCTGTGGTATTTCAAACTTTAAATTCCTTTGATCCACTAGTTTCATCATAATAACTAATCTCACTTCTCTTATCTGTCAGTTTTATGACAAACATGACTACAAATTATGCTGACAGTACGCAGTTGAAACACGATCAAATTATTTCGGACTTCAAAAGTCACTCTATTTTTATTTGAAACGCGATGATTGTACTGAAGGCAAGATTTACTGCGCGTAATACGCGTGTAATACGTACGCACGACGGCCAATCAAGCTTTACAAAACCAATTTTTGTGGATCTCTCATTTGTTAGCTTAATAATATTTAGCCAACTTATTTCTCACATTGGCCAGTGTCATTTAAATCTATGGCCTTCACGTGAAGTGTCACTTTTGATGTTTATCGACATCAATGTGACAACTGTCTAAAACTTTCCCGCGATATTGAAATGAGTGATTCTTTTGCAAAGAGATTTAAAACATATAGAGAGGACATTGGGAATATTGCCATACAATAATTTTCATCCTTAATATTTTCGATTTTGACACACGAATGCTACCTGACAAGCGGGCTTATGACACAGATGACACTAGACAGAACGAATTGTTACTAAGTAGTAACAAGTTTTGAATTACGATTTTCTTCGTCATGGCCCTTCTATAGCTCGGAAATATTTAAATGTCTTTGTGTCATATGAATGCGACCTGACAAGGCGACGTATCGCACTGGACTGATCGACTTGTTACTAATTTGTAACAGGTTTTGGAATTGTCAGTTTCTTGGTCTTGTCCCGTCTATAGCTAGTCTTATTTGAATGTCTTTGTTCTTTTGCTTGCGGATTACATCCGGATTAAATCCAAATATTTCTGAGCAACCCGTATTTTATTTGAGTGAACCTGCATTGATCCTTCACAATGTACAGGAAATCTATACAAAGCGAGGCCAAGTTATACTGGAAATGTACAGCTTCATGTGTAGTACATTCTTACGGAATGTTCAATTTAATTACATTTAATGCAAGACTGCCTTAATTGTCTTGTGGTCGCAAGCGCGACCATGAGGTTCCAGAGCGACCATGAGTCCCAGAGTGAACCCAGGACTTCATGCTGAGCATGAGGTCGTGGGTTCGATTCCCAGGTAGGGCAAAGTGACATTGGGTTTTTTCCATCAGGCCACGAAGACGAGCAAGCAGGGAAGCGCTTCTCTTCCGTATGATGGCCGCAAAACCATCCTTTCTACAAACATCTTTGATGCGCTACATCGCCATGGCAGCCTCAACAGTATACTGAGTGCGTTATTGTACTGGACCCGTAGATCGCTATATGCACGCATACTATAACTATAACTATAACTATAATTAATAATCCTCTAAACAGAAGTAACAACTTCCATTAATAAGTTTACTACTATGAACTGAATTCACGCTTTATTTTCAAACACGCCAATCAACGCGACTGAAACAGTATAACGCACTTGCGTAGGCGCAGATTTAAGCTATGCAAATAGTTGTTTAGGCGCCTAGGCAATGTTGTGACGTACCACAGACCACAGAATCGCGCACCGGTTACATCTACAGTTTTTTACAGTTATTTTAGGTCTGACATGAACCATGAACTTATGCAACAAGAACAACGGCACTGTACCTACTGCAAAATCATCTTTACAATCTATACAAATAAATAAAATTGAAGTTTCTGTATGTAATTTTAATATAATAGCTTTTTACTGAATGCATATGAAAGAATAAAATAAATAATAAATAAATAATATCTTTATTCAAAATTACAATTTTCACAATAAATACAATTTAAATCTTAGAAATAATGTTGGTAAAACAAAGTTCGATGCCTGTACTAGGTTAAACCTGTATCACAGAATACTGCACTATATATATTTTTTTTTAAATGCCTCTCTGTCTGTTTGTTCCGACTCATCTCCGAAACGGCTGGAACGATTTTGATGGGACTAGTATACGAGTCTGGAATAAGATTAAATCAATACTGCTATAAGACCTCATGCGGTCATGGTAAGCCACCATTTTCTATACGATATTTATGTCGTAGTGCATGTAAACGGTGGAATAATTGAAATAAAAGTATAATCAGCTTTCATCGTTACACATACACAATCGGACACAGTTCTCCTCTCTGTAAGAGGGCCTTCCATAATCCACCATGAGAGCCTAGCTTGGGTTGGTGGATGACACGCTTGATTTGTAAGAAAAGTGTTTAAAATGCCGTCTCCAACAACGACTACCAAGGCGACTCCTCCGTGCTCTATGTGACGTAGGTACACTAACAAATGCTTTCGGGAGATTTTTGCATGAATGGATACGCGGCTAAATAATAACAGTCGCTCGGGTCGATCTTGCAGGTTAAGACGCGCTTGTCTAGGTTGGTCAGTGGTTTGGTGACCACCCATTACATACCGAGGTTCCTCCGTGCCTCGGAAAGCATGTTAAGTCGTTGGTCCCGGTTGTTTTTTATAGATCTTTGATAGTCGTTACAGGTAGTCAGTGGCCCGAAAGTCTGACAACCAGTCTTACCACGGGGTATCGTATTACCCAGTACTAAATGGGTTGTGGAGGTCAGTCAGGTTAGGCAGTCGCTCTATGTAAAATACTGGTATTTAATTGAATCCGGTAAGTCTGGAAGCCGACCCCAACGTAGTTGGGAAAAGGCTAGGCAGATGATGGATTGTGATACGCTGCTAACAATGATGGAGTGACTTCATTGGTATTATTCCGTCAATAAAACATTTGTTGAACTTGGCCTGAATCTAATGAAGTGCAAACGAGTACATAGACATACATTAAGATTTATTTTTGCCACTCGAAGTCGTAGAATGGATTCCAATGGAATCTTCTGACCTTGATCTAAAAGTTTTATTTTCTCTGAGTATCATGCCGATTTAAAATTTCATGGATGTATTTTGGCATTTACAGTTTCAGAACTGACAGACAGCTTTAATATTAACCGGGTTGTTATTCTAAAGCACTCAACATTTTGATGCGGTTTTAACCATAATTATTTTGAACGCTATTGTCACATATATGTGACATGCAAGCGCGTGCCCTGAACGCCAACGACACAAATATGTGACAAAAAATGCGGTGTGCTATAACACGAAAAATAAACGATTAAATAGTTTTGGTATCCCTATCCTTTCTGTAGGTATTTGCGGTGAAATTGTGGTTTGACGTGGAGGGCACGCGCGTGCTTTTATGCTCTGTTGTTCTCAAGGTTAAAGTATTTATTTCGAAAAGTTTATGTGTAATACATTAATATTGATCTTAAGCCAAATAAAGAAATCTGTATATTTTGTCAAGCTATAAAACCCGGGGCAAACTATTTCACTGAATCTACTATCAATAATTTTCTCGACTTCTAGCAAATGCTTGGCACGGGTTATTAATACAAATTTTATTATTCTAGTTCTTTATAAATTCGAGACACGTAAGCGTTATTCTAAGAAATTAACTCATTGTCTGCACGATTTTAACAGCCATTGGAATAACCAGTTTTACACAGCGTTGAATCGACATTCATTCTTTAATCCAGAATTGTGGACGGTAGGTACATGGTAATTTTTATTTGTTTTTGTACTATGTCACAATGACCGATTTTATCCAAAGGTAAACTGGTAGAGAGTGTCTTGTAGCATTAAGCCTGCCTCCACCTATGTGCCACCACCGTAAATGAAGTTAATAAAATAATGATGATGAAGAGGGATTGGAAAGGATCGATTGATGGTGTGAGGAATTATATGAAAGAAAAAGGATGATAGCTTGACGGTTGACTGAGGAGAATGGAAGAAAAAAACGTGTTACGCCGACCCCAAGCAACATCGGACAAGGCTCTTTGAGGAGTGGCTAGAGAGGCGCCACAGCGCCCTCACCTTTCGCCTGACGCAGGTTCTGACCCGACACGGTTGATTCGGGGGGTACCTGCACCGAATCAGGCGGGAGGAAACGCCCGGGTGTTGGATGGGTTTTAGTCAGTACAAGTCTAACACGACGCGGAAGGTGTCATTTGATGACTTCCGTGGCTGTAAATGAAGTTTAAATAAATTGTGTGTTATGTGGTTGTTAGTAACTGCAATCAAGTGATACTCTTTCTCTAGAACACAACGTTTAATTCACACGATTAATTAGTAAACGCATTCTAAATGCTATGAGCCGATTAACATAAAGATGCTGCTCATTCTCCTTATACTTAAGAGTATCCATGGAGTTTCTTGCCCATTCTTCTCCACGTTCATCCACATTTTGAAATTGGCTACTAGCTTCAACTTTCTAACTAACTGAACGATTCCTCTACAGTTCAAAAGGTCCTGTCTTCTTCGTGTCGCTGGCACGACAATTTTTATATTTTGTTAGCTCAGAACTTCGCTATTTCCAGAGTTCCTGTAAAATGTAATCTAAATAAAAGCTTTTATTTAGATTACATTTTATTTATTTTCGAGCCGTTTGGGTTTGAAACTCTCGGGCCGTGGGGTCCGAGTGCTTATAGCCTATTTAAGGATATTTCGAAACGCCTAGTTGGCCAGAGGCTAAGTTTTGCCATACAACGAGGCAACGCCGCCAGTCTCTTGGGCACATTACCAGCGGACAGCGTTGAGGAGGAGTTTTTTGATGCCCTTTTATAGATTGTTGTTAGGTTATTTATTTTAGTTTATTTGATAGTTTTAAATTAATAATATATACAGGGTGTAAATAGACCCTTCACGAAGCCGTCAACCAAGCATTCTGTACATGAAATAAAATATCACTGCGCAAAAAGAATTACTGGGAAATGAAATTTTTTTTTGGAACTATAAAATAATCTGATTTTTGTAGCGCGCAATAGGTTGCGCGCAAGCGACTGTTCTAATGTGTGCGTTGTGCGTGCCTATACGGACACGGCACACTGCACACAGCCGTCGGCGGCGCGGCGGCCCGCCGCCTCCGGCCTGTCGGTAGAGAACCAACGCTACGCAGCGTACTTAGTGTACTTACCTAGCAAAAAGTATTAGGTAAACTAAACCCGATTAAACTACTTACACGAAAAGATACTTGTTTGAAAGTAGGTGCCTACGTACCTACTGCCCAACGCTTTGTTGTCATCTACCTAGCTGATCTAGTATCGGTGGCCACTGCACGAGAAAACGGACGCGTAAAGCGTGCGTCTGTCTATTCAGCATAGGGCCTCGAATGACCTCGATCGTAATTCCATAGGCCATACCGCAACAGTTAAACATGTACTTACGTATTCCTGCGATAAATACTGATCATCCGAGAACGAGACCAATCATCTAAAACACACTCGCTCACAAACACAATGCACTCACAATAGCAACACTCTTCTACTATCACCTCTCTAACGTAATCAGTATCACACAACACGAAACACGCACGATTATGGTATTGTACTGACATGAAGGTAAATAAAAAGTTGCGCAATAAAAAAACACATGCACACTCGACGGCGCATGAAACGGAACTAATAAAAGTAAAAAATAATAATCCTTATAAACTTCTTGAAATAAAATTTCTTTGGCGAGGCGCGGCAATCGCGGCATCTTTGAACTTCGACAAAGACGCACGCCGACTCGCCACCGGTCAAATTTTTTCATTCGATTTTGAACTTAACAATCAACATCTTATGGTTTAAAATCATTTGAAGAAATTTGAAATTTTTCCCAATCAACCTTGAACCTAATGCTTTAGTGATAAAGTTGAAAATCTATTAAAGAAATTGCCCAGCGCCGGAGCCGGCGCGGCGGCGCCGCGAAACCTAGTCCTCTGGCTATCATCATCGTCCTCATGATTGTGGTCTTCGAGGGATTCGCACTGTGCTAACTACGAAGTCAATTTACGTGCTACTTACAAATGTTTCGTACCTGTACTGACCTGTAGGTATGTTAGTGTAGCTAAAATTCCGTATTTCCTTGACAAGCGAAATGACAAGCGATTCTAAAATCAATAAGAGCATTGTCTTTGAGTTCGTAGCTTTCTTAGTTAAGTAGCTAGTAACAGTACCTGTGAAAGCTTCTAAGATGCAAGCACAATCACGATCTTTTAATAAAAAAAGAAATCGTTCAATCTCACACTTTGCGAGAAATTGCTAAACATTTTCACTAAGGCGTTTATTGTTTGGTAAAATAAAGTACAGTTTATTTAAAAACCTGCTTTAAAAATTATTTTATTTGAAGTAAGTTAAAAAACATGAGTGTTATTGGTATTAACTGATTAAGGAAACAGATAAATTCTCAGCTAATTGTGTAGTTAGATCAAATGAGGCATATCTGCTTACTAAGCGCCTGTGAAAAGACGTATCGCACATGTTTTTATGTGCGACAGATTATTTCCACATTTGTCAAGGAATTTCAAGACTTATCTTTGGGTTGTGGTATGACTTTTAATTACAAATTATTCTTTAGGCAGGATTCAATTATAACATAACATCGCGCCTGTAGTCCCCGAAGGCTGAGGCAGGCGTGTACCGAATAGAACATTCGCAAATTGTGTTTTAAGTCCCAATGATTATAAAAATAATTTGACATTTTGTTTGCAAGAAGTTACGACTTTAGTTTTTAAATGAATGAATTAAACTTGCGGTATCACAACAATCCGGAGACTAAACTTACGTGTGTAATATCGTAGAGCAAATAACACATAATCAATGTTTTTAAAAGACATCTGAAATAAAAAACTACTAAATGCAAACATAAAATGTCCTTTAATCGATCAGCTGAGTGCGCGGGTACCTATTCTAACACGGCCGCTCGCATTTATGCGTTGAACTCGGAATGACTCGAGGTTAAATGCGAGCAGCTGGTGCCGCGCGCTTGTGTGCGTGGAACAAACTCGCGGCTTTGTCAATGTGGGTGAGCGCTTGCGTGCATTGCATTGCATCGTAACAACTTCAAACGCGTAATTTGTTAAGAAAATTTTAAAATTTTACTAATGTTTATTTGGAAGAAAAATTTGTGTTAATGCATAGAATTCGATGTTGCAAAAAAGTAGAAAAAAAAATGGACACTTTGACCTTCAATATCTCCAGAACCTGTGGTTTCCCAGGTATTGTCTAGAAGGAAAAAATGATCCCAATGATGGGCAGAATATGTGGTTTTCGTTTTCGTTAAGGGTCTTTTTACACCCTTTATATAGTTAGTTTATTTTGTGCGTACTGAATAAAAGTCTAGAATAAAAAAATAAAAAGCTTTGAGTTTAGGTTTACGACAACACCCACTGGACTATAGGGCGTAGCCTTATCTTGACAGAAATCGCAAATGTGCACTTTGAATTAATAAAGAGGAATCCATTTCCTCGGAATCTATTTTTGTCGGCTACCACCTACGTCTGAACCTGACCTACCTCACTTACCAACTTACTTAGTGTTATGTTCTTATTTGTGAATATACAGGTGGCTGCAAACTATCCTATACAGGATTTAAGGGACAGCCCTCCACAAACTGATGGGGTGAATTCAAAATATCATACTAAGATGACCGGTACAAGAAATTATTTCAGGAATGTTATGAGAGTCCAATAAATTTGATTTGTTTTATTTCCTCATACGCAATGTATCGTTACCGTGGCAAAACGCACGTAGCGAACGGCAAGCGCGACGACGAGTTCGAAGAACTCTGTAGCTAGGCAGGAAGTGAATAGCTAATTTCACGCGTCGTTCGATAGATTATTTCAACAACCTATGTTGGATTTTGATTTTAACCGTATAATTTACATAAATGGAGTGCTGCGTACAGGGAATGTAATTTTTCATTGAAGTAAAGGAAGAGTAACTGATTTTTTTTTTAAGGAGCTGAATACACCCTGTCAGTTTGTGGAGCGCTGTCCCTTACACCCTGTATAACTCATGTCGCTTGTCAATTAAAGTCAGTGTGGTGTAGTACTAGCTAACCGTCGTGTCGTTTCACTTGTCCCTACGCTCGCATACATATCAGTGGCGACGAGGATGGGATACAGGAAACTCAGTCATAATAACAAGTGATAAGCACCATGAGAATTATAACCCTGTCTAAGGTCAAAGGTTACTGGACAGTTTTGCCCTATTGTTTACCTTCCAGCAGCACTACTCTGCACAAAATGTAAAAATCAATCTTCGACTGCCGACCGGGCGCGATTCGAAACGTTCTTCACTTATTTTTTTATTTCTTTTTGGTACCTATATTTCCTACTAGCTTTTGCCCGCGGCTTCGCTCGCGTTAATTTAGAATTTGACAATCAATTCGGGTTGTACTCTGCTTGTAAGAATATAATAAAATTCAATCATGATTCGAAAGCCACATTGCGACATCTATTATCATAAAAACATTATTATTGTTTTCCGCGGGAACAGTACATTTTTTCGGGATAAAAGGTACCCTATGTCGATTTCTGTAGACCAGACAACGTATTCGGAAAATTTCAGGATGATCGGTTCAGTGGTTTAGGCGTGAAAAGGTAACAAACAAACTTACTTTCGCATTTATAATAATAGTATGGAAGTATGGAAGTATGGATAATGTCCAAGCATTGGATGTTGCTCGGCTGATCAGCATCATTAGCCTACAACAGTCCACTGCTGGGGACATAGGCCTCTTAAATCGCACACCACATAACTCGATTCTCGACAACTCTCATCCAGTTGCTACCAGCCACCCTGCGAAGATCGTCGCTCCACCGAGCCTGAGGGCGTCCCATCTTACGGTTGCCGATTCGCGGTCTCCACTCAAGAATACATCTACCCCAACGGTCATCGGTTCTACGGCTATAATATGGCTGGCCCATTGCCACTTCAGCCATTTCATTCATTCATCATTCTTCTTCAATCATTTCATTCTGCTGATATTCTGGTAATAATATTTTCTGTAATTTAATCACCAGTATTTCGCTGTAAATACCTACATAATTAAATTAAGGTACTAAGAACTCCCGACTAATAACTAAGTATTATAATTGTATGTTGTATGAATATGTGTTCATAATAATAATTATGAGCATGAATATCATTACATTATAAATTATCATGACCTCAACGTTTTGCATTATAAATAGGAACGAATGTGTTATTTTTGAAGCATGGCTTTCCGTTATTTTATAAATGTTATTTTTAGCCATTTGAATCATCAGCTGTCGCGCTTGTAAAAATAACGAATTGGAATATCAGCCATTTTTATTATATTGTTTTTTTTGTACCGTGTTCGCCGTGGTGTCCTATCAATCAGTATTGTTTTAATCTTATTCCAAAATAGGAATGGGATGATGAATGAAGAAATGGAAGAAGTTCATTAACTTCATCCATAAAAAGCGGCTTTAAAAAAAAAGTAAAATTGATTTTTATGGCATCGGATAGCTTATATAAACACGCATCTAACGAACTAAGCCAAATAGCAGTATCTATTTTAAAACATTAAAAAAAACCTTATAAGCAAAAAACACAATCCGTAATAAAGGGTGTAAAAAGACCCTTAACGAAAACGAAAACCACATATTCTGCCCATCATGGGGATCATTTTTTTCTTCTAGACAATACCTGGGAAACCGCAGGTTCTGGAGATATTGAAGGTCAAAGTTCCAATTTTTTCACAAGTTTTTTTTTAAAAACCACTTTTTAAGATTTTAACTGTACTTTAATTAACTCCATGACCCATAAACTATTCAAAGCATCCATCAGCACTAAGTTTTGAGTGCGTAACATTAAGTTTTACCGTGAAACGTGATTTTTCACACCAAAAAAAAAAGTCGTTTCCCAGCAATAATTTTTGCGTAAAGTTACTTAGTTGGATGTACAGAATGCTTGGTTGACGGCTTCGTGAAGGGTCTGTTTACACCCTGTATGTATTCCAAACTATACTAAGCTTCAATTTTCTTTTACTTTTTTCGGCCTTTACTTGAGATACCGCTTTTGCATTTAGCACGGCACTGAAGCCCCCTAAGTTTATTCCCTAAATCTGAAATTCTGTGATACATGAGTTTTAAAATAAATTCGCTGCGGTCTGGGGAATATCCCAATTCCGATTCAGGTTATGATTCAGATTTGAGAAACCAATGTCGCGTCATTCTGTTTCAATCATTAACTTATGATTTGGAAGTCAAAAATTGTACACAAAAATAAACGGCTTAAAGGCCTGGCTGTACTACAGAATACATAATCATCTGCCTAGCCTTTTCCCAACTATATTGGGGTCGGCTTCCAGTCTAACCGGATGCAGCTGAATACCAGTATTTTACATGGAGCGACTGCCTATCTGACCTCCACAACCCAGTTAGTACTTGGTAATACGATAACCCTACCTAACGACTGTCAAAGATCTACAAATGACACCCGGGACCAACGGCTTAACGTGCTTTCCGAGGCACGGAGGAAACTCGGTATGTAATGGGTGGTCACCCATCCACAGACCAACCTAGGCAAGCACGGCTTAACCTAAAGATTGACCCGAGCGGCTGTTATTATTTAGCCGCGAGCTCCTCAGAATACATAAGAGTACTAGAAAATTAAATTAATAATGATTAAATGAAGGACGCTTGGCAGATTGGATTAATGCTCATCCTTCTAAACTAATGCGCTTGAATGAAAAGACCGGATACAACAATGTTTACCTATGTAGATGAAATAATTGCAGAATAAACTTTCGAAGTACATAAGAATGCATAATAATATGATTGCAAAGACATTTGTATATAGGGTGACTGGTAGTTAGTGACCGATACTTAAACACGTGATTGTGCTCATGATAACAAACAACTTTCCCAAAGAAACATTTTTTTTACTCATTTACTTTTATCACAATAAAACTTACGAAGCGGGCTTGCTAGCCGCGCGGGTGCTCTACCTACCCAATGTTGCACGGTACGATAGTAATGAGACAGAACGACGTCACGCGGCTAACAGCTGATAGCTCAAAGTCGCGCGTGCAAGTTTCCTACGGCTGTTGTGTTATTGTGATAAAAGTGAATCAGTATAAAAAAATAAATTGTTCATCAAAAGAAACTACAGCTTGTTTAAAAAAAAAATATGTCAATGGCAAATAGCCAACCGTATCTAATAAAGTGAATTAAATAGTAGTAAAATATTTTATAGATACACCAGTAGTAATAAAACCAGTATTAGCTGCTACTGTTGCTGCTGCAATTGAAACTCCGTCATTTTTAGATGTTTGACAGTCGTTACAGGTAGTCAGTGGGCCGAAAGTCTGACAACCAGTCTTACCAAGGGGTACCGTACCGTGCCGGGGCTGCGGGACTGTTCGAAAGAGATACCGTGGCCCTGGAACACAAAGGGCAAAGAAGGAACTTGGATGGGTTTTAGTCAGTAAAAGTCTGACACTCCTTCCCACTCCGCCCAGAGCGGGGGGGGGTTATTTCATGATTTCCCATCCGAAAAAAAAGGGGTACCGTATTACCCAGTACTAACTAGATTGTGGAGGTCAGATAGGCAGCCGCTTCATGTAAATTATTGGTATGCAGTTGCATCCGGTATGACTGGAAGCCGACCCCAATAGGGCTCGGCATATGAATTGAAATTCCTTACTAGGAATGCTTAATGCTACAGTGTTACCATCGACATACCGTCGATTGTACGTATCTACTTTAGGTAGTAAAGTAAATGACTCTATAGAGTCCAAGCTTACGTGGCAAAGTCATTTTGAATTACATTTTGTCCCTGATGACTGACAATCCCTTAAGTGTCCTAAAAAGTAGTTAAGTGTTTTTTGCAAATTAATTAATTAATTAATGGGGTCATTCCATCGTCGACCTCATGACTGTGTCCTCAGGACAAGATTGAGGTCAAGAGTAAGCCGATTTAAAATTTTAAAAAGAAAATATTCGGGATTCGTAACCATGTTTTTTTTATGTATGTCACCGCACTTCGGGGAACAAATGGCTTCTAAGACACAGGCTTCTTGCCTAGTTTAGAAGTCAAACGTTCATTTACAAATTGTCTCTGTTGTTCAACTAAATCCTGTCACTAAATCGTATTTTTTGGTTTTTGTTTTCAAATAAAACAATCTATTATTATTTTATTACAAATATATTATAATGTAGTTAACCTAACTACGTATATAATATTATAAATGCGAAAGTAAGTTCGTTTGTTACCTTTTCAAGCCTAAACCACTGAACCGACATCCTGAATTTCTGCATATACGTTGTTAGGTATACTTACCTACAGAAACGGACATAGGGTACCTTTCATTTCTAAAAAAAAGTACTGTTCCCGAGAAAAACAACAATAACTTTCTTATGATAATAGATAGCGCCACGTGTCTTTCGAATCATGATTGAATTATATTATTACAAGCAGAGTACAACCCGAATTGATTGTCAAATTCTAAATTGCAATGCTTGTAAAAGGCTGCTAAGTCATAGTACTAAGATAACATAACACCACATAGTTCACTTAATTCGCAATAAATGTTTTGACTTTGACTTGGACTAAATTAACGCGAGCGAAGTCGCGGGTAAAAGCTTGTACAATATATAAATGTTTTCTGAACACTACATCACATTTCCGACCATCAGCAGAATTCGACGTTTCCTTAATTTAAAAGCTATTTTCGCTACAAATAACGATTGTAACTCGGAGACAGGATCTTTTCCATAAAAATATGAGTCTCAGTATACTATATTCGTAAAAACATGAAATTTTAATCACAACAGTAGGAGAAAAACACTTTAAAAAGTTGTTAAGTGTTTACATATTGGTGTTCGTGACTGTACAAATTGAGGATGGAAATTCAAAATACCGCACGGGAACCCGCCATTGGGTTTGCAGTCTTTATCTCAGAGCCGAGAGCTGAAAATCCAACAACACAATCAATGTATTTTTTATTGTTAACTTTATGCTACATCTTGACATTCTAGACACAAAAATAAAATCAAACTAACACGTCTAAATTATGTGTTAGTAAATAAATAAATGAACTGAAAACTACTTACTCTGCGACAGCAATTATTTTTATGATAGATACCAATGCCAAAGATATAAAAACGAATAGTCGAATATTTTCGGAATCAACTGAAAAAGAAATTAAAGCGTTTACTGAAATACTGAATTAAACTTTTCAATGGCGCTTATGTAAAATTTGCAGCAGTTTTTTCTTATGTATGTGTTTTTAAAATAACTGTTGGCTAGCAGAAAAGTATCACCATAAGCATAATATAACATCACGCCTGTAATCCCCGAAGGGTTAGGCAAAGGTGTACCTACACCCACACATCGACAGTAATTATGATTAAGTTCCATGTAATAGGGGGCGAGCCCATTTCCATGAACCGGACACAAATCCAGACTCAGACCTCTGAACGACTAAGAAAATCCTGACGGGGAAACCCAAGAACACCTTTCCCGTTCTGGGAATTGAACCCAGGGCCTCATGCTCAGCAGAGGCATTCACGGCGCCACGAGGCTTTTGACCTGCAGTATTATACATAGTTATGCAACTTCGTCATCAAATTTAAATAAACATCTCCTTAAAAATCGACAGTGGGTCAGAGTATATGTGGTTGCATAAACGCAAAACTGACTGGAATGAAGATTATTCACTTAAAACCTGTTCAAAGTAAAGTGAACGTGGGTTTCAGATTTAAGCACAAAATGAACGTACAGTCACGAGCGCCAATATGTATACACTTTCCTTTTAAAAGCAATTTTCCGAGAATTAACGATTGTAACTTGGAGATAGGATCTTTTTCATAAAAATATGAGCTCCAGAATACTATGTTAGTGACAACATGAAATTTTAATCAGAACAATAGGAGAAAAACAATTTCAAAAGTTGTGAAGTGTTAACATATTGGCGCTCGTGACTGTACTGTCTGCAGACAACAAAGAATTTTGTCCGATAAGAAGCACATGGTAACAGAACCGGTTTAAATTAGCCTTATCCTATTGAAAATATGAGGTAAGGTCGGATCGATCTATAGGTACGCTTGCCTAGGTTGGGCCTTGGATGGGTTACCACCCATTACGTACTGAGTTCGCTGTGTGCCTCGGAAAGCACGTTAAGCCGTTGGTCCCGACTGTCATTTGTAGATCTGTGGCAGTCATTAAAGACAGTCAGTGGCCTGAATGTCGGACAACCAGTCTTACCAAAGGGTATCGTATTACTCAGTACTAAGTGGGTTGTGGAGGTCAGATACGCAGTCGCTCCATGTAAAATATTGGTATTCAGCTGCATTCGGTTAGACTGGAAGACGACCCCAACATAGTTGGGAAAAGGCTAGGCAGATGATGATTCTATAGAAATTCCGTGCTGCTAGGCTACCTCAAGGTCAAAGAGTGACCACGGAAGACGGTCGACTGTAGCTACTATCAACAAATCTCCAGACAAGAATGAAGGATGTCGCACCTATAACATTGCACTGAAAAAATCGCAAAATTTCTTTCCCTTGCCTTTTTTGCATTGACTCGACACGAACAGCTGTGTGTAAAAAGAGCAATGAACTACATTGAACCGGTAAGGACCACCGACCTTGACTGGTCTTGTCGGAATGCAACCTTCTTTTATTAGTGACGTACCGTTTAACATCGTCAGACCGTGAACAAGCTTTGAAGGCTATTCTGACTCATTAGAGAAACGTCATAATGTTTGAAATAGTGACGTGAATATCCGTCTTCGCACTACTTTACGAGATTTTGTTTTACTACCGGTATAGGTATACTTTTTAGGAGTAGTACAGGTATACTTTTTTTTTTCGGATGGGAAATCATCAAATGACCTCTTCCGCTCTGGGCGGAACGAAAGGGAGTGTCAGATTTGTACTGACTAAAACCCATCCATGTTTCTTCTTTGCCCTTTGTATTCCAGTTCCGCGGTATCTCTTTCGAACAGTCCCGCAGCCCCCAAAAAACCTCGTTGGGTTGACGATGTCGTCAAAGGCACGGAAAATACTTGGATGAAGTAAGAACGGGGTTCTGGGCTTGCGTGCATGACAGAAGATAGGGGATGCATATATCCAGCGAAAGGACAATTCTAGGCTGAAATGATGATGATTATATGATGATATTTTAGAAGTGGATTAAAAGCGCTCAGTACCTACTCTGAATTCTTACGTCTTTTGTATAGGTGAAATGGGCTAGGTTTGGTCATCAACTATTACTGTTTTAGACCTAATACTACAAGCAAATATGACAATGTTTAAGATTAATCACTATCATTGAAAAAAAAGGTTTAAATCAATAAATCGTTTTTTTTTTTACACTAAGCTTTTTTAAACTATATTGCATGTGGCAACTAAGTGATAAGTTTTTAGCAACAAAATATATATTCCGGTTTGATAACATGAGTCTGTCCAGACAGAGGCGGCCAATTACAATAATTTGTCACCAATACTATATTTAGAATCGATGCAGACAGCAGGCGGTCTCAGTTTAATCGATTTATTAACATGGGTACTTGACAAGTAGTCTAACTCAAAGTTGATGTATTTTTGATAAATCATGGGCGTATATTGCATAAATGCATGCTTCTAAGCAGTGTAAATGGAGTTCAGTTCTGGTTTACTTGGTTGCTAGCCTGTATTCGGGTAGTCGAATGACTTTAAACTCGAATTCGGGCACCCGATGCATTTATTACACTAGTCATGGCAATGGAATACGAGCTAACGACTACGAGTTATTTGAATGAAGTTGTAGGAGTACTTGCATATGTATTCGAAACGATGAAGTCGAATGAGTTAATCCAAAGGTGGGCCTATGCGAACTCGTTCATTTACACTTGGTCGTTTGCTCGAACTCCACAGGCAATCGAATTCGGGCAAACGACCAAGGGTTATTGCGTCATTACTTATGTATAACTTATTATGGTTCATTCATATTTTTGGACAATACAATGCCCTTGATAAATGAATTTCAGGGGAGATAATACCTCTACAGCCTATTAAAATATCAGTGTTTCAAATACAAACATATCAAAATGATGTATAACATTAAAATACTAAATTAAAACAGATACGTGAAACAATATCTATGGTTAAACAGCCCACTACATCCTCCCTACATCCTGTTATTGACATTGTGCTATCTATATTTTATCATTGGTTTAAATAACTTAAATTAATAACCACACAAGGTTGAACGCATCGACACGATATTATTTTTAACGGTTATTAATTATAGAATTTGCAGTTGCCTTATTGTTACAGCCAATCCTCGCGTCCCTGTTACTAAAAGTCACCTACGACGGTCTTCAAATCGATGAGTCGTTTGTATTAGGCAGAAAGTGTTAATGGATAACAATATTATGGCAATAGATAGTTAATTAAGTCTTGAAAGGAGAATTCTGTATAATTTTATACTTTATATAACCTGTCTTGCCACTCAAGTAACTTAATTGAATTCTTTACAGTTTTCTTTACAGTTAAAATATCTGCATTTCTTAAAATTATTGCGAAGCAAACTTTCGTAACCGATTGCGGAATTCAGTCAGAGGTCAAGACGATGCCAAAACAGAGAAGCTGATGACAGTAATACACAACTTTATACGCTCCACACACATACATTTTGTGAATACATATTAGTTTATTTCATTTTATTTATGTATAATATGTGTATTAGTATGTACCTATTCCTATCAATTTCTATGTATATCAATTTATGTTAACAAAATGGTATTTTTCTTATTTATTTTTTTGTACTCTATCACAATGCTGTCCTATTTGACCCAAAGGTTGACTGGTAAAGAATGCCTTATGGCATTAAGTCCGCCTAAGTACTACTTTTGTACATGAAGTTTAAATAAATAAATAAATACATAAACTCAAGTCTTTTATCCATGGAGCTAGGCTATCCTTAGAAAGACTCCTTTTGCTTCATCCACTTTCATACATTTGATCATACACGCAAGCCAGTGGCGAATACTGCGCACCTGACCTTTCTGAAGACTCTTCTTTTTGCAAAATAGACTACTAGAGACCTTTTGGTTGGTAAACAGGTTGTGTAATTATCCACCTGATGCAGAAGTGGTTATACCCACTTATGACACGAAGGGAATGCACCGTGCTGGCCTTGGAGACCAAGTTAACAAGCATTTTGAGACAATTCAAATTACCAACTAAAAAAAGAATGAAGCTGACCCGCGCAACATCGTCTGCGTCACATAAGAGGGAGAACGGGTTAAGGAACAAATTTGCACCGTTTTGGCAACATTTTTCATTGCTGCTTCGCTCCTATTGGTTGTAGCGTGATGTTATATAGCCTATAGCCTTCTTCGATAAATGGGCAATCCAAAACTATAATAATTTTTCAATTCGAACCAAGATTTCCTGAGATTAGCGCGTTCAACCAAACAAACTCTTCAGCTTTATAATATTATTTAATTAATAATATTAAGTATAGATAAGGCCCACCTTATTATATTATATTTCTAACAACCCAGTGTTAGTAATTTCCCAGAAAAGCTCTTTCATCAAAGCTTTACTGCTATTTAAAGAAATGCAAGTATTTTTAATTATTTTAATGCAAAACCGTTGTCAAATCCTCTTGAAAGTGTCTCTTAATCATGTTTTACGGTACCCTTGGGGTAGCCTGGTCGGAATCACCTACGCTTTACCGTGACCACCATAGACCACGGTTCAAATGTCAGGGTTGTTTTATAGATAGTTCTAGCTTTAGCCCGCGCCCAGGAACGTTGGCACGATCCCGTGCATCCAAAGGTTCTTCAAAGTAGTCCTTGATAAAAACTAGATCATCGACTTCCAGTCTAACTGGATTCAACTGGATACTAGTATTTTACAGGGAGCGACAGCCTATCTGACCTCCACAACCCAGTTAGTACTGGGTAATACGATACCTCTTGATAAGACTGGCTGTCAGGCTTTCGGGGTACTGACTTCCAACGACTATCAAAGATCTATAAATGACAGCCGGGACCAATGGCTTAACGTGCTTTCTGAGACATGGAGGAAACTCGGTATGTAATGGGTGGTCACCCAACCACGGACCAACCTAGCCAAGCGTTGCGTAGCATCGACCCCCCGAGCGGCTGTTATTATTTAACTACGAAGTCCTCTAAAAGAACTAGATACCTCTCCTTTTTCCTAACCTAACTGGGTCCAGCCTATCCTTGTCCCCTGTGGCATATAAATCCCTACAGCCGTTGAGGCATAAAAAGGTGCCAGACAGACAGACCAACAAACATGCAGAGTTACTTTTTAATTTTTATTATTAGTAAGGAAGTATGGACTCATTTGTATGAAAGGGACACCAAGGAATTTTAACGAAATATTTACGTGCTGGTTAATTTTTGGAAATTAACCGTTTTTTTATTCACAGAATAACTGTGATTCAGTTTAATATAGTAAATTACGCGACAAGTTTTTTAGACAGTCTTCGATCTATTTAGGGGTGTTTAGGTAATTTTAACGAAATATTCACATGCGTTTTTGGCAGTTAATTGTTTTATTTACCTAATCTGAAATCCATAGCTCACGTAAAAGTAAGTGGCAAAGTTACATTCTGGAAGACTGTTTGCGAAACATTATGTCGCAAGAAGATGCAAGTCTGACCGTTCCAGCATATCTTTCAAGAAATATGTAGTTAGGCTAAATAGACAGCCAGCTATCTAGCCGTTTTGTGAATTTAACCCGATTATGACTACGTTTTTTTTTGTCTAGATTTAAATTCAAAAGTGTCAAGATAGCGTAAAAAAAACTGTTATTTATTTACATAAGTAGGTACCTTTCAACCGTCAGCCATCAATCTGACTAAACAAATACTGATAGAGGCCAGATGGTTTTTCAGCAAATATATTTGGCATGAAAACTTGGAAGCTGTGTAGGTAGATGTGGCGATGAGAGACCGCTTAAATGATACTATAAATATATGAAGAGATATGAAGAGTTGCAGATAGGACAACTGCCCTTCGGATAGGGACCCACTTTCTTTTCAAAAATGGCCAAAAACTAACAACGAGCTGTTCAGCAATGTTGATTTTCATCTCATCGCACGGAGCCTGAACCAAAATGCCTTAAACAGGGAACACTTGAAGATATGGTGGCCTTTCACTAAATGCCCTGCCCGAAGGAATCCTGTTGGAAACTTTTCACAGTAAACCCACTCAGCTATCAAGTTTTCATGCTTATTGAAAAACCTTCTGGGTTCCGGGGTAAATAAAAATAGTAGGTATTATTTACTTTTTACGGTTTTCCGATACTCGACCTATTTACTTCATTTTCGGTATATTCATTTGCCCTTATCTCTATCTCCTTTTACTAATAAAGGGTGTAAATAGACCCTTAACGAAGCCGAAAGGCACTTGTTCTCTACCGCTATTACGAATTTTTTTTTGTTGTAGACCATACCTGGAAACCTTTTATTTACGGAGTTATTAGGAGTCAAAGTTGCAACTTTTTCACAACTTTTTTTTTAAACACTAATTTTACGGTTATAACTTTACTCTAAATACCTTCAAAACCCGTTTACTATTCAATGCATTCATAAGCACAACCGTAAAAGGTAAATTTTCACCCCAAAAAAAAGTCGTTTCCCAGCAATATTTTTTGGGGTTAGTTTGGGGTTGGTTTGGGTTTTGTAGGGTTACTTAGTTTGATGTACAGAATGCTTGGTTAACGGCTTCGTTAAGAGTCCTTTTACACCATGTATAAAAATAGATGAAAATAATAGAAGTATTATATTTACCTCTTGGATGTACCACTCATTATCATCTTCCACGAACATTGGTTCACAAGCTTTCCCATAAAGCAAGTCAAAACTTTTCTTTTTCAAGTCCACTGTTTTTAGAAACCTTGATCTGTAATGCGTGTCTAAACCATGATTTAATAACACATCCTTGTCCATCTCCGTACAATTTCTTCCCACGCGAACAGATCCTAAAGGACAGCATTTTCTAAAACAATTTTTGGTTTGACACAAACACCCGAACGTCCTAATTTCACCATCAACTTTTTTTGTGTACACATATTTTGGCGGGAATTCGACGCCATCTTGCACTATCGAACCGTTCTCCAAACTTTTCGCGTCACTAATATCGACACTTTCAAAGTCTAAACACGGCTGTTCACTCGCGCACGCAGCTACGAAAAATAGAAGTAGTAGGAACATTTTTTTAGTCTGAGAAAAAATAGTTTTGATGCCAACGAATGCGTTCACGATCTAAAGTATTTGTAATCTGTGTTTGATACCGACGACCGGCTCATAATGTTATACGCTTTGCACTGACCGGCAAGCGAGCAACTTTTATTTATTTATATATGAAGTTAGTTAGGGCATGAATTCATTACAGGGAAAATTAATTGTTTCCGATCGTACCCTTGTGTGGCGTTCACATTGTGCTCCCGAAATAAATTTAGTTTAGTAGGTCAACTTTTTCAAGGAAAAATTATGAGTAAAATATTTTTACCGTTGTAATTATTCTAGTTTGGTAGTCTCGCCCCGTTTATCCGTGCATATTTTTGCCACTTGTGTAACGATATTTATGATCTATTTTTCAAGAGCAAACTGAAAAGCTTGGCGCAATTTGTTGAGATTGAACATGTGTTAATAAACATATATTATTTACTTCGTTTATTTATTATTCTCACATACTTTTTTATATTTCTTTATAAAATATTATTAAAAAAACATTCAAGATTATAAAAATAGTTTGCAATGATGTCGGGAACAAGTTCCAAACTACCGGCGATTAGAGCTACAGAGACAGGAACCTCCTCAAAATGCGAGCCGTATCAAGGAGTACTGCCTTCTGAATCAGGTCCTTTTACAGCTTCACGAGGTTCTCGTCATGTGGGAAGGTAACATGTCTTGAACTGTATGTCTGCCTGTATAACTCAAAGACAGTGTAATAATAGAGTGTCACAATGACCACGGGGGCTGGCATGTTGATCATTCATATATTATAATTGTCAATGCAAAGTAAGGGATGAGAAGCTTGGGTTAAACTGGATAAATACTTCGGGGCTGATCAGACTACCCCACTAAATGCAAAATACACTACGTTTTATGATATTTATTTCATCACCACTGCTCTCAAAACAGTGAAGGGTAACATTGTGAGGAAACTGGCATGTCAGAACCAAAAATCCGAAGACATGTGACATCTACCAACCCGCATTGGGCCCGCGTGGTGGATTATAGCCCATTCTCTCTCATAGAGAGGAGGCCTTTGTACCAGCACAGCAGTGGGAATATTATATTATGCTGATTATGCTTTGCAAGATTGCAATATTATATATTTTTTGATTATATTTTAATATTTTTTACGTTAAGCCGTTGGTCCCGGGTGTCATTCGTAGATCTTTGACAGTCGTTAGGTAGTAAGTGGCCCAAAAAGTCTGACGACCAGTCTTACCAAGGGGTATCGTATTACCCAGTACTAACTGGGTTGTGGAGGTCAGATAGGCAGTCGCTCCATGTAAAATACTGGTATTCAGCTGCATCCGGTTAGACTGGAAGCCGACCCTAATATAGTTGGGAAAAGGCTAGGCAGATGATGATTCTTTGCAAGATTGAGAGATTAAATTTGGCACGCTGATCTACTGACGGGGCCCAATTACGGGGAACGTTTGACCAATTATAAATGCCTCATATTCTTCTACTAAATTGATAATCTAATAACAATATTATTCAATGACAAAGTAACTCCACCTGTCTGTTTCCTTTATACGCGGCCGAAGGTAAACCATGAGTTCCGAGACCTGGATTAGCACATAAGGTATAATTATGTATTTTTCTCTCCAGCAGTTCTCTCCCGAGGGATTATTGTTTGTCTGCGACGCGGGTGAAGCCTGGACAAAAAGCGAAGCGTAAGAAGGCAACTATTTTATAATACAGGAAATGCTGTATTATAAAATACTTGCCTTTTAAGAAAGAATCTTACTAGTATAATTTTACTACTATTATAAGTAGGAAAGTTTGTGAGGATGGATTGATGGATGTTTGTTACTCTTTCACGCGAAAACTACTGAACGGATTAAGATGGTATTTGGCACACAGATAGTTTATAACCTTGATAAACACATAGGATACTATTTATCTCGGTAGTACGATTCTGTGGGACAATAACCGAACTCCACGCGGACGAAACGGCGGGCATAAACATAAAATATTGTTGTTTTTCTTCATCTATGTATTTTTATACTTTACTTTGTATTTTTTTTTTGGTATGTATGTATTTATTATTATATTTTATTTTTGGAAATTCTCTGTACTATTTCATCTACTGTTTTGTCTCTGCATCACCCTGAGGTAGACTGGTAGAAAATGCCCAAGGCATTAAATCCGCCTTTGTACATTAAGTGCATAAAGTTTTAATAAATAAATAAATAAACCAATACATCATTATTATTCAAGATATACATTGCCAATCTGTGCACATAATCAGCATACTATAACGATTGTCAGCCTCTGTGCATATAGTAAATATGCTTGTCAGTAATTCGGTATCCTTACAGAATAATGCGGATTTATTTGTGTCATTTATTTTGGGTTTTCCTCGACTGCTTCTAGGTACAAATACATATATAGTTGTGAGTCATTGAACTTAGGTATATCTGACAGATTTTTTCCTGGATTAAGGTACATTACCTACAAAAATATTAATTAATTACCTATAGAAGTAATGATTGACTATTGTGTTTTTTTTAAGCTTTACCTTTTGACAGCTATTATTATTTTTCTCTGTTGTAATTTTTGTTAAGGTTATAGAGATGCTATCTCGGTTGAACCGATGACCAGCACGCGTAGAAACGGGTCTTATCGACGGAAGAATTGACAAAATGACAGATTTCTTTTGTTGCACGCGTAGCATGACCACCGTAGAAACGGGTTTCTTTGACGCAAGAATCGACAAAATGACAGATTGTGAAAAGAAATCTGTCATTTTGTCGACACAATCTGTCATTTTGAAAGGGCTACCTGCCCTGCATATTTAAAAGAATGGATAGCAAGATTGATGAAAAACAAAGACATTCAAATAAACTAGCTATAGACGGGACAAGACTAAGAAAGCGCGATATGTCGCCTTCTCAAAAAAAAAAGGTCGCATTCATATGACACAAATACATTTAAATATTTCCGAGCTATAGACGGGTCATGACGAAGAAAATTGTAATCCAAAATTTGTTACTACTTAGTAACATTTCGTTCTGTCTAGTGTCATCTGTGTCATACGCCCGCTTGTCAGGTAGCATTCGTGTGTCAAAATCGAATATATTCAGATTGAAAATTATTGTATGACAATATTCCCAATGTCCTCTCTATATGTGTTTTAAATCTATTTGATGAAAAACAAAAAATAAAGCCGGTCCATTACAGAGACGAGCTTTAACCCTATTTATGTATGTTGCCCCAACTGGACCAACTTTTTTGTCAATCCTGATTAATATTTTTTTTTTAAAGTCACATTGTGTACGCCGCTTATACCTAAGCGGAACTAATTTAAATATGGTGTCGAAATGTACTAAATTGGCCGAATTATAATGTGACAACACCTGAGGGAACCACGATATACTGTTAGTATTTGCATAAGGCGTATTCTAGCTCACAAATGAGTAAATATTCCATTTTGCAAAAACTACTATTTCCTGATGTATGCAAATATAACACACACCTCATATATTATCTCCAAGAGCTGTCTATCACAATAATTTGCTGGGCATACCAATATTTGTTCCACGCGGGAATCGCACCCACGATACGTTTCGACAATCGTTCAACCACCTGCACCAATCGCACGATAAAATGAATGCGAGTCACAATATAATCTTGTAAAATGGCAATGCTAATGTTAACAACGGGATCTGAATCGAAAATTATCGCCTCGTCAAAATTAAACTCCAAACCTCGTGGAAAAACCCTGGAAAATATCTGTCTATTTAAAAAGGAGGCTGTCTGCACGCGTCGCTCGTAGCTGAGAGGCTGACCTGACGTACGTATCTACAAGGCCCTTAAACCGACCCTTCACGATGCCGTCAACCAAGCATTCTGTATATTAAAATAATTAACTCTACGCAAAAATGATTGCTGGCAAACGAATTTCCTTTTTGGGGTTAATAATCACGTTTTAAGGTAGCGCTCAATGTAACGCACTCAAAGTATTATGCTGAAGGATGCATTGAATAATACATGGGTCGTAGAGTTATTTAAAGTAAAGTTATATCATTAAAAACTTGTGAAAAAATCATAACTTTGACCTACAATAACTCCGTAACTAGAATGTTCCCAAATATGAACCAGAACAAAAAACGATCGCAATGACGAGGAGAACAGGAGCCATTCAGCTTCGTTGAAGGGACTTTTTACACCCCTTATGTGATAGATGACCTAGACGCGCATCACGAAGGCTGGTTCGAGGTGGCGCAGGAGAAGAGTACCTGGAAGGATAAGGGGGAGGCCTTTGCCCAGCAGTGGGACATTCATGGCTATTAAAAAAAAAAAAAAAAAATGTGATAGATTATTATCATTCATCGGGAGACTGATTTCGAATCACAATCCCATTCCATCTAAACATGATTAGGCTGCCATCTTGGTTTTTATCCCAGTTCCCGGGCTATACTGATATTCACAGTTAGACCCATCAGACATTCGACCTTCTGATTAACCCATGAGTAATTTATAGTCAGCTGGTTAGTCAGGATATTAAAATAGCTATATACCTGCTAGTGCATACACATAGGTAGCTATAATTGTTTTCCATGACGTAGTACATAGCTACTTAGGTAAGCACTTTTATGCAAAGTTCCTTTGTGATTCCTAGACATTATATGCAATCACTAATGTAATTGTGATAAATATGTTGATTGTGATAACTAAACACATCGAACTCGTTTAAACTTATGCATTTGCCCCGTGCAATAAATAGCTAACATTAAGGTACTTTTCTAAGATGTTTTTTGACGTAGTTACAGGGTGTAGCGTAATTAATGGATAACCCTGTATCTAAGGGTGGGAGACCCCAAGCACTATAATATTAAAAAAAAATGAAGCCCCGGAATCGATGAGTAAGCGCAATTTTTCGTTTTTAATTTTTTCTTGAAATATTGACACCTTTGGTCACTGCCTCGGCCACCGTGTTCACAAACGAAGGAATTTTCTCTATGACTGTGATTTCTGCATAATATTTTTAAATGAACGTGGTATAACATGTGTATTAGAGTTTTAAAGTACCTCTTTTTATATTATGGTGAAAAAATTGTGTATCTTTAAAAAATTGTCCTAAGTTTGAGTTCACCTGGTGTAAAAAAAAACCATGGAAATCTAGCTGCCCATATTTTTAGAAACTTGTCTACTTGTTGCAAATCTAATTTGAGTTTCTTTGGGAAAGTTGTTTAATAAAACGGGTAGGCTCTCCATGAAATCTAAGAAAACCTACTAATCGGCTCAAGACCAAACTTAGCGCCATCTCGCTTCAAAGTCTTTAACAAGTATCTCTGTGGCAGCTGAATGAAAGTATCAAACACGCAGCGCCATCTACACGGAACTAATTAGTCAGTTATCTTATTCATTCAGACCGTTTTCAATTGTTGGATCGTATATATCAATCATTGGAGTGAGAGCAATTTGTCAGATATTGCAAAATATGTAATTCGTGGACTGTAGTCATCGTCTCATCTGCCTAGCCTATTCCCATCCATGTTGGGTCGGCTTCCAGTGTAACCGGATGCAGCTGAATACCAGTATATAACAGTATTTTACATGGATCGACTGCCTATCTAACCCCCACAATTAGTGCGGGGTAATACCATACCCCTCGGTAAGACTGGTTGTTAGACTTTCGGGTCTCTGACTACCTGTAACGACTGTCAAAGATCTGCAAATGACCGCCGGGACCAATGGCTTAGCGTTCTTTCCGAGGCACGGAGGAAACTTGGTATGTAATTGGTCACCTATCCATGGACAAACCTAGGCAAGCGCGGCTTAACCTAACGATCGACCCGAGCGGCCGTTATTATTTAGCCACGAGACCTCGTTGAGCTACCCCATCGAGGTCTTGTGATATATTAGATAAATAAAGTTCTATTGAAAAAAAGAAGACATGTTTTTTTTCTAATGGTGCTCAAGATACTGGCTGTACATAGTTTGAAACTAACTTTACCTCTACATTGTATCCTCTAAACGATTTCACTTTACTTTCCATGACGTGTAAACAAAATAAGAAAAATAACAGAATAGGGGTGTTGAAAGCACTTTTAATTTAGAGTTAACCCATTATACGAATTGTTTGTGTTGCTTTGACCGCTTAGCGCGCTTTGCATAATTAATTTGTAGGCATCTACACCGACCAACCTGGCGACTGATACAGTACAAACTTATACAGAAATCCCAGTCAATTCCGTCCCTCAAACTATAAGTTTCATCCCGTCATCGAAGGACGGAAAGTTATGTAGCGACATCTAAAACGCCACTAGTAACCATGCATTACACCTACTTCACGCTAATCCTAAATCGCGTAAGCAGAGTATTCCGCGAGATCAGAACATTATCAGCCCCAGATCTAGAGGGGGGCAAACCGGGGCACCCGCTCTGGGCGGCAGTTTCAGGGGTGCCAAAATAATCATAATAATAGTATGATTAAAAATAAAAAAACTTGCTCCACAAAGCGCTTACCATACGGAAGCCTGGTTGGCAAATAGTAAAAATACAAATAAAATAAAATAAAAGAACAAAAGCCAATACAAACTATTGCCATGACTTACTTTTTTCCTTTCGCCAGAAATGAAACCTAGGATATATGTTAGAGGAGAAAAAAAATTTTGAAATCGGCACAGTAGTTTATGAGTTTATTCATTACAAACATACACACACACAAAAATATAAATCTTTCCTCTTTATAATATTAGTAAGATAATAGCTATCGTAGACCACAAGTAGTACCCATGATAAGGAAATTCTTATTGAAATGTAGAAACCCGGAAATAAACTGACATGAAAATCAAAATATTTTATTTCACATAGGCCTACATAGGCACTTATAAAACGTCAAAAAAAGGTGCATGATCGGGTTGGTCGTTTGTCTTGACCTTGTATGATGGTCCTTCTGCGGACTACTTTATAGTAATACACTAAAACAACATTTACAGTTGATCAGAGTGCTTTTACGGTATATACAGTAATTGATAAGACGATTTTTTTAAACCAACTTCTTGGTATATTTTTTTTTTAATCGTCGTAGTATTAGTAGGCACTCTGCATACAAGTAATCTAGAATCTAGGTAGTACCCGCAGACTGGTTAGATTATCGTCGATTAACACTGTGATCAAACAAAATCGTATTTTTTAGTGATCGCCGCGAGTGGCCATAAAATAAGATGTTTACATGTGTTGGCTACGATCTATCATTTTAGTCTATTGATGTCCACCAAAGACCGATTTTAACCTTGGTAATTCTCGGCCTCTAATTGATCTTTATTTCTTTGCATTTATGGTCTGTGAGGGAAGAGAGGCTGCACCTGTGCTTGCGCATAAACGTATGCACTATTATTGGTTTCCTGCGTCTATAGCTAGTCTACATTAAGATTGGCAGCCAGGACGGAAAACGGGCAGGAAGACTATATCAGCGTATGGCTTTTTTGGCGATTAAATGACTGATGACATACACTGATGATAAGTAAGTATGTCTTATTTTATTTTTTTGTTTTTTTCTTTCTATTTAATTTTGTTTTATTGTTTTGTCCTGTGCGAGTCAAATAAATACTATTTCTTTCTTTCTTACATTTTTAGGTGGTCACGGTCTGTAAACATTTGCGTAAAGGCGCAAACACACCGCTGCGCACGGATAGGCTACGCACGTGTGTTAAGCTTCTCTTTGCAAGACAATGTATGTGATTGTGTCCACTACAAACCACGGACACGCTATGCATAAAATGACGTCATTATCACATGCGTGGATTGCTCGAATAAGGCGCTCACATAACGCTGTCAACGCCATGCACGATGTGCACGCGGTACACGCTATACATGAATAATAACCCACGACTATGCCGCGATTGGCCGTGCCGTGCACAGCGTGCACCGCGGTGGGTTTGCGCCGTTAAAGTATAAAAAAAATAAAAAAATACGTGCGAAATTAACCATATAGCGCAGACAGTAGCGATCGAGTAAATCTGTAAACCCCTTTACACAAGAAGAGAACAATGACTCATACTTTGTATCAGCACTTGATATTCATAAGCTATTGCTACCGAACACAATTACACAATTACTATGCAAATATTATACAAACAATCGCACCTACTAAGATGAAAAAACAAACAATGGCTGCCAAAATAATTATGTACGACGCTAGCACATCAAGCTACTACAATCTGCCAAATTTCTTTAATAGATTTTCAACTTTATCGCTAAAGCATTAGGTTCAAGGTTGATTGGGAAAATTTGACAGTAGCTTAGCTTGCTATGCTGGCTTCTGTTCTTCAATGAGTTTTACAAGAAGTCTCGTCAAGGATTCTTAATGTTTTTGCACTCATCTGCCTAGCCTTTTCCCAACTATATTGGGGTCGGCTTCCAGTCTTAACCGGATGCAGCTGAATACCAGTATTTTACATGGAGCAACTGCCTATCAGACCTCCACAACCCAGTTAGTACTGGGTAATACAATACCCCTTGGTAAGACTGGTTGTCAGACTTTTTGGGCCACTGACTACCTAACGACTGTAAAGATCTACAAACGACACCCGGGACCAACGGCTTAATGTGCTTTCCGAGGCACGGAGGAAACTCGGTATGTAATGGGTGGTCACCCATTACTGGTCACCCATTACTGGTCACCCATTACATACCTTAATAACATACAATACATCACTTAATGTTTTTGCACTGCAAATACTAATTATGGTGATGATATAACCTCTAACGACTATGTATGCTAGACAGATTTGACATTGTTTATTCATTGAAATTCCAATAGAATTTAAATGATCTATAATGTTGTATTTTGCATGGAAACAACATAATGTAAGATGGTCTCGTTCGTTTACAGCAAAGTTTAAGCACTTCACTAATATGGCAGCCTAGTAGTTTTGAATTTGGAACTATGCAATTATATTGTTACCATATCGTGACAATCCGCTGGACTGGTGGCCCAGTGTAGCGTCTACGAAATTGGAAGGCCAGGAAAAGGCCTACGAAGTCTACGTGATGTGCTACGATTGCTACGAGCTTAGCTACGAGTGTATTGCGTCTAGTACACGTACACGGCGGCACATGAAGCTGTACATATCCAGTATAACTTGGCCTCGCTTTGAATAGATTTCCTAAACAATGAGAGATCCGCATAAACTGGTTTTGTAAAGTTTGACTGGCCGTCGTGCATACAAAAAAAATAGTAATAATTTATTTCCTTTTGTAGGCCTACTGGCAGAAATTTCTTAAGAAATAAGCAGTACCTACATATATTAGAATGTTATTTTCCAGTGTTGTCTACTGTGTGTACAAAAATAATAAAATAAAATTAATAAACCGGATTATTAAAATTAGGTCAACGGGATAGGTTTTGATTCCCTTGTGAAATCAAATAATATTCGACATAACGATCATATGTTTTGATCGCGTTGACTTACAAGTTTGATTTCTTCACTGTTCCAAGAGGTAGCAGAACTGAGTTTGTGATATTAATTTCATACCTCAGGAAAAAAGGTCTTGACAGACGGACAACAAAGTGATCATATAAGGGTTCCGTTTTTGCCGACTAAGATACGGAACCTTTAAAATAATTTAAATTTAGATAACATGTACATAATCTCACGCTTTTGTACCACGGGGGTTAGCAGAAACTAAAACCGCCACCTGTAATGATTCAAACTTTTTACACTGTAATTTTTTTTATTATTATTGTGTTTTGTAGAAACGTGTTCAGAAATAGTGCAGATTGTTTACATTAAATTCCTACACTTATTCGTAACAAAGTATGAAATCATTTTCTTTTTTTTTTCAGCTGGGAAATCATCAAATGACCCCCCCCCCCCGCTCTGGGTGGAGTGGAAGGGAGTGTCAGACTTTTACAGACTAAAACCCATCCATGTTCCTTTTTTGCCCTTTGTATTCCAGGGCCGCGGTATCTCTTTCGAACTGTCCCGCAGCCACAAACAGTCCCGCAGCCGCGATGAAATCATAATTGGACTTACATTTTGAACAATACTATGACTAAAGAAACGATGGATGGACTCTGTGAAGGATGATATGGCTAGAAAGGAGGTCTCTGATGAGATGACGAGTAATAGAGAAGTATGGAAGAAGACATGCTGCGCCGACCCAACACAAATTAGTATAATTGAGGGTAGGAGAATGATGATGATTATGTTCAAGTATTTAGTTATTTTATTTATTATCAACTTCCGTAAACAATGCTGGGAATTAAATAAAGTCTTTGTTCTAGTGATAAATACGCAGATTCCGTAGAGCAAATAAATTATTTATTTGTAATGATGTCATTGACTTATTTGTATTAACTGCCGTTGCGGTACTCGGGTTAAATTCCCAGGTCGGACGTTAAAAAGTAAGGAAGCATCTTTATTTACCTAAAGTGTGGTTAATATAAGAACGTTATAACACAGCATCACACCTGTAATCCCCGAAGTGTTAAGGTACGAGTTCGTAACCGACTGCAAACAGCAGCAGCAGACGACGTGTCGTGGTTTCTAAGTATTTCTATGAAATACCTTCCGCAGCTAGCGACACGTCGCCCAACTACACGTCGGCGTCGCACGATCGCTGACGTCGTGTCGGCCGACCGCAGACCAGTAGTGCTTCCGAAGTTGGAGCGATAATACGTTCTTATTCTTATTCTTTATTGCACACAAAACAACAAAAAAAATACACATACAAATTGCAATAATATAGCTTATGTACAAAGGCGAGCTTAACCCAGAATTGTGTTTTCTTACAGCAAACCAAATTTTGATTGCGAAATTTGCTTAAGAGGATATACCTATGTGCATTAACAGAACATCTTATTACTTAAATTAATAAATTTTATAAACTAAACTACATACATACAGTATAATATACGTAATACATACAATATATATACAATACAATATTATGTAGAATCCTATTTACCAACATATTGATCATTTCGACAGGAAATGTTCCCTTATTCCTTTCCTGAACACTTCTAACGACGGGCTATCCATCCATTTCATTTTTAAATGAGTTTTTCCGATTCCGAGGAAGAAAAACTGCAGAACAGCGTGTGACTTGACTGAACATTCAGAACTAACTGGAATACGTCGCTGCCGTCTGCTGCCTGCTGCACGGTCTGTAGTTCTGTATGTTCTGTGTGTCTGACCTGTTTGAGATTAGCCTACGATTTACTCTTGTATCTTTTGTTAGAAGAGGAACAAGACGGCAATGACTTGTTTTTTATTATAAAAGTATAAAGAGAAAAACGACAAGCAACACGTCCAGTGCTGAAATGCATCGTGCGTTTGCGTTTATCAATTTTTCTTAGAGAAAAAATCAACGGTTGTCGCTCCAATGTTGAAAGTTGTAAACATCCATCCATTAAAATCGTTACAAACTTTCGCATTTGCAATAATAATAAGATTCTTGCTGTTATCACTCTTATTATTGAGAGCAAAAGAAATGGGTCGACTAATATAATATATTTTCTGATAAAAACACTTAACAGTTAGTAATAATCGTTGTTTATTCACAGTCCATCTGTTTCTTCTCAATTACTATCAATAAATTTAGATTTTATCGCTATGAACATAATCATAATTCGTAAATGTTAATATAATCTAAGCAATTATAATAAAACACTCAAATAAAATTTTGATAGTGTTTAAGTTACGATATCGTTAGTACCTACCTGCCTACCTCATTATTGGATTCATAGTGTAATTATAAATTACTTTGTAAAATATGTTATCTTCGTTTATCTTTAATTTGTGCTCTTAACTTTGACCTACCCCAGATATTGAATTATTTGTTTTGGTTGGTATATTATGTAGGCATACGTAATTAGTTGAATTCTGTATTGAAATGACTGCTCATGCGTGTATTTCAAACAATCTTGCATAATATCTATTTAGAAAGAGGTTTCTTACTTTCTTATTCTTTATTGCACACAAAATAACCAAAAATATGCATACAAATTGCAATAATATAGCTCATGTACAATGGCGAGCTTAACCCAGATTTGGGTTTTCTTACAGCAAACCAAATTTCGAGGTTTGCATATTTTTGTATGACACCGTGCCTGCCGAACTTCCGCCATTTTATTTTATTTAAAAAAAAGTACAACCTGTTAAGTAAAACCTGAAATTAACATTAGTGGGTCTCAATACAAAAAAAGAACTGTTTAAGTGAAGGGTTACTAACATAGTTTTAAGGTTCTATTTACTAACACAATTTGTGTACAGGGTGTAAACGGACCCCTCACGAAGCCATCAACCAAGCATTCTGTACATCAAACGAATTAACTTTATGCAAAAGGAGAATGGGCATCGATGTATAGGCATCTGCCCCAAGGTCCAATAGCCATAAGATATACATAATTGAAAAGAGCTTTTTAAGGAGAACCTTTGCTACTAACACGACTTTTGGCAATTCGCAGTACTTTCGGAGTTATTGAGCTAAATAGGTAACTAGTTGGACAACGAAGTCAAGATTTTCTTGGCAACCAATTAAGGTTTTCTGGGTAACCAGTAGTAATAACATATAATCCATTGCATAGAGCTTTTCAAGGAGAACGTTTGCCAGAAACAAGACTTTCGGCAATTCGTTGTCGGTTCGGAGTTATTGACCTAAATAGGTGACTCTTTGAGCACCGAAGTTAAGATTTTCTGGGTGACCAATAGCAATAAAATATATACCATAGCAGAGAGCTATTTAATGACAACTTTTGCAACTAAAATAACTTGCTAATTCGCAGTCCCTTCAGAGTTATTGAACTAAATAGCTGACTATTTGGACACCGAAGTTAAGATTTTCTAGGCAACCAATAGCCATAAGATATACATCATTAGATAGAGGTTTTTAAGGAGAACCTTTGCCACTTACACGACTTTTGCCAATTCGTATACGGTTCGGAGTTATTGACATAAATAGGTGCCTATTTGAGCACCGAAGTTAAGATTTTCTGGGTATCCAATAGCAATAAGATATACACCATTGCATAGAGCTTTTCAAGGAAAACCTTTGCCATTTTTCGACTTTCGCTAATTCGTATTCCGTTTGCAGTTATTGGCATAAATAGCTGACTAGTTGGACACCGAAGATAAAATTTTCTTGGCAACCGATTAAGGTTTTCTGGGTAACCAATAGTATTAACGTATAATCCATTGCATAGAGCTTTTCAAAGAGAACTTTAGCTACTAGCATCACTTTAGCTAATTCGTATTCCGTTCGGAGTTATTGACCTAAATAGGTGACCATTTGAGCAGCGAAGTTAAGGATTTCTGGGAAGCCTATTGCAATAAAATGTACACCATTTTAGAGAGCTTTTCTATGAGAACTTTTGCTACTAACATAACTTTTGCTAATTCGCAATCTGTTCGGAGTTATTGACCTAAATAGGTCACTAGTTAGACACCGAAGTTAAGATTTTGTTTACAACCAATTAATAGTTTACGGGCAATTAATAGTCATAAGGTATACACTATTGGATAGAGCTTTAGAAGAGAACTTTTGCTCCTTGCACCACTTTTGTTAATTCGTAGTCTGTTCGGAATTATTGACCTAAATGTGTGTCTGATTGAGCACCGAAGTTATCATTTTCTGGGTAACCAATAGCTATAAGACATACACCATTCGAAAGAGCTTTCAATTAGAATATTTGCTACTATACAACTTTTGCTAATTCGTAGTCTCTCCGGTTTTATTGATCTAACTAGGTAGTTGATTAGGCACCGAACTGTAGCTCCTCTCTGACTCTGAACCGAGAAAAGTTGTCAAAGCAAGAAATATTCTTTTTGTTGAGATCAATCCATTAATACATATCTTAACGCTATTGAGCGTTGGGGTAGTGTTAACGATCTGTCCAAGATACTGTTACTGTAAGGATTTGCTCCTAAAATGGCATTTTAAGATGTGAATGTTTTGAAAATGACGTTTATAGGCTTATAATATGATGTTTGAAACGTACAGTATTAATGAAAGCTAAAAAATTTACGAAATAACAGTATTTAATCTAACTTTATTTCTTAACATTAGACCTCTGTAGCTCCTCTCTGACTCTGAATCGAGAGAAGTCGTCATAATAAGAAATGTTCTTCTTAAAGAGATCTATCCATTGGTATATATCTTAACGCTATTGGACGCCAGGGCAATTCCGCCCATTCTCCTTTATTGCTGGGAAACGACTTTTTTTTTGGGTGAAAAAAAAAAATCATCAAAAATCTCATATTAAAAAGAGGTATTTAAAAAAAAAACTTGTGAAAAAGTTAGCAGTTTGGCCCCCAATATCTCCGTAACTAGAAGGTTCCCAGGTAAGGTCTAGAACAAAAAAAATATCGCTATGACGAGGAGAGCACTGCCTTTTGGCTTCGTTAAGGGTCTTGTTGCTGCGGGACTGTTCGAAAGAGATACCGTGGCCCTGGAACACAAAGGTCAATGAAGGAACATGGATGGGTTTTAGTCAGTAAGAGTCTGACACTCCCTCCCACTCCACCCAGAGCGGGAGAAGTCATTTGATGATTTCCAATCCGTAAAAAATAAATAAAAAAATTGGGTCTTGTTACACCCTTTATGTAGTCGTAAGTTAGTCTATAAGGTATATGTATATCTATGGGTCAAAGTAGTCTGAAAATAATTGGATGTTGTTGCTGTGGTTAAGGCAAGTCTTCTCAAGCATCACGTTTCCGAAACATAAGCTACGAAAGTTGTACCAATAGCGCCATCAGTGAATAGATTCTAACTTTGATGGCTTATATCTCCGAATCGTGACGTTCAAAAAGAGTTTGTCGCATACAATACTTGCTTGTATTGATGCTAGCTGACATTAACAGGTTATAAGTCAGGTCGCAATTTCAATTACAAAGAAAAATAAAATGTCTGATGAGTAGGCACGCAAAAATATTCAAATAACTTTGAAATCTATTGAAACTGTGTACTAAGCTAGGCCAGTTCAAGGCCAACACTGACGTGGGGCCTGCTCTATTTATCGACAGTGGGTTCGGTTTTGACTTCTCAATTCCGTCCACAGGGATAACTAGAAAAACTAACTTTTCTAATATACAGGCAAAAACGATATATCTTCGTTACTTAGAGTAGGCGAGGTTTTGCAAATTAATGGGATTAATTTGCATTTAATTAAGTACAACCTGCTAAAGTACTTAATGAAAATTTAATACAAAAAACTTGTACTTCCTAAACTAAAATATTCACTTAGTACACAAAACAATTGTTGCTGTGTTTGTTGGTTTGTCACTCAAAATCACTCACTTACAATCAACATACACAGCATAACATCACGCCTGTAACCTACGAAGATTTAGGCAGAGGTGTATCCTAATTAAATAGTTCCTACACCCATATTTGGCCAGTTATATTTAAGTCCCACGTAATAGATCCAATCCCTTGGTAGAGAGGGGGGGGACTCTTGAGTCTAATATTTCACAAACGAATCCGTTAATCGAAAAATTATTTGAACAAACTCCCAATAATATTTTTAAAGACCTATCCAACGACATACCACACCATAGGGTATGCGTTGGATAGCCCTAAAAAAAATCATTTTCGAGATTGTCGGCGTAACTAATTTGTATATTTATGCTAAATTACAGCTTTTTAGTACTAAGAGTCTTTGAGCAAAGCTGCGGACTGGGACGGACATGACGAAACTATAAGGTTCCTTGTTGACTACGGAACCCTAAAAAAATATACTTAATAAGACAAAATTACCCAGTCACCACGTTTTGTTGGATGGCAGATTGCCTATACAGGGTGTGTCGTAAAGACTAAAGTAAATATCGTCACTCGCGGCGAAGGTTGCCCTTAATTTGGACGAGCACTTAGGGATTGTTTGACATCTAAACAAACAGTGCTTCAATTTCAGTGATAACGTTGAAGCGGTGTAATTTGTCGTGACTCTTGCTCGTCAAGGTGAAGGTAGCGGGGATCCGCTGGATGGGAGTCGCATGGGACCTGTCAATGTGGCGACACTTGGGGGAGTCCTATGTTCAGCAGTGGACGTCTTTCGGCTGAAATGATGAATGACTTGCCGGTCTTTCATAATGAAGTTTTGAAGAATATTTTCGGTAAACAAAAATAATCTCTGAAGAGTTTGATAGAGATCTGCTTCTAGTATTCCAGCTTTTGCCCGCAGCTTCGCTCGCGTTTATTTAGAATTTGACAATCAATTCGGGTTGTTCTCTGCTTGTAATTCAATCATGGTTCGAAAGATACGTGGCGCCATCTATTATCATAAGAACGTTATTGTTGTTTTCCTCGGGAACAGTACTTTTTTCGGGATGACAGGTACCCTATGTCCGTTTCTGTACACCTGATAATGTATATGAAAATTTTCAGGATGATCGGATCAGTGGTTTAGGCATGTAAAGATAACAAACAAACAAACAAACTTTCGCATTTATAATATTAGTTAGGCCTCCTATTTCGCTAGTTATGTAAAAGAGAGCGAGCCAATTGTTATCAATCGCGCACTAATCTAGACTCCGGATAGTTTTGTTACTGAGAAAAACTCAATAATAAATTCGAACCCAGGAACTCATGCTCAGCATGGCGCTTGCAACAAATCATTCAACGAGGCTGAAAAAAAAATCTATCATACAAACCTTGCCCTAATAATTACGAACACAACAGAAAAAAAACTGCCAAATCGGCCGTGCCGTCCTCAAGTGATGCTCCGCCATACATCTGGCAATTGTTTTTTATTAATATAGAAGATAGATTTATTTAAACTTCATGTACAATAGTGGTACATAGGCGGACTTAATGCCACAAGGCAAGGGTTTTTTATTGATGACATAGTAATATTTATTTATTTATTTTTGTTTGCTTTTTAATGATGATTGTTTCTGTTATGAATTGAAATGTAATTATTTTGTAAAATTCGAACACAATGTAAGTTTTGTGATGGATAAATAAATATGAATATGAATGAATTCTCTACCAGTCAACCTTTAGGTTAAATAGGACAACATTGTGACAGGATTGCAATTTCTTTTCCACAATTTATTGAAAGTTCCAAAATACCTTATTATTAGTATCTACGTATTGGACAAAACCAGAGTCCCAGGATCACTAATTACACAGAATTAACACATCTGTTGCTTTGATTATTTACATGAGCAACCTGGTAACCGCCAATGTTTAGTCACTGCGGTATGTGATAATGAGTTATAGTTGGTAGATTTTGGAGTTTTTTATCAGCTGAACAAACCCACTATTTGTAACTAGTATGCGCGTTTAACACATTTAATTAACTCTGACGTGATCATGTTAGGTGTCTTTTACGTGAAACGTATCTTTGTTCGGATCTTGACGAGACTAGAGTAATAGTTTCGGAAGTGGTTTTACAGGTATTAATGTGTAAATGTTTATTTCAATTAGAATTTCCGATATTTATCTATTACTAATAGCTTATGCCCGCGGCTTCGCCCGCGTGGGGCCACGAGATTAAAAGTTGCCTATGAGCTATTCAAGACTATAATCTATCTCTGTGCGTCTGTGCTAAATTTCATAAATATCCGTTCAGCCGTTCTAGTGTGATTGAGTACATTTATCCATTCATCCAAACTTTCGCATTTATAATAGTAGTAGGATTCAACTTCAGAACTATAGACAATAAACATAACGTCGTGATGACTTGACACAGTGCTTGTACCTGTGTACTACCAAGTTCACTGACGGTCAAAGACATGCCCAAAGTAATAAAATTTAAAAGTGGTCAACCGTCAGTGAACTCCTGTAGTACCCGTGCAAAGAAGGATGGGCACTTGTTAAGTTTTATTCATGAATATGTCTTAACTGTGAATTCCCAATATTAACTTCACTTTGTAACCCCTGCCTGTCCCCTAGCTTTCAAAGTTGGGACAGTACTTATTATCGTACTATCCAGTCCTTTTAGTCGGAGGGAAGGCACATAGTCTGGGGCGGCCATTAAAATTTCCCCCTTTGCAGGGGAAACCGTTACTAATACTAATATTTACATGATTTAGGAAAAACAAAAATTTTGTCAGCCTAGGGTAATTTAGGAACAGTTTAATCCATCTATTAAACCCGGCGCAAACTGACGGTATCGCATTGCAAGGAATTAAAATTAATTCAAGGGACATGTATACGAATGTAACTTGAGAGTATGACAGTAATAAAGTTGTTTAAATGATAATGGTCGTAGGAACAAACAATTAAAAGTATGCCGTGTCGGAGTGCCTCGGCATCCCTCGGGAGGTTTCAGCAGTCTTCGCTATTCTGGAAGGCAACACAGCTCCCGCGCCCCGCACGCGTTTTCATTTGTATAGGAAAAGAAACTACTGTATGCTTTGACGTGCCTGAATCCCCTGACGTGTAATAAAGTAACAACACCAAGAAAACACATGCTAATGCTGTTGCTAGTACAAATCAATAAATAATTAATCTAGCTCTATAGCTACGTAGTTTTTATGACACCGACCTACCTCACGCGTAGCACAACTGCGGTCACGATTTACGATCCGACATTCGTTTTATAATTGTAATTCTGAATACTGAATATTTAAATTCAAAACCGCATTGACTACCTTTCCGGGTTTTTAATTATTCGGAAAAGAATTCGTGATGGCACCTACCTGTACAATTTATTACAAACGCATTCGACTGTATTTCAGCAAAAGTATACAGTTAAATATGTCTCGAAACGCGATTTCGGACACTACAAAACTTGATGTCTGTTACATCTGCTAGATTTATTGGTCGACACCTAAAATAAGGCTGTAAGTACACACACCTAACTTATAGAAAACTTGACAAAAATGTAAACTTATCAAAACATGTCTGAAACAGATTATGATAGGTACAAATACATGTTTGACACGAAATTCGTGTCAATTTAAAAAAACACAATATCAAAACAAGGGTAAACATGAGGTTACCGACTCGATAATGTGAGGTGCTTCATAAAAGTTGAATGTTTCTAACATCTCAGCAAGCAATGACATAAAATAATAATAAATTTAAGTAGAGTTTTTGTAATAAAAATGGGTATACAGAGCCGCAATCATTGTTTTATGACAGCTGGGATTAAAACATCAAACATGTGGTTACCATATCGTAAATCTGAAAGATTAATGTATTGCACGGTTTTATCGGAGTCAAAAAGCTATCTCGATGATGCACATAACGCCATAGTGATACGCAAACATATTGATTTACCGAAATCGTGCTACCTAAATAAAATGTTAAACTTTGAAGTTACTAGTGATAATTTGAACTTTATATAGTGAAAAACAATGAATCAAATTGCTAACACTAAATTGGGTTAGTGTAGCCGTCTAACAAAAGCATTACGTGTGAAAACTAAAACAGTACGTGAGGAGCTTTCCTTACGAGTGCAAGTAAACAAAGTGTAAAACATTGTAAAAAACAAACCTTTTAACTTCACAGCAGTCAGGCTATAAAACACGTGACTAACAGTTAGCAGTAAAAGTAATCAAAAAAGTAAATAAGCCTGCAGAAATTTATAAACCGATTTCCTGAATTTCCGTCACCTCAATGCGAGAGAAAATCTGCGTATTAAAGCACATATAACCAGCATCCAACATCCTCACTTGACTCTTGGAACACATTAGTTAATTAGTGAATGGTTCAGAAAAGTGCCAAAAAAACAAAGACAAACAGTGATGATAACACAAACAGATAAGTGCAGAAAACGTCTTGAATAAAAAAAAATAACTGACCTCTTGCATATAGAACGGATGATTCGACTTATACATCCTTTGACACGGCTTCCCGAACAAAATATTAAAGGTTTTGGGCAAATCAATGTAATCTTTGAGCGCAGTCCTATCATGAATCAATTGCTTTGATTGGAAGACCCCATCTTCACCAGTCGCACATAAACTTTTCGAAGCTCCTCTCATATCCGTCATTTTTGCGAACACCATCCCTTGGGGGCAACATTTAGTAACACATCTACCACTACACTTATTATCCGTTTTAACCGCCAATTTTATAAAAGTTCGATTCACGTCTAATCTACACATAACGTAATACTGACAAGTAAAAATCACTAAAATTCTAAGTAACATGTGGTCGGTTGTACGATTTTTCTGTGAGTTATAGTACCGTTTGAGTCCGACGGCTGCACAATATGAACTGTTGCGGGCGCTTATAGCTTATCAGAAGTATTGACTACAGAATCGAGTAACGTTAACGTACAAAACGCTGGGAGGTGGTGGATCCAAGGTATCAATTAATCTGTTATGGATATCGTGTAATTGGCATGTGACAGGCGTTATGATGAGATCATCGGTGTAATTGAAATTAATTTATACTCAGGGTTTAGTAGAAGGGATTTTGTCGGACAAATGGGGTGCATTGACTTCATAACCTACGTGCTTTTAATTGAGTACTATCTAAATGTATCGATTTTATGCTCCAGAATGTGTCTTGTAGCATAAAATCGATACATTGAACGCAACAAACAATCAAATCAAATTAATAAAATCCAAAAAAATATACGTTTGTAGGACAAACACTTAAAGTATATTTTATAATAATAATCTTATCAACGAAGAACATTGACAAGTCGTAAAAAAAGCAATGACCCGGCACTGTACTGATAGGACTAATAAAACAAGAAATGTAAATGATAAATTTTAATTCCGTTAAAATTCAACAATACGAAAAATAAGTAATAAAGACTATACACACAAGAAAGAATCTGTAACAAACTAAATTCTTTTTATAAGAAAAAAGAAAGAAATAGAAACTTAAAGCAACCATGATAATATTTAGACTATTTACAAGTAAATGCAACATCGTAAGTACATACAAAAGTCATTTGGATACAAAAAAAATATTTAATACAAATTGTAAAATTGTTCATCTCAACATTTACGATATTCTTTAAAGTCATTTAATAGTTAAAGGATTAATGAATATAAACTTGAATGCAGGCGTCTCTACGCATTTCCTCGTCCTAGATACCGGCGCACCTGCGTGCATATTCCTATCATGTGCAGCTATCTAATAGCGAACTATTTACAACTATAATGCTGAAGTAGTATTCCAAAATTTCTGAGACAACAGTCATGAAATATCTAGAAGAATATGGCAAAACTACATTAATAAATAAGTATAGTGAGAAATCTAGTCCTTATTAAGTACACACTAACTAAACGGAGATCTAACTTGTCATGTCCACTCATTACACTATATTTCCACAGCGTCGGGGAACACATGGTCCAGGTAAGCCTGGTGACCGTAACTTTGCAGTGGCTTGGGTCGTTCCCTCTTAGTGTTCAAAGTTACGTTCCCAGTGCTACACTTGTTGAACCTCGAAGCTATTTCCCTGACCTTCCCTGGCCGAGGCCTAAACTCTTCTTCAATATCCTGCTTCTTATTCTCTTCTGTAAAATCTTCAAAAGACCTCTCCTTCTCCTTTGTGCCTTTCCAGCTACGATAAGAAGATCTTTTGTTATTCTGAAAATCCTTTTCAAAGCCATTCTGATTCTTTCTATCGTACTCCTTTCTTCCAGAATTATTCCTGTCGTACATTCGGGAATAATTTTTGGTATCTTTGTGTTCGTTGTATTTTTGTGCATTTTGATTCATCGAATCTGTACTTCTAACTTGACCAAAGTGTGGGTCTTTGGAGTATTCTATATCGTTATTTGTTTTGCAGACGTAGTTTGTATTGTTTTTGTTGTTACTTTTATTAGATCTTCTGGCTTTAGGTGGTCCTGTTTTGAAAGTGGAAAATCTATCATAATTATTATTGTTATTGTTGATCTCGTTGGTGATGCTATGGGGGTCGAAGGCGTGAGTTCTTTGGTGAGTTAGCGGCTTCGATAAGGATAAATACTTAGGCGGCTCTCCGTGCTTATTAATCGTTATTTCGTACTGAATGTGCGGGTCTAATACCGCATATACATTCTCTTTGGCTTCTTTCTCCAGCGACGTTAAAGCTGCCTAGAAACAAAAAAAAGGATTGAATAAAGATTGCCAGTCAAAACGTTAGTTAGGACGAGTGGGATGAATATTGCTTGAAGTGGTATTAGTATATGAAATGTTAATACCATAGACATAGATTTAGACATAAGCCTAGATCACGAATCGTGTTTATTTTTACTGGCTTGTTATTAGTAGATACAGACATCAAGAGTGCTGCTGCAGATCTATCTATAATAATCATAAATGTCGCTTTTTAGCCCCTTACTACACTTTTGTGTAGAGAAAAGGCTATGTCTTTGGAAGACAAGAGTAATAAAGGTTCTGCTGAGTCTTACCAAACAATAAAGGCAGACACATGTATTAAGGCTCATTTTCCCCATTCCTTTATCTCAGATACTTACGGCGACAACCAACGCCCTTACTTAATAGACGTTGATTATTATTTTTAAAGTCTAGCTAATATAATTCTGACTATTCGTTTTAGTCAGCATCAATAATAATTCTTAAAAATTCTGCTAAAATACACAGTCCAAAATTCCCAGTAGAACTATTAAAACAAAATTCCTGCAAGTGAAGTATTGTGCACACACGCACAGTCCCCTTGTGATTCGTGGTGTGCACTCAAAGTAATTAGACATCAGTCTATCAGTGAATCATTGACTTGTTTAGTAGTTTTTTATTGTGGTTCGGACAGTTTGACCACTTTTTGTTAATTACCCACACCTAGTGCGTTGCTTGGTTAGTTTAGTTTAGAAAGTGAAGTTTCGTTTGAGTGTTTTGTGTGTGTCATGTGTTTTTTATTTCTTTAACGTTGCTGATTTAGGCCGCCTTTAACACGTTAACTGCCTAGGTATATTTTCTGTATCGTCCAAATTTCATTTCTTCCAAATGGTTTAAATTGAATAATTATGTATAAAAAGTGTTCCCTTTTCTTTATTTTGTATTTCTACAGGACTGAAATGAGTTTTTAGGTAGTTTGTCTTCTTCATCTTGCTAGCTCTAGGTATCCCACTTTAGGCGACTTTGAAACTACCACGGATATGCTCGTTTCGTACTTGTCGGTAGTTTGTATCAATGTATATTTTTCTATCGTAGTTTATTGTTGATAGAATGTCGGTCTGTCTAGGACCTCAGCTCAAAATGAAAAGATGACTTAAGCCTACGACTGATTGGCCTTGTGTTTTTTTATCCATTTTCCCAGTCGGCTGTCACACTTACGCTTTCTGTGAACGCGGCCTACATGTTGTTTTAGATAAAGTAGCAATATTTACTCCCAGTCCCTCCCTATCTAGAGCAGGCAAGAAAACCGTACATTGGTAAAAGGGTTTTCGGATGTATTTTCTATTCAGTACACACGGCTGCACATCAAGCTATACATTTCCAGTATAACGTGACTCGCTTCGTATGGATTTCCCGTACAACGAGAGATTCGCATAAGCTGGTTTTGTATATCTTGATTGACCGTCGTGCGTACAATAAATAGTCTGGAATTTAACCCTAATCCACCAGAGATAAATGATTGTAACTCTTGGCACGCTCGTAGTAGACTTATTTAGAATGTATAATTAAAGTTTTCCATAAAATATATGTACCGACAGTCGACTGTACGTCTCTAGTAACACTTTGACCTTGAGCTGGCTACACTAGTAGTAAGGAGTCTCAATGGACTAGTACACTAGCTTGCAGCTACTGGGTTTGTTTACTCCGAATAACAGTTAAAAACATCATAAGTATAATAGTATGATACAAACAAACTCAGTATAAATTCCTGATAGTTAAAAATTTCAAACAGAGACATCACAAGTAGGTCATCATCTGCGTAGTCTTTTCCCAACTATGTTGGGGTCGGCTTCCAGTCGAACCGGATGCAGCTGAATACCAGTATTTTACAAGAAGGGACTTCCTATCTGACCTGCACAATCCATTTAATGGGTACCACGACGTTCCTCAGTAAGACTGGTTGTTAGACTTTCGAGGGACTACCTGTAAAAACTGTCAAAGATCTAAAAATGACAGCCGAGCCTAACGGTTTAACGTGCTTTCTGAGACATGGGAGAGTCTCTATTATGTAATGAATGGTCACCCATCTACGGACCGACCTCGGCATGCGTAGGTTAACCTTCGATCGAACTCTCCTGTTATTGTTTAGCCACGACCATAAGGTAGGTAAATACTGAATAACCGAATCATAGATTTTTTTTTTGGTATGGTGAATTCCTCGTACTACCATATCCTCAATCTGGAGAAAGCTAAAACCCCACTAACTATCACCCACTGTTCCTTCTATTACCATCAGGCAAGGGCCCAGGACATTCACACACAGGCCCAGTGAAAACGATAACATCATTGTTTACGCACGTTTCCACGTAGTTTATTTTATTCGGCAACTAACAGGCAAGGGAGTGGCCATGGATTTGATGGCTAATAGTTCGATTGATAGATAATTGATATCTCCCGTTTCTGTCCCACTTAATTGCCTACTAATATGGCGTCATCAATGATGACAATTACTCAATAAAATATCGATTTGTTTTTAAAGCTTACTTATTTGGCTTCCAAACAAAGAGGTTTTTGTTAGCGTTCCTTGATAAATCAAGGAGGTAAATCAAATGATAGCATATATTAACACGCTTGTAATTCCCGAAGAGGCTCTTAATAGGGAGCTAGTCTATTGCCACGGGGCTGCGAGACTGTTAGAAAGAGATACCGCAGCCCTGGAACACAGAGGGCAAAAAAACACAGAGGGCAAAGGAACATGGATGGGTTTCAGTCAGTGCGAGTCTGACACTCCCTTCCACTCCGCGCGGGAGGGAGTCATTTGATGATTTCCCGCCCGAAAAAAAAAAGCCTATTGCCATCAACCGGGCACAAATCCAGCCTGCAGGCTACATGACATCATACGTTCGCTAATGATGTTCCCAAAATGACCCTGTACGTCCTTTGGAATTCCGTAGAACTGAGTTTTTTCAATAGTTTTGGTTATTAGCCGTAACCATAAGGCAACAATATGTGTATCAGACGTAAACACATTAAAACTATAAAAGTAAACAACGCCGATTTGGAAGCACATTTTATACAAACGGATAACAAACTAAATATCATACCTTTATCAAAATCGTTTTCAATTGATGTTATTTCTTGTAAAACTTTCGTCTTATTAAATTGATTTCAGAATAACTATTCCAACTTATTAAAAAAAGCCATAAAATTGTTTAAATTGTACCTATTGCCAGCGCTAAACTTTGTACTATGTGGATCTTTTTATCAAATTTTGTAGACCAAATTGCAAACGTAGTATACGGTACCTATTTAGTTCCCATGGTAAACCGCAATACTATGGACCGCAATGAAGTTATCAGGAAAAAAACTAGTCAGTAGCTGATAACTTACGAAGTCAGTAGGCTAATGTCACGTGGCCTATGACCACAAATCTAAGGAGAGATAGTAGGGGTACTACACGTATGTTCAGATGGGTTTGATTTGGCGGCGCGGCGGTGGCAAATCAGATATGGTTATCAGATGATATTAATTCGGGAACAGCTCGGGTTGGCCCTAATTTTGCTTTTTCAGGTTGGCTTTACGCCCAACGGAGTTTATCTATCGGCCACGAGCAGAATGAAAGCCCGATATGGGTAGTAGTTGCTTTAGGGTCACTTTTAATGTGCCGAACCATACAAGTATGTTCCCCTAAGGAACCTGCATGGAAAGATAACCAGATATGAAGTCCTCTGGCGCAGATTGGATTCCAAAAAAGCCGAGTACTGGGTCCTATCCTGTAACTCAAAAGGCCTCTGTTCAGGATTTGATTCCAAACCTGAACACGTTCGCAATGAAATTAGGAACTGTGTAGGACTTTACAGTGACCATTCGTTTTTCGCAACACTAATCTCATGACCTTGAGCTAAGTACACGACAAGGAGTCGGAGAAAACAAATAAAAGAAGAACTTGTCCAGGGCATGCCACAAGTCCTCGCAACGCTACTTGCAGAGCGACGATACACGCGCGAAGAAAACAAGAGAAGCGCGCTCGTGACCCTTGCCGCAAATCTCATCGAACCGCTGGTCTATAAAACAATCCCGTATTGCGAAACAGATAAAGTTACATACAGACATGCGCTGAAACAAACAAAGAATAAAGCGAACGATAACAATAATCACAACAGGCGCAACAGTGACGAACTTGTGATAGTGTCGAATTCTGTAACTGATCCGATTAAAAATGTTGCCAATAACAGAACGCAGTAGAAAGGTGATACGTGAAAGATAAATGTTGCAAAAAAGGAGGAAAACCCTGAAAGTTTTGAGTTAGGATCTGATTAAAAGTTAGTTCATCATCATCTGCCTAGCCTTTTCCCAACTATATTAGGGTCGGCTTCTAGTCTAACCGGATGCAGCTGAATACCAGTATTTTACATGGAGCGACTGCCTATCTGACCTCCACAACCCAGTTAGTACTGGGTAATATGATACCCCTTGGTAAGACTGGTTATCAGACTTTTTGGACCACTGACTACCTAACGACTGCCAAAGATCTACAAATTACACCCGGGACCAACGGCTTAACGCGCTTTCCGAGGCACGGAGGAAACTCGGTATGTAATGGGTGGTCACCCATCCACAGACCAACCTCGGCAAGCACGGCTTAACCTAAAGATCGACCCGAGCGGCTGTTATTATTAAACCACGAGCTCCTCTTGTATAAAAAGTTAGTTCAACAATAAGTTAATTGCTAAAATCCTGAAAGTTATCAGCAAGAACTGATAAAAAGTGGTTAGTTCCACACTAAGTGAATCACTGACTAGTTACTGAGTCAAAGTTAAGTTTAGAAATATCAGCATGGAAAATCTCCCAGGCTGCATAGTGTACTTGGTAGATGCAATGGCACTTAGCAGTACACTGCTACTACTACTTTCACGGTTATTACGCCTTGTGGCTGGTACTCTAGCTTCATTTTTATTATGATTTGTATTTGACAATTCAAAAGTGCCTGTAACTGGCCTATTTGAAATAAATGCTTCAATTTTTATTTTTATTTTGTGTTCAGTCTGTGAGCCTGCAGTGTGCATATGACTCCCAAAATAGAGTTGGTACTTTTATATGGCTTTACATTGTATGTATTTCTCTGAAATCCTTCCAAATGAGGTTTCCTTTCAAATGGGTTGAGTGTAATGCTATTGAAACTCCGTACTACGTTGGGCCAGCTGAAGGTCCCAGTGTTGCCACTAACTTGCAACCTACTACATTTATACATAGTTCATCGTTAACCTTTGATATGCCCGGAACGTGGAACCTAATAATACCTACCTACACCCACATTTCGCTAGTTATGTTTAAGTCCCATGTTATATAAATCCAGACTCCGTGGCTGCTACTGAGAAATTCCCAATGAAAAAACCCAATAGCAATTTGCCCGACCCGGGAATCGAACCCAGGACCTCCTACCTCCTCCACTAGATCAACGAGTCTGATCTTTTATTTCAGTCTGACTGGGCTCTTAGTAGTCGTGTCTTATTGCCGTCCCATCGGACAGTGACAGCAGGGAAAAAGGGGGTGCACCTGTGATTGTAGACATATTTATTTACTCTTTTTATCTCCTGCGTCACTGGTAGTAGTTTCCGCTGAGATTGGCCACAAGATCGAAATTCGATCAGGACAATTATAAGTTCCCCGAACTGATTCATATAGCTTTCCCTATTACCGTAAGTTATTGCTTATCAGGTAAAAAACAGGTAAAAATTGCATTAACATGGAATAAATTTTATCGCTAACACATTTTTTCGTGTAATGTTATCAGTGTGTGGTGTAAGGTCATAATTAATTCGGGAGTTGAGAGGATAATGTATGACATGACATGCCTTATCTTTATCGTAATCTAATGGTGCAGAAAATCAATATCAACATTATCGTGCCTTTAGAGCGTGTCCATACGAAACATTTTTCATATTGTCTGTGTAAAAAGACCCTTAACGAAACCGAAAGGCACTAGTTCTCCCCGTCATTGCGATTTAGTGTCTAGTTACGGAGATATTGGAGGTCAAAGTTCCGACTTTTTCACAAGTTTTTTTAAATACAATAATATTATAACATTACTTTAACACAGTATAACCTGACCTCGCTGTATGAGCTTCCCGTACAATGAGAGATCAGCTTAATTTGGTTTATATAACTTGATTACTCTACGAGCGAACTATTCAATGCACAATGTTCTAAGTATTTTACAATGTCCTACCGTAAATTCTTTATTCATTATTCTATTCGTTATTTCTTTCTAAACCGTGATATTTCACCCAAAAAAAAAGTCGGTACCTATCAATAATAATTTTTGCGCACAGTTACTTAGTTTGATATACAGAATGCTCGGTTGACGGCTTCGTGAAGGGTCCGTTACATCTTGTTTTTGGAGCTTTTCAATGCATGGTCTATTATAAACCAAAAAAAGCTCGCTGCAGAATGGACCTATCGTGTGAACACTCTCATGTTTAAAAAATAACCTCACAAACATGTCCCTCCATTACCAGAACTCAATGGATTTCTGGGGAAAATGATCAGTCGTTTCAACGCTTCTTCAGGGAGGAAATTTGTCAAAAATGCCCTAGACTTATAGAGCTTCTGATTTCCTTGTTATCATTTAAAGAGTTGGTTAAGCGTGATGTCCACTGACAAGTATTAACGCTACCGAAAAACGTTCGCGAAGCTACGAAGTACTGAAGCAAGTCAACTTGCAGCGAAGTCATTGTTAGTGGATATCGCGCTTAACACTGTGAGGTCTGATTTCCACCAAAGCAATGACAACCAGAGCGGAGAGCTGGCGTGCGGGAATCGACAAATCACATTGGTTGGAATTCATATTGCGTCTTTTATTTTTTATTCCTTTTTTGACTTTCTTCATCGTTGTTTTCTTCGATATTCATTTCATATTTCTAGTCAAAACAGAGAGTTATTTTTTAAGCAAAAATTGCAGTTTCTCAAAAAACTGTCTTCATAGAAATAGCAGTTTTAAGATATATGCGCATTTTAATTTTTTTCTGCGCTAACCTATGTTTTCTGTAAAAAGCTGTCGCTTTTGCTATTCTGTAACTTATTTTATGGCAGTTTTTTTTTTTCAATTATATAGCAAAGATAAATAAAGTGAAGTGCGGTATTATAAACCTAATATTTTTGTGGTATGACAGTTTTTAGAGGACCTGCGAAATGATAATTTCGGTTCCTGCGATTGGCCGAATCTTGCACGTTTTCGCACCGTTCCGCTAGTCTCAGCTTTGATGGAAGCCGGGCCTCATAGGGGGGCAGTGTTAGTCCATGCGTGCAGTCACACCTGTGCTCGTAGGTCACACGGTGGTGGGGGGCTGCAGCACCACGGCGGCGCGCCGCACCTGCAGCGCCTGCGGGGAGTAGCGCGCCGCGTGCCCGGGGCCCATGTGCCCGGGGCCCGCCGTGTGCCCGGGGCCCGGCGTGATGCCGGCCAGCGAGCCTGCGCCCGGCGGCAGTGGGCGCGGCGTGTCACGCGGTGTGTATACCGCGTCAGCCGGTAGGGCTGCTTTTTCGCTGTAGAGAAATACCACATTGTTAAGCCGATATCAGACGCTTCTTTCGAGTGCTTAGAGTGAGAAATGCCGATTAACCGAATCTATACTAATATTATAAAGCTGAAGAGTTTGTTTGTTTATTAGGTTGAACGCACTAATCTCAGGAACTTCTGGTTCGAATTGAAAAACTCTTTTAGATTTGTATAGCCCATTCATCGAAGAAGACTATATAAAATCACTCTACGACCAATGTAAGCGGAGCATCAAAGAAATAAGTTGCAAAAACGGGAATTTATTCTTTTTGAGAGCTTCCGCTGCGTGCGTTGCATAAACAGTTAAAGTTATGCAACAATAATGTATGACGAAATTGCTCCTATTAAAAAGTTAAAAAAAACCCGCGAAAGCATGTGTCTATCTTTTAACGTTGGCTCACTATTTATAGTAATCAAAGTTCTAAAATAACACATTATTTGCAAAGGTGTTTTTTTGAAACATGGTATTAATCGTTATCCAAATAAATACGTTATTCATCACAAGTATTTAATTTCGAACAAAATTTGTTTCAATAAATATCTTAGTTAGGAGATAAATAACTCCGCAGCAAAATAATGATCAAGTACCGCGCGCACGTTTTATTATGCTCTCTCTCTTATGTGACGCAGACGAAGTTGCGCGGGTCAGCTAGTGAAGGATAAAAATAAACGGAAAGTGAAGTGCCAGATTTCGGCTTTAGAGAACCTTAGGTACTCATTTTTGTTGGGAATCAAGTTTGGCTAGAGGTTTAAAAGATGGAAACTTTTAGCTTAAACTAGGTTAATAGAAATGCTCACCTATCTAAATCTTCAGTCTTATATTCCACGCTTTCTGCAAAAAAAAAACATTATATTAGAACGATATAACTTAACATCTCGCCGGTTTTCTCTAAAGGGTTACGCCACAATTTACCCACATTTCGCCAGTAATGACCAAGTCCAATAATAATAAGGAGAGCCTACTCATCAACAAACAACATCAATCATCAAACATTCAGACTGCGGGCTGCTACTGAGAAATACCTGATAGAAAACTCAATAACACTATGCTTGACCTAGATATGGACCCCAGGACCTCAGTAGCGCCAGCGACGACTAGAACAACCAGGCAGTCAAACCCTTCAGTCAAGGCCTTTTCAAATTACTTTAAAATACATAACATAACATCACGCCTGTAACTCTCGAAGGATTAGTCAGAGGTGTACGTAATAGTACACCTAATATACATGTAATAGAGAGCGAACCTATTGCCATCAACCGGGCACGAATCCAGACTCCGTGGCTGATACTACACCAACGAGGTCACATACAAGTACAATAAAAAAACAAGTACATTAAAATAAAAAGCTACAACATACCTCTCCGCCTCCTACAGCGGATGATGAGACACAACACGATGACCAGCAGCGCCGCGATGACCAGCGCCGCGGCGATGAGCGGCGCCACGTGCGCAGTCTCTGTTAGCGAAAAATTATCTGCGTGAACAAAATTATTGTTACGTTATAACATGCAGTACATCAACAGGCAAACTTGCAGGGTTAGGGAGTACATGCTTTTAAATATTAGGAATTTGTGCTAGACCATGCCTCGGCACCACAGATATAGATAGAGCTAGATAACGCAAGTATCACGATCTGTATGAAAACCAAGCGTGCCATTTTTTGACTACCTCTTATGACGTCACAAGCACTATTTCTAAACCGCAATGTAATACGAATGTTTTGTTTTTCTCAAATTTGTACAGATATACAGTTTTTACAATTTATATCAGCACAATTACCCATTCAACATGTTATACACCGATGCAGACTGAGCGCGAAAGTGGCCGCTTACGATTTTTGTACGTAAGCTAGGCACGCGAAGCAGCACGCGAAGCAGTTGCTCTTGCGTTATCTAGGTCTATCTATATCTGTGTTCGGCACCCAATACGGGGCCTGTGTGGTGGGTTACGGCTCATCCTCTCTCACAGAGCCACGGTTTAGCACGATATCTATCTATTTATCAAAAATGGAAACGAATGATTAAAATGGTATAACATAATAGCATTAACATAAACTTATACTGGCACTTACGGGATATCTTCCGTGATTATTCATTATTTTGAGCTCCCGATATCACGGAAGATATCCCGTAAGTGACAGAATAAGTTTAGTTGTAAACCGTGAAAGCTTAAAACGGTATTAAACTATACTAGCGTAATTATAACGTCCACTATTTAGTTGTTCATGCGTTTAACTTATCGCTACACAACTATCAACAATAAGTGTCGATCGTCCAGGATCACCTAGATGGGGGGCTGCAGAATTGAAAAAGATATCACGATCGCCAAACCGTCATTTTTTGAAGGATGTTTAGTCCATTCAGGGCCTATAATGGAGCTTTAGCTTTTTTATGTTCCAGACAATGGGGCCGTTAAACATGCCTCAAAAAGAAGACCACACAATCTTGCAATGTACATAGGATCCTTTTTGAGGATCTTAGGTAATGCTCTTGCCATCTTTTACGATCACCATACCAAATAATATAGTGCGGCTGTATGTTATTTGGCATGGTGATGGTGGGTGGATCCTCAAGGTTAAGTCAGACGGCCAGTTTTTCCAAGAAGTATCGTGGGTTTATAACCGGCAGTAGCTCCATGACCAATACTAGTATTCAGCCACATCGGGTGAGACTGGAAGTTGACCCCAACGACAGTTGGGAAAAGGCTAGGCAGATGGTGATGACGTCTCTAGACATCTTTTACGACGACTCCTGGCATCAGCATTCTCCTTCCCTAATTCCAATTTATTTGATGTCGAGACAGCCAGCCTTCTTCTTCTATATCATATTTCTCTATGAGTCATCGTCACTCCACTCTAGTCATTCGTTTCAATATCTTACCTCGCAAAATCTTATAAAAAAGAGTTCTACAATCAGCTAAGAAACCACTCACCATGAACAGTTAGAGAGACGGCGTGAGACGAGAAACCCCTCACGTTCTCCACATGTAACACGTAGACGCGCGCGTCTGCGATGCCGGTGTTGGAGATCAGCAGCGTGTAGCGGTAGCAGCCGCCGTCAGTCGCCGGCTCTAGAGTGCGGTAGCGACCTGGTGGAAGAAGACAGTGGTGAAATCAGAATACCAGCGCTGTGACTTTTATTTTTAAACGTCGTACCACCATGCCTCGTACAGGACCAATTTAGTTCAATTTAGGTCTTTTCTATGTTCATGTTTATAGTTTAGTTTTATTGGATGTATTAAAATTTTAAGTTTCTGTAATTATAGCCCTATATGAGTCCAATAAATACTTTTTCTTAAATGCAGCATAGGGTGATTTCAAGGATCAAGGCCTGCACAGACGAGGAATAGTACTTATGCTACTTTTTGTCCATCAAAATAGATTGTTTACATCTGCATCGAATATCGCACACGATGGTCTTAAAGGGCGGCGTAGAAAAAGTCCCTAGAATAACCGAGAACATCGACAAGAAAGTCAAAAAAAAAAAAAACATCGTGCGGTCTGGTTGAGCGCTCGAGAGTGATGATGAACATTTGGTCGCTCACATATGCGTTGAGTTCAAGGATTTAAAAATGCTCGGTTTTCTTGCTTTTTTCGTTCCACGTCCACATGGATTGTTTCACAGGCGTATTAATAAGAGATGGTTTTAAGCGGTTTTCGACTTTTATAGGGATGAAGTCGTTGGCAAAGGCTACCTATCCTATAACAGTTTGAGTGGAAGTTCTTCGAACGCGTATAGGAAATCCCATCGGGCACGGTGAGTACCACAATAACATACCGATCGTGGAGGGCACGTCGAGGCGCAGACTGCCCCACAGCCAGGCGGCGCGCAGGGGATAACATACCGATCGTGGAGGGCACGTCGAGGCGCAGACTGCCCCACAGCCAGGCGGCGCGCAGGGGATAACATACCGATCGTGGAGGGCACGTCGAGGCGCAGACTGCCCCACAGCCAGGCGGCGCGCAGGGGATAACATACCGATCGTGGAGGGCACGTCGAGGCGCAGACTGCCCCACAGCCAGGCGGCGCGCAGGGGATAACATACCGATCGTGGAGGGCACGTCGAGGCGCAGACTGCCCCACAGCCAGGCGGCGCGCAGGGGATAACATACCGATCGTGGAGGGCACGTCGAGGCGCAGACTGCCCCACAGCCAGGCGGCGCGCAGGGGATAACATACCGATCGTGGAGGGCACGTCGAGGCGCAGACTGCCCCACAGCCAGGCGGCGCGCAGGGGATAACATACCGATCGTGGAGGGCACGTCGAGGCGCAGACTGCCCCACAGCCAGGCGGCGCGCAGGGGATAACATACCGATCGTGGAGGGCACGTCGAGGCGCAGACTGCCCCACAGCCAGGCGGCGCGCAGGGGATAACATACCGATCGTGGAGGGCACGTCGAGGCGCAGACTGCCCCACAGCCAGGCGGCGCGCAGGGGATAACATACCGATCGTGGAGGGCACGTCGAGGCGCAGACTGCCCCACAGCCAGGCGGCGCGCAGGGGATAACATACCGATCGTGGAGGGCACGTCGAGGCGCAGACTGCCCCACAGCCAGGCGGCGCGCAGGGGATAACATACCGATCGTGGAGGGCACGTCGAGGCGCAGACTGCCCCACAGCCAGGCGGCGCGCAGGGGATAACATACCGATCGTGGAGGGCACGTCGAGGCGCAGACTGCCCCACAGCCAGGCGGCGCGCAGGGGATAACATACCGATCGTGGAGGGCACGTCGAGGCGCAGACTGCCCCACAGCCAGGCGGCGCGCAGGGGATAACATACCGATCGTGGAGGGCACGTCGAGGCGCAGACTGCCCCACAGCCAGGCGGCGCGCAGGGGCGGCGGGTCGGCGCACACGGTGGCGGCCACACGCGCCTCGTTGCCGCTCCACGCGTGCGCTGTGCCGCTCTCTGCGCCTACTGGTGGGCCTAGCACGTTGAGGGTTACTGCTTCTGATTGGTGGGTCCTGTGGATAAGGAAAAGAATACATGAAAAAGCATTCAACATTATTTTACACGTTCAGTGCCGGATGCTCTCTTCGAGGATCCATCAGCAATTTGATGGGGATTTGGGGATGGCATATGAGCTCTATGAATAAAACTTATGAAAAGCAATAGTAGTCATCATTAGCGCATAGAAAGGACGCAGCGTTAACTCGTAACCCCGGAACCCATTCTATGCAACGCCTGTTAGGGCTTCCCCGGGGAGACTGTAAAGAGGTCTCCCCAGAGCCTCGCTGCCAAAGCAGCATGCGACCGCACGTTCTCCCACTATCTGCGTTGTCCACCGAAGAACGCATCTACGTCAAACGGCAGCAAAGAACAGAATCAACAGTTGTATCTCACCTATCTTCGAGTCCTATCTGGTTGGTGGCCACGCAGGTGTATCGTCCATGCTGGTCGTATGACACGTTGTGCAGTTGAAGCTGAGGTGTCATGGAGATCGGGTAGGCGCCATCTTGGAGCGAGTTGATGCGGGCTGACGATGCTGGGCTAGAAAGAAATGATTGCATGGTGACCAGAACTTCTGGATTGAAGAATAGAGCGGAAAAAAATGGGTCAAGTGGAGAAGAATGAGCAAAATTTGATGTGACGTAACTTTAGCATAAGAATTAATTAATTAACTTACTTATGATACCACGTGTAGGAGGGTGAAGGGTTGCCCTCAGCCTTGCACTCCAATGTGACCTGGGAGAACAAGTTCGCCTCCACCACCGTGTCGGGCCCCACCCACGTCACTCGCGGAGGGTCTGTAAATACAGTGAATAAAAGTTTAGTTTAAGGATTTCTATCATCATCATCATTCTGACGAATTTTAATGTTACTCACATTTTATATCAATTTCAATCTTGACTGAATCTGATGTCCCCAAAGAGTTTCTCGCTTGACAACCGTAGATACCTGAAAGATACCAAACAGAATGTTAAAACCAGTAAAAACATGATAAAGAATTAAAGCACATTAGCAAGCTTTAGGGGCACCTTAAGCCATTCGTCTACCAATAACCACAATAGAAGGTCCACATCTTATTTTATGTGGCTTTTTAGTAAAGAAGTAGACCAAAATAATACAAGTCATCTTGAAACCTGTTACGAAACCCCGGTTTCCTTGACGGCTGAAGGGTTTCGATGCACTCACCAGAATGATTCCTAGATACAGGTGCTAGCATCAGCTTCGCTCCATTAGTAGCGATGACTTGTCCGTTCTTGGTCCACCACACGTAGGGACTGGGGTTGCCATCAGCTCTGCACTCCAGGGTGAGGGCACTCGAACCTTCTTCTAAGTTAGCCAGGGTACTAGCGTCACCACCGACTATGGAAACCACTGGGACAACTGGAAAAGGAGGGTTTTGTTGTTAGACTGAATTTTGGCATAGAGAATAATGTTCTTTGTGGGTCAGATTGATCAAGAATGAAAAGGTACAAAGAGTTATAAGGCCTTGACCATAACAGGCATATCAATAAACCAAGCAAAAACTAAAAACTTTCTATAATTGTCAAAGACGTCACGTAATCAAGTAACTTTTGCAATTTGTCAGATCAAGCGCTTAAGAAATTAATAACGACTTCTCTCCCATAATTAATATGAAAAAAAAATTTACGTAGGTATTTTAAGATCCACAAAAGAAATCTTGATACCTCGTGTATATTTTTATATACATACTAGCTGTTCCCCGCGACCTTCGTCCGCGTCAAGTTATTAAAAATACAATTTTCACCGTTTTTGCAACATTTTTCATTGCTGCTACGCTCCTATTGGTCGTAGCGTGATGATATATAGCCTATAGCCTTCCTCGATAAATGGACTACCCAACACTGAAAGAATCATTCAAATCGGACCAGTAGTTCCAGAGATTAGCGCGTTCAAACAAACAAACAAACAAACAAACCCTGCAGCTTTATAATATTATACTAGCTGTTGCCCGCGACTTCGTTCGCGTGGAAATTTTGGTTTGTATTCATGTGAGACTGCCTCGTTGGTCGAGTGGTCGCAAGCGCGACTACTAAGCATGAGGTCCTGGGATCGATTCCCGGTTCGGGCAGTGTTAATATATATATATTTTTTCATGAATTACATAAAGTTATCACACACATTATTTGTAGATCACCTTTTAAGCAAGGAGATGCTTGTGTTCGGGGACGTCCATTAATAACGTGAGGCTATTTTTGCGATATTTCGACCCCCCTCCCCCTTTGGTGAAATATCGTCTGATTTGGCTTGACCCCCTCATCCCCCTCCTAATCTCACGTGAGATTTATCAAAATACATAGTTTAGTATAAATACGGTAATCTGTGCTTGATTGCGAAGAATATTAATAATGTTCACTTAATTAAACCCAGTTTTCACGTAATTTTTTTCCCCGCAAGAAACTTAAAATTACGTGAAAACTGGGTTTAATTAAGTTAATTAGGGATATTTGCCGAGACCCCCCTCTCCCTCGTGAGATTAGGTGATATTCTGCTCGACGCCCCCTCTCCTCTTAAATGCCTCACGTAATTAATGGAGCCCCCCTTAGGTGACTCCGCTCTTCCACTTAACATAACAATGTATGCAATTGAAAATATACTATAAAAAATAGTGTTATTGGGTTATTCCATCAGGAATTTCTCAGTTGCAGCCACGAAATCTGGATTTGTGCCCGGTTGATGGCAACAGGCTCACCTCCTATTACATGGGACTTCAACATAACTGGCGAAATGTGTGTGTAGGTACGATTAGGTCCACCTCTGCCGAAAACACTTTGGGGATTACAGGCGTGATGTTATGTTATGTGTGAGAACTGACTGCCTGATCAAAATGTGATCATGTACTGGTGACTACAAAAGGCGTCCTTTTGGGTACTGTAATTCTGGACGGCAGAGATCCGAAACAAAATTATAGGACGTTGAGGCGATGATATGGCTTTAAAAACCGGTTTATTTTGGCGCTATACAACTTTTTTTTCAAAATGAACCTTGTTGGGCACTTTTTATTCTAATACCGTTCTGTATAACATTAAATGGCTTTTTGCGAGGGCCCTTAGACCTCCTTAATACCGCCCTGTCACAAAATCCGTTTCTAGCGAACGTCTACTAACTATTAACTACCTTCTGCCAAATTTCAAGTTTGTAGCACAAAAAATGATGGATTTTCATAAAAAATTGCGAGAGCCGTAAGACCTCCTTAATCCGGTCCTATCGCAAAATCCGTTCTTAGCGAACGTCTACTAACTATTAACTACCTCCCGGCCAAATTTCAAGTCTGTAGCACAAAAAATGAAGGAGTTTCATACAAACTTGCCAGAGCCCTTAGACCTCCTTAATCCGGCCCTATCGCAAAATCCGTTCTTAACGGACGTCTACTACCTATAAACTACCTCTCTGCCAGATTTCAACTTTCGTGATGAGTGAGTTAGTGACGTTTCGCTTTTATGTTTTACCTTACAAATCGTAGTAGGGACAAAAAAATTGACAACCCAACAGATTCTAGTCTCTTATGTTTTTTACGTTCGTTCCATTTTGGTTTCGTTTCGTTTGGAAAAACATTAGTTGTTAATTTTAATAAAAGTTAGCCTGGATTTAATTTTATTAGGCACTATTAAGATTGCTAAAAATATTGTTTTGATTCGGTAGACAGATGACTGAAGCTCGATCTTACAGGCGTCATGCTATGTTAGTTCTAAACTCCGCCTGTAATACCCGAACGGTGAAGCTGAGGTGTGCCTAGTAGTCCTATGAAATATTGGGCGAGCCTATTACCATCAACCGGGCACAAAACCAGACTTCGTTGTTGCTACTGAGAATTTCCATGTGGAAAAACTCAATAACACATTTCCCGACCCGGGAATCTAACCGCGTCCGAACTCCGACCACTATACCAATATATTGAAGCGATTTGCGGCTAAAAACCTTTAACATCTTGCAGACCAACCGTAAAAAAATTAAAACTATCTACATTAACAGGTCGTCTCATAATACATGCTTATTTTTTTAAAGAAAATTCTTATTTGGTTATAGCATACATTTAAAATTCTTAAAAATGACAGCAACAAAAAAACTATAAAACTCCAAAATAAATTCAATATCTCTCCATGACATATTTATAACCAAACTGCGTAAACTGCGTATTGATTATTGATAATTTGGAAATCGAGAAGTAAAAAGACTCCAGCACAGCAAGAACATTTGGGGGTATGACGAACATAGAATATAATAATCCCCCATAGAAAAGGGACGATTCTCCGACCAGATGGGTGTTATATCTGGTGGGCTACTGCCCGACAGTTGTCGGGTTATTCTGTATGGTCTAAGTCGCGGATGACTTTATTTGCGCGATGTAGGAATTAGATGTATTTCAATTTTTTGTTAATTCTCTGTGTCATAGATGGCGCTGATGTACTTTTTGTTTCTATGTTGTTGTAAAAATCTCTGTAGTGCCGCTACAAACATGGTAATTGGTTGCGCGGATACATAGACAATTAGTTTGTTGATTGGCACAGGTAATCCCCACCTCTAAATCATTCCCGCACAAAACCTCCGTTGTCGATTCCCAACGATCAATGGCTGCCGACACACCATCGCGATAACACATGTTCTCGACATATTAATAAAAAGTGGTGAAATTGGTGTGATCTTCTCGCTTCCGCTGTCTCCATGTTACGTGCCATGCTCCAGGAAGCTGCTTGGGAAATCGAGGTATGTGCAATCCTTCCTTATAAGCGTACTGCTCGTTTTTTCCACGTGTTCCTGACAGTATGCAATTCCTCCCGCCAATTTAGCTGTGCCAATTTATAATTGTTTAAATTCTTAGCAAAAAAACCAGCGAAAACATTTGGTCCTTCGAGCCGGATAAGTGTCGTAAAATCAGTGGCAGCCATTCCCTAGGAAATCCTAGGTAGTTCGTTTAGTTAATCCCGCGTATTTGTACCAAATACTTCGCCACGAGGCAAGTTAGGTATTTAGTTAAAATCTCGTAAACTCCGCATTAGATTAAGTAGCATCGTTTATATTTCGCTCAACACCGCAATCATTTACCAATTCTATCGTATCGTATCGTCCCTGTCGTTTCGTATTTCGCTCATCACCGCGTAGTTACATACACCGCATAATTTCTATCGTATTCGTTTCGTGTCGTTATCCTAGCTAGTAATTGGTACTAGCGTTTGTCGTAATCATCGCGTTATTTAAATAAGTTTCAATTTGTTCGAAAACCGGTTCGGTAAGTAGGTCACAGCACGTGTGCGCTCGACTGCCCGGCCAGGTTAAGTTAACAAAACTATCAATTAGTACATCTGCACAATAGAATAGTTAATATTAATTCTTTATTATATTATTTACTTTCTTAATTATTTCGTGTTTCATAAATCGCCAACATGCCCATCGACTTAACGCTCAGGCGACTGGTTTCTAAGCGAGATAGAATATTTTGTCGTATGCAAGCAATATGTGATTCGTTAAAACATATTGATTCGGAAGAATTCAATAAGGAATCCTTCCTCTGTGACGTTAAAACAGTAGATTCAATGCGTGCAGATTTTGAAAGTGTGTTGGATGATATTGTTGATCATGAGCTTAAATTAAATCCTGATTACGTCATCAACTATCAGGCGCTTTCTTCGTTCGAAGACCTATTAGGCCGTGTAAAACGAGCCGAGGAAAAACTACAGGTCCAATCTCGTAGTCAGGTTCAAAGGTCACCTCGATTACCTCCTATCGAAATACCCGAATTTAACGGAGATATTAAAAATTGGCCTTTATTTATAGCTAGTTATCGCAACGCCGTACACAATAATGTTTCTCTGACAGACAGTGAGAGGTTATATTATTTAATAGGAAGGTTGACTGCCAAGGCGCGATCTGTTTGTGCCGGCATATCTCCAACCGCTGACAACTACCCTCTTATTTTTGATTTACTTTGTAAACGGTATGAAGATAAGCGTCAATCAGCGACTTCATACCTAGACCAATTATTTGAATTTAAATCTATTTCGTCAGGAACCCCTAGTAGTTTAGAATCTTTTCTCGATAAATTCGCATCGTCTGTAGCCGCGTTAAAAAACACAAAGGTCAATGACCTATCTGATTTTATTTTGTTGCATATCGCTCTTAAAAAACTTGATCCAGACACTGCGCGTACTTTCGAATCTAATCATCAATTAAGATCGAATAATTCCGAAATTCCATCTTTTTCTGATTTAATAAGTTTTGTTCGCGATCACATAAAGGTATTAGAACGTACGTCATCTCCTGTTGCTCGAGTCGTCAGCAACAGAGGATCCGATCGTAAATCTACAAAATCTACACAGGCTTACGCGAGTACATCTGGTTCTGAGTCCGCCGCGTGTAATCTATGCAATGAGCATCATAACTACATTTATAAATGTAGGGTATTTAATAGTTATAACCCAGATCAACGTTTTAAATTCATTAAGTCTAACAATTTATGTATAAATTGCCTAAGTAGTGGTCATCGTGTTTCTGCGTGTGGGTCAACATCTACATGTAGGAAATGTAATCACAAACATCATACTCTCTTGTGTTTCGGAAGTCAAACCCGCTCCCGGCCCACAGAGGCCGCTCCCAGTGACTCGACCACTGTTCAAGCACACACTGACGTAGCCCTGTGTTCATTATCCGATAATCATGGTGGGAGTAGCCACATGATTCGACCTCTTACCACGGTACTCATAGCAACCGCACGTATCATTATCGTGGATTCTCGCGGAATTGAACATAGTTTCAGGGCATTATTGGACAGCGCATCTCAAAGTAATTTTATAACTCGCGAGTGTTGTCAACGCTTAGGTTTGAACATAAATAATCGACCTGCCTGTTCTACCGTAAAGGGAATAGGAGGTTCGAGTAAAACAATTCAGGGTTCCGTAAAAATTAAATTTCATTCTCGTTTCGACCGCAACATAAATTATAATATCGAGTCTTTAGTAGTAGATAAAATTACCGAACGTTTGCCAACTGCTACGGTCGACGCCTCTCTTTTGTCTAACTTCAAAAATTTACCGTTGGCAGACGATACGTATTTTTCTCCAGGCCCAATTCAAGTATTGATCGGTGCTTCAATTTTCCCGCATTTACTTTTGTCGAACAAGGTGCCAGGACAAGCGAAACATTTCTCGCCTCTCGCATTGGAAACTGTCCTTGGCTATGTTATTGTAGGTGATGCCCCGGTACGCGTTGACAGCAACACGACCGTTTCATATTGTTGTACCGCTGATCCGTTGGACTCTGCGATCCGAAAGTTCTGGGAATTGGAGGAAGTAGACGTCCCCCCGCTGCTCAGCCCGGATGACAAATTGTGTGAGGAGTTCTACAACCGCACTACCACTCGGGATAGTGACGGACGATACGTGGTTGCTTTGCCTTTCAAGGGTGATGTCGAATCCCTTGGTAACTCGCGTCAAGCAAGTGAACGTCGGTTTTACTGCTTGGAAAGGAAGATGCAAGCTTCTCCACAATTAAAGGTCGCGTATGACGGTGTCATCCGCGAGTATTTAGGAAAGGGCTATATTTCACCTACAAATTCTGATTCTTCAGAAATTTCATATTTTATTCCGCATCATGGTGTGATCCGAGATGATAAGGTCACAACCAAACTTCGTGTCGTTCTCGATGGTAGTTGTAAAACTACCTCCCGCGTTTCTCTAAATGATCTCTTGTATGGTGGGCAAAATCTACAAGGGAATCTTTTTAATATTATTATTGGTTTTCGTTTATTTTCGATCGCTCTTTCCGCAGACATTCGTCAAATGTTTCTCAGCATTGGAATCCGAGAATCTGATCGGCGTTTCCAACGCATTTTGTATCGCTTTTCCCCGCAAGAACCTTTACAGGTTTATGAATTTAATCGTGTCGTTTTTGGGCTCAAGTCTAGCCCCTTTCATGCGCTGCGAACTATCAAGCAGCTGGCAGAGGACGAGGGTGACTCTTACCCTCAGGCAAAAAATATTGTCGCTGAAGGTTTGTATATGGACGATTTTGTCCATTCCGTTCTCACGGAAGACCAGGGCATTTCCACAGCTTCGGAAATGATAGGTCTCATGAAAGCTGGTCAATTTGAATTAGTTAAATGGACCAGCAACTCCCAAGTCGTCTTGGATTCGATTCCGCCTTCGCATCGCCTGCCAGCTATCAAAGAATTCGACGAGTCCGACCAACATAAGGTACTGGGCTTGTGTTGGTCGCCGACGTCGGACCACTTCGGCATGAAAGTTAGTACCCCTTTTGAAAATTGTACTAAGCGTACAATATTGTCGTGTGTCGCTAAAATATGGGACGTCATGGGATTTGTCGCGCCAGTCGTCCTGTACGCCAAACTGCTGATCAAACAGCTTTGGCTGTGTGATTGTGACTGGGATGATACCCCACCTGAAAATATAGTGAGGCTGTGGACTCGCTTTAAGGAAGAGCTTCCTTTGCTCGGTAGTATAAAAATCCCACGTCACGTTGGTATCGTCGCCGATAGTGTGGTCACTATCTTGGCTTTCGCGGACGCCAGTGAGAAGGCATACGGGGGAGTGATTTACTTCCACGTCCAAAATAGCGATGGCAATATAGTTAAGTTGTTAACCGCTAAGTCTAAGGTGTCTCCTAAGAAGGTCGTTTCTCTCGCTCGTCTTGAGCTATGTGCTATTCTTGTGCTAGCTCAACTAATAAAAAATGTTGTAGTCGCTTGTCAAAACCGCATTGTTTTTCGTAATATATTCGCATTTTCGGATTCGACAGTCGCTCTCTGTTGGGTACATTCGTCGCCCCATCGGTGGAATACCTTTGTGGCCAACAGAGTGTCGAAAATACAAAACGACCTATCTCCACAAAATTTGTATCACGTGTCCGGTACGGAAAATCCCGCAGATTGTGTGTCACGTGGACTCACACCTTCTCAAATTATTGACCATCCGCTTTGGTTCAGTGGTCCTCCGTGGGCTCACTTGGATGTCTCACGGTGGCCTGTCGTTCCCTTCAATCCCTCTTCGGTGTCTGAAGCACCCGAAGAGAAGAAGCATTCGTTGCTATCCGCTACACCAAACGAAAGATCTCCTATTCTTTCTTTGGTCGATCGTATCTCGTCTTGGAGTAAATTGCTTCGAGTAGTAATCTATGTTTGTCGCTTCGCTAGATTATTACCTCCTAGAAATCGCATGTCAGCAGCAGATTACAACTTCGCTGAACTACTCGTCCTTCGTGAACTTCAGCGCTTTCATTTCTCCACTGAGATCGCTAGAATCAGGGAAGGCAAAGATTGTAGTCCTACCTTTAGACACTTAAAACCGTTCCTCAAAGACGGACTCGTCAGAGTCGGAGGCCGTTTAAGAAACTCAGATTTAAATTATGATCGGAAATACCCTATTTTGCTTCCAAGTAAGGATCTTATTTTGAACTTGTTAGTAGAATACCATCATAAGTTAAACTGCCACGCAGGTCCCGACCTGCTGTTGTCACTATTGCGTCAGAAATACTGGATACTTTCTGCACGCAATTTAATTAGGAATAGGATCCACAAGTGCATTCCTTGCTTTCGTCTTCGCCCTAAGCCAAGTTTCCCTGAGATGGCAGATCATCGTTCTTGTCGCGTCGTTCAAACCGCCAAACCGTTTGTCCACACGGGCACAGACTACGCCGGTCCGTTTAAGGTCACTATGTCTCGCGGTCGAGGTATTCGTTCCACCAAGGCCTACGTGTGTCTGTTCGTCTGCTTGACCACGCGTGCGGTGCACATAGAACTAGCTGGTGATCTTAGCACAGCTAGTTTTATGGGCGCTTTGAAGCGGTTCCTGTCTAGGCGTGGCCCCGTGAGTAAGATTTATTCGGACAACGGGACTAATTACATAGGCGCAAAGCGCAAACTTTCGGAACTTCACGAATTTCTTTGCTCAAAACATCATAATAACGAATTCGGTCATATGTTAGCTGAGAATCGTATAGATTGGTCACTCAATGTCCCGACTGCTAGTCACTTCGGCGGCAATTGGGAGGCTAATATAAAAAGTTTAAAGTCTCACTTATATCGAGTCGTAGGGGATACTATTCTTTCGTTTGAAGAGTTAAGCACCGTGCTTACTCAAATCGAGTCCGTTATGAATACTAGACCTCTTTGTAGGACGCTCTCTAGCGACCCTTCGGAACCGCTAGCTTTAACTCCAGCGCACTTTTTGAATCTCACGCCTTTAAAGTACTTGCCTGCGGAGGAAATAGAGGAAAGGACTATTACTGCTAGACACGAGTTGCTAGATAGTTTAGTACAGTCGTTTTGGAAGCGCTGGAGAGGTGGATACCTCCACACGTTGCAATCGCGTCGCAAATGGAACACGCCGGTCGATCCAGTCGCTGTCGGCACGGTCGTGATTCTTATAACCGACAATTCGCCTCCACTGCACTGGCCTTTGGGTGTCGTGGAGGAAGTTTTCCCTGACTCCACCGGAGTCACTCGTATCGTTCGGGTTAAGACAGCGACTGGATCCTACTTGCGTCCCGTCGTGCGTCTTTGCCCGTTGCCTAACCAATAGACACGTCGGTTTATCATTCAAGGTTAGGTAACGTTAGCAATTAGGTAGTTTAGTAGTTTGTAGTTTCGTATTTGAAGGCATCCCTTCAAGCCCGGGGGAATGGTTGCGCGGATACATAGACAATTAGTTTGTTGATTGGCACAGGTAATCCCCACCTCTAAATCATTCCCGCACAAAACCTCCGTTGTCGATTCCCAACGATCAATGGCTGCCGACACACCATCGCGATAACACATGTTCTCGACATATTAATAAAAAGTGGTGAAATTGGTGTGATCTTCTCGCTTCCGCTGTCTCCATGTTACGTGCCATGCTCCAGGAAGCTGCTTGGGAAATCGAGGTATGTGCAATCCTTCCTTATAAGCGTACTGCTCGTTTTTTCCACGTGTTCCTGACAGTATGCAATTCCTCCCGCCAATTTAGCTGTGCCAATTTATAATTGTTTAAATTCTTAGCAAAAAAACCAGCGAAAACAGTAATTCATCAGACTCTGTTCGCTATACTACTTTTTGGAGAAATCATCATCATCATCATTCTCCTGTCGTTATCCCAATTTATTCGGGGTCGGCGCAGCATGTCTTCTTCTTTCATACTTCTCTATTACTTTTTGGGGAAAAATTTGAAGAAAAAAAGGAGAAAAACAGAAATGCAAATGGATTCAATAAAAAAAAAATTGGAAATCTAACAGCATCAAAAAAAAAATCAAACAGTCACAAAAAGTGAAAGTTATAGTGGGGTTCGAACTTGCGACCCGTAGTTTATAGAACGGTCATGAACCCGCTACACTGTTTTTTCTGTTGACATAAGCTTTAAATAGCCGTTCTGGTGTTTGTCATGACTGAAACGTCAAACAAATGAAGGATACTGACATAATGCAATATTGCTCACCCCCTTTAGCAAAAAGCGTGATAATATATAGCCTAACATTTGAAGAAGCCTGTAAGGAATATTTGTGCAAAATTTGAACAGGATCTATGCAGTAGTTTTTGCGCCAAGTCGGAACATCGATTTGGATTTTTACGATTTTATTATATGTATAGATGTATAGATAAGTATAAGTATAGATTATGCTTGCGGTTAGAAGTGTCCAGTTCCAATACTTTTCCGAACGACACTTGGTGCAAGCGTAAATTGTAATCTACGAGTCAAAGTGCCGCAGGTACAAACGTAAATCACGCAGTGGGACAGTGAGTTCAACCTCTAGGAGAAGAAAGTCGCAGCCGATTGATATTTACGAGATGCAAGTTTGTTTCGATAGAAGTAAGATGTAGCTCAGATCAGATTTGAATTTCAGGAAAATTATCGTTGATTGTATTTCTTAAATATCTTATCTTCAGCTGCCTAGCCTTTTCTGAACTATATTGAGGGTCGGCTTCCAGTCTAACCGGATACAGCTGAATACCAATATTTTACATGGAGCGGCTGCCTATCTGACCTCCACAACCCAGTTAGTACTGGGTAACACGATACCCCTTGGTAAGACTGGTTGTCAGACTTTTTGGGCCGCTGACTACCAACGACTGTCAAAGATCTACAAATGACACCCGGGACCAACGGCTTAACGCTTTCCGGGGCACGGAGGAAACTCGGTATGTAATGAGTGGTCACCCATCCACAGACCAACCTAGGCAAGCACGGCTTAACCCAAAGATCGACCCGAGCGGCTGTTATTATTAAGCCACGAGCTCATCCTTAAATATCTTACTTGCTATTTATAAATGCAAAAGTTTGTGAGGATGTATGTATGTCTGTTCCTCTTTCACGCAAAAACTGCAAACAGATACTTTATAACTTGGATTAACATATAAGATACTTTTTATCTCGGTAGTACGATCACGTGGGATAATTACCCATCTCGGCCCAGGTGAAGCCGCGGGCATGAGCTAGAGCTAAATAAATGTTCCATACTCGACAAACCAAATCTTAGAGCCAATACCGACTTATTCAAACAATCATCATATTTTTTTAGATTACAAAGTCCTGTCAGCAGGCGCAAACCCCAATACACAAAACTGCAGCCCAACACGTCAGCTGTTTTAATTTATATGACCGCAAATCATCAGTTGTTGTTGGATTGCTCCAACCACTTCACACGAGATTTGTCATCAGATGGACAAAATAAAGGTCCAATTCCGAAGGACAACGACAAACCGCACCGACAAAGCCACCCAACAACGGCAACAGGCGACAATGACATCCACGTCATGCCATCTACAGAAGCTTTTTCATAGAGTCACGAGCAATGAAATGTACACACATAGACCACTCTAAAAGTGATTTTCTCCTACTGTTTTGTCGAATAGTATTTTGGAAGCCATACTATTCCAAAATAGGTCTTATTTCAAAGTAGAAACCAATATTTCACGAGAAAAACGCTTCTGAATTTTGCTAAGTGTATACATTTCTTTGGTCAGGGTGTAAACGGCCCTTCACGAAGCCACCAAGCATTCTTTACATCAAACTAAAAAACTTTACGCAAAAATGATTCCTGAGAAACTTTTTTTTACGGTAGGATTCAATGTAACACACTCAAAACATTGTGCTGATGGATGCATTGAATAATACGGGAGTCGTGGAAGTATTTAAAGTAAAGTTGTAATATTAAAAACTTGTATTTAATAAAATAATTTGCCCAGCAGTGGGATAATAGTGGCTAAGAAAAAAAAGAAAAAACCTTGAAAAAGTTTAAACTGTGACCACCCAATATCTCTGTAATTTGAAGGTTCCCAGGTATAGTCTAGTACTAAAAAAATATCGCAATGACGAGGAAAACAGGTGCCTTTCGACTTCATTAAGGGTACTTTTACACCCATTAGAAACCAGTCTGTTACAGCAATTATTTGCCTTTACAAATGTACTTAAAGTACCCCGTCTTTTAGAAGCAGGAAGCTATTTTTATTCACGTGGTCTATTTAATGTTTAGTGTTGGGACAAAATAACTTTTTTCTTTCTTTCTCTAATTAATGTTCACTTAAGCTCGACATCAAGAAAATTACTTCTGAATACACTATAATTACACACGAAAAAGGAAATAATCGGTCCGTGTTTCCATCCTATTTACGATTCTATATAGAATTAATTTGTGAATGTCGATTGTTTTCTACTACAGCTAGGCTGGCTGCTAATTGCTTATTGATTTGTTTCTATTTTGTGAGCGCGGGCTATCGTCGAGAAATAAAAAGATCATGGTATCTGCATGGGTTTAAAAAAAGAACACACGTTCGCGCTCGATTTCGATTCTTCGTTTGCGCGGGAAACTTAAGGTGATTTATATTGAAAAAAATGTAGTTTTTCTATTTCGTGTAACTTGATAAGTATGTGGAATAGGGATTTAACATTTTGGTACATGTTTTTTGACTTTTTGGTCTAGTATCATATAAAATGAATACACGATTTAATGATTTTTTCTAGATACAAAAAAAAATTCAAAGTTATATCTATTTTTTTACTTTTTTCGACATCATGGCGTAACGTTTAACCGTTTCGCACCGAAAGGGTTAAGAGTTATTCAATGGAATTTACTTAAAAATATAGAGAATTATCATATCAAAGTTTACTCAAAGTAGTTTTAAATTTAAATCATTTATTTTGTTAAAAAGGAGTAAATTCGTTTTGGCACTGTCGTCATTTTATTTCGAGCACATTATAGCCATTTCTTCTTTTGCCTTTCAAAAGTAATTGCATCACTTTCGCTCTACGATTATTGAGCTACGATTTATTTTCGAGGTGGCGCCTTAAGTAAAAATTCAGAGGTACAATCATCGTAAACGATGAAGCTATGAGGTGTTCTAGTAGATACTAATTCTGAAACCTCAAAAGCGGTGCTTTTAAGGCAGTACTTAAACCAATCGTTAACACACTGCCCGTTTTGAAGTTTAAAACATTTTATCTGTTTCAAGAATAACCATTAATCTCTAAAGCGTTGGTTTGAGATCAAGGTGTTTTACGTGTCGATGGTAAGATAGTCTTCTTTTATTATTCACCTCATCTACGGGTTTGGCAGCACAGAGGTCGCATGATGTGGCATACGTCGCTTTGATTGTAGATATTGGGATACAAAAGACTGTTGACACCTCAGTTGTCAAGGTGTCATACTATGTATTATTATCAACATCATCGAGACGTCTACCACTGATAATAGATCTCCTCCTCCAGCTTTATGGACCGATCATGTGCTTCATGGAGCACAGGATCGAAATCAGTTCAGCCTTCAAGACTTGACAAGATAACAGATTTTCGCTTTTATAATAATAAAAATATGTACTTACAAGTAACATCAAGCATGGTATAGGAGTCCCTGTAGTATGGTGATGGGTAAGACGGATGATGAGCCCTGCAAGCCAGTTGTCGCCCGTGAGCTGACCTGGTGGCTCCCAGCTCGAGGACTGACCGTGCTGCCCAGACTCGAGGTCTTTCCACCTCGGAAGCGTTAGTCTGCGACCAGGCTGTTAGGCGCTCTTTTTCTGAAAATTAAAAGTGGGCTGTTAGGAGTTGACACTAGTCTAGTGGTTTCAAGCACGACTCTTAATCGAGGTATCTTAGAGACTTAGACAAAGTGACATTTTATCAGCGGTAAAGAAATGGAAAATTTAACAAGAATTTGTGTGGTATACTACAACACCCGACTACTCAAAAATCACGCTCTAATTAAATTCGGGGTTTACAAGGTAAAATCGACTCCGCCTAATGTTGAAGTCAGTTAAAATATAGCCTATGTTACCCGAGCAACGAATCGATTGAAACCTTATTCATCAAAATCGAATGAATAGTTTTGGCGCTACGGAGGAACATACGTAAATACAAACATACATACATAGACTGCTAAAATCTATTGTATTGACATAAGTAGCGGAAAAACTTATGTCAATCTTTTTGAAAGTCATTGTAGAAATCCAAATACTTTATATAGGGTGACTGGTAATTAGTGACCGATACTTAAACACGTGTTTGTACTCATGATAACAAACAACTTTCCCAAAGATTTTTTTTTTATGCTCATTCATTTTTATCACTATAACACAACAGCCGATATGAAACTCGCATGCGAGGCGCCTTTGACCTATCAGCTGTTAGCTGCATGACGTCGTTCTGTCTCATTACTATCGTACAACAACAGTGGGTAGGCAGAGCAACCGCGCGGCTCGCAAGCCCTCTCCGTAAGTTTTATTGTGATAAAAGTGAATGAGTATAAAAAAAATGTTTCTTTGGAAAAGTTGTTTGTTATCGTCGTACAATCACGTGTTTAAGTATCGGTCACTAATTACCAATCACCCTATATATGACTGTCCCTAGTCTAGGCGCTCTTGGATTTGTATTTCTAGGTCGGGCAAACTAGCGTTTCTGTGTTTACCACGAATACCTCTGTATGAGCTCGGATTATGTTCGACCGTTCGTCCGTTAAGCTCGACCCCTATTTGGTACCTACAATCCTTCTGCCGAAATATAGGTGTACCAAACTAATATTACCTCTGCCTAACTCCTCAACTACAAGCACAATATTGTATATTTAGCATTCATTTGCGCAATGGTCTGTATAAAACAATTCTTTACAATAATCTCTTTCTATCAAGTTTTTTACATTTTTTCAAACGTTTTTGCACCAACTCGCTTATAAAACTTTTACCCTTCGTCGTTGAACAATAGCTTATTATTTCTTTAGAAATAAAATTTTAATTACATTGTCGATTTAATAATGGTCCTTTTAAGTACTTTTATGCTACGGATTGTGAAACAGTTGTACATTCTGGGTTTACATTAATCCTTTTATCGCTGCCGTCGAATAAATGATCAACCAGTTTTTTTCCTATTATAATCACAATCATTACAATTTACTTATGTTGTGAATAAATCTTTAAGTACTAGCGGCCAAAGGGTTATTTATACAAACAAAAGTAGAGAAACAAAAGCTCAAATACACATACGTTTTGAATAAACAAAGGGAAAAAGCATTTCAAAGTAAATACTGAAAGAGTATCAACAAACAGTCAAACAAACAATCACATCGCACGCTATCGTTAGAAACATACAATTAATTAATCGTGTACATTCTGACACGTGTATGGGGAGTTATTAATGGTTGATCGAATTTCGAAGACAATTTTACTTAAAACTTCATGTTGACCATAGAGTAAGGAGACATCTTGGTAGATGCCAGAGCTTTCGCGTTTTCACACGACATCGCCCGTCCGCGCGGTCGGGCGGTGAAGCGGATCTCACGTATCGTTGATACCTCCACACGTACACCGCCCGACCGCGCGGACGGAATCACCATGATCGCACTGCGCTTGAAATGACGTCTACAAAATGACGTGTCGAAACTTTTAAAGCTCTTTCAATGCCCCGAAGTTTATAAGTAGGCATAGGTACAACTGTTTCTTAGCGTTGCCGTCGCGGTTACTCCGTGCTCTGCGATATAACATAACACACAAGCTACTAATTCCCCGTATAATTTCACCGACACTCAACCCCTTATACCCATATAATTTAATACTACACTACCTTATTACACAACAACCAGTAATGACAGCCTTAAGTACGCACCTAATAACTAAATAAATAATCTAATACGGTAATCATAGGCCTCACAACGAAGCCATTTATAATGTCGATAGCAGGACAGGAACAAGATCAATGCACTGTGCGGGTATGTCGCTTACTGACAGTGAGCCCTCGTCCAAAATGCATGGCGCTTTGTAGGTCGTGGCGCCATCGAGCCAGTTCAAACACATGACATGGCATTTAGAATTTTATATGAACGTATCAGGTCAGTCGGGTGCTGTGTTGAACGTGAATTGATTAGGAACGGCTAAACATGGGAAAAGGTTAGTTAGCGTCCTGAATGGCTTTGGTAATAACATGTTTGCTTAGGTCCTTTACTGGGAAATTGTTGTTTTTACTGCTATAATATTTCCTTTCTGTGTGAAATTAAAAAAAAACCATTAGAAAAATACTATAATGCTATTTTGCTTTATTTCTTTTCTTTACATATTATTTACATTTTTAAATATTTTAATTAACAAAAATTATATAAAAAACATTTAAAAATATAAAAAATAGTAGCCCACCGGCATCGGGAACAGGGTCCGAGCTACCGGTAGTCACGGCTCTTGAGAGAGGAACCTCCTAACGATACGTGCCGTGTCCAGAAGTACTGCTTTCTGAAGCCCTTGATCCAACTGCCAAGCGAGAGCCTCCTCAGATGTTGGTCTCTATTTTGCTTATCCTTATTTTATCGCCATTCAGCAGAATGGTTTATTTTGTTTCTAGAAACACTGTGTTGCTTGAAAAGACTACATGACTCTTAGAAAAACCGAAAAGTAAAACATAAAACTATACTTTATGAAAACTATTTTATCCTTATTATAGGTACTATTCTGACTTCATTCAAGAAAATACGTTACAAAAACTGGACGGACGAACGCTACTGAAGGCGACAAATTCATAGCCATAGGCCTCCCAATTTATATTGGTATCAACACGTTGAATAGAACCAGAAAGTACCGCTCAAAACCGAAAGATGCTTACCCAAATACCACTCTATATACGCTGGAGGGTTGCCATATCTGGCCTCGCAGACGACAGTAGCCCTGTTTCCTGCTGGTACCGTGATGTTCTGGCCCGGCATCACATGGGACCCGTTGAACAGGATCCGGGGAGACTGTGGTGGTACCCGCACTGCTAAAGCCGCGGGGGGACTTGATAGAGCGTCCTGGGAAAGAATTTTAAGTGTCAGTAGTATGGAATTTGTTAATATGTGTACCCATAGACGAAGCATTGACGTAAAAACATGTTTTGTGATGAGATTAGAAAAAAGATTTGATAAACGAGAGAAGAGAGACTGTCATAAAGAGACTTCAATCCGTTTTATATGAATTTTTCGCCAATGTGAACGCATTACTGAACCGTTTGAGCTGAAACACATATTATCAGTGTTATCGGGAGTATCACACACCACTACTCAGCCCTGTTCTCTTGTTTTTTTCGTCTTATTAATATTTAACTAGTTGACAAGGAAATTGTAACAGCTCATTTTCACAATTATTAGTATTTTGATTTCTGTCTGATTCTTTTTTTTTCTTAAACTTTTTTTGGTATTGTACTAAATACCAAAAAAAATGACGACGATAGGTTATTTAGCCTATCGTCGTTCTTTCCTTACTAGATTGTTCCTGCACGTCGAAGTTGCTGGCGGTGACCTGGCACTGCCACTGCTCGTCGTCCAGCTGCAGCGTAGCAGCGCACACCCACAGCGAGCAGTCCCCACCCACAGGACTGTTCCGTTAGTATTGTACTACATTGTTACCTGCACGTCGTAGTTGCTGGCGGTGACCTGGCACTGCCACTGCCCGTCGTCCAGCTGCAGCGTGGCAGCGCGCACCCACAGCGAGCAGTCTCCGCCCACAGGACTGTTCTCGTTGGCCCACTCGTACTTTCCGCGGTAAATGCCGACCGGCTGCAAATAAAACAATTCGTCAAATTATTTAGAATTCTTTAACATTTCAAAGTTAGAAAAGTCTTGAAATACAATTATTTTGGACCTAAATTACGCAATTGTTCAAAGGGAAATCGTTAATTGAAAGACTAAAGTTGATTTAGAACAAATGGATTGATTATATACTTTCTATTTAGTTGAGGCAGTGTATATTTTGCGCCGTAAGAAAATAATACAAAACAACTTTTCAAAAATTAATACGCCTATAAAAACTTAAAACCAATCAACTTAAGCTTTAACAATACCAATTTAGATGTCGAACAAAATGAGTATCTTCGTAAAGAGGCGAATTAAACATGTACGTAATTTTATTTAAGAATGTAATACTGTTATTAGTCTAACGATCGAATTACATATAAGTATAAGTATTAGTTTACAAGCTTGTCCGATGAGAGTCGGGCCATGAAAGGAGTTCTTTAATTCGAAAGATAAAAACCAGGAAGCAGAGGAATTGAATGTGTATAGGGGCTGCTTTGTTCATGTTTGAGATTAAATACTTCTTGCTCATGACCCCGCACTTATAAGCATTTTGGGTTGTAAAAAGGTTGGGCAAACATCCAAATAGCACACAATCTATAGGTCAGAACAGGGTATTTACAGCTTGCTGTATGCTGATTAACCAATCCGTTTGCCAAGCTTTGTGATCGTGGTAAAAGGCAATATTGTTACGGACGTTTATTACTGTGTTTTGTTTCGTCCATTAACAAGCTGATAATTATTATGTGGATCCTGGGCCCGAATTCCACTATTTTATAAATATTACAGTAGTTCGTCAAGTGTATAGTTGTCATACTAGTGTATGCCCGCAGGTTTGCCCGCGTGGAGTTCAGTAATTAACCCATGGGATCATTTTATCGGGATAAAAAGTATCTCATATGTGAGGTCCAGATAACAAACAATCCGTGTGCCAAATTTCATTCAAATCCGTTCAGTATTTTTTGCGTGAAAGAGTCACAAACATCCATGCATACATACATAAATATAATAAACCTCACATACTTTCGCATTCATAATAGAGTATTCTACTCTATTTCTTATTATGACAAGCAATTTCATATTCATAAATTATTTGCGTTCCACCATGTTAAAAAGGTGTTACAAAAAGGCTTACAGCCAAATACAACATTGGATCCTTTAGTGCACAGTAATATCTCTTATATTAAAACATTATAGATAAGATTTGGTATGAAAATTCGGTCATAAACCCATAATCAAGAGACTACTGACCATGCTGTCAAAATTAACTACGAAAGCTGAAATAACGTCGTATAATCAGTTTTTGAAGAAACGTGAAAATTGAATGAAAATCATCTTTTTTTCTGTCAAACGTCAGTCATCTATAATTGAACCGTCAGCTACATCATTTACATCGCCATTTTATTTTAAACACGAGAATTAATTAATTTCATTAATTGGTCCGGTTCAGTAGGTTCTGATATAATTATGTATCGAATTTTGTGGTTTAAATATTATGTGATATTGTAAAGGCTTTTGCATAATGATCTCTGGATTACATTTGATTTTTTAAAGCAGTGCTTTATTTGTTAATTAAATTATAATTGTATGACAAGTAATTTCATAAAATGAGACGAATTACTTGACTGTCTCTTTGGCCTAATACTCGCAAACGCGACTGCTGAAGTACTGAGCAAGCGGTTCTGGGTTCGATTGCCGCTGGGTCGGGCAAAGTGTTATTGGGATTTTCAATCAGAAATTTCTCAGTAGCCACGGGGTCTGGATCTGTGCCTGGCTTATGGCAATAGGCTTGCCCCCTATTACAAGGGACTTTAACATAACTGGCGAAATCTGTGTAAACTATTAGGTACACCTCTACTTAACCTTCGGGGATTACAAGCGTGATGTTATGTGTTATGAGGCGAATTATGAACAACGATTTACAGAGTTACACAAAATATTTTACTATTTTTTTTTTTTGTAAAATGTTCCCGTGTATGCACCCGAACAATTAAGTAAAACCTTATATTATTACCGTATTAATTGTGCTTATATCATTCATTAATGTGGGTGATACCCACGTACGCGGATTAGTATTCATTAAAATGAAACCAATTGTATACAAAATAGGTTCATTAATTTGTCAGAGCTAACCGCAACGCCCGTTTTAAATTATACTAACTAAACGGACTAAACCCAACTAAATATTCAAATTAATACGGGATATACGCACGATTCATTAAAAAGATACCTGTAACACAAACAGATAGGATTAAAATTTATCACAGAACTACAAACTAATCTGGCAGCCATCCTAATAAATCTGAAACTCGCCAAATTAAATCTAACTTTTCAGATACGGAAATAGATACCTATATTTTAATTAAGTAAAAAGGCTTTCCGCTAATCCCTTGGAGTCTGTGTAGCCTGTCTTTCGGGAGTAGTATTGTGTATGCCGTTAAAAACGAGATTTCTACACTTTGCATAAGCGGGCACGGTTCAGCGGTTCCTCCTTTTATCTTTGCCAACGATTCGTGAAAAACATAAGGTCGGACGATTTGCTAAATTGCAGAGCGAGCGCACACTCGCACAGAGAAAACCTCACTATTGTGATGTTTAATGTAGGCATGCAATCTCACGTGAAGAGGTGTGGTATATGTGTTTCGATAGACGATACGTGTTACAGATTAGCTGGTGTAGTCAGACAGACTTTCTCTTATTTCAATGCGGAGACTAAACAGAGTCTTATTCAGCATCATTTCATTCATTTATTTGGGGTCGGCGCAGCATGTCTTCTTCTTCCATACTTCTCGTCATCTCAGCGCTCACCTCCTTTCTAGCCATATCATCCTTCACGCCGTCCATTCATCGTTTCTTTGATCTTCCTCTACACTTATAGCCAAAGAAACGATGTTGTTTAGTCCTGTTCATCATCTGCCTAGCCGTTTCTCAACTATATTGCGGTCGGCTTCCAGTCTTTCCGGATGCAGCTGAATACCAGTATTTTACATGGAGCGACTGCCTATCTGAGCTCCACAACCCAGTTAGTACTGGGTAATACGATACCCCTTGGAAAGACTAGTTATCAGACGTTTTGAACGCTGACTACCTAACGATGTCAAAGATCTACAAATGACACCCGGGATCAACGGCTTAACGTGCTTTCCGAGGTACGGAGGAAACTCGGTGTATAATGGGTGGTCACCAATCCACAGACCAACCTAGGCAAGCACGGCTTAACCTAAAGATCGACCCGAGCGGCTGTTATTATTTAGACACGAGCTCCTCCTGTTGTTTAGTATAATTCTGGTTTGAAAAGAACATTAAGCAAGGATATGCCTGCATTACGTTTCTATGTAATACCAGTCTCCGGATTATGAGTTTAAAAGCTCATTGCGTTTTATTTCCCGTTGTTTAAGCCAAATTAAATTACTATTTAGTCTGGTTACTTAGTTCGCTAGAAATCTAGGCCCCGATTCCATTTGCTTTTAATAATCCCAGAATCACGCAACTTTACATTTAACAAACAATAGTACACGATTGGCTGCAAGTTGAAAAAGTCCGACACGTTAAAATTGTATGAAAACTCATACAATTCCATCATATCTGATTTGTAAGCCTCGCTGCTCAGAAAAAAATCCGAAAAAATACTCCATCCGTGCCAGAGTATAAAATTCGAACATCCGAAATTATTACAATGATCGCTTCGAGCTCGTTCCGGGCTTGTAATTGAAATTCTTTTGCTCAATATTTGCACATAATAACTCCCGATGATGTGTTCCGGAATCATTGGGGACCGAGAAACACGCAATAATAGCAGGAGGAAAAGAAAAGAGAAAACTGATAAGGGAGATTAAAGATAATCTGGAGAAATGTTCAACATTATTGTGCTATTAGATGGTAGCGATATCTTAGCTGATACCATATTGGTCGTAGTGTCTTTGGTGATAGTGCTCAAAGTGGCGTCTTCTCACGCGTGGCTGACACTGATAGGTAAGTATGTTCCCAGTTTATAATAAACCTTACTTAATATTATAAATGCGAAAGTAAGTTTGTTTGTTACCTTTTCACGCTTAAACCACTGAATCGATCATCTTGAAATTTTGTGTATACGTTGTCAGGTGTACAGAAACGGACATAGGGTACCTTTCGTCCCGAAAACTGTTCCTGAGGAAAACAACAATAACCTTATTATGCCCATAGATGGCGCCACGTTTCTTTCCAATCATGATTGAATTAGAAGCAGTATACAACCCAAATTGATTGTCAAATTCTAAATTAACGCGAGCGAAGCCGCGGGCAAAAGCTAGTAAGTCATATTTTCTAATAATTGCAAAGCATATACTTACGCTGCTGCAGCATTATAATTTTGGTGAAGCTTTCGAATTATCTTCAAGCAAAAACAACGCTAATAAACAAATTTCTACATCTTTATTTTCTAGTAGACTACCAACAACTACTCGAACATTTTATCAAGACGTCTTCCTAAAACATAGCCTAATAACTCCACCTACTAACAAACGACCAGATATATATTTTCCAATAATGTTGAGGCCCGTTAAAAAGGGGTTCCAAGTCGAGGAGCGAAGGAACCGGCCGTTTTCAATGGACATTACTTGTGGTTGAACTCGAATAAACGACCGTACAATTTACGATTTGAAAACTAAGTAGGTATTCATTCGGTCTTGACATAGGGATCTCTCAATAGAGATAGGTTCTCAAATAGGGCATGTTGTATAGGGTACTTGGAGCGTGAAGGGTCGGGTTGTGTTGTCCACTAGGGTTCATGTAATATAAACAAAAGTCAGTTGACATTTTAGTTCTCAGTTAATTTATTTATGAGATTGAGATTGTTGAGATAGTGGAATTAATTATTGAGCTACCGTTTTGAATTTTGAATGTCATTGTTGTGTTGGCTTAACAAAGTGCGTAGTTTGTTGCTTGGAGAGCTTTAAAAGCTAGCCTTTGTCTGTAGGCACCTAAGTCAGATTCTGAAATCATTATGATCCGGTATCACCCATAGCTGGGTCTACCTCCCTTCTTTTCTGCTATACTTATTGGTTGAACACTTACTTACACTGACTTTATTGGTGAGGTTCTGCAGAAAGGTCAGGAGCATAGTACTCGTTACCAGCGTGAGTGTATGACCACGTGTATGAACGTGGTCGAGGTAAAAGGAGTAGGTAACGATCGTAGCAGGTGGCGTTTTGTTTTAAAATCAAACCACTTTCAATAATAGTAGTAGTACTCTTTCTCTCTCACACATTCTCGCTCTCACTTACTCAATACTGTCATCCCCACATTTATGTATGTTATGGTGGAATGCCTCTTTGAAATTAAAGAATAACCATAGCTCTAGTATGAGAGTAGAACACATTATCATCTGCCTAGCCTTTTCCCAACTATATTGGGGTCGGCTTCCAGTCTAACTGGATGCAGCTGAATACCAGTATAGAAGAGATAGGAGAGTAGAACAGATACTGAAGTTATTATACAAAATTAAGAACCACCTGAATTAACTTCTAAAAAGAAAGGAAATCTTTTATTTGCACTTCTGCCTACCCCTTTCTGCCAAAATTGTGAGCGTGGTGACTGTTATTAATGATAACATTATTTATGTAGTCATAATGCGTCCAGTTTATGAATAAACCGACGTCCGTTTAATGGAGGTACTTGCAGAAACAAGAAAAAAACTAAAATGAACTACATTTCAATTTCGCTTTGCAACGGGAAAGCGAAAAGGTAAAAAAATATAATGAATTTGCCTTTTCTATGGCGGAGGTATGCGGAAAAACTGTCATAAAACTAGGAGCAGGAGCAAAATTGCAAAATTCACTCTTATACTTTAGTGATCTATGGGGATTTGGAAACGTTTGTGTTTCTTGCTATTCCAGAACTGTAGGTACCTACAGTCGCCAACGCATAAAGTTACTACAAACTGTCAAATTTTCTCATTCGATTTTGAACTTAATCTTCAAAATTTTATGGTTTAAAATCATTTAGAGAAATTTGACAGTTTGTGCTATTTCGGTTTTCCAGAACTGTGGGTACAGTCAGTCGCCAACGCATAAAGTTACTACAAACTGTCAAAATTTTTCATTCGAGTTTGAACTTAACCAACAACATTGTATGGTTTAAAATCATTTAGAGAACGCTAACTTGCTTTTGCGGTAACTTGCTGTGCTAGCGACTGTACAATAAGTTAGATACTGGCCATCAATCCATCTAAAAAGGCTTACAACTAACAAGTAAGCAATCACTTAACGCCAAGGCTTTTCTGAAAGTCCAAATGGCTGAGAAAACCTTTCTTAAGGCATTGATTGATATTACCAAATCTTTAAAGTTACTACAACTTTAAAAGACACAAAGTTACATAAATTCTGGAATTCTTAGCCAAGAACAAAGGAATGCCAGACATCAGAATACTAATTGCCATTTCAAGAAAAAGTTATTTCTAAACAAAACAATCAACGAAGTAACTATCCATTTAATATTTTCTTATCTTACGTAAATTAAGTAGTAATTGCTTTTCGAACGTCGCCTGACCAATTAAAACATGCTTGTCCACTTCATTAGAAAGCATTTTAATAAATAAAGGCTGGACGTTTAAAAGCATTGTCACTTTCTCATAGAGATGTTAATGAAGTACGGTACTGTTCTCTGCTAATGAGCTCAAAGCGAAGGTTTAATTAGAACATGCTTATAAAAACGGGGAGCTTCAGTCTCAGAGCGGTCGACATACACAGGTCTCGTAAAACACAATGGTTTTTGCAGTAACAACGTTGTATGGTTTATTTTAAGAATATCGGGACAACATATTACTCGAAAATCACTTGAAATGAGTTTCACAATCGTGTTTCCAAGTAATATTCTGGTCAAAGAATTCCATCATGTTTTCGCATTCAGTTTCAGAACTTCTTTCATCCCCATAAAGGAAGTAAAAGAAACAAGAAAAACAAATAAATCTTCGAATACAATCCGTAAAAAAGTTCCCTTTTTGTGTGAACACACTAAACGCAAGTTTCACCTTCTCTGAAGCGAAGCGTGACGTTGTTAGGGAACACAAACAAAACAGCGACAGTTGGCTGATTAATAACCGCGGAGAACAATACGAGATGCAATATCCGCCCGTGTGGACCGCGCCTCGCGTTTATAGCGGTTTATGAGCCGTGGTCGCCTTATGAACATCTGTGAAGAAGGCACATTTACTTTCTATCGTAGATATCATATCACATGAGCGGATACATTAACACCATGTGTGAGACCTATTTCGGAGTTTGCACGTTCAGGAATCTTGAATATAGCAGGTTTAGATCTGGAAATGGGAACCCAGAATTACCTCGGATTAAACGTTAACGTGTGTTCTTAATGTTCGAATTCCGTGAGCATTGAGAAATGCTTTTGTTCTAGTTAGAACTTTTTTTTATAAAAGATGTAACAAGACCCTTAACGAAGCCGAAAGGTACTTATTCTCCCTGTCATTGCCATAATTTTTTGTTACACCTCCACGACCCCCGTACTATTCAATCCATCCATCAGCACAATATTTTGAGTGCGTTACATTGAGTCCTACCGTTAAACATGATTTTTACCCCAAAAAAAAGTCGTTTCCCAGCAAATTTTTTTGTGAAAATTTACTTAGTTTGATGTAAGTAATGCTTGGTTGACGGCTTCGTTAAGGGTCTTGTTACACCCTGTATTAAACGAATCAAAATAAACTAACACTACGATGCTAAAAGGTATAAAATTATCTTAAGATAAAGATCCCGCTACTTCTACACCGAAAAACTCGTAATTAACTCCAAGACCGGGTGGTTTTTAAGTTACAACACTCGATACTATAATAACACATTTAAATACAACATACTCAAGATACAACCCACTTGATTACGACCCAAAACGGAGGTAGAAGTTCATCAACGGCTTATCAGGCCGTTAGCTGCAAATCAAATGTCGGAAATGAGTGATACCAGCTCTCTGAACTGAGATCTGTGCTGCTAATTATGCAGTAACTGCATACAAACTAATGACGTAGGTAATTAGGTGTTCGCGCATGGTGTATGGTGCTAAGACGGTGAATGAGAAGCCTGTAGAAGATTCGATTGAAGCTTTGATACACATAGTATCTTGGAAAGAAGGATATATTGGGGTTAGGTATAGGTGCCTACTTAGGAGACATCAGAGGGATGAGTGCGAGTTTTTATCTGTTATTATTTTACTGAAAGTAAAGTAGTGCCATCTGGTGATAATATTGAGTTATTCCAAACAAATAAAAGGCAACTTTAACACCATCAACAAATGTGTACTTGTTCTTGAAAATCATGACGATTTGTATAGCGAACGCAAGTTAACGTGATAGCTATCACACGTCACATTTGTAAGGTGCAAATAAAATAGACAGCAGGTGTTCCAAACCCTTCTAAGACCCTAACTATATGCGTCAGTAAATATCAGTAAAAATACGATGTCTACGCGATCAATCGTCAACGATTCCAATTTTTTAAGCAGTCCTTTTAGAAGAAGCGCTTCTACCTGCAATTTGTACGTGTCCAACTCACCAAGAGCAGAATCAAGGAAACGTTCCATCGCTCGCAAGAAACGTGGGAATACTTCTAGTTGAAAGCGTTTGAAAATCTTCACTGAAGATACCCGTAGTAAATTTTACGGCGTTTCAGGTTTAAAATAGTTTGTAAGTGGGTTGTGGGGAAACTTGGAAATTTATATTTAATCTGCCATGTAAGACACAGTTTTTGTCAATAAAATATTATGAAAGGTTTAGGTATATTGAAAGAGATTTAAAAGACTAATAGAGCGGACATTGGGAATATTTTCGTACAAAATTTTGATCCCGAACATTTTGGATTTGGACACACGAATGCTATCTGAGAAGCGGGCGTATGACACTAGACAGAACGATTTGTTACTAAGTAGTAGCAAGTATTGGATTACGATTTTCTTCGTCTTGTCTCGTCTATCGCTCGTACATATTTGAATGTCTTTGTTTAGCTACAATTTCTGCTGTCGTTTCAACCTACTACATTCCGAAATAAATTTAAATCACAATCAAATCAGTTTATTGTATTTACGCAAAACAAAGGGTCTACAACAATAGCTGTTCACCCAACCACTTTATCTAACCATCTCAAACTCATCTTTATCATTGAACAAGCATCATCCGCTTCGAATAAATAATTTATAACAAAACGTGACGAGCGCCTTGCAAACACGATTAGCAAAAACGCGCGCAGGTCAGGGATTGCTATTAGAAAATAAACAGTGATGGGTTGCCAACCTAGATGATCCGTCAACCACGGGGTAACGGGGTTAGCAATAATGCATGCGGGATAAGCAATAATACTAACAAAACTGAAGTGTGCCGAATGTTCGAGTAGGTTTGTTATAACACAATACTTTTGTTCAAGACAATGACAATAACAAATAAAGGAAGATGTACAATAGGACTGCCTCGTTGGTCGAGTGGTCGCAAGCACGACTGCTGAGCATGAGGTTCTGGGTTCGACTTCTAGATCGGGCAAAGTGTTATTGGGTTTTTACATCAGGAATTTCTCAATAGCAATCCTGGAGTCAGGATTTGTGCCAGTACTTTAATCACAATAACACAACAGCCGTATGAAATTCGGGTATTCTGCATACCCGCTGTTGCACGGTACCATAGTAATGAGACAGAACAGCGTGAGGCTATAACAGCTGATAGGTCACAGGCGCGCGCGCGCGAATTCCATACGGCTTATGTGTTATTGTGATTAAAGTGAATGAGTGTAAAAAATATATGTTTCTTTGGGAAAGTTGTTTGTTATCATGAGTAGAATCACGTGTTTAAGTATCGGTCACTAATTACCAGTCACCCTATATACATTTAACGAAATCATGTAGTTACCTATAACAAAATTGTTGGTAACTACCTGATTTTGGTTTCATATGTACATAATGTGATTGCGTGAAGATACTTACCCTCCTAATGCATACACCTAATGCACTAGACGAGGATGCAGCAAGACCTAAGCGATGTTCCGCATAATGCGAGAGCAAGTAGGTATACCGGGTTTTCGACATATTGTGTAAATGTGTACGGCCCAAACAAAGCGAAAAGTATACAGGCTGTGTAGTTTTCCTAACAATACTGTGTTGTGATGTAGTATATTATATTATCTGTGGTTGTGATTATGCTGCCAAGTGTTTTGTATCCCTCTTGCAAAAAGGTTTTAAGCTTTAAATACGTTGTGATTAAGTTTAAACTTGAATATTTCAGTTGACTGCCTCTTTGGTCTAGTGATCGCAATTGCGACTGTTGAGCATGAGGTCTTGGGTTTGATTCCCGGGTCGGGCAAATTGTTTTGGGATTTTCCATCAGGGATTTCTCAGAAGCAGCTACGGAGTTTGGATTTGTGTCCGGTTGACTGCAATAGGTTCGCCCCCTATTACATGGGACTTAAATATAACTGGCGAAATGTGGGTGTACTATTACGTACATACACATTTGCCTTCGGGTATTGTTAAGAGTTTTAAATATCTCGGTCATATCGTAAAGGATAAATTGCGTGACGATGAGGATTTGGAAAGACAGAGGAGAATATTGGCAGCGAAAAGTAACATGCTTGCTCGGCGTTTCGCTAAATGTACCAATCAAGTTAAAGTCACTCTGTTCAATGCGTACTGTCGGTCGCTTTATACTGGCCACCTCTGGTACAAGCACACACAACGCGCTTACAACACCTTACGTGTGCAATATAACAACGCATTTAGGTGCATATTTGGGCTACCGTGGAGGTGTAGTGCGTCCGGCATGTTTGCGGAGAACAGAGTAGATGATTTCTATGCTGTATTACGGAAAGCGAGGGCCTCCTTTATGAGCCGAGTACATGATTCTGACAATGGAATATTGAGAGCCATATATGAAGCTAATTTTTTATTTGTATACGACTGTCAATATTCCTGCTAACAATTTTTCATTAATTTTTATTTATTTTATTTTTAATCATTTTAAATGCAATTGTTATTTTTTCTGTAATTCTGTAATTTTTCTAATTTTCTGAAATTCAATTCAATTATATAATTTGTTTAAACTTGCTTCCGTATGGGCGCATTATGCCTGAAATAATTTTTTTTTTTTTTTTTTTAATTTTTAATTACAGGCATGATGTTATCCTATGTTGAATATTACATGTCATAAAGACTAATATTATTGATTTTAACTAATCTGTTTGTGTCTATCTTATATACCTTATTCCTGACAGAATAAGCCAGTCCGGATAAGGAAGTAAACTTGCGTTTATTTTAAAATTTCACGCACACTTTCTACGTAACGGAGTTAATCTAGAGGTTTGGGTACCATAACGAATTACTCTTCAAAGGTAAGTAAGTGCTTTCAGTAAGCTTTAAGGAATAGTTAAATACCGATAACAGTATGGTGAAGATCACAAGATGCAAACTAGCGAATCACCTACATGGATCTGTGCAACGTCTGATGATTGCAGAAGAGGGAAAATTTCTTTGCAGCATTTTTATCCATTGTGTTTGAAAGAATGCTGGCGTGCCTGCATGTATTTTGGGACCCAGTCTTAGAGGTAGCATTCATTATGGCAACTTATTTGTAAAACGACTAAAGACTAACAGAAAAGAAACAAAAAAAAACAAACTTACTTACACTACATGGCAATACCATAAATAATAGATAGGAAAAATTACTTTGCGGTATTTTATCCATTGTGTTTGAAAGAAGGCTGGCGAGCCTGCATGTATTTTGGGACCCAGTCTTAGAGGTAGCATTAATTATGGCAACTTATACATAGTTGTAAAACGACTAAAGACTTACAGAATATAAACAAAAAAAAACAAACTTACACTACATGGCAATACCATAAATAATAGATAGGAAAAATTACTATGCGGCATTTCATCCATTGTGTTGAAATTTCTTACTTACACTACATAGCAACACCAGCAATAATAGATTAGATTAAACATAACACACACATAAAACCACGCCTATAATCCTCGAAGGTCTAGACACAGGTGTACGAACATATAACGTACCCACATTTGGCTAGTTATGTTTAAGACCTGGAAATTGAACCCTTATCCTCAGCGCTTGCGACTACTAGACCAATCTGAGGTACATATGAATATGTATGACTAGCTGTTGCCGGCGACCTTCGTCCTGAAATTATTATAAAAATATTACTTCCCTATAACAATTTTAAAGGTTTTTTTTTTTTTGCACGGATGTCTAATGCTTTTTCAAAATAAAAGTAGCCTTAGTTACTCCTTATAACATCAGCTATCTGCCAGTAAAAATCCCGCCAAAGTGGACCTGCCATTTCTGAGATTCGCCGGAACAAACGGACAAATAGGCAAAAATTTTAAAAAAGTGTGTTTTTGTTATAAGTAGCATATTATACTTTCGTAAGCATTCAGTAAAAACAGAGACTATATAACCGTAAAAAGCTGTTATTTTGAAATTACAAACAGACATTTTATTTTATTTATTTGTAAAGGTTTAGCCTAATCACCTTACCGATCCCTTGCCAACAAAATCCACAAGCATGTATAACATCCACACTACCAGGCATATTAGGTATACAGCGTAAACCGTTAATATACCGAGGCCTACAGCAATGTAGTGTATGTTCACAAAACATTAGATTACACACCTATGGGACGAGAAAAGCAAACAAAAACAACGTTAATTCCCGTACAACTACGCGCAGCAATAACAATTTGTTTTGATTGCAACACCAATTGTTTACACAATGCCAAATTATTTACCAATTAACGTAAAGGTAAACGTTTAGTATGTAAATAGAAAACGGATATAATATGTTTAACCCACAGAGTACTAATAAACATGAAACAACGCATTTCTCTTTCATTACAGTTATAAAAACAAAAATTGTTTAATTGATACCACAATGGCTATGTTGGCTGCGGCTTTTGTGTATATGTTACGGCTAAAAGCCGAAGTAAGGTTACACCTGGTTCTGGCTGGCTTCACCTAGGTGCGGCCGGTAGCAGTTTTTTAAACTTAGGTTAGGCCTTTTTATTGCTAGGACACGCCAACCAAATGAATTAGGTTAGGTTAGGTTAGAAATGTGCAACCAAACGCCTACATCCAAATTGGTTGCATCAAATCTCCAAAGGAGAATAAACAAAAAAGGTCCAAATGTCCACCACTAATGAGACCTATTTTGAATTATAGTTCACTGAATAAAGAGTAACTTTCAGTATGAGACAAAAAAAAAATAAGCTGTCAGTAAAAAGTTATGACAATATGAAAAACAATAATAGTTTTTTTTTTCCGCACCTAGGTAAAGCCGTCTAGAATCAGGTGTAACCTTACTTCGACTTTAAGCCGTAACATATACATGCTGTATTCGATTCCCATGTATTTTAAAGTGGAAGTGCATGTAATGAAACATTACCCTCCTCAGTCGGCTAAAAACTATGCATCTCCGGAATTTCTTATGTACCATAAAAATACGTCTTTGAGTAAAGGAACAGTACTTTATGGAATCGATTGACAGACCTTTACAGGACTTATGTGCTTTATACGTCCCCCATGAGCCCCTAAGAGCTAGTTTATTGTGTGCAGTTCCCCTATCCGAGTACTAACTACTCATCAGCTACCTACTGTTAGGTACTAGTAAGAACAAAGAATACCGATAAGTATTTATTTTCCCTACTTGTGGTTTAGAAGGAAGTACAATAATTATTTATTACATTTCTTGTGTTTAAGTATTTTGTTTTTCACTGCGTTTCGTAGAGAAAGATGGACGATCGTTTTTTGTTTTTCACTCCGTAGAAAAAGATAGAATGCTCGTCTTTTTGCTGTTCTACAAGGAGAAAAGTGTAATGTTCAATTAGCATTTTCCACTTTGTGGAAAAGAAAAATATGCTGGTTTTTTTTATATAGTTCCACCTCTAGTACCCACTTCTCAAAACGGTAAACGAAAACATCGTGAGGAAACCAGCATGTGTTAAAATCCAAGGGCCAAAAATTCGAAGATATTACACATCTACCAACCCTTACTTGGCCCGCGTGGTGGATTGCAGCCCACTCCCTCAGTGGCCTGCGTCCCAGCAGTGGGAACGCTATTTGCTTTGCTTATGCTGAGCACCAGAAGAATGCCAACAGCAACTCTCCTTCGTAACATATCATCACGTTTGTAATCCCAAAAGGGTAAGGCAGAGACACATTTCGTCAGTTATGTTTAAGTCCCATGTAATAGGGGCGAGCCTATTGCCATCAACCGGGCCCAAATCGAGACTCCCTGGCTGCTACTAACAAATTCCTGATGGAAAAACCCAATAACGTTTTGCCGACCTGGGAATCGAACCCAGTACCTCATGCTCAGCAGTCGCGCTTGCAACCACTCGCCCAACGAGGCAGTCGAACCTTGGCAACAAATTCAAATTCATACTGTCCGGTTGACCGAACTGTGACCGGTATTTACCGTAATTTTTAGGATATGTCACAGACTCACAGTAAAAAAAAAACTAAGTGCCAACAGCTGATTACTAAATTAGTCATAGTGCTCATTATAAAATCAGCAGGAAAAGTGACTTGCAGGAAAATTGCTTGCCCATTGATTTCCACAATGATTGTTTCAATTAGTCATACACATACCGGTACCTATCTATTTGTGCCAATTGTATTCTGATGTGTATACTAAGCTATATAAAGGTACTATATGAATCACTTGTAACAGTAACTTACGCGGTTTAAACACAACAATGGCATGATTAAGAGGCCCAGATTGTTTATCATCGTTTACGCTTTAGTAATTACTTAATTGGTGGAGAATAACAATAGAAGGGACAAGAGCGCAACGGTTGAGGAGGTAGAATGGCAGTCGAAAGGTCCGGCGGTTTGAAGACTTGAACCACGCCTGTTACTATTGTGTATGTGACTAACATACGATTCAGGTATTATACAGGTACCTACTGTACATCTACCTATACCTAAAGAAGGCCTTTATTTCTTTAGATCGTTTATTATAACATCAAAATTACAAAATGTATAGATATCAATTCAATTCAAGTCAATTCCTTTATTTTAATCAATAGTTGGAACATATAATGCCCCTAATGTCTAGTAATGTCCCTTTGTAAAGAAAAAAACTTAAAAAAATAAATAAAGATAAGACAAAACACAACACACACTTTCATTACTTACAAATCAAATTGGCAAAGTCAACCAATTAAAATTACAAATAATCATAAATACCAACTCAAACTCACTAACTAACTTTTAACTCATTTAAAAAATATTCAATAATTATCATTTATTTATTTATATCATTGCCCCCAACCATTTTTGGGTCCTATTTCTTGTATAACTATAATTAGGGTTTTAAGTACTGAATATAAGTACATAGGTATATAGAACATCATCTAAAAACTGACTTACTTTTAGAATGAAGTAAGTTAACGCAAAACACAAATTTATTCTTGATCAAGTAAATAAAAATAACAGCCGGCTCTACAAAATTGATCAGAGATTACTGAACTAAGAAAAGGTATGTAATCCACACCCAACTATTTTAAAACTATTAAGTAATGAATGCTACTACAACATACTATAATAACCACCTTGATCTTTATCGTGGGAAATACGTAAAGATGTGAGAGAACGTAAATATGAACAAAATATTTATTGTTCATAATTACTGGCACAATCTGGGTACATGACACTGATATTCAAGGTTGTGTGAATATTTTGAATAATTCATTAATTAACTAAACATTCATCATACATAATATCACGCCTGTAATCTCTAAAGGGTAAGGCAGTGGTGTACCCATAGAAATGTAAAAAAACAGGGAGTTTATGGAGTTACTTACCGGTTCTTCTCCATACCTGGCACCTTTCTCCACGTTTTATAAGTGCCCATGTAGGCTTATGTGAAATAAAATATTTTGATTTGCTTTGATTTGGCACACACGTGCCCAATAGTATACCCACATTTCGCCAGGAGATGAGCCTATTGCCATCACTCGGGCACAAATTCAAATTCCGGCCTGCTAAGGAGATATTCCTGCTTGAGAACTTGGGACTTTAGGGCGATTTGTACTAGAACTCATTAAAAATTTCTAAAACATCATTGCAATCGTCTGTCTCTGTCATCTCCAAACGATTAACCGAAACAGAATGATGTTTTAAACACGCTTACCGTTAAACGCGTTTAGAGATTCGTGGTGTAACTGGGCCCTAACGTGGTATGGTAAGTAAGTACTTACTTTTATCTACAACAATCTACATGTAACAGTTTTACTACGGATCAACACGCTTACTCTTCTTACGAATAATGGAGGTATAACATTTTATTAATGTGTAAGTTCAAGGTAGAGTACCTGTAAAAAGATCGTTGAATTAGGAAGATTTTTGTCCGATTCTAAGTTGGTCAAGAAGTTTTAAGGAGTGGAAATCGGCCACTAAAATCAATTCTACTTGCTTGTAAGTGAATTTTGCTTGCTTGCCTTTTAATAACTTTATTAAAATTTTCGCTATTTATTTCTCTACACATTTTTAAATATTTCTTAAAAAAAAACATTTAAACATACAAAAAATAGTGGTCCGCCGGTGTCGGGAGCAGGGTCCAAGATACCGGTGGTTAGGGCTCCAGAGACAGGAAACTCCTCACAATGCGAGCCGTATCGAGGACTACTGCCTTCTGAATCAGGCCCTTGATCCAACCGCCTAAGGAGAGCCTCGAAAGATGGTCGTCGAGACTCTTGGCCATAAGGCCATTGGCCGTCACGAAAATCGGCACAATGATAGCCGAGTTCACATTCCACATGTCGACAAACTCGTGTGGCAAGTCGAGATATTTTATTAAAATAATTATTTGAATCTACTTTCAGGGAACGACGTAAAGGTAGGCAAGTAAACATTATCCGTCTTGTACTACCGCGCTCACGGACGGTCCGACCACTTTTCACCCTAATTTTACTGCATAAGGGTGAAAGTGGTCAACCGTCAGTGAGCGCGGTAGTACAAGACGGATAATATCTACGTGGTACGAGTAGTACCAATCCAGAGCGATGGTATAACCCTAGAACAAAACTTAAATAGAGCAATTTTCGGGGTATTCCTCAAAGCACAACTATTTTTAAGCGCAACTAAATTATTCCTCGAAGCGCAACCATTAGTTGAACTCACAAATTCAAATTTAAAATATCATATGTTTATTCCTCAAAGCGCTACCATGATGAAAAATATCGTTAATAAATCCATCATACCCATCCCTATTTTTCATCATAATTTAGTTGCGCTTAGTTGGTTGCGCTTAAAAATAGTTGCGCTTTGAGTTATACCCCAAATTTTCATTTAGCTTAGGTAAAAAATATAAAAGAGTCAGTGGTTTAGTTCAAGTGTTTTCACTAAGGGCATAAGGAGCAGTAAACTCCCACGGCATAAGAACCACACAACTCATAGTAGTAAAGTGATAGTACATCACATCAGTGTATTTCGATTACAACATCCACAGTTATGTCTATCGGATGAGAGATGGATGGCCAAGACATTTACCACGCCATACCGGCCCATCACTCATTGCTCAATATGTACGAACTTTTGCACTTGCTGTTATTACCTATACAATGTCAGAGGTTAAGAGTAGGAAACCGTTTTTTATGCGAGGGTTCTGTAGCTTTTTAACTATGTTTATTTATTTAGTTAGGATTTTTTACACTGACATGTAGATACATGGATTATCTGTCAGAAGCTCGTGGCTAAATAATTACAGCCGCTCGGCTAGATCTTCAGGTTAGGCTGCGATTGCCTAGGTTGGTCCGTGGATGGGTGACCACCTGTTACATAACGAGTTTCCTCCGTACCTCGGAAAATACGTTGAGCAGTTGGTCCCGGCTGTCATTTGTAGATTTTTGACAGTCGTTACAGGAAGTCAGACTCGAAATTCTGACAACCGGTCTAACCAAGGGATTTCGGATTATCCAGTACTAACTGGGTTGTACAGTAGGTCAGATAGGCAGTCGGTCTTGAGAAGATATCTACTTGTATTCAGCCGCATTCGGTTAGACTGTAAGCCGACCCTAACGTACATAGTTGGGAAAACGCCAGACAGATGATGATGTCCGGTGTGCTCTGCATCTGCTAATGTCCGTACCGGTTTGACTGAACCACTATTAAAGATCTGCCAGCGTCGGGTGTCCACAGCCTGTCCTGTTTATCTGATCCTTTACCATATAAAATATATCTTAATCGTAGATGAGATGACTATGGTTCCATTCTTGAGCTCATTACGTAGAGCCAAGAACCCAAATATCTCTGAAACCTAATTAATGTCATTTTGTGGTGATTTATCTCCTACATTAGATGCTTAATATTTACTTACTTTCTAGTAAGCAACGAGAAATATCTCGTTTCTCACTAAGCGTCAGCTACAACGCCGTGAAATCCGTTTATATTGTGATTGCATATTGATTGATTTATCCCACACGCACGTAGCTGATACAGTATTAAAACATGGCAGAAACTCAAAAAGTAATACATACTCGTAGGTATGAAAAGAAAAAGTCTTGACTCGCTCACTCATCAATGCCAGAAAAAGTCTTGACTCGCTCACTCATCAATGCCAGAAAAAGTCTTGACTCGCTCACTCATCAATGCCAGAAAACTAAAAGCTGAAATTTTGACCAGAGGTACCCTCTATGATGTAGACAAGATGATGTAATATCTCCGGATTTTTGGATATTCCTATGGGATTGTAAATATAGGATGGATGGGATACCGACGTACAAACGGTTACCACGTAATTAGCACATCATCATCGTTCTGGACCTCGATAGGATATTTCATCTGTAATTTTATAAAAATCTGCTCTTTCCTATATATTTTCTCTTACCTACATGTCAAAATGTACGGACCAGTTGTTTTTTTTTAATACCAGTGAAAAAAATATATGTGGGGGGAGTTCAGAATGATGTACTGAATACGTGGTAACCGTCTCTGCGGCGTAGATGTTCCTTCCCCCTGTATAAGGTAGCCGAAGTCGCTGCAAAAGTGCTAGTATAACACAAAGCTTATATGTTTAAAACGGGCCCCTAAAATATAGAAGCGCAAATTACTGTTTTCATCATGTTATTAATAAACACACGCAAATAATAACTGTGTGTTTTAATCACCAAATCGTCCGGTGATTGTAGGTACTATGAGTTACGTAAGGGTTGCTACAACCTGTTTGGGTCAGCAAATTCTATTCGCTAGTATTTATCCTAACTTCCTAACTAAAATTATAAATACGAAAGTAAGTTTGTTTGTTTGTTACCCTTTTACGCCTTAACCACTGAACCGATCATCCTTAAATTTTGTATATGTAAGTTATCAGGTGTACAGTCATCTTTTATCGTGTTGTGTTCTGAAAAAAAGTACTGTTCCTGGGAAAACAACATTAACGTTCTTATGATAATACTGCCGTCCGCAAGCTATAATGCCGTTATCTCGCATCTGGTCGATATTCGTTTTTTGATACCACAATAATCAAAAAAAGCGAAAGCTCAATACTATATCTATTTTTTGATACCAATAAGTCTCGCATACGAGTTATAGTTAAGAAACAGCATCAATTTTTTATTTTTTCGCCCTCTTTTTATCCTTAACTCGAAATATGATTTTGTTGGATAACGGCATTATAGCTTGCGGACGGCAGAATAGATGGCGCTACGTGTCTTTCGAATCATGGTTGAATTGTAGAAACTTAAGTAGTGTATTAAGAGTTTATCTGTCAAATTCTAAATAAATGCAAGCGAAGCCGCGCGAAAAGGATAGTTGAACAATAAAACGGACCCGAAGCAATTCAACTCTTGCCGAACGGCAAACTCCGTTCAGCATCTACTATCACTGAATCATGTTCGGGTCGGCTCGGCACATTTCGAGCCAAGCTGAGCGGCTTTCCCTGAACGTAAAATATCTTATCTTATTATAAATGCAAAAACACGGATTCGGATGTAACCTAATAACCTGTATAGATAGGATCTGTTTATCCCGGTGGTAAGATCCCGTAGGACAAATACTGAACTGCACAAGGGCGTAGCCACGGGCTAGTAGGTATCTATAAAAGCCGACCCGAACCTTATGCGGCGTCCCTAACTCGATACAATCGACTAACAATGTACCGATTACCGATACTCGCTATACCTACCTACAGTCGATTCTCGATTTATTCGCGATGACTAATTGTAAATACCGATGCGTGGGAGGAATAACAATGAGTTATTAAGGTTGAAGCTATTTTATGAAACACCTGAGGTTAATTAACGTATTCTCTTAGACAGTAATATTGATTATAATAGATATTCAATATTCTATTAATTATAGGTTGGTAGTTACTAATTTAAGTAGATAGAGTTCGTGTCTAAATAACTATAGCCGCTCGGATCGATCTTTGGGCTATGCCGCTCTTGCCTGGGTTGGTCCGTGGATGGACCACCCATAACATACCGAGTTACCTCCGTGCCTAGGAATCACGCTAAGCCTCTGGTCCTAGCTGTCATTTGTAGTTCTTTGACAGTCGTTACAGGTAGTCAGTGGCCCGATCGTATTACCCAGTACTAACTGGGTTGTGGAGGTCAGATAGAAAGTCACTGCATGTAAAATTCTAATATTCAGGACATCAGGTTAGACATGAAGCCGACCCCTTTGGGAAAAGCTAGGCAGATGATGACCTTATATCGGTATCTACCAAATATAATTAATATCGGAGTATCATACATCGGAATATGACGCCATGTAACCCTTTTGATATTTGTACATATTTTTATTACTATTATAGATATGTAGTTTGAAATATTCTTTGAAATTAAATGTTTCGGAATATAGGTATTTACATACTTAAACTTCAAAGAAATAAGTACCTCACATATGACCTTCATCTAATTTAACAATCTTATAACGGAAAACATATAACCCTAAAAACGTATTACGATACTTGGGAATACGAAAAAAAAAAATCTATTGGGACACCATTTCTATATGCTGTACTTAATGATTTATGCAACAATGCTGTGGCTGTTTTATATAAAGAGTTTACTTATTTACTACTAGTAGGTACTAAATCCCGAAGGAATCACACATACAAATACACACATAATTTTCAACGTAGTTGACAATTCCATGAATGTTTGCATGCCTAAGATAAGACAGATTGTACAAGGCTCACCCATATTAGTGTTACACCTTTTTTTTTTTTTTTTTTTTACCGATGGGAAATCATCAAATGACTTCTCCCGCTCTGGGTGGAGTGGGAGGGAGTGTCAGACTCTTACTGACTAAAACCCATCCATGTTCCTTCATTGCCCTTTGTGTTCCAGGGCCACGGTATCTCTTTCGAACAGTCCCGCAGCCCCGGCAGGCATCGGCCCTTGCGGGCCCCTTCCTGGTTGCTGACATCTCTTTGAGGCGCGCGTGGAACACGAACGCGCCGTCGACACGGCCTGTCTTCATAAGACGGACGGACGGTGAGCTAACCCATTACTCACCGTCCACAGGCCCGCGCCTACGGTGGCCGGGAGCCACCACGTGGCCCCCGACGCCCGGTGCGTCGCCCGCGGCGGCTGGGACGAGAGATTCTCTCCCTCTCACGTCCCGCCACCTCCTTCGCTAGCATGACTGCTTCGCAGAAGGAGGTGACGGCTTCCCATTCCCTCTCGCTCCGGACCATGGCCTGAACCAGGGCCGGGCGCGAGAGGTCGCCGCCGCCTATCGCCGTTACGAGGACACGGCGGAGCTCCGCCCAAGCGGGGCAGACCTCCACGGTGTGCGCCACCGTGTCCTCCGGACGATCCTCGCAATGATAGCACCCGGGCGTTTCCTCCCGCCCGATTAGGTGCAGGAACCTCCCGAAACAACCGTGTCCGGTGAGGACCTGCGTCAGGCGGAAGGTGAGGGCGCCGTGGCGCCTCTCTAGCCACTCCTCAAAGAGGGGACTTATCGCCACTATTGTGGCGTGCCCTGCACTGGGTTGCGACAGTCGCTGTCTCCATGTCGCCATGAGATCGCGTCGGAGGTCTGTCCGCTGAGCGGTGATTTGCCGCGGCAGCGGAGTTTCCCCCCGACGTAGTGCCCCCGCGCGCCATTCATGCAGGCGCGCGAGGACTATCGCCTCCAGATCCCATGGCGGCAATCCGGCTAGGAGGCTCGCCGCCTCGCGGGAGATCGTGCGGTACCCCCGGATCAGCCTTACGGCTACGACCTTTTGGGGCGCGTTCAGGTAGTGCGCGGCACGCCGCTTAATTGAACGCGCCCACACCGGGGCCCCGTAAAGGGCCATGGACCGCACGACCCCCGCGTAGAGCCTACGGCAGGATTTTGTGTTACACCTTATTTTATGTATCTGCAATCTATGCAAATAAATTTATTTTACTTTAGTTTTCTTAACTTAATAATCTACAAGCCACTTTCTGTCTTCAAGCTTAGGTAAATCTAAATATACTGATCCGATCTCTGATCATAATATACTTTGATGTTCATGTTCAGATTACATCAGTCTAATTTGTGCTGACAAGCATAATATCTTCAGTATCTTCTGCTAACGATTAAAATCCTCTGAGATGAAACACAAACTGCGGTAAACACGAACAAAAACAACTCGTAACTTAATCCGACATCAAATATCTACGTATTACGAGTTTACACGGCACTTCGTACTTGTTCTAAAACCATTTAATTTTCATCTGGTTCAAGAGCGGTTAAAACAATAATAATATTTCAAACAGGAGCATTATTTCACAGCTCTATACTATAAGAAGTCACCAAGTCAGATCAGATCTCGGACACCAGGTTAGGCACTAACCACACGAAAAAGAAAGAAGACCATAAGAAATTAAGGTGATATATTGAAAAAATGTCGTTTTTCTATTTCGTTTTAATTGTTAAGTATGTGGAATAGGGATTAAACTTTTGGTATATGTTTTTTGACTCTTTGGTCTAGTATCATATAAAAGGAACACGATTCAATGATTTTTTCTAGATACAAAAAAATTGCTAAGTTAAATCATTTTTTTTACTTTTTTCGACATCACGGCGGCGCGCGGCGTAACGCTTAAGAGTTTTTCAATGGAACTTACTTTAAAACATAGAGAATTATCATATCCAAGTTTACTCATAGTAGTTTTAAATTTTATTCATTGTTAAAAAGGAGTAAATTCGTTTTGGCACATACGTCGTTTTATTCCGAGCGCACGCACATTATAGCCGTCTCATCTTTTGCGTTTCAAAAGTAATTGCATCACTTTCGCTGGCTTAGTAGATCAGGCGAGCTACAGTTTATTTTGGAGGTAGCGCCTTAACTGAATAGTATTTGGGCATCAGAAACTACCAATAGCAAGAAAAACTTACAATAGGCCCACTTGCACCACCATCTTCATCATCTGCCTAGCCTTTTCCCAACTGTGGCTAGAAAGGAGGAGACTGCTGACGACAAAAATGAGAAATACTATCCACTTCCATACTACTTCTCGTATGGAAGAAGAAGATATGCTGCGCCGACTACAAATAAATTGGGATAATGGCAGGAGAATAATGATGATGTTGGGGTCGGCTTCCAGTCTAACCATATGCAGCTGAATACCAGTATGGAACGACTGTTTATCTGACCTCTACAACTCAGGTACCAGGTAACACGGTACCCCTTGCACCACAGATCACTAAATTCCTTAAGTGCTAAACGAATTTAAAACGTCATTCTATTTCTGTCTAACGTTTGAAGACGAGAGAGACAGAATGAGTTTAAGTATAATACGTTTAGCATTAAATGCATGTAGCAAAACTACCCACAAACGTAGACCCTGTATTTTACTCCGGTTTGTTTGTACGCTAGTTCCAAAAGTTGGATTTCGAAATTCACCACACAGTTTAATCATTTCATTCGTTTCAGTAACCGAATAACACAAACTCATTTAGCACTATAATTAAAATAATAATAATCATCATTAAAATATTCCCTAACACATTACGCATCTGTTATGAACGAACGCTCGTAATTAGCTGCAATCTGACACTGCCTTTAGTAAGTGTTGGGTGTCTTTATAATAAAACCCTTTATACATCACTTGATAGCCGTGAACAGTCGGTCAGTATTACTTGTCAGTTAGGCTTTCAATAACAACCCTGTTATGAATATTTTAAACCACATGAGTAACAAAACCTGCTTTTGTATTCATAGTATCGTGAAAGTTGAGTATGCTCGCAATGAAGGGTTAAAAGGGAGAAATTGTCGTTATTACCTCATTTGGTAGACGGTTTGGGGTTACAGTTAAAGTACGATCAAAGCGGTACGGACAGACAGTGGACACCGACACTGATAAACACTGTACTAAAGTTAATGTCTGTAGCGTCTGTAGACTGTATTTTGTCCAAACCATGACACCGAAACCAGAGAAAACTGCTTGCCTTTCTTCTTGGGTCTCTCACACTTTTAACTCCATTCCACTTCATAATTACATACAGGGTGTAAACTGACCCTTCACGAAGCCGTCAACCAAGCATTCTGTACATCAAACTAAGTAACTCTACGCAAAAATTATTGCTGGGAAACGACTTTTTTTTTGGGGTGAAAAATCACGTCTTACGGTAAAACTCAATATTAAGCTCTGAAAACTTAGTGTTGATGGATGCTTTGAATAGTAAACGGGTCATAAAAAGCAGTTTTAAAAAAAAACTTGTGAAAAATTTGAACTTTGACCTCCAATATCTCCGTAACTAGAAGGTATGGTCCAGAACAAAAAAATATTCGCAATGACGGGGAGAACAAGTGCCTTTCGGCTTCGTTAAGGGTCTTTTTACACCCTTTATATCGCTGGTGTCGATAACTCATAATATTTAGATCGACCACGCGGGCTCAGGGAGGAATCGCGGTTCTAGGATGTGCCCGGTGAATTTTTCATGAGGTTTCCAAATATTAACTAACGTACAAAGCAATACTGGTATTTATCCGTGTTGCTAGGCAACTGGGCGTATCCCAGTTGTAAACGTCCCTTTGTGCCTATGGGCCTTGTTTCGTTCTGTCTCCTGCTTATATGGAGGGAAGTGGAAATTATACTTTTCCTGATTCTCCGCTATTCTTTTTCGATTCATTGCGTTGCGGGATCCAAAACAGTTAAATTGTTTCTCTGAGACTTTGTCGAGCTGCATTGCTTTGGGTGTTTTTCAGGTGGTCGCCACTGTGAATTCTGGCTTTCAGGAGTTGCAGTGGTTTGGAGAAAGTGTGGCGGGATTGTCCCAAACAAAAGTACACTGCTTAAACTATAACGGTTATAGTCCGGGGCTGCGGGACTGTTCGAAAGAGATACCGCGGCTCTGGCACACAAAGGGCAAAGAAGGAACATGGATGGGTTTTAGTCAGTACAAGTCTGACACTCCCTTCCACTCTGCACAGAGCGGGAGGGGTCATTTGATGATTTCCCGTCCTAAAAAAAACAGTTAAAGTAATTGTTAACTACTATAGACGGGGTGATCTACACCTTGCCGGGAACCAACAGGCCTTTTTGCATTAATCAAACAAAAATACATTTGTTATCTCAATTTCCACGCTCAACAAATAACCGATGCCATCGTGTGGATAGCCGTTATTTTTTACCCCGATCAGTGAAATGGATCCCAGGGGTAGAGTGCAATTAAACAATCGTTTCGAGTTTCATATAGATGGCGCTGGCCCTGTCTACTCATAAACGTAGAGTAGGTAACGTTAGCTGCCGACTGACGGGTTAATGGACACTCTTCATGTAGTGGAGGGGTTGAGTGGCATTCAGTAGCCATGCTCAAAAGCGGCTTAAGTAAAGCAGTTTGATAAACATTTGGGAACTAACTATCGGGAGCCAAGGATGGGTTTTTGGGCTTTGAATATCAGTAAGGTACAAACGAGATACCGTTTTGTGACTGGGTTCACCTTTGAAATAAATAATGTCATGTCACAAATTGCTGACCTACCTTTGTGGGACATAAAACGTTATGCATGTGGCAGCTAATTACTCATTCCCACACGCACATTAATTCAATGTATGAGATATTTAATCCAGGCACTCAAATTCGTACCTTCATTACATATGTATCAATACGCTTTGTAAAATAAGCCCCGTGTTACCAATATTTCACACAGTTCTGCTACATTTCTTTTCTACTCCAACTTAACAAGAAAATCCTTTACCAAACTAGTTAAGAATACATTCCGGCACGATACATTAACTCCACAAAAAATCAAGCCACATTTTCACAAAAAAGAAAATGATTAAAAGGCACCAATTCGGTATCACCACAATCAATCTTGCTATCGTGTTTTGCCTTCATTTTTCAACGCGGACATTCCATAGCACTCAATACGGCGTACCTTCGCCCACGTATGTAGCGTCGAACAATGATGGGATCGGCCTCATCCTGCCAATATGCCATGAAATCACCATAAGGCCCATTGAACCACCAAGGACAACCTTTATGTAACTTGAAGATGGTTTCTGTTGAAGTATTGGCAGATCTAGGTCGTAGGGTTGGTCGATTTGATTGTCATAATTCTTAGTTGTTGAAATAGGTGTGTTGTGTTTGTTTGTTTGTTGAAGACCTATCCTATAAATTATATTGAGTGTGAATTGAAATGATCATACGGTAGTCATAACTGTGTGTTTAGTGCGTCTTCCGCTCCTTTAGTTTTGGTGGTATTACAATTAGAAAAGAGTACCTACCTACTTGCTGGCGCGTTATCGATATCCATCTTAAGGTTTACTTAAAATGGCTTCTGTTTTAGAACCTAAAAGCAGGTAATATAGGTACATATTACAATAACTTACTCACTATATTTTTTACAGGCTTCTTCATGTTAAAATATTTTCGCTCTATTTTATGAAAAAAGCCACTCGTTCATGTAATTTACGAATAACCGTTTCTTTATTTTTTTATGTAGTCAACCTTTTCGCTAAACCCGTTAAATTACTCGCTCATAACGTTTAAAACAAGTGATTAAATATTTAAATTCAAATACAACCCAGACTCAAAAAAGATCAAATAGGGGTTGAATTTGCCATCCACCCGCATAAGAGATTATTTCACGTGGCTTACATTGAATCCTTTGATACGTTTATACCTATACAATCGTCCTGCTGGTTTCACATCCAACTTTGAAGTGGTCCCTCATATACAGCGAGACATTCAATACTAAAGCATCAATTATGAACACGATTATCGTATATTAACATCGCTAATGTACTCGAGAACCGACGAACAGAGAAGCTTTTATTCATAAGCAGTTGGGGGCGAAATGAAAGCAAGAGCTTGAAATAAAGGTCGTACACACAATACACGCGTGTGTGTGTCCGATTCGCTATGAATAATGTACTGTCAACGTATGTTTTTTGCGACCCGTTCGGGTGAGTTTAAGGATTTATTGTGTTCGAACAATTAAAGGATTTACCCAACGGGATTAGGTACCTTTTGTTGGGAACTTGCGTAATCGTTATGTTTGGAATGTTTGACAATGAGCAAGTTGAGCGGAAGCGATGTGTTAAAGAAACGGTTGTCTTGAGAAAAAATTTGAAGTGCCATTCATGATATCAATAGAAATGTAAGAAGATCTTTGATAAAAACTGGCATCAGCTTTGTAAAAAAACGATATCTGCGTGACTACAATGACGTCTCAGCCAAAATTGCGCCCTATCAGATATTCCGCGCCCATCAATCAAAAAATCTACAGACACACACCTCAAAAAATATCTACCTGTGAAATCGCAGCGACATTTCAACCATACACATGAAAGACCTTTACACCTCTTTCATAAGTATCGATGTATCAACGCATAGCAACGCGTCTGAGACGAGAATATTAAAATGTACAGTCACGAACACCGAATTATCGTGACGCCGTGTGTGAGACATCGCCTCAGCAATTAAGTAGAAACATGTGTGGTCTGCCCTATAATTTGTGGATCCGAAGAGATTTCGTTCGCTGAGAAATAACGCGCTTTTCGCAACGTAATGGATTTAATGAATTTGAATATAAAAAATGATTTCATAGTGTACGGGGTTTATTAGCTTTTTTGCCGGTGAATTGGCCTATTTCATTCGGATTAATTCGATCGATTGGAGGTTTTTGGTTGAGTTATTATCAATGGAATTAGGTTCATTATTTAATCGCTGTGCAAAACTTTTTATTCACACAACCTCTATGTTTTTCTTTTGCCTTACCCTTTGATTTATCCTGCTTGTTTCATGAGTTTATCTTCATCCTTCCTTATATAGCTTTAGCCGATTCCCACGGGGCCATATTTCCAATAATACTCTGCGCGGAAAATGAAACCCGCGCAAAAAATCAAGCCATCAAAATATAGTATCACAAAAGATACTTCAACGAAACAACACCTCTCTACCTACGCCTCCGAAGACGTCGTGATCGTGACAAAACAATAATATTTTATAGCTGTCAAACGGCCATGAAAGAAACCTATGCCGGCTACTTATCATTCCCAGCACGGTGTGCGAGTCGGTTCACGGAATCGGGTCACAATCGCGACACCATTGCTTTATATCCTACTACTCACTGGCAACCTGACACTTTCGCAACGAGTGCCAATCCTTGATTCATAGCTGAGTTTGACGGTTGGTGAATCAAGATAGAGTTCTTCTTTTTTTGAATTATAACGGTTTTTTGCAGCCATATTTGAAATGGAATTTGATAATGTCGAAGGAATGCAACATGAATCACGTTTTCTATTAATTTGACGGTTAAGGTTTTGATTTGGTATAATTAGAAAACTATGGTTAGGGTCGATAAAATTATATGCACAAAAAATACACGACAAACGTAAAAGATCGCAAAATTGAGTTTATTATTGGACCTAAGTTAAAGTCTTCAATGAGAGCTTGTAAAGCATTTTTTAGAGTATTCTCAGCATAACTGAATTCCTTTGTACTACATAGAACTGTTGGAAATCCAAAGAAAATCACAATAAGAGCTACCTTCATAAAAAGGGCTCACGAGTGCCTTATCAAAATCGTCGAAGCTTTTAACTTTAAGTGCGGGTAATGACGACGAAATGCTCAAATGACTGGGATTTGAGCGTGGATCGACTGTGTGCTCAATTTATCAATTAATTTTACAATTTTAGGGTTTACCAACATGACGGTTTGTTGAGTAATGTGGTAGTGATGGTGGTTATTAAACTGATAGAAGATATTAATTTTAATATTAAAATCCAGACAACAAAGCTAATTTTTTATTTGATACTGGCTTTTGCTCGCGTTTGGATTGGATATTATCCCACAGGAATGTACCACCGGGATATAAAGCATCCTATATCCAGCCCAGGTCCCGGTCTACTTGTGTGCAAAACATCATAGGAATCCGGTCAGCCGTTAAGACTTGAAAAGGTAACAGACAGATAGACAGAGAAACTTTCGTATTTATAAAATTACTAGCTGTTGCCCGCGAAGTCGCTCTCATAGAAATTTTGACGTGTATGTGCGAGAAATAAAGGAGCATATATTATGTTCTATTTGAGACTATAATTTTATCTATGCGCCAAATTTCATCCAGACCCGTTCATCTGTTCTGGCGTGTTTGAGTTACAAACATCCATCCAAACTTTCGCATTTATAATAGTAGTAAAATTACTTAGTATGGATTCTTCCATATAAGTACAGTTGGAGGATCGAGCTAACTATTCACCTTTTACCAAGTAAACTACTAACTAGGTAAGGTGGTAATTAGCTCTATCCACCAACGGTATAGTACGTAATTCCACTACACAAAAAGACACATAAGTACCTTGTAAAAGTTTCAGCAACTGAAGAAAGGAGTCTCCAGGGAACTGAATAACTTCTTAATTAAATATAACACTAAGTCTGAATCATGGATCAACTTCTGGCCAGCTTAATTCATTTAATCTGTTACGAGTATATTTGATTTATTAACGGGTACCCGTATCAAGCAGACCCTTGTTGAACACCGTGTATACTCGATGAGATGTCTACTGGGGGATTTAGAATTAACATATACAAATAGATGGGAGGAGGAGGAGCTCGTGGCTAAATAATAACAGCCGCTCGGGTCGATCTTTAGGTTAAGCCGTGCCTAGGTTCGTCTGTGGATGGGTGACCACCCATAACATACCGAGTTTCTTCCGTGCCTCGGAAAGCACGTTAAGCCGTTGGTCCCGGGTGTCATTTGTAGATCTTTGACAGTCGTTAGGTAGTCAGTGGCCCAAAAAGTCTGACAACCAGTCTGACCAAGGGGTATCGTATTACCCAGTACTAACTGGGTTGTGGAGGTCAGATAGCAGTCGCTCCATGTAAAATACTGGTACTCAGCTGCATCCGGTTAGACTGGAAGCCGACCCTAAAATAGTTGGGAAAAGGCTAGGCTAGGGATGGGATACAAATAGATGGGAGTTACTTCTCTTAGAAAATAAGTATGTCAATAGAATATGTGGGGTGATAATTTTTGGCGATGAAAAGCTCATAGAAAAGCTAAGCTACGCTATGCTGAGCTAATTAGTTGCCTTACAACTTACAGCTTTCTTAAATCAGCTCAGTAGCTTGGTCAAAATCAAAGCATTTATTTCAAGTAAATAGGCCAGTTACAGGCCCTTTTGAATTGTCGAAACAAAGACAATAATGAAATGTAGCTACAGTCTCAATCACAAGGCATAAAACTGTGAAAGTATCTACTGTAATTACCCACTCCCTAGCGTAGATCTCTATGGAGAAGAACAGGCAAGAAACTCCATGGACACTCTTTTAAATCAGAATATTTTTACAAAACTTTGGTTACATCATTCATGTTGAGATGGTACATTATAAGAGAACGATGTACCAAGATGTGCACGTTAAAAGTGTCCATAATAAAAACAATTAAAAAATAAAATAATTAATTCAAATAAGCCGTGGCAACCAAGAGATGACCAGTCACAAACTGTCCGAAACTGTAGCAAAGTTTTACATAAAAACAAACTTTAACATAGAACTCTATGTTCTGTGCCTTCGTTCGTTTATATATTTAATCTCTGTTTTCACCCAAATTGTACTACAAAGTGCTATAAGAATCTTTTTGCACATGAAAAACATTGACAGGAGAGCGCAGTTAGTTAAATCAAGATGGCCCTTGTAACTTCCCATTTTGATCACGATATAAGAGCCCTTATACAACCACCATGAGTAAAACGATATTTGGATTCCTTATTTTAATAGAAAAAAGCTTGCTAAGAATCACTGACGCCTGTCACAGTCTGGCACAGCCTGATTAACTACTTATATACATGGAAGTATAAAGGGTAAACCTACCACTGTTATTTAATTGACCAATAGCGATGAAGTTATGTTGATGCCAGCTGCTACACTACTACTATAAAGGGTGTAAAAAGACCCTTAATGAAACCGAAAGGCACTTGTTCTTCCCGTCATTGCGATCATTTTTTTGTTCTGGACCATACCTGGAGGTCAAAGTTCCAATTTTTTCACATTTTTTTTTAATTTACTTTTTATGGTTTTAATTTTACTTGAATTACCTCCATGATCCGTTTACTATTCAAAGCATCCATCAGCAATAAGTTTTGAGTGCGTTACATTGAGTTTTACCGTAAAATATAATTGTTCACAAAAGTCGTTTCCCAGCAATAATTTTTGCGTAGGGTGTCTTAGTTTGATGTACATAATGCTTCGTTGACGGCTTCGTGAAGGGTCCGTTTACACCCTGTATAGCGATCTATGTTCCAATCTTCTATAACCAATTCAATACGTCCGTCAAACATATATCTGTGCTATGATGAACATGACCCACATCCTTTGACAGACACACAGATATACTGTGTACGTGCGAAATAAGCAGTTTGCTTACAAGCGTATCAATTCCCAGAGGCAATGCGGTGGTACGGCGTACAGGAGAACGCAAAGCTGGATGCAGTACGAGCGGCCAATATGAATTATGTTGTTTATCTGCTTCGGCGTACAGGTGACTGCATCGAGCAATCAACGGTAGGAAGGTAATCAATGAGCTTACACCTCTTCTACGTGAATAGCTATATCTATGACTAGCTTTTACCCGTGGCTTCGCTAGCGTTATGGTCAGAAATGATCTCACGAGAACGTCTTGTTTAAGGCTTTTAAATATAGCCTGTAACACTCGGGGAGGAGCCCGTGGCTAAATAAAAACAGCTCGGGTCGATCTTAAGCTGCGCTTGCCTAAGTTGGTCCGTGGATGGGTGACCACCCATTACATACCGAGTTTTCTTCGTGCATCGGAAAGCACCTTAAACCGTTGGTCCCGGCTGTCATTTGTAGATCTTTGACAGTCGTTACAGGTAGTCAATAGCCCATAAGTCTGACAACCAGTCGTACCAAGGGGTATCGTATTACCCAGTACTAACTGGGTTGTGGAGGTCAGATAGGCAGTCGCTCCATGTAAAATACTGTTATTCAGCTGAATCCGGTTAGACTGGAGGTACACCGCAACATAGTTGAGAAAAGGCTAGGCAGATGATGAACACTCCGGGATAATGTAGCTTCGCATTAGTGAAAGAAGATTCGGTATGTTATCAGTAGATCTGAAGATCCCTAGATCCAAAATTTACCTCATTTTAATATTAGTGTAGATAGTGAGTCGTTTATCTACGCGATTATCGAGTAAGCCTTTTACGCGCTCAGTCTCTCAGCCAAAATTAAATTAGCTAATCAATTGGTTATTCAATACCAACAGTACAGATATGATTAAATTCGTTATAGTCTAAGTTGTTTGTACAGTTATTCGAGTTATGTACAATATATCCTAATGACGTATTCAGGTCTGAATTCACTGATTACAATACTGAAAACGTGCCTCAATTTTACATAATATATAATACATAACATCACGCCTGTAATCCCCGAAGGGTTAGGCAGGGGTGTTCTTATAATACACTCACATTTCGCCAGTTATAGCTAAGACCCATGAATAGGGAGCAACCCTAATGCCATCAACCAAGAAAAAAAACAGAGCGCTGCTATAGCGAAATTCCTCATGGAAAAACCCAATAACACTTTGCCCGATCCGGGAATCGAACCCAGGACCTCATGCTCAGCAGTCGCACTTGTGACCATTAGGCTAACGAGGCAGTTGGTTCTCAATTACTTTTATTACACTGAACACTTGAGTTTATATCGGTCTTCTAATTTGCTCCATGTATGTTCAAGTTTCCTTCCTACAGTCATAGCAGTACTGACTTTACATTTTAATCTTGAGAACACCATCAAAAACTACGGAGCTAATTAAAGTTTCGCTAGATTCCAATTCCTGGATGTTTTAAAATACACCAACTTTGTAATTTGTAACTTGAAATTACATGCCATATAAAATGTCGCAAAACCGAAACGAATTTAGAAGTTAATAACACTATGTATGTAATTAAGAATAACTAACGGTTTGCAGCACAGTTCTTGGTATAAAGTAATGCCCGTTTTCTAAGAAACTCTATTAAAATTTTATGATCACACCTCGTTTTTATTGTGCGCGTACTAGCGTCACGCTATTTTAACAGGGGGCAAGCAGTTGCATGCATCTAATAACACGGAAAGGTTAATTTTGTTGTCATTTCCAAAATACCAGCGCTGTGAACCAAATAAGTGTATGGTGCCGTGGGGAATTCTGCTTACCACGTTTGGAATGGATTGATAAATAAAAAATGTGTGCCGCAGGTGATCCCTGAAGGTAAAATTGGTGGTGTGAAGTAACTGCTTTGAATTACATTTACGAATTTAACCCACTTATACAGCTGACTACGAGAATATACCTCTGCATGACCCTTCAAGGAGTACTGGTATGATTTTATGACAAACAGCTCAATCTATCTCGTGCATCTAGTTGTCGCAAGCGCAGACCTGGGTACGATTTGGGAAAGTGTTATCGGGTTTTTAAGAATGAGAAACTTTTATTTGTAAACATAGATAGTTACACGGTATGTGAAATGTTACAATACAGTGAGATTCTCTATGTTTTGCCGTGAAGCGTACAAATATGAACAAAATAAATGTATTAATTTTAAAATAATTTAACAGTTAGTGTTTCATGCACTCATTATCGTATAAGTTATCGTGTAAGAGGAACTGGAATTTTAGATTACTATAACATATCCATTACAGTTTAAAGTAACATTAAATGCAGCAAAATAAAATGACATCTAATTAAAAACAATATTAAACATTAGGAACCTAATATAAATGATAAGTTTTCAAACTGCCATGGTCACTAAAATTATCGAGGAGCTCGTGGCTAAATAATAACAGCCGCTCGGGTCGATCTTTACGTTGAGCCGTGTTCACCTACGTTTGTCTGGATGGGTAAACACCCATTACATGCCGAGTTTCCTCCGTGCCTCGGAAAGCACGTAATGCCGTTGGTCGGCTGTCATTTGTAGATCTTTGACAGTCGTGACAGGTAGTGGTGGCCCAAAAAGTCTGACAACCAGTCAGATAAGCAGTCGCTCCATGTAAAATACTGGTATTCGCTTGCATCCGGTTAGACTGGAAGCCGACCCTAACATAATCCACCCAAACACAGTAAAATAAACAACTAAACCTAGAAAATTTCAATCATAGCAACAATACCTCAAAATAGCTTAGATACTATATTCTCATTTGACTAATCTAATATACTACTGCTGTTAGACCACTTATGAAATTAGTAATTCAAATTCATACATAGAGTGGACACGTTAGCAGAGCACTATGTCTACAAACTTACGTCATAATTTGAAGCTGCTAGTTCAGGTTTCATTTATTTTATACTCGCTTTTGCTCGCGGTTTCGTCTGTGTAAATTTCGTTATACCATAGGAAAGTACCTAGGAAACCACCACCTAGGACCTATCCTGGAAATATGCCCCTAGGTATGCCTACCTAGGGGAGCCTATTTCCAGGATGGGTCAGGACTGGTGGGCCAGAATCGTCACATAATCATAATCACGTTACGGCTAACAGCTGATAGGTCACAGGCGCGTGCGTGCGAACTTTATAGGGCTGTAGTGTTATTGTGATAAAAGTGTGTCTATAAAAAAAATGTTTCATTGGGAAAGTTGTTTCTTATTATGAGTACGATCACGTGTTTAAGTATCGGTCACTAATTACCAGTCTCCCTATTTAACAAGTAAACACGCAATTTCGGTAGAAGGGCAGGCAGAAACACCTACTTCTAGAACATCACGTGAACAATACTTAAACTTCGTTCATGAAAGCATGGTTTACATAATTTTCATTCCTATTGCAAAGTGCCTAATCAAACATTTGGTCCGCACAGCCTGTACAACTGTTGTCAAATGTCACCGCCAAAAATAACAAAAAACTAATCATAAAAGTTGAAATGAGATTTGACAACAAAATAAATTGAATGGTACGTTACCTTTCCGAAACTGTGGAATACCTTCGTATTTTCAACATGATAGTCTGACCTTTTTGAATGAATTCAATTTAAATCATCAGCACCATCATAATGTAATAAATAATAATATTGCCGAAGGGTTGGGCAGGGGTGTATCTATAGTACACCCACATTTTGCTAGTTTTTTGCAAACCTGTTGAAATGTAACGAGAACAAATCCAGACTTTGGACTACTACTGAAGGAGAAGATGGGCCTGGGACTGTTCGAAAGAGATACCGCGGCCCTGGAACACAAAGGGCAAAGAAGGAACATGGTGGGTTTTAGTCAGTAAAAGTCTGACACTCCCTTCCACTCCGATCAGAGCGGGAGGCGTCATTTGATGATTTACCATCCGAAAAAAAGGAGAAAATTGAGAGAAATTCCTTATGAAAAAACCCAATAACACTGCCCGTTCTCGAACCCAGGACCTCATGCTCAGGAGTAGCGTTTCCAAACCACTTTAACCAACGAAGCAATCGAGTTAAACTCAATCGCTAAACACTATTCCAGTTATTTGAGCAAATAAAGCGCTTTGTTCTAAATAAAAACTTTATCTCACTAACATCATCGTAGTGGAATACCAAACATAGAGGTTTGCTATCGATCCGGAAGCCTTTTCCGTTTCATAGCAGGAACTAGTTTAATACCGTTTGGACTTAAAACTCAACGGAACGTATAGAACTCTATTTATCTTTGCGCTGGCTCTTCAGTACGTGGTATGGACAGAGGTTTAAGCGGTTACGACAAAGTGAATCGAGAGACAGACCACATTTTTCGGGGAAAATCATGAACAGGAAATCTGGTAAAGAAAATGTTAAAGCAGAAGGCACATTTAGACTGTGACGGAAAGTTTGAGTAATTTTAAATAAAGGAAATAATAAAGCTTCTGAAAAACATAGATCATGGGTGGTTGACTGTAGTACTAAGCTTGGTTGAAATTAATTACCGAAAAATAATACAAAATTAAACTGCAAAAAGAGCTTATTCAAATTACAATTCTACGAAAAATAATAAACTAATTTCCAAAAAATAAACCAAACTTGCGAAAAAAATAATAAGTTTCCGAAAACATGTTCTGCTAAAATAATCGTTTTCTGAAGCTCTATAGCTTAGGATGCAAGAGCGAGCGAAGCGAGCTCGGGACTTGGGGCACTCCGACTCCGAACAGGTTAGGTTCGTCAGACAGGAAGGGGATGACATGCAGTCAGAAATAGGAGCCCCGCGTAGCGGTTCTGCGTCAACTACGCCTTTTATAGGTTAATTCTAAATGTATAATCGGTGAGTTACGATACTTACGATGAAAATGACTAACTGTAGTTTTCGGTAAAACGCAATTTAAGCTGATGGAAAAAATATTACGACAGCAAATTGCTGTATTGATTTTCGGAATTTTGAGTATTTTATTCCGTCGTTTCTTTGTCCTTTCAGCTGTCGGAAAATTTGTATATAAAGCAGTCATATTTTGAGAATGCTCATATTTTTTTTCCTGAGCTTTTATTGCTACCCTATAAATAATAGGTACCAAGCTATCCCACTGCAGGGCAAATGCCTCTTTTCTCATAATGAAAGGTATGAGCATTGATCACCACGCCACGCCTCCTTAGGGCGGATAGGCGATTTCAGACTAACATTTATTAGAATTCCAAGTTTCGTCAATAATTTTCTACATTATATGTATATGACCAGCATATACTACGCTGGAAATCTCTTCTCGCCTACCTAAACCTGATAATCTCTACCGAACCAAAAGTTTTAATACCAAAACTACGTCAAATGTTGAAAACTCGCTAGGAATAGAAGTTAGTTTAAAATTGATATCGTTACACTGCACGGTTTCCAAACCATGCGACATTAAAAAGCAGGAAAATAGTATAGAATAGTTGCAGAGGTGTACCTTTAGTGGATCCACATTTCGCCATTTATGATTTAGTCCATATAATAGGGATGAACCTATTGCCATGGTCTATTGTCATCTCATCATCTTCCAGCCCTTGTCCCACGTTACTTGGGGTCGGAGCAACACATTTTTTCCTTCCATTCTCCTCTGTCAACCGTCACGATATCATTTACTCCTTTCTCTTTCATATCATTCCTCACACAATCCATCCATCGTTTCCTTGGCCTTCCTTTCCTTCTATATCCATCAACATTTTTATTATATCACTATTGCCATCTATTGAATACAAATCCTGACCCTGATTGGATACACAATAACACTTTGCCTGACCTGGGAATAGAACCCAGGACCTCATGGAGAGTAGCGTTTGCGACCACTAGACCAACAAGGTAAATAGTCCTCCTTCACCATTAGACACATAAAAATCTCCGAAATCATTATCAGCCGTTACCCAAAAGAAAAGAAACGCTCCATCACAATTTCACGCAATAAATTTCCTATCAACAACAAATCATATAAAATCTATCCCCTATAAGCCTTAGAAGCTCAACACTTAGCGGCCATTCTACGAACCTATATTTTTTTTTAAATAAAAACAAATTCAATGATCAGGTGTTTTTATTGAGGTAGGAAGTATCAAAATTAATCCTTATTTAATCTAAAAATAGTTTTAGAGATCATCAATCACAAAATTAGCATTTATGGCACTTTTAAGATTTTTCCCTGTCGACAGATGTGACGCCATTATCGACAGAATAGACAATATTACGAAATAACGAAAATAAATACAATTCTAGAAAATATCAACGTTATAAACTTAAAAAATGAAGTGTCTTCTCACTTACAAAGGTATAATTATCATGAAAATAACCAACAGTTACAAAATAAAAAATATATAAATTATGTCTACAGATGTGACTTCACTTCTGTAGATATTAAAATGAGCAATTTTTTTGGCACGCTAACGCCATCCCTTCCTTATCTTTCGCTGTACTCTTGGAGTTTGTTCTTTAACCGTCTTGATCTCTCCTGATGCTTTTTTCCTTTGGTATTTTCCCCTGTCTTTTCAGCGCCTTTCCTCTAATTCAGCTTCCGACATTTTCTGTCCTGTTTTTTGTATAAATCTCCTTTTTTGTTCTTTACGGCGCTTCTTCTTTCTTCTTCAGTAATTGTTTTTGTTTCCTGCCATTTTTGGGATCAAAATCGAAAAAAAATTAAAGCATCAAATCAAATCTGTATGCAGACGTCATTAATTTCTAAAGACCGATGGTAATTTGCAGATTTTTTGCAGAAAATTAACTTAAAGATGAATAATGCTTCAGGTAAACCAAGCGGGACCTGTAAAAAGTAAAATTTTGATCATTTTTAGAAAATAGTAGTAATACATGGCATAAAACCACATATAATGTGTAGAAATACGTCACATCTGTATACTAATTTGTATTCTGTATTAAACTCAGCAAAAACCGCATATATTGAGCTAAAAAATAAATTATTTATGCAACAAAGGTTTTCTTAAAATGAATTTTAATCTTTATCAAATAGCAACAAGATATATTTCGCAAGAGTCTCACATCTGCAGGCATACGCCTCATCTGTAGACAGGTTGTCGACAGAAATGAGTTCGACAGAAGTGTGTGAATAATAGTTTATACCATGCCGAGGGGAATATTTGAAGTTATAAAACGTGGCTTCCATCACGTTCGATAATTTTACCGCTAATTATCAAGACCATAGTAAAATTATAATTTTGAATTAAGAACTTACTGTTTCTTGGCGATTTTAGAAGTGACGCACCAACTTTTACACTTTGTAGAATGACTCAAATCTTATTAATAACTCTGAAATAACGTCTTATTGCCAGCAATAACAGACAGTCGATGATAACTACGTGGTTAATTGTTGCTAGTAAAACTAAATATTGTTGTTATACAAAATATTTAAAAAAATACCGGATTTTTCATGTTTGTCTACAGGAGTGCTTAGTTTTTTGCGAACACCGTAGAATCTTTTGTAACTTGAAATGTTAACGTGGTAATTTTTATAAATTACACGGAAATATACTTTATTATATTTGCAATATGATAGGTTCACATAAGGCACTTCAAAATATGAGATAGTATTTTTAAAACATCTCTGGACCCGGTAACCTATGTCGCGAACAGTCTACAGGACGTGATTTGGTCTACAGGAAACGCGCAAAATCTTCGTAAATGAAAGATATTATGTATTAATTCAAATACGTGATGATAGATAACATAAAATAAAGCAAAATACACATTATCGTTACAATGTAGCTATATTTAAAAAGGAGATATATAGAGCGAACAGGATTTTGGCCACTTCGTAGAATGGCCGTTAGGCGAACTCAGGCGCAGTGTTAAAAGTGCTAAACTAATTCGAAACTTGGTAAATATATCAATAAGTTGGGACAACAAGTTAAATGGGAAAACTTGGAAACTAACCGCCGCTGTTAGCGGTACGTGACAAGTGAAACTGTGAAAGTAAATATATGAAATCAGTTTTAACTGCTCGCTTTGATACAGCTAATGAATTTATGGATGAACCTGGGAATACAAAAGATAACGTGGTATTACGGGAGTAGTACCCGAAGGGTTAGACAGAGGTGTGCCTATACCGGGTGTTGGGAGAAAGACCGGTATATTTTTGGAAGGATTAGTGACTTTGCTAGCACTCAAAGATATTTTAAATTGAAACATTTTTATATGTTATTTTAATTTAAAGATTTTGGAAGCTACAAACATCATTTTCATTTCATAAAACACCAAAAATTAATGCAATGTATTACAACTTCGACCAAAAAAAAATCATGAATTGTAGAGGACAATTCGTAAAACAAAGAAAATAATATCTCAATTACAGCGACACTAAAGACTGGTTCTGTAGGTCAAAACTAGTATAAAACTTCCCAATCAATAAAACACCCTGTATAGGACAACCATATTTCGTCATTTCGTATTTAAGTCCCATACAAAAGATATAGGGGTCTATAAGTTTAAACAAATGATTGCGTAATGCGTATACCTTTTTGTGAGTAGCAAGGGGTTGCTTTGTGTAAAGGTACCTATTGGTTGAGATGAATAGCCCTCATGACATGAAGAGTAGTTCATTCATCCACGATAAGTTTTTCATTTGATAGGGCACCACTATTCTGACCCTCCGTTTCTTTTGATTCGATGGCTCTCTGATGATAACATGCGGTATTAGAGAACCTTGATTAATCTTCTTTAATCCTTTTCCTCCATAAAACACAATAGAGGTTTTCTCTTTGAGTTTCGTATTAAAAATAACCCTCAGTAATATTTCCACTGCAATGCTAAAGCTTATTTGTATGTAGTTCTGCATTTCAATTAACCTTTTCGTGTTTTAATTTAAGTTTACTTAACGTCAACGGATGATAATTTATGTTTCAACGTACACGCGACTATTATTTATGCGAACAGCTTTTTAATCAAGATTATTATGTGTGTTATAAAACGTATTTTCACCCGCATGCCCGTGGGAAAAGCTTCCATACATAACCTGTCCTGTATTTCAGTATGCACTTAAGCGAATAACCGGGTATGTACCGCGCCGCGGGCTTTGTGTGTCGCTTGAAATAACGACTTGATATGAAGCACTTGAGTTTTTAATTTAAAATAGTAAACACATGAAATATGTAAGGAAGTAGCTGTACGTATAGTGCCCCAATTCCTTTTGCTTACATCCCGCAGACAGATTCCAAGTCTGTGTGCTTTCTTTTACGAAGCTGCGACGGAGTATTCCGAAATAATCATAAAGAAAGAGTAGCATAAACTGTGGGATATTAGCGATACACCTTCAGGATATGGCCAAGATAAATACAGGGTATTCCTCGGTGTGCGTTCAAGTAATGATGGTGCATGTATCACAAACACCTGAGCCTGCGTAATGGTTAAATATTTGGACCGATTCCCGTAAAATGTGGCCAAATTGTTTACCCAAAAAATAGTAGAGGCCATACGAATGGCTGAATCTGCACAGCCAGTGCGTAAAAAACATACATATTGGTCCGAATGGATTGTTATTTGCTTCACAAATGACATGGCAAAATAATCCGCGTTCCTATGTCCGAAAAATTCGGTATTTGTTACCAATGAATGTGCACTGGTTGGCATTTTAAATATCCTGTACATTTTTGTGAGAGGCTGGATCTAGTATTTGAAAATATGGATTCAAAGCTCAAAATTGGTAAAAACAAACACACTACTACAATTCGTTTTCCACATAATCATTACTCGTTATTTGATTTGAAGTTATGTCATGGTGTTACTATACTTCTTTCGTAAATATGTTTTTCTTGTATTGCATATTGGCGCCTTGTTTTTATATAGTTATGTAATTTTTATTATTTAATTGTGCTTCTGTATGTTGTGCAATGTCTTATGTGTGCACTAAATAAATGATTTATCTATCTATCTATACACATAACATCACGCCTGTAATCCCCGAAGGTTTAGGCAGAGGTGTACCTAATAGTACACCCAAATTTCGCCGGTTATATTTAAGTCCCATGTAATAGGAGGCGAGCCTATTGCGAAAATCCAGACTCAATGGTTGCTAATGAGAAATTTCCTGATGGGAAAACCTAATAACACTTTGCCCAACCTGGGAATCGAACCCAGGACCTCATGCGCAGCAGTCGTGCTTGTGGCAGTCCATTTCCAACAAAGATAATTCCAATAAGTATTGGGTCCTAACATTTAGTCAACAATCATGACTTTTCCTAACCTAGAATTGATAGTCATGCTCAAAAATCTCTACCAAGGGGATCCCGCGTCCATACAGTCTTTATTCCAAATTAGCATTGACAAACCCAGACCCATCTCAACTCAAATCGAGCAGAGAGATCTATATCTGTGACTTGCATTCCCTTATCGATCCATCTCGATTATGGATACTTCTTTGGTCTATACAGTGAGGTTACACCAGGGACGTACAAACAGTACAATATCCACATGGACAAAACGTAACAAAATCAAATGCTCGCTCTAATTTAGTTTTTCATATCCATACTAATATATTAATGCGAAAGTAAGTTTGTTTGTTACCTTTTCATGCCTGAACCGATCATCCTGAAATTTTGCATATACGTTGTCAGGTATACAGAAACGGACATAGGGTACCTTTCATTCTAAAATTTCATCCGAAAACTACAATAACGTTCTTATGATAATAGATGGCGCCACATGTCTTTCGAATCATGATTAAATTATATTATTACAAGCAGAGACAAATCAAAATGGTTGTCAAATTCTAAATTAACGCGAGCGAAGCCGCGAACAAAAGCTAGTTATAGATATCTACGCGATCAAAATTTAAGGGAGAACTGATTTGCTTTTTCATATTTCAGGCTTGGTCTCATAGTAACACTTGACCATTATCATGAAAACTACATGCCCTTTTTTTTCATTTTTCTGATGGGAAATCATCGAATGACCCCTCCCGCTCTGGGCGGAGTGGAAGGGAGTGTCAGACTCGTACTGACTAAAACCCATTCATGTTCCTTCTTTGCCTTTTATGTTCCAGGGCCGCGGTATCTCTTTCGAACAGCCCTTAAAGTACCTTTATATTTCGTTTAACCTAACACACTGTGACACACCCCTTGTTTCTCAGGAGTATGCAAAAAGATGGATGAGTCAGCTAACCAATGAGTTCTTATCCCTCTTATCAGATCTAGATGACTAATGGTCCTGTTCTATATGGGATCGTGGTGACTACGCAATAATGGCCTATTGTCCCTCTAATTGACGTGACGCATGCGGTCCCTAAAAGATTAAGATAAACGAAAGGGCTTTGTCACAGGCTCGAGGTTATTGGCAAAACTATTGACACGACAAAATATGTCGGTTGTCGGCCTGTGCGCCATGTGTTGGTACATAATAAAATTCTTTTATGAATATAAGGAGGCTTTTGTTCAGATTTGGACAATACAAATTCTTTGTCGAGCTGTGATATTGGTTCTGGTATTTTTGTGAGCTTTTAAAATGTTATCCATGCAACGTAAAATTTGCTTGAGTATTGAGCTGCATTGCATAATTCTTGATGATATAACCTACTTTTTTAAGTAAAAAGTATAGTTAAACTGCCAGCTAAGAACGTAATTTATTCTTAAATACAAAACGACTCCATGCTGTAACAAATCACCAAGGTATCGACGCTTTAATCCTTACTTAGGATTAAAAATATCCTACCTAAAAGCACGAGATTTACGTCTATAAACTCTTTTCCGAAACCCGAACCAATTTATAACTTAGGAGCCCAAAACTCATAACAGCTTCCATAATCCGCTACCGGCATCCCTTCCCACGAAAAACTAATAAAGTCATAACTACAACCGAAATACGGCCTAATCCGTCCGAAAAACAAAAGTTAAACACGACAAACAAAACAAAAACAAAACTTGTGTTTTAACAAACGCCAATATGCGCCAATATGTTAGGTAACAATATGACAGTGAAATAACAAAAATAGAGTGTTGAGCAAAAATGTAATCACTATAAAATGCGAGCCGTGTCAAAAGGTAAAAAGTGGTAAAAACTAAAAAGTGGTGTTTTTAGCAGCGTCAGTGGCGGATACGGACGTGTGGGGCCCGAAATGTCAGCCGCATGCTGGTGAAAACGCTTTCTGGTTTGACGTGAGGCATAAACGGATGCGGGCATAGTAATATAGAATAAAACGTATGACCTCTGCAGTGGACTGTGGACTGCGAAAATATTTTAAATTTTTCACATCACGCCAGTGTGAGTCAGAGGTGTCCTCTATTGCATCACATTTCGCCAGTAAAGTCACATTTCTAAGTCCTAATAGGGGAGCCTATTACTAATCAATGTCACATTTCGAAGTCCTAATATATTACTAATCAATTCAATTTTCAAAATCGCATAAAATTTATTCTAGTAATTTATGTAGCTTTGGTAGATATGTAGGTCTTATATCTACTCGTGATGGTGCACTTAGGAAACAAAAAGAAAAATAAAATGTATAATAACTTAATGCAGAAACCTCAGCAACAGTAATAACTTTGAGGTCAATGTTTTTGCTCGTGAAGATCATAAAAACTATCGACAAAACATTTCATGGTTGTGCGGTAATCGTCAATAAATTATTTATTATTAGCGTGGTAGGTAAGTACTTTTGAGTAAGTTATTATAGAGGCTAATCATCACTAATATGTTCATGCTGTTTAGGAAATATCTCATTTTAAACTTGAATTCTACATTTATGACCGCCATTAAAATTTATATTACACTAACACGAGCACAAGTAGATAGTTATGTCATTTATTTGTCAAGCTTTCAACCTGCAATGAATATTGCTTTTCTCCTAATAGTCGGTACTAATTTTACAACTACCTATTAAATTAATTGAGAAAGAAGGTAATAAAAAACTTACTAGTCTGCTTCAATATCGAGTATTAACTTCACACATGTTTTATATTTACGCTTTTTAATTTTCACTAATCATAATTTCATTAATTTCACCACATTTTCATTTCACGATTACTTATACACATTCCAAAACGATTAGTTTTGTTTCGCTCCAAAATGTGAACTGACTGTCAACCACGCCGTTTTTTTTTATTATTTTATGGCATCCTAAAAAAGTTTTTAAACGCTACCGGCGGGGTGCCATCGATGGCAAAAAGTTTTTATTACCAAGCAATGCGCAGACTCTTTACTATTCGGACTACCGGAGCTTGTTATGATGGAAAAAAGTAAACAAAAAAGAGACTATAGTTGTACAAGGATCTTTTGGCGCGTGGCCAAAAATGTTGTTTTCAATATATTTCACAATATTAACAAACAACGACGTCACCATATTAGCATCATATGAGCGGCAAAAGATCCTTCTAGCACTTTATATAAGTATTAAGAACTCCTTTCTTCAAATACAGACGAAGATTACCGAAGCATATAATTAAAATCGTACTCCGTGTTCGTCGCAGTGACTGAGAGCTCCGAGAACGAGGAATATGAAAATCTTAATTATTACATGTTAAATATTAAGATTATTTAGTCGCTGACTGAATATTTTACTCAAGCTACACGATCTTCAAGGTTTAGATTTAGATAAATTAAGGACACAGAAATATGAATATTGAAATGCGATTTCGTTAAACAATTCGTTAAAAAATTCGTTAAAACAAGTTTTTTAATTGCAAGGCATTTAGATTTTGTAAATTATGAGTAGGCAGATACGTAGTCGATACTCATAATTAAAGATCTTTTGATTTATTCTAGACACTGTCCCAAGGTGCCAGAAAAAGGATGTTCTGAAGAAATCCTACTTTGCTGCACTTCTACACACCTCGAAAAACACATTATTTCACATTCCCATTCTGTGGTCTATGCTTGGGTACTAGGGTTAAGTATTGAACTGTGTGAGGTTCATTCATCAGTCTGCCAATCACGTAACATATTTATATAAAGAAGTTTCAATAATGCTTCAATCCGCTGCCGCTTCCCTCTTGCACCAGCCCACATAGGCTCGGAACAATGCTCTGGCGGCGTGACCGCGAGGCGTGACTACGTACGAACACGTACCTCGTGTGGGTACACTCACAGTGTTCGCCGTGCTATATGCTATAATGACGTCACATAACCAATCCCGCTATTTTTGGACCGGGCGACAAACATTCCGCTAAGCCAATAACCCGTATGCAGGTGCGAAATCCAGATCCGATGTAAAATTAACCTCTTATGGGACAAACATGGTTGCTTTTGGCGATTGGGTGATATGGACAGGAGGACGTGGTTGGTTATTATTTGTGAAATAGTCAGACTAAACCCTCCTTTCAAACTAGCTTATTCCCGCGGCTTCGCGTGGACTTCGGTAATTATCCCACCAGATCGTACTACCGGGATAAAAAGTATCCTATGTGTTAATCCAGTTTATAAACTATCTGTGTGCCAAGTTTCATCTAAATCTGGTCAGTAGTTTTTGCGTGAAAGAGTGACAAACATCCAGAAATCCATTTATCCTCACAAACTTTAGCATTTATTATATTAGTAGGAAAGACACGTCTAGTTCTGAAAGTGTCTGTGGGCTAGTGACAGACAATTTAAAAAAGTCAAAAACTAGAAGATGTAACTACAGTCCAACCAGAAGCTTAACAACTGTGAAAGAAGTGTAGTTGACTGTTTCAAAGCGAAGATCTCATGGAGAAGAATGGACAAGCAACACCAAGGACACACTTTTCAAATCAAGTTATGGACCATGCAGCACTGTAACTGCATAATAGGCTTATGAAGCAAAAGAAACGATGTAAGCGAAAGCTATAATCTGCTATAATTTGTATAAAGTCATGGAGTTTATGACAAAAGAAAGTCACGACATGGTTACTACATTAAGGTAAAGTATTAAATAGGCTCACAGGACCTATAATTTTACAAGTTTCGCATAATACATAATATGAGGAAATTTGCGGTGGGCGGGTCGCAAATGTACGAAAAAGTGCGTGATCTATTAGTGGGAAAAACCATTTCCGTCCCAGTCCTGTAATTGCTGTGTATTTTGACTAAAATAAAGAAATAACTAACTATGTTTCCCATTACTGTATATCATTGCTTTTAAAATATCAGCAAATCAAAGGCACTTTTATTAATCGAACTATCATTTGACTCTGACATTTTTATTAGTAGAACTTCACTATTCCATGCATAGTCCAGTCACCCCATAATAAATTCCATACTTAGTAATCCTAAGAATAGGAACCTCGACAAACAGAATGAAACCCATACCCCATAAAGTACCCTTTAATCCAAAGCAAAACGGTTGAACTGCCATCCCTCAAAGGGGAATCTGATTAAAAATCCATCAAACGATTTCTTTGAAAACTCGATGGATACGTCCGAAGCCCGTTTATCTTCGTAATTTACTATTCAATCGGTATTACAGTGCGACATGTATCTATAATTCCCACATTCGATTTTGTGCTAGGGGTATTAATATGACAAGCTATAAACACGTCAAAGTAAATGCTCATAAAATGTACGAAAATATTTCGCTGTGTTTTCTCGAGGTTTTATTTTTACGTAAAGTTACGACTAGAACTTGCGGAGGCGATATTAAAATTCAGAATTTTGTAAAGATTTTTACATGAGCCTGTCTGCCTGCCACAGCATTAATGTTTGTTTGCGTGGTGGATTATAGCCCATTCCCTCTCATAGTGAGGAGGTCTGTGTCCCAGCACTGGGAACATTATAGGCTGATTATGTTTATGCTATGCGTCGCATTAATGAAGACGTTGTTTGGAATTTCAGTCTTGACAGGAAACACATTCGTTCTAAAATTCTTAATTTTAGATGTTTTTTCCATCCACCATATTTTCGTACTTTTTATGGAACTATACTGCCGCTCTACTTCCAACCACCGCAACTTCTTAAAGTCGGAATCCACAGCGGCACCCACAAGAAAACCACCGCGGTAATAAAGCTCGACAACTCCCGGAAAAACTATTCAACTATCTCGGATCCCGCAACAAAATTAATCATGAAAAAACAGCGGAGGAGTACGAAGAAACATAATTTCCTTCAGCAACGCTTTCGTATTTTATTTGTGCGTAATTTTTCATTTAATCACTAACATCATCAACGACCTATTTTTCTGAGCCTTTCTTCTTTTATTTATTTAGAGTCTACCGAGTCTCCATAACCAAGAATTATGTTGTTCTATTGGTCGCAAGCACGACTGCTGTACAACAGGCCCTGGGCTTGAATTCCAGATCGCGCATAGTGTTATTGGGTTTTTCCATTAGCAATTTCTCAGTAGCAGCCATGAAGTCTGTATTTGTGCCCGGTTGATGGCAAAAGGCTCACCCCATACTACATAGGACTTAAAGGTAACTGGTGAAATGGGGGTGTACTATATTAAGTTCACTTCTGTCCAAACATGTAATGATTACAGGCGTGATGTAATGTTATAAATTGCTAAATAAATATATAAATCATCAGTAGCACTCTATTCTCCTTCATACCCCAGCGAGGTTGCCTTGCCCGGGGGCCAGCAGGCTCTCTGCCAACTCCGCCAACGTTCCCAGGGAGCATGAATCACGGAGTGCGGACTCGTGAGGGGCTTGCTAATGACTATACATCGAGCCTTTGTCTCTCCGTATTGTACCGATAGAAAACCAGTAATGTCTATGGCGAGAATACGTGTCAAATGTCAGCGGTGTAGAGATGATACTTCGTGGTTGTAGGATAACTGTGTGAAAAGATATATAATGCTGGCACTTCACTTGGCGTATTTGTCAAAATTTTAGCGACATTGGATCAAAAAAAAATGTTTTTTATGCCTATTACGATATAGTTCACGTTGTTTTAATGATAGAAGGCCAATATTTGCCCAGATCTGCCAAGTGTAGTGCCACCATAATATGCATGGTTTTAAGTGGTACAAAAATTACCACAGACAATTTCTCCAACAGTAACAGTACCCTGACAATTTCAGTTAAGTGCCTAAAGAATCACACTTCACTAATTAGGGAACTCACTCCGCGCGCGCCATCTTGATTTGAAAAACAAATTCAGAAATGTTCACGAACAGCTTCTGTCAACGTTATTCGAGCTCAAAAAGATCCTCGTATAGTGAAAGATATGATTTTCCGAATTCCCCGTATTGTCCGGAAAAATAGACGGAATTTTGTAAGAATACCGGTTCAGTCCTACACCCCCAGCAGGCTTCAAAGAAAATCGCGAACATTGTACTGTACAGTGTGGGCAGCACACACTCAAGGTCCATTGTCCTGCACACTGCACAAAAGCCATACTCGAACAAATATTTCGAACATGGAACCTTCACAGTTCGACCAAAATCAGTTTGTCATAGAACACAATATTTTTCTCAATATTGATCCGTATACCGAATACCAGCTAGCTAACAAAATAAAAATAAAAAACAATGAAACGTGGCCCGCCATTGGATTGGCGGGCGTCGAATTAATATGGCAAAATATTTTCTCGAACTAGTGCACAGAGATGAAATATGTAGCAAACTGCTAGCTTTGGGATTAGCTAGAAATATGCACAGATCGACGGACAAACGCGGTTTTGGCTCTTTGATATAGAATATAGGGATATAATTTTGGCGGTCGGAAAAGATATTACGTTAGAAGGTATACATATAGTTATCTAAAAGAAGGGAAATAGGCCGGGTAAGTTGTTTAAAACTGTCACGGCATTCATACAGATATTTATTTAAGCTTGTCTCGTTTTCTTTTATAGTCCTTACTTAAAAATGTTGCATGTAGGCTTTTTCCAGTCATCATCTTCCTGCCCTTGTCCCATGTTACTTGGGGTTGGGGCAACACGTTTTTTTTCTTCCATTCTCCTTTGTCAACCGTCACGCTATTATTTACTCCTTTTTCTTTCATATCTTTCCTCACACAATCCATCCAACGTTTCCTTGGTCTCCCTCTTCATCCATCAACATTTATATTCATCACTCTTTTAGCCACTAATGCGATTAGTCCCTCCCTCCTCAAAACATGCCCATACAAAAATGGTCGTTTCCCGTAGGCTTCTTCCAGTGTACATTATTATTTCCCACTCTCAAAGGCCCCATTAAAAATATCATGCATATTTTTCTCCAGATACTACAAATTGTAATGCGTTCATAAATACAAAAGGTGATCATAAAATCTTAATACTAATAGTGCTCGACGGGATAAACATCAAACAATTAAGATAAACTCCATTTTAAATCTAAATGGTAATGATATTCATGGAACGGCCGCTTTTAAAAAACCTGGGCATAGACAAGAGGTTTAACAAACGAGTACCAAACAAGGAGATTGTTACCATAATTACTGATACAACGATCATTGTTTAAAAGTTAAGTTTGGGACACAATGCCCAATTTTTATTTTTATGGGATAACAGAGATGTGTTTAAAGTACCTTATTTTTATATTTCAAATGGTAAATTAATTCTGGGTGGCCATACGTACAAATTAAGTTCAAATTAAAAATAAATAATGTGATGATTATCATGCCCATAATTTTCTTTGTAGACCAGCGTGAACTATTATTTTTACAAACATTAATTAAAAACAATTTAGTTCCACTACAGCAAACAATACGAAAATAAAGGTAACTTTAAACCCGGCCGTTCAAAGTGACACGCATGACTGCCGTCCAATATTTACATAATTATCGCGCATCATGAATGGCTAATAACAGTCCATAAATAAACTACCCTTAAAACATACGAGCAAGCGCACAGGCAGGATGCGACCAGCGGCATCATAATCCGTTTAACTATAGTTAGTTAAACTTTAAAAACAATCGTGACTAAGGTTCGTTAAGATTCTGATCTCGCGCGGCAACGATTGCTCATACCAAACAGCGCGGTTTACGTTAACCCGCCTGATAAACACTGTTTAATGTTAACGTTTAGTTTTATCTGTATTCCTGGCGAGTTTTGTTTATCGCTGTGCAAGGATTGCGCCGCATTAAGGCATTTTAAGGAAGAGGCGATTTCTAGAACTTCATTTGTAGCTGTGGTTTATTGTGGTGCTTTCAGGCTTTTGTTGGAACAACGAGTGCTTATCGGAAAATGTTAAAATCTGTTCTATGCTATCATAATGAATCAGTTTGTAGGAGACACGAGAGTGTAGTCTAAACTTTCTCGCCAGTGTCATTTTGAGAACATTATTATGACCTTTGTTTTCGGATGGGGAATCATCAAATGACCCCCCCCCCCCGCTCTGAGAGTGGAAGGGAGTATCAGACTTTGACTGACTAAAACCCATCCATGTTCCATCTTTGCCCTTTGAGTTCCAGGGCCGCGGTATCTCTTTAGAACAGTCCCACAGCCCCGGGCATTATTATGAACTCAGTATCTATTTTTTCTAATCTTCATAAACTTTCATTTTAGACTTCATCATTCAAAATTTCGTTGTTTTCTTTTTATGTAATACACTATCTACTCTTTTTTTTTGTCACTGCCGTAAGTATAGTGGGTAATGAAATTCTTCGACAATTCTTAAACAAAATATGATCTCGTGAAATTAGTGCTTAAATTACACTAAGAATTTCTAATAAAAATGTTCTGTAGACAGAAGACAAAACACGTCATACATTCTCTGTAAAAATGGTACCCGATCCGCCCTGATTCACAAGTCAGCAATTATGTACGACAGAGATACCTTAAGCACCCTGTCTCATGTCTGTAAGTACCTCCACAAGTCAAGTGACTCCTATTTTCACCGTTTTCGTCGACACTAAGCGCTACCTAAATGAAAACCTTAATATTAATGCACTTTTGGAATGTCAACTCTCTCGGCGCGGCGCCAAGCCTTAAAGATTGAACAGTGTGTTTTCATTTAGTCAATGTTTCAGGTGTCCATTAATGTTACTGAAACCGGTAAGCCAAACAAATCAAGGACCATGTACAAGTAGGTACCGGTACGTAAACGACTTTTGTTTACGTGCAAGTGGGAATACGCCGGCTTCCGTTTAAGGCGAAGTCTGTACGCCGTAAAAAAACGTATAAAATCTAGCGAATAAAATTGCGTTTTTACGTGTAGTTTTTACAACTCTCGACGCCTTTAGCTTAGGTTTTTCTGTAGTTGTGCTGTATGTTTGTCAGTTTATAGGCACCTTGCTTGTTGAGACAAATATCAACGACTCGATAAACTAGAGGTTTTCTGCGACTTCGTTTGCCTACAACTCCTGTTAGATCAACTCAGGAATACGATTTCTAAATATCCTTTCTAATCTACTCTACACCCTTCATTGGCTATAAGAGAAGAGGAAGAATTTTGTTTGATAATTATCATGATAATTATCGAATAATTATCAACGCTGATTCATAACTTGATCTTTTTTTTTTAATTCACTTATAAATGATAATTTGATTTCTAAAATATGATGTAAAGAAAACAAAGACTATTCGTTTTATTTTTTAGATTTTCACACAAATGTACCAAAAATTCTGTTTTTAGATTAATTAAACACAATGGTTGTGACCGTTTTTCTTTTAAAGTTGCGGGTACGCGTGGAAGCGGAAAGTCGCATTCTAATACACGTGAAGTTCATTTATCATAGTTTTATGATTTTTTATATTATCAAGACAATTATCAAGTCAATTATCTTGATAATTATCACTTCGAACCGAAATAGACTTCCCTATTTCGCCGACTGTCCCACAACACACTAGGCGCACTGTTCTTGCACGTACGAACAGACATTCCAGTGGCGAAGGGCATACATAAACATAAACGTACGCACGACCAATTTATGCGGATTTGTCATTGTACGGGAAATCTATACAAAGCGAGGTCTTTTTATACTGGAAATGTATAGCTTGATGTGTAGCCGTGTGTACTAGTGATGAGTCAATCAAGTATAAACCGCAATGGCGACGAATAAAGACCATTTTCATAGCACAATGCTAACGAGGTCACTGCATGGCTTGAAATTTTAAACACTGTGAATAATGGTTCTTGGAAAAAAGGTGATAAAGTCGTTAGTGAAACGATTTACAATCTGAGTCCGTACTTAGAATTCAATTGTTTTATATACTCATCATCTGCCTAGCCTTTTCCCAACTATATTGGGGTCGGCTTCCAATCTAACCGGATGCAGCTGAATACCAGTATTTTACATGGAGCGACTGCCTATCTGACTTCCACAACCCAGTTAGTACTAGGTAATACGGTTGTCAGACTTTTGGGTCACTGACTACCTAACGACTGTCAAAGATCTACAAATGACACCCGGGACTAACGGCTTAACGTGCTTTCCGAGGCACGGAGGAAACTCGGTATGTAATGGGTGGTCACCCATCCACAGAGAAACCTAGGCAAGCACGGCTTAACCTAAACATCGACCCGAGCGGCTGTTATTATTTAGCCATGAGCTCCTCAATTGTTTTATGTACCATTATGTGGAAAGTGTTTTGGAACTGATTCAACCTTTTTTTTGTACGGGGAAATCCTCAAAGAAACTCTTTGTCTTGTAAACGAAGTATAATGGACTGGTTCCAACTAAAATCCTACTGTTCCCACTACTAAAATAAGTCTGGGCGCAGATTCGATTCAACCTCCAATATCAAGCCAATTTATTCAGAGAATCAGACAACATTTTAGTCAAAATTAACACCGTTCTGAAACGGAGCTGCTGTGTTCCAGTTTCGGGCCCATGGCATGCCCATGAGAGACATTAAGTTTTAACAATGTACCGAAAACAAACACAATTAAAACCCTTGGTGCTGTGGGTCAGTGGGTGTCCACGTTTGATCAATGCTGTCAGCCCATTCACAGAGTAGCACATACAAAAAATGGGCTTATTATTTACGCGACTGCTAAGAGGTTCTGGGTTCGATTCCCGAGTCGGGCAAAGTGTTATTGGGTTTTTACTTGAATTTCTCTGTAGCAGTCACGGAGTCTGGATTATGCCCGGTTCATGGCACGGGACTAAAACATAACTGGCATATCCTCTGCATAACCCTTCGGTGATTACAGGCGAGATGTTTTGTTATAAAGGGTGTAAAAAAACCTTTAACGAAGCCGAAAGGCACTTGTTCTCCCCGTCATTACGATCATTTTTTTGTTCTGGACCATACCTGGGAACCTTCTAGTTACGGATATATTGGAGGTTAAAGTTCCAGTTTTTTCGCAAGTTTTTTGTTTAAATAGAACTTTTGAAGGTTTTAACTTTACTTTAATTACCTCCATGACCCGTTTAGTATTCAAAGCATCCATCAGCACCGTTTGACCACAAGTTTTGAGTGCGTCACATTGAGTTTCACCCCAAAAAAAAGTTGTTCTCAGCGTAGGGTGACTTAGTTTTATGTACATAATGCTTGGTTGACGGCTTCGTGAAGGGTCCGTTTACATCCTTTATACTTACTACAACAAACTGCAATAAACACGTCTTCTACATAAACGTATGCAAGGAAGTATCTTGAGCGTAACCAAGACACACCATTCCTCATAGCATAAGAAATTCATTATATTCGTGGAGGATAGTAAAGCAGCTCTAACCAGATTTTACACGAGAGGTATCACACTTGAACGCCGTAGATTCGGGGTGCAACGTGCCAAGCTTAGGCAAGTGGCAAACTTGGCAATTGAAGTCGCGGCTACTGACCTGACTCGATGTATAGACGTTAGTTAAGATTGAGAGAAGTAAAACTTGCTGCACTGCTGGGTACGTGATAGATTGCATAAATGTAACCTAGATCATACGGAGCAAAGATTTAAATCGTTTGATGTGCCCTCATATTACTTAAGTCAAACGAAAAAGTGATCTTAATGATAGATAAATTTTTTTAATTATTAAGTAGAGTAAACTAACTAAATACGTTATTGCAATTAAAACAATTCAATAAACTAAAATAAATAAACTAACAACAAACCATAACAGGGCATCAAAAACTCCTCCTCAACGCTGTCAGCTGGTAATATACCCAAGAGACTGGCGGCGTTGCCATGTTTTATGGCAAAACTTAGCCTCTGGCCAAGGCAAAAGCTAGACCTTGGGTGACGCGAACCTTCAACTAGGCGTTTCGAAACTTCCTTAAAAAGGCTGTGAGCACTCTGACCCTAGAGTTTCAAACCCAAACGGCTCGAAAACCAATCTATGAATCTATGTACCACTTTTGTACATGAAGTTTAAATAAATAAATAAAATCACCTATCTTCAACACAGAAGTTTGATCAGGCTTCCACAAATTACCACTAGGGGCCCATCCTTTAATTACGCGTATTTTTAACTATTGAAATGATCAGACAGTTTTAGAATCTATTTAAAAAAAAAAGCTTACTCGGTGTTTTTAGACAAAAATATTATATATTCTATGTCCCACGAAAAAAATACACGTGATTGACATATTACCCCCCCCCTTTTCCTGATCCCCTCCCCCTTCAAATTCCACGTGATTAAAGGACGACCCCTAGTCATAAATTAACTTAGCGTATCATTTATTCTCCTCTACCAATCTGCGCAACAACAGCCTGTCATCCGCGATAAATTAACCAGCACTTTTTGTCTACGCTCTGGACCTTTCCTAAACTTACTTTTAAACTACAAATCGGAACAGAACCGCAACCAAAACGGCCGGGCGTGCCACCAGCCTAAAAACACGATGGTACATAAATAATGGAAGTTTGCTAACACTTGCTCACAAACCCCATTACACATCTATCATGGTTGACTGTTTACAACTTTCTTGGAATAACAAATTGACAAAGAGCCGATATACTCAGTTTTCTTTCGTTTTTAGGGTTCCGTACATCGAAAGGAAAAACGGAACCCTTTTAAGATCACTCGCTTGTCTATCTGTCTGTCCGTCTATCACAGCTAATTTACTCCGAAACTACTGGACCGATTGAGTTAACATTTGATACGTGACACATATGTAAGTCGGTGACCGTAAATGGGCGCGTAACGTATTTTAAACATGGGGCCACTTTTGGGGGGTAAGAAAATGAAATAAAAAAACGTTTTGCAAACTATATCGTGTTACATATCAAATGAAACGGCTCATTGTGAGCCAAACTTATAACTTCTTTAAAATTTTAAAATAATAAATTTTGAAGTTATTTAAGAAAAAAAAATGGTACAGAACCCTTCATGCGCGAGTCCGACTCGCACTTGGCCGTTTTTTGTTTAGATGCCTATGTTTGGTATGGAAATAAGTTTCTAGCTAGAATTATTACGAATGGAAACTGATATATGTTGGGCAGACCTTTTAGGCTAGTAGTTGGTGATGATGGATTATTGAGTTTGATGGATTTCATGTAGGTATATCTATACTAACCACTCTGTTACCCGTTAGTCTGTCTGTCAATCTCGTTCGTGAAGTCTGTTTGTTTTTCACGACTTAAAGCCAAACAGATTTCGAAGAAATTGGATACACACAGAATTGTAGAAATAGGATACTTTTTATCCCTGTACCACGTTTCCCTGGCGAAGCCGCGAGCAAAAGCTAGTGATTACAAGAAGGTATAAAGCATTCATGAAGTCTGTAGTTGTATAATCTGTGGTTTGTATCCAACTGGGATCCATCCATTTCAATATTCCCTAATATAACAGGTGTTGCAAGCATTATGGATAATGTTTTGTTTACAAGGAAAGTAAACTGCTAAAATATTTTTCCTACACAGGCTTTGTTCCACTTTCTTTTGTGTTAAAACGTTACACGGCTTAAAAAATAATGTTTGCTGAAGTATTACTAACTCTTATAACATTATTTTGTATGTAATTAATTCAAGCTTATATTAGAGTGTATTTTTGTAAGAGTAAGCGGTAATTATTCGTACATTGACGTTGCAAGCGACTGCACTACATTACGCCATTTTGAATTCTTCACATAATTTTATTTCACATGGCAACATTGCGGATATTTTTTAAAGTGAAGAGGTTTTATGAAAGGTCCGGGAAATAGTTATTGAGAACATTGCTGGCTGAATGCTGTAGCCTGAGGCGTTTTATATTGGGAGGCGCTTGTCGATATAAGTACTATTTCTAGTAATAAAACAGGAGCTTGAAAACTGTGTAGGACATAAAAGTCATTAGTGGTTCTTTTCTCAAATTTTATTAATAGAGTCTTGTGCAACCGTTTTGGTAAAAAGATTATCAAGATAAACATTCCTCTATTTCTTTTTCTTTTTGAGTCTATGGTACGTTTAAACTTAGTTTGGGGTAGGTAGGTGGCCCGTTAATAACAGCATCAGTGGCGTGCCTTAGACCCTCGGTAAACAGTATTATCGAACGTAAATACATACGTTGATAGCCTAACCTAAACCTAATATTGAATATTAATCCATGAAGAGCTATAGATCCCATATTTGCTTCGGACCTAGGAGGTTATTGAGTAGCACACTCACAATCCCGATGCCATTAATTTGGATAAAACAACAACATTCATTGCGTTATTTACGTTGTTGAGCAGACGAAATTTCAAACATATAAAGCAATGTATCCAAAATTTCCTTAACAATCCTGCTGATTTTGATTGAAAGTGTGTTACGTAATTGGGGTGCTGATTGGCAATGCCGCGATTTTAATATGGTAGTACCGTATGTGCTTTCATGGACACTTGCCAATATGAATACCAGTACGAGTAGGTGCCATCTAAATGAACTTGTATGACAAAAGACACATGGTTCAATTGGACCTTCCCACTTCATTTTAAATTTTGTTACAGTACTGTTAGTGATTGACTGTTAGTCATGGCCAGGGTGGAAAGTATACTTAACCTATTAAAATTTGGGGTGGAACGGCTATCTACACGTAACCCTGCGTTCAGTACCTATAATGATTTGAAACTTTCCATCGGTTCAGCCGTTCCATATATTTTGACCGAGTAGGAAATTTTTTCGTTTCTTTTTGTAGGAACACTTTTGTATGAAAGAGCAGATATTTTTCAATAACCGAAGAAAAAACTTCTTCTCTTGGGATTCTAGAATCATTACACCTGCTCTTGGTAAAACGTTGCGCATCCGTCGATGTCCTTAACATACTATACGGGGTGGAAGGGACACCGATGCGAAAACGGTTACCACGTATTCAGTACTCACTACGGCCAATCAAGTTATACAAAACCAGTTTATGCGGATCTTTCATTGTATAGGAAATCTATACAAAGCGAGGCCAATTTATACTGGAAATGTACAGCTTCATGTGCTGCCGTGTGTAGGTACATCTTTCCCCCCACACAGAAATTCATCGGAATTTTTTTTTAATCAGCTGTTCCATACATTTTGACCGTTGCACTTTTGTAGGAAACAACTGTTTTTTTTTTAACAACCGATGAAATGTTGGTATACGGTTCAGAATGATGTACTGAATACGTGGTTAACCGTTTTCGCGTCGCTGTCAATTCCACTCCATATGTATATCTATCAGCACTTACCTTATTGTCTTTCTGCCACGAACAGACGCCCTTCTTGTCTGATATCCTACACTTGAGCAGAGCATCTTCACCAGGGTTCACTTCAGTATACGTTGGCATCTCAATGAACCTTTGTACAGCATCTGGAAAAGAAATATTCAGGTCAATATTTTTGGTATTTCTAATTGCCTCGTTTGGTTGGCAGTCGTGAGTTAGTACTGCAGAGCTTTAGATACCGAAGTTGGGCATAGCCTAACTGTAGTTTCATTCATTAGGAAGAACTTGCTCTAAAAAAAAGAAAAAAACTAAAAAACCTGACTTTTTATGTCTTTAGCTTAGTTTAATTAAAGTTAAAGTTGAGTAATGTGCAAGATTTCGCAGACGATTTTAAACTTTTTTTTTCAATCTTTGCGATTTGTACATGTAAGTTATATATAGTATATTTTTGTAATCGCCTTTTAAACTATAAATTGTGATGCCCCAGTAGACGGGTCTGGAAGAAAAAAAAATTGGAACTCCACAATATGGCGCCCAAAATCCGCCATTTTTCTTTGCTTTTTAATTTTTATGTCAGCGAGTGTTAGCCAATGACACTTGCGCCACCAAGAAAAATCTAACGACGTATAATTTATCCAAATCGGTTCATCTGTTTAGCAGCTACGAGGTTATCATTACACTCCTTTGGGTCAGTCGAATAAAAAGTAAGTAGTTTCAAAAATTCAGTCATCTTTTCCCATTTTATACACCCATAAATGGCGAAATGCGTGTACTAAACAGGAGAAACTATCCCTTCGGGATATACGTATATAAAAACGTGATATTATGAATATTTTTGTGTCCACAAAAGGTACGGGCAGAGAACTGCAAAGGCTGATAGATTGATTGATTGACAGAAGTGTCTGAGTTTCGCACAAACGGCTGCGTGCAAAACTGCACGTCAGTTTTTTACGTTTTTTTTCCTTTTTTTTTTTTTTGTTAGTCGATCCGAATTCGCATTGCAGGCTCTCTAGGCTCACGTCGTCCGTTTGGGTGAACTTTAAGTGCGTATTTCACGATCATATTCCATCATATAGCCATATACGTTTAGTACGGGGTTTTGATAGAATGTGAAGCGATAAAGTCCCTTTTTATGGGTGTTGAAAACGGAGTTAGGAGATTATAGTAAAACGGACAGTATCTACATACATGAGCGGGTTGGTGAATTAATACCAAGGACCAATTTCATCAAAGAAACTTAACACGATCAGCATATTTGAACTGTGTTTAAGAGCTGTTAATGGCATCATTGGTGTGAGATATTGACACAGACAGCTCTTGAACGAAGTTTTAGATGAGCTGATTTGTTTCAATGGTGAATTTCGCCCTTAAATTAAGGTAATTAGAAAAAAAGTAAAGAGGTAAGTACATACGAGTCTTCTGTATTTGAATATTGAAAGCCAACTTTTGTTTAAGTACCTATACTTATATGTTTTCAAAACTCATGTTAACTGATTCCTGTATGATTGATTGTCGGAAAAGTTGTTGGTTGTTCGCAAGTTAATAGATTAGGAACTTTATTAGGCTTCCAAGAAATGCGGGCGTTTCCCAATTTGGGTTGCGGGATACCTGGAGATTATTTTGTTCAACCTCCTGGTTTTTATGATAACTAGCACTTCGCCCGCGACTTCATCCGCAAAAATTGTGATTGCTTGGCTAATATGCATGATATAAATATAATTTCTAGCCTATGGCACCCACGAATAATGTAGCTTTCTGCCAGTGAAAGATTTTTAGAATCGGATCATTCGTTCCGGAGATTACCCCCTACATAGAAACTTACAAACAAATTTTATAATATTAGTATAGATTAAATCAAAGTATCTTGTAATTTGTTTTCTCAATCTATCTAGGACATTCAGCCGGGCGTACGGGTATGACTAGAATACTTGATTTATGAACGAGTACGAGGCGAACATGTAGGTAAGGATCGTACTAGGTGGCGTACTGAACTCTCTGTCTACCCTCATGATAAATTGGCGTGAGTAAACCGTGCCAAGAAATAAATGAACCAGTCTGAAATCTAATACAGGTAGCATCATATTTCGATCAAAATAGCAAGATTCACAACATCGGAATCCCACAGGAGTAGGCCCCTTCCATTGTAGCAGTTTGTGGAATACCGACCGATATTCGGACATTTCCGAGTTACAGACTAACAGCTAGTGTAACGATGCTGTGGTACTCAATCAAACGTCAGTCCACTCACTGAACGGATGACATACGACGTAACAAACGTATAGATAAGTCATTTGTTCCTTTCCTTCTAGTTACGGAGATATTGGGGGTCAAAGTTCCAAGTTTTTCAAATATTTATTTATTTATCTACCCATTTTTTACATTTTTAAACATTTCTTAAAAAAAAAACATTTTAAAATATTAAAAATAGTGGTCCGCCGGTGTCGGGAGCAGGGTCCAGACTACCGGTGGTTAGGGCTCCAGAGACAGGAACCTCCTCACAATGCGAGCCGTATCGAGGAGTACTGCCTTCTGAATCAGGCCCTTAATCCACCCGCCTAAGGAAAGCCTCAAAAGATGGTATATTTTATTGTTATAAAAACTTTAAATACCTCCACGTCCGTACTATTCAATGCATCCATCAGCCCAGTGTTTTGAGTGCATTACATCGAGTCCTACCGCAAAACGTGATTTTTTACCCAAAAATAAAGTCGTCTCCCAGCAATAATTTTTGTGTTGAGTTACATAGTTTGATGTGGTTGCCGGCTTTCTAAAGGGTCCGTTAACACCTTGCATAGATTAGCTGTCTGCGTATAGTGCTAGATGGTTCTTTTGCTGCTTAAGCTAATAGGAGCGAATGCCGCCATCTTGTTTTTTAATACAATATCCACAGACAATTTCACCAACGTTCATTGACAGTGCCCTCCTATTAATATAATTCAAGGAATAAGAGAATTATGTAGCACTCTATGCCATTTGAAAATCTTTGACAGTTCGTGAAAACTAGTACGTTCTAATGTAGTCGGGTAATACTTTCCAAAGGAATCGTACCGTGACAGATGGTAACAACCATTTTGTTGTGCCTCAGTGGTTCGCTAACAACTAGGGCCAGACAAAAAGCATACGTGAAGGAGATGAAGAAAAAAGTGTTTCTGTCTTCTTTACTCTCCCACTGAATCTATTAATTGTGTCCTTGTTACGTTTCCATTTTCGTTTATTTTTCTTTTCTACCATTTTTAACATTTTTAAATATTAAAAAAAACGGACATTACGGACAGTACCTTAACATTACTAAAATAGCCGAAATTCTCCATTTAAGATATTATTAAAAATGTATGATTTTCCTCTCCATGTTTCCATTAGACATTTTTTTAAATTTTCTATAAATTAAAAAAAAAGGTGTGTTTCCAAGAAATGGTTCGGTGAGTGAGAAGCTTCCTTCTTTGAGTCGTATCTTTAATTAATTAGGTTCGTCATTATTTAGTCAGTTGCAGAAGTTATTCAAGTAATGTATTGAATGGTACAAAAGGTACTCGCGAACGTGAAGTACATAATGAATTAAATGCGTCTTTTCCTTTGAAATTACTTAAGTAAAAGAGCAGGATGGAGAATTAGGTGTACTTTAGCCTCTAAGAAGGCTTGAAGAGGCATAATTAAATATGTTAAAGTATTTAATGTAGATGTAGCTACCTAAACCTTTTTTGTAATATTCTCACTGTTTCTTTAGTCTAATAGATATTATGCTACCAGTATACAGGGTGTAAACGGACCCTTCTAGAAGCCGTCAACCGAGCATTCTGTACATCAAACTAAGTAACCCCACGCAAAAATTATTGCTAGGAAACGACTTTTTTTTGGGTGAAAAATCACGTTTTACGGTAAAACTCAATGTTATGCAATAAAAACATTGTGCTGATGGATGCTTTGAATAGTAAACGGGTCATGGAGTTAATTAAAGTAAAGTCAAAACCTTACAAAGTGGTTTTAAAAAAAAACTTGTGAAAAAATGGATTTTTACCTCCAATATCTCCGTAACTAGAAGGTTCCCAGGTATGGTCCAGAACAAAAACATGATCGCAATGACGGGGAGAAAAAGTGCCTTTCGGCTTCGTTGAGGGTCTTTTTACACTCTTTATAGTGTAAGATTCTTGATTTTCGGATTCATCGATAACTGGTCCTTCAGGATGAATTTACGTCATCAAACCTCTTTTACTTAGCTACATGCCTAATAGAAATTTCCAACCTGTGAGAATTCAAAATAAGAAGCTTCCTTTATGTTTAGAAGCGGATTTTATGCACGATACACGGAAGTCATACACGTCAGTAAAGGAAACAGCCAGCCATAAGCCAAACACACAAAATCGAATGATTTTGAAGCCCATTTTTTAAAGATTTCAAATCCCCCAGTAGAATTTTGGGCGTCGTTTTCGAATTTTGAATTCCAATCGTGCAACGTCCTTTTGGTTCTATTTTCGAAAATTGAATTTGAATTGAATAACATGCTTTAGAGCTAGGCCTTCAAAATTTAAATTCAAACGCATTTTAGTCCCAATTTTTGAACTTGGAAAGTAAATCATGGTAATAATGCCTAATTGTTGATTCGTAAGTCAGCATTTGTGGCGTGCCGACGTGCTCGTAGATAAGCCAGACCTAATGACATCAACCTGTCACTAATTATGCACATATTGTGATCTAAAGCCTACACGGTTCTGCTGAGTGGGGCGAAGCTGTAGGTGTCACGCAAACAATCGATAACACTGATTTGCACTGAGCGGGCACTAAGTTCCACTGCCAGACGTGAACACAATGGAACGCTATTAAGACGTCTGGAGTCCACTCATTCACTCTCAAAAGGACTTATAAAACTAATGCCCGTTTTTGCTAACACTTATAGGCGCTGCTGGATTTTCAGCGCTTTTTCCAGCGTCGAAAGCTGAAATTTCAGCAGAACAATAATATATATTCAAGCCTTCGTTTAGGTGCCGCCTAATGTGAGTGAAGAGGCTAAAATCATCCATTTATTTTATTTTATTTTTATTTTTTTATAACACACTAGGAATTTCTTCTGTATCGTGGGTGCGTTTACAAACATTTAAACTTACATACACAAACAGCCAGACCCGGAACAACTACCTATAGGCCATACAAATATTTGTTCCGTGAGGGAATCGAACTTGTGAGACGCAGCCCAGCAGACAATCGCTCAGCCACTGCGCCAACCGCGCCGTGCCATTAATCCATAACATGTTTGGTAGAAGGTAATACTCGTCACTCTTTGCTATCCTCTCTCCTCCGTCCTTTGACAACCATTTCTATCTAAAAAAAGCAAGAAATAAGGGCATACAGGCTTCAACGGACTGGCCATAGAGGGAGCTACGTTTGAGCCTCTCTCGTTGCTCTGACGCGAACCGACTCCTGATGCAAGCATAATTAGCGAAGTTGAAGAGGCTGATTGGAATACTAGCTTTCTGTAATCGATATTGGCAGTAACTTAGCATTACATCATGCTTGTATTCCTTGTAGGGGCAGGCAGAGGTGTTGCTGTAGTAAAGCGACGTTTCATCAGTTATGTTTCAGTCTCATATAATAAAGGGCGACTGTGGCGAAGGTTCCATAGAACCCGATTCCCACCGGCTTCCCTTTTGAAAAATGGCAGAGTCAGTATTCTATAAACAAATAATATAATCACATTAATGATATGTACTCCAGCTTACCTCTCACAAAAATTGACCCTTCGCTACTGATGGCATCAACCGGGCACAAGTCCAAACTACGGGATCTCGATGAAACATTCACATAGGAAAAAATTGTCCAACCTGGTGATCGAGCTCAATTCACCTTGCCAGATCGGCAATAATCGTCGATAAACAACGCTGCTAACAAGACACTCAACGGAAAAAAACCTCAAAAAAACAATCCAAAAACACCAACTGATTCAATTTAACCGCCCTTTATTTCGCAAGTGGCTAATGAACGTCCCATATCGTAAGTTGAAAGCTTCTTCGCCGCGTAAAAGGGTATACTGGGTATATGGTAGGCAGGAATCGTCAGCACCCTACGGCCACATTACAGCAGTTTATGAAGATTGCAAATATTTCTCACAAAGCGCCATCCGCGGCCACTGGCGTATCAAACCTTATTGTTCCCGTGAATTGAGTTTACCAAGTACTTTTCGTTGGTGTTCATTTTTAGTACTGAGCAGTTATTTTGTTGTAAAAGGTTTAGCTGAGTTCCGAGAGAGGTAGTGGGATTATGGAAGTTGTTACGTGTTTGGAAACGGTTTAAAATGGCGTCGTTTTAACCGTTTTAAGGTTACAGGGAGCGTCTTTAGTAGTTATGTTCCGCAATTTTCACAAATCTGTTTTCGACCATAACCGCTGGTAACCGCCTAAATTGAAGGTGTACGTTATTCTCATTGCAAACTTTAATGATTTGCTGAAGAACACCCTCAACGTTTTTTTTTTTATAGCATTTTATGTCACACTGCTGGAATAAAGCCTCCCTTAAATCCTAGTCTTCTCCTGCGCCAGCCTTCGTGAATCGCGTCTAGACCACGACGATCACCTTTTACTTAAATATTCCAAAATGAAGAATAAACAAACCAATCTTTTTACATCAAACGTCACCATACAACTTTTCACTTTTCATGACAGTGTCAGCTCTTTTAAGTAAGCACATCAAATGGAAATGACGAGGGAGCTCTCAATCGAGAGTGGTATTAATAAAACGAGTCTTAGAAGTGAACACGAAAGGAATATCAAAGAAACCTCCACCTGACATGAAACTACAAAAGCATTCGACCCCTATTTAATAAAAATAAAGAATTTTATACCCCAGCCGAATAGCTACATTGTTATTCATGGCATCGATATCGTAATCCATAAGAATAATCTAGAAATTTTCCTTTCGAATCGAGTATTGCACGAGTTTAACGGCCGCTCATTACGGGTGAGTCGAAAGGCGTGAAGATGGCCTGATAACGAGCGCAGTCACACACACGTGACTCTAGAGCAGATTCGAGCAGATTCGAGCAGTTTCGAGCAGCTCTGACTGCTCTGAGCATTTTCAGCGCTCAAGTATTTGTTGCAGATGTTGTTTGGTCTCGATATTTTCTGACTGTCTTTAAATCTGAAATTCTTATATTTAACTAGACGTTTTACACGTTTATTTTCTTAGTAAACAGTGGGCTAAGATAAAGTAATATTTTAAGTTAATTATTTTCAATAATATTTATAATTGTTTATTTTTGCTTATTAGTTATTTTTCTTGTGCTAGCAGAACATTGTACTTTTTTAACTTTGTATAGTATCTAGGTCACCAAGATACAGGCTGTGACTAGTTTGATACCCGCTGTTAAACCTGTCAGTATTCAGTTGTGTAGGCTAATAAAATAATTAGAATTTTATCAGCTACAACGATTATGGAGCACTCAAAACTGTATTGCTACAAAAAAACCTCATATCTTACCAGTCGGAAGTCTTCGTAGAAACACGAAGACTTCCGACTTCCTCTTACCGAGACCCTGTAGACATAACAAAACCATGGGAAATTGGTATTGCCTCGCAATTTGTTTGCGGCCGTCGAATGACCTTCAATACGAGTAAGTTATTGATATTAAGTCGCATCTGGTCCAACCGACAGCCCCCAACATATTTGGGAAACGCTACGGACGGTTAATTGCCTCCCAAAGTAAAGTCCTCTCCTTATCGCACCTACTTATAAAGCCATTAAAGTAGAGAAGTCTTAAAAAGTATTACTTCTAAAGAGAACTATGAAAGTTGCGATAGCAAAGCTGTGTAGATTGCTGGTGTTCGGAATGTTCGGATCCTCCCAGTTCTACCTGCGTTGAATTAAATATTAGTGGAGATTGTTTGTGTAGCTGCTAAAATACTAATATTCTCAGTATCTAGATAGAATAGGTGCTGAATCAAGCGTAGTTGGGAAAAGGCTAGCGGGATTGATTGCGCACATTGATTGTGTAGCTGTGTCAGCGGGTGGATTAAGGGCTATTTTTTCGGGAAAAAGTGTGAAATCTGACGGGTATTCGGATTTCAGGTGGATGGGGTATTTCCATGTATTGATCGCTTGGACGAGACCACCTTTAAAGAGAATTTATTAGAGCATCACGACAAGCATTCAAATACATTTTTAAACACCACTTAGTTGATTATCGAAATCAAGGTTACTGTTAGCCTGTGTCATCCCACTATTGGGAAAAGGCCTCTCCCCATGACCTCCAAATCTTTCGATCCACGGCCAATGTGGACCACTGGTCATTGGTGACGAGCTGTGGGCCGAAAAAACTACGTTGTGAAGCCCTGACACAGCCAGAAGGCGACGAGGTAGGAGATGGTGGGACGAGCTGGACAGAAATCAAGGTAATGTACCTAAATTGTTTCTTACATTATGTTTCTTTTTGTCTTTACTACGCATGAACAAAGGATACAGGGTAAAGTGAAAGAATACCTTTTCTAATAAACGTTGTTATCCCATAAAGATTTTTACACATCGTGGAGGGAATTCTCGCAATATGAACCCTCAATGGAACCAATCAAATTCAACTTTTCCGAAGATTGGCCCAAAAAGTTTTATTAGTCTGCCATTGGGCAAATCTTATCAACAAAAATAAATGGACAATCATACTAATTTGTACAAAAGGACATTTATTCTAACGTACAGACGCCAATACATCAAGCTAACCGAAAATGTCAAATTTTCCAAATCAGCCTTGAACCTAATGTTTTAGCTATAAAGTTGAAAATCTATTAAAGAAATTCGACAGATTGTAGTAGCTTGATGTGCTGCCGTCTGTACTAAACATTACAAATTCTTGAAAATAAAAAACTGAAATGTGTAGCAGGTACTAAACCTATAAGAATTAAAAGTTTTCCAATCTCAAACAATAAGAAAAACTTCGCATTTCCTAAGCACCTAAAAACTCGACAATCTGCACCGTAATTTAGTATAATAATAATATAATAATAATAAAAATTTATTTCAGACCATAAGTCCATAAACAAACACACATTACAATTTTATACACAAAACATCAATATCAATACATGAAAACACACTCTACACAAAAAATACACTAAAACAAACTTATTTTAAATATTGGAATGACGCACGATGACTGGTCATCCATTTCCACATCATTGGACTATCCATCCTGTCGGCTACTATAGCCACCAAGCTGTTGGAGCTGTCGCGCACTCGCCGCATCAAGGATGCTATCCGTGTCCGCATCAGTGCGTAAAAATCTGGTACGCCGTTCTCCGCGAACATCCCCGATGCACTGCAAAAGCGCGGCAGCCCCAACATAACTCTGAAGGCGTTATTGTATTGGACTCGCAGAGCATTGTACGAGCTTTTTGTATAGCTGACCCATAGGGCACACGTGTACATAGATTGGCAATACGCTCTAAAGAGTGTAATTTTCACCTCCCTAGTACAACGTGCAAACCTACGAGCCAGCATGTTACATCGAACTGCCAAGGCTCTGCGTTCCCTCTCCACGTCCACATCGTCGGACAGACTATCGGTGACCCAATGCCCCAGGTACTTGAACTTCGTGACCCTGGAAAGCTGAGCGCCCCCCAAGGTGACTGGTGGGACAGTATCATAACATTTGTTACCCGCTTTGAAAACCAATAGTTCGCTCTTGGTCGCATTATACCTGAGGCCGTGAGCCACCGCATAGTCCTCACAGATGCGAAGAAGCCTCCTAAGTGCACTGATCGATGGGCTCAGCAATACCATATCATCCGCGTAGCTGATGTTATTGACGCAGTGCCCGTCAATGGAGCACCCGATATTGGTATTGCTGAGCTCACAGATCAGCTCGTTTACATACAGGTTGAATAGCTTTGGTGAGCTGATTCCCCCCTGCCTCACACCGCACTCCAACCCGTATGCATCCGACAGGACACCCGCCCACTTAACATAGTTGTATTGGTTTTTATACCAATACTTTAGCATCCTAATGATATCACTTGGGAGGTTCTTAACATTTGACAGTTTCTTCCATAGGCAGTCATAAGATACGAGGTCGAAAGCCTTGGAGAGGTCCAGAAAACATGCATATACAGGTGTTTTCCTACTTGCATAGTATTGAACAGTCTGTTTCAGGCATAGTATAGCTGTTTCCGTGGATAAATGTGGCTTAAACCCAAACTGGGCGTCGTGGAGTGTTAAATGCTTATCCAGCTGCTGATCAATCAGACTGTCCAACACTTTTGCAATGATGGTAGCCAGGGATATAGGCCTGTAGTTGCTCTTGTCACTCGCATCTCCAGTCTTATTTTTAACAATGGGCACAACAATAGTTTTAAGTAAATCAGCTGGAAGATACGAGTGACTCAGGCACAAGCTATAAAACATTGCTAGCACTCGCGGTAAGTGCTTACCAGCATTTAGTAAATGCTCTATACTTAGGTTGTCATGACCCGGCGACTTGCCTCTCTTTAAGTTGCGTATGACAGTAGCTACCTCCCCGGCCGCAAACCTAATAGGCATGTCTTCGGACCCCCCCTCCACCTCCGGCCCGCCAGACGACGTACCTAGGGGAGACCCAACCCTAAATGCTCTGCTGAATAGGTTGGCGATATCATTAGGATTACTAAGGCCCTCAACACTCACAGGCAGACCCGACTTGGGATTCAAGCTGTTCGTGGCTTTCCAAAAACTACCAAAATTCTTTGCGTCATGATGACTTGCAATGATGTTCATTTTTATTTGGTCCTTATTGTTTTGACACCATTTTAATTTACTTTTAAAAACCCTTCTACTTTCCACCATTTTGTCATACAAGTCACAATTTTTCGGCCTACCAAACAATGTCCAGGTTTGGAAATCAAGCCGAGCCTGACCGTGTGCATCCTTCACATGCTTATTCCAGCCCGTTATGTAACGCTTTTTGTGCTGTATTCCGTTCTTAAAATTACTGGCGATTGCACCTTCTAAGTATAAGGATTCAATATTTTTTTTCTTTGTTGAACAACGACTTCTCTTTATATTGATATTTGGAACTTTTACTAGGTTCTAAGAACTAACTGCTAACTTTAGAACTTCTAAAATCCCGTGAAGTTCCGGTTCCGGTAATAGGCTGCCTTCTTCTTCTTCTTATCCCAGTTTGGCCCCAGTAGGTGGCCACGTTTATTCCAGCGGTAGAGGCGCTATTCAGGTTGCCAAGAGTTCAGGTAAACGGACACCTGGGACACTCCAGCAGGTGGGGCATAGCTAGATCCGGAGCGCCGCATTCGCACTCGGTGTTGGAGGAACTAATAATACCCCATTTTGCCAGATTATGTTTGCAGCGGCCTATTTGGGTACGCAATCGATTCAGAGCTTTCCAAATAGGCCACTGTAGTTCACTGCCGGGAGCCAGGTGTTGACAACTAAGTGATTATGATAAAAGCGTATTATGATAAATAATCCTTCTATCAAAATTAAATGGGTCTGGTCCGAAGGCATCTGATGAAACCGTAAAAAAAAAGAAAACGTAACTATGTTTGCCGCTTTGATGTTATTTGAATACTTCAACTTGAAATTCTAATTGTAAATCAGTTTTCTACAAAATCAATTTTCGTGGATAGTTTAGATAGTTTTAAATTACAATTTAAAAAGATTATCCAAAACATTAATTGTTACAAAACGTGGAAACTTGTAAATAAAGATGTTATACCTCCTAATACCCTTTAGTGATTTAATAAGATCTGAAACAACAATTTGTTGCCATAGTAATTTACGCTATCAACTTCATATTATTCCAATCATCATTCTCCTGCCCTTATCCCAATTTACTTGGGTTCAGCGCTGCATGGTTTCTTCTTCTGTACTTCTCTATTACTATTTTCTATCCTGTTGTATTTATAATATTAGTTGTGCTTATGATTTTGTTAACTTATTTTGTTTGTATGGACGTCATGTCCCTGCGACAAGTAAATATTTTTTTCTTTCTTTCGTTTTCTTTCTTTGTTTTTCTTTCTTTCTTTTTCTTTCTTTCTTTTTCTTTCTTTCTTTTTCTTTATTTCTTTTTCTTTCTTTCTTTCTTTTTCTTTCTTTCTTTGTCTTTCTTTCTTTTTCTTTCTTTCTTTTTCTTTATTTCTTTTTCTTTTTTTCTTTTCATTTCTCAATCAACTTCATATTCCACAATCAATATTAACAACTGAAACGACAGACAATTTCACAAAGATAGCTTTCACCTGCAATACAAACAAACTCATACTGCGATGGCTGCCGGTGCCAAGTATGGTAATTACGCCATTGTTTCTCCGAAACGCAGCGCTGAACGTGATACTGATGATAAATAGATTTGTACATTAAAACGTCACGCTTGCTATCGTTCTGGGCTTAGCACTAGTCGTGATATACGGTATAAAGTCGCATTGGTGTGTGGTTAGGCGCTGTTAATCGGGGTCGATTTTAAGCATAGGTGAATCGAAGTTTATCGTACACCAAAGTTTAATGGTAAAGAAAAATACCGTAGACTTTTTCAGAATCAGAATCAAAATATTTATTTGTGAAACTTAGGTATTTTCATAAAGGTCTCTTAGGTTAATTATATGGGGACTATGCTTTGCAGTGAAGGCGTACAAATATTATAGAAAATAAAAGAAAACATACACAAAAAAAAACTAACAGAAAAAGCAAAATAAACAAAATTAAACACTTACAAGATAAAAACATTTTAAATTTAACCTAAAAAGAGAAACAGACTTCTTAAAAATATTAAAAAAATTACATCAAATATTTATGTTAAAAATTATCATTTATAAAATCTTCTACAGTATAATAACATTTTTCAATTCACAGCGAGAATAGACTTTTCTTAAACTTTAATGGCTAAATTTTTTATGCTGTCGGGTATTTTATTATAAATTTTCGGAGCCAGGCCAAAAAAACTCTTTTTCACTAAAGCGGTTCTGCATTTTCTGTCGCACAGTTTATTCATATATTGAGAACGCATTGGAGTCTTTTTTACTTCGGATAGTTTTTGAAACAGATACACGGTCGGTTTTTGATATTTATGTTAAGGCCAGGATATTTCGGCGCAGTAGGCATTTAGCGATATTTACCTCCACGCGCAGCAAGTCGCGCGATCGCCCATTTCAAATGAACTCGCTGACCCCGCTGGGCGAAAATATTGTGTCACAGTATATAATTGTAACAGTAGGTAATCTCCGTTTTACGGAATTCATGTCAATATTTCGGGGGTTTCGTTCGAGGGTTTAGGTTTCTCTCGTACGATTGGGTACGATTTGGTTTTTGGAATTTCTGTCTGGTTTGTAAACTATTGGAGGGATTTTGATGGGAGATTTGGTATTCTGTAGCTTTGGTTTTCACCTTTCATGTATTTGTTTGGTTTGTTGTATAAGTAAGTTATAGTACACTCGTACGAAGTCGCGGTCATAAGCTAGTTATTTATTATTACGTATGAATTTTGGAAGAAATACATTCAGATAAAACTCATTAGAATAGGTACATAGGTAGGTAGGTGGTAGGTAGGTGGTAGGTAGGTGGTAGGTAGGTGGTAGGTAGGTGGTAGGTAGGTGGTAGGTAGGTGGTAGGTAGGTGGTAGGTAGGTGGTAGGTAGGTGGTAGGTAGGTGGTAGGTAGGTGGTAGGTAGGTGGTAGGTAGGTAGGTAATAGGTAGTTGATAGATAGGTGGTCGGTATTAAGTAGGTAGGTAGTTGGGTATTGCATTGTATAGGCTTTTCGTACAATGAGAAGTCAGCTTATACTGGAACTCGGCGGCGGCGACCTCTCGCTCCCGGCCCTGGTTCAGGCCATGGTCCGGGGCGAGAGGGAATGGGAAGCCGTCACCTCCTTCTGCGAAGCAGTCATGCTAGCGAAGGAGGTGGCGGGACGTGAGAGGGAGAGAATCTCACGTCCCAGCCGCCGCGGGCGAAGCACCGGGCGTCGGGGGCCACGTGGTGGCTCCCGGCCACCGTAGGCGCGGGCCTGTGGACGGTGAGTAATGGGTTAGCTCACCGTCCGTCCGTCTTATGACGACAGGCCGTGTCGACGGCGCGTTCGTGTTCCACGCGCGCCTCAAAGAGATGTCAGCAACCAAGAAGGGGCCCGCAAGGGCCGATGCCTGCCGGGGCTGCGGGACTGTTCGAAAGAGATACCGTGGCCCTGGAACACAAAGGGCAATGAAGGAACATGGATGGGTTTTAGTCAGTAAGAGTCTGACACTCCCTCCCACTCCACCCAGAGCGGGAGAAGTCATATGATGATTTCCCATCCGTAAAAAAAAAAAAAAAAAAAAAAAAGCTTATACTGGAAATTATAGCATGTCATGTCATCGTGCATACCTGCTACTGCTAGTACCACTGTGACGAAAGCAAGTAGGTAGGTATCTATCTAATTATTTATAGAACTATAATATTGCTCGGTCGCGTCGTCTTTTACGAGTAGGTACTTATAAATTCACAGAAAAATAATAATCAAACTTTATTTCGTTTTTAAGCTTCCTTAGTTGAATCCTGGTCATTTTTTTCCTTTTAGTGTTTTTATTCCCCATTTTGTGTATTTAAACTACTATAATTATTTTACTACAACTTAAACTAATATCTTACCTATTCTAACTATTAATTTTAATACTAGAAGAACCTACAACAATATTATAGACAGATGTTTAAAACTAATATACTAAACACGGAAAATAAAAATAATTCGTAAATATATCGATCGATTAGCGGGGAACGCAGCGAGCAAGCAAAAGCGACACAGGTCCTACCTCGGTGACGCCCGGCGGGCTACTGTAGCGAAGCGCGCGGGCCGTTTTGTTATATAATAAATCATGTTAAATAATAAAACACTTTTTGAGAAAAAGTAAACATAGAATATTATTCTAAACATCATTGGCTATTTTTTGACATGTTTTTCGGGAGTAAACATTTGGTCTACTTTAAGTATGAATTGAAAAAGGATCAAAAATTTTAACATCTTATCGATTTTTTATGATCGGGTGAAGTTTTACATGTCGTGTTTTGAACCGTAGAATAATTAAGATCGTTTATTAAACTACAACACATATTTTTATCAGATCAAAATAAACAACATTTGATTGGTTAGTGTTGATTCAAAAATAGGTCGATTCAGAGAATCCTGGCCTTAACAAAATGGTAATTTTCTTATTATTATTTTTTGTACTCTATCACAATACTGACCTATTTGACCCAAAGGTTGACTGGTAGAGACTGCCTTGTGGCATTAAGTCCGCCTATGTACCACTTTTGTACATGAAGTTTAAATAAATAAACAGGTGTAAATTGGTTTTAACAAGTTTTTTTTATCATGAATTTCTCAGTGGCATCCCAAAGTTTGGGTTTGTGCCTAGTTGATGGGAATACCCTAAAGTTATGGGTAAAAAGCGAAACTTATATGGGTATAGGTACCTGCTACACACGGGTCATCTAGTTGTACCTTACCCTCGGGGATAACGGGCGTGATGTTATACTTATTTAATTTGAAGCATGAGTGAATCAAAGCTTATCAGAGACTACCAAATGCTAAAGGTAAAAATATCGCCAAAAGATAACACTTTCGAGTTAGTGTAGTTATCACTGCATGAACCTTTTCTGTATAGCACCGCGACCTAACCAAAGCGATCGGTCGCGTAAATTCGCGATCGTCGCGTCTGACGTTTTCCGAACAAATGGGTGTGTTCGCGCAACGATCACTTTGGTTAGGATGCGGCTTAAGACTTGACATTTGACCTATAGAAAGGACAATTACTGGCCGATAAAATAGATGGCCTCATTTAACTCCAAATCCTATATTTCTCTACTGCTGGACAAAGGTTGATCCTAAAGACCGATATCTATTACTCGTAGTGAACGCGGGGGTCGTGACAGGTGGAGGGGGGAGGGGGGGAGGGGTGTCAGAGGTTGGTGACCGCTAAGCCAGGATTATCTTAATTGTTAAGTTTTCTAAGTTGTCGTTAGTACAGTCACAATCAAACTTAATTGCTTACCCACTTTTTTTAAGGTGTCATAGTTGAGAAATGATAATCGTTTTCAATCTTCGGTAATAAGCGTGTGTTAGTTTTAAATTTTGCTTTGATAGTATTTATAAATTCTGATCTAAAATGAAAATAAATCTAAATGTTAATGCGGATACAGACAGAAAAAGTAATTTTGTCTGTTAGTCTGCCGGTATGTTTGCTTGTCTTTTACCTTGGACAGATTAGAATGAGACTTTTTTTTTTCAGATGGGATATCATCAAATGACCCCCTCCCTCCGGGCGGAGTGTCAGACTTTTACTGACTAAAACCCATCCATGTTCCTTCTTTGCCCTTTAGAGCCGCGGTATCTCTTTCGAAGAGTCCCGCAGCCTTTGGAATTAGACTTGGCACACGGATAATATAATTATGATACTTATTATCTTGGTAGTATGTTCAAGTGGGATATTATTCAACCTTCGCGAAATCGCGGGCAAACGCTAGTCAACTCAAAAAGTTTAATAAGTTGAAAATCTACATTTTCCGAACGATGATATACAATAAAACATAACTCATAAATTCACCTTTCATTATCATGCTAATCTTCACACACAATCCACATAACTCATCAATTTTCTATTCTATCATTCCCAAAATCTATCGTATTTACGTCGAACGTTCTATGAATAATATTAATGTTCCCTACAAATGTAACGAAATTCATTCATTGGTGTTTGCGATTCATATCAGCATGTATAATTGTTTTATTGTTGTGGATAACGAAAGTAACTCAAAACTCATGAACATAATTTTCATTTTCCATTAACTCTTCCATCTAGGGCATTAGGGTGACCATCCATTTGGATATGTCCGGACATATCTGGCTTCATGGGACCCCATCTTTTTTTTTTCCTTGTTATTTGTCGGATTTTCTTTTAGAAAATATAAAACTGGAATGAAAAACATAGAAACATTAAAATGGAAAAACAAAGTTTTCGGACTTTTTTGGGAAATCAAATTGTGAAATGGTAACCCTACTTCCATCCATTAAACTTATCACTATTACGGGGAAACAGGAAACTGAATAGTAGTCCAGGCGTAAAAGGAATAAAACCAAAAATTTTGCACATAAAATGCTATCGGAGCGATGTTTTGAGAACTGAAACGACGTTGGTACCGCTTGGGACGTAGAGGTCTGCGGATGGGTCTCCACTGATTAGATAGGACAGCAAGCTGATATCCAAATATGAAGTTGAAATACACCGACCGTATATTTGTGTACCTAAGGACTCAAGGACACACACAACAGAAAAGTTGAAGAACTAGTTATTGTATTGTATCTTCATAATGTCGTATCTGCCTAGCCTTTTCTAGGTCGGCTTCCAGTCTAACCGGATGCAGCTGAATCATCATCATCATCATCTGCCTAGCCTTATCCCAACTATGTTGGGGTCGGCTTCTAGTCTAACCGGATGCTGCTGAAAGTCTGACACTCCCTCCCACTCAACCCAGAGCGGGACGAGTTATTTGATGATTTCCAATCCCAAAAAAAAAAAATGCTGCTGAATATCATAACAATTTTTACATGAAGCGACTGCCTATCTGACCTCCACAACCCAGTTACTGCAACAACCCCTTGGCCCCTCTTGGCCCTTTGTAAGACTGGTAGTCAGACTTTCGGGTTTCTATCAATGATCTAAAAATTCTATCATCTAGATGTAACGCCGGAAAATCATGTTTGAAATCAGGAAATACCAATATCTCATGTATATATTATGGAAGATTGAGATTATTGGAATCTCTGAAGCATGGAGGATCTATTCGTGTTCGATCAAACAGATTTTAATCAAATACCGAAGGTGTAACGAACTCCTTCAATATAATATGCTGATGTGGCAACATTTGGGAGGTTTACGTCCTGCAGTGGAGGTATTTTGGTTGAAATGATGATGATGATGATGATGATGATGATGGTGCATATGCTTAGATAAGGAGCAGTTCCTAACGAGACAGTCAGGCAAGGCTAAGTTGTTGACAAAATCATAAGCATCAGCCTATAGCAGTCCACCGCTAGACATAGGCCTCTTCAATCGCACGCCATTCAACTCGATTCTCGGCAAGTCTCATCCAGTTGCTACCAGCCACCCGGCCAAGATCGTCGCCCCACTGAGCCTGAGGGCGTCCCACATTACGCTTGCCGTTTCGCAACGAAAACGACGAAGAAATAATCGAGATCAATAATAGAGGGTGTCGATAACAATCTGAATCAGTTGCAGTTGTTGTCTTGAACAGTGCAGACAACAGGATAGGCAGAACACGATTATTAAAAGTCCCATTGTTTGCGAAACAACAAATTTAGACATATGACATCTGAACGACTTTTCACGGGTGTCCACTGAAAACCAGCGCTGTGCTGTGCCCCCCCCCCCCCCCCATAGCACAGCATCATGCTGAGTGGTCATCTTGTCGCAGTCACGACGTGCAAACTGTTAACTTTTTTTTTTCTATCCTTTTGTATTTATAATATTTGTTATGCTTTGTATGATTATTGTTTGTATGCACGTCATGTCCCTGAGACAAATAAATAGTTTTTCTTTCTTTACATGAGCAGAAAGAAACACATAAAGGGTGTAAAAAGACCCTTCACGAAGCCGAAAGACACTTGTTCTCCCCATCATTGCGATCATTTTTTTGTTCTAGACCATACCTGGGAACCTTCTAGTTACGGAGATATTGGCGGTCAAAGTTCCAATTTTTTCATAAGTTTTTTTTTAAATACCACTTTTAAAGGTTTTAATTTTACTTTAATTAACTCTATGGCCCGTTTACTATTCAAAGCATCAATCAGCACTAAGTGTTGAGTGCGTTACATTGAGTTTTACCGTAAAACGTGATTTTTCACCCCAAAAAAAAAAGTCGTTTCCCAGCAATAATTTTTGCGTAAAGTTACTTAGTTTGATGTACTGAATGCTTGGTTGACGGCTTCGTGAAGGGTCTGTTTACACCCTGTATAGACTCCAGGGCAGTGTTGAAATTATATCAACGAGAATTCTAGAGCTTGAACATCTAAACCACATGCATATTGTTTCATATTACCCTATGCTTTACTTTGTTAATTCGCCTCTGGACATTAAAGCGGTTAGTTAGTTGGTAATAGGCCATAGCTGTCCTCTCCGAAAGCCTCCTCCGTAGACCCCAAAGTTAATGATCTTGGGTGGATCATATCACAACTCGTAACAAGATAATATTGTGTCCAACCATTTGTAGGACACTGCGACCTAATTCCGGCCTTGTATGTATTACAACCGGATTTCGGTATGCATAAAATTTATTATGTTACAGCAAAAATCCGACTAGTTTGCGAGTTTGATTTTGTCAATCAATGCTGCCAGTGTTTTTATGATTTGAGTCTATGACTGACATGTGACATATGAACATGATATAGTCATTCAGATATTTCAAGATTGTATATTTATAAATATACTAATATGAACAAGTTGCTTACGAACAACATTCAAATGATCTTATTTGCAGTCTTGTACCGCAGACGTAATCCCTTCGTTGGGCGTACTACGTACAGTTCGCGTCACGTAAAAAGAACGCTGACCGCTAAAATAAACTTTCTCAATTTTTGTTATTCTAGCCTTTTCCAAAGTAGTAAGTAGCTAGTAAAGTACCTATTACGATTCTACAAAGAAACAATTATACTTATATTATAAAACAATAGCTTAGTACTTTAGGACGAGACAGTATAACGTGCGCAAACACATCCCCTCCACTGTCGCTCAGCGTTCTTTTTACATGACGGGACTTTATACTAAGTTCTAAAGAAAACACTATCAGACAACTTCAGATGGCCAGCAAGTGAAAAGCGCTTTCAAATCTTTCAACTAGATTGTCACAAGATTTTCAGTACCTTATGACCTTATGACAGTCAATATTGACTTTTCCATCATTATTATCGCTGTTAGAACGTCAATATGTCTACGTCATCAGGACTCTTCCCACGCTCCCAAGATTTCCAGAAAGTTAAAAAAGATCACCACACACAAGTGTGTCACTTGAAGTGAGTATTATAATGAGCTTCAAAACAAGCCTACAACTCTTCTGTCACAAAATAAAGGCATATTTACTCTGTCTCGGTTAGCAGAGCCACTAAGTACATCTCGGCCTACTTGTTTGACGGCGCTTTACTTACTGAGCGAGTTCGAGGGAATTTACATATGTTTGGTAAGTAACACGTAAATCACTCATGATGCCAAGAAACCATTCATTTCGATCGGCTTCATTGTTTTGTTTTGAAAGTTTAGAATAAAGTTGGTTTGATAGGAATTGGGAATTCAATATCTGTACCACAATTCACAATATCAAGTTTTGGTTTTATATTAGCTCAATTTTCAACCTAATCCAGTACGTATACAGAGTGAATTTTTCAAGTGGGCGTAGATGGTCATATCTGAAAATGTGAGGAATATCGAAAAATGCTCAAAAGAATCTCGAGCCCGATTTTGATGAAAACTAAAACTGTATCATTGGATTTTTGAAAAATCAATATTCCTGGCCAGAAATCGACCATGTTGGTTTTAGAAAAAAAAAAAACACACTGTATTAGTACACCATTCGATAGCGTCGCCATTAAGAATCAAATTCTGGGTAGAAATATTGATTTTTCAAAAATCCAATGATGCAATTTTAGTTTTGATCAAATCGGCCTCGAGACTCCTTTGAGTATTTTTCGCTATTCCTCATAGTTTTGAATTTAACCATCTCCTCAACTTGGAAAATTCGCCCTGTATATCTCGCAAGTCTAGGTTTGGCAAGAGAAGTGACGTTCAATTTAGAAAAAGTCGTATCTAAAGTACATCTATCGTGAAGGGTTCGTTTTCTTAGAAGTTACATCTACAGTGGCACGCAACAGAGCCTGGCAGGTTTACGGCCTACTGGGACATTTTTCCAGCTTAGATACTTTGAAAAACTATTCAAGTATTCATAGCAAAAAGATAACTTTTCTTCCACTTACTTTACTTTACTTTAAACATAACATCGCTGGTTTTCGCTCGCTTCATCTAGAAATATGGCAACAATTTCTTTGGCCGATATCTTGGGAACACTATAAAATATTGAGATGAAAATGAACAGCTCCTTTTAGAGCCTTGAGAATTTTTACTAAAAGTTTTAGTCTCTAGATATTACATATTTATGACAAAAAAAACAAGCAATATTGTACTATACTCATGATTTAACTTTACTTATTATGTAAAACGAAAAAATATTCTGTTTTATATCTAAACGGTCCCCAAAAAGGTTGTTCGGAAAATGTGAAAAACCTTTTCCAATGTTCGACGTATTCTTTTATTTTTTGGGCCATGGTGAACGGTTTGAACCGAAATTAATAAATGCTGAAAAGTACATGCAGATGTGTTTGGAAAAACCTTTGTAAACACATAATCTGCATGTATTTTCAGACATTTTAACTTTCTTTATTTTAATGGTCTTTATTTATTTTATGTTACTAATTATGAACTTGATAATCTTAAGTATTTTTTTCTTCCTTCGTTCTTAAATTTGACCTTTTTCTCATTGTTATATTCTTTGAGCTGAATAATGAATGTATTTTCAGACGTATTTCTTTATTTCTTTTAATAGTCTTCATTTATTTTATGTACTAATTACCACTTTGATAATCTCTAGTATTTTTTTCTTCCTTCGTTCTTAAATTTGACCTTATTCACATTTTTATATTCTTTAAGCTGAATAATGGAATTGTCGCTCATTAATAGAATAAAAAATACTTTAAAAAAAACTTCAAAGATACGTCGTTAGCTACATTTTGCTAGCTTTAAAGGTTTTACAAGCGATGAATTTATTTAACAAAACCTCCCCTGTAAAACGGTCTAAGTGGCGGAAACCGTGCCAGAATCCAGTCTGTAATTTTCTAGATTAGCCCCGAAGTACCCCGAAGTAAAGACGCAGTTAGTTTTATTTAACTGTACGAGGAGGTTTAAAAATCAAGTCGTCTTCATCATCATCAATTCTACTTCGACCCCAGTCTGGCTTCCAAGGTTTTGTTTGGGTCGCTTATTTGAAAGACTGTCATTGATTGCAAATACTGAAAATGTCCGAATAGGATACCTCCTAGTTGGGGAACCTTGCCAGCTTCGCCGACACGTCAAAATGGTTACGGTCTTTTGACCGTTTGATCTAGTGATGTTTCTGGTTAACTCAAGCCCGGACACGACCTAGCCAATCCAATCCATCGCCAAAGCTGTTTTGGTCAAAGTCAAAGGTAGGAATGGCTTTGTTGTTTGGGTTTCTGGGAGAACTGAAGGTTTGGCTCTGTGCATTCAAATAATACGGTAGCAGGAGTTCAAAAGCAACAATAGCTCAAACTGTTAAGGTGTTAGCAAAGGACAGGCCATGGGGTCAGGCTGAGACATACTCGATCTTAGCCGCCTACCATAGACATAGCTTGTACACGAGTAGCCTAACGTCAACCAAAGTTATGAGGGAGGCCTTTGCCCAGCATTGGGACAATAATGGCAAATAAAACATTAAAATATCTCTAACTTATCATAGGGCGGTGGGAGCCTGAGGATTAACAACGTTTGATGGCGTACGAGGAGCCAAAGCTAAATCGCAAACGCCCGTTAAAAAGGTACTTTTTTATGTCTCGTAAACCTTGCCCCACACTAGGAATTTCTCATGTATCGTGGGTGCGTTAACAAACATTTGAACTCACATACACAAACAGCCAGACCTGGAACAACTATCAGTAGGCCATACCAATATTTGTTCCGTCGAGGATCGAACCTGCGACACCCTACGCAGCAGTCAATCGCTCAGCCATTGCGCCAACCGTGCCGTCAAATTTCAAAGTTCCATCTTTTTATCTTGGTAATGGATGCTACAGATACAGATTACCTCATATTTGCTGTTTGATCCGTAAACGAGAAGCAAATACAGTGAGAGCGTGTCGTTTTGCGCCAGTTACGGCCAATTGAGCGAAAAGCGATTACTTAATGGCCCAGTCCGTCTGTTTACGTACTCGCTGTAGTGCGGGGCTTTTATACTCGATTTGTTACTTACTGTTATTGAATCGAATGCTACTCTCGTAATGTAAATAGTGACAGGGGCTGCTGCGTGAAAAGGGACCGTTATGTTTTTTTTTATTTACTTAAGTACTTATTTACTAAAATAGTTTTTATATGGTGTGGTGACAAGTGACAATATGTTTATGTGTTTCTTTAGACGTTTTTTTATTTTTATTTGGTAAGTATCATACATAATGCCTGGTAAATACGTAACTCTAACGAATACAGCCACTCTGAAAAAAACAGTTAACGAAGCTATGTGAAAACATAAAACAATAAAGACATAATATTGAATTCCAAACAGCAGGTACGGCCATTAAAAAATGTTAATCTATTTTCGTATTTATTTACTCAGTCTCCGAACGAAATTGAACTAATAACATCAACATCAAAATTCGATTCAATATCATAAACCGTCCATTACGAACGCGGGAAAAAAATAATTCCAAATTCGAACGAGCAATCAAATAAACGCTAACATTCGCCATTTTTCAAACTAAACGCGACACAGACAATGAGGAGGGGTCCATCAATCACCTGTCCCAACAAAAGGCGAACCATAGACAACTGCCCAGAGGCTGAGTGCTTATTCTATTATATCGCTTTATACTACTTACAAAGTTAAGTCTGCGGTCATTAGTGGCGCTAGTGGGCACACAATGGACCGTTTCTCCGAACAAATGGCGTAGTACCATATTCAAACGCACGCAAGACTAGCTTTGTGATCGAGTATCTTGATAATAGGCCCGTGGGAAGTGTACCAAGTGTATTGAATGATTATTTTTTGGGACCGTTAATAGTTTTTCGTTGGTTTTGGTTACATAATTATCTACGTTTTGTAGTGAGAATATTTTGCCGCGTATCTTAACTGTGTGCTGTTCGCGACTGCACTCGTGCGAACTTTAAAGAAGTTAATTAGCCTACTTTAATGGCGCCGCCGCCGGACTATTTTAGTTCGTAAGTTTTAATGAAGCGTAAAAAGCAGTTATTAATATTTATAGTTTCTATTTGAAAATGTTAGTTTTGTTTAATTATAGGTATGTGGGTAGTTACATACAATTATCCACTCAAACATGAAAAGATAACTTTGTATTGTATTGTATAATGGGCTGGTTTCTGCAACTCCACGTCAAAGCGCGTAAATAACAAAAAAAAAATAACATAACATAACATCAAGCCTGTGATCCCCGAAGGGTTAGGCAGAGGTGTACCTAATAGTACACCCACATTTCGCCAGTTATATGCAATAGGGGGCAAGCCTATTGCCATCAAACGGGCGCAAATCCAGACTCCGTGGTTGCTATTGAGAAATTCCTTATGGAAAAACCCAATAACACTTTGCCCGACCTGGGAATCGAACCCAGAACCACATGTTCAGCAGTCGCGCTTGCGACTACTAGACCAACGAGGCAGTCAAGAAATGAAAAAACAGTAGATAATATAAATAGTAACTACCTGAGATAGCTACTATCGTAAAAACAAGGAACCGATCAAATAACGAAAGCTGTGCACCGCAATGTCTAATAACTTTCAGTAATGCGATTGCAGTCAATATTTATCGTGTTATTATTGTTTTTTTTTTTTGTTTTTATACAAAAATACGTTTAGAAAAAAGCAATAAAAATGTAGATGCAGCCAATTCGGTTGTGCCAGATCGAGATCTATGTAAAATATATGCACCGTTGGACGCAAACATGCAATAAAAATATTATGTTTTATTCAACAGAGCACGCTCGGAAACAATATACCAGACCGGAGAGTTTATTGGATAGTTATATAAAATGAAATATGTAAATTTCATTACGGAGAAATACGTAGATAGAATTATTTGTTCGGCCCGGTACGATTTTGGGCAATCTCCTTTTCTTTGGTAAACTGATCGTCTTGTTGTCTTACTATTACGAGTTACCTTTGTCAGAAAAAAAAAGTTATAAAAGCTACTGTTTCGTATAAAAAATTCCGCTCGTAATTGAGCTATTTAGCTTGTTTTAATTGGATCAAATGCTCACATACTCCAAAACATTCCAGGGCAAGTTCCTACCGCCAGCACAATAACTTCGTCATTATTTCTCCTTCACGTTCCAGGCCTTATTAAAACTACATTCTGGCATACAATACATTCAAGCCTTACACGTAAACATGCTTGCATGAATGTTCCAAGTTTCAGCTTGTGTAGATTATCTATGTACTTATGTAGTTTACAAACAAAACTGCGCATTGTCGACTAATGCTATATCGCACCATAAAGTTTATACAGCCAGATCATATTTCCAAATAAACAATCGATACATATTCAGTAGCCCGCCGCAAACACCGGCGAAAGTGCCCACCTAACTATAACGGCCGATAACATCGGAAATTGAAAACAGAACATCCACATTGTATTGTTGCAGTACACACGACCAAAGCAAACAGACGGTCACGTCTAATGTCTTTTTAATAGCCACGCCGACAATCAATTATAGAATCCTGTCCCGGGCAGGCTCCCTTGGCAACTTTTTCATATAAATGTCGATAGGCAAGCCAGTAAAAAGTAATGAAAAAGCGCAACAGATAGGCGCGAAATCAGCGTGTGACGAAATACAAACACAAGCGTGGATAACCAGATGCTCGTACACGAATTCTTAAGAAATTTCAAACAACAATTATTCATGGAAGACAATACGTATGACGGACGTTATATTTAACTCTTGGAATATAAAAATCATCTGAACAATCTTACGAATTGCATTGTCACAGTCACGTCGGAAAGTTGACTGTATAGCTATTACCGATACTCACTCCCAGCTCAGCATTAGCCTTACAAAAGAAATAAGTTTAAAAAAGTACGACAAAAAGAGTCCGATGTCACGCCCATGCAGTTCCGAAGGTTCTCACGCGATCGCGCGCGTCTCGAGCAAACAAAACCAGTACTGCGTCATTGTAACCCGAAACCAGAACGCCCACTTTCTTGAGCACTCAACCCATCTCTCGTCACTCGAGCAACAACATTACTTTAAGTGGAAGGAAGGCAGCAATGTAAAAGGAGAGCGGAGATACGACCGGCGAGGATGCGCTCTAAGGCTTCGTAACAAGAGTGACCGCAGTACAATATCCTACTGCGAGCCTAATGTTACAAAAAGTGTGAGCCGCGAGGTTCGACACGTTTGTATGTGAGTTACAAATTTTACCATCCCGTGGGAACTGTCCGGCGGCGATGTGATAATTGCTCCGTTTGCCCAAAGCAATGAACAGACCCTGGACCAAGTAAAGCGAATATAAACAGGTAATTATAGGGACCCACGAGAAAGTGTAGGGATGGGACCCGGTGGGGGACGAAATAATAGGGATTGATATGAATTATTGAAATGGATTTGTGTCGGACCAACTTAATGATACATCTCGCCAGTTCCCAAACTTGGAAATTGGAATTTATGATGATTTATAAGTTTAGGCAGTTTAGCGCGACGAAATGAATTATGGATGTTTAGCGTTGATAAATAATTTGTTGGATTCAACATTGAATAACTTTCGCAATGTTTTAGAATCATTTGATGTTTTTCGTTCCGGGAATTTGTATTGTAAATATTTCAGACTGTGATTACTGTGATTAGCATTTCAAACCTAAGAAGAAATATAAAAGAAATATTTATTTTAATAACTACGGAGGAAAAACCAAAGGAACTCATCAATGAATTAGAAAACGAAATGGTAATTGCAGAGCCTATTGTGGAAGTGCTAAACAACTCAGTTTTTCAGGTCAGCTCAAATTAACACCATAAAATACTCCAATTTGGCGGAGAACAATCGAATTAACTGATGCTCGCCAAATTCCAGTCGTATACAACTGATATGTTGCACTTATGGAGGCAAAATTTATTTTTTGATATTTACGCCAAGTGGAACAGCAACAATAAGGGGATTGTTCTAGATAATGGAGAACCATTAAATATAGCCCAGAATGAAGACATTATTAATTATATGTCTTCAAAGGAAATGAATCCGGAACATGACAATAAAAATAAGCGCTAAGTCGATACGAAATTGGCTCGGTTTCCTGCGCGCGCGCTCCCCGTGTCGTCGGCTGTGCGGCCAAGCGCGACAGCCCCACGTACACTCAATCTCGTTGTAAACAAATATTTGCTTTATAACCCCGTGACGCCTGTGGGATACCACTTTTTACTTCTATCTTAATTCGTTTTATATTTATTTTCATGGCAATGACTTGTAACATTGTACATTTATTTTTTGTCCCTCGAAGGTCGATGCTAAAGAATTCACAAAAAATGTCAATGGATTTTTAGATTCTATTAACTCTGAATAAACAAATCGACTAGACGTTCAAGATTGGAACAAAGAGTTGATAAAGATAGACTCTATAGAAACCGATCGTAAAGTTCAAGCGACTGAATTCTGTACAAAGATTTCTAAAGATAATTCACAATTTGGAGATAAATTCTGAATTTTAGACAGAAATTGTTATCAAATATCTGGATCTAAATTGAAGAGGCTAAGCGTATTTTTATTAGATAGGCCGGTAAACACCCTTCCTTTTCTAATAATACCTGTGGATTTCACCTCCAAAATCCAATTGCGCTGCAAACGGATCAAAGGCAACAAACATTAATAACAGCAGAACTAGTCAAATCACCGAGTTTCAAACATTTAATTCATCCTATCTGTATCTGGGGTTTGTTCAAAGCCAGCGAAGTGAGACCCCTATTGAAATCATAAGCCGTGAGACGGACGAGCGGCCGGACGCGGGACGCAAAGGTTCAATGGAAGGGCGAAGCACCCTCCTTATCAAAACTGCTTTCAAGTTCTGTGAACAGTAAACCTATTTGCCTTCCAATCCATCAAAGTTTACGATAAAGGTCTTTATCGTATTTTCTATTTAAAATAGTGTATTGGACGGAAAAGGGAAAGGTCCTATTGATATCGAAGTCAATATTAGTTTATAATATCGATACGATGTTATTTGTTCCAACAAAGATTAAGGTTTTTTACACGGCATGTAAGTTCGTATGTAATATATAACTGCCCCAAATGTGAGGGATAAGGGACGATTATTTTTTCTACCGAGTATTTCCAATATCTTTGGTAAATATAGATATGTAAGTACAAGTCCTTTATTGCTTTTTACTCGTCAGGCAGCTGCGACGAGGTTTGTACAACTAAATAGGTACTCAGGTACCCAATATTATTTTGGGATATCAAATAAAGTTTTTTGTGGGAGCACACTCTTCGTCATAACCTCTTTAACGGTCATTCGTCAATCCCGCCAATATTTCAAATGGAGTTCTATTTCCGTCATGGCAGCTCAATCCGTCTTCGCAGCCAGTACTTCTTATACATAATGAAACTTATGTTTCCATCCTTCGTGCCAAAGCGAGTTCCTTTCAGCACCTTTCACAAGACGTATCGAGCCAGCATTTATGGCGTATTACGTATGGTTATGATTGTAACCACCAACACCAAATGATGACAGATTGCTGGCCAGCTGCCAACCGGTGCCATTAAGTAGCCATGTCTTTAAGTTGCCACTTATAACTTTGTGCGGACGGCAAAGTAATATAAGCACTTCATTTTCTATTCGCGTTGCTTGCGTAAATATTTATGAAACGTATTTCAGGAGGAAATTGATATCGCAAAACATTTTATACTCATGTATGCAAACAATATATTGAATGGGCTCACTACCGAAATATTAGATAGGTAACGCACACATACGCACACACACGCCGCTAAGCTCAACTCTCGCCCCGTGTCAGAGGTGTTCACAATAGATTGTTTTTAGCTAAATGCCTAAGCGTTCGGCTTTTGGTTAAAACCAAACGTTTCACCTTGGCTTTGCGCCAAAATACGAAACCGAATGTACAACAGACTTACCCACGTACTGAAATAAGCATCTAAGTTATATTTTGTTGTATTACTCCTGGGGCTTCCGCGTGATACATCAAAATTTTCTTCGAAGGTATAAGATAAGGTATTTTCTCTATAATAACCCGACAAACGGCGAATGGAACTTCCTTTTCTTTTTGCGGTAAAGAAATATACTTCGTTGTGGATAACCACAGCACTAGCGTTACACCCGACATTGTTTCTTTACAAAACCAGGAAACGAACAGTTATTTTATGAAGTCCATGTCAATTAATCAATAGTAATCATTAAATTATTAATGATAGAATCACGATTGTCGTTGAAGTACCAACATAAAGACACAGGCTGGTTCAACAAATTGAAAAATGAAAACACAAACAAATCAGGGAATGGTACCGGCACGGATCGGCACAGGCTGTTAAACCTCCTTGCGATGTAAGGGTGAGGGTAGCAGACGCCTTGATAACTCACAAACACGACTGCTTAGGGACAAACACCAAATTGAGGATGACATGAAAATTCGCTTCATAAATGTAACTGTTCTACGTTCAGCCATAAATCACATCATTTAACAGACTGACACAGAGCTGAAACTACATATATTTGGGTTTCAATTTGGCGTGTCAATTAGAATATGATATAAGGTAGGAACCTACTGTTATGTTTATAGAGCTACTTCATTTAGATGGTTAACGTTGTTTGGAACAATGGAAAAAGCAAAATACTGCTACAGTATTATTCGTTTACAAAGTGTGTCTACCAATAAAAAAAAATACATACAGTCGAACATAGAACCGCCTCCTTTTTGGAAGTCGTTTAAAAAGGTACGTTCCCCATAAATTAACCCTAAAACGCGCCAAACAGGCCATCGCGTTCATTAAGCCATCAAAGTCTTAAAAATAAAGAATTTACTGAACTAATCTCGATGAAAGGAAACCGTAAATTCCCTGCTGCTTTCTATAAAGTTATATTTACGATGGATATACTGAAAGATTCCGTCTTGGATTCTAGTATAGGCATTGGTCACGCTAAGTTTCGAACCTACAGTAGCCTAATGACGGAGTCACTGCCTGGTAATCGAGAGGTCGTAAGTTCATGAGAGAACCACTCCCTGCTGGGTGGAGAAGCTAGGGCTACCACAGTAATACAGTCTATAAGTACTATATTCTCTACTATCTACACTAAAATTATAGAGAGGAAATATTTGTATATTTGTAACGAATAAACTCAAAAACTACTGGACCGATTTAAAAAATTCTTTCAACATTAGAATGCTTAATTATCCCTGAGTAATGTAGGCTATATTTATTACTAGAGAAATTTAGGGGGGGAGGGGGAATTAAGGGAAAACAAATGTCCACCAGTGCGAAGCCGGGACGGGCCGCCAGTAATGTTATAAGAAGTTAAAATTTGTTTGTAAGTGTTTGTCAAATGTCTTTGTATCTTCGGAAGTACTGATCCGATGACAAAAAATCTTTTAATAATGGGAAGCTAAATTATTTCCAAATGCCATAGGCTACATTTAAAATGTTCCCGTGGGTTAATTTCCCTAGATAACGGGAGTGAAGCCGCGAGCAAATGCTAGTAATATCATAAAGAGGTAAAGATTGTTAGTTTGGATAAAAGAGGTAAACTCCGAAACTGCTCATCCTTTTTCAAAAAATCCTTTGTTGATGGAAGGCTACGTTATTACTGAGTGTCATAGAATTGTTTCTTCAACGCGGGAAGAAGCTAGTCATTAATAACGAGCAAACTATTCGGGGCAAAATTCAGAATTTCTTGTAAAATATTATACAAACTAATCATTCGTAGGATTAACTATCTCAACAATATACTATAACTATAATACCATGTTCTTGTCTGGTTCTTGTAAGTTCTCGTTCTGTTTATTAATAAGTATATTATTAATTTTGTATGTGTAAGATATATAGAAAATGTGTACATTGGTAACTGAAAACGCATTATTGACGAGACAGGAAGTGAAATACTCGTAACATTTTTGATTTTTTTTTATTCAAAATCTGTATAACAATAACATATAAAAAGTCTACCAAACTGCAAAACAGTTTGTAGGCAGTTGTTCTCGTTTCACAATATCATTATAACAAATTTCGATTTTTATTATAAAGTAACGTATAAAATAAGGTAAGTGAGTTTACAGAAAGAAATACATTTTACACCTATGGAAAATTGCTATTGTCCATAGACATAGACATGAATATGCGCCAACTTTGTAAGTCCTAAATAAAAAGAAAACAGTTTCTCCGTCCATCAATTGAAGCCATAAGTGGCTGCTTGAGCCAATTTCACGTGGTATGTACAAGCTAATCGATACCTGCACACCACCAGTTCATGCCTCAGGGGGCTCATTCGAAAGCGATCCACTCCACAAAAACGGCAGAAAATGCACAAACAGAAATACATGTCAATTTATAATCAAAATTCGAACTAGAACTGAAAGGTGTGCCATATCTGTCCGGTTCGGCATTTTGCCGGTCACAGGCCCGGTAAAATGTACTATGAAAACTCGGCATAAAATAGACCGTGTAAAAGGTAGCTAGATGAACTCGGTATTGATAAAAAATAGATTCTTTTCGCTTTGGGGCCTTTGACGCGGGTACAGAATTGGGTAGCAATGGGCTAAACTTTGTTTCTGTGTTCTTTTTTTTATCAACGACAACTAGGCAAAGGTCTCCCGCATACTCATCCATATTTATCTGCTCATCGACTGCCTGGCCAATCTTAGGGAATTCAATTGTTCTGCCAGCACTTTCTCGGTCTATCTTCGCTGAGATTTTTTCCAGCCACTTACTGTACCGGGGTATTCCTCAAAACGCAACTATTTTTAAGCGCAACCAACTAAGCGCAACTAAATTATTGCTCGAAGTGCAACCATGTTGCAAAATAGAGATGGGTATGATGGATTCATTAACGATATTTTTCATCATGGTTGCGCTTTGAGGAATAATTTAGTTGCGCTTAGTTGGTTGTGCTTAAAATTGTTGCGCTTTGAGGAATACCCAACTGTACCGAAATCCTTTTTTTATTTTTTTTTCGGATGGGAAATCATCAAATAACTCCTCCCGCTCTGGGTGGAGTGGGAGGGAGTGTCAGACTTTTACTGACTAAAACCCATCCATGTTCCTTCTTTGCCCTTTGTGTTTCTCTAGTTTCCCTTCACAACGCATAAATCTTTCGCCTTTTACCGAAATCCTTATTATATCTTCACAAGTGACACTAGTATTAAACTCAGTTTAACAATGCGCCATGACGGAACGTCTAAACTAACATAATAAATAGCTAAACCGCCGTTTAGTTCTCAAACCACAGTCAAAGTTGGGCTTTGAATTATTAATCCAGTTTTCTTGGACCCAATTCGTTGATTGTCAAAGACATTGCTAAACTTCGTAATGCAATAATTGTGTTTAGATGGTTTTATTGGTCGTTTTTGTTTGAGAAAATTAGCAGTCTTTCTTTGCAAGTTAATTTGGTATTCTAATTATTTGCCATATCGAACATGGTGTATGTGGTTATTATTATAATTATGTCGCCATCATCAATACAACACTTTGTCTCTGCCCTTGAGTCTTCTCACTCAGGCTGATACCAACGCTACTAATAAACTAGCATACTCCCACGCACATAAAATAACTCAACAAGTATAATTAACCAATTTCATCAATTGTCGATATCGAATGTTTAAACTAATAATAAATAAACGCACTCATATTTATCAATATTTGGTTTAAATAATGCATTTCCTGACTGATATGCATGTTGACCGACAGACCGACTAGTGATACGGGTTACCTGCATGTACAGTCATGAGGACCAATATGTACCACATTCTTAAATTTATAAGGAATTTTCGCGAGAAATAACGATTGTAATTTGGAGATAGGATCTTTTTTATAAAATATGAGTTCCATAATATTATGTTCGTGCGATGGCCCAGAGGTTAAGGCCTCGCCTCTCATGCATGAGGTTGTGGGTTCAAATTCGGGCAAGTACCAATGTGACTTTTTCAATTCATATGTTTCACTTTCTAAGTTTATCTTGGACATCACAGACATCGGTGAAGGAAAACATCGTGAGGAAACCTGGACTTATAATTAATATAAGTCTGAAATCGCCAACCCGTCTTGAGCAAGCGTGGCGATCAATGCTCGTGCCTTCTCTGTATGAGAAGAGGCCTTTGCCCAGCAGTGGGACAGTAACAGGCTGGTATTACTATTATTATTATTAACAACATGAAATTTTAATCAGAACAGTCATCATCATCATCATCATCATTCACAGCCTGAATTCACCCACTGCAGGTTATAGCCCTCTCTTTTCTTCAGCCAATCTCCACGTTCCTGTGTCAGTCTCATCCAGGTTCATCCCCCGATGGCAACTATGTCGTCTGCCCATCTCGCCGCCGAGCGACCCACATTTCTTTTCCCCGTTCTTGGGCGCCATTCGGTGACAGCTTTAGTACTTGTTCACGTTGGAAAGCGCGGGCGCGGTGGCGGGTGCGGGCGCGGAGACGTGGCGATTTCGTGTTCACATTGGCCGCCAGGCGTTTGCGCGATTTTGCCGTGTTGTCAGAGATTGTAAACATGGACGACGATCTTTTATTTTTAACCGAAAATTCATATCTAAAGTGGGAGTTGATAAAAATTAGAATTGGTGTGCACGAAATTAATAAAGAAAGAGAACGGTATGGTGAACTTCATACTTTATATAGTAATTTGAGAGAACATCCTTCAAGATTTCTAGCGACAAGTTCATACTGGTTGAACTTACCTGACGTCGCGAGTGAATCGCCCGCTCCGCCGCTAGTTTGACGTGAACACACACAAACATCTCACGCGTTTGATATTACCGCGAGCGGTGCGCGCGCGCCAGTCGCTAGCTTGCCCGCTACTTAGACCGCACGTGCGTTTCGTATGTGAACACTTGGATATTACCTCATACGTTTGATATTTCGTGACCGCGCCCGCCACCGCGCCCGCGAGTCAACGTGAATGAGTACTTAGTCCACCTGTCATCACTGCGCCTTGCTAGGTGTCCTGCAACTCCATTTGAGTTACGTAACGCGATTTCCAATATCGGAAAAAAATTGTGAAATTAGAACAGTAAGAGAAACATACTTTAAAAAGTTGTTAAGTGTTTACATATTGGTGCTCGTGACTGTACTCTTGCTCGTATTGAAGCCTCCTCCTTGGGGAGGACCGTAGAGAGTGAAATATGCTACACGCTACCTTCATTCTTTACGTGACTTTCCCCGGTCACTGGGGCTTTGAAAGTGATACAGTCAGTATGGTCACTTTTAAAACATGTATAAATTACCGAAAAAAACACACAAATGTGATTTCTTTTCTTTTGCATCGATTTACTCAAGTTAAATTGAAGTAGTGCTCAATTATTAAGCCTAGTCATAACAATAATATACACTTATGAATATAAAGTAACTAACATAAAAATAAACTAAAAATTAGCATAAAAAACTCCTCTGCAACGCTGTCAACTGGTAATGTACCCAAGAGACTAGCGGCGTTGCCACGTTGTATGGCAACGCTAAGAACGCTAAGCCTCTAGCCAAGGTAAAAGCCGGCCCTTGGGTCACGGGCAGTGTCAATTACTAAGCGCTTTGAAAGGTCCTAGAGTTTCAGCACCAAACGGCTCAAAAAAATTATAGTTATCCATAACGTTACTATATTTACGCCGCTTGAGGTTCTCTGCAGCCGCAGCGGCAGCCCCAGCACAGCACGATGAGCTAGAAAGATGGGATGGCGCAAGAGTATCGACACAGGTTGCGTGATTGCGTCCCACTCTAGGCCTACCTAATGTGTTATATATTCGTCTGTCACCAAAAAACTCGATTAAGAAATATTTTCTTATGTATTTTAAATGTAATGGTATTCCTGTTAGACTGGAAGCCGAAATTAATTTAAGTTATACTTAATTGGAAAAATGCTAGGCAGATATGATGATAATTGTAAACGTCTGTAAGTTTTTAGAGCTTTATTTGGGCCTTAATTTATTTTAATAACAATATAAGAGTAGAGGAAGACCTAAGAAACGATGGAATGGCAGTGTAAAGGATGATATGGCAAGAAAGGAGGTGTCTGATGAGATGAGTAATAGAGAAGTATGGAAGAAGACATGCTGCCCTGACCCCAAATTAATTGGGATAAGGGCAAGAGAAAAATTATTATCATGAATTTATTTTAATAACAGCGAAGTACTAGAAGATCATTAAGCAAATTTCCACTAAACACGGCTACAAATGAACACTGAATAACTTCCAAAAGTGCGATCTACGCTAGTAGTTGAAAACTGTAGTGAATTGAATCCGACCGATGGATTTTGAGATTAGACCAAACATCAGAAATGGATGGGATTCGGAACTTTGCTTTATGATATTCAGTGATCGTTGTTCCGTTCCAGGTGAAATATCTATTCTGCTAGCTTTATGTTGTTTCAGGAACAATTTTGTATGCGGTACGCAGGGAATTCTGGCTTTGATAGAATATTTTTCATGCGACAATGTACCTAGGTCTCTACAGAGTCTGTTTTTTTGGGATAGGGTTTTAAAAGCTAATATTATGAAGACGTAAATTTTGTAAGTTAGTATGTATGTAAGTTTTTATGTACCTAAGGGGTAATATTCGGAACTACAGATTTGGTTCCGAATACTTCTCACTCACTAATGGAAAGCTACATTATCCCAGAGTCTCATAGGCTATATTTAAAACGTTCCCGTGGGATAATTCCCGACCAAAACGCGAGCGGAGCCACTGGAAAGAGCTAGAAGAGCAATAAAGCCAAAGAAGCTTATGACTTTACACAATCCATAGACATTATAAACGCAAAAGTAAGTCTGTCAGTCTGACTGTTGTCACCTTTTGAACAGACTTCGATGAGTGGCACACAGTATAAGAATGACCTGGGTAAGACACGATATACTTTTGATCCCGATAATATCTCCCTGGAGGACAAAGTCCGACCTCTAAGCGAGTGAAGCCGATGGCAAGAGCTAGCTAGAAAGCACAGATAAGTTCCACTTCCCACCTTTAACACAGATTATAACTGCGACGTGGTTTAGTTGATTCCCAGCATGAAAAGAACTTGTTACCTGAAAAAGTACATTAAGAACTTTTTCATCCCGAAAAAATAAACTTTACGGTCGGGCTTAGCCGCTGGCAAATCTAGTCCGTTGTATTCGCAGAGTTTATTTTTCGAATTCGACCTCCTATATCTAGATAAGTTATTTACGAATAGTAGTTTATACTCTGTTCCTTCCCGCCTATCTTTACGCACGGATGCAAACTGATCGGCCGCTATTACAACATAAATATAGAATCTCTTTACTGAAGGAAGATTGAGAATTTCAGATTGCAAGTTGTTGGGTCGAAATACCAAAGGCTGAGAAACAATAGAAGCGGTACAGTTTGCAGATATTTACTAAACTATGTCGTATTGTAAACTATAGCATTGACTATACCAATCAGTAAGTTGTGTTATTCCATAGACGTCACTTCGAAATTCGAACGGTATGGAGGTGTGAATCCTCAACGATATATATGTTTATAGGTGAAATTGCTTTCGAATTATGTGCGGTCTGTTGATCATTTGAGTGAGGTTTGAAGTATACTTTACAAAACATCAATACAGCTCCCGTACATGTCCACTATTGCTTATGGGTCCTATAGTAAAGGCTTATTTCAACTACAAGGATATTTTGGCGATTGAATGACATTGACAGATGGCAAATTTGTGAAATTGTCTGTGGAAATTGTGTCGAAAAAAACAAAATGGCGGCATTTGTTCCGATTTTAGAGACAAAAGCAGAGGAGAAGACGTATTCGTTTTGTCTGTTTTTTTTTTTATAAACAAGTTTAATTTTATTAATTCAACTGAAGTCAGATTACGCATCTCGGGGAATAAGCCATTCGGAGTGTGCAGCCGCGATAAAAGGGCTCGTATCGTTACAGAATTAAAGAATAGACTAGAATAGATCAAATATAGCAGAAAGATTAAGTTCAAGTAATCTGTATTCTGAAATAAAGAAACAAAAAAACATTTATTTTCACTAAACGGTTCGCTTATTCTGTAACAGAACTCTTCGCGCTTAATATTCAGTTGTGGCAACACTGGCTACAGTGACTTTGGCAATTTACGATCAAAACAACCCAAAAGGTGAGTTAAAAGTTCAGTATCTACCGGCTAATGGCACCTCTGAGTGCATTCTACTTTACGCGGTCAGCACTTTAGTAGTTAAGTAAATAATAAATAAACCGTTCACACTTGCAGCTTCACACTTTTTTGTGGGTACTGTTACTAACACAAATCACAACGCACAAACAGCTAGACCCTGAATAAATAATGACCCTACTATTCCGAAGAAAACTTAGATGGAACTCATTTTCTGTGAACGATGATACTGTCAGTGTGTTCAAAGTTCTCACTAGAGACCTTAGCTTGAATGCGCAACGTGAACGTAACGTAAATAAAATTAGAACAATTTTTGAATTGAAAATTCAAATTGAGAGCGTCGTTGAAGTTCTAACAGAACGTAAGTAAATTTTTGGCGATTTTGACATTTTGATTTTTGATGCCGTTTGCTAGAGAATCGGAAAACGCGTTGTTTCAGCCAATCACAGAAACAAGCAACTTCTCTATCTAATTTTCATTGAACACTCATTAAAAAATGGTATTGTACCATTCTTCTTCATCTTCTTCAACCTTTGGCCACCCAATGCTGAGAGTAGGTCTCTTCCAAATCTCTCCACTTTTGGCGGTTTTGGGTCATGGCTATCCAGTTTCTTCCGGCCATTTTAATGAGATCGTCTGTCCAACTAGTCGGTAATTATACCTAAGTAGTGTACCTAGGTATTATTATGCAATTTTTGCATAATTATACCTAGGTAGCACATTAGCACAATTTGCATTTTTTCTCCTGTAAAGTTGCTATTTTTGACTAACTTCATGGTGTTAGAACTTCAACGTCGATAGGTGGTATAATAAGTCGATGAATGAGTCTTATAAACTAAGCAAAAATTATACAAAATCGAGTATTTTGTATTTGAAAATCATCCGAATTTACGTAACGTTTACTCTACCCGTTTCGCTAGGCCCGATGGGCTATACAGAACTCGATAATTTTGAAAATGCCCAAATACTGACCTATTTTGTGAACCTCTTTGGTATTGTCTTTTGATCTCAAGTTCCTCGAAATCATCATATTAACATCTAATAAGGGAAACGAAACGATTGTCTAAGGCTAAGCTATATGGATACAAGAGGATTAGGGGTCGTATAGCATTCATACGAAATTAATTAGTACCAGGAGAGTTGCTGTTCAATCCTTTCTGAGTTCAATAATATAATCCGCTAGTCGTCTTTAAGGTAGTACGGAGATGGAGAGGGGAAACCGCGATACACACTGCTCCATCGATTGCTATAATCCCATGAATATATTATGATAGGTGTAAACGGACCCATCATAAAGCTGCAACCAACCAAGTTACACTGCGCAAAAATTACTGGGAAACGACTTTTTTATGATGTGAAAAATGACGGTTTACGTAAATCAATGTTACACTCTTAAAACATTGTGCTGATGGATGCATTGAATAGGGCAGGGGTCATGGAAAAGTAAAGTTTAAAATGACAGGTTGGCTAAAGTTGGAACTTTGGCCTTCAATATCTCCGTAACTAGAAGGTTTCCTGGTATTGTCCAGTACGATAATAATTCAGTCCAATAATGATCGGAATGAAAAGAAGAACAGGTGAATCTCGTCTTCGTCAAAGATGTTTTTAAAACCTTTATACCCAGCTATCTAAATAATAAAAAATCTATTCTTCTTCTTAGCGTATCAATGGCAAAATGAGTTTATCCCAAAATTCAGCCATGTGAACCCCGCTCGCTGATTCAGTGAAAAGATCATCAAGTGCGCAGATGACAGGGCATGCGGTGCATGATGGAAAGCGGGCCAATGTTCTATTAGTAATTATACTATGTGTGGTCTTAAACAAGTTGAAAAATAAGGTTGGATTCCACAATCAGCACGTTTAAACTGCGCTCAATAGCCGTTAGTGTCATCATTGCTTTGGAATATTGACACTAACAGCTCTCGAACGGGGATTTAGATCCGGGATTTTAACTGAACGCAGTTTAATTGGTGAAAAATAAAACATTCCATTCCATTCCCAACTATGTTGGAGTCGGCTTCCAGTCTAAACGCTGAATACTGCATAACTGACCTCCACAACCCAGCATTTTGGCAACGATGCTACAAGAAAAAACGCAAGATAATGATTGAATGCAGTAATTAGTCATACTTTCTACAGCGTCAGTTAAACCCGCTTACATTACAAAACAGTACACGTCACTATCACATGGGTATCGGGTTATCAATAACAAAGGAGTACAAATATCATTGTGGCGCGTCTTGCTTGCGCGCGCGCACTGCTGCAGGAATGCGCTAATTGCGACCGTGGGACTCTTTGCGAAGTTGTGACCCGGTAACTTATAATATGGCAGTCGATACTTTCGGAAATTTATTGATTTACTAATGGGATAAATAATATAAAGAATAAGGGAATATACTATTACTGTTGGGATTTCATATTTGCTAACTTTATCCCCTTATTTAACTCCACATTGGGGGTTGAATTTTGAAAACCCCTTTCATAATGCTTACTTTTATTATTTGAGGCAGAGCGGTGTGGTGGTTTGGGCTGTACGTTACCTGTCAGTGTATAGAATATTCAAAAATCGTCAAAATCGCGGGAAACAAAAAAATGACGTATGACGAACAGAACATAGAAGAAAAGGCTGATGATAAAACGAAAAATACTGGCAGACAACAGAATTTCCCTTACTTGCTAAAAAGAAAAACCCAGTCTCCCAGCAGCAATATTTTTGAATCATAGAGAAAACACTATCTAAGATTGCAATAAAACTAAAAACATGACAAAAAAATATATTTAGCTTTATCATCCAATAATGTTAGACCCAAAATCAACCCCAATCTTCGTCCCCGTCCACAATATTTTCTGATTTAAGCCTGGTACATGACGGGGTGATTCTGGACACATCTTACCCCACTCACCCCTTATACATATTTTATTAACAAGGACAAAACTCAGTGTTTTAAGACAAAGTAATGTTCATGTTTACCCTCTCTGGCATGGATTAATATTATGAACAGGAATTAATCTATTGTGAAAAGGAAAAAAGGCAAAAAACATCATAATAGCTAGCTACCCCAAGAGAATATTTAAGGAGAAAAAATGTTTTTGTAAGAAGATGCTAGCCAAAGAAAATGAAACTCAAAGCAAGTTTGAAATTCCTAGAGCAGTTTTGAAATTCTGCAAAGTTCACTTAATTTTGACGCTGATTGTACTGACGGCTGCGATAATTTGCTTCCCCATCTTCGCAGATATTTCAATAAGCAAAGTGAACTTAATTAATGCGTCGGTTTGTCCATAGTCTCTTGAAACAATCTTAGGAGCTCAACCGTACCCAACAGTTTCTCTGACTCAAATCAGAAACAATTGGTTAATAATCGCAATGAATTATATTAATATTACGTAGGATTCAGGGGACGGAGAAAGGTAGGGAAGCACCCATACTGCACCATGTTAATATTATAAACGCGAAACTGACTTTGTCTGCCTATAACCTTTTCACGCCTTAACGAATTTCGATGAAATTGGGCACACAGTTATAGACCGACCGCTTTAATGAGTCCTCGCGAAGGAATCGATATAAATGGATTATTCTGAAAGTTGATCACGTATTGGTTCGATTAGTATCGTAATACCTACGTGGATTATGATTATTTCAAAGCAAATTACCTGTGGGATATATTAAGACTTTGTGGACGCTTAATGTGCCTTTGATGGGGCAAGGCGGAGGACTCATTAAAACGGTCGGTATACAGGACCTATCTCTATCCTAGGATACAGGATTTTGTTTTAATCCCGGCAGTACTTTCCAGTAAGTTGATTTCCGACCTCTGTACGTACAAAAGCGTTGAGCTAAATAACGAAGTTAAGGCTTCATTCTATTAACTAGTGTTCGTTTAGTTTAGCAAAAAAACAACGTGTTACTAGCCCGTAAAAGCAAAATAAACTAGAGAAATCTATTAGAACATAAAAAGGTCAGACCTTTATAGTGATAAATGTAAAAAAACTGAGCCAAGGACTCGACAAAGATCGGTAAACAGTTACACCTTTTTTCAGGCGTCATCAATCACGCTGGCGATCGATTTGAATAGCTGTGAGTGCGAACATTTGTAATTTAAGAGGCTTTTGTTTTATTTTCTGAGAAATGAGAACTTTATTTTATTACTGGCTTTTGCCTGCGGCTTCGCTCGCGTTCATTTGGAATTTGACAATCAATTCGGGTTGTACTCTGCTTGTAATAATGTAGCGCCATCTATTATCATAAGAACGTTATTGTTGTTTTCCTCAGGAATAGTACTTTTTTCGGGATGAAAGGTACCCTATGTCCGTTTCTGTACACCTGACAACGCGTATGCAAAATTTCAGGATGATCGGTTTAGTGGTTTAGGCGTGAAAAGGTAACAAACAAACAAACTTACTTTCGCATTTATAATCTATACTAATATAATAAAGGTGAAGAGTTTGTTTGTTTAGTTGAACGCGGTAAACTCGGGCACTGCTGGTTCGAATTGAAAAATTCTTTTAGTGTTGGATAGCCCATTTATTGAGGAAGGCTATATAACATCACGCTATGACTAATAGGAGCCGGGCAAAAATTAAACAAGTCGGAAGCGGCGAGTGAAACCGCGGGTCACAGCTATATTAGTATAAATATGGATATTTTATCAGAAAAGGTGTTTGTTTGGTGTACCCAGACAGTGAGCACAAGTCAGGTGCACGTGTGCAAACTGGGTCTAGAATATTAAATACCGAGGTACGTACCTATTCAAACAGAAAAAATACACTGTTGAACACGTTCCTAAGTATATTAATTTCATAGTCAGTAATAAGTAAGTAATAGCTGTAAAATCATCATAAACTTGAAGTTTTCTTGGTATTCCAAGTCAGTCACCTTGAGTGGATTTAACCAATAAAACTAGACGTGATCAGAATATTCAAAACGCGTACAAAAACTGCGATAATTGCTATGGAATATTGACACTGACAGCTCTTGATCAGGGTCACATACTTCTGCTAATGACTGTACTTATTGGATGTATCACTAATACCCATTATCATCTTCCTGCCCTTGTCCCATGTTACTTGCAACCGTCACGTTATCATTTACTCCTTTATCTTTCATATAATTCCTCACACAATCCATCCATCGTTTCTTTGGTCTTCCTCTCCCTCAATACTCATTGACCCAAATCCACAATCGCATCAACTTCGGCTGGTCAATGAAAAAGTCATTCAACATATTCAATTACCAAAGTGACTAATATATCAAAAATTTCATCAATACGAAAAAGGTCGGCTACTGCCATCGTAGCTACCCAAGTATATCGCTTCTCATCTGCCTGCCAAATCCACCTGGCGGAGGATCAATCCGAGTCAGGTATAGGCCCTGCAGCCTGCCAAGTGACACTGATTGCTATAATTTACCTGTGCCACTTTGACTGAGCAGTAGATTTGAGTTGGCAGTGTGCTGATGACGTCATTGGCAATCCATCAATTGTGTAATATGGGATAATTATCTTACTAGTTTATGCCAGCGACTTCGCAGGCGTGGAGTTCGGTAACTGTCCCATGTGATCGCACTACCGGGATAAAAAGTATCCTATGTGTTAAACCAGGTTATAAACTATATGTGTGACAAATTTCATCCACATCCGGTCAGTAGTTTTTGCGTGAAAGACTAACAAACATCCAGCCACCCATCCTCACAAACTTTCGCATTTATAATATTAGTGGGATTAGTAGGAAGTAGGATATACGGCAGACAGAATCTATAGCTGAGAAAGCCGAAGACGCGAAAAACATGGAGAGCTGAGAAAAGAAACAAACAAAGTAATGAGTTTCAAGCAGTACCAATGCGAGTTAATAAGCTAGATCAAGATCAGTTGAAAGTACGAAGAAAACAAGAAATTACGAATTTAAAAAAAATAAAAGACGAAGCATGTCAGTTTAATATAAAGTCAAATACGATTAAATCTAGAAATGATGAAAACCACGATGAAACTTCGTCAAAATGTAGTCAGCAATTAAATGTGTGCGTTGTGTAAACCAGGGTTGTTGCGAACATCAGCATCAGCATCAGCATCCGCTGATCTTCAGCATCATTTTCAAAATCAGCATCAGCATCAGCATCCGCATTGATCGATGCTGATTATTAATGCTGATTATTAATGCTGAAGTTCGAGTCGTGACATGACCGCAGAGAGGATTATATCACGTGTAGTTTTTGCCTGCGACTTTAACCAATTAAAAGATCGTCTGCGGGGATTGTGATTACAAACAAACACAAATTTGTCTCATTACGTGAATTCGTCATTACGCGTGAAAGTTTTTGTTTTCTTTTTCCCGTAAACTGTCGAGTGTTATTCGTTGAAAAGTGGAATATGGACGTATTTTAAATTAAGGAGTAAAGAAACTGCATACTGCTACTTATGTAACAAGGATTATACACGCAAAGAGCGTAATAATACGGACTGATTTTACTTTTTCCGTTTTTTTAAGAAAATAATTAAAATCAGCATCAGCATCAGCATCCGCTGATGTCAATGATAAAATATCAGCATCAGCATCAGCATCCGCTGATGTGAAAAAAATATGCATCAGCAACAACCCTGGTGTAAACCTCCGAAAGTTTGGTTAACAAAAGTAAAAAAACCATGCTTGAATTAATTAAGATCCATTCTCTAGTTTTTAGAAATAACACAGACATAAAAAGTTTCACTCAATACGGTTCAGTGATTTCCGAGAAAATCTTCCACATGCAAATGCAATTACAGCAATCGAAATCTCATTTGGGTGTCTCTCAAAATTAAAATTTAATTTCAATTAAAACATAAAATTGCAAAGTCTGAACTGTCTACCAACTTATTTTAATTAAAATAAAATTGTAATGGCACAATAATTAATACCTACGGCTAAAATAATTAAAATTAAAGTAACATTTTCGTAATCACAACTGATTTTTTCAGTGAGGGAAATATAAAATTTATTCGTGCCATACATCAATTTATAATTACGGCTCGTTGCAATAATCATGCGATATGCTTTTGACATTTATTGTTTTTTGCCATTCGAACGGAACCTTTAATATTTGGATCCATTTCAACGGGCACAGAATTCAGGCTGTAAAATAAATCAATATAAATATTAACTCATTTTCGTAGAACATCTGTTAAATAGAATAATTAATGGGTATTCAGAAATATTACATGGGTTTCAATAAACATGAGCCAGTGTTATTTGACTACCTATCAATCGTTTATATTGTAATATGTTGAATTGATTTGTATAGAAACCGTTTTTGAATTAAACTACCTTCAGACGATGGGTGCCTGAGGATAGACGGCGCCCCACCGAGGCCGGCCTAGAAAGAGGTGGCGAGATCATCTGGACGAGCTGCGGGACTGTTCGAAAGAGATACCGTGGCCCTGGAACACGAAGGGCAAAGAAGGAACATGGATGGGTTTTAATCAGTAAAAGTCTGACACTCCCTCCCACTTCACCCAGAGCGGGAGGAGTAATTTGATGATTTCACATCCGTAAAAAAAAACAAAAAAAAATGATCTGGACGCACTCACGAATGCTGGTTCGAGGTGGCGCAGGAGAAGAGTACCTGGAAGACACGGGGAGGGCCTTTGCCCAGAGTGGCGCTTACAATGCTACTTAAAAAAAATGTTAATGAACAGATTTAATACTTAACGATTGAAGTTAAAAAGTAAATTAAACCAATCAGGGCTATTGATTTAAAAGTGGCCCGCGTCTGATGGCAGAATTCAAAAATAAAGGCATGAAATAACCAACGCACTTCTTCCTCAAAAATCCCAGAAAAAATGCTCGGACAGTTACACTTTTTTTTTTTTTTTTTCTTTTTTTTTTTTTTACTGATGGGAAATCATCAAATAAAATGCTCCAAGTTTAGCATTTTTTCTTATGTCGAACTGTGTAACATAAGACATTCGAGGAGATAAAGATCTCTATACAAACTTCCACTTAAACGAATGCGATCCATCTTATTATTTATTTGTCTTGATAATGATCACTAATCATTTCTCATCCGCCTACTAATAAAGCGGTAAAACTTAGGTGTGAAGAATGCTCATCTTCCTTTCCACCGCTAATGATATTAATAGCTTTATAAATCTCTGTGAGAGGGGCCGCCGTGATTAATATGTATTTAAAAGCTTTTTGATAGTCAAATAAACTGATTAATAGTTTTTTTTTAATGGTTTTAAGCAATAAGTCGCGTTCTTTGAGTTAAATCATGCATGGGATGGTTATTAGCTTGTGTTCAAAGTTTTAATAAGCTTACTAATATCATGCATTATCAAAAACCACAGAGTCGTGAATACTTTCTCATATTTTGAGGTATTTAAAGTTGTGTTAAAATGAATGTGGGATTGGTCTGTTCATCTCTCTCTCCTCTATGATTTTTTAGGTATTTATTTTAAATACTAGTAAGTACTAGTAGGTTGGCGAGAAGAGGCACACCATCTTGAGAAGTGGAAGGAATGGGGGAGGCGTTTGCTCAGAAGTGGGAAAATACGGGTTAAATAAAAAAAAAGTACCTATTTTCACAGAGATTCGGATAATTTGTGAAGGTACACATATAAATGGTACATAATATTTATTTAAACATTTCAAATGCAGGTGTATCTACAAAAACTTCGACAGGAAAAAGCAAATAATCATGACATTATTCAAAAACAAGTACCTCTTGCCACAACAGGTAATCGTAATGATTTAACTCAGAAAAAACTTGCCGCTGTAAAACTATTGGAAATATTGGAAAACAACAAAAAATATACATTTCAAATACGATTACAGATTCTGATTTCTCAATGATTTTGTGATATTTTTATTTGCACTTTTTTGTGGTAATTTCTTCCGCTTTTTCACGCATCGCAGGCAATTTTATTTAAATCTAAAAGCACTAGGTGAATTTAAAAGGAAATTCCTAAATAATGTGTTGAAATTGTTAGCAGTTTTTCCATCAGGAATTTCTCAGTAGCAGCCACGGAGTCTGCATTTGTGCCCGGTTGATGGCAATAGGCTCGGCTCCTATTACATGGGACTTAAACATAACTGGCGAAATGTGGGCGTACCATTCGGTACAGCTCTACCTAACCCCTCGAGGATTACAGGCGGTATGTTATGTTACAGTCAATCTAAGACATTTATGGCATAACCACCATAGATCACAATAAGTATAAAAACTAAAACATTTCCTTCATTTCAAACTTTTCTCTATTGACACATATAAAATGTAAGTCTAGAATTTAGTATCGGTAATCTAGGGCATGTCAAGAGATATTAGTTTCAGTGCAGTTAACTCAAATCCCAGAACTAATTATTGCGAGTTCTGACTTGGCAAGCGTCTGGACCTGTACCACAGAAGATTGCGTTTTCATGATAACTTGCTGCATCTAAATGTACATTGCAATATTGCTGGAGCAACATTTATTTTTCGTTATTTTTTTCTGAACAGTTTGTCATGTATTAATTTAGTACCTAATTAAATATTTGATATGTATTGTGTGCTAAACACAAATGAGTACCTATATTTTTGCATTTTTAAATATATTGACTAACATAATTATGTACTATAAATTACGCATCCTTTTTGCAAATCCCAATCACACAATGAGGTTTGCTGAAAGTTTTGTACTAATTAATATATAATAGGCTGTATTTTTTTGTGTATACCTATAATAAAGAATAGAATAGACTGATTGAATATTAAGCACGTATTAAAGCGTCACTCTAGTTTAATTAGCTTCGTTAGCCCCTTTTACGAAACATTATGATTATAGGTTAAAAAACAAACGTAAAGAGTTGGGTCAAATCGACAGCCCTTAATAGACAGTAACGAAATGCCATTAAAGCAATCAATAAATCCCTGTACCAACTACCTATAGTTCATTTGGACTATTCAAAAGAAACTCGATACTTAGATCTTCGATGAAAATAACCATAGACATTTAGTCGAAAAGACATTTAGTTAAAGAAAAGTCGACTAAAAGAAGGCAGCTTCAATTAAACGTCACATGACAACCCTAGCTAGTATATTACAGCTACGACTAGCTATCTAAGCTATCCAAGCGATCTCTTCGGGTAATAAGCTTTGAAATCGATTTAAAACTATCGTATGGGTGCCCGGAAGGCGAGCAAACAAACTAATAAACTTTCTCTTTTTATACTGCATAGTTTCAGACTATATTGATCCGATTTTCCCGGATAAGGAAGCTATCTGCGATCTGCTCACACGTATTCGGAGAGCGTAATTATCATATTCTGATTGTGTCGGTTTGTTTGGACGACTACCTTCATTGTTTACAAGCAATCATTCTGTAACACCGTAATCGACTACTGTAGGAGCGAAGGCTGTCAAATCAGACAAGTCCGATGTTGTTGGGTATCAACAGAGGTTGCGTGATAATTGAAGAAGGCTTTTTTTTTAAGTACTGGAAATCATCAAATAACTCCTCCCGCTCTGGGTGGAGTGGGAGGGGGTGTCAGACTTTTACTGACTAAAAGCCATCCATGTTCCTTCTTTGCCCTTTGTGTTCCAGGGCCGCGGGGTGTCTCTTTCGAACCGTCCCGCAGATTGAAGAAGGCTGAAGCTTTAGTTTAACCCTCAAACGGGTTTATTATAGTTCTTATTAGCAGGGTTGTATTAGGGAAAGAGTTAAGCTATTTTGTACCATGTGCAGTGCTGATATGAACAAAATTAATATAAACAATTATTCAAAGTCTGCATCGACTGTGCTGCAGTGTCATCATCTGCCTAGCCTTTTCCCAACTATGTTGGGGTCGGCTTCCAGTCTAACCGGATGCAGCTGAATACCAGTATTTTACATGGAGCGACCAGCCTATCTGACCTCCACAACCCAGTTAGTAATGGGTAATACGAAACCCCTTTGTAAGACTGGTTGTCAGACTTTTTGGGCCACTGACTACCTAACGACTGTCAAAGATCTACAAATTACAGCCGGGACCAACGGCTTAACGTGTTTTCCGAGGAAACTCGGTAAGTAATGGGTGGTCTCCCATCCACAGACCAACCTAGGCAAGCACGGCTTAACCTAAAGATCGACCCGAGCGGCTGTTATTATTTAGCCACGAGCTCCTCCTTTTGACTGTGCTGCAGTGTACGGAGTTTTAAGTCCTGGGCCACGGTCATTCTTCAACAAAATCCCAATCTCGCTTGATTTGAATTTCATAATTGGAACAGCCATAGCAGTCCCTATGTAAATGTAAAGTATTTCAGCGTTCAGCAATAGGGAAGTCAGGCGACTAAAGTCTAATAAAAAGTTTTATTAGAAGCAAGAAACTTCTTCGCAGCACGGGGACATTGGAGTCTGGAGAAATATGTCATTTGTACTCGAAACTTTTTTACTATCTACGCTTTACGTACAGCGGATTTTGGAGACCTAAGATTTCAATCTAGACATGCCATCTAAATAGGGTTGGTGGGACAGGACCCTTCTCAATTTATTGGAAACCATTTATTTTACTTAAGGCTGTTCAAAGTGACTGGATCTAGCAGATTAATTAAATTAAAAGATGGAACTGTTTTGTCTGAAATCGAGGTCCACTTGCACCACCAATTTTTAAATGACATTTAACATAACATTTAATCACGCCTGTAATCCCCGAAGGGTTAGGCAGAGGTGTGCCTAATAGTACACCCACATTTCGCCAGTTATGTTTAAGTCCCATGTAATAGGAGCTTATTGCAATCAATCGGGCACAATTCCAGACTCCGTGGCAACTGCTACTGACAAATTGCTGATGGAAAAACCCAATAACGCTTTGCCCGACCCGGGAATCGAACTCAAGACCTCATACTCAGCAGTCGACCACTAGACCACCGAGGCAGTCTACATTTAACTCTAAACGTATTTAAACCATCGTACTAATTCTGCCAGCGTTTGAAGTTGACAGAAACAAATAATGTTTTGGATATGGTAAACGCTAATCGCGTTTAGTGTAAGATGGTACAATCGGGCCTAACTACCAGAAAAGGCAACTTAACTAGAGGTGTGGAGAGGGGCTATAAACAAACTCTTATTTTAAAATGTTTGTAAAACTTCTACGTTTACTACGTAGTAGTACGTAGTTTACTAGAACCAAACTGGCTGGCAATATATTATTATGTACGGTACGGTCCACTTACTCTACTCCTAGTTAAATTATCACCTTTGAACTTTTTACTAGAGATCTACGAGTATGTCTTCTCCACGATTATTTCCTGAAAAGTAAGCTGGAAAAGTTTTAAATTCTGTAAAATACTCTTAATTGTCACGTTTATCTTATGCAGGCAATCAGGCGAGCTTTGTGAAGAACTGGCCACTAAGGAAGATGGTGTTCGTATCCCAAAAGAATTTAGTTATTTATTTGGCATAGATACCAAACTCCTTGACTGATTTTGGGGGGACTATATTCAAGGTACAATTTGGCAATAGCTTAGAATTAAGCAGCCTCAAAATGTACCAAAGTTAGGACTCAGGCCAGGAGGCCTGCGTAGTGAGGACACTATGAGAGGGAGTGGGTCATACATAATCCACCTCGTGGTGAGTTGGTTGGTGTCACATGTTTTCGAATTTCGAAATAAGTTTTGAGAGATTGTTATATTACAGGCGAATACTCACCGGGAGTACCTATTTGTAACGTAATGCTCAAAATCGAATCTAGAATTGTTACATTGCAGACAAATGCTCCGATGAGGTAACGCCTTTAAACCACGCTCAGAAATATAGCAGCTCAGGGAATGTTAAAGAGGTAGGTCGGACGCTGATACGTTAATTACTGGATGTCGTGTCAGGCAGGCCATTAGGCTCTAGTTCTATCTGTTAGTACAATGAGTCTTTCCGTTAGGGGGGATCTTTCAGTTAAACTGAAGATAGGTAGATACGTAAGTACATGTCTACAGCAATGCAGTTCTTTTAACCCTTTATAAGGCAGAGAAAACCGGAAGTGGTAGGAAAACTAAATTTATGTATGTTTATAAGGATATTTTTGTATGATTTTTAATAAGTATTTTTTTTTTTTTTAGTTTCTAAAAATATTAAATGAGTACCTACTTCATTTTTTTTTATTGCCGGAAAATATGTGTAAAATTAGAAAACAGTATATATGCCACTGTTTATAATAAAGTGGTGATATTTCTGTATAAAAAATGTTGTTGTTGCCACGTATACTGCCTACCTTAAAACGGGTTAATGTTTCTTTTCCCCTACTAAATGGGGCTCTGCCTAACCCTTCAGGGATTGCAGGCGTGTTTTTATGTTCAGCTTCTCGGACTAAAATCATTAAGCTCGTCCTAGAAGTAAATTCACTTTTACTAACTCCCCTTTTCAGTCTAAACTCTTTAAGTTAACGCTAAGAATCTAGCCCAGCTAGAATTTTTACTCAAGTCTAAACTTCAAGACAATCTGTTGATCTTACCTACTCCCAGAGCTATTCCGCTCATTACCAAGTTACTGGTAGGTAGTGGTGGGTGGTAGTTACTGGTTACTAATTTCATAGGTATGATTGTTCCAAAAAAAAAAAGTACTCACTGTACATTATTGTAGACCGCAGACATACCAAAAGTACTGACGTAAATAAAAGTAGGCGTACTGCGATTAGAATAATGTATAATAAGGAATATATTTGTCAATATGCGTTTGTAGGCATTATGCGAGCTAATGGATGGTGGTTTCAAAATGTGGCATTGTGCTACTGATTACTTGGAAATACAAAAGAGTAGTCATAACTCATAGTGCGAAAGTAGGCATCGTGCTACGAAATCGACTTATTATTTTAGATCAACTTGCAAATTTTCAACCAAAACACAGAATAAACTTTCTCTGCAGGGTAATTCTTTCACAAAACCTACCCAATATTATGCTTCATTCATTCCCATAGCGAGTTGCATTAAATATCTGAGGCCATTCGATAAAATGATCATACCCCACCCGGCCTTAGACCCGAGAGTAACGAGCCGATATCCCAAATATATGTGGGCAGGGATCCCGCCGATTTATTGAAAGTTCATAGACTAAGTAGAGGTTTAATGCCTTTGCTTGATGGAAACTTATAGCCTTCCCTAATGCTGTGCTATCACCTCCTTTTTTAGCTATAGGACCGTGGGAAATTGGGAATTTAGATGGTTTATTTAGTGACTTTTTGACTACGGTTATGTGATACAGTTGTCAAGTAAAATGTGAAGAAATTAATGTAGAAACGAAAACTGGAATTAATAGTTTTTAAAAGCATATGATTTGTAGTGTCATCGTATTGTGTGGCCCTTTAATCCTTTTAACTCTTTTTCTCTTAATAAAGCCGTAAATTATAATAGAAGAAAACTGTTTCTTTTTGTACTGAAAACATCTAAAAATAACCTAATACATACATACGAACTTAGGATTTCTAAAAACAAAAGTGATTGTACCTACTGGAAAGTAAAGACGACAGTTTAAAAATAACTTAAGTTTAAGTTATTTATACATAGTCTCCTAAAATAATGCAAACAGTACATTACGATTGATGATTGGCACAAAAACATCAGCGCAATACTCAACAAACCTCGCCAGTAACGTTCACCAAATTAAAATACAATCTAAATCAAACATTACGAAATAAGACAAGCATCTTCAGTGTTGCAATGCACAAAATTGCAGCCATTATTCATAGATCACATAATTCTATCGTGTTTCCCTTTCATGCCGTGTGTACGCGAGATTTTAATCGTTTTAAATTAGCCAGAGACAATGCATGTTAAAATATTCGGCCTGCATGGTCAGGCACCGTGAGCTATGATTGTTCCGACTAAATTAATGTCCTGAAAAATTTTAAAGCCGTTGTATTTTAATATTATTTAAGTTATATAAAATTATAATAAGAATGTACGTAGGTATGTTCTCTTTGTTTTATTTATGTCTGGTGGCCTTTAAGTTTGCAGAGTGTTTATTATCAATCTTGCGTCGGATGGATAATTAATTCAAGAAAATTTGCCGTCCGATGTGGAAATAAAAATACGTACCTATACTTACATCAATGAGTAGATAATTTTCCGAGTGAAAATATCACGGTACGGTGCAGTAATTGTGCCAGTGCTATACTAAATACTGCGATGCAAAATATTTGGAATAAATGTGATGAAAAATCATTATTTATTCTGATTTTAATAAAAAACGATTGTAATTAAGCAAAAAAATTATCATGCGAACTTACTTAAATATTTTTTGCTTATAAGTAGGTATAAAACAAATTACTTACCGACACACGTCGCCAACACAAATAAAACAAATAAATGTACTAAAAAGTTCCATCTCAGCTTCATCTTGATAGTTTTATTGTTCACAAACCATTGCACAATTAATAACAACACATACCGTTCTGTATTATTAAACTATTGCTCACAAATATTTCGACTTTCATAATAATAAGTCACAACACAATCACGAAACTCCGGCCGCTATCTCAATTAATTATCAAAACAAAAATAATAAAAAAGTCTATGCTTATAAAAAAAACAATCGTCAAAATTCAAATTTCGTACAAGAAATTTGGCGCGAAGCGTTCACCGTGCTCGCGAGTAAAGTTCGGAATGTAGTGTGTAAAGGCACGCATACACTACGCCGTGGTGATCGACCCCACCGGAACCACAGTCGGCTGGCGCGCGACTGCCGACTCCATGTGCACCGCACCGAAACGTAACTTAGAACCAACTTAACGCTTGCCGTTGCGTAGCTCTTATTTCGTGCGCGATAAAGTTCATTTTTTAAATCTACTTTCAAAACAACCTACTGTTAATCATAATGTTCGTAGTTTTGTAGAGCGTACGCGCATAGAAACGCTGTCACCCTATTGAAGGTATTGTTACGGAAGGCGATTGGAAAAACAAAGAGACGTCGAAAAAAATGGACAGATAAAGAATTACGCAGTAAAATGGAATGCGTTGAGCATTTATTACGAATGAATGAAATACTATAAATGCAGTTTTTATTAGTCATTGTTTACATTTTAACTGAAGTTTTTGATTGCAGAGATGACGTGTGGTTGTTTTTGATGGCAATAACATAATAAATGCAATCATTTTTTATACACGGTGACACGTGCGGCGAGCCGGTATATTGGACGCGGCATACGGACGTAATAATATGCACATCAGTTTGGGCATAGAGTAGGCACCTATCTGCATCTGCTCACAGCTCGGATATCAGTAGTTTGAATATGACTCAGGTGTGCGAGTTTCGTCGTCTCAATTAGTCTCAAATGCTCACGTACGAATATGTAAGTACATAGGAGTGGTGAATAAAAAGTTGGGAATTCTGCTAATTAGGTTTTCTTTTCTTCCTAAGTACTTAAATTCATTTGTAGATGTATCTGGATAAATACATACTAAGTTTCTGTGCCTTTAACGTACCAACCTACCAAATAGCTAGTTACCTATTTATGAATTAAGGAAAAAAGTTACGGCGAGCAAGACAACAACATAACTTCCTCTAATGCCGGCCACACACGTTCCAGTATACTTGCGCAAGTCCAGACTTGCGCAAGTATACTGGAACGTGTGTTGGAAGATAATTGCGCAAATTTCCGACTTGCACAAGTTCTTGAAAAAGTTCAAAATTTCAATTCCCAACTTGTGCAAACTTGCGTTTGCGCAAGTTTACTTGAACGTGTGTGGGAGCATTTCGCGCAAGTTTCAGTATTGTTTTAGCCACCTACATGTACGCACGTCATTTTCGCGCCAAAATGAACGAAACTACCGAGACGCAAGGAGTTCGCGATATTATAGAAGAATTAATAAATATGTACAGAAATGAGCCAAGTCTTTGGCAAATAAAAAGTAAAGACTATCACCACAGGGACAAAAAAAAATGCTGCTTATAATAAAACAATTGAGCAATACCGAAAATTCGAACCAAACGTAATTTATAAATATAATATGTAATATATATCCATAGCATAAGTAGCTCGCTGCATGTACGCACACTTGTACAAATATCATTGAAATGATACTTGTGCAAGCATGCTTGAGCCGTCTGTGGTCACCTTCGAAATACGTGTATTTGTGCAAGTCTGGACTTGCGCAAGTATACTGGAACGTGTGTGGCCGGCATAACGCTGCGCTAGCAAAGAAAGAAACAACTAAGCGATCTCTTTCGTTAATTATATAGATAATTTAAGTTAAGTTATAACAGCAGGGTTCCGCTACTAATTTAGTTCATTTCTCCTTTTTGTTTTCATTTCCATTTCAGCTTGTGAATGGTACCTAAGAGAAGGCAAGAAGAAGAGAAGACGCCCGATACAAAGGTGGGACGACGATCTTAAAGCGACAGCGGGGTCAATGTGGAAGAGGGAAACCCATGACCGTGAAACGTGGAAGAATATGCAAAAATTTTACTTGAATTTTTTATTTTGTATATTTTAATATGTGTTATTATCTCTTTTATTTTTATAATTTTAGTTAGGTTCTGTAATTGGTTGTTAAAACAACCGTTGTAATTAAATAAATACTTAAATAAAACAATCTTTAGAAACCGATGTCTGAAGAATCAAATTTTCTTATCAAGTATAATATCAAGTAATAGTAACTAGATTACTAGATTGTTATTAAGGCCGTTATTATTATATTAAGAGTGCACAAAAAATGGTATTTTTCGGTCAGTGTATTTAGCACAAGATGCAGAAAGCTTAAGTTAAGCTTAAAAGACACATGTTCTTATTATGGTTTCGCACATGGCCGGACAACCGCAGCATGTGTCTTCAGAAAAAATGGAAGAGGAACGGAAGATACTTAGAAAAAGGTTTCTTGGTATGTAGAGCAGGAATAAGCCATAACAGCCAAAAACCAGGTACCCATAATTTTATTTAGTACAGAGTAGAAATTTGGATGAATGGGGAAGGAGAGGAAGACTAAAGCAAAGATGGAAGGATAGTGTGAGTGATATGAAAGAAAAAGGCTTCATTGATAGCTGACGGTTGACAGGGGAGAATGGAAGAAAATAATGTGTTGCACCGACGCCAAGTAAAATGAGAAAAGGGTAGGAAGACTATGATGATGAAGACTTGGACTGGGCAATCGTCATGGGCTGCAGCTGAAAATATGGGCTGCAGCTGAAGACATGGGCTGCAGCTGCAAACATGGGCTACACCTGACAATCAGCGATAAACTTGTGTGGCTATCTGGCATTATGCTGAGCTGAGGCCCTTTTGGCACTATTATTTTTGTTTTTAATAATGCCAAATAAACAAAATTTTCTTTCTTTCTTTCTTTCGTTGTGCCGAAAGTCACTTCAAACTAAGGGCCAACTCCTCTAGAAAGTGGCAGTCTTTAATATAACACATATTGTAAACTTATTTTCAGCAGACTGCGACTTTCCAAGCCAGCTTAGCTACCATGATGTTCCCAGCGGTACTAGTCTTTTTCAAAGCTATTTTGAAATAATATCACGACTTTATTCTCCGAAGGGATTCACGCGCCTCATAGAGATGTCAGCAAAAAGGAAGGGGCCCGTACGGCCGATGCCTGCCGGGGCTGCGGGTCTGTTCAAAAGAGAATATACCGCGGCTCTGGAACATGGATGGGTTTTAGTCAGTAAAAGTCTGACACTCCCTTCCACTCCGCTCAGAACGGGGGGAATCATTTGATGATTTCGCATCAAAAAAAAAAAAGGGATTCATGCATGTATATTGGACACTCACATTTCGCCAGTTGAATTTGTCCCATATAATAGCCAGTATGTAAGGCAGTAATAGGGTGCAAGCCTATTGCCTTCAACCGTGCAGAAAACCTGTCTCCAAAATGCCCTAGAAACTACGAACGAAAGATCCAAGAACACTTAAGAGACCTCGTCCACCACGCGATGCAAAAAGCAGCGGATGTGATGATGATTAATTTTGTATGTTTAATTTAATATTGTGTGTGTTTAATTTTGTTATTGTTTGATTCTTTTTATGTGTATTGTTTTAATTTAATTTAATGTGATTTTAATTTTTGTGTAATGTGTGGACTATGTCTGAAAAAAAAGAATTAATAATAATAACAGCCGCGATACCTTCGCTCATCCGACTGTATATCTTCGCCCAGGTAACCACGATACCACAGATTCACTACTACCGCGATGCTGTGGCGCTTCAGTCGCGCATTTGCAAATGCGACTAAAGTAAGCTAGAAGCGATACTGTTGCGCGTTTCGTAAACGAGCAGCATCACTACAAAAGTCACCGTGAGCGAAGGTCCTGACCTGAAATCGAAACTGGGAAGGTCCTCAATTAAATTTAATTCAATTCAATTCTTTATTACATATCACACGTCATGACGAACAAGGTCTTAATAATAATTACCAGAACACAACGTGCAGAACAATATGAGTAGGTATTAAGTCGTTTAAACATATTATATGTCATAATTTAAAAATAGGATGTGTAGGGTGTGTGATATTGAAATAAAACAAAGAAATAATTTACCTACCTATGTCTCTAGACATGTCAATTCAATTTAAATAAGTAAGATCACAATCAAATTAAACGACAAAAAATAAATAAAATTTATCCCCGTCTTATTCCGAAGCAGTTTGCGAATTTCGATGCGACAAAAAATATAAAAAAGAACATCATCTAATCTACATGAAGAAATAACCGATAGGTACTCCCTATTGAGACAAAGGGGCTAGAGTACCCATCAGTCAGTCAGTCAACAAGAAACTTGGACTTAAAAGTTTGTAAGTAACAAACCTTTTCTTGAGAAAGCTAGGATGGAAGGTTGCGCGCCAAGGGGTTAGTAGGGCAGGAATAAATAAAGAAAAAGAATGAAAACTTTCGTGAGGGCTTTTTATAAGGCTATTTTAATAGGTTCAGCGATCGTTGGTAACGCTAAATTCAGAATTCCCTGGATTACCGTATTTTATTTTTTAACCGATTTAAAAAAAGGAGGTTCTCAATTCGGTTGTTTTTTATGTTTGTTACCTCATATATCATAACTCCATAGTTTATGAACCGATTTGAAAAAATCTTTTTTTTATGTGAAAAGTATATCTTTTCACATAAAAAAAAGATTTTTTCCGATATCTTTCCGATTGGTCCCATAGAAATTTCATCACAATCAGTTCAGTAGTTTGGTGTTTTTCTTCGTGGCCTATGTTGACATGATGGTCCTTAATAACTTCTAGTTACAATGTAAAATTGATTAAGGACAAGAATTTACAACACAACAAAAAACACACTAAAAAAGTCTAAAATAACTTTACTTTCGGAAGTCGGTGGCAAAAAAGACAATGAAACAAAGTCACCGACTTCCGAAAGTTTTTTAGACTTTTTTCGTGTTTTAAGGAAGTCGGTTTTTATTTAAATCCTTATCATTTTTATTGTGCTGCACCTAATGCTGTACGATACCTGCTACAGAAATAGGCTCTACAACCATTAGTTTTAGTCCTACATTTCTTGAGCGAGAAAATAATTTTATTATGTTTCTTCTCTATTCGACAGCTAGTCGCTTTCTTGTCGGCAGTGGGACAGGTGCCTTCGGCTGCTGGTCCACAAACTATGAACGGGACCATGGGGCAGTATTTACGGGAACTCATGAACGCCACTGAAGGCGCCAAAATTGTGGCTATTTTCAGAACCGACTCAATTTAAATTTCGAATTTGTTAGCGTGTCGATAGCAATCTAAATTGTGTCGGCCCAGAATTGAGCCACGAGATTGGCGCCTTCAGTAGCGTCCATCAGTTCTTGTAATAATGAACGAGCAACAGGACAGGCAGGACACAATATAAGTGCCCCATCGTTTGTGGAACACCACCACATTTACACTTCAGGACGGAGTCATAAATGAATTTCCACCTGAGCAGGTTTTCCTTGCTGCGGCAGACCAGGGTCCGGAGTCTATTTAAAGACTTCCAGGTCAGCCATGGCAACCCATTCAACTCAATTTGACACCTCAAGAATTTTAATTTGATATCATTTGGCCAGGATTCCGTTAATACTGGAGGCGTTGACGGAACAACGAAGAAGTGGAACCTATGCTGGTAAAGTGGCATAAGCTTGTCGTAAGACACATTGATACTATGTGCAGAAAAGAAGCTTCTTAGCCGGAATTGGCCCATTTGTTGAATCACCCCTCAATGTAGCGTGACCTAAACTGTACTTTTTACTAGTTTTACTAACTTAGGCACCTTAGATGTCCACCGCTGCAATGGTCGCCTCTACTACCCCGCAGACTTCGACATCTATCTTTCTGCTACGTTCTCTGGCTATCGGTTATGGTCATGACCATAAATGACTCCAAGTCGTCACGCCAAACTTCGTAGGGCTCTTTCTTGCTCTTTCAATTTAAGCGTTTGGTGTCGGACTACTGCGTCCGGCTGAAGAGCCGCTTAGTTTGTTATGCACTGGGAGCTGCAGGATGACAGCAGTCCGACATCAACCATCTAAATTGAAAGCGGGACGATCGTGTTTTAGCGATATCTTCTTCAGTCGAGCCACCGTTTCAGACGAACAACCAAACACGTAGCAATTGCGACGTTGCCGTCCTGCCGTCGTGCGTGCGCTGTACCGGCGTAGCACTGCGCTCGCAACGTGTCTATTGTATGGAAAAACAAACGTCCGTGCTGTATCCGTGCGACTCCGGCAACACAACGCAACCTGCACCAACTCTAGGCGAGACCTAACTGAATGCCTAAAGCTCGTTTTCACCAACACTAGGCGTGAGCTAACTGAACAACAAGTTTTTTGTATCGTAGCTACGATCCTTACATCCTATTCCTTTCGTCTCGTCCACGATCATACATCTGGTCATACGCACTACGCACCTCACCTGACCTTTCTAAAGAACTTCACCATGGAGTATCTCAACATTTATCTATGCCCATAAAGGCACAAGTGTTCTCAATTACTAAACATGTCTCGTGCTTTGTAAACAACACATTAGCACGCATAAAACCTTCATAGAAATGTAATCTATTAACCAATCAGCTAAACGCAAATGTATGCTGATAGAACTGTGCTTAGACTTGAGAACACACTAATCGATTAAAATGTGCTATATTCCGACAAGTTTACCTATCGTAGTATATCGCCCTCCAGTGTTACAACCTGCGTACTTGATTGCTTGACATGTCGTTGCGTCGCTTCAACAGGCATAAAATGAGACACCACTCACACCACTCTTACGCTAGGGCCACGTTGGCGGTATTCGGCTAATGACTTCGATGTGAGCAAGAGACGGAGCTATACAGGACGTCTAGTTCCATCTCTTTCCCACACTAAAACGGCTCGCCGAATGCCGCCTCCAATGTGGCCGTAGCATTAGCGACGAGGAATCTGTTTGAGACGAGAAAGAGATCCATGTCCATGCAATAAAGACGACATTCGCATAGTTTCGGTTCCGACGACGTGCCTAGACACAACGTCGGAGTATTCGCTTTTATTGTATGGACTTAAAATTGTTCTAGCTCGGCTCGAGCCGAGTCCGCGTCGATAAGTGTGGTCAGTCCCTTATGGTACTGTTTGAGTCACTCATGGTATGTAGGTACCTATTTGGAGATAATCTAAGTGGGTTTGTAGTTTACATTAAATTATTATAACACTAATATTATGAAATCGTTTATTTCATTGTAAAAGAGGAGTCAATTACAAACATCGATTTATAAGTGGAAATAGTAAAAAACTAACTACAGTTTTCGTTACGGTCAATCATTCATAATGATATAAAAAAATCAAATAACATTGCTTTAAATAAAACATACTATTTACTTCTTTCCTCTAAGTTCTGTTGAATAAAAAATCCGTACCCAAAATCATACAAACACCTGAATATTTTATTGTAAGTATTAATTACACTATTTATTACCTAGCTATTATTATATGACCTATTTTTATTTCCATGACTGTACTTTATTTAGTTACAAATTATACAACATGTAAAAAAATTTATATTAGGTACATTTACGATATATAGTAATAGTATGTGTGTGTGTGTGTGTAGTGTGTGTGTGTGTAGTGTGTGTGCGTGTGTGTGTGTGTTTGTAGTGTGGTAATAGTCACAACACTGCTTAACTGAACTCATACTGTCACTTACGGGATATCTTCCGTGATTATCAACTATTTTGAGCTCCCGATATTAATTAAGAGGTATAAAGAGAGATTAAAAAAGAGGACGAATTAAGAGGGTAGACAGATTTGTCTGCACCTAACAATTTATTTTCTATCCACCCGCATTCTCCAGACATCCCGCGCTCATGGCGCTTGCAACAGCATCTAAATATCGGGAGCTCAAAATAATTGATAATCACGGAAGATATACCGTAAGTGACAGTATAAGTTTAGTTTTAAACCGTGAAAGCTTAAAGCACATCTAAACTGCTTTTTAAAAAGCTGTCAGTGTCAATATTCCACAGCAATGATAACCCTGACAGCTATTGAACGCAGTTTAATGTGCTGATGTTCGCGAATTTAATTCTATTGAATATTAACACAGCCTCCATATGTACTGCAATCAGCTGTACATCTAAGTACCCATAATACTAAAATGGCCGCCATCTAATCCTAAAACATCAAACCCAACGATTCTCAGTCGCGGGTAAACTACATAAATTGTGCATCTTTGATGAACACTTATTATTCACTTTATTCATTAACTATAAATAAAAATATTAAAAAAATTGTTTTCGCCGGTATCGGGAACAGGGTCCAAGCTACCGGTGGACCATTGGATCATTTCATCATCATATTGTTCTTTTTTATCTGGATAGATCTTTTCCAAAGATATTCAACCATAAATATTTAGAAACTTTAGTCGATGCAACGCAAAAGATTGCTCATGGACATAAAGAGACCAAAGAGATTTAAAACACACATAGAGCGGACATTGGGAATATTGTCATACAATAATTTTCACGATGAATATTTTCGATTTTGACACACGAATGCTACCTGACCAGCGGGCGTATGACACTAGACAGACCGACTTGGATTACCATTTTCTTCGTCTTGTCCCGTCTATCGCTCGGAAATATTTGAATGTCTTTGTCGTGGACAGACTTCATATACCTACGACTGCACCGTTAAGAACAATTACTAACGCGAATGCAATTCTTAAGGGGTATTACACTCGGGTCGGCACAGTCTTTCATTCAGCTCGTGCAAATTTTGTTTAACACCGCGAAATTCCAGTTTTCTTACATTTTTGCAATTAGCAGGTGTGTCAAGTTGTATGTTGATTAAAATATGATTCGCGGCCGTAACAAATATGGCTTTACAGAGTTATAATCATTAAAATCATCAAACCCCTTGAAATAGTCATTCAATGGGATTAAATGAACTTAGAGGGTTGTATTGCTGATTTTAATGATTATAATTCTGTAAATACATGCGTATTATGGCCGCAAATCATATTTTATTCAACATACAGCGTGACACTGACATGCAAATTGCAAAAAAAATCTAAGATAATTTGACTTTGGGGGACTATCCTGGCGCTTCCCCCTCCATCATCACCAGCCCAGCCTTTTCCCAACTATGTTGGGGTCGGTGTCCAGTCTCACCGGATGCAGCGCTTTCCCTTAGTGAATGCTTAAATATACACTGTTGGCATTCAAACTTTAGCTTCCAGCAGTGCCTTTTCATTTATGTGTCGTTTTGCATGATTGAGGCTAAGTCTATGTAAAAATGTAAATAGAAACCAAAAGTATAGTAAAAACAAAATTATATTTTGTTCACTTACAATAAAAAATGTACAATAAATAAAATCCGAAAAACTATGTCACAATTGGGAACTAATTTGCGTATTCACTAAGCGACCAAATAATTCATTAATTATTTTATTAATAAAAAAATCGCTCGTTCCATGCATTTTGCAGAGCCTGTATATTAAACCCTTTTGAGAGCAGAATTTTTAGGAATACAATAGTTCCTATGTCGCGAAGGTGCTCAACTTCGTTATAATGGGTGTAAAAAGACCCTTCACGAAGCCGAAAGGCACCTGTTCTCCCCGTCATTGCGAACATTTTTTTGTTCTGGATCATACCTGGGAGGACCTTCTAGTTACAATTTCAACTTTTTCCCAAGTTTTTTTTTTACAAACTTTTGATGTTAATTTTTTTTTTTACCTTTACTTTAAATACCCCCCAAGACAACTGTACTATTCAATGCATTCATCAGCACAATGTTTTAGTATGTTACATTGAGTCCTACCGTAAATCGCGTTTTCCAGCAATATTTTTTGCGTAGAATGACTTAGTTCGATATACTGTGGCTTCGTGAAGGGTCCGTTTACACCTTGTATAAGGCACTCTTGTGCAAAATTTCATGCTTCTACACCTAGCAGTTTAGGCTGTGCGTTGTCCATCAGTGACCACATGAATTTAAGATGTTTTATTAAATAAGTAAAAGCAAGACGCAGTAAAATGTCCGTAACATATTAAAAGTTGATCATAATCATGTGTTCAATAACCCTTTTTGGATTTATTTCAATTAGACCTTGTAGAGTAAGGCTGCGTCAACGCACCCTTACATTCAATCACCTAGTAAGTACGCATCTAAATTCCCAAATCTTCCTAAAGGCCTCCCGTTCCTCACAGAAGGTGCCCTCGGTAGCTGCGCGGAGTGGGGAGGAGATATAGCCCCCAATGTCTTGAACAATTTTTTTTTTGTGAATGGCATCTCGCTTGTAAACCTAGGAGGTTGTCGTCTGCTTAACTGGACTATCCTGTGGGTGCCTTGAGTGTAAGGCTTCCAGCCAGGGCTACAACCAAAATGATAATACTACTACTAATGATGATACAATATTTTACTTTTTTAAATTCGACAACCGCAATTCTGGACTGATTTTTCGCAGGCAACTCTATACCACCGTGTTCAGAATAAAATAATCTTTAATTTCATTTAAATTTCATTCAATAAACAGACCGTTGCAAAATGCTAGTACAGATTTACCTGTTTATACCTGGCAACCTGATAGTTGTGACCGGAAAAGAATAGGCAACCTAACGTTTGCATATTCTATGGGCTTCATACTTTCGATTGGTATAGAATTTATCTAATAATCATACCGGTGAAATGTTTATATAATATGAGCATTAAGCTGACACAATTAAGGTTCATTTTTGAGCGTCGACATTTTTCGTTCCAGGATCCGGCCATAGCATGTCAGTCGTCCGCTGACGGCAACACCCCTCCCGCACCGCCCCCTACCTCAGGCACCGTCTCAATTAAACGGTAGGCCTATAGTAAGTAGTTTGTAAAGCACTCCGGCACGTCATTTCTTATACGCTCATGTTTAGCGGCCTGATCTTTCTGTGGTCGTGTAGACAAGGAACTCGGCAGAACTTGCATCCGTCATACTCGAAGGGCACTTTAGGTAACTGAGCACCGCAGGAGAAACAACGTTGTTCGTGTACGGGAACTTGCTTCTGTGAAATAAACAAAACTATTAAATTATATTATAGAACGCAATGGTCTTATTTTATTTAATATCTTTTTCTCTCTTACGCAATGTAAAGGCAACTAAGGCGATGTTATTACTGCGAAAATAATAACAACCTTGCACTCGTACAAACAAAGTCTAAAATAAATAAACTTGACTTTTCCGACGTGAACTTTCCAAAGCGACAAAAAGTTCGCAGTTCAGTTAAATTTTTGACCTTATATCAAAGCACCAAGGGCGATATTTAAACGATTCTAATGCATAACTACACTGCTAGTCAATTTAAAATGGCTAGCAGTGTAATGCATTAGAGTTACGTGATCGTACCTTCTTTTCATCAGAAAGTAGTAAGAAAGCGTTCGCCTTCAGTTTGTCTGCCTGCTTCTCTTTCTCTCGTTGCCGTTTCGCCTTTTTCTGCTGAGCTTTCTTCTCTTTCTGCTGTTCTAGCTGCTCGGCTGTCACCGGCCCGGGGATTTGGGACTGGAAGAGGAAATATAATTTATTGGTTAACTAACTGATACAAGGGAAATAGAATTGGCCATGTGGTCGGAATATACAACAGAAATGCGATAAACCGTTGTTTATCGCATTTCTGTTGCTTCATTCGTCAAAAATCTTTGATGAACACAAAGTAGCTTGGGATGTTTTTGCTGGCGCATCAATGGGATTGTTAGGAGGACGCTGCTGGTAACCATTTGTGAAAATGTCTGCGGAAATAGCTATCAAAAAACAAGATGGCGGATCCATACAGAACTGTATTAACTAAGATCGAGAGTACGCAACGTCACAGGAAATCGGTTTATATGAAGTTTGAGTTCTCTTACCTAACGTGGATGAAACAAAACAAAAGATGGCGTTGTCTTTACTCATGTGCCTCGCTGGCAATAACACCAAGGCGTTACTGGCCTTTCTCGGGGAACTGGGGTGGATCGAATGATCGATTTTCCCACCCGTGTGGAAAATACACGTTTTGGACTTGGAATTGTGGACACCAACCCATTATACAATACAATACCCAAGTGCCTATAACCTGAGCAGTATTTTTTATAATAAAATACCATTTTTAAATTGTTCTGATGTATTGAAAGCACACTATTACTTTATCATACCTTAGCATAGTTATATTTCTCAGGATTTTGCGCCTGGAACATTCTGAAGGCGATTCTGGTGTCCGCGTGAGGCGTTGCAGCGTATGGCGTCTGAAGCACGTTGTTCTTGATGCACGGGTCCCCGCCCGCCGACAGGATCTGACTGTACCAGGTAATCAGGTCAGGAGTGAGCAGCAGCGAAAGGTGAACATTATTATTTATAATATAACATCACGCCTGTAATCCTCGAAGGGTTGTTTAAGTCCAATACAATAAGCGAGCCTATTGCCATCAACAGGGCACAAATGCAGACTCCGTAGCTGCTACTGAGAAATTCCTAATTATTATTTATTTATTTGATTTAATTATAGACATATTGGAATATAATTAAAAAGTAAAACAAGCTCGGCAGTTATACGGTAATCTCACAATACTCCAGACATACAGACAAGATCTACTTCCATTCGTCCGCGATCATCAGATTTAGCATAGCATCGAAGAGTGTTGAGCGCAGAGTATGCTAGGCATCGGAGACTGTATTCCGAGTGACAGTTCGATCCGAGACTTGGCAAACAATCTATGGCCCCTCTTCGTCGCTTCGTACGAGATGAACTATACAATTCGGTTTTAGCATATAACGTTAAAACTTATTTTCAGTGTTTTGTACAATTTTGCACTTTATATCACTTTCAATAAAGTGTTTTATTCTATGTCATCGGAATGCTCTGTTACCACCTCGTTGGTCTGTATGAAGCCTCAGAGACTCAAACCCAAAGACCGTATTAATAAATCTACTTACGTGACCATATCAGGTTTAGCGGCGATGGCCGCTTTGTGCAAGGCAGTGTTGCCATCAATTGGATCTTGTGTGTTGCACGCGGCTTGAATGTCCCCCTCCCATCCTTCTAGGATCGGCTCCAGGGTGAAGCTGTCCTTGTCAGAGATACTTCTCCACATCTGGTGAAGATATGGTGAAAGTATATAAGATAAGATTGATGAATGAAATTGCGACTTTTGAGAAATAAAACATCTGACTTTAACTTTGATGGAAGTATGTGTTGAGCTAAAAAATGGTTTTTAACGGCAGTAGAGCAGTGAAATTTTAGCAGTGTCCTTGAATGTAGTCATTCATTTATTTTGTCTTAAATATTTTTTATAAAAAATAATGTTTGTGTTTGTTCGAACGAAACAATCTCTGGAACTAGTCGGATTTGAAAAAATCATTTTGCTTTTGATAGCCTAATTCTCGAGGAAGGTTATAGGTTATTTTTAACATCAGGCTACGACACTCAAAAGCCGAGGGGCGGGTGAAAACGCGGGCCACAGCTAGTACTCTACAAAATATACCTATTGCTGCTTTTACTAGAACATTGCAGTATGTAAAAGTCATGAACGTGACAATAAACCAATGCATAAAATAAAATATTTACATTCGGCACTTCGGCTGTGAAACAAACGCAATTACTTTTTAATACCTTTCATTGTTCACATGCATAAAAACGATAAAAATTAAAAACTTTTACCAAAGAGTAAAACTTACCTTTTTAACACTGGCAGAAATTTTCACGGGCGCTTTCTTAACTGTCACTTGCGTCTTCTCTTCTACCTTTTCGACCTTCTCAACCTTTTTACTAGGTTTCTTTTTCTTCTTCAATTCTTTCTTTTCCACGGTTTCCGTGTCACTGTCCGTGTCGACACAACTGGCCAATGCACAATCATTAAGGAGGTCCTTCCTTGAGTTTGTGATGACTCCATTACTGCTTTGTTCGGATAGGGTCTTGATCCAGTCTGGTGGGGTTTCGGAGTCGATGTAGCAAGGACCTTCGTCTTCGCTTGAGGTCACTTGGGTTGGTAACTCGCGGGGGGCACGCTCTCTGTAATATGTTATATGCAATTTTGTAGTCATGAAGGTGAGGGAGATAGAAATTACTTACATTAATTGATATTGAGTGGTATTTAAAACGGCAAGGTGATGTCCAATGGTCACACGTGCTTATGAACAATTAATGGTTTCAGCTTGCTACTTATTTATATTCACACCATACAAATGGCAAGCAATATTTTTTTAGTTTTTTTCTTGCAATTTTTATACTGAAAATGAAATAGTATAACGTTTTAATCCACTCAATTTGGCAACTCTTCAATTTCATTATGTCGAGTAGACATTCCTGTCTTGCAGAAATAAATCATAAAGTCTTCCGCCAGGGGGGATGATGTATAAGATTTCCACTGCTCTTCTTTTCTACCTGATATAACCAAAAAAACGTATTCCTACCTTGATTTCGCCCTGTCATGGACCTTAGCTGGTGGTTTCTGTGCTTTTTTGGCGCTCTCTGCGATACTGATGTCGGAGCTGGTCTTCAACGGTGCTTTACCGCCCGTCACCGTTAGCAACGCCTTTTGGAAGTCTTGCAACGTATCTGTGGATTACAGTTTATTTATTTAGTAAACATCACACCTATAATTCCAAGAAAGTTTAGGCAGAAGTGTACCTAATTGTACACCCACATTTCGCCGATTATGTCTAAGTCCTATGTGAGCCCTACCAGCAGTCCACTGCTGGACACAGGTCTCCGCAATCAACGCAATTCATCTCGATTCTCGGCAACTCTCATCCATCTGCTACCAGTCACCCTGCGAAGATCGTTCCTAGTCCTACCTTACGTTTGCCAATTCGCGGTCTCCACTCAAGAACACGGTCATCGGTTCTACGGCTAAATATGAAATTCTAATATTAGATACTACATATTATATACAAGTTTCTAGGCTATTTATTAATTGTGACACTGGCTTTGATATCGCCTGATGTCTACGAATTCTACGACATAATGGACACACACTCAGAAGATGCAATATTTTACACCATAAAAATGCCATCAACTCACCATACACTTCAATGCTGGATAGAGTCTGGAACACCCTCTTCACCTCCTTGAAGGTAGGCTTTCTAGTCGGGAAAGGCAGTTGCCTGAGCCTTGGATCCTCTTTTCTTAAAGGCGAGGGCTTCCCGAAGATCGCAGCCTGGTTGATAGCCCCAACAGCACGGTAGAACACCAGCGAACAGCCTTTTAAGTCGTCATTCCAACTTACTAGGATGTTTTGGACATGCTAGAAAAACAAATAAGATTTGTAAGAACATAGAAGTATATTCGTAGAAGGATCTTTGGACACGTGGTACGAAGTGAAACGTATGCCACCATTTTGTTTTTTTCAGATCCTTTTAGCTCAGTAGCATAGATCCGTACCACAGATTTCGCATAGCATCTACACATACACAGGGACAATCAAACTGAACAATTTTTTCATGAAACCAATATCGTAATCGCAGAAAAATCATCAGCCATACAAAACTTCAATACCTACTCGACCCAAATGTGTGGGATAGCTGACATATTTTTCTTGATTACGATATTGGTTCCATAGAGAAAGTTAATCAGTTTGATAGTCCAAGTTACACCCTTAAATATGATCACGGCGTTCTGGTACACGCAGAATTTCTTCTGAAATGAAACAACGGAAGAAATTGACTTTTTTTTCTTTTATTTTAACATATTTTACATACATACATATTTTACGTGCATCACACATATGACACATATACGTGCAAACGTGCAAATACATTAATTTGTTTACACTCGTGCATGCAACATTGACATATAAATTATGTTAATACAGGATGGGTAAGTAAAATTAGTTCTTGGACAGTAGTGGTAGTTTCTTTAATTTCCAAATAAAAATTTAAAACTCCGAATTTTCCCACTTGAATACATTTTTAATCATAATTCCAATGATTGTTTCCGAAGTCGAAGATCTGGAAATACATTCTAAAAATTACACAATGATTTTATCCGAAAACTTCTCAAACCGTTTTCAAGAAAACAGTTCAGACTTAGAAAGCCACCCCAAATTAATTTGCCTGTTAAATCTCAAGGCATCCAATCTTAAAGGGAAGTAAATAGACTGACAAAAGCTGCGACTAATAGAAACAGACATCTAACAAAAAGCAGTTCCATCCACATGTTACGCAAAGTCTAGAAACATCGATCGTGCGATGGCTGTATAACCTTATTGCATTGGAACTGTATACACCGTGCATTGAGTCTGTAAGAAAAACCGCCTTGCACCTAAATTTTGAATTTGGAGAGCAGGAACAAAGGTTTCCTTCCAGTTGAAGTGTCCAAACAGCCAATAGCCAAATGATTCTTCTCGTACAAATATGCACGGTGGATATCATTGCATGGAGCGTTTTCAATAAACGAGCATAAAGTAACGAATCCAGCCAGTCTTGAAGGTGTTGTCATTCTTTTACGCTCGCTGCGTGCTCACTTCTTTCTAACACTTACTCATACCACTGGCACGTTTGAAGGAAGCGTCGTCGCACTTACCATCAAGAATTCCTCTTTGTTGTACTTAAAGCGCCTCAAGATTTGGCCAGCCATCCGAGGCGCTTTGGTAGTCTGCTCCAGTGAATAGATGAGTGAATGAAATATGAATGCTGACATTATTCAGTATTACACTTTATATTGTCGAACTAGCTGGCCTCTAGATGATTTGCGTATATTAGCGCCTTAAGATGCAGCGCCGTTAAAATAAATATAGGTATGAGAGGGTACCATAAGGTTACTTGTGGAACACCCATTGCTAATATTCTATAAATAGTGTACTCATTTACCTGATTAGGGGTTGGGAAAACAATAACCACAAGCAAGCCAAACTGTTCCCATAACTGTATGTGTTAACTTTGTTAGGCAATCCAATTAAAGAAAATAACATATTTACACTCCGGGTCACGCAATATGGTTAAGTGAACAAGCCAGTAAACCAAATAGAGCAGATTTGCGATAAGTCTCCCATAAGGCCTCAGCAGTATTAATATTTTGCAATAATTAAACTAAGTATATAATATTTAGCTGTTAAATCTTAAGAGCTATAAATATTTCAGTATTACATATATTGCTGGTATCGATGTTTTCAGGGGGCCTAATATAAAAGCATGTAAACATGGTTATAATAATTGGACCAGTATACAATTGGCCTATAAATATGAATCTGCTTACCACAAAACAATTGAAAACTTTTTTGCACTTGATATCCAAAGGTTACCAAAAAATGCAATAATTATAAATCATCAACATTCCAAACAATTGTCTAAAATTAGTAGCTAATGTTAATCGATTTTAATCAATAAACAGAATTGGACCTAGAATGGAACCATGTGGGATGCCTGTAGCATCTGGTGATCGTAGAACATCCATTGTTGACGTTATTCTATTTGGGTTCATGACAATTGTCACTACAGAGAGCTGAAAAATACAGGTTGGAATTGGACATACCATTGAGGAATATCCTCGATTTACCTCATACTTTTGTCAGTCGAATGGTGTAAAAGGCAGTTCTGCGGTCACTAAAAACCCGGAGGGTCCCTAATTATACTACTACCTTAGTTGAAAAAAAAACAAAACTATGACTAATACCATCTATTTGAAAAAGCCAGCAAACAGTTACATTGCTAAGTCGCACTTACCGCAAGGAACTGCTCTTGGTTGTATCTCCTCAAGCTTGAACCTGCTGACTTCGGGGCATTGCCTGTCTGGTCCCTGGTTGCTTGTGCCATCCCTTGACCTCTCCGCGTGGTGTAAGAGTGAAGGGTCTTGTGGATAGCATCGCTACCGCCGGTAAAGATGCAGCCAGCGAAGTGACCACCAGAGACCATGACAACAGCCCAGCGCCCGAAGCCTGGGCTCAAGAGTTCTTTGACTCGACGGGACCACACGTGACCCTCGCCATCCAGTGACATTTCCTCCTGAAATACATGTCTGGTTAGAAATAAGTATGATGAAGATAAATAGTGAACTACCCACAGAAAATAAAATGGTGATGACGTATTATCTATTAGGCCTCTTTCATTTATAGGTATGTAGTTTTTTTTTCTGTAAGCTTAATATCAGCAATCACTATCACAAAGTACACATTTATTTAGATAACTTAATCACAGCATGACAATGCTACAATTACAGGTTAAGTTAATATTAACACATTACCTTCCGATGATGAAGCAAACAGCGGTAGATGCAGAACACTTGACCCTTGGGGTTAGTGTAGAAAGCTTTGCAGTGCCGAGTGGCTGCTGCAAATAACTCTGTGGCAGGGGTGTTGGGGTTCTCATCGCCGTCCGAGTCACTGGCAGAACTAGAACTTTCACCTGGAAGAAATCATTTACAAAATGTTTACATTGTGTATTTTGAGGCCAAATTCAAAAGGTTTCATGATTATGAGAAATAGTTTTTAAAAGAACAGCAAAATGCAAGTTACCTTAGAAAACAAAAGGATGGCATGGGGGTTGCTTGCTTTTTTGATTGTAAAGGTATAACCCTGATGGACAGATCTTTCTTTATCGTGTGGTTAGTTCGTAACCTGGTGTCAGAGTTTTTAAGCCGCCCATGGGCCTCTGACTTGGCTTTACATGCCGTCAAGAAATATCTCTCAGGCATGCTGGTTTCCTCACGATGTTTTCCTTCACCGAAAAGCAAGTGATAATTATAACATACGCACATGAATCCGAAAAATCAGAGGTGCGTGCCTTGGGTTCGAACTCGAGACCTATGACTTGGCAGTCCGACGGTCACACCACTAGGCTATCACTGCTTGCTGCTTGCTGATGGACAGATGAAGACACAGGACAGGACAAGACACAGACAGGATAGATGGATAGGTGTAGACTTATTAAACCCAGTACAAGCAACATGTTGGACAATCGCCTCCAAAAAAGCAAAAAATAAATGAAGGAGTCTTAGTTCTACTAACCTTGACGAGAATTATAGTCTCCTAATGAAACAGGTTTCCTGCCAAACAGTTTCCTCTTCAGGTTATGTGTGTGCCAGTGGTGTTTGTAGTGGGCAGTTTGTTGCGCTCTGGTTGTGAATGGACCGACACCACAGCATGAGCAACTGATGCCATCTGACCCACGGAGTGTAAGTGCACTGAGGCGGGTCATAACACTCTCTTCGTCCACTGAAATAAAGAAAAGTAATAAGTACAAAGAAGACATTTATTTGCACTGTACAAGACTAAATAAAAAAACCCCATAAATAAATCAAGACTTTAAAAAAAGACAAACAAAAAAACAGGCAATCTTAAAAAATGCATACTTTTGTTAATAACTATGACATAATAATGAATCAATAATTGCTATTTCGCTGACAAATAGTTTTTAGTATAAGTATGTGAGCATGTAGACTATAAATGGCAGCAATTTACAATGCAATTTATTTAACGCACATTTTACAAGAGTGTTAAAAAGTTTTCGTCACTGTTTATAAGTAGATTGAAAATTGTCTTATTTAATATAATATGAAATCTATACATGAAAACACAGTCTCAGCTGCAGACATCCTAATTATGGTATAACCACCCTGGCTTGACACGGGTAGCACTAATCTATAGCCAGGTGACTTCTGATGTATGGATCAAGACGGTCTTGTGCTTAGCAGTTATCTATAGGTGCGATGGGCATCAGTTTAATAAATATGGTCAGATAGGCAGCCTCTCCATGTTAAATACTGATGTTCCGCTGCATCCAGTTAGACTGGAAACTAACCCCATGTGGGTAAAGAGATATTGATGATCTTGTTTAGAATTAATGCTTTTAATTTGTAGTGATAATGTCAGTGCAATATTCTAAATAACATGTTTAGTCACAGAGAAAACCCAGAACTGAAAAAACTACAAGTTATGTCATAATCGTATCCTGTTTATGACATAACTTGTATTTTTTTCGTAAAAAGGATAGTATGATCAATGAATGCATGACTAAATTAAATATTATTGATGTTATTTGATTATTACACACTATTGCATGTTACAACTACGGAATATATGTTATGAAATAACAGCAATGGGTTAGATGCAGTATTATCATTCACAATCATCACCTTGGCATGAATATTTTCTTACACTTCACATTAAATTTCGCGGTATTTTGTATACATTAAGTAAGGTTTAACTTATTTTGACTTACCAACTGCTGGTGGGTCCGTGAGCATGCAATGTGCAACTTTAGCATCTTTAATGAGTTTCTCAATTTCATCTAAATCATAGGTTTTTACGATTTTACTGCGAATGCACTCGGGCTTAGACGCCATTGTAGGTTATTTTTTTAATTTACTTTTCAAATCAAATACACTCCTTGTTTACAAGCCAGCCACAACGTGGCCACAACCAAGAATGAGTAATGAGTAATAGGTAATATTGTGCAATAAGTTCAGGATCGTGCTTGTAAAACCGTAATTTGTGTTTTTAATTACATTTTGACACTTGACAGTTTTGTTCAATGAATTTTGACCATAGACAATTTTGACGATGATTTTGACTTGACTGACACACAAACAGACAGTGCTGCCTCATTTAATTTCAACTTTACGTAAAAGTCTCACGGTTATAATTGATTTTATGCTTTACTAGCGATGCGCCTCGGCTTTGTTCGGTTCACGGGTGCAATTTTGTGATGACTTATCAATATTTTCTTTCATACAAACCTTGTCCTGGCAGTTTAATTACGAACACAACAAAAAAAATAGCCAAATCGGTCAAGCCGTTTTCAAGTGATGCTCCGTCATATATTTGGTAGTCGATTTTTGATCTATATAGATTTTACAATATAAAATTTAAATTCAGCTCTCCAATTAATATCCTTAACCTTAACTTGAACAAAAACACATTTCACAAAGTCATTGCGTACGTAAATTCCTGCATTACTTTAAAACTGTGTCGCAGCTATTAACGCGCACCTCCAAGAGGGAGACGACAGCGTTCCAGATACAAAAATTTAAATACATAGTTTAAATAGTCAGTATATCGATGTCTTTAAATTTTTTTTTCTAAGGATCTCGCGAGGACCCATTTTATAGATCGCGCGGAATGACCTTTTTTGTAAGTCGTGAGTGTAAGTCACGAGAGTCGATGTCTGCTGCCGATCCCCACAATAAAATGCCAGAATACTGTGAAAATAAGCATAGTAACATCAACATCAACTAACTGCCTCATTTTTCTTACTGCATATGCAGCTGAACCTAACCTATATGAAAGAGCGCCCCACTGCAATTTTAAATCGATAGTAATCCCTAAGAATACAGTTTCCGATATAACATCAAGTTTTTTGCCGTCAAGATTTAAATTTACACCCCGTTTGATATCGGTAAAGATAACTTTAGACGTTTTGTTCGCATTCAGTAAAAGATTGATAACTGCGAACCGTTTCGCGAAAACAGTTAGACTTTCGTTGACATGTAAAACATCCGTATCTTTTCTATCTATTTAAAATATTTGCGAATTGTCGCCCACAAATAAAATTATATCCGATAATTTGGCCATCAAATAAGGGAGATCATTAATGTAAACATGAAAGATGAAAGGGCCGAGAATTGAACCTTGGGACACGCCCATCTTGAGACCCGGAGGACGTAGCCGTCGCCCCATTTACATTTACTTTTTGCTGTCTGTTTTATAAATAGGAAAGAACAAGATCAGCAGCTTGTCCACGAATTCCGTAGTGGTTTAATTTACAGATCAGAGTTGTGGTCGACGCAATCGACGAAACTGAAAGGTACGTAGCATTGGGAGCAGTCACAAAGACGCATCCAAAATAGTTACTTAAATGCTAAAACAGATGGCGCTACAACGCAAATTAGGTAAATAGTCCACTACTAAGATTAAACACTAACTAGTACAGCTTGTGGTTTTTTATATATTCAAAACCTATTAGTTAAATTCATAACTACTAACTAATTAAAGGATTAGGTATTTAGTGTTTAGTCCTCACCATTATTTTAAATCTAATTTCAATCTACAGCCGATAGATGGCGCTACTTACACTTATTCACTGAACACCTTCCGCTCGCCTGCCGTGTAGCCTCAGACTCGCTCCTTTGCAGAGGAATGTATGGTGACTGGTAATAGTGACTGATACTTAAACACGTGATTGTATTCATGATAACTAACAACTTTCCCAAAGATCCATTAAATTAAAAGACTTAATCTCAAGTAATTAATTTGACTTGACTACAGACACGGGTGTTAGAGCGGGGGCACACGATGCGTTGCGGCGCCGCACCGCAAAGATTTCACCGTGTCAGCGGGCACACGAGCGGTGCGGCGCCGTAACGTTGTTATGTCGCAGCGGCGCCGTAGCAGCGTTGGACAGTCTGTTAATGAAAATGGATCGTAAAAGACGTCTGTTGTTGGCCCTACTATTACTATTGGCACTCATTTTTTAAAACCTCAATCACAATAAACAAAAATACTTAGAAAAAAAATCGAAACGAGCGAGCGTGTATCCTTCCTTGTGACGCAAAACAACTGAGCGGTGCCGCTCTGACGTCGCAACGCATTCACCCCTCCCCGCCTCGTCTTGGTGGTTGCAAGTCCGATGCGGCGCCGGAGCGCATCGTGTGACATGCCACAGATATTTCTATGTAAGACGACGCAGCGACACCGCTCCGGCGCCGCACCGCCGCCGCAACGCATCGTGTGCCCCCGCTCTTAGTTAGGGTTAGGCAGCTTCTTTTTTACGTTAAATAGATACTTAGGTAAGTCGATAGGTTAACTTGGAATTACACAGTTCATGAAATCGTAGTAAATCTATTGGGAACACCAGCTTTTCAACGAAAATACTGTGGGGCTAAGTACTAAAACTTTTACCTACTACCATGAATTCAGTAACACGATTATTTTATAACGTATCTGATGAAAAATTGTGAACGGTTACAATATAACGTATACATTTTCGGTAGTTGATTATCTTTCAATGTTAAATCGGTTTATAAACCGTCAGATTTCATCACACGTAATATTCAAAACCATCCCTGTCTAGTCAACTAAAGAATGACAGCCAAAGATAGCGGACGTGCGTTCCGTCGCCTAGTGTGAAGTGATTCCAGTTTACAATTTGTTGGTTTGTAATGGAAATAAAAAGTATATAAAAATAATGGGTTAAATTCTAAATGGTTGGTTACAGTTCGCAGTTTTCCGATAGTTTATAATCTTGCGAAATAGAGTAGGTATACACTATTTATGTTCTAGATAAATAATATTGGTCATTGAAATTTTCAGCCATTTATTAAAAGAGAATCAGTTGTTACATACATTTTCACCCAATCCCTCCATGTTTTCGTATTGCACTTACGTATGGTGGTCTAAAATCACTGTACTGAATCCTTGGTAAAAGTTTGTGCGATGTTGTTAAAACTGTCTGTGTATTTAAGAGTATTTATTAAGGTCTACCAATAACTGTTTACAATAAATAACAGTAACATCCATTGATTACTTTATACAGTGCAGCAATAACTTAAAGCTAACAATAGCTAATATAAGGCAAAAATTAAATTATGTTAATTGACAGTTCAGGTATTTACAATTCCATGTCAAAGCTATAATTCACTAGCGACCCGCCCCGTCTTCGCACGCGATTTACTAACAAGAGCTCCCTGCGCCACTTATAGAATCCAAAATTGTGTTTCAAGCTGGAACCAACTATACACATTCACAACATTTCATTGAAATTGGTTTAGTGGTTTCGGCGATTATAAGTAGTTACACGTGATTTTCATATACAAAAGTACCGACATCTGAAATAACAAAAAAAAACAAATTGCCTAATCAATCTCTCCTACGCACGGAGCTCCTACCGTACCTTTGATGTAGGTACTTAACTACCCACACGTATTAAGTATTACCGTAATCGCCAGCAGCACGCAATTGAAATTGGTAATAAAAAGCACATCGAATAGTCATTTCAATTGAACATTAATTACTTGATTTTACTTTAGGCTGCCTTTACGATGTGCTGAGCTGCGAAGCCATGGATAGATATAATATAATTTAGTGTACAGCAAAACTGATACACAGCTATTTCACAATAATTAATCCATTGGGTACAACGGCGGTCTTATCGCTGATAGCGATATCTTCCAGACAACTTTTGGATCATAAAAAGCTTATAGTAAATAAAACATTTTTAAAACTAGCTTTTAAATAAAGGTGTGACGTATTTTTTTTCCATATTCTTCTCATCAAACCCTTTTAATTGATTACCCATATCATGTGAGTGTATATAAAATAACTAGTCCGCCAACTTTAAAAGTCCGCCATATTGAATGATTAAGAATGGCGTCCCTAAGCTAACTATGCACTATCATCCAAACTTCTAACGTCTTCATGCAGTCTATGCATGTTCAGCTGTATCTGGTTAGACAGGAAGCTAAACTAGCTGACCCGAACAAAAAAAAAGAAAAAAGCAAAAAAAGAAAAGGCGCTAATTAGAAGCACAAGGGGTAAGATGCTGGTTTCAACGCTTCGTTATCTTAATCTCGAGTGGAAAGGTGGCCTAAGAATAAACTCGTCAGAAACCCACACAGGCTTACAGACATGAAAATATTCTTCCTCGTATTTATTTTCCTGCCGATCAATGCAAAGTTTCAAGATTATGAAAAGGAGAACTTTTGTGAAACCCTGGAATGTGATGAAAGTGCTGAAGAGAAAGTTTGCGGTGTCAAGTATGGAGACGAAGAGGTTGTATTCAAGCTGTTTGACAACGAATGTAAATTGTTGAAGTATGGGTGTCAGGTTGATGATAGTGAAAGTAGGTGCCTGTGTTTTTTTTTTCCATCTATTCGGTGCCTACGCTAGTAGATTAGAGTAGGTATGACTTTTTAAAAAGTTTTTTTTTTTCTGTTTAACAATACGCAATTGTTTTTCTAACTGTAAGTTTCTAAAAATATTTTTATTGTTTCGTTTATTCATTTTGTTCCTCATTTTTTAAATAATCCTATTTAAAATCAATATAAAAAAAAACAAATAGTAGCCCCGGTGGACTATTATTTTTATCGGGAGCAGGGTCCAAGCTACCGGCGGCGACAAGGGCTCCAGAGAAAGGAACCTCCTAAAAATATGAGCCACGTATAGTTTCCCCGAGTACTGCTTTCTGAATCAGGCCCTTGACCCAGCTGCCTCCTCAGGTATTGGCCGAGGCTCTTGGCAATTAAGCCATTGGCTGAGTATTTATATTTATTTATGAATGTCTAAACCGTTGCCTACCTACTCTACGTATTAGGTAGACCACATTCAAAGTTAGGAAAATGCTACAAACATTGCGGAAAATACTTTTAAAAGGACTGAAACATAAAAAAATAAGTTTCGGACGACGGCGGCGCTGCATTTAGCCCTACGTGGGGCACGCGTAGGGCTCGCTACCGGTAGCGAAACGAAGTTAGGACCTAGCCCACGGTCACAAATTGATCGAGATTTTTTTCCTATGTTTAATAAGTTAGGAGTAACTTGACTTTAAGAGCCGTAAATATTTTATTTAAAAAAAAATCGTTAGTTCGATATAATTATAATTTCTTTTTTTAAACTTAGTTAGCTAAAACTTGGTAATAGCTAATTAATTATAATATTTTTAATAATGAATGTGGTAAATGTTAGTTTAGTTGCGACAAGTCTTTCATTGGGACTGTCTATTATTGATTTGAGAAAACTTAAGTATGTAGTTTTCATAAAATTGTTGCAGAAAACAGTTTTAGGTGCTCGTTAAAAACCTATCAAATTAATAACATATAAACTTACTTATTCATCATCATCAAATGTGTATCTTTATGAATTTCAGATGTACAGTTTATAGACAACTAGCTGAACTAGCTGATTCGTACTATTTTCACCACTTGATAAAACATCGCGTTTTCTTTGTAAAGTACATCATCATCATTCTCCTGCTTTTATCCCAATTTATTCGGGGTCGGCGCAGCATGTCTTCTTCTTCCATACATCTCCATTACTCGCCATCTCATCAGACACCTCATTTCTTGCCATATCATCCGTCCACAGTTCATCCATCGTTTCTTTGGTGTTCCTATACTCTTATACCCATACACATTCATACTCAAAACTTTCCTCACAGCGTTTTCTTCATTCCTCCGCATCACATGCCAACCGATTACCACACAACTTTTCAGTCACCAGCCACTTTCAGATAAGGTAGTTTCTTTTTCTAAGTACCCATAAACCTTCAAAAAATATTTTTTGCGGCAAAAGAAGCGGTCAAACTACCAGACAATTAAATCCACTTTGGTTGTTTCATACTAGATTCGTTCATTATAGATTTAAAAGAAAGGTATTACGGAGAGGAAAATTGAAGGAAAAATTGCAGTATCACTTTTAAAATACTCGTTAAACTTAACTATTGTCTAGAAGCTTAAATACTTTTTGATGGAATATTGGGAGAGTCTTCTCAATTATTCAATCCTCTATCGAAGTCTCATTTTAAGCCTAACTCAATAGGCTTATATTTACACAATACCAGCCCTGTACACCCCCCGCAGCCTCGTTGCAATAGATAGAACAATACGGCATTGCGCTCCAGACTCAATCCTATTAGCAATATGAGAAGAACCAACGATTGTACACATAGACGTATTGAAGTTTATAAACTTTAAAAGTAAACAGTTATAACGTTATTTTAGTATAATAATTCGTTTGGAATTCCCTTGTGGTAGCCCAGAATCTGGATTTTCACGGTTGATTGTAATAGATTCGCCCACTAGTACTTAGACTTAAATATGACTGCCTCTACTCGATCTTTCGAGGATTACATGCGCGAATGATGATTATGACTCAAACAGTCATACAAAAGTCTTAAATAGAAACAATAATAACCATGAAAGTATTCAGCTGCATCCGGTTGGATTAGAAGACGACCCCATAGCTTGGCAGATGATAATGAATAATAACCATGATAAAATGTTCAGGCACAGTCAAGTTTATTTTCGATTAGACCCCTGAAAGGGCCCTTTTGAGGGTTCAAATTTAATGGTGGCACCTTGAACTTGAACTTGAATCTACGACGATCATTTCATCCCCTTTCCGACCCCTCGATTCATCGCTTCCTGTCCTTGTCCCTATTTGTTTAGGGGCTGTCGGATCTTATTCCGCAAAACTTTATTAGCCGTAGTACTTATCAGTGTTATTTTCTTTTTAGTCGTAACGAATGAAAAACTAGTATTTGAACGATTTACTCTGTTATACTTACAGTTAAATAAGAGACTTAAATAAACCTTAGACGAGGTCATTTAATTATAGAAAGAAAGAAAGAAAACATATTTATTAAGCACATGCCACAAATGCACACAACAAACAAATAAAAATAACATAAAAAAAACTTAAATCTACACAATATAAAACGTAAATTAAACAGAAAAAAAAAGATACAATATTGTGTGCCTCACGGCTGCGTAATTATCTACCTCTTAATCTGCCACAGATATTTTGTATGGCTTTCTATTTGCATGCCCTTATAATGTAAGCATGTACAGACGCCAGCACATCAAGCTACCCGAAACTGTCAAATTTTCCCAATCAATCTTGAACCTAATGCTTTAGCGATAAAGTTGAAAATCTATTTAAGAAATTTGACAGATTGTAGTAGCTTGATGTGCTGGCTTCTGTACATAGACTTTTCTTGTCACATGTTTCTCACTAAACACATATGTTCTTCCACCACATGTCCATACCACGATAATCAGTTTTGAACTCCTCAGTTTTTCAAACATATAAACTACCAATTTTAACGTCATGCCTTATCGCCGACATGTACATTAATTTGACGAACTAGGTATCTTCTTTAAAATGTTTTCTAGTAAGTAAATACAAGCACACATGCAATATAAAGTAAACAAGCTTACATTTGCAGGCAATTGTCCATTTTGGTACTTGACTTACTAATAATCCGTTACTTGTAACAGTTGTTAGTAAGCCGTGATTGCAGTCTGTACCAATCAACTAATATTATTGTATAACCACCTTTGTTCATAGGACACCCTAATGGAACTACAACCAGACGGCTAGGGGAGATATAAGCCCACCCATCTCCCCGTTGCTGAGGTAACAGACAGGTACAATATTGCCATCACTCCCTATTTCCCCCCGATTTAAAAACCCATGCAATATTAATTCCTGCGAGGTGTAGTATTGGTGAATTGGACTCATAACAATGCAATACGAGACGAAATACCACTGGCAGGCGTGCAAAATGAAATGTATTTTGTTGGTTTCGAAATTCGAAGGGGTGTTCGGACCATGGAAATATTTAGTACTATATTGTGTGGTGTAACTTAAACTCCTCGGTCTGTATTTGTTATTTTTTTTTAGTTTACCTTGTGTTTTGACGGTCGCGTAACCATAGACTCTATTCATGTTTGACAGGTTTCAATATTACAGTACCTGTAGTAACTGTGAAAGTACTGTGTACTGTGTGTGTACAAACATCAGGTAAAGTACTAACCAGTACTAACCTTACCTTATGTCTATATGATACCCTGTAAAACGTATTTTTTAAACAACAGTAAGAACAGCTTTGCAGTTTATTCGTCCAATTTTTCAGCCAGTGTTTGTTCTTGTTTCCATTCATCTCAATTTAATAAGCTAACACCTATGTAGGTAGTCAAATTCCGTTTATCCTAAATATGATGTTTATTGAGTTCGGAACGCAGACGGTGTCTGGAATGCCGACCCTCTCTTTGATATTATTATAATTTGCCCTCATTTAGCGGATGTATCTCTTTCTGCCTCTCCGAAACATTTGTCGGCCGTGAGTCATAGAGGGTGGAAAATACAAGTCTCTATTTATAGAGACGTTCGCGAGATTGAGAGGAAATGCCGCTTAATTAAAATAAGCTTACGTTTTTATTATAATAATACTGTGATTTGGTCTTTCTTTATTTGAATTTAAGTAGGTCATAGTCAAAATGTCATAAATGTTACCTTCTTCCATAAATATGTGTTTCTTTTGACCCTATTTTATATAAATGCATGTAATGTCTAATCATTTAATAGTGCCTTGTGTGTTGTGCCATTTATTTAATGTAAAGTATATAAACGATTTATTTAACTGTCGAGCTATGAGAGCATAGTTCTGGCTGACCTCTTTGTTTGGTTTCTCAAATGAACTTTATGCGAATTAATTTTCTGCATTCTAGAATGTGTTTGGAAACTTAAAATATAATGAGGTCAACCACGGCCTTGTAAGGGCAAAGCAAAATAATAGGAGAAAGGAAGCTTGAACATAAGTTTACACTATTATCGAAACAACAATAAATGTGCATTTTAACTCTGTTTTAGTTTTTCCGAAATCAATTTAGGACGGAGAAACTAGTTTTGTGACACATTGACATAATTCACAAGTGAGATAAATATAATATTTGTTTAAAACAGGGACGGTCGGCAAGAACAGCTTCTTGATTTCTGACAAGAACCTATTGCCGCTCCGGATGGCCATCGTTTTTAATCAGTGCCGCGGGCAATGTATTTTTCCGTCGGTATCCAACGGTGTTTTTTGGAAGCCGGAGCTTCTCCCAAACAAATAACTTGAGACTAACATAAACAGAGGCCATATTATTGCTCAAATTGAAAGACGGACAGTGTAAGCACACAAACGTACTGTGAAGACTGTGCTTTTGAGTGGATATCTTAAAATCCATTACTTTATTAGTAGATGAAACTTCAAGGACCTCTGGATGTTTAGTTGCGACTTTTAGTTCACGAGTCTGTCTTATGCCCGTTTGACTAACATTAGGCTATGCCTAAATGTCAGTTTACAAAATAAACTGTGACTAAACGTAATAAGAAGACTTTCGTGATGTTCGTATTGTATGGAGGAAGTCGAAACTAAATCAACTGCTCAATATCTACTTGTTAACATTTTACCGAATGGCTGAACTCGACTCTCCAAACTGGGTTTTCGAGCACCACTTGAATACAACCCTCCGTTCAGATTGAAAATTGAATTTTAAACATGGCTGCAGAGCCCTGTGTGTTATTTTGCGAGCATGATTGAGTCCGTATCAATAATATCTAAAACAACAAAACTTAATATCTCGATTCAATAGTGGGATTGAAGGATAAGCTAACTTCCGCCATCTTATTTTAATGTCAAAATAGCAGCCACTCATAAAATGCAGGTTTTGGGTGCAGTTTTTATGTGTGGCTTTAAAATTAAAGTTGTACTGGTCATCAGTGAGTAGATTCTGACTTCGATAGCTTATTATTATGTACATTATTTACAAACTTCTAGAAAAGATTAAAAATAAAAATGAAAATATGTACAATTATCAAAATGGGAAAAGAATTACAGGGCGTCCAAAAAATTCGTCCACATCGTTGTTAATGATTCTTTGGGCAAAAAATTAGTTAGATTTGATAGCTTAAATCTCAGAAACGTGACGCCTTAAAAGATTTTGTCCGATACAAGTCAAATAAACATAATTTCCTTTCTTTCTTCTTTCATTCTTTCCATACAATACTTGTTTGTATTGATGCCAACTACTGATTATCAGGGGTATTCCTCAAAGCGCAACCATGATCAAAAATATCGTTAATGAATCCATCATACCCATCTCTATTTTGAAAATTAAAGAATATAGTATATGTAGGTTAGGCAGCCCAAATAAATCAAACCATTTATTTTAAACCGGTGTGTTGTAAACTAAATCAACACAAATGTAGACGACAAGAGCTGCCATGCACCGCTAACTTCAGCCACACCGCAAATTCACAACCTCAACTTGGCAACAAAAGTGTTTATCAGTTGCCATGACAACGGTAGACAATCGGGGTCACAACCTGTTGCTCCGGACCCAAGTTGACTTGGTAAGAGTGTTAGCAACCTTGGGTTAATAAATAGGGGGGGGGGGGTTAAGGGATTTCCGCCAGATTACAGCGCATCGGAAACCGGGGTGATCCTCACTGTTTGTGTCTGTTTTAGTATGCACCCTCCTCACGCCTAAATTGCTGAACTGATTTTGATTGTAGTGGTTGTTATTAGCTTTTGTAAGGGGGCTTTCACTGTTTGGTGTAGCGTACTTAATAAAGCTAAGGTCTTTAAGAGAACTCTTACATTTCGGCGTTACGCTAATTTTGCAATTTACTTAAAAGGCGTACTACTAAAATGTATTCTATTAAGCACTGTTTTAAGCTTTCGCGGTTTATAACTAAACGTACACTTCACTTATGGGATATCTTCCGTTATTTTCAATAAATGTTAGCTCACAATAATTGAAAATTACGGAAGATATCTCGAAAAAAAAATTGAGTTTATATTCAAAAGGTTTAAATTCAACGACTTCACGTTCCCTGATAATGCCAAAATAATACCCACCCACGTGAGCGAAGCCGCGAGCAGAGCAAGTATCCAATAGATTCTACAATTTAGAAGTCCCAAATCAGTTCTTCGTGATTTTTTGCTTAAACATGCATCGGGAGAACGGTGATTACTAAATAAATAAATAAGTTATCTAAAATCCACCTCTATTATTATTGTAGTAGAGAAAACGAACTAATTTTAACAATGAATTGTATTTTCAAGCAACGAACGAAAAACATACAATTTCAACGACTTTACCTTGCAACTTCGCGTTTTTTTTTGTAATACCTCTCTTAACCTTTCGTGTGCCGGAACGTAGATCTACGCGAGACACAATGACTTTTCAATTGTGTCTGGATACTCGGCATACGAGTGGTTAGGTGGTAAATATTATAATCTTCAGAAATATCAGGTGGGTTAGTTCGCAACTGGCGTTCGTGTATGACCAGATGTATGAACGTGGACGAGGGTAAAGGATTCTGTAAGAATTGTAGCAGGTGGCGTTCTGTGGATTCTGCCTACCCCCATGGGAAAAAGGCGTTAGTTTATATTTGTATGTAAAAAAGTTTAGGCACAAAATTATATAAACTAATAAATAAAAAAAAATGTATGTGATAGTAGTTCCAGGCTGGACCTTCGATGTACAAATCCCCTTTAAGGATCTACATGACTTCACTCAGGTCTATGACTTGAAGCCTTTTGTACAAGTACCTATCTTTTGGATTGCCAAAACCGAACCGAAACAGTTTTATCAATACAACTTTGACAAATTAATGATGCTTGCCAACAACGACCCCTGTCTATATCCTTGTAGCATATCATCAATCCTGCTCTTATTCCAATTTATTTGGGATTGGCTTACCATGTCCTATTCTTCGGTCTTCCATACTTTTCTAATACTCGTCACCTCATCAGACACCTCGTCTCCTAACATTGTAGTATATTAAAAATACAAACATGATTCCATGTTCAACTGAACGTAATAAAAGAGCTTACAAAACTGTGCCACAATTACCAACAGTCTACCGATCGATATTTGCAACGCGTCAAATATTTAATGGCACTGGCGCCGCCGCCGAAGCACCTAATGCGCCTTATGACGAATATTTTATGAATTCACCACCGTACTACCTTCTCTAACATTTTTGCAGCTTACGGCATAATAACTATGAAACATTGTAGCACCAATTCAACGTCACAATCGGAAAACATCGAAAGTGTTAAGTTTGAAAATACCTGTACCGACTGTATTGAGGAAGGTGACCCAGTGTGTGGCATCAGACAAGATGGCGCAGGATTCAAAATAAGAACATTTGACAACGAATGCCAGCTCAACAAATATAACTGTGACGGGGACGTACAATTTACAATGACTGATTATTTTATCTGTTCAAACGATCCAAAGTCAGAACATGAAAATGAAGAAAAAATTCAAATACACGATCAGGAAGAATTATCTACAACACCCGTAGTCAATGAAACAGACAATCCCGTTAAATCCAGAAATCTTGTGATAGTAGACGGATCGCTGTTAAACCCTCGAAACATCAATGAAAGTATCAGACATTTCTTTGCCGCAACGCACGTTCTAGATCTACCACTGAGGAACATGCAGCCGATGTTGAACGAGTCTACACGAAGGAGATTGATAAAGGTCTTCGGCCCCATCGTCGTGTATAGACCTTGGGTCAATATACCGAAGAATATCAGCGATGATTATGATCACAGGCCTACGTTGTCATCCTGCTATCATAAATGCCCCACTGTAAGTAATATAACTTCATATAATTACATGAAACTAGGGACACAATAAATAAGTCTATAATGAATCGATGGCTAACACCATCTCCGGTCCCCTTTTAACGCTAGAGCGGACACGGATATCCTGCAAGCATGTTGATAAAATTATAACGATTGTACGGATATTTAATTATATCGAAGAGCAAGCAAGTCACATCCTTGAAACCTGCAGGTAAATACATAACTTCGTTAAAACGCTACAAGTTTCCATAACATGGAGCTGTTGTTCTTAAAATAGTTACTTTAGCACGCAGAAGGTTTAACTAACATACAGGGTGTAAACGGACCCTTCACGAAGTCGTCAACCAAGCATTATGTACATGAAACTAAGTCACCCTACGCAACAATTATTGCTGGGAAACGACTTTTTTTTTTGAGGTGAAAAATCATGTTTTACGGTAAAACTCAATGTATGAATGTAACGCACTCAAAACTTGGTGCTGATGGATGCTTTGAATAGTAAACGGGTCATGGAGATAATTAAAGTAAAGTTAAAACCTTAAAAAGTAGTATTTAAAAAAAAACTTGTGAAAAAATTGGAACTTTGACCTCCAATATCTCCGTAACTAGAAGGTTCCCAGGTATGGTCTGGAACAAAAAAATGATCGCAATGACGGGGAGAATAAGTGCCTTTCGGCTTCGTTAAGGGTCTTTTTACACCCTTTATATATCGAATAATTGTAATCTATATAAAATTTTAAAAGTCAAAGTATTTAATAACGGTGATCTGAACAATAATCAAACGATTAAGAAAGTTACAGTACCTTGAATTTTCCGACGACTCCAAAATAACTAACATACACTAGGATTCTAAAATGCTGTAGATTGTTGTTAAGCCGACACCGTAACCAAAAAGGGCGTATCTGCGCAAAAAACTTAAAGAAAAATAATCCTCTTAACAGAGTACATCTAGTACGACAATTTTTGATCCATTCCCTTACCCAGATGCGCCCCTCTTATTTACGACGCAGTATGGAAAACAATTTTAATTACTGCCTCACAAATTAATTTATCCAATCTGATTATTGTGATGTGGCGTGGCTACTGCATGGTGAAACTAAACGCCGCCGGCTGCACGCAGGAGAAGGGATCGTATATTGTGTGCCAGAAACAGACAATCAGTTCACAAACTGACGTTTCTAATTGGATTTTAATCGTAACTCCTGACCAACGCATAACCTGACAAATGAATAATTTGTCATTAATTTGAACGAATTAATGAGAAATTATGTATGTGTCAGGTCTATACTCTAATCGAAAACTGCGGGCAGTATGTTAGGTGTAATCATCGTCATACACATTATGTTCAAATCTGTGTAGTTTTTCCTCCGATGACTATCTCAGAGAGGCAGGTTCGTCATAAGAATTGGCCAAGATTTTGTCTGTACTTTAAAAGAGACTTGAGTTTATTTCGGTATTTCTTGGCAGCTTAGTTGGACAGGAAACACCGACATCTATTTATAAAACATAATTTAAAGGTTTTTATAACTAATGAAAATAAATTACCATAATTTAGCTAATTATAATTTCTATAACATTTATCACCGTTGTGCGTCGCGTCGACTAGACAAAAGTGACTAACTATCGACTATTTATTTTCGACTAACTATCGACTAGTGTGATCATAGGCAGCAAAAGAAACAGTTGATCGCCGACTCTCTAGTTGCTCTAGACAAGTTGTTAACCCCTAATTGGTGATGTGGGGTATTACATACCCCAGCGCATCTTTGAAGGTTTAGAACTTATTAAATTCAGAATTTCTCGTCCCGTAAGCTTCATAAAAACTTGTTTCCTTTATGATGAAGTATCGTAACAAAATACGAAATACATGCAAAATCACGAGCAGTGATCGTGATATTGCATGTATTTCGTATTTTAAATAAATAAATATGTTTTCTTTCTTTCTTATTTATATGATCTGGGTGTCACGCACCCCCAAGCGACCGTTTTCGTAACTATTCAGGCGTGATCAAATGAGGGTTAATTACTAGCTCTTCTTCTAGCTAATCGTCGGCGATTGGACAGGTATCTTAATACATAAAACAATACCTTTTTTTTCCAGAAATGTCCAGACACATACACCCCAGTGTGCGGGGTGCCCGGCATTGCGGCTAGGGAGCCCTCACTCATGTTCCAGAACCACTGCTACATGGACGTAGCGCAGTGCAAGATGCACAGGGAAGACAAGAGTGAAACCGCTGAGAGCTCAGGTACCTATACAATAATACCAGTTTTTTACTGTCCCAGTGCAAGGCATTGGCCTTTATTTATTAATTTAACACTTCAAGCACAAAGTAATGAGGCGGACTTAATGCCGTAGGAATTTTGTACCAGTCAACCTTTCGGTGTTGCAGTGTTTCTGAAAATAATGACAAACTAAAAGGATATATAAATTACTACACTACATATTAGTCGAGTGCAATCAGACAATAAGGTGGAACGAAGTTTATGGTGGTCGGATTTTCATGGGACTTTTTTTATTGAGTTCCTAGAGGAGTGGAAAAAAAAGTTTAAATAAAATTCGCCGCTTGCTTTTTATTTTGTGTTTACATTGGAATATTTTTTTTTCGTTATGATTTACTTCAAATTCAACGAATTCATGTTGTGGAGTATAATATAATAGTGTGACCTGTGTGCATCCATTAAACGCCAATTTGGTCTGTTTCATTGTTCATTGTTGGCGATGTAATGCACATTTCAAGTATTCTTTTTTTTCCTATTTTCTGCAATTATTTCTAAAATATCGAGTTTTAAGACTAAGATTTCTTTTGAAACTGGTAACTGATGCTTGCACATCCGGGTGTGTGAAATGTAAAAAGAAATTTCACACACACGGTTGTAAAACATTTACACGGATACACTAAAATAAAAAGACAAACAATCCCCATTGTTACATTAACGTTGTGACGAAACTGCCAGCTTGAATTTACTCGCGAACTTTAATTTTAAAAGATATACGATTGGTTGTCATCCTGATTTCCTGTGAAACGCATTCCACAGAGAAATAGACTGGACGAAGGATGATCGATGAATGAAGTCAGTGCGGTGATAGGGACATTTTTTTAATTAATTTTTTTATTAAGGATTGGAAATCATCAAATAACTCCTCCCGCTCTGGGTGGAGTGGGAGGGAGTGTCAGACTTTTACTGACTAAAACCCATCCATGTTCCTTCTTTGCCCTTTGTGTTCCAGGGCAGCGGTATCTCTTTCGAACAGTCCCGCAGCCCCGGTGAGAGGGCCATTGAAGAACAGTTTGCGAAGAGCGTAGACTCCTTTTATGGTTGGCACAAATGTACTGAAAGTGGGGAGCAAGGTAACTAGGGGAAGTGGGATAAGAAAAGAAAACAAGGTGGTTAGCGCCTAGAGCTCCCTATGATGACGTATGGGCAACCACCTTAAGAAGAGACCGGTGCTCGAAGACATGATAATATTTACGCAGATAGAAAACGAATCAAATGCAGTTATTTAGAAGACGGGCAAGTTTGTCGAGGAGATACACCTTCACGTCAAAGTAGCACACATCACCATAACCCATGATAGGAAAAATCAATGAATCTTTCACACAGAGAAGGTAGGGGCATTGATCACCACGGTTGCTCAAACCTATAGACCTTAACTTTTTCTTTGTATCGACATGACTTAAATAATGAACAGATTATCCCGAAATTAAAATATTAACCAGCCAGCAATGTGATAGCGGAGCTAACGCGTAAACTAGACGTATTTACATTAGATAAGCAAATTTTTATAACATATTTTGGTGGCATCTGTACCTCCACATACGAACTATACTCAATAGGAAACGTGCATCGCGATATCAGAGTTATCCGCGCTAATAAACTTTAGTGTGCGTGTATGGAAGTCTTTAGGTGTGTGTACGGAGAGAAATAAAACTCGGCGGAACTTGGACATAACTTTACTTGTGTCAACAGATTTACAAATATTACAATGGAGTAGTTAGTTAAGTTGAGAGCGCGTCTATGGCTATTGGCGCAAATTGAATACAAAAATGCTGCGTCAGCACTCCTACAAAACTTATATAAAATTCCTACCGCAACCGTTGGACAGTAAAGTAACCCACCAGACTCAACACTCGTCCGTTCAGTAAATAGCCCCTTTCTATAGAGAATGGACACTATGCACCCTGTTGCTCACGCCTCTAATATATTAAGCCGTGTCCATCTCACTACCCACACGGCTTTACAAATACGTGTAACATCAGCTCTGAGCCTCTGTGCATACGTCGACGTCATCGCGTCAGTTGCATGCAATCTCTTCTATTGTTTATTAACTACATCTATCCATTGTTCACCGACGCAGCTCAAACCGCTTCCTGATATCGTGGCTACGTGGAGCTAGCTGACTCTGATTGTTGTTATCGATGAGTTGAAAACTTCAAGTATCATCGAAAACATCAAGTCAACTCTAAGCATTGATGTATGGCGAAGCAAATAAAGGTGTGATAATAGATAAGAGGATCTTAATTGAATCAAATCTCGTTCTATTCATATTGGTTAGAAATAATCAAGAACACGTAATCACAAGACAACTAACAGCCTGCATATCTTGAATGTTTTAATACTATAACTCTAGTTAACAATTCATACATAACACATTTGTGTAGCAAGATTATTAATTTGTGTGTTTCCTCTACGACTTTTCGATGTCTGACAAAACTTACTCAGGGTAAATTGAAAAAAAAATCAAAACAAACAGTCTAAAATACGTACTTAACTTATAAATAAATAAAGCGTAATACTCTTTTACGTACCATGATTAAATTAATATCTGTTCCTCCATCCGTCGGGCGCGCAGACGAATCGGCCTACCGGCTCTCGGCGACTAGACGGCGCGACGCCGGTTTTCGTTTTAATTTTAGATAGAGAAACTCATTTTATTTTGAATTCACACACATAACAAGTTTTGTAAGCTGGCTGTAAAATATTTTAAAAGTAAAATTAAGAAAAAGTATCGTGAACAGAGGTTACAAACTTCTAACTTGGGTGAAACTTTGCCTATACATTGCTTGAATGATTTTTAGCGCTTGAATGAAGTTGACAGTGGGCGTTGTTGGTATAAAAGTGAATTGTATTAAAAAAACAAGATGACAACGTTAGTTCTGATTTTAGTGACGTACCAACAAAGTGTCCATGGAGTTTATTGCCCATTCGTCTCCATAGAGATCTACGCTTTAGAATGGGCAACTACAGTACTTTCATAAGTTATTATGCCTTGTGTCTGGGACTGTAGCTTCGCCTTCTTTGTTTTTCTGACATTCAAAAGTGCTTGTAATGGTCTAATTGAAATAAATGCTTTGAGTTTGAGTTAAATCCTAATACGGATGTCATTTTATTTTGAATTCAAACGCGGAACCCGTCACGTAAGCTGCCTGTAAAACGTTTTAAAAGAAAAAGTATCCTTAACAGAGGTTCGTAATTTCGGTGAAAATCTGTCTAAAACTTTTTGGCGGGTTTAACTCCGACAAAAGGGTGCAGGGTGCTGTCGGTGCGACGGGCTATTAATAGCTTTATTTAGGGATTTGGTACAGCCTTTGAGACATAAACATGTTAAAAAGCTTCACTTTTTCATTTCCTTTTTCGTTTTTGATATAAAAATCACATGTAGAAAAGTTCTCACAAAATTGCTAGTTCTATGGTTACAATTTTAAAATTATAGAATAAACTTTCGATGTACAAAAAAAAAAAAAAAAGAAAAGAAAAAAAAAAATTATATATCAACATACTAGATTGAACGTATACAAAGTTTTGTGTCAGTGCTATTAACCGCTGAGGAATTTTCTCGAGAGGAGACGATCCTGGCCGATTGGGGTAAACTGGTTTGAAATTCAGTTGCAAGATTTGACCAATACATACTATCAAGGCAAGTTAAATAAAAGCCTATAAAAACTTTTAAGTAGCATGACGAAAGTAACGTCAATATCAGCATGATTACACATTGCTAATTAACAGATTTCAATATTTACAACTACATGACAACAGGGGAAAATTGTTTACTATCCAGGTAATACTTAAGTATCAAGGTTATACACCAGTTGAGAAGTCACAAGTGGCTTAAAATACTACCTAGAGCTAGTTTTCATAGATAATTTTAGTTGCTGTTTAGCCTCGTGAGGGGTTTATTGATAAACGCTGAAGTAAAGATACGATTGAACGTCAAAAATGTATGGTTAAACTGTCGCTAATAATGACTTAACTTTAAACGGCATTTATATATGCCCCCGTCTGAATCTTTATTTATTTATTAGGTTCGCCAACAGTACACACATTTTACTTTCAAACAATAAATGTATACAGGTTAGGGTTCTTATGTAGGCACCAATTATAGGTGTACACAACATTCTCTTAAGTTAGTAGGTAGTTTATTTTTAACCCCGTCGATGGCCAATTAGCGATATTTTTCTTATTTCTGGAAGCGACTTAGCGTAAGTCCCTTAAGCGTTAGAAACTGATATTTTTTCCTTAAAGATAAGGCTTTGTTTGTTACCATGTTGTTATAAACAGTATTATTTATCAAGTATTATTGTTGGGTACTCAAGCAGGCTTCCGTTGGATGTTATTGTTCTCGCGTAACTCGTGTTACGTGTAACTTTTTTATAATTGTCGTAGTGAAAAAAAATCTGCTGCTTTATACACTTTGACCGTGTAGATATTGCACTTTTAAAGATAAAGATAAAGGTGCATTTATTTGTATAAACATGTGTATCATGATACATAGATATGCACATATGGATGGAAACGAGTTTACGATTGCTGGTTCAACATGTTTTGCCATATTCAGCGTACAAATTTTGTAGGAAACAGCATTTTTTTTTTTAATAACCGATGAAAAATTTCTGTGCTCAGCATTTTTTCTTTTTTTTTTTTTAAAAAACGTTGCCCCACACTAGGATTTTCTCCTGTATCGTGGGTGCGTTTACAAACATTTATACTCACATACCCAAACAGAACAACTACCTGTAGGCCATACAAATATTTGTTCCGTGCGGGAATCAAACCCGCGACACGCAGCGCAGCAGTCAATCGCTCAGCCACTGCGCCAACCGCGCCGTCAACTGAAGACGTCGCCGTCAACTGAGTACTGAATACGTGGTAACCGTTTTCGCGTTGGTGTCCCTTCCACCCCGTTAATATATAATTATAAAGGGTGTAAAAGTACCCTATTAGCATTATAAACTGATTACGTAAAAGAAAAATAAAAGCTTTTTGATCTAAACTGAGGTCAATAACATTCACATCGAGTTTGAAGCCTTATAACATCGCGCCATCATAACAAGTCGGACGAATATTAAACTCTTTGTGAAACGTCTGCAAAGTTTACCAAGAAGCTTTAAAAATATAATTTCAAACATTCTATTGTGCAACCGGTGAGTCTCACTTGAATCCTTAAAAAATACAGATTTCGAAGTTCGTTTTGAAATATTGTTTGCAGAAATAGAAATAGAGCTCACAGAAATTCTATAAAATAATATTAGGTTACATTTTGATTTCAATTCTCGTCTTGGAAAATATATTCGTTTGCACTAATTAGTATAATTCTAGGAATCTCTATTTTGATATGCCTCTACGAAATTCATAGTAACTCGAGCGCCAATAGAAATCATAATAAAATAATTTTGTATTTTGATTTTATTTATATTTCGACTTGTCAGGATTTATTCTATTAGGCTCGTACATCATGTGGTTAGAAGAGGGGTTTCGTGCAATGAAAACACCCTGGATACAATACACTGTTTTTATTAAACTAATAAATTACTAGAAATTACAATTAATCACAATACCACGGGGCACAATGAATCTGGTTCAGTTCCGGGACGTCTCAACTCCGCTGCAATCAGATACTCAATGTCCTCCTCGCAGAGAGCTCAAAACATCACGATTCTGTAGAAGCGCCCTGTAGGTGTGGGTAGACTTGTAAGTAAGTCGCGTGATGTCACTACTCACTGGCGCGCTTGCGATTCATTTTATGTCCGTACCAAAGACCGGATTCGACGTAATTATATGAAAAAGTTAGTTCATTATTATACGCATTATCACTGTCATTTTGATTAGAAAGCACTGCGTTTAGTGTAAAATACCCTTTGCACGCAGTTACGCTCGCTTGGAAGTTGAAAATTATCCCACAGCGGAACGTACCACTGAGCAGCACTAGGATTAAATTATACTGCGTCGTAACCCAGGTCATGGTATGTGTCTCTCATTGAAGTTAACAGACAGACAAAGTTACTTTCGCAATTGTAATATTAGTATAGCATGGATGACATATCGCTGCATAAAATCATAAAGTAGTAGCAAGTCGTAGCCCTAGAGCCACGTAGCGCTACGGCGTAGCACCTCGTACCGCGTAGCTGGAACGCCCTGTAAGCTATAGCTTTCGCCGTAGCAGCCCTTGTGAAAACTAAAGTTGATTATGCAGTCTAATTTCACTACGTTTTATATGGGATCTGGTGCAACTTTCGACAGCTGCAACAGTCCGTTGTTTAGAACCAATGTTTAGATTCGTTTGGAATATTGTACACAGTCTGTTAATAATTGATTTTGAAAGTTTACACGGTTTTGATGGTGGAAATTTATTCTTCACCATAATTATCGGCCTAAAACAGTCTTTGGGTTTGTCAATTAGACCTTCCCAATCGGACACTATTCGACTTGAATCTCGGCAACTCTCAACCAGCTGTCAGCCACCCTGCGGAGACCACCGCTCCACCTAGCCTGACCCTACCCTTAATTTGCCGATTCGCGGTCTCTACTCAGAAACACGTCAACCCCAACGGTCAAAATCGTTCACCTCAGCTTTTATGCTAACAGTGCATCATATCATAGCAGACCACTTATAAATTGAAATATTTCCAGAACAAAATACAAAAGACTTCAATCCTCTTGAACTGCAACACAGAAATAAAGCCTTACTAATTGCAGCACATATCCCAAGTAATAATAACAAAGCCTCTATAATTGCAACACTAGTTCTCAGTAATAATAACAAAGATCGATGTTACATTCTATGAATCGAGAGTTCGTATAAAGCCCTTCAAAGGATTTGTTGCTCTCCCACTCAGAGTATCGTGTCTGCGAACCTGCTTACCTGAAGTATAATAGGTTCAAGTATTCCAGTATCTACCTTCAGATAAAGATGAAGTAGAAATGGAGTGCTAGTTCGTAACAAAGAAGATAAGTTTTAACGTCACGCCTGTTTTTCTAGGAGGGGTTGACAGTGGTGGGTTTTGTATGTAGGTACAGTCACTAGTCGTCCTGTCAGTTAAAGACAGTCGTAACTAAATTCGGTTCTAAGTTTCAGTAAACTGAGCTTTTTGGACTTTTTCAATGATTGAGGTGTAAAATATAGACGAAATAATAAAGTAAAATGGGTAATGTAAAGAGGAAACTCTTTTTAACAATTTGTTACTGTTATTTTTAATTCTTGCTTGCAAGAAAATATCATAATATCAGCCGAAGGATGTACACTGCTAGACAATACATATGATTGTCATTGGTCTGGTATGGCGAAACGTACCATGCTAATTAGGGCATGCGGAACCTGGTTTCGGTCCAATACTAAAACCCGGTATTTCCCGGATTTTACTATAGGATGTTAATACATAAGAACAGTTGATAGTCATCTGCAATTGTGCACATTAACACTCCATTCCTTCATACTCCATGTGCATTTTTAAGCTGCGTTGGTTGCAAGAACACTTTCCAATAAATAAATACCTTTCATAACCAGCTGATAAAATATATTGCTGAGAGGTAACCTTGTTATCTGAACAAAGTAGTTATTCTTCGAAAGCTTCTAGCCCAGCCTTTTATCAATTTAAAATGGTCCTTTTAATGGAACTTAGAATTTTCATAAAATAACAAGGTGGTGGCTCCCGGCCACCGTAGGCGCGGGCCTGTGGACGGTGAGTAATGGGTTAGCTCACCGTCCGTCCGTCTTATGACGACAGGCCGTGTCGACGGCGCGTTCGTGTTCCACGCGCGCCTCAAAGAGATGTCAGCAACCAAGAAGGGGCCCGCAAGGGCCGATGCCTGCCGGGGCTGCGGGACTGTTCGAAAGAGATACCGTGGCCCTGGAACACAAAGGGCAATGAAGGAACATGGATGGGTTTTAGTCAGTAAGAGTCTGACACTCCCTCCCACTCCACCCAGAGCGGGAGAAGTCATTTGATGATTTCCCATCCGTAAAAAAAAAAAGGTATGCAATATCACTACAATCTTTTATGAATAAAACCTTTTTGAAGTTGACTTTTCTTAGTAAACTGAGAACTAAGATGTTGATTTTGTGATAAGGTAGTGATGTAATAAGATTTTTTTTGTCGTACTGAGGTGAAATGGGTCCGGTTAAAGGTCTCTTCAGTCACGGGAAAATTATATTCAGAAGCATTCTTACTTTATAATCTACTAGCTCATGCCCGCGGCTGCGTCCGCGTGAAGTTCGATAATTGTCTCACGGGATCACACTACCGGGATAAAAAGTATTCTATGTGTGAATCCAGGTTATAAACTATCTGTGTGCAAAATTTCATCGAAATCCGTTCAGTAGTTTTTGCGTGAAAGAGTAACAAACATCCATACGTCCATCTTCACAAACCTTCGCATTGATAATATTAAGTAGGACATTATGCCAACTAGAAACAAAATAGCTGTGAGCTATATAGCGTAGCGTATTTTTGTTGGTGTTATTTACAAATTTTGCAAAAATTTATGGACCAATAGACTATGATTTTTTTTCCATCTCCTTCAGATAATGAAGGAAAATGTGCCATGCAATTGGAGTGCTGGTTTGAAACAACATTCAAAATTAAAAGAACAAATCCAAAGTGGTTTACTAAAAATCAATTTTCACCGGTCCCATGAACGAGCCGTGGGACGGATTAACGCTAGCCCGAGGGTGGCTTTAGCGTCCGATTAGCATGACTCACTGGCTCCTGAAATGGAAGAGTGCACTTTAATGAATAATATCATGTGTACATATACAGTGATATACACTATACAGTGCATGAACCAACCCTATTAATCCGTCAAGGTTATTATTCGTAAAGGGGAAACAAATAGCATATTTGATACTTGTTTGAATTGAAATTACTTTCCAGAAGAAAATTTTAAATTAAATTGCACCCGCCTTTTTATATTAATGGGCCTATTCTTGACCTCAATCTAGTCCTGAGGACAGAGGTGAGGTTGACGATGGAACGAGCTAACCCAAAAGAAGACTAATAACTCACGACTTAAATAGGTTGGGGTCATATGAACTTCGGAACACCGACGCAGGCAGGGAATTCTATTCCTTGGCTGTGCGCATGATAAAAGATGTAGCAAAGTGCTTCGTGCGAATGTGTTGAACATCGACGGGTGATAACCTGCAGTACGCCTATTTTCGTTCTTTCATCTAGTCACTGATTTTACGGTTAAAGATATTTTTTTCCCAAAAGTATTACAAATTTACTTACAGATAAAATATAAATATTTTTAGAACATTTTCCGTCCACTTGTCCTAACCGTTGAGTTCCTCGTGTTCTTAGTTGAGCTACACAATTACTGACAAATGTGCATTGATTGGACATGTACACTGTGTGGTTCTTTTCTCAAAATACCGTCTCAGCCATTAATCTGCATGGCCCTCATATGACTGACAGACTGATCAGATATAATGTTGATCAAAGATTAAGTCTGGACTTTGAAACAGACTGTGACCTAATGATTTGTTTAATTTTTTTTTTTCAGGGTAGTCTGTAGCCGAGTGCAATTAGACAAAAAATACTCAAAAGGTGGAACGAAGTTTATAGTGGTCGGATTTTCATGGGAATTTTTTTATTGAGTTCCTAGAGGTGTAAAGAAGAAAGTTAAAAAAAAAAATTAGGCCGCTCGCAAGTTTTTTTTTTTTTTTTTAATTTCCTTTGTAATATTTTTTGTTCTTTTATGTATAACTTGAAATTCAACGAATTTATATTGAGGCTTAATAGAAAGATCTGTGTGTATCCATTAAATGCCAATTTGGTCTGTTTATTTGTTCAATGTTCATATTTCAAGTTTTTCTTTGAAAATATCGTATTTTCTTCAATTATTTCTAAGTTACCGAATTTAAGACTAAGATTTCTTTTGAAATTGGTAACAAATTCATTTTTACAGATAACTGGAAAAGAAAATGTTCAAGAAAACCATATTCACGCGTTTATTGACTTAAAATTCATTTGCAAAAATCAGAAAATCGTCTATGTTAAAAAAGGCATTTTTTTTCGAAATTTGTCAATGTAACTCAATGTGCAAATTATTTTTGAAAACCTCATTTTAGTAGCAATCTAATAAGGTATAATAACTAGTAAAATATTCAAGAATAATTGTTAACTATCAGTTACTGCTGAGAAAGTAAAACATGACAAAAGGGATCTATCGCTAAGAATTGGGAACGGTATCGGTATCGGTATTGATATAAAATGGGGCGCAGAGAACCAAGCTTGCATCTAATTTTAAATAGAAATTATGAGAAATGGTTACGTTACAATTACGATAATTTTTGTGAGTTTACCAGCGGCCCCATTCCACCTTCGTCAGCAATAATCAACATTTATCGAGTACCAACTAATATTTTTTTTTATTTTGTGTTCTCTGTGGATAGCTAATATAATTAGGATATTTTCAGGATAATATTTACAATGACCACCAAAGAAATATTTTGAGAAAAATGGCCTTATTTAACTTTTATATAGACGATTTCCTGATATTTGCGAATGAATTTTTAATCACTTCACTCGTAAATATGGATTTCTTGAACATTTTTACATCTAGTTACCTGTGATAAAGTATCAGTTACCAATGACAAAAGAAATCTTTGTGAAAAAACTCGGTATTTTAGAAATAATTGAAAATATAGGAAATTTTCATTAAAAAATCTGGAAATATGCATTTCGACAACAACAATGAACAAGGAAACAGACCAAATTCGCGTTTAATGGATGCACACAGGTCTCACTATTACGACACAATATAAATTCGGCGAATTAAAAGTTATTCCTGTACGAAAAAAAAAATTCAAAAGGAAATTAAAAAAAAAAATAAAAAAAGTCGCGAGCGTCGAAATTTTTTTTTTTAACTTTCTTCTCCACAACTCTAGGAACTCAATAAAAAAAACCCCATGAAAATCCGACCACTATAAACTTCGTTCCACCTTATAGTCTAATTGCACTCGACTACTGGTAGGAAACACCGATCTTATAAAGGGTGTAAATAAACCCTTAACGAAGCCGAAAGGCACTTGTTTTCCCCATCATTGCGATTGTTTATTTGTTCTCGACCATACCTGGGAACCTTACAGTTACGAAGATATTGGAGGTCAAAGTTCCAGCTTGCTCACAAGTTTTAAAAAAATACTAGGTTTTAAGATTATAACTTTACTTTGAATACCTCCATGACCCGTTTACTATTCAATACATCAGCACTAAGTGCGTAACATTGCGTTTTACCGTAAAACGTGATTTTTCACCTCTAAAAAAAAGTTTTCGTTTCCCAGCAATAATTTTTGCGCAGTGTGATGTACAGAATGCTTGGTCGACGGCTTCGTGAAGGGACCGTTCGTACCTTGTACAGTTTTTATATATAAAATAAAACGTGTTTCTCCTCAATCTAAGAACAACGTTTTATGTACCGTTGCCCTAACAGAGACTTATTCAAAGTAAGAAGACTACGTAGAGCAAAAACTTAATAATGTTCCCGGTATTTCCAGACAAGCTGCACTTTAGAACAAAGAATGTTTGTACTAAGGGAAGTAATGACATAGATATCCTCTTTGTCAAAGGAATTGAATTTCATTACCTATGCCTCGCTTCTTTATACCAAGCGCTTTCTTCAATTACGCCCTTTATACTATGCTAGACGTTTTGAAAACTAATTTGAGGAGCAGCAAGTCACTATACCTTTTTAAATAAATTAAATTCGTATTCCCATCTGAGTGCGACCTTCTTAAATGCCATTCAAAAGGTGCGCCTGTAAATATGATTAAGGAAGGGTCCTAGGTTTGATTCTCAGGTCCGGGTCATATTTCAACCAATTAACACAAAACCTTGACAGATTATATACTTAAACTTTCCTCATGCATCGCTCTATCTATTGATGAAAACCGGATGAAAATCCTTTCAGTTTTTTTTTACTTTATCCGAACAGATAGACAGACAGACAGATGCGGTGGAAGACTTTGGTTTATAATATGTACTTATTGATACCTCTATGTAGTAACTGTATCCATTTATAAGCACTATTATATCATTATAACAAATACATCTAAGTATTATTCGGGCATTCACTAGTTTCACTACTGTCAACACCGTGCCTTACAAGTTGTAGTATTGAACTTTTATCTTATAACCAACGGATAAAGTTCAATTTACGCTACAACGCATTTAAGACTTTGTCAAGTCGTTTTGAAATCAACTTAATGTCCAGTAACGAAAACTTGATATTAGTTTAAACGCAAAGAACATGAATTGGCTTAGACATTAAGATAACGCAATATTTGCAGCCTACATCGAGTCTTCGTTTGTATTCTGCCTGGGAGACGAGCTGAACGGCCTCTACCGGTTCCTACCCCTCATCAAAACCTTACAGCACATGGGCAGACTGAAGAACAAGGGCCACTTCAGGTACAAGCTGAGAAACATGAAGTTCTTCAATCACCTGATGGCGAGACAACCTAGGCTAATGGGGTAGTTCAATAAATACGGTATTTTTATAATGTATATTTTATTTCGGCTCAGTTAGTCTGAGGACAACCGAGCGTAATTTTTTGAGCTGTGAGTCGCGTAAAATGAGTCGCGGAATTTACGCTGCATTGCGTTTCATACTAAAGTCGCCGAGTGGTACAAACAGGATTTTAGTATGTAACCGAATGCAGCGTAAATTCCGCGACTCATTTACGCTCGGTTGGCCTCAATCTTAAAAGGCGTGGCGCTGGATTTCGTAGAAGATGGCGGGACGAACTGGCCAAACCAACGACCTATGGTCCCCATTAGCACTTGATTGATCAACCTGGAAGTCATGGGGAAAAGCCTTTGCCCAGCAGTGGGATGACGCAGGCTAACAGTTGATATGAGAAGTGTGAACTGATATTATGAGATTAATATTTTCCGAATTAGTAGAACGAAAAGGGTTAAAATCAGCTCATCACTTAATCATCGCAGTCCAACGCTCCACGTTTCTTTTTGTGTATCGAAACGCAGGGTGACGTAGGTGTGGTGTCACTAGAGAATTGCTAGCAAAGAGCCCTAGCTCGAGCGCCTAGTGTAAATGTAACGTAAATACTACGATTTTTTAATCGAAAATACAATTTTCATGTAGCATTTCAAGTTAAATTGTTTGTAACAAACACAATCGGTAACATCCATAGATATGAATACATTCATAAATTTGGAAAATATGAAGTAAGTCATTTAAAGTAAGTTATTTTTACAGTACATGGTGATAAACACATAAAAGGTAGGTTCAGCCATATTTTACCAATAGGCATGCAAAGGTTAAAATTAGCCTTAAGAACTGACCATTGCAAACCGCAATCTCTTAAAATAATCAATACACAAACGCTTTGATGTCCGATACGATCGCATGTCAAAGGCATCCACAAAGGTCAGTTGCACAATGCACTAGCAGCTCCAGGAATCGCAATAATTAACGGCGGTTTAGTTGATTGAGACATCCGAGTCGACTGCCGATCGCACAGCCCTCCCTCTGTATGATTAGCGTGGTTCTGTACGTGTATAACCAAGTGTCGACCACTGATTTGAGTTATAGTAGGTAGTCTATGCGATGCGGAGGAGCTCTTGGCTAAATAGTAACAGCCGCTCGGTTCGATCTTTAGGTTAAGCCCACTTGACTAGGTTGGTCTATGGATGGGTGACCACCCATTAGATACCGAGTTTCCTCCGTGCCTCGGAAAGCACGTTTAGCCGTTCACCGTTGGTCCCGCGAGTCATTTGTAGATCTTTTACAGTCGTTAGGTAGTCAGTGGCCGAAAAAGTCTGACAACCAGTCTTACCAAGGGGTCTCGTATTACCCAGTACTAACTGGGTTGTGGAGGTCTGATAGGTAGTCGCTCCATGTAAAATACTGGTATTCAGCTGCATCCGGTTAGACTGGAAGCCGACCCCAATATAGTTGGGAAAAGGCTAGGCAGATGATGAGGTAGTAGTCTAAGCGATAGGAACATAGGCCGATATTTATTTTTAATCTCAAAAAATGTAGAAAATCTTGGGATCCATGGTGAAGCTGTCACTGTGACACTGATATCAATCACTCATTCCAAATGTGTTGTGATACATTATTCGTCTGGGTACGAGCGACATAATCCTACACTATTGAGTGTGTAAGTAGTTTTTTGTAAACTACATTACTTGGGCAAAATAATGATTACTAAGATTTGACAGCGCCCCTGCAACGCGTCGTCTGACGGCAAACTACACAGACGAGAGCGATGCTGGCTGGTATTCACTGTCGCTGAACGTCATGGCGTTTTGGCAAAGACATTCAAATATAACTAGCTATAAACGGGACAAGACCAAGGAACTGACAATTCCAAAACCTGTTACAAATTAGTAACAAGTCGATCAGTCCAATGCGATACGTCGCCTTGTCAGGTCGCATTGATATGGCACAAAGACACTCAAATATTTCCGAGCTATAGACGGGTCCTGACGAAGAAAATCGTAATCCAAAACTTGTTACTACTTAGTAACAATTCGTTCTGTCTAGTGTCATCTGTGTCATACGCCAACTTGTTAGGTAGCATTCATGTGTCAAAATCGGAAATATTCAGGATGAAAATTATTGTATGACAATATTCCCAATGTCCTCTCTATATGTGCTTTAAATCTCTTTGCGTTTTGGGCTGCCATATCGACATGAGCGGTTGTCAAAGGTGGTGCTGCGTGACAAGCATTGACGGATCGCCGACGTCTGTTTTCTTAATCTAATTAAATGGTCCTCAATTTTGTATCAACGCTATATTTTAATGTTAAATTACATTATCAGTGCTTAATTGAAGATATCTGTAACATGAGTTTTTTATAAGATTTGTTTAAATTGAACATCAATAGTTATGATGTCACATAAGGCACGAATTACACAGAAACGGCCTAAGGTGACGGTGCGACGCAGGCGCAGCGCAGGTGTGAAATTTATAAGGCGCGAATTACACAGAAACGGCGTTAGGTGAAGGCGCGGCACAGGCATGATGCCGCTTCAAAACGTTTTCATACAAAATGTTCGTAGGCAACGTTTCGTGAATTACACTCAAGTGGCGCGGGACAGGCACGTCGTTCTTTCGTTTCCTTATAAATTACACGCCTGCGCTGCGCCTGCGCCGCACCGTCACCTTACACCGTTTCTGTGTAATTCGCGCCTAAGGAAACGACGAATTTGTTTTTTAACGAATTTTGTATGAAAACGTTTTGAAGCGGCATCATGCCTGCGCCGCGCCTTCATCTAACGCCGTTTCTGTGTAATTCGCGCCTTACATGGGTGATTCTTATGAGGGTGGACAAGAGCCTTCAGATTAATAAAGTTCCAGCACACGAATAACAGTGAACTGTGAAAGAATGAAAAGTAGCCTTTTCTAGTCAGTACTATGGAATAAATAAACTTACAAATATCACGTAAGTATATCTTTTGTCCACCGTACTCGCAAGCTTGTTAAATTCGATACCCTTGTTACGATGCAACACAAGACAATGGGAACCGATGCTGCATGTCTACAACAAAAGGCTTGTTTGTCAATTACGTGGGGGATGTGAAGAGCCGAATTACTTATTAAAATAAATAAACTGCCTTCGATTGCACAAGTTTTAAAACTCGATATTTATCAGACGTCATAGATAAGTCTTCATATCTTCGTTTTTCCTAGATCATAATATTATCGGATTACGGATCAGTGCGCCTAGATCCAATGAGCGGAGTTAATGTACTGTAAACACGAACGATTTTAGAATACTCGTCTTGTAAATAACATTTACCTAGGTTTAATCTTACCCTTTTATTTTCGTATATTGTACATAATTAACGAACTATGAACAATCTTAAAAAATACCTTAATATATAATAAAAAATAACCTCGAATAATACGAAATAAATATTCACAAAAAAGACTATAAATTAAGACGAATACTTAGTACATATACAGGATGTCCCAGAAATCAACGTCAAGTCGAAAACGGATGATAGGGCAGTCATAGTACTTGAAATATTATCACTGGGTGTCAGATTTCTCGTATTTACTGCCTGTAGTTTTAAAACCACATCTCTAAGTTTTTTTTTATAATTTTCTAATCACTGTCACCACTAACCGAATCTTCCGTTTTCGGCTTGACGTTGATTTATGGGACACCCTGTGTACAACGTCACCAATAGGACACTCAAGCGTCAAAGTATTCTTAACGTAGGTAGTTACTTAGTTACCTTATTTTAGTCATAAGGCTTCATATCATTATATACTCAAAAATATTCGTATACACACACGGCCAAAGATATTTTGTGTCATAATTGTATTATCGATACAATGGTTCTAATTAATTACTTTAGAATTACGTACTCAATGATCTCAGAAAAAGTTCGCGAGTGGACACAGTGAGTTTCGTATGTCGGGAACAGAATCGAGATGCGAGTGACAGTGGTAGCGGTACTGAGAGCAAACAACGAACAAGAAAGAGGATAGACCGATTTGTATGCTCATAAACACCCACCCGCAATAACTTCAGTTTATCCGTGATCATAGTGCTTGCAACAGCGCCGAAATATCGGGAACTTAACACAAACAGTAAACATGGTTAATATCCCTTTTCTAGAGTTAATGATAATGATTGCTATTAGGCCAATAAAAGGCACTTTTAAAAGTCAAACTTTAAAACAAAGGAAATAGAATTGATTCTTCACCCATTCGCAAGGGTCTTATGGAGAAGAATGGGCAAGAGACTCCATCGTTACTGTTTTATGATCTCTTTAGATTGCGTTAAGCGTTCTTACTGGGATCTCTAACTGCGCTTAACACCCGTCTGCTATCGATTATTTATTTCTGATATTCCCAGCTGCATTATTATTGGATTGGACGACCTACAATGTTAATCTAGACTTGACATTGATGCCTAGACCATCGATAATTCTGTAAATAGATGTCCCGAATAGCTTGAAAAGGGCAGATTACTTAATTTGTGTGACTCGGCTCAATACAATCGTATTTGGAAACATTTTCTGATATTTGTTATTTCTTCAAAAATGGCTTACTTTATGTAATACTAGCTTCTGTCCGCGGCTTCGCCTGCGTTAATTTATATTTGACAATTAAACTCTTCACACACTAATAAAGTTTCTATAATAATATAATTCAATCATGATTCGAAACACACGTGGCGCCATCTATTATCATAAGAACGTTATTGTAGTTTTCCTCGAGAACAGTACTTTTTTTAGGGCTGAACCCTATGTCCGTTCCTGTACACCTGACAACGTATATGCACAAGTTGTCCATGATCGTGCAGTGGTTTAGGCGTGAAATGGTAACAAACAAACTTATTTTCGCATTTATAATATTAGTTAGGATTCTTCTTCTTCTCAAAGAAGAAAATATAAATTATTTGCACTATAACATGTTATTTTAACCAAATAATTTTAAATCATGATCACAAAGATTTTTCAGGAAAATTTTTCAAACATCGTCCTTTAAAAAATATTGAACTACTTTTAATCCATTAAAAAGTTTGTTCTACAGCAAAAACATCATCACAACATCTTCATGTAAAATACTGGTATTCAGCTTCATCCGGTAAAACTAATTTAAAAAAAGACTATTTGAGAACAAATATGGCTTTACAGAGTTATAATCATTAATAAAACCCTCTAAGTTCCTTTAATTCCATTGAATGACTTTTTCATAAAATGGGGAATGATATTTGTTCAACAAACGGCCTGACACTGACCTACAAATTGCAAAACACTTAAGAAAACTTTAATTTCGCGGGTTACCGTGTCACCATTTTACATGTAGTCATAAACATGGAAAAACACAAAGACGCTCAGTCTATCCCTACAAAAGTAGATATGCTACTACTCTTACAATTTCCATCTCAACTAGCTAAAAATAAATAATATATAATGGCATAAAATCGAATTAGTCCCGTTTTTCCTCAACACCAAAATATCCCTCGACTAATTTCCTCGTTGACTGCTCAACTGCGGTTCCTGTGATGTTAAGCCGGAAAAGCATTCGTTTTCCTGTATTGTTTCAAGTCGGCCCATCTGGCGAGACTGAATCATACAAGAGGTATCAATGCATGTCCAAATGGTATATTGATAAACCTTGGTTAAAGGTAGGAGACGTTTGAACATAAAAAAATGTATGGTTTAGCCGATCATTGCATAAACACTTATTAATAAACGAAAGAATGGCTTTGTAAAATTCGACACGAATAAAAATATATTCTTACAATTGTTTTGGAATTCGTGGAAATTGTAAACCAGACGCCTTGTATCTTAAATCTCTAAAAACTCCTTGATTTTGCTTGCGTTTCTGCTGTTTTCCAACTGTCCTGGGCGGTAATTAAAAACATCGAAACTACGTTAGCAGTATCCATTAGCGACAGGAAAAAACAACCCTAAAAAATCAGCGAGTAATAGGTGCCGAGGTAAAATTGACTTGGTTAAAAATCCCCGTAAAAGCATTTCGTTGCACGACGCGCGCCCGCGCCAATTTACCGTATGGGGTAGCGGTGCCTTAACACAATTATCTGGTGCGTCAGAGTATCGGATTGCCGTCGAGTTGTGGTTCTATGTCATAAGCCTTTCATGTTGATGTTACTGTCAAAACTGTAAATCGTACAAAAGCAATTTTGACTGGTTTCGGTCATAATCGTAACCATCATCATTACAGCTATAGTTGTCAAAGAGTTAGGCAGAGGGTTACCCAATAGTACGCCCACATTTCGCCAGACCTGTTTAAGTCCTTTGTTATAAGGGGCGAACCTATCGCCATTAGCTGGGCACAAATCTAGACTTCGTGAATAACCCTTTAAGTTAAAACGTAATTTCTCTATAAAAAAATAATCTGTTGTTGACAAAGCACCTTCGGTGATCTAGAATCTCTTTTAAAAAGTTTCTAACATAACATAACATCAAGTCTGTAATCTCCGAAGGGTTGGAAAAATGTTTGTTAAAGGGTTATAAAAAGACCTATCAAAATAATACATTTCTAAGGTAATTCTTAAAATAGTTATAACCCGTCAAAAGTAGTTGTGACTAACTTACAATTTTAACTGTGACATGGATAACGCGTGAAACGAACACCTCCCTAAACTAATTAATCGTTTAATTCGACTTGACGTTAGCTTTTAATGCAGGTGGACGGTGACTAATGCACCTAGAACTATACTTACGGGCAGTTTGCCAGTCCGTTTGTACGAAGTAATCGTTGAATAATATAGGCGCCTTCGTATCGGAATAGAAGTGTTATTGATTGGGTGTACTTTGTTATAAATAGGTCCTACCTCTTTCTGTTTGCGGTCGTCGCAAATGTAGGGGTAATCACCATCAAGTTTTTTATTTACAGTCAGTTTGCTCGAGGTAATTTTTGAATATTAAATGCCCTTTTTTAACTAACTCTAAACAACATCTGAGTGAATGTCTAAATATGCTTTGTGGGAATTTCAACTCTCACCGTTGAGCTGAGTGTTGAAAACTGAGCGCATTTTGGCGAAGTAAAAATGGGCATAAGGGCTTTGGTATTCTGAAAAGAGAGTGTTATTGATTGTCTGCAGTTATAATTTACCTAATACGACTACTTTTGCAGCCCGACACGTGTTTATTTGTGGAGTTAGGTTGGACTAAATGCTGCCTAATTTGTCTTGAGTCATGACAAATTGTAAAGTTATTTTACGTATGAGGGAATCCTAACGATGCATGTTATAGTTTTGTCGACTTATGTATTTTTTATCGACTCACTTATATTCCTTCGAAATAATTATTCTTATATTTGAGACCAAAGGATATCGGGTCGCACTACGTATCTATTATGAACCTAAAGGATGGCTTGAAACGATCGCTTCTAAAATAAATATTTACTTTTCCATACCTGTGACATCTTTGGCGTAAGTAATAAAGAGTAGGTATAATATTTGTGTTTTAGAATAAAATATTCTTTACCTATCTTCCTTCTTCACCTGTCTCCTATCTACCTTATGTAATCTTTAGTCTCCGCGTCTTGGTAAGCTTTGGATATTATTTCAGCTTATATCCGCAAGGAAGTCCTTTTGACATCGGCTGCAGGTGCACCCCTTTATGCCAAGCCAATCTTATTAGCTTTAGATATGTCAAACGTCTTAGTTTTCCTTTGAAGCTTTGATCAAAGATACTTAGATCTTAAACGTTTCATAGTGCTTTATATCTAGACAGCTTATTGATTGTTGCTTACAAAGGCGAATGCTAATATCATGCCAAATCATTATCATCTGCCTAGCCTTTTCCCAACTATGTTGAGGTCGACTTCCAATCTAAGCGGATGCAGCTGAATACCAGCATTTTATATGGAGCGACTGCCTATCTGACCTTCACAGCCCAGTTAGTACTGGGTAATACGATACCCCTTGGTAAGACTGGTTGTCAGACTTACAGGCCTACCTATAACGGCTGTCATTTGTAGATCTGTCAAAGATCTACAAATGACTGCCGGGACTAATGGCTTAACGTGCTTTCCAAGACACGGATAATAACTTATATTACGGATACAGATATTATCTCGTCTCGAATCTATGCATTGTGTTTGAAAACACACAGAAGGTGCCTTCCGGTTTTCCGAACAAATGAGTGACATTTATGAACACAACAACGATCGCGTCATCGTGCGACCGCTTTGGCTAGATCGAGGAGTATGATTTATTTTTGTATCGATACTTATTTGGCTTCATGTTCTTGATGATGTAACAATCTTACAGCTTATGTTGCGAGTTTCCACGTTCCTAAAATTGCATACAAATAGCAAGTAAAGCCATGGTCAGAAGCCAGTAGCAATAATAGCCATCCAAGCCTTCGCCGAACGCGTCAGTGTTAACAAGATCAGCAGGATTCCTGTGACCTAGTGTGACGTGATCTGTTTATCCGGCTGCAGATGTCGCCACCCTCACCCCTCATCAGATTAACTGGATAGATTTGAATGGAATACGCCCGTGGATTTCATAATTGGCTTCTGCTGGACTGAGAGTGCACGTTAATCCCCGTTCGTGAGTTTGCTGTATGGCACAAGATAACATCTTGCCTGTAATACCCGAAGGGTTAGGCAGAGGTGTACCTAATATGTAGTATACACACATTTCGCTAGGTATGTTTACATACCGTGATATAACGAGCCCGAATTACAAGGGGTATGCAGGTTAAAAAAAAAAAGGTTTATTGCTAGTTTTTTTTTTGCTGTGAAAAAGGATTATCATGTCGCAAATTGTCTGATACGCTTGTAAATACAACCTTGCATGACCCCGTCGAACACATTTTTTTTGTATATTCATTCGTCCATTTTTTTTTCTTTTTTATTAAAATATCTATTTGTTTATAGTCTACTGCTGAGATGACGAGTAATAGAGAAGTATATATAAGAAAAAGAAATGCTGCGCTGACCCCAAATAAATTGGGATAAGGGCAGGAGAATGATGATGATGAGTATGTTAATGAAAAACTTTTAAACTTTTAAATCAGAATATTTTTACAAAACCTAGGCTCCATCATTCATGTTAAAGTTGTACATTATGTGCGAACGATGTATGTATATATACGTAGGTACACGATAAAAATGTGCAGATTAAACATTTATACATCATGTATTTCTTTTGGAACACACCAAAGCCGTCGGGCATGTCAACGATGTATCAACTGAACGCGTACGAAAGTCCATTTTACTGACACGAGACCTGCAGTCTTTTCCACGTTTCTTGAGCGAGTAAAGCGTGGAGGCACACGTGCCTCTAACAGAAATAGACGCAAAGGCTTCCCATGAAATGTCAGTCGCTCATACAATTTCCCTTCAACCCGCTCTTCGCAAATAGGAAACGGAAACTACCTGAGCTTTTATTGAATAACGTCGTCTCCACTTCCATATTGGGAACGTTGCCTCCAATGAAATAGGTTAAAGCCTTCTAACAGCTGGTCTTATTTTGTTACCTTGGTTGGACTTTTGATTTTGTAAGGTTGAAGATTCATAACTAAATCATCTGCCTAGTCTCTTCCCAATTATGTTGGGGTCTACTTCCAGGCTAACCGGATGCAGCTGAATACCAGTATTTTACATGAAGCGACTGCCTACCTGACCTCCACAACTCAGTTAGTACTGGGTAATACGATATCTCTTGATAAGAGGTGCTCGAGAGAAATGGTTGTCAGATTTTCGGACCACTGACTACTTAACGACTGTCAAAGATCTACTGTTGCCAATAGCTTAACGTTCTTTCCGAGGCACGGAGGAACCTCGGTATGTAATGGGTGGTCACCCATCCACAGGCCAACCTTGCCTAGCAAGCGTGGTTTAACTTGAAGATTGATCCGAGTGGCTGTTATTATTTAGCCACGAGCTCCTATATTTTTTTTTCTTCTATTCAAACTACTATACTAACTACGAATAAGAAAAATGTTGTTTTGTTGTTCTGTCATTTTGTCGATTCTTCCGTCGACAAAACCCGTTTCTACGGTGGTCATGCTACGCGAGCTGAAGCTAATAGAAATGACTTTTGACCGGCTGCGGATACACGATGCTTGCGGATAATAAAAGTTAACACTAACACCGAGAGCCTGCGGTCAGCTTGCTAACAGCTTCAATCGTATAAAGTGGTTTCAACTTCAATACTTCGCGCTAATGTTGAAATCAACGAAATAGATTCAAGTATTCAAATGATTGAACTTAAATTGTGCTTGCTCTCATTTTGAGCACTGATTTTTTCAAGGATGAACATAGATCAAAATAACAAGCAATATCTTAAAATAATTGTGTAACAATTTTCATTTACAATAGAGTATATTCTATCTATCTAACACTAATGCGAGCAAGTTCTTGCAGGTACTTGCTTGTGGGGGCCTGTTGGTAACAACCCCGACATACGTATCGTAGGTCGCGGATTAAGCGCAGGTCACACCGCCAGCCGGCGGGCGGGCGTGCGACGCGAACGACGCGTCGTTTCACCTATTTTCATACCTTCCTGCGCTTTGGAGTTCAAGCAGGAACGTTACTTTTGGGGGTGCGTGTGAATGTACTTGTATCTCCCGGGCCCTCGACTCATGGTACAGTCCGCGAGGTCTAAGCTGAGCTTTGCATTTGTGTGAGTGCACATAGATAGTGTAGGTGTGACGTCGGCCTAAAGCGCGGCGCGTCTTTTGCCTGGTTTAAACCGGTTTAAACAATCGGCCTGAGGCGCGGTGCATCCCCCGCGCGACGCATCTCCGCCGCGCACTTTCCACACTTCACCCCTTGTACTGTCAGCAGCGTGACGATTTTAATTCTTAATATTATTTTGTTTTTGTGTTCGATTATATAGATACTAGGGAAATGGCTGCCAACACAAATAAACGAATAATAAGAAAACCGTTAAATAGCCAAGTAAAAGAAATATTGTGTAATTTAAATACTTATTCTAAAGACATAAACGACAAAGACATGTCAAGTGTCACAACATCAGCCCAATTGGTAGCGACATCGACGGGAATCCCGCTGTCTACTGTCAAAAGAGTTTTATTGGAAGGCAAACGTCTTTTGGAAGACGAAAGCAAATTTAAATCTCCGAAAAAGACCAGATGCAGGAAAAATATAATTATCATTGACGATTTTGATAAAGCGGTAATCCGAAGAACTATTCATAACTATCACATTACTGATAAAGAGGTGCCAACTATGAAACGAATACATGAAAAGTTGAAGACAGAAATAAACTATCCAGGTTCAATTTGGTCATTGCGTAAAGAAGTGTCTCTTTTAGGATTTAAATGGAAAAGGACAGAAGATAATAGAAAAATTCTAATGGAAAAACATGAGATACGTTATCTACGTATCAATTTTTTGATCAAAATTTCTGAATATCGCATTCAGGGCAGGCCAGTCGTTTATACCGACGAAACATATATAGACACGACTCACATTTCTTCGAAATCTTATTCAGATGGCAGCACTTCTGGTTTGAAGAAACCAATTTCTAAAGGAAATCGTTTAATAATAGTTCATGCCGGCGGAGAGGACGGTTTCATACCAAATGCACTGCTGATGTTCAAAGCAAATCAAAAAAGTGGTGATTACCATAACAATATGAATGCAGAAAACTACACGAAATGGTTACAAACGCAATTAATTCCAAATTTAAAGCCCAATAGCGTTGTGGTGGTAGACAATGCATCTTACCACAATTCGTTAGAAAATCCCGCTCCCAACTCAAATAGTCGTAAACAAGATATGATTGACTGGCTCAAGTTTCGCAATATTGATCACTCTACATCGATGCTGAAACCACAACTCTATCAATTGATACTGCAAAACAAACAAAGATTTATTGAATATAAAATTGACACTTTACTTAGAGAACATGGTCACAGCGTCCTTCGTCTACCACCCTACCATCCGGATTTCAACCCAATTGAAAATATATGGGCAATGATAAAAGGATACGTGGCGAAAAAAAACGTATCAATGAATATGGATACAATAATGAGGTTAGCGAAAGAAAAAGTTGATACTATCAGTGTCGAAGTATGGAAAAATGTGTGTGATCACGCAATAAAAGAAGAAACAAAGTTTCGTGGTCACGACTCAGCTCTTGATGATATAACGGAACGATTTATTATTAACACAAACGACACATCAGACGAGAGTGAAAATGATGACGAGAATAATAATGAAATTGATGAAGATGCAATGTCCGGTGGAGAAGAATAATTGTTATAGTTTTTTTTTTATATTTGAATTTTATTTATTGATCTCTGACTTCTCAGTCACACTTACATTATGTAGGTACTCATCAGTCATACATAATTATCATAGCTGGCCTTCATTTATAAAAATTTTGCTTCTTTAGTTTTATTTTATTTTTAAACTTTTATACCTCTCCCACTTATGTTATATACCTACTACCTAAAACATTAAAAAATATTTTTTAAACTTTTTTGTCTGACTCTACTTTTGGTAATCACTCACACAAATGCAAAGCTCAGCTTAGACCTCGCGGACTGTAGCAGTTGGAACAGTAGAATTTTAGTCGGTTAGACTCGGACACCAGCCTCCGTTCGCCCCAGACGAAGGTTTTTCATGAAGATTTCACCAATCTAAAGAAAAAAGGCCCGATACCTTACGTCATTTATATCGTCACCGCTACTCTTAAAACGGTGTAAGAAAACATCGTGAGCAAACCGGAATATTCTAGAACCAAAAATTCGAAGAGATGTGACATCTACGACCGCATTGGGCTCGCGTGGTGGATTATGGGCCACTGCCTGGACAGAGGAGTCCTGTGGCTTAGCAGTGGGAACAGTGTAGGCTGTTAATACTTATGCTTATTTACCGCGAAAATTTTCGTGCAGCTGCCCCCGATAGATTTCCCTGCGTAGTTTAACTTATTAAGTAAGATAGTAAACAGGTCATTATATTCATAAACCTCGCCTTTTCATGATTCACAACGTGATAAACAAACTGTTCATTAATTTGTAAAAAGAAACAAAAAACTTCAGCCAGCATCCATCCTACCATTTACCAATTACGCGAATGGCAGACTCAATAATACCTGCACATACAAAACGAACATCACATACTCGTATGTCCGACGACACATCAAAGGACTCGCATTCGCAATATTTAATTAACAAAATATTTCCATCTCTCAAACGGAGCTCGTCAAAGGGAAACCAACAAATATGACGCTGCATACAATCCTTTGTCCTGACACTAATATTACAAATTTGAAATACCGAATTTACCTATCAATGGTTGCATGAAACGTGTTTGTGTACGGTTGGCAAAAATGTGGGTAGAGAACTAGTTTAAAAAACTTTTAAACATTTCTTTTGTGGACGTAATCTTCACCTAACCTAACAACAAAACGTGAAGGACGGCGTTACGTAACCCAACATAAACTTTTATTTTTCGATTCTGGCTTGAACTATTATGCAAGACAAAGGAGTCTTATGTCCCGTTTGTATATAAAAAATGAGCACATCAAACGAAGACAACGTTCCCAGAGCACCGACTTTTATTTCTCGTCCGTATGACCTAGATCTTTTGCAGACGCTACCTTTGTACCGGGCAGTGTAGCTCGCCCGGGCGAATACCGGGAAATGGGAGGTTCATTATTTGAGCTGCAAGCTGCCCATTGGCTGTTGCGCCGCACAATTTTCCTGGAACTACAGCTTTGTGTTTCAAGGGGATTATATTCGAATGTAACATCTATTGGAGAGCTTCCACGTATTTCGTGTTTATTGTGCAGCCTCTCTCTATAAATGATATTCTGGTTCCAGGAATTTATTGTTGCAGTAATAATGGGAAAAGCTTTACATTCATCGTGTATTCGGAAGTAGAAGCAGCGTTCAGTTGAACTACTGTTTTGTTTATTCAAGTTGCTACATACTAGTTGCTTGTGCAACTTGTGAGACGAGTTATCAATTAAATACTATATTAGTCATCAACTTGGAACACCAAGTCCAAGACCAACTGGTTTCAGAAGTTTAAGTGAAGAAGTTATTTGGCTAGAGAGGCGCCACGGCGCCCTCACCTTCCGCCTGACGCAGGTCCTCACCGGACACGGTTGTTTCGGGAGGTTCCTGCACCGAATAGGGCGGGAGGAAACGCCCGGGTGTTATCATTGTGAGGATCGTCCGGAGGACACGGTGGCGCACACCGTGGAGGTCTGCCCCGCTTGGGCGGAGCTCCGCCGTGTCCTCGTAGCGGCGATCGGCGGCGGCGACCTCTCGCTCCCGGCCCTGGTTCAGGCCATGGTCCGGAGCGAGAGGGAATGGGAAGCCGTCACCTCCTTCTGCGAAGCAGTCATGCTAGCGAAGGAGGTGGCGGGACGTGAGAGGGAGAGAATCTCACGTCCCAGCCGCCGCGGGCGAAGCACCGGGCGTCGGGGGCCACGTGGTGGCTCCCGGTCACCGTAGGCGCGGGCCTGTTAACGATGAGTAATGGGTTAGCTCACCGTCCGTCCGTCTTATGACGACAGGCCGTGTCGACGGCGCGTTCGTGTTCCACGCGCGCCTCAAAGAGATGTCAGCAACCAGGAAGGGGCCCGCAAGGGCCGATGCCTGCCGGGGCTGCGGGACTGTTCGAAAGAGATACCGTGGCCCTGGAACACAAAGGGCAATGAAGGAACATGGATGGGTTTTAGTCAGTAAGAGTCTGACACTCCCTCCCACTCCACCCAGAGCGGGAGAAGTCATTTGATGATTTCCCATCCGTAAAAAAAAAAAAAAAAGGAAGTTATTTCAGTTTAATTTTCAATCTTCTTCTTAGCGTATGGATTGCAAATTTTCATCAAATATATTTGGCTCAAAACTCAGCTACGTGAACTCCGCTCGCTGATGCAGTCATAAGATCGTCATGTGCGCAGGCATCAGAATTTTGAATGATTTAATTCGATTTTATGTAAGCTAAATATATAGTTTGCCCTCAAAAAAGTACAAAACATGCTTTCACAGCCAAGTTTTATATGTACCTCGGACCGCTACTATATAACAGGCTAAATGAAAAAGCAAACATCTACTCTTTAAATTACAGTAACTGCAAGAAAATCCTTAAGGAAGCTCTTCAAACTATGTCCTATGAAGATACAGAGAAGTTATTACTTGTTCTAAAATAAATATTGTTCGTATTGTTGTTATTTTTAATTAGTTAGCTAAGTTAAGATAATATAACTTTTATATACCTTTTTTTACATAGGTACCAATAAGATTAAATGAGATGTGATTATTTAATCAATTAATGCTACCTCCAATCGCCTGAAACACAGGATTACCTAGTTCAGGCACAAAACATGGGTGAACTTGACATAGATTTAAGAAAAACTGTAAAATGTTGTACCTTATATTTTTAATAAATTTTATTATTATTATTATTATTTATTAACTGATCTCGTCATGACGAAATTAGTCTTAAGATCATAATACTAACAAACTACGGACAATCGGACATCGACAGACTGAATAAACAATGTTTTATTATTATTAAGCAGAGGGAACGTTATGGGCTCATCTTCAACATTCTTCTGTCCTTATCACAATTTCTTTGATACTTCTCATCTCATCAGTCACCTCCTTTCTTGCCATATCATCCTTCACACAGACCGTCCATCATTTCTTTGCTCTTCCTCTACTCTTATCCATCCACATTCATACTCAAAACTGTCCTCACGACAAAATGAGGGAACGTTATAGGCAATTTATGTAAAATACATGCATATCAAGTTGGCTTGGCAAGTCAAGTTGATAAAGAGATTATCAATTTGACTTGCCAAGCCAACTTCATCAAAGCTAGAACATACGTCCAATATTCAAAATACCACGAATTGAGCATTACTCGCAATCTATCATTCCAGCTAAATGCCTGAACACGAAATAATTTAATGAAACGTAACACTCGGAAATAGGGTTACCATTTCGAAAGTAAAGTCCTGATCTAAAACCGGGAAATCAAAATCAACTGCGCCTATTGCAGTCTACTTCTGTACATAGGCCTCTCCCAAGCTGCGTTCCACCAGCCTGACCTGCGCCAGTTTCCAAAACAAAAAGGAAAGAAACCACCAAAAGCCGAATATTTACCAAAAAAAACGGGCATTTTACTTTTAAAGTTCCTAGATTTCCTAGGTTAAACCAAATTTAATTTATAACAAAATCACAAGCACAAAGGCGTAGCCAGGGTTCGGACGGGGAGCGAACTCCGGACAGTCTTGCTTTTGTGTTTTACCATACGTACCCGTAAGCAAAATACGCGCTTCCGACGTGGAGTTGTGGCCACCAGCCCGACATACAATACAATACCACGTTCGGACGTATGCAGTATGGTAACCCTACCCGCAACTCACACGTACGCACCAGATTTACGTATAGAATAGCAGCACTAATTGCAATATCGGTGTTGTTGTATAGTCCACAGCTCGCGGCCCGGGGATTCTGCGAATAATGTGATAGTGTGCGTGTAGGTACAGGTACAGTCGAGGGCAAAAATATGAATTATGCAGTTACATAACATAAAGTCACTCTTGTAATCTCCTAAGGGTTGGGCAGGTGTCGTACGCTGTAGTGCACACTTATTCTGCCAGTTACGTTTAAGTCCCAAGGATTTGATGATTGTATCGAAAACGATCTCTAATTTGTCGTTTTTCATTTGTTGGTACTAATTTTCAGGGAAAAACAACAATTTTATCCAAACTGTTTATTGTAATTCTGGAGTCTTTTGTATTTATTTTATTGCACTTTCCCTTTGTTGTGAACCAATACTCTAAGAGAAACTTACATCTGAATATCACATACATATTTCTGCACTGCCAGTACATCAGTGCAATCGATGCAGCTACCTTCCCCGCCCGGGCATTCAAACGAGCTTACCAGCCTTGCCTCGCTACCGGCTCGGCACCTACTCGGACACGGTTTCCGTCCGGCTCTTTGACGTCCACAACTGTTGACAAACCGGTCATATTGGCTTTCAGATGCTGTTTTCACTGAGCCGTCCGATGGATTTGATTAAATAGAGAGCCATGGTGACTGTGTGCATGATTTGCTTTGATAATAGTGGTAGCGAATGACAGTATAATTACACAAAGGGGTTGTTTGATGTTGTCATGTAGATAATTGTGGTTGTATGTACATATTTAGCTGTAACCACTAATCCATCAGTGCAGATATTAATTTCCGTTGACGATTTTGATTGGTTTGTAGGTCCTAGATGCAATCCCCGGGTCGGATTAGTTATTGCCTGGATTCGTGCCGGGTAAATGACAAATGGCGTGTGTGGTATACCTACAGCTCCCTGCAAACCACTTCTTAACTTCCATTTTAGAAAAGTATTTATTAGACTCAAACAGGACAGAACAAACAAATGGTGGAATAAACAATAAAACAAAATTACACTAAAAAGTAAACATAAGAAAAACATAAAACTAATGAAATTGGTCCAGTACGACGCCAAAATGCCCCTGTCTCGGCATGGTGCTGTAACATTTAAAAAATAGTCACAGCGCTGGTATTCTGATAGGGCCCAAAGTGATGCCACAGTCAGATACGAATATAAATTTATAATAAACAAAAAAGTGTACAACGAATAAACAAATAATGTATTGTATAATAAATATGCACTTAAGAAAAATAAAAATATAATAATTATATCTACACCCAACGCAACCACAATGCTCAATGCTGCAATTTTAAAATCTAAGTTTGTAAAAAAATATCTAGTGTAAACTATCACTACACCTACCAATAACAAACGTCACTAAATAAAACCAGACATGAACCTTACAACAAAACACCATCGATCATGCCGGTGGTAATGGATATTGCATGCTTTGTCCGACTCTGACGGACAGACAGTGAAACAGTCTCCGAATAATATCGATGGCTAATTAATACGGGATATCAGTTGAAAACCAATGCAGCCCCACACGAATGATGTTTACAAAAGTCCCTAATTGTTTTCATCACAAACGAAATGACACAACTAACGGCCAACTTTCAAAAGACAACCAACTTTAAACGAAAGTTACATAGCTCAAAGTCGAATGAAAGGATCCCAATCAAAGGGCTTCCTCAGACAAAGTTTGTTTGACAGGTATCAAATGTTTTTTGCGTAGGTGAGCATATGTGTCTAGCCCTTGATCGCTTGATATTTACGGGGGAACTCTAATTGGTATAATCCGATGCCGGCAGACAGCATAATTGCCCGACCAATTAGGTATCCAACATATTTATATTGGAACCTTTTTCATATTAAAGGCGTAGGTTGCCAATCTCTTATTTGAGAGCTTAGTTGCTAATTTGACTCAAGCCTTGTAAATGATTTGTTATTAAAGAAATTTATTTTGTGCGTTATACTTTCCTTTTCGTTATATTAAGAGAAGCTTACGTCAAAAATAACTTTATTTTTATTTTATGTACCAATTTATGTACACACACTGATTACAGACAAGTGATGTAGACATAATGGGACAGCAAATAACTTTTTAAATATAAAAATAATAATATATCATTTATTTCAGGTAACAAAGACCCATAACATGTATACCTTATAGACTATCATACATTTTTATGAAAACAAGAAAATGTAAACTATTTATTGTACACGAAATGACAGCGTCGTGTTGCGCTGCGTGGTGTCGCGTAGCCTTCCGCGGAAACGCCGATACATGACAGCCTTCGGCCAAAACTCTTCCTTGAGGAAGGTCTCAATATGAGGAGCCGGAAACTCGCACCACAAGCGACTGGAAATTCGTGTTGTGGCGCGACTCCAACTTCTCAACCCTCAAGGTCCAGCTGGTCTTCACTCGGATATACTCCACGATCTCCTCAACCTTCGTGGTGTGATGTAGCCGGGACACATAAAGCTGCGTCGTTAGTGTTGCCGGACGCAGCACATTGGGTCCTGCCAGCGCATAATATATCATGCATAAAATAAATAACTATGCAACTATGACGACATGGAAAGATTACTTACATTACATTTCTTACACTCTTCTTTTGAAAACTGCTACAGTTTAGCAGTCCCTAATGTCAGGCGGAAGAGAATTCCACAACCGCACAGCGTGTACAGTGAAGGACTAGGAGTAGAAGTCGGTAGAGTGGAGAGGGGAATTAAGGACGTTCTTTAAATCCAACAACACAACTTGTAGAAAGGCTGTAGTTTTTGATAATGTTATATGATGTAGAGTAGAGCTGTAAAAAATATATTATCCTTAACGCCCAGAACACAAAGACCATTGCTATACCAAACATTGCTTTGTTTGCTTTGCTTCCGTCCAAATAGTCGAAATAAAAAAAAAACACTATGTCACGCATAAAAAACAAAACAACTCTGCATTTCCGAAAATACCATTCCAAGGTCAAAATTCATTTTACAAAATGAAGCGAACATCTCTTCATTTTGTATTTTGATTGAACTTGAGTGTATTGTGCAAATAGCCCTCAGCGAGGGATTATTAATCCCTCTCCCTAAGTTATTACGTGCACGGTGCGAGCAATTTGTCGAGGGGCAGTTTAGTCTCGAACTGTTGGCAATTATCAGGGTTTATCACTACATTTTGTTGGAAAATTATCTTTGAAAATAACCAAATAATTATTCATAACACCTAATCGCTTTCTAATTTCTAATCTCTTGGCATAAATGGAAGTTTTAATTTGCGTCGTGACTTTGAGGAAATGTCACGGTGGAGATGGAGTGACTACGCCACTTCAATCTTATTTAATTTATGTAAGAACTTGTAATTTTATTGGTAACAATGTCTGAATTAACGGATGCTTTCCATAAGCTCGACTCAGAAAGTCATAAATGACGAAGTCTTAAGGCGAATGCTCCAGGACTGTAAGATCATGCAGACCGTCAAACTTAGAAATGTTGCTTACTTTGAACACGTTCTTCGGCACGAGCGGTGTGAGTTTGTAGCTAAAAATGATGGGCAAGGTAGCAGGCAAATGCGACGTTGGCCGGAGAAAAAGTCTTGCTGAGAATGGTGAGGAATCACGCGTGCTGCTGAGCTGTTTCACCTCGCGAAGAACAAGGAGAAGTACTCGAAGTTGATAACCAACATTCAGTAATTGTCGAGGAACCAGAAGAAGATGAAATTATTCAACGGCAACATTTATCAGTTTATGTTGTCAGAGCAATAAATGATGCTGTGAATACTGCGATTTTTAATGTTCACAGCATCTCTCTCAAAGGGAAAATATTAATATTTTCTGTAATGCGCAGTGCATTACAAAAAATATATTACCCTTTGAGAGAGATTCTGTAAATATCAAAAGTTATTTATTGACATACCCGTCAAAGGGAAACTAACATTGCCCGATTGCCATAAAGTCTAGCACAGTCCAGCATTGTTCAAATATCGGTGGCCCTAGCGTGAACGCGCGTCGGAAACGTAAAGTGTGAATGATTTTTTAATAGACAGTACAATTATCTATAGTATTTGGGTTTAGATTCCTGTGACAATCGCAGTTAGTATCACCCATAAGTATGAATAGACTTATAACTAAGTTCAGTGGAATTCGATTATTATGACTCCTCCTACATTAACCGCTTCATCATCATCATCATCATCCACAGCCTGAATTCACCCACTGTTGGGTATAGGCCTCTCTTTTCTTGTGAAACAACAACCGCTTAATATGAAGTAATTGCAATGCAAATTGCAAAGTTGCAAATTCTGTCAAAAACGTGTTGTCGGATCCGGTTCGGACTTGGAATGAATCGCAAGTACGCCAGTGGTGACATCACTCGACCTACTTACAAGTCTACCCACACCACAGCGTGCTTCTACAGAGCCGAGATGTTTTAAGCTCGTGGCGAGGACGACATTCGATGTCTGATCGCAGCGGAGCTGAGACGTCCTGGAACTATACCCGATTCACTGTGCCGGGGGGGTGTTCAAGTAATTTGTTAGTTTAATAGAAACAGTGTATCGCACCCAGTGTATTTTCATTGCATGAAATCATCTTCTGCCCACATGATGTACGAGCCCACGCAATAAATCCTGACAACCCGACATATTCATGTTTTTATGTCTGGTAGTAGTGACTGACGTGATTAATAAAACCTTCGCTCGTTTCGCCTTTCTCTGGGACTTTAACTTTACCCTTTGACCTTACCCCTTTCGCGCGAGTGCCTCATTTTTGTTTTGATTCTGAGTGACGAGTTGATAATTCAAGGCTACGCATTGTTTGTGATTTGTGCGAAAAATTACGTCGCAACGTCGTAAGACATTTACCTCTGAAGAGAAAGGTGCAGTTATATGAGTTGATGAGTTTCATTCTCCATTGTCTAGTCGACATTTAATTTAATTTTTATATCCACTCTAGAAAAGCGAGAATCAAACTTATCTCTCGCAAAGGAATTTGGGGTCGGTCATTCGACAATATCGATGATTTTTAAAAACGAGAACCAGATTAAGGAATTATGCACTTCAAATGTTTTGAAGCAGAAATACATAACAAATTAGGAAGTTTTTTGTTTTTATTAATATTTTCAGTTTCGAAATCGTTTAAATTCACGTACCTAACGCGTTCGTGCTAAGCCCACAGATTCACGGTTGAAAAAACAAACATATCCCGTAACCCAGCTTTATTTACTGTTCGGGATACTAAATAAACTTTATTTTCGCGTTGTGATGCGCTCAAAGGAATTTTGTATGCGTGCAACATTCACATGTGTCCTCTTCCTGTGAGTTTTGCGCATGTGTGAGCATATCAGGTATCCCGATTTCCAATCAAAAATTCTTTCGAATGGAAAATATTACACGTTTTAATTACATGTTATTTTGAAACTCGCGCTGTCTGCTACGCTTGATTGAGCACAGCGAATTAATTTAGTATAAAATCGGAGTTTTTTAAAGCATGGATATTGATAAATATCTGACTGTATGAAGCTTTTATGTAGTCTATAGTGTATGCATAGCATACATGCATGTAAACCTGGTTAATATTTGTGTAGTAGAGCTAATACATATTACTGATTTATGAAGGACGGTTCAGTCTAAAACAAATAGCGGTTCATGAAGTTAGAAGTCCGTGCCTGATGAGATTTGCCATCTGCATCAGCAAAAAAGACGAACCTCCATACTCACACCCTGAGCAAATCGTTTTTTAATCTTTTGAGGGTGAACTTTCAGTTTTTTTAACACTAAATTGGGTTGAGTTTGGCCGCAACTCGCCTGATACCTCGGTGGGGTTCGGTGCTACCTTACACTAGTTATCTATATCTAGTATCTTCAATTAACATGCTTCTAACTAGACCTATTGGTTGAGGTGATTCAGACTAAATTGGTCGCAAGCTAGTCATTAGTAGTCATAGTAATTATTATAAGGTTTCTCTTATTTTGGACTATTTGTATGTATTATAATATAATATTAGTTCATTTCATTTTATTTGTAAGTATGTGTATTAGTATGTACCTATGTATATCAATTTATGTTAACAAAATGGTATTTTTCTTATATTTTATTTTTTTTGTACTCTATCACAATGCTGTCCTATTTGACCCAAAGGTTGACTGGTAGAGAATGCCTTGTGGCATTAAGTCCGCCTATGTACCACTTATGTACATGAAGTTTAAATAAATAAATAATAACTTATCCTTTGTTTTTTTTTTACCGTAAACCTCTAAAATTGCAAAAGAAAACCATTTTCCCATACCTTTGTGTTCATGTAAATCGACGTAATGTAGGGAACAGCAGACTTTTTTTTTTTTTAATAGCCTTTACTGTCCCACTGCTGGGCAAAGGTGAACAAATTCCATAAAAGAGAACAACAAAAATTCCAATACTTTTGTAAGAAGAATAAAGCAAAATTAAACTTTCCAATACTTATGAAGGACTTCATAGAAATGTTTATCTATGAAATAAAATCCCAGTCAGTAATATCTCCACTTATTCAAAGTCTTTTATTTTCTGAATAGTCGCTGTAGGTGGAGTGCTCAACTATTACCTAAGGGTTCTTATAAAGTACACCCACAGTCGTTATCTTGTTTTGTTTTTCAGTTTGAAATATTTCTAAGAAGACGCTGTATTTTGACCAACCAATGAAAATCTATAAAAAAATCTGTTATGAACTAGAGGCTTGATACCTTTACTGGGTACATCTAAAATGAGGTATTTGTAATTGATACAAATTTCACAGAAATCACTTTTATTTTTCTAGACATTCTATAACAAACTTCTTCATTCTTCAGAATTTTATTCTTTATATCTTATACATAAGGTTGCTTGTTATTACGAAACTTATCTGTTGTCAAAACAATCGCGATGTTTAGTAAATAACAGTGATACTGATATTCTGTTTTTACAAACATTCATTAATCTGAGTAAGATTGTCTTTGTATGGATATTACGAACTAACCACACGATAAAGAAAGATGGATATTGATTATAAGATTAAAAACATACTTACAATATTTTAATATGATGACAAGCTCCCACCATGTACTTGAAAGTGAAAATGCCATCTTCTTTTTTCTGTTGCTAAAATTGGCAAAATCGTTAACATATCTCGTTCCTCGGCCAACAATATTTTAATACTTACTCGACCCAAATGCATGTGGCAGCTGATAATTTTTTCAAGATCACGTTGGTGATCGCATGGAGAAATTGGTTCAGTTTGATGATCTATAGCACACCCTTAAGTATGACTAATACCCGCTATAAATGCTGAAATTAAAGCAGCAAAAAACAGGAAGGTTGCACCATGCATCCCCTTTTGAAATTAAGCCATAATTGATAGTACGCACGCTGAATATGACTGAGTTAGTGTATAGGCCTGTGGAGCGCCCTGTGCGCATTTTAAACTAATTAATACCCACGCTCCGTGTCGTTGGAATATTGGATTTCAGGAAAAAATTACAAAAAATTGGTAGTTGGATACAGCCGAGGTAAAACAAAATAAGGGTTTTGGTCTTATTCAGTCCTTTATTTATTCGTTAATAGCAAACAAAATATATTCTCTAATGTTGTAGGTGAGTGAAGTGTCCAATATATTATCCATTAGTGGACAAAAATCCGACTCCTCCACATACTGAAGTTTTAAGTAAAAAAATCTTTTTTTTTGTTTTTCTTAACCAATTTCTCAGTAACAGCACGGAGCCTTGATTTGTACTTGCTTGTCGGCAATTGGCTCACTCTCAAAACCGGGGATTCACCGAATACATGTACATGTACGTACATGCGCCATAAAAGCAGCACGGCACATAAGTATGCCTCTGTTAAATCCCTCGAGTTAAAAATAGGCGTGGTGTTACGTGTGTTTAATTCTTCCCTCGATGGAATATCAAGGGAAGCACTTCATAAATTGCAACGGAAAATATCGTGGTCCAGTAGCCTTAACAAAGTTAAAACCTTCGTGAACCGTTCACATTGCTGTTACGAACCCTAATCTACTTACGTCGCTACGCCGTAGCGCGTAGCACTGGCTACGGCGTAGACCGCTGATACTTATTTTGATGTTTGAATATGGTTGGATTATTTCTTCCATTTATTGTGTGTTTCATATACGAGATCATCATCATCATATGCCTAGCCTTTTCCCAACTATGTTGGCATCGGCTTCCAGTATAACCAGATGCGACTGAATACCTAAGATGAATGGAATTATTGAAAGTACAAAATGCACTCTTATTAATGCATATTTACGTACTTATACGCCCACTTTAGGTGCCTACTTTTTTTGATCTTTCTGTACATGCTGTTGAATTGAAGGTCAACTACCTTCATATTTGTGCCTTTGTATTGAACTGTATTGACCTCTTAATTTTCAATGTCATTATTGAGTTAAAAATCTAATAGTCAGACGAGAGAAGCGAACTGAAGAGAAACAAACGTCCCATCTCACCACATTTCATCAACCCGGAAGAACACCTGCCGCCCGGATACGAACTGCAGTGGCCAATCTGGAAATCTCTTAACCGATTGCGAGCTCAGGTTGGCCGCTGTAGATATAATCTGGCCAAATGGGGTCTCTTCGATTCATCTCAAACAGATTGCCAGTGTAGAGCTGTCTGCAGGATATGCTCCACCTCCCGTCCTGCCCATCCTGCACAACCACTTGCACCTATCAAGGAGCACAAGAACACCATTATAATATCAAGCGGAAGATGTCCACAGCTAGACCCAGGCCACCCCCAAAGCTCGGAAATACGGAAATGAAACACAGATTAACTAGAAAACACGTTTATTAAATTAATTTTCACAAACATAACACGACAGTATTCCGGTCAAGGTTCGGCAGAGATGTATAGTGTCACCCACATTACGTCAGATTACGAATTTATCATAAAAAAACGACATACATTACAAGTACCTACCTAACATAATACAAAAAGCCTACCAACAAAAAAACTTCCCCAACAGGCTTTGATGAACTGTCGCAACAAAGGGGTACATTTTAATAACCTGCAGCCTTTGATGGGCCATGTCAATGACGGCCGCCGTGCAAACAGTGATGCTTTTATTGAACTACCCACTCTACTCACACTATCGCAGTGTAACCCCATGACGCATTACGCACGGTGCGCCGCGCTCGCCGACTCTCCCCTTGTGCGGGACTGACGGACCGACGGACACCCTATAAACGACGTATTAATTATATTTCACTATTAAAACCCGAAACAAAACCGTAAGCGTGCCGTGCGCCACAATAGACAGATAGGTATAACTAGTGGTCGAAATTCGAATGTAATTATTCAATTATGTTTTTAAGTTTTTTTTTTATCTTTTTACAATACTCTATATATAATATATAATTCTCTAAGAATTTTATCAACGTTTTTAACTTTTTTTTAAATATTTATCCACTCTTTCTCCAAATGAAATATAACTTTGCCAAATCTCATACTTCTCCGAGCGCGCAAAGTGAAGAAGGGGTAATTATTTTTTATTTACAAAGTAATGGTCGCCCTTAGGTAAGGATCGACTCGTGAGACACAGAAAGTTCAGCGGCTATCCCTCTCAAACTTCAATGAGGATTTTCAGTCACTATTTCCTTCACTTTTGCGATGTTAACTTCAGTTGAAGACATTGATGGCCTACCAGAGCGAGGCAAATCTTCCATCACATCTCGACCGCTTTTGAACGCTTTGTTCATGATTATGATGATCTGTAAATAATGTATATTCAACTAGGAACAAATCATAAAGGTGAGTATAGACTACAACATTTTCTGGAGCATTTCTGTGTAATGTAACGTTCTTACGAATGGTACAATACAGGCAAAAGCTCAGTTTCCAAAGCATTTCCATGTAATGTAACGTTCCTGCGAATGCTCGGCGTTATGTTACGGGTAAATGCTCACAGCGAGTGTGTATTTACCAACATTTCGTTGTACCTTGCGTTCATTCTTCGTTTGTTCGTGGCTCGACGAAATGTTACTCCAATACGCTCGACGAAATGTTACACCAATACGCTCGACGAAATGTTACACCAATACGCTCGTTGGTTTGTAACAAAGAGGCGAGCGTGCTCGACGTTTAGTTCGTAAAAGGATGATACACTAGAACACATCATAGAGCGGCTCGTTGTTCTGTTACAAGTAAATGTTGTAGTCTATACTCACCTTTAGAATCGGCCCTCACACACACGCAAAGCCTTTGCAAAAATTCGAAGCATGTTTCAGGCAAAATAAAATCTTTTCCCAGTAATAATTTTTGCTGGGAAACGACACACAGAATGAATGATACAAAATGCTTGGTTGACGGTTTCGTGAAGGGTCTATTTACACCTTGTATTTCGCTATTGAAGGATGGATTAAAAATGGATGCAAGCTGAACCGCCGGCAAAAAACCGAAAACACAAAGAACGTACGGGACAATAAAAATATTCTCTCCAGGAAGCTTCCACGAAAAGCGCATGTTTATTAAGTTAATCATTCCCCTTTCTGTTAAAACAGAATGCGCTTCTAGATTGTTTATTTTACTTTGCTTCGACAGTCTGACTTTGGGAGGAAAACAGCACTCAGTTGTTTTAAAGAAGACAATACCAGTAGAATTTCTTTGTTTTACATGCTTGCTTTCTTTACGCTGTGTCGTTTGTTCTGTGCATTCGCTTTAAACAATTATTTTGAATTTCAAATACTTTATTCTTTTAAGTTTATTATTGTACATAAATAAAAAAATCTGTACAAATTGATTTCGGATTTGGGTGTTCAGAAGGGAAAAATGATAGGCACACACTCACTATAAAATTGTATTGTAAAAAATCAGGAAGCCGCCAACACAAACAGAACTCTCTCCGAACGACTCACGCCAAAGAAGTACCGCCACCAGAAAAAAGTCGTATGACTTACTTCTTTGACGACATTGATGACGGCAATGAAACACGATCGAAGAAAGATCAGGCTCAAGTCCAACGGCTTCACACGCTCTCCTAGCACGGGGGTAACATACTGTCTACTTCAAAACCTCAAGCTGCTGAGAAATTCTTACAGGAAAAACACAACAACACGAGCAGCCCTCAACGAGACTAAAAAGAAGGCTAATTTTAAACATTAAATTAAACAAACTACCAACCATTTACTATCACATCAATTTACTTTAAAAAAAACTCAAGCGGAAAGCTCTTCAAAGAGCAATATTCGTAATATTCGAGCTTATTGCAAACAGTTTACAATGGATGTACTCCACAGGGTGTTGGGGGGTGTTGGAACCCTCTCTCAGTAACTGCAACCAGACACAGTGCCACTAGTGCTAGCCTGTTGCGCCCCGGGCAGAGCTGTACCGACGGACTAAGTTTTAACTTAATTTTAACTTTGTAGCACGCTTTGTTTTGTATTGTAGTGAGTTCATGACATAGTTACCTACTTAGTTACCCTAGAAAATTGTTTTGGTTTGTTCATTGACTTATTAAAATAAATATTTATGACAGACTGACAGCTGACAGGAAAGCATCATTGGTCTAATGTTCACAAGCTCGATTCCCGGGTCGGGTAAAGTGTTATAATCCCCGAAGGGTTAGGCAGAGATGCACCCAATTATAGTTCATCCAATTTCGCCAATTATGTTTAAGTCCTATATGGGACTTAAAGGGCGAACCTACTGCTTTCAACCAGGCACAAATCCAGACACTGTGGCTAAATGCTACTGAGAAAATTCCTGATGGAAAACCTAATAACGCTGTGTCCGACCCGGGCCCAGGACCCAGGACCTCACGCTCAGCAGTCGCACATGCGACCACTCGACTATATTCATAACTATATTTCAGGTGAGAAGAAGTTTAACAATACACGTGCTTTATTATCCCAAAAACATGTTTAAACTCCTAAAACCCTGACACGCTATTGTTATTACTTTACCAGTCTATAAGAGGCCGATTACAATGCCGACAACGTGTTGACGTTCCGTCGAGTCTGACCACAAAGCGCCGATCGCCAATCAGTCCGATGAACTGGAGCCACTGATTTGTTAATCACTGTAAGTTTGATTGAGTGTTGAGGGAGAAAACGTGTATTTTTTTGTTTTGTGCATTTAGGGTCAGTAGAAATGGAAAAGTTGTTCTATCAAGGTGTACTTGTAAACATGTTAAACCAGTTTTTTTTTTAGTTAGAAATGTTGTACTGCCTTATTTTCATCGTAGGTGAACTATATGTCTAAGTACCTTATTTTAAGCGAAGCTCTAAAAACTATATCTATATCTATTTTTGAAATGAATTTGCTAGTTGCAAAAATTGATGACTTGAGACTTACTTACCAACGTTAGTATTTATTGCCGCACGCATAATACGTGCTTTGACGTGGAGTTGCGGACACCAGCCCGTTATACAATACAATACAATAGTATTAATTATTTAATTTTCTCATATCGACCTATATCATCTAAAAGCAACTGCTTTTCTCAGAACCTACATTTATATAAACGGCTTTAAAGCTTTAGAGTATTCTATTTATTAACTGCAGCTGAAAGTTACATTAATAAAGCTACAAAGTACACAATTAATTTTGCCAACCGTACGCTGATAGCTCACACAAATAATAAAAATATTGACAAGCACTGGCTCAACACGGTGTGCACAGTGCATTCAGTGGGAAAACACACCACTCAGCTCTGGCCGGGCCGGGTGCACCCGCTACCCGCCCGTAGCTATAGCAACGAGGTCGGCGCACCAAGACTGCCCGGGACCTAGAGCACTAAGTAGATAGGTGCAGAAGGTGTATGCACATGTAATGTAGCAGCGCTAGCAGCAGATAATTTAATAGTAGCCATCTGTGTCCCACTGCAGGGCAAAAGCCTCTCTTCCATCTTTCCACTCATCTCTATCCTGTGCTGTTTGTGGCTAATTTTATGACACATAATTCTAGCCGTGGAAGTGGCCTGATGACCAGTAACATAGGTTATTTCCCAAAAACCTTTTTCAGACACTATTCTCTCACAACATTGGAACATAGCTCAGACATAAGCATGTAATGTAAACTTAAAGGATTCTGCCGACTACACCGTACCATACTATGACTGTGCTACGAACGTATCGGTTAAAATATAATATATATTAAAATATAATAAATATTCTCTGTATTGAAAAGTATGACACTGTGCCCACTAGACCGTTCCGTCACCGACTAATACAGTCGTGTGCCATGCACGTAGCGTATCGGCACTGGCTAAATATTCTAAACCGCCAATTGTTGACGTTTCATGATAGTTTCATGCTTTTCAATAAAAAAAGAATATAGAGTTTAACAACCCTCTAACTTCATGTAACCCCATTCAATAACTATTTCATGAAAAAGTCATGCAATGGGTAGAAATGAACTTGAGAGGGTTGTATTGATGATTTTAATGATTGTAATTCATTTTTCATCAACATACAACCTGACACTGACCTGCAAATTTCGCGGGCCACCCTGACGAGACCAACGAAAGAATGCTCTGTCGCTTTTATCCACAGAAAGAATCGGAGCGGGGACCGACATTCTGCAATTGAATGAAGATACGAATTCAAATTCAAATATTTTTATTTGTAGAACATAGGTAAACAAAAGTACAGATGTCAATATTAATAAAAATGAGCGCTATGTCTTGCCGAAACCGACCTTTAGATTCGTATGCGCTTACACAGGCAATTGTGGTCTGTACGACGTCTTGGTAGCGGAAATTGCCAAGAATTGAACAATATTACTTGCCCACGTCAGCATTCTCAAGAATCCTGTTCCAGCAAGAGTTGACATTCCAACTGCTAAATATTAACCGACTCATTTTGGTCACCTTGAGTAAGTAATAACAGCCAAAAGCATGACATCAAGTAAGAATGTCAAAGTGTTTTGTTTTCAAAACATACGAGTAGTTGGGCGTGAAAAAAGGTGTATGTATAAAGTTCACTATGTCTTGACGTTGACGGCTTTTATAAATAGCGCCGATGCCGAGTTAAATCTATGAGTTAAAGCGACAGTTTTTCTCGTTATATGTATCCGTCCTTCTGTACCTATCTATTTAATGGCGATGCACCCTCACCCGCCCGCCACCCGTCCTTCACCCGCCCGTCATCATGACAACGGCTGAGATCGACGCATCGCTGCAGCCCGGGGTTTGGTCTGCGCTCACATTTGACTAAATTAATTTCAACCTACCTGAGCTTGACGGATCACGGACGGACCGTATTGATTTAAAGAGAATGTGAATAATGTTTCGTGTTTTGTGATGCCGGTCAATGTGGTTCGTCTGACTATTTGTGGTGTATTTTGTACAGGTATTTAATTAAAATTGAGGAGTGTAATGTGTACTGTAGAGATGTAACCTTGATTACTGGCATATATCGCTCGGCCTACACCAGTTGACGCCAGCTTTGTTGACGGGGCATAGCCCTTGCAAAGTGTGTTTGGTTGACTGATTTAGTTCAGCTGATGATTGACCCACAGTCCAGTCTTGGTGGAATAATAAAGGTATTTAGGGGTAAAAGTTGTTGCAGATATGTTATATATTTTTTTTAGATGTTTAGTATGGAGTGCGAGCATGAGTTAGGTATAGACAAAATTTTCTGCTTTGCCTCTTTCCTTCCTCTGGCTCAATAGCGTCCGAAGAAGTTAAAGTTATGGATGTTAAGTTTTATTACTCTTTCTTAGGCCTCTTTGGGCTTGTTGTTTGTATACTAGGTGGCCGTGTCTAGTTTTTCACTTCAGTTCTGACCAACACAATGAATGTAGGTATATTGACTCAGTGGAGTAAAGTTGTGACCGAGTGGCGTCCAAGGAATGGAAAAAGTGAATGAAATAGTGTTACGGCTAAATTGGACCGATTTTAGATTTTCCATGGAAACAGAAATTTCCAATTTTCTTTTTTTTTTAAAGACATTTCGAAAATGTTCTCTGATAACTTTTGAGACCTATGTATTTTGCTTATGCATAAAACAAAAATCATTAAAATCGGTTCAGTTTTTATGAAATGCCGTAAGTCGTAAACGCTCTTAAGTCAAATCTTGAACTTTAACAAATAACACCGAGACCAACTTCGATGTAGCGCTCGCCGGGCACTGCTGCGGCACCGTTCTCTTCCCTCGCATGGCTGCCACGTTTTCGGTCACAGTTCTAACATTTAGTCCGGGTGCATTATGATTTTGTTTTTGTGATCAGCTTCGCCTGATCATTTTGACCTAGGGTGAACTAGTTTGGCCTAAAATCGAGTTAGGCTGGTAATAAAAATACACCTATTACAAAATAAGTTGTTTTCGAGTATAACATTAACTACTATAGCAAATTGGACGATGCCAAGATTTGTACGAACTCTGGCCCCAGCCTCCAATAGCTGCGCGTGATACATCCTAGAATAGGTATTTTTAAGCTGAACAAAAGTTAGTTAGTTGGTCGCCAAGTTCAAAATCTTAGTCCGTTCAGAGTTATGCATTATTAACACCATCATCTGCCTAGTCTTTTGAAAACTATGTTGGGGTCGGCTTCCAGTCTCACCGGATGCAGCTGAACAATAGTATTTTACATGGAGCGACTGCCCCTCTGATCTGCCTATCTGCCTGTCAAAGCTTTTATGCCGCCCATGGTCCTCTGCCTTGGCTTTACATGACGTCGAGAAATATTTCTTAGGGATGCTGATTTCCTCACGATGTTTTCCTTCACCGACGCAAGTGATAATTTTAAATACACCGTTATCATTCAGAGTCCTTGAATAAAACACAAATATAGGGTATTTAGGTTGTATTTATTTATTTAATAAGGCATACATGCATCAAGCCCTTGATTCAGCTGCCAAGCGAGAGCCTCCTTAGACATTGATCGAGGATGTCGAGGTGTCGACAACCTCGATCAAGAGATCAAAATACTTGAATTAATTATTTTCTGCTTTCACGAGGTTCTCCTCATGTGACCGCTATATGAACATCATTTCGCGACTTACATAAATGCATGACACACATGACACCAGGACATACATGACATCAGGAAGGTACGCCGCGTTGCATCTACTTTATACAACTTCAGCACTCTCATGAGCACCGCCATGTTTAAGGCACCGAACCATAGGCCTACTTATAATCAATCCAAGATGTAGACAGATCCATTTGAGAGCGTTGGATCTGTTGGATAATGGCCATATCAATGCGGAGCAGCTCCTTAGTACCGCGGAACCCGTTTCTAAATCCATTCTGAGAGGCAAACATGATAGAATTACTCCCAAAATGTTGGTTGATTTTAGCTGTCAAAATGGTGGTAATAACTTTATAGACTGTTGGTAGAAAAGTCATTAGGCTATAAATTTTGGGCTCCGCAGTACTACCTGATTTATGGAGCAGCTGGGTTATTCCTGTCGTCAAGAACTGAGGCAGTGACCCTGACTCTAAGGCTGACTGAAACTGGGACGCTAAGCGAGCGAACAATCTTTAAAACCACTTGATCCAGAAGTTGTGCAGCCCGTCCGGCCCGTGAGATTTCCAGTTAGGCAACGGATGGACTACATGAGCTACGTCTTGGGGGCTGATGATGACTTCCCCCATTTCTGGTATTGGATCACACGATCGTCTAACCGCACAGACGTGTGTCAGTCTCGACTTGACCGGTCCAAGGTGTGACTGACATGCGTCTGCCGGATTATGACGCCATGATGATGATGATTTGTTCGCTTTGACGCAGCATCTGGTCGGTGCCTGTCAATCACTCTGAGGCTGGTTGGACCCGGGAGGTTAAACGAGCGTGTAATCCAATACTAGAAATGGGAGCAATCATCATCAGCCCCCAAGACGTAGCTCATGCAGTCCGTCCGTTGCCTAACTAAAAATCTGAAGGCGATGAATGGTGGGTTTATTAAGCCCTTTCATTGCTTTGAGTGCATGGTTGGTTGATTGCAAAGTTCGCTGAGTACAAAGTCGGTTGATTGCAAGTTCGCTGAGTACAAGGTTGGTTGAGTACATAGCTGGTTGGGTGCCAGGTTGTTTTGAGTATATCGATGGTAGAATGCACGGCTGTTGGAGTACATGGTTGACGTAGTGTACGATTGGTTGAGTGCAAGGTTCGCTGAATACAAGGTTGCTTGGGTACAAGATTGCCTTGAGTACATGGCTGGTAGAATGCGTGGTTGTTTGAGTACATGGTTCACTTAGTGCATGGTTAGTTAAGTACACGGTTGACTTAGTGCACGATTGGTCGAGTGCAAGTTTCGCTAAATACTAGGTTGGTCGAGCACAACGTTGGTTGAGTACATAGTTGGTTGGGTGTGACGGTGCTTGAGTAAATGGTACCTACCATTTGAAGAATACATGGTTGGTTGAGCACATGGTAGAATTAGTGCATGGTTGGTTGAGTGCATGATTGGTTGGGTGTAAGGTTGCTTTGAGTACATGGTTAGCTGATTCTGACGTTGCACAATCGATGTCGGACGTAAGTTTACTTGTACGTCTTTGTCTCTTCGCTTATCCGGTTATTGAGTAAAATCATAGACAATTATTATGCTCTGATACGACTATTTCGCCTTAGCATTAACTTTCGCGTCACTTGCCAGCAACTTTTACGACACGGTTACTTTGCTTGCTCAGCTCGCGCAAAGCATTTGGGGCTCACCTGCCATAAAATAAAATAAATGTCTTAATAAAACACAGTTTCATACAGTTGGAAGTGACGTTTATTATATAAATGGGGATATCAAAAATAAAACAAAGGTATTAGACAACAACAAGATTTTTGGTTTATATTTTGTTGGTTTTTAAACTTTTTTAGGATTTTATAATTTTTTTGTTTCTTAAAACTATTATTACAAGAATGTTCTACTACTAATTTTAATTTAATGAAAATACTTAAAACGGGAAAGTGAATACATTTAAAATTAGTTTAACCTAATATTTTACAAGTAATTTGTAAATCCTCTTAACTATTTAAATCATGGATCTGTGTATAATTGGTTATGAAATGCAGTCAGGTAGCGTACACATCAGTGTGTACGCTGCCTAACTACATTTACAAAAGCCTAACGGCATTTACAACAGCCTAACTGCATTTAAAACAGCAACTGTTGCCACGTTTAGCGCCCACTGTCTAGCGAGACGACTAGAAAATAAAAAAAATTGCCAAACTGTGTGTTTGTGTGTGTGTCTATGAAAAATCAATTTGAAAATCCACATTTAAATTGTACTTCGCAACAACAGCATTTTTTTACTAGAAACTTGGAAATTAATTAAACATAGCTAATTTCTAAAATAACTTTTTACACTAATAACTAATTTACACTATCATACTTAAAGTTAATTCGTTTCATGACAAAAAAAAAGTGAAATTTAACTGGAAAATATACAACTAACTAGTATTTATAATAATCACAGGAAAACTTAAGTTCTAACTTACACAAATATTTACAAAGATAATGAAGTTGTAATGCCTGAATAATTAATGGATAGAACAATGGCTAAGTATGTAAAGTTGTATGCATACATCATATTCTATTATACAATATTAATATTATATTATACAATTATATGTACAAATTACAATCAAGTTTAGCTCTTAAGCTCATCAACAATGTTTACCATATAATTACGACGAAGTACTTAGTTATTAAATATTAAAAAAGAAAATACAAAACATATGTCAATATAATCATTTCGGATCCTCTTTAATACAAAATACGGCCATGTTGATGAGTGAAATACTAATTTAAAAACTTAAAAACTCTGTTTAACGGTAGTTGTCAAGTTGAATATTCTGCCATCATAAATACCATCCCTTGGAACCCCCAATATTCAACAAGACAACGTCACGAATTAAAGAGAATATTATTATTCCTCAATATGTAAGAAATTTAAAAGGTCTTGTACAGGGTGTAAACAACCCCTTCACGAAGCCGTCAACCAAGCATTATCTACATCAAACTAAGTCACCAAAATCTAAGTCACTAAGTCAGTCAAAATTATTGCTGGGAAACGACTTTTTTTTTTGGGGTGAAAAATCACGTTTTACGGTAAAACTCAATGTAACGCCCTCAAAACTTGGCGCTGATGGATGCTTTGAATAGTAAACGGGTCATGGAGGTAATTAAAGTAAAGTTCAAACCTTAAAAAGTAGTATTTAGTAAAATAGTATTTTGTAAAAAAACACTTGAAAAAGTTGGAACTTTGACCTCCGTAACTAGAAGTTTCCCAGGTATGGTCCAGAACAAAAAAATGATCGCAATGACGGGGAGAACAAGTGCCTTTCGGCTTCGTTAAGGGTCTTTTTACACCCTTTATAAAATTATAAGATATTTTTAATGTTATAAAGGGTGTAAAAATACCCTTAACGAAGCCGAAAGGCACTTGTTCTCCCCGTCATTGCGATCATTTTTTTGTTCTAGACCATACCTGGGAACCTTCTAGTTACGGAGATATTGGGGGTTAAAGTTCCAACTTTTTCACAAGTTTTTTTTTAAATACATGATTTTAATGTAAGATTTTTACTTTGAACACCTCCACGACCCCCGTACTATTCAATCCATCCTTCAGCACAATGTTTTGAGTACGTTACATTGAGTCCTACCATAAAACGTAATTTTTTACCCCAAAAAAAAAGTCGTTTCCCAGCAATAATTTTTGCGTAAAGTTACTTAGTTTGATGTACAGAATGCTTGGTTAACGGCTTCGTGAAGGGTCTGTTTACACCCTTTAAATTGAAGTAAATGATAGCGTGATGGCTGACAGGGTTGAATGAAGGAAAGAAACATGTTGCGCTGACCCTAAGTAACATGGGCAGGAAGATGATGTTGGATGGTAAATAAGCCGAGACGGCTCACCATATAAAGTGCAACCGCCGCCTACGTACAATCGCCAGGACATCAAGCTACAACAAAGTGTCAAATTTCTTTAATAGATTTTCAACATTATCGCTAAAGCATTAGGTTCAAGGTTGATTGGGAAAATTTGACAGATTCGGGTAGCTTGATGTGCTGGCGTCTGTACATCTGTGACACCAGTGGCATCCCAGATGCGTTGCCATCCTAGAGACAAAGCTGACAAGTCTCATGTGCCTGTAATCACACCGGCACCACCCCCTTCAAACCGGCTCACAGCACAGCCGTTTGGCGGCAGAAGTAGGTGTGGTGGTAGTACTTCCCCGGGCGAGCTCGTTCACATAGAACTCTACTACTCTTTGATGTTATTATGCAATTTATTTATTAATTTGGGTTCGCCAACAGCTTCTGTGTACACATATCTTAAGTATACACAGGTATTACAGTCTTGGACTTACACAGTCGCCAATTTAACCAGCATTCACAAAAATTAGTGATGACATTAAAAAAAACAAAAATGGAAACGAGTGGCTCTAGAAATGAAATACAACAGTAAACTCCTTAAATTTAAGAGTTTACTTAGCTTACGAATTATAAAATTCAGAAAGAAAAACGGTATCATAATAATTTTACTAACTAATTACGACTAAATTTTTTTTTAAATAATGATGAGTAGGTACACCCTGTTTTATCTGGAGGTTTCTAGAGAAGGAAAGTACTAAAATACCTTATGATCCTAAAAAAGAATAAGAGATAAGATATTATCATAAAAAACCTACCTATTTACGATACACTACTCATTATCCATATGTACAGCAGAAAGCCACTTGCTACGATCATTTCATACTCCTTTGCCTAGTGCACGTACACACACGCACGCCAATCGAGTACTGACTCCTGACCTTTCTCAAGATCATCACCAATAAGGTATGACCCCCTAGGGTGTCCGTACTGCGTTTATAGTCACACCAGCCTTATAAATTCCTTTTGTACGTCGCCGTTCATTCATCCCTCAGTATGTCTAATATACATGACTTAGTAAACCTTAATAAACCTTATATATGTAGGTATATACAACTACTTTGGAGTGCAGCATGTATTATCGTTTTTAAATTCATCAGGTACGACAGCTTAAGTGATCTTATATGATAGGGCTCCTAGTAATGCAGCTAGCACTAAATTATTTTGAGTGAAACCGAAACAAGAACCCAAGTGAGTTTGTGTTATGAACGAAAAATAGTTATGAAAAAGATAAATAACGGACTCTAGAATAATTATGTTTGAGTAAATAATAAAAGTATTTGTTCCTCATACTGATACCGTCGTCCCATTGCTGGGATCTTCGCAGGTGACTGATAGCAACTGGATGAGAGTTGCTGAGAATCGAGGTAAGGGACGTGCGATGGAAGAGGCCTATGTCCAGCAGTGGACTGCTGTAGGCTGATGATGATTGACAAATAAACCGAAACAGAGGAATGTTTGACAGTTATTTACGACGCTCCCAATTTTCTGATTGCACCCTTTTAAGTACAACCTACAAACTCTTACATATTTATGTCTTGTTTTATTTAAGCTTTTATTTTATTATATTAATGCCTCGTGAGTTTCACTCTAAACTATTTATTATTTACAAATAGCCCCTACGGACTAAAATAAAAATTATATTATTAATTTGTTGGAAACAAACACATAACCCTCCTTTTAGGCTTCGCCGCAGTCTGGCACAAATCAGATTGCAGCTATCAAAGGGAAAATATTTTTGAAATTGCTAACAAAGCATCTATAAATAATAAAACAATTGACAGCACGGTTGGCGCAGTAGCTGAGCGATTGGCTGCTGCGCTGTGTGTCGCGGGTGCGATCCCCGCACGGAACAAATATTTGTATGATCTACAGGGAGTTGTTCCGGGTCTGGCTGTTTGTGTATGCGAGTTTTAAATGTTTATAAACGCACCCACGATACAGGGGAAATTCCTAGTGTGGGGCAACGTTTTTTTTTAATAAAAGAAAAGAAAAAGACTTACAACTCGTGAGTAGTGGAGTTTATCTCCGGCAACAACAACCGGTTGAAGTAAGTTATATTGATCATAAAATTAGTTAGCGACGATTTACATTAAGTGCAATATACATTATTGTATTATAGTATATATTATATTATGCTAAATAACTCTATGATCAGTTTAAAAATCTACATAGAAAGAAAGAAAACATATTTATTTGGCACCTGCCATAAGTGCACACAACAAAAAATAAAAGAAAAAAACTTAAATCTAAACAGAAAATAAGAGATCGTATATTGTGTCTCACAGCTGCGCCAAATAGGCCCAATTCAGCAAACTGCCGAGCAGCTAATGCACGACGCTGGTTTTCAACTGGTAAAAATGTAAATACAAAAAATAATAATTAGATTTAATTTTAATGTAGTCCTTTTTTGTAAATATTTGGTTTATTTAGCGTTGTTTATTAGTTACTGACATCGTTTAATTACTTTATTTTAATTAGTTGAAGAATTAATATTTTTTTGTAAATAATATTAAGTTTCTAATAAAAATTTGTTTATTTTGTAAAAAAAATACTATACCTATTAATAATACAATTGAAACAAAAATAACTACCAAAAAAGTTTTTTTATACTTATCGGTTTTTAGCACCTACCTACTTCATACGCAAGTAGGTGTGGTAGACCTCTTATAATTTATCGTTATTTTTTGCCGAAACAGACAGACAAAGCTAAGAGAAACTTTCAGCATCACTTCACAATGTCCGTCGGCCTCTCACCCGCAATGTTCTCTAAAACATTTACGTAATAAGAGGAACAAAGCGATATGTGAGCTTATTAACGCTAAAAAGTTTTTAATAAATGAATGAGTTTTGTTGCATTCCAAATGTAAATAAATAATTAATTTTGCGTCTTTATGGAGGGGAAATCAAACCGAAAATAACTTAAATCGGAAAATCGTTTTTTTTTTAGTAACAAATACTTATAATTACACAAATAATTGTCATTGTGACAATTATTTGTTTTAAAAAAACAACATACAAATAATTGTCATTATGACAATTATTTGTTGCAAACTATAGATGTAATTGTTTGTTAGATTGGTACATCATATGAGCATACCTATTTAGTGGAAGGACTAGAGGTCTAGAACAATTAATTACACAACGCAACGCTAATCCTAAAAGAATGGTTGGACAATTTTTTTTTAAGTTTTTTATTTTATTTACTGTTTTTGAGTTTTTTAAATAGGTTAACCTTGACGATTCCTAACTGCAACTACTACAATATCAACCGAACTAAGTGCCTTTTTTCACTAACACTACACAATATCTAAATGTAATATCTAAGTATTATGGCACTGTTGGGATTTTCAACTATCGGCGCTGAGCCGAGCATTGAATATCCAACCGTGCGTTAATCAGCAATTACATTTAGGTATTGCCTCGTGTTAGCCAATATGGACGATAGACTAGTCTTAGGATATTTTTAAATAATATTTATAATATTATAATTTATAATATTTTTTTATTTATAATATTTTTTTTAATAATTTTTAAATATTATTCAGCTCTCCTAGTCTTTGACTGAGGTACCATTTAACATAACTCAAACTCTCGCCATTTTCCCATGGGGGTAGGCACAGACCTCATAATGCCGCATTCTACGATCCTTACATACTCCTACGGGTTATGCGCGGCAAAATATATAATTAATTCATGAAAAAGAAGCACATGTTGCAGCTGTCACTTTGAAAACTATTTAATTAAATTAATTAAAATAAAATAGTACAAACAGACAATAGACTCCTAGTCTAACTGCCGAAACTAGAACAAAAAATGTTTTACATTGGCCCCAAACTAGGGAAAGCCTGTATCTTGGGCTGGGCACCAATGCAGAGCGACGATAGTATAAGCATAAAACTTTTACAGGTAGATATATACAACTACTTTTAGGTACAGCATGCATGCATCACTGTCTTAAATGTTTTTTTTTGTTTTTTTTTTATATGTATGTACAACTACTTTTGAGTGAAGCATAAATGCATTGCCTTTTTTAATACATTGGATATTTTAGCATAAGTTAATTATATAATAGGATTCCTAATAATTTAATCAGCACTGAAACCGAAACAAGTACCTAAGTGAGTTAATTGCTTTACTGAACGAAAAATAGATATGAAAACAGATTCTGCAATAATGATGTTTAAGTAAATAATACAAGGTAACTAGGTTGTGGAGGTCTGATAGGCATTCGCTCCATGTAAAATACTGGTATTCAGCTGCATCCGGTTAAGACTGGAAGCCGACCCCAATATAGTTGGGAAAAGGCTAGACAGATGATGAAGTAAATAATACAAGGATTAGTGCCTATAGTTTATTTTTTTACTTTTAAGAAATCAACCGAGGATTAAACTTACCGATCAAATAAAATCACAATTATTTTCTTAACACGCAGAAATTAACGTAACCACATTTTTTTTTAGTTTTCAATGTTTTTTTACACTCTTAACTAACTCACTATATGCATTTAAAATTAAACTATTAATATTGGTACATAAAATGCACACAGTTGGACGGACGATCTCATTACAGTGGCCGGAAGAAACTGGATAGACAGGACTCAAAACCACCAAAAGTGGAGAGATTCGAATGAGACCTACATTGAGGGGCCAAAGGTTTAAAGAAGAGAGAAGAGATGTATACGAAATTCAAGTTAAACTTCAATTTGGATTTTTTTTTTTGTATGCAAGTTGCTTCGCATTTAGGCACATTACTAGAACTAACCCCGGCTCACAGCCTTGACCACTTCTAAATATATTATCGAGTTCAACTCGTTTTCTTATCTAAGAGATAATATTTTAAATATTACCTTTATCTACCTATTTTTGTTACGCATGGACATTATTTTATAAAATACAATCTAACGAATGCAAAGAATTAAATATTTTACAATTCCTTATAGTATACCTGTGGCATACTTAGTTGAACTAACCGTAACGGCACTACGGCTAATGTTTAAGAGTAGCATCAGAAAGACGGCAACGTCCCAAACAATTGTGAAATATTTTTTATCTTTGGCTCCAACGCCGAGCGAGGATAGCATAAGCATAAATCTTATTATACAGGGTGTAAACAGACCCTTCACGAAGTCGTTAACCAAGCATTCTGTACATCAAACTAAGAAACGACTTTTTTTTTGGGGTGAAAAATAACCTTTTACGGTAAAACTCAATGAAACGCATTCAAAACATTGTTCTTATGGATGCATTGAATAGTAAACGGATCATGGAGGTATTTAAAGTAAAGTTATAACATTAAAAAATTGTATTTAAAAAAAAAAGTTGGAACTTTGACCCCTAATAACTCCGTAACTAGGAGGTTCCCAGGTATGGTCTAGAACAAAAAAATGATCGCAATAGCGGGGAGAACAAGTGTCTTTCGGCTTCGTTAAGGGTCTATTTACACCCTTTATGAAGGTATTATATTTTTTAGCATACGTTATCTTGTATCATAGGGCTCCTAGTTAAATTATTTTAAATACTGTCGTGCCAGCGAGCGGCACAAAGAAGTAGAAGAAGGAAAATACTAAATACCGTATGATAAACAGCGAAATATTGACAGCTATTTACGAGGCTCCCAATTTCCCGATTGCACCCTCTAAGTACTACAATCTCAACCTATTTACAAATCTATCGATTGTCTTGTTTTTTTTGATGCCTCGTGAGTTTCACTCTTACTTATTTTTATTTACAAATAGCCCCTAGGGGCTAAAATAAAAGTTATAATATTAATTCGTATGAAAAAATTAAATTGCAGCGAACAATGGGAAAATATTTTTGAAATCGTATTGTTCTTACTCTGTAAGCGTTCCTAAAATGTAAAAAAATAAGCAAGTAAGTGTGGTAGACCTCTAATAATAACAGACAGACAAAGCGAAGAGAAACTTTGTTTGTCTTCACAATGTCCGTCCGCCTCCCACCCGCAATGTTCGCTAAAACTTTTGACGTAATAAGATGTACAAAGCGATATGTGAGTTTATTAGCGCTAAAAAGTTTAATAAGTGAACAACATTCCAAAGGTATATTAATTAATTAATTCTGCGTCTTTATGTTGCGAAATCAGATTGTTCCATTTTTTTTATCAGCAAATCATAATTATTTGTTGCAAACTATAGATATAATTGTTTGTTTTGGGATTGGTACTATACATTCAGTCAAAAAAGTATAGGGAATGGATGATTTGTTTATGGTTCCAAATTAATTTTTTTTCTTCGTTGTTAGACTGGCACAACTGTTATCCATTTTGGCGCGGAGTTTGTGTTGTATCTGTTATCTAGATTAAATACAGAGCTATTTTTAGTTAATTATATCAAGTGTGTATTGCGAATTTCAAATGGACAAAAACATCGAACAAAGAGTTTGTCTTAAATTTTGCATCGCAAGTGGAATTTCGTGTTCGAAGTCCCTGAAAATGTTACAGAAAGCTTACGGTGAATCGAATTTATTAAAAACTCGTGCTTATGAGTGGTACAAAGTGTTCAAAAGCGATCGAGATGTGATGGAAGATTTGCCTCACTATGGTAGGCCATCAACGTCTTCAACTGAAGTTAACATCGCAAAAGTGAATGAAATAGTGACTGAAAATCCTCATTAAAATTTAAGAGAGATAGCCGCTGAACTTTCTGTGTCTCACGAGTCGATCCATACCATTTTAAATAATCACTTGGGTATTAAACATGTTGCCGGTCGGCTAGTCCCAAAAGACCTGAACTTTTTCCAAAAACTCAATCACATAAGAGTCGCTGAGGTCATGCTTGAACGAATCGATTCCAACCCAATATTCATGAAACGCATTGTTACTTGTGACGAGACGTGGATTTATGTGGGTGACGAGACGTGGGTTTACGAGTTTGACATGCAAACTAGTCAACAAGCTTCGGAGTGAACCGAAACCGAAAAAACCACGCCAAAGTCGATCAAAAGTCAAAGTCATGTTGACTGTTTTCTTTGACTATCGAAATTCTTGCCAGAAGATCAAACAGTAAATAAATAATATTATTTGAGCGTTATGCGGCGTCTAAAAGAGCAAATTCGACGAAAAAGGCCAGATTTGTGGAAAGAAAATTCTTAGATTTTGCACCACGATAATGCGCCTTCGCATAAGGCTATCATAGTGAATGAATTTTTGACCAAAAACTCAACAAATACCGTTGAGCAACCACTTTATTCACCAGATATGGCTCCAGCCAACTGTTTTCTTTTTCTAAACTCAAATTACCACTTCGTGGCACCCGTTTTCATTAGGTAGAAGACATCAAGGAAATTTCACGGCGAGAACTGAACTCATTTCCGGAAAAAGCGTTTAAAAGGTTTTGATGATTGGATTATTCGTTGGCGTAAGTGTATCGTTTCTGAAGGAGTATACTTTGAAGGCGATAAAATAACTTTCGATGAATAACTGACATTTTGTGTAATATTGATCGTTTCCCGGTACTTTCTTGACAGAGTAGTACATCATATGAATATACCTACTTAGTAGAAGGACATACTAGAGGTCTACAACAATTACTTAAATAAACAGCGCAACGATAATCTTAAAAGAATGGATGGACGTTATTTTTTTTGGGTTTTTTTTTATTTACTTTTTAGTTTTTTTTAATATGTATATTACTCGACTTAACCGTGACTATTCCTAACTGGGACAACTACAATAACAACCGTGCTAAGTGCCAGTGCTAACACTACACAATATATCTAAATGTAATATCTAAGTATTATGGCATTATTGGGATTTTCAACTATCGGCGCTGATCCGAGCATTGAATATCCAACCGTGCGTTATTCAGGCATTACATTTAGATGTCACCTCGTGTTAGCCAATACGGTCAATAGACTCCTAGTCTAACTGCCGAAACTAGAACAAAAAAGTTTTACATTGGCCCCAAACTAGGCAAAGCCTGTATCTTGGGCACCAATGCAGAGCGACGATAGCAAAAGCATAAAACTTATACAGGTAGATAATATACAACTACTTTTGGGTACGGCATGCATGCATCACTGTCTTAAATATGTAGGTACCTAGGTTTTTTATGTTTTTTTTTATCTGTATGTACAACTACTTTTTAGTGAAGCATAAATACGTGGCCTTTTTGAATACATTCGATATTTTAGCATAAGTTATCTTATATGATAGTAATGTACCAAGCACTAGTAATGTACAACCCTAGTAATGTACCAAGCACTACATTATTTCGAGTGAAACCAAAACAAGTTCCTAACTGAGCTAATTGCGTTACTGAACGAAAAACAGACAAATGAAAGATTAATAAAAAAACCGATTCTACAATAATGTTGTTTGAGTTAATACAAGGATTTATTTTTTCACTTTGAAAAAAGCAACCGAGGACTAAACTTACCAAAAAATTATTAATTCAGTCACATAAAATCACAATGATTTTCATAACAGTAATAAAGGTCCATGGCAAGGCCATGTCCATGGCCCTTTACGGGGCCCCGGTGTGGGCGCGTTCAATTAAGCGGCGTGCCGCCCACTACCTGAACGCGCCCCAAAAGGTGGTAGCCGAGCAGACCTCCGACGCGATCTCATGGTGACATGGAGACAGCGACTGTCGCAACCCAGTGCAGGGCACACCACAATAGTGGCGATAAGTCCCCTCTTTGAGGGGTGGCTAGAGAGGCGCCACGGCGCCCTCACCTTCCACCTGACGCAGGTCCTCACCGGACACGGTTGTTTCGGGAGGTTCCTGCACCGAATTGGGTGGGAGGACACGGTGGCGCACACCGTGGAGGTTTGCCCCGCTTGGTCGGAGCTCCGCCGTGTCCTCGTAGCGGCGATCGGCGGCGGCGACCTCTTGCGCCCGGCCCTGGTTCAGGCCTTGGTCCGGAGCGAGAGGGAATGGGAAGCCGTCACTTCCTTCTGCGAAGCAGTCATGCTAGCGAAGGAGGTGGCAGCCGCCGCGGGGGCGCAACGGGCGTCGGGGGCCACGTGGTGGCTCCCGGCCACCGTAGGCGCGGGCCTGTGGACGGTGAGTAATGGGTTAGCTCACCGTCCGTCCGTCTTATGACGACAGGCCGTGTCGACGGCGCGTTCGTGTTCTACGCGCGCCTCAAAGAGATGTCAGCAACCAGGAAGGGGCCCGCAAGGGCCGATGCCTGCCGGGGCTGCGGGACTGTTCGAAAGAGATACCGCGGCCCTGGAACATAAAGGGCAAAGAAGGAACATGGATGGGTTTTAGTCAGTAAAAGTCTGACACTCCCGCCCACTCCACCCAGAGCGGGAGGAGTTATTTGATGATTTCGCATCCGTAAAAAAAAAAAAAAACTATTTTTTTTTTACTTTTCATTGTTTTATACACTCTTAACTGACTAACTATATACATTTAAAATTAAAACTGTTAATAATAACATTTACACAGTTGGACCGACGATCTCATTATAGTGGCTGAAAGAAACTGGATAGCGACGACTCAAAACCGCCAAAAGTGGAGAGACTCGGATGAGACCTACATTGAGGGGCCAAAGGTTAAAGAAGAGAGAAGAGATGTATACGAAATTCAAGAAACACTTTTACTTTTTTTTTGTTGTACGCAATTTGCTTTGCAAATGGGTACATTACTAGAGCTAACCCCGGCTCACAGCTTTGACCACTCCTAAATATATTATCCAGTTTAACTCGTTTTTTATCTAAGAGATAATATTTTAAATATTACCTTTACCTACCTATTTTTGTTACGCATGGACATTATTTTATATAATACAATCTAACGAATGCAAAGAATTAAATATTTTACAATTCCTTATAGTATACCTGTGGCACACTTAGTTGAGCTTACGCATAACGTCACTACGGCTAATGTTTAAGAGTAGCATCAGAAAGACGGCAACGTCCCAAATAACTGTGAAATGTTTTTGTCTTGAGCTGCAATGCTAGCATCAGCATAAATGCGTAGCATAGCATAGCGTAGGTATTATATTTTAGCATAAGTTTACTTATATCATATGGCTCCTAGTTATGTAATCAGCACTAAATTATTGAAGAAGGAAAGTACTAAATACCGTATGATAAACAGCGAAATATTTGACAGCTATTTGCGAGGCTCCCAATTTCCCGATTGCACCCTCTTAAGTACTACAATCTCAACCTATTTACAAATCTATTGATTGTCTTGTTTTTTTTGATGCCTCGTGAGTTTCACTCGTTCCTATTTTTATTTATAAATAGCCCCTAGGGGCTAAAATAAAAGTTATATTATTAATTCGTTGAAAAAGTGAGATTGCAGATAACAATGGGAAAATATTTTTGAAGTCGTATTGTTATTTCTCTGTAAGATTTCCTAAAATGTAAAAAAAATAAGCAAGTAAGTGTGGTAGACCTCTAATAATAACAGACAGACAAAGCGAAGAGAAACTACGTTTGTCTTCACAATGTCCGTCCGTCCCACCCGCATTGTTCGCTAAACGTTTGACGTAATACTACTCAGTCAAGAAAGTACCGGGAAACGATCAATAATACACAAAATGTCAGTTATTAATCCAAAGTTATTTTATCACCTTCAAAGTATGCTCCTTCAGAAACGATACACTTACGCCAACGAATAATCCAATCATCAAAACATTTTTTAAACGCTTTTTCCGGAATTGAGTTCAGTTCTTGCCGCGAATTCTCCTTTATGTCTGCTACCGAATGAAAACGGGTGCCACGAAGTGGTAATTTTTGAGTTTAAGAAAAAGGAAGAAGTTGGCTGGAGCCATATCTGGTGAATAAGGTGGTTGCTCGATGGTATTTGTTGAGTTTTTGGTCAAAAATTCGTTCACTATGATGGCCTTGTGCGAAGGCGCATTATCATGGTGCAAAATCCAAGAATTTTCTTTCCACAAATCTGGCCTTTTTCGTCGAATTTGCTCTGTTTTACGCCGCTTAACGCTAAAATAATATTCTTTATTTACTGTTTGACCTTCCGGCAAGAATTTCGAGTGCACAACACCACGATATTGACTATCGTGGTGTTGTGCAGTCAAGAAAACAGTGAACATGACTTTGACTTTTGATCGACTTTGGCGTGGTTTTTTCGGTTTCGATTCAGTTGGAAGGCGCCACTCCGAGGCTTGTTGACTAGTTGCATGTCAAACTCGTAAACCCACGCCTCGTCACAAGTTACAATGCGTTTCATGAATGTTGGGTCGGAATTGACTCGTTTCATGACTAGCCGAGCGGCGACATGTTTCATACCCAAGTTATTATTTAAAATGGTACGGATCGACTCTTGAGACACAGAAAGTTCAGCGGCTATCTCTCTCAAACTTGAATGAGGATTTTCAGTCACTATTTCCTTCACTTTTGCGATGTTAACTTCAGTTGAAGATGTTGATGGCCTACCAGAGGGAGGCAAATCTTCCATCACATCTCGATCGCTTTTGAACACTTTTTATCACTCATAAGCACGTGTTTTTGATAAAGTTGATTCACCGTAAGCCTTCTGTAACATTTTCAGGGACTGCGAACACGAAATTCCATTGGCGATGCAAAATTTAAGACAAACTCTCTGTTCGATGATTTTGGCCATTACGAAATTCGCAATACACACTATATTATGATCTAATTAAAAACGGCACTGTATTTAATCTAAATAACAAACGCAACTAAAACTCCGCGCCAAAATGGAAACCAATTGTGCAAATCTAACAACAAAAAAAAACTATAAATTGAATTTGGAACCATAAACAAATCATCCATTCCCGATACTTTTTTGACTGAATGTAAAATGAACAGAGCGATATGTGAGTTTATTAGCGCTAAAAAAAACATTCCCATGGTAAATTAATTAATTAATTTTGCGTCTTTATGTGGCGCAATCAAACAGAAAATGACTTTAAGCGGAAAATCGAATTGTTCAATTTTTTTTTATGAGCAAATAATTTTTTTTTTCGAGCTATGGGTAATTGTTTGTTTTGAGATTGGTACTATACATCATATGAATATACCTACTTACTGGAAGGACATACTAGAGGTCTAGATCACTTACTTAAATACCAACGCAAAGCTAATCCTAAAAGAATGGTTGGACCTTTTTTTAAGTTTTTTATTTTATTTACTTTTTTTGTGTTTTTTTTTAATATGTTTGTACATTACTCGAGTTAACCGTAACTATTCCTTACTGCCACTACTTCAATAACAACCGAACTAAGTGCCAGTGCTAACACTACACAATATCTAAATGTATATCTAAGTATTATGGCACTATTGGGATTTTCAACTATCGCCGCTGAGCCGAGCATTGAATATCCAACCGTGCGTTATTCAGGCATTACATTCAGATGTCACCTCGTGTTAGCCAATACGGACAATAGACTCCTAGTCTAACTGCCGAAACTAGAACAAAAAATGTTTTACATTGGCCCCAAACTAGGCAAAGCCTGTATCTTGGGCACCAATGCAAAGTCTAGAGAGCAAAAGTCTAAAACTTATACAGGTAGATAAGATAATATACAACTACTTTTGGGTACAGCATGCATGCATCACTGTCTTAAATACGGGGTGTAAACAGACCCTTCACCAAGCCGTCAACCAAGCATTCTGTACATCAAACTAAGTAACTTTACGCAAAAATTTTTGCTGGGAAACGAAATTTTTTTTTTGGGTCAAAAATCACATTTTACGGTAAAACTCAATATAATGCGCTCAAAACTTATTGCTGATGGATGCTTTGAATAGTAAACGGACCATGGAGGTAATTGGAGTAAAGTTAGAACCTTAAAAAGCAGTATTTAAAAAAAAACTTGTGAAAAAATTGGAACTTTGACCCCCAATATCTCCGTAACTAGAAGGTTCCCAGGTATGGTCCAGAACAAAAAAATGATCACAATGACGAGGAGAACAAGTGCCTTTCGGCTTCGTTAAGGGTCTTTTTACACCCTTTATGTAGGTACCTATGTTTTTTTTTATATGTATGTACAACTACTTTTTAGTGAAGCATACATACGTGGCCTTTTTGAATACATTAGATGTTTTAGCATTAGTTATCTTATATGATAGGGTCCCTAGTAATGTACCAAGCACAACATTTTTCGAGTGTAACCGAAACAAGTTCCTAACTGAGTTAATTGCGTTACTGAACGAAAAACAGACAAATGAAAGATTAATAAAAAAACAGATTCTACAATAATGTTGTTTGAGATACAAGGATTTATTTTTTCACTTTAAAAAAAACAACCGAGGATTAGACACCAAAAATCGATTAATTCAGTCAAATAAAATCACAATGATTTTCATTGCAGAAATGAAGGTAACCACGTTTTTGTTTACTTTTCTTTGTTTTTTACACTAAGTAACTATATACATTTAAAATTAAAACTGTTAATATTAACATTTACACAGTTGGACAGACGATCTCATTATAGTGGCCGGAAGAAACTGGATAGACATGACTCAAAACCGCCAAAAGTGGAGAGATTCGTATGAGACCTTCATTGAGGGGCCAACCAAAGGTTAAAGTAGAGAGAAGAGATGTACACAATGTAAATTCAATAACGACTTGTATATGTTTTTTTTTTGTATGCAATTTGCCTTGCAAATTGGTACATTACTAGAGCTAACCCCGGCTCACAGCTTTGACCACTACGAAATATATTATCAAGTTTAACTCGTTTTCTTATCTAAGAGATAATATTTTAAATATTATCCTTACCTACCTATTTTTGTTACGCATGGACATTATTTTATATAATACAATCTAACGAATGCAAAGAATTAAATATTTTACAATTCCTTATAGTATACCTACACTATGGCTAATGTTTAAGAGTAGCATCAGAAAGATGGCAACGTCCCAAATAACTGTGAAATATTTTTTACTAGCTTTTTCCCGCGGCTTCGCTCGCGTTAATTTAGAATTTGACAATCAATTCAATCATGATTCGTAAGACACGTGGCGCCATCTATTATCACAAGTACGTTATTGTTGTTTTCCTCGGGAACAGTACTTTTTTTCGGAATGAAAGGTACCCCAAATCCGTTTCTGTACACCTGACAACGTATATGCAAAATTTCAGGATCATCGGTTCAGTGGTTTAGGCGAGAAAGGTAACAAACAAACTTACTTTCGCATTTATATTAGTAAGGATCTTGGGCTCCAATGCCGAGCGAGGATGGCATAAGCATAAACATTATATGTGGAGGTATTATATTTTAGCCTAAGTTATCTTATATGGTAGGGCTCCTAGTTATGTACCCAGCACTAAATTATTTTAAGTGAAAACAAACAAGAACCGAAGGCGATTCTCCCACTGCACCGCGATCTGTCGCGTAGCGCGGAAAATTCATTGTACGCCGACGCGCGCCGACGCGTTTTCGTGTGTTGTCCTAGACGTATTTTATATACAAATTCAGATACTTTATTACAGTGTTAAAATCCGCGGCCCCGCGCTACGCGACGGAGCGCGGTGCCGTGGGAGAAGCGCCTGAGTTAAATGCGTTAACGCGCGGGCGCATACGAGACGGCTCACCATATAAAGTGCGGCCGCGGCCTACGTACATCTGTGATACCCGTTGCCATCCTAGAGACAAAGCTGACAAATCTCATGTGCCTGTAATCACACTGGCACCACACCCTTCAAACCTGCTCACAGCACAGCCGTTTGGCGGCAGAAGTAGGTGTGGTGGTAGTACTTCCCCGGGCGAGCTCGTTCACATAGAACTCTACTACTCTTTGATTTCATAAAATATTGGATATACCCTGTGTTTTATCCGCAATCTGTACTTCTGGAGGTTTCTATGGTCAAATGGGTAAATAAGGAAGTGTCGGGGTTCTGGGTTAGCGAAATATAAATACTGTCGTGGCAGCGGCACGAAGAAGTAGAAGAAAAGAAAGTATTGTGTCGAAGAGTAGGTATTAATTTGTGTTTAACGATGTTTTAAAAGATTTCATTTAGCTTTATTTGATTTTAATTTGATTTGATTTAATTTGATTTGTTTTATTTAGTTTGATTTTATTTATTTTAGTTTGGTTTTATTTGATTTTATTTTGATTCTATATAATTTTATTGTATTTATTTTAGTTTGGTTTTATTTGATTTTATTCAATTTTATCTGATAGTATTTATTTATGTCTTCGGATTTCTATCAATTTATGTGTGGCAATGGGTGTTATTTACCAGAAATAAATGAATTTATTTATTACATACTTTCTGATCCTAAAAAAACGAATGAGATAGAAGTTATTGATTATTAATTATACATTAAATACCTACCTATGTATGATACATACATACAGCAGAACGCCTCTAGCTACGACCTTTTCATACTCCTTTGCCTAGTGCACGTTCATACATGCACGCCAGTCGAGTACTGACTCTTGACTTTTCTCAAGATCATCACCAACAAGGTATGTCCCACTAGGGCGTCCGTACGGCGTTTTCAATCACACCTGCCTTATAAATTCCTTTTGTACGTCGCCGTTCATTCATCACTCATTATGTATAATACAAATGACTTAGAAAAAACAACATATGTAGGTATATGGTATATACAACTACTTTTGAGTGCAGCATGTATTATCGTTTTTACGGCTCCGTAGCTGAATGGCAAAAAACGGAACCCTTATAGATTCGTCATGTCTGTCTGTCTGTCCGTTCGTATGTCACAGCCACTTTATTCCGAAACTATTACGACTACACAGTTGAAACTTGGTAGATATATGTATTATGTGAACCGCTTTACAATTTTTATACAAAAATAAAAAAATAACGATTAGGGGGGACTCCCCATACATGGAACTGAAACTAAAAAAAGGTTTTTTTCGATTCAGGGCTAAGGTGGACTACTGATCGTTGGTTTTGTTCCTATGGTTAATTATCTTACTTTGAAACAAACCGTGGAGAGTTTTTTTTTCTAAAATTGATTCATACATTAAAAATAAAAAAGTTCATATTGATATTGGTACCTACCTACTATGCACACGAAATGAAAGTACGACTTCATTTTTTATTTTTTTTGTACGCAATTTGCTGTTATGTTAATAACAAAAGTATTTGTCCCAGATACTGATGCAGTATCAGTTTTGATTTGATAAGAATCTGACCATATTCTCTAAACCGTTTGACATAACACGTTGAACGAAGCGATCCTGTGAGTATGTCCTAAAAATTAAAAAAAAAAGCCAAAGGTAAATAATTTATTCTTATTCTTAAATGACTCTTAAGTATTACTTACTAACTCTACCTATTTACAAATCACCCAGAGCGGGGGGGTTATTTGATGATATCCCATCCAAAACAAAAAAAAAAGTATTACTTACTAACTCTACCTATTTACAAATCTATTGGCGTTTTGCTTTCTTGTCCACAGTTTTATTAATGTCCAGTGAGTTTCACTCTTACCTATTTGTTATTTACAAATTTAATGGCCTTTAACTACACTTAAATGGCTCGTCTTTGGCGGGTATACCATTTAATTCTAATACTAGAAGTATTCCTCATGAGCAAAGCGCGGCAAAAAAATCAAAAGAGTTAACAGCGCGGCGAAAACACAGGTTGAAACCTGTTTTTTTCAGTGAATTAAAAGGGGAGGCCCTGGCTTGCCAGGAATTTGAAAAACAAAAGATTTTTGAAGAAACTATTGTCGTCGCGCTGCGTCAAGCCTGCCCCCGTAGAGTGCGATAGGGACAGCTGCAGCTCAGACCGATTATATCACAATTTTTTTGACGAGATTCACATTTCGTATTCCACCACTTTTTTCTCCTCGAAAACTGAGCCGATTCAATTACTTTTGACATTTAAATTTTAAGAAAGATTATGTCTAGGTTCCTATCAATTTTTTATGTTAAAAACATTTCGAATTTGACTGGTAGTCTAATCACGACCGTAAAAATAGGGCATTTTTGACATTTTTGGAGGGTCATATTTTATTTTTTTACTTATTATTTACTAAAAAAAGGAAATGACAGGGACGTGTCTATAATAGACCTTGATTTTATGAAATAAAAATATTATTGCTCTAGTCTAGAGGCATTATTCAAGAAGAAAAAAGGCGAATACATTTGTATGAAGAATCGCAGCCCCTATACCCCCTTACTTTAACTTTTATACAACTTTAAGTATTTTCAGAAATTCAATTCAAAATATTTATTGAAATTGTAAAAAAAAAACATAATCGATAAACTGACGGTTAAAAACGTAACGTTGTTTTTGTTATTTTTTTCTATACATTTTATTTATTTGGTTTTTTTTTGAGTTTTTTTAATGTTTACATTACTAGAGTTAACAGTGAGTATTCCTAACAATGACTACAAAAATAAATACCAACTAAAATGCCTGTTTTTACTCAAATAAGGCGGTATCTAAATGTAGTACCCAAATATTATGGCACTGTGTTAGATTTTCAACTCTTGGTTAAGCGTTGAAAATTCAACATTGCGCTTTTATTCAGGAATTATATTTAAGTGTCGGCTATTGTAATAAGAACGGTGCTAAGCCTAAGTTTTTTTTAAATATAAGCCTTACCTAAAATGGCCCATGTCTTTGACTCTGGGACTAAATTAAGTTAATTATACGAACATAACATTATTCGGTGGAAGTTAAACCCTAGCACCTAGCACCTAAGACTAGTTTTTTTTTATACAAACTATACAATTATAAATATATTTTTAATAACGTTTTTAACGTTGTTTTGTTTTGGATATGTTCCGTGATTATCCATTATTCTGAGCTCCCGATATTTCGACGCTGTTGCAAGCGCCATGATCTTTGATTTAATCACGGAAGATATCCCGTAAGTGACAGTATAAGTATTTAAATGTTTTTTAATATCTACGGTTATACATACATATACGCATACTATACTATGGTTTAAGCGTTTGACGTCCCTCACCGTTGTTGAGCTTAGTGACTTTTAGTCGAATATTAAATGTTGTGCCTAGTCGAGTATACTAATATGTTCAAAGCCTTAACACCTTGTAAGTGCCCTCTGGGCTACGCGCAGGAAAGGCTGCGCTCACTATGAATGTCGTTATCGCACGAACAGGCTCGAAGGATCCCGATCGTTCAAGTACAGTCGCCATCAGATATATCGTAGCGGGCGAGGTACTCAAATATTTCGGAGCAGCATTACTTTTCAATAAATTCGTTACACTAGATATGGCCAATAACACCAGAACATGCAATATGTCATAAATATAAGAGCAGCGACTTTTCAATACTTACTATTTTTGACAACTTCAAAGTCAATATAGCAACGAATTTAAACTGTGTAATACAGACTTAAGGTATATTTTCCATAAATGTTCCGATCTTTATGATCATCCTGACTACGTCGATATCTTTGTAGTTCTGTGCTTTCTGATATTTTTAGCTCGTTATGTGTTCCGAATTTATTGAAAAGTAATGCTGCTCCGAAATATTTGAGTACCTCGCCCGCTACGATATATCTGATGGCGACTGTACCATGAGAGTGTTCACACTGAAGTGACTCGCATCGAGTGTAACGCGTGAGCACTCCAATAGTACTTGAGTCTTGATCGTTCCTACGTTCTCGTACACGCTCACACGTCTGAATTTCATAAGGAAACGCATGCAAAGTGAACGTGGCCTTAGAGCTAAGAGGAAATATCTACAGATATCTAAAAGAAGTTTTATTTACATGGCTGCACACGTACGTTTAATGCGACGTATTACATTATGAGCTCTACGACAAAAAGATAATCTTGAAAGTCCATTCCTTTGTTTAGTAACAAGAAAGTTCTTTGGCCCACCTGATAAAAACTGGTCAACGCAACAGTGCAAGACTAAAGGCACAGGTGAAATGCTATAATGCAGACAAAGCTGACCAGTCTCATGTGCCTGTAATCACACCGGCACCACACCCTTCAAACCGGCTCACAGCACAGCCGTTTGGCGGCAGAAATAGGTGTGGTGGTAGAACTTCCCCGGGCGAGCTCGTTCACACAGAACTCCACTACTCTTTGATGTTAAGCAATGATGTGTACACCCTGTTTTTTATCCGTACTCTTTATCACTGAAGGTTTTCACTTGATGGTCAAATGGGTAAATAAGGAAGTGTCGGGGTTTTATTATTATTTTATTTTTAAGATAATCTCCTACTTCGGCTCGCAGCCTACAGGAATATTTTCTTGCAAGTAAATTAGATTTTTTAGCGCTCGTAGAAGTCCGTAGAACACATAATCAAATACGAGGCTAGAGTTGCTAGCGACGACTAATAAACTGTTGCACAATATGGGTGTTTAAAAACGAGTGTGCGTTTAAAATCCAAGCTGTGGGCGATTATGCTTAGAAGGTGTTGTAAATTCTTTTTATGTGTAGTTCTATGCACTAGTTTGTCAAAATTGATTTTTTTAAATTATCTGTACAATTATTAGGAGCTTTTCGAAATGGAAAAAAAATCTTTTATTAAGTCACAATTTTGCAAAGATTTCGACTGTCATAATAGTACGTACAATACAAAGTAATAAGGTAGTTTTCGCACACTCTTATTTTTAAAAAACCTCTGTTGTGCAACAGTGTCATAAACTACTGTCAGGTACGACGAGCATTTTAGCGGTTGAGTGGGTATTGGAGTTTTACATAGGATAGTTGATTATATTTTTTATGGAAAACGATATTGAACCCATAGAGAATATTGTTCAGATTGACGCTGTACATATTTAGAAATAGAAATAATATTTATTTGCGTAAAACATGGTGTTTAAAGATATTAATTAAAGATATTGCAGAGCATACTTACACAATTGGCGCCCAAATGAGGCGGCTAAGATAAGCTAAGTTTGATTGCATATCACTGATACTAGCCTACCCTACGTATATTTACAGGAAAATTGCTATAACTTGTAATCCGTTGAGACTTTGAGTTTATTGTACAGATTTATTGTTTACTTAAGGGGTCATAATTTAATCACGTGGCGTTTTTTTGCCAGTTTTATAGTCTCCCTTCTCCCTTTCCCCCCCCCCCCCCCCCCCATCAGCATCACGTGTATTTTTTTAATAATTGACAAGATCTGATATCAGGGTTTTTAGACATAGTCACTCGCTCGAGTTATTACGTGTTGCACAATTCAATTAATTTGGTTAAAAATATTTTCCAAGTCACACCTTATATATATTTTTTTTAATAGAATATAATTCGCATTCTCGTGTTGTAGTGATCTATCGTAATTTTTTTTCTGACCCGTGTTCGAACCTCACGTGATTAACGTATGACCCCTAAATATTAGAATTGAATTTAGTTTTGAATTTAACATAATTCGTTATTAATATACAGAGTGAATTTTTGAAGTGGGCATGGATGGCCAAATCCGAGCCTATGAGGACTAGCGAATGAATTTGATCCCGATTATCGACACCGTCGAATGATGTAATAATAGTGTGTGTTTTTTGTCCAAAATCAACGGGTTCGATTCCTGGCTATATCCCTGGAATATGGATTTTCCAAAAATCTATTTTTTTTTTTTTTTTTAATTTTCATCAAAATCGGACTCGAGACTCTTTTGAGTATTTTTCGCTATTCCTCATAGTTTCGGATTTGGCCATCCACGCCCACTTGAAAAATTCATCCTGTATAGTGGAACGACCACTTATGAACAATTTTTTTTTTGTTTACTTAAATATCGTTTTGTTTATATATTAATTAGAAATTATATAGTTGAAATCAATGACTAGGTACAAAATTGAAGCCAACATCTAAGTTGATTTTTTTTTTGGTTTTATGGTTTTTTGTCTACTTTACCATTATCGTTATATTAAATATAATATTGATTATTATATAGTTAAAATCAATGTTCACTACTGTACATGAAGAAATTCCTTTATGATGTTTAGATAGCTATTCTTGTGCACCTAAGATTACCAGCATCACATTTCAGCTTGGAGACCTGTTTTACAACCGAGCTCCATTTTTTTACTTACAAGTTAGGATTTGATATGATGTAAGAATCAATCCATTAATTTACATTAAATGGTGCGTGGCAGGTTTACTTAGGACTATATTTAACTAAATATTTAAACACATGAGTAATATATACCTACGTATTTGTATTAGATTAACTGGCCAAAGTTGACTAAGGATTAAACCCTAAATGATTAAATATTAAATATTTTAAATATAAATTAGATGTTTATGTACATTAAAGGGCCCGAACATAGATTTTATGACGAATCCAAATACTACTTCCATTTGTAAAGAACTCTTTTAAAGCTATATTCCCCTCCCATTTTTTTATAGCCTATTTACCATAAAAAAACTTTTTTCACATTTAGTCGGGCCCACTTGTACTACTAGTCAGTAAATATGTTTAGTGCTAGAGATATTTAAACTATCGTTTTGTCTCTGTTATCTTCAAGAGATTGACAGAAAGAGAACAAAAATAAAATATGAATGATGTGTATGTGTGTGAAATGTGTGAGTGTGTGTGGTATAAAATGTGTTTAGCGCTAAACGCATTTAGTGATTAGTGGTGCAAGCGGGTCTTTATGTTAAAAGGTTGTTAATTCTATTGGGAAAAGAGTAAAGAAGAAGGAGCACGGTCCATACAAAATTAACCCACGTCCTACAGCAACGAGAAGTATCCCAAAAAATCATAAAAATGGGTTTAAAAAGATGACATACTTCCAAACTCCATCCTTACAGTCTAACATATAAAAAAATTGCTATGAAAATTCCAGGGGCAGTCAGAATTTTTATATGTTAGACTGTAAGAATGGAGTTTAGAAGTATGCCATCTTTTTATACCCATTTTTATGAGATACTTTTCTTTGCTGTAGGACGTGGGTTAATTTTGATCCTTCTTCTTTAAGTAAGATTTTTCTTTAAAGAAACAGGAAAGCAAAAGAGCCTAGTGTAGTCATGTTGTTGTTTGGTAATCGCAGTAGAGTTGTTAAGAGACTGAAACCCATCACTAAGCTGAAATCTAACATTCTGATCGCAGAAACATATTACTGAGGAACTTACTTTAGACTTTCAAGCTCTGACCAAACTGATGTGAGTCCAGGCCCTGCAGTCTCGACAAATATAACAACAAAAATCAGTCGTTAAGTGTAATCGATGTCAAATTCCTTTAATAGATTTTCAACCTTATGCTTTCGAAATAAAGTAGAAAATCTATTAAAGGAATTTGACAACGATACGACTTAGCGACCGATTTTTGTCGCTATCTAATGTCGAGACTGCAGGGCCTGCGCGGTACACTGGACGACATTCACTCGCGCCGATTGTGTCAACTAACTTGTTTGGAAGTATTCAATCTGGCGCAAATAGTCGCGCGACTTCTTATGCATTAAGATGGAAGCGCCAGGGTAACCCGCGAAAATAAAAATTTATTAACGATTTGCCGGTCAGTGACATGCTGTATGTTGATTACTAGCTTTATCCCGCGGCTTCGCTCGCGTTAATTTACAATTTGACAATCAATTCGGGTTGTACTCTGCTTGTAATACTATTCAATATTCAATACAATCCCTTATACTATTCAATCATGATTCAAAATACGCGTAGCGCCATCTATTATCATAAGAACGTTATTGTTGTTTTCCTCGAGAACAGTTTTTTCAGGATGAAAGGTACCCTGTGTCCGTTTCTGTTCACCTGACAACGTATATGCAAAATTTCAGGATGATCGGTTCAGAGGTTTAAGCGTGAAAAGGATACAAACAAACTTACTTTCGCATTTATAATATTAAATTATGGAGTATGGATATGGATATGAATAATAATCATTAAAATCGTCAATACAACCCCTTTAAGTTCTATATGAACTTAGAGGGTTGTATTGATGAATGATTATAATTCTGTAAATGCATGCGTATTATAGCCGTAAATCATATTTTGTTGCATGCATCAGTATGAACGTAAGAACATTTGAATTTCACGCGCTACCCTGGCGCTTCCGCCTTAAAACAATTGACGCGCGCATTCTCGACTCACATCCATCTCCGCTGGGATTCGCCTCAATGTGACCAGTTTTATTTTTGGTATGAAATATTAATGTTAAAGATTATGTTAGAGTACTACTATATAATTAAGTGACGCGCCTTGGGAAAATTATTTTGTAAATTTTTGCCTCGGTCTAGTGGTCGCAAGTGCTACTGCTGAACATCACGTGCTGGTTTTTCATCAGGAATTTCGCTGTAGCATCTCGTTATAACGGGAAGAATATGACAGGTTCAGTTTTGTGATGGGTTATTTTACTCGGAAGACGCTGCTGCCCATCCTCTATAGTATCCCTTAGTCGCCTCTTACGACACCCGCGGGTAGATATGGGGTGGTGCTATTCTTTGTGTCCGGCACCACACGGAACAACACATTTTGTAAGTGACTTTTTTAAGTCGCTGCCAAGACTTATTCGCAAAACGACATGTATTTTTTATTACTATTTTAGAATATACCTACATATACATATCTTTTCTTTATATACAATTTCTTATAATCTGAATCTATACATATGAAAAGTTTAAATTACGCGATAAGAGATACTCGTCCCAACAAGACGATTAGCGGGAGAAGATAAAAAAATTAATTCAAATAAAGAATCCGTACGAAACTCCCAAATTGACAATGTCCATGTGAAAAAATAAATTGCATTTTGAATTGTGAAAAATCTCCGTATAAATGAAACTGTAGAGTGAATACAAGTTATCTTAATTATAAATAATTAAATACCTCCGAGGCTAATGTGGCGATGCTCAGATAAGATGTGAAGACTCTTCTTCATTTTCTCTTCTTTATTCTTGACTTCAATTGATGAATGATGAACCTAAGAAAGGATTAAGATTTATTTTGTGTCCGACTTCAAAAAAAAGAAGGTCATATTCGACCCGTAAGTTTATTTGTGTGTACGAATTGTCCACGATTGTTAAAAAAAGAGTAAACAGTCTCTAAAAGAAAGATTAGGTGTATAACTAGTTTGTGGTGTTGATAGTATGGGTTATGGCTTCAGCAGAATGACATGTACCTACGTACCTCGTAGATGGAGAGTTATTATTATGTTCTAGATGTTGTACTTTCTTCGCTTCAACATCATCCAATTTAATGTTCATCTTCTTAGAGGTTTCACAATGACAACTTCCATTGAGTTTGTACAAATTCAACTGAAGTCTCTGTGATCAGTTCGGTGAAGGAGTTGTGGAGGATAGAGGGTATATTGTAGGCATCTGAAAGTATGTTTCATTTTATTTTCTATCTAACTTTTAAGTTTTAGGTTTTTTTTCAAAAGTTTTGTTAGTACCACATTATTACCCCAGTATTCAAAAATATTGGTGTGGCTAGAGATTATACGGGAAGAAGGATACTTTTGCGTACCTTGTCAGCAGGGAGAGTGTAATTATGATTGGCATCTGGGCAGCAACTGGGCGGGCTTTAATTCGTATACTAGCCTCTATTAGCATGTTTAGCTTTTGTTTTCCTGGGCTTAATAATGATAGAGGCTGAATTACTTTGGCAAAAAGCACCTCTGGTGTTTCAGTTGGGGTTTCATTCGATGAATTTCAGCGATGATTAAAAATAATTTTTAGCTCTTCGAGTATTTTAATGCCTTTTTCTTTGTAGAAATCCATCATTCTTTTTCTTCGAAAATGTCGGCCTCTTGAGTCATTCTGGCGTAGACTGTTTCTGATTTTGATGGGTAATTTTGTGTCTGAAAACAATAACAATTTCATAGTGATCCGTGGCAAGTACCTAAATCCAGAATCTTAAAATTAATAAGGTTTGCACCAGTTGATGGTAACGTCGCATACGTACCTCATCGGCAGTGAAGTATTTTTTTCGATGTAGAACCAGCATTTATGGCACGGCGGCTAGAATCAGCGGCGTTGCTCTATCCCACAATCTGTAGAGCATTCATGGTATAGCGACCAGAGTCCACGCTGGAGCTAGTCTTTGTGGGTCTCTGTTGAACAACTGGCCGAGCATTCACGACACAGCGGCCAGAATCATCAGTGGTACTCTGTTCGTCACTCCTTTAAACAACTGATGGAGTATTCTTTAAAGGTAAAACATAAACAATTTGGTCCTTCATTCAAGTACTAGCCTTTATTACCATGTTTAGCTTTTCGGGGTTTAATAATGATGGAGGTTGAATTTCTTTCACAAATAGCACCTCTGGTGTTTCATCTGGTGTTTCAGCTGATGTTTCGTTCGTCGAATTTGAGCGATGATTAAAGGTGTTTTTAGCTCTACGAGTGTTTTAATGCCTTTTTCTTTGAAGAAATCCAGCATTATTTTTCTTCGACAATGTCTGTCTCTTGAGTCATTCTGGCGTAGACTGTTTCTGATTTTGATGGATATTTTTGTGTCTGAAAACAATAACAATTTCATAGTGATCCGTGGCAAGTAACTAAATCCAGAATCCTAAAATTAATAAGGTTTGCATCAGTTGATGGTAACGTCGCATACGTACCTCATCGGCAGTGAAGTATTTTTTTCGATGTAGAACCAGCATATGGCACGACCAGGATCAACACTGGTACAGGTCGGTCTCACAATCTGCAGAGCATTCATGGTACAGCGACCAGAGTCCACGCTGGCGCTAGTTTTTGTGGCTCTCTGTTGAACAACTGGCCGAGCATTCACGACACAGCGGCCAGAATCATCAGTGGTACTCTGTTCGACACTCCTTTAAACAACTGATGGAGTATTCTTTAAAGGTAAAACATAAACAATTTGCTCCTTCATTCAAGTACTAGCCTTTATTACCATGTTTAGCTTTTCTGGGCTTAATAATGATGGAGGTTGAATTTCTTTCACAAAAAGCACCTCTGGTGTTTCATCTGGTGTTTCAGCTAGTATTTCAGCTCATGTTTCGTTCGTCGAATTTGAGCGATGATTAAAGGTGCTTTTTAGCTCTTCAAGTGTTTTAATGCCTTCTTCTCTTAAGAAATCCACCTTTTTTTTATTTTCGGTCATATCTTTCTCAATGTAAATTTAATTTTGTATCCAACTTTTAAGTACGGGTTTTACATTGTTTTTTTTTCAAAATTATTATTAGGACCAGATCATTACTCCAGTATTCAAAAAAATGATTCTTTTAGGATACTTTTGTATACATACGTTGTCAGTAGGAAGAGTGTGTTTATCTTTGCAGCATCTGGGCGCCTGATGGCAACATCATGGATAGTGGATGTTTAAGAACTATTTAAAATTATTTTTATTGATTGTATCGGATCATGATTCAATTTTCTTCTTTATATTTAATTTTTGATTCAATTTCTTTTATCAACACTACTTCACCATCGACTTTCTTCATCTTTTGCTTGACGAAGTTTTTCTATTTTCAATCATAGTTATGTTCTCTTTCCATTTATTCCGATCGCGTAGTCTCTTAAGCTAATGCTTCAGTTGGGGTCGAATATGGGCCTGTTACCCATCATATAGTTACAGCATTGTTGTTGGGATGCTTGAGGGAATTGAGAAGAGTTATAGCCGCTGTGTTCTGCGTGGGCCATCGGTGTGGATGATGGCCACTGTTGCGGTGGTACTGCGTTATAAACTGACGTCGATGCCAAAGACTGCGAAACCGGAATCGTGTGGCCCATTGAATTGATAAAGCCAGTGCCATTATTGTACCCAGTGGCATTGTTGTAGCCAGTTGCATTATTGTAGCCATTGATATTATTATAGCCATTGTCATTATTGTAGCCAGTGGCAATATTGTGACCACCGGCATGATTGTACCCAGTGCTAACATTATAACCACTGGAGTTATTGTAACCACTGGCATGGTAACCACTGGCGACATTGAAATCACTGACGTTATTGTGGCCAGTGACGATATTCTGTCCAACCCCTTCATATCTGTTTTGATTATGAGCGTTATAATTCTGTTCTTGGTGGTGTTGGTTAAATCTGATATTGACACCCACTGACATAGTATTTTGGTTTTCTTGGTTTGCGACGTTTTGCCGAAATAGGTGGTTCCTTCCACGCAGATATTGCTGATGCCTTGCCTCTTTCTGATTTTGATGGGTGTTTTTGTGTCGGTATCTGAAAACAATAGCAATTTTATAGTGATCCGTGGCAAGAACCTAAATACAGTATCCTAAAATTAATAGTTTGCATCAATTAATGGTAACAACGCATTCGTACCTCATCGGCAGTGAGGAATTTTTTTTCGTTGTGGAGACATCATTTACGACAAGGCGGCTAGGATCATCAGCAGCGCCAGTTTGTTGAACAACTGTCGCAGCATTCATGGCACTGCGGGAAGAATCATCAATACTGTTGCCAATCTGTTGAACAACCGGCCCATCATTCATGGCACAGCGACCAGAGTTAACACCGGCGTTGCTCTGTCCCATAATCTGCCGGGCATTCATGGTAAAGCGACTAGAATCATCACTGGTGCTCGTCGGTCTCACAATCGGAAGAGTGTTCATGGTATAGCGACCAGAGTCCACGCTGGTGCTTGTCTGTGTGGCTCTCTGTTGAAGTACTGGCCGAGCATTCACGACACAGCGGCCAGAATCATCAGTGGTACTCTGTTCGACACTCCTTTTAACAACTGGCGAAGTATTCGAAGTCAGGAACTTTAAATTATTTGAAGGTTTAAAATTTAAAATTTGCTCCTTCATTCGAGTACTAGCCGCTATCACCATGTTTAGCCTTTCTGGGCTTAGTACTGATGGTGGCTGGATTTCTTTTACAAAAACCACCTCTGGCGTTTCTTTTGGTGTTTCAGCTGGTTCGTTTGTCGAATTTGAGCGAAGATTATAGAATTTTTTTAAATCTTCGAGCGATTTAATGCCCTTTTCCTTTAAGAAATCCAGCATTTTTTTTTCTTCCGCCATGTCTGTCGCTTGGGTCATTCTGGTGTTAACTGTTTCGGACTTGGAACGGGTGATATTGGCAATAAACAGAGCTTTTTTTTTATTTTCAACTGTTGTTTCCCTTGTTCAACTAGTGTGTTTATCCTTATTTAGAATTTGGATTTTCTTAACAGATTTTTTGCTTTGGCAGAGTAATTTATTTAATGTGACGAGGCTGAAATAACTGAAGAATTAGGTGGAAATTTAGCAAGTTGTCCTGACCTGATAGTTATGAACTCTTACGGATATCAGGGCCCTGTTTCCACTAATATAAACGTTTTAGTAGACTATCGATTGAGTGTTTTTGATAGATACCCATAGGGTTTAGTATGCAATAGAGAAACTATCTGAAAAAACCGAACGCGTGCCAGTCTGACTCGCGCACCGAGGTTTCCGTACAAACTTGTATGTTAATGGTTTGTCCATCACGGAAATCGGATCTCTGAAGTTCTTGTCTTAGAGAAAGATAAGTCGAATTGAAGAACGAATTTAATTCTGCAGTTATAATAATACTCTTCCATACATCGGTACACGTTAACAACCAACTGCAAATGTAAATATTTTAACAGCATTTTTTAATGTAATATAACTACAAATTCACGATTTTCGGTTTTTTTTTTGCTTAATTTGTGTTGTAAGACCTTGCTTCTTAGCAAATTTTGATTTACTTGCGACTACCATAATATGTGACATAAATGACTATTTTTTTTGTTGTGTTTACTAAAATCACCCTAAAATGCTTGATTTTTTACAGCTCCAATGTACCGTAGTATTTGATATTATTTTCAACTTGATAAGTTCTTGAGAAAAAGGATCTTGACAGACAGACAGACGGACAATGAAATGTTCTTGTTACGGATACGGGTTCAGTTTTTCCTTTTTAGGTACGGAACCATAAAAATTACGAAAAAAATATAATTGAATGTCTCAGTGACGCCTGCCAAAATGGGTGAACTTAACACGTGGGTAAAGCCACATGGCTCTTGCAAGTAGATTACGATTTAGTTCGTGCTGTCTCATATTACGTAAATATAATGAAATAAAAATGTCTTTGAAACATTTTAGAAGAAAAATCTGCCAAAACACTCAATCGACAGACAAGTGAATCGTTTGGAAACTTGTGGAAACAAGGACCAGAAAGCCAGTTCTCGTAAACTTTCAAATCCAAATCACAATCTCATCAATGTCAAAGAATTCATTTTTTTCCATTTTTGTCAGATTGAAACTGAGAAGCGAACGGTCTTTCATATGAGAACTGTCCCTCTAGTAACTCTAGTGCGTGATATTCCAGTCACAAACATATACATAGATTAATACTAGAGTTTGTTTCTTTTGTTTTAACCTTTATTGTCCCACTGCTGGGCAACAATAGAGTGATAAAGTAAAAACTTCTTGTAACGCGGAAAAAAATGGTTATACTTCTCCGTACTTTTTAAATGAAATGAAAAAAATATAAAATCTTAATTTTGTAAGTCGTTTTTTTTCATTTTTTTTTCATTCAGTATTTTTTTACGAATAAGAGAGCTCTAACTTACCTATCTAATTTAAAATTGGCATGGAAAAACCGGCAGATACTTCGTTATTTTTAGGTTTCTGATTTAAATTATTTTTTTGTCTGGAACAAAAAAGAAAAAATATGAAATAATCCTGCCTTAATCGAATATCCCCTTCTTCCAAACTTCTCTATTACTCGTCATCTCAACAGTCACATCCTTTATAGCCTTAGCATTGTGTTGGTAGCACTAAAATCTAGATAAAATTAAATATCAGTTTCGTACGGGACTCGAACCCGTAGCACAGGAATCGTTCGTTCCACTACCACACACGACTGCGCCATTGCCAATCAAACCGAGTCTAACAAAAATATTTCAGTTTTTCAACTTACATTTTCTGCACTATGTCGCTGCTGGGCTGCCGTTTTTTCTCCAACTTTTCACGCTTTTCAAACTCGAGAATTAGCCAATAATATTTTTTTATATCCTGGCTTATTCTACAATTAAAAGGTTTTTCTTTGACTTTTTCACACAAAACAAGGTGATATTTTGGTTGCTTTTTGTATTTTTTTATTAGAAAATTGTGTCTTTTAAACTCGCGTTCTATTCTACGAGTTAAATCTTTTTCTGTGACGTGTCTCTTATACAAAGAATGGAGATATGTTGAAAAACAATTCATCATAACAATGACCACTAACTTTAAATACAAGAAACAGGGATTTAAACTTACTAAACAAAATAACGCGAACACTTGCGACTAGTTTTAGTTATTTAGGCACTATGGCTGTTGAGTAAAAGTATAACAGATAGAAAATTCACAGGCGCGGACTTCCGGAGCAGCTTAGAGTTCCGAGGCGTATTCAGAGTCACGGTTAGTCGAAGACTGATGCAGCTGGACACCTGGAAGTCCTTTTATAGTCTCAGAGGAATACGAAGGGGATGGTAGCCACTGCCCCCTAATTCCCTCGACCAATAAGCGAGCGCTGCGCGCGCTGCATCCACCAACCCTTTGTCTCCGAGATTATTTTTTACTCCACTACACATTATATACTCAACGGTAATGCACATAAGGTTTTGAATGCTGCCAACAATGAAATCTAATCGTGTGTTGTTGCAAAGAGTTACATCCCCTTTAGGGGCCTATATATTTATAACTTATACCTACATACAGAACAAGTATCTATATAATTATGTAACTAGATACTAGAATGTACATATTATATCTTACCATAGAGTAACATGTTCATAAAGGGTGTAAAAAGACCCTTAACGAAGCCGAAAGATACTTGTTCTCCCCGTCATTGCGATCATTTCTTCTAGTTACGGAGATATTGGGGGTCAAAGTTCCAACTTTTTCACAAGTTTTTTTTTAAATACATGTTTCTAATGTAAGATTTTTACTTTAAACACCTTCACGACCCCCGTACTATTCAATCCATCCACCAGCACAATGTTTTGAGTGCGTTACATTGAGTTTTACCGTAAAACGTGATTTTTCACCCCAAAAAAAAAAGTCGTTTCCCAGCAATAATTTTTGCGTAAAGTTACTTAGTTTGATGTACAGAAGGCTTGGTTGACTGCTTCGTGAAAGGTCTGTTTACACCCTGTATAATTCGAGTGTATTTTTTCGAAATCTTCAGCAGGTATATAATTAGGAATCATTTACAAATTTTTATTGCTTGAAATGCCATTCATATTTAGCTGTATGCAGGTTAATAAATAATATCACCAATCAGAATTTTGACGGTAATGAGGAACATGCTTGAAATGAGCTCAAAGTTTAAAACAAAAAACTGAAATCTACTGTTACTTCACGTGTATTATTAAGGTTGATAGTACCCAACTGTTGATATTTCTTTATACTCGGTCCCTCCTTACTTGGAGCGTGTCCCATCTTGTTCATACCTTGTCCTGGCTTGACGTTCTTAAAAAGATAGCCCTAAGGACTACAGAGGATCGGCCCTTTCCCTGGTCCCTTTCCACTGAACCGAAGGTCTAGAAAAAGTGACATTATACCAGCGACAACGATGAAACAAAAGTGAAAGCCTATTGGATTGACAAAAGCTACGGAAAAGCCATTATCGAAAGGTACTGTTGAAGATCGTTGTAGGAATAAGTGATTACCACTCCACACTCAGAACTCTCTCCAGACTGTCAGGTAATATGTCTTTAAAAAAACGAATTAATTCCGAACGCTTAGGTACCGACGGCAATGTTAGGTACGTAGTGAACTAAACGACCATCCCACTACATTATTCCAAAAAAGGATTTAACTAAGCTTGATGTTTTACAAGACTCACGAATACCTTAGTTTTAAGAAGAGAACATTATTGTCTATTTAGGGCAATAATAGCCAGATTAAATTTTAATTTTAATAAAGTTAGATTACGTATCTTATTAGGTTTGGCATACCAGAAATGGTACATATAAGGTTGCGAATATTGAATAAAACTTTAATGTAGGTACCTACAGCCGTTCTCCCCATGCGCACCAGCGTACAAATATTTTCATTTGTTTTGTAATTCCAAATATTATTGTCATCTAAGCTAAGTATGATTATTGTCTTGTAATATTAATGTCATGATTTTAACTACTTACTAACGGACTACTTACTTCGGATCAAACTATGCCCCACCTACTGGAGTGTCCCAGGTGTCCGTTTACCTGCACTCTTGACGACCTGAATAGCGCCTCTACCGCTGCAATAAACGTGGCCATCTACTGGGCCCAAACCGTGTAATATGGAAGGAACATCGATACGATAAGAAGAAGAAGGACTACTTACTTATATCTTAATATATTAGGTATGTTACGAGCAAATGTGAGTGTAGGTTGTTACTAAAATAAATCGCGTTTGATACAATGCAGTAGATATAAGCACAGCAGCTATAGACTGTGTTTGATGAACTATATCTGACAATAAAGATGATTTGTAACTCTAGAAAAACATTTTTTTTTAAACTTTATTCAGGACAATTTGCATACTGGAATAACCGGTACTGACTAGTCTGTAAGGAAGTTTAGGGAATCACAAATAGCAACACGTCTGTCTTATTTTGCTTTCGGATTTTTCAAATGTCCGTTTTAAAAACTAATTAAAAGGTAGGTCCTACCTGCGGTGAGGACGTTAAGTTCTTCAGAGAGGTCGGGTGCGTAGTGCTCGCAACCGACGCAGCGCGCGTGTATGATCAGGTGTATGGCGAGGACAAGGCAAAAGGAGTATTTGTAAGGATCATAGCAGGAGGAGTTCGGTTGTTTCGGCTTGCATGTATGTAAGTAATTGATACCTAAAAGTGGATGATTGTCCAACTAGGGTGATTAAAAACTTATGGCCCATCTACACCCTCATTCTTGCTAAACTGCGCAAGTATGAGGATAAACCTCATGGAGTTTATGACGACACAAAGTTGCGCAACGTTTTATCATCGTTATTTGTGATATGAGAAACTGTTGCTGGGAACACAGAATATTATCTAGGTACTATCAAGTCTCAACGTGCTAGTGTTTCGTATGCATGTACACAAACCACGATTAAGTGTGTGCGCGGCCGCGAACTATGTAGGTACCTCCCTCCTACCCAGGAAAACGAATAGGTACCTAGCTTTCGCGTGGACAGGCCATTATAACAAGCTTTTATTTTAATAAAATTGTCTTATCAATATTCCCCATATTACCTCATCGTCATCTTTCTGCCCTTGTCCCATGTTGGAGTCAGCGCAACGCGTTTTTTCTTCTATTCTCCCTTGCCATCCGTCACGTTACCATTTATTTACCATATTACCTGCATTCATCATTATAAAAACTGCGAAAACGAAAATAGTTAATGTGACACAGTTACCTATCTAATAAGTCCCTATTTTTGCTGCCGAAATGCTGTGATACATTATACTTTTCTGTCTTTAATCCTATTTCCTATCCGGAACCTGAATGCCCGCCGAAAAAAAGAGGCAATATCGACAAGACAGAATCAACTGATAGGTAGGTACCTGTGCTGTGGGACCTTTCGATCGAAAGAATTTGGTACTTATTCTTTTTCTATTGCGGTTTGTTCTAATATGTAAAGCACTTTAAGCCGTTGGTCCCGGCTGTCATTTGTACATCTTTGGAAGTCGTTACAGGTAGTCAGTGGCCCAAAAGTCTCACAACCAGTCTTATAAGACCCGTCAAGTAAAAAGACCGCTGCCTGAGCGACAGTGGAGGGGATGTGTTTGTGGACGTTATACAGTCGCGTCCTAAAGTACTAAGCCATTGTTTTATAATATAAGTATAATTGTTTCATTGTAGAATCGTAATAGGTAGGTACTTTACTAGCTACTTACCTAGTACTTTGGAAAAGGCTAGAATAACAAAAATTGAGAAAGCTTATTTTTATCGTATTACATAGTGTCAGTACTAACTGGGTTGTGTTGTGGAGGTCAGATAGGCAGTCGCTCGGTATTTAGCTGCATTCGGTTAGACTGGAAGCCGACTCCAACATAGTTGGGAAAAGGCTAGGCAGATGATGGTTTATTCTAATATGTTATTAAGTGTTTGACTTGAATGCTTGGCAGCTGAGAGTACCTATGTCATGCTCAGCCAAAAATCTCGCTGATGGTGGCGAGTATGTTGAATCATTTAGGTCCCTCCAAATGGTTGATTTGATCTGGACGGTGTTGGTGCACGCGTCATGTGTGTCATGGCTGGTCATCTTTTTACTGAAAGGAACTAAAAGATGGCCAACTGTAAATGCCGGCCCCGTTCAGGTTTTATCTTTATAGGTACCTATTTTGAATGTTGAAGATTTTGTAATACTTTGGTACTTAACTTGTTTTAAAAGAGTATCCACAGAGTTTTTTACCCATTCTTCTCCTTAAAGATCCACGTTTTGAAACGGGTTTCAACTTTCTGAATAACTGATCCGATTCCTTGACAACTCAAAAGTGATTACAACATTTTGATACATGTAGACAAACTTCAACACACGAAGAAATAAAATAATAGAACAAAAAGTATATTTTTCATTAATTACGTTACTATAATTTCATTTGTTTTTTTTTTGCCGCGGTTTGCCTTCGCGGGTTGAAGAAAAAGCAAGCAAAGGTACGAAGCCGCAAAACAGCCTTATATTAAAAATAGAAAATTCAAATATTTTTGAATTTAGAACACAAATAAATGTTCATATGTTGAAAGTAAATAATTTAATAAATAATTATGTTTAAATGATATTCTATACATAGACACAAGTATTAAAATATTCAAAAATGTTATTTAGGCTTTAAACTCACGCGCCCCTTAGCTCAGATTGAACGAAGTTGGATTTTGTTTGGTTGGTTTGTAGTGAAAAACTTGTTTCTACAAGTTTTTCACTTTGTCCACAAGTAACTATAAATGAAAAAAGAGCACGGGTGTGAAATACACTGCATTCTGAACAGTAGTGCAATAAGCGTTTTTGAGGAATTGTATTGAAAATTCACAAGAATCTAACTTTCTCAGGAGTCCAACTTTATAACATCCGTACAAGTTTTCGCATGAATCCAACCTTTATTGTTTATGTACTTTTATTAGCAATATTCCAACAGGTACAAGTTTGAGTCGTAAAAACATCTAGTAGGTACTTAATTTTTGTTGTAACATCTTACAAGAGCTTCCCCGAATTTTTGGGAAAAATGTTCTACCTAGGTCTCAAAACTTACCTACTCGGAGCGGCGTTTGCTTTCACCACTTACCTTCTATTTTTTCGACGAGAGCACAGGTAAGACATGTTGACAAATAATTGTTTTTTTTTTTTGATTATCCAAAATGTGTGGGATCGAATAGTGTTAATATGAACTGTAAACGTACCTATGTATAGGTACCTGCTAGCTCGTTAGTAATTTACAGGTATCAAGTGCTAAAGTTGTCCACAAACATTACCAATAAGTACCTACTCACTTTTCATAGTTTGCGTGATTTCTGCTGATTTTTATAAATTCATTACGATCACTTTTATCCTCTAAAATGCCCAGATACCTAATTGTGATTTATCCTAAGTTTCTTCCCCCGGTACAAATGAATTACACTTTATCACTATCGAAAACTCTTGAAGTGGTTTTTCTCCTCCTGTAATTCCTCTAGTAGCTGAAATAGCGGCCAAGCTGACGACTGTAATCGATATGCAAGATGATTTTTTTTGAGCGTTGAGGCCCAGAGGATTATATGTCGCTTGAACCTAGAGAACTTCACGAGGAACGTTGGATGCGTGTCGTATGTTTCGTCGTGACGTTCATGCGTAGTCTCTAAACGGACCCAGATTCTGCGTCACATGATTTTTCGTAAGATTTTGCTAGTACAGTAGATAACTTTACAATGTTTGTTGTAAACTATGAATCCGGAGATTATTATTATTATATTAGATGCAGATGCAGAGGTTTTTAATTTTATTAAAAGCGGTAGCTGTGTCACCCGCCCCCGGCAACCGACTCACCGCGTAGCCCGCGCTATTACTTACTTCAGTTTCAATTAGCGTTTTTCTGACGTTTTTTTCGTTTTGATCAGCTCCTAAGAACTTTATACACGAAAAAAATCGAATCTGTCTGAATATACCACAGATTAGCGCGTTCAAACTGTTCAGCTTTATTTTAATATTCAGAGTGTAAACAGACCTTTCACGAAAAGCCGTCAACCAAGCATTCAGTACATTAAACTAAGTAACTTTACGCAAAAATTATGATGGTCTTGAACAAAAAAATTGATCGCATTGACGGGAAGAACAAATATCTTTCACTTTCGTTAAGGGTCTTGTTACACCTTTAGATAATATAATAAATACTTTATTGTACCTAAACCAAAATTAATAGCTATTTTATAATATTGCTAATTCTATGGGTACAACGCTGATAGCTATACCTTACAGACAACCTTTGGATGGACTAAAGGAACTTATAATAAAAAGGGGATTTGGCAAATCTCCTATCTTTAAAGCTTCCAAAACTCATATATCTCAAAAGCTAAATATCAAATCTTACTTAAACTAACTTACATTGAAAGTTCTTTTGACGTTCTTGTAGAATTTTTTCAAAAATTTCCTCCCCTTTCAAGATTAGAGTGGAGGACACTGTTTTTCACGGCTTTAGAAGCGAATATCTTATCAACAATTGACAAAAAAGTAGGTATATGAGGAATCTCGATATTGCTTTTTAAGAGCTGCCGATATACAGCTCACACAGTTATATACATGTATTTTTTTAACCCTCCGTTACTTATTTATGTAGTTCACAATTTCACAACACTTCTGTGTAGCGGTTCATAGAAGACACCTACTCTCCTTTCAACGGCATGGTGCCAACAGTCTCTCAGTAAAATTGCTGTGACATAGCGACGGACAGGACGACCGTTTTTGCCATTTGGCTACGGAACCCTAAAAAGGAGTGAATGATGGTGTGGCAAGGGAGAATCTATACTATAATTTAGTAATAATAAATAATCTATTCTAAAAGTGCGCATTTTGCAGTCTATGCGTTTTTTACCAGGCGGGCGAAGCCACGCACAGATGCTACAGTTGGATTACTGTCTTGCAAAACAACTACATATTACTTTGCCAAAGAAACTTGTAGCGACATCTATCTTACTACTTAAAAAAAGGGGAAGAAAACTGACAATAGATAGCGCGCTTTTATGTTTATCACTTGGCAGTCCTGTATTTCCTAGCTGAAAACTGCCGCCAGATGGCGCTAAATATTTTGATTTGGTACCTAACTTGCTTTTCATTCAAGATCACTTTGACGTCAAGCACTAGACGCTCTCTCGTGGCGCAGGTTCTAGCAAACTACTTCATTATTCGATAGATAGCACTGTGCCAATGATATCATTTCCTGAATATTTCTCTGAGATATACTTACAGCTTTATCATTCTCATGCCCTTATACCAACTTATTTGGGATCGACACCGCATGTCTTTTTCTTAGATACTTGTCTATTACTCGTCATCTTATCTGTCACCTTCTTTCTGGGCTTCTTCTCACATTCTATCTATCGTTTCTTTGGTCTTCTGCTACTCTAACAACCATCTGCAATCTTACTCAAAACTTTCCTACTGAATGTTATTTTCAGCTTAAATATCTGAAAGGTTATTTCGGGGCTATTTTCTGAAAGCTGACGAGATTTTTGGGTATAGCTTCACTACCGTCACGGATCGGCCCGGCATTGCAGTGCCGCGGGGATCGTCCCACTCAAAATCAAAATCTCTCATCACATTTTTCATCAAAAATTATTATAAAAAAATCAGCTGTTCCATACATTTTGACCGTGTAGGTATTGCACTTTTGTAGGAAACAGCTGGTTTTTTTAAATAACCGATGAGTATTAATGTCTTTGATACATCACCTCTGTATCTAATCGACTACTTGATTGCGAGTGAAAGCGCCGAAAGAATTCTAAGAAAGAGCAACACTACCCAACCTGGGGGTCGCAAAATACAAGAAATAAAATGCAAACCATATTGTATAACAGTGTTGTAATATTATTGATTATTAATAATCTCAAAATACCTTCTAAAAATACAATAATATGTACCGTTGAAACCAGCTATCACCTTAAATTATTGTAAATGCACTTTGTGTCATATATAATTATAATTTATTACATATTAGTTAATAAAAATATCTAAAATAATATTCTTACTTTATATAATAATTAATTTATCGTCCAAAAATATTCTGTAAAATTGTCTAACTGTTATCTCACAGGGAAAACATAACATATTTTTACCTTACATTTTAGAAACTATTTTCTGGTTTTTCTTAATTATTTTATTTGTTATGACGTGTCCCTCGTCGTAGTACGGGTTGAAGTGTTGCCGAACTTTCTTCCACCATACCTCAATGTTTTTGAATTTTTCGCTTGGATCATAACCACTCATTCCTAGAATAAAGAAAAAACATTAACAAGTAAAATCCATTGACTTCATTAAATATTTAAACATTTAACATAAACTACATCCATAATCTGCAATTATATAATAATCTAATTAGGCCGACCTTGGAATCGAACCAAAGACCTCTGAGATCTCATGCTAATTTATTATTTTTCACACAATAAGCAGACATTATTATATGAATGGATTTTTATGGCATCTAAATTCTTTGGCAAGTATTGTACCTACATCATCATTATCATCTTCTTGCCCTTGTCCCATGTTACATGGGATTAGCGCAACACGTTTTTTTCTTCCATTCTCCCCTGTCAATCGTCACGCTATCATTTTCTCCTTTTGTTCATATAAATCAATTACACAATCTATCCACAATTATCGTGTATAAGTCGCGATAAAGTATTGGTGAATACCCGTCTTCTGTAGAACTATCATACGTAGAGTGTGTGGAATTGCCATTCTTAAAAAGATAGATATTTCCCAAATAATCTATCTAAATTGTACAAGGATCTTTGGGCGCGTGGGCAAATTCAGACATACTAACACCAATCTTGTTTTTCTAATACTTATTGTAACAAATATTTTTACCAACAGCGCCCTACTAATAATCTCATGCAGCGCCAAAAGATCCACGTACCATGCTGCGAAACTTACGAGGCTGTTCCAATTCGCAGGCCGCCATCAAGTCGGCAACTGTGGGAGTGTTGCCAGTAATAAAATCTGTGCCTCTGCCCAGCCACTTAGTGTCGAAGTCTGTGAGTGCAGCCTCCATGCGACTCTCGTACCCTGCGAGAGTTTTAGCATCCACTTTCGTGCCGAACACCACTGGATTTAAATACTGTCATGAAAGAAAATTACACCGATTACAGAGGATAAATCGCTGACAAACCAGTTAATAAAAGAATGTCTATGGAGTTTCCTGCCCGTTTTTTCCTCCATAGAATTCTACAGTTCCGAATTTTATTTAGGCATTAATTTAAGCGTCCCCGAATGACAGTGAAAATAGTCTATCTAATAAAAAATAGTCTATCTATAAATGGTATCTAGGTTTACTTACTTTTACCCTGAAGTACATAGCCGTGTGTAACCTCAGTCCAGTGTGTTGCCACTCCAGAAACTCTTCAACCCGAGCTTGTGCTTTTGACTCTTTAGGGTACAAACTCTCTGGTAATAAATTCTCTCTGGATAGGTACTTCAGGATAGCAATGCTGGAAAAACAAGTAAATTTTTTATTAGGTACAAGCTATTGTCAACCTTCATACATCACGGTTGTGCAGGGTCTTAGCCTTTAAGAAGCCACGACCACTGCACTTCCGCGTGATATACAATCTCATCACCGACGACCGTGGGTGATGCATTCAATTTGCGGTCAGCAGTGTGCTGAGAGGGTTCAAGGCTAGACAAAACCACAATGGACTCAGACTATCACCCTGGAATATACCGCGCTTGATCCTTATCGCTTCGCTGTTCCCCTGGATCTGTCGACATCCTGGATAGCGAAAGACTGTGCACCAGCACCCCATACACAAGATCAGGTAGGTACACAAAGTTGCATCAACTTTATACTTCCTTTTACCTTCATGAGCCATGTATGAGGCACTTTCTTTATTCCTTCACAATCAGGGTTAAGGCACACTGTGTGTTAGGCACACATAATTCAGGTAATTATGTGTGCCTAACACACAGGGGCGTAGCTATCGCCGTATCAGCCGTATCAATTATACGGGGCCCCGGAGTAACAAGGGCCCCCGACGAGGGAACAAAAACAAAATCTTCCCTCAACCTCAAATATTCTTCTTGATAAAAGATAAATTGAGAATATAACGTAACACGATCGAAAAAGCTAAAAAATTTCGAGCTCGCTTCGCTCGCTCTTTGATGAAGGCTTCACCAATCGCTGTTGAAAAAACACCAATTTTTCGAGCTCGCTTCGCTCGGTTTTCGATGAACACTAATACCCTTTCAGGATGCTGTAATTTTCTAGCTCTTCATTGAAGTCTTAACCTTCATGATCCAGTCAGTCATGATCGCAATTACAACATCGCCCACTCATTCTCTTAGTAAAATTAATGACAGCTAAAGCGATGCAAGTCAGGATACTATTTTCTTAGTTTTGCAAAAATAGTTTGTTGATTTTCTCTTTTTTTTGGGCTTCGCCGTACTCGGGGTTCAAAGGGCCCCCAAAAAAAAATTGATACGGGGCCCCACTAGGACTAGCTACGCCACTGCTAACACATTTAACTACTGAAATAAGCACTATTGATGAAAAGTACTAAAATATGCTATAAAATTACTATTTTATGCATTTCAGAATCACATGAACTACAATAAACATACCTTTCGGTTAAAATGAATCCATTATGATCCATAACAGGAACCTTCTGAAGTCTATTTATTGCAGTATACTCCTCAGAATAATGTTCACCTGAAAAATATACATAAAGTTGATTTGAAACTTAGCTGAAGGAAATATTTTTTAAATCTGATATTTGATATCGGACTATACTTAACAGCACCAAGTACAATGACAGAATAAGAGACATGAATAAGAGGCATACAGAAAAAATATTATAGAAAAAATATTATAGCAGAAATATTATGTATGGGTTAGGCAAATCCAAATCGGTTCAACCATTTAAGAGCTATGATGCCACAGAAAGACACGTTTTAACGATTAATTAACAAACTTACCTCCACGTAAATTGACAAATTTAGGCTCAAAATCGCATTTTATTGACTTCAATAATATATAAAGAGCCCTTGAAGGCTGCGACATAAGATCGCAATACAGTTTTACAGACATCTTATTAGGAATTTAAGTTGATGAAATAAAAAGTGGATTTGAGGAACAAACTCTGAACTTTGGATTTTAGTAATGTTTTGATTCTGATAAAAAATGAATAATGACGCACGCACAGCAATTTGACCTTTAACACTGATCAAATATAGTTGAAAACTGTTCGTGAAAGAATCATAAATTCCAGAAATTCCACTGACAAAAACATCTTAAAGCTCTTCTTCGTGTCACTGTCAATGTCATGCACCCAAAACTTTGATGACTTTGTTGTTTTCGTTCTGGACCTTTTAAGTATGTACCAGTTTCAAAACAATTTTCAAAAACCGGCTTCTTTAGCACTTGGCGCAAGCAGCCAAGCAACTTGGATTTAGCCACAACAATTAATCAAAAGTATAAAATCTTTTGGTTGGAAGTTTTTCTAGAGTCAAAGCAAGTAAAGCAACACACATTTGCATTTAGTCGATCGTTGACAGACGGAAAAAGGCATCTTTATTTCTCCTGTGTATAATCTATGATTGTGCATCTGCATTGCACCACATCACTATAGATCGAGTATATTTTTGGTGTGACGCTGATCTTGTTCGGGAAAAAATACATTTATTAAATTTCTTTTACCATTTAATAACTGCGACATGGCGTCGTTAGATCTTTTAACGCCTCATATACCTAAAATCAAAATACCCAACTCTCAGCAATTGATCTACAAGGATGAGTGTGTGTATTCTTTTGACAATCCGGTGAGTTGCACTTTTTATTATAACCTACAAATTTATATTTTCTCAATATTAAAATCTATCATATTTGGCATTAACTCTACTCGGTTTTGCTTTGAAACGTAAAAATAAAATATATTCTTCCATTCCGTGCTCTACTTATTGTTTTGTTCATTGATGAATATCAGGTCTAAGAATTCGATTGATTGTTTGTGTAGGTGGTAGAAAAAAAACGGATTTCGAAAATCCTGCACTATGGGAAAACTACTAAACTATAATTAGAATATGTAACTTTTCCAAAACACACATCGTTTTTTACGAACACCGTAGTGGGGCGGGTCGCATTTCAATGCATTATTTACTGTTACCTCAAGATATAGACTGCAATGTTTGCTAGTCAGAATCCTATTTGTAACTAATTTTCCTGGGATGAAGTGATAGATCTATAGACAATAAGTGAAACAAGTCTCAGTTGAAGAATTTTTTAATCAGAAAAACAATAATCCACTTCAACAAAACACATTACACACCCCTTTTACTGTCATGTTACAATAGTCCAATTCTATTCAAATAGGACTAACAGTATTAGCCTTGAAATATTTAGTATTCATAAAGTTTTTCACTGCTTGATACACATTTGCTATGACGTTAAAAATAGAAGTCCTCATTCCGTTCATGGTGTAGGAACATAATGTGAGAGTTAGAAATGTGTCAAGCATTACAGGGCTCCAGAACAAAATATTGTACAACAGTTCTCTACTCACATAAGTCTTAACATTCTGCTTTTTTAGTTCCATCACATGTATTTTCGTCAATATCACTGTTGAGATAGTGATGGGTATGAAATAACTCACAACAGTAATAATAAACATGAATAAAAGTAAACTCTTGTTATCTAAAAAACATATTTTCATGCAATCATCTTTATCCACTTTAGGTGTTCTAAATAACGGAGCCGTTGTCACATTAATATCAGCATAATGAGTTTCATTTTGTAAATTGGCAATGATTTTGTAAACATTATTTACCACAGAGTCAAACTTCTTTGTATTATTTGGATAGTCCTCATACATTTCAAGGTAATTTGGACTGTTTGTGCGTAACTGAAGTGTGTGGTTCATAGTAATGATTGTGGAACAGTTATTCTTACTAACATCCAAGAGAGCCATACAGGAATCACCCAAACTTCGAAAATCACTCACAGATATATTCCTTTCCTTCACGTCCATTGAATACATGGAGAGTGTTATAAGAACAGGTAAAATCCACTGTATAGCCACAGTAATAAGACTGAAATACTTTTTCCAGAAAGAAAATAGGCTTTTAAGTGTGCCTCTGGTTTCTACACTAAAATTATCCCCGAGTTCTCGCACTTCGCTTTCATCTTCATCCTTCTTCACATGAGCTATCATTTTGTAATGCATGTAGTTGTCAATTACCAAGCTTAGGAAACTGTTCACCAGAGACACAACAAGAGGCCCGTAGCTCATCAGAACTGATGTAAAGTTGCAGCTGATGTCTTCATGCTTCATCATTACCACTGATCTTTCTTCCATATCACCAATTTCCACATTGATTGGACTTAGTTTGTAGATAGCGCGACTTATAAAAGCGATTCCAATACATGTGAGGAGGATATTCTCTGATAAGAGCACAGAGGGAAAGGCTGCATTACTTTCTTTCAATATTCTCCTTAGATTAAATAAACTTAATGCGAAACCACACAGTATTAGGAAGCTTCCTAAATACAAATCTACTGAGTCAAACATGGTTAAGGGCTTTAAAAAAGTGACAACTGAATACAGTACTAGTTCTGCCAGTGTTGTGAGCAGAATGGGATGCCTGCCCCCATGTTTTTTGCATGGAACTGATAACTGCTATCAAGTTTATGTAAATTATGGGGGCGCTTTTTAAATGTTGTGTTGTTAACATAAAAGAAAGGTTTTATAAAATATACTTAGTACTTAGCTACCTGCATTCAAGTCCTATTCCATTGTTCATTTTCCATTTGGCTTGATTAATAGTGATTGTGTTCATTAGTACAGAGAAATTGAAACAACAGGCTTTAGAGATTATCTTTTTACATTTTTTAAACAATGATCCATATTTTATTAAAAAATTATAGATATCGCGAAATCTTATATGAAATAAAAAAAATACTTGATTTTGTTTCAGGAATCGGATACAGGTCTCTACATATCCCTGGTGAGCTACCTCGGCTTCGGGCGCAACTACGTTGAGCAGTACTTCCAGAAGACAGGCAACAATGTCTTCCTGCACATCAAGAGGGATAAGAAACCAGTAAGTCATAGAATATACAATAACAGTCTGTTCATTGTTGTTTAGACAAAACCAGCCATAAGAAAATTGAGCTTTTCTGCATCAAAGAACACTTGTGAGTAGGAGGCAGCCAAATGAATCTGATGGGACACATTACAATACTTCGTCTTCTTCTTTACATGTCAATGAACTTCAAATTGTGTTAGACCAGTATGTAGCCACCTGCACAGCTCTAATATTTGCTTCGATTAAATCCTGAAAAGTGTAAGTGGATGTGCAGTCTGGGCAGAACAATAGGTGGAGCATATCCTGCAGAGGGGCTCCATACTGGCTTTCTGTTTGAGATGGAATTTGGATAACCCATTTGGCCAGATTATTTCTACAGCGGCCAACCTGGCCCTGCAATCGGTTAATATAATACAATAATTGGTAAAGAAACAATAATACAAGGTGTAATTGAAATAACTGAAAACCTCATTGTACTCTTCGCCATGAACCAATTTTTACAAAAGCATCTAAAACCCCGAAAAAAAGCATTTTCCTACATTTTGTCACAAATGAATGGAGCTGCTGAGTAGATTTATATTAAGAAAATTAATTTCTTTTTATTCCAACTTGTTTGCACATTCAAATAAGCTTCCAATAAGTTTCAGAAGTATGTGATCAATCACGAATTTCAGACGTTAGTTTGTTTTTTTTTACACTATTATTAGAGAATAGACGAAAGGAACAAAAAGATAGGCACAAAGAAATCTCTTCCAGCATAACTGCGATGTATACATATAACTGCTAATTTACAACATCATTTTATTAACCAGATCCCAGAGCCAGAGCAAACCGGCGATGGACCAGAGAAGAAGATTACGCGACTAGCGATCGGCGTGGAGGGGGGGTTCGACCCCGCATGTGGCAAGCCCAAGTTCACATACTCAGACAACTTCAGCATCGTGGTGCTACCTGGCTTCCACACGTACCCATGGCCTAACGCTGCCCTGCCTGAAATTGTAAGTTTTTTTGTCTTCACTATTAGTAACTTTTTACAATTACATTGCTAGTCGAGATTCCCTAGGCCCAGGGCTATCCACAATCTGGAAAAACAACAACAACATTTCTTTGTACAATATCCTAATTTCAAATGTTTCTTTTATTTGACAAGGAAATATATTATTCTACATTCTCACCTAGACTTCTTAGAAATTCTCTCTTTTGCATACAATCTTCTTCGTATCGATTACACGACAGTGTCTCAAATCTTTCCCGTCAAAAAATTTGTCAACTATACGACGTCGTCGGTAGCTCAACATGGCTGTATGTTTGCAACATAGTTTTCGCAAGTTTCCACATCAATCACTCTGCTGCCATTTAGAATCTTACACAGAGTACATAATTATGTCCTATGCAGGTAAACAAGGCCGTCCAAGCCGTGATCGACGCGGAATCCCCATTCAAGATCGCTGAGCTAGCCGCCCTGCAAGGCACCTGGGATGGAGAGAAACGTGAAGTCTCTGTGTGAGTGACAATACTTTACTATAATACTATAGTCCATAAGTCTTAGTTTTAAAAGGTCAAAGTAATAAAAGGCAGTCGTCAAGACGCCACTTTAGTATTTGTGGCAAGCGCGACTGGGTTCAGATTTGGTTGGGATTGGGTGCAGGGATCGATCCCAAGGTGTTACCCGATTTACCCAATAGGAATTTCTCAGTAGCAGCTTATAGCCGGGATTCGTGCCTGGTTTAACAACAATAGAATAGCCCCCTATTACATGAGACTTCAAACTAATGTTGCCGGCGAAATTTAGGTTTAATTGAAGAATCTCGCAACATTGTATTCAGCGATTGTAGCGAGATGTTCTTTTGTTTATTATATCGCCAGCAACTCCACAACCATGTACATATCTTGTAACATTTAATACATCCTGCGTTCCAGTGATACAGGCATAATATTACTGTTTTTCACAGCACAGTTGGAGTGTCTACTATTACTGACGCAACCATCAAGAAAATCGCAAGATTTGCGTGGCAATTTTTGCCCTAACCTGGTGACATAGGGCCTCCGGCTTGGGTTAATGGATGTACCAATGAAAGAAGAAGAACGCACAGTTTATTAAAACTTCTCCCTCTATTCCAGACACGCGGTAGACTTGAAGCAACTCGACAACGGCGTGAAGATCCCGCCGTCAGGCTGGAGGTGCGACAAATGCGATCTCGCTAACAATCTGTGGCTGAACCTAACGGACGGCTCCGTGTTGTGTGGACGCCGGTTCTTTGACGGATCCGGAGGAAATGATCATGCCGTTAGTATTGTGTAATTTACTACTACTATCTTTTTTTTTTTGTTATAATAAGCCGCTAAGCTAAAGTGGGACTAAGCTGGCCACGTCTGCCGCATGCCCAACGAGCTGTGGGCAAAAATAACCACGATGTGGAGCCCTGACACAGCCCGAAAGCGACGCGGTAGACCTCGCAAGAAATGGCGGGAAGAGCTGGACAAGACTAACGACCAGTGGTCCACATTGGCTCTGGATCGAAGAATTTAGAAGTCATGGAGAGAGGCCTTTGCCCAGCAGTAGGATGACACAGGCTAAGAGTATCAGTATAATCATTCTCCTGCCCTTGTCCCAATTTATTTGGGATCGGCGTAGCATTTCTTCTTCCATCCATACTTCTCTATTACTCGTCATCTCATCAGACAACTCCTTTCTTTTTATTATGTAATGCATTAACCTACACTGTAACTTACCTTTTCAATTCTGCTCCAAAAATTCGAACCTATCATACATTTTGATCACAAAACCTCCGTTTAAAGTTCTAACTTGATTATTTTTTGGTCAACAGGTAGAACATTACCGTCAGACGGGGTTCCCGCTAGCCGTGAAACTGGGCACCATCACAGCAGACGGCAAGGGCGATGTGTTCTCCTACGCTGAGGACGATATGGTGGAGGACCCGTTCCTCGCCGACCATCTCAAGCACTTCGGCATCAATGTGCAACAGTTGCAGAAGGTAAGTTGACCATCCAATGGCTTTCCTGCCCATTCTTCTCCATACGAAACTACCCTTACCTACCCTGTGAGTGGGCAATTAGAATCAATACTATTTCTTCTTTCTAAAGTTTGATATTCAAAAGTGGGCAAAGTGGCTTTTACGGTCTAAAAGATAGATGCACGCCTGTAATCCCAGAAGGGTTAGGCAAAGGTGTACCCGATTGTACATCCACATTTCGCCAGGTATGCCTATTGCCATCAACTGGGCACAAATCCAGACTCCATGGTTGCTACTGAGAAATTCCTGTTGAAAAACTCAATAACACGACCTGGGAATCAAACCCAGGACCTTATGCTCAGCAGCCGCGCTTGCGACCTCTAAACCCAGCCCTATACAATAAATTCAAGCACTTTATCAAATGTTTCATCCTATTTCAGACGGACAAATCAATGATAGAGTTGGAGCTTGAGTTGAACCAGCGAAGCGGTGAATGGAACACCCTGCAGGAGTCGGGCAGCGAGCTGCGACCGCTATGCGGCCCCGCGCTCACGGGACTCAACAACCTCGGGAATACTTGCTATATCAACAGCGTTGTGCAGGTTTGTTCACTAACTTTAGTTACAGGCAGTTTTTGTTACAGGTCATAGAAATAGCTATATTCATTAAAACTATTGCTCGAAAGTGTGATATCCACCCTTACCCATCTAACCGAGTCGTGGAGGAAAGATAGAGAGTCAATCCATGTAGAATATTGGTATTCAGTTGCATCCGGTTAGATTGGAAGCCGACCCAAACATAGTTAGGAAAAGGCAGGCAGATGATGAGATCGAAATGCCAGTGTCTAAAACCGTGGCCACCTCTCTACCATTGATACGAAAAAGAAAAATCAAAATGGATTCAGCTTTCGCTTTTTTGTGGACTGAGGTTACCTGGTCACCCCGGCGCTTCGACCTAATGAGAAAAATGCTTGTTATTAAGTCGAATTGAAACGGAAAATAAGAAATGAGTATAAAAGAGGAAGTCTGAAAGTGGCGCCGGTGACTGAATAGTTGTATGGTAATCGGTTGTCGTGGTACGGGCATGTGATGCGGAGGAATGAGGAAAATGTCGGAAAGTTTTAAGTATGAATGTGGATGGGTATATGAGTAGAGGAAGACCAAAGAAACGATGGATGGACTGAATTATATGGCAAGAAAGGAGGTGTCTGATGAGAAGACGAGTAATGGAGAAGCATAGAAGAAGAAGACCGACCCTAAATGAATTGGGATAAGGGCAAGAGAATGATGATGAAACGGCAAAGGAGTATTTCCGGATTGCTACTTCTACTTCTTGGGAGCCTACAGGCAGTCTTAGTTCCCGTATCTTGGATAGACTCTTAAGCTGCTAAATAAAAATTTTTCCTAGACTGATTTCTACTTGAGCTGTATGTAATAATAATCGGTACACTTTCTTAGGTAATGTTCCGCATGCCAGACTTCGTGCGTCGGTTCGTGGACGGCGCGCCCGAGATCTTTTCTACCTTCCCAGAGGATCCCGTCAATGATTTCAATGTGCAAACGTAAGTAATCGCTATTTAATTCAGATGTTTCATTTCTTTATTTAATACTTCAAGCACAAATAAATAGAGGCGGACATAATACCATGTGCACAAGTTTTCGGTGATGCAGAGACAAACTGTTGTAGTTGCAATGCCGAAAATTAAGGAATCAACATCCGGTTTTTTTTTGTGCGTAAAAAAATCTGATGACTACAGAGTGAAACGTTTTTTTCGGTGTTATAAAAATGTAGTGTATATCCATCCATGTAGTGTATGTCCATATCCAGTGTTAATTGGAAAAGGACTTGGCGTGTGGAGTTCAAACTCTTACCTAAAGGATTGGGCTCAAATTGCAAAAAAAGAGACAAAAAAGGAAAGTCCTCTGTCATGGAGAGGTTTCCCTACAACACAATGGGCACATTACAACAACTATTTTTATTGGAATGATTGTTTTCCATCTTATTTTGTCCTATAGCACTAAAACTAAACTAACTGACTTTCACAAATGATCAAAAAAAAATGTAAAAGACAAATAATATCAAACACATTATATTTTTCAGAGCCAAACTGGGCGTAGGGCTGGTATCAGGGCGCTACTCCTTCCCGAGCGCGGAGGGCGGCTTCCAGGCCGGCGTGTCGCCGCACATGTACCGCAACCTGGTCGGCAAGGACCATCCCGAGTTCATGAGCAAGCGCCAGCAGGACGCGCACGAGTTCTATCTGCATCTATTGTCGCTCTTACAGGTATGTGGGGTTTGTGGTGGATTTCTGTCGAGTATAAAGAAGTTTTCTGAAATCTTGTGAGAATTTGAACCTCATTTTGGTGCAGTCTTTAAAAATAACGCAGAATAGTATAGTATATGTCTGTAAAGAAAGCACATGAAGTTTTATAAAACATGTTCCGAACTAGATAGTCAGAGAGAGAATACATTTTTTGTAAATTTACCATTGCCATCATTTATACCATAACTTAATGAAAGAGACTATGCTTCTCAAAGCAGAACTTATTGATTGAGAAGACCATGAGTGACTGAGTTCTGTACAATTTATTGTTAGCTGTCGTCCTGAATTTGAGAATGAACCGCACCCTGAAGTACCCATGACCAATCATTCTTGTGGTTGTTCCGCCCTTGAAAGTGTAGCTAGCAAAACTCCGCAACGTGATAACTAAACCTACCTTGTAGAAAATATAAGAACAGTCTTGAAAATGTTTGTATATTTTGGTGTAGCGCCACAGCCGTCACGCGGCGAACCCGGGCGACTGCCTGCGCTTCTGCGTGGAGGAGCGCGTGCGCTGCGGCGCGTCGGGCGGCGTGCGCTACACGCGCCGCGCCGAGCACCACCTGCCGCTGCCCGTCGCGCTGCGCGCCGCCACCAACACGCAGCAGCTGGCTGAGTACGAGCAGCGCAGGGCGCAGGCCGAGGCGTCCGGACAGAGGCTGTGAGTACTATCTGATATCTAACGACGCAGTCGGGGCCCGGACACGTCGCCACGGCGCGGCGTCGTACCGCGGGACGGTGCCGTGTCCGGGCCCTCAGACAAAGGGATATAGTGAGCGGTCATGAATTTGATCCCCAGTGTGAAGTATGAATTCTTAAACACAGTGCTTTTCAAGCATGCAAAATCATTGTATTTCTGCCTTGTCAAAGACAATAGACTTGCTATTATAATATTAGGAAGATTTGGTGTACTTATCGTTTCTGCCTACCATTTTGGAAAATACTGGTATGATGTTATAATATAACGTTTATTTCCAGGGACCCGTCACAGATGGTCCGGCCACACATCCCGTTCCAGGCATGTCTGGACAGCTTCATGAAAGAGGAGACCGTTGAGCAGTTCTTTAGCAGCGCTGTCAACAAGAAGGTCACCGCTCACAAGTCAGTATACCTATTATCGTAGTCTGTTCGGGGAAGACGTGAGATTGTAGCTTTATTTAACAGCTCAATTATTTGTCACAAAAAGTGTTATGTTTGGATGTGCCTCACGAACAACCATGAATAAACTGGGTATAAAATTCTCCAAACCGAATTCTATTGAAGATGGCTAATCTAGAGTATTGGTAATTTTTTTTTAAGCACTAATTGGGCCTCTCTTGACCTCAATCTATTCCCGTGGACAGAGATGACGTCGACGATGGAACGAACTAACTCAAAAGAAGCTTATTAATTCGCGACTTAAATAGATTGGGGTCATACGAACTTGGGAACACCGGCGCAGGCAAGAATTACGGGAGAAATATGAGCGTAGATACACAGTCACACAGGACAGAACAGGTGTATCTTTACTTCCCTCCCTCTCATAATCAGACAGGACAACAATCTGACACGATGGGGATAGATCAGTCGCAAGACCAACGTTTTTAAGTGGTCTCCGAGACGTGGGAATGTAAATATGTTAAGACAATTGAAACCCATACTACAAGTCTTCAGCAGGCCAGCTATTGTGCTCGACTCGATTTAACTATCAATTCTCTCTCTGAGCCACGATACTTTTAAACTACAAGTTTATTGTAATATTCCAGAATCACCCGCCTGGGCACGTTCCCCGACTTCCTGCTGATTCAGCTCAAGAAGTTCACAATCAAGGAGGACTGGACGCCCGCCAAACTAGACGTCGCCGTAGACATGCCCTGGGAGGTACGTACACACTTACTTAGGCTAGGTTTTTTATTGCCTCCGGAAAAAGGGGGCGCACCTATGGAATGCTCGGAAAAATAAACCTTTCTAGTCACAATAGGCGAATCTAGTAAGGCTCATTTATCCCCATTCCCTTCGGTCGATGCCACCCTTTTGCAGCGACGGCGCTTGAACAACTCTGTTTTATAGACTCCACTAACGAACGCTACTTGGCGATCGCGTGTTCTGCCTGTATTTGTGACTGTAAATGCTCGAGTTTACTGTAATTGATCTTGTCGCTTTAGCAGCTAATTTTCAAAGAGTTATTAGTGTATTGGATGCGATGATCCCTAACTTGTTTACTACGTCCTCCACGTTATTACGAGTTCAAACTGATCTCGTATCGTGCACATTATTCTGAATGCTACATGTAGTATGTTTACTTTACAGATGGATCTGAGTTGCCTGCGCGGGCGCGGCCTGCAGCCCGACGAGACACAGCTGCCCGACACGGCGCCCGAGACTCCCGCGCCTGTCTACGACGAGGGACTGCTCTCACAACTTGTAAGTTAAACTTAAACTGACTATTTATTTTAACTTTGTCGGTTTTCACTAAAACTAGGCGACACACAAAAGAATACCCAACATAAAGCAGTTGGGTTTCATTACTCTCCTGAAATTCGCTCTGGTTATGCTAAAGGTGAATTGATATATAGATATTTCACAGCGTGTCTATTTCCATTCATCTCTATTAGTTGCCACCTCAGTAGTCACCCCCCTTTCTGTGAGTAAAAGGGGATGACTACACCTTTGCCATACTTTTTGGTGAGTACAGAGGTGGTGTTATATTGGCAGAATGCAACGATCCTGCTCTAGCCTGGTAATATCAGTAAAACTAAACATGATTTTTTTCGGGAACTATATTTCTTGTCACCTAAATTTATATTTGTCACCTAAATTTATATCGTCACGAAATATTTTCGTTCTCAGATAAACAAAAAGTGTTCCCAGGTATGAATTATCAAATTAATGTTAATATACATATGTTTAAAATAAGAGATGGATTACCAATAAAAATGTAGTGCATTAGATGAACATAACTTCGTTCTTATAATAATAGTTTTATTCCTTAAATAATAGCTTTGTGCTCAGAATGGTAGATCTGTCATCAAATAAATCGATTACAAACCTATTATAATACATACAAAAACATTTATTTGGTACTAGACCCTATATCTCCATGATTTTAGGTTATTTATTGTGGAATTGATTTTATATTGTTTGGTGTCTACATTTTGGTGACAAATGTACTATTTTGAGGGCAAACCCTATTATTTAAGAAACACAAAACTAATTAAATTGTCGATAGCTTAAATGATACCCATTTTTTTCTGCCATACTTTACAGCTGGACATGGGTTTCCCGCTAGAGGCGTGCAAGAGGGCGCTGTACTACACGAACAACTGCGGCATGGAGGCCGCCTCCAACTGGCTCATGGAGCACATGACGGACTGGGACTTCGCCAACAAGTTCACGCCGCCTGGTAGCGCAGGTACATGTCAATAATATCACTAATGTAGCTTTAAAGAAATTTTGGTGAGATGTTCTGTTCGTTATAACAAAATTATAGTTTTGCACAGATTTAAAAGAAAAACATTTACGAAAAAAAGCACTTACCTCTCGTACGTAATACTGTCATTAAGTACTCGATACTGTGTTCCGCAAAAAATCGGCGAGAAGGCCAAACGGTGGCTAAGATAAAATGGAGTTGTGCTAGTCACGATTGCCGAAAATCTTGCCCTTTGTAGATTTTATCAACTATAACTAAAAGAATATTCCCAATCCCAGGCGCGGACAGCGGCGCGGCAAGCGTGGACGAGGCCAGCGTGGAGCAGATCATGGGCATGGGCTTCACGCGCGCACAGGCGGCGCGCGCGCTGGCGGCCACGCGCGGCGACGTGGCGCGCGCGCTGGACTGGATCTTCTCGCGCGCCGACGAGCTCGACGCCGCCGAGGTCACGGCGCCCGCGCAGCCGGGTGCCGACAGGACGCTGGGCTGCCGGGACGGACCTGAAAGTGAGCGTGATTCACTTTTTTTGTATCTGGCAATAGATGAACGTGAAAAGCCATAGGGGTTAAAACGAAGACTATTTTCAATAGGAGCATTCTCTCGCGGCAAATATTCTAATGAGCGAGAGAATGCTGGGTGTTTGTCACTCGTCACAGTCATCTTGAATGAAAAGCATCCAATCAGTGATACTGATAGCAGGAATACATTAATGGATCCATTCAGATTTCCTATTGCCATGTTATCCAGTAATAGCTTATTAACTGTTATTCCAAATTAAAAACTGGATTATGCTGCAACCCAACATGGAAAAGCTAGGCAGATGTTGATACTTTTCATCCACTAATTCGAACTACAAAGACTGACTATTTCAAATACTTGCATTAGGTATTCGACTAGTATAGCCTAAAATCATTATTCTTATTACGATAATTTTAAATTTCCAGAGTACAGGCTGTGCGCGTTCATCTCACACATGGGCACGTCGTCCATGGTGGGCCACTACGTGTGCCACGTGCTGCACGAGGGCCGGTGGGTCATATTCAACGATAACAAGGTGCGTATACGTCGCTATGATCACTTACGTAGCTGTTTGATCAGTAGCAGAGTCAGGTTAACACTATTCAAAAGTTTGAGAAGTGACATGCGCATAATGCTTGTTTGTAATAAACTATTAAAGATTGCTTGTGTTAAACCATAATTTTCATAATAATACTTATAGTTGCTGCCAGTTAAGATCGCAATAGCGGTCATTGCTCTTTCCATAATATCTTTTCGTACGAACCAAAACAAATGAACTATGTATCGTTTTTCATTAGGAAAAATGTTGAAGATCGCGATAGATGACGATTCAAGACATGAACAGGCTTATTTTTGGACTATTCTTAACTGGCAGCAACTATAGGTCTTGTTGTGCATGAAATACTCAAAATTTTGAAGCAATCCTTGTGTTGCTGACTCTAAATACTTATGTACTGATTGGTTTAATTGCTATGTAAAAATTTAACGAACTTGAATCACCGATTCACAAGTCATTCTAGTTTTTTGCTAACTGATCAACTAACATCTGGTTTCCTTTCCTTTCAGGTGGCCCTATCAGAAAATCCGCCCAAAGATCTCGGCTACTTATATCTATACGAGAGGCTGTGATGATCATGTTAAATATGACTTGTTTGTACCAAAAATCGCTGGCACGGTTGTATGGGATACGAACACTGTGTTAGACTGCGTTTGTATTATCTAAACAATAAGAGATTTTAATAAAAAAAAACAACTTTTAGGCGATATTTATTTTATAGAAAGAAACAAATTGTTAAGAAATTAAATTAGGTTAATAAAATTTATTATATAATTATTTTGCATAGAAAAATGCTTTTGTGTTGCAATTTCTACGTAAGACTTTTATCTGTTTTGTAGTCGGACAGTTATGATGTGTAGTTATCGAATTAGAAATAATCCTTGTAACCGCTTAGGACGAGACATGACAGCATATGCGTGTGAGTATTGCACAGGAGTCTCATGATCTTATAACATTTTACTTTTGTAAACGTTTATGGTAACTAAGCTGTATATTATTTTCCTGATACCGATCACTATATTATTACTCTGTACTTGAAGTATAATTTACTCATTAAATAATTGCCGTACCACATAACAAATGCATTTATTGAGGAAGCAGCTTAGTGTTGGATAATTTTATTGTATAATATCATTGAACATCACTAAATACTAAAACAACGAAAACTGAAAGTAAATTATTACTGAAAATGCTCTCTTATTTATTTGTTTTTGTAACCACCCCACCCGATGATCACCCTCCTATTCTAATCCCAATAATTACATTTACATTTCGTGCATAAAAAAATGGTTCAGCTAAAAACTGGGTTTGATAAACGTGCCATCATCATCTGCCTACCGGGAGAATTTTTATAGTACTAAATGATGATTTCCACCAAACGGCTCGCATCGCATCGGTGCCAAAAGCATGCTGCCACGCGCGATCGGCTCCGTTCACCTGTCATCGTAAGGAATGTAACTGTTTGACTAGGCGCAGAAATGGATAGGTTCGCAAGCGACGGTACGGAGCCGATCGTATGCTTCGACGACCTGCCGGACGCAATAAGATACTTAGATACACGCCATTGGAAAGAGCTACTCAAGAAATGTAGCATTTTTGCTACTAACACAACTGCCAATTCATAGTCCGTTCGGTCATATTTTTTATCGTAGGGCGTGACGGGAAGGACAATTTCCTGCAAGACATTTTTTTTGTCATTATGTGGGGTCTCAAGTATACGAACCCGAACGTATTTATTTGCCGGTCGTCACATTTTGCATACTCAACTACTTACAGCGCCTGCACTAAACTGAAGTTTAGGATTTATCAAACTTATCATTTGTCTAGCCTTTTCCAACTATATTGGGGTCAGCTTCCAGTCTTATTGGATTCTGCTGAATACCAGTATTTTACATGGAGCAACTGCCAATCTGATTTATAATATGATACCCCTTGGTAGAGCTTTAAAACTAACTAAACATTTAAATTTCGAGTGCTGTGTCTGTCAGGCATAATCTGACTTTCATTTATCCATACTAACTACAGCAACCGAATTATTGAGCAGCCATTTAACATGCTATCATATTTAAAAGCAGAGACATATTGTCTTGATATTGTGTAGAATGTGACACCCATTATTATAATTAAACACGAGTGGAGCCAGGAAACATGCCACAGAAGAAAAAAACACAATATTACAACTAAATTACATCTTTTATATTTAACAGGGAAATGTACATCTTGTAAACAATTAGCGCTTGAATCTGTCTACAGGCTTGGGTATTTTCTTCATGAATATGGTGCGCTCATCAAAGTATGTGTTGAACTTCTTGTAATCTTTCCTTTTCTTGGGATCCTTTTTGCAATTGTCTGGTGTCAAGTTGATCATTAGACCTGGAATGTGAAAATACAAATAATAAGGGAACATCTATTTCATCAATTTTGTCATAAGTCAATATTTATCAGAATCTGTGAAGAAAAAACTTTCAAGGTTTTACACAAACTGCAGTGGTAGCAACTATGCAACATAATTATTATTTATTCAGCTTATTACACACTACTAACTAAGTTGTGGAAGTGAAATAGGCAGTCACTCCATGTAAAATACTGGTATTCAGCTGCATCCGGTTAGACTGGAAGCCAACCCTAACATAGTTGGGAAAAGGCTACACAGATGATGATTACATTCTACATATACTTGGATAGAGGCCTTATTTCTGTGAGGGACTAGGCTGTCTTCCACCAGAGTGCTATATTATTCATGGCAAGATTATGACCTAATTGTACTTATTCTATACAAACCAGCTTTCTGCGCCATGGTCACCAACTTGCCCATTTTCTTCTGCTGTCGTCGGCATAAGCCAGTGATTCTTCGTGGTAACATACAACCATCTGACCTAACAAACTGGCTAAGGATCAGTACATCAGTGTGTTTGACGTCAATAGCTAGTGAGCACATATAGCAAGGAGGCTTTTCTGATGTGCTGACTGCATTGTCTTGGGATGGAAGGTTCTCCGCCCGAATCAAGAGCTCAGTGCGGGGCGAGGGCACAATAACCCCTTCTACGATCACTCTTGAGCCCTCAGTGCGTTCGCGTACTGAAAATAGTAGGAATCATTGATTGAGACTGATGCTTTTAATCATATCTGTAGTGAAATACAAGAACAAAATGTTTTGAGGTTATGTTATAACATCCAAAATTATAAGCAGAGACTTTTAAGTACTTACTCTCTTTTAAATTTAATGGTTTTGTTGTCGCTATTGAGCGCACGGATGTAGAGAAAATTGCACTTCTTGCAAAAGAAAACCCAGCTCGAACCAGCCCCGTCATGTTTATTTATTTCTTAATCTGTCACAAAATGTCAAAAGCGATCAAATGTCAAAAAACGTTTTGTTACTGCTGTTTATGGTAGAAATAATAATTTTTACATGGCAAGACTGTTCACATATAAATTAACTTCCGGTCAAATCAGCGCGTAATTTGCAATTATGATCTCATACAAAATTCTAGAATTGTAAGACGTGAGGGTTATTATGGCGTTTGAATTGTATGTTTCCTTTAATTCCTCATATTAGTTCAACTCAACACTACAATAGCTACAAAATAAATTATGGAGATTCGGGTTTCTCAATAATAAACGGGTAATGTATGGGTCGCATATATTTATTGAACAACACATAGTACATAATTAATATGATAAATTTAACAGGTATAGAAAATAAACGAGATTATATAAATGAATAATAATTTGATTTAAACATGTAATTATAACGGATAAAACATATTTTCATATAGGCAACAATTTTCAAGCGCCATTTCAAAAATATGACTGATTCTATAATATATACCTACTATATATTTTTAACATCCGTATATTCGTTTCATAAAATAGACTGCTAGGCAGTACTGTAACAAATATTTTATCATATTAGGCTCGTATAAGCATCACGTTATCACTATGCGAGACATAAAATCCTGTAATGCTGTGTTAAAAGGTATTATTGTAGGAACGAGGTGAAACAGTTTCTTATTTTTATTTTTAATAGGCTATTCATGGACGGTTTAAGCCAAGCAGAGAAATTCGAGACATGTGTATGCGAAATGCATTTCAAATGCAAAATATAAAATGAGCTTAAAATAACTTAAACTTATCTTAAGAAATAATATAGACGCCTACACATGAGATAGCAATTTTGTGACTTAAATATAAAATATTTTAATGCAAATTCATATTTTTAAATATAATAATAAAATTTGCAAAGCATAATATGCATAATCGTCAATAGAAACGTGTAAAATGGTTTGTTAAGTAATACAATATTTAATTTTGTTCTTCACAATGTCAATTTATAAGTATAACATTTATGTTAGTAAAACTTACTAAGTAGAAACTATACAATATTGTACTATTAATTAAAACAAAACTTACGAACAATGTGCATGTTTATAAACAAAATGTGATGGACTATTCAAAATAGCGAGGAAAAATAACAGGTTTCACTGACGTGCAATAACATTGTAACTTAGGTATTCTGTGTTACAGGTAATTAGAAACTTAGCCAAGTTCTTGAAGCTGTTTAGAAGACCTTTTTATTATTTCTATCAGATATACCTTCTACAGCATTGTCAATACAAAACTATAAAGATACATTACATTTAAAAATAATAAAAAACTTAAAACACCCTCAGAGAAAGCTCAACATTTAGCCCTTACACTAAACATTTTAGTAATAACCCCTCTAATTGAAGCCTGTTATGTTCCCGCTCAACTCGTGAAGGTAGCGATGATGAGAGGCTTGTGCTGGACGTCTACTTGGGGAAGGCACTCAGACCCTTGCTGAGCAGACCACTGGCACCTGTCGATGCGTCGTTGACAGCTGAGGACAGGCCAGTCAGGAGCTGGAACGACGAAGAAGTATTTTAGTATTTCTCATAATTATATGGTAACATGTCACGCATCATAAGATAGTTAAATGTTATTTCAGATGAGGTAGTATATTTCATTGCAGCCTGATGAAGTTCACAGGAGTAGCACAGGAGTACATTGAAAATGTTTAGAGGTGATTTTAATTGTAGACATTCTTAAATGTATTTTAATTGTATTTTTCTTAGTAAATGTAAGTTAGAGGTATCTGTATCTTGGTACTTGGCCTTATAGCAGTTAAGGTGTTATTTACGTAATTTTAAATTAATAAATAAACTTGGAAAATGTCCTTCTGCAGAACTCGTAAGAAATGAACTTTTTATTATATTATGAACAATTATTTTTGATATTGTTTCTTATTTAGAGGCAAACCAATGTCATAGAATGGTATTTATTCATTCTCGTCTATGATAATACCTTGAGAACACAAAAACTTCAAAAATTGCGTGTTGTATTGCCGATCACAATACATTTTACTAGAGACATACAGAGATTTAAGATATAGAGAGGCTATCAGAAGAAATGTCATAGAAAAAATGCAATCCCATATCTGAGTGACACTTTAAAGCAAAATGACATGACAGCACCTAGTTAGCTCTTGCAAGAAGATTATGATTTATTTCGCATTGTCTCGCCTAACGAAAGTACTTATAATTAATGTTCTTTGAACATACATTCTCCCTCTTCTCATTGAGGTATTTGTCAGTTTCCTTGATCTTGGAGTCGACGACGGTGCTGGCGTTCTTGATGCCCTCATCAGTGGCATTCTCCACCCTCTTCAGAGTGTTGTCCACAGTGCTGTTGATGGCGTTGCTTGCGTCCGATGCCGCCTTCTGTGCTGCCTTCTTTGACTCCTCTACGGCTGCGTCTGTGGAAGGTCGATTTTTAGTACGAACTTGGCTGGCGTGCACTGCCGTGCGTACAGTGGGATAAAAGAACATAAATACAGGGTGTAAGCGGCGTTATTCTAGACCACCCGTCGCGAAACTGACACAGAAAACACCTTGTTTTCTTTACAACCTCTTAGGCAGTGTGGCGTAGACAGACGAGCCGAAAATTAACATTAAAAGTGTTTTTTTTTAAAGATATTCACACTATGTTACTCCACTTACTAGCAACTCTCTTGGCCTCATCTTCAGTTGCCTTGGCAGCAAGCCTGGCCTTCTCCTTGGCATCCTCAGCGGCCTTAGTAGCCTGTGCCTTGGCGTCACCCGCGGCCTTCTTAGTGGCGTCTACCGTTGTGTTAATCGTGTCTGTGGAACAAAGGCTCTTGTTCAGTGATGGATTAGATACCGCGTGATGTTTCACACCTAAGCTTCGAGAGAACCTTTTGTTGAGTCTAATAATGTAGGTTGTTTCGAAATGTAGGTTGGGAAACTTATTATTATAATTATTGTGAATATTCAGTTCACCTACATAAACTGCTGATGAATGGCGTACTCTGATCTGATTAAAGTTTACAGTACAGTTCCAAGAAGAGCCTAGAGGCTAAATATGATGTAATTTTACCAATACATTAACGATGGACTTTGATCTAGGTACGTTGTCATAATATGTCATCACCGGTGACTTGTATAGTTTTGTTCAATAATTTTTCCTCAATCCAAAGGTTTTTGTGGTTATTAACGCGAGAAACTCACCTAGTCCACATCGATAAAAATCTTAGGTGTAGGTACCTATATTTACTAATGGATTTATAATGTTGTATCAGTAACTGGCCTAGTCCCATAAATAGATGGAATAGTTGCGCTATTGCCTTTTATGTAATGCAAGTGACATAAAGAGAAGTGGTATTTTATTGCTCTATCACAATAAGACAAAGAAAAAGTGGCTATAACATTTTATGGCCGAGTACAGTATTAGTTGAGGCTGGAAGTTTGATGATGGCTTCTCAACTCGACCAAGGACATCATAAAAATAGAAAATAACAAGAATAGGTATGTCCTGCTTTACTAAATATGGTATAAAGAGGATTTTTATTTTTCATAATAAAATTACTTTTAATCCGTGATAGATAAGTGCCTAAGCGACTTCAGTAGCCCCTTGACTAAACTGCTTAAGATTTGTATCGATGTAGACTGTTTTCAGATTAATATCGTTAATATTCACTCTAAAACTCGTTCAAAATAGCTTTGATTAAAAGTTTTAGGTTTGTGTAAAAAGCCGTAACTCAAGCGACACACTAGTACCGGTCGTATCTCCAACTGTCTTTTTAACCACGCCGAATGCCTTTGCTGAGGAATCTTTGGGTCCTTGCAAGTTGGTGTCAATTAGACCTACAAGAATTTATTTTATTTAAGTACATAAAGTTATTTCTATAGTCCTTGGTACAAGCAAAATTTTCCACACTTCATAGGCATATTTTGATGCGTAACAAAAGGTTCAATTCTACCTACATGACATAAATGGATGAATATTTTAGTATTTAAATAAATAGCATGTATGAGACAATCTGAAAAAAAAAACCTGAAAACAGTTAATTTAGTTTTCTCTAGCTTACACATAGTTTCATTCTTACCGGTCACCATTAGTAAAAGATAAGTGGGTAATAAAAGCAAAAGATAAAGGAAAGTTAATGATGTTTTGTTACCTTCAACTGATTCTAAGGCATCTTCTGTCTTTTCCGCTGCCGCATCCGCTACGTTAAAGAGTGTGTGTGATACTGTGTCTACAGAAAGTTAGCAACAGAAGGTTAAAACAGAAAAACGAAATATAAAAAATAATTAGTCCAAAGGCGCATGCAGCCAAAACCATGCAATTAAGAAAACTGTAAAAACAATTCATATGGAGTAATTATAGGATACGGAAATGAGTTTGAACACAATGAGGGCTAGAAAATCATCTTTATTTATAATTATAACGTCGTTTATACCTTTAGCACTTCCAACAATAGAAACTCCTTTGTCAACAACTGACGCTGCGGCGTTCTTTGTCGTATCTACAGTGCTGTGAACTGTGCTTGCTACCGTATCTACAATTCAGGCAAAACACGCAATATATAAAATTATGAATCAGAAGTAAAAATAAAACGCACTCACAAGCTCAAAATAATACCTTTGGCAGATCCTAAAAATGAAACGCTTGTGTCTACGGCTCCAGCAGCTACATTCTTTGCGGTATCTACTGTGCTTGCCAATGAATCTACGATGTGAAATAATACAGAATAAATCACAATTCTACAGGGTGAGATGTGAGACAAGAAATGAACAAAATTATCTACCTTTAGCGCTTCCTACGAATGAAGTGCCTTTATCTACAGCTGATGATGCTACATTCTTTGTTGCATCATAAGTGTTGGCTACGGTATCTACAAAATGGAAGTAAAATAAATAGTGTGCACGAAAATAAGAAAAATCCTACAGAAAATAATAAATTATCTACCTTTAGCGCTTCCTACGAATGAAGTGCCTTTATCTACAGCTGATGATGCTACATTCTTTGTTGCGTCTACAGTGCTATGAACTGAGTTTGATATGGTGTCTACGAGAGAAAATAAAAAATCATAAAACAATAACAAAAAGAACAAAACAAAGAAATTAGATAGTGTGGAAAACTACCACAGATAGAAAAGGTGTAACAAGACCCTTAACGAAGCCGAAAGGCTCTTGTTCTTTCCGTCATTGCGATCATTTTTTTGTTCAAGACTATACCTGGGAACCTTCTAGTTACGGAGATATTGGGGGTCAAAGTTTCAACTTTTTCACAAGTCTTTTTTTTAAATACTTGTTGTTAATGTAAGAACTTTTCGTTTAAACTCCTCCACGACCCAGTACCATTCAATCCATCCATCAGCACAATGTTTTGAGTGCGTTACATTGAGTTTTACCGTAAAACGTGATTTTTCACCCCAAAAGTTGTTTCCCAGCAATAATTTTGGCGTAAAGTTACTAAGTTTGATGTACATAATGCTTGGTTGACGGCTTCGTGAAGGGTCTGTTTACACCCTGTAGATATACCTAGATAAAGCAAGTATCACGGTCCGTACTGCAAACCAAGCGTGCCATTTTTTTTTCTATGACGTCATAAGCAGTATTTAGTTACCTACTATAAAAACAAGTTACTATGCATGATAGGCTACGTTTTTGTGCTTCTGTCTAGAATTAAATCCTTGAGTTTTAACGTTGTTGTTTTAAACAAATTAGATTGCTGCGACAGTACCCAAGTTAAGCATAAAATGCATAAGTCGGGCACGCGAAGTAGGTGCTCTTGCCATAACTAGGTATATCTACGAGTATATCTGTTGAAACTACCTTTGGCACTAGCAGCGTAAGATACACCAGTATCTACAGCTGAAGCTGCTACATTTTTCGTTGCATCATAAGTGTTGGCTACGGTATCTACAAAATGGAAGTAAAATAAATAGTGTGCACGAAAATAATAAAATTCCTACAGATAATGATCAAAATATCTACCTTTAGCGCTTCCTACGAAAGACATGCCTTTGTCTACGGCTGATGAAGCTACATTCTTTGTTGCGTCTACGGTGCTATGAACAGAATTCGCAAGCGTGTCTACGAATGAAAATAAAAATAAGTGAGAAAACTAAATAATATCATTAAAAAAAACTAAAAAAATGAGGTAAACTACCTTTGGCACTAGCAGCATAAGATACACCTGTGCCTACAGCTGCAGCTGCTGCATTTTTCGTTGTATCATAAGTATTGGCTACGGTATCTACAAAAAATGCAGTAAAATAAATAAACAAATCAAAATGATAACTTAGTACATGATAGAACTTGTGATTATACCTTTAGCACTTCCTACAAAAGATACGCCCATGTCTACAGCCGAAGATGCAACATTCTTTGTTGCATCTACAGTGCCATGTACAGTATTGGCAAGCGCGTCTACGAAAGAAAATAAAAAAAAACATAGGTAAAAGAACTAAATAAATGTTCAAAAAAAATACAAACAAAAAAACAAATAAAATACGGAAAACTACCTTTGGCACTAGTCGCATAAGATACACCAGTACCCACAGCTGAAGCTGCTACATTTTTGGTCGCATCATAAGTATTTGCTACGGTATCTTTGGCACTTCCTATTAGTGACGAACCCTTGTCAACCGCTGATGATGCTACATTCTTTGTTGCGTCTACGGTGCTATGAACAGAATTCGCAAGCGTGTCTACGAATGAAAATAAAAATAAGTGAGAAAACTAAATAATATGACAAAAAAAAACAAAAAAAATGCGGTAAACTACCTTTGGCACTAGTCGCATAAGATACACCTGTACCCACAGCTGAAGCTGCTACATTTTTAGTCGCATCATAAGTATTTGCTACGGTATCTTTGGCACTTCCTATTAATGACGAACCCTTGTCAACCGCTGATGATGCTACACTTTTTGTAGTATCTACTGTGCTGTGAGCTGTGTTTGCTACTGTGTCTACAAATAAATAAAATAAAATATAAATCTAATAGCAAAAGAAGAAGGTATAAAAACGATAAAACAAAAAAGCGTTGAAAAGGATAAAAGTAATAAACTACCTCTAGCACTCCCAAGAAATGAGGTGCCCTTTTCAACAGCTGCAGCGGCGACATTTTTAGTGGAATCTACAGTCGAGTGTACTGTATTTGCTACAGATTCTAAATAAAAACATTAAAAATTAGCACAACAAAGGCAACACAAATGACAATCAAACCAAGCAACAGAAATGTGAGCTGCCTGTAGCTGAGCCGATCATTGCGGAGCTACTCTCAATGGCAGCGAAAGCAAAATTCTTCGTAGTCTCGACTGTTGTTTTGACAGTGTTTGCTACGGTATCTATGTATGAATAGCTAGGATTAGCACAAGTGGAAAGCCTTTAGTGATATTTATGGAAAAAGAACTTAATAACACTAGTGCAAGACTACCTTTAGCTGTACCAATCGCGGTAGTGCCTTTCTCGATAGCAGCTGCTGCTACGTTTTTAGTTGTGTCTACCGCGCTTGCTGCCGTGTCTACATGGATGAATTACAAATATTAGCGACAACCCAAAACAAAAACGAATGAAGTGTTTCTTTTAAGCTAATGTGTTCATAGTTAAACTACCTTTTACAGTGCCAAATGCGGTAGTGCCTTTCTCAACAGCGGCGGCGGCTACATTTTTGGTTGTGTCTACTGCAGTATGAACTGTGCTTGATACTGTGTCTATATGGACGAATAACACAAATTAGCGACAACACAAAAAAATGGCTTTTTACAACAAAATATGATCTTAATCTACCTTTAGCTGAGCCAACCAATGAAGTGCCCTTCTCTACTGCAGCGGAAGCTACGTTTTTAGTTGTGTCGAATGCAGTATGAACTGTGCTTGATACCGTATCTACATAGACGAATTACAAATATTAGCGACAACACAAGGCAAAATAATAATGTTTTTTTACAAGAAAATGTGTGAACCAGGTACCTTTAGCTGAGCCAACCAATGAAGTACCCTTCTCTACTGCAGCGGAAGCTACATTTTTGGTTGTGTCTACAGCAGTATGAACAGTGCTTGCTACCGTATCTACATGGACGGATAACGCATATTAGCGAAAACAAAAAGCGAACAAAAAATACGAAGTAATGTATTTACAAGAACAAAGGAAATCGGTCGCCTACCTTTAGCTGTGCCAATCGCGGTAGTGCCTTTCTCAACAGCGGCGGCGGCTACATTTTTGGTTGTGTCTACAGCAGTATGAACTGTGTTTGATACCGTATCTACATGGACGAATAACGCATATTAGCGACAACACAAAGCAAACATAGAGATGTACTTTTTTTTGTAAATAATGTGAACTACCTTTAGCTGTGCCAAATGCGGTAGTGCCTTTCTCAACAGCGGCGGCGGCTACGTTTTTGGTTGTGTCTACTGCAGTATGAACTGTGTTTGATACCGTATCTACATGGACGAATAACGCATATTAGCGACAACACAAAGCAAACATAGAGATGTACTTTTTTTTGTAAATAATGTGAACTACCTTTAGCTGTGCCAAATGCGGTAGTGCCTTTCTCAACAGCGGCGGCGGCTACGTTTTTGGTTGTGTCTACTGCAGTATGAACTGTACTTGCTGCCGTGTCTACATGGATGAATTACAAATATTAGCGACAACCCAAAAGAAAAACGAATGAAGTGTTTCTTTTTAAGCTAATGTGTTCATAGATAAACTACCTTTTACAGTGCCAAATGCGGTAGTGCCTTTCTCAACAGCGGCGGCGGCTACATTTTTGGTTGTGTCTACTGCAGTATGAACTGTGCTTGATACCGTGTCTACATGGACGAATAACATATATTAACAACATAACAAAGCAAACAAACAAAAATATGTTTTATGAACGAATACAACATGAGCTACAAAATTATATATAAAATTTACATTTGTATATGTAATCATGGGGTGTAGTACCTTTAGCTGAACCAATAAGAGATGTGCTTTTGTCAACCGCAGCGGATGCCGCATTTTTAGTAGAATCTACTGTTGATTCGACCGTGCTTGATACATTATCTAACAAAAATAATAAATAACAGTAAAGTATATGGACGAGTGAGTTATTTAGAAAAGCAAATGTAATATTTGTGCTATCTACCTTTGGCTGCGCCAAAAAATGTGGTTCCCTGATCTACAGCTGATGCTGCAGCGTTCTTAGTCGAGTCTACTGTGGTCTGTGCGGTGCTTGCTACTGTATCTAATCATGGAACATAAATAAGATCAAAATGGGCTACCAGGAGTCAACATGAAATTAAACAAATCATTTTGGGAAAACTACCTTTAGCTGTGCCAATGAACGTAGTGCTCTTATCGACTGCGGCGGCCGCGACATTTTTAGTCGCATCTACTGTGCTTGCTATCGTATCTAATGAAAACAAGGATAATTTACTAAATATGTGTATGTAAATAGCTGGATTTGACAATACGAGGATTAAGGAAAATGTAAACCCAATTCAATACAATTGTTTCTCTAGATAATGATGGATTGGTGAGTTGTGAGTGTAAGTAATTTTTAAAGAGTTAATTTTGAAAATTGAAAAGATTTCACTTAGGGTCAAATGAATTGATATTATGTTTAATCAGTGACAATGTACAAAAATATAAATGGAACTACCTTTAGCTGTGCCAATAAGCGTAGTGCCTTTGTCAACTGCAGCGGCGGCTACATTTTTAGTTGTGTCTACTGTTGTATTGATAGTGTTTGCTACGGTTTCTAAAATAACCAAAAGAAAGATATGACTATCAAGCATTCAACAGCAAATATACGAAATAACTGTGATGTAACAAACTAAACTGATCAGCTCATCTAAACAAGACCTATCAGTATCATAATTGCTAATTCAATTCAGACTATTGACAGTGATAGCCTTCTGAACGCCGCTTCGTGTAGATGTTCTGATCGCATTCAGTTTATTAGTGAAATCCATTCTAAATGTGCTATAGGTACCTTTGGCAGTACCAATCATAGTTGTGCCCTTTTCCACGGCAGCTGCAGCTACATTTTTCGTCGTATCTACAGTGGTATGAACCGTGTTCGCTACAGTATCTATAAAAAATGCATTACGATAACGTTCATGTACACTAAAAGCAGAATATACACGTGTATAGTGTTAACGTTGCGTAGGATAAACTATTGTGCTAATAGCAGAGCTTTTATGAAACATTAAAAAAAATGAATAAAAATAAAATGTACCTAAGTAGTAAAATATTTTTACTAAAATACTTTTAGCGGTTTAAATGCGACATACTTTTTCATTTTTATAAACAGCGGATGTTGCTACGCTAAATCTACTGTTCTATTTAGTGTAGCTATGTAATGGTTTTTTTATTTTTTTTATTACATAAATGTACCTAACTAATGAATTATTAAATTATGAAATTTAAATTGAGTGAAAATAATAAACGATAACATTGAGTACTAAAATATCTATCAACGGATACATTTGTAAATGTTACGTACGCTAGTAGCAACCGCAATATCATCTAGTTTTCTCTGTCCCGGTTTTTACTTGCGGTATTTTCTAAACTTGTCAACACAATGTTATTATTAGATTGACTTTCATCGCCTTTTACGACAGCTATTTAGTTAATAGAATAATATTGACATTTATTGATACTGCCGTTAAAAGCAATAGCGGTATCTCATGGAAAGCCAGATTCGAGAAAAGTTTTGTAAATATAGTTTGGTATACACATTACGGATTGTTTTTTTTTAATAGTTTTAAAATAGATACTGCTATTTAGCTTAGTTCATTAGATATACATTTACTTAAGCTATCCGATGCCATTTAAATCAACTTTACATTTTTTTTTTCTAAAATACCGCTTTTGAGCCACGGCAGAATAGCTCAGGTAATGGCAAAATCTTTATCGGTTTTTTCAAAACTTATGCTTTTTTATTTCCTCTAGCGAAATATTATCTAATGATACATGATTCAGTTTTAATTTACCTGTGGCACTATTAACATATGTTTTTCCTGTTTCTACGGCGGACTGAGTAACATTTTTTTTTGTTTGTCGTATCTACGTTTTTGATATGTGCTCTGGTGGCCTACCATGACGTCTTAAAGCAGGAGTAATTCCAGTGTGAGAAAGAGACAGAGCTATACAGGTCGTCTAGCCCCATCTCTTTTATTTTAAAGCAGGAGTAATTCCAGTGTGGGAAAGAGATGGCGCTACGCGACATGTATAGCTCTGTCTCTTTCCCACACTGGAATTACTACTCCGTGCTGCTTTAAGACGTCATAGTAACCCCCCTGAACTATATCCAAAATTATAATAGTTTATGAAATGTTTAAAAACAAACATTATTATTTTAGTTTCGATAATGCTGTATTTACCTTTGGCTGAATCGACGTAGCTTTTCCCAGTTTCTAGTGTACCCTGTGCAGTTTTCTTTGTGCTATCTACTGTGCTTGCTACTGTATCTACGGCGCAAAAATAACGTAAAATAAGATTTCTGAATAAGTACAGAAAAGTATAAGTAAATAAAATAACAAACAAAATGTTAAAAAAAACAAATAAAATTATAAAAAAAACAAAGGTTTGTAAATAAATACCTTTAGCGCTCTCTAAATAGGATAAGCCCATGCCATAAGCCGAGCTTGCTGCACCCATAGATGCATCATAGGCCATTTGGAACGTACTTTGGGCTGTATCTAAAGCGTTATTAGCAAAAACACACGGTTTTTAATCACAGGGCACAACAGAAAAACAACAAAAAAAAACACAAAACAAAAAAAAATACCTTTGGCACTATCTACGTAAGTTTTTGTCGTGTCTACGGCAGATTGAGCGGCGTGTTTTGTGTTTTCTACGGTACTATTCACTGTATTAGCGACTGAATCTAAAAAATATACAAATAAAGTAAAAAAAACACAGAAAAAGAAAAAAAAAACCCAAGGTATATGATCGCGTGTATGAAACCTACTTCTAGCGGTTGTGGCATACGTCTTGCCGGTATCGATAGCCGATTGGGCAACTCTTGATGTGTTATCTACAGTACTTTGAACAGTGCTTGAAACTGTATCTACAAAACAATTTCAAAATAATAAAAAAAAAATTAAAACGCAAAAAAAAATAAAAGCTTAATAAAAAAACGGTAAATTCCGAACTTGCATTTAAAAAAAAAATGAATAACACAATATCTAACTCTTTGTCTAAGTACCTTTTTGGTTTCCTAAATTCATTTGTTTTTGTCTAAACCAAAACATTCCATAGCAAAACAAAGAAAAGAACAAAGATCTTTAAAATAAATAAAATTATTGTTACAGATTTTAGCAACGGTTGCCAAAAACTATTACCGTTCCACCATTTTCAAAGGCATGATGACAAAGTTTGTTTACCTTTGGCTGACTCCGCGTACCCTTTGCCGGTGTCAACGGCTGAAATAGCCGCGTTCTTTGTGCTGTCATAAGTGCTGCTCACAGTATCTATAATAGTGCAACGTTAGTTCATGCAGATAGAAAGAGAAGAGAAGAAGAAGAGTTTATTGACAATTAAATTATTAGTATTAATATGACTTACCTTTAGTTGTGTTGTATGCAGATTCTGCCGCCTTTTTCGTGTTGTCAGCTGTTGTTGCCAATGTGTCTATGGATAGAGGGGTTGCAAAAATAAAGGGTTTAGCAAACTAAGTACTAAATGAGGGCTATCGTTTTTGAGCTCAGATGGCGCCTCTGTCGAGTAAGGTCCTGTCATTAATTCTATTTTATACTTTAAAGTACCAATAACTTCATTAAGTTTATTTTATAACGTATAACAGCATAGTGCAAGCTTAATATATATATTTGCAATATTGTTCCTAAATTTAGCAAGTATGAAACATTTAAAAATCATCATTCCTCCAAGTACTAACAAATTAGATCCTAACTTGCTACTTAAAATCTTCAAGTCATAATTTATCAGGAATGGCTCAATTTTGACCACAAACCTGAATATGTATTTAAAAAATACATGATAAAAAAAGCGAAAACTCTATGACATCTGACATTTCTGAAGACCTTACTGTACACGAACGCCTCTATCGGCGAATTCATGCGCGATAGCCCCCATTAAGTAGAAATTACAACAACTACAGGTACTAGAACAATACTGATTTGAAATAGTTCTAAAATCTCACTAAAAATGTTAAAAATACGAGCAAAAGTTTACTAAATTAGATTAAATAATAAAATATACTTAACTAACTCCAACTAAATTTTTAATTAGCATATGTAACTCAAAAATATTATTTAAAAATCAACTAACCACATTAATCAGAAAATATATTAAATCAACTAAGTTAATAGGGTGTGAAACATATGGTATAATAATAGATAGCATAATATCACTTGAAATAACCTAATTTCTTTCTCTTGCTCTAATAGCATTTAATATAACGTTCATTTCATATAATTTTCAATGACTATAATGCTCTTTTTATATAACGTTCAGTTGACCTAATTTTCATAGTAACCAATTGTCAGCCAAAATTCTGTAATGAATAAGTAAATATCAGGAAACATCATACAATTATAAACTCATCTAACACAAATTATTCAGCAACAATAGAGGGGATCTGGCGCTCGGCGGCCGCTGCCGCTGCTGCGGCACGCTTGCTACGCTCGCTCGCCTTCGCACGTTAGTGGTCACTGTTCTACCCAGGACTATCTTTCCCATTGGGCACTCTGGGCACTTGTCCAGGGCCCCACAATCCAAGGGGGCTCCAAGTTCCTATGAGTGCCAAAGATAGTGGCTGTCAAATGAAACTTTACTTATTCCAGGCGGAATACTAAAAAATGTTAAGCTCGCTTCGCTCGCTTTTACGACGCTCGCATTAAAATTTCTAGAATAAAAATGATAAACAAAGGAATAGTGCTCTCTGAGGTTTATGCTGTACCACTAGCTCGCTCTTGCATCCTACAAGGAGCCCAATTATTGTAAAGTGCCCAGGACCTTCAATTAGTTAAAAACGGCCCTGGTTCTACCCTAACCTAACCCAAATGATTCAATTACAGTAGATGGTATCGGACGCAGGTGTACAAACATACATAAGGAAAACACAAAAAGTAATATGAATACATATTCATTTATTCATATAACAATGGTAAAACTGATCAAAAATGTTCTGACTGACTAACCTTATTTCAATTTTAAGTTAAAGGTCAAAGTCCGAAGGAATTCAATTTCAGTATATTTCTCTTAATTTTTTAGGATATTATCGTCGTATTAAAATCTAATCAGTTTTTGCAAAAATATACAAAACAAAGTACCTACACGTTTCTAAATTAAACAATTTTGAATATTATATAGTAACTGAATATTATACTAATTGAATATTAGAAAATGTTTATTAAACCATATAAAATTAGGTAAAATGAAATTATTTCAATAAATAATTATATAATTTCATCGTTATATTAAAAAAAGTATATTGAATGAAATTAGGTCATATGATCATTACAACTTTTGTTACTATTTCAAACGTTACACACCCAAATTAACACCTCTTTATTATTTACCTTTGGTGACATCTACAGCTTTCTTGCCATCAGCGAAAGCCTTGTTGGCAGCATCTTGCGCCTCTCCGGCAGCCAGGGACACCTTCGACAGTTCCTTGTCCAAGGCATCGATGGCCGAGTGCGTCGCGTCATTGGCTAGTTAAAATATAACAAAGACTGGTTAATGGACATGGGTTTATGAGGTCTAAAAGCCCTAAAAGGATTAAGGGGGTCATGGGGTAAGGGTACCTAGTTCAATAGGGTAATTGCGTAAGACATTCCAATATTTTGACAATTAAACAGTATTCATTGCGATATTATCGTTATTGAGCAGACGAATTTTTCAAACATATGAAGCAATGAAATGTGAATTTCCTTGAAAATCCTTCTGATTGCGATAGAAAAGCGTGATGAGTAATGAGGTGTAGAGTCTACAACAATAAGGCTCATCATTTGACTGACTTCAGGTGACAAATGTCGTCCCAAGCGTCGCCACTACAACCCGTGCAGCCCGCGTACAGCGGAAGCCCGCGACCTTCCAAACTGAGAAGTGATTCATCATAAATGATATGAAGAACGAATGAACGAATGATGTGAGTGTGTGTGTGAATGATGTGAAGACTGGAAATAGATTGAAACTTTTCGAATGCCAAAACTTCCACCATACAGTATGTACAGAAGCCAGCACATCAAGCTACCCGAAACTGTCAAATTTTCCCAAACAACCTTGAACCGCATGCTTTAGCGATAAAGTTGAAAATTTATTAAAGAAATTTGACAGATTGTAGAAGCCTGATGCGCTGGCGTCTGTAAATCCGTCCGCTTCAGCGACGGCAAACGGTCCAAGTAGATAGCTGTGTTTGGGTTGCTTTATCTAATATTTCCTTTTTCCTCTTATCATTCCATCATAAAATAATTACAGAATAGTATATATAGAAATAACAGTGCCACAAATAGATTTAATTGACCATGTTGTTTGTACATGTTGGAGAAAACGTGCACCAGATAAAAAGATAAATAGTGATATCCTATGTACATATTAATTGTTTGATCCAATTTGACTAATTAGAATGAATTTATGTTATAGTTGCTTTGTATCTTTACTTGATTAAAACGACTCTGATGCAACGGGGTATTATCAAAAGAGGTTAATTAAGTATATCCAACTCATTATAAAACTATTTATTTTATTTCATCAATCGGTCTATTTTTCCACTTTTTTAATGCGCTTCACATATTTTAACCGCAGTTAAGTTATTAGTCACAGAATTAATTAAATGTCGTTTTAATTAACTAACTTATCTATTTCTTAAGTTAAAAATATAATTAGAGAACTCTAGAATATCTGCAAGTGGTATGATTTGCCATTTGAAGTCAGTTCGTGGATCTTTTGGCGCATGTGCTTAATCGGAACTAATTGAATGTATTATATATATATTATAATTGTATGTATTGTTTTCAACACAAAGATAATTCCAAAAATGTTTTCCAACGGCGCGGCGCCCTTCAGTCAAAGTCATTTCAAGTGCCGTAAGAATTGTGCAGAATTGGTAGTACGATTTATGCTGTATGACTCTTATTTTATATTCAGTGTAAGTAGATGTATTAGTCCCATGCATGAAGCATTGTAGGTATTATGACACAATTTGTCTTCAATCATTGTAACAAAGTTGAATAAGATATAAATGAATGTGAGTCATTCTATTGTTTTCTATTATACTATAATTAGCATGAATTACTGTTATAGCCACACAATTGAAAAAAAAACTGTAAAGTACGTCAACCAAGTAGTTCTTATTTAAATTCCTATTTAGGTACCTTGGTATAGTAGACCGTACATTGATTGCAGGATATCTAGAGGGCACTTAAACTACGGAAAGGAGCCATTAATACGGACAAGATACAAGGGTCAACGGACGGAAATGTTATAATGCAAGTAGGCTAGCCTGTTGGATTTATTTATAGAAACTATGATTTCAATCCTACACCTCTGTGCTCATAATTCTCACGAACACAATACTTGATTATAAAGGCGGCCGAGTTTGAGAAAATATTAATATATGATATCCAAATTCCGCATTATCAGCTTATAATGTTTCCACTGCTGGGAACAGATCTCTCTATGGTAATGGACTGTAATCCACCACGCGGGCCCAATGCGGGTTGGTCATAAAAACAAGGAACGTGAAAAACCTGAGCCAGCAGCATCAGTAGCGGTCTTCTGCGCCCCGCCAATGTATTCACCAGCCTTCTTGACCTGGTCTTCTACGACATGGGCAGCTTCTTGTGCCTTCTCTGAGGCGACTGTCTCGGCATCCTTCTTCTTGCGATCGAAGAGGGAAGCAGTCTTCTCGCCGATGCTTCGGAAAGCCCCTGGAAATTTAGTCGATTAGTAAAGGCACAGCACTAGTGTTTGCTTCGATATTTTTAGTAAAAATACTGTAACTTATTCTTGCTGTTATTTTAAGTTTTTATGTTATGCTAGTCATGTTACTAAATAAGGCCCGTCTAGACCAGTCTCCCATTACTAATTCTTACGTCATTTCCTGATATTGACGGATTTTTTTATAATCATTCATTCGCTCATTCAGAATTTCTGAACGAATTGTCTATGATCTTCAATCCTTCCAAGTTTACGGTGGTTTTGAGAAACTAGAGTAACTGCTTAACTGCGTCGTAAAATACCTATTTGTTTATCAACTTCCAGTACCGCTTTGTGATAATATATTCTAATAGGAATCGGATGGGCCATAAACTTTAACGACAGAAAGGGACCTTTCTCGTAAACAAACACTTCTTAGAACAACATTGAATGAATATATAATTATGTTTCAGCAGATTAATTTTGTCAAGTAGAGACACTTTACAAATTGGATTTTCATAGTACCTACCTATTGTTCTTAACAATAATGATGTAAATACCTAGGAACCTAACTAAGTTATGTTCCAAGAAGATAAAAATAATAGGTAAGTAGGTATTATAAAATAGCAGTTTGTATTTAATTAAGGTCACAAAAAAGATTTGATACTAAAATTAGACTACACTTGATACTTCTGGTTTCCTAATGCTGTGGGCTGTGGCCATTGATTTACTAACTCTATATAAAATTAAAAATTTACCTACTTCACGCGTGACACAGTAAATGAAAGCTCACTTATCGATTTCTTTTTAAAAACCATAGTGTTCCATATTACTCGCGCGACAGAGCGCCGTGCCGCCTTGTTATTGATTTTCATAGCAGAAAATGCGCGGTCAAGGTGGCTGAGTCAGCCTTAACATAGAGCATATCGCGGAGCATGTTATATCAACTAAAGTAGTTACTAACTTACAATAACCAGTTTAATAAGAAATAATTTGCAGTTCGCAGGAGGCCCGAGTCGGTCTGACAGTAACTTTATAGTGGGCAGAGAGACAAATTACCCGCGGTAGTCGAGGCACACCCACGACACCTGACATGTTCATGGGGCATGTGGGTTTCATATCAACATTATTTCCTGCCAATGTTTTGCTTGTTTTGTTGACATAGGAAGATAAATCCAGGATGATAAATGTTAGCCGTAACTAATAATGACATGTCATCATATTAAGATGAAAGCGTCAGAGTAACCCGCGAAATTCACATTTTCTTATGTTTTTTGCAATTTGCAGGTGAGTGTCAGGTTGCATGTTGATGAAAACTGAGTCGCGCAAGTAACGCGTATGTAGTTATAGAATTTCAATCATTAAAATCATCAATACATCCCCCGAAGTTCACTAAACCCAATTGAATGACTTTTTCATGAAATAGTTATTGAATAGGGTTACATGAACTTAGAAGGTTGTATTAATGATTTTAGTGATTGCAATTCTGTAACTACATATGTGTTACTTGCGCGACTCATTTTTCATCAACATACAACCTGACACTCCTCTGAAAATTACAAAAAACGAAAGAAAATTTGAATTTCGCGGGCTACCCTGACGCTTTCACCTTAATACTCTTTAGCTTACAACGTAGTCGTTACAACTCGTTACAAACAAGAATATAGTTGCCACATAGATACAAAATAACACTTTTACAATTTTAGTAAACGTGAAAATATATAGAAAAAGTTCATAATTATAATACAATAAAAGAACTCACCAAGGTTCTTGTCTATCGGAAAGCGTGGAAAAACATTTAAAAATTATTCATATTTAAACAAATTTTTCAAAGATTAATAAAATTAACTAAATCCATGCTTTACTTTTAGTTCTACGAGTAACTCTAGCTAAAATGGTGATGTGAACTGTGGTTTTTCATAGTCACTAAATACCTGTTACTTGTTAAGTACAAATAAGACGAACATGGTGATAGTGTAGTGACACGGGTGACCAGACATTACTTGAGTACGTGCATCTACTAAATACTAGTTAGGTATACAAAAATACTAGGTCCAAATAACATGTTGTTTCATGAAGATTTCTCATGATATCTAATTTCTACAGCATGAGTACGTTATGATACAAAATTATCTCAAGGTGAATACAAGATTGATTATGTTTACGGCTTCTAATTTCTAAGATAAGACTAATGTGGAATACGACTTGTTTCAAATCCTTTCGAACTTGAAATGATATTGATAATTTTTCGATTTCAATCTTTTTTGAAATGATGACTTATATAGTTACAGAATTTAATTAATAATTCCAGATTTCCATGACAAAACCATTCGGCCCTTATCAAACCAACAATCTAAACTTCTGCGCTGAGATGAAATAAAGATAAGATTTAATGAGAAAAACAATCTTGACCGGACCGGATCTTGTTCTGTGCCAGTTTATCATTTAATTCTTATTCTTGCAATAGATTCCACTCAAGCTACACAATATATTTTAAGCCACAATCTTGTCTCTCGACGGACTGATAAATCGGAATCAATCGATACTGTCGGCCGATGCCTCGACCGATTGACCGAACGAAAATAGAGTAGTGCGTGGCGAGTCGGTCAACTCGGGATCATCGCTCGCCCGCCTTCCTAGATGTTTCGTAACTCGTGCTGATTGATGAGCCAAATAGCTTTCAAGTGCTAATATTATAGCAATGTGTCAGACAGAATAGACGATACTATTGGTTTTTTTTTCCTTTAAGTGCATTTTTTCGTTGAATTATATTAATAAAGCCAATTTAGGATTTTTCATCATGGAAAAAACTGAACAGATGAAATTTACGATGCCAACCACGAGGCGAAACGATCGTCCGCGAACGCTACCTATATTTACCGAGATTAAAAATACTCTATGAGATAACAGGCCGCGCGAAATTCTTAACACACAGACACACTGAAATAGTACGTATACACTCATAGTGCACTTGATCCAAATGTTTGGCTTATTTACGGATTTTATGTATTATACACGCGCAGTCCCAGAAGTACCCGACCTGGCGTATAAATGGCGGTTATTGTTTCAAAACAATTCCTTTAGTAGAGAGTACCAACCTTATAAAACTAAAATCTAGAGTTTGAAGCCGCTATATTATTTATTATTTGTTTTGCGCCCATCAAATACTGAACACTGTCACTGAATTTTTGAAAATTGGTCACCGTTACGTAATATAAAACTTTCAAATGAAAACCTTCAGTCCGATCAATGTCAAAACCGAGTTAGATTCTAGTCTAGAGGAGCCTTCTCCTTCATTTACAACAATAAAATATTGGGTGGCCGAGTTTAAATGAGGTTATACGGGGACTAAGTAGGTAGAGGAATAAATAGAAACCTTTTTTGCGTTTTCTTAGTTAGGCCGGGTACTTGAAGGACTGCCGTAGAAGAAAAAATAATGTTACTGATACAGCATACGAAGTACTTGAAGTTTAAATAACATGAACCGTTACATAATATGATTAAAGCTGTACATAAATGTAGGTCTAAAAGTATCCATAAAAGTTGTATTAGATCTAGGAGCAATTCCACTAGGAATAACAGATTAAGACGTTGACGTTGCAACATCATATTGCTTTGAATTGAATTGCCATCGTTATTGATTCTGCAGACAGTCTGAAACGTAACACATGAGCTGAATAAAAAGTTAGCGCACGTGTTTGTTCGCTTATGAAAAATTCACCTCTCGCACAACTGACTCAGTTAACAATTTCCTAGTATAAAGTAATAAATATCATTAGTCGCCTGCTAGTCTAGGTCTCGGCCTCGCAAGCCCTGAAAGTCTAGATCCAGGTATCGATCGGTCTGCGCCAGACTGGTTTTATGAGCACTGCGGCAACATTTGTGACCTAGCACACGACCCACCCACGTGAAACGTTCACAACGTTCTCAAAATGCTTGCTCTCACATATTTTATACTTTTATGGCCAGGACCAGATGTTATCAGTCGAAACGAATATTGCTAACGTGTTTTATAAATATACTAGAATGACACACTCGAAACATTATAAAGCACTCCGCGGCAAATTGCGTTATATCACCGTTATGCACCATCATTACCTCTGAATGTTTTAGACGTAATCTCTGGAGCGGGTTCTATCTAATTTAGCTGTCATTATCGCAGAGCTGTGTAGGTACCAATTACAGATTCCTTCGCCGATACAAGCTTGTAACCAATTGAGATAAATATCCGGTCTCAAGCAACGTGACATCACATTCATATCCATTTGCTGCCTGTGATGTCATTTCAAGATTTAGAACTCTCAGAAAATCATCATCTTTCTGCCCTTGTCCCGTGTTAATTGGGGGTCGGCGCAACACGTTTTTTCTCCATTCTCCCCTGTCAATCGTCACGCTATCATTTACTATCAACTCTCGGAAAAAATACGTAGTTTAATTTTTTAATCTGTTTTAGTATGTCTGATGCGATTGTTCACTTCCTTTTTAGAAACATGGCGTTAATACAAATTAAACGATTGGAAGAAAAAAACAGTTATTTTATTTTCAAACTAATATCAATTATTTAATAGATGAAACGTAAGGTTAGCTTGAAATGTGTTAAAAACACGCAGTTTACATGTACATGTTTTAATTAATTAAAGGTCGGTCGTTGTACTAAAATAATTATTACTGAGTAGTTCTGCTGTACTCCTGTTGTATAGTACAGTCGGCCACAGACCGACCGCAAGGTCACTTGAAACAAAGGATTACTTTACACCTGAGAAATACGCGATTAATAGTGTCACTGTATTTTAACGAAATACGAATTGAAAAAGAACGAATGATATTTTTGTCATTCGTTCAATGCGTCTCTTCACTTTAATACTTATTTTATATATTTTTTATCTTTATTATGTACATGACTGTTTAAAAATAAGATGAAAGAGTCTTGTTTCTATTTACAATCAATGTCTATGACTCATGACGATTAGTGCCCTTTGTCAACAGCTAAGAATAGACACTTCTAGATGGAAACTTAATGAGTCAATTAAAGTTGAAAAACGTGTCTCTGTTGATATTCAGATTAGCAGATGCATTAGCTATTTAGCTTCTATTTTATTTAACCTAATAGCAATATAATGTATAAATTTCTTTTCTTCTTTTATTTCCTTTGTGGGGTTAAAACACAAAACGTTTAACCCACATTGCTAGTAGTATAAGATTATTGCTTCAACCGGTTTGCCTGGCCTTTTTAATATAATCAAGATTTTTTTGCTAAAACCTGTTGAATACAGAATTAAGTAGATTATTACCTGAGAAGAGATGAAAGTAACAAATCAAATTTTGCCAAGCTGAACTAATTTGGGTAGGTACCTACTTCGTATTCTTCATTTTTATTTACCCTTCATAATTTAGTTTTTCTTTAGCTTACATATCGTTCGTAACTTCAGCTTCGTACCAACATTCCTGTTCATGCCCAAAGGCTTAATTACTGCAAACGCCAAGAAAGAATTCCTGCGCAGCTTGCGTAAGAACCATTTCGTTATATGTCTGTCCTCTTCACGCTTGTTTATGTTGCGGTTTGTTAACGTGAGAGGCACGAGGAGCCTCGGATATTAATATAATGGCGGGCCCTGGTACTGGCTGACCTTGATGATGTCATCGTGCAACCGGCGAGATTTGTTTTCGTTGCTGTGTTACGATGAATTTTATTTGTTGACATTGTTTACTGGAAGAGTCGATGCATATTCAACGCTATTTGAACTATGTGACCTACTGATAATGTTTTGACGAAGGGGAACTGTGCTATCTTGTTCGGACGCGATGAGCTCGACGGAACTACGACAGGTTGTCGTTATTATGCAGGAATGTGATTTGTAAACGGAACCTATTACCACAACTAAATACGACTAATTACGTGACTTTGAACGGTTTTGACCAACCCGTACTACCCGTACACATAACGTGATCTTTAAAAAAAATGTGAAAATAAAATGAGAAGTTTCTTTTTAACGTTTTTTGACAAAACCTAAAAAATGAAAATATGATTTTTGTCCTACTAGCTTATGTTTGCGGCTTCGCCGGCGTGAATACACAATACTCAACATCTGTGCTACTGTAAAATATTAGTATTTATTTGTAGGAAATTTTTAGCGTGAATTGTTATTGATGGAAAAGTACAAGTACTTAGGTAGTTACATAAATTGTATTTGCGAGCTATATCTGCCAACAAACTGCTCTAAAGTTTGGCAGAAGTAACATTTTTTTGTAAAATAATGTCACCACAAAGAAACGCATTTTTTTGTTATTGTAAGTGGAAAATTTATAATAAGATAACAACGAAAACATGGCTCTATCATTCGCTTTACCATACGTATATATATGTATATACGTACCATACGACATGTTTGTTTTAAAATTACAATTTCAAACAAAAACACGAGTATTCTGGTCTTATGCCCTTATGGTTACATATTCCGAATATCAGTAAACAAATAGAGCAATTCTTATTTTCATCAAATCCGCTTCCTAGTTGTTGCTACCACTTAGATCAATAAACACACCATTGAGAATTGCTTAATGTTACTCTAATTTTACACGGCTTCAGATATTTGATACGCACAAAGCATGGTATGTTACATCATTTAAACCTACTGCTACTCAAAACAATATCTAAATTCAATTCTATTCATTTATTTTAAGAACTAACAATGTTCTTGACTAATGTTATACAATGGAAATGTCATTATCAGATTCAAGCACGGAAGAGCTACTTTCTGGTGAGATTAAGGAACGCGCTTTTCCAAAGTAAGAATTTCAATGTGCAGTGAAGCTAAACTAAATCATTCAAATTGTGTAGATGCTTGTTGGACAAAATTACTTTTACAAGACAAAATTGGAGTAGTTTCTAAGACTACAGGGTCCATTTGGATGATTGTACCACATCTCACAATGGTTTCAACTGGTTTCGACGCAGGATATCTTATATATTCACGTGCATCAAATTCACAAACAAATCATGATGTTCTACTTAACAAAGATTAGATACCTGCTATGTGCCAAAACTAGCAAAATAGCGAGATCAGCACCAAATTGTGAAGATATTATACGTGGTAAGTCATCAATGACCACAGTATGTGCTCAATTGATCACACGCTAATCGTGGTAATATTCCAGGCTTATCGATTCCCCATTTCGAGTTTAGAAGATAAGCTTATTTTATCTTATCAGACAATAACTTTGGGCTCTCAGCGGAAAGTTTTCTCAAAATCTAAATTTAATTATCTAATCTAGATATTATTTGGCCGGTCCTAGGGCTTGCCTGTATGTTTTGCAAAAGCGATTTAGCTTAAGACTATAGTGAACTCAAGTTCTGTGCCGAAATATTGAACTAGCGTAGAGGTGTAGCGTAGAGGAAGTTTCAAGGGTAAAATTATAATTACTTGAACACCTACACAAACAAATAATGACCAAAAACAACGTTGTTTACCACATTATCACACTCAACACGTTACGATAGTCCTCTTTAAATTGGGAATATTACTCGCACACTGGGTTCACGTGTTATTTTATCCGTTCTGATTCAGATTGTGCTCTCATAAATCGACCAATAGCGTCCATGATAGCTCGGTAGGAGCCAAAACCAACTGATTAATACAATTGAGGAGCACGACGGACTGGCAGCATGTTGCGCGACACCTACTTGCCGAGAATAATTCATTCCTCGAATAAACATAATTCATGTTGCTTGCTACCTACGTTGTCTGCGTTCTATGAACTTTGACTGCTACATGCATTCATTGTCCGTAGGGATGCCATCATGCCAGTGTGTAGTGAGCGGTATTAACGGTTTCAGAAGCCACCGTATCTATTTTGGAGTTCAATACACTAATGATCTATAATTGGTTCTCAAATTGGACTTTACTACCAGATAAGAAAACATAGGTAGTTCTCATTATCACTTAAACTTGAGCTCTCTTCACTACTTTGTTCTATATCATAGTTTCTTTTCTTACAGGTGTTTCTCGAAGCACACTGTCATATTTTTTTGTAAACATCTGACTCAGCTGCTACGACACATTGTCAATGTAAAATAAATTTTCCTCTAGGTACTGGAAAATTTCTAAATCTTGTCTAAATCTGAGCAAAGTGAACAACGAGGTTTATAAGATAAGTATAGGAGACTGTTATGCGAGTAAAATACCGATCTTTGTCTTAACTAGCCCCTCGTTAGTCTAGACTGGTTGCTAGCGCGACTCTTGGGCATAAGATGAGATCTTAGGTCAGATTGAACATGGCGCAATTGTAAGAAATTCCTTTGTATAACGGTTGGCCCTGGATTGAAATTGTGTCCGGCACTTGGACTTGGATTCAGCTTATTAGTAATTAATTGCAATTGGTTGACTGCCTCTCATATCTACCTTTCCAGAACAGGTCGTGTTCCTATAGTCATCACAATTTCGCTTTTTTTGCTGCACATTCTTCTGACACATACCTACTGACATTATAAAGAGGCAAGTCCGATTACGTAAATGCTTTCACTGATGGGAAACTACATTATCCCCGAGTCATACGATGTTCCCCTAGGATAGTTTCAAACCATAACGTTACTAAAGACACGGGCAAAAGCTAGAACAGTTGTTCAATATTTTCTTTGGAGAGTAGCAGGGTTGGGTGCAATCTGCAGAAATTAGCGCTCGATAGCTTTCGTAAGCAAAATGGCGACCGCTAAATATGTCAACTTTTAAAGTTGGCAACACTGCATCTTTACCGTACGTCAAATTGCCAAGTATCTTGTCAATTGTCATTTTCATTCTTAAACGGTTATTTTCTCGAAACTTCTGTGTATTACTTAAGTTTATTAGTAGGTATGAATAGGTGACATAAAAACTCTGACACCAGGTTAGGCACAAACCACACGATAAAGAAGAAAGAAAGAAGTGCGAATGTCACGATTAATTATTCTATTCTATTTACGTAACCCAACACCTAACTATATTTTGTAATTTGTATTTTTTTTAATAGTTAAAATACTGTATTTTGTATTTCGTATTTTATAATTTGTATTTTAATTAAAGTCCAGCCCAGTTCTGGAGAGTAGACAACGCCCTGGCCCCTGACTTCTTTTCGATAACTCGAGTGCTTGTACCGAAATCAGTTGCTAGTTGCAAGTCCGTAACCTGCCAGTCATTGTTGAAACAAAACATTGCACCAAACGTACTAGCAGACGCTAAATATACTCGGATACCAAGTAACGTAATATCTGGTACGTAAACAAAGCACATTCCGAGCAAACCATTCCGCAGTACGCGCGAGTGAATCATCATTTATTTAATAACTGCTTCGATTCGTCCTACTGACCCTGAAATCAAATCTCAGAGCGTGCTTTTATGCATTGAGTTTATACTGCAGACGAGGTTTTATAGACTGCAGCTCTTAATTATGGCACTGCAGCAACTGCGCCAAATAGTAGGTAGTCAGTGTATCGCATTGGATACTTGAGGAAAACCTGGATTTTTAAACACCGGATAATCACTTCTCTATCATTGGCTCTTTGTTTATATAAAAGTGTTTGTGCACATATATAGCTGTCTTATTCCGCAGCAATGTAATTTAATTAACGTCAGCCGATACTTAATCAGTATCAAGTAGAGTTTGCTCGGTGCACATGCCCTCGGTCAATCCGCTCCCTGTTGACTAGGCATTGTTCTGCGCTCCAATCGATTAGAAGGCTTCACTCATTATTGCTTCGAATAAACCCGTAAAGAATGCTCTGCTTTATTCAATACATTCAAACGTTTTCCATACATACTACATAAAAATAAAATTGAAGTTTCTGTTTGTAATGTCAAAATAACTTATTTTTACTGAATGCATCTAAAAGTATACGGTACTTATAACAAAAACACGTTTTTTTTCAATTTTAGTCTGTCTGTCTGTTTGTTCCGGGTAATCTCCGAAACGGCTGCACCAATTTTGACGGGACTTTTACTGGCAGATAGCTGATGTCGTGAGGAATAATTAAGGTTACTTATATTTTAGAATAATAATTAGGGGTAAATTGGTATCAAAATTCGATAAAAAGGAAAGTATTTTTTTTTTATAATAGTTTCACGCGATAGAAGATCGCGGGCAACAGCTAGTTCAAAAATATAATTAAAAAAAAACTTTTTAAATCTTCCATCGATTACGTAACCTAAGAAACAAAAGATTTCTTCATAAGATTTCGTAACAGGTTGAAATGGCGCAATGCAGGTTGTGTTAAAACGTCGTAATTTTCAGGAACACGGATATGTATAACATTTTGTTTTCCTCTGGTCACATTTTGCACAGTGTTGGCTCATCGATCAAATTATTTACATTTTATGATGTTCACATTGACGTATCATGCTTTTGGCAAGCATAATATAATATAATTTTAAATGATTTGAAATAACAATATTTTTAGCAAGGACACGATCGATCGTAATATTTTACACGTTTAAAATAGCAAGCGGAACGAATGATGAATGGTGAATGAAGTAACATAAACTAGTATTTTTCATACTAGTATTTGAAGAGCAGCACTATTTTAGTTTAGTAGGTTCTGTAATCAATAGTATTTTATAGTTTTGGCGCGAATGCCGAATGAGAACGTGACTTGGGACGTTAAATTATTTGAAAAGCTATTAACGCCATAAACAACTTTGTGCAAGGAATGGAGGGCGCGTGCTTGCTGCGTAGTTTCCATATTGCTTCATAACTTTGGATTTTGCGTCTTACCAAGATTTTGTTTGATTCTGCGTCACAAAACTGGTCGCTGATCTAATATTAGGTATATCTCATAATTAAATATTCGTCGTTATTCTTAGCACATAATTTATGTGTAATAGACAAAAGGCATTTAGATTCTACGCACAGACATCAGGGTCTAACGAACGGTACTGATTTCCTGGTAATATGTTCTTGATTTTGTGTTTAATTTTTTTGGTTACGATGAGGAAATAAGAGAGCCTTTTCAAAAGTTAATTGCAGGTGCAACACATAATCCCCCGTGTTTGTTTAAATTGCGAAGATTGCTCTTTGCACGATTTGATTGAGTGGTTAACAAAGCTCGAAATCTGACCGAACAATCCAATAGTAGGTATCGATTTCCTCAATGATAGAGGCCTCTCGCCAGACACCCACGATTTAACACAATGTCAATCGGAGATACAAACAAAGCTTCGTACACAATCGTACAGTGTGGTCTCAACTGACACTAACATCGACCTTACCAACGATAATGACGAGCCAAAACAAAAAAGATCTTAATCCGCGTAAATAAACAAATGATCGTCTAACGTCGCAGTGATTCACGCAAGAATGACTACTGATTCATCCCGTCGCCCGTGCCGCTTGAGCGTGACTGCCGAGGGTCTGCGGGTCACGCAGTCACGCTCCATAATACTCATAGTTACGTGTTATCATGAACACGCCTGTGTCACGTACCAGAGCAATGTGAGACAATCAACTGTTGACAATGACAATTCTTTCACTGCCGTTTATTATCTGTGTAGTGACAGACGCAGGATGCAGACTAAAAATAGAATGAACTATTTTATTTGTTTTTCGTGTGTTAGTTGCTGTAGAGGCGAAAGTGCGAGGATTATCCTCAAAATTCAAATTACGTTTTTTGCAACTTGCAGATCATTATAAGGTTGTATGTTGATCCAGAAAATCATAGATGCAATTTTAAGTGGCTTACTAGAGTCTTATCACTTAGAACATTTATCTGAGCAAACTGGTTTCCTAAGTATTTTCATTCGGTCCGTCGATAGGTAGCAAAGTAATAGGGCTGTGCCTGTGCCTGTGTCTGATATATAAATATTAGTGTTTTAATGAACTCAATTTAAAATACGTTTAAAAATAACGATGGTACATGTCACTAGAGTCGCTAATGTCTGTTTTTTAATCCCTGAGACTAAATTGACAAGTGAAAATGTCAAATCTGGCATAAATCCCATTGAAATCTATGTCAGTTTGCCATTTTTACTTGTCAATTTAGTCTCAGGGATTAAAAAACAGACTATACATTGTCGTATTGCAGCAACAACTGGCGTTTAATTCCAAATGTTAAGCTTTCTTTCCTCACCTCATCATTCGTTTCCTCACTGCATTCGAATTAGAATCACTCTCAGGCAGCTAAATGCTCTTAAATGATGGACAATGACATCAGTCCATTGCTTACGAATGCCACAATGACTCAATAAGAAGTCATTAAAGAAGTATTAATCCTCGTTCTTCGCGTTAAGGTATATGATTCATATCGTATGCTCTGAGTGAGAGACGAATATGGAACGGTTATGGATCTCTCAGTTTGTAATCGACAGGCAGATGTCGATGAAACCGAAAATTTCTTTGGGTTTTACTTTCTCGGTAAGAAAGACGCAATAAGGTAGTTTAGCGTTCTGGTGCTATGGATTTGATAGTACAAAAGTCCATCAAGGTTAAAACAAAACAAATCAATATACGCCGAACGATTTACTCGTTCGGCGTATGTTGGAGTATTTTATTAATGGAAGAGTCTCCAGGGTCATAAGGGGGACAAACTACTCAAAACTTTTTTCATAGACTTCCCAGTCGCCATCTTTTGTTTTCGACTGCGCAAGGCCAACAGTGGAAGGGGGTGTTTTATAGCACTGCAGTATGCAACGCTGTAGCGCTCTTCCGAGGTACGGAAACCGCTATGCCTTGTACATTTTCTTGTTTCATTTCAAAGTGGTAGTCAGCCGTAATTTTATTATTGGCTGTTTGACGCATAATGTCGGTTTATTCAGCTTTGCTGATCGCGCGAAATGACGTGATCCTTCTACCATGCGGATTGCGAACTACTGCAGACTATTTAATGGCCTTTAACAAAGCATTAGCACAATCTTGAAAGTATTCTTCTAGATGGCTGTCTTTGTCTTTACATCATCATCATCATTTCAGCCGAAAGACGTCCAATGCTGGTCATAGGCCTCCCCCAAGTGTCGCCATATTGACCGGTCCCGTGCGACTCGCATCATCAGCGGATCCCCACAACCTTTGTGTACTCGTAAAAATCTCCCAAAATATCAAATTGCGACAGTACGTGCCTAGATAGGTATGTAAGACCTCAAATCAAATGTTAACGATATTTTGGGTCCAGTTTTCTTTGTAAGTAAACCCTGCAACCCCGACAACGTGCCTGGTGCAAAGAGATCCACTCTTTTTTCTTTTACAAAGTTTACAACGTTAACAAAACGAGTGGGTTGTGAACTCCCGACCTCAAGGTCTTCTGCACCTAAAGTCGTGATGCGTGAATTTTTATTCTTAAAATAAATCTTAGTAATATCCATTCACAATATTATTTAAATATGAAGGAACTAGGTATAGCTAGTAATGTAAATATAACAACAATGTCTCAGAAGATGACTGGCGGAAACTGGAATAAAATACCTTAATTTGAAATAACTACGCACAACGTGAGGTATGTTGATAGCTAGACTACCTATTGTTCAGTTAGTATAAACTCATGGGTAGGTATGGTCCGACGGTATGGTAATTACGAAAATGTAGAAGATAGATACACTCTATGTATCGTACCTATCCTTTGTATGACTGACTCTACGGCGTAGGTCATTTTCGCGGTCGGTTATTGCTTTATGGTTTCTACTTATAATAATAATGTACTATGCTAAGCTATGTCTATGTTATGAAATAATTTTACACCAGGTTTATTCATAGCTATTCTATTGTTAGGTAAGTATAAATTATTGAGTATTTTTATAGCATGCAGTGCTAATAATAATTCTACAGACTAATAAAAAGTGCTAATTTGGAACTTAAATTAGTGGCCAATCAATATTCTACAGTTGCATTTTTTTCTAATAACAATAAAAAAAATGAAAAAGTTTTAGTAAGTACTTTTTCATTACCTATATTTTTTCATGAATGGTTTAAAGTTATATATTTTTTCCAAATAAAACAAAAAAAGACAAAACTTATACACACCTGCGATTCCACTGAACATTTTTTAGATTTTTTTATATTTTAATCACAATTTAAAAACACTGAAGCTTCAATGCGTATTCACGATCAATATTTTTAAACAATTTGCACCATATAATTTTCACGGAACGCGTTTACGAAGTGCGGTGCGATTGCAATGCCTTTCAAGGTTCTACTCAACAAAAATCGACTTGACCGCCCGAACTCAAAGACACATTTCCATGCGGATGATATATGAACCGACTGTATTTTTATCGATGACGTCAACGCATCACACGTTTAGTTTAGCCCGAAACTGTACAGCAGTCAGCACTAAAATAAATTATTTGTTTTTTATTTTATTATTACACACTTATGTACTTTTACTTTAAAAATAGTTTTATTCTTGCATATTAACAATAAAGTATTTGCTATGACCCATTAGCACCAACACTTTATTTTCTACCAATAACTACTGGATGGTAGAAAATGTTATTTGACTTGTAACACTGCTGACAGACCAAAACTAATTTCCGGTATAATCAACTTATTTGATGTGAACACATTGCGATATGTTTTATCTACAAAACACGATTTTAGCAATAGTAATTGAATATAAGTATTTAATAAATAAATTACCAACAAATTAGGGAAATACAATTAAAAGTTAATCAACTGGTTTATGGTAAACAACTTAAAATTCAAGGAGAAATGTATATGGAACGTGACGGTTGCCTAGCAACAATCTCCTTGACAACTAATAATAAACAACACAACAGATAGTGTCAATTTAATCGTTCATGTCTCATGGAGCGATAAATTATACGATTTGTCGCTGATGTGTGTGCAATGTCGAAAGAAAACAATAATTTGCGGCTGCTAGGCTCGCCTGTAAACTTATCGTATAGAGGCAAGAAAAAAGACGATAAAAGGAACATTAGGAATCGACCGCGATCTGCGCTTCAGAGCACTGTTTGCATTCCACCGGTATTTATGACAGTGTTAAATCAGTCTGTATATTTCTATAAAACTTACCTATATAAACGATAGTTAATCATATAGTTCTTTGTTCTGCTATTTTACGTAGAAAATCCCTGAAATATTATTTAAATGGGCGCCAATTATTTTTGCATAATCATCTTTATGATTAAACAATGGTTGTAGCCATGGTGACCTTTCTGTCTCCCCTTTCAAATTCTGGCGTGCACCCTAATGTCACGCATACCCAATATATTTGAATGTCTTTGCGCATACCAAATTACCAATAAATTGGAAAAGAATAATGTTATGAACATTTTTTATAGTAAGAATTAAACATTCAAATATTTTAAATTTATTTGACAACATTTTTGCTCAGATAGAAACACGATTATTAAGTAGGAAGGGAGAGAACAGGTAAAACTCAAGCATTTAATAACCTTATGCCTGAATTTTCACAATTCTCGGTTTTGTATCATCAAAGTTGTATAATAGCCCTATTTAGCCTATGGACTATAAAGATATTTGATGCTACATTATGATATAATCACTATGCTTGGTGAATGTATTTTGTTGACATAAAATCTTGTCCTTCCTAGCATTATGTTGCAGTTACTCACTTGAATAACATCTGCAACAGTATAACTATGTGTTAAACTACTTTTAATGTAAAATTACAACCTTCTTTTTTCCTTCGCTGTAGTCGGGTTAAAAGAACCTGTAGCTTATACAATTCCAGCATGATATAAACCATGTTTATTCCATGGTCTTCTTTGTTTTAATGTTTTTTTTTTATTCTGTGAATGTTTCATTTTAGGACCATCCAGAGAGATACAAGAGACCATTTTCAGCTGATACAAAAGACCGAGCTCCATCAACCAGAAGTTTTCTAAAAGCATTCAGTGCGGAATTACTACAGTCTTATAATAGTAAAAATATTTTATTATTAAGTATTTATTTAAACTTCATATACAATAAAGTACATAGGTGAACCTGGGTGCCATATAATGTAACTTACCTCAAAATGATTATTTTTTGCAAAAAGTATCAATTTTTTTTTTCAGATACCCCATCTTCTATTAAAATAGTTGCACCAACAACAAACCTACTCAGAGATACAAAAGCCATTGAAGCCTATTTTCATAAGAACAAAGAAATATGCAGCAACGCTTCAGACTATGGTTCTGAAGATACTTTTATTAGCTTAGGAACTAAAATCAAAGCTAAAGCTCAACTGGGCACAAAGAAAAACAATAATTCAAAGAACTTTGCCAAGTACAGGAACATAGCTAGAAAAACACGGAAGACTATGGAGAACTCAATAAGCGAAGATAATATAACTAGCCAAGAATATGGGTTGGAAGTGAAAATTATTGAGAGGACTCACTCTCCCACCAGAAACAAAAATATCTTTCACGGGAGAAGTTTGTCGCCTTCATTCAAAACGAGAGCATACGAGTCATATTTTATTCCTGTTGACTCTGAAAGGAGAGCGGCAGAGTTCGGACATGGGTCGTACAGTGATACTAGTATACAGTCAGAGGTAGAGAAAGCTATAGATACGTACTCCCGCCGTCTGAATGTATCCAAACAGCAACTGTCCTTAGTGGAAGAAGAGTCTACACAGGACTGTGAAAGTGTGCCTTCCCATCGCATGCCAAGCTTATCACCAGAAATGTCCTTAGAAGACAAACTTAATAAAGGTGATCATGAAGAAAATCTGACTGGAAGGAATACTTATGTGGTTGATTTCAAACACGACGATTATAAGAAAGTTTCTCAGAACTACATGTGCGAACCACGCACTTACACGAGCTTTTACGACGATTTTCGTAAGAACCCTATTGATTCATACAAGAATAAATTATCTAGTACCTTAGTTCATACTGATTCGTCATCTAAAGACTCTGGTTATCCTGACAGTGGAGCAAATGATGATAGGTTTTATGGACAGAATTATTCACTGCCAAATCCTTCGGTACTTAAAACTTCTGGCTCACACGATAAAGTTGAAGATCAGCCCAAGAGTTTGGATAGTGTGTCGACGAACAGCAATGATAAAGGGTACCACAAAACGTTTCCATCAGATAAAAAGGATCAATGGGCTGAACCATTAAACCACAGCCGTTTGCTGTACAAAGATTTCTTTCTGAAGAAGGAGGGACACATTGCCTTGCCTCCACAAAATTCTCCTAGCAAGAGCAAGATACCAATACCTGGAAGTAGTGAAGGGGCAGATGAGACCAAATCTGACAACACAGATAGCAATACAGATTACCCGCCCTATCTTATTAATAGTACAACTAAAGCGTATACGTCTAAAGTGATCGAGGATTACAAAAAAGAATTGGAAGCTATAAACAATTTGCATGATCTCACCATCAAGGATATAAAGACTGACGCAGTATCTCCCACTCCTCTGAACATAGACAAAATGTTCGAAGATGCTTCTAATTTTGAAGATAACAAGGAAGCAAGTGAAAGCTCGCAGGAGAGCAACATAACAGAACTATCGACTGGAACAAACAAAAATTCATTAGAAAACAAACGAGACGTTTCGAAGATATCGACAAAAGAGCTGATACAAAATTATTTAAAAGTCAAGGAAGGGGATTATACTAATGCACATAAAACCTTAAAGAAAACTGATAAGAAAGTAAGCAATGCGGGTTCAGAAGAAAATTCTTTCGGGTTAAAGCAGGAATGGAACAATAAAAGCTCTAAAAGTAGTAGCAAAAGTCCGATTCCGGTGAACATAAGGAACCAAACGCAGAAGAATATGTTCACGATTAAAACTCCCATGAGTGCAAGGATCGACAGCGTTCAGAATGACAAAGACATAGATTCTTGGATGTCTCTATCTGCACCTTCTCCGAGGATCCTGGAAATTGAAGGAATAGAAGACGAGCCACGGAAATCTGAACCTTCTAGACCTAAAGAGAAGGTGGAACAGGTGAGACCTCCGACGCCTGTCCGTTCTGAAGAGAAAGAGTCGAAACCGCCTAAGGAACTAAGTTCTCAATCTACAGTTATGGATATTTACTCTATGCTAAAAGAAATTGAGAGTTACGGAGAGAATCCCGTGACAGAAGTAGCTAATAAGATTCTATCAGAACCAGAAAGTAAGAAAGAAGAAGAAAGTTTCTCGCCCAAAGATAATTTTATGTGAGTGGAACGTTTGATCCTAGTACCATCTCTCTAGCTGCAATAAATGATCATTATGAACTTGATTCATAATTTAACTATATCATTCTAATCTTAAAACTTAAACTTTCAGGGAAATATTTGAGTTCCTGGAGAAAGTGGAACAAAGCGCCAACGACGCTTTATCTGTTGTAACTAACACTACACCGCAAACTATGCCTAAGTAAGTATAGTAACAAAACACCAAGTAAACAACACACTTTTCTGGATCAACTATTTTTTGATCGATATTGGAGACTTAAATGCGATTCGCAACAGAAAACTTGGGCGCTTCCATAATCATTTGCAGGGCAAATCTCTTCTTCTTAGTCGTTCACTCTTGACAGAGTGGTCGTGGTCATGGGGGGTCGCCTACAACTGCGGTCGCAGCCTTCGCGATCCTTGTCCACCGGTCTCTATTCACCTCATGGCGACCACATTCTGCCAGAGGGATCTTAGTGACAGATTTAATGGAGTCTATCCATCGGGTTGGTGATCAACCTCGTGGCCTCGTGCCTTCGAGTCCTTCGACTATACACTGAATCACCAAACACTCCATGGAATCATTGTTGCGGGTAACGTGTCCAAAGAATCTGCGAATCGTAATTGCACAAGCGACAAGCGGCAGAGCAAGTACGTCGCAATTAATAGTGACACTGCACCATGGGCGTACCCAGCATTTTCTAAGGAGTGGGGCAGAAGTAATTTATAAACTAAGTAGTAGAAAATTCAAAATGCTTTTTATTTACTGACTGATACGTTTTATTGACTGCACTACACCATTTCAATAATAACCTGCGAGGGTTCTGGCTAAATCTAGCTAATATTGCGTTTTCAAATGTATGTTGTGCTTCCAGAACCCTCTTTCTATGCACACTCACCATAGACGGTTTTCTGTCATTGTTGACCTTAACCAAGTTTTTATTTTAATGTGAAAAATGTTAAAGTACCCAAATGAATATTTAATTCTATCATTATATTAATTTTAGCTTCGGGTCAGAGAGCAGGGTGGGGCAAGTGCCCCAACCACCGTGGGTACGCCCATGCACTGCACATGGTTCATATAATCACTTGACACTTCACTTTTGACCTAACATTGACCTGCTATAAAGAGTATAAGTATGGTAAAGTTATATCCTTGTTGTTTGTCAGACTAGAGATGCTACTCAAGTTGCCGCAGACGGAGTTGGCACAGAGGCTTGTCACAGCGTCCCTGCAGCTAGAGGAACGGTCCTGCTGCATCGCATTGCTGCAGGAGAGCCTGGCCAATCATAAGGAGCAGGTGTGTATTGAGCTCTACTGTGCTTGCAAAAGAAAATAAATTAAAATCCACGCCCGAAAAGTGTCCATAGGCATACTTTTGGGTTATCATATCATGAGTGCGGTTAGTCAAGCTTCAATTATTAAAAATGTTTGTGCTTTCGTAAGTTGCCATAGAAAAATATTGGTTAGCTTAGCTAAAATATTCTCTCGAGAGCCCTTAAGATTTATAATGCTATGCTTGCTATGTCTTCAGATGATAAACAAAGTAAGCAACCTGGAGAAGCAGTCCATCCGCAGCATAAACAAAGTGAAGCAGGAATGTGAGGACACCATTAAGAGACATCAGAATTTCATTGACCAGGTATAAAAACTTAAGACGTTTGGTAGAGTAACTTCAGGCCAAATACAGGTTCTCTATACCATCACCCCCCCCATGAATGGTGGAGTCGTGATTGTGGACGACAGTTCGCATAGTCTTGCAGTTGATGGAGATCGGCTGAGTTAATAAAACGTCATTGAACAACAAGATGTACCTATCTATCTACGGCGATGCGCTTCTGATAAATGGCGTACATCGGTATTACATTTTAAGTATAAGCGCAAAAAGTCCTTCAAATAAAAAATAAAATTCTCAAGGTCAATATGACTTATGAGTTGGAACAGTCAGTCTGATAAAACAACAGACAATTACAAAAAAAAACTGTATATAGAAGAGTAGGTAAGCAAATAATTAATTGCTCTTCTATTTCTAGTTGATAAACGACAAGAAGACGCTGAACCATCGTATCGAGCAGCTGGTGGACGAGCGGAGAGCGCTCGAGGAGCGGTGGAAGCGGTCAGCGCAGGCGCTTGAAGAGCGCTACAAGCTGGAGCTGCGCAACCAACATGATAAGATGCAAGCTGCGCAACAGGTGAGCGGAAATCCTTAAATAGATGAAACGACGTTTAGACAATGTCAAATTGAATTAGCTAGCGAAACCGTATAGGTACGTGATGTATCGAAATCTATACAAGAAAATAAAAAAGATTTTTAGAATCAACGACCACTGTAAGGCACGCAGTTGCTTAGGCTAGGGTAATGACATATCATAATTGTGGTTGCTTGCTAGCGAACGCGCCAAGCGCGCGGTGCGGGCGGATTGGGGAATTCTAGAACGTTCGATCTACTTCGCTACTTGCTAGGCTCTAGCCGTTAAGCAAGGCACCTGTGAGTGCGTACGTAGTCGAAGTACAACATCAGTTTTTTTTTAATCATGATTGGTAAAACAGACATTTCATCGAGTTTCGTCTTTTCTTCAACGAAATAATGTAAATAGCGAAGTAGACAAGAATAACCAGCTTAGCTTTATTGAATTTTATATTCTTTCCTTAGAGTGTCATGCAGTCATGCTTGTATTTTGATTCCCAAAAGGAGTTATCACTGTTAGCATATGGCGTAAGTAGACACACCAGCATTGCGCCTGATAAGTTTTAAGTTCCCACGTTAGCAGCAAACGGTTGAGTTTCGACTTGAGTTCGCGTCGTACATCAACAAGAGGCAACCAGAGGCAGATGATAGAACCTCGCAGGTCGCACCGTACTGGTCGGACAAAATACACCGTGACTTGTTAGTCGGCGAGCATAATAATTATCTTTATTTTTTCATTTAAATACTGTTCCTAGAAACTGCAAATAAAAGAATTGCATCACTTTTGTAGGTTAGCTTTCCTGTTTTTTTTTGTCAATATTGCACTCATTCATTGTCTGCTTGCACTGATTCACCGTCATTTATACGTACAGGTTGCAAGGCAGCGATGGGTCAGGCAGAAAGCTGAAAAAATCAAGGTATGACCACACATGTTTTACTTATATTTCATAATGACTTTAGAAGTTCTATCGGGTCTGAACATCGACTATACGAGGTCTGATCCAGTAAATAAAGCCCAACAGCAATATGCATTCTGACCGCACCAAGTGAGCAGGGTCAACCCTTAGATAAGCAGTATGATAGTGAAGGCCAAACAGCAAACAGTTTGACTCAGAAACTAATCGTAACTATATCGTTTTATCACGTAAAAACACTACCAAAACAAAATACCTGTCTATTGTTACAGTTTAGTAATGTATAACCTGAACAATTTATTAATACTTCCAAAAATCCAGGAGTTAACAGTAAAAGGCTTGGAAGGCGAGCTCCGCGAGATGGCGGAGCGCCAACAGAAGGAGGTATCGGACCTGAAGATGTCGCACGCGGAGCAAAGCGGGCGGATCCAGGCGAAGCACGCGCAGGAGCTGGAGGAGCTGCGGAGAATGCTCGAGGACGAGAAGGAGGCGGCGCTGGTTAAGGAGAGGCATATTGCTAGTTCTAGGTATGGAGTTTTTTTTACATTATACAAACCCAGCGAAGTGTTATTGGGTTTTTTCATCAGGAATTCGTCAGCAGCAGCCCGCAGTCAGGGCTTGTGCCCCCTTGATGGCATTATGGTGTACTACAGTGGCGAAGGTTCCATACAACTCGATTCCTATTGGCTTCCCTTTAAAAAATGGCACACACACACAGTATTCTATAGACAAACTAGCTGACCCGCGCAACTTCGTCTGCGTCATGAAAAATAGATAGTAGCCGATTCTCAGACCTACTGAATATCAATTCAATTATAAAATTTCATAAAAATCGGTCAAGCCGTTTCGGAGGAGCATGGTAACTAACATTGTGACACGAGAATTTAATATATAAGATAATATAATATTAATCACATTAAAGACATGTACTCCGGCTTACCTCTTACAAAATTTACCATTCGCTACTGGTGTACTATATTCACCTCAGCCTAACTTTCTGGGAATTATAAGCATGAAATGATGATATGTATAATAATATGTATTACAAAAGGCCTGTTGTACGCTGGGAAGATTGAATGTTCAAGGCCGCATGAAATTGGGGAGGTGTGTAACTCATCAGTATAAAATAACTAAGGGAAGTTCGATAATCTTCAGTGTCTTTGAAAGATTTGTTATTCACACCCTAGTGGGCTAGAACAGGACTGACGAAGTAAAGGTGGACCTCTTACTGCTAAAAATGGTATAAAAATAATAAAATCATTGTTTTTAGGCTAGAAAAGCAGATCCTGGAGATAGAGCTGACGTACCAAGAGCAGCGAACACGCTTGGTGTCCGAGATGAGAGCTGAGAACGAGAGGGTGGCGTCTGAGCTCGCGGCCAAGGAGAGGACGCAGATGGAAGAGTTGGGTGAGTGGGACAGATGTAAATAAAAGTTGAGCGAGTAAGAGCAGAAATTAAAGCAAATCGGAAATTCTTAAGTGCAAGAAAAATATTAGTAGAACGTTGTATGTCATTTAAAAAAAAACGTAGTTCAACTCTGTTAATTCAGTAAGTTATAGAAACATAAGCTAAGTTACGGTTTCAGAATTTTAAAATAAACTGGTTCATCCAATAAATATATATATTATTATATATTTTGTTTGTAATTTAGAAAAATGGAGACAAGAACAAGAGTTGGAGATGAAAGAGAAACGCAAGCGGATGGAACAAGAGATGGTGAAGGAAAAGGACAAAATGGAGGTAAGCTTAGTATCTATTTAAAATAGCATACCATCGTCACCTGCCTAGCCTTTCCCAACTATGTTGGAGTCAACTTTCAGTCTAACCTGATGCTGCTGTTGTACACCAATATAATATACAAGGTGTAAAAGGACTCTTCACGAAGCCGTCAACCAATCATTCTGTACATCAAACTAAGTAACTTAACGCAAAAATTACTGGGAAACGATTTTTTTTTTGGTGGGAATAATCACGTTTTACTGTAAAATTCAATGTAAGGCACTCAAAATATTGTGCTGGTGTATGCATTGAATAGTGAACAGGTCATGGAGCTATTTAAAGTTATATTTTAAGTTAGTATAACCTTAATTTTTAAAAACTTGTGAAAAAGTTGGAACTTTGATTTACAATATTTCCGTAACTAACAGGATCCCAGGTATGGTCCAGAACAAAAAAAATATCGCAATGACGGGGAGAACAAGTGCCTTTCGGGTTCGTTAAGGGTATTGTTACACCCATTATGGTATTTACAAGGAGTAACTGGCTATTTGACCTCCATAACTCAGTTACTTGGTAAGATGATACTCCTTGGCAACACTGGTTGTCAGATTTCCCGGGAATAAATGCTTTAGATTTATTTAGTACTTCAGATACGATAATTGGGCTTTCACCTATCAATTTTGCAAAAAACTCCAATATTTTCCTTCACAGGAACAACTAAAGCAAAAAGAAGTAGAAATGAGCCAACAACTAGAAGATTACAAGAAGAAGTTAGAAGCAGATCAGCAGCTAGCCATTAAGCGCAAGACTGCCGAGATAGCGGCGCAACACAAGCAGGAGAGGGACAAGGAGATCGAGCTGGCCATCGAGAGCATGGAGGCGGAGGCACAAGTCGGCAGGAGGGAGCTGCAGGACGCACTCAGGTGAGTCACGATTGAATCTGGAATCTATAAAGGGATTAATTAATCTACCTGCTGTAACGTCACGGTAGCGAGACCCTTCACGTCTGTGAAATTTTGCCAGCAAATCAAAGGGTCTTGTTCAAAATGGGTATAAGTCTAACATACTCGTAAACAAAATACATCTCAAATCATAGCTCACAATACGTTTTCAAGTTAATTCATACTATTGCGACACGTACCAAGTCGCCCGAGACCAGAGCTACGGCCAATTGAGATTGTTGCAGTTTCCTGGTTGTTGTCGAAGATTTGAAAACAACAATCATTTCGTTTTAAAGTTGATCATGTTGGTAACATTGGGCTAAAACTTTGGCCACAGTAATAAATCCGAATCAGACCGGCAAGGTGCTAGAATCGACTATGGACTGCAGAGGCTGTGTTACGGAAACCCATTGTTCAACTTTGTTTATTATTAGTTTGAATAATTAGGTCAAAACTTTGGCGAAATTCATACATATTTCAAGTGGCTTTATTTTTGTTCTCCGGTGACTTAGGTACTTTTTGTTCTAAAATGAAGTGAAGTCCTTATCATAAGATACAATTTGAGATATATTTTAATTCTGTTGGTCTTACGTCCAAAGTTCACAGAAAAATGCCCATTGTCCTTTGACAGTATTTCATCATTCAAGGCAAGAGACCAAGCTAAGCGAAAAATACAATATTGTAAATGCATAAAACAACCACAACTTATTCCTTTTATTTGCCTTTTGTAGCTAATATCGAATTCTCAAAATTGTCTATGTCTAAGCGAATAATAATACGCGTTGTGTACAGGAGAACCAAGGAGCAGTACGAGGCTGAGTTGAAGGAGCTGGCGCAGACCGAGCAAGCCACGCTCAAGAGATACCAGGACGCGCAGGCCAGGATACGACAGACTGAAGATAAATGTATGATCTTTTAACTTTAAAATTATACAATATCATCGCGCCTGTAATCCTCGAAGGGTAGGCAGAGGTTTGCCTAATAGTACACCCACATTTCGCCAGTTATGTTTAAGTCCCATGTAATAGGGGGCGAGCCTATTGCCGTCAACAGGACACAAAGCCAAACTCCCGGGCTGCTTCTGAGAAATTCGTAATGGAAAACCCCAATAACAATTTGCCCGACCCGGCAATCGAATCCAGGACCTCATACTCAGCAGTCGCGAGTGCGACCAACAGCAGCTAAAATTATACAATCTGATCAATAAAGTTGTGTAGGACCGTAGTGAATCGGTTAAGGCAAGCAATAATGTAAGGCTGTGTTAGGGTATTACCACGCCAATCGATCGATCGTCGATCGATGGTAGTAGATCTATCAATGTGGACCGATGTCGATCGATCGATGGGTGTGGTAACACCCTTATAAAGGTTGACTGTGTTGTGTTACGTTAATCCCAAGATGAAGTATAGTATAGGACCATATTGAACAGGTTGATCCAAGAAATCATGTAGCCAAGCCCCGTATAATCCGAGAAGCTGTGTAGGTTCGTATTACGCAGTTGGTCAAAGAAACATTGTTGGATCTTACTGTTGTATAGGCACTACAAAAAGTACTACAGCAACGTAGAACAAAACGTACTACAGCGCCATCTATGACACATATGATGAACTAAATATTGTAATCATACATCGCGCAGTTAAAATAATCCGCGACATAAGGCTATACTAAAAGGACCTGACAACAACTGTCGGGCAGTAGCCCACCAGACACAACACCCGTCAGGTCGGAGGATCCTCCCTTTTCTATGGGGGATGAAGAACTTTACACCTGGTTAGGTCACATTTTTTAACCGACTTCAAAAAAAGGAAGAAGTTCACAGGTTTTTTTTTAATATTTGTTTCCTCCGTCTTCCGTTAACCGATTTGAAAAAAATCTTTTTTTATGTGAAAGGGTATACTTTCCGATTAGTCGCCATAGAAATTTCATCAAAATCGATTCAGTAGTGTGGTTGTTTTCTTCTTGGCCTGTGTTGGTTGTTTTTAACTTCTAGTTAAAATGTAAAATTGATTCATGTCAAGAATTTGTGTGCTATACTACAACTAAAAAGTATAAAATAAACATCTTTTTGCAACACAAAAAACCGACAATATCTCTACTTTAGGAGGTCGGTGGCAAGAAAGTCAATGAAACAAACAAAGCATCGACTTCCGAAAGTAAAGTTAAAAAGTCGGTTTTTTTTTGCAAAAAGTTTTTATTGTTAAATCGACTTGTGATGACAAAACTAATTATTTCAACTATTTTCAGGCGCAGAATTAGAAGGGACAATCTCTCAACTGGAGACTCGGAACAGGGTTTTGACTGAGGTTAGTGCTGGCCTTAAAAAATAGTTCTTAGACGGAATAATCCAAAAACAATTTTGTAAGTTGCAACCATTGCAAACCGTCGGAAAAATCTTTTAACATAATTCTTCTTCTTTATCGTGTGCTTAGTGCCTAACCTAGTGTCCAGAGTTTTTATGGAACTCTAATTTGGCTTTGATGCCGTCAAGAAATATACCAAACAACACAAGAACAACAACCACAACAACAACATAATAACAACTCAAACAAAATAACATCAACAACAACATAACAAAAACAACTACATAATTAATTGCTTCTGTAGAAGAACACCCAACTGGAATCTCGCGCCGAAGAAGTTCGGGCGGGCTGTGAGGAGACGTGGAAGGGCAAGGTGGACGCGCTCTACAAAGAGATAGAGGACATGAAGAAGACGCACGAGGAACAGATGCACCAGCTTTATGCCAAGTTAGTATGGGTTCAATACTCTGCTCTCCATGACATACAAAATTAAGCACCCCGTTACAGAGAAACTTCATAGCCAGCATATAACGCCGCACTGCCTGCACTCAGCCCCCCCCCCCCCATCCTCTATTCTGCCAGAGGGAGTGGGCCATAATCCAGCCCGCAACCCTAATGCGGGTTGGTGTATCTCACAGTATGTCACATATTTTTGGTTTTTTGGTTATAGAACATGCCGGTTTTCGCTTAACCGTTTTGTGAGCAGTCCGAGGTTGAGTTTCAAAAAACCCTTTCTTAGCCCACCAGTGGGACAAACTGGAATGTTTAAATTTTTCATCCTCGTTCCCCCAATGGTGGGACAACTTATACAAGGTGTAATTGATAAACGCAAGACTTCATGTGTAGTCTCTTGGACCATGAAACAACAACTTTTGTTTTAAGAGTTCTTGAAATTCGCAAAAATAAAATTGGACTATGTATAAATCACGCGATCAGCTGATCAACAGGTATGGTAGGTGAAACAAAAAATAAAGTTGTGAATTTACAAAACTCATAGAACAAAAGTTGTTCAGTATCGCGGTCTGAGACACTACACGGTCCACCGATGGCCTACCATGACGTCTTCAAGCAGGAGTCGTTCTAGTGTGGGAAAGAGATGCCGCTAGACGACCTGTATAGCTCTGTCTCTTTCCCACACTGGAATTACTCCTGGAGGTCTTGCGTTTATTCTGTTACACCCTGTATAACTCACAAAAATGTAGGTGTCGAGGACATAAAATAAAACTTTTCTTCATTATCTCTAGAGTAAAAGTAGCGGTGGCTCGCAAGGACTCAGCGATACAGGCCCTGACCCGCGAAGCCGGCAAGTACCAGGAGAAGATCACGTTACTGGAGCAGAAGCTACAACAGCAGAGAAAAGACTTTCTCAATAAGAAGTAAATAACTCGAAACATGTTAAGATACTTCACGTGATGTACGTATCTTATTTATCTTTTGTTAACACGTATTCGTGCTTTGTCGATGTTATTTTACTGTCCTTGGAGTTTTTTGCTAGGAAAATGTTAGTTTAATATTTATTTAATAACCTAATATTATGCCTGTGACGTAAACCCGGATTCCGTCAAAGTAAAGAGGAGCTGTGACGCGTAAATACGCTAAAAATCAATATTGCAAATTGCAAACTTATTGTTCGTTTTAGACATCGCCAATATTCTCACTAGTCGCAGGCATAACACAAAACCCTAATAGAACTTTACACTCGTGCTTTTAAGATTTAAATAATATGCTCAAAGGTAATAAATATCACAGTTTCAGATTAGCGTATTTTTGGCGCGTATAAACTCGTTTTTAGAAGTGCTTGCACGCGCGCTTTTTGCCACAGCGCTGCTCGTACAAGCGTTGACGGTGCGAGCCGCGAGAGACGCCCGCACGGACACACCGCTACCGTGTATAAAGAGCGCGTTCGATTTTTGAAGTCCAAAATATGACGCTCGTAAGCCGATACGAGCTTATACGCGCAGAAAAATACGCTAGTCTGAAACCGCTCTAAAAGGCATCGCTTTCTGTTGGCATTTGCAACAATTATACCAAAGAATTTACCATTAGAAATCGTTGGCAACACAACACGTAGACTAAAGAGTATTCTTGTTAAAATGTAATGCTTATTTTTTTTAGATTTATGTTAGTTTATTTATTTGCCTTGTAAATTAAAAAAGAAAACTTTGTGGTCGAAACAAACAATTTGATAAACTTTGAAACAAAAGCTGCTTCCGATAGACCATTGATGATTATTGAAATTGTGGTGACAAAATGTCATGTATTCGTGATTGACCAACTCTTGGCGTTTATTTTATTTATAGTCTGTACTGCGGGCGCGCGGGAAAAATTGGAACTGACGCCGCCATTTTGTTTTTTCGATACATTTCATAAATGTATAAACGGCGCCCTATGTCAATGTCACTTGGACGCCAAAAGATCCATATAGCACGATAGCCGTAGTTTTTATTTATTTTATTTCTTAACTAGTCGTCTGAACGATTATGTCGATTGTGCACTATGTAAACAATGTGAATGTTTATTAAGCCAATGGTTAAAATATCATTGGGCTAGTGTGCAATCCTTCTATGATTATTGTAATAATTATGTATGCTCGCCCCCTATTGCATAGTACTTATACATAACTGGTGAAATTTGGGTGTACTATTAGATACTATTGTACTATTGAGCTGTACAGCTCTGCCTAACCCTTCGGGGATTACATGCGTGATGTTATGTTAAGTGATGTTATGTAATGAATCCGTCCAAATTATGTGATCTCTATCTACAAGAAGTTTTTTAATGCTTGGATTAATTAATTTGAGAATTAAGAAAATGGAATTGAGACACCGTGAAATACCTCGACCTATTTTTTCTCCCTTTGAATGTTTCTTCTGTGTCGCAAGTCAACTTAATTTACAGTATTATCAAGGTAATAATATCAATTGGAAAGGAGAATTTGTAAAGACATTATTGATTGACTTATTGTCAACTTTTTAATGATAAGTACTCCGAGTTCCTCCTAAAACTAGTCAAAATTTCACGGTGTAAGTACAAAAAATCTTGTTTTAACTAATTTATATAGATATTTTTGTTATTCCTTTTAGCAATAATGTGTTTTCAAATAATGAGGTTTGATTCAATATTGCGGCTATTTAAAACCAATTATCAATTGTAAAGTACGGAGAAATTAATTGTTAGGTAAATTATCTACAAACTTAAATCTTCCGTATTTTGTAATGACAACTGTCATTTTTCTTACACGGAAATTGACGTAGGGTGTTAATTTAATCACTGCTTGCTGCTATAGGTATAGGCTTCCCTTTTTTGTGCCAATCCACGTTCATACGTAAATTTGCTTAGTAATTAATTTCCCGGACTGCCTACCTTTTTATTATGCAATGTTGCCTGATATTAATATTGATTTTGTGATGTTTTAAAGCCAATAGGTACCTTTTTTAAAAGGTCATTAATTAATTTATTATTCTAGAGACTACAACATTTGTGATGTAATTGCCAATAAATATCATATTTTGACATTTCAGTTTTTGTTTACTATTCTTTGGCAGGGTAATAAAAACTAATTCTGTCTGTACCTGTTCCTTATTTTGTACTCTTAAAGATCTGCACTGGCACTACACAAAGTATTTTAGTAACATGCTTTTTAGTGCCGCTTAAGAGTTTTACTTTTGAAGAGAATTTTGACATTAGTACTACCTTTATTGCAAAGATGGCGCTGTAGCACTTTTTGTATAGTGACATAGTACAACATGTGCCACAGCGCCATCTCTGCCACAAAGGTAGTATTTATATCAAAATTCTACCTCTACGGATCACTAACTGATGGTTTACGCATAAATTGTGAACCCGCTGCGTACACTGACAGATATTTCAGTAAGTATTGGCTTGGAATTAGATGCCCCCATGTCAAGCCGCTACTACATTTTGCAACTACTGGTTTGACTGAACCTATATTAAGGGCGATTTCTACCAAAAGTTTATAACGTATACATATGACTCGCGAATTTTGAATTCTTAACTGTTCTTCTGTACAAGAAAACTATCAAGACTTAAATTTTATTCCACGGATAAAATATGTGATTTTGGTAAAATCAGCCTTAAGTTCAAAGATTACGTACCTAATGTCGCTGTTGTTCTTAAATCAAAAGTAGGATTTAAAATCAAACAATCAATTGCAAACTTTAAAATTGCAAACAAATATTAAAAATATTTAATATCACGTAAAAAACTATACCAACAGGTACATTCTTAAAGCTATATTTAGGCACTTATGCGAGGTTTTAGGTACTCCTAGGTTCCTCTCTAATTTTAAAAACAAAAATTCAAATAACTATCTTCTCTCTCCCTCTCTCTCAACCATATTTCTCAGATCAATTTTTGAAAGCAGTGTTCCATAAAAGGAGTATATAAAGCTAATATCTTCTGAATAAAAAAAAAACAGGTGCTGGCCACTTATAATCACAGTGTCCTGATGTTCGAAGGTAGTGGAACCAGCCTTAGCTTCCAAACTCCTGGTCCCAAGCCTTTCTTGGTTTCTCACAATATAAAATGAATAAATCCTCTTTCGTTTATGTAAACAGTTTTCACCAAGGCCTCCACATTTCAGTACTGGTCGAAGTACCCTGCTTTGGTGATTTGGAACTGGTGTCAGGTTCCGCTTTCACTTCTTTTGGAGGTTCCCTTTGAGATGACTGAGCGAGCGATGCCGCAGTATGGCTTATGACAGTCCGAGGTGCTAGAGGCCGAAAGGGAATTTCCAAGGGCTTCTCACTCACACAAGGTATACTTTCAGGTATCGTCAGCTTCTTAAACGGAAGCGTTGGTATCCTTTCTGATACCCTCGTAAATGCTGATTTCTCTGGTGTTCTGTAGATTTCAGGAACGATTTTCTCTTCAGTCCTAATAATCTTCGGGGCGGGTCCTGTCAGATCCACTATTGGTCTTTTTAACTTATGTCTAACAGAGTAGTCTACAGCGCGTTTAGGCGATGCGTCGATCCCTATTTTATAGTTTTCCACATCTATGACTATTGACAACGGCTCCATGTATTTCTTGTTCCTCAAAGGTTCTTGTTTGTTTTCTGGGGAAATTGTGGTTGACGAAACTGTTGGTTTCTGTGTTTCTGGGCTGGAGTCTTGATCTGACGCTGATCTGCTGGGAGGGGTGGGGAAGGGGAAGGTCTGGACTGGTCGTGGTGGCGTTTCAAGTTCAGTGGAAGAATCGCACGCGGAGTCACAGGATAGAGGACTGAGTGGTGGGCTTGTAGGTCTAGTGGATCTGACGAAATGGAACGCGCTAGGTCTTTCATCGTCTAGCCTTAGTGGGTCCGGGACGAGCGGTGCGTAGTCTCTTGGCTGGAGGGTTTCCATACCCCCGACACAGGACGTCAGGTGGTTTCCGAGCCGGTGCCTTAGTCCCGTAGGCACGCTAGCCAGTCGTGAGAGGTATCGTCTGACTTCTACGGCGCAGTCGCTGAAGCCGGCCTTGAATCTGTGCAGTACTGCGGGGTCGGCAGCGATGGCGGCTGCAAGCTGCTGACGCTGCAGCTTCTGGAGATGCTTTACGGTAAGCTCTAGGATATCTGCCTTCTCGAGCTTGGAATGGCGCGCTGGCTGGAAGAGAGAAAAATAGTTTTAGAATGGTTGACTAAGAGGATTCTTATTAGAACTTGGTATAGTACATTTATTAAATTATAAACTTTAACGAGTTGATGGTAGGTATTAGGTTTTTATTTTCTTTCAAGTGTTACATCAAAATTGTATTTTTTATTCCATAAACTTTAATGGAAAGGCAGGAAGGAAGGCCTCTGTCTAGGTGACACAAAATAATACGGGCAAACAAAACTATGATCTTTTAAAACTAGTGTAGCACCTCAGCCTAACCCTTCGATGATTACAGGTGTGATGTTATATAATATTATTTAGTAACTTACGTCTTTATCCGTTCCATCGATGAGCAGATCCTTGAGCTCGTTGAGACAGTTGTTGATGCGCGCGCGCCGCTTCTTCTCCATTATAGGTTTATTCGTCTGGAAATTACAAAATTCACATTTAAATATAATTCTTTTAAAAGATCCGATTAAGATTTTTCTAGTTGATGAACACAATATTTTTCTATAAGTAGGTAAATAAATTAAACTTTTTATCACTGTCTGAATTAAACTATACAGCAATTATATGGAAGTTTGCAAAAATAAAACTTAGTCAAGAATAACCAACAGACACATTTTTGCCAAAGTAAATAACACTATTTATTTTAACTATTATCGCTCAATAAAACTTGCCAAATCACTCCGAAAATTCACAAGAAAAATTATAAACACAAAACTGTATTCACCTTTCTCAATTCTGCCTTGGACATGCCCTGGTTGTTCTCCGAGAACCCAGTCTGAGAGTCATCATCCTCACTGCACGGCATTTTATCACTCCACAATAAAATCTAACTCACTCCGCAAGACCAAGACACGTCTGCACTGGACGGTGGCCGATTACATTATGAGCATAGAGGATACTCACACGCAACTGTACAAGCAAATTTTTCAATTGCCCTGTATCCTGCTATCCCGTTTAGGAATTGAAAGGAGAAAATATACCTGTCTCTTTCTTTCCAAGGGATTGATGCGCTGGGAACTGTGTCGGAATGTTTTGTTTTCGTGCCCTCTCGCTCTAATGGGGAACGTTGTGAATGGAGTGTTTGGGTGCAGCGGTTAGTGTGTCGGTGGTTTTGTGTTCGATTCCGGGTGGTTATTGTTTTGCGGTGGTTGTGTTTTTATTGTTATTTGAAGTGTTTGTTTGATGATTATTGAAACCGTTGCCAATCTTATATAGGTAAATTATGTAAATAAAAACACACAAAATACTTTGGATAGGTAGGTAAAAAATATATTTTTCCTGAAAAAAAATTTTATACCTATAAATAATTCTTACTGGAATGCTTAAGATCCGATATCCTACTACCTAAAACAATCACCTACCCACCTAAATAAAAGTACCTAATTTCACCAATTACTATCGCAAATTACATACATTAACACTACAATATAAAACTAAACAATAACTTACCAAGTGAAGCTACACCTGCGCTCCCTTATCCTGTATACTATGGGAATGCGAACGTACGCACACCCATCAAGAACCGCAACCATTTCGTCCCAGACCGTCGCAAAAAAACCCCGTGCTTCATGAACTCACACCTTTCCATAAAGTCCCATGATTATTTCCACTAGCGAATGAACCATTTAATAAAATACTTCATGGGTGTAACGTAGCGTAAAGGGAAGGTAGGGTATGAAGTTTCAAGTTTTTTTGTCGTCGTGTGTTCGCAGGTAATTGTGGTACTTTATGGTAGGGGGTGAGTGAGTTTCCCACGGAGTGTGGGAATGTGTGTTAGGTGCAAAGGGTTCGTTGTGACGCTATGTGCTATTCGTTTGTTTACTATGCACTTCAGTTTTTGCAATCTACGTCAATTTTGGTGGTCATTTTTTGAGGTTTTTTTTTTTGGGCACATATCATCATCTGCCTAGCGTTTTACCAACTATGCTGGGTCGGCTTCCAGTCTAACCGGATGCAGCTGAATACCAGTAGCTGTATTTTACATGGAGCTACTGCCTATCTGACCTCTACTACCCAGTTAGTACTGGTTAATACGATACCCCTTGATAAGACTGGTTGTCAGACTTTTTGGGCCATTGACTACCTGTAACGACTGTCAAAGTTCTACAAATGAAAGCCGGGACCAACGGCTACAACGGCACAGATAATAAATAAATTGACACAGTCTGTTGTTATTTAAACCATTACAAAATAAAACCAAATTATGACATCACCCTGTCTTTATAAATTCCAGGTGCCTACTTGTACAACAATTAAATGGGTGCTCCCTAAATTCTAATGTTAGAAACCCTAGTACAAGAAGGAAACTACTCGGGTAAATCCTTGACCTATATAGGTACCTATAAAAGGATCCCCTACGCAAAACCATCTAAGTACATAATACAATACATTCCTTATTCACAGTAATAGATAAAGTAAAGTAACTTCCTGATATCCTATACAAATAGTACCTAAGTACTACAGTCGCCATCAGATATATCGTAGCGGGCGAGGTACTCAAATATTTCGGAGCAGCATTACTTTTCAATAAATTCGGAACACATAACGAGCTAAAAATATCAGAAAGCACAGAACTACAAAGATATCGACGCAGTCAGGATGATCATAAAGATCGGAACATTTATGGAAAATATACCTTAAGTCTGTATTACACAGTTTAAATTCGTTGCTATATTGACTTTGAAGTTGTCAAAAATAGTAAGTATTGAAAAGTCGCTGCTCTTATATTTTATGACATATTGCATGTTCTGATGTTATTGGCCATATCTAGTGTAACGAATTTATTGAAAAGTAATGCTGCTCCGAAATATTTGAGTACCTCGCCCGCTACGATATATCTGATGGCGACTGTACCATAGTTCTCAAATATTCTAAATAGTTATTTCCGTAAACAGCTACTATACAGCCGAGTCATCCAGGTGTTCAAACGACCTTTACTCTCGAAACTCCAAACCTATGTATTTACATGATAAATATTTAATTAGACTACCAGCCATTTCTCCCACGGTAGCCTTTCATATTTACAAACTTATCAAAACAGATGCATTTGAAGAAACTGCTTGAAAACGAACCTTATTGCCTTGTGACAGTGTTTACAAAAACGCATCTATAACTTTGACAGGACTTGAAAACAAAATTATGAGTGAAGTTCAGAAAATTTTGTCCACAACCATATCGTTGAAGACATAAAGTTAAAATTCTAATGGCACTGTCGGTGATAAACGGCAAATGTATCCTGGTGGTGATGGAGACTGGCCAAGTGTGACGATATTCCACGCGATCGCGTGATGAGCTTAATGAATGGTGAATAATTAGAATGTCAGATGTCACCGGCGGCCCTGAGCCTAGGGTGGCGGTGAGAACTTACAGTTTGAGTCCGTTGTAATTAATTTATTAACGTGATGAGCTGGGAATTAGGGAACGAGGATGGACCAGATGGTGCAAGTGTTTAGGTTGGTTTCTATCTGGGAAGCTTACCATACGTCCAATACTAAACTAGCCACCCCGCCACCCGACTACAGCTCTTGAGAACACATTATCATACTCAAAATCAGCACACTAAACAAGAAGAAATTGGTCCTCAGCATGTCCTCAACCTGACCCGTGATTAACCTAAGCGTCAAATGTTTTAGCTGTGGGGTAATGGGGTACGCGTCTTTTACGATAGGTAACCTCAAATTCCTCTATGTAAAGAGTCTAAAGAGCCCGGGCCAGCCATATATTGAGGCTAAATAATAACAGCCACTCGGGTCGATTTTTAGGTTAAGCCTTGCTTACCTAGGTTCGTCTGTGGATGGGACCACCCATTACATACCGAGTTTCCTCTTGGTTCCGGCTGTTATTTGTTGATCTTTGACAGTTGTTACAGGTAGTGGCCCGGAAGTTAGACAACCAGTCTTACCAAGGGGTATCGTATTACACAGCAATACTAATAGCTGGGTTGTGGAGGTCAGATAGGCAGTCGCTCGATGTAACGTACTGGTATTCAGCTGCATCCGGTTAGACTGGAAGCCGACCACAACATATTTGGGAAGAGGCTAGGCAGATGATGAAGTATGGCCCAGCCATAAGGTTTGCTACACACCGTAACCGTAGCCACCGCTACATTCAACTATTTGTGTGAGTCAACACATCTCTTTACCCCCCATTTCAAGTACCATATCCTACTAAAAGTCGTATTGAACAAAAACTGTCACATCCTTTCCGTATGACAATCGCTACCAGTGCGTGTGAACTGCTCCAATAAATTAGGAGTTTATCATAAATCGTAACGGGCCGCTTCCTTCCTTTCCGGCCTCTCAAAGAGGGGTCGTTCACTTTGTATTGTACAAATAACATCTTTAGGACAGCCCTAAGTTTTTTGCTCCAGGATGCTGCAGGTTTTCTCACGATTCGGTCAATCTGATTTAATGAAGTTCTGGGGAGATGCAGAATAAAATTGTGTGACGTAAAAATGTAATGCACTCTTTTTTAGCCAACGAAGATACATTTAGATTTAGCACTAGATTCGGAGAAGCGGAAGTGCAAAACAAGAGCTCGGAAGACAAACATAGACAATAGTGAGACTGGATGATATGAAAATTACGGCTTTACGTTGATTGATAGTGCTAATTTTTTGCTGACGCCTTGAACTCGTTAGTTCGAGCGTCTATCGATAGCTCAGACTCGCGAGCGACTCGGCTCAGATATAGCGCATATTTTTTCCAAGCGTGTCAATATTGAGTCTGCTCAGAACTACGCAGAAGCTTTGAGTTTGGCCCCGACTCAATATGAACACGCTTAAAAAAGCGATGCGCTATTTATAACAAAAAAAAAATGTATCATGTAACACCACAAAAAATAAGTAGGTAGTACCTACAGTTAGTAGAAATAAGTCTTTTATCCGCACCTAACGTGCAACTTCGACCATTATTCTCCAAAAGCTTGCTTCCCAAAGAATAAATAACTAAATAAATATTAACAAATTATAACGGACTCGTTTCCTTCCTTCCGACCTTCTCCTCTGAAGAGGGTTCGACCCTCTTATGAATTGTAAAGATTAATCTTTTATTATGTGGGATCAAGCACCCTTCATTTTTTACCTCGAAAGGTTGCGTTTTCTCACGATATATATGTCGTCTATGGTGTAGAGGCTGTGGGCTATGGCTTAGGAACATGAGGATTAAATTCATCTTTGCCTTGTATGATGTCATGATGATATTATTATGTTGATTCCAAATAATTTGTATAAACTGAAAAATAAGTTATAGCTTCAGGGAAATCCCTAATGGCTCTTCAAGTATTTAGGTCATTGTGAAAACGTTGTGCATACCTACATAGTAGGTATGTATGTTCGTACACTTCGTACCTACCTAGACCAATTTATCTATACATATAATAAGACAGTAAAAAAACTGTGTCTGTACATTGAATATATTAAAAAAATAAAAATTGAGGGGGGTTTAGAAACAGTAATAGAGGACGAATCCAAAAAAAAAATTCTGTCTGTTTGTCTGTTTATCTGTTTGTCTGTTTGTCTGTTTGTTTGTACACGCTAATCTTCGGAACTACTAGACGGATTTGAAAGATTTTTTTTTGTTGTATAGGTATTAAGTCTGGGCAACATATAGGCTATAATTTATCTTGAAAACTTGAACACCTGATGCAGAACCGCAATAGAATAGCTAAACTATAAGAGATACAAAAATGGTACCATAGCAAAAATTGATCCACGTGATGAGCATTTTCTGCTGAGAGAATAAATTTGAAGATCTGGAACACCTGATGTGGAACTCCAAGAGTCCAGCTACACTATAACATATATAGGAATGACGTCTTAGCAAACATTGTTCAATCTGATGACCACTCTCTGTTGACTTTTAAAATCGAAGATCTGAAACACCTGTTGTGGAACTCCAAGAGCCCAGCTACACCATAACACATATAGGAATGTCATTTTAGCAAAGATTGTTCAATCTGATGAGCACTCTCTGTTGGTTTATAAAAATCGAAGTTCTGGAACACCTATTGTGGAACTCCAAGAGCCCAGCGTAGCTGGGCTCTTGGAGCACCATAACACATATAGGAATGACGTCTTAGCAAAAGTTGTTCGGTCTGATGGGCATTCCCTGTTGACTTATAAAAATCGAAGATCAGAAACATCTGATGTGGAAATCAAAGCTAACACTAATTTAACTGTATAATTATAAAATAACATAAGCTGGGAGTACCTCCACGCAGTCAAGGCGGTAACAGTTTAGGAATGATATTCGATGACGACGGTATATCATTGAAAATTTGACTCTACTGGACAAAACTCCTATTTATTTTTTTATTTTATCGAATAAATATGCCTTCGGGCTTATGTTATTTGAGTGTTTTAGACTTTTTCCACTTATCTTCGTGACGTGGTAGCCTACCCGGTAACGCAGGGGAGCAGTCACTCAGATTTTAATTGATCAGGTATCTTCACAATAAAACTATAACCATGCCTAGAAAGAGGTCAAATCTTTCCCAATGTTCCAAAGGAGCTAAAAGAGTGAGGATCATAAGATCCCAAGAATCTACCGAAGACCGTCAGGAGAGACTTGATGCTGTTCGAGAACATCAGGCTGCAATTCGCTCCGTGGAAACCTCTTCCTCTCTTCTCTTCTCTTCCTCTTGGATAACGAAGCACGCCTGCGTTCTCAGCGTATTTACGCATCTACATTCAGGTCTCTAGAGAACTGTGAAGAATATGATGCGCGACTGACCGCTGATCGTGAACGTAATGCATTGTCTCGCGAATCGGAGACGTTCACGGATAGAGAATTACGCTTGAGTTCGAAGCGTATCTACGCATCGACTTCTAGGTCTCTAGAGACAAGTGGGGAACGTGACGCGCGACTGACCGCTGATTGTGAACGTCACGCATTGTCTCGCGAGTCGGAGACGTTCACGGATAGAGAATTATCTTGAGTTCCAAGCGTATCTACGCATCGACTTCTGACTTACAAAAATGAAAGATATGGAACGTCTCGAATCGTCTCGCGCATCCCGTTGTTTTCCCGTCCCCGGGCTCTTAGAATTCGACATCAGACGTTTCAGATCTTCGATTTTGACGACCCCGTTGTCGCTGGCATAAGCAACAGGATCCGCGTACGAAGTCGCGGGCAGAAGCTAGTAAATAAATAAAAATAGTCTTTTCATTACTCATACTCGGAAAGTAGGTCTGAACTTGTTTGAGGAGCGGGTTGAAAGTGATACTTTCAGCCCTAGGGAGAATCGCTTTCAACTGACAGCTGCCAAATTATAAAAAAAACTAGTTCTGTTTTCACATTTCTATTGAACCATGTTCCAACTTTCTATACAGTCACTCAATTACAGCGCGATGTAAAATTGAAATAAAATAAAGTATTAATTAAAGAAAATATTTTTAAATGACTTTATTATAATTTAGTTTCTTTAAAATAACATAGATTTGGGCAAAATATTTACCATTTTTTCCATGATGAAATTGAAAATTAATGGCTGAATAGCTGGCCGGCCACAGAAAAAAAACAAAATAGGCGGGAAAGCGGCAATCCGATCTTAGTTTGTTTTTTCGAGTTGTAGAGTTTTGTTTATACTTCCGTATAGCAGAGATTTGTATTAACACAATGATTTCATCTGATTCAGATATGGATTTAACGCCTGATTTCATAAGAAAAGATTATCTGGTGGAATCCAAAAACATTGCTGTGACAGCTGAAGAAAATAGACAAATATCAATGTCCCCAACATTCACCCAAGAATCCCAGGATACAGTAGAATCTCAAGTTTCCCAGAAAATATCAAATATCAACATACCCGGACTAAACCTTTCACTAACTATAACTAATTGTTCGAATTTTACCATAAACTTTAAATAAATATCTCACCAAAGTTGTTGATTTATGTAAATTAAAATTCACTCATTTTTTCTTTAGGTAATTCATGTTTTTATTTTTACTTTCCTTGTATTCTTAATGAAAAGCACAGTGTTTACCTCGGGTTAAAGACTTATTTAGTCCCTCGAACTATTGGCGCCCTCGCTACGCTCGGGTGCCAAACCACGTCTCGGGACTAAATAAGTTACTTTCACCCCTAGGGTAACAATGTACTATTATTTCCCTATAGATTACAATTCCATATTTTTTAAACTTAACCTATTAAGGGGTCATCCATCTCTGGACGAAGGCCTTCTCCATGTATCCATCTATAGTTACCTATCTTGGGCCGTTCTGGTCCACTCTATCCCTACCAGTGCGACCCAAGACCTATTTAGGCAGAAGTAAATAATCAAACATGAACAACGTATTAAAAATTTGCAGTTTTGACCAAACCCATGAATCTCTCCTCTCCACAGTTGTTTGATACACCTTTTACAAAATAAAACACAACAACAGACTCGCTTCCTTCCGCCGGACTTAGGTTCCAAACAAGGGGCGTGTTGTATTATACACAAATCTTCGGGATGGAGCACCCTCCATTTTTTTACCAAAGGAACTTTGCTTTCTCACGGCCCAGCCGGTCAGCTTGTCTTCTTAATCGATAATTTATCTGTTTGCAAGATAAATGAGGGGATGATTTTGCTTGAAGCAACATTTTTGTGTATAAAAATGTTTAAAGGGACGAAAATAAACTTTTATGGAGCTGTAAATTATGTTTGAGGGTTTGGTGATTGGAGAGCAAACTTTGGAGACTAGTTATGAGATGAATGTTAGGTCTCACAAACCTATAAGACGATGAGAATGCACATAAGGATAAAAATGAATTGACTAAGGGCTACGGCTAAGGTACAAATTAAGAAACGATAAGAGGAATTTCTTTCTTCGTGGGCACTGCGTCCTGCCTATCTGTAAAAATCATATAGAGAGGACATTGGGAATATTGTCATACAATAATTTTCATCCTGAATATTTTCGATTTTGACACACGAATGTTACCTGACCAGCGGGCGTATGACACAGATGACACTAGACAGAACGAATTGTTACTAAGTAGTAACAAGTTTTGGATTACGATTTTCTTCGTCATGGCTCGTCTATAGCTCGGAAATATTTGAGTGTCTTTGTGTCATATGAATGCGACCTGACAATGTGACGTTTCGCACTGGACTGATCGACTTGTTACTAATTTGTAACAGGTTTTGGAATTGTCAGTTTCTTGGTCTTGTCCCGTCTATAGCTAGTTATATTTGAATGACTTTGGTAAAAATACTGAAAAAGAAATCTGCATACAATCAAAAGAAATATTTGTATATTGTCCAAAAACCAAACTTACTTTCTTTACTCTCTCTGCCAAAGAAAAAAAAACCGATACATTCTCATTAAAGTTGCCACAAGCTTCCGCCTAAAATCTGTACTTACAATGTTTTTGTGTCCCACAAGTTCCCATGGAAACAGGTGTTTACAAAAACTGCTCCTTTTGACTATCAACTCGTTTTTATTGAGTGGAGTTGGAGAAAAAACCTTCGTATCCTGGGCTGTTTCCGGGTCGCGGGATAGGATCACAAAAAAACGTTTATTTTATTATGAACGAGATTGATGGGTCAATGTTTGGAGTTCACCTTACGGCGTGAGAATTGTTGGAGCAACTTTAATAGTTTTTTGGGTGGTTGAAAGATTGGGCTACTTGTTCTATAGATACTTTTCGACTAGGCTACTATATATCTGCCCGTTTCTGATGAAGAATTAATCATACATTTATAGGTAATTAATAGATGGGCCAGAAATAGCACCTATCTGCACACACACAGCTAGAAATAAGTTCGTTTAGTACTTAGGTAGTTAGTTACTTACTTTATACAGAAGACTGAAAGTCAAAGAGCTAGCAGACGAGGTGGTCATCGAACCGCTGTCGCTCACGAAATAAATCTTAGAGACCGTCAACTTGTTCTGATTTTAACACCGTCGCTGTTTTGTATACAATTTGCAATAAACTAAAGATTTACATACCCCGTTTGAGAACAATAGGCAGCCTGCAAGACATTTTTGAATAAAGTTTTTTTTTCTTTATTATAATGGTCAATCGCCCCATATTTTTATACATACCGTACCGATACATAAATTGCAGTTTCAATTCCATCACATAATGTCCTTCCTTGTAAACATATTCCCACGGATGGCGACAGGTGTGCTACGGGGCTCATATTCCAACTTGCTGAGTCGAAAATGGACTTTTTCATGAGTAAATAAGGTTGTTTTAGCTCCGAGTGACAGTGACCACTATCTTTGCTAGCCCCTAGCTATTTAAATGTGCGACTATAGTTAACTATTACGTGTTTAAAGAGTTAAATAAAGGTGTTTATTATCAGTTTGAATAGGGGTTGGCATAAATACAGTTATCGAAAGTGATAACAAAGGGTTGCGAGGACTTAAAGAATATTCTCATAACTTCATAGTAATACTATACATTATATCGCAAACTATGCTAAGCTTCATGACTGTTTTCACTAACATTGGTGACACCTACACCAAGGTAGCCCGCGAAAAGTTCATTTAATCTCATTGAAGGACTTTTCCATGAAATAGTCATTAAATGGGATTAAACTCACTAATGTCTTTTTTCAATCTCGGAGACTAAATTGACAAGTGAAAATGTCAAAACTGACTTAAATCCTATTGAAATCTATGCCAGTTTGCCATTTTTACTTGTCAATTTAGTCTCCGAGATTAAAAAACAGACTTTAGAGGGTTGCATTGATGATTTTAATGATTATAATTCTGTACCTACATATGTGTTACAGTCGCGAATCATATTTTGTTTAACATACAGCCTGACAGCGACCTGCAAATTGCAAAAAAATCTAAGAAAATTTTAATTTCGTGGGTTACCCCGGCGCTTCCCCCTTAATTAAAAGGCTAGAGCAACGTTAGTATCTTCATGAGACAGTAACCCGACTTACAAAAACTTATTAAAAGAAGAAAAGTAACCATATTTCTTCTTCAAGTTGTTCCTAATCCCACTTCTAATAACGCGTGTCCAAATACAAACAAAAACATAAATCGTTCAAAATCTCAAGTGGCGTTCACACCGATGTTTCTAAATTAATTATCCAGATAAACATCTCGGTTACCTCCACAAAAAGTCGTAGACAGAATTATGGTCTCGCCATAACTGACCCTTTTGCAAAAAAATCTTCTTGTGGGAAGTTTTCGCGAACGTATTTCTCAGTTGAGCACCAATACATCTTTTGTTGCATCGCACCTTGACAGCCAGTCTTTTGTTAACACCACAAAAGGCAAGATTACCGGTTCCTTTTGTAAGCGGATACTGCTCCGATTGATTGTGGGAGTCATTTTTAATGTACTTAGTTGTTTTGCTCTTATTTTGTAGGGTGGTAGGTCTAAGCTTGATCGAGAAGATTTTTGTTCCCACAGAACCTTCTTGGGGCTTAGTAACTGGGGTTTGCATATTAAGAAGTGCATCTGTCATCCCGGTGCAGTTTCAAAACAAAATAAATTTTCAGCAAGCAAATTTAGCGTAAAAACTTGTTAGCTGAGTAGGTAGGGCGTGATAAGAGAACCCTAAAACTAGTAGCGGTACCCTTTCAAACCTACTACTGTTCATGATGTTCGGGTTTGTGAACAGCCTGGTTTCCTTATAGGTTTGCTGCATTGTTAGCTTCTATTAACGCCACAGCCTAAAACTAAACTATATTTGAAAAGTTTCAGACGGGGGGACCCACTTTCAGTTTTCAAAAATTCGTCTCATCGTATGCTTGAACCAAAACGACTTAGGGCCGGAGTCGACCGAAGCCACCAATAGAATTTCGTTATTCAGGTACACCTTAGCTTTAGTAAAAGCAGAGGAGAGGACATGTCTCATAATTGTTTAGGCCAACGGAGACGAGAAGAGAAAGCGGTGTGCTGTGAGCGGTGTGCACAGTTTCGGTGGATACACTCGATCGTAGCTTTTGAGCATCACGTCTCCTCTCCGCTTTGGTGGAGTCCGGGCATAAAACGGGCAAAACTTTCATGAAGATATTGTTGTCTTTAACTAAATCTGGAGATTTTGGACTATTCTATAAAAAAATAATTTGGACTTTTTTGTAGCCAATATGGTAATATCTTAGACAAGGAATACTTTGTTAGTGCTGAATATTCCATTAAAATATTTTATATTCACAAAATCAGACTGACATTACCTACCGATAATGTTTCTGAACGTTGTTATTATGACATACAGCACAAATAAACTTACGCCTTTTTCCCATAAGAGTAGACAGAGATTACAGAACGCCACCTGCTACGATCTTTACATACTTCTTTTCCTTTCGCTTCGAAAGGGGGTTAAAATTGATTATAAAACCTTTTAGTTAGCTCACCAGCAAGCAAAGACAGCGATTTTCTCTACAGAGGTCTAAAAGTCCGCGTTCGTTTTTCCACGAAGCGAACCAAACATTTGTTTTTAAGGTTCTATATTTTTTTGACATCAGCACGCTAAGAAAATGGTTGTATTTTCAACCATTTTCTTAGCGTGCTGATAAACCTTGAAGCCATTTTAAGATCTTCAAACATTATGGAATGCAAATAAAGATATGAATATGAAACTGAACTCTACCTACGACGCCTTTAGGTCTGTCCTAGTCAAAAAGAGCGTAACAAAACCGAAGCCTTCCAGTGCGCATGTGCGACTCTAGTTGGCTGGTTTTTCAAGAGATGGCGCTGCTTTATGTCTTCACGCAAAATCATTCAAGAATTCCCAACGGTTCGATAGACGGCGCTGTTACATTATAGTAATCCCCTGAATCGCACTAGTTTCTTTACACGATCATGAAGGTTATTTTGAATTTTACAATGTACGGCATCATTGTAATTTTCTCTTTTTCGTCTATTTTGTTTTACTCCCAACGTAATATTATTACTACAATATTTTGACATTATGTTCAAACGCTTTGTTCAAATTCGTTACAGGTCCAATAAAATAAATAAATCTCTATTTTAGCAAAAATAATAAAGGATGAAAAAGGCTTTCAGTAATAAAACATTGCATTGGAAGATCTTGTTTATTGCTATACAGAACGATTAGTGACTAAAATTGATACAATTAAACAAAAATAATAATTATAAAAACAGTTGTGATCACACTAAATTAAACCTATTTCACGTGGTTAGGAAAACAGCTAAGAAGCAGCAAAAAGGTACTATTTATTCACAACCACAGACAATATCGCAAGCTCGGACGAAAGCAAGAAAACTGGCAACATTAGAAACTAAAACTAATTGTAATAATAAGCAGTGGTCAGAGTAAGCAGATTGATTTTGGTAGTCCCACCAAGCTATACACATGGATGTGACATTTTCAAGAATCTTTATTTAAAAAATTCCATGCAGGTGATAAAAGAAAAAAAAACTGTTATTGGGAAGTAATTATAACAATACGGCGGATACAACAGCAGGTTTTTGATACTTATAAAGGTAAGTATATGGCCAGTAAAACAACTGTCTGTTAACCAAAGTATTTGAATCATTTTAATATCCTAGCCGCAAACCTTTAAAGTTTTCAAATCTCCGAATCGCAGGCATGTCCATATTAACATATACGAATCGGATCATTGACCATACCTCAATCTACCTACTAAGACCACTGATGATAAGTGTCATTTAATATAATCACAACTAATGATACCCCATAAATAAAATCAATAATACACTCTAAACACGTTGCACGATGAACGCACTTCCACAAACTTAACTAGAAATAAATGCACTGACTTCCGACTATTTCGTAAGACTCGGAAAGTCGGAACACTATCAGTAAATACAGATCTATTTAAAATAAATGCATCATAAATGCGAAGTTAGTTAAATTAATGATAATTAGGAGAACATTTTAATATTCTCAAAATACTTTAATCGGTACATTTTTGATAATTACGACCTTTTATTAATAAAAAATAGATCAGTATAGTCTACGCGACCTGAGTTTTTGAGTCATAACAATCATGAAGAAGACAGTGAACATATTATTATAAAAAAATATTGTGATGTTGAATGATTTTTATTAATAAAAGGTCCACAAAACTAAGATCTAAACATAAAATTACCCTAAGCTTCACAAAAAAATGCAAAGACAAAATAAAATTTAATTTTTGGTAAATATTTTTTGTTAATTTCAAAATGTCAAATTACTTTAAAACTTATATCAAAATTAGAATATACCAAATAGTCTTAGGTTGTTATAAATGCTAAATATTCTAATATCTAATTCACTGGCACTGCTCTATCACAGAATTGGTTTGTTTCATGCTTAGCTTTACAAATTATAATTTGAATAGGAATCTGTTTAGAATAAAATTAAAACTAGTAATGATAAGTAGGTGAGAACTTGGCTCGGACTCTGCCGTGCACATTTACATTATAGCTTCGTGCCATACTTGAATGATAAAACCTCTATATCATTTTTGATGCTTTTTTTTATAGATAAAACTCTTATCCAGGCATTATACCTTAGTCACCATCAATATAAAATTCAATAATTGTTTAATATTCGTAGAAAACTCGTATTTTCAGTAAAATACTGTTCTACATTTAATTAATGAGTAATATTTCTCACTCGATATCTCCGCAGTTAAGGGCATTCAATTAATCATGTACCTTGCGTGAAATAAGGCACAAATTACAGATACAAGTTTCAATTGAATAACGAGTTAGTTTCATAAAATTATCATGCAAGTTATGAAAACGAAGTAAATTAATTAACGATTGTATATCTAAATAAATGCAAATTAAAGTTAATTATTTGACGAACAAGTCGTTAGTAAGAAAGTAAGTTAAAAACGAAAGATAAATAATTATTAAAATAAATTGCAAATACAGGTGACTGTAACTTGCATAAGAGTATGCAAGTTACATTTGTGTATTGCGTGCTTAATATGACAATTAAATTTTTCAGAGCGGATTTCACCAATTAAATAGAACGCAATCAGCACATCTGAACAGCGTTCAGCTGTCACTGTCAATGTCAAAATGCCGTAGTAATTTATGACACTGTCTACTCTTGAGCGACAGTTGTTTTCAATGATGGAACTCGCCCTAAATAAGTTTATTATTAAACAATTTACTCAACATTGATTAAGTTTTTAAACTGGCTATCAACAGCATTATAATTACAATTATGAAACTCCCTATCAGCCTTTTATCGAGTTAAGTCGAATTAAAAAAAAAACATTAATAATGTTAATCGGCGTCTAATTCTTCAAAACAGTTATTATACCATTAAAAAAAATTAGGGCCCGTTTCGGTGTCCCGATAGGCGGTAGGACACTATTTGCTAGATAAATTCCAAAATTTGTCACATACATTACTTGGAACTTATCCAGCTAATGTGACACAGACCATAAAAATAAAACTTTAAAATTAAGTCGTTTAGGCACAACAACATGCCTCAATACAATGGAGGAACTTAAACGCTTTCAACCAGCAATTCACGTTAAAACATTGGTAAATATCTGTAGACCACAACTTGCACTGACTGTTATTGCTTTTGGGCCCATAACAAACACGAATCACAATTAAAAGCAGATTTGAGTGTAGATTAGTTTAAGATATAATCTGTCAGTTTACGTGCAATGTATGGGCTGTACAATTGCTTTTTGAGTACAGGCCCTGCAGTCTCGACATTAGATAGCTACAAAAATCGGTCGCTAAGTCGTATCGTTGTCAAATTCCTTTAATAGATTTTCGACTTTATTTCGAAAGCATAAGATTGAAAATGTATAAAAGAAATTTGACATCGATTACACTTAACGACCGATTTTTGTCGTTATCTAATGTCGAGACTGCAGGGCCAGATAAAAGCTCTACAGATGTTTCCATAATATTATAGTCGACAAATAAGTTTGTGAATATCTTTACGAAACACTAGCACTAAAACTCTCGTGTTCATGTTCAATTTTGTGACGGTAATCAATACATTAATCGTTCAAAAGCACGCGTGAAATAACTTTTGTAAACATTGTCACAAGGCTCAAATTACATTGACAATCGTGTCAATCGCAACAACAGTACCGAGCCTTAGTATGACGTCGAATTCTAGAAAGATACTGTCACGTGAGATAATGCTCTACAATGTCGATCTTTTTAAAAACTCGATGTGTTGTAATTACTAAGCAGGTACTGTCCACAAAGTGGAAGGGTCATTAACTACCAACTATGTCACCATGTATTCAGTAAATAATTATAAACCTCTGGAAAATATGTACTGTTTCATACAAAAGTGCAATATCTACACTGTCAAACGTATAGAACAGCTGTTTTTTCATTACCAATGAAAAGTTTCAACACTTTTGGGTTTAGAATCCTAAATTTGTGGTAATATTTTGGTCGATATCTTAATAATTTTGTATTTCAATAGTGTCCACCAAAATTAACAAGAAAATTCGACGTAGCTACCACACTTCACACCACTCCTCACATAGGCACATCAGCAACGTACTCGATCCTGAGCAGTAGGTCCATGATGTCCTGTGCGTCCATCCAGCGCCACGGCAGCGGCTCGCGGCACGCGGGCTGGCGCCGGGACACGCCCGCCACGCCGTACAGGACGGACACCGCGCACAGGAAGCATACGACGGCGAACACTTGGAACAGGCACTTGAGAGGCTCCCTGCAATTATACACTGTGGAATTATAGGGTGCTGTCAGGTTTGTTGGGAGGGGGGAGGGGGTAGGAGATACAGGATTAATGTACATGTAAATTTTGTTTATAACATACGAATTTTGTAGCTATAAAGTGGTAATACTTTCTGGCTAAAGCAGATTTACTGTAATGTTATCTTGGGGGTTTTCAGATTCGGATTTCAACGGAATCACACCAGCCTTGACAGGTTGAAATATCGGGGCTTAAGCCAGTGTGAGACCCGCCGCTGATTTAAACAGTACGTCAAAAACGAATGAAGTATTTAATAGTTGGTGTACGTTATCCTCAATCGCAGCATGGTGGTGGGATCAGATGAGAATGATGTTTTACCCTAGGAAAAAATCTGTCCCAAAGCCTCGTTATATTCCACTCCATCACCATACTTTAAACAAAAATCAGCAAAGTTTTTCGCTTCTGATCATGGTGTCGGACAGCCAAATGCCTGGAGCATTAGTCGCCCATGTATGTCCAAAATAATAATAATTTTAAATTTTACTAACATAGCTGTAAGTCTATATCTACCTACTAACAAAATGTGTGTTTGGCCTGAAACAAATATTTTCAATTTCAATTTACGAAGTCGTCAAAAAGAAATGAAGAAATGAATAGTTTGTACATACCAGAAGAATTTCCTAATACTACGGTGCGGCACGATGGCGTTTCTCTTCTCGCAGTCGACGCACGGCACGTCCGCCTGCGTCGAGACATTCGCCGTGTCTGAAATAAATCGCACATTTTATACTTATGTTACTTTAAAAAGTAAAGACTAATACTACTACTAACTAATTATCTACTATAACTATCAAAGTTAATGATGTATCGTATCAACAATATTAGTGTTTTATCTAGATTACAAAATAATCTACCTTTATTCTATGATATTTTATCAGTAACTACATTTTTACTGTGACAAAATTACTTATAATTCTAATTAAACTACTTATTGTACTCTTAACAAATCCTTACTGAAAGACAACACAGATGATTCCAAAATACAATGACTAAAATAAAACAGGGAAACTAAACGAAAACCTCCACCAGATGACGCCACAAGTTAACAACACACGCAATAAGCCACAGATTTCATACTATACACAGGCATTCATTACTTTGCCTGGCGTATACACATTTTCTACCTCGCAAACGGTCTTGGATCGAATTGTTTTGAACTCTATGGGTAACTATTTATAGTAGAATTTCATTGTGAAGACGAATTTTGTTTGAAGTTGGTAGAGTCAAGGCATAGCGGTCTAAACATCACGAGAATTTATATTTTAGAGACTTCATCAGAAAAGCAGCCTAACCGATTAACTAGTATCGATCACTAAAGTTTATCTATTTTCTATATAAAAATCAATTGCTGTTCGTTTGTCTCGCCAAAACTCAGAAACAGCTTGACCGATTTTGATGAAATTTTACATGGTTGGTCTACATAGGTCAGGGGTGGTTTATAAGGTAGGTAGTAGGTAGGTAGTAGGCAGGTGGGCCGAGTAGTAAAAAATTCAAGGAGGTGGTACTAGGTAGAAAAAATTGCATTGCAACGCATGCCGGGGTACAGCTAGTAAACATATACAAATAAGGTTTGTAAATGTGTGCGAGCGCCAGACGAAACATAGACCTTGTCTAGTATGTAATCTGTGACAAAAAAATACCAGACTCAAATCGTGAAAGCATACCCCACTGGGTTTGTGTGCAAGCGGAACAGTCTGACATCAAGCTGTCGAGCCTGTCTCTTTGCTCAACACAAGCCACTTCTAGTATGGTAATCTTTGCTTCCAAGCTCCTGATAACGGTCTGTAGTACTCCATTCCTGTCATTACCATCAGCGACAAACTTCTCAAGCAAGTTCAAATTACATTCGTAATTTTCTATTGCTATTTGCATCTCTGTCAGTTTATGATGTGAAGTATTGACGTCCCTTTCTAACTGCTCCGTATATCTGTTTATTTTCTCACATTCTAGACATTTTGAATGGATGTCGTTATTGTTTATTGACTCAAATTCTTTTGTCTGAGTGTGTGAGGTACTTGTTGTTTTAAAATCAGCTTTATCAATACAAGGACTAGGTTTAGATTCATCCGTTTGCGTTCCTACAGTAGTGTAGGAGTAATCTAGGTTTTTGTCATATGTGATAGAACCTGTGTTGTTGTGTCGGGACGCGTTACAGAAACTGTATCGTATTTCGTCAAATAATGACATGTTTGTTCCTCTCCCCTGGTCTACTTCCTTCAAAGCGTTTAAGAAAGATTCTTCGTCTAGGATACGGTTTTCTAGGAAAATGGAGGAATAACGGTACAATGAGTATGTTAGGCGCAGAGTGCGACACGAATCTCAAAGATCATGGTGAAATAGACATAAAATGGACTGGATTTCAAAAGTTTTTGACGGGACACAACACTTCATAGAGATCCATGTCGGACTGCTTATTAGAAAGTAATTGGCGAAAAGCTGAAGAGGTTAGCATGAAGTATATTAAACACTTATTATTAATTATTTATGCAGTTTCCAAAATGTTCGACTATGGTCGGCTGTAAATGCAAGATAATTTGTAAGAGAAATATTTAACGTAATAATTCTATTTGATGCACCAATATGATATGAAATTATTTCTTTCCGTTGTAGGCACAACCCTCTCCCTCTCGGTACCTTTCGCAGCTTCAAAGCAGCAGAGCGGCGGATGGACTTAAATAAAAGTTCTCAGCAGTATTAAGTCTAGTTACTAACCTGATGAGAACCTGGTGTCTGCGTTGAGGCTGTCGAGTGCGTTGAGCATCTGTTCCTCCGTGTAGCTGATGTCGATGCTGCGGTCCATGCGAAGCTGGGTCTGGTTCGACTTGTTAAGTACGTCTTTTAGTTCCATTTCTAGAAGGACCTGGATAACAGAAATGGAATGATGAGAATTAAATTAGTCTGTGAGCTAAACTCGCAGAACGGATGGCCGATAGGGCCGAAAAGTTCTGGAGTGGCGACCGCTAAGGCCTCCCACTAGGTGGACCGATGACATGGTGAAGGTTGCGGGGATCCGCTGGACGCGAGTCGCACGGGGCAAGTCAATGTGGCGATAATTTGGGGAGGCCTATGACCAGCAGTGGACGTCTTTCGGCTGAAATGATGATGATGTGAGCTTAACTTAGGTTCATACCTAGATTTCGAACAATGCACATATTAGAAAAGAAAAATCCACTTCATTACATTTTTAGTCCACATGTAGGTTGTAATAGAGATCATTGACCCACATACACTTATTTACAGAGTCCTATTCGATACCTATCGTTCTCGGCAAGAACATTGCCGACTAAAACGCATAACTTAGTTTTTCTTCCAGATATTAGGGAAAGGTCAATGTCCATTATTAGCACCATATGTCGATCAACCATATTCATCCGCTCTGCATAATTCGTAGTTGGCACGCGCTTCGGCGTCGGGCACGCGCTTGCTTGTCACGTATATGTGACTATGGCGGTTAAAAGGTTAACAGGACACACCAGTCTTAACTATGTACAACTTCCACGATGGAAGGGCCATCGTAACGAAAAGTTTTACTGTGTAACCTCTATTGTATTGTATAACGGGCTAGTCTCCGCACTTCCACGTCCAAACCGCGTATTTTGCGTGAGGATGTATCTTCTAATTCACCAACTAACCGATTCTGGCCAATTCCCTCCCATAGAGAGGAGGCCTTTGTCCCAGCTGTGGGATTGATACAGGCTGATAATGCAAAGAATATCTTCGTACCTTCTCCTTAATCATCTGCTGCACAAACTCCTCCTGGTCCTGTAGCCTGGAGGACTGTTCAGCGTGCTCAGTGCGAAGAGACTCGTTCTGTTCTAGTAGTGCCGACTGTCTTGCTGCGTACATCTCGTTGATGCGGTGGCATTCCGCCTTTGATTTAGTTAGCAGCTCTTGGAGGGTTAGTTTCTGAAAAGATAATATTGTGATATGAGGCCCAGAAGTGTTATTGGGTATTGTTTTATCGAATTAGGTGCTGGGTTGTGGAGGTCAGATAGACAGTCACTCCATGTAAAGTACTGGTATTCAGTTGCATCCGATTAGATTTGAAGCCGAAACCAAAATATTTCGGAAGAGGCTAGACAAATGATAACAAAATAAAACATGAAAAAACATGATGAACACAACACACAAACATGATGACATGATAAACATGATGGATGAAGTATTGAGGGTTTCTTTCTCAAGTAGATGAGTTATTGCGGCGTTGGTAGGCTTAAGTTGCACAATTCACAGTTTGAGCTAAAGGAAAGTTTTTTTATATTATTATGAAGCTAATAAAAATTAGGACGAAAAGTTTTTAGGTGACCTTTTTAAGCTTAGAATGTCCCTGTTATAAAACCTTGTTTCGGTCAGCTGAACGAACATCTCTAAGAGACACCTGCTATTACTCTGTTCTCACCTCGTTCTCCAGTGTAGAGACCTGTTCCACCATGACCTTGGAGCGTCGCTTGAGAGCGTCGAGCTCGCGCCGCGTGTCGTCCAGCGCTCGGTCGCTGCCACACAGCCGCTCGCACGCTTCTTCGTAGTCGCGACGTACGTGTGTCAAAGTCATGTTTTCTTCGCGTAACCTGTACAAACAGACATTTAGGTGAATACAGATTATGGGTAAGTGTAACTATGTTGGCTAGGGCATGCAGAACCCAGCTTCAGTTTATAGTAAAACCCAGGATATCCCAGGTTTTACTATTAGTTGGCTCCATTGCCTCGGCTCTAAGGGCCCGTATGGCTGAATGCGGTGACGTGAACAGTACGTACGTTAGTATGGAGCCAAAAGGAAACGCAGCTTATTTGGGCAAGACATGAGAAATTGCGATGAAAAACGAACCGCATGAAGCCTTCTTGAACATATATCTCTTTACCGAAAATACCTACCCTTAAACTAGTCATCCTCAACAAACTAAGTCACAAAATTGTTGGCAACACCATGCCAAATTTATCGTCAGTCATTAGACTATAAAAGACGCACTTACATGTTAAGATGAGCTCTAAGCGTGTCCCGCTCGGCAGTGAGCGCCGCCAATGCCTCCTCGTGCTGTCGGTCAGTGAAGTCGAGCTGCGAGCGCAGCTGGTGCGCCAGATGCGCCTTCTCACGGAGCTCGCTCTGCAAGTCTTCTAGCAGCTGGAACCCTGAATAGTAGCAAGTATAGATTTCATAAAAAGCGTCAATAAGCAACTGACAAAATGACTTTATGATACCTGTGATATGAGTCAAATGCCTCTCATACAGAAAATAAACAATCATTAATGAAACCACTTGCTAATTACAAAAATATCGTTAAATACAGGTTTCGTCATTAAGTTTCCTTGTTAGAAAAGCAGTTACGTAATGTAATAAGTAGCACTTAATGAAAAATAAGAACAGAAGTGTTACAAATAAGTACTTAGATACTAGAATAGATACTATCAACTTTATCCTACTCACCGAATTTATGGAGTGTGTTAAATAGATATTAATTGTTATTTGATGATGATCGATGTCGCATCAAATGGTTAGACTATTCCTGATTCGCGTTTGTTTTTGAACACTCGAGGTTGTTATACACTCGATTATAAAATCGTAATATACGTCCGATAGCGATGAAAACCCTTACAAAGTGAGCTCATTCCACTACTTGTGTAGTAGTAATGTAGTACCAAACGTGATAGTATGCATGTACTAAAAAACACCTGATCAAGTGGCTACTGTTCACGAAGCTATTCAATGGATTATGTCAAGAATATTTATTAGACAGTTTTTTTTTAACTTACTATTTCATTTCTCATTCTATATTCCAAACAGCTACTAGTGTTTATGTATTCAACTCAGCATTTGGCAGATGTACATTGGGCAATAGGATATTTTGAAATTATACCATAGTTGTAACAGAGAGACCACACCTGGAGGCCTAAAATGGCAGCTTTAATAGAATCTTATTTGGATAATAATATGAATCATGTTAAAATTCTTAAAAAGGTTACTGGTGCAATTAATATTATGAATGGTAATTGAATTTTAACATACATAATTCATATTATTATCGTAATTATGATTCTGCTAAAAGTGCCATTTTAGGCCTCAGACCCAGAGTCCCAGCAGCCTATAATGTTCCCACATTATAGGCTAATCATGCTGGAACCTAGTAATTGGGTTGTGGAGGTCAGACAGTACTTATACAAAATAATCATATTCAGCTGCATCCGACTAGATTGGAAGCTGACCCCAACGAGTTTGGAAAAATGCTAAGTAGATGATGATGACCAACACCATGGTTGTTAAGGCTTTAACTCATTATTTTAGTACCCAGTTTGTTTATTAACTAAGATATGTTATCTAAGTGGTACATTTGTAATAATTACATTCTTACCATCATTAGAGATGCCAGAGTCTGAGTCTTGTGGTGCTCCACTCTTCAGATTAAAACTGTAACAAAAAATTAAATACATACATAAACTCACGCCTTTTTCCCATGGGGGTAGGCAGACGCCATAGAATGCCACCTGCTACGATCCTTAAATACTCTTTTTGCCTCGTCCACATTCATACATCTAGTCATACAAGCGCGAAAAAATTAAATGTGTAAATAAATAATTTACTGTTGTAGGCAGTTGAAGTATTGTAAAACCGCGTTGACATGATCAGAGTCCGCTCGGACCGAGTGGACTCGGATACCTACTCGGACGCAACTTGTTTTGTGGCAACCCATAATCTGAGTGCACTCGGATGGGTACGTATCAGAGTCAACTCGGTCCGAGCATACTCTGATCGTGTCAACGCGGCTTTAAACTGTGACAAAACTGTACCTATTACTTAATACAGTTACAGGCAGTAAAAATAAAGACTGAACTTTCAAGAAGCGACGACATTTTCAAACAAATCTCTTTATAGCATAGCAGGTGCGGTGCATGACACCTTTTTCATGTCATTTTGATTCAAAATGAGAAATAAATGAAAATTCTGAATTTGAAAATTAACTTGGGTTAACATTTTAATTCCTTGACTGTATTTGCAATATTCTGTTTATTCTTACTAATAAAAAGCGAAAGTTTGTGAGGATGGATGGGCTTTTGTTACTCTTTCACGCAAAAATTACTGAACGGATTTAGATGAAATTTAGCACACAGGTAGTGTATAACCTGAGTTAACACATAGGATACTTTTGATCCCGGTTATATGATCCCGTGGGACAATAAAATTATCGAATTCCACGCGAGCGAAGCCGCGGGCATAAGCTAATTTTATATAAACAGTAAGTTGCAAGAAGTATGAACAAAATATTAAGGTTATTGATGCAAAACATGAAAATATTTTGTGAAACATTTAAGACATGTTTGCCAAGTCCAAACTGCAAAAAATCTAAACTATGTTTGTTGATTTAACCTAGTTGATGTTGAACAAACATTACACAGACTGCACATGCTGTCATGTCGTGTTATCAAATACTTTATAGGACATAATAATATTCTTTTATCATAATTAATAATAGAATGTGCCAGTTTCATAACAGTTGCAGTTATCAATTGTTTATGCACTTCAACAGTGTTTTGATGCTTCTAAGGCGATTCGCCCATTGCATTGCGCTCCGTCGCGTAGCGCAGGGCCGCAGATTTTGACATTGTAAGAAAGTATCTGAATTTGTATAGAAAACACGCCTAGGACAACACACTGACATCGCGTCGGCACGCGTCGGCGTAGTGTTAAAATCTGCGGCCCCGCGCTACGCGACGGAGCGGGGTGCAGCGGGAGAATCACCTAATTTACACTATAAATGAGTACATGATTCAATTTTTAAACTCATTCTTTCTTTATCGTATGATTAGTGCCTAACCTGGTCTCAGAGTTTTTATGTCACCCATAGGCCTATGACTTGGCTTATTCAACATTACAAAACCTAATAAGAATAATATAGTATTAACATTTTAAAAGCCTGTTTGCTTTTGTTGCTTATAGCTAATATGCAGATGCAACTAAAAGGGCTGTGAATCTGAGGACAGGGAATGGTGAAAAATGAATGAGCCTTTTACAAGTTGGAAGGGACACCAACGCACAAATACTTACCACATATTCAGTCCTACATCATTCTAACCCAGTATTTTTTTTTAAAAGACAAGTGTTTCATACATTTTGACTGTGTAGGAATGGAAGTTTTGTAGGCTTAAATTAAAAAGGCTAGGCAGATGATGATGATGGAGTATGGTCTCAAAGCATTAATTTCAATTAAGCCAATTACAGGGACTTTACTTGAGTTGTTAGTCTGCCAGTTAGTCAGAAAGTTAAAACTAGTTGCCATTCTAAGAAATAGATCTCTTTAGAGGAGAAACAACAAGAAACTCCTTGGACTCTTTTATTAGATACTAGCGGCCCGTCCCGGCTTTGCACGGGTGGATATTTATTTTTTAAACATTTTGGGATAAAATATAGCCTATGTTACTCAGGGATAATGTAGCTTTTTAATGGTGATTTTTTTTTTAAATCGGCGCAGTAGTTTTCGAGTTTATTCATTACAAACACACACAAACACACAAAATATACAAATCTTTCCTCTTTATAATATTAGTAAGATTTGGTATTACAACATGGGTACATATTGTATTGGCTTACCTCTCATCCAGGTCAACTTTAGACTTCTGGCTCTCACTGTATTTGTGTAGGGTTTTGGCTAATATTGACACATTAATTTCTGGATTGTCTTCCTCTGGATCTAATAGAGACTTCAAGAAGCTGTATTCAGCCCTGTAAGGAAAAAACATAGATATGATAAAAATCTACGTTTCGCCGATGACATTGTCCTCTTTGCATCCTCAGCCACAGAACTTCAGCTTATGCTTCAAGATCTAAGCGATACAAGCCTTGAGGTTGGACTGAAGATGAATATGTCGAAGACCAAAGTCATGTGCAATGAAAGACCTACCATAATAAAAGTAGACGGGGAGACAATACAACATGTCCAGGAATACCTTTACTTGGGCCAAGTAGTCTCTTTCCAGGCGAGGCAAGATAAAGAAGTCGCAAGACGGACAGAAAACGCCTGGAAGAGCCACTGGTCCATGAAGGAACTATTTAAGGGAGAGTTGCCTATGGCACTGAAACGCAAACTTATGGACATGTGTATTCTCCCCATCTTAACCTATGGTGCACAGACTTGGTCTTTGACTAACATCCAGAAGTCCAAACTCAAGGTTTGCCAACGAGCAATGGAGCGCAGTATACTAGGTGTTAAATTAACGGATCGTGTTCGAAACACAATACTGCGCTCCAAAACAAATATAGCTGACGTGGCTCAAAAGGCTGCCCAACTCAAATGGGACTGGGCAGGACATGTCTGCCGCATGCCGGACAAACTGTGGGCCAAAATAGCGGGAAACTGGTGCCCTGACACAGTGAGGCGGGGTCGCGGCAGGCCACGAAGGAGATGGCGGGACGAACTGGACAAGTTCCGTCCGAACTGGAAGGAGGACGCGAGGGTTCGCGAGAAGTGGAAGGAGTGGAGGGAGGCCTTTGCCCAGGAGTGGGACAGAGCAGGCTAAGAAAAAAAAAAAAAAAAAAAAAAAAAAAATGATAAAAATAAATCTTGTTTATGAACTTTACTATTTTGAATTTTATTGTTGAAATACCCTCTTGTGATCTTAAATGAAATTTCAAGCAACACATTTAATAAACCATAACAAAGGCCTTTTTGTTATTGTTTATTAACTGTGTATAATATTGAGTCAGCATGTCAACTGTACAAGGAAAATAAGATTGAATGATAAACAACTAAACTTAAGTAAGTATTCAAATAAAAAGAAAATATGAACACTGGTTTCATCATTCACTAGCTTCAAGGAAGCAAAACAGTAAAACAACAGTATTTCGTTGCGATAGTCAGATTACAATCTTTACGATCAAACAACATGTGGGGTACTGCAGGAAGTTCTAAATCCAGAACTGGGCTATTTTCATACATAAACAGATGACCTTTCATCTCGTAAACAAAATCAGTACACACTTCGAGCGTTAACAATAATACTCACTTGTTAGTTTTCACGAAAGGTGCGAATTTGTCCATCAAAGCGTCAACACGTAGCGTGCCCGTACTCTCAGCGCCGCAATAATCAAATATTTGCAGCGCCGTCACGTAATACTCTGGAAAAGGACTATAATTAGGAAATATTCCTGTAAAGTCGAACCAACGCGGTGTTTTAATTATAAATAAACTGATTTACCGTCCGCACTCAGTCCCGATCTATCCAAATCCATTGTGTCGGTGATCACGATACTAACGATTTTACACAAAAATAATAACGCTGATTAATAGTTATACATGAACAACACCACGCGGGTGCGTTAACGGTCAGTATTGTTTGTTTTTCATTAGCTAAATAATATTCGTTACGCTAGAGCGCAGTACAAAAATAGTTTCCAATAAAACCGTTTAACATATGAAGTGCTGGGCGCTTAACCTTAATTCAAATTTAATCGATATCGATACTTCATTCTTCATTTGACTCGCTATGCATGACTTATGTCGTGTCGTCACTCATGTCTCACTCACAAACACACAAAATTAATTGATAATAAAATTATTTACTTGAATATTTATGTACCTAATAGTAAATGAATTGGGATATGGGCATGCGAATAAAAATGACCTAGTTGTGTAGCCTCTGGCCGAGCTAAAAGCCAGCCCTTGGGTCACGGGCAGCGTCAACTAAACGTTTGGATAACTCCTCAAAAAGGCTATCTCGGGTTCCATGGCCCGATGGTTTTAACCCCAAAAGGTTTGAAAAAACAGGTACCCGCAAAGGCGCTACATTTACGCCGCTTGTAGTTCTCCGCAGCCGCTGCGGAAGCACAACACGCTGAGCTAGGAAGACGGGAAGTTGTGTTAGATAAAGCTCTACCCATTTTCCATGAAAACATTGGGTTCTAATACAGTAGGAACGACAACGGTGACAAGAGGTTGTCGGATTTTGTGTTTTACATTTGCGTGTCGTGCTAAACGACCCACGATTTGGCTGCTTGACAGGCCGTGTCCGTGTTGTCCAAGGCAGACACTATATTTTTCTGCATTTCACTAATTTTTCCTTTTTCAGAAAATTATAACGTTACTGTTATTTTCCCTATTAACTCCCAATTAGGCTGCGTTTCCAACAGAGATGTGCGAGGTGAGGCGATGCGGAGCGAGGCTGAGGAACGGTGTGAGCGTTTCCACCAGAGATGTGCGAGGCAAGGCGAGGATGTGTAGCGGGCTCGTTTCAGGATGACTGCTATTTTTTCGCTCGCGTCCGTCCCTAACACTCTCATTTATTTAATACAGGTACACCAACAACTTCTGTGTACAACATATTTTACCGGTAGCCAACATTCTCAAAAATAAGTGATAAAATAAGAAAAAATAAATTAAAACGAGTAGCTATAGAAGTGAAATACAACAGTAAACTCCTTAAATTTAAGAGTTTACTTAGCTTACAAAATATAAAATTCAGAAAGAAAAACGGTATCACTATAATTTTACTAACTAATTACGACTAAAATATAAAAATTATTAGTACTACAAATAAAAATGAGATCATAACAATATGAAGTAGTATCATCATTCTCTTGCCCTTTTCCCAATTCATTTGGGGTAAGGACAGAAGAATGATGATACTAAATCTTCCTTATTATTTCTTTTATTCATTATACATACACATTTTTGACATTTTTAAATACTTCTTAAAAAAAAAACATATAAAAAACATTTTAAAATATAAAAAATAGTAGGCCACCAGCACTGGGAACAGGGTTAAAAAAAATAAAAAACTTACTACGGGCATTGTGACAATTTTAAAAATACACCATAATTATTTCTCTGAAAACAATATCGATATAATTTTGAACAGAAATGTAACCATGAGTACCTCACCAAACTCACGGCTGTCACGTAAATGTCAATGAAATTTTGTTCGGATACATGCACCAAATCTATTTTCGACGATGATAAAATTAAAATTGTAGTTCATATTTAGAACTTTTAAACTGCTTATTAGATTTTGACTACGTTTCTTCTTAATAAATTGATGATTTCCGTATATCTGATGTTCTGGCAGCGCACACACAGGCGGCATATCCCCCAAGTAGGTGCTAGAGAACTGGAAACTAATGAGAGCTCGCGTAGTCAACCAACATTTGAGGATTAATAACAAACCACTTTTCTGAATCACCACAACTGGTCACCAATGTCGTACAGCATACCGCCCTTCTATAGTAACTTAATTCATTGATCAATTTATATTTTTAGTTATTTTTTAAAGTTGTTTCAGTAAAGGTTGTTTTCGGAGTTCGAGTTACTTATTAACGTGCGCTTCATCGTACTTTAAATTCCGTCAGTTGTTCTAGATTTAATACATTCATTTCATGTTCCACAAACGATGGGATTGTCGTCGATCGTGTCCTGCCAATCTTGTTGTGACCGTGTTACTGGAACGGACGAACGTTACTAAAGGTACCAAAATCATCGCCAAAACTGGGCCGATTCAATTTAGATTGTCATCAACTGTATTGACACGCTAAGAAGAAGAACTCATAGCTTTAACAAAATGCAATGAAACAAACTTTTAAAAAACAATATGCTCTTTTATTTCGCTACAATTAAAGGTTTACAAAATCTAAACTAAGCATTATAACAAAATATATTACAGTAAACTCCCAAATTGACATAGCTAAACCCGACCCTACAAAATTCATCGCTCTCTTATAATATTCAAAATTTCTCTGAGTCCACTGTGCACTTTAAGTGTAACTAATTTGGATTCTATCATCGAAAAGTCACTCAACTCAATCTGTAACAAAAATAAATTCATAAACATCACATCAGCAACTAATTCATTTTTAAATTAAACTCACTAAGTGCTGATTTATTTAAACGATAAGCTATAATAGCTATAGTGCAGCGTGGTTCTTTTGGCTCTTGAATGGCATTGTCAGGAGGGAGCTGATGGTAAACATTTGTAAAAGTCTATGGAAATCGTATTGAAAAAAGATGGCGGCGTTAGTTTCGACTATGGCCACGCGCCAAAAGAACCATGCAGCACTATTACTTGGGCCATTTTTGGAAGTATCACATTCACCATTGTTTCAGTGCGTAAAAGAAATGGGGCTATAAGTACTGTATAGCTCCATCTCTTTCTTGTGCTAGAACAAGGATTTAAGTGTCAGCCAGTTCTAAAATCGTTACTAAAAAGAAAATACGCACCCCATCAGGTGGATCATTGTCTCTGGGCCGAAATCGTCCATACATACGTTCACAGATCGCGCAAATACCACACCATGTCCGAAACTTTATCGTATCCTCATCAGACTGAAACAAAAAAGAATTTATTGTATTCTCTAGACTCTAGACCCACACACCGCGGCGGCATTCAAAGCCCCGTTTCCTTTAAAGATCATGTTCTGTACTATCGACGACGTTCATGGGTTGTTCAGTTTAGCTTTGACAGCGAGATTATTTCGTAGCAGCAAGAGCGATTTTTATGATGATGGATGGAGAGGGAGAGGAAGACCAAAGAAACGATGGATGGATTGTGTGAGGAATGATATGAAAGATAAAGGAGTAAATGATAGCGTGACGGTTGACAGAGGAGAATGGAAGAAAAAAACGTGTTGCGCCGACCCCAAGTAACATGGAACAAGGGCAGGAAGATGATGATGATGAAGAGCGACGATGATGATGAAGAGCGACTTTTATAGTTCAAATATTATCACAGGCGTGATGTTAGTTGTCACTAATCATCAAGTTTCAAGCAATAAATGATTAGATTCGCCTATCGCTTAAACGTCAAAAGTTATTTGACGTTTCTGGTTCGTTGGCAATATCACTATTGTCCCACTCACTCATATTAAAAATCGTATCTGTCTTTCAGGTGAGGAGGGCCATACCCAGCAGTGGGTGAAACAAGGCACCCAATGATGATAATGATGATTTATCCATGCGAAATGATCTCTTCACAACGTGGAGACGTCTGACGATTTAAATCTTTAGTTTTAAGTCAATCACCATTGCAGTTAATTTCCATCAATAAAGTACAGTATATTAAAATTGTAGACTAACCTCTCCATTTTCCCCATTAGCCTCAGTGCTAATAGGGGGCTTCTTATACCCATTGTCAATAAGGGTGAGCTTGATCTCATCAGGGATGTTCTCTTCCTCCTCATAGCTGGGCCATTCCATGACGCTCTTGAACTGTTGCGCTTGTGCCGCCGATAGGCTGCCGCCCATCATCATTGTTACGCCTTCTTCTAAGTTCTTTAGAGGAGAAAAAAACGAATTAACAGAATATAGTATAAGATCCCGCTATACAACGACCTTCACCGAGATGCTTATTTAATGAAACGTATTTTATATTTAATTTAATATGTCAATAAATATAATCCATATGGGTTGCCTAGCAAATTTCAGTCCAGAGTATGTTTAATTAATAATTTAAAAAATATATTTTTTCAAACATTTCACCGGTATGATTATTAGATAAATTCTATACCAATCGAAAGTATGAAGCCCATAGAATATGCAAACGTTAGGTTGCCTATTCTTTTCCGGTCACAACTATCGGGTTGCCAGGTATAAACAGGTAAATCTGTACTAGCATTTTGCAACGGTCTGTTTATTGAATGAAATTTAAATGAACTTAAAGATTATTTTATTCTGAACACGGTGGTATAGGGTTGCCTGCGAAAAATCAGTCCAGAATTGCGGTTGTCGAATTTAAAAAAGTAAAATATTGCTCCGAGTGAATGTGTGCGACTGAGAGGTCCCAACCGACCATCCCATGCGATAGAAGAGGACACAGCATAGCAGCTGTTTAAAGTCCGCCCACTTAAAGAAAGAGAGTGCGCATGCTATTTGGGCTTGAAAAAGAAAAGGATAGCGATAGACTCGTATATTATACTATGCATCATTTTGGAGTAGAGTGTCGCTATAAATACAATTGAAAAAACGTGCTACTATTTATCCGCCAGCTTCGTGGAAGGCACATTGCCTTCCACACCTACTCTCTGCCAGAGGAGACGCCCACCCGCGTGGTGATCAGGTGGATCCCCAAGGAACACCCTACCGAGGACATTCTAAATGACCTCCAGCTTCAAGCTATCCCAGCCACAGCTGTCCACCGCCTTCACAAGGCTCGCAGTGGCGACCAGTACGACATGGTACTGGTCGTCTGCGACCCGGTCGAAGGTCACCACCCGATTTTTAAATTAAAATCGGTATGCAGCCTCACAGGCATCACGATCGAGAAACCTTACCGCTCGAATCAAGTCGGACAATGTCACCGTTGTCAACTTTACGGGCACAGTCAGAATAATTGCTTTGCGCCACACAGGTGCGTTAAGTGCCTGGGTGACCACAGCACGGCTGACTGTTCCCGTCCCAAGGACATAACTCTTTGCACAGAGCCACCTAGCTGTGTTCTCTGTGGTCAGTCTGGGCACCCGGCTAATTACCGCGGCTGCACAAAAGCCCCTAAGGCTTCTTCTACCAAGCTGGCGAAGCGTTCTCTCGCCCGCCAACAGAGAGAGAGTCCCTCCGTGAGGATACCCGAGAGGCTCGGCCCCCAATGGCCCTCCCCGTGGACCCCGATGAATCACCAGAGAGCTTTCCCAGCTCTCGGCAAGGCAATGGCCAACCCCACCCCCGGGCTGTTAGATGCCCCTATCTCTCCCCCTATACCCCTCGTGGCCGCTCCCGCGCCCGCGGCTAAGGCCGCTCCCGTAGTCAAACCCGCGCTCACTCACCCCGCGGCTCCCCTCCTCGAGGACGCCGATGAATCTACGTTCGACACGATCGCATGGCGGCAGAACTCAGGGTTGCCAAAGACTGGAAAGAAATCCGTAAGATTTTTAAGGCCTATCCCCAAATCGAGTCAGCCCTCCGCGCTCTTTCCAAATAATCAATAATGGATTTACAAAAAAAATTTGCAAGTACCCAACTCCGGTCCGAAAGTAAAACTTTTTCAGCAATTTTCGAAAAATTAAAAATATCAAACAGTTTTTGCATCATTAACAGATGCTGCTGATATTTTCATTGATGAAAAAATGAAGACCGTAACCGACAACCGCAATTCTGGACTGATTTTTCGCAGGCAACCCTATACCACCGTGTTCAGAATAAAATAATCTTTAATTTCATTTAAATTTCATCCAATAAACAGACCGTTGCAAAATGCTAGTACAGATTTACCTGTTTATACCTGGCAACCCGATAGTTGTGACCGGAAAAGAATAGGCAACCTAACGTTTGCATATTCTATGGGCTTCATACTTTCGATTGGTATAGAATTTATCTAATAATCATACCGGTGAAATGTTTTAAAAAAAATATTTTTTTAACTATTAATTAAACATACTCTGGACTGAAATTTGCTAGGCAACCCATATGGATTATATTTATTGACATATTAAATTAAATATAAAATACGTTTCATTAAATAAGCATCTCGGTGAAGGTCGTTGTATAGCGGGATCTTAGACTAATATGGTATTTTAACTTTCACATAGCGTAGAAGTTGGGAGTCTTGAACGAGAAGCATATGCTACACAAATTCGTGGTCTGTTCAAGCTTGGCTCGCCTAATATAGATGGAGCTGGTTGTCATCAAATAACCTAACTAACCTTCTCAAGTTTGCCCCTATGTCGCGAGCTGCACGTATTGTTAATATTATAACGGTATCGGAAGATATATTTGGGCAAAACCTACCGAGATTTGTCCAGAGGGCACAAATCATAATTGAAAGAGGTGTGCAACTGTAAACATTGTCATGTTCAATTAATTTAGGTATTATTATTTTTACTGGGTGTAATCTTACTTATTTTATTTTGAATGTAATTCTATTTTGTATGTTTTTCTATTTTGTGTGTTTATATTGTATGTTTTTAAACATATTGTATGTCTTATAGCATCGTATTGGACGAGTCTGTAATGGTGTTATAATTGGTGGTAAATAAATAAATAATAAATAAATAAAATATGCCTAAAAGTCCAGCAAGTGTCGTACATCGTGAGCGGGCTAAATCTGTAAAACTTTCTTTTTTATGCACCATCATGAAAATATTTAAACAGTTCGCACTATTCAGATATAAAGAATCCATTTAAAAATCTTGTCATGATATCGTAATTGAAATCTATGAATAAGCAAGACGGGATCAAATAATGATAAAAGGCATAAGGTTTATAAAGAATATTTATAATTTACCTTTATCGGCATCCTGTATCCACGCTGCCTGAATTTTCTGAGCACGGTGAGGTAGAGGAGTTGCTTCGACTTCTTTACCGTCACGAAGCGGGCTGCGTAGTTCATTGGCGTAAGGGCTGTAAACAAATAAGTAGAATTATTATAAGTCTGAACGTATAATGGATGGACGGAATGGGACATTAATATATTGATAGCTATACAAAGTCTGTTTTTTTAATCTCGGAGACTAAATTGACAAGTGAAAATGTCAAAACTGACTTAAGGCCTGAAACTGCGTTAAGCGGGCGCCCGCGACGGGCAACCGTCGCGGGTCTACGCGCGTGGACACGCGTGGTGGCTCCGTGGGAACGCGCCGGTCCCCGTCGCGGGGACCCGTCACGGTTCATTCGCCTGGTCCCATATGGCAGGGTGACATTGCACTTCTACAATTACCCTTTCTGTATCGACAGACATTGTCCTTGATTTTCTCCGAGCGTGCATGCGACCCGTATCACCTAGCGTTATTGACTGAACAAGCCCGTGCGTGTTACCGCTGGCGGGCATCGCCCCCGCGACGGTTTCCGTCGCACGGAGGCGGGCCCCGTTGCGTGGGTGCGGGGCGCGCCTCCCCGTGACGGACGCCCGCGCGGGTCCCCGCAACGGAGCACTTTTGTATGAAACCGCGCAGGTGCCCGCTTAACGCAGTTTTAGGCCTAAATGCTATTGAAATCTATGTCAGTTTGCCATTTGTACTTGTCAATTTGGTCTCCGAGATTAAAAAACAGACTTTAGCGTGTTCTGTCCCACGGCTAGGAAAACCTAGCCGCATTCCTTCCATCGGTCCCGATGCTGCGCTACTTCTTGCCAATTCCTAAGGAAGACATCCAAATCTTCCTACCATCTCCTTCGTGGTATACCGCGGCTAAACTGATGAATAATTTAACATTAAATTAGACGTTCCTTTGCTAATGTCTATGGTACTTACTCTCCAACGCGTACGTGTCTATGGGCAAGGCGAACTGTGCGTTCTGTCGAGAGAACACTCTCGGTATGTGCAACCAATCTCCGAGGCTGACGGCTGGCACTTTTAACTCTCGCAGTAGCTTCTGCATTTCTTCTCCGTGCACTCGCTCTGGACGAGTTCGCATTGCTTCTTCCAAGACGTAGCGACGCTGAAAAATACGACGACGCTTGTAATTTTATTAAAGAAGGCAACGTGAGATTCGCGGTTTATTTGGTTGGTACTCTTAGGTATCATTTATCAAACAAAAAGCTTGTATGAAAAGCAATAAATATGTAGAGAGATACAAATCATATTTTCCTAGGAAACGTGGTTCAATCTTAGGTTTAATAGCCAAATTTAGGTTCACATTGTTCAAGTCAAGAGAAAAAAAAACGTGAAAAGAAATTAGTGGAACCATAGAATGCCAGTACTGCATTATGCCTTTTGGTTTGTAAGTTTTTAAGTTCTCTTTTATTGTATTTTTTATCATAATGAAATACCAAACCAACCTTTGTATCAAACTCAGTTTCGATAGCGTCTTCGTCGACCTCCCTATGCAGATACTTGAGCATATCATCGTCGAGGAAGGAATCTGTCTTCTTGGGTACCACGAGCGGCTTGATCACTGGTAACACGATCACGTCGTCTTCAAGAGCCGGCGCTATCGAGCCGCGCGAACTAGGGTTTTGGGAGTCTGTGCCGATACCGGCGATCTATAAAAAATATATGATTTACAGGAAAAATAAAGGCAGGCTCACCGTCTGCCTCTAACTGGAATCATTGAAGATATGGTTTACTTGTACTACATGTATTTTTTTGCATCATGCTGGAGAAACGCCTCCTTTCTTAAGGCCGTGATTGTCATGCAAATAAGTGACAGTCGTATTTATTTTTATCGACAAAGTTGAACAAGTCGTCGCGATGACAGAATGCGCTTTTCGGTTGTCCAAACAAATGAGTAACATAATAATCGTGTATTTGCGTGATGGATCGCTTTTTGGTTAAGACACGGGGTCAACCCAGATGCTGGCACCTACATTGCGATGATAATAAATTGCTTTAGCTAGGTCAGTTTGCCAAGAATCCGATTCGTTATTACCAATTCGATGAGACACAAAGGTGAAACGTAATTGATCCAAACATAGAGGGAGCAACCAGAAATGAATCGACGTAGGAGATCGTCATGATTCTGGAGTGTGAGTAACCTATGGTATTAATACACAAACTACTAGCCACTTGATGTCATGTGCTGCACGTCCAATTGCCTGCACGTAGCAGAAACTAATGGGCGCCACAGACTTATAAACTTATAGCTAAATTCGGGGCCGACGCAAATTAGGATTACCATCGACAAGCTTAGAAGAGAACTAAGAGCTAAACTTCGAATACACCGACGAAGCATCGTTTACCTGTGTCTCAGGATCTTGCTGCGCTTGTGCTGCAAGACCTGCAGATGTCAGTCGGTCACTACCACCCCGACCTCCTTTCTTTCTCCTCTTACCACGCCTGCGACCTTCACCACTACCTGGAAACAAATAAAATGTACTGATTACTCAAAACTGTAGACTAATTACTCAAAAGTCTAAACAAAGGACATTACACATGCTATTTGAACGTGCCTGCTACCTGTAGTGTAGGCACGGCCCAATTTGGCACGAGGCGAATATACACTGACTTCTTTGAAGCATCATGAACTTCCGTTTATTCATTTATAGTACTTACTTCTCATATTTTTTCTAATATTCCTTAAAAATCAATATAAAAAAAAAAAAAAAAAAAATAGTAGCCCACCGATTCGTTTCGATTTCCGACAGGGTCCAAGCTACCGGCGGTCAGGGCTCCAGAGAGAGGAACCTCCTAACAATACGAGCCGTGTCCAGGAGTAACGCTTTCAGAATCAAGCCCTTGATCCAGCAGTCTAACGAGAGCTTCCTCAGATTGGTCGAGCCTCTTGGCAATTAAGCCATTGGCTGAAACGGCTATGGGCACATTGATAGCTGAGTTCACACCCCACATGTCGACAACCTTGCGAGTCAAGTTAAGATACTTGATCATTATTATTATTAAAAACATCATCAACAACTTATTGAAAAGATCATTCAGGATCATCTCTCAACGAATGACAGAAATCAAAGATGTTTTAAATACCTACGCTAATCGTCAATGAACACACGTCAACAATGTTAGCAGAGAATATTTTTTGGACCATACCTCCTTCTTCCCCATTGGACGCAGCATCGTTCGCTTCATTGGCTGCTTCCTTCTCTGCCTGCTTAGATCGCTGCGACGCGGGCGGTTCGACTTTGCCATTGCTGTTTGCCTTACTTTTTGCTGGCTTTCCCAGGTTCAGCGCTTTTAGTTGATTCTGGAACAAATATTTATATTATTTCAACTGAGAAAGCAATTGTTCACCGTACCTAAAATTTCCAATGAGAAATCGATTTCCATGATTTTTTGTTGCACAACAATTTATGGTATACTTATGTGCTAAGTGAGTAGGTACCTCTTTCAGACTAAAATAGTCTCATGATTACAATACCTCAAGTTTCTTAAAGAACTCATCAGTGTTATTGGTCACCGATTTCTCGCCGTTGAGCAATTTTCTCGTCAATTTAACACTTGGCAGTTTCATGCGCTTCTTCTGCCCGGTCGTGCCCCACGCGGTCATAGATAACACAATATTGGAAGCACCTCTCTTCCTGCTCTTTGGTGCGTATCTTAAAACTATTTTGGTGAGGTGCATCTGGTTACAGTCACACTTCTCTGGTTTCACTAAAGGCGGAAGCTTCGGGGCATTTCGTCTCACACGTCGACTCTTCAAAGTACTAAGCGCATTTTTCAAAGTTGCCAAGTTATCGCTCGTCACGAAGAAACTTTTTTCTTTTATCTTCTTATCTTTCGCTGTATCTTTAAGTTTGCTCCTTATAGGCAAGAGCTTAGTCTTCGATATTAAAAACGGTAGCATTTTTCAAAGAGAAAATTTCGTTTTTGATATTACCGCTCCCTAGGACGACTAATCCGTGGAAATCGGCGTATCGCAGCGCACTAACGTCAACGATTGTATCGATCTATGTTTATCAATAGTGGATGGTGTTTGGAGTAACGCTCTAGTAATTCTTGGATAAGCTTGGGGGGAAGTTTCCATATCAGCTGAGATAAGAGCTGTGGCTGGCGCTAAAACACTTGCGTCGATAGCAGTGGTATGACGCAGTTTAAAAACAAGTGGCTTTTTAATTCATAATTTCGTATCGTGAGCACACAAGATTAAATTGTGGTGAAGTACGTGGCTAAAGGGATATCATTTAATACCCTCACCACTAGTAAAGGTACTCGAAATATATCCCTTTGCGATTAGTTTATTATCAAAGGTGTCCCTAGATGACGCAAAAGCAACTACAATGCGGTACATGCATTGTTATGTATGAGCTTTAGACAATTCGAAAATAAAAAAGCGCCAAAAATGGCTTATGAAAACTAAGAAAAAGTGGCTTCCTTTCTCGTTTAAGTATCAAGATTTTTACAGCAAACCGTGTCATATGGCTCAATCCTTAATTGTGAAAAAGTGTCATTGGGTGATGTCACTACTGTCAGGCGACTAATACAGCCGCCCACCGAGCGATCGTCTAATCTGAACTTCACGAGGTCAAAGAACATGTAAGTTCAATTTAAAGAATTGTGTTATCCATCGTCTTGTTTTTTAAGGCGTGCTTCACACAATGTTCAAGCACATCCGTGGACGTATGACATCCTTAAGAATAGATAAAGATCAACGCATGACTATGAGCACTGCAGGGGTCAGCATTGACTTCAACTCTTCTTAAGGATCTCTCTCTATCCTGCAACGCACCGTAACGGCGCGCGGCGTGCGTCACCCCGGATCGGGATCAGCAAGTAAACTGAGATGGTGATGCCGTCCAGTGATTCAGGAACTTAAATGCTATCTTTTTTGTAACTACATACATATGTAATACCATAACATCCCAGTTTCTGTGATTGATTTTGTGATGTTTCATCTATCTAATCTAATAAAAAAATAAAGTCAAAACTTCAAACACTCACGGGTGCCCTTCGAGACATCGTTCGCTGTTTACCACGCCAAATTATTCGATATTTTATCTATTTCTCACTCGTTTAGCCACACATTGACTACTAATTGAAATATGGGTTTCCGCCACAAAAACACATTTATAAACTTACTACCAACTGATTACTAACGATTACACAAAACGAATTAAAAACGTTATTTAATCATGACTCACTGAGTGAGAAAATCATAATTAAATAACGTTTTGAGAGACTCACTCCAACACCAACTTAATGAACATACACAAACATACATCTGTAATACATGCACGCTAATACGAAAAATACTTAATAAAAATATACACTCAAACAATCACCTTCATGAAAAAAAAAAAACAAGCGACCTACTACAGCTATACCCACCCCGTACAAACTACGGAAGAAAAAGTATCATGTATGCAGGATACAAACAATTAAATTACCGATATACATCACAGAATCCAAATCCATAACCACTTTTAATAAACTACTCAAACAGCACATCATAAAATTCACATTCCCTACAATAATTTCAAGCCACATCCAGCTATTGCTTATCTAGACTTGTTTACTTCCTTTGTATTTAATGTTTTGAGCCCGTGTGTCAAGCGATCGTACAATTTTTTTTTATCTACCCACAAAAAAATGATTGTACAAATGTCTAATTTCTTAACTTTCAACAATATCGACGTTATGTTATAGGTTTTACATTCTCATGTTAGTGCATTTTTGTGTTCTTATGAGAATAAACTTATCTCAAACCGCATCTAATAACTCAATCTAAAACTTATTACGATACGCTTTTCTATGGATTCGTAAACACGGTCAACGTCTATTACTATAGTAGATTAGTGTAGTGTAGATAATTAGAATTGTTCAATACTACTAGATGCGTAGCACGCACTGCGTTGCTGGAATGCTAGTTATGTATGTAACTCAACTAAAAATTTCAGATCAATAGATTTTGTTAAAGCGATGCAGTTCGGGCATGCGGGCGGGCATCAGTTGGAAGTGCGCATGAATGGACGAGTAAGTCCTGGGTCCCGGCTCATGGAATAAGTATGGTTTAGTTAGGCGGTAGGAGTTCAATATGTATTACCCTTCCCTCCATTTCCCCCAGGAAATCCTCATGGATAACACCGAAAAACAAAAAGGTCGCTACCGACCTAGCAAGGCGAGAGGTGCGAGGATTGCAGTGTTAAAAAAAAAAAACAAAATCACGCTCATAAAAATTTAAGTCCAAAATGTTTTCAACCGACCTTTTTCGCATTCCTAACGCTCTGCGGCTCCTTCACCGGTATCGACCTCTTGGTCAACACGAGCGGGGAGGCGAGGGGGGGAAGCTGCTCACTCTGACCCTTAAGGAGTCGGTTGTGGGCCCCATCTGACAGGTTCAGTGAGGGTAAGGTGGACCGGTCGTTGGTCGGGCTGGTGTTCTGACCTCCTGTCACGTCGGAGGTCGCGTAGCCGTGGTAGTAGATTGTTTCCTGGTGGAAGAAAATTGGTGATTATTTTTTTACATTAGAACTCCTCACGTCTTGCAAAGTCATCATCATCATTTCAGCCGAAAGACGTCCACAAGTAAGTCCCTTAGTCGCATCTTACGACACCCACGGGACGTGAGAAGACTTGCAAAGTAAGATATCATATTTAGGAGTAGTGTGTTCCGTAAACTCCTCACAATCCTTATTGACAAGATAGCAAGATATTTCTCGTGTCGAAAACTATGGTATGGTCTTTGGCATATGGTATTCAAAACTGTTCTAGGAATATTTAGGTGTAGCTGTAGAACATACAGGGACCTACCTACATTTTGTGTAACTTTTATTTACCCACCTTTTTTTATTTTTTTAGTGATTGGAAATCATCAAATAACTTCTCTCGCTCTGGGTGGAGTGGGAGGGAGTGTCAGACTTTTACTGACTAAAACCCATCCATGTTCCTTCTTTACCCTTTGTGTTCCAGGGCCGCAGTATCTCTTTCGAATAGTCCCGCAGCCCCGGCAGGCATCGGCCCTTGCGGGCCCCTTCCTGGTTGCTGACACCTCTTTGAGGCGCGCGTGGAACACGAACGCGCCGTCGACACGGCTTATTTACCTACCTGACTGTGACTTCGTCTGAGGTCTAACACAATCGTAGTTCTCTGATGAGGCTGGTCCGGCGTGAGACATCGCCGGGAACCCCTGGACTTGCCGCTAGCGAGTGTTGGGGCGGGAGTGAGAGGTCTTGAGTCTGTTTCGGCATACCTGCAGATTGAATTGATTTTAAACTATGTTTCCACTAACGCAAGGTTGACATTTTTCACCTGGTCTGTGCTGGTCCTAAAGACAGAAATAAGGAGACAGGTAATGCAGGTTTCTGTCTCTTAGTCTAAATTTGTACCTGGTTGATTGCCTTGTTGGTCTTGAGGTCGCCATCACTACTGCTGATCATGAGGACTTAGGTTCGAATCCCTGGTCGGCAAGTATTATTGGGTTTTCCATCAGCAATTTCTCAGTAGTAGTCCGGGGTATGAGTTTGTGCCTGGGTGATGGCAATAGGCTCGTTCCCTATATGTATATGGCACTAAAACATAACGTGCTAAATATGTGTGTATTAGACCTGCTGAGACATTATATGTACTTACTAGCTGTTACTTCGTTTGCGTGGAAGTGTATTAGTGCGAAAAAAAAAGTAAACAGTAGCCTATGTCCTATTCCAGACTATAAATCTATTTCTCTGCCAAATTTCATCCCGATCCGTTCAGCCGTTCTGTCGTGAATGAGTAACAAACATCCATCCATCGAATTTTCGCATTAAAATAGTAGGTACTAAGCGTTAAGAAAAAAATACCTCCTAAACATGTCGTCACTAAAAATATCATGTGGTGTTCTATTCTTATCTTTTTCACCGTCGCCATCTTGAAACTTTGATAAATCTTCTTGAAAATAATGTCCTTTGCCTTCCACCTGTAAACAAAAACACAATAGGTATATCTTGGTTTGACTCTAGCATTCATGGCCGGGTAAGTGTCAGTCTTTCGCCCGATATGAATATGCATATCCGTGCCGATCATGGGAACACGGGTTTATGTTGGCGACGGATGCCCAATGCTCCACGTATTATGCCTTTTCACACTACGATACTTTAACGAAAGCATAAATACTTATTATAGCAACCCAGAGCCCACCAAATCGACCAATAATAGCGTCCCGCGGTCGCGCACCGCTGCGTTACACAGAATGAGATACATGGCTATCTCTTTCCCGCGTGGCGGTTGCAAGCGTGTGACCGATGCCCGCGGCGTGCGTCGTTGCTAGTCCACTGCTTACGCGCAAGGCGCCTGTGCGTGCATTTTTTCGGTCGTGACGCCACGCGCCCATATTGTCCGCGAATACTTACACTCTTCTGAACTATTTTAATTTACTGTTGTGAACTGACGAATAAACTGTTGATATTAAGTATAATCAGAGACTTGTTTACGTTCCCCTGAAACCTCCTCTCATATTATTATTTATAGCAATGTTGAAATTTCGACTCTCGAGTCTCGACGCTCTGAGCTGACGGTGGAAATCCAATCCAAATCCAATAGCCTAGTGTTAGTGAAAAGGATGGTATAGGTACTCGTTGTAGACCTGAGGCTTTATTAAAGGTCCACATTTCAATATAAAAGTAACCAAAAAAATCTTATCTTTTCATTAATCTTTATGAGTTTTCGCTTCTGCCTACGCCATACCAGAAAGATCCCAGATCTTGTACATAAGTAGGTACCTATGAACTAAATCAACATACCCAATTATCCTTAGCCCGTTTGACGACATCCCTAGCTTCGGTATCAGCAGGATGGTTGCAGAGGACAGAGCACGCGTGAGAGAACGGGTTATAGAGGCCAGCGTAAGGCCTCAGCATGAACGGGGCCGGACCCACGTCGCATCGCAGTTCTATCGAGCTCTGAAAGGAATGAATAAAACACAACATTAGTTCTTGATGAATGTAGGTACTTGTGGAACTCTGACTACGAAGTGTAGGTACCTAGGTTTCAGGTTCGAATCCGGACGGGCACATTAATTCTGTAAGTAAATTATTTCGTCACCGCTGCCCTCAAAATAGTGAAGGAAAACATCGTAAGGAAACCGGCATGTCCTATAGCTGCAACATTTAAAGACTTGTGAGGCCGATCAACCCGCCAACGTGATTGCAAATATTTCTCATTTAATAGTCTAAGATATTTATAGGCTATATATGCCTATAAACACACAAACGAAACATTCCCCAATAACATAAACAAGCTTGTTCTTTTTTGTCCTATTTTTCTTAAGAAATTCTTCAACAATACCTACCACATCTTTTATATAAGTAAATTCAAGTTAGTGAAGCTGTATAATGTTGACAAAATAAATAAAACTTCAGGTAGGTAAACATTAATTTCGTAAAAAGGAAACGTTTGAGTTTTTGTTCAGCTTTTCCTTGAGACAAATTACTTACGCAAAAATTGGAGAAGTTCGGTTTTGTTTGCTGTCAACAAAGGGGTGCTGTTTCGTTACATTATGTTGAATGACAACTTGAAAGGCTGCTGTACTCGTACTAACCTTTTCCTTTACAAACGTGTGTTTCGTAGTAACTGCCAGTAAGCCAGTATTGCTCATTAGACTCATTATTCATATTATTTTTGTTTATTTCCTGTAGCGTTTAAGCAGTCGTATGCTATCGATCCAACTATCGCCTAGTTACCCAGGCAGGAAAAACGTATTTTACAAATTGTGATAATAAAAAATACCAATTAAAATTCTTGTTAAAAACTATAATGAAATTGTTTGTTATTGCCAGATCGTCTGTCAGAAAATTGACAAGACATTAATATCCGATTTTACTTTTATTTTTCTCTTAAAAAGAACGAAAGGTTTCTTGCAGGCCTTGACGTCCTTGCAGAGGTCGAAATGGCTGCTACCGATTCACCTGATTCTTTCATCTAAAGGGTGTAAATAGACCCTTAATGAAGCCGAAATGCACTTGTTCTCCCCGCTATTGCGATCATTTTTTTGTTCTAGACCATACCTGGAAACCTTATAGTTACGGAGTTATAGGGGGTCAAAGTTCCATTTTTTTTTAATTTAATTTTTTTTGTTTATATATTTACTTTAAATACCTCCATTACCCGTTTACTATTCAAGGCATCCATAAGCACAATGTTTTGAATGCGTTACATTGAGTTTTACCGTAAAAGGTTATTTTTCACCCCAAAAAAAAAGTAGTTTCCCAGCAATAATTTTTGTTTAGGGTTACTTAGTTTGATGTGCAGAATGCTTGGTTAACGGCTTCGTGAAGGGTCTGTTTACACCCTGTATTTTACTGTGTCCTACAGTTGGCCAGATACAGTATACCTACATAAACATACGAGGTTAATCAATAAATTAGTCTTTGCTTGTATGCATATATGAGATTTGTGTAGGGATAACTTGTGTTGTGGTCTTATTTAGCCACAGTGAAATTACGGAATCGGATGGGATTCGCCAAATGTCCAGTAATTTTTATCTTTTCAACTCTACTGCGGTTAGTATATTGTAACATCAGAAATATTACAGAGATAGAAAAAGGTCCAAACGAAAAAAAAACAAAATTGAATTTTTTCACATATATTATTCAAAAAAATTTACACAAAAGCACTAAGACATCCATTTAACCTTATTGTCTAAATAAATGAAGTTTTTAAACCGACACGCAACCTCTTAATTAATTAAGATATAATTTGTCTCTAAAAATAATACTCATTTTCTCTTTTTAGATATCAGAAAGTAACTATGGCATTAGGTACCAACATAACACCTACGAAGCGACATTGTGAAAGTTAACTCTACATAATCAATATAACTTTAGAATTGTCTAACAGCGCCTATTTCTTACAAAGGGAATTTATATTACATTTAGTGCAGAGTTACTGAATGTGTACAACGGTCGTTAATTACATCTCTTAAAATTTACAAGAACATTTTAACCACTCATTAGTATTATTATTACACAGAATAGTCAAGATCAAAATAATTTCAATTGTATAAGTACTTAATTTTTGTGTTAGTGTTAATCTACTATCGATATAAATATCTTTAAAACAATATAAACAGTTTGTTAGGGCGCAAAATGACCTTTATTTCGTAGATGTTAAAGTACATTTTAGTGTTAGCTTCATAATTTTGTTTTTTGTCTGCGAAATAAAGGGATTTTGGCGAGTTTCAGTCAAGAATTTAAAGTTGTCGTTTCTTCGACCTGCCCCAGGCAATGGGGCTGACCTGTCATCCTACTTTCTCATTACACGCGTGAGAGAGAAAGGAAATTACATATCAGAACAAAAAACATAGACTGATAGTGTTGCCTAATTATGCTGATAAGTACTATTAACCCACTAAGTCCAATTAAACGAATTTCCAGTGTGCAGGTGGCATTGTTCTAAATTATTGACTGCTAATTCAGTTTCAAGTCCTGTATTTCTTAAGAGAGAACTCAAAATCAATGGATGAGATTTCAGAAAATTCTCGAAGAATTCACTCGAATGTGTCGGAAACGGAATTAAACATGATCGTTTCTGTAACAGTTAAAGTCGAAATAGACATTAAGTTAAATTGGATATCAGTGAAGTAACTGGGGTAAATAAATGCAATAAAAATATCGTTATAAGTAATAATGGTGCGGACCGACATTGGTTATTTTCGCTCATTATACAAAACGCGCGCATTATGCGCGGACCGTATTATTAGCAGTCATAACTGAGAACGAATCCCATACAACAGCGTACATAAAAGAACGAAATTGCATTCAATAAAATATTCCATCACAATCTGTACAAAACGATCTTATACAACACCAAGGCCATAATCACCTTTCATTACTATTATAGAATTATTGCATTCGGCCAATATCAACATTTGAAGGCAACATATCAATTAGTAACAATCTTCTCACGGCGGCGGCGATACCTCAATCTTATAATTGATATGTGAGTGTAATTAGTTCCACAAACGATTTCCTCTCATGCCGCACTCAATGTACATTATCACTCGATACTCACTTCGTCTCATTGAGAGCTAGATAGGTACTATTTCAAAATATATATTTCTATTTAAAATGTAAATAATTTAAGTGAAATAGGAGTTCCTTAGGATTATACAGAGCGAGAAAGTCACTACGGGACAATACGTAAAGGCAAGTTGATTAGAAAGGCAAGTCCACACAGTCCCTACTCTGTCTCATACTTAAATAAACACTTATTCATAGTTATATATATTATTATGTCATGAACATAAAAAGCAATGTAGTTTACATTGAACATAATTACTGTAATCATGTGGTCCATTCACATGAATGCTAACCAGCACCCTTATTTATTTGCATTATGATTTCATTCGAAAGCTACTGGTGTAGCGCGACTGCGGAGCGTGGTTTTCGTTCAGTAATGTAATGTTATGATAGTTGCTGTGAATGTCGTCAAGTTAGCGATCGGGCCACACCTGTAACCATCGAGGCCTTTATGTTATTCAAAATAAACAATAATTTAATCTAAATAGCCTACGTAAAAACGTGTGACTCTTTATCTCATTCACAAATAAATTTTTAATTATGACTAGTAGGTAAGAAATAAATTTGAGCATGGAAAATAAGCGTACTACACGACCATGCAACTATAAAAAATATTATAAAAACTTAAATACTTAAGGTACGGCCCTATCATCATAAATATAAATTACAGGTATCGTCACACTCGAAAACATATCTCGCCCAATCCGGAGGGCGGCACGTGAACACTTGGAGAGTTAGTTTAGGAAGCGGCACCTAGGGCGCGCGGCGCAGGCACTAGGGCCGCGAGGCACGCGCTGCCTCCTCGAGCGCGCGCACCTTGAGCTCGCGGTCGCGCTGCTGGCGCATGAAGTCCTCGTGGTGCGCCGGGTGCAGGAAGCCGCGCTCGCGCTCCAACAGCAGCTGGCGCTGCAGCTGCTCGTGTGCCGCCGCCTGCTGCGCTAGCTGCTCGGCGTACGGCCGGCCCAGCAGGTCAGGGTGCGGCAGCGGCCGGTACGGGCCCAGCGCCAGCGCTGCCTCCTGTTGCGCCTGCGCGGCCGCCTGCTGGCCCGGGTGCAGGTGCAGGTGCGTGTGCGAGTGCGCATGCGTGTGGGCGTGCGTGTGCGCGTGGTACTCCGGGTTGATGCCTGCCATCTGCAGGCGCACCATGGGGTCGGCAGCCAGGGCAAGCCGCTCAGCCGCTTCTAGCTGTGCCGCCGCCACGCCGGGGTGCGGATGGTGCGGGTGGTGCTGCTGCGACATGGTGGTGGGCACGGATTGTTGCTGGCCGCCCGCCGGCGGGATGCCGAGCCGCTCGAGCCGCTCACGCTCCAGCTGCGAGAGCGCGCCCGGCCCGTGCCCGGGCGGGTACAGCCCGAACTGCACGGGGATGGCGCCCTGCGGCGGCGGCGGCGGCATGCCGTACCGCCGGTGCATCTCCAACCAGTGCGGGTCGAGTGCTCGCGGCCCCACGTTGTTCTTCAGCAGCTCCTCCTTCAGTCTGTCATTAAGTTCACGTTCACGTAGTTCTCGAATCTCTCTGTCACGTTTTTCACGCTCGAGGTGTTCCAGTTCCAGCCGTTCTCTCGCGCCCGCGGCGCCGTACATAGAGCTGAGCTGGTACTGGAGCATCGGGTCCATGCAATGACGCGGCAGATTGCCTGGACTAAACCCAGCGTGAGGTCGTGCGTACTCCGATAACTGACGGAGTGCAGGAGTGTCTGGGTATCCAGGTGGCCGCGGGAATCGATCGTATGGAGATGATATCGTTTCGATGGCACCTCTTGATGGCGGCTTTGTCTCTGGCTTCTCAGGTGTTGCTATCTTTCTGTGTGCCTGCTGCGCAATTTTTTCCCTTTCCTCTCTATCTCGTTCGGCTTGCTTTCTAAGTCGTTCCTCCCGTTTTCGAGCAAGTTTGGACTCTGGCACTGGTTTAAAGATGAGATCCGTTCTTGTGCACGAGTTATAATCACCACGATTCCAATGTCTGAGGAAAATGGCCGATTGAGATCTGTGACATTCGGTATCCTCAATCTTCGGTTCGGGACTCGGCCCATGTGGTATGTGCGCTGGGCTCGGGATTTCTTCCTCCTCGGGCTGTGATTGGGTTTCGAGTTTCAGTTCTGGATTCTCATCTGGCATCGGTCGCGGAGGACCTCGCAAGTGTGGATGACCATGAGGAAGCTGATGAGGGGAGCCGGGTCTAGGATGTGATCCCTGAAGTCCAGCTGCAGCCTGTGCATGTAATCGGAGACTTTCTATAGAACTTGGCCCGGGTCCTGGTGGCAGACCAAGTCCCATAGGATGACCCATCGATGGCGGTTGTATCATCAGGTGATTCGGGTTGCCAGGAAGCATTTTCGGATGATGACGCATAAGCATGGAGTCAGCTGGCGAGAGTCTCTCGGGGTGGTGTGCCAGGTGATGCGAATGGTGATGTGTGTGGTTGTGGTTGTTCAAATTGACGCTGGACGACGAGCTGGTCGTCTGAGACAGGCTCGCCGACAAGTGATGTGGAGAGTTCGAATGAGAACTACTCTTCTGTTGCGTATTAATTTTGTGCTGGATCGATTGCGACGAGCTACTCGAAGTCGAATGAGATATAGACAGCGTGTGGTTGGTACCACCGCCCACATGACTTGGCTGCTTTTCGGTGCTCGTATGCACGGCACTGTGATGACTAGTTGAATGATGGTGTGTCATCGTTGTCTCGTGCAGTTGATGTCTCTCTGTAGTTGCATTAGGATTTCTTGGATCCTCAGTACTCTCAGAAATTTCTCGAAGAGATCTCGTCGTGACTGAAGAACTAGTGCTATGACTGAGATGTGAGCTGAGCATCGTCGTGGATTCTATCGTCGATGGTTTCACTGGCTCATGGCGTCCTGCCTGGCTTACCGCAGGGTGCATCGGCGGTATTGGGTGAGGTTGGGGTAGTGGTCCATAAGGATATGGATAAGGCATCGAATACCCAGGATGCGGATGTGGGTAATATGGGTGCATAGCATGAGCCGCCGCTGCAGATAATTGAAAGATTGAAGGATGCAGCAAATGTGGGTGGTGCAGTGGCGACGCAAACGGGTGTTGGTGCTGACCAGAGTGCATGACAGGACCAGGTATTGTAGATGGTATTGATAATGGCGTAGGATTCATCAAGTTGAGCGCTGAATGCGACACTGGGGTATTCGGCTGAACGGGCGATGCTGATATTTGTCTTGGCTGCGAGGGGCTTGTCATATGCCGTGAGAACGGCGATGTTGTAGAAGATGAGTGAGAAATATGCATTGGAGCTCCATTGTGGCCTGGTTGACTCTTGATAGGTGTCGGCGTGTGCGGACTCTTCACCGGAGGCACGTGATTGGAAGATTCCGAACTGCTGCTCTGACTTGTGGAAGTAGGTGGTAGGTGAGGTTGATGTAAGAAGTCAGGCTCTTTCTTTATACTTTCAATTCTTGGACCAAGGAAAGCACTGGGCCCCATATTGGTGTTCTCATTAGTAGGTTGACTCGGAGGTCTACTATTATTTTCAACACTAGATATTGATTCTCTGTCCCTCTCAGTATTTAAATGTTGTGCTATGGCACTTCCAATAGGATATCCTGGCACTTTGACTTCTTTAAGTGATTGAAGAGGATCAACTTGTTGTGTAGACAAATTAGCTGGTACATTGTCAGGTACCTCCTGCTTGATTTTTAGATCTTGTGGCATTGATGGATCACTTTGATTGTTAGAGCTTTGTATAAGATTGCTTCCCTGTAAACTGTGGGTTGGTGGATGCTGTTGCATGAGGGGTGGCATTGAACCAGGCTTATCTAGACCAGGATGTCCTGGGTGCCCCGGATGGTTTGTATGACCATACAATGCAGTAGGCATAAACCCATAAGGTCCGATGTTAGCACCACTTCCAACAGATATTATAGGTCCTGGAGGTAGCAAGCCAGCCATAGAAGGCTGACTGAGTGGTGGAGGCATGTTTTGGACCGAAACTGGTGTTATAGAAGCTTCTGTTGATCTAATTCCAAGATTTTCTGGTCTCACTGGATGTGAAAATGAAGGTGGTCTCAAGTTGCTGCTCTGACCATCTAGCTTAGGCATAGGCTGCGTCTTCAGGTCTGTTGGCTGTTTGTCATCAACATCAGATTCTTTGTTTTCTTGTGAATTGGCTGGTGAAATTGGTTCTGTATTCAAAGTTGTAGGATGTTCCATTGGAGGCGGTGATGATCCACGTGGGTTTGTAGGTGTTGGACTCATTCTCTGTAATGAGTCTAACCGAGGGGCACTTGGAGAATCAACTTTGTTGGCTGAAGATATAGTAGCAGTAAAAATCTCAGGAGTATTTTGATTTTTCATTTCGCTGGCTTCATCTCTAGGTTCTAATTTTATCACTGTCTTTAGAGGATTCATATGTGGATTATGTTTTGAAGGATCGTTAGAGAAATTCATACTAGGTGGATAAAATGGAGGCATGCTAGATGAAAAGTCTTTTGCACTTCTTATAATTGAACTGTCTTTTGTTATATTTAAAGGATTGAAAATATTATTAGGCACATTTTCAATTTTAATACTGTGACCTAATTTTGGGTTGTATATGTGACTATCTTTCACAAAGAAGTTTGTGTTCTCCAAATTAAGTGGTTTGTTGGATTGGCTCACAGGATGTCCAGGGAAGTTGTGTGATAAAGGATCTTTTGGATAATCATCTTTTTGTAGATTCATTGTCTCATCTGTATCTATTTCTTCTTTGATTTTAATTTTCTCAATAGGATCTGTACACATTGGTGTAACTTTTGGTATAATAAGTTCAGTTTTAGGAAACATTGGATTTTGCAGTACAAGAGGTCTCGGTTCCATGTTTTCAGGTAATTTATTTGTTGTTGTATTCGGGTCTGTTTTAAGATCGAGAGCACTTCTGTCATCTTTCTCAGGAGCCAATTGGAACGGTGGAGGTAAAGGATCTTTCTCAGGTTTAATAACCGGTTCAGAGTTATTGTCATTTTTAACAGGAGGATCAGTAGATTTTGCATGCTGTTCAGGGTCAGATTCTTTATTTTGTTCAGTGTTTTCCTTGTCAGTCTTATTAAAACTAAAGTCACAAGCTTCGGGCTCAGGCTCCGGAGTCTCTGTTTCATCCATCGCAGGAAAACTGTCATTAGTGAGACTTTCAGCTGGACTATCAGGAGGTGTTACTGGCTTTTTCTTCTTCATCTGCACGTCCCCATCCAAAATACTCTCTGGCTTTGTTTCATCTGGAAGACGTTTCTTAACTTTAGAAACATCCACTTTCACACCATTTGCCACTGGGGGCTTTTTCTTGATATCTTTGCTAACCGGAGATGAAAGAACTTTTTCAGGTATTATGTTATTATTGGTATTGGTGTTGGTGTTGGTGATGGGGATGGTGTTGGTGTTGGTAGAGGTGACAGTACTTTGTACATTTACTAGGTTTGGTTTACTAGGTTTAGGCTTAGGCTTTGAATCGTTATCACTTTCATCTTGACCCTTTTTCCCATTAGGTGTAGTAGGTGTATTTTGTTCTTTAGATTTATTCCTGGTTCTCATTCTGCTTGGTGAGTCTTCAGGGTTATCTGGTCTTACATTATCAACTTTAGCTAAATCACCAGCATCTCTAGAATCACTATCTTCTTCAGAGTTTTCATCTTCTGTAACTGAACTCATCTCGCCTGCTTCTTTAGGATTAGGTGAGGGCCTTGAACCATTGGTATCTGGTACTGTAGGTGTAGCTTCTGGGGTCTGTTCTTTGGGAGTACCGGCACGGGAATTCCGTGTATTACGAACACGTCTCAGTGATGCCTGACGTCGTCTTCTGTGTGGCCTATTGCTACTAGCACCAGGAGTCTTTTTCCACAGATAATAGAACTCAACTAACTCAGCAGTGTCTTTGTGAGGCAATAGGTCCTTTCTAATTTTAAAGAAATTCTTACCGAATTGACGAATTCCTTTGACAAATCTTTTAGTTTCTTCCTCTGTCCACTTTTTCTCAATTCCTTTGGGCACTGGACACTTGACAAGAGCTTGTAGAGCACGACCGGGGTCGTAGCCCGAGTCATGGAGTACATCCAGAGCGTTTATAGTGGTGTCGTCACGACTGGCGGCGACACAGCCGTCGTCCGGGGAGCCCCCGTCACACATACCAGCGAATGCTGCCATGGAGCGTGCCGCTCGCAAGTACATCACCAGATCTCGGTCTGTGGCCTGCGCGGGCAGCCAGCGGAGCTCTTCACCTCCGGGACACGGTTCGTCAGGTCCAAGCGGCCCGTTCGTCCGCATATCAGGCAGACAGGCGTAAATATCTTTCTCCTTCACGGGTTGGTTCGGTGTTCCCACTTGAACCTCCCCCTGATTCTGGGCCATGGTTCGTGCCAAATGGTCTATTTACACTGGGCACTTTTCCTTGCTCACATATCACAAATATCACTTGGGTTTACATGTTGTTCAGTTATAATTTAAGATCAACCAGTCAGTGTAATCTTTTAGATGTTTATTTGCTGGTCCGTAAAGCAGTAAGTATGCCAATATACATAATTATTACTTCTAATGGCCACCATTACACGATGCATTGTGCTTCATTTTATGAACTTATATGATACACACGTAATAAAAGTTGTTGGTTCACTTAAGTATATCATAAAAATAAGTCTTTTGAGTCAGTATTTACGCAAATTTTACTGTTATTTTAGTAAATGCTATCTACATGCTAGCCTTTTGTTTAGCTTCGCCTTTCTTTGGATCACCATAGACAAACTTTAATTCTATAAAATGGCTGCCACGAAAGGATATTTTTGCGGTTCGTTTCAATTCAAGCAGCATAAAATTTCCAAAAACTGTGGAATTTTGAAACCCTTTTTTAGAAACACAATTATAGTATCCCTTTTATAATACTTGTTTGTAAGCGATCATATGATATTCGATTTAAGGATCCGATTTGATCCGTCATTAAGTTGATAAATATCATTTGATTAAGATTTTTTAATGGGAAATGGAACGAATTAAATAAAATGAAATAATAAAAAAAACGATTGTCTATGTAAGTAAATGTTTATAGTTTCAGAAAAAATAAAAAATAAAAAATTTTATTACGAAGTGCTAAAGTGGAAAGAGTGCATATCCGGACCGTGACCAATGTAAATAACGAAACTTCGTATTCTACAAATTCCTGATTTTCTAAAATTATTATCGATGACTGGCGCAGCACTAATGTTTTACGATTATAAATTGCGTTCCAGCCATCCAGCTGATTTTTTTACCATATCAATGCATCACAATGATTGAAGTGAACAAGTGAAATATGTCAGTCCTTTTCTTTTTTATCAAAAATAACAATGTGTGAAAGAGGAGGAGAAGACTCTTTTGCACAGGGAATTCGATAGCTGTCAATAGTGCTAAGTTGTTTATTTAATAGTATTGTAATCACAGCCTACGGGGATTTCACTGATTACTAGGATTATCCCGGATTTAGTTCACTATTCAAAGTAAAAATACACACAAGAACATGTCTTCGGATGAGTCTGATGATGAACCGCTATCAGTTATAGCGGCAAACAAGAAATTAGTCCCAGAACAATATGACGAGGTCTCATCAGATTCCTCGGAGTCTCCAAATAAGAAGAAAAAGAAGTTACCACCACCCAAACGGTTCTCAGCCACGATAAAGCTTCAAAGTAAGAAGACTGGTCGTCAACTGCCGATAGTGGAGCGGCCAACGGACGTGTGGCTCTACCTAAAAGATCTTAATCCTTCGGGACCTTACAGTTGCTTACTTTGCCCAGATTGGTTCATAAACAGAGCGAAAATCGTTATGCATTACGTTCTAAATCATAAGAAAGATTTCTGTGGTATTTGTAGGTAAGTAATAACATTCTGATTGTTAAGGCAAATTAATCAGTACAGTTTTTGTTCAAATTAATTTAGATTTATAAGCTACATTAACTATTTTACATTAACCTTTAACTATTTTAGATACTTTGTACCTGACAGAGAAGCTTGGTCTAAACATGTGAAGTTTCACACTCCCTGGCCATGCTCTCAATGTGTTGAGAATTTTGAAACCGAGGCAGATCTCCGGCTTCATCTCAAGTCTCAGCATAATCTTGTGCATTGTCGACTGTGTCACTTCCGTGTACTTGATGGAGAACTGTACCATTCACATTTGTTCCAAAAACACACTGTCTCCAATGTAGCAAATAAAGATGAAGAAAATCTTTGGGAGTTAGAATATGATGGCACCTCAAACTTCCTCTGTTTACTGTGTAATAAATCTACCAACTCAACTAGAACATTCTTCAACCATTTTATGGGGTATCACCATTTTACCATAAAATGTTTCACAGCTCTGTTGTCAGGAAGAGATATACCATTCTTAGTTTATGGTGCTGATCTCAGAGCGGAATTTGTTGAAGAACAACTGAAGCATCATGAGAGATATGGCTATGTTGACTCGGGGCTCAAGCCTGTTGAATCTGCTATAGAGGTTGACTCAAATGAAACTAGAGAATTAATCAAAGAAATATATTTACCAGAAATTAAACAAGAAGTGGAGACAGCTGATGATGCCAAAAATGATGATGGAACTGAAAAGACAAAAGATGATCAAAATGATGTTTACAAAAGCTACAATGGTATTGATGATTTTGATGTTACATTAACGGAACTGATAGTAGTACAGAAATGTTACCAAGATTACATTAGTGACGTACTGTCAGATATTAATTCTAAATCATTTTTTGAATACTCGGAAGTTGATTATGATAAGCTTTCAACTGAAGTACCAATGGATATAGTTTGCACACTGTGCAGTGTTCGGTATAGCACTTTGTCAAATTTCACCACTCATATGTTCAAGATGCATTGTATAAAGTCTTTGCCAATATTTTCCTGTAGAATTTGTGCCACTACCTTTGAGTCCCAACAGGATCTTGACACTCATATATCAAGGGAGTTAGGGGAATTTGAGGATCTATGGATATGCCAGTTTTGTGATAAAGAGTTTGACGACAGGGAGAATACGCGGCGACATCTGACAGAACATTGGGAGGATGTAGAATATGACAACTGTTTCAGTCCACATTTAGGTTTCAAATGTCGGTATTGTCCGACTCTGTTTTGGCACGAAACGGACAGGGAGACGCATCAAGTGCGCGCGCATTACTTCAACCATAAAGATGCGTACTACAAGTGTGAGAGCTGCAATGAAACATTTAGTGATGAGGTAATTATTGAAAAAATTAATATTCCTTTTTTCATCCTCTGAAGGCAACAGTTTAAAGTTTCAAGAAAGGCCTTTTTAGTGTTTGGAGAGTTCACTAGTTTATAGTAATTGATATTCATACATAAATAAAAGTCACGTCTTTTTGACTAGGCAGGAACTGAATCTCACCGGCACCATCCTTACATTTGTCACGTCTAGCAGCAATAGGTAGGTAGAGAAGTATTAACTTCTCTAAATAATTATACTAACAATATTAATACCTCCAGGTCTGGTTTGTCCACCACCACTTAGAGAAGCACGGCACTCCTGAGAAGACACCGCTTTACCTCCTAAAGTGTTCCCTCTGTTGCGTGGTGATGCCAAGTATCGAGGAGATGAGAGCACACTTCAACTGTGACCATGCTGAAGCTAGAAAGGTGTTCTGTTCGTTGGACTCCTGCCAGTACAAGCCTTTGAGCCATAGGAAGTCGTTTAAGCTTCACGTGCGGGTGAGATGGAGATTTTTATTTATTTAATGTGCTTGCATATAATTTTGAACCTTTCTGTGTTCTGGCTTGATCTCAGCAACATTTGGTCACTACACCAGTGTACTGGATTGTTCAATTTAGCTTATCGTAGCCCATTATTGGCTGCCCCTAAATTGTCCCGAATTTTTTATCATTCTATCGACGATAAGACAATCTTCATTTAAAAAAAAAAAACTGTCCACCTTTCAAACTTGGTTTGGACGTTGTTACCAAGTCTTTGGCCACCGGCACTAAAGCCAAAGAGAATCTACGTTCTTTAACTTTTTACCCTCTTATACCAGACGATGCACTCATCTCGCTCGACACGTGCGGACCGCGCAGTGGACTGCGTAGTGTGTGGCCGCGAGTTCAGCAGCTCGCGGGCGTGTGGCGCGCACACGGCGCAGGCGCACGGCCCCGGCAAGTTCAAGTGCAAGCTGTGCAGGGAGATACTGCATACTATGGACGAGAGGTGAGCTTTATGGACACTTTGACCATGGTTTGTTTTCCAGTTTTCCACTAAAGAGTTGATGGGCGGAGCTTAGGGGAAATCGACCAATGACATTGGTTGAAATCTAAATCGCGCTCTCGTCGCTCTCGTAATTGGTCGAATCTTTCTAGTGCTTTGGTGGAAATCGGACTTTAGCCACGTTTTATTATACTAATATTATAAAGAGGTAAAATTTGTTTGTAATTTTGTAAGGGTGTATGTAAGGGTAATCTCCAGAAATAATGATCCAATTCTAAAAATTCGCTGGCAGAAAGCTGCATTATTCGTGGGTGCTATTAATTATATTTATATCATGTATATTAGCCGAGCTATCACAATTTTTGCAGAAGAAGTCGCGGGCGAAGTGCTAGTTGGTTGATAAAATGAGCTGATTTCTAATTTGAATCCACCTGGATTTTAGTTTTTAAGACTATCACGCGAAGTACGCTTTCATACAGGTTTCTAAATCCAGCGCTCTTTAATGCAGCACAATCAGTTGATTTATTGGTGACATTGAATAATAAACTTTGTTAGCCCTATCATAACATACAAAATTGTTCAAATAGCAGAAAACCTTGGGCTTTATGTTATACTTTATGCTGCTGACAATAAAGTCTAAATTATCTTCGTTTCAGAAAACTCCACTACCTAATAAGTCACCCGGGGCAGCATCCGTTCGCGTGCCCGGACTGCGGCAAGTCGTTCCAGTACAAGTCGTCACTGTACATGCACAAACAGGACCATCTGCCGAACAAGCAGAACTATACGTGTACGTACTGTGGGAAGACTTTCTTGGTAAGTCGCTATTCTGAGAATCTTATTTGTTTATGTTCTAAGGTAGACTTAGCATAAAGTTCACACAGGATTATATGGAAGACTTACAGCTAAATAAAACGGAAATAAATAGTTATTAGTTTTACATGCAGGAAGATGCTTGAGTAAGTTCAAGTTTTTCTACTATAATGTGCTTAATTTGTTTTCATCGTAAGGTAGACTGGTAGAAAATGCTTAAGGCTTTAAGTTCGCCTTGGTACCGTTATTTTTACTTGTACATAAAGTTTAAATAAATAAGTGAATATTTTAAGCAATGCAATCTCTTGCATATCCTGGACAGACATACGAGTACGTACCGCTATGAGCTCATAATTTAATCGTACAACTCCAAAAAATATATCTTGAGTTATATACTTGTAAAGGACATTAGGGAAGGACTTCATTTAAATTTATATCATCAGCTCGTGAACCTAACTTACACTAACATAAGGTTCACATTACAGAAACGTGATTCATTCCGTGAACACGTCCAAATCCACGAGGGACCACGGCACGCGTGTTCTTACTGCCCGATGCGCTTCGTGCAGCGATCCAACATGTTACGTCACGAGCGCAGACATACTGGCGAGAGGCCTTACGCCTGCCCGCACTGCCCCCGCACCTTCGCCGACAAAGGAGCCTGTAACTCGCACACCAGGTCACCATTCTATTTGATTTAAATACTTGATTTACATACTTATGCACTCATTGATATATAATGTAAAACTGATTTATGTTTGTCACTTCACTATCTCAGGTTCAGTTGAAAACAGCGTCGGGCACTAGTTGTCCGTCATACTCAGCCATGGGACACTATAATAAAAAATGTTTTTTTGTTTAGATTTTATTTTTGTTTTATATTGTGTGCACTTGTGGCCTGTGTCACGTAAACATATTTTATTTCTCTTTTTTTTGTTGATATTGTACTGGGGGTGGATTTCTCCAATTAAACTGAACTCGATCAGCACTAAACAAAGTTTAAGTCCTGCCAGTGTTATTCCATAACAATGGTGACATTCAAGTTACAACTTTTGAACCCAGTTTACTAATTGTGCTGAACACGTAGTTTCATTTGTGCAATTGGCCCTAAGTATCTGACTGCTCGGATCAGCCTACTCGCATATACAATTATAAAGAAAAAACATAATAAAAAAAACAATTGGTTGTTTCATACAATAATGCCAAAATTTATTTGCATTATTGTATGAAATAACCAATTGTCTTTACCAATGTTTATGAAAGACCTGCTTTTTTCACCATTTCAGAGTTAGCCCATGAATTAAAATGATTAAATATTGAATCTTCAATAATTGAGGTTGTTTAATTTGCAGGACCCATCTAAAGAATGCATCTTACGCGTGTATGTACTGCGGCAAGACGTTTGTGCAGAAGTCCAAGCTCACGTATCACATCAGGAAACATACGGGAGAAAGTAAGTACTAATCGGAATCTTCCCGAAAAGTCATTATTGCCCTTCTCTATCTTACTTGGAGTGGTTTTTTTTTTTCCATTCTTCCCTGTCAGTCGTCACGCTATCATTTACTCCTTTTTCCTTCATATTATTATCATTCCTCACACAATTATAGATGCAAAACGGGTTTTAAACGTTTTAAACCATTTGGTTTTAAACCGTCTTTTTGGTTTAAAACGATTTAAAACCACAATTAGCGGTTTAATGGTTTAAAATGTTTTTGTTTTGTTTTTATTGTGTGCACTTGTGGCATGTGCCAAATAAATGTATTTTCTTCTTTTTCTTTTTTCTTCTCTCTCATACCCTCCGTTACGATTTTTGTAGCAAATTTCAAAATAAAAATACGGCATTGCCGTTATATTTTAATAAACACGCATTCATGATTGTTTTCAGTCTGTCTAATCCTAAAAAGTAGTATAAGTATGATATATGACTTCACATATAATAATATGTATTATTAAAAATGCTACATGATTTCAATTAGCCTTTTAAAATAATTTATAATCAATGTACTGCCCACGTGGTCGTGGTTTTAAACCAATTTAAAACCGGTTTTAAACCACGGATTTTGGTTTAAAACGGTTTATTTACAACTATACACACAATCCATCCATCTTTCCTTTGGTCCGTTACATTACAACTCGCTAATTGAAGTACAGAAATTAACATCTTCAGTAAAACACAATCCCTGAATTCGCCCGCCGCTTCTAAGTTAATAAGCTACTCTTCCTCAAGAGTTCTCTATACAGGGTAGATACGTTCAACGGGGCACTAAGGGGAACCACCTTAACCGTTGCAGCTACACGAAATTGGTCTTAGGAGCCTATCCATAATTTTTCGTGAAATTTCGATCACCATTCACAGATTTTCAAAAAAAATTACAGTTAGCAAGAAAATGGCCATTTTATACAAAACATTTTTTTGATGCCAATCGATCCTGTTTCTAATACTGATCAAAAAGTTCTGTAGGACCAACCCAGGTTAGAATACTTACTGCCCCGTGGAACGTATCCATCCTGTATATTGTTGATGGAAAATCTCAGCTTCGTCTTGTCTAAGAAGAAATCTCCCCAGCAGGTGCTGATTTGTTCTACCTTTGCTTTCAGACCTGGAAACGTGCACCGTGTGTTCGAAGTTGTTCACGAGCGCGTGCTCGCTGCGTGAACATATGAAGATACACGGACCTAAAAAGGATCAAATCAAGTGTCCGCTATGTGGTGAGTTCACGATTTCTTTTACCCTTTCGGTACTCAGTGACCAGCATATGGGTCCAACAATAATTCATCACTACATAGTATAAAGCAAAGTCGCTTCCCGCTGTCTGTCCTTATGTATGCTTAGATCTTTAAAACTACGCAACGGATTTTGATGCGGTTTTTTTTAATAGATAGAGTGATTCAAGAGGAAGGTTTATATGTATATTGCAGCCGTGCGAAGCCGGTGCGGGACGCTAGTTATATATAAAAAAGGTAATTTTAAAATACAAGTAATTTATAGCTAATTATAACGAAGACGGATACGGGTTGTGGGCACACGAATGAATTATTGTTGAACCCATATGCTGGGTGCTGGGCACCGAAAGGCTTAAACTGCTGTGGTTCCCAACCTTTCTTGGACCAGGGATCACTTTGCTGTCTTTATTGTTAGCAGGGGCCTTAAGGTCCTATATAAACATGGACACCGACAGGATTATATCTAGGGGGGTGAATCTTTAACTCATAAAATGCAAATATTGGAAAATGAGATGATAACCATTAGAATTAAGATAGTGAAAGATGCAAGAGCGATTGCAGTGAGCTCGACAAATTTTGCAATCATTATAAGTTAGTAGATTTATGCAGAAATGCTTATGAATCTTGCAAGAGCGAGCCAGCAAGCTCAAAAAAATTTAGCAGCTTGCCTCTGATAGGTTTTCAATTAGGTTGGGTTGAGCTTCTTCTGTGCAAGTTAAAAAGTACGAATAATATTTTAACTTTTCGCGGACCTTATTTGAAGCTCGTGCGGATCACTGGAGGTCCGCAGACTATAGGTTGGGAACCAATGCTTTAAACAAATGAAGCAAATTAAATGTAAAATATTCCTTCGGAACCCACAGTAGGGTCACAGGCCTCTTCTCTTTGAGACGGTCACGGGCTTGGGCCCGTGACCCGGTTGGTGGATGTCAGCAGGGGCGTGCCGTCCATAGAGGCAATTAGGCCTAGCCTACCTTATCAATCCTATCATAAACGCCAACTCAAGTGCAATTATTATACCTTTGTAATAAAAATTATTTTAAAAGTTAAAACTCCTGTTATAACACTTATAGCAACTTGTCGCGCCCGTGTGACGTAACACTAACACAATACTGTGAGCTAACCTCGCGTCGTCAATTGTAAGGCGAAATCGGTTGTAGAGTATTTTTGATTCATAAATTTACGCACACTGGTGCATATTTTCGTGTGTATAAACGGCACACATGTCTAGATAATAGGCGTGTCTCCCGGGAAAGGAGACGGCCTGTGATTGGTTAAATAGATTAACATGAATGAAGATCAGAGTTGCCATTTGTAGAAATTAAACCGAAATTCCGGCGAATTCGAGAAACAGACTACACACAAACACGATAGTTTTTAATGACTACTATAACCAGTTAAAAAAATAGGGTGGTATTTTTGAATTTATACCTAAAAAATAGCAAAAGGCCTATAAAAATAATTAAAAACTATATGAATTTTATTTTTCGCTTTGATTTTCGGGGAGTTTTTAAAATAAGTATGACAAGCACGTGCTGTCAGACTCAGTATTATCCGGCAAAATTTTGTTAACAGATTTTACATATGATTTAGGTATGACAATGATGCAATTTAATTTGGAAGTGTTTTTTTTAACAAATTACGAATTAATTTTTTCCTAGTCACGCCATTATTATTTCATGTGACAAGCAAATTTAAATGCGATTTTGAATGTTATCATATCTTACCAAGTTAAACCTTATCAGTTATTCGTTTTGAAACGAACATTAATGTAAATATTATATGTTGTTTAGTATTTGTTTATTTACTTAAAAATGGTGTTCTGTTGTGATACTTGCGCAGAAAATGTGTGTTTGTTAGAAGTTAAAAGCAGTAAGTTTTCGCAATTATCGTTTAATGATAAGATTCTTGTAGTGTCGAAAGGTAGATGTACACCCGAATTACGAGAATTAATCCAAAAATCTGATAATTCAGCTCGTACCCGCCATTTCAAACCTCAAAATTATGCAACATTCAGCTGGCTATGTGGTTGTATACACACAAATAAATTATTTTGTTTTCCGTGCATTTTGTTTAATACTTCCAGTAAGTGGAGTGAGGGGTACATTGATTTGCATAATTTTCATTCCTCGGCAAAAAAGCATGACCTATCAGAAAAACATCTAGAGGCTTGCTTAAAGTTAAATACATTTGGTAAATCACGTATTGAAACTAGTATTAACGGCCAGTTAAGGTTAGATATAGAAAAGCATAATTCTAAAGTAGATAGGAATAGAAATATTTTTCAAAGACTGATCGATGTTGTATGCTTTCTGGGAAAACAAGAATTAGCTTTTCGCGGCCACGATGAATCACCATCATCACTGAATAGAGGTAATTATTTAGAAACAGTAGATTTATTAGCAAAGTATGATGGAGCTTTAGAAACCCACTTACAAAATGCAAGTACCGCATTCACGGGCATGTCGAACAGAACGCAAAATGATTTGATCTCGAGCGTTGCATCTGTGATGACTGATTACGTTAGAGACGAAATTAAAAAGTCCGATTATGTTGCTGTCATGGTGGATGAAACACCGGACATAAGCGGCCGAGAACAATTAGTTCTGATTTTAAGATATTTTCGTGATTCCGAAGTAGTGGATCGATTTATTAAATACGTAGATGTCAGCGCGGATCGCACCGCTGTAGCTTTAAGTTCTCTAATTTTGGAAACTTTAGGAGATTTAGATTGTCATTCTAAATTAATTGCACAAACTTATGACGGGGCAGCAGTATTATCATCTGAAATTAACGGCGTGCAGGCTTTGGTGAGGCAAAAATGTCCGCAAGCTATGTATGTTTGGTGTTCCGCACATGTATTAAATTTAGTTTTATCGAAATCTTTTGAACGGGTTCCTGAAACAAAACGCTTCTTTAGTATAATAAAATCCATTGCGGTTTTTTTTCACACTAGTACGAAACGAATGGCGTACTATAACGACTTTGCCGTTATGAAAAAGCTGCCTCGTGTCGCCGAAACAAGGTGGACATATCACTCGCGCACGTTAAATATAATTAATAACGAGTCCACACACCTCCTTCAGTTGTTTGAGGAAATGAATGAAAATACACAACACTGGGATGGTGATACATTGTCACAAGTCACTTCATTTTTATTTAACATGAAAGAATTTGAATTTAATTTTTTTTTAAAAACATTCGCGGATATTTTTGCTGAAACCGATATTTTATACGATATCATACAGAAAAAAACTTGTGACATCGCGTATTGTGTTAAAAAGATAAAACAATTCGAGTCATTTTTAGCTCGTTACAGAGACAGGTTCGAGATCAATTATGATGCAACTGCCCTCATAACCGGACCACCCAAAAGAAAGCGCAATGTCGATGATGTAAAAATACACTATCGGCGAATTTTTACCGAAATAATTGATAATGTACTCAGCGAATTAAGAAATCGTTATCTGAATATTAAAAATTTGAAATTCTTTGAGTTACTTTCTTGTGAGAATTTTAGTAAATATAGTGAACAATTCCCTGAAAAGGAAATCAGAGAGTTCACTAATACATATCAGGCAAATTTTAATTTTGATAGATTAAAAAACGAATTGCGCTGTATTTATAGATCGCCTGAATTTGCGAATTGTAGCATATACAGTATCATTCAAAATTTGTATAAAAGTAATTTAGATAAAGTTTTTTCAGAAGTTTTACGTTTGGCGAAGTTTATTGTTACTATCCCAGCAAGCAGCGCATCGGCAGAACGTTCATTTTCGTCCTTAAAACGAATCCACACCTATCTAAGAAACACACAAAGTCAGCAACGACTCACAAATCTATCTTTAATTTCTATAGAGAAAGAATTAATGGTCGAACTACGACGCAAGACTAATTTTTATGACGAGGTCTTAAAATCATATTTGAAAAAAAACGGTAGGCGCGCAGATTTAACTTATAAATGAGTTGATTTTTCACTGATTTAAAACCCGTAATTAATTTATTAAATATATTTATACATGCGAATCACATGAAATAGGGCCTTAACAGGCCGCTTCGGATATCTTGCAAGTGACGTGTTCTGTAACTATCACCCACCCACTTGGATTAGATATTTGAGGTGGCCGAATCTTTCTTCTGTTTGCATCGTCAGAAAATAGTGATTTGAACCTTGAATAAAGTGGTGAGTTCTTGTATTTATAACTTTTGTTTTTACAGGCTGATTTTCAATTTTTTTTTTTTTTTTTTTTCATTTTCAATTTTTTTTTTTTTTTTTTTTTTTTTGTTACCGATACCCGCGATATATGTGCGTGGCGGTGGCCTACCCTCCGTGGTGAACCACTGCACGCCACTGGATGTCAGATGTCTTCCAAGGCTTCTAAGACATTCCGATTTGCGCACGACGTTTTCTTTTACCGTTTTGACAGCAGTGGTGATGAAATATGTTACTCAAAGTGAATTGCCTGTCATTATCGTCTTTCTGTCCTTGTCCCATGTTACTTGGGGTCGGCGCAACACGTTTTTTTTTCTTCCTCATAAAAGTGCCTGTCAAAAAAAAAACTTGGGGTTCCCAGATTCGTAAATAAGATTTCCGGAGAAATATACCGAGTACTTAAAGAATATTCCAGACATTTCTTCTTTTGAATTTTGCAGCAGGATTCTGCGATTTTTTACCACTATATTAATAGAGAAAGGTTTGTCGCAGAACATTATCGGGTGCTTAAAATATAAATCATAAACACTACATACATTACCTATGTAAGTGATTCCGTTAATTCCTATGTTGATTTCATTAAAACTATGTTAATTTTATCATTATTGGAATTCCCGGACGTCTTAGAACTTCCCGCGCATTTCAGACACTGAGTTAAAATTCCGACATTGTTCGGAAAATTCCGGACGTATGGCAACCCTACATAAACCCCACATATTTACCTGCTCGTTATCTTCCAGACCGCACGTACCAAGACGAGCGCTACATGCTACGCCACCTGCGTACGTCACACACACACGCGAAGCACCCCTGTCCCATCTGCAACAAGATGCTGACCAGCACCGCAGGGCTCCGCCACCACGTCATCACTCACAGTACTTTGAAGACTATCAGGGTAAGTAGATAAGACAGTAATAATATTTAGGGTGAATTTCACCAATCCAAGAATCCAAGCATATCTTAACCGCGCTTTAGAGCTATCAATGTCATAATTGTTATGGAATATTGACAGTGACAGCTGTGATGTTCTGATCGCGTTCAGTTGCATTGGTGCAATACAAAATTTTAGATTGAATATGGTTTTGAGTTGGCGGTTAAGACCGTCGCACCTCTGAGCTCTAAAAGCGCAAACAAGAGTGGTTTCTATATAATAAATTGCAGCATTGTATCTATTAAAATACGAGTCGAAAATAAATAATCTTAACTGCGTTACTCCGCGTTGATGCGGTTTTTTTTTTTACTTTATTTCAAGCATTATCAGTGCTATGTGCAAGTTACTCAGTCTGTATGGAAAACATTAAAAATACGTAATATTGTTCATACTAACCTTCGTTCGTTTCCTTGTTCCAGTGCAAACTATGCCCAAAAGAGTACTCAGTGAAAAGAACAATGCTGAAACATTTCCGACGTCGGCATGGCTTCAAGGGTACGGAAGCGAACATCAAAGACTTTTACACTAGGCTAGACCCTAGAGAGTGTAACCTCGGCCTCGACGAGCCTATCATGATCAGCATATTCGGACCTCCAGCAAAGAAACCGATGGACGAACTATTAGTAGCAGATTACGTCACACTTACTAACATAGAAAAGCCAACAAAAGAAAATGGAGAGAAAGAGACAGAAAATAAACAAAACACACTGTCAGAGAACTCTCTGTCAGAACATCCCAGAGAGACAGACAAGGATGGAGATAGAATTGTAACAGAGGAAAGGCAAATAGTTATAAAGATTGAAGCTCAAGATCCAGGTGTACACACTGAAGGGGAGCTGGAACCTACTGACTTTGTTAGCGTTAAAATTGAACCAATGGATGATGAGCATGGTGAATAACATAACAACACAAGTTATCATCGCTTAGTTGGCAAAACTCCAAATAAAACTCCAATAAACTGCAAAATATACTGTATGTTCAATATTACAACTGTAAATAACTGTACTATGCCATAGAAAGTTCTTAAAATTATTTAATAGAGTATGAAAAGTCTCAATAAATTCACTCTTAATGGTGATTTCAGCTTGTTAACAAGTTACTTGATGTGTTGTCGTAGTCATCTTTGGTCTAGTGGTTGCATCTTCGGGCGAATTGTTATTGGGTTTTTCCATCAGGTATTTCTCAGTAGCAGCCATTGAGTCTGGATTTGTACCCGGTTGATGGCGATAGGCTCGCTCCCTATTACATGGGATTTCAATATAACTGGCGAGATGTGGGTGTACTATTAGGTACACCTCTGTCTTGCCCGTCGGGGATTACAGGCGTGATGTTATGTATGTTATGTTAACACGTTACTTTTGAGTAGCGTCGTAGAATTAATAGAAAAAACTAATAGTAAATGTTCTTCTAGACAAATTATTAACTGTATTATAGTATTTAAGACATGTTTTTTAAGTCATTAATTTTAAAGTAAATGCTTTAATCGCTAGTTTAGAATTTAATATTATAGTTACGATAAGTTTGACGTTGTCATTCTTTAATAAAGCAATTTCTTTTGTTCAGAATGTATTTTATTTGAAATATGTCTTGCTTCACATCTCGAAGTCCTGAAACCTTGTTACTCCGATGGAATCGAATTGATGAACCAACATCTTCTGAAGTTTGCTTGTTACCGGATTTGAGATGCCATTCGGGCATGGAAACTCGTGGAATTATAAATAGAGGGAACTTGGGAGAAAGGCTGACCATAGTGACCATGGAGGTCTGCAGACTAAGAGTAAGCGGGACAAGACATACATGCAAGAGATCATTTAAATAACAATAACATTAAGCTCTGGAACGCGCTCCAATCAGCTGTTAAACAGGAAGTGTCAGTTCGACAGTTATGACTTATTATGTTTTAGACTTTGACCTGTAGATTATTACCATTTTTTCTATTAAATAAGCTTTTATAAATTACGTAATGGCGTAAACATTGAACCATATACTTAATTACATTACCCAGTGTCAATTCCGTGTAAATAGAAACATGTATAACCCGTCGGTAACAGTTAGAAGGATCGATGTTTTGATCCGTATTATGGGCCATCGTAAAGTAATATTAGCGGCAAATCCTGTGAGATGTTATTCTAGTGAAGATAAAGTGACTATAGGAGATGTCAGCAAGGACATCAAGAACCCTAAAAAGATTGAATATGTGCCTCGAAAGTACCGTAAGTGATTGCCTTGAAACTTTAGTTTATAACCTAAAAATATTTGATTAAACCATGTTTCTGTAGTTAATTGTTGAATAAAACCTTTAAAAACACCAGTAAGTACTCATTTTTTGTCTCGGTTTTTGTGCGGCGGGAATGGTTTCAAATTGGAACAAATTTTTATAATTGAAATATAATTTTTTTAAAGTTTATATTTTATCATAACCAGACAATACTGAGCCGAAACCTGAAAAAAATCACATACTTCCAAATAATAATAAACAAAACAATTTAACAATAAAACAATAAATTAAGAATTAAGTTCGTCTGGTTATAAAATTATATTATTTGCAAGTTTCTCATTACAGTGACAATAGAAGATACAGAAATTAAAGCTTTATCACAGAGTACGCTAAGGAACCTAAGATGGATGATGCAGAAGGATTTACTAGGCCAAGACATGTTCCTACTGGGCAGGCCTGGGCCGAGCAGGTAATACATACTATAATGAATTAAAACCTCTTACAATCTTGTTTGTGTAATGGAATGCTGTATCATTCCATTTCTATAATTTAGATAATGTATTCCTGAAAGCCTAAGGTTTGATCATATCATATAATTATCATTAACACCATCATGTGTATGCAAAGACTGGGAAAGGAGGAAATGATACTGTGATGTCTGACAGTGGAGAATGGAAGAAGAAAACGTTGTGCCAACCCCAAATAGAATGGGATGAGGGCAGGAAGATGATGATGTGTATGCAAAGACATATTATTGTACAACACAACTTTAATTATATTTTATAGATATTTGAAGGAATACAAAATATTTAACATATCACAGTTAAGAAACTGCCAATTATTAATTCATTAATGTTTTGATATCAAGTCTCAATCTTTATAACATGATAGCATAAGTAAGGACTTTGCACTTTGCATCGTGTAACATGAACATATATCAATGTTTGCCAAAAATTTTAACACTGCTATGTGGCATGTTTTAGCAATGAGGAAGAATAAGAAAGTCAGTAGAATTTGTCAGTGTAACGTTGTGAAGAGATGAATTAATACTTAAGTAGTATATTAAACTATCTGCAGTTTTTAATTCCTAAGGCTAACATTAGTTGGCTTGAAACCTACTGACTGTATTAAAGTCTCTCTCTCTTTATCTAAACCTATTTCGAATTTATAATTTTAACTGTTACTGCTGGGCCATCCTAGAATCACGTGAGGCTTTTTAGGCCACTTTTCTAGCCCCCCCCCCCCTCCTTGGTGATACGTCGTGAGGTTTTATACTTCCTCCCCTCCAAACATCATGTGTATTTTTATTATGGAAAAGATCAGATGTTTTAGATAAAAGTTGTTTGCTTGGGTTTTTAGACAAAAATGCGTGCTAGAATTTTTAATTTGTTATTGGTAAAAAATATTTTAGACATCACACACTAAATTCTTGTTTTTCGTCCCATGAAGAAAATACAAGTGAATCTCATATTATCGTGATTAATCGTGATTTTTTTCTGTCCCCCTCCTATTCAAACCTCACGTGATTAATGGACGACCCCTTAACCAAGCATTAAAAATACAAAAGTGCCGTGTACACATTCCTATCATGAGTAGGTAGAGATGTCTTCCAGGCACCAGCTACGTCTCTTCTTACTTCCTCTCTTAATTTTAATGATAAGTAACCAATAGAGTCCACATTATGTGCAACTTAAAATCGTCAAAATATGCAAAAAAAGTTCCAAAATATGCAACATAAAATTGAAATAAGTACCACAAAGAAATGTTTTTTTTTTTCGGAAATATGCATTATCTTGAAAAACAGCCCTAATATGCAAATGCAAATATGCATTTGCTTTTAATCCGGTCCCAGTAATCAACTAAATAACTCTTTTAGGAGGAAAGTAGCTCTTCAGTACCTGGAGCTGACACAGAGAGAGTTGGAGTATGTGGCTCTATCACGGGACACCACAGAAGCCGACCTCAAACAGAGGAGAGAGATCCAGAGCTCCACGGCCACGTATTTTGATCAGGTAATCTCCTTATTTGTGCCCGGTTCATGGCAATAGGCTCGCCCGCTAATACATAGGACTTAAACATGACTGGTGAAATGTAGGTGTACTATCAGGTACACCTCTGCCTAACCCTACGGGGATTACAGGCGTGATGGTATGTTATGTATAATGGCTGTTTTCGCTATAAGGGATATCTAAATTAATGTCTAAATCCCCCAATAAAAGTAAAGTCAAAATGAGTTCAATGTAAATCCCTCCCTTAATAAATTGGGTTGGGACATACCACTAACATTTTTTTATCCCATAGAGTGCAGTCCGCGCAGCAGTAGAAGGCCGAGTACTCGTCCTAGAAGGAATAGAGAAAGCAGAACGGAATGTGTTGCCAGTGCTAAATAATTTGCTGGAAAACAGGGAGATGCACTTAGAAGACGGACGGTTTTTGGTTCCAGCATCTAGATACGATAAATTGTTAGAGGTAATATTGATTTTATTTATTTTATTAACGGTCACACTGCGTTTCTATACCGCTTATGTGACACTTAGGCCTAAAACTGCGTTAAGCGGGCACCCGCGCGGTTTCATAGAAAAGTGCTCCGTCGCGGGGACCCGCGCGGGCGTCCGTCACGGGGAGGCGCGCCCCGCACCCACGCAACGGGGCCCGCCTCCGTGCGACGGAACCCGTCGCGGGGGCACGCGCGGTGCCCGCCAGCGGTAACACGCACGGGCTTATTCAGTCAATAACGCTAGGTGATACGGGTCGCATGCACGCTCGGAGAAAATCAAGGACAATGTCTGTCGATACAGAAAGGGTAATTGTGGAAGTGCAATGTCACCCTGCCATATGGGACCAGGCGAATGAACCGTGACGGGTCTCCGTGACGGGGACCGCCCGCTTAACGCAGTTTCAGGCCTTAGAATTAAGTTTCGGGTTTACTTACGGTTTTGGTAAATTCTAAATAAAATGGGTATTTTAAAGTTAAACTTTTAAGCATTATCAGCCGATAATGTTCCCACTGCTGGGACAGGGAGTGGGCTGCAATCCACTACGCGGTCCAGTGCGGATATGTCTTCGAATGTTTTGGTTCTAGGACATGCCGATTCCCTTCTGTTTTGAGTTTACCAATTAATTTCCCGAATTATTCTTGTAAACATTTATAAGCTTCAATAATCTCCCACCCCTCAGGAACATGGCGCCGAAGAAGTATTAAAATGGCGTCTAGTACGGGTCGACGAGAACTTCCGCGTGATAGCACTAGGTCTGCCAGTGCCCAGGTACAGCGGGCAGCCTCTGGACCCGCCACTGCGGTCCCGGTTCCAAGCCAGAGATGTCGCCACCGTCGGGTACTCGGTGAGTCTTTCTGTTTAGACATACTTGGATATACGAGGCCCATTACGACTGTTGAGTTTCGCTAGCGAGTCTAATTTGGCTCTGTATAAGTTGAATAGCACTATCCAACGTTCACAATTTTGTTTCCAAACATGCAAACAAATAATACGTTTTTGGGAAAAACAAATAAGTTACTCCAATCATTTAGTTAAAAATGCGCTTCGAGTTTAAAATTGTTTAAATAGGAAAAGACATTCTAAACTTAACCTCATTCATACTTTCATAAAGTAGAAAGTAACGTCACTTGTATGGAACGACTTTAATATGGAATCGGTCCCTTCACCCATCACTATGGTCCCAGTTGCAAACCAGTTTGTGGCTACTGTAGAATGAGCTCTTGATAGGCCAGTGCCCAGATGTTAGGTGTGTATAGGGTGGTTACGTCATAGATACAAATTACAAATATTGCTGAATAATACAAAATATTGCCGGGCCATAGGTACCTAAAGTACTACCGGAAATTGGTACCTAGTACAACCGTACGTTGAAGAAAAATATTACCCATTCAGAAGCTCCTTTATTTACAAACACATCATCATCATTTTCCTGCCCTTATCCCAATTTATTAGGGGTCGGCGCAGCATGCCTTCTTGCATACTTCTCTATTACTCGTTATCTCAGCTGTCACCTCCTTTCTAGTCATATCATCCTTCACACAGTCCATCCATCGTTACTTTGGTCTCCTTCTACTCTTATAGCCATCTACATTCATACTCAACATTTTCCTTACTACATTTTCCTCATTCCTCCGCATCATATTTCCATACCACGATAACCGATGACTACACAACTTTTCAGTTACCGGTCACTTTCAGCCTTCCTCTTATTTCCAAACACAAACTTTATTTACCTAAAAAGAAGTATTTGTTTGATAATACATAGGTAGTACACAGTTGAAAGAACGCATTGGTTCAAGCAGTAAATAGGTCACAATAACAATAAAATTAAATAAACGAATAGTTTTATTTCACGATGAAGTAATAAACATCGTAGTATACCAGCAGTAGTACTATAAAGTTTCATTTTGTCAGTTATTTGCAGCCGGCATTCGCTTCAGAACCGCGCAGAGAACGAATGAAGTATTAGGAATCTTATAGACTTTCCATCTGCTATAAAAAAAATTTTAATCAACAGAGTGTGTTACGTAAACTGACGATTGAGGAGCTTGTGGCTAAATAATAACAGCCGCTCGGGTCGATCTTAGTTGCAGGTTGGTCCGTTAACGGGGGACCACCCATTACATACCGAGTTTCCTCTGAGCCTCGGAAATCATGTAAGCCGTTGGTCCCGGCTGTCATTTGTAGTAGAATCTTTGACAGTCGTTACCGGTTGTCAGTGGCCCGAAAGTCTGACAACCAGTCTTACTAAGGGCTACCGTATTATTACCCAGTACTAACTGGGTTGTAGAGGTCAGATAGGCAGTCGCTCCAATAAAATATTGGTATTCTGCTTCATCCGGTTATACTGGAAGCCAGACGAAGAGGTAAACTGACGATTAGCTTGCTTGCCTTTTAAACAGTTGTATGAATTAATAAAAAGTTATTAAAATGATTTACTTTTTTATTGTTGGGTCAAACTTCAAAGTTTTATACGAGTTTTGTGATAACAGACTTTCAGTTCTACTATCCGGGGTCGACTCTAGTTTCTTAGGCAGCTCAGGCATGAAGATGTGTACTTGTCGCTTAGGGTTCTTGCTCACATCCGGTATCAGCTTCTTATTCAGCATTTCGGCGTATTGTTTCTCAACTGCGTTCTTCTCACTGATGACTTTGAGCCGCGTCTCCGACACGTTCGTTCGTATGTCTCTGGACTTTGTTTTGTTGTGGTTGTCTTTTATTTTGGCGCTCGTCTCGTGCCGTGGCGTGCTCTTGGCGTTCCGTGACTGTCGCGCGTAGTTCTCGATCGTGTTCGCAGACGTCGGCACATAAAAATCGTGCCGATCGATAGTCCCATTTTGTTGCGCTTTTGGACTGTCTCCCCCTTTCGGCGATGTTCGCCCTGCCTCCTTATGTATGTCGATTGCTGTTTTCGATTTTGCCAAATTGTGGCTGCGACGTTGCAGCTCTGGCCAGCTGTGTCGTGGCTGCGACATTCGCTCCACGTTTTCTGGCGCCAATAAATCTATCTTGCCTGCCAAGTCCAGCCATTGAAGGACACGTTCAGAAAGTTCGGTGTTCTCCTTAGCGTCGTTTCTGGACGTTTTATTAGCTCTCAAGTTCCTCATGTTGATGTTGAGACTATCGTATTGGGTTCTGTTAGTTTCGTTCAAGGGTTGCGGAGTTGCCTTCACAATGAGTTCGTCGTCAAAGTCTCGTTGGACGTCGCGCAGGTTGAGGTATTCGATGTCGCCAGAGGTGGCTGGCCGCTGATTGATGCGCGACTTGTCGCTGGTGAGGACGAGGTTCAGCTTCCTCACGCAGTCCTGCAGGTCGTCGGAGTGCTGGCTGAGCCGGGAGCTCTTCTTGGTGTTGGTGGAGCAGCTCGCGGACGAATAGGGTCGGCGGCGCTTGGCGTGTAGCTGCAGCAGGTAAGGGTCGTCGTGCGTGAGGATGGCGTGTCGGAAGCCGCCCACCCACACAGTCCTGACGTACATAGGTCGCTGCGAGGACTGCCACAGGACCATATTCCACTCGAGGCTAAGCGCTAACGCATGGAGTCACGCGAGCTATTCTATCAGTGCGTGCGCGAGTCGGCTGAGGCATCATAATTGATTCGTATCATCTATCGCACGGCTTTCGACGGCTCTGCGAACAAATGGTGGAGTTTTATTTAATAGTTTTTATGAATGAAAGCTTGGAGTTTAGTAGAAAATGGAATGGAAACTTATTTGGTTAGGAGGTGCTTCGTGGAAAAAATAACGCAATTTTGTCATTATATTACGAGCGATTTTTGTTTTTTTTTTGGCAATGAACAGAAACAGATACTCGCATTGCAAACGAATAAAATAAAACATTAATTATATTTTATTTTAACTGAAAAAGTTTCTGCAAAGATTAATTAATTAATTTCTTGATAAAAAAACACATAATATGAATAGGTACTTGACAGTATTAAGAATAAGGAATCCTAAATGCCTAGCCTTGTGAAAGGTAAAACATAACATTCCTAAAAAAATATGATAAATAAATCGTTAACCCAATAAATAGTTTGTGGCTGATCATTATGCACTCAGCCTGTTGCTTGAAAATTGTTTTCGTTGTTAACAGACAGACTAGGGTGCGCAGTTATTCGAAGAAAGGCGAGACATTCACAATAGGGTATTTGACTGAAAAAATCTAGTCCGTCAGTTACATTATCAAAAAAATATTGGACACGTATTTTTTCTTTTGTCATGTAAACGAAAAATGACTATGATACAGCGTGTTGAAATCTCGCGTGACGACACAATTTCTGTTACTTTTTACTGTCTAGTGACGTCACAAGCCTCCCCCCCTCTTGAACTTTGATACGCTATATCGTCGTCATTTTTTGATTATGTGACAAGAAAAAATACGTGTCCAACATTTTTGGTCATCTAACTGACGGACTATATTATAGCCTATTAAGTTTAGGTACATCGCGGCAACGATCCAAAATCTTAAGTAACAATCAATGTTGACTGTGCAAATACGGGCCGTGGAAATTAAACACCCACAGACACAGTTTATATCATCAAAACCATTGTTCGGTTCTAAATAGACCTAAATAGTGCATAAATTTTGACTTTCCAAGAGCTACTGTATCCTATCCTAATCCTAACTAATATTATAAATGCGAAAGTAAGTTTGTTTGTTATCTTTTCACGCCTAAACTACCGAACGGATCATCCTGAAATTTTGCATACACGTTCTCAGGTGTACAGAAACGGACATATCCTTTCATCTCAAAAAAAAGTACTATTCCCAAGGAAAACAACAATAACGTTCTTATGATAATAGATGGCGCCAAATGTCTTTCAAATCATGATTGAATGATATTATTACAAGCCGAATTGATTGTCAAATTCTAAATTAACGCGATCGAAGCCTCGGGCTAGTTAAAAAATAAAGGAGAAATGTTAATATTTCACAAAAACACGAGCATTGATGTCCCAAAAATACACTAGTTGGTGGTTTCTCTACTAACTACCCCAGCGTTAAAGCAATGATTAATTACAAGCTAAACGCGACGTAACGTAGGAACACAGTTGTCGGTAGCTACTCGGAACTAATTCATTACTACTTTTGACTTGTTTATTAATTTACTTCTTTCTTTTTCGTGTGGTTAATGCCTAACTTGGTGTCAGAGTTTTTATGTCGCCTGTGGGCCTCTGAATTGGCTTTACATGCCGTCGAGAAATATCTCTCAGGCATGTTTGGTTTCTTCACGATGGTTTTCCTTCACCGAAGCAAGTGATTATTATACAATACACACGTGAATCCGAAAAATCAGAGATTGGAACTTGTGACCTATGACTTGGCAGCTATCACTGCTTTTTTATGAATTTACTTGCCATGCCGAATGAGCTTTGGGATAGTAAAACACAAGATTGGTCAACGAAGAAAATGGTGGGATAACATCTTTGAGAATTAGTAAGAAGTAGCGCAGAATCTGAAAGTGACGATGGAAGGAATGGCCTTTGCCCAGCAGGGTAGTACAGGCTGATAATAATAGGTAATAATATATCTTCTCTCACTTTGAGTTTTATCATTTTATTGACAGAAAGAGAGACTAGAATCCGGTTAGATTCAAGGTCGATGCGAAAAATCTAGGCAGATAATGAGTAGGAGTTTCAAGTTTAATAAAAAAAATACTGTTTATTCAAAGTTGACTCACCCAACGGATTTAAAGGATTTAAAAGAATGCCTTTATTATAGGGCGATTATTTATTATAGGGCTGATTCGATTTTGTAACAGTTAGATAACTTTTATCTGAAGAATAAATTACGTTATATTGCGTTTTGAAAGCATTCGTAAAAAAAATATGACAAACCAAAGAGTGGAGTACTTTTACCTGTCAAACTGTCGTATTCGTTCTTTTTTTCGATATAAAGGGTTTAAAAAACCCTTAACGAAGCGGAAAGGCACTTGTTCTCCCCGTCATTGCGATCATTTTTTTTGTTCTAGACCATACCTGGGAACCTTCTAGTTCCAGGAGATATTGGGGGTCAAAGATCCAAATTTTTTCACAAGTTTTTTTTAAACACCACTTTTAAAGGTTTTAACTTTACTTTAATTAACTCTATGACCCGTTTACTATTAAAAGCATCCATCAGCACTAAATTTTCAGTGCGTTACATTGAATTTTACCGTAAAACGTGATATTTCACCACAAAAAAAAGTCGTTTTTTTCAGCAATAATTTTTGCGTAGTTTAGTTTGTACAGAATGCTTGGTTGACAACTTCGTGAAGGGTCTGTTTACACCTTGTATGATAGATGAAAAAATATTTGATTGGTCCCTGACCTACCACTTGGCATATAATTAATTATCGCGTAATCATCAAATCAATTAAAATCCTATAACCTCAATAATAAGATTGAGTATTTATATTTAAGGAACGTAAATAAAGGCAGGTTTGAGTATTAATAGACCTGCAGCATCATGAGCATGACTTGACAACTCATGTTTACGTTATCATTACGCGGGAATAGAGTTGTAATCAAGCATGAGTTTCAATTAATTCGTGACCTTAAAATCAAAGCGTTTATTTCTTTTTAACCAACTACGGGCATTTTAGAATGGTCCAGAAATCAATCAGTCAGAAAAATTTAGCTAATTATCCATTCCAAAGATCTCTAAGGAGAAGAATTGGCAAAAAACTAGCGTCTGGATAAACTATAGCAAATTGTCCCTTCCTTTCTTAGCAGGGCCGCTCTCATTCTTTGTTTTACTCCGGTAAATTTATTTTATTTTAAAATACCGCCAAAAATGTATACGTAAAAAGAAAACATATCGGTCACATTGCAAAATGCTACGTTCCGTGTATACCTATTTCTTTGTATAATTCCCGAATCTAAATACGTATGAATGATTATTTACTTACAATCAATACTTCTTATCAAGTCAATGCATCAGGTACGAACGCGTAGCATTCTCGTAGCTGTTGCTACGAACCGTAGCGTTGATCTACGATCGTAGCATTCACATGGTCACTGGTCAAAAAATCGAGCCAAGTTCGGATTCACTGTTATGTTTTATTTTATTTTGCAAAATATTTTGTTGTTGAGTAAGTATTGGAGCAATCGCAAACGTCGTTACTTATTTCCCTGTAAGCAGTGACTGGTCGTCGCTCCCCGCTCGCGATCGGTTTTGTCGTGAACTAAAGCCGATTACACACGCGATGACACGATTCGGGTTTAAGGTTGAATATATTATGTACATGTGTCAAGTTGAACTCATGAATCTTTTGCGCGAATGCTTGGTTGGACGTTGTTCCGTGTTAGCGTGTTTAATTGCATTATTTTATGTTGGAAATTTAATAAAGTTACAAATAACAAGTTGTCAACATTCATTCTTTCGAATTGGAAGAAAAATGTTGCATGTTGTCAAACTGTGCTATCTGTGATTTTTTGACAGTAAATGAATTTAGTTTTACAGAATTTGTTTACTTTTGGAAACTGACTGGCTTGGAAATAATCAATAGTAGTGTGTGCTCATTTTTGGTGAAGCCACATTTTTTAATCAATAAGCCCGATACTACTGTTACTAAAACAATATTTATTTACTTTATATTTGTAAACGCGCCTATGATTTAGAAGAAAACACAATTTCGAGCATTATTGAAAAAGGTTTTAAACAATAGAATGTTTCTATGTTACTAAAAAAACAATACAAAATCTGCACGCAGCTTTATAATTTCTTTCATGAATAGTGTTACAACAAACCTTGTTGCTTGCGTTTTATAGTTTTCAGTCCCAACAATAATTCTATATTTAGGTAACATCAGGGCCCGTGCCACGGCAACCTCAGTAATTCAGAATTCAGTAATTATTCGTCGTATCGTGCGACAGTTAGTAATTTATACAGAAATACTGTATTGTAAATCTTGCATAAGGTTTGCATAATTTCGGGGAGACATGATCCAAACTGTTCTGAGCACGGAACATTAAGTTTTATGGTAGTAAATAAGTAGTTTGGTGAACTCAACGATAGGTAAAGTTCGCTAATAGCTAGGTGCTGATACCATCTTTTAAGGGGAATTTACTGAGCTATAAAAGGTTTTAATGTGGCTTAGAACGCTGTTGAACATTCGTTTTGTGTGGATGGGTGGTTTGTAATTTTTAATATGAAATATCTGATCAAGTTTTGATGGGTTCTTTGTCAAAAATCTTTTTCTTAATCCCTATTTGAGGTGACTATAGTCCAACAGGTAGGCTGTCGGTCTGGCGAGCGAAAGGTCTTGTGATCTTCTTAACAAATGCTTACCTTACTTGCTTGCTTGTATTTTTTAGGGTAACGTTCGAATACCGAACTGTTGCACACATGTTTAAGTAAATGTACGATGCACGATTATCGTCTGCCTAGCCTTTTCCAACTATATTACACTCTGCTTCTAGTCTAACCGGAAGCAACTGAATATCAGTATTTTGCGTGGGGTAACTGCTTATCTGATCTCCAAAACCCAGGAGATAAGAAATCCCTTGTTTATGCTTTGTAAGCCTGGTTGTCAGACTTTCGGGCTTCTGACTACTCGTAACAACTATATAAAGATCTAGAAATGACAGCAGAGAACAATGCACGATGTTAAAACTAATACAAATAATACGACCCGCATTGTGACGGGGTTCCTGTCTCCAGAGCCCTAACCACCGCTAGCTTGGACCCTGTTCCCCACACTGGCGGATCACTATTTTTTATAATTATTCTGAAATTATTCTTTTTAACAGTTTTTTTAAGATTTTTTTTAAAGTGTACAAAATGAGATGAATCAATGAATAGGAAAACAAATAATATCGGATTCCAAATTAGTGATCTTGAAGAAATATTGTCACCACTTTGGATCGTTGCTTTTGGCGATTTCAGGCCGTTAAGTCCAGATTTGCCAGTTATGTTTCCATTGCTGTAAAGTTAAACTTTTTTTCCAAAAACTACGTCAGTGGCGACCTTTTTACTAAGTAACGGATTATTCCAAGCTAAGGTACAAAGTGAACAATAAACTTACAAATCATTCCGTTTGTCCCATTGGTGATGGTGGGATAACCTAATGGGATAAAGTGAAATAATCCCAAACAACACCCCTTGTACCCAGGCACTCTACTCACAAACGCTTACCAAACTCAGCGCTATGCAAATAACCATCAGATACCTAGCTCAGACATAACTTTATGTGTGCTATGTCGCTGCGATCACGTATCTACTGACATAATTTATTGCAAAGGTACTTCAGTTTGTCAAGTGGATATACGTTAGTACTTTTTAGAGCCGTTGGAACCGGTACCAACATTTGGTAGGCACGAGACACACATATAGAAACTCGTTTGGTTTACGATCGCAATTGAAAGACACCTTTTTCTTCACTTTTCTTTCGTTTTATGGGTCACCGAGTCTCACTTTAGTTTGGTGAAACTGTTCGGACTGTTGTAGGTAAGAAAGGGAACTTGTCCTGGAGCCAGCAATGACTGTTAAAATGTGAGGGCGTAGACCAAATTACATTCTGTGGTAAATAACGATTACGGAAAGGTGAAACATGCATTGGATTTATATAAGCTAAGCTAAAGTCGTAGTCGCAATAAGACATTAAAGTTGAAAGCCATTGCCACGTGTCTGGAAATTCTGGACATTTCGTTTCCAGAACTCATCTGTTGCAACGGCCATGATCGGTCATATAGATTAGCATATCCATGTTACAAAAAAATACCATTTGCTGAAAACTATGTTCTTGCTAAGCAAATCAAGTTTCCTTCCATGTCTACTGTCCTTCTACAATTAGTTTTCAAAAAGGCCTTTGTCCTTCAAAGTCCAATCCAAATCCTTAAAACGCCAGGCTTCTAGATTTCGTAATAAATATCTAGTACGACCACAATATTCTTATGTCTGAAGCTATTTATTACGCGTGTTCATGGCGACATATAAAATATGTGGCCTATATTGTCTGCGACCCGTTGTTATGTCGCGTCAACCTACATAAAGTTTATAATGTGTTGTATAATATAAATAATTCATTGCTGAAAGGCGAGACGAATGAGCACCAGTGTTCTGTAGACCGACTGGAATCTAATAAAATAGGGTTTTAAATGTTAATATGGCCATATGAATATGACGCTTGCAAACTTTTACAGTTGTCGACGTACAATCAAATGAATCCTTTAAATAATAATAGAAACCTTGGCATATTTAAAACAATATGTATCATGTCTCCTAATACATGTCTCATTAAGATGACTTAATATTTACATTTAAAATAATCTTTGTGTTTTTATTAACTTCCAGCTACGTCTACCTCTATTAAAAAGGGCGAATGACTCCATAATTAATACCCACCAACTAACCGAAGTTACTAATGACTCGTCAGAACGTTAAAGCTTAGTGTGTATTAATTGTGGTTGAATTGTTTCCGTGTCAGCCGCAGTAATGGGGTGGTAACATGCCACCATGCCTCGCTCGATGTGGCAATCATGGCCTGAACAGTTTGCCTGTAGCACGGAAATTATGAATGGCAAATATAGTATTTTGGCTAATAGGACTTTCGTTGGTAGGTTTTTTAATGATGTGATTATTGAATGTGGTGTTTTTTTACTGAAATAATGGTGGAGGTTGACAACTTGACACGTAGCGTGGTTAAGGTTATTAATTTCATAAAATATATGGGAATGAAGTTTTCTATTGGGAAATGATTACGCAGTAACAAAAAATAACGTTCTTTAAGGAATTTCTGAGTAAATGCAGATTAAAAAGTTAATGTAGGAAGTACCTAAAGATAGAATAAAACTTATTTTTAGAGAGGTACATCATAATAATTCCATCACATTCGCCATAAACTGAACAATTCGCCGATAATGTCATAAAACCCGAATACCAATTTTTACCGTTTCTGATGCCATAAAAACCGCGAGAAAATCCGTGATAAGGAAAAAATTAAAGGTCAGTAAAGGGAAGTATGACCTTAAGGCCTATTTGCACTAAATCGGTTTTACGATTCTATACCTATTCGTTGCGTGCTTGAGTATTTTCCTTATCTAGGTCTCTGGTAGAAACTGTTATTTATTTGTTTATTTTTACACCCACAAAACGTTATTTTGGTACCTACGTAAAAGTTTTTATCACCGGGAAAATGTGCGCGGAATGTAGACAGTGTATCGTGAAATGCAGTGTGAAAAATGTGTGAGTTTTAGAGCATAGTTTTATTAATACAGACTGAACAAAACAACATAAAATGCGTAAAGAGAAAATATTATGATCACCCTACCATCGCCCTTCTGAAAAAACAAAATAAAAAATTTGGCTGAGCATTACAGCTTTTAAACGTCAAAAATTGCATAAGTCAGTCTGCCAAAATGCCATCCGTTAACCACTTCCCAAGAAGATGTGGCGAAACAAACTTCCGATAAACGTTTTTGAATAACTATTACATAGAGAACAACGATTCTGCAGTAGGTAATCACGACACTTAGTTGGTAGTTTTCTAATTCCGTTGAATACCTTTAGCTTTACTTAAGACTGTGATTTTGGAAATTAAAACGAAAACAACTTCTTTGCGTGTCTATTTTACTCATATTTTAGGATCAATAGGTAGACAGCTGCACAGCTTTAAATTGGCTTCGATTCAAACAACATTACGGTTTACATTTTAAAATGAACACAAAACAATTTTCACTAAAACCGCACCACATTACAAAGTTAAAGCCATCCATCAACAGTCTAGTGTAATCAAAACATCGCATAGTTTCGGGACTCTGCCTGTTCATTTTCATAATTGCTAGACAGAAATTAATTTACCACGACTTTCAAACCTAACTGAATCATTTAACGTTCTGCAGAAGGTAAATTCTCATGATTTACGTTTGCTTTGTTTTGTTGGTTTTTAGGGTTCCGTACCCAAAGGGCTCCAGCGGGACCCTATACTAACACGGCCACGTTAATCTATTACTATGGCCGCTATAACAATGCATAATAGAATAAAGATAGAAATTAAACGTGTTTATTTGGCATTTTTTTCTTTATAATGGTAAAACATACAAAAGTCCAACTAGTATAACTGTAATGTAATGCACACTCTTAAATGAATTACTGTACGCTGGTTCGCAACCCTTCGTGTGTGGGTCCGACTGGCACTTGGCCGGTTTTTTTGTCTATAAGGAATCATAAAAAGTAAACAAAGACATGAAAATACGTTGGTATTTTTATGTCTTTGTTTACTTTTTAGGTAGTAAAAAAGGTTTTTGAATTCAGTAAAAATTGCAAAGTTTGGTGCTTAAATGTTGAAGGTGGATTCTTATTTAAAAAAAGTGGTTTATATGAATAATTTGTTGTGATTCAGAACTTGGCGGTCCTCTACCATGCACCATGTATTTATTTCTAACTTTTCCTAGATTTGATTCACTCTTTAGAATTCACTAAATTATTCAAATTAAGGTAGAGGTAGATGCACGTCCATGGTATAAATTGGACTTTGAAAGGGCTTTTTTCCAGTTTGATTCGTAGTTCAAAGCTCGACATCAAAACAAAGTGCTCTGAGGTTGTAACCGTAATTAATTTATGATGATTATTTTATCTAATAATTTCATTGTCCCCAGGAACATCTAAACGTGTTAAGAGACGAAGCTCCTCGGGTGGATGGCGCCAAGCTGGAACAGCTCCTCTCTGCTGCGTACGCGCTGATCAGTCCTGAGCTGCAGCAAGTCAGCTTGCCTGACTTCCCTGTGGACAGCTTGCATGCGGCGGCACTTATACTGGTAAGTCCTTGTATGACATCATCAGGTTAGAACAGCTTGCAGTCGACTGCAATTGCACTGATAATATTCTTAAACGAGCCGTGCCAAAATGATTTAGCTTCAACTCAAAACATCCCCTCAGTGAAACAAAAAAAAAAAACTCAAAAATTCGGGACAGAAAAATACTTTGGACGAAATGGACGAAATGTGTACATATTCTAAACAACTTTCTTATTCGGAATTTCAAAATATTCAAGGAAATGTCAAAAAAAGAATCGCGTGTTACCATGTTTGTAATTCACTGACAGTTATATTAAAACTTGCAAAGTTTGACAATTAAATAATATCATTGTTACTATTGTAAACTATAAGGCAATGTCCCACTGCTGCCGCACTGCCGGGGACGCGACTCGCTAATCGCTATCGACTATTTTCTTGCCCAAGAAAACGTACGAAAGATTGTAAATAGTCCGTAAAAGAAATATATTAGCAAAAGTGGTCTTATTTAAGGGTTTGGTATAGACTGCCTTACTTGACGATGAGACCAACATCTTAATAGCAAAAAATAATCAGCTGCTCGTGGTCGAGTAGGTATTGTAGTTTTGTATCGACGCTGATTTTTACACCTTTTGACCACATTTTTCTTAAATACGCTGTATACATAACAGTAGTATACGGGGTGGAAAGGACATCGACGTACAAAGAATAACCACGTATTCAGTGGCTCATTCGAAACCAGGGCCTTAGGTAGTGGGGGGGGAGGGCACGCCACAATAGTGGCGATAAGTCCCCTCTTTGAGGAGTGGCTAGAGAGGCGCCACGGCGCCCTCACCTTCCGCCTGACGCAGGTCCTCACCGGACACGGTTGTTTCGGGAGGTTCCTGCACCGAATCGGGCGGGAGGAAACGCCCGGGTGTTATCATTGTGAGGATCGTCCGGAGGACACGGTGGCGCACACCGTGGAGGTCTGCCCCGCTTGGGCGGAGCTCCGCCGTGTCCTCGTAGCGGCGATCGGCGGCGGCGACCTCTCGCTCCCGGCCCTGGTTCAGGCCATGGTCCGGAGCGAGAGGGAATGGGAAGCCGTCACCTCCTTCTGCGAAGCAGTCATGCTAGCGAAGGAGGTGGCGGGACGTGAGAGGGAGAGAATCTCACGTCCCAGCCGCCGCGGGCGAAGCACCGGGCGTCGGGGGCCACGTGGTGGCTCCCGGCCACCGTAGGCGCGGGCCTGTGGACGGTGAGTAATGGGTTAGCTCACCGTCCGTCCGTCTTATGACGACAGGCCGTGTCGACGGCGCGTTCGTGTTCCACGCGCGCCTCAAAGAGATGTCAGCAACCAAGAAGGGGCCCGCAAGGGCCGATGCCTGCCGGGGCTGCGGGACTGTTCGAAAGAGATACCGTGGCCCTGGAACACAAAGGGCAATGAAGGAACATGGATGGGTTTTAGTCAGTAAGAGTCTGACACTCCCTCCCACTCCACCCAGAGCGGGAGAAGTCATTTGATGATTTCCCATCCGTAAAAAAAAAAAAAAAAAAAAAAGGTAGTGGGGGGGGGGGTCTATAGTTGTCCAAAATCTCTGACAATTATAGAGAAACCAGTGCAGTTCGGAGTGATGTACTGAATGCATGGTAACCGTTTGTGCATTGATGTCCTTTCCACCCTGTATTAATAGGCACTTGCAGACATAGACATTCGCACTGACGGCGAGAACTCTTGGTTGCTAGCTCTACTCGCTTCCCGCTAATCGCTGGTGGTAGGACAGGTGCCTAAGTTTTGAAAAGTTTTCTATTTAAAATGCAAACGTACGACCTTGGGTACGGTATTAATCGCCACAGAACACGATATTTACTAATTTGATAAGCTAATGAGTAAAGTTTGTAGTCGGGAAAATTAGAAATGCAAACTAACTTCAATTGTGAATGTTTGTTTGTATATCCACGGAATTTCTGGTACGAACACACCTTGCGGGTTCTCAAATATGATTATGGGTTATTTCTTGTGTCGTTGCATTAGTGGACACATTTTTAAAATGTTTGTCTTAGAAAACCCACACCAAGACAACTTGTTAATAGACATAAAATAAAATAACTCTTCTTATTTATACATGCGATTGGATAAAATAAGAGGAAATCTGAAAGTGGCGCCGGTGACTGGAAAGTTGTGTGGTAGGTAATCGGTTATCGTTGTATGGACTTGTAATGCGGAGGAATGAGGAAAATGCCGTGAGGAAAGTTTTGAGTGTGGATGTGGATGGCTATAAGAGTAGAGGAAGACCAAAGAAACGATGGATGGACTGTGTGAAGGATGATATGGCTAGAAAGGCGGTGACAGCTGAGATAACGAGTCATAGAGAAGTATGGAAAGCGGCATGCTGCGCCGACCCCGAATAAATTGGGATAATGGCAGGAGAATGATAAACCCTGTTATACAAAAAATATTTGTGTAATTAGCTTAAAACGTTCCCACTGCTGGGACTCAGTCCTACTCCCTGTGAGAAGGCGAAGGTTGTTATACACCACGCGGGCTCGGTGCGCGTTGGTGGACATACATTTTTTTTGGTTCTATGACTTTTCGGTTTCCTCACGATGTTTTCCTTCATCTAAAGCCTAAAAATATATTATCCAACTAATATTATAAATGCGAAAGTTTGTGAGGATGGCTGGCTGGATGTTTGTTACTCTTTCATGCAAAAACTAATGACCGGATTTAGATGAAATTTGGCACAACGATAGTTTATAACCTGGATTAACACATAGGATACTTTTTATCCCTGTAGTACGATCCCGTGGGACAATTACGGAACTCCACGCGGGCGAAGCCGCGGCCATAAGCTAATGATTTTATATTTATCAATTTACGTTTTACTTAGTTTCATAGAATACACAGTATCGTACAAAAATCAAGATTTCCCACACAGTGTGACTCACAAATTTATTTCCCTACAACTCTTTTTTTCGCCTCACAAAAAGGCAACACATTTGGAACGAACCAAGTGACACCAAAAACTTGGTAACTATAAACATGAACTCCCCATCTTGACCTTGGGTATAAGTTAACCTGATGATGGAATCGCGTGCGTGCCACGGGGACGCTCAAGGTCAAATGTAGCTCCCTTGTCAAATAAAATGAGGGGGGGGGATATTCCTTCTATATTGTATGGTTGCTTGAGAGATTTGTAACTGTTTCTTTTGCTGATGTTGCCGTTATTTAAAATTGTCTTTTTTCCTGACAAGATAAGTTACTGAAACAAAAGTTGCTTTGCTTTGGAAACATATGATATTGAAATGTTACGCAAAAACACAGGCAGAATGTGCGATAATTATAATGCTACATGCAACTCAAACCCCTCCTCGGTTTTACTTTTTCATGTTATTTCGAGTAAATGATGGATGAAGTTTATAAATAGGTTTCATCAGATACTAAGTAAATCTAAAATCACAGTTGGACATATAGTCAACTGACTATTGACTGCCTCGTTGGTCTACTGGTTGCAATCGCATTTGCTGATTATCAGGTTCTGGGTTCGAATCCCGGGTCGGGCAAAATGTTATTGGGTGTTTCCATCAGAAATTTCTCAGTGGCAGTCGCGGAGTCTGGATAGGTGCCCGGTTGATGGCAATAGGCTCGCCCACTATAACATGCGACTTAAAAACATAACTGGCGATATGTTGGTGTACTATTAAGTACACCTCTGCCTAACCCTTCGGGGACTACAGGCGTGATGTGTTGGGTACAGTCACGAGCACCAATATGTAAACACTTAACAACTTTTAAAAGTGTTTTTCTTCTACTGTTCTGATTAAAATTTCATGTTGTTACGAACATAGTATTCTGGAACACATATTTTTATGAAAAAGATCCTAGCTTAAAGTTCCAATCGTTATTTCTCGCGAAAATTGCATTTAAATTTAGCAAAGTGTTTACATATTGGTGCTCGTGACTGTACAACAGCACGTTTTATTCATCAGGCCTTCATTTATATGTCGCCTAGTGTAACTAAAAACGTGAATTGTTGCCAAAACGAATGATAATGATACCTTTCATTTCCAGGAACGGAACCCAAACATCCCAATCCACAAACTAATCTACCTCCTCTATCCTTACAATTCCTTCCTCACCAAAGAACACGTGAAGAACGTCGAAGCAGTTCTCCACAACCTGAGCATAAATACTGGGAAAAATTGGAACATTTCTCTTAAAGACGTCAAGATCGAGGGAAATCAAGCCTTAGTGACTATGGAGATCGATGGAGCTAAGTCTCAGTTTAGCGTGCCTTACGGTGGTAGGAACCAAGGAATTGAAGACAGACGGACGGTGCAGACGGAGTACCAGAGTGAACTGCTGAACGAATTGTTGCTGAGTCATAGTGTTGGGGACTTTTGTATTATTGGTAAGTAGATTTTCGGTTATTTGTTGTCAGTAAATAGATGTTTTGTCCTTGATTTTACCGTGGTTAGATATATAAATTGAAGACCGATCGCTTTAATGAGTCCTCGCGAAGGTATCAACTTAAATGGAATATTCTGAAGGTTGATCACGTATTGGTTCAATTAGTATCGTAATACCTACGTGGATTATAGTTATTTTTAAGCAAATAACCTGTGGGATGTTGTTAGGACTTTGTGGACGTATAATGTGCCTTTGAAGGGGCAAGGCGGAGGACTCATTAAAGCGGTCGGTCTATAAAAGTCATTGAGTTTATCGTCCTCACTCACCGGTGCTTGCCATGTTATTATCACTGGTTTTTTTGTGTGTGTGTGTGATTTTTACTATTGTATGCTGTGGATTTGTGCCCAATTATTGGCAAGGCTGTACCCCTAACCTATAACTGGTAACTGTAATCAAGGTGTACACCTTTTGAGGATAACTGTTGTGCTGTTCATTATGCGTAGAGTTACTTAGTTTGAAGTACAGAATGCTTTGTTGACGGCTTCGTGAGGGGCCGTTTATACCCTGTATATAAATATGATGACCCATTCTCCGTTAAAAAATGTTGGTATATAATGACGAATTTGTTTAACCGACGAAAAAAAGGAGGAGGTTCTCAATTTGACGCGCATATTTTTTCTATGGTTTTATGTATCTATTCTCACATTTTACCTACAGGTCCAAAAGGTTGCGGCAAGAGCCTCCTAGTCTCTCAACTATCATCCTTACTAGGCTACACAATAGAGCCTATAGTCCTGTACCAGGACATGACAGCCAGAGACCTGGTTCAGCAGCGAACAACCCTGGACAATGGAGACACTGTGTGGAGGAACTCGGCACTGGTGGAAGCAGCTTTGAAAGGGCATATGGCAGTCTTAGATGGGCTGCATAGGATACATGCCAGTACGCTTGCGGTTTTGCATAGGTGAGTTGACATAGATAGCAAATGCAAAATGCATGGTGTTAGGAGGTGATTAGGCCTAGAATAAATAAACTATGATACAGCCAGGCGGCAAGGCGCAAGCTCATCAGGCGAAACCCCAACATCATGAAGAGTAGTCGGTTACTAGGGCAAGCCAAGCTTGTTGGCTTATATGAAAGTACTGCCACTTGATACAGCTGCTTTATCCGGACCCTGATTTGCTATTATATTAATATTTGCGTGCAAAATTATACTTGATACTAATGTATGCACTAATGCCACTTTTATATCACTATATAAAAGTGCATCTGTAGAAAACACCTAGTCACTACTATGTGTTTTCATAACGGCTCAAGACCAAATAGAAATATCTATATACATATAATAAGACAGTAAAAAAACTGTGTCTGTACATTGAATATATTTAAAAAAAAAAAATTGAGGGGGTTTAGAAACAGTAATAGAGCACGAATCCAAAAAAAAAAATTCTGTCTGTTTGTCTGTTTGTTTGTACACGCTAATCTTCGGAACTACTAGACGGATTTGAAAGATTTTTTTTTTGTTATATAGGTATTAAGTCTGGGCAACATATAGGCTATAATTTATCTTGGAAACTTGAACACCTGATGCAGAACCGCAATAGAATAGCTAAACTATAAGAGATACAAAAATGGTACCATAGCAAAAATTGATCCACGTGATGAGCATTTTCTGCTGAGAGAATAAATTTGAAGATCTGGAACACCTGATGTGGAACTCCAAGAGTCCAGCTACACTATAACATATATAGGAATGAAGTCTTAGCAAAAATTGTTCAATCTGATGATCACTCTCTGTTGATTTATAAAAATCGAAGATCTGGAACACCTGTTGTGGAACTCCAAGAGCCCAGCTACACCATAACACATATAGGAATGACGTCTTAGCAAACATTGTTCAATCTGATGAGCACTCTCTGTTGACTTATAAAAATCGAAGATCTGGGACACCTGTTGTGGAACTCCAAGAGCCCAGCTACACCATAACACATATAGGAATGACGTCTCAGCAAAAGTTGTTCGGTCTGATGGGCATTTCCTGTTGACTTATAAAAATCGAAGATCAGAAACATCTGATGTGGAAATCAAAGCTATCACTAATTTCACTGTATAATTATAAAATAACATAAGCTGGGAGTATCTCCACGCGGTGAAGGCGGTAACAGTTTAGGACTGATATTCGATGACGACGGTATATCATTGAAAATTTGACTCTACTGGACAAAACTCCTATTTATTTTTTTATTTTATCGAAAACTATGCCTTCGGGCTTATGTTATTTGAGTGTTTTAGACTTTTTCCACTTATCTTCGTGACACAGTAGCCTACCCGGTAACGCAGGGGAGCAGTCACTTAGATTTTAATTGATAAGGTATCTTCACAATAAAACTATAACCATGCCTAGAAAGAGGTCAAATCTTTCCCAATGCTCCAAAGGAGCTAAAACATTGAGGATCATAAGATCCCAAGAATCTACCGAAGAACGTCAGGAGAGACTTGATGCTGTTCGAGAACATCAGGCTGCAACTCGCTCCGTGGAAACCTCTTCCTCTCTTCTCTTCTCTTCCTCTTGGATAACGAAGCACGCCTGCGTTCTCAGCGTATTTACGCATCTACATCCAGGTCTCTAGAGAACTGTGAAGAATATGATGCGCGACTGACCGCTGATCGTGAACGTCATGCATTATCTCGCGAATCGGAGACGTTCACGGATAGAGAATTACGCTTGAGTTCCAAGCGTATCTACGCATCGACTTCTAGGTCTCTAGAGACAAGTGGGGAACGTGATGCGTGACTGACCACTGATCGTGAACGTCACGCATTGTCTCGCGAGTCGGAGACGTTCATGGATAGAGAATTACGCTTGAGTTCCAAGCGTATCTACGCATCGACTTCTGACTTACAAAAATGAAAGATATGGAATGTCTCGAATCGTCTCGCGCATCCCGTTGTTTTCCCGTCCCCGGGCTCTTAGAATTCGACATCAGACGTTTCAGATCTTCGATTTTGACGACCCCGTTGTAGCTGGCATAAGCAACAGGATCCGCGTACGAAGTCGCGGGCAGAAGCTAGTCAATAATAATACAGTACAATACAGTTCAGTAAGAACCGTATTTAAATGATTAGTGCAAAAATCGAGTAAAATGATTATTAAAAAAAAAAGTTATTCTTATTATTGAGATATTTTCTTCCATCGTAGGCTGGTCCACGACAGAGAGCTGCAGCTGCACGATGGCACTCGACTGCTACGACACGACCGCTACGACGAGCTGCTGAAGTCAGGAGTCACGGAGGAACAGCTCCAGAAGAATGGAGTCAAGAAGATACATCCTACTTTCAGGTATTTGCTATAACATGATACGCCTTGTATTGTATCGTATTACGGGCTGGTGTCCGCAACTCCACGGCAAAGCGCGTATTTTGCGTGCGGTAATGATACGCCTTTATTAACGAACTAGCGGCCCGTCCCGGCTTCGCACGGGGGGACATTTATTTTCCCTTAATTCACCCCCCTCCCGCCCCCTTTATTCTTTTCTAGTAATAATTGTAGCCTATGTTATACAGGGATAATGTAGCATTCTACAGGTGAAAGCAGTTGAAATCGGTCCAGTAGTTTTTGAGTTTATTCATTACAAACATACGCACACACACACAAAAAAATACAAATCTTTCCTCTTTATAATATTAGTATAGATTTACGAGTGCACTACAAGTGACTTTTTTCGTCAGTTTTTAAATTCTGCTCTGTATCAATTTAGGAACCATAATGCCTTTTAATGCTACAGATGTGAGCAGACTATTTCAAAGGAAACTATATTTTAATATCTTGATTTGTTATCAAGTAATTAAATGTAGTTTTTCAAGAATAATATAATAATTAGTTAGGCAGATTCTATTTCGGAATGAGGAGACAAAAACAGCCCTGAAGGTGACTAACGTTTGGCTAACATTATTTTAAGCTTAAAACTAAACCAAGACCATACCATTGCTGCGGGACTGTTCGAAAGAGATACCGTGACCCTGGAACACAAAGGGCAATGAAGGAACATGGATGGGTTTTAGTCAGTAAGAGTCTGACACTCCCTCCCACTCCACCCAGAGCGGGAGAAGTCATTTGATGATTTCACATCCGTAAAAAAAAAAAAAAGCCACCATACCATACTACCGCCATACCGAGTTTCCTCCGTGCCTCGGAAAGCACGTTAAGCCGTTGGTCCCGGCTGTCATTTGTAGATCTTTGACAGTCGTTAGGTAGTCAGTGGCCCAAAAAGTCTGACAACCAGTCTTACCAAGGGGTATCGTATTACCCAGTACTAACTGGGTTGTGGAGGTCAGATAGGCAGTCGCTCCATGTAAAATACTGGTATTCAGCTGCATCTGGTTAGACTGGAAGCCGATCCCAACATAGTTGGGAAAAGGCTAGGCAGATGATGACTGTTTAAAACTAAACTTATACTGTCACTTACGGTATATCTTCCGTGATTATTCATCAAAATAATGATACAGCTCAAAATAATGAATAAACACGGAAGATATTCCGTAAGTGACAGTGTTTATAAGTTTTGAAATTTTGACTGTTACTGTAAAAGGATGACTCTCTTTTTCAGGATCGTAGCGTTAGCTGAGCCACCAGTCCTCGGTCGCGGGCAACAGTGGTTGTCTCCTGAGATACTGAGCCTCTTCATCTTCCATGAGATGAGAAACTTGAGCAAGGCAGAGGAGATATTCATCATAAACAGTTTGGTAAGAGACCTTTGTACATAGTTTGTATTCTATGTAAAAATATAGGTGCTGTATTGTGGAGTGAGAAACAGAAATATTGCTATTCATCTTGTTCCATCTCTCTCTCTTTCTGAAATTGTACAGTAATGCCTAACACTAACACAGATTACTGTAAACCTTGCAGTTATCGGATATTAAGAAAAAAGATAAGAAAGGAAAAACATTTATGTGCACTAAACTAACGACCAGTGGTCCACATTGGCTCTGGATCGAATAATTTGGAAGTCATGGAGAGAGGCCTTTGCCCATCTGTGGGATGACACAGGCTAGCAGTATCAGTATCAGTAAACTTGGCTGGTAAAGCATACACAAAAAGGACAAGTTTAAATTTTTTTCTGACTTCAAACAATAAAAACATTATTTATTTATTTCAGTACGGCGAAATATCCCGACCACTCCACTCCATAATAAATCTAGCAGATGAACTAAGAAAATCAGAAGACAGTACTCTAAAGAACCTATCCTCCTCGCTATCTACCCGCCAACTCCTCAGGATCGCTAGCAGAATGTCCAAGTACCCCACAGAATCAGCCTACGAAACCGTCCAACAGACATTTTTGGCTAAATTCCTACCTAACTTAGCCAGACGAGCGCTAGATGGCGCTTCTCAAAAGCTAGGCATTGACCCACCAAGACGCGTCGGTATTTTCGGAAACACTCCTTCAGAAACTAAAGTCAAATATTCTGTAAAAAACAACGTTTTAACTATTGGTAAAACAAGTACAGAGATCTTCAAAACTGATGCTCTAACGAAAGTCCCAGATATATTATTCTACGATGTGCCTCAACATATGCGGTTGCTTGAATGGTTGCTGCAGGACTTTTTGCTCGGCAACCACTTACTCTTAGTCGGCAACCAAGGTGTCGGCAAGAACAAGATTGCCGACAGACTATTACAGTTGTTGAACCGTCCTAGAGAGTACATACAACTGCATAGAGATACTACCGTGCAGTCTTTAACCGTGCAACCAACAGTTAAAGACGGTGTCGTGGTTTACGAAGATTCTCCTTTAGTAAAAGCTGTGAAATACGGCCATGTTTTGGTCGTAGACGAGGCTGATAAGGCCCCGACACATGTGACCTGTATATTAAAGACTTTAGTGGAAAATGGCGAGATGATTCTCAGTGATGGTCGAAGGATAGTGCCCAAGCATATGCTGGAAAGTTCTGGAGGCGATGTGTCCAGTTTCATACCAGTCCATGATGATTTTAGGATGATTGTGCTGGCCAATCGACCTGGGTTCCCGTTCTTGGGGAATGATTTCTTCGCGTCTTTGGGTAAGATCGTTTTGTAATTTGGTGCTCTTAAAGCTAACATCTCTTAAGGTTTAAGCACAGCTCATAACCTCTCACCGCAGCTTATATAATACTACAGTCAGTGACAAAAGTCTACGATAACATAGTTTTTAATATTTGTTGTCTCTAAATAATTTTCATCATCTATTACAAACAGAAATAAGTAATAATTAGCAAGTTTTCTATGCCATCTATATCTTTAAAGACTTTACTTACTAACTAATAAATAAATAAATAAAATAAATAAACAAACTTACGGATAGCTTTGTCGTTTGCTGCTGTCTTTATAACAGTGGTGGCTTAGTGGTATCGGCGCCAACTTACGACTTTTAAGTTGTGGGTTCAAACCCAAGCCGCCACACTCATTTGTGTAATTTATTTAATCACGTTTGCTCTTAAATCCGTAAAGAAAATCTTCGAGGGGAAATCTCCATCTCCTAAAATAAAAAATTCGAAGTCATGCATCATCCTTCAACCTACCCCGGGCCCGCATGATGGAGCAGTAGGAATTTTAAAGGCAGAATATGTATCCATCATATCTGCGGGGTTTCTCTAGCTAATTTAATTTCACCCTGTATACTACAAACTGCATTCCCCCTTTACCCAGGTGACCTGTTCTCCTGCCACGCCGTAGACAATCCGTCCATCGAGTCCGAGATGGAACTCCTCCGGTCCTACGGCCCAGATGTACCGCAAGACGTGATGAAGAAGCTGGTGCAAGCTTTCGCGGTACTGAGGGATAAGGCGGATCAGGGGCAGCTGACGTATCCGTACTCTACCAGGGAGCTCGTCAATATTGTAAAACATTTACAGGTAAGTTACCGCTCAGACATGAGCTACGCGTTGCGGAATAAGCACGTGGAAGGAAACTATGAATACATGCGCCGACTGAAGCAAGTCACATCGCAAGTCGTACCGAGGACGTGAACGTGGCGTTTGGATTAAGATTGTAATACTTACGTTCGCGCCTACTGACTCTTATGACATCACCATTCTCCTGCCCCAATTTATTTGGGCTCTGCGCAGCATGTCTTCTTCTTCCATATTTCTCTATTACTCGTCATCTCAGCAATCACCTCCTTTCTAGACCTCTTATGGCATTATAGTAATGTAATTAAATTCAAATCATTATTGAAATCAATATAATGATTTATGGTATGTCTTGTTATTGTAATCACTGACGAAACATACAACTAACATAACCTAACAACAGTATTATATTATTATGTATTTGTAGAAATATCCCAACGAAGACCTAGCGACGGCCATCGGCAACGTGTTCGACTTCGACCGCTACAGCAAGGACCTGGCCGACACGCTGCTGGAGGTGCTGCACGCCAGCGGGCTGCCCGTGGAGGGCGTGCTGGACGGCCGCTCCAAGGAGGCGCTCAAGAAGATACAGATGACCATCGATAGGCATAGTGGGTGAGTGATGAATTTGTATAAAGATCTTTTAGCTCGTGTCCAAAATTAAAATATGGCCTCATCTGTTTTTTAATACAATGTCTAAAAAAGATCCCAGTTGCTTAAAAAAAAATCTTAGTATCGTTAAGTAGGTAGGTAGTAAGAAAGCACGGCCACTGGCCATAGCGAACTTCAAAAATTAAAATAAAGAATAATAATGATCCGCATCTTCCGCTTATGCTTTCTTCTTTCAGCGAGACATAAACGGTTATGTAGTTTTTGCATATATGTTTTAATTCTGCATGATCATTGGCAAGTGGATAAGGGCCTTTTTGCGTAGCAATTTGATTTTTTTAAACAAAAATCTGTTTTGACAGCGGGCAGCCTTAGGCCCTTTTTTATTTTGGGATCACATGGCAGATCCATACTGCTTCTGTTATTAACCCTATGAATACTGGGTTATTGAAGTGAGATCCCAACTTGTCTCGTTATATATCGAGAAGGATAGCGCCATGTGAATGGCCGCTTAGGTAACTTATACGAAAAACAACTGTTGAACCGTCATGTGTAGGCACAGTGTTGTACGGAACTCTTGGAAAGTTTGTTGACTGGCATTGTGACGCAGTGTCGCCGTGTCTGTCAACAAACTTCTAGAATAGCTTTAATTTAGATCCTCATAAAGTTCTACTTCGAATTTCCAGTAAAGGCACATCATCGCCTAAGCACGGCAAGGAGGATCCGAAGAATGAGCCCCACGTGGGCGGCAACACCTGGGCGGGCGGAACTGGAGGGCGGGACACGGCCGGGCTGGGCGGGAAGGGCGGACCTTACAGATTGGATAAGGGTCATGACGTACATCAGGTAATAAGCCACGCATGATTAAGAGGGTGCATTCTGAAATTAGCAACGTCACAAATTGCTGCCAAATATTTCGCTGTTTTGATGAATTTCTTTAATATAAATAAATAATATCGAAATGAAAATGGAATATTATCTCTGTGTTGTACTATAATACTGATTATGAATTGAATAACTAATATCGATGCACTGATTATTTAGTTGTAGGCGTATAAAAAGCACTTATATTATATCGTTCAGACAGGGGGTAGGTAATTAGGCAGGGGCCATAATCTATTTAAGCTCTTTATAGAGAGTGTAAAAGGACCCATTACGAGGCCGTCAACCAAGCATTTTGAACATCAAACTAAGTAACACTGCGTCAAAATGTTTAGTGGGAAACGAGTTTTTTGAAGTGAAAAATTACGGTTTACGGTAGTGCTCAATGTAACGTTGTCAAAACATTTTGCTGGTGGATGCATTGAATAGTACAGGATGGAGATGTTTAAAGTGAAATTATAACAAATTTCGATTCGGTTAACCCCACACTGTCCCAGTTAAAATAATCACCATTCACCTGTAATGTTTAAATTATCCTTGTGCTCACTAAAAAAAAATGGATGGTATGATCTAGAACTAAATGATTATTATATTTCAGCTTTCAGAAGCTGAAAAGGACGACGTCCCAGAACACGTTAAGAAGGCTGCGCGGGAGATGAACCGGAAGGCTTTTGAGGAGCGCCTCAAGGAGATCAAGATGAGCGAGTTCGACGCTAAGCTCTATGGTCAGTTCCATAGAGCTGTGCAGCAACAGGTGACGATGCTATTGTTGTTATGTAGCTATTTCTGACAGGAAGCCATAGACAATCGCCTCAAGGAGATCAATATGAGCGAATTCGATGCCACGAAAACTTCCAATACCTACTCGACCCAAATGTGGGATAGCGGATTATTTTTCCGGGATTACGATGTTGATTTTATGGAGAGAGTTGTACATTTTGATGGCTTTTCAATATGATCGCGCATTTTCGACACACTGTATACAGGGTGGCAGGGACACCGACGCGAAAGCGGTTGCCACGTATTCAGTACATCATTGTGAGCCCCTCACATAGAAATTTTTCATCGGTAGCTAAAAAAAATATTAGCTGTTCCATACATTTTGACTATTGTAGGAAATAACTGTATTTTTCTAATAACCGATGAAATTTTTCTGTATGGCTCAGAATGATTTACTAAATACGTTGTAACCGTTTTTGTGTCGGTGTCATTTCCATCCTGTATTTATCGCTCTAGATGTTTATTAATTCTTTGTTGTACAGATCGGTGCCTTACGCGGAGTACTAGCTGAACTGCAGGCAAAGAAGAAAGAGCGTCAATGGAGTAGACACCAGACCAGCGGGGAACTGGACGATGGCAAGATTATTGAAGGTATATTATTATAATCTTATATACGACATACGTATATGCAGGGTGTATCAGAATAAACGCAAGACCTCTCGTGTGGTGACGCAGATCATAAAACTGAAACACTTTTGTTCTATGACTTGGAATTTTATTACTTTTTTTTTAGCTTTCCCATACATTTTGATCAGCTTCTTCTTCTTCTTCTTCTTTCTTTTTTCTTTTCTTGATCTTTGATCACATTAATTCCTAGAGAAAGTCCATTTTTTTTGCGAATTTCAAGTACTCGTAGAAAAATAGTTGTTAAGTTTTAGGGTCCGAAACACCACGCGAGAAGTTATGTGTTTATTAAGTTACACCTTGTATAACAAATTTCGGTTGGTGCAGGTCTAGCGGGCGAGCGCGGCATCTACCGGCGCCGCACGCAGCAGGAGCCCCCGCCCGGCGCGCCGCCCGACAAGCCCAAGCGTCTGCGCCTCGTCGTCGACGTGTCGGGCAGTATGTACAGGTATGCTGCACGAGAGACCAACTAAATTACATTTGTTTGCACTAAACATCAATCTAATTTGAGGAGGAAACGAATTGGGGGAGTTCTTTGCCTAGCATTTAGACAGTATAGGCTACAAAAAAACAAAGAAAACATCAATATTCTGACCTTATCCCAATTTATTTTGGGTCGGCGCATGACTTCTTCCATATTAGCCGTCATTTCCTAGAGTTCCTAGCCATATCATGTTCTACACATTCCATCCATTGTTTCTTTGGGCTTCCTCTACTCTTTATAGCATTCATACTGAAAACTTTCCTCCAGATTTTACTTAATTTTTTTGTGGGACCAAGGTAAAATGAAAGAAATAAAAACTTGTTCCATACATTTATGTTCACAATTTGCTTATTCTTCTCATAAATGTCACTAGCACGACAGTACTTAAAATTTCGCCGACCCAAAACTTCGTTACCTTCACTTTGTCGTCGGTGCTAGCGCAGAGGTCACTGTCAATTTATTATTCACTTACTAATAAAACTTATATTTCCAGGTTCAACTCGTACGACGGTCGGCTGGAGCGCTCCATGGAGGCTGTGGTCCTGCTGACGGAGGCGCTGGCGGGCTACGAGGCGCGCATCCGGTACGACATGCTGGGACACTCGGGCGAGGAGCACGCGCTGGAGCTGGTGCGGGTGGACCGGCCGCCTGAGAACGAGAAGGAGAGGCTACAGGTAACTTTTAATAGTTGAAGACCTCTATCATCATCATCATCTGCCTAGCCTTTTGCCAACTATATTGGGGTCGTAGTCTAACCGGATGCAGCTGAATACTAGTATTTTACATGGAGAGTCTGCCTATCTGACCTCCGCAACCCAGTTCGTACTGGGTAATACGATACCCTCTGGTAAGACTGGTTGTCAGACTTTTTGGGCCACTGTCTACCTAACGACTGTCAAATATCTACAAATGACACCCGGGACCGACGGCTTAACGTGCTTTCCGAGGCACGAAGGAAACTCGGTATGTAATGGTCACCCCTCCACAGACCAACCTAGGCAAGCACGGCTTAATCTAAAGTTCGATCCGAGTGGCTATTATTACTTAGCCATGAGCTCCTCAAGTTGAAGACCTCTATCAACAAGTAAATTTAAAAACTCAACTGAAAAAATGGAATCATGGTTATGTAGAAAATAAAAAAAAACCAAAAGATTTAAATGAGTAGTAGGTATTAGTTATCTCATAAATCATGCAATGCAGTCCGTTTGCGAATGGGTAGGGAGCCCTGTCTTTGGTGTCGCGTAGTCGTGTAAAAAGATCATCATTCGATTTTTTCAGAAGCCCCCATTCGTTCTGGATCGATTGGACCCCCCCCCAATCCCCGCGGTCGTCCACACGCATGTGGTGCGACGCTATACTAGTTGTATCTTTACTCCGTGTTAATAATGACGGGTCATCAAGGCAAGCTTCTACGCTTCACCCGAAGAAATTGATTGATTGAAGGCCATTTGGTAATGATATTCCCCAATCTTTTTATACCAGATAATTCGCACAATGCACGCGCACGCGCAGTTTTGCTGGTCGGGCGACAACACTCTCCCAGCAGCCTCGCACGCCATCTCCAGCATCGCCAGCGAGGATGCCGACGAGGCTAACGTGCTCATACTGTCCGACGCTAACCTTAGACGGTCAGTATCTGTGTAGTTACACAGTTAATCTTAGGTGGTAACTCGGCTACCCAAAATTGAACTTAAGAAACTAGACATTAAGTATTTTTTGAAGATTTCGTTTCCTTATTTACATGCGCATATTTCTGCCCCAAAATGTCGTTAAAAACGTGTATTACGTGTCTTATTTATTTACTTACAAGACGTCAATTTTCAAGAATTTTTTTTCGACGGCAAAATCTACAGATTATACAGCGGTTTCAGACTAGCGTATTTGTAGCGCGTAAAAGCTCGTTCCGACTTATGCGAGTACATGCGCGCAGATCACGCATAAACGATCTTAAAAGCGCGTCAACGCTCGTACGAGCCACGCGTGAAACAAAAGGCGCGAGTGTTCGCGCGTACACGCGCTTCTTAAACGAGCTTATATACGCTAATCTGAAACTTTAAGTCCTCAGATTTCCTGTAAAAAAGTATGGGTGAAGTTAGATTAATAATTTCCAAACAAAACATTGCATTTATAATTTGCCTATAGTTTCAGAGAAAATGGATTTCAATCAATGTGTTTGGTCGTGTCTCGTACATCTCTCCGTCCTGCTCATCCCCCCATTTCCGTATACAGGTCCTGATGTATTTTATTTTATCTGCAGATACGGCATCCAGCCTGAAGAGTTAGGCACGATACTGACTTCGGACCATCGTGTTCAGGCGCACGTCATATTTATTGGCAGCTTGGGTGATGAAGCCAACTCGTAAGTAGCCATCTTATATTCTTTCTCTCGTGTCGACCTTAGTTGTGTTCGTAAGTGCTTTATAACTAGGGATCGGATATTCGGATGCATATTTACCTAAAGTTTGAGTGTTGACTAGCATGGAGCACGCGTCAGTACGGGAAAAGTCCCGGTTTATTTAAATAAACTTCTGCATAGAGATCTACGCCTTGGAATGGGCAACTACAGTACTTTCACAAGTTATTATGCCTTGTGTCTGTGACTGTAGCTTCGCTTTCTTTGTTTTTCTGACATTCAAAAGTGCCTGTAATGGTCTAATTGAAATAAATGCTTTGAGTTTGAGATTAAATAGTTATTTGTTTATGTTATTGTTTTACTTCATTCAAATGACTTGTCATGTTTACCATTTGGTCCTATTCGAATATTCAGCAGAAAAAAATGAATTCGGATACTATTTCTTACAGACTGATTTACGTGTAATTTCCAACAAATATCTTGTCTGGTTTTAAATTTTTATTTATTTACCACCAATTATAACACCATTACAGACTCGTCCAATACGATGCTATAAGACATACAATATGTTTAAAAACGTACAATATAAACACACAAAATAGAAAAACATACAAAATAGAATTACATCTATACATATAAAATTCAAAGTCCTGACTGACTGACTGACTGACTGAGATATCAACGCACAGCCCAAACCGCTGGCCCTAGAGACATGAAATTTGGAGGGTGTATTCTTTGTGAAGGGTAGGTATCCACTAAGAAAGGGTTTTTCGAAATTCCACCCCTAAGAGGGTGAAATGGGGTGTTGAATTTTCTATGAAACTTTTTATTCTCGCAGTCGATTGACTTGACAATTTGTGTACATACTATTCAGATAAAATTATGAGATACGTGTATCACAGTTTTTCCAAAATCATCCCCCAATTTAAAAATTCAATGTCGTGATTGGCTGACTGATATATCAACGCACAGCCCAATCCGCTGGTTCTAGAGACATGAAATTTGGAGCTTGTATTCTTTGTAACGAGTAGGTATTCACTAAGAAAGGGTTTTTCGAAATTCCACCCCTAAGAGGGTGAAATGGGGTGTTGAATATTCTGTGAAACTTTTTATTCTCCGATTAGATTGACTTGTAAATTTGTATACATACTTTTCAGTTAAAATGATGAGATACGTGTATCACACTTTTTTCCAAAATCATCCCCCAATTTAAAATTCAATGTCATGTCTGGCTGACTGATATATCAACGCACAGCCCAAACCATAGGTCCTAGAGACATGAACTTTATAGGGCGAATTCTTTGTGAAGATTAAGTATCCACTAAGAAAGGGTTTTTCGAAATTCCACCCCTAAGAGGGTGAAATGGGGTGTTGAATTTTCTATGAAACTTTATATTCTCTCAGTCGATCGACTTGACAATTTGTGTACATACTCTTCAAATAAAATTATGAGATACGTGTATAACAGTTTTTCCAAAATCATCCCCCAATTTAAAAATTCAATATCTTGACTGGCTGACTGATATATCAACGCACAGCCCAATCGTCTGGTTCTAGAGACATGAAATTTTGAGGGTGAATTCTTTATGAAGAGTAAGTATCCACTAAGAAACAGTTTTTTTTTTAATTCCACCCCTAAGAGGGTGAAATGGGGTGTTGAATATTCTGTGAAACTTTTTATTCTCTGAGTCGACTGACTTGAAAATTTGTATAAATACTTTTCAAATTAAAATTATAAGATACCTGTATCACAGTTTTTTCCAAAATCAAAATCATCCCCCAACAGAGTCAAATAGGGCTTCGAAGCTCACGTAGACGGTCGCATGGCGCGTAGTGTTGCGCGGGGCGTAAACTATTAAGTAAGCAGGTAGGATTTTTCTGATGTAGACGTCTGTAAATATGGTTTGTTCCACAGATGGCTCGTGATACGCGACATTGATATTAAATATTATAAAAGTTTAATGTCTATAAATAGATTCCTAATTAATCATTTGATTGTTGTCACCGGTGTCCAATCTCAAACCAAGGTATCACATTTCCACGCCACAATAGTGGCGATAAGTCCCCTCTTTGAGGAGTGGCTAGAGAGGCGCCACGGCGCCCTCACCTTCCGCCTGACGCAGGTCCTCACCGGACACGGTTGTTTCGGGAGGTTCCTGCACCGAATCGGGCGGGAGGAAACGCCCGGGTGTTATCATTGTGAGGATCGTCCGGAGGACACGGTGGCGCATACCGTGGAGGTCTGCCCCGCTTGGGCGGAGCTCCGCCGTGTCCTCGTAGCGGCGATCGGCGGCGGCGACCTCTCGCTCCCGGCCCTGGTTCAGGCCATGGTCCGGGGCGAGAGGGAATGGGAAGCCGTCACCTCCTTCTGCGAAGCAGTCATGCTAGCGAAGGAGGTGGCGGGACGTGAGAGGGAGAGAATCTCACGTCCCAGCCGCCGCGGGCGAAGCACCGGGCGTCGGGGGCCACGTGGTGGCTCCCGGCCACCGTAGGCGCGGGCCTGTGGACGGTGAGTAATGGGTTAGCTCACCGTCCGTCCGTCTTATGACGACAGGCCGTGTCGACGGCGCGTTCGTGTTCCACGCGCGCCTCAAAGAGATGTCAGCAACCAAGAAGGGGCCCGCAAGGGCCGATGCCTGCCGGGGCTGCGGGACTGTTCGAAAGAGATACCGTGGCCCTGGAACACAAAGGGCAATGAAGGAACATGGATGGGTTTTAGTCAGTAAGAGTCTGACACTCCCTCCCACTCCACCCAGAGCGGGAGAAGTCATTTGATGATTTCCCATCCGTAAAAAAAGAAAAAAAAAAAGGTATCACATTTCACGTTCAAATGTAATTTAATTGATATTACTATGAACGAATGTTTGCAAGTTATAAGCAAGTACATGTAAATCTATGTATGTACTATACATACATAGATTACTTATTATCCCAAAAGTAAGATCCCGTGGGCAATTCCCGAACTCCACGCGAGCGAAGCCGCGGGCATAAGCTAGTACAAAATAAAATAGATTATAAATATTCATTATGCTTATGAGAACTGCCAGTTCAATAGCTAGCGATAAATAAGCTGTGAAAGTCACACAGGCAAACAGCTCCTTTATTTTAATGACGCATAAGTCACATTTATTCACCTTAAGATGATAAAGCATTTACGAGGTTGACTATACAAGTAACTTACCGTGGTGACAGGATCGGTCAATAAGTGTGTCAGACTTGTCCGAGTTGATAATTCAATGGTGAACAATCGTTTGAATAATAGACCTATTTAAGAATAAACTGTCTCCAAGAGGAAAATTATTAATATTTTCTGTAATTTTTTTTCTCCTAGCCTGGTCTGTCCCACTCCTGGGCAGAAGAGAGGCCTCGGCACTTCTCATGAACCCGCGCGTTCTCCTTCCTCCTTCGACAATTCGTATGCCTAACTTTTTTTGGCATTACGAAACCGAGCGAGATAGACATCGAAATCGAATCGAAGCGTTTGTGAATAGCTATGCTGTTCTGACGGAATTTATCAAGTTCGTCCCGCCATCTCCTTCGTGGCCTGTCTCGCTGTCTCAGAGCACCAGTATGCGCTATTTTGGCCCACAGTTTATCCGGCATCCGGCGGACATGTCCTGCCCAGTTCCTTTACAGTTGAGCAGCCTTTTGAGCCAAGTCAACTATATTTGTTTTGGAGCGTAGTTTTGTGTTTCGAACACGGTCCGTTAATTTATAACCTGGTGTACTGCGCTCCATAGCTCGTTGGCAAACCTTGAGCTTAGACTTCTGGACTTTAGTCAAAGAACAAGTCTGTGTACCATAGGTTAAGATGGGGAGAATACACCATGTACAAACGCCAGCACAACAAGTTACTACAATCTGTCAAATTTCTTGAATAGATTTTCACCTTTATCGCTAAAGCATTAGGTTCAAGGTTGATTGGGATAATTTGACAGTTCCGGGTAGCTTGATGTGCTAGCGTCTGTTATAGATAAGCTTGCATTTTAGTGTCACGGGCAACTTTCCTTTAAACACTTCCTTCATGTACCAGTAGCTCTTCCAGGCGTTTTCTGTCCGTCTTGCGACTTCTTTGTCGTACTGATGTCGGTAAGGAAAAAGATAACGTTACATATTAAGTACTGTTATCCGTAAGGCTAAAACTACGACACATATTGTTTTTACTATTAATATTTTTCCTCTTGAGCTCATGTTCATACAACTGCCAAGCAAATGAATAAGGAGTCTATTTATAAACACTGATTCAAATTCATTGAGACAAGTTTATTCGTAACGTCTAAAATACATAAAGCCGCTAATCATGATTTTTACTTAAAGCAACGTTTATGAATGAACCCCAAACAAAGTTATTTGTCATAATTAATACCCGGTTTCTGAAACGAAAATCAAGACAAAAAAGGCTTCAACTTATGTGATTGGTTGATCAGATCACTGCTTGCCATGAGTGTAGGTAATTTCGAACTGTAACGTAATGTATACGTAAGTCTCTATGTCACAGGATAAACTGTCAAAACTGCTATTGCCCGGTTAAAAATATTTTCACAATAATTAGGGAAAGTTGTTCAGTTTTTTAGTCTGAATCGCACCCTTAAAAATGACCTTACCTTTTTGACACACGCTGTATAATAAACTGTATTATTGTTGCAGACTCCTGCGGCGCCTGCCAGCGGGTCACGCGCACGTTTGTATGGACGTCGCGTCGCTGCCTCAGATCATGCAACAAATATTCGCCTCTTCGCTCATACAGTCATCTTGATTGTTACAAAATAACACTAGCTAATTCGAGCCGCAAGATAAAGGAGATTATTGATAAACGCTGTTTTAAGTTAAGATACTATAAAAGCAGGTTTTTGATTTAATAAAAGTAGTAATTAACTACTAAGAACCTTCTTAAAGGGGTTGGAATGTATTTGTATGAAGCCCGGCCTGCCTAGCTCCCGCCATTTTAGTTTATTTTCAAAATAGCAGCCACGCATAAAACCTATGTAGGGTGACTGGTAATTAGTGACCGATAATTAAACACGTGATTGCACTCATGATACCAACAACTTTTCCAAAGATTTTTTTTATCATCATTAACTTTTATTACAATAACAAAACAGCCGTATGAAACTTGCACGCGCGAGCCTTTGACCTATCAGCTGTTAGCCGCGTGACGTCGGTCGCCACATTACTATCGTAGCTTGCAACAGTGGGTAGGCAGAGCACCCGCGCGGCTCGCAAGCCCGCTCCCTAAGTTTTATTGTGATAAAAGTGAATGAGTATAAAAAAAATGTTTCTTTGGGAAAGTTGTTTGTTATCATGAGTACAATCTCTTGTTTAAGTATCGGTCACTAATTACCAGTAACCCTATATAAATAATTCAAAATCGGTCAAGCCTGTCAGTTTAAATAGTCTTGACCTAATTTCGTCAGGCATCCCATTCGCATATGTTTATTCTTGTATTATGATTTCAAGAAAGTATTTATCATTCGGTAAACAGATGGGTGAAGGTCGATGTTAGGCGGGATCTCAGAATACTAGAAACCGGGACCGGAAAATTAGTCTTATTTATGTGTTACAGCTAAAAGCCGAAGTAAGGTAACACCTAGTTCTAGCCGGCTATACCTAGGTGCGGCTGGTAACAGTTTGTTAATGCAACCAATTTGGATGTAGGGCTAGCCGGCCACTGCCGCGGCATCGCTCGCTGTGCTTGCTCGGCTTGCGCGCGTTTGGTCACGGTTCTAACCTAACCTAATCTAATCAATTTGGTGGTTTTGTCCTAGCAATAAAAAGGATAGTTACCAGCCGCACCTAGGTATAGCCGGCTAGAACTAGTTGTAACCTTATTTAGCCGGCTAAGACTAGGTGTAACCTTACTTCGGCTTTTAGCCGTAACATACGCACCTTTAGGTTTGAAATAGATTTACGTTAGCGTCACATCCCGGAAGTGGTACCTTTCCTTAATGCTAAAAACTAGTTACAACTGTTAGTCTTATCGCAATCGCTACCTCGATTATCCTCAAAATAGCCAATTATTTTTATTTAATATAAAGTACAGCCAATCGTACGACAATTCAGACGTCACGCCTGTGCTAGAGTTAGGCAGAGGTACCTAATAATACCTGTTATGTTTAAGTGCCATGTAATGTAAGTGGAGGACTGCCTCGTTGTTCTGGTGGTCGCAAGAGCTGAGCATCAGTTCCTGGGTTCTCGATTCACGGGTCGGGCAGTGTTATTAGACTTTTCCATTAGGAATTTCTAAGTAGCAGCCAAGGAGACCGGACTTGTGCCCGTTCGATGGCAATAGGCTCGCTCTCTTTTACATGGGACGTAAATATAACTGGCGAAATCTGAGTGTAGTATTAGGTACACCTGTGCCTAACCCTAATCAGCCTATACCCAGTCCCCACTGCTGGAACGTGGGCCTCATCATGATGAGCGTGCCCGAAAAAAAGAAGGAAATCCGTTAATTTCGCAAATAAGGAACACATTTAAAATTACAACTGGCATAAAAGAAAAAAAAAAAATAGAATGATGAGGCGTGTTTCACGGCTGCACCAAAAAGGTCCATTTCAGCAATAAGATGGGCCCATAATCCTCTACGCGGGTCCAGTGCGGGCGCTGTTAAACTCAAATTTTTACAAATGACGTACGGTTGATCGTAAATAAATGTTTTTATCGAGCGAATATCGCACACAACAATTCACGTATATATGATACGCAGAGATTGGAAAAGGTGTAGTTTATTCGCCTACATAAACTTCAAGGAAGTTAGTAACATGTGGATAATACGCCCCTATAAATTCCCGGATTTTTTATTTTTATTTTTTTTTAAGTTCCGAAATAAAGCTATTACAATTGCGAGGGGTAATGTCCACAGGTACTTAGTTCTTTGAAGTTAAGTCGAACAAACTGTACCTGATATGTGATAATTTTATAATGACATGAATTAAAAGTTTTAAATAAATAAACGAAACTACAAAAAAGATGTATTTTTTTTGTTCACTTTTATTTTTATTGCTATTTATTATTCAGTTTTCTAAACCTTTATTATTGAACATAAGCTAAATATTTAACTAAAATCGGAACAGGAAAAAACTATTAGCTTTTGTATAAAATGCTAAAATATTAGCAATATTTTTTAACAGTTTTTATTATATCTTTAATCGACTTTTGTAACTATTCTCACTTATTCTCACGTATTCTCACTTTTTTTTTCACAACTATTTATTATTCTTTAAGTTTGCTAATAGTACATACGGCGGCACATCAAGCCATACATATCCAGTATAACCTGACCTCGCTTTGTATAAGCTTCTCGTACAATGAGAGCTCAATTTAATTTGGCTTTGGCGTCATTGGTCGTCGTACGTACTAGTAATATTCATTGTTATTAGAGTACATTCCTTTTTGTTTCAATGAAATATGTAAAGCAGGGAAATAAATTGTTTATCGAATTGACCACTAACATCAATTACCCAATTGATGTTAGTGGTCAATTCGATAAACAATTTATTCAAATATATATATCAAATGTATATTCAAATCACAACTGTCGTTCTTTGACAGTTTTATGAAATGGCTATGACATGACAAAATGGCGTAGTGTGTCAATTTGTTAAGATTTTTTTTCCAAACAGTAAAATTTTTATAGCTTGTAAGTTTTAGACCAATTTGTATAAAAGTATTTATAGGTACTGTATAGCTATATATATATATAATAAGAAATGTCACAAATACAATATTTCTTTTTAGAAGAAGAAAGGAATCATTGTTTTATGGTGTAAGCCATTATCAGTTCTGTTGACCAACTAATAAAATAGTAATTATAATATCCCTAGTCTCTAGTCAAACTAAGACGAATCCCACGAGGAATGCGAAGTGGGAATGTGTGTGTATGCGTCATTTGTTTAATTATTAAACTAGACAGCTATCCCATTATTCGAACTACTTAGAGCACCATGCTGACATAATCGACGCAAGTGAATTGTGTCCTTCGTGGGTTCCTGTTCAGTTTGGGAAGACCTTAACATTTGTATCGAGTTTGGTGGGTATTATTTATTTATTTAAACTTCATGTACAATAGTGGTTCATAGGCGGGCTTAATGCCACGAGGTATTCGCTACCAGTCAACCTTTGATCCAAATTGGACAACATAGTGATAGGGTACAAAAAAAAACAAAAAAAATTACATCTTTCTTTCTTTACTTAGTGAAAGATAAAAACTTTTTTGCAAAAAATAAAACCGACTTCAAAAACACAAAAAAGTGAAAAATAACTTTAGCTTCAGAAGTCGGTGACTTTTGTTTGTTTGATTTAGTTTTTTTGTCAGAAAAAAATCAAAAACCCCTGCGTAAACAATGCATATTTATGCGATAGCAGAAATCGCGGTTGATTTGCTGTCATTTTTAAAGAGTTCCGTTGTCTGTCTCAGATCTATATGAAATTTAAATGGGACCGTTTCGGAATAAATCCCTTTCGAACAAAAAAGAATTTTGCAAATCCATCTATATATGAAGGAGTTATGCCCGAACATACGGGGTGTAAACAGACCCTTCACGAAGCCGTCAACCAAGCATTCTGTACACCAAACTAAGTAACTTTACGCAAAAATTATTGCTGGGAAACGACTTTTTTTTTTGGGTGAAAAATTACGTTTTACGGTAAAACTCAATGTAACGGACTCAAAACATTGTGCTGATGGATGGATTGAATAATACGGGGGTCGTGAAGGTGTTTAAAGTAAAAAAAATACATAAGAAAAATGTATTTAAAAAAAAACTTGTGAAAAAGTTGGAACTTTGACCCCCAATATCTCCGTAACTAGAAGGTTCCCAGGTATGGTTTAGCACAAAAAAATGATCGCAATAACGGGGAGAATAAGTACCCTTCGGCTTCGTTAAGGGTCTTTTTACACCCTTTATATATAAAAAAAATATAAACATCCGAATTGAGAACCTCCTCCTTTTTGAATAAAGTCGGTTAAAAAGAAAGAAAGATGATGAATATTTCAATGATAAATCCTTGAAAAATATAGATTTAACATAAATGGTTTTAGAATAAGTTAGATTATAAGATACTTAAATGATAAGTCCTCATCTCCAAATATTATTATCTTTCTTTTGCTGTGCCCGACAGTGCCCACGATTGTTTCTTTTAAAAAATGTCTACCACCTAAGCCTACATTGTGGAATGCAATAAAGAATTGAGTATTGAGTATCTTAGATAGGCCTCTTTATAATTGATTAAACAAACCAAAGCTAAATATTTTATTGTTTTCTTTATTTATTTTCATACATATTTTTTTACATTTTTAAATATTCTATACAAAATACTATAAAAAATAGTAGGCCACCAGCACTGGGAACAGGGTCCGAGCCACCGGTGGTCAGGGCTCTTGAGAAAGGAACCTCCTAACAATACGCGCCGTGTCCAGGAGTACCGCTTTCTGAATCAAGCCCTTGATCCAGCTGCCAAGTGCGAGCCTCCTCAGGTGTTGGTCGAGGCTCTTGGCAATTAAGCCATTGGCGGACACGACTATCGGATATATTATTGTTTTAATTGTTGTGCGTCATGGTTCCTTTGACGCATGACTGACATTAGGAGAAAAGTAAGTTGGTAAACATTTGTGAAATTCCGAGGGAGTTGTATTGAAAAAACAAAATGGCGGCGTTTGTACCGACTATAGCCATGCGCCAAAAGAACCATGCATTAAACAAGGTGGAGATGACAATGTGTCGATAAATTAAACTACGTACACATGAAGTCCCCAGTCTACATACAAAAATTCAATCGAATATATTCAGTAGTTTAGTTACAGAAGAATATTTTTAATTTTTAGCCGAGCTCCGACTAATCCGTTCTTAAATTTATTTCACATTGCGAATTAGTGGATTTATTTGATAGTTTAAGAATATTCCTATGAACTAGTATTGCCAGTGTTTTCATTTATTGTCGTATCTTTGTCTCCACCTTGAATAATTACTATTAAAAAAAAACATTAATTTAATTGGGAATGATGCTTTGCTGCGGTCACAAGCGGCAGTCGCTATTAATTGTATTAGACGCTAGAATCATGCTGTGTCCCTTTATCCAGTAAGAAATCAAAGTGTTTTTTTAAAATTAATTACACCCATAATAGAGTTTACATAATTATTAATATGAATGATAAATATCGGTATGTACAAAACACTACCAGAGAAGTAAACTGTTTACAAAGATGATTATTTATTCAGTGTGTTTCTAAGTAAACTTTTTCTGTAATATTAATATTTAAAAACCAAAATTGACTGTGATTTTTTAACCACATTATCAATATTTGTAGGTAGTTTCTTTATATTTGCGCTCCTGCTGCTTCTATTGTTTTTCATCTGCAATGTTCAGTGAAGTAACTTGATTTTGGAAAACTGGATTTTTTTTTGCAAAAGCAAATGTCTTAAAATTGTTTGAAGTTGCAGCGTATAGTTCTAATCGAACTTTATGGCGGCTCGGAAGTTAGCTGCGAGTGACGGCCTGCGCAGGTACTACGGTTCAAACTTCATGGTGGCTCAGAACATCTGACGTATAGCTGCGCAGACCGTAACTCGCAACTATAGTTCTGTTCAAACTTTATGACGGCTCGGAAGTTAGCTGCGAGTGACAGTCTGCGCAGGTTTATCGGTTCGAACTTCATTGGGGCTCGGAACATCTAATGTGAAGCTGCGCAGAACACAATTTTAGGCATCATCGGGACGCAGAGGTTGCATTTTCTTGACTGTATAATGCGCAGACCGCCACTTGCAGCTAACTTAGCTAACTTCCGAGCCGCCATAAACTTTGTACAGAACTATAACTGAACTTTCAGTATGGGTATTAAAATTGATTTTCTAAATAACCTACAAGTTTTTGTTTACATGTTTGGGAATGATATTGCAATAGCAGGATAGGCATTGTATTTATCTTTAGAGACAATGTTTTGTTATTATTTGAATAGAAGATAACTTTTGACTCATTAAAATTTTTATGTTTGTTATTTTTATTTAAGAAAAAAAAGTTGTCGGAATAAATTTTTTGACATAATAATAACAAAACATAAAGATAACAAAACGTAACTGAATGATTCACACTAACTTGTTACCAGCTTGTAAGCTTTATTAAAATGTAAAATAAAATGAGGACGACAAGCTTTAAGTTTTTTTTTTTTATAACCGACGCATTATTTTTGCGCTCGAATCATGTTCTGAATTCGAACCGTTTTTGCGTCGATATCCCATAGACTGTGTACTTTGTTTTATACGGGGTGGCGATTTAGTATCCTGCGTTCCTCAATGGGGTGATTGATGGGAGCAACTGCCTTCGCAATCTGACCTTCACAACCCAGTTAGTACTGCGTAATAAGATACCCCTTGGTAAAACTGGTTGTCAGACTTTCGGGCCACTGACTGTGACTACCCGTAACAACTATAAATCTACAACTGATGTTTTCTGAAGCACGGAGGAACCTTGAAGGACTGACATTGGCAAGCGCGGCTTTACCTGAAAGCCAACCGGTGTGGATGTTATTATTTAGCTACGAGCTCCTCAGTGTACACTTGTGATACTTTTCTGGACTTTAAAAGAGACAGAGACCTCTGAGTTTGTTGTTTCGGCTGTTTCTTCTCAGAGTAGACAGATACGAAAAACACTCCTTTATAGTTTTAAAAAACAAAACGTTTTAAAAGTTTTTTTTTATAAACCATTTTATAAATATAAAATATGATTTATTGATGATTTATGGTATGTTTAGAAAACTCAGGTGCGTAGTAGGTGCATACATACTCCTTTTGAAGTACTTAGTTATTTTTCTTTTTTCATTAGGTATTTATGAACGTTGTCAAACTAAACCAGTATGTCACGTGGCGTTCTGTAGGTTTATCTACTTCAAACGTTATTTTAAGGAAAACCCGGTATTTTTCGCGGATAAGCCCAAGATCGTAGTTCGTTATAGTTATAATGAGAACACGATAAAACCCCGATAAAATTAATTACATTTTAAACAATGATATTTCCGCCTGTTCATAATTTGGGTTTAGTAAAATTTTTTTTTTTGTTGTTAAGTGGCAGTTAGCGAAGTTTTCCGAAATGGCGTTAGACAATAGGTTGACCGTATTTATATCGTCGATGTCTGTTATGCACCTTATATTGTATATCTAAACGTTTTTTACCGACTTCAAAGAAAATAGGAGGTTTTTCAATTCGTCGGATTCGTTTTCTGTTATATGTATATGCTCAGCAATAGTTCCTCACCACGTCGACCAATTTCGATGATTCTTTTTTGTTGGAAAGTCACTTAGGGGTCTGGTCGGTCTCGTATACGTCTCGTGGTCAAGTTCTGATTCAAGTTTTTAATTACCTTCATTACTACGTGTTTTTGAATGTATTTTTTATGTCAGTCTGCTCTGCCCCACTGCTGGGAAAAGGCATTATCCGTAACTTTACATTCTTCCTTATTTTTTGCCTTTTCCCGCCGATCACTACGGGAACGGTTTAACGAATCTTAATCGGCACGCCAGCACTTCTTAAGCCTGCCTTGGTTATGACGCCCATTTTCAAGAACCCACTGTGTGATTATTCTCGCCCATCACACATAAGCACAGTGTTTTGAATGCGTTAGATTGAGTTTTACCGTAAAAGGTTATTTTTCACCAAAAAAAAAAAGTCGTTTCCCAGCAAAAATTTTTGCGTAAAGTTACTTAGTTTGATGTACAGAATGCTTGGTTAACGGCTTCGTGAAGGGTCTGTTTACACCCGGTATATGTAAATAAAAAATCCATATCAATAATACAAAATAATGATTTATTTCTTAGTAAAATTTCCAACATTCATTGCCAACTTTCACAGTTTTCTCAGGACAGATAAAATCTTGCCAAAAAGGTCCAACCCTCATTTGTATCGGTACATGTTTAACTCGGACTCTGTTTTCTCTCAATATCTTCCTTATTTTCATAGCACTTAGACATTCTTGATCTCCGTTAATGACATCGCTTGCTGCACTGACAGCATGAAATCTTCCGTGACGACTGGTTTGAAGGGACAGGAAACTGACAGCCACAGAGAGTATCAAACATCCCGCAGACAGTAAAGTAGCGGTGACCAGTACCCACAGTATAGTAGATCCTTGCATTGTGTTGATGAAGCAGAAGTTATTACTATCTAGTGGTTACGCTTACGCTATCCTGTGAGCGCTGCCGTGATCCCGCTATAACTATTAATGATCTAAATATTTTCCACATTTATATACAGGACTGTATCAGTATACAATTCGACGCAGACATCAGACATGTATCACGTCGCGCGCACTCGACGATGCGCGAGCGCCCAATTTTATACTCAAAGGCAATACACATACTGTCCTTTATTCAGTGGCACCAAAGGGATCTGGATTTTCCACTTGGTGGAAACGGACCCTTAGTAGTAGCCCCTAATAAATTTGTGGGACTTATACAACACTATGTACTACGCGATATGTAGATGCACTAAGCACTTCTAAAGTTTACCTAAGCCTTCGGAAAAACAGCCGCGTCGTGTCGATATTTCATTTGTGTAACTTACTGTAAAAAGTGCAAGTTATATTTTATCAGGTCACAAACAATCACAAGTGTGTGCTCAAGCACTCTCTTTGGTCACTCTCATAATCCGATGGGACGGTAATCCGACCTGACAGCAGAGAGAGATCACGCGCAGGACCAACGGTTTGGAAACATCATATTATACGCCATACGTTTATTATGATACGCCAATGACCGAGGCACTGGCGTATCATATCGCCAACTTTCAAACTTCAGACTGCTGCTGACAAATTTCTAATCGAAAAAAAAAACCAAATAACACTGCACTGCCCGACCTGGTAATCGAACGCAGGACTCTACGCTCAGGAGTTTGCGTCTGTGGCCAGGAGAGCAACAGTGTCTTATGGTATAGATACTCGTACAATAAAGGTACGACTGATGTCTACGAAACTCTACGAAACGTCGTTTCCGTCAAAACTTTGGGCGGCTTGCTCGCTGCGGTTTCATTAACAGGACAGGCAAATGAGGTTGAATCACAGAAATAACACAAAACATTTCTAGAATCTATAAAGCATGTTTAATCAGAAAATAAACACATGCATTTTGTATGTAACTTTATACCATGTAGAGTGAATTTTTGAGTCGGGTTAACGGGAACAGGTACCAGAATCATTCAAAAAGTTAAGGACAGTTGCCCGATGACCTTACTGTCCCGTCTCAAAAAACCACTCTGAATTATACAGAATCTACGGTCAAGAAGTGATTGATCACCGGACAAATACATCACATAGATAAGCTTGGACAATCAAGCAACTAATTATTGTTTTTTTGAAATCAATACCTTTGGCAAGGACCATCATCTTTTAAACTCCGTAGTGTTTTTCAAAGTGACTCGTGAAACTTTTATTTTTCATTGTGTTGATTGTTTTCAAGATTGTTTAATGCGGTAAGACTTCTGATCCTTCTTTGTTGTTCTTGTTTTTTATGTAGTTTAAGTAGAAGATTCCGGTTTCACAGTTGTTGTTGCAATTGCTGTCTTATGTTTAGTTCTTCTCTGTTTCATGATTTCTAAAATTTTTATTGATTTTTCTATAAAAACGAGCTCATCCTCTTCATCTGTTGGTTTTTCATCAGTAGTACTTGTCGACCCTTCGTCTGCAGTTGTCGCATTTGTTGTTGGTGTTGTCGAATTAGTGGTGATATTTGTCAATCCTGCTTCTTCAGGTGTCACAGTCGTTGTTGGTGTAGTCGAATTAGTGGTGCTATTTGTCGACCCTGCTTCTTTAGGTGTCGCAGTCGTTGTTGTTGTAGTCGAATTAGTGGTGCTATTTTTCGACCCTGCTTCTTTAGGTGTCGCAGTCGTTGTTGTTGTAGTCGAATTAGTGGTGCTATTTGTCGACCCTGCTTCTTTAGGTGTCGCAGTCGTTGTTGGTGTAGTCGAATTAGTGGTGCTATTTGTCGACCCTGCTTCTTTAGGTGTCGCAGTCGTTGTTGTTGTAGTCGAATTAGTGGTGCTATTTGTCGACCCTGCTTCTTTAGGTGTCGCAGTCGTTGTTGTTGTAGTCGAATTAGTGGTGCTATTTGTCGACCCTGCTTCTTTAGGTGTCGCAGTCGTTGTTGTTGTAGTCAAATTAGTGGTGCTATTTGTCGACCCTGCTTTTTTAGGTGTCGCAGTCGTTGTTGGTGTAGTCGAATTAGTGGTGCTATTTGTCGACCCTGCTTCTTTAGGTGTCGCAGTCGTTGTTGTTGTAGTCGAATTAGTGGTGCTATTTGTCGACCCTGCTTCTTTAGGTGTCGCAGTCGTTGTTGTTGTAGTCGAATTAGTGGTGCTATTTGTCGACCCTGCTTCTTCAGGAGTCGCAGTTGTTGTTGTTGTAGTCGAATTAGTGGTGCTATTTGTCGACCCTGCTTCTTCAGGAGTCGCAGTTGTTGTTGTAACAGGTTTCTTTGGTTTACTTCTTCTCCTTTTCATAGCTTTTAAGGAATTATATAAAGAATCTATAAGGTTGTCGATAATTTCGTCGAGGTTATCGCTATCCTCTGTTTTGGATGGATTCGGAGACGTACCACTTACACTATCACCACGGGGAGTTGTCTTCTCAACTGCTGGATCGGTTTTTTCAGTAGTAGAACTTGTGTTTCGTTGCGTCGTTGTTGCTTCTACAGGTTTCACAGTTGTTGTTACGTTACCAGAATCTGTGGTATTATTCAAAGCTTCGGATGAATTTCTTTTTAGTTTCTGCGGGGAATTGTGGATGTAGTTATGTTTTTCTGCTCCCAAGATCAAAAAGAGTATCAAGCCCACTACTGCCAACGTAGCCGCGAGGAGTATCAAAATTAGTTTAGTAGACTTCTTCATGGTTCCCACCATTTAATGATTACATAAATTATTAGTCGCAGTAACTTAGTAGAGACCGCTATCGTGATCCTTTTTCTACTATATTGATCGAAATATTTTCCGCATTTATATACCTTTATCTACGTATTGCTTCCTGCTACACTGGAGTATTACTTGCGTACATGGTGTTTAATCATACCTTGATAATAAACAAAACCGGCCAAGTGCGAGTCGGAGTTGTCCAATGATGGTTCTTACAATCTGAATGCGTTATATTTTTATTTTTTCTAGTTCACAATTTTGTTAAAAACTGTGCTAGAGGCAGCGTTTTTTTTGTGTAATATTTATATAAACTTTTATCATCATCACCCACAGCTTGAATTCACCCACTGTTGGGGTGGTATGGTCCTGTCTTTTCATGTGCTGATCTCCACGGTCCTGTGCCAGCCTCACCCAGGTTTTCCCCCCGATGGCAACTATGTCGTCTGCCCATTTCGCCGCCGGACGACCAACATTTCTTTTCCTATTTCTTGGACGACATTCGGTTACAGCCCTAGTGCACGTGCAGGACACCTAGGTGTCCTGCCCAATTCCATTTGGGACTTCTATCAACTCACATTATTTCAGATTTTTCGAAGTTCCTAACAAAAACATTAAAATCTTTTCTTATGAAAAATTTGAAAGTTCAGTCTTGTATTCGGCCTTTAAATTATTCAAATAACATAATTTATTTTTTAAATACTATATCTTGCAAAGTAGGCGGGTAAGCATTATTGAATTTTCAAACTATTCCAATTGCAAGCCGATAGCATAAGAAGATGGTAGACGAGCGTGCGGCAATGGGTTCCGTTTTGCATTTACGGAACGGAACCCTGACTTAGGAATGATTTGGGCAAGCCAAAAAAAACCCGATGATTTTATTAATAAACTAGCTTTTGTCCGTGGCTTCGCTCGCGTTAATTTAGAATTTACAATCAATTCGGGTTGTAATAATTTAATTCAATCATGATTCGAAAGGCACGAGGCGTCATCTGTTATCATAAGAAAGTTATTGTTGTTTTCCTCGGGAACAATACTTGTTTTCGGGGTGAAAGGTACCCTATATCCGTTTCTGTACACCTGACAACGTATATGCAAAATTTCAGGATGATCGGTTCTGTGGTGTAAACGTGAAAAGGTAACAAACAAACAAACTAACTTTCGCCTTTATAAGGAAGTAAGGAGGATAAGTATAATTATAAATTGTTTCAGGAAAGGTCTAATTTATTGAATACTAGCTGACCCACGCAACTTCGTCTGCGTCACATAAGAGAGAGAGAGAGGGTTAGAGGGAGTGGGTCGTATACACCTATAATACAATTTTAAAGGAGCACATCACACACATTATTCCGCATAATGAAAATGCGAGCGCGTTACCTGATCATTATTTTGGCGCGCAGTTATTTATTGAATATTATTAATCAAACCTAATGGCTTGGGACGCGAAACTCTAGCGTGGGGTCCTCATAGTCTTTTCAAGGAAATTTCAAAACGCTTAGTGGACACTTCCCGTGACCCAAGGGCTGGCTTTTACCTTGGCCAGAGGCTTAGCGTTTCCGTACAACGTGACAACGTGACGCTGCGAGTCTCATGGGGACATTACCAGTTGACAGCGTTGAAGCGTTTTTTGACGCAGTTTTTCATTTTATTGTTAAGTTAGTTACTTTAGGTTATTATATTTTCTGTAATGTATACAGGGTGTAAACAGTCCCTTCACGAAGCCGTTAACCAAGCATTCTGTACATCTAACTAAGTAACCCTACACAAAAATTATTGCTGGGAAACGACTTTTTTTTTGGGGTGAAAAATAACCTTTTACGGTAAAACTCAATATAACGCATTCAAAACATTGTGCTTATGGATGCATTGAATAGTAAACGGGTCATGGAGGTATTTAAAATAAAGTTATAATCTTAAAAAGTTGTACTAAAAAAAAAACTTGTGAAAAAGTTGGAACTTTGACCCCCAATAACTCCGTAACTAGAAGATTCCCAGGCATACCTGGGAATCGTCTAGAACAAAAAAAATATCGCAATATCGAAAACAAGTGCCTTTCGGCTTCGTTAAGGGTTTATTTACACCCTTTATAATATTGTTAATTAAAAAAAACAGACTTATTTTAGGCTCAGTCATAAAGGGTATAAGGGACACCGACGCGAAAACGGTAACCACGTATTCAGTACATTATTTCGAGCCCCCATACATAAAAATTATTCATCGGTTATTTAAAAAAAAAAAACAGGCTATTTCCTTCAAAAGTGCAATACCTACACGGTCAAAATGTATGGGACAACTAATTAAAAAAAAAAAAATAACCGATGAAAAATTTCTATGTAGAAGGGCTCAGAATGATGTACTGAATATGTGGTAACCGTTTCCGCGTCTGTGTCCCTTCCACCCCGTACCCTCTAATTTTACAGTGAAATAAAGGTCGGAAAAAAAACTATAAAAAAAAATCCTGAGAAAAATTCCGGTGGAATATGATTCAAAATAAGGAGCTGAATGCACCCTGTCAGTTTGTGGAGGGCTGTCCCTTACACTCTGTATACGTGCATAATTGTACGTGTCGCAAAAAAATTAAGCAAAACACTATACAATAGTTGTGTTTTCAATAAAAATATTGTTCGTATTTAAGTTAGATTCGACGTGAGTTCGAGCTGGGGCAATATATGCTTTGTATCAGCAGATGACCCCAGGAACAGCAAGTTATTGCGTGGATCTACAATAACAGTCTGAAGACGCGATAAAACCCGCGATAGTAGGCGATTCAGTTTAATAGTCAGATATTTGTAAACACTATTAGTGCTTATCGAAATGCTTATTTCAGCTGTAGGTATAAGATAAATTACGAATATATATATGGGTAAATGTTGTGAGTTAACTAGTGACAGTGATAACACGACAGTGCTCACTGACTTCGACAGTTACTACGATCAGCAAAGAATTCAATTTATTCATCGATTTAATAACTTATCACAATGCAAGCATCCACTGCGCTGTGTCTGATACTCGTCACAACTGTGGGAGCCATAGGAAACACTAAAAACGAGAGTGACATCAAGAAAAATGGAAAAATTTACATTTCGGATTGTTATTTAAGTGCCATGAAACCCGGAGATGTGAAAACTAAGACAATTAGTCATATAAATATCGATCCTGCAGTTCCTAAACCAGAAACCGAGAACCTCTACGTAAGGGATAGTCCACCGCAAGTAGAACCACGAGAACGTTTACAAAAGCATTTTATTAATATAAATCGTTACAGCATTACGATACAAAATGTCCGTGTAAGAGACCGTTGTTTAGCGGATGACTGTTTACCGAAAGAAAAAAGAATTATTGAAATTAAACCAACTGAAGTGTTTAGGAACGTACCAGAAGGACTTGAACCTGCTTATACAATTATGGGTGAAAAGTGGGACATTTACCTCATGGATTGTGGTGCGGACAGCGGTTCCGCTCTTGGAACTACGACTACAGAAAACATCTACATCACAGATGATGACAGCGCTGCCGAACTGCTACCCAAACAAATGACTGTTATTGGCACAAAAATGTACAATGTAACGATTGCAAATAAGTATGACTATGAACATTGTGTAATTGCCGATCGTCCATGCTGGCCGTTTGAAAAAAGAAGTATTGAAGTAACAGCAACTGCGTAAACTGTCTCTCGCTCATGGCATGTCATGTTAAAGTTATATTAAGATCAGTCGTACAGTTCTTTTAAAAATAAAGAAAGTGTTTGAAAAAGTACCCAAAAAACAGTGTTTCAAAAATATCAATAAATAGTGGTCTTTTTATAAGTCTCCACCTTTTATTTATCCCATCTGAAATGAAATATAGTACCTATACTCTAGTTCTTCGAAAAAACGTTGACAACCCTATTTTTTATTTTAAAAGTTTTCCTTAAAATAAAAATGCTACATTTGTTGAACTGTTATTAGTTATTTAATTAAAAGATGTCAAGATAAACATAATCTAAAAACGCCGTTTTTAGTGCGAGGTGTTGCCAAGCTGCGCGTAGTTCAGGGATCTAAAATGGTCACTTTACTGCTAAAGCGACCATTTTAGAATCATAACAGAATAATAATATGATTTACGTAAAAATTCTTAAAATGGTCAGAGACGGAATTAATATTAAGAATTGTCACTTTCTGACCATTTTACGAATTGTAATGTAATTCATATTATTATATTTAATGATTCTGCTACAGCCCGCCATTTTAGGCCCCCTGTTAATCAATTCGATTTTTAATTAACGTACCATTTCATTAGTCTATTTTGAGAGATAGTACATTTTACTGCCTGACCCGTTGGTCTCGTGGTCACAAGCGCGACTACTGAGCATGGGCTCCATTTCCAGGTCCAGCAAAGTGTTGTTGGGTTTTTCCATTAGGAATTTCTCAGGAGCAGCCTGGAGTTTGGAAATTGGTGCTATGATACCCTCGTACGTTAAGTCGTTGGTGCTGGGCCTGAGTTCTCCCCGGTCGTGCCGGAATGCTGTTCCATCGGACTGTAAGTACCTAGAATTCGATAGGTAATGGGTGGTCACCCATTCACGACCCAACCTAGGCAAGTGCGGCCTAAGATGAAGATCGACCCGAGCGTCTGTTATTATTTAGCCGCGATCTTCTTGGATAATGGAGGTATATACGGGGTGTAAACAGACCCTTCACGAAGCCGTGAACCAAGCATTCTGTACATCAAACTAACTAACTTTACGCAAAAATTATTGCTGGGAAGCGACTTTTTTTTTTGGGATGAAAAATCACATTTCACGGTAAAACTCAATGTAACGCACTCAAAAAATTGTGCTGGTGGATGGATTGAATAGTACGGGGTCGTGAAGGTGTTTAAAATAAAAATCTTACATTAGAAACATGTATTTGAAAAAAAACTTGTGAAAAAGTTGGAACTTTGACCCCCAATATCTCCGTAACTAGAAGGTTCCCAGGTATGGTCTAGAACAAAAAAATGATCGCAATGACGGGGAGAACAAGTACCTTTCGGCTTCGTTAAGGGTCTTTTTACACCCTTTATATTATAAAATGTATGATTCAAAACTCTTCAGAAAATCACGTTCGTATTGATAAGGGGGTTGTCAGCACTAACCTTCAACCTTTTTTCTAAATCCAGCTGATAACACCTTTATCGCTTATAGACAGAGACAAATCTTGTTTCCAATCCATGTTATTTCTACTTAAACGACTATATTACCTAACCTAAAATAAATTTAATGCTAACTGCAAATACAGTTGATTTCAGAATGATCACTACTTTGAATAAACGCTATTCAAGTTGTAATACAAAGTGAACTTTATGTGCGGGTGCTAAAGTTGTATTTTCTAAAAAATTATAAAGTTCGAACATAGCATACAATAGGTAACAATTTCAGTTTCATGGGTACATATTCCTTGTGGTTTTGGCATCACTTTGTACTGCTCTCTCTGCGCCTGCGCCTATCGTTCCGTTTAAGCCGGCCGAGTGTCCTTGGGGCTACAAGTGGGTTCCGATGGAAAATGCTATTGTTACAGGTTAGTGAGTAGGAAACTCTTACACACGTATCTACAGTCAAGTTAAAGAAATTACTTGAGTTCAAGTAATTAAAATATAGACAAGAATTTAAACGAAGTAAGAACCGTCAAAGAAAGCAACGCTAAGAGTTCTAACTTTTGACAGTGGTGGCTTCCGGCCACGGTAGGCGCGGGCCTGTGGACGGTGAGTAATTGGTCCGTCCGTCTTATAGATAGATAGATAGATAGATAAAACATTTATTTAGTGCACACCAAAGACATAACACAACACACAGAAACACAAGTTGTCTTATGACGACAAGCCGTGTCGACGGCGCGTTCGTGTTCCACGCGCACCTCAAAGAGATGTCAGCAAAAAGGAAGGGGCCCGCAAGGGCCGATGCCTGCCGGGGCTGCGGGACTGTTCGAAAAAGATACCGCGGCCTTAAAACCGCAAAGGGCAAAGAAGGATCATGGATGGGTTTTAGTCAAAGTCTGACACTCCCTTCCACTCCACCCAGAGCGAGGGGGATTTTTTGATGATTTCCCATCCGAAAAAAAAGGGGAGTGTCCAAGTTTAGCACGTGACAGACGGAAAAATATAGTAAAGTAGTAAATGCTATGTTTTCTTTTTTGCGATTAGTGGCTTTTCTACATTCATCATGTGTAGAGGAACGGGAACGTAGAAACAGCCAATTTTTTCACGTTTTATGGCCGTAGGTATTGAATGATTTTAAAGTAGAGGGAAGTTTGCTAAAAATAATTATCCTCCTTTAACTTAGACGTCATTTGATAAATTAATCTGATAACGCTATATCTGAGTGTAGCTCTAAAGTCTTTAAAGCAGTAACTTTAATTGAAAATGGGACTACTTAGAACTTTGCAAGTTTCCAAGTCTGTGATGTTTTTCCAATGTTTACCGACAGGTTATAGAGTATACAAAACTTATAGTGTAAGTAAAGTAAATACGAGCGATTTTACAATATAAAATACTCATTAATATTTCCTTAATTATGAGAATTAACTTACTTCTATGCGTTGCGAACGCATACAGGGTGTAAGGTACAGCCCTCCACAAACTGATGGGGTGAATTCATAACTAAGATGACCGGTACAAGAAAATATTTCAGGAATGTTATGGGAATCCAATAAATTTGATTTGTTTTATTTCCTCATATGCAATGTATCATTACGATCAATTAACATCGATCACATCGATCAATTATCGATTATTGATTTTAGCCGTATTATTTACACAAATGGTGTGCTGCGTACAGGGAATGTAATTTTACAGTGAAATAAAGGACGGAAAAAAAACTATTAAAAAAAAATCCGGAGAAAAATTCCGGTGGAATATGATTCAAAATAAGGAGAATGCACGCTGTCAGTTTGTGGAGGGCTGTCCCTAAAGGTGAGTATAGACTACAACATTTACTTGTAACAGAACAACGAGCCGCTCTATGATATGTTCTAGTGTATCATCCTTTTAAGAACTAAACGTCGAGCACGCTCGCCTCTTTGTTACAAACCAACGAGCGTATTGGTGTAACATTTCGTCGAGTGTATTGGTGTTACATTTCGTCGAGCCACGAACGAACGAAGAATGAACGCAAGGTACAACGAAATGTTGGTAAATGCACACTCGCTGTGAGCATTTACCCGTAACATAACGCCGAGCATTCGCAGGAACGTTACATAACATGGAAATGCTTTGGAACCTGAGCTTTTGCCTGTGTTGTACCATTCGTAAGAACGTTACATTACACAGAAATGCTCCAGAAAATGTTGTAGTCTATACCTTCACCTTTATACGTGCGTAATTGTACGTGTCGCAAAAAAATTAAGCAAAACACTTACAATAGTTTTCGATAAAAATATTGTTCTTATTTACGTTAGATTCGACGCGAGTTCGAGCTGGGGCAATATATGCTTTGTATCAGCAGATGACCCCAGGAACAGCAAGTTATTGCGTGGATCTACAATAACAGTCTGAAGACGCGGTAAAACCCGCGATAGTAGTCGATATTTTGTTTAATAGTCAGATAATTGTAAACACTATTAGTGCTTATCGAAATGCTTATTTCAGCTGTAGGCACTAAGATAACTTACGAATATATATATGGGTAAATGTTGTGAGTTAACTAGTGACAGTGATAACACGACAGTGCTCACTGACTTCGACAGTTACTACGATCAGCAAGGCATTCAATTTATTCATCGATTTAATAACTTATCACAATGCAAGCATCCACTGCGCTGTGTCTGATACTCGTCACAACTGTGGGAGCCATAGGAAACACTAAAAACGAGAGTGACATCAAGAAAAATGGAAAAATTTACATTTCGGATTGTTATTTAAGTGCCATGAAACCCGGAGATGTGAAAACTAAGACAATTAGTCATATAAATATCGATCCTGCTGTTTCTAAACCAGAAACCGAGAACCTCTACGTAAGGGATAGTCCACCGCAAGTAGAACCACGAGAACGTTTACAAAAGCATTTTATTAATATAAATCGTTACAGTATTAAGATACAAAATGTCCGTGTAAGAGACCGTTGTTTAGCGGATGACTGTTTACCGAAAGAAAAAGAATTATTGAAATTAAACCAACTGAAGTGTTTAGGAACATACCAGGAGGACTAGAACCTGCTTATACAATTATGGGTGAAAAGTGGGACATTTACCTCATGGATTGTGGTGCGGACAGCGGTTCCGCTCTTGGAACTACAACTACAGAAAACATCTACATCACAGATGATGCCAGCGCTGCCGAACTGCTACCCAAACAAATGACTGTTATTGGCACAAAAATGTACAATGTAACGATTGCAAATAAGTATGACTATGACCATTGTGTAATTGCCGATGCTCCATGTTGGCCGTTTGAAAAAAGAAGTATTGAAGTAACAGCAACTGCGTAAACTGTGTCTCGCTCATGGCATGTCATGTTAAAGTTATATTAAGATCAGTCGTACAGTTCTTTTAAAAATAAAGAAGGTGTTTGAAAAAGTACCCAAAAAACAGTGTTTCAAGACATCAATAAATAATGGTCTTTTTATAAGTCTCCATCTTTTATTTATCCCATCTGAAATGAAATATAGTACCTAAAGGGTGTAAAAAGACCCTTAACGAAGCCGAAAGGCACTTGTTCTCCTCGTCATTTTGATCATTTTTTTGTTCTGGACCATACCTGGGAACCTTCTAGTTACGGAGATATTGGGGGTCAAAGTTCCAATTTTTTCACAAGTTTTTTTTTAAATACTACTTTTTAAGGTTCTAACTTTATTCCAATTACCTCCATGGTCCGTTTACTATTCAAAGCATCCATCAGCAATAAGTTTTGAGCGCATTATATTGAGTTTTACCGTAAAATGTGATTTTTGACCCCAAAAAAAAATTTCGTTTCCCAGCAAAAATTTTTGCGTAAAGTTACTTAGTTTGATGTACAGAATGCTTGGTTGACGGCTTGGTGAAGGGTCTGTTTACACCCCGTATACTCTAGTTCTTCGAAAAAACGTTGACAACCCTATTTTTTATTTTAAAAGTTTTCGTATAAAAATGCTACATTTGTTGAACTGTTATTAGTTATTTAATTAAAAGATGTCAAGATAAATATAATCTAAAAACGCCGTTTTTAGTGCGAGGTGTTGCCAAGCTGCGCGTAGTTCAGGGATCTAAAATGGTCACTTTACTGCTAAAGCGACCATTTTAGAATCATAACAGGATAATAAAATGATTTACGTTAAAATTCTTAAAATGGTCAGAGACGGAATTAATGTTATTTAACTTTGTGACCATTTTACGAATTGTAATGTAATTCATATTATTATATTTAATGATTCTGCTACAGCCCGCCATTTTAGGCCCCCTGTTAATCAATTCGATTTTTAATGAACGTACCGTTCATTAGTCTATTTTGAGAGATGGTACATTTTACTGCCTGACCCGTTGGTCTCGTGGTCACAAGCGCGACTGCTGAGCATGGGCTCCATTTCCAGGTCCAGCAAAGTGTTGTTGGGTTTTTCCATTAGGAATTTCTCAGGAGCAGCCTGGAGTTTGGAAATTGGTGCTATGATACCCTCGTACGTTAAGTCGTTGGTGCTGGGCCTGAGTTCTCCCCGGTCGTGCCGGAATGCTGTTCCATCGGACTGTAAGTACCTAGAATTCGATAGGTAATGGGTAGGTAATAACCTATCCACGACCCAACCTAGGCAAGTGCGGTCTAAGATGAAGATCGACCCGAGCGTCTGTTATTATTTAGCCACGATCTTCTTGGATAATGGTGTATATATAAAGGGTGTAAAAAGACCCTTAACGAAGCCGAAAGGTACTTGTTCTCCCCGTCATTACGATCATTTTTTTGTTCTAGACCATACCTGGGAACCTTCTAGTTTCGGAGATATTGGGGGTCAAAGTTCCAACTTTTTCACATGGTTTTTTTTAAATACATGTGTCTAATGTAAGATTTTTACATTAAACACCTTCACGACCCTCGTACTATTCAATCCATCCATCAGCACAATGTTTTGAGTACGTTACATTGAGCTTTACCGTAAAACGTGATTTTTCACCCTAAAAAAAAAGTCGTTTCTCAGCAATAATTTTTGCGTAAAGTTACTTAGTTTGATGTACAGAATGCCTGGTTGACGGCTTCGTGAAGGGTCTGTTTACACCCTGTATATAAAATGTATGATTCAAAACTCTTCAGAAAATCCAGTCGTATTGATAAGGAGGTTGCCATCGCTAACCTTCAACCCTTTTTCTAAATCCAGCTGATAACACCTTTATCACTTATAGAAAGAGACAAATCTTGTCTCCAATCCATGTTATTTCTACTTAAACGACTATACTTACCTAACCTAAAATAAATTAATTGCTAACTGCAAATACAGTTGATTTCAGAATGATCACTACTTTGAATAAACGCTATTCAAGTTGTAATACAAAGTGAACTTTATGTGCGGGTGCTAAAGTTGTATTTTCTAAAAGACATAACGACGCCTTAGAGTGAAAACCTCGTAAAAGAAGTAACTTTTTAGGAGGAAGAAAAAACTGCGTGCTGTAAAATTTTTGTACGGCGTGTTTTATATTTTTTTATTAATTCATATGGTTTAATCCGCTTTTATATCCAGAACTGTTCGATACTAAAAGATACTTCAATTTTCAAATACGAAACGACACGTTCGTTGCAAGGTATTTACGCCAAACTGACAGATGTGAGTACTTTCGAGGTTCTCATTTACTGTCATACATGGAGCTACGAGTTTCAAATGAACAAATTAGTCAGATCAGGATGTGCGTTGCGAGGTTATCTTCCTAGAAACGCAATAAAATAAATTAGAGCAAAAATGCATTCCCGAGGTTTTCACTCTAAGGCGACGATAAATTTCGAACGTCGCATACAATAGGTAACAATTTCAGTTTCGGACAGTTTTATTCGTCTGTCGGCAGCGCACAAGTGAACACATAAGATGAAGCTCTGGTTCATTTTCCTTGTAGTTTTGGCATCACTCTGTACTGCTCTCTCTGCGCCTGCGCCTATCGTTCCGTTTAAGCCAGCCGACTGTCCTTGGGGCTACAAGTGGGGTTCAGATGGAAAATGCTATTGTTACAGGTTAGTGAGTAGGAAACTCTTACACACGTATCTACAGTCAAGTTAAAGAAATTACTTGAGTTCAAGTAATTAAAATATAGACAAGAATTTAAACGAAGTAAGAACCGTCAAAGAAAGCAAAGCTAAGAGTTCTAACTTTTGACAGTGGTGGCTTCCGGCCACCGTAGCACAGTGTTCGGAATCACTATATTACGAGCTACTTTAGGTATAAACATCATGGCAATATAAATTGAAGTTTGCAAGTGATTAGGATACATTATTAGTCACTCAACTCGGTCCCATGAAAAATTTGCCGATTCCGGGAAATGTTCACCACTCAGCACTGCTCTAAACCCACGCAATAACTATACGGTCAGTCGTTTTTGTTAGCCGCTAATAATCGCACGTGTTTACGCTCTGTTCTTACAACAGTTGTTGAGTTTTTTTATAAAAAATTTGGTTCATCATGGGTTCCACATCCACAGGTAAGATATACACCAATTTGTTAATCATATATAAATTCGTATTATGAGAAAATAAATAAAATATGAATTGAAAAAAATAACCAAATTTGCAAAAAGTTTAATCGTTTACTAGACTCCAACTATTTCCCAGCCAATTCCAGCCGTCCATGATTTTTTGTGAAACTTGAGTATTTATCTAGCTTTCGAATGAATCTAGTCTCAATATTCGACTCGCCGCGACTTTTGAGTGATGTAATTTTTTCGTTCACCAGGTGTAACCCACGGAATAACACGCCTTCACCTTTTCGACCTTTAATGTCGTCATAAACTGGTCAATCTAGTGAATAAGGGATCTTCTATTGCTCAGATGGTGGACTTTGTCTCTTCAGAGGTTCCAGTACTTCCAGTAGAAGTTATTAAAAAAAATTAAGGTGTTTTCTGCTGTGCTAACCAAGAAATGGAGTGCTAACAGGAACAAAGAGAAGTATGTTTTAAAATGCTACGACTGGCTGCAAGAAGAGCTTTGTTCAGTAAAAAACAAGATGCCAACAACCTGAATGTACACCTGCTCGATCTGCTTTCGCTCAAAGGATGGATTTTGTTGGTATAAGTGCATCAATTCAGACGATTAAAAGAAGGAAATAACGCTGCTTCCACAACAACATCTGGTAACGTATCGGACGGCAGAAGTGAGTGGAGGAAGATATCGGGTTTTGCCAAAGAATTGTGTCACTTTCCTCTCTCTTCATCACTAGCTGTAGTGGAACAAGCGATGTAAGATATCTGTATCTGACGCGGCCGCATCTTCTGTAAGCCGCTGCTTATGTTTTAATAACTTCTACTGGAAGTACTGGAACCTCTGAAGAGATAAAGTCCGCCATCTGAGCAATAGAAGATCCCTTATTCACTAGATTGACCAGTTTATGACGACATTAAAGGCCGAAAAGGTGAAGGCGTGTTATTCCGTGGGTTACACCTGGTGAACGAAAAAATTACATCACTCAAAAGTCGCGGCGAGTCGAATATTGAGACTAGATTCATTCGAAAGCTAGATAAATACTCAAGTTTCACAAAAAAACATGGACGGCTGGAATTGGCTGGGAAATAGTTGGAGTCTAGTAAACGATTAAACTTTTTGCAAATTTGGTTATTTTTTTCAATTCATATTTTATTTATTTTCTCATAATACGAATTTATATATGATTAACAAATTGGTGTATATCTTACCTGTGGATGTGGAACCCATGATGAACCAAAATTTTTATAAAAAAACTCAAAAACAGTTGTAAGAACAGAGCGTAAACACGTGCGATTATTAGCGGCTAACAAAAACGACTGACCGTATAGTTATTGCGTGGGTTTAGAGCAGTGCTGAGTGGTGAAGATTTCCCGGAATCGGCAAATTTTTCATGGGATCGAGTTGAGTGACTAATAATGTACCCTAATCACTTGCAAACTTCAATTTATATTGCCATGATGTTTATACCTAAAGTAGCTCGTAATTTAGTGATTCCGAACACTGTGCGTAGGCGCGGGCTGTGGACGGTGAGTTATGGGTCCCTCCGTCTTATAGATAGATAGATAGATAGATAGATAAAACATTTATTTAGTGCACACCAAAGACATAACACAACACACAGAAGCACAAGTTGTCTTATGACGACAAGCCGTGTCGACGGCGCGTTCGTGTTCCACGCGCACCTCAAAGAGATGTCAGCAAAAACGAAGGGGCCCGCAAGGGCCGATGCCTGCCGGGGCTGCGGGACTGTTCGAAAAAGATACCGCGGCCTTAAAACCGCAAAGGGCAAAGAAGGATCATGGATGGGTTTTAGTCAAAGTCTGACACTCCCTTCCACTCCACCCAGAGCGAGGGGGATTTTTTGATGATTTCCCATCCGAAAAAAAAGGGATGTGTCCAAGTTTAGCACGTGACAGACGGAAAAATATAAGTCAAGTAGTAAATGCTATGTTTTCCTTTTTGCGATTAGTGGCTTTTCTACATTCATCAACATGTGTAGAAGAACAGGAACGTAGAAACAGCTAATTTTTTCACGTTTTACGGCCGTAGGTATTGAATTATTTTAAAGTAGAGGGAAGTTTGCTAAAAATAATTATCCTCCTTTAACTTAGACGTCATTTGATAAATTAATCTGATAACGCCATATCTGAGCGTAGCTCTAAAGTCTTTAAAGCAGTAACTTTAATTGAAAATGGGTCTACTTAGAACTTTGTAAGTTTCCAAGTCTGTGATGTTTTTCCAATGTTAAACAATACCGACAGATTAGAGAGTATACGAAACTTATAGTGTAGGTAAAGTAAATACGAGCGATTTTACAATATAAAATACTCATTAATATTTCCTTAATTATGAGAATTAAGTTACTCCAATGCGTTGCGAATGCATACAGTAAGGTACAGCCCTCCACAAACTGATGAGGAGAATTCATAACTAAGATGACCGGCACAAGAAAATATTTCAGGAATGTTATGGGAATCCAATAAATTTGATTTGTTTTATTTCCTCATATGCAATGTATCATTACGATCAATTAACATCGATCACATCGATCAATTATCGATTTTTGATTTTAGCCGTATTATTTACACAAATGGAGTGCTGCGTACAGGGAATGTAATTTTACAGTGAAATAAAGGACGGAAAAAAGACTATAAAAAAAAATCCGGAGAAAAATTCCGGTGGAATATGTTTCAAAATAAGGAGAATGCATGCTGTCAGTTTGTGGAGGGCTGTCCCTTATACGTGCGTAATTATACGTGTCGCAAAAAAATTAAGCAAAACACTATACAATAGTTGTGTTTTCGATAAAAATATTGTTCTTATTTAAGTTAGATTCGACGTGAGTTCGAGCTGGGGCAATATATGCTTTGTATCAGCAGATGACCCCAGGAACAGCAAGTTATAGCGTGGCTTATGTGGATCAACAATAACAGTCTGAAGACGCGGTAAAACCCGCGATAGTAGTCGATATTTTGTTTAATAGTCAGATAATTGTAAACACTATTAGTGCTTATCGAAATGCTTATTTCAGCTGTAGGCACTAAGATAACTTACGAATATATATATGGGTAAATGTTGTGAGATAACTAGTCACAGTGATAACACGACAGTGCTCACTGACTTCGACAGTTACTACGATCAGCAAGGAATTCCATTTATTCATCGATTTAATAACTTATCACAATGCAAGCATCCACTGCGCTGTGTCTGATACTCGTCACAACTGTGGGAGCCATAGGAAACACTATAAACGAGAGTGACATCAAGAAAAATGGAAAAATTTACATTTCGGATTGTTATTTAAGTGCCATGAAACCCGGAGATGTGAAAACTAAGACAATTAGTCATATAAATATCGATCCTGCAGTTCCTAAACCAGAAACCGAGAACCTCTACGTAAGGGATAGTGATCAACCGCAAGTAGAACCACGAGAACGTTATCAAAAGCATTTTATTAATATAAATCGTTACAGCATTAAGATACAAAATGTCCGTGTAAGCGACCGTTGTTTAGCGGATGACTGTTTACAGAAAGAAAAAAGAATTATTGAAATTAAACCAACTGAAGTGTTTAGGAACATACCAGAAGGACGAGAACCTGCTTATACAATTATGGGTGAAAAGTGGGACATTTACCTCATGGATTGTGGTGCGGACAGCGGTTCCGCTCTTGGAACTACAACTACAGAAAACATCTACGTCACAGATGATGACAGCGCTGCCGAACGGCTACCCAAACAAATGACTGTTATTGGCACAAAAATTTACAATGTAACGATTGCAAATAAGTATGACTATGACCATTGTGTAATTGCTGATGCTCCATGCTGGCCTTTCGAAAAAAGAAGTATTGAAGTAACAGCAACTGCGTAAACTGTGTCTCGCTCATGGCATGTCATGTTAAAGTTATATTAAGATCAGACGTACAGTTCTTTTAAAAATAAAGAAGGTGTTTGAAAAAGTACCCAAAAAAAGGTGTTTCAAAAATATCAATAAATAGTGGTCTTTTTATAAGTCTCCACCTTTTATTTATCCCATCTGAAATGAAATATAGTACCTATACTCTATTTCTTCGAAAAAACGTTGACAACCCTATTTTTTATTTTAAAAGTTTTCGTATAAAAATGCTACATTTGTTGAACTGTTATTAGTTATTTAATTAAAAGATGTCAAGATAAATATAATCTAAAAACGCCGTTTTTAGTGCGAGGTGTTGCCAAGCTGCGCGTAGTTCAGGGATCTAAAATGGTCACTTTACTGCTAAAGCGACCATTTTAGAATCATAACAGGATAATAAAATGATTTACGTTAAAATTCTTAAAATGGTCAGAGACGGAATTAATGTTATTAATTGTCACTTTGTGACCATTTTACGAATTGTAATGTAATTCAAATTATTATATTTAATGATTCTACTCTAGCCGTCCATTTTAGGCCCCCTGTTAATCAATTCGATTTTTATTGAACGTACCATTTCATTAGTCTATTTTGAGAGATGGTACCTTTTACTGCCTGACCCGTTGGTCTCGTTGTCACAAGCGCGACTACTGAGCATGGGCTCCATTTCCAGGTCCAGCAAAGTGTTGTTGGGTTTTTCCATTAGGAATTTCTCAGGAGCAGCCTGGAGTTTGGAAATTGGTGGTATGATAACCTCGTACGTTAAGTCTGGTGCTGGGCCTGAGTTCTCCCCGGTCGTGCCGGAATGCTGTTCCATCGGATTATAAGTACCTAGAATTCGATAGGTAATAGGTGGTTACCCATCCACGACCCAACCTAGGCAAGTGCAGCCTAAGATGAAGATCGACCCGAGCGTCTGTTATTATTTAGCCACGATCTTCTTGGATAATGGAGGTATATGTATATATAAAATGTATGATTCAATACTCTTCAGAAAATCACGTTCGTATTGATAAGGAGGGTGTCATCGCTAACCTTCAACCTTTTTTCTAAATCCAGCTGATAACACCTTTATCACTTATAGAAAGAGACAAATCTTGTCTCCAATCCATGTTATCTCTACTTAAACGACTATACTTACCTAACCTAAAATAAATTTAATGCTAACTGCAAATACAGTTGATTTCAGAATGATCACTACTTTGAATAAACGCTATTCAAGTTGTAATACAAAGTGAACTTTATGTGCGAGTGCTAAAGTTGTATTTTCTAAAAGACATAAATTTCGAACATACAATAGGTAACAATTTCAGTTTCGGACAGTTTTATTCGTCTGTCGGCAGCGCACACGTGAACACATAAGATGAAGCTCTGGTACCTACATATTCCTTGTGGTTTTGGCATCACTCTGTACTGCTCTCTCTGCGCCTGCGCCTATCGTTCCGTTTAAGCCAGCCGAGTGTCCTTGGGGCTACAAGTGGGGTTCAGATGGAAAATGCTATTGTTACAGGTTAGTGAGGACACTAGAAACTCTTACACACGTATCTACAGTCAAGTTAAAGTAATTAGGTACTAGAGATCGGATATTCGGATGCATATTTACCTAAAGTTGAGTGTTGACTAGTATGGAGTGCGAGTACGTCTATCAAAATAATCATTGTTATAAGTCCACTCATATTTTCGATTTTATTCTATTTGAATATACAACAGCAAAATTTGAATTCAGTTATTTCTCACACACAGCAACAAAATTTTAAAGTTGAAGCAATTTTTTACGTGTTTCCACAAATTTCTTGCCCAGTTTTAAACAGAATATGAATATTTATTATTCTATACTACAATTCATTTTATACACACTACATACATTTTTTATGAAATCCCGCGAAATCGGAAAAAAAAAATATTAAAAGAAGCTGCTTCCACACTTTTGTACCCTTTGCCGGAAAGAAATGTACTTTAGGTAAATATGCATCCGAATATCCGATTACTAGTAATTACTTATGCAAACATTTGTATGCAATAGACAAGAATTTAAACGAAGTAAGAACCGTCAAAGAAAGCAAAGCTAAGAGTTCTAACTTCAAGCAATTACTAAACTACAGAATAAAATCGTATCTTAAATAATGAGTTTTGCTCAAGTAATCACTCTGACTTGTTTATAGATACGGGTGTTAATAATTTTATAACTAAACGAGGTATAATTTTAGGCAGCAAAACTCTGCAGACGATACCTATCAGGACAACGATTAAACAAAGGAAAAATCATCTGATCTTTATTCTATTTTTCGTTGATTCAAAAAACAAATAAATCATCAAATCTTTGTAGTTTTAATTTAACGCACGCGCGTGCCCTCCACGCACAATTTCACGTGCCATTTTGTCACATATTTGTGTTGTTTGGCCTACAGGGCACGCGCGTGCTTGTCACGTATATGTGACTATGGCGGTCAAAAGGTTAATCATGTTAAGGTTCGATACCTACCATGACTATTTTTGTTAACTTGTTTAATTGCACCACTCTATGTTTAATTTATTTATTTATTTATAGCCATTGAAGAGAAAATTAACATACGTACCTATTTTAAAAAAAAACTTGATCATTTTTTGCTAAATAAAAGCTAAGTGATAGACTTATAAAGTGATTTATTGATTATAATGATTACATCTTTCAATACATACCTGTTTATATTTTATATTAAAGCTATTTTAGTTTATCTCAGAAAATACCTACATCATTATTACGATATATAGGTATAGTAGTTTGCCAAGTAATGTTATATGATTAAAAAATGCTTCCTCTGTCCTAACTAACTTATTTTACGGTGCCCGACAGGGTCCACATGATCTATTTATTTATTTGTTTAGATAGATACTTGCCGCACTTACAGTGTGCACCAAAGCGTGCAGCACGCCAACAGCACAACATACTAACTAACTAAACTTAACTGCTACTAAACAATAACTATACATAACATACTACTAACTATACTAATTATAAGTTTACCACCTAAGGATACCTACATGTGGAATGCAATAAAAGTATTGATAGCGGTATCAGTAGCGAAGGGAAAATTTTCTAAAGGACATGTCCGGAAATGGTTTTTTATTATTTAATAATTCTAACCAAGGTAAGTTAAATATATTTGGAAAGACATCTCAAAACCTAGTGCTTCTAACTATATCATACATTTTTAAAGCCCTCCAATTTTTTGAAAAATCGTTTTTTATTTTAGTGAGAATTTACTTCTAAAACGAACAAACCTTTCTAATTTTCTAAGTTAATAAAGTGAACACACCCAAAAAAAAAGTTAACTTGTCAAAATTGACACAGGGGAACTGTCATTACTGTCAGTGTCAATCAATATTTGATTTAGTCTGTCATCAATGTAAATAAAACAATAATACAATCGCTATTACATTATTTTAGTCAAACATGTGTAGCATTATCCATCAAGATCTGGGACACACTGAATAATTATGGTGACTTCACTGAATGTTCACGTGTATATTACAATATTTAACTAAGCAATAAGTGCATGTTTCAGCATATTACACAAGAGCTTATAATCAGCAGAAGATAATGAATAATAATGTTATATACTGATTGAAACCATTGTTCAAATACCTAGGAGAATTCCTTTTATTTACTGGAAATCGAGATCGGTGTGGATGAAAAGCCCTTCGAAAATTATGCTATTTAAAAATTGATTAATACCAAGCTATAATTGAACTCAAATGTACAGTTTTGTTATGAATAAAACTCAAGTTTTTAAATAGTATTTATTTATTGATATTCTTCATTTTCAATGTCTTCTCTTATTAAAATATTGTCGAGAAACTGAGCAGGTGGAGATATATAATTTTGATGCCGAGCCCATCCAAGATACCAGACAATTGTCATCACATGAGCACAGCTTCTAACAGTCCTTTTCCCAATGCAAAGCAGAAGAATCCGTTGTGAAAAGGCCAAATCAGTAAAATCGGAAAAATCAGCAAAGCACAAAGATAACAATAACGCACGAGAGAACGAACGATATTTTGACGGTCTGCGTCTGACAGATCAGACGAATCACGCGCTGAGCCGATAGGGGTGCGATCTAAAATCAATTAATCGAAGAATCGATTTTTCGGGCCAAAAAATACAATTTATCCTAGAAACTAGAGAACTTTTATGCTATATTATCTATTTTCTAATTTAAAATACATTTAGAAAATAAATGTCTTCTTTTATACCTGATATTTTGATATGGTAATAAAATAATTGCATTATAGTCCTGTATTATCGAACTCCCGAATCACATGAATTTCAATTCGAGTTAACTTGAAGCGAGTCTTAACCTAAGTTGGCACATCTCTAACGCCAGTGTCAGATGAATAAGCATCTGTCAAAAATGACATTGTCATTGAGTGGCGGAGCTTTTTAAGGGTTGCCAACAACTAATAACTAATAAAATAGTAATAACATCAATTCTTATTTTATGATTTTTCGCTTAAATGGAGGGGTTTAAAAATATTATTTCAGTAGTTCCATATTTTTTTCGTATTTATTTGAGTGGACTTTGATGCTGGTTAGATTTTTCTCGGAATAAAAAACCAACGTCCATACAAAAAGCGGACAACTCCATTCAATATGATTGTGCCAGTTTTCAAAGGGAAGCCTATAGGAATCGAGTTGTATGGATCCTTCGCCACTGATAGGTATTTTGGAGTGCATACGGCTTGATAACTGCGACACACAGTGAAAAACAGTGCTTATTTCCTTTTTTTCGTTCTCACATATATGTATCATCTCAACATGAAAGATGTAACCAAGATCTTCTTAACCAAGGTTTCTTGCCCATTCTTCTCTATAGAGATCTACGCTTTGGAATGGGCAACTACAGTACTTTCACAAGTTATTATGCCTTGTGTCTGGGACTGTAGCTTCGCCTTCTTTGTTTTTCTGACATTCAAAAGTGCCTGTTATGGTCTAATTGAAATAAATGCTTTGAGTTTGAGTTTTTCTTGTACAGAGCCATTTTAGTGCCATCCTTATACATATTATAAATGCAATAGTCTGTAAAATCAGAGATGGAATTAATTCTTTGTGTATGGACAAACGTTTTCTAACAAGGTATTTTTAAAACAACCAATGCCATTATACACCGTGACTTTTTAGTCTTCTTACAACGGCAGCCCACTTCATGTATCCAATGAATGACTACTAAGCATTCATAAAAAAAACTAGGTTTTTATGAGATTTTAATCATTTAAAAATAAAAATATTATTCAATATTATGACGCATGACGTAGTTAAAACACCCTGTTGTGAGCGATGATCTACTGGACTCGAGCGCTGGGTAAGTATATTCTCCCGTTTGAGACGTAAACATCATTAACAGGATGTTTCATAACTTTTTCTAATGTTTATTTATTTTTCTTTGTACCTATTACGGTAGGTAAAAAAAATCGCGCCTACAACTATTTTATGTCGGGCACATTGAGTGGACCACCTTTGTAAGACGACTAAAAAGTCACGGTATATAACTGGGTACATAATCGCACAAAAACTGCGTAACGATTACGAACACCTTGCATAATATTTTCCATTATATTTTTCAGGTCCGATGTCTGTGCGGGGACCATATAAATAGTGAAGATACCTTCATGTACAGAGAAAGTTTTTCAGATGTGACTGGCGAGAAAAATGATTATAAGAGACAATCTTTAGACTTCTTGAAAAATAGGAGACGTGGCCTTCCGTAAAGATATGAGACAGCGTATTTACAGAACCGATCGATCGTCGATCGAGTCATCGATCGATGGTAGAATGGATTAGTCGACGTCGATCGATAGTTTCTACTACACCAATCGACCGCCGACCGATGTCGATCGATGCGCATCGATTGACATCAGTCTATCGGTGTGGCAAAACCCTTAGAAAAAGCTAATAAGTAAATGGAGACATAAAAAAGTATGAACATGTTGCTAAATAAAATAATGTAACTGTAGATGTGCGCGGGCGCTGTTTATGGTGCGTTGGTGTGTGATTGCGGATTGCTCTGTACTCTGTAGAACTAGAATGGTTATACCAGGCTTTCCGTATCCAAACATAAAAGTTCCTCGTTGGACTGCCTCGTTGGTCTAGTGGTCGCAAGCGCGACTGCGAAGCATCCTCATGCTTCGCTTCCTGGGTTCGATTCCCGGGTCGGGAAAAGTGTTATTGGGTTTTTACATCAGTAATTCTCAGTAGCAGCCATGGAGTCTTGCTATGCCCCCGGTTGATGGCAATAGACTCGCCCCCTATTACATAGGACTTAAACGTAGATAACTGGCGAAATGTGGATGTACTATGCCTGTCCTGATGGAAAAACCCAATAACAGTTTGCCCAACCCGGGAATCGAACCCAGGACCACAAGTTCAGCAGTCGTGCTTGCGACCACTAGACCAACGAGGCAGTCAAGTAAATGTCCTATATTTAAGTTTAAATACTTTAAAATAGCTGAGTACCTACATAATTATTTTCTTTGATAAATTGCACTGTAACAGTTAGGTCATTTACAATCATATGTTTAGTAAGTGTAGCACAAAGAAAAACTTATTTATTTATCCATAATTTTATCCTAGTATAACTGGAATTTCCGTTGACAAAGGAAAATTACTACTTAATAAAAACTACTACTAGTAAAGTCATGTTCGTGGTTATTTTTTCCTAGTCTGTCCTTATTTAAAATGTAGATAAATAATAAAAGATGAATCATTGGGTAAAATAGGTTAGCTATGTTTTTTTAATTTGATGGCATGGTTGGCGCAGGCTGAGCGATTGGCTGCTGCGCTGCTTGCCGCGGGTTCGATTCCAGCGTGTTTTTTTTTTTTTATGGTTTACAATACGTTAAAAAACCCTGTCCGATCCGAAATGAGCATATAGATATATACCAATGACATAAACAATTTTAAAATGCATGATTTTTGTCCTAAATCAGCACCGTTTCCCTAAATTCTAACAAACTTTCTTCTATACTACATAGGTACTATCTTCGTTTTAAGTATGTTCGATCGTCAATTGTTTTTTTATGACGTCACTACCCAAGAAGCGACCGGAGTGTCATCACTACAGTACATTTTATTTAATTTTCGTCAGGGTATTTTTTTTTTACTTGTTCTCGAAAAAAAGATTACATAAAAGAAACTAATCTCGACACCTAATAATGCCCTCAAGGATCGGACAGGGTTTTTAATGAATTGCATAATTATGGATGTATTGTATAGTAGTTGTTCCGGGTCTAGTTGTTTGAGTATGTGAGTTTAAATGTTTGTGATCGCATCCACGATACAGAAGAAATTCCTTGTGTGGTGCGACGTTTTTTTTTTTTTACAATGTCGGAATTGTTGTAAGGTAAATATATTTTTACTTGGAGTACAAGTCTAAAGTACATAATATCCAGAATGTAAAAATACCCAGCACGAAGCCGTCATCTATAAATTATGTACACACGCCAGCACATCACGCTACCCGAAACTGTAAAAAAAATCCTATCAACCTTGAACCTAATGCTTTAGCAATAAAGTTGAAAATCTATTAAACAAATTTGACAGATAGTAGTGGCTTAATGTGCTTGCGTCTGTACATCAATTTATGTAACATTTTACATAAGTGGAAAACGAATCAATGTTGGTATGAAGAATCTTTTCTGACGGTAGCGTGCATAGAAAAACAAGCAAAAAAAAAAATCAAAGATAAGATCCCGACTAAAATCAATAATTATGTTTGTCAATTAAAGATTGCAAAAAAAAATATATGGAAACAGATGGGTCAAGGTCGACCTTAGTCTCGGATCTCAGACTATTAGTCCTACCTATGCAAAGGTACGAAAAGGTCATGAAAACATGTTTTTTATATAAATACAATAAAAACATGTTGTCGTAAGCTTTTACCCTAAAGGTATTTTCCAAACCAAAAACTGGGGGCTTAAAAACTTTGTGACTATTTACGAATTGTAATGTAATTCATATTATTATCCTATTATGATTCTGCTAAAGCGGCCATTTTAGGCCCTCGGATCACTATAATGACGGGAAGAACAATAATAATTTTATTATACATTGTACAATTTTATTATATAACAATATTTTTATTATATTTATTAAATAATTATATTATAAAACAATATTTTTATTATATTTATTGAATAATTATATTATACAACAATATTTTTATTAAATTAGAAATTATTATTATTTATTTCAAATCTGTGGTAGATATTCGCTGGGTAGGGTGGGCTGGGTGGGGGTTTGGTGGGTAGTCCTTTAGGTATATTCTGGAGCCGGAAGAAAGCTGTCAAAAAAAAAAAAATGAATGTTTAATAATAAATCATGGTCGTAAGTTATGTGCCAAAATATCTCAGGTATTTGAAGAAAAGTTATAGTTATACGGGGTGGAAGGGTTACTACGTACTTAACCCCCCCAGGTGGAAATTATTCGTCGGTTATTAAAATTCCTACAAAACTGCAATATCTACATGGTCAAAATGGATGGAATGGCTGATTTTATTTGAAATTACCGATGAAACACTTCATGTTGGGGGGTACAGAATGATGTACTGAATACGTGGTAACCGTGTGCCTGCCACCTTGCATATAAAAAAAAGTTGGGGAAAAGTTGGAACTTTCACCCCCATAATCTCAGTAACAAGAAGATTCCCAGATATGATCTAGAATTTTAATTTTATTGTCAAAATAGCGACCACGCACGGCATCAATACAAACAAGGATCTATTGTATGAGACAAAATCTTCTAAAGCCACTTGTTTTCCTCACTTACATGTTCTATTACTCGTCAAAGTTAGACGGTGGAAATTCCAACTGTCGACATAGGTATATCGTCGTCGTAATATTCCCCTAAGAATACTCAATATTATCAGGTCAAAGTAACCACAGAATGGATGGAATTGAGAGGAAAATCGTAATATTACTAAGGTCTACATGAAACAAAGTTAACCACTATACGTAGCAGTAGAACGGAGAGGTTTGTCTAGCATTTTGTTTCGAGGCCCGAACAGCCATCCTATGTTATTTTATACACAAAGCGAAGACACACGGGCGTCGTTTAGCTGTGGGCCGCTGTATAGCAATGCCTTAATCCTAACTAGTCCTAACTTATATATATATTTATATAATATATTTATACAACGTGTAACAGAAAGGGTATAGTCATGTGTAAGGATATGCTGCAGACCATCAAACTGAACAACTTCCTCCATGGGTCCAATATCGTAAATGCGAAAAAAATATCAGCTGTCCCATACATTTGGGTCGAGTAGCTATTGAAATTTTGTATGGAACAGCTGATACTTTTTTCGCATTCACGATATTGGACCCATGGAGGAAGTTGTTCAGTTTGATAGTCTGCAGCATATCCTTTCATATGACTATACCCTTTCTGTTACACGTTGTATATATAATATAAATATATATTTATTTATCTCCTTAATAATATTATAAATGCGAAAGTAAGTTTGTTTGTTACCTTTTCACGCCTAAACCACTGAACCGATCATCCTGAAATTTTGCATATACGTTGTCAGGTGTGCAGAAACGGACATAGGGTACCTTTCATTCCGAAAAAAGTACTGTTCCCGAGGAAAACAACAAGAACGGTCCTATGATAATAGATGGCACCATGTGTCTTCCGAATAATGATAGAAACTTTAGTAGTGTGTTAAGAGTTTAATTGTCAAATTCTAAATTAACGCGAGGGAAGCCGCGGGCAAAAGCTAGTTTTAAATAACTATGAAAAGCCAATGACTAAAATGGATAACTTTATACATGTCAAAATGAATAACTTTATACATGTACATAAATCAAACAGTATAAAATGATTTAACGGAGTTTTCTTTCGTTGTTTAAAGTAAATAAGGCATCAATTTTGGCCATTGGCTTTTTAAATGTTTCTTTAGTGCAAAAAAACTGATATATATGATGTACCTACCTGGTTCTGTGAAGCCGTCACTCTAAAAGAATATCATAGTCCTTAGATACGGGCGCAGTCGTTCTGAAAAAAAAAATGCAGTATATAAAAAAAAACCCTGTCTGATCCATGAGTATATTAATAGGTATCGAGATTAGATTCTATTTATGTGACTTTTTTTGTAACAATAACAAAATTAATAAATATGTGCTTATCATAAAGCTTTAAATACATGCAAACACAGAGGCGCGGGTGGTGTCCCTCCGGTCGTTTCTCGAGTAGTGACGTCTTAAACAAACAATTGACGATCGAACATATAGTAATGCGGAAAATGAAAATGGTGTTGTCACGTTTTAAAAGTTTTTTAGAATTTAGGGAAATGGTAATTTGGAACAAAAAATATACATTAAAAACAGACGAACTGATAACCACCTCCTTTTGAAAGTCGGTTAAAAATCTATTAATACCGTTTACTTTCATAAATATTGTATGTTATTTTATTTGGTAATGTCATTGGTTTACCTATATGCCCTTTTGGATCGCACAGGGTTGTTTTAACAGAATATTATATAATAAGAGTCCTCTAAAGGAGAAAGGGCAGAAATGTATGGGACGCGGGACCAATAACGAGCGTCTAGACGTATGTCATTGTAAAGCTCTTACCATGACTATCATACGGGACCAGTTGAGACTGGCCCCCATAATAAGAAACGACAGTGGGTCTATAAAAGTCGTATTCCAGAAAATAATCGTATTTTTTATTTTTTTTCTGCCATATTGTCTTTGCCATTAAAAAGCCAGTTAATTTATGGACTCTTCTCTAAGGACTATAACCGCATTTAGACGATGATGAAAAACTATTCTTCTTCTTTATGATAGCCCATCCGTAGAAACTTATGGTTCGAAGTGATAATTATCACTGATAATTATGTTGATAATAACAAAAATCATAATTAATGATACTTCACGTGAATGCGAACATGATTTGTCGCTTCCGCTATATCCCAACGCGAAAACTATCCAGAATCGCAGACTATCAAGAATTGCAATAACTCGATCGCAAGATATTAAGTATCGCAGTACATACATGGGGTATTTCGAATACCCCCGGGCATTTTTTTTATTACGTCACTATTTGTATCACTCTGTATATACTACGATTGAAAGTATATTACACATCACAGATATAGATAGACCTTACACATAGACATCCTGATTTTGTTCTTTAGATGTCACACGGACATTTCTGTCTCGGCAGGGGCATGTGATTACGAGGGACGAAACGCATGTGACTAGCAGAGTGATGAATAGAAATGCTGATGGATGAAGAGGGAGAGGAATACCGAAGGAAAATGGATGAATCGAAGAATGATATCAAAGAAAAATGGTACCCAAGAGAAGGCAAAAGGAAGAGAGGATCGCCCGACACGAAGGTGGGACGATGACCACAAAGCGACAGCGGGGTCAATGTGGAAGAGGGAAAAGTGGAAGAATATGGGGGAGGCCTATAGTAAGGCAAAACAATCGTCGGAAACCGAAGTCTGAAGAATACATTTTTCTTATAAAGTAAATAATATGTGTAACTAGATTGTAAGATTGTTAATAAAGGCTATAATTATTATCAAAGAAAAAAGAGTAAATGAAAGCATGAGGGGTAATAGGTGGGAATAGAGGGAAAAAATGGGACAGTGGCAGGAAGATGACGGTGCCGTCACCCGGACAGTGAATGCAGAAAATGAAGGGCTTGGCCAGTACTACATATATTGTACTAAGTGCAGACGCCAGCACATCAAGCTACTAAAATCAATTTAAATATCTCTCATACCTTGATAAACTAGGCTGCTACAAAATGAGTACCCTGGAAGCTCGAAGGGAGCTCCTGGATTTGAGATTAGCATATAAACTGCTTAATAACACCATTGACTGGTACCTGGTAACCCACAATTGGTATGTAAGTTCAATTTTAGAGTACCCCGTAGACCACCTCGAAAACCTATAACACCCTTAGCTCCACCTTTTCGCCGTACAGTGTTTGTTGCTAATTCGCCTATACCCCTAATGTGCAAATTCATAAACGAAGGCAGCGACCTGGTTGACGGCCACGAAGACTCAATATCGACGTTTGTCAGACGTAATTAGTATTAGTATTTAATATAAGTATCTAGAATTTAAGTACATTAATTCTTTAAAATTACAATTACAAAGAGCACTTTGCATGTGGTGTTTGCCTGTAATTGGTTGTGCAGTTAGATTTAAGACACAATTACTTATATGTTCCTATCTGTTTAATATCTGTAACAACTGTTGGTGAACCTTAATTAAATAAATGAAAAAAAATCTGTCAAATTTCTTTAACAGATTTTCAATTTTATCGCTAAAGCATTAGGTTCTAGGTTGATTGGGAAAATTTGACAGGTTGTGTCTGTACTATGTGTGAACTCCACCTGTGTGAATTACAAAAAAACCATATACTCACAAACATTTTCCTGTTTTCGTTTTTTGAGCACCACCCGGACATTCCCAGCCGGCTAAAAGAGGGGCTTGGGCATTACAGAGTGTACTGAGTATGGTCAGCACAACAAACAATATAAGTAAGAGCTTCATGTTACGTGTTCACTTATGTGCTGCCAACACTAAAATAGAACTAAAATAGATAAAATGACTGTTTTTGAGCTAAGTCATAAAGTTCTGCATTTCGGAGCGATAAATGTCACGGACGTAATAAATATAGATGTTTACATTATTTTTTTAAACAACGTGACATTAATTGGCAATAAAATTAACATATTGTATGCATCATAATCATTAAATAGATTTTGATATAAATACCAAACCAGTATTTTTAAAATAAAATAATTGTGTTTGAGCGTTACTTTACGCACACTCTCATGACGATGTGTATAGCAGCGAGCGCACGAGCGGGTCCAATTGGTCCAAGCTGCAAGTGAACTAGGTGTGTAGCTACACTACCTACGTTCGATCAAAGATTGAAACAGGTCACATGTAGTTTGATTTTGATCGATTGAATGATATCATGCACCTCACTTCCTCGACGTTTTACCAAATGATAAGTAAACACTGTACAATATAAGTTGATTGAAAATCTTTACAAATAAATAAAATTGAAGTAAATAGCTTTTTACTGAATGCATATAAAAGTACACACCTACGGTACTTATAACAAAAATGTCTGTTTGTTCCGGCTAATCTCCTAAATGGCTGGACCGATTTTGACAGGACTTTTACTAGCACACATACTTTTATTAGAAAAAGGATAATAATAATAAATAATAATTGACATTGTGGTGATAGATGGATTGGAGCGTCGCGCAATGATTGTTGATGTAACGGTTCTGCATGACGAGAACCTCGTGAAAGCAGAGAAAGATAAACAATTCAAATATCTAGATGTGGCTCGCGAGGTTGTCGACATGTGAGACGTGAGTACAGCAGTCATTGTGCCGATAGTCGTGTCGGCCAATGGTTTAAAATGGTTTAATAGCCAATAGCCTCGACCAACATCTGAGGAGACTCTCGCTTGGCAGCTGGATCAAGGGCTTGATTCAGAAAGCAGTACTTCTGGACACGGCGCGTATCGTTAGGAGGTTCCTCTCTCAAGAGCCCTGACCACCGGTAGCTCGGACCCTGTTCCCGATGCTTGTGGGCTACTATTTTGTTTTGTATATGTATGTTGTTAGTATTTTAAAATGTTTTTTTTTAATATTGTTTTATATTAGAATATTTAAAAATATACTTAATATGTGTACAAATGAATAAAGGAAATAATACGAAAAAGGATATGGGTTCTTAAAATAAAAATCTTGAAATTGTTAACAAAATTCGATTTCAATCGGGAAGTAATTTTTTTTTTTTATAAAGACACGCAGACGAAGGTCGCAGGGCACAGCTAGTTCAGTTATAATTCCGCAAATACATCTGGATCTTTTTGTGGAGTTTAAACTAAATTTCTTGTTTATCAGTTTACATTGCACCAAGCTCATCAATGGCTATCGTGATGCCCAATAGCTGGTTCGTGAAGGTTAGATCCAAACTTAAGAAAAGGTTAGGCAGAAGTTCTGACAGAATGCTGGTCAAAGATCGCTGGCCTCTTCGACGGCCACGACGACCGTCGTCAAAACGAGTACTGTTTAGTGGCGTGTTCTGATTATTGAGTAGAGGTTTCCTCATCAGCACGCGTAGCATGACCACCGTAGAAACGGGTTTTGTCTACAGAAAAATCCACAAAATGTCAAATCAACAAAAGAAATCTGTCATTTTGTCGATTCTTCCGTCGACAATACCCGTTCACGGGCAATTTGTTTGCAAAGATTTTTTGTCACGTACCTAACGGATTGTCAAATCTCGGTATTATGCTTCTTCGTCGCGTCGATGATTCCATCTTCAACTAAAATGAGCCTCGAACAGAAGTCTGCCACCTGGCGTCGGTCAGGACCACCGTAGAAACTGGTTTTGTCTACGGAAAAATCCAATAAAAGAAATCTGTCATTTTGTCGATTCTTCTGTCGACAATCCCCATTCACGGGCAATTTGTTTGCAAAGATGTTTTGTCACTTACCTACCGGATTGTCGAATCTCGGTATTATGCTTCTTCGTCGCGTCGATGATTCCATCTTCAACTAAAATGAGCCTCGAACAGAAGTCTGCACCTGGCGTCGGTCAGGTCCCTCTATGTGCAGGTGGAGTTGTGCAAGGAGCAGAACAGGTGTTGGGACAATATTTGGACACTTCTTCGTGCTCGATAGATGGCGTTGTTCATTTGATTCCATTTTCTGAATCGCGGTGTTAAGATTTTCCGTGAGAGAATGACCATCGCCCGTGCCAGCTTTTATTTCCTAGGTATACTCAAATCGGACATGGTTGAATCTATAGCAGCTCACCTGGCTTAGTAGTCGGTATAGAGATTTCCAGGTAGACCATGGAAGGTGGTAGGCTCGCTGAGCTGAACATTGAGAATCCAACAGCCACGCCACGCCTAATGCGAACAAAAGAATACCACATCCATTCCCAACTTTATTGGGGTTGGTTTCCAGTCTTACCGGATGCAGCTGAAGACCAGTATTTTACAGGGAGCATCTGCCTATTAGACCTCCACAACCCAGTTAGTACCTACTGGGTACCTACCCTTTGGTAAGACTGGTTGTCATACTTCCGGCCACTACCTAACTACCTGTTACGACTGACAAAAATCTACAAATGACAGCCGGGACCAACGGCTTAACGTGCTTTCGGAAGCACCCATGCACAGAACGACCTTGGCAAGCGCGGCTTAACCTTGAAGATCGATCCGATGCGGCTGTTGTTATTTAGCCACGAGCTCTTCCAAATAAAATAATCCCTAGCCAGCGAGGGCTAACTCATACATAACTGGAAGACACGCATAGACAAAGTGACTTGTTAGAAGTGAATCCATTACGATTACTGTGTATTAATAAATGAGATAACGAGTTAACAGTTTTCTCTTACTTAAAGATCACTTTCAAGGATAATTAGTAATTACCTATCGGGCATTATGTTACTAACAGATATAATTATGACCTTTATTTGCAAAAAAATATCCTTAATGATTAAAAAAGAAACATGAAGTTAAACAGATGCAACCTACGATGTTGTAGTTTTAGTTTTATACAGGTTGTAAACGGACCCTTCACGAAGCCGTCAACCAAGCATTCTGTACATCAAACCAAGTCACCCTATGCAAAAATTGTTGCTGGGAAACGACTTTTTTTTTTGGGGTGAAAAATCACTTTTTACGGTTAGCCTAGTGGTGTGACCGTCGGACTGCCAAGTCATAGGTCTCGAGTTCGAACCCAAGGCACGCACCTCTGATTTTTCGGATTCATGTGCGTATAGTATAATTATCACTTGCTTTTCGGTGAAGGAAAACATCGTGAGGAAACCAGCATGCCTGAGAGATATTTCTTGACGGCATGTAAAGCCAAGTCAGAGGCCCATGGGCGGCATAAAAACTCTGACACCAGGTTACGAACTAACCACACGATAAAGAAGAAGAAGACGATAAAACTCAATGTTACGCACTCAAAACTTGGTGCTGATGGATGCTTTGAATAGTAAACGGGTCATGAAGGTAATTAAAGTAAAGTCAAAACCTTAAACCACCACCCAGAGCGGGAGTAGTCATTTGATGACTTCCCTTCCGTAAAAAAAAAAAGCATTCTGTGCATCAAACTACGTAACTCTACGCAAAAATGATTGTTGGGAAATGACTTTTTTTTTGGGGTGAAAAATCACGTTTTACGGTAAAACTCAATGTTACGCTCTCAAAACTTAGTGCTGATGGATGCTTTGAATTATAAACGGGTCATGGAGGTAATTAAGTTAAAATCTTAAAAAGTGGTATTAAATATATAAAGGGTGTAAAAAGACCCTTAACGAAGCCGAAAGGCACTTGTTCTCCCCGTCATTGCGGTCATTTTTTTGTTCTGGACCATACCTGGGAACCTTCTAGTTAGGGAGATATTGAAGGTCAAAGTTCCAATTTTTTCACAAGTTTTTTTTTTAAATACATGTTTTTAAAGGAACATTTTTACTTTAAACACCTCCACTACCCCCGTACTATTCAATCCATTTATCAGCACAATGTTCTGAGTGCGTTACAATGAGTCCTACCGTAAAACGTGATTTTTCACCCCAAAAAAAAAAGTCGTTTCCCAGCAAAAATGTTTGCGTAAAGTTACTATAGTTTGATGTACAGAATGCTTGGTTGGCGGCTTCGTGAAGGGTCCGTTTACTCCCTGTATATACATAGTTGCATAGCACTTGTGTGAGTACTATATACTGTAAAGCTACCGTTTACATTTAGTTATCTTTCATTGACTCAAATTTGCCCTCACTGTTGAGAGAATTTCATGCTCACTCAAATGTCTCGCTGATGGCATTTAGTTCCCTTCAAAATGGTTGAGTTGAGTGGTGCTGATCCTACGTCATGTTTATGAACGGGCGCTGTCAGTAGGGACTGGTCATCCCTTAGCTGCCTTAGTTTATTTTATTTTTGAACTGTTGATTGGAGTTTCTTGCCCATTCTTCTCCATAGTGATCTTATGCCACAGGTTATTATGCCTTGTGTCTGGGACTGTAGCTTCGCCTTCTTGTTCTTCCTGTTTTTCTGACATTCAAAAGTGCCTGTTATAGTCTAATTGAAATAAATAATTTGAGTTTGAGTTTATTAAAATATAAATATACGAAAAAAAATCATTTTTAATGTGTTTTGAAATACTATTGCAACTAAATTCAGTAACATCATATTAAAAAATAGATTAATACAATAATTTTTAAGGTCATTTGTAATCTATAAATTAATTAAAATCATATAAATAAAATAAACTATCAAACATGTTTTCGTTGCGTGTTGTATGTTGTATTTTGCGTCAATAAAATGCTTCATAATCGGAAAATTCTTTTAGTGGAGACCTGAAAAAAAACATATATTTAACTAACGACCCGCCATGCTTCTGACATTTTGTCGGACCTGGGATCGAACCCGGGACCCCATCTCAGTACTGCAGTCATTCTTACGACTATTAGACCGATGGGGTAGTCTTAAATACAATATGATTATTTAAAACTAGCGGCCCGTTCCGGTTTTGCACGGGTGGACATTTATTTTTTAAACATTTTGGGATAAAATATAGCCTATGTTACTCAGGGATAATGTAACTTTCTAATGGTGAAATTTTTTTTGAAATCGGCACAATAGTTTTTGAATTTATTCATTACAAACATACACACACACACACAAAAATACAAAACTTTCCTCTTTATAATATTAGTAATTAAAATACCTAGATCAAAATGAAACTAACTTAAATACTTACGAGCATCTACCTGACCGCAATAGGGGTGCGCCACCCGGGCACACTAACGGTTCAATCACGCCGTATGCAACTTTCAACATTCTAAATAAAAATAATTATAGTTTAAAAACGAATGAGAGAGATTTCCCTTAAAATCTATTTCCGGGCCGAAATACACCATTAATAATAAGCAATTTACTTTTGTTGTGTTGGTGTGCCATAAAGTGCATCATAAAATTTCGGAAAAATCTGTTGTTGTTGGAGAATCGAAAAACAAACAAATACAAGGTGTAAACGGATCCTGCACCAAGCCGTCATCCAAGCATTTTGAACATCTAACTAAATAACTCTACTTAAAAATTATGAATGCGTTACATTGAGTTTTACCATAAACTATTATTTTTCACCCCAAAAAAAAAAGTAGTTTCCCAGCAATAATTTTTGGTAAGGTTACTTAGTTTGATGTACAGAATGCTTGGTTAACGGCTTCGTGAAGGGTCTGTTTACACCCTGTCTGCAATGAATAGTAAACAGGTCATCGAGGTATTTAAAGTAAGTAATAACCTTTAAAACTAGTATTAAAAAAAAACTTCTGAAAAACTTGGTACTTTGACCTCCATTATTTCCGTAACTAGAATGTTCCCAGGTATGGTCCAGAACAAAAAAGATATCGCAATGACGGGGAGAACAAGTGCCTTTCGGCTTCGTTAAGGGACTCTTACACCTATTATTTAACTAGCAACCCGCCATGTTCTTGACATTTTGTCGGACTTGGAATCGAACCCGGGACCCCATATTCAGCACAGCAGACATTCTTACGATATGCTATATGATTATGCTGGTGATCTGCTATACAGGTTTTCCTAGTGCAGACACCAGCTCCACTCTCTCACAAAACATCTAGGTACCAAATAATAAATAAATTATTTTGAATTTGATCATTTAAATACCTAATTACCTAGGTCAAAATTGTACTAACTTAAATACTTACGGACATTGTCCGGACGACAGGGGTGCGCCACCTGGGCACTCGAACCTGCTCAAAGCAATGTCCGGTCCTAAATAAAAATAATTTTAATGTAGAAACTAATGTTGTTAAAATATTACAAAACACTACACCATTAATAATTAATAAGTAGAGGCCGAATTATGTGCAACTTAATATGGTCTAAATATGCAACTAAAATGGCCAAATATGCCAAATAAAAGTCAAATAAGTACTAGGAAGTTATGTATTTTTAACTAGGTAATAAAAATCAGCATACATAGACCTAATTTAAAAAGTACTCACGGTTATCTTCCTGGCGGCAGTCGGGTGCGTCACCCGGGCACCTTAACGTTGCCAACATACCTTGTGTTGGCTTAGTGGTCTCGTAGTTCACCATATTTTGAGGTTGCCAATCACGTGCTTGAGTTGGCACAGGAGGAGAGAGGAAACTGTTTTTACATGATACAATCTTTTCACAGAGTGCTCTAGAAATGGTTCTGCCAGTGCAGAGTGTACTGAGTGCAGTCATCACAAATAATATGAGTAAGACCTTCATGTTACGTGTTCACTTGTGCGCCAAAGACAGACTGACGTGAATGCAAGTAATGTATGTAATTATGCACAGATTTGATGTAGGATTGATAGATATCCCTTTATCATTTACTAACATTTGCCTGCGGCTTCACCCCCTTTATAGGCGAAAATTATCCCACGGGAACGTTTTAAATATAGTCTATGACACTCGGGAATAATGTAGTTTCCTAGTTCCTGTTTCGAAGATTATCCCCTTCATCCAGACTTACCATCTTTATGTTTGGTAAAGACTAGCTTCCATCGCAAAAAATTGTGATAACTCGGCTAATATGCATGATATTAATATAATTTATAGCCTATAGCACCCACGAATAATGTAGCTTTCTACCAGTGAAAGAATTTCTGGAATGGGATCATTCGTTCCGGAGATTACCCCATACATACAAACTTACAAACAAATACCTCTTTATTATGTATAGTAAAGTATAGATAAAACGTGTGATCGATGGAAATTCCCATCAGGTCATCATTTTCTTTACTATGTCACCAGATAAAGAGCAAGTGATAAGAATACTATTATTCAAATCAACTTGTGTAGATTTGTGACCACGTGTATGATATGTACGACTACGGTAGTTAGGACCCTATTCATGAGAAGAAGGCGTGAGTTTATGGCATGTATACGTATGTATTTATGAATGACGAGATTTCAACCCAGTTCCTAAACGATGCATGTTACCCCATTGACTGTTGAATATTCAATCATTTGGCCAAACATTGCGGGTTGACAGATGACACATCACTTCGATTTTTTGGTTTCAGGACTCGTCAACAAAGGGAAACATCGTGAGGAAACCCCTCACGATGTTTTCCTTCACCGTTTTGAAGGCAGTGGTGGTGAATAAAATTACATAAATTAATGCGCCTAGTATAATTATCACTTGCTTTTCGGTGAAGGAAAACATCGTGAGGAAACCAGCATGCCTGAGGGATATATATATATTGTATATGTTTGTCTTTTATTTGTATATATGTATTTATTATTATATTTTATTTTTGGAAATGTTCAGTACTATTGCACCTACTGTTTTTGTCTCTGCATCACCCTAAGGTAGACTGGTAGAAAATGCCTAAGGCATTAAGTCCGCCTTTGTACATTAAGTGCATAAAGTTTTAATAAATAAATAAATAAATATTTCTTGACGGCATGTAAAGCCAAGTCAGAGGCCCATGGGCGGCCTAAAAAAAACTCTGACACCAGGTTACGAACTAACCACACGATAAAGAAATAATTAATACGCCTGCCTGGGATCGAGCCCACGACCTACCAATCGTAAAGGATGATTTCCACCAAACGGCTCGCATCGCATCGGATCGGAAAGGATACGAACGGATGCGGCAACAGCTGATCGCGTCCGGCAGGGTATCGACGCATACGATCGGCTCGGTACCGTCGCCTTCGAACGTATTCGTTTCTGCGCCTAGGCAAATAGTTTCATTCCTACCGTGATTAATCCGATCGGATACGACGACAGGCGAACGGAGCCGCTCGCGCGTCGCAGCATAGTTTCGGCTACGAACGCGTGTCGCGGAAGGCACCCGCGGTCAAGCTGTTGAGCGTGGCTTGGTCATATTGATTTTAAATACTATGTACACGATTTAATATCGTTTAAAGATTGTAAGATCCGTTCCGATCCGATGCGATTCGAGCCGTTTGGTGGAAACCATCCTTAAGTCGGGAACGTTACCCCTGATGAGTCAGCATTACTCGCTGTTATCGTATCGTAAGGATCGACGCTAATGAATAGTAGGTAGCATTCGGTGAAGTATTGTATCCAGCCTTAGTTGCAGGTCGACGCACATCACGTGTGCTTAAAAGAAAGAAATAAAGAAAAAAGGTTTATTTGGCACATTCCACAAGTACATCAAGCAAGCAAGTACATCTATACAAATAAATAAAATTGAAGTTATTGTTTGTAATTAATATAAAAAAACAGCTTTTTACTGAATGCATTTGAAAATATATGCGGCACTTATAACAAAAATATTTTCAATTTTTGTCTTTCCGTCTGTCTGTCGGTCAGTTTGTCTGTCTGTTTTTTTGGCTAATCTCTGAAACGACTGGACCGATTTTGACGGGACTTTTATTTGTATATAAGGTCTAACTTAGACTTTTATTTTAGAAAAAGAATTAGGGTTCCGTGCAAAAAAAATAAAACCTTTGAAATTGTTAACAAAATCCCATTAAAAAAGGGAAGTGATATTTTTTATAATAATTAAGAAATAATACACATAAACAAAAAATTGTCTTTCTTGTTTACATTAAATCTAAATAATAATAATAATTTTCATTTTGTTTACAGTTTCCAAATGATGTTTTTCTTATTTCCAAATATACAAAAAGAAAAAAAATACTTTTTGTCGCAAAAAGAAAGATAATACTGTGTGCCCATAGGCCCAGTTCAGCAAAATGCTAGACAAATCAAGTGCCCGACGCTGGTTTCCAACTTGATCAGCCATGGTAATCGAGAGAGTAGTCAGTCAGATTTTTGAAAAAAAATATTTCTTCCTATCTGGGTTCTGTGCCTCTATGCTAGTTTGAAATGTTTTTTCTTGTTTGATAAAGGGCAGTAAGGACGGTCAAATATACTATTGAAATACATTTTCTCGAAATCGCCTTTTTTGACTTACTGCTATTTGGATTACCACGGCAGTAATGGTGATCGGATATTTGGTACACTGGACGTAAGCCAACGTAACACATAAACTATATTATTGCAATTTGTATGTATATTTTTTGTTGTTTTGTGTCCAATAAAGAATAAGAATAAGGCTCATCTTTTCACAACACTTCCAATTATAATATGTTACATTTTGTTTCTTGTTGTGAAATTGGTTTTAATTGGGAGCAAACATTTTGAGCTTTTGCCATGAGAGAGTGTTTTACAATAATTAACGGGTAGTTAGTGTTCACCTGTAACCTGTATATTTGCAACTGTTGCAAGCTGCCTGTAGTGTATACCCAATAGATTGTACAATGTATACATATGTACTTACAGATAATAGGTAATATACGAATCGGAAAAGGAAACGCAATTATATTAAATTAGATCTTCCATCATGAATAATTATAATAGAGATTTAATATTTATTTAGTTTTACATTCAGTATTAAAATGGCAATTATATAAGGTACAATTATACAAAATTCATAATGCGTTACGTTTTTTTACAAAATCTTTGGGATTTAAATATACAACAAATGTACAACGTTATGTTTAATAATATTTTTTTTTCGAAAAACCTTAACTAATCCTTTCTCTACATAACTGTGTCAAAATATGATTATCTTCACACGACGTTTATCTGTACGACAGTTTTGGAGTCACATGGCAGTTCCATACTGCGTTTGTTTTTTACCTCGTTTGTTATTAATATTGGGAAAATGTCGTGTGATTTCGACTTTGTACCGGAAAATATCGTGCAGGACAACGCCGAATGAACGACCGGCAACTTTATGATAAGTCACGAAGGTATGGTTGGCTTATGGTTAGTAAGATCAGACCTAATTGCTACAGGAATTTGTATAAAATAAAAATAATATGGGTACATTTGTAAGTACCTACTATCTGTAACAGAAATATAAATTCAACAAAATTTTCTACATCACAAAGTTACTTCTGGTTTACACATATTTTCATTTTGTTCTTAATCCGATTATTACTATTTCTGTTTTTGTACCCTAAAATTAGTAATTATTAAAAATCAAAACTAAGTAAAGTAGATAATGAGTGGTTTTTGGCGCGAGACTGTTGTTGAAATGAACACTGCCATCTTGTTCTTTTAATATAATATCTAGAGACAATTTCACAAATGTTTTCCAACTGCACCTTCCTGATAATGTCTATTAAGGGCCAAAAGAATAAAGAATAAGAATAAAATTGATTAAGCCATTGTTACAAACATTTTCTTAATCTAACTTAGAGCTATGATGTAATCGTAACAAGTTAAATTTTAACATAGTAATTAGTAAACAGAGGTCCCCAAACTAGGCTGCGCCTGTATCTTGGGGGCCAGAAATGGAATGGAGGAACCATGCAACATACAATCCTTCTTAAAGCGCTGCAAGATTCTGCATAGTCGAAACGAATGACGCCATCTTGTTTTTTCAATACAATTTTCACACAGAGCTTCTGACAATGTAATTCAAGCGCCATAAGACCTTATAACCCACATAGAAAAGGCAGGATCCTCCGACCAGACGGTGTTGTGTCTTGTGCGCTACTGCCCAACAGTTGTTGTCGGGTTACAACAGTCAGTTGGGTCGGTATAGTCTTAAGTCGGATAACTTTAATAGCGCGACTTAGAATTTTGATGTTAGTTCATCCTTTGTGACATAGATGGCGCTGTATTACTTTTTGATCTATGTTGCTGAAGTATTTTTTTACTGTCTGCTACAGCTGTCTTCTTGTTTCTATATACATGCAATGTACAAAGCTATGTACACGCTTCCAGTATTAGTTGACTAGCTTGTAGTTCAACCGTTAAAATTCAGTAACTGCGTCCTGAAGAGTATTTTTACCGTCTAAAGAAACGTTACTCCCAAATCCAGTCCTCCGTAGTTGTTGGGGGCCTGAAAAGAAAAAAAAACATTCATAAATTTTTGGTTTAGTAATGTTTCTTGGCAGATAAACAATTGTAGGTACTTTATTTTCTGTGTTTCGATGTGGTGAAAAAAACGAAAGAAAATACATTTGCCAGCCGGGGCTGCGGGACTGTTCGAAAGAGATACCGCGGCCCTGGAACACAAAGGGCAAAGAAGGAATATGGATGGGTTTTAGTCAGTAAAAGTCTGACACTCCCTCCCACTTCACCCAGAGCGGGAGGAGTTATTTGATGATTTCCCATCCTTTAAAAAAAAGTAAAGAAAATAAATTTATGTACGCTACAAATGACTCATAAACAAAAAATATTGCGTCACATATATACGTATATATGAGGATATCCTGTTATAATAATTTTCATTAAGGAAAAAAGATTCTTCCTGGTCTGGTGACGCATCACACAAATGTCCAATCTACGTCACTCCATCTGCATGGATGTCGTAATACAAGTGAAACCACCTTCAATACTATCATCATTTTCCCTAGCATTTTTCCAATCATGGACTGGAAGCCGACCCCAAGGCTTCCAGTCTGAATACCAGTATTTTATATGAAGCGACTGCCTATATGACCTTCTACGCGCGACCCACTTACTGAGAGACAGAGAGACACGATACCCCTGTACTGTATCATCTATCCAGCCTGCACCCAGGCTTAGCCGCGTGAGTACTACCGCGTTCGAAAAACGGAACCCTTATAGGATCACTCGCGTGTCTGTCTGTCTGTCCGTCTGTCACAGCCAATTTACTCCGAAACTTCTGGACCGATTGAGTTGAAATTTGGCATACCTAAATGTAAGTCGGTGACCCAAATAAAAAAGTAAATTAATGAATTTTAAACATGGAGGCCACTTTTGGGGGGTAAATTAGAAAATGAAAACAAAAAGTTTTGCAAATTATATCGGGTACATATCGACATGCGCGAGTGCGACTCGCACGTGTTTTCCAGTGGTTTTGTGGAAGTCTGTTGTTTTTCTGCAAAAAGTTTTTTATCGTTTCGTAGTATTCCATATTTATTTTGTGTTTATTTGAATACATTACAGCTATAATTATACAAGAAACGGCATTATGACATCATCAATACAGATGAAGTAATTAAATTTAAATTAATGATTTCTAGCAATTTAAATATGCATGATTCATAAACTACTCAATATAATACAATTTTTATGGGACCTATAAAATACGTTAGCAAAATACGCGCTTTGGACGTCGAGTTGCGAAAACGAGCCAATACAATACAATGGGACCAACAAAACTAAAATGGGACTGGGCAGGCCATGTCTGCCGGATGCAGGCGAAGCCGAAGTGAAAGAAAGGGGGAGGCCTTTGCCCAGGTTCAAGATAACAAAAAAAAATGGGACTACCGCGCGGTCATCCTTTTCCCAATGAAATAATCATTGATCTTGTAGGATATAAATATGAGCCAAATTCGTCGAAATTCGCTCCACCGCACAGTTCAAAAATCAAAATCGAAATATTTTATTTCACATAGGCCCAGATGGGCACTTATAGAACGTCGACAAAAAAGTGCACGGTTCGGGTTGGTCGTTTCCTAAGGAGAAAAACCGGCAAGAAACTCGATGGTTACTCTTTTCAAATCATTTCGTAATACAATATAATCATGGTTACAGCATTTATACTTAAGTATGGGGGGACAGCGTAGGCCCGACAATAAGTCGTTGTTTACTACAAAAGATGTAAAAAAAAATACAAAGTTAACAAAAGTTAACAAGCAGCTGGAAATCTACAAAGCCTTCACCATGTAACAGACAGACAGAATTATCTTGGTATTCTTAAGCTAGATGACAAATCAGCTGATAACACTAGTATGCTTAAATAAAATATTTTTTAAATAATATTATGGATACTACACAAACTAGATAAACAGTACTATCTAGTTTATGTAAAGATACTTTAAGAAAAAAAAAATCAATCTATGCAAAAACGGAGATCGTACGATCGATGGTTCTTAAAATGTAACTTGATTAAATGACAGTTGTACATAATAAAGCCAAAAACTCTATTTCAATATGACCGAAGTTTAGTTTGGCAGCTGTCAAGCTAAAATATATAACTATGGGGTAATAATATAATGAACACAGATTACTTACACACATCTTCCTGAGCTTGTTTTGGGACCGCCTCCAGGACAAATTAATGTAGGTAAGAAACGATCATGGATAGAAGGTACTGCGGGCACATCGGGAGGAGATTTAAGAGCATTTAGTATACTGACACGTTTTAGTTTTCCAGTACAGAGTGTACTGAGTACAATCAACACAAATAATATAAATAAGAACTTCATGTTACGTGCTCACTTGTGCGCTGTCCACAGATGAATAACATAGTTATTTACTGAGTCCAAGAAACAATTAATTGTGTATTTAGTTACGTCACTAGACACAGTGATGTAGTTTTTATTAATAACCAAGGGCTTACTGTGAGTCAGTGACAAATGACCTATTCGGTCGCGTTAAACACAATTATTAAGAAACACGATTATTCCATACAGATTTAAGTAAAAGTTACGCCGCAAACAGCATTAAAAATTTAAATATTTTTGAATTTAGAACACGAATAAATGATCATTTTGTTGATAAAAGCAAATCATTTTACAAATAATAATGTTAATTTATGGTATTCTATTTATAAACAAAACATGCTCCTCTCTGCTGAGATTTAAAAAAAAAACTTCAACGCCGATTGTAGGAATTGAACCACGTTGGACATATTTGTTAGTTATCTGTGGAAATAAAACGCTAGTAGAAATAAATGAAAAATAAATCACGAGTGTGTCAGTAGCGGCCACGGAGTCTCGATTTGTGCCCGGTTGTAAACAATAGAATCGCCCTTTATTACATGGGACTTTAACGCAACTAAAAAAAAAAAAACTTTATTGCTAGTAAAATGGGTACAGTAAATCTCCTTAAATATTAACTCGTACTAGGATTACCCTGTATCACGAATGCCATCACCTTCCTCCGGACCAGCTAGGTAGTTCTTTACATAATTTATTTTGAAAAAAAATCTGAACAAAATAAAATAAATAAAAATAAAACTAGATTATTAAAGGTATTTACAACCAAATTAACTGGCGAAATGTGGGTGTACTATCAGGTACACCTCTGCCTAACCCTTTGGGGATATGGCGCGTGAAGTTATGCACAGACAAAAACGAACCGCGACTTTTATTTATTTATTAAAAAATGACTTTAATTAACAGTTGAAAATCAGTTATAAACCTTATTCCGTTAAGGTTTATTCTCTTAATACATTTAGAAACCAGAGTCAAACCGAGGCGAAAGCCATACCAATACCGTTGCGCGGGAGTTGGGACACGTCATAAAACTTAGTATTAAAGTCCGATTCTGCGGGGATTTATAGAATTGTCTCTAAAATTTCGTCACGTTCACTATTGCAAGTGAGGTGAGTCGTCGTGAGGTGGCGTGTGCGTCACTTCTTTCTTTGTGACTCATTGTGGCTATACCGCTGAATTCGCCGCTAGAGGCGTTAAACTAGAGTTTTTTTAATATTAAATGGGCCTACTCTTGACCTCAATCAGGTCGACGATGAAACGAGTTAACCCAAAAGAATCCTATTAACTCGCGACTTAAATAGATTGGGGTCATATGAACTTGGGAACACCGACGCAGGCTGGGAATTCCACTCCTTGGCTTGGCATAAAAGATGTAGCAAGGTATGGGTCTGGACTCCTGATGGCAGATGGGGGATGGTGGAATGAGCTCGTGGAGGTCTTCATAAATGTCAGAAGTCGCTGAGTGTTCAGTGTTTTCGCGTTTTTTTTTATCACGGAATTAACTAACAATGTTCACGGTTGTTGTAAAGATTGAGCCTGTCTTGATTAATTATGTTTTTTTTAAAATATTTTAGGTAATAAGTTAGGATCTAGTTTGGTAGTACTTGGAGGGTGAATGAACAATATTTATTATTAATATTATTTATTTTATATTAGTTTATTGTTAAGTTAGTTACTTTAGGTTATTTTAATTTATAAATGTATTTATGTAATATTGTTATGATTTGGCTGAATTTTTTTTTTTAAATTTTATGACATTATTTTAATAACTTTGAAGTTCTAAGTACTTTGAAATCTTCTAATAAATCTTTAATGTGACGATGCGGCGCAGGCGCAGCGCAGCGCAGGCATGGAATTTAGAAGGAAACGAAAGAACGGCTTGCCTGCGCTGCGCCGCTTGAGTGTAATTCACGACACGTCGTCGCCTACGTAAGGTACGGATTACACTGAAAAGGCGTAAGGTGAGGGCGCGGCGCAGGCATGATGCCGCTTCAAAACATTTTCATACAAAATGTACGTAGGCGACGTGTCGTGAATTACAGTCAAGCGGCGCGGCGCAGGCACGCTGTTCTTTCGTTTCGTTATAAATTTCACGCCTGCGCTACGCCTGCGCCGCGCCTTCACCTTATGCCGTTACTGTGTAATTCGCGCCTATGAGAGGGAATGGATTATAATCCACCACGCGGATCCAGTGCGGGTTGGTAGATGTCACATGTCTTCGATTTTTTTGGTTCTAGTACATGCCGGTTTCCTTATGATGTTTTCCTTCAGGGTTTTGAGAGCATTGGTGATGAAATATATTACACACAAGTAATGCGCCTGCCCGCAGCGAGCAGTAAGTCGTGAGACGACTTACTGCTCGTAAGTTGGGGCTGGCACCACTGGGCACCGCTGTTCCCGTAATCGGCCACGTAATCAAACAGAAATTGGTGTATATTTATGAAAAAAGAAGATACTCGGCTCTCCTCCTTTTTTAGAAGTCGGTTAAAAATAGTAAAAAAATGTGCTAGTAAGGTAAGATCTTCCTGACGATAATTTGCCTGTACTCTCTGATCAAATGTATACGTTATAAACAAAATTTTCAGGAGATGTTGCGTGTATTGTTTTACCTTCACGAAACCGTCAACCAAGCATTCTGTACCATGGCAAGCGTGAGTTCGTGTTATGTTTATGTAGATCTAAAGGTATCCCTATTTGGACACAGCAAGTGCAAATGGGCTGTTTTGGTTTATACCAGAAAAAACATAACTAAACAGAAAAATGGAAGGAATGGGGGGAGGCCTTTGCTCAGGAGTGGGACAATTAAGGCTGAAAAAAAAACATGATAACATTTTTCAATATAATATACATAATTTTTTATACGATACGTCCGAGAGGACCTACATCGAACTGAAGACGCACAAAGGAACGAAAGAAGTGGGCCCTTTAATAACATTTTGTTTGCGGAACCCTAAGAAGTACCGCGTAGAGCCCAGTAACTTTATCTTAAGGGTCAAGATATGCGATAAAACGAAATATATAACGTAAATATATACGAAATAATATATATATATGCGGTGAAGCAGGAACTAGGTTGTTTTGGTTTTTAATAAATTAATTCAAGTATCAGTCATTTCAGATATTGTACATACAGGGTGGAACGGACACCGACGCGAAAACGGTTACCTCGAATTCAGTACATCATTCTGAGCTACATAGAAATGTTTCATCGGTTATAAAAAAAACAGCTGTTCTATGCATTTTGACCATGTATGTGCCTATTGCACTTTTGTAGGAAACAGCAATTTTTTTTTTAACCGATGAAAGTTTTCTGTGTGGGGGAGCTCAGAATGATGTACTGAATACGTGGTAACCGTTTTAGCGTCGGTGTCCCTACCACCCTGTATACACCGTGACTTTTTAGTCGTCTTACAAAGGTGGTCCACTCAATGTGCCCGACTTAAAATCGTTCTAGGCGCGATTTTTTTTTGAAAAATAAATAAACATTAGAAAAAATTATGAAACATCCTGTTAATGATGTTGACGTGTCAAACGGGAGAATATACCTACCCAGCGCTCCAGCCTAGTAGATTATCGCTCACAGCAGGGTGTTTAAACTAAGTCATGCGTCATAATATTAAATATTATTTTTATTTTTAAATTATTAAAATCTCATAAATACCTATTTTTTTTTTATGAATGCCTAGTAATCATTGGATACATGAAGTGGGCTGCCGTTGTAAGACGACTAAAAAGTGACGGTGTATACATATGTATCTACCTTTAATTTATCTTTTACTCCAATGCAACGGGAAGGTCTCTTCTCAAATAGAGAAGATCCGCCCCTGCTCAATGTGGATCAGCGATTTCGGACTTTAAATATGTTTAAAAAAGGCGAGATTTCCTCACGAAGTTATTCGTGACCGTTTTCAATTATATATTTATGTTGTGGATCAAGTGATTAATTTGGGCATTCTTCGTAATGCCCGGGCATAATGTTAGAACTGTGACCAATTGCCGGCGAGCGCTGCATCTAAGTTAGTCGTAATGTTATTGTTTTATTTTGGTTAAAATATCGGACTGTCGAAATAAATAAATTGTGACTAAATAAAGGAAACCATCGAAAACAGTATGATATTGGTGTATTAATAACGATGTGCGGTCTGATCGTTCAGTGCGTGTCGCCTGGTTGTTTCTGATCCCCGCATCCTGCCCAAAAATACCAAAATTATCAAATTGCCCGACAATTGCATAGCATTATTCATAATGACCGGGCACTGTGATAAATATTGAAGTTGCGGCAGTAATTAATCCCTTTGCCCAATTTGTAATAACAAATATATACAATAAGAAACACAAAACGTTCATGAAAGTGAAAATATTCATGATATTTTAAAATGCACGATTTTTGTGCCCAAATTACCACCATTTCCCTAAAATCTAAGAAACATTTAAAACGTGACAGCGTCATCTTCGGCATTAGTGTGGTCGATCGTCAATTGTTTGTTTATGACGTCACTACCCGAGAAGCGACCGGATTATCGACGCCCACGCCCCTCTGTTGCCATGCCAATTTCCTCATTTTATTGAATTTTCATCGGGGTATTTTTGATTTACATGTTATCCAAAAAGGATAACATAAATAGAATCTAATCTCGATACCTAATAATACCCTCATGGATTGGAAAGGGTTTTTTTTTAACACATAATAGTGGGTGTAAAAGTACCCTTAACGAAGCCGAAAGTCATTTGTTCTCCTCGTCATTGTGATATTCTTTTTGTTTTAGCTAGACCATACCTTATAGTTACGGAGACATTGGAGGTCAAACTCGTCAAAGGTCCAACTTTTTCACAAGTTTGTTTTTGGATACTAGTTTTTAATGTTATAACTTTACTTTAAATACCTCCACGACCCCCGTACATTTCAATGCATCCATCGGCGCAATGTTTTGAGTGCGTTACATTGAGTCCTACCGTAAAACAAAGTCGTTTCCCAGCAATATTTTTTGCGTAGAGTTACTTAGTTTGTTTGACAGCGTTGTGAAGGGTCCGTTTACACCCTGTGTTCAATCACTTATCACTTGGTCCATAACATAAATAACATTAGCTTTTGTTTACCATAAACCTCATAAGGGGTCATTTTACTCATCATTATGATAAACTTTTACTAAGGAAACAATCCTGAAATCGCAAAAAAAAAACATTGTGACACCCTGTATTTAATTATTGTTTTCCCTTTGATCACTACAATAGTTGATTGTTAAATCTAAATAAGTCATAGGGTCATTTGTTTGTGACATTATTAACGCGGGATTTACCCTCTGATAAAAATAACTGATAATGCAAACAAACTGCGCCTCTAATTGCGAAAACACAATCTTGTTATAGGTTAGTTGGGATCGAACCCTTTTTATTTTCCAAGTGCGAGTCGTACTCACACGCACACAGGGTTCTGTAGCACCAAACAATATAATAAAAATATTTTGAAGGCTCATTCATACGTTGTATTGTATTCCATTCAACAGCAAAACTAAATTTGTTTTTTATAGTATGTTAATGAAAAACACAGTTACTGCTGCAGTTTGATGAAAAAGTCCCATATATCAAAAACTAAACATCAAATTAATCTTATTCAAACCAATTTTCGTTGAAAGTTTTTTTACGTTTATTTATTTATTTATATAACAACTTATGTACACACTAAATACAGAAAAGAAGAAAGGAACAGAAAATAGTACAAAGGTGATGCTTATTTCTAAAGAAATCTCTTCCAGCATACCTGCGAAAGGAGATAATAAAAAAGAGATGTAGACATAGTGTGTAAAAGAAGAAAATTGAATACATAAAACATAAAACAGAACTATTTAAAAATAATATACCATATTATATGGTATTCTTAAAACAATATACTAACAAACTTATAAATACAAAGACAAAACATTTCAATACAATAAAATAAATAATGATAAATACTTATGCAACTATGACGAAATGGAAAGATAATGTACGTTCTACAATCCTACATTTTTTCAGAATTTTCCTCCTCTTAGAAATTAGAGGGGGACACACACATTTTAGCACTTTGGAAGTGTCTATCTTTCAAAAGATTCACTCTGAGAAAAAAAAAAATTTTTTTAGTTTATGTTCCATGTATGGGGAGGGTACACTACATAAATACGAAAAACTTTATTCCTACAGTCACAAATCCGAATTTTAAAATACCGATTTTCATAATTCCGAATGGTTCAAAATTCCTAATATGACAACTCCGATTTATCATTATTCCTATTTTTATAATTCCTATTTTTCAATATTCCTAACGTTCATAATGACTATTCTTAAAATACCGAGTTTCAAGAGATCGAATAACAAAAAGTCCGACTTAATGATAATACGAAACATCAAAAATACGAATTCCGATTATTAAAATACCGATTAAATATAATTCCGAAATAAAAACACCTTATAAAACTGAATATCAAGACAAATAAACACATAACCAACAATAGAGGGGATCTGATCCGTTAATGATCACTGGTCTAACCTAACCCAAATGATTCACCAACAATAGAAGGTACCCGAATCAATCAAAACATCAATAATTATAAAACAGTTGATTTACTTCCCTGTAAGAAGCGTGCAACCACGCAAACAAGCATATACCATGCATGCAGCAAGCTTCCAGCATGCAAAAATGCAAACAAGCATACACCATACATGCAGCAAGCATGCAGCATGCAAACAAGCATGCAGCAGCATGCAAGCAAGCATGCAGCATGCAAGCAAGCATGCAGCATGCAAGCAAGCATGCAGCATGCAAGCAAGCATGCAGCATGCAAGCAAGCATGCAGCTTCCAAGCAAGCATGCAACAGGCAGCAGGCATGGTTTCTGTCACGGCTCCGGCGGCGCTGCGGGGCTCCGGCGGTCCCAAGCGAGCTTATCGTCGCAGATGTGTTTTACGCCCACCACCGCAGCTTCGGCGTGCTGGCCGGCTTCGCCGGCCAACCTCAGCCGCGGCGGAGAGCGTTAAAACCACCTGCTCTTCAGCTCGCGGGCCGTCTCGCCCCTCCGCGCCTACGCGGGCTTAAATTACACTCTCGGGGTAGGGCAGACAAGACTACGTGGAGTCGGTTTTGAAGCGATTCGTTTCTGTTACTTACTTTTGTAACTCACCCTTTCGACTTTTTAAGACAATACCCATTTTAATTTTAAGGTTAAATATGAAGTTGAAAAATTCTGCCATTTTACTAGTATGCCATTGTAAATTCATACATATACACATTCGGCTAAACAATAATTATATTAAATAATTTTTATGCCTTAAAAATATTCACTTAAAGATTATGCCAAGTGTGATGCAAAATATCACATTCAGAAACCTAATTTTAGCAATTTATTCGAAGTATTGAAAATCGGAATGTCGTTTTTCGGACCGACAACCCATCGAGCATTTGATTCTTCGGACATATGAAAATCGGAAAGCAAACAAATCGGATTTATGACTTTCGGTAAAATGTATTTCGTGATTTTTAATAATAGACATTTTAATCGTTAGGTATTATGAAATTCGGACTTTTGAAAATCGGAACATCGAAATTCGGAATAAAATATTTCGGAGTATTTGGGTGTTCCCGTATGGGGAGCCCACTTAATCTTCTATTTTTTTATTTTTGTATAAAAATCGTAATGCGGTTCACAGAATAAATCTACCTATCAAGTTTCAACCGAGCAGTCTTAATAGTTTCGGAATAAAGTGGCTGTGACATACGGAGAGACAGACAGACAGACATGACGAATCTATAAGGGTTCCGTTTTTTGTCATTCGGCTACGGAACCCCAAAACAGGCTTTTAATGGTTTTTCTCAAAACGTAAGGTACAAATGAAGTAAAGAAGATATCTATAACAGCTAAGTAGGCTCAAATATTTATAGACCCAGGAGTATTTATAACCTAGTACAAACTGGGTTGTGGAGGTCAGATAGGCAGTCGCTCCATGTAAAATACTGGTATTCAGCTACATCCACAGTTGGGAAAAGGCTAGGCAGATGAGGATATGATTAGTCGGCAGAACTCAATGTTAACTGGGCCTCTGAAAAGAGCAAAGAAACTACGGTCAAAATGACTTAAATTAAAATTAATATAAGTTATGCAGTTGTGGGTGGACGTAACCTAAGTTTAGCTGGATAATCTTAAGTTTATCTTCACACCCATCTGAAACAATATCGATGAAAATGTCAGCATACTGTGCTGTCTATGGGCCATTGTTACATTGCGTGTGGTCTAGCACAACATTTTTTTGACATTTTTCCTTATTTTTGAGTTAAAAGTGTAAATGATAATACCTATTACATCTATTTACTAATAAATGCAATGAAAACTCATCTCATTCAGCGCGTTACTCATCCGTTGATAGTGCACAAGTGAACACGTAGCATGAAGCTCTTATTTATATTATTAGTTGTGTTGACTGTACTCAGCAGTACAGTACTGCCAGCTCCGAAAGTGTTGAGAGTTATGTATTTTCCTTGTCCGCCTGGCACCACCCTGACCCTTTCAGGAGCATGTCTGTAAGTAGATGTGTGTTCATATAATTTGATCTTGTACTGACATAGGTTCCTACTAATAATTTATTTATTTTTGCCCGACTGCGGAGAAGTCAAAAGGAGGGTTATTTGTTTGACCTGTTTGTTATACGTATGTCCGTTTCTTTGTTCCCTCGTAACTCCTAAATGGTTAAAACGATTTTGATAAATTATCCGCTGTTAGATTTTTCTTGGTAGCGTGAGTGTCACTAGGTACAAAAAAAATAGCGGATTGGGTGCCATATTGTGTTGTATCATTTTTTTTTCCAAACCCATAGAGCGGGGTAACAAAATAAAGGGTTTTAAAAAACGAATACTAGTAGAGACTACTTTATATGGTTAAAAGTAATTTTAAATGACAAGTTGTATAAAAAGTGAAAAAAGAAGTTAAATCGTCTCCGAAATATTTTACATTACTAAACTAAAAAGATTGAAATAAAAAGTAATACAAAGAACTAAAAATATCCGACTCTCCTATCAATAGTGGTATTATTTATGTCGTCACGTGTGACGACATTTCGCTCCTTCAAGTTTCGTGCCCAAAGTTACAGTTAATTAAAGAGAATAGAAATTTTTGGAAGAAGCAATTTTTTTATTCTTGTCGTGACAAGGATGAACGGGATTAAAACTATGTGTTACGCCAAATTCCAGTAAAAAGGGCAGGAAGATGATAATGAGTGTTAGTGATACAGACTTTTTTTTCAGGCAAACACTGGAAGAAATCGAAGTAGATTATTACGGCAATTTTTTTGAAGACTTTCCAGGTCGTGGTAAGTAATACGTAAGTAAAACAGTAAAGGACCATGGGCACTTTGAGCTAAATTAATAATTGCCCCAATACTTATATGACAGTGACGCCAAATAATAGGTAATAGTGTGTATGCCATTTTATATAATATTTTTTTATAGTAATTGAGTTTAGTTCAAACGAAGCGCGAAAATGGCACTTGACGAAGTGTCATGTCTTTTGGAAGGTTAGCCCAAGCTTCATACAAAAGTGCCCATGGTCCTTTATTCATCATTTACAAAAGACGCAATTATTAACAACGACCAGAAACTCAGCAACCGAATGAGCATCGTCATCTTGGGTTTGACCGATACGTCCACAAGTTGTACGACAGATGCCACCAAAAGGAGTTTTGTTGAAGATTCTGTGGCCAGTGCGCTACGCTTTACAGCCTAGCTTCTCATCGTAATGTTACCTGCCTGTCGGTCTTCTATAGGCTGTACTTCGGAGAGTGAGCGCAGGAGCTCCACGACCCCACCATCATCTTTTTACCTCTGGACTAGCAGACGTACTGCGGCGTACCATCCACACTTGGTTGATATCCCGACGAGTCGTATCAGCGCTTCTCCTCCACGTTTATTATGCGCACAGCCAAAGTGTGGAACTCTCTGTCGGCATCTGCGTTCCCTCCTACCTTTAACCCGTCTGCCTTCAAAGCAAGAGTGAACAGGCATCTTCTGGGCACGCTCGTTCCATCATAGACCTCATCCATCGATTTCCATTAGGCGTGATCAGGGTCAAGAGCACGCCCATTTACATATAAAAAAAGTGTTGATGTTTATTTGGCACATACTGACACACAATATAAACACAAGACAGAAACAAAAGAAATACTTAATTCACTTCGTTCTGTGACGGTAACCAGCATGATACATGCATAACTAATACCAAAATTATTTTATTTTCAGGTTAAGGATTCCTGATTATGCCCTGGCACGACGTACTCAACTGAAAGCACTATTAAGTAAATTACACATTACATTATGTAGGTACAACTTTGACTATTACATAATAATTGCAAATCAAAAAAAAAAAAAAACTATACTAATATATAAAGGTGAAGAGTTTGTTTGTTTGGTTGAACGCGCTAAACTCGGGAACTACTGGTTCGAATTGAAAAATTCTTTTAGTATTGGATAGCGCATTTAGCGAGGAAGGCTATAGGCTATATAACATCACGCTACAACCAATAAGAGCGGAGCAGTAATGAAAAATGTTGCAAAAACGGGGAAAATTGTATTTTTAATAATTCTACGCGGACGAAAGTCGCGGGGAACAGCTAGTATATGTATATAAGGTGGCAGGGACACTGACGCTAAAATGGTAACCACGTATTCAATATATCAATCTGAACCCCTCATACAAATTTTGATAACATATAAATTTTTCATCGGTAATTTAAAAAAAAAGAGCTATTCTGTTCCATACTTTGACCGTATAGCGAGTAGTTACTGCTGTTTTGTAGGAAACAGCTGTTTTTTATTGACAACAAGTGAATATATTTTACATTGTATACAAACTATAAATCTATAGTAGTAAGAAAAAAAAATGTACTAGTATCAAAACGGTTACAGGGCGTCAAAAAATTCGTCCACATCGCGGTCAGCAGGAAAAGTGCCCAGAAGGCTGGCAAATATTTTAATAACCAACGATACATTTTTATGTGGGGGGGGGGGGGGTTCAGTATGATACTGAATACTTGGTAACCGTTTTAGCGCCAGTTTTCCTTCCATCTTGTATATTTACGAGAATTCAAAAATGTGTCAAAACTTTTGAATAAAATATGAATAAATGTGATTACTGAATAAAACCTGCTTTTTTTTCTTGAAAACTTTTACTTAATTTATTATGTCACGACGCTCTTTTGTGTAACAAAGTAACTCAACTTTATGTTGGATATTTGATGGTCTTTGAAATTGTGTAAATGCCTAAGTAGTTAGTACTTTACGAACTGTGTGTGATGGAAAAGCTGCTCGTGGCTAAATAATAACAGCCACACCGGTCCATTTTTGAGGTTAAGTATTGCTTACCGAGGTTGGCCCGTGGATGGGTGACCATCATAACATACAAAGTTCCCTCCGTGCCTCGGAAAGGACATTAATCCTTGACAGTCGTTATGGAGAGTCAGTCTAATAACCAGTCTTACCGACAGGTAGCGTGCTGCCTAGTATCTGGGCTGTGGAGGTCAGGCACTCTTTGTAATATACTAGAAAATAGTGATAGCCTAGTGGTGTGACCGTCACGTGGGGACTGCTAAGTCGTGATCCCAAACTTTTTATTTCAAAGTCAGTCCAGCCACAGGCATAATAACTGTGAATGGACTGTAGTTGCTCATTCGAAAATCGTAGATGTCATGAAGAAGAATGGGCAAGAAACTCCATGGACACTTTTCGAAGCAAGTTAGATATTACATAGTCCTGGGTAAAATATTGTTGTTTCTTTATGTAAGCACAATGTAAAGATAGAAAAGAAAAGAAAAAAGACAATTAAAACCTTAAAGATTAGGTCTCAAGTTCAAACCCAAGACACGCACCTCTGATTTTTCGGATTCATGTGCGTATTGTATAATTATCACTTGCTTCGGAGAAGGAAAACATCGTACGGCATGTAAAGCCAAGTCAGAGGGCCATGGGCGGCATAAAATCTCTGACACCAGGTAAGGCACTAACCACACGAAAGAAGAATATACTAGTATTCAGCTGCATCCAGTTAGACTGGGATACTAGACAGGTTATAATGATGACAGATATTGATCTTAATCCTCTGCGCACTGACTAAACTTTTACTTGTAGAACAACCAAGAATCTTAGAATAGAATAGAATATTCTTTATTATGTACACCAGGGTTGTCCAAACTACATACCTTCGCTTACTACAAAAGCCGGAGGGCCGCAGAAACAAATATTTTCAGTTTTCAAGTAAAAAAAATACAGGGTAAATTATACCAAATATTGATTACATGTTTTGACAAAGAATTCTATTATCCAAACTATTTATGTCCAAAATATTTTCTGATTCATTTACAATTTAAAACAAGCCGCGGGCCGTTGTCTGGACAGCCCTCATGTACACCATACAAGTAGCATGGGCGGTCTTATCGCTAAGAGTGATCTTTTCATGATAACCTTTTTTTTTTTTTGGATGGGAAGTCATCAAATAACCCCCCCCCCCCCCGCTCTGGGTGGAGTAGGAGGGAGTGTCAGAGTTTTACTGACTAAAACCCATCCATGTTCCTTCTTTGCCCTTTGTGTTCCAGGGCCCCGGTATCTCTTTCGAACAGTCCCACAACCCAATTTCATGACAACATTAGGATAGATTCCAGAAATCGGATCAAATTGATCCTCCTGCCTCAATCTCAATTTTTTAGACAAGTTTATTTTGTAAGCCCACGTGGTTAATTAAAACCAGTTAATTACATAGTAGATAACTTACTTTTGATACCGAGAGCCGCGCTGTGGTTTCACAAGAATCCTTGTTCTAAAGAAACTTAATAAATTGAGGGGGAAATATAAAACCCGCCCCGAAGTTTTCCAAGAACTTGTGCATTAAATGGAGCGATATTAAGCTCACATTATTTCCATTAACTAGAATTTTATCAAATAAACGGTTCATGACTTTTATTTTTTTATTATCTCAACATGAATGATGTAACCAAGATTTTGTAAAAATATGTTGATTGAAAAGAGTGTCCATGGAGTTTCTTGCCCATTCTTCTCTATAGAGATCTACGCTTTGGAATGGGCAAATACAGTACTTTCACAAGTTATTATGCCTTGTGTCTGGGACTGTAGCTTCGCCTTCTTTGTTTTTCTGACATTCAAAAGTGCCTGTTATGGTCTAATTGAAATAAATGCTTTGAGTTTGAGTTTGAGTTTGAAAAGCCAAAATATCAAATGAAAAAATCTTGTCTACCTTGATAACTACCCTACTTTTCCTCATTTTTTCTCCGATAACCATATTTCAGGGGCGTTAACTGCACAATTTCCAAAGTACGTGCCTCACCAGCGACAAGAAACTGTGCATAAATCTTGATTACATCGGGGACATCCCTAGTCATAGGGCTGAGAACTTTGCCCATACTTCAATGTTCTATCGTTACGAAATATATTAATTAGTGTAGAAACAGTAGCGTAATTAAGTGTTTTAGTGGAGGACTATGTTCCCTACTAAATTGTACATAGTTTGAGCTAGTTGAGAAGTCTGTTCCATGGAATCTCTGACGAGGATAAGGAGTTTTTATTGTGAGGGTTATCTTGCGGCATCCTACTGCTACGCAAATGGCTTTTCCATTTTTTACAATGCTTGCTTTGCAGTGATAGCCTAGTGGTGATACCGTCGGACTGCAAAGTCATAGGTCTCGAGTTTGAACTCGAGACACGCACGTCTGATTTTTCGGATTCATGTGCGTATTGTATAATTATCACTTGCTTCGGTAAAGGAAAATATTGTGAGGAAACCACCACACACCTGAGAGATATTTCACGGCATGTAAAGTAAGGCACTGACCACACGATAAAGAAGAAGTTTTTTACAATACGGTGCTAATGTGGACTACTTGTCCTTGGTTTTTAGTAAAAGTTTAAATATATTATTAATGGAAATTACTTTCATTCTACCAATGTGATTATTTCAATATAAACCATATTTTGAGATATTGATTTTTATACTTACTAACATACGTTTGCAATGATGTTTTTTTTTTTTTTTCAGTATGTGTGTACCTATTTGGGGACCAAAATATGCCGCTGTAAGCTATCAAATTAGTACTGGTAACCCTCTTTTTCTAGAAATTATAGTTTAATACTCTTCGCCCTGACTGTACATAATAGCTTTAATTTGAGGGTGTCCGAATCGTCAGTGAAAAAAGTATTAAAATTAAAAGGTGTCGATTCGGACAAGGTGTTTGTAAAAATTGTGTCCAAGTCGTCGACAAGTCGGAAAAAGTGCCCTTTCGTAAATATTTTAATCTACTTAAATTGAGCCCCGTTTCGTCAACTATTTAAAGGAGAACTGAAAACTGTTTTTTGTACAGTACAGTCAGCTCCCAAACTTAAAACCAAACTCCTTGTTGATGTTCCTATTTTTTGTCTCTCTCTATCTAGCACACTAAAGTTTGTTACGAGAGAACTCCATTTAGAATTTGAACAGAAAGTACTAGGAGAACAGAATCATGAAGAAGATGTTGGTGCCGCCAAAACCATTTTTTTTTGTGAATTGACGCAAGTCGCATATCACCAGTCACCATAGAACCAGTCTTACCAAGGGGTATCGTATTACCCAGTACTAACTGGGTTCTGGAGGTCAGATAGGCAGTCGCTCCATGTAAAATACTGGTATTCAGCTGCATCCGGTTAGACTGGAAGCCGACCCCAATATAGAAGTCATTTCCATTAATATCCACATGAATGATGTAACCAAGATTTTGTAACAATATTTTGATTGAAAAGAGTGTCCATGGAGTTTCTTGCGCATTCTTCTCCATAGAGATCTACGCCTTGGCATGGGCAACTACAGTACTTTCAAGTTATTATGCCTTGTGTCTGTGACTGTAGCTTCGCTCTTTGTTTTTTTCTGGAACTTTCAAAAGTGCCTGTAATGGTCTAATTGAAATAAATGCTTTGAGTTTGAGAGTTTGAGTTTGAAAAGGCTAGGCAGATGATGACGCAAGTCGCATATCCTGAGGTCGAGAACTGGGCATTAGATATCACAGTCTCAGGTCTGCCCTTGACCTCACGACTGCTCCAGTTTCTAGCAAAACCTTCTTTACTTCAATATCTTATTTATTATTAACATTTCCCGTGGTTCCCTCTAAGTGGTATTAGATATTGTGCCGACGAATCTACGAGAATTTGCGAGGTTAAAAGGCTTTTAAGGAAAATCTTGTTAGACTGGTTTAAACGGATTTATTATAATCCATCTACGTTTTATCGTTTGTAGCTTAAGTGTGTGAAGCTGAACAAGCTGAACAAAGAACATTAGATTGACGGAAAAACCTTGTAAGTTTATTTTTATATCGTATCGTATCATAACATCTCATAATCCCCAAAGGGACCCACATTTCGCCAGTTATGTTTAAGTTCCATGTGATAGGGGGCAAGCCTATTGCCATCAACCGGGCACAAATCCAGACTCCGTGGCTGCTACTACATAGGAGCAACGCGATAGGAGAACAAGTGCCTTTCGGCTTCGTTAAGGGTCTATTTACTCCCTTTATTTTAGTGATTACCATGGTAGTGAAGTCCGTTTTTACAAATAAAATACTAAAATAACAGCGCTCTGTTGGTATATAAAGTGCCTATCAACAGATTTCTATAACAGATTGGAAGTGCCTCTTTCATTTGAATCCCCAGTCCCAAGTGTTCAATAAAATGAATTTATAAAGTACACTATGGAAAATGGAAATCTGTGAGTATTTCGGTCTTCACTATGCAATAGTTGGTTTTCGAATAATTAAATAACATAACAGCACGCCTGTGATCCCCGAAGTGTTAGGCAGAGGTCTAGCTAATGGTACATCCACATTTAGTCAGCTGTATGTAGGTCCCATGTAACAGGGGGCGAGCCTATTGCCATCAACCGGCCACAAATCCAGACTCCGTCGCTGCTACTGAGAAATTCTTGATGGAAAAACCCAATACCAATTGGCCGTACCAGGGAATCGAACCCAGGACCTCATGCTCAGCAGTCGCGATTGCGACCACTAGCACAACGAGGCAGTCTAATAATTAATTTAGTCAAATAAATAATGCAGTCTTTTAATTGAGTATCTTCAATACGTTGTTTTAATTGTGAAAAATGTTGTATTCAACAAAAAAAAACAGACTTTTCGTTAATCAAGCAACTAATTTACTTAAACGCCGAAAATCCGGAACAAACACACGACACCTTTACAACAAACACTTACGTTGAGCTCTTGTTACTTAATTATGGTAATTCTATTAACTAACCACTAACAAGGCTTCACGTATGTCCTGACAAACAAAATAGTTTAAGACAACTTAATAGTTTCATAATAATCATTAGCATAATCAGCTAGTAATGTTCCCAGAAAGAATACTCGTAAAGAAAGTGGAAGTGGGCGGGCCATATATGCCGTAGACTGGACTGGAAGAGGGTGGAAGAAAGTGCTGGAGTAGAGACCACAGAGGGGGCGGAGGAATTTGGGAAGACAACCTACTATTTCACTATTTTACTACTTCACTCCGCGCATGAATAACACTTTGTAAAAACACCAATTTATCTCGTTTGCTCGACGTCCGTATGTCACTACAGGGATCCAGCAGAATATCAGCGTCAGGTGCATGCCTGACACATGCTGAGCTGGACTCCCATTTGCTGCAACCTTGAGACGCACACCGCACCTTGTATACACGTTATTTGATTTGAAGTATGTCATAGTGTGTCATACTTCTTTCGTAAATATGTTTTTCTTTTTGTATATTGGCGCCTTGTTTTTGTGTAGTTATGTAGTCGTGTAATTTGTATTATTTAATTGTGCTTCTGTGTGTTGTGCTATGTCTTTTGTGGGCACTAAATAAATGTTTTATCTATCTATATACTAAGTGGACAGACGATCTCATTAAAGTGGCCGGAAGAAACTGGATAGCTATGACACAAAACAACCAAAGGTAGAGAGATTTGGAAGAGACCTACACTCAGCTTTGGATGGGCAAAGGTTGAAGAGAAAGGAAAAGAAGAATGTTCTCACTGCTGGGACACAGGCCTGCTCTCTATGAAAGACAGTGAGCTGTATCCACTACGGGCCCAGTACGTGTTGATAGATGTCACATGTCTTCGAACGATGAAGGCTAGGGGTGACAAATCAACATCGAGCTATGCTGCGCTGTACTGCGCTGTGCTATGTTTGGTCAACTCGGTCGTCTAATATTTTAATGAGGATACAAATAAACCATGCTGTGCTGCGCTGTGTGAGGCTACGCTCTGTTTAAAAACGCAGCAGTCTCGAGCGAGGCGCGCTACCCGCCGTGCTGAGCCGCGCTGTGCCGAACTGTGCTATGTTTTTTATGGAGCTCTGCCAAGCTCTGCCATACTCTGTCATTTTTGACGAGATAAACGACTACACGAGCTGCTGATTGTTAAAAAAACGTAGCTTAAGAAACACAGCACAGCTCAGCGCAGTACACCGCAGCATAGCTCGATGTTGATTTGTCACCCTAGTAGTCACACAAATTGAGTATAGTAGCTGCGGAATTTAGCCGATGGAAACTTTCAGTTACGTCATCCACAACATCATAATATTCTGTTGTCCTTGACCGAATGCATGGGTGTCCCGGGAGAGGGTCATTTAAATTAAAACGAAGTTAATAAGCGTGATGGGGCACACCCACAAGTGACTCATACTGTATACTAGTATGACTTATTTAATAGCTATGTGGTGTGTTGTGGTCCTTTCCATTATTCAGTGGAAATGTTTAGTATATTAATTAAATGATATGATTGTACAGCCAGTGACATATTGTGCGGAAGAGCCGTTCGTGATCCTCTATGACGGAATATGAGCAAACTGCATAACATCACGCCTGTAATCCCCGAAAGATTAGGCAGAGATGTACCCAAATGCCAGTTATGTTCAAGCGTTATGTTGGGGTTGAGCCGGTTGCCATAAACCGGGCACAGATCCAGACTCCTTGCTACTGAGATATTTCTGATGGAAAAACTCAATAACATTTTGTCCGTCTTTATCACCTGGGCAACGAACCCAGGAAGCTCCTTAGCTTTCGACTTATCAGGCAGTTTCTATCGAATTATCTTAAAGATCATTGAAACAATATGTATGCACTTTCCTAAATTTAAAAGCAATTTTTGCGAGAAATAACGATTGTATTTTGCATAAAAATATGAGGGTGAATATCACGGCAGCAAATTTTACGTGTCCACGTTGAGAATCGAGGTGTAAAATGATAGGATGTTTCTTATTTTTTTTTATAGTGAACTACGTAACTTGGTTCAATTAGGGCCACATTTTTTGTTTTTATAAGTTTAAATAAATAATCAGGAAAAAAAAAAATCACCTTAAAATTCAAGTTTGGTGGCTTGTCCGAGTTCCATTTTTTGATATAATTGCATTCACCACAGTAACAATTTGGGGTAAAATAGCAAATAAACGATTTCCTTAGTATATGCATAAGACACACTATCTAAAAACAATTAAACCATATCAGAAAATCTTTTTTAAAAGCACAGGACACTCGATCAAAGTTTGTCCAAGCAAAAATCAAAATTTTGTTCGCACTTTTTCAATTTACTATAACACGAAGCTTCGGGCGTGTGTGATCAATAGTGTTTTATTATTTCGCAACTCTAAGTCTTTGGCCAGCACTTGCGCGTAACAGATATGTGATTAGTGGTTTGATTACCCCCCAAAAACGTAAGTACTCACCTTGAGTGGGAAGGGGGACAAGAATTGTTCAATTTTTGGTGGATCGATTTGCTGTCGATTTTAAAGTGTTTTAATAGTAAGCTACACGTTATAGCTAGTGATTAGGGTTTCGTATGAATCAGTAACATCAATTTAATTGGAACTTAAAACCCCTATTTTTAAAGATTTTTTTTATGCCTGGTCCCAATTTTGGTGGCTCAATTTTGGTGGCTTTGGTGGCGTTTTCCCACCACCAAAATTGAAAACGAGCCACCAAATTTTAAGTATATACTGTATATGTATGGTTTGTACCTATACAGCCAGTTTTTACGTTGCAGGACAGTTTGATTAGCAAACAAATAAATGTTATGTACTTGGCAGTAAGACCAATTATTATAAGGGTGGTATACTAATGATCAAGTTTCTTATTAATATATTTTTCTTTTGTTGCTTTTAAAAATGCCAAAACAGACCAGCGAAGAGAGGCTGGTTAAAAAGAGAATGGCAGAAAAAAGAAGAAAGGCAAAAATAAAGAGCTATCCCAAACAGGCTGAAACACTGCGAAAAAGAGTTATGAGGAAAAAAGAAAACGAGTGTTTTCTTGTTTTTAAGTTTTTTTTTTTAGTAAAGATGAGAGAAGATTAATTATATTTGAAAACTAAAAATTCCTTTCTTAGATTTAAAGACTGATTGTAGAAACCATTGATCTAGTCTGGTGATTAGCATCCAAATATTGAGTTAAGGTTTTTTAGTTTAACTGAAATCTGCAGAGCGTTGGTGAAATGGTAATGATCTGTTTGCTGTTTCACTGTGTCTCTCCTTGGATTTAATATTTTTTATTTTGTTTGGAACAACAAAAAATTACATAATAAAACATTGAGTCCAAGAATAGCCCTTTCCGTAGCTCGCTGATCAACCTCGAATTTATGGACCAGCCATACCGAGAGTGTCCACGTTTAAGCCCTGTAAGTCATAACAGGCAGGACGTACTGGTTGAAGACCGTAGTCTTTAGGCTCTGTGCAATACGCGACGAGAAGACCGTTCGAAGTTTCCCAAAAGTTGCCCAGCCCAGCTGAATTCTTCTGTCAGTCTCCCTCTTAAAGTTGTTCTTACCAAACTGCAGAGTTTGCCCTAGATAAACATATTCTCGAACAACCGCGAGAGGACCACCATTGACAACAATAGGTCGTGGTTCCGGGTGAAGTGATCTTTGAACATCACCTGGGTTTTGTCCAAGTTCACCCTGAGATCAATTCGTATTGTTGAATCAACTAGGCCATCCAGCATCTGCTGCATGACGATTTCATCTGCAATGAAACCTCAAGTGTGAGATGTACTCGCCGTTGATGTTAATGCCAGGTGCGTCGGTGAGGGGCTGCGGAACTGTTCGAAAGAGATACCGCGGCCCCGGAACACAAAGGGCTAAGAAGGAACACGGACACAAGTCTGACACTCCCTTTCAATCCGCCCAGAGCGGGGGAAATCATCAAATGACCCCCCCCGGTCATTTGATGATTTCCCATCCAAAAAAAAAAGGTGCGTTGGTGAACCATTTGGGCTAAATTACGTCCCCTTGGCTCACCTCCTGACGCAATTGGATATGCTCTGTTTGCTGGTTCTGAGTTTGGATGGTGATTGTGATGTTTTCATAAAGAGTTCTTAGCACTTGGATGTATCGCCAGTCAACTTAGCATTGCTGCAGAGACTCCAGAACTGACCAGGTCTCAACAGAGTCAAAAGTCTTCTCGTAGTCCACGAATGTAAGACACAGCGGCCGATTATACTCTTCGAACTTCTGTATGATCTGCCGCACTGTGTGGATGTGGTCTATGGTGCTGAATCCTCTTCGAAACCCGTCCTGCTCCGGTGGCTGGAAATCGTCGAGTCTTCGCGCTAGACGATTCGTGATGACTTTTGAAAACAGCTAATACACGTGGCTAAGGAGCGAAATGAGTCAGTAATTCTTGAATAGGGTCTTGTACCCCTTTTTAAAGCAAAGAACGACCACGCTCCTTCACCACGCTTCTTGAGTTCTCCCAGAGAACAGGACCGAGTTGAAAAGCTCCTGTAGCTCTCTTAATACAGGACTTCCTCCCGCTTTCAGGAGCTCAGTTGTTACCCCATCCTCACCAGGCGCTTTTCCATTTTTAAGCTGTCTAAGTGACGCCCCGATTTTGTTTTGGCTGAATTCTGGTAGGTCTTCTGTGAAATGGCGGGTTAAGGTGGCTCCTTATTTTCGGGATCAAGTCAAGATGCATGCGATGCGTGCAACTTGCCGTAGAAGTTTTCTACTTCCGACAGAATCTCCGGCTTCGAAACGACCTTATCTCCACTAGATTTGGACTTTATTACCACTTGGTCTTTATTATTAATTTTATTTACAATAAAAATATTAATGTTTTTTTGTTTTCGTTTTTTTTGTGTCATAAACTCATAACGATAAATCAGATAAATAATAATAAATATTTTTTAACAACCGATGAAGTAATTGATGAGAATAAGAATTTGTAAGATTAGTTACATTGAGCTTTATTAGTGAGATTGAGGTTTGTGACGGAGAAATTAAATTTTGGTGCCACTGATTTTCAATTTTGGTGGGCACTGTCGATTTTGGTGGGCGATTTTCAATTTTGGTGGCCACACTAGACTTTGAACTAAAATATCTCAAAAAGTTATCGAGATTTTCTCAGACCTCTTGAAGATCCTTCCAGCTTGGAGTTTCTATTCTTATACCAGCCCCTTATTTTTCACGAATAATGAAGGAAAAATTTCACCACCAAAATTGAATAAAAATGCACGTTGTTGATATTCACCCATGAGTTCCAGAATACTATGTTCGTAACAACATGAAATTTTAATCTGAACAGTAGGAGAAACACACTTATAAACGTTGTTAACGTATTGGTGCTCGTGACTGTACTAGATTGTCAACCCTATTTTAATAAAAACACGTTGTATAATGTTTAGACACGACTCCAACAAAGCTGTTAATTACTAAACAAACAAGTTACAAGGGCAATTTATTATCATTTACGATCTTAATAGACATCGTTTTACAACGTTTTCCGTTTATCATCAATCTGTAAACTAAGTAATTGTGATATAGCGTGAATAGGACTCGATTAAGCTGATGGAGTTGATTGCAATCAATACTATTTATTGGAAAATTGCGAATGACAAGCAAATTAGTGGTAAACTACTTTTTATTTATTTATTCATTAAAACTTTATGCACATAATGTACAAAGGCGGACTTAATGCCTTGGGTGTTTTCTAGCAATCTACCTTAGGGTGATGCAGAGACAAAACAGTAGGTGCAATAGTGCAGAAAAAATCCAAAAATAAAATATAATAATAAATACATATATACATACATTAAAAAAAAACAAAGTAAAGATATATAATAATACATAGATGATCACTTTATTTTCTTCATCATCATCATCATCATATCAGCCCGGAGTCTCCCACTGCTGGGTATAGGCCTCCCCTTTTTTCTGCCACAATTCCCGGTTCTTATAACTCTTATCCAGGTGTTTCCCGCGACTTTGTCGATATCGGCGACCCAACGATCTTTTTTTTTTTTCGAATGGGTCATCGTCAAATGACCGATCCCGCTCTGGGCAGAGTGGAAGGGAGTGTCAGACTCGTACTAACTAAAACCCATCCATATTCCTTCTTTGCCCTTTTCGTCCAGGGCAAGGTCCTGCAGCCCCGGCAGGCGACCCAACGAGCTTTATTATTATTAATTCATTCATTATTTCAGGTACCATAACCCATATAAGAAAATAGCTTAAATTATACAATAAAAATTCAAAGACACACAAAAATGAATACAAAGGAATTATTACAATATAAATAAAACACAAACAATCAAATTAAAAATTTAATAAATTAAAATAAAATAAATTAAAATAAAATAAATTAAAATAAAATAAATTAAAATAAAATAAATTAAATTAAAATCACATACAAAATTGTATAAAATTATTAAAAAAATAAATTAAAATTAAAACGAAGCTTTAGGACGAATTTTAATCTTAGCTGGAATAAAAAAAACTTGCTAATATAATAAATGCGAAAGCAACTCAGTCTGCAACCGTTTCACGATTTAAAAGCTGAGCGGTTTTGGCACACGGGTAGTTGGACCTGAGAATCTAAGAAACTTTCTATCTCGGCAGGTCGTTCCCGTGCTTTAATTTGTCATCACAACGCGGGCGAAGCCTGGCGCTAAAGCCAGTATACAACATTTTTACCCGACTGCCAAGGAAGGGTTTTGTTTTTCGCGCGTATCTTGTTTTTTTTTTTTTTGTAAATTTCTTTATTACCTCTTATGTTCCAAATGGTTGGATGGATTTCGACGATTAAGGTATCATTAGATTCGTCTCAAAAACCCAAGTGTCCTTAGATAGGTGTTTAAAAAAAACAAAATGGCGGATTTTTGGCGCTAAATTGTAAGTCATTAATATTTTTTTTTTATCAAACCCATTGAAGGAAATTAAAAGGAGATTACAAATATACAATATTTAGGTACATAATTCAATTTGTAGTCGGATTTTTAGATACTTTTAATGAAATGCTACTTGTTAAGCACCTACTTGGTGTATTTTCCCAGGCTTCTTATTCTTTATTGCACACAAAACAAAAAAAAAAAAAAAATACAAATTGCAATAATATAGCTTATGCACAATGGCAAGCTTAACCCACTATTGGGTTTTCTTACAGCAAACCAAATTTCGATTGCGAAATTTGCACAAGAGGATATACCTATGTGCATTTACAGTACATTCTTTTACTTAAATTAATTAATTTTATAAACTAAACTACATACATACAATTTAATATACGCAATATAATTTCGCTTCGAGCTGCTGAAGCGAAATTCTCGGATTTGTGTCCGGTGATGGAAAAAGCTCGCTACCTTAATTTTGATGAAATTAGGGTGTACTACACATGTGCATCTCTACTTAACTATTCGGGGATTACAGGCGTGATGCTGGTATGTTGTGTATTTTTATCTTTGACCACGTAAACCTTTTTTGTCGTGCCCTGCTGACGGCACAATGAGATACCTTCGTCCGACGTGACACCACCCGTGACATTGGTAGAAGTTATTAGGTACATTTTTGTAGGGGCACAGTTTGAAGGTAAAATTCAACACGCAAAAAAAGCAACACGACTATTGTTTCTAACTCGACTGGATTCTACACACCAAAGATGCGGTATGTCAACTATACACCGTGACTTTTTAGTCGTCTAACAAAGGTGGTCCACTCAATGTGCCCGACATAAAGTAGTTCCAGGCGCGATTTTTTTTTACCTACCGTAATAGATACAAAGAAAAATAAATAAACATTAGAAAAAAATATGAAACATCTTTTTAATGATGTTTACGTGTCAAACGGGAGAATAAAGGGCGTAAAAAGACCCTTAACGAAGCCGAAAGGTACTTGTTCTCCCCGTCATTGCGATCTTTTTTTTGTTCTGGACCATACCTGGGAACCTTCTAGTTACGGAGATATTGGGGGTCAAAGTTCCAACTTTTTCACAAGTTTTTTTAAAAATACATGTGTCTAATGTAAGATTTTTACTTTAAACACCTGCACTACCCCCATACTATTCAATCCACCCATTAGCACAATTTTTTGAGTGCGTTACATTGAGTTTTACCGTAAAACGTGATTTTTCACCCAAAAAAAAAATCCTTTCCCAGCAATAATTTTTGCGTAAAGTTACTTAGTTTGATGTACAGAATGCTTGGTTGACGGCTTCGTGAAGGGTCTGTTTACACCCTGTATACCTACCCAGACTATGAGACAATGCTTGGTTAATAAAACAGACACTTTATTTTTTTTTATTTGTGTAATAATAAAATAATAATAATAAAAGATTTATTTTCGCCCACAAAATACAATTATAATATAGAGGTTACAAATATTGGAGGTACAAAGGTTTGTGGGAGTCAGGAATCCAAACTAGGATACCCTGTGCTATGGACTCCTGGCCCCCCCTCGCCGAGATTGGAATTATGAGAATTGTAGAACGTAGGCCATGTAGGACTGACTGACTGTAAAAATAACAAGAAAAGGAACTAATGAAAAAAAAAAAAAAAAAAGTGCGTGTGTGTTTTTGTAAGTGTGAGTGTACAGTGGAAGATGTCGTGTATATGTGGTGTGGTGTTCTGTGTGTGAGAGAAAGTAAGATAGTGTAGTGTGTGTACGTATAAAAATGGTGCCAACACCTCGGTTTTTTTGAGAGGGTATTAAGACGCTACTGCGGCGTCATGGCTGAGTGATTGGATCCTACGTTGCGGGTCGAGCGGGTTTGATTTCCACTGGGACCTAAGATTTTTATAGTCTACAGATAGTAGTTCCCGGATTTTTTGAGATTTATGTGTGTTAACGTACCTTCTAAAGGTAAAATTTCAATTGTGCGGAATAACACATAACATAACATCACGCCTGTAATCCCCGAAGGGTTAGGCAGAGGTGTGCCAAATACTACACCCACAGTTATGTTAAAGTCCTATGTAACAGGGGCCGAGTCTATTGGCATCCATTGACACTTTCCTCACGATGTTTTCGAATAATTACTTAACGTAACAACACGCCTGTAATCCCCGAAGTGTTAGGCAGAGGTCTAGCTGATAGTACACCCACATTTCACCAGATATGTTTTGGGCCCATGTAATAGGGCCCAAAAGTGCGAGCCTATTGCCATCAACCGGGCACAAATCCAGACTCCGTGGCTGTTTCTGAGAAATACCTGATGGAAAAACCAAATAACAATTTGCCCGACCCAGGAATCGAATATAGCTCAGCAGTCGCGATTGCAAGAGTTTTATAAACAAAAACCTCTTCGGGCTTCATTCACATAAATGCCAATTTGTATTTACTTAGTAAAGTAAACGTTCTATACGAATATGAATCTTATTTTTATTGCGTTTTTAACCCCCGCCGCAAAAAGAGGGGTGTTATAAGTTTGATCGCAATGTGTGTGTATGTGTCTGTCTCTGGCACCGTAGCTCTTAAACGAGTGAACCGACTTGAATGCATTTTTTTATTTGAAAGCTAGTTTTTTGGAGATGGTTCTTAGATACTTTTTTAGCCGCCAAGCCATTTACTAGATATGGGGGTATGAAAAATCTAATATTTTTAAATATACCCAAGTTGGGTATCAAATAAAAGCGCATGATGTGTATATTAAAATTAGACATGTTTTATCAAAATCGGTGCAGCCATTTACTAGATATTGGGAATGAAAGTGGGTATTTATCTTTTATCTTTTCGTTGGGGTTTTTTTAAATTTTAAATATAATTGTTATTATAAATATGTTCATTAAAGAGCTAATTCAAGTAAGCGCATCTTTCTAATGCTGTGCGCATAATCATCGTCTTCCTGTTACTTGGGGTCGGTGCAACACGTTTTTTCTTCCATTCTCCTCTGTCAACCACCACGCTATCATTTACTCCTTGTTCTTTCATATAATTCCTCACACAAACCATCCATCTTTTCCTTGGTCTTTATCTCCCTCTTCATCTATCAACATTTATATTCATCACTCTTTTAGTCACATGCGATTCGTCCCTCCTCATCACATGCCCATACCACGACAGTCGATTGCTTTTCAACTTTTCTGTAACTAGCGCAACTTTCTCTAATATACTCATTCCTTACTTTATCCATTCTTGTCAAACACACATCCACCTCAACATTCTCATCTCCGCTAAATGCAATCTTTTTTATCCATCTTCTTCATAGCCCAGCATTCCGATCCATACAGTAATACTGAGCGCACGTATCTGTAAAATTATCCATATTCGGCTCTGACGACATCTGTCAAAGAACAAATTAAACTAACCTTTATCTCTTACTTTAGTTTTACGGCAATGTTTTACGTGGTTTATATTATTTATTCAATGGCTAAGAGGTAAGTTACGAGTACATAAAACTATAAAGTGAAGAAATTGGGTTCGCAACCTGTTGTGTTGTAATGTTAAACCCAATGCACGTAGGCTTAACTTGGAAACTTGCCAGAGCTATAAAGAACCATATTCAATTCTGTAAAGTGGAACAGTTTGGCTACTTTACGTCTTCTCTTGGTTGTCACTGTAATTAAGGTTTATATTGCAGTAAAACAACAGCGAAAATGATATTATTTTCAAAGAGTAGGACGGCAAATGCACTTTCTACGGTTTTTCGTAGCACTGAGCTGCGGCGTAGCAAGTGTGCTACGCGCTGACTAAATAAAAATATTTATATTTTGAATACTAATGACGTTGTTGATAATAATAATGCGATGTTCTTGCTACCGGCGCTCGTGTATGGCCGGATTAATTATTAACGTGGACGAATAGAGTATGTGGATACGGTGACACATCAAGTTAACCGTTTCCAGTAAAACAAGGCCTCGCTGTGTATAGATTTCCAATACATTGAGAGATCCGTATAAACTGGTTGTGTATAGCTTGATTGGCCGTGCGTGCTAGTACTGATCGTTCAGTAGTTTCTACCTTGGAAAAATGTTATGACTCTTTATACGTTATCGTAAGTTTATTTACGTATGTATGTAATGAATGCCAGTGTCTTAGTGAGAGAATATCGTTGAACTGTGTTTTGGGGTTGTGTTCCAATTTAAATTGTAATAATATTTTTTTTGGTAATGTACTTATTATCTGTAGGTGTAACGCAAAGGCAGGTTAATGTTTTACATACATAAACTTATGCCTTTTTCCGATAGGGGTAAGCAGAAACCACAGAACGCTACCTGCTTCGACTCTTAGGCGAGAATTACATATAAACTGCTTAAGGTGAAGACGCGGCACAGCCATGATGCCGCTTCAAAATATTTTCATACAAAATGTACGTAGGCGATGTGTCGTGAATTACACTCAAGTGGCGCGGCGCAGGCACGCCGTTCTTTCGTATCTTTATAAATTCCACGCCTGTGCTGCGCCTGCACCGCACCGTCACCTTACCCCGTTTCTGTGTAATTTGTGCCTTACATACTCCTACTGCCTCGTCCACGTTCATACATCTGGTCATATAAGCAGGCCGGTGGCGAGTACTACGCACCTGGGTTTTCTGAAGAATCTCACCAAAAGAGGTCAGTGTATGTCCTTCTAGGGCATCCCCTCCCGACGTTGCCACGCACTTCTGCCTTGTAAATACCTTTTGTTAGTTGTTAATGTCTTCTTTAATAATAATCTGTTTACACAAATCCGATTACAAAAAATCATATACAGCCACACTATTCTCGCAGTTTTTTTTCAGATAAACGTACTGTATCTGTAATAATCTCCATGTGAGTAAATGACGACATAGTTGCCAATGAAGGAAAAACCTGGATGAGGCTGGCACGGGACCGTGGAGATTGGCACAAGAAAAGAGAGGCCTATACCCAGCAGTGGGTGAGTTCGGGCTGTGAATGATGATGATGTTGAGTGAAACCGCAGGATGCAGTTAGTCACTGACATTTCGAGAGTTATGGAAATTATTTATTTCAATAAGTCGTTAACCTTCTGGGATAGATTAGACAGATTATGAAGTTAGATCTTAACATCCCATTGGATTAGCGTTAATTGCTTTTAGAGAGGTCACGGCCATTTGAATGGAAACTATAATCAATACAATATTATGTACTATGAAATAGATCCACCTAATCCAAGCATAATCAAATTCATAAAGATAATCAAATATTTATCGTAGGTGTTGTGACAAAATAGTGTTCATGATGAGAAAAGTGAGCTCACATACACCGTGACTTTTTAGTCATCTTACAGCCCATTTCATGTATCTAATGACTACGAAGCATTCATAAAGAAAAGGTGTTTATGAGATTTTACTAATTTAAAAATAAAAATATTATTCAATATTCTGACGCATGACGTAGTTAAAACTCCCTGTTGTGAGCGATGATCTACTGGACTCGAGCGCTGGAAAGGTATATTCTCCCGTTTGACACGTAAACATCATTAACAGGATGCTTCATAATTTTTTCTAATGTTCATTTAATTTTCTTGTACCTATTACATTGAGTGGACCTCCTTTGTAAGACGACTAAAAAGTCACGGTGTTTATCTCTAGAAATGATAGTTCAGATAGACGCATAATTTCACAAATGTTCACCACTAGCGGGCCTCTTGTTAATGCCATTCAAGCGTAACAACATCTCCGTACCACATTCAAAGTTGAAGAATCATATTTAAAGTTGAAGCTAACACTTTTTCCTAAAACTTAAAAAACTGTTTCCTAAACTTATCATCATCTGCCTAGTCTTTTCCTAACTGTGTTGGGGTCGGCTTCCAGTCCATCCGGATGCAGCTGAATACTAGTATTTTACATGGAGCGACTGCCTATCTGACCTCCACAACCCAGTTAGTACTGGGTAATACCCTTGGTAAGACTGGTTGTCAGACTTTTTGGGCCACTGACTACCTGTAACGACTGTCAAAGATCTACAAATGACAACCGGGACCAACGTGCTTTCCGAGGCACGGAGGAGACTCGGTAAGTAATGGGTGGTCACCCATCCACAGACCAACCTAGGCAAGCACGGCTTACCCTAAAGATCGACCCGAGCGGCTGTTATTATGTAGCCACGAGCTCCTCCAAACTGTTTCCTAAACTAGGGCTAATTATAAGTAACGTTTGACCTACACAGTTTGGGACCTTTTTTAATCAAACTTTGTTTAAAAAAACTTCGGGTCACCGTTACAGGTGTCATTTGTTTTATTTTCTTTTGGATAAAAAGAAGAAGACTGTTTTGTCCGATGCCATTTGTATCATTGGTATTTGTTACCTTTCTTTCATAGTTATCCTATCCATGATAGAAACAATCCAATATCAACCTTAGGGTTGTTAGAATACTGATCATTGTGATTTTTACAGTCTTGTCAGTGGCAGCAAACCAATAGCAGCCTTTTTTTTTTTTTTTTTTTTTTTTACGGATGGGAAATCATCAAATGACTTCTCCCGCTCTGGGTGGAGTGGGAGGGAGTGTCAGACTCTTACTGACTAAAACCCATCCATGTTCCTTCATTGCCCTTTGTGTTCCAGGGCCACGGTATCTCTTTCGAACAGTCCCGCAGCCCCGGAACCAATAGCAGCCTTACTGTAACATTAATAAAGGTCATTGTGTTTTTGACAGGGGTGCAGAATCGGAGGTAGAATACCTGAAGAGGCTGTAGGTATCGGTTAGATATTGTACAGGGCAATTTCTACCTAACAATAACGAAGTTTAAATTAAATTGTATTCAAAAATAAAATAAAACCTTTAATACAAAATAAATATACAGCCGAACATAGAACCTCCTCCTTTTTGAAGTCGGTCAATAAATAATCATTCAAAAATCAACTAAGAATATACAACGCTAATGTAGATAGTTAAGTAAATGACGATGGAATAAAAAATTATATACTATAATGAATAGTATGGGAAGTTTCTTCAGAACTATGCTGAATAAGTGAATAGCATTTTATTTTCGTAATTAATATTTAAATTTTATTTACTTATGACATTAAATATATTCAAGACATTATTAATTTTTTTGCATTTTAGAGAATAGATTTATAACAATTTGACATGATAATAATTTACAATAATTTAAATAATAACTATTTACGTTCGATTGACATAATATTTATCATATGTTATTGATTTTATTTTTAGTGAAATTTACTGTTTGTTATTATAATATATTAATTAATGTACTAAATAATTCAAACACAATGCGAATTGTTACATGAATAAATAAATAAATAAAATACCCTTTTATTTCTATTTTCAAAAGTCAGAAGATTTTTCGAGATAATATAATTCAATGACTTGAGAATCATACCATCGAAATACTCAAAGTAAAAAAAATACCTATGGACAAGCAGCAAAAGACATCCATACTAATCTGGACTAATATTATGAATGTGAAAGTCTGTCTGTCTGTTTCCATTTAATGCCAAAAGCTGAACGGATTTAGATGAAATTTGGCACGCGGATATACCATGCCCTGTGCATATTTTTTTTAAATTCCTGTTCGGAAAATATCATACAGTAACATTTTCCTTTAAGATATTTTCCGGACGGGCAAAAACTAGAAGAAAAAAAAAACTATTCAGGATGCTATAAACGAGAGATGTTCAGAAAAATACTGCTAATACAATAAGACTGAGTTACAGAAACTTCGTTATGTCATTACTTGTAATTACTTCTGACTTAACCGTCCGTGTGTGTCCGAATAGGTTCTCCTATTACAAATAAACAAAGTTGTGTACAGGTAATAAATGTATGTACATAATCATGTACATGTGTCGTTTCGTATTACAGTTAGTGGCCGAAAAGTCTGAAAACCAGACTTACCAAGGGGTATCGTATTACCTAGTACTAACTGGGTTATGGAGGTCAGATAGGCAGTCGTTCCATGTAAAATACTGGTATTCAGCTGCATCCGGTTAGACTGGCAGCTGATCCCAACATAGTTGCGAAAAGCCTAGGCAAATGATGATGATGATGTGTCGTTACCTCACGTTGAAATATTAACTTATTTGAACTTCTGCTATTTGCCAATATTCCTCTGGAATATAGTGAAAAAAAACAAACTTACTAACAAAGCAAGTTAAGTAAAAGCTTATAATAAAAGGAAAGTGTGAAACACTAAAAAAAGTAAATTTTGATTAATGCAGTCATCACGTATAAAAAGAAAAACCACTTCAAAATGGGGTAATATTCAATTTAAATTCAATTACGACTTGGATAAAAATGACGTAACTTGTTAGGTCGTAAAAGCCTTAAAATATATAAGGCAACTGTTTTCGTGCGAAAACACCGAAATTCCTTTTACTTAAATAGAGATAGACAAATCTCAAGAGCCATCACGTCAGTCCTTATTAGATTTCCACATTTCTAACGCCCACTTTCAACTTCTTGTATCCATGGTTACCGAGAATAAGATTTTAAGACGCTCAGTGAATGTGAAGGGTCAAGGAATTCATGATCACTTACACTCACTCACTCACTTTAATAATATCTTTAACGTATTCCGCTACAAATAATCTAGGATTCCGAAAGAACAATCATGTATGATAAGACGAAATAAATGAAGATTTCATCTACACATACTATCACAAAATCTATTTCAATAACTTTTCACTCATCGCCGGTTTTATTTGACGGCGCCTAAAGACGTTCTTCCTAAAGCGGCATTGTATCGAACAGCATACCAAAAAGCGTTAAATAAATCGAAGTGAAGAACTACGTAGTGGAGGTATAAATTCAATTCATCCTGTATCTGTGTTCCGTCCAACCAGATGAATGTGCGAGCAAGATGGGAATACGGATCCTTCAAAAGTTTAACTTTATTTGCAATAGAATCTCAACCATACGCTTCCAGTTTTAAAGTAGGTTTTGCAACAGCGGTTTTCACGTTTACGTCACTAAGCTTTTAGGTTATCAGTGTGTCCTTTTCACCCTGTTTCTACCACGGGGCATGTAATCAGTCGCGAATATACCGTCCGCCGCGTCGCCCGCTCCGTAGCCGCTCGGGCCGTCGAAAAAAATATACACACATTCATAAATACTAGCTATAATATTTTTTTATTATAATATACAGAAATAAACGATCTGTAATTGCAGATATATATTTATAGATTTAAAATATAATTATTTTTGCATTAGCCTTGAAAATCGCAAGTGTTTGAAGTCGGTGTAGTGACTTGCACTAGTTGATACATTTTTGCTATTTCGATTTGTTAAGTGTCGGCACAAACATAAACATGAAAACATCATCGTTCTCCCTGCGGGTGATGCGAAGGGTACGTACAATAGCATTATATATAAGAGTATATCTGTTTATATAAAAGGTGTTGGTGGTCGGAGTGTAACAGGTTGTGTCAGGGAGGCTCTACAGGTTGTGATGTCTTGACGTATCAATGCCATTTCCCGACCACACCCTGTGTTTTTTTTTTTTTTCCTGTTGTTTGTTATTAAGATTTGGGTAATTTTATTGCTTACGTTTGAAGCGAGTGTGGGATTCAAGACGGATAGACTGAAGTATTCTGTTCACGACATGATGAAACACCAGTGGTATTTCAGAACATTTTTTGAAAATATTTTGTTTTAAAAGACAGCAGATTTCTCGCAGTCTAACAAGATTTATTGGTATTGAACACTTTACTACGAAGTAACAGAGTCAAGGCTTTGAATATTACGAATGCATAAGATGAACCCCGCTTTAGTGTTTCTTCAAGAGCTGAATAAACAAGGTCGTTGTTTTTAACCGTCTCTCCACATTACGATGCTCGGAGAAAACTAACAGACTTGAGTAATACTGTAAATATTTTCATGTTAGTCTACTTTGATACACGAAATGTACGTTTAAATAAATAGAGCCTGGAATGTGAAAGGTTTGTGATCTATTTCTGTTGTAGAAATTATTTTTACTTACTTATAAAAAAACGACTTTACCTAACATAGCATTTACGAATATTTCAGAAAAAAACTAGTATCTGACTGAAACAAGATTTTCAGTTGAAACGGAAAACGAACCTTCGATCGGTCTTAGATCAAGGAGATTTTTGCCAGACAACATGTTGTCGTTAAAAGTTATTACCCGACTTCAAAAAAAGGGGAGGTTCACAATTCGGTTTATTTTTTTTTAACGTTTGTTACCTCATAAATCCTTCATTTATGAACTGGTTTGAAAGTATAACTGGTTTTAAAGTTATTTTAGAGTTTTTTTGGAAGTCTGTTTTTTTAGATCATAGCACGAACGCGTGACACAAATGAAACATATGTTAATTCAAACGATCTTTTAAATTGGAAATTGAAATAGATTTTTATTTGCCAGTTGGCCAGAAGTTAGTTTTTTAGGCCAGTTGTATACAAGTAAGTGTTAACCGGATACTTTCTATTTCAAAATCATTCGAATTTACGTAACGGCTATTCCGCGCGTTCGAGTTAAGCTCACAGTTGCCCACAGTATGATATTTTATTATATTACACACTGAATTCAGTGACATAATACATTTACTAAATTAAATTACAACGCAATAATTACTAACAGGTAAATATCACATGCACAAAACAATAATTTCGGAAAATAAACTAACTTACCTCTTATGCAAATTTAGCAATCGAAATTTGGTTTGTTGTAAGAAAACCCAATTCTGGGTTAAGCTCGCCATTGTACATTAGCTATATTATTACAATTTGTTCGTATATTTTTTATTTTATTTTGTGTACAATAATAAATAAGAATAGCTTACTAAGTACAAAGCGCCAATATTCAATTAAATTAAAATTGGAATAGTGAAAAACAGAAAAATTTATTAATTTTTGACAATGACAACATTGGTAGAATAGATAAAATTAATACTAAAAAATATATTGCATTGGTTAATTGATAAATTACAAATAAAGATCGACACAAAATTATATTGACAAGTTTTGTCAGTTTTGAAAAGCATTTCGCGAAACCGGGGTGAATGGTTCCAGTGAGGCCGCTTACATCCAATTAGGCTCGGTCTATTGGTCGACAGTTGCTTGATTATAATCTTGTATCGGAATTCAGTCGAGGACGACCCTTATACATTGCTGACCTTACCGATGTATGAATTGATATGTGAAGCGTAACAACGGTATGGGGTCTGAAAATATTAAAAAAATATATAAGGTCTAACTTTTGAAACACGAAATATTTCAAGAGTAACTTCTAGTAAGTCGTAAAGTCACCATAGCAACGAAAAATTTTTTTTTATCTAAGTGTATTTTTATTAAAAAAATAAAAAAATTACTTGACCCACAAAATAAATACTGTCTAAAGGTTTAAAAAGTAAAAAAAAGTTTAAAAAAGTAAAAGTAAGTAAGTAAGTTTAAAGTTTGTAAAGGTTTTATGCAAAATGTCGCAAGAATATTTAGAACTATAATAATTTCGTAAAAATAAAAACATTCAGAAAAAAATTTTTTTTTCGTTGCTATGGCGACTTTACGACTTGTAGAAGTTAGTCTTGAAATATTTCGTGTTTAAAAAGTTAGACCCTATATACGTATATAGAGTTGTTCATATTTTTTGTCAAAAGTTTACTTTTTTAATGCATTTTATTTTGAATATATCTGGAAGTTTTTAAAGTGTACTAAGACAAGACTAAATTATTTGTTTGCGGTAAATGTGTAAAAATAACATGTCGTGCAATGACACATTTACCATAAAAATAGCATGCAAATATTAATAAACACAAACATTAAATTAGGTAGATAACTAAATAAAGTAGAATATTTCTTAGTTTAATTAACTTAAAAGAAAATAAATTTTGCTGTTAAATACTACAAACGAATTATTAACATATTAAAGTATTTTGAACATACAAGACTCCTCGCCCACTGCGACTTGCATTGATGTTAACGCGCTGGCTGTATATCTTCGTCTACATAACACTTCAGTCGCGCGTTTGTTTCTCTTCGGGCGCGCGTTGTAAATGCGACTAACGTCGTCTTGTGGGCGAAGGTCCTAAACTGCCAACATTTTTAACAGTCATACCTTCTAAGTAGTAGGACAATGACCTATATAAACAGCAAAAAAAAAAGTCAGTTTTGTCAGTTTTAATAAAATAAAATAAAAAAAACATATTCGAGAAGTATTGCCTGTTTATGCCGTTTTGGTTCAATCCCCGTACGATAGATGAAACTCAGCGTTGCTGAAGAGCCTTTTGCTAGTTTTGTCCCTTTTTGAAAAGGGGGGGACTAAAAGGGGGGGGACTTAAAGTGGCCCCTGCCCGAAGGGCTATCTAAAACTTTTCAAATATAGTTTTAGTGTTCGCTCATCACGTCCTACCTACTCAGCTTCCAAGTGATCTTGCTGAATATGCTAACTGAAAAACTCTATTGGCTTCCCTTACCAATTCGATAAACTGCTCGTGAATAAATCTGAAAATATGGCTAATGAATTTCATACGAAAGGTAATTGGAAACGATACACGATGCGTTAATACAGTTATCGATACAATCACATTGCGACGTCAAAGCGGTGACTGGACGGATTTCCGACGCATCTATCATACGTACCTAATTAACATTTATTTACTTATAGAGTAGTGAGCCCCTGGTCACATGGTATTTACAACTTGTTGTTACATCGAGATTTCTTTATTATGTGTGGGTTCATTATCAATGAATGATACAGAAAAACTTCTCAGAATAGATTATGTTACAAAATTAGTGAAAGCCTCATCAAAATCTGTTGCGAAAACAACGCACTCATGCAGCCAGGTTGTTATACCGGGTGTAAACAGACCCTTCACGAAGCCGTTAACCAAGCATTCTGTACATCAATCTAAGTAACTTTACGCAAAAATTATTGCTGGGAAACGACTTTTTTTTTTGGGGTGAAAAATCACGTTTTACGGTAAAACTCAATGTAACGCACTCAAAACATTGTGCTGATGGGTGGATTGAATAGTTCGGGGGTTGTGAAGGTGTTTAAAGTAAAAATCTTACTTTAGAAACATGTATTTAAAAAAAAAACTTGTGAAAAAGTTGGAACTTTGACCCCCAATATCTCCGTAACTAGAAGGTTCCCAGGTATGGTCTAGAACTAAAAAATGATCGCAATGACGGGGAGAACAATTGCCTTTCGGCTTCGTTAAGGGTCTTTTTACACCCTTTATATTATTTACCAGCTTCCAAATCATGTTTTACACTATTTTTTTATAAATTAAAGCCTAAGTATGTTATTCTGATGTATTTAATAAGCCATTTTGCTGTCAGTCATTTAAACCAGTTGAGTAGATTTTCGCGTGAAAGAGTAGAGGCTGGATGTTCATCTATTATCCTCACAAACATTAGCGTTTATAATAGTAGAAAGATATGAAATAATCAGAGTTTTTAATTATGTTTTGCGATTATTTTAGTTTTCCAAAAATGATACTGTTTGTGTATTTCTATGTTTTTTTTGAGCTTTCTGATTCGATTTTCGATTTATAATTAAGTATGTTTTGTTGGCGAAAATACTTATTATGGTATCCGACATCTGACATTATTGAAATTCTTAATAACTATAATAACTTCGGGATCCTAGGTTTCCTACATAGGTAATTTTACCTTATTTTCGTTTGTTCTGACTTTTGATCTTTACGAGACATTTTACTGATCTGTCAAAAGGCCATTGCTTTAAATAACTTAGTAACCTGAATCGTAAAATGTCCGTATTGAAATTGGCTTAGGTATAAAGAAATAAATAAAGCATTGTTACGTCTTCACAAATAGAACGTAAATTACAATAATTTTTTAAGTTTTTGTCTATACCAGATGCCAGAAGATAATATTTCTTTGTTATAAAGTAAAGAAAGAAAGAAAAGAAAAAAATATTAATTTGTCGCAGGGGCATAACGTGACGTATTGTACTATTTGATCTTCACATATGAATAAACACAACAGTAATTCTATAATTTTCTATCCAATGCCTCATTGGTCTGTTGTTGGTGAAGCGCTGCGCATGTGGTCTTGGGTTCGATTCGAAGGTCGGGCAAAGTGTTATTGGATTCTTCGATCAGGAATGTCTCAGTAGCGGCCCAGAGTTTGGATTTCTGCCCCATTGATGCCCCACTCCTATTGCACGAGACTTGTACATAACTGACAAAATGAGGGTGAACTTTACATAGGTACGTATCTGTTTAACCCTTCGGGGATTAAAGGCGTAATGTAATACTATGTTCCATTAATTGAACCTAATAACCTCAAAACGGTTTTACAAAATAGGCGTAAACCCATGTCTCATTAACACTTGCCGTCAAAATGTAACTGAGAAATTATGCCAAGCAAGGTGTTAACATTGCCCCAAGTGGTGCCTCCCTCGCAGGGGAAATCGAGCGTGCTCTTATTGCCCAGTCACCCGCGACTTTCATTTAGCGGTAACTAGTTCACTGCCAGGGAAATTATTGGCCGGAATATTTCATTCATCAATATTGTATGGGCAATTAGGACTGCGTTTAGAAATTTTGAAACGGTAATTTTACTATAACCGATAGCAGATGCAGCTAACTTGACTGAATGTTCATTTCAGTAATTTATTGACAACAAGTGAATATTTACATTATATACAAACTACAAATTTATAATAGTAAGCAAAACATAAAATATCAAAACGGTTACAGGGCGTCAAAAAATTCGTCCACATTGCTGTCAACAGAAAAAGTGCCAAGAACGCTGGCAGCATTGCCACGGTGGATGGCAATGCTGATTCTTTGGCCAAAAATTAGGCCCGCCCTCTGGTCACGTGAAGAGTCGACCAACAGTATGGCGATTTCCCGAAATACTAGGTGGGCACTCGGACCCCATGGCCCTAGTGTTCATTTTTGTTTCCATCATCTGTCTAGGATTTTTCCAACTAAGGTAGGGTCAGTTTCCAGTCTACCAGTATTTACTTCACTGGTTAAAATGTTCCATTAGATCTGGACTTCTTCTTTATTTTTAGTGTGGTTAATGCCTAACCTGGTGTCAGAATTTCTAAGTCACCCATGGGCCTCTGACTTGGCTTTACATGCCGTCAAGAAATATCTGTCAGGCATGCTGGTTTCCTCACGATGTTTTTCCAGTTTACCAGTTATGGTTAGCAAACAAAGAACGCTGAAATCTTCTCTTACGGATATTAAGACCCTATTTTTTCCAAGTATTATTATATTGTATGACGTCAAACATGGAAAAAGTCCTATTTATCTTGGCCCAATATGACTAACTACTAAATGGCTCAAATATTGTCACAGGAAAACAGATAAAATTGTGAATATTCATTTTTATATTATTGTTATTCACAAATCTATTAGCTGCGTCTAGTTTTAGTAAGCGTGAGTTCTTAGGTTCGATTCTCATTACCATCTGCCTAGCCTTTTCCTAACTAGGCTAGAATCGGTTTCCAGTCTACCCGAATGCAGTTGAACACCAGTATTTTACTTGGAACGACTGCCTATCTGACCTCCACAACCCAATTAGTACTGGGTAATAAGATAACCCTTGAAGTTTGATTCCAATAAAAAATAAAACCGACTTCAAAAACACAAAAAAGTTAAAAATAATTTTACCTTCAAAACTCGGTCTTTCATGGTCCATTTGTTTCTAGGCTAGAATCGGTTTCCAGTCTACCCGAATGCAGTTGAACACCAGTATTTTACTTGGAACGACTGCTTATCTGACCTCAACAACCCAGTTAGTACAGGGTAATACGATAACCCTTGAAGTTTGATTCTCAATTTAAGAAAAATGTATACGGTATAACATGGCATAAGACTACATCTACTTTTATTACTATAGCTGGAAACTATTCAATATCGAACCGTAATCGACACTAAAGCCAGTGAAAACTAAGACCAAATGAAGCTTTGAAGTTCCAATTAGTTCGCCGTACTTGAAACGGAGTTAATTTCCCACCAAGGAAATTGTATCGACTTCAGGAAATATTTTTCACTTCCATTTACTTAGAGAAGAACTATTCTTTGAATAGCCAAGATGAGATGGGTGAGTCGCCAATCGTCGTTGAAGTTCTAACACCACGTTATTCAATTTTTGGCGGTTTTGACGGTACTTCTTCTTCTCCTAAAATTATTTGTCCGAAAATCATTATGCATAACACGGTTGCTATAAACCATAATGTTCAAAAATTCGAAATTTAGTTTTACATAATTATCTTTACTTCTCAAACTATTTTATCATAATATCGAGTACTATAATAATTGAATCTCCTAATGTTGCATGAAATAAAGTCAAATGTCCTAAGTATTATATTATATTATAATGCGTATTATTACCGCAAAGCATGGGTGATCAGTAATTTTCCTAAAAATTATCTTAAAAGTCTTGCTAGCTGGCGTGAGGAGCGTAGGCCGAAGGATCGGATCGACAACGATATTTGTGACAGAAAGTGAGTGGGTGATGTTAAATGCGAGCATAGCGAGCGCATCATCATCACATAGTCGTTAATATTTATGACAAACGGATTTAGGGCATATTGTATTTAGGATTTGAATTTTATGGCATTTGATATTAAGTTCGGGTAAATTATCATTCGGACAAATGATGATTAGGACAAAAAAAAATATGGCACTTTAGATAATGGATAAAAAGCTTAGGGAACACCATAGCGAACCGGTTTTGACATTTTGATTTTCATGCCGTTTGCTAGAGAATTGGAAGACGCGTTGTTCTAGCCAATCAGAAACAAGCAACGTCTCTATCTAATTTGAAGTGACCACAAATTAAAACATGGTATTGTACCATTACCTAGCTATAATTATGCGGTTTTTCACTCTTCAGGTGTTAGAATTTCGACGCCGCAATGTCTTTCTCAGGTTTAAGTCTACCTGTCTGTCTCAAAGCAATCGTTTCAGAGGACTAGGTGTGAAAAGGTAACAAACAGAAAGAGTAACAGCATTTATTTCACCCAATTATGTTGCTGTTAGCTTGATTCTATGCAGCTGAATAGCATTGTTTTTTTAAACGTTTCCCCCTCACTAGTAATTTACCCTGTATACGTACGTTTATTACACAAACAGCCAGACCCGGTACAACTACTTGTAGACCAAAGGTCCAAGGTCAAATATTTACCAATTACAGCTGTGACCAACAGCTTAGCGAGCTTTCCGAGCCACGGACGGATCTTGACGTGTAGTGATCACCCATCCGCGGAACAACCTCGTCCATCGCAGCTTAACGTTTGATCGACCATGTGGCTCGTATTACTCAGCCACGACCCCTCAATAAGTGGTATGTATAGAATATTATATACCTAATTCAATATTTACTCCAGTCAACCACATAGCAATTAGGTACACATTACATGGTTTCAAATAACCTATGAAACACTACCTCAGCAACATTATTTACCCCAACATTTTATATAACAACGTATGTTTGATTAATAGCATTATTTATAACAATAACTGTCAATTCGACAAGTAAGTTAAATTGCCAATATCGGTTCGCTTTCAGTATTGAAACAAGGGAATGAATTATTATAATATTATCTTTTGAACTGTATCGGTATTGGGAGGTATTTTATTTACTTACTGAATTTATTTGGGTAATTGTGACTAAAATGAATTTTATGAGGTTAGACTCCCAAAATGACTTCGTTTTGGATCGTTTGTATTTTACTTGGCGGTAGGAGTGTAGGCAGCCCCCGACCAGCTCCAGGCTCCAGGCAAGAGTTAGGTGTATCTACACCAGTGCAGTGGGAGGACGTGGGTCGAAGAAGAATTACGCCAGTTTAGAAATTTTCACCACGATGTTCAGCGTCGAGATTTGAAATTCCGTCAGCGCCATTATATTTAGGTATTTCAATGTTAGTGAAAATGTTATGTTATTGTTTTCGTCACAAAAACCCATATAACGCAAACTCTCGACGGTTTTTACTGGTTTCTACAGCAATATGCCATCCATAAGCGTCCTCAGGAAAAAACCGCGCGTATATTTTTCCGTTCCATTTCAAGCAACAAATCTTCATTAACTGAGGCACCTGTCCCATCGCGGGCGATGAGCGAGAAGCGAGAGAGAGCTAGCAACTAAGACAAGTTGTTTTTTGACACTGCATGCTAGGTGGTGTGAACAGTCAACGATATAGGGTTCTTTCATAACCCCGGCTCGCAATGTATGGATGAAAAAAGTTGTCGTAATAACTTAGCAGACTCCTGGCATAGGTTTATTGTATCAAGGAAAACCTGCTCCAGTGGAGATTTATAGACGATTTTAACCTCCAGTGCAAATGCGGTGCTACTCCACAAATAATAGGACCCATGATATCGTGACCTGTTTGCCCTGCTGATGACTGCACACCACAGAGTTGATGGAGTCTAGCGATAACAACAATCGCGTAGCTCAATTCTGAGCCGACTCTTTATAAATTGCCATTGGTATGCTAAGAAAAATACTTAACTTTAAGGTTTAAGATTAGCGCATTTTCGGCACGTATAAGCTCGTTTGTTGAAGGCTCGTAATAAGAAAGAAAGAACGAAAAGAAGTTCGAATACACCGGAATGAGCACGTGTACATTGTACATGCGATCGACTTTTTGAAGCAAAAAACGTGGCGTGCGTGTTCGCGCGTACGCCGATACGAGCTTATACGCGTCGAAAAATATGCGCGTCTGATATCGCTCTTAGCAGCATTTGTGAATATACTTCCAAATATGTATCTCTTTCACTGATATAGCACTTTCAATCTCTTGTACGTTTCTTGAGCGAGAAAAACAGTCGAAAACTAGCCGCTTCCTCGCTGACAGAGGAACAAGTGCCTGAGAGCGTTCCGAACATTTCCTCAAGACATTTGTGGAGGAAACAGTTCTTCACGCGACTTAATGAAGAAGTCCGCGTGTTCATTTACCCGTCTGTCCGCTTTGTCAATCTTTACTACGTAATTGCGGGGCTTTGTCACTGATGAAAATTTTGAAGGAATGTTGAAAATTCCGTAATGGCATTGCGTAGGGAAATGGGGATCAGGCTTATTTCAAATTGACTTATCTTCGGCGCCTAAAAAATTTAACAGTACGTACATTACATAGTGTGGAGTTAAATTGAAGAAAAAAGGCAGTTAAATAGAGTAAAATATGGCTTTGAGGTTCTATCAAAGAGGTTAAAATGCAGAGATGACGCTGCAATAGGTATGCCTGTATAGGTATCATTAATTAATAAAGAAAAGTCCCTGAAACACGTTTACTCTTTCTTTACTATTTTGCTAGTATCTTCCTAAATGATTCAAACGTAAGAATACTTGTCACGAAGTTAAATATAGGTAGGTTACAAATTGATTTTATTTCATAGTATAAAAAACCAAGGTTTTATTTCGACAAATAAAAACAAAAAATACATCAGTATAATTTTCAACAGCACGATCAACAACGCAAAATAAAGCCAAAAAAAACAGACTTAGCATTCGGGTAGTTCGTTCCCCATTCCACGGTTTTCCTTCTTCAAAATACCAAATTGCCAAAGTAGGCTTATTTGGTAGGTTTATGCCAATACAAATTTGTCACAGCAATGGCTGCCGTCGCGTGCCTACATTATTTCGAGCGACGACCCCTGAAGGCTGACAAATAAGAGGCTCGGCCCATTTTAAAATATTTTGTTTAGCTTTAGTTTTGCGAATGGCGAAAAATTTCGGGTGACACAGCCTGATAAATTATTATAGGAGTTAATAGTTTTGTCACATATTTTTTAATAGGTGGGTACCCACCCACCTGTGAGTGGAATGGATGAGAGAGTAAAGTATGATCTATAAAGGGTGTAAATAGACACTTAACGAAGCCGAAAGGTATTTGTTCTCCCGTCATTGCGATTATTTTTTTGTTCTGGACCATGCCTGGGAACCTTACAGTTACGAAGATATTGGGGATCAAAGTTCCAACTTTTTCACAAGTTTTTTTTTAAATACTAGTTTTTAAAGTTATATCTTTACTTTAAATACATCTACGACCCATTTACTATTCAATGCATCCACCAGCAAAATGTTTTGAGTGTGTGTATATTGAGTTTTGCCGTAAAACGTGATTTTCCACCAAAAAAAAAAGTCGTTTCCCAGCAATAATTTTTGCGTAGGGTTACTTAGTTTGGTGTACAGAATGCTTGGTTGACGGCTTCGTGAAGGGTCTGTTTACACCTTGTATAAAGATAGGATGAGAAGTATGAGAGAAGAAGATGTTCTGCGCCGATCTAATTAAGGAAAGAGAATGTTGATAAGTATTAGTTCCCGTGACTACATTTTACAGATATTTATTTCTTAATTTATCCTACTTAATATTACAAATGTGAAAATCAGGATGTCTGGATTTTTGTTACTCTTTCACGCAAAAATTACTGAACCGATTTGGATGAAATTAGGCACGCATGTAGTTTATAACCTGGATTAACTCATAGGATACTTTTTATCCCAATAGTACGATCCCGTGGGACAATTAACGAACTCCACGCGGGTAAAGCCGCAGGCATAACCTAGTTTATTAATATAATCTTGTTTATTTTAGAAAGCAGTAACTCCAAGTAAAATACTAAAAGATCGCCTTTAATTAGTATTGAAGCCAAATTCGATGTAATTTTCAAAAGGTTAGGCATTTGGTTACTATATGCCAAGCCTTTTCTAGTGAGACTACATAATATGTTGTTGGTTTTTACAGGGTTATTTACATAGGTATCTTGTAACCAGCATCCTTATTATTTAGGTCATAAAGATCACACGGCAGTCGCGAGAAACAAGATTTCATAAGTTAAAGATAAAGGATCGTGGGATAACTAGTTTTACACATGTAGATGACACACATAGAACGCAATTTTTGATAAATTAAGAAATCGGGCAAAAGTCCACGTTTATAATTTTTCTCCCAAGAGGTTTTTAAAATTTCTCTTTAATGGATTCTGCGAGCTCATGGCTAAATACTGACAGCCGTTCGGGTCGATCTTTAGGTTAAGCCATTCTTGCCTAGGTTAGTCCGTGAATGGGTAACCAATACGCGTTACTTAAAACACGCTAAGCCGTTGATCCCGGCTGTCATTTTGTAGATCTTAGACAGTGGTTACAGGTCAGTGGCCTGAAAGTCTGACAAACAGTCTTACCAAGGGGTATTATATTACCCTTTACTAACTGGGTTGAGCAGGTCCGATAGGCAGTCGCTCCATGTAAAATACTGGTATTCAGCTGCATCCGGTTAGACTGGTAGCCGACCCCAACTTAGTTTGGAAAAGACTAAGCAGATGATGATGATTCTGAGATGAATTGGGAAAAAAAATCCCTACTCAAACTAATATTTTCTAAAACACTTATTGTTTTTCATCATGATGACCTTCATGGTCTTCTTGAGATCACCTTCGAATGATCTGGTCTACATCACCCTAAGGTAGACTGGTAGAAAATGTCCAAGGAATTCAATTGTGTACAGTTTCTTACTTGTGTCTGAAGATTAAATAAAAAAAAGTGATGATCGCCTTTTAAAATAAATCCCTCTTTTAGCTTTCTGCCATTTTTATCTTTACGTTGTCTTTCTTGAAAGATATCTATCTTTTTAGCATGTAGAATTCAATATAAGGGAATAACATTCGCGCCATTTCCTTCTTGATAGATCGCTGTTACAAAACTATCAATATCACTCGACAAAGTTTGTCACTTAGGAAAACAAATGATAAACGTGTGAATTATTTGGAAGCCGGGCCTTTTGGAAAACGTAGGAATAAAAGGTTATGTTGAATACATTGATGGAAGTTGGATTATAGGACTAAAGGATGATTTCTATCGAACGGCTCGGATCGCATTGAATCGGAAAGGACACCAACGGATACCGTCGCTTGCGAAGGTATCGCCTAGTCAAATAGTTTAATTCCTACCGTGTCGACGTGTACTAATTTTTAAAAGGATCCGATCGAATACCACGATAGGTGAACGGAGCCGATCGCGCGTCGCAGTTTACTTTCGGCTACGACCGCGGTCAAGCTGCTGTGCGCGGCTTGGTGATATATACGTAGACTTTAAATACTGTGTACACTATTTAATATCGTTTAAAGATTGTAAAATCCGCTCCAATCCCATGCGATGCGAGCCGTTTGTTGGAAATCATCCTTAAGTATATAATCACACTACTATTTTATTAATGCGAAACTTTGTATGAGTCTGCATGTGTATGTTTGTACCTACTTCATGCTGAAACGGCTGGATGGATTTGAATGTTTACTACAGAGGTAGAATAGCCTGGAATAATATTAGGTTATTTTTAATACAAAAATGGACAAAAAGTGGCGCCGCCTGTAAATTGAAGTTATCGTTAGTGCAGTTTATACAATACTATCACTTCACTCGTGACTTCGCCTGCAAAAAATGTGATTGCTCGGCTAATTTGCATGATGTAAATATAATATATAGCCTATAGCACCTACGAATAATGTAGCTTTCTGCCAGTGAAAGAATTTTTAGATTGGATTCCGGAGATAACCGCCTACATACAAACTTACAAACAAATACCCCTTTATAATATTAGTACAGATATATGTTAAAAAAACCCTGTCTTTCCGTGACGGTAGTATTAGGTATCGAGATTAGATTCCATTTATGTAGTCCTTTTTGGGTTACAAGTAAAAAAGTACCCCGATATTTTTTTATAAAATGTACTAAAATAACGAAACTTATATGGCCATAAAAGAGTGCGGGCGGTGACCCTTCGGCCCCTTCTCGGGTAGTGACGTCATAAACTAAAAAATGACGATCGAACATACATGTCGACGATGGTGTTGTCACGTTTTAAAAGCTTATTAGATTTTAGGGATACGGTGGTTATTTGAGCACAAAAATCGGGGTTTTAAAATTCAGTAATAAGTTTACTTTCCCGTACCGTCACCCGGTTATTCCAACTTTGACGATATCGAAATAAATACCGGCTATTTCCTATATTCCCCAAAAATATCGTTTCTATCCTGTCCAAAAACCTAAAAGTGAAAAACATTCTGCCAAAATTTACCGTCTCGCTGTTTTCAAACACTCATAGTTTCTCCCGGAAGTCTCTCTTATCTCAAGAACTTACCCTGAATATCATCAAGTAGGGAGCAAATTGAGCGAAACACTGAAGGTACTTAAAGATGCCAGTAACAGTGAGTGGGCAGCCTGTCGATACCAACAAAGGGCCATTGTGTATCGGGAGCTGATCATACAAATTGTACAGCGTCTACACAATGGTGAATGCTGGCCACACTTGTTCGTTGACGAACAATTATTGGGAACTACCTTTTGCTCATGGTTTTGCTGCGTTATTAATAAATGAGAAAAAAAGTGTTTTATTTCAGGCAAAATAACCATAATTATCCTAATTTAATCCTACTTTAATATTATAAATGCGAAAGTTTGTGAGGATGGATGGATGGCTAGATGTTTGTTACTCTTTCACGCAAAAACTACTGAACGGTTTTGGGATCCCGTGGGACAATTATCGACCTCCACGCGGGCGAGGTGGCGAGCAAAAGCAAGTACGACAATAAATTGAGTCGTATAAAATCGTCACTAAAACAGTAAAAAAATCAATAGAAATTCAAACATGTAGGTATGGTCGGAAAATATCCCACGGAAACGTTTTAAATGTTAACTTTTGACACTTAGGGATAATGGAGCTTCCCGTTAGTGAAATAATTTTTGGAATCGGATCAGTAGCTTCGAAGAATATTCAAGATACAAACCAAACTTCGTTATAATATTAGTGTAGATGGCTTTGATGGAGTCCTTTTACGAATGAATAAAGTAGGCATCAAATGTGTATAAGTGGCAAAGTATGAACGTAAATCTATTTGCGTATAAAAATATAGAAAATTATCTTGGAATTGCTTGATTAAATTTCAGACTTCTGAAACATCAAGCTTTCTAAGAAAATCGTGCTTTTCTTCAGTCTGTCTGTTATACAGCCATAATTTTATACATTACTATTTTTATACAGTCATATTTTTATCCTTTGACGATACTAACATTCTTTCAAACAGGGTTGATGGGTCCACCCCAAGTCAATAGTTGATGGGTAAAACTCCGATAATGTACTTTAATTACTTTAAAAACAAGATAGTGAGGTCGCTTCAAAATTGTTCGCGGTTCGTGGTCTATGGTCACCTTTTAAATTATATCTTATGCACGCTTCAAGCGAACTATATTTGTGTTTTTTTTCCACTGAAAACCAGCGCTGTGCTGTGGGCTCCCCATAGCACAGCATCATGCTGATAGATAAGCTGCTGTCGCAGTCACGACGTGCAAGCTGTTAACTTATTTTCTTTTTTTATTCAGTCCTGTTGATTTTATAAATATTTGTTATGCGTTGTATGTTTATTGTAATTTTTTGTCATTTTGTATGATGTACGTCATGTCCCTGCGACTAATAAATATTTTGTTTTTCTTTCTTCTATACAAAAAATAATTAACATCACACTAATTATTTCATATAACTGCCTCGTTGGTCTAGTGGTCGCAAGCGTGACTGTTAAGTATGAGCTCTTGGATTCGATTCCAGTGTCGGGCAAAGTGTTTTTGAGTTTTTCCATCAGAAATTTCTGTGTAGCAACCACTGAGTCTTTATTCGTGCCTAGCTGATGGCAATAGGCTCGCTTCCTATTCAATGAGACTTAAACATAACTGACAAAACGTGGATGTACTATTAGGTAAGTTCGGCTATTACCTACAACTGGGCCTATTTGGCGCAGCCGTGAGACATCCAATATTATCTCTTTTTTTCTGTTTAATTTACGTTTTATATTGTGTAGATTTAAGTTTTTTTTTTAATTTTTTGTTGTGTGCACTTGTGGCATGATGTGCCAAATAAAAATGTTTTCTTTCTTCTTTCTTTCTTTCTTTGATGTTATGTTATTCCATGTCAAGGCTACGACAACATCCTAGTACTTCCGCAAACAAAAATACTTAGAATTCCTTTACAAGGGAAGCCATTACAAAAATATTTGACTTGTCATAAAATCGACATCATTACTCTATGACATGCAACGTTTGTGTGTCAAGCCAACAAGTCCGGTATTCAAGCGGTATTGAGGTACTGGACAGGTATTTACCGCATACCTGCAGGGTAAATGACAGCTTTTGTGCGGTTTATTAAGTATGGAACTCATGAAAGCCAGTCATTAACGAGGGTATGAAAATTAGGGGTTGCGTACATGAGTTCGCGATATGGTTTTTATAGCTCTTGTGTGTTATATTTGAGTTTATGAATGTGTGTTTTACTTAAGGGGTTTTGTTTTATTTTACAATTAATGTACAAACTAAATAGTAGTATTTAGTACTATTTTCTGTTCCTTTCTTCTTTTCTGTATTTAGTGTGTACATAAATTGTTAAATAAATAAATAAATAAATACAGAAAAGAAGAAAGGAACAGAAAATAGTACAAAGGTGATGCTTATTTCTAAAGAAATCTCTTCCAGCATACCTGCGAAAGGAGATACTAAAAAAAGAGATGATTAGTTTTCAAGTCAAAAGATAGCTCTTTGTGTGAGTCGTAAAAGTATCGATATGTATTTAAAAACATCTAGAAATAGCTGATTATATTTTTACGAGTCGTGTGCTCAATGGAATTTTCCAAAAATGGCATACCCATTAGGACCGCTTTAGGCGACGAATTTATAAAAATCTTTTTTATTGCTGACGTTCATCTATCTATTAAAAAAAAACAATAACCGCATGTATGACGGAGCTTCATTAGAGGACGGCTCGATCGAAGAGAGTGGACAAGGTTCTTTGCTAACTTTACTTCTCAGTTTCTATATTCACGAAGCCAGGACCGGGACAGGTCGCTATTTAATTATAAAGAAACTTGTGTCAACAATTTTCTAGACATGACCTGAAGGTGGTTTAGTCTGTGAATTGAAAGGAAAATTAAAAGGCTTACCTACGTTATAGTACCCAGCAGCATTTAGCTACTAGATTCTCGTTTATATTACTAAACCCACATCGAAACATTGACCAGTTGTTAATACCTAACAACGCAGTAAACAACAGTTGTGCCCGCAAAATTAAGTTGATACCCTGAAAGCCTGAAACAGTAATTACTAGCACAACTTGTAGCTCAGTGTGAACTGTAGGCTAAACACTCGACTAAGTGCTTGATGTGAGTTAGAATGAGTCTTTAGTGTACTGGTGAATGATTAACGGCCTGTGTTTGTTACATAACATAACACCACGCCTGTAATCTCCCAAGGGTTATTCAATTCAATTCAATTCAATTCATTTATTTTTGCAAAAACATGTGTAGATAATAAATATGGTAAATTATGCTTATTATAGGTGTTACAAGGTACTCTTTGGCTCAACATGTTTGACCATGGCTGGTGTACAAATAAGGTTGAAAGACCATAAGATTTCAAAAAAAATAAAAATACAAAGAATAATAATACAAATAAATAAACAATTAACATTAAATTAAAAAAAAAAAAAAAAATAGGTAGGATACTCATGCGATTCAAAATATGTAGAATCTAGAGAATAGTTAGAAAGAAGTGTACCCTCATTTCGCCAGTTATGTTTAAGGCTCCGCGCAAACGAGCCACTTTCCATAGCCACCGGTGGCTGGCGACAAGCCTTTTACATGATTTTTAAAACGTTTTGTATGGAATCACCGTGCACGTGTAGCGTGTGGCGTCCACTCGCGACTCAGTGTCCGCGGCACGCCACCGGTGGCGGCCACTCGCGACTCGGTGTCCGCGACACGCGCGTATTAGGATAGCGATCAAACCTTCTTCATCGGAAGACTGTACAGCAGGTTCGGTCAGGACTGTTCATTCTATTTCCGTCTAACCCTTATAAAACTGGGAGTAGTGGCACACAACCATGCACACAATGGTTGGACGCAAGTACACGATAGTGTTGCGTTTAATCTCGTCCTTCCCCAGTCGGTCACGTTTTGTCCTTGATTAAGATTAGAGAGGAGGGGAGGGGTTTGTGATATTCTCTGTTGCGTTATATGCCATTGGTAGGTATAGTGAGTGGCATAACATCACGTCCGTAGTCCGTGAAGGATTGGACAGAGGTGTACCTAATAGTACATCCTCGCCAGTTATGATTGTGTCCCTTGTAATCGGGGGAGAGCCTATTGCCATCAACCGGACTCAAATCTCAGACTTCGTGGCTGCTATTGAGAAATTCCTGAGGGAAAACCTAATAATACTTTACATAGTCCATCACCTTCCTGTCGTTGTCCCATTCTACGCAACACGTTTTCTTCTTTGTTGTCCTCACTTTACTTACTTATATTTTCTGTTTTTTTTTGTGGTGTTTGGTTGGTAGTTATTTTTATTTCCATCTCTTTTCAACCATCATCAGTAGCTCCATTTATAATACTGGTATTCAGCTGCATTTCTAGTTAGACTGAAAGAAGACCCCAACATAGTTAGGATCAGGCTAGGCAGATGATGGTGCTTCACTTTCATTCATAATAACTTTTTTGACATTATTAAGATGCACCTACCTACTTGCATGTTCTAACTATAATATTATAGTGATCTTCTCCTTAGCGTGTCGATGGCAAAAAGTTCAAATTATGCTTGGCCCAAAATTCAGCTGCGCAGGCTTCGCTCACTGGGGCAGTCATATTGTCATCAAGTGTGCAGGTGACAGCTAGGACTTGCGGCGCAAGATGAAAGGTCGACTATTGTCTATGGAGAGTCGCCGCTTTCTCATTGTTCATAAGTCACTACTAATAAAATGTTATCAAAGCCATATCTATACAAATAAATAAAATTGAAGTGTTCTTTGAAATATCAAAATAACAGGTTTTTACTCAATGCATATGAAAATATATACGGCACTTATAACATAAACTATTTTACTTTTATTTTTGTCTGTCTGTCTGTTTGTTCTGACTAATCTCAAAAACGCCAGGACCGATTTTGACGGGATTTTTAATGCACTATTTTTTTTTTAAAGATTTTTCATAAGGAGTAAATAAGGCTACTTTTATTTTAGAATAAAAATTAGGGTTCCGTGCAAAAAACAATTTAAACCCTTGAAATTGTTAACAAAATCCGACTCAAAAGTAAAAGTATTTTTTTTATAATAATTCACGCGAAGGAAGTCGCGGGCAGGAGCTAGTTACGAATAAAACCCAATATTATTTCCAGTTCTTTGAAAGTGTACTTTAAAACTCAAATTATGACTCGAGCAAGGGGTACAGCAGAGAAGACAAACAAAACTCCAACCTCCATTGTGGAGTAAAATGGCGATTGTAAAAATTCAGAGTAAGGAATACTGCAAAATCGATTTTATTAAGTTCAGGAAACAAACATGAAGTTTGAAGATTTTTAGGTTCAAGATCTCGAAATGTGCTTAAAAGTTTTGTGCAAAGCCACGCATTTCTTTCATTGTTATTATTATCTCTGATTTTAAGTACAGTGACCTTTATTATATTTGTCATAAGGTTTATAATCGAGGTAAAATAATTGTGGCGGACTATACAGGATATAAACGGACCCTTCACGGAGCTGTCAACCAAGCATTTTGTACAGCAAACTAAAAAACTTTACACAGGAATTATTGCTGGAAAACGACTTTTTTTGGAGTGAAAAATCACGTTTTACGATCAATGTAACGCACTCAAAACATTGTGCTGATGGATGGATTGAATATTACGTGGTCGTGGAGGTGTTTAAAGACACAACACCCGTCTGTCTAGCAATTTACTGAAACGATTTTGATGATATTACGAGTATAACGCACGGTAACAGCCTTTTTTCTTGCAAAAAGTTTCATTAAACTTTTGTACCCACAGTTTTGTTGGCATCTAACCTATAAATTATAATTAAAAGGGTGTTAAAGCCATAGTTATAGCATGTATAAATCAACAAGCGGTCAAGGGCCATTAAAAAAAGTAAAACACACTTTCATTTTCCGCCATTTCTGATAAAATCTCGAGTGGAGTGTGTTGTGGTATAGTCACAGAATAAATAAATACAGAAGTTCAGCTTCAGATCAACTCAGCCCACCACAATTCTCTGGTAGACATAGGCCTCTGCTCAACTACACTGTATGCTGTGGTCAACCTTCCCTGTCCAGTCTGACCCGTTGTTGGTAGATTGGGGATTTTTTGTCCTTGTTGTATTGACCTGACCTTCTGTACGTATCTGTCTTGTATTTTAAGTGTAACTGCAGGAAGGAAACGTTCCATTTCGGCCATTTTGTTCGAGGTAGTGGCACGCGAGCTTCTTGTTAATGGTTAATAATACAATGTACTACCAATTGCACTAGCATCGTGTAGCTAAATGGAATTTTAACTGATTCTATTGAAGTTTGTTTGTGTTTCAAGAAAATGGAATGATCTGGACACATTCCATGTAATAACTTTGCGTTCATGATGAAAAAAACGAACTCGCCTAATTGTGTGGAGTGTGGAGTTGTTGAAGACTTACACCACTTATTGATGGACTGTGTTGGTATGAGTCTGGGAGAAATTACCTGTTTAGGGTATTGAGGTTGAACAGACTTGAAGTAGGCACATTCCATAAAATCCTGGCTCAACCAAATGGCGATGATGCGAAGAGTCTGTTTAGGTTCATGGCCCAGATATGAACAATGTATATTAAGGGTACGATGGAACTGACATACGCATTGCGATTATAAATGTCCCTAAATAAATAAAAGAAAATGGAATACTAAGGTTGATAAAGATAGGTAAAACTTAAAGTGGGCGTTAAGTAAAAGTAAGTTCGGTTTCGAATTGTTTGCGGTCACTTGAGTGAGCTTCGATAGCCGAACTTTCATGCAGCATATCACTGATGAATGAAACATTAATGATTATCTTTTTATTTCTGTAATTAGTTTTAACAAAGGTAGTGACGATTGAGATGATGTCTAATAGAGAAGTACGGAAGAAGAAGACATATCGTGCTGACCCCAAATAAATTGGGATAAGGGCATGATGATGGTTTTAACAAATACTTTTACACTAGTTGCGTTCTGTAGGTTTTGCTTACCCCCGAGGGGAAAAGGCGTGAGTTTATATAATACTAGCTCTTGCCCGCGGCTTCGCTCGCGTTTATTTAGAATTTGACAATCAATTTTGGGTTGTACTCTGCTTGTAATTTAATTATGATTCGAAGGAAACGTGGCGCCATCTATGAACATATTAACGTTATTGTTGTTTTCCTCAGGAACAGTACTTTTTTTCGGGATGAAAGGTACCCTATGTCCGTTTCTGTATCGTTTCAGTGGTTTAGGCGTGAAAAGGTAACAAACCAACAAACAAACTTACTTTCGCATTCATAATATTAGTAAGGAGGCGTTTTAAAGCTGCGTCTACGCTAGGTGAGCCGAACACAATCGGAGCACGAATTCGCTTAGCTTAGAAGGACTTAGAAGCCTCGACCGAGCACTCCCGCCAAGGAAATTTGTGCTCCACTTGTGCTCTGCTCGTGTTCGGCTCGCCTTTCATAGACGCAGCTTTATAACATTCCTACATTTGAAATGAGTTGACACATAATTTCCAATTCTCCGGTCCTGACTAGCTACTTACTATGCATTTTTATCTTTTCCAAGAGACTTTTACCAAGAAAAGACTATGAATTTTCTAGGAAATTTAATCAGTTTTCAACGGAAACGTAGAGGGAAACTGTGGTCAATTCTACGTTGCGGTTCGAGTGTCTTACTGAGATTTACATTTCTCAGTCCACTCTTTATGTAAGCACTATTGAAGAGATTTTGCGGTCAGCTGGTTATATGAAAATTTAAAATGGCCGCTGTAGCAGAATCGTAATAGGATAATTATATGAATTACTTTACGATTCACATATAATGGTCACAAAGTGACAATTCATAATATTAACGGCGTCTTTGAACATTTTAATAATTTTAACGTGATTCATAATTATTATCCTACTAGCACTTAGCCCGCGTCTAAGCCCGCAGAAATTGTGATAGCTCGGTTAATTTGCATGATATAAATCTAATGTATAGCCTATATTATTGCCTGATAATTAGGCTTTCCAATGGTGAAAGAATTTTTGAAATCGGTCTAGTAGTTTTTCATTTATTCGTTACAAACATACAAATCTTTCCTCTTTATGAAATAAGTGTAGATTATGATTCTCTTAAAACAGCCATTTTAGACCCCTTGTATCAACATGAAGTCGCAATTCCATCTCATTGATAATCAATGTCAAAAATGTACCATCCTGTCACAGTTATTTTTACCCCTAACATGAACCCTTTGGTAACAGAAATAAAGGTCACTGTAGGTACTGAAAAATTAGAGGTAAAATAATAAAGAAAGGACAGTTTTTTACCCGACTACGGCGAAGCCAAAAGGAAGGGTAATGAATTTAGCAGTCTTCGTATCAAAGACTATTTGTATGTATGTTTGTATTTACGTATGTTCCTCCGTAGCGCCTAAACTATTCATCCGATTTTGATGAATATGGTGTCAATCGATTCGTTATTATGGCCCGGGTAACAGAGGCTACATTAAAACCGACTTCAACAATAGGAGGAGTCGATTTAACTTTGTAAACCCCGAATTTAATAAGAGCGTGATTTTTCAGTAGTCGGGTGTTTTAGTTGTAGTTAACCACCCAAATTCTTGTTTACAGATTGTGACTGGCATTAGTAAGCGGTCGTTTAAAAAATAACGATAATTTTCCTTTTTGATTATTTCTCACATGTTTTTCTAAAAGCAATATCTAATATCTAGAACTTCTGACTTAGCTTTCAGTATGAGCAAGATGAAATGGAAATGGGATGACCTCGGACATATTACCATTTCATCCCTTGCTCAGCTCCAAAAATAGCGACAAGGGCGGTTCCCAGCTAGACGGACCGATAATCTGAAAATCTCAGTGAGCTGCTAGATCAGAAAGGTTAAAATTATTTTCAGTTTATATGTAAATAGTTATAATATAGTTTCAGGTACTTTTAGTTTAAATAAACATACACATAATCCTCGGCACTTGTACTTGCGCCCCGTCGCGCGCGTTCTCGTAAGTAGGTACCCACTCAGTTCTGTTCATATCATTCTGTATTTAACCATAGTAACTTTCAGTTAACTAACATTTTTAATGTATTTTCGTTAGCGTATTTTTTACCATTGTCCTTATTTTGGTGATCTGAATGATTTCTAAAAGTTTGTCCATCTATTTTAATGGGACCTTATATAGCTCTCTTCTATTTACTAATAAAAGAAGCTATGTAGCGTACTTTTCCCGTAGTTTCACTCTAATTGCGTAAAAAGAATAGGCAAGGAGCTTACCGAAGTAATCTCATCACTAATTCTATTGGACTAGTTCGGGCTCTTAGACTTTCTGTGTCGACTGTTTTCTTTCTAATAAGGAAGATAACGTTTGTAAGCAATATAAAGGAACAGTATATATGTATGTACAAGTACGTACGGTAGAAGGGATATCGTAAGACTAACTTTTACCCTGGATTCAATACATGAGTCTAGTTAGATCTACTCTGTCTCCCAGACTAAGGGACCTAAAATGGCCGCCATAGCAGAATCATAATATAAAAATAATATGATTACGTTACAAATCGTAAAATGGTCACAAAGTGACAATTCATAATATTAACTGCGTCGGTGACCATTTTAAGAATTTTAACGTGATTAATATTATGATTCTGCTAAAGCGGCTATTTTAGGCCCCCAGTGCTGTTCCAGTTAATCTTAGCGGCTTTTTGACACTACGTTCCAAATACAAATTACTGCCGTTACGTCAGTAATTTGTCTTTGGAATGCAGTGTGGTGTTGCTTATATGGTCAGTCATCTTTTGCTCCTAGATTTCTGACCTGTTGACAAACCTTGTACTTAATGTTATAAATGCATATGTACAAATAAGACATTTTATTTAAATGAGTCACATTATATCAGTCGAGACCATGTAATATTCTGAAACGGCTTAAACTTTGTAACTCGTATGAATAACACACGATGCATCTGCACAAACATGGATATTGTTATGCAACGTTTTGCGACCTTCGCTCAGATAATTGGATTGGAAAGTATTTCCAGCGATTGTCGTTTGTTTTCGCGAGGATTTCCAACGTCGAAGGTCTGTTTGGCAGAGCTGGGTTTAAGAGATTTGGAGAACTGATAAGAATTGGCTTACATTTTAATATAACTGGGATATTTTGCTAGTGCTTCGTTCTTCGGCCAAAGATAATTTAAATTTTACTATTTTGGATCATGTTTTTAAAGCTTTTTAGTAGAACCGATGAATTGCGATGAAAGCCTGATAAAATGGTAAATGACCTCTATGAGTCCCAGGGTGAGTTGCTTGAGACAAAAGACAACTATCATAGCAAGAGATAACAAGTCTTCAAATTGAATTGATTGATTGATTCTTTGCTTCCAATTTCAGTTATTTTCACAAAAACGAAAAATTTACTTTGGGCTAGAAAGGTGAGCTCACACTAGAGCAATCATATTATCATTTAAACATGCAGATAGCTTTCAAATTGCGAGTTGTATTCGATTTTTATCGATACCTACGCGTGCGAGTGAATTGAATCGAGTCGTGTTTGTGGCTGCCTGAGCAAACATGGGCAGGTTGGGTTACGCAAATGTTACAAATTGCAATCCATTGTGTTCCCATGGAGCTTGCGTTCTCGCTAGTTTTGGGTAAGGAGGTAGGTAGGTGTTATAGGGTGTGCTGCTTATTATGATGAACGACATTCGAATCAAGGGTATTTTGATAAATGAAGAAATATTGTGATTAAAGGTGGATGGATTTGTAGGTGAACTGTTGGTGAGATTTTGCTCTTTGTGATAATGAGAATATTTAATTGCGTAGTTCAGAGTATCATCACTTTATTATACAGGGTGTAAGGGACAGCCCTCCACAAACTGATAGGGTGAATTCAATATATCATACTAAGATGACCGGAACAAGAAATTATTTCAGGAATGTTATGGGAATCCAATAAATTTGATTTGTTTTATTTCCTCATACAAAATGTATCGTTACCGTGGCAAAACGCACGTAGCGAACGGCAAACGCGACGACGAGTTCTAGAACTCTGTAGCTAGGCAGGAAGTGAACAGCTGATTTCACGCGTCGTTCGTTAGAGTATTTCAACATCCACTGTTGGATTTTTGATTTTAGCCGTATTATTTACATAAATGGAGTTCTTCGTATAGGGTATGTAATTTTACATTGAAATAACGGAGTAGTAACTGAAAAAAATAAAAATCCTGGGAAAAATTCCGGTGGAATATGATTTAAAAAAAGAGCTGAATGCACCCTGTCAGTTTGTGGAGGCCTGTCCCTTACACCCTGTATAAGGTACCTTAAAAAGCCCAATTTTAAGTAGACAAGAGCAGCACCACCAGAGCCAACTGGTTGCTTTCGGTAAAAGTGTACCAAACTCGGCAATTATGTTATTTTGCTCTAAGACGTCATCGGAGAGGGAAAAACATAGGATCGCATTTTTTCTATGACATTAATTCTTCTGATAACTATTTTATAGCATCTTATACTTCTTTGGCCTTTTTTTTTCTAGTGGAAGTCCTCAATGGATGTCCTCCGCTATGGGGCCGGCGGAGGAGTCTGTCCGAGTCCTACTGACTAAAACCACTAGGTATTCCTCCTCCACACTTCTAGCTGGGTGCGGGTACACAATTGTATTCTCCACAATCACCCCATCAGTGACGGTTTGCTTAACAAACCTCGTCTTAGGTAAACACTAACTGGTAGTCTAAATTCATCTGCAATACGGCCCAATCGGACACCTAATTCAATCCAACCAGTCATTCAAAAATTGTTTATGGTCGGACGCACACAAAAAACTATATGGGACATACGTCTGGTCAAAGGCTTTTAGTCTGAAATTCTAGCCTACCTGACAATACGGATTGGTCATGGTGTATCCGACCGATGCCCTCAGGAATTCAAACCCACTTTCCGTTGAAACGTTAAAGGTTGGGTACAAATTGAGGATTTGTCGGATTGAGTGAACGGGTATATTTTTTAGGGTTTGCAGTACGTGACGTTTTGGTTTGACATAAAGGACATTGTAAAAAATGGCCTATGTATCAACACGTATGAAACCTTTACAATAATTACTAGTTCTTTTTATAATTTACATTACAATTATAACAATAGAACGGTCACTTCATAATTTCGAAAACATTTTAAAAAGTAATTCAGTTCCTTCTGTCTTAATTATTCCCCGGTATTCAAGGTAAAGTTACAAACAGAATAAAGCGATTGAAAGCGCTATGTGAAACGAGCAACATCGACACTGACAGTCTATGAATTGACAGATGACACTTTGACATTTGGTAGTAATGACAGAATGACAGTCTCGTCATTTTGTCACTCGCAATTATTACGTTTCTATTGGCCGCAATTGTTTTGGATTTTTTATAATTCTCAGTGTGTCTGTGATTTTAAGTTAGTTTCAATCGAATTAATGCATTATTTAGAACACGGAAAGTTAATTCACGTCTCTGTTGGTTCTTAGGCGAACGATGTATGGAAGCCGAACAATGTCCTTTACCAGACTGGGTTTTAGTATTAAAAAAATGTCGTTCTATGCATTTTGAAATACTGATCCGTCTAGCAGTAATTTTAATGTTTTTCCGAATAAGTATCTAACATAATTTGGTGGAACTGGTTCTTATGATTATTATGTTTTTTGAAGATATAAGAAAAAATAGTCATAGTTTTCAGACTTTATTTCTAACAATCTTTACATAATATGTAAGTACATGAAATACAAAAATAAAGGCCAAAACATGTCTCAAATACATAAGCAGAGAATAAATACGCTAATACAAAGCAATGTATCGTATAATGAACATGGAAATTGTCAACATACGTACTGTAATGGCTTCCTATACGAATAGGAATGAGTTCCGATGTAAATCAGACGCGAAATGTAAATGCGAACAAACACGATGGGATCCGAAGGCTGACGGAAATTGCCGAAGTAATGCGATGAAGTTATGTAAAATCGTGAAGTTCTTTCGAGAGTTAGAAAAGTATGAATAAAATTTTAAATTAGGTATGTTAGTTGTACGGAATGTTAGTTCCCGTTATGTAAGAAGGTTTCCTTTATTATAAGCTTTTTTTTTCAATTTGCAATAACTTACTAACAAACAATATTTAGTTAAAATCAAATTTAATTAATTTATTCAAATTTATTATATATTTATTTTATTTTTATTTCAAATTTATTTATTTAATTAATATTTAGTCAAATCTTGCAACTGAATTATTAATTATATTAATTAAATTTTGCAGACACTTTTGGTTCCGGCGACGATACCTTTTTATGACAGACATGACCTCCTCAGAGAACTCCTCAACGGTTAATAGCACGAAACTTTGTATAGGCATTAAATATAGTAGATAAATCTAGTTTATTGTAGTGTACTTTTAATTTTACGAAAATATTGTTTTTTTTTTCAGTTTATTCTTTTCATTTTTTAACTTTAAATCTATGCGGGGAATATTTTGGCAGTTGTATGTTCTTGACAACAAAAAACAAATCTTTACCAACAACTCCCCTCTGCATTGTTCCTAAAGATTTAAATTAGTTTTTTTTTGTTCGACATGGAGAAACTTGTTCCCTGACTTCTACAAGCCAGTTACTGGGTCACTGGGACTACAAGTAACGACTGTCAAAGATCTAGAAATAACAACCGAGACCAATGGCTTAACGTAAACTCGATTTGCAATGACTGGTCACCCATCCATGATCCAACCTCGGCAGGCGTAGCTTAATCTTCGTTCAAACCGCTAATATTATTCTGCCACGAGTCCCAAGCAGATAAACGTCATATAATCTCAAATATATCGCTCCTTACATTCCTCAAGTCTTTTGAAAGTCTCCGAGAGACCGTCATTAAAGTTTCAAATGCGTTACATTCACGGTTACGCCCTTTATACTCCGAGGTAAACAGCGCCTCCGTGTAATCTTGGAGTCTTTTCATAGCAGTTAGTATTTGTATGAAGAGTACTAGAGCTAGAGAAATGATGCGTTAGGTTATCTAGATTATTTTGTGGTTAGGAATGGTTAAAACATAACATAAAATCACGCCTGTAATCCCCGAAGGGTTAGGCAGAGGTGTACGTATACAAATTACTAGCTGTTGCCCGCGACTTCGTTTGCGTGGGAATTTTGATGAGTTTGAGTGAGGAAGAAAAAAGTTAGCCTATGTCCTTCCCCAGGAAATAATATATCTCCTCGCCAAATGTCATAACGATCCGATCAGCTGTTTAGTCATGAAAAGGTAACAAACAAACAGACTTACTTTCGCCTTTAGAATATTAGTATGGATTATCTTACCAAGGAATAACCCTTGGTTAGACTGGTTATTGGATTATCCAGAACTAACTGGGTTGTTGAGGTCGGATAGACAGTCATCCCATGTAAAATACTGGTATTCAGCTGCATCCGGTTAGTCTGGAAGCCGACCCGAACATAGTTGGGAAAAGGCTTGGCAGATGATGAATGATGACTTACTCCGGTTTTTTGGCAATTTTTGACCTGAATTGTTCGGAGCCCAACAGCATGGTAATGTTTTCAGAAAAACCGTGGAAACCTACTAAATTCAACAGCTAGTGTAATAGTCATAAACGCACGTTTTATTTATTGCACTAAAGCGCTAAGAAGTGGCGAAGAGCGCGTTTTTGGCGACTGTCTTCCGTATTATTGACTTTTTCATTAATTCTAGAAACGGGATATTTACCGTGTTTACTGTTTGTGTTGAGTTCCCGATATTTCGGCGCTGTTGCAAGCACCATGATCACGGATAAACTGAAGTTATTGCGGGTGGGTGTTTATGAGCAGACAAATCGGTCTACCATCTTTCTTGTTAGTGACCATGACAGTTTAAAAACTTGTATTATTGACGTTAATAATTTGAAAGTAATAATTTGAATAAATAACTTTGATTTTATGTGAATTTCGTACCTTCAATCCTCGCCAACCGAGACGAAGAAACAGGAAACCTCATTCTCGAGCAAAACATAATACAACTGACCTTTACCCCAGCTTTTCCAAATCAGCAAAAACGACTTCAAATTAGTCCTTTACAAAAGCCGTCGAGATTTTCTGCAAAAATCCGAAGAAAATACTCATATAAATTGTGAGGACATCTGGTATCGGGGCTTAGGATAAAAAACCGGGCAAGTGCGAGTTGGACTCGCGTGCGAAGGGTCCCGTACTACCGCACTATTATATTTAATACTAGCGGCCCGTCCCGGCTTTGCACGGGTGCACATTTATTTTTTAAACATTTTGGGAAAAAATATAGCCCATGTTACTCAGGAATAATGTAGCTTTCTAATGGTGAAAACATTTTTAAAATCGGCACAGTAGTTTTTGAGTTTATTCATTACAAACATACACACACTCAAAAATACAAATCTTTCCTCTTAATAATATTAGTAAGACTATACTATCTTGTTCTTAGCGAGTCGATGACAATTTAAATTGAATCAGCAGTTAAGGGTGTTTTTACACCCTTTATAACTAAAATTAGAGCCATGTGACAGACGGGTGGACAGACAGATGGACGGACACATAGCAGAGCCTTAATAATAGGGTCCCGTTGCCACCCTTTGGGCACGACACCCTAAAAACCACCCGTAAAGGGCGCTGGCTTCCCGAGTTATCGGTCATACCATTAACTTGGCTTTGACTGGCAGCAATATGTTCGTTGAACATAAAACTGGGCTTATACGTTGACCCATACCATTTCGGGGGAAACGTAAGGAATTTTCTAGTTCTTTACGAAACAGTAAAAGAGAATGGCGCTTTCAAACGTTGGGGTACCTCCTATAAATTACTTTTGTGTCCCTGTACTTGTAATAAAAACTATACAGGGTAAATTTAATATGCTAGCGGGACTCAGCAGACGTCATAATCGATATCAACAGAATTTGGTGAAATATCAAGAAACAATTCCTTGTTGATCTAGTGGTTGCAAGCGCGAATGCTGAGCATGGGGTCCCGGGTTCGATTCCCAGGTCAGGCCAAGTGTTATTGGGCTTTTCCATCAGGAATTTTTCAGTAGCAGCCACGGAGTCTGGATTTGTGCGCGGTTGATGGCAATAGGCTCGCCCCCTATTACATGGGACTTAAAACATAACTAGCGAAATGTGGGTGTACTATTAGGTACAGCTCTGCCGAACGCTTTGGGGATTTCAGACGTGATGTTATGTTATGTTATTATCAAGAAACACATTCAAGAAAAAAATTCTTTATGTTATAAGTCTATATACACCGTGACTTTTTATTCGTCTTACAAAGGTGTTACACTCAAAGTTTTTTTCACTTACCATAATAGGTACAAAGAAAAATAAATAAACATTAGAAAAAAATATGAAACATCCTGTTAATGATGTTTACGTGTCAAACGGGAGAATATACCTACCCAGCGCTCGAGTCCAGTACATTATCGCTCAAAATATGGTGTATTAACTACGTCATGCGTCATAATATTGAATAATATTTTTATTTTTAAATTATTAAAACCTCATAAATACCTATTTTTTTATTTATGAATGCTTAGTAGTCATTGGATACATGAAGTGGGCTGCCGTTGTAAGAGACTAAAAAGTCACGGTGTATATTTTCAAATGCATTCAGTAAAAAGCTGTTATTTCGACATTACAAACAGACACTTCAATTTTATATATTTGTAGTTAAAAGCAAAATAAATCCATACATCTGTATGGATTTATTTTGCTTTTAACTCGATGACAACGAAAACAAATGAATGTATTAAACGTTCGCTGCTGCTACAAAATGTATCTATGAATGGGCTTTCCTACAAGTACGTCTCCTGACAGAAGGCCGTATATCATCCAGATTATGTATTCATGATCAGGGCGGGCGGTATATCTTATCTTCAAGATCTGCGAGCATATGTATGGGTAAAGAATAATACATTGTTTACAAGAATCATGAATAAAATCGACATTCTTTATTAAAAAAAAAACTATGTCGAATACAGCGCGTGCGTGTCTTAAAAAAGTATGCCTGATGTTGTTTCCATGGAGACAGTATTTATTTTTTAGTAGCAGTGATAGCCTAGTGGTGTGACCGTCGGACTGCCAAGTCATAGGTCTCGAGTTCAGACCCAAGGCACGCACCTCTGATTTTTCGGATTCATGTGCGTATTGTGTAATTATCACTTGCTTTTCGGTGAAGGAAAACATCGTGAGGAAACCAGCATGCCTGAGAGATATTTCTTGACGGCATGTAAAGCCAAGTCAGAGGCCCATGGGCGGCATAAAAACTCTGACACCAGGTTACGACCTAACCACACGATAAAGAAGAAGAGTATTTCAGTTTGATGGTCTCCATACTACATCCTTAAATGTAATGTCCTATTCCTGTCCTTTCATACAAATAAATAAAATTGAAGTGTCTGTTTCTAATTCTAAAATAACAGCTTTTTACTGAATGCTTATGAAACTATATACGGTACTTTAATGTTTGTCTGTCTGTTTTTATGTTCCGACTAAATCTCCGAAACGGATTTACCCAATTTCACGGGACCTATTGGCAGATAACTGGTGTTATAAGAAGTAACTAAGGCTACTTTTATTTTAGAAAATTGATTAGGGTCCTGTGCCAAAAAAATTGAACCTTTGAAATTGTAAACAAAATCCGATTCAAATATGGAAGAAATATTTCTATAATAATTTATTTCACGCAGACGAAGGTCATGAGCAACAACTTGTATTTTAAAATAGGTAAGGTATATAGTAGTAGTTTTGATATTCAGAAAATTTGTTGTTTTATGAGTTCTTATAATATTGTTTAGTGTAAACGGAAATCTGTCTGTTTGTCTAGAAAGTTATCATGATCACACTGCTCTTGAATTTAGAAGTTTTACACGAATGATAAGTTCTAGTTACTGAGGTAGTTAAAGAGAGTGACGGGCGGTATTTTGCCCCCATGTTTAATCTTAACCAGCTTATGCCCGCGGCTTTGCTCACACGGAGTTCGGTAATTGTCCCACGGGATCGTACTACCGGGATAAAAGTATTCTATGTGTTAATCCAGGTTATTAAGTATCTGTGTGCCAAATTTCATCTAAATCCGGTCAGTAGTTTTTGCTTGAAAGAGTAACAAACATCCATCCATCCTCACAAACTATCGCGTTTATATTAGCAGGATTAGTAGGATCTGTCTGCCTTTTCCCAACTATGTTGGGGTCAGCTTACAGTCTAACCGAATGCAGCTGAATACCAGTATTTTACTGAGAGTGACTGTTTATCTGGCCTCCACATCCACAACCCAGTAACTTGGTAATACGAAACCCGTTGATAGCAAAGAACGGTGTTCAGACCAACCAGGTTTTAATTAAACACGAGATCCTTAAAATAAAACAAGTAACTTTTTATCACCAAAACTTTTTGCCAATTCTATAGGTCAGACGGTTCATGCTTCGCGTGAATCCGCCATATAAAAGACAAAGTAGACCAGACACGCTATTACTGTATAGTAACTAAGAAACTACCTGAAAAAGTACCCAAATACTTTTAAAACATAAATTATTTCACCTCTGTAAAATGAGAGTACCTCTACAATATTTATCCGTCGCCCAAAGCTCTTAAAACTGTTATAAAACGTGCCAGACATCGCTGAAATAGAGCAAAATTATGTAGAGTGTCTTTTGAAGATATTTGTGACAATGTAGAGCAGAAGATAGAGCGAACATTAGGCTGCCTCTCCACCAGCGATGTTCGCCAACGCTAAAGCCGCTCTACTCGAGTGAAAGGTTCAATTGGGTGACTGCATTGCTTCATCATCTGCCTAACCTTTTCCCAGCTATATTGAGGTCGGCTTCCAGTTCAACCGGATGCAGCTGAATACCAGTATTTTACATGGAGCGACCGCCTATCGGACCTCCACAATCCAGTTATTACTGGGTAATGCGATACCCCGTGGTAAGACTGGTTGTCAGACGTTTTGGGCCACTGACTACCTAACGACTGTCAAATATCTACAAATGACACCCGGGACCAACTAAGCCGTTGGTCGAATGCTTTCCGAGGCACGGAGGAAACTCGGTATGTAATGGGTGGTCATCCATCCACAGACCACCTTAGGCAAGCACGGCTTAACCTAAAGATCAACCCGAGCGGCTGTTATTATTAAGCCATCAGCTTGCTTACGAATAAAATATTCATCTACCCCTTAAATTTATTTTTTGGGTGTCCATTGGATCGGTACACTAATGAATTTATCTTCATTTTTGACTATTATGCCTCGTTGTTCTAGTGGTCGCAATCGCAACTGCTGAGCATGAGGTCCCGGGTCGGGCAAATTGTTATTGGGTTTTTCCATCAGGAATTTCTCAGTAGCAGCCACGGAGTCTAGATTTGTGCCCAGTTCATGTCAATAGGCTCGCCCTCTATTACATGAGACTTAAACATTACTGGCAAAATGTGGTTGTACTATTAAGTACACCTCTGCCTAACCGTCGGAGATTACAGGCGTGATGTTATACATGTCTTTTAACTTCAAGTTGACGAATGAAATATAGCTCTTGTGAAAAAAGGTTCTAGTTTCCTAAGCTAAGCTAAGTCAAGCTAGGAAAAAACATAATTAAAGAAACATACACATAAAAAAACATACACATAATCCTCGAAGGCATACGTGATTATGCCTGGGCCTGTGGACGGTGAGTAATGGGTTAGCTCACCGTCCGTCCGTCTTATGACGACAGGCCGTGTCGACGGCGCGTTCGTGTTCCACGCGCGCCTCAAAGAGATGTCAGCAACCAGGAAGGGGCCCGCAAGGGCCGATGCTGCGGGACTGTTCGAAAGAGATACCGTGGCCCTGAAACACAAAGGGCAATGAAGGAACATGGATGGGTTTTAGTCAGTAAGAGTCTGACACTCTCTCCCACTCCACCCAGAGCGGGAGAAGTCATTTGATGATTTCCCATCAGTAAAAAAAAAAAAAAAAGTCAAGCTAGGACAATCATACGATCCTATCGGTTATTAACATATGCAAACATCCCTTGCAGTAGATCTCTGATGAAAAGGCAGCTTTACAAAGAAAGAGAAAAAAAGATAAAAGATAAAAGGCTACAAAAGACTTTAACTGAAATTGTAGTTATTTTAATCCTTTGTGGAGTAGTTTAAATGAATGAGACAGATTGTTCTTTGTAGATTAATTAGAGCAACTGAGAGTTATCACAAGAAGACTGCATTGTGTTTTTGTTTTAACCTTTTTCATGTTATCGTTGAAATTAACGAACTCAGAAATTTCTCAGTAGCAGCCACGGAGTCCTTCGGTTGTACCCGGTTAAAAAATCCTAATCCTAACTAATATAATAAATGCGAAAATAAGTTTGTTTGTTTGTTACGTTTTCTCGCCTGAACCACTCAACCGATCATCTTGAAATTTTGCATATACGTTGTCAGGTGGACAGAAACAGACATAGGGTACCTTTCATCCCGAAAAAATGTACTGTTCCCCGAATAAAACAACAAAAATGTTCTTAATATAAAAGATGACGCTACGTGTCTTTCGAATCATGATTGAACTATATTATTAAAAGCAGAGTACAACCCGACTTGATTGTCAAATTCTAAATTAACGCGAGCGAAGCTGCGTTCAAAAGACAGTCTTCTATAAATTGAAATAGTCAACCAGATTCAAGATTCTAAAGAAGAAAGTTGTTCCATATAATAAGTTGACAAACTACCGACGTGACCTGACTAAAACCTAATTCCGAAGTACCTTGGTGTTCCAGGTGACCTAGAATCGCCTAAGGGTTTGAGGGACCTTTTTATGTAAGAACATGTACTTCTGATTAGCTCAAAGCAAAGCTATTTGGAATATTAAAGAGATTATTATAAAAAATTAAGTTGAAATGTCTTGAAAGTGGAATGGAATTTAGAATAGTTTATTTAAATGTGCGTTTGTGTGTGTGTTTTATTTGTTTGTATGTGTGTTTATGTGTATGTGTGTTATCTGATTTTTTCTAGGTAATGATGAGAAGAGTACCTGGAACGATATAATAATAATCCATTTATTTCAGGTAACAAAGACCCATAGATAAATGCCTTAACCTTATTAATTATACATACTAATAACATTTTTTATTTTTATTTGGGGGCGGCCTTTATCCAACAGTGGGACATACAAGGCTAATAAAAAGAGTTAAAAAATATATTGTTTTTTTTCAGAGAATATAAAGATATTCTCTGAAATACTCAGAACTATTATATATTTTATTTAGAGCCCCCCCGAACGACGTACCCTCCGACCTTCTATAGGTTACGTCCGGCGCACCATGGGAAACGAGTTCTGTCGATTGGCTAATCCATTCTCCACGTTAGCAAATAAAAGTACTATGTTATCCCAACAAGTAACTTACTATTCCTTATCGATATTTATATTGTTACTAGCTTTGGGCCGCGGCTTCACTCGCATTACTTACTGTCGGAAATTATCCCACTATCTACCTATATAGGGTTAATTATCAGAGTTGATGTAGCTTCCCGATAGTAAACGAATTTTCAAAATCGGATCAGTAGTTTCGAAGATCCTTCCTTCATCCAAACTTACACACAAACTTAACCTCAATACATTATTATTATATTTTATAAGCTTGTTCTATCCCACTGCTGGGCAATGGCTTTAAAAGTAATCGGCTCGTAAATATGGCATTACAATATAATGGAAAACTAAAAAAACTCACTGTTTTCAAAATCTCGTTAACCGTAGCAATTTCTGCGTTAATACAGACAACCCACAAACAAAACCACTAAAATTGAAATGAATTTAATTTAATGCATAGCCCGCCCAAACCGGACTCATCGTGTAATCCACAATTAAAATAATCCGCAGCCATTTTAAATAAAATCAGTTTACTTAACACCCAGTGTTAAGGAATCGTTACACCGAATGCTAGTCGGGAGCGAAGCGATTCCGAACTTGAATGTAAAACTAAGTTTAACTGTTTTAGATTACAAAAGTGAAACAGAAAACGGTTTTTGTTGTAAACTAAATTTAATAAATGATAGAAAAACTGCATCGTGATAAAACAGCTTATCGTTTTGATTGAGCTTATAAGTTACTAGCTGTTCCCCGCGACCTTCGTCCGCGTAAAATCCCGTCCCGTTTTTGCAACATTTTTCATTGCTGCTCCGCTCCTTTTAGTCGTAGCGTGATGTTGTATAGCCTATAGCCTTCCTCGATAAATGGACTACCCAACACTGAAAGAATCATTCAAATCGGACCAGTAGTTCCAGAGATAAGCGCGTTCAAACAAACAAACAAACAAACAAACAAACAAACCCTGCAGCTTTATAATATTATATAGTATAGATAATAAAACAAATCTGTTTGAAGAAATAATTCGTGATAAGAAAGCTAACTTTACAATTGTTTCGCTGTAGGTATAATCAGCGTATGACGTTACTTATTGTTGGGAGTCAGGTCTCCTTTATTTGAGAGAGAGAAGTTTGGAATCCACGCGGTTCCAGTGCGGATTGGTGGTATAACATCTCTTCGAATGATGGGCATAGAACCGGTCCTTTACCGTTTAAGAGATGTGATGGAATAAAATGAGGAGCTCATGGCTTAATAATAACAGCCGCTCGGGTCGATCATTAGGTTAAACCGTTCTTGCCTAGGTTGGTCTGTGGATGGGTGACCACCCTTTAGATACCGAGTTTCCTCCGTGCCCCGGAAAGTACGTTAAGCCGTTGGTCCCGGTTATCATTTTTAGATCTTTGACAGTCGTTAGGTAGTCAGGGGCCCTAAAAGTCTGAGAATCAGTCTTACCAAGGGGTATCGTATTACCCAGTACTAACTGGGCTGTGAAGGTCAGATAGGCAGTCGCTCCATGTAAAATACTGGTATTCAGCTGCATCCGGTTAGACTGGAAGCCTACCCCAATATAATTGGGAAAAGGCTTGGCAGGTCGTGATGGAATAAATAACACGACGTGGGTCAAACTCACGACTTACATCGTATGTCATGGCCGCTAGCAGTGAGCCACCACTAGTCTAGGATTCCCTCAATGAACCAACTTAGTAATATCACAGCAACGTATCGCATGACGACCGCTAACAAAACCCGTATCTATTTTATGTGGACTAGTCTTTATAACGGGTTCCAGTTTTAAATTTAAAATTTGTTCACAGTTTTAACATCACACCTGTGGTTGGAGGGTTACGGGTTCCGTAAAAGGGGATTATAGGGATAAAAGTTGGTAGAAGGGGGATCTTATTTTGAGACTAGTCGCCGGGTTCTGTTCCCTGGGGCTATGAGATGGGACGGTATCGGTGCTGGGAGGTACTTACACTTTTCTAGTTGGATAGATTGCGATAAGACGTGTAAGTGTTATGAGTTTTCTTTTAAAAGTTATTGAAAAACTAGGATAGTCTTATTCTTTTTGTTAGCTCCTGTGAAATTGGGTACGGATTAAACTGTAACTTATGAAGGCGTATAGATAGGTATCTATTTTTTAAATCTTGTATTAATATTCTGATTATCTTCTTCTTCTTTGCTGGTCTAGTCACTGTAGATATCATATTTTTCAAAATAGAAAAATAAACCAGCCTTATGCATACCTTCTCCCACATACCACACCGACATTTGCACATTGTCTGTCAAGCTCAATCACCGACCGTCACTTCCACAATAGCTGTGTGTCCTAACGTTAACTTACATACCTACGGAACCAGTAGAAGCCTTAGCTAAAACGTAATGTAAAATCGAAAGATTATTTGAAAATTGAAATTCGCAAATAATATTTAGTTGTAAGACTTTTATTCAGATCTACGGGTGTTAATAATTGTGCTTACAGTAAAAATTTTAGCCAAAATGTTTTAGAATAATTGTATATTTTCAGTTCAAGAATCATTCGAATTGACGTTCAGTTTTCGTCGCGCGTTCACGTTATAGAGCCTTTGAAGTTAGGTTTCATAGAACTGGCGAAAACGCTTTACGTACAATGATTCGTGGTCTCAACTGGCATTTGTTTTTAGACACGTTTCATGCACAGCGAGTGCAAGCGTACTCCCTACTGGCATTTGTTTTCAGACACGTTTCATGCATAGCGAGTGCTAGCGTACTCGCGACTGGCCTTTTTTTTGGACCCGTTTCACGTACAGCAAGCGCAAGCGTACTCGTGACTGGCATTTGTTTTAGACATGTTTCACGTACGGCGAGTGCATGCAAACTCCCGACTGGCATTTGTTTTAGGCTCGCCTCACGTATTGCAATTGCAAGCGTTCTCGCGTCTGGCATTTGTTATAGGCGTGTTTCACTCGCAGCGAGTGCAAGCGCACCCACGAGTGGCATTTGTTTTCGAACGCCGTTCGTTCGCGTCTATGTTTGCGGGCACGTGTTTTTGTTGTTTGGAGTCGACCTGCTGTAGTATTCTGTGCAGTGGTTAACTTCCGTGCTCTGATTGAGTATTCACGTTCATCGCTGCATTGCTAGCTTTGACGGCCTTTTGTGAACAAAGGTGAACACTGAACATTGATTTGGAATTTTGGGACGGTTTTCTGTAGACGTAACATAACATCACGCCTGCAATCCCCGAAAGGTTAGGCAGAGGCGTTCCTAATAGTACACCCACATTTTGCCAGATTTGTTTAAGTACCATGTAATAGGGGGCTAGCCTATTGCCATCAACCGTGCACAAATCGAGACCCCGTGAGAAATTCCTGATGGGAAAACAAAATAACACTTTGCCCGACCAGGGATTTGAACCCAAGATCTCATGCTCAGCAGTCGCGCTAGCAACCACTACACCAATGAGGCAGTTTTCTGTAGAATGAGTTAAATATGGTAAAGAAGGCTTAGCTGCGTTTGTAATAACTTTGATTCTTGGTTCGTATTTTATTCCATAAAAATCGTCATTATTAGACTGGTTTGTTTTCAACTAAGTATGTTGGGATCGCCTGTCAGACAATTCAGAACCTTTTAATAATGAAACTCGGTAATTACAAAATTATGTACATTTCAAAAAAATCGTCAATTTCGATTTTAAATCAATACTGTTGAGTGAAATTTGACATAATTGTGAATGAGATTTAATATTGTTAACTTTTTATTGGTAAATTGTTTGGTGCTACGGAACCCTTTGTGCGCCAGTCCGACTAGCACTTGGCCGCCTTTTGTTCGATTAGTAGTAAAAAGTTGTTAAATAAACACCTTATAAAATGTTGTTTTATAAGTCTTGGACTCGTTCCTGAAAACACTGGGAGAGTTGAAAAGGAATAGGGGAGGCCTTTGTCCAGCAGTGGGACAGAATAGGCTAATAAAAATAAAATAAAAGGTTTTTACCGCAATAACCGTGTTCCTAAATCCCGGATCACAAACCAAAAAGCAGTATTATTGTGACTTGTTAGTTTCAGTCAGAATTTTGAAACAATTCCCAAATTCACGTCACCTACCAATTCAGAAGTTCTTTCCAAACTTGTCATTATGACGTTACGAACTCACACGAAGTTACCCGAACATACACGAGTCAATAACGACGTACTAATTTATACGTACCGCTTACGGTTCTGTGAGCTTAATAAGTACTTTGGATTCTACAACTTCACCAGTTCAGGTGTTTCAATTCGTGGGCAAAGTTAGGAATATTTAAAATAGTTGTCGCAGACAGAATAATGTGGACGGAAGTCTGAATGGTATAACTTTAAATAGCTGTTAGTGCAGTCACAGTGGACAGCTATTGTGGATTTTTTTTAACATTATCACTTGGCTGGTGTCAGTTCTTATGCTTATATATTATTAATCTACATGGTCCTCATATGACTTGACCAATGTCTGGACTTTAAAAGAGACAGTCTGAGTTTGATTCGGATGTTTCTTCTCAGAGTAGTCAGGTACGAAATTCCGGTCCCATCACACGTAAAAGTGTTTTGTTAAACCATTTTACAGAAATAAATATGATTTCTGATTTATATGATACAGGATGCCCAAGACGTACAAAAAGATCAGGTGCGTAATATCGCTTGCGTGTATGAGTATATGTATGAACGTAAATGAAGCAAAAGAAGTATGTAAAGGTTTAGTAGTAGGTGATCTTCTGTTGGTTCTGAAAAGGATGAACACGTTTAAGTCAGCAATTAGTTTGCACCGTGAATGATCCATATAAATAATGACCCACAATGTGTAAAATAATGTAAAATTCTGGGTTGTGGAGGTCAGATAGGCAGTCGCTCCATGTAAAATACTGGTATTCAGCTGCATCCGGTTAGTCTGGAAGCCTAAATTCATACTCTGTTAAGCCGTAAACACACTCAAAAAGTGACAAACATAACTCTATAACAGTACCGTCATTTGAATTCAGTTTGCATAATCCATTTGAAGACTTTATGTAACTGGGCGAAAAAAAAAGAAAAAAATAGAACGTGCCAGCTACTTGCCATTCGCGGCGGTAAGTCAAGTAAGGAATGAGTTGGGTGACCTTCGGACTGCGTGCCTTCAGTTTCATGAGAACTACACCATGTTTATAAGGCTTTATTATAGTAAAAATAGAGTATGTAGAATATTTTATCTTACTGGGTCAGCAAAATGCAAAGATTTATTAATTTTTGATTGCCTCGTTGGTCGAGTATTCGCAAGCGACTGCTGATCATGACGTCTTGGGTTCGATTCCCGAAGCGGGCAAAGTGTCAGTAGTTTTAGTTATTTGTATATATTTTACTTCTTTGTCGTTCTACCTCACTATTTCTGCTTTCATGTTACAAAAAACATATATTGGTAACGTATCTAACAAGCACAATAATCCGTTTAACTTACTTACGATATTTTTACACAGGAAAAAATGTCATACGATAAAATAAGGCGTATATTGGTTGCCATGGAAACCGTATCGTTATTGATATCGGAAAACCAGCTTGTACGTTTTGTTATCCTTTTTTCATTGCGACAAATATAGAAATGATACTACTTATTGAATGGCGGGGATAAAAGAAGAAGGATGAGACACATTGCGACCGTTCACATAGCGGTGTACTGTAAGATATTTCAGGATAAAAAGTTTTAATTAGGGATTGCAATTTTAGTCCGTCGGATCCAGTAACGTATCGATCAAATTGGTAAATTGCGGATGCGTTTCTGGACATCGGACTCTGACAAATATTAATCTGGTGTCTATGATGCAATGATTTTTAATTATTGGTACAGGCACCAACGATTCGCTTTTGCCTGAAATACTCATTTTTATTTGAAAATTGTTTTTGTGAAGCTGAAATGTATTTTTTTGAACTAAAAAAATATTTATTTTATTATTTATTTGTTGCAATTTGACCGTACCTTACTCCTGCAAATCCGGCTGCATTTGTATGTGACTGGTATTTTTTCATGTATGCGGAAATTCACATGGATGTCCTCCGCCCTGAGGTGGGCGAGGAGATCTACCAAAACCACACGACGTGTTCTTCGATCACCTTTGGTCAGGGCGCAGGAGTACTTGTGCAGTTCGTCACGCCGCCCCGACCTGGTATTGGTCGCATCCAGTGGAGAAATGACCTAATTCGATGTTACTAACTCAGTAAAAAATATTGTTGAGTTTTTTGAATAACTTTAATAAACTCCAGTTAATAATTAAGCGTCTTAATTACTTTCCTCAACAGGAAAAAAACTTGAAACATAAAAAGTTTATGAGAAAGGAGCGTGTTGATTATATAATTATAAGCTTAGCAATATTCTTTACAGAGTTTTATCTTACAAATGAGCTGGTTAAGCTTTCACTAGATTTTAACTTTGGTGTTTCCCTGCGTGCCTCGAAAAACACGTAAATAAACGTTTAAATAAAAATTATGAAAATGGACAATTTTTAGAATCACCGTAGACGTGAGGAGCTCGTTGTTCATTTGCTGTATCAGTAATAGCCTAGTGGTGTGACTGTCTGGCTTCCAAGTCAGTCTCGAGTTCAAACCCAAGACACGCACCTCAGATTTTTCGGATTCATGTGCGTATTGATTAATTATCACTAGGTTCGGTGAAGGAAAACATCGTGAGGAAACCAGCATGCCTGAGAGGTATTTCTTGACGGCATGTAAAGCCAGGTCAGAGGCCCATGGGCGGCATAAAACTCTGACACCGATACAGAAGAAGAAAAGGATTAAAATAAATAAATAAAACTAACTATAAAAGGACATCAAATAACTCCTCCTCAACGCAGTCAGCAGGTAATGTGCCCAAGAGACTGGCGGTGTTGCCACGTGGTATGGCAACACCGCCATTGGTGCTTGTTATCTAGTGATCCTAAGATTTCTACTATCTTTCCTGTGTTTACTCGTGAGAACCTGTAATTGGCTCTGCGTTACCTATACAGTTGTTATTCATTTGTCATAGCTGTTGGTTCTCCTATCTATAAATAAATAAACACTTAGCCTTCCCTAATTAAGATAAAGACAGTGCTGCCTAAGACCGTCCTTGAAAATTATTCAGGCTGATATGCCCACGGTACTAATATGTACGTGACCTTACATTAATAGCTTCTTATTCCGTTATCAAACAAACTAATTATCCCTATGACTTGACAACTTTATACTGCCTAGTCACCAGACATCATTTCATCTCTGTCACTCGTTTGGTGTGATGTCGTGAGTGAAAGAGACAGACTATGCCACTGGGAGCTTAAGTATGGAAATTAATTTGACGAAGAAAACCGAATTATGAATTTAACGCTATCCTTGACAGAATTTGATTATAATTGCGTTCTTTGGGTACTTAGTGAATATTTGCGTAGCCTTCAAGGTTACATTTCTAGAATTTTAGGTCTAAAAATGTGTAATACTGGAGAAGCACGTGCTTAAATAATGTCTTAAAAACGGTAGTTGCGATTTACTCATAATCACAATTCAATTGATGCTAAGAGGATTTATAATCAATACTGAAGCGTAAATATAATCTAATTGATGAAATAGATATTCGTATGCCATACTACTAGGTAGATGTTCACCGCGATATGAGTTATTCTCATTGCATGTCTAGCTTGCAGCTTCAGCTCATCAGCTTACAATATTCGCTCTGCTGGGACACAAGCCTTCACTCTATGATTGTCATTGAGCTGGACCAATTTGAGAGTAGAAGGAAATCATCATCTGCGTAGCCTTTTCCCAATCATGTTTGTGTCGGCCTCCAGTCCAACCGGAGCCAGCCGAATACCAGTATTCTACATGGAGGGACTGCCTATCTGAGATCCACAACCCAGTTCTTACTGGGTCATACTATACCTCTTGTATAGTATGACCCAGTACTAACTAAGACTGGTTGTCAGACTTTCGGGCCACTGACTACCTGTAAGAACAGTCAAAGATCTACAATTGATAGCCGGGATCAGCGGCTTAGCGTGCTTTCCGGTGGACGGAGAAAGCTCGGTATGTAACGGGTGGTCTCCCCTCCACGGACCAACCTAGATAAGCGCAGCTTTACCAAAAGATTGACCCGAGCGGCTGTTATTATTTAGCCACGAGCTCCTCAAGAAGAAGAAAGACATGACATCAAATAAGAAGTATGATTCTTAAAGTAGATTTGCCAAAGAACATCAGCTCCCTTCAGATATCTTTATGCACGAGTCTGGCAAGTTCCACCAAGTTTGAAAGTTAAGTTTCGCTGCTACATTCGTCGGTATGGACGGTGGAGGAACTAAAAGGAAGTTTATGTTTAGTTCTAGTAACGGTAGTAGGTAGATGGGATAGAACTGGATACGATTTTTTGAGTAGAGGAATAGTGAATTTAAGCTTTACAGGGCTTGATTTAAATATGGTTTGCGTCCAGCAGCCTTGAGGATCGATGTTTTTTGGCTGAAAAAAAATATGATAGTGTTCCTTCACTAACAATGCAGCTAGCATTTGGATTTTTAACGTTCGATTCAACACCGAAAGAGAATCCAACAGTTGATCTTTATTTAGACACTACGTTATGCCTGCGGCTTCGCCCGCGTGGATTCGGTAATTGTCCCACGGGAGAAAAAGTATCCTGTGTGTTAATCCAGATTACAAACTATCTGTATGCCAAATTTCATATCAATTTGGCCAATAGTTTTTGCGTGAAAGAGTAATAAACATCCAGAGATCCACGCATCTTCATAAACTTTCGCATTTATAATGTTAGCAGGATTCATCTATTCTATGAGAAGAGTTTCGTCTAGGAGGCAAGCCCAAAATTAAGATACTCTCTTTCTATTTTTGTCTCTCAAGTTCTTAAAAACAACATTTGCCGTTACTTTTTTTGTTTCAGAAATAATGACAATAACATCATCATTCTCTTTATTTTATTTGTGTTCCGGTACAGGTAGATAATGTCGTAGGATGAATGGCAAATGAAAAAAAAAAAAAACAGTTTTTTTATTAATTTCATAAACATAACATTACGCATGTAATCCCCGTAAAGTTAAGCAGAGGTGTACTTAAAAGTACACCCACATGTTACCAGTTATGTTTTTAAGTCCCATGTAATAGGGGGCGAGCCTTACTGAACTTCCTGATGGTAAAACCCAATAGCACTTTACCCGACCCGGGAATCGAACCCAGGACCTCATGCTCAGCAGTCGCGCTTGCGACCACTTGACCAACGAGGCAGCTCTATTATTTTCAGTAATGTAATGTTTTAGGAGACTTACGTTATAACGTTGCCTAATACCCAGACATCTTTTGTCGCCTAGGGAATGTTCGTCTTAACTAATATTACTGCGTCATTCTTCAGGATTGAGGAGACAAATCGTCGGTGCTTTTGTGTCTCACGCTAAGGGCAGATATAATATGATATAGTAGCTGGCTTACCGTATTATGCGAAGGATATATTTGTTATTCTACACCCTTATGTTGAAATAGGATTGGAAGGATATGTGAGAGGCGTAAGGAAAAAATGGGATAATGCCTTATAAGGCGGCTATATGAGCTGGAAATAGATTTTATAGGTGACGGTTTTTGTTTGAGTAGGATTTTTTTTTGCTCTATCAAGGGATATACTTATTTTAGACTCTGACTTTTAGTAAATCATCTTATAAACTCAAACTCAAAGTATTTATTTCAATTAGACCGTTACAGGCTCTTTTGAATGCCAGAAAAAACAAATTAAGCGAAGCTACGGTCACAGACATAAGGCATAATAACTTGTGAAAGTACTGTAGTTGCCCATTCCAAGGCGTAGATCTCTATGGAGAAGAATGGGCAAGAAACTCCATGGACACTCTTTTCAAGCCTTAGGTAAAAAATGACACACTTATCCCACTCAGTATAATCATAGAGTATCTCTATAGCAATAATATATTTTTTTAAACAAGCTTTTCTTTCAGTGAAAAAAAGAAAATTAGGTTTATCTATAAACATTTAACGCGTATACAAAAGTTTCGTGCCCGTGCTATTAACCGTTGAGGAGTCCTCTCGTGGGGAGGCGATCCTGGCTGCCGGATCAAGTCATGTCTATCATAAAAACGTATTGTCACCAGAACCAAAGGTGTGTGCCAAGTTTCAGCTCAATCGGATACCAACAAGTGGTCGTGAAATGGTTTGTAAATTTTGAAGCGGATAACTTACTCATATATACATTATACATACATACGAACAGTGCAAATTAAATAAAAGCTTGTAAAAAGAGGAGAGCAGTGGCGTCGGCCCCGACTTACGAGCTGATGGTCGGTGGTTCGAGCCCAGGTAGGTGTATGACGAGAAGGAAAACACCATTATTCTTCTTTATCGTGCGGTTAGTGCCTAACCTAGTGTCAAAGTTTTTACGCCACCCATGGACTAACTTGGCTTGAAAATATCTTTAGAAAAGCAGCATGTCCTAGAACCAAAAATTCGAAGATAACCATCTGGCCCACGTGTTGGATTACTGCCTTTTCTCTCTCCTAGAGAGGAGGTTTATGCTATGAATGGAAAATTAAATGAAAAATATCTGACTTCAAGTACAAGTCATCATGATCATGATGTGCTTAGCCTTGTCTCAACTATGTTGGGGTCGGCTTCCAGTCTAACCAGATGCAACTGAATGCCAGTATTTTACATGAAGCGACTGCTTATCTGACCTCCACAACCTAGTTATTACTGAGTCAAACCATACCCCTTGGTAAGACTGGTTGCCAGAGAAGTACAAATAATATACCTTATACAAAAATTCTACGACATTCCCTACTGGAGAAGATCTAGAAAATTCCATTCAAGGTCTAAAGCTACATGACATATTCTCTCCCTCATGTTAAATTGCGAACCGTTAAGTATGACATGCTACATATCATAACACTTTTAACGATACACGTAGAATCTAAAAACGTTATGTTTTGCGCCTTGGGCCATCAAAAGGCTATCATGTACGTCGGAACGCTTCAGGGTTATCTCTAATGGATACTGCGGAGTGCTAGTAGCGTAATATTAACGTTTACGTACATGTTTTAAGGTTTAAAATATATTTGTGAATGATGTGTAATGTAAACTTATACTGTCACTTACGGGATATCTTCCGCGATTGTTCATTATTTTGAGCTCCCGATATTTCAACGCTGTTGCAAGCGCCATGATCGCGGGTTGACTGGAGATTGTAGGTGTAAAATAAATTGTTAAGAGCAGACAAATCTGTCTAGGGTAGACTTTCTTTGTCTTTTGCTACGCGCACTACTGGAACTCGACACTAACAAAACATACTCACAGTATCACCAGGTTTTGTGGATATATCCCGTAAGTGACAGTATAAGTTTAGTTGTAAACCGTGAAAGCTTAAAACAGTGTTAGAAGTTTATTGTTTTTAAAATTATACAACGTGAACAGTATCGTGTAGTTTGATCATTTCAACACCTGGTTATCTACTGCGAGAGGAGCTCGTGTAATTGTAGTACCCGCAAGGTTTAATCTTCAGGTTAAACCGCTCTTGCCTACGTCGGGCCGGGGATAGTTGACCACCCATTACCTATCGAGTTTCCTCCGTGCATCGGAAAGCACGTTAAGCCGTTGGTCCCGGCTGTCATTTATACATCTTTGGCAGTCGTTACAGGTAGTCAGCGGCCCGAAACTCTGACAACCAGCCTTACCAAGGAATATCGTATTACCCAGTTCTAACTGAGTTATGGAGATCAGATAGGCAGTCGCTCCATGTAAAGTACTGGTATTCAGCTGCATCCGGTCAGACTGGAAGACGATCCTAAGGTAATTGGGAAAAGGCTAGGCAGATGATGATGGTTCGTACTACGTGTTCTAATTAAAACATTTGAGTTTCTCTTTCCAATATGGGTTGGCAATGCATCTTTTTGGTCCTGGAAATAATGTTAATGGTGACAGTGGGGTTTACTATGTAGAAGCTGGTTTTCTAGAAGCCAGCTAACCAGGCTAGGCAAGCATACATGCTTAGCTTCAAATGGTTTTTGTATCATTGACAAAAAACCACTAAGACGGAATGAACTATACAATGACAAGAATGTCAAAAACAGTTCTGTAACATTTATTTATTCGCTAAAGGATTACCGTCGAACGCAGCCGTAAATGAATGAATGCTATTATAATATCGTAAGCTTATTGTGCTAAGAGGATTACTCGGGGTTCATTCATATCATACAGATGAATATGTCACAGATAATATATGAACTGTGGATTGGGAAACCTGTGAATCGTGTGGCAGGTCCGTTCATTAATTTATTACATTGAATACAGCATAAAGCAGCTTTGTTACTAACACTATCATATGAGTCTTGTTGCTCGAATTAAATGATTGAATAAATAAGCCATTAATACTAAATGAAGTTATGTAAGTAATCTTTTTACTCGGTCTTCTCACAGAACCACAAACATTCTAACATGATCGTCTTCCATTCATCAGCAGACAATTCCAATCCAGGGTTGTTCTCCACGAGCGCGTTGAGCATCGTAAGCATACGCGGTATAGGGGACGTGGATCAAGCTATAGTGCGACAAAATGGGATATTACAGAATGTATGCTTTCTATAGCGATAATAATTATTTGGAACAAATAATTAACCTGAAAATCAATATAATATTTATTATGAAGAGAATTAATTATGAAAAGTCATGAAGTCATTATGTTTTTATTTTATCTTGTTTAGATATCGATATCCATCATGTCTGTCTAGTTTCGCTAGCTAGTTTAAAATGACCTTGTATACAATTTGGTTTAGACAAATTGCGGACAGGCCGCTGACAACAGACACTGACAGATACACCAGTAAGTACTTGTATGCATGTGTCCGTGTCCGAATTCATGTCTGCTATTTTTTTTTGTTCGTTGTTACCTATTGCATTCTACCTTTAAAAATACCTAATTGAATATTGGGTGCAACAAAAAAAAATATTGCATCCTGGGCAAGAAGCTATGTCAATCAGCTCATGTCGGGCTCAAACCAACTTTTTTTTAAACGTTGCCTACACTAAAAATTTCTCCTGTATCGTAGGTGCGTCGACAAACATTCAAACTGACATACTCAAACTGCCAGATCCAGAATAACTGTAACCCTTGCAAATATTTGTTCCGTGTGGGGATCGAAGTCGAACCCGCGACACGCAGAGCAGCAACGAGTCATTCAGCCACTGCACCAACCGTTGAATGGCGCAGTAATTTGGCCGTATGGTTTAACTGAACTTTAACATACATCCATTGTAAACCACAATGTTACGAAACGTCAAACTCAGTCCAGGTATTATCTATAGTCCCGTCGGCGTCGTTTGACATGCAGAAGGCCGCATCCAGATATAATTCAAGCCAACCACAATACTAGCTAGACCACATCGCAAATACTACCTAGGAACAACGTATAGGTTACCTAGATCTCGTTAGGTCAGCAGAGCACTATGTTCGAAGTTCAGCGGTTATATTCAGAAGGCTACTGTTATTTATTACGGTCATAGTTATGTACCGTGGGTTATGCTGTATTCTCTCTGGGTAAAGTAATATTCAACGTGGATCGATGATAATAGTTTACTGATTTTTTGTACAAAATAACGGATGATTAAATCGACGTCTTACCGCTATGTGAGATTTTTTATGACTCTTTATTCTGGAAGGGCCTTTGCTCTTAGACTGAATAGAATATAATGACCATATTTTAAAATTATTTTAATAACAGTGTGTATAAATGTGTTGTAAAATGATTGGTTTAGAAGAAATCTAACAGCATCAAAAAAATATTCAAATAAATCACAAAAAGTGAAAGTAATAGTGGGGTTCGAACTTGTGACCCGATGTATAAAGAACGGTCATGAACCCGCTAGGCTATTTTTTCTGTTGATGTAAGATTTAAATAACCGTTTTGGTGCTTGTCATGACTGAAACGTCAAACAATTGAAGATTACGGACATGATGCAATATTGCTCACCCCCTTAAGCAAGTAGCGTGATAATATATAGCCTAACATTTGAAAGAGCCTGTTAGGAATATTTGTAAATAATTTGAACAGAATCTATGCAGTCGTTTTTGCGCCATTTCGGAACATCGATCTAGATTTTTACTTTAACTAACAATTTATGCGTCATATCCTATTCAAAGAGTCAGGAACATTCTCGAAAAAGCAAAAACAATTTCATATCACAAAAAAAACACCAGTATATAGTGTCCTTTTCTCCCACCCATCCCTATTCTATTTTTGATACCAGTGAACTGCCTTCTGGTCCATAGACAAGAGAATGGCGCGTGTGCCCAATGTCCTCGGGTTTCAAATAAAATTTTATATGGAGTCTGTACCTAAAAGATATCGCCTCTTTGTCGGGACCAAATGGCAGACAAAAAGATTGTTGACACACATGAGAAATTCTGAATGGCTGTACAAACTTTTGGGTGGAAATTTTGTAAGATTTTTCCGGTAGCATGGAGTTTTAAAATAGTGATGTAGTTGAAGTTTATGAATTAGTGAAGTTTAGTCTAAACTTCTATACTAATATTATAAATGGCTAAAATTTATTTGTAAGTTTGTATGTAGGGTAAATTCTTTAACTGGCAGAAAGCTACACTATTCGTGAGAGCTATTGTCCAAAATTGTATTTTGTATATCATGCATATTAGCCCAGTTATCACAATTTTTGCGGACGAATTCGCGGGCTAAGAGCTAGTAAAAACTAGAACTAAAAGAGTATTATTTAATCTTGACTGCAGTAGCAGATAGGATTGTTTTTAAATGTCGTCATTTCTTATAAAACTGTTTTCTTTTTTTAAATTTACATTTTGAGTAGCTAACATACCAAAAAAACATCAGTCTTGTAATCCCCGTGGGGTTAGGCAGAGGTTTACCCAAAAGTACACCCACATTTATCCAGTAATGTTTACGTCCCATCTAAAATCTATCCATTCGTCTATAATTTTGTTTAATTGTTAATTTAACCATTTTATTTTTGTTTAGTCCTGAATGAGTATAATAAATACTCTTTCTGTCTTTCTCTCTTTTATATATTTGGGGCGAGCCTATTGTCCTATTGGCCTATTGTCATCAACCGGGCATGAATCCATAATTAAATACCAAGGTACTCAATTTTTTTTTTTTTTGTTTTAGTTAGTATGCTGGTGTTTACATGCAAAACATGGCGTCAAAACAAAATAAATCACCGTTCAATAGAATTAAATTGTCTTACGCAAAAACTACGCCCTGATATACTTAGTTACATTAATTATAAAGTGCGTTCACAATTACGTCTCCAAAAATGTAAGAAACTCACACATAAGCTACTGAACCCAATGTGTACGTTTTGCGATACAATTATAATTTTTTGAAACATGAGAACAGTACTAGTTACTGTTAAATCAACTTTACAAGCTTTCTCATAAAGTTGTTCAATTGAAAATTATTTCAGTTTGGTACAAGAATTTGTATAGACTATACATATTGTATGTGACAAAGCCGGTAGAGTAATTGGTGGCAACTTGACTCTACTCATAAGTACTCTACGTAGAGATAAGGAGAGCTGTTTACCCAAAATCCCTGTTTCTCTACAAAACGGAGGGGAATTAATTATGTAGAGCTGCCTAATGTAGAGCGTTTTGCTTGTTTAATTTACAATGTAATTTGTTTAAATGTTTTGGAGTTATTTTATGTGTACATTGTACTGTGTTGGGGTAATATTTGGTTGACGTTGTTTACGTTGAGGAAATAACTGAAAAATGTACTCTGTTATTTTCTGTTTAATTTGCATCACGTTCTTTGTTACTTTTTAGGATTTCATACCAAAGTGTGCCAACAGGATAATATTAGTACGGCTCCGCTATCTGTCCGTTCGTCTGTCACAGAACTGTATGTTTAGAACAGAAATAGGTAGACTCCTTAAAAGTTCAAAATAAAATGAAATATGAAGGGGTCCATAGAAGAAACTTGTTAAATCGTTGTTTTTCTTGCAGTTTGCTTTGCTATAATGTAACTATAAAGGGTGTAACAATACCCTTAACGAAGCCGAAAGGCATTTATTTTCCTCGTCATTGCGAGCATTTTTTTGTTCTAGACCATACCTGGGAACCTTCTAGTTACGGAAATATTTGGGGTCAAAGTTCTAACTTTTTCAGAAGCTTTTTTTTACTTTAAACACCTCCACGACCCCGTATTATTATATCCATCCATCAGCACAATGTTTTGAGTCCGTTATATTGAGTCCTACCGTAAAATGTGATTTCACCCAAAAAAAAAAAATCGTTTGCCAGCAATAATTTTTGCGTAAAGTTCGATGACTTAGTTAAATGTACAAAATGCTTGGTTGACACTTCGTGAAGGATCCATTTACATCCTGTATATAATTATAGCAACTATATTGTTTTTTATTTAACTTATTTTTTTGTGTAATTTAATTTTTTTACGGTGGTATCGAAACCTTTGTGTGCAAGCCCTACTCGCAAATACCCGGTTTTTTTTAAATCTTAATATTAAAATTTTCAATTCTATCTAAAAAAATATGGTTTTCACAATATCCTGTAGAAAATCATCAATACAACCTTCTAAGTTCATTTAATCCCATAGAATGTTTATTTCATGAAAAAATAATTTAATTATGATGATTTTAATGATTGTTCTTCTGCAAATACATCCGTGTTACAGTCGCGAATCATATTTTGTTCAACATACAGCCTCACACTGACCTGCAAATTGCAAAAAACCTAAGAAAATTTTAATATCCTGGCGCTTCCCCTTAACATGAGGTATATTTGTTTATTTGCTCTCGTGCACCATCACACATTTTACAATTTTATTATAGGTGCATGTACAAAAACCTGTACCTGTACATGTACCAAAGCACAATGCTGGTTTGCTGTTGAGTTTGTGAACATTAAATTAACATAATAAATTGAGTCGAAACTTATCAAAACCCAATACAATACATTTCTGAAAAAATATGTCTAGAAGTCGTTATGATGTCCAGTTAACAGTAATAAACACTATACAATAACACACATATTGTGCATAGCTACGTGAAAAATCAGCAAGAAATCTTTTCATCACTCAAACCTCGGTTTTCCAATCCCGTATTCAAATCGAAATGCTATACAAAATGTAACCATTATCAGAATTACATTTACACACCTAAATATTTGTCGTACCATTTATTGTGTCCGCTATATTTTTGTTTTCGTTCCTGAACTGTTTACTCGAGTTCCGTACAGCGAACAAATATTGTTGAGCGTACAATTTGAAAGGTGTATTTTCAGTTCAGAGAGCACCGTGAATGTTATTGTTTGGACGATATTATTTGTTAGGTTTTTCCTGGTGCGTGGTGCGGATAAAAATATCGTATCGTATCGTATTGTTGATTGTCTGCACTTGTCTCAAAATAGATTACAAAAAGATAGAAGAAAAAGTTTTATAGATTAAATGAGCGTAGTTATGCCAAATTGATACGATTTTGGATTGCAAATTTGATTCATTTTCAATCTGTTGTCAGTATAGAAACGTTTTGGATGTGTATGAGATTCATTTTAACAGTTTTGTCAACCAGTCTTACCAAGGGGTATCGTATTACCCAGTACTAACTGGGTTGTGGAGGTCAGATAGGCAGTCGCTCCATGTAAAATACTGGTATTCAGCTGCATCCGGTTAGACTGGAAGCCGACCCCAATATATTTGGGAAAAGGCTAAGCAGATGATGATGAGATTAATTTTATTAAGAGTAATATGAATCGAAAACAACTGGAAGTCATGGGGAGAGGCCTTTGCCCAGCAGTGGGATGACGCTGGCTAACAGTATCAGCATCAGTAAGAGTAATATACCTACGATATTTAGAATGTTGATTAGTTAGACGTATTTAATTGAATTAATAAGATGTTGTGTGTTAGCTTATTATCGCAGAACTACGTTCTCTACATGGTTGGCGCAGTAGCTGAGCGATTGGCTGCAGCGCTGCGTGTCGCGGGTTCGATGTGTGTGTCTGTTTGTGTGAGATTAAATGTTTGTAAACGCACCCACGGTCGAGGCAAAATTTCTAATGTGGGGCAACGTTTAAAAAACAAGTTGGTTTGAGCCCGACATGAGCTGATTGACATAGCTGCTTGCCCAAGATGCAACGTACGAGCACTTAATAGGCACCAATCCTCATTATTTGATAACACCTAATACTCAAGTAGGAATTTCTAAAGGTAGAATGCATTAGAAAGCAGGTTCAAGTACAGTAATACTATACGGAGTGATGAAGTTGATTACCAACTTTCAAGCAAGCGTTCAGGCTTAGTTACATAGTTCAGAGTTCCAGCAGATAGCGCACAGCTAACATGAAAGTTCAATAAACTTCCTCAAATATTTGGAAACTAAGTACGTACTTTAATAACAATTGTAAAGAGCTTCTGTAACTCGCAGACTAAGTTGTTAGTTTGTCTTGATCAAGATAAGGGCTCTTTGATCGTAACGAGGCTGCCAGACTGTCTGATTGCTGACGAAACGATCAGACGCGACAGATGCAAAGATCTTTGATTTTAGACTACTTTTTAGTCGCAATTTTTTGCTGTGTCTGTGATTGGTGCGTTGTGTACCTAGATATATTACAGAGTTCAACTAAATTGGTATACTTTGATTGATAGGTAGATGTAAGTAAAGTGATGTGTGGGTACCACGATTTCGAATGAGTTAAATTGAATGTTTTCCTGAAAACTGAATGGTACATTAACACTGAAAACGGGATATATATATATATTGAACATGGTAAATATATACAATTTTCAGTGTTAATGATAATGTTAGTGACCATGCCAGTATAGTATAATTACTTTTTTTTAAACTTAAAAGTTTTGTAAATGTATTATTTATATTTCGAGCTATACGTGTATTTTAATAAAATAATTATAGCGTAAACATAACGTCATTCATAATCTCTAAAGGTTTAGGCAGAGGTGTACATAATAGTACCCGCACATTTCACCAGTTATGTTTGAACATAGTAATTGCCATCTACCAGGCACAAATCCACTCCATGGTTGCTACAGAAAAAAGTGACGAAAAAACCCAATAACAGTTTGCCCTATTTGGAAATCGAACTCAGTACCTCATACTAAGCATTAGCGCGTGTTACCACTAGACCAACGGGTCAGTCAAAAAGAGGCAGTTGGTCATAATAAAACATATTGGTATACTACCGCCGTTGTAACATGAAGGTTACAGTTTTATGGTAAATAGGCTTAATTAAAATGTTTCTGAACATTCCATATATTTTTCATAGATAAGATTGAATAATTTAACCAATTAGATAGAAGATATTTTAAGAGACAATAGGCACACTTCTATTCTCGATGTATATATAATAAGAAACAGCCTTTGTTGGCATATACATAATGTATATAATCAGAGGTAACATAGTCATGAGAGAGCGTCCCACGCTCTTTTTCCCGGTCAATGGTCAACTCAGTGGGATAGTTTTAGTGAATGTACTCTGACAGTACTACCCAGTTCACTGAGGGTCTGTCACTTTTCAACCTTATACCCTAAGTAATAAGATTCCAAAGTGGTCGACCGCACATGAAGCTACTACAATCTGTCAAATTTATAACTTTATCGCTAAAGCGTTAGGTTCAAGGTTAATTGGGATTTGGCAGTTTCGGGTAACTTGATGTGCAGCTGGCGTCTGTACATCGTACATGGAGGAATAAAGCGAAGATTTCTCAATAAAAACCTTATAACACATAGTCTGAAATCTTTTGTCGCTGTACTACAGAACGCTGCTACGATACTTACAAACTCCTTTTGCTTCATCCACATCATCTGCTTAACCTAGATAGATAGATCTATCTATCTATCTATCTATTTATCTATTTATCTGCTTAACCTTTTCCCAAATTTATTGTGTCGGCTTCCATTCGTACCAGATGCAGCTGAAAACCAGTATTTCACATGAAGCGGCTGCTTATCTGACCTCCACAACCCAGTTGGCATTAATTGTTATTTGGCCACGAGCTCCTCACTTTTTGCTTTATCCACATGAATAAACAATTCATCAACTTGCCGTTCAAACAAAATAAACAGATTAAATTAAATTAATCAAAATTATTCAAATAAACGAAATTGAGTGCACCCCATAAACCAAGACAATTGGAATGTAAAATGAGAAAATTGGAAAAATAAAACGAGCCTTTGCTAATAAAGCAGGAAATTGGAAAATTCTCCAATCTAATTATATTTCCATTTTCCGATAATTTCCACGACGAGACGCGATGGGAGTAAACGCGATTTGACGGCGTCTGTCGTTTTCCTATGAAATAATGAGAAAGTGTTACCGCTCCTGAACGAGTACCGTGTCGTGAGCAAATGGGGCACCCAGCACGTTTCATATTGATTGATTGATTGTATGTTATGCACTTGGTGACTCACTTATTAGTTATGAACTTATTTTGTATGGCCTAACGTTTAAAACTTATTTACAAGACATAAAAAGTACAGATAAGACTGATCAAGTTCCTAGTTAGTAAAAGGGTTTAGAAAAAATGTAACAAAGAATATGAGAAATTCCCCGATTGTAAAATCCTACCTATAGATAAGAGAGTTGATTATTTGATAAGCCTAGAACACTATTTTAGTGATGAGTATAAAGTTCCTATTTAAAATAAATATAATACACAATAAAAAATAAAAAAATCTTGTATATAAAAAATATACAAGAAGTGTAAGAGAGAAAAGACTAGTTCAACCGAAAATAACAAATTATTATGGGGTAAGAATTTCAAGATATTTAGTGCTACCGAAATGTTTATTTCAATCTTTTCAAAAGTCATTGAAGAAATACGAAACCCTTTGAAAGAAAGAAAAGAGAGAAAGAAAAATGGGAAATTTATTTGTCGCAGGGACATGACGTGTATCACATACAACACATAACTAATATGCAGAGCAATTCTGAACATTACCGCTCATGAATAAGCTTTATTTTAGCCTAAGCACCACGGCAAAAAACATTATATATAGTATTTTTTCTGCCATCAATACGCTAAGAAGAAGAATAACATGGCATTACAAAGATCCATGTAGATATTAAACTCAAAAGTACTACATGCATACGAATTGACTAATACTTGTAAATATTTTATGTAAATTTTATACGACAGTAGAAAGAAGCAATCTAATAGAGAAAAGCAACTGTGTTGCCAAGCTACAAAATAATATAAACTTACATACTACATAGTACTGAAAAACGCACTCAGATTTGAACCAAATATTTAGTGAATTAAGGATCAAATTCAATTTAAAGTAATGTTTTCATGCTTTTAGGTCAAGTTGAGCTTCAGTTAATTACAGATTTACTAGATTTACTCCTCAAATTCTTAAAATCTAGACCGACAAATCCTTTTAACTACATCGAATGCTCGTTAACCGTATTTTGAGCTCAAAAAACAAATTGCTTTTAAAAAGCCATTCGGTTTTAAATTCCTAATTAATGTTCTCAGCTGTTGGAATTAGTCCAAATGGGTGCAATCAATTAGGTATCATACTTCCTAGTCATAAAGTTTGAATTAAAATATTTTCGGTTACAATTAACTTTGCTGTGCGAATATGCTCTCTATCTCGTGTGATATAGAGTTAAAAATGGGAAAGTGGTGGTGCGTTTATTTCAAAGAAATTGGGTAGAATTTTCAGCTAAACAATTTGGCCAGTTATCTCGATGAGATGAAATGTTAAATCGGTTTCGTTGGTAAACGATTTTAATGGTCTTCACGTTAATTGAAATTGAGATATATAACCTCCTTGTATTCATTTGTATGTACTCGTATTTCGAATTCAATAATTACAGTTTAAGCCAATGCAAGCCTACCACGCAAGTCATTTTTTTTTGTTTATTTTTTATTTTTGTTTTTCGGCCAGGGGTATTGTCCTTACCAAGGAGTTGTCGTATTAACCAGTAACTGGTGGAGGTGAGATAGCAAGTTGTTCCATGTAAGATCATCATCATCTGCCCAGCCTTTTCCCAACTATGTTGGGGTCGGGTTCCAGTCTAACCGGATGCAGCTGAATACCAGTATTTTATATGGAGCTACTGCCTATCTGCTATCTATATCCACTTGGTAAGACTAGTTGTCAGACTTTTTGGGCCACTGACTACCTGTAACGACTGTCAAAGATCTACAAATGACAACCGGGACCAACGGCTTAACGTGCTCCGTTCGTCCGAGGCACGGAGGAAACTCGGTATGTAATGGGTGGTCACCCATCTACAGACCAACCTAGGCAAACACGGCTTAACCTAAAGATCGACCCGAGCGGCTCCCTGAAAGATATTGGTATTCAAATGCATTATAGTAGTCTAGAATACGAACCCAACATAGTTGGGAAAAGGCTAGGCAGATTGATTGGGAGTTGTAAAAGATAGTTAACATAATTTAAATAAGATTGACACTACTAGCAGGTCGCCTAAAAAATCCATGGCCGGCAGTATTATGTTCAAATTAATCATAATCAATTTTTTTACAACATAATTGGAGTTTTTGTTAATGAGGGTTTTTTAATTTAGATAAAAGCTTAACTAATTAACCTTGCCCCTCTTTAGTGACCTTTATTGAACCGCCGCTAATATTAATCATAATTCAATGTTTCAGGGAAACCTCTTTTTTATAGATCTAATATTAGCTGGTATTTTCCCGGTGGTTTGTTGCAACCATACCTAAGTTATATGTATTATGTCTAAAATATCTAACTGAATACGAAAATAAATGATTTAGTTTGAGAAAAAACATATTGATAACGCTTTTTATCGAACAAAACTCAAAAATACATAAACAATGAAAAACTATATCTATAATAAACTTGTTAATCTCAAGATACTATGAAAAATGAGTTCACTCAAAACTCGTAGACCCTCTACGTGCTACAAGAGCTACGCCGTAGCTTCGTAGCTCGTAGCGATAAACGAATAATTTACGAAGGTAGCTGTTTTATCGGACGTTGTACAGACATTTTGATATGTTTTATCGGCAATCGAATCGGTGCTGATCGATGTTTGGATCTGTAATCGTTTATTAAATAAACACTTCAGTAATTTTTATAAAATACGGTTGATTGTAGGTCACACTCTGTTACTATCAGACCGAAGTATTTGAAAAGAAATAGTATATCAAAGATGGATTAGTTTTCTTTTGTCCATTTCAAAATTAAAGAGCAAATATAAACATATTTTAAGCCGAGTTTGGTTAAGCTATGAATAAAGACGCTACCTAGAAATTAATTTAAATCATTAAGCATGTACATAAGGATAGAGTATTACTCACACACTAGGAACACGCTATATCTGTAGTCTGCATTATCATGTTAGAAATAGGTATAAATACTCCCAAATAAGTATGCGTCTTAATAGAATGTGTGTTCCAACTTTCAAAGAAACTAAAATGGTTTATTCCATACCGTGGACCACACAAATCTCTAATTTCTTCACCCTCATAACTCCCATAAAAAATCTTAAGATCTTTATTGGCTTGTTCTCAAAAAAGCCTTATATTCAGATACCATAGAAATTACCGTCTTAAAGCCGAATATTCCAAGAAACCCTGAACAGGAAATCCGATACATTAACCAATCTTAACACCCACAATGCCTTTGGGAGTATATAGCCATATTTACTGCTTTGTTCGTTTAATATATAGCCGTTTATATGCTCAGGACCTTGGGGCATTGTTCGCTATAAAATTGTTGTAAGACAGTGTTGGGGGAATTTAGTTAGTTTAGGTGTTATATTCAATGAATTTGGAAAAGGAGTCCCTATGTAAGTTTCGTAGCAGATGGAATTCTGTTGGTTCTGCCTACCTCCATGCGAAAAAAGCGTGAGTTTATATGTTACTAGCGGGAAGTCCAGACTTCGCACGGGTGGACATTTATTTTCCCCTAATTCCCTCCCCCCTCTATTTTTTTAGTAATAAATGTAGCCTATGCTACTCAGGGATAATGTAGCATTCTAATGGTGAAAGAATTTTTTAAATCGGTCTTTCATCTTTATAATATTAAGTGTAGATAGTGTAGATGACATCATTCTCAGTCATATGGAGGGAGGTCAGTTAGGCAGGTACTCCATATTAAATGCTGATATTCAGCTGCATTCAGTTAGAATGGAAATCTATCTCAATAGTTGGAAACACGTAGGCCGATGTCGAGCTCTGTAGACAGAAAAAAAATATATATACAGGGTTGAAAGGACACCGCACAAACGCTTATCACGTGTTCAGTATATGATTCTGAACTCCCCACAAATATATTTTTCATCGACAGCTGACAGCGTCGAGGAGGAGTTTTTTGATGCCTGTTTTATTTATTTTAGGTTATTTAATAGTTTTAATTAATAATGTATATAGTTAAATTACTAAAGAATTAATATAAATTAAAATCTTTTTTTTTTCATCGATAATTTAAAAAACTGAGACGGGAAGAAACCGGTTTGCACATTTCCTCTTCTCTCCATTTTGCACATCTCCGCTCGTGACAGCTTTGCTGGAGTCCGGACCTAAGTGGTTTCTTCGTCGGCGGAGGGACAGGTGTTTAATCATAAGCAATAGCATCCGACCCCTGTTAGGTGCTGAAGTGTGAGGTGGTCAGGTGTCAGATGTTAAGGTGTGGCATAAACTGACGAGATTCATTACTCCCGTCTCATACAGCAGTAATGAATAGAAAACTAAGATTGGCGTAAGTTGTAAGAGAGAGCGAGAGAAAGTATTTTTCCTTCATTGCGTGGGATATTGTATGTGTCTTGTCACATGTTTCAACTATTTATTATATGAGTTCATCACTCTCTTACCATTATCCTTATCGGTTTAATAAAACCTCTTTGGTGTTTTGGACGGTGATGGTACTACTCTATGCAGCAGAAATATTTTAGGATGAGAACTTCATTTTTTAGAAAAACAAGGGAATTTTCAAGAAAATTACAGAACATGGCCTTAATGGCGCTTAGTTTCTAAAGGCAGATGTGCTTTTTTGACAAATTGGTTTTCGAAGGATGCATTCGTTCATGAGCTATCAGAAAACAGCTATCAGCTATCAGTTTAACATCCTAACCGGCGTAGATTTCTCAAAATCAGCCGCTTATGGTGGAGAGGTGGAAAATTTTTAAAAACTTTTAAAAGTTCTATTTTTCCAAAACAAACTCACTTTGGACCCCAAGTTATCGGGGTCAAAATTGTTGCAAATTATCACCCATTTCAAAGAATTCTCCCAATTACCAATCACCAATGTCTGTATATGAAGTTCATGTTTTGAAAATAAATACTGATGTTATGTCTAATGTTCCTACCTGATGACGTTGATTTTAGCAAAACCATATTTTTGTCTTTATTTATGTCCAATGCTGAAAATTCGTCTCCAAACGCGTTCAGCTTATGTCTTGAATATTTTACAGTAATAAACATAAATCTTGAATACCTTGATAGACAATTTATTAGAGGTACTGTAATTAGTTTAGTACCGATCTCATAGATGTATCGATAATCTATCATTATTAATTACTTACAAAGCTATTAAGATCGGAGAGGTGAAGGGTTCTGTAGTTGCCGTTTACCTTTATATAAAATAGGGTTATGTAATTTTTGAATCATGTTATTTTTTCAAAAACTTTTCTTTTTGTCCTGGCTAGTACAATCTTCCGATGTTTAACTTGTTTCTTACATATAAACTAATTTCAAACATTGTTGTAAGCTTTCACGGTTTATACCAACCAATGTGAGCTCCGGGATATTGGGAGCTCACAATAGTTGAAAATCACGGAACATATCTCGTAACTGACAGTGTAAATTTAAACTAGTTTCGTCAATAATTTACTAACTAAGACGGCATTTTAAACTGAAGCAATTGAATCTTTGGCAGTTGGCAGGACAAGACTGGCTAGACGCTTCAGGTAGAGGATAGTGGAATTCTTTCGAGGACGCTTTTACCCAAAGGAGGTCCACACTAATGTTATTTTATATTTTTGAATCATATTATCGAAAAAAAAAATGAAATTCAATCATCTTATGTAATTATATAATTCTGAATGTTTTTATAATCAAGGTTATTTTATAATTTTAAAATGTTAATGGTTGTGAGGAATTCATAAACTTTTATAAATAAATAAATTGAATCTTTAAATCCAGGCAATAGAAGCGAGTACATTGATGTATTACAATCTTATTGATACCATTAGGCATCATTCGTCACGGTAACAACCTCAGTGCACGATCAAAGTGACAATCCTAAACAAATTACAGTTCACTAATATCGATGGAATGCACACAGTTTTACGAGCGAGCGAAGCGAGCGCGCTGAGGCAGCCGCCGCCAAGCGCCAGATCCCCTCGATTGTTGGGGAATTATTTGGATTAGATCAGGTTATGACAGTATGCTGTTTCCCGATATTTACTTATTCATTACAGAATTTTGGCTGAAAATGAGTAAATATGAAAATTAGGTCAAGTGAACGTTATATTAAAATGGCATTATACAAATTGAAAAGTATATGAAATGAACGTTATACTAAATGTTATTAGAGCAAAAGAAGGTATATGAAATATAAAATTGGATCACATGAAATTAGGTTGTTTGTTTTTATAGCAAATTATCTTGTGAACCTTCTTATGCTAATAATACACACCCCACGAATCTAGACTCCGAGCTCTTAAACTGAGCCAATTGAATTATTTAAAGCCAAACAATAAAAGTGTGTACATTGCTCTAGTCCAATCCTATACCATTAGGTATGTACTATTTGTCAGGATAACGACATCCGTGGATGTGTCACCGTGACAATTACCTTGAACAAATTACAGTTCACTACGATCGATAGTTTTACAATCAAGATTTATTTTTAATGTTATTTACTTTTATTGTTTTTTGATGGTTACAGTTGATTGTTTAGATTGTGGTATTTTTACATGTCACTGATTTATAACGCTATTGATTGATGCCCTTATAAATATGTAAGCGTTTTGTATTATGTTTAGTTTTGTTTCACCATCATCATAGGTATAGTATAGGCCTCTCTTTGCTTGTGACAAGCTCCACGTTATTGTGCCAGCCTCATCCAGGATATGCCCGCGATGGCAACAATGTCGTCTGCCCATCTCGTTGCCGGACGACAAACACTCCTCTTTCCAGTCCTTGGACGCCGTGAGTTTAGTTTACTTTTCCTTAATACAGTATTTCTTTTCAATTTTGCTAAAATAAATTTACTTGATCGAATTGTAAATTCATTTTTTTACTTATCGACAACACGCTGAGTGCTAAGAAAATCAATGGATGAGGATGGAAGTTTATCACGTCTGTCGATAGGAAATCTCAACGTGACAACACTATAAAGGAGACACGTATAAAGGAGAAGAGCAATAATAATTAACGTTTTAAGTTTGGCTTATTTGATAATTTAAATCACAAGAGTTCCACTGTAACATCAAATAACAAAAGTAACGTTACTTCAAGTATCAAAGTAACGTTACTTTAAACTAGGGTTCGTAATTATCAAGATATATTTTTTTTTGATAATTATTGGATTATTATCAGATAATTATCGATGATGATTAATAACTTGAACTCTTTCAGTTCAAACAGGGTCTTTATTGTTCGGAATTTTCGTATTTTTTATCACTCTGGTAACTAAACACATACAATACACGTTAAGTGACATTGATAACGTTAGCGATTGTTTTTATTAATTACTAGCTGTCGTCCGCGTGGAGTTATTATAAAAATACAATTTTCTCCGTTTTTGCAACATTTTTCTTTGATGCTCCTCTACTATTGGTCGTAGCGTTATGTTATATATATGTCTATAGACTTTCTACATAAATTGGCTATCCAACACTAAAAGATTTTTTCAATTCGAACCAGTCGTCCCTGCGATTAGCGCGTTCAACCAAACAAACTCTTCAGCTTTATAATATTAGTATAGATTGTTTTATGGTTTTTTATTATCAAGGTATAATTATCAAGATAATTATCACTTCGAACTCTGCTTTAAGCGTATAACCAACAAGCCAAATCCATAAAAATAAATTGAAAATTAATGCGTCTACAAGATAACGATGTTAGCTTAGCCGTCACTTGGCTATCGATAAGCACTTATCGTCAACTTGACACCGATCGCCTCAGGATTTTGTAGTCGATCTCGATAAGTAAGCACCCTTTATCACGGGGTTCTTGAACTGCTATTAGGGTATAAACTGTTTTTCTTTAAGATCAGCGTCTGAAAATTCTTGTAAATTATGTTGGGAAAACGCGTTGAAAGTTATTATGTTTTTTTTTTTTTTACAAGAATTTGAGTAAGTATAAGAGTAGATACCGTGTTCTTGTTGGTTCATCATCAGCCAAGCCGGCTTCCAGTCTAACCGGATGTAGCTGAGTACCAGTATTTTACACGGAACGCCTGCCTATCTGACCTTCACAACCCAGTTAGTACTGAGTAATACGATACCACTTGGTAAGACTGCTTGTCAGACTTTCGGGCTACCTGTAACGAATGAACATCTACAAACGACAGCCGGGACCAAATTGCTTTCCGAGGCACGGAGAAAACTACGTATGTAATGGGCGGTTACCCATTCACGGAGCAACTTAGGCAAGGTTTAACCTGAAGACCCGAGTGGTTGTTATTATTGAGCAATGAGCTCTTCATTAGCTTTTTCCCAACTATGGTTTTCAATACCATCCTATTGAATGATGAATACAAGTATATTACCCACGACTTCGTCCGCAAAATTGACCAAGTTTCATACAAAGTAAGTTTCAACCCTCGTTTTAACCCCCTTTTTTTCGGATGGGAAATCATCAAAATAATGAGCCCTCCTGCTCTGGGCAATGTGGAAAGGAGTGTCAGACTCGTACTAACTAAAACCCATCCATGTTCCTTATTTGCCTTTTGTGTTCCAGGTCCGCGGTATCTCTTTCGAGCAGTCCCGCAGCCCGTTTCAACCCCTTAGGGGATAAATTTCCAAAAATCCCTTCTTAGTGCACACTAACCTCATTTAAGGAACGTTTGTGTAAAATTTCATGCTTCTAGACACAGTGGTTTCAGCTGTGCGTAGATCGATCAGTCAGTGAATTCGACAGCCAGTCAGTTTCTTACTTTATATAGGATATATATATGGATAGATTTAGCCCGCCCATTATGTCATTTTATAATGCCTATTTTTTGTACCTGTAAATCGTATGAAAATTGTAAAAAAAAAAATGTGTAATAGTTGCATAATAAAGAGTAGATATTCTATATGTATCTATCTTAGCCAAGGTTACACCAGGCTAGAAGGTAAGCATTTATCCCAAATTGCATAAAAACGTCGTTCCTTTTTACTACTGCTAGCCAAAATTAAAGTACACACATACCAATTGACTATTTTAAATGAAATTAAGTTAATGATTCCTTAACTTTAATGGAGGTCTGTTAAACCGGGTAGTTCCAAACATTTCACGTAATTACTTTTGAAAATATTTTGTTTTTACGGTAAAATGAGGATATAGACTGTGTTTATGTAAGTTTTTTCTACGTGCACAATTTTTTTTTACACCTCTCCTTCATCGTTCCTTTCGGGGATTACAATTGCCATTTTATGTTTGTTTTCACTTATTTTTGTGACGCTATACAAACTTGATTAAAACTAGAAAAATGCCATGTATGCGACTATCCCTTTTTTGTTTTAGCATCATTTTGTCATCGGTCTTTTGGAACGCAGACAATTTTTGGGACATTCGATTTGGGCCGTTCAGACTAAATACCCAATAATTTTACCAATACGGGGCTATTGGTAAAATATTTTTTAGTTATAATTGCAGTCACTATTTCCACCATCCTCCAACAGTATTCAAAATCCGTCATCCCTCTTGTATTACTAAAAGTACATCGACACATCCAACCCCTTCACTGCCACAGGCTGTTATCCAGAACGTTAAGCCAGTTGCACATGAGAGCCACTCGTCCTCACTCGTCGTCGGCGGGCTAAGCTTGTTTCAAAAAGTTGAAACACATTAACATCTGACGCTGTTTGAGATACGTATCGTGTGTAACATGCTTTACGTCTTTAAGCAAAAAGCTTTTGGGAATTATGTGGGAAGATGTGGCTAGATGTAGTTTGGTACTGTTTTCTTTTAATGAGTAGAGTGCTTTAGAGCTTATTTCAGATCTCAGATCTTGACCTGTATGGTTTCCACCAAGCATTCTACGTCACTGAACAATTTATTTATTTATTATTCACAAAATCCACAGGTCTTTGGAATTTTATCTTAAAATATATAAACTAATCTTACAGCCAATTACGGATTTACAATTTAATAGCTATACATACATTGCTAAGAGTACAGCGTGAATGAGTGTTTAGGAGTGTACCTGAGAGTTGCAAATAGGTGTGTGAGTATGTTATAGTGGTGTGTGTGGTGATTGTCTGTACACCTTCTGTTCAGTTATATTTGTTTAGTTTAGATGTTGATGTTATAATAATTGCGCTTTCAATAATGACGAAATAGTTCGCATAAGTATAATCGGTCTACAATGTTTCCACTTTCGGGAAACAAGTCTTCTCTCTATGAGAGTTGGAAGATGTTGGATCTTCGATTTTTTGGTTCTAGGACATGCCCATTTCCTCTCGATATTTTCTTTCACCGTTTTTTGAGCAGTGGTGATAAAATCAATAACACAATGTAACGCACCTACTTGGGTTCGAACTTACGACCTGCAAATCGTAAGACAGAGCCGTTACCAATGGGCTTAATTACTGTAGCGTAGTGACGGCGCTAGAGTAATTAGGTTTTTAAAACCGCCACCAAGTTATGGTCACGAGTCAGTGTACCGTGATTTGTGACGTCACTTTGTGAGTACTCATTTGAAAGAAACGAGTAACAAGTGCGGGTATTACAAGTTCCATCACCCAAGGCCGTGAGCGGTGGTGCTCGTCACTCAGTTCAATCTCTCAGTTACCATAAGCATAGCATATAATCAGCCTGCAATGTTCCCACTGCTGCATCCATCATGCGGGCCCAGTCCGGGTTGGCAGAAGTCACGTCTTCAAATGTTTAGTTCTAGAACATGCCGGTTTCCTCACAATGTTTAACTTCACCGTTTTGCAAGCAGTGGTGATGAAATAAATCTCTCAGTGAGCTACCGCATACGACAGCGAGCAATTTCTGTTCTACCATAAATCAACTTTCAAATTGAATGAACCTTTTCGTTTTACATTTGGCCTCACAATAAGCCAATAAACGTTTATTAGTTGAACAAATTGTTGTTAATCGTTGCCCGAAAGCTATGTTTAATGATTTGTAATTTTAGGCAATTTGTGTTAACAAATATATATATATGGGTTACCCCTTGAGCTTGGGGTCGTGTTACAGAAGTGATTGGGAATTGGTGGCGTAATGGTTTTTTTTTGTATTTGATATGTTTTCACGTAGAAAGCGTGTTTGTACTGTTTTGTTTTTCAGGGGTGGTATTAATAACAGATTACCAGGATAGTTAATAATACATTTTAATTCCTGCGTTCCAACTATAACTCTATAGTCATGGAGCCCGTGGCTAAATAATAACAGCTGCACAGGTTGATCTTCAAGGTTAAGCCGCGCTTTCCTTGGTCGGTCTGTGCATGGGTGGCCATCACATCATACCGGGTTTCCTCCGTGTTTCGGAAAGCACGTTAGCCGGTGGTCACGGCTATCATAATTATGTAGATCTTTTCCCGAAAGTCTGAGAACCAGTCTTTTCAAGAGGTACCGTATTGCCCAGTACTAACTGGGTTGTGGAGGTCAGATAGGCAGTCGCTCCGTGTAAAATAATGGTATTAATCAGAATCCGGTTAGACTGGAAGCCGACACCAACATGATCAGCCAGATGATGATGTTGAATTCCAACTATAATTTTAAACATTTTATTAGAGTGACTATGCGGTTTCTTGTCCATTCTTCTTTGTATTCTTGTAAAGAGCAACAAGACTCAATCATGTTTCCTTTAAAATTTTATCATAATTTAGGTAATTCTTTAAATTTTGACTAAAGTACCTTTGTAGTAGTTATTATAAGTTAAGAACACTAAATATTTCTGACAAACAAAACTTTGTAAGTTTGTTTTTGAGAAATATTTACCTTGCCCCCCTCCACCTCTATTTAAGATATCAACACTACAATAGAATCCATTCGCACCACTTAACCCTCTCAATGCCCGCTGCACCCAGGAATGTACTTATAATAAAACTGTAGAACGGAACGCATGACCCTTGACCTAGTGACATTTGACCCCTCCCCTCTCCCCCCTACACAATGCGCTAATCGAATTCTTCCTTAGCCCGTAATTATACTGTCTTGCTTAGAAATTCTCTATTTAATGACGAAACTTTCCCCTTTCGTATTCATTGCTGGTTGTAAACCTTGAGCCTCTTTTGTTTATCAAACAAAAAGGACAATGGATGTCGACTTGAGTTTTTTATTCGTGTTTTTTGTAATTGTGGAAACAAATTGAGGTGTTTTATCAAGTTGAAGGTTGGTATAGGGTGGCCAAGAATATACGCGGGAATTTTAGGAACCTTTTTAAAAGGGCTTACCGATACATCTCATGTTCAGCGATTATAGTATGGGGGCTGAATTGTTGTTGCAATTTTTTTGGAAACCCTTGGATGTAGCTTAGTTTTTTTTTTTTCAATATGGCCTGCTCTTATCCTCGATCACGCCTGATGGAAATCGATGGATGAGGTCTATGATGGAACGAGCGTGCCCAAAAGATGCCTGTTCACTTTTGCTTTGAAGGCAGACGGGTAAATGTTAGTTTTTTTTTGGGTGTCCATTCTTGGGCCGCCCTTTATTTAACTAGAATATAAATGCTACATTAATATTCGTGGAGACTAATAGCGTTTCGCGTGCGACTAAGAGACTAGGTGAGAGTTTTTACGAAGTGGTTAATTGTCTTCATTACTTTGTTTAATTTTGTTAAAATTAATTGCTTTGAGAAGGTAGCTAGACCACCTGATGAAATGTGGGTATGACCTTATATAGAAAAGTAGAATAATTATATAGAAAATACAAAAATCACATCATAACATCAAGCCTGTATTTTCTCAAAGAGTTAGCCAGAGGAGTACCATGGTACACCCACATTTCGCCAGTTATGTTTAAGTCCCAGGTATAGGGGGCGAGTCGATTGTCATGAATCCAGCACTAATTCAGACTCCGTAGTTGCTACTCAGAAGTTCTTGGTGGAAAAACCCAATAGCACTTTTTCCGACCTGGGAATCGAACCCAGGACCTAATAATAATTTCGGACAAAAACCCAACCTGGTGCCTATTTAATAAAAAGAGGGACGACATGTTATAGGCGACGATCTGAAAATTTTCTAAGGTTTTTTCATCGTTTTCTGATTATTTAAGGAACACTTGTCGTGAAAAATGTGACCATTATGTGATTCTATGAGAGATACTTAGTCATGTTATGACAAATATGTCTCATTGTTTGTAGATTTTGAGAGACATGTCGTACTAGTCTGATTCGTCACTGGAGCTATTATTTAAATATGATATCTTTTGGGAAATTATATAATGTCAAATCCAAAGAAAATTGATTTATTTGTCTTTACTAGTATTATTAATTGATGTCAAAGTTGTCTTTGTCAGAGATTCAATCTCATCAGATTACCATTTGCGACAGATGGGATTCAATTAGGTTTACGATAGATATTGAATTTTCGGTAAAGTTAATAAATATTGATTGAATTGTTTTGTTAAGATTGTTGTATTTTCAACTATCAGAAATATATTTCATAACTATTTGGTAACGAAATATATTTTTGATGGATAAAACAAAAAATAAAAATACAATCTCACATTGTAGTTACAGACGTGTGTCAAAGTTTTTCAAAACCTGAGTCTAGATTTGTTGTTTGCCTCACCCTTCACGGATAACAGGCGTGATGTTATGGTATGTTTATGCACATTTACCATCGACTCGAGAGGAGAACCTCAAAATGACCAACATTTATTTTTAGAACAATTTAATTATAAAAAATATTTTTATTTATAAAAATGTATTTTATAAAAATATTTTTGAACAATTTTGAGGCAAATTATTCATAGTTCATCTTTCTTTCTTTCTATTCTATTCGAATAACAAAGAAACGATTATTGTAGTTTAGAAACGATTATTTGACTGGAAATGCTACATTATACGGGGTGTAAACAGACCCTTCACGAAGCCGTCAACCAAGCATTCTCTACATCAAACTAAGTAACTTTACGCAAAAATTATTGCTGGGAAACGACTTTTTTTTTTGGGGTGCTAAATTACGTTTTACGGTAAAACTCAATGTAACGGGCTCAAAACATTGTGCTGATTGATCGATTGAATAATACGTGGGTCGTGAAGGTGTTTAATGTTAAAAAAAATCATTAGAAACATGTATTTAAAAAAAAACTTGTGAAAAAGTTGTAACTTTGACCCCCAATATCTCCGTAACTAGAAGGTTCCCAGGTATGGTCTAGAACAAAAAAATGATCGCAATAACGGGGAGAACAAGTACCCTTCGGCTTCGTTAAGGGTCTTTTTACACCCTTTATATTCGCTCCATTTCACATATAAACAATTGTTTAAACTCAACAAGACCATGGTTTAATGTACAAAATGCTCCTAAAAATAAACGGTAGACACGAAAATGGCCTAGTTCTAGCATAATAAAGGCATTCAATTAAACTAACTTCTAAACAGAACGTCTATTTTTCGTTCAAACTACATATAATAGCTGACATTATACGCAAACAATTTGCCGGTTAGAAAACAGGTTAAACCGTCATTAATCGTTAAGTTAAAGTCACTAACGACGATAACTTTCCACACTACGTTACCTAGGCAACCATTAACATCGAGTAAAAGATACCTTTTGTTATCACAAAGTGTAGGGCAAAAGGTTTATTTCGTAAAATGTTGCGTTTTTCAGTAAAGTTTACAATCTGAAACCCAAACTCAAAGCATTTAATTCAAATTATCAGTAAGAGACACTTTTGAATTGACAAAAACCAAAAGATAAAGCTACAGTCCAACTACTAGACTAGGCATAATAACTGTGAATGGACTGTATTTGCCCATCCAAAGCGTAGATCTCTAAGAAGATGAACAGGCAAAAAACTCTGCATTTAGAAAGGTAGACATTACAAAGTCCTGGGTACTTAGGTAGTGTGGCTTCTGCGGGGTGATGGTTATTTGAAATTGGTGATTTTAGACTTAACGTGAAACACCGTATTTCCAATCACCTGTATGCATAGAAGAAACATATAGAAAAAAAACATCCTCATACCTTATAAGCCTTATAGCCGAGGCGGCCGGAAGTAGCCTAAATATTAACTATTTTTGCATACAATATTTTTTTATTTATTTAAGCTTGTCTTAAAACGAACCTTTTCTCTTTTTTCCAGGTAAGCCATCACTTCCTGAATAACTGAAGATAGTCCTAAGTATCCTAGACTTAAGATTAGAACAAAAAACCCTAAGTCGTTCCGGAAATCCGAAATCGTGTAAATTATTCTTTAAATCACAACGAAACAATGAACAAGAGTTAGATGATGCTAATTCCTTGTATTGGAGGAAAATGGCCTTTTGCTCTGCACTGAGATAATTATTACAATCAATCATCAATTTACATTTATATAAGTTTAGATATATATTTGTCGGATCCGGTCGTTAGTATGGACTTAAAATGAATTGGAAAGCGCGATTGTGTGCAGTGGTGACGTCACGCGACCTACTTACAATTAGTCTACCCATACCACAGCGTGCTTCTACAGAGCCCTGATGTTCAGCTGGAGGCGACAGTCAATTTGAGTTGAGCAGTCTTGGAACTGTATCTGATTCATTATGCCCCGTGTTAATAAGTTGTAATCTCAAGTAATTCGTTAGTTTTGCCAGAAATAGTGTATTGCCCAGTGTGTTTTCATAGCACGAAGCCCATCATCTGCCCACTTGATGTACGAGCCTAACAGAGTAAATCCTGATATATCCGACATACTTTTAGTATTTATATAAATCCTTGCAGTCCATCTAAGTATTAAATTAAAATATTTATCAGATATACGTCTACCACTGTTTGTCTCTTCATCACCCAAAGGTTGACTGGTACAAAATGCCTGCGGCATTAAGTCTGCCTCTGTACTTTGTGCTTGAGGTGTTAAATAAATAAATAATCCCTTATTTTTTTTCTATTTAACTTCTGCTATTGTTTCTTCGCAGTTACAGAGTTCAGCACTGATATACTATTCTGTTTCCCGGCGTCACGTGCGCCGAACGTGTTTCAAAAAGTATAAAATTTTAGAGTGCAGTCACAGTTTAAAAACTGTTTCATCGTGAGAGTTTAGCGGGACACCGTATTGTTCTGACAGATGTGTCTAGATTTTATTAAGTCCTTTGTTTTATAGGCTTTTTGACTTTACCACAATGGGTATGTGATGGGATTTGAAGATGAGAATTTTCATCAGTGAAAATAACAAACGACCATACTAACTTTCACCGTTTATTTTACCCCTAACAGTGGATGAATTTTCAAAACTCCTATTTAAGCTGTTCACTTCGCCGCATGTCGGAGAAAAATGGGTAAAAATAACCACTCAGTGGATACCAAATAGCAAGAAACGATAACACGGCAGGCTCGTAAGGAGATGGCGGGATGAGCTGGACTCTTTCTCAAAGGATTGGCCTACAATCGCACTAGATCGCGATCGGTGTGGTGTGATTAATTGATGTTTAAACAGTTTTCGTGTAGCATGACTGTAGCATAGCTACGCCGTAGCACAGTACTACGGCGTAACCATTTCGTAGACTCATTTTTGTGCTGCTGTTGTGAGTCAAAAGTGTTTTTGACCAGAAATGGTTAATGAAAACCGAACGAAAAATAAATTCCAGAGTTTGTTGAACAGCTCATTACTCAGAGTAAAGTAGCACGGAGTCTGGGCTTGTGCCCAATGAATGAGAATAGGCTTGCCCCCTTGGTACACCTCTGAGCAAGCCTAAAAACCATCACGATCTATCTAGCTTTTTCCCAACTATGATGGGGTCGGTTTCTAGTCTAACCGGTTGCAGCAGAATACCAGTATTTTACATAGCGTGATGGCCTAATTGACCTCCATAATCCAGTTAGTACTGGGTAATGCGATACCCCTTGCTTGGACTCGTTGTCAGATTTTCAGGCCAGCTGACTACCTGTAACGACCGTCAAAGATCTACGAATGACAACCAGGACTTACGTCGTAACGTGCTTTCCGAGGCACGGAGGAAACTCGGTATGTAATGGATATTCATATATGCACGGACCAACCTCAGCATGGCTTAACCTGAAAATCGACCCGAGCGGCTGTTATTATTTAATGAGCACCTCCTAAAAAATAACAAAATTTTAAAATTGCATCAATGAAACACTGATTACAGTTACAACATGCAGTTTCATTATTGCCCCAAATAACTGCATTCAACAGGCTATTAAACTGTTCAAAGGTTAATAAGCCTTAATCCTATGGTTCTATGGTTCACATAACCATGAATAATTTAGAATAGCCTGTAAGTGCATACAGGGGGTTATAAATCTTCGTTATCAGAAAGGTCAAGGAAACTGACGCAGCTTGTATAAAACTGCGGCTAGGTATTATGAAGAAAATGCAAATTAAAAAGGAAAATTATAAAATGGTTAATATACTTTTATAGCACGACATATCATGTGACCTTTTCCCAGAATGGGTAGGTAGAAGTTTTCTTCCGACATTTTGCTGATTACTAATGTAATTGTTATGTTTTATGAAACCGGTTTTTATTAGAGGGTTTTTGAGCTTTATTGCTCTTTATTGAGGGTAGTAAATTGAATACCTATTTCCAGGTTTATATTAAGACGGCTGCCCCTGCTTGACACAGGTCAAGGGTTGACAAGGCACAGAATAAGATTGAAGACATACTCCAAACGATTGTGACAATACAAAATTCCATTGTGCATTTGTTTCAGCAAATCTAAACACCCACAAAGACTCTTATACAATATGTAAAAAAAAACCTGTCCGATCCGTGACTGTATTATTAAGCAGTAGGTGTGGGAACATTATAGGCTGATTATGCTATGCTTTAAGCATAATCAGCCTATAATGTTCCCATTGCTACGACACACGGCCTCCTCTCTATGAAAGGGAATGGGCTATAATCAGTGCGGGTTGGTAAATGTCACAAGTCTTCGAATTTTTGGCTCTAGGACATGCCGGTTTGATTACGATGTTTTCCTTCACCGTTTTGAGAGCAATGGTGATGAAATAAACTACACAAAGTAATGCGCCTGACTGGGTTCAAACCCACGACTTACTGTTCGTAAGTCGGGGCTGTAACCACTGGGTCACCGCTGGTCTTCTAGGTAGGGTAATAGGTAGACTCTATTTATGTAATCCATTTTGAATAACAAGTAAAAAAATACCCCAAAAGTATTACATAAAATGTGCTAAAATGAGGAAACTTGCATGGCAACACAGGGGCGCAAGCGGCGGCACTCCATTGTCGCTGCTCGGGTAGTGACGTCATAAACAAACAATTGACGATCGAACATACTAATGCCGAAGATGGTGTTGTCATGTTTTAAAACTTTGATAGATGTTAGGGAAATAGTGGTAATATGGGAACAAAAATCATGCATTTTAAAATTTATTAATATATTTAGTTACATGAATATTTAATGTTTTGTATTTTATTTGCTAATGTCATTGGTATACCTATATGCCTATTTCGGATTGAACAGGGTTTTTAACGTTATTATATACTATCTCAATCTATATATATCTAGATTTTTAAAGTAAAAGAACTCTATCATTATCATAACGGCTAAACAGTCAGTCGTTTCAAACGTACCTTATCAAAATCCTTTACCTACAGCAATAAAAATACTTATCATTGTACCAACAGGTAACCAAAGGTATAACCACGAGGGTCAGCCCATGAATAATAATTCTTATTGTGTGAAACCACCAAACGGACGTCCGGTTACCGAACACAAAGAATAGAGTAATTAATGAGTTTTATGTAGCTTGTGATAATAATAATAGGTATTATGAGTAAAAGAAAGAGGATCAATTTTGAGTTATTTGTGTATGTCTGTACTAGCTGTGCCCGCGGCTTCGCTCAAGTGAGCGCGTATTCTTTTGGTATTAGATGGGAACTTGAAGTCGTAGCTCACATCCTCTTCAAAATAATATACTAATAAACTGACTTCAAGTACTAAACAAACTCATCTGGGGGAATCAATTTAGATTGCCATCGATACGCTAAGAAGAAGTTTACGAACACAGCAAATCGATAAAATTCATGATCTTTCATGGGTCCCGACGCTGAATATCCTTAAAAAAAAAATCAACTCTGAGAGCTTATTCAGCCGATGGAAATCAAAAGAGAGAATATGCAAAAACCTCGTTACTGAAAAATTTTGTAAACGCTTGTTTATTTATTTATTGTCATATTATATTTCTCTCACTCACCATCCTTCCACTTATTCCTATCCATAGCTGTTATTAGCCAATCCTTGAGAAAAGTGTCGAGTTACTTATTTATTTATCCACCAAAAATATGTACAACATCCCCTCTAATAAAAATGAGGAACACAAATCGTGTGTGTTTTAAGCATAAGGTTTGTTGATCACTCAATTATAATAAAATAAAATAAAAAATACAATAGCCTTTATTTACAATTATTTATTTTTAAAAACTTAACCTATTAAGGGGTCATCCATCTCTGGATGAAGGCCTCCTCCACTTGTTTCCATCTATACCTATCTTGGGCCGTTCTGGTCCACTCTATCCCTGCCAGTGCGACGATATCGTCTCGCCATCGTTACAATGGTCTGCCGCGGCGTCTGTTTCCGTTTCGTGAATATCAGTGCTGGACGCGCTTGCTCCACCTGTTGTCTGTGGTCCTCGTAATGTGGCCTGCCTAATTCCACTTCAGTTTCTCGGCCATATACAAAGCATCAGTGACGCAATTATAGAACTAACCACCTAATTACCTTTATGATTTCCTCGCATAATAGACACAGTAATATTATGCTTTATTGTACGACACAATATTGACATAGCGTTCTAACTATGCAATTAATTAAGGACACACTAACGGTCTTATTCCATAACTGGCGACTCGTCCTTGCTTCGCACAGCGCCACCTATCGGGTCAAAACTATATCTAATGTAGCTTATATTTTAAGTTAAGCATCTAGTAGTCGCAGTTTTCACCACTCTACTGATAGTGGTGGAAACTGCGTTCAAATCTATGCGGTAGTTTTTGAGTATGCGCGTACAAACAGACAGAAAGACAGACAGACAAAAATGTCCAAAAACAGTTGTTTTGGTTTCTGTTGCTCAAATAAAGACCCCCCATTATTTTTTTTCAATATCTTCAATGTACTGGCATTGAAGATATTGAAAAAAATAGATATTACATCGGCCTGTTACAATTTTAATACATGTATGCTTGCTTGGTTATCTTGCCTAATATTTACTTTAATTTAAATCTGACGTCACAATTAATCTTAATTTAAATGTCATCAGTATGAGTTATTGACGCAATAATTCATTTATCGTTGACGGTAATTGATTTACAGTGGCGTAGCATACGAGCGGACTGTGCCAGTTTTTTTGATGTATTTTCTGTGAAATGTGAAAGGTTAATTTGAGAGAGACAGCCTCGTTGGTCTAGTGGTCCTGGGTTCTATTTCCGGGGTGGGAAAAGTGTTATTGGGTTTTAGCATCAAGCAGCCATGGAGTGATGGCTATACGCTCGCCCCCTATTACATGGGACTTAACATAACTGGTGAAATTTGGGTGTGCCTAACCCGGTATAACAGGCGTGATGTTATAATATGTAAGTTTGGAAAGTATGGAATCAATATTGATTGCTACCATTAAGCTCATTCTACTAATTCACTAGAAAAACTTTCTCAAAACGGTAACAAGCCACTGATTTATAATAATCAAACAAACGTTGCATTAAAACAACAATACATTCGATTCTACGTTCCGTTCAATGCTTCACTAAAATCAACTCTATCTTTACCTAACAAGTTTCAGTATCCGTTGTAGCTTTTGCCACTTTTGCCCGCAAATTGGTTGTAGTACAGTCTGTAAGAGGAATTGTGACGTCGTTGTGGGACTCAGAAGAATACTTATGTTGCGAGTCTGAAGGGACAATCAGACGGTTTATGGAAGAGGTTTGTTTTTTCATATTATAAAGAAGCGCCTGCGGTTTTTTTATTTTTTTTTTATTACTTAAGTAAAAGTAATAACTTAAGATAGAATTCTTAGCTTTGCTTTCTTTGACGGTTCGAGGTGCTCGTGGCTAAATAATAACAGCCGCTCGGATCGACCTTTAGGTTAAGCCGTGCTTACCTGGGTTAGTCTGTGGATGGGTGACCACCCATTACCGAGTTTCCTTCATGCCTCGGAAAACACGATAAGCCGTTGGTCCCAGCTGTCTTTTGTAGATCTTTGACAGTCGTTACAGGTACTCAGTGGCCCAAAAAGTCTGACAACCAGTCTTACCAAGGGGTATCGTTTTACCCAGTACTAACTAAGTTGTGGAGGTCACATAGACAGTCGCTCTATGTAAAATACTGGTATTCAGCTGTATCCGGTTAGACTGGAAGCCGACCTCAATATAATTGGGAAAAGGCTAGACAGATGAAGATGAGTAAGAATACAATGTTTTCCAACCCAATAAGACAGATAAATTAAAATAAAACTTAAACTAACCGCAGGAATCACTAGTGCTACAAAAGGGAAAACCTGTTCTTCACCTTACCTCCATAATCTGTAACAAAATTATTCAGCAACCACCGTATTATGCTAATCAGGTTTGTCCCAGCTGAAAGGTAATCAGAACGCTCTTGTATTCTTCCCCTCTTCATAATAATATGGATTACGTTGAGGAAACACTGTATTGTTTGCTTTTTGTTACGTTATAGGCTGACGCCTGGTTTTACTCGAGTTTTGGGTTTTGCATATTTATTTAGGAGGATTTTATCAGCTGTCTTAATAATTATAGGTTATAAAAAGAGGCATTACATGCAACTTAAAATTATTGAAATATGCTTGCAAATATGCATCATAAATGCTCGATATTTGCCATAGAAGTGACAAAATATGCATCATAAATTATGTTTTTTATTGCATTTAATACATTTTCAGCGAGATATAATTTTTCCTTGAACACCGAGTACTGTTCCAAATTATCAGTTAAAATTAAGGGACATTATGCTCAAAAATGCACGATATGCTGATTTTATAAAAAAAAAATGCATTATCTTCAAAAAACAGCCGTAATGTGCATATGCAAATGTATATAAATGTGAAATTGCATTTAATCCGGTCTTTAGTTATAAATAATATATATATGAAGCGACTGGCTGTCTGACCTCCACAACCCAGTTATTTTGTAATACGATCCCCCTTGGTAAGACTAGTTGTCAGACTAACGGCTTAATGCACTTTCCGAGGCACAGAGGAGTGTCGATATGTAACTCATCCGACCTCTGGCTGAGGGGCTGTTATTTAGCCATGAGCCAACTCAAATTCAATATACAAATAATAACAAATGTTAATAATGGTTCCGCATGACGAGAAACTCGTGAAAGCAGGGAAAGATAAACAACTCAAAAAATATCTAGATCTGGCTCGCGAGGTTGTCGACATGTGGGACGTGAGTACCGCAGCTATTGTGCCGATAGTCATGTCGGCCAATGGCTTAATAGCCAATAGCTTCGACCAACATTTGAGGAGACTCTCGCTTGGCAGCTGGATCAAGGGCTTGATTCAGAAAGCATTACTTCTGGTCACGGCGCGTATCGTTAGGAGGTTCCTCTCTCAAGAGTCCTGACCACCGGCAGCTCGGACCTTGTTCCCGATGCCAATGGGCTCCTATTTTTTATATTTTTAAATGTTTTTTATATTATTTTATATTAGAATATTTAAAAATGTAAATAACATGTTAGAGAAATTAATAAAAGAAATAACAATGTTATAATACCTCTACACACAAGAAGTCCGAAGGAAATAATACAATTTTATTGCTAGTCCCCGACATGTATTTGCAAAATTAATATCAGCCTGCACTAGCCTTTAAGCCCGACCTTGTTCGCTTTCTGTTTGATTAAATTATTTTATTATCTATTCTGTTGAAGTAACAAATGCACTCTAGTTAATTGGAGTTGTTTTTACAGTAATATTGAAGCATAAAGATTTTATTTTGTGAAAGTTTTTAGTGGGTAATGGTGGAAAAAAAAATCTTTTCGTGATCACAATAAATTGTCTTATTGTCTGCTTCCTTGGTCTAGTAGTTGCAAGAGTAAATGCTGAAGATGAGGTCCAGAGTTCGATTCCCAGGTCAGGCAGTGTTATTGGGTTTTTTATCAGTTACTTCTAGGTAGGAATCATGGAGTCTGAAATTGTGCCCGGTTGATGGCAATGGCTCGTCCGCACTACCACAGTAATAATAAAATTAATTTAATTTAGCCTCGACGACCATCTTTCGAGGCTCTCCTTAGGCAGTTGGATCAAGGGCCTGATTCAGAAGGCAGTACTCCTCGATACAGCCCGCATTGTGAGGAGGTTCCTGTCTCTGGAGCCCTAACCACCGGTAGCTTGGACCCTGTTCCCGACACCGGCGGACAACTATTTTTTATATTTTTAAATGTTTTTTATATGGTTTGTTTTAAGAAATATTTAAAAATGTTAAAAATATGTTTATAACTGAATAAAGGAAACAATAAATTTTTTTTTTTTGAGTGATCATAATAATTGTAATTTTGCTTTTAAATACTTATTGAAAACAATACTAAAATACATAATACTAAAAGCTATACAAATGCAATTCATCCTTCTCCTCTCCGTTGGTCCCGGCTGCCATTTGTACATCTTGGACAACCATTATAGGTGCAGTGGCCCAAAAGTCTGACAACCAGTCTTACCAAGAGGTATCGTATGATGATACTGAGCTAAGCCCGAAAAATAAAAAGGGATAATAGAAAAATACACATCGAAAATCTTTTTGCTCCAAAATAACAAAATCTTCGTGGAATCTGACATTTGCGAATAATCGTAATCTAATCTCCACACGAGATGAAAAAAATGTGATTGGTTTGGCACTAGTAATATATTATACTGCCGTCGCCGCAGATTACTTTGACAGATATAGATGTAGGACTTACATATATTGGTGGTTTTCTTCAGAAAGGTCAGGTGCGTAGACAGAAAGAAAGAAAAAGGATTTATTTGTGTCTCACAATAATAATAATAAGAAAGCTAATGAATAAAGGAAATAATAATAATAATACCAGCCTGTTACTGTCCCACTGCTGGGCAAAGGCCTCTTCTCATACAGAGAAGGCACGAGCATTGATCACCACGCTTGCTCAAGACGGGTTGGCGATTTCAGACTTATATTAATTATAAGTCCAGGTTTCTTAAGTCAACCAAGCATTATCTACATCAAACTAAGTAACCCTACGCAAAAATTATTGCTGGGATACGACTGTTTTTTTGGGGTGAAAAATCATGTTTTACGGTAAAACTCAATGTAACGCACTCAAAACGAAGTGCTGATGAATGCTTTGAATAGTAAACGGTTCATGGAGTTAATTAAAGTAAAGTTAAAATCTTTAAAAGTGGTATTTAATAAAAAAACTTGTGAAAAAATTGGAACTTTGACCTCCAATATCTCCGTAACTAGAAGGTTCCCAGGTATGGTCTAGAACAAAAAAATGATCGCAATGACGGGGACACCAAGTGCCTTTCGGCTTTGTTAAGGGTCTTTTTACACCTTTTGTGTACCAGTAATTAGATACCATAAGTACAAAAATGAATAAACTCGAATAACTAAAGTTCCCTTCACATTGAGAACTTAATCAACACATAACTAAATTCCTAAACTAGTTAGTTCTTATGAGAACCCGCAGCCATTCAAGCAGATATTTGTATCCTCATTTCAAGGAAGCCTATTACGTTAACCCAAAACTTGAATCCCGAAGGTTATCAAAATAACTTGCTAAGACTTTGATTACAGTTGTGTATGGTAAGTTTGGCTATTGCATAAGGTACAGTCACGAGCACCAATATGTAAACACTTGACAACTTTTAAAAGTGCTTTTTTCCTACTGTTCTGATTAAATTTTCATGTTGTTACGAACATAGTATTCTGGAACTCATATTTTTATGAAAAAGGTCCTATCTTCAAGTTACATTCGTTATTTCTCGTGAAAATTGATTTACATTTTAGGAAAGTGTATACATATTGGTGCTAGTGACTGTACTTATGAATTGCTCATGAGAAATTCTCGTGAGGAAAGCTTTGAGTATGAATGTGTATGGTTATAAGAGTAGAGGAAGACCAGATAAACGATGGGTGGACTGTGTGAAGGATGATATGGCTAGAAAGGAGGTGACGAGTAATAGAGAAGTATGGAAGAAAATCGTGCTTATTGTATCTTATTCTAATTACTCTTATTTTATTTGTATCGTGCTTGTTAACTAGTGATCCTAAGATCTCTACTATCTTTTCTGTGTTTACTCGTGAGAACCTGTAATTGGCTCTGTGTTGCCTATATAATTGTTATTCATTTGTCATAGCTGTTGGTTTTCCTATCTATAAATAAATAAATAAATAAAAGACATGCTGGGACGACCTAAAATAAGCAGGAGAGCGATGCTGATGACTTACGGAATACTCATAACATCACACTTGTAATTCCTGAAGAGTGAGGCAGAGCTGTTATGTTTAACTCTCATTTAACATGGGGCAATTCTGTTGCCATTAACAGGATCAAATCTAGTTCTCCTTGTTGCTAATGATTGAAGAACTCGATAAGACGTTGAACGACGTTCGTCGTCGTTCGTTGATATTCGTCGTTACCTGGAATTCGAACCCAGGATGCCTGCTCAACCCAAAAAATACTCAATCAAAAAGTAAGCTGTTGTGAATCTTGTATTTAAAATGAAATGTAATAATCGTCATTTGTTTTATGTATAAAGGGTGTAAGACCCTTAACGAAAACGAAAACCACATATTCTGCCCATCATTGCGATCATTTTTTTCTTCTAGACAATACCTGGGAAACCGCAGGTTCTGGAGATATTGGAGGTCAAAGTTCCAATTTTTTCACAAGTTTTTTTTTAAATACTACTTTTTAAGGTTTTAACTTTACTTTAATTACCTCCATGACCCGTTTACTATTCAAAGCATCCATCAGCACCAAGTTTTGAGTGCGTTACATTGAGTTTTACCGTAAAACGTGACTTTTCACCCAAAAAAAAAAAGTCGTTTCCCAGCAATCATTTTTGCGTAGGGTGACTTAGTTTGATGTACAGAATGCTTGGTTGACGGTTTCGTGAAGGGTCCGTTTACACCCTGTATGCACACAAAAAATCAATTGACGATTATTTTTCTACCCTCAAATTGCAAATCTGTCATGTATGACATTAATGTGATGTAATAAAATCCCGGCTCAAATCTTCGTGTCACGTATAAGGGTGCCAGTTTTCATGGGACGTTGCTCCCGAAAGAGATATGAATGCGGTTGTACCCTTAAAGGATGTAATGTGATTTAGAGGAAATATGGTTATTTCAAAGAATTTGGCATCCCTAAGGAGGTACGGAATGAAGAGATCTGATGATAGACGTATTGGACGAAAAAACTTTTGCTGAAATTATTGCCCGGTTGGTGGCAAAAGGCTCGCCCCCTGTACATAGGACTTAAAAAAACAACTGGCGAAATGTGGTTGCACTTGTAAAGTATACCTCTGCCTAACCCTTCCGGGATTACAAGGCGTGACGTTATGTGTTCTTTTAATGCAGCTTTTATTACCTTTTTAACACACATACGGACACAGTGCTTACTAGTCATTGTCCATAACTATGTTAATCTGTCTGTGTTACGCACATTCGCTTACACAACGCTTAAATAATTCATGAAATCTCCGTCGAAAGCACGAACAGCTGCTTCGTTCTATTGGATTATGATGTATCTTGTTAGGAGCAACATTCTGTAAACATAGTATGTTGTATGTGTGTGAGGTCGTTTATATGTAGATCTACGTGTTAAGGCACGCGAGACATACTAATAAGAGGGCATGTGTTGTAAGGCTCGTAGTGGGCTTTACTGCTCTTGATAAAAGTTCCAAACAAAATTTAAACCAAGTATCATGAACACACAGCCTTTTTTTTCGGATGGGAATTCATCAAGTGACCCCCCTCCCCCGTTCTGGGTGGAGTGGAAGGGAGTGTCAGACTTTTACTGACTAAAACCCATCCATGTTCCTTCTTTGCCCTTTGTGTTCCAGGGCCGCGGTATCTCTTTCGAACAGTCTCGTAGCCCCGGCAGGATGAACACACAGCCTTAGGGTGATAAAACAATAATGAGGTTGACTAAACCAACGTAAACTAGGACTTGTATACGGAGAAAAATTATACGTATTTTTGCATGAAACGGTTATAAGGTTGATGGGTTGAACGCATGGCTAAAAACATAACTCTCCTTTTGGGCTTCGCTGCAGTCGGTTAAAAAGAAGGTGACTACTCAGATGAGGAGTAAAGAAGTGATGCTGCACCGGCCCCAAATAAATTGGGATACAGGCTGGAGAATGATGACACTGGTTATAAATTGGATTTTTGTTCGTAAAATAATAGAGTAATGGATGGAAGGTCTGCGAGGAGCTCGTGCCTAAATAATAACAGCTGCTTGGGTCTATCATTACGTTAAGTCGTGCTTACCTAGGTTGATCTGTAGATGGTAGACCACCCATTACATATCGAGTTTCCTCCGTGTCTCGGAAAGCACCTTAAGCTGTTGGTCCCGGCTGTCATTTGTAGATGGTTGACAGTCGTTACAGCTGGTAAGTGGCCCGAAAGTCTGACAACCAGTCTTACCAAGAGGTATCATATTACCCAGTACTAACTTGGTTGTGGAGGTTAGATAGGCAGTCGCTCCATGTAAAATACTGGTATTCAGTTGCATCCGGTTAGACTGGAAGCCGACCCCAACATAGTTTGGAAAAAGGCTAGCAGATGATGGATGGAAGGTCTTTAAGAAGTGTGAACATTATAAAAAGATAATTAAAATAACATCACGCCTGTAATACCCGAAGGGTTAGGCAGAGGTGTACCTAATAGGGTGCCTATTGAAACAGATAAATAACTCAGAAAAACCACGACATATCTATAAGATATGATGTCCATCTACGATGACCTCAGGAAACTATATAGAAAGAAAGAAAATTCATTTATTTGGCTTATGCCACAAGTGCACACAATATAAAACAAAAATAATATAAGACAAAAAAAAACTTTAAACTAAATAAAAAAATAACACTGTGTGCTTCGCGGCTGCGCCAAATAGGCCCAGTTCAGCAAAATGCCGGGCAACTAGTGTCTGACGCTGGTTTTCAACTGGACCTGGATTAGAGAGGTTACGGATGTAAAACAGTTATATGCTTTTATGTGTTGTATCAATGGTGATGGTGAAAAAGTTATTTAAATATGTATTATAGGTGTGTACAAAAAATAAATAAACATACCATAAACTATTAGTAAATAAACTTGTAGTTTATTTTACAAATACGAAACTATATAATAGTATCGTATACGAAACATGATTGTATATCCTTTACTAAAGCGGTATTGCCCTGTAATTGAGTTGCAAAGGTCAGCTCTCGGTCAAACGTAGTGACTGCCGTTTAATCTATTTATAGAGGACCTCTGTCGGAACTATAGTGGAAGTAATGAAATGAAAAATACTCTGTGAAAGGGATTACACCGTGTATTTTATTCAAAATCAAAATATTTTATTTCAGATAGGCCTAGACGGGCACTTATAAAACGTCGATAAAAAGTTGCACGGTTCAAATCATTTGGTATTACAATATTATCATGGTTACAGCATTTGTATATAAGTATGGGGGGACAGCGTAGGCCCAACAATAAGTTGTTGTTTACTACAAAAGATGTAAAAAAAGATACAAAGTTAACAAAAGTTAACAAGCAGCTGGAAATCTATAAAGCCTTCAATGAATATATAATAAGGGTCAAAATATTGAAGGTCAATTTTTGGGGTTCCGTACCTCAGTCGGCAAAAACGGAACCCTTATAGGATCACTTTTTCCGTCTATCCATCTGTCCTCTGTCAAGACCCTTTTTTCAGGAACGCGTAGAGCTATCAATCTGAAATTGATATCAAATATTCAAGTCTGCTACTCCTTACAGCAGTGACCTGAAAAATCAAACTTTCAAGTCAATGCGATCAAAAGACATGACCGTTTGTGTCGCATATTTTGCGATTTCACAAGGGAATCAAAACCTATAGGGTACTAGGAAGAAAAAATATGAAAACCGTAAATAAGTAGTTTAATAACAAAATACAAGTTTAAAATACGGAACCTCGGTGCGCGAGTCCAATTCGCACTTGGTCGGTTTTTTTTAAGATGATGTTCCCATTGTGACAAAATCTTTAACCTTCAATATTACACGATTATAGACCCTAATGACAGGTATACCCCCTTCATTATCATCAGACTAGCCTGTACTATGTTGGGATCGGCTTCCAGTCTTACCGGATGCTGCTGAATATGACCCCTCCCGCTCTGAGCGGAGTGGAAGGGAGTGTCAGACTCGTACTGACTAAAACCCATCCATGTTCCTTCTTTGCCCTTTGTGTTCCATGGCCGCGGTATCTCTTTCGAACAGTCCTGCAACCATTCGTTTACCCCCTATTTTTATTTTTTTTAATGTTTTATTACATTGCAATAGCTAGAAGCAAAAAATACCCAAGTTATTGATATTGACGAATTTTCACGCATTTCTGAACAATCATTGGTACTGCTTAGCCCTTATAGATAAAATCAGCGTAAAAACCTTCGGACATCTAAAAATATCGGAATTGAACCGGATATACGGGCTTCAGCCGGATAATTCGTTATATCCATCCAGTACTAGGGAGCATTGGAGACGCCGGGATATTCGTCTTTATGAGTGACTTCTACGACAGATTTGCGTATGATATACGGACATGAAAGATATCAGTTAAAACCTATTTCTCTTTTATAGATAAATCGTTATTTTAGAGCAGCTAGTGGCTAAATAATAACAGCTGCTCGGGTCGATATTCAGGTTAAGCCGCGCTTGCCTAGGTTGGTCTGGGTGGATGGATGACCGCCCATGACATGCATTTCCTGCGCGCCTCGGAAAGCACGTTAAGCCGTTGGTCCCGGCTGTAAAATGTAGATCTTTGACAGTCGTTAAGTAGTCAGTGGCCCGAAAGTCTGACAACCAGTCTTACCAATCGTATCGTATCGAGGTATCGTGGGTATCGTATTACCGAGTACTAACTGGATTGTGGAGGTCAGATAGGCAGTCGCTCCATGTAAAATACTGGTATTCAGCTGTATCTGGTTAGAATGGAAGCCGACCCCAATGCACGGTGGTTCACGCGCCCTACAAGCGCGGTCATAAATACCTTACTTTATTTAATTTGTTAAATGGGTTTTTTTCTGAAGGGTAAATAATAAAAAATACTTCACTAATGTACATTAATGCTTTATTTACATAATTTAATACATTATATACAATAAACTGTACAATATGTACTGTTTAATATAAATTTAAATCGTCAATATTTGAGATTTATTCTCACTCGTTCGGAAATACATCTGAATATGATATTAACGCTGTTCATGAAGGGGTTATCATTAAATATGTATTATTTTATATATTATACATATTATGTACAACAAAAGGCAAGAAAACTAAAACTACAATTTATTTACAAACGTCATCATAACCACAAATAAGTTAAATAACTACAACAACCAATCTAATTTCAATTTAAACTAAATTCTTAATAAATCTAAAACCTGCCTCGACATAACGCTCCGCGTTCGCAAGATGGTCTGGGCTGGTTCGCGATTTCTTGAATGCACTTCTCATTACCCCTTACTAATTCGACACATTCAATTTCATTTAACCAATCTGAGTACTTATGCAAAAATTTTGATTTACTTCTAGAGACAATTTTCCAAAATCTATCAAGACTTTTACATAAATTGAGTATCTTACTATCTAAGTTCCTAATGTCTACATTTTCGACCTCATCCAGTGAAGCTAGAATAGTTTCCAACACGTGTTGATGTTTCAGAGGAACAGTTCCATTTATGGCAGACCAAATCTCAAAGAAATGCGTCCTTGAGAAAGAACATTTAATCAAAGTATCTGATTTTTTAAAATTAATATTTTACGTATGTTTCGTAGACCGTGCTACGCCAGAGCCTACGCAGTCGTAGAGGCTATATAGCAACTAAATGAGCAAAAGGGCGCAAAACAACCATTTATATTTTCAAAATAGATAGTGCAATCTTTAATATAAGATATGTGAGAGTATTTGATTATGGTTGCAATTTTTTGTAGGTCTATGTGAAGTCAACTATAAGATACATATTTGGTAGAAATACTGTGTGGTGTAGCACGTAAAAATACGTCATAATAAGTAAAATAAAACTTAAAAATATAACTAATTAGTATTAACATACCTTGATCTTGGAAATCCATGTCACAAACACCACTCTAAAACAATGCAATTCTGAGAATTCACAGTTACACAAATAGTAGTGCTAATGAGTTACTGATAAAGCGAGCGCAACGTAAAGATGTGTTCACTTCGGAGGTAGAAAAATAAGTGATAATTAGGTAAAATGGGTGACATTTTCATACTTTAGGGTAGCTTGTTTATCGGTAAATCTTTATAGATAATTAAATTGGGGGTAATTGATGATGAAACTTTTGCATTTATGACCTAAGGCGGAACCACCGTGCAATGTACTCGTAGTTGGGAAAAGGCTGATGATGATGGTAATATCGTTATTTCGTGATTGTTTGGTCATTAGCATAGACATTATTTATTTATTTATTTAAAGTTCATTTACAAAAGTGGTACATAGGTGGACTTAATGCCACAAGGCATTCTCTACCAGACAACCTTTGGGTCAAATAGGACAGCATTGTGATAGAGTACAAAAAATAAATAAGAAAATACCATTTTGTAAACATATATTGATATATATAAATAGGTACATACTTATACACATATATACAAATAAAATGAAATAAACTAATATATATTATAACTATAATACATACAAATAGTTCAAAATACGAGATTCCTTATAATTATTACTATGACTACTAATGACTAGCTAGTGAGCAATTTAGTCTGAATTCAACACATTCAACTTAAACATTACTGTGTGATAAAAGGCGTGATTTAAAATTAATTTTAATGAATAGCTCGTTGGCTAGTAGTCAAGCGCAGCAGTGGTGGCAAGCGCTAAGTTAACATGAGGTTCTGATTCCCAGATCAGGCATAGTGGGTGATGCATGGAGTCTGGTTTTGTGCCACTTCGATGACAATAGGCTCGCACCCTATCACAAGGGACTTAAACATAATATAGCAAAATGTAAATCTATAATGGTACGCCTCTGCCTAAAGAGAAAACAGACGTTAACAGAAGTTATGATAATGTATCTTCATATATGCGTAAGCAGAGTCTTCTGCTAAATTTAGAATTTAATGTCGGTTTTAAGGTTCTATTTTGAGCTGAAATAGAGCAATCTTATAATTTATTCGTTAATTCAATTTATAATAAGGTTATTCTGTACATTACATACAAAGTACAAATACCTAGATCTAAAATAATAATTCAAAAATTAAAGACTAAGAGTAAATACACTACATATATACAACGACGACAATAGGACACTTAGGCGTCTAAGTACTCCTCCGCATCGCTGTCATCTGGAGTCGTGCCCAGAAGACTGGCAGCATTGCCACGTTGAATGGCTGTGCTTATTCTTTGGCCAAAGAAAGAGCCCTCTGGTATCTTATAATTTAATTTTGTATCGTTATGTTATTTAATTTTATAACTCGGAAACAAAATTATCATTTTCTGAACAGTGTCACTTGGGGACTACAGAAAAACAAACGTGTGTTGTGACAATGTTCGACAAACATTTTACTATACGCAAAAATAAAGAGTGGAAGGGACACTGACGCACAAACGGGTAACCACGTACTCAGTACATTTTTTCCTTTTTTTTTAATTCCCGATGAAAAATTTCGGAATGATGTACCGAATACGTTATAACCGTTCGTACGTCGATGTCCCTTGCACCCTGTATATAGGCTGATTGGTAATAATTGGTGACCGATACTTAAACACGTGACTGTACTCATAATAACAAACAACTTTCCCAAAGAAACATTTTTTTATACACATACGTGTGCTTTATCACAATAGCCGTATGAAATTCGCGTGCGCGCCTATTACCTATCAGCTGTTAGCCGCGTGACGCCGTTCTGTCTCATTACTAGCATACCGTGCAACAGTGGGTAGGCAGAGCACCCGCGCGGCTCGCAAGCCCGCTCCGTACGTATATAAGTATCGATCACCAGTCACCCTATGTTTTATTAAACCTGTCTACATGTTGGAATTTCTGCACGTCATCCTTTGAAGCAGTGTGTCCATTGACTTTCAATTGTAGTCTGGCTCTGCGCCAAGCGTCGCGATCACAATCATTATTGTTCTTCTAAAGTATAATAAAATCTTAAGTGTGTTGTGTTTGTTTCTGTCGATCCCCTATCATCATCATCTTGATGGTTCTGATGTTATTAGAGGTTACTGACCCTTTTATTTTTCTTTTGGAAAAAAATATTTTACTGTCATTTGCCAATTTTAACTGCCTTGTTGGTCTAATGGTCGGAAGCGCGACTGCTGAGCATGATGTTCTGAGTTCGATTCTCGGGTCGGCAAGTGCTCTTGGGTTTTTCCAACAGGAATTTCTCAATAGCAGCCACTGAGTCTCGATTTAAATTAACTGGCGAAATGTGGGTGTACAATTAGGTACACCTCTGCCTAACCCTTCGGGGATTACAGGCGTGATGTTATGTTATGTCATTGGCCAATAGGTTTTGTAATTTTAGTTTTGATAGGTGTTTGGATACAGCAGATCTTTGGTTGGAGAACTCGTATTTTTTGCTAATTGCAGAAAAAGGAGATCTTCATCATGAACTGTCTGGCCTGTTCCCAATTCTATTGAGGTCGAAATCCAGTCTAATCGGTTGCACCCAAACACCAGTGTTCAACAAGGTGTGATTGCGGCCTATCTGAACTCCACAAATCAGTTACTAAATAACCTTCTAAAAAAAATCTAGTAAAAAATCTGGTCATCAGCCACCTGGCCTTTTCCCAACTATGTTGGGGTTGGCTTCCAGTCCAACAATATTTTACATGGAGCGACTATCCCTATGTATCTGACCTCCACAACCCAGTTAGTATTGTTGTTGTTGTTTTGTGTATTTTATCTATGGACCCCAGTTGCCTGACAATAAAATGATTGATTGATTAGGTTATACGATACCCCTTGGTAAGACTGGTTGTCAGACTTTCGGGCCACTGACAACCTGTAACGACTGTCAAAGGTCTACAATTGACAGCCGGGGCCAACGGCTTAACGTGCTTTCCGAGGCACGGAGGAAAGTTGGTATGTAATGGGTGGTCACCCATCCACCGACCAACCCAGGCAAGCGCGGCTTAACCTTCAGATCGACCCGAGTGACTGTAATTATTTAGCCACGAGCTCCACTTTGAGTAAGACAAAATCTGGTACTCAAGGTCCACGTAATTTATTAAGACACTTCCTCAAATTCCGAAAGAAGATTTATTTCTCATGACCCATCTTAGATTTTACAAACAGGCACTCAAAAGTTCATCACAAATTAATGTATTCAAATTCATTTTCCTTTGACAGATCAGATACATTTGCCTTTAAAAATGTATTGACAACAGATGGGGTTGAATTTTTGAAGGGTTCAAGATGGGGTCCTTTGGGGGTCGTTAGAAATACAAGGTAAGGCGGAAAAGGGAACGGTTTGAGTGGCTTAAAATGTTTCAGGTATTTGTAGGTAGGTAGCTTCGAATCATCTCGGTAGTCTTCATTGGATCAATTTTCACGACTCTCAAAAAAGAAAAGATAGTATTCTATAAAGATATGATGAGATTTTAGAGTACTGTCTTTCCTTTTTCGTGTGGTCAATGCCTAACCTGGTGTAGAGTTTTATGCCGGTCATGGGCTTCTGACTTGGCTTTACATGCCGTCGAGAAATATCTGTCAGGCATGCTGGTTTCCTCACGATGTTTTCCTTCACCGAAGCAAGTGATAGTTATACAGTACGGACGAAAAATCAGAGGCACTTGCCTTGGCAGTCCAGCGGTCACGCCACTAGGCTATCACTGCTGATTTTAGAGTACATCTTCTTCTTTCTTTCTATATATTTATTTATGGATATTACGTTAACTAAGGAGCTCAATTAAGGATAAGTGCATTAGTTTACAAAGGGAAAACTTTAAAATATTAAGATCAACAGCTTTTTGAATAATTTCAAACTTTAGACCCATTTAAACACTATCTGAAAAAAAGTTTCCAGTAATGTTAATTTTATATTCTTTTGAAAGCACATTAACATGCAAAACAGAAATATTTACTTGCTAACAACAGATTGTTTTTGGCCAAAGAACAATTAGGGTCCTCTTCATCTGCTCGCAGACGTTGCAAAAGAGTTTTTGTTAAAATACTATTTGGTCTACTGAAGCATAAAATTCTTATTTACATTATTTACAAACTGAAATTTATAGATGTATGTACAAGTATCAAAAGGGGAAAAGAATGATAGGGCGTCATAAAATTCGTCCAAATCGCTGTCAATAGCAGAAGGCTTGGCAGATGATGATAATGATCTTCTGGTAGCATCGTCATCATCAGCAGCTGCCAATACAAGTATATCGTGTCAAACTTGGCTATCGTTTTACTATGAAGGGTGTAAAAAGACCCTTAACGGAGCCGAAAGGTACTTATTCTCCCCACCATTGCTATCATTTTTTTGTTCTGGACCATACCAGGGAACCTTCTAGTTACGGAGATATTGGAGGTCAAAGTTCCAATTTTTTCACATTTTTTTTAAATACTACTTTTTAAGGTTTAAACTTTACTTTAATTACCTCCATGACCCGTTTACTATTCAAAGCATCCATCAGCACCAAAGAAGAATGGCAGGAGCTTAAGCAATCTGGGGACCACACTTAGAGCTCGCGTACATTCGTAAAAATACTCCCAAAAGATAGGTCTCAGTCAAATTAAGATAAAAGGTAATCACAGCATATTTTTATAATATTGGATTTGGCTAGAATAACATAATTTATAAACCCACTTGTCGCGTGGGTAAAATGAGAACTAATGCCGCCATCTTATTTTTCAATACATTTTACAAGTGTTTAGCAAGAGCGCTCTCCTGTCAACCTCAATGGAGCTTCAAAAGATCCATGTAACACTGTAGGATAGACAATTACGTCAGCCGTAATGTCAGTCAAAAATATTTTCATTATTATACATCCAAAATACCTTATACTTTATTACAAGGACGTAGAATTTAAGGACTGTCTAGGTATTTAGCCTGCGGAGCCCGCACTTGCACAACCCATCACAATCACATTGTCTTATGATTTTGCGGCTTATTCTTTAATGGCGCAATTACACTAATCGAAAAACAAACAATGAAGCTGGACGAGTCTGCCCGAAGACGGACGTACTCGACGGCGTTCTTTTACACTTGGTTGTTTGACGAATTCCATGGGCAATCGAATTTGGGCGAACGACGCATATCTATATTTTAATGATCAAGACAGAAAAGTGACAATATTTATGACATTTATGACATATTCTGTTTTCATAGATGACATAGCTTTGAATGTTGCCATTTAAGCTAAATTCTCCAAAAAAACGTTACGTACGTACTTTACATTTTTAATATCAGCATCATTACTAATTAATCATTTATTTAGTAACATGATAATTTAGTATCATAAAACTTGTTGCGAATCGAATAAGAGGCTGACTTAGAAGCAAAGAAAACATGTGTTTCCAAAGATAGGAGGAGTCTTAATCAAAATGGCTTAGATTAGATGAGACAAAACAGATAAAATATCGCAGCAATGTAAACGGCTTGTCTTATAATACTAGGTAGCAAACGTCTCATATGGTACTCACTATTACTACCAGCAAAATCATTAATTAGTATTATTATAGAAATTCCATTTTCTGTTGAATATGGTAACTCCATTGCTTCCGTCACTATTTCTACGTTTCGATATTACAAATGATTGCGTTTAGATGTTCAGATTTAGTAAAATATTTGTTTCTTCTTTTTTTACTTTGTGCAGCTTAGTAAAAAAAAGATATTACGTGGAAAGAAAAGCCCCGTAATTGCTTCATATAATGTACATACTTTCATTGATGAACGCTTCTGAAATTAACTGGGCTCTAAAAAACCAATCTTCTTTAGAGTGCGTTACATTGAGTTTTACCGTAAAACGTGATTTTTCACCCCAAAAAAAAGTCGTTTCCCAGCAATGATTTTTGCGTAGGGTGACTTAGTTTGATGTACATAATGCTTGGTTGACGGCTTCGTGAAGCACACACAGTACACCCTGTATAACTAGATACAGATATGTGATCACATTTTCTCTATGATATTTCTTCTGACAGGCGCTCTATGATATCTTAAATCTCTTTGTTTGGGAGCATTTTATTGAAAGCATTGATCCCGAATCTCATTTACATAGCACTGAATATGTAAAGCCCAATCAAGATATGAATTTCAGTAAAGGTGCCTACAGATTTGCCTTTTGGTGTTGTTTGATAAGTTTTTCAGTTTTGATTGATTTTGTCTTTACTTAATGTCATCTCTCAATGATCGATAAATATCAAGGCTAAAACCGAGGGCTGCGGGACTGTTCGAAAGAACATAAAGGGCAAAGAAGGAACATGGATGGGCTTTAGTCAGTGAAAACTAAAAATAGTGAAAACTACTCCTCCCACTCCGCCCAGAGCGGGTTCCCTATGTGAGTTCGAAATACTATTCTGCGAAAATTGTTACATCGATGACTATACACCGATGCCTTGTTAATGCGACGTTATGTTTTAACTACGCCTTTTTTCTTCGATGTTTCTTTATATCGATAACCTTACATCGAACCCTTGTTTCGTCGACGTTTGTTTGTTCGATGTAACGTTACTTCGAAAATATTTTGTCAAAACATTTTTCTTTGAAATAAATGGTACATTCAGGAATCGATGGGAACCATAAATAAAATAACTGTTTCGTAAAATAACCTTTTAGTAATCAAATAATGTCTGCTTACATAATAACATGCTGCATTATGGTAAAATAATTTTCACTACAACTCTTAGGTAAATTTTAGTGAAAATTATTTAAAAAACGCAAGATACATTTTGAGGCAAAAAGTCAAACAAATGCTAATATAAAGTAAAAATAACCTTTAGGTAACAAAATAATTCTCTACTTATCAGGTATACAAAACGTCAATTAAATGCTAAACCCATAGTATAATTTATAACAATTCCTTCTGGAAACAAAGTACTTCTACGCTAATCCGAGTTTTAAAAATCAATATTAACTAATAGATGTGCTTACAATTCTGTGATATGGGCTATAGCACGTAAAAAATCCATGGTCTCCATGTTCTCTCTTTTTTCACAAATTTTCTGAATCGTATCCGATCGCATCTTGCGGTTTTTTTTCGGCGGGGTCTTTTCAATTTCCGCTTGTGACCTTTCTATAGCATGATTAGTGCTAGCTTGTTCTTTCATCAATTTTCTAATCGTTGCGTAAACCCCGTAGCGGTTGTTATTTAATATATCGTTCCACCGACGGTGCCATGCTTCGATACTATTTTGTGTTCTAGGTAGCCTCAGTTCGTTCTGTCTATAAACTGACCAAAGCTGTGGTGGAAATAAAGGTGGACTTCTTGTAATGACCACTTTTGTCCCTTCGATGCGCGATTGAGGTCTTCCGAGGACATAATACATTTCAAACCATTCCGTTATTGGCTCTGCTTCTTCGGGTAGTACTAGTAGCTTCAACAAGTTAAATGCTGCTGGGATTTGCTCGGCCGGCAGATATGCTAAAGCAATTAATTGGCGTATTTTAAGAGAAAAGTCGCTGTCTGTTCCATATTTTACTGCCAAGCCACTTTTTTGAATATGGCGCCACAAGTTTTGTGCCATGTGGAAAAAGCATGCATGATGATTTGCATTTGGAAACTGAATACGGATTACATTGATCATTGCAATTTCAAAATCTGTTAATATGTGCTGTGGATTCAGTTCCAATTCGAATTCTGCAGCATATGATTTCAACTCTCGTAAAAAAACGAGGTAACTATCTTCGTTCTTGTCAGCCAACAGACAGTATACAACTGGTATTATCCTCCTAGTATCATAATTATGTCCAACTACAGCGTGTATAGAATATAGTTGTGTAAAAATCCGAGGACAAGTCCTGAAAGTTCCGTCCATCAACCAAATGAGCGAGTTGCGTAGAACTCTCAAATTTGTTTTGGTACAAAATATAAGTAGCCGGTTATTGTTATTTACACCATACTTGACGTCCCGTGCTAAGAACTGTTCACCGTTCACTGCCTTATATTCTGTTGGAATACTTATTTCCTCCAAGGTAGAAGGTTCTTTAGGTGTTGCTGCTTTTCTTGCACGATGAACTATTTGCCGCAAAGCATTTTTATTTGGCAGAAAACAAGCACTAGTACTTGGTACATTTTCCAATGAATTTTGGATTATCTGCGCAGGCTTGTCTGCAGTAGTCAACGCAGACTGTTTAATATCATTTTTCAATGATACTGAATGTAGCAACGATGAATTTGGAGAATGCGAATGTTCACTCATTGATTTAATGATTGAATAAGAGTTACCTTCACTGAACGCCGTAGTCAATGTACTTTTGCATTGTTTCCCTTGCTTTTCAATACAACACCAATAGTATTTATCATCGGCCTTTTTGTTAACACAGAACTCGTACCCATCAATGATAATGACGTCATTTCCGCGTTTCGACTTTAAAACATTCATTAAACTAGCCATAGTGACTATAATTAAATGTTCCTAATAGATAATACTTTATTAATTACAGTATCCGTAGCCGTAGTATCCGAATGACTGATGTCATGATGTCAATTCATGAAAGTAGGTGCCTACTAAAAAGTCTATTCTTATATTTTTAAATCCCCAAAGCCAAAAAAAATGGAACTATGCTATATTTTACAAAACTAAGTTACTTCAACGGCTTACTTGTCCAACTTTGAGGTTGGCAAGGCTTTACTTGTGTTAGATCCATAGTATGAGTTTTTCTATTTAACCAATCATTATAACAACATTTTTATTAAAAGAAATAACTCCAAACTGCAACAAACAACCTTTGTAAATCAATATCTCGTTGACCAAATATTTTCGAAGTAACGTTACATCGAACAAACAAACGTCGAAGAAACAAGGGTTCGATGTAAGGTTATCGATATAAAGAAACATCGAAGAAAAAAGGCGTAGTTAAAACATAACGTCGCATTAACAAGGCATCGGTGTATAGTCATCGATGTAACAATTTTCGCAGAATAGTATTTCGAACTCACATAGGGAACCCGCCCAGAGCGGGGGGTTATTTGATGATTTCCCATCCAAACAAAAAAAAGGCCAAAACCGAGCGTTATTTTGTTGATTTATCAATCGAAAAGAGCGATTTATAGTGACGTCCAACAAAAAAGGCGATTTCAAACGACTTACTAACATATCTTCTTACACAATTTACTCGATTTTGTTTGATCACACGATTTTATCGTCAAAAATTGAGCAATTCTGTAGGCACCTTTAGTCAATTTCACGAGAATTAGCCTAAAATAATATTGAAACAGAGTTTAATCGTTCCAGTCTCACTTTAGGCCTCCAATCTAAGTTACTGAGACTAAAATAGTAATTAAACCGCCTATAAAGGCATTACTCCACTGCCACCACGGCTTGGCAAAGCTACGCACCTATACGTAGCTTCACTTTGTATGGAAATACTAGCTTTTGCCCGCGGCTTCGCTCGCGTTAATTTAGAATTTGACAATCAATTCGGGTTGTACTCTGCTTATAATAATATATTTCAATCATGATTCGAAAAACACGTGGCGCCATCTATTAGCATAAGAACGTTATAGTTGTTTTCTTCGGGAACAGTACTTTTTTTCGGTATAAAAGGTACCCTATGTCCGTTTCTGAACACCTGACAACGTATATGCAAAGTTTCAGGATGATCGGTTCAGTGGTTTAGGCCTGAAAAGGTAACAAACAAACTTACTTTCGCATTTATAAAATGAGTAAGTACGTAAGGCTTGATCGACAACAGCTACCCACGGCCACGCTACGCACTAATACGTGACTTGTAAACAAATTAACCGCGCCGCTAACGTGGAAAACCTCTCTGTAAGAAGCACTAATGGGTGTAAAAGTATCCCTAACGAAGTCGAAAGGCAGTTTTTTCCCTGTCATTGCGATAATTTGTTTTGTTCTCGTCCATACCTGGGAACCTTCTAGTTGTAGTTTTATTGGGGGTCAAAGTTTCAAGTTTTCACGAGTTTTTTTTTAAACTCAATTAACTTTACTTTCATTACTCCACAACCCCCGTACAATTCAATGTATCCTTCAGCACAATATTTTGAGTGCATTACAATGAGTCCTACTTTAAAATGTGACTTTTACCCCAAAAAAAAAGTCGTTTCCCAACAATAATGTTTGCGTAAAGTTACGTCGTGAAGGATCCGTTTACACCTTGCACTGAGCTCTGTTCGAAAGTGATTTTCTCCTGCTGTACCGATTGTAATTTTATTTTGATACAAACAGTATTATACTTGCCTCATATAGGTGCTTGTGACTGTGCATACATCCTACGCAGCAGTGGACGGTCGACTTTATTCTATTGGAAAATGGATTAGCCATAAAGCTGCGCTGATTTTATAGCGTGTAGTAAGTAAAGTTTACGACGGTTTCAAAGTAAAGTTATTAGCGGGAAGCTAAGACGTAAATGTAAGACAAAATGTATCTTTTAATGACAGGGCATTACAAGTAAATAACTGTTTATTGTGTTATATCAATTGTTCCGGGCAAAGGGATTTAAAAGACTCATAGAGCGAACATTGGGAATATTTTCACACAAAAATTTTGATCTCGAAAATTTTCGATTTTGACACACGAATGCTACCTGACAAGCGGGCGTATGACACTAGACAGTCCGACTTGTTACTAAGTAGTAACAAGTTTTGGATTACAATTTTCTTCGTCTTGTCCCGTCTATCGCTCGTAAATATTTGAATGTCTTTGGTTTCAGGTTTGTTTTGATATGAATTTGCTTTCTTCCGTCTTCTGCTTAGAGTTAAAGATTTCTATAGGTTCCCTTAAAACTACATAACCTAATAATCCCCGAAGGGTTAGGCAGAGATGTACCTTACAAGTACACCCACATTTCGCAAGTTATGTTTAAGTCCCATGTAATAACGGGCGAGCCTATTTCCATAAATCGGGTACAAATCTAGTTCTCTGTGGCTGCTACTGAGAGATTTCTGATGGAAAAACCCAATAACACCTTGCCCGACCCGGGAATCGTACTGTTACATCCCTAGAATGCACCCTTAAGTGCTTAGTCAGCACCGCATCATCATTCCTTTCTAGACTTAGTGCATTGGTCAGACAATAGCGCCAGTTCGGGTTGAGACTCCTTCCGGATAGGTCGCAAGTCAGAATATTAACCAAATTTCCTCTTTTAATACTGTAATTGTGCCTTTCACTAAATATAATTAATTAACCTTCGATAATCGTTTTTTTTAAAAAAGGTATTTCTAAAGTGTGTCCTAACATTGGTGGCAGCGGCAAGGGATATTATATCCCGTGGAACGTCTCGCGAAGTGTAATCCAGTGAAAGTGTCCTTGTGCCAAGTGTATCTTGTGTGCTTCATCATCCTGTGACCCGAACTCAACGCGACCTATCTGCGGCCTTAGAGAGGCCAATCCTGGCTGAAATAGGCCAACTCCAGTGGCCTACGAGAGGCTAACTCCAGCTCAAAAGAGGCCAAATCCAGAGCCCTTTTGAGTTTCATCCAAGTCGTCACCTGTCTTCTGTGCAGTGGTATTGAGCAGCGCGCTGCAAGCGCATTCTACGGACCTGCTCGTATCCAGCATCGACCAGGATCAGACGTCCTCCGTGTTCCCGCAAAATGAAGTGTTTTTGTGTCCTGTGAGTCAGTTCAGTGCTCTTAATTTTAATTCTATTTATAGATTTGCCTTATTAAGAAATCATATTAGTAACTTAATATTCCTGTTACTTCTTATTTGTTGATATAACACTGTGTGTGTCCAGACCGTAGTTTAATCATCCTTCGCACACGTATTCGGTTACTTAGTACTCGGAATACTGATAAGCCGTGTAGAACCAGTTGGCAAAAGTTTTAATCTAGAGACCATAGTTATTGTATTTTATTCCACAGCAAGCTATTTTAGTTACATAAAATGACTAAAGCAGATTCAAAGAAAGAACTTAAAGAGTTAAGAGATGAGGAAATACCCCTTAGTGTTATCTTAAAATTTATTAAGCCATTCGATGGTTCTAGAGAAAAATTAAATGCTTTCCTAGTAAATTGCGATAATGCGATATCCTTATCATCTTCATCTCAGGAAGACATTGTCTTCAGATATATTATCAGCCAACTAGATGGCAAAGCGCAAAGCGCATGTTCTATCAAGGACTTTGACAACTGGCCTTCTCTCAAAGAATTTTTGAAAAACCAATTCGGTGAGAGAAAGCACTATGCCCATTTACTTACCGAGCTTCAAGAGTGTCATCAAACTAACCAGGAGACGGTCAGCCAATTTCACCTGCGAGTCGAAACTTGCTTATCCAAGTTACTTACAGAAGTAACAATTTCCAATACCAAGAAAAGTGAACTTGTTGGTAGAGTGGCTGCGATGGAGGATTTAGCGCTTCATACTTTTAACATAGGGTTACATCCTCGTATAGCAAACATTGTAAGATGTAGAGATCCCAAAAACTTGAACGAGGCTGTCAACTATGCAATCTCTGAAGAAAAGATTCAGCAATATGCATACAAACAAAATGTTCATTATAAGAAAGATAATAATAGACCTTCACCTAAGCCACATCTACCTAATAATTATAACAATCACCCTTCTTCCTCTAGAGATTCGTCGGTATGCAGATACTGCAAGAAGGAAGGCCATACTTTAGCCGAATGTAAATTGCGCGAATATAATAATAAAAAATATAACAATAAATTCAATTCTCCCGCGCAACAATATTCTTCTAAGCCTAAGAATCCTCATGTTAACTTCGTGAACGACGAAGAAAACTCCCCTATAAATGATTTAGAATCTGATCAGGACAATTTAAATTACTAAACGTCTCGATAGGGTGTCGCACGAGACGAACTTTAAAAGACGACGCCATTAATCCTATATTATCCAAGAACCATTTATCCTCTAGAGCTATACGACAGGGTAACCAGCCCCAAAATGGCAGCTCTCATAATGTCACGCGACAGGGTAACCAGCCCCAAACTGAAGACATTCTCCCTAGAGCTATACGACAGGGTAACCAGCCCCAAAATGGCAGCTCTCATAATGTCACGCGACAGGGTAACCAGCCCCAAACAGAAGACATTTCCAATCCTCTTCAATCCATGTGTATCCCTGAAAAAGAAAAAAAGGACGATTATAAAGTATACGAAATAAATACTAATCTAAAAACATACTTACCCTATATAGTCGCCCAGTCATCTGTCAGCAAGGAACCACTTACCCTTTTGATAGATACTGGAGCTTCCTTGTGTATCTTAAAAAAATCATGTCTATCCAAAATCCCTGAATTAGGGGTTGACATTGTCAAAATAAAAGGTATTGACTCAAAAGACCCGATTACGAGTCACGGTGACCTTACCCTCGACTTAAGTCTATCCCCTGGATTCATAGTATTACACAAATTCCACCTCTTTGATAACTTAAGCTTTCCCTATGATGGTATTATAGGTAATGACCTATTCATTAAAAGCGGCTGCCGAATAAACTACGATTCAGGTACGCTGGAAATCGCACACCATCATATAAAGTTGTCATTCAACCATCCGTCTTACATAATAGAACCACGAACCGAAACCATCATAGAATGTTCAGTGAAAAATCCAGAAGTTAAGGAAGGTATAATCTTAGACCAACATATTTCTAATAAATTGTTAATAGCTAATTCGATCGTGAAAATAAAAAGTAATAATCGAATTAATGTATCGATCCTGAACGTATCCGAAAAACCTATTTCAATAAACCCTAACCTTTCTTTAACTTTAATACCAATAACTAAAAATGAAATATGCTTATCTCAACCTAACACCAATTGTTATGAGAGAACAAACGAGGTCCTTAAACAGCTACGAACTTCCCATTTAAACTCTGAAGAGTCTGAAGTTCTTTATGACATCTGCAGTCAATATGCAGACATATTCTACCTTCCTGATGATGAACTCACTTCAACTAGTGCCATCAAGCACGAAATCAAAACAAGCTCCTCTCAACCTGTAAATGTAAAATCTTATAGATTTCCAGAAATTCATAAAGACGAGGTCAGAACCCAGATTAGTAAAATGCTGGAACAAAATATAATTAAACCATCTACCTCTCCATGGTCATCCCCCATTTGGATAGTGCCCAAAAAGGTTGATGCCTCAGGAAAAAAGAAATGGCGCATAGTGATTGACTATCGCAAGCTCAACGACATCACTATTGGTGAGAGCTATCCAATTCCCCAAATTAACGAGATCCTAGACCAGCTAGGTAAGAGTAAATACTTCACAACTCTCGATTTAGCATCCGGTTTCCACCAAATAGAAATTTCAGCTGAAGATGTCCCTAAAACTGCGTTTAGTGTACCCGAAGGTCACTACGAATTTATCAGAATGCCATTTGGTCTCAAAAATGCCCCAGCAACCTTTCAGAGGCTCATGAACACAGTCCTGTCAGGCCTGCAAGGTATTCATTGCTATGTTTATTTAGACGATATAGTAATATACTCCTACGATCTTACATCCCATGTCCAGAAATTATCCCACACATTTGAGAGATTGAGAAAATTCAACCTCAAATTGCAACCGGACAAATGTGAGTTTCTTCGCAAAGAAGTAACTTATCTTGGCCACACTATTAGTGAAACAGGCTTAAAACCTAACCCCGAGAAAATAAAAGCTGTAAGTGATTTCCCTATCCCAAAATGTCCAAAAGACGTAAAATCATTCCTAGGTTTGGTGTCTTACTATCGTCGCTTCCTACAGGATTTTTCCAAACTAGCTAAACCTCTAACATCCTTGTTAAAAAAGGATGTACCGTTTGATTGGACTAATAGTCAACAACTTGCTTTTGAAACATTAAAAAATAAGTTAATCTCAGCACCCGTCTTGATATACCCTGACTTTACTAAACCTTTCATCCTGACGTGTGATGCGTCAAATTACGCTATTTCAGCGATTCTCTCTCAAGGTGAGGTGGGAAAAGACCGCCCAATTGCTTTTGCCTCACGAACATTAAATAAAGCTGAAACTAATTACAGCGTAACTGAAAAAGAATGTCTGGCTATTATTTTTGGAACAAAAATATTTCGCCCATACCTTTATGGTTACAAATTTAAAATTGTAACTGATCATAAACCACTTAGGTGGCTATTCAATTGCAAAGAACCAGGCTCCAAGCTAGTTAGATGGAGATTAAAACTCGAGGAATACGATTATGAGATTGAATATAAAAAGGGCAAGATCAATAGTAACGCTGATGCTCTTTCTCGTTACCCTGTGCAATCCATTCGATCACCAGACACAGCTCACGTACTTACCGACAAAGTACCACCACCTATGAGTGTTCCACCTCCTCTTCAGCAGCCTGAAATCCCTCCTGTTAATCCTGAAAGTCCAGGACTACCTGAAATTCCCGACTTACCTGACTTTCTTGACTTACCTGAAAATATTGAGTTACCCGATGATGACTTTGAACTCCCTGAAGATTTTGATATCCCAACTCCACCTGAAGTCCAGAACGACGACGATACTTACTCTAAATGCCTGAAAAAAATAAATGATAAACTTAATCAATTTGATACTATTATTCACGAACATAGTGAAACTTTATTAAAAACAAAATTAAAAACTATTATTATACCAACTTCCATTGACCTTGATGAGTCTAATCCCTATATTTCGGAAGTTATCGATAAACTTTCGGAACCAAAAGATATCCTTGAAAAAGAAAGGACATTACATTCCTTTGTCTCTTTCGAAAATAATAATGTGAAATTTTACTTACTTTTTGTAAAAGTCCATCACTTCGATCAGTGCAACTATGAGGATATTTTTAAGAGCCTCAAAAATGTAAAATATGAATTAATTAATAAAAACACCACTGAATTCGCTATAACAGACTTTTGTAACCCATTTGATTCACATAGTCTTATGAAAATTCATAATATAATTACTTACTTGTTTCACACTACTTCAATCACTGTCCATATTTTTAAAAACATAATAATTTACCCTTCTCCAACGGAAATAATTAAAATCTTAAAGGAGAACCACGACATTCCTATATCAGGTCATTTAGGCTCAAATAGAATGTTAAGTCGAATTCAGGAAAAATATTATTGGCGGAATATGCGCAGAGATGTCGAAGACTATGTCCGTAAATGTAAACTATGTCAAACCAACAAAGCCCTGCGTAGAACCAATCGAGCCCCTATGCAGATCACAACGACATCTACACAACCTTTTCAACGCGTGTCACTTGACATCGTCGGACCATTGCCTGAATCAGGTACGGCCAAGCTCAGGTTTATTTTAACCATTCAGGATGACCTCACAAAATTTTCAACAGGTTATCCTATCCGAAATGCTACGGCAGAAGAAACCGCTGAATGTTTAATCCATTTTATATCCCAATTTGGCATCCCCAAGACTATTCTTACAGATCAGGGAACAAATTTTACAGCAGAACTATTTAAACAAACCTGTACCTTTCTGAAAATCAAACAGTTATGGTCCAGCCCCTATCATCCACAAACTCAAGGTGCTTTAGAAAGAAGTCATGCGACTCTAAAAGAATATTTAAAATCTTTCGTTGATGACAACCAAAATGATTGGCCGAGATACGTTTACACGGCAATGTTAACCTACAATACCACAGTCCATTGCACCACAAATTATACACCATACGAATTATTATTCGGTTGCAAACCATTTATACCCACTTCTATTTATGATACAGCATTAGAACCTACATATCCTAGTTATGTCCGTATACTCCAACAAAGAATGAAACTCTCTAGAGAGAAAGCCGTAGAAAACATCCTTAAATCTAAAATCACCTCTAAAGACTATTATGATAGAAGAACCAGACCTATGAAATACAAAACAGGCGATATGGTATATATCAAACACCATCCGCGGCAAAATAAAGCTCTTTCGCCTATCTGGAAAGGTCCACATAAAGTAATCAAAATTAATGGCAACAATACGTTGACCCTTCTCGTTAATCGCCGTCACGTCAAGTATCACTATGACGAATTAAAGCTGGCGGAAATAACTAATATTTAGTTTTTATTTTAATACTTACTACTTTTATTTTATTATTATTATTTTTTTTACCTTAATCTAATAAACCTAGTTTTAACACATAACAAAATAACATTAGTTAAATATTTTGTCTAATATATTTCAGAATATCTACATTCCTGTCCCTTGCAACATCTGATATCATCGAACAAGTCACTGAAAGCCCTGGCATATACTTCGACTCAATAGGAATCATGAAACAGACTAGAGATCATATTCATTTACTTGTACCTATTGACATTACATATATAAAACCCCATATAGATAATATAAACAACGCATTAAAAGCTTCTACGCTTTTGTGTCAACAAAATACAATACTTAAAGAATCTGAATGTACAAATATACTACAGCCTCTGGTTTTGCGACTTATCGATATTCTGAAAGACTACAGTGCCATATCTCATTTAACATCTGGGCGAGAAAAGAGATCCGCTTGGTTAGCAGGAGTTGGCTCTCTTTTCAAACAAGTCATTGGCACAATGGATGAAGACGATGCCATAAGATATAATAACGCCATTCAAACCCTAAACAATAACAATATTAAGTTAGCGTCCATTTTAAAAGATAACATTCTTGTAACAAGTACGGCTCTTTCCCGTTACAACAAAACTCTTGAAACTATAACCACAAATGAAGGCCGTTTGAATGACGCTATTATTAAACTATCTAATACTTTTAATAATCTGTCAATTTTATCTGATAAGCTATACATAAAATCAAAGATGAACGATGTCTACACTGAACTATCATCTTGTCTACTTACTCTGTCATTTAAATTAGACGACCTTGTAAATGCAATGTTATTCGCTAAAACTAATACTCTTCACCCATCGGTCATGACACCAAATCAGTTTTATAATGAACTAACAAGTAATGTTAGAAAATTACCTAATTATGAAGAATTACCTTTAGACTTAGATTTAGATACTATTCATGCTTTGATCGATATATCAAAGATATCATGTTATTTTGTAAACAATAAGTTAGTCTTTGTAATCAAAATTCCCCTTGTAAACTCTTTTGAGTTAGATCTATTTAAAGCTATTTCAGTACCTATACCGCACAACATGGACAAACCAAACTCCTATGCTATGATTGTACCATCTTGTAATTATGTTGGCATTAGTAAAGATAAACTAACATACACCTGTATAAGTAATCTAAAATCCTGTACTGAGCCTGTAAACAGAGTTTATATTTGTGATGATACTGACACACGCTCAATTCAAGAAACACCAACCTGTGAAACTGATATACTAACAAAAATTGTTACAGAAATACCTATATACTGTCAAACTAAATTAATGTATGGTCAGATAGATATTTGGCAAGAATTGCAAGGAAACAAATGGATATTTGTTCAATCTGAACCTTCTAAACTTTCTGTCCAGTGTAACTCTGATTTAATAGAGTTCAAAATATTAGGTACTGGTATACTTAATATTCGACCTAATTGTACGGCTTATTGTAGAAATAAACAACTGTTTGGAAAAAGCAACATAGACATAAATGTTAAAACTATAGTTTCCGATTTTAATCTAATTAATGAAGCCTGTTGTAATCTGGAAAAGTTTAACATATCAAAGCCCAAATTGTTAGCATCTAAATTGTCAAATATAGACTTAGAAAAACTACCTAGCGTTATCAACAACCAAATGTTGTCAGATGTTGATAAAATTATAAATAATCCTAGCCCTAACCTAATTGAATATAGTTTTCACTATCCACTTTTGACTTACCTTGTATTAATCTTAATTTTTATTTTTATTAGTTATAAACTTTGTAAGAAGTTTGGAAAATATTCTGGCTGCAAAACAAAACCTAAATTACAGAACGATAGCACCTTAGATAACGATCCGGAACCGGAAACAATTCCTCTTCCAAGGTTAAGAATAAATTCGTAACTTTCCATGAAAACCGTAAAGTTCCTCTTAAAGGGGGGGTTGTTACATCCCTAGAATGCACCCTTAAGTGCTTAGTCAGCACCGCATCATCATTCCTTTCTAGACTTAGTGCATTGGTCAGACAATAGCGCCAGTTCGGGTTGAGACTCCTTCCGGATAGGTCGCAAGTCAGAATATTAACCAAATTTCCTCTTTTAATACTGTAATTGTGCCTTTCACTAAATATAATTAATTAACCTTCGATAATCGTTTTTTTTAAAAAAGGTATTTCTAAAGTGTGTCCTAACAGTACCCAGGACCTCATGCTCGGCAGTGGCGCTTGCAGCCACTCGATCAACGAGGCAGTCATTCAGATTTCTACACGTACCTTAAAAACTTGCCAGTAACAAAAAGCTAACCAAGTCTTTTCTACGATTAGAATTAAAAAAAAACAAGTTTGTTAATGTTAATAAGTTATGGAAGAGTGGGGTCTCCTAACACAGGCTTTAGACGCCTAAAAGGAAACTCCAATCACTAGTTTGTAAGAAAAACTTGGCAAAAACAATAAATCATTTTTCATTTTTTCATTTTCATCACACTCCATTTGTTTTTATTTATAAAAGCTGCTATAAGTTAACAGACGTTTCAACTCAAAAAAATATGCAGACGTTAATCATTACTTTTATAAATGAACTAGCGGCCCGTCCCGTCTTTGCACAGGTGGACATTTATTTTTTAAACATTTTGGGATAAAATATAGCCTATGTTACTCAAGGATAATGTAGCTTTCTAATGGTGAAAAAAATTTTTAAATCGGCACAGTAGTTTTTGAATTTATTCTTTACAAACATACACACAAAAATAGAAATCGTTCCTCTTTATAATAATATTAGTAAGTCGAGATACTTGAACCATATTCTAGAATACGTGCCTAAGTTCGGGGAGGGGTGACGAAAACTTCTTGTCACCCCTCCCCGCATTTACATAGAAGTTTCCAGAAAGCCTTGACCTAATACTTTCTCAAGCCTCCATCAAGTCCATAAGCGACTCATATCTTGTATAAATGAGCGATATTTCTAGGGAATATCCTTTTCACTTGAGTACATACCCAAAAATGATCCCAAATAACTCATGTTGTAAGAAATGAGGTTTATATGCCAACCGTCCCGTCCGTATCATTTGAAACCGTTTCTTATTTGCCGGACGATTACCTCTACCGGTATTTTGCTTGGGAAATTATGGGTTTTATTGATGTACTAGCGGCTCGTCGCTGCTTCGCACGGTTTTACCAACTGATTTTATATTGAGGCTTATTTATCACTAGCTGTGCCCGTGGCTTCGCTTACAAGACTGAGTATTCGATTGGCATTATAAGTTAAAGTGGGTACATAAAGTCCGTAGTACCCTCGACAACAATTGAATACATTAAGCAATCTCTGAATCTGTATCTTAAGCAATTGAATTGATTGATGAATAAATTTGTTATTTGAATTAAAACTTGTTCATTATATGTATATTATTAAGTTTAATTTGAATGCATTATACACGTATACATTGTGGATTAAAAAATAGTAAAACTGCATCGAAATCTGTTGTATAGCTTAGAGGAACCGACGAATAGTGGATCAAAAGAACTAGAAGTTACGGGGAGAGGCTTTTGCCCAGCTGTGGGATGATGTAGGCTAACAGTAACAGAGGAAGTAAGCGTCACTCAGACAGACACGAAAACCAACTTTGTTTTTTACTATTTATTGATAGATAGAAACTAGCTGTTGCCCGCGACTTCGTTCGCGTGGAAATTTTGGTATGTATGTGTAAGACTGCTTCGAGTGGTCGCAAGCGTGACTACTAAGTATGAGGTCCTGGGATCGATTCCCGGGTCGAGCAAAGTGTTAAAAAAAAGAATGTTTATTTCAATTAGATACATAAAGTTATGACACACATGATGTGGAGATCACCTTTTAAGCAAGGAGATGCTTGGGTTAGGGGGCGTCCATTAATTACGTGAGGCTATTTTGGCGATTTTTCAACCCCCCCCCTCTCCCCTTGGTGAGATGTCGTGAGATTTTGCTTTTAATTTACAACATTAAGAGACTTTTTGCGAGAGCCCTTAGACCTCCTTAATCCAGCCCTGCCGCAAAATCCGTTCTTAGCAGACTTTTACTGACTATTTATTACCTCCCTGCCAAATTTCAAGTTTGTAGCACAAAAAATGAAGGACTTGCATACAAACTTGCGAGAGCCCTTAGACCCCCTTAATCCGGCCCTGTCGCAAAATCCGTTCTTAGCGGACGACTACTACCTATAAACTACCTCCCTGCCTAATTTCATCTTTTTACGTCAAGCGGTTTCGATTTTTCGTGATGAGTGAGTGACCTTTCGCTTTTATATATTTTTGCTTTTATTTATTTAATATTTTGCTCTGAAGTTAAAATGCTAGTGCAGCCACATCTAAACGTTAAAGACGTGCCGCGAGTGAAACAGTTATAATCTCAGTTATTAGTTATTTTCGTTATTTCTCTTCACTCCACAATTGTAAATATAGCCTGCTTAGTATAGAAAAAATGCCTAATACAGCCCCCCCCCCCAACTGTTCACCGAATGAAAAATATGTTGAATATACATAAAAAAAACTAAAGTCATCACCAATAGCGTAAAAAGTAGGGTTGAGGTAGATGGGCAAGAAATTCACTATAACGTCGATGAGTACATTTGAGTTTGAGAGTTGCCGAGTCGAGAACGCCTGGTAGAGCTACTGGTCCATGAAGTCGCTGATGAAGGGTGACCTACCTTTATCCCTGAAGCACAATCTCATCGACATGTGCATTCTGCCCATCCTAACCGGTCAGGGACCAAGTTTGAGCACCGTAATGCTCAAACTTGGTCCCTGACCGAGTCGCAAAAGTCCAAACTCAAGGTTGGCCAAAGGGCGATGGAACGTAGCGTATTGGGTATTAAGCTCAGCGACAGAATTCGCAATACCACAATACGCTCAAAAACTGGAATCGCTGATGTGGGCGATAAGATTTCTAGTTTGGAGTGGGATTGGGCGGGCCACGTCTGTAGAATGCATCAGGACCGGTTGGCCAGAGTCGTCACGCAGTAGGTGCCAGAAGACGGGCGTCGTCGCCGAGGGAGATCTAGACTGGTGTGACGACTTAGAAGCGTTTGTGACAGATTGGACGAAGAAAACCGCACGGACAGAAGAATGGAAGGCAATGGGGGAGGGTTTTGCCCAGCAGTGGGACAATAAAGGCTAAAAAAAAGATTACATAAGAATCATAACGAATGGGTTGCCTAATCATTAAGTCAAGAATATTTAAAACTGCGACAGACGCTAAGCTTGACCGCTTTTACTTAGACAACGTTATACTTTCCAATCACATTTAAGCGTAAACTTGTCGACCTGTGTATCCTGCCTATCCTAACCTATGGTACCCAGACATGATCTTTGACGGAAGCTGAAAAGTCCAAACTCAAGGTTTCCAAAGAGCGATGGATTTTAAACATCAAAATCACCGATTGAATACGCAACACCACAATGCGCTCCAAGACAGGCATCGCCGATGTTGGCGATAAGTGTAAGAGGTTCAAATGGGACTGAGCGGGTCACATTTCCAGAATGGGTCAGGACAGATGGGCCAGAATGGTCATACAGTAGGTACCTGAAGACTGTCATCGTCACCGAGGCAGACCCAACAAACGCTGGTGTGACGATTTGGACTCGTTCCTGACTGATTGGCCAGAGAAGGCAAAACACCGGGAGAGTTGGAAAGGAAATGGGGAAAGCCTTTGTCCAGCAGTGGGACAGAATAGGCTAATTAAAAAAACAAAACGTTATACCATCGTGTTTGTTATAAAATTACCTATCTGTTTTTTAATACATATTTTAATGAGAAAACAGATGAGTGTATATAGTACCTAGTAGTACACCCACATTTTGTCAGTTATGTTTAACTCCCATGAAATATTTAGCGAGCCTATTGCCATTTTGTATAAAGAACAGGTTGTAAGGTTCTTCATCCCCCATAGAAAAGGGAGGATAGTCCGACCAGACGGGTGTAATGTCTGGTGGGCTATAACTGCCCAACAGTTGTTGTACGGTACTTCTATATAGTCTTAAGTCGCGGATAACTTTATTTGGGCGATTTATTTGACCCAGGCTGTATTTAGACGTATTTCGATGTTTAGTTCATCACTTGCGTCATAGATGGCGCTGTAGTACTTTTTGTTATATGTTGCTGTAGTACTTTTTATAGTGCCGATACACCATCAACCGGGCACAAAACAAGACTTCGTAGTTGCTACTGAGAATTTGCTGGTGGAAAAACTCAATAACACATTGCCCGACCGGGAATCTAACCCAAGACCTCATGCTCGCTTCTGAACACTATACCAATCTATAAAAGAACAATAAAATTCCAAAATAAAATTCCAAACTGCGATTGATTGTTGATATTTTGCAAATCGAGAAGGAAACAGACTTCTAGTAAAGCAAGAACTTTTTGTAGAAATCAACATCATCATTCTCCTGCCGTTATCCCAATTTTTTCGGGGTCGGCGCAGCATGTCATCTTCTTCCATACTTCTCTATTACTTTTTGGAGAAACGTTTGAAGAAAAATGGAGAAAAACGGAAATGCAAACGATGTCAATACAAAAAAAAAATGGAAATCTAAGAGCATCAAAAAAATATTCAAACAAATTACAAAAAAGTGAAAGTAATAGTGGGGTTTGAACTTGCGACCAGTAGCTTACAGAACGTTCAAGAACCCGCTAGGCTGTTTTCTCTGTTGACATAAGCTTTAAATAGCCATTCTGGTGCTTGTCATGACTGAAACGTCAAACAAATGAAGGATACTGACATAATGCATTATTGCTCACCCCCTTAAGCGAGTAGCGTGATAATATATAGCCTAACATGTGAAGAAGCCTATAAGGAATATTTGTGCAAAATTTGAACAGGATCTATGCAGTAGTTTTTGAGCCAAGTCGGAACATAAAATTGAATTTTTACGATTTTATTATATGTATAGATGGTAGAAAACCAATATAATATTGATAATGAACCTTTTTAATAAGCCAATATCACACGCCGTTTTTTTTCTCGGAGACAGCCCACTTTCATCCCTCCAATTTACTTTGCGTTGTATCTTCTAGACTTTGTCGATACACAAGTGTTTCACAAGAGGCACTGCCTTCCAGGTTACGCAATTCAAATATCGAACACTTCTCTATTTTTACCTGTCTACGGCGAAGCCAAGAGGAAGGGTTGTGATTATAGCAGTGTATGTAATTATGTATGTTTGTATTTACGTATGTTCCTCCGTAGCGCCTAAACTATTCATCCGATTTTAATGAATAATGTCTCAATCGATTCGCTATTATGGCCCAGGTAACATAGGCATTTCAACCGACTTCAACAATAGGGGGAGTCGATTTTTCCTTTGGTTTTTCATTTCGATTTTAACTTTATTTTAGTAGTAGTACACCACACAAATCTTGTATTGCAATTAATGCACAGACAGCAACAGTTGTTGTTGATGGCAATAGGCTCGGCCTTATTACATGGTACTTAAAAATAAATAGCGAAATGTGGGTGCATTATTAGGTTCACCTCTGCCTAACCTTTCGAGGACTACAGGCGTGATATTATGTTTTATGTTGCATATACATTTATAAACACAGATCCTAGATAATCTATAAGCAATAAACATACATGTCGGCAGCTACCCGTCTCAACTGTCACGGGTGTCTGAGACGGGGAGTACGAAAATGAATTGTAAATGTCTGCCAAAAGTGCGTTGAGCGCACAATTTCGTCACGGATCGCCGATAACAGCGTTCATTTTCAATACGTCATTTTTGTCGTAGTATGAGTAAACGGTAACAAGCGTGGTTTGTATGGGAAATGCTCAAGAAGTGGCCGCCAAGGTGACTTCGTTTTGTTTGGAAACTCAACCATCGACGGCCTCGTTGGTGTTAATGATCACAAGTGCGCCACCAAGACTTTCTCGGTAGCCGCTCGGAGGCTCAAATTGTACATGTCTGATTGCAATAGGCTCGCCCCCTATTACATGGGAATCAAACATAACTACGAAAAGTGGGTGCACAACTATCTGAGCCTTCGGGGATTACAGGCGTGATGCTATGTTAAGTTGACAATACCACTTCTAGCAGCGGTCGTCGAGGTGTCTCTGAACCTCATTGGGCCACAACATAGCATTCTGCACGGGAACCAAACTCCAGGTCAGTAGCATAATCAGCCTATAATGTTCCCACTGCTGGGACGCACGGCCTCCTCTCTATAAGAGGGAATAGGCTATAATCCACCACGCGGGCTCAGTGCGGGTTGGTAGATGTCACATCTTCGATTTTTTGGTTCTAGGACATGCCGGTTTCCTCTCGATGTTTTCCTTCACCGTTTTGAGAGCAGTGGTGATGAAATAAATTACACAATGTAATCCACCTGCCTGGGTTGGAACCCACGATTTACTGTTCGTAAGTCGGGGCCGCCACTACTGGGCCACAACTGCTCTCAGATCAGTAGCGCAGAAACCAAACACTGTAAAACTGCACAAACATTGCTGACCTCGACTTTTGATGACATCACTTTCATTAATGCCCGTAAACCCTCCTATATCGTCTTTAGATGATATAAACGTGAAATATGTCCGAAATATGGTGTTTATATGGTGTCTATATTAAACGCCATAAAAATATTAATGGCGGGCGTTATTAAGGGGCTAACCTTGGAATTAAGTGGTTAATTAAAGATTTAATGGGAATTTATGGAAAAATCCCCTGCTTGGTTGGTCTATTGGCCAGTAGAGCTACTGCTAAGCAAGAGGTCTGGAGTCAGATTTCGAGGTCAGGAACAGAGTTCATGGGTTTTTTCATAGGGAATAAATGTAGCAACCCGCAGTCTGGATTTGTGCTCGGTTGATGCCAATGAGCTCACTCCCTTTAACATTAGACCTAAATCAACATCATCATTCTCGTGCCCTTATCCCAATTTATTTGGGGTCGCCGCAGCAAGTCTTTCGTTCTTCCATACTTCTCTATTATTGATCATCTCATCAGACACCTCCTTTCGAGTCTTATCACCCTTCACACAGTCCATCCTTATACCCATCCACATTCACACTCCAAAATTTTGCTCACGACATTTTTCTCTGCATCACATGCGCATATCACGACAACCGATGGCTGGCAAAATCTGGGTGCACTCTAGGCACACCACGGGAAATAAACATAAAAGCTGTTAATTGGAAAACGCTATAAACAGTTATAGAAAGCAGTGGACATAAATTTGTTAGTAGCTAAATCAACTGTGGAGGGTCAGGTTTTAGGTTCAGGTTTGTCTATGTGTTTTTTGTTCAAATATCTGAAAAATAAGGGGTTTTCGGTTTTTTCGCTTCCGAGTAAACATGTTTGTTCTCAAAGAAGTCTCGATTCTAGGAAAATATATTTTTATTTACGAATATTTCTGTCACGCGTATAATAAATGTCGCATATTTACGAGTATTTTAGGGCTGACAGATATTGACGAATATCAATAAATCTGGGATAGATGCTCGCGCCCTATTATACATACATAGGACTTAAAAAGTAACTGGCGAAATGTAGGTGTACTATTAGGCACACCTCTGCCTAACCCTTGGGGGATTACAGACATATTAAACAGGGGTGAACTCATAAGGTCTGCATATAAAAATAACCAGTAGTTTTTCACTCGGTGATGCCTAGTTTCTTCTGATGTCTTACAAGACCTAACAAACAAAACAAACAAACATCGCATTTCACATACAGCAGTACACCAGTCTTGTTATGACGTGTGCGTGTAGTGAGCAGACACCCTGGGTACGGGAGTGGTGTGTGTTTACAGAAGCACTGAGAAATGAAGTCAGAAGTTCTTCTGTTGAATTTCACCAAAGCAATGAAACGCAATCAGCGCATCCACATCGTGTTCGCGTTCGCGTAAGAGCTTTCAGTGAAAATATTTTACAACATTAAAGCGGCATTTTCAGCTTTTGAACGCAGTTTTTTAGGTAGTTGACCGAGTTCAGTTTCAGTTCAGAGTTTTGACTCAGGTCGACTCTTCTCGTGACCAGAGGGTGCGGGTTATTTCTTGGCCAAATAATAAGTATTGCCATCCAACGAGGTAATGTTGCCAGCCTACTGGGCACTTTCCCCGTTGACAGCGATGGAGACGAATTTTTTTGAGGCCCTTTAATGACGGATATGAATTTTGATGGATGGATTGTGTGAGGAATGACATGAAAGAGAAAGGAGTAAAATGATGCCGTGACGTTTGAGAGGGGAGAATGTAAAACAGAAAACGTATTAAAATGGTCAATACAAACCACTTAGTCCCAAATTGCTGAATTTTAGTGGTCAATCTTATAACTTAAGAACAGCATTTCATAGTTTTGCCATTATTTGCTTAATTTTCAAATATTTAAATTCCTTATCATTTCTCCCCAATTGTACGTGTTTGACCTTCTATAACATATTTCGATTGAGTGTTGTGTTGAAGAGGCGTCGAGCGGGTCAGAGATCGAGGGCCATTTGCATGATCGGATTAGACGCACCGACCATCGCAGATTCGTTGTATATGCACCGTAGTACCTAGGTGGTTATGTAGAGAACTGGTTTGAGAGCACTGGCTTGTTTTGCATCTCTGAAGTAATCTGGTTGTTCCTGGTTAAGATAGACGAGACAAACATATAGGACGGCTCTATTGCAGAGAACAAATATGCGTCAGAATATTTCTTTGAACAGTTTCGTTTTTCTTCAAATTCAAATTATTTTTTAGTGAAACATAGGTGCTAATTATTAACTGTAGTTTCGGAAATGGTCAATTTTCGCCTATTTTCTTAAATAGCTTCAAAACTATTTATTTTAAAATTATTTAAAAAAAAATTGAGATGCTCACAATGAGCCCTTTTATTTGATATTTAACACGATATAGTTTGCAAAACTTTTTTTTTCATTTTCTAATTTACCCACCAAAAGTCGCCCTCATGTTTAAAATTTATTAATTTACGTTACACGCCCGTCTTTGGGTCACCGACCTACATATGAGTACCACTAGCTCACTCAATCGGTCCCGTAGTTTCGGGGTAAATTGGCCGTGACAGACGGACAGACAAACACGCGAGTGATCCTATAAGGGTTCCATTTTTTCCTTTTGAGTTAGGGAACCCTAAAAAGCCCGTATCAAGTTTGTTCATATTCTTTCAAAATCAAATCATCATGATTATGAAAATTGTCGTTTGTCCTGTACACGATGCTTTCATATTCACATCTGTGTCAGACTTATCTAAACCAACTTATATATCCACCAGACTGCCTCATTGGTCGGGTAGTCGCTAGCGCGACTGCTGAGCATGAGGTCCTGTTCAATTTCCGGATCGAGCAAAGTGTTTTTGGGTTTTTCTATCAGGAATTTCTTAGTAGCTGCCTCGGAGTCTGGATTTGTGCACGGATGATGGCAATAGCCTCGCCCCTTATTGTATAGGACTTAAACATAACTAGCGAAATGTTGGTGTTCTATTAGGTACGCGTCAGTCTTACCCCTCGACGATTACAGGCGTTATATTTTGTACTATACCAGACTTACCTATACCAATCTATATCCACACAGATTCATGCTTGCTCAAGTTCTAATCCAGCAGGTATAATTCCGCGAAGCTATAAGAGGTAACCGAGCGAACTAGAGCGTGTGATTCCTCACTAGTAGGGCAGCAAAGTTATGATTGGCTGTTGCTACCTACTGCTACCACTTTGTAGGTATTTGTATTTCTCTATCCCGGCATTAGAGTAATAAACAAGTTGTAAACAAAATACTATCTAAATCCTTATCTTTACTAATATTATAAATGCGAAAGTAAGTTTGTTTGTTTGTTACCTTTTCACGCCTAAACCACTGAACCGATCATCCTAAAATTTTGCATTTACGTTGTCAGGTGTACAGAAACGGACATAAGGTACCTTTCATCCCGAAAAAAAGCACTGTTCCCGAGGAAAACGACAATAACGTTCTAATCATAATAGATGGCGCCACGTGTGTGATTCATGAATGAATTAGATTATTACAAGCAGAGTGCAACCCGAATTGATTGTCAAATTCTAAATTAACGCGAGCGAAGCTGCGGGCAAAAGCTGGTAACTAATAAGTATGGTTTGAATTAGCTTAGAGAGTAAGTAGGAACTGTGTGGAACGAATATTAGTTTAGGTATGCGTCTGTTATGGGAAGTTTCGTAGACTACAAATTCTTCATCGAAAAATATGATTTTGAATAGATAGGTAGAGATAGATAGAGTCCATTCACTCTTACTGCCACTGACCTACTTCCGTTGACTCTCAACTCATTAGAGAAATATAACAGTAGTAAAAATCTTAAATTCTTTTATTCATTCATTGACATGAAATATTGCATAAGTGTTCCTTATACAAACTGACAGGATGCATTCAGCTCCTTCTTCCAATCTTATTACACCGGCATTTTTCTCCGGAAATATTTCATTTTTTATCGTTTTTTCAGTTACGACGGGTTTATTTCTTTGTAAAATTAAATTCTCTGTACGTAGCACTCCATCTATGTAAATAGCACGGCTAAAATAAAAACAAACCAATTATGGATGTTGAAATACTCTAACGAACGACGTGTAATTAGATGTTCACTAACTGCCTAGCTACAGAGTTCATCGAACTCGTCGTCGCGCTTGCCGTTCGCTACGTGGCCGATAGAATATCGCATCGGATTGAGAACTGACAACATTGTTAACTGAAACTTATTATACAGACCTGTTTAGCTTTCAAAGCAATGCATGACGTCACCGCGTCCTCAATATTATGGAATATTCCAACATTATCTTCTAGACGCTTTTTACGACTGATATTAGAATCACGACCTTCACATTCTCAGCCTTGGACCATATGAGACGGTCAGCAATAAAACTGTTAAACACATCCTTTTCTTTATAATGTCAGCATATTTTTTTTTTTTATCCTTTCTTGCCAAATCCTTAAAGCTTTTAATAGGTAAGGTGTCGACACACATTAACTCATCATCTGCCTAGCCTTTTCCCAACTATATTGGGGTCGCCTTCCAGTCTAACCGGATGCAGCTGAATACCAGTATTTTACATGGAGCGACTGCCTATCTAACCTCCACAACAGTTAGTACTGGGTAATACGATATCCCTTGGTAAGACTGGTTGTCAGACTTTTTGGGCCACTGACTACCAGTAACGACTACCAAATGATTAACGTGCGTGTCGTGGCACGGAGGTCACTCGGTATGTAATCTATGGTCACCCATCCACGGGCCAACCTAGGCAAGCATTTGTAGATCTTGGACAGTCGTTAGGTAGCTAACGACTGTCAAAGATCTACAAATGACACACGGGACCAACGGCTTAACGTACTTTCCGAGGCACGGAGGAAACTCGGTATGTAGTGGGTGGTCACCCATCCAACGACCAACCTAGCCAAGCACGGCTTAACCTAAAGATCGACCCGAGCGGCTGTTATTATTTTGCCACGAGCTCCTCTCGACACACTATAACTAAAGTAGTAAATAATTTGTGACAAGTAAAAAAAAAATATTTGCTTTCATGCAGATCACACATTTGATTTAATATTGCTTGTGGATAAGCTTTAAAGTAATTGTCTCCCTCGTTGCCGTTATTGTATGACGGCCTCGTTGGTCGAGTCGTCGTAAGCGCGACTGCTGAGCATGAGGTCCTGGGTTCGTTTGCCGGGTCGGGTAAAGTGTTATTAGGTTTTTTCATCAGGAACTTCTCAGTTGTGAGTAGCAGTCCCGGAGTTTGGATTTATGCCCCGTTGATGGGAATAGGCTCGCCCCCTATTATATGGGACTTAAACATAACTGGCGAAATGTGGGTTGTACTATTAAGTACAACTCTCCCCATCCCTTCTGGGATTACTGCCGTGATGTTATGTTTAATGCTGTTAATAGTGACTGTACTTATTCCACTGAAAGTTTATTTATTTATTTATTTAAACTTCATGTAAGAAAGTGGTACATAGGCGGACTTAATGCCGCAAGGCATTCTCTACCAGTCAACCTTGGGGTCAAATAGGACAGCATAGTGATAGAGTACAAAAACTAAATAAGAAAAATATCATTTTGTTAACATAAATTGAAATACATAAATAGGCACATACTAATACATATATATACAAATAAAATGAAATAAACGAATATATATTATAATACATACAAATAGTCCAAAATACGTAATATAGTTTCACTTCAAATATTGATATTTTTAGCTCATGTCACTGTTAAAATTGTACAGTAAAAGCTATGCTATACATAAAGCCAATATGATGTAGTTTGGCACGTGTAGCTAATATATCAAACGATTGTCGTAGCGGACCGTACTTTCCAAAATAAGCGTTTAATTAATTTTATTAGCTCCCTAGAGTTCCGATGAAAGCGAAATTAATCTACAGGAATGAAAATTTGTAATGTATGCGAGCCTAGGGAATTGAGTCGCGAGTATTTCAGGGTCGAATTTATTTGCGGCATTTCAGGCCTTGAGGATTTAAAACCCTGACATTTTTAGGACTTAAAAAGGTTTTTTTAGGAAGGAATTTAGGGCTTAAATACGGTCTACCCTTGTTGGGAAAGTAAGAGGGCTTTTAAAACAACTTTCATGGGTGAAACACCTTTTTCACCCGTAAAGTTTCAGGTAGTTACTTCGTTAATGGTAATGTGAAGTGTTTCGGGCGTAATTATGTAAGAGTTCGATATTTTGTTTTTAAAACAATGTTTTTTGACGTGGTTTAGTTGTTTATAATGTTTTTTAATGTACACCAAAATGGTTACATAGCTGTTTAACAATATTTCTAACTCTATGGTATAAAATCGGTCTCATAGTGGTCTGAAAGTCTGACAACAGTCTTACCAAGGGGTATGGTATTGCCCTATACTAACTGGGTTGTAGAACAGTCGGGCCATGTAAAATAATATCCAGTGGTCAGATAGGCAGTCGATCCGTGTTAAATATTGGTATTCAGCTGCATCCGGTTAGATTGGAAGACGACCCCAACATATTCGAGAAAAGGCTAAGCAAATGACGATAAAAAGCGGTCTTATAACAGAACTGTGTATGTTTTTGAACTATGTTGTTTATTTGTTACTAGCGTCCCTGCTATGCACAAATATCTGCTATAAATATGGATACATACTGTTTTTGATGATGAAGACCGCATCAAAATTGATAATGTAATCTATCCTCTGTTGTGAAGTTTACAAATAAATCAGTGGTACAGAGAGATACGAAAAGAGACTGTCATTTGGAAAATTTATTGGGATAGATGGAAACGAACTGATGCTATTTTATTTCATCATAACCAATGAGCTATGGGCTAAAATAGCCACTTTCTGGAGCCCTGTCACAGCCAGAAGGCGTCGAGGCAAACCTCGTAGAAGATGGCGGGACGGGCTGGACAAAACCAACGAGCAGTAGCCCACATTAGCCCTGGATAGAAATAACTAGAAGTCATGGGGACAAACCTTTACCCAGCAGTGGGGTGACGCATGCTAACAGTATCAGTATCATAACAACAAAACCAAACATTTCTTACTTTGTACAATCGACCCGTTATTTTACACAAACAAATTCTAGAAGTTCGAAATTGTACCACAAATTCAACACTGAAATTAGGGCTGAAGAGCACTTTGAAACATTTGAAAACAAAATGGGAGCACACTTGAACAAACAAAATCCAAGTTACAAGTTTGCCATTCAGATAATTTATACAAATAAGGGCAAAACGTTCTTTGGGCAAAAACGTTTTTTGGGCAATTAAATTCACGTGCAATTGAGTTTTGAAAGGAACTGACGCCTAAATGGGTAAATAGGGTTAACGCATTTAGCTTAGCTACGTCGTGTAGGTTTTAAAGTAATTATAGAAAAGTTTACTTAAAATCGCTCTTTTCCTTAATTTTAACTTGTATCGTTTCCTTGACTGTGTGTGCTGATTTTGCAACAGTTAGGCAATATTTTTTTTTCTTCATTTAAAGTCATCAGACTATTGAAAAATCAGTTCGTTTTAAAATATTAACAAAACAATTTTATTAACAGTTCACTTAAATATTTCCTTTTAAATTCTATGTAAGTTTGCAACAGCGCCATCTACATTGAACACAAGGAAACCAGCTTCAACGAAGCTTGCTGAAAAGAAAATGCTACATGTTTACTCCACCCTCCGGTAGATGGCGGTAGCGGTTGCTCACTCGAGGGAAGCCAGACTTGAAACTTGCTTGTTCGATTGTGTGTCTCTTGAGGATATGTATTTGATTCCGGCTTGCAACTCAAGAGGGCGCTGATATGGTTTAGTGATAACAAGTGACGTTGAATAGTACTCTACTAAGTACGAATACTAAATGTCGACACGATTTTACAGAGAAGTTAATAATAGCTGTTGATGGTCATTATTAGTATATGTTCTAACCCTTTATTGAATTTTCAGTCATATGATATATGTATGAATCTTTGAAGCAACTAAAAATGTTTTTTTTTAAACCCGCTTCATTAACAGTGGATTTGTACAGATTTCAGTTTTAGTATTACAACTTCATTTCTGCAGTTTTTAAAACGGGGTAAAGTTTCTAAAATAAATGAAAATACTTAAAAAAAATATAAATATATTTACCTAATTACGCAAATAATGTTTGTCTTTTTTTGAAACCCCGCATCTTTCTCAAATAAAATAATTTCACAGATAAAAGCATCTACTGTCCTTGTAATTAACATAATAGCATATTAATTAATACTTCAATAAGTATGTAGTGTAGTATTATTATGACGGAATAAGCCAAAGAAAACAATGAAACCGGGTGATTTGATTGTCTGCTACGCGTCGTAGCACATAGCAGGCGTAGCGATGAGAGAGGCTACGCCGTAGCAAGCGCGTAGCCTTTTACGTAGGGAGAAATGGTAGAAAATAAAATTATGTTTCACTGACGCCAAGTTACATGGCAACACGGCAGGAAGATGATTAAGTTTTAAGTTAGGAATTTTGAGTCGTACATAACATTGAAGGAAACACTCGTTCGGGTCGGCTTACAGTTTAACCGGATGCAGCTGAATACTAGTATTTTGAATGGAGCGACTGCTTATCTGATCTCTGCAACCCAGTTAGTACTGAATAACACGATATCCCTTTTTAAGACTGGTTGTCAAACTTTCGGGTCACCTACTGTAACGACTGTCAAAGATCTACAAATGACATACGGGACCAACAGCTTAAAGTGCTTCCCGAGGCATGGATAAAACTCGGTATGTAATGGGTGGTCACCAACCAACCAACCTAAAGATCCATCTTTAGGTTAAGCTGCGCGTGTCTATTTTGGTGCGTGGATGGGTGATCACCCATTACATACCGAGTTCCGAGTTCTCAAGTACCCAAATCAGAGAAGCCAATAGTCTTGTAATAAATGATTAAATAATGTTTTATTATTACAGGTATGTATTACCGAGTGAACAATCAATAGTTATCACCCGAGGCATCATTCACTCATCATTATTATAAGTAATGATATACAGGTAAGTGGTAGAAAATATTGATTAAACACAAATCTTATTTATTTTCAAACTACTCCGTTTCGTTTTGTAAAAAAACGTTTAAAATAAATCGTAATACTATAATGTACATAGTTCATAAGAACTTTTAAATCGAAATCGTTTCTGCTCAATGCTATATTTCGAGAATAATATTATTTATTTCTAATTCAATTATAAGCCTCCACAACAGAATACTGGCAGGTGTGATAGGTGTCCCGAACTAGGCATAGCCTGTAGTTTGGTGACCCAGACACTATACTAAGTTAAAAATTTACAATGTTCTGCTAACGCAAGAGAAATTATTATTATGTATGTGGATCACAAAAAGGTTTTTATTAAACTTTGGCTCATTTTCATTAAAACTAGGCGACATAAAAGTTAATTGTTTGAATTCAACGCTTAATTCAGTTTTGAGAGTTAAAATCCCAAGGATGTTATAATATTTAGGCATCCATTTAAGGGTCGCTTATAGTTTATGAAAACAAGCATTGACCTTTAACAGCATGGGGACTAATTACAGCAACTGAATTTATAGTTAATACATTAAAACTTGATTAATACATTAAAAATTGATGTTGGGGAAAAAACAGCCAGACTGAAGTGGGTGTGGGCATGCCACGTGGCACGGATGCACCCAGAGAGATTGGCAAAGATCGTCACACACTGGACGCCTGAGGAAGAGCAGCCTCGTCGAGCTGGACCGCGGCGCAGTGGCGTGACGATCTGATGATGTTTGCGGGGCTAAAATGGCCGGAGATCACACAAGATAGAGAGGTATGGAAGGAGAAAGGGGAGGCCTTTGCCCAGCAGTGGGACACCATGTAGGCTAGCAAAAAACATAAAAACTAAATTGTGATTGTTATTAAAACAAAATAATTTACTTGGAAAATAGGTCAACACTGGCTATGTTAGTATATTTCTTTATTTTCCTTCGAAAGCCATTACAGTTCGTTGAACTTTATTTAACCCTTTCGTAAATTAATGAAACTATAGTAACATAGTAACTATAGCCAAATGCTTATTTTAATTACATTTTAAAAGCCGGTCTTAGCGGCGGCTCTTAACTTGTCATTTTAGGATGGATATAAATTAATTCTAACGAAGCGAATATCATTAATTTTTGAGGTCAACAGGGTTCGTACGTACAGTCTGTTCGCAAATTATCTTCTGAAAATGTAAACGAATGGAAAAATGAAAGAGAAACGTAACTTGTGAGTCAATGCGTAGTATCATTTATAAATTCAGTGCTGTATTTGATTTTTTGAATAGTTTTAAACATAAAATTCTAACTTTAAATACCACAAAGATTTTTTTCATCGCTTAATTAATTTGGGATCGGCGCAGAATTTCAATTTAATTCTTTATTGCATATCTCATGTGTTTTACAAGATCTTAAATAATAATAAAGTTCACATGGACCCTGTTAGGCACAAAAAATTCACACAATATAAAATATTATGAAGTAGGATTCTAAAAGAAAAACAGTAAAATATGTCTCTTTCTTTCCATCCATCGTTTTTCATTTGAGAATTGAGGTTAATTTCGAAATCTCCAATCACAATTTAATATTGTTATTTAAACAATATTTTTAGGAAAATGTCGTGAATAAAATTGAAACATTCTCTATACAAATAAATGAGAGATTGTGTAAGAATTTAACCTGAACAGGGTTTGTTTACATTTTCATCACAAACTTTTCGAACAGACTGTAGTCCTGTACTCATTTATTAAAGAAAATATAAATGAGGGTCGAAAATATTTAGCTGTCCTTTTTAATGAAAGTGTACATGGTGCGAGTTTAATTTATATTATTTATTTATTTGTTGCCTCTGTTCTGACTAAACCTAGAGACTTTTACGTGGGTATCATAACGGACAATGGCGGTTGAACAATTTTCAGCCTAACTTACCTAGGGCATAAGGGTGAAAATTGATAAACTGCCGCTGTCCGCGGTAGTACGAACAATTCTGTAATGGCGCTCCCACACCGAGAGCATTCGCCAGTAATGTAACAGATTCACTTGTTTCAGAACAAAATCGAATTATATTAATTATCGAATTAAATTAGATTGTTACATTACAGGTGAATGCTCCCGGCCATGGAGCACCTTTAATTTTTTTATAATTTCATTCAGGACAGTTGAAACCCTCGCGAGAGTTAAGAGATTCTAGACAAAGGAGCTACTAGAAAAGTCGAATTTTCTTTCTGGAAGATTAGCCTTATCTGAGGCCTGAAAGTTTGAGTGAGATCTCAAATAAAAGATCTCAAATAGAGCCACAAAGCATAGAGATATCTCGGCGGCGGCTGCTACTAGAGGCAATGCAATGCATTGACGTCATTGTCTTAACAAGTTGTTGCCACAAACTTGCACTACGAAACAATGACATTTAGAAACTGACTTTGAAAGGAGATCAGTGTCAGAAGTGGTGCGTTAAACGGCTTATCGTGCTTCCAGTGTCACAAATTCTCTTTATATTTACTGCCATATCTAGATATGGCAGTAAATATAAAGAGAATTTGTCTGCCGGCGCAGTAACTATATGCTCTGTGTTTGAGTTTTCATTTAAGGGATCATTCATTAGAATCTTAGAATTTTAACGTGATAGCTCATGGTCAAAACCACGCACCAATCAATACTATCTGAAAACACCACGAAACATATTACAGCAACTAAAGGTTATTTAAAATACTAAAAGTGTGTCTGTTTTAAAATTCAGTTGCAAGATTTGTCCTAAACAAAAAAAAAACATACATGACATACAAACATTGCAAGTTAAATAAAAACGTGTAAAATCCAACAGCGCCTTTTGCAAAATGTAATTCAAGGGCCTAATTATCTGCCGGGGCTGCGGGACTGTTCGAAAGAGATACCGTGGCCCTCGAACACAAAGGGCAATGAAGGAACATGGATGGGTTTTAGTCAGTAAGAGTCTGACACTCCCTCCCACTCCACCCAGAGCGGGAGAAGTCATTTGATGATTTCCCATCCGTAAAAAAAAAGGGCCTAATTATTCTCGCGCACTATAAAATTTGTTTTTACTTCCATGCCACATGTTTCACAACATGTATCGCAACATGAGAGAGAACAAGTTACCTAGTGAGAACAATTTTTCGGATGGGAAATCATCAAATGATTCCTCCCGCCCTGGGCGGAGTGGAAGGGAGTGTCAGACTCGCACTGTCTAAAACCCATCCATGTTCCTTCTTTGCCCTTTGTGTTCCAGAGCGGTGGTATCTGTTTCAAACAGTCCCGCAGCCCCGTCGAACATCCACATGCTTCCATGCAACATGTTTCACAACATGTATCGCAACATGACAGACAACAAGCTTAGAACAACGTTTTCTAGTACCTACATAATATGTTTTCTTGATAAATTGACATCTATGAACAAACGTGAAGACGCATCCTGCATGATAAACAACATATTTTGGTAATTTATACAATCTCGTGAACAATAAATACATATTACTTTCGTGTAGCTACGTAACCTTGTAACGTCTCATATAATATCAACATGCGGCCATTAGGAGGTCGTACACAATAGAGTCAAGAAGACAGTTATTATTAAGGTGTCAAGTTCTACTTATTTATTATTTATGTACATATTTTTTTAGTTACCAACGTTATTAGAGAATAATTGAAAATAAAACACAATTACGCATATAGTTATAGCTATTAAACGTTTTTGAAATAAAATAAATTAGCAATTGAAAGAAAGAAGAAAGAAAGAAAACATATTTATTTGGCACATGCCACAAGTGCACACAACAAACAAATAAAAATAAAATAAAAAACTTAAATCTACACAATATAAAACGTAAATTAAACAGAAAAAAAGAGACAATATTGTGTGCCTCACGGCTGCGCTAAATAGGCCCAGTTCAGCAAACTGCCGAGCAGCTAGTGCCCGACGCTGGTTTTCAACTGGACCCGAGATGGTGATGTGACGGACATAAAACAGTTTTGTTTCTAATTAGGTATGTGTAGGTATGTATGAATAGCTACTTAAATAGAACAAACTTGTGTATGGTATTAACAAATAAAAATACGTAGGTACTTATTAATATAAAAAAAACGAGAAAAGTGCAAGACAAAATTGGAGTACATTGTATCTACTTATTCAAAATGGAACAAGCTTGAACAGAGAAAAAGAAAAAAATATATGAGTGACCACAGTACCAGTAATATTTATGTATACAGGTTGTAAACGGACCCTTCACGAAGCCGTCAACCAAGCATTCTGTACATCAAACTAAGTAACGCAACTCAGTAAAAAAAACTTGTGATAAAATTGGAACTTTGACCTCCAATATCTCCGTAACTAGAAGACTCCCAGGTATGGTCCAGAATAAAAAATGATCGCAATGACGGGGAGAATAAGTTTTCGGCTTCGTTAAGGGTCTTTTTACACCATTTATGTTCAAGTAGTATGTACTGAACAGTATTTATTCAGAAATAACACCGACTATGCCTTAAAAGCCTTGCTACTAGACTTCGACTCGTTGGTCTAGTGATCGCAAGCGCAACTGTTCACCATATGGTCCTGGATTCGATTCCCAGATCGGGCAAATTGTTATTGGGCTTCTCCATCAGGTATTTCTCAGTAACAGCCACGGAGCCCGGATTTGTGTCCGGTTGATGGCAGTTGGCTCGCCCCTTATTACATGGGACTTAAAGACAACTGGCGAAATGTGGGTGCACCTTTGACGGCATGGTTTGCGCACAAATCCAGACTCCATGGCTATGAAATTCCTGATGGGAAAAGCCAAAATCACTTTGATCGACCAGGTAATCGAACCCAGGACCTCAAGCTCAGCAGTCGCGCTTGCGACCACTAGAACAAAGAGTCTAAGTCTAGTCTAGTATAAGACATCGGATAATCTTATTCTAATAATGGCAGACGGTAAAAGAATAGTTACTAAAAAGTTTATCACAACCAACTCTTATTAACCGTTGTTCATACTCATTAATAAAGTTTTCCCTTACGTCACTTGATTGACAGGTAGGGTTGTCAAACCTCGATTTTAATTTTTTTTATTTATATTTCCCTGTTTTTTATGAGCAGGTAGTAAATCTTTTTGTTGTGTGTCGTAAGGTATTTTGAAAATAGAACAATATCCAATAATACCTGTATGGTACTTAGTTATTTTCTCAAGTATCATTTTGACCTATTTTTCTCAATGGCCTTATAGGAACTAACATCATAACTAATGCGGCAAAATAGCTTTCCCGAGCCATTTACTTTACTGGCAGGTGTATAATAGCGAAATTCGGTGATATAATGAGTTTTTATTTGAACCAATTTCTGAGATCGTTCAAGCGTTTAATAAAAATTTAACTTTATTGTTTTCATTTTAGAACACAGTTTAGATATCATCCAAGAGATCTTGACACATTTGTTTATGGCGACATAATAAAGTGTCATACCCAAACCAAAATTAATAAATCCAGTCGGCGGACATCATTATAAAACCAAATCGATTCCCGTAGTGACCACGATATCAACTTAATTCGCCGTTCAGTCCCTATGGACGATTAATTAAACCGTACCAAACGCTTAAAATTACACCTACGGTATAAAATCGACGCATTTCACTACGGAATGCGCGCGCAACCCTAAGCACGAGCGGTTACTTCGCCGGCAGTCGGCAGCCGGGCCGCGCGCTCCCACCTCTCAAGTAAACAGACCACAAAAATAAACAAAATACGAAAGCCCTGGCTGTATGCAACTCGGTATCAAAACCACCCAAAATCCGAAAAAAAAAAACGCAGCACATCCCTACGCTTTCGCGCCTTTTCCGAACTGTCACTCAAGTGCATTCAAAAGGAATTGAAAAAAGAATTCGAAGCAATAATAACGTGTTATTAGTTATTTAAAATAACGAGTGTTAAATTAAGCAGCTCGTTTTTTAATCTGTGGTTCCGTGTTATTGTTGTCGGTTTGAAGTTATGTGAGTATGTTTAACAGCACTTTGGATAAGTATAGCTTACATAAGGACAGCGTAATGTTAAAAGTCTGCGGTTGAGTCCTTTAGGATCAGCGCCTAATAAACGCCGTTTTGTAACAAATAACGATATAACATACACTGATTGCTATATTTTATACACTACAATGATTTAACAATCCATTGTTTTTACATAATTTCAGAGAACATCGTTAAAATAATCTGATCAATCAGAAAGATTTACTACCTAAATATTTAATTGTTACCAATATCTATATGAGGTCTATATTACGATGGATGTCATTGTACCTACAGTACAATGGATTATTAATGGAGAAGTATCTGTTTTTTTTCTGACGTGAACATTCGAAAATCTTCCATAAAATAACAGATTTTATATTTTCATTATTGTGACTGAATTAACGACATATGACCAAAATACAAAATTGCGTTATTAGAGAAGCCTTGTAGATCCGCGGCAAGGTTTTTGCCCTCTAGCTTTCTTTCACCAGCTGCTTTTAGCTTAGAACATCTTAGAAGAAAAAGCTAAGATATTTTTGTGTATGGCGGAAGAAACAATAAAAACTGGACTTTCGTATGATAATTATAACTAGGGCTGTTATTAAACAACCGTTTGATTTTGCGACAGGGCTGTCCTGAAATGTAAAAGATCACAATACAGAGAGACGACAGCTCTCAGCAGCTCCTCGCCTCACCAAAAACAAAACTCACGTTTGATGATTTTTAAATGATCCAAGTTCGATTTAAAGTTGGCTCTCGAACTGTCAACTATCGATCCACATTGATGATCGATAATTTTGTTTGTTTGCGACTGGTAGACGTCGATCAACCGCAATCTTAATCCACTCTAATTATGGACTTACTTATTGTATTATTACATCTTCTTCGTACACACTTTCCAGGGTATACATGAAGCGAATGCTCTGCAGGTTTATACTCGTTGGATAAGATTTGGCTAAAATCGACACTCACGGAGACCTTTTATAGGTAATGTTATGTCTACCCGGATTTCTAGGAGTCCATGCTAGACCTGGAAATGAAACCCAAGACTAGACAAACAATGCTGGTCTTCAGTTCTCTTTTCAAAAATATCTCTTCGAATTAACGTCTTGTTGAAATTGCGGCGTGTTTCAAAAACATTGAGGTGTGAAAATTCACATCTTGCTCGATACTTAACAAGGTGCGAGAGGACATGTTACCAACGTGTTATTATGTGCTCAGAATTAAAATAAACTCTTTTCTCGAGTTCATTTTTAACAACGTGTTTGGAATTCGATCACATCGTTGCTTGGAATAAAGATCTGGTTTAAAAAAAGAATTTCGGAGCTCTTTTTGTAAATTGCTTCTACAAAAAGAATGAGAGACTTTGTAATCCTATTTTTAGTTACAAATCGCTCGTAAAATTTGACTTCTACGTATTGTACTTTCAATTAAATGATTTTAATAATATGGTTAATTCAATAGCACGACTGTTGACACTTTTCAAAAGGAAATCAACACTGTCATAAAACTGCACTTTTTCAATGACATATAAAATCATTATCATTCTCTTATCCCAATTCAAATGGGGTCGGGGCAGCATGTCTTCTTCTTCCATGCTTCTCTATTACTCGTCATATCATCAGACACCTCCTTTATTGCCATATCATCCTTTACACAGTCCATCCATCTTGGCGTATGACGTATAAAATACAAATAAAATTATTTTATCAATTTCTCTTTATGCGTCACTTCCTCTTATCCCTTAGAATTAAGAATGAATAGATCCAATAACTTATGAAAAATTTTAATCAACACGTTAATTTTTTAAGTAATTAAGTGTGACGGACAAATTACTGGTAATTGAAGCATTACTGATGAATGTGTCTTTAATGACGACATAATTATAAAGGTGGTAGGCGTGAAATTGAGATCAATTAAGTTTAATTACAAGGAGGTTTATTGGGCAATTTACAAACAATTTTAATAATTTTTCCTCTTTTTTTGTTAGTTCACATGTATAGCGGTGTATGATTTTTAAGTATGTGTTATTGGGTCTTCCATTAGAAATTTTTCAGTAGCAGTTGGAGTCTAGATTTTTGCCCAGTTGATGGCAATAGGCTCGTCCCCTATTACATGGGGCTTAAACGTAACTGGCGAAATGTGGGTGTACTATTAGGTGCACCGCTGCCTAACTCTTCGGGGAATACAGCCGTGATGTTCAGGAAAAATTCCTTTGGCGCTTGAATGTCATTGTCAACAGGGCACTGTTGGTTATCATTTGCCTGTGAAGATTGTATGAAAAAAACAAGATGGTAGCGTTCGTTCCGATTTAGGACACGAAGTTGTTTTTTAGCACAATTTCAATCAAATTCACAATTGTTTCCCGATAGCAACTTTCTGTCAATGCCTTTCAAGCGCCAGAAGAACCATGCTGTACTGTATCTATTTCGGTGGATAGTTAATTTAATTATCAAATAATTTCCCTGACTTTACCTACATAAGTACAGCTAACTGCCTCCCTCGCAACAGCGCATCAATACAGCTGACTGCCTCGTTGGTCGAGTGGTCTCAAGCGCGTCTGCTGAACATGAGGGTTTGATTCCCGGGTCGGGCAAAGTGCTATTGGGTTTTTCCATCAGGAAATTGTCAGTAGCAGCCACGGTGTCTGGATTCGTGATAGGCTCGCCCCCTATAATATTGGACTTAAAAATAACTGGCAAAATGTGGGCGTACTATTAGGTACACCTCTGCCTAACTACGGGGATTACAGGCGTGATGTTATGTTATGTACAAGTACAGCTACAAGCTGAAACAATAATTCGTATCATTAATAACACCCACACTCCAACATTGAAATCTGTCAACTAAGTATATTAAAATTTCATGCTTAATGAACTGACATTTACACTAAGTACATTCAAAATGATCATACATACATTCATGTATAAATTATTATAATAATGTACATAAGTTTTACATAATTTATCACAACAAGATACATTAGACATTCATTAAATTCAATTCTTGTGAAAATGAAACGATTCAATACTAAACTTGTTTTAATATGACTCGCCTTACGGCAAGTTCAAAGTGGGCTTTCTGAATGTTGGCAACATCGCAAAAATCATCATCTGCCCAGCCTTTTCCCAACTATGTTGGGGTCGGCTTCCAGTCTAACCGGATTCAGCTGAATACCAGTATTTTACAAGGAGCGACTGCCAATTTAATATAATCCCCTTATAATATGGTCCCCTTGGTAAGACTGGTTGTCAGACTTTCGGACCACTGACTACCTGTAACGACTGTCAATGATCTATAAATGACAACCGGGACCAACGACTTAACCAGCTTTTCGAGGCACGGAGGAAGCTCTTTAAGTAATGGTTGGACCTAGGCAAGCGCGGCTTAACCTAAAGATCGACCTCGGCTGTTATTATTTAGCCACGAGTTCCTCTTCATAATTAAATTTAGTAATAATGATTAATTAATTCATACAACAAAGTAGTTGGTAAGTTTCAGAATGCACACCCTTAAGGTCCATTTACACTTGAACGCGTCCGTTCGCAATATACCGGTGCGAAAGTTTACGGTAACGTAACGGATATGAGGGTAGGTGGTGATATGAAGTGTCTTGTTTGTTGAACTCCTGTTTATTGGTTTACAAGAATTTGGAGAGGAATTTGTATCTTAGGGGAAAGGTTATTAGAGATCTGATATGCTCGCAACAGGCCAGTGTTATAATAGTACAAACCGTGTGTGTTATAGTATAACATGGCTTATGCCCGCGACTTGGCTCGCGTGGGAGACGGAAACTATTCCACGGGAAGTAGACAGAAATTTCATCGAAATTCGTTCAGTCGTTAAGTTTTCAAGGCGCCGCGCGTCGTTGCCACTGTCTTAGGTAGACGAGACACCGTTTTTTTATTAATCACAACTACTTTACAAGGTATATAGTGCTGAATATATTTTGTAGTCTTTCCAATAGTGCCTTATGTTGATAAACGGTTAAAATTAATGAGAAATTATGGAGAAATTAAAGCTATGCCAATAAATGTAGGTATTAGAACGGTTTAAACTAAAATTAGACTCGTAGTTATTGAATCCTGCGATGAACTATTAATTTAGATTGTTATGCCCTCTGGAGACGTGAAATTTGCCCACATATAAACCATCCTTTTATTATAATGCTTACCACCGAACCTCTTCACATACCTCCGACACCACCCACAACTATTTGGCAATCAATCAAAAAACTATCCATTAAAAATTCCGTCATACCAGACCCTAAACCCACTCTATATAAGTTCACGCTTTTCATTATTCGCCAGCATCCATCCGTTAAAATATGTACTAGTAGCTTTACCCGCGGCTTCGGTCTCGTTATGAGCGGACGTTATCCTACGGAAACCTTTAAAGTACAGCCTGTGACACGCGGGGATAGTTTAGCTTCTCATTAGTGTAAGGATTTATCTACACTATCTACACTAATATTATAAAGAGGAAAACTTTGTTTGTTTGTTTGTTTGTTTGTAATGAATAGGCTCAAAAACTACTGGACCGATTCTAAAAATTCTTTCACCATTCGAAAGCTACATTATCCACGAGTAACATAGGCTAAATTTTATTTTGGAAAAAAATAGGGTTCCGTACGATATTTGGGTTTTTCGGACACAAGGTGTAAAAAATCAACCAGAAAAGTTACTTATTTTGCGTACGCTGCCTAAACTATAAAAGATAGAACCATAAAATGTTCTAATTAATTGTAGATCTTATAAATATCTACAAAAAAGTCCGCAACAAACTATACCTATCTATGTCGAGTGAGGCACAACAACCATTTTTTTATCTTGAATTTTTTTTGGACTACATTTAAACGCATTTATTTTACTCATGCTATAATCCTTATCAAAATAAATTATTTCATCACTAATTACAGTTTATGTAAATAATATTTGGTCGTTGAATGATTAAAATTGGACGTTTGGTTTTGAAGTTATGGCGAAATTAAAATATTACGGGCGTCACCAAGGCGGGGTGCGCGTGCGGGAGGGGAGTTTAGATCTATGAGTAAGGTACCGGCGCGGCTCAGAAGCTAACCACCGTGGCCGGTACAGTGGCCGGTAGCCACCACGTGGCCCCCGACGCCCGGTGCGTCCCCCGCGGCGGCTGGGGCGAGAGATTCTCTCCCTCTCACGTCCCGCCACCTCCTTCGGTAGCATGACTGCTTCGCAGAAGGAGGTGACGGCTTCCCATTCATTCTCGCTCCGGACCATGGCCTGAACTAGGGCCGGGCGCGAGAGGTCGCCGCCGCCGATCGCCGCTACGAGGACACGGCGGAGCTCCGCCCGAGCGGGGCAGACCTCCACGGTGTGCGCCACCGTGTCCTCCGGACGATCCTCACAATGATAGTACCCGGGCGTTTCCTCCCGCCCAATTCGGTGCAGGAACCTCCCGAAACAACCGTGTCCGGTGAGGACATGCGTCAGGCGGAAGTTGAGGGCGCCGTGGCGCCTCTCTAGCCACTCCTCAAAGAGGGGACTTATCGCCACTATTGTGGCGTGCCCTGCACTGGGTTGCGACAGTCGCTGTCTCCATGTCGCCATGTTTCCCCCCGACGTTGTGCCTCCGCGCGCCATTCATGCAGGCGCGCGAGGACTATCGCCTCCAGATCCCATGGCGGCAATCCGGCTAGGAGGCTCGCCGCCTCGCGGGAGATCGTGCGGTACCCCCGGATTAGCCTTACGGCTATAACCTTTTGGGGCGCGTTCAGGTAGTGGGCGGCACGCCGCTTAATTGAACGCGCCTACACCGGGGCCCCGTAAAGGGCCATGGACCGCACGACCCCCGCGTAAAGCCTACGGCAGGAGGCGTTTGGACCCCTCAGGTTGGGCAAGAGCCGCTTGAAGGCAGCCCCAGCCCGTTCCAGTAAGTCAGTAAGTCAAGTTTGGGAGCCAAACTTCGGAAATGCTCAACGAAGTTCCACCGGCTGTCGAGGACGAGTCCTAGGTACTTCAAAGTCGACTCGACGCCGAAGGGAACCCCTCCTACCGTCAGCATGGATCCCGACGGTGGCGCATTCCGAGGCCCATGAAAGCACATGGCCTCGGATTTGTGCAAAGCCACCTCGAGACCCAATTGCCGGATCCTCTCACCAACTATCGCAACTGTGGGGAGCCCCCCTTAATCTGTAATTTTTTTTATTATTGTATAGAAATCGTAAAGCGGTTCACAGAATACATCTACCTACCAAGTTTCAACGGTTTAGTCCGAATAGTTTCGGAATAAAGTGGCTGTGACATTCAGACGGACAGACAGACAAGACGAATCTATAAGGGTTCCGTTTTTTGCCATTCGGCTACGGAACCCTAAAAATCGTGTTTGGGCTCATTTCATGCACCTTGATGAGAACTGTAGATCTAGCTGGGCTCTGGCTGTCATCGAGTGTCTGAGGATGAAGACGTAAAGACTGTCGAGGGCAGCCCTTATTTGGAAAAACATAATAAGAATAGTTTAGTGATTCTTATTCTGTATTGCACACAAAATAAAAAACGCGGAAAATTTATTCCTTTTGAGAGCTTCCGTTGCGTCGGCTGCGTAAACGGTTAAAGTTACGCAGCAATGATGTATGACGGAATTGTTCCTTTTAAAAGTTCTAAAAACCGTCCTTTTTTATGGTTCTCAATTTTCTTCAAAAATTATGCATTATTTTTGCAAAGGTGTTTTTGTAAACATGGTATTTATCCTTATCCAAATAAATACGTTATTCATCACACAAGTATTTAATTTTGAACGAAATTGCTCTAACATCATTTGATTCCAATGAATATCTTAGGAGATATCACATTTTTAAAATAATGGTCAGGTACCGCGCTCGCATTTTCATTATGTGTGTGATGTGCTCCTTTAGAATTGTATAATAGGGACCTACGACCCACACCCTCTAACCCTCTCTTATGTGACGCAGACGAAGTTGCGCGGGTCAGCTAGTTACTAATACAATCAAACATAATTAAGTAGTTTTTTTTTTTTCGGATTTGAAATCATCAAATGACCCCTCGCGCTCTGGGCGGAGTGTCAGACTCGTACTGACTAAAACCCATCCTTGTTCCTTCTTTGCCCTTTGTGTACTAGGGCCGCGGTATCTCTTTCGAACAGTCCCGCAGCCCTGGCAGGCATCGCCCCTTCGGGCCCCTTTCTTTTTGCTGACATGTCTTTGAGGCGCGCGTGGAACACGAACGCGCCATCGACACGGCCTGTCGTCATTAGAAGGACGGACGGCGAGCTAGCCCATTACTCACCATCCACAGGCCCTAATTAAGTTGCTTCAACTCTTCATACGAGTATTAGTGCCTGAGGGCCGGTTTCCACCATACCGGAGAGAAGAGGAGACGTGCCAGATCCGACCAGTCACAGGAGGTCGACCAATGCGACTCCTTCGTTGGTCTAGTGGTCGCAAGCGACTGGTGAGCATGGGGTCTTGGGTTCGATTCCCAGCTCGGACTAAGTGTTATTGGTTTTTGCACCAGGAATTTCTCTGCAGCAACCGTAGAGTCTAGATTGCAGCTCAGTTGATGTAATACGCTCGTCCCCTATTTAATAATAATAATAGCAGTCATTGTGCCGATAGTCGTGACGGCCAATGGCTTAATAGCCAATAGCCAGGACCAACACCTGAGGAGGTTCTCGGTACTTCTGTGTCGTTAGGAGGTTCCTCTCTAAAGAGCCCTGGCTACCGGTAGCTCGGACCCTGGGTCCAGCGGACACATTATTTTTTGGGGGTCGAGGGGCCGTGAGTGTACTAAACGTTTCTGATGCTGGTGGGCTACTATTTATTTTTATTTCTTTTTTTTAAAGAAATATGTAAAAATATAAAATATATGTGCAAAAATGAATAAATGAAATAATAATAATATAACACCTCTGCCCAACCTATTCGGTGATTACAGACGTCTTGATGTTACATGAGATTGATCAATTCCCGCTCATGTCTCGGCAGTGTTTTGGTAGAAAACAGGTCTTAAAGATTCCTTTGAACCGTCGAAACGTTGGTTATTGAAACATTTCAGTACATACCATATTATTACTTTGTGTATTTTTACGATGCTGTTAAGCAAATGATAAAGTTATGGACGCAAAGGAATTCTTTGATACATTCTTTTGCATGAACTAACGAAGTATTTTGTATGAGGAAAAGAATATTGTGACACAAATTGTTTTATTCTTTGTTTCCTGGTTGACGGGTCGAGCTCTGGAGTATGGAATATGTAAGAAGTCTTTCCTTGGGTAAACTTTGTAAACAGATTCTTTTTACTTAATAAACGTTGCACTCACATTCCGCACTATATTTTTTCTCGTATCTTGGGTGGATTTATGCAGATAATCTAGACTTGAAATTTTGCAAGTTTTTTTTGGGTAAATACAGTATTCGTTACAAATACAATCACGTCTCCATCCATTTCATTTTTCCGTACAATAATACAACCTACAAACTCACATGAAAATAGTAAAAATATACCTAATTCCTACGGAAGCCAAAAATATGCTAAAATTATCTATTCGGGACACGTAGCCAAGAGTATGAATGCCTGAAAATAACTCCCGATTGCGAAAAAAATACCAAACACAATAAAAGTCACGCTTGCGAGTCCCGAAGGGTTACGTGGGGTACATATACACCCCACTCGTTAGGTGAGGTGTTTTTGTACCCCACACGCATATAACCACAAACCCGCAAACTACTGATAGCGATATGGTCCTATGAAGGTGGTGTAGATCATATATAGTTGCTGCCAGTTAAGATGGCAATAGCGGTCATTGCTCTTTCCATAATATCTCTTCGTACGAACCAAAACAAATGAACCATGTATCGTTTTTCATTAGAAAAGATGTTGAAGATCACGATAGATGACGATTCAAGACATGAACTGGCTTATTTGTGGATTTCAAAGTTAAGAACTTTAATAAATGTAGGTGGGTCAATGACCGCCATTGCCATCTTAACTGGCAGCAACTATAGTCATACCGACTTTCTTTCATAATAATTTTCTTACGTGAAAATATGTGCACGTTTTGAAATGAAAACTATCGATTTCACATTAAGAGACATAGGTACACATTATGTATGTTAAATGATTCAAATTTTCGATTTATATTCAAGAAGATTGCTTTGGAATTCGTTGGATATACCTTTTTACACGTGACAGAGCGTTATAGCCACTTCATCATCATCTGCTTAGCCTTTTTTTTACCAACTAGGCTGTAGTCGGCTTCCAGTCTAACCGAATGCAGCTGAATACCAGTACTTTACTTGGAGCGACTGCCTATCTGACCTCCACAATCTGGTTAGTGCTGGGTAAAACGTTATAGCTACTTAATACTCGTACCTGTTAAATCCTTGTTGGTCTAGCTGTTATAGCGTATACTAGGCAAATAGTATATGCTGAGATGAGTTAATATTTTGATTTTGGACACTTTAAAAAAAAAGGTGTCCAAAACCAAAATTAATATTAACTCAAGCAAACAACAAAATATTGTCATTGGGTAGAAATTAAATAGGTGTAGACTAGACTGACACGTATATTTAAACAAATCAAAGCGATTACTTGTGTAAAAGTACTATTTATGATACGATTTTTATTCTGTAGTTTAGTAATTGCTTGAAGTTAGAACTTTTTAAGGTTAGAACTCTTAGCGTTGCTTTCTTTGACGGTTCTTACTTCGTTTAAATTCTAGTCTATTGTATAACAATGTTTGCATAAGTAATAGTTAAACTTAAGAAATTACTTTAACACGACTATAGATCTTCTTTCAACTTATTTAAATCTAAACTCAAGCAGTACGTCACTAACAACACAAAACTATTAAGTTAACAATATAAGCTAGCAGTAGCGAAGGGTCAATTTTTGTAAGAGGTAAGCTGGAGTACATATCTGTAATGTGATTATATTATTTGTCTATACAACTGACTGTGCCATTTTTCAAAGGGAAGCCGGTAGGAATCGAGTTCTATGAGACCTTCGCCACTGTAAGCTAGTCTTCCACACAACAATATGTCGACATCGTACCTTACCTACCTACATTAAGAAAAAACAAAACTGTTAACTACTGGACTACACTTTACCTTAGTTATGTATTTATTCGATAAGTGAACAATATACGGGGTGTAAACAGACCCTTCACGAAGCCGTCAACCAAACATTCTGTACATCAAACTAAGTAACTTTACGCAAAAATTATTGCTGGGAAACGACTTTTTTTTTTTGGGGTGTAAAATTACGTTTTACGGGAAAACTCAATGTAACGGACTCAAAACATTATGCTGATGGATGGATTGATTAACACGGGGGTCGTAAAGGTGTTTAAAGTAAAAAAAAATACATTAGAAACATTTTTATTTAAAAAAAAACTTGTGAAAAAGTTGGAACTTTGACCCCCAATATCTCCGTAACTAGAAGGTTCCCAGGTATGGTCTAGAACAAAAAAATGATCACAATAACGGGGAGAACAAGTAACTTTCGGCTTCGTTAAGGGTATTTTTACACCCTTTATGTTCTTTTAGAATACTCGTAAATACATAATCTTTAAACCCAGATATGGGTGTAAGACACATTCTACCGGGGCTGCGGGACTGTGAGGCTACGGACTGTTCGAAAGAGATATCGCGGCCCTGGAACACAAAGGGCAGAGAAGGAACATTAATGGGTCAGTCAGTTAATGGGTTAGTCAGTAAAAGTTTGACACTCCCTTCCACTCCGCCCAGAGCGGAGGGGGTTATTTGATGATTTCGAATCCGAAAAAAAAATAAAAGACACATTCTACCGTCGTCGTTATCGCCGTCGTGTCTTCCTGTTCGATGACGGTTGCATCAAAAATGTATTATTTTGACACAGGTTTTCACCTAGCTAATGATAATCTTGTTGAAAGTCGTTATGGAAACAAGATTCGCTTTAAATTATCTCTGGTACGTCTCAGAAAATCTTTTAAAATCTTTTGAAACTGTTTCTATTTTCGCATTTAACACATAAAAATAAAATCAGTTTCTATAGCATTTTGCGAACTTCTGAAAGAGCTTTTTCTAAGAAAAACATTAGGTTGCAGGTATTCGGCAAAAATAACGGTTAAAAGCAAGCAATAAAATGCTCCACTTTCCCCGTCTACTAAAGAAAATTAAAAGTAAACTGTAGTATACTATTTTAGCACCTTTCCATTCAGCTTTGGGAGCGAACAATGGATTATTTTTAGATATCTTGTTCACACCGAGTCGGCACTCGCTTTCATTGAAGTTAAAATTGAATGATTGACAATGAACCAGCACTTGAATACAAGTGAATGGTTCAAGGGCGATCCTGCGTTTCAAGGGGCTTTTGTCATTCAAATAATTATATTGATAAACACGCTGAAGTGGTTAAATTCGGAAATACTTATATCGTTCTCGTTGTGGCAATAGTTTTTGGAATTATCACACTAATATTATAAAGGCGAAAGTTTGTATGCTTGAATGTATGTGTCTGTTTGTTTCGCCTTCACGCTCAAACGGCTTAACGGATTTGGATAAAATTTGGTGTCAAGATAGCTTACGTTGGATTAGCACAAGGCTACTTTTGATCCCGGAAAAATGCGGTGTTTTCGTAGTATGATCAAATAACTCCATCTAATTTTCCCGAATTTTGACTAAAATCGTCTCTTTGGCGACCAAAAGTACTAGGCTAGCATAAATTCAAGGTGTTGTTTATTCAAACGAGGCAGGCAGGCAGGGTAGGTAGGTAGGCAGGTAGGGTAGGTAGGTTAGGCAGGTAGGTAGAGTAAGTAGGTAGGCAGGTACGTAGGGTAGGTAGGGTGGGGTAGGTAAGAAGTTAGGTAGGTAGAGTAGTAAAAAGTATAAGGAGCTAGCACAGCTTACTTTTACAAGCTTTTAGCATCAAAGTATCAAGAAAATGAAAAAAATGTTCTTGAAAATTTAATGTCATTCTTTTTTCTAAGTTTCGGTTGGTGTACATACTGTACATACTCGTACGCGTGCAAACTTTTTCACCGCGGGTAATACCGCAGGCAGAAATATAACTTCATGTTATACTCATCAGCCTCGCCTTTTTCCAATTATATTGGGGTTGGCTTCCAGATGAACCGGGTGCAGCTGGATACCAGTATTTTACATGGAACGCTGCTATCTTATATCCATAACCCAGTTAGTTGAAAAACCAAAATCATAGTATCGTTTTACCTAGTAGGTGGATTGTGGTCAGATAGGCAGTTACTCTATGTAAAGAAATGGTATCCAGGTAGATCTAACTCACGTCTACGTAGAAACAGATGTCTACTACGTAGTAAAGAAAGACCTGGAATTGACCCAGGATTCGGTCTGATTCGGCACGATTTATCTCTAAAGAGGCAAGTTTTTATTTACGCATAAACTAAAGTAATAATGTACTTTGGACTTTCTGAATTTTCGGTGGCTGCTTTATCTATCAACCACATCGCGGTTCGAAAAAAGATTATCTTCTATTTATGCCACACCCTGTACCTAACTCCACCGATGTTTATGAGTGTATGTCATGACACGATTTCATGTGACAAGCTCTGATATCGTTTGTAGGTAATTGAATTTTAATTTGTTTAATGATAAACATCAACGTGCTAGACAAACGAGAATAACAAAACGACAGATAAATTGATTTCTATCATTAAAAAATACTGTAGAAATCTATGTGTTTACTGTCAATGTGTATTTTTTAAATTTAAAATACAGACGAAATTCAGCCTTACTTCGGGGCTTTGGCAAGTGGTTATGGAGATGTTTCATGATGTTGATAACACTATATTTAGCTAAATGTAATTAAAATAAAGGTTGAGAGTGTGTACAGGGTTTAATGGACAGCCCTCCACAAACTGATGGGGTGAATTCAGTATATCATACTAAGATGACGAAATTATTTCAGGAATGTTATGTTATATTTCCTCATAAATGCAATATATCGTTACCGTGGCAAAACACATATAGAACGGCAAGCATGACGACGAGTTCGATGAACTCTGTAGCTATCCATTGTTGGATTTTTTATTTTTATTTACATAAATGGAGTACTGCGTACAGGGAATGTAATTTTACATTGAAATAAAGAAATAGTAACTGAATTAAAAAAAAACGGAGAAAAATTTCGAGGAAGTTTAGAGGAAAAAGGAGCTGAATGCACCCTGTCAGTTTTTGGAGGGCTGCCCCTTACAACCTGTGTAGTAGCTCTCATCTAGCCTCAGTGTTCCTTTATTGGCTGTACACTTCCTGGAGTGTCTCAGCTAGAGTATACTGCTTGTCCACCTTATAACTTTAGTCGCCACTAATCCAATAAACAAATTCTACATTCAAATATTTCCGATATAATCCGGAGTTAGACAAATAGCAGAAAGGTAGCAAGACAAAGAAAGTCCGGTTTGTCGACCTCGCTCAACCCTTCAGGTCATGTCAGGTTATGGGACATGGGTAGAAATGAATTATCGTGTGTGAGAAATGGGTTTTCCGTTAATCCAATTGTCTTATACTCTGTTCCAAAAGTAGTTGATGAAAAATAAACAAATGGGTCAGAAAACGTATTTTTTTTTTATTCACTTTAATAATTGTACAAGAAACACTTATCTAAGTACCATGAAGCGTTACAACACAGGAAAAGAGTGTTTTCGATGAGCTCTGGCACCCAATGTAAGATTTAACTTGTGTTTAGGGTGCCAGCGTCCTCGCCTATGGTTTGAACATGTAGCAGTAGTTGTAAGACGAACACAGTATATCATCATTAAATGACAATATTACAGGGTGTAAACGGACCCTTCACGAAGCCGTCAACCAAGCATTATGTACATCAAACTAAGTCACCCTACGCAAAAATTATTGCTGTGAAACGAAATTTTTTTTTGAGTGAAAAATCACGTTTTACGGTAAAACTCAACGTAACGCACTCAAAACTTGGTGCTGACGGATGCCTTGCCTCGATGTAAAGTTAAAACCTTAAAAAGTAGTATTTAAAAAAAAACTTGTGAAAAAATTGGAACTTTGACCCCCAATGTCTCCGTAACTAGGTTCCCAGGTATGGTCCAGAACAAAAAAATGATCGCAATGACGGGGAAAACAAGTGCCTTTTGGCTTCGTTAAGGGTCTTTTTACACCCTTTATATTTACTAGCTAATGCAACTAAGATGTGGCTTATTTATGCACCTATGTGTGTTTGTGTATATGTGTGTGAGAGGGAGTAAATATGGTGAAAACGTATTTGTGGATGTCAATTTACAGTCATCATCATCCTCAGCCCGATTTCACCCACTGCTGCATATAGGCCTCTCTTTTCTTATGCCAAGCTCCAGGTTCTTGTTCCACCCTCATCCAGGATGTTCCAATTTGCAGTGGCACTGGCAAATTGAGTGCTTCGATTTAAATAATATACGCATACTTAAACTCGATAATCTAAAATATCTTCTATATTTGAAACTTTTACAATTCCGGGTTTGATTTTCGTCAACTAATATGCCAATTTTAAAAGAACAAAATCGTACTAAATGTATCGTCGAATGGTAAATTGAGAGAGAGTGCCACTGCGGTTATTTTTAGTAGGTAAGCTACTTTTTAAAAGGCTTTTTAATCTACTCGTTTTTATGTATTTTAAGAGCGATTGTTGCTTAACCAAATAAAAGTAAGAAGGTTTAACCCAATAGTTCAATGTATTACGAAGTACTTAGTTATAAAGGGTGTAACAAGACCCTTAACGAAGCCGAAAGGCACTTATTCTCTCCGTCTCTGCGATCTTTTTTTTTTGTTCTAGAGCATACCCGGAACCTTCCAGTTATGAAGATATTGGGGGTCAAAGTTCCAACATTATCACAAGTTTTTTTAAATACATGTTTTGAATGTAATATTTTTGAAACACCTCCACGACCCCCGTACTATTCAGTCCATCCATCAGCATAATAATTCGAGTGCGTTAAATTGAGTCCTATCGTAAAACGTGATGTTTCGCCCCAAAAACAAAAAGTCGTTTCCCAGCAATAATGTTTGCGTAAAGTTACTTGGTTTGATGTACATAATGCTTGGTTGACGGCTTCGTGAAGGGTTCGGTTACCCTGTATAGTTTGGTATGCAGTCATTAGCACAAAGAATCGATAATATCGGCCAGCTGTTAAAGAAAACAAGACTTATGAGATATTTTATGAGCGCCATAATACTCACTCACATGCAATGTGAACATGCAATTTGTTAATTTATTATGGTTTTTAGAACTTTTGGAACGTAAACAACGAAAGTATAGTGTTTTAGATTATTGTGATTAAATTATTCAAGTATTTAAATACATCTCTGTGGCCGATTTTGATTTTTTAGCTCAGCGAATTTTGTTTTACTAAGAGGAAAAGAAAGGAACTACACAACCCTGAAGTAAAAAGTAAGTAGAAGGTTCCCTGGTATGGTCTAGAACAAAAAAAATATTGCAATGACGGGGACTTCAGTTAAGGTATTTTTACACCCTTTATAACTACTACCAGTTTTCACAAATAATAAGAGACACCTAAATAAACAGCAGAACATCTTCCTCCTGGACAGGAACTGCAGTGGCCAATCTGGAAATCACTTAGCCGTTTGCGGGCCCAGGTTGGCCGCTGTAGAAATAATCTGGCTAAATGGGGTATCATCGACCCGTCCCAAACACAATGTCAGTGTGGAGCCCCTCTGCAGGATATGCCCCACCTACTTTCTTGCCCATCCTGCACAACCACCTGCACCTTCCAGGATTTAAACGAAGCAAACGACAGAGCTGTGCAGGTGGCGATATACTGGTCGGGTATTATTTGAGTCTATCGACACGCAAAGAAGAAGACCTAAATAAATGCTTAAATGTTATTGCACTTTTAGAATTTAAACTCTGAGCACTCTGCTGAGCATACAAAATCCAACAAAGCGGTTTGCTTGTCGCTTATCGTTAGGGAAAATAGCCATGAAAGTAACCCCAAACTGCTGAGTTCGGACATAGAAAGTCCATTTAAATTCACTCTTCCATAATAAATGAGATGTCTCTATCTGTCAGTTGGTTACGGATTCATGTTTCACTATAAGGTGATAGTACTATTGATTATTTTTAGCTTAAGTTCAGTACTTACCATGACTTTGTGATATTTAGTAGAGATTTAATTCACTTGGTAACTGATAGAGTAAACTAACTAAATACGTTATTAATTAAAAACTTTTAAATAAACTAAAATGAATAAACTAACAACAAACTATAAAAGGGCATTAAAAACTATTTAAAAATATAAATACTTGGTAACTTCAGAGTATCCAAGATAACAAGGATAAAAATATAACACGTGATGACAACGATCTTACTTCAAACCTTAGATAATTGATTTCACAAACTGCCTGCACCCAGTACTTATCCCTTATACGAATAGTTTTCATCTCGATTTTTATAATAAATTAAAGCAAAATAATAAATAATAATAAAATTAAAAAATAATAAATTAAATTTATTAGCCTCTGTTCTACTGTAGGCAGTTGCACAAATACGCGATCACCGCTTTTCTTGTTCGACAAAATCAAACACGTTGCACGGCGACTGTGGGCGCGTTCGACTTTTCCGAACAAACTAGTTGAAAGTAGTAGTCACAAATGATCAATTAGTACAAAATGTAACTTTTCTTTGTAGCCGGGGACAAATATAACCTTTTGTAACTCTCTGAGAAGTCGCGAACATCTACAGCAGACGGATAAAAACTTGAAACAAGAAAATATATTAAATATAATATCATTTTGTCGCAGTAGTAGTTCCTGCAACATCTTGACTGCTCACATGTCCGTTTCGTTATTATATACTCCGACATCGCGGCATACCGGGCGTCATTTGTCAGGGTACGTACGTTACTTCGTCGAGTTTCGACGAAAATATATGTTTAAATTTCAACGAAATTCGGGGGCCATCTTCTTGACATTTTCGTGAGAGGAGGCTTGAGTTAAGGGTGTAGGGATCATTTTAAAGGGTCATGTTATTTTGAGAGTTGGTAATAAGACTTAAAATATCTCATAAAAATGTAGTTGAGTTATATGAAGTCTCTTGTATGAACAAATGCCACGAGAAGGTAACAGATTACGGACCGGCTGCGAACACGAGACAATGTCATATAAACTTTCTATCAGAGTTTGATGTCCACAGATTGTCTGTACCGGTTTGTAGAACCTTTAAAGAATTATTCGTTATGGTATGTATGGTATATCCTCATAAGTATATCCTCTTCTGCAAATCTTGCAATCGGAGTAAGGTTTGCTGTAAGAAAACCCAATTCTGGGTTAAGCTCGCCATTGTCATCATCATCTGCCTAGCCTTTTCCCAACTATATTGGGGTCGGCTTCCAGTATAACCGGATATAGCTGAATACCAGTATTTTACATGGAGCGACTGCCTATCTGACCTCCACAACCCAGTTAGTACTGGGTAATACGGTACCCCTTGGTAAGACTGGTTGTCAGACTTTTTGGGCCACTGACTACCTAACGACTGTCAAAGATCTACAACCAACCTAGGCAAGCACGGCTCAACCTAAAGATCGACCCGAGTTGCTGTTATTATTTAGCCACGAGCTCCTCCACGGGTTTAGCTCGCCATTGTACATAATCTATATATTGTAATTTTGTGTGCAATAAAGAATAAGAATTGGTATTTGAAGCTGACCCCAACATAGTCGGGAAAAGGCTAAGCAGATGATGGTATAATATTTCGGAAGTAAGATTTTGATATCCAGTAGCTTTTTTATATAAACTACTACAAAACTGTGTAAAGAAACCCAGCCAAAACCTTATTAAAAATAAACGAACAGATAAGCTAAGTTAATTTCGCTCAAAAAGTCTTTACAAACACTTAACCTCGATCGCTACTTACCCCCAAACGTTAACCTTGAAGGTTTTATTTAAGAAACGCGTGGGTGTGTTCTATTCTCGTTGTTCACGAAACGAGTACACTTGGAGAGTGGAGTTGTTTGCCAAAAAGCAATGAATTTGTCCTGTCCCCGCTCGGAGACGCGGCGGATGCGACTGGTACTAGGGATAGCAAAAACATTGTACTGAATGGTGTTACTATTATTTAATTAATTTGTAACTGTTAGGAATTTGTCTATTTGTTACTATGTACATTATAATGGGTGTAAAAGTACCCTTAATGAAGGCGAAAGGCAGTTGTTCTCCCCGTCACAGCGATCAGTTTTTTGTTCAACGAAAATATTTGGGGAAAAAATTGGGGTTCAAAGTTTCAACTTTTTCATAAGTTTTTATTTAATACAAGTTTTAATGTTATAACTTTACTTTAAATACCTCCACGTCCCCAGTACTATTCAATGCATCCATTAGCACAATGAGTCAAAACGTAATTTTTCACCCCCAAAAAAAAGACATTTCCCAGCAATAATTTTTGCGTAGAGACACTTAGTTCGGTGTACAGAACGCTTGGTTGACGGCTTCGTGAAGGGTCCGTTTACTCCTCGTATTCATACTACAAATAGATCTAAAATAATAAGAAAAAAATAAGACTACTAGTAAGTAGGTACTTACATATATACAACGACGACAATAGGTCACGCGTCAGGCGTCAAAGTACTCCTCCGCATCGCTGTCATCCGGGAAAGTGCCCAGAAGACTGGCAGCATTGCCACTTTGAATGGCAATGCTAATTCTTTGACCAAAGAAACTATTTAACTGATTTTTAAATGAAGTACCTACCTACCTAGTATACCGTAAAAATTCTTCAGTAATGAATTAATCTTCAAAATAGATACGAGAAATATAGTAATTCTAATCAAAGTCAAACCGTTTGTTTCTATTAGGTCATTAAAAGGCACTTTTGAACGGCAAACTTTGCAAGGACATAGAATTGATTCTAATTGCGTTTTTTTATATTAAATAGATTTGCGCCTGGCCGCAACTCCACTGATGTGAAGCGATGACGCGAAATAGTTGCTTTTAGACCTCTAGAACGGTTTTCTAGTTTTTGAATAATTGTTAAATAAATAATTATGTTACTGTTACTGTGCGTACTGTTAACAAATGTTGGTTATAAATAATAACAATAAAAATAATGAAGGAATAATACCTAAATTGAATTACATCAAAATGCTTTTCAAAAGGTTTTAAAAAATCATAAAAAAGAACAAAAAACTAAAACACGTTCACATTCAAAACCTATCACCGATTTAAATTTTAAATAGAACAAAAATAGGAAATAGCCCCCAGTCCATCAATCGAATTAAAAAATCCCATTAATAATGCATTTATTTGCTGCCGCTACTGCACCCGCCCACTCCTACAATTCTGTTGATGTGCTGAATTCCCTGAAAGATTTTACATAAATATATATGTAGAGGTCAAACTTAGTATAGCTCTCAGACTTTTAGCAAGTGGATTTAAAGATTTAACTTTTATCTTAGGTAAAGTGTAGTTTGTCACAGGAAGTAGTTTTTTTGTAAGAAGTATTTTTGTCCAGGATTTCAGCTTTTTGTGAGGAAATTGCTGTAATGTATTTTTAAGAAAGTAGCATTTTCATCGAGATACGAAAAACCACTAGTGGTGGTGCAGTTTGTCATACCGTTGGGTGGCTGTGACGCTGTATCTTTTCTGTTCCCAGTTCATTGAGTATTTACACAATTACTGAAACAAGTCATTTACACCGTGCCTCGGAAAGCAAGTTAAGCCGTTGATCCTGACTGTGAATTGTAAATCTTTGACAGTGGTTACAACGTGACAGCCAGTCTTACCAAGAGGTATCGTATTACCTAGACTAGCTGGGTTGTGGAGGTCAGATCAGCAGGCAATCCACGTAAAATACTGGTATTCAGCTGCATTGGGTAAGACTGGAAGCTGACCCCAACACAGCGACTGCAGTAGGTTTACTGTAACTTATTTACCCGTGTAACACGAAAGTGCGTATGTTATAATGCTTTTCTATCATTTTCTATTACATATCATTAAAAAATCACACAACACAGCAAACACATCATAATGTTAAAATTTATTTACGATCAAACCATTTACATAATTATATTATTGAAAAAACAATACATTCCCCACTCAAACCCGCTAGTAATTTCACTCATCATTACAGTTTCACTTTTTCTCAATTATAAAAAAGAAAACAATGCTCTAAAAAGCCTCGGCAGCGCTTGGCAGCGCTCCAAATAGCTATATTAAGCGCTGTTCCTGACAAATTAATTCTCAAATGTTTTGTGTCATCACTATGAAGGTTTTTTTGTGTTTTCGTGATATTATTTGTTATTTTTGTTTGGACATAAGCTGATTGGCTTTTTGAAATGGGAATTAAATACAATTTATTTTTGGAACTATATATACTGTATTGTATAGTATTGTATACTTCGATCCAATACTCAAATCGCAGACGTTTGCAACACAGCCGCCAAATTAAAATGGAACTGGGCAGGCCACATCTGCCGCATGTCGCATCAGAATTGGGCCAAAGTGGCAACAGATTGAGTTTCGACCAACAGAACCCGGCGACACGGTAGGCTCAAAAGGAGATGGCGTGACGACCTGGACTCTTGTCAAAAGGATTGGGCCCAAATAGCCAAAGACAGAGAGAAATGGAAAGAGGGAAGGGAGGCCTTTGCTCTGCAGTGAGACACATCAGGCTCATAATAAAAATAATGTTTGGAACGTTTTTGAGTTAAAATAGCAGATATCATTATGATTGGTTGAAAAAAAAACTCTGCCCTGTTCATAAATGAAGTGACCTGAGCCATTAAAGAAAAGCCTTATTTCCATGCGTTAAAAGCGAACAAAACGTCATTATCAAAAAATGTATTCAACATCTATTACATAAATATGGTACTACGTGATCGGTTCGAATTGATCCATGTGATATCACTCTCTAAATGCCGCGTCACTTATTTTATTATTCTTGGAAATACTTCACCAACCACCCTGAACCACTATCGTAAAAGTACAGTAAACGAAAAACCATACTACCGATTTTACAACGCGCTGCACTACGCTAGATGCCTTTATTTTGTAGCAGGAAGGCTGGTTTTCGTAGTTCAAGTAATACTATTGATGTGTGACTGACTGTATTGGAACTAGAACTACGTAATGTCAATTTGGCTTGCTAATGTCCGCAAATACGGGTCAGTGATTATATTAGGCTTAGTTCATTGGCAAGCGTTGTCGTTCGTGTATTGATCAACTATAGTTGCGAAATAATTGACTGCTTCTACTATTATTGGTAAAATACTGTTATAATTGTGGTTTTACTACCTCGTTGGTCTAGAGCGCGACTGTTGAGCTTGAAGTCCTGGGTTCGATGCCCGGGTCGGGCAAAGTGTGATTGGATTTTTCCATTAGGAATTTCTCAGTAGCAGCCACGGAGTCTGGATTTGTGCCCGGTTGATGGCACACCCCCTATAACATGGGACTTAAATAGAATTGACAAAAACTGGGTATACTACTCTGACTAAGCCTTCTGGGATTGCAGGCGTGAAATTATGTTATGTATTGTTAAAATTTTGAAAGAGAAAAAAATACTACATGTGTTGGAGATGAGAATGTTGAGATAGGTATTTGGACGGTAAAAATGGATTAAGTAAGAAATTTGTTAATTAGAAGAAGTTCGACAGTTGTGCTAATTACAAAAAAGTTGAGAGGGAATCGTTTGTCTTAGTATAGACATGTAATCGTATGTGACAAAAAAGAAGATTTCCAATATAGTACGCGTGGCTAACAAGCGAATCACGACAAAATTTTGTCGTCGTTTTATTTCGCACCGAGCCGAACATAACTGTAAAATATATCTACCGGTGTCTTTATCTCACATGTACGTAAAGCTCGAGGAAATGTTTTTTTCCTTGCCGTCTCTTGTACTAATCGAAAAAGTTTTACTACCGAAATAATGGAGTTAATTTACTCTCATTCTATGACCAATTACTGTGATTGGCAGTGAGTGATCAAGAAACAATTCCTGCGACTACTTACTTACGACTCTCTTATTTATTTACGAGTTCCCATAAATTTAATGGCTGTGAAGACTTTGCTGTCATGTTGCTATGTTACTTATTTATTATTGTTAATAGCTTCGTCCGCATCAAAATCATCATTATATCAGCCCGGAATCACCCACTGCTGGGTATAGGCCTCCCCTTTTTTCTGCCGCACTTCCCGGTTCTGTGCGTCTCTTATTCAGGTGTTTCCTGCGATTTTGATTCGATTCGTCCGCTTATAGGTCAAAAATTATCCTACTGGATATATATTTTTGTATATTCTGATAAAAATACGGAACATAATTATTATCTTATATACATAGTCCTCTATATCCTAACTCAGCCCAAGGTATACTTGTGCTGTGTGCCAAACTTCAAAATCCGATCAGCCGTTTGGGCGTAAAAAGGTCACAGATAGAGGGACAAACATGTTTAAGATAAAGCTTGAAGATTAATATCTTGGTCAACTACATTACCTAATTCCAATAAAAAAAAAAAATACATTACATTCGGGATATCTTCCGTGATTGTTTATTATTTAGAGCTCCAGATTTTTCGACGCTGTTTTAAGCACCATGAGTCTGATGGGTAGTTTTAAATCGTGAAAGCTTAAAACAATATCCCACATAACTGCCAAAGTAATCACAAATCTTTAACTTTATAACTACTTCATTCACTGCGACGACGGCTACGAACTTCGTAGCTATCTCGTAGCGCTACGCCGTAGCAAGTTGAAGATGCAATTAAAATGAATTTAGCATTAATGTTTTCTTTAGTGCCCTCAATTATAAACTGGGTTTTGAGTTAAGGGCCCTTTAAATGTAATATTTTAAAGTTTTATTCAGGTAATAATTTTGATGAAACTAATTTAGTTTTTAGTTACATTTTAGCGTGAGGGAATCAGATCTATTTTTTGTTTGAAGGAGTATCATTGTAATTATTTTTAAACGTCCAACTGCAGTAGATTTGAGCTCTCACGATAAAGCTCCCACTAATTACAAGCGTGAATTTGCCGAATTAAAAATGTACAAGGTCCATATTTTGGGTGACTTTCAGCCTTCTGATGAGGCCCATTGTGAGCAACCATATAGGTATTTACGTTGGTGTTGTGAAATTTTAAAATTATTATTACTTTCCATAACTTCGTTACGTAATGACACCCACAACACTGAAACGTGTCAACACATAATTTGAAACGGTGTCAAACTTTGTTGGGTATCAATCAATACAATGAACGGTGTGATTGATATGTTACGAGAAAGGTCGCCAGTTCATGTCTAGATTGGACCGCTTCATTTGTTTTTTAAAGGTATTTTGAATTAATTATTGATACACTACAAATAGATCTAAGTAAAAGTATGCAAGTTCAAAAGGGGAAAAGAATTACAATTTTGCTCAATTAATTAGCTTGACAATCGAATTCTAAAATATTCAGTAGCAGCCAATGAGTCTAAATTAGTGCCCGGTTTGTGGCAATGGGCTTGTCCTCTATAACATGCGACTTTAACATAACTGACGATAAGTGGGTATTACAGGCATGTTGTCATGTTATGTTAATTAACCACAATTTCGTGGAAATTTCAATTCAGTATCATGTACATTTTCTGGCAAAATTATAGTGTCATAAATATCCAAACATTGTTTTGGTTGATTCGACGAATATTTCGATGCCAACCCTATGTAAAAAATGAGTTTAAATAACACAGTTCCTGCAACTCATGAAATTAAATAATTCTACTTTAGTGTCTGTATTTAGTGATGTCCATGAAAGGTCTTATAGTGTAATCACCCTGTAATGTTTCCACAGATGGTATACAGACCTCCTGTCTGTGAGACCCCCTCTCACTAATATCCACCATGTCAACGTCCCAGAGCGGGTTGGTGGCCATCACATGTCTTCGAATTTTTCATTCTAGAACATGCCGCCGGTTTCCTACGACGTTTTCTTTTACCGGATTGAGAGTATTGGTGATGAATTAATTTACACAATGTAAAATGCCTACCTGAATTCGAATCTACGACCCACGACTGGACCACCACTGCTCACATGACCTATGAGGCTTTATGATGGTTGCCAGATGCTCTTTATCATCAAGTAGGCTATCTGCTAGTTCCATCTCTTACTGAAATAAAAATGTCAGATATGTTTTATACACCACTCGTATTACGACCTATAATATTTTTATCATCACGCAATAAAAGTTAAAATGCTCACATTTCCGACTTAAAAATATAATATTATTATGTTTCTATAACAATAACATGCTCTCTCTGATAACATGCTCTCTCTTCTGAATTTTACTGGAGGCTTTTATTGAAGTCATCAAACACTTTTTCCATACTATAAAAACACATTTTTCAGGAAGCCATGTTATTTAAAGTTTTTATTTAAATTTCACCTTTATGATTGTTTTAAATAACAACGAAGATTTTCCATTCAGACCTGTTTTTGAAAGTTTCATATTTTATTATCAATAACTATTTCATTATTTTTTCCCTGGCCTGCTCTGTTCCACTACTGGGCAGGCCTCCCCTCACTGCTTCATACGAACCCGCGCAACCTCTTTCCAGTTCTGACGGAACCTATTCAGTTCGTAGCGCCATCTCCTTCGTGGCCTGCCGCGACCTCGCCTCACTGTCTCAGGGCACCAGTTGTGTACTATTTTGGCCCATAGTTTTTATTTCGTGCAGCATCCTTCTCACACATTTCATTTACATTATGTAAATTATAAAATTAACTATTTACACTACTATCCAAATATACAAAACCAAAAATAATACTTAGACGTCAAAAAATCATCACGTCGCTGTTTAAAAACATTGGCAATGCACAATTTCCGATTCCAAATGCTCTATTAGCGTACTATCAAAAAGTTTCATTCCACGAACGGAACTATAATTATGCGTTTCTTTGTTTCGAGGAATAGAAACTTAAAGCGGTGGTCAAACTAAGGTGAATCACGCGTGACTATCATAAATTGTGTCTAACTTGAATGGATCACATTCATTCCTGAAGTCCTGTTGATGACCTCGGACAATGCGATTTTGTGACGCGACTTGCGTTGAGCACCACGTGTGTCACAAGTAACATTTTCTAAGCTAGTTGTTACGTTCGCACCTGCTGCAGCAACACTCGTTTGAGCGTGTGGCTCGTAAGATTCACTTCAAAATCAAACAATCAAATTATTTAATTTCACATAAGCCTACATGGGAGTTGAGAAAAGGTGCACGGTTCGGGTTGGTCGTTTCCTATGGAGAAGAACCAGCAAAAAACTCCACGGGTGGTTATTTTTTTAAAATTATTTGGTTTCACAATGTTATTATGTTACAGCGTTAGTAATAATATAAGCATGGGAGAACAGCCTGACAATAAGTCCTTGCTTACTTCACAAAAACGTAAACAAGAGAAAAAGTTAACAAGCATTTATGAATCTACATGGTCTAAAATGCTCACACATTCACAAACAATCGGTGAAAAAGAATCTACACAAAGAAAAAGAAAAATATTATAAAAAGACTATCTTAACCAAGTGACACAAATGTTGTTATCAGTGATGTAACTATTCAGAACAAAAATCTCACTATGAACAGTCCCTTACAAAACAAAACGTACCAAGGAATGCGTGTAGAACCTGGCGCATGAGTGTTTGTTCCTAAACGCTGACGACGATTGCGTGCGAATACCAACTTTGTTTTGATTTATTGTGATTGTAATCGAAGGTTGGAAGGTCGTAGTTCTTTAATGGTGTTTCCCAACTTCGTTTATGGTGTTAAATTGACCCACGCGATGGTAAGAAGTCGAGAAGTAATTTCTTGTCAAAATATTGCTCACTACAAGGTTAGTTTTGATGCTTACTGATGTTGTTTTGAGTTTTACTGAAACAAAATAGATACCAAAGGACATTGGGCATCGATGTATAGGCATATGCCCCAAGGTCCAATAGCCATAAGATACACATAATTGAAAAGAGCTTTTTACGGAGAACCTTTGCTACTAACACGACTTTTGGCAATTCGTAGTACGTTCGGAGTTATTGAACTAAATATGTAACTAGTTGGACAACGAAGTTAAGATTTTCTTGGCATCAATTAAGGTTTTCTGGGTAACCAATAGTAAAAACATATAATCCATTTCATAGAGCTTTTCAAGGAGAACCTTTGCCAGAAACACGACTTTCGCCAATTCGTTGTCCGTTCGGAGTTATTGAACTAAATAGGTGACTATTTGAGCACCGAAGTTAAGACTTTCTGGGTGACCAATAGCAATAACATATATACCATTGCAGAGAGCTTTTCAATGACAACTTTTGGTACTAAAATAACTTTTGCTAATTCGCAGTCCGTTCAGAGTTATTGAACTAAATAGCTGACTAGTTGGACACCGAAGTTAAGATTCTCTTAGCAACCAATAGCCATAAGATATACATCATTAGACAGAGCTTTTTGACTAGAACCTTTGCCAGTTACACGACTTTTCCCAATTCGTATTCCAGTCGGAGTTATTGACCTAAATAGGTGACTATTTGAGCACCGAAGTAAAGATTTTCTGGGTAACCAATAGCAATAAGATATACATCATTGTATAGAGCTTTTCAAGGAAAACCTTTGCCATTTAACGACTTTCACCAATTCGTATTCCGTTTGGAGTTATTGACAAAAATAGCTGACTAGTTGGACACCGAAGTTAAAATTTTCTTGGCAACCAATTAAGGTTATCTGGGTTACCAATAGTTATAACATAGGATGCATTGCATAGAGCCTTTTAGAGAGAACTTTTGCTACTAGCATCACTTTAGCTAATTCCTATTCCGTTCGGAGTTATTGACATAAATAGGTGACTATTTGAGCAGCGAAGTTAACGTTTTCTGGGAAACCAATAGCAATAAAATATACACCATTGGAGAGAGCTCTTCTATGAGAACTTTTGCTACTAACATAACTTTTGCTAATTCGCAGTCTGTTCGGAGTTATTGATCTAAATAGGTACTAGTTGGACACCGAAGTTAAGATTTTATTTACAACCAATTAAGAGTTTACGGGCAACTAATAGTCATAAGATATACACTATTGGATAGAGCTTTTCAAAGAGAACTTTTGCTACTAGCACCACTTTTGCTAATTCGTAGTCTATTCGGAATTATTGACCTAAATGTGTGTCTAATTGAGCACCGAAGTTAACATTTTCTGGGTAACCAATAGCTATAAGACGTACACCATTCGAAAGAGCTTTCAATTAGAATATTTGCTACTATACAACTTTTGCTAATTCGTAGTTTGTTCGGTTTTATTGATCTAACTAGGTAGTTGATTAGGCACCGAAGTGTAGCTCCTCTCTGACTCTGAATCGAGAAAAGTTGTCAAAGCAAGAAATATTCTTCTTGTTGAGATCAATTCATTGATACATATCTTGATGCTATTGGGCGTTGGGGTTGTGTTAACGATCTATCCAAGTTACTGTTACAGTAAGGATTTGCTCCTAAAATAGCATTTTAAGATGTCAATATTTTGAAAATGATGTTTATAGGCTTATAATATGATGTTTGAAACGTACAGTATTAATGAAAGTTAAAAAATTGACGAAATTACAGTATTTAATCTAACTTAATTTCTCAACATTAGACCTCTGTAGCTCCTCTCTGACTCTGAATCGAGAGAAGTCGCCATAATAAGAAATGTTCTTCTTAAAGAGATCTATCCATTGGTATATATCTTAACGCTATTGGACTCCAGGGCAATTCTGCCCATTCTCCAAGAGGAACCTTTTTTTGAATAAAAAATTATTAATGTTTGATTGCCTCGTTGGTCTGTTGGTCACAAGTGCGACTACTGAGCATGAGGTCCTGGGTTTGATTCCCAGGTCGGGCAAAGAGTTATTGAGTTTTCCCATCAGAAATTTCACAATATCAGCCACGGAGCCTGGATTTGTGGCCGGTTGATGGCAATAGGCTCGCCCCCTATTACATGGGACTTGAAACATAACTGGCGAAATGACGGTGTACTATAAGGTAACACCTCTGCCTAACGCTTTGGGGATTACAGGCGTGATGTTATGTTTATAATTGATCTTTATGTTTTCCATCTATAGCGTGGCGTGTAGCGTATATTGTCTTACTGCTGGGTAAATATCCATAGGAAAGAGAATGGGCAGTCATACACCAGGCAGAATCAGTGCGAGTTTGGTGGACGTCACATGTTTTCGAATTTTTCGGACAAGTCCTCAATATGTCCAATTTGATGAAACGTAAACACTTTTGTTAACGTAACGTTTTGGAATATAATATTACTGAGGGCAATTGCAGAATATTTTACACTCAAGCATTAATTGAACCCCCGACGCAAAAAGAAGGGTGTTATAAGTTTGACCGCTATGTGTGTCTGTCTGTGGAACCGTAGCTCTTAAACGGATGAACGGATTTGAATGCGGTTTTTTTTTAATTTCTGTTTTTCTTTTTATTATTTCCGTGTATAATTCTCCTGTGCGAGTGCGAGTCCTAATTAATACTGTTTCTTCCTTTCTAAATGGACTTGAAATACGGCAGATGCTTTTCTACTGCACCGTAGGTACATATCATTCAATTAACAAGTAAACCGACGTCTTTGTACTAGAATTCAAGTAACTTGAACCTCCTTCCTTGTCAAAGCAAGCCGCAACGACAATACCGAGTATTTTGTTTCATACGACTATAAAATTACATCAACCAGTGAGCGTAGACCTCCCCAAGTTTCAGTAGCTTGTTCATTTAAGTTAGGATTTAAGAAGAAGCAGAGGTCTTTGTCACTGGTCTTCAGAGTTTGGAGAACCGCCAACTGCATCAGAATTCAAGCCACTGTGGCGTCCTTCTATTAAATATTTTTCCTTATATTTCCGAGAAAAACTTTTAGTATAAGTAATCACAAATCATGGTGATATTAAATTTAGGGTACCGTAATTGTAAAACCGTTGCCAAGGATAAAATAACGTGGCAGTGATTTTATTTTTAGTGGATTGTACGTGAGTTTGTGAATATATTTTACTAACTTTTGCCCGCTTTTAGCATTTGTCAATTAAACTCTTAACACACTACTAAAGTTTCTATAGTAATATAATTCAGCCATGATTCGAAAGACATGTAGCGCCATCTATTATCATAAGAACTTTATTGTTGGATTGCTCGGGAACAGTCCTTTTTTTCCGGATTATAGGTACCCTATGTACGTTTTTGTACACCTGACAACGTATATGCAAAATTTCAGAATGATCGGTTTAGTGGTTTAGGCGTGAAAAGGTAACAAAGAAACTCACTTTCGCTTTTATAATATTAGTTAGGAAGTTAGGGTTGAAAATCACCTAGGACATTTAGGTACTTAAGTGGTTTTATCTATGAAAAACACATCATAACATCATGATTATTTTACCGAAAGGTAAAAGTACAACTTTGCCTAAGCAAAGGTGTACTTGCAGCAAACCCACATTTCGCCTAATGACTAATTCACTATGTTCCAATATTCATTTGGGATAGCCATAAAGCAATGTCTAAGTTGTAAGGTGACATCATTGGTGTTATAAATCAGAAAATATGTGTCTGACATCATTGTTGGAAATAATAGGTTGGTAATTTTTCACCCAAAAAAAAAGTCGTTTCCCAGCAACAATTTTTGCGTAAAGTTACTTAATTTGATGTACAGAATGCTTGGTTGACGGCTTCGTGAAGGGTCTGTTTACACCCTGTATATCCCACGGTGAAGACTCGGGTGAAGTGAGCTTGAAGTAACGTGTCAATCTGTTGCATCAGCTGTACTTTACTTTAAAATTTACATGCATGGATTGACAGTTTAATTTTATTCAAGCCCACTTTAAACAAGGTTTCACGTTGATAATTATTTTGCAGAATAGACCGGCAGAACTTATCACATGGCTTTAGTAGTGGCTTCGGACAGATCCCATAAAGTGCAGGTTAAATAGGGTATTTGACTGAAAAAATCTATTAAGTCCGTCAGTTAGATTATCAAAAATATTGGACCTGTATTTTTTCTTTTGTCATGTAAACGAAAAATGACCAAGATACAGAGCGTTGAAATCTCGCGTGACGACACAATTTCTGTTACTTTTAACTGTCCAGTCACAAGCCCCCTCTCTTGAACTTTGATGCGCTGTATCGTCGTAATTTTTTGATTTGTGACAAAAGAAAAAATACGTGTCCAACATTTTTTGGTGATCTAACTGACGGACTAAATATTTTTGTTTTTTTTCGATGTTGTGAACTAGCCTATTGCACAAAACGTAGAATAGCTGGTGGACTATCGTTTGTGATCAAGCTCCACAGTCAGCATTTTTTTATCGGGCAACAAAAACAAACAGTTGTGTGAATATATCGTGCATGGTAATTTTTACGGCGAAACTATCGCACATATGGTGCCAAAGGTCGAATACTGTGTGCGGAACCCTTGGCACGGAGACAACGCACACTCGACGGAATTTTCGTGGACATATTGTTTTTGTAGTGGAGGTCATGTTGTTTATGTACTTTGTAGGTTTAGATAGTTATCTGAAGGTGGTAGGTAGGATTTTTATATATTAAATGGAGTATTTTAATTATTTCAATTAAAATACTCTAGAGCATTTATATCTGCAATTTGGTTTGGTGTTCGTAGATATCTAGGATGGTTCTGTTTTTTGCTGTTAGATCTCTGCATTTTTTATGAGTTAATGATTTTGCACGTTTAAGGGATTGGATAAAAGACATTTCGTTACACATTATTTACAATTTTTGCTTCATGAAAAAATTGAGAACCTTAATATATCCATGCCTGACATTTATAGTTGTTTACCTCTAAAACATAAAACTTCGTCTTTTAATAATCATGTTGAGTTTTCTGACCTTAAAAACAAAACAATTACCGTCTCATAACTTCGCAGTATTCGTTTAAAAAGTAGGCGTTGAAACAGCACGTTTTATTACACCTGCGTGCATGATTACAATTAAAAACTATTTCGTTTTGGCGCGTATGAACTCGAGTCCGACCATATCGGCCTAACCATCTGATCGCAACTAGGTCATCGCAATTTTTAATTGTTTCAAAAAATAATTATTAAATATTTTATTTTAGTTTGTCGTGTGATATTTCAATGCGTGATTTTGTTTGTTCAAGTTTAACACGCGATTAAGTTGTAACGAATTTTATATTAGCACCTTTTGTTAATAAATTGGTATTTAGTTAGTTTATTTCGAAGAAACGGTAATTTTTATGTATGAATTTTAAAGGGCGTTAGCATGCGATTTCAAACGGTCGGCAATTAATTATTTTGATTAAAATCTTTGTGATAAGATTATTGAGGGATAAAGTTAACTTTAGCAATAGGTTGAATGTGAATTGAAATTTAATAGATGTGATTCAGAAAGTTGTGTTTTAGTTTTCTATAAGTTATTAATTATTTTTAATTAGGTATTTACTAAACTGGGCTGCTTCGAGTTCCTAAAAGGTATTGAGGACTTGGGGGTAACCTTTGCGTACTAAAAAAGGTAACTAAGATGGCCAAAAGATACACGAAAAAACATTACCCTCTTTTCAGTCCACCGCAGTCGGATAAAAAGATAACACAAAAACATCAACTTGACCTCGTGAAAACCGACAAGACCAACATTTAATATTATTTTAACAAATCGTTTCCCCAACAGAGTACCAATCGGCGTGATAGCGTCGGAATCTCCCAATTCTGAGGGCAATAACAAAACTTCGATAGCAACTTGCGCGGCGGTTCGAATGAAAAATGGCGATGACGTAAGATTCGGCCATGTTGGTTCCAAACCGCGCCCCCTACCGCTCCCGAATCTGTAGATTTATGAAAAAATACGATAAAAGAAAAAAGAAAGTTCTGGAACGCGAAAAACAATTGTAGGCGGTAAAGATCGGTGAACTTGGAAACGAAAGTGCTTTATATTATTTTTATTACTAACTAGCTGTTTCCCCGGATGTGCTTGGAAACGATATGTTATACCTACTAATACTTAGCCAGATAGTGGTGGAGCTCGAATAAAAGCCACTCGAGTCGACCTTTAGGTTAAGCCGCGCTTGCCTAGGTTGGCCCGTGGATGGGTGACCATAGATTACATACCGAGTGACCTCCGTGCCACGAAACGCACGTTAAGCCGTTGGTCCCGGCTGTCATTTGAGGACCATGTGACAGTCGTTACTGGTAGTCAGTGTCCCGAAAGTCTGACAAGAAATCTTACCAAGGGGCATCATATTACCCAGTACTATCAGGGTTGTGGAGGTCAGATTGGCAGTCGCTTTATGTAAAATACTGGTTTTCAGCTGCTTCCGGTTAGACTGGAAGCTGACTCCAACTTACTTGGGAAAAGGCTACGCAGAAGATGATGACTTAGACAGGTAGTCATAAAATACGGTGAAAGGAACAGTGATGAACAGTTTCCATGACTGCAGCACATGATTCTAGATCCCCTAGTGTAGTTTTTGTCAGATTAAGATGAATTCATGGTAATAGTTTGCTCGTCAATGTCCCTTACAGCCTGTATAAAAAGTTTTTTTTAGGTTTTATGCGTAGGTTTTGTTTTTGTGTAATATTTAAGTACTAACAAAAACACAACGCAATAACTTCAGTTTATCCGTGATCATGGTGCTTGTAACAGCGCCGAAATATCGGGAACTCAAACCTAACAGTAAACATGGTAAAAATCCCATTTCTATAGTAATGATAATGTTAGTCACCAAGACAGTTTAGAAACTTATACAACAAAAACAAGACCACACCCAAAAAACATCTAAGTATCGTATTTTGAACCGCCTTATGTCAGCAATAATTCCGAAAACCAAAGTTGATCAACTGCTAAAAAGTTACACTGTGGCAAACCACAGAGAATCTAACTTTACTGAATAGATCTGAATAGTTATGAACTGCCGACACCCTGTGTCAATCCCGCAAGGAATTTGGCACCGTTCGTGCTCAAAGCTCTGGTAGAATTCTCACTAGTATTTATGATACGTTTGTATTGTATCGTAACTGTGGATAGGCGATAGCTATTGATGATTTCAGTGAATGTGCTTGGACAACAAGTCTTACCAAAGGATATTGTATTACGCAGTGACTATGGGCTGTTTCGGTCAGATAGGAAGTTGCTTCATACAAAGACATGGAATTCAGATGGTGGGAATAGAAGCCAACCCCAACGTAGTTGTGAAAAGCGTACCTAGATTAATCGATACATCCCTCAATCGATTTGTTTGCAAGCCGCTTAACGACTATTAGTACTGCTTTTTCTAAAATCTGGGTTGGTTTTGATGAATTTTCCTATTCTTTGTTATCATAATATGCTTAGTTGTAGATAGTATGCTTAGTTAGTAGTTTGTGCAACAATAGTTTACTGCCAACTATGGAAGCTTGTAAATGGCTTGTCGTTGATTGCGTTGAAAATAATAGGCATTGCCATTGTGAGGGTATATCGAACGAAGGTGTATACGCCGAAGGTCCGGTGATCTGTAATTCTCATATTTTTTTGTATTGTTATCTTTTAGCCACACCAACACTTTAGTATAAAATAATAAGTCAAAGGGTGCGGAATTTTAGACACACTCGTCTATATTTTTTTTGACCTGAGGATTGAACTCGGGACCCCACTAATAAGTCATTCTTTACTATAGGCTCCATAAGACATATCCTAGCCTTTTAACTATGTTGAGGTCGGTTTTCAGTCTAACCGGATGCGTCTGAATACCAGTATTTTACATGGAGCGACTGCCTATCTGACCTCCACAACCCCGTTAGTACTCAGTAGTACGATACCCCTTGGTAAGACTGGTGTTCAGACTTTCGGGCCACTGACCTGTAACGACTGTCATAGATCTACATATGACAGCTGGGACCAAGGGCTTAACGTGCTTTCCGAAGCACGGAGGAGACTCGGTATGTAATGGGTGGTCACCCATCCACAGACCAGAAGATTGTTCCGAGTGGTTCCTGGCTCCTCCATAAGACATATCATACATTTGGTAAAATATCTCTTAAGTTCTAAGTCTACACCTCGAGTAGTACCTACTAGTTGATTAGGTACCTTTATTAATTTCCTAGCAATTCAGTTCGTCTCGTCTGTCTGTCGCAGTAGCTAATCAGAATAGCGACTAAAACGCATTGTTTGTCACTGAAACCGCTACTGATTGCCATCTCCATCTCTGTCGCTCCTTTGTGTTTCTTGTGTGTTTGTCTCTGTCTGTTTTGGGTCAATTTTGATAAGTAGGATAGTTGGGTTTTGTCACGGCAGGAGGAGAGGTGTGTCGTTTGGCTATCAATTAAAATATTTGCAGTTGTAAATAATTTTAGGTTTAATGCTACTTATACAATAATTAAAACTAAATATTTACAACAAAAAAAAAGACAAATTTATATAAAACTAGCGGCCCGTCCCGGTTTTCCCCTAATTCCCCCCCCCCCCCTCATTTTTTTTTCTAGTAATAAATACAGCCTATGTTACTCGAGGTGAATGTAGCTTTCTAAAGGTGAAAAAATTTTTGAAATCGGTACAGTAGTTTTTGAGTTTATTCATTACAAACATACACACACACAAAAATACAAATCTTTCCTCTTTATAATATTAGTGTAGATAAACGAACTTACTAAAAAACAACAGAATGCTTTGGCGTCCATTTACTCTTCCTCATCATTGTCATCCGGAAACGTGCCACGAAGACAGGCAGCATTACAACGTTGAATGGTACACCTCCACCTATATGAGAAGAATAAAATACCTTTTATGAGAAACATGAGTAAGGAAAAGGTGATCTAATCTTTGCCTAGCACCAAGGTTAAGAGTCCAAGATAATATCCCGATATTACTTCCGAACTTTTCAGAAGGGGCTTGTGGCCAAATAAAAGCCGCAAGGGTCGATGGGTCAAGGTTAGGCAACGATTACTGAGGTTGATCCGTTGATAAGGGACCTATGATTTTATTTCCAGACCGTTCTGTGGCTCAGGTCGCTTGGAGATGTTTCACAGGCGTTACAGGTAATCAATGGCCTGAAAGTCTGACTACCAGTCTTACCAAGAGTATCGTGATTCACTGGGTTGTGGAATTTAAGTAGGCAGTTGTTTTTTATACAAGGTGTAAACGGACCATTCATGAAGCCTCCTACTCATTTTTTTTGCTGGCAAATGATTTCTTTTTTTTAATGAAAAATCATGTTTTACGGGAGGACTCAATGTAAAGCAATGTAACGCAGACAACACATCGTGCTGACGGATGCATTGAATAGTACGGGGGTCATGGTTATAAGTAAACTTATAAAAATTAAAAACTTATAAAACTTCTGAAAAAGGTGCAACTTTGACCCCCAATATCTCCGTAACAAGGTTCAGGTATGGTCCGGAACAAAAAAATATCGCAATGACGCGACGGGGAAAACAAGTGACTTTCAGCATTGTTAAGGGCTATCACTGTTCGGAGATGATGGAATCAGATGATGACTTTCAAATTTTTCATATCGATGGAATCATAATAACCATTAGTGAAGTTCAAATAAATACTCTTTTATTAATAAAAATTGTAAAGTTTGCGTGCAAACAAACAATTAACGTTTTGTGCAGTGCGGCAAAACGGTTAGTTTTTACTACAATTACTTACTAAATAGGTATTGTTCTAAAATTTATTTAGTTTGAGGACAAGGAACTTGGGTTTAGTATGGAAGTAGGTTATTGTTTACTAGTGAAGGATTTAAGGTTAATTAAGTTGGTATTTAAACTAAACTGAAACACGAAAGCGTAGTTTACTAAACGTACTTAGTAAAATACGTACTTTTTCATAAATAATCGTAATAAGATTTATTATTTTTTTGTTTATGTTTTAAGAGCAACAACGGTGTTTAAATGATTCTTATTTATTTGTTTTTAGATATTAGGAAGAAAGATACATATTCTACATCTTCAAAAATTGTCTTCTGACGATAAAGCCTGGATATGAATATCGCCTGAAACCATGTTTATATTGGGATGTGCTCCCAAGGGGTAAATGAGTACATTTTTAATTATATAAGGTGTTAACGAACCCTTCACGAAGCCGTCAACCAAACATTCTGCAAATCAAACTAAGTAACTTTACGCAAATGATGGACGCATTGAATAGTAAACGGGTCACGGAGGTATTTAAAGTAAAGTTATAACCTTAAAAACTACTATTTATAAAAAAAGTCGTTTAATAGGACGTTCCCAGGTATGGTAAAAAATTGATCGCGATGACGAGGAGAAGAAGTGCCTTTCAGCTTCGTTAAGGGTCTATTTACACCCATTATACGAAACTAAAAGCACCTGTATTGTTTGAAATGCATATCTACCTAAAGTTCTGCTTCATAAAACTGTTATAATGAACCAGTTACATAGAAAATTTTCATTCTACATAGAGTATAAATGTTTGAAAACATGTCCCCTGACGTGCACTTCCCGAAAAACTTGTACTGAAACATGTATTTCAGACTTGTATAATGTCGGTTAAATAACTTCCTATTGCTATGCAAAAACTGCTCTTATGTTGAAATGTGGAAGGTTTGAAATCGTGCGGTTTATAAAAGTAACTTGGAATAAGTTTTTCTCGCCGAGTAATCTTTTGGGGATCTGCGAACGCTATGTATGTGAAATTAAGGATTAGTTTGCAGTTATACAGAGTGATTTATACTGGAGACTAGTAGAATGTTTTAAAACTCTTATAAGATTTCTAAAAAAAAGAAAACTTCCTGTTTAGATTTATAATACTGATTTTCATAAAAAAGTAAAATCTTTTAATAAAGCAAATCGTGTGGTTTGGAACCGCAAAAAGCGTGTTTTACGATATTCTTTCTTGAGATGACGTCATCGCAGGTCAAATAAAGGTTAACCATATTTCTTCAAAAATATAAATTAATAGGGAGTATTTTTTATTTAATTAGAGACTTTATTCCTCGAAATAGTTTAGTAAATATCACATTTTTTGAAATATGCACAATCACCATTGTTTTTAAGCCCCTGACATAGAAACACGCCTAACGCCATCAACTGTGCACAAATCTTCTCGTGATACGGAGAAATCCATAAAAGAAAAACGTTACTACACCCACAATTGCTTGACCTGGGATCGGAACCCGACACCACATGCTCAACAGTAAATAATTATTTTAGCCCATGAGACGTCCAACTACCTAGCATTTTCCCAAACTATGCTAGGGTCGGCTTCCAGTCTAACCAGATGCAGCTGAGTACCAGTATTTTACATGAAGCGACTACATATCTGACCTCCACAACCCAGTAACTGGATAATACGATACGCCTCAGAAAGACTGGATGTCAGACTTTTGGCTTCTGAACTCGTAACGACTGTCAAAGATCTACAAATGACAGCCGGGACCAATGGCTTAACGTGCTTTTTTAAGCACGGAGGAAACTCGCTATGTGTGTGGTCATCAATCCACGAACCAACCTCGGCAAATACGGCTTAACCTTGAAGGTCGACCCGTGCGGTTCTTATAAGCTCTTGAGACGTAAGAAAAACTAATTTCTTGTTTAACTAGAAAACTCTGAAACCGGAAACCACTTTAAGGTTATTAGGATCTTCCTCTCAGTCTATGTTCGTCCACTTCCTGTGGGTTATTGTCCCATTTGGACTAAATCCAAATAGGCAACATTTAGATCGTTAACTTTGAACAAATTTCTTGCCACAAATGAGTCTAAACATTACGATTTTAATGCTTATCACAAAACAATGGTATAGAAATGACTTACTTAACTTTATTTGTAGGAAAATACAAATAAACTATTTAGCCACTTATACTTGACGCGTGCTACACGCATTTTCGAGTGAAACTGTTTCGGTGTAACCGGCCGGCAAAATACACGGTGTAAACGGACCCTTCACGAAGCCGTCAACCAAGAATTCTGCACATCAAACTAAGTAACTCTACGCATAAATTATTGCAGGGAAACGATTTTTTTTTTGGGTGAAAAATTACGTATTACGGAAGGACTCAATGTAACGCACTCAAAACATTGTGCGGATACATTGAATAGTACGGGGGTCGTGGAAGTATTTAAAGTTAAGTTATAACATTAAAAACTCCTATTCAAAAAAACCCCGGATACCTCCGTAACTAGAGGGTTCCCAGGTATGGGGTCTAGAACAAAAAATATGATCGTAATGGCGGGGAGAACCAATGCCTTTCGGCTTCATTAAGGGTATTTTTACACTAATTATACATTAGGTTTTACCACTCCTCCAGTATTCTTTCAGGGCAACCTGAAAGTCTAGTATCTTCTAGGTTGTCTTTAAATCCTGACATTTTTAACTGCCAGCATTGTTAACATTATACCATTAGTCGTTCATCATCATTTGCCTAAACTTTTGCCGAGTATGTTGGGGCCAGATTCTACTCTAACCGGACGCAGCTGAATACCAGTATTTTACATGGACCGACAGCTTATCTGATCTCCATAGCCAGTTAGTACTGGGTAATAGCCCTTGGTAAGACTGGTTGTCAGACTTTCGGGCCACTGACTATCTGTAACGATTGTTAATGATCTACTAATGACATTCTGCGTCTGTGTTCATGAAGGAAACTTGGTATGAATGGATGGTGGTCCACGGACCAACCTAGGCAAGCGCTGCTTAACCTGAAGATCAAACCGAACAGCTGTTATTATTTTGCCATTAGTCGTTATGGATAGTCAAAAGCTTACCAAAGCTGTTGAGGTCAGAGCACAGCTTCAAAAGATAAAGCAGAACATTGAAGACATCGATAAACAACACTTCTTTGGGAAACCCCAAGGCACTCACCAGTGGACAAGATAAAAGTCCATTAAATTTCGACTTTTAAATTCCTGTTTCATTTGCCTTTAAACGTCTCCAATGTTCGCTAAAACAACATAAAAGAATACGTACACTTTGAAAGGAAAGTCATCCTCAGAAGGTTCATCCGCCATCCATTGCCGCACTAGCGTGATGTCGATCTTCAGTTTGTCACACTAGCGTGATGTCGAGCTTCACTTAGTCACACTAGCGTGATGTCGAACTTCAGTTTGTTGCACTAGCGTGATGTCGAGCTTTAGTTTCTTGTACTTTCGATCATCCGAACTATGGTGAGTCGCTGTACAGTTTTTTCGCGCTAGCGTTAATCGCACATCTGTTTGAGAACCTCACGTAATGCACTCTTTTCGTTTATGGTTCTTGTCGATACGGGAGAAGAAGAAGAGAGCAAAATCATACCCCAAAACATAACACCATCAAGCAATGACTTGTCCTTCGGTTTTTATGTTTATTTCTTGTCGGTATTTTGTAAGCGGTTTTCATTAAAGTGTCCCCCCAATTCTGTCCACGTCGCGTCCCGGTGACGGGCCCCGCCATCATTTTTTACTTCGCCAAGATTAAGGCGACCTTTTGACCCCATTTCAGAGAAAGGACTTGCGTCATTGTTTTGTTTTAATCAAATATTAATTGGTAGTGTTGTTGGTATGGAAATTAATTGGGAAACAACTTTACTGCCTACTTAAATAAAGAAAAAAAAATGACGTAGGATGTTCATTTGTTATAATTTCCTTGATTGTATTTTGACATGCTGCGCCGACCCCAAACAAATTGGGATAATAGCAAGAGAATGATGATTTTGACTGTTTGAAAGAGCGTTCCTAATTGTTTTTTTAAGAAGAAACTTTTCTTTAATTAGAAATAAGTAGCTCATAACAATTAATTGCAATCTACACAAACGAAATGAGAAAAAAAATCAAAATAACAAATTCTATTAAAATGGTAATTTAAAAAAAATCATAAATAGGTTTGCGTTTGACCGCAACTCGACTGATGTGTAGGGATGATGCGGGGGAGGGACATAATGAGATGCCTACGTTTTATTTGAACTGTGTTTTTTTTCTTCAAACAATACGTCTTAAAACAACAAAACAAAAGAAAGATGACCCACCTAATCTTCCCCAACACCGCCGAAAGATAAACAATGGCAATACATCGCAAAGAACAGATACTGTCTAAAACCGTAACTTACCCGACAACGCCGATTTAAAAAACATCTAACTAATCGGTGCCACATAAATTCGCCTGACAACCCCCTACGGAGGGTTGTAAATCGAAAAATGGGGGTGAACAAAAGACATTTTTTTTCGTGTCACTGATGTTTTTCTCTCGGGATATCACCAAGTTTAATGGGTGATTTTTTTGGGTCATATGTTTTTGAGTTATGTAATGGGTTTTCCCGTTAACACACATTTGAAATCACCCCTTTTCCCCCTGGGGGTTAAGAATGCCACGGGCAATGATTCTTACGTAATCTTTTTGCACTGTCAAACACGCTTTTCTGGCTATTTACATTCTATCGTGATTTTTCCATGCCCCATGTGTGTGACGTGATTTGTATGACTGTCTCCTTGATCTAGTTGTCACAAGCGCGACTGCTGAGAATGGGGTTCTGGGTTCGATTCTCAGGTCAGTCAAAGTGTTGTTGGTTTTTTCCACCAGTAATTTGTTAGTAGGAGCCACTGAATCTGGAAACAACCCGGTTTATGGCAATAGGATCGCCTTCTATTACATGGGACTTAAACATAACTGATCAAATGTTGGTGTACTATTAGGTAATCCTCTAACTACCCCTTCGGGGATAACAGGCGTTATGTTATCAAAATCAAATAAAAAAATCTAAAATCATTTATTTCTTCAACATAAGTATTTTATAAAAACAGAATTAGTGATTGGAGCCTCCTTTTAAGCAAGTAATGCCTGTATTGGGAGCCACCGTCTTCCATATCAAGTATTTTTAGATAAACATACAATATAAGACATAATTTTCCTTACCAAAAAAAACAAACTTATTCCCTATACCATCTGCTGGTCGTCCTGAACAATAAAAAAATTTTCTTCCATAATTTTCCCCTCTCAAAATAAAAATAAACTGAATACTTCCCGAGACACCGGCCTGTCTGAACTTAATCGTAGGAAAACCATTATTTCAGGCGTCTGAACAATTTCGCAGCAATTTGAGGCGGTATGCTCGCCTGTCACTAGGCTATTGTTGAGGCTAAGGCTGCTCTTACAGTACAGGCGAAGCGAGTCTAAACTATGATTGTGTGTCAATACTTTGTCGATGTTTCGAAACATTTCGAAATATGATTTAATGTTGCATACTTCTTTACATTTCCACCAGTCCAGACCAGTCTTACCAAGGGGTTTCGATTACCCAGTACTAACTGAGTTGTGGAGGTCAGATAGGCAGTCGCTCCATGTAAAATACTGGTATTCAGCTGCATCCGGTTAGACTGGAAGCAGACCCTAATATAGTTGGGAAAAGGCTAGGCAAATGATGACATCTTTACATTTATAAAAGTCAAGAATTTGTTTGTTTTGCGGATAGCGATTCAGCTCTGATGTATATATGTATATAAGCTGTAGTTTTTTTTTGGCTCGTGTAATTCCAGAAAAAGCCAAAAAAAAACAAAACTTTTTTGTAGTGCGGGTGTAATATACCTAGATATAGGATACACCTCTGCCAACCCTTCGGGTATTACAGACGCGGTGTTTTGTTATGTGATGCAACTTTGTTATTGTATAGAAAACCGTGTTTGGCTATCCTATTACCAGACTTCCGCTTCTCCCCTACAATAACATATAAGGTGGAAGAGACACAGACGCTAAAACGGTTACCATGTAATCAGTATATCATTCTGAACCCCCCACATACTAATTTTTTGTCGGTAATTTTAAAACAAAATCAGTTGTTCCATACATTTTAACCGTGTAGTATTGCAGTTTTGTAGGAAACTGCTGTTTTTTTTTAATAATCGACGAAAAATTTCTATGTGAGGGAGTTGGCCTGTGGACGGTGAGTAATGGGCTAGTTCGCCGTCCGTCCGTCTTATGACGACAGGCCGTGTCGACTGCGAGTTCGTGTTCCACGCGCGCCTCAAAGAGATGTCAGCAAAATGGAAGGGGTCTTCAAGGGCCGATGCCTGCCGGGGCTGCGGGACTGTTCGAAATAGATACCGCGGTCCTGGAACACAAAGGGCAAAGAAGGAACATGGATGGGTTTTAGTCAGTAAAAGTCTGACACTCCCTTCCACTCCGTCCAGAGAAGGGCAGGGTCATTTGATGATTAATATCCGAAAAAAAAAGAAAGGGGGTTCAGAATGATGTACTGATTACATGGTAATCGTTTCAGCGTCGATTTCCCTTCCACCTTATATAGGCTTATGAATCAGGCGGTAATTGCTTAAACGTAAGCCTGTCTTCCATCAACTCTTTAATTTTTTTATTGGAAATCTGTGTTGTAAAATTAATTTCTTTCAACTACCCCAGGAACTCAAACCTTGACTTCTAATAATTTTCTCATAAAAAAGGATGTTTGGTCATCTTACGACTCTCATACATCATCTGTATGTCAATGACAAAAAAAAAAGATTTTACCCGAAACTCCTCCTATCCTCCAGATTTCAAATGCCAAGGAAGTCAGACATCCGGGCTAAAGACTACCCGGAACTCCTGCGTCCCACATCTACCTTTTGTTGATGGGGTAAGGAGCAATATTGCCTTGTAAGCCCGGGAGATAAGCCCGCATGATTGCTCTCATAAAGAGCGATTGTTACAATATGTATCTTGGTATCACAGGGGTATTAATGACTGTAGCGTAGTGGTATTGTGTAATAAAGACATGGATGCAAGCGTGTATGTTCAGTTAGTCGAATGACAATGTTAAGAGCTTTGACGACTTACGACATTTCATACAAACTTTCAAGTCCTTGTTTTTAGAGATGACTGAACCGATTTTAATGAAACTTCATACTCATAAGCAGGATACATAAGTCTAAAAAGTTGACAGAGAAGTTTTCGAAATGTCTTTAAAAAAAAAGATAATAGGAAATTTTGGTTTCTATGGAAAATCTAAATTATATCCTGTTTATGTGTATAAAATTTCCTTAAAATCGGTTCAGTTATTTCGAAAAAAAAAGAACTTAAAAGTTTACAAGTAACTGGCGAAATGTACAGTTATATTTAAGTACATGTAATAGGAGGCGAGCCTATTGCCATCAACCGGGCATAAATTCACACTCCGTGGCTGTTTACTGAGAAATACCTTTAAAACAAACCTAACAACTTTTTGCTCGACCCGGGAATCGAATCCAGGACCTCATGCTCAGCAGTCGCGCTTGCGACCACTAGACCAACGAGGCAGTCACTACCCCATACAATGAATGAGAAAAAAAATGCTTTTCGTCGATGCTTTATATAAAATAGCCGAGCACAGGCACAGACCGATACGAGAAAAGAAGATGATGTACAAATCCAGCTACATATTTTCACTAACATACCTCAACATTAAGCCACAGTAGGCTTTTGTCCTAAGTATTTTTATTCCCCCCCTCACAAAAGCCCGTATTCCGGAGCCCTTTGTATCTGAGTTCCGTACTAAATAAGCCTCTTGTGGCCTGAGCTTTCATTTTAATGTTTTACTGCTGAAAATCTTCTTTTTACTTCAGCTTTCAGACTTATTGTTACGCCTTGTTCCTGAGTTTTGTGGTTTAATTATATTTTTGAGGTATTTTGTTATGAAATGTAAGAAAGATGGGTAGATGGGTATGCAGTCGTTTGTAAATTGTTATTTCTTTGGGAACTGCTTGACGGGTCTTTGAGGTCTTGAGTGAGAGGTTTTACTTTGGTTTTGGCTTGCGTCGATGTTCCATACATTGTGTACACGGAACCTTCACGAAGCCGTCAACCAAGCGTTCTGTATATCAAACTAAGTAACTCTACGCAAAAAAATATTATACTTTAAAAAAAAAAATAGCCTTGTATGTCCCACTGCTGGGCAAAGGCCTCCTCCATATCCTTCCAGGTACTCTTCTCTTGCACCACCTCGAACCAGCCTTCGTGATGCGCGTCTAAATCATCTCGCCACCGTGCACCGTTTTTGTTTAGGGGTGAATAATCACGTTTTACGGTAGTACTCAATGTTTCGTACTGAAAATATTGTGCTGATGGATGCATTGAATAGTGCAGGGGTGGTGGAGGTTTTAAAGTAAAGTTATAACATTAAAATCTTGTAATAAAAAAAAAGCTTGTGAAAAAGTTAGAACCACCAATATATCCTTAACGAAGAAGGTTCCCACATATGGTCTAGAAGAAAAAAAAATAGCAATGACGGAGAGAATAAGTTGCTTTTCGGTTTCGTTAAGAGTGAAGGTGAGTATAGACTACAACATTTTCTGGAGCATTTCTGTGTAATGTAACGTTCTTACGAATGTTACAATACAGGCAAAAGCTCAGTTTCCAAAGCATTTCCATGTAATGTCACGTTCCTGCGAATGCTCAGCGTTATGTTACGGGTAAATCCTCCCTCGGGTCTCCCTCCGCGTCACCCCGCAACCGCGCATCGCCCGCACTCGTGGCTCGACGAAATGTTACACCAATACGTTGGTTTGTAACAAAGAGGCGAGCGTGCTCGAAGTTTAGTTCGTAAAAGGATGATACACTAGAACATATCATAGAGCGGCTCGTTGTTCTGTTACAAGTAAATGTTGTAGTCTATACTCACCTTTCGAGTACTTTTACACCATTATGTTTGGACTGTAGGTCTTTCGCTGTAAACCCAATTCCTTTTACTAGCTTGTTCTTTTACTGAAGAGTAAACAGGGATGCCAGTAACATTATATAACCAACAGCCAAAACAATGAAACCCGTCGAGTCGCAGGGAAATGATTCAATTGTCTCAAAACCCGCCACGGAATCAATCAGAAAGCCTGTAATACAGCTCTGAATTAATAAAGTTACGATCACAAATCCTCTTGATTCGATTACTAAAAACGGTAGCGAAAGCAATACGGTCACCCGAAAACGGATCAGAGTTCTTAGACACCGGTCTCACCGCCCGCGAGTAGCGAGAAGCGAGTGAAGCAAGTAAAGGAGATGTTTCAAATCTGGCCCAGTGTGTCGTAAAATTCGGGAAAAATACAGATAAACAGCTTAAATGCATACTTTTCTTGTAATCATTTGATAATTTATCAATTATTTTTATCGACTTTCAACATGGCGTCTCGCCAATTTAGGTACTCTGTGGTTAAAAAACTATGACAGTAAATCATAGATCGACCATTGATCATAGATCGCGAAATGTCTACTGTCACTTCAGTCGCTTTCTTTGTCGATCGTGTTTTGATGCTCAGTTTGTTTAAATTTCTTATTTCTAAATTTATTTTTTAAATTTATTTTCTTATTTTTTATAACTTATTTCTTTTTGTTATTTTTAACAACCTGGCTTTAGTTTTTTGGATTTTGTACAGTTTCTTTTCCAGTATACTTAAATGACCAATCAGGCTTTTGATGTTAGTTCTTCATTTGTGTCGTAGATGGCGGTAACTCTTTTTGTCAATTTATGTCCGCTATAACAGAATTCTCGCCGGAGGTGTGAGCTATCAGTGATTTACTAAACTATTTGTGTACTTGTATTTAAGGGTGTATAGACCATTGAACTGAACAATTTTCTCCATGGGTTGGTCCCATCCTCATTCATCTCACACATTTGGATCGAGTAGGTATAGAATTTTGGGAATGCTGAATATTTTTATCGCGATTACGATGGTGTTCCCTTGAAGATAGTCGTTCAGTTTGATGGTCTACTGTATAAATACCCTTAAAAATCACCACACCTGTCTAATCCATGCTGTATATCTCTTTTACTGACACGATCCAATCTTTTTTACGTTTCTTGAGCGAGAGAACAGTAAAACGCTCCACGTCAGCAGTGGGACGGGTCCCTATGCCATTCGAAACGTCTCGTAATCCTATATAGTTGTCAGGGAGTTCGGAAACTCTGCGGCTCGCGGTACGGCAACCGAGTTAGGTACTTTAATCTTGTTCATTCTTTGTCTCTAATCATGTTTCTTCCATATTGTAATTAATGTTGTTTGGAAGGAATCGAGCTTCATTGAATTATTGGATGAGGGATTGTGTGGTGAGGTTGTTATTGTATTGTGTTCTCTTGTGTTGACAGGAAATTTACGAATGTATACGACTGGCAGTATATTCAGGAAAGGGGCTTTTTTTTTCTTTTTTTTTTACGGATGGGAAATCATCAAATGACTTCTCCCGCTCTGGGTGGAGTGGGAGGGAGTGTCAGACTCTTACTGACTAAAACCCATCCATGTTCCTTCATTGCTCTTCGTGTTCCAGGGCCACGGTATCTCTTTCGAACAGTCCCGCAGCCCCGGCAGGCATCGGCCCTTGCGGGCCCCTTCCTGGTTGCTGACATCTCTTTGAGGCGCGCGTGGAACACGAACGCGCCGTCGACACGGCCTGTCGTCATAAGACGGACGGACGGTGAGCTAACCCATTACTCACCGTCCACAGGCCCGCGCCTACGGTGGCCGGGAGCCATCACGTGGCCCCCGACGCCCGGTGCGTCGCCCGCGGCGGCTGGGACGTGAGATTCTCTCCCTCTCACGTCCCGAGGAAAGGGGCTTACACCTAAGTTTATTTATATGTAAATTATAGTTTGCAAATAATGTAAATACAAATCTGTAATTTCGAATGATGATGCGACGTAATAACGAACAAAGCAATTTTGTGGGCTCGTGTGTACGTATTTGAAGTCACTTGCAGCTTCATTACCGCTTTTTGTAGTGTGTTATCGCGAAAGCCATTACAAAAACGCATTTGCTGCCGTAGTAGGGGTCATAACGTTAGTCTCGCTCAATTTAGTCAACACTTTATTTGATTGCAAAGAGGTTTTAAATGTATTTTCAGCAACGAAAACTTTTTGGAAGACAAAATTAACTTTCTTGAGGAGCTCGTGGCTAAATAATAACAGCCGCTCGGAACGGTCTTTAGGTTAAGCCGTGCTTGCCTAGGTTGGTCTGTGGATGGGTGACCACCCATTACATACCGAGTTTCCTCCATGCCTCGGAAAGCACGTAAAGCAGTTGGTCACGGCTGTCATTTGTAGATCTTTGACAGTCGTTACAGGTGGTCAGTGACCCAAAAAGTCTAACAACCAGTCTTCAATGGGTATCGTATTACCCAGTACTAACTGGGTTGTGGAGGTCAGATAGGCAGTCGCTCCATGTAAAATCCTGGTATTCAGCTGCATCCGGTTAGACTGGACCCGACCCCAACATAGTTGGGAAAGGCTAGGCAGATGATGATGAAAATTAACTTTCAAAACCCACCAATATAACCTATATTTTACTTCAATCGCCATTACATTGAGGTAGTACCCACACATACATAAAAAACCTAACTACAACTAATAAGAAAACCTGGACGGTTTCCAAATACCGGCCAATTCCTCCAACTACCTTATAATGCTGAGATATTGTCTAGTTGGTATTAGGCGGAGCAAATCTCCGGCTTACTTGGCTTATAAATTGGTTCACCAATCTTCAGATATATTGCATGATAAGGATGCGACTGTAGCAGTACCTACTTGTGTAGGTGGCGGATAAGCTATCTGTGGTCTGTGCAGCTTGTGCCCGCGGCTTCACCCGTTTGGAGTTCGATAGTTGTCCCACGGAATCTTACTACCGGGATAAAAAGTATCCTATGTGTTAATCCAGGTTATAAACTATCTGTCCGCCAAATTTCATTTAAATCCGGTCAGTAGTTTTTGCCTGAAAGAGTAACAAATATCCATCCATCCTCACAAACTTTCGCTTTTATAATGTTAGAAGGATTGACAAAATATAATAATAATGGTGTGTTGTCAAGATTGTCTGCAATCACGTGACAAAAATTTAAAAGTTTAATTTACATTTAAACAACTAAAAGACTTTGAGAGTCGCCAAAGACTGCAAACGCTGAAGCTGTAACTTTTTCTTCCCTCAAAACGGTGAAAGAAAACATTGTAAGGAAGGTGGCATGTCCTTTTTTTTGCTTACCCTCTAATGTCCCATTGCTGGGCAAAGGCCTCCCCGTAGCCTTCCAATCTTCCCTCCGTGTGGTTTACTCGGGCCTCTCTCACAAATGCCTCTAGGTCGTCCCGCAGTGGGTGTCAGAAAAACGGGCGTCGTCGCCGAGGGAGGCCTGGCATTTACTTACACCAAAAAAAATCGTAAACATCATTCTGACATTCACCAACGCACTGGTTTACATGTCACTCCGTACGGCCACTCGCACTCGCTTTTACTGAGAGAAAGCCATTATCCCAGCTCTTTGAACGATTCCTACAAACCTTGTCATCATCAACATCTCATCGAGGTCACCAGTATAGGGAATATGAAGATCAGGGTGTAAAGTTCATCATCCCCCATAGAAAACGGAGGACCCTCCGACCAGATGGGTGTTGTCTGGTGGGCTATTGCGCGACAGTTGTTGTCGGGTTTTTCTTTATGGTATTTTACTGCAAAACCGCTATTCGGAATTTTGATGTTAGTTCTGCATTTGTGTCATAGATGGCGCTAGTACTTTTTGAACTATGCCGCAATAGTATTTTTTATGCTATGCTAATAAAAAATAATCTGTTTAAAAATCTTAGAGATAACCTTACCACATAAATAACAATATACCTTTTTATTGAAACAAAAGTTCATTGTACCCAGATCTCAAGCGAAATAAGAATAAATAAATATTCATTACAATAACAATTCAATTTAAAAAACAGAACACAAAATGGAATCTCATTCTGGTAACACATTGTGAACATTCTTTCATTCAGTCTGGTCATATTCCATTGAGTAAAATTGAAAATTATTTCCATACTGCTAAAAGAAATGAATGTGTGTATTGTCTTGCAGTTTCATTATAGCATAGGCTTCATCATAATCATAACATCACGCCTGTAATCCCCGAAGGGTTAGATAGAGGTGTGCCTAATAGTACACTCCCATTTCGCCAGTTATGTTTAAGTCCCATATAATAGGGGGCGAGCCTATTGCCATCAACCGGGCACAAATCCAGACTCCGTGGCGGCTACTGAGAAATTTCTGATGGAAAAATTTAGTAACATTTTGCCCGACCCGGGAATCGAACTCAGGACCTCATGCTCAGCAGTAGCGCACTAGACCAACGAGGCAATCTAATAGCCTGACCATCATCAGTCTATACAATGGGATGTTTCCCAGCCGTGGAAACTGGCTCTGTGAGTCGGAGTGGGCCATAATCCATCTCGTGAGCCCAGTTCGGTTTTCATTATTTATAACTCTATCTTAATCTCCAAAAAATAAAGATAAATAGGTAGAAAAAAGAAGTATCATCGAAACCAATGAATCTATCTTTCGAAAATATTAGCGCCGTCACCGTGATTGGGAGTATCTTTTGCTAATATTTTTACGGGATCGCCGTGAGAGATTTATCTTTCTTCTAAGCTATTAATATAAAGATGTCGATTTTTCCAGTACATCATCATCTGCCTAGCTATTTCCCAACTATGTTAGGATCGGCTTTCACTCTAACCGGATGCAGCTGAATACCAGTAATTTACTTGGTGCGACTGCCCCCACAACCCAATGAGTACTGGGTAATACGATACCCCTTGGTAAGACTGGTTCAGTTTTGGTCTACGATAAAGTACATTCTATTCTATTCCATTCTACTATTAGGTAAACCTCTGCTTAATCCGTCCGGGATTACAGGCTTAATGTCATGTTATATGTTTAAAGGACAATGTTGCGGGTAAAATTATAGTTACTTAGCAACTTCCCATTTCGTTGAAAAACAACTGTTTTAAAATATAGCTAATACTATGGTTACAATGGCGGTCTTATCGCTGAAAGCGATATAGCGATACTACACCCGCTTTCACCAGTTATGTAGGTAATTCTCTTTTAATGGCGGCGAGCCTATTGACAACAAACGGACACAAATTTATTTTACTGATGGAAAAACCGAACAACACTTTGCCCGACCTGGGAATCGAATCCAGGACCTCATGCTCATGCAGTGGCGCTTGCGGCCATTTAGGCAGCGAGATTTATAAAAGAACAGAGATAGAGAATTCATATAAAGGTTGCTCTATGTTTGGAATCAATGTATCACAATATGTTGATGGTTAAGTTCAAAATCGAATGAGAAAAATTGTCAGTTTGTAGTGACTTGATGCGCTGGCGACTGTACGAAGAGGTGCCAACAACGAGGTAGTCATAGTATACTCGTCATCTCAACATTAATTTACTATGTACCGAAAAAATCGAGGAACTCGTTGCTAAATAATAACAGCCGCTCGGATCGATCTTTAGGTTAAGCCACGCTTGCCTAGGTTAGACTGTGGATGGGTGACCACCCATTACATACCGAGTTTCCTCCGTGCCTCGGAAAGCACGTTAAGCTGTTGGTCCCGGCTGTCATTTATAGATCTTTGACAGTCGTTACAGGTAGTCAGTGGCCCAAAAAGTCGTTGTCAATCGTAAATCGTGAAGAGATTTTTGCAAGAAAATATCATGATTCATTATTTTCACTGTATTGGGAAACACAAACTATTTAGCATTGGTTTAACTCAAATTGTCACTTACACTGAAAGAAAAAACTTGAAGTAACCACATGGATTTTAAACATTTTACCTTCTCCAACATTATTTAATTTAAAATAAAACACGGAATATTCTACATACTCAGATGTTCGTGACTTGGCAGACGTCTCGAGCTGCTGAGCGCCACGTCATCATATTCCATCAATCCGTGACGTCATAATATCGATGAGATGGATTTACTTGGCGTTGGCGCTCATACACGGTTCGCATCTAGCTTAGGTATGCGGTGTTCCACTTGAGATGATTAGGTAGTAGATGATGCATCGCGTAATACTTATAATATCCAAGAAAAGTAGAAAAATATGGCAACCTCGTTAGTCTAGTTGGCATAAGCGCTACTGCAGGGAATTAGGTCTTCGGGTTCGATTTCCAGGTCGGGCAAAGTGTTATTGTGTTTTTCCAGCAGGTTTTTTTCTGTCTGGATTCGTGTCCCGGTTGATGGCAATAGGCTTTTTTTTTGGATGCGAAATCATCACATAACCCCCCCGCTCTGTGCGGAGTGGGAGGGAGTTTCAGACTTTTACTGACTAAAACCTATTTATGTTCCTTCTTTGCCCTTTGTGTTCTGTATCTCTTTCGAGTAGTCCCGCAGCATGGCAATAGGCTTGCCCCCTTAAAACATGGGTACTTAAATATTACAGGCAAAATATGGGTGGACTATAGGTACATCTTTGTATAACATAACATCACGCCTGTAATCCCCGAAGGGTTAGGTTAAATGGTTTTGAACTGTCAAAACAATAATAAACTAGCTTTTGCTTGTATCTTCGCCCCTGGAATTTATGTAGGTATTATTACTTCTTTAAGCACACTAAATGTGCAAGTGCGGGTTTAATGTCCAAGGGAACGACTACCGGGACATAAGTATTTAGATATGTCGTCATCTTATCCAGACCGTTAAGCCGTGCTTGCCTAGGTTGGTCTGTGGATGGGTGACCACCCATTACTTGCCGATTTTCCTCCGTGCCTCGGAAAGCACGTTAAGCCGTTGGTCCCGGGTGTCATTTGTACATCTTTGAGAGTCGTTAAGTAGTCAGTGGCCCAAAAGTCTGACAACTAGTCTTTACCTAGGGGTATCATATTACCCAGTACTAACTGGGTTGTGGAGGTCAGATAAGCAGTCGCTCCATGTAAAATACTGGTATTCAGCTGCATCTGGTAACTGGAAGCTGATCCCAATAGAGTTCGAAAAAGGCTAGGCAGATGATGATGGTCTTACCCAGACCAAATCTGTTCTAACAAAAAGGCGTGAAAATGTAACAGAGCTTCAGAGAGTCTTATGTACTTCCACATATATAATATTGGTATGGAAGTACCTGATTTGATATGAATCTCTGACTAACTGAGAATGTACTGTACCATAGAATCTTACAAAATATTTGACAGGTAAAATACCGCAGACTTTTTAAGTCAAGATAACTTTTGGCAAACGTTCCTACTGTATTTGAAACTTGAAACAATAGAAATGGAATACATTTTAAAACAAACCTTATTTACAGCAAAATAAAGCTTGATTTAGCGGGTAAAGAAACCCTTTATTTAAGGTCGAGTAAGGCTCTTTGGCACGCCTCTGTAAACGATAAGGCTTTTTGCAGGTATTTTATTATCAAACGTTTAATGCAAAGGGTTTTAGTATTTATATGTATGGCCTTAGAGTTGTCTTGTTTTTTTAAGAGGTAGATATATAAGGTCCCATTAAAATAGATGGACAAACTATTAGAAATCATTCAGACCACCACAATAAGGAAGACCGCATTATATCCTTACAAGAAAAAAATCTGCTAACGAAAATACACTAAAAATGTTGGTCAACTGAAAGTAACTATGGTTAAATACAGGATGATTTTAACAGAACTGACTGGGTACCTACTTACGAGAACGCGCGCGGCGGGCGCGAGTGGAAGTATCTACCCATAATGGATGTGTTTATTCTAGAGTGTCGGCAATTCATTATTTTTGGACAAAATAAAATCACTTTAATCAGTGTTTTTTTTTTGCTCGGATATCTTTGGTTAGACGTACTGCACGCTGATTTAAAATCTATTTTAATGGGACCTTATATAAAGAGGTTTGATAAAATTAGATAAACTGCACACTGTGCTGTGTAAGGGTGATGCCACATTTGCGTCTCTGTTTTGATGATTCAGGTACTCTTTTTTTGAAATATTCTCAAAATAAAACAAGTGAACATAAGGTCTCGTATTTTTACTCAAATGACTGGAAATGTCTACCTTGATATGTCATCGTTTGTACTATTGAAAAAGTCATGACAAATTTTGATGTTGTATTGAAAACTGATTTCCCAAAAAAATGTATTTGTTAAAAAAAATGGCATCCAAATCGGTTCACTCGTTTAAGAGTTACGGTGCTAAAGACAGACACACACACACATTGTGGTCAAACTTATAACACCCCTCTTTTTGCATCGGGGGTTAAAAATGGTTGAATACTAAATTTCAAACGCTGTATAAGCTGGCCACAGATTCTACTGAAACTCTGCATCAGGCTAGGCCCGCTAAAGAAAAAAGTTTGATTACCAGCTTGTAGTCGCCTTTACCTCCATTTAAAAAAAAAAGTTAGTCCAGTCTTTCACTTCAATATCCTCAACACTAAATTACACTATCATTACTAATCGCATCGTCTATGATTCAGCATTCTACTAATGATGATCGATGAGCCATTAGCCACGGAATGAGCTGGATAGCTGCCGACCCCTAATTTAATAATAAAGCATTGTTTTTTGTTAGGTTAGATTAATTTGGTAGAATATTAGTAGTTTTTAGAGTGCTGAGTCAGCTAAAAGGTTTGCGGGGTGAAAAATTAGGTTGGTAGCATTTTTAATTGTACGGATTTTTCGGGGAAAATTTTATTTGATCACCACCCACTTGAACAGTAAGCAGTGGTGCTTAAGTGGTAACACCCTGACTTCAGTGCCATTGCTGGTTGGTTCAAACCCAGACAAGCACTTCATCAACATCATAGAAAGAAAAAAGGAAAGAAAATTGTGTTTATTGGCATTATACAAACCAGAAATACTTATAATTAAACAAAATAAATAAACAAAACTATTAATGCCAAAAGGGCCTCAGCTCAGCATAATGCCAGATGGCAACACAAGGTTTACCAGCTGATCAGCGTCAGTTTTCAGCCGTAACCCACGAGTGCCATACGCTCGAAAACATAAACACATATAAAAGTCTAAAATACTTTGTAGAAAAACCAACTAAAATAAACATCAGCATCCTCAGCCCGACTTCACTCACTGCTGGCACTTTACTATCTGCAATTTTTGGACATTATGAAGACTGGGGAGCTCGCGGCTAAATAATAACAGCCGCTCGGGTCGATCTTTAGGTTAAGCTGTGCGAGCTACCAAGTTTGGATTATGAGGGAAGTTTGGACCTCATGACGTTTATTATATAAGAGGAGCTCGTGGCTAAATAGTAACAGCCGCTCGGGTCGATCTTTAGGCTAAGCCGTGCTTGCCTAGATTGGTCTGTGGATGGGTGACCACCCATTACATAACGAGTTTCCTCCGTGCCTCGGAAAGCACGTTAAGCCGTTGGTCCCGGCTGTCATTTGTAGATCTTAGACAGTCGGTACAGGAATTCAGTAGCCCAAAAAGTCTGACAACCAGTCTTGCCAAGGGGTATCGTATTACCCAGTACTAACTGGGTTGTGGAGGTCAGATAGGCAGTCGCTTCATGTAAAATACTGTTATTCAGCTGCAAGTTAGACTGGAAGCCGATTCCAATATAGTAGGGAAAATACATTAAGAAGACCTAAAAATGAATAAAATTCTTCACCAGAAATTAAAGCACAACATACTGTTAACAGACTTTCATCTATGTATCACCCCTAACCCAATAAAAAACCTTTTAAAAGGGTCATGCCCAATTAGTGCACCCGTTTTTCAACACTTTCCCGTTTAGTATTTAACCAAAACCGGTTTCCAAAGCAGTTTGCATGGTTTCAATTTACACAACATGTTTCAATAGATACTTGGAGCAAGTTGGCACGAGCTAGCAGTTTAATAGGCAATTATAATGGAAACCACAACACATGCGGAACGAGGCTTTCGTGATTACGTAAATGTAACATAACACTAGGTTTTGCGCACGGTTTCATCTGCGTGGAGATTGGGAAAATTCCTGAGGAAAATGACTTTTTTTTCATTTTTTTTTTTTGGATGGGAAATCATCAAGTGACCCCCTCCCGCTCTGGGCGGAGTGGAAGGGAGTGTCAGACTCGTACTGATTAAAACCTATCCATGTTCCTTCTTTGCCTTTTGTGTTCCAGGGCCGCGGTATCTCTTTTGAACAGCCCCGCAGCCCTGAGGAAAATGCTTTGAAGAAAGTTTTGGAAGTAAATGTGGATGGGTATAAGGGTAGAGAAAGACCAAAGAATCGATGAATGAACTGTGAGAAGGATGATATCAATTGAGATAAGGACAGGAAAATTATGGTGATGATCTGGGTCAAGTGATGGTTTACCTGACTGCATGCAAATGTCATCAAAATCCTTTCGGCCGTTTTAGCGTGTGGCCGTGAAAATGTTACTGATAGACTTATGGACAAAGTTACTTCTCACCTGCAGTTTGTCTCTGCATCACCCAAAGGTTGACTAGTGGGGAATGCTTTGAATGGCACATATTCCTAGATACCTATATTTTTTGTATTTTACATTGGATTTTAAAAGAGTTGATTAAATTTTTTAAATGTTGCATTCTTAATTCTTAAAACAACTGATTTCCCACACCCTGTAAACTGTGAGTGTTAGTTACGCTATAAAGGATGATTTATACCGGGAACATCGAGTGAATAGCGTTAAAAATATTCACAGTAAAAAAATAAACAATTTGAACTAAAAACCGCTGATTCTCTGTATTTTTGTTGAACAAACAAATCAGTTTAAAAACATTTGTTCACCACACAACACGAAAAGCGTCAACAATGTAATTTATTGGAACGAACAACTGTACTCGACATTTACACGACAGTAACAGTAATATTTCATAAAAATATATGATAAAAAATAACAATTACTTTTGTACGAGAAAAATATAACAGTTACTTTCTACTAACAAAAAAATAACAGTTATTTTCACACACGTGAAAAATTACTGTTATTTTTGGTATGAAAAATGCATAGAAATTCTGTTATCAGCCAGTAGCAGGCTCTGGCGGTGTTTTATATCCAGCTAAATGTGATTTGTCTGCGCAATCTCTCATTTTGGACCTTTTTCGCGCGAAAAAGAGCTTTGCGCTGAAAATTGGAGTGAATGCACGTTGTAATTTGAATGGTACTGTCCTAGTTTTAAACGTATGCATGGCCCTATTGAAGTGAGGAACTTTTCGTAAAGAAGTAATTTCATTGAAGTAGTTTTTGGCACCAACAAAAAGGTCTGAATCCTGCATATATAATTAACGTGATTTTATTAATCACACCACATAGTAGCAACTACATGTCCACAACAATACAAGGAACTGTTACAAAATACCAATAAAGTATAAATCACATAACATAACACGTGGACTTGGATAAAGGGCTAAACAGATGCACCAGTAGTACATACAAATTTCGCCAGAAATATGTTAAGATTCATTACATAGTCCGAGTCAATTGCCATCAACCGAGAACAAATTCTATTGAAATACGGCATGGAAAAACCCTAGGAACTTTTGCTGACCTGAGGATCATAACAAGGACCTCATGCTCAGCAGCGATTGCGATCACTATACCACCGAAGCAGTAGACAAACGGGGCGTATTTTAAAAAGAGTACTTCGTTGTATAAGTAGTGTAGGGAGTAGTATTTCTAAAATACTACCTACATACTCACGTTTTATATTATAAACGTCACGAGGTCCAAACTTCCTTCATTACCCAGTCTTGGTAGCTCCTTGTTTTAAGGACGGAAATGACCCACAAAAAAAGTCAATATCCTTACTTTACGTGACGTCATGGTTAACCTACTTGGGCGCGGCTCGGACTTAACGAGCAGCTGGTGCTTTAAAAAGCATTTTGTAAACTCATTTGGGTTCCCACTTTGGGTAATGACTGCTGGCCCTTTGCAGTAGCTCTATTTTAAACTGAAAGGATATATTGGTTTTATCCAGCCTTAACCACTGCGGAATTTTAACAAATGAGTCAAATGTCGTTTTGTATTTCATGTATCGGAAAGATATTGAGTACATTTTCTTGCAAACCGTACTTTCTAAGTGACAGTTGACAGATAGCAGTCATTGACGTTCTTATTCTTATTTGAAACGCATAATATTCCATTGACTCCAAGAGGGTTTAGATAAGGAGATATGATAAAAGCGATGATGATGACTGAAAAGTTAAAAATTTATGGAACTGACAGAAGCTACCAAAAAGCTTATTTCAAACCCGTTGGAAGTCATTGTAGAAATATGAAAGCCTTGAATACTCAAAAGTGTCAAACGATAATGCATATTGTTCTTTAAAAAAACATTAAATGTCAGTAACATTCGAACAGCGGGAATGAAAACGAATTTAAATTGAAAACGAAGCTCCTCCCTTTTCTTTGGCTTATCTGTAACGTTTCCTCGTTACGCGCCACCTGCGGAAAACACATAAAATATTTATAGGCAGAAACCGCAACTTCATCATTATCATCATATCAGCCCGGAATCACCCACTGCTGGGTATACACCTCCCCTTTTTCTGCCACACTTTCCGGTTCTGTGCGTCCCTCATGCAGGTGTTTCCCGCGACTATGACGATATCGTCGACCCAACGAGGTTTAAGACGGCCCTGGTTTCTTTGGCCACCACTCGGTCAAAGCATTGCTCCATCAGCCATCTTAAAACCGCAACTTATCAAACTTTGTTCAACGAAAGACTGACTCAGGATGGTAATGACTGCAAATAAACAAAGTTATGTAACAAAGACTGGAAATGACTTCTATTTTATGAACGTCATTCTTGGGCTTCCTTAGCCTCGGATTAATTTAAACTTTACAATTTAACGCCTCCACCAACTTTTGAGTTATTTCGTAACATTCATGAATTGTGTTTTGACCTTAGAGTTAGGTATCCGTCCCACAGCTACCGCTGACGCTGATGAGGAAGCGATTAACTATTCTAACATTATATATCTTGCCGGTTCTTCTTCTTAGGAAACGACAAACACGAACCGTGCACCTTTTCTCGACGTGATCGACAGGTGATCGTGACGTGAAAGGTGCACCATCATCTGCCTAGCCTATTCCCAACTATATTAGGGTGGGCTTCCAGTCTAACCGGATGCAGCTGAGTACCAGTATTTTACATAGAGCGACTGCCTATCTGACCTCCACAACCCAGTTAGTACTGGATAATACGATACCCCTTGGTAAGACTGGTTGTCAGACTTTTAGGGCCACTGACTACCTAACGACTGTCAAAGATCTACAAAAGACACCCGCGGTATGTAATGGGTGGTCTCCCATCCACAGACCAACCTAGGCAAGCGCGGCTTAACCTAAATATCGACCCGAGCGGCTGTTATTATTTAGCCACGAGCTCCTCCTAATTATGAAAATTTTATTGAAATTGTTCTTAATACCTATAGATATGGATTCTCAACCTATATATTCCAAAGCGTTAACATAACCCACAAGAAGTGCACAGTCGTGACACGGAGCATGACAGCCGGTAATGACGCTCGGGTCACTTCTGTCGCGCGCAGAGAATCAATTGTTGGGACAATAGACTGGGACTGACAGGGACTGGACATGTGGATCGGGATAAAGCGATTGGTTTTGCTTTGCAGCATTGGTGCAGCAAGTTTGCTGGTAAGATAGAGGCATAATGTAAAGCCTTGTCTTATATTTTCAAGGAACGAACGTTGATCACGAGCCAGCAAGAATTTTAATTATTGTACAAGGTGTAAACAGACCCATCAGAAAGCCTTCAACCAAGCACTATGTACATACATCAAACCCTTAAGTAACCCTTTTGGGGTGAAAATCACGCTTTACGGTAAAACTCAATGTAACGCACTCAAAACATTGTGTGGATGGTGCATTGAATAGTAAACGGGTCGTGGAGGTATTTAAAGTAACCAGTAGTTAAAAGCTTAAAAACGAGTACCTACCTAATTAAAAAAAAAAAACTTGTGAAAAAGTTGAAACTTTGGCCTCCAATATCTCCGTAACTAGAAGGTTCTCAGATATGGTCCAGAACAAAAAAAAATCGTAATAATAGGGACAACAAATGAGTGTCGGCCTCGTTATGGGTGTTTTTACATCTATTTAGAAAACTGTATGAGTCCTTGTAATGCTTTTTTACCATAATATGTAAAAGCAATTATCTTCATTATTTTGCCAAAAATTAAAATAGGTACTTAACCGATTTAAAAAAAAAACATTCAACTTAAAAACAAATTTTAATTCCACAAAAAAACAAAAACCCAAAAAATAAATTAATAACCCAACAAACAGTCTAGGTACCGTTAAAACTCCAACCTGCTCAAGTTGAACGCTTCGTCCCTTCCGTGGGGAATACAGCATCATTTGCATGAGAAGGCACCGCCATGGGAGATGTCATAGCGCTGAGATTATCTGCCTTTATTATGTTACGGGTGTTCCTCGATTGTCTTGCGTTAGACAGGGCGCACATCGGAGACAGGACTGTTCTGCATGCTGTAGACTGAACTGGTGAGCGTTGAAACTTATGCCTCGTTTGACTAGTGACTGCAAGTGCAACTGCTATGCATGTCCGCCTCTGTACTCTGTGCTTGAAGTGTTAAATAAATAAATAAACTGCTGACCACGAGATCCTGAGATCAATTTCCAAGTCGGATAAGTGTTATTGGATTTTGCCATCTGGAAATTCTCAGTAGCAGCCGCGGAAGATTATATGCCTAGTTGATGGCAATAGACTCGCCCCCTATAACATAGAACTTTAACATAACTGGTGAAATTTAGAAGTACTATTAGGTATGCAGGACGACGAAAAACCAGTATACGCTGATCCCTCATAGTACGGGAAGCACATACAAAGCATCATCATCATTCTGCCCTTGTCCCATGTTACTTGGGGTCGGCGCAACACGTTTTTTTCTTCCATTCTCCTCTGTCAACCGTCACGCTATCATTTACTCCTTTATCTTTCATATCATTCCTCACACAATCCATCCATCGTTTCTTTGGTCTTCCTCTCCCTCTCCATCCATCAACGTTTATATTCATCACTCTTTTAGTCACATGCGATTCGTCCCTGTGACTAAAATAGTGATGAATATAAGAAGCACATTCAAAGCGAGGTCAAATATACTGGATTTGTAAAGCTTGATGTTGTCGCCTTGTGTACACCTCTGCCTAACCCCTAAGAGCACAGAGGTGTAGTGCTATGTTATGTTATGGTAAGAGCCATTCTTACAGCCAAAACAGTTTTGTCAGAAGTCTGCGCGCTCTCTTAAGCGCGTTCTGCGTTTGTCTTGTGCTAACGTTGTTGAAATGTTTATTCATGTTGACAAGGTAATGTGGGTGAATTATGTACTGTGTGGCGTTATGTTAATGGTCGAGGTTTCATCGTGCAGGGTTATGTGTTGTTTGTTATGTTTTGATAACGATAAGAGGGTAAAATGATAAGCTATTTGTTTTTTGACTTAAAAATTCATAAGATTTATCATAAGACGTCGGATTCTATAGTATATTAAATTATATGGTTCAAAATCCAGCTTATGACGCGCCCCAAAGAGATGTCAGCAAAAAGCCATGCAAGGACCGATGCCTGCCGGGGCTGCGGGACTGTTCGAAAGAGATATCGCGGCCCTAGAACACATAGGGCTAAGAAGGAACATGGGTGGGTTTTAGTCAGTACAGTCTGGTACTCCCTTCCGCTCCGGGGATATTTCATGATTTCCCATCCGAATAAAAAAGAGTGTGCGGATTCAGGGAATTAATCAAATCAAGATTGGGTTGGAGAAAGAACCGATAAATATTATGTATATAGAAAAATAACATGTTGCTTAGCCACACACTAATCACATTGAGACAATACTGAGAAATTTCTACGACGTGTGACAGAAAAACACATTGAAGCCCTAAATCACCAATTCAGACTTCGAAAGAAAGTCAGATAAAGCTAAACTAAAAGAAATGTCATTTATCTTACAGTCCCAAATCAATAAAGAAATATTTCTCCGATTCTGCTGCGCAAACAATAAGATTGAGCGTAAGAAATCGTATCCAAAGAAACTCGACCTAGAATCATAAGTGCTTCGGCTGGTACCAATAAAGATAATAATAAAGTAACGCCTGGGCACGAAAGGGTTGGACCGGACTCCGGACCCTTCTCTAATATTCGCGATTCAAATGCCACGCGACGGGTTAAGTACTGCTGACGAAATAGAAAAGTATACAGGACTAATTTTCATTTGGAAAATATAACATTGATATGAAAGTTTATGTAACTAATACATTAGCAAATTTTTTGAGTCGAGTACACTATAACTGATAAATGCTTGCACTGGTTAGACAGGTCCACTTAAATCTGTGTGGTTCTTTCGTTACATAAAGTAACTAAACTAAAATATGTAATTAAAAACGACTCCTTAATGCTGTCAACTGGTAATGTGCCCAAGAGACTGGAAGCATTGCCACGTTGTATGGCAATGCTTAGCCTCTGGCCAAGATAAAAGTTAGCTCTTGTTTATTTATTTAGTGTGCATGCTAAGTAAAACTACTAATAACCTGATATTGAACTAGTAGTGAAATCGTATGTGAAAGCGCTTGTCTGTTTAGGTATGTCGTTAGTTTAAAAGTTATTGCAAAAATAAATGTCTGAATCACACGATTACTATACTTATCATTTGTACGATTATTCATGGAATCACTTTGAAATCTCGCGATTTTTCTATTTGAATAGACATAAGGCCTAGTACGAAACAACATGTGAACAGGTTCCTAAATTACTCTAGGCTGATAAAATTTTCGTTTTTTTTAATCATACTAACATAAAGTACTAAGGTCGATTTTCACCTAAATGTGCCTGCGTAGTTTAAACACGTACATTTTTTGCCTGCACACCAAACTATTTGGCGGACTGTACATAGGTCCAATTTTGCATTGATGAATGAATCTCCAATTGGGGTCGGCCATTCGGTGGTTATGAAGGAAATTGTGGCTTCAATCGTCGGGTCATGGTTCTGATTATTTGAAGGTTGGTTTCCACTTTGGCTGTGTGCGGTCAAATTGTTTTATTTTTACGATTGTTCTTGGTTTTACTTGCAATAAATTGCAAATGTTGATACCGCAGTTGTGTTTTTTTCCAACCGTGTCTATGATTTTGAATTATTAAACAGTTTTCGAGTTGGTAGTACAAGTCCATCAAATCGTTTGTATTGCAGTATCCTAACCGGAAAACAAAATCTATATTTTCAATAACAGTACATTTTTTTGGGATGAAAGGTACCTTATATCCGTTTCTGTACACCTGATAATTTCAGGATGATCGGTTCTGTAGTTTAAGCGTGAAAAGGTAACAAAGAAACAAACAAACTTACTTTCGCATTTATAGTATTAGTTAGGATTATTCGCATTTATTTTCCAATGAAAACTCCTTCAAACATAATCATGCTAAAAGCTCGTATTTACAGCGCTCTCCATTCAGATTTTCCTAGAAATAACAACAGTGCAGAAAATACCCGTCCATTTTCATCACTAGCAGTGAATTACCTAGAATACTGGCTTGTAAACAAACTACTTTACTGTTACCTAATTGTTTGACTCGCATGACGTAATCCTATCAAGTTTGCCCAATGTATATTAATTCAATTTGAAGTGCGAACAGATATTCTGAACGGCCATTAGCAGCTACTGGCCGGTTTAAAATTTACTTCCCTATTCGAACTGACAGCTGTCAATGTCAAACTTGTTATGTCAAATCGAATTCAGTATTGAGGTCTATGGTTTCGGAATAATGTTGTTCAATGCACAGTCACTATGAGGGTTTTGTCGACTGAAATAAAAATAAATCAGGATCATGTAAGGCTCTTTACATCTCAAATTATTCAAGAAAATCACGTAGGTGTTGTATACCCAAAGGACGTACGAATCACAGAAAAAAGGTAGCAACAACGCTGATATCCGAAGTCTGTTTTATTAGATACTGGAATGACAAACGTTTTGCGGGGTAAAAAAATAGAAAACCAAATCATCTAATTTGCTTAACGCTTACTTTGAAATTTCGAATCTTTGACCCAAACTATTCATCAAGTCACTTCGATCCAAGATTTATTCGTGACAAATGAATCTAGATAAAAACTGGAAGAATCATTTTGCCAAGCCCTCGCATTTTTTGGTAAAAAAGGAAAAAACACTGCTCAAAAAAAGGCACCCCGTATATTGTAACAAAAGTTTCACACTCCTTAAAATTGTTGAAATACTGACTGCAATATAACCCAGTAGTACACACCATATTCGTAGTGGGTCGGTAGTAAACAAAGACTTGAGTTGTCAGCCCTGTCGACTTGACATAAGTGACATAACCTCGTCAGGGCTGCCACACAAACTGGGCCAAGATATTTGTCTTGCTTTATTTTTTGTTAGGCTTTAACCTTTTTTTATTTGCGCCGAGAATGAGGGAAGTAAAGCTTAAAAATAAACATGGTTTTGTAGTGGTTCAAAGATTGAATGAGTTTTTTGGCTCAGTCTGCACCACAGTTGCTGGTTGTGATGGGGTCTTGCATTCAAAATATAATGCTACAGTACGTTTAGGTAAGTATGAAGGTATCCCTCTGAGTATACAAGGTGTGTAGATCAAACTAAGTAACTCTACGCAAAAAAAAATTGCTGTGAAACGACTTTTTTTTGAGGGGTGAAATGTCATGTTTTACGGTAGGTCTCAATGTAACGCACTCAAAACTTTGTGTTGATGGATATGTTACGGCTAAAAGCCGAAGTAAGGTTATACCTACTTCTAGCCGGCTATACCTAGATGCGGCCGGTTATACTTAGGTATATCATTTTTATATGGAATAGGTTAGGTTAGAACTGTGACCAAATGCGCTAAATCCAAATTGGTTGTATCAAATCTCCAAATTTAAATTTATTTTAGGTATAGCCGGCTAGAACTAGGTGTAACCTTACTGCGGATTTAAGCCGTAACAGGAAACATTGAATAGTACGGGGGTCGTGGAGGTATTTAAAGTAAAGTTACATAACATAACATCACATCAGCCTGTAATCCCCGAAGGGGTAGGCAGAGGTGTACCTAATAGTACACCCACATTTTGCCAGTTATGTTTAAGTAATGTCATTTTATGTTTCAAAATAGCTTGACCTCATTGGTCAAATTGAGACCTAGCTATTGTCGCGCCATCTACAATTAGCTTTTAAAGGTATTCCCCATTAAAATGATTACTAACAAGAACAACTTTTAATTAACTTTTGCACTTACTAAGTGAGTTTATTACATAGGTACATTTTTGCACGCGATCATACTCGTACAGCGGGCACGATATATATAATATTGTTATGATCAATTATGTGTATCAGAAAACCAAGTTTCACGATGCAAGTTGAAGTAATGTTGCAACTATAAACCCCGCAGATGTGTGGGATCGCAGATTAAGCCAAGTTCCTAATTGCCAAGTTTGCTTACCACTAAATTCTTGACGCAAACTTGGCCTGTTGGACTGCAAGTAAGGCAAGTTTACACAAGAAACGAGTTGAATAAAATTCACTTCTGTGGACGGAACTTGTGAGCTGAACTCAGTTATTTATGATCTGTATTTTATATAATGTGTTATTGTGTTTTTCCGTTAGGAATTTCTAAGTAGCAGTCACGGAGTCTGGATTTGACTCGGTTGACGACAATAGGCTCTCATGGGACTTAAACATAACTGGCGAAATGTAGGTGTACTATTAGGTACACGTCAGCCTAACCCTTCGGAAATTACATGCGTGATGTTATGTTATTTTATTAAGATTGTTAGGTAAGCACATAAAAAGAAACTGAATGTTTTTAAAACATAACTACACGTCTGTAATTCCCGACGGGTTAGACAGAGGTGTACCTAATAGTACACCCACATTTCGCCAGTTCTGTTAAAGTCTCATGTAATAGGGGGCGAGCGTATTGCCATCAACCGGGCACCGATCCAGACTCCGTGGCTGCTACTGAGAAATTCCTGATGGAAAAACCCAAAAACACTTTTCCCGACCTGGGAATCGAACCCAGGACCTCATGCTCAGCTGTCGGGCTTGCGACCACTAGATCAAAGAGGCAGTCAGAATGTTTTTAACTCCTTCACACAAGATATCGGAAGGTAGAGTTCTAAGTTCTAACTATTACAAGATAAAGTTGACAACTTGCAAGTTGAGGTAACAAGTTTAAAGCAAGGCTTGTAAGACAGATTGTTTACAGGTTTCATTTTATAACTAGCAGTTGCCCCCGGCTTCGTTCGCGTTAGTTTAGAATTTGACAATTAAACTCTTAACACATTACTAAAGTTTCTATAAAATTCAATTCAATCATGATTCGAAAGACACTTGGTCTCATCTATTATTATGAGAACGTTATTGTTTTTTTTCTCGGGAACAATATTGTTTTTCGGGATGAAAACCGATCATATAAGTTTGCAACGGACATGTACCGTATGTCCGTTTCTGTACACCTGAAAACGTAGACGCAAAATTTCAGGATGATCGGTTCAGTGGTTTAGGCGTGAAAATCAAACAAACATACTTACTTTCGTATATTCCTTGAACTCTAAATAAAGACTACTTATGTGAAATATAATAGTTGGTCATGTACCTAGTCAGAAATTAGAAGCTACGATTCAATTTCACTGAAAACTGTTTACAAAACAAACGACATCATAGCGAATAAAGTCTTTGGAACAAAAATTCAAAAAAAGTACGTTACTAACATAGACTTTTTACACTTTTTCACTAATAGCCCGAACGCGAAATTGCAACATAGCGGCTGAATTCGCAAGCTAGCAACGCAAAAACCTGTAAAACATTGAACCTCGATCCGTACTCATGGATTTGTCGCTTCGCGTGCGTTCTGAAACCATTCAGGGCTCGGCCCATTTACGTAATTGCCGCCCGCGTGTCCAATTCAATACGGTTTCTGTCCGATACCGGAACAGGCCGGACACGGCTTGAAATTCAACGTCGTTTGGCAGAGGAGTTGTGGTTTTGTGGTGGCTTTCATTTGAGCTGAAGGATTAATTAAAAAAGGACTGGCTTTTATGTTAGCCAGAGGCTAAGTACAGCATCCCGTAAATGGTAGCAAGTAGGCTTGGTTGTAAGTTTGTGAAACACTGCTGCAAGGTTTCGGCTGGGCCTGTCACGTTGCAGGAATGATGTCACAATCTGTTTTTGTTTTTGTCTGTGTAAGTGTATTACTAACATAGTGTGTAAGTACATTGTTACTAACACTATGAGTCTTGTTGCTCGAATTAAGTGATTAAACTAAGATGCCATACAACGTGGTAACGCCGCCAGTCTCTAGGGTACATTACCAGCTGACAGAGATGCGGCGAGGAGGAGTTTTTTGAGGCCCTTTTATAGTTATAGTATGTTGGTAGTTTTGTTGTTTTAGTTTATTTAATTATGCTAAGACGATATTTTGTCCCTAAATTAAAGATGGAAAGAAGAGTTTTATGCAGTGTCTCTCAAACAGCTGCGGGTACCGTTATATTTTTTCGAACAAACGAAGAATTAATCATCAATCAATGAACTCAGTATATCGACATACATTGCTAGATATGCCTGTACAAAACTTCTGCAACAGCCGGACTCAGAATAAAAAAAACCTAGAATAAAATTCTGGAATTCCCAATGTCATAAATGTAGGTATTTACTCACAAAATCTACCCAAAACATTGTGGTTCATTATCATATTCCAATGCGACATAAACATTTCTTGCAATCAACGAATTTATTGAAAACCAATCATAACTTTTGGAATCCTAAAACTTGTTTTTACTCAAATTCACGCGTTCAAAGTTCCACCCAGTCCCCGTAAAGGGAAGTTTTTTACGCAATCTGCAAAATGTCAGACACACCCTGAGTCCTGAGATCCTTTTTGAGTTATGAGATTGGAAAATAAATACTGCATTGACATCATGTCGGAAGTTTTTCAATGTGAGTAAATTGAAAAACTTGTAAGAACACCTACGTAAAGAGGAAAACATGGCTTGTATGTAATCCGTTGATGTGATCTATGGTCGTTTACTGTGATTTATGACTGTGATTCTTCTTGAGCTTCTTGACATATTGAAAGTCAATTAAAATAATTGATTAATATCAATTAATTACCACAGTAATCGGTTATTGTGGTAAAGACATGTGATGCGGATGAATGAGGAAAATGTCATGAGGCAAAAAAGTAAAAGTAGAAGAAGACCAAAGAAATGGTGGATGGATCGTGTGAAGGATGATATGGCTAGAAAGAAGATGACTGCTAAAATAACGAGTAATAGAGAAGTATGGAAAAAGAAGATATGCTGCGCCAACCCCAAATAAATTAGGATAACAGTAGGAGAATGATGACGACGTGGTCGTAGCGTGATGTTGCAAACATATAAACAAAATCTCACACCTTTTTCCATGGGGTACGCAGAAACAATAGATCGCCACCTACTACTGTTGTATCCAACAGACAAAATTTTACCTTCTAACAAAAGATGGCAAAACCAACCATAAAATTCAATACAGTTATAAACAACTCCACTACATCCAATCCACATGTCAAACACATATCTAGATCCATTATAAGATACGAGATAGGTCTGCAACGCACTCTCTGACCGCCATTATGACGTAGTACACTCGCGGACACGGGAAATGGCACAACATTAAATTGATCGTAAAATGTTTTAGTTGGTTAACGTAATGGGAACTGGTTGGTTCGTAAATGGAAGCATTAGGTCGAGTAGTTGGAATATTGGCTGTATTATAAATAGATGCGAATTTTATACGTAGTTAAGTTCCGCGAGTGTGATTATTTTATTCTTAGGAAGTTGATTGTTTATTCACGTTTATTATACTCGTATATGCTTCGCATGATTTACGGAATGATGGAATTTCTTTATAATTATGAACTTAAGTTTAATATTATTGCATTATATATTATGAAGAACCACTTCGGTAAAACAGGACGCTCACACATAGTTGCACAAGACAAGCGACTGTTCTTCTTCTTCTTTTTTACCGATGAACTCAAATTGTGTTAGGCCAGTATGTAGCCACCTACACAGCTCTAACATTTGCTTCGATTAAAACTTGGTAGGTGCAAGTGGTTATGTAGGAGGTTCTTGTCCTGACAAGACGTGGAGCATATCCTGCAGTGGGGTTCCACTATTTAAAATTATATATTCGATAAGTTTTAAATTATTTTATTACAAAATAAATTATATTATATTATTAGTTATTTCAGGTCACTGACCCATATTAGATACAAAACAAAAAACACTTTTGTCAATTTTACAGGCGTCACTATTCGTGCAATAAATAAGTAATAACTGATTGATCAATAAATAAAGTTAATTAAATGCCGTAAAAATATGAGAAACAGATAAATGTCAGATCCAATCAATTAATGTCAAAGCCACAAAGCAAAAAAAAAAAAAAAAAATGACAACAAATTAAATTAATGAATGAAGAATTTAAGCCTTGTTCATAAATCATTTTTTTAATTTTTTTGGCACTATTTCCAATCAACCCAACATGATAACCCATAGATCCATATTCCATGCGGATAGTTTTGTTTGTCCCATTACTTACAGCCGTTAGATTTGGCTAGGTCCCTGTAACACGCAACTACGGTTCTAACTAGATTATGTCCGGCTCCGGACAGCTAACTAACCTAGCTAACTAACCCGGACAGTTAACTTATTTCTTCTTGTTTTTACTAAATATTTAATCGTTTATTTGTATTGTATGCTCTATGGTAATTACGTAACGCACTCGCAATCCCAATGTAATTTTGACAAGTCAACAATATTCATTACGCTTCTACGTTGTCTTGTAGATATTTTTTTTAAACATTATAAAAAAATATATAAATTGCGTTCTATTTAAGGCAAAATAACCATTCATTACAACAATAAATACAATAAAAGAGTGGAATAAAATAGTAAAAACAGTAAAAAAAAAACAATGAAAATAATGAAGAGGAGGTTCCTCTCTCAAGAGCCCTGACCACCGGTAGCTCGGACCCTGTTCCCGATGCTGGTGGGCTACTATTTTTTATTGTTTTATAAGAATATTTAAAAATGTAAATTATATGTAAAGAAGTACAATAAAGGAAATTATTATGAATTAATGTTTTACGAATCCCTTCAAAATATTTCGGAATGCGGTTGTAAAAATATGTTACGCAAATGAGGTGCTGAAAGTCTTAGAAAGTACCTCAGAAGCCTCATTCATTTCGAAAACTAATCGCGTTCGAATATAATATAGCTTTTGCTCGCGGTTTCGCTCGCGTTAATTTAGAATTTGACAATCAAGTCGGGTTTTACTCTGCTTGTAATAATATAGTACAATCATGATTCGAAATACTTGTAATCTGCTTGTAATAATATAGTACAATCATAAGAACGTTATTGTTGTTTTCCTCGGGAACAGTACTTTTTCGGTTTTTTTTAGGGATGAAAGGTTATGCAAAATTTCAGGATGATCGGTTCAGTGGTTTAGGCGTGAAAAGGTACCAAACAAACAAACAAATATACTTTCGCATTTATAATATTAAGAAAGTAAGAAAGGATGACTCGCATAAATAGATATTATTTTGTCAAACAAGAGTGACTATCATGGTCTACAATCAGGAAACAAAACGCGCAGCATGTACAATAGGTATATCTTCGTTTTGTTTACAAACTTGAAAAAACGCTGGCAAAGTCTGTCCGTCTGTGCCTTATCTCATATTATGCAAGTAACAAATGGACCTGACTGGGCGACGAGCCAACACGGCGTTGATAAGTCCTGTGGCCTCGGACACTGTTTGTGAGCCGAATTTTTACAAGTCAATCTGACTTAAAAAGTCGCAGTTTTGTTTTAGATAGACTTATTATGCATTACTATCTAAACTATATTCATTACGGATTTAAATATAGAACAACGGTGATATGATAAAATACGGCGGTATGATGATAAAAGTGATCGTTTAAATAGGAATAATCTTTGGATCGATAAAAGGAAGAAAGAGAGACAATGTTAGAAAGAGAGGAAAATATTTTTGACTTCACACGGATTTTAAATAACGAGGGATATAATAAAAAAAAACGTTGGAACACAGAAGAACTACTGTGTAAACGAGCGTAGCAGAGTGACGCCAAAAAGCCAGATCTCGGAATAATTTACTAAATTGCAATATTGCGTTATGCCCGGGATACACGAGGTTAGTTTTTCAAGCTAGGATAGCAAGCTTTGCCTAACATTGCCTCACAAATACACAAGTTCATAATGAACTTGTGTATTTGTGAGGCAATGTACTTCTACTAGTGTTACTAGCTTGCTATCCTAGCTTGAAAAACAAGCCTCGTGTATCCCGGGCATTAGTTGCGATACATGAGAAAAGCGAGCGAAAACGATAGTAAAATAGCATGTTTAATTTTTAGGAATATGCAGTTATTTGACTTATTTACATAAACCTATAGGACACACACACACACAAGCACAATACACACAACACATTATCACAATTACAATGAGGGTAAAAATATAATAACTTTTTATTCTGCCTACATAAGACTGAAAAAGACTCAATAGTTAATTTTTTCACAAGAATTACGTTTCACTTTTATCTCCTAAATAACGAAGAACAAGAAATGCAAGAAGGTAAAGTTGTACGCTTCTAATCAACCAAGGCCTTTATTGTAATCAAGTAATGCCAACGCGACGGCCTGGCGGCGTTTTATTGCACCGACTTGTAATAAAGGAAGCTTCCCTTCTCATTGTCTGAAATGACGGTAATATTATACATGCTATTTGTGTTGAGATGTATGTTTTGTTATTTAGCAGTTAAGATACTAATTTGATTGGGATATTAGGTCACTAACTGCCTTATAACCTTTTGGGTAATACGGGCGTGATGTTATGTTATCTTTAAAATTGGGCCAAAACTTACCTAACATAACATCACGCCTGTAATCGTCGAAGGGTTAGGCAGAAGTGTACCTATACACCCACACTTCATCAGTTATGTTTATGTCCCATGTAGCAGGCGGCGAGCCTATTGCCATCAACCGAAAAAATCCTGATGGAAACAAAAAACAATTTGCCTGACCCGGGAATCGAACTCAGGACCTCATGCTCATCAGTCGGTTGCGACCACTAGACCAATGAGGCAGTCCCCAATTTACTTATCTATTACTGTACACACACAACATTTAAGCACAGGCCACACCGCCAGCTAGCGAGCGAGCGAGCGAGCTGGGCGAGCATCTTTTCACCTCTTTTCATACTTCGGTTCACACCGCAAACTACCGAAAGTGACGTACCGAAGAATGAAAAGAGGAGAAACGATGCTCGCCCACCTCGCTCGCTCGCTCGGCAGCTATCTGTCGGTGTGGCTTGCACTTTATACAGGAATTAAACTATTTTATGATTTATTTATTTAAACTTCATGTACAAAAGTGGTACATAGGCGGACTTAATGCCACAGGGCATTCTCTAATAGTCAACCTTAGGGTCAACTATGTATAGGAGCACAAAGGTACTGCTTATTTCGGCAGCAAAATTTTACGGCAAACTTGCAATAACTTTTCCAAATTTCCCATAATTTTTTGACCAGGTGGAGCCGCGGGCTTTGTTAGTAAAACACACGAGACAGAGTGGCGTCCTTTTATTGCACTCACTTGTAATGGAGGGGACTAAAATCTATACTAAAGTGTGCATTATTCTGATTATTTTCCTTATGTTTTATGCTCAAGATTTTTATGTTTCTTGTTTGTCGTAAATAAGATCATAGTGATGCAAGAGTGTCCATGGAGTTTCTTGCCCATTCTTCTCCATGAGATCTACTATTTTCGAATGGGCAACTACAGTCCATTCACAGTTATTATGCCTGTAGCGGGACTGTAGGTAGCTTATTTTTGACTATGCAAAAGTGCCTGTCACGGGTCTATTTGAAATAAATGCTTTGAGTTTGAGTTTGAGCAAGTTTCTTTGAGGCCTGCTCGTTCGAAAAGCGACATCAAAATTTATGCCTAAACAGAAGTGCATTTGTTGTGTGTTTGCCGATTAAATTCTAACAGTGCAAGGCAACATGTAGGCATTAATATAGATATTACTAAGTGTTAGTGAAAACGGGCAATATTGGCCCAAACCCAAGCAGATCATCATCATCATCATCCACAGCCCAACTTCACCCACTGCTGGGTATAGGCCTCTCTTTGCTTGTGCCAAGCTCCACGTTCTTGTGCCAGCCTCATCCAGGATATTCCCACGATGGCAACAGTGTCGTCTGATGTAACTTACATGAAGCATATTTTCAACTTGTATTTTGTCGTGTCCACCATTGGGAATACCACTGGCCTACTTTCTGTGATAACATGCGGAGCGAGTTGTGAATATTTGTCATCATTTATGAAGCTTAGAATTAATTATTATAATTGCCATCTGTTTGGGCTTCACCGCAGTTGGACAGACGTGAGACCCATATTGCGTGTGATCATCAAAAAAATGCGAAATTAACCCGAAAATACAACAATGTTATGAGCATGTTTGCATGACTGTGTCGTTTAACCCTCGCTGCTTGATCAAGGGCTCCAGGCTCTAGCGACCCACGTGTATTGTTATTTTAAATATATTGCTGCTGGTAGCATCCAAAGATTTGATCAATGTCTTCCTCGTAGATCCTGCCTCTACAAGCCCAGGGCCCTACACCTTTTCATAGCAAAAAGCGACTCAATAACCAAAAGCAAATTAATGTCTTGATCGATCGCATCATGATATAATGTGCGGCTAATGTATGGTGAGCTTAAACCGACCGGACTGGTCTCCGGACTCCCTACGGCGCCGGCATTGACAGATATTTCAAAACATTATCTGCCTAAGTTTAGAAAGAAAAAAAGTTCGGTGACCACAGCCAATCCGCAGTCTATACGTACCGAGCCTTAACGCCTGCTTTACATTGGTCAAGGACAGTATTTAACCACGAGCTCCTCAGATTACGCACTAGCCACTCGAAACACGCGCGTGTCGTTTAACGCAAGAAGTCTTGCTGAGGTTGTGACCTGGCGGCGCGGCGTCGTGGTGAAGGTCGCTCCCCGCATGTTGCTAATTGGATAAGTCGAGGCGTGGCAACATACAAACAATTTAATACACTGAACATGTGTGTTGTTATTTTGTTCAACGATATAATGGCGGTGATTTTTTTGTGAAATTAATACTAGCTTGTAATTTGGTCTACAGAAGGTTTTGCACAAGTAATAAACATGTTGTAATTAGTTTACTGCATGTGTTGATTGTTTACGCTTTGCCCAAGATACAGACTGTTTCATTTCTATCTAAGAATTTTGCTTGTAACTAATGTTAGTAATTAAAAAGATAAACTAGACACACTGTCTACCCCTGCACAGTAGGCTCATCGGTCTCGCAACACATATGGAGTTCAGTGAACCTACTGAGCAGAACAGTATTCGTTCTCTCGCCAATCATCCTGAGGACGCTATTCGGGCTCCCCTGCACTTGTTGCACCACCAACGCAACTTTTTTACGAATAAATGCGTAGAAGTCATCTACGCTGGCGTCAGTAAACATGCCTCATGCACTGTAATATCGAGGGAGTCGAAGCAGAGCCCTGAACACATTATTTTGCTGGACGCGCAAGGCATTGTAGCCTTTAAAAGGGCAAAGGTATCCCCCATTCCTTTCCAACTCTCTCGGTGTTTAGCTTTCCCTGGCGAGTCATTCAGGAACGAGTCCAAATTGTCATGCCAGCGTTTCTTAGGGGTACACTACATAAATACGAAAAACTTTATTCCGACAGTCACAAATCCGAATTTTAAAATACCGATTTTCATAATTCCGAATGGTTCAAAATTCCTAATATGACAACTCCGATTTATCATTTATCCTATTTTTATAATTCCTATTTTTCAATATTCCTAACGTTCATAATTACTATTCTTAAAATACCGAGTTTCAAGAGATCGAATAGCAAAAAGTCCGACTTAATGATAATACGAAACATCAAAAATACGAATTCCGATTATTAAAATACCGATTAAATAGAATTCCGAAATAAAAACGCCTTATAAAACTGAATATCAAGACAAATAAACACATAACCAACAATAGAGGGGATCTGATCCGTCAGGTCACTGTTCTAACCTAACCCAAATGATTCACCAACAATAGATGGTACCCGAATCAATCAAAACATCAATAATTATAAAACAGTTGATTTACTTCCCTGTAAGAAGCGTGCAACCACGCAAACAAGCATATACCATGCATGCAGCAAGCTTGCAGCATGCAAAAATGCAAACAAGCATACACCATACAAACAAGCATGCAAGATGCATGCAGCAAGCAAGCAGCATGCAAGCAAGCATGCAGCATGCAAGCAAGCATGCAGCATGCAAGCAAGCATGCAGCATGCAAGCGAGCATGCAACAGGCAGCAGGCATGGTTTCTGTCACGGCTACGGCGCTGCGGGGCTCCGGCGGTCCCACGCGAGCTTATCGTCGCAGATGTGTTTTACGCCCACCACTTACAGCTCGCGGGCCGTCTCGCCCCTCCGCGCCTACGCGGGCTTAAATTACACTCTCGGGGTAGGGCAGACAAGACTACGTGGAGTCGGTTTTGCAGCGATTCGTTTCTGTCACTTACTTTTGTAACTCACCCTTTTGACTTTTTAAGACAATACCTATTTTAATTTTAAGGTTAAATATGAAGTTGAAAAATTCTGCCATTTTACTAGTATGCCATTGTAAATTCATACATATACACATTCGGCTTAACAATAATTATATTAAATATTTTTTATGCCTTAAAAATATTCATTTAAAGATTATGCCAAGTGTGTTATGCAAAATATCACAATCAGAAACCTAATTTTAGCAATTTATTCGAAGTATTGAAAATCGGAATGTCGTTTATCGGACCGACAACCCATCGAGCATTTGATTCTTCGGACGTATGAAAATCGGAAAACAAACAAATCGGATTTACGACTTTCGGTAAAATGTATTTCGTGATTTTTAATAATAGACATTTTAATCGTTAGGTATTATGAAATTCGGACTTTCGAAAATCGGAACATCGAAATTCGGAATAAAATATTTCGGAGTATTTGGGTGTTCCCGTTTCTTAGGCCTGCCTCGGTGCCGACATCCGTCTTCAGGCACCCACTGTGTAACGATTGAGTTACTTTTATATCTCCCAAAATAAAATGAACAGCGAACTTCTGACGGGATCATTATATTCATCGTTACATACAACTTTCACAATGGGAATAATTCTGATTTCACGAAAAAAAACAGCTGCTACATTTTTATATTCGCAAAACTCGATGATTCTGGATAAAAATAGCGCACCGCATAGAACTATGATATACGCTTCTGTCTCTTTTTCAACAAAGCAAGTAATCCCCCTCTCACATTTTTAGTTTTTTCATCCTTTCATGTTCTGCGTCGAGAAGGGATTCTGTGAAAATTGTTTTTTAGTTTTTATTCGCTAGTGTGAAGCGCTGATTGAAAATGTCAACTCGCTAGCTATTCAGCGCTGCAGCGCTTTGTAAAACATTTTTGGTGCGGACGATGAACTTAAAGAATTAATTTTAGTAATAGTTTACTTCATATCATTCATAGCTTATTTTGAGGAGCTCTTGGCTAAATAATAACAGCCGCACGGAACGATCTTCAATGTTAAGCAGTACTTGAAGTGGTTTGTTCGTAGATGGGTGACCAGTCATTACATGCCGAGTTCCCTCCGTGCCTCGGAAAGCACGAGCCTGGCCCGGCTGGCATTTGTAGATCTTTGACAGTCGTATCGAGTAGGTACCAAGGGGTAACTGGGTTGTGGAGGTCAGAATGAGATAGTAGTCGTTCCATTTTAAAAACTGGTATTAAGCTGCAGCCGGTAAGACTGGAAGCCGACCCCAACGTGGGAAGGCAGATGATGATTCATGGCTTCGTATTTTACGTTATTTCTTGTTGTTGTGGCTTTGGGAGAGGTGAGCTCTACCAAGGTCAATGCATAAAGGAATCAAAATCAATATGAACGAAACCATCCATTACGAACTAAGTTTTCAAAGTAGTATCAATAAATACAATTTAATATTGGGGATGGTGTTATGCTAAAATGAACGCAAAATGACCGCTGTGTGATTAGCCCGTTCAACACTCGCGTGTTTATTTCAAACAAACACATGATTAAGTATTATGCCATTAACTAGTAAAAAATAATAATAATACCAGCCTGTTACTGTCCCACTGCTGGGCAAAGGCCTCTATTTATTATAAGTCCAGGTTTCCTCACGATGTTTTCCTTCACCGATGTCTGTGATGTCCAAGATAAACTTGGAAAGTACATATGAATTGAAAAAGTCACATTGGTACTTGCCCGGATTTGAACCCACAACCTCAACATTAACTAGTACATTACAAAAAAATATACTCGACTTCCTCGTTGGTCTAGTGTTGAGTATGAAGTCCTGGGTTCGATTTGCGGGTCGGGCAGTGTGTTATTGGGTTTGTCAATCAGAAATTTCTCTATAGCAGCCACGGAGTCTAGATTTGAGCCCGGCTGATGGTAATAGACATGACCCGCACTGAGCCCGCGTGGTGGATTATAGCCCATTCCCTCTCATAGAGAGGAGATCTTGCCTGGATGAAAACTTTGCCCGACCTAGGAATCGAACCAAGGACTCATGTTCTGAAGTAGCGCTTGCTACCACTAGATCGACGAGTATAATATACAAGGTGTAAACAGACCCTTCACGAAGCCGTCAACCAAGCATTATGTACATCAAACTAAGTAACTTAACGCAAAAATTTTTGCTGGGAAACGATTTTTTTTGAGTTGAAAAATCACGTTTTACGGTAGGACTCAATATAACGCATTCAAAACATTGTGCTGATGGATGGATTGAATAGTACGGAGGTAGTGGAGGTGTTCAAAGCAAAAATCTTACATTAAAAACATGTATTTAAAAAAAAACTTGTGAAAAAGTTGGGAATTTGACCCCCAATATTTCCGTAACTAGAAGGTTCCCAGGTATGGTCTAGAACAAAAAAATGATCGCAATGACGGGAAAAACAAGTGCCCCTCGGCTTCGTAAAGGGTCTTTTTAGACTCTTTATATCGGTGTACTCAAACTCAAACTCAAAGCATTTATTTCAATTAGACCATTACAGGCACTTTTGAAAGTCACAGAAAAAACAAAAAGCGAAGCTACAGTCACAGACACAAGGCATAATAACTTGTGAAAGTACTGTAGTTGCCCATTCCAAGGCGTAGATCTCTATGGAGAAGAATGGGCAAGAAACTCCATGGACACTCTTTTCAATCAAAATATTGTTACAAAATCTTGGCTACATCATTCACGTGGATACTATACATTTATGTGAGAACGATGTATAAAGAAGTGCAAGCTAAGAGCGTCCAGAGTAAAACGATCATAAAGGGTGTAAAAAGACCCTTAACGAAGCCGAAAGCCACTTGTTCTCCCCGTCATTGGAGGTCAAAGTTCCAATTTTTTCACAAGTTTTTTATTAAATACTACTTTTTAAGGTTTTAAATTTACCTTAATTACCTCCATGACTCTTTTAACATTCAAAGCATCCATCAGCACCAAGTTTTGAGTGCGATACATTGAGTTTTATCGTAAAACGTGATTTTTCACCCCAAAAAAAAAGTCGCTTCCCAGCAATAATTTTTGCGTAGGGTGACTTAGTTTGATGTACAGAATGCTTGGTTGACGGCTTCGTGAAGGGTCTATTTACACCCTGTATACAGTTCAAAGTATTAGATACACCTCTGCTTAACCCTTCGAGGATTACAGGCGTGATGTTACGTAATGTTTACTTTACTTAAACATTGTTTTGTGACTCCATACCTCTAGCATGCACCAATCCTTATCGATTGTAAGGTGCACACAATTCGTGTGTTCAATCGATTTTGTTGTTAGCGGCAATAATTGTCGTCGCTCAACTGGTTCACGTTGTTTGTTTTGGATCTGTCAGGTTTATCTTCACGCTTTAGTTTAAATGGAGAGGTAAGCAGACATGGTGTGGACGAGGTGAAATGTGAAAATCGTACCAGGTTCTCTGAAGTTTCTGTGCACCCACATGGGAATAAGATGTGAATTTATGTCTGTATTTATTTTGACTGCCTCGTTGTTGGAGTGGTCGGAAGCGCGACTGCTGAGCATGAGGTCCTGTGTTCAATTCCCGGGTCGGACAAAATGTTATTTCGTTTTTCCATCAGGAATTTCTCAGTAGCAGTTACGGAGTCTGGATTTGTGCACGGTTGATGGCAATAGGCTCGCCCTCTATTAAATGGGAATTAAAATATAACTGGCGAAATGTGGGTGTACTACTCAACTACTAAGTACACCTCTGCTTAACCCTTCGGGGATTACCGGCGTGACGATGTTATGTAAATTTATTTTGTTATTGGAGCTACTTCAAGTTACTTAGAAACAAGTGCCACGACCCTGTTTGATCCTTTCCTAATTTTAGGTTCGTTTGCGTCCGTATAAGTACTTGTGAGTACTGCGGTATATCTTGACCTTTTTGAAGAACATATTTTTAACTTCAAAATATTCCTTACGGCTAACTTGACAAGACTGAGCTCTAAGACGTTGACGTTATGAGACATGTGGTTTTGCCATGAAAATTTAGTATTTACTGCACCCTTCTTTTCGATGGCAACAGCAATTTAATTAAGTTAGCCTAGAACTGGAGTAAGTTTGGCAACTTGAGTAGGGTCCATAAGTTCTAGTAATTATCAAACAATAAGAATTACCATTTTTTTTAAACATTGACTAATAATTTCTCCAGTATCGTGGGTGCGTTTACAGAAAATTAAACTCACATACACAAACAGCCAGACCCGGAACAACTGCCTGTAGGTCATACAAATATTTGTTCCGTGCGGGTATCGAATCCGCGATAAGCAACGAAGTAGCCGGTTGCTAAGCTTAAGAAACAGTATCTCCAAGCATTCCTAACCCTCAACTACCGTAAACCTAAATCAACAAATATGTAAACTGTAGGTAATAGGGCCTTCCCTAACAAAGATCAAACAACAAAAACTAACCACATAACGTCACAAAAACACCAACATTTCCCGAAATCCACATTTAAGTCAGAAGCGACAGCCCCAACTGTGAATAAACTCAATAATTTAAATCTAACAGCCCTTAATATTGCATAACTTTATCGTCCGAAAACACACTGAAATTCCAACTCTGACTGGAAAAAGATAAGGTGAAATTTCCTTTGTTGAGTTTCTGTGAGTAGTTTGATGCGACAAGGACACTTGTCGTGAAGAGTCTCAGAGACATTGTCACAGTAGACATGTGTGTATTAACATACAGTGTTACAACTGGAAACGAATGTTCTAAATCGGCTCACGCACACAAATTCTGAGCATGCTTCAAAAAACAAACAGGTTACTCGTAAGTCAGGACTTTTGCAACGAGACAAGTGGTAACGTTTTGTGTGTAGTGCAACATAATAAAAAAAATGTTGATAACCGGGACAGCTGTATTTCATCATTATTTCATTATCCTAATTTATTTGGGGTCGGCGTAATATGTCTTCTTTTTCCATACTTCTCTATTAATAGTCATCTCAGCTGTCACCTCTTTTCTAACCATAAAATTGTCATTCTTAACACAGTCCATTCAGTCCAGCCATCCACATTTATACTCAAAACTTTCCTCGTTTGTACAAACGGTCTCATTAGTTCACTGGTGATTTTTATACTGTGACGTTGTTCCACTACTGAATGTGGGGTTACATGAAGTTATATCTCATGTGTAAGGGTACTCATAACACAATTGATGTTCAGCTTCTGGAGCATGTTTTTTTGTTGTTGTTTTATGCCATTTTTAGAGGGTACTGAGAGAGCAATTTCCGTTGTTCGTTATGAAGTATGCTTGTTAATGAAATGTGCAGCTGAAAATGACGTATTGAATAAAAGACTTGAATGTTTTGAATTTTTCAAGCACCTTTCTTTTCCGTAATCAAGAGTCAATATTCATGAAAAGGCGACTTTACAGTATCTGTATCCACGAGGATAATTGGCAATATAAACAATAGAATACCGTACTTTAAGTTAATTTATCATTGAGTACAATACCGCAGGCTACCAGTCGCATATTGCAAACTGCAGCAACAGGACTGGTTGCTTTTGTAACTCAACGAAAACGCTGTAGTCCTCTATGAAACTGGGTTTGCATGAAAGTTTTTGTTGCACATTTAAAACTGTTATGCATAACCTATCGTCTATGGCCGACTTAACATAAAAAGTCGTATTGATACGGTCTGGTATTGTGATTTTATAATCGCACCTTTACTTTTGGTTTGCGGCTGAATTCGTCTTCAGAAGACCACATTTTAGCTCACTTCTGAATCTTAAATCTTTAGCAAACTCCTCGTAAGAAAGGTCCTTAGAAAATAAATAAGCCATTTAACAATAGAGAGATCAAACGGATACTCTCATATAATTCCTCCGTTTTATCGAACATTGCCTCGAGAGCCTTTGTTAAAGACCGCCTTTTTGACTGCCTACTTATTGGAAGAAAGTCTAGACATTTAGACAATCTAGGTAACTTTATCTTTGAGAAAAAGATATGATTCATAAAGGGTTTTTTTTTTTTTTTCAAGTTTTATATATGCTGTTAAGTTAATAATTATTATGTCATCATCTGCCTAGCCTTTTCCCAACTATGTTAGGGTCGGCTTCCAGTCTAACTGGGTGCAACTGAATACCAGTATTTTACATGGAGCAACTGCCTATCTGACCTCCACAACCCAACTAGTACTACACTACAACCACTACGAACTACTACACACCATTACGACTATAATTATTATGTACAGTCGTCAAACTGTCTCATTTGATTTTGAACTAAACCGTCAACATTTTATGGCTTAAAATCATTTTGGATGACAGTTTGTGGTAACTTGATGTGCTGGTGTCTGTACCTAGTGTTATAGTGAAAAAATATACGATTTTTTTATGTTTTACGATGGTTTAAAACCAAACAATATAGGTGGAAAATAGTTAAATATTCGACAAAATTATCCTGCATTCTGGCATAATCTTAACATTCTCGACATCAATAATAAGGAACCACAACTTTCCAATTTCAGTTTAAGAGTGATCATCAATTAAATAAGTTCAATTATAGTGTTAAATAATTCGTTAAAACTTAATAAAAAAAATTGTTGTCGTTGAAAAAAAGCAACGAAAAAGGCAACAACTGTTAAGTTTTAAAAATCAAGTTAAAAAAAATCGATATTAAAGTAAAATATCGACCTAATTAGAATAAAATTAGTGATTAAAAAAAGAAATTCAAAAGCAATTAAATTCGTCAATTTAAAATTATAAGCCTGTGATTCAGTTCTATTAACCCCTAAAATAAAGTGTTATCCTAAGTGTTGGGGTCTCCTCAAGTGTTTGGGAACTTCCTGAAGTGTTGGGGGGTCACTATAGTGTTGGGGACCAACGAAAGTGTTGGGGACTTAAACTATTGGAGGCTTCTAAACTATTGGGTGGTCCTAAAGTGTAGGGGAAACCTAAAGTGAAGAGGCTAAGGCTAAACTGCAAAATGGCGTTCGCAGCAGCTCGTATGATCCTGAAAGACAAGCGGCGGAAGACATCCAAGGAAGACTTCAGGGACCCGAGAAACAGAAGCAAGGTATTTTAAAATATATTTTTTTAACAATAATGTGCATTATCAGATGACAAAAGAAAACTTACTTTTATCATCGAAAAAATCCTTGAACTGAAATTCTTAAAGTCACGTTTTTCTTCCATCATTAAAAGACAAACGATTTTTACTAACACCTAAAATGAAAGTCCAAGTAAAAGCTTATTGTTGGATTTTCAGCGCTTGGAAGCGAGAATTGCAATTACAGCAGTGTAATAATATTTAAGCAATAATTAAGTCTTTGTCTAGTGTCAATAAGAACGGGAATTTCAGTCACTTCCTTATACAAGGTGTTTACGGACCCTTCACGAAGCCGTCAACCAAGCATTCTGTACTAACTTAACGTAACTAAGTAACCCTAAGCAAAAGTTATTGCTGGGAAACGGCTTTTTTTGCGGGTGAAAAACACGTTTTACGGTAAAAATCAATATAGTGTACTCAAAACATGTTGATGCATTGAATAGTAAACGGGTCATGGAGCTTTTAAAGTTAAGTTATAACCTTAAAAACTAGAATAAAAAAATAAAGATATATTTGGAACTTTGACCTCCAATATCTCTGTAACTAAAAGATTCCCAGGTATGGTCCGTAAAAAACAAATGATCGCAATGACAAGGAGAACCTTTTGGCTTCGTTAAGGGTCCATTTACACCCTTTATTATAGCCCTTAGTACAAGAACAAAACCTCAAAAAGCAATTCCTAAGCCTAAAGTGATTTTTACAAAGTTTCCCCACACGTACAATTACAGTTCCAAGCTGTAACACAAGTAGATTTATCGCCTAATTAGTAGGCAGCAGGTGCGTTTGCCGGCGCTTTAGCCAATCAGGTGGCAGGTAAATAATTAATGGCCTACAACACAGGCAGAACCTGTACTTAGTGTTAGTATGCAGTCCAGATTTATGAGATTTGCATGTGGTACAAATTAGTACAAGCGAGTGGAGACTGAACTAGACTGAAAGTTAGATAAATGTTATGTGTTTCAGATGTAGGTTGAATTATACGGATGGAGGTTCGTTGGTAATATTTTGACAGATGTATAACTTGACATTTCAAACGAAGAAAAATACTATTCCCCTTTATTCGAATTTTATCGTTTTCTTTATAAACGCACCTTAAGTTAAAAGATTTGTTAACTCCAAAGACATTCAAATATAACTAGCTATAGACGGGACAAGACCAAGAAACTAACAATTCCAAAACCTGTTACAAATTAGTAACAAGTCGATCAGTCCAGTGCGATACGTCGCCTTGTCAGGTCGCATTCATATGACACAAAGACATTTAAATATTTCCGAGCTATAGACGGGTCATGACGAAGAAAATCGTAATCCAAAACTTGTTGCTACTTAGTAACAATTCATTCTGTCTTGTGTCATACGCCCGCTTGTCAGGTAGCATTCGTGTGTCAAAATCGAAAATATTCAGGATGAAAATTATTGTATGACAATATTCCCAATGTCCTCTCTATATTTGTTTTAAATCTCTTTAGTTAACACGCTAAAAACTGCTGAGGTTGTGAAACCGTTGATCAATACTTAACTTCAAGTAATGATGACAAAGAAGAACAAAACAATCAAGGTTTATTTAAAAGACTATAAATCTAGATTTAAAAAGGTAGGCATAATTCATTCAAAAACCCATTTCAGTCCGAAAGTCGGGCTCTACTGGATTTACTAACTCATGCTAAAACGATTATTTTATGTATCAAAATCTACCTACACCAAAATATATCAAAGTTATAACATACCCATTGTTTTATAATACCATCGACATCGTTATTTTTTATTGTCACTGGGATATTTAAATATAAAACGGGCTTCATTGGGCAATCAGTGGGTGTTTTAATTATTTAATACTAGTTTGTGCCCGCGGCTTCACTTACGTTAATTCAATCATGATTCGAAAGACACGTGGCGCCATCTATTATTAAAAGACCGTTATAGTTATTTTCCTCGAGAACAGTATATTTTTTAGGAATAAAAGGTCCGTTTCTGTACACCTGACAACGTATACGCAAAATTTCAAGATGATCGGTTCAGTGGTTTAGACGGGAAAAGGTAATAAACAAACAAATAAAGTTACTTTCGCATTTTAATATTAGTATGGATTTATAAACGTAAAAAGTAATTAATTGAATTACTAAAGCGTTGGGGAATAGCTTAAGTATTATTAGGGACTCGAAAAATTATTGGCAGCCTCCGTTTGGGGACACCCAAAGTGATTCGGACTAAAGTGGCATTCGAAAAGAACCTCTTCTAAGGCTAAACACCATATTTACATTTAAAAATGGGCCGGTATAGCAATCTTTCTTCTTCTTCTTTCTTTCTCGTGTGGTTAGTGCCTAACCTGGTGTCAGAGTTTTTATGCCACCCATGGGCCTCTGACTTGGCTTTACATGCCGTCGAGAAATATCTCTCAGGCATGCTGGTTTCCTCACGATGTTTTCCTTCACCGAAGCAAGTGATAGTTATACAATACGCACATGAATCCGAAAAATCAGAGCAATTAATGGGTGTTTTGAATGAAATATAAACGTGAAAAAGGAGGATATAAATGGAGGCTTGCAGTGTATAATTTCAGATAGGTTCATTAGTACGGCTCGTTCGGAAATTGCTCATTAACTCACGTCGAACTCCACGGATAAATAGGGCAGCAATCACACCGTTCTGTAACGACCCATGAAAAATAGAAATGGAATAATGACACGGGCAATGTTTTGCTTTTGATATAAAGAATAACAATTACGTAGTTCCGTAAAAGGGCAAGAGCAAGATTTTTAATGTCAGGCCTTAAGATACTCAATACTCAATACTCAATACTTTATTGCATTCCATAATGTTAAAATAAAACAGTTGGTATGTTAAAACATTGAATCAATTATGGACCCTGTCGGGCACAGCAAAGTTAAATTAATAGGTAATAGGAGAGAGGACGAAGGCGCTTATTTGTTTAAAATAAAAATAAAAACATTTTATGATATTTAAAATTAACAACATAATAACAACATCATAACATCATAACAAAAAAATTCAAGCGCAGCTACTCGTACTTCACAATCGACTATTTTTTGGGAACTAGATTATGGTTGCTAGCTACTTCTTTGATATTTTATTTTCATTAGATCACAGATATCTAATCAATATAAATTAGGTATTCTGCGACTACTGTGCACTTCTATAACTGACAAATTCACTATACCTAAAATAGTTTGTGATTAATGTTTATGTATGTTTTAGTGAGTCAGTCGTTGAAGTGCCATTTAAATAAATAAAAAAAGGATTTTCATAAATTTTCTTACAGAAGATACATTTGACATCGGTAAAATTTATATCATATACAATACATCACTCGAGTGATTAATCAATTTTGTTTAATTCCACGTTTACATTTAATTCTTTAAAGACAAAAATTAACACGTTACGTTCGTCACGGTACGCTTACGTTACGTTCCGTTACACAACGGTGTGACACACGACTAAGTGCCGCTAACTCGCTTGTTCCCAATCTCTGCACGGAATAGGAAATCATTATAAACTTTAATGAGTTTTCACTTTTAATGGTTTTCTCTTGTAACGAAAACTGAGCTATTGGATAGTCTTTACATGGCGCTTGAGTTTCGGCTACTAAGTAGTGTAGACCGTGAATAAAGGACCCTAAACTTCTATATAGTCTAGCTTTTGTCTGCGGCTTTTCTTGCGAGGGGGTTGGAAATTATAGACCAAAAGTATCTTATATCTCTTATATTGTGTGGTGTACAGGAAAGGTTCATAAGAATCCGTGCTGCCGTTTTAGTGTGAATAGACAGAGTAACATTCGCATTTGTTTTGTGTATTATAAGTAAGCCTTTTTTTTTGGGGTGGGAAATCATCATTACCCCCCCCCCCCCCGCTCTGGGTGGAGTTAGGGAGTGTCAGATTTTTACTGAATAAAACACGACAAATAAGTAAGCCTTGTTAGTCTAGTGGTCGAAATCGCGACTGCTGAGCATGAGGTTCTGGGTTCGATTCCCCGCTCGGGCAAGCTGTTGTTGGGATTTCCAATCAGGAATTTCTTAATACCACCCACGGAGTGTGAAGTTGTTTGCCCGGTTGATGGCATTAGGCTCGTTCCCTTTTAGATGGACTTAAACATAACTGTCGAAATGTGGGTGTACAGTCACGAGAACCAATATGTAAACACTTAACAACTTTTAAAAGTGTTTTTCTCCTACTGTTCTGATTAAAATTTCATGTTATTACGAACATAATATCCTGGAACTCATATTTTTCTGAAAAATATCCTATCTCCAAGTTACAATCGTTATTTCTCGCGAAAATTGCTTTTAAATTTAGGAAAGTGATGTGAAGTGTGTTGGTGCTCGTGACTGTACTATTAGGTGCACCTCTGCCTAACCTGTCAGGGATTACAAGCGTGATGTTATGTTATAGTAAATCCATTATGTTAGTATGAATTTAAGAATAGGTCATGAAATAGTTAATCTGTCATTTCATCGACTAGTAAAACACTTCATGAATCATTAAATGTTCTCTCATAAATTACACAGGAACGCTGAATCTGAAATTCAGCTTTCCCTGATAGGCAAGTAGTAAATAATATCCAATTTCAGTATTCATCTCGTTATTACCAAGCAATCCGAATCAATATTGACCTTTACCAAATCCTGCACCATAGAGTAGCTTGTGGCTTAATAATAACAGCCGCTCGGGGTCGATCTTTAGATTAAGCCGTGCTTGCCTAGGTTGGTCTCTGGGTGGGTAACCACCCATTACGTACCGAGTTTCCTCCGTGCCTCGGAAAGCACGTTAAACCGTTGGTTCCGGCTGTCATTTGTAGATATTTGACAGTCTTTATAGGTAGTCAGTGGCTCAAAAAATCTGACAACCAGTTTTACCAAGGGGTATCGTATTACCCAGTACTAACTGGATTGTGGAGGTCAGATAGGCAGTCGCTCCATGTAAAAAACTGGTATTCAGATGCATCCGGTTAGACTGGAAGCCGACCCCAACATAGTTGGGAAAAGGCGAGGCAGACGATGACCAAATCCTGCACCATCTTACTCAATTCCCATTCAAATCAGTATTCCAACAAGAATGAATACATTTTACCGAACTTAAAGCCTTCGGGGAATCAAAAAGTCGACCGGATGGATCGCAACTGAACCGGATAAACGGTGAATTGCCGGACCGACGCTTCGGAGCGGCCGAGCGCCGGGCGGCTGGGCCAGCAGTATCGATTGCGGCCAGAGGGAAAAGATTGGAAGCTGTAGTTTGAGTACTTTAAAAGTTTTATCGAAGTTTTGCTTTTATGTTTTTACCTAGATACTAGTTTTGTTTACTGTGTTTGGTTTGAGAATGTCTGAGGCAGTTTTGGGCAAAATTTTATTTTGTTAACTTATTTCTAACGACTAACGATTGAATACGGCAATCATGATTGATGACTATTGGGCTTATTGGTTATCACAGTTAACAGTTCGTGTGCCTAATAATTGATTAGTCACAGTGTTAACCAAATAATCATGATTGTTTGGTATTAACAGTTAAATAAATCATTAAATGCACTTCAGCTGTCTCAAATCCTGCTAAATAATAAACGTGATATGTTATGTTATAATCTTCTATATAACCCACCTTGGGTTTGCGAGGATAAATTATAAAAAATACAGATTTTGATACCTAAGTATCAAAATCAGTCTTTACTGCCGGCCGAATGCCGTGCCTCGGGCCTTTCAATTCATTAGAAGCATTAGTCATCAAGTCATGATTAATGACTAACGACTCATGATTGATGACTAAGTTTACAGCTTTAACACTTTCGCTGCCCGGCACCCCGCGTAATATGGACTTTGGAATCATATGCTGGGTGCTGGGCAGCGAAAGTGTTAATCAATTTTTTTAACTAACGTCTCAACAATGATTAAATTAGTCATAATTCATCAATTGATTCCAAAAATTAGTTGATTTGCACATAATTGCTCTGTGGTTAATTTGATCTATTTGAACGGCACTTACTTTCAGTTTTTAAAGTTTAGTTTTATAGCTCTTACACGGTATAAGGGAAATAATAACATAAAATTTCACCAAGGATTCAGTACACGATTGTTATCCCACTAGCTGCGAAATAAGTCAGCTCCGACTCCGTAGATGTATTGCACTTTTAATCCGGTCTAACTGGATGCAGCTGAATACTAGTATTTTACATGGAGCTACTGCCTATCTGATAATCATAACCTAGTCACTGATAAAGTTAGCGTTTAGTCCCTATCGGTAGGTACTAAAAGCTAAGTAGTAAGTTACCTCGAGGATAATATAATTGCTAGTGCGGGGTTAGATGATAGCCACTAGTGCATCAAACTCATATGACCTCGCGATCGGTTGCCCGGAGGTACTAGCGCGCGGTGTAAATATGAACGATTTTTTAATCGGAAATACAACTACCATTTTGCATTTTGTTTTTTTTGCGAGAACAAAAAAAAGACAAAAAAAAAAAAAACTTTTTTTTTTCTTTTTTTTATTCAAGCGTCACTGACTCTTAGAAGAAATAATTACAGACACAAACAGACACATTTCATACACAACATTAATAAGTATCACCAAAACATATGATTAAACGCTTATAAGTAAGCAAATATTTTGCTATTCACAAGATCAGCTGTATCCGGTTAGACTGGATGTCGTCCCCAACATGGTTGGGAAAAAGCTAGGCAGATGATGAATTAACTAAATATTTTATGTGAAACGAATATTTGAAATTTTCAAATCGTTCTTATTTACATTACGTTTGCACCGCGCAGTCGTACTAGCTGTCCGCAACTGGTCTTAACTTTAATATCATGTAAATCTCAAGTAATTATATAAATGGTCGGTGCCTAGTCAGTTTTCAGAAACTCCAACTGAATTATGAATACATTCTGCCATTATTATGGCAATTTAGTCTAGTTCTTCGAAGCCAAACATGCGAACTGAAATAATAACCAGTCTGTTGTTTTCGAATCCTCGCAAAACTATTGTGATTTCTGTTGTTAGCAGGTCATCATCTGCCTAGCCTTTTCCCAACTATGTTGAGGTCAGCTTTCAATCTAACCGGATGCAGCTAAATACCAGTATTTTACATGGAACGACTGCCTCTACTCCTTGGTAAGACTGGTTGTCAGACTTTCGGGTCACTGACTAACTGTAACGACTATCAAAGATCTACAAATGACAACCGGGATGAACAGCTTAACGTGCTTTCCGAGGCACGGGCGCTTTCTGTTGTTAGCAGTTATTTATTTATTTAAACTTCATGTACAAAAGTGGTACAAAGGCGGACTTAATGCCACAAGGCATTCTCTACCAGTCAACCTTTGAGTCAGTTATAGATTTAATGAAGATGCGTTGTTTCAGCCAATCAGAAACAAGCAACGTATCTTTCTTATTTGAAGTGGACACAAATTATAAAATGGTATTGCAATGGTAAGTGTAAAGTTATGCAGTTTTTTCACTCTCCGGTAAAGTTACTATTTTTGACTTACGTGGTTTTAGAACTTATTTTTACTGCTTTTTACTATGCACACCATCTAAGCCATTGCCAACACACAGTTCGCTATTCTCGAAGCCATTTCCTCACATGTATTGACATAGTGGGATAATATTTTATTTGTCCCGATCACGGAAGCGACCTACTTGCGAACAAGTCGGCAATATTGACAATACCATGTCTATTACAAGTATTTATTGTTGTTCACAAGTTATATTGTGTAACAATAGATTGTGTTTTGTTTATTTAGATTTCTCTTATTCTGAAGAATAACGTATATTATTAGGTATGAGATTATTTCACGAAACACATTGTAGATTCAGGGATTGGATTATAATTATGATCTTTTTTTCTTTGGATTAGAAATATCTCTCAGACATGCTGGTTTCCTCACGATGTTTTCCTTCACCTAAGCAAGTGATAAATATACAAAAAGCACATGAATTCGAAAAACCAGAGGTGCGTGCGTGTCTTAGGTTTGAACTTGAGACCTATGACTGTGCAGTCCAACGGTCATATCACTAGGCTATCAGTGCTAGTTTCACTTAATATGATGAATGTGTTTGAATACATGTCATGATTATGTTTTTTTCTTTCATTTGAGCTCCTGATGGGAAGTCGTCAAAAAAATAATTTGTCTTTGAGTAGTTTCATTATGTTTGTAAAGTAATAATAGAGCAGAGTCCAATAATCCACAGAGATACTATTTAAAGTAATTCATAGAGGGTCGAACTAAACTAGCCAATGGAATAAACAAAAAAATGTACTGGATACAAAATGCCCTAAAAAGAAACATTAATTACATTTTTTTTCGGTATTTATTATATTGTCTCGTCAGATGAGTTTCACTGGCTCATTATATTTAACATATAAAGTAGAACACAGTGCAAGCTTTCGGTGGTGGCTAGGGGTCCAGATACATCAACTGCTTGGCCAGGCCTATTCCTGAATATGTTGGGGTAGGCCAACCATAAGTAGCTGATTATTAATATTTTTCATCGACTGCAGACTAACAGATCAACAAAAAATTGACAGAAAAACACATAAACAAATGACTGGACATTATCATAAATGTTTGTGCCCAAATCCCCCTCCTACTAATCCTACGTTAAGTGCCAGTACATCCTTCTTATAGCAAAGGGCTGGTGAACAAACAACGTATCAAATCTCTTCAGGGACAAACATCTAGCCTTGAGATAAGCCAACCTTGATAGTTTTCCTGTTGTGTCCCTTTCCGCCGTTCTGATGGAGTTGGGCTGGTATAAATCTTGCTTTGGTAATAGGCATTCAATGTTATAAGGACATTCATCATCTGCCTAGCCTTTTCCCAACTATATTGGGGTCGGCTTCCAGTCTAACCGGATGCAGCTGAATGGGGCGGCTGCCTAAAACTTTAAAAAAGCTTGTGTTTTTTTATTTAAATCTGGCTCGAGTCGGGCAGTCGATGCAGCTTACCATCGATATGGTGTACTGTCGATGTAGCGTACCATCGTTTTGGGGTACTGTCGATTCATTAACCCGTCGATGGAACGTTTTCGATACAGTGACCGTCGATGTAGTGATTGTCGATATAATGAACTAGATCCTATCTGACCCCCACAACCCAGTTAGTACTGGGTAATACGATACCCCTTGGTAAGACTGTCAGACTTTTTGGGCCACTGACTATCTAACGACTGTCAAAGATCTACAAATGTCACCCGGGACCAACGGCTTAACGTGCTTTCCGAGGCACAGAGGAATCGGTATTTAATGGGCCACCCATCCACAGACCAACCTAGGCAAGCACGGCTTAACCTAAACATCGACCCGAGCGGCTGTTATTATTTAGCCACGAGCTCCTCGGATTGTTACAAGGACATTACTAAGTAAAATGTTTCAATACAGTCCCTTATTGAAAAGTTTTTTGGCACACATTTTTTTACGAATCTTTCTATGTTTGTTTTAGAGCGATATTAGTTTTAGGCTGAAGATAGTCGTGAGCTAGAGGATTTCATTTCGTTTCATTAATTTCATAAATAATTTTTACATTGTATCGAAATACATGAAAAACTAGCACAACGAGGTTCTTGAGGTTTACATTTCCACTGCAAAATTACTTAGTTTAGTCAAAGTGATATTTTATCAATGATAACAATGATGGGACACGGCTCGTATTGATAGGAGGTTCCTCTCTCTTGAGCCCTGAACACCGGTAGCTTGGACCATGTTCCCGATACCGGTGGGCTACAATTTTTTATATTTTTAAATTTATTTTTATTTTAAGGAATTTAAAAATGTATTACATTTGTGTAGAAATAAATAAAGAAGATAATAATAGGACACATAAGACTGCTACGTTGGTCTAGTGGTCACAGTCGCGATTGCTGAGTACGAGGTCCTAGATACGATTCCTGGGTCGGGCAATTTGTTATTGGGTTTTTCAATCAGGAACTTCTTAGTAGCAGCCACGGAGTCTTGATTTGTGCCCGGTTGATAGCAATAGGCTCGCCCCCTATTACAAGGGACTTTAACAAAGACGGGGAAGTAAAAAAGATATTGGCGACGACATAAGATTGTAAAGCTTATGTCGACGCTATTGCAAGGCATTTCAAATGCTTAGAAAATAGTTGCCATTTGTCGAGGCTCTGGTATATGAGGATAGTTTCTTTTTTTTTAGTTGCCTGTACTGTCCCACTGCTGGGCAAAGGCCTCCCCCAGTTCCTTCCATGTGCTCTTTTCAATTTCTTCGAGGATAGTTATAGCTTCTCAAAAAGCCTGGGTAATATTTCCCACTACAGGGATTATTCTCTTATATCCGATATGAAAGACGTCCTACCTTCCCGCGGTCCTAAACTAACAAGTCACAGTGAGCAAGCAGAAAACCGTTCCGTTTATTGCATGTTCAGTTATTAGCAGTTCCGTGCCGCGTCCGGCTAATATCCGGCAGTGGAGGCCGCACTTCCGCACTGACGGCTGGACGGCCCACCGCGCTCTATGAGCGATGGGTAGTGTGGTTTATGCTTCTGTTTGTTACTTGGGAAGTATGTCCATATAGGCATCAGCCACATACATGCTGTAACGGGCGTTGACGCACAAATTGTTGGCATGAATTCAACACATGATCCTAGGTCCGTCATAATATTTATTGAAAAGCTTGTGGGTTTAAACATCGAGTACTGAATTCAGATTTCAGAGTAATAATTTGCGGGTTAATGTCCCTTTCACCCTGCAATTTTGGGTGGAAGAGAACATACATAACATCACGCCTGTAATCCCTGAAGGTTTAGGCAGAGGTGTACCTAATAGTACACCCACAGAGGGAGAGCCTGTTGCCATAAACAGGGCACAAATCCAGACTCCGTGGCTGCTACTAAGAAATTCTTTATAAACCCAATAACAATTTGCCCGACCCGGGAATCGAACCCAGGACCTCATGCTCAGCAGTCGCGATTCGACCAATAGACCCACGTGGCAGTATAAATAATACAATATCTATGAATCCTTATGTCTCACTTCCACACTCACTTGACTCACCACACCAGCACTCCTCGTTTTAATTTGTTTTATTTAATTTAAATTTTATGATTTAAATTTTTGGATTTGTGTTTTGTTTTAGCGCCAAAAGTACTAAGTATACATAATTGTTGTGATACTCAAATAGGGAGTCCAAACTGTCTCTCCTTACCGCAGATTACATACAACATGTTAATATTAATGCATTAATGTCCCTCATGTACTACAAAACTTTTATGTAGGTACCTCAACAAATTATCATTTATTATTTTGTTTATTACCTACAAAGGTCTTAAAACGACGTTATTATTGCATCAATTCACAAAATTTTAGCCATCTTTCCCTCTTATCCTCCAAAATTAAACAAGTTGGAAGATTTATTTATTTGCAAAGATGTCCCTCGATCGTGACCTAATTCCAAGGGTTCAGAGATTGAATGATATATCACAGTAATTAGTCAGGATTTGTGAGTTTCTTGCTCCAAGTAAACAGTATTGTATAATTGGAAGGGAGCTTCTATTGATTGATAATTGTGTTTTATAAATTATTGGTACTGGCTGGCAAATTATATTTTGTTTACTTTTAAACAATTCAATCAATCATCTTACTAATATTATAAAGTGGAAAGATTTGTATTTTTGTGTGTGTGTGTGTGTGTATGTTTGTAATGAATAAACTCAAAAACTACTGTGCCGATTTCAAAAGTTTTTTCACCATTAGAAAGCTACATTATCCTTGAGTAACATAGGCTATATTTTATCCCAAAATGTTTAAAAAATAAATGTCCACCCGCAGTGGCGTGCAGTGGTTCCCCACGGAGGGTAGGCTAAGTCCCACGCACATTGACACCCAAAAAAAAAAAAAATTATTTTGAAAATTATTTTTGGATTAATTCTCGTAATTCGGGTTTACATCTACCTTTCGACACCACAAGAATCTTATCATTAAACGATAATTGCGAAAACTTACTGCTTTTAACTTCTAACAAGCACACATTATCTGTGCAAACTTCACAACAGAACACCATTTTTAAGTAAATAAACAAATAATAAACACAACAAATAATATTTACATTAATGTACGTTTCAAGACGAATAACTGATAAGGTTTAACTTGGTAAGATATGATAACATTCAAAATCGTATATAAGTTTACTTGTCACATAAAACAGTATGGCTTCAATAGGAAGGAGTTGGGTACATTTTGTTTATAACCAGCACATATAAGAGCCATATTTGCAAAACAACGCCCTCTAGCAGATATTCTATGAAATTAATTTGGATCCAACTTTTTGCGACTTGCTACTCGCCAACAGATGGCGCTTAACACAATGTTTGTGCCTTTATTTGCACTTTAAAATTTCCTTTCATAAGTATTTCACTAATATACAATTTAAAGGGATTCTGCGTACCTTTTCATGGTGATTGGTACTTGTCCCAAAGTTTTCTTCAGTACCTGATCCTCAAATAACGTGTTTTTCAAAAATCCCACGGTTTTTTCCACAGGTTTGAAATTTGGTCGTTATTTGGGAAAAGTATAGTTTTCTTAAGTATTTATGATGTTAAGCTTAGTACTACACTTCTAGTCACTGAAGGTCTTTATTCACTTTAACTTTATTGACTTTTTGTCCCAAGTTAAGCACTTAAACTATTTTTAACGTTTTATTGTCTACTGAGCTGATGTTTACGTGCGCACAGTAGCGCCCTCTCTCCCTAAATTGGCTTGGCAACTCTGATTCAACTAACTTCATTCATTTTAATCTACCTAGCCAATCACCGGCCGGCTACACTCGCGGGAGACACGCCCATATTCTATACATGTGTGCCGTTTATACACACGAAAATATGCACCAGTGTGCGTAAATTTATGAATGCAGAGTTCTTTACAAACGTCTTTGCCTTAAAATCGACCACGTGAGTTACGTCACACGGGCGCGACAAGTTGCTATAAGTGTTATAACAGGAGTTTTAACTTTTAAAATATTTTGTATCATTTTATTAAATAGTTAAAATAAATGGCGATAATAATAATGGAGTTTCGTAGGGCAGGCTCGGCCTAATTGCCTCTATGGACGGCACGCCCCTGTCCACCCGTGCAAAGTCGGGACGGGCCGCTAGTTATAAAATAAAAAGATGGACACAAACGTCAGACATTTTTTTCAGCTGCTGAGCTGTTCCAATTTGCCCCACAAAATGAACACGAAGATCGAATGTTCGCATTAGGACATAAAATAGGTACTGCATCGGAATTTAATTTTTTTCTTCGTTCGAAATCTTAAACCTTCTCTCTGAACACTATATCGGTATAGCTCATGATGCAGTAGAAATACTTGTATTACTTAGTCCCCGAATACTAAAAGTAGTACTCGTACCTATATTGTTTTCGCTGCCTATAGTATTGGCTATATTATCTGGTATCTACTAATATTACAAATGCGGAAGTATGTTCCTCTTTCACGCAAAAACTGCTGACCGGATTTGGATGAAATTTGGCACACATATCTACACTAATATTATAAAGAGGAAAGATTTTTATTTTTGTGTGTGTGTGCATGTTTGTAATGAATTAACTCAAAAACTATTGTGCCGATTTCAATTTTTTTTTCACCATTACAAAGCTACATTCACCCTGAGTAACATAGGCTATAAAAAACATGTCCACCCGTGCGAAGCCGGGACGAGCCGCTAGTAGTTTATAAACTAGATTAACACATGGGATACTTTTTATCCCGGTAGTAAGATCCCGTGGGACAATTACCAAACGCCACGCGGGCGAAGCCGGGAATATAAGCTAGTATAATATAAAGGCGAGATTTTTAACTCTTAGATTTTATCTCTTCTGAAGATCCTACAATATTGTTTTATTTTTGTAGTTGGCTCTATGAACAGATAACTCTAAACCGTAGTGACTATTTTAGGAGTAACCCTTAGAATAAACCGTATGCTCCTTGGGGTGTCACAACACTTATCAAACTTCGGGTGACACTGACAGTTGACACTTGTTGACATCTGATGTCAGGAGACCTTGTTTCGTAAGTACAGTGGTTTCAACAGCTTCTCTCAGTTTAAATCTAGTTACTGTATTATCAAGTTTGTGTTTCATCAGGAGAGATAATGTAAGTGTATTTCTCTGTTATGTTATTTTTACAGTTTTCTTTATGTCCATAGTCATTCTATGTTATATTTAATATGTATTTTAGGGTTGCGGTTTAGTTACCTGCATCTTTCAAGGAAGTGAGTCTACCTTTTATCCGTAAAAAAAAATACCTTTTCATAAATGCATTGAAATAGTTTGTCTACTGTTGTGTGGTTTTTTTTCTAGAATCGAATATGAGTTTCTTTGAGAAAATTGTGTAATATGACGGGTTAAGTCGCCTCCTTGAAGGATACAGGTAACTAAATAGCCACATAATAAGAATAGAATAGTACGTACTATAACATTGATTGGCTATGGATATAGAAAATTCTATACAAACTCTATTTGTCTCTTACTTTGTCACGCCTGAACGACTGTACGGATTTGGAGGAGATTAAGCATAGGGATAGACCATGACCTGAATTTACGAAAAAAGATAATTTTATCCCGGTAGTGCCATGCTTTGCCAACTTCTACTCTTAAAACTAGTTCTGAAATCTTAACGTCATAGTTTCTGTTTATCCTTTTCATCAATAATTAATTCCATGAACTATTATCTATTCATTCAACGAAATTTCCTAATGAAGGTATTTCCTTGTAATATTGTTGAATCTAATGCCATTTCCCGGAGAAATTGCTGACTTCAAAGGCTGCTGTTCAGAATTGTTAATTTAATAGAGAATTCGTTAGAATGGATACCTTTCTAGTAGAAGGAATTATGAGGAAATGTAACTATGTATATTCGTGGCTCAATAATAACAGTCGCTCGTGTAGATCTTTAGGTTAAACCGCGCTTGCCTAGGTCGGTCCGTGGATGGATGACTACCCATTACCACATACCGTTACCTCTGTGCCTCAGAAAGCACGTTAACCCATTGGCCTCGGCTGTCATTTGTCATCTTTGACAGTCGCTAGGTAGTCAGTGGCCCAAAAAGTCTGATAACCAGTTTTACCAAGGGGTGGGTATCGTAATACCTAGTATTAACTGGGTTGTGTAGATCAGATAGTCAGTCGCTCCATGTAAAATACTGGTATTCAGCTGCAACCGGTTAGACTGGAAGCCGACCCCAACATAGTTGGGAAAAGGCGAGGCAGATGAGGCAGAAACTCGGTATGAAATGGGTGGTCCCATCCATAGACCAACTTAGGCAAGCACGGCGTAACCTAAATATCGATCCGAGCAGCTGTTATTATTTAGCCACGAGCTCCTCGAGCTCAAGAACTCTAATCAAATAAGAAAAAAGAAATGTCTTAAAAAAATAAAACCGACAAACTAAAGTTCCTACTGTCAACATAACATCATAACTTTGTCAGTGTCATGACATTTTGTGACAACTGTCATCCGTCGGGAACAAGAGGGAAGATGGCGGGATGGCGGGATGGCGGGAATGCCTGCGGGAATCGCCCGCTATCGAACGGGAAACTATACGAGTTACCGAATTTGAAATGTAATAAAAAGTTATTACTTTGAATGTTACATAAAAACGAATGGGTATTTGATGATGTTCATATGCTGGAGTTTTTTTATTGGCTGAATTTTAGCTTAGTTGGGTGCCTATTGAGTTTAACGAATGCTGAATACTCATGGGAAGCATTTTGTACTAATATTTGTTGAGACAAATAATAATCTCCTAAATATAATAATCAACTGCCTCGTTGGTCGACTGGCCGCAAACGCGACTGCTAAGCATGAGGTTCGAGGTTCGGTTCCCGGGTCGGGCAAAGTTTTATTGGGTTTTTTCATCAGGAATTTCTCAGTAGCACTTACGAAGTCTGGTTTTGTACCCGGTTGATGACAATAGGCTCGCCCACAATTACATGGAACTTAAAACATTACTGGCGAAATGTGTATGTACTATTAATTAGGTACCTCTGCCTGACCCTTTGTGGATTACAGGCGTAATGTTATATGTGTAAATAATAATCCAGCTGAGAGCCCTAAACAAAGTGACATTTTAAGAGCGACAGTGACTACAAAGTCAAAAATGTATTGGATTGACCTAACTTACAACTTCAACAACTTATCTGTTCAGGCGGGAAAACACAGAACTAAAATAAATGTACCAAGTTTGACATTTCAATGCATTTTTTCTTGACAAGCAGCGCCACCCTGAACTGCACACTTAAATTAGTAGTCATACTGTACGAGACCGTTTGAGAATCTAGTCTCAGAACTCTTCAAATTATTGAAATCTACATCTCTGTTTAAAAAAGCGGATATTCAGGTACAACTGATTACCCGGAACTGGAACCCTAACACATTTGAAAAACAATTTTTCATATTTGGGGGCCATTTTCATCGTTTCCGCGCTCTTGCATTTTTTATCAATCGTTCTTGAAATGGTTTCGAAGATGGTTACTTTTATGATGAGGAGGTCATTTTTGAACCCTTTCAATATGGTTATAATATTTTACGAATGAAATCGTATTATGTGGCGCTGATTATGGGTAAAATATTATTACTAAAGTTAAACTACATTGTGGTATTTTTACAATCAAGCTATCCAAAACCAATTAATGCGGATCCCTCATTGTACGGGAAATCTGTACAAAACGAGGCCGTATTATACTGGAAATGTATTACTTGATGTGTCGCCGTGTGAACAACACATTCAAAGTAAATCATAGTTTGAAATTCATCTTTCGAACTGATCAAGACAAAACCGTAAAACAAGTGAACAAGCCATATATATACGGAACTATTATGTATTACATAGTTAAATATCACCTCTTTTTCAATCTATTTTGAGTTCAGCATGTTAGAAAAAGACAACAATATTTTAGTCAGAACCTTCAAAAAAATCAGTTCCACAAAATTAATCACAACATAACGTTCAAGACCCTGCACGCTATAATTTAACCCTGTAATCTATTTGTCCAACAAGTTCTACATTATCCAGTTCCCTATATTTTTGTTTGTTTCTTGATATTGTAGCAGCTTAGTACAACACACTTGAAAAATACCAATTTATAACAAATCAGTGATAAATAAAAGAAAAAGACAGTTGTCCAGTTTTTGTTTCCTCAGAAGTATAACTACGTAAGTATCTAATCGGAAGGTTTCACTAATTGCATTTTAGCTGAAAAATAGTACCTACTGTACTGCCCTACTAAGCGCAAAAGCGGTATCTCAATGAAAGCGAGTTTCGAGATAATTGGAGATATGTAAATATCGTTTTTTTTTTACTTTATATATTGACTTTTTTGCTTATTAAATAGAATTTATATATTATATTGGATCTATTTGTTACCACAATAGTTAAAATATCAAAAATGTATGTGGATATACCTTTTTCATGAGATACTGCTATACCGCTTAGTAATTAAAAAATTAAAATTTGAGTTACCGCTTTTTCGTTACCTCTTCTCCTACAAGTATGTATACAAAAAAATATGAATTTTCTATCGAATAAAATATGTATTTTTTTAAAGGAAAAAACAATCAAAATAATTTTTTAAAGTCTTTTATTAATCAAATTTATAATGGCATAAAAAAATATTTGAAGAAAAAACGGATTCTATGAATAAAATCTAGTCAAAAGTAAGCAGTTCTCTCCAAAAGGACATTCTATTTTGAGGTATAATATTTTGAAAAGATTTCAAAATATTTTCTTTTTTGCTTTTAGAAATGCCTTCCGCTGCAATTTTCTTCTTCGGTGGTGGCAAAACTTTAGTTTTCATAATTTTATTTCCGATTATGCTCGCAGTGATAGGGTCTTTATTGAGTCCAGTTCTGTATGTCAAATCAAAACTGCCTCTATTGACTTCTACTTCGACCATTTCATTAATATATGGACGCGGTGTAATTCGAGACAGTTTATACTGTGTCGTGTAATCTTCCCAGTCATAAAAATCTTGTAGAGTCATCTCTTTAGGTTTAACGTTTTTTCCTGCAGTACTAACTGCCTGAGAAAAATCAGAAAAATCATAAATTTTGTTTTTCATGCGTTTCATCGACAACTCCACCCTATGGTGGAAACTGTCGGCCGACATAAAGGTGTGGCCTGGTTCGAAATATTTTATCACAATCTTGTCGGCGTTGATGTCATTTGAATTCACAACGTAAATTAAGAAAGAAAAAAAAGTCCAATTTTTGTTCTGGGATGAACAATTGTCAACCCACAGTATGATCTTCTTTTTATCACGATGAAAAATTAAAAAATGGTAGTATGCACTTATGATTTCGGCTTTGGAGCGTCCAAGCAACCCTTCATACCATAGTACAGGAAAAACACTCAAACCTTTTCGGCCTTGACCAGTCGGCACGAAACTTTCGTTGTAAACCACTATCCTATGGGTAAAAATAGTAGTTTTGAACATATCTATCCTGGGCAGCATGATAACTTTTTGTAAGTCGGCAGAATATACAACAGTATCAGTTTCATTAAGCTCACTGTCCAATTTATATTGCTCTCTTGACATGTTTGCCCGTTCATTATGACTTGCCCACTTTGTGCAACCTAAACAGTCTTCTTGAAGATTTTCTTTAGTATGTGTGTTATCGTGCAGGCGGAATTCTTCACAGTCCTCACACTCTTCGTGGCCAAGTTTTACAAAAGAAATATTTAATTCCGCGATCACTCCTCGGTATTTGTCATAAGATACGTTGTGAGAGGGATTTTTTTCTAAATAGTCTTTGTGCATCACATTGATTGTCAAATCACTGGGTAAGTATAAACGATTGGGGGCGTGTTCACGCCTGTAATGAGAAATGCTAGGTTCGAAGCTCATTATGTGTTCCTTAATAGGATTTGAGTCAATTTTATTGTGAGGAGTAGCTCCCAGTCTCTTGTCTACTGGCGGTGCAACCGTGTCCTTGGAATTGGCCAAAGCAGTCTGTAAAGGTTTGTCATTAGATGGTTTGTAGCCCAAAGTTGTCAAAAAGAAAGTTTTACATACTGCGTACGTTGTACCAATGTCGTCTTTAAGTGAATAACTGTAGCTTATTTTTTTTCTGTAGTCCTCTGATTCAGGTCTTATTACTGTCCTTTGTTTCACAGAATTTGCTGAAGTGTGATGCAGCATATAAGCCTTCCTCTCTTTGTCACTTAAATCCCAGAAGCTTTTATTTATAATTTTTCGCTGATCCTCTGATATATTCTGGATACATAGCTTTTTGCAGGAAGCTGGACAGGGCGGCTTCACGCCATGTTTCTCTCTTATTTCACTGTTTTTCGCTTCTTTTCTAACTCTTATTGGTTGGTCGTATTTTTTTCTTTTTCTAATTGTACCTGCTTTAGTGTAAGTTGTAAGATCATGTGTATTATCATCAGTTATCTCATTTTGTGCCAGATTCTCGGTGTCTCTAAGATTAGCGCTTCTTATAACTTCGTTTCCTCGGGATGAATCCTCAACAGATTTTTCATGTTCAGCACGTGTCACACTTGAATTATTATTTGTGAGAGTTGCAGAAGTATTTTCGGAAACATATAACATTATTTGGTCTGAATCAACTTGAGAAATAAAGGATCTTTGTTGATCATTTGCAGACTGTACGATCAGAGTTTCTGTATTAGCGCTATCTAAATTAAAAACATTTTTTTCATTAGAACAAAATACTGGCGATGGTATTTCAGTTAAATCATTATGCTCAATAATCGGCACAGTTGTTAGTGTAATCAAAGAGTTCAGAGATATGTTGTTGTTCCCAGTTTCTGTGTTCTGATCTTCCTGACGCTGATTGAAATATTCAACGTTTGATGTAGATGGGCCCGATAAAAAGTTTAAATCTTCAGATTCGAAATAATTTGACGAATGATTAATCGGAGCCAGTGATTGATTTGCACTGTCGTATCTTGAAAATGGAAGATCATCATCTGAATCACTACTAGGGAAAAAGTCGGGATCGATAGTTTGAATATTACGTTGTAATTGTTTCGATTCCTTAAACCTTTCTCTCAACGCCATATTTTTTTTTGCTAACAGCATCATCATTTTCGTATTTCTTTGTGACATGGTTTATCTGAAACAATATTTGTTTATTTTAATTGGATTACCTTATAATTAAGATATAAGATCAATTTCGCTATGTAATACGAGTGCGCGTATAGCCTGGGCAATGAATGATTGTGGTTGGAAAAGTTGAAAGCAGAAAATCTGACTTATGAACTTTGTTTGGACTAGTTAGAAGATAAACATATTAAAAGTCCTGACCCCTTCGAGGTGAGCCCGAGGGATGGGGGGGCAAAGAAGGTCCTGTTTTTTGGTTTTTTGCTTATATCTCCAAAACGATGCATCGTATTAAATTTTGTTGTACTACATAATAAAACATCATAAAATTCTCTTCAACGTTGCTTTTCAAATTTTTTATCTATCTCTTATCGTTGAATTGGTATGAGCTCCGAAAAACGAACAATTTGTCCAATTCTCTGTCCCGTTCGTCTTCGTTTTTGGTTTGCATCTCGAAAATGGTGTGTCGCACAAATACTTATTGTACTACACAATGAAATCTGATAAAATTCTCTACAACTTTGCTATATTTTTTTTTTTTTTCGTTTTTTTTTTTTTTTTGTGATTGATAAAAAGTGTGTCAAACAAAGTTGTAGAGAATTTTATGAGGTTTTATTATGTAGTACAACAAAATTTTATACGACGCATCGTTTTCGAAATATAAGCAAAAAACCATAAAACGGGACCTTCTTTGCCCCCCCATCCCTCGGGCTCACCTCGGAGGGGTCAGGACTTTTAATATGTTTATCTTCTAACTAGTCCAAACAAAGTTCATAAGTCAGATTTTCTGCTTTCGACTTTTCCAACCACATACCCCTTTTGAGCACTCATTTACCAGACTAGTATGCCGCGGCCGCAAGAAAGTTTTGAACAAAATGAACTTAAATTACTTTTTGTAAATGATCTTGATTGTGTTACACTAAAATTATATTTAATAGGACTTACCTGATTGTCAAAACACTCAATTAAACCACTGAACACGTTAATTCACAGATTTTTTCTAATTTAACACAGGAATTTCAAGATTATGACCTCTTTGCAACGAAAACAAACAAGTTATGACACGAAATTGTCAACTGCAAGGATAAATCACTGTAAAATGTATTAGAAATTCGATCGTATCAATCAACCCTTAAAGGCCAATTTGATTTGCCGCTGCAACCGTATCTCATATAGTCAAAATGATTTGCGGATCAATTAAGCATTCTAATACTAAGCGTCATAGCGGTAAGTCAGTACTTCACGCGTTATTCATATTTGCCGCTTATCGGCCTAGAAAAGTTGCTTTGATTTGAAAGATGATTTGGCGGTATTTAAATATACGGCCGTTTGCCTACGTAATATTGATATACCTCTAATACCCTTAGTGATTTATGGTAAAACTGAGATAGGGAAATCTTTCTTAAGGTTTTTTTTGTATGTTCTAAACAAGATACCGCTAAAAGGCTTAGTTCATTAGATGCGTATTTTTTAAAGCTATCCGATGCCATAAAAATCAACTTTTCGGTTTTTTTTGAGATACCGCTTTTGCGCTTAGTAGGGCAGTGTAGGTAATGAGGAAGAATTTTATACTTTATTGTCAAATGTCAAGTTGTAATCTGTCAAAATATTTACGAAATAGGGAGGTTTTGAAGGAATGAAGAAATTGCAGATATAAATAGTAGATACTTATCTTCGTGAATCATCAAAACATATCTAAACGAAAAATAACTCAAATTTTATAAGATACATTGCTCGCACCAGAACGAAGAACATTTTCCCAAAACGCTTTCAAACAAATTAGAAGGAAGAAAATTCATTTCCTTATACAACGTTTATGCGAAAGGACAAAATATGAATAAATAAAAATATTCCAGGGGAAGGGGATCGTGTGGCCAAACTCTTTGGAACAAGACTCTTCGAAATTGAAGACTTGAACAGATTTTGTTGGCTCATATTGGATTTATTTTGCTAACTTTAGGTATTGGAAAATGATAAAGTGCCTCCGTAATGCATCTTTTATAGGACGTGTCTAAGTTTCAGGGAGATTTTGTTGTAAACGAGAATATTATAAAACTTCGAAAACGGTATGAAAGGATCTTAGTAAGTGGCTTTTTGCAGTTTCTCTCTACCGCTATAGGAAAAAGGCGTGTGTTTATTATAGCATAAATTTGAAATTGAACAACTGACTATGAAAAACTATTGCATTATTGTCTCTTTATTGATTTTTCTGTGTGTCATTTTGAATATTTAGAAATAGATGTATTATCTTTCAATTGGATTCAAATGTGTGTTTTTTTTTAATAAATAGGTATGACAGCATCAAGTTTCTTATTATTTCTTCACGTCAATTTATCTGGTATTAAAAATATAAAGACTTTTCGAAATTTATATTTTATTAAACGTGGATGACATGTTTTTTTTATTCCAAAATAGGCCTTCTCTTGACCTCGATCGCGCAATATTTCAACAAATTAAAATATTCTTTGTTGGTATCTAACATTTCTGTTTCAGATGTTCCAGAGTTATATCTAAATCACAGTTAAATACTTTTAACGCTAACTTGCACACTGACATCGGCCATTACCGTTCTACGCAGAATTAAATGTCTCTGTTGTATATAAATGTTGCTGATCGTCTTGGCAAATGCTTTAAATGTTAATCTATATAGTGCTCTTTACATACTTTACGGTTATAAGTATCAAACGGACTTGCGATACTTGTGATTGTATTATAATTGAATGATCTGACAATTGTTTTAAAAGTGCGTTATTTTTGACAAAATATTTTTGATTGAACTTTTCAGCAATTCATCTTTTGGAGCCAAAACTCAGCAAGTAAAATTCTTACATAACTAACAAAACTATTTTTAAGTTCATCAGTTTTCGGATTTATTTGAACTAAAACACTTCTTCAGCACAATTACTATTTTTGTCAAACAAAGCGCACGAATTTTTATCGAAATTTTTCTTGATTTTTCTCTAAAAGAATTGTAAAGAGTCACTTAAATGTTGGTTGCGAACTATCTATCTTGCTTCCCTCTGGCGGTATGACTACTCAAACTCACTGTTTTTCCAAATTTTCCTATTTACACAAACGAACAAATTGCTTGCATTTAATTGTTATGTGTTTTGGAGCATAATTTGGTCTTTTGAAACGCAATTCAAGGAATAAATTGCAAACATAATGAGAAAATAGCTCATGAGGATATGAAAAACAATCTTACTCTTGAAAACTTAAAGCTTAATTCTCATTTAGTTCAAGAATTTCGAATAATTATATTTTGTAACACCGTTTTCTGCTTTCAATTTTTTTGGTCCTAATTTTCGCTGGTCATTGTCGAAACGAGGAATTTCTTGAATTGCCTTCAAAATATCAAGTTAAGCTCCTATATCTGTGCATAAAACATTGGACTAACTGTTTCTTGTGTGCTCGACCAACAAGATTAGAAATGCTGCACGATCTGTCTCTTCCTTCTAACGCTATGCACATAGATGCACCAACAAGCTGTTTAGATGGTAAAATGGTATTTAATGGATAAGATTAAAGAATCTTATTACACGAGACTCAAAAATGGGCGTACACCTCTTCCTCATCCTTCGGGGAAAGATACGCAATATTATGTTAAATTTTGGTCTTCAATGGTAACAATAACAATATTGATGTTCATGATGGATTGCTGTTCAGACAGAAAAAAATAAATTTTGAGGATCTAATGAGAGTAATGTAGAATGGTAATAAGGAAGCAAACTATTGCAATAAATTAAAATAAGGAAATTGTTATTAACCCCTTGAAAGATGTAAGAAAAACTAAAAACTGTCAAGACTGCAGTAAAAATTTGTTATTTTTAATGATCACGAGAAATTTTCGTTGGGATTTCATGTTTTGTAAGAAAAATTGTTATTAGTAGTACTAAAGGGAGCGATAAAAAACAGATAACTTATACAAAATACCGCTCTATGCACTAAATCATCCCAATGTGACAATTACCCGGCTCATGGTGACATTAATGCCGTAATAAAAGGCAGTAAAATCATGCAACAAAGAATATTCTAAAATAAGATTTCAGGAGGGCAAAATAATAAATGCCAAAAATTAAAAAAAACATACTGATGAAAATAATCCATTTAAATGATTGAATTTTAACATCAAAACAGCCGCATTCAAATTATCTTATAACCAAAGAATGACAAAATAAATAATAATGTCAATCAAGAAGTAATAGATTACAGCAGGAGCGTTTCTTATGAAGTAATAAATTACAACAGGCAATTATGACTTTCTTAAATAATCTAGGTCTATTTAAGATTTTATTTCAATAAGTATAAAATGAAAACAAGAATTTATAACATCATTCATTTTCAACTTTTCCGACGGAAACTCGGAAACATCATTACCAGTAACAGAAAAGATTGATGCAGAAAATCATTTAGATGTCACGAACTTTTTTATTGACATTATAAGAAAATATGAACAGCAATTTATCAAACACAACTTTGAAAACGGTATTATTCTTCGAAAACGTTATTGAAAGGGACCGAGTAAAGAGTGGCCATTTTACAACCTCGCAAACAGCTTGTCCATTCAGCATGTCAATCTTCTTGGTCGTTGTTACAAAAGCTGTGTGTGCTAGTGTATAGGAACGAATGTTTCTTCTTGCAGGCTCGGAGCGCTAGCACCAGTAGCTTTAGGAGTGTAAGTCAGGTAATGAAACGTAAGAGCTTGATCACGCCTGTCCATTTTCAATATTGAGCATTTGATTTTGTTCGGTTGGTCGGCAATGATTTTTGTTTTGTCTAAGGCCTTTGACTTGGTTGAGGTCTTTTGTGATCAGAATTTTAATAAGAGGTCGGCTAGAAATTACATTGTACTTGTTAATTATTTTATCTTCATTTTAATTACTTCAAGAGAGACTGTACTAAACAGTTCATATTTACAGCCTTGAGGCTATTTTTGTAGAGTGAAGGCTCTAAGAATCAAAATGAATTCCATCCCTTCCTCTGCAATATAAAGAGTCGGTTTCATTTTTATAGATAAACTCTAGCAATATACCGTTATCTTTATGGATACTTTCGGTAATTTTATTAGTTTCCTCAATAATGTCTGTTCCCAAATTTGTTCCTCCTAATGCTTTGGGTCAGAATACTTAAGCATCGTCTAATTGCAAGTGTGTTTCCTCGTGAACAACCTCTCTTTCTTCAATGTCTATTTTTGGACAGATTTTCCTTTTTTCTTCCCTGTTTTTTTAATTCTCTAGTATTCTAAAATTTTGATCACTTGTAAGTATGTTACAAACATCATTGCCATTTTGTCATGAGTCATACGCGTAATAAATTGTAGTTTGTTTTAGCAGTAGCCCATCTCCATCTGCGTAGATTCAGAACTGCGAACGGTAAGTGGTGACACTTCACGACACACACATCATTGTAGAGTTTTTTATTACATTTCAAACTGATAATAGAATCTACGAAGTGTCATAATTATGACTGAAGATTTTATTGAAGAATGGCGCCGACTTTTGGCAGTGGTGGAATGGAAGACAATCATTTATTTGTACTTGAATTTTCAAAAAGAAAGGTACAGTTCGTTTAGGGCTACTTTGCGTTGGACTGCCTCCCATAAGGTGAACCTGATGATGGATGCGGAAATCTACTGGTTGCGTAAACCACAGGACCAAGCATTGTGCCGACTCTTGAAGAGGCCTATGTTTAGCAGTGGACGTGTTTCTATAGATGATAAAGTTGATTTCTGCCTTGGGATGGGCAGAGCTTTTCAGTGAAAATATTTTAAGACAACTGGGTTCTCGACTACATTTTGTATTTATAAAAAAAAAAACAAGTAAAAAAATACGTTTCAAAACAGGCATCTAATTCAAGATGCAGAGATTTCGATCATAATTGCTTTTTTACGACAAGAACTCAGTTATCATGAACAGATTGAAGGTGAAATTTATCACAGATCAGTTTCCATTAATCTCTTTAATGAACTAATCAAAAAACAATTCGGGTCACTGAGTGATCGAAAGATTATCCAAATTCGACAAATTACGACGAAATTCCGTTCTTGTAATGAGATTTAATCGATCTTTATCCTTCAAGATTTGTAAGAAAGTTCAGTTTTGCAATTCTTTATGTTTTGAGAGAGTTTCTTAAAAAAGAAAATGTAGATGATTTTATGGGAAATATATCTTACTTATTCAATTTGGTACTTACAGTGTAATAGAGGCATACGTTTAGTTTTAAACATGGATAATATTATGTACTTCTCGGCTTCACTTTTAAAATAATTGTTTCGTGCTTAAATTGCTTATTTATAAATAAACAAGTCGAAGCATTAACCAGAACCAAAACTATTTTGCCACGAGACTGTAAGGACCAAAATATTATGATGTTATCTGGTGGCCAGGCAGGTAATACATGGCCCCTTCATCCTGTACATAAATAAGACCTACCCGTAAGACCCGCCATATTTGCGGTAAGAGGCGACGAAAATACGTTACCACACATAATGCCAGCTAATAATGTCATGAACCGAAATATTATGGTAAAATTCCTGCTTCATAGGTTCATTTTGGTTATGTCATTATTCCATATTTAGTCTCTGGTTGGTATAGTTTTTGAAGGGCTATTCGAATTAAATATAACTAGCGAAATGTGGGTGTACTAGGCATGCATAGGTCTATGTAACTCCTCTACTGGGCTTTGTGGAAATTACATGCCTCATTTTATGCAGATAGAGAAATTCTAGAATAGCAAAGTAGTTAGAATTCTCAGTAATAAGAGAGTAGCAAATTGCTATATTCTGTAATCTGCGTTTTTTCCTACTGATTGTTTTAGGAGTCTCTTGGACAGTGCATTGGTGGCTTAGTATAAACGTTAGCGATAAAAGAGTTGTTGTAAGGTCCAGACAAGCCCTTTGTGACAATCAATTCATCACCACTACTCTCAAAACGGTGAAGAAAAACTTCATGAGGAAAGAAGCTTTTCCTAGACCGCTTTTGAAATATTTCTTAGGCATGTTGGTTTCCTCACGATGTTTTCGTTCACCGAAGCAAGTGAAAATTATAGAAGACGCACATGAATCCGAAAAATCAGAAGTGCGTGTCTTGGGTTCGAACTTGAGACCTATGAATTGGTAGTCCGACGGTCACACCACTAAGCTATCACTGCTATTCCGAAAATGGCCGTTTTGTTTTAACAATACAAAACAACCTTTATACGCTTCCTAATCCAAAGCTTTTGACCCAAAACTTTTGGAGCCAAAAGGATTGTGAATAATCCTAAACCTTTATGTAAGTTAGTACAGAAACCTATTTTAAAGTCAGTAGTTTGCCACAATTGAAAAGTTTTGTAACTCAATATTCCTTTGAAGGCTCTCGGCTGCAAATATCACAACAAAAATAAAAACACTATTTCTTTGTTAGAAGAAAGAAAGAAAAGAAAGAAAGAAAAGAAAGAAAGAAAAAATATTTATTTGTCGCAGGGACATGACGTGCATCATACAAAATAACAAAAAAAAATAAACATAGGTAGGTACAACGCATAACAAATATTTATAATTTCAACAGGACGGGACAAAAAAAAAAGAAAAAAAAATACGTTAACATCTTGCACGTCGTGACTGCGACAAGCAGGTTACCACTCACTAGAGGTTCCTATTTGGTATAAAGATAGCACAGAAATAGAAAGGTAGAAAATAGTCTTCAATCCTGTTAATTCTTATCGTTGTATCGATTCCGGAAGAAATAGATTTTTTTTTGTGCGTACCGCCAGTCTGTGGAATTCACTGCCGGCTTCTCTGTTTCCCGATCATTATTATCTGAATCTCTTCAAAGTTCGAGTGAATCGGTTTCTTCTAGACAAACGTGTTCCATCCTAGGCCGTATCATCGCTTCACATCAAGCGAGTTGCGGCCAAACGCAAGCCTATTTAGTAATTAACGGGTGACCACTGAAAACCAGCGCTGTGCTGTGGGCTCCCCATAGCAGAGCATCATGCTGAGTGGTAACCTGCTTGTCGCAGTCACGACGTGCAAGATGTTAACGTATTTTTTTCTTTTTTTTTTGTCCCGTCCTGTTGAAATTTTAAATATTTGTTATGCGTTGTATGGTTATTTATTTTTTTGTCATTTTGTATGATGCACGTCATGTCCCTGCGACAAATAAATATTATTCTTTCATTCAAAACAATTTTGTAATTAAAAAAAAATCTTCTTAAAAAAGCTGGTAGATTGAGCGCATTCTTTGGACCAAACCCGAGGTATTTAGGCAAAGTTGGTGTACGGTCCAAAAGGTATTTTAGGAGACACCGTTTTCAAAGTTTTTTGGGGTCAACCGCCGGGTATTTTGTGGTCGAGCGAGGTACAAAATGATGTCCCTGGAATAAGGAATTTCTGAGGCACTTAAAAAATCTTTGGAAATAAACATGAACATAGTAAAGAAATATTGTATTTTTCGGTAAATAATCTTTCTTTAGGTAAAAAAGAGAGTTCACCTTATTATGTTAATTTTCTACTTACGTCTCGCCATTACAATAAGGGTCTGGTATCAAGTTTCGGTTGCTAGGCTCTCAACAATATTGTCGTATTATACAGGGTGATGGTAATAATACAAGCAGGTGGGAATGAGGTATATTAGGTACTTATTGGGTCGACCTTTATTTTCTTTTACTAGCTTCGGTATATGCTGCCTTTGAGGGCCCAGTTACTGGGTGTAGGGGTCAGATAGGCAGTCGATCCAGGTAGAATAGAATAGATTAGAATATTCTTTATTATGTACACTACAGTCAATCTGGGTAACTTTGACAGATAAGGGCGATAATTTATACTATATTTAAAAAATTTACGCCTATCACTCGAGTGTTTTTTATTTTATCAGTGCTCTCGTATTACTTTCCATCTATAGAAATTCACAGAAAGTTTATAAAACATACCAATATAGTAGAAAATCTCAATTCTGTGCCCTGTCAAAGTTACCTTCATAAAATGGGTAACTTTGACACACACAGAGCCATGCATAAAAAAGTAGTAATAAGTATTATTTTTATCAATCTGGGTAACATTGCAAATCTAAAATAAACATTTATGAATAGTGTTGGCTTCATGCGAAAAAATAATCAAAACTAGTTCATGGTCCCGCTGTCAAAGTTACCCGAATGAATCAAAGTTACCCAAATTGACTGTATACAAAAGTATATGATATGTAACATTCATAAAGGAAAACATTTCACATAGGGTGACAGAATGGGCACTCTTATCGTTAAAAGCGATATTTTCAAGACAACTTCTGGATGGATTACAGGAAGAGGGAGAGACAAAACTGCAGGTACGCACGACGGCCAATCAAGCTTTACAAAACCAGTTTATGCGGATCTCTCATTGTATAGGAAATCTATACCTATACAAAGCAAGGCCAAGTTATACCGGAAATGTAAAGCTTCATGTGCCGCCGTGTGTACTCTGTGCTGTACAACTTACTAAAAAAAAAAAACTGGAATTCATTTTCATCCGGTCAGACGGAAGCCCACCACAACGTATTTAGGAAAAGGCTTGGCAGGTTGATTGGTAAATGTTTTGAGACGGTCTGTGACTGAAAGGTGTGAATACAACATTATTGTACAATTCAAACAAAAAAACATCATTATTTTACCCAAAACTACAAAAACAAACCTACATTAATTATCAACAAATATTTTAATGAGCGACCAAAATCTCGATTCCATTCATTTGCCACAGCACCCGGCCCGGGGAACTATCCAATCATACCCGGGATACAAATGGCGGCTGCCAAACGATTTCACAGAGTCCTGTGACCTACAAACCTATTTCCACTCTCCAAGTGTGAAGATCCCAGCTGCGGAGCGACGGAAACTATGATAATTATCTTAAATTAGTTTCGTCTCAACTCTGATTTGAAATCAACGGATATTACTATCAGGTCTATATTTTAACTAAGAATTTGTGCTTAGGATATTGGGATATTTAGCTGTTGGTTCCGGCTGTCATTTGTAGATCTTTGACAGTCATTACAAGTAGTCAAAAGCCGAAAGTCTGACATCCAGGCTTACTAAGAGGTATCTGTCACTGGGGGGTCTATCAGTTGTGGAGGTTGTGGAGGTCAGATAGGTAGTCACTTCGTGTAAAATACTGGTACTCAGCTGCATCCGGTTAGACTGGAAGCCGACCCCAACATAGTTTGAGAAAAAGGCTAGGCAGATGATGGTATTGGGATGTTCAGATTTTATGCGATAGTAATATTGGGATACACTTCTTACACCGGTATTCTAAGTCGTGGACTGAACTTAAGTCGGACTTGACACGCCTACTTTTCACCATATTGACAGCTACAGTTTGTTTATATTTTGACATAAACGCCCACTTTTAAGGAATCATCTGTCAAATTCAACGTACAGTAGTACAAGAATCTTTTGACGCTCGAATGAAGCTGACAGGGGGGCGCTGTTGGTAAACCTTTTGTTAAATGTTTTATAAAAAATATTGAGAAGAGAAAGAGATGGCTGCGTTAGTTCCGATGTTTGCCCCGCGCCAGAAGACCCTGAGACACCTACGTTGTGGGTGACATATGTACCTACCGAAATTCAAGTGAATCGACGTGTGTAAAATTATTTTCTTGTTATAGCCAAAGCAAGATGAATTTTGAGGAGTATGTCGATTATATATACGATACGCCATTCAAATTATTTATCGCGACATACAATTATTTTACGCGATGCCGATAACCCTTTAGAATGTTACAACAATGAACAGTTCCAAAGACGATTTCTCGTACCACTACAACACAGACTTACCACATAACTTTTCAGACATCTTCCTCTTTATACCTATTAATTTGTTATTCTATCAATTCTTGTTACATCAGGGCCGGATTTATGGCTGTGGAGGCCCTGGGGCAACCAACAAGTGGAGGCACCGAAACTTGATTTGGGACAGACGAAAAAAAAAAAACAAGGTGTAACTTAATAACCCTAATAAAAGTTCAACTAATATTGAATTCAGTAATTATAAGATCCGGATGTATTAGCGAGCGAAGCGAGCTCAAAAATTGTAGTATTCCGCTTGGGATAGGTTGATTTCTCTATAGATGTCTGGGATATTGTCGGGTGTTTGAACACTCTTTGATGGACTAATGGACCCAAAGGACGTAATTTTTTCTTGACCAAGTTGTGGAGGCCCCCTTCTTTGTGGAGGCCCGGGGCAAGTGCCCCTGTTGCCCTGCCCTAAATCCGGCACTGTGTTACATACTCATCCCCCATTCATCTTAGCATTTTCATCTCAACTAAAATTGACTTTCATTTTGTTTTGTACCCAAACATTCTGACCCGTATAAGCAGGTCTTACCATTTATCTGCTTAGCTGTGGCGCCTTGATTTTCTTTGACATTTTTCTGTTCACACTATGGATAACTTTAAAAATCACGTTATTTACGAATACGAGTTCCACCGTGGCACCAGCGCTGCCGAAACTGTTCGAACGATTAATGATGTGTATATGGACTCAATCTTAACGGATTGGTCGAAGAAAGCAAATGTTTAACAAAATTGGAAAGCCATGGGAGAGGCCTTTGCCCAGCAGTGGAACATAATGGGCTGATAGAAAATAAAATAGGGAACCTACTGTAAAAGAAAACACGGTTCGTTTTTGGTTCCAACGTTTTCGTTCTGGAAATTTTGACCTACAGCCCGTGGACGGCCGGAGACGAGATAGTTGATAATAACTATTTTCCGTCGCGTTTAATTTCAAAGCTAGCTAGTAAGTAGTCGGGATTAGCAATTCATGATTATTACTATTGCGAACACTTGCAAATATCCGTGGTAAATATATATTAAGCACGGTTTCTTTCTCAAATCGGTAGGTATTTGGAAATGTTCATTATCGTGGGAAGTCATGATAAATAGTCGTAATCTGGAGTATCGTACACATAAAAGATGAATACAAGCTTAATTCATTTGATATTTCTAAAGCATGAGAAAATTAACGCACCATTTTGAATCTCAGAGAATAAGAGCGAGCTTGCCTATGCCCGTGTTGTTTTGTTTATACCTACGATACCACCAAGTCGCTCTCATTGCCAGTAAAGCGATAGTAGGGTGACTTACCCGTGTTACTTTCAATCCTACTACCTGTTGTAATATCTACGGGTAATCCCATTTCCTTTACGTTACAATTGCAGTAGTATAGATCGTAAAAAGAAAGAGACATGTAGCGCTCGCCGGCCGCTGTCGTGGCCAGTTTCTGTTATATTGCAATAATAATATAATCAGATCGAATACTTATTAGCCGTTACATTTAGGCTAGTGTGGTTTAGCCGGCTTATCTTTAGTTTGTTTGCTTATGATACGGGTAAGGATAGCTGTAAGCTAGTGGTGTAAGTAGTGGTATCCCGATTAAATGAGTTACGTTATGTTAGAACTCTTACCAAAACACGCTTAAAACATGAGTAGAAGGCGGCTTGCTACTGCTAAACGGAAGAAGAGAAGAGCCGACACACCATTATAATGGGTAACCACAACCATGCCATCCGCACATACTCATTCTGCAGAGTAATGATGAGAGAATAAGCGATAACGAAACCAAAGAAATTCAAGGCAGGTAGGTAGGTTTCAAGGAGGTAGCAGGGTACAATTTATTAAAAAATGCCACGCGACCACGTGGTTGTCATTCATCCCTGGCAAAAATGGAATAATAACGGTGGTGGACGTAGCCACTTCGGATGCCTTATTTCTTCAACAAACAAGCTTTCATCCTCTATCAATTAAACAGTCCCACAAGGGAAAAGATAAGATAAGATATGTCAGATTGATCTGGGTGTTTCAAAAATTTCTTAAATAAGGTTTAAGGTTCCAAAATGCAAAATCTGTCACTTCCTTGGATTTTCCCCTATTTTTTTCAATATTTGATTCATCTTAGCATATTGCAAAAAAATAGGGCTCTACAGCAAATATCTTTGTATGTGAACGTTTGTATGCTCCAGGTTTTGTTTTTGTTTATAATTGTGTGATGTTCATATTTATATTATTGCTGTATCGTTGGTCCACTACATTCATAAGCGCTACTGCACAGTGTGAGGTTATGGGTTCGGTTACTAGGCCATGCAGTGTTGTTGGGTTTTACTAACCTGGAAACTGGATCCAGTCTTACGCAGTACTAAATGAAAATGAAAAATTTCGTTTGTTTTTCTGTCTATAAATAATCTAGATATTTTCTTATTTGTTATACGTTCATACTACTTTTAAAATAAAAAACCAATTGGCTTGTATAATGTATATATATTTTTTTCATCTACTTCAATTCAGTGAGGCTAGGGTTATAAAAAATAAAATGCTTCGAATTAATACAAATAGATTGATATTATTTAAAATTCTGTATTGGTGCCACTGTTAAGCCACACACAGGTAACTTGACTTTCTGATGTACTATAATGGATAGAGTTGAACTGAAAATCAGCCCTACCAAAAAACTGCGAGTTTGCTGACGCCAAGTCAGTTGGGTTATTTTCAAGTGGCCGTTGAGCCACCGGTGCCGGTACTTCGTCTGCCAGACGAAATTCCAGAACTGAAAGACGAAAGTAAATATTTTTAACAATATGTTAATATTCGTTAATACAAATAATGGAATCAATAAAATTGCTATAGGTGTACCGTCAGCAGGAGTTTCACTAGGCACAGTGTCACAGTCGATTGCGAACCTCAATTCCAAATCGGTGGAGGCCTTCAGTGCATCTGCTACTCTTTCGAGATCTGAGGGCGCTTGGCCAGGATAAGGGCCACCCCCAGTCCTCATCCTTTCTTTTTTTTTTCTAGCTTTAGGGTGGTCTTTTTCTTAGCTTGACTATTGGACCAGCATCTCTTTAGCTGAGATTCGGTTCTCTATAAAAAGAAAAGATTGCTGATGATCATCAAACATAGTTTAGGTATTATTTGGTACTTACGCGTGAGTTAAAAACGGAGTTATAAATACTCTTAGTAGTAGTTGTTAGTTTCTTGCGTTAGGCGAGCCCGGGCACATTTTTTCGCTGATGGGCTGCACGCCAACGTCGTATTTTGATGTAGCTTGTACTTGCGGATAAGTTCCTGTACGCATGACTTTTCACTATCCGAAAAGAAAACTCTTGAAGCCATTTTCGGACTGTAATTCTTAAAAATTAACCACGAAAAATTAAATATTTTATTTTCACGTAAATCCGTTTTAAGATTTGAAGTTCTTTGACAAATAATGTCAACCAAGAAGACCGGTAACCGGTAGAAGATCAATTTATAACATCTCTAGCATTGTGACGTATTTAACTATAACATTTTTAGCATACAAAGCAGCTTGAAACCTTCATGCAACATACCTATTTTGGGTTTGATATGGACTGCATATTTTGAAAGTAGATTAAGGGGAGTACTCATATGAGCATTTCCACGTTTTGTAATGTTTTTACGAAAGCTTGGCATGGTGTTCAAAGTATTTACCCGAAACATTCCTTTAGTCTCTGTCAAGAATGTGTGATGTAACATTGGTTGATAAATTGAGGAATGATGTAATACTACCAGGTTGCGGTTGAAAAGAAGATGTAGAGAAAAAAATTAAAAGAATATGTTAGATGGGTTGGTCATGTTGAGAGGACGAGTAAAAGGCGACTAATAAAACCCGAAAAAGAACACCCTAGAAGGACATACTTTATTGATAATGTTCTTCAAAAAGGTCAGGTGGCAGTGCTCGCGACCTGCGTGCGTGTATGACCAGATGTATGAATGTATAATGTATGATGAAAGAAACAAGAGGAGTAAGCCGGTGGTATTCTTTAGTGACTCTGTCCATACTGTGTGGCATTTACTCTTCGTTGATATGTTGGATTTGCAAGTCGCGTGTGCTGCAATTTATCATGACGAGTTATATTTAAAAACAAAAAACATAGCGAATTTGGAGAAGTAACGACCAGCACGACCCCTCAGTCCACGCACCTCATTCCATGTTCCATGAAATGTTACAAAAGATTGCTTGTTTCTTAGCAAATTCAAGTTTAAAAAAAATGTCAAGCGGCGCGATGTCTTGTTGCATGCATGCTCTAGCTAGTCTGTCCTCACCTTATTGAACATCATTGAGTGGGCGGTGCTTAGGCCGTGGTAGGCGTTCGTCACTTGTTGCCATGGCAACAAATACCGACTTAAGTTCAGTCCACGACTTAGAATACCGGTGTTAGTGTCCCACTTCTGGGCAATGGATTTTTTTTTTAGTGATAGAAAATTGCTAAAACGCAGCGCTCGTTGACTTGAAGTGTTCTCCTAATCCTTCATATCTATCTTTTACTTTACTAGAACAAAGTCAGGGACTAGTACCGGTGAATTTTAATGTTATGTGATATTATAAATAATAACTGCCGCTCGGGTTGATCTTCAGGTTAAGCTGCGCGTGCTTGGGTTGGTCCGTGGATGGGTGGCCGCCCACTACTACCGAGTTTCCTCCGTGCTTCGAAAAGCACGTTAAGCCGTTGGTCCCGGCTGTCAATTGTATATATTTGATATTAGACATGAACGCATAATTTTCTAAAAATAATTTATTACACATTGTGTTGATGAATCCCACAATTAAACCAATCAAGGAACTTCTTAGGGTCACAACTCGTTCCCTAAAAGCTGCTCCGAAATCCACCAAGTCTAAATACCGTAAGAATATTCATAGCAATGTATAACGTCTCAATTTCTGGTCCTTACATCCGTAGTAACACGCAATAAATACTTTACATCGCGTGTATTTAGGACCAGTTTGTTTAAGACTACCCTACGATATTTATGAAGTTCTTCTAACAGATTAAAGGGACTGTTCCAACAAGATTGTTAGTGCCTTGGAGATAAATGGGGAAATAATATAAACGTAAGTATAATCGCTTAGGTACGTGTATCTGTAGGTAGGAAGGTAGGCTTCTTTTTTTTTACGTATGGGAAATCATCAAATGACTTCTCCCGCTCTGGGTGGAGTGGGAGGGGGTGTCAGACTCTTACTGACTAAAACCCATCCATGTTCCTTCATTGCCCTTGGTGTTCCAGGGCCACGGTATCTCTTTCGAACAGTCCCGCAGCCCCGGCAGGCATCGACCCTTGCGGGCCCCTTCCTGGTTGCTGACATCTCTTTGAGGCGCGCGTGGAACACGAACGCGCCGTCGACACAGCCTGTCGTCATAAGACGGACGGACGGTGAGCTAACCCATTACTCACCGTCCACAGGCCCGCAGGAAGGTAGGCTTAGGCAAAGATTTGAATCGTTAGATTCGTTCACGGTTCTCCCTACGACGTCAAAGTTAAACCATTCATTTCAATTAGGCCATTAGGCTTAGCGATGGACAGCGTGCGTCGACACTACACGACTGTAACCGACCGCGTAAAGTTGAAGTCACGACTGTATGCAGTCAATATTGACTTCACACGACTGCAGCCGACCGCGTGCAGTTGATATCAGGACTGAACGAAGTCGAACGTACAAACTGCATGCAGTTGAATATATCGACTGCGCACGGTTGCTTCGATGCAGTCCGTCTGATGGCAGCCTTAAAGGCACTTTTGAACGTCGAACTTTATAATAAAGGATGAAAATGATATGAAATGGTATTGATTCTAATTGCATTCGCAAGTGTAGTTTCCCTCGTATGAAGAAGAATCGGCAACAACTCACACACTCCGACTCACACATACTGAAAGTCGTATCTATTGTTCCATATGATGGGATGGGATGTATGAGCTCACTTTTTTCAGTGTGGACATTTCACTCTCGCGCGACTTAAATACGGTGAGGGCTTATTTAATGATTAAAATATTTGGGTTTAGAGCAACATTTCTAAGGCTTCGGATTGTTTATTTACTTACTGTCTTCTCCAACGACTTTCTTCCTCAATCCCCGTTTATTAATATTGACAACTTGGACGTGCAATCTGTTGGAATCAAAGACACGGTGCAATGGAAGTTTGACACAAACTTTGACTATCGATTTAGTGCATAAATGCCCGAGAGTATTATTTATAAAAAAAAAGTAGTTTAATTAAAAAAGTGCAATACCTATATACTAGCCGGTGTATGTATGGAACGTCTAGAATCATGAACTGAATCCGAATCTATGATGATCGTTTATTCCTTCTATTATGTCCCTTCCATCTTGTACAGACGCCAGCACATCAAGCTACTACAATTTGTCAAATTTCTTTAATAGATTTTCAACTTTATCGATAAAGCATTAGGTTCAAGTTTGATTGGGAAAATTTGACAGTTTCGGGTAGCTTGATCGCCTCATACATCTTTAAATGCGAATATATTCGTAATCACAATCAGTCTTACCAAGGGGTATCGTATTACCCAGTGGATTGGATTGTGGAGGTCAGATAGGCAGTCGCTCTATGTAAAACACTGGTATTCAGCTGCATCCGGTTAGACTGGAAGTCGACCCCGCATAGTTGGGAAAAGGTTAGGCAGATGATGATGATGATGATTCGTAATCACGAAAAACACCGAGATAATTTTACTATTAAGTTTCTTAAGAAATCAAACAACGTTTCATTTTCTTTAATTCAAAACGGTTCGCCAAAAGCAGTTCATCTGGTAAAACACTAGTATATTGTTCGGGACATACTTCACCAAACAATATACTCAATTAGTGTAATGTTACTTTACCGAACGCTGATTGACGATGATTGCCGACGACAGCCGATAATTACCGAAACTGGCCGAAGCCTCACTCTAGGGACAGCTGTCGTAAATGGTTGACGCGATTGATGTGTGTATAGTGAATTATATTATCAGGAGAGCGTGTTGTAAATATTTGTAAAATTGTATTGAAAAACCAAGATGGCGACGGTTCCGGTTGTGGCCACGTTCTATAAGAATCATGCAGCAGATACTTCATAGTCAATTCAATCCTTTTTTAACTTTTCTATCACCATTTTCGCTCGCTCGAGAAGGACGAGCTCGTGGTTAAATAATAACAGCCACTTGGGTCGATCTTCAGGTTAAACCGCGCTTGCCAAGGTTGACCCGTGGATGGGTGATCACCCATTACATACTGAGTCCCGGCTGTCATTTGTAGATCTTTGACAGTCGCTACAGTTAGTCAGTGGTCCGAAAGTCGGACAACCAATATTGCCAAGGGGTATCGTAGTACCCAGTACTAACTGGATTGAGGAGATCAGATGATAGGCAAACGCTCCATGTAAAATACTGGTATTCAGCTGCATCAGGTTAGATTGGAAGCCGACTCCAAGATAGTTGTGAAAAGACTCGGCAGATGCTCCTTCCACGATTTATGACGTACAAAGAACATTCAACGTAAGAGGGGTAAATCAAAAACGAGGTCGAGTATAATACCTATGTATGTAAGTACTCGTACCTGAACAATGAAAAAACATAAGTAGTTCTCATTGTGCAAATAATACTTAAACAGTAGTGTTTTTTCAGGCAAATGGGACATTTCAGAGCTTTTATACGGGGTGCTTACCTAGAGCCTAAGGTACCGTCGCTATGTGCATACAACTAAGAGCTTAGAGCTCTCAAACGCTTTATGTAGGGCCCCTTAACCTTACGCTTGGGCCACGAAAATACCACTAAGGGCGTTTTTTCGTTGATACGTCAAAAATTTTGGAATATACGTTATTTATTATTTTGACTGCCCCGTTGGTCTCGTGGTTGCAAGTTCGACTGCTGAGCTTAAGGTCCTGGGTTCGATTCCCGGGTGAAGGAAAAGGTGTTATTGGGTTTTTTCATTAGAAATTCCTCAGTTGTAGCCTAGAGTTTGGAAGTGGCAGTATGATACCCCCGTGCCTCGGAAAGCATGTTCAACCGTTAGTCCTGCGCCTGACCTCTCTCCGGTCGTGTCGGATTGCCGTCCCATCAGACTATGAGAGTAAAAGGAACAGAGAGTGTGTATGCGCAGACACTTGTGCACTATAATATCTTCCGCGCCGAATGGCTAATCTCCGCTGTGATTGGCTGCCGTGACCGAAAACGCACTGGAGGACCATTATTATTTATTCCACCTACTACTTTGAAATCATAAAGACTATTGTATGTGTATAATATGCCTAAGCAAATATCAACTTTGCCTTTGTGTAGATAAAGTTGCTTTCAAAGAGATTTTGTTTTCGGTGCTTGCGTTCCACTATTACATCTGCTGTGCACGGGTAGGTGTGCCCCGTTAGAGGCGCGGTTCATTTGTTTGTCAGCCACGCATTTCTGCGTAGCGAGGCTGTTGGTCACACACAGTAGATACCTACCTACATTTTATACCATGTGATGCTAAGTACAGTCACAAGCACCAATATGTATACAATTTTCTAAATTCAAAACCAATTTTCGCGAGAAATAACGATTGTAACTAGGAGAGCGGATCTTTTTCATAAAAAGGTGAGTTCCAAAACATTATGTTCGTAACAACATGACATTTTAATCAGAACAGAAGGAGAAAAACACTTATAAAACTTGTTAAGTTTTTACATATTGGTGCTCGTGACTGTATACGCGTGTAGGCTTAACCGAGGGCTATGGAGCGGTATTTAAACGCTACGAGCGTAGTTTTCGTGGCCTTAGCTTTAGGGTTGTCGAAAGAAAACATTTCTTGCGAGTGTCGGCGCCCTAGGCGTATTTCTTACGCCCTCTTTTCACACAGTCAAGTTAATGTACCTTTTGGAGTACCTTGATGTATTTTCTCCATTGTTTGTTTTTGGGATTGTTGGCTCCTTATGTGTAGCTCAAGATTTAATGTGTTTTAATGGAATTGTTTCAGTTAATGCAACGTGTTTTGAAAAAAAAACACACGATTGAAATGTAAAACATTATCTTTTTTTTATTTAATTGATGTAATTTTTTGTCAGATGACAGCTAACTTCTTGTTCTATAAAAATTGTTTGAGAGGAACCTAATAAGAAATCGACAAATAAAGAGAATCAACCAAAAACAGGCCTGCTTTTGAGACCCGCCGTCGTCAGGTAAAAAAGGCTATTAGTTTTCAACGCACCGACTGAATCGAAATAGCCAAAACCATCAGTCCTGAATAAGACCGTGGTGATTCAAATACTAAAATCGCTCAATGCAGTTTTAACTCACAAACAATTAATCGCTGCGCACATATGTACCTACATAGAGCTTACATAAGCACTGACTGTCCCAGGTGCACGCAATTTGTTACTGCAAGAATATTTCTCTGTACAACACATATGTCTCACCTGGGCACAACTAAAATATTGCCACATAAAATATGTTATAGGTCATAAAAACTGTAGCTTGCGAATATATAAAGCGTGGAGTTCTACTGAAACAAATTTGAACAGAAAAGGGACAAATGTGTGTTCATTTCTGCGTTTTACTGTGTATGTCTGGCGTTAGACAATTTGTAGGACCTAATTTTATTTACTTGTTTCCAAAAGTAAGGACAGTGGACAATTAAAAAAAAAATTTTTTTTTGGCACAGTGGACTAACGTACATTCATTTTTTTTTTTTTTTAATATCCTTTAATGTCCCACTGCTGGGCAAAGGCCTCCCCCATATCCTTCCAGGTACTCTTCTCCTGCGCGACCAAAAATAAACATACATCGCATAACAAATATTTTTAAATACAACAGGACGCAACAAAAAAGTTGACATTGCACGTCGTGACTGCGCTAAGCAGGTTACCACTCAGCAGATGCTGTGATGATGCTGAGCATGGTCCTGAGTTTGAATCCCGAGTCGGGCAAAGTGATATTGGGTTTTTCCATCAGGAATTTCTCAGTAGCAGCCACGTTGATGGCAATTGGCTCGCCCCCTATTACGTAGGACTGAAACATAACTGGCGAAATGTGGGTGTACTATTAGGTACACCTCTGTCTTACCTTTCTGGAATACAGATGTGATGTTATGTTATGTAACATCACAACACCACCTCACATCACCATCATTTCATCATTTTCTATTTCACCTCACATACATTGAAAAAGTCTCTTGTAACAAAACTTGTAACAATGCCTTTTTTATTTTTGCTTGCCTACTTGGTGTCCCACTGCTGGGCAAAGGCCTCTCCTTTCTCCTTCCATACCTCTCTATCTTCTGCGATCTCCGGCCATGTTAGCCCCGCAAACATGATCAGATCGTCACGCCACCTTCGCCGCGGTTTTTAAATCCTCACAAGACTTTCCAATACTTTCTGTAATTTCTATTCAAAAAGAAGTGAAAGAAAATATCCTAAAACGCCATTTCAATTGACATTTATGAATTAGGGTATTTACCCTCATTTTCCGTTGTTACTTTTCTCAGTAAACAGTCTTAAATTCCTCGGAGTCGCCTCAAAGCTGTATACTTTTCTTTGTTGAGCACAAGCTTAGGCGGGCCGTTTCATGTGTTAATTAAGGCCCTCTTTTCCCTCTGGTTTGAGAGGGCCTTTGTCCGATTTGTTAGCAAAAGAATTAGTGTGTCGTTCTGAAAGGCGAGCTTTTGTCATTGTTATAGGTTTCAAATTGCTTATAATTTTGGGGCTTGCTACCCTCGTCGGAGTACCTAATATGTTTTGTAAGTTCTAATTGCAATTTTTCCCTTCATAGGTCAAAAGGTCTTAAAAATATAATAACGGTTAAGTAGGTATAAATATTGTTGTAGCTTTAAATTAATCACAATATGTTCACCTCCATTAGTTACATGGGACGTAAACATAGCTAGCGAAATGTGGGTGTACTATATAGGCTAACTGGTTATTAGTGACCGATACATAAACACGTGATTGTACTCATGATAACTAACAACTTTCCCAAAGTTTTTTTTAATTCTCATTCACTTTTATCACAATAACACAATAGCCGTATGAAACTCGCGCGCGCGCGCCTGTGACCTATCGCCTGCTTTCATACCAGCGAATTTATGGTACCATAATGTTGAGACTGAACAGCGTCACGCGGCTATTACTGCTGGTCACAGGCGCGTGCGCGCGAATTTCATACGGCTGTTGTGTTATTGTGATTAAAGAAAATGAGTATAAAAAATGTTTCTTTGGGAACGTTGTTTGTTATCATGAGTACAATCACGTGTTTAAGTATCGGTCACTAATTACCAGTCACCCTATACAGACCTCTGTCAACCAATCGCGAGTTACTGGCGAATACGCTGGATACGACTAGTAGTAGTACAGCAGTCTCTATGGTAACGTTTAAAGAAAAGCCTGTGTTAAGCAGTGGTTTTTGTTTAAAGACTCCAGTAGGAATATAAGTAAAATAAAACAGTAACTAAAAAACTAAAATATTATTTTATTAACATAATCACACATCAGCAAGGACGTCCCCGCTAATCACCAGTCATCATTGCCATGAATTCTGAAACATAAAGAAATAATTGCATTTTTTAATAATTAAGTCGGTTCGGTAAACGGAGTAGGCTATTACCGTTAATATTTTAACTTTTGCCAAATTAAAATGTTCTTAAATATATTTTTCAATATTAATTTCTACATAGTGAGTAGGTACTTGTAAATTAATATTGAGAAAGACCCACATTGGATACAAAACGGGGCACAGAAAATAAAACACCGACCTCAAAAAGACTAAAACTGTTTTTGAAATAGGTACCAGGTAAAAGATATCATAAGTACTTTATTTCTGATGTCAGTTAGGCCGAAGGTGGTGGTGTGATGGTGGATGATGGATGGTGGATGGTGGATGGTAGATATACAATACAGGGTAAACTTTTCAAGTGGGCGTGGATGGCCAAATCCGAAACTTCCCAGAATTTGATTCCTAGTAGCGACACTATCAAATGGTGTAAAAATACAGTGTGTGTTTTTTTTCCAAAATCAATGGGATCGATTCCTGAGTAAAAATCGAATGATGCAGTTTTATTTTTCTTCAAAATCGGGCTCGAGACTCCTTTGAGTATTTTTCGCTATTCCTCATAGTTTCAGATTTGTCCATCCACGCCCACTTGAAAAAATCACTCTGTATAATAGATTCACCTCTGTCTAACCTTTCAGGGATTACTGGTCATATATTTATGTCCGTTTGTTAAAAGTCACAACTTACCGTCAAAGTCCACGGTGCCAGATGCGTCGGTATCAATCTCAGCGATCATTTCGTTCAGCTGGTCTGGGGTCAGTTGTTCGTCTAGAGCTGCCAGGATCTCACGCAGGCTTGACGTGGGGATGTAGCCGTTGCCTGGAATATAAACCATTTTACCATAATTAGTGAAAATGGAAGGTGCTTTCGAGGCCGGCCTAGAAAGAGGTGGTCCAATTGCTTTCTTTTTTTTTCGGACGGGAAATCATCAAATGACCCCTCCCGCTCTGGGCGGAGTGGAATTGAGTGTCCAGACTCGTACTGACTGAAACCCATCCATGTTTCTTCTTTTCCCTTTGTGTTCCAGGGCCGCGGTATCTCTTTCGAACAATCCCGCAGCCCCGGTTCAAGACGTTATGGACTTGTTCGAGAAATTTGTAACTTTAAGGTCTTGAGAGGAAACTACGTAAGCTGTTACTCCACTACTTTTCCTATTTCATGGTTCTCCTGCCCTTATCCCAATTTATTTGGGGTCGGCGCAGCATGTCTTTTACTTCCATACTTCAATATTACCCGTCATCTCATCAGACACCTCCTTTCTTGTCATATCATCTTTCACACAGTACATCCATCGTTTCTTTGGCCTTCCTCTACTCTTATAGCCATCCATATCATACTCAAAATTTTCTTCAGGACGCTTTCCTCATTCCTCTGCATCAAATGCCCATAAGTACCAAGCCAACCACGATTTTTCCTATTTATCTAGCGTTATCTAGACCCAGAACTCATAAACATCTGTCTGTCCGACCCCTACTGCGACATCCACTTATAAAATCATCAAAGTGACATAATTTATGATACAGAGAACCTTGTGTGTCTGTCTGGTGACATTTGCGTGAGGCGACGACGTAAATATTGTACAACTACCCACAATAGACGATTGTTATGACATTAGTGTATTAAGTGTGATCACGGATGATTTTTGTTACAATTTTTTTATAAAAATGTCGGCTGTTATTTTCTTCGTTATAGATCATTTTGGATTTTAGGATTTAGCTTTTTTATTTGTTTTAAATTTACGATGATCTGTTTTGTATAAAAAAAATCCTTACCATTGAAAAGTGAACAACAAAATTCCTTTGCAGTTACGTTTTAGATTAATTCTATTATAGGCTTACTAATCGCACCCGATCTGTTCTAATTAGTAAGTACTAACATAGGCTAAGTTATATTGTTACTGACACAATGGACCTGACTGTAATCTGATAAATAAATATAGGGGTTGGTATTTTATGCTCATTATTTTTAGGGTAGTTTTTCCGCCTTGCTATAAAACAAAATCAACCATAGACCGGTTAAAGAACTCATCCATTAACGCCATCATTCAATTTCTGCCAACTTGAATAGCTTGCCAGAAATAGAACGGTGTTTAACAAACGTTTAGCACTAAATACACCTAACGATTTGTGGTGCATACGGACCATAGTCTTCTAAGAAATGGAGTATGAGTAATATAGTAGTTATTAAAAATTCTTCTTAGCGAGTCGATGGCAATCTAAATTGTGTCGGCCCAGAACTGAGCTACTAGTTCGGCGCTTTCGGTAGCGTCCATCAGTTCCTGTAGTGAACAAACAGCAGGGCACGCAGGACACGATATTAAGTGTCCCATTGTTTGTGGAACAGCACCACATTTACACTCCAGGGCAGAATCATCAATGAATCTCCACCTGAGCCGATTTTCCTTGCTGCGGCCAACCTGGGTCCGGAGTCTATTTAAGTTATTCAAAATGATGAACATAATTTCACAAATGAATCAATTAGCGGTAAAACTGTACCACTAATTATTTTGGCGTAAAATGCGATTTCCGCCTTCACATAAAATGTTTTCTAGTACAAAATTTAGGTGTTAGAGCAGATCAAATGGATTTCATCGAATTGAGAGTGATCTTGATGAAATGCCGCTAATCTGATCGCAGTGGTGAATATATTCGACCTGCATTCGATCAAGCGTGGCTTTGGAACTACTATTGGTAAGGCTATATGGAAATGTAAATTCAGAAACTTTGTTCATCGAATTTGCTGAGCTCACGCTCAAATCCTGTATGCTTGAAGGTTGGTGAATTTTTTTTTATCAGCTGTAATTTTTTGTTTTATTAATAAATAAAAAAACTTCTCTATTTGAACCGGATTCGGTTAAGAATTATAAGGGTTTTTTTTTCACGGAACCCTAATTCTTTTTCTAAAATAAAAGTGTCCTAAGTTATACATCAACTATCTGCCAATGAAAGTCCTGTTAAAATTGATCTAGCCGATTCGGAGATTAGTTGGAACAAACAGACAGGACAGACAATTTTTTTTTAAATATAGTTACTTTATGCATTCAGTAGAAAACTATTATTTTGAAATTACAAACAGACACTTATTATATATATCCGCTTATTATACCAATTAATTTAACTAAATTATATTATCGTGCACTTCCATTCATCAAAAGATTAATCGACCCAGTCTTTCCCTGTTATTTATATACGAATATTAATAATTTCCTGCGTCTTATTATTTCCCATCAGACCGCTCTTCAAGAAAGACGGTTTTCCGTCATATTTCGGTTATAAATATCTTTTTAATACCCTGTATGAGTTTGTTTCGTATCTTTTGAAATAAGAGCCAGCTTAAAATGATGTGCCTTGATTGAATTTAAAGACAAATTGGAATATTCTCGGAATAACCTACGACTGAAAATTACTGTTTTATTAATAGAAATTGAGGGAATCATTTTTAAAAAAGAAACAATTTGTAATATTTGTAGTCATCACCAACATTTGCCTCGTAGTTTCTCAACTATGCTGGGGCTATATTATAATAGGAATTTTAATAAAATATTAATAATAGGGACCTAAGTTAAGGAAAATGTCGCGAGGAAAGTTTTAAGTATGAATGTGGATGGGTATAAGAGTAGAGGAAGACCAAAGAAACGATGGATGGACTGTATGAAGGATGATATGGCAAGAAAAGAGGTGTCTGATGAGATGACGAGTAATAGAGAAGTATGGAAGAAGAACACATGCTGCGCCAACACTAAATAAATTGGGATAAGGGCAGAAGAATTGTTGAAGGTTGATGACTTAAGTTCCAAATAATAACATGCCTATTATAGTCTCACTGCTGGGCAAAGGTTTCTTCACACAAAAAGGGATGAGCGTTGATCACAACAGATGCTCAAGACAGATGAAAAACACTAGTTTATTTTTAAACAATGTAGCAGATATTTTGTAAATCCCTACAATTACGAATTCACGGCCACACAATGACACTCCCAAAATCGAGATCGTACATCACCAATTTTATATACATACCACAACAATTATATAAATGTCGCAATAAATAACCATCAAACGCAACTAGTAGGTACATAAATACACGTTTTTATTACAAACACACTTGTCACGGAATCTCGGCTTTTTATCGTTCCTACATCGTATTTCTATCGTCGACAAATCGTAGGGGTATCTGGCGTTGATCCAAGGGTTCGATCGACGGTTATTGCAAACAATTATCGGTGAAAACATGCAGTGAACACCATAAATTGGATACAACGCAATTTATGACTGAACTTGGTGATTTTCAAAGTGATAAATGATGTTATTTAATATTTAAAGTTTTCATTTTTCACTGAGTTTTGAACTGATTTATTGAAATGATATTTTTCACGCTATTAAAATGTGATATGTTTGTCTTTAGATAGTTTTGGGTTCCTTATGGTTTGTAGTAAATATCTTTTTGTGGTTTTCAATGGTGTGCGTCACATTAAAAGTCAATATTTACAGGTTTGATAAATAATACTAATATAACTCTACTATACTAACTCTGAAATTTTGTTCTTTATTGAAAAGGGCTTTATGCCGAAAGATCAGTGTTTCAGAACTGTCATAATATCTTTTTTTTTACCATTATCACTAGAAACGGGATATTTACCATATTTACTGTTTGTTTTGTTTTTTTTACTATTTTTTAGTTTTTTTTTTTTATTATTTCGGCGCTGTCGGTATATCGGGAACTCAAAACAAACAGTAAACATGGTAAATATCCCGTTTCTAGTGTTAATGATAATGTTAGTGACCATGACAGTTTAAAAATTTATATCTTTTTTTTAGAGTACATACCTCATATCTTTAGTTTTTTTACTCATAAAAAGCTTTTTCGGCGCGAGGCGTGGGATTCACTCCCATCGTCAAAACAACTAAACATTCTCTCTTAAAGCTTGTATTTCCTGTTGTTTCCATATTTTCCTGATTGTTCGAAAGAAATCAACTACTGTAAAACAAAAAGACTTCCAAATCGAAGTAATAAAGATGCAAATACGAAAAACAAAGCAGAAAACTTTTATTTCTCACAAATCTGTAACCATCTTGATGTACAAAGCATCCCGCAAGTTCTATCGACCAATTGCAATATGTATCCAAAAATAGTCTTAAAGCCCAAAGTTATACGGGTGGAAATCGGGTCACATGTATGTATTTGCCTAAAATTTTCATAATTATGAGCTTTCCATTTACGAAGTCGAAAACTTTTCAATACAATTTCCATATGAAACAAGTAGTTCAAAGCAACGTTTTAAGTTTTAACTAGTTTAATCCAGTTTGGTCTGGTTTTTGCAGGTGAAAGCACTAAACGGTAGTAGGGTTTTTTTTTTGTTTTAAATTGCTTTTTACCTTTTCTTGTTTTTTGTACATACCGTTTTTTTTTTTTTGATGGCAGATTTAAATAAAAAGCGTTTTAGGTATTGTTTTTTTTTTTTAATTATTCACTAATAGTGATGGTTGATGGCAATAGGCTCGCCTCCTTATTATATGGGACTTAAAAATAACTGACGAAATGTGGGTGGACTTGTTTAGGTAAACCTCTGCCTAACCCTTCGGGGATTACAGGCGTGATGTTATGCAACTTAAAGTACGCTACAGAAGGCGGCCACGGACCGCAGAAGGTAACGACGTTGCAGACAGTTACCATAAGCTACACTGTCGCGAACTCATCAATTTCACAACTTCTCTCGCAAAAGTTATTTGTCAATCAATAAAATACATAATGTCTTATTTGGCCCCTGATAGTGATAGCCTCTGCACTTTCTAGTATGCCGTCGGTGGCCTCGTTCCTAGCCCGCAGCAGCAGACGGCAATGTCGCTATCTACGGAAGAAATGGCATAGAGTTTCATGCAAACCAATTGAATCGATGCGGTCTGCCTTTGCGAATGCGGTTCGCGGTCTGCAGTCGTCTTTGAAATTGAACCTTTATTCATTGTAGAGAATCAGAAAAATAGGTGCAACATTTTCATGTCATTTTCATGTTTTTGTCTGAATACTCTCGCCTAGCAAAAGATGCATTTTGCAGTAAAAACTTTTTTTTCTAGATCAAAAAAACAAAAATGCATTGAATTCAATTAGTAATAATACGAAGAAAATTGACAGCTAAAATGACCTTGATTTTCTCGTTTTAAAACACTTCCTATAATTGTTTATCGCAATGTTATAAATGAGCTTTTTTCTTGCCACCCTAAAAAAAAAACGTACGCCTTTGCGTACTTTTATTTTAATAATCCTTTGATTGTTTTTTCTTTGTGTCAGCCTTTTGAAACAATTGTTTTTTTTTTAATGATGTGTGTTATTTATCAGTGTTATGTAGATCACGTATTAGACAAAAAAATACAGTTTTTCTTTGAAAATACATTTTTGCTTTAAGAATTCTTCAGTGGGTACGATTAGTACTATTATTCAGCCCATTTATTTGTATAATGAATGCGACTGTCTTTTTTTAAAGAAAATATTTATGTTTCTTTCTTTGTTTTATGTCAAGGTTAATTCGGTATAATCAATCTTATTGTTTTAGTAAGACCACCCAGAATTTGAAAAAAAAAAAAACTTTTAATAAATAGATCTTGTTTTATACAGATGTTGATTTTTTGAGCTGGTTTTATGATTAAAATGATAATTATGCTATCTAGCTAGATCATGCAGGATATTTAAATTAACTAACTGTACCCTACTGCTTCACACAGGATATTAGAAACAATCCATAAAGTTTGTATAAATGAAAAATTGGTTAAACCCCCGACGATCTGCAAACGCCTGAACCCATTTTCATGAAACATAGCTAAGAACACTCTCAAACAAAAAAACTAAATCAAAATCAGTTCATCCGTTTGGGAGCTACGCTGCCACAGACAAACACACAGACACACAGATACACATCGTCTTTTTTGGTCGGCGGTTAAAAACATACCAAAAATGCATCAAAGTGCTACAGCAAGTTTTGGGTATCAGAAATTAGGTACTTATCTACTCTGCTGCCCTGAAATTTAGTCTGACTATTCAGCAAGAAAAGCCTTAAAGTTACAAAAAACTAAAACACATAAACCAGATAAGTATACATAAATTCGGAAGTCAACGCGAAGAAATTTCAATTAAATTTAAATGGAGGGGCTTTCAGGCTTGGCCGAGGAATTCGCCACGATAAATTAGGATAAACCCTCACGCTATTATCATTTAAGAGGGGTCGTAGAACCTTACACTGTGAGTAACTTATTTGAAAGATTGTTGGTTTGGGCTAGGATTTATTGGGAGGGTTATGAGACCAGTCTATATCCATTAGTTAGGTACTGAAATAGCTTTTAGTCTAATCTGATATAAGAAATAGCTAAGTTTTGCTTTGAACCCGTTTAGTTCATTTGTCTAACTTTTTTTTACACGAAATAGGATTGCGTTTAGTCGCAACTCGCCAAGGCTGATGCAGCCTAGGGTGGAGCATGCTTGTCTAGAAAAAACAGATTCACTCGACCTTATTTAGGCATTAAATCTTACGCATTTTGACAAATTAAAAGAGCTATGGAGCGAAGTATACTGGGTGTCAAACTTACGGACCGCATCAGAAACTCCATACTTCGCTCCAAAACTCAAATAGCTGATGCTGGCCTTACAACTGCTAGGTTGAAGTGGAACTGGGCTGGTCACGTCTGCCGCATTTCGGAGGAGCAATGGGCAAAAATTACCACACAGTGGATACCAAATAGCAGGAAACGACAACGCGGCAGGCCCAGAAGGAGATGGCGGGATCAACTGGACTCTTTCGCAAAGGATTGGCATACAATCGCACTACATCGCGAAATGTGGAAGGAGGGAAGGGAGGCCCTGCAGTGGGACAATTTAAGCTTATAATATAATAATATTTTTAAAATATTGTAAAATATATTGTGTTTAAACCACTACGTTTTGCTCCCAGCGACTAATGATTTTTACGCATATTATTTTGACCACTATTCCATCTTCTGCCGTCTTCTGTTCATGATTTATTGCATAGTTTCTAAATACAATATCGTGAAGGAAAACATCGAGAGGAAACTAGAAAGAACATTCTAGAACTGAAAATTCAAAGACATGTGGCACCCAGGACTCCCGTGGGTTAAGTTCCACTCCCTCTCACAGAGAGGAGGCCTGAGTCCCAGCTGTGGGACTTTCTAGGCTGATTATGTTAAGTGCTACTCAACTTACCCTCTTTGTCGTATAGTCTGAAGGCTTCTTTGAGTTCTTTCTGTAGTTTCTCATCGTCTTCTTGTAAGAAGTACACTGCGACGCGCACGAATGAGTCGAAGTTCAGCTTCCCACATGCTGGAAATAAAAATGGAATGTAATATTTGTAATTAAACCTTTCACATTTTTTTCTCTTAGGAATTCAAGATTTAATTTTGGTTTTTGTTTTAACGCACGTTTGAAATTGTCCTTTCATCCTTTGAATCCAAGATGCATTGTTGTGAGCACTTTTCAACGCATAGAAGTGTCACTATGTAGTATTTTCAAAGCTCGGTTAAATATTTTTTTGTTTTTCAATTTTTATTTTACCGGTAAAAAAACGTCCCGATAAACAGCGCCTGTACGAACGAAAGCTAATAGACTTGCCGTTCTTCTTAACTTGTCGATGGCAAATTTTCAATTAAATATATTTGGCACAAAATTCAGCTATAGAATCATAAAATCGTCAAGTGCGCAGGTGTCAGGGCATGCATCGCAAAATGGAAGGTGGGACATTGTCTGACACGCCGCACACGCGCTTGAGATCTGAGTCGTCATGAACCCCCATCTGAAGAGATGAGGGTTCATGGACGACTTCATCTTACTTGCTGATACAGACTCAATCTTGACTACAATCATACACCTCAATAATAAATCTGGATTAAGATCATTGTTTTCACCACAAATCTTGATGAATTGAACCAGCAGACAGTGCCACATCTGTTAAACCAATCATTTGTTAACTAATCCTCTGATTAAACCCAGTTATACCAATAAACCATCCATTATATCTAGCATACCGTTTAACGAGCCACAAACAAGACATGGACGTGGATCTGAAGATAATCCCTACTTCGCACTTGATCCGAGCTATTACGGCTTTAATGACGTCATTAAACGGCTGTTTGTGCATCGGTATCGAGGGGTTTAAGTGGTTACCGGTCATTACTAAAGTTACATCTTGAAGAGAGGAGTTCTGTGAGCCTGCAATGGGAGCATTGAGTGGGAGTGAGGTACGGTTTACGCAGTGGCTGAGAGATTGGCTGCTCCACTGCGTGTCGCGGGTTCGATCCTCGTTTTTTTTTAGCCTCTATTGTTCCACTCCTGGGCAAAGGTCTCCCCCAGTCTTTCCACTTCTCACGATGGTGTGCTTCTTCTCGCCAATTTGCGAGGAAGTAATCCAAGACGTCTCAGACGATCCTCATAAGGAACAAATATTTATATAACATATACACAGGAAGCTGTTTCTATTTTTCGAAAATGTCCTCTAATAACTGTTAAGGCTTATGTATCCTGCTTATGCGTGAGATGTTTCTTCAAAATCGGTTCAGTCATTTCGAAAAAAAAGGACGTAAGTCGTAAACGCTCTTAACTGGCTAAATGACTGTGTAATTGCTACAACACTCCATATACTCCAGTGACTGGATTATTTGATATTAATGCTTTAAGTTTCAGTTTGAGTTCAGTACGCAAGCAAATATTGCACTTTAAAGGCAAACCCGCACCCATTAGCATCTCACACTAAAATTAAGAGCATCTGAAGCAGTCTCTAATTACTTTTCTAATGGCTCTTCGTGATATTTCCAAAGTTAATCGTTGCCATAGCATATTAATTGCACTTTGTGCAAGACTGTTTTCATAACATTGTGACAGTAAGTTCTCATTATGGACGAGCTCGTGGCTAATCAATAACAGCTGCTCGGATCGATCTTCAGGTTAAGCCACCCTTGCCTAGGTTGGTCCGTGGATGGGCGACCACTCATACCATACCGAGTGTCCTCTATGCCTACGAAAGCACGTTAAGCCGTTGGTCTCGACTGTCGTTTGTAGATCTTTGATAGACGTTAAGTGGTCAGTGGCCCGAAAGTGTGACAACTAGTCTTACCAAGGGGTATCGTATTACCCTGTACTAACTGGGTTGTGGAGGTCACATAGGCAGTTGTTCCATGTAAAATACTGGTATTCAGCTGCATCTGGTTAGACTGGAAGCCTACCCCAAGACAGTTGGGATAAGAATATGGCTGTTATTATTTTGCCACGAGCTCCTCTCCAGGTACAACATTAAACCATTCCGTATAACAATATCAAGTAGAGTAAATATTGTTGGTTTAACAATTGTAAAAATAATGGCAGCTGGATCAAGGGCTTGATTCAGAAAGCGGTACTCCTGGACACGGCTCGTATAGGAGGTTCCTCTCTCTGGAGCTCTGACCGCCGGTAGCTTGGACCCTGTTCCCGATACCGGTGGGCTACAATTTTTTATATTTTTAAATGTTGTTATATTGTTTTTTCTTAAGAATATTTTAAAATGTAATTGATTTGTATAGAAATAAATAAAGGAAGTAAAAATAATAAATTCAAGGGTCGGGGTCACAGTTAAGATGATTTGTTGTAGCAACAAAATTCATCTTAACAAACACAATATCTCTCAAGATTTAGTCAAGATCTCTTGTAATCTTTTATAAGTAGGTATTTTTTGGAGAAAACCGCCGCTTGACCTTGAGTAGAGGATGATCCGGCTTTGTAGGTTCTGTTGTCAAATCAGAAAGTATTAGGGACTACACTCCTATGATTCTATACCCATTTTATTGAGAGTCTGGATACTGGATTTATGTCGCATTTCTAAAAGCCCCTGATATTAAAAACATTACATAACATCATGCCTGTAATCCCCGAAGGGTGCGGCAGAGGTGTATCTAGTAGTACAGCCACATTTCGCCAGTTACGTATTAAGTCCCATGTAATAGGGGGCGAGCCTATTGTCCACAACCGGGCACAAATCCAGACACCGTGGCTGCTATAGAGAAATTCGTGATGGAAATACCCAATAGCAATTTTCCCGACCCGGCATCGAACCCAGGACCTCATGCTCAGTAGTCGCGATTATTACCACTAAAGCAACGAGCCAGTTCAAGTCAATATAATACATGGGATTTAAATATAACTTAGGCCCTTTGAGGAACCCAGACAGACTTATAAAAAGGAGGAGGTTATACAAGGTGTTTTTTTTTATATTCCATAACTCTAGGGTATGAATGAGATCATATTAAAGTATCAACTGGTATTTAAGTTATTTTTCAATTATTATTTAGCATACAAAATAATTCGACAAAGTCACAATTAATGAATGTAAAACACCCTTACGTGAAATGTGACAACGTCGCTTTAAAGCTAAGAAAATATTTAAATATGAATGATTGGTTTGAATGAAAATTAATTATTCGTATTTTTATCAACTTAAATTAATTATGATTGATGATATTTTCGAAACTGTGCATTTTTGGACCTCGTATTCCAGGACTTTTTGTATTATTTCTACTTATAGAATATAACCCTAGAGTTAAGTGATGTAAAAAAAAACATCACGTATATCTTTTTTTTTTCACAATTTCATCCGCATACTTTGCACGCTAAACTCTGTCGTATACGCAGCACCTGACATCTATTTCCGTCGAGCACATGGCGTCTTCTAATTGAAGACACCATCTTGTCCGCTCGCAAATTGCCGTGACTCCGTAATTTACGCCAATGACAGTTGACGGGCAAAGTCGGGGAAGTAACCTCGTTAGAATTTTGTGTTTTAAAGAAAAGCGGAAAAAAGAAATTCTTTTCAGGAATGTTTTAAATGACATTAGAGTTTCCTACGCTGGAAGAAATGCATAAAACTAATTTACGTTGTCTTAGATAATTTGTAGTAGTGATTTAAGATTTATTTTAGAGGTCAACGTATTTGGCTTTCCGATTTTTTGGGCTTCAGGCACCGTTGCAGGCAAGTACAAAAAATTACCTATAAAAAAAAGGATAAAAATTTTGCTAGTAACAAAAACCACAGGCCACAGGTATACTGTTTTATAATTATATTTTCATATTTTAAACAACTCATTTACAAATGACACTGGTGGCCAACTAAAAACACTTCCAACAATAAATATTATAAAAATGAAAAACTGCTCACTTCACTACATGAAAACTTTTTTCGTAAAAAATAACGTCGTCAAAAACGTAATCAATTACACCAAATGGTTTATTAAAATCAACACTTTTGGAGTGACGACATGTTATGAACTTGCGATAATTCTTTAGAATTAAAGTGTGCTTTATGTCGTACACTGCAGTGCAGAAATACGTACGATTGTCAGCAGGAAATAAAAATGTCAGCGTGTTGGATAATCTGTGCGCTTGGCTTTGAAGGAAAACAGAACTATTTTCTGGACTTATCGTCGCCAGCACATAAACTTCGCTCTTTAGACGCGTTAAGGCGAGATTAACTGGGGTTATTTCTGTTGAAGTCATTGTCGACGCTGTTTTATGTTAGTCTTGTTAAAATAAACCGATCGTGGAGATTAAAATTGACGGTGAAATTGTTGTTTGGAGTTTTACTCCTCTGACGCAGTTCATGGTTAGATTGTGTTATGATGAGAGGTCCTTATGCCATAGTCCGTCGTAGCTAGAGTGCTACGATGTTGAATAGTTGGAAGTCTGCCTGACACAAACCCTCCTTGGGAATACTGGTTTGCACACTAATGCGGATGATCCAAGATGCTTAATTGTATACACCCGGTCTTGGGTCGGGATCTATAAACGTTTATCAGCTGGCTGTTTTTGTCTTTGTCTAATACTTGTAGTTTCACAGTTGTGTGAGTCTCAGGAATAATGTTAAGCCAATGTATAATGTATATGCTAAGTAACGTTACAGACCTCGGTCTTTAACTCAATTAGTCACCATTGACGAAACCCACGGAGTGAAGAAGGGGTGACAACACTCTAAACCTGGAACCACAGGGGCCACTTTACTTCTTCAATCAAAACTGCTGGAGTTTTCTACTCAATGTAAAAAACAAAAGACTGACCTTCAGCATCCTCGCTGTCCAGCATTTGGTCAAGTTCAAGGTCATCATAGTTGTGTACCATCGTGTTGAGTATCGTCCTGACCTTCTCCTTCTCGATGCGGCCTTGCTTCTCTGAGTCGAACATGCTGAACGCGCGCCTGAGCACTGTCGAGCAAAAAAATATGGGATTACATTTTTTTTTTAATATCGTTTTTTTTTAATTGTATAGATTTTTTTTTTATTTTTATAGAATTCGTTTGTTATTTTTATCAAGTAGGGCAAAAAAGTTGACTTTCAATAATTTTATACAGTTGGGTATACTTTTACCCATGTATTTACAACTATGTTGTGCCTATCATAACGGAAGCAAGTGAATCTTCAGATCTGACCCTACATTCAAAATCATTAATACATCAGAAATTTATTTAATTTAAAAAAAAAAAAATACTTTGGGCCAAGATGTATATTTGCCCTATTTTTAAACTTTTGTTTCTATCTTATCAATACAAAAAGGGAACCTGTCACAAACAAAGAGAAATTGAAACAGTCCGTTTTCAAACAGGACACCCAAAACAACCACAAATTAGTTATTGATTTCACCCCTTAAAAGTTAAGCGACAAAAGTTTCAATATTGAAAGCTTCTAAATATCAAACGCGCTTCGTGAAAATTGTCGATCCCTTTGCGTCAAAGGAAACGGTATTGATAGCTAAAAGGTACTAAGTACCGAAAGTAAGTAAGCGAGTTTAAGTACCTATATATTGCGAAAACTGTTTCGGGTTTATATTACAGCTAGCTGTTGCTCGCGACATTCGTCAGCGTCAAGTTATTTTCCCCGCTCCTATTGGGTAATAGCGTGATGTTATATAACCTATAGCCTTCCTCAATAAATGGACTATAAAAAACTAAAAGATTTTTTCAATTCGAACCAGTAGTTCCTGAGATTAGCGCGTTCAACCAAACAAACTCTTCAGCTTTATAATATTAGTTTAAATTAAGTATTAAGTATAAGAGGATCGCTTTTCTTTGAAAAACATAACTTTATGACAGAATGTTGCTTTTAATCTTGACTATAGCAAAGACCGTAGTAAAAGACCTTTTATTAATTAAACTAAGATATTTTTAATAGTAACATAGGTGAAAAAATGTCGAGAATTAAAATTCAAAGTAAGTATCCCGCTAGTTGTGGCTTAAAACGTTTTACGAACCTAACCCCCGACCCGGCTTTGGCATTGTAAAGCCGAAACAATTTTAAAGCAAAATGTTTTTGGTTTACACTGTTGGCCGTAAAAAACTATGAAGTAGCAGAAAGTGGATTTTTTTTTTTATATTAAAGTGACTTAGCGCTGTAATATTATGAATTTGGGCTCCATAAAGGATAAAATATGTTTGTTAGTCATTTAAATACGCACCTCTGTAGGTCTCTTACATTCAACGATATTAGCATTTTATTGAACATACCCTACTTCAGCCAATTTAAAAAATAAAATGGCAGCCTTTCGCGGGTGTTGAGTTACGAGTATTTATAAAAGTAAATTGTCGATAGAAATAAGCATATAATATGCCCTTAAAGAATCGGTAAACGTTATAAAAACACATTGTATACATTCAGCTATAGCATTTTGTAAAAACAAATAAAACATTCCATTTGGAAAGCATTTCTGCTCTATACTTACAAATAAAATCCATCAGCCCTCATGACACATTTGATTTAAACAAGTTTAAGAATATAGATATTGACCTATTTATCATTTTTTACCACAACTCATTCAATTTATCACTGCTAATGTAACACAAATATTACTCCGACGATTGCAAGTAACTTTATTTACCAAAATATATTGGCGTTTAACTTAATTTCGTTGAAATACGATATATTATTGGATCGTGTGAAAAACATTTATGATAAAAAAAAAACAAGATGGATGGCGGTAGTACCACCGCGGACAACGGTGGTTGACCACTTTTCACACTTATATCCTGAATAATAAGGTTGAAAACTGGTGAAAAATCGTTGTGCGTATACGTAGGTACGTAATAGTGGCCACCAGTGTACAGAGAATGAGTTATGTCAAGAGCGGATTAAAATTGATTGCTAGCGGTCCCAAAAATCTAGTTTACGTGTTCATAAAACTGAATTGTTAGGTTAGAAAATACTGACTAAAAGCCGTAGGGTTTACCTGCCGAATAACCGTTATTGAGGGGTTTTTATGCAGATTTCTCGATTTAACAAAAGCACTGGATTCTGATTTACTTTTCAAACACTTTCATGTACTTACTGACCTACCATAGATGATGCAGATAGTTAATTTAAAACTACTATTATAAATGCGAAGGTTTTTGAGGATGTATAATTTTTGTTAATCTTTCACGAATAAACTGCTGACCGGATTTGGACGAAATTTAGCTCGAGATAGTTTATAGCCTGGATAAACACATAGGGTACTCATATCCCGATAGTTTGATTCCGTGGGACGATTACCGAACTCCACGAGGGAGAAGCCGCTGGCAAAGCTAGTTTAAACTTAAATAATATCCTCCTAGATCTGATTGGCAGTGGAGGTCAGATAGGCAGTCGCTCCATGTAAAATAATGGTATTCAGCTGCATCCGGTTAGACTGGAAGCCGACCACAACATAGTTGGGAAAAGGCTAGGCAGATGATGATGATCCTCCTAGATCTGATAAGCCGCATCAAATTAGTCATTTTCACTTTCTTGTTGGCACTTTGATCAGTATCAAAATGATTTATTTATAAATAATGATTAAGTTTGTATAAACTGAAACCCATCACCTACCCCTCAAAAACAACCCTAAACAAACTTCTCATAAGGTTCACGTTTACATAAAACAAGTTCATCAACGATACGCCTAAAGTTATCATCATTAACCAGTTTACAACCCCTAATGCGCCACCCCTGGCCGTACCCTTATCAACCGTTCGGCAATCAAGAGTCAATCAGGGGTCGCAAACTGATGGCGTCGACTCAACTTGGTTTATGATATAAACAAGTTAATATCGGCTGGAGTAATATGGTGATGGTAACTTCAATTAAATAGTAATAAAGGGTGTAAAAAGACCCTTAACGAAGCCGAAAGGTACTTGTTCTCCCCGTCATTGCGATAATTTTTTTGTTCTAGACCATACCTGGGAACCTTCTAGTTTCGGAGATATTGGGGGTCAAAGTTCCAACTTTTTTACAAGATTTTTTTTAAATACATGTTTTTAATGTAAGATTTTTACTTTAAACACCTTCACGACGCTAGTACTATTCAATCCATCCATCAGCACAATGTTTTGAGTACGTTACATTGAGTTTTACCGTAAAACGTGATTTTTCACCCTAAAAAAAAAAAACGTTTCCCAGCAATAATTTTTGCGTAAAGTTACTTAGTTTGATGTACAGAATGCCTGGTTGACGGCTTGGTGAAGGGTCTGTTTACACCCCGTATTTAAAATACTTTTTGCAACAATTGAAGGTAAACTCACTCTTGTTCAGGTTACAAAAAATCGAAGACAGTCAAGCTGTTTACGAATTATTTTTTATCATAAACACTAGGAACGGGATATTTACCATGTTCACTGTTTGTTCCCAATATTTCGGCGCTTTTACATGGTAAATAACCCGTTTCTAGTGTTAGCGAGTGACTATGAAAATTTATAATTATTTTTAAATTTGTTCTTTGTCAGAAAGCAAATCACAGCAATTTTGGTTTTGGTCTTTTGACTGACCTTTCAGAAACTGGGTTTGAGGGTGTCCCACCACAATCGTCATCAATATTACCCAACTTATCACATTAAAGAAACCAGGTGAATAATCAATAAATTGTTATGAAAAAAGAAAACCGACTTTAAAAAAAAAACAAAAAAGTAGAAAAAAACTTTAAGTTTCGAAAGTTGTTGACTTTTGTTTGTTTCAAGAATAATGTAAATCGGCCAAGTAATCACGGAGAAATCGGTGTGATACATTCTTCTTTATTTCTTCTTCGTTATCGTATGGTAAGTGTCTAACCTGGTGTCAGAGTTTTTATGCCGCCCATGGTGCTCTGACTTGGCTTTACATGCCGTCAAGAAATATATCTCAGTCATGCTGATTTCCTCACGATTTTTTGATCACCAAAGCAAATAATATTATATATTACGCAAATGTAAATCGGAGGTGCCCGTGCCTTGGGTTTGAACTCGAGACCTATGACTTGGCAGTCCGACGGGAACACCACTACGCTATCCCTGCTGCAAATACATACACTCGAACATTGAAATTCCTTCTTTTTGAAGTCGGTTAAAAATGTTTTTTCTGCTCAAATAAGGCGCCCATTATGAGACAACTCAAAACACCTCTACATAACTTCTGCTGCGTTTGTGTGTAAGTATATTCCGCCGCTTTCTTATTATAGGCCGGATATAAGAACGTTCAAGTGAAGAATCTAAGAACCTAGTTTAGCCCGAGTCATAACTCTTCCATTTTCGCTCTTCGCTAAATGTATAATAAATCATTGACATTATGTAGTTTCATCTTCGAATATTTTTGTGTAGCTTTGTTCACATAAGACGAGAACACACAGATATAATAGGCAATGGGGTCCTCAAATTTTTTTTCACAACTAATATAACGTAACATCATTCATGTAATGTCAAAAGGGTTGGGCAGAGGTATACCTACCTAATAGTACACCCACATTTGCTAGTTTTGTTTTATGTTTGTGTATAAGACCCATGTAATAGTGGGCGAGCCTATTGCCATCAACCGATCACAAATCCAGACTCCAGGGCTGCTTCTGAGAAATTCCTGATGGAAAAACCCAATAACACTATGCCCGACCAGGGAATTGAACCCAGGATCTCATACTCAGCAGTAGCGCTTTCGACCACTAGACCAACGAGGCAAATCTTCAGACAGCAAAATCCTTTTACATCAAAAAAACCTAAGAACATGTCTTGCATTAAAAATGCCGCTGTCCCAACATAATCACAAGGCAATTAAGCGCTGCAGCAAAATTAATAGCTGTACGCTGTGCGCTGCATACCCAAAACAAAACGGCGCTGACGTTAACATTAAGCCGTCTATTCAGTAGGCGATAAATGTTGGCAATATAAGCCTTTAATGGAGCTGTTTAACAATGGACTACGTTCAGTTTCTTCAGAAACATAGCCTTGATGCTTATTGTAATTACTTGGCAGAAAACGTCTCAATAGAAGCAGTTGCAAGGTGTAGGTACAAGAGATGGTGTGATCATTCTCCTGCCCTTGTGCTAATTTATTTGCGGTCGCCGCAGCATGTCTTCTTCTCCCTTATTTCTCGTCACCCGATCTCATCAAACATCTTCTTGATTGTCATATCGACCTTCACACAGTCCATCCATCGTTTCCTTGGTCTTTCTCAACTCTCATAGCCATCAACATTCATACTCAAAATTTGCCTCACGACGTTTTACTCACTTTTCCGCATCAAGATGTACAAGAGTAAATCCCTAAAGTAGAAGACACAAAACTTCTCCTGAAAGTAAAAGTATCGAAACGTATCATGACGCAAAACTTCACCCCTCTAGTCCCCAAAAGGTTAGGCAGTTATATCCAAGGAGGCGAAAATCCCAACAAGTTAAAATAGACCAGAAGACTGGATTGGGGATCGAAGTCATCATCATTCACAACCTCACTTCACCCACTGCTGGGTATAGGCCTCTCTTTGCTTGTGCCAAGCGCCATGTTCTTGTGCCTTCCTCATCCAGGATATCAACAATGTCATCTGCCCACCTCGCCGCTGGACGACCAGCACTTCTCTTTCCAGTCCTTGCACGCCACTCGGTCACAGCTCACCTTGTTAGGTGTCTTGCCCAACTCGAATCGAGTTCCATAACTCGATTTCCAATATCGAAGACCTTCGTACGTCTCCGGATTTAGAACTCGATCTAGTAGTTTTATGCCGATGCCCGCTCCATGGCTCTCTGTGCTAGTCCGAGTCTGTACACAGTCTCCTGTATGAGCGTCCACGTCTCAGCACCGTACGTCATGGCCCACCATGATTATAGAGACGTGTCTTCAGGCAGTGTGGAATTTGCTGAATGCAGCCTACCCAAGCTAGATTCTTCTCGATATCTCGTTCTTCATCTTTTATATAAATTAGCTGCCATTTTAGGTACTTATTTGAAGGGTTGGAAAAGCTACACAGAAAAAAAATCTGCACGAAAAGATTCAAATTACCAACTATACCGCACTTAAATCCACGGATTACTCTTCACAATGGACAAAGAGGTATTTCAATTTAACATTCTAAAGACGTGGATTTTAATCCGACATTGTTGAACACAGCTGTCATTTTGAAAAGGCTTGCAAAGATATTGTCTCATTCAACGGCGCATCATTGTTCTCATGTTATAAAAGATCACCAAGAAAGTGACATCTTTTATCTTTGAATGAAAGAAAGGGGACCTCTCTATTTATTAGACGCTTTTTCTATCATCTTGAAGTTTTTAAAACTCTATTTTAAGTAGGTAGGTTTCTTTTTTTTTGTTAATTTCGGTCTCGTAAATGGTTTTTCCAAGTTTGAGGTTGTATTTAGGAACTTATTTTCGGAAAGAAAATCTTGTTACCAAGAATTTGTTGTAAGCCGAGATCTATAATCCTACTTACCACGTAATCTAAGCAATATTACCGTCACGCATTCTCCGGTCCAATTTATTTGGGGTTTATTCCCGTCACTATCAAACTAAAAGTGACAAGCTCGCTCATAGCTAAATAATATCATACACTCATACAGGGGTCTATCTTCAAGTTAAAGCAGTGCTTGCTGAGGTCGGCCCGTGGATGGGTGATCATCTATTACATACCGGGTCCCCTCCGTGCCTCGGATAGCACGTTTAGCCGTTGGTCCTGACTGCCATTTGTAGATCTTTGACAGTCGCTACGAGTAGCCTGAAAGTCACAAGTGAAGTGACAATCTATCTTAGCAAACAGAAACTTATTACTTAGTAGCTGGGTTATGGAGGTCAGATAGGCAGCCGTTCTATGTAAAATACTTCAGCTTTTATCTTAATTGGGCCTACTTTTGATCTCAATCTTGTCCTGAGGATAGAGTTGAGATCGACGACAAAATGAGCTAACCCAAAAGAAGCCTTTTAATTCACCGTCGCGTCGGAACACCGACATAAGCAGGGAATTCCACTCTTTGGCTATGCGCATATCCGGTTATACTTTTTTTTTTTTTTTTTTACGGATTGGAAATCATCAAATGACTTCTCCCGCTCTGGGTGGAGTGAGAGGGAGTGTCAGACTCTTACTGACTAAAACCCATCCATGTTCCTTCATTGCCCTTTGTGTTCCAGGGCCACGGTATCTCTTTCGAACAGTCCCGCAGCATCCGGTTATACTTGAAGATAACCTGATCTGAAGATGACTGCCAAACTAAAAGTACTAGATACAGGAATATGCCTAAGTCAAACCACGTGACAAGAAAAGTTTATTTTGATCTATCTGCCCCACGAGAAAAAGGTGCGAGTTTCAATATAAACACTATATCTGTGTATAAATAGACGGCCACCATAAAAATAATTGTTCTGACTCACACACACAATATTATTGTTTAGTTCAGATTCTTAAACTGACACGTGCTGAAAACTGCAGCTAACCTACCTTGTATACCAAGTTTTTATTTCGTTTAATATTTCTACATGTGTAAAAATACTGAACTCGTGGCTATATCACAGCAGCCGCATGGGATGGATGGATTACCGAGGTAAGTCCGTGAATGGGTGACCGTCCATTAACAAAACTCCTGCGTGCCTCGATTATATGTAAAACTGTCGGTCCTTGCTGTTATTTGTCAGTATTTTGTGGGTAGTCAGAAAAGCCTTACAGCCAGTCTTACTAAGGGGTGTTGTATTACCCAGTACATGGGTTGTTGAAGTCAGATATGAGGTAGTATTTACATGTAACATACTACCCACCCTATCCTATCTGGCCCTAGCACGAGCCCACGGTGTACGTAACATAAATGCGTCGATTTTAAAATTAAAAATACCCCTTTCACAAATAATCTTATTACTATTATAACCGCAAAAGTTTGTGAGGATGTATGGATGTTTGTTCCTCTTTCACGCAAAAATGGTTAAACGGATTTAGGTGAAATTTGGCACACAGATACTTTATAACCTGGATTAACATATAGGATACTTTTCATCCTGGTAGTGTGATACCGTGGAATAATTACCGAACTCAGTGCGGGCGAAGCCGCGGCCATCAGCTAGTATTTTCATAATTTTATGAATGTATTTATATCTATAGATGTTATTGATTGTATCATTAATACAGAAAACGGGATATTTACCATGTTTTTTTTTTTTTTTTTAGTAGCCTGTACTGTCCCTCTGCTGGGCAAAGGCCTCCCCCAATTCCTTCCATGTGCTCTTTTCTTGTGCCACCTCGAACCGGCCCTCGCGGTAACCGTCCAGATCGTCTCGCCACCTCTTTCTGGGCCGGCCTCGGCGGCGCCGTCCGTCTTCCGGCAACCATCGCGTGGAGACTTTTGCCCAGCGGTCATTGTGCATGCGGCTAACGTGACCCGCCCAATCCCATTTTAGCCTAGCAGCCTTCTTGCCGACGTCTACTATGCCAGTTTTGGAACGCTGCGTGGTGTTACGAACCCTGTCCTGTTTTTTGACACCCAGAATGCTGCGTTTACTATTTGTTATTTTATGAGTGTAGTGGTAATGATCATGTCCGTTTAAAAACTTGTTACTGATTGTGCTTGTTGCAAACAATTTAACTAAAATGCTATAATCGACGTATTGACGTTACGTTTACACCGCGTGCTCGCGTTAGGTCCTTTGGTATTCAGCTACATTCAGTGAGACTGGAAGCCGTCCCCAACATAGTTCAGAAAAGACCATTCAGATGATGATACAAAGACAATGTTTCTACATTTTACTTCGTACATTTTATATTTTATATTGAAACGCGTTCCGACGACAGCTTGCACGTTACAACGGAGACAAATAAAGAAGGGAAAAAACTTTTTGTCTGAAAGATAATATAAAATTGCAAAGTTTTTACTATCTCGGATCTTCTTTAGAAGTTTCTGAACTTTTGTGTAAAGATACGGGTTGACAATGTTCCCAAAACGCACACGTATGATAGCAACAATTTAAATAAGTGCTGAAGTTTTTTTTTTCGTTTTATTTTTGGTAATAAAAGTACATAACACCGCTTTTTATTATTTTTACAGCTTCATTTTACACGGAGTAAGCTTCATATAGAATTGTCCTTTAAATAAAATACTTTTTAACGTTATCCTAACGGCCAAGAAAAACACTTTCCTAATTCAAAATTCGAATTAAGACTTCACGGCCAGCATTCGGTTTTCATAAATTAATGTAACTTATCGATTGATGCAGGTTCCATTTTAAATTTCAAAATAAACATATGGTAACATCATGCCTGTTATCCCTGAAGGGTTAGGCAGAGGTGTACCAAAAAGTACACCCACATTTCACCAGTTATGATTAAGACGCATATAATAGGGAGCGAGTCTATTGCCATCATCCGAGCGCGAATCTAGACTCCGTGGCTGTTACTAAGAAATGCCTGATGGAAAAATCCAATAACACTTTGCCCAACCTGGGAATCGAACCCACGACCTCATGCGCAGTAGTCGAGTTTGCGACATTAAATCATCAAATATAATAATTACCTTACTTATTACCTTACTAATTGCTTAATCTATGGACGTCATATTCTCAAAAGTCACATTCTTAGCTAGGCTGTATGCATGGTTTTCATAGCCTACAAAATAATCCACAAAATGGCGCTGAGAGCAGGCGGCTTTGCAATTTACCTCCAACGTTCAGTTTTGCATTTTATGCTCCCAGAGAAATGAAATTTCAATTCGGATGGAATATTTTTATGGCAGAATCTTTGTATGTTGCTTCTGATATCTATAATATTTTAGCCGTTCTTCCTTTCACGTAAAAATAATGGTAAGACTATTTTAAACACCGTAGTTTTTTTAAATAATTACAGTGGTATTTTAAGACAAAATAAGTAAGACTTAAAAATCGTCCAGAAACTAATTAATTAAATAACTCAAAAACAATAATGGTTGAACTAAATACATCAGTTTGATATAAGTTCTTGCTAAAACACCATTGACCCGCACAATTCGGGTTATTAACGATCTTCACGTCAAGATCGATATATTTACATGCTTTTTGAGAGAATTCGCAAAATTTCTGTTGTTTATTGTATGCTATATATTGTAGATTAAAGTAGGTTAAATGTTGTTTTTTTTATATTTTAAATATTGTGTTTTTATAGTTAGGGAACTTAGAATAGAAGCTATGATTATTATATTATTATAAGTATGTACTACTAGTTTTTTACGTTTTTCATAGTTTTATATTGTAAAAAAGCTAATTTTAAGACCGCGCTATCGCATTAGATTTAAATATTGATAAAATACTTACTAATGATTTGTCCATCATCTCTTTGATCTTTTCTTCGGCTCTGTAACGCATTACATACATTAACTTCAATATTACAAAATACTAAACTAAATAAATATAAAATTAAAAAATACTACACAATTTATAAAAATTAACAATGGAAAAACTCGGCTCGACAAAAAAAACACACCATTTTGGAATTATTAAATGTCAATTGGAACTATTCAAAAATTCAAAAATAAGCGGGCTCTAGCCAAGGCGCGCGCGGCATTTACACTAAACTGGCCGTTTAGAAACACGTTCGAAATTTAAACGAGGTGTTACGGGCACAATGCTTGTACGGGACAATTTTACTTGGTCGACGTGGTCTTGTAGCGGCGGCCTAGAATGTATTTTGGGTACAATATTTTGATTGGAAGGAAAATATATTTAGTACCTAGTATTTTTACACGAACACGGTGTCAAATTATTACACTTGCATGGTATTCAAATTTCAATTAAAAAAAAAAAAACATTTTTTTCAAAAATAAACGTCAGCAACTATTGAATCCATAATATACTAAAAATCCTCCTGAAAAACTTACTCACAGCAAACTAAGCTTAAAATATAATTTGCACCTAATACCATAAGAGCAAAATAGGATTACTCGAAGGTAATCGCATTTGCCACTCTCATTTCACAGATGCAAACAGAGTGTGAACACCTCCATTTAGACAGAATTTCCCTAGATGTTTAAATTCTGTAGGTACCTTCCTTCTCCCGTTTTCACGCCAGGTAAATCGAAAATCTGAGCGGGGACTACGATTTTAATACGGTTGACTCGTTATTTTGTTGAGGGATGACGAAATAGAGTTTGTTTCTTGTCAATTGGAAAGTAAAGAGCAAAGGTACGTTTCTCTTTTTTTTTAAAGGTGCTATTTCATTTTTTCGCTGTTATTCGAACGGCAAACTGTTGTTCTTGTTTTAAATGTGGCTGTTATTGTCTATTTACAGTCCAGGGGACACAGGCTTTTGAGAGCAGTGGTGATGAAATAAATTACATAAAGGAACAGCTGTTGAAATTTGAAAACTTATTTCACTAGTGCTTCTGTCGACATGTATGTTTTAAGATTTTTGGTCCCTTAGTATACGACGGCGACAATTAAGTAACAGAAAGATGATGTCCAAAAAATGACCCAGAATCGACAGAAATGAACTGTGTACCAATGGATTGGCATTTAAATATAATATAATGTTGCCAAAGCGGCAACCCTGAAATCGTTGTAGTATAGGAGCTAAGAGCAAAATAAAATAAGTAAAAAATTCTTTTTTTTTATGTTTTTTTTTTATTTTTATTTGGCCAGGATAGATACTACAATCGTTATAGTACTGTGTGTATTATTGGTAATTCTGTAGCTAAGGATTGCAAATAAAAAAATACACAGTTGCTACTGGCTATTATGCGCGGGCGCGGCGCGGCGGACGGGGTGACGTGGGGGGCGGGGCGGTGTGGCAGGCAGGTAACGACTAACGACCATATCCAGGCATATTTTTTTTTTATCCATAATTACCAATAACACACAATACGTTGATTGTAGTATCTATGAGCGAACAAAAATAAGTATAAAAGTTAGAGTATTTCTTTTGCTTGTACATTCATGTGTAACACAAGTTATTGTGGATTAGAATGTCGTTGTTGTTATAGGAAATATCATTAGAACTTATCACAATAAGACTTACATTATGAAAATAAATGATTAACAACGATATTCTCACCCACAACATGGCTCTTAGCTCCTATACTATACCAATTATTTTTATATTTGCAATCTTTAGTCACAGAATTACCAATAATACACACAGTACTGTAACGATTGTAGTATGTATGGGCCAAAAGAAAAAAAATATACAAAAAACAGAGTGTTTGTTATGTTGTGATTTAATATGATGTTGTTATAATGTTGCTGTTGCTTGTGAAATGTGTTGATGATAATTATCACAAGTGATACAACATCAAAACAACGTCATATTAAGCCACAACATGACGTAAACTTATTTTATTATTGTTTTAAATGAATTTTTTATTTTTTTTTATTTTGCTCCTAGCTCCTATACTATAACGATTTCAGGGTTGCCCCCTTGGTAACATTATATTATATTTCAATGTCAATCCACTGGTATACATTTCATTCCTGTCGATTCTGGGTTTTTGGTCCATACATTTTTGGACATGTCCTTTATATGACATGTTAAGCTCTTGCAAAAAGTAAGATGTATCATACTGGTTTTGTCTAAATTGCATCATAAATTCAATAGTCAAGAAAATGCCGAGTTAATGTAAAATTATATATGGAAATAAAGCAATAAAATCAATGCTGTTATAGAGCCATACTAAAAGGTAAGTAATTTAATGCAATTGGATGGGAAGTGCCAATGTGTTCGATATAGTGAATGAAAAATCACACCTGTGTTATCGTCACCACACCTATTCACAAAATGTTAGAGCTCAGATAAAAACATGAATTCGCGCTAAACATAATGCATCTCTGCTGAAAAATTGAAGTTGTGTAGTTTTTTTTTCAAATAATTACTACAAATATTGTCAGAATTCTCGACATAAATATCTTTAAAGCACAGCCACACAGTCGGAAGAATAATTGCGTTCGCAAAAAAACTAGACACCATTTACCTAAATATTTATGTTCTCGCATTATTATTGAATAAATCTAGAATTTTATTTTACGTAATTTATTGTTTCGTTTCATCTTGTGGCCTATTTGTGATTACTATTATTTAAATTAGGTTTTTGCTTGTGATTTTATTTATTATGTGTGATGATTTTCATTTTTACGTTAAATTGTCTAGTATTTTTGCAATTGAGAGAATTAAAATAAAGACATTTTAAAGGAGATGCTTGTCAAGATTTCAGAAATATTCTAGTATATACTTTATCTTTTAGCTATACTGGGACCATAACAATATAACAGGCTTTAAAAACGTTAAATTATATAGAAAGGATTAAAAAAAAATATTAATTCAAACCACGCTTTCATGACTTCTAAAGTTGCCATTAGTAGCATTTGAATATTCATAAAAATTTCATCAAGCGCAAAATTGCATTGGCTGAAAATATTTACGAGGTACCTTTTTTGAAGTGAGAAATATGTTTTTAATATAATCCCAAGACGACGTCTAACTCCCACAATTAGGAGCGACTCTTAATTAAAACAGAATGAACTCATTATCCAGTTAATTTCTTACATTACTTTTATCTAAACTTTTACAAGGGTTCAATGAACGTAGATAGGTACGTAACGAACACCTTTCTTAACTGCTTACTATATTTTTTAATTCTGTATGTTGTGTGTGTGTACTAAAAACAGCGTAGGTACTTTCCGCTTATATTTTACCTTTGACAGAAAATATAGTTCACTGTGATTTTGACAGTGGTTCCTACGTTGTTAAGGGTCGTCTTTAAATCACGTGAGGTTCCTACAGGAAGGGAGGGGGTCTGAAAAAAATCACGATGGGGGGAGGATAGGATAGAGTACCACCATGTAAAAACCTGAGCAAGTTAATTTGTGCCCAATTATCCTAAAAAGCTCTCTGATCTTTTCAATTATAAAGAAATACACGTGATGCTGGTGGCTTTTAATTTCGCGACGTATCACCAAGGGGCAGAGAGGGTATAATATTGGCCTAAAATCGTCACGTTATTAAAGGATGACCCCGATTCGTACACATACATAGAAACATACTTATACATTAAATTGGTACCTACAACATCTGATGTAATATCCATTGTACTGCAATTAGATGTATAAATCAAGTTGCACTTGCAATATTTTTGTTGGGACTGGCACAGATTCTTCTTTGCTACATTTGCAGTTTTGCATAATTAATGTCATAACTTACAGTCTTACCCGTACTCGGAATACTAAGATTAAAATCGCAATACCAAACAGGTTTATGAAAAGAAAAACAATCACTTTCTTTAAAGTCACAAGGAAAAATGACAAAGAAATCTTAGCGTTAAATTAACCCTCTTGACGAAAAAAAATCCAAGGAATAAATACCTTTTGAAAGAAGATGAATGGCCGTTATCACAACAGGGATTTAGGAAGAATCTTCGCGGGAATAAAAGGCAAGCAAGCCAATCATCGCTTTTACAACGGTCCATAAGCCAATACCCCTTGAGAATTACGCGATTCCCTGAAAATAACACTTGAGAATGTTTCTGAGAAGATCAGAGTTTTACTTTATTGTACGAAGAGAAAATGCGATATAAAACTGGAAGAAAAGTGTGGAACCGAATGAATTTTCCGGTTATAATTTTATATTTCATCGTAATTTATAAATTTAGCTCTCCTAATAATTTTGCCTTATTTGTTACCAGGCAGTGACCACCAATTTAGGGGTATCGATCCACAGTGACCGTATTTATTATCCGTAATTAGTAGTAGATTTAGCCCTCATAATAAAGAAAACTTATAACGGAAGCGGGGTGAGCTGGACTCATTCTTAAAGGATTGGCCTATAATCGCACTAGATCGCGAAATGTGACCAATAGCCTAATAGCAAAGAGCCTCGACGAACATCTGTAATCAGACGAAAATCTGTAAGTGTAAAGAAAATGAATAAAGGAACAACAGACCAAACCAATAGTAATAATTCAACCTTACGTAATAATTATGACAAAGTACATCTTTACCCAGCATAATCCTATAACTTTCGTATTCAGCTCATAAGCGGTTTAAATCATTGCTATAATGATAAGGGTGACAGGCTTCATGTAAGCCGTTTAATTTATGCATAGACTTGACTGTCTACCCGTGATCCCTCGATGCTCAGTTCGGAATCGTTTGACTTGGCTATGTAACGTTCATTAGCATATCCGAAATTTTCATCCCTTGGGATTTTATGATCCTTAGAATTAACAATGTTCGTGTAATTTGTTTGTGGAAGTTTTAAATGGGATAGAACAAAAGAGTTTGTACTTTAAAAAAATGTTTTTATTATATTTATGAGAGACGAGAAAACTAAACAATGCTGATTCAACACATAAAGCTGTTTTACATCCGTAACCTCTCTAATCCAGGTCCAGTTGAAAACCAGCGTCAGGCACTAGCTGCCCATCATTTTGCTGAACTGGCCCTATTTGGTGCAGCCGTGAGGCACACAGTGTTAAATTTTTTTGTTTTAGTTTTAAGTTTTTTTTATTTTTTGTCTTGTATTATTTTTGTTTTATAAAGGGTGTAAAAAGACCCTTAACGAAGCCGAAAGGTACTTGTTCTCCCCGTTATTGCGATCATTTTTTTGTTCTAGACCTTACCTGGGAACCTTCTAGTTACGGAGATATTGGGGGTCAAAGTTTAAATACATGTTTCTAATGTATTTTTTTTACTTTAAACACCTTCACGACCCCCGTATTACTCAATCCATCCATCAGCACAATGTTTTGAGTCCGTTACATTGAGTTTTACCGTAAAATGTAATTTTTCACCCCAAAAAAAAAAGTCGTTTCCCAGCAATAATTTTTGCGTAAAGTTACTTAGTTTGATGTACAGAATGCTTGGTTGACGGCTTCGTGAAGGTCTGTTTACACCCCGTATTGTGTGCACTTGTGGCATGTGCCAAATAAATGTATTTTCTTTCTTTCTTTTTTTTCCTAAAATTAAAAATAATTCAGCATTATAGTAAATATACCAGATTCCCATCCAAACTTCAACCTTTTATAACCGACTCTAAAACAAAAATAAAATAAATAATTTTATGTATATCTGTAAAATATTGTTCCAGCACACCTTGAATAAATAATATTACAACGCCACCGCTGAGACAAAGTCACTGCGTCCAGATTTATACTTTTTGCTGAAGTTTTATAGTTAGTTTCGAGTAGGCTTGTCTCGCCTACAAACTATTGTCGACGAACGTTTATGACACCACAAATTAAATGGTATACGACTTTTTTTTATAAAAAAATCGGCCAAATGCGAGTTGGAGTCACACACGAAGGATTCCGTACCACGACACTATTGTTTTTATACATTTTATTATAAAACACTTTTCTTTTATGAGGATCCCTTTATTTTTTATTATTGGTTGATAAAGAGGGAATAGTAATAATGATACACTCTCTGAATATTTCAAGTGACTATTCCTCAACTAGTTTGTAAAAAAATACTTATAAAAGTGTTTTAAATAACTTTTGTTACGAAATTAAATAATATAATTTCAAATCAATACGGTTCAAGCGGTTCAGCCCCGAGACAGACAGATGGACAGATAGCAAAGCCTTAATAAAATAAGGTCCGTTAGCATCGTTTGGGTACGGAACCCTAAAAAGTAATAATAGCTGGTTTTTCGGGTACGGGAAATATGATTGTGACATTTTTAATTTATAATAAGGAAGTCAACAGCTAAGTTACACGTGGATTTCTATTTTTCTGGATTTTTTCGTGAAGGTTGCGTTCTCAATAATATGGAATAAATAGGGCAGTATGTCAGTGTGCTAAAAAAGCACTCGTTGAAGTAGCTAAGTTTTCTTTTGCAAACTACTTTTAATCCATGGATTTTTCTTGCCCGTTCTTCTCCATAGAGATCTACGTTTTGAAATGGGCAACTTTCTGGCTAATTTATCGACTCGACGATTCAAGAGTGCCTAAATGGGGTGGTGCCAATAGTTAATGCTTTTGATTTGAGCTTCACTAGAGAGCTAGCATAAGATCCTGCTTTTTTAATAGCCAACTTTTGTTGAATATTTGGCATTTTAGTTGTATGTACCTATTTTCATCGATATTTTCCGAGCGTGATTACAAACGTCTGATTACAAAATTGAAGCATGCCAATTTAAGTCTTATTGCTTCAGATTACCTTGTCTAAGCAAAATTTTACGACTAGTAAAAACAAGAATTAAGCGAAATTACCGGCCAACCAGAGCTAGCGCGCGCGTTTTAAACGCGACGTAAGACGTAGATTTTATAAATCATAATATAGAAAAAAAAAGAATTTATTCCTATGTGTGGATGATACTAATTGTGCTTGTTGTGTGTTTTCGATTCAAAAACTTCTGAACTCTGAACCTTGATCGGAACGCAATGTATAGTTAAAAACTGCAATTTCTTCTTTACATTACATAACAAAACATCACGCCTGTCATCCACGAAGGTTTAGGCAGAGGTATATCTATCAGTACTCCCACATTTTGCCAGTAATGTTTTTTTTAGTTGCATGGAAAGTGGAATTGCCATCAACCGGGAACAAATGCAGACTCCCATTATTTATTTTTCCAGTAAAAACTTCAAATAAGAATCGTCCGGTTTTAAGTTCACCCCTAACGACGTCCATTTGTTTGAATTTTGTACGACTTTATAAGAAGAGAAATTATTTTTAATTAGACCTCTTTTAGTGCAGAAACTTCTGACGCCTTTCTAGAAATTCCTTTGCGTCATTTTATTTGGAAGTAAAAATATTTTTGTAGTGAATTAATTTTTTTTTTAAATTTGAAGCTTACGCTATTAAAGTGTTCCGTTTTAAATGTACAAACAAGGAATGAAAATGTTAAGCACCCTAAAGTTAATTTGTAATTGCATCCTTTTGTTTTATAGAGTATGTGTATGTATTTCAGATATTTGTATGAAAAGGTTACTTGTTCAAAAAGTTGTCATGCGCCTGCTACGTGCGACAAATACTTTTTGACAAATGCTCACCTAAATCTCGATTTTTTATTAGTTATAGTCAGATGAGGTGCTCTTAGTCTGACTATTATAAAATTGAAATATCTAAACTCTCATAGTAAAATAATCTCCGTAGCTGATACTTAATACCATAACCTAACCTACACATTGTTCATTTTTCAACAAGCCATAAAGCGATTGTATCCGCCATAAAATAAGAAAATTTATCTAAGAATACAATATTAAACCATGGAGTACCACAGCCTACTAAACCACCTAGTCTATCCTATCTTACCGGACGTGTTATCCAACATAAAACCTGTTACATACTACCCAGAAATTCATGAAAACATCGTTAGCCGTTAGTGTTGCCAGCTCGAAAAGATACACTTGTCGGCTGCTTCCGGACAGCTGTCGCAGGAAGCTCATCCGTCACCGAGTGTGGTAACACTGGCTTGACAAGGACTACATTGTCGGTTACACTAAGTCAACGATTTTCGTGTGCTTAGGTAAATATATTTTTGGACATAGTGAATGTCTAAAACAAATTTTAGTATTTATAAAGTGCCTATGCTCCCGGCTTCGCCAGCGTTTAGCTAGATAATGGTCCCACGGGATCATACTACCTTAATAAAAAGTAATTTATGTGTTAATCCAGGTTATAAACTATCTGAGTGCTAGATTTTATCCAAATCCGTTCAGCAGTTTTTGCATGAAAGAGTAACAAACATCCTCATAAACTTTAATATTTATAATATTAGTAGGTTGTAATTTTTTATGCAAATGTTTTCACAGTTCTTTACTATTAACCATAGACAATTGAACATACATATCCATACTTTTTGAACACCCGTCTAAGTTAGTAATAATTCAATAGATACATTTTAATAATCTTTTTCATATAAATGTTTAAGTTAACAATGTTCTCTATAAAGTATACATCCATTTGAACGCGACATGCTTTTAAAACTATCATTATTACTTACGTACTAATGCTTTTATAATTATTTTATTTCCAGTTACGCTGAGACCCGAAACTTCTATAAAACGCTTGCAGCCATTACCATTAATACGGAAACTTTATTTAGTTATTTTCAGCCCGATTCGAACCATAGCAAATTAAGTCGTATCCTTTTCGCAGTAGACTGCGAAATGCCATAGTAGCCTACATTACCCATTACAATAATTTGGTAACCATTTTAGTGATTTAAAGGCTTTGGTACAAGATATTAGGATCAAAGTTGTGTGATGACAATCGTTAACAGTCTCTCTCTGTTCACGTGGACTGTCTCCATTGCCTACTGTCATACAGCATTTAATGTTGGTTTTTATCTTCTTGCTTGCAGGCACGGAACAAGCCAGCCGATGGAGGTGGCCATGTAAATCAGAAGAACGCAGCTGGGCAGAAATCAACGGCGCCGTGTCAGAAAGGTATGGAACTCAAACTCAAACTTAACACTCAAAGCATTTATTTCAATTAGACCATTACAGGCACTTTTGAAAGTCACAAAAAACCAAAGAGCGAAGCTACAGTCACAGACACAAAGCATAATAACTTGTGAAAGTACTGTAGTTGCCCATTCCAAGGCGTAGATCTCTATGGAGAAGAATGGGCAAGAAACTCCATGGAGACTCTTTTCAATCAAAATATTGTTACATCATTCATCAACATTCCAGATTGACCCTTTTAAATGAAGCTTGATATGAGCTTCTAGAAATATAAGTTGTAATTGGAAACATAAAACGTAGGTTTAATTATAAAAACATGTCTACAGTTATTAAGGTATAGAATTCTGTACAAATTCTTTTGAACATGAAGCACCAAATGAGTCCCACAATAAATGCTGAGATGCTTGAATCATCATCATCATCATTTCAGCCGAAAGACGTCCACTGCTGGACATAGGCCTCCCCCAAGTGTCGTCACATTGACTCGGCTCGAATCCAGCGGATCCCCGCAACCTTCACCAGGTCATCGCTCCACCTAGTGGGAGGCCTTCCAACCTAACGTCTTCCGGGTCGCGGTCGCCACTCCAAAACTTTTCGGCCCCATTGGCCATCCGTTCTGCGAGCAATGTGCCCTGCCCACTGCCGCTTAAGTTTGGCGATTCTTCGGGCAACGTCGGTAACCTTGGTTCTCTTGCGGATGTCCCCATTCTTCATTTCTGATTTGATCACGCAAGGAACCCTGGGCTTGAAGATGGACACTTCAACACCTCGAGTACCGATAGTCGATACATGAATGGTAGATGCTTGAATGTTGTCGTAAAAATCAACATCAGTTAAAGTAATTATAACGTTACAGGCAAAAAAAGTTCTATTGTTATTGCCTGTAGTACCATCACTAAAGGCAAACACCAATGGAGCTGAACGTGATTAGCTCGGTTAAACCGCGTTCAAGGGCTGTAAGCGCCATTGTTCTGAAACAATGATGAAATTACTGTCAGTGCCACCATTTAAATCGCGTTCAAGACCTGTATCTTAATCGCGGTTTAGATGCGAGTGAGTATTTGAAGATTTTATTGTCTAAGGCATTAGTATAGTGAAATCTTCTCTTCTTTTAAAAGGTGGCCCAAAAACCCCGGTAAAACCATCAGCGCAGAAAGGGGCAGCGAAGACCGCGCCTCCAAAGCAGGCTGCGGCGGCAGCAGCAGTCAAAACTCCTCAGGGCAAGAAGAAGAAAGGGCACAAGCATCAGCAGTATGAGCTGATTGTTACCATCAATCTGGTAAGTACCATAATATATTTTTTTAGTGCAGATTCTTTTAATATTAAGTCGTGGCTTCGAACCCACCACTGCTCTCAAAACGGTGAAGGAAAACATCGAGAGGAAACCGGCTTATCCTGGAACCAAAAATTCGAAGACATGTGACAACTACCAACCCGCACTGGGCCCGCGAGGTGGATTATAGCAAATTCCCTCTCATAGAGAGGAGGCTGTGTGTGCCAGCAGTGGAAACATTATAGGCTGATTATGCTTTTTATATTTTGTGACCAGTCGTGGCCCAATGGAAAAAGAAGAGTTGTAGGTTCAAACCCAGGAAGACTTCACTTTATTTTGTGTAGACAGGTCGCATTTTGAAAGTTTCCAACCGTGAACAAAAAAAAAGGTAATTTATTTCATCACCTTTGCTCTCAACACAGTGGTTAAATAATAACAGACGCTCGGGCCAATCTTCGGGTTATCCCGAGCTTGCCTAGGTTGGTCCGTGGATGTGTGACCACCTATGACATACCGAATTTCCTCCGTGCCTCGGAAAGCACATTAAGCTGTTGGTCCCGGCTGTCATTTGCAGATTTTTGACAGTCGTTACAGGTTAAAAAATCAGTTCAGGTTGGAAAATCCGACAACCAGTCTTACCAAGGGGTATCGTATTACTCAGTTCTAGCTGGGTTATGGAAGTCAGATAGGCAGTCGCTCCAGGTAAAATACTGGTATTCAGCTGCATCCCGTAAGACTGATGACGAAGACCCCAACATTGTTGGGAAAAGGCTAGGCTGATGATGATGACTCTCAAGACAGTGAAGTTGAACTGTAATGAAGTTGAACTGGAATATTCTAGGACCAAGAACCAGAAACAATAAACTTGTGGCGTACAAGTTATGAATACAGTAAAATTTCGATCGTGTGCCAGCAGTAGGAGAAATGAGCATATAGGCTGATAGAGTAGATTCTTAGTTGGTTTCTTCGTTGGTCTAGTCGCCGCAAGGGCGGCTGAGCATGAGGTTCTGGGTTCGATCTCCGGGTCGGGAAAATTGTTATTGGGTTTTTCCCATTGTGCCCGGTTGATTGCAGTATTACATGGGAATAAACATAACTGGCGAAATGTGGGTGCACTAGGTTCACCTCTGCCGAACCCTTTGAGGTTACAGGCGTAATGATATTTTACGTTATAAAATTGTTTAATTAATTCGATTCTCTGCCGTTTAAATCTCAGAGCCTTGTTTTTCAGTTAAAAACACAACAAAAATATTTTTATAAAAGAAGCACGTAGGTTCAGCTATTCACCATAAGTACTCCATAAACGAGCATTACCGTATTTTTACGAACAAAACCCTTCCAAAACAAACTAGCCAAAGTAACATACTGCCTCATAAAATAAAAGCAAGCCTTATCGCGGGAAACTTTGACATCTGTCTCTGTTTAACTTCAGAACTTTTCTATTGGTTGTCTCCCTCTAACCCGCGTTTCCGCGATACAGCTCGCGTAATCGGCTGTGATTGGATTATCGAATGTTGTTTGTGAGAACCGTATTTTTTCGTTTCTTTTTTGTTTTTGTTATTCGCATTGAATTTTGATTTTGGAACGCTTTCGTGTTTCGCTTCGGTTCGTTGACTTTAGAAAAAACAGATTTTTAATTTGACATTTGACGGGTCCATTATAAGAAAAGGTAGCCCAGAAAATGTTTGTTTCACGACTCGTTGAGTTTCCTTCGTCGATTTTTGTTGAGACTTACGAAGGGTGAGTTTTGACATCCACATTAATATTTTAATACTTGGCCGGCTTCGTTACTTAAATCTTAGTACCTAATATTTTCCAAGTGGTCATTCAGAATTTGAGTTTTTTAGGCCAAGTCATCATCTGCCTAGCCTTTTCCCAACTATGTTGGGGTCGACTTCAAGTCTAACCGGAAGCAGCTGAATACCAGTATTTTACATGGAGCGACTGCCTATCTGACCATCACAACCCAGTTCGTACTGGGTAATAAGATACCCCTTAGTAAGGTTGTCAGACTTTCGGGCCACTGACTACCTGTAACGGCTGTCAAAGATCTACAAATGACAGGGACTTATCATGCTTTCCGAGGCATGAAGGAAACTCGGTATATAATGGGCGGTCACCCATCCACTGACCAATCTAGGCAAGCGCGGCTTAACCTTAAGATCGACCCGAGCGCTGTTATTATTTAGCCAAGAGCTCCTTTTTTTGGCAAAGTAGAAATCGAATTTAACATTTAGTTTTCGTCCTCAAATGTCCGAGACATATCATCCCATTGCAGCGCACAAATTGGTGATCTGTGATCGACTGTTCACACACAGTATGACTCTTTGTATAACGGTTTTTTCAGATATACGAGTACTTCATGAAACACGTATATCTGATATGAGTACTTCATCCGTACGTTCGATTTTCTTTGAAAAGTGAGACCCTCGGGTCCAAAGCCTAAATTATTATTCGTATAATTTATCCACTTAAAAAAGTCAAAACTTTTTAAACGAAAACCGATTAATCCCGAGAGAGCTCGCGAAGAGATAGAGTGATCTTCGTATTCAAATAATATTTATTTCTCAGGTGTTTATAGCTCCAATAAATATATTTGATACACAATTTATTTTATTTTATGTTGTCGGTTAACCCGTCACCGCGGCTGACGGAAAAAGTCCGGTGGACTATTTTATTTAATTTTCTTAGAGATGTCATGTTTTGTTTCCGATGTTATGTCTATACATCGGCCGTATTAACACGTTATTAGTTCTCAAAACCATAATTTACACGGTGTTACAGACACTTTTTTTTTTTTAAACTGTCAAAGAATTATTAGGTAGCTGTCGCTATAACCGTACGATAGTCACGTTCGTTGTGTTTCTCAGGGCTGTATTAACTAATATATTAAACGTAATTAGTCTAATTTCGTTGTGGAGTACCTACGCATCTCGTACGTACAACCATAGTCACAGTAGTTTCGACTTTGACAGTTCAAAGATATTCATTGCGTTGTTGACAGCTGTCAAGACGTCAGGTTTGACAGACACACGGCGCAATGAATGTTAAAAGTTAAAATGAAATCTAAAATGATATAATTGTGATCAATGGATATAGGAAAAGACATTTCAGGCAACATCTAACACGTTGTTCTATTCATAAATAAATGGGGTCCAATAATACTAAACACGTAAAGGAATACGGAATGCCATGCATTTTCTATTCCAATGTTTGTTCAGTGATATTTCTACTACTGATTTTCACAAATAAACTAAAGAAAACACGTGCCAATAAGTGTTATTACAACATTTGTCTTTCATTTTGGGCTGGCGTTATATTATTTCCCTAATGCCATATCGTAGTCAAAATACAGAAGGCCACCGCAGAAAAACAGAAGTAATCGGGACAGCAGCGCTGCAGCGGGGTTTAATGAAAATTGCCATAATCATCTTACTTAGCAAGATATAGTAAACGTTACTAAATAGTAACTATTATTGTTAACTCTCGCAACTAAGCTGAAATTATTATGTACGAGTATTGCTAGCAGTTAAGGGGTTTTAAGAGCTATCGCTAATATTTGAACGGACAGCGGCAGCGTTCAAAGATAAGGCCTCTCTTTTGAAAATAAAACGCCTAGCTGAGGTATTCCGTTTTCATATCCTTTTGGTTACATATTGAATCAATGACTGATCATTCATGCAATCAACAACGTCAATATAATCTCTGAAGAAATGAGTATAATTACAAGAGGAAGGGTGAAAGTGGCGCCGATGTTTGAAAAGTTGGTGTGGTAATCGGTTGTCATGTGATTTGAATCTTGCGGGGGACAATGTGGTTAGGGAAGTTTTGAGTACAAATTTGGATGGCTATAAGGGAAGAAGAAGATCAAAGAAACGATGGATGGACTGTGAGAAGGATGATATGAATACAATGAAGGTGACTACTGCATAATCAATCTACTGACTACTGAGATGACAAATAATATAGGAGTATGGAAGAAGAAGAAATGTTGCGCCGATACCAAATAAATTGGGATAAAAAGCAAGCGAATGATAATAAATAGAACCTTAAGAGACTTTAGAGCAGTATTATTCTGATATTGTGTCCAATTTGACCTTCTTTAATAAACCTGTATAGTGCAAATACTGTCCAACCGTTTTAAATGTTCAAGTGACGTCATTAATTCCATTAAAAATGAAGTTTATGGATGCAATTTTAATTTTAAATATTATTTTTATAAATAAATTGACAACTATTTTATGACTCTCTCACTGCCATAGTTTTGGCAGACATCGTAAATGTCAAATTGGTTTAATTTTTTAAAGTAAAACGGAAGATTAAAATTATTGTTGTTATGTATAAATAAATTTACCAAATTAATATTTTAGTGGCCATTCTGTGAGATAAAATTTGAATTATAATATTTTCATTCAAAAGGATTTTTTTTTTGTGAACTTTTAATTCCAACATGCAAAACTAGGGTCGCAGGTATAGTACAAGCACAATGATCCTATACTATTCAATGAGCAATATTTATGTATGTTTGTAACCACGTTCTCGAAAACGGCTCTAACGATTTCGATGAAAGTTGCAATATAGGGGTTTCCGGAGTCGAAAAATCGATCTAGCTAGGTCTCATATCTGGGAAAATTCGCACAGATACTGAATGATAATACGCCTTTACTGCTGTCAATGTCAGATTGTTGTCAAATGTTTTAGCAGCTTATCTAGGTCGATGTTTTAAATTTATGAAAATCTTTGTTATCAAATATATTATTAACTAAAATGGCTTTTTTGCTATGTCAACTAGATATTACTTTCTTAGTCGGAAGCGACGAGCACCTTGGTGGAACTTAGTTGTTACATTGTAGAAAATATTTTGATCCACATTTAATGGAGGGCAATTGAAGGCTACAAATAACTTGGCCAGGTGTAACACCCAAAAATACTTCATTGAGAAAATATTATATTTTTCCGCAATATTTATAAAATAGGGCCCGTTAGAATGATACTGGTGGTCGTATATACTTCGACACTGTTATTTTAGGGCGTTTTACATGAGCGATGTTTGCCCACACAAAACTAGAGAGACAAGTCAGTGTCAGAGGAGCTCGTGGCTAAATAATAACAGCCCGGGTGGACTGAAGGTAAGCTAGGTACGCTTGCCGAGGTCGGTGCGGTGAAAGCACGTTAAGTCGTTGGTCCCGGCGGTCATGTCTAGATCTTTTGCAGTCATTACGAGGAGTGGAATCCCGAAAGTCTGACAATAAGTTTAACCACCCACAGGCCCGCGACCCAGCAATACCCCTTATTGCTGGGTCGCGGACTCGCGGGCCTGTGGATGGTGAGTAATGGGCTAGCTCGCCGTCCGTCCGTCTTATGACGACAGGCCGTGTCGACGGTGCGTTCGTGTTCCACGTGCGCCTCAAAGAAATGTCAGTCAAATGGAAGGCGTCCGCAAGGGCCGATGCCTGCCGGGGCTGCGGAACTGTTCGAAAGAGATACCGCGGCCCTGGAACACAAAGACTACTTAGAAGGAGCATGGGTGGGTTTTAGTCAGTACAAGTCTGACACTCTCTTCCACTTCGCTCAGAGCGGAAGGCGTCATTTGATGATTTCTCACCCGAAAAAAGGGGTATCGCTGGGTTGTTGAGCTCAGTTCAGCTGCAACTGGTTAGACTGGAAGATAACTGTAATATTTTAGTTAAGGCAAGGCTAAGCAGAGGATGATGATAAAGGCGCCACGCGACAAGCCTCTCAATCTCATTCAGAAAGTGTCGTAGCTGTGCTACTACTAGGGTGATTAACATCGTGTTTCGGAAATTCCATTACACAGTACAATAAACTGGTCAGCCCTTCTTTTGTTTTCGAGGGAAAAGCTTTCAAAGGCACCCATTCCATGGGAACAAGGCCCGGAGCCAACACAGCAGACACGAACGGAGTGGACAGATGTGCAATATTCGACCAATCACAAGAGAGACGCAAGACGCGATGTAGATTTCGACTAATGTGATTGGTCAGATTCCGCACGTGTATACTCCGCTCCACTCATCCACTTTGGTGAGGTTCGGGCCTAAGACCAGGGAATACGGGATTCTCTTCTAATAGAGACTAATAACATCTTGCAGCATTACTTGCTCACGATTACGACTTATGTGTCTATTAGAAGTTGTTTTTATGGACAACAACGCATTTGAAATGACCCGGCAGCTGCGACATTGTGACACTAAAACGTGTCTTTCATTCAAAATTCCTCATTATTGAATATAAAGTTAACGATCATTCTTTACGAATAGTTGGGGAATGTCATCTTGCTTACTAACAATGAAATGAAACTGTTTAAATGTTTATGATTTTCTGAGCAAAAAACAGAATAAGTAAGCTGAAGTGGCAATGGGCCGGCCATATTAGCAGTAGAACCGATGACCGTTGGGGTAGACGTGTTTTTGAGTGGAGACCGCGAATCGGCAAACGTAAGGTGGGACGCCCTCAAGCTCGGTGGAGTGACGATCTTCGCAGCAACTGGATAAGAGTTGTTGAGAATCGAGTTGAGTGGCGTACGATTGAGGAGGCCTATGTCCAGCAGTAGACTGATGTAGGCTCATTGTGATGATGAAGAGTAAAAAACATCGAAATGTGTGTTGAGTATTCAAATGGGGTGTAGAAGTTGGCGCTTTGGTCCCCGTACCTCGGAAGGCACGTTATCCGTCGATCCTGTCATCTTATCTCGCTCGTGGCGGATCGCCATCCCATCAGACAATGAGAGTGAGGAGAGAGACAGTACACCTGTGTGATGCCTACACACTCCCATCAGACTATGATAAAGATAAGGAAAGAAACAGTGTACTATCAAACCCGCGTCGATAGCTAGTCCGTTGAGATAGGCCACCATGACGCAAAACGGTAGCCTATATACCTAGTACTCTAAACTTCCTCGTTGGTCTATTGGTCACAAGCGGATCGGGTTTTTCCATCAGGAATTTCAAAGTAGCAGCCACGGGTGTCTGGATTTGTGCCTGTTTGATGGCAATAGGCTCACCCTCTATTACATGAGACTTAAACATAACTGGCGAAATGTGGGTGTACTTAATATTAGGTAAAGTCTGCCTAACCCTTCGGGGATTACAGGCGTGATGTTATGTTATAGCACTTTTGCCCTGCCATAGTCTGACGCAAAGGTATAATATGCAGTAAGGTTAGACTAAATTGACAAGTGAAAATGGCAAACTGACATAGATTTCAATAGGATTTATGTCAGTTTGCCATTTTCACTTGTCAATTTAGTCTCAGGGATTAAAAAACAGACTTTAGACGGTTATGCCCCATAGACGGAATATACCACCCTGACCTTAGTTTACCAAATATCCGAGTAAAACCACGGGTTACTTCTAGTCTCATTTTTTCCAGTGAAGTGGGTGGTATTTACCTTGGCCATTTTAACTATAGCTCATGAAAATTTTATTTGCATACCTCATTAAAAATGTATCAAAAATACAATGTGTAAGCCGCGACAGTTAGAACTTTTACGACTCAAATAATAAAACGTACGCTTTTGCTGGCGCTAATTTATTGTCTAAAATGTCATCTCTTTCTTTTATTTCGTATTTAATTTTGACAAATTTCAGATAATAATTATGCGTAATAAGTTTTATAATAAAAAATATCAAGATGCTGATATAAGGGACTTGTTATGTACTATAGGTAATTTTGTAAAAATCACAGAGGTATATGTACCTTATTATAGTACGCCCTTACTTCGCCAGTTTTGTTTAAGTCCCATTTAATAGGTGGGAGCCTATTGCCATTAACTGGGCACAAGTCAGTAGCTGCAAGTTGTTCGGCGACGGCAACTATAATAACTTATGAAGTGAAAACTCTTTGGTAAAAGTTTACATACAATTTTTTATTTGAGGTTCCAAATTCAAATCGCATCATTGACCTGCGGGCAATAATGAAATTCAGCGCAATACTGCACGGCTCAAACCTAGGGCAGTATGACTTTCTATAAATTAGGTTTGCATGATATCCTACTAATATTATAAATACGAAAGTTTGTGAGGATGTATGGAATAATGGATGTCTGCATGAAAGGCACACAGATAGTTTATAACCTGGATTAACACATAGGATACTTTTTATCCCGGTAGTACGATCCCGTGGGACAATCACCGAACTCCACGCGGGCGAAACCGCGGACATTAGACAGTATTATAATTATATAATTTGACATTTGAGAGCAGATGGTGTGAAAAGTTTACCTAGTCCGTCAATGGGTGCCCGTTCTATAATTAAATAAAAGAACTATTATGAAACGGTTCCTTCATGAGTGATTTGTAACTTGTTTGAATGTTTTTATTGAACGCTTGGCGCCTACTTAACATGTCTTACTTTTTGTTGTGTTTAATCGTTTTTTTGCTCAGCGATATTGAGTAGGCGTTAATTTCTATATTAAGGTACAAGGTACTGAGCGGCTAGGCTCATAATCCCACTATTGGGATTATTCTTTTGTCTGAATTCTATTTATTGCCCTAAACGTAATAGGTAGGTACTGCTTGCAATGTTACTGCCACCTGGATAGATAATATTTACTTCCTAGTGTTATTACTTAATACAATATTATTGTAAAAGTTAAGAAAAATTAAAATAGTGATCTCCGATCAATTCAAAAGATTGATTGACCTTTTTAGTTTGTTCTCCGTTTGATTTTGTATGTATGTACTAACAATAGCTTTATATGGTTATTTGTGTTACTTACAGTGTTTATGGACTACGTCTGAAATAAATTACTTATTCTAGAATCCCAATTAAAAAACAATCACTTGAAAAGTTTTTAAATTGCTCAACAGATGTCGCTACTTCATCCTTGTTAAACACTCATCAGAGAAAATCATGTCAATACTATTGCACGTGGAATTTACAGCCGTGCAATGAAATTCGTCCTTACTGGATGAGAAATAAAGTTAATTTCAGCACAAAAGTAAATCTCGGTCTTGTTACGTCACAGGTTGATGAGTCTATAATTTTCCCGCCAAAAGTGTTTTGCGTTCCAAATGACACGCGTTGTGCCAAGATGACGGAATCATATTTATTTGTTCTACATTGACCGCAAATATCAAATTTAATAGTCTTTGTAATCATAAAAATATCAGAATAAAATATAATATAGACCATAGTAATTCGACAAGAAACTGATAGACTTAGGTAATCACTTTATTAGTAAAACAAAATAATATTTCATAATTTCAAACAAGTCAAAACGTTTCACAGTTAGGTATGATCGGATACTTTTCACCTGCTTCTCTGTTTACACAGTTAAAATGGCTAAAAATATAGCTGTTTCACGGTCATTTCATTGGATAACTGAACATTGAATTAGTTCAACTGGTTCAATACTGAGTGTTAACTGTAATTGGTGCTTCCTTGCATTATTGTCGCCATTATATATATTGTCACCATTATAGAACATACCTAGAATAAGCGAAAATAATTTAAATATAGAATGCTACTAATATCCGAGCTGACAATGTCGCGTCGCGCGTATTATCGCCAGTACGATAACATTAAACGTTTTTAAAAATAAATAACCCTTAATTGATAAATAAAAACGTCTTTAAAAATAACTAAAATATTTGGAGTAAAAATAAACGTGTCTGTGCCAATAGTTATTTGAAGTGAAACTAAAAAAAGACCTTGTGACCGTGTTTCGTGATAAAAGAAAAACAAAATTCAAAATAAGAATGTGTTTTTCGCGCCATATTCCTTTGTTTTCGTGCAGTTTTTAAAAGGCAGTCGTCTTGTGCAAAATATTTTTCAATAGTGAAGTGCGAATAAAAGTTTTAGATTTCGTAAATAGAACATTTTTAAATGTCGTTTGATGTGACTAACTGTCAATGATATTCGTTACCTATGTATTTCTAATTATATTTGTTTTGTATCACGTTTCTAATATCGATAGGAATTTCTCTTATCAGAGATTTTATCAACATTAGAGTACTCGTGAGGCCTCGATGAGTGAATTGATTAGTCAAGATGCAAGTAATTAGCTCTAGTCTAGGTATGTGTTCAGTCTAGGATTTTCATAACACATTAGTCTACTTAGATATTCTATTCTGCATTAGTTATGCACGCGTGATGCGGAGGAATGAAGAAAATGTCGTGAGGAAAGTTTTGAGTATGAATGTGTATGGGTATAAGAGTAGAGGAAGACCAAAGAAACAATAGATGGATTCTGTGATGAATGATACGGCAAGAAAGGAGGTGTCTGATGAGATGATGAGTAAAACAGAAGTATGGAAGTAGAAGGCATGCTGCGCCGACCCCAAATAACATGGGATAAGGACATGAAGATGATGAGGTATGCTTTCGTGGTACTCTTCAAGAGGTCCATGACAAATGGCTATTAATATTCTATACATATTTCACGAGAACCTTCGAATTTTAAATAGGTTTCTATACCTACCGATCTTTTCGAGTTCCGCGAGCAAAATTGTTATAGTATTTTGTCGCATACTTTTCTATTTAGATCTCAATGAAAGTAGACTGAATTTTTAGAATTTCTTTCTCGAAGGTTTTCAAACACATTAAGATAAACATATCTATGTGACATGTGACATGTGACAAAACCTTGAATAAAAATAATGTTGTTTGATGACAAACGTCAATGATGCTCAAAAATAAATAGGTACGCATGTATGAAGTCTCATCACCACTATTCGAATTCGTATGATTTTAGAATGGCGATTACTCGTTTCGCACATAATATTTACTTAGGTTTAAGATTTCATTCATATCTATGAGCCATTGATTGTATTTGTTGCTAAAGTTTGGAGGATAGTTGTAATTTCCTCTAGGATAAAAAAAATCCCTTCTATCTGGCAACCCTGAATGTGATGTGTTTGCGGATGAATGGAATAAAGTCAGGCTTATTTTTGTCAGGCTGCGGGACTGTTCGAAAGAGATACCGCGGCCCTGGGACACAAAGGGCAAAGAAGGAACATGGATGGGTTTTAGTCAGTACGAGTCTGACATTCCCTCCCACTCCACCCAGAGCGGGAGGAGTTATTTGATGACTTCCTAAAATAAAAAAAATAAAAAAAATTGCTTATTTGTCTGGTGTTCTGTGAGAGGAGAAAGTATGCAAGAGTGTCCACTGTTCCGTGTTAGTTTTAATGTAACTAATTTAATGTTGTCAACTTGATGTTTTAGTTTTGTGTTCTTTTCTGTTTCCATGTTAATTATTGTAATGGGTGTTGTACTGTTTTAACATATTATCACGTATGTAATCCCCGAAGGGTTAGGCAGAGATGTACTTAATACACATTTTGACAGTTATGTTTAAGTCCCATATTATAGGGGGCGAGCCTATAGAGTTTTAAAAATCAATTTCAATAAAAAAATGGCTCGAATTGAAGGAAGTACCTCTGGTATTTATTTACAACTAGCTGTTGGCCGTGACTTTCCAGGGATCTATCTCTTTGCCAAATTTCATTACGATCCGATCAGCCGTTTAGTCGTGAAAAGGTAACAAACCAAAAAAAAGAGATACTTTCGCATTTATAATATTAGTATGGATTTACACATCGTAAAACCATATAGCAATTATCGTATTCACTAAAAATGATCAGGGTAATACCGTTGTAGTTAGAACGCTTATTTTAATAGTTTTATTTACCGTTTATATCGGTTTCCTCTTCTAGAACTGCATATCAAAATGGAAACCAGACTCGTAAATTTTGATTTTTCTAAAAGTCAAAATATGTAGGCACTATTATTTTTTATGTAGCTATTTTGGTAACTACATAGTTACGTTAAAATTGAACCAGAAAAAACATGCGATTTCACAAAAGAAATCTACTAAAGAACAAAAGAAAAACCAATTTTTTTCACGAAAAGATAAAACAAAAACTACTACGCGAAAGTTTTGAAACATCGGAAAAAGTTTCTAGTTATCGGGAAAACTTTCGAATAATCGTAAATTGTCTATAGTACACTAACATATTACTAACCTTATGGTCGTGTTTCATAACTAGAACCAATTGCTGAACGTGTATACACTTATACAGCATGTATTAGATATGCGGTCATGCTAAAGGTTGTGGTCTAGACCAGTGTTTTTCAAAGTGTGGGTCCCGACCCCGTGGGGGTTCGTGAAGCCTAGCTATAGTGGGGTCGCAAGGGGTCGCGAAAACTACTTCAGTAAAAAAAAACTTGTTAAGGAAATGTTTACTAAAGGATATAAACATTTGTATGTTCATACAAATTAACAAAAAACAAGAACCTATGAGTACGCCTGTATCTTAATGCAAAGGTTTGCGCTTGTTTTTCATTAACTAATTTCTCCCATCGTGGATCCGATTTTCCCAAAAAAAAACGCCTTTTTATAATATTTTCGCGGTCGCGAAATATTTTTTCGTACTATGGGGGTCGTGATATCAAAAAGTTTGAAAAACACTGGTCTAGACCATCAAACTGAAGTATAACAAGCGTCCTAATTACGTAACACACTTTCAATCACAATGCGAAGAAAGTTGAAGGAAATTGCGAATCCACTGCTTTGTATGTTCGAAAAAATGTTGTGGCTAACAATGTAAATAACGCAATAAAAGTTGTTGTAATGTCAATATGAAAGGCATTGCCATTGTAAATGTGTTAAGCAATTACCACGACGGTTAGCAATTGATTCCTTGTTAAAAATCTTTTATTCGCACTTCTAAAACTATAGAAAGAAATTAAAAATGGCGGCAGCTAAGCCCCCTGAAGATCTGTATAACAAAGAATATAGAAGATTGAGAAGGCTTACCAGTGATCTGGCGATACGACAAGTGTCTGTACGTAATACTTTGACATTATTATAAATCATAAAGTAGTAAGCAATCTTAAGTCAATCAAGTCCAAACTCAAGGTCTGCCAACGTGCAATGGAGTACAGCATACTATGCGTCAAACTAACCGCCCGTGTACGCAACACCACACTTCGCTCCAAAACGCGAATTACTGAAGTTGAGGGTGGGCCAAAGTAGCCAGTTTCTGGAGCCCTGACACAACCAGACACAGTTAATTGCCACTTCGTGACCTGTCTGCTAAAACAATCATTTTAGGCCCCCTGGTTAAATTGGTGTCCCGTACAGTGTAACAGTACCTCTCTACACACTCCATGGTAAACATAATCGATCAGCCTATATCGCTCCTACTGGTGGGACATAGGCCTCTTCTCTCGTTTTGGGCCACCACTGTTTCTTCCATGATATAAAACAACCAAACAAAGCTTTTACTGATACTTGAAAACTAATTTGATTTTATTTTACTTTCAGTCGGAATATGGCCTCACAGAAGAACAAGTTGCAGGTAAATATCAATTCTATTAATCTTCTTCTACTGCTTAAAGACCTAAAGGTACAATTCCAAAGACGTCTCATCGCTATGACATGCCGTAGTGTCACAACTGGTTACAATGTTACCTACTCTATGATAACGCTTCCGTAGATATGACTTTGCTGGCTGTTGTCGTTTTCACGGAGTTTCATATAAACTATACTAAAACAAGTGAATGTCGACTTACACCAAAAAATCGCAATTGGAATCGATAGCTATCGTCACCCATACTAACTGTCGCTAAATATCATATCCACGCGTGTCAAAATACATAGGTCCCGTATTATGATACGCGTGAGATATGATATTTAGCGACAGTTCGTACGGGTAGCGACAAAATAAATATCGTTTACAATATTGCAAGATTTTTGGTACAAGTTGACATTCAATTGTCAAACAGCTTAAAAAGCTTATAGTTTAGTCGTTTCGTTGGTGTCTGTCATTGCGATTGGTGGTTTTACTGCTGCGGCTTGCGGCTACCTTCAGAATTGTGCCTTTATGATAATTTATTTTCTGAATTCCGCGCTGGATTTTTACTAAATTAACTGAGTCAATTTTCAATTTTTCAGGTTAAAAATGTACCTAAAAAAAGCGTGTTAAAGTGTTTCCTTCAATTTGACCAACAGAATTCAAAGAAGCCTTCATGCTGTTCGACAAGGATGAGGACGGCACGATCACGATGGCAGAGCTTGGAGTCGTTATGCGGTCGCTTGGGCAGAGGCCTTCTGGTAGGTACCTTACAATTAGTAATCCTCAAGATTACTGGTCATGCCGGCCAATCTGACCGGAAACTCCTCATCGACACAGTTAGTATTACAGTGCAAAAGTATATGCGCAGACACAGGTGCATTCTTCCCTTAATTTCATAGACCAATGAGACGGCAATCGGATATGGCCGGAGAGAGATTAGGCTCAAAACCAACGGCTTAGCGGGTTTTCTGAGGCGCATTAGAAAATACAACTTATGAAGTACCTTTAATAATACAAACCATTAAATTATTAAAATAATAAATAAAAAATAAAAATAAACAATTAATTGTAATATTTTCACACAAATCTCATACCTTTTTAAATATTTCTTAAAATACAAACAAACAAAAAACATTTAAAAATATAAAAATTGTAGCTCACCGTTATCGGGAACAGGGTCCAAGCTACCGGGCGGTAAGGGCTCTGGCGAGAGGAACCTCCTAACAATGTCAAGAAAAAAGCCCTTGATCCAGCTGCCTAATGAGAACCTCCTCAGAAATTGATCGAGGCTCTTGGCAATTAAGCCATGGGCTGATACGAATAATCACTGAGTCCACATCCCAAACGTCGACAACCTCGCCAGCCAAGTCAATTATTAATTATTACAATTTAATAATTAGGAAACTAGTTGCGCGATCCCCAGAAGGCACCATTCTTGAAACATGTTGTCTGACGAGAAAGAAGATTTTAAATAAGAGAAGTGAGAGAGAGAGAAATAGAGATTTCAACATGTTTTATGTGAATATTTCGCCAGTGGCAAAGCAAAGTACCTAACGTGCATCAAGAAGTTTTGTTACGTTAAACATAGAACACAGTTTCCAGTTAGCTGACATGCTATTGAAAATATCTATACCTGATCAGCCAACAATTCGCTGGACTGACCTGATTAAGAAAGCTACTGAGTCCACTATGGTCCAGTGTGCTCGCAACGTCTCCAACCGGCAGAAATGGAAGCACATCGCTGAAAGAGCAGTCCTCGGGGAAGTCAACGACCCACCGAACGTCTCTCCGTGTACCTCGTCTGCGCAACCACGTCCACTCTGACAAGAGTTTTTTGACTAAGAAGAAGAATACCTGATCAGAAATAGACTATTAATTGTATGGTGAACAGGATGACAAAATGTCAAGTTTGGGCAATGTCCCTGTATTTGGTATGCAGGCTATTAAAGACTGCGGAACTGTTCGAAAGAGATACCGCGGCCCTGGAACACAAAGGACAAAGAAGGAACATGGATGGGTTTTAGTCAGTAAAAGTCTGACACCCCTCCCACTCCACCCAGAGCGGGAGGAGTTAGAATATTGATGATTTCCCATCCTTAAAAAAAGAGGCCATTAAAGACTTCAACAGTGCTTGAAATACGTCATCTAAAAAATAATTTAATCAAGCAAAACAATTTGCTTTGCGGTTAATCTTTTTGACATTGATGGACAAATTACGTGACGATTTATTAACAAATACTTTGTGATTTTTCCTGAAAACTATGGTGTTTTAATTAATTCTCGTAATTAGCTGCTGTTATTGTTTAAAATTGACCAGTTCTGTCCTTCATAGTTACTAAAGGAAAAAAACCTTTCTTACCATATAATTGTTTGAGGATAATAATTATAGACTTAGCCATTGTTAAATATCCTGATTGATAAACCAAATAAATGGTTTTGACAGCTTACTGTCACGAATTAAGTAGGTACGGTCAACTGCACTGCAAACTAATACGATGTTTATAATAATAAGAATGCGAATAAAAAAATATATATATCTCGACTTGTGGTGGACGAGGTTGTCGACATATGGAATATGAACTCGGCTATCATTGGCCCGATTGTCGTGACGGCCAATGGCTTTAGGGCCAAGAGCTTCAACGACCATCGTTCGAGGCTCTCCTTAGGCGGTTGAATCAATGGCCTGATTCAGAAGGCAGTCCTCCTCGATACGGCTCGCATTGTGAGGAGGTTCCTGCCTCTGGACCCCTAACCACCGATAGCTTGGACCCTGCTCCCGACACCCCGGTCGACCGCTATTTTTTATATTTTTTTAAGAAATATTTAAAATAGAGTAAAAAATGAATAAAGGCTGCAAATTTAATCTATTGGACACAATTTTAATGCACGCCAAAAGGACATTGGGACAGGGTATGGTTTGTTACCACTAGCTCTACTTAACAGTTCGACGGTAGGATTAATGGGAATATGTTTTCCTACTAGTCCTACGATATAAGGTGTAACAAAATCGTAGAACTAGTGTATATGTTAACGGAAAGTATGTAATTCGTCATTGTAAACAAGTCCTAAGAAATGCGTACAATCCCTAAAATAGATAGGAAATCTATGATATACTTTGTAATATGCACTTTTACTAGGATTAATCTATACATTTCCTAAATAGCGATTGGAAAAGTAATACATTCTTGATGTTCTTAAGTAAAACTGGGGATAGAGTTGCGAGGGGCGACTACACAAAGTCGAGAGCGTCTACATACATTTCCGGTAATATATACTAATAGCCTCAGGTTACTGTGCGAGTTTACACTCGAAGATTACGTAATAGGAAATTGGAAAGGACGTAGGAGATGAGAAACAAGGATAGTAAAGTCTCACAAACTACAGGAAGACTAACAATACCTTATATCGTAGGACTAGTGGGAAAATATACAGGGTGTAAGGGACAGCCCTCCACAAACTGATGCGGTGAATTCAGTATATCATACTAAGATGACCGGTGCAAGAAATTATTTCAGGAATGTTATGGGAATCCAATAAATTTTTATTTGTTTTATTTCCACATACGCAATGTATCGTTACCGTAGCAAAACGCACGTAGTGAACGGAAAGTGCGACGACGAGTTCGATGAACTCTGTAGCTAGGCAGGAAGTGAACAGCTGATTTCACGCATCGTTAGAGTATTTCAACATTCATTATTGGATTTTTGATTTTAGCCGTATTATTCACATTAATGGAGTGCTGCTTACAGGGTTATGTAATTTGACATTGAAATAAAGGAATATAACTGAAAAAAATAAATAAAAAATGAAATTTCCGGAGAAAATTTCTAGTAGAATGTGATTCAAAATAAGGAACTGAATGCACCCTGTCAGTTTGTGGAGGGCTGTCCCTTACAAGGGGTATACCCATTACTTCTACAGTAGAACTAGTGGGCACAAACCCAAGGTACAGATAGATCTACTTAATGGCTTATGACAGCCGCATACATAATTATAATTTTCCCAAAACTCCAAAATCTCACGCGGATTATTTAGAAAATTATGAGAATCGTAATCAAATCGGGTTTAAACTTACTTCAATTTATTGCTATTCCTACTCCCGGATCGTTCATAAAATTTTATTGAAAATGTACTTATGGCCAAGTTTTTAAAAGCGGATTACCTGACCGGTGTGTGTCCCGGAGTTTGGAATTAGGTCAGATCCCGGTGAATTTTGCCAGGGGAGCTGTTATGCTGCCTTTGGGGGTACCGAATAGATATAGTTTTATACCTTTGGAAAATTTTAGCTCGAGGCTAAATAATAACAGCCGCTCGGGTCGATCTTTAGGTTGCTTGCCTAGGTTGGTCCGTGGATGGGTGACCACCCATTACATACCGAGTTTCCTCCGTGCCTCGGAAAGCACGTTAAACCGTTGGTCCCGGCTGTCATTTATAGATCTTTGACAGTCGTTAGGTAGTCAGTGGCACAAAAAGTCTGACAACCAGTTTTACCGAGGGGTATCGTATTATCCAGTACTGACTCAGTTGTGGAGGTCAGGTAGGCAGTCGCTCCATGTAAAATACTGGTATTCAGCTGCATCCGGTAAGACTGGAAGCCGGCCCCAACACAGTTGGGAAAAGGCCCGGCAGATGATGATGAAGAATTTTAGTGGCCCAGCACTGGTGCAAACTACTAATTTGGCTACTTGTGAAAATTATGTTTTTCCTAAGTTTCCGCTATTCTTTTCTGATTAATTTCTTTGCGGGATACAAGACAGTTAAATTGTTTCTCGGAGACTTCTTCGAGCTTCATTGTCTCGTTGCACGTTGCTTTTCTACCGCGCGCAGCATGACCACCGTAGACACGGGTTTTCACGACGGAAGAATCGACAAAATGACAGATTTCTTGTGCTGAAAGCCAGAATGAACAATGGCAAACACCAGCACGTGTAGCATGCCCACCGTAGAAATGGGTTTTGTCGACGGGAGTATCGACAAAATGACAGATTTCTTTTGTAGCGGGCTTGTCCCGCGTCATCAGTCAAAGAGAAAAAAAAAACAGTAAAGTAAGTAAGTTTGTAAGTTTAGATATTAGGAGGTAATTTTCGGAACAAACTGATACTATTACGAAAATGTAGACACTATTGGGAAGCAACTCAAGCAACACTATCAACGAGTGTCATAGGCTATATTTAAAATTTTCGCGTGGGACAATTTTCGACCATAATGCGAGCGAAGCCGCGGGAAAAAAGCACACACACACACACAGAGTTCTTTCTTAAAAACAGAATTCATAAGGATTACCTATATTATCTAACCAAATGATGTTGAAAACCATATCAAAATTCATTCTGTGGTTTACAGAACTATTCTGTCGAAATCTCAATGTTTTGATATGTCACATCGGTAGACTGCAACCGTGGGAAGTATGCGCGTATATCGCTAGTTATAATTAGACGAAATTCTAGGATATTTTCGTTTACTTTAGTAGTGCAGCATACGTTCAAAATCGCCTTGTTTACATAATTAGTATCTCAGAAACTCTTTAAACGTGCGACACTGGAATTTAGTTATGTTTAATTTTAAACGAACTCAATTACAATTATTTTTTTTTGTTATTTCTTCGACATTTCGTTGAAAAGCTGTTTTAAGAAATACATGATCTACATAAATGCAAAAAGACAACGTAGGCCCCGGCGAGATTCGAACTCACGATCTCCTGTTTACTAGACAGGCGCTTTAACCAACTAAGCCACGGCGCCTCGGATGCGCTGGCTGAAATTACGAAATCGTCTCGACAGACATTTTCATTCTGTTGTAAAATAACAAAAAAAGAAATCTGCTTTTTTTTTTTTTTAAACGTTGCCCCACACTAGGAATTTCTCCTGTATCGTGAGTGCATTTACAAACATTTAAACTCACATTACACAAACAGCCAGACCCGGAACAACAACCTGTAGGCCATACAAATATTTGTTCCGTGCGGGAATCGAACCTGCGACACGCAGGTGCAGCCGTCAATCGCTCAGCCACTGCGCCAACCGCGGCGTTATTTGTGTCACATAATAAAAAAAAACTGTAGTTTATTAGTAGCTCGCTTAATAGCAATGATTAAATAGTGTATATCAGTATGTGTATCGAGAGAAATATAATCATATTATTATAATCATTTAGCATAAGCATAATCAGCCTATAATGTTCCCACTACTGGCACACACGGCCTCCTCTCTATGAGAGGGAAAGGGCTATAATCACCACGCGGGCCCAGTGCGGGCTGGTAGATGTCACATGTCTTCGAATTTTTGGTTCTAGGACATGCTGGTTTCCTCCCGATGTTTTCCTTCACCGTTTTTGAGAGCAGTGGTGATGAAATAAATTACCGTCCATTACCGTCTCCGGACACAGGTAGGAAGATGTAACTCCAACCTTGTTAGGTGGGGATACCTCAATGAGACAGCAGTGGGGTGTGGTTGTGGAGCTGTGTCGCAAACTATGCTCCACCTCCTATCCTGCCCTCTTAGCCCAAAAACATGCAGCCGAAGTGACCTTTGCGCTGCCACCGACGACGCGGTGAAAGTGGCGATGTTTTGGGCTAACAAAATTTAAAGTTTGTCGTGCCAGCGATACGAAGAAGAAGAAGAAGAAGAATTACACAAAGTAATGCGCCTGCCTGGGTTCGACTCATGACTTACTGTTCGTAAGTCGGGGCCGCCACCAATGGGCCACCGCTGCTCTAAAATCATTTAAATGTCTTCATTTACCTAATCTCATTAACAGAACTATTTAATGGGGTCGTAAACAAAACGGCAGCACATAATAAAACATCTTCCATCTTAGCACACACGTATTATATTTAAGTTGATCTCAAGTCTCAACGAAAATGCTCACGTAGACGACTTGATACAATTTACGACATCATTACGTTCTGACTCTGAGATAATTTAGGAATGTACGAGTTTAGGACAATACGGTATTGTAGGCGCTTTATTATAAACGTGTTTGTGTTTATCTTCAGATTTTATGCTCGTTTTATTTTGCTGTAGGGACGAAAACAATTGGTCTTTTGTTAAGTCGCTAAATAAACATAGGAAATGTCAGAATCATAGGAGTAGTCAGAATCTACAGAACACCACTTGCTATGATCCTTAAATTATCCGTTCTTATAATTGGTGGCTCCTTCCTTCTTTGAGGAGCTCGTAGCTAAATATTAACAGCCGCTCAGGTCGATCTTCAGGTTAAACCGTGCTTGCCTAGGTTGGTCCTTGGATAGGTGCTGTAGCAATAAAGTCGAAAATCTATTAAAGAAATTTGAATAGATTTTAGTAGCTTGATGTGCTGGCGTGTGTACATTGTGTCATTTGTTTTGCCTTCAGTCGTGCGTGAGACACACGTACTCGTGTTTAGTTTTTACGCGCATTGGGTACCACAATAGTACATCGTGATACAAGTGGACAAACATTGTCATTGCAGCCGATGCGGAATTGAGTTATGGATCCAATAATTATTACTAAAAATAAATAAATAAATTGTGTTTTATTTCAGGCAAAATACCCACGTATAACAATAATAATAAATTGAGACAAATAAAATAGTAAAGAAATCATTAAAATATCATTAAAATCAATAATTAATCCTGTAATAAAATATCTAGGTACCATTCCATTATAACCACCTAGAATAAGTACTCTGTATACCGTAGTTCCTTATCCGTAGATCGATTCGGTTGTGCTATTGGCTCGATATCTAGTTTTGAACACTCACATGCACTCACAGTTACCTAAAATTGATAACTTTTCCGAATCGAAAACTATTAGAAGTCTACCAAAACCGTTAGCAACCAGACATTAATCAATCAATCATTTATTTTGTCAAACACAGGTATGGTACAGATAGTATGTTGTCTAAAATATGTGCACTATGTTTTGCCAATATATGGCGTACAAATGGCGAACAAAATTAACATTAACAAGCAATTACAATTAAAGTGGCATGTCAATAAATTACATTAAAAAATAAAAATTCAATTTAAAATACATAGTATAATAAAAACTAAAAAATATACAAAACTAATAAAATATAATCATTTTATTCATTTGAAAAACTGTATATTCCAGAAACGGAGCTTCGAGACATGGTGAAAGAAGTAGACCAGGATGGCAACGGCACCATCGAGTTCAACGAGTTTCTCCAAATGATGTCCAAGAAGATGCGTGGATCTGATGGAGAAGACGAACTTAGAGAGGCTTTCAGGTATTCCTCGATTCATTTTTACTATTGTCTACATGTGATCTGAATTGTATTCCATTCTTGGAGGCTATAACTGATCACCTGGAGAGTATACACACAATCTGTTTAAGCAGTTACCAAAATTATGGACCTAACTTGGAATCTGTCCCCTTATGCATACATAAGTATCTGGTCAATCGACCGATGACTGTAATATTAATCTTTCAAACCTATTTCTGACCAAATACAAGCTTTCTAGCTATCAATATGATTTTCAAAACCCAGTTATGAGACAACTTTTATTTACTGAACGCAAAATCCGTTCGTATGCCATCCGAATCTTATTGGGGCTTTTTCTTATCCCAATTTTACTGTCACTGCATTTAGCGGAGGATAACAACCTCGACGAAGCTGCTAAAGGTTATTGATTCAGAACTGCACTGCCCTTTTTGCCCCAAATGCTGCACAATCAATGCAAACTTTGCACTGCCACCGACGATGCTGGAAGTGGCAATGTATTGGACGAATTTAATTGAAGATAGATGGACTGTCATTACACACGCTTGCTTACTCATCTTGTTCACAATCTAAAATGCCAACACTAAAATTGCAGAGTATTTGACAAGAACAACGACGGCCTGATATCTTCGGTGGAGCTCCGTCACGTGATGACCAACCTGGGGGAGCGGCTCAGTGAGGAGGAGGTCGACGACATGATCCGTGAGGCCGACCTCGATGGAGATGGCATGGTCAATTACGATGGTGAGGATATTTTGGTAATAATGGAATAGCAGTGTAGTTAAGTGCTATCAGTGCAGGGATATTTACAATTTAGACCAGCAGGTAATAAAATAGCACGAAATGAAACCCTTAAATGGCAGCCTGCATCTTGATTGCTGTGAATGGTGATTGTGATATACTAATAAACGTAGCGTGAACTTTAAGGTTGCGTATCGTTCCGTCTCGACTAGTACTCACTTATCCCGGGCAGCGAGTGCACGTACCCTTAAAGTAGTTCATCTACTTACTGATAATTTGGGAGTTGTATTCTAAACCCTAACTAGTTTTTCTAGTGAACACCACAGTGATGGTCAATTACAATGGTGAGAAATAATCTGAAACATTCTAGCAATAAAGCTCCAAGACTTGGGTCATCAGTAAAGGGACACACAGTTGAGCCCAAAATAGTCTAGGCAATTGCGTATTGCCTCAATAATTCCCATTCACAAGCACATCAATAAAATTGTAAACAAATAACATGAGTTAACTCATGTTGCTTGTGAATGGTTGTTGACAATTTTGATATCTGTGGTCAGTATAATATTACTTTGTGGTAAGACAGACTGCCTTCTCCATGATAGATATATCTAGGTATCATAAATATTGCCGTAATAAAACAGTTGCGGTTTGTAAGGCAACTCGCAAAGACCAGAAAAAACAAAGAATATCTCGGGATGCTAAAAAAAAGGTCGAAGTGACTGCTTCAAGATAACTATTGCCAAAATACAATCATCATCTGCCTAGCCTTTTCCCAACTATATCGGGGTCGGCTTCAAGTCTAACCGGATGAAGCTGAGTACCAGTATTTTACATGGAGCGACTGCCTATCTGACCTCCACAACCCAGTTAGCCAAAACACAATATTGACATTAAATATTCTCATTTTCCAGAGTTCGTGACAATACTGACGTCGAAAAACTAGTATGCAGACCCGCGGCCGATGAGAGAACCTCCCGGAAGCCAGTGCCCATACTCGTACCTCCAGCGGTACGGGGGGAAAGAAACTCTTATCTAGACCTAACGCATAGACGTGTTGCTAAAGTGGATCATTTTATAGAACGCGCTTGGTGGCAGTGTATACGTACCCTTATTTCAGTTTAGCAAAATGCGATTTTTCTGTCGCAATTGCGATTATTCTGTCGCATTTGCGATTATTTTGTCGCATTTGCGATTTTTCTGTCGCATTTCCGATTAAAAAGTCGCAAAAACAGTTTTAATGTGTAGTACTGATTAGTAAATTCGGTGTGTGTGATAGCTGTTTTGGTTTTTTATATGGCTTCAAGTTTATAATAAGGCCTTAAACTTACATGTCATGTTGTATGTTAATATAAAACGATTTTTTTAAGCCTTAATATATTAAGGGCTATTTGATTCAGAAGGCTAGATGAAATAATTATAAAATCATCATCTGCCTAGCCATTTCCCAACTATGTTGGGATTGGCTTCCAGTCTACCGGAATTCAGCTGAATACCCTTACAAACCAAAAACTGGGTAATAGATACCCCTTAGCAAGACTGGTTGAAAATATTATTAAAATCTATGAAAAAAAAATGGCTGACAGGCACTATTATTATACCAACAGCAGTCCGATTGGCTCTGATTCAACCGAGTCCAATTAAATTAATGGTAGGACGAGTCCATGCAAATGCTTTAACAATAAAAATATGCTGACTTTGATCTAGTTCTTCTCATAGTCATTTGATAGCCCTTCAACATAATTAAGATTCTTAGAGTATTTTTTGTTAACATCAAAAAGTTGAAGAATGTGTGAGGTCCTTTAATTATCCGAGAATAGACAGTTTAAAATGACAATTTCACGCAAATATTTCCGAAAAGTTAGCCTGGAAAATTTGGAGAAGATTTTTCGTGGAAAAAGATTGTGGAGAAGATTTTTCGTGGAGAAAATTTTGAGTGCTTAAAAATTAAAATTTATTAAATTAATTAAAAATGCCTCTTCGTGGTTTTCAAACGCTCTAAGAATCAATCCAATACCTATCTATTATTTTGTCGAATAAAGACTTCGCGATTTCCGTTCAAACATGTTAACTATGTATAAGTAATATTATTACTCATTGGAGAATATAAAATAATAGTAAATAGTAATAATAAATATGCTTAATAAAACCGCGTCGATGTGCATTAACATTTCTTTTTATTTATCAAAAATAAAAAAATCATCATTTTCGTGATTAACGGAAAGCAGGGTTCACTGCAATATTTTTTTCTCAATTTTATTTATATTTTGCAAATTAATAATTGCTTGAAATAATGCTAAATAAAATATATACCTAAACTTAATATTACAATAGAATAAAATTGAATTTAAGGATTCATTACACGTTTCAAAAATATTATACGTCGTGTCAGTGTTATGCTTTTGTGGTTAAATGTAGTGTAATGAGTCTTTATTTGTGTTTATTAACCATAAATATACATTTTAGAAGCAAATAGATGAAATAGATTGACTTAAATACCTCTATGGTCATTGGTCCTACCGCTACCTTTTATAGCAGTATAATTTGAAAACTACTTCAATGTTAGAAAGAGATAGCGTCTTATGGGTCATATTCGTATAGCTCTATCTCTTTCACACAGTATAAGAGTTGGTGGTAGAGCCCCACAAAATAAAAATAATAGTAATAAACTAAATGTTCGGTTGTGTCAACACTTTTTGTAAAAACATAAAAAATAATCGAAATTTCTAGTGTCGTACGTATACACGTTGTATGAATTTGTGTATGTAGAATTAGAGGAAAAAAATATATGTGTAATGTCTTAAGAAAGGTTTCCGTTAGTCTTCCAAAATGTGGAGGTCGACTGAACAAAATATGATGAGCCAAATGTTAACTGAGTTCATTAAAGTTACGAGGAATCGAAAAAAAAAATATTTATAGAACTAGCAAAGTAACTAAGGTGATTTTATTTAAACGTAAAATTAATAAAAATAAAAAATAATGGAGGAATTTTACCAAAATCAAGCGAAAAGGGTACTTATATAATAACGAAATAGTAAAAATTTCTACAATTTGCTAAGCTCTTAAAGACTATAATAAAATTTTAATGGAAAACGTTTAGGATTTTAAGATCATCGTACCACCCAATGTTTTATTTCGACAAATAATAAATTATTCTTAGAGAAAAGCGAAAGATTAAAATGTTAGATTTTGACCTGATCCGTGTTAAATGTTATAAAATAAATATTTAATTTAAAAAAACACTTTGTTTGTAAAAAAAATATGTAATACTTACAAGAAACACTTAACCATATCTGTAACTAAAACATTTATATTTTATGGTATCTATAAATCATTAATTAAACTAACTATTATTGACAACACTCCTATTATGAAATGCATTAATTTGACGAAAAAAGCAGTAATTGATCGAATACCACTAATTTAATTTTTTCCACTTCTTCGGTTACAAAAATACCTTAGAAATATACTGAAGTATTTATTTTGATCTTAAAACAATTTTATGACAATAAAAAATACTTAATTTTAAAATAGGTCAATTTTAACTTATCGAGAAATAATATTTTAAAATCAAAGTATATTTAAAAGAGGAAAGAACATTTTATTTATAACATATTTTGAAATTGTAATAATAGTACAAAATTATTTAACAATTATATTGTATGATGATAATAATTGAATTAAATTCAACAAAGTTTTATGTAACATGATAATTATTTATTTAATATTTTATGTCAAGTTATACGGAATATATCACAAATAAATTATAATGCCACATGATTATGTCTGTTTATAATATAAACGGTAGATTTGGTATCGCATTTTTATTTAATAATCATAATAAATAGCCAGCGTAGATATCAAAAGCATACCTAAATAAAATAAAATTATATTAGAATGTTCCAAAAATAATCTAAATAATTGGGCTGAATATTTAAATAGGTGTTTAAGTACTAAACATATACATACATTAATAGAGTATATTGTTTTATTTTTATTTTGACGTACAATCACTTATAATAAGATTTACAATTAAATTAACAAATGCTTAATAATAACATGCGATGTACAGAATAAATACATTTTATGAATTGCCCTGTTTAACAACTTGCGGTTGTTTAAAAAAAAACATCAGACGTTATGAACATTACCATCACATTTTGATGTACTTAAAGGAGCCGATTTTACCGATAAAAATTAATCAGTACATTAAACCACGTTCAAGATTCTTGAACTGTTATATTGTGGTGTCATAATTGCTATGGAATATTAACAAATCTTAACCATTGTCTGTACTGATCGAGTTTATTTCATTGATGAAACCGAACCTTAGTAAAAAAAATATGATTCAGTTAATTTTCTAAAGCCTAATATTAAAAACATTTTTATCACAATAGAAGTACCTTGGTATTCATATAACTGGTCCAAAAACCAGTTCAATAACAGAATATAATTATGTAAAAAAAACATTATTGAATGTATAAAAGTTATGTATATGCAAGTTAGATATTTGATGTAATTAGATCAATATACAAGCTTCGTATGAAACAAGAAGGATTTTAATAAAATTGATATGTGAATTCAGTCTTTTATTTCTAAGGAGGCTGCCCAATACACCGTACGATACCATGACCGTGCTATGAACGTATCAGGCGTGGAAAGAAACATAACACGGACTACTAGAAGGTATAAACAGCGGATCATACTCGTTTATAAAGGCGATTTAATATCGTCATGTAGGAATTTGATGTTAGTTCTTCATTTGTGGCATAGATGGCGCTGTATTAATTTTTGTACTATGTTGCTGTAGTACTTTTTGGTAGTGCCTTGTAGCGGCACTGCCAAATAGCACTACAACATAAAAAGCCTATTCATCATATTAAACTTTCCCAAAGATTGAAAGAAAATCTTGAAAAAAAAATCAAATTCCCATACAACAGTAGATTTCGATGCATGTATGAAAAGCAATTTTTATTTTTTCGGTAATCGGATATGAATTCCTATAGGAAAGTTGTTGAATATGACTTTTAGACTCACTTCTTTGAAGGATACAGCTGACTTAATCGCCACTCTGCACTTAGTTTTAGAATATACTTACCGCTTTTCTCACAATTTTGAGAGCAGTCTCTTGTCTTGTAATAAAAGTTTTTCACATAAAGATACCTCACTTACACGTGCAAATTGAGAAACTTTTACTATGAGGCCACAGGGTCCACCCGTAAAATAGTTTGCAACCTTAATAAGGTGAAAGATCACCCCCTGAAAGATTACAACTAATACAGATTCTGCCGATTCTTCTTCTTCGTATCGCTGGCACGATAATTTTTATATTTTCGCTTTTTCCAAAACATCGCCACTTCCACCGCGTCGTCGGTGGCAGCGCATTGCATATCATAGGTACTTGACGCTACCAGGAGCTCCATCTAGTTTTGTCACGGAGTTACTAGGAACCACCGAAGAGGTCACATAAGAGTGACTATAGTTGGTAACTGTCACTCTGACAGAGCGTAACGCACCGATGGTTTTAGTGCGACCAATTTAAGTTTTCAGTTAAAGATGGCGCTGATTGTCAAGAAAAAATTACAACAGTATGTCAAGCTTCTTACATGTATTTTAGTTCTCTGTAATTTATGAAGCTGTGATAGTCTAGTGGTGTGACCGTCAGACTGCCAAGTCACAGGTATCGAGTTCGAACCCAAAACACGCACCTCTAATTTTTCGGATTCATGTGCATTTTGTATAATTTTCACTTGCTTCGGTGAAGGAAAACATCGTGAGGACCAGCATGCCTGAGATATATTTCCCGACGGCATGTAAAGCTGAGTCAGAGGCCCATGGGCGGCATAAAGACTCTGACACCAGGTTAGGCACTAACCACACGAAAAAGAAGCAGAAGTATCGGTATCAACGCAGGATGCCCTTTACCGTAAAACCCATCGTGCGCCGATACCGAAATTTTTAATGTAACCGTAACCAAAAGTTTTGACACCCATTAACAAATTATAATTAGGTAATCACTTTAACAAACAGATAGTAACTGTTATAAAAAAATATAACCACACCCGTCTGTCATATCATCATCTTTATCAGTGGTTAAGATTTCACACAGGGACGAACTAGGAAGATTATTTTTAGATCTACCCATTTAATTTGCATATTGTAATAATTGCTGTGTGAGTCAGCTGCATCCGGGTAGACTAGAAGCAGACCCAACTTAGTTTGGGAAAAGGCTAGGAAGATAATGATGATGATGGGGACTGTAATATTGCTGTAACCTTACTATAAAATTGGCATCATAACGTGCTGCTGGATACCAAATGCTGTGGTTCTGCGTTCAACTTGATATTTTTGGACAGTACGATAGAAGTTCCAGAAAAATTCAATAAATGAAATTATTGACGAATACACTTCATAACGTTATATTGGGTCATTCTTGAATTAAATTATATAAAAAAAGAATATTAATTGCATGAATGCCACCCTGCGCGCACACGCACGTGCCGCGCGCGCTTTGACGTAAACACACGCGTCGTACGCGTGCGGCCGAGTCTTAGTGAGGCTCTTATGAGAGGAAACGGCTTCTGTTAGTAAGTAGTAATTAGTGAAACTTTTATTTTAATATGATTCGAAGTGGTTTGAAATAAAGGCATACTCCTCAATACTGAGAAGTATTGAGGAGTATTTATTTAGAAAAAAAAACAATCACCGTCGACTATAAGAATTAAACCACGTTAGACTTAGTTTATAGTTTACCTGTGGAAATAAAACACTAGTAGAAATAAAGGGAAAAAACCTTGAGTGTGAAATACACTGAATTCTGAACCTAATACTAGTGCAATTAGAGTTAGTTTTCGACGAAGTTTATTGATCATTTGAATTATATCCACGAGTAGAAATTAGAAAAGTAATTGTCCCATGACAAGTAGCTAACACGTTGCTTTCTACTCAAGTGGTACTCACAGGAATACCAGTTTGAGTGAACACCTAAGGTTATGATGCATATAGATTGTAAGTGTACATATCTTAAGTATCTTTCATTCGTTTTCGAAGAAATTGCGAATTTATCTTTCATCAACGATAAAATCATTTAAACGAATGATACGAATTAAATGCGTTTGTTTCACAGTATGATTTGTTTTTGGGATTTTTGTCCAGTACCTAGTAAAATCATACAGCTGGACAAAAATTCCAAGAGGGTTTTGGTATAATTATTGAGTGAAACACATCATCATCATTGCGCAGCAGTGCACTGCTGGACATATGACAAATGATCATGACTGTGATGCGGAGGAAGGAGGAAAATGTAGTAAGGAAATTTTTGAGAACGAATTTGGGTGGCAATAAGAAATTATGTATGGATAAAACGATGGAGGATGTTATGGCTAGAAAGGAGGTGACTGCTGCAATCACAGGAGGAGGGCAGGAGGAAGCCGACATGAATGATTAAAAAAAAAAACTTAAGCACTGAAAATGTGAGATTGTTTCCACCAGTTTGGAACCAGATTCTAATACTGCTTGTTATCGTCCAGCATAATCTAGAATTCTAGACAGTTAGATTATATCATAAGTGGATCTTATTTACTTACGTCTACGACTGAAGAACTTGATCTTGACTATTTTTAGTGCAAAAGTGTCTGATAACGTCTTGAAGACAAGTATGTAAATTTTAAGGATAAAAAGACGGATGAAATAGCTAAGTAACAGATATTTTTTTGTAGAAACCGATTTTGTGATACCACTATAAGATGATTACCAGATGATTTTGATTCTAAGCTGAGTTTTTGAACTTTATTTGTGAAGGATATGGCTGTTTTAGATACTGAGTGATGGGTGAAACTGTTTACTAGTTGAGTGACGCTTAGGTTGCCATTCTCAAGTGAATTTAGGTACTTTACGGATTTAGCTGCCTTTGATTCTATACGCCTCAATATAATAAATTGCTTGTCATCACCTACCTAGTCTTTTCTAGTCTATTTTTCACCTAACTATGTTGGAGTCGGCTTCCAGTCTAAACTAATGCAGCTGAATAATAGTATTATACATGAAGCGACTGCCCATCTGACCTCCACAATCCAGTTACTTGGCTTTTCGATAGACGATGGGTATACTTGCTTGTTAATAAAAAAAATATGAATCCTACTCCACACTAATCAAGCAGTTTACGTTCAAGATGCTTACGTCCCAATAAGATAAAAAAATAATGTAGTTTTTATACTGTCACTACTCGATTTAAATAACAATAGTTTAGATAAGTCTTATCACCATACACATGACATAGCCTGATGCTTGTAATCCCCCTTTCGCCCGTTTAGTCCAGTCCCATGAAATAGGGAGCGAACCTATTGCCATCAACCGGGCACGAATACAGACTTATCATTCTCCTGCTCTTATCAAAATGTATTTGGGGTCGGCGCAGCATGTCTTCTTCTTCATTACTCGTCATCTCAGCAGTCACCTCTTTTCTAGCCATATCATCCTTCACACAGTCCATTCATTGTTTCTTTGGTCTTCCCCCACTCTCATAGCCATCCACATTCATACTCAAAACTTTCCTCACGATATTTTCCTCATTCCTCCGCATCTCATGCCTATACCTACTGACATTACCACCCAGGGTTCAATTTAATTAACAGAAGCTATGACGTAACTCCCTTCTTCTATAGCAGCAGGGGAACACGAAGATCTTCAGGAGTAAGTAGGTTGGTAGATGGAGAATTTGAAACCTAGGGTTCGTTGTAAAGGAGCTCGTCCCGAGAAGTCGATCATCGTCGGCTTCCAATCTAACTGGATGCAGATGGATACCAGTATTTTACATGGAGTGACTGCCTATCTGTCTTCCTCGATCCAGTTACTGGGTTAACCCATTGGAAAGACTCTCTGTCTGACTTTCAGGCTTCTGAAACGACTGTCAAATATCTACAAATAATAGCTGGGACCAACGGCTCATCGTGCTTTCAGTGGCACGCCGGCGTTTTGGAATGTTATGTGTGGTCTCAAACTGAGCTCGAGAAATATTGTTTAACTTTGAAGACCAATACGGCTGTTATTATTTATCCACGAGCCCCTACTTTGGCTATCAAGTTGCAAGTTGCAAAATGCAAGTTGCGGTTTAGCTTCCAAGATTGTCAGCTCCTTGTCTCCCGAAATACAAAGCTTCTTTTGTTGCGACATGTTTATGTGGATGTGAGTGAATATGATCAAACCTAACTAAGAATACCTAAGTACCCGCTATTTTTCCTTATGCAAAATAAGATATCTAAGTGTTTGTGCGGTAGTTATTCCTAGGTAGGCAATAATTATGGAACTAAAATGTGCTTGAAATATAGAATTTACAAGACAACTAGGATAGTTTGAATCTTAATAATTAGGTATGTCAGTAGGTAGCTACATAAAAGTATATTACCTACTGGGGTGCGGGAAATAACCACGTAATGGGTATGTAAATGAGCTGGGAGTGTACCTAGGCAGGTACTTATAGAAGATACGCGTTATAATAGAGAATATGGATTATGAATCCTTCTCGTGCGGACCAAACAATGAACCCGCTCGTACGAAGGACCAAAAAATCAATCCGGCTCGAAGGACCAAAAAATGGAACCAAATTATGTTGGCGATTTTCAAATATGTTTGAATTTAAGTGGACTGTATAAAAGGATTGCGGTTATCGCCTAGAAAGAATCAGGTGGCGATCGTGGATAGGTGGATTAGAGGAGCACGCCTTAACTTCATCCAAAATGGCGGCTGCTGGCGTCTTTACTGCTTCGAAGCACACAACTTGATCAGAGGTGTTCTTCACTGCACTAAATCTCTCGATCCCACCCGCGGCGAAATTAAACGGAAATTGAACGGCGTGGCAGCGGTCCAGCACGCGGTCTGCGCGGGAGCAACACAGTGCACGGCCACTCGTCGAGAACAGTCATTTCGGCCTAGTCGGCGTGCTTTTTCGATCGGGGGGTAGGATTATCATCGCCCGTTTTGACACTAACGTCAAATGTATGAACTAATGAGGGACCCAATTATTTTTCAAAAAGATGGCGGTACCACTCGAGAGACGTAACGCATCGGATCAACTCCGGATGGATGAAATGGCGACAGGTCACAGGAACAACTTGTGACCCACGGATGCCCCTCAAGTTAAGGGGGAAAATATACAAGTCCGTGATTAGACCTGTCGTACTGTATGGATCGGAATACTGGGCTGTGAATAATATGGATGAAAAAAGATTGCATGTAACGGAGATGAGAATGTTGAGGTGGATGTGTGGTGTGACAAAAATGGATAAGGTAAGGCACGAGTATATTAGAGGAAGTTTAAAAGTTGCGCCAGTCACAGAAAAGTTGAATCGACTGTCTTGGTATGGACACATGATGAGGAGGGACGTATCGCATGTGACTAAAAGAGTGATGAATATAAACGTTGATGGATGGAGAGGGAGAGGAAGACCAAAGAAACGATGGATGGATTGTGTGAGGAATGATATGAAAGATAAAGGAGTAAATGATAGCGTGACGGTTAACAGAGGAGAATGGAAGAAAAAAAACGTGTTGCGCCGACCCCAAGTAACATGGGATAAGGGCAGGAAGATGATGATGGCGGTACTGCTCGTCATTGCACGTAAGTTATAATATTGCAATTTGTATGGGTATTTTTTATTTTATGCGCAATAAAGAATAAGAACATTTTCTCATGATATTATTTACCTGTTTTCGCTGTTGGTGGTCGTATGCTGTGACACAATTGAGAAAAAGGCTATGACCTTGAGTAGGTATTCATAAAACCCATTACGCCACTGTCATATTTGTAATGGCGTTCTTACTCAACCCTATAAAGTATTAACTGCTGGATTAATTACCTACGTAGATACTAATTACAATGATTATTGTGTTATCTATACAGCAATACTTGTTATCTATGTGTCTGATAACTATTTGAAATCATTATTGTAATGTTATAGAATTATTTACAACGGATAAAGATAAGAATAGTCATTTAAATACTCAATCAAATTCTGTACGACTGAGCTATTATCGTAATGTAAACACGATCATCTGTCTAGCATTTTACCGACTGTGTTGGGGTCGGCTTACAGTCTAAGTCTAAACTGATGGTGCAGAATCCCTTGAATCCCTTGAATTTCACATGGAGCGACAGCCTATCTGACCTCCACAACTCAGTTATTTTAGCCACGAGCTTCTTGTAATACACAAGACATAATAGATATAAAGATAAAAATTGTTATAAAAAATATATCTAATTACATTTTTCAAGCCATGTTCATTTGTAAAGTGAGCAGACTTTCGGATCATTTTTATGATGCTAAGATAGGAAAATCAAATATAAATTAGGTACTCATAATAAAAACCAGCAAATCTGTTTATCATTAAAGAAATAAGAAAACCTAACATTAGCAAACAAAAGAAAACTATAAAAGTAACAGGAATTCTGTCTATATACAAAGAACCGGTCAAGTGCTTGTCGGACTCGCACATGAACGGTTCCGTAGCATCGTAGAGCCCCCTTTTTTAATTTATTTTTTGTTGAATAACGGCAACAGAAATACACATTCAGTGAAAATTTCAACGTCAACCTAATAAGGATCTTGAGATACAGCCCGCTGACGGACAAACGGAGGAGCGGAGGCTTGGTAGAAAGGGTTCCGTTGGTAACCCTCCGGGTACGGATCCCTAGAAAACACATACGACACGATGTTTCACGTTCAATCCACGTTCGTTTCCCGCCATAACGTGATGCCGCCATGCTTGCCACAGACAAACATAATAAAAGAATACAATAGGTTATCTACGCTAATCATAAACCGCAGAGTATGATCAACGTGCTCAAGTTATTAAGCTAAATCATTTTCATATAAATTGGAAAAATAAACAGGTCTGCTATATGATCTTCTTCTTCGTATCGCTGGCACGACAAAGGACATAGAAAAAAATGGCCTATGCATCAACACGTATGAAACCCTTACAATAATTATTAGTTCTTCTTATAATTTACATTACAATTATTACTATAAAGTGGACACTTCATAATTTAGAAAACATTTTAAAAAGTAATTCACTTCCTTCTGTCTTATTCCCCGGTGCGGGTGCCATTATTTTCTTGAATTGAAAAAGGTTTTTAGGGTTTTTAGTTACAAACAGGATAAAGCAATTGAAAGCGCTATGTGAAACGAGTAACATCGACACTAATAGTCAATGAATTGACACATGACACTTTGACATTTGATAGTAATGACAGAATGACAGTCTCGTCATTTTGTCACTCGCAATTATTACGTTTCTATTGGCCTAATTATAACATCAAATACCGAAAGATGGATTTTTTTTCAATTCTCAGAAATGTCTATGATTTTAATTTAGTTTCAATCCTATAAATGCATTATTTAGAACACAGAAAGTAAATTCACGTCTCTGTTGGTTCTTAGGCGAACGTATGGAAGCCGAAAAATGTCCTTTTATATTTTGTTAGTCCAAAAGTTCGCCACTGCCACCAAGTTATCGGTACTAGCGCAAAGGTCACTTCGGCTGCATGTTTTTGAGTTAAGAGGGCAGGATAGGAGGTGGAACATACTTTGCGCTAGATGATGAAAATTGAATTAAGTATAAAAAATGTGGATTAAAAACTGCATCAATAAGTTTGTTATGAAACTGATAATCTGTATGATTTTAAACACGGCACGGTTGGTGCAGTCGCTGAGCAATTTATTGACGTGCTCCGTATCGCGGGTTCGATCCCTGCACGGAACAAAAATATTAGTACCTGTTTTGTACGACCGGTTAGGCAGAAGGGTTAGGTAGAGGTGTACCAGTACATCGAAATTTTGCCAATTATGTTTAAGTCCCTTATTCAACCGGGCACAAATTCAGTCTCCCTGGCTGCTATTGAGAAATTACTGATGAAAAAACCCAATAACACTTCGCCCAACATTAGAATCGAACCCAGGACCTCATGCTCAGCAGTCACGCTTGCAACCACTAGACCAACGATGCAGTCAACATTATTCTTAAAACACGCTCGATAGATTTCAATCGAAATATTTGCTCCAATTTGACAGCAATACCTTGAGTACAGATGTCGGTCATTGCCCTATCATTTGGGTCAAATGTCAAAATTCTATACGTAGCAGAAATCGAAACTTCTACTCAAGCCCTTTTTGGTCAAGGTATTAAGATATCACAAACAAAATGATTTCACGTTCGTTAGGTCAAAGTCGTGCTTTTTATTAAATGAATTGTGTATAATATGAAACGTAATAAAGGCCGTGCTGATGTGTAGAAGTACAATAGAATGAATTTATTTGGGATTCAATGTCAGCCATTCAAGTAATACAAACGCTCAGATATGTTGCTCATAAATAAGATATTGTTTAAAAGTTTTAATTTTCCAAATATAATTATGTACGTACTAACACTAGTGTTTTAAGATGTGTATGTATTACTAACAAAATGGATTTTATGATCTGATGAAAATAAATGATTGGATTTGATTTGATTTGATTTGATTTAAGTTTTACTTAACGTTTTGGCTTGTAAAAGATTTGTCGCTGTTTCAATTCAAAGTAAATACTGGCCAAACATAACCGTCATAAAATTTATTTTAAAATGGGAAAACAAACGAATCGCATGTGACTAGAAAAGATATGAATATAAATGTTGATGGATGGAGAGAGAGAGGAAGACCAAAGAAAGAAAAAGGAGTAAATGATAGCGTAACAGTTGACAGAGGAGAATGGAAGAAAAAAAAGTGTTGCGCTGACCCCAAGTAACATGGGATAAGGGCAGAAAGATGATGATGAGTTGCAAGTTACACTATGAAAGACCTCGTCCTAATGAGGTATTTGCATTCATACGCAAATGTAGGTCAGGTGCGTAGGCATCGTGCTCGAAATCGTGCGGACAGTACGACAAGATGAATGAACGTGAACGTGCAAAAGGAGTATTTAAGGACCCTAGCTAGCAGGTGGTGTTCAGTAGTTTCTGCCTACACCCATGAGAAAAAGGCGTGAGTAGCTAGGACAGCCACCTGTCTTTTTTCCGATGGGAAGTCATCAAATGACCCCTCCCGGTCTGGGCGAAGTGGAAGGGAGTGTCAGACTCTTACTGAATAAGGCGATTATCACACCGCCACGCATCACGCAGCATGTTGCGTGTCAACGCGCCTTTTACCATCTGAATGAACGTGCGTGGATGCATTTTCTGTGAAACAGAGATACTTACAAGCAACGTTAAAACACGCATTCACGCGCTACGCTGCGTGGTGCGTGGCAGTGTGTTAATCGCCTAAAACCCATCCATGTTCCTTCTTTGCCCTTTGTGTTCCAGGGCCGCGGTATCTCTTTCGAACAGTCCCGCAGCCCTGGGGGTCAACCACCTTACCGTACATACTTTATTTACATATGGTAAGGTGGCTGACCCACCTACGTTTTGCGGCCGATTACAACAATACATGTTATTTGCGTTCCTTGCACATTGCGTAGGCGCTATTCAACTCTAAAGAGGATATGTGTATTAACTATAATAGTCGGTCTTATTGTATTGCATTTGAGTACTGAATGGGTACCTGACCCTTTGGGTTGTGACCCCAACTATCGGTACATTTACCTTGTCGCCTTGTACCTTTCCACCGTGAGATGCTTTGATTGGAGGAACAAAACATCATCACAACACACCTGTAATCTCTAAAGGGTTAGGCAGATGTGTTCCTAGTAGTACAAAAACATTTCGCCAGTTATGTTTAAGTCCCATGTAACAGGGGGTGGGCCTATTGCCATCAATCGGGCACGGGACAGACTCCTAAGTGCTACTGAGAAATTCCTGATGGAAAAACCCAATAACACATTGCCCGACCCGGGAATCGAACCCAGGACCTCAATTCATGCTCAGCGATCGCGACCCCTAGACCAACGAAGCAGTACAACGTATTATTATATAAAGAGTAACCGTGCAGTTTCTTGCCGGTTCTTCTCCATAGGAAAAGACCAACCCGAACCGTGCACATTTTTGTCGACGTTTTACTATATAAGTGCCATCTAGGCCCATGTGAAATAAAATATTTTGATTTTGATTTGATTTTGTAATTATAAGATGCTGTTTGACATTGTAATATGATTATTGTTAGCGTTTTGGTAAAAAAAAACTTAGAATGTATTTCTGAATAAAAAAATTATGAGAAATCCGGTTTTGAGTTGAAATATTGAGTTCACACTGTGAGGTTTGATATGGTCTGAATAGTAAACTGGCTGCTGTTCCCTGATTATTATAATCTGGATCTATTCAAAGCTCGAGTGAATCGGTTTCTTCTAGGCAAGCGTGTTCCACCCTAGGCCGCACCATCGCTTCAAATCAGGCGAGTTGCGGCCCAACGCAGGCCGTTTTAGTATTAAAAAAGATCGCGAACTTCATCGCAAATCCGTCTTTGCGATAAAGTTCTGCAAGGTTTTAATGAACAATTCATGGATGGGGAACCAACCTTGAATCATCGAGACCTTTTCGTGTTAATCCTTACTTCCTTACTAATATTATAAATGCGAAAGAAAGTTTGTTTGTTTGTTAACTTTTCACGCTTAAACCACTGAACCGATTATCCTGAAATTTTGCATATACGCTATCAGGTGTACAGATATGGACATAAGGTAGTTTTTATCCCGAAAAAAAGCACTGTTTCCGAGGAAAACAACAATAACGTTCTTATGATAATAGATGGCGCCTCGTGTCTTTCGAATCATTATTACAAGCAAAGTATAACTCGAATTGATTGTCAAATTCTAAATTAACGCGAGCAAAGCCGCGGGCAAAAGCTTATAGTGTTATAAACACTTCCGAGTGCCCCAATTAAGTATCGTTATCTACTGTTGAAAGGCATTTTACCTTATTTTTCTTGCGTTATCACTAATTGGTTAATTAGGATCGTCTCTTCGTGACTAATTTCTGTGGAAAACTGTGTATTCAACAATTTCATTGTTTCGTCCTAAGGTTTTCTAGCAGACCTCAGTAAATTAGTTCATCTTAATCAATGGTCACGGAAAGTAGGCACTTCCCAGGTTGGAATTGAGTTTTTCTATTAGGAATTTCTCAATAGCAGCCAAGAAGTCTGGATCTGTGCCCACTTACTGGCAATAATGCGCTCGTCACCCATTTATGTGGGAACTAGCTCATACCCGCGTGAAGGTCGATAATTGTCCCACGGGATCATACTTTTTATCACTACCGGGATAAGAAGTATCATATGTGTTAATCCAGATAATAAACTATCTGTGTGCATAATTTTATCCAAATCCGTTCAGTAGTTTTTGCGTGAAAGACTAACAAACAAACATCCATCCAGCCTCACAAACTTTCTCAATTAAAATATTAGTAAGAAGTAAGATAGTAGGATTAAACAAATAACTGGCGACAGTCTCAGGTACACCTCTGCCTACAGCATGATGTTATTACATGAAAAAAAAATACTAAGTTGATATTTTTATACCCTTTATCACATAAAGCAAATACCGCAATTGAAATTCTTGGTAAAATTAAGATTCCATTGTTCTTAATCTAAAAACAAATAAAGAATAATAGTTTAACTTGCGATGAGTTATGGTGGGTACTGCCGAGTTCACTGACGGTCTTTTCAACCTTATTACTTAGAGCATAAGGGTGATATTGTAGACTGCCAGTGAACTCGGAATTACACACATCACACAACAACTTGGTATACAAATTAATAAAAAAAAAGGTAAAATGGGTAAATAGGTACTTACTTTTAGTCTTCTTTTTATCATTATTCTAGTTCTATTTGAAGTGTATATAATGTACATAATACAGTAAAACATAAGAAAAAAATGTGTGGATCTAGCAAGCCGTAACTCATTTGTTCCTACATAATCCATCTCGTACTGTTTTCATATAGGACTTTAAAGTTTATTGAAAGACCATCATCATCCTCCTACCCTTGTCCCATGTTATCGGCGTTTTTTCCTTCCATTTTTTCTTCCATATCATTCCTCACAAAATCCATCCTTCGTTTCTTGGTCTTCCTCTCCCTCTCCATCCATCAACATTTATATTCATCACTCTTTTAGTCACACGCATTTCGGACATCCCCATCACATGCCCATACCAAGACAATCGATCGATCGATTTAATTTAAAGTCCAATCTGAATAAAAACGGTTTAACTCACGTATTAGTGTGCAATCCAAATTCTCACCAAAACAAAATTTACTTTTAAATTGAACAGTTAGATACACAGGAATTGAATCTAAGAGAAAATTTCACCAATGCTAAACGAAATCAGCACATTTAAACCAAGTTCAGGAGGTGTCAGTATCAAAATTAATCGGTGAAACTCGCCCTTAGAAGCTTCCTACAAGAGAAGAACACGGAACAATAGTACACAAAGGCCGAAGCTATAAATAAATGTTTACAAAGAACATAACCACCGAAAAACACATTGGCTCTATCTAAGTGATAAACTGAAAAAATACGAGCGATAACACATGCGTCAGAATTAGTTATACAGTTTGGACCCACGGGAGTCAAGCGTGGTGATATTATACGGGATGTTTCATTATTGGAGATACGAAAATATACAAGCATACTGAGGATTTTAACTTGACTGAATAACGCGCGTGTCTTCAGAAATCATCAAATGACCCCCCCGCTCTGGACGGAGTGGAAGGGAGTTTAAGACTTTTACTGACTAAAACCTATCCATGTTCCTTCTTTGCCCTTTGTGTTCCAGGGCCGCGGTATCTCTTTCGAACAGTCCCGTAGCCCAATCTTACTGCCCTTGTCCCATGTTATTTGAGGTCATTATCCCTTGTCAATTATCACGCTATCATTTACTCCGTTTTCCTTCATATCATTCCTCACACAATCCATCCATCTTTTCTTTGGTCTTCCTCTCTCTCTCCATCCATCAACATTTATATTCATCACTCTTATAGTCACATGCGATTCGTGCCATCTCATCACATGCCCATACCATGACAGTCGATGATTGTCTTTAGAAAATCATTTCATTTATTTTCAGAGACATAAACACATTACTTACACACGTTATGTGCACCATACAAATGACAGGTATGACGAATAATGCAACATCAGTCCACAATTGCTTCATTGAAAGGCAATGGACTCTTTTTAAACGTTTTTGTCGTCTCAGAAATGAATACGAAGATATATTTCTGAAGTCGCCTTTGGAATTATATCTTTATATTCGTTTGCCAACGGAACCACAAACCGCAAAAAAAATTCGCCGAATCATTGTGACCGCAGCGACACAGCTGATTGTTACTCGGCTCGACGGCGACATTGCCGTTTTTATAGAGTTACGTAGCAACCAGTCGCCTTCAGAATTATATCTTTAATTACCACGCTTGCATATTGGGCACCTTTTGAACGCCATTGTCACACATACGTGACAAGCAAGCGCGTGCCCTGTCCGACGACACAAATATGTGACAAAAAATGTGCGGAGCACTATATAACGAAATAATCAATTAAATAGTTTTGGAATCTCTATTCTTTTTGTAGGTATTTACGGTGAAATCGTGAGTTGGCGTGGAGGACACGCGCATGCGTTTATGCTCTGGTTAAGAACCATAATTTGGCAACAGGTTAAGGTAATCCCATATCGAAGATCAATGGAATGAGTTCCCACAGCTCTGCTGGTCACTGTCTCAGTGGGCCCTATGGCTAACCCTTATCGATCAATATTCTTTGCTGAACAAACAAAAAATACCCTTAACAAACAACAACTCCTCACTTCAAAACTCACCGTTGTTTCTACAATTCCAATCACCGTCAATAAGGTCTCTTTTACAATCAATTTTACAAACATAACAGGCTGTATGTGGTGACCAACTAACTATAAAGTGTCTCGGGACAGATTATCGTGACAGTCGCGTGCGAACTGTCCCGGTACCCGACAACAAGACACATCATGTTGCCGACTGTACTCGTTCTCTTCTTTGTTGGTGTTGATTGTTTACGTAAGTACTTACTTGTTTTTTTTTTGTATCTACCTTTGTTTATCTATTATGACTGAAAGACTGACAATCAGTTCTATCAAGGGGAGTTCTATTACCTATTAATTGGGTTGTAGGGGTCAGATAGTCGCTCCGTGTAAAATACTGGTATTCAGCTGCATCTGGTTAGACTAGAAGCCGTCCCCAATATAGTTCGGAAAAGTTTTGGCTGATGATTATTAGCGTTTCCGGGTTTAGAAGAGGCTGATAAGGGTAACTTGTAGTCTTATATTTTTTGGCACTGTTATTAAACCCACAATAATTGAAAAGGGCCTTACGCTTCTTTTTCTCTATCTAAAATCCTGCTTTCAAAAAACTTTCTTTCTAAAATTATGAAAAAAAACTTGCTCTAAAACCTGCGCTCTAGAGTATTTTTAAAAGCCGAATTCAGGAAAATAATTGAGACATCATAGAAATGAAACATAACGGAAGCATGCAGCACACACGCAGCGTGTATGCTGCTAAGTGTGTACACGCATGCTTTCATAATTAAAACAAGGCTTTAGCGTTATTTGAAGTATCAAGAAGATTAGAATTTTACTACTATTATAAAATAATGTAAAGTTTATGAGGATGGATGTTAATCCATCCTCCGTTCGTTCGTCATCCATCGAATGAATTTGGCACACAGATACTAATAATATTATAAATGCTAAAGTTTGTGAGGATCCATGGATGTCTGTATGTTTGTTCCTCTTTCAAGTAAAAAGTACTGAACTTATTTTCATGAAACTTGGCACCTGTGTGCCTTGTTTATAATCTGGATTAACAGATAGGATAATTTTATCCTGGTAGTACGATTCCGTGGGACAACAAATTACACGCGAGCGAAGCCGTGGGCATAAGCTAGTCGAGCATAAAAATCGCTTGTTTGTGACATAAATGACAGAACTTGAAAAATAAGAAATACAGTTCTAAGTTAGATTAAACATAATTATTATCATTACATCGCCAATATTTTTTTGCAAAGAAACTTTGTATCAAAAGATGAAAAATTTATTTTACGTATTTCGTTACTTACTTAATTGAATACTTACATTCGTTAATTTTATATTCAACTAAATACAACAGCAAAAATCTAAATTTTTGAGTTATGTCAGTAACTAGTCAGCATGCTTCTACATGCGGCAGCCCATCCTCTCAACACACGGTCCTTATCTCTTACGCCACGAGGGGGTGTGGCCTGCTTGACGGAAACCTCACGGCGAAACGTCGTGACTTTTAATATAAACAATAACCTTATCTATCTCTATTATCGCTCTGATTTCCAACCGAAAAATAACATTTATATTTATCTAACGGATTAAAGTTCATTCTCAAGGGGATGATATAATTTGTATGTGTGACATGACCTTAAGGTCATCATGGGTAGATAGATCTATCGCTGAATCGACAAAAATAAGGTCTAAGTGCCATTCAAGTTTCACTTGTAAATCATTCTGATAAGGTCTATATTTGAATTGTATGACACCGTCATTCAGTACAGTCATGATTTTCATGCCGGATACATGACGAATTTTTGTTGTTCTTTGATTTGTATGGGCTCGACACAGTTGACATAAGATACGATAGCAGGCGTTGTATGGAAGTAACCGTTTTTTTTATCGAGAATTGTAAATTCTCTTCCGTCTTTTGCCAGGGTTCATCTTCATGGTCTACCTTACCTTTGTAACCCGATCATCACAATCTGATTAAATTCGTCAAGAGCTCTATGCAGTCGTTCGTAAAATTCAACCAGTAACTATTTCAAGCTATTTCGATCAGATTTGAATCCATCCTCAATATATGAGAAAAAACCGGCCAAGTGCGAGTCAAACTCACACGCACACAGGGTTTCGTAGCCCAAACAATATAATAAAAATATTTTGATAGACAAACAGACAGACCGACAGACAGACAAGACGAATCTATAAGGGTTTCGTTTTTTGCCATTCGGCAACGGAACCCTAAAAAGGGGAACGTAACGACGATCTCGTCAGAATTTTTGTGATATAATCGGTCTGAGCTGCAGCTGTGCTTATCGCACCCTTCTTAAGACCTGCTCACTACGTGGTTTAAAGTACTTAAAACAAAATTTTCATATAATATGTGGTAGCCGAACTGGTGATCAAGGTTCGTAGTTATTGGCAAATTTTAGAGGTCACTGTTCACTGCTGTCCGTGTCCATACCCTTGATGTATGCGTCACCTTTACGAGTGCCACGGAAAGGGATATCCTCTTATCTATTGTTAGTTTGACGGTCCGAAGATTTGGACTTTTCGTTATTTACACTATTACAATCTTCCAACGTGGCAATGCTGACAGCCTAGGCACTTTTCCTGTTGACAACGATGTCGACGAATTTTTTGATGCCCTGTAATCGTTTTGATACTTGTACATATTTTTTTTACTAATATAGATTTATAGTTTGTAAATAATGTAAATATTCGTAATAAATAATTACAATCTTTGTATTAGTCAAAGATATTCAAATATTTCCGAGCGATAGACGGGACAAGACGAAGAAAATCGTAATCGAAAACTTGTTACTACTTAGTAACAAGTCGGTCTGTCTAGTGTCATACGCCCGCTTGTCAGGTAGCATTCGTGTGTCAAAATCGAAAATATTCAGGATGAAAGTTATTGTATGACAATATTCCCAATGTCCGCTCTATATGTGTTTTAAATATCTTTGTGTTTATTAATAAGATTATCACAGCTGTCAAGCCTGCATCTAGAATTGGCGGGAAAAAACCTAAATATTATTGCATAATATTTTATTGTGGGTTTTCGCAAAGTAATGTCTGGTTTATTTTCAAGTTAATCACAAAATAAAACAAACACTTAAGTGCACGAGTATTTTAAGAATGGATAACCACAAAAAATTATATGGTAAGCATTATGTCAGATCTCTAGAAGTGTTAACAAAAAAAGAGATTGAAGTGATTTTAATGGGAAACGCCGAACTACAATGTTTAATCAGTTTCCGAACTACGATCAGACAAACATACATACATGCATCATCATTAAAACTCACAACTGTCATTAGCTGATGTGGTCAAGGCATAATCATCCTGCTCCCATGTACCCACTGCTAGGACACATTTCTCCCTATGAGAGGCAATGGGCTATAATCCACCACGCGGGCCCAGTGCGGGTTGGTGGATTTCACATGTCCTCGAATTTTTGAAAGAAAGAAAGAAAGAAAACATATTTATTCGGCACATACCACAGATGCACACAACAAAAAAATAAAAATAAAAAACTGTAATCTACACAATAAAAAACTTAAAACTAAACAGAAAAAAAAGATAATATTGTGTGTCTCACGGCTGCGCGGAATAGGCCCAGTACTTTTTGGTTCTAAGACATGCCGGTTTCCTCGCGATGTTTTCCTACACCGTTTTGAGAGCAGTGGTGATGAAATTACACAAGTAATCGATCCACAACTAGGTCATTACTGCCTGCCGTGGTCGAGGAAAAAAAAACTACAAATAAAGTGTATTCATACCTAATACGCAGAATTGCATTTGATTTGTATGGCCGTGTGTAGTTGAATCGCTGGCTCTTAAGTGGCATACAATAGATGAATGAACCGAAGGCCAATGTGATATTTTTCTGTTATAAATATGGTTATCTGTGACTTAATAGAGCCTGGTTTGTCTCTGCCTCTTTGACTACCTGTCCAGTCCCATGTAAGAGGGCAAGCCACTCACCATGCCATCAACTGGGCACAAATCCAGATTCCGAGGCTGCTACTGAGAAATTCCTGATGGAAAAACCCAATAACACTTTTTCCGGCCTGGGAATCCAACCCAGAATCCCATGCACAGTAGTCGCGCTTTTTTTTTTCTCTTTATTTAAAGGGGCTTATTCAATTTGAAGATGTCGCCCCTGTAGTCGCGCTTGCGACCTCTATACTATCGAGGCCAAAAATAAATAATCGTTAGTTAATCAATTTTTCACACATAATGTGTGTATTCAAAAAGGAATAACTACAAGGCTGTCGAGGCTAGACTAATGTCTAGCCTTCAATCAACTGTAATAATAACTCATAACTAAAAACTAAATTATAAATAACGTTTCACAACACTACCTACATATTCAGTTATTCATATCAATCATTTTTTATCAAAATACCTTAATGACTTATAATTTGATGCAACATCTAGCGGAGTCTTTGAAAATCTTTAAAAATTGCTCAATTTTTTACCAACTCAAGATTACAAGCTAATCTTCAAGAAATCGAAAGGATTCATTAATATATTTATGGCTCTTTTATCTGTACTAATATATAAAGTTTGTTTGTTTGGTTGAACGCGCTAAACTCGGGAACTACTGGTTCGAATTGAAAAATTATTTTAGTGTTGGATAGCGCATTTAGCGAGGAAGGCTATAGGCTATATAACATCACGCTACAACCAATAGAAGCGGAGCAGTAATGAAAAATGTTGCAAAAACGGGGAAAATTGTATTTTTAATAATTCTACGCGGACGAAAGTCGCGGGGAACAGCTAGTCACTCATAATATGATTGTAAAATTGAACGTAACGATTAATATTATGAAAATTACAAAAACGTTTTCTCTGAATTTCCTTTCGTTGTTAATTTGTTTTTTTTTTATATAAAAATTAGTTGAGATGGGCACCATTACGTAATCAGACGAGATGAACGGGAAAATCGGTCAAGGCTCGATGTAGATGGCGTGCCCATAGCTGATCCCAATGAGATCAATCTATTTTGAAGATACAGGGTGTATACGGACCCTTCACGAAGGCGTTAACCAACTATTATGTACATCAAACTAAGTAACTTTACGCAAAAATAATTGCTGGGAAACGACTTTTTTTTTTAGGTGAATCACGTTTTACGGTAGGACTCAATGTAACGCACTCAAAACATTGTGTTGATGGATTGAATAGTACAGGAGTCGTGAAGGTGTTTAAAGTAAAAATCTTAAATTAAATGCATGTATTTAAAAAAAAACTTGTGAAAAAGTTGGAACTTTGACCCCCAATATCTCCGTAACTAGAAGGTAAGGTAAGGTTTAGAACAACAAAATTATCGCAATGACGGGGAAAACAAGTGCCTTTCGGCTTCGTTAATGGTCTTGTTACTTCCTTTATAAAATAACTCAAACAGATTTTCAACCAATGCTATACGTCATTGGTTTCACAGTTCCCTTCTCCATTGACGTCGCATGACTATAGAGAAGCTAGATGTAAACTCTATTGAATAGGTACTATCAAATTCACTGACGGTCTGCCACTTTTCATCTTATAAGCCCTAATGTAATAAGGTTGAAAAGTGGTCGACCGTCAGTGAATTCGGTGGTACCTACTGAGGCCCTGTTCACGACCTCTAGGGATATGAAATTGCGGCGCAATTTGCGTCAATTGACGCGCGCTCGACGTCATGCATTGGCAATCACTACCTGTCAGTGACGTTGACGGCGGCTTGTCAGCATGCACTCGCCACTTTTACCTGCTCTGATAGCGTTAAACACTTGGTCGTTTGCCAGTAATCGAGTGTTCGAATGACTCAACTCGATTCAGGCATTTATAACACTAGTCATCGGAAAGGAGTGCAAGGTTGCAATTGTGAAATCAAACGATAAAGCCGGGCGAGTTTGTCCGAAGACGGGCATACACGACCGCGTTTATTAAGTCGTTTGTCCGAATTCGATTGCCTATGGAATTTGTGCAAACAGCCAAGTGTAATTGCGCCAAGATGAAGTGGCTGCTGCGCTGTTACGCCCCGTTCATGACTTCAGGTGATGTAACTTGGGTCAGTGACACACGAGTATGTCTTTGGTTTCCTTCGTGTGAATACCGTCACGTGGTATTGCGCTGGAGCGGGTAGCTCAGTCATGGTTAGTTTTTTTTTAATGCAGGGTGGAGCACGCTGGCCTAGAAGAAACCGATTCACTCGAACTTTAAAAAGATCCAGAATATAATGATCCGGAAACAGAATTTTACACACTGGCGGTTCGCACAATAAATGTGAAAGAATTGCGCTTTGGAAAGCATTGTGGAACTTCAACCATACAACGGTATAACATTTGATTCACTCGCGCATTTTCGCTTGTTTCTTTCGCGCGAGTCGCGGTGATTTATTTACGCTTTAAACAGCTTCTTTAGTTTTCTGCCGCAGTAGATGTCGCAAGAAGCCTGTATGTTCTGACCCAGGCATTAGGGTTTTCGTCTAGTTCATTAAAGGTTTAACCACTCGTATGCCGATTATATAGACACAATTAAAAAGTCATTGTGTCTAGCGTAAAAAAACCTCATCGTGCATGTTTTTTCACGACATTTGACGGAATCGCTCATATTTCATTAACGTTGGCCTATTTTTTCAATGTCTTTCATATCAGTCATAACCAGTCCTTAAAATGACATATTTTAACACACATTTCATAAAAAATATTTGCTCAAAGTGGTTTTATCAATTTTTAGAACAAACACAGGTTATCTGTACAAATGAATGCTGAAGAACTGTTTTAATCTAACTATGACATTGTAAACATGACAGATAGAGTAAAATATTTGAATGAAAGATATAACTTTGTACCTATTTACATGGCTGTCACACCTTTTTTTGATTGAAGACGCTGCAGTTGTTTACATTATGTGCTTGTGGCTAAATAATATCAGCTTCTCGGGTCGATTTTCAAGGTTAAGCAGTGTTTATCAAGGTCGGTCCGTGGATTGATGACATATATTAGCTACTAGCTGTACCCCGCGGTTTTACCCGCCGCTTCCGACTTGCTTTATTTTTGCCCGGCTCCTATTGGTCATAGCATGATGTTATATAGCCTATAGCCTTCCTCGATAATTGGACTATCCAGCATTAAAATAATTTTTCAATGCGAACCAGTGGTTCCTGAGATTAGAGCGTTCAACCAAACAAACTCTTCAAGAGATATACAAAGCTGTAGCATACCGAGTTTCCTCCTTGCCTCGAAAAACAACGTTAAGCCGTCAGTCCCAGGTGTCATTTGTAGATCCTTGACAGATGTTAGGTAGTCAGGGGCCCAAAAAGTCTGACAACCAGTCTTACCAAGGGGTATCGTATTACCCAGTACTAACAGGGTTGTAGAGGTCAGAAAGGCAGTAGCTCCATGTAAAATACTGGTATTCAGCTGCATCCGGTTAGACTGGAAGCCGATCCCAATATAGTTGGGATAAGGCTAGGCTGATGAGATGATGGTATATTAGGTATATACAAAGCTGTAGCATTTATAAAAGATCAAACAGCTACCAAGGTTAACTACGGGAGCTGTAGATTTTGTCACCGGAAATCTTTGAGCTGGTGATCCTACCCTTAAGTCATTTTCCAACGGAATTCTTATAACACGGAGCACCCTTAAATAGGGTGTACTTGGGTCATTAGGTTACCGACAATTTGAAAGATAACGTAGACATTGACAGGGAACGTAGATCGCTGTCGGTACGCTGCAACATGCTGGCCCGCAGGTTTGCGCGATGTACAGAGGCGGTCAAAATTACTCTGTTTAAAGCGTTTTGCTCGTCACTTTACACGTTCAGCCTGTGGACTAGTTATAGTTTGCGTGCGTATAGCGACCTACGGGTCCAGAATAATAACGCACTCAGTGCACTGTTGAGACTGCCATGGCGATGTAGCGCGTCAAAGATGTTTGCGGCTAGGCATAAAGATGGTTTTGCGGCCATCATACAGAAGAGCAGCGCTTCCCTCCTTGCTCGTATTCGTGGCAGAACCAACAATATCTTGAGTTTATTCGCAGATAGATGGGAAGTCTCCAGTGCTGCGACATTGGATGAAACTCCACACTAAATAAAACATGTATGTCTACTAACACTAGTATTTAAAACCATTGTTACTAACACTAGGGGGCGGCCCATTAGTTGTGTACAAATCAAAAAATTAAGATTTTACTTAAATTTTGAGAGAAGACAACAAGATGTACATAAAATGCACTAAACAAACATAAATAACTAACATAAACTATGCGGTGAATCATGGGATCAAATATAATGTCACAAAGAGCGAACTAATGATTTTTAAAGCAGGCAGTGTGACATATTCGTCTATTCCAACTGTCGAACTTTGTGGAGAACCACTGCGAAAGGTGGACAAGTTTAACTATCTGGGCCACTGGGTCACTGAGGATCTAAATGATAATTGTGACATTGAAAAGGAACGTAGGTCGCTGGCTGTTCGTTGTATCATGCTGGCCCGCAGGTTTGCACGATGAGATGAGATGATGATGGTGGTTTCTTGAGATGTGCATCCCTGATGACTCGTGTTCGCGGCGGCACCAACAGTATTCTCAGTGTATTTGCAGATCGATGGGATTCCCCGATGCTGCGGAGGTGGATGCGGCTCCAAGCTGAATTTTAATTGTATATTTTCATGTGTCTGAAACCTACTAACACTAGAAGTTAAGTAAAATTGTTACTAACCCTATGGACTCCGGTCTGAAATATTTTTTTTCTATTCTATAACATTTTGTCATTTCAACAAAAAATTATCAACCTTGAAAATGTACACAACTAACATTTCCTCCTGTTACAATAAATTGGTACCGGTTTGCATGATATATAATTATAATCTTACTTGCATAAGGAAAACATGATTTTAACCGGAAAACCTTAAAAACCGCATTTCAATGTTTTTGTTTGAAGTTATCCTTAGGTACCTAATGAAATTTTAACATAGCACTTAAGCATGTTAATTTTAAACACAAATGAATGAGTAAGTACCTACATCGTATTTTAATTAAAGCTGCGTCACGGTTGAAAATTTGGACGGGTTCAACGGGGTTTCCTACTTGAAATCGAATGACGTGAGCTCGAATAACACTTGCTCGAAAACGTTAACTCGATAGTACTTGAAATCGATAAATTGTAAGCGCGACAGTTCACTACCTCGATGCATCAAAATCTCGAAGGGCCATTATCTTGGCTCAAGGATGATATGGCTAGAAAGGAGGTGACTGCTGAGATGACGAGTAATAGAGAAGTATGGAAGAAGAAGACATGCTGCGCCGACCACAAATAAGTCGGGATAAAGTCATCATTCACACAGTCGAGAAATGATGTTTCAAGATATATTGATCTTCGCGCTGCCGATGATTCGAGCTTATAGTTTTTTGAGATTTTGATGCATCGAGGTACCGTAGTGAACTGTCGCGCTCATAATTTATCGATTTCAACTTCTATCGAGTTAACGTTTTCGAGCAAGTGTTATTCGAGCTCATATCATTCGATTTCAAGTAGGAAACCCGGTTAAACGATGGCACCCGTTTTTTTTTCCGATGGGAAATCATCAAATGACCCCTCCCGCTCTGGGCAGAGTGGAAGGGAGTGTCAGACTCGTACTGACTTAAAACCCATCCATGTTCTTTCTTTGCCCTTTGTGTTCCAGGCCCGCGGCATCTCTTTCGAACAGTCCCAAGGCACCCGTCTCACTGCCCAAGAGGAAGCCTGGCCATCGACGATTTTCTCTCTCCAGAAACGTAGAAAAGATTGTAGGTGATTATAAGCAAAAGGAGCACACGACATAATAATAATAAAACAATCAGATGCCAATAAGCCTGACATTGTGGTGATAGATCGATTGGAGCGTCGCGCAATGATTGTTGATATAACGGTTCCGCATGACGAGAACCTCGTGAAAGCAGAAAAAGATAAACTATTCAAATATCTAGATCTGGCTCGCGAGGTTATCGATATGTGGGACGTGAGTACAGCAGTCATTGTGCCGATAGTCGTGTCGGCCAATGGCTTAATAGCCAATAGCCTCGACCAACATCTAAGGAGGCACTAGCTTGGCAGCTGGATCAAGGGCTTGATTCAGAAAGCAGTTCTTCTGGACACGGCGCGTATTGTTAGGAGGTTCCTCTCTCAAGAGTCCTGACCACCGGTAGCTCGGACCCTGTTCCCGATGCTGGTGGGCTACTATTTTTTTTATTTTTAAATGTTTTTTTATTTTGTTTTATATTAGAATATTTAAAAATGTTAAATATGTAATATGTGTAAAAATAAATAAAGGAAATAATAAAACAATAAAAAATATAAGGTATAACGTTAAAATCGCCTGGACTAGGTAAACCTGTGCTTCAGGCGATTGGATGGCAACATTAAATGATTAAATAATCACATATTAAAAGTCTAAAATATTACTACACAACTCTACTAATACTACTACTATCTACTAGTTGAGAACTTAAGAGAACAAACATCTTGGGTTGAACCAAAAATCACGAATCATGAATCGTGGACGCAAAAAACTGATAAAGATTTTGAGTACCTAGGTATAATGATTTGTCTCGGAAAGCAAGGTCGGTCATTGAAAGACTCAACATATTGGAATACTAAAGTAATTTCATAATATGTTTTTTGGCAGAAAATTTGGTTCTATAGCAGAAGCGTATCGCGCCTTGGCGGGGCCCCGTATAAAAAATTCTTTACCCTTAGGAAGGGTAAAGATTTCTCACAAAAGAAAAAAAAAATGCATAAGATTAAAAGAAATAATTATCAATCTGTCACTTTTTCCAAAATTTTTACAGCCAATTCAAATTAAATATACACTCTCCTTGCCTTTTTTTCGGCAAACTGATTTATTAAATAATTTATAGCTGATGATGACTTTAGTTTTTTGTAAGTCGGGGGCCCCCGTGGCCCGGGGCTACGCCCCTGTTCTATAGTAACAAAGAAGAGTATCTACATTAACAGAAGAATAATTTATTTGACCACATTTCGTATGCCATTTTTTTTAAACACATGTGCTAATATTTACTCTATTAAATACCACTCTAACTGACTTAAATAATAACTTATTTTATTTACACAATCGGTACATAAATAACAGTACGTATTTCCTTGACAAATTATTACATTATTGACACTCAGTTACCTACCATGTAACATCTGTGCATATAATAATTTATAACAAAGACAATTTATGGCGATGAATGATGATTTTTATCATAATTTATTATACGTACAAGCGTACACGTATTTAAACCAGACAGACGAACTCGTATGTCGACCTCGAAAAGTTAAGGAAAGGACATTTTTCGGCGTCCATACATCGTTCGCCTAAGAACCAACAGAGACCTGAATTTTCTAAATAATGCATTAATTCGATTGAAACTAAATTAAAATCACAGACACTTCTGAGAATTGTAAACAATACAAAACACTTTCGGTATTTGAGGTTATAATTAGGCCAATAGAAATGTAATAATTGCGAGTGACATAATGACGAAATTGTCATTCTGTCATTACTATCATATGTCAAAGTGTCATCTGTCAATTCATAGACTGTGACAGTGTCGATGTTGCTCGTTTATTCAATTCAAAAAAATAATGGCACCGCACCGGTGAATAAGACAGAAGGAAGTGAATTACTTTTTAAAATGTTTTCGAAATTACAATTTAAATAATAATTGTAATAATTAAGCTTGGACTCTGTTCCCGATACCGGTGGGCTACTATTTTTTATATTTTTAAATGTTTTAATATAATTTTTATTGATAAAAATATTTTAAAGTGTAATTAGTAAGTAAGAAAAATGAATAATCGACATTGTAATGTAAATTATAAAAAGAACTAGTAGTTATTGTAATGGTTTCATACGTATTGATGTATATGTCATTTTGTACAATGTCCTTTAAAACATTTAAATTATTTTTTTCCGGAGTTATTTCACTTTCGGCATTTCACAATTAACTTGTGATAACCAAAGGTACACGCAAAATTCAGTATCTCCTTCTTCAAAAAAACATCGCCTACCGTTTTAACTTCTTCGATAGTTACAAAAAAAAAAACAACGCTTTCGGTGACTTAAATAAAAAGGGTGACAATGATGTTAAAAAAATTGAGACATTAGATTTGCAAGTAACATGCAGTGTTTTTACTTGACTGAGTAACATTTTGACACAAGCTTACGCACCTATCTATTGTACGAAGGTCACGATTATTTTCTCAACTAACAGTTATTTGTTTCAAGAAACATACGATGCGCCAAAAAATCGTCGAGTTCTGCAAAAAACTGGAACCTTTTTTCGTCAGCATCGGCATGACGTAATCGTTTAAACAAGGGCCATGCAGCCCAAAAACTTGTTTAGCATTGACTGGAAATTATGTGCAGTCTCGACGAGGTCAATAGCCTTGTTTCGGTTACGACTGCAAAAAAAAAAGAAACCATCGACCTCTTGGTAATCAGAAACAAGTTCTTTTTTGAAACCAAAGAGTTTCGAGTAATCGGAGCTCTGATTATGTCACTGGTCGAAAGTGAAATGTCAAGATGACGTTTTGCAATAGTGATTAATTTATTAGACGTCAACGTAATTTTAAGAGCTAACATTCGGATTTAAAGATTTGCAAATTAGAAGATTTTGGTTATATTTCTGCTTTATGTAATGTAACATTTTTATGTTGGTAAATCATAGCTCGATCTCAATTTAGGTGTATTTGAGTTATCATAACATTATAGCATTTTGTCATCAGGTGCAATGTCTAGGCTGATTGCAAAACTAGGTATTAAAAAAAACACGTTTATTTTTTTATTTGTTTTTTACTCTGTTTAATTGATTAAGATAATTAAATCGAAAGTGAAATGCCTTATAATTGTGACAGTAGTAAATAAATAAGGTCAAAACACACGAAAATTGTAACACCAATTAAAGAAATGACGTTCAGTTAACGTTACAACGCATTTTAACGGCACTAGGTTCAAGATAACAAAATAAAAGGCGGATATTAACTGAAACATTTTTTATATCTCTTTTTTGTTCAACAAAATAAAGGGTAAGCCTATTAACAGCACAGTAACTTGTAGTGCACGTATTATCAATCGGGTCAAAAACAAAACAATATTAGTCAGTATGTTTTGGCTTTAAATCCTGAAAAGAGAGAAGAATGGCTCGACTGCTTCGGAATGTCTCGTTGGTCTAGTGGTCGAGGGCCGTAGACCGCTGAGCAGGAGGTCCAGGGTTGCATTTCCGGTCGGGCAAAGTGCTATTGGGTTTTTCCATCAGGAATTTCTCAGTAGCAGCCATGGAATCTAAATTTGTGCCCAGTTGATGGCATTAGGCTCGCCCTCTATTACAAAGGACTTCAAAATAACTTGCGAAATGTGGGTGTACAATTAGGCACATCTCTGCCTTTCCGTTCGGGGATTACAGGCGTGATATTATGATGATAAGAACAGAATGCCTCTTACCATTCAACGAACAGTGCCCAGACAAAGTTTCATTATATCAGAGGTAAGCATGATGAAAAAGTAAACAAAACGTATTATATTGACATAAACTACTTAAAAACTGTTGTTGTAAATCTTGTTGAAAGTGATTTTTGAAATATGAACTTCTTTGCAAGTAAGAAATAAAGAAAGAAAAAATATTTATTTGTCGCAGGGACATGACGTGCGTCATACAAAATGACAAAAAAAAATCAATAAACATACAACGCATAACAAATATTATTTTATAAATTCAACAGGACGGAACAAAAAAGAAAAAAAACGTTAACAGCTTGCACGTCGTGCCTGCGACAAGCAGGTTACCACTCAGCATGATGCTGTGTATTGGGGCCTTACAGCACCTGGTTTTCAGTGGTCACCCGTGAAAATACGTACGGACGTCAAGACAGCATAAATATTTTTTACATGAAGAAAGCAAGCAATTTCGTTACCACTTTTCCCGGACCTCATGTCAGCCTCATGGTTTTACCCGGGGAGATTCCGGTATGACCCGTTTTCTACAGACCGGTAAAAAAAAATCATAAGTACCAATAACATTTGTTAAGGATAACAAGACAATTTGAAAGCGAAGGGACATTACCTATCAAAATAAATTTAAGACAAAATGCAAACACTTGTGTCATTTTTGAATTACATATTCAGAAAGAGTCGCTGTTAGGGTGACCATAAGTTATGATGAGGAAATAAATAAAAAGGTAAAGGCAAAGGTAAGGTAAACGGCGTGAGGAAACTGGTATTCTTAAATCAAAACAAATCCAAGACGGCGCGTTCGTGTTCCACGCGCGCCTCAAAGAGATGTCAAACACAAAGGGCAAAGAAGGTACATGGATGGGTTTTAATCAGTAAATGTCCGACACTCCCACTCCACCCAGAGCGGTGGGAAGGGAGGACATTTGATGATCTCCCATCCGAAAAAAAAAGGACGTGTGACATCTACCAACCCGCACTGAGCCAGCGTAAATTTCAGCCTGCTTCCTCTGATAGAGAGGAAGCCTTTGTCCCAGAAGTGGGAAATAATCTGGAGGTTATGTATGTATGTGACACATGTGATATAAAATGAAATAGTAATCGAAGTTTTGTTACTCAATAGTAGGTATATACGTGATAAATCGATTACGCAGAGTAAAGTATGTACATGAAAAAATATTTTAAGAAACATAATTTGCGTATCCTTACTGTTTTAAAACAATTCGTTCCAATAATCGGTGCGTTAACAGAGAAATCATTATAATTAGTCTTGAGAACTCACTTCTTAAGAATAATTATTTCTGTGTTTGAGTGTGTGTGTGAACGTACAAATACGTAAATCATTTCGAAATACAATATGATTTGACCATGAAGTTGATAGCACTAAATGGTACGTTTTATTTGCCACCTTATTAATATGCAAAAAAGTTAAAAGTTTTGTGTTTGAATAAGTTTTTATGATTTTGTTACCGAGACATTTTTTAAAGATTATGCTATACAATGTGGATATTGTTTAGCATAATCTTAACACGTAAAAATATACAATTGTCTGGAGACAATTCTTGATGGATATCGATATTTTTCCAAGAAGAAAAAAAAACATTACACTTTCTTTAGTTGTAGGTACAGTAATAATACAAATTATGTTGGCCTAAATTTTTAATTTTTTTTTACACTTTGTCCCGCACTTGCTTTTTCTTCTGTGTCGTGGGTGCGTTTACAAATATTCAAACTCACATACACAAATAGTCAGCCGGAACCACTACCTGTAGGATAAACAAATTTGCCCCGTGCGGGAATCGAACCCGCGATACCTAGTGCAGCAGCCGATAGCTCAGCTACTGCGCCAACCGGGCTGTCAACATTACTTAGATAGAGTTCTATAGTTTCTGCCTATCCCCAAGTAAAAAGGCGTGACTGTAAACCTACTACGACTTTTCTCAGAGAAAACCTAATTACTTTAAAGAACATTATCGAAAAAAATACATTAACTCGTCAAAACACAGTGAGCGTGAAGATCACAGCACGTTTCTGCTTTGTATAAAAAGATACCTACCTGTTTTCTGCTAAAAACTATCCATGCAAATATTTCAATGTGAGTAAATAGCAAATTATGAAACGATACATTGTATTTTATGCACGTGGTAAACTGAAAGAAAAGATCGTTCATCAATGTAGATCACAATGGATAATTTATTTTAGGTTTTGTTTATTATCCCGCTTCCAAAACCCCATTTATTTAATAATAGTTCTTCTTAATACTCCGATGCTACATAGTTTACAGGATATAATAATAATTTTAATTAAAACAACTGTCAACTTTTCACCAGTTTTATTACTGATTTTCATTCGTAAATGTCATCCAAGTGTTATGATTAAAAATCATAACTTTTGGATCGTTCATCTTTGACGTTTCATAGTACTTATATATTTTGTATTAATGTGTTTTTTTTAATATATGTCTAAAAAAAAACTGGTAATCAATGATCGCAAAACATTATAAGTTAAACAATTAAATGATTTACCTGATTTTTTCCATCGACTGCCAGTTTTTTGTTTAGATTAAGTTGTAAATAACAAATTAAATATAAGTTCTGTCTTTAACGTAAAGTTTTTACCAATCATTTGATCTCTCATCCCAAGCACAGAGAATATAGTGAAGCAACTCCCCAATCTGGGAAACGTAATTAATCAAAGAAATCTGTGATCAATATAAATCTGCCTTCTACCAAGAAAAAAACTAAAAAGAAAATACTCAACATGGGATTTGGTATAAAAATTATTGCCTGCAAAAAAAAAATCAAATCGCCGATCACCGAAACACAAAAAAGAAACATAGCCACAAATCGAGTATCCAACTCGTGCCTCAAAGTTGGGTTATCAAATCGATCCTAACATTCATTTACCGCGTGGTGTCTCTAGTCTTTAAGCCCTCGAAATTGAAGTGAAGTGCAGTTGATAAAACGCGCGACTCCTGCGCGGACGCCTCAGTATCACAATAATGTCGCGAGTCCCGATTACGATACTGGTCGTCACGGTTTTGGCCGCAAAACTCGTTACAGGTGCGTAATGTGAAAAAAAAAATGTGATGTGCCTGTGTTTTTTTTTGGCGGGGAAATGGATGACTTATTTCTTTTTTTTGTCTTTTTTTTTGGGTTTACTGGTGATGGTGTTTGTGGTTGATTAGTTATTACTTTAATCTTATTTAACATAGCCATTTTATTAATTTGAGTTGTTGTGTATAGGAGTTTGAAGTAATTTTTTTTTTTTACTGAACTTCTTGTGAAAAGTTTTAATCAAAAGAAGGTCCTCAAACACAACTTAGGAACCTCTCTAGATGAAAAAAATATTTTAATTAAAATAAAATATATTAAATCGAGTTCTGCTCAAAGGAGGCAAAAAGATGAAACTCCATAAAAAAACCATAAGGTTTTACGACACAAAAAAAAAACTCATCAATAATTTTATTGAAATGATCTTACGACTTCTCTGTTTTTATCATTGTGATTTACATAATTGCAATTAGAGTTTTGACGAATTACAGCTATTGTCTTGTTCGTGTACCTATAATCTATTTTATGAGTTACTTATCAGAAATGCTAGTACTAAACTATCCGTAATTACTACTAAGTAATTAATTATTACCATACTGACTAGATTATTCTGAGTAAATTTCAAACCTGAACGAATCCATAAATAAAATAAGTAGGTACCTTATAAATGCTGAATCCACACTTATTCATTTAAATGCGTCCCATGGAGCAAGTTTTCATTAGTAGGCGTTAGGTTTGGGAAAAGTGTGGTGGGATTTCCCTAAGAAAAAAGAAAGACCAACGAGGAAGTCATATTATGAGAAAGAGGTATTATAGCAATGTCACCGGTACTTCCTCAATGGGGATTCTCCATTTTTCAAAAAACCATTGAATAAGGTCTCTAATTTTTTATTGTTTTTAATCTGTATTTACATTATTTACAAACTACAATTTTTAGATCTATTATGAGAATAAAATATGTAAAAGTATTAAAAGGGGAAAACAATTAAATCCTTATAATAAAATAAATTAAATAAAGGGCGTGAAAAAATTCTTCCACTTCGTTGCCACGTTGGATAGCAATGCTGAATCTTTGGCCAAAAAATAGGCCCGCCCTCTGGTCAAAAATAGGCCCCTAATAATTTATTTCCGGTTAAAATGAAAAAAAATCATTTATAAAACTTATGCTGTCACTCACGGGATATCTTCCGTGATTGTTCGTTATTTTGAGCTACCGATATTTCGACTCAGTTGCAAGTGCTATGATCGCGGGTTGACTGGAGAATAAGTACCACAGTACAGTAGTGGTAGTAGTACAGTATACAGGGTGTAAACGGACCCTTCACGAAGCCGTCAACCAAGCATTCTGTACATCAAACTAAGTCGCCCTACGCAAAAATTATTGCTGGGAAACAAGTTTTTTTTTGGGGTGAAAAATCACGTTTTACAGTAGAACGCAATGTAACGCACTCAGAACATTGTGTTGATGGATGGATTGAATATAACGGGGGTCGTGGAGGTGTTTTAAGTAAAAATCTTACTTTAAAAACATGTATTAAAAAAAAAACTGTGAAAAAGTCGGAACTTTGACCCCCAATATCTCTGTAACTAGAAGGTTTCCAGGTATGGTCTAGAACAAAAAAATGATCGCATTGACGGGGAGAACAAGTGCCTTTCGGCTTCGTTAAGGGTCTTTTTACACCCTTTATAAGTTTAGTTTTAAAACAGTGTTTATTCATTAATATTTTTGAAGAAATGTTAAATGATGTTTATTTTGCAAACACTTTTGCACGTCGTCTTTTTTTAAACTAGATGTGGCCGGTGTTTCGTACCTGACTACTCTGAGAAGAAACAGCCGAAGCAAACTCAGAGCTCATAGTCTCTTTTAAGGTCCAGACATAATCTTGGTCAACTCACATGAGGACTATTCAGATAAGTGTCTTAGATGGTCTTTTGAAGAAAGAACCACACAGATTTGAGTGGACTGGTCCAGTCAGTGCAAGTATTTGTCAGATATCGTGTAGCTCGACTCTTAATTCAAGGAGCTCATCGACACGACGAACAATACATAAGAAAGGACGTTTGTGTAGGTCGCTTATAGTACTCGAACTGCCAGATAAAAGGAAAGAAAACAAACAAAAAAAATGACCCACTTGGTCCTCACATCCGCAACAGTTAAATAAAATTAATAATTTACTTTACAAAATGTTATGTTCATAAAAAAAATTAAGTCACCTGTAATTCACATTAAAAAAAATAAAAAAAGAACTGTGGTTAATCTTAATTTGATCTTTAATGACGTATTTCACGATATTATTTCTTGAGATGACTCAAGAAGGAATATCCTGAAATACTCTTAAGCCTACGTTCTGTTCCTTTTTTTTAAAAACCTTGTCCCACTCAAGGAATTTCTCCTGTATCGTGGGTGCATTCACAAACATTTAAACTCACATACACAAACAGCCAGACCCAGAATAACTATACCTGTAGGCCATACAAATATTTGTTCCGTGCGGGGATCGAACCCCCATATTGCAACTATCTTTTTTTTTTAAACTTTGTCCCACACTTGGTATTTCTCGTGTATCGTTGGTACATTCACTAACATTTAAACTCATACACAAACAGCCAGACTCAGAATAAATATACCTGTAGGCAATAAAAATATTTATTCCGTGCGGGACTCGAACCGGCGACACGCAGCGCAGCAGGCAATAACTCAGCCATTGCACGATACGGCGGGAACCGCGCGGTTTCAGGACCGCGCGATAATTTAAGTAATCATTCAGACATAGCATCCTGCTGCGCCCGCGCGGTTCTATTACTATAGATCGATAGATTGTAGAGCCTAGCCTCGACGTTCGGTTGCGTCACGGGTACCCCGCGAATCGACACTGGATTATTTACCCTTACGGCGTCAATCTATAGGGTCAATTGCAAAAATCTAATCTCTCTAACAAACATGATAAATTAAATGAAAGGAAAACCATGAAATCTAAACTTATAAATTCAATGGGATAAGATAAAGCACTTTTACTCAAAGGTCCATCAAACTCAAACTCAAAGCATTTATTTCAATTAGACCATAACAGGCACTTTTGAATGTCAGAAAAACAAAGAAGGCGAAGCTACAGTCCCAGACACAAGGCATAATAACTTGTGAAATACTGTAGTTGCCCATTCGAAAGCGATCCGATCACTTATGTTAGTACCTAATTAACAATGAAGTACTTTTGTCGTCATTCATTTTTAAAAAAACGAAGAACTATTTAGATAAGAAGATTGCAATTTGCACGTGTTTGTACGTGCAAATTGCAATCTTCTTGCTTCAATTGGTACACCTGCGGGACGTGAGAGGGAAAGAACCTCACGATCCAGCCACCGCGGGAGACGCCCCGGGCGTCGGGGGCCACGTGGTGGCTCCCGGCCCCCGTAGGCGCGGGCCTGTGGACGGTGAGTAATGGGCTAGCTCGCCGTCCGTCCGTCTTATGACGATAGGCCGTGTCGACGGTGCGTTCGTGTTCCACGCAAAGAAGGAACATGGATAGGTTTTAGTCAGTACGAGTCAGCACTCCCTTCCACTCCGCCCAGAGCGGGAGGGGTCATTTGATTATTTGGCATTAGAAAAAAAAAAAAGTTGGTACACCTCTGCCTAACCTTTTCGGTGGTTACAGGCGTGAATGTTATGTTATATATCGGTTTTCTTTTCTTCTCCCCACACCTTTGAGGATTATAGGCGTGATGTCATATTGTTCGATTCTTAACAATCACCACGACATTGTATAGTAGCTACATCAGTATTCTATTGAAGACAGCGTCAGTTACCATGGCGAATCGTCCGTGATAATTACAGAAATGACGAAGAAAAATAACAAGTTATCGACATTCAATGATTTTACGTCAATCATTTTATTTTGTTAGCTGGTTCGAAGAACAATAAGTATGATAGTAGTTATTTGTATTCACAAAATTTTGATATTGAAAATATTAATTCCAGTGTCAAAAAAATTAACCAATTCATACTGGGTCCCATTGGTGAATTACCAAAAGATTTGAAAAGAGTAACCATGGAGTTTCTTGCCGGTTCTTCTCCATAAGAAATGACCAACCCGAACTGTGCACCTTTTTGTCGACGTTTTATAAGTGCCAATCTAGGCCTATGAGAAATAAAATAATTTGAATTTGGTTGATGGGTGAACAGTGAACCTGCTCACTTGGTTAGTAGGTGTGCTGCGATTATATTAAGATTAATAATCGCCGTCACGACCCTAAATCAGCTTCCAATTATCTAACTTAGGCCATTTGCAAACTCTGGCAGTTCATGCCCCAAGTTGATTGTTACTACTAGAAGATGTAAAAGCAAGCATTTTCCTAAGTCGACTTATATGACATGCGCGGGATGATTAACAGCTGACATTCAATGTTTTTCTATCGCTCCTTACTAAACTAAACTAGCTAACTTTAACTCCTTAAAACCTTCTATTTAAAACCTTATCAAAACGTTGTCAACGTAGCTCAATATTTACTGTAAATCTCTATTGTACCTAACTCTGTAGATAAAAAACTTTCTATTTTTTGTTGGCTTTACAAAGATTTCACCGCGATCTCGGGGACAGTTTTTTTATTGTTTTCGGCGACGTTTACAAATAGACTAAATCAAAGGCATCGTCACCGCAGACATTAGAAAGAAATTGTCCCTACAGCAACATTTTTTGTGAAAGAGAGAAATTAGAAAATTATTAACTAAGTTACAAAAAATAACATAACATGACATCTCGCTTGTAATGCCCGAAGTGTTTTTTTCGGTTGGGAAATCATCAAATGACTCCTCCCGCTCTGGGCGGAGTGGAAGGGAGTGTCAGACTCGTACTGACTAAAACCCATCCATGTTCCTTCTTTGCCCTTTATGTTCCAGGGCCGCGGTATCTCTTTCGAACAGTCCCGCAGCAGGAGGTTTACAATTAGGTACATTCTCATTTTACCATTTATGTTTAAGTCCTATGTAATAGTAGACGAGCCTATGGCCATCAACCGGGGACAAAAAACATGGCAATATTAACATGATAATTATTAGAGATGTATTCATGTTCAGGTTCTAAATTAAACTTTTCTAGGTATTGTCAGTATATTTAATTATGTACAATTTATCAAATTGACTAACCAAGTTAAGCTCAAAGAACTGTTATTCTAAGACAGTTTTATGAAATGGCTTCATCACGCAAAATTGACGTAGTGTGTCAATTGGTCTAACAATTAAGAGCGTTTATACTGAAAGTGGGCAACGTCGTAAATAGTGGTCAAATATATAAAATATGTTTTGATTAATTTGGCAAAATATTACTAACTATTAATATTATTTATTAAAAGTTAGCCACATTTGGCATTTGGCTAACTAGGAACTAAAATAATGATTATGAAATGCAATAATTAATATCGTTACACCGAATATTTAGTTTTAGATGTAAAAACAGTATTCGGAAACTTTCCAAATGCCTTTTTACACCTAAAACGGTTACAACATCAAATTCAGTTTTAATTGCAATTCATTAATAATATTGTAGTTTACTAGTTAACCATATTTCTTATTTCCATACAGTAGATAATATGCCAAATTAATTAAAACAGCTAAATATTTGACAGCTATTTGCGACGTTGCCAAATCTTAATTTCCCAAATAAGGTAAACGATTAATAATGACTTAGCTACCTGATTGCCTATCTTCTTATGAATTATTTAATACATAATAAGTGAAAGTGAAATGAACACGAGTAAGCGACCTACAATGAGGTTAGAAATTAAGCTATCGAATACACCCTAAAACTTTATCGACGCGTATTTACATACGTGTGCATATTACGCATCATTAAGTACGCATTGGTCTAGTTTCAAAAATAACTCTAAAATAAATAGATATCGCTAATGACTTTAAATGCCTAGAATATGTTAATATATACAAAAAAAAAATAAACCATCATTTTTACTCATTACCTTATATTATAAATAGGCATTATCTTTTAGGACCTGAAAAACTCGTGTTTTTATGCGTTTTGAATTGATAAAGGAATTTATTTGTGTGCCATTTTCTGTCAGTAATTTATTGTAACTATAAATTACTATTCAAATTATTTGATAACATAATGGGTGTAAAAATACCCTAAATGAAGCCGAAAGGTATCCTCGTCATTAAGATTAAATTATCAAATCAAATATTTTATTTCGAACAAGAGTCCATTTGGGTAGTGAGTACTTTAAAAATATGTTAGTACAATGTTTTACAATCCAAATTAATCCAGTTCAATATAATTATATACATAAAGGGTGTAAAAAGACCCTTAACGAAAACGAAAACCACATATTCTGCCCATCACTGGGATCATTTTTTTGTTCTGGACCATACCTGGGAACCTTCTAGTTACGGAGATATTGGGGGTCAAAGTTCTAATTTTTTCACAAGTTTTTTTTAAATACTATACTCCATGGTCCGTTTACTATTCAAAGCATCCATCAGCAATAAGTTTTGAGCGCATTATATCGAGTTTTACCGTAAAATGTGATTTTTGACCCCAAAAAAAAAAATCGTTTCCCAGCAAAAATTTTTGCGTAAAGTTACTTAGTTTGATGTACAGAATGCTTGGTTGACGGCTTGGTGAAGGGTCTGTTTACACCCCGTATATATTATACACTTATACATTATATTTTACATTTTTTATATGTTATTTATATTATTTTTTAAATGCTATAACTTTAATTTAATTACCTCCACGACCCGCGGACTATTTAATGCATCAATCAGCACAACGTTTTGAGTGCGTTACATAACGTCTTACTGTAAAACGCGATTTATCACCCCAAAATAAAGTGGTTCCTAAAAGAATGCTTGGCTGACGGCTTCGTGAGGGGTCACGAAGCCGTCAGCCAAGCATTCTTTAAATCAAACTTATTTTTTTTTTTCTAAATTTTTTGCTTAGGAACCACTTCAGTTTTCATAGCAAGTTTTCATTTACTAATCGGACAGTCTGAAACTTTGACTTTGAACTCGTAACTAAATATTACTTGATTTTCCAGAGTGCGTTAAGCCGTTGGTCCCGGATGTCATTTGTAGATCTTTGACAGTCGTTATAGGTAGTGGAGGTACTTCGTGGTCTCGATACCTAAGCGACAGTTTCAGTGTGTTTCAGGATTTTGTGTGTTTGAGGAAGTTTAGTAGGGAGCACCAACTTCGCCATGCTCTTGTTTGTAACCTATTGGTGCCTATGAACTTATTAAAAGCAACATATTTGCAATTAGCATCCGATCTAAGCGTATAAGAACCTTTTTACTGGAACCTTTGTACTGAAAGAATTGTTGATATCAGTCCTGGTTTCAAAAATTCTTTCACTATTAGAATGCTATATTATCCCTCAATTACATAGGCACCAGTGCGAAGCCGGGACGGACCGCTAGTGTAGGTAAATAATTAGGTACACCTCTGTTGAACCCTTAGGGGATTACAGCCGTGATGATGTATTATAACTAGCCTTTAACACTAACTACAGCTGAAAATAGCCATAATAGGATAATATGAGCAGTTTAGGAGATGAAAATGCCATAAACAACCATTAGTACCCACCACGTTAATCAGAGGTGATGACACCATAGTTTACGTTACTACAATGTAACCAGTAATCACAATTGATAACAGTGACATAATGATACTAGTTTTAACAAAAAGTCACGTTTTGTTGATTTTTTGTGTAAAAGCACGTATTTTGATAGTTGTAATAGATAAAATCTGTCGGTCATCTATTAGTTATGTATTATCATCTTTCATTATTATCAACTGATGATGGTCAATAAAAGTATAATCAGCCGATGTTGTTCTCACATCTGGTACACAAAACGAAAAAAAAAAAAAAGAAAACAAAAAACAAAATAATGAACAATCACGGAAGATATCCCGTAAGTGACTAAGTTATACAGCATGTATAAGAAAGACGTGATCATTTTTCAGGATACGTTATATAATGTGGAGATGACAATACGACAATGAATGAAACAATGGCAATACTATTCATAGGAATATGTTTCAATTACTAAAGTAATGAAAAAAACCTGATGGTAAACCATCAGGTTTTTTTCAGGTTTTTTTCAAGCAATTAGTTTGCTTGAAAAAAATATTATTTTTATTAAAGCGTAAAACTGTAAACGAAATAGAACACCAATTATAAATATTGGTTTTAGGTTCCTTTGGTTCCAGGTCCTCGATTTAAATTACAGCATAAGGTATAATTTGTACCTGGAAATACAATTTGAGGAACGAATTTGGCAAAGGTTTTTAAGTAGCGAGTTGGCAACATGTGTTTAATGTTTATCCGGATGTTTATACTGTCGGTACTAGCCTATTAACAAACAATGAAAAAAAATTAAAAAGAAAAAAAATCATAATCATGTAGAAACTTCTAAAAATTTAAAATAATGTCTTGTGACTAAACTACTGGTTATTTTCGATTCAATTTTTGTCTGTAGACTGGGAACGTCATGGGGTATATAATTATAAGGTCTATCTTTTCATACAAGAAATATTTTAAGAGTAACTTCTATAAGTCGTAAAGTCGCCATAGCAACGAAAAAAAAATTATCTCAGCGTTTTTGTTTTTACGCAATTATAATAATTCTATTTTTTTTTTGTATAAAACCTTTACTCCCTATTCTAACAATGACAGTAGGTAAATACGACGTAGTAAACTAGCGCAATAGATGTTGAAAAAAAAGGAGCCAGTATTTTTTTTGTGGGTCAAGTAATTTTAAATTGTTTATTTTTTATAAAAATATACTTAAATATTTTTTGTTAGATGATTCTCTGAAAATATTTCGTGTATTAATAGTTAGACCTGATATACAAAGTTTAATTTAATTTCGTATTGTAGTATTTTGTTCTCGTTGTCCTCAGGGTCGATGGTAAAAAATACTTATTATAAATTGATGTTTTTTAGAAATCTCATTGATTTGTTAAAATTGATTGATGTTGCATACAATAAAAACACTGCAGATTTTTTACTTAGACAACGATAAAGCCAGATATGAATATCTTATGTTCTTCAAATAATGATTAGGAGTTTATATTCAAAATTCGTTCTTTTGTTACACAAACTGTGACATACATTTATATGAAGGTTATGATACCACAGAATGTAAAATAATCAATTAGCACATGCCATAATCGATCATCAATAAATTAACATCGTCTGGTGTTTTTAAATAAAAAACTTCTCCATACACGTTTATGTACATTATTTGTTGTAAAAAAAAAAAAAAACTCAAAGCATTTATTTCAATTAGACCATAACAGGCACTTACACTAACACTCTAGCTAAATCATTTTTATTAGGTCTACGTACGCACGACAGCCAATCAAGCTATAAAAAACCAGTTTATACGGATCTCTCATTGTATAGGAAATCTATACAAAGCGAGGCCAAGTTATACTGAAAATGTACAGCTTCATGGGCCGCCATGCGTACACTCGTACAGTTCCCAATACCCAATATTATCCCAAAAAAATATGAGCTTTTGCCAGCGGCTTCGCTCGCGTGGTGGACGTAAATTTTCAAATTGGAACCATCTCATCTCATCCTCTAAATGACGTTTAGAAACGAACTTCGAGGCGGATCATGAAAAAACTTGTGAGCACCTAGAATGCGTTGAGCGCACATCTATCTCAATTTTTCTGCTACAACGCCACGAATTTTATTACTCCCGTCACAGTTGTTTTTCTTCTAAAAGCTTCAGTCCAACACCAACCTTATTGATATAAGAATAAAGATCATTGTATTTCTAACAAAATTGTCATGGCAGCAAGCGAAAAAATCCTCGCGCAATTTGAGCAAAAATCGCGCGTCCTCGAGCACGCTCTAGGAGACATTTTATATCTGCGTCGAATTGATACAGTCCCTTATTCAGGGGTCCATATTGGCTCACCTAAAGTTCTTTTCCCGAAATTGTTCTTCCTAACGATTTGTAATCCGAATGATCACTCTTCCTAAAATTTTTCATCCTAAAGTTTTCATTCATACTACACACATCAACACCGTCTAGGGATATTTTGTATAAAGTTCTTAAACTCAAAAAATACTGGCCAGTTTTAAATTCTTTTGAAGAAAGCTTATTTTGTAAACCTTTTTGAACGATTCTAAATTTGAATTTGAAAAAATAAATTAAAAACGAAAGATTTACGCGGCATAATGGTAGCGAAGTCCGAAAGTTTCATTTACCTACAGTAGTTTTTGGCTATTTTTTTGTGTCAAATTTAAGTTTTATAACAAGTTATCGGTTTCTTTCGAATTATTGTTATTGTGTGCATCATGCAGCGGCGCCATTTAACGAGAGAGGAAATGTTAAGAGCAGTAGGCATGCTCCAAGCTGGGGGTACTCAACGGAGTATTGCTGAGGAGATTGGAACAAGACAAAACGTGATATCAAGGTTATGGTCACGTTATCGTGCTACTGGTGAAGTGGCTGAAAGACACCCAGGCGGGAAGCGCATAACCACTCAACGACAAGGCCGATTTTTGCAAGTTGCCGCGAGAAGACAACCAAATGTTACGGGTATGCAGTTAGTTCAGAGGCTCCAGTCAGAGCACCAGTTGCTTGTGAGTGACCAAACTGTGAGGAGAAGACTGTATGAAGCTAACCTTCATGTTCGCAGACCGCTTCGTACTCCAGCACTACGCCGAGGAAATCGTGGACGACGACTAGAGTGGGCTCGTGAACATTTGCTCTGGGAAGATAACCAGTGGTCTGTAGTGCTGTTTAATGATGAATCCCGGTTCGGTTTCCATCCCGATACACGTAGAGTACGTGTTTGGCGAGTTCCCGGTCGTGAGAGCCGTCTGCAACATCCTCAGGAAGTCCATTCATACCACGGCGGGACAATTATGGTTTGGGCGGGAATTCGTGTTGGTGGAAGAACAGACCTCGTTTGGATCAGAAACACCATGACGGCTGAAAAATACCGTAACGAGGTGCTAATACCAATAATCTACCCCCATCGACAACAAATGGGCCAAGAATTCACGCTCATGCACGATAACGCCCGTCCGCACACAGCGAGAGTGGTGACGAGCTGGTTGCAGGAGCACGACGTATCGGTCTTGGGCTGGTCCGCTCAATGGCCTGACCTAAACCCCATAGAACATGCGTGGGACATGCTCCAATGAAGGGTTTTGAGGAATTTCCCTCCAAACATTGCGACGGAAGAGCAACTTTTTTTGCATCTTAGCCGGACCTGGGACAATATACCGCAGCAAGACTTGGATAACTTACTCCAAAGCATGAAAAACCGTTGCAGATCCGTTATTAACGTCATGGGTGGTTTTACTGACTACTGATTTTTCACATAACTATTAAAAACAGATAAATTTTTCCTTATTTTTCACTTTTTCTTGAGAAACACATTCATGTTAGTTTTAACATTATTTCACGTTTTTTTCTTTATTTGAATAAAAATTTGTTTACGCAAAAAAAATAGTTTTCTTTTATTCTGGAGTGTAGTCTGATAAATGGGCTTTATAAAAATATATACATGTTGTATGTTATTTTTAATAAATTTTGAGTAACTTGAGTAAATCCAAAATATCCCTAGACAGTGTTGATGTGTGTATTTGTAGTGCTACCGGCGATGTTCATAACACTCATGTTTCCGAAAATTGTAATTAATAATATCATTAATGTAAATATATTGAAACTCCTATTGTTTTTTATCATAACGCTTTTATCCCTAAACATAAGTACAGGTCAGAGTGTCGTCTTGGGGGCACTATGAAAAAAAAACTTAGAAAAATTTCGAAACCAATTTCGAAGTAGTTGGTCACAGTTCTAACCTAACCTAACCTATGGATTCCCTTCCACATCGTTTTCGGAGACAAAAAACACCAAGAAACTTTTATTCTTACATTTAGGTGTTTTATACGATAGAATCGAGAAAATAAACGGTTTGCAAAAATAACACTTTTGGCTAAATTTTTCTAAGTCTAAACAAAAAATATATGACTTTGAATAATAGTGTAAAAGATGGTTATGTTGAGAAAATATAGGAAAACAAATAAAAGTATAATAGATGTTTATTGCTACTGACATTATGAACATGAATGCTTCGGAATTATAAAATTAGAGACAGAGTAGTTAGAAATTGTGATTGATAGGATGAAAAATGTTAGGAAGAACATTTTCGGATTTCCAATTATCGGAGTTGAAAATTTAGGTGAACTTTGGCGCACCCCTTATTCAGTGACATCAAAAAAGTTCGTGAAGATTTTTCCACTTGGATGAAATTGATCCTAACTGCCATCGCGGCAATTTTATACTCTGTGGCTCATTTTCCAAAAATACTATTTTCACAGGAAATGTGGCGGCCTCGGCACCAAAACCAAAGAAAGTCCTGGATACGGTCATGAGTCCAGCGTACATACCGGTTGAAGAGAAGCGCCAGTCTTTCTGGAAGAAGACCGCTGCTGATACCCTGAAATCCAAGCTTGCAGAGAAACCCAACACGAACAAAGCGAAGAATGGGATCCTGTTCATCGGTGATGGGATGTCATTGGCTACTGTCATGGCCGCCAGGACATTTTCTGGTCAACTTGAGCAGAGTCTTGGCGAGGAGTCAGTGCTGGATTTTGAAAAGTTTCCTGTCAGTGGATTGGCTAGGGTGAGTGTCACAATTTTTTTTATTTATTTTTTTTGTTAACTACAAGATAATTTTTGTTACAGTGAAAAATAATATGATTTTGGGGATAAAATGCTATATAAAAATAATTACTTATGAGGAAGTTTTTCGAAAAAAATAAATTCGTTTTAGTATTTTCACTCAAAGTAGGCGATACCTATATGAAAGCATAGATAAAAAAAAGCGCACTGTTGAATTTTCAACGTTCACCTTAGCAATGAGAGTTCAAATTCCAGGAAAGCAATGATATTTAGACAGCATTTAGGCATCACTCAGTGTTAGTGCAAACAGACATGAATTTATCAAAGAATTTCCTAAAAAAACGCAATACAAGGAAGGAAGCAATCCGAGGTACAATCACTTAAAGTATTGTCCAAAATTTATACAAAAAATTATCAATTCGTTCGATGAAGCGCGACAGAAAACATGCAAGAGTACTTGCAACAAACCGCTTTTGTACGTGACTGTACTAAGATGTTCGTAAAATAGTTTTTTCTGCGATTTTCCGCCTGTGAATATTAGCCACTTAAAAACAGAATACTGTAAAAACAATTTTTCATCAAGGGTATTTTAACTTAATGATGAGTATTTGAAATAGATAGACAGTCGTTCCATGTAAAATACGGATGTTCATCTGCATCCGGTTAGGTTATGTTTGAGAAAAGGCTAAGCAAATGATGATGATCAGTTTTGAAATAACTTCCCCTTTTTTTTCTGATCGGAAATCATCCAATGACCCCTCCTGCTCTGGGTGGAGGGGAAGGGAGTGTCAGACTTGTACTGACTAAAACCCATCCATGTTCCTTCTTAGCCGTTTGTGTTCCAGGGCCGCGGTATCTCTTTCGAACAGTCCCGCAACCCCGGCAGGCATCAGCCCTTGCGATTTGCTGACATCTCTAAATAAAGCCTCATTCTCAAACGCAGAGTAAAGTTATGACATCACTGTATATACTCTTCTAATATATAAAGGTGAAGAGTTTGTTTGTTTGGTTGAACGCGCTAATCTCAAGAACTATTGGTTCGAATTGAATAAATCTTGTAGTGTTAGATTGCCCATTTATCGAGGAAGGCTATAGGCTATAAAACATCACGCTACAACTAATAGAAGCGGAGCAGCAATGAAAAATGTTGCAAAAACGGGGAAAATTGTATTTTTAATAATTTTACGCGGACGAAGGTCGCGGGGAACAGCTACTAATGTATAAAGGTGTTCAAATATTTTGGCCTGCCTACACGTCCGACATTTTTTTTTGTAAATTTTCTTGTTGGATTCGTCACAAATGCAAACGAGACAAAATCTTCGAAAGTGTCACGTCAAATAAATAACAAAGTAACAAACACAGTAACAAAGTTTAGTTGACGCTTCCAGTGGCAATGGTGCCAGTCTCTTAGGCACAACGGTTGACAGCGTTGAGCCGAAGTTTTTTGATAATATGTATTAGGTTGTACTGGTTTAAATTCATTCCATATTTGTTATTAAGGAGGTTAAAAATGATACAAAAACTTAGTTTTGGATCGAAGAACTGGAAGTTATGGGGAGAGGGCTTTGCCCAGCAGTGGGAAGATGTAGGCACAGTGTATCAGTATAAGAAAAGGCAGAATTGAAACTGTCGTGTAGGCAGGGATGTGTATCACAATGCCCTGATATTAGTAAGTTAATGGCATAATTTTGAACGCGTATTAATTATTCCATGTTGAATTAGCAACGTAGATCGGTCGTTATTGCATTCAAATATGCATGCATGCATGGATAATTATTTTTCTTGCAAGATTGTTTATCAAGTAGATCAAATTCTTAGTAGTACATTAAAATAATTTACCTATATGCAATATTTTTCTTAATAATTAAATGCATAGACATAACTCTAAAATTCTTCGTAATTACGTAGCTAAACACGAGTAGAGATTGTTGTTCTTATTATGCAATAACGCCAGGTAAATTATTGTGGTATTCTTGGTTTTTTTCTTATTATTCAAATAAATACGGTGAGAAACATCGATGCGCTAATTGTAACAACATTCACCGTTCATTTTGCATGCACGTATTGTACGTGCATCATATGTAAAAAAAAAAACAAATTCACATTGACATCGAACCTAGACCTTAATGGCTAGCAGATACTAGGACACCCAGCATGTTCTAAAAGCAAACAAATCAACAATACAATGTTTACGTGTACCCGTAACACGCTTGACCGCGCATGCGCTCTGTGTCACGTTCAAGGAGACTTGCGCACACGACGAGGTCGCGCGTACCGCGTCTGATGGCATCTCTCTTCCGAGTCCGTAGGGGTCGAAACGTAGGAAAAAAGTAGCTGATCTGAGAGATGCAGTCCTGTCCTTTTCTTGATGTCGATAACAGTGCCACCTACGGGATCCAAGAATAGCTAAGAACTATCCAGATGACCCCCTAACTCTAAGTAATCATTTATAACTTTTAAAAATAAGAATAATTTATTCTTTCTTTCTTTATCGTGTGGTTAGTTCGTAACCTGGTGTCAGAGTTTTTATGCCGCCCATGGGCCTCTGACTTGGCTTTACATGCCGTCAAGAAATATCTCTCAGGCATGCTGGTTTCCTCACGATGTTTTCCTTCACCGAAAAGCAAGTGATAATTATACTATACGTACATGAATCCGAAAAATCAGAGGTGCGTGCCTTGGGTTCGAACTCGAGACCTATGACTTGGCAGTCCGACGGTCACACCACTAGGCTATCACTGCTATAATAATTTATTTAAAAAGTATTACAAAAGGTGTACATTTAGGCGCAGTAGTATTATTTCTCATACAACGATATAATTAGTACTTATAAGTAACTTATAACTCAAATATATTCAACAGGTGCAAGTAATGATAGTTCAATTCAGATGTTTGGTAGCGACCTGCCCGATCTAGCTTCATTTAAACCGGTGTTTCAGGCCATCAGTTTACAACGCATAATTTAATTTGGACAGTAAAATTATAAAATAAAATTAATCTATAAACAACTCTAAGTAAAATCAAATTGGTACAAAAGAAAAACACTAAAACTTGCTTAAGTAAATATGTACCAAAAGATACGAGGGGATAAATTACTAGTCCGAGGAACCCTCATAGTTACAATTGCTCATCTTTAGAAGCATCGCAAGCACGCCAGTTTCCGTATAGTTCTCCTCTTAACAAACGAAATTTTGTACGGCGATAAACCCCAAAAATCAGTATGAGTTGTGTGCGAGGAACAATACCTCCACACATTTGAGGGCAGCCTAAGAATACTTATCGAAGGGGTTGCAACGATCAGAACGCTCGCCTGAAGAAAGAAAATTCTTACCTCCGAGTTACTTGCGTCCTGAACTTGTTCTGTTAGCTATCTGGCTTGTTCCAACACACACAAATTAAATAGATATTTCCTTAATTTTATGGACATACGTGGCGTTTGGTTCAGAGATGAGAGTTGTACTGATTTTTTGTTTTCCTCTGACAGGCCGTATGAATGTTTTTTTTACATTCGTCTCGGAGTTCCAAACTTCAATTCCGTCCGTATGCCAAATCTCATTAAAATGCGAAGACTGAGAAACAAGTTTACTTACTTTCTCATATTAGTTAGCATTATGAAACTATGGATGTCAAACATGACTCTCAGAATGCCGCAGCCACAGTGTAGTCTCGTCGAATAAGATCGCGTCTGCACTATTGTCAAGTCGAGTGATATGCATAATTTCGAACAATGTGAGGAAGGAAGCGTAGCGTATTATTTTCACGGCAATTAAATCATTGTTAGGCCCGCAGTGTACCTCTATACAAGGCTACAGGATAGTGAAGAATCTGAGAAGAAAATAAATTGCGCTTGTTAACTGTGTATTTCCGTCTACTTACAAATCTTGGGTATTAAGGTGGAAACCGTGGCCCTGGAACACAAAGGGCAAAGAAGGAACATGGATGGGTTTTAGTCAGTACGAGTCTGACACTCTCTTCCACTCCGCCCAGAGCGGAGGGGTCATTCGATGATTTCGGAAAAAAAAAAGGTTGAAACGCCATTGTATTAGAATGTCTTTCATGAACATTGTATTGATGATTTTAATTATTATAAATCTGTAATTACACGTTACAATTACGTGTTACACTCGCAAATCATATTTCGTTCAGCATACAGCCTGCCACTTACGTGCAAATTACAAAAAAAAACGTAAGAAAATTTGGTGCTTCCACCTTTAAACTGCAACAATAAGATAATAATTATAATATCACGCATTTCCCCCGAAGAGTCAGGCAGATCTGTACGTATTGCACATTTCGGTCATTATCTATTGTCTAGAAAATGCAAAGAACTAGAATAATTTCTAGTCCTTGTTAAGTTTGACGTTCGGAAGTGCATTTTAATGCTTTAACTGAAATTAATGGTCTGCACGCGTAGCAAGACCACCGTAGAAACGGGTTTTGTCATCGGAAGAATCGACAAAATGACAGATTTCTTTTGTTTGTTTTATCTGTCATTTTGTCGATTCTTCCGTCGACAAAACCCACCACGGCTTTTGTCGACGGAAGAATCGACATGCTACGCGTGCTGGCCTTGACTAAGACATCTGGTTTCTTTAACATACTTTGTTATCTAATTGAAGAAAAATAGTGATACTAACAAAATTTTATTTCTGTTGTTTTCATTTGGTTGTAATTTTATTATTTTTTCGTTGTTTAATTAGCTGCTTATGCGCATAATAAAGTGAATGAAGTACTCTTCTTTAAGTGATGGAGCACTTAGACATAAGTTTGAAATGTTTACCTTTATAATATGTAATAGTTTACTCATCGTAGTACCTCATAGGACTGCCTCGTAGGTCTAGTGGTCGCAAGCGCGACTACTGAGCATGAGGTTCCGGGTTTGATTCCCAGGTCGGGCAAAGTGTTATTGGGTTTTTCTATCAGGAATTTCTCAGTAGACTTAAAAACATCACTGGCGAAATGTGGGTGTACTATTAAGTACACCTCTATTTAACCCTTTGGGAATTACAGGCGTGATTATGTTTACTCATTGTTGAATAGTAAAATTTTTTTTCAGCCTATTCTGTCCCACTGCTGGGCAAAGCCTCCCCCATTCAAAAAATCCCCAAATTAAATAAATTAAATTATACAAAATTTCAGACGTACTGCCTAGACGCTCAAGTACCGGATTCAGCGTGCACTGCGACCGCCTACCTCACCGGTGTGAAGACCAAGTATGGCGTCATCGGACTTGATGGCAACGTCACTCGGGCCTCCTGTTACTCGCAGCTGCATGAGCCGAACTGGACCCCATCTATCGGACAGTGGGCTTTTGATCAAGGACTGGATGTCGGTTAGTTTTTTTTTTGTTTTTTGCTTTGAAAACAGAGAGAGGGGAAAAACTCAAGGGGCCATCTCTACGAGCAAGAGAATTGCGGCGATATTATAGTCGTGCCACGTATTCTATACGATAATATCGCCGCGATTATCTCGCTTGTGTAGACGGCCCCTAAGAGTGTTAAAAAAAAATCAAAAATAATCCCATTATTTTTGGAGTACTGGTGGCCTTATTTTTATGGTCCGGACTTGTCGAAGGTTCAAACTCAGACCCGCATTTTTTTTTTATTGTATCACCACTGTTTTCAAAACTGTCTGAACTGAATGCCTCGTTGGTCTAGTAGCAAGCGCGACTGCTGAGCACGAGGTCGATCGAGTTCGATTCCTAGGTCGGGCAAAGTGTTATTGGGTTTTTGCATTTGGAATTTCTCAGTAGCAGCTATGGGAGTCTGGATTTGTGCACGGTTGATGGCCATATGTTCGCCTTCTATTACATAGGACTTAAATATAAGATCACTCATGTACCTACGTCAAATCATGAATGATACACAAACATGGAACAATTGGTGATTAGTGAAGACAATAGCGACCATTCATTCTTATTTTATATGTTTTATTCGATATAATATTATGAATGTGACGGTGAGATGCTAACATGTTAAAAGAAATACCTACATTGCGATTTTCAATAACTTATTGAGAGATAAAATAGCTGTGTTTACGAGATGAGGCCACGATTTTGAATATTAGGCCTGAAATGTGTACCTATCTACACTCCTACACATTGAAATCGAGAATTTTACAGGCAAGTACACTCAAATACCACAAAATAAAACAAATGAGACACATAAGAAAAGCAGCGCCATCTATTCAATATTCGTAGAACTAAATGTTGACATCTATCCCCCACTAGATGTCACTGTCAACACCGGTTTTCGCTAAGTTTTTCACATTTTTAATGTTCGCTCAAACATGCTCAACACCAAACAATTCTTTTAACAATGAAAAATTAACCTAGCATTTTAATAACCTGTCATTTACCTCAAAAGTTATCAACCTGGAAACTACTTATATCCGATTTCCTCTCTGGATTTGGGTAAGTATCTATAAAGGGTATACAAAAAAAAATTTGATCAACCCCTTAACATAAATTACACTTATTCAAAAATTACCATGATAATTATATACCTACTTCGGTAAGTAATAATCACTTTGTTATTTTGTTTTCCTTATCATTTTGAACTCCTTTTTCAATTATTATAGTAGGTATTCACATTCTTATTTAACTTTATTTCGTTGTCTTCATCATTACCTAACAAGTTATCAACTGTAATATTCATTTATCAATGAACGCATTCCTAACTAGCTGATTATGATATACATCGTACATAGTTTATACTAGAGCATAAGAGATGGCGCTGGTATCAAAAAGCTGCACTGTCCTCTGTTAAGAAAATTAATGTTAAGTAATTGAATTAAAGTACTATTTACAGATTAAATATCATTTACTTTTCATGTCACTTCGAATCCCGATATTATGGGATCGATTAACTATTGAATTAACAAACATTATCAAATAATACTTCGAGTGAAAGATGACAGACAAAAATCTTCAAAAAGTGAATTAGTGTCTCATAAAATCACACCTGTATTCCCCGAAGCATTAGGCAGAAGTGTATCTTATGCTACCTACAAACTTATTTCGTCAGTTATGTTTAAATCCTATGTAACAGGGGGCGAGCCTTTTGCCATCAAACGGGCACAGATCTAGTCTCCGTGGCTGCTGTCTTTCGCAATCAAAACAGGTAACCTATCAGCTAACTAAAACGAATCATCTTCTTATGATTTCAGGTTTGGTGACCACAACGCGGGTGACGCACGCTTCACCAGCAGGCATGTACGCGCATTCTTCGGAACGGAACTGGGAGTCAGATGCAGACGTCCCCACAGAATGCCTGACTGCTGGCTGCAGGGACATTGCCTACCAACTCGTCACTAATAGCCCTGGAAGACATTTTAAGGTAGATCATTTGTCTAGCCTTTTTTAACCGACTTCAAAAAAAGGAAGAGGTTCTCGATTCGGTTGTATTTTTTAAGTTTGTTACCTCCTAACTCCGTCATTTATGAACCGATTTGAAAAATTATTTTGTTTGTGTGAAAGGATTTAGGTATTTTCCGATTGGTACCATAGAAATTTCATGAAAATCGGTTCAGTAGTTTGGTTTTATTCTTCTTGGCCTATGTTGACTATGTTGACGATATGATGGTTCCTTAATAACTTCTAGTAACAATTTAAAAAAATTGTTTCGTGACAAGAATTTATGTGGTATAATACTACAACTAAAACGGGAAAAATAAAGTGACGGGTAAAATAATGTTACTAATGAAACAAACAGTCCCCGACTTCCGAAAGTAAAGTCAGAGTAAAACTTTTTAGTGTCTTTTTTGGAACTTTGGAAGTCGGTTTTTTTTTTGCAAAAAAGTTTTTTTAGTCTAGTTTCAAGCTAGCTTCCTCTGGGCCATTTTTCGATCATAACAGCCAATCCATGCGGAGACTAGTCATCGACATGGGATAGTGTGATATAATATGCAAACGCAGTTTCTGTGAATTCATTGAGCAGCTACGGGAACCGAACTAACTAATCGAACCCCAGATGACTAGGTACTTGGCCCATGTATGTTTCCTAGTGTGGGAAAATTATACCTAGGCTTTTGTATGGCATCTCGCAGTTCAATATAATGAGGATGGCTTTTGCTTAAGCGGACTACTCTGTGGATGCCTTGAGAGTAAGGCTTCCTCTCACTCCAGTCAGGAGCATAAAACTTATAAACTAATCTAACGCGCGCTAAGGGCACCACCTGTGGGGTAGAGCCTCGGCTTAGAGCGACAGGGCTGGATTAACGAGGTCTAAGGGCTCTCGCAAGTTTGTATGAAAGTTCTTCATTTTTTGTGCTACAGACTTGAAATTTGGTAGGTAGGTAGCAAAAGCTGCATTGCAACGCATTACATTATTGCGGTACAGCAGCTGCTAGTACTTGATATGAGATGACCAGATGAATCTTGATGCGCAAATTCATATGGTGATCTCATATCATATCACACAGTAGATGAAACTGTGTTTCAAGACAATTTATTAGTCTCATTAACAATTAACTTTTATTTTGTAGGTCATCATGGGTGGTGGACGTCGCGAGTTTCTGCCGAACGTGACGAGTGTTGTCGGCAATAAGGGCAAGAGGCAGGACGGCGTGGACCTCACAGAGCTATGGCACGTTGACAAACAACAGATGAACGCGACACATCAGTATGTCACCGACAGATTGGAACTCTTGAAGGTTAGTGAGATAATCTCTAAAACTCTTAGGGAATAAAAGAATAACGGGGCATTCGAATCTTATTACGTTCTATATTTTTGAAAGTTGGCAACGTCGCACGAAACTGTCAAATACTGTCCTATTTACGTCAATCTGCTAATGTTACTGAAAAAAATTATCAAACATCGTTCTCTGTTACATTTTTTATTACTAAAACAGCTATAACAACACCTAATTCAGTGGGTTCATTGCAATTCAAAACCAAAAATATTTAAAGTGAAACATAGAGGATTATAACATAATTTAAAACAGTTACTTACAGTAGCGTAAAATTTGACAGATATTTTAAAAGTTTTCAACAATTGTTTCCTGTATTTAGTGTAATTCACAAACACAAACAGCCAGACCTGGAACAACTACCTGTAGGTCATACAAATATTTGTTCCGAATTTCCACAGCCTTAATAAGAAAAATCAAGTTATTTCCCCCGTGATGGCCAATGGATACCCGATTTTAAGTACATTCTGTCTATCATAGTGATCTCAAACAGAGAATATTTCTTCTGAATCAGCTCTTGTTTAGGAAATAACTATAATACAAAAAAAATTGCTTTCTATTCTGAATAATATGCTTGAGCGCTTTAAAGATTTAGATTGCAATATAAAAATGAATATAATATAATACAGTATCACAGCTAAATCGATCATTTCCAACAAAACTTGGGAGACTTAGCAAAAAGCAAGGAGAATGCTCCCATGTGCAAGCATGTGTGTTTTAAAAATACTGAACAATCTTCTTTTATGTTTCCAGGTATTTAATTCGGATGATCTTCCCGAGTACCTTTTGGGTCTCTTCCGGGACGACCACATGGAATATCATCTGAAAGCTCAAAACCAGCCTACCCTCGAAGAAATGGTGGAAGTTGCCATCAAGATGCTCAGCAGAAGTTCTAAAGGATATTTCTTGTTTGTTGAAGGTAAGAACGTAAGGTAGTGCCGTAGGAAAACAAGCATGGCGTATAGTTAACACACGTCATGGTTTTACCCCAATAAAATTCTACCTGGTCTGGGGCGCCTGCGACCTACACTATAGCAATAAGTCATTCCGACGTCATTTACTTATAGCATTCAAATATAGGTACATATTTATTTATCCTGCTGTATTTACCGTTATTAACACAGAATATTTATTGTGTTTCCTAAATTGACGCGTAAAATGATAACACGAATGCGGTTTACAGAATACCTAAATGGGTTTAATTAATTGTATTCGCGATTTACCTCCTGAATGTATTTTACAGGATAATTTATTATAATAAATTAACACTGTACCGCACTAACCGCAATTATCAATATTAACAAAGTACCTAACATATGGGATTGGCCTAGCGTAGTACAGAGTTTCAGTAGAATAACAGGCCAGGTTATGTTAGTCAGTGTTAAAGTCGGCCTCCATTGAAGCGGACTCATCCACCAAACCGCATTCAAACCAATTTTAACGTTAAAATTTGATGAGATTATTGCAACAATCTAACCCATCCTAAAATACCATTCAAAGGACATAACATCAACAATTCCTAATATAAATAGGCATACACAGCATGCGATATACCCAGTCTTATTAACCTTTTGGACGCCATTGTCACAAATACGTGACAAGCAAGCGTGTACCCTGTACGCCAAACGACACAAATATGTGACAAAATGGTAGGTGAAATTCTGGCTCGCCGTGAAGGGCACGCGCGTGCGTTTATGCTCTGATGTGCAAAAGGTTAAAATACTACCTTGTCAGGAACAACCATTGTTTCCTGGTCATTCAATTGCTAAAAGTGGGCACTGTGGGACCATTTAAGAAAGCTTATAAAACAAGGAAGTCGTTCCTGTAATTTTCACGACAAGTGACTTTCATTTATTTTTAAGAAAACTGCCTCGAGAGAGGTTTCAAGAAAATTTCAGATGACATGACCTTTACGGCACTTTTTTGACAAATATTGGTTTTCGAATGATTCATTCAAAAAAAGTTCAATTTCTCCAAAACAACCCAATTTTGACCCCAAGATATCAGGTCGAAAATTGTAGCAAATTAGGTCTAATATCGCCCATTTAAATAAATACACCTAATTACCAATAAACCTGTATATTCACGGTAGTTCTATAAAATAAACCTGTTACCAACATTCCTTTCTTATTCCAGGCGGCAGAATAGACCATGCTCATCACGACAGCCTGGCCCATCTGGCCCTGGACGAGACCGTGGAGTATTCCAAGGCTGTCAAGAAGGCTAGGGCCCTAACCAATGAAGAAGACACCTTAATAGTCGTCAGCTCTGACCACGCCCATACGATGACCGTTGCTGGATACCCTTCCAGAGGCAACGACATACTTGGAACTGTGGACACCGCTTCGGGACTCGATGGCAAACCTTACACTACGATAAGCTACGCGAATGGGAAAGCCCATTCTATCGGAGCTGACGGCACGCGAGTTGACGTGACTCTACAAAATGAATTCACAGCGCGTAAGTTTTCTTATAATTTATTTACATATAATAACAGCCGCCTGGATCGATCTTTAGGTTAAGCCGGGCTTGCCTAGGTTGGTCTGTGGATGGGTGACCATTGAGACACATTACATACCGAGTTCCCTCCGTGCCTCGGAAAGCACCTTAAGCCGTTGGTCCCGGCTGTCATTTGTAGATCTTTGACAGTCGTTACAGGTAGTCAGTGGCCCAAAAAGTCTGACAACCAAAGTCTTACCAAGGGGTATCGTATTACCTAGTCCTAACTGGGTTGTAGAGGTCAGATAGGAAGTCGCTCCATGTAAAATACTGGTATTCAGCTGCATCCGGTTAGACTGGAAGCCGGCCCTAACATAGTTGGGAAAAGGCTAGGCAGATGATGATGATTAACATAATTATATGGGGAGGAGAAGTGGCCGAACAGACTCCCCAGGAACACGTCCGTCTGTAATGTCTACTTGATCCCTTACAAATTATTTTCACAGGTGACCTGAATTACGCGTACCCGAGTCTTGTGCCACTGGATTCGGAAACGCATGGGGGGGAGGACGTTGCAGTCTTCGCATCTGGACCCTGGCAGCATCTGTTCACAGCTAGCTACGAGCAGAGTGTGGTACCGCATCTCATGGCCTATGCCATGTGCATGGCAGAAGACCAGCACGAGAACTGCTCACCAGAAGACCAAAGACAGACGTCCAGTGGTATCCCCATGAAATCTAGCACCACTTTCTTAGCAAGCCTATCTGTGATACTTAGTTTAAGATGATGTTTTTAGGTACAAATACTTAATTTTTTTAATATTCTTTCTTGTAGAATAATAGTGTGAATTTTATAATTATTGATTCCGTGCCGTACTGTTGTGAAGTGGGCTTGTGAAACCGCTGAAAATGTGAGATCCATGGTTAAATGTAACTTAATGGTGTGTCAAAATCATGCAAAAATGTACTGATTTTGACAAGCCGAAGCATAAGTTAACACTAAGTTTCTCTTGAACTTACCTTCAATGTTACTACCACTTACACTTGTATCTATAAACAAGTCAAAGTGATTATTTGAGTAAAAGTAATTATTTAATTTCCGATTTTTACTCTGAAGTTTAGTAACTGCTTGAAGTTGGAACTGTCAAAAGTTAGAACTCTTAGCTTTGCTTTCTTTGACGGTTCTTACTTCGTTTAAATTCTTGTCTATTGCATAAAAATGTTTGCCTAAGTAATTACTTTAACTTTATAGATACGGGTGTTAGTCTTGGTTAGTAATTGTCAAAGAACGTCCAAATCAGTGAGTTCCCGTGAGAGGGTCTTACGAACCACGTGGAGGTTCTAAGCAAACGTGCAATCCGCACGTAGGCCCTCTCGCTCAGACAATTAATAAAGTATCTTGTAGTCAAAAAGACCTGAGATGACTAATTTTCTGATTGGTCAGTTCTATTTGAATGCACCAGTAAATGCGGTTTTCCTGAAGAGCTGAGAATAGGGAAATGTTCTTTAAAACGCAATAAATATACGTAATATTAAATAAAATGACTGCTTATGAATTAAATTCATAACGTGTCTTGTGAGCTGTGAACTGTGTCGAATAAAGATAAAAAATGTTGTACTTGTACATAAATTAGTTGATAAGAAGTTGTTAATTATAATAAGATTTCAGTATTTTTATGAGTAAACATTAAAAAAGTACAATATTATACATCTGTGGTATTATTTACAGCATCTCATAATGATGATCGTAATATAAGTAACAGGCATTATTTTGGGAGGCCTGTGCTACGTTTTGACAAGTTCCAGATGGAAAACCCAATAACACTTTAGTTATATCTTCTAGCATGGTTGGCATTAAACTTGACTCTAGGAATTAAAGAGTTAATAAGTTTTGAAAATTGGTCATAATTGTGATTGTGAAGAAACCAACGCCATAAAATTTTTACTTTGGAAAACATGAACTCAAGTGTTCACTTGAAAATACGGGGTGTAAACAGACCCTTCACGAAGCCGTCAACCAAGCATTCTGTACATCAAACTAAGTAACTTTACGCAAAAATTATTGCTGGGAAACGACTTTTTTTTTTGGGGTGAAAAATTACGTTTTACGATAAAACTCAATGTAACGGACTCAAAACATTGTGCTGATGCATGGATTGAATAATACGGGGGTCGTGAAGGTGTTTAAAGTAAAAAAAATACATTAGAAACATGTATTTTTAAAAAAACTTGCCAAAAAGTTGGTACTTTGACCCCCAATATCTCCGTAACTAGAAGGTTCCCAGGTATGGTCTAGAACAAAAAAATGATCGCAATAACGGGGAGAACAAGTACACTTCGGCTTCGTTAAGGGTCTTTTTACACCCTTTATAGATAGAGATAGATAAATCATTTATTTAGTGCACACAAAAGACATAGCACAACACACAAAAGCACAATTAAATAATACAAATTACACGAGTATATAAAAACAAGGCGCCAATTTAAAAAAAAGAAAAACATATTTACGAAATAGTATGTCATGGTGTCGCTATACTAGTAACACCATGACACACACACAATATACACTAAGGACCAAGGTATCGGACAATTTTGCAGGTGAGTGTACAATCCCAATGAATGTTGAATAAACAAAATCAACTTCTCCATTTTGGGTGGAGAAAATTTGAATTATACGTTATTACGTATAATTACAAGAAGGAACACCGACGTACTGAATACGTGGTAACCGTTTTCGCGTCGGTGTCCCTTCTACCCCGTATATTAACCCTTATTCAAACGCGAGCCTGTGGAGGAGTTAACAAAAAAGTAAGATACGTTCCTGGGTAATTTTGGGTCGTAGATTTCAAAAATACATACAAAAGAGGGGTTAGTGGGGGGGAAGTACCCTTTTTTTGGTGGGAAGTATATATCCCGTCGTCTGTTCTCTCTTGTAAAAAGTTGGAAAGGTGGGAACTATACTCCCAGTGTTATAATTTTCATTTTCATTTTCATTTTCGTTTCACGCAACCGTACAGTCAGCATATAGTCAACATATAGTCTAGTTTACATAGCTAAAACTCAAATCTGCTTACCTATTTTATTTTCAGCACTACACAAAAAACTAAAAAATAACGGTCGTTTTCGGCGGCAAAACCACGTCAACTGACTTTGACGTGTGTTTACCATGACATGTAATAATTCTCTGAAAAGTTTTGCCATTAAAAAAGGTTCTCTGAAATGTTAAGATTGCGTAGATAAATATTACATTGCATTTGGTTTATGCATATAAAAATAAAACATTTATTGATTTACTTCAATCTGAGATGTGGGAAGTATAGCTCCCAGCGTTTTAATAAGGGTTAATGTTTGAATCCCTATCTCTATTAACGTGTCACACTTTTTTTTTATTTCCTCGCGCTTGGTTGCAATCAACGAAGATATCTACGTAAAGGAGTTTTGACGTCAACTTTGAAGTTTTTATTTAAATTACAAAATGGGCCTACTCTTGACCTCTATCACGCCTGATGGAAAGCGACGGATGAGGACTATGATGGACCGACCCTGCCCAGAAGAGGCCTGTTCACTCTGAATCAGAATCATGCTCTCCGTTGGTAGACAAAGTTAGGTGGAGTAAGTTGGATATCAATACAAACGGAGATGTTTGACCAGAGTGTTATAACAGCTGAGTAGTTTTTGGTTGGCTGAGTTTCAAATGTACCGCGTTGAGCACTTTTATCAGTCAGGTAACTTGTATATGGACGAGTTGGTCGGGGTGCTAGGAGACTATCAGCATCAGCACACTTCGAGTATTCCTTTCGAAAATGTTATAGCAATAAGTTGCAGCGATGAGTGTCTTATAACAGACATATTTGAAACCAATACGGGCTACTACACCACAATTTGCCCACACAACTGCTTTAGGCGTATGTTTGGTTAATTGATGAATATTATAAATGCGAAAGTAAGTTAGTTTGAATCACAAAACCAATCATCCTGAAATTTTGCAAATACGTTGTCAGGTGTACAGAAACGGACATTATGTCCCTTTCATCCCGAAAAAAAGTACTGTTCCCGAGGAAAACAACAATAATGATGTTGACTGATGATAATAGATGGCGCCACGTGTCTTTCGAAGCATGATTGAATTATATTATTACAAGCAGAGTCCAACCCGAATTGATTTTCAAATTCCAAATAAACGCGATGGAAGCCGCAGGCAAAAGCTAGTATAATATAAATTCTCTTCACGAGAATATTTTTTTTAAAGATTTATCCAATTATTAATCACAGCACATACGACGGTTCAACTAATATTGCCACAATTTGCCATTCACCTTGATTGTCTAGTCTAAATTGTGTAGTAAAAAGTTTTATTTACTGGGAACACTTTAAACGTGAACTAACTGTCAAAACAACTTTTTTGAAGAGGCTTTTCTCTGTACACTTCTATTGTATAACCGCCATTGTGACATGAGCGTGATCAATGTAATAGTTTCTGGCCAGTTTTATTTGGTACTTCCTTAATTCAAACCTATTAAGTTCTTCTTCCGACAACCGTGAAAATAAATTGAACGGATCTGAAGAAAATATGCAACTATCAAGTGCACTAGTATAGCTGGTACAGTGATAAAATAACGCATGAAAAATGGGATGAGCGCATGATAAGGAATGCATTGCAGCAGGTATAGCAAAAACATTGTAAACTTAAAAAAACGTAAACTTAACTTTAAATCATTAACTTATATTATTTTGCAATCATCGTGATAAACATCGAAACATCTAAAAACGAGACGTAGAGACCGTAACGCCATCTAGAGTCAGACAGCGGTACTAGATGACGCCGTCTACCATCAAGAGGCTGTAACAGTCAGTAAGCGCCATCTATTGTCGAATAGCAGTAAAACCTCTGAAGTGCCATCTAGCGTCGAGCAGCTGCCGCGAGCACTACTACTGAGTACTGAACACCAGGTCCTGGGTGTAATTCCCCAGATCGGACAAAGTTTTCCATCTGGATTTTTTAGAAGCAGCCTAGAGACCGAATTAACCCGTTTGATGGCAATAGGCTCGCCCCCTCTTACATGGGAAATATGGGAATGACATTTTTAGTTGAACTTCTGCCTGACACTGGGAAACAGCAGGCTGGTGTGTTGTTATGACATAAAGAAGCGGATACTAGTGTCAATTCTTGTTACTACTACACGTCACCAAAAAAAAAGATGTCTCTGACTTTGTTTGTTTAGTATGAATAATTGCCACTAAGGTAAATACATCGAAATCTAAACTGTAAGATTACACAAACACTGATGTGTCACTCTTTATACAGCACACATAAAATATGATTGAGTATTTGGCGCCTGCGCAGCGCCACTTGTCGCAGTACTTACCTACCTATCGCCTAGTGAACAGTGACCACGGACTCATTCATTTATTTTTCATTATCAAAGTTGCTCTCAAAGTAAACGAATGTGTTGAGATTCTACTGAAGTGATCTTTTTAAAAGTGAATTAAAAATGAAATATCTTCAACTAGTAATTTGTGCAGCATTTTTGCTAACATTTATCAATGCTAAAACTGAAGACTCTAAATATGTATCTCATGTCAAATGTGCTGAATTGTTCGGAAAATGTTTACTGAAAATTACTGAAAAATTTAACGAAGTAAATGAACCGATTGTGTTGAAAAGAGCGAAACGAAGTATTATAAATGGTGGTGGAAGGTGTGCGCAGGGGCAGATTTGGTACTGGTACAGATGCTGGGATTGTAAAAAGTAAGTGAAATTAGTAATATTCATCAACCTGCTTAGGAAAAATAAATACAGGATGTAAAAGGACCCATCACAAAGCCATCAACTAAGCATTCTGACCATCAAACTAAGTAAGACTGCGCAAAAATTAATTGTCGGAAAACAGTTTTTTAAATGAATAGAGGTCATGAGGTATTTAAATCGGAACATTTAAAACTTGTATTTTAAAAGGACGTGTGATAAAGTTGCGGAGATATAGAAGGTCAAAGCTCCCTTCTATATCTCCGCAACTAGAAGGGTTCCAGGTAAGGTAAACTACAAAATAAATATCGTATTGACGATGACGGGAAGAAAGTGCCTTTCAGCTTCGTTGATGGTGTTTTACACCCATTATACTGCAAGATATTGCACAGCTGAAACCGCCCGGAATAGAAGTATAAAAATGTGCAGTAGGTACAGTTTTTTTTTGTCGCAAATTAGGGGAAGATTCTTTTTTAATTCTACCCCTTAAGGAACGTCATCTCTTCGTCATTCCTGCCGATTGGAAATCCTATTGAGTCCACCACTGGTTACATTATAAATATCTCAGCCATTATAGAATTCCGAGTAATATTTGCTAAATGCAAATAAGATTCCATTATTGATCAGCGTGATTTTAGTGTACTTATGCACTTATGGAATTAGCGTTTTATGTAGAAGAACCGGCAGAAAAACACGTGGTAATTCCAATAGTAAATAAAGGTTCTAATTTTGTTTGACTTCTTAAGAAAAATACGACCGTAGCCGCTATATGTTTACTTATTTACCAAGGCAAAACATTGGCTTGTTATATTGCTTCAAAATAATTTGAACGAAGGCGTTCAGTAAAGACATTTTTATAGAAAACTCGTTTTAATTTTGAAGCGGTTTTTGCTGAAATATTTACATACTTACGTTGGCTTTGTTCAAACATTTATTATATTTTAGAAACTAAGGCAGGTACACACTGGTCTTTTTTTTATTTATTCGCTGTGTCTGACAACAATCTTCCAGCTGCACGGTTCAATAGAAGGTTAAGCAACGCTTGCCGAGGTGGATCCGTGGATGTTCACCCATTCATTACATATTGAAATTCCTTGTCATCTGTAGATCGTTGACAGTCATTACAAGTAGTCAGTGGCCTGAAAGTCTGACAACCAATCTTACCAATTGGTATTAAATTACCCAGTAACTTGATTGTAGAGATCAGATAAGCAGTCATTCCGTGTCAAATACTGGTACTCTGCTGCATCCGGTTAGACTGGAAGCCGACCTTAATATAGTTGGGAAAAGGTGTCTGTAGTTCCTAAGTGATCAAGGTTGACAACAGTGCCTACAAACGGCGAATCAACTGCAGTTTTCACGGCATCAAAAACGTTCGTGTACAACCGGCCTTAGTTTCTTATCACCCAATTGATTTGTCACACATATTTCACGGATTCCTGAATCATTTTCTTGTGTGTCAAAATGTATAATACTGAATAAGTGCGATTAGGTCATAGCGTTATACGATTAGGACTTAATCATCAGAACCGAAGATCATCGTGTTAGTTAGTTAAACGATGTTGTTGAAAAATAAAAGAAAATGCTCAAATTGTGTCACGTTTCTTCTTACTAATACATATTATAAAGAAGAAAGATTTCTATTTGTGTGTGTGTGTGTGTATGTTTGCAATGAATAAACTCAAAAACTACTGTGCCATTAGAAAGCTACATTCACCCTGAGTAACATAGGCTATATTTATTGATAGAAAAGATAAGGAATCCTCATTAAAACTTTAGTAACGTAACCCAAGGTGTACAAAAATTGCCATAAAATATCTTATATCGCATGCGCTGCGAAAACTATTATTGAAAGAACAAAAGTATGTTCTACAATATTAAAGAACATAGGTATCAATAACTACAAAAAACTTCGCGATACTATACGTCCAACCATTATCGTTATGTCACAATAACCACTTTTTACATTTTAATAGTTGATAGAAATACCGGACAAAATTAGACCATGTTATTCATACTTCTGTTTAAATCCTTATCCAAATAAATAATATTGTTTTCAAGACTGTTTCAATAAATTCATGTAGATTACTTTTTGAATTGTTCAAATCGGCTATTCAAATCAGTAGATATTACGAATTTAATAAGTCATAGAAATAAAAAAAAATAAACGCTGTCGCGTGGTGTATGTTATTAGGTACCCGTGCGAAGCCGGGACGGGACGCTAGTCCAATATAAAACAAATGAAAGCTACAGAAAAAACAATTGACAGTTGTGTGTATTGCTGACAAGGCGCATAGTTGGGTCGAGCCGCACCTCTTTGTTAAAGTCCATTTAAATTTAAAGAGATTTCTGGTTCACATTATTGCAGTAGCATTCCACTCCAGAGCGGTGCCTGAGGGATATTTCTCGACGGCATGTAAAGCAAAGTCAGAATCCCATGGGTGGCATAAAAACTCCACTACACGAAAAAGAAGAAGAAGAAAGAAGTACAGCGGTCGAGTCCAGCGCTGGAATGTCACTGGAATAATATGAACCAACTCTAGAATGTATCCATTACGGTGAGCGAGCCAGTCTAGTGACTGGATTGGTCTATACTATTCCAACACTACTGGAATAGTGTAGACGGCCGGTCTATGCTGGATTACCAACACGTTAAACAGTGAACCCGCATTGTTGTTTTTTGGTGAATACTGTAGTGACTGGAATCATGTAGACTGTTCAGTTCAGCACTGGGCTGAAATAATATGTAGTGTAATACTATAGGAAAGTTATCAGAAGAAATGTCATAGAAAAAACTTGATCCCATGTCTCTGTGACGCCTTGAAGGAAAATGACACACTTAATTGCCAAGATTTATACTTTACCTACACTAGAAGTGGACGTGCTAGCAATGGCCGGTTGGTTATAGACATAGTTGATTCAATCTATGGTAAGCACAAATTGTTAGTAGGCGGCCCATTTTGGTAATGTCTTATTATCAATTCCTTATCTACTCGGGAAGTTTAGCCAGTGATTCAGTCCTACTAGCCGTATTATCAAATTGGCATGAAAGATTCTGTACATCAAGTCAATAATAAAACGATGGCTGATTCATCGGCTGATAACATACAGCAGCGTGTATTTTGTACACGGTGACAGCTAATATTCTTTCTGCGATTATGAAGTTGGTCTCATGCAGAAAGTTGCTCATTTGATGACCACTCCTTTCCGATGCATGGTGTTCCTATTATCTAAGCCTAAATATGTACGCATAAGGTGTTTATAAAATTTATCTTTGGTAGTTTCTAATAAACAAACAATCAAACTAATTTTCTTATAGGATTACTTAGAATAAGCTTACGAAACTGATTCCTAAATCTCTTTGTATATTTTGTTTAGCGCCATCTAGCGGCCTACACTCACAGGCCGGTACTACACACAGGCCGGTAGATGGCGCTAAGTTAGTCATGCAGTAAAAAGTATCTATATAATAGGTACCCGTTATGTGCTTTCCCGCTGACGTGCACTATCGTCACGTGGGCCAATAACGAGGCGGTATCTTTTTTTTAACCGCGCCTCTTTTTTTGTATGCTGATGGGACGTGCCGTTTTGAATACGATTTACACTAACTGGCGCCCATTGGAGCACATTTAACAAAGAGTTAAAGGAAATTGAAGCGTTTTTAGTAGGTACTTAAGTTAATCTATTCTTAAAATAAAGAGGTATTTGTTTGTAAGTTTGTATGTAGGCAGTAATCTTCGGACCAACTGGTCCGATTCCGAAAATTGTTTCACTAACGGGAGTCTACATTATCTCCGAGTGTCAAAGGCTATAAAGGGTGTAAAAAGACCCTTAACAAAGCCGAAAGGTATTTGTTGTCCCCATCATTGCGATAATTTTTTTTTCTGAACCATACCTGGGAACCTTCTAGTTACGGAGATATTGGAGGTCAAAGTTCCAAGTTTTTTTTTAAATACCACTTTTAATTGTTTTAATTTTATTTTAATTTAGTCCATGACCCGTTTACTATTCAAAGCATCTATCATCACTAACTTTTGAGTGCGTTACATTGTTAGTTAGTTTTACCGTAAAACGTGATTTTTCACCCCAAAAAAAAAAAGTCGTTTCCCAGCAATATTTTTTGCGTAAAGTTACTTTGTTTGATGTACTGAATGCTTGGTTGACGGCTTCGTGAAGGGTCTGTTTACACCTTGTATAAAACGTTACCGTGGGTTAATTTCCGTACATAACGGAAGCATAGCCGCGAGGAAAAGCTAGTGTTTTATATTTGGAAATTAAACCGGCATGCGCGCGATTCCGACTGGGATTCCAAGGGAATTATGAAATCATGACATTTAACTACACTCACAAATGCTTCCATTTCCTTGAATCCACCTGCATGGGTTTGAAACCACGACCTTCGACGCGCAAATCGGTGCCTAGTGCCTAAAGGCAGTTGCCTTGCGAGTCGAAGGTCATATACAACTGGACCACCACCGCTTTCAATACTGCATTTATTAACCACTAGTGTCTTTTTTTCCAGGTACGCTGAACTGACTGGTAATGATTGTTAACAAGCGGCTGCTGCAACCGTCTATGGGCAGAATGATGAAGACGTGTCAGATCTGGCGCGAGTCCGGCGAAGGATCCGTGGAGGATCACAAACACACATCGTCACCGTGGAGGAGTTCAGCAAGAGAGCCGACAGCGACTCACGTGACCTTCAAACCTCATCATTTATTATGATTTCCTTGCCATTATCCTAATTTATTTTGCGTAGGCGCAGTATGCCCTGTTCTTTCATATTTCTCCATCGTACCTCATGAGTTTCTTCCAGTAGCCTTCTTTCACAAGTCCATCCATCATTTCTTTGGTCTTCCCCTGTTCTTATAGTCAGTCATGTAAGATTATTAACTCGAGACATTCCTCACGACCTTATTCTCATTCCTCCGTATAACATGCCTACACCATGAGTCCATGGCAACCGATTGCCACACCATTTTTCAGTCACCGGTTGTTTCACATTTCTTTTTATACAGGGTGGTAAAAAATCGTGGATCAAACGAAACAGGGCGATAGTTACTTATCAGGGTAATTTTTGACGTGACAACGTCTAATAAATCGATGAACGCTGGCTGCATGCACGAAAAAGGATGACTCATTGTCCCGTTACGCTCATTGTCCCGTTACGCTCATTGTTCGCTTGCGCCGCATCTATCTCTCTTCCACTCGATTGGCCTATGCGTTGTGTTTTGTTATGACGTTGTCACGTTAAACTATCGTCCGTAAATCAACTTTACAGACAACCAATTTTTTGGTAGTATTTTTTTTTCCGTTGTTATCTGAAGTTACAAATAATTTTTCGTGAGACTTAAAATATATTGAATAAAGTGCCAATTCTCATAAATCATGGTACACACTATCATAAAAGCACTTTTGTAGTGATGATAGTACATTTCCTAGAAGCAACTAAACACCACTAATTGCCAATTTAGTAAAAATTTTGGTATTTTCTTAAAAAACACTCAAGTAGTCATAACTTTTAAGAAGATCAAGTTAGGACTCCGCCACAGAGATATTTTTTACTGCAAATAACCCCAACTATCGCTTTGCTTCGTTTGCTCCACGATTTTTTACCCATCCTGAGATCATCTAAGATTCAACTCGCGACAGACGTTTAAATGTTAGGTATTATACATCGCATGTCCGGTAAATCAATCTTGGCAGTATATCATTTCCCAGGCGTCGTATGTAGTATGTAGTATCTTAGATCCTTTTGTTAGCTTGTAAAGTATTCAAAACCAGTATTGTTACAATTTATTTTAGACAGAATGAATGTGAATTAATATAAGTACCTAAGTAAGTTGAATACGTGTTGTTTTATTTTGTTTGTTCATCCATAGGAACCTCCGAATGCAAGACCAACAATATTGCTGAGCAATGTTTTTGTATGTTTTGTCTGATGATGAATGATTGAACAAAAGTTGATCATCATCTGCCTAGCCTTTTCCCAACTATATTGGGGTCGGCTTCCAGTCTAACCGGATGCAGCTGAATACCAGTATTTTACATCGAGCGACTGCCTATCTGACCTCCACAACCCAGTTAGTACTGGGTAATACGATACCCCTTTAAAAAAATTACAGTTTGCATGAAAATTTGCAATTTATGACTTTTTTAGTACTCCAACCTGGATCGTTTTTGATCAGTATTAGAAACAGGATCGATTGGCATCTAAAAAAAGTTTAAAAAAAGTGTAAAATGCCCATTTTCTTGCTAAGTGTAATTTTTTTTGAATATCTGTGAAAGGTGATCAAAATTTCACGAAAAATTATCGATGCTCTCCTAAGACCATTTTCGTGTAGCTGCAACGGTTAAGGTAGTTCCCCTTAGTGCCCCGTTGAACGTATCTACCCTGTATAGTCTATGCAACCTCGCGGCTCTGTCGTGCTATGTAACCGTACATAAGACGGGCAACACGCGATCACCTCATATTCAAGCCCCGCCCTCTTCACGAAGCGTTCAAAAACCTATGTATAACTACAGACCGCGAGTCGCTTGAGCGAGATGAAGATACTTGTATGAACGAAACTATGACGTCATGCTATCCTTCTGTGCTTGTACGGTCGTGACATGCAATGACAATACAGTAAGTTTTTAAGTATCTACTATCTCAGAATTAAAAGAAAAAAAAGACTTTCCAATAAAGAGTGAAAAATAACTTTACTTTTGAAAGTCGGTGACTTTTGTTTGTTTCATTGACTTTTTGCCACCGACTTCCGAAAGTAAAGTTATTTTCTACTTTTTAGTGTAATTTTTTTGGAAGTCTTGTTTTTTTTGCAAAAAAGTTTTTAGCTGTTGTCGTTTTTATTTAATTGTGGTATCTTATGCTGTCACTTCACATCACTTCACATACGTTACGGAGATATTGGGGGTCAAAGTTCCAACTTTTTCACGATTTTTTTTTATACACGTGTTTAATGTAATAACTTTACTACACGACCCCCGTAGTATTCAATGCATCTATCAGCACTATATTTTAGTGCGTTACATTGAGTCCTACCGTAAAACATGATTTTTCACCCCCAAAAGAAAAGTCGTTTCTAAGCAATATTTACGAAGAGTTACTTAGTTTGGTATGCAGAATGTTTGGTTGAAGACTTCGTGAAGAGTCCGTTTACACCTTGTATAATATCTAGTTCATTTTAAACAATTGTGGTGATACTATAATTATTGTGTAAGTGATATAGGAAACTACTTGTATTTTCGATTAAATACTCGTTATCATAAACACCGTTCGGTCGTGCTAGTTGCCGATAGCCGGACGTAAATATTGCGCCGCGGTTAAGTAAAACACTGTGATACAAGTATGAGTCACAGAGGCAACGCTCTAAAGGGTGTAAAAAGACCCTTAACGAAGCCGCAAGGCACTTGTTCTCCTCGTCATTGTGATCATTTTTTTATTCTGGACCATACCTGGGAACCTTCTAGTTACGGAGATATTGGGGGTCAAAGTTCCAATTTTTTCACAAGTTTTTTTTTAAACACTACTTTTTAAGGTTCTTACTTTACTTCAATTACCTCCATGGTCCGTTTACTATTCAAAGCATCCATCAGCAATAAGTTTTGAGCGCATTATATTGAGTTTTACAGTAAAATGTGATTTTTGACCTCAAAAAAAAATTTCGTTTCCCAGCAAATTTTTTTGCGTAAAGTTACTTAGTTTGATGTACAGAATGCTTGGTTGACGGCTTGGTGAAGGGTCTGTTTACACCCCGTATAAATCTAAACTCTTTCTGAAACTAACGGCTGCAGTCGGTTCCCGCTTCAGTGAAGGATTTACCAATTTGACTGACATATTGTCTCTTTTATCAGTATCGTTGACCTACTGAATGTCATACGGTTTCAATGGATACGGCAAAGCCAGGGTTATAGCACAATTCTGTTGACACTTGAATGACATTATCAGGACTGCGCTGTTCGTATACCAACGTTTGTGACACAGTCTCTGGAAATTTTATTGAAAAAAAAAAACAAAATGGATTAGTTCCGACTTAGGGTACGCTCAGCGAGAACTATGCAGTACGATATCAGCATAATACAGTACGACCGAGGTTACCAATGTTTACACCCGTATCTATGTATAGTCAAGTAAAAGCAATAACTTGAGTTTAAATAATGACTTAATGCAAACATTTTTAAACAATAGACAACAATTTAAAACAAGTAAGAACCGTCAAAGGAAGCAAAGCTAAGAATTCTAACTTTGACAGTTCTAACTTCAAGAAATTACTAAACTATAGAATAAAGATGAGTTTTACTCAAGTAATCACTTTGACTTGTTTATTTATTTATTTATTAAAATGTCCCTTACACTGTACAGGTGTATCCCTAATGCGATAGCGTGGTCTTAAAATTAACTTATTTACAATATAAAACTATGAAAAACGTAAAAAAATAGTAGCACTTATAATAATATAACAATCATAGCTTCTATTCTAAGTTCCCTAACTATAAAAACTACTAGTTTAAAAAGATAAGGGTGTTAGATTCTTTTCGTACTTCAAGGTTATTGAATGGATTTATAAAAAAGTAAAATTAACTTATAATTAAAAGTCAATAACTCGATTATTACTCAGAAATGTTTTAATGAGTGTGTTCGTATATTTGTGTTGGAAATTAAATCGTTAAACACATTAATAATTATTTATGTGTGTTTTATGTATGAGTGAGTCCGCATTGTTTATTGTATTGATAAGTGTTGTATGATTGTGTGTGTAACGGATTCCCTTTGATGTGACGAGCATAGTAACAAGCAGGTCGGTTTATTCAAACTGAAATAAAAAGTAAGCAAATGATCCGCCATCTAAATATTTACGGAGTTTACTTAAGGCACTGTTTTCCAGGAGCAAGAAAATCATAGCGATAGTCACATTGTCCTTTCCATCTAATTTATAGAAAACTTTATGAATCAATCTCTACCAGCTGGTGATATCATTGCCGCGTAGGGTGTGATGGAGACTATAGGGCTCAGCGTGGCGAGCCCACATCACGCTACTAGACGTCATATGCGACGTTGCCAGCTCGCAGACAACCGTCAGTATTTGTTTCGTTGTTTTGTACTGTCTATTACGGCGGCGCAGCAGCGGCGCGGTATACGAGATGCAGTGGCGGCACGACAGTGACGATTAAATATAATTCATTAAAATAATTCATTATTTTTGCAGGCTACACTGGCGCTTCCCCCTTAATAAAAAACTCAATGAATCTGTTTAGTTTCTAAAAGAAAGAAAGACGATGACAAATTAAATAGGATTGTTTTTCTTATTAGAAAGATATAATATCATTTATGACAGATAATCGACACGTCATCATACATTTCTAAGAAATGTTTTTTCATTCGGTAAACAGATTTGTGAAGGACGATCTTAGGCGGGATCTCAACATAAAACTGAAATTCCTCAAACATTGACTTTTAAACACAGTACGTTCAGTGAGTCATCGTCGCAGCGCGTCGATGTATCGCAATCGCAATGACCAATGTATTGTCACGAGTGTAACGACTCACAAAATAATTTTACAATAAATCTCTACTTTATTCACAAAATATCACGCCTGTAATCCTCGAAGGGATAGGCAGAGGTATACCGAAGATTTCACTTGCATTGCGCCAGTTAATAGAGGCGAGCCCATTGGCATCAACCGGACGCAAATCCAGCCCTACTAAACTTTTAACTGAAATTGCCAACTCGTCTTGAGCCATCGTGGTGATCCACACATAAACTTTGAAAGCAAAAAACCTATTAAAAGTCGCCTTAGTCCAGCAGTATGACAGTAATAATAAAATACTTTTCATACTTTTACGTAGCTCAGCTTTATGCTGGATTAATAGGATACGGACCGAAGCCAAGTACTACCCCGGGAGAGTGGTGATGTGATGAGATGATGATATGGTCAGTTTGTGTGAAGATGAGTGTCCAGTGTGTCTTTGCGGTGATTGAGGGTCGAGTGTGTGAGGTGGAGATTAGTGTCACATATTCATTTTGTAAAAAAATCTGACAATCCTGCAAGTGTTGAGGAAAGCGGCCTTCTGAGAACATTTGATACGTGTATGGTGGTAAATCCAGTGTTTTTAAAGACTGTGGAGCTGTTCAAGTATAACACATGGTGTTGATACAAAGAGATTTAAAACACGTATAGAGAGGACATTGGGAATATTGTCATACAATAATTTTCATCCTGAATATTTTCGATTTTGACACACGAATTCTACCTGACAAGCGGGCGTATGACACAGATGACACAAGACAGAACGAATTGTTACTAAGTAGTAACAAGTTTTGGATTACGATTTTCTTAGTCATGACCCGTCTATAGCTCGGAAATATTTGAGTGTCTTTGTGTCATATGAATGCGACCTGACAAGGCGACGTATCGCACTAGACTGATCGACTTGTTACTAAATTGTAACAGGTTTTGGAATTGTCAGTTTCTTGGTCTTGTCCCGTCTATAGCTAGTTATATTTGAATGTCTTTGTGTTGATAATACAATAGGGACTACGGTTACATTATTATCATTATAGGTACAGACGCCAGCACAACAAACTACTACAAGCTGTCAAATTTCTTTGATAGATTTTCAACTTTATCGTTAAAGCATTAGGTTCAAGGTTGACTGGGAACATTTGAAAGTTTGGCGTAGCTTGATGTAATGCGGTTTGTACCTAAATCACTACCTGATGTTCCCACCGGGCGAGAGAATCAGAGCGAGATTCAATCTCCATGCCATCAAATTCATAAAACTTTATAAGTCTATCACAAGGTGATCGTCGTTGCGAGTTTGATGGTGCAACGAGGCTATCGTAACGTTAGGTCAGTGCGACAATTCTGCACCGCGCTAGTAGGTGTCATATGCGATGTTGCCAGTTCGCGCACACACACACACGTATTTGTAATGTGTGCGGCGGCGCGGTGCCGTCCAGTCTACACGGTGCAGTGGCGGCGCGGCTGTGACGTCGCCTAACCTAACCTTTTCTAGTTTTGTGTAATTGTGGGTTGAATTTTGAAATGGTATTGAAACAGCAACATGTTGGCACATTTTTGCAGTTAGATACAGTTAAAAATGAATAAAGCGGTGATTTAGGCCCGATATTTAATGATAACTAGCTGATGCCCGCGGCTTCGCCCACGGGCCACGGAACGCATTGGAAGTTATCCCATCTAAATCTGCTCGGTTAGTACAGAAGGCGAAAAAGGACAACAAACTAACAGACAAACAGAACATTATATTGTTGGTATGGTCACTCATTCCTTAGAAAATCGAGCACAATATAGTTGAGAAAAGGCAAGTAAAATACCTACGGCATTAAGGCCGCCTCTGTATTTTGTGCTTGAAGTGTTAAATAAATAATTAATAATAAAAGGCTAGGCAATGATGACGATGAATTAATCATTAAGTGGGCACTATTTATTACAAACTTCCTTTTATCATTCCGAATTGATGTACAAAATACAACATCATCATCTTTCTGCCGTAGTTCCATTCCACTTGGGGTCGACGCAACACGGTTTGTCTTGCCCTTCTCCCCTGTCAGACGTCACGGCATCATTTACTCCTTTCTCTTTCATATCATTCCTCACACAATCCTTCCATCTTTTCTTTGGCATTCCTCTTCCTCTCCATCTATCAACATTCATATCCATCACTCTTTTAGTCTCATGCGTTTCATCCTTCCTCATTACCAGTACCTACATATCCAAAATAAAACAATATCAATAATTACATTTTTGCTATATTGTTATACATTGATATTAACGAACACGTATTTTCCAATCTGCGGTTACCATACGTACCAACATGAAGGTACAGTCACCTCACGTCATATTGGACTTTGTTCCATTGTTTAGTTTCTATAAGTTTTTATTTATTTATAAAGGCACAACCCAATGCAATAGTAAAGCAAACTAACAACTTATTATCTATAACTGATAACATATAATGTTATCCTTGTGAATTCACTCAGTGTACAAGCATAAATGTCTACCTCCTCTGCACAAGGTTAAGAGTACAAAGCGCCCGCGTCAGGGGCGCCTCATTCAACAGATTAGTGCGGCCACGAGGTAGAGCCAGCAACTGAGGCCGACCTCGCCGCCACACATATCTTTCGGGCACACTCAAACAACCAACTCTAATATGTTGGCGTTATATATTTTGCCTCTAATTAAGTTAAATCAACATGAGACAATTGCGAACTCAAGCCCAACTCTCAGCTCGTTGTATCCAACCATGCCTAATATAAACAAGGTTGGCTACATAAGCTGGTAGAAAGGATATACTCCATAGAGCCTCAAATATAAAAATCTAACAAATTTATTTTGTATACGCTCTATCATGAGACTATATTTAGTCTCATGTGGGGCCCAGATAACTGCATTACATTCTAATTGGCTCAAAGTGTTGTACAAAGCAATAATCGCCGTAATATTTGTGAAACCACGAACAGTACGTATAAATAAACCCTAAATTTTTGTAGGCCTTTTCACCGCACTTTACTGTATGATCACAGAACACCAGCCCCATGTTAAGACTAACTCCTAAGACCCTTACCTCTGTTACCCTAATCATAGGCCTCACATCAATGTTGTAATCATGTACAATAGAACTACGTGCACACGAGAAAGTGATGATGACACATTTTTGGGCGTTGAATTGTAGAAAGTTTTCCTTGCTCCAAGTAACTACGCTATCTATGGCCTTCTGTAAGCGTTCACAGTCATCATCACCCCTCACTGCAAAGGATAACTTATATCGTCTGCAAATAATAAACAATTTGCATGTTTAACGACTTTGGGCAAATCGTTTATTATAATTATAAATGGCGGAGGTCCGAGGGTACCCCCTTGGCTTACACCAGACCACGTAAAGTACGGCTCTGACTTATGTTCCTCGCACTCTACGTATTGCTGCCTATCTCTCATGTAACTGGCGAAGAAATGAAGTAGGTGCGAAGTGAAAACGAACAGCTGCTAACTTCTTGAGCAACACGTCATTATCGACTAGGTCGAATGCTTTATTGAAGTCGAAGTAAGCAACGTCTGCTTGCTCCCACTGTCAACAATCGGCAGCACGTGAGCCATGTAACTCAGTAAGTTACTGGTGGTACTCCTCATTGGTCGAAACCCGTGCTGTGCATCTGATAGTTGCGGTCTCACTTGCATACAAGTGCTATTATGAATAGTGCACTCCAACACTTTAGCCGATGATGACAGGTGATATGATGATATGATGAAGAGTATATATAGGTCTGTACCTACTAACATTGTCATTACTTATACCTCTTTTCGATACCGGCACGCCGCACGACACGAGTGGTTTTCCATCTCTTTGGAAACACGGCTGCCTTCAGACACTTTCTGAATATTATGGAGCAACGCTTCAGCTAGCACAGATCAACAGTCTCTGATGATGTAAGGCGAAAATCCGTGCGGTTGTTCAAGCGCACTTTGCGCATCCTTCAACTGTAATTCCCGCAGATGAATCCGCGCCGCTCCAGTCTCACCACCCGCCACTTCTATAGCCGCGTAAGTATAGTAAGGTCTTGTACTATTTCGATTTTAGATGTTTTACTCTCTCTTAATCTTTGCTTAAAAAAACGTTTATAACTAAATTCCAGTAGACATACTGGGATTTAGTTATAAACGTTTATAACGGCGATATGATAAGGGGACGCGTGCGCTGCTTGCGTCATCTCTATTTATAGAGCTACGGCGTAGCGGCGTAGCTTGCTACGGACGTTTGCTACGCGGGTGTATGTTATGGTTACTGTAATTGTTCCGGTCGCGGAGTCAACACACTAGGCGGTATGCTGTCGATTTCATTCATTTTATAAGGTGCATCGTTTTGCTAGCACGGCCTCGGGCGATATGACGGTGGTTTGGGGAGCTCTATGACCATCATTGGACGTCTTACGGCTGATAATAAATGATGCTAAAGATTGTGGATGTTAAATTGTAGATTAATCGATCAACAAATTACAGGAATCTAAACGGGCCAAGAGCAATTTTTATTGACAGTTTTTTACGTGCTACAATCCTACATTTTTTCAGAATTTTCCTCCTCTTACTTTAGAAATTAAAGAGGGGGGACACACATTTCACCAGTTTGGAAGTGTCTATCTTTCAAACAATTGACTTTGAAAAAAAAATGGTTTTAGAAAACTCAGTGTCATTTTTAAAGACCTATCTATAAGCACGCGCGCACGCGTTGATGAAAATTTCTTTTTTTAGTACATTTCCATGTATGGGGACCCCCATTAATCTTTTAATTTTTTTCAATGTTAAAATCGTAAAGCGGTTCACAGAATCTACCTACCAAGTTTCAACTGTGTAATCCTAATAGTTTTGGAATAAAGTGGCTGTGACAAACGGACAGACAGACAGACATAACGAATCTATAAGGGTTCCGTTTTTTGCTATTCGGCTACGGAACCCTAAAAAGTATGTGTGAAGTGTGCGTGTAGTGTACGTGTTTGTGTGTGTGTGTATGCGCATATGTAAATACCTATATTACAATGTAAATAGGAAACAGAAATACCTTGATTTCCATTCAGAAACATGTTATACAATGTTTTATAATTATCCTCTACAGCACAGTTTACGCGGTCATTTACCTAGCACAGATGTTGTAATACTCAAGGCTATGTTTATTAATAACTCCCGTTTACAACGTGCCCGCGTTTCCTCATAACTTCGTGTAGGTCACGATTACAGAAATTGTCTGGTAGTCGGTCAAACCGTTATGGACAAAATGGAGACAAGGCTCCGGATTTTGAACTGACCCATACTCCTTAAGCGCAAGCCACACAGAAAAGACGTTAAGACGCGGACGGGGCGCAGACATATGTCAAATGTATAGAATCGTCGCGGCGTCGTGTCCGCGCCCTGTCTTTTCTATATGTTTTGCGTCACGACGCTTCTACACGACATTTTATGAGTATGAAAGGGACGCGGAAGAGACATGTCTGCGCCCCGTCCTCGTCTTACGTCTTTTCTGTGTGTCCAGCGCTTTAGAGTACCGTACCCCAAGGGTAACCAACGGGACCCTATTACTAAGGCTCCGTTGTCCATCCGTCCATCTGCCTGGCAGCGGGTGTATCTCATGATCCATTATTGGCAGACAGTTGAAATTTTCACATAATGTGTATTTCTGTTGCCGCTATAAAAACAAATAAAAATAAATTAAAAATTAAAGGGCTATTACGATGGTACGGAACCCTTCATGCGCGAGTCCGACTCGCATTTGGCCGGTTTTTTATCTGCTCACCTTTCGCAGGTATTCTGGAAGAGATTTCTTTAGAAATAAGAATCACTTTTACACTTATTTTGTAAGGCAAGAGTTCTTAACTAAATCATTTGTATGTGCCCTGGCGGTTGAGAGTATGTCATGCTCAGTCAGATGACTCGGATTAGTTCCCTTCAAAATGGATGAGTTGAATGGTGCTGATCCATGCGTTATGTTCGTGAACAAGCGCTATCAGATGTTACTGGTCATCTCTTAGTTGCCACGGCTTATTTGAATGAGTTGTTTTATTTTTTAATTGTCTTTTTTATCTTTAATACGTGCACATCTTGCTACATCGTTCCCACATAATGTACCATCTCAACACGAATGATGTAACCAAGGTTTTGTAACAATATTCTGATTTAAAAGAGTGTCCGTGAAGTTTCTTGCCCGTTCTTCTCCATAGAGGTCTACGCTTTGGAATGGGCGACTACAGTAGATACTTTCACAGTTTTTATGCCTTGTGACTGGGACTGTAGCTACATTTCAATTTTATCTTTGTTTCGACAGTTCAAAAGTGCCTGTAACTGGCTTACTTGAATTGATATAAATACTTTGATTTTGATTAGGATTGTTTCAGATGTTGATTAACTTAAAGAATAAAAGTCTTTAAAAAGCAAATATAAACCGGTCAACAAACGGTATACCCTCTGCAAAGCCTAAGGGACCGGACACATCGCCACGGCGCGGCGTCGTACCGCAGGACGGTGCCGTGTACGGTGCGCCGCGCCGGCTCACGGTGTGCCCGTCTAGCAGTTAATGCAAAGAGTTACAGTACACTTTTGAATCGATGGTTGCTGCCGTGACGTGTGCCGTACCGTGTTGTTTTTTTTTCATTCACTGCCACTGAAGGAAATCGCCGTCGAGGTAGACTGCGACGAAGGTGGTGTGACGATCTGATCTCGTTTGCGGGGCGAACATGGCCAGATATCGCACAGGACAGAGAGCTTTGGAAGGAGAAAGGGGAGGCCTTTGCCCAGCAGTGGGACATTCAAACACCCTAACAAAAAAAAAATAAAGATGAGAGAATATGAAAATACAGCTGGAACCACGCTTGTTGCGACATTTCACGTATATTTATGTTATTTTCACTCACAATTAGACTACGTAGCATTGTTAAGGAATACCATTGTAGTTTGTCAAGGTCAACTCTTTGACTTAGATTCAGCTGTTATTATGACCTTATTTCCTATTATAATAGGTTTCATCATTATTCTGTAAATCTTGGAACAACACTGAAATGATCTTTGATGGATTATGGTACTTACTTTGTATCTTTGTATCTCTTTCATCGACTTGTTGCTGTCAAATAAAATCAAATAAATGCGTTAACTGTGTCATGTGTTCGTCATCATACAGCCATTATCTTTCAAAATTGTCTATGTTTCATATATTTAAGTTCAGTCGTTAATGAGTTGGTGCAAAAAAAACAAGCAGTTCTTTAAAATTGTTTATTACCTATGGTCGTGAGATAAGCACAGATAATCTAAATTTATAATCAGTTTCGAAAGCGAGTAAGATCAGTTTTTCTGTATTAGCCGATTAGATATTCAAATGATTGTAATAATTATGTTTTTAGCAAGGAAAACAATAAAAAAATGATACAACCTAGTAGCCAGGATTATCCATCAGCAACTTGCTCTAAAATACAACCTTGTGGAATCGGATGTGCCATACTATAGGTATGTGCCCGACCCAGTCCTTGAAAATGGCAATATCACATTGTACTGGGATCAATCCATCATCACTGACAGGACTATTGTAGCCAATAAGCCTGATATAGTGGTGGTGGATCGATCAGAGCGGCGCGCAGATTGTTGGCATAACGGTCCCGCATGATGAGAACCTCATGAAAGCCGAGAAAGATAAGCAAATCAAGTATCTTGACTTGGCTCGCGAGATTGTCGACATGTGGGATGTGGACTCAGCGATCATTATGCCGATAGTCGTATCAGCCTCAAAAAATACTCAGTGAAATCAGTGACGATGAATATTATTAATTTGAAACATTTTTCTTGTGTGTGTTTTCGTATTGGAACTATATATGTGTGCTACGCGTGAGTGTGCAATGTGTACTATATTGATAGCAGTCTGAGTGATAACTCTAAGGTTGTATGTTTGTGTGTGTAGCAGATTCCCTCTAGTGTGACGTGCTTAGTAACAAACGTATTGAATGAAACTGATATGAGGAGTAAGTAAATGGTTCACCAGATACAAAATTGAGTTAAAAAGAGAACTCTGCTATTATAAATTGCGTCAAATCAATGTAAGAGCTGCCCAGTTTGACATTCTTTGCTTATCAATTTTGTTATTCTTGCTTGGCCACTTGTAGCATCTTAATTAACTTTATTTGCTGACAGACAATCATTTTAGAACCGATTAAAGCCCAGGCCACACTGCCAGCTAGCGAGCTATGCGAGCATCGTTTCACCTCTTTTAGTAGTTCGATTCATACCACGAACTGCCGAACCTACATATGAAAAGAGGAGAAATGCTCGCCTTGCTCGCTAGCTGGCGCTGTGGCCTGCGCTTTTAACTTCAATATTTAGCTGACCATTTAAATTATGACCAACTGAATCGACCTTCACTGAATGTTACGTAGCAAACAACTGCCTCATCGGCCTAATGGTTGCGTGCGGTGTGGCGACTCGCGGCTCGTTGCCTGTGTTTTCCATTTACGTAGAGGTGGCGCGTGCAGCGGGGCGTGTTATCACATGCTCAAACACAAACATTATACCTATACGATGTTGTTACGGATTCTGCTTGTAAAAATTAAGTTTACTATTTACGGGTGTAATAGTTTATTAGTTCTTGGCAACTCGGACTGTTTTGACTTCACATTGTTCATACAGAAGTAGAAGTTACGTAAGTAAAGTTCTGAATCTGATTCTGATACTTGTTTGAAAAGGGATAGTGAGCGTTGACAAAAAGATTGCTAGGCTAAAATGGGATAGGGCGGGTCACCTCAGCCGCATGCACGATGACCCCTGGGCAAAAGTCTCCGGAAGATGGACAGCGCCGCCGAGGCCGGCCCAAGAAGAGGTGGCGAGACCATCTGGGCGCGTACCACGAGGGCTATTTCAAGGTGGCATGGGAGAAGAGCATAGAAAAGAATTAGGAGGGGTCTTTGGGTAGCAGTGGGACAGACAAAAAAAAAAAGAAAACTGCAAAAGCCGCGTTAACTCCGGTTTAGTTAGCTTTTATTTAGACAATTTTAAGAATTAAAGGAACTAGGGCTGCAGAAGCCCATAGCCTTCAAAAGCCTTCTTTCAGTATAGGTTCATAGGTCTCTTTAACTCTGAACAGAAAAAATAGTTGAAAACAAAACCCAACTACGGCAATGAAAAGCGTTTAAACAGGATACCAATAGATGTTTTTTTTTTCGGTTTCTGTCATCCGGTATAATGATAAATCGGTTGACACCTCATTCCTCAAAATTGGCTGCGTAATTTACTCAGTACTCAATATTTTATTGCATTCCATAATGATAAAACAAAACAGTTGGTATGTTAAAACATTGGATCAATTATGGACCCTGTCGGGCACAGCAAAGTTAAATTAATAGGTAATAGGAGAGAGGACGAAGGCGCTTTTTTGTTTAGGTGAAACATAATTATGTTACAAACATACATGCATACATTTGGCTTTGCTGTGGTCTTCGTGCAACGTTTTGTCTTGGTCTTGTAAAAAGGATTTCTTGGTAATCCTTTTTTTTATTAAATAATAATACCAGCCTATTACTGTCCCACTGCTGGGCAAAGGCCTCTTCTCATACAGAGAAGGCACGAGCATTGATCACCACGCTTGCTCAAGACGGGTTGGCGATTTCAGACTTATATTAATTATAAGTCCAGGTTTCCTCACGATGTTTTCCTTCACCGATGTCTGTGATGTCCAAGATAAACTTAGAAAGTACATATGAATTGAAAAAGTTACATTGGTACTTGCCCGGATTTGAACCCACAACCTCAAGCATGAGAGGCGAGGCCTTAACCTCTGGGCCATCACAACATTTACATTTCATTTACATTACATTTACAACATTTACATTTTTTATTATATTTATTTAATTAAATTATAGTACAGAGGGTGTTGCTTAATTCTAAACTCGCCAAACTTTTACGTTTGATGGCGAGAGGCGCTCTTTTACATAACAATGAACCACCTTACTTACATAGCTATACTGTTATGGTTTATAATCTTATAAAATGTATTTAATTTTGTTTGCTATCCTGTATGAAGTTTTTTAATTTTGTCTTAAGTGATCCTTTACTTACTTTTACTTTTTCTCTTAATAAATCTATCTCGTTAAACACTTTTTTACCAAGTAATCTTTTAAAAAGGAAAAATTACCAAGACTACGACTAGACCACATTACTTTTGAAATTGCAGTTAGTAGGACAATAAAAGGCTGGTATGTTACGTTTATTCATTTTCTTACTTACTTTCTACATTAAATATTCCTATATAAAATCAATGATAGCTGGTATAATTATCATAAACTTTTAACTAAATATATTTGCATAAACAATCACTACCGGATGTGTCCACCGGGCGAGAGAAACACAGCGATAAAGTCACACTCCGTGTCATAAAAATCATAAAACTTTATAAATCTATCACATGGTGACATCATCGCGGCGAGAGTATGAGGGCGCGACAAGACTATCGTCGCGATAGAGCTCAGGGTGACGATGCCGCACCGCGCTACTAGGCGTCATATGCGACGTTGCCAGCTCGCGGACACACCGCCAGTTTTTGTTTCGTTGTTTTGTACTGACTATTCCCGTGGAGCGGCAGCGGTGCGGTATTGTCCAGTCTATGTAGACTATACGATTGTATTGTATTGTAATGTATAACGGGCTGGTTTCTGCAACTCCACGTCAAAGCGCGTATTTTGAGACTATACGATAACCATTCATCACCGCGTAACCATGTCATTAGCAACACTAATGACATAACTCGAAAAATAAGAAATATAACATAGCGTTTTTTTTTTAAATTGGACTAAAACTACTTTATTTTTTTTTCAAAGGACATTTTTTATCGAAAGATAAAAAGGCTTATTTTACGTATTCCGTTATTTAATTTGATACTTAATTTCGTTAATTTTATATTCGACCTAAACAACATAGAAAAGTCTAAATTTTTGAGTTATGTCATCCTTGTCACAAACGTGCGATGTGGATCACACAGGAACGTACTATAGCCCCTCTGTAAGATGGTCCGATGACCTTGAAAAGGTCAGTCTGGATGTGGAATGCGCAGGACAGGCTGTAATGGCGTAACTTGGGAGCCTATGTCCAGAATTACCCAGCCTGCATGGAGAAAGACGACACAGCAGCCTACGAGCTTCCAAAAAGCCCAGAGGTTGCCTCAGACAGGGCAAAGTACTTCGGTAACCAAGGAGCTGGGGTAGATCAAAGGATCGGTTTGCCCACGCATCCACAAAGGACGTGGACGTGGAGTTGCGGACACCAACCCGTTATACAATACAATACAATGTCCAGAAGTGGACTGCGACAGGCTGATTGAACGTACTATCGGAAGAAAAATAAACCTTTGTCCTTACTTAGTTCATGATCTTCCTGTATGCCGGAAACATGAAAATCTGATCAGCTGTGTAAAGGCGTGATAGACAGATATAAGTACGTTAATAGACTATTGGGTGGGTAGTGGGTAGGTAGATCCTCATCATCTACCTAACCTTTTCCCAACTATGTTAGGGTCGGCGTCCAGTCCAACCGGATGCAGCTGAATACCAGTATTTTATATGGAGCGGCTGCCTATCTGATCTTCACAACCCATGCAGTTAGTACTGTACCAGTAAGACTGGTTGTCAGTCTTTTTTTTGGGTCACTGACTACCTAACGACTGTCAAAGATCTACAAATGACAATCGGGACCAACGGTTTAACATGCTTTTCGAAGCACGGAGGAAACTCGGTATGTAATGGGTCGTCACCCATCCACAGACCAACCTAGGCAAGCACGGCTTTACCTAAAGATTGACCTGAGCGGCTGTTATTATTTAGCCACGAGCTCCTCTGGGTAGGTAGATACTATAAAATTTATGACAAACAAATCCATTCCCAACGAGGAAAGTCGTCCAATAGGTTAATTATTGTAATATTTATGCATTGAATTTGATTTAATTTGCAGTCTGCGGTTGCATTAAATCAACTTTAAAACTTAATGTTAAGTATTTTCCGTTTATTTTTAATAAACTACTTTTTGTTTTTCCTTACGAAATAAAACATCTCATGTCATAGTGGACTTTGCACCATTTGCATTGTTTAAAAAGTTCCTACATTTATTTATTCACCGTGACTTTTTAGTCGTCTTATAACGGCAGCCCACTTCATGTATCCAATGACTACTAAGCATTCATAAAAAAAAATAGGTATTTATGAGATTTTAATCATTTAAAAATAAAAATATTATTCAATATTATGACGCATGACGTAATTAAAAGACCCTGTGGTGAGCGATGATCTACTGGACTCGAGCGCTGGGTAGGTATATTCTCCCATTTGACACGTAAACATCATTAACAGGATGTTTCATACTTTTTTCTAATGTTTATTTATTTTTCTTTGTACCTATTACGGTAGGTAAAAAAAAAAATCGTGCCAAGAACTATTTTATATCTGGCACATTGAGTGGACCACCTTTGTAAGAAGACTAAAAAGTCACGGTGTATAAGAAGTTTTACAGAGAAAGATAAATAAAAGTGAAAGAGCATTACCTTTCCTCTCAATCATGATTTATTATATATTTTTATTAGTTTATATATCTTAATATTATGTATTTATTTAAGTATATATTAATATTAACTTATATGTGTAGTTATATATAATATTTTAGGTTAAGTTAGGTAAGGCACATAAACTCATTATTCTCTTCCTTTTCTCACACACTATTGTCTACATTTCTTTTTCATTTCTCCTTTTGCAGGTCTGCTGGCAGAAATTTCGTATGAAATAAGCAGTACCTATGTACTCATGTATTATAATGTTATTTTCCTGTGTTGTCTACTGTGTGTACATAAATAGTAAAATAAATAAATAAATAAATAAATAAATATCAACAATGACTTTGAATGAGTTCGGGAGTCGTAGTCGACGCGTCACGTGACGCGGGCGCCGATTGCGTCATCTCTATCTATAGAGCTACGCCGTAGCACTTGCCACGAAACTTCCTTGTTCGTTTACACTTTTACTTGTCAAAATTTAATTTTATGGTTGCGATATGTGTCGGTCACGGGGTCAACGCACTGGACGGTATGCTGTCAATTTCATTCATATTATAAGGTGCATCGTTTTGGTAGTATGGATTCGGGAGATATGGCAGCGGTTTGGGGAGGTCTATGACCAACAATGGACGTATTTCGGCTGATAATCATCATCTGCCTAGCGTTTTCCCAACTATGTTGAGGTCGGCTTCCAGTCTAATTGGATGTAGCTGAATACCAGTATTTTACATGGAGCAACTGCCTATCTGACCTCCACAACTCAGTCAGTACGGGGTAATACGATACCCCTTGGTAAGACTGGTTGTCAAACTTTTGTAACGACTGTCAAATATCTACAAATGACAGCCAAGACTAACGGCTTTACGTACTTACCGAGGCATGGAGGAAACTTGGTATGTAATGGGTGGTCATCTATCCACAGACCAAACTAGGCAAGCACGGCTTAACCTTAAGATCGACCCAAGCGACTATTCTTATTTAGCCAAGAGCTTTTTCTACTTTTCGGCATGAGCTATTTCGGCTGATAATATATATTGCCAATGATAGTGGACGGCTAAGAGTAGATGTATATAATAAATACTCTTCTCTAATATGGTCTCCAGGCAAACAGGTTTTAAAAAAGGAGTGTTCTATCTACACAATATGTTGATTATAACCTTAATAGGGAACACAAACAGCGTCAGTAATAATTAATAAGTAAGTGTGTATTTGATCTTGACACTGACTCAGAAACATGTAATATAATAGAGTATTTAAAAATACCGAAAAAAAAACGGACAGTTAGTCCACCAAAAAATGTCTGACACGTATTTTTCTGACGCTTGTGACGTTACTGGACAGTAAAAAGTAACAGAAATTGTGACGACACGCGAGATTTCAACGCGCTGTATCGTGGTCATTTTTCGTTTACATCATCATCTGCTTAGCCTTTTCCCAACTATATTGGGGTCGGCTTCCAGCCTAACCGGATGCAGCTGAATACCAGTATTTTACATGGAGCGACTGCCTGTCGGACCTCCACAACCCAGTTATTACTGGGTAATACGATACCCCTTGGTAAGACTGGTTGTCAGACTTTTTGGGCTACTGACTACCTAACGACTGTCAAAGATCTACAAATGACAACCGGGACCAACAGCTTAACGTGCTTTCCGAGGCACGGAGGAAACCCGGTATGTACTGGGTGGTCACCCATCCACAGACCACCCTAGGCAAGCACGGCTTAACCTAAAGATCGACCCGAGCGGCTGTTATTGTTTAGCCACGGGCTCCTCCATTTTTCGTTTACATGACAACCGAAAATATGTGTACAATATTTTTTGATAATCTAATTGACGGCGTAAATAGACTTTTTCAGTCGTTTACCTAACGCTCATGTTATAATACGAAGGCTATGTTAATTAATAACTCCCATGTACAACTTGCTCGCGTTTCCTCTTTACTTCCTGTAGGTCCGGATCACAGATGTTGTACTCACCATTGAAACAACGTGCTGCCGTACAGGTCGGTCAAACCGGTACGGACAAATTAGGGACACAGCTCTGCACACCGGACACTGATAGATACTGTGCAGTAATACAGTTATGTTATTGCTGTGTCCGATCCGACCGTAACCTTGAGAATTCGTTGTTCTTGTCGGTTGTACAAGTTACTCTCACAATATTAGCGCCTTGCATATTATGATACGTATGTGTGTGCACGCACACATATGTACGACGAAGTTTATCATAATACCAGCGAGGAATGTTCTAGAAGTCGACAGGACCGAGGCGCGTACACGACATGCGCGCCCTCTCACTCACTCACTGTCTTAGTAAATAAATACGAAATGTTACTCATTTATTTTATTGACATACGCTTAAATCATAAGTGTCCACACAACTACTCTTTTAAGGATCTAATCAAAATGATACAACTTTTTTTGAAAAAAACAACCGACTTCCAAAAAAGTGGAAAAAAATTGTTTTGAAAGTCGGCTATCGGTCGTTATGGTACGATATCATAATTCTTTTACAACACTAAACTTTAAAGTTTTAATCATTTGTGATTAACGAGCTACAATTTTTTTATAACTTATTGTGAATAATAATTTATGTAAATTGATGACTCTCATTAACACAGTGCAGGATAAGTGAATATAAAAATATCTTGTTAAACTTTTTGAATTTTGAGCAATATTCTGCTATAGGCCGTATGGAGGCACATACCTATTGTGAGTATAAAACCTTAGCTGATAGCCAGGATATAATGATACAATTGGCTTTGTGGTGACATCATGCATTTCATCGAAGTGTTTTGTTCATTATAAAAATATCGTGATGAGTTTAAACTTTTATATCTCCTAAATTACTTTGATGCAGGTTTCGTAACTTAGCAAGTATTTGTGTGTTTTCCGGTTTAATAGTGAAGGTTTTAACTTAATTCATAAATTATCTCGACGATATGCAGTTTATTTTCGTCATCATCAGCCTAGCCTTTTCCCAACTATGTTGGGGTCGGCTTCCAGTCTAACCGGATGCAGCTGAATACCAGTATTTTACATGAAGCGACTACCCTATCTGACCTCCACAACCCAGTTAGTACTGGTAATACGATACCCCTTGGTAAGACTGGTTGTCAGAGTTTTTGGGCCACTGACTACCTAACGACTGTCAAAGATCTATAAACGACAGTCTAGACCAACGGCTTAACGTGATTTCTGAGGCACGGAGGAAACTCGGTACGTAATGGGTGGTCACCCATCCACAGACCAACCTAGGCAAGCACGGCTTAACGTAAAGATCGACCCGAGCGGCTGTTATTATTTAGACACGAGCTCCATGGAGTTTATTTTCGTAACACACATTTAGTAGTAGGTATTATTCGTGTTATTTATGATGTCGAGCACACACATTTTTCAAACATTTACGAAGCAATGGCTTATTTGGTATTGGAAACACCTTTGTAGCCTTATCTATACTAATATTATAAAGCTGCAGTGTTTGTTTGTTTGTTTGTTTGTTTGAACGCGCTAATCTCTGGAACTACTGGTCCGATTTGAATGATTCTTTCAGTGTTGGGTAGTCCATTTATCGAGGAAGGCTATAGGCTATATATCATCACGCTACGACCAATAGGAGCGTAGCAGCAATGAAAAATGTTGCAAAAACGGGGGAAATTGTATTTTTAATAACTTGACGCGGACGAAGGTCGCGGGGAACAGCTAGTCTGGTATATTGCGATCATTTGCTAGGAAATTAATTGAAATGCATTCATCTTTCATAGAAATGGGTCGACTATGACTTTGGCCGACTTACCTGTTTACTAATAGTCCGACGAATATGGCCGATTAGTCGGCGGCTTTTGCCGACTAATCGCTGACCATCGACTACTCAGCTACTAGTCCGTACATCTCTAATCATTAGATTTTTATTCTTCTGTCAAAGTTCTCTATTAGGCCGTGTTCAAACACAGCGTATAGTCAGCCGCTGACTGTGAGCGTCGAGTTCAAAATGTATGAAAAAACAAACGGCAGTCTGAATTTTCTTGCACGTACATTTTTTACTGACCACTCACAGTCGGCGGCCGACTATATACTGTGTGTGTAAATAGCCTTAATCTCGGAAGGCCCAAGCTAAATTTCGGTCGATATACATTACGACCCAATGTACTAAAAATAGGTGCAACTAGTTGCGGCCCAGAACTTTGATTTAGTTAAAAAGTGTTTAAATGTAATGCTTTTGGCTAAAACCTAAAGTTAACTTTTTCATGCAAAAAACATTTTGGAATTATTTGTCCTTTTTTTAGCTGTCTTTTTTTTTATTTAAACCAAAAAATACGTTTAAAAATCATGTCATAATTTTAGGTCGCTGGGCCGTAATTTAATGATTTTAAAAAGTATCTTGGGCCGGAGTGTCAACATTTTTTTGTCATTAAATTAGGTCGTTGGACCTTACGAGGTTAAGTTGACAAGCAGTACTAAGGTATTTCACTGAGTACGTCACTTATAACCGCTGAATAGCGCTACTATACTGGAGTCACGGTATACCATTCGTGATAACTTGGTGACGTCAGCAACCCGTGCGCCGGTACTAACTCGTGGCGGACAAATAGGAACGCGGTATTTGACTCTCGTCACAGTCACGTCTTGTGGCTGACCAATAGGAGTCTGTCTTTGTACATAGCACGGATCCTTGAATGAGCAAAAGCAATGAATATGCGGTAGAATATAACACGTTTTTGTACACTTTGAATTGTTTGAGAGTTCTGTTTTGTGATTTTTGTCGATTTTTTTTTTGTAGCTCTTAGGACACTGTCTACCTCATTAATTATGAAGAGGAAAGGCTTGTAAGTTTGTAAAATATTGGAAGTAGACGCGGAGCCATTTTGAATTTTTATCGAGCGGTGTATGGGCGGATTTCTAGCTAGCGGCGCGGCCGGGTGAATTGAGCAATTATTGATAACCTATTAACTTATTTTTCATCTTTTCCAGTTATACTGAACTGACAAGTAATGAATACTAATAACTGATTAGTACAACAAGACTACAACAAGATGGCGACATCTCTAGTCTCTTCGTACTATGGAGCAACATAACTAGGACATTTCGTCTGTATGTCCTTTAACCTGGCTAACAGAGTATCGTTGCTGAATAAGGAAACCATGCGGCTGATTTATGAAGTGTCATTCATCATCTGAAGCGGCAGAAGGCGGAAATAACAAATGAGAATCTACTTCAATAATCAGCTCCTAAATATATAATAGGCGTCAATAGGCAGAATAATGAAGACGTGTCAGATCTGACGCGAGTCTGACGCAGGATCCGTGGAGGATCACAAACACACGTCACCATCGAGTTCAGCAAGAGTGCCGACTGCGAGTCGCGTGACCTTCAAACCTGCTCGCGGTTATTATAATCTGTTGGCAAAAAGAACAATGAACACAGTATCAACATCAATTATCAATTCAATGTAAATGTATTTAGGGTCGGAGCAGCATGCACTCTTCTTCCAAGATCTTCATTAGTCGTCATCTCTGAAGTCAACGCAGCATCAACACAAACAGAAGATTACAGAATCTCGACAGTGTCATTACAGGGTACCGATCAAATACCGTATCAACTAAATGGACTCTGACTGTTATAGTTACTTACCTGTAGTTAAATTTTTGTACCTACCTGACGTGAATACGTTGGCAAATCGACAAGTAGTTAGAATTTTTATTTCGAAGATGACTTCTAGATTGCTCGACAAACTAACTACCTATACACCGTGACTTTTTAGTCGTCTTACAAAGGTGGTCCACTCAATGTGCCCGACATAAAATAGTTCTAGGCGCGTTTTTTTTTTACCTACCATAATAGGTACAAAGAAAAATAAATAAACATTAGAAAAAATTATGAAACACCCTGTTAATGATGTGTCAAACGGGAGAATATACCTACCCAGCGCTCGAGTCCAGTAGATCATCGCTCATAACAGGGTGTTTTAACTACGTCAAACGTCATAATATTGAATAATATTTTTATTTTTAAATTATTAAAATCTCATAAATACCAATTTTTTTCTTAATGAATGCTTAGTAGTCATTGGATACATGAAGTGGGTTGCCGTTGTTAGACGACTAAAAAGTCACGGTGTCTAATATCTTAAAATTCAACCTAATCAATTTGGTCGGTGTGGCCTAGCAATAAAATGATACTTACCGGTCACACCTAGGTATAGCCGGCTAGAACTAGGTGTAACCATACTAAGGCTTTTAGCCGTAACATATTCAATGTGTAAACGGACCCTTCACGAAGCCTTCAACCAAGCATTCTGAAAATTGCATTTAGTAACTCTATGCAGAAATTATTGCTTTAAACGTTATTTGTGTCTGTTTCTTCTTTCTTGTAAAGTACATTTCACTGTATCGGAAGAAAAAAATCGGTTCCGTGTATCTATTATAGATTCAGATTTCCCTATTCTGTCCCAGTTAAATGAATCATCTGTATTATCTTCGTTTAGATACCTTGGGTGAACTTACTTTCATTATCACGTCAGCCCCGACCTACACGAAGTGACAGCGAACATAGTGGTCCTGATAACACGAAGTAAGTGTGGTGCGGAAATGCGAACACAATGGTCCTGATAACACGGAGTAAGTGGTCTTTATTATAAGTAAACACAACAAAATTGAGTATTATTACGACTGATAATGTAATAACAGCTGTTTATTTTGTTTGTAGGTTACATGACGATTTTCTGACGAAAAATTATTCAAACATGGAGTATTATTGATTCGTTGGACTGAAAGTGGCGCCGGTGACTGAAAAGTTGTATGGTAATCGGTTGTCGTGGTATGAAAGAAATAAAGAAAGAAAACATATTTATTAGGCACATGGCCACAAGTGCACACAAACAAACAAATAAAAAAAAAATAATAATAATAAGAAACTTAAATCTACATAATATATAACGTAAATTAAACAAAGAAAATAGGCCCAGTTCAGCAAACTGCCGAGCAGCTAGTTCCCGACGCTGGTTTTCAACTGAACCCGAGATGGTGATGTGACGGACATAAAACAGTTTTGTTTCTAATTAGGTATGTGTAGGTATGTATGAATCGGTACTTAAATAGAACAAACTTGTGTTTAGTTTTAACAAATAAAAATACGTAAGTACTTATTAATATAAAAAACGAGAAAAGTGCAAGACAAAACAAAAAAACTCAAGGTACGTAAATAAATGAACGGGCGCATAGAAACATTAACCTGTTTTGCAACTTGTAAACGCTTAATATGTCATGAATCCGTGCACTTCGTCGCTCAATGTACGGGTATGGGCATGTGATGCGGAGGAATGAGGAAAATGTCGTGAGGAGTGTTTTAGTATGAATGTGGATGGGTATTTGAGTAGAGGAGGACCAAAGAAACGATGGATGAACTGTGTAAAGAATAATATGGGAAGAAAGGAGGTGTCTGATGAAATGATGAATAATAGAGAAGTATGAGAGAAGAAGACATGCTGCGCCGACGCCAAATGAATGGGATAAGGGCAAGAGAATGAATGATGGTGTTGGTCTGCTGGTGCCAGCGTGACTGGTAAGCAAAGATCCATTTTTTCCAAAGACAAAGACGGATACGGATATTCATAGGATACGATAGGCACAAATGTTTTATCAACTTGGTTCAGGACATACTCGTATTTGCCGCTAGAAGCGGCATACGAATATTAAATTAAATTAATTACACTTTCATTACTAAATTAGGTAACACTTTAATTTAATATCTCTCATCATCATCTGCCTAGCCGTTTCCCAACTATGTTGGGGTCGGCTTCCAGTCTAACTGGATGCAGCTGAATACCAGTGTTTTACATGGAGCGACTGCCTATCTGACCACCACTACTAGGTAATACGATGCACCTTGGTAAGACTGGTTGACAGATTTATTGCGCCACTGACTGTAATGACTGTCAAAGATCTAAAAATGACACCCGGGACCAACGGCTTAATTTGCTTTCCGAGGCACGGAGGAAACTCGGTAGGTAATGGGGTCGTCACCCATCCACAGACCAACCAAGGCAAGCACGGCTTACCCTAAAGATCGACCCGAGCAGCTGTTATTATTTAGCCCCGAGCTCCTCAATTTAATACCACTCATTTAACATAAATCCTAGCTAACTTACACTCTAATATAAAAAACCAACAAAAAACAAAAATAAAAGGTGTAAACCATCTTATCTTATGCTTTAATAAAAAAATTACATCGATCGGGCAAAGTATTATTGCATTTTTCCATTAGGAATTTCTCAGTAGCAGTCACTGATGGATCTGTGCCCGGTTGATGGCAATAGGCTCGCACCGAACAAGAAAAATATTGCAATGACAGGGAAAATAGTGTCTTTCGGCTCCGCTAAGGGTTGTTATTAATACACTTATTATTGCACACATTGTCAGTCATATGCAGCAAATAGATTATTAATATCATTTACTACGTAAGCATATGTATATTTTTAGGTTATTATGTACATACAAGGTGTAAACGGACCCTTCACGAAGCCGTCAACCAAGCATTCTGTACATCCAACTAAGTAATTCTACGCAAAAATTATTGCTGGGAAACTAATTTTTTTTTTGGTGTCAAAAATCACATTTTACGGTAAAACTCAATATAATGCGCTCAAAAATTATTGCTGATGGATGCTTTGAATAGTAAACGGGCCATGGAAGAAATTGAAGTAAAGTAAGAACCTTAAAAAATAGTATTTAAAAAAAAACTTGTGAAAAAATTGGAACTTTGACCCCCAATATCTCCGTAACTAGAAGGTTCCCAGGTATGGTCCAGAGCAAAAAAATGATCACAATGATGAGGAGAACAAGTGCCTTTCGGCTTCGTTAAGGGTCCTTTTACACCCTTTATATACAGTCTACAAATAGAACTAAAACAATGATATAAAGAAGACTATAAGCAAGTGCCTATATACATACATATATACAACTACGTCAATAGGACACTTAGGAGTCAAACTAGTCCTCCGCATCGCTGTCATCTGGAAAGGTGCCCAGAAGACTGGCAGCATTGCCACGCTGAATGGCAATGATTCTTTGACCAAAAAAAGAGCCAGCCCTCTGTCGTGTTTACTAAGTTATGAATACGATGGGTGATGTTTAAGTCAAGTTGCTCGACGACTGAAATGACGATTTGAAATAGGACGTTAAGATTGGTTTTTTGATTTTCAACCTTAAGCACAAAGTCGAAAGTTGCAAATCCATCAGCGTGCTCAATGTTACTACTGTTGAGTCAAGTGTCTGTATTTACGCGTCATAATTAATGCCTCGTTACAGTAAATGTGACGTCGAGATTTAGAAAAAGAGTTCACATAGAGGATATTCCAATACTTAGTTCTTATTTTTATTCTTATTCTTTAATGCACACAAAAAACAAAAAAAATATACATACTAATTGCGATAACATAGCTTATGTACAATGGCGAGCTTAACCCAGAATTGGGTTTTCTTACAGCAAACCAAATTTCGATTGCGAAATTTGGTTACGAAACCTATGTGCATTAACAAAACATCTCATAACTTAAATTAATTAATTTTATAAACTAAACTACATACATACAGTATAATACACGTAATACATACAATATCAATACAATGCCTATAGAATCCTATTTGCCTACATATTGATCATTTCGATAGGAAATGTTCCCTTATTCCTTTCCTGAACAATTCTAACGAAGGGCTATCCCGCAAGGAGTGTGGAAGTGAATTCCAAAGGCGCACTTAGATGACAGATCATTTATTTATTTCACATTTCAGTTCGGTTAGGTACGTTTGTTACTATGCACGTCACACCACAGGGAATCCGCTACACACAAACATACAACTTACTGGGACTGTTATCAATACAATACTCAATGCACACTCACACAGAACACACACATACATATTACATAGTTCCAATACGCATATACATTCTTAGTAAAACATTACTGAGGAATAATGAGGAGCTCGTGGCTTAATAATAACAGCCGCTCGGGTTAATCTTTGATTTCAGCCGTGCTTACCTAGGTTGATCCGTGGATGGGTGACCACGTATTATATACCGAGTTGCCTCCGTACCTCGGAAAGCACGTTAAGCCGTTGCTCCCGGCTGTCAATTGAAGATCTTTGACAGCCGTTACGGGTAGTCAGTGGTCCGAAAGTCGGAAAAACAGTTTTATTAAGGGCTATCGTATTAACTGGGTTGGGGAGGTCAGATAGGCAGTCGCTCCATGTAGAATACTCGTACTCAGCTGCATCTGGTTAGACTGGAAGCCGACCCCAACATAGTTGGAAAAAGGCTAGGCAGATGTGTTTCTGAGAAATAACCGACGTCATTGATTTTACTCAGATATAAATAACTTAAGTATGCCTGTGCCATCAATGGTAACAATTTACTGTTTAGTTTTTAAAAAAAAGACTGTCTTTTGTGTTGTGTTGCTTGACCCCTGCTTAACACTGGTCTGCAGTACGATTCCGAGGTCGGGCAAATTGTTATTGCATTTTTCCATTAAGAATTTCTCAGTAGCAGTTACTGTGTCTTAATTTGCGCCCGGTTGATCGCAATAGGCTCGCCCCTTATTACTAGTACAGAACAACAAAACGAACGCAGCAAATCCATCAGGCTTTCTCAATGTTACACTACTGTTGAGCTGCACGCAAAATACGCGTTTGGACGTGGAGTTGCGGACACCAGCCCGTTATACAATACAATACTACTGTTGAGTCAAATATGTATCTTTACGCGTCATACTCGTAACTAATGCCTCGTCACAGCAAATACGACGTCGAGTTTGAGAAAAATACTTCACATTGAGGAAAACCCAATACTTAGATGACGGTTCATTTGCTTACTTCTCATTTAAGGTCTGCTAGATACGTTTGTTACTAAGCACGTCACACCATAGGGAATCCTCTACACACACAAACATACAACCTACTGGGACTGTTATCAATACAATACACATTGCACACTATTAAACGTAACGTAACGTAACGTTGTCATGTTCAATTATTATAGTATTATTATTAGGTATTATTTCCTTTATTCATTTTATATACACATTTTTGACATTTTTAAATATTTCTAAAACAACCATTTAAAAAAACATTTAAAAATATAAAAAATAGTGGTCCGCCGGTGTCGGGAGCAGGGTCCAAGCTACCGGTGGTTAGGGCTCCAGAGACAGGAACCTCCTCACAATGCGAGCCGTATCGAGGAGTACTGCCTTCTGAATCAGGCCCTTGATCCAACCGCCTAAGGAGAGCTTCGAAAGGTGGTCGTCGAAGCTCTTGGCCATAAGGCCATTGGCCGTCACGACAATCGGCACAATGACAGCATTATTATTTTAGGTATTATTATTTTTACTGTGTGTAATCTAACTTATTTTATATTGTGCTTTTTATTTGGTGTGTTTCTATTGTATGATTTTTATATTGTATGTCTTATAGTATCGTATTGGACGAGTCTGTAATGATGTTATAATTGGTGGTAAATAAATAAATAATAAATAATAATAATTATTACCCAGTACTAACGCGTATTACCCAGTACTAACTGGGTTGTGGAGGTCAGATAGGCAGTCACTCCTTGTAAAATACAGATTTTCAGCTGCATCCGGTTAGACTGGAAGACGACCCCAATATAGTTGGGAAAAGGCTAGGTAGATGATGGTGACACATTGCACACTTACTGATAACACACTCAAACATATACATAGTTCTAATACGAATATACACATTTAGTAAAACGTTTCTGAGAAATAATCGACGACATTGATATTATTCAGAGTTAAATAACTTTACTGTGCTTGTGCCATCAATTGTTACAATTAATATTTTAGTTTTAGAAAAAATACTGTTTTCAGAAATGAGTCACAAAAAACACGCCGGGCACGTCTAATGAAGGGCGCACTGTTCGAAAGAGATACCGTGGCCCTGGAACACAAAGGGCAATGAAGGAACATGGATGGGTTTTAGTCAGTAAGAGTCTGACACTCCCTCCCACTCCACCCAGAGCGGGAGAAGTCATTTGATGATTTCCCATCCGTAAAAAAAAGGGTTAAAGTGAGAAGTGACGCATAGGTATTAAAAATTGTCTTGCCTTTCCCCTATCATGTTGGGGTTTGCTTCCAGTCTAACCGGATGTAGTTGAACACCACTATTTTACGTAGTGCTACCGCCTATCTGACCTCCTCAACCCAGTTAGAAATGGATAGTACGACACCTGTCGGTAAGACTGGTGATAAGACTTGGTAAGACTGAAGATAATTCTCAGTAAGACGGGTAAGACCAGTGGTAAGATTCGGTAAGACTGGTGATAAGACTCGGTATTACCGGTGGTAATACTGGTGATAAGTCTCGGTAAGACTGGTGGTCAGACTCAGTACGACTGTTGATAAGAGTTAGTAAGACTTGTGAAAAGCTTGGTAAGAATAGGTTGAAAAGCTCATCACCAGTCCTACCTAGGGGTTTCTTGAGGAAGTCAGATAGGCAGTGACTCTACGTAAAATACTGGTATTACCAAAATTGACATCATACGGTGACCTTAGCTGAGGTCGCCGTATTTCTAGGAACTACCACAAACTATTATCATGCAGAACAGCGCGTGTGAACGGCCGGTAAGTTTTTTAGCATGGTAACGTTATAATGAAAACAATAATAAAACAAATGACGTCGATGGTTGCTCAGAATCCTCATTATGTGTGGGTAAGAAGCGGAGGTAGGTAGTTATAGCTTGCGAGGTGTATAGCACCATGGTGAATACCGCAAATCAAGACAGCCGAGACAAACGGCTTAAACTTGCCTTTTTTATTTATTTTTTATGACTAAAACCCATCCATGTTCCCTTTTGCCCTTTGTGTTCCAGGGCCGCGGTATCTCTTTCGAACAATCCCGCAGCCCACTCCTTTATCCTTCATATTATCATTTCTCACACAAGGGCAGGAAGATGATGATGCTGGAAAGAACATCATTCTAATCTAATCAAATTAATGCTGTAACTGCTGTAAGCCAGCGTCCTCCTGCCCGTGCCTATGTTACATGAGCTCGGTGCAACATGTTTTTTCTTTCTATCTTCATCAACCATCTTTTCTTTTGAACTCTTCTGCACGTCTCCCTCTCCATCCATCAATATTTATAAATTATTCATCTCTTTTTTAGTCACAAGTGCTTTTTCCTTTAATCAATGTTGTAATTTGTAAGTTTTGGTATATTGTTCTTCATATTGGTATTTAGTTGAGTAAAGATACCTACGTATAAAGTAGAGTACAGTGCAGTAGCGAAAAGTAAATTTTTGTAAGAGGTAAGCCAGAGTAGGTACTTATCTTTCATATGATTATATTATTTGTCAATAGAATACTGACTGTGCCATTTTTCAAAGGAGCCAGTAGGAATCGGGTTGTATGGAACCTTCGCCACTGGTACAGTGTTATAACAATCTGTCCGTAGCAGCCACGGAGTCTGGATGCACTGTCAGGTGCAACTCTGCTTGACCTTTCGGGAGATTACAGGCGTGTTATCATGTTGTATAAAGTAGGCATTAATTGCAACATTACGTCGCGGGTCGTTACAATAAATTGATAACGATGTATCGACGCGCTGCGACGATGATTCACTGAACGTACAATGTCTGTTATACTTATAGTCAATACTTAAGATGTGTGTGTTTCTAGTCAATACTTGAGATGGGTGTGTTTCTAGTCGACATAATATTTTATTTTGCTTTAAAACATTTTAAAATGTAAGTGAATAAAAAATGTTTTTCATGTACTACCGCGATCACTATGGGTCGATCACTTTTTCAACTTTATTACTCCGGGCCTAAGGGTGAAAATTGGTAAAAATAAACGTGACGCCCCAATAACACATGTATTGCCATGTAAATTTTATTATAAAAATGACAGCACACCGTCCAGTACGTTGACCCCGCGACCGGAACGTATCGTGGCCATGACATAATTCTTAAACGCGTAGCAAACGTTCGTAGTCAGCTACGCTGCTACGCCGTAGCAGATAGATAGTGATGACGCAAGCGGCGCACGCGTCTTCGACTCCCGATCACACACATTCATTAATACACATTATTACTGCCACTCCTTATCATGTCGCCGTACATAATTACTGATGTTTATTTATAAACGTTTTGTTCAAATCAAATCATTTATTTTCATGAATAATTGGGTAGGTACATGAGGTAATTTATTGTATGGCCTACAGATAGTTGTTCCAGGATGGCTGTTTGTGTATGTGACTTTAAATGTTTGTAAACGCACCCATGATACAGGAGAAATTCCTAGTGTGGGGAAACGTTAGTAAAAAAAAAAAGGTACCTACTTAAGTTATTGTTTAAACTATGACAATTTTTTTAGGCTACGTAACACCTAAAAACTTTTTACAATGACCTCTTTGTAAAATTATTATATAATGATAGGCAGGTAATTAATAACCGATGGGGCAAAGTCCAATGTGACGTGAGGTGACTGTAACTTCAAGTCGGTCGATATGCAACCGCAAACTGGAAATGTTTTCATTGTATTATAAGTAACAATGTGTAAATATTGAAATTAAAATATTGTATGAATTTCCTTGTTATTACTGTAATTAGAATAAAAGAAGGAAGCTGTTGATTATGTGTGTGTGACGTTGTCAAGGCTTCGGGAGCTCTCAATGACGACACTAACTTTTGTTAGTTGCTAATTTGGTACACGGCGGTTGATCAAGAGATGATGGCGCTGCGATCAGCCCGCGCCCCCGGCCCCCTCGGGTATGTTTCCCCCCGTGTTCGGTTAGATGGTGGGCCATACAGATAACGTAACGTTAAAAGAAGCTTTAAGGTCACAGCACAGATATCAACTCGGAAAGGGATCCTCACCGTATCAACTCGAGCCATTCAGTATTTTTGTATGAAACTCCCTACTGCAATGCAACGCACACCAATCGGAATCGTAACGTAATCGCCTCGCCTCGGGACAAGTTCACGATACGGTAACGATCCCGTTCCGAGTTGAAACGTTCGCTATACCTTATACTACCTACCCAATAGTTTATTCCGGTCCGGTCAATTTGATTGTATTTCTAAGGTGCAGTCACATCAAGCGGACTGGATAAATATTTAAGGATATAATCTATCAAAATCCGGTGCTCTGAGTCTAATCCGCTCTCCAGTCTGACGGGCGAGACTATGGACTCCTATAGGCGGCGACGCGGTCGCGCCACCATGTAGACTGCACAATACTGCGCCGCTGCCGCACCACCGGACAGTATAAAACAAAGAAACAATACTAGCCGTGTGTCGGCGAGCAGGCAACGTCGCGTGTGACGCCTAGTAGCGCGGTGCGGTATTGTCGCCCTGAACTCTTATCGCGATGATAGTCTGGCGGTGCTTTAAATGTTTGCCACGATGATATCACCTTGTGGAAATTGATTAATCAAGTTTTTTTGTGATCTTGATGGCATGGCCGACTATTGCCATGATATTCTCGCACCGTGGAAATAGTGTCTTAGATGGTAGCAATAGTATAGTTTAGGCAGGTATACCAAAATAAACCCCATATTAAAGTGACGAATCATTTACTTACTTCTCACTTAAGAGCGTTGATCCAGAAAGTTGGCAACATCGCAAATTATAGCTGTCAAATGTTTACCTGTTTTAATAAATTTGGCAAAATTACTGTATGGAACTAAGAAACATGGCTAACTAGTGAACTAGAATATTAATAATGAATTGCAATTAAAACACTGAATTTGATGTTGTAACCGTTTTAGATGTAAAAAAGGCATTTGGAAAGTTTCCAAATCGTTTTTGTACATCTAAAACTAAATATTCGGTGTTACGATATTAATTATTGCATTTCGTAATCAATATTTTAGTTCACTAGTTCGCCATATTTCTTATTTCCATACTGTAATATTGCCAAATTAATCAAAACAGCGAAATATTTGACAGCTATTTGCGACGTTGCCCACTTTCTGTATAAACGCACTTAAGTTAGGTTCAGTACGTTTGTTACTAAGAATCTCACACCAGGGGGAACCCGCTACGCAAACAAACAAGAAACCTGCTCAAACTGTTAGCAATATAATACACACTTACTCATAGTCATTACAACCACATAAATAACTTGTACATATGTGTGTTGTGATTTAATTTCCAACGCAAATACACACACTTAATAAAACGTTTCTGAGTAATAATAAATCAACGGCTTTTACTTATAGTGATTTAATTAATTTTGTCATAAATTATTTCAATAACCTTTGCTTTTTTTTTTCGGATGCGAATCATTAAATGACCCCCCCCCCCCGCTGCTCTGGGTGGAAGGGAGGGTCAGACTTTTACTGATTAAAATGTTGTCGATGTTCCTTCTTTGCCCTTTGTGTTCCAGGGCCGCGGTATCTCTTTCGAACAGTCCCGCAGCCCCGGCAGGCATCGGCCCTTGCGGACCCCTTCCTGGCTGCTGACATCTCTTTGAGGCGCGCGTGGAACACGAACGCGCCGTCGACACGGCCTGTCGTCACAAGACGGACGGACGGCCAGCTAGCCCATTACTCACCGTCCACAGGCCCGCAGTACAGTCATCATTATGCTGAAATATACAGACACCGTGGCTGTTACTGAGATTGTTGGGTATAACACTTTACTCAACTTTAAATGTAAATAACTTTACGTATCTTTACATCGCATCGTATGTGTACATGGCAAATTAATAGACCACCATATTATAGTATAGGTACAGTACCTACACATGCTGGCCAGTAAAATAGACCTACACACAGTTATGCCGCGGAAAGCATGTTTAAACCGTTTGTCCCGGCTGTGGATTGTGTTAATTTGCGGTTTTCACCATCTTTGTATATTACTACCTACCTCCGCTTTTTATAAGCTTTTTGTTGTTAGTTAGTTTGATTATTTGTATTTATTGGTCAAATCTTTCAACTGAATTTCAAACCTGTTCCCCCCATCCGATTGAGCTCAAATTTTGCACACACCTTTGGTTCTGGTGACAATTTTCAAGACAGACAAGACATAATTTACATTTCATCTCAATACATTTTCAAGTGATAAGTTAGGATCGCCTCCTCGCGAGAGAACTCCTCAACGACTGTTGATAAATAAACCTAATTTTCTTCTTTTCGTTGAATAAAGGGCTTGTCTTACACACACAAACATCAAATCAGTTTATTGCGAACATGTTGCACACACATAAATACACACAATACATTATAAGGATTCTGAATTTCTGAGTAACCATCGACGTCATTTGTTTTATTATTGTTTTCATTATAACGTTTCCATGCTAAAATGCTTACTTAAGGTGAACGCAGACCTGGCCGCACCGCACGCGCCGCAGTCGCCGCAGTCATCGCTTTTGTTAACAAGTGCGCACGCACATCCGTGCCGCCCGCATCGGACGCTGCGCCCGCGCCGCACCGGGCGCAGCGTCCGATGCGGGCGGGCCGGCGTTGGTGACGTCATCAGCTGCGGCTTGGGGAGTTTGGCCGCTTCAGGTAATGCGGCGACTGCGGCGCGGGTGGGTGTGCGGTGTGCGAGGTTGCATAGAATTTCATATAAAGAATTCGAATGCGGCGACTGCGGCACGTGCGGTGCGGCCAGGTCTGCGTTCACCTTTACCGGCCGTTCTGCATTGATTCGGTAGTTCGTATAAAGTTGAGATCATACGTCGACCTTGGATAATTAATAGGTTGAAAAACTCATTACCAGTCTTACCGAGGGGTGTCGTATTATTCAGTTCTAAACGGCTATTTAACAAAATCGAAAAAAAAAAATTGTCCGTCAGTTAGATCTCCAAAAAATGTTCGACACGTATTTTTTCTTTTGTCACATAATCAACAAATGACGACGATACAGCGCAATACAGTTCAAGAAAGGGGGCTTGTGACGTCACTGAACAGTAAAAAGTAACAGAAATTGTGATGTCACACGCGATTTATCGTGGTCATTTTTCGTTTACATGACAAAAGAAAAAATACGTGTCCAATATTTTTTGATAATCTAACTGACGGACTAAATAGCTTTTTTCAGGCAATACCCTATTGGGTTATGAAGGTCAGATAGGTAGCTCTACGTAAAATGCTGGTATTCAACTGAATTCGATTAGACTGGAAGTCGGTCAACGTAGTTGGGAAAAGACTAGGCAGACGATGATGAAACTCATCACTATTTTAGACAAAAGATGTTTATTTTTTATATTCCTCTGGCTGTCCTTTTCCTGTTGGTTTTATTTGCTCCCTGTGACCTTGATCAGATAAGATGATACATACGAGTTTTATTTACAGGGCGTGGTTTTTGTGACTCATTATTAAAATTAATTTGACTGCTTGACGACTGTTCTGCTCTAGTGGCCGGAAACGCGACTGCTGAGCACGAGATTCTGGGTTTAATACCCAGGTTAGGCACAGTATTATTGGGTTTTTCCATCAGAAATTTCTCAGCAGCAGCCACAGAATCTGGATGATTGAGTCCAGTTGATAGCGACAGGCTCGGTGCCTATTACATGGGACTTAAATATAACTGGTGATATGCGGATGTACTATTAGGTACACCCTTTCGGGGATTACAGGCGTGATGATATGTAATGATACGTTAAAACATTAATTGCGACAGTTGATGGCGCAGTTAAGTTTAAATCTCAGTAAAAGCAATGATGTCGACTCTTACTCAGAAACGTTTTATTAAATGTGTGTGTTCGTATTGGAAATACGTATGTATGTGTGTATTATGAGTGAGTGTGCAATGTGTATTGTATTGATAACAGTCGCAGTAGGTTGTATGTTTGTGTGTGTAGCGTATTCCTTCTGGTGTGACGTGCATAGTAACAAACGTACCAAACCGAACTGAAATGAAAAGTAAGTAAATGATCCGTCATCTAAGTATTGGGATTTACTCTATAATAATACCAGCCTATTACTGTCCCACTGCTGGGCAAAGGCCTCTTCTCATACAGAGAAGACACGAGCATTGATCACCACGCTTGCTCAAGACGGGTTGGCGATTTCAGACTTATATTAATTATAAGTCCAGGTTTCCTCACGATGTTTTCCTTCACTGATGTCTGTGATGTCCAAGATAAACTTAGAAAGTACATATGAATTGAAAAAGTCACATTGGTACTTGCCCGAATTTGAACCCACAACCTCATGCATGAGAGGCGAGGCCTTAACCTCTGGGCCATCACTACATCTACCTCTCTATCTTGGGATTTACTCTATGTGAAGTCTTTTTCTAAAACTCCACGTCATATTTGCTGTAACGAGACATCAATTATGACGCGTTCAGATACACTCTTGACTCAATAGTAGTAATATTGAGCACGCTGTTGGATTTGCAACTTTCGACTCTGCGCTTAAAGTTGAAAATTCAAAATCGTCATTGCGTCCTATTCAAATCGCCATTCCAGTCGTCGAGCAACTTGACTCAAACATTATCTATCGTATTCATAATTTAGTAAATGTATTTAAATTAATAATCTTGTTGACACATTGACTGACAATGTGTGGTATAATGGGTGTATAAAGAAAGAATGAAAAAGTATTTATTACAAAATAATTTATAATAAAGTTAAGAAAAAAAAAAACAAAAGAAATTGGTCCTGTGCGAGGCCAAAAGGTTTTTAAATATTACAGCACCATCCCGAGATAGGGGGCTATCTCGGCAACATTAAAAAAAAAGTCACAACGCTGGTATTCTGATAGTGATGCCATGGTCAGAAACAAATATAAAGATACATATAATAAATACGAATTTAAATAGGAAATAATAATCACACCTACACCCAGAGCTATCGAGACGAAAGGCGATCATTTTTTACTTCTTCTTCTCTTCTTTCTTTATCGTGTGGTTAGTTCGTAACCTGGTGTCAGAGTTTTTAGGCCGCCCATGGGCCTCTGACTTGGCTTTACATGCCGTCAAGAAATATCTCTCAGGCATGCTGGTTTCCTCACGATGTTTTCCTTCACCGAAAAGCAAGTGATAATTATACTATACGCACATGAATCCGAAAAATCAGAGGTGCGTGCCTTGGGTTCGAACTCGAGACCTATGACTTGGCAGTCCGACGGTCACACCACTAGGCTATCACGGCTATCGGTTTTTACTTGTGCAATGCTCAATGCACAGAACGGTGGCGGGGCGGGACGATTCGCGCGCACGTAGGACAGATTCGCCGCGTTGCACCGCAACACATTGAGTTCGTGTATCATCGAATCGTATCGCTTCGCAATCACGTTCGTGTTGAGTCGCCTACATAGGACACGGCCTTAGTAATAAGGCGGGGCGAGCCTGTTGCCATCAACCGGGCACAAATCCAGACTAAGTGACTGATACTGAGAATTTCTCAGTACTTTATCTGACCTTCAAATCGAACCCCGAACCCCTGCTTAGCAGTCACGCTGTCGCCATTAGACCAACGAAACAATAATTACATCTACACCCAGAGATCTATCGAGACGAAAGGCATTTGTTTTTCTCGTCATTGCGATCATTCTTTTGTTCTGTAATGCTCAATGCACTGAACAGTGGCGGGGCGGGACGATCGCGCGCACGTAGGACAGACTCGCCGCGTCGCACCGCGCTCGAGTCACCGAATCGGATCGCTTCGCGATCACATTCGTGTTGAGTCGCCTACGTAGTACACGACCTTAGTAATAAGGCGGGGCGAGCCTATTGCCATCGCAGAAGACGAATAGACTGATACTAGGAATTTCTCAGTACTTTATCTGACCTTCAAATCGAACCCTGAACCCCTGCTTAGCAGTCACACTGGCGCCATTAGACCAACGAATCAATAATACTTTGAATAACTTTTCGTCAACAAATCCGTCATGTAAACTAGACATTCAGTAACAGAAACATTCATAACTTATCTACAAAAACAGCTGTTATTACATTATCAGTCATAATAATACTGAACTCTGTTGTGTTTATTTATAGTACCGCACTTACTCCGTGTTATCAGGACCATTATGTTCGCGTTTCCTCGTCACTTCGTGTAGATCAGGGCTAACGCGATAGTGATAGTAAGTTCACCCGAGCTATCTTAACGAAGATATAAAGGGTGTAAATAGACCCTTAACGAAGCCGAAAGGTACTTGTTCTCCCTGCTATTCCAATCTTTTTTTGTTCTAGATCATACCCGGCAACCTTCTAGTTACGGAGTTATTGGGGGTCAAAGTTCCAACTTTTTTTTAAATTAATGTTTAAGGTTATAAATTCACTTACTTTAAATGCCTCCATGACCCATTTACTATTCAATGCATCCATAAGCACAATGTTTTGAATGCGTTACATTGAGTTTTACCGTAAAAGGTTATTTTTCACCCAAAAAAAAGGCGTTTCCCAGAAATAATTTTTGTGTAGGGTTACTTAGTTTGATGTACAGAATGCTTGGTTAACGGCTTCGTGAAGGGTCTGTTTACACCCTGTATTCAGATGATTCATTTAACTGGTACAGTATAAGAAACTCTGAATCTATAAGATATACACGGTACTACCTTTTTTCTCCCGATACAAAATGAAATGTAACTTACAAAAAAAATAAACATAAAAAAAAATTGGTCAACTTTACTCATTATCATTTCCCACCAATAACGTTTGCATAGAGTTACATATTTCGATTTACTGAATGCTTGGTTGACGGCTTCCTGAAGGGTCCGTGTGCACCTTGTACGTATATATGCAGACTATGTTCAATTTGTTAGGTAGTTCGTGTGGCTTATTCGAATAATGCCCAATTCTTAAAATGCATGGCATTCTACAAATCCCTAATTCTTAAAATGACCAATTCGTAACAGGACTAATTCTTAAAATAGGTACCCAATTCTCAAAAGGACTAATTCTTAAAATAGCCAATTCGCAAAAGGACTAATTCTTAAAAAAAAACTAGTTATGCTGGTTCCTGTAGCCTCCTCATCTACTTTAATCATGATATCGACAAACAAGGTGCCGATGCCGTGGAATCAATAGCTCTGATTCTTAATAGTAGGAAGGACCAAAGAAACGATGGATGGACGATGTACAACACTATTTATCGAGAAAGAGGAATGACTAACGATTTCGAGTGATAGAAAAGTATGGAAATACTGATGGTGGGCATGTAGGTAGTAGAATCGTTTTTGTTTATTTAAGTGTACTATTGGTTGTGATGTGAACCTTATCCTTTACACTTGATCTAGTAGAGGAGTGTTTTACAGGAGTTGGAAGGGGCCTAAAGTTAGGACAAGTTGCAAAAGTACAATTAGCGTGTAGTCATCCCACTACTGGGACACAGGCCTCTTCTCTATGAGGGTTATGGGCTGTAGTCCACCACACTGGCCTAGTTGGGGTTGGTAGGTTTCACATGGTTTCGAGTTTTTGGTTCTAGGATATACCCTACCCTCACGACGATGTTTATCTTCACTGTTTAGGACAAGTTAATTTTTTTTGAAATATGGCTGTGCATACCTCAATCATTACTGAAGAAAGATTTATAAAATAAAGGGGAATGTGAAAATAGAAAAAAACCACCAGAGTCAACTAAAGACATTTTATTTCATATTTACAAAATATATTACATACGGAATGTGTATAATTTTGATCGACAAAATATTGACATAAAAAAGGATTAAATTTCCAGAAACATTTGGATACAAAGTCGATAAGTTGAAGTAAATGGTAAGGTACTGAATTAAAAGAATTGGGTAATTAATTTAAAATAAACACAGATTGTTAGTAAAAATTTTGTAACAATGTTTAAATTGCAAATATCCTAAGTAAATTGAAAGTCAAAGCAAAATGTCAAAAGTTGATTTTTTTATGCGAAAAAGATATAGAAAACTAAAGCTAAGAAAGATAATTTAATCTGATTTTAAAAATCTCATTTCGGTACATTTATAATAGTTTTATCATATTAGTTCGACGGAATAAATTAGGAAACAAAATAATTTAATACTCTTGCAGTGATATCCAACATGTGAGTGGCTGGTCAGCCGCAATTTAAAACATAAATATTAAACTAACTTATTTATAAAATTACAATAATTAGTAATTAGATTCAAACACAAAATCTCTTGTATGGGAGGGAACATGATAATAATTATACCTAACAGTAGACTTATTGCCTAAAAATGTTCTATTCTACGGAATGCTATTTACGAACTCGCAATATTGGATGATTCCCAGCGTGTTACAAGTCTTAGAACTGTCTGTTTTTACTAAACCAGACTGAGATCAAACGTCAGTTGTCTGTTTCTATAAGTATAGTACTTGGGATTCATCTTATATCGTGACAGCGTCAGTAAATGCAATACATAATACCTTACATGCACAAATACTCAGTTCAGATCCAGTTCAGTTAGTAAGTATTTGTACTTTAGTAAGTATAATACAGAGTGTAAAGGACATCGACGCGCACCGTTTCACTGGGGTTTTAGAATTTTGTCCTAAATGTATGGCAGGTAACTGAACAGGTAACGTAACGTTTGCGCGTTGATGTCTCTTATACCGTGTATAACAAAAATACTCGGCGTGAAAATACGTTGATTGGTTAAATTTAATACGTATGCCTTTTCAGGCCAGCAATTTTAAATTTTATGTGTAAATCTTCTTTCGAGTTCATGAAATATTTTAAAAGTCTATTTGTATTTTTTATTCGAAACAAAAAAAATTGTAATTACTTGTCGATTTGTCAACGTATTCACGTCAGATACAAAAATAATACTAAGGATGACTATAACAGTCAGAGTCCATTTAGTTAACACGGTATTTGATCGGTACCCTGTAATGACACTGTCGAGATTCTGTAATCTTCTGTTTGTGTTGACTTCAGAGATTAAGACTAATGAACATGTTGGAAGAAGAAGACATGCTGCGCCGACCCTAAATACATTTGAATAGGGGATGATAGTCATGATGTTGTATTCATTGTTCTTTCTGCTACCAGGTCGTCATAACCGAGAACAGGTTTGAAGGTCACGCGAGTCGCAGTCGGCTCTCTTGCTTTAACTCCATAGTGACGGCATGTGTGTCGTCTTCATTGTTCTGCCTATTGACATTTGCTGCAGCTCCTGGTTTAGTAAAATAATGCTAATGTATTAAGGAGCTGATTATTGAAGTAGATTCGTTCATGTATTATTTTTGCCTTCCACATGCTTCTGATGATGAATGAGAGATGCTGTCAAGTGGAACACTTCAGAAATCAGCCGCATGGTTTCCTTATCCAGCATGGATGTTCTGATAGCCAGGTTAAAGAACATACAGGCGAAGTGTCCTCATTATGTTACAGAGGTACTATGGAGAGATGACAGATACTGTGCATGTATCATGGGTACTGGAGATGTCACCATCTTGTTGTAGTGTTGTCGATCAAATACCGCCATCAGTTCTTGTAGTTGTTAGCATTCATTACCCGTCAGTTCAGTGTACCTGGAAAAGATGAAAATTATGTTAATAGATAATCAATTAAATACTTTATTTCTTCAAAATGGATTGGAAAGGGTCAACTGGGGTCTATGTCGTGATTGGTAAAGCTTCAATTTATTTAACATGGTGTATTTTATTTTGAACTGAATCGTATGGTTTTGAAAGCATTTGTTAGGATGTTTGATTAAGTTCCTTGGGTGTAAGGCAATAAAAAACGAAATAACGCGTTGTATTTTACTGGATAAGTTATGCTTTTGTTCATTCATGGCATGGCTATGTACAAATATAGACTCTTATTGGCTAAACATGAGGCGTGACCGAAACTGAAGTCCTATACCGCCGCTCCTATTGGTCGGTCGCGAATTAGAACTGCCGCACGCGTTGCTGACGTCACCAAGTTGTTGCTAGTGGAAAAACAAGACTTCATTACAGTAGCGCCATCTAGCGCTACACGACGTAGTTCACAAGTGATGTGCTCAACGTTATACCTTAGCACAGCTTGTTAAAATAACAAAGAATTTTGACAGAAGAAAAAACCTAATAAGTAATAATGATTAGAGATGTACAGACTAGTAGCTAACTATTTAATAAAGCCGAATATCCAGCTACATCTGTATTCGGCGACTAGCCGACAAAAAGCACGGACTAATCAGCTCGAGTGAGTGATGTCACTGAAAAAGGCGGGCGAGCGACCGTCGGCGCGGCGGCGGCGCCGGCGCGACGATTCGCAGGCGCGGCAAGGCGAAAGCAGCTTTGGAAAATATATTGTGCAACTACAAAGTTGCACAATATATTTCATTTCATGGTCAATTGTTGCATTTGAACAAAAATCACATGAGTATTTTACTGTACATTTGTAGCAGTTGGGTCGGAGTCTTGCCTTAGGAGCCACCCCTAAGGCGTCACTCTGACCTAAGAAACAGTCCCACAAAAACGATTAGAATAATAGGTGCGTACATATTCCCAACATTATTCTCATAAAAATAAATATTTAATTCAAAGATATTTTATATTAACTTATCCTGCACTGTGTGAAGAGTCATCAATTGACATAAAATTGTAGCTCACGACAAAATGCTTAAAACTTTAAAGTTTAGTGCCCGAAAAGAGTTCTGACATCGTACGATAATGAGAGTGACATCACTGAAAAACGCGTGTGAGCGACCGGGGTGGCGGCGCAGGCGCAGGCGCGGCGGCGTGCCGGGCGCCGCGCTGCGAAAGCAGCTAAGCATTTAAAAAGTAAACTCGTCAGCATTTTCAAGTACACTTGTAGCAGTTGGGTTCGAGTGACTTACGTGACCTAAGAAAATCTTATTTAAAAAACCACTACAAATAGATACGTACATATTCCCAGCATCAGACTCATATATATTTTTAATAAATAAAATATTAATAATTATATTTAAACTTGGCTACATTCTGAACTTCAATTTCAGTTTTTCATTTTATAACCAAAATTCTAAAGTTCAGAAAATTCAAAGAAAAATGACACGGAAATGCTGATCTACAAGATTCATGAACCGAAAAAATAATATTATTATGTCTCACCCGAAAATTTTTCACTAACTTTTATTCCACATGTTTTAAATTCAATAAACAGTGAAAGTGAAATCACGTTACGATTCCGTCATGAAATCAGAAAATTCTAGAAGTCCTGAATGAAAACTTCATATGAATGGTGTAGCATTCGAGGAATTGTGGTAAAAAATTAACGCTGACATTTGTACAAGTAGAAAAACATTTTAAAAATTACTTACAAGTCACATGAAATGCATTTGAAGAAAAATTTGACGAAACCCGCCGCGCACTCGCCTACGTTCATGAAACTTCGCCTGATTCTTTTATGAAGTTCGCCATTTTTAATGGGATTCTCACTCAATACTTGATAAGCGACAACGCACGTCGCCATCGCGAGCAGAAACGACACAAACTGTAACTTATTCATCTTCACTGATTGAATATTGCTCGACCGAATAATACTTAGCGTCCGACAGCGACGGAGGTGTGGCGCGGTATGAGCTTGTGAGCAGGCACTGCACATATATATAGTAGCCTATGCACTGCACTAGATGGACGATTTTAGAGAGCGCCATATTCCTGCTGCGATAACGCGCCGGCGCAGCAGCACCGTCGCGTCGGTCGCTCGCCCGCCTTTTTCAGTGACGTCACTCGTATCACGTCATCGTACCTTACCCGAACACTTCCAGCATTTAACTTTTCAGTTTTAAGCCTTTTGTTTTTATAACTTTGAGTCAATTATTATTTGCTTCACTCAGCTCAACTCGAATTTACGAAGCAATGGATTATCAAATTCCTACTAATACTATAAAAACGAAAGTTTGTGAGGATGGATGGATATTTGTTACTATTTCACGAAAAAACTACTGAACGGATTTGGATGAAGTTTATCCCACAGATAGTTTATAACCCGGATTAACACATAGGATACTTTTATCCCGGTAGTATGATCCCGTGTGACCATTATCGAACCCCACGCGGACGAAGCCGCGGTCATAAGCTAGTTTCCTACGAAATGTTTCGTATTGTCATCATCAGCATCCTGCCCTTGACGCATTCTATTTGGGGTCGGCGCAACACGTTCTCTTCTTCTAGGACGAAGCATGCGCATATTGCGCATACCATGTGCGCATGGCAACTAGTGCACAATAGGGAATATGCAAGAAATACAAAACTTTTATTATTTCTTAAAAATGCCTTGTATTGGTCCATAAAAACATAGTGGTACACTTGTTTAATTTTCTAATACAACACTTACTTTACAATTTAATATTTCATGTAGCGTGTTTTTGGTGAAACGGAACGCAAACTCAAAACGCATCGCCCCTCGATAACGCCGGTAGTGACGTCAAATACCATGTGTCAAAGAAACACTTTTATTTGAAAAGTACTTAAAGTTTCACTAAGATTTTATTATAATATTGTTATTGCAATGTTTACTTGAATAAAGGACATGCAATTTGCCAAATTAATATATTAATGGTAAAAAATTAGATGTAAACAAGGCAGATAGAGGTAAATGACGTCACATAACATAACATGAATGGCCGCGACAGTTACGGACGTTTGAACTGTCGTAGAAAATTGTAAGAGTTTAATTTATTTTTTGAGCGACAAGCAGTAGTTGAACTTAACTTTTAATTATTTTCTTGGGTTGATAGTATTGTATTTTATTGATTTAAGTGAAGAAAAAATTACATGCATATTCCCTATTGCGCAACACAACTCAGTTATTACCAAGCTACGAGTTCTTTCACAAACAGAGTGTTTCATCGAGCGTTGACTTATACGCACACATACCGATATGAAACTGACATATTGGAGCAGTTCATATAATATTTCTCGTTTTTTTAGCGATCGTAGCTGGCTTGATAGTCAATCGAAACGAAACCGAAACCGTACTGTAATCGTATTCGAAACACCTTTGTTACTTACTTTATCGATCATTTGCTAGGAAATTAACTGAAACGTATTCATCTTTCACTCGAAAGGGGGGAGGGGGGGTCTACGAAGTGTGACATTGTGTGACAAGGGGTGGGGCTCCTAAAATTTGTAATTCAATTCAATTCCTTTATTTCAATCACCAATTGGATCATATAATAGCATTAGGTACATTAATTAAAAAAATCATTAGAAAAATAAGACAAAAACACAACACACTGACACACACTTGAACACATTAATAGGTACTGACAAATTAAATTAGAATAGTCAACAAATTAAAATTAGCAATAATCATACAATTATGAGTTAAATACTTAAAAATCAAATTCATATACCAAAAATACTCATATAAAAAATAAAAATTAAATAATTATCATTAAAATTTTCAATATTACAAAATGGAAAAGAGGGACAGATAATTAGATATTATTATAATAATTACCAAAATGTGTTACAATTATTTACTTATTTATTTATTTTCTTTGTTATTGTCACTACATTAAGCATACAACAATGGTTAATGTAGTGACAGTCGAACCTCTCAGCCATCATCCTCAAGATGATGTTGGAGCTGGCGCGGACCCTGCGCACCAAAGATGTGCACCGTTTCCGCATCGTCGCATAGAAGCAGTCAATGCGCGACTCAGCGAACATCCCCGACGCACTGCAGTACCGAGGCAGCCCCAACAACACCCTGTAGGCATTGTTGAATTGGACTCGTAGGGCGCTGTACTGTTTTTGAGTATAGCTAGCCCACAGGGCGCTCGAATAAAAACAGGTGCAATACGCTCTGAAAAGAGTGTTTTTTACTTCCTTCGAGCATCGTGCAAACCTGCGAGCTATCATGTTCGCTCTAACAGACAATGCCCTACGTTCCCGCTCCATATCTGCATCGTCTTTCAGGTCAGAGGTCACCAGATGCCCAAGGTGTTTGAAGGTTTCAACCCTCTTTAGCGGTACATTATTAATTTTTATGCTAGGGACACTATCTGGACATTTACCCCTGGCCCGGAAAACCATACACTCACTCTTCTTAGTGTTATAGAGCAGGCCATGACTGAGAGCATATTCCTCACAAATCCCGAGCAGCTTCGACAGGCCATAGACCGAGGCGCTGAGCAGCACCATGTCGTCTGCATAGCTAATGTTGTTTACACAAACTCCACCAACATGACATCCGACACGCGTGCTGCTCAGCCTCTCGATGAGTGCGTTTACATAAAGATTGAAGAGCGTTGGTGATGTTAACTCCCCTTGCCTCACCCCGCACTCCAATCTGTATGGTTCAGTCAGCGTCCCCGACTATCGAACTACGTTGACCTGTTTCCCGTACCAATACTTGAGAAGACGAATGCATTCGCTTGGCAGAGATGTGTCGTTAAGTTTGTCCCAGAGGATATCATAGGAAACCAGGTCAAATGCTTTCGTGAGGTCGAGGAAGCAAGCATAAACTGGTGTTTCGCGATCAGTATAGTACTTGACAGTCTGCTTCAAACACGGAATAGCTGTCTCAGTGGAGAGTCCCGACTTGAAACCGAATTGATTGTCGTGTAACTCAAGACAGCCACTCATCAGTGTGTTAAGAAGACCGTCAAGCGCCTTAGCCAGAATTGTAGCCAGAGAGATGGGTCTATAGTTGTTGGCGTCGCTTATATCACCAGTTTTATTTTTCACGATCGGTACCACCACGGTCTGCATCATAGCTGAAGGTAGATATGAATGTCCCAGACATAGGGAGTAAAACATAGCCAGAACTCTTGGAAGATGGACGCCAGCATACTTAAGATGCTCGATACTCAAGTCATCGTGGCCAGGAGACTTGCCTCGGGTCATGGTCGTGATAACCTTTCTAAGATCTTTGGCCGTAAACCTTACACTGAGCTCCTGCCCCCGTGTCACACCTTCAAGTCCCGACCGTGATGGTCTCAATGGTGAAGTTACCATGAAATGGCTTTTGAACATTTCAGCTATGTTTCTTGGATCAGTAATGCCACCAACGCTCACAGGCAAGCCCGGCCTTCTGTTCACTTTATTAGTAGACTTCCAAAAACTCCGAAAATCATGTTTGGCGTGATGCGTTGCCAGAACGTCCATCTTAAGTTGCTCATGGTTATTTTGACACCACTTTAACCGGCTTTTAAAGATTTTACGGCTTTCTTGCATCTCACTCCAAATACGACCCGACTTCGGTCTGCCATACAAAACCCATAACTGGAACTTAGACCTGGCCTCCCGGTGAGCACTACTGACATGTCTGTTCCAACCTACCACAGGTTTCTTCTTACGTACCCTATTACTACCAGAGTAACTGCCATCAGCTGCTCGGCCCAATATGTCCACAATTTCGCCATACATTTTGTCGATAATACACTTATGTTCCACATCATCGCAAGAGAAATCACAACAGTTACTTAATTCACTCGGAAAATCTATTAATTTTAATCGTTCATTACATAACTTATTATATAGTGCAATTTGTTCAGATGTTCTCTCGCCCCAACGTATTTTATTACACGATTCGATATTATTACATGCTATTTTAGGTCTAATACTATTTAAATTACAACATATAAACAAAGGAAAGTGATCCGACCACATGACATCATACTTAATATCGACATTGACAACCGTTCGCATAGCTGACTCTGTAGCTAGACAGTGGTCTAACCAACGTCTAGACCCGTTCGCGTCACTTATAAAGCTATAAGTATCAGATGAGAGTCCAAGTAATTCAACATCGGCACATATCCACTCAGGCTCCGTACAAAAGTCTTTCAACTCGTTAAAAAATAACTGACCCGGATGAGCGTTAAAGTCCCCGAGTAAATAAACTGTCTCGATATGTTCATTCTTAATAATAGCACTTACCAAACTAAGACAGTCCGTAAATTCTGGTAGGTTCACGACACAATCGGTAGGCATATAAATGCTCAACACTAAAAACGACCTTTGCCCTAACTCCACTTTAATGGCACAGACGCGAGCGTTGTCACACTGTACTATAGACACATTCGAAATCTAATAATTCTAAATCTAGTAATGTCACATTTTAAAATCTAATCACACGAAATTTGAGCAATTAACGAAAAACTTTAAAATATTTCCAACTCCATCTGTAAGTATGAATATTTAAAATTTGCAAAATACGTGACGTCGCAAAAAAAAATGTGACCAGCTATGACAAGGACGGGGGTGGAGGTAAAAAAACATGAAATTCGTGTGACATTATTTATGGATGGCCCCTAAGTAGATATGGGCTGACCATGACTTTGGCCGTCTTACAAAAAAGCCGACTAATCGGCCAACTAGTCGGCCGATCATTGCTCTCGGTTGAGTTCGTGGCAATATCCATGAAGTTTTATGAATAGCTACGTCACTCGTATTGAGTACATGATACATTCACTCGCCCGCGACCACCCGTGCGGCCTTAGAAATTCTAAATTTATTTTTCTGTTGAAAGTTGAAAATATATTTCAATTCAATTAATTTGACTATCAAAGAGTTTCGTTTCCTAGATTCTATGACAAACTCTAAAAAATTAATTAAAAATATTATCTATATCGGTTTTAAATTCATAACATTCACTCGAGCTTATTAGTCTGAGCTTTTTGTCGGCTAGTCGCCGAATACAGATGTAGCTGATTTATTCGGCTTTATTAACTAGTCAGCTACTAGTCTGTACTTCTCTAATCATTATTACTCATTAGGTATAACGTTGAGCACATCACTTGTGAACTACGTCGTGTAGCGCTAGATGGCATTACTGTACTGAAGTCTTGGTTTTCCATTTGCAATAACTTGGTGACGTCAGCAACTCGTGCGGCGGTTCTAATTCGTGACCGACCAATAGGAGCGCAGTATAGGACTCGGAGTTTCGGTCTCGCCTGATAGTTAGCCAATAGGAGTCTGTATTTATACATAGCCATGCCATGAACGAAAAAAGACTACAACACATTATTTCGTTTTTTATTGCCGAACACCCAAGGAACTTAATCAAGCATCCTAACAAATACTTTCAAAACCTTACGAGTCAATTCTTAAATTGAAGCTTAACCAATCACGAAATAGACCCCAGTTGACATTTTCCAATCGATTTTGAAGTAATAAAGTATTTAATTGATTAATTTCTATTAACATAATTTTCATCTTTTCCAGGTACACTGAACTGACGGGTAATGAATGCTAACAACTACAAGAACTGATGGCGGTATTTGATCCACAACACTACAGCAAGATGTCGACATCTCCAGTACCCATGATACATGCATAGTATCTATCATCTCTCCATAGTACCTCTGTAATATAATGAGGACACTTCGCCTGTATGTTCTTTAACCTGGCTAACAGAACATCCATGCTGGATAAGGAAACCATGCTGCTGATTTATGAAGTGTTCCACTTGACAGCATCGCTCATTCGTCATCAGAAACATATGGAAGGCAAAAATAACACATTAACGAATCTACTTCAATAATCAGCTCCTTAATACACCAGCAAAGGTCAATAGGCAGAACAATGAAGACGTGTCAGATCTGACGCAAGCCTAGTGCAGGATTCGAGGAGGATCTCAAACACACGCCGTCACCGTGGAGTTCAGCAAGGGAGCCGACTGCGACTCGCGTGACCTTCAAACCTGTTCTCGGTTATGACAACCTGGTAGCAGAAAGAACAATGAATACAACATCATGATCATCCTCCGGCCCCTATTCAAATGTATTTAGGGTCGGCGCAGCATGTCTTCTTCCAACATCTTCATTAGTCGTCATCTCTGAAGTCAACGTAGCATCAACACAAACAGAAGATTACAGAATCTCGACAGTGTCAGGGTACCGATCAAATACCGTATTAACTAAAGGGACTGTGACTGTTATAGTTATCCTTAGTATTATTTTTGTATCTGACGTGAATACCTACGTTGGAAAATCGACAAGTACCTACTTACAATTTTTCAATTACGAATAAAAAATACAAATTGACTTTTAAAATATTTCATGAACTCGAAAGAAGATTTACCAATAAAATTTAAAATTGCTGGCCTGAAAAGTTATACGTATTTAACCAATCAACGTATTTTCACGCCGAGTATTTTTTTAATACACGGTATAAGAGACATCAACGGGCAAACGTTACGTTACGTGTTACCTACCATACATTTAGGACAAAATTCTAAAACCCAAGTGAAACGGAGCGCATCGATGTTCTTTACACCCTGTAATATACCTACTAAAGTACAAATACTTGCTGACTGTGGTTGCGAACCGAGTATTTGAGCATGTGAGGTATTATGTATTGCATTTACTGACGCTGTCACGATATAAGATGAATCCCAAGTACTATAACACTTATAGTACCAGGCAACTGACATTTGATCTTTGTCTGGTTTAGTAAAAACAGACAGTTCTTTAACACTTGTAAACCTCTGGGAATCATCCAATATTGCTAGTTCGTAAATAGGATTCCGTAGAATAGAAAATAAATATTATTAATTATTGTTATTTTATGAATATTAAATCAGTTTAATGATTATGTTCCAAATTGCGGCTGACCAGCCACTCACATTTTGGATATCACTGCAAGAGTATTAAATAATTTGTTTCCTGATTTATTCCGTCTAACTAATATGATAAAACTATTATAAATGTACCGAAATGAGATTTTTAAAATAAAATGAAATTATGTTAGCTTTAGTTTTTTTAATCTTTTTCGCATAAAAAATAACTTTTCACATTTGCTTTGACTTTTAAAATAGAATATTTGCCAGTTAAGAATTGTTTCAAAATTTTTACTTACATTTTCTTTTTATTTTGATATAATTAGCCAATTCTTTTAATTCTATACCATTTACTTCAATCTTTCGATTTTGTATCCAGAGGTTTCTGGAAATTTAGTCCATTTTTTTTTTTATGTCAAAATAATTTATTTTTATCGATCAAAATTATACACATTCAGTATGTAATATTTATAAATATGAAATAAAATTGTCTTAAGTTGACTCAGGTGGTTTTATTCTAATTTCACATACCCCTTTATTGTATTAACCTTTCTTCAGTAACGATTGAGGTATGCTCAGTCATATTTTTTTGATATTTTAACTTGTCTCAAACAATGAAGATAAACATCGTGAGAGCACCGGTATTTCCTAGAACCGAAAATTCAAAATCATATAAAATCTACCAATCCGGACTAGGAAAGTGTGGTGGATTACAGCCCATAACCCCCATTGAGAAGAGGCCTCTGTCCCAGCAATGGGATCATTACACGCTATTGCACTTCTGCAACTTGACCTAACTTTAGGCCCCTTGCAGCTCCTGTAAAATACTCCTCTACTAGATCAAGTGTGAACAGCAGGATGAAGTTCACATCACATACAATAGTACACTAACTTAAAGAAACAACAACGATTCTACCACATGTCCACCATCGGTATTTCCATACTTTTCTATCACTCGAAATCGTTAGTCATTCCTCTTTCTCGATAAATCGTGTTGTACATCGTCCATCCATCGTTTCTTTGGTCCTTCCTACTATTAAGAATCAGAGCTTTTGACCCCACGGCATCGGCATCTTGTTTGTCGATATCATGAGTATAGTGTAGATGAGTAGGCCACACGAACCAGAATAACTGGTCCTTTTGAGAATTGGGCATTATTCTACCAAGCCACACCTACTACCTAATAAATTGAACATAGTCTGCAGATACAAGGTGCACATGAACCCTTCAGGAAGCCGTCAACCAAGCACTTCGTAAATCGAAATAAGTAACTCGATGCAAAAATTATTGGTGGGAAACGATACTGAGTAAGGCTCAATCTACACGCCGCGGAATGGATTGGAAGCAACTTTTTGCAAAGAAATTGTACATAGCATTATGAACTTTATGTCAACTTAATAACAAACAAACTAAATACGAGCCAAAAAAAGTCACGCGTCTTCCTGGGTATCCTTGCGCATTCTCGAGCATTCCCCTAGCTACTGTCGGTGCCGTCTGTGGAATCCGCGAGAAGTGGCGCAAACGGGGAATCGGTCGGTTCGGTCACAGTAGTGCGGTGTCAAACATCTATGAAAAACGCTGGGAATTCGTGGGCATTCCCACTAATTCGCGCGCCTTCTCGCATCATGAGGCAAAATTGACGCTTCCATTCCATTCCGCGGCGGTATAAATTGATCCTAAATCCTGACCAATTTGTTTTTTTAATGTTGCTTGTTTCTGTTTCTTCTTTCTTATAAGGTACATTTCATTGTATCGGGAGAAAAAAGTCAGTACCGTGTTTCTCTTATAGATTTCCTTATACTATTCCAGTAATAAAAATCGTATCTTTCTTCGTTTAGATAGCTCGGGTGAACTAACTTTCAGTATCGCGTCAGCCCTGACACTACACGAAGTGACGCGGAATCGCGAACATGATGGTCCTGATAACACGTTGTAAGTGTGGTTCTATAAATAAGCACAACAGAGTTCAGTATTATTACGACTGATAATGTAATAACAGCTGTTTGTGGAGATAAGTTATGAATGTTTTTGGTAATGAATGTTTAGGTTACATGACGGATTTGCTGACGAAAAGTTATTTAAAGTAGAAGTATTATTGATTCGTTGCTCTAATGGCCGCGTGACTGCTAAGCAGGGGTTCGGGGTTCGATTTGAAGGTCAGATAAAGTACTGAGAAATTCTCAGTATCAGTCACTTCGTCTTCTGCGATGGCAATAGGCTCGCCCCGCCTTATTACTAAAGCCGTGTCCTACGTAGGCGACTCAACACGAATGTGATCGCGAAGCGATTCGATTCAATGACGCGCGCGCTGTGCTACGCGGCGAATCTGTCCTACGTGCGCGCAAATCGTCCCGCCCCGCCACCGTTCAGTGCATTGAGCATTACAGAACAAAAAAAAATGATCGCAATGACGAGGAAAACAAATACCTTTCGTCTCGATAGATCTCTGGGTGAAGATGTAATTATTAATTCGTACTTATTATACATGACATGTTTATAGGTATTAGTTCATTCGTTGTACACTTTATTTTTATATTCGTGTCTGATCGTGGCATCACTATCAGATATCCAGCATTGTGACTTTTTTTTTAATGTTACATCACCATGCCGAGAGCCTTTTGGCCTCGTACAGGACCAATTTCGTTTGTTTTTTTTTTTTTCTTATGTATACTTTTTTACATAATTTTGTTTTACTGTTAATTTAATCTTTTTTTTTGTGGTGTACGGACTAATAAATACTTTTCATTATTTCTTTATACACCCATTATTCCACACATTGTCAGTCATTATGAGGCAACTAGATTATTAATTTAAATGGATTTACTAAGTTATGAATACGATAGATAATGTTTGAGTCGAGTTGCTCGACGACTGAAATGACGATTTGAAATAGAACGTAATGACGATTTTGGATTTTCAACTTTAAGCGCAGAGTCGAAAGTTGCAAATCCAACAGCGTGCTCAATATTATTACTATTGAGTCAAGGGTGTATCTTTACGTGTCATAAATGCCTCGTTACAGCAAATATGACGTCGAGTTTATTAAAATGACGGATCATTTACTTACTTCTCACTTCAGTTCGGTTTGGTACGTTTGTTACTATGCACGTCACACCAGAAGGAATCCGCTACACACACACAAACATACAACCTACTGCAACTGTTATCAATACAATACACATTGCACACTCACTCATAATACACACATACATACGTATTTCCAATTCGAACACACATTTAATAAAACGTTTCTGAGTAAGAGTCGACATCATTGCTTTTACTGAGATTTAAACCTAACTGCGCCAACAACTGTTGCAACTAATGTTTTAACGTATTATTACAAACCATCACGCCAGTAATTCCCGAAGAGGTGTACCTAATAGTACATCCGCATTTCACCAGTTATGTTTAAGTCCCATGTAATAGGCACCGAGCCTGTCGCTATCAACTGGACTCAAATCCAGAATCTGTGGCTGCTGCTGAGAAATTTCTGATGGAAAAACCCAATAACACTTTGCCTAACCTGGGCATTGAACCCAGAATCTCATGCTCAGCAGTCGCGATTCCGGCCACTAGAGCAGGTAGGCCGTCAAGCAGTCAAATTAATTTTAATAATGAGTCATAAAAACCACGCCCTGTAAATAAAACTCGTATGTAACATATTATCTGATCAAGGTCACAAGGAGCAAATAAAAACCAACAGGAAAAGGACAGCCTAGGAATATAAACAAGAAACATCTTGTCTAAATTCTTGCCCAGCCTTTTCCCAACTATTACTGACCGGCTTCCAGTTTAACTGAATGCAGTTGAATACCAGTATTTTACGTAGAGCCACACTGTCTATCTGACCTCCACAACCCACTAGAAACGAATAGTACGATAACTCTCGGTAAGACTGGTGATGAGTTTTTCAAACTATTAATTATCCAAGGTCGACGTATGATCTCAACTTTATACGAACTACTGAATCATTGCAGAACGGCCGGTAAGCATTTTGGCATGGGAACGTTATAACGAAAACAATAATAAAACAAATGACGTCGATGGTTACACAGAATCCTTATAATGTTCTATCTTTTGCCCGCGGCTTCGCTCGCGTTAATTTAGAATTTGACAATCAATTTGGTATGTACTCTGCTTGTAATTAAATTATGATTCGAAAGACACGTGGTGCCATCTATGAGCATAATAACGTTATTGTTGTTTTCCTCGGGATCAGTACTTTTTTGGGGATAAAAGGTACCCTATGTCCGTTTCTGTACACCTGACAACGTATATACAAAATTTCAGGATGATCGGTTCAGTGGTTTAGGCGTGAAAAGGTAACAAACAAACAAACAAACTTACTTTCGCATTTATAATATTAGTAAGGATTGTGTGTACGTACAACATGTTGGCAATAAACTGATTGGATTTGAGTGTGTAAAACAAGGTCTTTATTCAATGAAAAGAAGAAAATTAATCTTTTAATAAATCTTTTAGTGCTGGATTGCCCATTTATCGAGGAAGGCTATAGGCTATAAAACATCACGCTACAACTAAAAGGAGCGGAGCAGCAATGAAAAATGCTTCAAAAACGGGGAAAATTTTATTTTTAATAATTTTACGCGTATGAAGGTCGTGGGGAACAGCTAGTCTACTATACTCATGATATTGACAAACAAGATGCCGATGCCGTGGGGTCAATAGCTCTGATTCTTAATAGTAGGAAGGACCAAAGAAACGATGGATGGACGGTGTACACCACGATTTATCGAGAAAGGGGAATGACTAGCGCTTTCGAGTGATAGAAAAGTATGGAAATACTGATGGTGGACATGTAGGTAGTAGAATCGTTTTGTTTCTTTAAGTGTACCATTGGTTTTGATGTGAACCTTATCCTTTACACTTGATCTAATAGAGGAGTGTTTTACAAGAGTTGGAAGGGGCCTAAAGTTAGGACAAGTTGTAGAAGTACAATTAGCGTGTAGTGATCCCACTACTGGGACACAGCCCTCTTCTCTGTGAGGGGTATGGGCTGTAATCCACCACGCTGGCCTAGTTCGGTTGGTAGGTTTCATATAGTTTCGAGTTTTTGATTCTAGGATATACCCTTCCCTCACGACGATGTTTATCTTCACTGTTTAGGACAAATTAAAATATTAATAAAAATGGCTGAGTATACCTATATCATTACTGAATAAAGGTTTATAAAATAAAGGGGAATTTGAAAATAGAATAAAACCACCTGAGTCAACTAAAGACATTTTATTTAATTAAGGTAACTCTTTTCTATAAATATTACGATACTGAACGTGTATAATTGTTATTTGACATTAAAAAGGATTAAATTTCCAGAAACGTTTGGATACAAAGTCGATAAGTTGAAGTAAATGGTAAGGTACAGAATTGGGTAATTAATTTAAAATAAACACAGATTGTTAGTCCAAATTTTGTAACAATAATTAAATTGCAAATATCCTAAGTAAATTGAAAGTCAAAGCAAAATGTCAAAAGTTTATTTTTTTATGCGAAAAAGATATAGAAAACTAAAGCTAAGATAATTTAATCTGATTTTAAAAATCTCATTTCGGTACATTTATAATAGTTTTATCATATTAGTTTAACGGAATAAATTAGGAAACAAAATAATTTAATACTCTTGCAGTGATATCCAACATGTGAGTGGTTGGTCAGCCGCAATTTGAAACATAAATATTAAACTAACTTATTTATAAAATTACAATAATTAGTAATTAGATTCAAACACAAAATCTCTTGTATGGGAGGGAACATCATAATAATTATACCTAACAGTAGACTTATTTCCTAATAATGTTCTATTTTACGGAATGCTATTTACGAACTCGCAATATTGGATGATTCCCAGCGTGTTACAAGTCTTAGAACTGTCTGTTTTTACTAAACCAGACTGAGATCAAACGTCAGCTGTTGTCTGTTTCTATAAGTATAGTACTTGAATAGGGGCTGGAGGATGATAGTCATGATGTTGTATTCATTGTTCTTTTTACTACCAGGTTGTCATAATTGAGAACAGGTTTGAAGGTCACGCGAGTCGCAGTCGGCTCTCTTGCTGAACTCCAAGGTCCTCCTCGGATCCTGCGCCGATCTGACACGTCTTTGTTGTTTTGCCTATTGACCTTTGCTGCAGCCCCTGGTTTAGTAAATACTGGTGTATTAAGGAGATGATTATTGAAGTAGATTCGTTCATGTGTTATTTTTGCCTTCCATATGTTTCTGATGACGAATGAGAGATGCTGTCAAGTGGAACACTTCATAAATCAGCCGCATGGTTTCCTTATCCAGCATGGATATTCTGTAAGCCAGGTTAAAGAATATACTGGCGAAGTGTCCTCATTATATTACAGAGGTACTATGGAGAGATGATAGATACTATGCATGGGTACTGGAGATGTCGCCATCTTGCTGTAGTGTTGTCGATCAAATACCGCCATCAGTTCTTGTAGTTGTTAGCATTCATTACCCGTCAGTTCAGTGTACCTGGAAAAGATGAAAAATATGTTAATAGGTAATCAATTAAATACTTTATTTCTTCAAAATGGATCGGAAAGGGTCAACTTTGGTCTATTTCGTGATTGGTATAGCTTCAATTTATCCGTCATGGTGTATTTTATTTTGAATTGAATCGTATGGTTTTGAAAGTATTTGTTATGATGCTTGATTAAGTTCCTTGGGTATAAGGCAATAAAAAACGAAATAACGCGTTGTAATCTACCGGATAAGCCATGCTTTTGTTCATTCATAGCATGGCTATGTACAAATATAGACTCTTATTGGCTAAACATGAGGCGTGACCGAAACTGAAGTCCTGCACCGCCGCTCCTATTGGTCGGTCGCGAATTAGAACTGCCGCACGCGTTGCTGACGTCACCAAGTTGTTGCTAGTGGAAAAACAAGGCTTCATTACAGTAGCGCCATCTAGCGCTACACGACGTAGTTCACAAGTGATGTGCTCAACGTTATACCTTAGCACAGCTTGTTAAAATAACAAAGAATTTTGACAGAAGAATAAAACCCTAATAAGTAATAATGATTAGAGATGTACAGACTAGTAGCTGACTATTTAATAAAGCCGAATATCCAGCTACATCTGTATTCGGCAACTAGCCGACAAAAAGCACGGACTAATCAGCTCGAGTGAGTGATGTCACTGAAAAAGGCGGGCGAGCGACCGTCGGCGCGGCGGCGGCGCCGGCGCGACGATTCGCAGGCGCGGCAAGGCGAAAGCAGCTTTGGAAAATATATTGTGCAACTACAAAGTTGCACAATATATTTCATTTCATGGTCAATTGTTGCATTTGAACAGAAATCACATGAGTATTTTACTGTACATTTGTAGCAGTTGGGTCGGTCTTGCCTTAGGAGCCGCCCCTAAGGCGTCACTCTGACCTAAGAAACAGTCCCACAAAAACGATTAGAATAATAGGTGCTTACATATTCCCAGCATTATTCTCATAAAAATAAATATTTAATTCAAAAATATTTTATATTAACTTATCCTGCACTGTGTGAAGAGTCATCAATTGACATAAAATTGTAGCTCACGACAAAATGTTTAAAACTTTAAAGTTTAGTGCCCGAAAAGAGTTCTGACATCGTACGATAATGAGAGTGACATCACTGAAAAACGCGTGTGAGCGACCGGGGTGGCGGCGCAGGCGCAGGCGCGGCGGCGTGCCGGGCGCCGCGCTGCGAAAGCAGCTAAGCATTTAAAAAGTAAACTCGTCAGCATTTTCAAGTACACTTGTAGCAGTTGGGTTCGAGTGACTTACGTGACCTAAGAAAATCTTATTTAAAAAACCACTACAAATAGATACGTACATATTCCCAGCATCAGACTCATAAAAATATTTTATAATTAAAAAAATAAAATAATAAGAATTAAATTTAAACTTGGCCACATTCTGAACTTCAATTTCAGTTTTTCATTTTATAACCAACATTCTAAAGTTCAGAAAATTCAAAGAAAAATCACACGGAAATGCTAATCTACAAGATTTATGAACCAAAAAATTGTATTATTGTGTCTCACTCGAACCCCGAAATTTTTTGTTAACTTTTATTCTACAACTTTTTAATTCATGAAAACAGCGAAAGTGAAATCACGTTACGATTCCGACATGAAATCAGAAAATTCTAGAAGTCCTGAATGAAAACTTCATATGAATGGTGTAGCATTCGAGGAATTGTGGTAAAAAATTAACGCTGACATTTGTACAAGTAGAAAAACATTTTAAAAATTACTTACAAGTCACATGAAATGCATTTGAAGAAAAATTTGACGAAACCCGCCGCGCACTCGCCTACGTTCATGAAACTTCGCCTGATTCTTTTATGAAGTTCGCCATTTTTAATGGGATTCTCACTCAATACTTGATAAGCGACGACGCACGTCGCCATCGCGAGCAGAAACAACACAAAGTGTAACTTATTCATCTTCACTGATTGAATATTGCTCGACCGAATAATACTTAGCGTCCGACTGCGGCGGAGGTGTGGCGCGGTATGAGCTTGTGAGCAGGCACTGCGGCTGCGCTAGTGTTACCAACTCTCAAAGATATTTACCCCTAAAGTTTGTGTCAAAAACCCCTAAAATCGCCTTAATTATAGAGTTATCCCCCTAAAAAAATTATAAATAACACAATACAAACCAAAATCGAAATAACAATCGTCGTAAGAATATTCTTAACCTACTTTTTTGGCGATATCCTATCTGATATAAGCTAATGTCAAACATAAGTTCAATAATAATAATAATTCCAGCCTGTTACTGTCTCACTGCTGGGCAAAGGCCTCTTCTCATACAGAGAAGGCACGCGCATTGATCACCACGCTTGCTCAAGACGGGTTGGCGATTTCAGACTTATATTAATTATAAGTCCAGGTTTCTTCACGATGTTTTCCTTCACCGATGTCTGTGATGTCCAAGATAAACTTAGAAAGTACATATGAATTGAAAAAGTCAAATTGAAACATACGTTTATATACTAGATATAGACTATAAATCATTCGAATTACGTACTAGATGTCGTTATAAGTCACTAGGTCAAGAAAAAAAAATTAATATTATCAATTTAAAAATATTGAAGAGTCAAAAAAATCCCTGAAAATACCCCTAAAATTTTCAGGCCCCTAAAAAAATCCCATTTCACTTTTTTACCCCCTAAATCTGGGGGAAAACCCCTAAGTTGGCAACCGTGGGCTGCGCTAGACGGACGATTTTAGATAGCGCCATATTCAACCAATTAGAAGCCAGTCGGTGTTGTCAGGACAGATACATAATATTCGCTCGTTTGTATGCGTTCAAATTAATTATGCATTTATTACTGAGATTAATTCATTGTTTTCCTCGCAATTGAAACTAAATTAAAACAATCATTTGACTATCTATTTAACAGTTTTGAATCATGAAAGATAACTATAAAGTAAAATTGATACTTAGGGAACTTCTAAGGACCTTTACTCCATAATTTCATGATACAATGAACGCATTTATTTGATTTAATTCGTTAGCAACACTTCTAAGAAAATATACAAAGTAAGTACTATAATTGGGATTCCCAATAGATCTTTGCAGTTTTGTAGTGATTTTTTCAAAATTGATTGAAAACAACGTGAAAAGTTTAAACTAGACCTCTATTTATAACCATTATGAATATCGGTGTCGTTTCTAATCACGAGCATAACATAACCAATGGATCACACTTGATAAGATGAACTCGCAAAACCACAATGGCGTTTCTTGAAAATGCACTTACATACAGTACGGTATGAGGTAAAAATCAACGTGAAAAATAATACAAATATTCATGAAAGTGTCTCAACATGCGCGGTTACAGCTGTATTTTCAGATTTTCGCTTTTGTTTACCAGAAACAAACAATTCGATATTTGAAAACATCAATTACGATGTCATTATTTCATCCGCTGAAGTGGATTTCCCTCATTATTGTTTAATAAAACGCCATCTATCGAATACATCAAGTATCACGTTGTTTAGCGAATATTCATTGATTTTACTGAGCTTCTGTAGGTGGCATTACGTGCATGCCTATAGCTGAGTTCAGCTTCCCTTATTATTGTTATACTCTTTGAGTTCAGCTTTGCTCTTTCAGCGTTTTACAACTTGGTGCCCTGCGATGATCGTCACTTTACCTAGCCAGAGGGTTTACCGTTTGTTGATCGGCGGTTTCGACGTGCTTTTTGAAGACTTTATGTTTAACGATAATCAACAATGTGACAAGCAAGGAGTTGGTTTAAAAGAAATAGCGCCATTTTCTAGCAATGTGCTAAGTACTATGGGGACCGGTATCAAGGAAAATACGTTTTGAAATTGAAATAAATATTTTTTGGTGTTTCAAACACTTTTTATATACGGGGTGTAAACAGACCCTTCACGAAGCCGTTCACCAAGCATTCTGTACATCAAACTTAGTAACCCTACACAAAAATTATTGCTGGGAAACGACTTTTTTTTTGGGTTGAAAAATAACCTTTTACGGTTTTACGGTCAATGTAACGCATTCAAAACGTTGTGCTTATAGATGCATTGAATAGTAAACGGGTCATGGAGGTATTTAACGTAAAGTTATAACATTAAAAATTAGTCTTTAAACATTTTTTTTTGAAAAAGTCTGAACTTTGAACCCGAATAACTCCGTAACTAGAAGGTTCCCAGGTATGGTCTAGAACAAAAAAGTGATCGCAATAGCGGGGAGAACAAGTGCCTTTCGGCTTTGTTAAGGGTCTATTTGAACCCTTTATACATCTTGAGGCCTACTATCGGCCTTCTAGACACAGCCTCCTTGGTCTATTTTCCATGATTGTTTAGTTATAAAGTGTTTATCTGCTTATTAAATAAATGCCAGTAACTTCAGACCGTGGATGCTTACATCTCTATATATCTGCAGTAATTAGAGTATACGTCAAATGTTTTAGAGGATATCGACGACTACAGACACACGACGATGATTCGATCCCGGAATTCTTTTTGCACGGGACTTGAGAAATGTAAGGAAGCCATTATAACTATAACAGTTAAGCTTTGTTTACTCACCTAGAGAAAAAATAACAAAAGTTTAAAACGTGTCTCCGAAACAGCAAGCGTCGTCATCATTGTTATAATAATTTTATTGTAACTTTGAACTTTAATAACATTCTTTTAAGCTTCCTTTCTACATTTTCAGACGACTTTCCTGATATGACCTTGCATTCATGTTCACTGTCATTGCACCGCGCATGCGCTGGTCTTGTAGAGACGTTGTCAAGTCTCCGGTGATCTCATTCAACTGAAACTCATGCTGTTCAAACTTCGGTACTTTCACAGCAGTAACGCAACTACAACAACCAACCTTATTGTAATGAGAATAAAGATCACCTTAACAGTTTTATGTTAACGAGAACTAGGCTCACTGTCATTTTCACAGCGATGCCTAATCAAAACTAAACGTGACGTCACGATACAGCGTTATGATAGAAATGAGTGTCTCTTTCTCCGTAGAAAGGATTAAGAAGCCATATCTGTACCTTGTTCTTAAATGCTTTGCACTAGACAATCTCAATCAATCTTCTCCTTCTTGAGTGGCCGGTGTTCTTGATCAGTTGGTTGATGGCTCATTGGGTGGCCAAATGAAAAGCAGCATTATTGGGCTGCTAGCGTTGATTATGGCCTTAAAAGAGCAGTTGTATGGTCACTTAGGACGTTGGAATATTCAATAATATAAATGAGTCTCATATCGTATTTATTTGACGATTCGATTTGAGCCGCTCGGGTCGATCTTCAGGTTAAGACGCGCTTGCCTAGGTTGGTCCGTGAATGGGTGACCGCCCGTTACATTCCTCCGTACCTCGGAAAGCACGTTAAGTCGTTGGTTCCGGCTGTCAACTGTAAATCTGTCAGTCGTTACAGTAGTCAGTGGCCCGAAAGTCTGATAACCAGTTTTATCAAGGGGTATTACGTATTACCCAGTAATGACTGGGTTATGGAGGTCAGATAGGCAGTAGCTCCATGTAAAATATTGGTATTCCGCTGCATCTGGTGAGACTGGAAACTGACCCCAACGTAGATGGGAAAACGCTAGGCAGATGATGATGATGATGATTTCGTATGTCTTTCTAAGAAAGTGAATGACAATTGTAGAGGGCACGCATGTCGTGTGCGCGTCTCTTCGACTTCTAGAAGGTTCCATGCTGGTGTTATGTTATACTTCGTCGAGTGCATAAGTACGTGTGACAAGGACAACAAAATATCAAGATTACGGTCAGATCGGTACGAACGGATAGCGGTCTTGCTGCAGACACGGGACAATGACGTATATTACAGTAAAGTATCTGTCTATGTCCCACGTCCGGAGCTGTGTCCGCAATTGGTCCGTACCGGTTTGACCAAACCTATCTATACTATATATAATATTATAAAGCTGCAGTGTTTGTTTGTTTGTTTGTTTGAACGCGCTAATCTCTGGAACTACTGGTCCGATTTGAATGATTCTTTCAGTGTTGGGTAGTCCATTTATCGAGGAAGGCTATATGCTATATATCATCACGCTACGACCAATAAGAGCGTAGCAGCAATGAAAAATGTTGCAAAAACGGGGAAAATTGTATTTTTAATAACTTGACGCGGACGAAGGTCGCGGGGAACAGCTAGTACTAGATAAGGTGGCACATTGTTTCAATGGTGTGACTTGTTATCCTGACCTACGCGAAGGTGTGGGGAAACGCGGGCGCTTTTTAAACAGGAGTTATTAATAAACATAGCCTTGAGTATATAACATGTGTGTTAGGTAAATGACCGCGTAGCAGATATTTCAGAGGAAAATTGTACAATATTGTATAACAAGTTTCTGTGATATCAAGGTCAAATACCTTTGATATTCTATTACTGATACGGTTCCTGTTTCTTATTTAGATTATAATACACATAATTATGTAGATAGGACAATCAACTTTTTAACCCTTTATTGGTATGGTATGACTTTTTAGTCGTCTTACAAAGGTGGACCACTCAACGTGCCCGACATAAAATTAGTTTTTTTACCTACCGTAATAGGTACAAAGAAAAATAAATAAACATTAGAAAAAATTATGAAACATCTGTTAATGATGTTTACGTGTCAAACGGGAGAAAATACCTACCCAGCGCTCGAGTCCAGTAGATTATCGCTCACAACAGAGTGTTTTAACTACGTCATGCGTCATAAAATTGAATAATATTTTTATTTTTAAATTATTAAAATCTCATAAATACCATTTTTTTTTATGATTTCGTAGTAGTCATTGGATACATGAAGTGGGCTGCCGTTGTAAGACGACTAAAAAGTCACGGTGTATAATAAAGCAGAGTATTTATACTATACTATACATCTACTGTTTACTATCCACTATCATTAGCAATATCTATTGTCACACGAAAGACGTCCAATATTGGAAATAGGCCTCCCCAAACCGTCGCCATATCGCCCGAATCCATGCTAGCAACACGAAGCACCTTATAATATGAATGAAATCGACAGCATACCGTCCAGTGCTTTGACCTCTACATATCGTAGATATCGTGACCATGACATAATAAATTTTGACCCGCGCGTAGCTTCGTAGCAAGCGCTACGGCGTAGCTCTATAAATACGGGTGACGCAATCGGCCCCCGCGTCACTTGACGCGTCGAGAACGACTTCGACCGAACTCATTCACATTCATCGTTGACGTTTAACTTTTAAAACTCCTCTCTGGCACCACTTTTTTAAAATACCTTTTTACCCGACTGACCTAACGGGAGGGTAATGTTTTTGAAAATTTCTTACATAACTATTGGCAGTACTAACAATGCTGCATAGTCAAGTGTGACGTGAGGTGACTGTACTTTCCAGTTTTTTTTAATTCGTGAGCGAAAACAAATAGTATTATACTTAAAATAAACGGAAATAGCTTAACATTAAGTTTAAAAGTTGGTCGGTATGCAACCGCAGATTGTAAATTAAATAAAATTCAATGTATAATTATTACAGCAATTAACCTATTGTATGACTTTCCTCATTATGCATGGATTTATTTGTAATACATTTCACAGCATCTACCTGCCCATCGTATGATAAATGATATCCATACTAATATTGTACTAATGTATTTATATCTGTCTGTTAACTTTTCACGCCCTGACTGAGTAAGGACAAAGGTTTCTTTTTATTCCGACACGCGACAGTACGTTCAATCAGCCTATCTCAGTCCAGTTCTGGATATTGTATTGTATTGTATTGTGGAGTGTGTGAAATTTGAGGACAAGTAGGAAAATCGATCCATTGAAAATCCTGATGATCCTACCCAGCTCCTCGAGAAAGCCAGCAAATCCGTGGTGTTACTGACCATCTCGCGGAGATGTCTGGCTTACCGAAGTACTTTGTCCTGTCCGAGGCAACCTCTGGGCTGTTAAGAAACACGTGGGCTACTGTCTTGTCTTCCTCCATGTAGGCTCGGAGTTCTGGACATAGGCCTCTCCGCCACCGTTTTACGATCATCAGACCAATTTGAAGGCTATGGTTCGTTCCTGTGTGATGATTTAAGGCAAAAGCAAATTCATAAATAAGTAACGAGATGGTTATGCGGCGTGCATGGTTATCATCCAGCGACATAGACTGGAAGATACCCCACCGCACAGTATGAAACAAAGAAATAAATACTGGCATTTTATCAGCGAGCTGGCAACGTCGCGTATGAAGCCTAGAAGCGCGGCGTGGTGTGGTCGCCGTGCGCTTTATCGCGACGATAGTCTCGTCGCTCTATCAAACTCTCGCCGCGATGATATCACCTTGAGCTTGACGACCGACGGGGCTGTTGCTGTGATTCTTTCAACTCGTGGAAACATCGCCTTAGTAGGTAGCAGAAGTTGTGTTAAAAGCAAATTTTCTCTCTGGCAAGTTCTTTTCACAGATATTTTACTATTTTAATTTCTAAATATCTTAATTTAAGGCAAAATATTACTAATTGTTGAGAAGTTCTCTCATGAAGAGCGGATCCTGCCTACAGGATGAGGTCACGTCCATCACAAAAATATACAGGGTGTAAACGGACCCTTCACGAAGCCGTCAACCAAGCATTCTGTACATCAAACTAAGTAACTTTACGCAAACAATTTTGCTGGGAAACGACTTTTTTTTTGGGGTCAAAAATCACGTTTGACGATAAGACTCAATATAACGCACTCAGAACATGGTGCTGATGGTAATAGTAAGGGGGTCTTGGAGTTGTTTAAAGTAAAAATCTTACATTTAAAAACATGTAATTTAAAAAAAAACTTGTGATAAAGTGGGAACTTTGACCCTCAACATCTCCGTAACTAGAAGGTTCCCAGGTATGGTCTAGAACAAAAAAATGATCGCAATGACGGGGAGAATCAGTGCTTTTCGGCTTCGTTGAGGGTCTTTTTACACCCTTTATAGGCATCCACTAGCCAAAGGTGTGTGAAAAATTTAACACCACGCAACACGATTTCATTACAGGCAGGCAGACGAGTCCACTTCGTGAGATCGACAAACTAGTGCGATTAATGCTTGCTAAGCGGCTTATAAAGAATCCTTTACAGCCTGTGTAGGCAGCAGTGTTGCACAAGCATTTGTCGCACTAGCGTGATCTTCTTCTTCGTATCGCTGGCACGACAGACTTTAAATTTTGTTAGCCCAAAACATCGCCACTTCCACCGCGTCGTCGGTGGCAGCGCAAAGGTCACTTCGGCTGCATGTTTTTGGGCTAAGAGGGCAGGTGGAGCATAGTGTGATGTCGAGCTTCAGTTGGTCGCACTTGTGTGCATTCCAACTATGGTGAGTCGCAGTTTAGTTTTTTCGTACAAGAATCGCACGTCCGTTTGACAACGTCACGTAGTGCGTTCCATACAGATACCGAGACGGGTGGCTCTAAATAAAAACTTGTAAAAACTTGTAAATAAAAGTACATTTATGTCATTTGTTTATCTTAAAATAATATTATTTCATTCATTCATTACAGTTTAAACGAGCATTTCAATGATAAGTACGTAAACAAGAATAGATTATACAAAACAAATTGATTCAATCGAAAAAAACTAAATAAAATAAATTACATATAAATTACTGTTGTTAAGTGCCCAACTACCCATTTAAGTGTGAAAGCCTCCTCCATCCTTTCTCCATTCCTCCCTGTCTTGGGTTATTTCAGTCCAGATGGAGCTGGTCATGGTCACAATATTGTCGCACCACAGGTGCCTTGCTCCACCTCGAGTGCGTACTACATCGCGAGTGTAACACTGGGGATGGTCTCATGGTGGCACTGATGTATATCTTGTCAAATAGGCTGTGATCATACCGTGCGATAAATCAGACATAAGCACAACAAAAATAAAATGGTAGCCGTCATTGTTGGAAGTGAGGATGTGGTCTCAACTCTGCTGACTAGCACTGGGGCAGGACGTGATGTCATTGTAGGGTTTGGCGTGCTCGAAGACTGGGATGTTGATGTAGGAGGTGGTGTCAGGTGAGGACGTTTAGTTGTTCCAGGACTCGACTTCGTTTGAGGGTGCGGTGTATAGTCAACACCCGACATTGTTCCAGGATGCACCGGTCTAGTATGCCCCGGTGTCTGTCCAGGTTGCGGCGTCGTGTTCTCGACTTCGGACTCCGTTGTAATCTTGTCGTAGTCATCTGCTTTAATTTCATTATACCTGCAAAGAACATAGCAATAAATTAATAAAAATACTCAGAATATTATCAATACAATTATTTATTTTCGAAATAGCTCTCGTGGATCTGTCCCAGCGACGCATAAGGTCACGTAGGTCAAAAGTGTGATATGTAGGTAATGAACTTGTTATCATGCGCACACGGCATGCGTTTCACAAAGAACGGACGAGCAATGCTCAATGCGCTTTGATAATTTCAGAATTACAATCCGAAAATTGTTGAAAGGAATTAATATTCATTACTTCGGGAATGTTGATGTTATAAAAAGTCCGTATGATCAACAATGTAAATAATTTGAACGCAAGAAATTTTGCTAAAGGTGAGTCACACGCAATAAGACTGCGGGTGTTCACGATGATTTGTTTAAATAATTTAGTTGAAAGCTTGAAGGCCACATATATGTATCAAGGCATATATCACCCGTGACGTCATGAAACAGTGGCCTGAAGCTTCACCAAAACTCCGTACAAGGGATGTGTATGAACGAGTTCATATGAAATGTACGCATCGATATTTTTTTTTTTTTTTCTTTTTTTTTTTATAGATATGTGTGGATAGACCTTTAGAATGAAACTGGAAAATACGTCGACACCTGCATCAAAGCTGTTACAGAGATAATAACTCCAAAAGTTTAAATTGAACACGATATTTTTATAACGACAAATAAATAAGACAATACGTCGATATACTAAATGAAGTAACCTCAAAGCCGATTGCATCATTATAGCCAGGCTATCACCTACGATTCCACATTCACAGTGTGTGTCTCCGAACGGCCTAAAGGACAGCACTACTCACAATTGAAAGAGTTCAACAAAAAAAAAATACCCTTCACTGAGTGAATTACAAAAATTGTAGCACATACAAAATGTGTAAGCTTTTAGCTGAGCGCTGAAAAAGTTGTTCATGTATCGTACGATAGCGAGTACACGAGTGACGTCACTGGGAAGGTCGCGCGAGGGACCGACGCGGGCGCAGGCCCGACGCGCTTACGAGACTCTCGTCAGAGCGCCACGCCCGCGCCTGCCGAGAGATTTGGAAAATATATGATGCAACTACAAAGTTGCACAATAATTATATTTCATTGCTTTGTGGATTGCAGCATTTGAAAAGTAATCACATTTTTACATTGCACTTGTAACTGTAGTTTAAAAATCTTCACTTTGTCAACGTATTTAGTCTCTAGTTAACGGCAATGTAAAGATCACATGTCATGTGATTGATAGTGAACAATATTTGTCAAACGACAAAATAATTTAACTGACTCGAAGCCCACAAAAGTAACTGATCTGATTTTATTACACATCATTTAAATTAAATAAATCAGCGTTCACGATAAAACTTGTGTATAACTGAAAACAATTTTACGACTTCTCAAAGTTCTGAATGAAATATATAATTTGAATGATGTAACAGTTAGTGAAAATTGGTACAAAATCAACACAGTACAAGTAGGAAACAATCTAAAAAATACTTACAAGTCCCACAAAACGCATCCAAAGGAAAGTTTGATGAAACCTTCAGGGCACTCTCCCGTTTTCACGAAAATATGTCGCCTGATTACTTTATGAAGTTCTCTATTTCTAATAGGATCATTGCTGAATACTGGATAAGCGACAACGCCCGCCATCATTGCAAAAATAAACGACACCAGTTGTAACTTGTTCATTTTCACTGATTGCATTTTGCACAACGGAATATGGTAAGCGTCCGACTGCAACGGAGTTGGCGCGAAAACTGACATCTAAAGTTTTGCAGGCACTATCAGTGTTGTCATTATAGATAAATAATATCCAGTCGTATGGTGCATTCAATTGATTTAAACCTTTATTGATTTGATTTTTATTTATTGTTTTCCTTGCTATTAAAACTGCGGTTTGGAGTGATTGAAGATAACTTAGTTTAATTTACTTTTAAAATGTGTCTTAGAAAACTTTTAAGAACCCTTTTTTTTTGGGATGGGAAATCATCAAATGACTCCTCCCGCTCTGGGTGGAGTGGGAGGGAGTGTCAGACTCTTACTGACTAAAACCCATCCATGTTCCTTCTTTGCCCTTTGTGTTCAAGGGCGGTATCTCTTTCGAACAGTCCCTCAGCCCCGGCAGGCATCGGCCCTTGCGGGCCCCTTCCTGGTTGCTGACATCTCTTTGAGGCGCGCGTGGAACACGAACGCGCCGTCGACACGGCCTGTCGTCATAAGACGGACGGACGGTAGTTTAGCTTTTAAGAACCCTGACTCCATAATTTTACGAAACATTGAACGCATTTATTTGATTTTGTATGTTAGCAACACTTCAGAGAAAGAAACAAAGTAAGTACCATCATCGAACTCCCAAACTTTGCAGTGATTTTGTTAAGATTTACATAATATAATGATTAAACCTAACTTAAAATGAACCTCTATCTACGATTACAGTAAGATCAATGTCGTTTCTATTTGTGGCGAACTTAAATAACCTCTGAATCGAACTCGAAGAGATGACCTCGGAAAATTACAATGGCGTTTCTTTAGAATACAGATGCACATACGTACGTCAAAATGTGAGTGAAAATATCATAAATATACTCGTGAAAGAGTCCGGACATGCATGGTTGTAGCAGTTTTATACATTTTCGCATTTTTGTTGACCAGAATCAAACAATTATATATTTGACAGCACCAATTACGATGTCATTATCTCATCCGCTTGAAGTGGATTTCCCTCATTATTGTTTAATAAAACGCCATCTATCGAATACACCAAGTATAAACAACGTATGCTTAGCGAATACTCATTGATTTTACTAAGTTTTAGTAGGTGGCATTAGGTGCATGTCTGAAACTGAATGCAGCTTCGCTCTTTCAGCTGTTTACAACTTGCAATGATCGTCACTCTACGTCACCAGAGGGTATAAGTGTTTGTTGATCGGCGGTCTCGGCTTTCTTTTTGAGGACTTTAGTATACAAATTATAAATTATAATGTAATTTTTAACTTTAACTACATTCTTTTAAGCTTTCTTTCTACATTAAATCAGACGAGACTCTTGATAGGACCTTGCTGTCATGTACACTGCGTGTCATGGCGCCGCGCATGCGCTCCTCGTGCAGAGTGGAGAGGTGTGTACAATTTCTGTAAACCTGACGTACACGAAGCTATGAGGAAACGCGGGCACATTGTCCACGGGATTTATTAATATAATTATATAGCCTTGAATATTATAACATGTATGTTAGGTAAATGACCGCGTGACGTTTAAAAGGATAATTGTACAATATTGTATAACATGTTTCTGTATGGATGTCAAGGTCAAATACTTATACAGGGTGTAAACAGACCCTTCACGAAGTCGTCAACCAAGCATTCTGTACATCAGCGGCGACCTCTCGCGCCCGGCCCTGGTTCAGGCCATGGTCCGGAGCGAGAGGGAATGGGAAGCCGTCACCTCCTTCTGCGAAGCAGTCATGCTAGCGAAGGAGGTGGCGGGACGTGAGAGGGAGAGAATCTCTCGTCCCAGCCACCGCGGGCGACGCACCGGGCGTCGGGGGCCACGTGGTGGCTCCCGGCCACCGTAGGCGCGGGCCTGTGGACGGTGAGTAATGGGTTAGCTCACCGTCCGTCCGTCTTATGACGACAGGCTGTGTCGACGGCGCGTTCGTGTTCCACGCGCGCCTCAAAGAGATGTCAGCAACCAGGAAGGGGCCCGCAAGGGCCGATGCCTGCCGGGGCTGCGGGACTGTTCGAAAGAGATACCGTGGCCCTGGAACACAAAGGGCAATGAAGGAATATGGATGGGTTTTAGTCAGTAAGAGTCTGACACTCCCTCCCACTCCACCCAGAACGGGAGAAGTCATTTGATGATTTCCCATCGGTAAAAAAAAAAAAAAAAGCATTCTGTACATCAAACTAAGTAACTTTACGCAAAAAATTATGCTGGGAAACGAAATTTTTTTTTGGGGTCAAAAATCACATTTTACGGTAAAACTCAATATAATGCGCTCAAAACTTATTGCTGATGGATGCCTGGAATAGTAAACGGACCATGGAGGTAATTGGAGTAAAGTTAGAACCTTAAAAAATAGTACCTATTTAAGAAAAAACTTGTGAAAAAAATGGAACTTTGACACCCAATATCTCCGTAACTAGAAGGTTCCCAGGTATGGTCCAGAACAAAAAAATGATTACAATGACGAGGAGAATAAGTGCCTTTCAAAAAGGGTGTAAAAAGACCCTTAACGAAGTAAGGGTCTTTTTACACCCTTTATATATACTTTATAACCGACGCTGTTCTGTTTCCTCTTTAGATTACAATATACATACAGGGTGTAAACGGACTCTTCACGAAGCCGTCCTTGGTGGACGTCTGTACATACATCTAACTAAGTAACTTAACGCAATAATTACTGCTGGGAAACGACTTTTTTTTTGAGGTATAAATCACGTTTTATGGCAAGAATTGATGTAAGGCACTCAAAACATTGTGCTGATGGATGCATTGAATAGTACGGGGGTCGTGGGGGTATTTAAAGTTATATAAAAAAATAACTTGTGAAAAAGTTGGAACTTTGATCCCCGATATCTCAAAAAAAAATAAACACTTAAGGGTACTTTTAAACCCATTATAGAACAGTACACTCTTTCACACTTGTTATTCTTATGGTGTACATAATAAATAAATTTATACTATAGACCTACTCTTTACTATCCACCATCACTAACAACATAAATTATCCGCTGAAAGACGTCCAATGTTGGTCATAGGCCTCCCCAAACCGTCGTCATATCGCCCGAATCCATGCTAGCAACACGAAGCACTTTGTAATATGAATGAAAACGACAGCATACCTTCCAGTGCGTTGACCTCGTGACCGGAACATATCGTAACCATGACATAATACACCTGCGTAGCAAAAGTTCGTAGCAAGCTACGCCGCTACGCCGTAGCTCTATAAATAAAGATGACGCAAGCAGCGCACGCGTCCTCTTATCAATGTCGCCAGGCACTGTGGTGTTTATTACTTACTTTTAATTAAGTAACGATTAATGTCTGCTTAATTAGTGTATGATTAAGGTGCATGGATACCGCGCCGCTGCCGCACCGCCGGAGCATACAGTACAAAGAAACAAATACTGGCGGTGTGTCGGCGAGCGTACATCGTCGCCCTGAGCCGAATAGTTTCATCATCATACCAGCCCGTAATCACCCACTGCTGGATATAGGCCTCCCCTTTTTTCTGCCACACTTCCCGGTTCTGTGCGTCCCTTATCCAGGTGTTTCCCGCGACTTTGACGATATCGTCGACCCAACGAGCTTAAGGATGGCCCTGGTTTCTTTGGCTGATACGCAATAGTTTAGGTAGGTATAATAACCCAATATTAAGATGACGAACCATTTACTTACTTCTGATTTAAGATCTGTTCGACACGTTTGTGACTAAAAATTTAACATCAGGGGGAATCCGCTACACACACAAACATGAAACCTGCTTAGACTGTTAGCAATATATTACACATTGCAGACTCACTCATACATAACACACACATTAATAATATATAATTTATTTGTGTCATGATTCAATTTCCAACACAAACTTACCTCATTATTACAATACAAATATAGGTAAAACGTTTCTGAGTAATAATAAGTATAATCAACGTAATTCCTTTTGTGTACAGATTTAATTAACTTTGACATAAATTGTTTTATTATCGCAAGTAGATTCTAGATTTATAATTAACGTTGTTCTTACCGTATTTGTGTTTGTGCAGCCACCATTATGCTGATATAGTGCTGCACAGTGATCTCGGCGCGTAGGTACCCGTAGTTGAAAGTTGAAACTATACCCACCATTTTGTTTTTTTTCGGTGTTATTTCCACAGACTATAAAGGGTGTAAAAATACCCTTAACGAAGCCGAAAGGCATGTTCTCCCGTCATTGCGATAATATTTTTGTTCTGAACCATACCTGGGAACCTTCTAGTTACGGAGATATTGGAGGTCAAAGTTCCAATTGTCTCACAAGTTTTTTTTAATATACCACTTTTAAAGATTTTAACTTTACTTTAATGAACTCCATGACCCGTTTACTATTCAAAGCATCAATCAATACTAAGTTTTGAATGCGTTACATTGAGTTTTACCGTAAAACATGATTTTTCACCCAAAAAAAACTCGTTTCCCAGCAATAATTTTTGCGTAGAGTTACTTAGTTTGATGTACAGAATGCTTGGTTGACGGCTTCGTGAAGGGTTCATTTACACCATGTTTATATACGCTGCACTTTAAACTCATAAACCTTGCTTTCCTGCATCCATCGGAACCCTGTGACCTTCAGTAGGTCGGGGGCACTCATCAATGACTCAATGTGTCAGTTACATTGGTAAGTACTTCGATCCAGCGGGAACCGACCGCAGCCGTTAATGAGAGTTTCATATAAAGTTTAGCTTTATAGAACGTTGCCTTTGTTTTGTGACTCATACTTGGTAGTCTTTTACTAAAGTACCTTATTTTTTTCGGATGGGAAATCATCAAATGCCCCCTCCCGCTCGGGGTGGAGTGGAAGGGAGCGACAGACTCGTACTGACTAAAACCCATCCATGTTCCTTCTTTGCCCTTTGTGTTCCAGGGCCGCGATATCTCTTTCGAACAGACCCGCAGCCCTACTAAAGTACCTCGATGCCGTATTTACGCACGGTTACCGGCTATTTGAGCGCGCGGTGTAAATGTGATGTTAATACGAGCGATTTTTGAATAAAAAATACAACTCTCTTCTAGTACTTTGATTTTTTTTTTTTGCGACAAACAAAATCGTATCACTTACATACATTAATTCTTAAAATCAATAAGGTTATTACAAACTAGTATTTTTCAATTTTAAAATCGTTCGTTTATACGTTATGTTTACACCGCGCACTCTTGCTAGCATCACAGGCTTTGGTCGTGGAACTGAGAAAAACATTTGACGCAAGTAACTTGGTTGGTGTCTACCATAATCGTATGCAGGCTAAGCCGCGGGAATACGCTATTATAGTAATAAAAACTACGTCATTATTAGCGTATAACTATGACATCCGCAAACAGGAATATTCATAAATTATCCTCAAATCAGCTGTCGAAGCGGTCATTTACCCATTATCACTTATCAGTCGTAATAATACTTAACTATATGTTTATAAATAACTCAGTTGATGGCGTGTTATCGTGGACATAGCGCATGTTTCCGTGTAACTGTGTGTAGGTCAGGGCGAGCTATCGAGGGCCTGTGAACGGTTAGTAATGGGCTACCTCGCCGTCCGTCCGTCTTATGAAAACAGGCCGTGTCGACGGCACGTACGTGTTCCACGCACGCCTCAAATAGATGTCAGAAAAAAGGAAGGGGTCTGCAAAGGCCGATGCCTGCCGGGGCTGCGGGACTGTTCGAAACAGATACCGCGGCCCTGGAACACAAATGGCAAAGAAGGAACATGGATGGGTTTTAGTCAGTAAAACTCTGACACTCCCTTCCACTCCGGCCAGAGCGGGGGGAGGGTCATTTGATGATTTCCCATCGAAAAAAAAAGGGTGAGCTAGCGATAGATCTAAATTGACTATTGAAAGCAGTGATGGATCAGTGCCAATGGCCCCAACTTCCAAGATGTAGGTTCGAACCCAGATAAGCGCTTTACTTTGTATAATAATGTCGAAGGAAAACATTTCGGAGAAACCGGTATCTGTGGATCCAGAAATCCGAAGAATTGTATCATCTATCGATTCCTAGCACTGGGCCCGCGTGGTTTATTATAGCTCATTCCTTCTCATAGAGACGAACCCTCTGTCCCAGCAGTGGGAACGGTAGGTATACGCTAATTATGTGTAAGTGACCGTGAGCATCATTTCATCATTTATGATCTGCATGTTGATCCCCATAATCAAGAACTCTATAAGCAGTGATAGTCCAGTGGTGTGACAGTCGAACTGACAAGTCATAGGTCTCCAGTTCGAATCCAAAACATGCACCTCTGATTTTTCGAATTCATGTTCGTATTGTATAATTATCACTTGCTTCGGTGAAGGAAAACATCGTGAGGAAAACAGCAAGCCTGAGAGATATTTCTCGACGGCGCATGTTAAGCCAAGTCAGAGGCCCATGGGCAGCATAAAAACTCTGACACCAGGTTAGGCACTAACCACACGAGAAAGAAAGATCAAGACCTCTCTAAGTCTAGCCGCAATCACAACGCAGCGACAATCGATCTTAAAGATTTAAATAATACAGATTTTTGACAGATTCGGAAACTGTTCACAGGGGTATTCCTCAAAGCGCAAATATTTTTAAGCGCAACCAACTAAGCGCAACTAAATTATTCCTCGAAGCGCAACCATTAGTTGCGCTCACAAATTCAAATTAAAATGTAAGTTTATTCCTCAAAGTGCAACCATGATGAAAAATATCGTTAATGAATCCATCATACCCATCTCTATTTTTCATTTTTCATTTGAATTTATGAGCGCAACTAATGGTTGCGCTTCGAGGAATAATTTAGTTGTGCTTAGTTGGTTGCGCTTAAAAATAGTTGCGCTTTGAGGAATAACCCAGTTCCCACCTATTAAAGCACAACACCTGTTATCCCTGGAGGATTCGGCAGAGTTGTGATCTATAGTGGATCCACATTCCGCCAGTTATCAGTAACTCCCATGTTAATACGGCCGAGCCCATTGCCATCAACCGGGCCTAAATTCTGACTCTGGGCTACTACTGAGATATTCAATGCGAGCATTCTTAAAACCATCGCATTTAAATGTGTATTTTGATGACCTTTATAAATTATTAATTAATTATAAATTATCTATTTGTGAATACTTGTAATTGGCCATATTGTTGTTATTAACGAAACTATTGTGTCTGTCTAGCTGTAAGATTTATGGAAATAATAAAATAAAATAAAATAAATGGTTTGATTTCTTCTTAGAATACTACAGTTCTAGATATTATATCTTATACTAGCTTTTGCCCGCGGCTTCGCTCGCGTGGAGTGCAATAATTGTCCCACGAGAACATACTATCGAGATAAAAAGTATCCTATGTGTTAATCCAGGCTATAAACTATCTGTGTGCCAAAATTCATCCAAATCCGTTTAGCAGTTTTTGCGTGAAAGAGGATCAAACATCCATCCATCCATCCATTCTCAGAAACTTTCACATTAATAATATTAACAGGAAGTAGGATTTCAGAGACTGAATTTTCATTACTTAACACGTACAGTCACGAGCACCAATATGTATACACTTCCCTAAATTCAAAAGCAATTTTTGCAAGAAATAACGATTGTAAATTCGATATAGGATTTTTTTCATAAAATTATGAGTTCTAAAATACTATGTTCGTAACAACATGAAATTTTAATCAGAATAGTAACAGAAAAACACTTTTTAAAAGTGTTTACATATTTTTGCTCGTGACTACGTTTCAAAAACAGAGGGATAGCATGACGTCATGGCTTGGTTCATATCAGTATCTTCATCTCGCTCACACTCGCGGTACGTAGTTATACATAGCTTTGAACGCTTCGTGAAGAGGGCGGGGCTTCATTATGACGCGATTGCGTGTTGCTGTCTTATGTACGTTTACATAGCACGAAAGAGCCACGAAAGTTATGAAGATATGTTGTAAGGTACAGAATTAAAAGATTTTGATTCATTTGTTAGTATTAATATAATGTATACTGTTATGTGATATTAGATTATATATAACACTGACACTGCAATAATTTTAGCTTTAAGTTATGTTGCTGCGCCCTAACAGGGTCATGTACTCACTAGTTTTAAGCCTAGCGTGTGAAATTGGTTGTGTACATTGTGCATTAAATAAATAAATAAATAATAACGTAGAATAGTTGTAATAATACTATTTTAATAATGCTTACAATGCACAATTAAATATCTTTTATATCAATATTATACACGTTCATTAAAATGCCATTTATTTTTCGTCAAAAAGTATTTAAAATTAAGTCTTACCTACACAATTTAGATTTCATTTTGGTAAGTTTAAATATCATTTAAGCTAGATTAAATTAAATAGGAAATACATTACATTACTTAAATTAGGAAATACATTATTAAATACTCTTGCTTTCATCAATCCCCGGAATATGAGTGATTTTTCAACCGGAATATAAATAAATATCTATAAAAGTAAATAAAATTTAAGTGTCTGTTTAGAACATCAAAATAACAGCTTTTTACTGAATGCATTTGAAAGCATAATATGTACTTATTACAAAAATACATTTATTTCAATTTTTGTCTGAAAAGGCTAGTCCGATTTTGACGACATTTTCACGGTAGATAGCTAATGTTATGAGGTTTAACTTAGGCTACTTTTATTTTGAGTCAAGGCAGTAATATTGGGCCATTAGAATTTATTTTATTTGTTAACGATCTGCCTACAGTCGTGAAAGAGGCGAAGTGTCTACTGTTTGCAGATGACTTGAAGTTGTACCTAAATGTTGAAGAGACTGCTGATTGTAATCGGCTCCAGTCGGATATCAACAATGTGGTACAATGGAGCAAGTCTAACAAGCTGCTTTTTAACGTGGATAAGTGTTGCATAATGAGCTACACCCGCGCGCGTGCTCCTCTGGGACATCAATACGACATGGATAGGGTAGTCATACCGCGTGTCAGGCAGGTACGAGATCTGGGCGTGCAGATGGTCTCTGATCTGACTTTTCGCAAACACATAGTGGAGGTGTGCGGTAGGGCTTTCAAGAATCTTGGTTTCATCTTAAGACAGTGTAAGGATTTTACTGATACTGCTGCTGTTAAGGTTTTATATAATGCACTTGTGAGAAGTCACCTGGAAACAAATGCATTCATTTGGAATCCACATGAAGCCAAATACAGCCTCATGTTGGAAAAAATGCAGAATAAATTCTGTAGATTTCTCTACCTTAAGCAGTATGGAGTTTATCCTTTTTATCCCCTGATGTACCCAAGTCTGTTCGTCCTGGGCATGGTCGGGTACACCAGACTGGCAGTAAGAAGGGACGTGGCACTAGTCAAGTACGTGGCGAGCGTACTGCTAGGGTTGCTGCATCACCCCGAAGTGCTGGCTGCGTTGCGGCTGCGCGCGCCGGTTGGGTGCGTGGGAGCGCGTCGCCGGCCCGCACTGTTAGACGTGCCAGCGGCTAGGACTAACCTGCTCAAGTTTACCCCTATGTCGCGAGCCGCACGTATTATTAATATTATAACGGTATCGGAAGATATATTTGGGCAAAACCTGCCGACATTTGTTCAAAAGGCACAAATGGAAATTGAAAAAGGTATGCAACTATAAACTTGGTCATGTTTAACTATAGCTATTAATATTTTACTGGGTGTGATTTTACTTTTTTTTTTTTCTATATTGTTTTATTTTAATATGTCTTATAGCATCGTATTGGACTTGGTCTGTAATGTTGCTATAATTAGTTGTAAATAAATAAATAAATAATAAAAATAAATTTTAGAATAAGAATTAGGGTACACGCAAAATAATTTAAACCCTTAAAATTAAAAAAAAATCCGATTTAAAAAGGGAAATAATATTTTTTTAATAATAATTTCACTCGAACAAAGGTCGCGGGAAACAGCTAGTAACGCAATAAAAGACTAAATAGGTAACATTATATAATACTAGAATCTTAATTTTTGTTTTCCATGTTTTTTTTTAAATTTCGGGATTCGTCCCATAGAAAAAGTGGTTTATTAAATATTGATCATTACAACCCTTAAGATGATAAGGGTAAACCAAAATTAAACATGTATAGTAGTTATCACATACTTAATTTAGAAACAAGAAAGGCAAGACAGGCAAATGCATATTTCTAGGATATGATTGGTTAATACAGGGGTTCCCAAACTTTTTCAGTTCGCGACGCAATTACAGGTTTAATATTTTGCCTCGGCGCCCTAGCTAGTCGAAAAAACAGAGTTTTTATAATAGTGTTGACCCACAAGAATGCATTTGAAAACTCTACCAAATCGGAACACGTAAACCTTGTTTTAAGGCTGCTGTCGTAAGAATTCAATGAGACTTTCTTCTTCTAAGGATTTAATTCGAATACTTAAGATTACTATTCGTAAACAGAAGCGCCTCTCGGCGACGCCCCTCTTTAGTCTCTACGGCGCACCAGGGCGTCGCGGCGCACAGTTTGGGAAGCACTGGGTTAATAGACATAATTTAAACGGAGATTCAGACAAGTCCTTTCTTTAAGATTCTTTATAGAAGTTACACAAAACACAACTTAAATACTGCTTAAAAAAAGTACAATGAAGTAGCTTTGAAATTGTATTCATTATAAATGAATCAAATTTAAAATCACATGTAATATTAGTTTTAAGTTAGAGTATTAATTTTTACGACGGAACATGATAATAATTACACTTAATCTAATTATAGGCCTATTCTTACTACGATTTGACTTATGGAATGCTATTTACGAACTCACAAGAAAGGATGATCCCAGCGTGATACAAGTGTTAAAAAACTGTCTATTTTTACTAAACCAGACAAAAATCATAACTATAAGTATTTTAAGACTAAGTAGCTACAATACCACTAGTTTAGATAAATAGTTCTAAGACTCTCAGTTGCTTGATTCAAACTCAAACTCAAAGCATTTATTTCAATTAGACCATTACAGGCACGTTTGAATGTCACAAAAAACAAAAAAGCGAAGCTGCAGTCACAGACACAAGGCATAATAACTTGTGAAAGTACTGTAGTTGCCCATTCCAAGGCGTAGATCTCTATGGAGAAGAACGTGCAAGAAACTCCATGGACACTCTTATCAATCAAAATATTGAGAAAAAATCTTGGTTACATCATTCATGTGGAGACTGCATTTATGTGAGAACGATGTATAAATACCTAAGTGTAAGCTAAGAGCGTCCAGAGTAAAAATATATTATTAAATACTTAAGGATTCATCTTATATTGCGGCAGCGTCGGTAAATACAATACATAATACACCTCACATGCACAAATACTCGGCTCGGAACAACAGTTAGCAAGTCAAGCGAGTATTTGTACCTTCACACTTAAAATATTAAATCCGTACCTTGCATGAAATGTTGACATTTTGATTACGTGAAAATTCAGGCAGCCTTTTAAAGTTAAGTTTATTGAATATTTGGAAATTCAATCTGTGCCATGGATGATGAATTATCTGTATTAATTACATTTAAATATCAGTGAAAGTAAGAATTATAAAGGGTGTTACTAGAGCATTAACGTAGCCGAAAGGCACTTGTTCTCCCCGTCATTGCGATCATTTTTCTTCCTGGAGCATACCTGGGAACCCTCTAGTTACGGAGATATTGGAGGTCAAAGTTTCAACTTTTTTTTTAAATACTATTCTTTAAGGTGATAACTTTACTATAAATGCTTCCACGACCTCCGTATTATTCAATGCATCCATCAGCACAATGTTTTGAGTGCGTTACATTGAATTTTACCTTAAAACGTGATTTCTCACCCCAAAAAAAAATGGTTTCCGAGCAATAATTTTTGCGTAGGGTTACTTAGTTTCATGTACAGAATGCTTGGTTGACAGCTTCGTGAAGGGTCCGTTTACACCTTGTATTTTGTAAATTCTCAAATACAATAAAAAATTGTACTTGTCGATTTGTCTACGTATTCATGCTAGGTACGGAACTTAAACTATAAATAAGTAACTATAACAGGCGGAGTCCAATTAAGTAATACGGTATTTGATCAATACCCTGTAATCACTATAGATCGGATAATCGGGTGCTTATATACCTAAACTTCTTCCAACGAAAGAATAATATGGACATTCCTTTTGTAAATAAATAAGTAATCCCGGGTTTCCGGGATTGAACCATTTTGTAAAAATAACTATAACAGACTTAATGAAATTATAGCAGTGGTTATTTTGATTTAGTATCTTTATTTTATTCAAAACCGATGGAATATCAATAAAAAATGAAAATGTAGAATGTGGTCAAGTAGTGGAACTTGATTTATCTATCTAACAGATTAGTGATCGAATCGACTAATTTATTGTATTTTATACGAACAGAAGGCTAAAAATATTACACAGGAATTTCAAACTATTCCGGGATCCGGGATTCTGAAAGGCATGTCCGTATTGTTCTTTCGTGGGAATAAAAGCGAAGTTTAGGTATATTAGCGCCCAATTATCTCATCTATGGTAATAACACTGTCGAGATTCTGTAATCTTCTGTTTGTGTTGATGCTGTGTTGACTTCAGAGATGAAGATGTTGGAGGAAGAAGACATGCTGAGCGGACCCTAAATCCATTTTAATAGGGGCTGGAGGATCAAAGAGAAGTATAATTTATTGTTCCTTTTGCCAACAGGTTCTCATAATCGCGACCAGCATTTCGTCATGCTTCTGATGATGAATGAGAAATGTAGTCAAGTGAAACACTTCATAAATCAGCCGCATGGTTTCCTTGTCCAGCAACGATATTCTGTTAGCCAGGTTAAAGGACATTCAGTGGAACAGTTCTCGTTATGTTGCAGAGGTACTATGGAGAGACTAGAGATGTCACCATCTTGTTGTAGAATTGTCGATCAAATACCGCCATCAGTTCTTGTAGTTATTAGCATGTATCACCCGTTAGTTCAGTGTACCTGGAAAAGATGAAAAAAAAATTGTTAAAAGTTAAAAAAAAAACAAAAAGTCACGTTAGCCGCATGCACAATTGCACAATGACCGCTGGGCAAAAGTCTCCACGCGATGGTTGCCGGAAGACGGACGGCGCCGCCAACACCGGCCCACAAAGAGGTGGTGAGATGATCTGGACGCTTACCGCGAGGGCTGGTTCGAGGTAGCACGAGAAAAGAGCAGATGGAAGGAATTGGGGGTGGCTTTTGCCCAGCAGAGGGACAGTAAAGGCAACTAAAAAATTATCAATGAATTGGTTAACGATTTGAGTAGGGAAACTGATAATTCTGATCTGTTTCGTGATTGGTAGTACTCCAATTTATCCGTCATGACAATTCATTCCAAACTTACAAGCTTTTTACCTTCATAATTAAAAGAGTAAATGTTTCACGATTTGCATGTGAACAGAATCTTATAAAACTACAGGCAACAAAAAGAGGAAAACATCAAAAATCACAAAACAGAACTCTCAAACAATTCAAAGTGTACAAAAACGTGTTTTATTCTACCGCATCTTCATTGCTTTTGTTCATTCATGGCATGCTATGTACAAATACAGACTCCTATTGGTTAGCTACAAGACGTGACTGTGATGAGAGTCAAATGCCGCGTTCCTATTGGTCCGCCAGTAGTTAGTACCGGCACACACGCCGCTGACGTCACCAGTTAACACAAAATGGTATACCGTGACTCTAGTAAGTAGCGTCATTCAGCGTTCTATGCGTAACCACCATTTTGGCCAGAATGAGATTTTAAAGTTACTTAGATTTTCGTCTTCTTTCGATTGATATATTTAAAATTTCGATATTCGCAAAAAAAGGTGGATACAGCCATCATTTTTGGATCGCTGATTTTATACGAAGTCTATTTTTTAATTGTTAGATTTACTTTAGGTATATATTATTCTACGATGTTGTTTTGTCTTTTGCTTTTTCTCTCTTTTATAGCTACAAGCACAAAAAAGTTATGTCGGAACACTGTTTTGTTTTTTTTTTGTTTTTTTGGTTCTCCTGAAAAATCGTGTTTTAGTGGATACGCCCTTTGAGCCTAAAGGTATCGATATACGACGTAGCTCACAATTGTCGTGCTCAGCGTTATACCTTAGGGGTTCCCTATTTGAAGTCGAATGACGTGAGATCGAATAACACTTGCTCGAAAACGTTAACTCGATAGTACTTGAAATCTATAAATTACTAGCTGACCCGCGCAACTTCGTCTGCGTCACTTAGGGGTATGAAAAATAAATAGTAGCCGATTCTCAGACCTACTGAATATGCATACAAAATTTCATAAAAATCGGTCAACCCGTTTCGGAGGAGTATGGTAACTAACATTGTGACACGAGAATTGTATATACCTACTAGCTGACCCGCGCAACTTCGTCTGCGTCACTTAGGGGTATGAAAAATAGATAGTAGCCGATTCTCAGACCTACTCAATATGCTCACAAAATTTCATGAGAATTGGTCAAGCCGTTTCGGAGGAGTACGGGAACGAAAACTGTGACACGAGAATTTTATATATTAGATAAGACTAGCTGACCCGCTTAACTTCGTCTGCGTCACTTAGGGGTATGAAAAATAGATGTTGGCTGATTCTCAGACCTACTCAATATGCTCACAAATTTCATGAGAATCGGTCAAGCCGTTTCGGAGGAGTACGGGAACGAACATTGTGACACGAGAATTTTATATATAAGATCAGCGCGAGTCGAGAAATTATGTTTCAAGATAATCGGCCTTCGCGCTGCCGATGATTCGAGCTTATTCGAGATTCGTAGAGAACTGTCGCGCTCATAATTTATCGATTCCAGGTACTATCGAGTTAATTTTTTCGAGCAAGTGTTATTCGATCTCACGTCATTCTATTTCAAGTAGGTAACCCATACCTTAGTACAGCTTGTCAACATAATAGAAAACTTGGACAGAAAAATTCTGAGGTGTCAAAGTAAAAGGGGATGAGTCAATAAACACAACTTTTCACCAGGAACGAATAAAGAAAACGCTCTTTGGTTTCAAAAGATAAATGTATTTTAATTAAGAATATAAAAGGTACAAACTAAAATTTGTTATTATTTTCATTTAACAATGCCGTCTCTTGTTTATCGTAATTTGAAAACATACGGGGTGTAAACAGACCCTTCACGAAGCCGTCAACCAAGCATTCTGTACATCCAACTAAGTAACTTTACGCAAAAAATATTGCTGGGAAACGACTTTTTTTTTGGGGTGAAAAATCACATTTTTCGGTAAAACTCAATGTATAACACTCAAAACATTGTGCTGATGGATGGGTTGAATAGTACGGGGGTCGTGTAGGTGTTTAAAGTAAAAATCTTACATTAGAAACATGTATTAAAAAAAAAAGTTGGAACTTTGACCCCCAATATCTCCGTAACTAGAAGGTTCCCAGGTATGGTCTAGAACAAAAAAATGATCGCAATGACGGGGAGAACAAATATTTTTCGGCTTCGTTAAGGGTCTTTTTACACCCTTTATTCTAATTTATTATTAATTAAAATAATTGACATGTCTTGTTTTTCCTTAACAAGAAAAATAGATATTATATGACTTTTTATTGACTTGTCTCGTTATGCAATATTTATTTAATTTTCTTGTTTTGTTTAATAATCAGAGTTCTTAATTTTTTTTAATATAATTTGGTAATATTATTATTCCTTTATTCATTTTCAAACATATAATTTACATTTTTAAATATTTGTGTACAAAGTAATATAAAAAACATTTTAAAATATAAAAAATAGTAGCCCACAAGCATCGGGAACAGGGTCCGAGCTACCGGTGGTCGGGGCTCTTGAGAGAGGAACCTCCTAACGATCCCGCCGTGTCCAGAAGTACTGCTTTCTGAGCTAAGCCCTTGATCCATCTGTCAAGCGAGAGCCTCCTCAGATGTTGGTCGAGGTTATTGGCTATTAAACCATTGGCCGACACGATTATCAGCACAATGACTGCTGTACTCACGTCCCACATGTCGACAACCTCGCGAGCCAGATCTAGATATTTGAATTGTTTATCTTTCTCCGCTTTCACAAGGTTTTCGTCATGCGGAACCGTTATATCAACAATCATCGCGCGACGCTCCAATCGATCTATCACCACAATGTCAGGCTTATTGGCAACAATAGTCCTGTCAGTGATTGAGTGATGATAGATCGATCCCAATACAACGTGATATTACCATCATCAAGAACTGGGTTGTGCGCTTACTTATAGTATGGCACTTCTGATACCGCAAGGTTGTACTTCAAAGCAAGTTGCTGATGGACAATCCTGGCAACGAGGTTGTGTCTATGCAAGTACTCTCCGTTAGCCAGATGAGAACACCCAGAAATAATGTGTCGGATCAATTCTCCCGGACGGTGGCATGCCCAACATATGTCAACCGTGCCATCCTTCACAACGTATTTCCGGTAGATATTCGTCATAACTTCGTCCATTATTGCACAGACAAAACCTTCGGTTTCCTCGAATAGGTTACCGAAGCGCAACCAAGATACGGACACTAAGAAATTTACATTGGGTCCATGTAGAGCCCGGTAAAAGCGTCCGTGAAGCTCCTTCCTCTGTTTACCAAACTTCTTGGCAGTATATGATTAGGTATAAATGAGACAAAAGATGTAGTATAGTCTGGTTATAATTATCCAAAGGTGCATCTTATATACTAACGACTTCGTGTCGATAACAGACAGTAGAAACATTTAATAGATATTGAACGTGCGATAAAGAACATAAGATTGCGATGTAGATTGTAGATACAGCACAAAGATATTGTACTGTAACAGTACACCCCCCTTTAAAAGAAAAAAAATAAATATTATGGTAATAGTGTTTACAATATAAATTTGATCTAGACCTTACTAGTTATTTGCTGATGTATATAAATAATAATGCTATTGTACGCGGTGGAATTTGATGACGCCTGTTGTGGTGTTATTTGCTGACGTCTGTAATTTTGACTTAGCTGTTGCACGAGTGTTTATTATTTTTTTCCGTTAAACTCTTCATTCTTCTGTCCAGTGTTTTCATTATGCCGTAAATTAGGATCGCACCGATTGTTAAAATAATCTGTCCCATTGCAACATTTCTTGTCCACCGTAAGTCCTCCTGGATCAGGTTGCGGAGTTTGTCCGCTTCGTTTTGATTGAGGCAACTGTCCGTATTGTATGTTATCTGGTCCTTAGAACTTTGATTTCCCATTTTAGATGTCTTGTTGTTACGAGTAGTTGTGAATTAATGGTATATGTTAAGATCTATGTTAATACATATACGAATAACTTGCTTCTATCAGCGATTTTTTATAGACGAACTACTGGCTTTACTTTACGTCCCGATCGTGTAGTGTACGTGTGTGAATGTCTGTCGTAATCCTTTGAATCTGGCACGTAGTTTGATTCGTCATTGATCATGAATGCTGGTTTCAATCTATCAATTGATATCACTGTCTCTTTATCCCTAATTCTAATGCAAAATGTTTTATCTGTTTTACTAATTACTGGGTAGGGTCCCTCATACGGCGGTGTCAGGGCTTTCTTCATTCTATCACACCGAACAAATACGTGTGAGCATTCTTTGAGCTCGGGATGCACAAATATAGCTTGGTTATGGTTTTTTCTTTTCGGAATTGATGTCATTTGTGTGATGTCCTTTTGAATTTGTTTTACAAATTCTTCGTACGTTGATAACTGTGCTGCTGATGACTCAAAAAATCCTCCAGGGAGTCGTATTGGCGTTCCATATGTCATCTCTGCTGAACTATAACCTGTGTCTTCTCGCAAGCTACTCCGCAACCCGAGTAAAACTGTTGGGATTTCTTTTAACCAATTTTCGTTGGATTCTCTTGTCATTAACGCTACCTTTAAAGTTCTATGAAATCTCTCTATCATTCCATTGGATTGCGGATGATAAGGTGTTGTCCTAATTTTATGCATTCCCAAAAATTGTGAGAGTGACTCAAATATTCTTGATTCAAACTGTCGGCCTTGATCCGTAGTAATGCGCAATGGACATCCAAAACGAGTAATCCATCCTTCGAAAAGTGTCTTGGCTACTGTTTCTGAAGTTATATCTTCTACCGGAAATATTTCGGGCCATGACGTACAACGATCTATGATTGTGATTAAATATCTCTTCCCTTGTGAAATCGGAAGTGGTCCGACGATGTCAATATGTAAATGTTCAAAACGTTGCGCTGTCATAAATGTACCAGGAGGTGATATCGTATGTCGTTGTATTTTTGATTTTTGGCAGGCTATACATGATCTACACCAATTATTGATATCTTTGTTCATATACGGCCATAAATACCTTTGGGTTATCATTTTTCTCGTAGTTCTTTTTCCTGGATGGCTCATACCATGAATGGTATCGAAAATTTGTTTGCGAAAATGCTTTGGTAAGTAGGGGCGGCTTTTTCCAGTAGACGTGTCGCAGGTGATGTTTATTGTGGAACCCGGAAGCGTAATGTTTTTGAATTTTAATCTTTTATTGTCATGTAATTTACTTAGTTCATTATCTGTTGATTGACATTTTTCCAATTCAGCGTAATCGATAGGTGATGGCACGTATATTTCCTCTATTCGAGATAAGGCATCGGCGGTAATATTGTCACGTCCGTTTATGTGTTGGATGTTGGTACTGTATTGTGAAATGAAATCTAACTGCCGGACCCGTCGCGGTGTATCGTTTGATGATGGTTTTTGGGAGAATGCGTATGTCAAAGGTCGGTGATCCGTAAATATTGTAAATTCTCTTCCCTCGATTAATCTGTGAAAATGTTTGACGGCCATGTATATTCCTAACAGCTCTCTGTCAAACGTAGAATATTTTTGTTGAGTTTCGCTCAATTTTTGTGAAAAAAAACCTAATGGTTCCCAATTGCGTCCGGATTTTTGTTGTAAAACTCCACCAACGCAAGTAGCACTAGCGTCGGTCATGAGCGCTAGTGATGCGTTGCGGGAAGGATGCGCTGTTAATACTGCGTTTTTCATGCTTTCCTTGCATTTTTCGTAAGCTTTGTCTGCTTCCGTTGTCCAAGGAACAGGTGAATTATCGTTCTTTTTTGAACCATGTAGATATTCGTTTAAAATTCTTTGATTTTCCGCTGCGCGTGGAATATTACTTCTGTAGAAATTGACCATGCCCAAAAATCTTCTTAATTCTTGAATTGTTTTCGGTTTGGGAAATTCCATGATTGCTTTGTAATTTTCTTCGGTAGGTTGTATTCCTTGGCTCGTTATATGATAACCTAAGAAATCTATTTCCCTTCTGAGAAATTCGCATTTCTCGAGATTAATGGTTATTCCATTCTCGTGTAAACGTTTGAAAACCGTTTCTAAATGCTGATAATGCAAATCTTCGTTGTCCGATGCGATGAGACAGTCGTCTACAAATATAAATACGAAATTTAAATCTCTAAATAAGGAATCCATGAATCGTTGAAATGTTTGTGCCGCATTGCGTAATCCGAAAGGCATTCTTAAGTACTCAAAAAGTCCGAAAGGTGTGATGATGGCTGTTTTCTCTATATCTTTAACAGGAATACAGTGGTATGCTTTGCGTATATCTATCTTGCTTAGTATCTTCTTATTTTCTAATATGTATGTAAAGTCAGTTAATCTTGGTAGTGGGTATTTGTCCGGTACTGTTGTGCTATTGAGCATTCGATAGTCTCCGCACGGTCTCCATTCGCCATTTTTCTTTTTTACCATATGTAATGGGCTTGCCCATGGGCTATCTGACGGTCGGCAAATTCCGAGTTCTATCATATTTTGAAATTCCTTTTTGGCTATGTCGTATTTTCCTGGAGGTAATGGTCTTGCCCGAGCTGCGACGGGTGGTCCTGTAGTGATAATGTGGTGTTCAATCTTATGTTTGGGCGCATTGCGTAGAGAGGACTCTTTCGTGATGTCTTCGTATTTGTTTAAAAGTTGCGTAATACGTGGATTCGTTCCCACTGCGATAGTACGAATTGTTTGCTGTGTCGCTTTTTCTGAAGTTACATGCGTTGTCAGCTCTGTAACTTTGTCGATAAGTTTGCGACCTGCTATGTCGACTAATAGTTTATAGTGCTCTAGAAAATCTGCTCCAATTATTGGTTGTGTAACATCGGCGATTATAAAATTCCATTTATAACATCGTTGTAGTCCTAAATTCAAGGTAAGCGTCTTCTCGCCGTAAGTCCTAATTTTAGTCCCATTTGCAGCGTATAGTGTGTATTGTTCATTTTGTAAAATTGAATATCTCTGTTGCTTGCTAATGACTGAGATATTTGCGCCCGTGTCAATCAAAAACTTCATACCACTTTTTCGGTCGGTAATGGTGAGGCGATTGGATGGGTGGATTGCACAGAGTTTCGCCGTTGTCTGTGCTCTTATTCGTTTCCCTGGTTCCGTACGTAAGTCATTGGTTTCCAACCGCATGGTTTAATGCAGTTCCTTGCATATTTTCCGAATCTTTCGTGGTAGTAACAAAATCGATTTGCTCCTCTATAGTTTGTTCTCGGCCTCATAATCGGGAATTGTTGACGTTTCTTGAAATGATTGTGCGTGTTGGGTCGATAGCCATATTGACCTTGCTGAATTGCGTCAATATCTATCTGTAATTTTGCTAGCTGGGTTAAAATGCATGCTGTATTGTTGTCGTTTGAAGTGTCGTTGCTAACAGCTGATATTTCGGTTACTTTTGAATTCATTATTATTTTGTCTGCAATTTGGCTCAGTTTGTCAATTTCCATGTCTTCCGTAACTGCTAGAACCGTAGTAACTGATGTTGGTAAAAGCCTGAACCATAGTAGTTTAATTGTTTCGTCACTGATTTTTCCTCTCCCGAGGACTCGCATTTGACGTAATAACTGCGAAGGTTTTTGATCACCGAGTTCTGTCTCTGATATTAATTTTTGAAACTGTCGCTGTTCTGTTTCTTCGTAACAATCAATTAAACGTTCCTTGATGTTTTTGTATTTATCTGTAGTCGGTGGCGAAGTGACTAGGTCACTAACCTGTAGTATTTCTTCCTTGGATAACTTTGCTATTACTGTACAGTATTTGTATTCGTCTCCTTGCTTCTGTGGTGCTAATATGGCTTCTAGTTGCGTGAACCATAATCTTGGTTGGTCTTTCCAAAATTCCGGAATGCGGGATAAAACCGAGGTGCCAGCAGCTACTTCAAGTGTTCCTTGCTGATTTATGTTCGCCTTGCACGGTGATTGTGCCATGTTTCTTGCTGCGTATTCGTTCGTCGGGGTCACCAATTTACCAAACTTCTTGGCAGTATATGATTAGGTATAAATGAGACAAAAGATGTAGTATAGTCTGGTTATAATTATCCAAAGGTGCATCTTATATACTAACGACTTCGTGTCGATAACAGACAGTAGAAACATTTAATAGATATTGAACGTGCGATAAAGAACATAAGATTGCGATGTAGATTGTAGATACAGCACAAAGATATTGTACTGTAACACTCTGCCATACCTCCTTGCGATCATTAGTGTCTAATACTGTAGGCTTGCGCCAGTTTTCGTTAGCCAGGGAGAGCGGGGTGAGGCCCTTGTCCACTGAGACCACATCTCGGTGCATCCCCACGTCGGCTTCTAGGAAGTATTCCCTTAGACTGCATACCTCACGGTTGGGCAGGGTCTTAGCATTTAAGAAACCACGACCCCCGCACATCCGTGGGATATACAGTCTCGTCACCGACGACTGTGGGTGATGCATCCGATTTGCGGTCAGCAGTGCACCAGCAGTGACCTTCCTATGCAGGTCATCAAGTTCCGTCTGAGTTCATTTGAGTATGCCGAAAGAATACATCAAAACCGGCATGATCCAACCATTAAAGACCTTGTTTCCGCCTGACAAAAGACTGCCTACGCCTAGCACCTTATTCAGGCGGCCAAAGAAGCGCCCCCTCAACGATTGTTTCATGTCGGCGGTTTCTGTTGGGGAGAGGGATCTAAGGTGTATGGAATCCGAGAGTTGCGTTCCCACGGATTCCATAATCTCCCCTGGCTTCACATGCATAACTGCACATTTGTCCACACCAAATTCTATCCTGATGGCGCTACTGAAAGTTTCCGTTTCCTTTAGTAACTTCATCAGTTGCAAATTGTTGGGGGCAAAGAGTTTCAGATCATCCATGTAAAGAAGGTGAGATGTGACCTGACCCACCTCTCCTCAACCGATAGACTAGACCTGAACCCTCCAGCCTCCAGAGTGCTGAGATAGTTCAAGGCTAGACAAAACCACAATGGACTCAGACTATCACTCTGAAATATACCGCGCTCGATCCTTATCGGTTCGCTTCATTTTCGGGCTTCGTAAGTACGACCATGTGTCGGAATTTCGGAAGCAGCTGAAGTGGTTACCTATTCGGCAGCGTCGAGATTGTCACACTCTTTCTTTTCTCTTTTCCATTCTTCACAATTCTAAAGCTCCTTCGTATCTTCGGGAACGCTTTGAGTATCTTGTTCCTAGAGGTAAACCTTGTCGCTCATCGTGATCTCTTCTCCTTTGTTACCCTCCTGACTCCTCAAGTTGGTATATCTTATTAATTCGTTCATTTCTAAGCATTTCAACACTCATAGAACACTAGAAACACAACTTTTTAATTTTTTTACGTAGGTCGAAACACGTCAACTTCCCGCGCGTAATGCAACTGATGGATTACGATGATACGCATTTAGGGATGAGTCGACTTATCTCAATATGCATAACGCAATAAAAAAATATTACGAACGCATTAATGAGATGAGTACACTTAACTCTTTGTACCTTTTTTTTTATTTTGTTGTTTCTGACTAGACTCGATTTGCAATTTGAGTTTTACGAAATTGTGATACAAATACCGACTCATCTCCTTTTTACATTAATAGATCGATCGAATTACGCAACTACCTCGTTTTTCAATATTTATGACTTATCCCCTTTTACCTTAACACCACAGAATTGAAACCCAAACCTATTCCCGGGCAAATGATCGCAATAGACAGATAAATAAGGTGACAAAGGTGTTTATCGTCGAGCAACCATGCTGACAAGAGACGCACATCATCATCTGCCTAGTCTTTTCCCAACTATATTGGGGTCGGCTGACTACCAGTATTTTACATGGAGCGACTACCTATCTGACCTCCACAACCCAGTTAGTACTGGGTAATACGATACCCCTTGGTAAGACTGGTTGTCTGACTTTTTGGGCCACTGACTAAGTAACGACTGTCAAAGATCTACAAATGACAGCCGGTACCAACGGCTTTACGTGCTTTTTGAGGCATGGAGGAAGCTCGGTACGTAATGTGTGGTCACCCATCCACCGACCTAGGCAAGCACGGCTTAACCTAAAGATCGACCTGAACGGCTGTTATATTAAGCCACGAGCTCCTCAAAATTATTAAGAAGATATCAATTCAAAAAGAAAAAACAGAAGCAGAAAATTAATTACACTATTTTATAATGAACAAATAAATAAATACGACAATGAAATGCGTGACGTAACCACAAAGCCAATTGCATCATTATCCTTATATTCCCTTCAAACTATGTCCTATGAAGATACAGAGAAGTTATTACTTGTTCTAAAATAAATATTGTTCGTATTGTTGCTATTTTTAATTAGTTATCTAAGTTAAGATAATATTATTTTTATATACCTTTTTTTACATAGGTACCAATAAGATTAAAATGAGATGTGATTATTTAATCAATTAATATTACCTCCAATCGCCTAAAACACAGGATTACCTAGTTCAGGCACAAAACATGGGTGAACTTGACATAGTTTTAAGAAAAAGTGTAAAATGTTGTACCTTATATTTTTTTTTTAATAAATTTTATTATTTTATTATTATTATTTTATTATTATATCCTGGCTATCACTTAGGGTTTAACAATCCCACAGTGTGTTTTTGTATCTAAAACAGAGCACTACTCACAATTGAATGAGTTCAACCTATTTTTATTAATTTATCCTTCACTGGGTGAATTACTGTTATCAATTTACATAAATAATTATTCACTCGAAGTTGTAAAACTTGTAGCGCATTTCAAAAAGTTTAAAACTTTAAAGTGTAGTTCTTGAAAAATTATAGGTATCGTACGATAGGGGGAGACGAATGACTTGACTGAAAATAGCGCGCGCGATTACGAAATTCTAGAAAGCCTGAAAGAAGACTTAAGACTAATGTAGCATGATTTTTATTTTTTATTCAATAATGAACAACAAACAGCTGCAATATAAAACATAGAAATAAGAAATACACAAAATTTATAGAAAATATTGCAGCCCACAACGCTGTTCACAGCTTAACTATAGGATACGTAACAGTGAAAATAATCGCTAGGTTACAAATAAAAAATACAAATATGCAAAAATGTGTGTAAAAAAAAAACAAAAAGACTGTATAAAATGGTGTATAAATATTCAAGAAAGCTCCTTAAGTATAAGACTTTTAAACTTATAGGGAGACCATGCAAAAATATCAATATGTTCAAAAGTTGTATTGTAGGAATCGACCATTCTGCGAACAGGCGAACGCAAGCCAAAATTGGACTAACATGTAGAGAATTGTGAAAACAACACATTTGAACAAGTAGAAAAACAGTTTCTTAATTACTTACAAGTCACATGAAATGCATTTGAAGAAAAGCTTGATGAAACCTGCCGCGCACTCCCCGACGTTCACGATACTTCGCCTGATTCTTTTATGAAGTTCGCCATTTCTAATGGGATTCTCACTCAATACTTGATAAGCGATGACGCACGCCGCCATCGCGAGCAGAAACGACACGAACTGTAACTTATTCATCTTCACTGATTGAATATTGCTCGACAAAATAATACTTAGCGACCGACAGCTACGGAGTTGTGGTTTGGAGTGAGCATATTCGTAGGCACTGCACTAAATAAAGGCTCGCACAAGTCTCGCCGAGCCGAGTCGAACCAAACCGCTCGCATTGCCCGTCAAGCGAATTTCGTCGCCGATACGATTCGATTCGAGGCGAGCCTCGGTCGACGCGGCGAAGCGGATGTGCGCCAACGTAGTTTGTTATTTTTTATGTAGGTATCGTTTTAAAACATGAACAAATGAATGAAGAACTATTGATATCACTATACAGAATTGTATAATCATGAAAATCGAACGTTGGTTGGTTAATTTCGTGAGGTGTCTACACGTTGGCTATTATACCAGTCCTGTCCCGTCAGAACCAATGTGAAGATGTCCGATACAGAAATCGAAATTGCTCCATATCATTAATTATCGATAACTTTTTAATTTGTCCATACGGGTGGCTATTTTGAGGATGAGGATGACATTCTCGCTCGTCGCGCGCTCTCGATGCGTGTTGCAACAGGACTCGGGACTGAGTTACCAATATGTGGACGGATCGCGAACGTTGGCCCAGATTCCTTTGATAAAACCGACACGGCTCGGCCAACTCCAAACGCTCACCCCAACGTTGGTGCCAATGCTGTGTTCTAGATCCACACGTTGGACGAGTGGCGTTGGGACCAACGTTGGGGCCAACGTGTGGAGCCGGCCTAACACACTTTTCCGCACGCAAAATACGCGCTTGGACGTGGAGTTGCGGACACCAGCCCGTTATACAATGCAATACAATACAATAGGGTAACAAAAAGTAATGTGTAAACTGTGGTGGAACCACAGCCTGCGACGGCGTGGCAATGACATGGCTACTCTGTATTTCAGTCCGTAAGCGATCAAGTACGGTGTCATCCAACATACGATTACGCGGGATGACTCGCACCTGATCCGACAGTCGAGTCGTTGCGCCAACACGTTGACAGCTAGCTCAAGCACCTGAAACAGAGAGAACATCCGAACACGGTACGCGGTCAGGTTTTTTCTCTCCTCTGTAGCCCCATAGTATGAACGATGACATTTTCATTGATGGATTGCGTCCATCGCATGCGCTGCACACCCCCGTCGGGAGCTAGTAGGTACTCTATCAGAGGCCGGTCGGCCTCGAGGTCGTAAGCTGTCCACCGGCCGGCGTCCTCGCCGTCGACGAACAGGTGGTGGCATCGTGGGCGGAGAGAAATGCTCGAGCTCGACGCAATTGCCACGGCCGATGTCTCAGCACTCACGACGGGGCTGGATACCGGCGGGGGCGAGGCTGAGCTAAGTGACGGGTCCGGAAGCGACAGGCATGCGCGTCTTGCTACTGCTCTGGCCAACATTATCGTTGTTTCAATTTATTTGATTTCTCGTTTTGATGTTTTTCACATTTATGACATAATTATGTCATTTGTGATCCGAGTTTTTTCTTTCTTCTAAGTATATTCATATAAAATGGGTTAATTTTGCAGTTTTCGTTGAAATGTAAAAACTATTACATTATAATTCTCGCTCGTCGCGCGCTCTCGATGCGTGTTGCAATAGGACTCGGGACTGAGCAAAGCACCAATATGTGGACGGATCGCGAACGTTGGCGCAGATTCCTTTGATAAAACCGACACGGCTCGGCCAACTCCCAACGCTCGTCCCAACGTTGGTGCCAATGCTATGTTCTAGATCCACACGTTGGACGAGTGGCGTTGGGACGAACGTTGGAGCCAACGTGTGGAGCAAAGAAGGAACATGTATGGGTTTTAGCCAGTAAAAGTCTGACGTTCCCTTCCAGTCCGCCCAGAGCGGGAGGAGACATTCCACAAGGGCCGATGCCTGTCGGGGCTGCGGGTCTGTTCGAAAGAGATACCGCGGCCCTGGAACACAAAGGGCAAAGAAGGAACATGGATGGGTTTTAGTCAGTACGAGTCTGACACTCCTTTCCGCTCCGCCCAGAGCGGGAGGAGTTATTTGATGATTACCCATCCTTAAAAAAAAAGGTATGTCCGTGTAGTTTACGTTCATGGTGAGCGTAAATAACCAAAGAATCACACTTGACAAGATGAACTTGGAAAAATATCACGGAATGCACCTTCGTATGGTACAAACTTACAGTTCAAGTGATAAATTATACAAATACACGTAATGCATAAGGCGTGGTTATAGCATTGTTTTCATCTTTGTTTACCAGAAATAAACAATTCATTATTTTACAATACCAATTACTGCGCCATTATCTCATCCGTTTTTGAGGGGATTTACCTCATAATTGTATAATAAGACGCCATCTATCGACTACACCAAGTATCGCGTTGTTGAGCGAATGTGCATTGACTTTACTGAATTTTTGTAGGTGGCATTACATGATTTTAGGCCACGCAACAGCTGCAACGCGCACAGCACGCAGCGCGCGCATCTGCTTGCAACTAGACACCGTCTCTTAACCTAGCCTGAGGACCTCTCAGAACTCTCATATGCAACGTTACTTGATCTCATCTCATCATCTGCCTAGCCTTTTCTCATCTACGTATGTTGGGGTCGGCTTCCAGTCTAACCGGATTATAGATGCAAAACGGATTTTAAACCATTTTGTTTTAAACCGTCTTTTTGGTTTAAAACGATATAAAACCACAATTAGCGGTTTAATATGGTTTAAAAAGTTTTTGTTTTTATTGTGTGCACTTGTGGCATGTGCCAAATAAATGTATTTTCTTCTTCTTCTTTTTTCTTCTCTCTCCTCATACCTACGTTACGATTTTGGTAGCAAAGTGCAAAATAAAAATACAGCATTGTCGTTATATTTTAATAAACACTCATTTCATGATTGTTTTCAGTCTGTCTAATCCTAAAAAGTAGTATAAGTATGATATACGACTTCACATATATATTAACAAAAATGCTAAATGACTTCAATTAGCCTTTTAAAATAATTCATAATGAATGTACGGCCCACGTGGTCGTGGTTTTAAAACGTTTTAAACAAATTTAAAACGGGTTTTAAACCACGGATTTTGGTTTAAAATGGTTTATTTACAACTATAAACCGGATGCAGCTAAATACCAGTATTTTACATGGAACGACTGCCTATCTGACCTCAACAACCCAGTTAGTAGTGGGTAATACGATACCCCTTGGTAAGACTGGTTGTCAGACTTTTTGGGCCACTAACTACCTGTAACGACTGTCAAAAAATTTGAATTGTACATATTTTAATGTCTTTGTTGAGCCAGATTTTGGTATATCGGTAGTGTAGACAAACATAATAGTGATCTGCATTTTTGTGTACAGTCACGAGCACCAATATGTATACACGTTCCTAAATTTAAAAGCAATTTTCGCGAGAAATAACGATTGTAACTTGGAGACAGAATGTTTATTTATTTATTTATTTTACTATTTATGTACACACAGTAGACAACACAGGAAAATAACATTATAATATACGAGTACATAGGTACTGCTTATTTCATACGAAATTTCTGCCAGCAGACCTGCAAAAGGAGAAATGAAAAAAAGAAATGTAGACAATAGTGTGTGAGAAAAGGTGATGTTCTTTATAGAAATATGAGTTCCAGAATACTATGTACGTAACAACATGAAATTTTAATCAGAACAGTGCGAGAAAAACTGTAACGGTTTGGGCTCTGCCGGTAAATGAAACTCTGGAGAGTGGGTACATAAAACTTAAAACACTTTTAAAAGTTTGTTAAGTATTTACATATTGGTGCTCGTGACTGTACGTCAGTATTTAACACATAGTGCCTCGATTACTTCGTTAGTCTAGTGGTCGTAAGCGCGACTGCTGAGCATGAGGTCCTGGGTTCGATTCCCAGGTCAGGAAAAGTGCCATTGGGTTTTTCGTCAGGAATTTCTCAGAAGCAGCCTCGGAGTCCGAATCTGTGCCCGGGTGATGGCAATAGGTTCACCCCTATTACATTGGACTTAAACATAACTGGTGAAATGTGGGTGTATTATTGGGTACACTTCTGCTAACCTAACCCTTCGGAGATTACAGGCATGATGTTATGTTAAGTTATTATCTGTCAAACTCCGTTGTCCGCAGTCCTGTCCGGTCGGTTTGTCCGCACCTTTGCTAAAGTATCAAAAGTATAAGTATAGTAGTAGTATGTGGTCAGTCTTACAACTATTGTAAATGCCAAAGTTTGTGAGTAACCTAGATTAGTATACAGGATGTAAACGGACTCTTCACGAACCCGTCAACCAAGCATTCTGTACATCAAAGTAAGTAACTTTACGCAAAACTTTTTGTTAGGAAACGACTTTTTTTTTTGGGTGAAAAATCACGTTTTACGGTAGGACTCAATGTAACGCCCTCAGAACTTTGTGCTGATGGATGGATTGAATAGTAGGTCGTGGAGGTGTTCAAAGTAAAAATCTTACTTTAAAAACATGTATTTATAACAAAACTTTTGAAAAAGATCGAACTTCGATCCCAATATCACCGTAACTAGAAGGTTCCCAGGTATGGTCTACAGCAAAAAAATGATCGCATTGAGGGGGAAATCAAGTATCTTTCGGCTTCGTTAAGGGTCTTTTTACACCCTGTATAGGATACTTTTTATCCCTGTAGTGCGGTCCCGTGGGACACTTACCGCACTCCACGTGGACGAAGTCTTGAGTATAATAAGCTAATTGACGATATTTATATCAATAAAAAGGATTAAGCACTCATAAAGGATGTTCGTATTGTGGACTACTTTATACTTTCACCGCGACGCAGACAGGCCGAGTGCAAGAACATCTTACCTGTCACACCGCTGCGCCGGCGCCTAGCTATAAACGAGTTGTTGATTTCAGAGTTCTCGGAAAAGGTGTGAATAATCAGCGATCAACTAGTCGGTTGGAGTGTAGCCTTTGTTTTTTGCTTGTTATTAATTTAATTTATTGATATTTTTTTTTTTGCTTTTTGCCTTTGACATTAATTGATTGGATCTGATATTTATTTATTTCTCATATTTTGTAACCTCAGCTAATTAACTTTTTTGTAAACTTACATAACCTTTTAAATAACCTGAAATAAATGAATTTTATTTATTTATTTAGTAGGGGCGCTATGGAGCGATGACTTAGAATTTTTTTCGGTTGGAGAGTACGTAACGGGGCATTGGGGAACCCTCCCCCCCATGGGATATCCCAACGTCAGGTTAGGTCAGTATGAGTCTCACAGACCCCCTCCGTTCTCCCCAGGGCAGAGGACATCTATTGAGGATTTCCACAACGACAAAAAAAAAAGTTTACTTTAAACCCTGCAGACAGAAATAGGAGCCCCGCGTAGACCCCGCTACGTCGACTTTTTCATAGTGCCCCGTTTCGTATTCACTGAGCAAATTTTCTAAGTCCGATTTTTTTTTGTAAGTCCCAAAAATTTTTTTTTCAACCAATAACTTATTTTTGTTTTCTTTGCAGCTCATAGTGCCCCAAGCGTATACTCCTACTCCAACAAATCCGCCCCTGAGACGACCCACTGACCAACTAGTCAGCAACCTAGTCTACCAACTAGTCGACCAACTAGTCAGTGCAGTAGTAGCATTTAAAACGGGTTCTATACCATGTTTATTATTTGTTTCAAGTTGCACTGTTCCAAGCGCCATGATCACCGGGCGCTCAAAACATAATTATAAGGAAGAGGGTAAATCGGTTTGTCTGTTCATAAACACCCATTCGCAACAACAGTTTATCCATGACCAATGGCACTTACAATAGTGCCAAAATATTGGAAACTTGAATTAATTAATCATCATCATCTGCTTAGCCTTTTCTCAACTGTATTGGGTTCGGCTTCCAGTCTAACCGGATGCAGCTGAATACCAGATGCATCCGGTTATTCCGGATGAAGCGACTGCCTATCTGATCTCCACAACCCAGTTAGTACAGGGTAATAAGATACCACTTGGTAAGACTGATTGACAGATTTTCTGGGCCACTGACTACCTAACGACTGTCAAAGATCTACAAATGACACCCGGGACCAACAGCTTAACGTGCTTTCCGAGGCACGGAGGAAACTCGGTATGTAATGGGTGGTCACCCATCCACAGACCAACCTAGGCAAGCACGGCTTAACCTAAAGATCGACCCGAGCGGTTGTTATTATTTAGCCACGAGCTCCTCACAGTGTTAGTTACCATGTCAGTTTAAAAACTTATAGTCATACATGTATCTCTTTTACTGACATATGGGACCTCGACAAGTACCTACTGAACAGAAGTTTTTTTTTTTCGGCTGGGAAATCATCAAATGACCCCCTCTTCCCCATCTCCGGGCAGAGTGGAAGGGAGTGTCAGACTTTTACTGACTAAAACCCATCCATGTTCCTTCTTTGCCCTTTGTGTTCCAGGGCCGCGGTATCTCTTTCGAACAGTCCTGCAGCCCCGGCAGGCATCGGCTCTTGCGGACCTCTTCCTTTTTGCTGACATCTCTTTGAGGCGCGCGTGGAACACGAACGCGCCGTCGACACGGCCTGCCATCATAAGACGGATGGTCGGCGAGCTATCCCATTACTCACCGTCCACAGGCCCGCGACTGAACAGTAGTTGACGTTGCATTTTGTTGACAGTGACAGATATACTTCGCGTCATTCCGTTGCTTTCAAGTTTACGTGAATGTGTCAAATTTTGAAAAGTTTTTTTTTTAATGGTCAAGCTAAAAAATATACAAATTAACTAGCTTATGCCCGCGGCTTTGCCCGCGTAGAGTTCGATAATTGTCCCACGGGATCGTATTACCGGGATAAAATGTATCTTATGTGTTAATCCAGGTTATAAACTATATGTATGCTAATTGTCATCTAAATCCGTTCAGTAGTTTTTGCGTGAAAGAGTAACAAACATCCATACATCCTCACAAACTTTCGCATTTATAAACTAAAGACATGTTTGGACTGAATTTGAGTACGTTAAAACAAAAAAAGCGGTCTGAGTCAAAAATTAAAGAAATCTAGTTGTGAATCAGCATGGATATTTTTATCTGACAGTTTTCCAATAACCCTGCACCTCAATGTTTGTTTTTTCTAAAGTTCTTAGATTGTTGTAACACTCATCTTATTAATACATTGTATTTTAAAGATACGGAAATTCCATATAGCAAACATATAACAATCAAACTGTTACATACGTATCTATGTATAGAAACTAACATGGTATTCGTCATTGGTATGCCACATAAAGTGTGTAACTAATCGGTTAATAAAATATAATCGTTGTTTACTTGATAAAGAACCATGTATAGCTAGTTTCGTTTAAAAAATCTGCATAATTTACATTTCAAGACATACCATAACATCACGCTTGCAATCGCCGAAGATTTAGGCAGAGGGGAACCTAATGGTACTCTCAAATTTCGGCAGATATGTTTAAGTCCCATGTAATAGGATGCGAGCCTATTGCCAGCAACTGGGCATAAGATTTAGACTCCGTGGCTGCTACTGTGAAATACCTCAAACGTAGTACTTTTTGCTCAGCAATGAACATTTTAAAGAACGGAATCTTATTAAAATTTTACCAAAACCAAATCATATAACGTTTAAAACCTACTTTAAAATTTTGCTGATATTTTGTTTTAGCTGAGATTTAATGTAACCGTGATGTTAATGCCTAATGTATTAAAAAAACAATTCATTCACTTACTCTTTGCAATCCCAGCACTTGTACAGGTACCAAATCTGCCCCTGCGCACAATTTCCACTCTTCATAATGCTACGCTTCCGACGATTTAACTGCATTACTTCACTTTCTACGTCTGATTTTTCAGTAATTTTCACCAAACATTTTCCGAATAATTGAACACATTTAACATGGGATAAATATTTAGTTTCTTGCGTGTTAGCGTTGATAACAGCTAGCAAAAACACTGCGCAAATGAAGAACTGAATTGATTTCATTTTTAATTCACGTTTAAAAAGGTCACAAGTCGTGAGAGGACCGTTCACTTCAAGAGCTACTCCGATAATGAAAGAGAAACGAATGGTCACTTGGTCGATCGGTGGATCCGTTATGCGGCCGTGCAAGGCTGCGCAGGCGCTCGCTACCGGTTCTTACATATATGTTTGAGGAATGACGCATAAGCCTGTTTGATTTCGATGAATTTTATTAGCTAGACGGCGACTCATGCAAATCAAACATCATTGATAAGAGTATTTTATGGTTAGGTTAGGTAATCTTTTTTTTTTTTCTTCGTTTATCATGTAATCAGTCTTCGAGTGGAAGGTTGCCAGATTGAGGGTCATGTGGTGGCTGTTCTTTCGTGTTTTCTTGATGACGTTTAAATTAACAAGAATATCGAAAGTTACCTCATGTTGAGAATTTAATAATCTTACGTGGCCTATTAGTTGGCCATAGCGAAAGGCACTCACACATACATAACATAACATACATACATGCATTTTGTATTCCTGCTATAGGGTTAGCTTATAGTTTTGGTAGTTTATAATAATCCTATAAATAAAAAACACATTTCGCGACTGCTAAGCATGAGATCCTGGGTTCGATTCCCGGGTTGGGCAAGTTATTATTTGGTTTCTCCATCAGAAATTTCTCAGTAGAAGCCGGAGTCTGGATATGTGCCCGGTTGATGGTAATAAGCTGGCCCCGTATTACATAAGACTGCATAGCTGGCGAAAGGTGGGTGTACTATTAGATACACCTCTGTATACACCTTGTTATGTAAAATAAAAACATTTTATTTTCAATTTGTTTTTCAAATAGTGGTTAGGTATATCCCGTGTCGTAACTTTTATTTTCAACTACATATTTAATTTTATTGGGAGTCCTTTTTTTTTGACAATCGTTTTTATTTCAGCCTTTTTAGTTGTTGTATGTGGTATCCAGTTATTATTATCTTTATCTATACCCAGCAGTGGGTGATTCCGGGTTGATATAATGATGATGATGATGATGTGGTATCACACACAAATTCTTGTCGAGTATTTATTTTCCATTGACATTAAAAGTTTAGCAGATCATCCACATACACATAGAAGATAAAATATGTATTAGGTATAGAAGATAACTCATTAACTACCCAAGCAATGTGATAAAATTTATATGGGACCACCACCGGGCGAGCTTCCTCTAATAAATGAAAAAAGAAAGTGCTTTACGAGGCAATGGAGCGCAGCATTTTAGGCGTCAAACTAACCGACCAGGTACGCAACACCACACTGCGTTCCAAAACACAAATTACTGACGTTGCTCAAAAAGCAGCTAATTTAAAAAAAAAAACAGATTTAAGGCAATTGGTGGCACTTTGAGCACAAAAATCATATATTTTAAAATTAATTAATATGTTTAGTTTTATGAAAATTTGATGTTTCGTATTGGACCTATATGCCCCTGACGGATCGGACAGTTTTTTTAACGTATTACGTGTCGTGCGTAGCCGAGTTGCACAGCACATTGCTCATCACCGCCCAGTGCGATTAAAATATGATAACGGCTTGCAGAGGAGCTCGTCATAACGTCATAACAGCCCTCGAGACGATCTTCAAGGTTAAACCGCGTTCCGTGGATGTGTGATGTTCCATTAGGTAATACGCAGTTTTCTCTGTGCCTCGGAAAGCACGTTAAGCCGTTGGTCCTGGCTGTTATTTATAGATCTGTTACAGACGTTACAGGTAGTCAGTGGCCCGAAAGTCTCAGAGCCAGTCTTAGCAAGGGGTATCGTATTACCCAGTACTAGGGAATCCAATCCCGCACCTATTTTGCGGGATCTGAAATGCGGGATTACTCATGCGGGATCCCGCACGTTTGCGGGATTGAAAAAAAATTATATATGAGCTCAAACGACGTTCTGATATTTTTAAGACCCAGCAAAGCCTCATTAATAAGTGATGTAACAACTTTCCCTTGGAACTAGTGCGTAACTTTTCTATAGCATTTGAATGAAAAATACTTTAGTTTTCAGTTTTTAACTTACAGCAAAAAAAATGAATTTTAGTTTTATGTTGTGTGAATCCTGTTTCCGAATCAATGTCAGTTAAAATACTCTATGACTAAGGATACTCGCACGGCACGGGGATTTACTTTTGCGGCGATTCACCTATAAAGCATCATTCATTTAATTCATTTCTACTTAATATTAGTAATGATAATAAAAATTTAAGGAGGTATGGCAGGGCAAGGAGCTTCACGGACGCTTTTACCGGGCCCTACATGGGCCTGATGTAGACTTCTTAGCGTCCGTATCCTGGTTGCGTTTCGGTGACCTCTTCGGGGAAACCGAAGGTTTTGTCTGTGCAATAATGGACGAAGTTATGATGACGAATAACTACCGGAAATACATTGTGAAGGATGGCACGGTTGACATATGTCGGGCATGCCACCGTCCGGGAGAATCGATCCGACACATTATTTCTGGGTGTTCTCGTCTGGCTAACGGAGAGTACTTGCATAGACACAACCTCGTTGCCAGGATTATCCACCAGCAACTTGCTTTGAAGTACAACCTTGTGGAATCAGAAGTGCCATACTATAAGTATGCGCCCGACCCAGTTCTCGATAATGGTAATATCACGTTGTACTGGGATCGATCTATCATCACTGACAGGACTATTGTTGCCAATAAACCTGACATTGTGGTGATAGATCGATTGGAACGTCGCGCAATGATTGTTGATATAACGGTCCCTCATGACGAGAACCTCGTGAAAGCAGAGAAAGATAAACAATTCAAATATCTAGATCTGTTGTCGACATGTGGGACGTGAGTACGGCAGTCATTGTGCCGATAGTCGTGTCCGCCAATGGCTTAATTGCCAAGAGCCTCGACCAACACCTGAGGAGGCTCGCGCTTGGCAGCTGGATCAAGGGCTTAATTCAGAAAGCGGTACTCCTAGACACGGCGCGTATTGTTAGGAGGTTCCTCTCTCATGAGCCCTGACCACCGGCGGCTCGGACCCTGTTCCCAGTGCTGGTGGCTTACTATTTTTTATATTTTTAAATGTTTTTTATATTATTTTATATTAGAATATTTAAAAATGTAAATAATATGTATATAAATGAATAAACGATAAAAATTTACTTACTCCTCCTCTTTATTTTTTAAATATGTAACTACTCTTAACCTATGGTGCGCAGACTTGGTCTTTGACTTACATCCAGAAGTCCAGACTCAAGGTTTGCCAACGAGCAAAAGAGCGCAGTAGACTAGGTGTTAAATTAACGGATCGTGTTCGAAACACAATACTGCGCTCCAAAACAAATATAGCTGACGTGGCTCAAAAGGCTGCCCAACTCAAATGGGACTGGGCAGGTCATGTCTGCCGCATGCCGGACAAACTGTGGGCCAAAATAACAGGAAACTGGTGGCCTGACACAGTGAGGCGGGGTCGCGGCAGGCCGCGAAGGAGATGGCGGGACCAACTGGACAAAATCCGTCCAAACTGGAAAGAGAACGCGCGGGTTAGATGATTTTGATGCGGAATTGGATTCTCTACCCAGTACTGTGTTGTAGACGTCAGATAGACAGTCGCTCCATGTAAAATATTGGTATTCAGCTGAATCCGGTTAGACTGGAAACCGATTCCAACGTAGTTGGGAAAAGACTAGGCAGATGATGATGACAAACTAAAAAAAATAAAAAAGTGCTCATAAGCTAGTCATTAGTAGTCATAGTAATTAGTATAATGTTTCTCGTATTTTGGACTATTTGTATGTATTATAATATATATAAGTTTATTTCATTTTATTTGTATATAAAGGGTGTAAAAAGACCCTTAACGAAGCCGAAAGGCATTTGCTCTCCCCATCAATGCGATCATTTTTTTGTTCTAGACCATACCTGGGAACCTTCTAGTTACGGAGATATTGGGGGTCAAAGTTCCAACTTTTTCACAAGTTTTTTTTTAAGTACATGTTTTTAATGTAACATTTTTACTTTAAACACCTCCACGACCCTCGTACTATTCAATCCATCCATCAGCAAAATGTTCTGAGTGCCTTATATTGAGTTCTACCGTCAAATGTGATTTTTGACCCCAAAAAAAAAAGTCGTTTCCCAGCAAATTTTTTTGCGTAAAGTTACTTAGTTTGATGTACAGAATGCTTGGTTCACGGCTTGGTGAAGGGTCTGTTTACACCCCGTATGTGTATTAGTATGTACCTATTTATTTATGTATATCAATTTATGTTAACAAAATGGTATTTTTCTTATTTATTTTTTTTGTACTCTATCACTATGCTGTCCTATTTGACCCTAAGGTTGACTGGTAGAGAATGCCTTGTGGCAATAAGTCCGCCTATGTACCACTTTTGTACATGAAGCTTAAATAAATAAATAAATAATAAAGCGAACATACATGATACATGTGATCGTAAAGGTAATTAAAAGGTTCAAGTAAAAGTGCTTGCGATATGAGATCATCAATATGTTGATGGCAAAACGGCTCCGATTCTGAAGTGTTGGACGATGAGTCAACCTGTTAGGTATACTCACCGTGGCAATGTTAACTGTATTCGAGGTGTCATCTTGATATTTTATTGAAAGGGTCAGAAAACAGTTACATTATAACAGCTATCATCACGCTTGTAATCCGCCACGGGTTAGGCAGAGGTGTACTTTTATACACCCACATTTTGCTGGTTATGTTTAGGTATTGTATATGGCTGGTGTCCGCAACTGCACGTCAAAGCGCGTATTTTGCTTGCGGAAAAAGGTAAGTAAGGTAAGGTATGTTTATATAAGTCCCATGTAATAGGGGGCGAGCGTATTGCCCTAAACTGGGCACACGTCCTGACTCTGAGCTGCTTCTGATAATGATAAAAAACCCAATACCCTTTGCCCGACCGGGGAATGGAACAGGATCTCATGCTGTCCGTCTTATGACGACAGGCCGTGTCGACGGCGCGTTCGAGTTCCACGTGCGCCTCAAAGATATGTCAGCTACCAGGAATGGGTGGACCCATTCCTGGTAGCTGACATATCTTTGAGGGCCGGTGCTTGCTGGGGCTGCGGGACTGTTCGAAAGAGATACCGCGGCCCTGGAACACAAAGAGCAAAGAAGGAACATGGATGGTTTCTAGTCAGTACGAGTCTGACAGTCCCTTCCACTCCGCCCAGAGCGGGAGGTGTCATGTGATGAATTTCAATCCGAAAAAAAAATGCTCAGCCGTAGCTCCTGGGACCAACGAGGCAGTCACTAACATCACTAGGAACTAATAACTTATTAAACAAAATGAGGTTTTGGTACAGTATTCTTGACCGTGAGTCATGGGCAGACAACCTCAGCGGTGACTAGTCTTCGAACACAAAAAATAAAATAGTTGTAGCGGCACTACAAAGAGCACATAGTACAAAAAGTACTATGGCGCCATCTATGACACAAATCAAGAAATAACATTAAATTCCTACCGCGACTTAAGGCCATACAGTTTGTGGGCCTGTGGACGGTGACTAATGGGCTAGCTCGCCGTCCGTCCGTCTTATGACGACAGTCCGTGTCGACGCGACGGCGCGTTCGTGTTCCACGCGCGCCTCAAAAAGATGTCAGCAAAAAGGAAAGAGATACTGCGGCCCTGGACAAAGGGCAAAGAAGGATCATGGATGGGTTTTAGTCAGTAAAACTCTGACACTCCCTTCCACTCCGTCCAGAGCGGGGGGAGTAATTTAAGGCATTTAAATGAAAGTTATAACCTTAAAAACAAATATAAAAAAAAACTTGTCAAAAAGTTGGAACTTTGACTTACAATATTTCCGTAACTAGAAGGTTCCCAGGTGGTCCACCCCAAAAAAAGATCGCAATGACGGGGAGAACAAGTGCCTTTCAGCTTCGTTAAGGGTATTGTTACACCCATTATGGAACCCGACAACAACTGTCGCACAGTAGCCCACTAGACACAACATAGTGTGGGGATGAAGAACTTTAAGGCCTGGTCTTCCATCCCTCTCTCTCATAGTGCGATGAGATGGCAATTGGACAGAACCGGAGAGATATCAAGGGCAAGACCAACGGATTCATGTGCTTTTCTGAGAAATTGTTATGGATAAAACCGAGTTACATTTTTGCCAACACGTTGATCTCATAGCATCTATACAAATAAATAAAATTGAAATGTCTGTTTGTAATTTTAAAATAACAACTTTTTACTGAATGCAAATGAAAGTATTACTTACTGTACTTATGACAAAAAAACATTTTTCTCCCATTTTGCCTGTCTGTCTGTCAACTGTGAAACGACTGGACCGATTTTGACGAGACTTTCACTGGCAGATAGCTGATTTTATAAGGGGTACCTTAGGTTACTTTTATTTTTAGAAAAAAAAGCTGAGGGTTCCGTGCAAAAAAAATAAAAACCCTTGAAATTGGTTACAAAATTCGATTCAAATAGGGAAGTTATGTTATTATAAAATCTGATGAAATAAACACAAAGTCCCGTTAGCAATTACAGGTGTCATAATTGTTCCTGTAATAGCAAAAACTACGTGAACTACGTAGGTCATTACTGCATGACGTGTAACGTCCGGTGTCACGTGGGTACTAAGTCCGCAGAACATGACTTAAATAATAGCAGGGATAGTGAATCTGTTTGCATGTCTGTTTTTATTTTATTTTTTTGTTAGAATATAAATATTGTGTCCCCATTTTGTGAAATCTCTTCTGCGCTCTCTGACCATGTTTTATTACCCTATCTACTACCTACCTACTACTTACCCACTGCCTACCCACTACCTACCCACTGCCTACCCACTGCCTACCCACTGCCTACCCACTGCCTACCCACTGCCTTCCCACTGCCAACCCACTGCCTACCCACTGCCTACCCACAGCTTACCCACTGCTTACCCACTGCCTACCTACAGCTTACCTACTACCTTATCCTGACAAAAACAAAAAAAAACAAAAAAAAAATTGGCGAAAGCGGTCCAGCTGTTCACGTGTGTGCCGTGACCAAGGAAAATAGAGATTCATTTTTATATAGATACTAGCTGACCCGCGCAACTTCGTCTGCGTCACTTAGGGGTATGAAAAATAGATAGTAGCCGATTCTCAGACCTAATGAATATGCATATAAAATTTCATCAAAATCGGTCAAGCCGTTTCGGAGGAGTATGGCAACGAAAACTGTGACACGAGAATTTTATATATTAGATATAGATATATATAACATAATATCTAATGTATTTAATGTAATATAATATCTCAGAAATTATTTAGCATCAAACTGTTGGGTAAACACTACTGTTAAGCCTCGTTGTGCCAGAATATCGTTGGATTCATAGAATTAATAGAAGCAATTTCAAGACCACGTCCGTCTCATGCGCATGTATCACGTGATCGTCTCGGTGTACAAAATTACATGCCGCTCTGTTGCTACAACTTAGAACAGAATTTTTAATAAAACTATCACTTTGAATCTTATAATACACCATGACGTTTTAGTCGTCTTAGAGAGGTGGTCCACGCAATTTATCCGACATAAAATACCTCTAGGCGCGATTATTTATATTTTACCGTAAATTAAGACAATAGGTACAAAGTAAATGAAGTAATACATTAGAATTATGAAACATCCTGTTAATAATGTTTATGTGTCAAACGGTAGAACATACCTACCCAACACGAGTCGATTAGATTATTGCTCGCAACAGGGTGTTTCAAATACGTCATGAGTCATAATAATGAATAATATTTTTATTTTTAAATTATTCAAATCTAAATACCAATTTTTTTAATGAATATTTAGTAGTCAATTGATAAGTGGAGTGGGCTGCCGTTATAAGACGACTAAAAAATCACGGTGTATTTTAAGATTGGACATGTAGATTATGTCGAAACAAATAAACTCATCTTCATATTTTATAACACAAGATTAGGATATTTGTGCGACGTCCGTAAATTGTTTGCGAACCCTGACCTAGTGTGACGGCTGCAGTTGCGCAAGAGTCGACGAGTACCGTTATGAGATAATCAACCACTCCCACTAACGTCACTCGAACATAAATATTCTTGAACTGACGCTCTTTGCTTGCTAATTTCTATACTACTGAGTATTCAAGGTAAGCCATCATCATCGTCTGCCTAGCCTTTTCCCTACTATGTTGGGGTCGGCTTCAAGTCTAACCGGATGCAGCTGAATATCAGTATTTTACCTGGAGCAACTGCCTATCTTACCACCACAACCCAGTTAGTACTAGGTACTACGATACCCCTTAGTAAGACTGGCTGTCAGACTTTCGGGCCACTGACTACCTGTAACGAATGTTAAAGATCAATAAATGACAATTATCACTTCCATTGGTACGTACATAGGTATTATCATCAGATGTATATTTTAAGCATCCGGCAATCCACTGCAACAAACATTTTGTAAAAATTACAGAAATAAGTACTTACACATTAAAATGAAAGAAAAGTCAGGAATTATCTCCAAATATCCGGAATTTTCTCCAAATGTCCAGAATTTTCTCCAAATGTCCAGAATTTTCTCCAAAAAAACTTAATGATAGAACTGGGAACCCTACGTTTGGTTCAATGATTGATTACTAACATTTACTCGTGAACTCGATTGTTTCCTATTAGGAAGATTCCTATTAGGAAACCTAATAAGAAACAAACGAGTTCACGAATCAATTTTAAGTTCCAGTGCCTGACAATTAGATCAAGGTTGACGGACGACTAAAGTTTGCTTTCTTTTTATATAATTTTGGTATATTCTTAATTTTAATCATATCATAATTTTGAGCTCGTGGCTAAATAATAACAGCCGCTCGGATCGATCTTTAGGTTAAGCCGTGCTTGCCTAGGTCTGTGGATGTGTGACCACCCATTACATACCGAGTTCCCTCCGTGCCTCGGAAAGCACGTTAAGCCGTTGGTCCCGCCTGTCATTGTAGATCTTTGACATACGTTACAGGTACTCAGTGGCCTAAAAAGTATTACTCATATTACCCAGTGCTAACTGGATTATGGAGGACAGATATTCAGACGCTCCATGTAAAATACTGGTATTCAGCTGCATCCGGTTAGACTGGAAGCCGACCCCAACACAATTGGAAAAAGGCTAGGCATATGATGATGACTTTTGATCACTCATAAATTGACAAGTGGTGTAATTCATATTGCACAACTTATTGTTTAATAAAAGTTTAAACGCACCGACATTTCATCATCTTTGCTTATTCTTATGGTTACTCGTTTACTGAGAATAAAAAATACTTATTGATAGCGAATTTACCACAAAAAAATAAATTTAAAGAGTGTATCTACACCATGAAACTTCATAGATTTATTATACAAGATTGTTGTAAAGAAATTGAGAACAGTACTTTGTTTAATTTATATTTTCATCGCTATCGATATAAAGGGTGTAAAAAGACCCTTAACGAAGCCGAAAACTACTTGTTCTCCCCGTCATTGCGATCATTTTTTTGTTGTAGACCATACCTGGGAACCTTCTAGTTACGGAGATATTGGGGGTCAAAGTTCCAACTTTTTCACTAGTTTTTTTTTAAATACATGTTTCTAATGTAAGATTTTTACTTTAAACACCTTCACGACCCCCGTACTATTCAATCCATCCATCAGCACAATGTTTTGAGTAGGTTACATTGAGTTTTACCGTAAATCGTGATTTTTCATCCCAAAAAAAAAAGTCATTTCCCAGCAATAATTTTTGCGTAAAGTTACTTAATTTTATCTACAGAATGCTTGGTTGGCTTAGTGAAGGGTCTGTTTACACCCTGTATTTCTAATAAAAATGTTAATATTCATTTTTGTTTTATTTTAATAAGTTACCTTACCTGGCACAGGATAAACACATTGAATAACAAAAACAAAATATTGTAGTCACTTAATTAAAATAGTTGGAACAACATCCGCAAAAAGATTCATGAATCAGAGTCAATCAAGTTAATTATATACCTATAGAAAACAGCATGACGAAACATGAAATAATAAGGATAACACTCGTTTTACACACTTGTTTGTTGTTTGTAAATAAGGATAAACCTTAAATCCAACAGGAAATTGTATGGGAACTTGCTGCCATGGTAAGGGGCGTGTGACCGTATGTGATGCGGACGAATGAGGAAAATGTCATGAGGAAAGTTTCAGGTATGAATGTGTATGGCTATTTCAGTAAAGGAAGACCAAACGATGAATGGACTATGTCTAAGATGATACAGGATGTAAACGGACCTTTTTTTTTCTTTTTTTCGGATGGGAATTCATCAAATGATCCCCCCCCCCCGCTCTGGCCGGAGTGGAAGGGTGTGTCAGACTTTTACTGACTAAAACCCATCTATGTTCCTTCTTTGCCCATTGTGTTCCAGGGCCGCGGTATCTCTTTCGAACAGTCCCGCAGCCCCGGCAAAGTAAACGGACCCTTCACGAAATCATTAACTAAGCAATCTGTAAGTAATAAATTGTTGCTGGGAAATAACTATTTTTGGTGTTAAAAATCGCGATTTGCAGCAGCACTCAATGTAACGCACTCAAAACATTGTGCTGATGGATGCATTACATAGTGCAGGGGTCTTGGCGATATAGTAAAGTTATAACTTGTATTTTAGAAAAAAACATGGGACACACTTGAAACTTTCATCTTCAATAACCTAAAAGGTTCCCAAATATGGTATAGATCAAAAAAATATCACACCGGTGTATTTACACCCTCAACGAAGCCTAAAGGCACTTGTTTTTCCTAATATTATTTATACATATAGCTGTGATGGGATAAAGACAAATAAAAAAAACCGGCAAAGTGCGAGTCGCACACAGGGTTCCGTAGCTCCAAAAAATATAATAAAAATATTTTGAAGGCTCATTCATATGTTGTATTGTATTACATTCAATAGCAAAACTAAAATCTTATTGAAAGCAATTTTCGTTGAAATTTTTTTTTACTTTCTACAATCCTACATTTTTCAGAATTTTCCTCCTCTTACTTTAGAAATTAGAAGGCTACACATTTTACCACATTGGAAGTGTCTATCTTTCAAACGATGACTTTGAGAAAAATGGTTTCAGGAACCTCAATGTCATTTTTAAAGACCTATCTATAGACACTGCGCACGTATAGGTTTGATGATTATTTTTTTTAGTTTCAGTTCCATGTATGGGGCTCCCTTTAATCTTTTATTTTTTTATTTCTATATAAAATCGTAAAGCGGTTCACAGAATACATCTACCTATCAAGTTTCAACTGTGTAGGCTTAATAGTTTCTGGATAAAGTGACTGTGACATATAGACGGACAGATAGACAGACATACTGACAGACATGACGAATCTAAAAATATTTTGATTGAAAAGAGTGTCCATGGAGTTTCTTGCCCATTCTTCTCCATAGAGATTTACGCTTTGGAATGGACAACTACAGTACTTCTACAAGTTATTATGCCTTCACATGTCTGGGACTGTAGCTTCGCCTTCTTTGTTTTTCTGACATTCAAAAGTGCCTGTTATGATCTAATTGAAATAACATGCAAAAAACAAAAACTCAAAAAAAATGCACATGAAATATTGTAGTCCACAATTGTGTGCGCAGACAAGTGCACTCTCTAAATCGTTCCCTAACTCTCTTAGACCGATAAGAATTGCATTTTCATTTTCAAACTCCAGGCAAGAAGAAAATCCCAACAGAAAAAACCTAAAATAACACTTACCCGAAGTGGAATCGAACCCTTGACCCCACTCTTAGGAGTAGCACTTGCGACAAGTATGAAAGACTATGGCTTTGTAGATAACGTGCTGCGCTGACCTCAAATAAACTGTGATAAGAGTATGAATATGAAAATGATAATAAAGAGGCTAGCCTCCTATTAAACGATATTTATAATAGTCCATATAATATTCTTAATAGTCCATTGAAAAGTTACATTTGGGGTTGCGTTTTTTAGAGGACGCAATTTTATTTTTTTGATGTATAGGGGGGGTCAGTGTAAAGCTAAAATCAAGTTTGTGGGGTCGCCACCCTTGCCCCACGGCCGCCATCTTGAAAATAGGGGTTGAAATGGTTATTACGATTTATCTCTTAAACTATTTATCTGATAAAAAAAATTGTCATCATTTTTTGTTGCAAATTGAATTCTCTACAATTTTGGTCCAGTATCTTTTTGTCGTAGAATTATAAATAAAAAAGTTATAAGCGAAAATGTTCAGAAATTCGAGAAAAAAATTTGTATTTTTCGATATAACTTTTTTTTAATCATTTTACGAAAAAATTATATCAGACCATTTTTGTAGATCGTTTTTTAAGGAATAACTTTTATAAGCAACTCATAATAACTTAATAACTTTTATTTTGTTATGACACTTCGCTCCAACTTCCACTAAGCTGGGAATATTAGCAATGCGATTAGCAATGTCCATGGCAACGTCATCGGAACGTCTGTTTATAAGGTCCATAATACTTGTTTTTGTACTCTCATTACGTACAATACAAACCCGCGGTAGTCGGCTTGTGCGCGAATTACTTGGATCCTGAACCGCTTTGGCACAGATGAAGCAATTGTTCACAAAATCAAAGTCTGGCTCTGGAGCTTCTGAAACTGAAGATAAACTACTGGAGCTGCTGCTGCGACGACGAACAACATTATCGGTTTGATTGTCCACGTAATAACAATAACACGCAATATGTACAGTTACTTCCGAAATAGTTCGTAAAAATTGTTCGATAGCCTCATCATTTTTTGCTACAGCTCGATCTAATAAAGTTTTTACACCTTTTGCGTTCACAGTTCTTATTTTATTTTCACCTAAAGGTTTTTTACAAATAAAACAATCACTCATGATGGAATAATAGAAAAAAGCACGCTTAAAAATTCTAAATGCTAATAAAAAAAATAGTTTTCACTGAAGTTAAAATCGTGTCTAAAATCATACGAAATCGTCTTCACAATTAAAAACAGGATAAAATACATCCGCACGTAGAGAAATATGTAGCACAACTGAAAGATATAAGTTGAACGACAACTTCAACACAATATCATCAGCTATTCTTACAATAAGAGAGGTTAGAAATAATAATAATAATAGCAGGCAGATGTTCTTTTGTTCCCTCATGGTCACGTGAGTATTTTCTACCTGGACAGTATTCTCAGTAACGGCCATCAAATTTAAAATTATTTTAAAAATCAATAATTGTAAAATTCTGTAATGGAGTGGAAAAGAGTCAATAATGAATTATTAATAATATTGCAAAATTAATAATTAAAAAAATTATAATAACAAAATAAAAAATAACTGATGACACATTATTATTACACAAGTATAATATATGTATAGTTAAGAGTACTGAAAAATAATACTCACTTCGGAGCGCTGTAAAACCTTAGCTATTGACTTAATTAAAAAATGTTGCTAATAAAAGTTATTCCTTAAAAAACGATCTACAAAAATGGTCTGGTATAATTTTTTCGTAAAATGGTAAAAAAAGTTATATCGAAAAATACAATTTTTTTTCTCGAATTTCTGAATATTTTCGGTTATAACTTTTTTATTTATAATTCTACGACAAAAAGATACTGGACCAAAATTGTAGAAAATTCAATTTGCAACAAAAAATAATGACAATTTTTTTTTATCAGATAAATAGTTTAAGAGATAAATCGTAATAACCATTTCAACCCCTATTTTCAAGATGGCGGCCGTGGGGCAAGGGTGGCGACCCCACAAACTTGATTTTAGCTTTACACTGACCCCCCCTACACATCAAAAAAATAAAATTGCGTCCTCTAAAAAACGCAAGGTAAGGCCTAAAAAATGTAACATTTCAATGGACTATAATAATACAATCATTATCTTGAATGAATTAGTAATACAATGATAATATGGAGTTTTTTGATAAGATAATGATGAATAAGGCGACATAAACAAATGTATCGAAATACATGTACGTCTAAATATTGACCGATATCGCTTTAAATCCGGGTCGTCTTTTTGTGCCGAATTTTTCAGTGTTTTGCGATAATATCTTGTTTTCACAAGGAGCTCGTGGCTTAATAATAACAGCCGCTCGGGTCGATCTTTAGGTTAAGCCGTGCTTGCCTAGGTTGGTCCGTGGATGGGTGACCACCCACTTCATACCGAGTTTCCTCCGTGCCTCGGAAAGCACGTTAAGCCGTTGGTCCCGGCTGTCATTTGTAGATCTTTGACAGTCGTTAGGTAGTCAGTAGCCCAAAAGTCTGACAACCAGTCTTACCAAGGGGTATCATATTACCCAGTACTAACTGGGTTGTGGAGGTCCGATAGGCAGTCGCTCCAAGTAAAATACTGGTATTCAGCTGCATCCGGTTAGACTGGAAGCCGACCCCAACATAGTTGGGAAAAGGCTAGGCAGATGATGATCTTGTTTTCACAAATAGAGACGGGATATTTAACAAGTTTACTGTTAGGTTTGAGTTCCCGATATTCCAATAACTGAAGTTATTGCGGGTGTTATAAGCAGACAAATCGGTCTACCCTCTTTCTTGTACCGCTACCACTGTCACTCGCAACTCGATTCCCGACACACGAAACTCACTGGTGGTCACATGGTAAATATCCCATCTCTAGAGTAAATGATAATGTTAGTGACCATGACAGATTAAAAACTTATTTCACAAAAATGTTTGGCATTAGCTTAGATTTTGGTATAAAGACTTTTCTGTAGTGTCCATAGTTTATCTGGTACGGGTGGGCCCTCAATCCTTTATGTGAGAACTGAGGGCCCAACTTTACAGTCCATAACTCGCTTATTTGACTTTCACAAAATCTGATTCCAACTTTCACAATTGTTTGGGAATGTTCACTAAAAAAGCACATTTTCAAAGAGTTTTAAAGTGAACAATCTCACACTACACACACATGGTATCTTTTACCAATAAGTTGCATGATAAATATGATGGTCCGTTATTTATTTCATACTTACTATTAATAATTCGCAGTAATCGAGTTAATAAAACCGAAGAAAATAAGCAAAGATGATGAAATATTGCATTGAAACATTTATTAAATAATAAGTTGTGCAATGTGAATTACACAATTTTGCCAATTTGTGAGTGATTTTAAATCTTTTACATAATGTAACATCACGCCTTTATCTGAGAGGATGGGCAGACTCAAACTCAAAGCATTTATTTCAATTAGGCCATTACTACTTACTTGTTATCTATAGCAAATAAAAATTCCCGAACTCCACGCGAGCAAAGCCATGGGTATAAGCTAGAATCACAGAAATGGACCCGCCAGCTAGTTCATTCTGGCTTGGTAGATGATGGAAAACTTGGAAAACCATAATTGCACCATTGTTAGTTTTTCTTACTTGAAACTACTGCGCAACAATTTCGTGACAGACTGTGAAGTAGCTAAGAAGTGGGATTCCCCATCGGTGTGTTTCCGTGTTTTACTTATAACCTGGCAGTCTTCAAGCAGAGGATGAAGAGGTCACTTCTAGTAGATCGTGTGTTCAGACCATGGCCCTCTTGCTGGAGTACCGGGGAGATATAGACACAGGGGTCATTCAACATCATCATTTCGGGGTATTCCTCAAAGCCCAACTATTATTAAGCGCAACCAACTAAGCGCAACTAAATTATTCCTCGAAACGCAACCATTAGTTGCGCTCACAAATTCAAATTAAAAATATTATATGTTTATTCTTCAAAGCTTAACCAATTTAGTTGCGCTTAGTTGGTTGCGCTTAAAAATAGTTGCGCTTTGAGGAATACCCTATCATTTCAGCCGAAAGACGTCCATAGCTAGACATAGGTCTCCCCCAAGTGTCGCCACATTGACCGGTCCGGTCCGACTCGCATCCAGCGGATCCCCACAACCTTCACCAGGTCATCGGTCCACCTAGTGGGAGGCTCCCAACGCAACGTCTTCCGGAACCGGAAGACACAGGGGTGAACGAGACAAAAGTTTGAAAGGAAGGTTGAATTAATATAATGTGTTACCAACAAGTAAGTACTCTACTTTATTTACTTAATTACTAGCTGTCCCCGCGACCTTTGTCCGCGAGAAATTTTATTATAAAAATATTACTTTCCTATTGGAATCGGATTTTGTTTACTCCCCAATTTTTTTTTTTTTTTTAATAATATTGTTAAATTACTCCTTATGATATCAACTATCTACCAGTATAACTCTCGTACCGTAAAAATCGGTCTTACCGTTTCGGGGATTAGCCGGAACAAACAGACAGAAAAACCTTTCAAAGTTTGTCTCGATTCACCCCTGCCTTTCTATTCATCCCTTATAAACAGTCCGTTTATCTGTATTGGGAACCCAAAAGCAAATAGTAAACATGGTAAATATCCAGTTTTCAGTGTTTTTGACAATGTTAGTGACCATGTCATATAGTCAATTTAGGTATACAAATTGACCAAGTGACAGCTTTATTTCACTAAAATGGCTACGGGCTCCACATAGCACAGCATCATGCTCGTTGGAAGCCTTAGGGTCGCAGTCACGACGTGAAGCTGCCAACTATTCTGTCATGTCCCTTAGTTTTATAAATATTTGTTTTGTTTTGTAACTGTCTCTTGGTCTAGTAGTCGCAAGAGCTACGGCTGAGCATGAGGTCGAGGGTTGGATTCCTAGGTCAGACAAAATGTTATTGGGTTTTTCTATCAGGAATTTGTCAGTAGCAGTCAGAGAGTTTGGATTTGTGCCCGGCTGATGGCAGTAGATAGCCCCCTATTACATGGGACTTAAACATAAATGGCGAATTGTGGCGGTACTATTAGGTACTCCTTAATACGATATGGTTTATACCTCCTTGGTATGAAAGAAAGGAGCAGATCACCTCTGCATAACCCTTCGGGAATTACGAGCGTGATGTGTTATGTTGTTTTGTTTTTGTATACACGTTGTGTCTCTGCGTCAAATAAATATTCTGATGATCAAAGATCTATTGGCGCTCCTTGGGGGTAAGACCGATTCGATCCGTGACGACAAACTTCATGACGCTCCTTTATGCCGTCACGCCACGTGTCAGCGCCACTACCATTTTCCTTGTTTGTGCGTGGCGCGTTTCAAATCTGCCGGGCGTGCCGTGGCGGCCACATTTTTCCTGGTTCCGTAGCCAAATTTCAAAAAACGAAAAAAAAAACATTATGGATTCGTCCTGTCCGTCTGTCCGCCCGTATGCCACAGACAGTTTCTGTATATAGATATACAGAGTGGCAATATAGTTACCTTCGATGAGGTGAGCCTACCCGTCATAATAAACCACATTCCAAAAGAAATTTATATCTGATTCTTAAAGGATTCTCTTCCTCCTCCTCAAGGCGTACTCCTCATTACTGAGGGCCGTGATCCTCCCTTTAAAACATCTTTTCCCTGACGATGTTTTGCCATCTCTATCTATCCTTAGCCAAATGAAGCGCATCATGAACTTTCGTATCAAGAAAAGAGCTTATCTGGTCGGACCATCGCAAAGAGCTACGACCTCTTGGTCTGTGTCTTAAAGGATACAGGTAACGAAATTGTCACCCTGTATATCATCATTATCACAATTATTGCGTTACACATAGCGTGGAAAATGGCAATGATTAACCTCTGGTCAAAGAAAAAGAGCAGCCTGTGGATCGCGGGAAGTGCCAAATATGTAGAACGAAAGTAAAATTTGACAACACATATCTGTATCTCGCTCACAATATGTACTTCTGTATCCTTATCCTAATCGTAATCCTAACTAATATTATAAATGCGAAAGTAAGTTCGTTTGTTTGTTATCTTTTCACGCCTAAACCGCTGAATCGATCATCCTGAAATTTTGCATATACGTTGTCAAGTGTACAGAAACATAAGGTACCTTTCATACCGAAAAAAAGTACTATTCCCGAGAAAAACCACTATAACATTCTTATGATAATAGATGGTGCCACGTATCTTTTGTTTCATGATTGAATTACATTATTACAAGCAGAGAAGAACCCGAATTTATTGTCAAATTCTAAATTAACGCAAGCGAAGCCACGGGCAAAAGCCAATAAAATCTTAGTCATTCATTGAAGTTGTTGAGATCATTTGTTAGATTATTATTCATTACGTTTCTCATTCGTCGGGTTTATAAGCCTGATTCCCGTTGACCCCACCGCCGTGGACCCACTGGTGGGGTCAGCGGGAACAATTTTCAATTGTTTTAATCAATTCCCGTTGACCCCACCAGTGGGGCCAAGGGCGGTGGGGTCAACGGGAATACACCAAATATTGTTGCATCGAAACATTTGATTATTAATAAGTTGTGCAATGCGAATTACGCAATTGGCCAAATTATATCATTAATGTTTGCTGAAATGTATTTCTCCAGGATGTATTTTTGCAAAAGGATGCAGAGATCTTTTTAGGTTAGGGAGGACCCTCTAATGATTAATTGGTCTGATGGTTGTCTGATGTTGGCTGATGGGTTTGCCTAAGTCAGGCAAAATGTTACTGGGTTTTTCTATTTTAAATTACTCAGTAGCAGCCACGGAGTTTGGATTTGTGCCCAGTTGATGGCAATAGATACCTCTGCCTAACCCTTCGGGAAATACGGGGTGATGTGTTAATTTCTTTTGTTTTTGTATGCACGTCGTGTCTCTGCGTCAAATAAATATTTTGGTGTGAAACATTTCTTGGCGTTCCTCGGCGGTAAGGCCGTTTCGATGCCGTGACGACAAACTGCATGACGCTCTTATACGCCGTTAGGTTAGAATCCAAGAGACCATTTGTTAGGTTATTATTTATTACGATACTCAGTCGTCGGGTTTATAAACCTCTGACTGATGAAATATTGTTGCATCGAAATATTTGTTTATTAATAAGTTATGCAATGCGAATTACGCGATTGGCCAATTTTGCTTAAATGTATTTCTCCAGGTTGTATTTTTCCGAAAGGACGCAGAGTTGTTTTTTTAGGTTAGGTAGGACGTTCTAATAATTAATTGGTGTGATGGTCGCAAGCGCTACGGCTGATCATGAGGTCCTGAGTTTGATTCCTAAGTCAGACAAATTGTGTGTGCTCTGTTGATGGCAGTAGACGTGTCTCCTATTTTATGAGACTTAAACATAACTGGCATAATGTGTTTTATTATTTTGAACTGTTCGGGAATTACGGTCATGATGTGTTATGTTGTTTTGTTTTTGTATGCACGTCGTGTCTCTGCGTCAAATAAATATTTTAATGTGAAACAGTTCTTGGCGTTCCTCGGGGGTAAGGCTGTTTCGATGCCGTGACGACAAACTACATGACGCTCTTATACGCCTTCATGCCACGTGTCACCGACGCTACCTTTTTCCTTGCTTTTGCTTGGCGCGTTTCATATTTGCCGGACGTCCCGTGAAGGCCACATTTTTTGGAGTTCCGTAGCCAAATGGCAAAAAACGGAAAACCCGTTAAAGATTCGAACTGTCCGTATATCTGTCTCTTCGTATCGAATGTCAAACACAGTTACTGTATGCACATACAAGTTGTCAATTTAGTTGCCTTCGAGGAGGTGATCCTCGTCATTACTATTATTATGAGCCTAATGTGTCCCACTGCAGGGCAAAAGCCTCCCTTCCCTCTTTCCATTTATCTCTGTCTTTGGCTATTTGTCTGCCAGCGAGCCATGGAATGAAGTATACTAGGAGTCAAAATTTCTGACCGTATACGGAACAGTATACTTTAATCCAAGACTCAAATCGCAGACTTTTGCGACTCAACCGCCAAATTAAAATAGAACTGGTCAGGCCACATCGGCTATATCGCATCAAAATTGGGCCAAAGAGGCAACAGATTGGGTTCCGAACAACAGAACCCGGCGACGCGGTAGGCCCAGAAGGAGATGGCGTGACGAGCTGGATTCTTCTCAAATGGATTGGGCCCAAATAGCCAAAGTCATATCCTGAGATCCTCGTCATATTAAACAATTGTCCCAAAAAACTTATATCCCGGAGGTGTGGTGGGTGATCACTAGGGATCGTATAATCGGATGCATATTTACCGGACGTTTTCTTCGCAAAAAATAAATCTGGTTCTCCATACATTTGGGTCGAGAAGGTATGAAGTTAAATACGGGACAGCTCATCTTCTTTTGTGATAACGATATAGGTCCCAAAGAGGAAGTTGTTCACTTAGATGGTCCGTATCACACCATCAAACATGACCACACCTTTCTGGCACACACTGTATTACTACAAAGTGATGATGTGTTCCACAATGCAATTGGAATGAGGGCAGGCTGAAGATTTCACTATGGTCAACTATTTATTCCCAGGTATTTTTCTATAGTCAACAAAATAAAAATGACGTGTTGGCAACTTTATAGAAATGGCAAATGTAATAGCACAAAATTGCATCATCAAATTACTGCGCAACTATTTCGCAATATAGTATGAAAATGTAACCGCGAGTTACAAGAAAATCTCTCGGTACAACTGAATAAACTAAATCGATGATCTGTTTCTCTAGTGTTGGTAGGGAGTAACACGTACCTTTTCTCCAAACGATCCATTTTCATACCGTAGATACCTAAACCAATACAAAAACAAATAAAAACAAACTTGCACAAACAATTTTGCTCAGTTCACCTATAGAACATTATGTGACGCAATATTGTGATGATGACATACCGTCAAAATCGTCGCCGTCGCAGTCGTCGACGTGTCCCGTTTATATAGGCAGTGCATTATCTAGAGCTTTACAGTCTTATGAAAGGAGTCAAAGTGAGAAGGTCTCCTGAAAATGAAGACTATCATTGAGCATATTCTTTGCTTCCACCTGCTTTTTGCAGTAGCTTCGCCAGTTGCGCCTGATTTAAATTCAGTGCGATCTCCCAAAAGTGATACAGTTCTTAGTGTAGCTATTCAAAGGACTATAATGCTCAATGCTGGTACAGTTTTAAGATCTGAAACTGATCGTGAATTAGTGCGAAGTTCAGATGCTGGTGCTTTACTGGCGAAAAGTTTGTTTGACGTTGTCAAAAGCCTTCGACGAAACAAAAGAGCAACGATTACTGGCAATGGATGCTCCCAAGGAATGCGATGGATTGCAAATCAATGTGTGGCGCTGAAAAAGTAAGTTTTTTTTAAGATTATTTTGTCGTATACCTTTTGACGCATGATAAAAGGCTCTTTTATTCTTAACTTACCCGTCAGTACTTTGTGGAGTGGCTAATTTGTTTCTGTATTTTTTTTTCGCGCTTTTTTTGATTATTCTGGTTCGGGTTTCAATAGTTTTATAAAGTCGAAACCATACCTTGATTCAATTAGATAATTAATAACAGATCCTGTATCTTTTTAGAATTTTCAATCAACTTAACTGAAAATCTTTAACAAAGTGGACAGATTTTATTCCTTTTTTGATCTCTACTTGACAGTTGGTGTAATTTCAGCCCCTGATTTATACCGTGTGTTCAGATTAATCTCTTTCCAGTAATAATCTGGTTTTAACCCACACTCACTTATTTCATTTTTACAGATACAAAGAATTGAGAGAAAATGAAGACAACAAGTAATGCGCAAGTGACCAATTTCATCGAAATTGGCGACAGAAAACATAACGATCTCATCAGTTACATAGTAACTTACTTATAAGGTTATCATTATGAAAGAAAATAACAATTTGAAAAAAAGTAAGTCTTTTCTGTAAATTATCGATTCTTCATTATTTTCACTGTTTTTAATTACAATTCAAGTCGGTCATCTTCAAAACAGTCAAATATTTTAACGTTTGTTGTACAACATGTTTTTGTTGCTGGAAACAAGTTGCACACTAACTTGAACACAAGATTACTATCAATTTGAAGGTTGTGAGGTGTGCATACGTTCGTGCTAAATTAAACATCATAACATCATGACCATTTTGATTCTTCATGACGATTTGAAAAAATAATTTTCAATACTTATTAATAATTTTTTGAAACAGTGGGTTTTGAAGTTTTGATGGTCTACATAAACCTTTTGTTGTACATTGGCATATCATTCCTCGGTTCTCACTAGTATGTTCCTAGCTCGTCCTATTCGCAAATACTGAAGACTTTGGGACAATTTTTAATGTTTATTTCGTACTTGCTTCTCACACTTTGCAGCTTCGATATTTCAATCTAATCACTCGTATTATTCAACGGGATGGAGGCTCGTATTTGGACACACGCTTTTATATCCTGTATACAAAATTGTAGAAGTAGTGGATTTATGATTTTTTTAAATTATTTTTGGGTTAAGGTATAATTCCGACGGACACTACACCCTCGGAATCGTACCTTAAATATTTTTCGTTCAAAATTAAGAAGTATTTTTATTCGTTTTTCAAACTCGTAGATCTAATGGAACTGTAATGTTGTGTACACGAGATAAATGAGTGAGTTCAAATGCGTGCGTCCTTTTCGTTGAGACATATGTGAGATAATTTTGAAGTATCGTTGTGACAAAGTGTTACAATTATTACAAACTAATAATGCACAGATGAAAGTAATTTTGCACTTGTGTAGGTTTTTTTCAATTAACTTCTAGTGCAATTCAAGTCCAAAAAGAAATGGATATATACTTTTTTGTGCATTTTGTATAAAACAGTACGAAATAAACACTGAAAGTGGTTGGCAAAGCCGTCTTTATTTGCACTAAGATGAGATAAGAACATATGAACTGATTATTCAGATGAATGAAATGTGAATGACATAGTATATTTAAGTTTGAAAAGACATAGTACTCGTAGTAAGTTTATTTGTGAGACATTATATTGAGTCATTTTCATTAATGTGATCATCACATTTAGACCCAAGGAATTTTTGAATTACTAGGTACCTCAAGAAAATTTATTTTTATGTATAGGTTATCAATTTAAAACAAAATAATCTGAACAAAAAAAAGGAATTCTTTTATTGTAAGGTTTGTGTAAATTAGCGATTCTTCATAATTTTAATTTTTTTACTAAAATAATTTCACAAGTCGGCCATCACCAAATCAGTCAAATTTAGCCAAGAACAGATACGAAACATTGTTGCACAGCATGCTTTCATGTTGCTGGGAACATGTTGCGTAGTGACACGAATCCAAGATTATCGATATTGTAGGCAATTGTTATCATAATTTCTCTTTTTGACTCTGAATCAGTACTTGATTTTCTTTTAAATTATTGGTATTGAAGATTCGATGGTCTACATAAACCTTTTGTTGTACATTGGCATATCATTTCTCGGTTCTCACTAGTATGTTCCTAGCTCGTCCTATTCGCAAATACTGAAGACATTGGGACATTTTTTAATGTTTATTTCGTACTTGCTTCTCACACTTTGCAACTTCGATGTTTCAATCTAATCACTCGTATCATTCAACGGGATGGAGGCTCGTATTTGGACTCACGCTTTTATATCCTGTATACAAAATTGTAGAAGCAGAGGATTTATGAAAAGTTTTAATTATTTTTGAGTTAAGGTATAATTCCGACGTCTCACTACACCCTCGGAATCATACCTTAAATATGTTTTGTCCAAAATTAAGAAGTATTTTTATTCGTTTTTCAAAATCGTAGATCTAATGGAACTGTAATGTTGTGTACACGAGATAAATGAGTGAGTTCAAATGCGTGCGTCCTTTTCGTTGAGAGATATGTGAGATAATTTTGATGTGACAAAGTGTTACAATTATTACAAACTAATAATGCACAGATGAAAGTAATTTTGCACTTGTGTAGGTTTTTTTCAATTAACTTCTGTTGCAATCCAAGTCCAGACCGAAATGGATGTATACTTTTTTGTGCATTTTGTATAAAACAGTACGAAATAAACACTGAAAGTTGTTTACAAAGCCGTCTTTAATTGCACTAAGATGAGATAAGAACACATGAACTGATTATTCAGATGAATGAAATGTGAATGACATAGTATATTTAAGCCTGATATAACTTAGTACACGAAGTAAGTTTATTCGTGAGATATTCCATGGAGTAATTATTATTAATGTGATCATGACATTTATACTTAAGGATTTTTTGAATTACTACCGCAAGAAAATTTATTTTTAAGTAGCTTAGTATAAGTTACCAATTAAAACAAAACAATTTGAACAAAAAAAACGTAATTCTTTAATAGTAAGGTTTATGTAAATTATCGATTCTTCATCATTTTGATTTTTTTTACTAAAATAATTTGACAAGTCGGCCATCAGCAAATCAGTCAAATATAGCCAAGAACAGATACAAAACATTGTTGCACAGCATGCTTTCATGTTGCTGGGAACATGTTGTGTACTGATGAATGACACAAATCCAAGATTATCGATATTGTAGGCAATTGTTGTCATAATTTCTCTTTTTGAGTCTGAATCAGTACTTGATTTTCTTTTAAATTATTGGTATTGCAGTTTCGATGGTCTACATAAACCTTTTGTTGTACATTGGCATATCATTTCTCGGTTCTCACTAGTATGTTCCTAGCTCGTCCTATTCGCAAATATTGAAGACATTGGGACAATTTTTAATGTTTAATTCGTACTTGCTTCTCACACTTTGCAACTTCGTTGTTTCAATCTAATCACTCGTATTATTCAACGGGATGGAGGCTCGTATTTGAACACACGCTTTTATATCCTGTATACAAAATTGTAGAAGCAGAGGATTTATGAAAAGTTTTAATTATTTTTGTGTTAAGGTATAATTCCGACGTCTCACTACACCCTCGGAATCATACCTTAAATATTTTTTGTCCAAAATTAAGAAGTATTTTATTAGTTTTTCAAACTCGTAGATCTAAAGGAGCTGTAATGTTGTGTACACGAGATAGATGAGTGAGTTCAAATGCGTGCGTCCTTTTCGTTGAGACATATGTGAGATAATTGTGAAGTATCGTTGTGACAAAGTGTTACAATTATAACAAACTAATAATGCACAGATGAAAGTCATTTTGCACAGGTTTTATTCAATTAACTTTTGGTGCAATCCAAGTTCAAAACGAAATGGATGTTTACTTTTTTGTGCATTTTGTATAAAACAGTTCGAAATAAACACTGAAAGTGGTCGGCAAAGCCGTCTTTATCTGCACTAAGATGAGATAAGAACACGTGAACTGATTATTTCGATGAATGAAATGTTAATGACATAGTTTATTTAAGTCTGATAAGACATCGTCTTGTAGTAAGATTATTTTATTGACTGATTTTTATGAATGAATTACTGTAACAAGGTGTTTACTATCGTGTCGGCGAGAAATGAAATGTCTTTCATGAAAATCACTGTCATTGTTATTCGTTATTATTATTGTTAGTTATTAATTACTTATTTTAGACTGATCACTTATTGTTTAGTTTATTTATTTTAACTATGAAGTAGGAGATAGAGAAAAGATACTGTTAAGAGTAGTTTGTTATACAAACACTTTTATTTTTTAGAACCACCGTACTTAGACTATAATACATAGATGACTAGTATTGTTAGAACCAGTCTTACCAAGGGGTATCGTATTACCCAGTACTAGCTGAGTTGTGGAGGCCAGATAGGCAGTCGCTCCATGTAAACTACTGGTATTCAGCTGCATCCGGTAAGACTGGAAACCGACCCCAATATAATTGGGAAAAGGCTAGGCAGATGATGATGTCATTGAATTTCGCATTGTGATAATATGATATAAAACCAAAGTAGAGATAACGGACTGATAATTATTTTAGTATGTATACAATTTTTGTTTCATCAAAACTGTGAACTGTTTTTTTAATATTGTGAGATTTACTTTGTAGTGTTCATAGATTTGAGTTTTGTATCATTATATTTGTGTGTAAGCAGCAATAATTTTATCTGTGATATAAATCCAATGACTGTTGTGTTCATATTGCTTAATATTTTTTTGATTTCGGCGATATTAAATGGCGTTGATTAAAAAAAACATACTACTTTTAATATATTTTATAGATTTAAGGTTTATGTTGTTAATGTGATATCCTGATAGGAATATTATTTAAATAAATTATTTATTAAACTCTGATTTTTTGTTATATTTACCTCGTCTAATTATAAACCTAATATTCATACTACGTCTGTTGTCGATTATATTTAAAATATGAAAGTATCTCAGTATGTCAGTCCACCTCGTCACACACCCACACACACATGTAGATCATGACCTGGTTTAGGACAAATTATTTTATGAAATGGTACGTTCTTACGTTCTTAACGCAGGCGAAGCCACAGACAAAACCTAGTTAAACTATGAGTGGTCCTGGGATAAACTCTAAGCCCAAGCGTGTCTTATATACAGGGTGTAAACGGACCCTTCACGAAGCCGTCAACCAAGCATTACATCAAAATTACATCAAACTAAGTCATCCTACGCTAAAATTATTGCTGGGAAACGACTTTTTTTTTTGGGGTGAAAAATCACGTTTTACGGTAAAACTTATTTTTGCCTATGCAAAAGTGCCTGTCACGGGTCTATTTGAAATAAATGCTTTGAGTTTGAGTTTGAGTTTGACTCAATGTAACGCACTCAAAACTTGGTGCTGATGGATGCTTTGAATAGTAAACGGGTCATAGAGGTAATTAAAGTAAAGTTAAAACGTTAAAATGTAGTATTTAAAAAAAACTTGTGAAAAAATTGGAACTTTGACCTCCAATATCTCCGTAACTAGAAGGTTCCCAGATATGGTCCAGAACAAAAAAATGATCGCAATGACGGGGAGAACAAGTGTCTTTCGGCTTCGTTAAGGGTCTTTTTACACCCTTTAGAGTAACGAATAAGAAAATATGACACATTTCAGTGTCGCGAAAGTAAGTTTGTTTTTTTGTTTGTTACCTTTTCACGCTTAAACCACAAAACCGATCATCCTGAAATTGTGCATATACGTTGTCAGGTGTACAGAAACGAACATAGGGTACCTTTTATCCCAAAAAAGGTAAACAAAAATAGATTGAATTATATTATAACAATCAGAGAACAACTAGTCGTTCTCAGTCGTTGGGTTTATAAACCTCTAACTGATGAAATATTGTTGCATCAAAACATTTGTTTATTATAAGTTGTGCAATGCGAATTACGCAATTGGCCAATTATATCATAAATATTTTGCTGAAATGTATTTCTCCAGGATGTATTTTTCCGAAAGGATGCAGAAGTGTTTTTTTTTTGTTAGGTAGGACGCTCTAATGATTAATTGGTCTGATGATCGCAAGCGCTAGGCTGAGCATGTGGTACTGGGTTTGATTCCTAAGTCAGACAAATTGTTATTGGGTTTTTTCCCGCACACGGACGCGCGCTCCATACTAGTCAACACTCCAACTGCATCCAAATATCCGATCTCTAGTGATCACATTGAAGGGTTCGCAAAAAAAAAAACAGGTTCCTCATACATTTGGGTCGAGAAGGTATGAAGTTATACGGGACAGCTCATCTCATTTTGTGATTACGATGTTGGTCCCATAGAGGAAGTTGTTCACTATGATGGTCCGTACCACACCCTTAAACATGACCACACCTTTCTGGCACACACTGTATTGCAACAAAGTGATGATGTGTTCCACAATGCAATTGGAATGAGGGCAGGTTGAAGATTTAACTATGGTCAACTATTTATTCCTACATATTTTTCTATAGTCAACAAAATAACAATGACGTGTTGGCAACTTTATAGAAATGGCAAACGTATTACCTCAAAATTGCATCATCAAATTACTGCGCAACTATTTCGCAATATAGTATGAAAATATAACCGCGAGTTACAAGAAAATCTCTCGGTACAACTGAATAAATTGAATCGATGATCTGTTTCTCAAGTATTGGTAGGGAGTAACACGTACCTTTTCTCCAAACGATCCATTTTCATACCGTAGATACCTAAAACACTACAAAAACAAATAACAACAAACTTGCATAAACAATTTTGACCAGTTCACCTATAGAACATTATTACGCATTGACGCAATATTGTGATGATGACATATCGCAAAATCGTCGTCGTCGCAGTCGTAGCCGGCGTCTTTTATATAGGCCGTGTATTATCTAGAGCTTTACAGTCTTATGAAAGGAGTCAAAGTGAGAAGGTCTCCTGAAAATGAAGACTATCATTGAGCATATTCTTTGCTTCAACCTGCTTTTTGCAGTAGCTTCGCCAGTTGCGCTTGATTTAAATTCAGTGCGATCTCCCAAAAGAGATACAGTTCTTACTGTAGCTATTCAAAGGACTATAATGCTCAATGCTGGTACAGTTTTAAGATCTGAAACTGGTCGTGAATTAGTGCAAAGTTCAGATGCTGGTGCTTTACTGGCAAAAAGTTTGTTTGACGTTGTCAAAAGCCTTCGACGAAACAAAAGAGCAACGATTACTGGCAATGGATGCTCCCAAGGAATGCGATGGATTGCAAATCAATGTGTGACGCTGAAAAAGTAAGTTTTTTTTTAAGATTATTTTGTCGTATAACTTTTGAGGCATGATAAAAGGCTGTTTTATTCTTAACTTACCCGTCAGTACTTTGCGGAGTGGCTAATTTGTTTCTGTTTTTTTTTTCGCGCTTTTTTAATTATTCTGGTTCGGGTTTCAATATTTTATAAAGTCGAAACCATACCTTGATTCAATTAGATAATTAATAACAGATCCTGTATCCTTTTAGAATTTTCATAAAACTTAACTGAAAATCTTTAACAAAGTGGACAGATTTTATTCCCTTTTTCATCTCTACCTGGCAGGTTGGTGTAATTTCAGCCCTTAATGTATACCGTGTGTTCAGATTAATCACTTTCCAGTAATAATCTGGTTTTAACCCACACTCACTTATTTCATTTTTACAGATACAAAGAATTGAGAGAAAATGAAGACAACAAATAATGCGCAAGTGACCAATTTCATCAAAATTGGCGACAGAAAACATAACGATCTCATCAGTTACATAGTAACTTACTTATAAGGTTATCATAATGAAAGAAAAGAACAATTTGAAAAAAAGTAAGTCTTTTCTGTAAATTATCGATTCTTCATTATTTTCATTGTTTTTAATTACAATGAAAATCGGTCATCTTCAAACCAGTCAAATATTTTAACGTTTGTTTTACAACATGTTTTTGTTGCTGGAAACAAGTTGCACACTAACTTGAACACAAGTTTATTATAAATATGAAGCTTGTGTATTGTGCATACATTCGTGCTAAATTAAACATCATATCATAATTACCATTTTGATTCGTAATTACCATTTTAATTTCTTTTTAAATAATTTTCAACAATTATTAATATTTTTTTGAAACAGTGGGTTTTGAAGTTTCGATGGTCTACATAAACCTTTTGTTGTACATTGGCATATCATTTCTCGGTTCTCACTAGTATGTTCCTAGTTCGTCCTATTCGCAAATACTGAAGACATTGGGAAAATTTTTAATGTTTATTTCGTACTTGCTTCTCACACTTTGCAATTTCGATATTTCAATCTAATCACTCGTATTATTCAACGGGATGGAGGCTCGTATTTGGACACACGCTTTTATATCCTGTATACAAAATTGCAGAAGCAGTGGATTTATGAAAAGTTTTAAATATTTTTGTGTTAAGGTATAATTCCGACGTCTCACTACACCCTCGGAATCATACCTTAAATATTTTTGTCCAAAATTAAGAAGTTTTTTATTCGTTTTTCAAACTCGTAGATCTAATGGAACTGTAATGTTGTGTACACGAGATAGATGAGTGAGTTCAAATGCGTGCGTCCTTTTCGTTGAGACATATGTGAGATAATTTTGAAGTATCGTTGTAACAAAGTGTTACAATTATTACAAACTAATAATGCACAGATGAAAGTTATTTTGCACTTGTGTTGGTTTTTTTCAATTAACTTCTGTTGCAATTCAAGTCCAAAAAGAAATGGATATATGCTTTTTTGTGCATTTTGTATAAAACAGTACGAAATAAACACTAAAATTGGTTAGCAAAGCCGTCTTTATTTGCACTAAGATGAGATAAGAACACATGTACTGATTATTTAGATGAATGAAATGTGAATGATATAGTATATTTAAGTCTGAAGAGACATAGTAATCGTAGTAAGTTTATTTGTGAGACATTCCATTGATTTAAGTTGTGTGTTGTAATAACCAAATGGACTTAGTCTGAATAAAAAGCATTTTATTATTTTATTATTATTATTGAGTAATTTTCATTAATGTGATCATCACATTTTGACTCAAGGATTTTTTGAATTACTACCTCAAGAAAATTTATTTTTAAGTAGCTTAGTATAGGTTACCAATTTAAAACAAAACAATCTGAACAAAAAAAGTAATTATTTTATAGTAAGGTTTGTGTCAATTATCGATTCATCAGAATTTTTATATTTTTTCTAAAATAATTTGACGAGTCGGCCATCAGCAAATCAGTCAAATATGCCAAGAACAGATACAAAACATTGTTGCACAACATGTTTCATGTTGCTGGGAACATGTTGTGTAGTGACATGAATCCAAGATTATCGATATTGTGGTCTATTGTTATTTATCTTTTTGACTCCGAATCAGTACTTGATTTTCTTCTAAATTATTGGTATTGAAGTTTCGATGGTCTACATAAACCTTTTGTTGTACATTGGCATATCATTTCTCGGTTCTCACTAGTATGTTCCTAGCTTGTCCTATTCGCAAATACTGAAGACATTGGGACATTTTTTTAATGTTTATTTCGTACTTGCTTCTCACACTTTGCAACTTTGATATTTCAATCTAATCACTCGTATTATTCAACGGGATGGACGTATTTGGACACACGCTTTTATATCCTGTATACAAAATTGTAGAAGCAGAGGATTTATGAAAAGTTTTAATTATTTTTGTGTTAAGGTATAATTCCGACGGCAACTACACCCTCGGAATCATACCTTAAATATTTTTTGTCCAAAATTAAGAAGTATTTTATTCATTTTTCAAACTCGTAGATCTAATGGAACTGTAATGTTGTGTACACGAGATAGATGAGTGAGTTCAAATGCGTGCGTCCTTTTCGTTGAGACATATGTGAGATAATTTTGAAGTATCGTTGTAACAAAGTGTTACAATTATTACAAACTAATAATGCACAGATGAAAGTAATTTTGCACTTGTGTAGGTTTTTTTTAGTTAACTTCTGGTGCAATCCAAGTTCAAAACGAAATGGATGTTTACTTTTTTGTGCATTTTGTATAAAACAGTACGAAATAAACACTGAAAGTGGTTGCAAAGCCGTCTTTATCTGCACTAAGATGAGATAAGAACACATGAACTGATTATTTCGATGAATGAAATGTAAATGACATAGTTAATTTAAGTCTGATAAGACATCGTACTCGTAGTAAGATTATTTTTGGGAAATTCCATTGTGTGATTTTTATGAATGAAATACTGTAGCCAATGAAAGCGGGTCTACTATAGTGTCGGCGAGATTTCTTTCATGAAAATCACTGTCATTGTTATTCGTTATTATTATTCGTTTAATCACTCATTGTTAAGTTTATTTATTTTAACTATGTAGTAGGAAACAAAGAAAAGAGACTGTTAAGAGTAGTTTGTTATAGGAACACTTTTATTTTTCGGAACCACCGTACTTAGAGTAAATTACATAGATGACTAGTATTTGTTAGAACCAGTCTTACTAAGGGGTATTGTATTACCCGGTACTTACTGGGTTGTGGAGGTCAGATAGGCAGTCGCTCCATGTAAAATACTGGTATTCAGCTGCATCCGGTTAGACTGGAAGCCGACCCCGACCCCAATAAAGTTTGGAAATGGCTAGGTAGATGATGATGACTACTATTTGTTAGATAAAAAACCGTAATGTCATTGAATTTCGCGTTGCGATAATATGATATAAAACCAAAGTAGAGATAACAGACTGATAAGTATTTTAATATTTATACAATTTTAGTTTCTTCAAAACTGTGAACTATTTTTTACTGTTGTGAGATTTACTTTGTAGATAATGTTCATAGATTTGAGTTTTGTATCATTCTATTTGTGTGTAAACAATAATAATTTTATCTGTGATATAAATCCAACGACTATTGTGTTCACATTGTATAATAATTTAATTGGCTTCGGCAATACATCAAATCAGTGATTAAAAAAAAAAATATTACTTTTAATAAATATTTTATAGATTTACGTTGTTAATGTGATATCTTTATAGGAATATAATTTGAATGGATATATAATATATATAATTTATTTATTTATGAAACTCTGACTTTTTGTTATATTTACCTCATATTCATACTACGTCTGTCGTCCACTATAGTTTAAATATGAAAGTATATCAGTATGTCAGTGAATCTCACGTCACATCTTGACAGTTGAACAACTTTCGATGAAATTTAGCACACATTTAGATCACGACCTAGTTTAGGACAAACTTTTTTATCAAATAGTACGTTCCTAATTTCTTAATGCAGGCGAAGCCACACATAAAACCTAGTAAAAAGTGGTCCTGGGATAAACTCTAAGCCCAAGCGTGTCTAATATTAGAATAACGCATAAGAAAATATGACAATAGAGACTGAAAGTATTATCAGGTCTCCTCAGTCTAGTGGTCTGCTTTCTGTGCTGTCGAGCAAAGTAATATTGGGTTTTATCATCAGGAATTTCTCCGTAGCAGCCACGGAGTCTAGATTTGTTGGCCGGTTGATAGCAATAAGCTCGCCTTCTACTGCATGGGTCTTAAACATAACTGGCAAAATGTGGATATAACTATTAGGTACACCTCTGCCTAACCTAATGGGGATTACAGGCGAGATTCCATGTTTTGTTATTTCATTACCATTCTCGGTAAACGGGTTTACCACACTTACACGTAGAAACTAAGAAACAATAGCTTAGAAATGATGTTGAAATATTGTGGTTTATAAACCGTTCAATAAAAGTTGTGCAATGTGATATTAAATTCTTATTTTTCTTCTGGTTTTTTTTTATAAACTAGAAATTCCTAGGGTGGGTTTGCCCCACCCTAGGAATTTCCCCTGTATCATGGATGCGATTACAGACATTACTCTCATATACACGAACAGGCAGACCCGGAACGATAGGTCATACAAATATTTGTTCCGCGCGGGAGTCGATCCCGCGACACGCAGCGCGGCAGTCAATTGCTCAGCCACTGCGCCAACCGTGCCAACAAACTTAACTTGCCAATTAATGATTGATCTATAAAGTTTCAGCAAAGACACATCACGCTTGGATTCCCTAAGGGATAGGCAGAAGTCAGGTCATACTCGCATCTCGCTTAGATTATTTGTAATAACGGAGACGAGATACCATCAAATGGTCTAAAAATTCTGCTTCAAGGCAGTTTTTTAGAAGTTCCTAAGGGAAATTTGATATTACTTTGCTTGAACTCGGGACTGAAGTTAGGACTCTACGCTCAGCAGTCGTGTTTATTACCACTAGACCAATAAGACAGACTAGGTAGGAAGGTATGTGTTGGCTTGTGTTATGGGTCCACTTTAAATAAGTATAGGGATACTTTTTCCGGCCTGACCACAGCCGAAGATTCTTCACCGTAGCACTGCATGACAGATGTGTCTTTTGAAATAGCTACATATGCAATACATCATATTAGCGTTTCATGAGTGAGTCTTTCACAAAAAGTTGAATATATTCAGTCCAAAAATACTGCCCTGGGGTACTCCAAATTAAATTGGCCCCCTGAGTAATTACTTGCATTTTACATAGACAGCAGTTTGATGTAATGATCTTTAGCTAGTCAAACGTGTGATCATGTTATCTACAATTATTTTTAATAGATTACAGAAGGAGGTTTATTGCTACAGTGTCAGTTGCCTTGGAAAGATCTAGAAAACTGTACAATGGTGTTTGGAATAATGTTGTGTCTATTTAGAGGAATAATTATTTAGTACATAATACTTCTGCGATTTGTTTAAAGTACCCTTAGTGAACATAAAATAACAATATACAAAATTCAATGAAATTGTGCTTTTTATTCAACAAACACTATTTCATCTTCAAAATATTCAGGTTCTAATCAATGTGTTTGAATACTAAATTACAATTAACAGTTTATAGTTTGCTTACATGATTAAAATAAATAAAATTAACCATAAATTATCAGTCTGAAACTGTGAAATAAGTTATTAATATCTAAGAATAGCTATAATAAAAAAAAAACATAAAAGAAGTCCTACGGTCGCAGTGAAATTATCGTTACACTGTCTCTCTCAAAGAGAAGATGGCTAGAGTCCCAGATGTGGGAATGGTAAAAAATTATACACTAATATTCCCAGTGCTGGGATTCACGCCACCTTTCCAACATTACACATAAAATACCGCAGATACCGCGGAACTTATTTCATGAAAATAATTGAATGCTTCACAAACACAAATTACAACTAATCAGACAAATATAATTCTTTCATTGACACGTCGTTTATCGAATTAATCAGTTCATGTGTTCTTATCTCATCTTAATGCAAATAAGGACGGCTTTGTAAACAACTTTCAGTGTATATTTCACACTGTTTTATAAAAAATGCACAGAAAAAGTTTCCATTTAGTTCTGGACTTCACTTGCACGATTAGGTCATTTAAAATTTTGACACTTTGTAGCAACGATACTTCAAAATTATCTCTCAAATTTCTCAACAAAAAGGACGCACGCATTTGAACTCACTCATCTATCTCGTGTACACAACATTGCAGTTCCTTTAGATCTACGAGTTTGAAAAACGAAAAAAAATACTTTCTGAATTTTGGACAAAAAATATTTAAGGTATGATTCCGAGGGTGTAGTCTCCGTCAGAATTATACCTTAAAACAAAAATAATTAAAACTTTTCATAAATCCACTGCTTCATCTACAGTTCTGTATGCAGGATATAAAAGCGTGGGTCCAAAAACGAGCCTCCATTCCGATGAATAATAAGAATGATTAGATTGAACCAACGAAGTTGCAAAGTATGAGACGCAAGTACGAAATGAACAAAAAAAGTTTTTGCAATGTCTTCGATACTTGCAAATAGGACGAGCTAGGAACAAACTAGTGAATATCGAAAAATGATACGCCAATGCACAATTAATAGTTAAAGCAGATTTTTTTAGCTTCCAAAAAGTTACTTAATAAAAATAATAAAACAAAGAATTTACCTACTTACAATCAAAATGACGCGTCTTAATTATGCGCTATGATTGTCGTCATCCCCAAACATTTGATGCTTTGAAGACCGACTTAAATGACACGATATATAAAAAAATAAATTAATTAGGAAGAAATCTAGTTGGTTTAGGACCTTAAAAAATACACGGTGTAAATTGAAATAACTAAAGACCCGAAAAGGGATTTCAGGCCGTACCCTGAAATTGTAATTTACATGAAATTACTCCATGTCTACACACGTAGACAAAACGATTGTTTTTTTCACTATTTCAGGTTTTGGTCCAATTTTCAGGATCCCGATTTGTTTGCAGGAATATAAGGTGACAATGATCCCATTTCAGGTTATCAGTTATTTCAATTACACATGTCATTGTAGTTTGAATATGAATAATTTGTCGAGTCCTTAAATTCTTTGCCCTTTGTGTTCCAGGGCCGCGGTATCTCTTTCGAACAGACCCGCAGCCCCGGCAGGCATCGTCACACCACCTTCGCCGCGGTCTCCCTCGACGACGATGTCTCCAGTCTTGTTTAGTGGTCACAAATGTACATAGCTTTTCCCCTTCATGGTTCCTCCACTCATTGTCCCTGAAAAGTTTAAAAAAATAAGTTTTTGGAATATCTTGGAACACGTTGGTTAAAACCAGATAACAGAAAGATCATGTTAGCCGACAATTTAGTGAAAATATTAGTTAAAATGTAACGGAAAGAAAATACTTACTTTTTTATTTTTGAAATCCCCCTACATTTTTTTAGAGCGTGCATTATCAGTAATGGCCGCAATTTTTTCTAGTTGCAGGATTTTGACACCGTCACTGACTGAACCTCGCAGTATTTAATTTCAGGCATACTGTCAACTTCGAGACTTAAAACTGTTACAGTAACAGCATGCAGTCTATTGTCCATTGTGTTACAGCATGTTTAGTATCAATTTCCGGAGATTGCACAACTGGCAACCAACCCCCAGCAGGAGCAGGAGGTGCAGGAGTTCCCAATTTCAGGAGACCTTTTCAGGAGACCGTCTCACTTTGGCAGTTTACATAGTTATGTAATTTTCTGGATAAAGCAGGCCTATATATACGGTGGGAATTTTGATATCCCTCCTATTGAGATTATGTCACCAATACCATATTGCGTCACTGCGATTATCCCATTGTGAAAGTTACAAAAAAGTATTTTTAACCGCAATACCTTCATTAAAACAATGAAGTTTTTCCCGAAATTTTTAGATGGTGTTACTTCCTACCTAAAGTACACGTGATATACGTAGGTTAGGTATACGTTTTCAATGTACCATTCTACTGAAATAAAACTAGAAATATTATGACCTCACATCATTTCATAATTATGTTGCGAAAAGTACACGTAGGTAACCTAACTGATCATTGACGTTGGGACTTTTTTTTCATTTTAATAAATTGATCACGTCTTTTTTTTTATAGCTACTATCTACCTACTCTCGATTTTATTGTACTAAAAAATTCGAGATGAACAGTAACTAGAGAAGTGGAAGGAATGAGGAGAATTCTTTGCCTAGGAGTGGGACAATACAGGCTAACAAAAAAAAACACTATTAAATGTGTTCAATTTTAACGTTTATTTAAAAAAAAACATCATCATCAGCCCCTAGCAGTTCACTGCTGCTGCCTCCTCCAGAGTCTGATAATCTTTGTTTAGCATAAGAGCACTCTATTTTCCACCTGCTGTATACAGCCTGTGCAGCAAACTACTTAGTAGAAATACTTTTCTAGCACAAACTAACTCTATGCTAGTTAACCCTATAGCTGAGAGCATTAGTTGTGTCCTGACACTGTCCTTCTATTGGATTAGTGATCTGAGTTACAGATAGAGTAGTAATTTTGTCTTGGCATTGCACTGCTACCGTACTAGTTAATCCTATAGCAGATGACGAAGTAACACTGTTCCACCATTTAGTTATCTGAGTAGCAGTTACAGAAGTAATTTTGTTCTGGCACTGTCCTAACAATGTGTTAGTTAATTCTGTAGCAAATAGACCAGTTATGGTGTCCCGGCTTTGTCCGAAGAAGTAATATTGTCCTGACACTGTTCCACCATGGTTTTAGTTAACCCACAAACATACCACTATGCTAGTTAACCCTGTAGCTGATAGAGCATTAGTTGTGTCTTGGCACTTTCCTGCTACTGTATTAGTTAAAATTATAGCAGAAAGACCTGTAATTGTGTCCTGTCGCTGTCCAATACCAATGTGTTAGTTAACCTTGTAGCAGATGAAGAAGTAAAACTGTCCTGCTACTGTCCTGTTGCCGTGTTAGGAAAAAATGATGACTTAGACAAGGCGGTATTCTATGAGCGTTAATAATGATGATATAACATCACAACATACATAATATCCCGCTTGTAATACTCGAAGGGTTAGGCAGAGGTGTACCGAATAGTACACCCACAGTTGGCCAGTTATGTTCTAAGTCCCATGTTAAGAGGGCGAGCCTATTGCCATCAACCAGGCACTAATCCAGACTCCGTGGCGCTGCTGAGAAATTCCTGATGGAAAAACCCAATAAAACTTTGCCCGACCCGGGAACCGAATCCAACACCTCATGTTCAGTAGTCGCACTTGCGATCACTAGACCAACAAGGCAGCCATAATGATGATATTATAATGACATAAGTTATTGAAAAACATGTCAATCCGGTTGAAATTCGCTCCAGAAGATATATGAAACATTGAATCGAATGCCACCCACCTTGTTTAGGGGGTCTAACAGATAAGTTATTCCGCAGAGTATGTTGATTTCTCTGGTTCTTTGTCACTCACTTTTAGATTCGACTTCTCTAGGAGGTATATGGGTAGGTAGTTCAAACATTCTAATTAAAAAAAAACACGCAAAATTTGGTTAGTGAAATTCCCATTTCACCAAACCACGTCACTATAATATAATTATATAAAACATATCCTAATAAAGAGCACAGAAATTTTAACCACAATTAAAACGGTATATTTTACGTCATATTCATATTTTTAGATTTTGTGACTTCCTGCCTATTCATGAAAATTAATGTGTTTATATACAGGGTGTTTGGCGCATGGACCGACACAATTTTTCCAGGGATTTGTGAGGTCATTAGCTAGGTTCTACCCATACACCCTTTGTCCCAAATGTCACGGTTGGTTACATATGTTTTTTTTTTTTTAATGAAAAAAATGCCCAAAATATTTCCTTTAATTCGAAATAACTTTTTTGTTTGTGGGTGTAGTGGCACAAAACAAATTTTGTTGCATTCTCCAAAGTCTTTTAAATCTAAAAACATCTTTGTTTTACACAACTGGTTTTAAGAAAATTCCTTACAAGCTTCCAAAGTTATTTTTTTTATTTAATGAATGACATTTTACAACTTCTAAATTAATTATAAAAAAAACTAAAAGCCATTTTGAACTTAGCTTTATTTTAAAAAGTTCTTTAGTTAATACCCTTTCTAACGGTATGCTACATGTCATAAAAAATATTCATTATGTAGTCAAAATACTAGTTAGGAGAGTCAGGGTTAAGAAAAGACTTTTAAGGTTATTTTGTTTTTATTAAACTAAAGTTATAAAAAGGAGGCAAAACACCGGGAGAGGTGGAAAGTAATGGGGGAGGCCTTTGCCCAGCAGTGGGATAGAATAGGCTAGTTAAAAAAAAAAGTTATAAATCTTGTTCAAATTGACCTCCTCCATTTCGTATGCATGCACGACATCTGTTTCTTATTTCAACTGTCGTTGTACGTAGTCGCATTTCTTCTTTCACAGTTTGGAACGCGCCGGTTATTCGTTCAATCCCTATTCCGTGGCACGCACGGTCCCCAGACCTGACGCCTTTGGATTTTTACGTCTGGGGACGTGCAAAAGAATTGGTTTACCAGACAGAAGTGCCCACTAGGGAAGTTCTGATTGAACGAATAACCGGCGCGTTCCAAACTATGAAAGAAGAAATGCGACTACGTACAACGACAGTTGAAATAAGAAACAGATGTCGTGCATGCATACGAAATGAAGGAGGTCAATTTGAACAAGATTTATAACTTTTTTTTTTAACTAGCCTATTCTGTCCCACTGCTGGGCAAAGGCCTCCCCCATTACTTTCCACCCCTCCCGGTGTTTTGCCTCCTTTTTTATAACTTTAGTTTAATAAAAACAAAATAACCTTAAAAAGTCTTTTCTTAACCCTGACTCTCCTAACTAGTATTTTGACTACATAATGAATAATTTCTATGACATGTAGCATACCGTTAGAAAGGGTATTAACTAAAGAACTTTTTAAAATAAAGCTAAGTTCAAAATGGCTTTTAGTTTTTTTTATAATTAATTTAGAAGTTGTAAAATTTCATTCATTAAATAAAAAAATTAACTTTGGAAGCTTGTAAGGAATTTTCTTGAAACCAGTTGTGTAAAACAAAGATGTTTTTAGATTTAAAAGACTTTGGAGAATGCAACAAAATTTGTTTTGTGCCACTACACCCACAAACAAAAAAGTTATTTCGAATTAAAGGAAACAGTTTGGGATTTTTTTTCATTTAAAAAAAAAAAAACATATGTAACCAACCGTGACATTTGGGACAAAGGGTGTGTGGGTAGAACCTAGCTAATGACCTCCCAAATCCCTGGAAAAATTGTGTCGGTCCATGCGCCAAACACCCTGTATATATTTAAAGAATAATCTTTATTTATTTTATCACCAGCCTATGTTGTGCTTATGTAGCTTGAGTTCGGTAACTGTCCCATGGGATGGCAGTACTAGGATAAAAAGTATCCTACGCATTGGGATTACCAAGATTAACAATGAATAAAACTATCTGCTTGCCAAATTTCATCCAAATCCGGTCAGTAGTTTATGCGTGAAAGAGCGTAGCGATCGAGATGTGATGGAAGATTTGCCTCGCTCTGGCATGCCGTCAACGTCTTCAACTGAAGTTAACATCGTAAAAGTGAAGAAAATAGTGACTGAATATCCTCATTTAAGTTTGAGAAAGATAGCCGCTGAACTTTCTGTGTGTCACGAGTAGATCCATACCATTTTAAATAATCACAATACGCCTTCGCACAAGGCCATCAAAGTGAACAAATTTTTGACCAAAAACTCAACAAATACCTTCGAACAACCACCTTATTCACCAGATATGGCTCCAGTCGACATCTTTCTTTTTCATAAACTCAAAGTACCACTTCGTGGCACCCGTTTTTATTCGGTAGAAGACATAAAGGAGAATTCGCGGCGAGAACTGAACTCAATTCCGGAAAAAGCGTTTAAAAAATGTTTTGATGATTGGATTATTCGTTGGCGTTTCTGAAGGAGCATACTTTGAAAGTGATAAAATAACTTTGGATGAATAACTAACATTTTGTGTATTATTGACGGTTTCCCGATACTTTCTTGACAGAGTAGTATATCGTGAAATAGTTGCACAGTAAAGTAAGCTATCTGAATATTACAGATTGAAATACCAATGACAAAATAATGGCTTAAACTACTCCACTGCTGCTGCCAATTTAATCATAGACTATTAAAAAGCTCGGCTAGTATCAGCTACCCTGCGAAAATAATAGAATAAAATAGAGAAGAGTACAAAATAATAGAATAGAAAAAAATAGAATGCAATAATTTTTTCTTTATTTTACAGGGTGTACAGGCCAGTACAGGGTTTACAGGGGTAACAGGCCCTTCACCAAGCGGTTAAACAAACACATCAAACTAAGTAACCCTACACAAAAATTATTGCTGGGAAACGACTTTTTTTGGGGTGGAAAATATCCCTTTACGGTAAAACTCAAAGTGCTTATGGACGCATTGAATAGTAAATGGGTCATGGAGGTATTTAAAGTAAAGTTATAACCTTAAAAAATTGTATTTAAAACTTGTGAAAAATTTGGAACTTTGACCCCCAATAACTCCATAACTAGAAGGTTCCCAGGTATGATCTAGAACAAAAAAAATATCGCAATAGCGGGGAGAACAAGTTTAGTGTCTTTCGGCTTCGTTAAGGATCTATTTACACACTTTATACACCATACAAGTAACATTCATAAGAGAAAACATTTCACATAGCGAAAATAAGCTTTTTATTTAGCTTGAGACCGTCCTATCCTGCGTTAGTAAATTCGGGATCTCCAATTGAACAAGTTTAACACAAGCTTGCTGAATTTCAATGGTTGAAGAGATTTTCCACATTGTTCATTTAAATGGCAATACTACTGAATTTAGTCACACATTCAGCAAGCTAACCTCATAACAAAAAAATACTAAACAACGTCTAATATAACTTTACTTTCGAAAGTCGGTTACTTTGTTTGTTTCATTGACTTTTTTGCCAGCGACTTCCGAAAGTACAGTTATGTTAGACTTTTTTAGTGTTTTTTTGGAAGTCGGTTTTTTTTGCAAAACGTTATTAAGGTAGTTAGAAGTTTGTATTTTTTGCTTCTTGGCTTTTGTTGATATGATGGTTCATGTCAACATAGGCCAAGAAGAAAAAAAAAACTACTGAACCGATTTTGATGAAATTTCTATGGGACCAATTGGAAAGTATATCCCTTCACATTTTTTTTTTTTCAAATCGGTTCGGTAAGTGGTACACATAAAAAATAACGAATTGAGAGCATCCTCCTATTTTTGAAGTCGTTTAACGTGTGTGTGTGTTAAATGTGTCGAAAGGAGTCTCTTTTACTAAGTAATAAAATTAAAAAAAGGTAAAATAAAAACCAAATTCTACGCCAACGAAGTCACGGGTAACATCTAGTTTATGAATGGCTTAATCAACCAATTAATATACTCTTATATTAATTGGCTGATTAAGCCATTTTATACTACTTATACTTGAATAGTAGTGTTGGTAGGTGGTAACGACTGATTAGCTAATGTAGGATGATAGGACTCTGTGACGCTATTCCCATATTGGCGTCACAGCGTCTTATCATTTGGAAGTGATATGCTTTGCGGAAAATGTTCATAGTTTTATTAATAATTTAAACAGGTTCAAATTGCCAATTAATTTCATACAATCATAGTGACGCAATTGTATTATATCAGGTAACAGGTTGGTAAAAATCCTAATTTTAATTAAACCCACTAATTAAGTGCCAACAGGCTAAAAAGTGAGATTATTTAACAAATTATTAATATTGCGAATTATTATTAACGAAACGATAGGCTTTATCAGCCAATTAATATTGTTTCGGGAGGTTCCTGCACCGAATCGGGCGGGAGGAAACGCCCGGGTGTTACCACTGCAAGGATCGTCCGGAGGACACGGCGGAGCACCTCCGTGTCCTCGTAGCGGCGATTGGCGATGGCGACCTCTCGCGTCTTGCCCTGGTTCAATCCATGATCCGGAGTGAGAGGGAATGGGAAGCCGTCACCTCCTTCTGCGAAGCAGTCATGCTAGCGAAGGAGGTGGCGGGAGACACCCCGGGTATCGGGGGCCACGTGGTGACCCCCGGCCACCGTAGGCCCGGCTCTTGGACGGTGAGTAATGGGCTGGCTCGCCGTCTGGCTGTCTTATGATACGACAGGCCGTGTCGACTAAGGGTTCATGTTCCACGCGCGCCTCAAAGATATGTCAGCAACAAGGCCCGCAAGCGCCGATACCTGCCCGGGCTGCGGGACTGTTCGAAAGAGATACCGTGGCCCCGGAACACAAAGGGCAAAGAAGGAACATGGATGGGTTTTAGACAGTACAAGTCTGACACTCCTTTCCGCTCCGGCCAGAGAAGGAGGGGTAATTTGATGATTTCCATTTAGCCGTTGCCCGTGACTTCGTCCACGTGGAATTTGGTTTTTACGCACGCCTTTATTACCTTACCATTTTCTTATAAATCCGATACTTAGTAAAGAAGAAAGAAAGGAAATATTTATTTGGCACATGTCACAAGTGCTCACAATAAAGGGTGTAAAAAGACCCTTAACGAAGCCGAAAGGCACTTGTTCTCCTCGTCATTGTGATCATTTTTTTGTTCTGGACCATACCTGCGAACCTTCTAGTTACGGAGATATTGGGGGTCAAAGTTCCAATTTTTTAACAAGTTTTTTTTTAAATACTACTTTTTAAGGTTCTAACTTTACTCCAATTACCTCCATGGTCCGTTTACTATTCAAACCATCCATCAGCAATAAGTTTTGAGCGCATTATATTGAGTTTAACCGTAAAAAGTGATTTTTGACCCCAAAAAAAAATTTCGTTTCCCAGCAATTTTTTTTGCGTAAAGTTACTTAGTTTGATGTACAGAATGCTTGGTTGACGGCTTGGTGAAGGGCCTGTTTACACCCTGTATAAAACAAAAATAATACGAGACAAAAATAAAAATAAACTTAAAACTAAACAAAAAATGAATTTCTTCCAGAAATCCCCACCGAAAAATCCCCACCAGTGGGGATTGTTACTTTTTTTTCCACAAATCCCCACTAGTTAAATAAACTCAGCCTAGTGGGGATTTTTGGAAAAATAAGTAACAATCCCCACCAGGTGTTGTTGTTTTTAAATCATTAAACAACAAAATGCGTTAATTGCGGCATAGTCAAAAATAAGCTATTTACAGTCCCGCCACAGGCATAACAACTGTGAATGGACTGTAGTTGCCCATTCCAAAATAGTAGATCTCATGGAGAAGAATGGGCAAGAATTTCAACTTCCGCGCGGTACCGCGCGGCCATATGAACTTAGTCTTATAATGATCTGGCAGTTTGAACAATTTGAATTTGGAAGCATAGCGTTTTGTTCGTGTCCGTGCAACCATGTTTAGTTTGAGATATTTTTCGACGGCATGTAAACCCAAGTCAAAGGCCTTTGGCGGGATAAAAACTCTGACACCAGGTTAGGCATTAACCACACTATTAAGAAGTAAGAAGAGTTTGGTGATTTCCTTCAAAAGGCTCGACGAACCTCAGACCTCATCCTCACTTGATCTGACCAATACCTATGTCTGGATTTTCAAAGAGCCAGAGACCACTGTGTTTGCTTCACCTGTTTTTTCTCTGACTAGTCAGTTATAAAAAGACGACCTCATCTGGTTTAAAAAAAACTTAACTTTTAGGTTAAGTTAGGTAAGGCACATACATACATTATTCTCTTCCTTTTCTCACACACTATTGTCTACATTTCTTTTTCATTTCTCCTTTTTCAGGTCTGCTGGCAGAAATGTCTTAAGAAATAAGCAGTACCTATGTACTCATATATTACTATGTTATTTTCCTGTGTTGTCTACTGTGTGTACATAAATAAATAAATAAAATGATGTGTAAAAGATTTTTAATAAGTCCCTTAACAAAAATAAATATCATTCCATTTCACTAACGCCATCTGTGTTTTCAACAAGGAGTCTATGTGCGGAAATTGGTCAGGTAATTATTTCACATATCTTCCTCAACTTGTTGAACCATGTCATTGTCGAAACGGGAAACATTGTAGTTCCCGCTCCGCTGCATAGATGTCGCTATTACTAGAAATTAAACATATGCTGTATGACTCGTTGGTCTAGTGGTCGTAAGCACGACTGCTGAGGATGAGGTCCTGGGTTCGATTCCCGGGTCGGGCAAAATGTTTATGGATTTTTCTGTCACGAATTTCTCAGTAGCAGCCACGGAGTCTGATTTGCGCCCGATTGATGGCAATAGGCTCACCCTCTATTACATCGGACTCAAACATAACTGGTGAAATGTGGGTTTACTATTAGGTACACCTCTGCTTAATCCTTCGGGGATTACAGGCGTGATGTTATGTATGCCGAACGTTAATGTGTCATGAAGGTAGGTCTTCACATTTTTGCCAAGGAATTAGGCCTATCTAATTTAATGTAACTAATGCCCGTTTGGACATTCAGAAGATCTTGAGTAAGACCAGAGGCCCTAGCACGAGTTTTGACCTCCTTTTTTAGAAGTCGGTAAAAAGTACAATTATCCTACAGCATTTTTGTTAAATTGTTTGCAACAAGCATAATCAGTATCATCCAGAGATATGAATAAATTCTTAAAATAATGAAAATTTTATTTCTGAAACGAGTATTTTTAATTTTGAAAATCGACGTATTAAGCAGCTGCAGTTTTAATTATTTAAGGAGGAGCTCGTGGCTAAATTATAACAGCTCGCTCGGGTCGATCTAGGTTAAGCCGCGCTTGCCTAGGAAGGTCCACCCATTACGTACAGAGTTTCCTCCGTGCCTCGGAAAGCACGTTAAGCTGTTGGTCTCGGCTGTCATTTGTAGATCTTTGGCAGTCGTTACAGGTAGTTAGTGGTCCGAAAATCTGACAACCAGTCTTACCTAGTGTATCGTATTACCCAGTACCAACTGGGTTGAGGAGGTCAGATAGGCAGTCGCTTCATGTCAAATACTGGTATTCAGCTGCATCCGGTTAAACTGGAAGCCGACCTCAACATAGTTGGGATTAGGCTAGGCAAATGATGATGTACTGATGATGATAAGAATTGCTTACTTGATCCAAAATCATCATCGTTTGTTTTGCTACTCACTAAAATTGCTCTAACACGTCGGCACATTTAACACCATTAGGTAAATCTATAAGCGATTTTTTGCTTTGATAACAGATATTAAAAAAAAAAAACACTCAATAGGCAAAATATGTTTCAATTTTATTCAAAACATTCAACAAGCCTACTTAAATGAATAAATAGGAAAATAATTACAACATCTTGCATTAGCTAAAAATAACAAAACAATTGTGACATAATCGGTAACCTACAAACTAATCGTGACATAACTAACAAATGGTGACACCTAGCAAAGCACGATGATGACAGTTGAAGCAAAGCTGTGACCGAGTGGCGCGCATGGCCGGGAGACTGAAGTGTTGGGTGTTCAGCGTCGAGATGGACAGACGACACTGTTGCCATCGCGGGTACATTATGCCTGGATGCGGCTGATACAGGAACGTAGAGCTTCGCACAAATATAAAGAGGGTTATACCCAGCAGCTGGTAAAATGGGGTAGTGTATGATGACGATGATGATTTTGTGGTTCATCATCATTATCATTTCAGCCGAAGGTGTTCGACATAGGCCTTCCAAGAGTGTCGCAACATTGATCAGTCCCGTGCGTCTCGCATCCAGCGGATCCCCGTAACCTTCACCAGGTCATCGGTCTACCAGTTGAGGCCTTCCAACGCAACGTCTCTTGTGGTTAAAATTAGATTATTAGGTTGATGCCTTCTTGGTACCACTTCCAGCTATCTTAGTTCATTTGTAGAATGAACATAAATATTGTGTTCTATAGCCCCGGTAGTAAGAGTACTAGAAATGTGATTCTGTTCCTTGTCTATTTTTTGATAGAAAAGTTTAGAATATTTTAAGGTCGAGAGATCATTCTTTTCTCTCAATTCCTCTTCATTTGATCTGCTATTTTTCTTCCAGTAATTGTTCGTACCTGTAAGGATAAGAAAGCATACAATTTAGTTGACGTAATTGTTAATACCATGCCTATACTCTTATAATTGAGTTTCATTATTAATTTTTGGCTGTGTTATTATTTTTACTAATTACTCATAAGGAATTATAATTAGAATATTTGTACGCCGTTGACGGCAAGACTTAGCGCTCATTTTTATTAATATTGACATCTGTACTTTTGTTTACTTACCTATGTTCTACAAATAAAAATATTTGAATTTGAATTTGAATACTTTGTGCAGGCAGGAAAATACAGAACTAAAATAAATATTGGTGTATTTATTTTAGTTTGACATATCGATGCAAATTTTCTTGACAAGCAACGCCAGCTTGAACTGCACACTTAAAGTGGTCGTACTATAGTACATTTTGACATCACTTGTTTGGTTGCCTACATCAATAAGTATAATAAGTGTGTTGCCATTTTTCAAAACGTAATTTTATATTTGAAAAAATATATAAATAAAGAATTTAAAGTTAATATTTATGGACTTAAATACAATAATTACAATAATATTCTTGTCGTAATTGGCTTAAACCGGTTTTCCTTGTTTCGGTTTTCCTTACGATATGTAATTGCACATAAGTAGGTATTTGAAGTGATGTTGGAGTACCTATGTCAGATAAAAATCTGGGATTTTCATCAATGAAATAAAAATATGGACGATAATGCCGGTAGCGATCTACTAAAAAGTATCGAAAGAGATCTATACTTCTATAGTAATATTGAAAAAGAGGTAAAATTCGTTTGTAAGTTTGTACGTACCCCTATATTATATAAACTTATAAATAATCTCCGGAACTAACGATCCAATACTAACTACTAAACTAATGATCTAAAAAAAATGTCAATGGGATAAAACTACATTATTCGTGGGTACTACAGGCTAAATTATATTTATATCATACATATTAGCCGAGCTATCACAATTTTTAACCGACTTCAAAAAGGAGGAGGTTCTCAATTCGGATGTTTGAAAGGGGTTTATTCCGAAATGGCCCCATTTAAATTTCATACAGATCTGATGATGAGTTTCGCGATTGCTGCTATCGCAAATCACACAACATAACGTCACGCCTGTACACTCGAAAGGGTTACGCAGATGTGTACAGTGCACCCACATTTCGACGGTTAGGCATGTTAAGTTCCATTTTATTGGGGATAAGCCAGTTACCATGAAATGTATAGTTAACAATGTAAAATAAATGCATAGAAAATATTTGTGTAGGATATTACAACTAAAAATGGAAAAATAAAAAAACTTTTTTGCAAAAAATAAAACCGACTTCAAAAGCACAAAAAAGTGAAAAATTACTTTAGCTTCAGAAGTCGGTGACAAAAATACTAAATCAAACAAACAAAAGTCACAAGTCTTTTATTGCGTAAGAGGTCGTGGGCGAAGTGCTAGCATATTATAATTACAAAACTTACTTTTCAAACTTCATGCATCTTCGTGCGTAATAAATGTGCTCTGAGGGACACTTGCTTTCAGCAATTATGTCTCGTTTTATTATTCTATGGCCTGCGACACTATCGACCAAACTTGGAGCCAGTACACCACCACTGTCCGCATTTCGCACTAGTTCACTATCAACTTCAGAACTTGAAACTGGTACATCATCAGCGTATATCACCCTTTTAATTTCTACAGTATCTGTAGATTGCACTGATTCTGAATCATCAGTTACTGGTTTTGATGAAATTCCGCATAGCAGTAGGTACAGGGAAAATACGATTAAAACTGTAGTTCCCATCTTGAAGAGGTGTGCTCGCGTCAACTGTTTGTTAGTAAGAGTGCTCGTCCGGCTTCAACAGTCTACTTATATACGAGCATGTGCGCAGACGCACGTATATAAGTTGTAGGAGGTGTAATGGGAGGTCGTAGGAGGAGCTCGTGGCTAAATAATAACAGCCTCTCGGGTCCATCTTTAGGTTAAGCCGTGCTTGCCTAGGTTGGTCTGTGGATGGGTGACCACCCATTATATACCGAGTTTCCACCGTGTCTCGGAAAGCACGTTAAGCCATTGGTCCCGGGTGTCATTTGTAGATCTTTGACAGTCGCTAGGTAGTCAGTGCCCCAAAAATTCTGACAACCAGTCTTACCAAGGGGTATCGTATTATCCAGTACTAACTGGGTTGTGGAGGTCATATAGGCAGTCGCTCCATGTAAAATACTGGTATTCAGCTGCATCCGGTTGGACTGGAAACCGACCCCAATATAGTTAGGAAAAGGCTAGGCAGATGATGATGTGCGCAGACGCACGTGGGGAAGAGAAGATACGTCGTAACATTTGTGTCATGTTAGTTGATTACTATAAACGTCATAATAGTTTGATTCGCACATAACCTGTTTTGTTGGTAGCTCTATGACGTTGAGTTCCAAAACAAGTATTTTAAAAAGAACACATTTTAAATAGTGTGTATAATAATTATGAATGAATAAATGAGGCTATAGAAGATAGGCGCTTTTTATGTTGTCCACTGTGTAAGTTGCGCTTCTACCCAGACCCGTTGCTGGGGACTGGGCAATTAGCAATTTATGACTACTTTGGTTAGCGTGAGTCCGACCTGTTAAAACAAATGTATGTGTTAATAAATAAAATAAATAAATAATAACAATAAAATAAGATGCGAAAAATATAGCTTATAGAAAGAATAAATGTAAATTATAGGTAATCTATAAATATATGACAAAACTAGTAGACATTTTACATAGGGTGACACAAAATAATAATAAATAATAAATTCATTTATTTTCAGGTAATTATCACCCATTGCCACACATAGATTCACAACAAGCATATAAATATGTCATATCAAATCAAATATAAAATGTCAATAAAAAAAAAATAAAAAAAAATAATCAATAATACAAATCGAAACAAACATGTCATCCTTAAATTAAAATTAAATACTTTTATAAATTCTTAAAAAAAAAACAATCCAAAATTAAAAAAAAAATAAATAATAATAATAATATTTAATATTATCTGCCCCAAGCCCGATATACGGGTGCATGTAAAGCCAGCCAATGCTGCATAAAAGGCCCGTCCAACCTGTTGGCAATAACGGCCAGAAGACTGTTGCTGCTGCCCCGCACTCGCGAAAAAAGAAAAAAAAAAGAAAAAGAAAGAAAGAGCGGTCTTATCACTTAAAGCAATCTTTTCGAAAATCAAGTGCACATAGCAATACAAATTGGTTTGGCATACCACTTTTGCAAAATTGGTATAGCAATCTGGCTTTTCTAAACGGAAATACCCGCAAACAAGATTTTTTGTGCATGCATTTATGTATTGTCCTTGGGTTTCTTGACGATCGCTCTTTCGAAATTTCCTGTGCGGGAGCCTGACTGTCCTTATTTATATTATAAACTAGCTGCCCCGGCATGCGTTGCAATGCACTTTTCCCTACCTCCCACTACCCAACTACCTACCTACTTAATACCTACCACTTTCCTATCACCTACCTCCCAACTACCTACCTACCACCTACCTACCACCTACCTACCACCTACCTACCACCTACCTACCATCTACCTACCACCTACCTACCACCTACCTACCACCTACCTACCACCTACCAACGACCTACCTACCACCTACCTACCACCTACCTACCACCTACCTACCACCTTCCTACCACCTACCTACCACCTACCTACCACCTACCTACCACCTACCTACCACCTAAATCGGTCAAGCCGTTTCTGAGTTGTAGCGAGACTAGCGAACAGCAATTGATTTTATATAAATATTTAGATGGATTATTAAGTTAAGAGGTACTCGTTTGTTAAGAAAGGCGGCATGACATAAAAACGGTAATAATATCTACAGTAGTGTATATTCATACAAACGGTCGGAACCTACACGCCTCAAGTTGGGTATACACTCGGTACGCAAGAAGTCGCGAATGCGCCGCACGCACTGACGAACGAACGTTGTGATGGTTTGTTTTTGAATTTTTGTTTGAAATAAGAACAAGTATTTACTAAATATGGCAAAGGGTTATAATAGACTATATTGTGCTGTCTTTGGTTGCTTGAATTCTTCAATAACGCATCCAGAGATAACATTTTTTAAATTTCCATTTTTCCATTTTTTAAATAAACTCCGAAAGGTAAGACTATAAAATAATTTATCTATACCTACTAGTAGATACCTACTAGTATAGTATATTTTAGTAGTATATTTTAATATGTAGGTATTTCGCTTTTTTCACTGAGTAAAATAACTGGATTAATTAATAAATGAATGAAAAGGGTGAAAAAAGTGACACACGAGTGATTTAAGTACCTACGCTCGCGTTAAAAAAAAGTATCGAATTTATAAATTTTATTACATCTACTAATCCAAAGACACAACTTGTATTTTTTATTGAACACTTCCTATTTCATTCACAACAAAAATTTTTTTTTTAAATAAAAAATATAATATTTACAATCACAAAACTAGAAAGAAACTCAACTAAGCAGATGAAATTAAAATACTGTAGGCGCGGCAGCCCTATCGCTTGCGAATGTACCGCCCGGCTGAAAGTAATTATTTCAAAGACAAGTCCGAGTCACAATACTGTAAATATTTATACTGTGACATAAATGTTAGTATTTTAACTTAATTATAAAACATTTTTATTTAAACGTATGTAGGGGGTAATCTTTGGATCAATAGTTCCAAAGATTACCCCCTACATACAAACTTTCTCCTACTCTTTGTAATATTAATATATGTAGTTTTTTAACCTTTCGTGTGCCGGAACGTAGATCTACACGAGACACAATGACTTTTTAATTGTGTCTGTATAGGCGGCATACGAGTGGTTAAATCGACGTATTTACGTTACGTTCGACAACTGAACGCTCGCGTTAAGGGCTCTGAACTAGCTACTTACTACCTCATGCCCAACTATGCCTATATACTGCACCGTGCAAGTTGTTGATCCCCGAATAGGGCAGTGCAGAAAACTTCTTCAAAAAATTTGGTACCTCTATAGATTTGTCAATCAACATAAAAATAGTTAGTTTCTTAGTCACATAGTTACAAGGTTTGTACATTCTGGTATTTATATGTTTTCCTATTGTTAAGCAGGGTTTTATTAAATACTTACTTTAAAACGTCACACAGACCACGACTGGCTAACCACATAAAAGGAAATGACGTAATAATAAGGACCTCGTCACCAGGGAGCAATGAAACTAGAGGGCCTTAAGGTACCTGATGGTCTACCGCCTTCCTATAAAGATGGTTGATAGACATATGAGCGTATTTACGCGTACACTGAATCCCATTGACATCATACCACCATCAGATTTTTGCAACGGAACTAGAGATATTATTCTGCTTCAATCGTCGAAATATGCATGCTAATATACAAATATGCATGCAATATACAAATATGCATGCAATCGAAATCTGAAAAAAATTGCTAAAATATGCATCATATATTTTTATTTAATACATTTTTATTTAAACCGACGGAACATTATATATTTTTTCTTGAAAACTGTTCACAATAAAATTATCAGTAGTACGAACCTACATCTACTTAGGTCAATGAGCACTTTTTGAATTTAGTTATATTTTATTGCGGGTGTCATTCACCTCAGGCGCATTTTTGCTTTTTTCCGGTAAGAAGCAGTTAAAATTTAAGGAAACATCCCAAAGTATGCACGATATGCAGATTTTAACTAAAATATGCATTATCTTCAAAAAACCGCCGTAACATGGATATTCACATATTATCTGATCTCTGGTGATGACTTTGACCTGCTTTTAGAAGAAAATGAAAGCCTGGTCCAGTCTCTTGGCTCAAAAATAACAGCCGCACGCGTCGATCTTCAAGTTTAAGCAGCGGTTGCCGATGTCAGTTCGTAGATGAGTCTTTCGTAGATCTTTGATAATTGTTAAGAGTAGTCACAGGTCCGAAAGTTGGACAACCAGTCTTACCAAGGGGTATGTTAGGACTCAATAACTGTGTTGTGGAGGTCAGACAGGCAGTCGCTCCTTAAATTGCTAAAAAAGTGATATTCAGCTGCATGCAAGCAGGTTAAGCCGTTGGTCCCAGCTGACATTTGAAGATCTTTGACAGTCGTTACAGGTAATCAGTGGCCCGAAATGACAACCATTCTGACCAATCGGTATCGTATTACCCAGTACTAATTGGGTTGTGGAGGTCAGATAGGTAGTCGCTCCATGTAAAATACTGGTATTTAGGTGCATTCGGTTAGACATAACTCATGTTGAAAAAAAATTAGTCAATCAGAGCATTAATAGCGGTTTTGACATTCAAAGGTATGTAAGTATAACTAACTAGCTTATTACTCACGGCTTCACCCGCGTGGAGTTCGGTAATTGACTACCGGTATAAAAATAATCCTATGTGTTAATCCAGGTTATATACTACCTGCGTGCCAAATTCTATCTAAATCTGTTAAGCAGTTTTTGCGTTAAAGAGTCACATACATCACACCATCCATCCTTACATCACAAAACTTTCGCATTTATAATAGTACAAGTAAGTCAGTATTCACCTAAGTAAGTTATTTTAAATATGGTGCAACTAAATGAGAGGCTTTTGTCCTTACTTGCTGCGTATGAATTTGAACGTGATGTCACTAGCATATCTACAGTCACGAGCACCAATATGTAAACACTTAACAACTTTTAAAAGTGTTTTTCTCCTACTGTTCTGATCAAAATTTCATGTAGTTACGAACATAGTCTTTTGGAACTCTTATGTTTATGAAAAAGATCCTATCTCCGAGTTAAAATCGTTATTTCTCTTTTAAATTTAGGAAAGTGTATACATATTGATGCTCGTGACTGTACACGAACAGGGAAATCGTACACGGGTATCCTATGCAGGTAATATTGGTACTAAGCGCGAATGCCACCCACGGTGTCCTAGATTCGATTTCCAGGTTGAGGAAAGTGTTATTGGGTTTTTCCATCCAGAATTTCTCGTGTGGTGATGGCAACAGGTTTGCCCCCTTATTTCATGAGACTTAACAAACAAACTGACGAAATCTGGATATTTTATACTATACTACTATCAGGTACACCTCTACCTAACCCTTATAATACCATAATAAATACATGTATACATACATACGAACAAGATATACAAATTAAAGAGATATAAAAATACATAGATGAAGAAAATCAACAAAATTAATTGTACTTGAGCAAATAGTGTCAATATGGAAGTATCCTACTTACTTTTCCTTGTAATCGGTTTTGTGGTTAGAGCGAATCGCGTAAATTACGTTGCTTTCTGGTAGGTATGCGGAAAGTCCTTAATAATCACCAACTGCCTAGCCTTTTTCCCAACTATATTGGGGTCGGCTTCCACTCTGACAGAATGCAGCCGAATACCAGTATTTTACATGGAGCGACTGCCTATCTGATCTCCATAACCCAGCTAGTACAGGGAAATACGATACCCCTTGGTAATACTGGTTGTCAGACTTTTTGAGCCACTGACTACCAAACGACTGTCAAAGATCTAAAAATGACACCCGGGACCAACGGCTTAACGTGCTTTCCGAGGCACGGAGGAAACTCGGAATGTAATGGGTGGTCACCCATCCACAGATCAACCTAGCCAAGCACGGCTTAACCTAAAGATCGACCCGAGCGGCTGTTATTATTAAGCCACGAGCTCCTCTGTGGCGGGAATTCTTAAATAATGACTTTCGTCATCATTGGTAACCTTGTTCCACACACTGATGAGTGTTACCCTCATTCTGTTTGTGCTATGCTTCCCTGGTCGATGCAAGTCTTAACCAGGTATTACTAGCGATCTTCTGAATGGCAACCACCCTTCTGGTCGGACTGCTAACACTTCTTCTACCAAACTTATACTGTCGCTTACGGAATATCTTCCTTGATTGTTCGTTATTTAGAGCTCCCGATATTTCGAAGCTGTTGCGAGCGCCATGATCGCGGGTTGACTGGAGTATGCTGGTGGATGGAAAATAAATTGTTAGGAGCAGACAAATCTGTCTACCCTCTCTCTGTGTCTTTTTTTGTTTTTGTATAACGAACAATCACGGAAGATATTCCGTGACAGACCGTAAGTGACAGTATAAGTTTAGTTTAAACCGTGAAAGCTAAAAACAGTGACTTCTTCTACCATCACAAACATCAAGATGTCTAGACAAGTAAGTATCCTGCCCACCTCATTTTCAAAACCCTTACTAACGATCAACGGGTCATATATTAACATAACGATGTTAAATTTAATATTTATCTCTCTCTTAAAGGCGAATCAAGTGAGAATAAAATTACATCACATTACAAAAAATATACTGTTGATTTAATCATACTTTATTTCGCAATAGTTGGCAGTTCCCAGTGAATCACTGACCTACGAAAACATATCAATGCCACAAGAAAAACTCCATCTTTGAATACATAAGGCGCGAATTATACAGAAACGGCGTAAGGTGAAGGCACGGCGCAGGCGCAGCGCAGGAGTGGAATTTATAAGGAAATGAAAGAACGGCGTGCCGCTTGAGTGTAAGTCACGAAACATCGCTTACGTACATTTTGTATGTTTTAAAACGTCATCGTCATCATGCCTGCGCTGCACCGCTTGAGTGTAATTCACGACACGTCGCCTACGTACATTGTGGGGTTATTGTATTCTTTTTCTTTATCTTCTGGTTAGTGCCTAACCTGGTGTCAGAGTTTTTATGCCACCATGGGCCTCTGACTTGGCTCTACTTGCCGTCGAGAAATATTTCTCAGGCATGTTGGTTGCTGGTTGTTAAGGCGAAATTTTATATAATCAGTTATTATTTTCTCACGGCAGGGCAAGCCTTTCCATTCTATCTCACATCCGTATATACACCTCCGTATCTTGAAATTTGAGTGAGTTTTTCTTTAAATTAGAATTCCTATTGTTATTTGCATAATATTTACGCCCGTTTGTCTTAGTTGCCACGTTGGTCAGTTGTTTCACAGTTTGATTCCCAATTTTCCCGCTAAATAAACAGGATCTACACCTGCGCTTGATCTCTTCCCCGGGCCGGTCCGTCCGGGAAAGTGGTCCGGTCAGTATTTTGGTAAATGGTACCTATAATCCAATAATTTAAATATTTTTTATTCAATAAGCTCGCCCTCTATTACATAAGACTTGAATGTAACTGGCGAAATGTTGGTGTACTATTAGGTACATCGCTGTCTAACACTTCGAGAATTAACAGGTGTGATTATTTTATGTAATTTTTACGTACAGCATTTTGGGTTATTAGAAAGAATTGTGGGTAAAAAATGTTTATAGTTTGAATTTTAGGCACAAATCAGAAAAACAACTCATTCTTAGTTACATCTTTATTTATAAAGATGTTAAAAAAAATTACATTTGCTGGAGTCGGAGGATGCAAAAAAAACCAATTGACTTTAGACTAATTTAATAAAATAAAAAGGAAATTACAATTAATATCTTTAAAAATTACGTAGGTGACAATTGGTCGATGTATGTACCAAGAATGCCGTCGACATGGAAAAACGTGGAAGGCATTTGATGTCCGGTCACACGTTTACGAAAATGCTGCGTAGGCGCCTCGTGCAAGTAAATCGTTGCGATGCGCAAAATTGGTGTCACGTAGGTCCACAGTCCGTGTATTATACCGAATCGTAATATCAGCGATCCTTATGCTGTTACACCGTTGCGTAACATCTCCCCCCGTAGAACGGCGACTATTTGTTAACTGTTGTTAAAAATGTTGCTGTAAGATGACTGGGGTCCATCTTGATCCCAGCTGGGTGAATATTCCTTCTTGGTTCCGCTTCAGCATAAATGTCTTGATCTACGTTCATTTCCATAGATGTAGGGTCGACCTTCTTGTCTTTACTTCCCATCCAATTCCGGTATGTAAGAGCAATGGCAAGTACACCTGCACTAAATAGTAATAGGTATACAGGTATGGTAGTATGGTAGAGGCTTCCATCTGATATCTCGTTGAGTCTTACTGGAGGCTGTACTGAAACTTTCTTGTAACTATCGTGAAGATTCTCGAGGTTGATTGAATTAAGCTATACCAATGATTCTTCAGTTTTTGGTGTAGTGTTCTGTTCCCATAGTGTTCGTATTCTAAGTACATGTCCTTTAATTCGGTTGTCGGTGTTAGCGATAGTAAATTCGGTGGTTCTTATCAGGCAATCCTGCGGTATTGTAGCTAAATAACTTCCTTGAAGTGTTCTGAATTGTTCCTGCCCACATGACGTCTGTACTTTTGCAGGTATCGGGAAGCTTAGTGTGTAATGTTTTTCGTCCAGTTGTTCCAGAGCTTGCTTGTGTAGAGTGACTGGCGTTAGTGTACAGGAGTTGAGATGCTGTTGAGTGATGAGCTGCTGCACGCAGTCCGGCTTGTCTATAACCTTGAAACCAACTTTCTCTTCGCAGAGGTACCATGAGTTAAGCTTCGGACATTCTGTCTCCATGTACATAGAATATGATTCATGAATTGCTATAAAAGGTGAGGTAGGGATAAGGGCCATATTATTTTTGTTAGGAATTATGGACAATTTGTATAGGGTATAGGTTCTTGGTAAGGCAATCGGTACTTTTATAACTATAACTATTTTCTTATCAACATAATACGATCCTAATTTTAAAATATTATAGTACTCTCGAAGATCAATGTCAATGATTTCGTCTTTTGAGTACAGTAACCCTAATTTGCTTATCATATTTCTAAGATTACCTAAACTAACTATAAAATGGGTAGTGCTGGAGGCACGCGTAAAAGCTACCATAAGTTCTATTTTATTTAACTCATCCGATAATGTCTCTATATTATCGCTTAAAATAAGTAAGTGTTGTGCCAGATGGGCATACGTTACTAGATCTGCCTGCTTGTATGCGTCTTGTTTTACGATTTGGTTAAGTTTTTTAGCAATAATGTTCTGGTTGTCTACTATATTTTTTAATACATTAGAATGCTCTAACATCCATTCTTTAGTCAAACTTATATGACGGTTAAATTCCGTTTCCAGTTTATTGTCGTTACCTTCTAAGACTTGGATGGCGTTATTGTATTTGACTGCATCTGTGTAGTCTAAGTTTCCCGATATACTTTTTATAACTGATCCTAATCCGTCAATGAGTCCTCTTTTAATACGACCAGGCTCAAAACTTTTTATTTGTATGGATATCTTTTCGAGTTTGTCCCCAAGGTAACCTATATGGGGTTCAAAGAGTGACAGTGTTTTATTGTTAATTAAGGGCCTAAATTCACTTAATTGTAGTTTAACTAAATCAACCTTTGACTGAATATCTTCTAAGTCAATGTGTAGGAGGAAGGAATGATAATGAGACACGATTTTTGTAGGTCCCAATTTGAAAGGGAGTAATCCGGGTCCGTCTTCTAGTGGTTCAAGTAATATGTCCTCTGCTTGGGCCAGGTGTAGCAATATCGACAGTGGTATTCTGCAACAATTGTTTCGTGTTAGGTGTTCGTTTAAGACGTGATTTGGCAACGGGACCACGCTGTTTTTTTGTGTAAATGTGAATGGGCAGGTCAGCTAATACCGTGTCATGCGTGTAACGAGGTGCGAGTTTCTGTCTGTTAGCTAGTGGATTCTTAACAAATACCTGTTGGTCTGGCTCGTATTCCTTTTCAGGCTCTCTATCTTTGTTCCTATGTTCGGTTAGTTCTGTGCGTTTATGCAGGGATGTTTCATTGATGGCTTCGTATACTTTAGACATCTTATCTCGGTGTTCTTGCACGTATTGTTGTAGCAAGTGCACGGATAAATCTATATCTAAGGGATCGCGAGGATCCGTATGCCCGGTAACTACTTCGAGTGGTCTGCATTTTGTAAAACTGTGTATGCTACTGTTATATGCTAATAGGGCGTATGTCATAAGGTTGGCAATCGCCTCACTACGGTGTTGTAGGTTTAGAATTCTCAAATGTTCTAGCAAAGTAGAGTGTAAGCGTTCCACCATCCCATTGTCGTTGGGGGCATGGGCCAACGTTTTATGATGTTAAATTTTATGGACACGCGTAAATTCGGTAAATAGTTGATTAGTGAATTCGGGTCCCTGGTCCGTGACTATTGATAACGGAACGCCGTGATGGGAGCAAAACTTTAAAAAGGCTTGTACTACACTAACTGCTGTGCCATCTCTGAGATGGTATGCCTGAGCGTATTTAGAGAAAGCGTCAATGATGGTCAGGTACTTCTCGTTTTGGGCCGTAAACAAATCTAGATGAACTACATCAAACGGTTTTGCTGGTGGTGGTACTATGCAGAATCTTTGTTTTATAGGATTTCGATCATATTTGGCTTGCCCGCATATATCGCATTCATTTATGTACTTTGATATTTGATCTTTCATTTTTGGCCAATAGTATTTATGGGATAGGGCTAGGTAGCACTCATTTATACCACGATGATTAGTTTTACCTTCGTGGTATTTCTGAATGATCTCTTGCTGTTTGAGATATTCCTTTACGTTTTCTACTTCGGTTTTAGTTAGAACAAGATTCATACCGGAGCTCGCGAACTTTCCCTGGATAATTGGAACTATTTTGTACATAGCTAATGGGGGATTTATTACAATGCCAGTTTTAACTTTCGGGTTTACAAATTCTTTAATTGCATTTATTACGTCCTCCTCTAAATTTGATTCGGAGAGTTGGATGGAGGTACGGGTGTAAGTCTCAAATGGCTTAGAAACTGCTGGGCGTTTCTTTATATCACCTACCACCGTAAAACATATTTGCTTGCTAAATTTATTTAAGGGGTCATCTGAAATTGGTATTTCTAATATTGGATTTTCGGCACTAGTGTGAGCTGTGAGAGTGGATGAGCCCGCTACGGAAGGTGGCTTTTCGGATACGTTAACTATGATGGAACTCGTTTCCTCGTTGTTAATTTCGATTCGCGACAAAGCATCGGCATTTGTGTTGCTTTTGCCCTGCTTATAAACTACTGAATAGTTATATTCACTGAGCTTGAGTTTCCAGCGAGTTAGTCTCGAGCTAGGTTCTTTTAAGTTCATGATCCATTGAAGCGGTTTATGATCTGTTATAATTTTGAATTTACGTCCGAATAGATATGGCCGAAAATACTTGGTCGCCCAAACAATAGCTAGAAGCTCCTTTTCTATCGTGCTATAATTGATCTCGCTTGTGTTTAGTGTACGCGAGGCATAGGCTATTGGTTTGTCTGAACCTATGGATCCCTGTGAGAGTATTGCTCCTATGGCTAAGTTTGACGCGTCTGTCGTGAGTAGAAAATCTCTATTAAAATCGGGATATTGTAAGATCGGATCGTTAGTAAGTAATGTTTTACATTTTTCGAAGCAATTTACATAGTCGGTATCATTGTAGGTTATTTTTGAGCCTTTCTTTAAACATTGGGTCATTGGTTTCGTGATCTTGGCGAAATCGGGGATAAACTTCCTATAGTACCCTAGTAGCCCTAAAAATCTTTTAATTTCCGTGGCTGTTTTGGGAAGTGGGAATTTTTGGATAGCTGAAATTTTATCGGGATTCGGTTTAATGCCATCTTTACTGATTATATGTCCGAGATATGCTGTTTCCAATTTTAAGAATTCCGACTTATCCATCTGTATTTTAAAGTTGGAATCTCTGAGTCTTTTAAAAACCTTTTCCAAATTTATTATATGCTCCTGTAAACTAGTGCTAAATACGATGATGTCATCCAAATATACTAGGCAAATAGAATTTTGGAGGTCCCTAAGCACATTGTCCATGACCCTTTGGAAAGTTGATGGTGAATTTTTGAGTCCCATTGGCATGCGTAGGAACTCAAAGTGGCCATGTTCTACGTTAAATGCAGTTTTTGGGATATCATTTGGGTTCATTTCGACTTGATAAAACCCACTGGCGAGGTCGAGAGTTGTGAAATATTGGCAATTGCCTAATTTATCCAACACATCAGTTATATTTGGAATGGGGTACTTATCATCGATGGTTTTTTCGTTCAGCTTCCTGAAATCCACCACAATTCGCCATTTGACTTTACCGGATGCATCAGGTTTTTTTGGGACTACCCAAATGGGCGAGCTCCAGGCCGATTCTGAAGGTTGGATGATTCCCTGTTCTAACATTTTTGAAATTTGACTGCGTACTTCTTCGCGATGTACAAATGGGTATCTATAAGTTTTAGTATAAACTGGTACCTCATCTGAAGTACGTATGCTGTGTTTTATTTTATTGGTAAAGGTAAGCGGTTCTCCCTCTATATAGAATATATCGGCATACTGCGAAACCAAAGACTTCAGATTAGCGCGCTCTTCTTCATTTAGATGGTCAGTGCGTAACCGAGATAATACTTCCTCCACTCGGGATTGGTGTGATTGATGAGTACATTCGAAATTATATGTTTCCGCTTTAATAGGCTGGTCCATGGAAAAAATTAAGTCATTATTAGTTGGATTGAAAATTTCTAGGTAACCGCGATTATTTTTGACACTCGTAATACACTCGTTTATGCAGCAATTTGAAATTATCTGATCAAGAATTAAAGCATCTCCATCTTGTATATTAACTGGGACTCTGACTAACTTTGAGGAATTTGCTGGGATAACATCTTCATATAAATTGCTATTGCGCGAATTGTACATAACTATTGGGTTCACTGCAGCTGTTGTAATTAATTTATTATTTTTAAGATCAATATTTGATTCCCACTTATTCAACAAATCTAACCCGATAAGGCCGTCAAAGTATTCGTGAAACCTGTAAATGTAGAATGTTAAATCATTGTTGTCGTTTATCTCCTGAAAACATGGTAAGTTAATGGAATAATCATTACGGCTAGTTGCATGCACGTTCGTTACCTCAAAAGGGTCATAGTTCCATGGTAAATGTGGGTAAAATCTCTGAACAGCTTCAGGGCTAATAAATGATTGGTTCGCTCCTGTGTCTATTAATAATTTTAATGGTGGGTCTGAAATTGCTATATATGGTAGGTAACGTTGGGTTTGTAGATTGACCTCTATTTTGATTCGTTTGTAGTCCGACTCTCCTGAAAATTTCCCTGATTAGAAGACGCTGACTCCTCAGTAGATTTCCCTTCAGAGGTCGCCTGACTTGCCTCTGGGGACGAGCCTAATTGCTGGTTCATATATGCATTCCAAGCGTCATAGTAAAAATAGTCGGGTTGTTCAAAGGAATTATACAAGTAACCGTCGAAGTTATTATCACAATAGGGTTCAAACATATATGGGTATTCAAAGCATTCGTTGAAATTCATCTCTCTAGTCCTAAAATAATTAGAAGGTGGTGGGTTCCCTTGCCTAACCCAATCGTTACCCCGGAATGGCATTGGTCTCGGTACGAAATGAGATACACCGCTCATTGGTTTTGGTGTATCATTTGTGTTCGGCCCTTTAGATTGATTATTACCAGATGAATTATTTTGTGGATTATGGTCAGAAGGACGTGCCCCGAATATCTGCTGCGTACGCGATGGACCTTGTCGCTGGAATTGCTGCGGTTGGTTAAAGCCTGGTCTCCACATTTGCGGTAGACGTTGCAGTGGATGTGGCATAGCTATATTTGGTCGAGAAGGACCGGGCATATTAAAATTAAACGGCCTCTGCATGGGCATGGGAATGTGTGGCATGACAGCCGGTGCCTGAGGCTGTGGCTTTTTAGCGGGTGTATGCTCGTTTCGCTGTTGTAAGTAGAGAGTGTTCATCTCTTCATGAACAAACTCAAGTGCCTTTTCAATCGTGTCCGGTCGCATGCACCTAATGCGTGAACCTAAGGGGTCACGAAGGCCCCGTAAGTATGATTGCAAGGTTAATTTTTTGTAAAGGGAACGTTTCGAATCGACTGTACTTTGAACGGTTTCATGTAATGACACATAGGTCATAATAGTGGCAAATAGAGTTTGGCACTTTTCGTAAAATTCCTGTGGTGTAGAAGAGCCCTGAGATAATAGAGCCAAGTCGTTGTAAAGCGAGGTCTCATCGCGTTGGTCAGAGAAGTTGTTAACTAAAGAACTGCGTATGCCAGCCCAAGTTTCCGGTACGCCGTGAGTGTTAATTAACCGGGCTGCGGGTCCAGTGACCTTGTTAAGAATTCCGTTTAAAAGAGTCAAATTTATTAATTCGCGCCCTGGTTCAGCTGATACATAGGCCTGCACTAACTGGTCACACAGTTTGATGAATCTAGTGAGGACATTGGGGTTCCCATCAAATTCGGGGACTACGCGCAAGGCCTTGTAAATTTCGTCTATCGCCGCCATTTCTATGGTTATTTCTCTATTTCCTAATTGCCTAAATGAATCTAATAATGATGACCTGGACGATCTATCTAGCCTAGGGGTCCTCGATTGCCTGGGATGGAAAATCTTGGATTTTTATGATTAACACTTAGGGATAAGGATGAGCAACTCAAGAACTCTTCTAAAGTACTCACATGAACATAATTGGTCCCTCTGCGGTATCGATGTCTGGATACTCCTCCTGACGACAGCTTCTGAAGATCCGGATACTCGTACGGTGCTTGATAGTCACCCGGGTGACTCGCGAGTCGCGATCTAAGGTCGATCCTATGAATTTACTCTCGCGAACCGGCCCGCGAGTATCCTACCGACTGCGCCAATTATGTTTGCTGGAGTCGGAGGATGCAAAAAAAACCAATTGACTTTAGACTAATTTAATAAAATAAAAAGGAAATTACAATTAATATCTTTAAAAATTACGTAGGTGACAATTGGTCGATGTATGTACCAAGAATGCCGTCGACATGGAAAAACGTGGAAGGCATTTGATGTCCGGTCACACGTTTACGAAAATGCTGCGTAGGCGCCTCGTGCAAGTAAATCGTTGCGATGCGCAAAATTGGTGTCACGTAGGTCCACAGTCCGTGTATTATACCGAATCGTTATATCAGCGATCCTTATGCTGTTACACCGTTGCGTAACATGTTTGCACAAATTGTTTAATGTGTTTGCAACAAATAAAAAGAATACAACTTGTCGCAACTAAAAAATAATTTAGTACTAAAAACAAAATACATTTGAAAGTGTTTAATTAAAAGCGTTTTTAACAAAATTAGTTGTTGATACAACTAATTTTGTTAAAAATGCTTTTAATTCGTCGTCTAAGTCGTCTAAGCAAAATATTTTATTTAAAAGTAAAATTAGCACAGATACTAAAATTAAATAATTATGCTTATTAAAATTACTAATTCCATATAAAAATAAAGTTTACCCTGCTATACCGGTTTTTTGTTATAAGCTACATAATTATTATACTCTTAGGTAACACATTTATTTTATAAGTTTTATCAGAGTTTCAATATCTTTAAGAAATATTTTTATATCTAAATACATGCTTATACAAGTACATAATAATTGGGCATTTTTTCTTAGGTTACATTCTTGGGCAGAAAATCAAACTTGAGTACAATAAAAATAAACAAAATTGATTAGCCAAGGAATGTAAGAAATAATAATTAATTATAATTATAATGTATTGTTTGATCTTTCCGAGTGAACTTTCGCATAAAAAAACCAGGAAAATTTTGCATATCACTTTGGGTTTCTTTACGGCGATTGCTATTACTCACATTAACGAAGGAAAAAACGTTTTCAATGACTAGAAACATTTACATAACCACTAGATTCAATAAATATTACTTACAGCTAAATTTAAATAAGCGTAAATAATGCGTTGGAGGTAATCCTTGTGTCAATCATAGATAAGAGTGTTCATAATTTAAGTTTTTAGTCCATCAACGATTTTTTAAGCAAAGAAAAAGATTTTTAATTTAAATGTCCTCGTCGTAATCTTCTGTCAATTGTTTATACCTGTAAAGAATAAAACATAAATTAATATAACAATAAGAAAATTAAAAAAAAAAAAATCTTTTGTGGGGGTCCGTTAATAAACCTGCTCTAGCTACTATAGATTACTATACCAAAGGTTCAACGAATTGCTAAGTCCGGAACCTTAATTATGAGAACCCAACCCAACGTTGGTCCTTTTTTTCCTGAAATGTTTCACTGAATCAATAAAAAAATGTGTTATGCACATACACATTTGCGACACAAAAATGTAGCTGACTAATTAATTATAATAATTATACAGGGTGTAAACAGACCCTCCACGAAGCCGTCAACCAAGCATTCTGTACATCAAACTAAGTAACTTTACGCAAAAATTATTGCTGGGAAACGACTTTTTTTTTGGGGTGAAAAATCACGTTTTACGGTAAAACTCAATGTAACGCACTCAAAACATTGTGCTGATGGATGGATTGAATAGTACGGGGGTCGTGAAGGTGTTTAAAGTAAAAATCTTACATTAGAAATATGTATTTAAAAAAAAACTTGTGAAAAAGTTGGAACTTTCACCCCCAATATCTCCGTAAATAGAAACAAGTACCTTTCGGCTTCGTTAAGGGTCTTTTTACACCCTTTATGCTCAATGGGTTTCGATCAAAAGCCATTTTTTTTCCAACTGGAAGTCATGGGGGGAGGCCTTTGCCCAGCAGTTTGATGCAGGCTAACAATATCAGTATCAATGGGCTAAGAAACAACTGTTATCTTCGGTGTTGGGGACCGCCTCTGCCAGCATTGGGACAACAATAGACAGGGAATAAACAAAAGCCTTCCTTACTTCTCAAGTGTGACGCATAAATTCCAAAACCACACCATCCCTTCAGCACAGTTGTGGTGTCCATCAATCACCTGTCTTTTTGTTCTTCGCAAAGCACGATGGGGAGGTACAACAGTTAGTCTTTTCACTTCTTCAGTATCTCCACTTCGACTTAGAACTGACCCAGTATCGAACACAACAATCCTTGTAGTTGATTGAACATCCACACTGATTGGTGATTGCACTGATGATATATCTTGCGAAATAGGCAACGACATAACTGCACAATAAAAGAGAGATACGAACAATACAAACAAAACTGTAGACGCCATTGTATGAGATGAGAACGTTCGCTCAGGTCGGCTGTCTAGCAACAAATGCATCAGCGCAGATGCGCTCGTAAAGGAGAAAATTCTCTGCAACGTCGGAAACGTAAATGTGTCATAATTATGAGCATCTTATTTGGTAAAACAATATTACGTCGTCACGTTAATACGTCACTGTATGTAACACTATAAAATTACGACCCATCATCACCTGCCTAGCCTTTTCCCAATTATTTGGGGCCGGGAATCCCCCATTATAGAACAAGCGACTCATCTCATATAGAAGCGGAATGAGTATTGATCACTTTGATAATTTTTCTTCTTAGCGTGTCGATGGCAATCTAAATTGTGGCTGGACAGAACTGAGTCACTAGTTTGTGCGCCTTCAGTAGCGCCCATCACACCACGGACACCCATCGTTCGTTAGTGGAACAGCACCATATTTACACTCCTAAGCAGAGTCATTAATGAATCTCCACCTGAGTAGGTTTTCCTTACTGAGACCAACCTGGGTCCGAAGTCTATTTTACTGTAATACTGTTTGTTTTTAATATACATAGTTGTGGAATAAATAAAAAATAAAAACATTCTTGCCCGTGGCCATGTTCAAACTTGGTTCAGGTCCTCCTGTGCGCCAAATTAATAAAAATAACTTTAGCTTCAGAAGTCGGTGACAAAAAAACTGAATCAAACAAACAAAATTCACCGACATCCGAAGCTAAAGTTATTTTTCACTTTTTTGTGTTTTTGAAGTCGGTTTTATTTTATAGTGTTACATACAGTGACGTATTAAACGTGACGACGTAATTTTTACTTACTTCGTCATTAATATTTTCCGCCTATAAAACTGTGTGACGTTTAAATGTAGGTAAGTAAAACCCTGCTTAACAACAGGAAAATATGTAAATAATATAATGTATTATAAATCTTAGTATTATGCGACTAAGAAACTAACTATTCTATGTCGATTGCAAGTACAGTACAGGCCAGTATTACAGAACGTTATTCAAGACTCATAAAGAGCTCTTAAAATTAGGTTCAACCGAGGCTCAGTTCTGGCCAGCCACAATTTAGATTGCTATCGAAACGCTTAAAAGGAAAATTATCAACGTGATCAATACTCATTCTGCTTCTATATGAGATGAGTCGTTTATCTTATAGTGATTCCCGACCCCAAATAGTTGAGAAAAGGCTAGGCAGGTGATGATGGGTCGTAATTTTATAGTGACGTTACATACAGTGATGTATTAACTTCATCATCTGCCTAGCCTTTTCCCAACTATATTGGGGTCGGCTTCCAGTCTATCCGGATGCAGCTGAATCCCAGTATTTTACATGGAGCGACTGCTTATTTGACCTCGACAACCCAGTTAATACTGGGTAATACGATACCCCTTGGTAAGACTGGTTGTCAGACTTTTTGGGCCACTGACTACCTAACGACTGTCAAAGATCTACAAATGACACCCGGGACTAATGGCTTAACGTGCTTTCCGAGGCACGGAGGAAACTCGGTATGTAATGGGTGGTCACCCATCCACAGACCAACTTAGGCAAGCACAGCTTAACCTAAAGATCGATCCGAGCGGCTGTTATTATTTAGCTACGACCTCCTCAGTGACGTATTAACGTGACGACGTAATATTATTTTACCAACTAAGGTACTCGTAATTATGACACATTTACGTTTCTGACGTTTCAGAGAATTTCCCCCTTTACGAGCGCACCTGCGCTGTCGCATTTGTTGCTAGACAGCCGACCTGAGCGTACGTTCTCATCTCATACAATGGCGTCTACAGTTTTGTTTGTGTTGTTGGTATCTCTCTTTTATCGTGCAGTTACATCGTTGCCTATTTCGCAAGATATATCATCAGTGCAATCACCAGTCAGTGTGGATGTTCAATCAACTACCAGGATTGTTGTGTTCGATACTGGGTCAATTCTAAGTCGGAGTGGAGATACTGAAGAAGTGAAAAGACTAACTGTTGTATCTCCCCATCGTGCTTTGCGAAGAACAAAAAGACAGGTGATTGATGGACACCACAACTGTGCTGAAGGGATGGTGTGGTTTTGGAATTTATGCGTCACGCTTGAGAAGTAAGGAAGGCTTTTGTTTATTCCCTGTCTATTGTCGTCCCGATACTCGGTGGAGGCGGTTCCCAACTAGAGATTGCAAACCGGGCCCGGTGCCCTTTTTGACATCCACCGGGCCCGGTATGAATGGCCGGGCCCGGTGGATGTCTAAAAAGGCACCGGGCCGACAGTCGTTACAAGTAGAGATTGCAAGCAGGCCCGGTGCCCTTTTCGACATCCACCGGGCCCGGCCGGGTCCGGCCCGGCCGGGCCTGGTTTGCAATCTCTATCCCCAACACCTAAGATAACAGTTGTTTCTAAACCCATTGAGCATATAACTGATAAGTAAACTACATTTTTGTGTGGTAAATTTTGTGTCAAAGCAAGCTACTACAATTTGTCAATTTTTTTAAATAGATTTTCAACTTTATTGCTAAAGCATTAAGTTCAAGGTTGATTGGGAAAAATTGTCAGTTTCGGGTAGTTTAATGTGCTGGAGTTTGTACATAACACATTTTTTAATTGATTCAGTGAAACATTTCAGGTAAAAAAGGACCAAAGTACGTTGGGTTCCGGACTTCACAATTCGTTGAACCTTTGTTGTAGTGGTCTATAGCGGCTAGAGCAGCTTATTTACGGACCCCCAAAAAATGAGTTTTTTTTTTTTTTAAGTAATTATATTAATTTATGTTTTATTCTTTCCAGGTATAAACAATTAACAGAAGATTGCGACGAGAAGATTTAAATTCGAAATCTTTTTCTTTGTTTAAAAAGTCGTTGATGGACTAAAAACTTAAATTATGAACACTCTTACCTATGATTGACACAAGGATTTACCTGTAACGCGTTAATTAGGCTTATTTAATTTAGCTGTAAGTTATATTTATTGAATCTAGTGTTATGTAAATGTTTCTAGTCATTTAAAACGTTTTTTCATTTGCCAATATGAGTAATAGAACTCGCCGTAAAGAAACCCCAAAATTATATGCAAAATTTTCCTGGTTTTTTTATGCGAAAGATCAAACAATACATTCTATTATAATTATTTCTTAATTACCTTCGCGAAGCAATTTTGTTTCTTTTTATTGTTTGCAGTTTGATTTTCTGGCCATGAAAATATAACCTTAGAAAAAATGCCCAATTATAATGTATTTGTATAAGCTTGTACTTAGATATAAAAATATTTCCTAAAGATATTGAAACTGTGATATAACTTATAAAATAAATGTGAAACCTAAAAGTATAATAGTTTATGACAATAATATGTAGCTAATAATAAAGAACCAGTATAGCAGGTTATGTTTTATTTTTATTTGAAGTTAATCATTTTAATAAGCATATTTAATTTTAGTATCTGTGCTAATTTTACTTTCAAATCAAATATTTTGCCAAGGCAACGTTTTCATTTATCAATGATTTATTGTACTTGCATAAATGGCATAATGATATATGAAATACCTGAATAACTAAAATTTTGAAGATAAAATCGATTAAATGTATTTATAATAGGTCAGTTTTATTTTAAAAGTTTAATTAAACTAATTTTGCTAAAAACGCTTTTAATTAAACACTTTCAAATGTATTTAGTTTTTAGTACTAAATTATTTTTTAGCTGCGTCAAGTTGTAGTCTTTTTATTTGTTGCAAACACATTACAATACAACACATTTGTGTAAACATTTTTTTAACATCTGTTTAAATAAACACGTAACTAAAAATGAGTTGTTGTTCTGACTTTTGCCTAAAATAAAAACTATAAACATTTTTTACCCACAATTCTTTCTATTAACCCAAAATGCTGTACGTAAAAATTACATAACATAATCACACCTGTAATCATCGAAGGGCTAGACAGAGATGTACCTAATAGTACACCAGCAATTGCCAGTTACATTCAAGACCCATGTAATAGGGGGGCGAGCTTATTGCATAAAAAATCGTCCCCAATCGTCAAAAAAATCTACCATTAGTACCCGTCAAGTACTACTCGTAAAAGCGACTCCGATTTTAAAACTGTTATCACATTTTGAATACATCGTAGTGTGGCAGTTTTGGAGGAGCTCGTGGCTAAATAATATCAGCCGCTCGGGTCGATCTTTAGGTTAAGCCGTGCTTGCCTAGGTTGGCCTGTGGATGGGTGACCACCCATTACATACCGAGTTTCCTCCGTGCCTCGGAAAGCACGTTAAGCCGTTGGTCCCGGGTGTCATTTGTAGATCTTTGACAGTCGTTACGGGTAGTCAGTGGCTCAAAAAGTCTGACAACCAGTCTTACCAAGGGTATCGTATTACCCAGTGCTAACTGGGTTGTGGGGGTCCGACAGGCAGTCGCTCCATGTAAAATACTGGTATTCAGCTGCATCCGGTTAGACTGGGAGCCGACCCCAATATAGTTGGGAAAAGGCTAGGTGTTGTAGTGTGGCAGTTTTGTAGGCTACATCTGTTTTTTTTTAATAACTGAAGAAAAATTTCTAGGTCATCATTCTGGCGCCCCCCGCTCCCCCCCGGGTTCAAAATGATGTACTGAATACGTGGTAACAGCGTCGGTGTCCCTTCCACCCCGTATAAATACGCGCTCTTGACTTGGTCACGTGGTCCAGACGCACAGATGGTCAAGAAGTATTTAATTTACTGACATTGTTAGATACTGGTGTTCTGCAGAGCTTACTGTCGTTGCTGAAAGCTGAATGCGAAGCCAGAAATTCTGACTACGAGCATTGCCAAGTGGTAACATGTTACCCAGAACTGGGTTGTGCTGGAGACCCTTTTTGGAAATTTGGAAAGTCCTATTAATGAAGGCAATGACTATTTGCCACGGGACAGGGTGCGCCAAAGTTCACCTAAATTTTCAACTCCGATAATTCGAAATCCGAAAATGTTCTTCCTAACATTTTTCATCCTAACAATCACAATTCCTAACTACTCTGTCTCTAATGTTCATAATTCCGAAGCATTCAACTTCATAATGTCAGTAGCAATAAACATCTATTACACTTTTATTTGTTTTCCTATATTTTCTCAACATAACCATCTTTTAAACTATTATTCAAAGTCATATCTTTTTTGTTTAGATTTCTTTGTTTAGACTTAGAAAAATTTAGACAAAAAAGTGTTATTTTTGCAAACCGTTTATTTTCTCGATTCTATCGTATAAAACACCTAAATGTAAGGCTAAAAGTGTCTTGGTGTTTTTTGTCTCCGACTAACCGTTTGTCGTAAAAACAATGTGGAAGGGACCATAGGTTAGGTTAGGTTAGAACTGTGACCAACTACGACTTCGAAATTAGTCGCGAAATTTTTCTAAGATTCTTTTCATAGTGCCCCCAAGACGACACTCTGACCTGTAATTATGTTGAGGGATAAAAGCGTTATGATAAAAAACAGTAGGAGTTTAAATATATTTACATTAATGATATTATTAATTACAATTTTCGGAAACATGAGTGTTATGAACATCGCCGGTAGCACTACAAATAGTATGAATGAAAACTTTAGGATGAAAAATTTTAGGAAGAGTGATCATTCGGATTACAAATCGTTAGGAAGAAAAATTTCGGGTAAAGAACTTTAGGTGAGCCAATATGGACCCCACGGGACATTTATATGGTTTCAGCCGAAAGACGTCCACTGCTGGACATAGCCCTCCCCCAAGTGTCGCCTCATCGACCGGTCCCGTGCGTCTCGTATCTAGCGGATCCCCGCAACCTGCACCAGGTCATCTGTCCACCTAGTGAGAGGTCTTCCAACGCAACGTCTTCCGGTTCGCGGTTACCGCTCCAGAACTTTGGGGCCCATCGACCATTTGTTCTGCGAGCAATGGGCCCTGCCGCCCATTGCCACCTTTTTTTTTAGTGGTGTCACCTATTTTTTCGTTGACCACTTCGACTTTTGTGTCGAAGTCTTTATGAACCGTGAATGGTCTCCTTTCATTTTACAATACTTAACTAAAATATTTTTTTATTTAGAGAAGTATGAAGTAGGTTCGGAGATTTTAAATTATTGGAGTCCTACAGTAAAAAGATTTTTCACTCAAAAAAAAAGTCGTTTCCCAGCAAACATTTTTGCGTAGAGTTACTTAGTCCGATGTACAGAATGCTTGGTAAACAGCTTCGTGAAGGGTCCGTTTACACCCCGTAAAATCACTTTCTCGAAAATATTCAGAACATAAATTGTGCTTGATTTTGAAGGAAACCAGTTTTCACGACACCACGCGCCGTGTGCGTTGTGTATGTGTGTGTGTGTCGTAGTCGTTGAAGAAATGTATGAATGCAAGATTCTTCATCATCATCATCCAGAGCCCGACTTCTCCCACTGCTGGGTATAGGCCTCTCTTTGCTTGTGCCAAGCTCCACGGTCTTGTGCCAGCCTCATCCAGGATATTCCCGCAATGGCAACAATGTCGTCAAGATTCTTACGTTGTAAATATTTATAAAGCACATATGTTTCCATTGCTGGACTAAAGCCTCTCTATTCTGTTCACTATTCACAACTGTTTCTCAAGTCATAGGTCTCAAGTTTGAACCCAAGACACGCACCTCTGATTTTTCGAATTCATGTGCGTATTTGTATAATTATCACTTGCCTCGGTGAAGGAAAACATCGTGAGAAAACCAGTGCCTGAGAGATGTTTCTCTGCGGCATGTAAAGCCAAGTCAGAGGTCCATGAGCTGCATAAAAACTCTGACACCAGGTTAGGCACTAACCACACGATAAAGAAGAACTGTTTCTTGAATGTTTAATGAGCATTTCACTGAATGAATGAGCGTTCCTTTTCGTTATTTGCATCATGTTGACGTCATTCCGTCAGTCGCGAAGTTGAGATTGGTCCTCGTGACCGAAAAATGGTAATTGCGAATTCAAAGCTTTGCTACTACCTGACTACTAATACCTGATAAGTATTAACACGTTGAGCGCCATGTGTATCTTTCTGGAAACACAAAGTGTCACCTTTAGAGGCCGCGTGTTTCCTTTGGGAAACACAAGCAGTAAAAGATTTTTTCAAAAACTTTTTCAGGGGGCCCCGTGTATCTTTTAGGCACATGTGAAAATTAGTGGAAAATCTTGGAAAAGCATGCATTTATTTCATACTTATTTTATTAAAAATAGCATTAGAATACGAATAAGGCAAAAAAATGCAAAGTCCAAAATATCAAAAACCACGGTTTTTGCCTTAAATCAAATACTTAGTTGGCGTAATATTTTTATTTGCAAAATTTTGTTCATGTAGATAGAAATGCACGTAAATAATCTCAATAGTTCAACTCCAGGTACAAACAAAAAAAAAGGTCCTTTTCAGTAACAAATAATGTTTATAAAGGGTGTAAAAAGACCCTTAACGAAGCCGAAAGGCACTTGTTCTCTCCGTCAATACGATCTTTTTTTTGTTCTAAACCATACCTGGGAACCTTCTAGTTACGGAAATATTGGGGGTCAAAGTTCCAACTTTTTCACAAGTTTTTTTTTTAAATACATGTTTTTAATGTAAGATTTTTACTTTTAACACCTCCACGACCCCCGTACTATTCAATCCATCCATCAGCAAAATATTCTGAGAGCGTTACATTGAGTGCTACCGTAAAACGTGATCTTTCACCCCAAAAAAAAAGTTGTTTCCCAGCAAAACATTTGGCGTAAAGTTACTTAGTTTGATGTACAGAATGCTTGGTTGACGGCTTTGTGAAGGGTCCGTTTACACCCTGTATGCAAGGAATTTAGAAAAAAAAAAACAAAAAAAGTTGTGTGTGAAAAGTTTTTTTTTTAATAATAGGAGCTAAATACATCATCACCTTTCCCTGCACATGGGGAAATACCAGGGTAGCCTGTGAAATTTGCATTTCGTGGATTACCTGAGCACATACTCCTTAAGATATTTTTTTCTAATAATACGATTATTTTGGGTATTCAAAATGCCCATACAAGCAGGTACAATGGATTATTGATAAAATTAATACAATGTCTTAGAAAAACATGGATTCCTTCCTTCCCTTCTACACTACTAAGCCGCACCACTAGTGGTCTCGTGGGGAATTTTTTTTTCCCTTCTACACTACTGGTCCAGTGGTGTCGCAGGTACAAGTAAAATTCGCATAAAAACTAAATATCTTTGTTTTTTATGGCAATTTAATAAAAATATTGGCATAACATTTTTTGTTTGTGGAATTCGCTGTCGGCTTCTCTGTTCCCTGAACATTATAATCTGGATCTATCAAAGTTCAATTGAATCGGTTTCTTCGAGGCTAGCGTGCTCCACTCTAGGCCGCATCCTCGCTTTACATCAGGCGAGTTGCGGGCAAACGCAAGCCTATTTAGTATCAAAAATAAATAAAAAATAAATATTATGTAACATTTAGGGCACATGAGATATAAGTCTTGTAAAAAAAACGCTGAGCGACAGTGAAGGGGATGTGTTTGCGCACGTTATACAGTCGCGTCCTAAAGTAATAAGCTATTGTTTTGTAATATAAGTATAACTGTTTCATTGTAGAATCGTAATAGGTACTTTACTGGCTACTTAGTACTTTGGAAAAGGCTGGAACAAAAAAAATTGAGAAAAATGATTTGAGCGGTCAGCGTTCTTTTTACGTGACGGGAACTATACAATATTATCTATGCAAACATATGCTAAAGTTTTATATTTATTCGCTAAGTTTTATCACAGAGTTATATCTTAATTTAAATATAAAAATAACGTTCACCTATTACTATTTGTTCCCCTTAGGCGCGAATTACACAGAAACGGCGTAAGGCGTAAGGTGCGGCGCAGGCGTGGAATTTATAAGGAAACGAAAGAACGGCGTGCCTGCGCCGCGCCGCTTGAGTGTCATTCACGACACGTCGCCTACGTACATTTTGTAAGAAAACGTTTTGAAGCGGCATCATGCCTGCACCGCGCCTTTACCTTAAGCCTTTTCTGTATAATTCGCGCCTTAAGGGGCAGAAAATCAAACAGGTACAATAAAAAAAGACAAGACGGTTTAGGCAAGGAATGTTACAACAGCATTCTTACATTTCTGCCAATCCCCACGTGAATATATGTAATATTATGTATTATACGATTTTGCCCAGAAATCTTAAAAAAAAAAAATAACAGGAAAATCTTACATAAAACTATAAGTGTCAATGATTAGGCAAAAACCCGACGCGAGCTTTAATAATCCCATCTTTTAAACAAAATTGTTGAAAAACCCGCTATGTTAAGTAATATTATAAATGAGAACAATAAATAAAGAATGAGGAGGGTCAGTATTGTAACATAACAAAAAATATTTTAAATGACTAGGAACGATTCAATAAATACAAGTTTCAATAAATATTATAGCAACAGCTTAATAAAATAAATCTAATTAATGCGTCGGAGGTCACAACGTTGAGTAAAAGTGTGGTGAACTTAGTGAAGACCGGACTGGGACTTGTCCGGATGTCCACGGTCCGGTCCGCACGGTTTTACCCCACCTTAAGAGGTAATGAGAAGTAAGTATTGTGTGCATGTTTGAGGTTTAGCTTAATCTAACTTCTCAAGCGTGACACATACACCGTGATTTTTAGTTGTCTTACAACGGCAGCCCACTTCATGTTTCCAATGGCTACAAAACATTAATTAAAAAAAATGGTGTTTATGAGATTTGATAAATTTAAAAATAAAAATATTATTCATTATTATGACGCATGACATAATAAAACACCCTGTTTCGAGCGATAATCTACTCGACTCGCGTACTGGATAGGGATGTTCTACCGTTTGACACGTAAACATTATTAAGCGGATGTTACTTAATTCTGATGTATTATTTATTTTCCTTTGTACCAATTATCTTAATTAATGAGGTAGAGGTATTTTATCTCGAATACATTGAGTGGACCACCTTTGTAAGATGACTAAAAAGTCACGGTGTATATTCCAAAACCAGACAATCCCTTGAGTACAGTTTTGATTTCCATTAACTAACTCTCTCTAGTTTTTTTTTACACGGTTTGCACTGAGAACACTAATGAAAGGTTCACCATCTAGGTTGTTCACTTCTTTAGTATCTTCACCAACTCCTCTTTATATTGCATCAGTCCCTTTAGTTCACTTAACATGTACACTACTGATGGCACTAGTGTTATACCTTGTGAAACACGTAGCTGTCATACTGCACGATTAAACAGAAATACGCACAACACGAATACAATTGTTGTCGTCATTGTGTGACGTGAGGATGTCTGCTCAGCTCTGTTGGCTTGCAACGGTTCTGGTGGTCGTATCGTTGGGGGGCTTGGAGATGTCGGTTTAGGTCGCGGGGTCGTTGGTCCAGGGGTCGATTTCGTTTGAGGGTGCGGTGTCTCGTCAGGACCCGTCACTGGTTTAGGTTGAGGCATCGTGGTAGCTTGAGTCGTTGGTCTAATAGGATGCGGCGTCACGTCCTCGTCATGTGACTCCGCCGTAATTTCCACGTAGTCATCTGCTTGCGATTCATCGTACCTGTAAAGAGCACCATTTTACATTTTGAAATAAATATACAAGGTGTAATCAGACCCTTCGCGAAGCCGTCAACCAAGCATTCAGTACATCAAACTAAGTAACTCTACGTAAACATTATTGCTGGGAAACGACTTTATTTTTGGGGTGAAAAATCACGTTTTACGGTAAAACTCAATCAAAACTTAGTGTTGATGGATGCTTTGAATAGTAAACGGGTCATCGAGTTTAATTAACGTAGAATTAAAACCTTTAAAAGTGGTATATAAAAAAAAACTTGTGAAAAAATTGGAACTTTGACCTCCAATATCTCCGTAACTAGAAGGTTCCCAGGTATGGTTCATTACAAAAAAATGATCGCAATAATGGGGAGAACAAGTGCCTTTCGGCTTCGTTAAGGGTCTTTTTACACCCTTTATTATAACTAATTATGTTACCTGCCTACAGAATATGTGCCCTAAGTAATAATTAAACATAAATATCTACAATAATATAATTCTATTGATCTCAACGTTATAAATAATATTGAAATAATGATATTGCTTGATGAATATGTCTATCATTGTTATCGTGTTATCATGATGTACTAAGTATGTTACTCTGATATATGTGTTACCCTCCATTTTCAAATAAGTAGAAATGGTTGATTATTATTAACAACTTATTTAATTTCAATATTGTATGTTTCCGTGCCCTAACAGGGTCCATCATTGTTCTTAGCTGTTAGCCTTTTGTAACATCTTTTTAAACTTATGGAATGCAAAATAAAATGAATATAAAAATAAATTAATAAAATCACTCGGATATTCAAATTTTAATACATAGTTTTATTTTTCGAAATTGCTGAATCTGCAAAAAAGTTGTCTCTACAACTGGTTTATGGGAGAAAAATTATAAATAGTAAATAAAGAAAAAATTAGAAGGATTCGTCTCAGCAGGTTTTAAAATCATTAATTGGGATGGGACAGCAAAGAATCATCATTTGCCTAGCCCGTTGCCAACTATGTTGGGGTCGGCTTCCAATCTAACCGGCTAAATACCAGTATTTTTCATGGAGCGACTGCCTATCTGACCTCCACAACCCAGTTAGTACTGGGTAATACGATACCGATTACCTGTAACGACTGTCAAAGATCTACAAATGACAGCCGGGACCAACAGCTTAACGTGCTTTCCGTGGCACGGGGGAAACTCGGTACCATGTCATTGGCGGTCACCCATCCACGGACCAACCTAGGCAAGCGCGGCTTAACCTTAAGATCGACCCGTGCGGCTGTTATTATTTAGCCACGAGCTTAGAGAATTGCAGATAACAAATGGTATTTATAAAAAAACTTACTTTTCATTTGTCACACAACGGTCCACAAGCCACTTATGCCCTCTAGCACAGCTACCATTTCCGATCAAAATTTGTCTTTTATTTCTTTTCACACTTGTGTCGAAAGTTGCGTTACATTTGTTCACTGATTTTAAATCTTGCGACGAGGATGACTCAACTGGTAATGATAACACAGCGCGAACACTCAGAGAAACGAACAACGCAAACAAAACTTTGGTCTCCATTGTATGAGTAATACGTCTGCTGAGATCGACAGACTAGCTACGAATGCGAGGGCGCAGGCGTGAAACAGGAAAATCAAAGTCGGAGAGTTGTTCGAAATTTTGATCTACGTAGTTTGCGCATACGTAAGTATTGTTGCATCAAATTATAGTATCGTTGATGCTACAGACATCGTTATGAGTTGACATCGGAATTCAGATTGTAATGCATTATTATCTTTTATTGAAGGTTTATTTTTAGATATAAAAAATATTAATTAGCTGTCGCGATTGCTCAGCATGAGGTCCTGGGTTTGATTCCCGAGTCGGGCAAATTGGTATTGGTATACTTTGTTGTTTATAGCAATAAGAATCACATCATACTCTACGCAGCGATCCGTTCGGAGGGATCAGGCCGCGGCCAAGCGGGCTCTCAACGAGACTTCTTCACCTCGTGGGGAGCGCAAGCGGCCGCGTCTTGATAAGTCCAAGCGGGACGCTAACCGTAGTTACGCCCAAACTGCTGGATCCGACCTCGACGTTGCAGTCACCTGCAACCGCACGGGGTTCATCAGTAGGGAGGCGTCGAACGAGGTCCTCGCGGCTATCCAGAGGAAGATAGTCGCCGAGGCCACTTCTCCCACACACGACTCACCTGCACCGACCTTCAGAGCGAAGCCGGTGTTCAGTGGCGGGGTCCTCAAACTGTGGTGCGGCAGCAACCACACCCTAGCGTGGCTCAGGACGCTGGTTTCCGAACTGGCTCCCACCACTAGCACCTCGCTAGTGGTCAGGAGACAGGCGGAGATCCGGCGCAGGGTCAGATGCGGGATACTCATCCCTGATGAGCAGGGAATCTTCGCGGAGCCGTCCAACATTGGGCGTGCTCTGTGTTATCAGAACCCCTGGGTAGACATCAAGGGATGGGTATTGCTGGGGGCAAACAAACAGGCAGACGCCTGGTATGTGGTGGTCGGGGTCCCTGAGGACCAAATTCCGACCCTGATGAAGGCCGAGCGCCGTCTCTCATTTGGTGTGGGGACGGTGTACGTGAGATTCCAGGGTCCGAACGGCATATTTGTCGACGTCCCTCAGGGATATCCGGCCGCTGCAACCAGCGCCGAAACTCTGGTGGTGGAGGTAACTCCCCCCGCAACAAACGCCGTGGCAACGTCCGCGGTTGTGCCTGCAGCAGCAGCGCCGGCCGCCCCTACCGTCGCAGGCGTGGACACCGTCCTCCCGGGTGAGGAGCTCGCCGACGACACTCTGTCCTCGGCCTCTGAACATGAGGGGGACGGTTTCGACGCAGGTGACCTATTTGCCGGGCTGCGGCTGGAGGGTGACGAGGAAGGAGCGACCAGTGATGGCGTCCCCTTCGTCACCCTGTAAAGTCCTTCAGGCCAACCTCCACCACAGCCAAACCGCGACGGCTCAGCTGCGGAAGTGGCTGGAGGTTCAACACACAGCCATTGCTCTGATCCAGGAGCCGTGGATCAGGGCAGGCCGCATACAAGGTCTCTCCAATCTTGGAGGTAAGCTCCTAGTTAGTACAGATCACGACAAACCAAGATCGTGTATTTGCACTACACGTAACATAAAAACACAGCCACTAACAGAATTCTGTTGCAGAGATATCTCTGCAGCCAGGCTATTGATACAGCGTGGGGATACAGAAGAAGGTGTGGTCTTCGTCTCCGCTTACATGCCCGAGGCAGAGGAGCCGCCCCCGCATGACCTCACCCGCCTCGTGACATATTGCGAGAGCACAGGGTTGGAGGTTGTCATAGGCGCCGACGCAAACGCCCACCATCCTCTGTGGGGCATGGACACGCAAAACGCAAGGGGTAAGGCTTTAGTAGATTACTTGTTTACAACTAACTTAACCCTACTAAACACAGGTTCTGAACCAACCTTCGTCAACAGACGAAGTCAAACAATCATAGACCTCACTCTGGCATCGGAGGGTGCAGCGGCCATCACCACCGGCTGGCAGGTCTCTAAGGAGGCCTCCTGCTCGGACCACAGGTGGATCCGTTTCGACATAAAGGTCTGTGTGACACCAATACTGCCACGGCGCAACCCGCGCAACACTGACCGTGCTGCCTACACACGCACCCTCGAAACCAAGCTTGCGCCAACAAACTACTGGATGACCTACGTGGACACGCCGCAGATCGACGAGCGTGTAAGTCATCTCACGAAAACAATGCTAGACAGCTACCAATCATCCTGCCCGGAATCCATTCCACCCAGAACACCAGGAAAGCAACCATGGTGGGGGGCGGATCTGGAACGCAAGCGCGGGAAGGTAAGGGCAGCACTAAACAGAGCCATGAACACCTGTGATGACAAGGATTGGGACGTATATTACGCGGCCAAATCCAGCTACAAAAAATGCATCAGATTCAGGAGCTCCACCGGATGGCGTAAATACTGTGGCAACATCGAATCCTGCCAACAAGCAAACAGGGTAAAGAAAATACTGGCACAACAGAGCCCAACTGGGCCCGCTGTACTCCGTAAACCCGACAACACACTTACCACTTCACCAGAAGAGGCGATGCGCGTCCTTATTGAAACTCACTTCCCAGGTTGCGCTTTCGCACAGACTACTGACTGGACAGAGGTAACTCAAACACCTTCAGAAAACGACTGGCGCTACGCACACAAAGTGATAACACTGGAGAAACTCCAGTGGGCGATCCGGTGCTTCCATCCTTTCAAGGCTGCCGGACCGGATGGGGTCTTTCCCGCCTTATTGCAGTGGGGTGGGGCCTCAGTCGCCAGCAGACTGGTACCAATCATGAGAGCGTCCCTGGCCTTTAGATACGTTCCAAAAGGATGGAGGGAAGTGAAAGTTATATTCATTCCTAAGCCAGGTAAGAGTGATTATACCAACGCCAAATCCCACCGACCGATTAGCTTGACCTCCTTCCTCCTTAAAACCATGGAGAGAATCTGCGAGAGAGAGCTGAGGGATGGCGTTCTAAAAACGATACCACTACATGTTAACCAACATGCATACAGCTCGGGTAAGTCCACTGAATCCGCTCTCCATCTAGTGGTCGGACGGATAGAAGAAGCGATACATCAGAAGGGCACCTGCCTGGGCACGTTCATAGACATCGAAGGGGCCTTCGATAAAACAAACTTCTCCAGCATTAGCACCGCCCTCTCTCGACACGGAGCAGAACAGGTACTGATTGACTGGATTACTAATATGTTAAGCAAACCAGTGGTTCGTCTTGCAGAGGAACAGCAGATGGCCTTGATAGCCAGAGGCTGCCCCCAAGGAGGTGTATTATCCCCCCTCCTCTGGAATCTGGTGATAAATGATCTCATCACTAAACTCTATGCGAACCACTTCTACACAATACGGTATGCCGACGACCTCGCCATCCTCATTTCGGGGAAAGTGACGGGGACAATCTGCGACCTCACCCAACAGGCGCTACGCATTGTTGAACGGTGGTGCAGAGAATTTGACCTCTCAGTGAACCCCACGAAAACTGAACTAGTCATGTTTACCCAAAAACGAACACTAGGCCCCTATCGCCTACCCAAACTCTTCGACACAGAACTCCAGTTAGCCGACGAGGTCAAATACCTGGGAGTCATCCTGGATAGTAAGTTAAACTGGAGCAGTCATCTAGACAACAAAATAAACAGGGCCTGCATCACCTTTTGGCAATGCAGGAGGATGATAGGTAAGAAGTGGGGCCTATCCCCTAAAATAATACTTTGGTTATACTGCGCGGTGATCCGACCCATGATCACCTACGGGGCAGTGGTCTGGTGGCCCCGCACCAAACTAGCTACAGCCTCCATCAAACTGCAACGCATGCAGAGGCTTGCCTGCATGGCGACCACGGGCTGCATGAGGACTACTCCGACTGCAGCTCTCGAAGCCATGCTGGGGCTTCCACCGCTTCATCTGTTCATACAGCAGGAAGCGACGATGACGGCAGTACGCCTTAAAACACTTCAACTCTGGGGTAAGAAGGAAACACAACACACCGCGGCACTGGAGGGATTCTATAATGAATTCCCCCTAGCAAAAGCCATAAACGATCGGATACCCAAACAGTTCGTATTCGACAAAAAATACAAAATCCAACTCCACGAAGACCACCGCTGCGAGGGATTAAGCCCTACAGAACTTCGGATCTTCACGGACGGATCCAAAACAGGTACTGGCACTGGAGCCGGAGTCTTCTCAGAGGATCTCAACATCCACATAGCCACACCTCTGGGGGCCCACAACACGGTATTTCAGGCAGAATGCATGGGCATTTCTCTGGCGGCATCAGCCATCTTAGCCAGGAAGGTTGTGGATCACTCCATTCGCATACTCTCAGACAGCTTGGCTGTACTGCTAGCACTAAGCAACCACACAGTCAACTCTGGGTTAATACACGAGTGCCACCAACGCCTGAACCAGGTTGGTAATCTCAATAATATAACCATCCAATGGATCAAAGGACACAGCGATTCCCGAGGCAATGATGCAGCGGACGAACTCGCTAGAAGGGGATCGAGTATGGCACCAGTGGGACCCGAACCCATCGTGCCACTCCCCTTCGGGTACCTACGCACACTGGTAAGGAATCGAACTAGTGAACAACACCACAAGCTGTGGCTGGACCATGGCGAGTGCAGGCAGGCCAAGGAAGCACTTCCTACCATCGACGGCCGCCTCACCAAACGGGTGCTTCGGCTGACCAAGCTACAGCTGCGCACACTCACAGCCGCCATCACTGGACACGGCTCTTTTAATAAACACCTCTCTGTCATAGGAGTCACAGACAGCCCCCTGTGCCGAGCCTGCATGGAGGAAGACGAGACAGCAGCCCACGTGCTTATGCACTGCCCAGTGGTTGCAACATACAGGGCAAAGTACTTCGGTAACCCAGGTACTCTCCGCGAGATCGTCAGCAACACCAAGGCGCTGCTGGGCTTTCTCGGGGAGTTGGGGTGGATCGAATAGATCTCCCACCCGCACGCAAAATACGCGCTTTGACGTGGAGTTGCGGAAACCAGCCCGCTATACCATACCATACCATACCATACCACATCATACTAACCATACTAATATTTTAAAGGCGAAAGTTTGTATGAGTGTACGTATATATGTGTGTATGTTTGTTACTCCATCACGCTCAAACGGTTTAACGGATTTAGATGAAATTTGGTATCAAGATAGCTTATATTTTGTAATAACCTATAGGCTACTTTTGATCCCGGAAAGACGAGGTGTTCCCGTGGGATGATCAAATAACTCAAATATAGTTTTCCCGAATTTTGACTAAAATCGTCTTTTTGGCGACCAAAAGTACTAGGCTAGCATAAATTCAAGGTATTGTTTAGTAGGTAGGGTTTTGGTAAGTTAGGTAGGTAGGTAGGTAGGAAGTTAGGTAGGTAGGTAGGTAGGAAGTTAGGTAGGTAGGTAGGAAGTTAGTTAGGTAGGGTAGAGTAGTAAACTGTATAAGGAGGTAGTAGGTAGGATCAGTGGCATAGCGTGGGGGGGGCTGGGGGGGCCATGGCCCCGGGCGGCGCGTTTCAGGGGGCAGCAGATAGCAAGAGCCAGGACGCGGCAAACGGAACCAGGCGGCAGCGTCAGGTCACAAGCACTTTACTCTTCTAGCCTGCCGCCTACCTTTTTTATGTCTGTATTTATAGTAAAAAGAAAATCGAACCTATCTGGGAATTCTGGGATACTAAAATTTTCTAGCTCGCTTCGCTCGCTCTTACAGCTAAGTTTTTATAATCGTCCCATACCTTTAATGCATTTGTAGAAAAAGTATGTTTAATTCCATTTGTTTGAATCGTGAAAAGCAAATCTGTTGTCTATCCGAGGCGGGGTGCTAAAATTTTCGAGCTCGCTTCGCTCGCTCTTGCATCATACTTATTCTCAAGTCTAAAGCTTTTATGCATAAGTCGATAAAAAAAACTTATTTATCTATATGAATAGTTAAAATAAAATGTAATTTATCCGATGTGCTAAACTTTTTTGAGCTCGCTGTTTTTATTAATTTCCGGAACGGCAAACCTTATACACTAGGTATTCGCTGTACTAGCAACAAACCTAAATACATACGAACAAGTGATCATCATCATCATCATCATTCTCTTGCCCTTCTTATCCCAATTCATTAGGGATCGGTGCAGTATGTCTTTCTGAACCATACCTCTCTAACTCATTATTACTCATCATCTCATCAGACACCTCCTTTCTAGATTGAAATTGTGTATAAAAAATATTTTACTTAAAAAAACATTTTTAAATAATTTAAAAAAAATGCTTTGTATTTTGACTTTTTCCTACGTTTCTTGACCAATTATGAAATTAGAGGGGGCGGCCAAAATTACAGTCGGCCCCAGGCGGCAAAACTCCACGCTACGCCACTGGGTAGGATAAGTGCATTGGATGATTGAATGCACCTTGCATTGCAACGCACAGCTTTTACCAGCTTTTAGCATCAAATTATCAAGAACATGAAAATTATGTTTTTGAAAATTTGATGTCATTCTTTTTTCCGTTGATGATTATCCGACTCATTTACCGCTAGGTACGTCTGATTAGAAATAATACTTATTCACGAGGTCTAAGTACCAAATAAAGGGAATATGATGTACCGACAGAGCCAGGACATGATCTGCCTAGCTCTACTAATGTCTAAGAAGTGATTAATAACAATTTGTATCATCGCTTGGGTCTATATCACTCGAGTCCAAGGGCCCCAGCACGAACGTGCGGTGTAATCGTTACGTAAAAACATTAAAAATTCTCGTTTTATATTTCATGTTTATTTAATTGAAGAACATTATTTTTCCACTTCGTCATAGTTGCATAAGTATTTATTATTATTTTATTTTATTGTATTAATTTATAGTATTGCTTTAATGTTTTGTCTTTGTATTTATACGTATGCAAGTACATTCTTATATTGTATATTATTATTATATTTAAAATAGTTATCTGCTTTATGTATTCCATTTTCTCTTCTTCTTTTAGATACTATGTCCACATCTCTTTTTTTTGTATATCCTTTCGCAGGCATGCTGGAAGAGATTTCTTTAGAAATAAGCATCATCTTTGTTTGATTATTCTGATCCTTTTCTCTTTTCTAAATTTATCTCTTTTCTTCATAAATTTGTCAAATATTTTTTTTTAGAATATATTCATTATACATCTGGATGATACTGACAGTGCTTGTTGCAATCAATTTAACTAAAATGCTACAGGATAATTGAATTTTAGATTCAAAAATCGACGTATATTACGTTATGTTTACAGGCGCGCTTGTGTTAGGGCCTCTGGTAATGAATGAAAATGAAAATGATACACTCGAGTCGAGCTCCTGCAATTACAAGTGTTAATTTGTTTATTATTTATTCTCTGAGACCGGCGATGAATCAATCAAAAAATTATTGGATTGACAGTTATTAAGAAACCCATATTATTGACATAGGATTCTCGGTATCCGGCAAAATCGGCTTATAAGTAACAAAACCTTATATCTCAAAAAATCCAGTAAAAACCACATCAACAATCCACATGTCATCAGTAATGTTTAAGTCCCATGTAATAGGGGGCGAGCCTAATGCCTTCAAAGGGCACAAACTATTTAATTTTACTTGTATGTTATTGAAACAATGTGGAACTATGAGTAAAAATTGTGACACACAGACACACACACACAGTGACAGACATACTCCAAACCAAGAAATACAATTATTATGCTACACAAAACAGTTTCGCAATTTTTATAATAATTTTCAAACTTTTGTTTCGTACAAATTGTTTTTCCAATGTTGTAACATGTTTCATTGTTTGCGTCATATAATTAAGTTTCTAAGAACATGACAGAAACTGAAGAAAATATTGGGAAATTGCGCAACTGTGTTGCACAATTATTTCAAAAATGCAATTATATAGACTGACATATTTGATGCTGACGCAATTTTTGTGGTGTGCATAGTTTTTTTTTTTTTAATCTTTTCCCCACACTAGGAATTTCTCCTGGATCGTGGGTGCGTTTACAAACATTTAAACTCACATATACAAACAGCCAGACCCGGAACAACTATCTATAGGCCGTACAAATATTTGTTCCGTGCGGGAATCGAACCCGCGACACGCAGCGCAGCAGTCAATCGCTCAGCCACTGCGCCAAACGCGCCGTCAGTAATTATTATACAGGGTGTAATCTTGAGAGGAAGCAGTTAGGGCAGGTATCTATTTAACCGTTGTAGCTGCAAGTTTTAGGACTTTAGTTTTTGAGTAATTTTCATGTGCCTTCACAGATTTTGAAAAAGTGTACAGTTAACATTTCTTGTTGACTGTACACTTTTTCAAAATCTGTATTGCCGATTATTAGAAAAAATGGTTTTTATGCACATTGATTAAAAACTCTATGGGTCCCACGAGTACTAGAAAATTCAGAAATTGCAAAACAACTTATTTCTTAAAGTTCGTGAGAAATATATCGCCTCGTTGGTTTAGTAAGGATGGACCCGGGTTCGATTTCTCAGTGGTTGCCACGGAATTCGGATTCTTGCCCGGTTGATGGCAATAGGCTCGCCCGCTACTACAAGGGACTTAAACACCTCATGCGAAATGTGGGTGTACTAATAGGTACACCTCTGCCTAACTCTTCGAGGTTTTCAGGCGTGATGTTATTTATTAGAAGGAAAAAATAGGTTCGTTGCGCCCCGCTCGTAGTCAGTTTTAAACCTATAGGCATGACTCAGAGGAAAAAAAAGTCATAACTGCTAATTAAAAATTTTATTGAGTAAATACTTTATTAGAATGACTAAATGTATAAATTTAAAGGTTAAGTATAAATTGAGCATAGGTTTTTTTTTTATATTTAAAAGCTTTTTTATAAAAACTTAAAAATTATGGCAATACATTATTGAGTGAAACTTATTCAATAAAATCTTCACATACACTTTTTTATTTGCAAGTATAAGTACTGCATTTTTGGTACAAAAAAAATAGAGTAATCCACAAATGTGGCAATGTCGCAAGGAAATAGTACAAATTTACGTAAATATCACAGAATAAATAAGTTAAGCAAACACGAAAAATATTATGACGATAAAATAATGTGTAATGATAAAACATTTTTTTTTCTTAATAATAAAACAAAAATATTTTCTTATTATTAAAATAAGAAAATTGTAAAAGACATGGAATGATAATAACTATATCATACCGCCCTCACAAGCCAAAAAAACGGTACTAATCTAAAAAAACAAAAGTTTTTTTGCTTCGTATTTGACCGCTTTGAAGCATTTCGCATATAATTAGATGGATACAATCAAAACATAAAAAAAAACATATCTTTACTGTAACATAAAAAAAATACCAAAATGTATTTTCACATAAAGTTGTCTATAAATAAATGTCGAAATAGGTACTTCTTTTTGGCTTACCGCAGCTACATGCTATAAATTACTAGATATTATCAATAAATGCTTGTTTCAATAAATACTATTAGTAGTTACAAAAAAATTAAACAACACTGTGATTCCAACCCTGAAGTAAGTTTTTTTTAAATCGTAATTAGTCTAAATTACATTTCACAATATTTGTGAAGTTTACTATTTAATTAGGTACACCTCTGCGTATATTTTTGGAAAAACAGGCGAGATGTAAAACTTCAAAAATGATTAAAGACTGCGTTCTCTCTTAAACCTATCTCACTAATATGATCCATTAAAATGACTAGATAAAATAATTAAAATAAATAAATAAGCATTATAGATGGTGATGGATAGAGCATAGATGGTGTAAACCTACATTATAAATTACTAATTTTATTAGTCTTCTTTGAATCAGTAGAAGGACGCTGGTCGTTTAATGTCAATCCCATCTTCTCTTGATAGAAAATAGCTTGTCATTACTAAATTCATTCACCAATTGCATCATACCTATAAAATAATACAAAGTTACATTAATAAAAGTGTCAAATATTACAAATAGTACGTTTGTGTAGTAATATTTAAATAGGTCAGAAAAGTTTTTAGTCAACAACATGGGACTTAATATAAACAGAAAAATGTGGGTGTACACTCCTCGTTTGCCTCAGTATTTGGGGATTTCTGGCTTGATCATCATCTGCCTAGCCTTTTCCTAAGTATATTGGGGTCGGCTTCCAGTCTAACCGGATGCAGCTGAATACCAGTATTTTACATGGAGCGACTGCCTATCTGACCTCCACAACCCAGTTAGTACAGGGTAATACGATACCCCTTGGTAAGACTGGTTGTCAGACTTTTTGGGCTTTCTGGCTTGATTTTATGTTAAAATAAACTATTTAGGGCTAATTCGAGCTAACTTGTATAATTTATAACCAATTTTATTTTATTTTCATTTTAGTCAGGAGGCATGACAGGCCGTTGGTGTGGTCACCTGTGAACTGTCTGTGTTCTAAGTTAAGTACTAACATAGGTTAAGAATATTGTCATCGCAATTGTACCAGTGGATCTTGGTTATCTGAATAAGTGTACGAATATAAAGGGTCTAATAATTGTACATTTTTTTTTTCTAAATATTATAGATTTGTAGTTTGTTAATGTCCAATATGTTAAAAAAAAACCTGTCCGATCCGACAGGGACATAATTATACAAGGTGTAAACGGACCCTTCACGAAGCCGTCAACCAAACATTCTGTACATCAAACTAAGAACTCTATGCAAAAATTATTGCTAGGAAAAGACTTTCTTTTTCGGTGTGAAAAATCACGTTTTGCGGTAAAACTCAATGTAACGCACTCAAAACATTGTGCTGATTAATGCATTGAATAGTAAACAGGTCTTGGAGGTATTTAAAGATATAACCTTAAAAAATTGTATTTTAAAAAAACTTGACTGTGAAAAAGTTGGAACTTTTACCTCCAATATTTCCCTAACCAGAAGGTTCCCAGGTATGGTTCGGAATAAAAAATGATAGTAATGACGGGGAGAACAAGTGCCTTTCAGCTTAGTTAAGGGTATTGTTACCCCATTAGGTATACCAATAAACATTACCGAATAAAATACGAAACAAAAAATAAAATATTAAAGAAAGTCAACATTTGAATTTTGAGATTTTTGTCCCAAATTATCACTATGTGCTTAACATCAAACTTTGAAAACGTGACAAAAGCAACCAAGATATTAGTGTGTTCGATCGTCAATTATTTATTTGTGTTCATACACAAATAAATAATCGTCACTACCCTCGTTTCCTCCACTAGTTTCCTCATTTTAGTACATTTAATTTAATTTTTGTCGGGGTATTTTTTTTTACTTATTATCCAAAAAAAAATACATAAACAGAATCAAATCTCGATACTTAATAATATCGTCACGGATCGGACAGGGTTTTTTGTATAGCCTAGCATTATCTAGACATTTTGGCACTGTTTCGAAAGAATCTGCCCTAAATAAAAAATATATATAATATACAATTTTCTGAATGGGGACACCCTAATCACCTAGCGGGTAAAATATAATTTAAGACCTATTCTCATACCTACCAAATATACATTAAAAAACTCGTAAAAATCGGTCGAGCCATTTTGGAGGAGTGCGAGCACCAACACCGTGACACGAGATTAAAATAGTAAAATAAAGTGAAAACTTACTGTTCTTTCGTCCAACATCTACCACGAAACTCCACCATATCTCCTGAACATTTCCCACTGTTCATAAATTCCCTCTTTACTCTTCTGCGAAGTACCCCTGCACTTGGTGAAGCTTCAAGACTTGGCACACGTTTAATATCTTCACTGGGTCTTGAAAGAAGATCGAGCATAGCAGGACTTCTTTCAGTAAACACGGATTCACGTGCACCGTCTGATAATTCCACTGTGTTCACATCTAACGTTTGCCCGACTGGCAAAGAGTACGAAGCCCGTAAGACTAGAGACAGGCCAATCACGAAAAAAGCAGTGGATGCCATTTTGAAGAACGTCTGCTCGGTACAGAGGATTAACTTCGAATGCGACATATAACGTGCGCTTGCGATTATAAGTACGGATGACATAATTGTGGAGAGGGGACGGCGGACTCAGTTAGAAGCATAAAAGCGGAATGATTCAATGGGACTTACGCTACAGGTAGTCTGATTATCACTTTTGCGGCCCGGCACCCCGCGTAATATGGACATTGGACTCATATGCTGGGTGCTGGGCAGTGAAAGTGTTATTGTAAATTTCAGCTTTAAAAAGGCCTTGAAAGGTTTTCTAAGAGGGAAAAAAATCTATTCCTACTTACCCATGATTTTTCGGCAGTCTTGGTTCAGAACCAACACGCGCTGGGCCCGTTCCGTTGCGGAGCATTCCCATCATAAAGATGAGATCTATGTTCCAGCAGTGGAAACATTATAGGCTGAATATTATTATGTTTGTTGCAGTAGTCTTAGTGTAAGTTTTTATCTCTGAGAAAATGTACTGGGTTGTGTTAAAATTAACTTCAATATGTATGTAATGCTTCGCATTTTTATTATCAGATGGCACTACTCTACACTTACACCCCACAGACGTGCACTACACTCACATACAACATTCCCACATGCACGACATTAAGTACTTACATATTTATTATTTTTTTGCTATGTTAATTTTTACTATTAATTGTCTACTATTTTATTTTTTTGTATTTAATTTTTTGTAGCTGGAACGCTGTCGTCTCCCTCTTGGAGGTAGGCGTTAAGAGCTGCGACACAATTTTAAACTAATGCAGGTATTTACGTACGCAATTACTTTGTGAAATGTGTTTTTGTTCCAATAAAGAAATTTGAATTTGAATTCGACTCTCTAATTCAGTTCCACTACTAATTAGTAATAATGGTAATTCATCTAACTAAATAGTTCCAATTGGCTCCATTTAATAGCTATTGGTAGACTACTGACCTCTTACATACTGAACCCCTGCATGCCCCGAAAAACTCGTTTTTTGTAATCTATTACAGTCGTTCGGAGACCCATTTACTCGAAGTCTTACAAACAGCTAGGAATATTACTCTGTATCCCTTCTGCGGATTTTATTATTTTACATGAATATACTGGAATTCTTCTGCATCCGGTTAGACGAGCCCCAAGCAAAAGGAAAAAGACTAAACAGACGATGATGTAATAAGAGGCACTTCACGTACTTACAGTCACACTCAGATAACGGATATCTGATAGGGAAAAGCCAATCAATATTTAATTAGATACATACGTGATAAGAATTTAAAGATACTTTATTACGATTGTAACTTGAAATCTTTACTGAGAGTGATAGTACACACTTATATAAAGACTCACGCATTTTTTGGAATGCAAAGATGGTTTAATTTTTCTCAGGTTTTGAGGACGAATAATAGCCGAATAACAAAAGGTATATGTGCTTAAAGAAATTTAATAAGAAATTACAAGTATTTCACTTACTTGAGAATATTTTGGAACTTAAAAAAATATATGTAGTATTACATGAACTTTGACATACAAACTAAGTAGGTAATGTTTGTCTTTATAATAATTCACTCATACGCAAATACATTTAAGAAACAAAGTTAAAATTTTTTTCATCTTCCTCCCTCAAAAGAAATAATTACTGTGGTCGCAAATAATCATATTATAAGACTGATTTAAGTGGAAACGCCAAGAGAGGACGACCTAAAGGATATAAACTGACCCTGACCAATCAGTCCTCAAGATAGGTCAGCAGGGCTATTGCGTGTCTCTGTTGCCAGTTCATACTTACGCGTTTTGATATACAATTATCGTTTTTGTTGGTTTCAACTGACGCTACCCGTGCAGAACTGTCATTGTATATCAAAATTCGTAACTATGATCTATCAACAGATATACGCAATAGCCCCTGAAAGTCGTAGTAGGTACTCGTTTTTGGCGTGCGTGTATGGTCAGATGAATGAACGTGAAACGGATGGTTACCCTAATACATTTTATAATTAAAGCTATATTTTATTCAACCATCTATTCGTCGTCACGTGGTTGGTAAAAAAAATTTAAAGTCCTGAAAGTAAGGTAAACATTTGCAGAAAAAGTCCAGAGCTTTTGCTACATTTATTTTTTCGGTATTGGTGAAGCGTCCGCTTCAGTATTTGACAAAAAAAAGCCTATCCATCACTTATTTGAATTTCAGGACATGCAGCTGAATTCGACTGTAACATAGAAGAAGAAAGAAAAAAAAAATATTTGTCGCAGGAACATGACGAAATCATAAGCACAACAAATATTATAAATACAACAGGATAGAAACAAAGAAAAAAAAATTGTTAAAAGCTTGCACGTCGTGACATAGTTGGGGAAAGTCTAAGCAGATGATGATGACCTTGCTAACTACGATAACATTTCTAAGTAAACATAAATGAGTCAGACAGTTATCATGAAGTGCAAAAATTGAGTGAACGTACTGTGGTGAGTGAAGAATAATGTTCTGCGGTTTCCTTTTCACGGAGTTTCAACGAAGTGACATTTTTATTTTGCATCTTAGACTAATTTATTGGCACTGACTAAATGAATCTTTACTATCATTTTAATGGGTGATTCATTCTTTGATTAAAGTGAGGGATGAATCATAGTGCACAATAATTAAATAATTAAATCTGTGTATCACGTACAAGAGAGGTGAAGCCGTTTTTTTTTTTTCGTAGGAAATCATCAAATGACCCGCTCTGGGCGTAGTGGAAGGGAGTGTCAGACTTTAACTGACTAAAACCCATCCATGTTCCTTCTTTGCCTTTTGTGTTCCAGGGCCGCGGTATCTCTTTCGAACAGTCCCGCAGCCCCGGCAGGCATCGGCCCCTGCGGACCCCTTCCTTGTTGCTGACATCTCTTTCAGGCGCGCGTGGAACACGAACGCACCGTCGACGGCCAGTCCTCATAACACGGACGGAGGGCTAGCTATCCCATTACTCACCGTCCACAGGCCCGCAAGTTGTTCTCTTCTTCATTGCGATATTTTTATGGTTGTGGACCATACCTGGGAACCTTCTGCTTACGGAGAGATTGAAGAACAAAGTTCCAACTTTTACGCAAGTTTTTTTTTTAACCGACAACTTTCAAAAATGAGTAGAGGTTCTCAATTCGTCGGAATCTTTTTTTTTATGTTTGTTCACCGATTACTCGAAGACACCTGAACCGATTTGGATTTTTCATTTTTTGTTTCAAAGAGTATACTCCCAAATTGGTCCCATAGAAATATTGTCATGATCTGATTATGGACTCGGAGATATAGAACGGAACTGTTCAATAATAGACAGCCCATCTGTCGTGATTGCTGCAATCGCTTGGATGTTTATTGTTTACACAATATCATCGCATAACATCACGCCTGTATGCTGTGAGGGGATATGCAGATGTGTACAGTACATCCAGATTTCGACAGTTAGGTATGTTAAGTTCCATTTGGGGGTAAGCCTATTACATGAAATGTATTGTTAACAATGTAATATAAATGCAAAGCAAATTTTTTTTTTATTACATCTAAAAATGGAAAATAAAAAGCTTTTTTTGCAAAATATAAAACCTAAGCTTCAGAAGTCGGTGACAAAAAAAACTAAACCAAAGAAACAAAAGTCGCCGACTTCTGAAGCTAAAGTTATTTTTCACTTTTTTAGTTTTTGAAGTCGGTTTTATTTTTTACAAAAAAAGCTTTCTTAAATACAAGTTTATAATGTAATAACTTCACTCTAAATACCTTCATGACCCCCGCACTATTCAATGCATCCATCAGCACAACGTTTTGAGTGCGTTACATTGAGTTCTGCCGATAACTTGATTTTTCACCCAAAAAAAAAGTCGCAATTATTTTTACGTTGAGTTACTTAGTTTAATGTACAGAAGGCTTGGTTGACGACTTCATAAAGGATCAGTTTACACCTTGTAAGAATCCGATTCTCACGTTACTATTAAGATTCTGTTAAGGAGCCCTCTTTAGGCTTTTCTCCGTCTCTCGGAGCTTAATGCATTTGCGATGCCACTGATATTGAAGATTGCTTACATAAGCGTATACCTTTCCCACTGCTGGGACTGAGGCCTCCTTTCAGTAGACGGAATTTAGCATAATCCACCATGCAAGCCCCATCGTGTCGGTTAAGGCTTGTTTGCTATCCAGGAACAAAAAAATCTTTTTCATATCTACTAATATTATACCTATTATAACAATAGGACAAACCTTTTTTGATTTAGAAGGCCATTGACTAGACTTAAAAAATTAATTTGTATTGCTTCGAATTGAGAACCTCCTTCTTTTGCGTCGGTCAAAAAAGCATATCCATATTTTCCTTCTGACAGCACCAGTACAGTCGCCATCAGATATATCGTAGCGGTCGAGGTACTCAAATATTTCGGAGCAGCATTAAACATCGTGAGGAAACCTGGACTTATAGTTAATATAAGTCTGAAATCGCCAACCCGTCTTGAGCAAGCGTGGTGATCAATGCTCGTGCCTTCTCTGTATGAGAAGAGGCCTTTGCCCAGCAGTGGGACAGTAACAGGCTGGTATTTATTACTTTTCAATAAATTCGGAAGACATAACGAGCTAAAAATATCAGAAAGCACAGAACTACAAAGGTATCACGTATATTATGTATACGCAGTCAGGATGATCATAAAGATCGGAACATTTATGGAAAATATACCTTAAGTCTGTATTACACAGCTTAAGTTCGTTGCTATATTGACTTTGAAGTTGTCAAAAATAGTAAGTATTGAAAAGTCGCTGCTCTTATATTTATGACATATTGCATGTTGTGATGTTATTGGCCATATCTAGTGTAACGAATTTATTGAAAAGTAATGCTGCTCCGAAATATTTAAGTACCTCGCCCGCTACGATATATCTGATGGCGACTGTACACATAATTTTGTTCGGTATATCCCTCTCGTGGATACCGAGTGTCCTCCGTGCCTCGGAAAGCACGTTAAGCCGTTGGTCCCGGGTGTCATTTGTAGATCTTTGTCGTTAGGTAGTCAGTGGCCCAAAAAGTCTGATAACCAGTCTTATCAACCAGTGGGTACCGTAGTACTAACTGGGTTGTGGAGGTCAGATAGGCAGTCGCTCCATGTAAAATATTGGTATTAGACTGGAAGCCGACCCCAATATAGTTCGGAAAAGGCTAGGCAGATGATAATGGTATCTCTCTCGTGGATCCATTTGTTTTGTTGTGCTGATTTAGGTATATTTGTGAGAAATAAGAAAAAAACTCCGTATTCTTTTCTTAAGAGTTTATTCTAAAAATGCATCCATGAAACACGTGTGCTTAAATGGAATAATGTAGGTCAATTATTACAAGTACATAAGGCTTGATAAACTAATTTCTTTATTGTGTGGTTACTGCCACACCTGGTGTAAGTTTTTCTGCCGCCCAAGGGCCTCTGACTTGACTTTACATGCCGTCGAGAAATATCTCTTAGGCATTCTGGTTTCCTCACGATGTTTTCCTTCACCGAAGCAAGTGATAATTACACAATACGCACATGAATCCGAAAACTCAGAGGTGCGTGTCTTGGGTTCGAACTTGAGACCTATGGCTTGGCAGTATGATGGTCAACCACTAGGCTATCACTGCTGAACTTGATAAATTTACTTAAGATAATAATGTTTAAAATTATATAATCGTGTCTACTAACATAGTTAAAGCAATTGTTTACACTAATACAATAATGAGACATGCTTTCTTAAAATAAAAGATTTTCATTTCACGACTTACTTAAAAAGAATTAATGTAAGTTTTTCCTTAAAAGTAAGTAATTACAAGGAAATAACTTTGAGCAAATACAATTTGAACTTCGTTACTATACATAAAACATTAATTAAGATTTTACACGTTTAAATAATATGATTTTATCAGCACCTTACTATAATTATTAGTCAAATCTTACATTTACATAATATTGTAATGAGATTGTCATAACTGAAAAAGGCAGTGTGTTCAAACAAACAATTGTTATGTTTCATAAAAACATACCAAACTTACAAACATCTTCTTATATATAAAATTCTCGTGTCACAATGTTCGTTCCCATACTCCTCCGAAACGGCTTGACCGATTTTTAATAAATTTTATATGCATATTCAGTAGGTCTGAGAATCGGCTACTATCTATTTTTCATACCCCTAAGTGACGCAGACGAAGTTGCACGGGTCAGCTAGTAATAATTTAAAATTCATAGTTCAAAAAATTATCACAATAAAATTAATTATAAATAAATAAGTTTCGACATAATTAAAGCTGTTTAAATACACTGACACTTCTTTCCGTCTTCGTTCTGTGGTTAGTGTCTAACCTGACGTCAGAGTTTTTACTCTGACGCTTACCAGTATATTATTAATACCTACATTGCCTATTTTACAGAGGACTTAGGCCCTAGCACGAGCGCACGGTGTAATACGTCGATTTTAGAAAAATACTCGTTTCACGTAATTATAATTATTTTCATTATTTTAAGAATTTATTCATATTATTATCTCATTCATTCATTCATTCTACATCGTTCTCACATAAATGTATACTCTCCAAATGAATGATGTAACCAAGATTTTGTAACAATATTTTGATTGCAAAGAGTGTCCATGGAGTTTCTTGCACATTCTTCTCCATAGAGATCTACGCCTTGGAATGGGCAACTACAGTACTTTCACAAGTTATTATGCCTTGTGCCTATGACTGTGGCTTCGCTTTCTTTATTTTTTGTGACATTCAAAAGTGCCTGTAGTGGTCTAATTGAAAAAATGCTTTGAGTTTGAGTTTGATCTATGGATGATACTGATTGTGCTTGTTGCCAACAATTTAACTAAAATGTTATAGGATAATTGTATTTTCGATAAAAAATCGACGTATATTACGTTATGTTTACAACTTGCGCTCGTTCTAGGGCCTTTAAAATAACCATAATCCACGTAGGTACTACGGTACTAATTGAACCAATACGTGATAAACCTTCAGAATATTCCATTTAAATTGATACCTTCGCGAGGACTTATTAAAGCGGTTGGTCTATAACACTATTTCATTTTAATTTAATTAAAATACACAAAAAAATACATTAAATAACACTGTTTAATTTTAATTAAATTAAAATTAATTACTTAGTGTTATTTAATGTAATTTAATTAAAATTTAATTTTTATTAAAAAAATAACGCACTTTTTCTTGTTGCCACTTCACTTTAGTTACGACTTTGAAACTGAGCACGTGTTTTTCCAAAGTGAGCACGAATAATTTAAAATGACTAGAAACTGGCTTTATTTAGTAAAGCCGAACTTTTGGTCACACCATCGAGTCAGAGGTCCTTTTCTACAGCATGAACATTAAATTACTTCTACGTAATCATCGCCTTGAAATTTGTTATACCTGGAAATAATACAAAAATATATATAAAATTAAACAAAACCAGATTCTGACCAGTAAAATTAGTAACTTTGTAATTTGAATTCAGATTCGTAATAATTTCTGAAATATGCTCGTAATTCTAAACAATATAAAGGGTGTAAATAGACCCTTAACGAAGCCGAAAGGCACTTTTTCTCCACGCCATTGCGATCATTTTTTTGTTCTAGACCATACCTGGGAACCTTCTAGTTACGGAGTTATTGGGGTTCAAAGTTCCATCTTTTTCAGAAGTTTTTTTTTGAAAAACCAATTTTTAAGGTTACTACTAAGCATACATAATCACAATGTTTTAAATGCGTTACATTGAGTTTTACCGTAAAGGGTTATTTATCACCTCAAAAAAAAAGTCGTTTCCCAGCAATAATTTTTGAGTAGGGTTACTTAGTTTGATGTACAGAATGCTTGGTACGTGCAATGGCTTCGTGAAGGGTCTGTTTACATCCTGTATAGAAAATGATTTTATGAAAACAGATTAATTTTAGTAAACCACTTTCAAACGTCAATATTTTGAATACAGTTTAAAAAGTAAGACTCTTTCCATTTAAATGTGGTTCTATCTTTTTTTTTTTTTTTTTCTGAGCCACTATTGTCCCACTGCTGGGCAAAGGCCTCCCCCATAGCCTTCCATTCTTCTCTCCGTGCGGTTTTTTCTAGCCAATTTCTCAAATACGCGTCGAGGTCGTCACGCCAGCGTTTTTTAGGTCTCCCTCGGCGACGACGCCCGTCTTCTGGCACCCACTGCGTGACGACTTTGGCCCATCGGTCCTGATGCATTCTATAGACATGGCCCGCCCAATCCCACTTCAACCTAGCAGTCTTGTTCCCCACATCAGCGATTCCAGTTTTGGAGCGTATTGCGGTATTGCGAATTCTGTCGCTGAGCTTAATTCCCAATATGCTACGCTCCATCGCCCTTTGGCAAACCTTGAGTTTGGTCTTTTGCGATTCGGTCAGGGACCAAGTTTGAGCAAGGTTTTATCTTAATAATATTATAAAGAGAAAAGATTTGTATTTTTGTGTGTGTGAGTATGTTTGTAATGAATAAACTCAAAAACAACTGTGCCGATTTCAAAAAAATTTTCACCATTAGAAAGTTACATTCACCTTATATTTATTGCTTGAAAAGATAAGGAATCCTTACTAAAACTTTAGTAACGTAACCCAAGGTGTAAAAAAAAGCCATAAAACATCATCAGGAAACTATTGATGATAGAACAAAAATATGTTCTACAATATTAAAGAACATATCAATAACTACAAAAAATTTTGGGGTACTTTATGTCCAACTATTATCGTTATGTCACAATAACCACTTTTTACATTTTAAAAGTTGATAGAAATACCGACCAAAATTAGACCATGTTATACATACTTCTGTTTAAATCCTTATCCAAATAAATCATATTGTTTTCAGGACTGTTTCAATTCATGTAGATTACTTTTTGAATTGTTCAAATCGGCTATTCCAATCAATAGATATTACGAATTTAATAAGTCATAGAAATAGAAAAAATAAAGGCTGTCGCGTCGTGCATGTTATACCCGTGCGAAGCCGGGACGGGCCGCTATTGTTTTATAAAAGAGACTATTTAAATATAATATGTAACATCAAAATTACAAAAGGCTGACTTAATGACTTGTTAATTCTCTACCAGTTAACCAAATTCATGAGATGTCTTTCTAGAATTTTACCGTAAAATAAAGTATGTTCGTTTTTTAAAAAAGATACGAGGTACTTACGCTTCTGCCGCAAAGCAGTTACCGTAAAATTCAATCAAGTCTCCGGGACATAATTGGCTAGACTTGACAATATCTCTCTTGATTCTCTTAACGTGATTTTCTTCCTTTACAAAACCTTCAAGTACCAATACTGTATTAAAGCTTGGCACAGGTTTAATTTCTTCATCAAGGCTGCGAACCGTTTCGATATCAAGTGCAACTGCTCTTTCAGTTACATCAGATTCACTCAAACTTTTTGATAATTGCACTGTTTCCAAATCACCACGCAAAAGTGGCCACGAAAATGATGCACCAAGAACAAGAGATAGTGCAATCACGGAACTAAATTTTAATGTGGACGCCATTTTGAGGGAACGTGTGCTCCAGACTGGTGCTAGCTATGAATGCGATTAAAACATGCTCTTGCTATTTTTATATAGAGCAGTGCTCCCCACCACTGCTCAGTGTCAGTGTGTCAGTGTGTGTCAATGGCAGTCAGCAGGCAACGACAATTATTATGTGTCACAGGAGCCACAGACTTATCGCCACAGAATACGTCACTAAAGTTGTATAGCTCTGTGACGTATTAACAGAACTGCATATTACACGGAGTTATATATTTTAATTGAGGATTCACTTGGAAACTCTGGCGTGAAGTACTTGGAGGCGTTTGAGAGACAATGGAGAACATTTCTAATCAGGAGTTGCTTTGAGGTAGACCTGTGCCCTGCTTTAAGCCGGTGGAAGTTGAAGAAATATACGATATTATTTGCTGATCTAACAACGCTACAAGAAATGATAATCAAATAACTGTTTCAGCATTAATAACACACGTTTACAAAAAAAAAAGTCTTGCTTTCGTTATTTTTGCACATTTATTACTTAAAACTTAAGAATTAAGTCATTAGTGTACCAGCTCTAGTTTTTTAGTTATTAGGGTTTGTGTAGGTACTTGTGATTGTTGGGTATTACAAGTTGAGTGTAAATATGAAACTAAGGCAGAGGAATTATTTGCCCAGCAGTGGGATAATACAGGCTAGATAAATTAGATAACTTTTACATAGATATTAATTACAAATAATGATCAACATTTTTTTTTTACTTTTCTTGATGCTTCCAATTTATGTAAAACATAAATTCGCGGTGTTTATTATTTTTGTACCAGTATTTTCAATGATTTATATAATACATTTCTAAGCCATTTCCATCATTCAAAAAAAAAAACAAAATAATATTTGCTCCTTCATACGTATTGTTCTATTTCATAGAAATTTCAAACAGTAAAAAAAAAAAAAACTAGAGCTGATCTCCAAAAACCGTAAATTTTTCGTTATTCCTGGGTATAAGGCCAACCTAAAACCATTCTCATATCAAAAACAACAAAATCACTGTTGTACAGTGTAATGATTACACTGCTGTTACCCTATTACTTCATTGATATATCTCTTGTTATTGATTTATAATCACAAGACTACTGAGTTATGAAAAACTGTATTGACATGCATGTTTATCCTTCCACTCCGCCCAGAGCGGAGGGGGTTATTTGATGATTTGCCACCAGAAAAAAAAAGAGTTGAGTGCCAGGGCAGCCCGTAAAATTCAAATTTTCTTATGCTTTCTGCAATTTTGCGGTCAATGTCAGGTTGTATGTTGAACAAAATATGATTTGCGTATGTTATATAGTATATTTTCAGTTCGAACCAGTAGCTCCTGAGATTAGCGCGTTCAACCAACCGAACAAACTGCACGTTAAGTGACATTGATAACGTTGGCGATTGTTTTTTGATTTTTTTATTATCAAGGTATAATTATTATCAAGTTAACTTTTACGAACGTGTTTCATACATTTTGACCGTGTAGGTTCAAATTCAATTCAAAATTGTTTATTTCTTAACAAGATTACAACAATTGATGCCTGTATTAGAAGACTCCGCTCTTCCATAACAAAAGAAAGACAAATATTAATAACATGTTTAACTATGAAAGTAGGCAAGATTTGCATAATTACAGTTTGCGTGTGTATGTATGTGTTTGTTTGTCTGTGTTGTGCGCTTGTCTTTGTGTGTTGTGTGCTTGTATTTCCTCATAAGTAAGGTTCCTCATAAGTAAGGTATTTACTTTTGTAAGAAACAGCTGATTTTTATATGCCTGGATACATGGTTCTTCCTTCCTGTATATCATTCTAGTGGATGTTGTCTCTAGAATGCGATACCACCCGTTATGTCATTCTATAATGTATTCAATCTGACCGGATGCAGCTGAGTACCAGTATTTTACATAGAGCGACTGCCTATCTAACCTCCAACGCCCAGTTACTACTGGGTAATATGATGTCACCTTGGTTCGACTGGTTGTCGGAGTTTCGGGCCACAGACTACCAGTAACGCCTGTCAGAAATCTAAAAAAGACAGCCAGGACCAACGGTTTAATGTGCTATCCGAGGTATGGAGGAAACTCAGTATGTAATAGATGGTCACCCATCCATAAACAACCCTAGCAAGCGTTGCTTAGTCTTGAATACCTATACGGCTGTTATTATTTAGCAACGAGATCGTCACATGACAAAATATATTGCCAGAATTATTAATATGAAAAAGAGCCAAAGATTTTGAATAAGGTTATCAGTATTTCATGGGTTTGGATTTCCCGACATTGTAAAACCTTAAAAAAACCGCCCTGTATAGTATGCCCTTCCTCGGTCACAACATTTTGTAATTTTATCAGTGTCTGCGGGAAAAATAAAGAAAAAAACTTTGTGGTTATTTATAACAGTTTACTTAAACATACTTTCACAAAAAAACCAAAAAACTGGAATAAATACAGTTTAGTTATATTCTAAGTCATCCAAAACAGATTTTACAAAGTTTTAAAAGTTAAACCTTGAGCAATTTCATTAAAATTAGAAATTTTTTAATACATTTCTATAGATTAGCAATTAAGTAAACAGTTTCCTCGTCGTCCTCTATTAAAATAATCTTTATTACAATTATTTTAATGAGACCGTTTAAAAAAAATACAAAGTCTTAACAAGTTTACCATATCGCTTGTTAAGTTTTTAAAAACATTTAGCTACTTAAATAGTTTTCTATAATAATTTACTATACCTAAGGACATAGTTAAAGCTGTCGTACACTTGAAATCAGCTATAAATAATAATACAAATCAAATAAATTATTAATACCTACGTATCACAGAAAATAAATCATAATTAAATGCAATGATAAAAATATAACTAGTACATAGTGTATTATTATTTAGTGTATTTATGTCAAAATATCAGAACAGTATTCAAAACATAAGTATGACTAGATACATTTAAAAAAGTGAGTGTTTGAATAAATACTAAAGCTAAATACATTTAAAATAATCATAAATTTAAATTAACAACACTATAGGCAAAAATTTAAAAATAATCTTTAATGCGCTTTTTTCGTTCACGTCACTTTAGTTTCGACTTTGAAACTCAATTTCAAAAGTGTGCACAAATAATTTAAAATGACTAGAAACTGGCTTTATTGAGTAAAGCCGAACTTTTGGTCACACCATCGAGTCAGAAGTCCTTTTCTGCAGCATAAAAAGAAAAGAATTAACTCCCTGCATTGTAATCATCGCCAGCAATGTCATCGTACCTGGAAATAATACAAAGAACATTTAAAAAATCGTTCAAAATAAACAATGAAATTTTAAACAAAACCAGACTCTGGCAAGTAAATCAGTACAGTCTATGTAATTTGAATAGTTAAGAAAAAAATATCTGAAAAATGTTCGTGATTCAAAACAATATAGCAAAAAATGTTTCATAAAAACACAGATTAATTTTAGTAAACCACTTTCAAACGTCAATATTTTGAATACAGTTTAAAAAGTAAGAAGCCTTCTGTTTAAATGTGTGTGGGTTTTTATGTTTTATAAAAGAAACTATTTAATTATATTAAGTAACATCAAAATTACAAATGGCTGGCATAATGACTTGGGAATTCTCTACCATTTAACAAAATTCATAACATGTCTTTCTAGATTTTTACCGTAGAATAAAATATGTTTGTTTATTAAAAAGTATGAGATACTTACTCTTCTGGCGTCCAGCAACGATCGTGATATTCAATCATGTCTCCAGGACATAATTGGCTAGGCTTGGCAATGCTTCTCTTGTTCCTCTTAACGTGATTTTCTTCCTTTACAAAACCTTCAAGTACCAATACTGTATTAGAGCTTGGCACAGGTTTAATTTCTTCATCAAGGCTGCGAACCGTTTCAATATCAAGTACAGGTGTCCTTTCAGTTACGTCAGATTCACTCAAACTTTTTGTTGATTGCACAGTTTCTCCATCCCGCGAAATTGGCAACGAAACTGATGCACCGAGAACAAGTACAAACACGAAAACACTAGTGAACGCCATTTTGAGAAAACGTGTGTTGCGTACGGCTGTGTAGCTACGACTGAGACCGAGACATGCGCTTGCGATTATTTATGTGATTTCAACAGGCAACCAGGCAGGCCAGTGATGTGTCAGAGGACCACAGAAATACGTCATTAAACTTCGCACCACGGAATTACTCGTTTTATTGAGGATAACAGAAAAACCTGTAAAATATGACTGTGGAAAATTGAAAAATATAATATGTGTGAAATGCATGTAAAAAAAAAACATATGAAGCTCTCTAATTTAAGTAAAACTTGCCTAAACTACACAAACATAGACGAACTGATGATTATTTTTCGTATGATAATGACGTGACGTGGGAACAAACCATGTCATTGCGGGGAAAACCCAACTCCAACAAATGTTGCGAATAAAAATATTGTAACAAGCAACTAATTAGCAAAAATAATTAGGAAAGTCGTGGAAACAATACAATTTGGAGGTAATGGGGTAGGTTATGTAGGCTTTTGATACCCACTCGCCGGCAAAAAGTGATCCTTTCTTTGGTTCTTTTTTTCAAAAACTTATAGAGGCGAGGTGACACATTAGTAAAATTAGTCATGGACAGTGAGTACAGTACCTGACGGCCTGTTTTTATCCCGGCCAAAACCTACTCTATTGCGTTGAACTAAAATCCCCTTTTATGAAATATTTGCGCTTCACATTATTGCCAACAGATGGCGTTAGTGCAATTTCAGTACGACTGAAATTTACGTTAGCGCGGTCGAATAATTATGAAATACGTTCTTGGCCGTTACGTAAAGGGGTGATAAGATAATAATTATGGGTGTTATCAATTATTATAAGGGTAATTAGTGATTGATTGCCTCGTTGGTCCAGTAGTCGCAAGCGTGACTGCTGAGCATGAGGTACTGGGTTCAATTCCCAGGTCAGGCAAAGTGTTATTGGGTTTTTCTATCAGGAATTTCTCAGTAGCAGCCATGAAGTCTAGATTTGCGCCCGGTTGTTGGCAATAGGCTCGCCCCTTATTACATGGGACTTAAACATAACTGGAACACCTCTGTCTAATCCTTCGGACAATACAGGCGTGATGTTATGTTATAAATCTAAAATTGTTCATCATGGAAGCAACATATTCATTTCTTCAATTTACATCATCCACTTATTGCTTTGAAACACGCGTAAACTGGGAAAGTGTTGCAAACATATTGCTCAACTATTGCACAATCGTATTGCTCAACTATTGCATGCCCGTTTCAAGTACTATGTTTAACCAAGTATGATTAATACTAAACCATCAATTCAACAACTTTATACACACAATACTCTTCCAATATTGTATAACACTTACTATTTTTTACCAAGTAGGTAGAGAGGAACCATAGAGTATCACTTTAAATAGTTTCTATTACGAAACGAAGAAAGTGCAGAACGAAGATCGAAGAGATGATCTACAGTTTCTGTTAGTCATCATCTGCCTAGCCTTTTCCCAACTATGTTAGGGTCGGTTTCCAGTCTAACCGGATGCAGCTGAATACCAGTATTTTACATGGATCGACTGCCTATCTGACCTCAACAACCCAATTAGGACTAGGTAATACGATACCCCTTGGTAAGACTGGTTGTCAGACTTTTTGGGCTACTGACTTCCTGTAACGACTGTCAAAACAGTTTATGTTTGTATTCAACGGAAATACAGAAGAATTATTTAAGTCTGTTAGCGGCATCGTAGCTCCCTAACGGATGAACCTATTTTGGTTTTTTTTTCTTCACACTTTCTCAAATTCTTAACAAACTGTACCCATTATTAGAAAAAATTATGTCGTGTAAAAAAAAATGGTTTGTCGGTGATTCATGCCCTGTTGTTGGCATTAGTGGCACCGCCTATTACATGGGACTCAAACATAACTGGCTAAATGTGGGTGTAGGTACTTATTAGCACATCTATGACTAACCCTTCGTGGACTACAAGCGTGATGTTACGTTACGTGTGTAAAAACCGCTATTCTATTCGCACAGCTACTCATAATGACGCAAGTGTAGCTTCTTCTTCTTCTTTGCGTGTCGATAGACTCAAATAATACCCGACCAGTATATTGCCACCTGCACAGCTCTGTTGTTTGCTTCATTTAAATCCTGGAAGGTGCAGGTGGCTGTGCAGGATGGGCAAGAAAGTAGGTGGGGCATATCCTGCAGAGGGGCTCCACACTGACATTGTGTTTGGGACGGATCGATGATACCCCATTTGGTCAGATTATTTCTACAGCGGTCAACTTAGGCCCACAAACAGTTAGTGATTTCCAGATTGGCCACTGCAGTTCCTGTCCAGGAGGAAGATGTTCTGCTGGATTGATGAAGTGAGGAGGGTTGTTTATGTGTGTGGCTTTGATTCCCAAGTGTTTTTGGATTGTTACTTAACATTAAGAATTTCTTAGTCTTACCATGGAGTCTAGATTTGTGTCCAGTCAATGGCAATAGCAATAGACTTTCTTCTGGTAATTAACAGGTAACTTGTAAAACTAATGGCAGTGTTTTAACACCTATCAGTACCTTCAGAAGAGCTCGTGCCTAAATAATAACAGCCGCTCGGATCGATCTTTAAGTTAAGCCGTGCTTGCTTAGGTTGGTCTGAGGATGGGTGACCACCTATTACATATCGAGTCACCTCCATGCCTCGGAAAGCACGTTAAGCAGTCTTAACAAGGGGTATCGTATTACCTAGTACTAACTGGGTTGTGGACGTCAGATAGGCAGTCGCTCCATAAAAAATACTGGTATTCAGCTGCACCCGGTTAGACTGTAAGCCGACCCCAACATAGTTGGGAAAAGGCTAGGCGGATGATGATGATGTTTTGACACCTATGTTAAAAGGGCTCCTTTTGTATGTAGTGTATTATAAAATAAATAAAAAAGGTTTTACTTTATATTCACATTTTTATTTTCAAATAAATAATACCTATAAAATAGTTTTGGTCGTAATAGACAATACACAAATCTCTATAATAAACTACCCGTTGTTACATTGCAAAGATTCTTTTTTTAAAACTATAGGTAGGTACAACGAAGATTATCTATCTTACTTAATGAATATAATGATTATAAAGATGATTACAGATGATGTAATGATTAAAGCTCTTGACTAAAACTAACAATGATTTATCACAGATAATGTAGCTTAAAAAATACAAACTAACGCAGGTTTCACTAAAATACTGAACACGACCAATTCATCTAAACGACGTTTAGGAGCTGTAATGTTCTAAAGCAATTATGATACTGACAGCTCGTGAACGAAGTTTAGATGATGTGCTGATCACATTTCGTTTCATTGGTGATCTTTGCACTAAATAAAGGTGATAACACCTACTTTATAATCATTCATCATACCAACCACTTATGACCGTGGTTATGAAAAATGAGCAGAAAAAAATACATTCATAATAAATTATTCATAATAACCCTTAATGACTAGATACAGTTCAATAAACGCTAGTTTCAATAAATACTAAAATTAAATGATATATAAATGACTACTAGTATTGAGTAATAGAGAAATATGGAAGAAGAAGACATGCTATACCGACCCCAAATAGATTGGGATAAGGGCAAGAGATTGATGAAACAAATATTAGTGAAAACTGTTAACAGTTCTTAGATTACTAATCTATTTATGAAAATCGTTGACAGAATTACTATCGGATAATTAATAGAGAGTCGATGAACTATATAATGACACTTACATAAATCACCAAGCTTCTTTAAATAGCACTTTTGACAGTAATCAATTAACTTTGTTTTATTTTCTCTATAAAACAATCAGTCAGCTTGTCAAATCAATCGACAGAAAATAAAAAAAGCAAAGTGATATTTTATTTTCATGAACTTTGTCTAAACACTGCTTTTTTTGTGTATTCTGTCAAAGCTTTAGAGACTAGATTGTTGAGCTATGAATTAAACTTAATATTATTAAAACCTAGAATTGATTTAAAAATCACTTTCTACTAAAATCAGCTGAAATGTACAGTTTCGATTAAGTACCTGCTGTAGTGTATTTATATAAAAATTTATATATATATATTTATCAATTTTACCCCGAAGGTATACTCGTACCAAGTCGTATCGTGGGACCACTCAGTTACTGAGTTGGTAGAGGTCAGTTAGGCAGTCGCTCCATATAAAATACTGGCATGCAGCTGCACGCAGTTAGACTAGAAACCGACCCCAATATAGTTGGTGATATGATGACGATTTTCGATTTCATCACGAGGAATTGTAGGAAGGTTGAGGGCGCCACCCAACCCAGAAGGAAAAGTCTTCAGGATAGTTTTCCAGAATAATCCTGCTCGATTTACTTGTTTCCTTCTACGTCATCGAGGATACGTTCATACCTGAGAAACAAAAGAAACAAAATATTTAATTATGAAAAAAATATATACTCAGAGCTCAGAATCTATTAATCTTGTTTTTTTTCTATGTTTATGTACATTTAGCACGTACTGGCGTTATTAATTTGAACAGGTTTGACTTGATTCGATTTTCCTTACTGCGCACTCATAGTTAAATTGTTGTGTTCAAGTGCAATTATTGTAATGATTATCATATAAATTTTATCAAACATTTTAATGACTAAAATTAGCTTTAATCTAAAATAATTGTTAAAAAAATGTTTTATGTGTTTAAAATCAATTAAATAGGTACTTACGCTTCAAATGTCATGCATCTTCTCATGAACCAAATCATTTCACCGGGACACCCATTTCCTTTAATAGTATCTCGTTTGTCTCTGCTCAAGCTTTTGTCAGTTTTTGTCGAACTTGGCTCCACTACACTGTCGACAATTAACACTTGTTCCAAATCACGCGCACTTTCAACTTTGAGAACTGTATCCAGGTTCAGGGTCCGTTTTAGCACACTGTTAGCACTTGTAGGTTGCACTTGTTCCGACTCTTGCGCAACAGGCTTTGAAGAAACTAGTGCGCAAAGAAGTAGGCACAGGGAAAACGTGAATAAAACTGGAGTGGCCATTTTGTAGAGGTCTGCTCTCGTCGGCTGTTTCTGATAAAGTGTTTATTGCCTGTATACGCCGGGTTTTTATATGGTCTCGGCTTGCGCGCGCGCACATGGCAATGATGCGATAGTGTTGTAACCAGATCACTGTGGACGTCATTAACTTGTGTCATTCAAGAAAGTAGTTTGTTTTGGGGAAAAACGTTTCTTAAAGGATACAACGTGGTTGGAGAAGCTACTTATTATGATTTATCTTATAAAGAGTGTAAATAGACCCTTAACGAAGCTGAAAGACATATGTTTTCCCGGTTTTTGCGATCACTTTTTTGTTCGACACCATACCTGGGAACCTTCTAGTTACGGAGATATTGGAGGTCAAAGTTTCAGCTTTTTCACAATTTTTTTTTCAATACAAATTTTGAATGTTACAACTTTACTTTAAATGCCTCGACTAATCCCGTACTATTCAATGCATCCTCACATTGTTTTGAGTGCTTTACATTGAGTCCTACCGAAAAACTTGATTTTTCACACCAAAAATAAAAGTCGTTTCCCAGCAAACATTTCTCCGTAGGGTTACTTAGTTTGATGCACCGAATGCTTGGTTGACGGCTTCGGGAAGGGTCCGTTTACACCTTTTTTACTTAAACCTCTAAGTTGAGTTAAAATTCAGCTATGTATATAATTGCAACCCTTTCTCAGTGTCCGATTGATAGCAACAGGCTTGCCGCTATTACATGGGACTTAAACCTAACCGGCGAAATTTTCTAAAAGGCTCTGCCTATCTCTTCAAGGATTACAAGCGTGATATTATAAGTTATGTTTTCTTACCATTTCCACTCATTACTCGACCGTAGAATGTTATAGTTAAATTAGATAACGGCGTCGATGAAAAAGGGTCTGTAAATGCAAGACATTAAGGAATGTATTTCATCATCTTCACTTCAGCCGGAAGACGTTCAATGCTGGACATATAGACCTTTCAGCATCGCAAAAAAGACAGGTTTTTTTTTTTTTTTTTTTTCTCCAAACCTACAAATATCTTTACAGGCTAGACCCAATGCGATATTGTATCACACTTAAAATTTAAACAATTATGTACTAACATACCAAATTATATAGGTTCTTGTGAATTCACCCAAAGTGCAACAGAATAAGTCTACGTCCTCAGCAATGAGGTTAATAGCCTGTACAGTCCCACTGCTGGGCAAAGGCCTCCCCCAATTCCTTCCATGTGCTCTTTTTTCGTGCCACCTCGAACTAGGTCATTACGCCTACTAAATCTAAAGAACTATCACAACCTTTTCTAAGTCTTCAGTCCACCATTTTGGATTTTTCCTGAACGGGATCGCCACACCCAAAATCAGTCATAATTTTTTTTTTTTTTGTGTAATTTCATTTAATTTATTCAATAAACAATTTACATTGTGTCTGAATGTGTTACATAAAAAATGATAATTAAACAGAAAAAAACAGAACTCGATAAAAAATCATCTACATAAAAATTAATTGAAATATTTAATATGTCATACAAAAAAAAAACAATATATAAAATTATCCAAAGTCAAAAATAAAAATTATAATAAGTACATAAAATCCATTAAAAATCATGTCATAGCAACAAGTAATGTAATGGTGTTAGTAATATAATTAATATATTACGTGGACACATCGTGGGCTGATACTTAGGTAAATCCCGGTTAAAATGGCGTTTTGACCATTTAACATAAAACAATATTTTCGAAATTGTTATTTTAACATTGTGCAACTATGTATGTGGTTTGACACAAAAATTGTTGTTGGATAATGATGCAACAATGTTACATTTTAAACTCTATTGTATCATCATTTTAAGGAACGAGGAGCTCGTGGCTAAATAATAACTACCGCTCGGGTCGATTTTTAGGTTAAGCCATGCTCGCCTAGGTTGGTCTGTGGGTGAACACCCATTACATACCGAGTTTCCTCCGTGCCTCGGAAAGCACGTTAAGCCGTTGGTCGCGGGTCTCATTTGTAGATTTTTGACAGTCGTTAGGTAGTCATTGGCCCAAAAAGTCTGACAACCAGTCTTACCAAGGGGTATCGTATAACCAGTACTAATTCGGTTGTGGAGGTCAGATAGGCAGTCGCTCCATGTAAAACTGCCAGCCATCTGGTTAGACTGGAAGCCGACCCCAAATATTGTTGGGAAAAGGCTAGGCAGATGATGTGTCATCATTTTATTGCGACACTTTACAAGTCGTGCCCCCGGGGAATTCCCACCATTGTTAATGTTGAACTCCCATAGACACTTTCATCCCTTATATTTAACCTCTTTAGGAGTTAAATTATCAAAAACCTTTATATAATGTTCACGTTATTAAGTCAATTAATGCAAAATTTTATGCTTCTAGAGCCAGGGTCGTTGTCTGCCAGTGATTTAATGAATGAATTTAAGATTTTTTATACAAACAGCTTTTTTGTATCAGCCGTATTTCTTCTTTGGGGAAATACCCAAAAACCGGTTTATTGGTGTTATCAAATAATAGATGTTTAAATGTTTTCATTAAGAATGTAAAAGTTAATACGGTTTATTTTTTAATAACTTGGCTCTTGTTTTATTTTCAGGTCGGTTTTTTCAGGTCAGACAAAGTGTTATTGAGTTTTTCTATCAGGAATTTCGCAGAAGCAACCATGGAGTCGGTTGATGGCAATAGACTCGCCCCCTGTTACATGGGACTTTCATGGATGTAGCCCTTCGGGGATTACAATAGTGATGTTTTCTTATGTTCTTCTATTTTCCTGCCTGACAGCTTTCCTCGTACTTAGGGAAAGCGCTATTAGTCTAGTTCACGATACATACATTTAGAATTCCAGTTCGCCTTCTCAGAAAAATATGACCAAGGTTTCATTCGATTCGTAATTGTATCTATAAAGTTTTTGAAAAAGTTGAAGTCCCTCATAAAAAAAAATCCAAAGTCATAAACAATTTAAAAAAAAAGCTTGATTGCGGATTACGGTTTTTTTTTTTTTTATATGTTTATCATTTGTAAGAGCCGTCATTTTAAATGTCAAACCAGGATTTTCCCGTTGCACCGAATCGAGAACTAGATACGCCTAATACGAGGATAATGGGTAATACATTAATACATTTTCCACATAACCATTGTTACTTGAATGTTAATGAACGATGCCATATAAGGATAAACTTTATTTATAGACAAATTGTGACGTTTTTGTTTTAATTATATTCATTCGCGTGTGCCTCGGAAATACTGCCTCGTTGGTCCAGTGGTTGCAAGCGCGACTGCCGAGCATGAGATCCTGGGTTCGATTCCCGGGTCGGGCAAAATGTTGTTGGGTTTTCCATCAGGAATTTCTCAGTGGCAGCCACAGTCTGGAGTTGGTGACAATAGGCTTGCCCCCTATTACATAGGGACTTAAACATAACTTGTGAAATGTTGGTGTACTATTAGGTACACCTCTGCCTAACCCTTCGCGATTACAGGCCTTATGTGCCTCGTGCAGTCAGGGATTATATGCCTCGGAAAGCACGTTATGCAGTTGAACGCAGCGGTCACTTTACACTAACTACTACACATCTTTGACAGTCGTTACAGGTAGTCCATAAGTCCAGATGTCTGACAACCGGTCTTATTACGAGGTACCGTGGTACCCAGGAACTGAGTCGTGGATTTCAGACAGGCAGTTACTGTCTGTGATGGTAATAATTTACACCACCATCATCTGCCTAGCCTTTTCCCAACTATGTTAGGGTCGGCTTCCAGTCTAACCGGATGCAGCTGAATACCAGTATTCTACATGGAGCGACTGCCTATCTGACCTCCACAACCCAGTTAGTACTGGGTAATACGATACCTCTTGGTAAGACTGGTTGTCAGACTTTTTGGGCCACTGACTATCTAACGACTGCCAAAGATCTACAAATGACACCCGGGACCAACGGCTTAACCTGCTTTCCGAGGCACGAAAGAAACTCGGTATGTAATGGGTGGTCACCCATCCACAGACCAACCTAGGCAAGCACGGCTTAACTTAAAGATCGATCCGAGCGGCTGTTATTATTTAGCCACGAACTCCTCCATGCACGGTATGAATACATTGACTTTATTAGTTTCATCGTTTTCATAACGATTCAACATAAAGTTCATGTACCCGATGTGTCATGCAATACTAATTAATGATTAAACACTAGATTATTGTGTTGCCAGTAATTAATACCGTTGGTGTTTAGCCAATTGCGGGTGTGTCAATGTATATCCCCTCGGTTTAGTCCTTGCGGGACGCCCCTGTTAAATTCAGAGCTATTTATATCTTGAGTGAATAAGAGGCTATGTTGTTCCCATACTGATAGCTAATGAACTAATAGTAGGTCTTGGTTAACCTTTTAGAGCATAAAGGCACGCGCGTGCCCTCCACGCCAAGTCAAAATTCCACCTGTCATTTTGTCACATATTTGTGTCGTTTGGCGTATAGGGCACGCGCTTGCTTGTCACGTATATGTGACAATGACTTTCAAAAGATTAATCGATGTATTTTATTGGACAAGTCTCCATATATAGAGCTTATCGTTACCACTACGTTCAATTTGGCTGTATAATCAACCTCGTAATCGCTTTACCACTTTTGATAGTATTTCCCAGCGAGTTTGAACTTTGGTAAGAAGTTAAAGCTGCCTGTTAGATAGATTCTTTGACCTTGCTGTATAATGACGTGCAAGATCTATGTTATTATTATTCTGAATTAGCATAAATAATGAATACATTAGGTGTGTCGTAATATAGATAATATCAAGCGCAGGTATGCGTGTCTGTCTTTCTTGATAGATGACCTTGGGGTTTTCAAAACTTGAGCGAAAAGGTTACTTCTTGTACCATCGTGAACTGAACTTCCCTGCTTCATCCATTGCAAAAGTTTATTTTATTTACAAGTGTATTGCCATTATTTTCATTTCTTGTCATGTCGGCGTAGCCACCTCATAATTATAATTATGTGCACAGACTTTTAATGCAATTATTTAATCATTATAACACCTCGCCTTACAACTTAATAATGGCTACAAAAAAGTCTATTACTATTAAAACTGACCTAGAAAGGCAGTTATATGACTGTTATCTCCAAGAGAAAACAGATAGAGAAAACCTGCAAGTCATGGTACGTAAATTGAATGTACAAATTGATGCCCTGCAGGAACAAGTTCAGACACTTCAAGGAGAATTGAACTGCATCAAAGAAACAAAAGGGACTACAGAACCTGCTCAGACTACAAAAAACGACGTGGAATACTGTACAGACGAGGATGACCTTGCTAAAGAGACTGAGTGGATTAGGGCCAAGAGCAGGAAGAAAAGGAAGCTTAACACCTCCCTCTCTCCAAAACAACAACCCGAAAGCGCCCAACAAGACAATCATCAAAAAAATGAGAAAGTGACTTCGGTCAAAAAAGTGCCCTTACCACCGCCAATCATAATAGACGGAATCAAGAACTATCAAACGTTCTACGATTCGTTAATTGAAAGCCAACCAGCGGAATCATTTACAGCAAAAATGATGAATGGGGATTGTGTGAAGGTTAACGCCAAATCAGAAGACTCATATAGAGTAATTGCCAGGTTCTTGTCTGAAAAAGACTACCACTGGCATTCATACGAAAACAAGCAGGCTAGACCAATTAGAGTTGTGGTAAAGAAACTACACTCTTCTTGCCAACCAGATCGAATTAAGGAAGATTTAACAACCCAAGGCCTAAAAATAGAAAAGGTAGATAGTAAATTGAGCTGGAAGACCAAAGAACCACTCAACATGTTCGTTTTATCATTTTATAACGATGAAGATGTCAACAAAATCTACGGCATTAAGTACATATTAGGGTGTAAAATTGAAATACATCCACTCAAAAATCCAGCACTCATTCCCCAATGCAAGAGATGCCAAGCTTATGGCCATACACATAAATATTGTCAAAAAGAGCCAAGGTGTGTGAAATGCACTGGCAAGCATCTTACAGCCAATTGTACCAAATCTCCGCAAGAGAAACCAAAATGTATCCACTGCGGCCTACCTCACCCTGCCAATTATAGAGGGTGTGAAGTAGCCAAACAGATGCAAATTATGAAAAATAAAGTTTTAAAAAAGAAACCTACGGTGCCTAATACCCAACAGTTTCCTCCTATAACACACCCTGATAAACAGGCGCAGAAAGCAAGTGTCCAGTCAACTGCAAAACAACCAGCCATGCAAGTAACCAACATTGGTACTTACGCACAAGCTGCAAAACAAGGATCTCAACCTCTGAACTTAGAGGATAAGATTAACCAGATCTTGAAGTGCATTACCTCATTTGATAAGAGATTAGAGAAGCTAGAATCCAGCACTAAAACAGCTGTCTTGAATAATCAAAAATGAATAACACACTCAAAATAATGGCGTGGAACTCCAATGGACTCCTCAAACATCAGCATGAGTTGCAGGCGGTCCTAGATACAGAAAATATAGACGTGTGTTTAATCTCCGAAACGCATTTCACAAAGCAATCTTTTATCAAATTTAGAGGATACATGATATATAATTCCCTCCACCCTAGCAACTCTGCCAGGGGGGGTAGTGCGGTTATAATTAAAGAAAACATTAGTCACTACGTGCAGTGTAAATATGAAGAAGAAGACATTCAAGCAGTGGCAGTATCTGTTAAAACTAAGTTTTGTCAAGTGTCCATTGCAGCCATATACTCGCCTCCTAGGCACATGATAAGAAAAGAGCGATACTTACATCTTTTTGAATTATTAGGCCAGCGATTTATCCTAGGCGGCGATTTTAATGCTAAGCATACGCATTGGGGTTCAAGACTTACTACAACTAAAGGAAGACAGCTCTTAAGTGCAGTTAAAGAAACACATTGTGAAGTAATGAGTACAGGCAAACCTACATACTGGCCCACTGACCACCAGAAAATACCGGATCTTATAGATTTTTTTCATCTGCAAAAATATATCCACCAATTACATCAGTTTGGAGGAAAGTTTTACTATGAACTCTGACCATTCTCCGATTATACTAATGCTAAGTCAAAAAATCCTATTAAAAGAAAGCCACTTAACCTTGGTTAATAAGTCCACAGATTGGGACAGTTTTGCTCTTGATCTAGATAATATTATCGACCTTAAAACTCCGATAAAATCGCAAGATCAGCTTGACTCAGAAGTAAACAAATTTATTATTAATATTCAACAATGTGCGTGGAGCAATACACCTCAGCTAAAACGCAAATATAAGGGATTTATCCATCCTAAAGAAATTGTGGATTTACTATCAGAGAAAAGAAAACAAAGGAAGTTGTGGCAGCAAACAAGGTTCCCGCGTCATAAAACAACACTAAATAACCTAACTAAACGACTAAAGAGAAAAATTCTACAATTTGAGGATGAATCTCTGAATACCAACCTTCTTCAGCTTACCAATGACAAATCAACGGATTACTCACTTTGGAAAGCAACGAGAAATCTAAAAAGGCAGATTATACAAATACCGCCCATCGGAGATAGCAACGGAAAATGGGCAATAAGCAATGACCAAAAGGCGTTCCGATTTGCTCAACATTTAGAAGAAACCTTTCAACCCAACGAAAGCTCTGTAGAAATACATGAGAGTGTAAATTTATCACAAAACCAAAGAATCAAGCTTGTGACTCCTAAGGAAGTAATGAGAGAAATTCAAAACAACATTAGCTCAAAAAAGTCTCCCGGTTACGACCTCATCACAGGGGAAATTCTAAAACGCCTCCCACGCAAAGCCATAGTAAAGCTGACCAAACTAATAAATGCTTCATTTATCTTAAAATATGTACCTGAGCCATGGAAGGTTGCTGAAGTCATTATGATTGCGAAGCCTGGGAAACCTCCCCACGAAGCATCATCATACAGACCCATTTCTCTGTTACCCGTACTATCAAAGTTATTTGAAAAACTGTTATTAAAACGGATAAAACCAGTAATAGAAGATAAAAACCTAGTTCCAGATCACCAGTTTGGCTTCAGAGAAAAACACTCAACGTTAGACCAGGTACATAGAATAACTAATGTTATTGAAAAAACGCTAGAAAATAAAGAAGTCTGTGCTACCGTGTTCTTAGACGTCGCGCAAGCTTTTGACAAAGTTTGGCATGAGGGTCTCATATTTAAGCTCAGACGCATGCTACCAGAATTTGTAGATATCCTAGAGTCGTATTTAACTAAAAGAATGTTTAGAATACGCCAAGAGGACGCATATTCCGAGCTAAAAACCATAAAAGCTGGGGTGCCTCAAGGAAGTGTGCTTGGCCCAATTTTGTACTTGTTATACACTTGTGACATCCCAGAGCTGGAAAACAGCACCATAGCGACCTTTGCAGATGATGCTGCTATTATGGCCACCGGATCAAGCCACAGAGAAGCAGTAGAGAAAGTTCAACTAGCTGTGAACAAAGTTTACGACTGGACACAAAAGTGGAAGATCAATCTGAATGAGTCAAAATCAGTTCACATTAACTTCACAAACAAACACAGTGACTACCACCCACTCTACATAAATGGTATGCAAATACCTTATGCTAATACAGCCAAATACCTTGGCATAACTCTCGACGCCAAGCTGCGTTGGAAAGCCCATATCAAAAAGAAAAAACAGGAACTCGATATTCGTTATAAACGTTTGTATTGGTTACTGGGAAGGAAATCCTGTTTATCAATACATAATAAGTTGATAATATACAAGCATATTCTGATGCCAATTTGGACGTATGGTATCCAACTTTGGGGCTGTACTAAGCCAACCAACGTCAAAATAATTCAACAGTTCCAAAATAAAGTACTCAGGGCTGCTGTAAATGCACCCTGGTACATAAGAAACGATGACCTCCACCGTGACCTCGACATGGAATTCGTCACCACCATCACACAAAAATTTGCTGAAGCCCACGAACACAGACTCCATCGACACGTGAATGTTGAGGCAATCCAGCTGTTAGACAACACAGGCATAGTGCGTAGACTAAAGAGAACTAAACCATTTGAATTAGTGTAGTGTAAGTGAATCAATAATAGTAACAATGTTGTGCTATTTATATAACACATGAACAAAGTGTTTTATCAATTTTACCAGACTCTAAGGAAGTGTTACGAACGTGTGTAAAAGTGCATACCTAATTATGGACACTATTCTTAGCATTAACATAATTTATAACGTAGCATAATAAGTTAGATTTAAATTGTTTATTAGTCTTCTTAGGCTAGATTGCAATTAACTAGTAAGAACTTGGTTCTTACTAATAAGGAAAAAAAAAAAAAAAAAAATTATAACACCACTTAACGTAATCTTTTATCTGTTGTACAATCGCAGAGATAAAATCTATTTGCATAATGATAGAGCTATGGGATTAATGACATCAACGGGCGTATTTATTGAAAACAAAAGTTACAAAACTTGTTTTCGCAACATGAATGAATATGTTTGTGTTGCTGGAAACATGTTGCTGGCAACTATTGTTAGCAAACATTTTGTGTTACTGGCATTTGAAAACAAAAGTTACAAAACTTGTTTTCGCAACAAGTATGATTATGTTTGTGTTGCTGGAAACATGTTGCTGGCAACTATTGTTAGCATTGTGTGTTACTGGCATTACGGAATGATGCAATTTAAATAAATTCGAATCATAATGAAGTATCGCTGCTCAATAATATGTAGTTACCAGCAAAATTTGGATATTGCGAGAAGCAATGTTGCCAAACTATTTCCTAGCTTTGATTCTAATTGTCATAGAAATAAGACAAAAACATGATGTAAGAAAATGTTGCAAAACTTTTACGTACCATGCAATAAAAGTATTTTTTGTCTCTCAAAATAAGCTACTAAAAAATTGGCGAAGAACTGCTTAGCCCTTGTATTCACAAACGCTTCGATTTGATAAGTTTTATGTTTATCTTTTTTTTGGAGGGAAACAGAGGAGACCTGTTTCGTAAGACAGCCTGACCTGTTAGCTAATTAATGTTAGTGAATAAAGGGTTAAAGGGCGAATTGTAGAGGAACAGACATCCCAACCGTCCTCACTTCATCAATCCAGCAGAACATCTTCCTCCTGGACAGGAATTGCAGTGGCCAATCTGGAAATCACTTAACCGTTAGGCCCACGTTGGGCGCTGTAGAAATAATCTGGCCAAATGGGGTATCATCGACCCGTCCCAAACACAATGTCAGTGTGGAGCCCCTCTGCAGGATATGCCCCACCTCCTTTCTTGCTGTCATCCTGCACAGCCACCTGCACGTTCCAGGATTTAAAAGAAGCCAAGGACAGAGCTGTGCCGGTGACAATATACTGGTCGGGTATTATTTGAGTCTATCGACACGCAAAGAAGAAGTGTTAAAAACTAAAAATATTATTGGTATTAATTTATTTATGTATTGAGAAAGTCAGAGGAAATACAGGCTACTTGTATTTTATTTTAAAACTATTTTTTTTACTATTCATCGTCATCTTCACCATCTTCCTGCCCTTGTCTTATATTACTTCGGGTCGTTACTTTCACTTTTACATGTTACTTTTACTATTATAATTGTAAAAAAATAACTTTTATTGCGTGGTAAATAAAAGCTGTTAGAATTTGTAAATTTGTAATATGTGAGTGCAGTGAGGTGCAAGCTCAGCCTGTATGTCACAAGTCACAGACATTTTGAGTGATGTTAATAATTTGTCATCTTAATGTTTGTTAGTGGCTGAAAAGCCGAAACAGCTTTCTAAAGTGTGTCACCTCACTCACTGGCGAGCGGTCTACGGAAAGACTAGCTGTGGCGAGGTAGTGCATCCTTACCTAACCCATTCGTTCCACCTGCTGAAAATCTCCCACCTGGACATGAGTTGCCATGGCGGACCTGGAAGTCTTGAAATAGACTCCAGACCCAGATTGGTCGCAGCAAAGAAAACCCGCTCAGGTGGAGATTCATTAATGACTCTGCCCTGGAGTGTAAATGTGGTGCTGTTCTACAAACGATGGTGCACTTAATATCGTGTCCTGCGTGTCTTGTTGGAACTGATGGACGCTAGCGAAAGCGCCAAACTAGTTGCTCAGTTCTGGGCTGACACTATTTAGATTGCCATCGACGCGCTAAGAAGAAGAAGTGTTGGTTTATCTTCATCAAGAACACGTTGTAGCTCAGCATGCATGCAAGCATGATCTTAAACATCCGGTATGGCGCCGTGAGTAGTAACCTTGCTACAATTTGGTTGTGTTGAGTCACAATCCTTTTGCTATTGAGGAAGGAGTGTAGATGTCACAATTACTATTTGTAACCGTCGTCATCTGAGGATCAAAGGTCGAGATATAGTGTCATTGCTCCATCGGTCGTCCAGCAGTAGTATGGTAATCGTTGTGTTTCCTGTGAACGAATCAAGATGAATGAATCAAGAATCATTTTTTAACCGTGTTCTAAAAAAGCAGGTTATGGTTGTGTATTTCACCAGCATCTTTTTTTTTTCATGTATGTTTACCGATTTCTCCGTGATCACTGGTCCGATTGGTGGTAAAAAAAACTTTCAACAAAAATAAGTTTGAATAAGATTTGATGTTTAGTTTTTGAGATATGGGACTTTTTCATCAAACTGCTGCAGTAACTTTGTTAATCATTGACATACTATGAAAAACAAATTTAGTTTTGCTGTTTTGTTTGGTGCTACGGAACCCTGTGTGCGTGTGAGTACGACTCGCATTTGGCCGGTTTTTATTGTTCGTCTATGTAGATGATGTGCTAACTTCTAGTTAAAATGTAAAATGTATACTTGAGATGGATTTGTGTGAGATAACAATGCTCGAAAGAAATGCGCGCGTCAAATGTGACGCCTTAAGCCATAAAAGGCACTTAGCATTCGCACGCGTGCGTTGCACGAGCGAAGATGTGGACCTGCCTTAAGATATAGTGTGGAGTCAGTGAGCAGTTCCATTTATCATGAATAAAGGAGTCATGATCCTTGACAGACAAACCTTCTTGGGAAGATTATAGTAAAGTGTTCACCATAACCAATCAGCATGATAGGGTCACAGCTTCCGATGCCAAGGCATTGCTCAATCTAACATCCGGGCGATGTACTTGTACGGCCACAGAATACGTAATAGTTGGTAAGTGGTCGTGATTTATGGACGTTTACTATTTGGCTGCGGGACTCAGCGACACTACGCACAAGTCTAGTGTCGTTGAGTCATGTGGGGTGAGGCGCCTCGACCTCGACGGAGTTGACCTATTAAAAGTATCACGATGCTTTTTGATGACCGATTCCTATTGTAATGCATGTAAGAAGTGGATTGAACCAGTTTCTGGCTGCTATTACAAATGAGACCTTATGTCTGGGACTGTAGCTTCGCCTTCTTTGTTTTTCTGACATTCAAAAGTGCCTGTTATGGTCTAATTGAAATAAATGCTTTGAGTTTGAGTTTTTGAGAAAGTTTGAGAATCGAAGGATGGATGTTTGTAATTCTTTCACGCAAAACCAACTTAACACATTTGCAATTGACATCTGTCGATTGGTGAGGATGACGAGATAAATTGTTTTGGGTTGTACAATGTTAGTAGATACCTATTTGTGTGCTTATACAGGGCTTAAAAAGGCCCATCACTAAGCTGTCCACCAAGCATTCTGACATCAAACTAAGTAACATTGCGCAACAATGATTGCTGGGAAACGATTTTTTTTTGTATGAATAATTGTTTACGAAAGCGCTCAATGTAACGAACTCTAAACATTGTGCTGATAGATGCATTGAATAGTACAGGGGACATGGCGACATTTGAATTAAATTAACATTTAAAACTTCTGTTTAAAGAAAAAAGTGTGGAAAATTTGGAACTTTGACCTTCAATATGACGGCGGGGATGGCGCAGAAGCTGAGCGATTGACTGCTGCGCTGCATGTCACGGGTTCGATTCCCGCACGGAACAAATATTTGTATGGCCTACAGGTAGTTGTTCCAGGTCTGGCTGTTTGTGTATGTGAGTTTAAATGTTTGTAAACGCACCCACGATACAGGAGAAATTCCTAGTGTGGAAAAACGTGGTTTAAAATATATATATAAAAAAAAACTCCGTAAGTAGAAGGTCGTAGGTATGGTCTAAAACAAAAAAAAAAATGCAATGACGAAAAGAACAAGTGCCTCTTGGCTTCGCTAACGGTGTTTTTACACCCGTTGGGTACTGATTCATTGTTTCCCACAATGGAGTAGGTAAATGTTACAAACGGTCCAATATTGGAATTTCATCATAATTATAATGTGACTGTAATTTCATCATGCAATGCGCCACACCCATATTGTAATGACGATCAGTTTTTTTATACCTTAACCCTATTTGTCCCAGATAGTATATAGTATAGTAGTAGTAGTGTATAGGAGTCGTGATTGTGATCGTGCCCAGAGGTTAAGGCCTCGCCTCTCATGCATGAGGTTGTGGGTTCAAATCCGGGCAAGTACCAATGTGACTTTTTCAATTCATATGTACTTTCTAAGTTTATCTTGGACATCACAGACATCGGAGAAGGAAAACATCGTGAGGAAACCTGGACTTATAATTAATATAAGTCTGAAATCGCCAACCCGTCTTGAGCAAGCGTGGTGATCAATGCTCGTGCCTTCTCTGTATGAGAAGAGGCCTTTGCCCAGCAGTGGGACAGTAACAGGCTGGTATTATTATTATTAACCCTATTAGTTGCCATTTCCCGCGAACATGATCAGATCGTTGCACCACCTTCGCCGCGGTCGACCTCGTCGGTGATGTCCACCTTCAGGCGTCCAGTGAGTGACTAAAGAATTTAATCTGGAACGTGATTTTCCGCTTGGGAACAGAATTGAGTAAGTACCTATATAAAATCTAAAATAGCCAAAATATTTGCTACTATATCAAACCAATAACTCGTTCTTAGTTACACGCTTTACTCGCTATAGACCGACCGCTTTAATAAGTCCTCCGCCTTGCCCCATCAAAGGCACATTAAGGTCTACAAAGTCCTAACAATATCCCACAGGTTATTTTCTTTAAAATAACAATAATCCACGTAGGTATTACGATACTAATTGAACCAATACGTGATCAACCTTCAGAATATTCCATTTAAATTGATACTTTCGCGAGGACTCATTAAAGCGGTCGGTCTATAAACCCGGGTACACGTGCCTTTAGAAGATACAAAGTTGAGGAAAACGCTACAAAAATAAACATATAAGGTATACGTAACAGTAATTACCTATAAATACTACGTGGCACGCGACTAAACTTCTGGAAATACCCACCCATCTAATTGAAAGCAATCATATTGCATTTCCTCTTTGGAGGTCGGTTTTGAGCTGTCATTATATTATTATAAAACGGGGTTAATTTAATATGATAACTAGAATAACTGGTTTCTAAATTCGTGTTTTTTTTTCGCTAAGTTAATTTAGTTTTTTGTTTAACGCTACCTTTTTTTGCAACCGGCGTGCGTGTATGACAACCATTTACAATGGATGGATACAGTGATTCTCTGAGTTAGTAGTGATGACCTTTTTTTCTTTTTCTCGCGAGGAAGAAATACTCAATGGCTTTCCTCCGCGCTGGGGAGAGTGAGGGGTCTGTCAGATTCGTACTGACTAGAACTCGATGCGAGTGACTCAGCTGTAAATGAAACGCCGAATGATTCCCTCTACGTCGATTCCCGACATATTATGGCGATTCAAACACAACAACGGCGAAACAAATGACATCTGTTTTCAAAAGTCTACGCTTGACTAGTCAAGTACACTTAAAAAAACAACAAAAAGTGAAAAGCTTTTAGTTACAAATAAATTCATTTTTTTTCAAAATTCAAATTATAACTTATGGGACAACAAGGCTATTCTCCAAAATATGCCCCAAGCTCCAGGGATAGCAATGATTAGCCAAAGTCATGTCGGTCCATCTCTATGAGTCCTGCCTCCTCCAAACTACGTCACTAGTACAAAATCCGAAAACCATAATGATGCCAGACAATTCTGAAATATCAAAAATCACAAAATTAACAATTACGGTGTCTACTGTCAGAGATTGCCCATTCCGACACGATGTCAGCAAAGTTGATGACGTAAGATGGCTTGAAAATATCTCGTTAGTATCTTTTTCTTTTTAACCACTTAGTTTCATCTATCTTTTCTTCTTTGTCGTGTTGTTAATACCTATCCTGCTGTCTGAGTTTTTAAGCCGCCCATGGGCCTCTTTTTTTTTCTGGGCGGAGTGGAAGGGAATCTCAGACTTTTACTGACTAAAACCCATCCATGTTCCTTCTTTGCCCTTTGTATTCCAGGGCCGCAGTATCTCTTTCGAACAGTCCCGCCCGTTGAGATATATTTCTCAGGCATGCTGGTTTCCTCACGATGTTTTCCTTCACCGAAGCAAATAAATAATTAAACAATACGCACATGAATCTATCTATGAATACTTACTATGACTCAAGCACAATGTCGAGGTATTCACGGCGAGAATTAAATCTAATCATCGGGTTAGGGAAAATGATGAGAATCTATAAATAAATGGTCATGCTAAATACTGCAATTTTCCCAGACGTACAATCATAATATCATGATTATTACATGCTGTTGTTTATCATGAAAATCCGTCTAACTGAAAAAGTTACTGTAACTAAAGAAAATTACTAAAAAATAAATCTAACTGGCAGTAAGGTAAGCTACAAGGTATTTCAAGATCAGCTTTCAGTCTTACTGAGAGTAACTGAAACTATAAAACAGCTGACCACCTGAAATTGATAATTATTATTTTGACGTCATTGTTTTAAAATTAACCGTTAATTATTTAATGTAGATCTATTGAAGGGCAAGGAGCTCGTGGCTAAATAATAACAGCTGCTTGGGTCGATCTTCAGGTTAAGCCGTACTTGCCTAGATGGATCCATGGATGTCATTTGTAGATCTTTGACAGTCGTTTTAGGTAGAAATTCAAGAAAGTCAGACAAGCAGTCTTACCATGTGGGTTGTGGAGGTCAGATAGGCAGTCGCTCCATGTAAAATACTGGTATTCAGCTGGCTCCAGTTAGACTGGAAGCTGAAAAAGCAGAGATATACCTACATATATTTCTGTCTATTATTTATAGATACCATATAACTCAGTTACAACTCCAATTCGCCAGTTATATTTAAGTCCCCATAATACTTTGTTCACCCACATTTGCCACTTATGTTTAAGTCCCATGTAGGGGTAGAGCCTATTGCCATCAACCGGGCACACAGATTCCTTAGCTGCTACTGAGGAATTCCTGATGGAAAAACCCAATAACACTATGCCCGACCTGGGAATCGAACCGGGACCTCATGCAACACTAGACCAACCCAGTTATTTAAAATATCCTCGCATCAATAAGTAAGTAAGTAAGTATTTATTTGCATAAAACATGGTATACATGGTGTTACAATAATTTACAATAAAGATCTTACATGTTTTGCCAGAATTGTACTTAGCATGCATAAAAATAAATATAACTGGCAGTAAGGTATTTCAGGATCGGCTTTCAGTCTTACTGAGAGTAACTGAAACTATGAAACATCTGACCACCACAAGCTAATTACTGACATACTGAAATTGATATTATTCTGACGTCATTGTTTTAAAATTATGTTCACTTAATACTAACATGAGAATTTGTTATCCATAAATTATCTATCACTATAGAAATTTTTCGAGTTTAACCAGTCAAACAATTTTCCCTTAAATAATCTGGAGTTTAAGTTTTTTATGCTACTCGGTATGTTATTATATATACTAACACAATTATATAAGCAGCTTTTATTATATTTAGCAAGCTTGGGAAGATAAATTGAGGAAATAAATCTAATACAGTAATTTAAAAGCTAAATAACCCAATAAAACCCACGTGCCGCTCGAGACACGCGCCGCGCGTGCTCGTGATGATCACCCAGCTGAGCAGCCAATTCTGTCACTAATTTGTCTGAGACAAAACAATATCTGTTGACGGACTGTATTAAGTACTGAAGCTCGAAATTTAAAATACCGATGTTCCGTAGGTATACATAAAGTTTGAAAGTACGAAATACGTGAGTCAGAAGATACGGTATGACGAATTTTTTAATTGAGAATGTACATCATCGCGATGTACGGAACTCCGAAAGTTTGCTGTGACGAATTACTTAATTAAGATTGTTGTATTTGGAACGTTATAGCTCAGTACAAAATGTTGAAAATCAAACAACAGCTCAGATTCCATAATTATTCCTGGTTGGGGAGTCCCAAAACCAGAAAAATAGAAGACCAATCTCCTACAGTCGCGAAACGTCATAAACTTATAACATCTGTACTATATCATAGACAATCTAAATCGTCACGTTCCCGAAATATATTCTATCAAAATTGTACTGTTGGCGCCAACATTGAAAAGATTTGAACTTTGATCGCTGAAAAAGCTGCTTAAATGTGACGCTTTGTAAAATTTTGTCTCAACCAAACTCGTTTATAATGATGCCAGCTATTGAGACAGGGAATAAGCGCAGACGCAATTTGAAAACAAAATTAATGGCGCGCGCTCTGAATTATTTTAAACACTGCATCAAAATCCATTGATGGTTTTGAAGACCTAAACAATATGAAAAGAGATTTTGTTAAGACTAGTGTAAGTAACAACTGCATTCTCTCTTCGGTGTAAACGGGCCCTTCATGAAGCCGTCAACCAAGCATTCTGTACACCAAACTAAGTAACTCTAAAAAATTGTTGCTGGGAAACGATTTTTTTTTGGGGTGAAAAATCACGTTTTACGGTAGGACTCAATGTATCGCACTCAAAATATTGTGCTGATGGATTCATTGAATAGAACGGGTGTTGTGTAGGTATTAAAAGTAAAGTTACAACATTAAAAACTTGTATTAAAAAAAAAACTTGTGAAAAAGTTGGAACTTTAACTCCCAATATCTCCGTAACTAGAAGGTTCCCAGGTATGGTCTAGAACAAATAAATGACCGCAATGACAGAGTGAACACGTGCCTTTCGGCTTCGTTAAGGGAACTTTTACACCCATTTGTATTCACACACACAGTTACGTCATTTTCTTTAATGAGTCAGTTGAAGACGTAAAGTTAGGAAATTGGAATTCCAAGCGGCCTCATCGACACGAGCGACCGACGCGTGCGCATCTTTTTCCTTTTCCCTCAACCGTTTGGTTTCATTTGAATTAAAACCCGCTTTGCATTCAAATGACTCAGTATGTCTCAATTAACAGCAATAAAATAACTTAATTAAGGTGTTTTAGATTGCTAATGAATTAGTCGTAATTATTTATAACTAATTAATTATTCGTAAAATCTAACGCTTGCTGAGCAAGAGATCCAGGATTCGATTCCCGGGTCGGGCTAAGTGTTGGGTTTTTCCGTATGTTTTTCAGTAGCAGTTCGAAGTCCGAGTTGAGCCCGATTGATGTCAATAGGCTCGCCCTAACTGGGGAAAAGACTGTCAGACTATAGATCTAACTCTACTCTATAAATCTACCTGCCTAACCCTCTGAGGTGTCATTTAAAAGACGTGATGTTATGTAATGTAATTGTTAAATTAAGTTATTTATGATATATTGAAAGTTTCAATTTGTAAACAAGTACAAAGGTCTTTGAGTATTTTGAAAACAATTACCGTGAAATATTGTTGTTATTGACTGTTATTCAATGGGTTTTTAGCCTGCCTAAGCAGAGATGTTTATATTTAAATAACAATTAATTACGTTATAAATCACAATAAGTACATATTATATATGACGGGAACACGTGCGTAGCTCGTGCAGTGTTGCGTAGGACTAGCCGCCCCGAACGAGTGGTGCGAGTAATCGCCCGTCGCACTCGTAAAAGCCCAGCGAAAAAACTATCGGAAATACACCCTTGCTTCTCACTGCTCGCCATCGTGTTTCTAGTTTCTAGCTCTACTCGCTTCTTGCTCATCTTTGGCGGTGGAACAACTGCCTTTATACATAAATAAGGCATCCTATCGAACAAAAAATGTCCAAAACATTACTTCCGCGCTAGCGATATCAGCAGCAAGTGCAATTTTTGACAAAATGAGTAAAATATTGATCCTGAATCAACGCAACAAGCTCTACCAGATGTACTGACAGCTGTTTTAATAGCTTATCAGGAACTAGTAAATTTCGTTAAGAATCAGTTTCAGTTGCTTCAAGTAATAGGTACTAGATATAAAAGGATTTTCGTCATTACAAACTATTCTAATATTGAGTGAAAAATATAAGTGCTTTATTTGGGCTACACGTTTCAATCATCACAATTAATATAACTTAAAAAAGAACTTCTAACTTTGCCCGCCAATTACTCAAAACTATGCAAAACATACTTACTGCTCTTATGCTTAGCGCGTCAGATTAAATGTTATGCAGCAACAGATGACTCAACATCATCCGAGGATGCCCCGTGGAGGAGCCGAACACGTGTCGAATATTAGGTTTGGGTGCATGTAGCATGTTCATTTTTCGCACTTCTTGCATGTGCATATTTTTGCGTGTAGGTATACTGCATCCAAACCTGGATCCATCGGCGGAATTAAAACTGAATAATTTGCGTTACACCTATGTCAGGGATTTCCTTAAATGCCTGAGTTCATCACTTAAAGGTCCAATTTTTTTTTTTTGCTGCGGGTCTCTTCGAAATAGATACCGCGGCCCTGGAACACAAAGGGCAAAGAAAACATAAAACAAAGGAACATGGATGGGTTTTAGTCAGTAAAAGTCTGACACTCCCTCCCACTCCACCCAGAGCGGGGGGGGGTCCAATATTTTAACCGACTTAACGCCATTCGATATTTGGCCACTCTTCATTTTATCATTTCAAACATTCCATTCGCATGAGTTTCGATGAATCCACTTTGATCTTGTGGGCTTTACGTGTAATTTATTTTTTTATTTATCACTTTATTTTCAGGTTACGAAGGCCCATAAATACAATACACAAATAATCTTTTAAGTACAGTAATAAACTAAGAAGATTAAAAACATTTGCAAAACTATTAACTACGTTGGGTCGGCGTCGTACACACGGCGGCACATGAAGCTGTACATTTTCAGTAAAATTTGGCCTCGCTTTGTATAGATTTTCTATACAAAGAGAGATCCGCATAAACTGGTTTTGTAAAGCTTGATTGGCCATCGTGCGTACTATGCAAGTTTATAATTATTAACTAGTTTCTGCCCACGACTTCGTCTGCATGTTTTACCAAAGAATGTATTCTATGCTTCTCGGCAACTGTGTAGCTTTGCATCAGTGAAAGAATTTTAGAAATCGGACGTTTAGTTTCAGAGATTACATACAAAAAAACAATCAAACATAAAAATACAAACTCTGCCTATTTATAAAAAGAATGAAAATTGGCAACGTTTTAACATCGTTGTTGAATGTTGCGGGGAATGCCTGTTTGTTTATTTTAGCGTAGTGAGGCGCGATCGAGCATGATGTAAGATGTGACCGGGATGTAGAGATAGTAGCATTTACATCACTATATGGTGCTCGTGGCTGAATTTGTAATAACAGCTGCTGGGGTCGATCTTCAACGTTAAGCAGTGCATGCCAAGGTTGGTCTTGGATGGGTGACCATAAATTACATTGCGAGTTTCCTCTGTACCTTGAAAGACATGTTAAGCCATTGGTCTCAGCTGTCGTTTGTAGATCTTTGACAGTCGTTACAGGTAGTCCGTTGCCCGAAAAGTCTGACAACCAGTGTAACCACCTTAGAGTCGTCTCAGTCTAACCGGATGCAGCTGAAAACCAGTATTTTATCTGACTTCCACAACTCAGCTATACGATACCTCTTGGTATTATTGCGTCTCAGACTTTCAGGACCTGTTTCACCACCTACGATTAAGTGCCCGTTAATTTATTTGGTAGGTATTTTGATACAAACTCTGTTCCATTTCCGATTTATTCTTTGACTAGCTTTTGCCCACTGCTTCACTCGCGTTAATTTAGAAATTGACAATCAATTCGGGTTGTACTCTGCTTGTAATAATTCAATCATGATTCGAAAGACACGTGGCGTCATCTATTATCATAAGAACGTTATTGAAGTTTTCCTCGGGAACAGTACTTTTTTTCGGGATATAAGGTACCCTATGTCCGTTTCTGTACATCTGACAACGTATACGCAAAATTTCAGGATGATCGGTTCAGTGGTTTTGGCGTGAAAAGGTAACAAACAAACAAACAAACAAACTTGAAATGGTCAAAGAACTACAAATGACCGAAGAATTTTAACAGATGATGAGAATCTTTCGTAAATAAATAAAACCACTGTTGTTTATTTTGACATTTATTGAACTCACGTACAAAATATGCATACAATATACTTACTATTACTTAACACTCAACCTATACAGCCGACCTTTAGAATTAATTACACCTAATAAATATTTCGGTTGAAATACCGAAAGTTTGGATTGAAGTTAGTGTCAAAATATACGTAAACTACCAAAATATGGCGTCACGTGGCTAACAGCTGATAGGTCAAAGGCGTGCGCGTGCGATTTTCATACGGCTGCTGTGTTGTTGTGATAAAAGTGAATGAGTATAAAAAAAAATTCTTCGGGAAAGTTGTTTGTTATCATTAGTACAATCACGTGAAGTATCGGTCACTAATTAATAGTCCCCTATATACAGGGTGTAACATAATAAATGCAAGACCTCTAGTGTGGTGCCTTAGCCCATGAAACTGATCAACTTTTATTTTATGACTTTTGGAAATTTATAACTTTTTTTTTAGTCATTCCATACAATGTTGATCAGGTGATCGCGTCAGTTCTTAAAGAAAGTCCAAATATTTTTTTGCGAATTTCAAGAACTTGTAGAACAAAAGTTGTTTAGTTTCATGGTTCGAAGAACCACACGAGAACTCTTGCGTTTATTATGTTACACCTTGTATTTATAAAATAATGCAATGACCAAAGATGGCTGTGTAAATAAACATTATGGTGGCACTACACTTGGCAGATCTGGGCAAATATTCGCCTTCTATCATTAAAACAAAGTGAACTATATCGCAATAGGCATAAAAACATTTTATTTTGATCGAATATCGCGAAAATTAATTAATTAATTTTTTTTCGAAGTGAAGTTAAGTGCCAGCATAAGATAAGCCAGCAAAATTTTGGTTCGGCTGCCACCTCAAGATTTAAAAGTTTTCTATCTGACAATAATTTCTTTATCTTTAGAAGTGCTAAAGTGAAAGTGTAAAGGTAAAGGGTAAAGTGGAAGTGTAAAGGCATTAAATCGTCTGTCAAATTTGTATTTTCATGGCGCATTGAACATTCTTCATTCTTTGCCAAGGGGTTGCAGCTAAACCAAGTTTAACCAGCTAATCTGAAGTTTATCTTCACACCCATCTTTCTTTGTTTTTTTCTTCTTGACTTACTTGAATAGAATGCACAAGTGAATTCTCGATTTCTATATTGGAGTAATGTTTGGTGAGTGTGCAAGAATGATAGCTATAATTAATTATGCTAAAACAAAAGCAAACATGTAATTAAATAATGTCATATTACGTCGACCAAGTCTCAGGCAAACCCACAAAAAGGACCCATAAATATGCGAATATTCCTTATAATAGAAATTATGTTCAGATAAATAAAATGCAATATTTCTGAACTGTTATTTTATTATGGTTCAGTCTAACTATAATATCGCGGTAACTATATTATTTAACTGTAATAGTGCGTTGATCAAAATCTCGGGCAATGGCTTGCTAAGATAGACCCCAGAGGTCATATTGTGTTTTGTTTAAGTGTAAGGAACCTGTAATTTAAAAACAAATAAAAAATAAATATTAAAAAAAAACCGTTTAAAGTGGGGTCAATCTTACAGGACTCTGGACAAGACTACCTGCCTAGTCTTTTCCCAACTATGTGAGGGTCGGCTTCCAGTCAAACCGAATGCAGCTGAATGCCAGTATTTTACATGAGGGGGCTGCCTATCCGACCTCCACAACCCAATTAGTACTGGGTACTACGATTGGTTGTCAGACGTCACGGTTGTGTCGATAGTTCAAAAGCGAGCAAATCTGACCCCGAGTCTTCATAGTAAGTGGGACGCCGGAACAACGGAAGATCAAATTGTTTTAATAAGACGCCAAGAATCTAGTATATACAGTGGTATATAACAGAAAATAGTATCCGCGTGGTGATCGAATTCGTAGCAAGACTACTTTGGCCAATTATCATCATCATCATTCATAATTTCAGCTTCTGCTGCGCATAGGCCTCCCCTAAGTGCCACCACATTGACCGCGGTCTCGTGCGACTCGCATCCAGCAGATCCACGCAACCTTCACCAGGTCATCGGTCCACCTAGTGGGAGGCCTTCCAACGTCATCCGGTTCGCGGTCACCACTCCAGAACTTTTCGGCAACATCGGCCATCCGTTCTGCGAGCAATGCGTCCTGCCCACTGCCACTTAAGTTTGGCAATTCTTCGGGCTACGTCTGTAACCTTGGTTCTCTTGCGGATGTTCTCTTTTCTGATTTGATCACGCAAGGAAACTCCGAGCATAGCCCTCTCCATTGCCCTTTGGGTGACTTTAAGTCTTCTGATGACGTCCATTGTGAGCGTCAGTTTCGGTCCTGTATAGTTGCACAATAGGTCAATCAATTGTTGACCTGCAAATATCTGTACCCAATCAAACAATGATATCATTTTTTCAATCAAATGTGTCATGTATAGCCGTGACTCAGATACGAGCTTCAGTTTTTATAATATGTTACCGTCCAAGCTTCAGTTTGTAAATTCAGGCCAAATTAGTTTGACCTAGGACAAACTATTAAAACATAACACACCATCACTATACCCAAACTAAGCAATTACACTGCAACCAACTTCGATGTAGCCCTCGCCGGCCGCTGTTGGCTCATAGTTTTAAACTAACCTAACTCATTCCATTAGGGTGCCGGATGAACGGAACGTTTGGCCTAGTACATACTAGTTTGGCCTGAAATCGGGTTTGGCCTCATATCTTAATTCAACAGTGATTTTTTCGTGGTAGTATTGGTTCACAGTAAGTAAGAGGAAATCACTGTAAAAAGTTTTAAGCCCGTAGGTTAATTTGCCGACGTAGCTGATAAAGCTGCATGACTGAAATGGGACTGGGCAGGTTGGACGTGGTACGGTAGCAAGAAAAGGTCAATTAAATTGGAACTAGCAACCTGCTTCAGTTAGATCCTACTAGATGCGCTCACGCACAAAATGGTGAAACATACCTACTCAAAGGCGTCGGCGATTCGGCGCCGAATGTGCGCTGCCCTTAAGGCAACTATTAAAATACTTTTCGAATTTTTAAGAGGTGACCGTTACCGGATGGTACATTTAAGGGCCTAGTAGTCGTTTTAATATGTATTCAATGGCGTTGACTCAAACTTAAATTTACTCTGAAATCATTGCTATTAGGCGACATTGATAAGAAACACTATTATTCTGTACGAGTGGAAGTTTATTTTTAAATGATCAAGTAGGTTTTGTGAGTGATGAAAAATTTCACTAGGGGCGTATTCATCTGGTCCAGTTGAAAACCAGCCGGGTCCAGTTGAAAACCAGCGTCGGGTACTAGCTGCTCGGCAGTTTGCTGAACTGGGCCTATTTGGGGCAGCCGTAATTTACGTTTTATATTGTGCAGATTTAAGTTTTTTATTTGTTTGTGTGTGCACTTGTGGCATGTGCCAAATAAATATGTTTTCTTTCTTCTTTCTTTCTTTCTATCTATAACAAATCTGTGTGGCTTCTAAATATATTGGTACGAATATTCGAATGATCATTTCATTCTTCGTGTTGGCATTTGTGTGGGTGAAAATTAAACTTTACTGAATAATGAGTGATGATGATGATGAATCATTTGGGTTATTCCTAAGGTTTCCTGAATTATAGATGAGGTGAACCTACAGGGTGTAATGGACAGCGCTCCACAAACTGATGGGGTTGAATTCAGTATATCATACTAAGATGACCGGTACATGAAATTATTTCAGAAATGTTATGGGAATCCAATAAAGAACAATGGCAAGGCCTTATGCAATCTGCGGACCACACTTAGAGCTAGTAAAATATTTGTTTCTTCTTTTTTTACTTTGTGAATCTTAAAAAAAAAAGATATTGCGTGGAAAGAAAAGCCCCATAATTGCTACATATAATGTACATACTTTCATTGATGATCGCTTCTGAAATTAACTGAGCCCTCAATAGCCGATCTTCTTTGATTAACTATATTTCCTCATACGCAATTTATCGTTACCGTTCCAAAACGCAACGACGAGTTCGATGAACTCTGTAGCAAGGCAGGAAGTGAACAGATGATGATTGATTTCACGCGTTGTTCGTTAGATTATTTCAACATCCATTGTTGGATTTTTTATTTTAGCCGTTTATTTACATAAATGGAGTGCTGCGGTCAAGTAATGTACTTTTACATTGAAATAAAGGAATAGTAACTGAAAAATTTAAAAAAAAAAAACCGGTGAAAAATTCCGGTGGAATATGATTCAAAATAAGAAGCTGAATGCACCCTGTCAGTTTGTGGAGGGCTGTCCCTTACACCCTGTATAATTCAAGAAAACTTCGGAACATTCGTCTATATAAAAATCGCAAGGACATATTTCATGCGCATTCGCAGCTTGTCACCAGTCTGGAGCACACGTCCCTCAAAATGTCGTCCAGATTTCTTGCCGTGATTGTGTTATCGGTTGTTCTTGGAACATCATTTTCATTGCCAATTTCACGTGATTTGGTAACAGTGCAAGTATCAAAAAGTTTGACCGAATCTGACGTAACTGGAAGGGCATCTGCGCTTGATTCTGAAACGGTTCTCAGCCTTGATGAAGAAATTAAACCTGTGCCAAGCTTTAGAGAACTGGTATTTACAGAAATGGAACTTAAAGCTTTTACAGTAAGCTTCAAAGCCGATCGTGGCAAAAGGATTAAGAGAGAAATAGCCATGGGTGGCCAAGAACTATGTCCTAAGGACATGTTTAGATCTTTCGGTCTATGCTTGACAAAAAAGGAGTAAGTATTTCATTTTTTTTTAAAAAAACGAACATACTTTATTCTACGGTAAAATTCTAGAAAGATATCTCATCAATTTAAAAATAAATAATAAATAAAATTCATTTACCCATATTAGATTCCACCGCACACTGTTGTCAAGTTTACAGGCAGATTAAACACATTTACTAAATAAATAGAGTTAATTAGATGAGATTACAAAATATCAGAAATAAATAAATGTCGGATCCAATCAATTAATGTCAAAGGCACAAAGCAAAATGAAATTTAAAAAAAAAATGGTAAACTGGTAGAGAATTCCCAAGTCATTAAGACAGCCTTTTGTAATTTTGATGTTACATTTTACATATTTTAATTAAATGATATATTTCATAAAGCATAAAACCTCATTTAAATGGAAAGGATTCTTACGTTTTAAACCATATTCAAAATATAAACACTTGAAAGTGGTTTCCTAAAAGTAATCTGTTTTGATAAAATCATTGTTTTGCTATATTTTTTTGAACCACGAGCGTATTATAGAAATTCTAACGGATCAGAATTCAAATTACATAGGTACTAATTTTACTGGTCGGAATCTGGTTTTGTAGGAAATTTCATGATTTATTTTTATCGATTTTACAAATGTTTCATTTTATTATTTTCAGCTACGATGAAATTAAAGGCGATGATTACGATGCCGGGAGTTAATTTATCTTTTTTTTTTATGCTGTGGAAAAGGACCTCTGACTCAATGGTGTGTTTACAAAATAAATCCAGTTTCTAGTCATTTTAAAATTATTCGTGCATACTTTGGAAAGTGGAAACCAAAGTGACGTGAAATGTTAAGCAGTAAAAGTACGCTTAAAAGTATTTAGAAATTAATGAACAGTGTAAATTATTTTTAATTTATATTGTTTTGAATCACGAGCATATTTGAGAAATTATTACGAATTCTTATTACAAAGGAAGGTACTAATTTTACTGGTCAGAATCTGGGTTTATAGAAAACTTCGTTATTTATTTTTATTGATTTTATAAATGTATCTTTGTATTATTTCCAGGTATTAAAAGAAATTGAAGGTGTTACGTAGCGGAGAGTTATTTTTAGTTTTTTTTTATAAATATTTTTTTATAGTGTTAGTTGATTAATTCTTTAAGTAATGACGTGGGTGTCTCACAGACGGGCGGGCAAAATAATTTGAGTTTTCTTTCGTCATGTTAAAATATACCTTCGCGCCCGTTCCGCTAGCTTCGGGATTTAATGCTTTGATTAGTCAGTCGAGCGCTAAGAGTAAGCGGCGAAGCAACGATTTCGGCTGTGGAGCTTAACAGGGTCTCTGAGACGTAAGGTCAGTTTTAATACTCGTGATCTGTTAAACGTCAGGTCATTATTAGTGTATATTTTTCTAAGTGTCTACGAAACGTCAATAATGAATTTTATTTTTAAGATGAATCGACTAACATCTAAAAATTGTCGTAAAAAAAAAACGGGTGGAGGCTAGTAACAGTGAGGACTTCGATAATATCCTAGAAACTTGGTGAGAAACAGAAATAGAGGGTGATTATAGCGATGTTAACGATGAACAGGCAGACCCAGACTTTTTCTTGCAAAGCGATCAAGAAACGGATTCAGAGCAGTCGGAAGATAAACAAGATAAAGAAAATGATAGTCGTCAACAAAACAGGCCGACCACGGGGTCTCCAAAAATGTTTAAATTATTCTTGCAGCCGTAAAACCCGACATTGGCTTCTACCTATTTTTTTCAGAGTCTTGGATTTTAGTGGAGTCAACGCCTATGCTTTATACGAGTATAAGACCAGCATGCGTAGCATGACCACCGTAGAAACGGGTTTCTCCGACGGAAGAATCAACAAAATGACAGATTGTGTTGACAAAATGACAGATTTCTTTTCACAATCTGTCATTTTGTCGATTCATCCGTTTCTCCAAAATCTTGCTCTAAGTTTGGTTTTACCACATTTTAAACGTCAAGTATACAGGTTGTAAGGGCCAGCCCTCCACAAACATGGGGTGAATTCTGTATATCATACTAAGATGGTACAAGAAATTATTTCAGGAATGTTATGGGAATCCAATCATTTTGATTTGTTTTATTTCCTCATACGCAATGTATCGTAGCCGTGTCAAACGCACGTAGCGAACGGCAAGCGCGACGACGAGTTCGATGAACTCTGTAGCTAGGCAGGAAGTGAACAGCTGATTTCACGCGTCGTTCGTTAGAGTATTTCAACATCCATTGTTGGATTTTTGATTTTATCTCTATTACTTACATTAATGATTTTACATTGAAATAAGGGAATAAATAGCAAATGAAAAAAAAAACCGGAGAAAAATTCCAGTGAAAATAAGGAGCTGAATGCACCCTGTCAGTTTGTGGAGGACTGTCACTTACACCCTGTAATTATAATGATCGATTACCATGAGAGCTGAGATCCACAAGTGCACGGTAGGGATATGCTCCCGGAACCTGAAAGGGCTGCCCCTGCGGATACAGAAGCAGTGAGAAAACGTGCAAAATCTGCTCAAGACTCAAAAGACGAACGAAGTACAGTAGCGTCCAGTATCGCAAGATTATCTTCTCCAATGTTCAAAAACAGTATGCACCGAATACGTAGAAAATAAGTGATTGATGATTGATGTGACAATTTTTAATTGCTGTAATGTTATAATAATAAGTGATATTTTAATGGACCAAAAATAAAATCAAATTGTTAAGAATGGCCAAATTGTAATGGATGTGTCTCTAAGAGTGCCAAATAGGTCATGTTGCTTTATTAGTACCAAATAAATGTTGATTTCATGTGAATATTTTTTTGTTTTCTTATAAATTCTATCAAAAGTTTGTATGAGGGGTAGGGCTTTATATGGGTTTTATGGATTTATAAACTTTCAACCTCTTAGGGGGTAGATTTTCAAAAACACTAATGAGCTCGACACCTCTCTATTGTTTAGCTACTTACATCCTTTGTGTTGACGCGCTGTTTATTTTAAAGCTTTATCGCACTTTAATAATTACCATCATCATTACAAGATCAGCAAACGTAGGTATATTTTGGGTTTGGTACTGTAGACCGCATGTCAGCAACAAAACCAGTATAAAGTAACCTCTTAATACATTTTTTTTTTAAATGGACTCACCTAGATTTTAAGTTATCCTAATAAGTTTTAGTATAATGTAACGTGTCCAATGTAGGAGCAGTAAGAAATAAAAAACAAAGCAAACAATTAAATAAATTAAAAAAAGGGCGCGGACCACCATGTCTGCGGTAGTATACTAATTTAAAAAAAAAACCTCCTTAATAAATTTAAACTCCGTGTTACACAGGACACCTTACAATCAAAGTATTAAATAGGATACACAATTTATAAAAGTTGTAGCCACCTCATCATTCACTCCCTCAGTTCTGTTCTTGTTCCAAATCTAGATATAAAAGCCAATTTTTTAAATCTAACACAATTTAGGACGACTTTCACCAATTAAACTAAACAAACATCTAAACGACGTTCAAGACCTTCCAGTGTCAATATTCCATACCAGTGATTGCACTGACAAGGGGAATGAATGAATGCTGAGGGGGATGTGTGATGTAACGCAAATGGATAAAATAAGGAATAAGTACATCAGAGCAAGTCTGCAAGTGGTGCCGGTGACTGAAAAGTTGTGTGGTAATTGGTTATCGTGGTATGGACATGTGATGTGGAGGAATGAGGAAAGGGCTATAAGAGTAGAGGAAGACAAACGACACGATGGATGTACTGTGTGACGGCTGATATGGCTAGAAAGGAGGTGACGAGTAGTAGAGAAGTATGGAAGAAGAAGACATCCTGCGCCGACTCCAAATAAATTGGGACATGGACAGGCAAATGATGATGATGATGACAGTAATTATATACGTTGACAGTAAGAGCTTATCGCGTTTAAGAAAACACGGTTTAGATATGCTGATTGCGTTCAGTTTTATTGGTGAAATTCGACTATAATATTCTAATTATAAATCGGACAGTGTGAATGTTTCAAGTTCAGTGTTTCCGCTGCTTATCCGAAGGGTATCTTGGTGATCTCTGGGAATGAATCCTGGCTAAGAAGCTTGGTGTACAGTCTAGAGACGAAGCAGGAGGCCTTTCCGGCGAGGGTCCAATCCTCCCTTCGAGCCAATGGGTGGTCATTTCGCCTTTACCCTGAAACAGTAAGATCAGTTTAGAAAGAGAGAATATTTCTTTGGTTCTAGTTTAGATGAGTGATCACGCAATGACTTGATTATAAATGATGTAATTTTTATCAGTGATTCACGTGACAATGACGATATTATTATTTTTATCAGTGGCACCGTATTGGTTTCAATTGAGCACAATTTCACGGATTCGTGATTAAACGCAACGCTTCAGTTCGATTAGGGTTACCTCGAGGAGAAAATATAACGATTATAATGAATACTGAAAAAACACAGAACTTTTTTGCGAATGTCAAGCTTTTTGTCATGGCTGCGGGACTGTTCGAAAGAGATACCGCGGCCCTGGAACACAAAGGGCAAAGAAGAAACATGGATGGGTTTTAGTCAGTAAAAGTCTGACACTCCCTTTCACTCCGCCCAGAGCGGGAGGGACATTAGATGATTACTCATCGGAAAAAAAAAAAAAAAGTTTTTGTCATGACTTTTTAAATTTCAAAATGGTAAACCTAACTGCGACACGCGCTCGGTCATGCGACTCACAAAAACAATTCTGGAAAACTTATGAATTGAGGAAATCCTGTATGTATAGAGTGCATGTTACATATATACATCTCAGTTGGCCTGTTCGGAGTCACAACCGGGTGTAGAAACCTATATCTTTATTCATATAAAATCTATTGCCCTGTGTGAGTCTTGCAAAATCAAAAATATACCTCGACCGATTAGACTGATTATTTTCTTGTTGAGTTATTCAATATCGGGACAAGGCTTGTATTGAAGATAATTTTCCTATTTTTTTTTGCTGAGGGCTCTTATTTTCTCCAATAGTGAACTGCACCAGTGCAAAGCCGGGGCGTTTCACTAGTATACACTCCATTTGATTTTGTTGCCCGGCCTGTGACGGATCAAGCCGAGCAAAGCGCTGTGCTGTGGGTCCCCCATAGCACAGCATGCTGAGTCGAAAACTGCTCGCAGTCACGACGTGCAAACTGTTAAGTTTTTTTTTTCTTTGTTTCTATCCTGTTGTATTTATTAAATTTGTTATGCTTTTGTTAACTTATTTAGTTTGTATGCACGTCATGTCCCTGCGACAAATAAATATTTTTTCTTTCTTTCTTTCTTCAAAACATGTGTGCACCCCTAGCCATGATAGATCGACTTGAAACAATAATTGATTGCCCACGAATCTGAAATGATGCCGTGATAGCCACCTTACGTCATCAAATAACGAAAAAGTCCAAATTGGGTAGAACTACTTAGATTTGCTATTGGTTTTCTCCAATTGTTTGCTGATATGCTATTGGCTACTTAGAATGCTTCGTCATTGATAGAAGATCTAAGTTTGAGACAAAACAAGAAAAAATAGCGCATTAGGGAGATCCCCAATCTTTTAAGTACCATTGCAAGAATGATGACTGTTCTTAACGTTTTTGATCAGGGATGAAATTAGTTGAGGATCGAGTTCAATTATAAGCAATATGATAAATAATGAACGTAGACTTGGCATAGGCAGGTGGCATTCTGTGGTTGTATTTCGTCCCAGCAGTGGGAACACTATATTATGCTGATTATGCATGTTTTTTTTTTAATAAAGCATTACCCCACACTAGAAATTTCTCCTGTATTATGGGTGCGTTTACAAAATTTAACTCATATAAATAAACAGCCAGACTCGGAATAACTACCTGTATGTAGGCTATACAAATATTTGTACCCTTTTTCTCGTGTCGCTGGCACGACAATTTTTATATTTAGGTAGCCCAGAACTTCGCCACTTCCACTGCGTCGTCGATGGCAGCACAGAAGTCACTTGGGCTAAATGTTTTTGGGCTAAGAGGGCACGATAGGATATGGAGCATAGTTTGTGACACAGCTCCACAACCACACCTGTTCCTTTTTTACCCTGTGGGAACCAAACCCGCGACACGCAGCGCAGCAGCCAATCGCTCAACCACTGCGCCAACCGTGCCACAACTACTAGAAATACCTACCTTGACATCGACTACGCCGCGAGGAGCCGTCAGAAATAGTCCAGTCTTGTCGAGAGCCCTCTTCACATCATCTGATATTTGGATCTTCATTGCTGCAAGAAATTATTGAAAGTTGTAACAGCTTTCTATGTAAAGCTGTTTTTTATTTTATTTTTTATTACAAAATGGGCCTGCTCTTGACCTCGATCACGCCTGATGGAAAGTGGTAGATGAGGTCTATGATGGAACGAGCGTGGCCAGAAGATGCCTGTTCACTCTTGCTTTGAAGGCAGACGGGTTAAATGTGGGAGGGAACACAGATGCTGGCAGAGAGTTCCACATCTTGCATAATAAACGTGGAGGAGAAGCGCTGAGTACTACTCGTCGGGATATCAACCAAGTGCGGATGGTACGCCGCAGTACGTCTGCTGATCCGGTGGTAAAAAGGTGATGGTGGGATCAGGTCGTGGAGCTCCTGCGCACACTCTCCGAAGTACAGTCTATAGAAGACCGTCAGGCAGGCAACATTACGCCGATGAGCTAGGCTGTGAAGCGTAGTTATCAACGCGTAGCGTTTTAATAAATTTGATGGCTGATGTTGACGGCGCGGTGGTGCAACACTGCCAATGCGTTCGACTATAAAGCAAGTGCTCTCGTTAGTTCATGGATGGTTGATCGGTCGAATCTTTTGGCCAGTTAGAGTATATTATGTAGGCCAAAAATAAAATCTTCCAAATGTTAGCTTTCAGGAGGTGTACGCCATGATTCAATTTAAGAACATTATTAAATCTTTAATCATTATTCACGGCAAAGCTGCTGGACTTAAGTTATTTAATAAGCACTGTATTTTCAACTGAGCACTGACAATCAAATAGAGCAAATCCTAGCGCGTTAAAAAAGCGCACTGTTAGATTTTTTCATCTCATGGCGCTAAGTAGTATGTTGAAAATTCAATGTGCGCACGGGCATAGGATAACTTACGTTCTCCAGTGCTTTCCATTCTACTTGCTGTGTTGATGGTGTCGCCGAACAAGCAATATCTGGGCATTTTGCTGCCCACTATGCCGGCGACACACGGCCCCATGTGGATACCGCTTCTCATACAAAGTGTCTGAAAAATAAACATATTTTCATGTGATTTGTTCTCTTTTAAGCTGTCTAAGAATTTTTGGTCAGGGCCAACATAACTATGGTTTTTTTCAAATAAAAATGACACTTTTTTTCGGATTGGAAATCATCAAATGAACCCCCTCCCCCCGCGCTGGGTGGAGTAGGAGGGAGTGTCAGACTTTTACTGACTAAAACCCAACCATGTTCCTTCTTTGCGATTTGTGCTCCAGGGCCGCGGCATCTCTTTCGAAAGGTCCCGCAGCCCCGGCAGGCAAATGACACGCTAAAGGAACCACTTCAGCCAATAATAATTGTGATTTTAATTGATATAAACTTTAGAGTAAATGGCTGTGTTAAAAATTATACTAGCTTAACAAAAGGTAAAACCCAAGCGAATGATGCTGGCAGATGACAAAGCAAAGATTAAGCAGCTTGGTAGCTAGTCAATTGTTTTGAAAGTCCCCCAAAAGTAAAGAAAATTTACCAGGGTGGATTTGGGATAGGCCTTTGCCCAGTAATTAACAAAAAGTCATGATGTTTTCCTTCACCATTTTGAGAGCAGTGCTGATAAAATGAAGTAGCACCTGACTGGGTATGAACCCACGACTTATTGTGTAGGTAACATATTTAGAGAGAGAGACTATAAATAGTTGGTGATACAATTGACTTATTTCGATTGAATTGATTTATTTCGGATGCGGCCTAGCTGAGTCATGAAGACGGATGTCTTTGGTACCAGAAATGAGTCAGATCTATCTGACTACTACGTGTTGTACTACAACTTCCTACTAATTCAATAAGAGGTTGCAAAATAAATCATCATCCGCCTAGCCTTTTCCCAACTATGTTGGGGTCGGCTTCCAGTCTAACCGGATGCGGCTGAATACCAGTATTTTATATGGAGCCACTACGAATCTGACCTCCACAACCCAGTTAGTACTGGGTAATAGGACACCCCTTGGTAAGACTGGTTGTCAGACTTTTTGCGCCACTGACTACCTGTAACGACTGTCAAAGATCTACAAATAACAGCCGGGATCAACGGCTTACGTGCTTTCCGGAGGAAACTCGGTATGTAATGGGCGGTTATCCATCCACATACCAACCTAGGCAAGCGCGGCTTAACCTAAAGGTCAACCCGAGTGGCACAGCCACTAAAAAAAATAATGATAACATATCATTAAGCCACGAGCTCCTATATAGTTGGTGACACAATTGATATGATTTATTTTGGATGCGGCCTAGCTGAGTCATGAAGACGGATATCTTTGGTACCAGAAATGAATCAGATCTATCTGACTACTACGTGTTGTACTACAACTTCCTACTAACTCAATAAGAGGTTGGAAAATAAATAACAACCATAATATTTTACCCCCTGACATTAATAATACCCTGAATAATGTATTTAACATCATTGAATTATGATGATGATGATACTAACTGGGTTGTGGAGGTCAGATAGGCAATCGCTCCATGTAAAATACTGGTATTCAGCTGCATCAGGTTAGACTGGAAGCCGTCCCCAACATAGTTGGGAAAAGGCTAGGCAGATGATGATGGGACATATAATGAAAATTAGCATAATTAAAGCGAAAGTGGAAATATATATAAAAAAGCGAAGACACAGACATATTATTACCTATATTAGTACCTGATCAGGTCGGTGTGGTAATCTGCACATGGATGTCGCTTCCAGTAGCTCTAAAGCCATGCTGGCTATTTCTGTCGCATGCTTATTTCCTTGAAAATAACGTAAGAAAACCAGTTATTAATGATAGATACATATTAGCTAGATGTTCTGTCCCCACGGGATGTTGGACTTGGTTCTGCATAAAGGAGACAATCCACAATATCTCAGTTAAAACGTCGAGCTAATCCAGCATTCTTAAATGGGAATAATAATGTCCAGTAACATAACGGTCCCGCATGATGGGAACCTCGTGAAAGCCGAGAAAGACAAGCAAACCGGACAGACACGGCTCGTATTGTTAGGAGGTTCCTCTCTCTGGAGTCCTGACCGCGTAGCTTGGACCCAGTTCCCGGTGGGCTACAATTTTTATTTTATTTTTAAATGCTTTTTATATAATTTTTGTTGATAAAAATATTTAAAAATGTAACTAGTAAGTAAGAAAAATGAATAAACGAAATGATGTCCATTATAGTACTCATATCTATTCGATTAAAACAGTGACATTAGCACATAAAAAGTATGCTTAGAATGGATTTAAAGTAAGTCAGCGTTTACTATTAAAAATTTTAAAATTTACATTGCAAACTTCGGAAGATGGGAGAATGTGGGTTGGTACTTTATGGCAGGATTCCATATTGCTCATTAATTAATCAATATAAATAAAAAATCAAGACCCGCATGAATGAAGGATCATCACTAGGGAACGGCTTGACGGATTTGAATGTTTTTTTGGTGTGTTCGTTATTTTCAGGACAAAGTTTGTATTAAAGTTTTTTTTTTATTTCCACCTTCTTCTTCTTTGCGTGTCGATAGACTCAACTAATACTCTCTGGTATATTGCCACCTGCCCAGCTCTGTTGTTTGCTTCTTTTTAATCCTGGAAGGTGCAGGTGGCTGTGCAGAATGGGCAAGAAAGGAGGTGGGGCATATCCTGCAGAGGGGCTCCACACTGACATTGTGTTTGGGACGGGTCGATGATACCCTATTTGGCCAGATTATTTCTACAGTTACCAACGTGGGCCCGCAAACGAAAAACCACCGGAAAAGTTGGAAATTTCAGATGACATTTTTGTATGAAAATCAGAATAAAAAATAAAAAATTGCTATTAGCGAAGCCGGGGTGGATCGCTAGTTTTAGTAGTAGTTAATAATATAAATATTTGTAACTTTACCATTTCTAACAGGTAATCCTGAAGCCACCATGTAAGAATCTCCAATAGTCTCAATTTTGTATACGTCATAGCATTCTATTTTCTCGTCAAACAACTTGTACACAGAGTTCAGGAAACTTATCACCTGAAATAAAAAGAGTTTTTGTATAGACGGTTATTTGTTAAGAGTTCGTGGAAAGTCGGAAAGTAAGATATACAGGGTGTAAACGGACCCTTCACGAAGCCGTCAACCAAGCATTATGTACATCATACTAAGTCACCCTACGCAAAAATTATTGCTGGGAAGCGACTTTTATTTTGCGATAAAACTCAATGTAACGCACTCAAAACTTGGTGCTGATGGATGCTTTGCATGGAGGTAATTAAAGTAAAGTTAAAACCTTAAAAAGAAGGGAAAAAAAAACTTTTGAAAAAATTGGAACTTTGACCTCCAATATCTCCGTAACTAGAAGGTTCCCAGGTATGGTACAGAACTAAAAAATGATCGCAATGACGGGTGGAACCAGTGTCTTTCGGCTTCGTTAAGCGTCTTTTTACCCCTGTATAGAAACTTAAACGAGTCTTGGGGCCGATTTTGATAAAAACTGCATCAAAAAATGTTTGAAAATTATAGCTGGGAGTCGAACCCATTGATTTTGAAATATAAAACATGTTCTGTAGTGTAACATGAAGTAACCATACTTATCAACGCGGCTTGAGCTGATGACGTATCACCACATTCGTTGCGGTTTCGCGTCGCGTCATCCGAACGAAAACGAGGCGAGTTACGCATTTTTCGCTTTCATTGCCTCGACATAAAGATCTTTCTGATCGGGTTTAGTCGATTCCGTATTATTTCTTTATCGTGTGGTTAGTGCCTAACCTGGTGTCAGAGTTTTTATGCCGCGCACGGGCTTTTGACTTAGCTTTACATGCCATCGAGAAATATCTCTCAGGCATACTGGTTTCCTCACGATGTTTTCCTTCGCCGAAACAAGTGATAATTACATATCCAATATGCACATGAATCCGAAAAATCAGAGGTGCGTGTCTTGGGTTCGAACTCGAGACCTATGACATGGCAGTCCGACGGTCATATCACTAGACTATCACTGATCCCCTATTGATAAGTACGGTCACTCCTAAATGATCAGACTCCGTGAAGTAATGTCAAACAGGAAACAAAAGGAAAAAAAGAATCATCGTCATATTTATTTTCATTTATGAGTCGTGATAACACAATACATTCACATTTATATCACAGTGACTTCTCTGTCTAATGACATTTTCTTGTTGCACAATATTTCCAACACGATTTCATAATGTTAAATAATTTTATAAATTGCGTTTCAACAGCCAACCAGTATTTATTTAATTACGGTATCGGGTGACTTGACCACAGTCAGTAGGTATGAAAAAATAAAACACTGACTTGTATTAGGAACAACTTTGTATCTACAAATCAAATGTTTTCCTATGCTGGGTAACAGGGCTGCTCTCTATGAGAGAGAATGAGCTATCCACCAGCACGCGTAGCATGACCACCGTAAAACGGGTTTCTTTGACTAAAGAATCGACAAAATGACAGATTGTGAAAATAAATGTGTCATTTTGTCGCCACAATCTGTAATTTTGTCGATTCTTCCGTCAAAAAGTCTAGTGGGCCCAGTGTGGGTTGACAGATGTCACATGTCTTCGAAGTTTTGGTTCTAGGACATGCCGGTTCCCTCACGATGTTTTCCTTCACCGTTTTGAGAGCAGTGGTGATGAAATAAATTACAAAAAATAACGCTTCTGCCTGGGCAGCAGGACTGGTCGATGCAAATATGCAAATAGGGAGAGGCCTTTCAAGATAAAATAAAGGGCAGAAAGATAACAAAAATAATATCGTATCGTAAAAATGGCTTCTGTAAAATGCATGAAAAATCTATCTCAATATTCGATTGCTCGTTCGTTATATGTGTAAGTTGCAATTAAATGTTGTGAATTACCTGGTATGGTGTGGACACGGCGGCAATAGCAGTAAATCCGACAATATCGCTAAAGTAGACGGTTACCGAAGCGAAGAACTCAGCTGGGACCTTAAAAGAAAGAAAGAAAGAAAACATATTTATTTGGCACATGCCAAAGTGCACACAACAAAAAAATAAAAATAAAAAACTTAAATCTACACAATATATAAAACGTAAATTGAACAGAAAAAAAAGAGATAATATTGAGTGTCTCGGCTGCGCCAAATAGGCCCAGTTAAGCAAACTGCCGAGCAGCTAGTGGCCGATGCTGGTTTTCAACTGGACCCAAACAACACAATAGTGTTAAGTTCAATCGACTGTAAGCTTTACCACAAAAGTCACAAGATTAATTTGATATTATCCACTGATATTGAAAATGACCTATATCATGATCATCATCTGTCTAGCCTTTTCCCAAGCAAATATGCGGACGAACAGAGGCATCTCAATAGTAGTATTTTACACGGAACGACTGCCTAACTTTCCTCCACAAATCAGTTAGTACTGGGTAATACGATACCCCTTGGTAAGACTGGTTGTCAGACTTTTTGCGCCACTGACTACCTAACGAATGTCAAAGATCTACAAATGACAGCCGGGACCAACGGCTTCACGGGCTTTACGAGGCTCGGAGGAAACTCGTATATAATGAGTGGTCACCCATCCACAGACCAGCCTAGGCAAGTACGGCTTAACCTAAGATCGACCCCGAGCGGCTGTTATTATTTAGCCATGAGCTCCGCCACTTATCCAAAACGTGCATTACTTTATCCGTACAAACAAGCTATCTGCATACACTTATTGACTGAGGTCAGTGAGTTGTTCAGCGATAAGACTTAATACTCATCACCGACCTCATCAAGGGCACTGAACAGCTGTTATTTTAATTGACAAGCCTCACACTGTAACTGATCACCAAAGATCGGAATAGATACAGTTTATTTGGGGTATTCTTCAAAGCGCAACTATTTTTATGCGCAACCAACTAAGCGCAACTAAATTACTCCTCGAAGCGCAACCATTTGTTAAGCTCACAAATTCAAATTTAGTTGCGCTTTGTTGGTTGCGCTTAAAAATAGTTGCGCTTTGAGGAATAACCCGTTTATTTCCCAAAACATTTGGATAACACCTCCCAGTAAACTCCCAGAATGATTTTAAGTTCCCAAATAAAACTTTTTAATTGGAGAGAGGTATTATCTACATTTTTATACTTACCTTCTTAAAAGTTAGGCAAATAAACGGGGTATGTACCATGATGAAAAATACAGATGGGTATGATGGATTCATAACGATATTTTTCATCACGGTTGCGCTTTGAGGAATAAAAATATAATATTTTTAATTTGAATTTGTGAGCGCAACTAATGGTTGCGCTTCCAGGTATAATTTAGTTGCGCTTAGTTGGTTGCGCTTTAAAATAGTTGCGCTCTGAGGAAAATCCCAAATAAATAAACTCTGCCTATTCCGATCCCTGCGAAACACAAAGTGGGCGTGATTATGCCTAAACATATTTATATGCATGATGTGATATTAATAACTTATAATACGGACGTGGACACTTAACAGTTTGAAGTATGTGTGTTAACAGACGTTATCAGAGTTCCGTGACTGACTCACTGTTACATGATGGCAATCCTAAAGATCGATATCCAGTAAAGATATTTTGTTTGTATGTATGAACATATGTATTTATTAATATATTTTATTTTTGGAAATTTTCTGTACTATTTCACCTACTGTTTTGTCTCTGCATCACCCTAAGGTAGACTGGTAGAAAATGCCCAAGGCATTAAATCTGCCTTTGTACATGATGTGCATAAAATGATGTGCATAAAGTTTTAATAAATAAATAAAGATAGAATTGCATATTTGGGGTTCCGTATCGGAAGGCTAACCAACGGGACCCTATTACTAAGTCTCCGCTGTCCGTCCGTCCGTCCGTCTGTCAGCGGGCTGCATCTCATGATCCGTAATAAATGACAGTTGCCGCTATAAAAAGTAAAAGGGATTCCCCCTTTAATTTTTGTTGTTTCTTGTTACAATTTGCTGTACAATAACCGGCCAAGTATACGTCCGACTCGCACTTGGCCGTTTTTTTTTCAAAGTTACCGTACTGCGGTCCATTGCAGAGATCTATCTGAGCAAGCACACCTAGTACCGACTCCTAATAAAAAAATAAAAAATACACTTGGACTAGAAAGAGGTGTTCCTAATAGTCCACCCACATTTCGCCAGTTATGTTTATATCCCTTGTTATAGGGCTGCCCCTATAACAAGGGATATAAACATCCTATCAACATCCTATTGACATCAACCGGGCACAAATCCAGACTCCGTGGCTGCTACTGAGAAATTCCTGAAAAAAACCCCAATGACACTTTTCTCGACCCGGGAATCTAACTCAGGACCTCATGCCAAACAGTCGCGCTTGCAACCACTCGACCAACGAGGCACTAGTTGGTGAATTTTGTTTGTTGCCACAACTCCCAAATGTATTTACACTCATAACATTTTGTTATTTTCCATTATTTAATCATTTGTATGGAATCCCCCTTTATTCGATTAAAACGTCTGGTGTCGGCATTAGTTAGAGAACAGCTCATAAAACGCTACAAATATGCGCAACGTTGTTCTCATTTACATATCACAGTGCAAAGTCCAACTACATAATAATGTCAAGATCGCGTCATACGGCGGCCAACGCGTTATCTACATACGAAGGCCTTGGAGGCCGGACCAGGCGACCATACATGAATAAACGTGTTACAAAAGCGACAAGTTCAATACCCTGCGATAACGTTGCTGACATACGTTATAACGTTATGTATGTAACTGATTAATGAACCAGACTGCGAGTAGACTTTAGCTCTTATCAACAAATTAAAGTGACGTTGATGATTTTATCGTTGTGTAAGTGTGTGTTAATGATTTATTTATCGCGTTTTACACACCCTTTTTTGTTGAGACTTGGTAAAACTGTCGTGTGTACGATTTTTCAATGTCAGTTTTTTTCCTTAATGTATGGACTGACTGTCTCGAACATGTTTTTTTTTTCCTCTTCTTTACACCAAAAAAGTGTGTTTTCGTGAAAAATTATTCAATTAAAAAAGTTACGTCAGGTAACTTTTTGAAGACTTTCTTATCAATTTTCATATCTTTCAGATTCGATCGAACTAAAATTTATTGTTTTTGGAAGTTAGCTATTAATTAGCTTTAGTTATTTTTCTTTTTTCTTTCAGAATTATTTTTAAGGATTGAAACCACAGTTGAGAAAATTAAACAATCCAAGTTTTATGCAAGTTTCAGAACTCATTAAAAGTTTGAAGATTGACGAAAGAAAAATGTTTGAAATTACTTTTTTACTTTCACTTCAAATTAAAATAGAATTTCGCTTACTAAAGTAAACATTACATTTTTAACTATAATTAAAATTTCAATGTTTTCATTATAATCGCACCGAATATGTAAGTATCGCGATATTTACAATTTTGTTTCAGCAACATGTTTTTCTGTTGCATTAAACATGGGAAACAATGTTTAGCAACTGTTTCTCAAGTTTTTTTGCCAAACCACATACGGTGAAACAACATTTTTGTAAGTTCTACGAAAAGCCATGATATAATGTGGAAAAAAACAAGACTTATTATGTTTTGATACCCACACAAAAAGGCCAAACGTTTTCTGAAGGAAAAAACCGAAAGTAAAGTATGTCAAGTACTCAGACAAAAGTAATTCCTATGTCTACCAATGAATCGACAACTGAATGCATCATCGCTATTAACGACCGTACCGGAGACGTCCATGACCGTAAAGCGTCTACTTCAGCCACTACCTGTCTCATTCCAACTTATAACAAATGCTGACTATCTATCTCACTCAGGCGCAGAATGCTGAGAGGCGCACTGCGGTTTTGAACAGTCGTGACGGGCCTCGCGACCGTGGTTTCGAACAAACTTGTTAGCGGATCGTGTTGCGAATGAAATGAACGGAGAACTACCCCATTAATTCTGATTGTGTATGGAAGAATTAATGAAAGTAACAACAAAAGCGAAAAACAAATGATACAATAGATTCAATCCTAATGTTATAAAATGAAAGTGACTTTGTTTGTTTGGTTGTCACGCCTTCACAACTTAACGACTGAACAGATTTCGATGAAATTTAGTACACGATGAATAAACAGGACAACAAAGAAAGTTAAAAGGAGGAATTTAGATAATAATGACATCTTATAGAAATGCATCAAGGAAAAACCTTAGCCCATTAAAAAAGGATGCTATGAGTCTACAAGACTTACAAGTTTCTGGTGTATTTAGCTAATGGTGAACCAAAGAATTTCAGGAAAAAACCCATGGGTTTTCCAGTTCATTCATGAGCAAAATAGTACCAGGCAAACAGTTCAATGAGGTAATGGATCCGAATCGAGGTGACGGAATAAAATATTAGAAGTATTCGTAAACGACTGATTCACAATCCCACAAGTGTCATACAAGCACAGTGCATTATTGCAAACAGTATAACAACAGGATAATATAAAAAATGAGCACTTATGAGGAAGTCTGAATATGGAACCGGTGACTGAAAAGATAATATTGGACATTAGAATGAGGTAAATGTGTTGAGGAAAGTTTTGAGTACAAATTTGGATGGCAGTAAGAGATGGGAAATACCAAAGAAGCGGGTATTTAGTCTGAACGGCCCAAATTGAATGGCCCACGACCGTAACGAAAAATTGTCTACGTTTGAAAGGACCGGTGTCAAAATAAGTTTAAAGGGACAGTCGCATATAATAAAAAGCTTTTCGTTGGTCTAGTATAGAATACGTCTCGTGCCTATAAAGTACCAGGCTGTCATAAATAAGTAGGAGCTTACCTCATCTGAAATCATACCTCATCTCTTACACTACTTCTCTTCTTTATCTTCTTACCTCATCTCAACCCTCTCGAATTTGTTCTCATAACCATTTAAATCTATTATTTCAACTTTATAACCTTTGCACCCGAATGTACTTAAAGTAGTTTATGACATTGCATTTGTTTTCAAGTTTTATCACCGGTCTTTTTTCCGGGACGTAGAAATTTTTTTCTTACGGCCGAACGGCCCGTGGGCCGTTCGATTTGGGCCGTTTAGACTAAACACCCAAAGAAGCGATGGATGGACCGTGTGAAGGATGATATGGCTAAAATGGATGCAATGACTGAGATGATGAATGATAGAGGAGTATGGACGAAGAAGACAAGCAATTCTTCTACCGTAGTGATGACTAGCAAACAAAAGCCTAAATTGACATATTGAAGTCTTCTTCTTAGCGTGTCGATGGCAATCTAAATTGTGTCGGCCCAGAACTGAGCTACTAGTTTGGCGCTTTCGGTAGCGTCCATCAGTTCCTGTAGTGAACAAACAACAGGGCTTCCAGGACACGATATTAAGTGCCCCATTGTTTGTGGAACAGCACCACTTATTGAAGTATAACAGTAGCTTTTGCTGTAGCATCAAAACTGGTGGGTTTTTAGGTGGCCTGGGTCACTAATATTTCCTTGTTGTGTTGTTGACACACTGTTTTATATTTCCTCTATATTGCAAGTTCTTCTAATAATAGTGTATAATAATGCATTTCTGAAGAAACTTGAATGAATACAGGACAAAACTGTAATTTATTAGTAATTCCAATTAGATAAGCAGAATTTACTTAGAAACTGATCCAGAAATAATTATTACAATTATGTATGTTTTATTAATAAATGTTGACTTGCCGACGACTCGGACACAATTTATTCGGACACCTTGTCCGAATCGACACCTTTTAATTTTAATCATTTTTCCACTGACGATTCGGACACCCTCAAAATATAGCTATTATGTACAGTCAAGTGTAGATACTAGGTCAGTGTTAACATTATTGATTCATAATTACAGATGTTGTATGTCCGCGATTTTTTAGGTTCTATCAAATGCCACTTTCCTCATGACGTGTGCCTTCATCGTTTTAAGAGCAGCGGTGACTAATTAATTTACACAAACTGTGCTTGTCCGAGTGCTGATCCTACGGCCGTTTCCATCACATCCTGTTCCAATGACATTTTTGTTCTACAACACCTTTGGTGCTTCACTTTTGAAAATAATAATGATTAAAACCTATATCAAATTGCAAAACAAAGTTGAACAACATTGTTTGACTAACATGTTTTTGTTGCAGGAAACATGTTGCTGGCAATATTTTATCAACATGTGTGTTAACAAACTTATCAAAGATGTTTCGGTGAACAATATTGCACAACAGTTTTTAAACGATAATTAACATGTTTGTTACCTGTTGAGTTTGTTTAAGTTGTTTTGCAATGCTTGGAGGTAGCATCTGGTACAATAAGGAGTCACTTAGTTCTTTTTCGTATTCAAGTTCACGTGCCTTTTCTGCTAAGTTGCTTGCGTACACCTGGAAAACAAATGAAGAAATAAATACTATATAGCATTAGAGAATAAGGTTTATAGGATGAGATTGCAGATTTGAACTAGCCAACTAATGAAACTTCGATGAACGTGTGAACTAAATGTTTTTTGGTTCTTTTGCCGTCAACTGATCACAAATCCAGACTTGTGGTTGCTGAATATATTTCATTTCATTTATTCAATTAACAATGTAAATTGTGTCTGAATTTGTAAAATAAAAAAAATAAAAATAATTAAACAGAAAAAAAAACATAACTCGATAAAAAATCATATACATAAAAAATCATTGAAATATTTACATGTCGTACAAGAAAAAAAAACACAAAAATATCATTATAAATATATCAATATAAAAAAAAATATCGAAAGTCAAAAATTAAAATTATAATAAGTACATAAACATAGTATAAACTCTATTAAACTTTAAACTAGGGACTACACCAGCCAGAACCACTTTTAGTATTAACACATCATCATCATTTTAGAGAATCACCAACTCCTTGGTATATCTTCCGTTTCTTATACCACACTCTCTGGTGCTTGCATGATTAAACAAGATGCAAAATATGCTGCATACGAGTCTGACGTAACATTCCGTAATATATGAATGGACGTTGTGACTCAACGCTCAATTTAGCTGCCATTGACCAAGGCCAACGGGCAACGTACTGCAAGTAGTACGTTGAACGTAGCGTACGTAACGTATGAATTGCTAAAACAATTGAATGACGCGCCTCCTACGTAGCGTTCAATTCTTTTAGCCTTCATTACACTCTCTTGTAAATTGTATTGTTACTTTTTGGGAATGTATAGAGAAAGAGAAATTTATTTAGTTAAAGAAATGTCGCAAATACAAAAAGGTCTTTGGTCTTTGGGTCATTATTATTTATAATCAAAGTGATGCCACAATTAGCTTAATGAGATCGGAAAGGCCGTGTAATGGGATAACAAAAAAAAAGGCTCAAAGAAAACATAATTATACAGGGTGCGTAAAAAACGACGTGTAGCTGCCAACTATTTTGTTCAGTCCTGTTTTTTTTTATAAATATTTATTTTGTGCTTTATACAGGATGGGTAAAAAATCGTGGATCAAACGAAACGGGGCGGTAGTTGGGGTTATCAGGGTAATTTTTAGTAGTATTTTTTTTCAGTGAGGTTCTGAAGTTACATACTTACATATAATTTTTCGTGAGAAAGATATTGAATAAAGTGCCAATACTCATAATACACATGGTAAAATCATGGTACACACTGTCATAAAAGCACTTTTGTAGTGATGATACATTTCCTATAAGCAACCAAACACCACTAATTGCCTATTTAAATGTTGAAATTATCTTAAAGAAACACTCAAGTAGTCATAACTTTTAAGGAGATCAAGTTAGGACTCTTTGACAAGGGAGGAGATTTTTTTTACTGCAAATAACCCTAACTATCGCTCTGTTTCGTTTGATCCACGATTTTTTACCCATCCTGTATAAAGCACAAAATAAATATTTATAAAAAAAAACAGGACTGAACAAAATAGTTGGCAGCTACACGTCATGACTGCGACTAGAAGATTTCCACTCAGCATGCCATGCATCACTGTCTCTTTGGTCTAGTGGTTCCAAGTAGTACTGCTGAACATATTATCTTGGATATTGTCTTCCTTGAGAATTGGAAAGAAGTAGCACAGAATCGTGACCTTTGGAAGGAATGGAGGGAGGCCTTTGCCCAGCAGTGGGACAATATGGGCTAGCTATAATATAATAATAATAATTCGATTCCCAGGTTGGGGAGTGTTATTGGGTTTTTCCATATGGTTGATAGCAATAAGCTTGCATGGGGCTCAAACATAGCTTGCAAAATACTTTTGCCAAATCCTTCGGAAATTAGAGGCTTAATATTATCATGAAATAGTTACCTGTATAGTATTGACTGCATTCCTGACCAGCACAATGATGATCGGGGAAACCACACAGACTAGTATCAAAATCCCTGCGCATACGACTTCTTGCCTCCTTGCATCCGTTAGACTTACTGTTACTTTGTCCCTGAAAAACAGAAGCCATTTTTTATTATTTTGAAGTTGATTTTTAGGTGGAAAGAAAAGTGTTGGTCGTCCGGCGGCGAGATGGCGCACTGTCATTGTCATTAAAATTAAAAAGATCCTTGTACGGTACTTTCGCAATAATTTTTCCGCTGACAGCAGCAAACACATAATCTAACGAACGAGCAAATTATTATTAAAGCGAATAATGAAGATCAATGTGATGTTGACAGAATTTTCTCAAAGAGTTGTCTCGCCATGGGTCCAAAGGTTTACAATAAACTACCAAAAACTTTAAAAAGCATAACCAACATAAACCATTTTAAATCTCAACTCAAGAAATTCCTGATTGAAAAGGCTTACTACTCTATCAATGAGTTTTTAGAAGATAGAAGCATAAAATAAAAATGTCCGATCCACTTGTTATACTATCTTGTTTACGACGTTACTTGTTTGAAACAGTTTTATTTAGTTTGTAGTTTTCTTACGCCTAATTTGTACGCCTTGCAAGGCAAAACATAGTGATACAACACAAATTTTATACCATGTACTATATTACCTATGTTTAACAAATAAAATACTTTAACTTTGACTTTGTGTTTCATGCTGAGTAGTAACCTGCTTGTCGCAGTCACGACGTGCAAGCTGTTAATTATTCTTTTTTCTTTGTTTCTATCCTGTTGTATTTATAATATTTGTTGTGCTTATGATTTTGCTAACTTATTTTGTTTGTATGCACGTAATGTCCCTGCAAACAATAAATATTTTTCTTTCTTTCTTTACTTGTATAATGGCAGCGACTCAACAGTGACCTTGAGGTTTATCAATGACACTGATTAAAGTGACCATCTGTTTAACATCGAAAAAATTATAGTTAGGGAGACGTTTGTCATTACTTAAGTTTAAAACCCCTACAAGCAGGAAGTCTGAAAGTGGCGCCGGTGACTGAAATGGTGTTTGGAAATCGGCTATCGTGGTATAGGCATATTGGGCATGATGTGATGCGGAGGAATGACGAAAATGTCGTGGGAAAAGTTTAGAGTATGAATGTGGATGGCTTAAAATTAGATAAGAGTAGAGGAAGACCAAAGAAACGATTGACGGACTGCGTGAAGGATGATATGGCAAGAAAGCAGGTGTCTGATCAGATGATGTAATAGAGAAGAATGTATGGAAGAAGTAGACATGCTGCGCCGACCCCAAATAAATTAGGATATGCGCAGGAGAATGATGATGAATATAAACCCCCTTATTAAAACAAACATTATGCGATTATGACTGTAGTGACGCATAGTCAAACGTAGCATAACTGTAAAGACCAGCGCTAACTGGGCACTACAAGGCATTTCATCTTTACCCAACGTAAATTCATTCGTAGCTGGTCGTAACAAGATACAGATTCCAATGCTCAATGCTGCAAAGGGAAATCCCCTTCGATGCCTTGGGGCCCGATATCTAAACATTGTAATTTGTATCTTGTTACTATAAGCTACGTATGAAATTAGATTGGGTAAAGATAAAATGCCTTGCGCGCCGTCCTAGGTGTACGCTGGCCTTAAAATGACTGTATTACTTTTAGCTCGGGCCACAGCTGGTTAATATAAAGGTTTTATAAAAACAATGGTCGGCAAAGGGAAAGTACCTTTAATAGGTTCAATGTCCTCGGAGCCAATCGCCTTGAATCATACTATGACGAACCAGGGAAATGACTATTTATATCGATGATATCAATGACTACTAGCCTTTATTGAAACATCTATAGCGGGGGTTAGACCGTCTGTTGGCGTAGCGTCGCATCGCCGCGGCATGCGTCGAAGAAAAAATACTTGCATTTCCTATGCAAGTATTTTTTTTATTGACCCGTGACTTCGTAAAAATAAGGACCACAATTGCGTTTACGAATAAATACCTACTTACAGACGATAAAACTTCCTACTTCTGTTCCGGGGTATTTCTCAAAGCGCAACATTTTTTAAGCGCAACTAAATTATTCCTCGAAGCGCAACTATGATGAAAAATAGAAATGGGTATCATGGATTCATTAACGAAATTTAGCATCATGGTTGCGTTTAGTTGGTTTCGCTTAAAAATAGTTGCGCTTTTAGGAGTACCCCCGATTCCAAGCCCTGTTGGAAGAAAAAATACATGCAATGGCAATTGACCCGTGCGTTCCCATAAATAAGGAGCACAATCGCGTTTACAAATAAATAAAAATACTTGCATACGAAATTGTTCCGTAGACTCTTACAGTTATGGAGTATGATCGCATTTGCGCGGTAATTGAACTATTGAAGATCTGATTGAGTATAATTGACAGCTAAGATCAGCTAAGCGGGCTATCCCAGGCTCGAAGAGGTCTCAGTTTGTAATGGACGGTCACCCATCCTTGGACCAACCCCGGCTAGCGTTATTTAAGCAAGCTAGAAGATCGACTCTTGCGGCTGTTATTGTTACAACCCGTTCTAAGAGGAAAATATTCATTTGTACTATAAATACATAAAGAGTTTTAAATACTATTATTAATTATAATTAAATTCAGTACAATTATTAATTAATAACAGCGCTCTTACAACTCTGTTATAGACGAGTGACATCACAATTTTGTGGTTAGGAAGTTCATTCAAGGAACCATCAACGTGTCACTCTGTGGTTGTACAATGTATTTCGTCACAGTGCAAAAAGGTAGAGAACTGAGACAATTTATTACCTTATATAGACCGATATAATGGTGTAACCTAGAATCTATGACCGATCTGTTTCTTTGAAAGATGAGAGCCAAAATGAAGTCTTCCGGAAATGATCTGCAGTGATCGACATAGCAAGCAATGTAACAGTTTAAATGGCAGTATGTAAGATATGTCTGTTGAAGAACCATCATAATCTGCCTAGCCTTTTCCCAACTATATTGGGGTCGGTTTTCAGTCTAACCAGATGCAGCTACCAGTATTTTATATGGAGCGACTACCTATCTGACCTCCACAACCCAGTTAGTACTGGATTATACGATACCCCTTGGTATGACTGGTTGTCAGACTTTTAGGCCACTGACTACCTAACGACTCTCAAAGATCTACAAATGACAGCCAGGACCAACGGCTTAACGTGCTTTCCGAAGCATGAAGGAAACTTGGTATGTAATGGGTGGTAACCCGTCCACAGACTAACCTAGTCAAGCAAGGCTTAACCTAAAGATCGACCCGAGCGGCTGATATTATTTAGCCACGAGCTCCTTCACCGACTATAAAACTAAAATAATAAAAAACTACTTCCGACTCCTCTTCACATCACTAGACTCAACTTAGCAATAAAACCTAGAGATGTGCTCACCCGGTGAAGGCACAGAAGTGTGAAGATAAGGAAATGGGAAGCTAGCCAAGTATTTATAGTTTCCGCTGTATGCAGGGAATTTATTACCTTATTACACGTGAATGAACATGAACTGACAAATACTATGGTGATAATAAAATGGTAGTTATTCAGATTTAGAAAAAAAATCTACGCCGCTGCTGTGCAGAGTGCGGAGTAGTCGCAAAAATATCCTGAGAACTGTGACGGAGAGCTGCTCCAAATATCGGGTTTTTGTGCGGAGGGTGATCAGATAGGAAACAGACAGGAGGAGCTCGTGGCTAAATTATAACAGCCGCTCGGTTAGGTTAAGGTTAATTTAGGTTAAGCCGTGCTTGACTAGGTTGGTCTGTGGATGGGTGACCACCCATTACATACCGAGTTTCTTCCGTGCCTCGGAAAGCACGTTAAGCCGTTGGTCTCGGGTCGGGTGTTTGTAGATCTTTGACAGTCGTTAGGTAGTCAGTGGCCCAAAGGTCTGACAACCAGTCTTACCAAGGGGTCTCGTATTACCCAGTACTAACTGGGTTGTGGAGGTCAGATAGGCAGTCGCTCCATGTAAAATACTGATATTCAGCTGCATCCGGTTAGACTGGAAGCCGACCCTAATATAGTTGGGAAAAGGCTAGGGAGATGATCAGATAGGAAACATGTTTTCCTACCAGACTTCCTCTGCATGGAATTTGCATTATCCAAACATTTTTATACTAATGCTCCTAACACTAGTAATATATGAATTACTATAACACTTGCAATATATGAATCACTATAATACTAACACAATATGAATCACTGTTGTCTGAAATATGTTAATTTTATTTAGTTATCTACATCCTAATTATTCTCGCCATGGCGAACAACTTTTATTTCCTATTAAATTCAAAATGAAGGAAAACATGGTTGATGATGTAACCAAGATTTTGTAACAATATTTTGATTGAAAAGAGTGTCCATGGAGTTTCTTGCCCATTCTTCTCCATAGAGATCTACGCCTTGGAATGGGCAACTACAGTACTGTGACTGTAGCTTCGCTCTTTGTTTTTTCTGTGACTTTCAAAAGTGCCTGTAATGGTCTAATTGAAATAAATGCTTTGAGTTTGAGTTTGAGTTAGTAAACTGGCATGTCTGGAACCAAAAAATCGAAGACATGTGACATCTGCCAACCTACAGCCCATTCCCTCTCTTAGTGAGGAGGCCTGTGTCCCAGCAGTAGGGACATTATACGCTGATGATTCTAATGCTATACTAAGCTATGCCTCTCACAGGGAGGTGACCTGTGACCAGGCAACTTTATCGGCTGATTAAGCAATCTTGATATGTAAAAACGTAAACAATCGTTTCAAATCAAATGAACCAGAACCGTGATCTTGATATAAGTGCGGGGGTAATTGAAACAGATTTTACAATTGAGTCAATTGAGCGCATGCGCGGATTACTCAACGATTACGCGCGCGCCGCCGCCGAGCCGTCTCCGTAGTCATGATACGCCACGTGGCACACATATTTTAAGCGTATCAAAGAGTTCGTTTAGACGATACGACGTACTATTAATTACATTCAACATAATGATTGCAGTGTTAATAAAGATTTATTTGTTCTTAGACTATGGTTTTTTTCTTTTTAACCGACTTCCAAACGGAGGGGGTTCTCAATTCATCATTTTTTATATTTTTTTCTTGTGCGTTTGTTCAGCGATAATTATCTTCGCTAATTGTAAACCGAATTCGATGATTCTTTTTTTGTTAGGACAAGTATTATTTCGCAGTGGTTCCGTTTAAATTTGGTGGAGATCTGATGCTGACCTTCGGAGATAGCCACTAGAACTCTTCAATAATCTAAAAAAAAAATTGACTGCAAATCTGTGGTGATTGCTGTAATCACTTTCATAGTATTGTTTACGCGATTCCATAACATAACATTAAAAAATTGTCGTATGTTAATTGTATTTGTGCCCAATAATTCTTCGGATCACGGAACACAGCATGATGATATAATGCCCGTTGACATTTATGTAAATAGGAGCGCACTGCTATATTTTCAAATCCAATAGTTTAACATGATATTTAGAAAGCATTTGTTAGTAAAGACGGGAATAAATACTCCTTTGGGTAATATTCCTCATATAGGGTGACTGGTAATTAGTGACCGATACTTAAACACGTGATTGTACTCATGATAACAAACACCTTTTCCATTTTTTTTTTTATGTAATCCTTCACTTTTATCCCAATAACACAACAGCCGTATGAAACTCTCGCGCGAGGCGCCTTTGAACTATCAGCTGTTAGACGCGTGACGTCGTTCTGTCTCATTACTGTCGTACCGTGCAACAGTGGGTAGGCAGAGCACCCGCGCGGCTCGCAAGCCCGCTCCGTAAGTTTTATTGTGATAAACGTGAATGAGTATAAAATAATTTTTCTTTGGGAAAGTTGTTTGTTATCATGAGTACAATCATGTGTTTAAGTATCGGTCACTAATTACCAGTCACCCTATATATTCTATCAAATATCCGTTCTGATGAAGACCATAGAACTGTACTGCACAATATTTCAAGCTTCATTTGAATATTTTAAACGGTAACAGTGTACATTGGTCCCATTGAATGCAACAGCAGGGACATTCCTTTGCTCCATTACGCACATGTGCCACTGCCGACTAGCTCTCGACCATTTCCTCGCTCAAGGATATACAAAAGATGGGCTAGTGGTTGCAAGCGCGATAGCTAAGCATGAGGTTTTGAGTTCGGTTCCCAGGTCGGGTAACGTGTTATTGGTTTTTTTTGGTCTAGTATTTCTCAGTAGCAGCCGCAGAGCCTGGGTTCTGTGCCCGGTTGATGACAATAGGATCGCCCCCTATAACATGGGACTTAAACGTAACTGGCGAAATGGGGGTGTAAAAAGACCCTTAACGAAGCCGTCAACCAAGCATTATGTACATCAAACTAAGTAACTTTACGCAAAAATTATTGCTGGGAAACGATTTTTTTTTGGGTGAAAAATCTCGTTTTACGGTAGAACTCAGTGTAACAGACTCAGAACCTTATGCTGATGGAAGGATTGAATAGTACGGGGGTCGTGAAGATGTTTAAAGTAAAACTCACATTAAAAACATATATTAAAAAAAAATGTAAATAGTTAGAACTTTGACCCTCAATATCTCCGTAACCTTACCGACCAGGTATGGTCTAGAACAAAAAACATATCGCAATGACGGGGAGAACAAGTGCCTTTCGGCTTCTTTAAGGGTCTTGTTACACCCTTAAGGTACACCTCTGCCTAACCCTTCGGGGATTACAGGTATCATGTTATGTTATGACATCAAATTCCTAGAAGCAAGTGTCGTGAACTTACCAGTAATTATCTAGTTAAGCTGTTGCAGATTACGGCCAGTAATTACACAAGATAATTGTGCTATCAAGCGGCCATTATCGTGTCTCGTGGTGGCGCCTAGACGCGACTCAAGACACCTATAATAACATAATACGGGGTGTAAACAGACCCTTCACCAAGCCGTCAACCAAGCATTCTGTACATCAAACTAAGTAACTTTACGCAAAAAATATTGCTGGGAAACGACTTTTTTTTTTTAGGGTGAAAAATCACGTTTTACGGTCAAACTCAATGTAACGCACTCAAAACATTGTGCTGATGGATGGATTGAATAGTACGAGGGTCGTGAAGGTGTTTAAAGTAAAAATCGTACATTAGAAACAGGTATTTAAAAAAAAACTTGTGAAAAAGTTGGAACTTTGACCCCCAATATCTCCGAAACTAGAAGGTTCCCAGGTATGGTCCAGAACAAAAAAATGATCGCAATGATGGGGAGAACAAGTACCTTTCGGCTTCGTTAAGGGTCTTTTTACACCCTTTATAATATCATAATAAACTAATAACATATTATAACATAATATCACGCTTGTAATCCCCGAACGTATAGACAGAGGTGTACCTAATAAACATAGTATTCTCACATTTTGTCACTATGTTTGAGTCCGTTTCATAGGGGTGAGCGATTGCCATAAACAGGGCACAAGCCATCCTCCGTGACTGCTGCTAAGAATATCCTGATGGAAAAACCCAATAACTCTTGGCCCGACTGGGGTATCGAACCCAGGACCCACCCACTACCTACTACTTACCTACTGCCTACCCACTACCCACCTACTGCCTACCCACTACCTACCTACTGCCTAACTACTGCCTACTCACTGCCTACCCACTGCCTACCCACTGCCTACATACTGCCTACCTACTGCCTACCTACTGCCTACCTACTGCCTACCTACTGCCTACCTACTACCTACCCACTGCCTACCTACTGCCTACCCACTACCTACGTACTGCCTACCTACTGCCTACCAAATTCCAAGTTTGTACCACAAAAAAATGAAGGACTTTCATCCAAACTTGCGAGAGCCATTAGACCTCCTTAATCCGGCCCTGTCGCAAAATCGGAGAGAGGAAGAGGGCTAAGTAGCAATTCAATAATAGTACTTACCTTGGTTATACATTTAACGAACTATTGTGCAACATGCTTCTAGACCCAGTTGGTTAGGGTATGCATTGTCTGTCGGTGTATCTAAGATGGTTATTACGTTAGTATAATTATAATGTTCCTTTGAGTACGAAGACTTGTACAGTACAAAGGATTAATTACCATCGAAGCCTTGGGGATAACACGAGTTTTTTTACCAACTCCAATCCTTGTTTTGTTCTCAGTGGTTTAAAGATTGAAAAAAAAACTTCTAAGATGATTAGATGTTGAAGATGGATGAAAAAAGACTGCATGTAGCAGAGATGAGAATGTTGAGGTGGATGTGTGGTGTGACAAGAATGGATAAGGTAAGGAACGAGTATATTAGAGTAAGTTTAAAAGTTGCGCCAGTTGCAGAAAACTTGAAAGCGAATCGACTGTCTTGGTATATGATGGTATACGTGGACATATGATGAGGAGGGACGAATCGCATGTGACTAAAAGAGTGATGAATATAAACGTTGATGGATGGAGGGGGAGAGGAAGACCAAAGAAACGATGGATGGATTGTGTGAGGAATGATATGAAAGATAAAGGAGTAAATGATAGCGTGACGGTTGATAGAGGAGAATGGAAGAAAAAAACGTGTTGCGCCGACCCCAAGTAACATGGGACAAGGGCAGGAAGATGATGACGAGATGTTGAATCCTGAGACATTTCGATTAAATACTAGACAGTTGTTAAATACTAAAAATGTCAATCGCAGACCTGTGGTCGAATAAGAACCAACTTTATCACAAAGAAAATAAAACTGAAAATTCTTTCTTAAACCGCTGCTGCTCTTTAAAGAATGTATTGAAATAGCCACGATAAATAAAAGCGAACCTTAAGCGATTGGGAATTGAATCTAAAATGGGTTTATTAAAAAGGTTGATTCACGTCACGTTTCAAATTAAGTCAAGCGTGATTGGCATGGGGCAATCACGTATTAGCAATAAGGTTGCGGAATTATGTAAGTAGACTAAGTAGTCCACGTGTATATTATTCAATTGGCGACATTCTTGGGTGAGAAACGACTGCATTACTATCTTTAATTTCCTTAAAGAGTTTATTTATTTTTAAACGAATTTTGTTACGGAAAGATAGTTTACAGTTTGAAGAGTGTATTTAGTGTTTAATAACGTAGATTGGTGACGACGACCCACATCTAATACAAATAAAAGAATTATCAACACGCTGAAGAAAAATTACGCCTTCATATCGCTATTACAAGCTTTTATATTTATTTATGTGGCAAAAGAATTATGATGTCTGGTGGGATACAGGATTCCTCTGAGCGAGAGGGAGCGGGGCCAGAATGTACCACGCAGACCCAGTTCGGGGTGGTGGGTGACACAATGTCTTTGGTTGGTTCTAGGACTTGACGGTTTTCTCGCGAAATTTTTACTTGTTATAATTCCGTAATAACTTGATTCAGTTCTTCTTTGGAGATTTACGTTTTGGAACAGGCAACTTCAATATTCTGACTAACCGACCGACTTCTCAACAAATTCAAATAAAAGTTTTAGCTGTAACAAATTCTGTGACTTTGACATTAATTACTGACCTGATATTTTCTCGCAGTTGCTTCTGTACAGCTCTCAGTTTATCAAGGAACGTAGCAGTCTGGTCGAAGTACTCAATAGCATCAGTGACGCTGCCATCCTGGTGTTTGTTGTCCACAATCTGCTGGTTTCTGCAACCAAAATAGACCAACAATAGAAAAAAAATAACATCACGTCTTTAATCCTGAATTGTCCCACTCCTGGGCAAAGGCCTGCCCCCATTCCTTCCACTTTTCTCGATGTTTTGAATTAACGAGAAAGCCATCCAAGGCGTCCCGCCATCTTCTCCTCAGTCTGCCGCGACCCCGTCTAACTGTCTCAGGGCACCAGTTTTGTGATATGCGCGCCCACATCCGGCAGACATGGCCCGCCCAGTCCCATTTCAGTTTAGCAGCTTTTTGAGCCACGTCAGCAGTTTGAGTTCTGGAGCGCAGTGTGGTGTTCCTTATTCGATCGGTAAGTTTAACGTTAAGTATGCTGCGCTCCATTGCCCGTTGGCAAACCTTGAGTTTGGACTTCTACTAATCCTGAAAGGGTTAGGCAAAGTCGTACCTAGTAGTACACCCACATTTCGCCAGTTACGGCCTCATGTTCAGTACTAGATCAACGAGGAAAATAAAACAAAAGAAATATCAATTATTGGTCCAAATGATTTGACATGTCATCTCTACTGCTAGGCTTAAAGACCCAAATAAATAAGCAATGATAGCTCAAACATCGGCTTAATGTTTGGAGATGGGGAAAACCCAGATACAAAGAACATCTGGTCATCTCTTGAGGACGGCTTCATTGAAACAGTGGGTGCTTACATAAATACAGGTCCACAGTGAAAAACATCCAGGTCTTATGCTCGTGTTCCTTAATGAGCGAGTGCATACAAAAATTAATGGAACTATTTTACCTGCACTTATCGGTTCTCGTGGCTAAATAATAATAGCCGCTCAGCTCGATCTTTAGGTTAAGCCGTGCTTGCCTAGGTTGGTCTGTGGATGGGTGACCACCCATAACATACCGAGTAAATTTCCTCCGTGCCTCGGAAAGCACGTTAAGCCGTTGGTCCCGGGTGTCATTTGCAAATCTTTGACAGTCGTTAGGAAGTCAGTGGCCCAAAAAGTCTGACAACCAGTCTTACCAAGGGGTATCGCATTACCCAGTACTAACTGGATGTGGAGTTCAGATAGGCAGTCGCTCCATGTAAAATACTAGTATTCAGCTGTTAGACTGGAAGTCGACCCCAATATAGTTGGGAAAAGGCTAGGCAGATGATGATCGGTACCGATCCGTTTCTAACTTGCCCGTGCTGGGGACCTGAATCCCTCAATCCGCTTTTTCGCGCTTTCACAATTTGGGTATGAATATTGCATTAAACAAATATTTGTAAGACCTATGGACTAACAACTGCCTGAAATCGGTCTACTTACTTCTTCTCCAAGTCCTGGTACTCATTGCTGTCTTCCTTGATATCCTTATGAAGTGGTATGAGAGACGGCACCAGGTTCAGCGTATTGTCTAGCAGATCCCGCCCCAGAATCATATGGGCTATGTACCTGTGAAAAATTGTATGATTATGATCTGCTGCTCGACTTAATGCAGCATGGAGAAGAGGTCTTTGTCCTGCAGTGGACAGCAACGGGTTTATATTAACTAGTTTACAAAAAAAATATGTTTTTGTGTTGCCTTCGATATTTTTGCGGGGTGCCAGATCAGCTCTAGTTTTTAAGTTATTAGGGTATGTGTGGGGTATACTTTGGCATGTTGGGTATTACAAGTTGAGTGTAAATAAGGAACTAAGGCAAAGGTATTCATTGCCCAGCAGTGGGGTAATACTGGCTAGATAAATTAGATAAGTTTTACATAGATATTCATGGGAAATAATGATCAAAAATATATTTTTTACTTTTCTTAATGCTCCCAATTGATCTAAAACATAAACTCGCGTTTTCATTTTTGTACCAGTAATTTTAATGATTTTGTAGAATACTTAAGTGATTTCCATCATTTTTTATAAATAATAAACAAAAAAATATTTTGTTCGTCCCGAAATAATTGTTCTGTTTCATTGAAATTTCAAACCGTAATAAAAAAAATTGAGCTAATTTCCAAAAACTGATAATTTTTCGTTATTCTTGGGTACCAGGCGAACCCAAAACCACTCTCATATCAAGAGCAACAAAAACACTGTAAACTAGTGTTATTTATTATCATGATCATCACACCCGGAAGGCATCCACAATAGCTAAACATTCTTATTGAATTTCTGATTGTATTTTATTATTTAAGATTTTCAATAATAACTTTAATAGCTCCGAGACTCTATCCAAATTTTGCTTCAACGTCCCCGGAAGGTCGAAGTGATGGTACCCACCACTACGTGTTCCTTGTAGTTCCGGTAACTACAGGCAGAATTCTTTTGTTGTGCGTGCAAGCTAAAACTTTAATATAAAGGGTGTAAAAAGACCTTTAACGAAGCCAAAAGGCACTTATTCTCCCCACCATGGCGATCATTTTTTTGTTCTAGACCATACCTGGGAACCTTCTAGTTAAGGAGATATTGGGGGTCAAAGATCCAACTTTTTCACAAGTTTTTTTTTAAATACAAGGTTTTAATGTTGTAACTTAACTTTAAACACCTCCACGACCCCCGTACTATTCAATCCATTTATCAGCACAATGTTTTGAGTGCGTTATTTTGAGTTTTACTGTAAAACGTGATTTTTCACCCCAAAAAAAAAAAAAAGGTTTCCCAGCAAAAATTTTTGCGTAAGGTTACATAGTTTGATGTACAAAATGCTTGGTTGACGGCTTCGTGAAGGGTCTGTTTACACCCTGTATTAAGTAAACGGCACGATTTCGATCCCTTCTCGACAAGTGTGTCCTCGGCCAGAAGGTGCCTGAGCCTTAGCTTTTTTAGTTTAGTTTAGATGGTTGATAGGTAGTATGTCTGGTGTATATATTAGTGCTAAACTATATTAGATATGTGTTCCTAGTTTAAGCTTTTGATGTAGTCCTGTTTTTTTTTTGTGTGGGCAGTGCTGTGTTGGTCACACTATCTTTCCCAGTCTGTTTTTTTATAAGTAAAGACTTGTAATTGGCTGTCAGTTTCTCTAACTATTTTTGTTCTGTTTTGTTTAGCTGTAAGTCTTCCATAATTCATAAATAAATAAATAAATAAACATAGACCTCCTCAAACACTAAAAATCTATACATATAAAATTCAAAGTCCTGACTGACTGACTGACTGATATATCAACGCACAGCTCAAACCGCTGATCCTAGAAACATGAAATTTGGAGGGTGTATTCTTTGTAAAGAGTAGGTATCCACTAAGAAAGGGTTTTTCGAAATTCCACCCCTAAGAGGGTGAAATGGGGTGTTGAATTTTCTGTGAAACTTTTTATTCTCTGAGTCGATTGACTTCAAAATTTGTGTACATGCTCTTCAATTAAAATTATGAGACACATGTATCACAGTTTTGCCAAAATCATCCCCCAATTTAAAATTCAATGTCCTGACTGGCTGCCTGATATATCAACACACAGTCCAAATCGCTGGTCCTAGAGACATGAAATTTGAAGGGTAGTATTCTTTGTGAAGAGTAGGTATCCGCTAAGAAAGGGTTTTTTGAAATTTCACCCCTAAGAGGGTGAAATGGGGTGTTGAATTTTCAGTGAAACTTTTTATTTTCTGAGTCGATTGGCTTGAAACTTGCCCGGGTGTGAGGACCTAGTGGCTTAATAATAACAGCCGCTCGGGTCGATCTTTAGGTTAAGCCGTGCTAGCCTAGGTTGGTCTGTGGATGGGTGACCACTCATTACATACCGAGTTTCTTCCGTGTATCGGAAATCACGTTAAGCCGTTGGCCCCGGTTGTCATTTGTAGATCTTTGACAGTCGTTAGGTAGTCAGTGGCTCAAAAAGTCTAACAACCAGTCTTACCAAGGGGTGTCGTATTACCCAGTACTAACTGGGCAGTGGAGGTCAGATAGGCAGTCGCTCCATGTTAAATACTGGTATTCAGTTGCATCCGGTTAGACTGGAAGCCGACTCCAATATAGTTGGGAAAAGGCTAGGCAGATGATGAGTCTATTGACTTGAAATTATGAGACACGTGTATTACAGTTTTTCCAAAATCATCCTCCAATATTAAATTCAAAGTCCTGACTGTATGACTGACATATCAACGATTCTACGCACAGCATAAACTGCTGTTCTTAAAGACATGAAATATGATGGCTGTACTCTTTGTAAATATTGGGTATCCACTATGAAAGAGTTTTTCGAAATTCCACCCCTAAGAGGGTGAAATGGGATGTATAAATGAATGATGAATTTTCTGTGAAACTGTTTGTTCTCCGAGTCATCTCTGAATTTAATATACATACATAGATTACTTATTATCCCAAAAGTTAGATCCTGTGGACAATTCCCGAACTCCACGCGGGCGAAGCCGCGGGCATAAGCTAGTGTTATTATAATAAGTCAGCCTCTTCTTATAATGAGGAGAAACGAGCACTTATCCCTGACTTAGTGCACTAAAGTCCACTTGCACCAAATCTTACTAAATGTGATTAACGTTGAGCATATCAAAAACATCTTTCCGTCCCTGCAACCGTCCCTCAAACAATTGACCGAAATAGAACGCTGGTTTAATTCATCATCACCATCATCATTTCAGCCGAAAAACGTCCACTGTTGGACATAGGCCTCCCCCAAAGCCTCCAAAGGGGGGGTTTTGCCATAACCGCCACTATTGGCAGGCGGGTTGACGATCGCAGTGCGGTTGTTACAAAAGCATCGAGAACGCTGCTGCCCATTCTCTGTAAGTGCCTAAGTTGCCTGTTACGATCTCTTTTGGTTTATATAGGTTTAATGATAAATGCATAATATGGTCTTCTGTGGTGCAAGCGGACCAAACGTTTGGTAACAGACTGTGTTTTTGTCACCGTTGGTCTGTGGTGTAATCTATGTAAATGTCGCCAATTCTGAACTATTTTACTGCTTCTGTTGCTCTCTGCTTACCTTTCATAAGCACGGGGTTGTAGATACCCTCTGGCGAAGTAGTTGATACCTAATACGGAGCCGATGCCCTTACATTCGATGCTCCGGAGTAGATTCTTGAATCCAACCAGGTACCTGGGAAAAATCAATTTGTAGATCAAGATCTTTGTTCTACAAACTGCTGGCCTCGCGAGGCCGATCGAGGAGAGAGGAAGTATGTGTCTCAGTAGTGGGAACCTTATAGGTTCATTACGTAGCGTAGCACCGTAAGACAACTGCACTGCACTCTGATAATGATCATTAAGTTTTTTTCTGTTGGAGGCAAAGTGTTGCCATACAACGTGGAAATGCCGCCAGTCTCTTGGGCACATTACCCGCTGACAGCGTTGAGGAAAGAAAGTAAGTAAGTATTTATTTGCATAAAATGTGGTATATACAGGATGTTATAAAAATGTTATAGAGCAGGACATATTGCGCCATAATAATAGCATGCAAAATCATTTTTTTTTCATAAGTTATGTACATTAAAATGAACAACATAGGTTCGTACCTATCTAACATAGATATCTATACATAAATCTCGGAGGAGGAGTTTTTTAATACACATTTATAGTTCATTGTTAGTTTAGTTTATTTAATGACTAGCGACCAGCGCTTCGCACAGGTAGGTAGCACTAATTTATAGCTGATGACTTCTGGTGGATGGAAGGGGGTGGCGGGGGTGCCGTGGTGGCGGGGGTGGACAGCACATCAGGCTTTATTTTGTTTCATGCATTATAAGATTGCGCTAAAGGTTAACACGCTCCTACTACAGTAGTGTAGAGTTGAGTTATTTGTATGTTTGAACGCACTTATCTCAGGAACGGAACTACCTTATTATGGGAAATAGTGAGGGAGAAACAGAGTCTGTATAAGTTATGATTATAAGTTTTAAGATTTATTTAAAGATTTATTTATTTATTTATTTACCACCAATTATAACACCATTACAGACTCGTCCAATACGATGCTATAAGACATACAATATGTTTAAAAACATACAATATAAACACACAAAATACAAAAACATACAAAATAGAATTACTTTCAAAATAAAATAAGTAAGATTACACCCAGTAAAAATAATAATACCTAAATTAATTGGGGTAGTTAGTCTGAACGGCCCACATCGAACGGACCACGGGCCGTTCAGCCGTAAGAAAAAAATGTCTACGTCCGAAAGGACCGGTGTCAAAATAAGTTTAAAGGGACAGTCGCATACAATAAAAAGCTTTTCGTTGGTCCAGTAAGCGTCAGTATAGAATACATCTCGTGTCTAAAGTACCAGGCTGTCATAAATAAGAAGGAGCTTCTAAAATTAATTTTGCTTTAATTCAAGAAAACTACTCACGCCTATAAAGTACCAGGCTTTTTACGTTTCCCAGCAAAATTTTTTGCGTAAAGTTACTTAGTTTGATGTACAGAATGCTTGGTTGACGGCTTGGTGAAGGGTCTGTTTACACCCCGTATACTACATTAATGACTTCTTCAGGATAGGGTGCAAATAAAATCATTTTTAACTTTTATTGAACATTTTAATATTGGAGGAGCTCGTGGCTAAGTAATAACAGCCGCTCGGGTCGATCTTTAGGTTAAGCCGTGCTTGCCTAGGTTTGTCTGTGAATGGGTGACCACCCATTAAATACCCAGTTTCCTGCATGCCTCGGAAAGCACGTTAAGCCGTTGGACCCGGGTGTCATTTGTAGATTTTTCACAGTCGTTGGCCCAAAAAGTCTGACAACCAGTCTTACCAAGGGGTATCGTATTACCCAGTACTAACTGGGTTGTGGAGGTCAGATAGGCAGTCGCTCCATGTAAAATACTGGTACTCAGCTACATCCGGTTGGACAGGAAGCCGACCCCAATATAGTTGGGAAAAGGCTAGGCAGTTTTTATTGCACATTTACAATATTGACAAAATGCTGATCAAAAAGCAAATGATAGTAAACGAGGAGTACCGAGATCTGTCATTGTGATTGCTGTTCAGTTACATTTCCGAGCACCAATAAAAGTTTGATATATTGAAGGAACATGACTGTATTTGTAGAGGTATACTTGAGTATAATATGTACTTGAAGCTGGACGAGGAAAAGGAGTTTGTAAAGGGGAAACCCGTGTAGATACGGACTTTCCTTCTGAAAGAAAAATTACATGAGTGCAACATATTACCGTATACGATAAAACCGTGACGATAGTCGTACATGACGCATTGAATTTTAGAAGCAATTCCTACTTCGTCACTTTTACTGTCTTACCGACTTGTGTGACAGTATCTTCCCTGATGATCGAAAGTTGAATGTGTCATATAATTTACGACTGGATTTTGTCATGATGGTGTTGATTTAATTTTTATTTACATGATTTAATTTCTTTATTTAATTTTTTTATTAACATGGTTTATTTTTATTGAAATGATAAATTAAAAATTTTGTTGTTGCTAATGTACCGAATTTTAATTGTATAATTGAATTTTATTTTGTTTTTGAACTGTATTCCGTATAATATTAATTTTCGATACAATGTAAGAATTGTTTGTGAAATAAATGAAATTAAATTACTTTGAGTAGGCTCAGACGTTTTTTTTTAAGAATCTTGGTATCTACTTGTTATCACTCCATACTTTTTAGACTTATATTACTAACTTTTTTAAAACAGTATTGTGGAAATTAATATGTTGCTCTGCTATTCTTTTCTAATTTATTTCGTTGCGGGATCCAAGGCACTTAATTTTTTTCTCTGGGACTTCGCCGAGATTCATCGTCTTGACGCTTTTCTGGTGGTCGCTCCTCTTGATTCTGACTTTCAGGAGTTGCAGTGGTTTGGAAATAGTGTGAAGTAGTTTAAGGCAGTACTTAAAAAAAGCCCCCTTGGAGTTTCTTCCCGATTCTTCTCCAGAGGAAACGACTAATCGGAATTTTGCAAGTGTGTGTCTAGCTTTTGAATTTTCATAAGTACCTATGTACACACGGCGACACATCAGACTATACATTTTCAGTATACTGAACTATAACTGGTTTTGTACAGCATGATTGTTCCTCGGTTGGTGCGTACGTATATAAAGAAAATATTTTGATTTTGAATCAAGCACGGTACATAAAGCTATTGTTTTCGTAGCGTTTTAAGATCTAAATTATGTAAGTTAGAACCATTGTGAACTCAAACTTCTCAATGTTCTTATGCATCCTCATTTTAGGTGGGATTGCGACCTCGGCTCATTTGGAGAATGTTTAGAAAACAAAGACATTTGCAACACTTTTGCACGTTGAATGGAATAACAAAACGATTACAATCCATATAAATATGGTCGTCGTTTGTAGAAATATTTCAACATTAACCAGACTGGATAAGAAGTTTATTATTATTGCAAAGTTTCAGTTTACAATGAAATAAAACTTTTAACTTTTGATGTAAGTTTTTTATCTTATTATATAGTGTTAGATAAGTTAAAGGGGAAATACAGGGTGTAAACGCACCCTTCACAAAGCCGTCAACTAAGCATTATGTACATCAAACTAAGTAACTTTACGCAAAAATTATTGCTTGGTAAACGACTTTTTTATTGGGGTGATGAATCACGTTTTACGGTAGGACTCAATTTCAAAACTCAAAACATTGTGCTGATAGATGTCGTGGAGGTATTTAAAGTAAAAACCTTACATTAAAAACATTTATTTAAAAAAAACTTGTTAAAAAGTTTGAACTTTGACCCCCAATATCTCCGTACCTAGCAGGTTCCCAAATATGGTCTAGAACAAAAAAAATATCGCACTGACGGGGGGGACAAGTGCCTTTCGGCTTCGTTAAGGGTCTTGTTACACCCTTTACAAAAGTCCGTGATAGACCTGTCGTACTGTATGGATCGGAATACTGGACTGTAAAGAAGATGAATGAAAAAAGATTGCATGATGCGGAGATGAGAATGTTGAGGTGGATGTGTGGTGTGACAAGAATGGATAAGGTTAACAAAAGTTCCGTCAGTTACAGAAAAGTTGAAAATGAATAAAAGAGTAATGAATATAAATATCGATGGATAGAGAGAGAGAGGGAGACCAAGGAAACGATATCATTTACTCAAAAAAAGTAAATGATAGCGTGTCGGTTGACTGAGGAGAATGGAAGAAAAAAACGTGTTTCCCGACCCCAAGTAACATGGGACAAGGACGGGAAGATGATGAATCAATCTATCAAAAACAAACTAGTAGTTTCACCTGCATTTGTATTTTATAATATTTTTTTTGTCACCGAGACGAGATCGTTTTTTAAATACAAAGGTAAGTGGCAAACCTTAAATGGCTACCAGGGGTGACCTGACAGTTAATTAATGACTTATTATTCTCCAGGACCACCAGACGGCCCTAATACGATGACGTAGTTGAAACTCAAGCTCGAACATTTTCGTATTTCAATATTGAACTATTTACAAGCACTTTTGAACTGTCTGTCTTTAGAAGTTGCTAGTTTGATAGTCATAAAACATTTTGATTGGCAGCTGAAAATTGAATATAGGTGTCACAAAGAGTAAAGTTGCTAACAACTATCAAATTAGACGGAACGGGATATTTACCGTGTTTATTGTTTTTTTTTGTTTGTAAATATCCCGTTTCTCTTGTTAATGATAATGTTACTGACCATGACAGTTTAGAAACTTATATTGCTAACAATTATTTGTGAAATGTGTGAAGTGTATTTTCGTAATAGAAAGTTCTTCAAACTTCGGAAAATTACGTTTTTCTTTTCATTGAATTAAAGAAAGAAAACATATTTATTTGGCACATACCACAAGTGCACACAACAAACAAATAAAAATAGTATAAAAAACTTAAATCTACACAATATAAAACTTAAAAATAAATAGAAAAAAAAGAGATACTTACGTTATTTGATGGTACTAATATTTTCATGTATAATCAACGCGGTATGTGACAATTATAATTATTAATGTGCAACATTTCAAAGTCAATGCCAAAATTATTTAGGTATTTGCTACAAAAGTCGAAGCATTTAATATAAGATTTTGTCATAGTATTGCCATGCAAGTTTTATACCTATCAATCAAGACGCTAATTTCAACAAAGTGATACTACTTAATTTTACCTTCTTATTTTTGATACATACGGGGTGTAAACAGACCCTTCACAAAGCCGTCAACCAAGCATTCTGTACATCAAACTAAGTAACTTTACGCAAAAAATTTTGCTGGGAAACGAAATTTTTTTTTTGGGGTCAAAAATCACATTTTAATGTAAAACTCAATATAATGCGCTCAAAACTTATTGCTGATGGATGCTTTGAATAGTAAACGGACCATGGAGGTAATTGGAGTAAAGTTAGAACCTTAAAAAGTAGTATTTAAAAAAAAACTTGTGAAAAAATTGGAACTTTGACCCCCAATATCTCCGTAACTAGAAGGTTCCCAGGTATGATCCACAGCAAAAAAATGATCACAATGACGAGGAGAACAAGTGCCTTTAGGCTTCGTTAAGGGTCTTTTTACACCCTTTATATCTTTCTCTTAGTTTAATAAGGGTTCTATTTCACCGAGACACCATGGCGACGTAGCCCAGCCACAGACCCAACAAAATGTATGGTTGGCTGTGCGCTCAAATGGATTACAGGTGAAGCGGTATACCTTTATTTTTTGGCAATGCGATTTCTGGCGCCACCGCATACCTCGGTGTTAAAGGGCCACCAACGCTGTACATATTACTACTAATATAAATGCGAAAGTTTGTGAAGATGCATGGATTTGTTACTATTTCACGCAAAAACTGAACTGACCGGATTTTTTGGCACAAATCGTGTGCCAAATTTTATCCAAATCAAAAGCTTCGCGTGCTTGGATTTCGGTCATTGACCCTAGTTATCGTACTATCGGAATAAAGTATCTTAATGTTTTAATCTAGACACATTCTATCTGTACACATTAAACGGTGGGTATAAGCAATCAATCCTTACTAATATTATAAATGCGAAAGTAAGTTTGTTTGTTACCTTTTCACGCCTAAACCACTGAACTGATCATCCTGAAATTTTGAATATACGTTGTTAGTAGTACAAAAACGGACATAGGCTGCCTTTTATCCCGAAAAAAAGTACTGTTCCCAAGGAAAATAACAATAACGTTCTGATGATATTAGATGGCGTCACGTGTCTTTCAAATCATGATTGAATTATATTGTTACTGCAGAGTATAACCCGAATTTATTGTCAAATTATAAATAAGCGCGAGCGAAGCCGCGAGCAAAAGCTAGTTACATATATTATCATATTCTTGTTGTTCAAGTGCCAATTTTTTTTCAATGTCTGATTGCATACGAGTACCATGACGACTGATCTAATAAAAGAACGGTGGAACTCCTCAGTCTGACTCAAACATATCCCGTATCATTTTCCGCAACTTAAGGAAAACTAGTAAGATTTACATGGCTATGAGTCACAGTGCATTAATTATTCGTATCTGAATTTCAGTGCGTGGTCATCCTGAAATTTATGACAATTATGCTTGGTTCAGACTGAATCATTTGTAATAGGCACTTAGTCACAGTTGTCTAGATGCACGTAGGACCGAGACCATGGTGTCATAGGATAATGTGTGACAAAATAGATGACAATCTTATGAAGTGATTGTGGGATGTACGAAGACGTAAGCAAGATTATGACACATTTATGCTAGAACAGATTATGGGACACAAGACGTTAATTAAATTGTGACACACGAGCTGTTGCCCGCCATTTCGTTTGCGTGGTAATATGTGGGATGGGGTACAGTCACGAGCATTAACCACTCGTATGCCGCCTATACAGACACAATTAAAAAGTCATTGTGTCTCGTGTAGATCTACGTTCCGGCACACGAAAGGTTAATAAGTAAACAGTTAGCAAAATTCATAAGCGATTTTCTCGTAAACTAACGGTTTGTACTATGAAGTAAGACCTATTTCGTAATAGTATGGCTTCCAAAATACTATGTTTATGAAAACGTAAAACGTTCATCAATACAGTAGGAGAAAATCACATCTAAAAGTTGGTGCGTGTATACATATTAATGCTCGTGACTGTACGTGTGGGGAAAAAAGTAGCGTATGTGCTGTTTCAGACTATAATCTATCTCTGTGCCAAATTTAAGCCAGATTGGTTCAGCTCGTCTAGCATGATTGAGTAACAAACATCTATCCATCCAAACTTTCGCATTTAAAATGGTAGTAAGATGGATGAGACTAACTGCCTCGTTGGTCTAGTGATCGCAAGCGCGACTGTTGAGCCTGAGGTCCCGGGTTCGATTTCCAGGTCGGGCAAAGTGTTATGGGGATTTTCCATCTAGAATCCCTCGGTAGCAGCGCTTTGTCACAGTTCTAACCTAACCGAACCTAATCCATTTGGTCGGTGTATCCTAGCAATAAAAAGGATAGTTACCGGACGCACCTAGGTATAGCTGGCAACAACTGGGTGTAACCTTACTTCGGGTTTTAGCCGAGATTGTAGGACATACACAAGCAGTAACACCTTTTACCCATAAACTATTAAGTAATATTTATGTATTTATAGTTAAGTTAAACCACAGGTTAAAAATAGACGATGTCAATACCATAAAGTTTATTAAGTGTGTGATTGGTAACTAATAAACGTTAGCGGCCAATGGGATAATCTTTGCTTTAGAATGTTAGTCAAAGACAAACAAAAATAAAGATAGATTGACCCCAACCCGTCGTGGGGCCAATCTATTTTTATCTCTGTGGTTAATAGGAAAGTATCAGTAAACGTGAAGGTTTTTTAGCCTTGTTGGTCTGGCAGTCGCAAGTGGTACTGCTGAGATTGAACATGAGATTATGGGTTCGATTCTCGGGTCGGGTAAAGTGTTATTGGGGTTTTTCCTTAATAATTTCTAATAAGCAGCTTCGAGACTGGATTTATGCCCGGTTGATGGTGATAGGTTGGACCCTTATTAAATGGGCCTGTAGCGGCACTACAAAAAGTACTACAGCCCCATCTATCCTATCTAACCTAACCTACCCTAGCCCATGTTAGGATCGACGCAACACGGTTTTATACTTAACAAGTTACATGAAATAGAAAAACCTAATTTTTTTCAATATATCACCTTAACCTAAGCTGATCCGAGCGGCTGTTATTATTTAGCTACGACCTCCTCATCCTCATGTAAGCGCACTATAAGATGGGCATACATACATAAATAAGAACAAGCACCGGAAACTTAGGGTCACGTATTGAATTCAGTCTAGACCTTAACTTAAGCTTAGCTGCCTTTCCACCGAAGCAGGAGGCTATTTCTCGTAATAAAAACGCTTATAATCTACTCAAAATCTCATTTCAGTGACGATCCAAAGTCAAAACTGTAAACAATTTACGTTTTCGACAGATGCCGACTGAGATTAGTTCGATTATTTTTAAAACGGGAATTGTCTCTCAGATATCTATGGTGTATTTTGGGTTAGCGCTGGTCGAAAAGATTTCAATGGAGGAAAGTTTTTAATATACGGGGTGTAAAAGGACTCTTCACGAAGCCGTCAACCAAGCATTATGTACATCAAACTAAATAACTTTACGCAAAAATTATTGCTGGGAAACGACTTTTTTTTTTTTGGGTGAAAAATCACGTTTTACGGTAGGACTCAATATAACGCACTCAAAACATTGTGCTGATGGATGGATTGAATTGTACGGGGGTCGTGGCGGTGTTTAAAGTAAAAATCAAACATTAGAAACATGTATTTAGAAAAAAACTTGCGAATAAGTTTTAACTTTCACCCCCAATATCTCCGTAACTAGAAGGTTCCCAGGTATGGTCTACAACAAAAAAATGATCGCAATGTCGGGGGGCCAAGTACCTTTCGGCTTCGATAAAGGTCTTGTTACACCCTTTATTCGAGTATAGTTTGGCCTAGCTTTATTGGATTTCATGTATGATTTCAACGCGATCAGCCGCGCGAATACACAAACGCCGCATTCTCATGTCAAAATATTTTCAGAAAATCGGCAGGGCTTGTCACAGTTTTTTTTCGGAAAACCACGGACACGGTTGGTATATTGTGAGGCAATGTGCGGTAGTGCAACCGTGTCCCTGTACAAGCTTCCGTAGTTAAATTAAACGAAAAACGTGAGTGGATAAGTGGACTCACGTGTTCGATTTCAAAGAACAAAATGTACACGACCGTCGTGTGTTCAGAAGTCAGTCACGTTAGAAGTTCGAAGACGTAGCCTTAGAATCAGAAGTCTGTTCGGGTAATACTAAATAGCACTGTTAAGGAAAACAACACGACACACAATGGGACCTGTCATTTATAATAGAATACCTCATGAGTTTAAGGTTTATTCTATAAACATTTTTAAATCTGAGGTAACTGCATTACTTTTAGGCAAATGTTATTACTCTGTAAAAACAAAAAACTTTCTAAATGATACGAATTTATCCAGATTATGATTGTTATAATAATTAATTGTTGACCATGTAAGACTTATGTATCTGACTCTATAATATTATTAATTGACTTCACTTTAATTTCTGTTAAGTTTTGTTGACATTATTTTGTTTGTATTGACATTTTAATTTATGTAATAATTTGAACGCCGTAAGGTAGACTGTAGCCGACCTCATTAATTAATGTACAAGATCTTATACCTGTACCTACATTCTAAGCAAATAAAGTTTTGATTCTGATTCTGATTCTGACATCGTCATTTATTTAGAGAAAGGTTCTGTCACTTAGCTTGAAGGATGCGTTGACTCAGAATAAAAGTATTTAAGAAGACTGCTAAGCCAAATATTGGCGTAAAACTAAAATATTTCTGATGAGTCAGTTGTGACTCACTCAAAAGGTCTAACTGCGGTTAGGGTTTACATTAGATCTTGTAATACTGACTCCAATAAGATGTAAGAGATACTTTTGAGGAACAATCAGAAGAAATGTCGTAGAAAAAATGTGATCTCATATATTTCATGACGTCATTACATAAAGCTGCGTCAATGCTAGGCGAGCCGAACACGAGCGGAGCACAAGCCGAGCACGAATTCCCTTGGCGGGAGTGCTCGGTCGAGGCTTCTAAGTCCGTCTACGCTAAGCGAATTCGTGCTCCGATCGTGTTCGGCTCGCCTAACGTAGACGCAGCTTTACATTTGTACCGACAGAACCAGTTAGGTCTTACTAGAAACTTACGATTTTATTCGTGTTGTTCTGTCTATTGTTAGTTTATATAAATGTATTTGACTTACATCAATTCACATGCATACAATCTAGTAATAAAAAATTAATAAAAAGCCTGGATTTGTAGTAATAAAAACATTCTGTCTTATGCGCTGCTTGGTCTCAGGCGAAAATGGAACTCATTTTGATGGCAATTAATTTAAAAAAAAACTACTTCCAAGATGGGTTGAACAATACTATCATTAACTCTAGAAACGGGTTACTTACCACGTTTACTGTTTGGTTTGAGTTCCCGATGTGCAAAAAACGAACAAGAAAGAGGGTAGACCGATTTGTCTGCTTATAAACACCCACCCCCAATAACCCCAGTACTTACTCAGTACTACACCGAAAACCCGTTTGGGTTCGAACGGGTTCTGCATGCCTTAATAGGCAAGAGGTCAGGGGTATCACACTGACTAACCACGCAATCAGTCAATAAATCACACATCCATTAATTAATACACGGTGGTCGTGTTTTGGATTCTTACAACAATCATTTTCACGGCGCTATTAATGCGTGACACATTCTAATATTGTACTGTCTGAATGTTTTTGGAAGTAATTAAATGGACTTTTGGCATCCTGTGGTTTGATAATATTATGATTCAATTGGAGGTTCTAATAGTTATATTTATGCCGTTGTACTGTAGGATTTCCGCTTAAAGAAGGGGCACGGTCTATACAAAATAAAACCACGTCCTACAGCAAAGAAAAGTATCTCAAAAAATGATAAAAATGGGTATAAAAAGATGGCATACTTCCAAACTCCATCCTTACAGTCTAACATATAAAAAAATGATATGAAAATTCGTTGATTGGCAGTAATATCTACAATGAGTATATTACAATACTGATAAATACTTGGCTATCTTGACTTGACTTCAATAATTGAGTTCCATTATTGAACAACTGAGGTTTTTTTCACTTGTTCCACCACGGAACATCGAACTAGTGTGAATTATAACTTGATTATTAAGTAATAGGTTCCTCTTTAAAATACCCCCTACTGTCAATAGAGCTTGATCACAAGTCAGGATAGTTGCTAAAACTAAACTTTTTTTTTATCGAGGTTAAACATCAACAAAAGAAACAATAACAGTATGTAGAGTTGGGATTTACCATAGTCTACCCCACTCTGTCTTAGTCTACTCTATTCTATTTAACAATGCTAATGATCACACAATCAAGTTACAATTCTGTATATTCATTGTACCTCAGAAAGAATTTTCCCTGCAATTTTTTATAAAGGGTGTAAAAAGACCCTTAACGAAAACGAAAACCACATATTCTGCTCATCATTGGGATCATTTTTTTCTTGTAGACAATACCTGGGAAACCACAGGTTCTGGAGATATTGAAGGTCAAAGTTCCAATTTTTTCACAAGTTAAAAAAAAAAAAAACAATTTTTAAGATTTTAACTTTACTTTAATTAACTCCATGACCCATAAACTATTCAAAGCATCCATCAGCACTAAGTTTTGAGTGCGTAACATTGAGTTTTACCGTGAAACGTGATTTTTCACACCAAAAAAAAAAGTCGTTTCCCAGCAATCATTTTTGCGTAAAGTTACTTAGTTTGATGTACAGAATGCTTGGTTGACGGCTTCGTGAAGGGTCCCTTTACACCCTGTATGTTAGACTGTAAGTATGGAGTTTGTAAGTATGCCATCTTTTTATACCCATTTTTATCTTTCTTTTGAGATACTTCTCTTTGCTGTAGGACATGGGTGAATTTTGATCCTTCTTCTTTCACTATATTATTCATGGATGTAGTCCTCTTCACCTTAAATGATGACAGTGATCTAGACAAATTATTTATTAGTTAACCGACTTCTCTAAAATAGGTACGCCAACAGCATATACTTGGTAGATTCAAGAGCAAAGTTAACAGGTATTTATACCGGAATATAATATTATGTCGGATCCGGTCCTCAGTCATCACCTTCCTGCCCTTGTCCCATTCTTACGGACGTAAAATAAGTCGGAAGCGCGCCATTGCTAACATCACGCGACCTACCAGTGTACCCACACCTAAAACTTCTACACAGTCGTGATGTTTCGAGCTCGCAGCAACGATGAAATGCAGTGTCTGATGGCAGCTGAGTTATATGTTCCGGAACTTCATTGTGCCCAGTGTTTTGTGTTAAATTGTAATTTCAAGTAATTTGTTAGTTTAATAAAAGCAGTGTTTCCTGGGTGTTAGCATTGCGTTATTGTTGCATTGAGTCTAACGGAATAATTCCTGACTCAGATACTTGGAAAGAGAGTTTCTGCAATCAGCCTTAGGGGGCGACCATTAATTACGTGAGGCGTTTAGGGGGAAGAGGGCATCGAGCCGAATCTCACCCAATCTCACGAGGGAGAGAGGGGGTGTCTCGGCAAATATCACGTATTTTTTTTTGCACAGATTGACGTATAATTACAATCTTAATCACGAATTATGATAAATCTCACGTGAGATCAAGGGGGTTGAGTATGATAAGTCAAATCTCGCGACATCCCACCAAGGGGGCGATTTTTCGACCCCCCTTGGGGTCGAAAAATCGCCAAAATTGCCTCACGTTATTAATGGACGCCCCCTTTATCTTACTTTAATTGTTGTTTTTTCCGTAGCGATGACATCAGTTTACACATTCCAATGCAACCGGGATGTGAGGAATCATTTCTTTTCAGAATCCTCTGGACGACCTTGAGGACGAATCTCGTACTTACGTCAGTATGGGTTTTATCCAAAAATGTATCTGAATCTTTCATTCGGCCTTGGGAGACCTTGCACAAACACATCCTTTTGCATACACATGGACTTTTATTGAGATTTATGTAGATTATGAATAAATTGAATCACTTGCGAGAAACTTGGAGGAGCTCGTGGCTAAATAATAACAGCCGCTCGGGTCTATCTTCAGTTTGCCTAGGTTGGTCCGTAGACCACCCATAAAATACCGTTGATCCCGGCTGTCAATTGAATATCTTTGACAGTCGTCAATTAGTCAGTGGCTCGAAAGTCTGACAACCAGTCTTACCAAGGGGCATCGTATTGCCCAGTACTAACTGGGTTGTGAAGGTCAGATAGGCATTCACTCTATGTAAAATACTGATATTCAAGTGCATCCGGTTAGACTGGAAGCCGACACCAATTTAATTAGGTAAAGGCTAGGCAGTGAGAAAGACGCAAAAATTATAGCTGGGAAAAGACTCGAGTTTTTTGGGGTGAAAAATCATGTTTTACTCAAAACATTGTGCTGATGGATCCATTGAATAGTACAGGTGTTGGTAGGAAGGTATTTAAAGTTAAGTTATAACATTAACTTGTGAGATAGTTGAAACTTGACCCCCAATATCTCCGTAACTAGACGGTTTCCAGGTATGTTCCAGAACAAAAATTATCACAATGACGGGAAGAACAAGTACCTTTTGGCTTCGTTAAGAATATTGTTACACCCATTATGTCAATATCCCAGACCCTCGATAACACGGACATAGTGAGAAGGCTCAAAAGGACTAAGCCTTTTGAGTTAGTGTAGTGTAATCCATGTGTGACTTTAGTACCTTACTATTTATATGGACACAAGAACTAAGTGACTTCTCCTTAACAAACGCTAAGTAAACGCAATGGACGTGCTCTTAGATATAATTTTACTTTTAGCAAATTAAGTTTGATCAAAATTGCTCATCAATCTGGCCTAATAAGGTTACTTATTAGGCTAGATTGTAATATAATAAACAAATATAAAAAAATAAGTCAATATCTGACGTACGTAATCCGGTATGCAATCTCTTTTTTGTTTACACAAATCCATAACAAAGTCAGTTACTCAACGAAGGCAAATAAAGTTTTGGCCACATTTTCAAAGGACGAATTCCAAAGGTCTTTTTGGGGCAACATCCGGCCATATTTATGTACACACACCTACTGTATCATTCCGTTTGTGGTTCAAGCAATTAACATGTTGTAATCCCTTAGTCATCTCACCGCACGACTCCTAGTTATACGTACCTACATGTAAATAAGTGGCACGTGTGATACGTCCTCATACATATGTTTGTGGTTTCTTTAAAAGTAGGTGTCTGTCGGATCGGCCTTGTCTTAAGTCCGTGTGACTGTGAGTCAGCCTTTTGCGGGAAATACCTCGGGTGGTCGAGGGCTGTCAGTTCATAACTTAACATAATAACACGCCTGCAAGTCCCGAAAGCAGAAATGCTCCTAAGATGCTCATTAGATTCTTTTTTACTGATTGTTTGTGAATATGTGAACATTGTAGGCTTTGTAGATTTCCAGCTGCTTGTTACTTTTGTATTTTTTTTTACATCTTTTGTAGTAAACAACGACTTATTGTCGGGCCTACGCTGTCCCCCCATACTTAAGTACAAATGCTGTAACCATGATAATATTGAAATATCAAATGATTTGAAACGAGTAACCATGGAGTTTCTTGCCGGTTCTTCTCCATAGGAAACGACCAACCAGAACCTAAACTAAAACTTTCTAGTCTTATCATTCTTCACACAGTCTCCAATGTTTCTTTGGTCTTGCTCTACTCTTATAGCAATCCACATTCATACTCAAAACTATTCCTACGACATTTTCCTCGTTCTCGTGAGTGTTATGTTTTAACTCACTTCGATTAGGTCATAAGTGGATAGACATACACTCATCATCACACACATTTACACACACCTACACCGTGGAGACACACCCACGCACACACTACAAAATTAATTCGAGTCACTCTCTGACAATATTTTTTTTTTTCTGCGTACTTCGTTATTGGAGTAATGTTTAGTATGATAATTTCATGATTATTTATTGTCAGCTGTGTAGCTACCTTTTATAAAGTAAATAAAGTCAAAAGTATTCGTTTTTTGTAATATAATTTGAATATATCGGCTGTAGAGTTATTCAGTAACATCATCTGCCGAGCCTTTTTCCAACTATGTTAGGGTCGGCTTCCAGTCTAACCGAATGCAGCTGAATACCAGTATTTTACATGGAGCGACTGCCTATCTGACCTCCACAACCCAGTTAGTTTAGTTAGTAGATAACACGATATCCCTTGGTAAGACCGGTTGTAAGACTTTTTGGGCCACTGACCACCTGTAACGACTGCCAAAGATCTACGGGACCAACGGCTTAACGTGCTTTCCGAGGCAAAGAGGAAACTCGGATGTAATGGGTGGTCACCCATCCACAGACCAACCTAAGCAAGCGCGGCTTAACCTAAAGATCGATCCGAGCGGCTGTTATTATTTAGCCACGACCTCCTCGATAGTTAATCAGAAACAACCCCTTTAAAAATTACTTAAGTACTTACGGCTATTGAATTATTGTGAGTAACAATTATGTGAGGTGGTACTTAGCCTTATTATATTATTAAATCATCGGTAAAACAGTCTCGCGCTTATTAATACAACATAGTTATTTTAAAATAGTGACGCGTTATGTTTTTCAAGGATTTCTTAGAAGTGAAAATCTAGAGGACACTTGAATTATAAATTGGCTACTCGACTATCCGCAATGACAGGAAGTACTTAAGTACTTAGACTAAATTTCCTCGGCCATTGAAATTAGACCGGATGTGAAAATAAATTGTCTCATTTATGGCTAGGTGTGTGTTTCTTCATTCATTCATTGTTAGGTGCGTGTTTCTTCATTAATTCATGGTTAGGTGCGTGTTTCTTCATTAATTCATGGTTAGGTGCGTGTTTCTTCATTCATTCATGAGGCGGCTTTGTTTTAGTTTTCTCTTATAGGCCATTATTATTTTGGTATACACTTTTTGTTTGGTTATTTTTTTTGTGCAAATTGAAAGAAGATTCTGATATCTCTAATTTTACAATAACTTTAGACAGCCCTGTGCATATTGTAAGGAGATCATAATCAATGATTCACACGTCGAAGGCGCTCACGCGCATACCGTTTTAAAAAAAAACATAACAGCTATTTAGGTGCTTTTTTTGCAGTATATTTTTGTCACAAAGATTCTTGTAGGTAAACGGTGTCTAAAACCTGTTGTAATATTAGGAGGTTCTCTCTCTCTGGACCCTGTTCCCGATACTGGTGGGCTACAATTTATATTTATTACTAGCTTTTGCCCGCGGCCTCACTCGCGTTCATTTAGAATTTGACAACATAGCGGTGTGAAATATACGTCACGACCTATTCTCATATCTACCAAATATACTTACAAAAAATATCATAAAAATCGGTCGAGTCGTTTTGGAGGAGTGCGACCACAAACACCGTGACAAAAGATTTTTATGTATAAGATATTATACAATTTATATATATTATAAATATTGTTTGTTTTAAAGGAATATTTTTATAATTGTATGAAAGTAACGAAATAAAAAAAGGGAAAAATGTAATTCTTAATTTTTTTAGTGGTTTTCTTTTTGTGTTATTTTATTTGCGAATCAAATAAATACTTTTCTTTCTGTTTCTCATACTCCTAAAATATTTTGTCAACCAAGGCTCTATAAATGAACATCCAAAAAACTTCAAATTAGTAATCTATTTCATCACAGTAAGAGCCATATCGGATTAATCTTACCTCCATATAGTGCTGCTATCAGTGTCCTTGATCTCCTTCGTGAGATGGCTCAGCAATGCAGCATTAGCCTGAGTGTACCACTCCACAGCTTCTGTCATTGATGTCCCGTTTGCGTTTATACTTGCTCTGTGGGCAAAAAAAAACTTTTTTACTTTTTGATGATCTGATCTCGTTTGCGGGGCGAACATGGCCAGATATCGCACAGGACAAAGAGGTTTGGAAGGAGAAAGGGGAGGCCTTTGCTCAGCAGTGGGACACTCAAACAGGCTAAAAAAAAAAAAAAAAAATGAAGGATCTGGCTAAGCAAGAGTTCTTGGCGTAGATTGCCAGGTTAGACAAAGTAATTTTGGGTTTTCCATCAAGAATTGCATCAGTCCCGGATGACTGTAATCATCTCAAATCATCAATATAATCCTCTAAGGCCATTGAATGACTATTTCATGAAAGAGTCATTGTTGGGAATCGCACCCAACAAAAACGCAGACGGCGCGCGCCGGCGACGTGACACACAGCTGGCACGCGCAGGCGACGTGCGTGAACGACCTACGCGTCATCGCCATCAGCGAGCGAGCTGCCTGTATGTTGGGTGCGATTCCCAACAGTCACGTCGCCGGCACGCGCCTTCTGCGTTTGTGTTGGGTGCGATTCCCAACAGTCATGTCGCCGGCGCGCGCCGTCCGCGTTTGTGGCTACGATTCCCAACAATGACTCTTTCATGAAGTAGTCATTCAATGACCGCGAATCATATTTTAATCAACGTACGACCTGACCTGTAAATGGCAAAAAACGTAAGACAATTTTAGTTTCACGGACTACATGTGCATCCTCCTTCCTCCGTCCTTGCAGGTAGATTGTTGGTTCCAATCAGCCATATATCGTACGTGCCCATCAAAAACCGATATTGCTTCGATTTACGAATCATATCTGCAATAGGGCATGCGAAAACCGGTTTCGGTCCCATCCGGGTTTCCCATACCCTAATCTGCAATGTCTCTCATTTTGACAGTACAATATTCATTGCTTTATTTACGCTGTCAAGCAGACAATTTTTTAAAGAAATGAAACAATGTTTTATGACCTCCTCCCAGATTTATTTAAAATAATCATACGTTTACGCGCTAACCTCTCCTCTCTCCTCTTAATATTATGTTTTTATTTAAGTATATATTAATATTTACTTTTATGTGTATTTATATATAATATTTTAGGTTAAGTTAGGTAAGGCACATACACACATTATTCTCTTCCTTTTCTCACACACTGTTGTCTACATTTCTTTTTCATTTCTCCTTTTGCAGGTCTGCTGGCAGAAATTTCTTAAGAAATAAGCAGTACCTATGTACTCATATATTATAATGTTATTTTCCTGTGTTGTCTACTGTGTGTACATAAATAAATAACCATCAGTATCCAAACTCAAGTTCGAATTAAATCCTTTCGAACTCTCAATCATGTCAAGTTTCCAGGTCATATTAATAACTTAGTTTTAAAAACCGGTTAGGTAACGGTAGGACCAGTTAGCTTACGGATGGGTCATCGTCTCCAATGTTTGTTTTTGCTGTGACTGTACCTCTTTATTCTCAGAAAGTTATCATCTTCATGCCCTTGTCCCATTCAACTTGGGGTCGACGCAACACGTTTTCTTCTTCCATTCTCCCCTGTCGGCCGTCACGGCATCATTTACGCCTTTCTCTTTCACAACATTCCTCATACCATATATCTGTAGCGGCACTACAAAGAGTACTACAGCAGCATAAAACAAAAAGTACTACAGCGCCATCTATGACACAGAAGATGAACTAAACATCGAAATACACCTATATCTTACATCGCGCAAGTAAAGTTATCCGCGACTTAAGATGTATAGGAGAATACGACAACAATTGCCGGGCAGTAGCACACCAGACATAACACCCGTCTGGTCGGAGGATCCTCCCTTTTCTATGGGGGATGAAGAACTTTACACCCTATTCTCCATACCCCCAAACATCCACTTTATCTTTGGCCTTCCTCTCCCTCTCCATCCATCATTTTGTCTACAAAAAGTAAAAATAGCATCGATATCCGAGAAGTTTTGTAGTCAACTTTTTTTCTTATGTCATCTAAGTAACCGGTCGGAAACCGCAGCTTATCTAGTAGTGAAGCAAAATTAGAATACCAGCTTGTTTCTTGGAAATAAGCAGAAGAGGAAACGGAGTAACAATTAAACGGCATTATGTCATTGGAAAGATTTTATTCCTTGAAACCGGTACAGTATCGGCAGTTCTTATTTACGATTAGTCACTGCTTCTAATGTTTACTTTTGTAAAAAGCCACCGCCGAGGCTGGTCCAGGAAGAGGTGGCGAGACGATCAGGACGCGTATCGCGAGGGTTGCTTAGAGGAGGCATGAGAAAAGAGCACATGGTACAAATTGGGGGAGGCCGTTGGACAGCAGTGGGACAGTACAGGCTATTTAAAAAACAGTCGGTATCGTATCGGTAGATCTTCCTATCGATACCAATGTTTATTTATGTAATGACTGTGACAGTGTGCCTCCGCATTCACAGTCAGTAAAAGCATCGATTTCTGAGATTTTTTGTGTTTTTTCAACAGTTCTGAAACTGCAGTTTATCTTGATTCCCAATTAAATTGAAAAACCAGTTTGTTTCTTGTAAATAAGTAGAAGAGGATATAGGATTACCCAATAAAACAGTATTAAATAATCGGAAAAATCAGGCAGGTCTTGTCAACGATTGGTCACGACATCCGATGTTTACATTTTACATATTTACCTTCTGTACAGTCATAGCAAACACACACATATTATATATATTTACACACAGAAAGTAAAAATAAAAATAGCATCGATTTCCGCGAAGTTACGTTGCCTACTTTTTTGTTTTGTGGTCACCCATCTAAGTGTCGGTCTGAAACCGCACCCTATCAGGAAGTGCAACATATTTGGAATACCAGTCGATTGGGAATATCTGATTTCTAAGAAACTAACTGGTATTCCAAATATGCTGCACATCTAGATAACCTATGGTTTCAGACCTGTTAATTAAATGAGTCAACAAACCACAGAACTTCTCAGAAATCGATTCTATTTTTATTTTTACTTTCTGTGAACGATGAGGCACTGTCACAGCCAAAATAAACATTGATAGAGATGACCAATCCGCAAGCTAACCGGCCTACCGTTACTTAATCGATTTTAAACTCGAGACTACTAGTCTAAACTCAAACTCAAAGTATTTATTTCCATTAGCCCATAACAGGCACTTTTGAATGTCAGAAAAACAAAGAAGGCGAAGCTACAGTCCCAGACACAAGGCATAATAACTTGGGAAAGTATTGTTGTTGCCCATTCCAAAGCGTAGATCTCTATGGAGAAGAATGGGCAAAAAACTCCATGGACACTCTTTTCAATCAAACTATTTTACAAAATCTTGGTTACATCATTCATGTTGAGATAATACATATATGTGAGAACGATGTAGAAAGACGTGCACATTAAGAGCGTCCAGAGTAAAAGGTTAGATCAACAATCTAACCGGATGCAGCTGAATACCAGCATTTTACATGGAGCGACTGCCTATCTGACCTCCACAACCCAGTAAGTACTGGGTAATCATTCGAAAAATCTGGTTGTCAGACTTTCAAGCCACTGACTACCTGGACGACTGTAACCGGTTTTTAAGGCTTAAGTTATTAAAATGACTTGGAAACACGGAGAAAACTAAACATGAGAATACAAACAAATAATTCTAAGCTAGAGTGTTAGTTTGAACGAATTATAATTAATTTATTATTGTTGTTCTTGATGTGAGATGAAGTCTTTGATACAATGAGATGGGCTCAAGTCGATTCCGCGTAATTAAGACAGTGTGGTTACATAACATAACATCACGCCTGTAATGTCCGAAGGGTGAGGCAGAGGTTGTAATTGTACACTCACATTGCGCCAGTTATGTTTTCAGACTTCGTGGCTGCGACTGATGGAAAAATCCAATATCACTTTGCCCGACCCAGGAATCGAACCCAGGACTCATGCTCAGCAGTCGCCTGTTACTCTAATAAAATTATCTAAGAAAGATCGTTTACATTGCGAATATAAAAATCAATCATTTAACGTAAGAAAATGACGAAAATGAGAACTGTGAGAGTTCTAATTATAGCATTGAACATATTATCGCAATTCAGCATCACATGTTGTTCAAAGCCCTGTTTACTGGAGCGTTGAACTACTAAATCAATACACTGAAGCCAGCATCAGTATTCAACTCAACGCACGAGGGCGTAAATCACTCTCTAAATTAAGTGTTGACAAACATTTGTCTAACAAACATTTGGGCCAACTTACAACAGCCAACATTGCGCCAATCAAGTGTTTAGGAAAACAGATTAAACTGATTTGTAGATGTAATCTCAAAGACTGGATTGCGTGTGTATTTTTAGCCAATATTTTTTTTTTTTTTTTGAGTACGTTGCCCCACTCTAGGAATTTCTTCTGAATCGTGGGTGCGTTTAGAAACATTAAAACTCACATACACAATCAGCCAGACCTGGAACAACTACCTGTAGGTCATACAAATATTTGTTCCGTGCGGGAATCGAACCCGCGACACGCAGCGCAGCAGTCAATCGCTCAGCCACTGCGTCAACCGCGCCGTCGAAATACTAATTAAATACAATTTACACTAGTCTTTATTAATAATTAATAATTAATACGCTATTTACTATGATAGAGGAGCTCGTGGCTAAATAATAACAGCCCCTCGGGTCGACCTTCAGGTTAAGCCGCGCTTGTCTAGGTTGGTCCGTGGATGGTTGACCACCTATTTTATACTAAGTTTCCTCGGTGCCTCGGAAAGCATGTTAAGCCGTTGGTCTCGGCTATGATTTGTAGCTCTTTGACAGTGGTTACAGGAAGTCAGTGGCCCGAAAGTCTGGCAACCAGTCTTACCAAGGGGTATCGTATTACCCAGTACTAATAGGGTTGTGGAGGTCAGATGCTGTCGCTCCATGTAAAATACTGGTAATCAGCTGCATCCGGTTAGACTGGAAGCCGACCCCAACATAGTTGGGAAAAGGCTAGACAGATGATGATCCTCCTCAAGGTCCATCCATCGCTTCTTTGACATAAGCGTCATCAGCTCCCTCAAAGATTACGTCAATCCTATTACAAGTCGTTGTAGTAATATGAAAAGCTTTTTTTTAAGGATGGGAAATCATCAAATAATTCCTCCCGCTCTGGGTGGAGTGGGAGGGAGTGTCAGACTTTTACTGACTAAAACCCATCCATGTTCCTTCTTTGCCCTTTGTGTTCCAGGGCCGCGGTATCTCTTTCGAACAGTCCGGAGCAATATGAAAAGCTTTAAAAGCTTTTGGTACTTATCTAGGTCGGCTGTTAGATGCATGAATCAATCAGCTGACTTGGTACAGACGCCAGCACACCAGGCTACTACAATCTGTCAAATTTCTTTAATAGATTTCCAACTTTTTCCAAAAAAATTCCAAGTTTGATTGGAAAAAATTGACAGTTTCGGTAGCTTGATGTGCTTGCGTCTGTACATTCTTTAGATATTTCACAATAATGACGAATTAATACCTCGATATGAAGTCCCGAAACGAGTTCAAGAAAAAAATCCCCGGGAAAGTGTACACAATTAGAAGCAATATTCCCCGTTATTCCCTTGAACTACGCTCGGGGAATATTTTGACTTTAATGATTCATCATTTATTTATGAAACCTTAACTTCTTGACCAACAGTCATCCTGAACATCATGACACAATCTTAGATCAGTAGTTCCGTAATAAAGTGTAACACAAAAAAGTGATTATTTTAGATACGATTTTATTCTGTAGTGTCGTGATTGCTTGAAGTTAGAACTGTCAAAAGTTAGAACTCTTAGCTTTGTTTTCTTTGACGGTTCTTAATTCGTTCAAATTCTTGTCTATTGCATAGAGAAGGTTGCATATGTATGGAAGGGTTGATTTATTTTATAACCGACAAAAAAATCTGGTCTTAGTTTGTTATAGCAAGTATTTGTCAATAAAAAATCCAACGTTGCTTAGCAGTGGGTTCTTGAGGACGTGGCGCGGTCAAGACAAGATCGTGAGGAAACTGACATAACCTAGAACAAAACAATTCGGAGACCTGTGACATCTAGCCACAAGCAATAAGCCCGCAAGGTGGACTGCAGCACAACCCTCTCAAACAGGATCTTGGTCCCACCAGTGGGAACATTATTGGCTGATTATGTTATCATATACATCACTATGAATCACTGAGTGCTTGGCCTTTACGTAAGAACGCGGATTCCGTTCTCGCATGTTTCATTTCTCGCTGTACTCGCTGTAAGTAATCATCTCCCAAGCCTATACTAATTATTTTGGGGTCGGCTTCCAGTCTAACCATAAGTATTTTACATGGAGCCTATCCGACCTCCACAACCCAGTTAGTTCTGGATAATACGATACCCCTTGGTAAGACTGGTTGTCAGACTTTCGGCCCATTGACTACCTGTAACTACTATCAAAGATCTACAAATGACAGCCGGGACCAACGGCTTAACGTGCTTTCCGAGGCACGGAGGAAACTTAGTACGTAATGGGTGATCAACCATCCAGGGATCAACCTAGGTAAGCACGGCTTAGCCTAAAGAGAAAATATTGATGACCACACCAATTTATCTTCGTTCTTTTATAACCGCAGACATAGTTCTCACGGAATGATTCATTTCGTATGGTGTTCGCCATCGTAATAGTATGAGTTCGTGACTCATGTCAATTAAAACTAATAAAAACACTGGTCGCGTGTCAAATATTATCCTGCAAAAGTTTAAGAAGATGATTCACTGACTTTTAAGTTCTAAAGCAACTGTTTTACCTCAATAATGAAAGAATGTTTGCAACTGCAACAGACCTCAGACATATTTCTTAGAAACATCATTTCAAAAAAATTTTTATCATTAATCGTTGATTATGATACCGCGATCGGTGGAGACGAACCTGATTACTGCTGGTTGGCGGTTCCAATCCAATATTTATTCAGATTATTTAATTCCAATCAATAACTATTTCATAAAAAACTCATTCAATGGGGTTAAATGAACTTATGGGCCTTATTGATGATTTTAATGATTATATTTCTGTAACTACATACGTTATAAACAAAAAAAGGAAAGGAAAGCTAGAGTGAAAGAGCATTACCTTTCCTCTCAATTATGATTTATTATATATTTTTATTAGTTTATATATTATCTCAATATTATGTATTTATTTAAGTATATATTAATATTTACTTATATGTGTATTTATATAAATAATATTTTAAGTTAAGTTAGGTAAGGCACATAAACACGTTATTCTCTTCCTTTTCTCACTCACTATTGTCTACATTTCTTTTTCATTTCTCCTTTTGCAGGTCTGCTGGCAGAAATTTCTTAAGAAATAAGCAGTACCTATGTACTCATATATTATAATGTTATTTTCCTGTGGTACCTACTGTGTGTACATAAATAGTAAAATAAATAAAGGCCCTTATGATACAGAAAGAAACTGTAAACCAACAATTTTAATGGTGAAAGAATTATAATATTCTTTCCATGTTTATCTAAAATATTACTACATTATCATTATGTAAAAAGCATGGATTAATAATATTACGTTATATTAGTAATTTAGTTTTTCTGCTTTTTATCCTTGTCCGGTGAATCATCTAAAGTGTAAATTATATTTCTTACACAATTTATTTTAAAAATTGTTGACATTCCTTTGTGATGAATATATACACTTCTTACCAAGTTTTTTTCCGTTTTTAAATAAAACTTATTATTTTCCTCTATATAAATCGTATAATTAAGAACTATATTTATGTAACTATTTATTTTGTCGCTCTCACGGTATGTGTCACTCAATTGTAATATTTTACACTAGCGACCCGCCCCGGCTTCGCACGGGTGGACATTTATTTTTTAAGCTCTCTGAAAAATATCTTTTTAATGGATTGTCCGATTGGAATAAAATAAAAAGTAATTTATTTTTTAGCTATTGAAACAATCTTGCTCAATAAATAGTTTATTTGGATAAGGATTAGTATTTGACGATAATATGATCAATAAACATAGGCTAATAATTTTAATTACTTTTATTCTATGGAAAAGTGGTTATAATGGCTAAAATAGAAATGTTTGGTTTATACTATCGCGGACTTTTTTGTAGGCATTATTGAGTTCTACAACTTTTCTATAGAAGTCAACCATACATCTCTAACCATTTAGGCAGCGTTCGCGAGAATCGTTAACGTACGGCAGTTTTTTCGACGCCTTACTCCACAATTTTCACTACCACGAAAAATCCTATCTATTTTCCGGGATAAAATATAGCCTATACGGATTCGGAAGAATCCCTCTAAGTAATGGTAAAAGAAATTTTGAAATCGGTCCAGTAGTTTTTGAGCCTATTCAATACAAACATACAAAAATACAAAGGTTTCCTCTTTATAATATTAGTATAGATACATACTTACATGACATCACAACGGTAATCACCGAAGGGTTAGGCAGAGGTGTACCTATTTAATTTAGTATAACCTCATTTTGCCAGTTATTTTAAAGTAAGCCAGCGTTCGGAGCAAGAAAGAAGGGGAATCCTTAATTAGAGACTTTAAATTAAACATTCTGGACGTTGGGCTAATCCAAACTATTTTAGTAAACCCTACATCAGCGATTGCAAAGAGGTTGTGTGACTTGGTGAAGATGCCATGTCCATGGAGTTTCTTGCCCATTCTTCTCCACGAGATCTAGTATTTTCGAATGGGCAACTACCGTCCATTCACAGTTATTAAGCCTGTGGCGGGACTGTAGGTAGCTTATTTTTGACTATGCAGAAGTGCCTGTCACGGGTCTTTTTGAAATAAATGCTTTGAGTTTGAGTTGGAGTTTGATGTCTAGTCAATGATTGTCCTTCTAATAGGTACATAGTAAGTAAATATTCCACATTTGTAAATAGTTAATAAGCTACGATGGGGTTGGCATATCCGTATAGATAAAAACCCCCTTTTTGTTACAAAGAATTTAAAAAAAAGTAAGCCAGTTATGAAAGAAAGAAAAAATATTTATTTGTCGCAGGGACATGACGTGCGTCATACAAAATGACAAAAAAATACAATAAATATACAACGCATAACAAATATTTACAAATTCAATAGGATGGGTAAAAAAAAATAAAAAAAATACGTAAAAACACGTGTAAATGCGTTATGTAACGTGTACAAGTTTTTATTTTATTTTTGTGGCCTTAATAAATTTAATAATGTTGCACCAAAATCATCATAAAATTAAATGCAATTTGTATTGTAAAAATTTGACGTTTGAGTGACTAAAATATTTTATAACACATTTGCTCGTAAAAAAAAAAAAAAAAAAAAAAAAAAGCACGGTTTATCAAGATGCTCCGTCCAAAACGAACGGTATTTTTTTAAATCTTAGCAAAGAGTTTTTATGTCAGAAAAGTGGCCAACATTTTATGAATAAAATTAACTTTGGGAGATAAAATATAATAAATAAACATTTAATTCTTTAATTTAATTAATTTTGACAATAAATTACAAGCATTTATCTGTAACAAAAACACAAAAATATTAATTTACTTTATTAGAAATACTGGCTGTTTTTTGTGTTTTTGCCTTTAAAAAAAGCGCTGATGCGTGCGCATCGCTAATTTGTGAACAAGTAAAAATTATTCCGCGCGCTTTTTTTTTGACAAGGGTTTAATGATTTATTCGTTTAAGAAAGTCGGAGTTTTATTTATTTCCTCGCAAATATGTTATAAAACGTCGTATGACATACGTGCGCTTTGACAATTACAGCCTGTGCTTTCTTGTAGCCCTCGCCTACGGCTCGGGCTAGAAATATCGCCTCGGCTGTAATTTTCAACTTACCGCACTTATATCATAATGTATTATTACCCTACACATTGGCTCATTACGTCAATATATCTGAAGAAATAACATTGAAAATAATATTATTGTAATAATAACTGTAGCAACATTAAAATACATTATTCCTAGGAAATGAATGTTATATTTAACAAATTAAGTAATTGTTGCTTATAGAGGTAATTGATTTTCCTTCTAAAGAGAAATTATAAACATACGTTTCACGGAAACTTATACAACTATATTACATATTTATTTGTTACTAGTTTTTAATCGCGGCTTCGGTCTCTTTTTGTATGGAAATTAACCCACGGGAACTTTTTCAATGTAGCTTATGATGACACTCTGGGATAATGTAGCTTCCCGTTAGTGAAAGAATTTTCGAAATAGGGCCAGTACTTCTGAAGATTACCTCCCACAAACAAACTAACAAATTTACAAACAAATACCTCTTTGTAATCTTACAAATATTTTAAAGAGGAAAGATTTGCATTTTTGTGTGTGTGTGTATGTTTGTAATGAATAAACTCAAAAACTACTGTGCCGATCTCAAAAAGTTTTTCACCATTAGAAAGCTATATCCCTGAGTAACATAGGCTATATTTTATCCCAACATGTTTAAAAAATAAATGTCCACCCGTGCAAAGCCGGGACAGGCCGCTAGTTAATATTATAAAGAGGTATTTGTTAAAGAAGTATAGATTGGTCAGATTATGGCATTATGCTCGATTTTAGTCTTACTACTATTATAAAGGGTGTAAAAAGATCCTTAACGAAGCCGAAAGGCACTTGTTCTCCCCGTCATTGCGATATTTTTTTTGTTCTAGACCAGACCTGGGAACCTTCTAGTTACGGATATATTGGGGCTCAAAGTTCCAACTTTTACACAAGTTTTTTTTTAAATGCTTGTTTTTAAGGTAAGATTTTTACTTTAAACACCTTCTCGACCCCCGTACTATTCAATCCATCCATTAGCACAATGTTCTGAGAGCGTTACACTGAGTTCTACCGTAAAACGTGATTTTTCACCCCAAAAACAAAGCTGTTTCCCAGCAAACATTTTTGCGTAAAGTTACATAGTTTGATGCACAGAAGGCTTGGTTGACGGCTTCGTGAAGGGTCCGTTTACACCCTGATGCGAAAGTTTGTGAGGATGTATGGATGTTTGTTCCTCTTTCACGCAAAAACGGTTTATCCCGGTAATACGATCTCGTGTGATAATTACCGAACTCGGCTCGGGCGAAGCCGCGGGCTTAAGCTGGTAATTAATAAATTGATTGGATACTTAATGGAAACTGCATAACATGCATCATATCTACATAGTGCAGTGTTAAATAAAATTGGTCCACCACTTTTAATAATCTTCTGCCTAGCCTTTTCCCAACTATATTGGGGTCGGCTTCCAGTCTAACCGGATGCAGCTGAATACCAGTATTTTACATGGAGCGACAGCCATTTGACCTCCACAACCCAGTTAGTACTGGGTAATACGATACCCCTTGGCAAGACTGGTTGTCTGATTTTTTGGGCCACTGACTACATGCCGACTGTCAAAGATCTACACATGACGCGCGGGACCAACGGCTTAACGTGCTTTCCGAGGCATGGAGGAAACTCGGTATGTAATGGGTGGGCATCCATCAACAGACCAACCTAGGCAAGCAACCTAACGATCTTAACCTAAGGCTTAACCTAAAGATTGACACGAGCGGCTGTTATTATTAAGCCACGACGAGCTCATCCGATTGAATTGAATACAATAAGTAATAAAATGATTAGTTCACATGACTAAATTTGATTATTAATTAAACTAATAATACTAAAAATCCGTGTACTTTCGACCATACATTATACATATAGTATTAAAATGTATTTTTTAAAGTTTTTGATTTGGTAAGAAATTTTACCGGAGAAACTTCCCGGAATAAAATGACTTTTATAAATGAACGGTATTAAATACTTAGTTTAAATGAGTTGACCAAATGTTGGAAAATCCTAAGATTTACTCGTAAAACATAAAATTTACCAATACGGGCTTTTACAGTAACATACATTCACGAGAGTATCTCTACACAAAATGTTATTCACCTACCTCCTAAGGGAGTTTTTTTTTACGATTTCTTCAATGAATTGCCCATAAAAATTTTACGACCATTTTATGGAGAGGGTAGGCACATTAATAGGTGAATAAAAATCTAGAGAGTCTATGTTATTGTTTTTTATGCACCTAAACGTGTTTTCAATTTAACGGTTTTATTGTTGAAGAATAATGGCAGCCCTATTCCAATTAAGCAATGAATAGGTGTCAAAAACACCTGTAGTTTTATAATCACCAACATTGTTTTCGCCTTCACTAATAGTGACGTCATTTGTTATTTTATTTTATATGTTAATACAGGATCACCAACAGCTTGTGTGTGCAACATATCTTAAGTATACATAACTTTTAGTCTTGGACTTACACAGTCGCCAATATTACAGGTTAACCAGCATTCACAAAAATAAGTGATAACATAAGAAAAAAAAAGAAAAAATAAACGAGTGTAGAAATCAAAATCAACAGTACGTTTAAGGGTTTGCTTAGTTTACGAAATATAATATAAAGAAAAACGGTATCGCTACTATTTTACTAACTAACTACGCCTTAATTAAAAAAAATATGTAAAAAATATTAGTGCTAAAACAAATAAAAAATGAGATCAAAACTGAGATCATAACTGAGATTACAACTATTATTAAAAATAAAGAAACAAGTAGTATAATAAAATAAAAAACCAAAGGAATCATTCATTCATATTATGTTATGTTATTCATGTTATGGTGTTGTTTGTAATAGATTATCCTTAAGTACAGTCAACAAGAGAGATTCGCATGCCAGTTGTGAATGATCAAGACTTTGACATCACTCGTTCGAATGTGTCTCCTATTGCGCACGTACGAAGAAAAACAAAGCGCAAGTGTTTTAATGTTTGTTTGCCTTACTCTTAAAGGATACAGGGGCCCAAGTGTACTATCTTTTATAAATTTGTCATTCCAACACGATCCCATTGTCATTTTGCTAAAAGTTCGTAATCTGCTAAATTCATAATGGTCGATCATTGGTCTGTCAATGGTCTCGTAATAGAATTGTATTATAATGACATGACATGATTATTATAAAACCCGTTAGTTGAAATGATTTTCGAAAAACTTGAACATTTATTCATGCCAGATTTCATTTATTATATATTTTTACATATTATTTATTAGTGTTATAAGCAATCATTTCATTTGTCATTATGTACGACATTACCATTCTATGCTATTTCTTTCAATGGAGTGTCAGTGGTTAACCATTGGAAAGTCATAATGACGCCAATATATTAGTAGATTACCAAACTTGTCAAAATCAACAATTATGAAATCAATTATACACCATTCTGACACTATTGTAATAGCAGACTTGAAGCCCTGTGATGTTAAGGTATCAAAACATCAATCAACTTAGCCTATCCTAGTCCAGTCTTGGACAAGCTGCGCCACAACAATTTTTCAAAGAGTTTCCTTTTATAATGTCGGCAAGGAATACTACAGGCGGTCTAAAATGGCCGTTTTACCAGAATCGTAATAGGATAATAATATGAATTACGTTACACTTTGTAAAATGGTAACAAAAGGACAATACATAATATTAACTGTGTCTAATTAACTTTGACCATTTAAGAATATCGACCATTTTAAGAACCCCTCTAATCAAAATTTCCCTAATACGAAAACACTGGAAAAGTGCAAGTGTTTTTTTTTGTCAGCCTGTGTTGTCCGACTTCTGGGCAAAGTCCTCCCCCATTCCTTCCACTTTTCTCGATGTTGCGCCTCTTCTCGCCAATTAACGAGTAAAAGTGTTATAATATATTTTTTTAAACAGTTCTAAGGAGGCATGAAGTCATACTGAAGGAATTAAACCCTCTCCCTCTTTTCAAACAAGCATAAAATCACCCCCTCTCTGCTGGACAAACATAATATTTGCTAGCGATTATCCCATCTAAAAGAGTGGTTGCTCGCTCATGGGATTTTAACGAGCCACACAAACACATTAATATAGGAGTGCCAACGATTATAATATCCATTATGGAGTATTAGAAACACCATTAGAAGTCTCTGGAAAATATGATGGTGCATGTTGCATGCTTTCCGATAAATTAGTGCGATTAACAGGGGCTAGTTGGGAGTTAATTATAAAAAATGCAATATACTGTGTGCTATTTTATGGTGTGTTGTTGATGGTTACTTTAGGGATCCGTTGTCTGTGACAATTCATTCGATTTCTTAGGCCAAGATGTACCGAACCATTCTGGGTTCGCGTGGTGGAAACCACGTGGGTGGTACTGCCCACTCCTTCTTTGATCTTTTGATCAAAGAAAAAGCTTTGGCCTTTGGCCTTTTGGAGTTTGGCCTAGTACAGGAGCAGGTTAGTCAAATGTATGTCTTATTCTTTTCTTATATCTACTTTTTATATAATTTTGTTTTATAGTTAATTTAATCTTAAGTAACAACACTTTCATAAATACCTCTCACAGTACTTCTGACAATATTATTTCAAACTAAAACATTTTTTTACTTTTCCATAATTGTTTTTCGTTGATAGATAGTGTAATGTAAACTATATCTAGGCCCTTAGGGTCTACGATACCTGAGTCGACTCAGGCTCCTCCACAATTGGATCGTAGACACCTCCAATCAATTTGACATACGCTTCTTGAGCTGTCAAAATGTGATGCCTCCATAGGTTTTGTATGGAAATAACAACCTGTGACGTCACTTAATTGCCCGAATGTATCTAGTTTTCAGGCCTTTTTTTTTCGTATGGTACATCATCAAATAACTCCTCCCGCTCTGGGTGGAGTGGGAGGGAGTGTCAGACTTTTATTGACTAAAACCCATCCATGTTCCTTCTTTGCCCTTTGTGTTCCAGGGCCGCGGTATCGCTTTCGAACAGTCCCGCAGCCCAAGTTTTCAGGCCTAAATAGAGAAGTTGTGTTTTGGAATTTTTGGTCAACTTTAGCTTATGCCTGGGGCTTTGCATGCATAGAGTTCGGTAATTGTCCCACTGTGGAATGTACTACCGGAATAAAAAGCATTCTATGGGTTAATCAAGGTTATAAAACTATCTGTGTGCCAGGTTTCATTAAAATCAATTCTTTAGATTTTGCATAAAACAGTAACAAACAGTCCCTTTTTAACCGGCTTCAAAAAAGAAGGAGAGGTTCTCAATTCGTCGGAATCTTTTTTTTTAAATGTATCTTCACCGATAACTCGAACACGCCTGAACCGATTTAGAAAATTCTTGTTTAGTTTGAAAGAGTATACTCCCAAGTTGGTCCCATTCAAATATTTAATCATCTAATCCTGGAGATTTGGAACGGAACATAGACATAGGCAGCAAATTAAACGAACAAAAGTCATCGACTTCTGAAGCTAAATTATTTTTCACTTTTTTGTGTTTTTGAAGTCGGTTTTATTTTTTGCAAAAAAAGTTTTTTTAACCAAGATGTTTTCAATTACCCCCTATTGTGAATATTCAAGTAATTCTCACTCCGGCTACTCAGCCCTGCTATAAAACTCTGTTGAAAAAGAACCAGAGCTCATTATTTTTCTCTTTGAAACAGAAGTAGCAACAGGAAAAGTTTCAGTTGTTTTAAAAGTGATCACTAGTTCAAAGTAGACGCCTCTTAACTTTGTAGTTTGATCGATCTACAACCTCGAGATTGAATAAAATAACCTAGCCAATTACATAGCTGTAGCATTAGGAGCAGGGTTCCGTCCATAGACAGTATTATTTTTTGCAAGCGAGTGATGAATATAAATGTTGATGGATGGAGAGGGAGAGGAAGACCAACGAAAAGATGGATGGATTGTGGGAGGAATGATATGAAGGAAAAAGGAGTCAAAACTCAAAACTCAAAGCATTTATTTCAAATAGACCCGTGACAGGCACTTTTGCATAGTCAAAAATAAGCTACCTACAGTCCCGCCACAGGCATAATAACTGGACTGGACTGTAGTAGAGTAAATGATAGCGTGAGGTTTACAGGGGAGAATGGAAGAAAAAAACATATTGCGCCGACCCAAGTAAATGGGACATGGACTGGAAGATGATGACTTATTTAACACTTTAAGTACAGAGGTGGACTTTGTGCCACAGGCATTTTCTACCACTCAACTTCTCGGCGATGCAGAGACAAATAGTAGTAGGTGCTTATTAGTTTTTTTTTTCAAGCTGTATTGTTGTGTTGTATTGCTAGGCAATGGTCTCCCCCATAGTTTTTCACAAATATGTGTGATAGTTTTCATGACCTTTTCAGTCAATTTGTCATTAGTAAAAAAAGAGAGTGGCAGTTGACAGCTTCCATTATGATTTGATTACGGTCCATAAGAAAATCATTTAGAAATATTGGTCTAGGAGCAGGTTGAGAAAAATATGACCTAAACAAGATTGTCACATTTCGAAAATTTAGTCTTGAAATTGTTTTGGTTTGGCTTCTTCGTCTTGTAACAAAAATACAAAAAGAGAATACATAAAGAGGTTGTGATATGTGAACACGGACAAGAGCAAAATACAAGGTAGAAATTGGTTTCTCATTTGATTACAGAACCCTAAAAAAGACAAATTAAATCCGCCACCAAGCAGTCTGCCAGGTAGATAACGTAGTTACCCTAGGCAGGCTCTTGGTAATAAAAACTTTGAAGGGAAACTATTTGATCGATCCACGGAACTTCGGCTGAAGAACACAACTCTGTCCCGGCAGCATAATTACTTGGATAATTAACGTTAACTTGTTATATTGAACGACTTTTAATAATTTATGTTTCCATTTATAGGTTGATTTATTAAATTACTTAGGTTACTCTTGGTACTAATGTAATGAATGCATGGTAAGGCCATGTGATGCAGAGGGATGAGGAAAATGTCGTGTAAAAAGTTTTGAGTATGATTGTGGATAGCTATAAGAGTCGAGGTAGACCAAAAAAAGGATGGATGGACTGTGTAAAGAATGATTTGGCTAGAAAAGAGGTGACTGCTGAGATGACGTGTACTAGAGAAGTACGGATGAAGAAAACAGACCTCAAATCAATTGGGATACGGGCATCTGCCTAGCCTTTTCCCAACTATATTGGGGTCGGCTTCCAGTCTAACCGGATGCTGCTGAATACCAGTATTATACATGGACCAACTGCCTATCTGACCTCCACAACCCAGTTAGTATCCAGTTAATACTATAAGACTGTTTAAGACTGGTTGGACTTGGTAAGACTGGTTGGACTTGGTAAGACTGGTTGCAGACTTTTTGGGCCACTGACTACCTAACGACTGTCAAAGATCTACAAATGACACCCAGGACCAACGGCTTAACGTGCTTTCCGAGGCACGGAGGAAAATCGGTATGTAATGGGTGGTCACCCATCCACAGGCCAACCTAGGCAAGCACTGCTTAACCTAAAGATCGACCCGAGCGGCTGTTATTATTTAGGACAATGATGAATAATATAATAAATGCGAAAGTGTTCTGTGTCTGTCTGTCTGTTACCTTTTCACGCTTTAAAGGCTCAACGCACGTCGATGAAATATGCAACACAGGCAGATCATGACTCGGATACTTTCATCGTCATTTTCGACCTTGTGGGCGAAGCCGTCAACAAAAACTAGTTTGTTTATAAACACACGTGACTCACTGGGTATTCACGAGTAGGTACAAAGGTGCCAGTAACACCAAATTACAGGTTGTAAACAAGAAGAATAAGAGCATTTGATTGTTTTTATTAGTTTTAAAACCATCAAATTAAAAATTATTTCATTCGTCGCCATCAATAAACCAATAAAGGTCCTCGGTGTACTGCTTTCTGAATCAAGCCCTTGATCCAGCTGCCTAGCGAGAGCCTCCTCAGGTATTGGTCGAGGCTCTTGGCAATTAAAACATGGGCCGATACGACTATCGGCACAATGATCGCTGAGTCCACATCCCACATGTCGTCAGCCTCGCGAGGCTAGTCAAGATACTTGATTTGCTTATCTTTCTCAGAATGCCATTTTTATTATTACCCTTTGTTTTTGAGATCCCAGCTAGGATGCTTATAATATTGGATGATTTTATAAGCGGAGATTATGATGAAACGGTGAAGTAATAAAAGAAAAATAAGTTCTGGGAAAACCAAAGACCATAAACTAGCAAAAAAAGGTCAATTGGAGGTCAATCAATCAAAATTGATCGAAATTGAAATTGGAATGCCAAAAATTCTTAGAAATACGAGAAATCGCCCTCAGGACGGCTTCTAATAACAATAAAAAAGGTTTTCGTTCAGCATTTTCCTTTACCAAAAGTCAATGACCGATGATATTAATGGAATCTTAGATGGCATCTACATTATTACAATACGAAGAGCCGGTAAGCCTTCTCAAGCCACGTTATTTGTTTGTAGCAACGACACAAAATTGGATCCAGTATTGTCGATAAATCGCCTGCAGGTGAACGGAGCAATCCCATTGCTTTCTTTATCAAGACTAATTGAGACAAACAGCAATGGGAGCCAATCGAATTTTATTAGAGTGTTAATGAAAATCTGAACGGTATACGTCTTCATTTGGAGTTCGAGAGTGAATGCTTAGTTGAGGGTTGATTGTCAAAGTGTCATTGAACTTGCTAGTTTGATTAATAATTCGGTATTCGGCACTGGCTCTCTTGCAAATGCTTATATAATTAGAGTATTAAAGTCTCTATCCTGAATGCCTTAAATTAAATCTCAATTAAACTATATTTGAGTAAGTAGTAATTTGGATGAGAATGAAAAATGATTTATTGTTTTTGCCAAGTTTTTCTTACAAACTAGTGATTGGAGTTTCCTTTTAGGCGTCTAAAGCCTGTGTTCGGAGACTCCACTTTTCCATAACTTATTAACATTAACAAACTTGTTTTTTTACAATTATTATAGAGAAAAGAAATTAGAAAAAAATACAAAATTAAAACATAAAAAATAAAAATAAAAAAGTGAATATGCTTGTTACTAAGACGGTGTGTGAGGAATGGTTAAGTGTGTGAGTGAGTGATTGTATGATGTATGGATGATATCTAGTTGAATAATAATTACTCTCATGAAACGACTGGCGCTTCAGGATGTATTCTTAAACTATAGAAATCCATGTGCTCTTATACTCACGTGTTTTTATTTTTCATCGATCAGACGCAGACCAGTTTCTGGTGACTAAACACCAGAACATTTTGAAAAACTACAAAGAGAGGAAACTTAATGTGTCATGAAGAACACCTACCTTAAGTCTTCAAGTTCAGCTCTGAATGCGTCTCCGTCCACAGGCTTAGACCGGTTCTTGAAGACCAGCATCGGAAGAGAGCCCATCTGATCTATCGCTCTGTTAGTGCCTGCGAACCGCTGCGACAGGTTCGACCTGAAAGATATAAGACATAAGATCGGCTGGCAGGCTAAAATGGGATAGGACGGATCACGTCAGCTGCATGCATGGTGACCGCAGGGCAAGTCTCCACGCAAAAGATGGAAGGCGCCGTCGATGCCGGCCCAGAAAGACTTGGAGCGATGACCTACGTGTGATGATGACACACCCACATTTCACCAGTAATAAATGACGTAAGCTAGTCCCGTTGTTATTAACGGTGCATAATTATTATATTCAGACTTCGGTCTGGTTGTGACAAGTTCTTAGAAGGAAAACACTTCTGAGCTAAGGATCGACGCCCGTGCCTTATTTTTCTTTACAAAAAAAAAAAAAACAAAAATAAAACTTATGCATTCCAGTTTGAAAAATGTAAACATAAGCTCCGTATTTACAGGAAACTTGAAGTTGAAAAATATTTTATTTAGATACCAATTATCTTGTCACAAGCAACAATGCAACATTCCATGTTGCGCAACATTGTTTCATAATAATTACGTGGCTTGTTTTGAAGTTTAGGTTAAAAGAGGAGGTAAAATTCTATTTCTTGAAGATATTATAATGAATCACATTGTTTTTTCACTGTAGGCAAAACAAAAATAAATGTTATAAAACTTTGTGTAATAAAAACACAACATTGTGGTTATGATTTCATGGCATTCTGTTGAGCCGACACCTGGGTTTTATGCATCATTTTGCGAATGATGTAAATCGGTGAAAGGACCCTGTGAGTTTTATTTTATTTTTAAACGAAGGCAAACCATTACTATAGGTATTTATATTTAGTAGTTATATACACCGTGACTTTTAGTCATCTTACAAAGGTGGTCCACTCAATGTGCCCGACATAAAATAGTTCTAGGCGCGATTTTTTTTTTACCTGCCGTAATAGGTACAAAGAAAAATAAATAAACATTAGAAAAAAATATTAAACATCCTGTTAATGATTTTTACGTGTCCAACGAGAGAATATACCTACCCAGCGCTCGAGTCCAGTAGATCATTGCTCACAACAGGGTGTTTTAACTACGTCATGCGTCATAATATTGAATAATATCTTTATTTTTAAATTATTAAAATCTCATAGATACCAATTTTTTTTTATGAATGCTTAGTAGTCATTGGATACATGAAGTGGCTGCCGTTGTAAGACGACTAAAAAGTCACGGTGTATAGCCATAGTTAAAGCATATGCAGTAAGTCATCGCCCATGGCATACATGCATATGAGGAGCTCGTGGCTAAATAATAACAGTCGCTCGGATCAATCTTTAGGTTAAGCCGCTCATGCCTAAGTTGGTCGGTGGATGGGTGACCACCCATTGCATACCGAGTTTCCTTCGGAAAACACGTTATGGCTTTGGTTTCGGCTGTCAATTGAAGATCTTTGACAGTCGTTAGGTAGTCAGTGGCCCAAAAAGTCTGACAACCAGTCTTACCAAGCGGTACCCAGTACTAACTGGGATGTGGAGGTCAGATAAGCAGTCGTTCCATGTGAAATACTGGTATTCAGCTGCATCCAGTTAGGCTGGAAGCCGACCCCAACATAGTTGGGAAAAGGCTAGGCAGATGATGAGTAAGTCATCGCCCATATTTTTAGCCTTCAATCAACTAAGCTTATCATATTCCGTTCTACATAGATCTCGTCAGGTCAGACTCCACCACACCCTCGCCCCGTCTAGTCTGACCGAGCCACATCTTGCAGTCTTTTTAGTCATACATAGATCATTGAGCATATGAAAGAGAAAAAACGAACCTCAAAGTGCTCCCATTCGTGAAAATGAAGAATGCTACTTCCGACCTCTCTTGCTGCAACCTCGTCACAAGCTTCCCCAGTTCAGTGGCTCTGCTGACCTGTACCAAAGCAAAAAAATAGAGATTTAATGACTCAAACTCAAAGCATTTATTTCACTTAGACCATAACAGGCACTGTTGACTGTCAGAAAAACAAAGAAGGCGAAGCTACAGTCCCAGACACAAGGCATAATAACTTGTGAAAGTACTGTAGTTGCCCATTCCAAAGCGTAGATCTCTATGGAGAAGAATGGGCAAGAAGCGTTGTTGCGTTGGAAGGCCTCCCACTAGGTGGACCGATGACCTGGTGAAGGTTCCCCTGGACACTTGGGGGAGGCCTATGTCCAACAGTGGCCGTCTTTCGGCTGAAATGATGATGATGATGATGATGACGTCATTATATAGAAACGGTGAAAGAAAACAGCGCGAGGAAACTAGCTTGACCTAGACTAAAAAATTCGGAGGCATTATGATATCTAGCAACTCTCTCTCTCACTCTCTCTTGGACGGCGCGGCGGCACAGTGGATAACCTACGGATAAAGATAAAAGCCAGCCCTTGCGTTACGGGAAGTGTCAACTAAACGTTTTTAAATATCCTTGAAAAAAATATAAGCAGTCGGACCCCCACGGTCCTAGAGTTTCAGCCCCAAACGGCTCGAAAATATAGTTACCAATAAGATTACTATATTTACGCCGCTTGAGTTTCTCTGCAGCCGCAGCGGCAGCCCCTCACAGCACGATAAGCTAGAAATCGGATGGCGCAAGAGTATCGACACATGTTGAGTCCCACACTAAAGGTCTACCTATCTTCCATGGAAACGAACAAAGACATGCCATCCGGTCTCTTGCCATCGTCGCGTGCCAAGCCATTGGGTTCTAATATAGCTGGAACGCTGACGGTGCCAAGAGATCGTCGGATGAAATAGTTAAATGGCTCTTAACGAACTTAGGTCGTTCAAAAAAGGTTTATCACTGATAAAAGTGAGTTTGCGCATTCCATATGGATAGATGACAATTATTATGAGTATGAGTGAGTAATCTGGTATTGCTGAAGGAATTACATAAAAATCTTTTCATTGTTTGTACTATTGTACTTTTTAGGGTTCCGCAGCCGAATGGTAAAAAGCCCTTATAGATTCGTCATGTCTGTCTGTCTGTGTTTAGTTTTTGAGATGTGGGACTTTTTCATTAAACTGCAGCACTAACTTTGTTTTTCATTAACATACTATGAAAAACAAATTTAGTTTTGCTGTTTTGTTTGGTGCTACGGAACCCTGTCTGCTTGGAGTATGACTCGCACTTGGCCGGTTTTAATGTACACCATGTTTTAAAACACATTTGCAAAATGTTTTGCAAATAAATAAAATTTTAAAAATTATGAATTGTCGACGAAAACGAAACTTGATAATTTGTTTGGCAGAACAAAATAAACGACCGAAATCTTTGCTGACGATAACACCATTCCTAAACGTCTTAGAAAACTTAATGGATACGACAAAGACAGCCAATTTATGAAGCGTTTACAAATGCAAAGTTTTAACAATAAGCTATTCTAATAGCACGTCCATAAGTTTGAAATTGTAATGAGGAAAACAGATCGATAATGCTCAAGACTTGGGTGACGGGTATTTGCAGTTGGAGACCCCTCTATGCTATAGAAGAGCACGTGACACTAATGTTATGATAAGGTTTTGTATGTACTATTGTACAATCGCGAGCACTGACGATATGACTTTCATAAAGTTGTTATTTATATTATATTTGTTTAATTTCAGTTCGATGGCGATGGGCGGGGCACATGATAAGAGGAAGAGATAAATGGAGCAAGAGAAGGAAAAAGGAAAAGAGGGAGACCACAAAAAAAGTGGGATGATGACATCAGGCAAGTGGCAGGCGTCACATGGAACAGGGTGGCTCAAGAAAGACGTGAGTGGAAAAGGTTGGAGGAGGCCTTTGCCGACTGGCAAACAGATCTACAAAAAATAAGAAAACCTCAAATAAAAGACTAGATTAAGGATAACATTGCATGTATTTCTCTTTTTATGTAATTTTGATCTGAATAAAAAGGCTATATAATATAATAATTTCATCAGCCGCTCGGGTCGATCTTTAGGTTAAGCTGTGCTTGCCTAGGTTGGTCTGTGGATGGGTGATCACCCATTATATACCAAGTTTCCTCCATGCCTCGGCAAGCACGTTAAGTCGTTGGTCCCGGGTGTCATTTGTAAATCTTTGACAGCCGTTTGGTAGTCAGTGGCCCAAAAATTCTGACAACCAGTCTTACGAAGGGGTATCGTATTACCCAGTACAAACTAGGTTGTGGAGGTCAGGTAGGCAGTCGGTCCATGTAAAATACTGGTATTCAGCTGCATCCGGTAAGACTGGAAGCCGACCCCAATATAGTTGGGAAAAGGCTAGGCAGAAGATGGTGTTTCGTTTAGTTTCATCTTATAAACCACTTTTACTGCCATAATTTGAAGGATTATTTCTTGGGATTTTATCTATGCTACTCGACCGTCTCAATGGATAACCCTGTAAATTGCACAATGTAATGCGCCAGCTTGGGTTCGAACCCACGACTTACTGTTCGTTAGTCGGGGCCGCCACCACTGTGCCACCGCTGCTCACATAATTATATAACTAGGACATTTCAAAATGCAAATTATTTTCGAGGAAATTCTGCAATCTCCGGGATGGCCGTAGTTTAAATAATTGGCCTTTAAACCAATAACTGTTGGCTCGGAACGATGATTCGGATAATAATTCAACTTATTACGTACCAGCTTAGGGGAACTAAATATTCAGGATATATATAGGAATATTTGCTGGCTAGCTGGTGCTCTATTACGAGAAGAATAAACATCCTTCTGGAAAAAAATAATCTGTGGACATAACGAGGTTCCTCTATGTTTATCCAAATCCGTTCAGCCGTTAAGCTACTAAAAAGTAGCAGTGTCTGTTTGTAATATCAAAATAACAGCTTTTTACTGAGTGCATATGAAAATACATATATATTACTAGCTGTTCCCCGCGACCTTCGTCCGCGTAAAATCCCGTCCCGTTTTTGCAACATTTTTCATTGCTGCTCCGCTCCTATTAGTCGTAGCGTGATGTTGTACAGCCTATAGCCTTCCTCGATAAATGGGCAATCCAACACTAAAAGATTTATTCAATTCGAACCAGTAGTTCTCGAGTTTAGCGCGTTCAACCAAACAAACAAACTCTTCACCTTTATATATTAAAAAAATAGATAGATAAATGGCACTTATAACTTTTGTTAAAATGTAACTTTTGCAAAAATTAAAAAAAAAACTGTTTTTACACATTTTTTAAAATTTTTGTCTGTCTGTCTATCTCTTTGTTCCGGCTTATCTCCAAAACGGCTGATTTAGACGGGACTTTTGCTAGCAGATAGCTGATGTTATAAGGGATAGCTTACTTTTTAGAATAAGAATTAGGGTTCCGTCAAAAAAAAATATGGTAAAAAAATCCGATTCAGAAAGGGAAGTAATATTTTTTATAATAAATTGACGCGAACGAAGGTCGCGGGCAACAGGAAGTACAAAATAAAATCTATACATAGATTTTGGCCGTAGCTTAAATAATTGGCCTTCAAATCAATAACTGTTGGTTCGAAACGGTGATCCGGATAATAATCTAACCTAACACGGTACCAGGGGAGGTGAACTTTCAGGAGATGGTTTGAGATGCTTCAATGTTTCATGCTCAATGAGGTGTGGTACATATTAATTGTTCGGGGTCGATTTTAACCGGAACAGCCGAACGGTAAAATAGAAAATGAAAAGTAATAGATTACGTCGAAAAAAAGGCAGGGCGGCATAATACAATTATAGTCCGGGAGGTACCGTTGCAAATTAAAAAGTCATAGTAAGCCGGCTGATATTGTCATCGATGGTTGATCTTATATGACCAATAAGTAAACCAACCGTCAGCTGCTCAAGTAGCGGTGGATGCGGGTGTGGGTGGTTCCGGAAGTGGTAAAAAAAAAAACGATTTGAAGTCATAGTACGGCGGCTGAAACTTTTTTCATAAATAGTTTATATCATACTAAGCTTAAAAAAAATCGTCAGCTGCATGGTGGAGGGGGGATTATGCGTCAGCCGCTCGCATAAACTTGTAAACGAAACACGTAAAATTAAGTTATAATACGCCGGATGAAATTTAACAAAGTGATTGTTAAAATTATCAAAAGTACGAAAACAACAATCAGCTGCGTGGGTAGCGGTGGAAAGACCGTCAGCTGACGCAGTAAAGATACAGATTATTCGAGTAATGCACAGTTTCTTTCAGGGTCCAGCTGACAGAACTCCCTTGTCCGCACCCAGCCGACTGATTGTTTTTGCACACGTAACAATTAAACTACAGTCTTGTCAAATTTCAACCGGCATAGTGATAATTTAATGATAATCTCGAGAAGTTTATAGCATGTGTAAAACAATATTATAAGAAAATATTTTTTTTCTTGTTTTATTTTACATACGTGAAAGAAATGCATAATATAAAATAATATCGAGAATAAAATGGACATAACATAAACTCATAAAGGGAAAATAAAAAAAGAGATAGAAAGATAGAAATCGATAACTTTGCCGGAATTATTCGTAATCGATAGTATCGCTATCTTCATCATCCCCAGATGAATCGTCATCAGAACTCTCTTCTGTCAGATTGTTCTCTTCATCTTTTCCTTTTTTTATCAGAAAATTATATTAATATTTCCTTTTTTACTTATTGGTCTTATAAGACCAATAAGTAAACCAACCGTCAGCTGCTCAAGTAGTAGTGGATGCGGGTGTGGCTGGTTCCGGAAGTGGTAAAAAAAATGAATTTATAGTACGCCGGCTGAAACTTTTTTCATAAATAGTTTACGTCATACTGATCTTAAAAAAAATTGGATTATGCATCAGCCACTCGCACAAACTTGTAAAAAAATCACGTAAAATCAAGTTATAGTTGGTCAGATGAAATTTAACAAAGTGATTGTTAAAATTATCAAAAGTACGAAAACATTAATCAGCTGCGTGGGTAGCGGTGGAAAGACCGTCAGCTGACGTAGTAAAAATTTAAAATATTGAGTATTGCTACTACGCTGTCTCCTTTTAAACACATATTTCGAGAGAGTTTCTGGAGCTGCTTCAGCCCATAACACGACCTTCGGGCTACCTAAGCCTGTTCCCCTAAAATTTCTAACGAACATCTGTGCGTCTCTTTGTCAGTTTCCGTTGAACTCTTCGAAAGAACGAACGCAAATAATTATGTCGAAGATCCAACCGTTTTGTATATTCTGTGGCAAAAAAAAGGAAATATTAATATTTTCTGATAAAAAAAGTAGAAGATGAAGAGAACAATCTGACTGAAGAGAGTTTTGATGACGATTTATCTGGGGATGATGACGATAGCGATACTATCGATTACGAATAATTCCGGCAAAGTTATCGTTTTCTATCCTTCTATCTCTTTTTTCATATTCCCCTTATATTGTGTCCTGTTTATGTTATTTCCATTTTATTCTCGATTTTATTTTATATTACGCATTTCTTTCACGTATGTAAAAAAAAAACAAGAAAAAATATATTTTTTTCTTATAATATTGTTTTACACATGCTATAAACTTCTCGAGATTATCATTAAATTATCACTATGCCGGTTGAAATTTGACAAGACTGTAGTTTAATTGTTACGTGTGCAAAAACAATCAGTCGGCTGGGTGCGGACAGGGGAGTTCTGTCAGCTGGACCCTGAAAGAAACTGTGCATTACTCGAATAATCTGTATCTTTACTGCGTTAGCTGACGGTCTTTCCACCGCTACCCACGCAGCTGATTGTTGTTTTCGTACTTTTGATAATTTTAACAATCACTTTGTTAAATTTCATCCGGCATACTATAACTTAATTTTACGTGTTTCGTTTACAAGTTTATGCGAGCGGCTGACGCATAATCCCCCCTCCACCATGCAGCTGACGATTTTTTTTAAGCTCAGTATGATGTAAACTATTTATGAAAAAAGTTTCAGCCAGCGTACTATGACTTCAAATCGTTTTTTTTTTACCACTTCCGGAACCAACCACACCCGCACCCACCACGGGTGCGTCAGCTGACGCTTGGTTCACTTATCAGTCATTCAAAGTCTACTGTAAAATATGGCAACCGATCGGCGTAAAAACACTACCTAAAATGCAACGCTACCTCCCGGACTATTAGTGCTACAAGGTTGATGCTGAACGGAGTTTGCCGAAAGGTACGAGTCGAATGAAATTCGGATGAATCGGTTTTGTTCTTTTAAGCAACTATAAATACTCCTTTCGTGGTAGCTATTACTTACAATTTACTGTTTGTTTGATTTGTTTTTGATTTTGGCTTATATCATCTGTCAATTTTCTTCGTCTTTTCGCCTATTCCTAAACTGAAAAGTAAGTTTTTTTTTTCTGTTTTGTAAGTACGCGCAATTTAGTTCTACTGTATGGTTCGTATGTCGATCTCAAGTTACAAAATTAAAACCGTTTTTTTTATTATAAAGGGTGTAAATATTGCGATCATTTTTTGTTCTGGACCATGCCTGGGAACCTTTTAGTTACGGAGATTTTGGAGGTCAAAGTTCCGATTTTTTTACAAGTTTTAAAAAAAAATACTACTTTTTAAGGTTTTAACTTTAATTACCTCCAGGACCTGTTTACTATTCAAAGAATCCATCAGCACCAAGTTTTGAGTGCGTTACATTGAGTTTTACCGTAAAACGTGTCATTGCGATCATTTTTTTTGTTCTAGACTCTACCTGGGAACCTTCTAGTTCCGGAGATATTGGGGGTTTCCCACAAGTTCTTTTTAACTTCTTGTTTTTATTTATTTAACAATTTATGTACACACTAAATACAGAAAAGAAGAAAGGAACAGAAAATAGTACAAAGGTGATGCTTATTTCTAAAGAAATCTCTTCCAGCATACCTGCGAAAGGAGATAATAAAAAAATTGATGCAGACATAGTGTGTAAAATAAGAAAAGAAAATTGAATACATAAAACTTAAACGTAAGATTTTTACTTTAAACACCTTCACGACCCCCGTACTATTCATCCGTCAGCACAATGTTTTGAGTGCGCAACATTGAGTCCTACCGTAAAACGTGATTTTTTACCCCAACAAAAAAAGTCGCTTTTTTTTTGTCGCTTGTCCGTTTTTGTTGTGTAAATTTAAGTTTATTATTTTATTTTTATTTGTTTGTTGTGTGCACCTGTGGCATGTGCCAAATAAATATATTTTCTTTCCTTATCTTTACAAGCACTCTCACACACTTGCCTATAAAAGGTGCCTCTGCCTAAATATGTAGAAAAGCTCATTATTTTGCACGTGTTACGTTAAGGAAGTATCAGGTAGATAGCTGTTATGGCACTAAAGACAAGACATGATATAATTTTCTAAAGTGTTTCTTTCCACGAAGTATTTACTATCTACCTTGTAAGGGGTATTGACTGACAAGTAAACAGATGATATTTAAAGTGTTGTTGTCTAATCAGGGGCTTTGCAATGAAGTACAATACGTCAGTTATTTACTAAGTAGTAGCTGTAGCCAGCGAGTTTGTTTGCGTGTGATTTGTTTTTTTTAACCGACTTCTAGAAACGAGGAGGTTCTCCATTCGGCAGTTTTTTTTTGTTTGTTTTTAACACCGTGATTAGTAGTTCGATTTGAGTGATTTTTTTTTCATTTAATTCCTTGTAAATTTTATTTAGATTGCTTGGGTAGTACATGAATTAGCTTCTATTATACATATTTTTACTTCTATGTCTGTGTGGCTGTTCTTCTAATAACTTTTAGTAACAGCGGAAGATGAATACTCGACAACAATATGTGTGAGACACTATCATATCACAACTAAAATAAACTTTTTTGCAAAAAAATTACCAACTTCCAAAACAAACACAAAAAATGGAAAATAACTTTTCTTCCAGAAGTGGGTGGCAAAAAAAATCAATGAAACAAACAAAATTCACCGATTTCCGGAAGTTACTATCCACTGTTTAGTGTTTTTTAATATTGTTTGTTTTTTTAATGTTTTTTACTCCAGGTCCAAGGCTATCTATTTGTAAAGTCCCCGTGACGATGACTGGTTTAGTGGTTCAGGTGTGAAAAAGTAAGTTCAGCCAGACATAACGAGTTTCGAAATATTTTTATTTGTAGTAATAGTTTATGACGTCACAAAGCCATTTTAAAATATAATTAAATAAATAAAAAATGAATAGATAGATTTGCATAAAATATTAATAGAATAAGTAAATTAATTGAAATATAAAATACTTAATAGGATATAAAATAATTCGAACTTAACAACAAAGAAAAGTAATAAAGCGCTCTTCCCCTCTCTACTTATTTTAAAAAAGTGCTGTGCCCGACAGGGTCCATAATTGTTTCTATTTTTTTAATTTACCACCTGTAAGTGTACAATAAATGGGTATAGCAATAAATGATTTGATATTTGAAAGCCATGCTAAAGTTGTAGATTTTTCCCTAAAGGAATTACAATATTTTAATAGTCAGCCAAAGCTAATATATTTGATTTGTTTCGGTAAAAACATAATGTGTGAGACTAGGTAAAATGAGACATAGGTAGGTATGTGATGAGGTGTAAAATATTGTCATAATGACTTGACAAGTTGCGTCAATATATGTACCTAAGCCTTGATGCGCCAAATAGGTTGGCATGTGCCAAATACTTACCTGTCGCTTATTCATACTTACGCAAGGGTCATCATATACCTAGCCTTTTCTCTACTATATTGGGGTCGGCTTCCAGTCTAACTGGATGCAGCTGAATACCAGTATTTTACATGGAGCGACTGCCTATCTGATCTCTGAAACCCAGCTACTGGGAAACACCGACAGACTTCAGACTTCTTTCAACCTTCCGACTCTATTTATTATTGACTGTCAAAGGTTTATAAATGACAGCCGGGACCAATGGCTTAAAGTGCTTGCACATTGGATATGGTATCAGTATGTGATTATTGGTCACCCATCCACGAACTGACCTCGGCAAGCGTCACTTAACCTTGAATACATACAAGAGAAGCAGCATACGTAAAATTGGCCTAAAGATTCCAAGTTTCTCTAAGCGAGTGACAAGTAAACATAATATTCTTCTTCCATTTATTTTCGCATAGAGAGAATTTTTAAAAGTAATTTATTTCGCGTCACAAGCAATAAACTAACGTTTGATGGACGTTTGTGTCGCTCGCTCATGAAAATGTATGAGATTGAAGATTCACACAACCCTTTTTAGTCGATTTTCTATGTTTAGATTTAGATGAAAAACAAAATATTGAGAACGTCACTAATTTTGCTTCTCATGACAGTTCAGATTAAATTTGTTATTTATGATGTTTGGGAAAAAAACATACTTAACAAGAAAAATTAATAAAAAACGCTACACAGTTTTGTGAGTATAAAGGGTGTAAAAAGACCCTTAACGAAGCCGAAAGGCACTTGTTCTCCCCGTCACTGCGATCATTTCTACACCATACCTAGGAACCTTCTATTTACGAAGATATTGGGGGTCAAAGTTCCATCTTTCACAAGTTTTTTTTTAAATACATGTATTTAAAATAAGTTTTTTAAACACCTCCCCGACCCCCGTAATATTCAATCCATCCGTCAGCACAATGCTCTGAGTGCGTTACATTGAGTCCTACCGTAAAACGTGATTTTTCACCCCCAAAAAAAAATCGTTTCCCTGCAATTTTTTTTGCGTAATATTACTTAGTTTGATGTACAGAATGCTTGGTTGACGACTTCGTGAAGGGTCCGTTTACACCCTGTATGAATTCACGAACAATAAATTCTGATTTCTACAGCATAATCAGCATATAACGCTCCCACATCTGGGGAACAGACGTCCTCTTGGCCATTGAGTGAGGATGCTGTGATCCACAACGCCGGCCCTATAAGGGCTGATGGTTATCACATGACTTGAGGAGCTCGTGGCTAAATAATAACAGCCGCTCGGGTCGATCTTTAGGTTAAGCCGTGCTTGCCTAGGTTGGTCTGTGGATGGGTGACCACCCATTACATACCGAGTTTCCTCCGTGCCTCGGAAAGCACGTTAAGCCGTTGGTCCCGGCTGTCATCTATAGATCTTTGACAGTCGTTACATGTAGTCAGTGGCCCAAAAAGTCTGACAACTAGTCTTACCAAGGGGTATCGTATTACCCAGTACTAACTGGGTTGTGGAGGTCAGATAGGCCGTTGCTCCATGTAAAATACTGGTATTCAGCTGCATCCGGTTAGACTGGAAGGTGACCCCAACATAGTTGGGAAAAGGCTAGGATGGTAAGTTATCACATGACTTCAGATTTTTGGTTCTAAGACATGCTACTTTGCTCAAGATGTTTTCCTTTACCGTTTTTAAAGCAGTGATGATAAAGAAATTTCCTACCATCACCTTGTGGGACCTCGCGCACTACGTGTCCACGACCCACGACTTTTGTCTGCAGAAACTTCGACCAGGAAGAAAGCTTGGTTGCACGACTGGACGTCCGACCAGTTTTGTTCAAGGTCATGTGACAAGTCGTGGTCGTGATCTGGTAGTGCTCGAGGACCCTTGTACGTAACCCATTGATTTTACGACCAACAATTAATTCCAAAAACATCTTAGTACCTGTTCCTCAACATCACCCACGTCTCTCCCGTTGGTGATGCTGCTCTTCAAAGACAGCGTGGTCTGCACGATGAGAGCCAAGATGGGGATAAAGGGGAGAAGTAGCAGTCTCCACAGCTGGCAGCGGCGGCTTCTGCACCACCTCTGCAGCTTGGGGGCACAGCTTGATCTGTCTTCGATCTTGATGTTTGGGGGAGCTGGAAAAAAGACGGTTTTTGAGTGGTTGGTACTTTTAAGATAGTTGCTCCGGTTGCAGAATCTTATTTTATTAAACTTTGGCTCAATTTTTTTGGGTTATTGGCTGCTACTTTGCTCAGACTAGGATGAGGTTTTTTAAATGAAAAAAACAAAAAATGTTCGTTAGCAAGTGTATTTTATGATAATTAGTAGGTACAGAAGTCGAGGAACGGGGGTATGGAAAAATGATGGACAATCAGAACACAATATCGCGTCATTTTACTATACGCTGATTGGCTGACGATGACGCGATACGACGGTACGAAATCGTAGAATGAATGCATGAGTCAAAATTTGTTAAAAACAAATTTTATTTAAACAAATTAAGATCCCACCATTACAGTTAGTGTCAAACGTATAATATACCGTCAATAAAAATAGTAAGTAATGCTATGAAATAAAGAATGTAAAACAAAGTAAATCAGATTCATCCATTAAAAATAATAATCAAAAATAATGAAGCCAAATTAAAAATATAACTAATTCCCATACAAATGTCAAAAATAAATATAATGTGAATAAAAAAAGTAAGTATATAATGAAAGTCTAGTTGTATGTGTCACAGAGAAATTCACCAAGGGTGTAGTAGCACTTTTCTATCAAAAATTTTTTTAACAGCAGATTGCTAAACTGATTTAAGTTGTATATTGACTTTAAGCGTACAGGTAGTTTATTAAAAGGTTTAACTAATTGATAACCTCCACCAGCATGACTCACTACTTTTAAATGAGGTTGCATTTTATTTTATAAGTCCCTGCGCCTAGTAGCTTCCGGATTACTTCTTTCCTCTGGTGTTTCGAATTTCTGCAGCTTTTTCATAAAATCAGTAAGAAGAACTAAAATATAAAAACAAGGGACTGTTAGTATCTGAAGTTCTTTAAAGTACTCCTTACACGATAACAGTGGGTATCGTGTAAGGAGTATGTTAAGCCCTTGGTCTCGGCTGTCATTTGTAGATATTTGACAGCCGTTATAGGTAGTCAGAGGCCCAAAAGTCTGACAACCAGTCTTACCAAGGGGTACCGTGTTACCCAGTACTAACTGGGTTGTGGAGGTCAGATAGGCAGTCGCTCCATGTAAAATACTGGTATTCAGCTGGATCCGGTTAGGCTGGAAGCGGACCCCAACATAGTTGGGAAAAGGCATTTTTGGGGTCAGATCAGTAGTTCCATAGATTACCCCTACATCCCAACGTACAACTACAAACATACGAACTTAACCTCTTAAATATCTATTAGTATAGAAAAACCGTGTGTGTTAATTAAAAGGAGGCCTAATCCGAGAAAAGTAACTTTAAATACGTGAGTGCACTGCACTGCATCATCATCTGCCTAGCTTTTTCCCAACTATATAGGGGTCGGAATCCAGTCTAACCGGATGCAGCCGAATACCAGTATTTTACATGGAGCGACTGCCTATCTGACCTCCACACCCAGTTAGTACTGGGTAATACGATAGCCCTTGGTAAGACTGGTTGTCAGACTTCCAAACCGACAAACACAACGACAACAAAACGACTGTCAAAGATCTACAAATGACAGTCGGGACCAACGACTCAACGTGCTTTCCGAGGCACGGAGGAAACTCGGTATGTAATGGGTGGTCACCCATCCACAGAACAACCTAGGCAAGCACGGCTTAACCTAAAATATCGACCCGAGCGGCTGTTATTACTTAGCCACGAGCTCCTCTGTGAGTGTGAGTGCACTGCACTGCTCGGGCATAGAAGTGATTCGATTCACACGAAAACGTAGAAATGCTATTTGAGCTCGTGTGCTCAGCCACCCAGAGACTCCTTTGTTAACGTTTAAAAGCTATTAGTGCCAGATTTTAACCACTTTAGGGAACAATTTCCGGGGTTATTTTTTAAACTGAATGATGCTAAAACTAATTGATGGCCAAAAGAGTTTTTTAAATCCTACAAAATCAAAATCAAAATGTTTTATTTCACACAGGCCCAGATGGGGACTTATAAAACGTCGACAAAAAGGTGCACGATTCGGGTTGGTCGTTTCCTATGAAGAAGAACCGGCAAGAAACTCCATGGTTACTCTTTTTAAACCATTTGCTATTTCAATATTATCATGTTACAGCATTTGTGCTTAAGTTTGGGCAGACAGCGTAGACCCGACAATAAGTCGTTGCTCACTACACAAAAGATGTACAACAAGATGAAAAGTTAACAAGCAGCAGGAAATCTACAAAGCCTTCAATGTTCACACAATCGCAAACAATCGTTAAAAAAATAATCTATACAAAGGTAAAATAATAAATAAAAGGTAAAATAATTGTAATACTGTTTTAGGTGACACCTAAACTAATACATAAATAAAAGCCTACAGCTGGGTTTTCAAATTTCGGATCAGCGAATAAGGGTATTCAAACAAAGAGAGTGAATTTCAACAGTGAAAAATATCTAGGCATAAAACGATATATCCCCTGTCATTTCTATAAGCCCATTCAATTTCGTCGCTTTTCAATAATACTCACGTCATGATATTTGATAGAACAAAAAAGGTTAGGAGAATTCGACAGCCCATCAAAAAACATGAAATCCTATAAGGAAGGGTCTACAAAGCCGTGACAGTGACGGATCGCTTAATAGAAAAAAGGTAAATTCGTAAGTAAAAGTCCCATGAAATAACTCTTCAGCTTCATGGGTTTTAGTTTTGAATCCCAAAATAATTTTTTATATAAAGATAGCTTGTGCCCGTGGCTTCGCGTGTAGTTCGATAATTGTCCTACGGGATCGTACTACCGAGATACAAAGTATCCTATGTGTTAATCCAGGTTATAAATTATCTGTTTGCCAAATTTCGTCAAAATCTGGCCAGTAGTTTTTGCGTGAGAGAGTAACAAACATCCATCCATCCATCCATCCTCAGAAAAGTACGCATTAATAATATTGGTAGAAAGTAGGATGGGCATACTCTTGACCTCAATCTTGTCCTGAGGACAGTGATGAGGTCGATGATGGGACGAGCTAACCCAAAAAAAAGCCTATTAACTCGCGACTTAAATAGATTCGGGTGTATCTAAAAGGTTTCGTTTAATGTATAACTTGGTTAACGATATAAAGTCTCCTCACCCATCGTCTGTCCAGGCTTTTCCTAACTATGTTGAGGTCTAACGAGATGCAGCTGAATATACCAGTCATTTACATGGAGCGGCTGCCTATCTATCCTACAAACCAGTTAGTACTGGGTAATGCGATACCCTTTAGTAAGACTGGGTATCAGACTTTCGAGCCACTGACTACCTGTAACGACTATCTAAGATCTACAAATGCCAGCCGGGACCAACGGCTGAAAGTACTTTCCAACGCACGGAGCAAAATCGGGACCATCCACAGACTAGCCTTGGTAAGCGCTGCTTAATCTTGAAGAGCGATTGTTATTATTTAGCCACGAGCTCCTCTTCTTGATCCAATTCTTGATTGTTGATAAACTTCACTTAGTAACTCAAACGAACATAAATTAACTAGATTGGTTATCGAGTGATTGTTTATCAACATCAATTTGCACCATTTCCAGTTCGTAGTAGTCTGATTCGAATCATAAAAAAAACCCGAGTCGATGTCATTCCCGTTCTGTCAAATCAATTAACCCTATATCCGTCTGCCTAGCCTTAGCCCAACTAAGTTGGGGTAGACTTCTTGTCTAACCGAATGCAGCTGAATACCTGTATTTTATATGGAGCGATTGCCTATCTGACCTCCACAACCCAGTTAGTATTGGGTAATACGAAATCCTTGGTAAGACTGGTAGTCAGACTTTTTGGGCCACTGAATACCTGTAACGACTGTCTAAGATCTACAAATGACAGCCGGGAACAACTTAACGTGCTTTCCGAGGTACGGAGCAAACTCGGTATGTAATGGGTGATCACCCATCCACAGACCAACCTAGGCAAGCACGGCTTAACCTAAAGATAGACTTGAGCGGCTGTTATTCAGATAGGCAGTCGGGAAAAAGCTACGCAGATGATGATGGTTACTACTTTGCTCAGACTAGGATGAGGTTTTTTTAAAGGAAAAAATAATGTTGTCGTAAGAAATATTCGTTAGCGAGGGTAATTTATAATAATCAATACAGCGGTCAAGAAAAAGGCGTATGTGAAGATTGGTGGCCAATCAAAGCACAATATCGAATCATTTTACTGTACGCTGATTGGCTAGCGATGCGATGATGCGACGTGACCGGCTCGTAGTCGTATAATGAATGTAGGTATGAATCACAAACATGTAATTTTGCTCTATTAAAGGGGAAGCATTAAAAGGTCATTCAATGGGAATATATAAACTTTGGGGGTTGTATTGATGATTTAAATGATTGTTTATTGTAATATTATTTAATTATTACTCTCTGCCGGCATCTGTGTTCCCTCCCACATTTAACCCGTCTGCCTTCAAAGCAAGAGTGAACCGGCATCTTCTGGGCACGCTCGTTCCATCATAGATCTCATCTACCGCCTTCCATCAAGCGTGATCGAGGTCATGAGCAGGCCCATTTTGTAATAAAAAATAAAAAAAACTGTATACCTTCAGGGTGATTTCTTCAAGTGGGCACGGATGGGCAAATCCGAAACTATAAGGAATAGCAAAACATACTCAAAGGAGCCTCGAGCTCGATTTTGATGAAAACTAAAACTGCATCATTGAATTTTTGAAAAATCAATATTCCTAGCCAGGAATCGAACCCGTTGGTTTAGGAAAAAAACACACTGTATTATTACACCATTCGATAGCGTCGCTATTAAGGGTCTAATTCTGGGAAGGGATGATATAAGGCAAACTTAAGGAAAATGTTAAATTCTATTATTAATTATTAATATGTTTGTTTTTGTTTACCATAAACCTCTTGAGGATGAGGGATCGATATCGACGATTTATCTGAAATACACGCCTGTAAACCCCTAAGGGTTAGGCAGTAGTGTAGCTACTTAATAGTACACCCACATTTCGCCAGTTATGTTTAAGTCCCATATAATAGGGGACGAGCCTATTTCCATCAACCGGGCACAAATCCAGCCTCCGTGACTGCTACTGAGAAATTCTAGATGGAAAACCCAATAACAATTTGCCCGAACCGGGAATCGAACCCAGGACCTCATGCTCACATTTGCGCTTGCGACCACTAGACCAACGAGTTAAACAAAAACTAAACTTGTAAAATATTTCTACGGATATCCACTTTATAACAACTCCTGACAAGAGGAGCTCGTGGCTTAATAATAACAGCCGCTCGGGTCGATCTTTAGGTTAAGTCATGCTTGCCTTGGTTGGTCTGTGGATGGGTGACCACCCATTACATACCGAGTTTCCTCCGTGCCTCGGAAAGCACGTTAAGCCGTTGGTCCTGGGTGTCATTTGTAGATCTTTGACAGTCGTTAGGTAGTCAGTGGCCCAAAAAGTCTGACAACCAGTCTTACCAAGGGGTATCGTATTACCCAGTATTAACTGGCTTGTGGAGGTCAGATAGGCAGTCGATCCATGTAAAGCACTGGTATTCAGCTGCATCCGGTTAGACTGGAAGCCGACTCCAATATAGTTGGGAAAAGGCTAGGCAGATGGTGATCCTCTTTATAACAACCTCTTCACGCTTACATAATAACAGCCAATTATCGTAATGATTCATTGACCCACAAACAATATGAAACTCATCGAGAAGATTAATACTTGAGAAAATATTCAATCTTCATAACTGTCGGTAAGTTTATTTGTTACCACAGATAAGCTGTGCTATTACTTTAATAACCGGGAGGGTAGCTGCGACACGCTTTGGAAATAAAATAAAATGAGAGCTTGTTTACTTCTTTGTAGGGTTGGCAAGTAAAGTAGAGTCACTTAGGAGCGTTTATACAGAAAGTGGGCAAAAAGTGGGCAACGTCGCAAAGAGCTGTCAAATCTTTCGCTGTTTTGATTATTAAATAAAATAAAACGAGGGCTTGTTTACTTCTTTGTAGGGTTGGCAAGTAAAGTGGACTTGCTTAAGAGCGTTTATACAGAAAGTGGGCAAAAAGTGGGCAATGTCGCAAATAGTTGTCAAATCTTTCGCTTTTTTGATTAATTTGGCAATATTACTGAATGCAAATAAAAAATATAGCTAACTAGTGAACTAGAATATTAATAATGAATTGCAATTAAAACACTGAATTTGATGTTGTAACCGTTTAAATCGTTTTAGGTGACACGCTTTGGAAATAAAATAAAGAGGGCTTGTTTACTTCTTTGTAGGGTTGGCAAGTAAAGTGGACTTGCTTAAGAGACTTTACACAGAAAGTGGGCAAAAAATGGGCAACGTCGCAAATAGCTGTCAAATCTTTCGCTGTTTTGATTAATTTGGCAATATTACTGTATGAAAATAAAAAAACATGGCTAACTACTGAACTAGAATATTAATAATGAATTGCAATTAAAACACTGAATTTGATGTTGTAACAGTTTTAGGCGTAAAAAAGGCATTTGGAAAGTTTCCAAATACTTTTTTTACATCTAAAAATAAATATTCGGTGTTACGATATTAATTATTGCATTTCATAATAAATATTTTAGTTCGCCATATTTAGCCATAATCAGAGGTAAAATATTAATGAAAGGACTGCACCAAGAAGCTTGTGTCATCCTGTTGAAAGTGGCCGTAGAAATACGAAACACTTGAAAATCGATTTTATCTATTGGTAGGCTCTCAGTGTAATTTCTATAAAGGGTGTAAAAAGACCCTTAACGAAGCCGAAAGGCACTTGTTCTCCTCATCATTGTGATCATTTTTTTGTTCTGGACCATACCTGGGAACCTCCTAGTTACGGAGATATTGGGGGTCAAAGTTCAAATTTTTTAACAAGTTTTTTTTTAAATACTACTTTTTAAGGTTCTAACTTTACTCCAATTACCTCCATGGCCCGTTTACTATTCAAAGCATCCATCAGCAATAAGTTTTGAGCGCATTATATTGAGTTTTACCGTAAAATGTGATTTTTGACCCCAAAAAAAAAATTCGTTTCCCAGCAAAATTTTTTGCGTAAAGTTACTTAGTTTGATGTACAGAATGCTTGGTTGACGGCTTGGTGAAGGGTCTGTTTACACCCCGTATTTATAAAGGGTGTAAATAGACCTCTAACGGAGACGAAAGGCACTTGTTCTCTCCGCTAATGCGATTTTTTTTTTGTTCTAGCCAATACCTGGGAAACCACAGGTTCTGGAGATATTGAAGGTCAAAGTTCCAATTTTTTCACAAGTTTTTTTTTTAAAACCACTTTTTAAGCTTTTAACTTTACTTTAATTAACTCCATGACCCGTTTACTTTTCAAAGCATCCATCAGCACTAAGTTTCGAGTGCATAGCATTGAGTTTTAACGTAAAACGTGATTATTCACCCCAAAAAAAAAAAGTCGTTTCCCAGCAATAATTTTTGCGTAGAGTTACTTAGTTTGATGTACAGAATGCTTGGTTGACGGCTTCGTGAAGGGTCCGTTTACACCCTGTATTTATAAAGGGTGTAGATAGACCCCTTACGAAGACGAAAGGCACTTGTTCTCCCCGTTAATGCGATATTTTTTTTGTTCTAGACCATACCTGGAAACCTTCTAGTTACGGAGTTATTGGGGGTCAAAGTTCCAACTTTTTCACAAGGTTTTTTTTAAATATAAATTTTTAAGGTTATAACTTTGCTTTAAAAACCTCCATGACCCGTTTACTATTCAATGCATCCATAAGCACAATGTTTTGAATGCGTTACATTGAGTTTTACCCTAAAAGGTTATTTTTCACCCCAAAAATTTATTTAATTTATATATAACGTTTCCCAGCAATTTTTTTGTGTAGGGTTACTTAGTTTCATGTACAAAATGCTTGGTTGACGGCTTCGTGAAGGGTCCGTTTACCTTGTATTTTCTGCCAATCAATCAAAAATGACGCAAAAAGTCGGCATAGTTATACATCTATTGCTGATTTGTTGGCTTGTGTTATATGATATATATTCAATTTGGTTATAAATGAGTTTGTGAGCCTACAGTTCTACAGTAAGCACATAAGTAAAGGTACAGGAAAAATGCTGATAATTTATCCCCTTTTTTTTGCCTTGGCAATCTTATGAATGATCTAGTAGTCTATATCCAGCAATTCATACTAATCATCTGAAGCTTATCTATACAATCTATACAAATAAAGTGTCTGTTTGTTATTTCAAAATAACAGCTTTCTACTGAATGCATATAAAAGTTTATGCTGTTCTTGTAACAAAAAAAAATAATAATTTTTGTCTGTTTATTTGTTCCGGCTAATCTGCGAAACAGCTCTACCGATTTTGACGGGACTTTTATTGACAGATAGTTAATGTTATAAAGAGGTTTTTATTTTCAAAAAAGGATTAGAGTTCCGTGCAAAAAAACCCTTGAAATGGTTAACAAAATCCAATTCAAACACAGTAATATTTTTATAATACTTTATAATATTTTTAAAATAACGTGGACGAAGGTCGCGCCAACAGCTACTTTGATATATTGTGATAGTGCAGGTACTATGGTAGGCATGTTATAAGTAGGCATTGGGTAAACAGGGTAACGTGTACATGCTATCATACCTAACAAAGAATGATTGCGATTATAACGTTTGACTTCTTAAGCTAATGTGTCCATATAATATTATAAATGCGAAAATTACTCTATCTGTCTGCGTGTTATCTTTTCACGCCTAAACGAATAGATCTGGATGAAGTTTAATACACAGATATATGACCTGGCTGGCATGGGATAGTTTTTATCCTGGTTTTGTACGTTCCCATGGTATAACTTCTGGCTTTCATAAGCTTTTTGAATCCGTTTTGTTCAAAATGATTTCTGCGCCAAATTAATACTATAAGTATCCTGAACTATATTTTCTTTATTGTAGTAAAAGAAAGAAAGAAAAAGTATGTAAATTAGACTCACACAGGACAAAACAAAAAAAAATGGTTGAATTCCCAATAAAACAAAAATTATATCAAAAGTAAACATGAGAAAAAGATAAAACAAATGAAATTAGTCCTGTACGAGGCCAAAAGGCCCATTTATATCCCAGCATGGTGCTGCAATAAAAAAAAAAAGAAAAAAAAAGAAGAAATTAAGAATCAAGAGAATTCCGTCGCTGCGGCTGACTCTACATGACTGTATTATCAGAGCCATAACGCAGCCTTCCTTCCGAAGCACTAAATGTTTATGTATCATTATAATAATAATGTTTTCCCATGTAAATGACCTATTACAGGGCCAATGACTCGTCTCATAGAGAAACGGAACAAGTATCGATCACTTTGATACTGTTTGTTGTAATAATATATTAAAATAATACAGTTCTGAAAAAACCGGCCAAGTGCGAGTTGGTCTCGCGCACCGAGGGTTCCGTATAAAGTTGTAGGTATTTTGTTATTAAACTACATATTTACGGTTTTTTAGAAGAAAAAAAAAAGAAGAACTGTCGTGAGGAAAGTTTTAAGTATGAATGTGGATGGGTATATGAGTAGAGGAAGACCAAAGAAACAAAGAAACGATGGATGGACTGTGTGAAGAATGATATGGCAAGAGAGGAGGTGTCTGATGAGATGACAAGTAATAGAGAAGTATGGAAGAGGAAGACACGCTGCGCCGACCCCAAATGAATTGGGATAAGGGCAAGAGAATGATGATATGATTTACAGTTTTTTAGAAATTTTCCTTTACATTGTGCTGTAAGACATTGATTCTCACAAATTTCATGATTATAGATCAACGGAAAGTACCGTATAGGTTTTGATTGTCTTGTGAAATCGCAAAATATCCGACAAAGACGGTCATATCTTTTGATCGCGTTGACTTACACGTTTGATTTTCACTTTCACTGCTCCGAGGGGTAGGAGACTTGAGTATTTGAAATTAAATTCCGCTTGATGCCTCCACGTGTTCTTGAGAAAAGGGGTCTTGACAGACGGATAGACAGACGGACAGACGGATAACAATGTGATCCTATAAGGGTTCCGTTTTTGCCGACTGACGTATAGCATAATCAGCCTCTAATGTTCCCAATGCTGGCACACACGGCCTCCTCTCTATGAGAGGGAAAGGGCTATAATCCACCACGCGGGCTCAGTGCGGGTTGGTGGTATAGAACTCTAAAAATACCAATGTCACCAATTGGTGTTTTATATTGACTCTAGTTCCTGCCCGTGGCCTTACCCGCTTCACGGAAACGTGCTGCAGGGCAAAAAGTATACTATTTTCAAACTCAGTTCATGTGTCTTTTTTCAGTGTGCCAAAATTTATCGAAATCCATTCAGCCAGCCATCTGTCCAGCCTTTTCCCAACTATGTCGGGGTCGGATTCCAGTCTAACCGGATGTATATAAAGACCAGTGTTTTACATGGAGCGACTGCCTATCTGACCTTCGCAATCCAGTTAGTAATGGGTAATACGATACCCCTTGGTAAGACTGGTTGTCAGATTTTCAGGACAATTAAACACTAAGATTTACAACTGACAGCCGGGACCGACGGCTGTCCATCGAGCCACTTTAAGGACTTGAAAATTTAACAGATAGATAGTCCATCGGATAGACAGACAAATCGACAAACAAGCAGACAGACCGTAAGACAAAGTTTATTGCACATTTATAATATACTAGCAACCCGCCCCGGCTTCGCACGGGTGCAATGTAGACACACATACAGTCACGAGCACCAATATGTATACACTTTCCTAAATTTAAAAGCAATTTTCGCGAGAAATAACTATTTTAACTTGGAGATAGAATGTTTTTCATAAACATATGAGTTCCAAAATACTATGTTCGTAACAACATGAAATTTTAATCAGAACAGTAGGAGAAAAACACTTTTAGAAGTTATTAAGTGTTTACATATTGGTGCTCGTAACTGTACGCATAAACCTTTCACTTGAATCACTCTATCTATTGCGAAAAACTGCATTAAAATCCGTTGCGAAATTTAAAAGATCTAAGCGTACAAACAGCGCGAGCGTCTTTGTTTTATACTATGTAAAGAAGATTGGTTTGAAAGATGAAAGTCCCAAATAAAATTGAAAGACTCGACCTCATTTTTAGTCTGAAAAGTAAAAAATAATTAATTTACTGTTTTCAACTTTCTTTTACGATATGATTTCATCGTTTTTTTTTAAGTTTATTTTCTTTTCTCTTAAAGCTTTTACGTACATACGTCTCCGTTTATACCAAAGAAATTTAAAACATAATATAGAGCGGACATTAGGAATATTGTCATACAATAATTTTCATCCTGAATATTTTCGATTTTGGCAACGAATGCTACCTGACAAGCGGGCGTATGACACTAGACAGACCCACTTGTTACTAAGTAGTAACAAGTTTTGGATAACAATTTTCTTCGTCTTGTCCTGTCTATCGCTCGGAAATATTTTAATGTCCTTGGTTTATATTGTAAGGACATTGTTCGGCTTCCATACAACGTTCGCCTAGGAACCAACAGAGACGTGAATTAACTTTCTGTGTTCGTAATAAGGCATTGATTCGATTGAAACTAAATTAAAATCACAGACACTTCTGAGAATTGTAAAAAAATCGCAAACACTTTCGGTATTTGAGGTTATAACTGGGCCTATAGAAACGTAATAATTCGACGAGACTGTCATTCTGTCATTACTATCAAATGTCAAAGTGTCATCTGTCAATTCATCGACTGTCAGTGTTGATGTTGCTCGTTTCACATAGCGCTTTCAATCGCTTTATTCTGTTTTTTACTAAAAACCTTATTTAATTCAATTCTAAAAAAATAATGGCACCGCACCGGGGAATATTTAAGACAGAAGGAAGTGAATTACTTTTTAAAATGTTTTCGAAATTATGAAGTGACCGTTCTATTGTAATAATTGTAATCTTACTAATATTATAAAGAGGAAAGATTTGTATTTTTGTGTGTGTGTGTGTGTATGTTTGTAACGAATAAACAAATCAAAAACTACTGTGCCGATTTCAATTTTTTTTTTACCATTAGAAAGCTACATTATCCCTGAGTAACATAGGCTATATTTTATCCCAAAATGTTTAAAAAATAAATGTCCACCCGTGCAAAGCCGGGACGGGCCGCTAGTGTAAATTATAAAAAGAACTAGTAATTATTGTAAAGGTTTCATACGTGTTGATGCATAGGCCATTTATTACAAAGTCCTTTAGGTACGATACCTGCACTGATAATACAATTTAATAAGGTTCAGACTAAACGAACAGCTATCTAGTCTCAAGAATATTGAATAGTAATGAAGTTAGGGCACTCACACGAGACCTGACTAGACTACCAAGGAATAAAGAAAGCATTTTAAATTGAAGTTGGAAGGGAAATTGCGGTATTTAAGAGCAATGAAATGGGCTTAGGTATATTGTAATTTTATAAATATTATTCTTACTTTAATTGTTAAAAACAATGAAATCAGTACCGTGCCGTAACAGTATCAGTGTTTGGGGGCAGCCGCTACTGCTGCAAATCAGGTTGCGAGTTCGATTTCCAGGCTGAACAGTATCAATGGATTTTCCCGATTGATGACAATAGGCTCGCTCCCCTTTTACATTGGACTTTAACATAACTGCGAACTGCGGCGAAATGTGAGTGTACAGCCACGAGCACCAATATGTAAATACTTAACAACTTTTAATAGTGTTTTTCTCCTACTGTTCTGATTAAAACTTAATGTTGGAACGAACATAATATTCTGGAACTTATATTTTTATGAAAAAGATACTATCTCTAAGTAACAATCGTTATTTCTCTCGAAAATTGCTTTTAAATTTAGGAAAATGTATACATATTGGTGCTCGTGACTGTGATACTAGATACACCTCTGCCTAAGCCCTCGAAGATTACAGGCGTGGTGTTATGTATATATATTATATACTTTAAGGCTCTAGGGCTCATGGATTTGTAAAATAATCCAAAAAAATGACTCATGGATTTGTCAGAAAATACAAAAAAAAAATGTGAAAACGTAACTAAACCTGCTACTGAAACTAGGCCAGTCTATTTTCACAATTTGTTACCGGCACACATCAGTTACCCGGCTTATCTATATACTCACTATCGGGAATCCGGTTATCGAAATCCCTGAAAACCGGACTTACACTGAAATTGATAGACAAAGTGTTTAAGGCTACGTCCCCTATGTTTTGGCGTAATCAACACATACACAAATACATAAATACAAGGTGTAAACAGACCCTTCACGAAGCCGTCAACCAAGCATTCTGTACATCAAACTAAGCAACTCTACGCAAAAATTATTGCTAGGAAACGACTTTTTTTTTGGGTGATAAATCACGTTTTACGGAAAAACTCAAGATAACGCACTCAAAACTTAGTGCTGATGGATGCTTTGAACAGTAAACGGGTCATGGAGTTAATTCAAGTAAAGTTAAAACCTTTTAAAGTAGTATTTAAAAAAAAAACTTGTGAAAAAATTGTAACTTTGACCTCCAATATCTTCGTAACTAGAAAGTTCCCAGGTATGGTTCATAACAAAAAAAAATATCGCAATGACGGGGAGAATAAGTGCCTTTCGGCTTCGTTAAGGGTCTTTTTACACCCTTTATACGAAAGAAAAGGCAATTAATTGACCTTATTTGTTTTCTTCAGAAAGGTCTGGTACATAGTAGGTACTAGCAACTGACGTGCAAGTACGCCCAGATGAATGAACGAAGCAAAAATTTTGCAAAAAAAATAACCGACTTTTTCGGAATAAAGTGGCTGTGATATACACGGACAAACAGACAGACTGACAGGCAGACAGTCAGACAGACAGACTTGACGAATCTATAGTGGTTCCGTTTTTTGCCGTTCGGCTGCGGAGTGACTTTCTATATGTATGTATATATGTTAAGCTTTAACTTTTTTTATTGCACCCTCACTCTGTCGAAATCAACGCTATAGTAACAAAGATAAATTGTTGGACCATTCACGCAAAAGATATTGTAGTCATTAAAAGCTACAATAAAATCCTGGTGCCGATGCCGTTAAAAATGTTTTTCGTGGACACGTAAAAGTAGTAACTTTATTTCGTCAGTGCACATAGCACGAACGTGCGGACAAAACGTGACGAAAAACATAAATTCGAACAATTTAAAAAAAGGCTTTTTTTAAATTTAATCGAAAATACAACTGCCCTATAGCATTTTGTTTCAATTTTTCACGACAACCACAACGAGTAGCATCTACACAAATTAATATTTAAGGTGAAAGAGCCAGGGTGGTTCGCGAAATTCAATTTTTCTTACGTTTTTTGCAATTTGCAGGTCATGTCAGGTGTGTTACACAATTGAATGACTTTTTCATGAAATTGTTATTGTATGTGATTAAATGAACTAAGAGGTTTGTATTGGTAGAGGCCTTTGCCCAGCAGTGGGACAGTAATAGGCTGGTATTATAACTACGTACGCGAATCATATTTTCATCATCATACAACCTGACACTGACCTGGAAATTGCAAAAAACGTAAGAAAATTTGAATTTCGCGGATTACCCTGGTGCTTTCACCTTAAATATTCATTTGTATGGGTGATACTCGTTGTGGGTGTCGTGAAAAATTGAAACAAAATGCTATAGGGTAGTTGTATTTTTGAATTAGAATTTCGCGGGCTACCCTGGCGCTTTGAATCTTTAAAATTTCATCATCATTTCAGCCGCAAGTCATCCACTGCTGGACATAGGCCTCCCCCAAATATCACCACATTGACTGGTCCCGTGCGTCTCGCATCCAGTGGATCCCCGCAATCTTCGCCTGGTCATCGGTCCACCCAATGGGAGGCCTTCCAAGGCAATGTCTTCCGGTTCGCGGTCGCCATTCCAGAACTTTTCGGCCCCATCGGCCATCCGTTCTGAGAGCAATGTGCCCTCTCCACTGCCCTTTGGGTGACTTTAAGCCTTCTGATGAAGCCCATTGTGAGCGACCACGTTTCGGTGCCGTAAATTATCACTGGCAACACACACTAATCATAGACCTCAAAATTTAGTAAAAAAATAATGTAAAACGAATATTTTCTATTCAAAATTTGCTTGTTTTGAGAAATAATATTTATTTAGTTTTAAGACCTAAACTATAATTATGGCATTTTTACACCAAACACAATAGTAGGTTTCTACTATTGTGTTAGGGGACAGAAATGCCTAAAATGATATGGGACAGTTGTTTTCTTGATGAAAAAAATCGTTCGAGTTTCAGTCACGTTCACGTTCTTAAAAAAAAACATATGAAGGAATTTTTTCGACAACGAGGTCACATTCTTTTCGGCCAGGTATGTTTCAGATCCTTTTGAAAAATTGGTCCTCCAATGTAAGTACTTGCTAGAAATAGGATACTGGGTACCCTTATAAGTAATTTATTCATCCATATATTCTGAGCAAATTCTAAGTAATATAAACAAATGGAATATCAACGGAACAAGAAAATAACCTAATACAACCGTTTGGCTTGACTCCAAAGAATAAAAACGAACCAATTTGTTTTGACCCCTAACTTTATCAAATTATAGTTAAAAGGGTTAGAAAGTACGGGTCGTTCAATGATGGTTGGTCTAGTGATAAATATGCTGTCGATCCGGATTTTCTTCACATTGTCAGGCATGTACAAAATGTCTATGTATATCTACCTCCTTTTATGCCTCTGGGAGGGTTTCTTTAAGAGGTTCCAAAGGCAGTATTTATAAAAGTGGCGAAAGCCGAAGAAATTCTGTTGAGATCCATCAATGTTAAACACGTTATTAATGTTTAGGGAAAGTGTTGTTAAGATTTGAGGGTGCTCCTTCTCCACCCTTATTTAAAACTAGTTGTTGCCGCGGTTTCGCTCACGTGACTTTGTATTTTTTTGACTTTGCGAATTTTCTGACAGTCTTCCTCTCTACCAGGGGGTAATAAAATTGAGAAATAAATTAATCGTACCGGTTGGCTGAAGAAATATCGCTGATAGTGCGTTACAAGCATATCGAACGGTATTTCGTAATTTTGTTCCAATTATAGTTGCTACACTATTTGATTTTATTTATTATATTAAAATTTTTTTTGGTGACTATCAAGAAATACGCAAGGACGTGCTAATCCTTTGATTTTATTTATCTTCTTTGTCTGGAAGATTATAAAGGGTGTAAAAAGACCCTTAACGAAGCCGAAAGGCACTTATTTTCCCCGTCATGGCGATAATTTTCTTGTTCTAGACCATACTTGGGAACCTTCTAGTTACGGAGATATTGGGGGTCAAAGTTCCAACTTTTTCACAAGCTTTTTTAAATACAAGTTTTTAATACAAGATTTTTTCTATCAGCACAATGTTTTGAGTGCGTTACTTTGAGTTTTACCGTAAAACGTGATTTTTCACACCAAAAAAAAAATTTTGGTTACATAGTTTGATGTCCAGAATGCTTGGTTGACGGCTTCGTGAAGGGTCTGTTTACACCTTGTATATAGATATCTGCGATAAGACTTCCGTTGTACTCAAAGAATTAGCAATATATTTCAACAATCTGTGTTTATATTTTTCTTCCACAAGCGTACAAAGGATTCATGTTTTAGTTATTAAATGCAAGTTCTAATATCTTTAGACTTTTCTTTTCCCGCCACGGGGGATAAGCTTTGTCCGCAAGGGATATTAGAATAACAAAAGCTTTCATTTTATTTATTCGGTCCGTGGTGACGACTTCAGGGGTCACTCTCTATGTGGTCTTTGAAAATGTAACTTTACATGGCGTTTATATTTCTCATAGGAGTTTGGTATTGGAGGTAAACAAACATTATCATCTGCCTAGCCTTTTCACAACTATTTTGGGGTCGACTTCCAGTCTCACTGGATGCAGCTGAATATCAGTATTTTTGATGCACTAGCATTAAGTGCAGTATAGTTTGGATAGCTGATAGTTTTTAAGTGCTATATAATAGGGGGTGGGCCTATTGCCATCAACTGGGTTCAACATAATATGTAGCCTACTCAGACTTCTACACCTATATTAGTAGGTATTCGTGGACTTTCTTGATATATATTATAATATAAAGTACAATAAATAGTAAGTAATAAGTAAATATAACATAAAGAAAATCGGTATCGTTACTATTTAACTAATTACAACTAAAATTTTCTAAGACTCAGTCTGTTAGCTTTCACGGCCCTAACATTTCGTTTTCATTTTGAAGTTAGCTCTTGGCTGGCACATCAATTTGTAAAATGGCCACAGCTACGTGACTTAAGCTAACACAGCTTGTTAATACAGCTTAAAACCACTACCTCTCTCTCTTTAAACATCACTGTACATGGTTCTCTGCTCTTGTTACATAATTATTATATAAGTATTAATATAGATTTGTATATGCTTTATGTATGTATACAGGGTGTAAGGGACATCCCTCCAAAAACTGACAGGGTGCATTTTGCTCCTTATTTTGAGTCACATTCCGCCGGAATTCGGTTTTTTTTTTAAATTTTCAGTTACTATTATTCCTTTATTTCAATGTAAAATTATATTCCCTGTACGCAGCACCCCATTTATGTAAATAATACCGCTAAAATCGAAAATTCAACAATGGATGTTGAAATACTCTAACGAACGACGCGTAAATCAGCTGTTCACTTCCTGCCTATCTACAGAGTTCATCGAACTAGTCGTCGCGCTTGCCGTTCGCTACGTGCGTTTTGCCACGGTAACGATACATTCCGTATGAGGAAATAAATCAAATCAAATATGTTGGATTCCCATAATTTCTTGTACCGGGCATCTCATCTCATCTCATTTCTCATACGGAATCCACCTCATCAGTTCGTGGAGGGCTGTCCCTTATACCCTGTATTAATAAATAATTGCAAATTTACACTATATACTATCTGCAGTATTGACTCTCCGTCTTCCTGTAATCAAAGATCGCTTTTAGCGATAAGACCGCCCATTGTTTTATCAATGTGAAATGTTTTCTTTTATAATGTTATACTTGATAATAAATATCCTTTATTGTTACTTATTTTCTTTCTTCGCCTGTCATGGGTCCGTTTCCAAACCTCTCTACCTTATGCGATATAAAATTAAGAAGATTTAAATTAATTAATTATATAAAATAAAGAATATTCTATTCTATTTTATTCTTTGTTCACTACCCAGTTAAACCTAGTTCTGTGTCCAAGGGGTGCTTCATAAATATCACAAACAAGTAAATCAGCACAATCGGTTCGGCAATATTTTGTTGAAACACAAAGTCGACACAATTCACATAATTCAATATAAGTATTCGGCTCTTGCCGATCGGCAAACTTCCTTCGGCATCTACTCTGAATTATGTTCGGTCGGCTTTTGTATTCCGAACATTAGTTATGTATGGTGGGTCAAATTATGTTATGTAGTGTTTAGTACACTTATACTGTCACTTACGGGATTTATCCCGTGATAATCCATTATTGTTAGCTCCCAGTGTAAGTGCAGTTATAAATCGTGAAAGCTTAAAACAATGTTTAGTGTGTAGTATGCCTAATTACTCAGAAATTACTGTAAGAATTTTCGCATCATCGTAAATGGCACTTAGGTGTTTTATTACATTGCTCTTTTACTTTTTGAGTGTGCTTATAACTCAAGTCGCCGTCCGGATGAAAGATGACATCTTAATTTGATAAAACTTTATCGAAGAAATATTTGTAATGGATTTCCGATATTGGATTACTTTGTTAAGAATAATTATAAAAGCCTACACTTCAGAGATATTTTACATATTCCTTCATCTTTTGTAATGTGAACTTAGTGATATACAGTGACTGTAACCCGTTGTAGATGCCTAGTGAATAAATAAACTAATATTTGGACTCTACATAATAAAATACCATTTCTCTGAGTCTAATAGTTACGACGATTATAACTCAAAAACTACGTGAGAACATACTTTTTTTTAAATTAAATCCTATGAAATAGCAGAGAATTTCTCTATTGTTCTATATTTTATAGCAGAAAGAGTAAGTTTTGTTTGCTTATTAGTTTTTTTTTTATTAAATATATTAATATAATAATATATAATAAATAATAGATAAATAACATTATCAGAACCCGTGCCAAAAGCGCACATTTATTAAAACAGCATAAAAGTTTCAATCAACTGCAGCCCCAAACGTGCTGCATTCATACACTTACATAAGTCAACCTTAGAAATGCGGCTATCCGCAATACAAACAAACTTTCCACATATCTGACATTCTTTATCAAAACAAAAAGAAAATTCCAAAACAATTCTATAAAATATCGCTTCAATAACTCTCTCGGCAGTTTCACGCAAAAATATAAAACTTGCAGAACGGAAATGTTGTCAATTTAATATTTTTAATAACCAAAATAAAGCTTACCCATTGTTGTTAAACGCACAAAGGATTTTAATTTCCACAGTAAAGATAACTGTTTAACATAAACACGATATTTTGAGGGAGTAAGGTACTACGGAGGCGCGACAACCACCCTCTGTGAGGGTGGGGAAACAACTGAAAAGCTCCTCGGGAAAGCTCCTCACGCGACCATAGAGCTCTAACTGTTGCTCACAACAATAATAATAACTGAAAATTAATTCAACGTCCCTGAAAGTGAAGAGAAATTGAATTTGTGTGAAACAATATATTTGAATTTCAGTCACCTGTATTTTATTTCATGAATTCGTTGCGTTATGCAATCGAAATGGAAAGATAACTATGTTTCTTGAAAATAAATCAAAATGATATTTACTTATCTTATGTGTTAATTGGAAGAATTATATAAGGTCCCATTAAAATAGATGGACTAACTTTTAGAAATCATTCAGACCACTAAAATAAGGACAATGCTAAAAAAAATAAGAGAAACGCATTAGATACTTACTTCATCATCTTCCTGCCCTTATCCCATGTTACTTGGGGTCGGCGCAACACGTTTTTTTCTTCCATTCTCCTCTGTCAACCGTCACGCTATCATTTACTCCTTTATCTTTCATATCATTCCTCACACAATCCATCCATCGTTTCTTTGGTCTTCCTCTCCCTCTCCATCCATCAACGTTTATATTCATCACTCTTTTAGTCACATGCGATTCGTCCCTCCTCATCATATGTCCATAGACCAAGACAGTCGATTCCCTTGCAACTTTTCTGTAACTGGCGCAACTTTTAAACTTCCTCTAATATACTCGTTCCTTACCTTATCCATTCTTGTCACACCACACATCCACCTCAACATTCTCATCTCCGCTACATGCAATCTTTTTTCATCCATCTTCTTCACAGCCCAGCATTCCGATCCATACAGTACGACAGGTCTAATCACGGACTTGTAAATTTTCCCCTTTAACTTGAGGGGCATCCGTGGGTCACAAGTTAGATACTTACTTACAAGAAAAAAATCAGCTAACAAAAATACACAAAAAAAATAGTAAACTGAAAGTTACTATGGTTAAATAAAGAATCATATTAACAGAACTGACTGGGTACCTACTTACGAGAACGCGCGCGGCGGAGCGAGAGTGCAAGTACCTACCCATAATGGATGTGTTTATTCTAGAGTGCCGGCAATTTATTATTTTAAGTCAAAATAAAATCACTTTAATCAGTATTTTTTTTGCTTGGATATCTTTGGTTAGATGTACTGAACGCTGTGTTAAAATTTGTCCATCTATTTTAATGGGACCTTATACAAGGTGTAACATAATAAACGCAAGACCTCTCGTGTGGTCTTTCAGACCATGAAAATGAACAACTTTTGTTCTATGGCTTTTGGAAATTCGTAACTTATTTTTTTGTTTTACCATACATGTTGATCAGCTGATCGCGTCAATTCCTATAGAAAGTACTTTTTTTTTTCGAATTTCGAAGAACTCGTAGAACAAAAGTTGTTCAGTTTCATGGTCCGAGAGACCACACGGGAGGTCTTGCGTTTATTATGTTACACCTTATATAATGTTGTTATGCTCATGATATAGTGAGCAATAATTAGCCAGTGAGCAGGGATAACAATGGGGTTAAATTGTCAAAGGATAACTGATATGTGGTATTTCTAAGGTTCGACAAAGGAGTAAATGAGCATTACCATTTGATCATACATGTACCAGAAATATTTGCACGACTGATAAGTCGAATATAGTGGGACTAAAATTATTTTACCATGTTATTATGTACCCATATTCTGGCAAATAAATAAATTTCATTTCATGTGTAAACAGTGGTTCTTACTGAAATGTCAAGAATAAAGTATATTAGCAAAGAATATTCTTGTTCTATAACTATCTTCGTTTGATCGATTCCCTCACGTGGAGGATCTTTTTCAAAAGGTCGAAGCGTCAGGGTAGCCCAGGAAATTCAAATTTTCTTACGTTTTTTTTTTCAATTTGGTTTTATGTTGATTAACATAATAATTATGTGATTTACGACCGTAACAAACACGGCTTTACTGAGTTATAATAATTTAATTATTCAATGGGATTAAATGAACATAAAGAGGTTGTATTGATGACTAGCTTATGCCCGCGGCTTCACCAGCGTAGGGTTCGGTACTGTCCCATGAAATCGTAGTACCAGGATAAAAAGTATCCTAGAATTAATCCAGGTTATAAACTATCTGTGAGCTAAATTTCATCCAAATCCGGTCAGTAGTTTTTGCGTGAAAGAGTAACAAACATCTATCCATCCAGCCTCACAAACTTTCACATCTAAATATATAAAACCGAAAGGTCACTCATTCACTCATCACGAAATATCGAAAACAGCTTGATGTATAAAGATGAAATTTGCAAGAAAAGTAGTTTATAGTTAGTAGACGTCCGCTAAGAACGGATTTTGCGACAGGGCCAGATTAAGGAGGTCTAAGGGCTCTCGCAAGTTTGTATGAAACTCCTTCATTTTTTGTGCTACAAACTTGAAATTTGGCAGGGAGGTAGTTAATAGTAGGTAGTAGGTAGAAAAAGCTGCATTGCAACGCAAATAAGGTACAGCTACTTTATAATATTAGCAGGATTTAAATAACTCTGTAAATACATACGATCAGAAATTTTGTTCAACGTAAAATCTGACACTGACGGGCAAATTACAATAAACGTAAGAAAATTTGATTTTCGCGGGAAACTCTGGAGACTCCACCTGAAATAGAAGCTGTAAAACGCTAAGTACTTATTAAAATTCATTGAAACCACAGATATAGATAGACCTAGATAACGCAAGTATCACGATCTGTATGAAAACCAAGCGTGCCATTTTTTGACTACCTCTTATGACGTCACAAGCACTATTTCTAAGCAGCAATGTAATACGAATGTTTTGTTTTTCTCAAATTTGTACAGATATACAGTTGTTACAATTTATATCAGCACAATTAGCCATTCAACATGTTATACACCGATGCAGACTGAGCGCGAAAATGGCCACTTACGATTTTTGTACGTAAGCTAGGCACGCGAAGCAGTTGCTCTTGCGTTATCTAGGTCTATCTATATCTGTGACCAGTGAAACCATCATCTTTGCTTCATAAGTTCTGAGGCTCTTTAAAAGCATAAACTAACATTATATGACTGCAAACCTTCATGAATTGCAAAGGCTTACGCAAGTGCCTTCTCACGTTCTTACCACGTGCCTTCAGAAAATTCTCTTTACAAATAAATGAAATTGAAATGTCTGTTTGTAATTTCAAAATAACGGCTTTTTACTGAATGCGCATCTAAGTTTACACGGTAAAGGTATTTTTTTTTTTAATCTGTCTGTTTGATCCGGCTTATCTTCGAAACAGCTGGACCGATTTTGACAAAACTTTTACTGGCAGATAGCTGATGTTATAAGGAGTAACTAAGGCTAGAAAAAAGATAAGGGTTCCGTTTAAAACAATTAAAACCATTGAAATAGGGAAGTAATATTTTTAGAATAAATTCATGCGGACAGAGGTCGCGGGCACAGCTAGTATAAAATCAAATGAAAATGCACTAACGTGCTCTTTGGTTGCTCTATAAAAGTAGATTATGGTTAAGGTGTTGCATTGTTAAGTAGCAATTTAAAACGTTTATGTCTTTTACACTAGTATAATATGAGAACTAGCATTATGTTGAAATATAAAGCTTTTTACGGTTGTCATCATCAGCTGTCTAGCGTTTTCCCAACTATGTTAGGGTCAGTTTCCAGTCTAACCGCACCCAGCTGAATACCAATAATTTACACGGAGCAACTGCCTGTCTGACCTCCACAACCCAGTTAGTACTGGTAAGACCGCTTGGTAAGACTGATTGTCAGGATTTCGAGTAACGACTATCGAAGATCTACAAATGACCACCGGAACCAACGGCTTAACGTATTTTTTGAGGTGCAGAGGAAAGTCGGTATGTAATGTATGGTCAACCATCCACGACTGTCCTAGGCCAGCGCGGCTTAACCTTTGATGACGAGCCCATGCAGCTGTTATTTAGGCAAGAGCTCCTCCATAAAGGTCAGGAAAAATAATTGGGTCCCATTTAAGTCCCATGTAATAGGGTGCGAGCCTATTGCTACCAACCGGGCTCAAATCTAGACTCCGTGGCTGCTCCTGAGAAAATCCTGATGGAAGAACCCAATAAAACTTTGCCCGACCCGGGAATCGAACCCAAGACCTTATGTTCAGTAGTCGCACTTGCGACCACAACACCAACGAGGCATTCAACTAACTAACAAGGTCTCGCTTAACAAGGTTATTTATATGAATAACTGATAATATTTATAGGACTGACGGAATTACTCTGACTTGCATTTTTTGACTTTCTTAGGCACATTCCAATTACATGATTTTTGGTGCATTCGGGGATTACCGAATAAGTTCGGAAACCACTCAAATGTTTTCAGATGAGACGTCACTTAGGTATTTGAAAAGATGAAGGATGTTCAATGGAAACACCATCAGAATTCTTACTCTTTTATATTGCTAGAGATTTAATACTACCTACTTTGTGAAATCTGCTACATGTACTACAATCTGTTTTTATGTAAATAAATAAAGATTATATGTATTTATTCTTGTTAGGACAAGCCCGCCACACTATTCCCAAGCCACTGCAACTCCTGAAAGCCAGAATCAACAGTGGCGACCACCAAAAAAAGCGCCGAGACAATGAAGCTCAACGGAGTCCCGGAGAAACAATTTAACTGTCTTTTATACTTATTTTATTTTATCCTACCGTTGAGCAAAGCTCCCCAATACTGTTCTAATTTTCTTTGTTTTCCGTAGTCTTGTTTTACCGTCTTTAGTGAATTTGTGAGGAACGAAACAAAATCGTCACGCCAGCGGTTCTTGGGTGGCTGCGGGACTGTTTGAAAGAGATACCGCGGCCCTGGAACACATAGGGCAAAGAAGGAACATGGATGGATTTTAGTCAGTAAAAGTCATACACTCCCTCCCACTCCACCCAGAGCGGGAGGAGTTAATTGATGATTTACCATCCTTAAAAAGTTTTTTGGGCCTGCCTTGGTTGCGACGGCCGTCCTCAGGTACTCACGTTTAACAATCCTTTCTTGATCCATCCAAAATATATGACTTCCATTCCTTACTCTTTACTAATATTCAATTGCGAAAGTAAGTTTGTTTGTTTGTTACCTTTTCACGTCTAAAACACTGAACCGATCATCCTGAAATTTTGCATATACGTTGTCAGGTATACGGAAACGGACATAGGGTAACTTTTATTAAAAAAAAAAGTACTGTTCCCGAGGAAAACAACAATAACTTACTCATGAAAATAGATTGCGCCAAGTTTTTTTTTGAATTATATTACTGCAAGCAGAATACAACCCAAATTGATTGTAAAATTCTAAATTAACGTGAGCGAAGCCGCGGGCAAAAGCTAGTAATATAAAAATCGTATTTATGAGTGTTTTTTCTTCGTAAATTACAATGTCACCTTCCAAAAATTAATGAGAAAAATGTCGTCTGGTTTATTTCAGACTTTCATTGGAATAACTAAATAAGATCGTTTTTATTATTAGGTAATAACCTAATGACATCAAAAAGCCCGGTTGGTAATAAGATAGTAGATCCTCGTATTACTATTAAAGTAGGTACGGCCTGGACAAAATTGTCTGAATTTTTTTATGATTTCCAGTTTATTTTTCTTTTCTGTTCCATAACTTTATTATTGACTGCCTCATTGCTCTAGTGGTCTCAAGTGCGACTACTGAGCATGAGGTCCTGGGGTTCGATTCCCGGGTCGGGCAAAGTGACATTAAGTTTTTTATGAGGAATTTCTCATTAGTAGCCAAGGAGTCTAAATTTATGTGATGGCCATAGGCTCGCTATTACATGGAACTTAAACATAACTGGCAAAATGTGGCTGTACTATTGCCTAAGGTGCACCTCTGCCTAACCTTTCAGGGTTCACAAGCGTGGTGTTATTTTATGTCGTTTACAACGTTTTTTGACGGTGGTTTTTTGATGTATACAAATATAGTGTATGTACGAGTATACAATGAAGATTAAATTTTATTACATAATTATGTACCTAATTCTTGTTAATAGGAACTACCTATGTAACTACTATTCGTAAAAAAGTCTAATTTTTAAAAAGAACCTTTTATTACTGCATGGACACAGTTAGTCCCACGTGTAATAAACATCGCCATGCTTCGCCATCGCGTTTTATTTCCCACTAACTTTTACTCGACTGGTCTCCCGCGTGCTGTGAGCTGCGTTTTCTAGGAAAAGTGAAAACTATTATGGATGCTGAAAACTGTATTATTATGGATTCTTTTCTAATAAAGGTATCGATTTTTAATGCTAAAGTTTACATTTATTGGTATTTTTTGTCGAGGGTGGAATTAAATTATTTTAGTTTTATTGAAATTAATTTCTAGGCTGTGTTCAGTCATCCAATTTATTGTAAAATCTAGTACGGAATTGAATTTGTCATTTAAATTGGTGGTTTAAGTGTAAAATGGTACTTACATACATATCGTACATATCTTTGGGCTAAAAATTTGTAAATAGTAAATCTAAGCATGTAGTTGTGTTTGGCGTTACACGTGTCGGGCTTTGATGTTATAATATGAAAGAGATATAAATTTAACCTTGGCGCAGTAAACTTATTCTATGGTCGACTACTTATAAATTAATTGAAGTACCTTACCCCTGCGGCGGCGACCTGTCGCGCCCGGCCCTGGTTCAGGCCATGGTCCGGAGCGAGAGGGAATGGGAAGCCGTCACCTCCTTCTGCGAAGCAGTCATGCTAGCGAAGGAGGTGGCGGGACGTGAGAGGGAGAGAATCTCACGTCCTAGCCGCCGCGGGCGACGCACCGGGCGTCGGGGGCCACGTGGTGGCTCCCGGCCACCGTAGGCGCGGGCCTGTGGACGGTGAGTAATGGGTTAGCTCACCGTCCGTCCGTCTTATGACGACAGGCCGTGTCGACGCCGCGTTCGTGTTCCACGCGCGCCTCAAAGAGATGTCAGCAATCAGGAAGGGGCCCGCAAGGGCCAATGCCTGCCGGGGCTGCGGGACTGTTCGAAAGAGATACCGTGGCCCTGGAACACAAAGGGCAATGAAGGAACATGGATGGGTTTTAGTCAGTAAGAGTCTGACACTCCCTCCCACTTCACCCAGAGCGGGAGAAGTCTTTTGATGATTTCCCATACGAAAAAAAAAAAAAAATAGTACCTTACCCCTATAATATCGCATTTTTATTGCGGGATGCATTCAAATTTCTATTAACTTCAATAAAACTTTGACCCAATGTATCCTGTGTAGGCAATCGTTTATTAAATAATGCCCGTTTTCAGTAACGCTATGAGACAACTATCTTAAGCACTGTGAAAACATTATATTGCTTATTCAACTCGAACAGGTTGCCTAGCAACAGATTTCTAACAAAAATTATTTGACTTAAAAAAAACTATCAATGCATCAAAAATGAGGGTTAGAAGTTCTTGTTTAGGGATCTGCATTACGTAACTAGGCATTGTTTAATGAAAACCGACTTAACACTCAAATACTACGACACAACTAAATACATTGCACTCAGATCAAAGAGGAGAATAGACGTGACCTCGTTGACCCAAATCTGTAACGACTCCACCGAACGGAGCTCACCAACTCCCCTTAACTATCATTAACTAGGGTGCTCATTACACGCAATTATACCGAAATAATCGATCTGTCTGTTTTCGATTTCATGTCTCAGTAGGCAGTGAGCTGATTGGCTCAAGATCGATTCCTAAAACCAAATTTCTCTGAAACTCAGAAACTTTTCTTAGAATGTGAATTTAAATTAGAGCTGTCTCTTATTACATTTTTTGTGCTTTTATTATTTCTCGGAATAAACATACAGGGTGTAAACAGACCCTTCACGAAGCCGTCAACTAAGCATTCTGTACATCAAACTAAGTAACTCTAAGCAAAAATGATTGCTGGGAAATGACTTTTTTTTTTGGTGTGAAAAATCACGTTTTACGGTAAAACTCAATGTAACGCACTCAAAACATTGTGCTGATGGATGGATTGAATAGTATGGGGGTCGTGGAGGTGTTTAAAGTTTCTTACATTAACAACATGTATTTAAAAAAAAACTTTTGAAAAAGTTGGAACTTTGACCCCAAAATTGTCTAATTAAAAAAAAATATCGCAATGACGGGGTGAACAAGTGCCTTTCGGCTTCGTTATTTTTACACTCATATTAATGAGTGTAAAAATAACGAAGAAGAAGCCGAAAGGTTCTTGGAGTAAAAATATGTCTACGTCTATTTTATCGAGCATTTATCGTAACATCCACATCCATGCTAGTATTATAAACGATAAAGTAACTCTGTTCATCTGATACGTTTTCAAGCTTTAGGGATCTCTCACTATGCGGCCACGACCACGAATTTTGATCGCAAAATCGGGCGTCCGACAAATTTTACTTTATTGGCACCCTAAACACAAGTTAAATCTTACATTGGGTGTCAGAGCTCACTTGAAAACACATTTTTCCCTAGTTTTAACGCTGCATAGTACTTAGATAAGTGTCTCTTGTACAATTATTGAAGGTAATAATATATACATATACACCGTGACTTTGTAGTCGTCTTACAACGGCAACCCACTTCATGTATCCAATGACTACGAAGCATTATTAAAAAAAAATAGATATTTATTAGATTCTAATAATTTTAAAATAAAAATATAATTCAATATTATGACGCGTGGCATAGTTAAAACCACAGAACAGATAAAAGAGGTTAGAAAGGACATAGTTCCTGATTTGTATTAGAACGCGTGTCGCCGCATGTCTCCCACTCTGTCTCTCCACTACAAGCAAGAGATCAATTCGTACGCGCATTACGCACACAAATAAACCACACGCACTTAGATCGCGTGTTTGCTATTGGTTGTCACACTAACGCAAATACTGCACTGGACGTACATTCACACACGCGTAAAAGCAATTTATTTCTCATATATGTTACGGCGACCAAAAGGTCGATTAATCATATCGATAAAATTACTGTAATTTTGTTAATTAAAGGTTAGCGATTTTTTAAGTTGCGGGTACGGTACGAATAATGTGGATTTCCTAATTACATATAAATTAAATTAAATCAAAGTCAAATGAAGGGGGAACATCCGATACTGCCGCGATTTTTTTTTTCTTTTTATGCTAGTTGCAGCTCTGTTTTATGTCATAATAATAGAAAGAAAGAAAAATAGCATTTTGAATAACATAAAACGTAAAACAAAGCTACAATTTGCAAAAAACCAAAAAGAAGTTTATAATTTCACGGCCATATCGAATGCTAAGTCGAATTAACATAATATCATCTAAATCATTTATTGTGAATTACCTACTCTGTGAAAAATGTATCTATTAACTGTATCATGTTAATTTATTAATAATAGCTGTGCCCGCCGGTTTCACCCGCGTTAATTTGAGGAAAAAACCTACTAAAATAATATATTCCATTACTTTAAGAGTATTACTTACGATTATCACTTAGTACATTACTATAGGAAGCAAATTACCGGCCGCCTTGCGGAGTTATTTTAAAACCATGATATCTCCTAAGATATTCATTGAAATCCAATGATGTCAAGGGCAATTTTGTGATGAGTAACTTATTTATTTGGATAAGGATTAATTAAGAGGGGCAATGAACGTTCACAGTCTGATCTCGGTCTCAATCTGTCAAAAACAGCTTTAATTTCCCTACATTTCTGACCAGTTTTTGTAATTTTTTGTTCGTTGAGATGAAACTGCGACTAGATTTTGAACGTTTTTAATTACAAGAATTGACCTTCTGGGCTGCCTGTCCGGGATTAACGTCATTCAAGCGAACAAAGACATGGGCTAAAGTTAGTAAGTAAGCAAATAAATGACACAAGTAAAAATACAAGAATATTTTAATATTGTACAATAATTTAGACTCAATTTCAACGCAAATTTTATTATTGTCCCTGAAATAATACGTATTTATTAAGTAACATGCGCTTGCTATCTTTTAAATTCGAATTTTTCAAAATAAAATGCAACCTTACATTAATATATTTTCCGATTATAGCTTTAGTTAGGTCTGTAACATGGCTCGCAGTAGGATATAATCCAACCTGATGATTGCTAATGTTGCTAAATAATTCGGTTCCGACGAAGTTGCGCAAAATCTTCGTTGTCAACATCTGTTTATTAATGTTCCGTAGATTGTCGGTGTAAATTTTAATAACTGCTTCGGACGTTGTACAAATCAGTATCAGTTCTTTTGAAGGATACAAAAGACCCCCTTTGTCTTTTGCTACGATAAATTTATGGTCCGAATTTATTTCACTTGATAACAGTGCTCCAACACAAATGTCACAATCAATTTTCTTTATTAAAATGTGTGCTATGTATCCAGCGATGTGGCTAATTATCTGTTTACTGAAATCGGAAAAATTTTGAAAAAACAAATGTATGTCTTCATCATCATCATTTTCGGAAACCATTTGAACATTGTCTTCGACTAAACCATTATTAGTCGTTCTGTTTATGCGTTCAATAGGTGTTGATGCGCAATTGAGAATAGAGATATGTTCGAGAGCCGTGCAATTCCCACTTTCGAGAGCCTTTAATTCGATATGCACCAGCAGTTTTTTATAAGCTGCCTTAAATTGGCGTGCCGTAGGGTTGTTGTTGGCTCCGCCATGTGACCGTATATTTCCAAAGAGCATCTCGAGGTGGTCTTGGCTAATTTTATACATCGGCATATATACAAGTACTTTAGTACGTATTATATGGTTATACAAATGTTTAACTGCTTCAGCGCAACCAATAAAGCCAATAAAGCCTGTTTTTCGCGGGCTTTGAATTAAAAGTCTGTCATCCTGGCATTTTAGTTGGGATAAGTAATGAACTGCCGTGTCTAGGAATCCTAAAAGCTGCGTTGAATTGGTTTCAGTAAGTGCCTTCTTAAATTTATACTGAAACGAGCTTCGGGAATTGAATATATCAAACATATTATTAATTATCCTCAAAAATCTCGATGTTGCTTCACTATTTTTAAAGGCAGGTAGTTTAAGTTCATTGCAGCAAAAGTCTATTGCATCTGCAACACTAAGGCTGAACAATTGTGTTGCAAGCTTTACTTTCATCTTTTGGTTTTGAAAATGAATGTGCCGGTAACGTAACTTGTTTGCTAAATGAAAATTTTCTCTTTCTTGAAGTTTATTCAGTTCCTCCAAAAAATTCCATTGGATCTTATTTCCATCTGGATCTATAAAAGTTCTATAGCATTGGAAAGCGTTCCGCAATAATTTAATCATGTGAGATGGATCCAACATAACCAAAATGGGATCTTTTGTAATAGGATGGTTAAAAGTAATTTTCCGGTCTTCTATAGAACAACCCAAACATTTCACCATTGCTATGTTTGCAGCGCATCCATCGAAAGTCAACGATATAATTCTTAGGCCAGTTTCTTCAATTAGTTCTAAACATTGTAACATTAAGTCAGCACGCTGTCGTCCTGTTATACCATCCACAAGGAAATAACCAACGGGGACTTTAAAATTACAGTTCACGCTTGTCACCAAAAAAACTAGAGCCTCTTTGGCTTCTTCTACATGATCTCCCTCTACGCCAGTGCCAATGTCAACGTGCCCAACTAATTTTTCACCATCATATTCTATACGTCGGCGTATAGCCATTTCGTCAATAGTTAACCCCGCAACGATGGTATGATTTGTATTTTTAGCTTTCTGCTTCAACGCTTCCAAGGATTCTTTAGTAAAGCCTGGGTCCCCTCCGATTTTTTCATACCACTTTCTAAGGGTACGCTTTTCTGGCAGACAAGTATCGAACGTTTTACGTACGTATTCATAGGCCTTTGGTGAATAATAATGTAGCGTCAGCGCAAAGGTTCGAAGCGCTGGGCTATATTTTTGTTTCGATTTTCCTCCAGACTTTTTCATTATCATGCGTTGTGTCAGTTCTTGAGCCTGTGATTAATAATAAAAAAACATTAGTAACACTTTCTAATATTGAAGGAAAGCAAGACAACGATCGACAACTTACGAAACACAAAACACGAAAACTGATAGTGCAAGAGTTAAGTTATACCTGTAAATTTATATTTTTTAGAATATTCGTATCTTCATCTTTCAAACAAAACTTTTCTTGAATATTTATTAATATGTCTTCTATTTTATTAATTTTTCTTTTCAATCTTCTATTATGAGCTTGTATTCTTTTTATTTGTAATCTCTGCCTCTTAATTATACTTTCCTTTGTGTTAATGATGTTTTGCAGTTTTCTCTTTCTAGGTGTTAAGGCTATTGAAGGTGACAATAACTTTTGCTGTAAATAAAAATAAAAACAATATTATTTTGTAACCGTGTTGGCACATCCAACTTTAACATTATTCTTTATACCACAAGAGATACTGGTGCCCTTGTTATATTTTAATGTCAATAGTATACTTAAGATTATATTATGTCCCAATGTGTTTAAATAAATAAATTAATTACAGCATAATGCAAAAAACAAAAGTAATTCACCTGTATGTTTCGTCTGCTCACGGACTTATCTGTTCGTGGTGTAGATGGAGTTGAATTGCTTGCATTCACAATCGGCTGTAATTTGTAAATAAAATCTGTTATAAAGGAAAGTCATATTGTGATTATTTCACACTGACTATTCTTTGATGAATGACATTTTTCTTAATTTATTCTTATGACCAATTTACGTATAGGATTAGGATGAATAATCCAAGATTTTATTACGTTGTTTTGACTTGTTTCTTCATCTACGGTAGATGCAGCCTGTGTTATGTCGCTGGTAGTTGCAGCTTGTGTTATGATATCGCTGGTAGATGCTGATAATGACTGTAAAAAAAAACCGAAATTAATTTTGTCAGTAATCAGAAAAGTATAAACGTAACGAAAAAAGCATAATTTTTAAACTCTATAGAATAAAACCATGGATTTTCAGTTTTTTGGTTGTATAAACATAATAAAACCAAACTACAAAAGATGATCTAGGTGACGTCATTTTAAGGTAAAATTAGGTACGCTACTCAAAAAACACCAATAAAGTTTTATAAAATAGAAATTATATACTACTTACTGAAAAAGGCATAACGATATTTTTGTGCGGAGTAGCTCCTGATTTTAAGTATCTTTTCCCCGACTGTTTTGTTACATAATCATTTTCTGCAAAATGTTGCGAACAAATTGTGCTACATTTAGTAGGTATCCATTCAATTCTACCAGTTGCCTCAATCCACAGTTTTCTTATAGCTGGATCTTTTGGAAAACTAAAAAAAAAATGTTTTCATCGTAAGAAACTAAATTAATAATTCACATTATACAATAACTGGTTTTAATAAAACAAACTTAATTGTAATATTACTGAAAATAATCATTCGTATACACGTACTTAATATCGACATTGTTTACAATTTGGTACAACACTATCGACGCGCATAGATTTCCCGGAATTGAAGCTTTGGCTCGACGCACGAGACGTTCGCAGTGAACGCAATACATTGCGCGACCGCTCACGTCGTACAAGATCGTACCCATGTATTGCAAGCAATGTATAATTTTGCATCTGAATGCGATTTTATCGTTTTTGTCTACAAACTACATAATACTTTTGTAATAATTACAAATATCACTCGTATTTTAAGGTTTTTGGACTTACCGGTGAAAAGAAATCCCTCCTCGGGCCACATTACACTCCTGACTTCTTTTCCGACACGTTATAATAGCGCAAGACGGCATAATTCTTTTTTTCCGCGGAGTTTTGAACGCTGTCACAACAAGAGCGCGACTGTTGACCGGTGATTCAAATTTCGGTTGACTTTTGAGCGTCTGCTCAAAAGTGCGGCGCGCCTGCCCCGCCCACAAGGCCCTTCTAACCTCTTTTATCTGTTCTGTGGTTAAAACACCCTATTGTGAGCGGTGATCTACTGGACTCGAGCGCTGGGTAGGTATATTCTCCCGTTTGATACGTAAACATCATTATTTATTTTTCTATGTACCTATTACGGTAGGTAAAAAGAAAAAAAATCGCACCTAGAACTATTTTATGTCCGGCACATTGAGTGGACCACCTTTGTAAGACGACTAAAAAGTCACGGTGTAAAAAGGGTGTAAAAAGACCCTTAACGAAAACGAAAACCACATATTCTGCCCATCATTGGGATCATTTTTTTCTTCTAGACAATACCTGGGAAACCACAGGTTCTGGAGATATTGAAGGTCAAAGTTCCAATTTTTTCACAAGTTTTTTGAAAAAAAAACCGCTTTTTAAGATTTTGACTTTACGTTAATTAACTACATGACCCATTTACTATTCATAGCATCCATCAGCACTAAGTTTTGAGTGCGTAAAATTGAGTTTTACCGTGAAACTTGATTTTTCACACCAAAAAAAAAAGTCGTTTCCCAGCAATAATTTTTGCGTAGAGTTGCTTAGTTTGATGTACAGAATGCTTAGTTGACGGCTTCGTGAAGGGTCTGTTTACACCCTGTATAGCGGCTGGTCATGCGACAAGTCGTGGTCGAGACCACGTAGTACGCAAGGTTCGACTAAACAGATTTCAGGTTTTTTGGAGTACTTGTGTAACAAACATTTTACGGCCAAACAGGTAGACTTGAGTTAGGAGTTAGGTCACTTTCCCTCCCAGTAGTACGTCCTCGTGGGTGAAATTCTGACAAACACGCTACCGAAGCCGCGTGGAAAAGTTTACGGAAAATTTAATTTCAACCAGTTCTCCATTTGTAGGGCAGCCATGTGTTAGTCAAGTTCCAGGAACACACAGTCAAGGTGCAGTGACGTCACTATGTAGTTTATTTCGTGATCGAAACCTCACGGGACTTCATCTAAAGTTCTAGGAAACCTATTGGAAGTTTAGACCTCTGCGCAAATAGTGTTAGATTCTCGCCTCTCTAGCGTTAGAACCACGTCAGTTTTAACTAACACTTGTACCGAGTATCTTTAGGTAAATGGTAAATTAATACCTAAATCAAATCGCGCTGGGCTTGAACTTGAACTTCGAACGCGCTTATTTAGGCTTTTGGTTATTTGTAAACGAGCATTGAACTATGAAAACTGGGGCTTACTGCTACGTAATAAAGTCAATTATTCTGGGGGCCTAAACAAAGTGACTTTCTATAGGGTGTAACAGAAAGGATGTACTCATATGAAAGGACATGTTTCAGACCATCAAACTGAACAACTTTCTCCTTTCGTCCAATATCGTAAATTCGAAAAGTTAACAGCTGTCCCATACAAAATTTCAATACCTACTCGACCCAAATGTATGGGACAGCTGATATATGTATGCGTTAATGAATAAAACAATATTTTTTTTAAAGTCGTAAATGTATGGGACTGGTAGCAACGAAAAATCTTTTATCGATTCTGTAGCGACACTACAAAAAGTACTACAGCAACATACCTAGTACAACAATTACTACAGAGCCAACTTTAAACAAACAAAGAACTAACATCAAATTTCTGAATCGCGCTATAAAACCCGACAACAACAGCTGTTGCGCAGTAGCCGACCAGACACAACACCCGCCTGGTTGGAGGATTCTCCCTTTTCTATGAGGTATGAAGAACTTTACACCCTGTTCTTCAATATCCCAATAGTCCTGTTGTAGAAATACGAAACAATTGAACAATACGAACACCAACGCAATTGTCACCAATCAAGGCCCTCTGCGCTTGCGATAGAAAGAGCATTACTTTATATTAGAAAAATAATGGATTAATGCAAAAAAAAACACACACGTTTTCAAAATCATTGATTATAAAATGTTTTATTAAAATCAGGTAAAAAAATTCGACTTCTAAAACTTAAAATAACTTAACATATCACAATGGTAACTCTAGTAATTATTAATCTTTTATAACAAACAATGCTGTAAGGTGTCGATAAAACGTATAAAAAGTTCCTCTTGGCTTTTAAAATAAGATTTATTGCTAGCCAGCCATTAAGGTTTCTGATCGTTCAAAATATATCAAATAGCTGACAAAAACTTCACTCATCTGCCTAGCCTTTTCCCAACTATGTTGGGGTCGACTGCCAGTCTAACCGGATGCAGCTGAATACCAGTATTTTACATGGAGCGACTGCCTATCTGACCTCCACAACCCAGTTAGTCCTAGGTAATACGATACTGTTTTGTTTATAAAATTGTGGGTTGTGGAGGTCAGATAGGCAGTCGCTCCATGTAAAATACTGGTATTCAGCTACATCTGGTTAGATTGGAAGACGACCCAATATTGGAAAAATGCTAGGCATGATGGACGTTATTTTTGACAGCAATGTGCAACGTTAACAGCTTTTAAAATGCATGCCCTTACTCGTGCTTCTAAAACATGAATTTATAATGGAAGCCTGTACAAATCTATTTTTTTTTTTGTTATTTTGGCAGAGCCTTTCACCCCAAAATTGTGCCGTAAAGTAACGAAATAAGGATAAAAATTAAAAGTTTTAGCTTAAAATCGTGGCACTGCATTTTGATAACATCCAAAGTATATAAGTTTTTAAACTGTCATGGTCTCTAACATTATCATTAACACTAGAAACGGGATATTTACCATGTTTACTGTTTTTTGCAGCGCCGAAATATCGGGAACTCAAAACAAACAGGAAACATGGTAAATATCCCGTTTCTAGTGTTAATGATTATCCAAACTAGCCTGAGATATCATTAAATTACACATAATTTTTTACACATAATTCATACATTTAATTAAAATTTTACTAACTTTACACACAATTTGTTATAACAAACAAAATAAACAAAGTACGAAGAAATATTTACTTTTCAAATTATAATACCACACTACGTTATGTTCGCAAACAAAATCTACCACAATAGCGAACCCTCAACGACGCGTACAATATTAAACCTTACATTAACTACATAAAGCTCTAGTTTGTTTGTAAATATAAAATACATACTGCCCACAAAATAGCATTTAGAGCTTTATGCTTACAGTTGAATACGGTTCAAAATTGCATGGTTTAAAATCTATTTCCGTTGAAGGCTCTCGGAAAATGGAATTACCATAATCAAATCGTTCTAAATTGTGTTATTTCCACAGAATGTTAAAAACTGATTTATGGCGCGGATGTAAGAGGTAATAAACTCACCCAATAGAAGAAAAAGAAGTATTTAACTGTACTTAATTAATCCATTTTACGTTTATGGGAGGATTTTAGGCGGTGAAAGGCCAGAATATGAAGGAATAGACATGAATTTGTATGCAAAAATAGCTTTTTTACTCATTTATTTTTTGAGCTTATTTTTTTTTATTGTCATTTGTTCAATGAGGCTTCGTAGAGGTTTATGTTTCCACTCAACTAATTATACTTAAAACTAACACAACAAAATTATCAAAATGTATATCAATAATTTATAATAATTCATTCATAATGCTTCGATCGCTTTGCTTGCCTTAATAATTTATATTTCGTTCCAAATGCTGCGACTTACTCGACGACTTCAATTCCCAACTCGGAAATATCGATCAACATTCCGAGTTTTATTGCACTAGAATTTTTTAACAAAATAAGTTTTCTGAATACACATGTTGTTAACTTGCTCGATTTCGTGCAAGCAGCTTGTAATGCTATTTAATTTGAAAATTCAACGATATTCATTGCATTACACTTGCTAAGCAACCAATTTTTCATAATATTGTATCGCGATTTTCGTTTAAAACCTTTCAGATTAAAAAAAAAGTGTATTACAGAACTAGTTACGGCTAATAAAAATCCGGGTTTGGCCAGACTCGGAAAAACGGTCAACATATTTCCGGGTCTGGGTACAGCTAATAACTTTCTTACAAATCTTTTATGAGTTACAAATGGTGAGTCCTGGTCCCATGCATGAGGCAAACGCAATGGCGTGTGGTAGAAAGTTCTGCTCGTAGTTGCCTGTGAAGAGATGGGCCCAGGGGCCCTTGGCGAACACCGCCACGTCTTCACCTCCGTGCGTCTCCCGGGAGATTGGCACCAGGGCAGGGTACGTGTAGTTTAGACTGGCTGTAATAAAAAAAAACCATTAAAACATTTTTTTAAATAATGGGTGTAAACTAAACGGATCCTTCACGAAGCCGCCAACCAAGAATTATTCTGCATATCAAACTAAGTGATCCTACGTAAAAATGATTGCTGGGAAACGACATTTTTGGTTGTGAAAAATACGTTTGACGTTAAAACTCAATGAAACGCACTCAAAACATTGCCGCAACACATGCCGATGGATGCATTGAATAGAAAATAGGTCATGGAGGTATTTAAAGTAAAGTTATAAGTTTAAAAACTAGTATTAAAAAAAAACTTTGACATCCAATATCTCCTTAAATAGAAGGTTCCCAGCATGCGTAGCATAACCACCGTAGAAATGGGTTTTTTCGACGAAAGAATCGACAAAATGACAGTTTTTTTTTTGTTGATCTGTCATTCTGTCTATTAGCAACGACAACAGTGTTGTAACAACACGTAGAATTTATTTCGATTTTTACGAATAATCATTGAAGATGTTGCTACCATAATTCACAATAAATATACGAATAGCAGTGACATCATGTTCAGATTGTTTAGTTGTTTGTAGGCAGAAGAAATCTGCCGCCTTTGTCTTTAAGCCACGCTTTTCAAAGATGAAGATGTCGTAATTCTACATGGCTACAATTATGAGTAAGTTCTTAACTATCGTTTTTTTTTTTTATACGTGTGGGGAAACCCACATTATAAATTTCTCCAGTATCGTGGGTGCGTTTACAAACATCAAACTCACAAACACAAACAGCCAGACCCGGAACAACTGCCTGTAGGCCATATAAATATTTGTTCTATGCGGGAATTTAACTCGACACGCAGCGTAGTAGCTAATCTACATTCGGTACCTAGATCTTCTAAGTAGACACGTACACAATAACACGAAAATTCTTCATCAAAATTAAAGAAGAAAATACTTACTGAAGTTGTCATCCAGGGCCACGTTATACCTCTTGTTATGTTCGTCCCTTATCTTGTAGCCCGGGCCGTTGGCGTAGCTCAGAGTAGTGTATGGGATGTTGTCGGAAGCATTATTCTAGATGTAAACAAAAAATACGTAAAAAATCACATTTCTGTATTAAACCGATACGGACAAACTGGACAGATAAAGTACTGGATAGTTACTTCTGTCCGCATACAAAGGCTCACCAACAACAGTACCATTTTGACCAAAGAAAGTGCTTTTTTTTTCGGATGGGAAATCATCAAATAACCCCTCCCGCTCTAGGCGGAGTGGAAGGGAGTGTCAGACTTGTACTGACTAAAACCCATCCATGTTTCTTCTTTGTGTTCCAGGGCCGCGGTATCTCTTTCGAACAGTCCCGCAGAGTGCTTCCATTATCAATCTTATATTATCTTACTAATATTATAAATGCGAATGTAATGATGGATGGATGTTTGTCAAGTTACTCTTTCACGCAAAAACTACTGAATGGAGTTGGAAGAAATTAAGCACACAGATAGTTTATAATCTGGATTAACATACAGGATACTTTTTATCCCGGTAGTATGATCCCGTGGACAATTATCGTAATCCACGCGGGCGAAGCCGCGGGCATAAGCTAGTATTTATTAAACTAACTATAATACATTATTACAATTAAAAAAAAACTAAAATAAATTAACAACAAACTATAAAAGGGCATCAAAAAACTTCTCCTTAACGCTGTCAACTGGTAAAGTGCCCAAGAGACTGGCGGCGTTGCCAAGTTGTGTGGCAACACTCGAAGCTCCCTATTATTCTTTATTATCAATATTTTAGTGCAATTCAAAGTTTTCGTTCGTTTAATCACAATAGCAATATAATCAACATCTTTCAGCACGTAGAACGTTCTCAACTTTCTGAATGCCAGTTGACAAAGAAGGAAAAAGTCTAGGCTGGAAATTCTAGGCTCAGAATGAGTTGTTTTCGTAAAAAAAATAATCCGCAATGTCAAAACTGACTAATCAATAGTTTGACTGGTCATCATAGGGTTTTTTGAGAGTCTATCATAACGGAAAAAGGATACAAATATTGTTTTGGTCTTTGATGAATGATTTGTTTTTTTACACAAAAAAGGCTTGCATTTGGCCGCAACTCACCTGATGTGAAAGTAAAGAAACACCAAATACGCGAATAATTTTAAATGTGTATAATATATACACCGTGACTTTTTAGTCGTCTTACAATGGCAGCCCACTTCATGTATCCAATGACTACAAAACATTCATGAAAAAAAAATGGTATTTATGAGATTTTAATCATTTAAAAATAAAAATATTATTCAGTATTATAATGCGTAACGTAGTTAAAACACCCTGTTGCGAGCGATGATCTACTCGACTCGAGCTAGGGTAGGTATGTACTCCCGTTTGACATTATAAACATCATTAACAGCATGTTTCATAATTTTATTCTAATGTATTATTTATTTTTCTTAGTACCTATTATGGTAGGTAAAAAAAAAACCCACCTAGAGCTATGTTATGTCGGGTACATTGAGTGGACCACCTTTGTAAGACGACTGCAAAGTCACGGTGTATATATCTAACAGTGCACTAGTGTAAGAAACATAACTGTATAATTGTATATCTGTTGTCCGAATAAAGAGGCTTTACTTTTATTATTACAAATGTGTATGTCCAACTTTGGATACGTACCTTATTAGCAAATCCCAATATATCAGTTCCTCGCTTACTATACCCGTTGTATGTCATAGTATGGCTGTGGTCTGACGTCACAACCACCAAAGTCTCCTGTAGGTCCACCATCCTTAAAGCCGCTTCCACCGCTTTCGCGAATTCAGCCGTCTCGTCCAGCGCTTTACGGGCTTTCGTTTCGTGGTGAGCGGTGTCTATTCTCCCTCCTGGAATCATTAATTTGTATTGTTTAAGGAAATTATATCACATGACTTCAAAAAAACTATCGTAACATAGAAATAGCAGTTTCGACATAACATAACATTATGCTTGTAATCTTAGAAGGGTTTGGCAGAGGTGTACCTAATAGTTCACTCACATTTTGCCAGTTATATTGAAGTCCCATGTAATAGGGGACGAGCCTATTGCCATCAACCGGGTCCGAATCTAGACTCCATGGCTGATGCTGAGAAATTCCTGATGGAAAATCCCAATAACACTTTGCCGGTCTAGGAATCGAATTCAGCACCTCATGCTCAGCAGTTGCGCTTGCGACCACTCGATCAACGAGGCTAAGTAGGCATCTATAAAGAATAATAAAAACTAACCTTCAACAAACAGGAAGAATCCATTTTTCTTCTTTTTCAACATTTCTATCGCTTTCTGGGTCATTTCGGAGAGGGTCGGGTCATTGCTCGAGGCTTCCAAATGGTAGGGCATATGGTCATGTGCGAACAGCCCCAACACAGAGTCATACACATTCTCATCCAAGGACAGAAGACTGTTCCTATCATACACGTACTTATAAGACTTTTTGGATGCTTCCTTCTTTATTTTCCACTCCTTGATTAAGTCTGCTCCGTCACTTCTGTGGCCCTGGAACCCTCGGGCGTCTTGTTGAGTTAAGGGGTAGAAGTTCTTCCGTCCACCTCCTAATATCACCTGGTGGAGGAAATGGGTAAACGTTTAATAATATAACATCAATCAGTACTAACTGGGTTGTGGAGGTCAGATAGGCAGTCGCTCCATGTAAAATACTGGTATGAAGCTGCATCCAGTAAAACTGGAAGCTGACCCCAATATAGTTGGGAAAAGGCTAGGCAGATGATGATGATCAAACAATCAAGCCTTTGAGTGGACATTGTGTATCGGCAAGAGTAGTGGGATGCCCCCCAGCTAGATGGACTGACCATGAATGGATGCAGAAGGCGCGGAACAGGGTGTTGTGGCGCACCTTAGGAGAAATCTATGTCATACTATTGTTGTTCAATATCAGATGTTATACTAATGTTGTTCAATATCTTAATAATGTCTTGATGATTTTGTTTGGTAAGACATACCGATTTCCTCTCGATGATTTTCTTCAGCTTTGAGAGTTTTGAATTAATAAACATAAAGTACACTGGCTGTCTCGGTTCGATCTTGCGACCTATAACTCCTATGTCGCTGTAGTTTCTACTACGCCACCATTAATCTTAGAGAGTTCTACTAAACTTACATCGATCTTCCTGCCAACCCGACCCCTGATGAGTTGTGTGGCGATGTCGTCGCACCGTAATCCTTTCTTCGGCAGGTCACTGTCAGCCTCCCAACGTCTGTCTGCCGAGTGAGCGTATGATGCCGCTGGCGTAGCGTGGGTCACCCGCGTAGTGGTCACGAAACCTGCAAAATAAAATACGGGTTACGTCTTGTGTCAAGGGACTGCTTAGACCACACACATGCTCAATAATATACTATCAAACGATTTAATAAAGAGGTAAAGTTTTTTTATCATTCTCAGCTTTTTCAGCTTTTGATTTAGCACACGAGGTTGTCGACATGTGGGACGTGGACTCTGCAATCATTGTACCGATAGTCGTTACGGTTAATGGACTAATAGCAAAGAGCCTCGACCAACACCTTAGGAGGCTCTCATTGCGCGGCTGGGTCAAGGGCTTGATTCAGAAAGCAGTACTCCTAGACACGGCACGCATAGTGAGGCGGTTCCTCTCTCTGGAGCCCTGACCACCGGCAGCCTGGACCCTGTTCCCGATGCCGGTGGGCTACTATTTTTTATATTTTTAAATGTTTTGTTTACTTTTGTTTTTTAAAATATTTAAAAATGTATCAAATAAGAAAGTTAATGAATAAAGGAGGTAAAGTTTGAATGTAATGGCAATCTTCGGAACTACTGATGCGATTCTGAAAATTGTTTCACTTTTAGGAAGCTACATTGTCCCCGAGTGTAAGCTACGAGATCCCACGGGATAATTACTGACTATAAGATAAAGCGGCAGCCAAATGCTAGTGCTCATGTAACAACTAATGTTCCAGGTTTTTGGTATCAAACAAAACAGTTGGTTTCCAAAAATTTACCTGATTATATTATTCATTTGTATTAGTATTTTTCATTTCCAATCATTTGAATCCAAATCTGTAAGAATTATGTTTCAGTCTCATGTAATAGGGGGCGAGCCTATTACCATCAACCGGGCTCAAATCCAGACTCCGTGGCTGCTATTGAGAAAATTCTAAATGGAAAAACCCAATAACACTTTGCCCGACCCGGAAATTGAACCCTCGCTTGCGACTCAACCAGCGAGGCAGTCCGTTCCGAGTGAACGATCTTAATAACAGAGATCTATAAGAAATTTTAATAAATTGTTGTTCAATAAAAAAATGAAATAAAACCTGACTGAACCTTAAATATAACAAATTACCATTTATTTGCTTTTATAATTTTTATTACAAGGTACGGGCGAAGAGGTTTTCCAAAAATTTGATGAACGGACAAGGACATTGTCGTTAGGGAAAAGAAACTAATTAATCTACGCTTCGCCGACGACATTGTCCTTTTCTCTTTTTCGGCGGCTGAGTTGAGCCTCATGCTCGAACAACTGGGCCACGCCAGCCTCGAGGTCGAAGGAAGAGCTATTGGTCATTGAAGCACCTAATGAAAGGACGTCTTCCACTTTCCCTCAAAAGGAAAGTCATGGACATGTACATCCTGCCCACCTTCACCTATGGAGCGCAAACGTCATTAACGAAACGTTAAAAGTCCACACTCGGGGTCTGTCAGCGAGCAATATGGCGAAATATGCTCGGAGTCAAAATTCCTGATATAAGTGACACTATACTTCGTTCCAAAACAAAAATTGCAGACGTAGGCAAAACAGCCGCATAATAAAATGGAACTGGGCAGGCCATATACGCCGCATGTCGCATCAGAATTGGGCGAAAATATCTACGGATTGGATTCCGAGCAACAGGAATCGGCAACGCGGCAGGCCCAAAAGGAGATGGCGTGATGAACTGGACTGCTACTTAAAAGATTGGGTTGAAATAGCTCTAGAGAGAAAACAATAGAAAAAACGAAGAGAGGCCTTTGCCCTGCAGTAGGACACAAAAGCCTCTTAATCTTCTTCTAAGCGTGTCCATGGCAATCTAAATATTGTCAGCCCAGAACTGAGCTACTAGTTTGGCGCTTTCGGTAGCGTCCATCAGTTCCTGTAGTGAACAAACAACAGCACACGCAGGACACGATATTAAGTGCCCCATCGTTTGTAGAATAGCACCACATTTACACTCCAGGGAAGAGTCTTAATAAAATAATAATAAAGAACTGATATGGGATTTCTTCACTTGAAAAACCTGATTCACACTGGATAGCCTGGTCGTCCTTTCTCGACCTCTTCATTTCCAAAGACGTAAAACCCATCTGATCAATCCATAACGATTACTAATAATTGAGAATTCTGAGTAATTTTAATTGACTGTTATTAATTTCCATTAAAACCTAATTGAACGTGTTACTCTCGTGAGTTCTTTGAAATTGCATAAATTATTAATGACTTAACAGTAGATTATATGAATATGTTAATCATACGGAAACATACGGAGTTATTAGTCTAGTGCATGGGTAAGAAAACGAGAGGAAAGAGGTCTAGTCTAGTGGTTATAAGCGCGACTGCGAAGCTTCAGCAGCCCCCCTGTTGACAGTTCATAGTTACGAGTTTTGATACACAATGACAGTTCTGCACGGGTAGCGTCACTTGAAACCAACAAGAACGGTCATTGTATATCAAAATTCGTTACTATGAATTGGCAAGAGAGACACGCAATAGGGCTATTGCGTGTCTCTCTTGCCAATTCATAGTCCTGGTCCTGGTAGGACTGTTACTTAGAAAAAAAAAAATGTAATTTGAACAAATTCTTCTCATTAATAAAATTTTACTTTGTAACGAGAAGTTATTATGATATCTTCATGTCATCAAAAATACGTATAATAAAAGATAATTCATGAACGTCCCAAGTAAAGCTAATTAAAATTCTACGGGACCACGCGTGCAACGTGTAGTATCAAATCAAAAAAGAATCCTGAAAATCGAACCAGTAAATGTGAAAAAAATAAACAAAAGATGCTGACATAACCTCCTCCTGCATTAGAACTCGGTTAAAAAAACTCAATAACACTGAGTTCCGGTTATAGCCTGGTTTATGGCAGTAGGCTCGCCCTGTGTCACCATCATGGGATTTAAAAAACATTACCGGTGAAATGTGGTTGAAGGTACAAAAGACATAAACTCTGCCTAAGCCTTCGGTGATTGCAAGCGTGATTTTATGCTGTGTTTATGTTAAGTGGTAACATGGATTTTTTATACATTAATTCTTTCTTCCGCGGAATTCAAGCGTAATTAAAAGATTCCTAAATAAATAAATAATGAAAAAACCTGATAATCCTAATTCGACGAATACCCAGTTTCTTGAAATAAAAAAAAATCTGCTGTTCCAAACATTTTGACCGTGTAGGTATTGCACTTTTGTAGGAAACAGTTGTTTCTTTTTTTAATAACCTATGAATAATTCCTATGTGGCCCCCCACATAGGAATTATTCATAAGTTAAAATAGCTTTATAGCACCCCATAATAAAGCCTCGTTACACCACCTTCGAAAGGTTTTTCGGAAGAAAATAGTCTGAAATTAAATTTTACATGCAATAAAAATGAAAGCCGAAAATGAAAATGACAGGAATTCTCACCAGTCCCTTTCCGAGCTTTCTGCGCCCAGTCCATCAGTCCAGTGACGGAGTGAATGCCATCTCTCTGCCCCTTGCAGTCCCCACGTTTGACAGCCGCGCTGAGTCCCACAGTCCCACTGTTGGCCTTCACTCCTGACAGGTAGGCTGTGCCACTGCAGGCGGAGTCAGCAACGTTGTGGTCCACGCAATATGTCTATGAAAAGACCATTATTTTTATTAAAATTAATGAATTTTTTATATCTTGATATTGTGCCTCGGAAAGTAAGTTATGCCGTTGGCCCCAGCTGTCATTCGTAGATCTTTGACAGTCGTTACAAGTAGTCAGTGGCCCGAAAATCCGACAGCCAGTCTTGCCAACGGGTTTCGTATTAACCAGTACTGAGTTGTGGAGGCCAGATAGGCAGTCGCTCCATGTAAAATACAAGTATTCAGATGCATCCGGCTAGACTGGAAGCTGACCCCAACATAGTTGGGAATAAGGCTAGGCTAGATGAAAAAAATAAATCTTTTTCATAATCACAAAAAGTAAAATACAATAATTATGAATCTTACATTAACAGTATAGGTATAATAATTTTAGATGACGATAATGATCTGTTACAATGGAAAGACTCATAGAGGGATTGTGAATCAGTAACTAATTAACTGAAGTGTTTCATTGTTATAAGGAAAACAACTGGAAGGTCGGCCGTTAATTTTTCAAGATAATTTATGTAATTCGATACCCCGGGTTAATGAACAGGAAAAACCGATCCTGAATCAGCTTTTTATTTGTTATTTTTCAGGAAATTACTAGTTAGGATAGGAAGGATTCCGATTATTTGTAAGGCTCGTAAAATACTGGTTTTAAACACCTATCACAAAACTACCAGTCCTTTTGGGAATTATATTTTTTATATATAGGTCTTATATTATACACCGTGACTTTTTAGTCGTCTTACAACGGCAGCCCACTTCATGTATCCAATGACTACTAAGCTTTCATAAAAAAAATGGTATTTATGAGATTTTAATTATTTAAAAATAAAAAATGTTATACAGTATTATGACGCATGACGTAGTTAAAACATCCTGCTGCGAGCGATAATCTACTTGACTTGAGCGCTAGGTAGGTATGTTCTCCCTTTTGACACGTAAACATCATTAACAGGATGTTTCATAATTTTATTCTCATGTATTATTTATTTTTCGTTGTAACTATTACGGAAGGTAAAAAAATAAATCGCGCCTAGCACTATTTTATGTCGGGTACATTTAGTGGACCACCTTTGTAAAATGATTAAAAAGTCACGGTGTATATAGGTTGCAATTTGAGAGGACAATTATATTGGTGTATTAGTTGGAAGCTAAAAAGACAGGGCCAGTCCTTATGGCAATCCATGGAGAAGCCATAGTTCAGTGGTCGTCGTACGGCCAAAAGATGACGAAACTCAATCATTGAAAATCTTCTACGTACCTTAGCCAGACCAGTGTAAGGGAAGGCTTCAAAGCTCAGCTTCAATTCTTCTCCAAGGTGACCGTACTGCTGTCCCAGGTACACCCTGGTAGCTGCCAAGGTGGTGATGCTCATGCCATCTCCGAGGAACAGGATCACGTTCTTCGCTACCCTCGTGTTTAGAGGACTGGCTAACTGGAATTTTTAATGAGGAATTTTGAGATCAGTGTTATTTTTAAGGGGAACTTCTTCTCACTGAACGGAAGCCTTTGCACCTGCATTGGGAATGTTATAGGCCGATTATCAGAATAGTTAGTTTTAGCAGTATCGTCTTGATTATTTGTACTCTCGGGGTTGTGGAGGTCAGATGGGCAGTAGCTTCATGCAAAATACTGGTCTTCAGCTGCATCCGGTTAGACTGGAAGTCGACCCTAACATAGTTGGGAACAGGATGGGCTGGTGATGATGACAATCTTTATAACTCGATGTGCCATATGTCTAGGTTTGATGATGTATTTCGAAGGGCGAGGAGACTGTTTTGTGTAATTGACGTTCAAAAAAAAACCTTTTTACAAAAAAAAAACCGACTTCCAAAAAAACACTAAACAAGTCTAAAATAAGTTTACTTTGGGAACTCAGAGTCTTTGTTTGTTTCATTGACAAAAAAAATACAACCAAATTGAGAACTTCCTCCTTTTTTGAAGTCGGTTAAAAAATGCTGATCTTCAGCCTAGTTTGAATAAATGAATTTTCATTTTTCAATTTGTAATTTAACACACAAACTTTAAAATACAAGTGGCATTTAAAAACAATAACCCCGTCACAACCAAAGTAAGTTAAACCGTTCGAAATTGATGAAAATCACGTAACGGAACAAGGGGACCAAGGGACGAGGATTACTCAAACGTCGTCCCTTTTCTTAAACTGCCTCCCCATTCAAAAAGTATTAAAGTACCGATGAAACAGGGTAACTCTCCCTAATCCTAAAGTATTAAGGAAAAGGTAAAACTTGGATAAGTCACTGACTTCCATTTGAAAACTTTAATTTAGTTTTGCATAATTCGGGAAAGAATTTTCTCGCTCCAGAACCAGGGTCGTAAAGGCACTGCTCCATAGCGGCACAAGGCTAAGCTACGCACATGTAATAATACTGGAATCAGATGCATCTTTCACTCAAAGAACGTCTGAACTCATAGTGTACCAAAAAAGAGAGATGAATTCCAACAGAAAGTAACAGTGAAGAGTGAAGCGTCAGATGTCTACATTAGATTGGCTTTGTCTGAAAATGTGGGCAAGATCGTTCACTGCGACCACAACTTGCGACCGCAGACTGCCACCCACGACCCAGGTGCGCACGGAAGCGTTCCTGATAAACCTCGCGCTCTTAGCAGTGGACGGTCGCCTTAATTAAAGGTTTTTATTCTAAAGAACAAAAGATAATTGAAGACATACATACCTTCGATCTCAATATCCATTGCGCTTGCAAATTCCAGTGATCCTTATTCTTTTCGTCAAAGCTCGGCGTGGCCCCATCACTATCTGCAGAATAAAAAGTTTAAAAAAATTGTTAAACATTGCCATGTATTTACTTAGTGTTTAGGGTTCCGTAGCCAAAAGGCGAAAAACGGAACCCTTATAGATTCGTCCTGTATGTCTGTCGATCTGTATACTCTGTATACCACAGCCATTTTACTCACATTTGAAATTTTAAGAGTAGGTGTCTTCTTTGAACCGCTACTCAAAAGTAATGAAAGGAAAAAAAATTAAAATAAAACAACAAAAATTAATTCTTCCTATAAAATTATCGACAGCTCTTAAAAATTGTATTTTTAAATCCTTTTTTCTTATGACAATGATTAATAATTAATGATGAGATATTCGCTTCAAAAGACATAAAAATAAAAATTGAGTCAATGGGGGCAATTTTCTCCCTCCCTCCATCTAATTTTAAAGAAAGAGGAGGAAAATTCTGATAATTGCGGGTATATAGAACGTAAGAACTTTCAAGGAAAATTGGTTTTAATAAGATTTAGTTTTTGAAATATGGGACCTTTTCGTGAGACTAGTAACTTTCATTAACATACTATGAAAAACAAATTTAGTTTTGCAGTTGAGTGTAAATTGACACAAGAATGAGCGTTAAAAAAATATCGTATTATATTGTTTGGTGCCTTGAACCATCTAGTTCAATAGTGTAAACTTATTTTTTTCATGAATTTTCGCGTAAAGAACTCCGTCACATCATTTTCTATAGTTTTTTTGCCCAAATAAACAGATTAATCGATTACTTTTTCTTTAGAAATAAGGAATAACCAACCAACTCACCGAAACACTCACCGGAATCTAACAATTGCATATCAGAAACTAACAATAGAGGCATTAGTATGTGAGAATCAAGCTCTGCCCCTGAGCTGAAAAACCAATCACTTGACTATTTGGGTCATCGGTACCCACTTAAACGGGTTCTTTGCATATTATTAACCCGTTTCTGGTTAACTAAGCACGCTTAAAAGATTGGTTGAGACGTACCGAGGTGCGGTGCAAAGGTATTTATAAATATGCTAATTAATTCATTCATCGGTCATCATCTGCCTAGCCTTTTCCCAACTATATTGGGGTCGGCTTTCAGTCTAAATGGATGCAGCTGAATACCAGTATTTTACATGGAGCGACTGCATATCTGAACTCCACAACCCAGTTAGTACTGGGTAATAAGAAACCCCTTGGTAAGACTGGTTGTCAGACTTTTAGCCACTAACTACCGTCAAAGATCTACAAATGTCACCCGGGACCAACGGCTTAACGTGCTTTCCGAGGCACGAAAGAAACTCGGTATCAGACCAACCAAGGCAAGCACGGCTTAACCTAAAGATCAACCCGAGCGGCTGTTATTATTTAGCCACGAGCTCCTCACGAGTAAAGGGTTAGTTCATAAAGATGCTAATTAATTAATTCATCAGTATGACTCATTAATTCCGGTAGGTGCTGGGTGCTTTACAAAAAAAAACAAATTACGGTATGTTTTGCTACAGCACGATGTTATTAAGACCTATCAAATTAGTACCTAAAACTTTTCTGAACTAATAATATCCTATGTTTTGAGAATAATTGAAACGAACACCTTTTTCCCATACATCTCGTCGTATGTAGGTCATACACACAATGCCTTTATTGTCAACACCACCAGTCATCATCGTCCTGCCCTTGTCCCATGTTACTTGGGGTCGGCGCAACACGTTTTTCTCTTCCATTCTCCTCTGAAAACCGTCACGTTATCATTTACTCCTTCTTCTTTCATATCATTCCTCCCACAATCCATCCATCGTTTCTTTGGTCTTCCGCTCCCTCTCCATCCATCGCCATTTATGTTCACCACTCTTTTAGTCCAGGTCCCTGCTCATCACAAAAATACCAACATAACCAGTTATGAGAATAATGTTCTAGGTATTATGTGATCAAGCAAAGATGATTCAGAGGAAAATAATGGCAGCGAAAGACAGGTTTATCATCCACGCCATATACAGCACGCAAGTCAGAGATAACAAAACCAGTATAAGCTAACCTCTTATTCCGTTAAAATTCCGTACTACGCTAAGCCAACCCACTGTTAAATGTTACCAGTATACGTAAGACAGTGATAACAAAACCAGTATAAGCTGACCTCTTATTCTGTTTTTTTTTTTCTCTATTAGTGAACAGTTTTTTATTAAGGCATATATCTGGGAATCCCACAAAATGAAAACCGGTAATAATAAAGTAATCAGACGTAATCGCAATCTCTTGAGGAATTTGAATTACTAAACTTAACTTTTTTTGTGCCAGGGATTGACATTTATCCGGTATTTTACCGGAAAACCGGTAACAGCCATTAATTTAATAGGCACATTCTTTTGTCTTTATCACGGAAGATATCCCGTAAGTGACAGTATAATTTTATCATTGCTATGTACAAAAAAGTACAACACTTATCAAGTCATCACACATCAAAAAGTACATGACATATCTTTAAAAGCTTTCGCTCCCAAAGCGTTTGGTATTTAACAACAATTTTTAACAGGTATTTTTCGTATACCAGTATTTCTACTTTTCCATCAAAGTTATCTCTGATGAATTTCACTTTACTTAGGACTTGATCATAAAATGTGTCAAATGAACTATACAATTGTATATTTTGGTATTATTTAAATAAGTTGTATGTTTGATTTTGATTTGTTAGTCTTTTGATAGTAATGAAGTATCTACTCATTACATTTAGCATTCGTGTGACTGTGATAACATTTACAATAATTATGACATTTCCTTCTAAAATATCAAATGGGCAAATATTGTCACACAATGACAAAAGTAAGACAAGTAAACATTATAACACAATGTCAATAATATCAATGTTCATTGTGGGCATCTCTTAATGTAGATATGTAATTTGTGATAATAGATAGGTAATTATCCATTTAAAGACATTTCAATTGTTAATTTTAAATGACAATGCCTAGTTGTACACGGGTGACCGATTTACATTGCATAATTATATAAATTACCATGAGGAGCTCGCGGCTAAATAATAACAGCCGCTCGGGTCGATCTTTAGGTTAAGCCGTGTTTGCCTAGGTTGGTCTACATACCGAATTTCTTCCGTGCCTCGGAAAGCACGTTAAGGCGTTGGTCCCGGGTGTCATTTTGTAGATCTTTGACAGTTTTTAGGTAGTCAGTAGCCCAAAAAGTCTGACAACTAGTCTTACCAAGGGTTATCGTATTACTAACTGGGTTGTGGAGGTCAAATAGGCAGTCGCTCTATGTCAAATACTGGTATTCAGCTGCATCTGGTTAGACTGGAAGCTTACACCAGTATAGTTGGGAAATAGCAAGGCAGATGATGAATTATATAAATTACCATACCAGTTCACGGTTAACTTACTACCTAAATATTTTCTATAAAATATTTTAAGAATTTTAATCAGGAACATCAAAGATAAACTTTTCTGTTGTTATAACCGAGGCATGTTTTCATTTTCTCCAAAATTAAACCTTGTCTGGTCGGCTTGTAGGGAGGAATTCCTAAAACTTTTATTTTTAAGTGCGTCTCCGCTGAATCTCTTTGCCCATTTGTGCACTACACGGGATTTTACGGTTCTGAGGTCTTAACCGAACCATCCAATACATATTATGATTTCATATTTGGACAAAGCCTCTTAATACCTTTTTCCCAACTCGGTTGGCTTCGGCTTCCAGTCTAACTGGATGCATCTGAATACCAGTAATTTACAAGCAAGCCTATCTGCACACGTGCCTATATTTATATTTTCACGAACCATAATTCGTTTTGCTGTGATTAAGGCCGTGAATTCTCGTCAATAACAGTTAGTTACAAAACTCTAGTGCTACTGGTTTAGAAGAGAAATATGTAAGTTGAGCTAAAGTCGGCTCCCAGTCTTACAAGAAGCTGATTTTGATATTTTGCTCATCGATCAAGGAGAGGCTGCCTCTTGTCAACTAGTAGAAAGAACTGACTAAGACCTGCCTGAATCCATAACTAAGACCTGCTTGCACCCCCCTAACACTAAAGACATTTAGCGCTCAGAAACTGTCGTTTTTTATTATCATTAAAAAAAACTTAACTTGTACTATTACTGTGTAAATAGTATTTGTACGCCTTGGAAGGTAGCACTATAGTGAATATTACAGTATTTTTATTTACAATACCATGTACTCTACTTTACATCTTCATACGTCACAAATGAATTTATTTGAATTTGCTAACTTATCAAATGTATGTTTTGATGAACATAAAATTAAATAATACTATAGGTACGTAATCCTTGTCATACAAGTATTTAAAAGAACAAAGAAGAAAAACGGTCGTTTAGGTAAGAAATTTAATTACTTATTTAAACCGACAAAAAAACTTTTATGATATTCATAATTATGAATTCATGACGTACTCTTAAAATCATTGTAACGTGTACGACATACCAAATTAGTCTTTTAACGTCATAATATCGTCGTCAATGTCAATGCCGTATCAAATAAAATTATCAAGTTTCCAGCGTTTTTTATTTTTATTAAAAAACATGCATAAGTAAGACCTATTTTTATTTCGTTTTTTGAAGCAGTTTCGACGTGCTATGTGCATATTTATATAGTTTTTATAGTTGGCAATTAAATTTTTTAAGAAATTCATGACGTACTTGATCTCTAGACGTTATAATCATTACGATATCAACGTCAACATAATTATAATAAAATTGCTTAAGATAATAAAAGATAGAATCCTTCTTCGGTTAACAATATGATTAGGGAAAAGTAGATCAAAAGAGAAATTAAACAAGCACCCAACTGGTATAAAAAACCTATAGTGAAGCTAAGGGAAAACGCCCTGCCTGGAAACCTTGCATTCAAGGCACACACAGGATAGTCTGGTTAAACAGAAGCCAGCCTCATAGGTCGACCTGCGAGATGCCATGCAAAAAAGAAGTAAGTATAAAATCGACGGTTTTGGTAAGACATTCAGTTATTTAAAACTGTAGAACAAAAAAAACTTTTACGATATCATGATCAGGAATTCATGACGAACTCTTAAAATCATTGTAACTTGTATGAAATACCAACTTAATCTTTTAACGTCATAATTATTACAGTATCATCGTCAATACCCAATGCCGTATCAAGTTAAATTATCAAGTTTCCAGCGTTTTTTGTTTTTATTAAAAACATGCATAATGATATTCAAGACGTACTTTTGTTTCATTTTTAAAGCAGTTTCGACGTGCTACCATTTTATTTAAAAATCCTCGTTAATAATTCCGATGTTGCATTTAAAATTGGAGTTTACATAGTTTTTTTTATGTTTGGCAATTAAAAGTTTTAAGATATTCATAACGTACATGACCTCTAGACGTCATAATCATAACGATATCAACGTCAACATAATAAAATAAAATTGCAAGTCCAAAAATATAGGTACACTGTTCGAAAAAAGATGTTAAGATAATAAACGCTATATTATTATCCTCGTTAGGTTAAAAATATTAATTAGGCAATAAGTCCGCCTTTGTACATTATGTGCATAAAGTTTAATAAATAAATACATTAATTAATAGTAAAAAGTAAATCATTTCGGAAGAGAGTTACGTAATAAACAAGCACACATCTTGTTTAAAAAATATGGTGGAGCTATGGAAAAACAGTCTGAGAAGAATAAATATAACTTTTTAAGAAATTAAGATGGACTTTGACAGATTTTAGAAAAAGTTGTAGAAAAAGAGACTGCCTCGTTGGTCTAGTGGTCGCTGCTGAGCGTTGGAGATCCTGGGTTCGATTCGCGGGTCGGGCAAATTGTTATTGTGTTTTTCCATCAGGAATTTCTCAATAGCAGCCACGGAGTCTGTATTTGTGCCCGGTTGATGGCAATAGACTCGCCCTCTTTTAAATGGGACTTAAAATAATTGGCGAAATATGGGTGAACCTACTTCTAGGTACACCTCTGCCTAACCCTTCGGGGATTACTGGCGTGATGTATCAGCAAAAAAAATTGTCAATTTTCTCAAAAACTTTACAAAAGCCCCCATTTACTCTTTTTATTATAAATAGACAGGCTGGTTCATTTTCGGCCAGTACATGTTGTGGTGTTCTGCATTTTTTTTAACCACGATTAAGAAAAGGGCTTTTAAAAGTAGTACTAGTAAAAGTATTTTTTTCTGCTATTATATTTATTGTCCCTGCATCATCCTAAAGTAAACTGGTAGCAAATGCCCAAGGCAATAAATCCGCCTTTATACATTTTTTACTTACGCATAAAGTTAAGGTAAGCATAAATTTTTAATAAATAATATCCCACCAAAACGCGAGCAAAGCCACGGACAAAAGCTAGTGACCAATTAACGGCAAATAAGACTAAAAATAAAGGTGTATGTCATCAACTAAAGCAGAATCGTTTAGTCATCAATTTCCGGCGAAGGCGTTACGACACCGCACGAGCCAAAGAAACCAAAACACAGGTGCATGGAAATACCCAATACTATACCATAGTAGGGAAAAACCCAATGATGCCACTTTTGAATTTGTTAAATTAACTTGAATTTAGCATGACACTAATAATTTGGCTGCGGGACTGTTCGAAAGAGATACCGCGGCCCTGGAACACAAAGGGCAAAGAAGGAACATGGATGGGTTTTAGTCAGTAAAAGTCTGACACTCCCTGCTACTCCGCCCAGAGCGGGGGGGGGTGTCATTTGATGATTTCTAATCCGAAAAAAAAAAATAAGAAAAAACTAATAATTTATGTATGCGGGGTGAAAGGGACACCGACGCGAAAACGGTTACCACGTATCCAGTACATCACATCATTCTGAGCCCCCCCCACATAGAAATGTTTCATCGGTTACTAAAAAAAATCTGCTGTTTCTTACTAATTGCAATACCTACCACCGTCAAATGTATGGATCACGTGATTTTTTTTAATTACTGTTGAAAAAATTCTATGATTGTAAAGGGCTCAGAATGATCCGGGGCTGCGGGACTGTTCGAAAGAGATACCGTGGCCCTGGAACACAAAGGGCAATGAAGGAACATGGATCGGTTTTAGTCAGTAAGAGTCTGACACTCCCTCCCACTCCACCCAGAGTCATTTGATGATTTCCCATACGTAAAAAAAAAGGGCTCAGAAATGATATACTGAATATTTGGTAACCGTTTTCGCGTCGGTGTCCTTTCCACCCCGCATACAAAAATTATTAGTCTCGTTATGTTAATTTAACAAGTCAAGCATTGGGTTTTTCCCTACTACAGTATAGTATTGGGTATGTCCAAGCACCTGTGTTTTGGTTTCTTTGGCTCGTGCGGTGTCCCTTTCACCCTGTATAAAGGGTGTAAAAAGACCCTTAACGAAGCCGAAAGGCACTTGTTCTCCCCGTCATTGCGATCTACTGTAAGATTTTTACTTTAATCACCTTCACGACCCCCGTACTATTCAATCCATCCATCAGTACAATGTTTTGAGTGCGTTATATTGAGTTTTACCGTAAAAAGTGATTTTTCACCCCAAAAAAAAGCCGTTTCCCAGCAATAATTTTTGCGTAAAGTTACTTAGTTTGATGTACTGAATGCTTGGTTGACGGCTTCGTGAAGGGTCTGTTTACACCCTGTATATCAGATATTTTGAACGCAGCAAAAGAAACATACCTGTAAAGACACGCCTGTAATCCCCGAAGGGTTGTACCTTATAGTACCTATACCCACAAATCGTCAGTTATGTTTAAGTCCCATGTAATAGGGTGAGCCTATTGCCATCAACCGGGCACAAATCCAGACTCACTGGCTGCTGCTGAGAAAATTAAGTTTCCACCGGTTTTTGAATTTACGTACGTAAATGACTTAAGTTATTCATGACGCACATTTGAGACGTTTTTTAAACATTTACGCCAGTTTAAAATGTTTAACGTCATAATCATTACAATAAGAACGTCAGTGGGAGTGGGGATTTAGTATTGCTACAATTTATTTTCGTAGTTTTTTATAATTTATAAAGGTTTTAATATATTCATGACGAAAATACACCTTTTTAAAGTATCTTAGCCATACTAAAATGTCTTACAATGTTATAACGTCATATTCGGTAAAATATTGACGTCAAAGGAGAATTGATATTTCTATCATTTATTCCGACCACATTCCGACCGTTTTTTTAATATATTCATGACGTATGTATTAAACCTTTTTTAAAGCTTCTAACACATACAAACACTATCTTATAACGTCGTAAACGTTATTACATCAATGTCAACGATTTAGTTTTGCATTTAAATGTGTTATTTTTCACCGTTTTTTGATTATATTGACATGTTAATAGCTTTAATCCAAATGAACACTTTTTGAGTCATTCAAAGATGACTGTCTCGTTGGTCTAGTGGTCGCAAGCGCCAATGCTGAGCATGATGTCTGGAATTTGATTCCCCTTTTGGGCAGAATGTTGTTTTTTTTTTCATCAAGAGTTACATTCGGTAGCAGTCTGGAATTGTGCCCGGTCGATGGCTAATAAAAATAGTCTCGCCCCTTATTACATGGGACTTGAATATAACTAGCGAAATGTATCTTTACTGTCTTATCCTCCTGTCACCTGCATAAACCTTTATGCGAAAGTGACATTCGTGATGTATGAAATAGATCACCTTATGTTTTATTACAACTTACCTAAGGTGTTCATTATTATTATATTTAGGTATAGGGGCTGCGGGACTGTTCGAAAGAGATACAGTGGCCCTGGAACACAAAGGGCAAAGAAAGAACGGGGATGGGTTTTAGACAGTACGAGTCTGACACTTCCCGCCCAGAGCAGGAAGGGTCATTTGATGATTTCGGATCCTAAAAAAAAAAATGTTTGCAAAACAGATTCCGAATATTCTTTCACTAATGGTAAGCTACGTTATCCCCGACTGACGTAAATTATATTGAATACGCCCCCGTGAGATTTTCAACCATAACGCGAGCGAAGCCGCGGACAAAGGTTTCATTACCTAAACGAAGTCCAACTAAAGCTATTTTATTCAAATTGTAATACTGCGTAAAAATTTCAATGTAGCAACTACTGATGAAAATTAAATTATGTGAGGTTTTTTTTGTCGTGGTTATATTAGGTTGCCTAAGCACATGTTCAATTGGTAAGGAAAAGCCAGAATAAAAAATAGCGCGTACTTTACAGCAATATGACCAAATATGGTAAAACCCTTTTTTGACCTAACTATAGATACCTATCCAACTGGGTGATGCAGCAGCTCATAGCTGTCAACCAAAACACTCAAAATACCAGGTAGTTAGTTTGGTGCCTCAGTCAGGGTCTATTTCAGTGGCTTTAAGATCTTAAGTGATGCTGCAACGACTTTTAATGAGATTGATATAATCTGTGACACTTAACTATTCAATTTAACGCACGGTCGGCGCAGTGGCTGAGCAATTGGCTGTTGCGCTGCGTGTCGTAGGTCCGATCCCCTCACGGAACATAAAGGGTGTAACAAGACTCTTAACGAATTCGAAAGGCACTTGTTCTCCCTGTCATTGCGATTCTTTTTTTGTTCTAGACCATACCTGGGAACCTTCTAGTTGCTGAGATATTGGTGGTCAAAGTTCCAGCTTTTCCACAAGTTTTTTTTAAAATACATACATGTTTTTAATTTAAGATTTTTACTGTAAACACCTTAACGACTCCCGTACTTTTCAATTTATCCACCAGCACAATGTATTAAGTGCGTTATATTGATTCATAAAACATGATTTTTCACCCCAAAATAAATTCTTTACGTAAAGTTACTTAGTTTGATGTACATAATGCTTGGTTGACGGCTTCGTGAAGGGTCCGTTTACACCCTGTATTTGATGAATAGCTGTCTGTGAATGTGTGTTTAAATGTTTGAAAACGGACCCACAATACAGGAGAAATACTAGTATAAAAAAATAGATATTCTTCTGTTCCTTCGACTAAATTATTTTTCCATAGTAAGGAATTAGATTTTAGAGCAGGACACATCCCTTCTTTCCTAGAATCGGTCATACGTAAAAGGAAATGTACAACACCTAAGCATCAAAGGGTTATCCCCTTAACCACGTCAACCTCACCTGTATGAGGTATATGGTACACTCACCATTATCATAGGTAAGTACATTGATGAATATACAAGAGCGATTCATGCTAATGAAGATAGTTCTAATAAATGAATGCTTAATATGATAATTTAAACAACCTATGTGCAAGTAAAACGCATAAAATATAACGTCACAACTGCTTTTCTACGGAAGGGTAATCGGAGGTGTACAGTCGCTTGCGCATCACAAACTGTCAAACTCCAAATAATTTTAAACCATAAAATTTTGATGGTTAAGTTCAAAATGGAATGAGAAAATTTGACAGTTTGTGGTAAATTGATGCGCTGGCGTCTGTATCTAAGAGGACACCCCTGTTACCTTTTCACGGCTAAACAGCTGAACGGAGTTCATATTTTGACTGGTAGGTAGACCGTGGCAAAGGCTTTGGATATTTTTTTATCAAGGTAGTATGCTCCCGCGTCCAAAAGTTTGTCGGGCATACTAGTAAAGTTATAACGTATTCCACTTTTTATTGGTATTTTTTTTTTTGGAAATCCGCAATTTGTTTTGTAAATAGCTTTATTTCTGCCTTTTTAATTGTGGTATTATGGTATCCAACACAAATTCTTGTCAAGTATTCATTTTTCCATTGTAACTAAAAGTTATTAGCAGATCATCTACTTAGAGATAGAAGAGGGTGTAACAAGACCCTTCACGAAGCCGTCAACCCAGCATTATGTACATCAAACTAAGTAACTTTACGCAAAAATTATTGCTGGGAAAAGACTTTATTTTTTGGGGTGAAAAATTACGTTTTACGGTAGGAGTCAATGTAACGCACCCAAAACATTGTGCTGTTGGATGGATTGAATAGTACGGGTGTTGTGGAGGTGTTTAAAGTAAAAATCTTACATTAAAAACATGTATTTAAAAAAAAACTTGTGAAAAAGTTGGAACTTTGACCCCAATATCTCCGTAACTATAAGGTTCCCAGGTATGTCTAGTACAAAATGTATGTATCTAGTACAAAAAGATGATTGCAATGACGAGGAGAACAAGTGCCTTTCGGCTTCGTTAAGGGTATTGTTACACCCTTTATGTATTATAGAAGATAACTCATAAACTACCCAGGCAATGCAAATAAAATTAAACGGGACCACTGCGCAAGCTTCTTCTACCAAATGAAAAAGAATCACGTAAATCGGACAAGTAACCACGGATTTATTAGGTGAGGAAAAAAATACAGCCGAATTAAGAACCTCTTCCTTTTTAGAAGACGGTTAAAAAGTCTTAGAAAATTGTAGCTCTTTTAAAGTAAACAAACCGTTTGCTCTGAAACACTGTAAGAGACAGTAAGTTAGCAATAATACTTCACGAAACACCGCCACTACTTACTTCAAAGTTACGAACTTAACTTGGCAAGTTAAGTTTTACAGTAAATAGGAAGCTCATTGCTTTAGTTCAACAATTTGTTAAAAGTTTTTCTTACTGGGACTGTATGACGTATTTTTCATAACTTAGATGCAATTTTTTTAATGATTCTTGGTTTCCCTTCTGACTATAAGGGGTGGAAGGGATACCGACGTGAAAACGGTTACCACGTATTTAGTAAATCATTCTGAGCCCCTCCACATAGAAAGTTTTCATCGGTTTTTTTTAAAATTACAGCTGATTCCTACAAAAGTGCAACACCTAGACAACAAATGTTTTTTTTTTAAATTACCGATGAAGAATTTCTATGTGGGGCTCAGAATGATGAACTGGATACGTGGTAACCGTTTTCGCGTCGGTGTCCCTTCCACCCCATATATAATTGTAGATGCAGCAAGCCATCGGATACCAGGGAAATTGACACTTCATCAACGATAAAAATATCAGAAGAGTTAAAACAAAATTTTAAATATAGGTGTGACGTAATTTTTTTTCGTATTCTTTTAGACTACACAGTTTCAACTGTGTAGTATTCATAGTTTCGGAATAATGTGGCTATGACATTCGGACGGACAGACAGACAACCAGACTTGACGGACCTATAAGGGTTCCGTTTTTTGCCATCTGGCTAAGAAACCCTAAAAACGCTTTGAAACGATTTTCGGCTATCAAAGCCCTCTTATACTTGAACACATATTACTAGCGCACGCATAACACACCATAACTTACTTTTTTTAAGTCAGTTAAAAATGTCCCACAGTAAACTTAATTCTCGGTTGCTATTGAGTTGCTGCTCTCAGAGTTAAAATAACTTTGCAACGCCTTTATGAAGAGTTTAATTCTCTTTAAGATGACATCCATATCAGCATAGCATGTCGAGATCACACGTCATGCGAATAGGAAAAGGTACCGTTACGGTACTTCCTCAACAGTGTATTATGTACCCAGCAAGCCACGGTCGCCATGCTCGCTTGTACTAAGCACGTTGCATGAATAATACAGTACTTATGTGCGTACAGATAAAGTATGCAATTATTGTATGACGTCTACTGACGTTCTGCGGTTATGCACGTGCTAATATAACAGACACGTCTCGTGTCTGTTGCCATGGCAACTGATGATAAATAAAACTTTGGTGATACTGCAATACCGCGTATAAGTCGCGTCACGTAAAAAGAACGCTGAGCGACAGTGGAGGGGATGTTTTGCACACGTTATACAGTCGCGTCCTAAAGTACTAAGCTATTGTTTTATAATATAATTATAATTGTTTCATTGTAGAATCGTAATAGGTACTTTACTAGCTACTTAGTACTTTGGAAAAGGCTGGAATTAAAGAAATTGAGAAAGTTTATTTGCGGTCAGCGTTCTTTTTACGTGACGGGACCTATACTTAGCTTAACACGTTCAACGCCACGGAATAAATTACGGAAAACGGAACGTACTGGTGTCGCCCAACATTGTCCGACATGGCGTTGAACGTGTTAATTTTGTCACAAGGCCTTATCTATACATTATAATAAAATTGTAACAGGTCGATGTCTGTACATTGAAGATATTGAAAAAAAATATTTATGGGGGGTCTTTCAGAAGCCAAAACAACAATTTTTCGATTTTTTGTCTGTCTGTCTGTTTGTTTGTACGAGCATCACGTAAAAAGTACTGCATGGATTTGAACGCAGTTTTTATCGCTCTACTGCTAGATGCTTACTTAAAATATAGGCTACATTAGATTTAGTTTTAGACCCGATAGGTGGGGACGCACTAATAACTTACTAAATCTATTGAAGAATTCTGTTACTCAACCAAGCGTTTCTTACACAGATTAATTTTGGCAAACGTGGTTTATTTTATGACCCCATAACATGTCTCATTCACCTTTACCTTTAATTGACCCCCCACAGAGGGAACCATTTAGGTCAATAATTATAATGTTTTACAATTAGGTAATTAACACTAGGTTAATTATTTACCTTCTATATGATTATTGTACTACCTAATTAAAGTTTAGCTATAAAAACACCTAATAAGACAAAAAACAAACTCGTGCGCATAGAAAGTGATTGAAGAATCTACCGAAATTATGCGTCAAGCGGTTTTGAACAATTTAGTAATAAGTTTAAAGTTGTATCCACCTATAAACAGCTATTTTTACATTAAAGTTTTTAAACATAATATTATGTATTATTAATTAAATAACTTGTTTTCTATTCTTGACTTGCGCACGAGTATATTCAGTGACGTTTAAAAATGAGATGGGCGTAAATGGAAATTATGGTGACGCGTATTCGAGGATAAAATACGTCACTATATGAAAGATGTATGTATCAGACACATTAACATACCTCCTTGCATTTAATAACTTGGTAAAGCATGACGCAATAAAGGAGTGTCCGAATGTGCTAATGAAGGCACATCCTGTGTGTTCTGGGCAGTAGGTAAGTTCCTAACCCGTTAAAAAATTGTCTCAAACTAATCATAACATAAAGATTTTATTCTCAAGAGCAGTTATAACTACTCTAAGCACAAATAATGGTTCCAAACGTTTGAAAATCTCTACCTTTAAAATAATGAATGTAAACATCGTGAAGAATTTAGGATGCTCTGTGAATTGAGTAGACTGAAGACTATTGTGATGTCCATCCAATGTGCCCAAGGGTGAATCCAGAGGGTTGAGGGACACAGCTGGGACCCGGTTTTTTTTTATCAGCCTATTCTGTCCCACTGCTGGGCAAAGGTCTCCCCCATTCCTTTCCAACTCTCCCGGTGTTTTGCCTCCTCTGGCCAGTCAGGAACGAGTCCAAATCGTCACGCCAGCGTTTCTTGGGTCTGCCTCGGTGACGACTGCCGTCTTCAGGCACCCACTGTGTGACGATTCTGGCCCATCTGTCCTGACCCATCCTAGAAATGTGACCCGCCCAGCCCCATTAAGACCGTATCCCCAAAAAATTATTCCAAAAACACAACATAGTGCAATACTTTGGGGGATATTTCTTACCTAACTACCCCTTCACAGAATCTTCCTACCCCAACAAGAATGATAGTATATAATATACAGGGTGTTTGGCGCATGGACCGACACAATTTTTCCAGGGATTTGGGAGGTCATTAGCTAGGTTCTGCCCATACACCCTTTGTCCCAAATGTCACGGTTGGTTTCATATGTTTTTTTTTTTAAATGAAAAAAATGCCACACACAATATTTATAACTTTTTTTTTAACTAGCCTATTCTGTCCCACTGCTGGGCAAAGGCCTCCTCCATTAATTTCCACCTCTCCCAGTGTTTTGCCTCCTTTTTTATAACTTTAGTTTAATAAAAACAAAATAACTTTAAAAAGTCTTTTCTTAACCCTGACTCTCCTAACCAGTATTTTGACTACATAATGAATAATTTCTATGATATGTAGCATACCGTTAGAAAGGGTATCAACTAAAGAACTTTTTAAAATAAAGCTAAGTTCAAAATGCCTTTTATTTTTTTTTATAATTAATTTAGAAATTGTAAAATTTCATTCATTAAATAAAAAAATTAACTTTGGAAGCTTGTAAGGAATTTTCTTGAAACCAGTTGTATAAAACAAAGATGTTTTTAGATTTAAAAGACTTTGGAGAATGCAACAAAATTTGTTTTGTGCCACTACACCCACAAACAAAAAAGTTATTTCGAATTAAAGGAAACATTTTGGGCATTTTTTTCATTTAAAAAAAAAAAACATTTGTAACCAACCGTGACATTTGGGACAAAGGGTGTATGGGCAGAACCTAGCTAATGACCTCCCAAATCCCTGGAAAAATTGTGTCGGTCCATGCGCCAAACACCCTGTATAATCTACCCATAGTACCCATTCAAACAGCATAGTAAAAAAACTTACTACACGTACAAATAATGAAGCAAATAGGTTTAATAGACTTTCGATTTTGTTTAGTGTCTAGCCGTCAACTTACGTGACGAGAATCCAAAGATCGAAATTATGCTATACACAGCCTTCAGAAACGGCTTATGAATATCAAATCGTGTCTATAAATATCTTGAAGGACAAGTAATGTTTATTATTTGGTTATGGTAAAAATTGAACCCAGCTTAAAACGTGGACGCCATACAAAGTTTTTGTACGTGGTTTTATGTCTTATTAGCTGTTACTCGCGGCTTACCTCGAAAATATTGCACGTGAATGTTTTAAATTTAGCCGACTAGCGTTTGCCCGCGGCTTCGCTCGCGTTAATTTAGAATTTGACAATCAATTCAGGTTGTACTCGTGGTGAAAATTTTATTTCTCACTAAGATATTACAAGTATTTCATTTGCTTGAGAACATTTTTGGAACTTAAAATAATATAGTATTACATGAACTAAGTAGGTAATGTTACTGTTGGTACTCTGCTTGTAATAATATTATTCAATCATGATTCGAAAGACACGTGGCGCCATCTGTTATCATAAGAACGTTATTGTTGTTTGCCTCGGGAACAGTACTTTGTTTTGGGATGAAAGTAAACTATGTCCGTTTCTGTACACCTGACAACGTATGTGCAAAATTTCTGGATGATCGGTTCAGTGGTTTAGGCGTGAAAAGATAGCACACAAACAAACTTACTTTCGCATTTATAATACCTATTATAGTTAGGATTATACTCGGATAATGTAGCTTCCTATTAGTGAAAGAATTTTCGGAATCGGATCAGTAGTTTTAAACATTACCCCTCAAACACAAACTTTACCACTGCACTGTACAGTTACGAGCACCTATGTAAACACTTAAGAAATTTTAAGTGTTTTTCTCCTGCAGTCCTGATTAAAATTCCATGTTGTTACGAACATTATTATTCATTAATATTCTGGAACTCATATTTTTATGAAAAAGATCCCATCTCCAAGTTACAATCGCTATTTCTCTCCTAATATTTTGTGGAAATGTTAACGCGTCATCGAAACAGTATGCAATCATTTAGCACGTTTTTGTGCAACCCACCTATCTGGGGTATCCCCAACTTTGAAAGGCTGTTGAGTACAAATGTTCTCTTTTTGTTTTCATTTTAAAATTCATAAATTAGTGATCTGAAATTGTTTATTAGGGGAAAAAATGTTGACCCGCCTGCACACGTGAAGGCCGTGCCCAGTGCACGTGTTGTCCTTTCTTATGTTTATACGTAGGAGGTGTACAACTTCTTGCATTCTGTTGTGTTACCTACTCTTTGGGTTATCCCCAACTTTTAAAAGGTTGTTGAGGTCAAGACAAAAGTTTTCTTTTTGCTTTTATTAAAAAAAATGCATCAATTAGCGACTGACACTGTTTATTAGGGGAAAAAACCATTGACCCATCTGCACACGTGGACGCAGTGCAACGTTGTGTAAATCGGCATTATGTCTTATGTAGCAACCCACCTGTCTGCGGTATTCCCAACTTTGAAAGGCTGTTGAGGCCAAGAGTTCTTTTTGATTTCATTTTAAATTGAATAAATAAGTGATCTGAAACTGTTTATTAGGGGAAAAAACGTAGACCCGCCTCCACACGTGAAGGCCGTGCCCAGTGCACGTGTTGTTCTGTCTTATCTTTATACGTAGAGCGAATCATAAAGGTGTGCACCTTCTTGCATTTTGTTGTGTAACCTACTCTTTGGGTTATCCCCAACTTTTGAAAGGTTGTTGAAAGAAAAAGAAGAAAACTCCTGGGAGTTTTCTTCTTTTTATTTAAAAATGCATCAATTAGTGACTGACACTGTTTATTATGGGAAAAACGTTTACCCATATTCTGGACACGTGGACGCAGTGCAACGTTGTGTCAATCGGCATTACGTCTTATGTTACAACGTAGGTAATTAATGAGAAAGGTGTGCAACTTATTGCATATTGTTGTGCAACCTGCCTAGGATATCCCCAGTTTTTTAAAACTCTTTTGAGCCCTAGTGTACTCTTGTTAGATTTCATTTTCAAATGCATTAATTACTGATCTGTTTGCCGAAGTGATTATTATGTGAACAAAACGGACACCCATGATCAGCGAACGTAGATGCCATGCGAAGTTGTAGGCATGCCTTGTGTTTACACGTAATCACTTAGGTATTCAATCTTTTTGCAAGCTTGTGCAATTTACTGCCTGGGGTTTCCCCGGCTTTATAGAAAGGAAATGGTGCGTACCTACACCAGTTCTATTTTATTTCAAAATTCATCGGCTAATTCTAATATGTACATAATTATGCCGAACAGGTTTAGCACGTTAAGCCGTAGGTCCAGGCTGCCAAAAGTAGATCTTTGATAGACGTCGACGGATAGTCAGAAGCCCGAAATTCTGGCAACCACAGTCTTACCAAGGAGTCATGTTACCCATTAACTGGGTTGGAGGTCAGATAGACAGTCGTTCCATGTGAAATACTGGTATTCAACTGAATCTCGTTACACTGGAAGCTGACCCCAACCTAGCCGGAAAAAGGCTAGGCTGGTGATGATGATGCCGTACGGGATAATTTAGGTAATAAATAACCGTCCATTGACGCCATACAATGCTGCAACGAAGGTCAAACGCCACCTTAACGCGTCAATGTCCGTGATAAAAACCCCATGCAAAATTGTAATTATTATGTAAAACCTGCGATAAACTATAAATAAAACCTGTCTTAACCTTCACCCACTCACGAAGCGGGTATAAACAAGTCACTCCAAGTTGCGATCGTATCTTGACGTAACAAAGACGCCTCTCAACCAAACAGTTATGTTGTGACGTCAATACACGTCACGCATATAATATTATACGTACATAACATTAATTAAGTTGGACGTTAACGGTGAGAAACAGGTTGTGTATAGAAATAGCTTTAAGTATGCAAAATCTTTGAATGTTAAGAGAGACATTATTAGCAAATACTAACGTAGTTATGACGGTTATTAATAGAAGTCTATCATTATTTTTTTTCTAATTTAAGTGTAGTTTAATTACAGAGATTGACTGTTAGTCGCTATGCTGTTGAGCTCGTGGCTTAATAATAACAGCTGCTCGGGTCGATCTTTAGGTTAAGCAGTGCTTGCCTAGGTTGGTCTGTGGATGGGTGACCACCCATTACATACTGAGTTTCCTCCGTGCCTCGGAAAGCACGTTAAGCCGTTGGTCCAGGGTGTCTTTTGTAGATCTTTGATAGTCGTTAGGTAGTCAGTGGCCCGAAAGTCTGACAACCAGTCTTACCTAGGGGTATCGTATTACCCTGTGCTAACTGGGTTGTGGAGGTCAGATAGGCAGTCGCTCCATGTAAAATACTGGTATTCAGCTGCATCCGGTTAGACTGGAAGCCGACCCCAGTATAGTTGGGAAAAGGCTAGGCAGATGCTGATGATGACTGTTAGTCGCTATGTGAAGACTTATCTCGAAAAAAATTACATTTATGAAAAATCTTACTCTCACTAGTTTTGTTTCAAATGGTCAAAGCCACTTCTTTCAACAAAATACCTGGAAAGAACAAGGATAGGCAAGTTTTCGCATCGTTTGTATGATTTGCGATCCGGGACAAAAAGTATTCTATATGCTAATCCATCGTACCTATGTATGCGTAATATCTACCCTTGCATCTATTAAAAATCCTTACGGGAAGACTATGTATTTCTGCGGGACTGTTCGAAAGAGATACCGCGGCCCTGGAACACAATGGGCAAAGAAGGAACATGGATGGGTTTTAGTCAGTACGAGTCTGACCCTCCCTTCCACTCCGCCCAGAGTGGGGAGGGGTCATTTAATGATTTACCATCCGAAAAAGAAAAAAAAAAGACTATGTATTGGTGAGTACATAGTCTTTTTTTTATACACTATCAAAAAGCAGATTGTTTAGGGTACAAATAACTATGTTTTCTAGACCGAATAAAACAAATTCAGCATCATTAATGATTTCTGGGTTTACCTTAACAAAAAAAAACAATTTTCAAAATAAAATGTAACTATAATATAGGTAGTTTACATAAACTATTGTGAAATAGACGTCACTGTAATTACAATGTAAGGAAAGCTGTAACACTTTGTTCCCCACGTTCCCGTCTATATGTGGTTTTACTATGAATTTAATATCTACGTCAAAATGTTGTCATAAGGGTAATAATTAATTACAAAACCACATACTTTTGCAATACTTACATATTTTCCGCTTGTTACTAAGGCGACATCGTCACTTAGGAATGTGTCCGCTACTTGATTCCTATCCTATTCCTGCTAATTTTTTAAATGTAAAATTTTGTGATGAAGTATGGATGTCTGGATGTTTGTTACTCTTTCCCGCAAAAACTACTGAACGGATTTGGATGAAATTTAACACACAGATAGTTTATAACCTGGATTAACACATAGAGTTCTTTTTATCCCGGTAGTAAGATCCCATGGGACAATTATCGAACTACACGCGGGCATAAGCTAGTATTATTATAAACTTGAAACCCCTTTAGGGGGGGGTGAGAAATAGGGTGTAAAGTACTTCATCCCCCGATTGTAAAGAGCGGATCCTCTTATCAGACGGGTGTTTTATCTGGTGGGCTACTGCCCGACAGTTGTTGTATATTATATCCTTATCTCGCGTATAACTTTGATTGTGCAATGCAGGCTTTTAGTTCTTAACTTGCGTCATAGATGTCGCTGCAGATATCTTTGCATGAGTTTGGCTATTTCGCTACATCCGTTTAAGCCCAAAGGAAATAGGGTTATCTATCTTTAACGTTCAGACTTTTGTGTTTTATAGTTTTTTTTTAGATTAGACCAAGCATACGGCCATCATTATAAATACTTATCATGAGTTTGCGCTGAACGTCACTGCCAGAACTGTTTAGTTTTCTGACTTAGTAGATGATAGATTTAAAAAAAACTTTCATCGTAATAATGTCATGCTAGCTGATATAATGATGATGCTTACTCCAATCTTGATTTAATCTTAAACGATGTCTGCTTAACTTGGCCGGTCAAGGAACTTTTGAATAAATGGACATAATGACCACACAACATAACATCACACCTGTAATCCCCGTAGGGTTAGGCAAAGTCCCATGTAATAGGGGCGAGCCTAATGACATCAACCAGGCACAAATCCAAACTCCATCGCTGCAACTGAGAAATTCCTGATGGAAAAACTCCAATAACACTTTGCCAGGCCCGGGAATCGAACTCAGAACCTCATGGTCAACTGTCGCGCTTGCGACCACTCGACCAACGAGGCAGTTATAAGATATAATGACCCACCGCGGCCCTAGAACACAAAGGGCAAAGAAGGAACATGGATGGGTTTTAGTCAGTAAAAGTCTGACACTCCCTTCCACTCCGCCCAGAGCGGGGAGGGGCATTAGATGACTTCCCATGCAAAAAAAAAGACTATGACCACTTCTAGAAAGCTATTGTATAATCTTTAACTATTGAAGTAGATAATAGTTTTATTTCACAGCAATAGGCAGCCCATAGTGGACTCAGTATCGTAATTCGACTGATATATTACATAACTCAACCAGATATTCCTCGCGAGATTATGTTGGTCGTCTTCATCTAATCATTCGGGTTTTGGTCTACCTCCTACCATCACTCGGCAACCTTTAACATTCATTAAGCTTTGTAGCTTCATTTCGTGGTGGTTAACGCAACATGAAACCAAGGAACGATAACAGGAAGAGAGCAACACCTTCAAGCTTGCCTCAAAGCACCTGCTAGCGTTGCTCACTTGCAAGCCTTTGGCGCGAATTACACAGAAAAGGCGTACGGTGAAGGCGCGGCGCAGGCATGATTACGTTTTCAATCAAAATGTACGTAGGCGACGTGTCGTGAATTACACTCAAACGGCGCGGCGCGGGCACGCCGTTCTTTCGTTTCCTTATAAATTCCACGCCTGCGCCGCACCTTACGCCGTTTCTGTGTAATTCGCGCCTTTGACAATCTTTTTAGGCGTTTCCTTATCATGACTCATGATTAGAGCTCCAATCGTGACTCAATCTTAAAACGCTTAGACGTAGGTAGAAAAGATCCGGTTAAGTTGATTATAATTATATGTATTAGCATTGGTTTAATGTTGAACTTCTGACGTTTAAAGACGTCAACTGTTGAGGTTTTTGCTCAGAAAACAGCTTTAAGGCGTCATAGGCAAGTTGCAAGCGTCAATATTTTTTCGCAGCCTCAAAATCCTCCATTTCCTTAAGGTAAAAGTCGTCGTTATTTACAGAACTTTTTAATGACGCCTAAAACACGATTCCTGCGAGAATTTTTTGGAACTGTCTTCTTTAGACGTCAACTGTTGATAATAAATCAGTCATCATTTACCTAGCCTTTTCCCAACGATATTGGGGTCGGCTTCCAGTCTAACCGGATGCAGCTGAATACCAGTATTTTACATGGAGCGACTGCCTATCTTACCTGCACAACCCAGTTAGTACTGGATAATACGATACCCCGTGGTGAGACTGGTTGTCAGACTTTTGGGCCACTGACTACCTAACGACTGTCAAATATCTACAAATGACACCCGGGACCAACAGCTTAACGTGCTTTCCGAGGCACGGAGGAAACTCGGTACGTAATGGATGGTCACCCATCCACAGACCAACCTAGGAAAGCACGGCTTAACCTAAAGATTGACCCGAGCGGCTGTAATTATTTAGCCACGAGTTGATAAGAAATCAGTGATAGTAATAATTTAGATCACCTATTCCGGATGTCCGTCCCACGCACAAAACGACATTTTTACGAACCAGTCATAGCTTGACCAATAGCTCAAGAATGTCCAAAAGCAAGAAGCTGCAGTTATTTTTCTGACATCATGGTTAGTATTGTAATCAAACTACGGAGAAACAAGGATTGGATTAGATAACATTCTTTGCCAGTGAATTTGGCAGGAGATTGACAAAGTAAATACTACAAACCTAGATAAACTAACATCGTATCAGAGCTGGTGATGATGAAAAAAAAGCAGTTGTGGTCCTCATGAAAGCTGTTGTAGAAATAGGTACCTAATGCTTTGACACCGGTTGGTGTCCAGAAAGGAGGTGTCTCAGGAGATGACGAGTAATAGAGAGGTAAGGAAGTAGACATGCTGCACCGACTTCAAATGAATTGGGATAAGGGCAGGAGAATGATGATGACGATTGACGTGACGATTGTCACTTGTTAAGGTCCAAGAAACCAAGGCCGTCCTAAAGCTCGTTGGGTCGACGATATCGTCAAATCGCGGGAAACACCTGGATGAGGGACGCACAGAACCGGGAAGTGTGGCGGATACAAGGGGAGGCCTATACCCAGCAGTGGGTGATTCCGGGCTGATATGATGATGATGATGATGATGAAGGTCCTCAGAGCCTTATTGTACACTAATTTACAGAACGCGGAATGCTTGCGGGCTTGCTCACTGCACAGTTACCTACTTTTACTTCCGTATATCGTTCCGTATGTACATTCACTTTTTGCAGCTACCAGTTTTATTCTACTTATGAGCCCTGACGCATTAAAATAGCTCACAAAAAGCGGAACCAATTAATTCAACCGCCACATAAGGCAAAACATAATTCCACATACAAGTTTTGGAGTCAATGACACACACGGGTCAAGGTTGCCCAACCAGTCAACCAACTTTCGTCCAATAACATCACGTAACCGCACAATAACCGTTTGGAAACTGCAGCAACCTGGTTTGAATAAAGAATTAATGATGACCTTGCTCTGGGGTATGAAAACCGGTTGATAAAAACATCATGCTTGTTTTGCTGATGCAAAAAGTAGTCTAGATTCGTGAATAATGAAATGACCTGTATTATTAATTCTTAAAGAGTAGACTTTAGTTGGTGAAGTTTTTAATGGTTCTACACTAATAAAAATTAGCATTAACACTAGTTAACTGTCGTCCCTACCAGGAGAATTTAGTTATACCTACATTATGTCACAAAATATCTTGTTACATAATTAGTTGATTAGTAATCCTTACTTCCTTACTAATTTATTTAATATTATAAATGCGAAAGTAAGTTTGTCTGTTTGTTACCTTTTCACGCCTAAACCACTGAACCGATCATCCTGAAATTTTGCATATACGTTGTCAGGTACCTATACAGAAACGGACAAAGCGTACCTTTCATCCTGAAAAAAAGTACTGTTCCCGAGGAAATCAACAATAACGTTCTTATGATAATAGATGGCGTCACGTGTCTTTTGAATCATGATTGAATTATATTATTACAAGCAGAGTACAACCCGAATTGATTGTCTAATTCTAAATTAAGGCGAGCGAAGCCGCGGCCAAAGCTAGTTTAGTATAATAAATAGAATACCTCGTTGGTCTAGTGGTCGCAAGCGATACTGCTGGACATGAGGTCCTGGGTACGATTCCCAGGTCGGGCAAAGCGTTATTGGGTCTCCACCAGGAATGTCTCAATAGTAGCCACGAAGTCTGGATTGGTGCCCGATTGATGGCAATAGCCTCGCCCCATATTACATGGGACTTAAACATAACTGGAGTTTGGGTGTAGGTTTACTCTTAGGTACACCTCTGCCTAACCCTTCGGGGATTACAGGCGTGATGTTATGTAATTAGTACATGTTTGTAATCACGATAAGTACAAGCTGTTGTCCTTCAAGATATTGCGTTCTAATCCCAATATTTATTACTTTCAATAATTAAATTTATTGCAGCGTGCGTTTAACAGCGTTCTAAAGGTTAAATTAAATAAACATCATCTGGCTAGCCTTTTCCCAACTATTTTTGGATCGGCTTCCAGTCTAACCGTATGCAGCTGAATACCAGTATTTTACATGGAGCGACTGCCTATCTGACCTACACTACCTAGTTAGTTCTGGATAATACGATACCCCTTGGTAAGACTGGTTATCAGACTTTTTGGGCCACTGACTACCTAACGAATGTCAAAGATCTACAAATGACAGCCGGGAACAACGGCTTTACGTGTTTTCTGAGGCACGGAGGAAACTTGGTATGTAATGGGTAATCACCCATCCAAAGATCAACTTAGGTAAGCACGGCTTAACCTAAAGATCGACCCGAGCGGCTGTTATTATTTAGCCACGAGTCTCTCTTCTAAATAACGAAATAAAAACTGAGAGAAATACATTGTGAGTTTCTAACATAACTAACACTAAATCTTTGAGAGGTACCTATTCCTCCATTTTCTTCTGTTAAGAGTAATAGGTACCTCTCCAAGATTTAGTTTTAGTTATGTCATTTTCTCTCATAATCTTGGAAGTATTGAACTTCAAAATCCTGTTATGTAGGTATAACGTTTTGGTTATTAAAAAAATCAGTTTAAATGAAAGGAAATTCCGTTTTCTATTATTCCTATTTTCCTCAAAAAAATAAGCACATACATTCTTTCATTCATTCTTGTCAATCACAAGGAGGAGAGAATAACAGCCGCTCGGATCGATCTTTAGGTTAAGCCGTGCTTGCCTAGGTTGGTCTGTGGATGGGTGACCACCCTTTACTTGCAGAGTTTCCTCCGTGCCTCGGAAAGCACGTTAAGCCGTTGGTCCCGGCTGTCATTTATAAATCTTTGACAACCAGTCTTACCTAGGGGTATCGTATTACCTAGTACTAACTGGGTTGTGGAGGTCAGATAGGCAGTCGCTCCATGTAAAATACTGGTATTCAGCTACATCAGGTTAGACTGGAAGCCAACCCTAACATAGTTGGGGAAAGGCTAGGTAGATGATGATTCGTCAATTACAATAATCCACCATGACTTGTATCTTGCAAGAGTGATTACATGCCGTCTTGAATATTACTTAAGTAGTAATAAATAGTAAAATAAGTACTCAAAATAATTGATTTAGCCATCAATTGCAAAACGTTCACAATATCGTGATATGTTAGATACTGTGATTGGAGTTTAAGCGCTGTGTTGTGCAACCGGCTCTTAATCTCAGGCTAGAGGGAATTAACGCAGTGTTGATCGACAGTGAATACACTAACTATTGATAGTAGTTAACGTAGGTTTAGACGAGGCGACGTTCAAACTAAGTGATTGAGACCACCGTTTTTAAATTAATTGATATTTCCTAGTCGTGTGGTTGGTGGCTAACCTGCTGTCAGAGTTTTTTTGCTGCCCATAGGCCTCTGACTTGGCTTTACCCGTCGCGAAATATCTCCCAAGAATGCTGGTTTCGTTACGATATTTTCCTTCACAGAAGCAAGTGATAATTATACAATACGCACATGAATCTGAAAAATCAGACGTGCGTGTCTTGGGTTCGAACACAAGACCTAAGACTTGACAGTCCGACAGGCTATCACTGCTTAATAAAACGATTCTAAAGCTACTCACATATAAAATATAAGAAAGGCAAGAACTGTCAAACCACATTGAACTAAGGTTAAAACCTTCGACACAAGTTTTAAACGACACGGCAACAACTTGGAACTTGACTCGGAATAAAAAAAAAAAATACTTTCATATTTTTGTTTATGATTACGAAGTAGAATACAATCATCATCGACCTAGGTCGGCTTCCAGTCTAACCGAATGCAGCTGAATACCAGTATTTTGACTGACACAGTATAGTGACTGCCTGTCTGACCTCCACAACCAAGTTAGTACTGGGTAATACGATACCCCTTTTATAAGAATGGTTGTCAGACTTTCGGGCCACTGACTACATGCAACGACTATCAAAAATTTACAATTGACAGCCGAGACGAGGACGGAGTAGAATAGAATGTGTCATTATAATAACTAAGGGAGAATAGTCATTACTGTTAATGCCATTAACGGTCTTAGTGTGTCCATTGCGAAGATTGATCAATCAATCTGAACGCTCACCATTTAAGACAATGCCTTACTACAGTCGGACATTACAGGATCAAGACCGATGTTATGAGTAACTCATTTGTGTAGGTTGAGATGACATAATAAGTATAACATAACGATTGTAATGTCTGAAGGATTAGGCTGAGGTGTACCTAATAGCACACCCACATTTCGCCGGTTATGTTTAAGTCCCGTATAATAGGGGACGAGCCAAAGAAATCCTAGCTAACCTGGCGCACAAATCCAAATTCCTGATTGAAAAACCCAATAGGTAACACTTTGCCCGATCTGAGAAACGAACCCAAGATCTCATGCTCAGCAGTTGCGCTTCCGACCACTCGACCAACGAGGCAAACAGGTTGAGATTATCATCTTCTGCCTGCCTTTTCCCAATTATGTTGGGGTCGGCTTCCAGTCTAACCGGATGCAGATGAATACCAGTATTTTACATGAAGCTACTGCCTGTCTGACCTCTACAACCCAGTTAATACTGGGTAATACGATAGCCCCTGGTAAGACTGGTTGTCAGACCTTTTGGGCCACTGACTACCTGTAACGACAATCAAAGATCTACAAATGACAGCCGGGACTAATGGCTTTACGTGCTTTCCGAGGCACGGAGGACACTCGGTACCCATCCACAGACCAACTTAAGCAAGTACTGCTTAACCTAAAGATCGACCCAAGCGGCTGTTATTATTGAGCCACGAGCTCCTCCTTGAGATTATAATGTTGAAATCATAGATCGGAAGTTCAAGAACCTTATTATTGCATTGATTTTTTACTTCATAAACCAAGATTTATTCAGTAAAACTAAAACTTGATCCAAGAGCTATGTTGAAGACTAAATGATGAGTGTATAAAACAGCAATGCCTACCCTCATTTAACAACAAGACACGTTTCTTTACAAAATCAATACAAAACTCCTTACCGATAGTCGCAAGAGGAAAATCTACACATTACACATAGATACTTGGGCTTTTACGTTAATAAATCGGTCGACCTATCAAATACAATATACCTAAGTAATAAGAAATTAAAGACCTACCTAGTGGTCTGTGGAAAACCCGACAGGGTCAAGAAAGGTACCACACTACCTAAGTAAAATTCCCCGTTACATTGAACGACGCAATCTAATCGAGTCACTGTTGATTCTGTGAATGGTATACCAAAATAACCCTTTTTAATGTTAATCAAATTTGTAATTCTGTCTGTCTATTGCGCCGACCCCTAATAAGTTGGGATAAGGGCAGGAGAATGATGATGTATGTCTGTCTATCTCGTTACAAGCGCGACTGCTGAGCATGAGGTTCGATTCCCGGGTCGGGCAAAGTGTTATTGTGTTTTTCCATCAGGAATTTCTCAGAACCAGCCGCGGAGTCTGGATTTGTGCCTGGTTTATGTCAATAGGCTCATCCCTTTTACATGGGATTTAAACTTAACTGGCGAAATGTAGGTGTACTTTTAGGTACACCTCTGCCTAACCCTGCGGGGATTATTGGCGTGATATTATGTTATGTAAAATGTATTAATTAGGTCCCAGTCGTCACGTGGATTAATACGAGGATAAGGGTTTTAACGGTAAATATGATTAAAAGGGTAAAGGAATCTTAAGGAAAAAGACCAAATAAGGTATGCAATCTTCATGGAATCATGGGTAGTTGACCCGATGCAATGAAGTTATTCTGGCAGCAACCTTTAACCTAACATATAGTATTTACGTCTTTTAAAGGTAACTTGAGTCCCATTGTTACGAATTAGTTTCATCAGGCTCATACTATGCTGCGGGACTGTTCGAAAGAGATACCGCGGCCCTGGAACACAAAGGGCAAAGAAGGAACATGGATGGGTTTTAGTCAGTAAGAGTCTGACACTCCCTCCCACTCCACCCAGAGCGAGAGAAGTCATTTGATGATTTACCATCCGTTAAAAAAAAAAAGGTAACTTGATTCCCATTAGTCATTATTTGTTACGTATTAGTTTCATCTAGTCTAATACTATAATGAGGTATTTGTTTGTAAGTAAGTTTATATGTAGGGGGGTAATTTCCGGATCAAATAATCCAATTCTAAAAATGCTTTCACTGGCAGAAAGCTAAATTATTTGTGAGTGTTATAAGCTAATAAATATATTTATATCATGCATATTAGCCGAACTATCACAATTTTTTTTTGAAGTCGCGGGCGAAGTGCTAGTTGCAAATAATTTGATGTCATTATGTTGCCCTAGGAGCCCAGACAAATGGTAATATAGGGTTTTGTATTTCTACAATGACACAATATCTTTTTGAATATTTTACTATCATTTTTGCTGATAAAATATCTCTTTTACTACTGCTTCTGTAACAATTTCTGTTTAAGAGGTATTGTTTGTGGCCTCTAAAGGTAAAAAAAGTTCTCATCATCATCATCTCAAAGGCTCTCTCTTACATTTTCTGGTTTTAAAACCTTGTCAAAATTCAGACGAAATTCCCCCTCCGAAAAACCCTCATTCTGATGGAACAAAGACCCTTTTACAAATCAGACAATCTACCAAAAAGTTTCATTAGTACAAAAATCGGTTCAAATTAAGAAGTAATTCCATGTGTCACCCACCACACCGTCATAGGTGACGTTTACCAAACTGAACTAAATGAAGTGTGCTTCCCCTTGACACCATCAAAATATAACTACACGTCATAATGACGTATTGTCTATGGTTCAAAGGTGCATGTCGGTATTTTCCTAATGCAGGAGTGACGCGGCCATGCAGGTTGGTGATGACGAGAAAACCATAGAAGGACCAAACCGGCCAAGTACACGGAACAAGTGAGAAGAATGATAGAGAGAAAATAAATTGGTTTCACTCTGGTGAAGAGACACAAGAGACAAGAGAGAGCCAATTTTTTCTTGGCTTGAAAGAAAACTTGGCAACGCTCTCCAATGGTAAGTAGATACTGTAGAAAGAATGCCAATGATGATCAGCATGATGAAGTGAACAGAAAGCCAAGTTTTGTAGTGGACTGATATCGCAATAGTTTAATTGGAATCATAATTAGACTAGGACAGTCCACTGCTGGACATAGGCCTCTTCAATCGCACGCCACTTAACACGATTCTCGGCAACTCTCATCCAGTTGCTATCAGCCACCCTGCGAAGATCGTCGCTCCACCAAACCTGATGTCGCGAGCGTCCCATCTTAGGTGCGAATTATATAGAAACCGCTTAAGGTGAAGGCGCGGTGAAGGCGCGGTGCAGGCGTGGAATTTATAAGGTAACGAAAGAACGGCGTGCCGGCGCCGCGTCGCTTGAGTGTAATTCACGACACGTCGCCTACGTACATTTTGTATGAAAACGTTTTGAAGCGGCATCATGGCTGAGCTGCGCCTTCCCCGCGCCTTCACCTTACGCCGTTTCTGTATAAATCGCGCCTTACACTTGGCGATTCGCATTTAATTTGGATACTACAGGCAAAATGTCACGATGCAAATCCATCACATCCCCGAAATAAATGCACCCAGTATTTGTATATGCGTATATGGGGTTTCTATAGAAGTCAATCCCAGTACTTCGATTCGCATTACTGAAAGCCAATCGCTCAAACGAGTTGCCAATTATAAATATTACTAAATAAACTTAGGAAACGGCTTAAGCTATAATTATTACTCAATGTGATCAACGCATTTCGACTCTTATTGACGTCATAACTTTTAATCACCAGTTCTGCATTTTTGATATGTTGTATAGATCAGTTAGGTAGTTCTAGCATGACGTGAATCCAAATTTGCAACAATGCTCTATCGATCAATTTTCGGGAAAAATTTACCATCTTTGAAGGGCCATAGCTTGGTCCCTATAAAGTTTATAGAGTTATGGTTGGGCTTAATTTTTTGTAGTTAACTTTACACAAAAACAAAATGTTACATGTCGAATATGCACAGTTGTTGAGTTTTAGAGAAAAAAGTCCCATTTCGCAGTTTATCGCGTGGTGCGCAGCGAGCACAAGTTTTACGAAATTGCAAATTTGGATTCACATCAGCCTAACTGATCTATACAACATATTATCAAAAATGCAGAACTACATCATGCTTTGCGATTTTAGCCTTTTTTTATCGTCGATTTATACTGGGCTACGGTCACCACTTGATTAATAAACAAACTGTTTGACAAAGTTGTTTCGTATGTGAGTAACTTTCTTTTGTATTCTGCTGATTGTTCAACTCAATGCTGGGAATGACGTTAATTGTTATAAGTAATTAAACATATAAGTAGAGTCTCATAACAATTTAAGCGATTGTTATTAGTGTAACGTCTTATATTTTTTGTTGCTCATATAATTTGAAAAGATTTAAATATTTTGTAACTTTTGTTGCATATTGCGAGCATTTATGATGCATATTTCTGAAGAGCTCCGGGTTACCAACAGCTGCTGTCGATCTTCAGGTTAAGCCGCGCTTGCCTAGGTTGGTCCGTGGATGGGTGACCACACATCGCTTACCGAGTTTCCTTCGTGCCTCGGGAAGCACGTTAAACCGGTGGTCCTGGTTGTTATTTGTAGATCTCTGACAGTCGTTACAGGTAGTCAGTGGCCCGAAAGTCTGACAACCAGTTTTACCAAGGGCTATCGTATTATCCAGTACTAACTGGGTTGTGGAGGTCAGAATAAGCAGTCGGTCCTTGCAAAATACTGGTATTCAGCAGCCATGCTCAAAATGTATCAGTTGTTCCATATTTATACTAATATTATAAAGCTGAACAGTTTGTTTGTTTAATTGAACGCGCTAATCTCAGGAACTACTGGTTCGATTTAAAAATTCTTAGTCTTGGATAGCCCATTTAAAGGAAGGCTATAAGCTATAAAACATCACGCTACGATTAATACTTGCTCCGTAAGTAGTCAATGAAAAATGTTACAAAAACTGGGATTTTTTCTCTTATCCATAAACAATACATCATTTGATTTCAATGAATATCTTAGGAGATATCACAGTTTTAAAATAACTCTGCAGCAAAATAATGATCAAGTACCGAGCGCGCATTTTGATTATGCCTACATAATATTATGACATATATTTTATGTTTCTCTCTTCTCTTATGTGATGCAGACGAAGTGGCGCGGGTCAGTAGTTAATAACAATATATTGTCTCTATTTTGCCTCCAACGGATGTCGTAGACGACAATGGCATAGGTGTATTAATAATATTATGTCTAGACTCAAAACGAGTAGCATTGCCCTGTTCTCAGGCTAATAACGGTAGAGGCCATTTGGAAATTACGACAGTTTAATCGCCAATTTCACGAAACTTCACTAGGTACAGACGGCACATCAAGATGTACCCGAAACTGTCAAATTTTCCCAATCCACCTTGAACCTAATGCTTTAACGATAAAGTTGAAAATCTATTAAATAAATTTGACAGATTGTAGTAGCTTCATGTGCTAGAGTCTGTATTTATTAAAGAGAATACCTTTGTTCCAAAATTTGCTTAATGTTTTTGCTTTTTGACGTTTAAGCTTGTCTTAAGCAACAATTTTAAGTATGGTGGGTATTGTTAAGTTAGTTCATTGGGAGGATTATGGAGCTCAGTATTTTAGGTGTAAAATTAACAAATCATGTACGAAATACTACACTGCGCTCCAAAACGCAAACCGTTGACGTGGCTCAAAAGGCTACCCAACTTAAATGGGACTGGACAGGACCTGTCTGTCGCATGCCGAACGAACTGTGGGCCCGTAAAGCTCAGGATTGGTGCCCTGAAACAGTGACACGGGGTCGCGGCAGACCACGAAGGAGATGGCGGGACGAACTGGATGTCTTCCTTGAAAATTGGAAAGAACTAGCACAGAATCGAGACCTTTGGAAGGAATGGAGGGAGGCCTTTGCCCAGCAGTGGGACAATATGGGCTAGCTATGATAAGTCAATAGTTGATTCTCTTCTAATCTAAAGCCGTACAAATTGTCCCCTCCCCCCGCTATTTTTAAAGTAAACGGGTTTGTAAAACATAAAAATTACTTACAATGAAAATTGGTTTGAATAAGATTTGAAATTTAATTTTTTGAAATATGGGACTTTTTCTTGAAACTGTAGCAGTAGGTTTATTTTTCTTTGTCATACGTCTTTGTCATATGAAAAACAAATTCACTTTAGCTGGTGAGAGTTAATTAACATATGAATGAGCGTTAAAAATATTGTTATTATATGTTTTGGTGCCAGTACGGACTCCTTTGTGTTTGTTTGACCGGTTTTTTTAAGGATTCCGTAGCCGAATGGCAACAAACGGAACCCTTATAGATTCGTCATGTCTGTCTGTCTGTCCGCATGTCACAGCCACTTTATTCCCAAACTATATACTACACAGTTGAAACTTGGTAGGTAAATGTATTCTGTGAACCACTTTACGATTTTTATACAAATATAAAAGATTAAGGGAAAAAAAAAATAGTTTCACACAATTCTAAAACAATTCTTTGTTTACAAGCCAAACACGCTAATGCGGAGCATCCTATTATAGTATGACGCTAAGAAATGTAATTGTTTAGATTTGCATAGTTTTTAGTTTATATCATTTGTCCGAGGTACTCTAAATAAATAAACACAAACGTGTAACACGAAATAATAGATGATGAAACGTCTTCCTGGATTAACGGAAGCCAACTACATATTTGGAAAAACTGTTGGTCTGATGTTTTATTATAGAAATTCTTCGTCAACAGACCACTCAGTTCATTACATCCAAGTTAAAGAAAAACCCCTACACCTATGATCTGATTCCTGTCAACAACTGTCCTGAACTGTCCTCTGACCTCTGAGTTTGTTTCGGATGTTTCTTCTCAGAGTAGTCAGTTACGAAACACCGGCCCCATCTAGTTTTGAAACAACATGATGACATGTAAAAGTGTTTTGTAAATATACAGAAATAAATATGATTTATGATGTAACTCATTATTTGCCTAGAATTTCTCAACTGTTAGGATCGGCTTCCAGTTTTACCGGATACAGCTGAACACCAGTATGTTACGAGGAGCGACTGCCTATCTGGCATCCAGAACCCAGTTTCTGGGTAATACATTGACAGGCTTCCGACTACTTATAAAGACTGTCAAAGATCTACAAATCATAGCCGGACCAACGGTTTACCGTGCTTTCTGAAACACGGAGGGGTCTAATGGATGGATGGGAGTATGTACCTATCTCGTTAAGCGAAAGGGACACTGCTGAATATTACCTGTATGAAATACTCTGGTTTCGTTATACTAGTTAAAACCCATGCGGCATCCTTACCTCGCAAAGATTAATTTAGTGAAAATCTTGAGTGAGCGATCTTTTTGAATTTATTTTGTTGTAAATGTGTTTCAACTGAAAACCTTTTCGAAAACATGCTAATTAAGTAAGAAATAAAATTTTACGCATGGAATGAATTACCATTTTTGTCACAGAAAGTCGGTTACAATGTAAGGAAAAGTTATTTGAAATTACTTTTCTTTTACACTAATGACGGATTTAAGTCAACAAAAATAAACCGACATTAGGTTTTCGTCATGTAACAAGAATTCCTACTACCTACCTACTTTACTATAGGTATTTTAATTTGAGGTTATACGGTAACTATAGGTACCTACATAAACTAAACCAACCAACGCTCATTGCTTATTTACTACTTAATATTTACCTAAACAGAAGATAAACTACTTACTTTTGTGTATACTCCTCGTACTAACATAAATTAAAGTCACTAATAACAAATACGAAAATGTCAAAAACCGCGCCATTTCTCTTTCAATAAAAAAAAATCACTTTAAAAATAAAACGGCACTGGCAACTAAATTGATCAGACACTCGAATTATTCATTTTAAAAATCGAATACTTTTTTTTTAAGACACAATGATCACGGCGCAACTGTCTTTACAACACTGTTCAGGAATTACTTTTAGTAATGATTTAAAAAGTGCAATTCGGTAAAGACATTGAGAGGTGTGGAGTGTACTGTGCTATTTTTTTTTTCTGCCTTGAACTGAACCTTGGCAGTGCGTGTAGAAAATGCATTCCTGTTCATATTAGACCCTTTACGACAATAGATTTAAATTGCATTGGGTAATTTAAAACGTGTTAGTAATTTGTGTCAATAAAATAATTGTGCAATATGTACTTTAGTGTTGTTATAAAACTGGTGAGGTGAATTATGGCGAATGATATCACGTGTTCGTTTTGCTTTTTAACCCGACTGCGGTGAAGAACAAAAGGAAGGTTATGTGTTTGACCTGTATGTAAGTATGTATGTGTGTGTGTATGTATGTATGTGTGTCCGTTTATTTGTTCCCTCGTAAATCCTAAGCGAATGAACGGATTTGGATAAATTATACATCATTAGATTCGTCTTGGTAACGCGACTGTCATGCATGCCCTACATTAAAATTACAAAGAAAAATTGCGGATTTAGGGTGCCATGTTGTGGTTTTGATTTTTTTTTTTCTAATACCATCGAGTGGGGTATCAAAATTAAGGGTTTTAAAGTTTAAAAATATGTACCACTTAACTGTATCAAAGTAATTTGAAGTGAGAAATCGCATAAAAAAGGGGAAAAAACCTGAAAGAAAAAACTGAAAGTAGAAAACAAGCATATTTTAATTAAACAAAAGTAGGACGGAGGAACGCATTTGAATATAAAATTTTGAAAATGTAAGGGCAGTTTTTTCAGTCGGGTTTTTTAGTTTTTTCAACTACATTTAATCTCTTTTCCTATCCTGTGGCTAAACTGGACCGTTCGTTTTTTTAGGATCTATTAATAATCAAAATGCTTTACATTTACCTTGGAATGTTTATTTTAGAATATTCTGATAGTCAATGACCATTTTTGTTAAAATAAAAGATACAATAATAACAATGTACCTATTTATAATTTATTTAATCAATTCCATAGACAAATGTATGTAATTCTCTCAAGCCTACTTCCTTAAATCACAGATTCTCAAGTTTCATGAAAATGTCGTCCTTCAGAATTACAATAAAATTAAGATGTTACTCACATACAATATGTTTTATTGCCCGTAAACGTAATGACGACATAAATGTACTCACACGGGCACTTAGGAGCAATTTATTGCCCGGTGACACACCTACGCCAAATTTGGGAGTAATTTGGTATCGAATCTTGAGAAATAGGTGTTAGTACCTACCTAAAAGTGTTGAGCAACAGGTAACCCTTTGTCTGCTGACCTATTGCTGTATATTACTTCATATGGCCGTGATGACAAAACCATTAAGTTGCCAAAATTTTGTCATTTTTTAAACGCTGAAGACTAATTGTTTATATTATTAATTAAGATTGCAGATAAGGTGTTGTATTATATTTTATGATTATCCTGTTTATTTCAGAAAGGAGAAATTTGTTTTTTTAGACCTAAGAGGAGTCTATCTTTCGTCGTGTCTGAAGAAGCTAGAATCAAATTAATTACCTACGTACGTTGGTACGTACATCGTATTATTTTCACAGGTGTGAGTAACTTACTCTTTGTCCTCCAGACAAAGTCACTTCCAGCGATCATTGAGGCTTATATAACCCACTGAAAAGTCAATCAACATGCAAATTTCGTACCACATTTATTTTATTAGATTCTGTGCTTGATAGCTTTTTCCAAAGAACTTTCTGATAAAACGAAAAAAATCCAGCCATTAAAAAACTGTGCTCTTACTCTTATGAATGACGATTTAACCTTTATAAAAGAAACGTTAATGAAAATATTTCGAAGCAGCATACAAGTACAGACGCCAGCACATCAGGGTACCCGAAACTGTCAAATTTTCCCAATCAACCTTGAACCTAATTCTTTAGTGATAAAGTTGAAAATCTATTAAAGAAATTTGACAGATTGTAGTAGCTTGATAGGTTAGCGTCTGTACATTCTTCTGCTGATTTATTTTATGTTGTGTTCTGATGTCCTTCCTCTTAATGTAAACAGCGACAACAGCTACTTAACACATATCATGCCGTACTAACAAATGAACTGACTTTTTTTTTTTTTTTTGTAACACGTTCATGGAATGTGAGGAACGTCTCATGACACTATTTTCATTACATTTTACATATTATAATAGTAAAATAAATAATGGTGGCTACCATATATGGCTGACACGGCTCAACTCGTTTGGAAAATGTCAGCCATATGTGGTAGACGAGGCATTATATGTGTTAAGACAAATATTTGTGGCTTCCTACTACCCTTTTGTCTGCCACTAATCCTCTTCAGTTAATTAAATGTCACTGTAGTGTCAAACCCACAGATATTTTAGAGGGACGCTTGTTATGGATGACGGTTATAATTAGAAATAGGAACTTTAAATAGGAAGACAATACTACTGGTATACCATTATTTGAGACACAATTTGGTGTTTAATTAAGGTAACGAATTACCTAAATATACCATGTGCGTTTAACAACCATTTGTTTTGATTGATGTTGGTTCCTATTTATTGCTGCTAAAATGGTAGGTACCTAGTACAATAATTAATACTGGTATTCAGCTGCATCCGGTTAGACTGGAAGCCGACCCTAACATAGTTGGGAGAAGGCTAGGCTGATGATGATAACCCAGTGATAAGCTATTAAATATAAATTACTGTTTAAAACCTGTACGTTAAGATGTAAGTTTATGACAATTACATTTTATTTTTATTTTATTAATAGCCTGTACTGTCCCACTGCTGGGCAAAGACCTCTCCCAATTCCTTTCATGTGCTCTTTTCCTGTGCCTCCTGAAACCAGTCTTCGCGGTACGTGTCTAGATCGTCACAACAAAAAAAATATACTACAGTACGGTAAACACACATTCACATGCCAACATAAAAACAATCTAGAACACTGAAAACTGAGCAAAAACATTGAGTTTACACAAAGAAAAAGTTTTTATACTCTAATTCGTCTCCACGGCCGTCGCTGTCCAACCGTACCTTATCGATATTGTAAATAATTCACACACAGAAGTCAGTCTGTGTGCGTTGTGATTGTATTTACTTTACTTTTATAAACTTAGCCCATTGTCAATAAGAGATAGGGCCCTGCGTACATTCTCACGGGACAAATTAGATACCTAACAGTGTTTGTGATCCCTGTTTTGACTAACATTAAGGGTCATCTAATTAAAAAGCGGCCAAGTACGAGTCGGACTCGCGCATGAACGGTTCCGTATCATCGTGGTAAGGTATTGTTATAGCGATAATAGAAATACACATTCTGTGAAACTGTCTGCCTTTTACGGATGATGAGATCATACATCCCGCTGACAGGCAGACGGACGGACGAACGGATAGCGAAGGCTTAGTAATAGGGTCCCGTTGGTTACCGAACCCTAAAAACGTGCTGTTGAAATGATAATTTAGTCATTCTCTAAGCTGTCACTCAAGTGAAAAAGGTGAATTTGACAAAACTTGCTTTTGTTTTATTTTTGGCTGTCAATCAAGCAGTCGTAGAATTGAAAGCGTCACAGCAGCATTGTAATGTTGGGAGCGAGCATTGTAACAAGAGGCGAATATGTTTCAGCGTGTGTTACGTTACAATATGTTACGCTTCGCCAATGTGTACCCGGCATAATACACAAAGCCGTGACAAAAGACCATAGATAAAACTGAAATGAGGCTGGCTTGGAGACTACTTCCCAACTGCGCAACATACTTTCATACAAAGACATTCAAATATAACTAGCTATAGACGGGACAAGACCAAGAAACTGACAATTCCAAAACCTGTTACAAATTAGTAACAAGTCGATCAGTCCAGTGCGATACGTCGCCTTATCCGGTCGCATTCATATGACACAAAGACATTTAAATATTTCCGAGCTATAGACGGGTCATGACGAAGAAAATCGTAATCGAAAACTTGTTACTACTTAGTAACAATTCGTTCTGTCTGGTGTCATCTGTGTCATACGCCCGCTTGTCAGGTAGCATTCGTGTGTCAAAATCGAAAATATTCAGGATGAAAATTATTGCATGACAATATTCCCAATGTCCTCTCTATATGTGTTTTAAATCTCTTTGCTTTCATAAGACATTCGGAAGGATTCTGAAAAACATTATGTCATAGATTGCTCCATAACTTCAAAAATTCGTCTGATCGAAAACTAAAACACGCAAAGGATGATGATTATTGTATTGTGAAAATGGTTTTGATTTGAAATGTGAGTGTGTTGCTCAATACCCCGATAAAGTTACAATGGCATCCATAAGACGGGTTCCCACTATGCTAGATAAAAAAAAAACTCCCATCTAGAAATGAGTTGCCATGGCTGATCTGGAAGTCCTTAAATAGACTCCGGACCGAGGTTGGTCGCAGCAAGGAAAACCTGCTCAGGTGGAGATTCATTAATGATACTGTCTTGGAGTGTAAATGTGGTGCTGTTCCACAAACGATAGGGCACTTAAAATGTCCTGTTGTTTGTTCACTACAGGAACTGATGGACGCTACCGAAAGCGCCAAACTAGTATCTCAGTTCTTGGCCGACACAATTTAGATTGCCATCGACACACTAAGAAGATGAGACAATGCCAGATCGTGCATTATGTGAACAGCTCCATAGAAATAGTTCAGCCACATCCGCTGGCACTTCCGCCGCCCGGCCCGGGGAAACAACCGATCCAGTACAATGGAAACCCGGCCATATTATACTCTTCAAACCCAAATGTAGCTACACTGTGTGGCACCGGATTTTCTCACATATTCATTTTCATGTTTGTTTTAATTTGAAGTAAGTAATTATTTTTTAAACTCCTTTGATACAGTTTACAAAATGTATGGTTGATTCAATGAACAAAAATCTTGTTAAATGGTGGGCAAACGATCGATCATTTTCAGTGGGTAACATAAAAATACAGAGATGTTTCGATTCCCAGTTCAGGCAACTTACTTTAGGGCACGCTACAATAGTGGCGATAAGTCCTCTCTTTGAGGAGTGGCTAGAGAAGCGCCACGGCGCCCTCACCTTCCGCCTGACGCAGGTCCTCACTGGACACGGTTGTTTCGGGAGGTTCCTGCACCGAATCGGGCGGGAGGAAACGCCCGGGTGCTATCATTGCGAGGATCGTCCAGAGGACACGGTGGCGCACACCGTGGAGGTCTGCCCCGCTTGGGTGGAGCTCCGCCGTGTCCTCGTAGCGGCGATCGGCGGCGGCGACCTCTCGCGCCCGGCCCTGGTACAGGCCATGGTCCGGAGCGAGAGGGAATGGGAAGCCGTCACCTCCTTCTGCGAAGCAGTCATGCTAGCGAAGGAGGTGGCGGGACGTGAGAGGGAGAGAATCCACGTCCCAGCCGCCGCGGGCGACGCACCGGGCCTCGGGGGCCACGTGGTGGCTCCCGGCCACCGTAAGCGCGGGCCTGTGGACGGTGAGTAATGGGTTAGCTCACCGTCCGTCCGTCTTATGACGACAGGCCGTGTCGACGGCGCGTTCGTGTTCCACGCGCGCCTCAAAGAGATGTCAGCAATCAGGAAGGGGCCCGCAAGGGCCGATGCCTGCCGGGGCTGCGGGACTGTTCGAAAGAGATACCGTGGCCCTGGAACACAAAGGGCAATGAAGGAACATGGATGGGTTTTAGTCAGTAAGAGTCTGACACTCCCTCCCACTCCACCCAGAGCGGGAGAAGTCATTTGATGATTTCCCATCCGTAAAAAAAAAAAAAGGCAACTTACTTTTCAGGAATAACATAAGTAATTTTACGCACCTTTTTTTTTGAATAAAAAACTTTTTGTCTTCAATATTAAGGGAACTATTCCAGACCTATTCGATATATCCACCATGTATATTGAAACCTCTGAAACGAAAAAGTGAGATTTTAAAGGTTCCAATTTTCTTTTTAAAGTCGGTCCTTACGAGCTTACCTAATATCATTAAACCTTTTTTTTTTCTTAACTAACCTATAGCATACGGCTTGCCTGAAAATATGGTTGGTTTTTCAAAATCATGATGATCATCATTTAAAACTACTGTTGCCATCTAGTGGATTACTTGAGAACTATTTGAGACCAAGTGACCGGTTCCTCTATTATTTATTTTGTGTCGAACTTCGAACAGTATTCTTCAACTGTCTTTGCTACAAGTAACGCCATCTAGTATCACTAATAAGAACAATTTTCATAATTTTTATCAGATTGTTTGAAAAAAAATTAAAAAGACAATCAGGTATAAATAATTTTATTTTAGATTTTTACCTCATATTTTTTCTAATTTTAGAATTAGATAACAGCTGGTAGTTAATTTACTTTTAATTTCTAAACAGCTAGTTCCCGATTGTTCCCGATTGTTATGTCGCAATAAAGATGATTCAAGTATTCATAACTTTTTCAGGAATCAGAAATCTGGAATAAAACTTGAATGAAACATGTCGCAATTCGTCTGCGCTGCCATCTACGGGTAGTTTGCAAAACATTCTTTAGTTTAGTTCACAATTCTATCCTAGATGTCGCCAGATGGCTGGAAAACTGAAACTGCAGGACTAATAAATATTTGTATACAAATAGGTCCGTATAGGTTTCTGGTAAAACATCTTTCATTACCAGACAAATTAGGTATATTGTGCAACAAGTTCTAACTTTTGTTGACTTCTTCAACAGTAAGAAGGTAATAGTCATTCTAAAAACAACTGTATCAACACCGGACATATTTTTCATATTTCGTTTCTTTATGACTGTAGTAAAGTTTTTTTTTTTTTTAATATGTGGTTGTGTTTTTACTCAGTAGCAACCAAAAACTTGGATGTATGCCCGATTGCTGGTAATAGGCTCGTCCCCGATTCCATGGGACTTAAATTTATTTGGCGAAAAGTGTGAATTTGTTTTTTAAAAAGCCCAAAGGTATAACAGTGATGGGCAGTAGCTTTTTTGTTGAAAAACCTACAAGAACTGTCCATACAGTGGTGTGTCCACTGCTGGGCTTTTTATAATGAGAAGGCTAGTTTTTCTTTTACCAATAGCTTTTAAAGCATAGGGTCCAGGATTGTGTTGCCAGCACCAACCGGTATAAGAACTTCTAATCATTATATTGACAGCCTCGCTGGTCTAGTGGTCCCTAACGCGACTGCTGAGCATGAGGTCCTGGGTTCGGTTCACGGGTCGGGAAAAGTGTTATTGGGTTTTTCCATCAGGAATTTCTCAGTAGCAGCCACGGAGTCTGTATTTGTGCCCGGTTGATGGGAATAGGCTCGTCCCCTATTACATGAGACTTAAATATATACTTAACTAGACATAACTGGCGAGCTGTGGGTGTTCTGTAAGGTACACCTCTGCCTAAACCTTCGGGGATTACAAGTCGTGATGTTATGTTATTCCTCATCAAGAATTAACAATCATTCCCTTACTGAGAAACTACAACATTACATGTTTAAGAAAAATACGCAAAATAAGCGCTTTGACGTGGAGTTGCGGAAACCAGCCCGTTATACAATACACTACAATACATGTTTAAGAGCGTACAGAAATCTACTTTCAAAGTAAATTATTAACAAAAATATGGGTGGGTCAATAACAAAAGTATTTAGCAGCTAATCACCAACCGAGTAAACACGAATCCAAAGTAAAAGTGCATGCTTTACAATGAGTGGCAATACATGGCAACGAACTAACTAATCATTGGTTATTAGGTAATTTATTTAATGATTGATTGCACATTATGCACGACTTAGTCTTTTAACGAGCTTTAATTTATCTTCCAATGTTAGTAAGTTTGCTTGGGTCCAATATGGAAACTGAATTTTAAAACAGCTATCCCCAACCGATTGAGCTGAAATTTGGCATACACGCTTTGTTTAGATGACAATGCATGATTAGCTAAATGATGCCATTCTAAATCTAATATGGCGGACTCCAAAGATAGTTAATAGTTATTTTCATGCACCCCCATGATTCGGATTAAAAGGGTTTGCTGAGAAGAATACGAAAAGAAATTACGTCACGTCTATTTTTAAAAGTTTGTTTTTATATTATTTTTTTTACTCTAATATTGTTTTAAAACAAGACATAGTTTTGCTTCTTATAATCAGCCTTAACGTTCTCTCACACAGCCTCTGTATGAGAGGGAGTCGGCTGTAATCCACGCGAGCCCAGTGTGTCTTGGTAGATGCCATATGTCTTGAAATTTATCGAACTAGAACACGCCGGTGCCCTCACGATGTTATGCTGCTTTACCGTTTTGTGACAAATGTATTCCATCCCTAAATGTTCGTCATCATATTGACTGTTACCGCTAGCACACCATCCTGGTAATCTGCTTTTTAAAATCAATTTTACAAGTGGCTGGATATCATCAGCTTCCTGCCCTTGTCCCATTCTACTTGGGGTCGCCGCAACACGTCTTCTTCTTCCATTCTCCCCTGTCAGACGTCACCACATCATTTACTCCCTTCTCTTTCAAATCATTTCTCACACAATCCATCCATCTTGTCTTTGGCCTTCCTCTCCCTCTCCATCCATCAACAGTCATATCCATCACTCTTTTAGTCGCATGCGTTACAAGTGACCGAATAAGCAAACGCAATTTTTAAACCAATCTTGGCAGACGAGTTTCACCTCAAATATTATTATTTTTAGAAATTCTGCACATATTCAACTTCTTGCAGAATCCAGTTCTCAAAGATGTAAACATAATATTATCAACGCGAAAGAATATAAATAGTCATTTTAAACTGGTCTTCTTGGCTTTCTAAGAATGAAATCGTATCATTCCTTGGTGTAAAGTCTAGCAGTAAGGAAGTGTCAACATGAAGCTCTTCATCATGTCCGTGGTTGTCGCGTTACTGAGCGCGTTGTGTACCGGGCAACCGGTTGACATCTCAGCCCCCAAGCAACCGGAATCTTTAGGAGTGCCACAGTTCAACAGACATTTTATCGGAATACTGAATTGTCCTTGCCCAGAGGATCACGTTCTTCTAATTCAGCAATGCGTCTCTTGTGCCAAGTAAGTACCAAACAGTTTGAAAATCGCCTCTATTTAAAAATGTGAACGAATTTTAAACTGAATGGTTGTTGTGTTCACTTCTTTAGCTATGTGACGTTTTTTTATCACCTACGACTCTTTCTGCAATCTCAATCTTCCTACCCTTATCCCATAACACTTAATCTTTTGAACACCAGAGAATAAACGCACGCGCGTGCCCTCCACGCAAAGCCAAAATTTTGCCACAAATACCTTCAAAAAGAAAAGGGATTCCAAAACTATTTAATTGTTTATTGCTCCTCATTGGTTTAGCTTTAGATGTTGTTAAAATGGCTGTTTCTTTTGTTTTCAATGTAGATTTAAGTTAATTATTTAACATTTAGATTATTATGTTGACATTGGTAATAGTGTGTTAGTATGTAAGATAATTATTTTAAATGAGTGTCTGTGGTTTCGACACAACTAAATTCGTTATTATTATTTGTATGATTTCGACTCTCGAGTAAAATGAACTGACCATTTCATTATAACATCCTATTTTAATGTAACCTACATTTACGAATAAATTTGATTTGATTTGATTTGTGTTATAGTGCACTGTGCATTTTAGTCACATATTTGTGCCGTGAGCGTACTGGGCACGCGCTTGCTTGTCACGTGTCGTATATGTGAAAATGGCGTTCAGAAGGTTAATATCCTCGTAACGCATTGTTTTCATCCATTCTCCCCTGTTAATCATAACGCCATCATTCACTATTTTTTCATTTCACTCATTGATCTTCTTCTACCTCTCCATCCATCAGCACTCTTATAGTCACCACTCTTTTAGGACGGATTTCAACAATGAAACTGAACACGATCATTTCAAGCTGAACTCGGTCCACGCGTTTAATTGACTTCAGTCTTCCAGTTTTGATTTCATCCGCACGAAGTGAACGCAGTTTGAGCCCAAACCACACAACACATAACTCGAAACGAATTAAGAAATTGACACAACTGAAGATAGATTCATCCAACTAGTAAAGTAATTGTGTTATAACAAAAGCTTATATCTCCAAAACATGTATAAAATAATCAAAGATGTATAAAACTGTTATTGGTTCCTGTTTGTTGTTTAGAAACGTGCTTTAGCTCTATAAGCTATAAGTGTGTATATCAGCACTTTTTACAACCTTTATAGTCAAGTACTATATCGGATTTAGTTTAATACAGATCAATACTGAGCGTAGTATTTTACTCCATAAAAGTGTCCAACAATTGAATTTTACGTGTCGACGGTGACCCGTTAATCCTCTGCGATATTAAGGCGCTCGTAACGCAACAATAGCCGCTCGGGTCGATCTTTAGGTTAAGCCGTGCTTGCCTAGGTTGGTCTGTGGATGGGTGACCACCCATTACATACCGAGTTTCCTCCGTGCCTCGGAAAGCACGTTAAGCCGTTGGTCCCGGATGTCATTTGTAGATCGTTGACAGTCGTTAGGTAGTCCGTGGCCCAAAAAGTCTGACAACAAGACTTACCAAGGGGTATCGTGTTACCCAGTACTAACTGGGTTGTGGAGGTGAGATAGGCAGTCGCTCCATGTAGAATACTAGTATTCAGCTGCATCCAGTTAGACAGGAAGCCGACCCCAATATAGTTGGGAAAAGGATAGGCAGGTGATGAAACGCAACAATAGTACGATCTTGTGACATTTTGGTGTTGCTGCTATAAAGGCTGTAAAAAGACCCTTAACGAAACCGAAAGGCATTTGTTCTCCGCGTCATTCCGATCATTTTTTTGTTCTAGACCATACCTGGAAACCTTCTAGTTACGGAGATATTGGGGGTCAAAGTTCCAACTTTTTCACAAGTTTTTTTTTAAATACATGATTTTAATGTAAGATTTTTACTTTGAACACACCTCCACGACCCCCGTACTATTCAATCCATCCATCAGTACAATGTTTTGAATACGTTACATTGAGTCCTACCGTAAAACGTGATTTTACACCCCAAAAAAAAAAGTTGTTTCCCAGCAATAATTTTTGCGTAAAGTCACTTAGTTTGATGTACAGAATGCTTGGTTGACTGCTTCGTGAAGGGTCTGTTTACACCCTGTATTACAGAATGTTTTAGTGGTCACTAAGACTACATTATAACAATTTAATGATACTAACGAGTTGTATTGTTACTTCTACTGTACTCTGTTGAACTATAACATAGTTTTCAAATACTTTTTATATATGGTATCTGCGCCAAACCTTAGTAATATTAACGCTCTTTGGGTGTTTATTTTTGAACTGTTGATTATATCTTTTTACTCTGGACGCTCTTAGCTTGCACTTCTTTATACATCGTTCTCACTTAAATGTATAGTCTCCACATGAATGATGTAACCATGATTTTGTAACAATATTTTGATTGAAAAGAGTGTCCATGGAGTTTCTTGCCCATTCTTCTCCATAGAGATCTACGCCTTGGAATGGGAAACAACAGTACTTTCACAAGTTATTATGCCGAGTGTCTGTGACTGTAGGTTCGCTTTCTTTGTTTTTTGTGACATTCAAAAGTGCCTGTAATGGTCTAATTGAAATAAATGCTTTGAGTTTGAGTTTTCCTTCAGTATTGTCTACCATCAAATGGTTTTTCAGAAACGCTTTATGGACCGTTATGTGGCAAGTTTTGTTACCTAACTAGCAGCATTTTAGGATGCTGAAATATTTTATTGTACAAATCACAGTATGCCTTTGAATGTTACAAATGTTAAAAGCGTTTACGTAGCAATACTTACATTATTTTCATGGCAACTTGGTTTTCGTGAACGCGATCAAAATATAGCTCATCGCACACTACTAATGCTTTTCAATTAAGGGCAATAAATCAGCCTAATCTTATTCTTGGACTACTTAGCGCATAGTCGGATGACCTATTGCAGATAAATACAAGAAAAAGGTCAATAAAAAAAAACAACAATAATAATATCTTCGTGCAATATTGGCTTAAGTTGTTGACAAATTTTCAATATGATAATTAAAGACTATAAATAAGATTTCCAAGGATCACGATATCGCATTCATCTCTCAGCAGTCGATTAAAAAACACGTCGTGTTTTATTTAAACTTTAACATGAAGTTTGTTTACTTTGTCGTGGTTGTCGTGTTACTCACCGCTGGGTGTTCGGCGCAACCGGTTGACAGCTCAGCACCCGAAGAGCCAGGTACTTCGATTATCACTCGGTTCAAGAGACAGGCGTTGGTGTTGGGTGGCAGGTGCACGTGCCCACGAGGACAAGCTCTTGTGAAAATAAAGTGTGTTCCTTGTGCTAAGTAAGTGGTTCAAAATATTTGTTACTAGCCTATGCCCGCGGCTTCGCCCGCGTGGAATGTCCCACGGGATCGTACTACCGTGATAAAAAGTATCCTATGTGTAAATCCAAGTTATAAACTATCTGTGTGCCAAATTTCATGCAAATCCGGTCAGTAGTTTTCGCGTGAAAGAGTAACAAACATCCCTCCATCCTCACTAACTTTCGTATTACTAGCTGTTGCCCGCGGCTTCGCCCGCGTGGAGTTCGATAACTGTCCCACGGGATCATACTACCGGGATAAAAAGTATTAAATATGTTAATCCAGGTTATAAACTATCTGTGTGCCAAGTTTCATCCAAATCCGTTTAGTAGTTTTTGCGTGAAAGAGTAACAAACATCCATCCTCACAAACTTTCGCATTTATAATATTAAGTAAGATAGTAAGATTATAGTAAAGTACTAGCTTCTGCCCGCGACTTCGTACGCGGATCCTGTTGCTTATGCCAGCGACAACGGGGTCGTCAAAATCGAAGATCTGAAACGTCTGATGTCGAATTCTAAGAGCCCGGGGACGGGAAAACAACGGGATGCGCGAGACGATTCGAGACGTTCCATATCTTTCATTTTTGTAAGTCAGAAGTCGATGCGTAGATACGCTTGGAACTGAAGCGCAATTCTCTATCCGTGAACGTCTCCGACTCGCGAGACAATGCGTGACGTTCACGATCAGCGGTCAGTCGCGCATCACGTTCCCCACTTGTCTCTAGAGACCTAGAAGTCGACGCGTAGATACGCTTGGAACTCAAGCGTAATTCTCTATCCTTGAACGTCTCCGATTCGCGAGACAATGCATGACTTGCACGATCAGCGGTCAGTCATGCATCACGTTCCGCACTTGTCTCTAGGGACCTCGAAGTCGATGTGTATACACGCTGAGAACTCAAGCGTAATTTTCTTTCCGTGAACGTCTCCGACACGCGAGACAATGCATGACGTTCACGATCAGCGGTCAGTCGTGCATCATATTCTTCACAGTTCTCTAGAGACCTGGATGTAGATGCGTAAATACGCTGAGAACGCAGGCGTGCTTCGCGATCCGAAGAGGTTTCCACGGAGCGAGTTGCAGCCTGATGTTCTCGAACAGCATCAAGTCTCTCCTGACGTTCTTCGGTAGATTCTTGGGATCTTATGATCCTCAATCTTTTAGCTCCTTTTGAACATTGGGGAAGATTTGACCTCTTTCTAGGCATGGTTTAGTTTTATTGTGAAGATACCTGATCAATTAAAATCTAAGTGACTGTTCCCCTGCGTTACCGGGTAGGCTACCGTGTCACGAAGATAAGTGGAAAAGGAAATTAAACACTCAAATAACATAAGCCCGAAGGCATATTTATTCGATAAAATAAAAAATAAATGGGAGTTTTGTCCAGTAGAGTCAAATTTTCAATGATATATCATTGAAAATTTGACTCTACTGGACAAAACCGTCGTCATCGAAAATCAGTCCTAAACTGTTACTGCCTTCACCGCGTGGAGGTACTCCCAGCTTATGTTATTTTATTAGTATACCGTGAAATTAGTGTTAGCTTTGATTTCCACATCAGATGTTTCTGATCTTCGATTTTTATAAGTCAACAGGAAATGCCCAGCAGACCGAACAACTTTTGCTAAGACGACATTTCTATATGTGTTATGGCGTAGCTGGGCTCTTGTAGTTCCACAACAGGTGTTTCAGATCTTCGATTTTTATAAATCACCAGAGAGTGCTCATCAGATTGAACAATTTTTGCTAAGACGTCATTCCTATATGTGTTACGGTGTAGCTGGGCTCTTGGAGTTCCACAACAGGTGTTCCAGATCTTCGATTTTTATAAATCAACAGAGAGTGCTCATCAGATTGAACAATTTTTGCTAAGACGTCATTCCTATATGTGTTATGGTGTAGCTGGGCTCTTGGAGTTCCACAACAGGTGTTCCAGATCTTCGATTTTTATAAATCAACAGAGAGTGCTCATCAGATTGAACATTTTTTGCTAAAACGTCATTCCTATATATGTTATAGTGTAGCTGGGCTCTTGGAGTTCCACATCAGGTGTTCCAGATCTTAAAATTTATTCTCTCAACAGAAAATGCTCATCACGTGGAACAATTTTTGCTATGGTACCATTTTTGTATCTCTTATAGTTTAGCTGGTCTATTGCGGTTCTGCATCAGGTGTTCAAGTTTCCAAGATAAATTATAGCCTATATGTTGCTCAGACTTAATACCTATACAACAAAAAAAAATCTTTCAAATCTGTCCAGTAGTTCCGAAGATTAGCGTGTACAAACAAACAGACCGATTTTTTTTTTGGATTCGTGCTCTATTACTGTTTCTAAACCCCCCTCAATTTTTATTTTTATATGAATCGCAATAATCGAATACAACTATTCGCCTATACTCTCCCAGGATACGTGCGTTCGCTACGAATAACTGCGGCGCGGCTCTCAGCGCGCTTTATATAGCCACGGACGCTCAGGCGCGCACAAACACACAGACAAACAGACAAACAGACAAAAAAAAAATTAATTACAATTTAGGGTTCGGCATCGATATAATAACAACCCCTGCTACTTTTTTTTTATATATTTCCATTGTACAGACACCACTTTTCTACAATTTTATTATATGTATAGAAGAAGCCGGGACGAACAGCTTAACGTGCTTTCAGAGGCACGGGGGAAACTCGGTACGTAATGGGCGGTCACCCATCCCAGTCTAGACAAGAACGGCTTAACCTGAAGATCGACACGAGTGGCTGTTATTATTTAGCCACGAGCTCCTCCTACCTGAAACCACCTTAGTCACTTATTTAAACATATTATTAACAATTATGTCTTCAATATTACCATCATCGTATGGGATACGTTGACCCACTAATTCGTTAAGGCTGTACCAGGAGATCAGCCATCAAAAGGAGGTCGAATATCTCAGTTATTAATAGAGTATTATTTATGGAATGTACCATCAGTTCGGTGACCTCTGCCCTTTACAATGTGGACGACCTTCTCGATCTTGTTCACCTAGCTGTCTCATCATTCACTTCAACTGTAAACAATAAAGAGGAATAACTTTAATTGCAACTTAGAGGAGCTCGTGGCTAAATAAAAACAGCCGCTCGGGTCGATCTTTAGGTTAAGCCGTGCTTGCCTAGGTTGGTCTGTGGATGGGTGACCACCCGTTACATACCGAGTTTCCTACGTGCCTCAGAAAGCACGTTAAGCCGTTGGTCCCGGGTGTCATTTGTAGATCTTTGACAGTCGTTAGGTAGTCACAGTAGTCAGTGGCCCAAAAAAGTCTGACAACCAGTCTTACCAAGGGGTATCTTATTACCCAGTACTACCTGGGTTGTGGAGGTCTGATAGGCAGTCGCTCCATGTAAAATACTGGTATTCAGCTGCATCCGGTTAAAACTGGAAGCCGACCCCAATATAATTGGGAAAACGCAGGCAGATGAGATGATGAACTTTAATTGCATCTTAACAAAGTAATGAAGTTATCATGTTATTTCACTGACATCGATAATAATTTACCTTTTATTTTCGGGAAGAACTTTAACAGGCGTCCGGGCTTTGGGGATTACACTGGAACGGATTCTTACCAAACTAAAACAATTGCCATCAAACGTGGCAATGCTGCCAGCCTTTTGGGCACTTTTCCTGTTGACAACGATGTGGACGAATTTTGACCCTGTAACCCTTTTGATACTTGTACATTTTTTTTTTACTATTATTGATTTGCAGTTTGTAAATAGTGTAAATAATCCCTGTTATTATTTCACAAATATAAGTAAAACATGTACAGTGTAAACAGGTAGATAGTTTGGGCTCTCCAGGACATTCAGGCCTAATCACCTGGAGTAATAGAAAAAAAATAGGAAAAGGCGAGTTGTATGAGCTCAAAAATATAGTTTTTTTTTTCGATATGGCATCTCGCAGATTGGCTGCTTAATTGGGCAATCCGGTGGATGCCTTGCTACAAAAGCCTCCCGCCAGTGCAAAAAAACAATGAACTAAGTGAATACACGCTAAAGCATGGTCACCCATCTGCAGACCGACCCTGGCAAGCGCAGCTTAACCTGAAAATCGACCCGTGCATCTGTTGTTATTCAGTCGCAAGTTGTATTTTAAATATATCATACTCGTTAATAATAATCGTAAAAGTTTCATACGGTACCAGTTTAAGATGTTTTGGTGTGCCATAATATACACTATGTTAAAAAACCCTGTCCGATCCGCGAGGATATTATTAGGTGTCGATATGGGATTCTATTTATGTAATCCTTTTTTGGTTAACAAGTAAAAAAATACCCCGATAAAAATTAAATAAAATGTACTAAAATGGGGAAACATACATGACAATACAGGGGTGCGGGCGGCGACACTCCGGTCGCTTCTCAGGTAGTGACGTCATAGACAAACAGTTTGACGATCGTACATCCTAATGCCGAACATAATGTTTTCATGTTTAAAAAGTTTGTGAGATTTTAGGGAAATGTTGGTAATTTGGGAACAAAAATCATGCATTTTATGATTCACTAGCACTTTGCCCGCGACTTCGTCCGCGTGGGTTACGTACTTTAACCCCCTTAAAGGTTAAATTTCCAAAAACCCCTTCTTAGTGCTCCCCTACATTATCTATTATAATGTAGGGGAGCACTAAGAAGGGGTAAGCCGTGTATAAAATTTCACATTCCTAGCCCCAGTAGTTTCGGCTGTACGTTGATATGTCAGTCAGTCAGTTCTCCTTTTATATATATAGATTATTAAAATAAAAAAATAAAAAAGTATTCATTACTTTTTTTTTTTTTTAGATGTGTTATCATCGAATAACCCCCTTCGCTCTGGGCGGAGTGGGAGGGGGTGTCAGACTTTTACTGACTAAAACCCATCCATGTTTCTTTGCCCTTTGTGTTCCAGGGCCGCGATATCTCTTTCGAACAGTCCAATACCTAAATAAATAAATAATAATAATAAATATCTTTTATCTTTTTTTTTCTTCATGAATATTTTAGTTGTCGTATTGTATTTGGTAGTCATTGGTATACCTATATGACCCTTTCGTATCGGTCAGGGTTTTTTGACATATTGTACATATATGAGGACAAACAAATTGACGCACCTGTTTGTTTAGGTACTTGATACCTCAATGACATCTGTAAATACCACTTAGTACACTTGTTAATTTAAACATAACCCATAACATCACCCTTGCAATTCCCGAAAGGTTCCGCAGAGGTGTGTAGTACAAACTCGTGCGCACACACTTCGCCAGTTTTGTCCCACCAGATAAGGGCGAGCCTATTACCAACAATTCAATTTCGAAAAACCCAATAGCACTTCGCTGCCCTGGGTAGTGAATCCAAGGCCTCATGACCAAATTTAAGTCAAGTTACTAAAACATGTTTTTTTTTCTTTACAGGTATACCGAAATAACAGGAGACGATTGTCCAGTTTGCAAGAATTAGAAATAAGCAAAACATTACACTTGATACATTCTTAAAATTAAATTATAGCGGAACAATTACTTATACGTAAACATCATACTGATAGATCGCATCTGCATACTGATAGATATGCATAAAACAATTTTGAAAATAAGCTCACTAAGTAATACCTAAGCGCCAATAATCAATTAAATAAAGTTAAAATTGGAAATAGTGAAAAACAGAAAAAAATATTAAAATTGATAAAAAGTAAAATTGTTAATTTTTTGAAAGTAGCAACATTAAATAAATAGATTTAATAAAATTATATTACATTGGCAAATTGCTAAAATTGATAGATTTAAAAAAAAAATCGTCATAAAATTGAAATTACCAAAACTTTCTGAACAAACCACCTAGTGCCTTTTACCTTCTACCTTCACGTCTTAAAGCGATGGAACTGAAAAGAGATGAAGCTATACAGGATGTCTAGGTCCATCTCTTTTCCACACTAATGCAACATAGAGTCAACAAAAATAAAAAATTACACTTTTTAAATGCAAATAAAAGAGTCACGGGCGGCCCTTTAAAAAAAACCATGACAATTATATAAAAAAACAGATTTTTATTAATGCAAATTGACGCATCCATTGGTTTATTTTTACCTATTGAAATGAATTACCGACTCTGTTGTTCAAATTATAAGCCAAAACTATTAAATCATCTAGTTTCCCATTAGCAAGTGCAATCAAAATGATAAATGTTTGTTATACACGTACATACATTTTTTAAATTGTGTTTTATATAAAATTATATTCATCAAAGTTCTGCCTTTACTACATTAAGCAGACTATTAGGACAACAATATATTTCCATTAGCTTATGTTTTTATAAAGTTTTAATATAAGATGGTAGGAATTTTTCACTTTTAAATAAAAAAATTATAACTTTCGTTTTCTTTTTTAAGATCCCCCCTCCTCCTTAAACAGTCATATTGACCATTTAATTACATGTAAAGCTATTTAACATCAACTGAAAAAGAGAGCCATGTTGGTAAATTCTTCAGAAACCTCCAACGTTGTTACACGTTATATAACATAACATCACGCCTGTAATCCCCAAAGGTTTAGATAGAGGTGAACCTAATAGTGCACACACATTCCGAAATGTTACAGGGGCCGAGTCTATTGCCATCAACCCGGGCACAAAAAGGAAAAGCCCAATAGCCCAATACTACTGCTCGACCCAGGAATCGAAGACCTTATGCTCAGCAGTCGTGCCAGCAACCACTTCACCAACAAGCCCTACAGTCTATGCAGATGCAACTTACCGAAAACTGGGGTTGACAAATATTTACTTAAAAAATTCCGGTGAGCATTCAGCTGTTGTGCGCTGTTGTCAACAATAAACATTTGTGGCAGAAGTAGGTCTGCAGTCAGTCCCGTGCAGACAGTAAATGCAAAAATTTCCTTGCGATTGACGGTCTATGGCAAATCAGGTATTAATTTTTTCCTTCTCATTCCCTTCAAAACATTACTCCCGTCTGTTACAAAGAAACGCCTGAATCACAAGCGGCAAGGTACAAAACAACAACGATTTCACATCAACATTTCTTGTTATTCCAGGTTCGAACCTAAGTTAGAACCTGGAGAACCTCCAGTGGCGTAAATATGGTGCCCTTGCGTGTAACTATATTTTTGAGGCGTTTAGGATTGAAACCCTCGGGCCGTGAGGTCCGAGTGCTCACAGCCTTTTCAAGGAAATAGCCAAACGTTTAGTTAAAGCTTCCCGTGACCCATAAGCTGGCCTTAACCTTGGGCAAAGGCTGAGTATTGTTTTACAACGTGGCAATGCCGCCAGTCTCTTGGGCACATTACTGGTTGACAGCAGCAGGAGTTTTTTGATGCAATGTTTTAGGTTGTTTGTAAGTTATTGTTTTTATTTTGAATGTATGTTTAAGAAATAATTAAAGAAATAATGATCTGTTGAAAATAAATCATCTTTTATCACTTTTATTTACCGTTTCCGCACCAACAACAACAACAACATCCCTTTATTTTCAGGCTACTTTGGCCCATAGATAATATATCTTACAGACTAACATACCTACATATAATAAAAATAAAAATTGTGTAAGTGTTACCCTAAAGTAGACCATTGTGAGAGAGCCATGGTAGCCGTTACTCCAACCAGCCCACCTCCCTCCAGAAGCAGATCAAACTTCCCGGACTTCTCAGGACATCCGCAAGGGATCTTGGTGTTCCAACAGTCTCCTCGCGGATTTGGGTGACGCCGCGGCCGGTGCACTCATGACGCTGGGATAATACCTACTGATAGACAGAGTTGAGCATTTCCAGGGTTCTGGATATTTTAATGTTTAGGTCGTCGGAGATGACTCCGACACCTATCCCGTCGTAGGTTTTGATCTATCAGTTTAGATCCTTAACTCTTTTGGACCTGAGTAGTCACACATTTCCACTGTGAACTCTATGTTATAGTGTTTTTGAAAGCATTGGGTCTCCAGGGTTCTGTCGCTGGGTGATGCCATCATACGTTGTTGTTTGATTGCATCCTTTTTCAAGCGTGTATGTTTGATTCTGGAATCTTTACTTGGGATGCCGAATACTTTGAGTCTGAAAGTGACTAGGGCCGCCTCCTCTCTTACGACGAGATGTAGAGGTGGTAACCCCAGCATCAGCTGTAATGCGGCAGTGGGTGATGTTCTTATGCTGCCGGTGATTGCAGGCAAATCATAGTAGCTTCTCGAGATCCTTCTGGGCTGTGCTCAAGTTGGTCCTGGCTACAAACTAAAGAGCCGTATGTGATGATTGGTCGGATGACTGTGGGGCTTAGGCCCCAATTCTTGCCGAGCAGTTTTTTGCATTGCCATAGAGCTATGCTGGCTTTTGTGGTGATGTAATCGGTGTGTTCTGCCCAGTCCAGCTGTTTTTGCAAGCAGTTATTTGGTTTCAGTCGATAGGCTTAGGGTGGTCCCAAAGAAGCGTGGCAATTGTAGGGTTGCCAATTTCCTTTTCTTTGTGAAAAGGACGAGTTCGGTTTTGGTAGGGTTCACTGTTAGTTTATATTCCTTGCACCAGTCCTCTACCATCTTCAAGGCTTGGTGCATAAGGTTGCATAGTGTTTTTCTTGTGTGCTTTTTATTTATTAACTGTACCCTTAGTGGGGTTTAATAATAAATGTTGATATCGAAATGTTTTCGCATACAGGGGTTATACCTGAGCTAGGAAATTTTAAGATTACTTAGGCTACTTAGGTTACTTAGATTTCCTAGCTTAAGTTAGTACTGGAAGTGTCAGGTAACACAAACAAAAAATGCAATTAAGAACCTCCTGACAAAAATTCGCAAACCAACCCGTACGAAGTCGCGGTTAACAGCTAATACTTTATGAACACTAACTTAAACTCCAAAACAGGTAAATTAAGTATTAATTAATTCAAATCATCGTTTTACATTATAATTCATTCATACTGACTTAATCGTAAGAACCACATAGGGAAAATTATGGGTTTATTAAGTATTATTAAGGTTTTAATTTATACCTAACACTGATCCTAAAACGGTATATAAATACGTCTCAGGGATTTACGGTATACCTATCTCAGCAGTCGAGTAGTAAACACGTCTCAACATGCAGCTCCCCATCATGTTCGCGGTTGTCGCGTTGCTTGCCGCGTTGTGTTCGGCGCAGCCGGTTAACACCTCAGAACCTGAGCAACTACACACTTCAAAAGTTCTTCGGCTCAAGAGACAAGCGCCAGCGGCCCTGAACGACGGAAAGTGCCCGCACGGCCAAAGAAAATTGTACATTTATGGTTGCGTTCCCGAGGAACAGTAAGTAGAAATTCGTTATTTAATGAGTAACTGTTGGAACTCTTTGCTGTGTCAACGCAGCACTCCTATTGCTGCCAATCTTTTAGACATGCTATCGGTCAATAGCAATATGAAAAGAAAATATTCAAATATAAGTATTGATCATGATGGTCATGTTACGTCCAAGTACCAATTTAGCAAGGGCTTTTAGCAAATTGTCAGGTTAAGATAAGGATTTTAGCGGCGTTTTGTATTTTCTGCCTCCCCTATAGGGAAAAAGGCATGAGTTTATTAATTAATGTAGAGATTTTTAAATACCTTTTTAAATTGAATAACAACATTTAAGTCTTTCTTGCATTTAAGTGTATCATCATCAAGTCGTACCAACAACAAAACACATAGCTTTGCAAAATCCATTTATTATGTTTGTAGCAGCGCAGTACAAATAGTAGGTACTACAGCACCATCTATGACGCAAATGAAGAACTGACGTCAAAATTCCGAAACGCGCTATTAAAGTTTTCCGCGACATAAAAGGATATAGATCTACTGTCACACACACATGTGCAATTTTTAGTTCTGTATGTTTAATAATGATAGAAATTGAAATGGCTACATATTTGTGAACTGTAGAACCACTTTTTTATTTATTACGATTACGATTTAGGACAAAGAAACACTGGAAAGTGTTAAATCTTATATGTCGGGGTGGACTGTATATTTTATTAAAACTTCCGGCTTCTTAACTTCGTTTTATTACACTTAGATTCATAACTTGTACATAACTTCTTCATAACTTATACATAACTTGTACATGACCTTTACATAACCCAGGACCGGTTTACTTGGCGCGTGTTGATTGTCGACTACGTACGGCGCAAGCAAACCGGCCCTTTTTATAGTTTTCCCGTTAAGCGAGAACTTTGGTTGGCGCGAAATCCGATCAGCCAATCAGCGCGCGCGTTCACACGATTGCGCAACGCTCCCGCATGGCGGGGTGCTCGGACAGGTTGCGACCTGTCCGTTCGTGTTTGGATCGGATCTCGCGCCGACCTCACAGTGTGTTTGGTTTGGCACTTATGCCCAAATATGGTAATGAAACATCCCTAAGCTTTACATTACGGTATCCCTACCATGAAATCATATTTATTCATACGTTAATTTATATATTCATTTAAACATAATCAAATTGGAGCTCGTCGTACGTAACATTCTCCCCCCGGCGCAGGGCTACCGTAGCCTAATCTTCCACGCAGAGGACGGCGAGCTTCGTAGTTGGTCGTCGTAGGATGCCTGCTGTGGTCCTCACGTCGGCTGATCGCACCTTGCCGTCTGGACCGCTGTAGACTGCTTCCACGACGCCTCGGGGCCACGTCCCTCTCGGTAACGTGGAGTCGATGACAATGACCAGGTCACCGACCTGGAGAGGTCGCCTCTGGTCGTCGGATGCCCCTCGGGGCACCAGTGTAGGTAGATACTCGTCCACCCAGCGCCGCCAGAAGTGGTCGGCGAGCGCTTGGGCGGTTCTCCACTGCTTGCGGCTGGCCTCCTCGCAAGGCCCAGTGCGGGGAAGGCCTGAAGAGGTCCCAATAAGGAAGTGATTGGGAGTGAGGGCCTCCGGATCCTTAGGATCGACAGAGACATGGGTGAGAGGCCGAGAGTTTATAGAGTGTTCGGCCTCTGTCAGCAGCGTCAGTAGTACTTCTTCTTTGAGCGCCTTTTGATGTAAGGTCGCCCCCAGCGCCGTCTTGACGGAGCGTACTAAGCGTTCCCACGCTCCCCCCATATGCGGCGCCCCTGGCGGTATGAATTTCCATTTCATACGGTGTTCGAGCCCAAAGTGAGTGAACTCTTTGGCCCATTCCTTGTAGGCTGCTCGTAGCTCGTTGTCAGCCCCTCTGAAGTTGGTGCCGTTGTCGGAGTACATAATTCTAGGCCAACCTCGTCGCGCCGCCATTCTTCTTACAGCCATCAGCGCTGAGTCGGTCGACAAACTTGACACCAGCTCCAGGTGTACTGCCCTCGTGACCAGGCAGGTGAACAGCGCCCCCCATCGTTTTTCATGTCTTCTCCCGATGACCACCGTCATTGGACCGAAATAATCAGTCCCGCAGTGGGCGAAGGGTCGCTGTGTCGTCGTCAGTCGTTCCATTGGTAAGTTACCCGTTGTTGGTTTCACTGGCATCGCTCTTCTGATGCGGCAGAGCTGGCAGCGTTGTGCGATGGTTCGCACTGTAGGGCGTAGGTTGACTACCCAGTACCGCTGCCTTAGGTCGTTGATCACGCGTTCGTTGTTGGCGTGACCGGCTCGGCGATGCGTGTCTTCTACCAGTAGTCGTGTGAACGGGTGCTTGCCGTGTAAAATCACGGGTGTCTTCTGACTCTCCATGACTGCCGCGTGTCCAATCCTCCCTCTGACCTTAAGGAATTGATCTTCTAAATAAGGGTCTAACCTGTATAGGCTGCTGGACTTGGGCACCGGCTTCCCCTTCTCGAGTAGTCGTATTTCTTCTGCATAGTCATCGAGCTGTGCTTGTCGTAGCCATAGTTTCTCGGCCTTTTCAATTAGGTCGACGGTCATCTGGCTGGTCCTGTCTTTACATTTTTTCCTGAACAGGAAGGGCACGGCGGTCGCTCGTAGTAACTTCTCGTAGGAGGAGAACCTGCTTATGTCAGGCAGGTGAGAAGGGCGTTCTCTTCTCTCTTCTGTCACGACGTACGTAGTCTCGTCGTTGGTGGTGTCAGACTTAATCTTCTCTCGTGGCCAGGACTCTTCCCTGTCGTACAGGAACATGGGGCCGGTGAACCATCTGTCTTCTGGTTTCATGTGCATGGTGTAGTTGGGGCGCGTCGCGTCGTCCGCTACATTATGCTCTGTGGGTACCCACCTCCACTGGCTGACGTTTGTTAACTCTGCTATTTCACCCAGGCGATGCGCCACGAACGCTGTGTACTTTAAAGCGTCCTTTTGAATCCAACGTAGGACGGTCTGTGAGTCCGTCCAGTACGTCACGCCGCCGGGCTTGTCTCGGTGTTCCTTTAATATCGTGTCTGCCAGTCGTGCGCCGATCACTGCTGCCTGTAGTTCAAGTCTTGGAACAGTGACGGGTTTCAGAGGGGCCACCCGTGCCTTCGCTGCTACCAACCTGACATCTATGCTTCCGTCTGGTTTCTGGATCCTCCAGTAGGCGGTGGCTGCGTAGGCTTGCTCGCTCGCATCGCAGAAGACGTGTAGCTCCATGTGGTCGTCTGGGCCCTTGCCATAGTACCTGGGTATGCGTAGCTGTGTGACTTCGTTCAGGCTCCGCATCCATTCTTCGAAGTGCTGCATGTCTTCCTCAGGAATCGTCTCGTCCCAGCCAATGTCGTGCCTCCACAGGTTCTGTAATAAGATCTTACCGGTGACTGTGAAGTGGCTGATGAGTCCCAGGGGGTCGTAGACTGCCATCACTGCTCCCAGGGCTTCTCTTTTCGTCGGCGCTCTGTCGCTCGTCTTCACCTCAGGTGACAACCGACTGAGTCCAGTGTTGAAACCCAGCTCGTCTGTGTTAGTTTGCCACAGCAAGCCGAGTGTCTTGTCAGTGTTTTCTTCTCTCTGCCCGAGTCTTACTTCTGTGTTGTGTGCCTGTTTCTCCTGTGTGATGTTGTTCACCACGTTGTGTCGATTGGAGCACCAACCCCGCAGGTTGAAGTGTGCGTTCTCGTGGATCTTCATTACTTGACGCGCTGTCTCGATCGCCTCTTCCTCGGTGGCAAGGCTGTCTACGTAGTCATCCATGTAGTGGCTTGACGTGATAGCTTGCACGGCGTCGGGGTACTCTTGTATGTACAGCTTGGCGTTGGCGTCTCGTACTGAGTGTGCAATGAAGGGTGAACACGAAGCTCCAAAGATCATAGATGTCATTTTGTACCTTGTTGGTGGTGCAGCACGCCCCTTGTCTCGCCATAGAAACATCTGTGCCGCTTGATCTTGACTTCTTATCTTGACTTGGAGAAACATCTCTTGTATGTCGGCTGTGACAGCTACTGGGCGCTCCCTGAACCTGAATAGAATCCCTGGTAGTGATTTCAGGAGATCAGGCCCCTCCAGCAGGTAGTCGTTCAGGCACACTCCACTGTATCGGTGCGCGGCGTCGAACACCAGCCGCATCTTCCCAGGTTTGTTAGGGTTCACGACCGGGAAGTGTGGCAGGTACCATACCTTCTTGTGTTCATCTTCTGACCCGCTGCACTCCTGGGCGTATCCTTTGTCAAGCAGGTTCTTGACTAGGGCGCTGTACTGGGCTGCGAACTGTGACGATGAGTCCATCTTCTTTTCAATCGTCTTCAGTCTTCTGAGTGCGCAGCTGTAGTTGTTAGGCATGGATACTTCTTCATCACGCCATGGTAACCCGACTTCGTAGTGATCGTTGACCTTTTTCATAGTTGCCTGCACCGCGTCGATCGCCTTCTGATCTTCAGGCTTGACCTTCTTTGCTAAAGAAACTCCCAGGGCGTCGATCTTGAAGTGTGACTTCACCAACTCTTCTACACGACGTACATCATCTGTCTGCCTTGCTGCAGACACGTCGTATAAATGGAGCACGACTTGTCCCTCCTGTTTCCTCAGTGTCGCTCGCGGTGCAGTCCCGTGGATCACCCATCCTAGTTGAGTGTACGAAGCTGCAGGTTCATTTTTCTTACCCATGCGTAGTTCACGGGTGACTATCAGGTGCCAGTTGTCAGCACCTATCAATACCTTCGGCGTAGCTTGCTCGAAGAAAGCGTCTTGTTGCATGTCGTGGAGGTGTGGGTATCTCATCAGCGTTGACCTGTCCACCGTTTGGCCATGAAGTTGCAGGTTCTTCATCGTTCGTGCGCGTAATTCTTGATATCCGCCATTCTGGCCGCGCACCTGAAGCTTAACTTCCTGACTGCATTCTTCATGTTGTTGTGAGGTCACACCTTGTATACGTAGCGTAGAGACTGGACCACTTACTTGAATCTGACGTGCGAGTTCCTCGTCGACGAGTGATGTTGTGGAGCCTTCATCCATTAACGCGAACGTTGACACTTGTCCGCCTGGCCCTTGTAACACCACGGGGCACATCTTGAGTAGTACACGCGACGCGTTGCTCGGCGCGGAGACCGTCATGATGGCCTCTTTGGAGGGTTGCTCCTGCACGTCGGCCGCCCTCTCTGGTTTTTCAGTTTCCTTTATGTCTCGCTCCTTATGTAGTAACGCGTGGTGTGGGCGGGTACAGGCGTCCTTGCCGCATCGCTTCGCTCGGCATTGTTCACGTCGATGGCGCCTCGTTGCACACTTAAAACATACTCTTTGGTCACGTGCCCAGTTCCATCTCTCGTCGACACTCATCCTTTGGAACTTCGAACACTTAGGCACCTCGTGATCACCGCCACAACACAAACACTCTTGTTTACGTTCTTCTTGCTTGTCCGATGTAGTGTAGACTACCTCGCGGGTCGCCTTTTTCCTAGTGTTGAGTTGAGCAACACTTCTCGCTTCTTTCTTCGGTGCAGGTGTGGGCGTAGTACTAGTGAAGGCATACCTCATTGCTCGGTCAGCCTCCCGCATCAGGAACCTGGATAGTAGAGTAATCTCAGGCTCACGTGACGACTCCACAGCCTCAGAAGCGTAGTCGCACCATCTCGATTTAATGTGCGGGCTCAACTTTTCAACCACTTCACGCACTAACATCGGGTTCCATATATATCCGCGGTTATCTATGTTAGATAACACGCACACTATGTTCTGTAACTTCACTGCGAACGAGTTTAATTCACTAGCTACACTGGTGAGTCGAGGCAGCTTCCTTAAATCATCCGATACTCGGTCCATGAGTATCTCCGGCCTCCCGTAGTACTGCTCCAGTGTCTTCACGATCACTTGCGGATCTGACGCGGTATACAGGAGGGCGGACACTGCCTCTCTTGCCTCACCCTTGATGCAGTTTCGTAGTCTTGCTAAGTTTTCCATCGTAGTAAACTTATACACACTCGACGAGTCGGCGTACGCCGCCTTAAATGGCAACCATTCTGTGGCCGCTCCCGTAAATATAGGTAGTTCTGTTACCTGTCGTGGCGGCGGGCGCACGCGCATCATTTTATCCAACGTGTCGGCCAGCTGTTCTATTCCTTTTCCCACACGGCGCTCCCCTCTTGTGGGTGAGCGCGAGGCCGACCGTTGTCGTCTTCTGTTCGGTGTGACGTCATCGGCGTACATGGGAGGTTCCTTGAAGGCGGTCGCGGCAGCGGGATGCGGAGGTTGCTCCTCCTGCGGGTGGTCCGTAACCTGGGGGTGACTTCGGTCCATATTTTGAAGCCACTCGTCCACCCTGTCATCACTCCTATGTCCGGAGCCCTCTTCACGGGCCTCTGCCTCTGCCTCCATCGCTGACACTTCGTACTCGAAGCGTTTATTTACGAGCGACTTTTCTATTTCAAGTTGCTCGTTTCGTATCGCAGCGATCCTCTTCTGTGCTTCGTATTCTGCCTTCTTCATTCTCGCCACGTCACTACAATACGATCTTCTCGAACGTATCGTACTTGCTGTATCCCTAATTGATACATTACGCACTGTTAATGTTCTAGCCGAGTCCTGGGTATGTAGCGCGGAGGCCGCCGCCGTCGGGTAGCGCGACGCGGGCGGCGTGGAGAACGATTCCCCGTAGTCGTACGCGGTCGCGGTAGCTCTACTCGCCTGTACGAGGCGTGGAGCGGGTGCGGCGGACGCGCCCTCTGACGTAGTCGGCGCAACCCTACTCGCTGCGTCGGCGGCGGTAGCGAGGGGTGCGGTCGCGAGCGCGGGCACGTTGAGATCGGTCCCAGCCGCGGGCGCACTGTACGGAATGCGCGGCAACGCGGACGCGTTGGTCGACGGCGACCGGGGCGGATCTTCAAATGTACGTGGGCGCCTGCTATCGTAGCCTGACTCCGATTCGTTTTCCCTGGCCGCAACGCTTCTAGTCTTCATGTTGAAGTTGTCTTGATTCACTTCACGAAACGGCACTCGGAGGGCTTGCTTGCTGTTATTGTTCGGCTCTTGAATAACCCACTGTTGTAATTATCCGGCTCTCGAAGGACCAGCTGTCGGGGTGGACTGTATATTTTATTAAAACTTCCGGCTTCTTAACTTCGTTTTATTACACTTAGATTCATAACTTGTACATAACTTCTTCATAACTTATACATAACTTGTACATGACCTTTACATAACCCAGGACCGGTTTACTTGGCGCGTGTTGATTGTCGACTACGTACGGCGCAAGCAAACCGGCCCTTTTTATAGTTTTCCCGTTAAGCGAGAACTTTGGTTGGCGCGAAATCCGATCAGCCAATCAGCGCGCGCGTTCACACGATTGCGCAACGCTCCCGCATGGCGGGGTGCTCGGACAGGTTGCGACCTGTCCGTTCGTGTTTGGATCGGATCTCGCGCCGACCTCACAGTGTGTTTGGTTTGGCACTTATGCCCAAATATGGTAATGAAACATCCCTAAGCTTTACATTACGGTATCCCTACCATGAAATCATATTTATTCATACGTTAATTTATATATTCATTTAAACATAATCAAATTGGAGCTCGTCGTACGTAACATTATATTTAAATTATATTATATTCATAAATCTTATATTTTTTTTACAGATACTGGAACATAAAGGGATATGATGACCCCAAGGAGGAAAAGTAACCAAATCGAACGAGTAGATTTATGATGAAGTACGGAAGGACTTTATAAACTTGTAATTTTAAGCAAACCTTGTAAAAATTTAATGAAATAAAATAATGGGAATGGTTTTAACTTTGTGTTGATATTTTACATAGAATACCTATTCCTCCCTCTACATCCAACTCCGACTATTACAAACCATTGCTAGATATAGGCAAGAGGCCTCTCCTTAGCTATGCCATGGCTCCCGGTTCTTCGCTTTCCTCCAGTATGTCCCATGCACTTTTCTTAGGCCGTCGGTCCACCTACTTAGGAGAAACCCGATCATATCTTGCTGTTACACGGTCTTTGCTCTACGACTCGTTTGATTAAAATTTTGGTACCAGCTGTGTATGATTATCCTAAATAAAATAATAATTTTTTAAATGGGATTTTTTTTTGGCACATTTCTTTTTTTTTGCAGGCACAATCAGTACAAATAACAAGCTTTCTTTTCAAATCCATCAATAACCAAAGCTGTTCTTCTTGCTACAGCGTCTTTTCGAGAGTCAGTCTTTTGGTTGCAAAATCTGTTTTTCGTGAATATCTCTGGTACTATAAATAAACATATACTATATCTCTGGTGGCACCTATGTAAACATCCTGGCACATTTACACTAGTTGAAGCACTAAAAAGCTATAAAAAAAAGAATCTCAATAGGAGACTATTGAGATTCTTTTTTTTATACATTTTGCTGAGATGATTCACACATTTTAGATTTTTATCTCGTCTTTGACTTTGATTCTTTTCATATAAATCATCATCATCCACAGCCTGAATTCACCCACAGCTGGGTATAGGCCTCTCTTTTTGTGTGCCAATCTTCACGTTCCTGTACCTGCCTCATCCAGGTTTTGCCCCCGATTACAACAATCTCGCGCCCCACACCCAACCATTTATTTTCCCATTCCTTGGACGCCTCTTGGTCACAGTTTTTCTCCACCTGTCCTCACCGCGCCTTGCTCAGTGGCCTGCCCAATTGCATTTGAGTTCTATAACGCAATTTCCAATATCGAAGACCTTTGTACGTCATCGGATAGAAACTCAATTTACCAGCTCTGTGCCGAGCATGGAACGCTCCACGGCTCTACGTGCAACTCTTGCCTGCCTGTACACAGCCACCTATGTGAGCGTCCATGTTTCAGCACCGAACATGTGGGCAGAACATACAATACAAACCAAGAAAAAACATTCCTCTATTAATGCTCAACAATTATTTTATACAGATTTAATTGTACACATTATTTTCATCCAATTATATTCATCCAATTAATTTGTGTGGATTTTGAAGCTTTTGTTCGGTTTTACGAACAAATATTTAAATAGACTACTGTATGTCAATAAGACACAACGCACATCCTAAATTGCTGGGTGTAGGAACATGCAATTCTGTTCAAGAATTTCTTATACAGTTATAGTTAGGGATAGGGATTTTTAAAACAACTTCCCCTAAAAGGATTAGGGTTAGGAATAGGGTGTGAAAGTTTGATAGAAGTGCGTTATTTTTTCAGACGCGAAATCCCACCAGGCGCACGACTTGCATTGAGATTGCAAGTTATAATATAACCGGTATTAATACATTTTAAATCCGTTTCTAGATACGGACATGTTATAAAACACGTTTCTCAAGCTCGCCTGCATTAATTTCGCTCACAGCAGTCGAGTAGCAAGCACATATCAACATGAAGCTCTTGATCATTTTCGTGATTGTCGCGTTACTGGCCGCGTTTTGTTCGGCGCAAACGGTTGATAGATCAGCATCAGCACCCGAGCAACCACAAACAATTTTAAGTTACTTTCGGTTCAAGAGAGCGTTAGTACATAATGTGATTGTTGGGAATTGTCCGAAAGGCCACGTACAACTGTCACAGCGATGTGTAACTTGCGAAGTGTAAGTAGGATTACTTTATTTGATACTTATTTAGCTCTAACTGCCCTGCACGTGTTTTGTCGACGCAAGAATCGACAACATGATAGATTTGTTGATTTTTCATTTTGTCGATTCTTCCGTCGACAAAACCTGTTTCTACAGGCGTCATGCTACGCCGTTGGTCTCGTGGTCGCGAGCGCGACTGCTGAACGTGGGTACCTGGGTTGGATTCCCAGGTCGGGCAAAAATGTCGATGCGATTTGCCGTAAGGAATTTCTCGGTAAAGATCCGGAGTTTGGAAGTTGGCGGTGTGATACTCTTATGTCTCGGAAAGCAAGTTTAGCCATTGGTCCTGCGCTGTATTCCTCCTCGGCCATGCTGCGTACTTGGCTAATTAATATCCAGTTATATTATCCGCCGTAGCCAAAATACGGTCGGGAGGATATATTGCTAATTTTGCACTGAGTTCAAAATGTTTTTACCAGACTGCGCGACACTAAATAAATATTATAGTGAATTGAGTTAAATGTGCTAGTAAAACTGCCTCAATCAATTCAAGATATTTCTGCCAAAATAATCATTCAAGTTGTTTCGAACGTTCTGTATTGTTTAATATTATCATTGTTTAATATTAATTAGAACTATCTCCATATTTCAGAATGTCTAGATAACTTTGACTAACTACTAAAAAGTTTAGAAACGTGAATGTTTTAAAAGTTTTAAATATCTTACTTTTCTTTTATTCAGATACGAGGAAATTACAGAAGAAAAATGCCCAGAACAATAGTGCACAGATGACTGAAGATATTTAATGCAGACCCACTTGAAGTTGATACTTATTTTTTTTTCTCTCACGATGGTTTTGTAGCACTTAACAGTTTCGAACTATATACATTCACATTGTGAGAGCTGGTGCCTGAAGTAGGTTTTAGAAAAAAACCTGTATTACAGGTCATCAGTACTGGAACCAGGTTTTGTAGAAAATTTAGCATAATCAGCTAAATTTTCACAATAATGTTCCTATTGTTGGTGGGACACAGATTTCCTTTTTGAGACGGAGTTGGATTGCGGTTTGGAGGATCAGCAAGATTATTCGACCTTATTAAAACAGATTTAAGACATATTATACAGACAAAGTTCAAGTTCTTTCACGAAAACTGACTTTGAAGCATAGTATAATTGACAATTTTGTAACAAGAACTATAAATTCATACATTTACAGACTAAAAGTAAAAACTCGTTTTGTAATTAAATGGATAAGGTATGATGTAAACTCATGAATGTTATTTAAAATCTATCTGATAATGTTCTCACAAAGCAAAAACCTATGAAATTGAATAAAGCAATTGAAACGAACCACATTTTCTTTCTTATCTAGCCGATGCATTGAAGCATTTTGAATTTGAGGAAAAACTAGGAGGACCAAGTTAAAACCAAAGGCTTGGTTCTAAAAACTTTCTCTAGAACAGGGTCCAAGCTACCGGCGGTCAGGTCTCCAGCGAGATGAACCTCCTAACAATACGAGCCGTGTCCAGGAGTACCGCTAATTAATTTTATTGTTAGAATTTTGGGCCACTGACTACCTAAAACGACTGACGAAGATCTACAATTGACAGGCGGGACCGACAGCTTAACGTACTTTCTGAGATACCGAGGAAACTCAATATGGCGGTCACCCATCCACGGGAGGCCGTCCGGCTAGGCAAGTGCGGCTTAACCTGAAGGTTGACCCAAGCGGCTGTTATGATTTAGCCACGAGCTCCTTCCCAAATTTTTGTTTGTAAGATAAACTCGAATAAGTTGAGTAATGAAATCTAAATATAGGGTGACTGGTAATTAGTGACCGAAACTTAAACACGCGATTGTAGTGATAAAAAACTACTTTCCCAAAGAAACATTTTTATACACAGACTTTTATCACAATAAGACAAAAGCCGTATGAAATTCGCACGCGCGCGCTTGTGACCTATCAACTGTTAGCCGTTTAAAATAACGTTTCTTTGGGAAAGTTGTTTGTTATCATGAGTACAATACGTGTTTAAGTATCGGTCACTAATTACCAGTCACCCTATATAGTTTGATTTTACGACTTATACGTCAGACGGACTGAAATAACTAAAAACATAATATTTTTGCCGGAGGAATAAATGGTTTTCTTACGAATAATCGGCTCGTTCCGTTTTCATTTACCTTATTTTTGTTATTTTCGAGGTTAATTCCCGAAGTTTAATTATTATCCTTGAAATTATTATTTCAGCTTATAACCACAAGAATGCATGAATCATTCATTCACACTGAATGTTGATAAATATGGTAGTTACTTAAAAGTAAATGAGTTTAATTAGTTTCGTTAGAATCTTTAATATTTATGTTTCGTTTAATTATTTAGGTCTATTCAGTGAATTTTCTCTACAGTAATATTATTAAGAGGAAAGATTTGTATTTTTGTATCGTTGTAACGAATAAACTCAAAAATAACTGGACTGATTTCAAAAATTCTTTCACCATTAGAATGCTACATTATCCTTGAGTAACTCGTTTACTAAAAAAAAATAGGGGAATTAGGGGCAAATAAATGTTCGTCCGTGCGAAGCCGGGATGGGCCACTAGTAACTTAATAAAAACCAAATCGATTCGGCCAAGCGAATCCGATTTATAGTCTAGCAAAATAAGAAAATGAAGAAAAAATTAACCCCTGTCGTCCACAACAAAAAAAACACTTTCCTAAAAAAATAAAGCCTCGTCTCAAAGCGGAAAAGCGGATCTAGGTGCAGATCTAATAAAGTCGTAGGAAAATTCTGAATAATATTTCGCCATCATCCTCATCGTAAATATCTCAATTAATAGCCGTTACACTGTCATACCTGTCCTGTTTGCAATTATAATTATTAATAATAAATCTTTAATTCCTCTGACGGAATTGTGTGATAAATACGGAAAATTTCCATCAATTAGGGACAGCCATACCACTATACTTATTACCTACTAACAGTCCTTTATCGTACCTTTTCCCGTCAGTGTTGCTGTCGCCTTTCAGTTTAACCAGATGCAACTGAATACCAGTTTGAAAAACGACAAGCGTTGTGGCTGCGCTCAGGAGAAATAAAGGGTGTAAAAAGACCCTTAACGAAGCCGAAAGGTACTTGTTCTCCCCGTCACTGCGATCATTTTTTTCTTCTAGACCATACCTGGAAACCTTCTAGTTTCGGAGATATTGGGGGTCAAAATTTCAACTTTTTCACAAGATTTTTTTTAAATACATGTTTCTAATGTAAGATTTTTACTTTAAACACCTTCACGACCCTCGTACTATTCAATCCATCCGTCAGCACAATGTTTTGAGTACGTTACAATGAGTTTTACCGTAAAACGTGATTTTTCACCCTAAAAAAAAAATCGTTTCCCAGCAATAAATTTTGCGTAAAGTTACTTAGTTTGATGTACAGAATGCCTGGTTGACGGCTTGGTGAAGGGTCTGTTTACACCCCGTATCTACAAAAGAACATTTCAAAAAGCAAAGTCGTGTGTCCTGTACGTGAGTTCTAAGGTATGCACCCGGTTCTACATTAATACCTTAAAAGAACCGGGGATATCCGGGTATTCTACGCGGTTCTTTCAAAGTATTAGAGAACCGGGTGCATGCCCAAGTACCTACTAAGCCGGACCGGCTAGGTGTAGCGATTTTCGGGCAGGTCTTTCTTTATTCAGCATTGCATCGTCTTAAACTGGAATGATAAGAGGAATGAAAGAGATATTTAGGTAAAAAAAAAACAAAACAAAACATGAAATAAATTTTATTTCAAGTTTCACAGTTAGGACCGAATGAGCAACTCCATGAGATTATTGTGGTAGTCTTGCAGCTGAGGACCCCGCGGGCTTTCGCTTCGGAACTCGCCCAGTTTACCCACCAACCAGTAAGTCTCCATACAACCCTTGCCCTGGAGACCAGACAAAGAACACATGAAGTTATATGATAGGTAGGAAGGTATATGATGAAGGTAGATGATTTCCCATCCAAAAAAAAAAGGTATATGTGTATTCAAAGCACTGTAAAGACGAAAATACGATTTACGGTGTGATGTTTATCGCACTATTACACTTGGTCGTGATCCCGAATTTGGGTGGTCGAATGTCTTTTTATGAGTAGTTTCAATGATGTCGAGTTCTCACAACTGTACCTGAAACGATGAAGCTGAAAGAGTTTGTTCAAAGACTGTACTCAAACTCGTTCATTTACAATTGGTCCTTTGCCCGAATTCCGTAGGCAATCGAATTCGGGCAAATTACCAATTGTTATTGCGCCATTATACACTACATAAGGCACGCTTTGTACAAAACTTTATGATTAAAGGTCTAGGCGATAGACCTCTCCTCTCTAGATAGGAAGCCAGTTTGGAAGTTGCCTCAGTAAGAGACTGACCTCGTGTGCGATTAAAATGAAGTCAGTTCACAGAGTTAGTCCGGAAATGTTTGTAACTCAAGACTAAGACAGAACACAGCGACATGTCTGGCTTCTATTTTACTCTATGAATACGGCAACAGGTAGCATTGTCACCATCTATGGAAGCGTTTTCATATAATTAGGTTAGGTTAGTACATAGGAGACCGTGGTGTCACTGTAGTCTGTCATACTGATGGGCTTTGATGTATTTGAATGGGATTAGAAGAGGACAGTTATAATAGTATTCTTACCGCAACATTGACGGGACCTCTCGTCTCGAATTCATAGTTTCCAATCTCGTCGAGTGCTATTTTCGTTGTATAAGAAATGTGTATTTTCATAGCTGTGGACAAAAAATACGTCGTCAGTTTTCACATACGAGAAGTTTTTTTGTATGAATATTGTACCTATCAAAATCCCTCCTGTTTAAGTCCTGAATTAAACGTACGTAATGTACTTGTATTTTACATGATTAGACCTACCACTACCGTTAATTGCCCTGTACTGTGTTTATTATGTCTTAAGTTGATCAAAATGTGACATATAAGTACATGAAACAGTAGTTTTAGAATGTGTTGAGCCTACCTTCGCCAGTGCTCTCCATGCGGCTGGCGGTATTGATGGTGTCCCCGAAGAGGCAGTAGCGCGGCATGGTGGTGCCCACCACGCCCGCCACGCACGGGCCCGTGTTGACCCCCGCGCGGATCATGAGCGGCGCGCCCGGCCGGTGCGGCACGCACGCGCCCTCCAGGCTGCGCAGCAGGGACAGCGACATGTCCGCTATCTCTGACGCGTGCCGTGTGCCTGGGGACAGGTGACTATGAGCACAACCAATGTACAGTCACGAGCAATGAAATAGAAACACTTAGTGAAATTCAAATGCGATTTTCTCCTATGGTATTGATTAATGTTTTGACCATCATAGTATTTTGGAAGCCATACTATTACGAAATAGGTCTCATCTCAAGCTATTATTTCAAGAAAAACTCGCGTTTGAATTTTACTAAGTGCTTATATGTCATTGCTCGTTACAGCTGCAATATGCAATGAGTTTATCTTTAATTGAAACTAAGGCACAATAAAATTCATCAAAGGAATAAGAAACATCTTAATAAAAGTCTGTGGTTTGAATGTGGATGGCGATTAGAAGGAGATCAAGGAAATGATTAATGTTCTGTAAAGGGTGTGAAGAACAACATAACAGTTATGCCAACTTCAAAATAGAATATCACCAGAACAGCCAGGATCCCTGAAGAGATAGGCAGAGCACACAGGGCACCCACATTTCGCTAGTTATCTTAATATCCCATGTGAAATTTGAAAATAGAAAACCCTGTAGTGTGGTTTTTGCAAAGAATTCACGGATCTGACCCTACTGATTACTCATAAATTGGTTATGACTCAATACTAATTAATTCTCTATACCTAGCACTGGGCAGTAAATCGCAAAAATTTATCTAAAGGATCTGTTGAACACTATTCTGAGAAGAAGCACCAGTCTTCATGACTTACCGTTTCTCTGTGGTAGACCCGACACGACCATGTACGCGTCGCCGATAGTCTCGACTTTGTAGACGTCGTAATGAGTAATCTTCTCATCGAACAACCTGGACAAACATTAGCGAAACGTTACTCATAAATGTATATTTACATAATTTCGCAGTTTGGAAGAGCAGTTCAAACTACAATTCATATGTTATCGTTTTCTAAATATGTAGATATTTCACGTATGATCATCATCTGCCTAGCCTTTCCCCACTATGTTAGGGTCGGCTTCCAGTCTAACTGGATGCAGCTGAATACCAGTATATTATATGGAGCGACTACCTATCTAACCTCCACAACCCAGTTAGTACTAGGTAATACGATATACCTTGGTGAGATTGGTTGTCAGACTTTTTTTGTATTACAAGTTACATAAGAATGGTAATTTACTTGTTATTATTTATTGAATATTTTCCTGTTGAATGTTACCTGCTCTAATTGACGCATGCTTGCGTACATGCTATTATTTAATTTATTGCGCGTCAATAATCCGCTCCCAATAAATAATATACTGATACTGAAGTTTTCCGGAAACTTTTCAGCATACACTTACAGTTTAAGGCTCTACTGAGGTAGGACAAAGACGAAGAAACTGGCGAACTATTGACATTTACCATCATAGAAACGAAAGGCAAACACAGATAGTAGAAAAAAATCTTAGAAAGAAACGCACTTCTGCTATAATTTTTTTTGTTAGCCTGAACTGTCCCTCTCTTTGTCCCTCATTCCTTCTATTTCTCTCGAGGTTGTGCGTCCTATCATAGTTATTTCAATTAATAGTATAATCATTAAGATCATATAAAAGGTATAATTATTGAAACCACTGAAAAGTTTGTATCCACTAACTCTACATATTACATTGTCTTATGACCGCAGCAATATAGGAAAGCTGCAAAATACCAACGCCAGTTATTTGTAAAAATATATAACATGGTATTTTGCTCGTCTTCTATTTGTATCTCAGAAAGACGTTTAAGGGGGAACATGAACTGCGATTCTCTATACAAATTTTGACGAGATCGACGTTTCGTATTCCATAAGTTTTTAACATGAAAGAAATTGAAAGGAAACTAGACATTCTCTTTCTTGAAAATTTGATGTCAAAAACAATTGAATCGGCTCAGTTTTCGAGGAGAAAAAAGGGGAATACGAAACCTCGATGTTGAATGTGTTTTTTTTTGTGATGTAATCGGTCTGAGGTGCAGCTGTCCCTACCGCACTCTACGGGGGCAACCTTCACGCAGCGCAACGGCAATAATTTCTTCAAATGTAACCTATTTTTCAAATTAGTCGCAGGCTCTGTCCCCTCTTAAAAATATTTTAAAACTTAACGCATTTATGGTTCTGGAGTTGTAAACGCAATAACGGATAGATAAAAACGTTGATCATACATTTTGTAAAGACTTTATTTTACTTGGTCGGTTTTGACATGTTTATATTATGTCATAGCATGTCCATTTAATCTAATTTGGCGAGTTTTATGCGCATTTCCAAAATTATTTAACCGGTCCGATAGCAGATTGCTTCGTGTTAAGAAACTTAACTTTATTTAGTGTCCTTGATAATTTTTATCTGGCAAAACAAAGTTACATAAGACATATTTTAGACAGGTGTACAGGTGATTGGTTTCGCAAAAATGTATTAGGCATAATTATTTTCTAAGTCATGCAATAAATGGTGAACCAAAATGTATTACATGCACAGTCGACCGCGTTTCGGTGGTAACACTTTGACCTTGAGCTGGCCTACCGTAGTACGGCGTACTTTATGCTTATGATTTGAAAAGCTACGGAAAAGCAAGTCTGAATATAAAGCAACTATTATTAGAATAAAAAGAACCTAGACAAAATGAAATTTCATCAGCAGTAATTATGACGGAAACGTCAAAAATGTATTGGACTGACATAAGCTCTCGAAAAATCTATCCTATTGAAAGTCGTTGGAGAAACATACGAAACGTTTAGAAAATGATTACTAGTCCAGGCTTAAATGTTTGATCAATAAACTATGCGAAGAAGAAGGCTACCAATACCGTGAACGTGATCTCCCTGGGTCTAAGTAACTTAGAAGAATGATCGACCCGGAAAGAAGAAGTTAAGTAGAATTAAGTCGCCTTTGATTAAACAATTAGCAAGATGGAACGTGGTTTAGCCAACGGACCTGTACAGCATATTGAGCATGTTTATCACCTCCATGGGAGTACTACTGGCCGATATGTTGGTGAACCCGACGATATCGCTGAAGAATATTGTGACGGCATCGAAGGCTTCGGCCGGCACCGCCTTTTGTGCTCGTAACCTCCTCAGAACTGGAAGAGGCAGCATTCTCGATAAAAGCAGATCACTCTTCTGCTTTTCTTGTACCAACTTCTGGGTGCTCTGCTCTATTGAGTTAGTGAACGTCTGAAACGAAAGAGAAAAAGGCTTTTAAGTTAGTTAAGTTGATATGAAAGGTTACCTCTTAGCTAAGGGAAACTTTCTACATAATACTCTTACGTATTCCATGAAATCATTGAACGTGTTGATTTGACTTTTGAAATACGTAGCTTTTCCTCTTAAGGCTACATCATCATCTGCCTAGCCTTTTCCCAACTATATTGGGGTCGGCTTCCAGTCTAACCGGATGCAGCTGAATACCAGTATTTTACATAGAGCGACTGCCTATCAGAATTCTGACCTCCACAACCCAGTTAGTACTGGGTAATACGATACCCCTTGGTAAGACTGGTTGTCAGACATTTTGGGCCACTGACTACCTAACGACTGTCCAAGATCTACAAATGACACCCGGGACCAACGGCTTTACGTGCTTTCCGAGGCACGGAGGAAACTCAGTATGTAATGGGTGGTCACCCATCCTCAGACCAACCTAGGCAAGCACGGCTTAACCTAAAGATCGACCCGAGCGGCTGTTATTATTAAGCCACGAGATCCTTCCTCCTTTTAAGGCTACGAACAGTTTAATAAAACGAAGGTAGGCTCCATAGATCTAACGAGTGGTTTTTAATTAATAACTTCACAGTTGACTTTGCTACAGCGATAACAAATTTTAAGGAAAATTTGCAGGCCCACGTGGCCTGGTACCTATTTACCGCAAAAGGAAAACATAACACATCACACATAATCACATTCCTTGCAGCGAAACTAAGGTAATGTCCTACTTACACTAGGCAAGTTATTGAAGTTGTAACAGCAAGATAGGGCTAGTAAACTAGTAACTCTGGCTGGGGCATTTAGAACTAGCTTCATTTCACGACAAGTAAGTAGTGAGAGAAGGAAAACTTTTGAGACCCCGCACCCATCACTAAACTGATTAAACTGCCCTGGATTGTGTAGTAGCCTCGTGTAGACGGTGAACCTAGTATTCAATAGGATCATTTTACTCCATGGACTAGAGTCACCGCAATGCTTGTTTAAAATTTACCATCGTCAAAACAGCTCTAGCTTGTGTAGAGTCAATAATATCCTGGGCACCTATCCTGTCTACATTTCCTACTAAAGCTGGGAAAACCTTCCCAGCTTTAAAAACTAGCTTCGTGTAACCCGAACAAACATGTTTATGTTCAACCAGCGAATCTTACTAAGCCACGGGACTTGTCATACTTTTAATATGCTGCCTGATTATTGTTTTTATGTATTTGTTTATATACACAGGACCGTAATTATTATTGACTCTATTGATTAATGGCTCCGTTAGCATGGAAACCTGTTTCCTTAAAGAGTCGCATGTATGTAGGTAGTTGTCGACTCTTACCTGTGACTCACTACTAGTACGGTACCTACATTATATTCCAATACAGTAAGTAGTATGAATCACTGCCCGTGAGGACGACCCATGATCATTATTGTTTATTTACGATTCGATATTACTAGATATCGTCTGCTTACGGGTAAAAAGTAATAAGTGGAGTTAGTGTCAATTCGAGTAAATGGCTTTTTAAAGTTTATGTTTTAATTTGATCTATTTCAAACTCTTTAATTAAAAAACTGTTAAAGCAAAATGTTGCACTAACTACCCTACTTTTAAGATTTACTCATTTACAATATTTGGTGTAAGTAAAAACTGTATAAAATTAAATTTAGATAGAAAGGGGGTCGCATTTAATATGTTTTACCTGTATTTAATCAACATGTTATATCTCTTGAATTCGTTGATTTTATAAGCTCATTTCAGTTTTGTATAATAGCTTATTGTCTTTTACACCAATTACTTGATCGGAAAGATGTTTTTTTACAAAATTCCCTAAAATATTGATACTTTTGATACATTTAACCTGTTTTACCTGTAGAGTTTTAGTGTAAGTATGTCACTTATTACGTACTAAATGAGCTTCATACAAAGTGAATTCAATGTCAATTCGTAAAGGATCCAAAATCGTTTTGGCAGAATATTAAGGCAAAACAAAAAAACACTAATAAGCACAGTATTATAAAAGATGGTCAAAATCTAACGGATGATGAGAGTGCTGGGCAGTTCGCAGACTTTTTTGAGTCTGTATACAGCAAGGAGCCACCCCAACTGGATGCGGGCGTGGCGGCGGCGGAAGTCGGCACGACCAATGCACGGGTGGATATTGAGACGCTGAGTCTTTCGGAAGTTCAGCATGCGCTTGGAAGTCTCAAGCCAAAACGTTTTTCTGGGCAAGACGGTATACCAGCGTTTCTGTTCCGAGACTGTGGGAGGGTACTGGCGGAACAATTACTTCACATTTTTAATACATGTTTAGAACAAGCGGCGTTCCCTCCTAGGTGGAAGATCAAGCGCGTTATTCCGGTCCCTAAAGGAAAATCTGGTCCGGATATCAGTAACTACAGACCGGTAGCTGTACTATCAACGCCTGCTAAAGTACTGGAGTCAGCTATTCAGCGCTCCGTGCAAGGACAAGTGCGCGCGCGTCTATCAGATGCGCAACATGGGTTCCGGCCGGGATGCAGCACTGCCACTAACCTGCTCAACTTTATGGTACAGGTGGTACCGTCAGTAGACTCTTAATAACAGGTAGATGCTGCGTACTTCGATTTTAAAAAGGCCTTCGATACGGTTGATAAGTTTGCGAAAATTGGATGTACACTGCCTCTGCTGCAGTTCTTCGCTAGTCGGGCTTCTCGAGTTTATTATAATGGTAAATAACTTACCGGAGGTCGTCAGACATGGGGCTTGTTCATTGTTTGCAGATGACCTGAAATTGCTTGCGGATTGTGAACGCCTGCAGGACGACATCAACTGAGTGGTTGAGTGGAGCATCGCCAACAAAATACATTTTAATGTAGCCAAATGCTCGGTGATGTCTTTCACTCGCGTCTGGACTCCTTTTTTTCAATAAAAGGTAGAGGATGCGCCGATGCAACGAGTGTCACAGGTACGAGACTTAGGGGTAATCTTCACTCAGGAACTAACCTTCCGTGAGCATATCAATAAGATATGTAAGAAGGCATACCGAAACCTAGGTTTCGTACTCAGGCAGGCTCAAAGGTTTGCATACATCACGACACTCAAGGTGTTGTATGACGCGCTAGTCAGGAGTTACCTTGAACATAGTGCAGTCATATGGGCTCCTCCTGAGGCGAAATATAGTGTCATGTTGGAACGGGTCCAAAATAAGTTCGCCAGACACTTGTATTTCAAGCTTTATGGGGTTTATCCATTTTACCCATTGATGTACCCTACACTATTTGTACTGGGTATGGTAGGGTACAACGCGTTAAAGGTGCGACGGGACTTTGCACTCGCAGCGTATGTAGTGAAGCTACTACGTGGCGGGGCGCATAACCCGGGAATGCTGCGGCACCTGGAACTTTGCGTGCCTGACAGGTTGTGTGGAGGCGGCGTCGGCCGCCCCTGCTAGCTGTGCCTGCAGCCAGAACCAACTTACTGGCGAGGATTCCTCTCACTAGAGCCATTTGTGTGGTGAACGAAGTTCACGAGAGGGTTGATTTATTGTGGTGCAACTTGGATGAATTCGCAAAAGCTGCATTATATACAATATGTTATTTCGACGTAGGTTAAGATTTAGAATAAAGTATGTAATTTTATAGGATGTAGATTAAGGATTTAGCATGTAAGGCCACTCTATCGCATTGGATCGCAGATCTGTAATGGTAGTTGTAGGTAAGATTTACGTAAATAAATAAATAAATTTTAGGTTTATTTATCATGGACACTAATCTTTTTCCGCTGGATTCTATAATTATCACAAAACAAAGCTTCTTACTAAACTATTAACGTATTTATGTATTATCTCTACGCGGAACACGTGGAGCACGCGCGTACGCAATGTGACAACTGCGATCGATAGCTCTCGTTCTTACTGGTAAAAAAGCATAAATGACAATTATTTTGTTTTTTCTGTAGAGACATTAGCAAACCAAGTAGAAGTATTTTAACTAGTAAAATGTAATAAATAACTTTAATATGGTTTTGTTGTTCAAACTATAAGGTTTATATAATAATAAATGCGTTTACGACCTTTTCTCAGAATAATTCTTACCATTTTACCATATAAATTATAAAATGTAAAAACCTTTAAACGTATTTATTGTTGTTTAACTGTATAAACTGAAACGGATTTAAGGCATAAGATTATTTATAATGTTATACTGCTATATTTTTTTCAAAATGTGAGAAGATATCACTTTTACAAATTCATTATCTCTGCAGCCATTGGACATTGCACTTATTCGGTTTTACCAGTAGATAGCGCGTAAAAAATTACATTTAACTGCATTTTTAACTCGATTTAGTAAAAAAATGCATTTATCTTGTTTTACCAGTAAGCAGACGATATGAGATGTCACAAAACTCACAAGTAGTCACAAAATAAATAAAAAAATACAATAACATTATCATCATAAATAAATTGACGGTAAATACATAGTACACAATACCACAAGTAATGGCCTATTGACGAGCAATATTCTTAAGGTTCTATCGCTTACGTTCATTATACATATTGTGACGTTTTTAGGGTTCCGCTGCCAAGTAGTAAAAACGGAACTGTGAAAAACAAATTTAGCTTTGCTGTTGAGTGTTGACCTATGAATGAGCGTTAAAAATATTATTAATTGTTTTGAGCTGGGCTCGCTGAAAGAAATAAATAACTTTTCATACAAAATGTACGAAGGCTATGTGTCGTGAATTACACTCAAGCGGCACGGCGCACGCTCTTTCGTTTCCTTATAAATTCCACGCCTGCGTTGCGCTTGCGCCGCGCCTTCACCTTACGCCGTTTCTGTATAATTCGCGCCTAAGGGTCCACATCTTTCGTTAAAGATGCCTCTCCACCTTTTATTTGGTCTCCCCTTTTTCCTTTTCCTGTCTCATTGCGTTAAACGTTTTGTCCTTTTGTCATTGTTCATCCTACAAATGGGTCCTCTGCCCAATGCCACTTGAGTTATCGTGTTCTTTTCCTTAAATCTATTATTTTTGTTTCCTATTTGATGTTCGTTTTAACCTCATCTGATAGTTTGAAACCAAGCATACATCATGGTCTATTGTCGAGCAACCTTCTTAAAGTTGTACGCTCACGATCTGGTTAACCCATTCGAGTCCACCCCCGTTTCATAGAACTCATGTGCCATCCCACCATACATATTGCAAGTGGACCCTCCAGGTGGGTCACTGGCATTACGTTTGCGCAAAAGTGAACCCACCTGGAGGGTTCTCGGCATTAGGTTTGAAACTAAGATTTAAAATCCTAAATGAGTGGTAAAATGGAGTTTTCAGGGGGTATTGTCGCTATATTTACTATCTGTAGGGGTATTTTCATGCCCTAGTGGGTTGGGAGACACGCAATAATAAAAAAAAAAAAAAAAAAAAGTAAAATAGCGCGCTCTGATCCCGCGACAGGGGTGTTCAACCTTTTGTGAGATTTTCACGCATTTTTTTTATTAATTCAAGTTACATAATCGCAAATATTGTTTATTTTCGAAGTTAATAAATAACATTTTAAAACTTTTGAATCATTACAAACGTTTTGCATTGCATTTATAAGTAGATTCTTTGACAGTTAGTTTTGTGTGAACCACCCTGTAAGTTTGTTATACTGGGTTAAATTAAATTAGCTAGCGATACTCCGCAGACGTGTTGGTTCAAACAAAAAATAGATTTGATGACGTTTTGTTGGTAGTAGTGGATTTATTTCAAAGTCAATTTAGATTTAAATCATAGATGTCGCCTCGCCGTACTTCGCGCGAAAAAGTGTTCACACTGAGATAAGCTTGCTTTTTTAAAACTTCACGGCGGATAGGTTTATAAACGCGATATACAATTTAAAATGTTGCATAAAAAACGACTTCCAAAAAAACGTAAAAAAGCGAATATTACCTTCGCAAGTCGGTGACTTTTGCTTGTTTCATTGACTTTTTGTCACCGACTTCCAAAATTAAAGTAATTTTCCACTCTTTTTGTGCATTTTTAATTTTAGGCTTTTGAGTTTGTATCTCATATAAATTCTTGTCGAGTACTAATTTTCCATTGTAACTAGAAGTTATTAGCAGATCATCCACATAAACGAAGAAGATAAAATAACCCATAAACTACCCAAGAAAAGTTAATAAAAATCAAATGGAGGTCCCATAGCGCAAGTTTCCTCTACCAATTAAAAAAATAATCACGTAAGTCGGATCAGTAACCACAGAGAAATCGGTGTACTTTAAAAAAGAAAAGATGACGCCGAATACATAACCTCCTTTGTAAGAAGTCGGTGAAACACAAACTGATTTTCCCATCTCATGCTACATTATTAGTATTAGTTGACCCCAAAAAATAATATAGTTTTTTAGTTTCACGGCTTTTAAGTTTCTCTAGGCAATTTAATTTAACCTTAAAAATTCTAAGCATTATTTATTTCAAATATCAAGTCTGTAGCGTTAGAAGTTTCTGAAATATGTATATAGCTGTGACAGATAAACGGGCAGGCAGATTAAGTCGCACCATAATAATTATTTGTGTTTAATAATTTTGATACCGAACCCTGAAAAGCCTCGACTTCGACTCATTCTCATGTCCTTAGGACATAATGTAAAAATAATATTTTTTAGAAAATATTTAAAATCGTGCGAACAGTTTTCCACCCCTGAAATAGGACCCACCAGGTGGGTTCTCGGCATCTAGGAAGAGGTCAAAAATTTATTGAAAATAAAAATGCTTGTAATTTGAAACCACGCCGTATTCTTATTAATCTTGTTAAAATACGCAACGGTTTTTATTTTTACATTATTTGATGATATATTCGCTAAGAAAAACCTACATTTAAAATGAGCCCACCAGGTGGGTTCCCGGCATCGCAAGTGCGACTTGAGTGAACCCACCAGGTGGGTTCCCGGCACTGAATGTGTTAAAGCACATTGTTTTTCATGATTATAATAATACTGTTTTAATTGGTGCGGTGGCTGAGCGATTCGCTGCTGCGCTGTGAGGCGCGGGTTCGATTCTCGCACAGAAAAAATATTTGTGTTGCCAACAGGTATTTGTTCCGGGTCTGGCTCTTAGTGTACGTGAGTTTAAATGTTTGTAAACGCACCCACAATACAGGAGAAACTACAAGTGTGGGGTTACAATTCAAAGTTAAAAAAAAACTCGAAATCAAAGACTCGTTACAGTATTTTTACATAACAAGAACAGACTGCCAGTTTGTCTCATAGATTCGATCATCCACGCACACATACAAAATTGTCTTTCAATTAAAGTAATCCTAATTTAAAGCCAAATAGCAATGCCAACCACTGCATTGATAACATCAATAATGTTCCTTTTTTTGTACTTAAGGCCATAACCTAAACAAAGAATATAAAATACAACTTTTTCAACACCTGTTACACTTGTATGATTCACATAGATTAAAAATAAAAACAATATCTTAATAATTGCTCAGGAAGGGAAAATTGCACAGATATAACCAAAGATCATATCATTAATTTGCACATCACGGACCATTCACAGTTGAGACGTAGAGTGAGAAAGTCGTGTTAACTTAATATGCATCGTTTGATAAATCTTGTCGTGTTGTGCGCGTGCGTCAGTGTGACCGTATCTCACGTGTTGAGTCATACTACTAACGACCTTGTTGATACAGCCTCTGGCCGAATCTCCGACACTGTCATTCAAGAACCGGACGTTAAATTCAGTTCATTAGATGTTATTTTTGAGTATATTGTAACTACAAGTTCAAATACTGTTGTGAGTGTAAACAGGTATAGAAGACATGTTATTTACTCCGATAATTGTCCTCGAAATCAAGTTAGACTGTCAGACAGGTGTTTTACGTGTGCAGAGTAAGTGTTTTTTTATTTATAATTGTTTCGTGTCTTCTTTCAATTTTTGACATTACTAAGGTCATCATTAACATTGAAAACGGGATATTTACCATGTTTATTTTGTTTTTTTTTTGTTTTGAGTTACCGATATTCCGGCGCTGTTGCAAGAACCATGATTAGGAATAAACATGATAAATATCCCGTTTTCAGTGTTAATGATAATGTAAGTGACCATGTCATGTCATTCCTAAGGTTGTCTGGCAGAAAATCTATTGAGTGATAAGACGCCAATATACGTTTCTATTTTTTGTTTGTGTCAGGTACAATAATTAATAAGCATAAATAATTATGTATTGCATTGTACCTACTTATTCTTCAAAGATTTTAGTTGATGACGGTACTAATAGCGGTGCTATTATTATTATTAATGATAAAGGAAAACAATGTCAGTTTATTGTTTCTTACGTTGTTTTTATCGAAGAGCAAACACCACCAAGTCTTGTGATAATTTTGAAAGTTTTCACTCAGAATTGAATTTTAATAGCGACAACGTAGGTACCTTTTTCACTTGAGTTCGTTCTTGCACGACCATTTTGCCGTTGACCTTTCATTGATTAATTTGGAAACTAGTACACCCTTCTAAAAACTGTTTATTTTCCGCCGAACTTTTTCTCGTTCTGAGGTAGCCTATGCAAGGGCACGCCACCATAGTGGCGATAAGTCCCTTCTTTGAGTAGTGGCTGGAGAGGCACCACGGCGCCCTCACCTTGCGGCTGACGCAGGTCCTTACCGGACACGGTTGTTTCGGGAGATAACCGCACCGAATCGGGCGGGAGGAAAAGCTCAGGTGTTACTATTATGAGGATCGCCTGGAGGACACGGTGGAGCACACCGTGGAGGTCTGCTCGGCTTGGGCCGAGGACCGCCGTGTCCTCGTAGCGGCGATCGGCGGCGGCGACCTCCCGCGTGATCCGGAGAGAGGGAATGAGAAGCCGTCACCTCCTTTGCGAAGCTGTCATGCTATGAATGCGATGAAGGAGGTGGTCGAACGTGAGAGGGAGAGAACCTCACGTCCCAGCCGCCGCTGGAGTCTTCCCGGGCGATGGTGCCAACGTAGTGGCTCCCGGCCACCGAAGGCGCGGGCCTATGGTCGGTGAGTAATGGGCTAGCCCGCATCCATCCGTCTTATGACGACAGGCCGTGTCGACGGCGCGTTCCTGTTCCACGAACAGCTCATAGAGACGTCAGCAAAATGGAAGGGGTCCGCAAGGGCCGATGCCGCCTGGGGCTGCGGGATTGTTCGAAAGAAATACTCCGCAGTATTTCTTCCCTGGAACACAAAGGGCAAAGAAGGAACATGGATGGGTTTTAGTCAGTTCAAGTCTGACACTCCCTTCCGCTCTGCCCAGAGCGGCATTTAATTATTTCCAAACGGAAAAAATAGCCTAAGCACGTGAATCATACACACTACTAATTACTGTACCTATAACTTTCAATGAGTCAACGGTCATCAAACAAATAGGATGTATGGATTGTTCGCTACTGTTTTACAACGACTACGGTCAGTCACGCTTTGCACCGAGCATCTTCTAATGGTTTGTATCCTGTGTATCTGTTTGTTTTCACAAAACACCAATGGAAAAGAAAATATCACTGCAACCAAAGTTTTAAATAGATAGATTTGCTCTCAGAATACGACTGTATTGTCATTTCTATATTGTATAAACTAATGTCCCGCGAGAAGTGTCGATACTGAAAAAAGTGAGCTCACACGTTAAGTACACATACAGAGTGTAAACGGACCTATCACGAAGCCGTCAACCAAGCATTATGTACATCAAACTAAGTAACTTTACGCAAAAATTATTGCTGGGGAACGATTTTTTTTTTGGGGTGAAATATCACGTTTTACGGTAGAACTCAATCAAACGCACTCAAAACATTGTGTAGATGGATGGATTGAATAGTACGGGGGTCGTGGCGGTGTTTAAAGAAAAAAATCTTACATTAAAAACATGTATTTAAAAAAAAACTTGTAAAAATGTTGGAACTTTGATATTGGGGAATATCTCCGTAACTAGAAGATTCCCAGGTATGGTCTAGAACAAAAATATCGCAGTGACGAGGAGAACAAGTGCCTATCGGCTTCGCTAAGGGTCTTTTTACATCCTTGATGAGGTTATACGGCAGAAAAGCTGACAACGCACCGGTATGAACGTATCTGCTGAACACAGACGACCTTTTCGACCTTTTCGTTCGTCTCCCAAATCAAGCATGTGTGTAGAGTTAGTAATCTGTAAGATCACGCATCGTTAGAAGCCATCTTTAGCAATGAAAACAATAATGACGTATCATTATCCGAATTGTACACAAGATTGTCATACGAATGCGAAACACTTTGTAATTAACGTAAGATGCGCCGTGTCTTGGCGACGGTAAACTTATGCATGAAAATTACAGAAATGAAGAATAATTTACTGTTTTTCAATGGATGCGGTCAATGATTCACTCATAAGAACGAGGATACTATACTTTTCTCTCGTGTTAGTCATCTTGTGGTTAAGGTTATTTTTAAAATAATAAGTGTATTTATAACTTCTTCTTCGTATCGCTGGCTGTCGATATTCTATTTTATTAACCGACTTCTAAAAAGGAGGAGAGGTTCTCAATTCGTCAGAATCTTTTTTTTATGTATGTTCACCGATTACTCGAAGAAGCCTGAGCCGATTTGGTAAATTCTTTTTTGTTTGAAAGAATATACTCCCAAATTGGTCCCATAGAAATATTGTCATGATCTGATCATGAACTTCGGAGATATGGAACGGAACTCTTCAATAATAGACAGCAAATCTGTCGTGATTACTGCAATCGCTTGGATGTTTATCTATACATATAAAATTCAAAGTCCTGACTGACTGACTGACTGACTGACTGACTGACTGACTGACTGAGATATCAACGCACAGCCCAAACCGCTGGTCCTAGAGACATGAAATTTGGATGGTGTATTCTTTGTGAAGGGTAGGTATCCACTAAGAAAGGGTTTTTCGAAATTTCACCCCTAAGAGGGTGAAATGGGGTGTTGAATTTTCTATGAAACTTTTTATTCTCGCAGTCGATTGACTTGACAATTTGTGTACATACTATTCAGATAAAATTATGAGATACGTGTATCACAGTTTTTCCAAAATCATCCCCCAATTTAAAAATTCAATGTCGTGATTGGCTGACTGATATATCAACGCAAAGCCCAATCCGCTGGTTCTAGAGACATGAAATTTGGAGGGTGCATTCTTTATGAAGAGTAAGTATCCACTAAGAAACAGTTTTTTTTTTAAATTCCACCCCTCAGAGGGTGAAATGGGGTGTTGAATATTCTGTGAAACTTTTTATTCTCTGAGTCGACTGACTTGAAAATTTGTATACATACTTTTCAAATTAAAATTATAAGATACCTGTATCACAGTTTTTTTCAAAATCAAAATCATCCCCCAACACAGTCAAATAGGGCTTCGAAGCTCACGTAGACGGTCGCATGGCGCGTAGTGTTGCGCGGGGCGTAAACTATTAAGTAAGCAGGTAGGATTTTTCTGAGGTAGACGTCTGTAAATATGGTTTATTCCACAGATGGCTCGTGATACGCGACATTGATATTAAATATTATAAAAGTTGAATGTCTATAAATAGATTCCTAATTAATCATTTGATTGTTGTCACCGGTGTCCAATCTCAAACCAAGGTATCATATTTCACGTTCAAATGTAATTTAATTGATATTACTGTGAACGAAGATGTGATGTTTGCAAGTTATAAGCAAGTACATGTAAATCTATGTATGTACTATACACACATAGATTACTTATTATCCCAGAAGTAAGATCCCGTGGGCAATTCCCGAACTCCACGCGGGCGAAGCCGCGGGCATAAGCTAGTTGTTTACAAAACATCATAACATAACATCTCGCTTGTATGCTCTGACGGGGTATGCAGAGTGTACAGTACACCCAGATTTTGAAAGTTGGGTATGTTAAGTTCCATTTGACTGGGGATAAGCCTATTACCATGAAATGTATTGTTAACAATGTAAAATAAATGCATTATTACAACTAAAAATGAAAACAAAAATTTTTTTTTGCAAAAAATAAAACCGACTTCAAAAACAAAATAAAAAATGAAAATAATTTTAGCTTCAGAAGTCGGTGACAAGAAAAACTAAATAAATATATATAAACAAACAAAAGTCACCGATTTCTGAAGCTAAAATTATTCTATTTTTTATTTTGTTTTTGAAGTCGGTTTTATTTTTTAGCTTATACTGCGCCACTTCCACGGCTTAGTCGGTGGCAGCGCAGAGGTCAGGTTTTGGGGCTCAGTAAATATCCTGCCCATATTTCATATGTCGGTGTATCATTTTTACCTGCATCTGCATATTTTAATATTGAATATATCACCGGTATCCTCCATACGCCTAAACACTGCGGTAGGAGTGATATAAATTTTAATTTTAATGGGCCGGCAATTGTGATTTGTAAAACGCTATGAACATCAAATTATTTAACTACTAGCGGCCCATCCCGGCTTTGCACGGGTGAACATTTATTTTTTAAACATTTTGGGATAAAATATAGCCTATGTTACTCTACTAGCGGCCCATCCCGGCTTTGCACGGGTGAACATTTATTTTTTAAACATTTTGGGATAAAATATAGCCTATGTTACTCTACTAGCGGCCCATCCCGGCTTTGCACGGGTGAACATTTATTTTTTAAACATTTTGGGATAAAATATAGCCTATGTTACTCAAGGATAATGCAGCTTTGTAATGGCGAAAAAAATTTTGAAATCGGCACAGTAGTTTTTGAGTTTATTTATTACAAACATTCACACACACAAAAATACTAATCTTTCCTCTTTATAATATTAAGTAAGATAACAAATATTTTCAAGATCAATGTTCCATGCTGCAGTATGATACGACTATAATTTATTCTTTCACTTTTCTCTTTAGATATCACCGTCTAAAGTGACAGTAGATAACGTTTTCATATTTACGAGGCATTTGCAAATGTTTTCGTAAGTTTTAACTTTTCAAAAGATAAAGTTGTTTGCGTATTTCAAAGTGAAGATATCCTTGTTTTCTAGTAAAAGTGTACCTAATGTTTGTGACGTTTTATTCTCATTCATGGTTATCGTGATTTCGCCAAGAATGCGAATAAAATATAGCTTAACTATAGTTCAGGTTTTGTAACAGTTGACACAATGTGGCCAGCTACAAAAATTGGGTTCGTGGGTTTAAACTTTAATAAACCTTTAACGTTTAGAGAGCGCTGGACTGAAAAAAATTAAAAGTGGTAGTCATACTTTAGTGTCGTCGTGGTTACCAACTCAGTGATTAGCTGCTAGTACGAGTCTCTCTCGAGCAATTCAAGTTTTTAAATTAGTTTGTTTTTATTTGCAGGTACGAAAGAATCACGGAAGAAGATTGCCCTCTCAAACAATGACAACACGCCACGACCTCGTAGCAGCCATATCTACAAACTATGATGTTACTTGGAGAAAAAATATCAAAACTGGACTATCTTAATTTACCAGAAAACTTTGTATCGTCTCTTGTGGTTCATGTAGGCCAAATATTTCGTGAACGGGTATATAGAACATTAAATATTTATTTATTGTTGATTTCTGTCACTTTTCTGAAAGACTCGATGGACGCGCGGCCGCACGCGGTGCCGTGCGACGTCACGCGGCCCGAGTCTTTCAAACAATACTATGCATTTCCTAATGGAGATAAAGCATAAATTGACTAGACAGTGAAACTGCGCTGCCGACCGCTGTGCTGACTTCGATGTGAATTGACCCTTAATCAGCGTTCACGATGATGGAAAAGTCAAAAATGTATAAAGTTTTTCTAGAAACAATGGGTATAAAAGTACCGTTAACGAAGCCAAAATGCTCTTGTCTCCCAATCATTGCAATCATTTCTTTTGTTTTGGACCATAGCTGTGAACCTTCTAGTAACGGACATATTGGGAGTCAAAGTTCCAACTTTTTCATAAGTTTGTTTTTTAATTAATTTAAGTTTTTAATGTTATAACTTTACTTTAAATACCCGTGTACTAGTCAATGCAAACATAAGCACAATGTTTTGAGTGCGTAACATAGAATCCTACTGTAAAACGTGATTTTTCACCCCAAAATAAAATGTCGTTTCCCAGCAACAATTTTTCCCAAAAGTTACTTAACTTGATGAACAGAATGAGCCTTTCGTAAAGAGCTTTGAAATCGATTGCTACTTGTCCTTTCTTAATTTAGATACTTATGTACTAAAGTTACATAAATTCAGTGAGAACAGCTGTTTTATAACTTACTGCAATTCAGTACACACATGTAATAAAAACACATAGCAGATCAACAAACAAATTAAAGGACTGATTTGAATTAAATTGTTTTGTTTTATTCATTTTATCAATTTTCTAACATATAAGCAATTTGAAAAACATAGGTAACCTATGCCAGTATCTATGGTTGATGAGGTATAATCATAAATGTGATAAGGTCAGGTTATTGGGTTTTTCATCAGGAATAGCTCAGAAGCGGCCACGGAGTCTATTGTCATCAACTGGGCACAAATCCACAACTCCGCGGCTGTTGAGAAACTCCTGATAGGAACCAATTAGACCAACGAGTCAGTCATAACATAACATTTTTTTTTTTGTTGAACAATTTATTTTCAGGAATTTATTCAGTAACTTATCATGCGGACAAATGCACTTATTATAATTATTGTAATAATAATCAGGCTTATATTAGTTATTCAATAAGGACAAATAGTTCGCTAATGTATTGCTGTTCCACCATTCTGCAGTGGCTTACCACTGTAGAACGGTGGAACACGGCCACTTATGGCCGCGTACCTATTTCGATCATCGCCTGATTTCCCCGCTGAAGAATGAAAACAATTAAAAACATCTTTGACAAAATTTGACACTAACGACTGCAGGAAGGTATGCCAGAGTAAAAAGCTTCATGGAGGCTTTTTTCAGGCCCTGCATGGAACCGATATAGACCTATCTATCCGTAGCCTGGCTTCGTTCCAGGGACATCTTCATCATGACGAATAACTACCGGAGATTTATTGTGAAAGACGGCACGGTTGACATAATATGTCGGGTATGCCACCGTCCAGGTGAATCAATCCATCACATTATCTCCTGGTGTTCGTCTGGCTAACGGAGAGTACTGGCATAGACACAACCTTGTAGCCAGGACTATCCATCAGAAACTCAAATACAGCCTTGTGGAATTGGAAGTGCCGTACTATAGGTATGTGCCCAATCCATCAAGGACAGGACTATTGTAGCCAATAAGCCTGATACAGTGGTGGTGGAGAGATTAAGGCGAGAAAGATAAGCAAATCAAGTATCTTCACTTGACTCGCGAAATGTGGGATGTGGACTCAGCAATCATTGTCCTGATAATCGTATCAGCCAATTGCTTAATTGCCAAGCATTTGAATTTTATAAAAAACTAGCGGCCCGTCCCGGCTTCGCACGGGTGGACATTTATTTTCCCCTAACCCCCCCCCCCTATTTTTTTCTAGTAATAAATATAGCCTATGTTACTCAGGGATACTGTAGCATTCTAATGGTGAAAGAATTTTTGAAATCGGCACAGTAGTTTGTAGTCCAAAAAAATCAAGATAAAAAATGGTTGTTGTGCCTCACTCGACATAGATAGGTATAGTGTGTCGCGGACTTTTTTGTAGATATTTATAAGATCTACAATTAATTAGAACATTTTATGGTTCTATCTTGTATAGTTTAGGCAGCGTACGCAAAATAAGTAACTTTTCTGGTTGATTTTTTACACCTTGTGTCCGAAAAACCCAAATATCTTACGAAACCCTATTTTTTTCCAAAATAAAATTTAGCCTATGTTACTCGTGGATAATGTAGCTTTCGAATGGTGAAAGAATTTTTAAAATCGGTCCAGTAGTTTTTGAGCCTATTCATTACAATCAAACAAACAAACAAACAAAGTTTTCCTCTTTATAATATTAGTGTAGATGTAGATAAAAATAACAAGTTTAGTAAGTTCATTAATAAGGTTTATTTTCCATACTTCGTTACAGGGGGGTATCTAAACATCAACTTTAGAAACCGTTATCCAACTACAGTATAAAACAACAACGCCTTTTTTGTAAGTCGGTATAACAATTTAGATCTTCTGAATTACACAATGGATTTTGATGTGGGCTTCACAATTATTTAGAGGATGTATACCGGAACGTTGTTTACAATGGTTATCAAAGCGAAAGGGCCTATTCAGACTACCAAACTGAAAAACTTTCTTCATTGAACTAAATCCTAATCACGAAAAAATAATCAGTTGCCCAGAACTTTTGGGTCGAATATTGTATGGGACAGCTGACTGATAATTTTTTTCGCGATTAGGATGTTGGTGTCACGGAGGCTGTTGTTTATTTTGATGATCTGTACTCACACTTTAATATGATCACATCTTTCAGATACATGCTGTATAAATAATTAATTAATATTTGTAAATTAGAATTATCGATGTTTTGGTATGTCGACATTGCACCCGTGCGAAGCAGAGTCGCTTGTTACTCACAAACATGGGCTGGATGGCAAGGTAGGGATCTAGTTAGCAGAGCTTCTATGTGCAGTTGATGTTTATTTTCTTCTTAATCACATACGGGACACTTGTCATTTCCAGTGAGATCAATATACCTAAAATAGTGAAAATAAAAGAACTTAGAAAATGTTAGTTTGAAGAAGTGTTAAAATCTTTACTAATATTATAAAGCTGAACAGTTTGTTTGGTTGAACGCGCTAATCTCAAGAACTATTGGTTCGAATTGAAAAATTATTTTAGTGTTGGATAGCCCATTTATCGAGGAAGGCTAAAGGCTATATAACACTACGCTATGACTAAAAGAAGCGGAGCATCAGTGAAAAATGTTGCAAAAACAAGTAAAATTGTTTTTTTTTTAGTCATTTCACGCGGATGAAAGTCGCGGGGAACAGCTAGTATATATATATTAATGGCGTTTTTATTACCCTTATACGTATCTTCCTATTTTAGTTAGAAATCGTTTCGTGCTTATTGTATTACTTAGTTATCTATTTTTTTCTAGTCCATGTCTGATTAGTACTTAGCAAAACTGTACAAGAAATGGCAGCGAGATTTTTCATTTCTGGCAACCAAACAAATACACTGAGATTGTTCCTTTTTTTTCAGTGAAGTAATATGATAAAAAGATTTTGAATACTAATTTACAGTATTTTTTTTAAACTAATGAAAAATTAATAACATTTCCAATTGAAAAAAAAAATGTTGACGTCTTTTTGACACAATTTTACTTGATATAATTTGAATTATAAATTACAGATCTTTTACTCACTCACATGCAACTTCTGTAGGGGTTATCAGGTAAGTAAGCTTGGATGTAAGAGGACCCTGAAATTGCTCATTCGATTTCAAAAAGTATTTCACAGATAGAAAGCATTGATTGATAGTATTGCCAATTAAAATAGAATATGATTTATGTTAACAAAGAAACTACACGCGGACGAAATTGTGCACACAATCTTCAAGGAAAACAAATCATACTCACTCTTCACAGGTCTTGCATCGTCCAAACAAATAAACAAGATCTTCTGCGCACGGGCATCGTGAACTTATAACGTACTGTTTCTTAGCTCGGTTATTAGCTGAAGTATCTGGTCGCTCGGATGCTGAGTTGTCAAGTGGTTGCGCCAAACAAAAGGTGGTGAGCAACGTGACGATAACCACAAAAATAAGAGTGATATGTAGCCTCATGGTGGCAGGCGCTGTCGTGTTTGCTACTCGACTGCTGTGAACGGAATGCACTTCCTCTTAACTTTTATTATTGATTAAATAATTATTCTGGAATACCTAAATTGTTCCATATCAGGATAATGTTATACTATAGGTACGTAAATGGATATTGTTGTATTTTTAGAGAAAAAGCTGTGAACGGAATGCACTTCCTCTTAACTTTTGTTATTGATTAAATTATTATTCTGGAATACCTAAATTGTTCCATATTAGGATAATGTTATACTATAGGTACGTAAATGGATATTGTTGTTTTTTTAGAGAAAAAGCTGTGAACGGAATGCACTTCCTCTTAACTTTTGTTATTGATTAAATTATTATTCTGGAATACCTAAATTGTTCCATATCAGGATAATGTTATACTATAGGTACGTAAATGGATATTGTTGTTTTTTTAGAGAAAAAGCTGTGAACGGAATGCACTTCCTCTTAACTTTTATTATTGATTAAATTATTATTTTGGAATACATAAATAAATTGTTCCATATCAGGATAATGTTATACTATAGGTACGTAAATGGATATTGTTGTTTTTTTAGAGAAAAAGCTGTGAACGGAATGCACTTCCTCTTAACTTTTGTTATTGATTAAATTATTATTCTGGAATACCTAAATTGTTCCATATCAGGATAATGTTATACTATAGGTACGTAAATGGATACTGTCGTTTTTTTAGAGAACAACCTCTTATCAAGTGCCTCATTAACAGTTTTGAACTGAGTTTTACCGCCATGATAGTAGTTATTTGTTTTGTTTGTTATGCAATATAATTAATTTATTTAGTGGTGTAAATTCAGATAAAAATAATTCATTCAGTTCCGTACCCGAAGGGTAATCAAAGGGACAGACAGCGGAGGTTTAGTAATACTAAACCTCCGCTGTCTGTCCCTGCGTCCGTCCCTCCGTCTGTCTGTCAGCGGGCTATATCTAATGATCCGTAATAAGTAGACAGTTGGAATTTTCACAGGATGTGTATGTAACAAATAATCAAATTAAATTAATAATTATAGGGGCTCCCCTACTAAGATGGTACGGAACACTTAATGCGCGAGTCCGTTTCGCACTTGGCCGGGTTTTTCGTTTGTTTATTATCAATATAGAGACATTTATTCGTCGGAAATGGTACAAACAAAGTTGTTAGATTAGGTAATAAAACTAGTTGAAGACATACACATCGCCTGCTGAGAGCGGCATATGAATATTTATACTAGGTGATTACATAATAATAGCTCTAAAGGGTGTAAATAGACCCTTAACGAAGCCGAAAGGCACTTGTTCTCCCCGTCATTGCGATCATTTTTTTGTTCTAGGCCATACCTGGGAACCTTCTAGTTACGGAGATATTGGGGGTCAAACTTCCAACTTTTTCACAAGTTTTTTTTTAAATACATGTTTCTAACGTAAGATTTTTACTTCAAACACCTACACGACCCCCGTACTATTCAATCCATCCATCAGCACAATGTTTTGAGTGCGTTACATTGAGTTTTACCGCAAAACGTGATTTTTCACCCCAAAAAAAAAAGTCGTTTCCCAGCAATATTTTTTGTGTAAAGTTACTTAGTTTGATGTACAGAATGCTTGGTTGACGGCTTAGTGAAGGGTCTGTTTACACCCCGTATGTTATAATAGTGAAATGCGAAAATTTCAGGCAAAATTAAATTCTAGACAATGCATGACACATTAAACAGGGTGTAAAGGACACCGAAGAAAACTTCTTTTAAATCTGCTGTTCCATACATTTTGACGTGTATTGCAGTTTTGTAGGAAACAGCAGATTTTTTTTTTAAATTACCGATGAAATATGCGGAGTGCATAATGATGTACTGAATACGTGGTAAGTTTTTGTGGGTCGGTGACCCTTCCACCCTGTATTTTTTTGGGATATGATTCCTAGAGCCTACATAACGCTGCCGAAATAAAGTGGAAATTTTCACAAAAAGAGAGAAGCTTTTGTTGCAGTGGATGAATGAAGCTGTGGCTGTTGATCACCTTTTCTATCTGTCTCTTTCTCCATAGCATATTCTGTGGAAGAATCAGTTCCATTAAGGTTCCACACCTAAAATATAATAAAAGATAACAATCAGTAAATGTTTCAGTGATCGACATGGTGTAACGGTGAGTGTTTAATTAAGACATAAACAAATTACATAAAATAAAATTGTTACTTGAAAGCTGAGGACATAAAATGCATTGTATGATATATAATATATAGAGGAATAGGTAATTCGGTGCATTCCTTGAAATGGGTGCTTGAACTAGGGAATTAGCAATCATTTTGATCCTGATAACTTGGGGACCAAACTGGGTTGATTTGGAAAAATCCAACTTTAAAAGCTTTTTTTGTAAAATATATAATTGTATAAAAAACAAATTAAAAAAAAGTAATAATAAATATATTATTTCACTTCGTTATTCGCTTGTTTGCGAGAAAACCATTTCTTTCCACACTTGTAGGGAAAGTATAATAATTATAGTGTCTCTTGGCTCTTACTTTATAAGTAATTACTGGTTGATCTGGTGGACATACTGGACAAGAGTCTTTCGCCCCTGTGAGATTCAAGTACCTAAAATATGGTAAAAATACAGGTTGTAAGAAAATTCTGCGTTGAACGTTAAAAGAGTTTGATTTTTATTTAATCAATGCTTTATTAATAAAGATGCAAAAGTAACTCTCCCATTATGTAAAATCAAGTATCTGTTACATTTTCACGTCTAAACGGCTGACCGGATTTTTTAATTATTTTCACAAATATGACATTACTCTTTAACTGCACGCAAAATATGCACTTTGACGTGGAGTTGCCCGTTATAAAATACAATACAATACATGACATGACACCCTTTAATATAATTTACCATTGACATGCATGAAAAAAATTAATTATAATTGATTAATTATTTATGAATATAATTTAATTGTCATGATTTACTTGAACTTGACTTAATTGTATTGTATGAATTCAGATTTATTACTAAAAAACTAATATATTTGTACACCAATTTCATTGGTAGGACATAGAGGTCGACTAAAATGTATACATAAGACCTTTATTGTAATACCAGAGTTCACAAATAAAGATTGATTGATTGATTGATTGAAAGATCGGGATCGGGATAAAAAGTGTACTTTTTATCCCGGTGCAATAGTTTCTGATTTCCTAGTGGATCAAGCTGCATAGATTCATACCTGACGCATCACCTACTTTTTGCAGCCAAATGGGCGAATCTTGTATTGACGTTACACTTTCTAGTGCAGACGTACGCTTGGATAGGTGAGCATCGACTGATCGTGTACTCAGAAATATAAATCAGAAACTATTGCACCGGGATAAAAAGTACACTTTTTATCCCGGTGCAATAGTTTCTGATTTCCTAGTGGGTCAAGCTGCGGTAAAAAGTTATTAGAAAATAAATTACTTACGTAAGTTTCACACCCTTTATAGTAAACGCATTTAGTCCGCAGCCAAAATACATGTCTTGCGCACCGAATGGGAGTATGAGTGCTTGTCTCCTGTCCCTTACATGATGTGATGTTTCTGTTTGATCAGCTGCTGAAGTGCCAGCAGGTTGCGTCAAACTCAACGCAGCAAACAACGCGACTAATACGATAAACGTGACGAAGATATTCATGGCGCCAGTGACAAGTGCAATCGTGTTCACAACCGTATCTAACTGACGATCAGAATGCACTACATACAATTTTATTATTGTTACCAACTTATATACTCTACAGGGGACGTACGTCGGTTAAGATTAAACACACAGGTAAATCTCGCGACAAGGTAAGCAATGTAATGTAAAGGTTCGGTCTACGGATTCCGAACGACGCGCGAAGTTGCGCTGTTGAAGAGTTCAGTGCTGAAATGAACCTATAGATTCATAGTACCCCTGACGCACCACCTACTTTTTGCAGCCAAATGGGCGAATCTTGTATTGACGTTACACTTTCTAGTGCAGACGTACGCTTGGATAGGTGGCGTGTCCTACCAGACGCGTCTTGTAATGAGCATCGACTGATCGTGTACGGATTTGTTCCGATCTTTACTCACAAGGTACGTCACATATCACTGACAATTTTAGGTATAAATGTCAACTCAGGGCAGTGAGTTTTACATCGTGGAAGGGTTCGGACGTTTAGGCTAGTTGAGCTAAATCAAGGTGGTCGGTGTAAAACGGTTAAAGAGCTAGGACGTCCTAGGTTAGGCTCGTGAAGTTAGCGTAATTTTGGTACCAAGACGGACATGACGTATGTTGACTTTTATTTAACTCAGCACAAATGGAAGTCAGAACCGTAATATTAGCATTCCATTACAATAAACTATATTGTTCTGTGGTGAAGGCAGTACCATAATATTCACGATTTGACTAAAACAAATTATATAATACAGTAATTTATAATACTTGTGGTACAAATCAACCAAACGCTGCTGATGAATACTGCTTCCTGTGAAGATCTAGCTCAGAAACATTGCGTAGAGATTGTTGGCGCACATTTCTGGTAGCGGAGGTAGGCTTCATTTAGTATTCTAAACTTATTTCATAGCTACGTTCTAAGGAACGCTAGGGACTGTGTCTCGTTAAAACTAACCCTGGCCATTGGTAGGCCTATACTGAATCGACACTATTTAGCGAGACACACAACCACGACATGGGGCAGAGTAAAGAAATGTAAAATGACGATAGAATAACCACTTCGGCGTCCTACAATAACAATCGCAATATGTTGTGCTACAGACCGAGTCTACGGTGCGCTTGTGCAAATTGTGTAATTGGGGTAGACGGCCGTAAGGGTGTTATTAACAAGAGTACGCGTGTAAGTGGAAATACTGAAAACTTGTCTTCCTCAAAGGCAGCTGGCCTCACAACCCACCGTCATAGGAATGGGAAAGACATGTAGATAGTGCTTAGGGAACGTGATCTGTTAGAGTTCGTAGCAGAGTCCTTATTAAGAGTATGCACTTAGGTCTAACAGTACACGAACCGGAGCAAACGTTGTAAAATGGTTCCTTGTTGCGAACATTTTGGTGTCCTTTCGTCTTGTTAGAGTCACACTTAATTATTGATTTGGTTTTTATGTTTTGATATTATTCATGTGAATTACAATATTAACTTCACCTTGTATCCTCCCCTGTCCCCTAGCTTTCAAAGTCGAGACAGGGCTACCCTGAATGGGAAATTCAGTCTTCTTAGTCGGTGGAAAGGCGACCAGTCTGGGACGAACCTTACAGGTGCCGTGCGGTATTGGTGGGGCGCGGCCCTTTCCCCTTCGGGGGAAACCGACCTTAATACTAATATTTAAATGATTTAGGAAAAACGAAAATTTTATCAGCCTAGGGTAATTTAGGAACAGACACAATGGCAAGTCCTCAGGGCTCGGTTATCATTCCGTTTTATGATAACAGGACACATTCACGACTTAAACCGACGAGATTGAACCGTGCGTTCAAGTGTGTTTGCCATACCTATTATTTGAATAAAATAAAAGAACTCACAACTGGAATCATTAATGATAATATTTTTCCGTGGTGCTGGGCAACTGGGCTTATCCGAGTTGAAAACGTCCCTTTGTGCCTTGTTTTGTTCTGTATCCTGCTGATATATGGAGGGAAGTGGAAATTATGTTTTTCCTACTCCTCCGCTATTTTTTTTTATTAATTTCTTTGCGGGATCCAAGACAGTTAAATTGTTTCTCTGAGATTTCGTCGAGCTTCATTGTCTCCGCGCTTTTCTGGTAGTCGCCACTGTTGATTCTGGCTTTCAGGAGTTGCAATGGTTTGGTAAGATCGGGTTTATCTTCAGGTCAGGTCTTCAGCCACGCTTGCCTAAGTTAGTCCGGGACCGTGATCACCCCATTACATACCGAGTTTCTTCTGCGCTTCGGAAAGTACGTTAAGCCGTTGGACCTGGCTGACTTTAGTAGATTTTTGACAGTCGTTACAAGTAGTCAGTGGCCCGCAAACAATCTTACAAAAGGGTATTATATTACCCAGTACTAACTGGGGAGGTCAGATAGGCAGTCGTCCCATGTAAAATATAGGTTTTCGGCTGCATCCAGTTAGACTACAAGCCGATCCCAACAAAGTTGGGAAAAGGCTAGGCAGATAATGAATTGTATAATGTAATAATTGATGGGTTTGATTTAATTTAAACTTTTATTTTTATTTTTTGAGCATTTAAATAAAAGCTTGTTTATAAAATTATTTTTTATTGTTGTGTTGAAAATATGCTTAGAACTGGGTGTTTGTGGCATCCATGGGCAGGAAAAGACGATGTAAAATTACCCATATTTTACATCGGCTTCTAGGGACAGAAATACGGGGTGTAAACAGACCCTTCACGAAGCCGTCAACCAAGCATTCTGTACATCAAACTAAGTAACTTTAAGCAAAAATTTTTGCTGGGAAACGACTTTTTTTTGGGGTGAAAAATCACGTTTTACAGTAGGTAATGCAGGTCAATGTAACGCACTCAGAACATTGTGCTGATGGATGGATTGAATAGTACGGGGGTCGTGGAGGTGTTTAAATTAAAAATCTTACTTTAAAAACATGTACTTAAAAAAAAACTTGTGAAAAAGTTGGAACTTTGACCCCCGATATCTCCGTAACTAGAAGGTTCCCAGGTATGGTCTAGAACAAAAAAAATGATCGCAATGACGGGGAGAACAAGTGTCTTTCGGCTTCGTTAAGGGTCTTTTTACACCCTTTATGTTTATTAACAGGACAAAACTATATTTCGTAATCATTAGAGTACCACCAAAATGAATCCGACCGGAAAAACGGATTCTTTATAACCTTACTTTTTTGTCGGTTTGTCGCAATAGTGTCTGTGAGACTTCTCAGAGTAGTTTAGTTTTGAACCTAAAGCCCAACTCGCTCTGTCAGTTGGAATAATATTTAGTTAAGTAATTTTATCCATATATTGCTCAACAGGAAATTCTTTTCTTCAGCGTTCATTGGTATTGTACCTACGGAAATGGAGCTAGTCATTCATAAACATGTTTTTATATTACCCCAGTCGATATAGCCCATTTTTGGGATAAGCAGAACCTTACACGAGCGTAGCCTGCCTAAGATATTCATGATAACAACGATTCATGAAACTCCGTAAACGAAACTGTTGATAACTTTTCGCAATTTTTTTTACTTATTTCGACGTAGCTCAACACAACGACGACACACGACAAACGACACGACACGACACGACACGACACGACACGACACGATTTAAACACAAATATGTTTTATTTATCACACAACATTCATCTTTTCTTTACTACCAATAAGAAGCAGTTACACAATTATTAAATGAAATGAATGTTATGATTTAAATGATGTGGGTAATACCACCTACAGACTACACTACATACTTTCTCAATATGATTAAGACCATCTTAGCATAGGTACTCTTTTCAATGTCACTACATCTTCTTTTTAAACCAAATTATTCTCGAATCTGTCATTCAGCATTTTACTTCCATGTCTTTGACATATTGCAATGTTCCGTCAGGCAAATATCAAATGTATGGCTAATAAGTTAATTTTGTATTGAAAATATAATTATAGTCCTACTTAATAAGGAATATCACGGATTGTGGCATAATACCTATACGGATTATAATAAATTATTAAGAAAATATATAACTCAAATGTTTTTTATTTATTATTAAATACTATGTGAGAAAGTACACAGAAGCTCAGGAACTACAATCAAGTATCACCAAGCACAAGTCTACAACGGTTCTTAGGAAAGTATTCGGTAGGCAGATCTTCTTTATGGGCGGACATCATGTTTTTTCATTTTTTTACTTTTCACTTTTTTCCCCTTTATTTTTTCGGAACTTGACCGGACGACATACTGGGCAAGAGTCTGCCCCGGTGAGATCCATATACCTTAAATATAAAAAAAACAGTAAGAGAGTGTTACGGTGAACGTTAACATACGCTATGTACCTATTGTGTTGTTGTGTGTTTTTTTTTTGTATTTTTTTTTGTCTTTCATTTAATATTTCCACAAAAAAAAAGGAATTCCGTCTGTCTGTCTTTTCACGACATAACGGATAAACAGATTTCTATGAAATATGGCAGACAATATGTAAACCATAATCTAGGTGTATCAATTTTCAGTCTACTCGCGGGCAAAAGTGAGTAGAAAATAATTTGCAGTCAAATACTTACTTTTCACAGGAAACGCATTTCTTTTTCAGCCAAATTTGATCACCTGAGCACCGGCAGTGGGTTTTTATTAAAGCTTGTCTTTTATTCCTTACATTATTTGCAGTGGGGGTGGTTGTACATTCTGGAGGGATGTCACCGTCCGTGAGATCCAAATACCTAAAATATAAAAAATAATCGTAATTAAAATAATATTTTCTTTAAAAGGGATTTTCAAGTAGAACATCAGTTTCTATTATAACTAATGTTAATATTAGTATTTTCGGAAATATGACCTTATAAAAAATATTATGAGATCTGGGCCTAGCCCAATCTATTAAAAGAGCAATATTGATTATCATGGGATAGGACTTTTCAAGTAGAACATTAGTTTCTATTTAATTACTACACGCGGGTAAAATCTAGTGGTTTAATAATTATCGTCATATACTTACTCTTCGCAGGGAACACATCTAGTCTTCACCCAAACTTGGCCACTTGCGCACTGGTAGCCAGGTATTAAAGCTGCTTGTCTCTTGACCCTTACATTAACCACATTTTTAGGTTGATCAGATGCTGCGGTGGATGTGGTTGAAAGACATTCTGGAGGGATGTCACCGTCCGTGAGATCCAAATACCTAAAATATAATAAAAAGTTATCGTAAATTAATGCTTCCTTTAAAAGAGCTTTTCAAGTAAAAAATCAGTTTCTATTATAACTAAGGTTAATATTAGTATTTTCGGAGATATCACTTTATAAAAAATATATGAGATCTGGCCCTGGCCCAACCCATGGTTGCTATTGAAAGAGCATGAACTTTGATTCTCATGGGATGGGACTTTTCAAAGAGAGCATTAGTTTCTATTTAAACCAAATTATTTCTATTGAGGGGTGGACCCAATACTTGGCATTCTCCTTTGTATGTAAACTATTATTCAGGTTAGGTCACAGTATGTTTTCATCCCGGTTGTATGTTTTTGTTCATTACTACACGTGGGCAAAAGCTAGTGGTTTAATAATTATCGTCATATACTTACTCTTCGCAGGGAACACATCTAGTCTTCACCCAAACTTGGCCACTTGCGCACTGGTAGCCAGGTATTAAAGCGGCTTGTCTCTTGACTCTTACATTAAATGCATTTTTGGGTTGATCAGGTGCTGCGGTGGATGTGGTTGAAAGACATTCGCGAGGGATGTCACCGTCTGTGAGTTCCAAATACCTAAAATATAATAAAGAAATAAAAACACAAAAACAGTGAACGTTAAAATGTATGCCTTCGTTTTTGTTCTCCGGGATTGTTAATAACACGCGACCAAAAGCTAGAAGAAAATAAAATACTTACTTTTCACAAGAAACGCATCGAGTTGCAAGCCAAATTTTGCCCCTTGCGCACAGAACTTTCTTGGGAACGTCTGTTAGAGCTTGTCTCTTCAACCTTACATTATGTGCATTAGTGTTCGGAGGACATACTGGACAAGAGTCATCGCCCGTGAGATCCAAATACCTTAAAATAATAAAAAATAAGTTAGAAAGTTTACCGATGAATTTAAACTACTATACCACTCCTTGTTTGATTAAATGTTTAATACATACTTAAATATAATATTTTAAAAAAAATCTTTAAAAAACCAAAACTATGCTTCACACTAGGAATTTCTCCTGTATCGTGGGTGCGTTTACAAACGATCGGAACAACTATCCGTAGCATATAGAAATATCGAACCCGCGACACGCAACGCAGCGCAACGTAGTTAATCGTTCAGCCACTGCACCAACAATGTCGTCAAAAAAATAAATGCATTAGTGACTCTATCTTTCTGTTAAATGTTCACGCCACAGCTTTTCTATGACATTTTCTATGAAAAACCAAGCACAAAATAAATTACAGTCAGATACTTACTCTTCGCAGGTAATGCATTTCTCCAGCCAAACTTTATCGTTTGCGCACCGGCATGGAAATCTTACTATATGTTGTCTCTTGACCCTGACATTGTATGTAGTTTCAGGTCCTGAACTGGCAAAAGTTTGCGCGAAACACAACGCAGCAAGCGACAACACGATCACAACAATACTGTTCATGGTGACAGCGACAAGTCCTGTCGTACACACTGTTAGACCGATGAGAACTGAATGTGCAAATAACAATAAATATTCCAGTTTTTATACCCGTACGACATAATAACGACATACCTGGTGATTCATTAGAAACATGAAAAACAGTATTTAGTAGACGAATGTTTATATGCACGTAATATAGTCGAGGAAAATAAGAACAATAAATAAGAAGGTAAATCAGCGAATAAACTTAGTGAAGATTTTTCTTTGATTTTTGAAACAGGAAGTAGCTGATTTGTTATTCATATTGTTTGAATAGGGATATGCAATGAAAAGGTATATATTTCCGTAAGTTAGTGTAAAAAAAAAACCTGATGCTGGTTTGTATTCAAACACAGAATCAAATTTGTTTATGGAAGACTGGAAGTCTAGAAGATGGTTTATTGTCTTTCTTCTGGGTATGGTATGCATAGATGTTATCTACTGATTTTTTCTTCCAAATTTAATCTTCTTCTTCCATAGACTTTTCTATGTCTATTAGCTACCATATTAGTAGTACCACCAGCTTTTTAGCCATAGCCATACCACCTATGATAAAATCCATCCATATAGCGTTGCTTTGGTCTTCCTCTATCTACCTACTCAAAACCTGCTGTCAATTGTGGATCTTTCACAATCGTTACAGGTAGACAGTGGCCCGAAAGTCTGACAGCCAGTCTTACCAAGGGGTAGCGTTTCTTGTTACACAACCTGTTCTAAACGATTTATGTTTAAAAAAACTAACGGCTAATAAGACATTCCATAGATTGTTAGTAAATAATACTTATAACTATGTTAGTAAATCATTATTATCTGATATATTTAATGTTTTGAATTACTTCCAAAATGTTGTTGCTATTTTTGAAACGTCAACCGTCGCTGTATATCCCAAGGTTTGTATCTCAAGTAATCATACAGACAGCCTTTTTTCACAACTATATTGGGGTCGGCAATCCATCCATCGTTTCTTTGATCTTCCTCTCCCTCTTCAACTATCAACATATTTTATGTTCATCAGTCTTTTAGTGGCTTGTATGTCAATATTTTTATTTCGTCATGTGGACCAATAAAAGGAAAGTTTTATTTTATTTATTTGTGACATAAAGCAGTAATTCGTTACAATAATAATATTTAGTTTAGTATAATAGTAAACAAACGCTTAATCCACACTATTGTCCACTGAATCATACCGATTTTAAAAGAAATAAGGAAACGGACGTATACAAAAAGGGTGAGTACGAAAATAATGCCTGTAATGGTTTAATTGAAATAAATTCTTTGAGTTTCAGTATAAAAATAAACCTGGAATGTCACGCTAACCAAGTCCGGATAGCGCACCCTGTCTAAATATAGCCTGTAGTCACCAATCAAATCATAACATAACAACAGCAAGATGCAATCATCAACAGTCAGTGAGCAGTATGCAATTGAGGTAAATCTCGTAATTCTAATCACCTACATGAGAATGGTTAGAACTATGACGTGATTAAGATATCACTATTAACCAATGTACTCGTATAATAAAGATTTTTTTTCTCTCACAAAGTACTATTATAATATAGGGTTACTTAGATGGTTATAGGGTTTGTGGGAGTCAGGAATCCAAACTAGGATACCCTGTGCTATGGACTCCTGGCCCCCCTCGCCGAGATTGGAATTAAAACAATTGTAGTACATAGGACATGTAGGACTATTGTAAGAAAAGAATAACAAGAATAGGTACTCGTACAAATGAAAGAGGAGAAATAAAAAAGTAATAAAAGTGCGTGTGTGTTTTTGTAAGACTTACAAAAACACACACGCACTTTTATTACTTTTCACCTTTTTCACCTTCCACTGTACACTCACTGAGTGTACAGTGGAAGGTGTCGTGTATATGTGGTGTGGTGCTGTGTGTGTATGTTAGAGAGAGTAAGATAGTGTAGTGTGTGTACGTATAAAAATGGATGTATATACGAATGTGTGCGTGTGGGGCAGTATGTATTTATGAAAAACGCTAGACTAGGATAACATAGTAAGCAGTTTCTCCGTTTCTTCATAATCAAGTTCTAAAAGCCCACAGTGGCTTTTAGAACTTGATTATTTAAATAAATAATTGCAAGAATGTTGTTAATTTTATTATACAGTCTGCTTGCTCTGAAATTGAAGAAATTATGGGCAAAACATGTTTTTACTGGAGTTGTTTCACAGACTTCATAGGATCGCCTAGTATTAACCTTCGGATAAGGGGGGGAATGTCGTCCTTTAACCAATGGGGATAACCCTTAATGGATTTTCCCACACACGGTTTTTATTACGCAATCAAGGTTTCAAGCAACATAAAACCCTAAATAAATTGTAAATCATAAATACTACTATGCGTCAACTATTAATGTTATGCATATTTGCGGTCTTCATCCCGTTAGTTTCTGAACCTATTTGACCGCTACGATAAACACAACTGACGATGCGCTGACACAGCCACTTAGCAAGTTACTAATTGCAACGGTAACCATGATTCGTGTCATGTCCGCATAAAGTCACGAGTTAGCTTCTTAAGCAGGGTGGCGCTTTAATTACCTGGATTCTTCGAGGAGATAAGTCTACCCGTCATATTAAGCAGCTATCCCAAAGAAACATAATGGGTGTAAAAAGACTCTTAACGAAGCCGAAAGGCACTTGTTCTCCCTGTCATTGCGATATTTTTTTTGTTCTAAACCATACCTGGGAACCTTCTAGATACGGAGATATTGGGGGTCAAAGTTCCAACTTACCTTCTAGTTACGGAGATATTGGGGGTCAAAGTTCCAACTTGTTCACCAGTTTTTTTTTTTTGACATGTTTTTATTGTAAAATTTTAACTTCAAACACCTCCATGACCCCCGTAATATTCAATCCATCCATCAGCACAATGTTTTGAGTGCGTTACATTGAGTCCTAACGCAAAACGTGATATTTCACCGCAAAAAAAAAATCGTTCCCCAGCAATCATTTTTGCGTAAAGTTACTTAGTTTGATGTACAGTCACGAGCACCAATATGTAAACACTTGACAACTTTTAAAGTGTTTTTCTCCTACTGTTCTGATTAAAATTTCATGTTGTTACGAACATAGTATTCTGGAATGCATATTTTATGAAAAAGATCCTATCTCCAAGTTACAATCGTTATTTCTCGCGAAAATAGCTTTTAAATTTAGGAAAGTGTTTACACATTGGTGCTCGTGACTGTACATAATGCTCGGTTGACGGCTTCGTGAAGGGTCCGTTTACACCCTGTATATCAGATTCATGAATGAAAAAAAATTAAGCTTTTCATACATAAATCGAAACAGTCTGTCTACTGCTCCTTAGGAATTTGTTTATTTTCCACTAGCTTTTGTCCGCCGCTTCGCTCGCGTTAATTTAGAAAAAAAACTCTTAGCACACTAAAGTTTCTTCAATAATATAATTCAACCATGATTCCAAAGACACGTGGTTTAAAGTAATTTCCTCGGGAACAGTAATTTTTTTCGGGATGAAAGGCACCCTATGTCCGTTTCTGTACACCTGACCACGTACAAGCAAAATAACAGAATTATCGGTTCAGTAGTTTAGGCGTGAAAAGGTTACAAACTTACTTTCGCATTTATAATATTAGTTAGGATTTAAAAAAAAAACAAATGTTGGTGTTTCCTCTATCAGATTACTTTGAAAACACACACAAAAACAAGCTCTCTGTTTTCTCGTGCAACGTTTTCCTTCGCCGTTTTGTAGAGCAGTGTTGATGAAATAATAATTGTCCTAAGTGCACATGTAAGTACCTAACTCAAAACATGATTAGTTATTATGAACATGCGCACGCAAAACTGAATTATTAGGTATGTGTGAGCATAATCGGATTGCGGTTTTGTGACGCATTCATGTAATGTGTAATTAATAAAATGTATGTGTATTAAGTTAAGCTGTACCTATAAAGGCTACCGTTATTTATTTCTTTTACTTTTTTTAGGTTACCGTAATTTTTCCTTGGTTTGGTCTCGAAGACAAAGTGAAAATAAAATATCACTACACTAAAGATTGAAATCTATAGATTTGCTCTCACTATTACGTTTTGTTTTCATAAATGCTGCTTTGATTAGCGACTGTTTAAACATATAGTTTAAGTATTTTTTAGATGTTTAATTAACCATCGTTTATAAATAAATCCCATGATGATTTACATATTGTTTTTCTAATTTGGGCATCCTGTAAGTGTCTACTCGAAAGCTTCTTTCGCACAATCTCCTGCAAGTGTGCAGCGGCAACAGAAATGCACATTTTGTGAAAATTTCAACTATCTACCTATTACGGATGGACGGACGGACGGTCGGATGGACAGCGGAGGCTAAGTAACAGGGTCCCGTGGTTACCCGTCGGCTACGGAATCCTTAAAAAGCGTTAGTTTGTTACCACACGGTATTGGATCAGAAATCTCCCAATACGTCAAATAAATGTTTGTAGTGCTTTTTTTGTACTTACGCAATCGATTAGTGTATTCCTTATGGGTCACTGCATTTCATGTCTGAGAGGCAAATGTTTTGTGGTTTGATGACGTCCTGGTGTGGTGAAAGAAAGAAAATTGGAATCAAGAGCGAATCGGGCTCATACAATTAAGGTGCCGAACAGGACTACAGACTGTAGAAGGGTCGCTGGCTTGTCGTAATTAAGTGCTGAACGACAGAACGAACGAATCAGAGTTTTGATGAATTTATCAGCAAAACTCTGATTCGTTAATTGCATAAATACTCAAAAAACATCTGTGGCAGACGGACATCAAACATGCATAAAAACTATAATTCTCTCTTTTTTCTTTTAATTTTAAATAAACAAACCAGTTGGGGTTGTGCTAGTGTACAGATACACACGGACTTTGGTAATCTTTCTTGTGTTTATAGAGGTTTGAAGATTTACATTTTAATAATCATACCTAATCTTAAATCTTCGTTTAAGACTTTAAATAGACTCCGGATCCAGGTTGGCCACAGCAAGGAAAATCCGGTCAGATTGAGATTCATTGATGACTCTGCCCTGGAGTGTTAATGTGGTGCTGTTCCACAAACGAAAGGGCACTTAATATCGTGTCCTATTGTTTGTTCATTACAGGAACTGATAGACACTGGTGAAGGAGCTAAACTAGCAGCACAGTTATTTATTTATTTATTTATTTACCACCAATTATAACACCATTACAGACTCGTCCAATACGATGCTATAAGACATACAATATGTATAAAAACATACAATATAAACACACAAAATAGAAAAACATACAAAATAAAATAAGTAAAAATCACCCAGTAAAAATAATAATTCCTAATGTTCTGTGCTGACACCGATTGCCATCGACACGCTAAGAAGAAGAAAAAGAATCTTCGTTTTATGACTTGGCGTTGGTTAAATGGTTTGATGTAAAGCCATTCACAGCAGAGACTACCGCCGCGGAGGATTACCACACAAGTGTGTTTGCAGACACAGGCGCACTCCCTCTCTTCCCTTACTCATAAATACTAATGGGGTCTCTAATAGGTAGACATAAACTCACCAAATGCTAGACCAAAACAGGTTCTAAGCTATTTAAGTTGCCACCACCTATCGGCAAATACATAAACAAACAAGTGATCGTCCTTGAATCAACACATACTTTCCGAAACCCGTTTGAAGCTTATAAATATGTATATGTACAGTAATGTCTGCACTATGTATATAAAAGCTTTATCGCGGCGCATCTTTCGACATTCGAGTGCTATATGTGAACACGTGAATATGAAGTGGTACCTGTTGTTGTTCGTTGTGCTTTCTGCATTTGTGACGTCAGGGTTTGCCGACCCTGGAAAGTTTAATACCCCCAAGAAGTGTCCAGTTGGACACATTCGTGTTGGGGATACATGTTTTACGAAAGGAGTGAGTTTTTTTTATTTATTTATTAAATACTAGCTTTTATGTTAATATCTAGGTTGAAAAGTAGGCCATGTAATTTTCCACGTCCCAGGCCGCCTATTTCATAACAATTAGTTTAGTGGTTAAGGCAGGAAAAGGTAACTTTCGCATTTATAATAAAAGTATTGTTTATTTGACACTAAACAACAATCATAACTTAAGTAATAAGGTATGCACACAATAATTATGTCCAGCAAATAATTTGTATAATACTTACAAATAATAATACATGTGGCATCTGCGTATCCAAAATAAAGATTTCACATCAAATATTTTCCTCATAATACAACTTAAAAGACCAGTATAACCTTGTCCTTAAATTCAAATTATGTAATTTGGATATAAATGATGTGTTAATAATTTATTGATTCACGTGGCTAAACACGTGTGACTTCCTAACAAAACATGTGAGGATGTATAGGATTTGGAAACTACGCAGTGTAACCTCAGTTAATATTAGCACGCTACCTTTGGATGTTTAAGCTCTGGCTTTTGTTAAAGGTTATAGTGACACAGTCAAAAATGTTAATCAGTCAAAACTACTTCTGGCCGGTTAAAACTTTGGTTCATGACTCTTTGAAAAACATGAATGAAATGAAAAACACAAAACACGATGTTTGTAGTTTTACACTACATAATATCGTCGTTGAAGTCCTTACACCACATAAGTCAAAAATACCAATTTTACAGGACAGAGACAAAACTGCTTAATTATACCTAGTTAATGGTACAATACCATTTTATAATTTGTATTCACTTGAAATTAGATAGAGACTTTGCTTGTTCCTGCGATTGACTGAAACAATGCGTCTTCCGATTCTCTAGCAACGGTATCAAAAATCAAAATGTCAAAACCGGCGAAAATTGACTTATGAAGTGTTAGAACTTTAACGACGATATTATTAATAGAGAAAATGCCTTTTAACTTACTAAAGGTTTTGGCTGGCACTAGTCAAAAGTAATTTTGAGCGATTAACCGTTTTGACTCCAACAATTGCATTCCTGAGAAACTGTTTCCCCCGTTATGTGCAATAGTTATAACAACCGAGGTTTAATCTTTCGTATATGCGAACTGTACTTTAATTTATACAACCCACATCGAAGATACAATGGTATTAGAAAAACGTCTCAGCAAATCATTGCATGAATACAAATGCCTTGTTTACCAGTGCAAAGAACTACTTGGGCGTTGGAAAAACCAAACTAATGCTGCCATCTTTTATATTCAATACATTTTATTGACACTACACATGTGGATTGCCTCATTGGCCTAGTTGTTGCAAGCGCAACTGTTCAGCATGGGGTCCTGGGTTCGATTCCCTCGTCGGGCAAAGTGTTATTGAATCTGGATCTGTTATCGGTTAATAGCAATAGGCTCGACCGATATGACAAGCGACCTATAACATAACTGGCGCAAATTGGGTATGCTATTTAAGGTATACCCCTGCCTTTCTCTTCGGATCATGTTCTATGTTGTTCTATGTTAAGGGATTTGGTTTCCGCACTTAGTCCTTAAAGTGGACCATTGTACTTGAGCCATGGTGGCCGTTAAATATTTGTAACATGATCCGAAGGTTGGAGAACCTTCGAATCATGTTACGAATATTTGACAGCGGCTCCCTAAGCTGTCACCGTCGTTCGAGCGTAAAAAGATTCGAAGAGCATCCGAGAACATTTACGTCACAGTCTAAAAAATAATCATTGCAACAAAGATATATTAAAAAATCTACTTCTAATGATATCAACGTATCAAAGCACTAACACCTTATTATTATCTTTTCCAGAAACTGTGAAGCATGCAAATGATGGCACCTCAAAGTTTCGGAACCTGAATTGAACTATTGTTAAATAACATTAAACAGTTAAATATCAATTCAATGATGTATTATTTTAATAAGATCAAATACTACGTAGTACGAAGTATTTTTAAAGTACCTGCCTCTAGTAATTGGAAATCAACTCTGCGTTGACCGTTAATGTCAATGAACTCGAATAAACTTCATGTAAGTCTTCAAATATATGTCTAAGAAATGCAGTTATGCTTTACAAGAATCTTTGTCGTTTGTCCACCGCAGCATCTTGTTATCCGAGACAATTTAACAAATGTAGACCGGCAAACGCCCTAATATAGAAGTACAGTACAAAAAATCTTTTAGCACTGTTTGTTTACATTGTACCTCATATAACCAAACACTGTTTTAAGCTTTCACGGTTAAAGCTAAACTTATAATCGACCCGCGATCATGGCACTTGCAACAGCGTTGAAATATCGGGAGCTCAAAATAATGAACAATAACGGGAGATATCCCGTAATTGACAATATAAGTTTACCTCGTATTATGTCACGTTACGTCACACATTGCGAGCTTAGCTTGGAGGTGAGATACCACCTTACCACGCACAGTATTTGTCAGACTCCTCCAGCTGTTCCTTTAGTCGCTTTTGACGACCCCCACGGGATGAGAGGCGTGTTTCTATTCTACTACCCGGATACCACACGGAAATATGTCACAAATGGTTGTAGCTATCACTGGTAGGGAAAATATATATCCGGCCGCAGAGGCTAACGGGTTCCTCACGCAGTTAGACGCAGTGCCACCGGCCAAGTCTAAATACCTGGATTTCGGGTGGAGCTTAACGAACTGGGTAAGTTCCCCATTCAAATGTCCCGGCCAAAAATAGTTGAAGAACACCACAAAGGTAGTTTTAGTCCGTAAGAGTCAGACAAACCCCTCCACGCTGGAGTGGGTTGACAAGTCTGTTGGAATCTTTCTTATTATTATCAGCCATTTGTGTCCCACTGCAGGCCAAAGGCCTCCCTTCCCTCTTTCCACTTATACCTTTCCAGTGTTTTTGTTTGCCAATCCTTTTGGAAAGTGTCGAGTTCGTCCCGCCATCTCCTTCCCGAAAAGAGAAGAGTCAAGTCAAGTCAAGAGTCGACTTTGTCCCGGAATCTTGCTTGTCGTATCAAAATTAGAATTCATGTCTATTTAATCTAAGTATGTCATCTTTTCGATCCAAGTCACCGATGAACTTTCAGAGGCTCCAAAGGGCATATTAAACTGTTAATTATAATTGGTTGCCATTGCAAATTGTGTCGTAGCATCGAGAAACGAAGGCCTTAATTTATCGGTCATGGGCGAAATGAACACGATTTGCATGCTAATACTTTGCATAATTATGGATATGCCTTAAACGTTCTAGACTTAATTTCGTTTCGTATAATATTACCTAAAGGTGCAAAGCTGTACTTGTGGTAATAAGAATCATAATACGTGTATTGCTAAGATTTCTGTAATGTATTTGGCTATCTCAAGGCAAAGACTTCTTTATACAGAGAGGAAGGGACTCTGGCGCGAATACGGTTACCACGTATGCAGTACATCATTCTGAGAAATTTAAATTAGAAAATTTTCATCGGCTATTAAAAAAAAATCTGCTGTTCCATACATTTTGACCGTGTAGGTATTGCACTTTTGTAGGAAACAGCAGATTTAAAAAAAAATAACCGATGAATAATTTATATGTGGGGGGCTCAGAATGATGTACTGAATACGTGGTAACCTTTTGCGTCGCTGTCCCTCACACCCCGTATACAGAAAATGAACAAGCATTAATGACCAGATTACATTTGCTCACATCTTAGAAAAAATACTGTTTTTAAAATAACTAAAGCGCTACGAAGTGTCGTAGCAACCGTAGCAGTTCGTAGCCGTCGTAGACGTTCGCAATTAGCTGATGATTTTACACTAGTCTTGCCCATGGCTTCGCATGAGATCCTTTTGGTTTTATAAATTAATTGGAATTTGAAAAATTTGTACTAAAATTGTTTTTTAATAATGAATGTTATAAATAACCGAAGGCAAAAGATCGCGCGGTTGTTCACCAACATGATGGACCGACCAAATTAAAGACCCGGCATCCAAATTCTACACGGTTGTAAGAGACGCGCTGGACAGAACCCGGTGGATACAGATCATCCGCTCCAGATGCAGCTCTAATGCTGACCACGATCCTCATGAGGAACCGACCCATGAGAGAGAATAATAACTAATTTCTGGATTTTTGTAGCAGATATAAATTTATATAGTTCTGAACTACTATGCTTACCGGGGCTTCACGGCGTTGTGAAGCTTTCCACAAAGCAGTAAACCTTATTTTCGCGAAGTAACACAATAACTTGTATACTTTTACTGTGCGCCAAACAGACACAACAGTTAAATTAACTATGTGCTTAAACCGCAATAAAGTCAAAGTGATCCAAGTTCCTCGAAAAGCCTGTAGAATTGGAAACTTCGACAGCGCCTTTATGTCGTAGGAGTAAGGGTGATTCTTCGTAGTCCTAGCTTATGTCTACCGTACCTGTATGGTGTAAGCGATGTGCTGCAGCAGCAGCAGCATGACGGGCGAGGCGAGCAGCACCAGCGCCAGGATGGCGACACCGATACCCAGCGTGCGGCGCGCCACCCACACCACCGCGCGGCCCGACGACCTACACACACCATATCATCATCATCTGCCTAGCCTTTTCCCAACTATGTTAGGGTCGGCTTCCAATCTAACCGGATACAGCTGAATACCAGTATTTTACATGGAGCAACTGCCTATTTGACCTTCCCAACCAATTTAGTATCGGGTATAATGATACCCCTTGGTAAGACTGATTGTCAGACTTTAGGGCCAATGACTAGCTGTATTGATTTTCAAAGATCTATTAATGTCAGCCGGGACCAACGGCTTAACGTGCTTTGCAAGTCACAAACACTGAAACCAATGTAAATCGGGCCTTAGTTTAAATTACCTGAGATCTAGCACGAAAGCTAAGCAAAGAAATAATGTAAGATGTACTCACCCTACTATGACCCAAAGGTCTTTTTGAACTACACTCAATCGGTCCAGGTAGGTAGACCAATCGACATCTGTGTATAGATATCTACTGATATTCGTAGCTGTAGGTTCGATTCTCGGTTGATTTACTATTGTTCGCTTCAGCTCCTCGAAACTGAAAATGAATCAATAGTTCGTTCTTAAAGGGTGCTATTACATAGGACTTTAAATTACTAGCAAAATAAGGTTTCGGGGGTTACAGGCGTGATGTTATGTAATGTTAAAGAATGGCAACGGGCCATTGTAAAGCATACGTCATTTATACATGTCTTATTTCTGTTCGTTCGTGTCTCTGTGTGTACCTGTTTAATGGGGTAAAAAGGCCCTTAACGAAGCCGAAAGGTCGATTACCTTTGAGCTTCGGGAAATCTCGAGAAATAAACTTCATTCATTACATCTGAATAAGTGTAATGATTTCAGAATAGTATTTATATCTTAAAAACTAAGAAATCACATTTTACTTTTGACTAATGCCTAAAACATGCCCAAAAATCAAGCAATACTTACAATATTAAAACTTGATTTAATTCTTTAACTTCTTTGACTATTTTTTCTGTCTCCAAATACTGTATTGTAGACTTCAAACTAACTCTGCCCGAGTCTATATGTGTCTGTATACTGCTTATAACTAGTATGTCCATCTTGTCTTCTTTTGTGTAGTAAGAATGTGACGTCAGGGCTAGGGACAGCTCCTCTCTTGATCTCAGGAGGTCGGAGCAAGCGGACAGCTGTCTGAAAACAATAAAAATTACGAAATCAGACTTTTGTTGGGAAAGCTAAGCTAAAGCCGCGTAGACACGATTAGAGTATGCTTCGACCGAGTGGACTCGGACTCGGACGCAACTCGTATTGTGGCAATCCATACCAACTCATCGGAGTGCGCTCAGATTATGGGTTGCCATAATACGAGTTGCGATCGAGTAGGTATCCGAGTCAACTCGGTCCGAGCATAATTTGATCGTGTCAACGCGTTTTAAAATTTGCAGTCCTTTCTCAGTTTTGACCTCTGACAGCAATCTTAGGGATCTCGCACACTACGCGGCCACGACCACGACTTGTCGCATGACGGTCGCTATCTTGAACCAAACTGGTCGGACGCCCGGTTGTGCGACCCAACTTTCTTCCTGGGCGGAGCTTCTGCAGTCAAAATCGTAGACGTGGCCGTGTAGTGAGCGAGTGTCTACTTGTCAAAAAAGAATGCTGTCGTTTCGACAGATTTGTCAGTAGTGGCAGCAACTGAAAACATTGCTTTAATTTTGACAGTGACGCAAAGCCAGAGATAAAAGAACGTGTGAATGGATTTAAATACAAAAATTTAGTTGAATAGTGTCAGAACTGAAGGTCGGGAATAAAAGAATGTTAAAAGCATTTCATAAGACCCAGAAACTATATAAAAATCAATTGCCTCATGTATAACGGAGCATAATTTGAGGACGGCTCGACAGATTTGGCTGTTTGTTTCTGTTGTGTACGCTTTTTTTTTGTTAACGGCAAATTTGGGATGGGTCTAGTTTATAATAGGATGCCCTGTAATGTATGTGAATGTTATTTTACTCTTAAATTATTAAGTAAGGGACCAAAAAAAGTAGATAAGTTTTCAAATGGAATTACATTATGTGTTCACACTGTACCTACAATTTGTATTGCATAAAATAGGTGGCATATAAAGGATGTCCCAAAATATACGCAAGATTTGAATTCAAATAGAAAACAGTTTTTTAATTATTTAATGTACAGACGCCAGCACATCAAGCTACCCGATACTGTCAAATTTTCCCAATCAACCTTAAACCTAATGCTTTAGTGGTAAAGTTGAAAATCTATTAAAGAAATTTGACAGATTGTAGTAGCTTGAGGAGCTGGCGTCTGTACAATAATATAATTAAATTGATTGAATCATTAAGTAGACAAAATATGGTTATGCACATCGGGCAAATGGCCTCCATGGATTTGCTGTCACATACGCAGTACGCACTATCTTGTCATTTTCCATGACCACTTTGCATAAAATTAAATAATTATGGCTGAATTTCGTTGATGTAGTTCAAGCTCTTCCTTCAATGCATGGGGGTGGTTGTGGGCTTGTTGGCATAAATGACTTCAAATAACCCCATAAAAATAAATCTAGTGGTGATAAATCACATGATCAAGGGGGACGAAGAATATCTCTTGCAGTTATTGAATTGTTCCACTGGCTGTATGACGTTAATTATTGTTCTCTTGTATAGTGCTCCATTTTTACTAACCCTAAACTGTCAGCTGTCAAACTACTATTGTTTTTTGGTTGTCAACCCTTTAGCGTACAAACTGTGGCAAATTCAAACCTTGCATGAATTTTGGGCCACCCGATATTCGCAGGAGTATGGCCGTTGAAAGGTAGAGATATCCCAATGTCATCTTCATCATCATCATTTCAGCCGAAAGAAGTCCACTGCTGAACATAGGTCTCCCCCAATTGTCACCAAATTGACCGATCCCATGCGTCTCGCATCCAGCGGATCCCCGCAACCTTCACCAGGTCATCGGTCCACCTAGTGGGAGGCCTTCCAACGTAGCGTCTTCCGGTTCGCGGTCGCCACTCCAGAATTTTTCGGCCCCATCGGCCATCCGTTCCGCGAACAATGCGCCCTGCCCATTGCCACTTAAGTTTGGCAATTCTTCAGGCTGAGTCGGTAACCTTGGTTCTCTTGCAGATGTCTTCATTTCTGATTCGATCACGCAAGGAAACTTCTAGCATAGCCCTCTCCATTGCCCTTTGGGTTACTGTGAGTTTTCTGATAAGGCCCATTTGATTGTAAGCGACCTCATTTCGGTCCCGTATGTAATTACTGGCAGCACACACTGGTGGATGGTGGTGGCACAGTTTGACGAGAAGATACCGCGCAACTTCCCGAACACTCCCAGCCGAGCTATCCCAATTTACTTCGCTAAAATGTGGTTAAACACTTTTTCCAGGGTTACATGCGTCATCCTAATCAGTATGAAAAGATATTTTATAATATTTAAATAAATATTTACCTAGTTAAATTGACGGTGTAAAAGGTGGGTAAGTAACCTGTGGTTAATTAATAAGCCATTATATTATAATTTGTTATACTGTGGTCTAATACACTGAATCTTTCCTTAAAGTAAGTACACCTACAGTTCTAGGAATTGTTGAATTGAAGCTAATCATTTCTCTTTCAAGTACCTCTTTAACCACATTGAAATAATTATTTAATACCTACTTTTGTGATTAATCTTTACTACAGCAACATTATTCACGAGAATCGCAAACTAAAGTAAATTATAGGTCCACATTCATCATCATCAGCAATCTACAGCAGTCCACTGCAGGACAGGCCTTTTCAATCGCACGCCACTTTGCTCGATTCTCGGCTACTCTCATACAGTTGCTACCAGCCACCCTGCGGAGATCTTCGCTCCACCAAGCCTGAGGGCGTCCCACCTCAAGTTGCACGCTGGCCGATTCGCGGTCTCCACTCAAGAACACGTCTACCCCAACGGTTGTCGGTTCTACGGCTAATATGGCCGGCCCAGGCACACTTACAATATTCATGTTAAGTCTTGTATGTTCTTTCTGCCTACATACAAATACAAATTCACGGCTTTTTCCCATGGGAGTTAGTCTGAAATTACAGAAAACCACCTGCCACGATCCTTTCATAATGCTTTTACTTCGCCCGTTCGTTCGTACATTCATTTAGGCACGCCGCCGGTCGCGAGTACCAAGCACCTAACGTTTTTTTAAAGTTTTTCCGTCAAAGTTGGATATGCTAGTAACTTGAGAGCACATGGAAGAGCAGTACCTACACCAAAACTCTCGACAACTTCCCTAGAAAGCCATCCGAAATCGGCTAGATGGCATCATCATCATCATATCTATTTATCTACATACTTATTAGGTAGGTCTGCCTAGTAAGGCGTCAAATACTCCTTAGTTATCCACATTTCAATGACACATTTTACTAATATAATTTAACTTAGCCTTTACAGTGGTTTTCACGCACGAGGTAACAAAGGGCACTGAGCAACAATGTGACCCTGCCCTAATAACAATTTTATGGGTCCTTTAACTATCCAATAAGTACCATAAAGTTTTCAAATAATATGGCCGGCTGTATTGTTGCCTACAACTAAGGTTAAAATCTGGTGTGACGAAAGTACCTACAGGTCATCGAAAAATGTCAATAGGGTACCAATATCTATACTAATATATAAAAGTGAAGAGTTTGTTTGTTTGGTTGAACGAGGTAAACTCGGGCACTGCTGGTTCGAATTGAAAAATTCTTTTAGTATTGGATTGACCATTTATCGAGGAAGGCAATATAACATCACACTACGACCAATAGGAGCGGAGCAGCAATGAAATATGTTGCAAACACGGGGAAATTTGTAATTTTAATAACTTTACGCGGACGAAGATCGCGGGGAACAGCTAGTATAACATAAAAGCTCAGTCCTTTGATCTAAAATTGCTCGTCACGGATTGAGCAATAGACTAAGATAGGAAATATCTAACCAGAATGGCGACGTGCAATTTATTTCTTTCTTTAATCTTTCCGCACGCAAAAAGGCCGCGCTCGCAGCTTCGCCCACGTGGTGTTCGATAATTGTCCCACGGGATTTTACTTCTGGGATAAAAAGTATCTTAACTGTTAGGTCATAAACTATCCGTGCGCCTATCATCAAACCCTTTCAGTAGTTTATTGTGAAAGCGTGACAAAGTTCCATACATACATCCATCCTCACAATAATATAATATAATATTTATATATATATATTTTTTTTCAAAATCAAAGCATTTATTTCTTTGCAAACATGGGTATATAATTGATACATAGATGTTCTCATAGAAGTTAGTTCTCCATGTTCTGCCGTCACACGGGCATACAAATCATAATCATTTAATTTTAAATAACAATTAGAATATTATTATAATACATAGTAGTAAAAGTAAGACAGATAGATTGCGCCCGATATGATTTCCCATTATATTAAAAGCTCCCAAGATCTAAAGTGTCTCATCGAAATATTCGAATGTAAGGTTTCCTGTGTAGAAATCTTGGCTTTAAATTACCCGGTAATTTTAACTACTGTGTCATACGTCCTTGGTTATTGGCCGTAGACCAGGTAAAGAACCTCAAAACCGCAAAGTTCTTATTAACAAAATATTGTTTATTACAACACAAGTATTTACAAACAAATTATAGTTCTACGAATACTGACATAACATAGGTACAGGTAATTAAGCATTAACTTAGTAATATTCTTACCACCATAATTTATGAATCATAACAAAATCATTTTCAACGGAATCTGAATGATGATGGTAACAAGTGTTTTGTTATGTTTGGAAACTTTTTTTATTTTATTTTTATTTTATTCAAAAAGGAACAACAAACAGCTGCAATATAAAACATAGAAATAAGAAATACACAAAACTTATAGACAATATTGCAGCCCACAACGCTGTTCACAGCTTAACAATAGGATACGAAACAGTGAAAATAATCGCTAGGTAACAAATACAAAATACAAAAAATCTGTATAAAATGGTGTATAAATATTCAAGAAAGCTCCTTAAGTATAAGACTTTTAAATTTATAGGGAGAACATGCAAAAATATCAATATGTTCAAAATTTGTATTGTAGGAATCGACCATTCTGCGAACAGGCGAACGCAAACCAGAGTTGGACTTGCAAGTGCCCACTGAAAACAATCTGCCAGCGCGCACTTTTCGCTTGTGGACCGTCCTAGGAACAGCATAGCATAACATATTGGACAGTTCAATACAGTCAAATTTATTTCGAGCAATATTGTATAAATTCATGACTTCTAAGTACCTACGTCTACTTTCAAGTGTTGCGAGCTTATACTTAGCAAGTAAATCTTGGTATGGCAAATAATATCCGTAGCATCTATAATGCATAGTACGCAAGAATTTGTATTGAACACACTCAATCATCTCAACGTACTTTTTGTAGTAAGGACTCCAGACGGACACGGCGTACTCCAGTTGAGAGCGAACAAGAGACTTATATAAGCAAATATAGGAAGAAGGCTTTTTAAAATCGACTGTTGAACGCATTACAAATCCGTATAGTTGATAGGCTTTATTAACAATCTTGCCTATATGTAGGTCTAAGCAAAGTTTAGAATCAAGGATAACGCCGAGATCACGAATAGAATCCAATTTAAGTAGAGGGGCATTGCACAACGTGTATGTATAATTTATTTTGGTTTTATTTTTTGTGAAATTTATAAAGTTGCATTTGGGTAAACTAAGTTGCAACTTATTTTGCTGACAATAACAGGATAGTCGGTCTAAATCTTGCTGCAGCAGAAGGCAATCACTTGTTTGTCGTATGGCTCTATATACCTTGAGGTCGTCGGCATATAATAAAAACTTGGTATTGTGAAAACATTGGCTGATGTCATTTATATATAAAATAAACAAAAGGGGACCAAGTATAGAGCCTTGAGGCACACCGGAGGTCACTTGTGCGATGTTGGATTGGTGACCATTGATTACAACCCTCTGACTGCGGTTGGTAATATAAGAGGTAAACCACCTCAGAAGATTACCACGAATTCCGTTGAACGCTATTTTATTTAGTAGTATTTCATGGTCTACCTTGTCGAAAGCCTTACAGAAGTCCGTATACACTGCGTCTACTTGTACGCGGTTGTCAACACAATCAAACAAAAAGCTAGAAAATAATAATAAATTAGTATTTGTCGACCGACGCTTAACGAAACCGTGCTGTTGTTGAATAATAATATTGTGGAGTACAGGATAAATTTCGTTGTGAACTAACCTTTCAAAGAGTTTCGACAATGCAGACAGGATGGAAATGGGACGATAGTGTTCCACGCTGCGTTTGGATCCACTTTTGTGAACAGGCACAATGTACGCTTGCTTCCACAGCTTAGGTACAACTCCCTCAGATATACATTTATTGTAAATAATGAATAGAGGTTTGCAGATAGAAGTCGCAGTATTCCTAAGGAAGTAAGGCGAAAGTCCATCAGGACCTGGGCCCTTCGCTGGATCTAAGGATTTAAGCTCTTTCAATATGTTCTCTTCACTAAAAGAAAGGTCGCAAATAGAGACATCGTGTAGTGCGTTATTGTCCTGCGAAGGCTTCCATTGAGGCAACGAAGGAGATGTCGGTTCATATACCGAGTAAAAAAAGTCAGAAAACATATTACACGCCATGTTTGGATCATTTGTTTCAGCATTTTTGTATTGAAGCTTAGATGGGATTCCAGGCTTGTCTTTTCGGTTAGAAATATAGGTCCAGAAGTGCTTTATGTTTTTACTTAAATTTTCCTCTACAGAACTGATGTACGAACCGAAACACTTAAGACATGTATCCCTAAACTGTTTTCTGTGATTTGAAAATGATTCATAGTCAGAAATATTATTATATTTCTTCCACTTGATCCATGCCTTTTCCTTCTTTTTAGATATAGTTATGAGAGTGCGAGAGAACCATATGGGGTAGCTAACTGATCTAGTTCGGGCCAATGGGGTGTCTTGTTTAATAATATTATCTATCTCAGTGTAGAACTTATCCAGAGCCTCTTCAGAATTCATAGGGCATAGCAATTCAGACCAGTTTAATTGCTGTATGTTACTATTAATATTGTCGAAGTTGGCCTTATGAAAACAATATTTGTGAAGAGGAGTTTTAGTCATTGGGGTGATTTTGACGTTTAGACATGTCTCACACGTCAGGACAGGATGGTAGGTGTCAATCGGTAGTAATGTAGCTGAGATATGAGAGACAATACAAGGATTATTGGAAATGACTAGATCAAGAATTTTACCTTTGACATTAACTATATTATTAAATTGAGAAGCACCCAAAAGGGAAATCAAGATCTGTAAATTTGCACAGGCTGAAGGTCCTCCAGAATGTGATGTAGCAATGTTCGATATATCTGTTGCAGAGGATACTAGCCAATTGGCTTCAGGGAGATTATAGTCTCCCATAACAAAGAAACTATCAACACTAGAGTGGCCTAACACTTCTTGTAGTAATCCAAAGTGCTTGTCATACACTAAAGTAGGGGTCTTAGGTGGTATGTAGGCAGCACTCACAATATGTCTTTTATTGTTGACAGAGCTAGGCAACTCTATCATAATGTGTTCAATGTGAGTATGTGAGAGATCACTGAACTGTGTGAATGAAAGACCTAATTCAGAAGGTTTTAAAGTGCGCAAAACAGCAATCAGTACACCTCCACCGTCTAGTTTATTGGTAGCAGTGCGATCACGATCACAACGGTACACAATATAACGCTGGTCCATGAACTCACTATCATAAATTTCAGGTGTTAGCCAGGTTTCAGTTAAAATAATTATATCGTATGAATTCATGAGGATATTGGAAAGTAACTGGTGTAATTTTGTGCGAATACCCCTGCAATTTTGGTAATAAATAGTGATATTTTTATTCGTTACTGTTAATAATAAAATATAAATGTGTATAAACGATAAGAGTGTGTTCAAACAGCAGGCACACTAAGGAACCCACGAACAAAATGGCAGAAATTGAAGTGAAAATAAATATAATTGGTTGAGACAGGAGGCAGTATAGATCGCAACACTTTATAATAAAGACAGCAACATATTTCTTAGCAATAATACTATTCATTTTGAATGTTATAAACAAAAAGGTTGAATTTATAAGGTGTGAGATTAGATTTACTTTATAATTTATATCACGGTAAAGAACGGTAGACAATTTACGAACATAATAAAACGTGCACAGTACAGAAAAACATTTAAACAGTAGACTAGGGACAGTTAACACAATCCAGTAGTGAAAACAATAATTATCGAGTGAATAACAGTAGAGAGTATACATGCTGCAACTTTTTCTTGGAAGTGTTATTAATAAAGGATTCAAGGTGTTACGTAAAGACATTTAAATGAGCAATTCATGGCTAGCTTATGCAAGAAAAGGCACTTGTTGTACCCGTCATTGCAATCATTTTTTTGTTCTAGACCATACCTGGGAACCTTCTAGGTACGGAGATATTGGGGGTCAAAGTTCCAACTTTTCACACGTTTTTTTTAAAATACTACGTGTTATTAATAAAGGATTCTAGGTGCTACGTAAGGACATTTAAACGAGCAATGTATGGCTAGCATAAGCATAATCAGCGTAGTATATTGTCCTCACTACTGGGACACAAGTCTCCTCTCTATGGTAGGGAACGGGCTATATTGTATAATCCACCACGCGGGTTGGTAGATGACACTTACTATTCTGTTCTATTTTGATGCTAGGAAATGCCGGTTTCCTCACGATGTTTTCATTCACCGTTTTGAGAGCAGTGGTGATGAAACAAATTACACAAAATAATGCGTCTGGTCATATCTAAGAAATTCAGGCCAAACTATAGCCATTGCACCCCAGTGAGCGAATAATTACAGGTGGAAATCAACTTAAATTTATCTTAAACTAATTAGGAGCAAAGGTAGGTAATTTAACTTGATGGTTAGGTGAAAACCCCACACGGCATGATTATAAACATGTTTGCGACCAAGAGAATTGAAATTTATCTCAAACTGGCCGACCCGCACCAGCTTCACCCGGTAACGGATTATCATCCAGAGTTTTAAGCCCTATTTCATCCACTTAGCGGTTGAATTTTCAAAAATCCTTTCTTAGCGGATATCTATGTTATAATAGTAATCTTTAAGCCAAGTTCCAGCCCGATCCATCTAGTGGTTTGAGCTGTGCGTCGATAGTCAGTCAGGACAAACGATTTTATATCTTCTTCGTATCGCTGGCACGACAAATTTTATATTTTGCTAGCCCAAAACTTCGCCACTTCCACTGCGTCGTTGGCTGCATGTTTTTGGGCTAAGAGGGCAGGTTAGGAATTGGAGCATAGTTTGCGACACAGCTCCACAACCACACCCGCTGCTGTTTCGTTGAGGTAAGCCCACTTAATGAGGTTGGAATTACATCTTCCCACTTGAGTCCGGAGACGGTTCAGGGACTTCCAGGTGGACCACGGAAGGTTAGACCCTGCAGCAAGATGCTCATTTGGTGGTAAGTAGTGAGTGGAAGGAGGACAGCTATTTTCCCACAGCTTACATCGGGCGTCAGCTGGGTTTCCTGATAAGGACGCTGCGGTTTTTAAAAAACTGTGCCTACTTTTTTAGCCGCTGCTTTAGCAGTTGGTCGCCGTGTATTGGGTGTTTGGTATCTGACTCCAGTTTTTATTTCTCCACTGCGATTAGTAGTAAGTAGGAGAAGAAAAATAGAACCCTAGAGTTGGACACAACATTTCCTGTGACAATGGTGCCTTGGAAAATAAATACGCATTCAATATTTACTTAGATAAAAGGTTATATTGTTATGTATGGGTGATATTTTTTTAGTGAAAATTGCCACATTGTGGTAACTTATGTTAAGTACGTTTACATCGCACATTCATACGAGGGTCTCTAACCTTTGTGTTCGACAAGATATTGCAGACAAAATGGGTTCATCAGAAATTAACGGTGTAAAGCGTGACATTTTACATATTTGAGTAAGTTTGAGTAAGCTTATGTGTTTCAGTACCTAGTCGTCTTCAATAATTAAAAAAAAAAGTACGTACTCTTACCTCCATAACGACGACGTGGTAGTTTTCACGTTCTGGTCGACATTTAACAGCAATAATGTATTAATTTCCTCGTACACTCTCGTTCTTTTGAACGCTTCCGCCTTCAAACTCCTGAAATATACAAGAAAACTGATAAGAACATTTTACATAACATAATCACGTCTGAAATTCCCGAAAGGTGAGGCAGAGGTGGATGTAATGCCCACATTCGCCAGTTATCTTTGAGTCCCATGTAATAGGGGGCGAGCCTATTGCCATCAAGCGTGCGCAGATCCAGTCTCCTACTGAGAAATTCCTGATGGAAAAAACCCACTAACACTTTGCCCGACCTGGGAATCGAACCCAGGACCTCATGCTCAGCAGTCGCGCTTGCGACTACTAAGCCAACAAGGCAGTCAGAGGCAGGGAGGCGAAATTGCTACCCTATAAATTCAAGTACACTTATCTAAGGGACTAAGGCCCAGTTTAACGACAGGCCACACGTAAATTGTAGCAAAACCAGTACAAACTGGCCTCTTATTCCATTGAAATTCTACGCTAACTCAACTAATGGACTAGTCGACATTTTAAAGACATCATTTTGTCTTTGTCTACTTCAAACGAATTGCAGAAACAGAATGATGATAATTATTTATTCAGTGTGTCAAACGCCTAAGGCTAAGAACTCACGGAGCGATTTTCACCCGCTTCCGCCGCGGTTGCGGACCCGCAGCTTCGGTAGATATATATGTAAAAAATGAAAGCACAACTCACGACGCGTTTTACGCCTGCGGTGTGCGCGGTTGTTTGCGGTTCCCCCTGCACCGGCAGGCAACTAGTAGAAGCACGCGGGCCGCGGTCACCCGCAGCATCGGCGGGTGGCGCCCGCGCGCTTTGCGATCGGATCTCTTCTGATCGGTCTTGCAACCGCCCGTCTTGCGATCATCGCAACCGCGACGGCTGCGTAACCGCGCAAATAACCGGTCTCGTGAGTTTAGAAATAAAACCGCAGTTCCACCACCGCGGTTGCGGGTGAAAATCGCTCCGTGAGTTCTTAGGCTAAGTCGGACTAAGCCCCGAAGAGTAAGTTTTATCGTTAACTATAAAGAATATTCTATTTCATTTTCCAGGGAGATTTGCTCCCTAAAAAAGGTTAAGTATAAGCCGGGGTTAATAAAACCAGAGGAAAGAACAATCTGGATACGAAGTTATGATTATCTTGTACTCGGAAAATCTCTCTCTTACAGAGGAAGTTTTCCTATCTACAAGATAAGATGTTGCTTGCGAATCCTTTTGATGCAAACCTTATACATAAGCGTTTTTGTTCCTTATTCTTATGTAAAATGTTCATGTGAAACTTCTGCTTCATTTTTTTTTACAAGATAGAATTCTACAAACTTTTTTGCAAAAAACACAAAAAAGTGGAAAATAGCTTTACTTCAATTCTGGTACTGGAAGTCGGTGGTCAAAGAAACAAACAAAAGTCACCGATTTCCGGAACTTTTTTTGCAGAATATTTTTTTAGGTCAACCGGTTTAGTGGTAACTCAAAAAAATTCTTGTCGAGTATTAATTTTGCATTGTTACTAAAAGTTATTAGCACATCATCCACACAGACATAGAAAATAAATATGTATTATAGAAGAGCACTGAAACTACCCAAGAAATGTAGGTAAATAAAATGTATGCGGGAGCTTCCTCCACCAAATGAAAAAAGAATCACGCAAATCAGACCAGTAATCACGGAGTTATGAGGTAACAAACATAAAAAACAACCGAATTGAGAACCTCCTCCTTTTTAGAAGTCGGTTAAAAAATTGTAACCTACATTTTTAATAATAATCTAGAAAATTCGTCACTTGATCGACGCCGCTTACACAGAAAGTAACCAGAATTGATTTGCATTGTTTAAAACTTCTACAATATCCATCCTTACATTAAGACGCACACCCTATTCCGGAACCAACTTAACACGTAAATCACCAGACTCGTGGTAAGTAAAACATGGATTCTGGTACGCATCCCTAAAGTTCGCTTCATATACTAACCGTTTGGCATGGCTGTCCGCATTGCGTATAAGTGATTTCAGTCCGTAACCAGTGTGTTTCCAGCCTTATTCTACTTGATAATATATTCCTTGTGGGTTAGATTAAATTCCTTTGAAAAAGTATACAGATAATTTGACAGTGTTAACTAATAGATATTGTTGAACTATGGCAAACGAGTTTTTTAAAGGGGCTACTATAAACATACTATTAGGTACCTAAGGCCTCTTATATTTTGTACAGATCTATGAAATGTAATCATCATCATCTGCCTAGCCTTTTCCGAACTATGTTAGGGTCGGCTTCCAGTCTAACCAGATGCATACCAGCTGAATACCAGTATTTTACGTGGAGCGACTGCCTATCTGATCTCCACAACCCAGTTAGTACTGGGTATTACAATACCTCTTGGTAAGACTGGTAGTCAGACTTTTTGGGCCACTGACTACCTGTAACGACTGTCAAAGATCTAAAAATGACAGCCGGGACCAATGGCTTAACGTGCTTTCCGAGGCACGGAGGAAACTTGGGTGGGTGGTCATCCACAGACCAACCTAAGCACGCACGGCTTAAACTAAAGATCGATCCGAGCGACTATGAAATGTAATCATGTAAAAGATATTGATTTTATGAGACAGTTGTTTTTTTCATTAAATATTTTTTTTGTTTCATTAAACGTTTTAGGTCTGCGAGTTTAAAAAGCGGGATCAAAAGGTAAAAAAAAGAAAGTACTTGAAAAACCTAAAGACTAATCTTTTAAGTACGACTTAAGCATCGAACAAGCCCACCACACTATTCCCGAACCACTGCAACTCCTGTAAACCAGAATCAACAGTTTCTAATACAAGAAAAGCGCCGAGACAATGAAGCTCGACGAAGTCCCGGAGAAACCATTTCACTGTATTGGATCCCGCAACGAAATTAATCAGAAAATAATAGTGGAGGAGTAGGAAAAACATAATTAGTTGCGTACAGTAAGCAGCTGTTCATACGACGGCGTCCTGCACGATTTTTAAGGAAAAAAAAAGTTGGGGGAAAATGGCATGAGTCCAGTGTTCATATGATTAAAAACAACTGCATTATGTAACTGCATTATGATTCCAAAATTATGCTGCAAAATATTGCACAGATCAACGCCATTACTACTCAATTACAAACAAAATTTTACATTCAGGGCCGTTAAAGTCATTTCGAGTGACTATTCGTTTGCAATAATTGAGCAAAGCATTCATAGTCGAGTGCAATTAGACTTTAAGGTGGAACGAAGTTTATAGTGGTCGGATTTTCATGGGGTTTTTTTTATTGAGTTCCTAGAGTTGTGGAGAAGAAAGTTAAAAAAAAAAATTTCGACGCTCGCGACTTTTTTTTTAATTTTTTTAAATTTCCTTTTGAATATTTTTTTTTCGCATAGGAATAACTTGAAATTCACCGGATTTATATTGTGACGTATAGTGGGACCTATATACATCCATTAAACGCCAATTTGGTCTATTTCCTTGTTCATTGGTGTTGACGAAATGCATATTTCCAGGTTTTTTAACGAAAATTTCCTATTTTTTCAATTATTTCTAAAATAACGAGTTTTAACACAGAGATTTCTTTTGTCATTGGTAACTGATACTTTTTCACGGATAACGGAACGTAAAAATGTTCAAGAAATCCATATTTACGAGTGAAGTGACTAAAAATTCATTCGCAAATATCAGGAAATCGTCTATGTAAAAGTTAAAGAAGGCAATTTTTCTCAAAATGTTTCTATGGCGGTCAACGTAAATATTATTCTGAAAATATCCTTATTAAATCAGCTATCTACAGAGAACATAAAATAAAAAAAATATTCGGAGGTACTCAATAAATGTTGATTATTGATGACGAAGGTGGACTGGGACCGCTGGTAAACACAAAAAAATTATCGTAATTGGAACTTAACCATTTCTCATAATTTATATTTAGAATTAGTTGCAAGCTTGGGTCTCTGCGCCCCATTTAATATCAATACCAATACCGATACCGCTCCCAATTCTTAGCGGTAGATCCCTTTAGTCATGTTTTACTTTCTCAGCAGTAACTGATATTTAACAAGTATCCTTGAATATTTTTCTAGTTATTATACCTTATTAGATAGCTACTAAAATGAGGTTTTGAAAAATAATTTGCACATTGAGTTATATAGAAAAATTTCGAAAAAAAATGCCTTCATTAACATAGACGATTTTCTGATTTTTGCGAATGAATTTTAAGTCACTAAACTCATAAATATGGTTTTCTTGAACATTTTCTTGTCCAGTTATCTGTAAAAATGTATCTGTTACCAATTTCAAAAGAAATCTTAGTCTTAAATTCGGTAACTTAGAAATAATTGAAGAAAATACAATATTTTCAAAAAAAAACTTGAAATATGAACATTGAACAAATAAACAGACCAAATTGGCCTTTAATGGATACACACAGGACTTTCTATTATGCCTCAATATTAATTCGCCGAATTTCAAGTTATTCATAAAAGAAAAAAAAATATTACAAAGGAAATCCAAAAAAAAAAAAAAAACTTGCGAGCGGCGAAATTTTTTTTTTTAACTTTCTTCTCTACACCTCTAGGAACTCAATAAAACAAGTCCCATGAAAATCCGACCACTATAAACTTCGTTCCACCTTTTGAGTATTTTTTGTCTAATTGCACTCGGCTATCAGTGTACTGTGCAATGAATGCGAAATGTAACAGTGGAAACACATGACCAATTACTGTACTGGCAAACATTAGGTACCTACTGAAAAACATTCATTAAAATCTGAAAAACTAGGCCCTTACAAAACGTTACCTAAGACTCGAGCATTACAAACTCACTGAATGTATTTGACTGAACCAATCAAATGGCTTGAATATAATTTCCTGTACTAAGTAGTCTAAGTACCTAATGCTTGAGACTTGAGTGAATTTCTGAAATGCGGACCTTAAACTTGACTAGTGTTTAATTCTGTAAAACTTATTAATCGAGAAACACCGTTCTTGTCCGTCTACATAGGTAAGAATATGTTTATGGGTATGATATTATGTTCTGAGCGCCTTGACAGAGTTATATTCTATAAGCTATAACGATGCTGCAAAAGTGAAAAATGTATTCGACGAACATAGCTCATGTTAGTCGAATACATTTTTGGCTTTTCCGAAAAACTTCTGTTGAAAGTCTTTTTAGAAATACGAAACAGTTTGAAAGTGATTGCCAGTTATTTAAAACCTCAGAAGTACCCTTCATTTCTATTCAAGCTATTGAAAATGTGTTTTCCAATGGAGAGCTGTTTTCAAGACCCACAATGACGTACTTTACATAATAATACAAGGTTAGTGGCCTTAATTCTATGGGATAATACTTACTTGATATTCAAAAGGTCTTCCCTAAAATGGCTGCATGTAAAAGAGGATACACTTTCATTTATTTGTACAGGTACGGGTATCTTTATCCGCATAGCTCGGAAATGGGAATGTAAAGGGTGCTACACATATTTTCGGATGGGCAAGCTTGGTCATACAGTCACGAGCACCAATATGTATACACTTCTCTAAATTTAAAAGCAATTTTCGCGAGAAATAACGACTGTAACTTGGAGACAGGATCTTTTTCATAAAAATATGAGTTCCAAAATACTATGTTCGCAACAACATGAAATTTTAATCAGAACAGAAGGAGATAAACACTTTTAAATGTTGTTAAGTGTTTACATATTGGTGCTTGTGACTGTACAAGTGTGAAGCAAGCTTAAACTTTCCCATTTACGAATAACAACATTATTTTAACACAAGGACCCTGTTAGTTGCCAAAAAAGCACTAGAAGTTGATTGACCTAGGTGTGCGTGAAGCGCATGTCTAATGGCCGTTTTCACTACCACAAGATGACACCTAAATGAATGATTAAATAAAGACGCACTGACGGATTTTCAAAGCTCGGCTGACCGCTTAAAGTTTAAATTACATCATCATCAATCTCCTTCCCTTATACAAATTAATTTGGGGTCGGCGCAGCATGTCTTCTTTCGTACTTCACTATTACTTAAGTTCAAACTACAATAGTTCAAACACTAAAGCGTTTATATAACTGTCATTTGGCATTGTCCCGTAGTATGACTTCGCGTCATTTAAATGTAGAAACGGGGAAAAGTTATTTTGAATTCATTTACGTAGTTGTGGACCACGAATAATTTCCATAAGAGTCAAAATAGGTGTTTGCGGTCAATATTTTATAAAGTATGTTTTAAGCATTCTGAAGTTATTTGAAAATAATTGTTTTTGTTCTGAAATTGACGTGTGATTCATCATTCAGAGATTATAGTATAAGTTCTGAGTCATTGCATTTATGGGCGGCTACAAACATTTTAATAATAGCAAATTGGCACATTCCTGTCTAATATGCTATCATTTTCTGCATTTTTCACCACAGAATGCGTGATGGCTGCCTTATTAGGTATGCTGTGGTATCACCATGCCATCACGTAGTATATAGGGCTGTGTGAACAATAGGAATCTAACGACACCATTCGGCAGTCACTCGGGTTGGCACAGAGGCAATCGATACCTTTACCGTACATGAATATTAACTACTATTGCCTGGCAACCATCTAGACAACCATCATCAAAGGTTTGTTAGTGACGGGGAGATATTCGGATAGATGGACAAAGGGGATAAGCGAAAACGTACCTACATGGAAAGTCAATAGCGCTGACTTTGCATCGATGTCAAATTCAGTCATCTTTATGTTTGACACATGACGGTTCCTGTCACTGACGTTTGTCAAAATTAGAGTGATTGTTATCTCTCATAAGAATAAGGTTGCTTTTTGGTGAAATAACCGTGAAGCCACATTTGACAAAAATACCCAGTCACTTCATATCACTAAGTTTAAAATGATCTTATATATAATCACAATTTAGTGACGCGCAAGTGATATTCAAACTTAAGGTGGTAAACCAATTGGGTGGTCGCCTATTACTAAAGAAAAGACCCGATCAAATTTCCTTGGGTTTGAATGAACTTAATCGCTAAATATTACAATTCAACCTTTCAAAAAAATTCAAGTTTTATCTGAAAAATTATTTTATGTATTTTAAAAGAACCCGTTCATTGTAATAATCCTTCATTGTAATTGTGCGCGTTTTTCATAATGTTTCACAACTGTTAAATGTTGAAAAGCCTTAATTTTCCAACTTGTTCAATTGTATTCCCGAAAGAATTCGTTGTTACGGTAGGTATACGTTTCTGAATGGGAACCTTAACATTGTATCTATGTATTATAATTATATTTTAATAACTGAATTTGTATTTGATATAAAACAGTTATGTTTTACAGCAACGTTTAAAAAAGCCAGAGAGTGAATAGGCATATTCGATACAAATTAAGGGATTATTATTAAGGGATGTTGGTCAAGAGCTCTTATAATGTGTTTTTCTTCCTCGTATCACTGGCACGATAGTATTTAATATATTTTATTAGCCCTGAACTTGGCCACTTCCCCAGAAGTGCAATGGTTACTTCAGCTGCATGTTTTTGGGCTAAAAAGGCAGGTAGTTTGCGACACAGAGAGATTAACACACTTTGCTTAAGAGATTATTATTGATTTGTTTTGATCCAAGAAACACGCACAATTAAAACGAAATAGTTTATTAGTCCACTAAGTCAGAAGTCAGATGTTTTGGCGATGTAAATTGACACGAGAAAACATCGTGAGGAAACGTAATCATAATTATTTGAAAATACCAATTGGCAAATCAAATACATACGATGATTAATGCTCATTTACCTTCTCTGTAAGATAGATTGCTATTTCAGTAGTGTGAAATTCACAAACCTATCATTAATTACAGTAATTACAGAAAGCGCTAGAGGTGAAGTACCGTACCTAAATTAAGTTATTACGTGCCTTCTGGGTATTACAGACGTATGTTTTTGTTTTTACAAAATAATGATTTGTTTTTGTTTTGACAAGCTCGTAAAGTAATGATTCAGGGTCTGTATATGGCTACCACTACTACTACTTCCACGAAAAAAATTCTTGAGAAAAATATTGTAGAAAATATGATGAATCAATGTTTGAATGTAGTGGTTTTCTCCTACTGTTCTGATTAAAATTTCATGTTGTTACGAACAGAGTATTCTGGAAATCATATTTTTATGAAAAAGATTCTATATCTAAGTTACAATAGTTATTTCTCTCGAAAATTGCTTTTGAATTTAGGAAAGTGTAAACATACCTAATGGCTAAAGCATAATCAACCGATAATGTTCCCATTGGGAAACAGGCCTCCTCTCTATGAGACGGAATGGGTTTTAAGTCTACCACACGGGCCTAGTGCGGATTGATGGATGTCACAATGTTTTCAATTTTTGGTTCTTGACATGCCGTTTTTCTCACGATGTTTTCCTTTACTGTTTTGAGAGAGCAGTGGCGATGAAATAAATTACACCAAGTAATGCGCCTGGGTGGTTTCGAACCGGGCTGGTTATAACTCGTAACTTGGGGCAATCACTGCTCCACATTATGTAGGCCATGATTCGCTAGGTCACTTATGCACAAAAAACAAGAGGCTCTATATTTATTTATTTATTAAACTTTATGCACATAATGTACAAAGGCGGACTTAATGCTAAATACTTAATACTTATATTATGGACCATTTAGTTATTTAACCTCTGACACTAAACAGCAACGAAAATATACAATGAAAGCCGACGGACGAGGCAGAGGTCTACCTAATAGTGCACCCAAAGGCCGAACATAAGTTATTAAATGAAAATCCGCGACTGCTACAGAAGAATCCCCATGAAAAACCCAATAACAAAGCCCGACCTGAGGATCGAACTCAGGATGTAAGGACTGTTATCTCTTCTTTCATGGTGATGCTGAATACAAAGATTTGACAATGATGCATGAAATTCAGTTAGACTGTTTTTTTTGTCTACTTATTCAGATAATAACGTGGTACTCGTAGTTGATTCATGACCCCCAAACCACATAAAAATGACTCAGTTTCGTAGGTAAAGTATGTCGATCAATACATTAATTACGAAATGCAGTGAGTCAAATACGAGCACCGACGGCTAAACACAGTACTCCCAACATGTGGTTTAACACAGGATTACCAAGTAAATACTTATTCATACCAATATGCACATTCTAGTACATAACCTTTTGAACAACAGAGCATAAACACACGCGCGTGCCCTTCACGCGAAGCCACAATTTCACCTACCATTTTCTCACATATTTGTGTCGCTTCGCTTGGCGTACATGGCACGCGCTTGCTTGTCACGTGTATGTTCAAAAGGTTAAAATGAATTCATTAATTAAATACTATAGGTATATTTATATAAGTAAGTATGATTATAGGTATACTTAACTTACTATAATGTCATCAAGTGATCCTGAATGTCAGGAACACTGGTGAACTGACCATCAATCGTCACGAACGCCCTTTGTAGAACATTTCTGGAATCGAATAAAATTATTTGTGTCAATAAGGTGTCAAAGTACAATCATTTGTTACTTAGTTTGATGTACGGAATGCTTTGTTGACTGCTATGTGATGGGTTTGCTTACATCCTGTATAATTATGATTGATAAATATGGACGAAAATGGAATGATGACTATGGCAGAAAAAAACTTGTTGCGCTGACCACCAAGGAAAAATGGCAGGAAGATGAATTTCTTCTGCATGTGGTTAGTCTAGACGTAAATACGCGTTCCGATCAACTAGGTATTACTTTATTTCTTGTCTTTTCCTAATTTTGCTCCAGATTTTACCATGTTGTTTGTTGTTTGGCCACGTTGTGCCTTCTCGATCAAGTAGATGACTGGTAACCAATGTGCTTAATACAAACTACTTCATCCTATTCCCAATTTATTTGGGGTCGGTGCAGCATGTCTTCTTCTTACATACTTCTCTATCACCGGTATTCTAAGTCGTGGACTGAACTTAAGTCGGACTTGACACGCCTACTTTTCACCATATTGACAGTTACAGTTTGTTTATATTTTGACATTAACGCCCACTTTTAAGGAATCATCTGTCAAATTCAACGTACAGTAGTACAAGAATCTTTTGACGCTCGAATGAAGCTGACAGGGGGGCGCTGTTGGTAAACTTTTTGTTAATTGTTTTATAAAAAATATTGAGAAAAGAAAGAGATGGCTGCGTTAGTTCCGATGTTTGCCCCGCGCCTGAGACACCTACGGTGTGGGTGACATATGTACCTACTGAAATTCAAGTGAATCGACGTGTGTAAAATTATTTTCTTGTTATAGCCAAAGTAAGATGAATTTTGAGGAGTATGTCGATTATTTATACGATACGCCATTCAAATTATTTATCGCGACATACAATTATTTTACGCGATGCCGATAACCCTTTAGAATGTTACAACAATGAACAGTTCCAACCACCAGTGTTATACCTATTAATTTGTTATTCTATCCATTCATATTACATACACATCCCCCATTCATCTTAGCATTTTCATCTCAACTAAAATTTACTTTCATTTTGTTTTGTACCTGTAGTATCCTCTTGTAGCAGAGCTAATAGGTTGATAACACATTTACTAACTGTATCACAGGCTCACCAACACCACCAAGTCCCAGTCCAGGGTACGCTTCACCTTCCAACTTCCCGCCATTCGTGTGACTGACCGTTGTCATTAGTGACAGCTACCTGACTACTTGTGGCTGTGAGATAGCGTTTCCATATCTATTAAATAGATACACTACAGTACCCAAACATTCTGACCCGTATAAGCAGCTCTTATCATTTATCTGCCTAGCTGTAGCGCCTTGCTTTTCTTTGACATCTTTCTGTTCACACTATGGATAACTTTAAAAATCACGTTGTTTACGAATACGAGTTCCACCGTGACACCAGCGCTGCAGAAACTGTTCGAACGATTAATTATGTGTATATGGACTCAATCTTAACGGATTGGTCGAAGAAAGCAAATGTTTAACAAAATTGGAAAGCCATGGGAGACGCCTTTGCCCAGCAGTGGAACATAATGGGCTGATAGAAAATAAAATAGGGAACTTCTGTAAAAGAAAACACGGTTCGTTTTTGGTTACAACGTTTTCGTTCTGGAAATTTTGACCTACAGCCAGTGGACGGCCGGAGACCCTAGTTGATAATAACTATTTTCCGTAGCGTTTAATTTCAAAGCTAGCTAGTAAGTAGTCGGGATTAGCAATTCATGATTATTACTATTGCGAGCACTTGCAAATATCCGTGGTAAATATATATTAAGCACAGTTTCTTTCTCAAATCGGTAGTATTTGGAAAGTTTCATTATCGTGGGAAGTCATGATAAATAGTCGTAATCTGGAGTATCGTACACATAAAAGATGAATACAAGCTTAATTCATTTGATATTTCTAAAGCATGTGAAAATTAACGCACCATTTTGAATCTCAGAGAATAAGAGCGAGCTTGCCTATGCCCGTGTTGTTTTGTTTATACCTACGATACCACCAAGTCGCTCTCATTGCCAGTAAAGCGATAGTAGGGTGACTTACCCGTGTTACTACCAATCCTTCTACCTGTAGTAATACCTACGGGTAATCCCATTTCCTTTACGTTACTATCGCAGCAGTATAGATCGTAAATAGAAAGAGAAAGAAAAAAAAAAATTGTTGCAACCAACTGAATGTAGCGCTCGCCGGCCGCTGTCGTGGCTAGTTTCTGTTATATTGCAATAATAATATTATCAGATCGAATACTTATTAGCCGTTACGTTTAGGCTAGTGTGGTTTAGCCAGCTTATCTTAAGTTTGTTTTCTTCTGATACGGGTAAGGATAGGTGTAAGCTAGTGGTGTAAGTAGTGGTATCCAGATTAAATGAGTTACGTTATGTTAGAACTGTGACAAAAACACGCTTAAAACATGAGTAGAAGGCGGCCGACACACCATTATAATGGGTGACCACAACCATGCCATCCGCACACTCATTCTGCAGAGTAATGATAGGAGAATAAGCGATAACGAAACCAAAGAAATTCAAGGCTGCTTGGTTCATCGTCCAACTGAATTCTTCCCTCAAATCTGGACGACCGGAACTAATAATAATAAACGGCTAATAGAGCGAACTGTCGAAGAAAAGCTCGAAGCTTACTGAGCTCTTTTTGGAGCGACGGATTGGAGGTAGCAGAGTACAATTTATTAAAAAATGCCGCGCGATCACGTGGCTGTCATTCATCCCTGGCAACAATGGAATAATAACGACGACGTAGCCACTTCGGATACCTTATTTCTTCAACAAACCAAGTAGCTTGTCAGCTTTCATCCACTATCAATTAAATAGTCCCACGAGGGAAAAGATAAGATAAGATTGATCAGGGTGTTTAATTCTTAAATAAGGTTTAGGGATTCCAAAATGCAAAATCTGGCACTTCCTTGGATTTTACCCCTATTTTTTTAAATATTTGATTCGTCTTAGCATATTGAAAAAAAATAGTGCTCTACAGCAAATATCTTTGTATATGAACGTATGTATACTCCAGGTTTTTTGTTGTTGTTTATAATTGTGTGATGTTCATATTTATATTTTTGCTGTCTCGTTGGTCCACTACATTCATAAGCACAACTGCACAGTGTGAGGTTATGGGTTCGATTACCAGGCCATGCAGTGTTGTTGGGTTTTACTAACCTGGAAACTGGATCTAGTCTTACGCAGGACTAAATGAAAATGAAAAATTTCCTATGTTTTTCTATGTCTATAAATGTGTAATCTAGATATTTTCTTATTTGTTATACGTGATACTACATTTAAAATAAAAATCCAATTGCCTTGTATAATGTATAATAATTATTTCTTTACTGAATTGAAGTAGATGTGCGGCAAAAAAACGTTGCAGCTTTGCCTTTTGGTAAGCTTCTTCTGCTGCCTTCACCAGACACTTCGTCTCCTCCATTTTCAGTAGATGCAACTCCTCCTCTCATTCCGCTTTAAATTTTTCGCCCTTACCTTGAACTCCTTTATTATGACTTGGGCGCGAAAATCTTTCCCTACAGAAATTTAATAAGTTCAGAAAATAAGTATTAATTTTCTAACTACAAACACCTTCTAAAAACACTAATGAGAATATAAAAAAATTAAAATGCTTCGAATGAATACAAATAGATTGATATTATTTAAAATTCTGTATTGGTGCCACTGTCAAGCCACAAAGATAAGTTGACTTTCTGATGTACTGTAATGGATAGAGTTGAACTGAAAATCATTTGATCAACCCTACCAAAAATCTGCGAGTTTGCTGACGCCAAGTCAGTCGGGTTATTTTCAGGTGGCCGTTGAGCCACCGGTGCCGGTCGCCTGCCGGACAAAATTCCAGAACTGAAAGAAGAAAGTACATATTTTTAACAATATGTTAATATTCGTTTATACAAATAATGGAATCAATGAAATTACTATAGGTGTACCGTCAGCAGGAGTTTCACTAGGCACAGTGTCACAGTCGATTGCGAAGCTCAATTCCAAATCGGTGGAGGCAGTCAGCGCATCTGCTACTCTTTCGAGATCTGAGGACGCTGGGCCAGGATAAGGGCCACCCCCAGTCCTCATCCTTTCTTTTTTTTCTAGCTTTAGCGTGGTCTTTTTCTTAGCTTGACTATTGGACCAGCATCTCTTTAGCTGAGATTCGGTTCTCTATAAAATAAAAGATTGCCGATGATCATCAAACATAGATTAGGTATTATTTGGTACTTACGCGTGAGTTAAATACGGAGTTATACTCTTGGGTTAGGTGAGCCCGGGCACATTTTTTCGCTGATGGACTGCCCGCCAACGTCGTATTTTGATGTAGCTTGTACTTGCGGACAAGACGGTTTCCTGTACGCACGACTTTTCACTATCCGAAAAGAAAATTCTTGAAGCCATTTTCGGACTGAAATTCTTGAAAATTAACCACGAAAAATTAAATATTTTATTTTCACGTAAATCCGTTTTAAGATTTTAAGTTCTTTGACAAATAATGTCAACCAAGAGCATTCGGTAGAAGATCAATTTATGACATCTCTAGCATTGTGACGTATTTTAATATAACATTTTTAGCATACAAAGCAGCTTGAAACCTTCATGCAACATACCTGTTTTGGGTTTGATATGGACTGCATATTTTGAAAGTAGATTAAGGGGAGTACTCATATGAGCATTTCCACGTATTGTAATGTTTTTACGAAAGCTTGGCATGGTGTTCAAAGTATTTACCCGAAACATTCCTTTAGTCTCTGTCAAGAATGTGTGATGTAACATTGTTTGATAAATTGAGGAATGATGTATTACTACCAGGTTGCGGTTGAAAAGAAGATGTAGAGAAAAAAATTAAAAGAATATGTTAGATGGCTTGGTCATGTTGAGAGGACGAGTAAAAGGCGACTAATAAAACCCGAAAAAGAACACCCTAGAAGGACATACTTTATTGATAATGTTCTTCAAAAAGGTCAGGTGGCAGTGCTCGCGACCTGCGTGCGTGTATGACCAGATGGATGAATGTGAAAGAAGCAAGAGGAGTAAGCCGGTGGTGTTCTTTAGTGACTCTGTCCATGCTGTGTGGCATTTACTCTTCGTTGATATGTTGGATTTGCAAGTCGCGTGTGCTGCAATTTATCATGATGAGTTATATTAAAAAAAAAACATAGCGAATTTGGAGAAGTAACGACCAGCACGACCCCTCAGTCCACGCACCTCATTCCATGTTGCACGATTTGAATTTTCATTTCGATGAAATGTTACAAAAGATTGCTTGTTTCTTAGCAAAATCAAGTTTAAAAAAAATGACAAGCGGCTCGATGTCTTGTTGCATGCATGCTCTAGCTAGTCTGTCCTCACCTTATTGAACATCATTGAGTGGGCGGTGCTTAGGCCGTGGTAGGCGTTCGTCACTTGTTGCCATGGCAACAAATACCGACTTAAGTTCAGTCCACGACTTAGAATACCGGTGTATTACTCGTCATCTCAGCTGTCACCTCCTTTCTAGCCATATCATCCTTCACACAGTCCATCCATCGTTTCTTTGGTCTTCCTCTATCTACCTCCTTCCTTATTACTCCCAAAGACATCAACAAAACAATATTCAATTCAGTCAACAACTTCCAAACTTCTGGTACTTAGAATAATATTAGTGAGACAAATATTTTTGTTTGCGTGACCATCCAAACAGGGTTGTTTGTTCGTATTAGTCGCTTTTCTTATAAATATCTACGTATGAAATTCTTATACACACTTGTTTTAGTTATAGATGTCTCATAAAAGTCGTGTATGTAGGTAATGCTAGGGGTACGCGAGATGATTATATTAATAAGCGGTAATTGCTTGATACACTTAAGAATTTTGACATTTCGGCAGGATTCATTTAGTTATTAACGTTATTCAAACTTATAAAACAATTCAGCAAAGGAATTTCTTTCAGAACTTCGGATAGTGATTTAAAGTGAGTTACGCTATTGGTGTACAGGTCAGATTATTGTAAGCATGTGTGTTATGTAATCTTTACGTACGATATTTTCTCATGAAGGTGAGGCAGTAGATCGACTTTAATGGATATGTTACGGCTAAAAACCGAAGTAAGGCTTCACCTAGTTCCAGCCGGCGATACCTAGGTGCGGCCGGTAACTATCCTTTTTATTGCTAGGACACACCGATCAAATGGATTAGGTAAGAACTGTGACAAAACGCGCGCGAACCGAGCGACCGCAGCGAGCGGTGCCGCGAGAGAGGCCTGCCAGCCCTACATACAAATTAGTTGCATTATACAAACTTTTACCGGCAGCACCTAGGTGTAGCCGGCTAGAAATAGGTGTGACCTTAATTCGGCTTTTAGCCATAACAGATACAACAACGTAGAAACTATTCATTGAATAAAACAGACGACACACTCACAATATTATTATGCTAGCTATGTGCCGAAATTTAGAGGGAAACCAAGACTATTGCTTATTGTCTCAGAGGTCCGGACTCAGGGTGGAAGAAACTTTATAAACTGCATAAACATGAATACGAGAAAAAATATTCTATGTTCAACAAAAATTTTGGTAATATCTTGTTGCCCCATTTCATTTTTATTATTTTATTCATAAGTTATGTATCATCTGCCTAGCCTTTTCCCGACTTTTAGTGGGGTCGGCTTCCAGTCTAATCGGATGCAGCTTAATACCAGTATTTAACATGGAGCGACTGCCTATCTGACCTCCACAACCCAGTTAGTACTAGTTTAATTCTTAAATCTTTACTTTTTTTTTGTTATAAGCCCCACTTAATAGAAACAAGTATTCTGAAATGGACTCTTTAATTCTCTAGTATAAGTTCTAGAAACTACCAACAATCGACGCCTATGTAAATACCATCTCTGTTATCGGAAAAGCTATATAGAATTTCATAAAAAGCAGCATCATTAAATATTTTACCGAGATATGTACTGAGTTTCCACGAACAAACCTAATTGCTACTTTGAGGTCAAAAAACAGATTCGCAGAAAATGTCGCAAATAAGAGAGATATAATAACGTTTCTATGGTAACAATCTGAATAGAAATAGGTTAACCATAAAATATTTCTTTTTGAAAAAGAATGAACATACTTTCATAAAGGAAAACACGTTACTAAGTGTAGCATGTTTCTTTATATAATTTTTGTTATGTATTGACAATGAACTATTTATTGTAGTACCTAAGCAACAATAGTGAATGACGCTCAAAAGCTAAATATAACTTGGTATGTTGTTTCATTCAACAATATTGTATGGGTACTACCTACTGCTGTAACTTTACATAACGACTGTATACTGGATGATTTTTTTAAACATGGGCAATACTTTAGGACCGCCCATGAAATCGCGAAAGAAATATCAGCTGCTCCACACATTATTAGTAGCGTAACGCGAAAAAACCGCAGATTTTTTTAATTTATATTCATAGTTAGTGTCGATCGCTAGTCGTACGAGGCCATCGGTTGATGGAAAAATGGATAAGTCGACGACGATCGACAGTTTCTACTACACAAATTGATCGATCGTCGTCATTTCTTCCATCGATCGATTGGTGTGGTAACACCCTTAGTGCCACAGTAAAAGTTGCTCATAATTATGAGTACTTCACCCCCCCTTCCCCCATTCCTTAAAGTATTGCCAACGTTTTACCAAACACTCTAGTGCTAACGGGTAAGACAACACGTCTCACGTCTGTCTAGAGTCTAGCCTGTTGCCAAACCTAGTACGTTTTCCAAACTTTTCGGTGAACACAAGTCTTCGTTCGTTCTGCAATTTTTCATACAAAAACAATTGGATATCAATTTTATTCCTCGGATCATTATAATCTTCCCGCCCTTGTCCCATGTTATTTGGGGTAGGGGCACTGGTGTAAAAGAAAACAGGATATAATCCTGTTTTCTTTTAGACCATTTGCTTATTGTTGTAACGTCCTGTTTTAGTACACTATGGCTTTGTTTGCTACGGAGATTCACTGACCCCTAAGATACAGGCACATACACCTAGTTTAGGAGTCAGAGTATTAACATTATTGTGCCTAGTATAAGCCTTATTATGCTCTTAGTCTGTGAATCTTGTACTGTAATGGCTTTCGGTGAAATAAAGATTTTTTTTTATTGCTTGGGGTTAGCTTCCAGTCTTATCGGATTCAACCATCATGCTATCATTAACTCTTTTTCTTCAATTCCTCACACAATCCATATATCTTTTCTTATTTCGGAAATCTCAGAATTTTGCTCTGAATCTGTGTAAGATTATGTAAAATCATATCCTGGATACAGTTCTATTACGCGAGTAAACAAACACACACGCACACATCAAAATAAGACACATCATTAGCAGAGCAGCAGAGAGGAAAATCAAAATACCTACTACGGTCCTGTGACGTATGGCTTCATTGTAGCATATAATAACGCGGAAAAGTAGTTATTTATTATATTATGTTATGTACGTAATGTTATTCATAATTTCCGCCATTTATGAATGAAATGAGGCAATAAACGAGGTGCGATAACATATATAGGTAACCATTGAAGCGTAAAACAATATGTTTTTACGTGAATATTATTGCGAATTTAATGTGTTTTTCCTGCCATTATCATTGGCAGGGGAAAAACATGTAAATTCCTCAGATTCAAAGGTTTCTAGCAAATATGTCAAGGAAAACCCACCTTTTGATATCTCTGTAATGTGTAGACTAGTTTAAAAAACTTCTCAATATTAAAATAATATATTATATAACATAAAAATAATAAAAGTAATATAAGTTATAAGGTAAGTACAGGAACTTGAAGTTGTCCGTCGGATCTTAGACCCTCGATCCAATTACCAATTAGGAATAATAGAACCACGAAAACTCTTTTTAATAACTTGCACTTAAAGTACAAAATCGAACAGAACCGCCTTACAACTTAGAATGACTTTTCTTGCATAGATATTTAACCTCTGACTGAATCTTAAGTCGACGAAAATAGAGGTCATTATACTGCAAAATCAGGGGCGAATAAGAAATAACAATGAAAAGACAGCAGTTCTGTAAGCTATCAAAGCGACAATATTATTTATACTGTATTTGTTGGAAATATTGTTTAGTTTTAAACCGATAGATGACGTTGTTAGGTGAGCGGCGTTTTCTGAATCGCGGTGAAAGATTCTCCGTGAGTTGACTAGGGATCGCGATAATTGTAATTTTTTATAAGTATCATTATACAGTTATATATCATCACCTTTGTAAGGCGCGAATTAGGCGCTCCACCCACTGCACCGCGCTCCGTCGCATTGCGCGTGATGGCAGATTTTACCGTTGTATGCAAGTATCTCAATTTATATAGAAATCACGCTTAGCACAACACACTGCCGACGCGGAAATGCGCGGGAGCGCGGTGCGTTCCGCGGGATATGACACACCGGCTCCGCAGTCCCGGGCGTGATTTGATACTATAAAGACGTTTGCACGATGGATCTCGACGTAGACAAATTTATATATGAAATTGAGCAACGCCCTGCAATTTGGGATATGAAAAGCAAAGAATATAGTGACCGTATACAAAAAGTTAAGAAATGGGAGGAGATAATAAATCAATTTTGCTTAATAAATAATCAAAAGATGCAGTTGACATACGTGTGTAGCTAAAGAATTTATCTTCATATTTTCTTAAGTCTTTGTAATTCAGTGTAAATGATCCATTTATAGATCTCGATCGTAAATAGGGATGTATCCAAAATCTTCTATGGACGCAGTGTCTTTTAATTCTTGTATACAAAAACCAAAATGACGACAACGACGATCGACAACACAGTGAACATATGAGTTTATTTAGCGCGAGGTCGTCGTAATCTGCATCACCGCGCGGGGGAGCAGATTACACCGCTAAGTAAGGCAGATCTGCGCCTCCGTCGCCGCGCGCGTTATCTGTCGCTCTGCGCACCGCGGCGGGACGCATCTTCAGTGGGTGGACCGCCTTACACAGAAACGGCGTAAGGCGTAAGGTGCGGCGCAGGCGAGGAATTTATAAGGAAACGAAAGAACGGCGTGCCTGCGCCGCGCTGCTTGAGTGTAATTCACGACACGTCGCCTATGTACATTTTTACTTTACCTTACGCCTTTTCTGTATAATTCGCGCCTTAGGCGCTCCACCCACTGCACCGCGCTCTGTCGCGTTGCGCGTGATGGCAGATTTTACCATTGTATGCAAGTATCTCAATTTATATAGAAATCACCCTTAGCACAACACACTGCCGACGCGGAAATGCGCGGGAGCGCGGGGCATGCCGCGGGATATGACACACCGGCTCCGCAGTCCCGGGCGTGATTTGATACTATAAAGACGTTTGCACGATGGATCTCGACGTAGACAAATTTATATATGAAATTGAGCAACGCCCTGCAATTTGGGATATGAAAAGCAAAGAATATAGTGACCGTATACAAAAAGTTAAGAAATGGGAGGAGATAATAAATCAATTTTGCTTAATAAATAATCAAAAGATGCAGTTGACATACGTGTGTAGCTAAAGAATTTATCTTCATATTTTCTTAAGTCTTTGTAATTCAGTGTAAATGATCCATTTATAGATCTCGATCGTAAATAGGGATGTATCCAAAATCTTCTATGGACGCAGTGTCTTTTAATTCTTGTATACAAAAACCAAAATGACGACAACGACGATCGACAACACAGTGAACATATGAGTTTATTTAGCGCGAGGTCGTCGTAATCTGCATCACCGCGCGGGGGAGCAGATTACACCGCTAAGTAAGGCAGATCTGCGCTTCCGTCGCCGCGCGCGTTATCTGTCGCTCTGCGCACCGCGGCGGGACGCATCTTCAGTGGGTGGACCGCCTTACGATCGCGAAGCAGAGTGCGGGATAGTGGACGGTTGTTCAGTTATACTATATACCTAATGATAAAGTATAAAAAACACTTACACATCGATTGGTGATGATTTGAGCAGATAATCGCTGATGATATGTCTTTCATCTTGAAGACTGATGATGAGATTCCCCATCGACAATATTGTGTTAACCTGGTAAAAGAAAAAAAAAGGAAGTAGGTGCTAGTGGCGGTACTTTCATACAAGCCCAAATCTTGGCTTGAAGTTATAACCAAGGTACTACTCTTCATGATGTTAGGGTTTCCGAACAGTCTGCTTGCTTAATGGGCTTCCCGTATTGTTGGCCCCTAGGTACGCCACTGATAGGTAGGTACCCATAATAAGGAAGGTTTACTAGAATTTATATTTAAAATAATTTTAATCAAAATAAGAAATAATAAACGACTATTCCCAACAAGAATTGAGGAAAACGTAGCGAATTTGGAACACAATTCGTCTCATTTAATAAAATTAGGTGGTAAATATTATTTATTTGCGTAATATTATTGGAATTTTATTGTAAACAACTTTATATTTTGAACAACAGGAACATTTTGCAAACCTAACAGGTAACTGTCTAGATTTATGTTTCTTCGAACAGCACACTTTTGCAATCAATGACAATTCGAGTGCCAAGAGAATTTTACGTACCTATTTAACATCTTTATTACATCGGAAAACTTATTTGTTTCACAAAACTCAAACAAAACACAACATTCTTGTAGCATTTTTCATGGCGTCCTCGCTCAGCAATTTAAAAATCGAGCGTATTTTGTTTAGCTTTCTTTTTTATTAATCTCGATTTTATTTTTAAAAATCGAACATTAGGCTGGTTCGTCAAATCTGCATTATTTTCTTTTTTTGACTTCAGTTTATTAAAGCTTTTATCGTTCGGCCTGTTTTCTTAGTGAGCTGATATTCTTTGTCCACTGCCTACAAAATTGTAAATAGAGTGTTTTTTTTAATGGATGTCAAGTCTTGACTATTTATACACATTCAAGTTGTACAAGGATCTTTTGGCGCATGACCAAACATAGAACTATCACATTTGTGAAAATTATATTGTAATTGTCCAGTTTACCAACATCGAGGCTCCTGTGACTGTCATTGAAGCACAAAAATATCCATGTTACAGTGTAATCACAGCCGCCTATGCATATCTACAATACCAAAGACATCTGGAATGCCATCCCATAAACAAAGTTATGTGTTTCATCTCTGCTTACCTCGGTATCCAAATATAATGAGGAGTCTAATGTCTGTGAAAGCTGTGCCATGTTGGAGCAGTTCTGGATGAGCAGCGCGACGTGGGGTACGAAGCAGACGATCAGCATCTGTAGCAGGAATTTTCTTCGGCCCCCTCTGGAAAAGATATATTTTCCAATGAGTTCTGAAAACTGAGATAAATATATAATATATCGTCGTCGTCGTCACGTGCATGCGCATTATAGGGCTAGGTGGTTCTTTTGGCGCAATCAGAAATAACGTCGCCATCTTGTTTTTTCAATTCAATTTCCACAGACAATATCATTTTTTTCTTTTTACAAGCGATTTGTTCTTTTTTGAACCATGAAGCTCTGTACTAACACGCCTATCTGCACAGCTATTAAACTACACGAAAGGGACAAAAACGGGAAATCTCAAACGAAATAAATGCTTAGAAGATACTTAAATGTGAATTAATTTCGGTCTAAATGTTGGAATTTCTATTTTACAGTTTTTCACCGCTTTATTGGTCTACCGTTGCCGCGTTGGTCAAGTGGTCGCAAGGAGCAAGAGGTCCTGTGTTTGATTCCGGGGTCAACCAAACTGTTATTGGGTTTTTCCATCAGGAATTTCTCAGTAGCAGGTACGGAGTGTCGATTTGTGTCACGGTTGATCCCTATTACATGGGACTTAACATTACAGACGAAATATGGATGAATTATTATATACCTCTGCCTAACCCTTCGGAGTCCACAGGCGTGATGTTGTGTTATGTACTATGTCAACGACCTATTAAGAGTAATATACTACTCAGATAATCTACAGTAGATTATCTGAGTAGTATATTACTCTTAATAGTAATCGTGGTCGTTCAAAAGGTACTTATTGTTAGACGAACATTTTGTGCAGGACCGAAAATTTTCTGACTTGAACGAATGAAATCGCGGAAATCCAAATATTAAAATGTAAATCCGAAAGTTAAAATGTAAATTGCTACGTTATTATGTTTATTTATTTGTTGCATAATTGTAAGTTTAGAAGATAATATTCATGTAATGTTGCTGTTACACAAGATATTATCTCAGTAGAACGTTCCCTAGAGAGATTACTTACAAAGCAAGATGGATACGTACTTTTAAACACACAAACAAATCTGTGAAACTGCCCCCGTAAGCCAAAAAGCGTTAACTCAAAACAACAAATCTTTATTTCGAGAAAACATCGCAGAAATAAGTGACTTTGCAGGTATTTCTTTCATTCAGCCCAAAAACGAGATATACACATGTGTATGTGTGAGATATTATATGTGTGTGTTTGTTTTTAGGGTTCCGTACCTGAAGGGTAACCGACGGGACCCTATTACTAAGTCTCCTCTGTCCATCCGTCTATCCGTATGTCCGTCAGCGGACTGTATCTCATAATCCGTAATAGGTAGACAGTTGAAATTCTCACAGAATGTGTATTACTATTACTGTTGCCATTTAAACAACAAAAAATAAATTAAAAATTAAAGATGCGATGGTACGTAAACCCTTCATGCGCGAGTCCAACTCGCGCTAGGTCGCTTTTTTTTCTAATTTTAACAATCCATAAATATATGATGGTTATTTTTATTAATTCATTTTATAGGCTGAAATCCGTAGGGCAGTACCCCAATAGACACAACTCCCGTCCATTAGGAGGTCCTCCCTTTTCAATGGAGGTTGAGGAATTGTTGCTCATACCTAGGTAACTGAAAGACCTAACGGAAAGAACTGAAATTATCATGGGTTTAACAGACCCCTTAACGAAGCTGAAAGGCACTTGTTCTCCACGTCATTGCGATCATCTTTTTATTCTGAACCATACCTGGGAACCTTCTAGTTACGGAGATATTGGAGATCAAAGTTCCAACTTTTTCACAAGTTTTTTTTTTAAATGCATGTATTTAATGTAAGATTTTTAACCTCCACGACCCCCGCACTATTTAATCCATCCATCAGCACAATGTTTTGAGTGCGTTACATTGAGTCCTACCGTAAAACGTGATTTTCCACCCCAAAAAAAAAGTAGTTTCCCAGCAATAATTTTTGCGTAAAGTTACTTAATTTGATATACAGATTACTTGGTTGACGGCTTCGTGAAGGGTCCGTTTACACCCTGTATGTACATAGATGGTAGAGTGAGCAGACAAAGTTCCTTAAACATTGATTTACAACTAATTGGTTGGTACTTTAGTTGGTTGGTTTACCTATTAGATAAATGAAGTACATAGGTAACGAATAACAGAACATATTATTTAAACCTTTGGTATTCCTGGGGTATTCCCTAGGCATGTTTGCATGTGTCACTAACACAAGTTAGGTAGGTCTAAGTATAGATCGTAGGTGCAACAAGGCATGTTTTTAGGGTTCTGTAGCCGAATGGCAAAAAACGGAACCCTTATAGATTCGTCGTCTGTCTGTTCGACCGTATGTCACAGTATATTCCGAATCTATTAGGAATACTCAGTTGAAACTTGGTAGGTAGATGTATTCTGTAAACTGCTTTACGATTTTTATACAAAAAAAAACTAAGATTAAGGGAATACCCATACATGGAACTGAAAAAAAAATACATCAATTCTAAACGTGCGGAGTGTCTATAGATAGGTCTTTAAAAATGACATAAAGGTTTCTACAACCATTTTTTTCTGAAAGTCACTCTTTGAAAGATAGACACTTCCAAAGTGGTAAAATGTGTGTCCCCCTTTCTTATTTCTAAAGTAAGAGGGAAAAAAAACTGAAAAAAATGTAGGATTGTAGAACGTCAAAAACTTTCAATGAAAATTGGTTTGAATAGGATTTGATGTTTAGTTTTTGAGATATGAGACTTTTTTATCAAACTGCGGCAGAAATTTTGTTTTTCATTAACATACTATTAAAAACAAATTTAGTTTTGCCGTTGAATGTAATACAGTACAATATATGCATGAGCCTTCAAAATATTTTTATTAAACTGTTTGTTGCCACGGAACCCTGTGTGCGTGTGAGTACGACTCGCACTTGTTTTTCAATAAACGGCCCTGGTAAACCCAGTTACTTATATAAATTTTAAATAGGTAAGTAATGCGAAATAATTATGTCAACGACACGTCTATAACGATTTGTAGTATAAGGTTTTTTTTTTATTTCTAGGTAATATCGTCATTACATTATAATTGTTATGATTCAAGTTACTTAACAAAATATTACAAAACATTTATAGAGTAATGATGGAGTGTTTTGCCCATTCTTCTCCATACGAATGGGCAACTAAAATATATTGTATTTCTTTGTAAAGTTTGATGTTCAAAAGTGCATTTTAATCGCCTAATTGAATATAAATGGTTTTACTTTGACTTTAAATTACATATAAAACCAGTATTCAACCAATTCTGTCAACTGTTTTTATTCAACGTTTACAAACTCAAACTCAAAGCATTTATTTCAATTAGACCATAACAGGCACTTTTGAATGTCAGAAAAACAAAGAAGGCGAAGCTACAGTCCCAAACACAAGGCATAATAACTTGTGAAAGTATTGTAGTTGCCCATTCCAAAGCGTAGATCTCTATGGAGAAGAATGGGCAAGAAACTCCATGGACACTCTTTTCAATCAAAATATTTTCACAAGATCTTGGTTACATCATTCATGTTGAGATAATACATATATGTGAGAACGATGTAGAAAGATGTGCACATTAAGAGCGTCCAGAGTAAAAGATTAGATCAACAATTTAAAAACAAAGTAGTTAGAATAAACCATGGCAGCTAAGAGATGACCAGTCCCAACTGACAGCGCCCGTTCACGAACATGACGCATGGATCAGCACCATTCAACTCAACCATTTACCATTACACTTAAAGCAAAGATTTGTCGTTTGATATAATACTTGAAGAAAACTTGTTAAAAATGTCAAAATGGTGAACAATACATGTGTTCAACGCGACGTGTTTTTAACAATACTTTATTTTATTTTATTTATTCGGAAAAACTAACAACTACACATACTTATTCCGAATAAATAGAATATATAAGAAATTATGCAAATGTGCAACCAATAATGTTCTCCACAGATACAAGACAAGACTTACAAGACTTCCTGAAAACAAGAGTCACGTCATGTTATTCGTGTAAATGCGAGCTAAAAATTACTCTTTTTATTCAAGAAAACTTTTCAGAATACTATTCATAAGTAACCACTTGAAGGAAACAGTTCCTTCACTATTTTTCTCCCCTTTTCGCACTGTAGACGAAGTTTAACCCTTATTTAAAATCAGATTATAAGTTTTATCCTCGCTTAACGAAAGTTTCCTCTGCTTTTCATTTCTTGAACCGTTCGAAACTTTACAAAGTTTTGCTATTTCGTACCTTTGGTATTTGCGATAAACATTTTACATCATTATCTCTTAGGGTCGGCTTCCATTCTATGATGTTATTATTCGAATACAGATGAATACCACTATGTTACATGGAGCGCCTATCTGACCTCCACAACCCATAATTACCATACCCTTTGGTAAGACTGGTTTTCAGACTTTCGGGCCAGTGACTAACTACTACTACTACTGGACTGGCGTGTAACGACAGTCAAAGATCTACAACTGACAACCGGGTAGAATTAAACATTCAGAGCTAGCCTAGCTCAAGTTACGATAAAGAAACGATAGGTAATAATATTATTGGTTGGCTTCCTACACATTCCTCGCAACGCATCCTCGTACATCTCTGGTGAAAGCGCAGCCTTAAGGGCTTATTCCTCTCGACTGAATTTAGGCCTCTTTTCACAAAGAGAGAGGATTACCAGAAAGCTTCTCATCACACCTCCTTGAATCAGTAAGTAATACTCTGATTCCGTCTGCAGATTGAAGTGTGAAAGAGACGGTTGTATAGTATACCTTTCTACTTTGATGTGAATGTGGTTTACATTTGTATGAATGAAGGAACGTACACCCAGTTTCTGAATCGAGTAAATGAAGTTCAATGAACTATCCTACTCCTTCAATACACTGTAGCACTCAAAATTTGAACCTTAAGTTATGTTTGACAAATTCTAAACTTTATTAGTTATTTAGAATATTTTAGCCAAGTTTAGTATGGTCTTTACCTTATTTGTTTATTGTAACTTCAAGTACAATAGTGGTACATAGGCGGACTTAACGCCACAAGGCATTCTCTATCTGTCAACCATACTACATTGACAAGAAATCTGTGACCACATACATAAATAGTTTCCCTTTTTGTTCGAACTGTGTAGTACAATATCTGCTTGTTATAACTTCCACTCAAGTCTCATTTACTACATTTACTTTTAACAAGAACACCTAATTCATAGCGCTCCTTTGTCGTGTGTTAGTGTCTTGTTCGACAGAGGATGAGTGTCGGTGTCTCACAATGTAGGAATATTTACTACTTTTCATCATCTACCTAGCCTTTTTACAGGACCAACGGTGGCCCACTAGTAACGGCCCAGACTTACGGGGACATTCCCTCCCAAAGAGAGGGAGTTTATTTCCCAACTGTCGGAGCATTTTATGGTTGGATGCTAACCGGATGCAGCTGAATACCCGTATAAAAAGAAGCGACCGCCTATCTGACCTCTGTAACTTTGTTATTGTTACAAACCCCTAGACAAGGTTTCCTTTCTACCTATAATTTTGTTTGTTTCTTCCTATTTAGCGCTAGAAAGCAATCGTGTCTCCACGGCACTAAACTGTAGTAGTTTGTTGAACTAAACCGTAAACGTACTTCAAAGGGTTCAATTTATTTGTTAATTAAAGTACCCGGTATAGAAAACATGGTGAAGAAACCGGCAACTCTGTAGGGGCACTACAAAAAGACCTACAGCAGCATAGTACAAAAACTACTACTGCGCCATCTATGTCACAAATGAAGAACTAACATAAAATTCCTTCACTTAAGACCAAATAGAATAACCTGACAATAACTGTCAGGCAGTAGCCCACCAGACACAACACCCGTCAGGTTGGAGGATCCTCCCTTTTCTATGGGGAGAACTTTACACCCTGGTCTCCATACCCCTATAAGTCCAAGACCTACTAAATCAACCACGTCATCCACCAAACCGGAAATAAATACTACGGAAAAACCGGTCAAATGCGTGTTGGAACACTGAACATTTACAGAGAAGGTTAGATTTCGTATTCCGGATGAATAATAAAATATTTAATACCAAAAACAAACTTATATTTGCAGTTGAAAAACATATACCTCATCTTACGCTCCTCGCTGTACCACCTTGCGTCTTGCTTTTCATGATTCTAGGTCAACAGGAAGTACCCCATAGGTTTTGATTTACTGGAATATTGATTGCGTTTAACTTTGATTGTGTTGACTTGGAAGGTGTTTTTTTTAACAGATTCAAGGGCCCATAGACCCAAGTATTTGATTTAAATTTCAACTTGATACCTCCACAAATGTTTCTGAAAAAAGGTTCCTGTCACACACAGACTGACAGACGGGCAACGAAGTGATCCTATAAGAGTTCCGCTTTTTACTTTTAAGGTAGAGAACCCTAAACATGAAAAAAGAAGAGAATATTGAGAGACCAGAGTCCAGGCAATTACAAAGGATGATTTACCTACTACAACTAATGACCGTTTCCCTTAACAATATTGCAACACCTAATTTATTCCTAAACGACAGTTAGGCATTACCTACATTTTGACACAATTGTGTTATATTTTGTAATTCGAATTATTTATACAGGTAATTCCGCTTATTGTGTAGTTACTACCTTCTGCGAAATTCAACAGAAAATGTGTTTTTTTGTAAAAGTGTCATACCTGGTTTTTTGCGCACCTGCATTATAATATTTCGTCAGTATTTAGGTAAGTAAAGGCAATTTTGTTTATGTTAAACTTAGTGAGTTATAATTTAGGTTTTTCTCTTTTACCCTTGTCATTAATGCCTAACCTGGTGTCTGAGTGTTTATAGTGCTTATTGTATCTTATTTTAATTCCTTTTATTTTATTTTTATCGTGCTTGTTGTCTAGTGATCCTAAGATTTCTACTATCTTTTCTGTGTTTAATTGTGAGAACCTGTAATTGGCTCTAAGTTGCCTATACCATTGTTATTCATTTGTCATAGCTGTTCATTCTCCTATCTATTAAATTAAAAAAAGATCCTTTGATTTAGATCATGTATCGAAGAAACTTACAAATTAACAGTTATTTGTTACTAGCTGTACAACGCTATGCCACGTAAATATTTCGATTTTTAGGCCAGGAACCTTCGCAGGCGTACACAGAAGTACTCACCAAAGTTTCATCACAATCGGATATATGGTGTAGAAACGCATAGAGGACAAATATGTAGTCCATCTTTCTTTAATTCATTTTTTTTTAGAGATATGCATTTTCAAAAAATTCGTGGCTAAATAATAACAGCCGCTCCAATCAATCTTCAGTTTAAGGCGCGCTGCCGATACCGAGTTTCATCCGTGACCCGGAAAGCACGTTAAGCCATTGGTCCCGGCTGTCAATTGCAGATCTTAGGCAGTCGTAACAGGTAGTCAGTGACCCGAAAGTCTGACAACCAGTCTTACCACCACAACCGAGTTAGTGGTACTGGATTGTGGCGGTAAATTGGCAGTTGCTTTAGTAAAATACTGGTATTCAGCTGCATCCGGTTAGACTGGAAGCCGATCCCAACGCGTAGTTGGGAAAAGGCTGGGCAGATACATGCATTTTCAAAACAATACTATACAGCATAACACCAACATTTAGGTATCCCTAGACCTTGTTTATATTATAAAAGTTACAAGAACTAAAATCAGCTATCTACTAGTTACTGCCACGGATAGCCTGCGTCATCCCACGACAGGGCAAACAAATGATCTCAAATGTGAATGTGTCTCCACAGACAATGGCCCATCTTCCATCTTGCGCTGCATGCCCTAACGCCTGCGCACTTGACGATCTTATGACTGCATCAGCGAGCGGAGTCCGCATAGCTGAATTTTGGGCTAAACATATTTAATAAAAATTTGCCATCGACACGCTAAGAAGAAGGGCAAACGAAGCCTCTTCCCATGACTTCCAGGGGTCTAGGGCTAGTGTCGGTAACTAGTCGTTATGCTTAGTAGAAATCATCAATCAGACGACGCACCAACGCATATCCTAAACTGCGGGGTCTAAAAGTATAGCATAACTTGTTATGAAGGAAAGATTTTAGAAAATTTTGTTTTTTTTTCTATCTGTGCCCACACTAGGAATTTGAACATTTAAACTCACATACATAAACAGCCATACCCCGGAACAACTAGGCCCTGTAGGCCATACAAAACAATATTTTCTCTGTGCGGGAATCAAACCCACGACATGCAGCGCAACAGCCAATCGGTCAGCCATTGCGCCAACCGTGCCGTCGTGGCTAAAAGTACGTATTCCCGTTAGTGTACCAGTACCCGTTAACAAGTCAGTTTTTTTATTATTGCTCTTTTCTACCAATAATAAATTAAAATTTGTGAATGGCAATATTTTCTCGGTAATATTTTGTACAATTGGGATGGTAACATTGTCCAAAAAGTTTAATGGCGTCAAAACCATGCGATTACAAAAGTATGCTCTAAGAGAATATCATGTAAGTTCAAAGTTCTGTCAGTGAACTACGAAACCACCACGTCGCATTGATCAGCTAGCCATTCTGCGACGGATAACGTTAAGATAAGAGTGTTAATTTTCTAAAATATTTGAGTATATTATTTTGCAATATAATATATAAATTGAGGTGAATCTAATTGATAAATAAATATTTTCGCGGTTCACATCTATTGGTACTAACAAACCCCTACTTGTCCTAGTACCCGTTAAAATCGTATTTTTTTTTACCGGATATTGGTACACGATCAACCCAGTAATACACGTTGTACCGAAACCCGTTATTGTGTACTTATTACCTTGAAATAGATCTCATTTTCCTTTAAAACTGTAGAATACATCGTCCTTATTGACTTGTGTTAAGTCCTTCTTTCATTATTCAATATAATGTAGTTTCTATGTTCCTTGTTTGTGTTGTAATCCCCTGGATTCGATTGCCTCTTTAGTTTTTTTTATGATTTCCTAATTTTTGTATATTTCGCGTTACTGCTCTGCTGTTCTGAAACCAGGTTTTTCGATGCGCATCGTGTGGCGCGCTGATGTTTTAGTATGGATATTGATAACCACGCAGTAATTTGAAGCAAACTTCAGACCGGGAAACTTTGCTACGCTGGTGTTGGCACAAGGGAGGGCGCAAGCGGCAGCGAAATAATGACACGCGGGGTTGCGATAGTTGTGAGAGGATCCGGCAACTGGGTCTCGAGGTGGCTTTGCTCAAGTCCGAGACCATGTGCTTTCATGGGCCTTGGAATGTGCCACCGTCGGGATCCATACTGACGGTAGGAGGAGTTCTCATCGGCGTCGAGTCGACTTTGAAGTACCTAGGACCCGTCCTCGACAGCCGGTGGAACTTCGTCGACCATTTCCGACGTTTGGCTCCCAAACTGGAACGGGCCGGGGCTGCCTTCAAGCGGCTCTTGCCCATCCTGAGCGGCCCAAACGTCTCCTGCCGGAGGCTCTACCCGGGGGTCGTGCGGTCGATGGCCCTTTATGGGGCCCCGGTGTGGGCGCGTGCTTTGAGGCGGCGAGCCGCCCACTACCTGAACGCGCCCCAAAAGGTGGTAGCTGTAAGGCTAGTCTGAGGGTACCTACCGCACGATCTCTGGTGAGGCGGCGAGCCGCCTTGCCGGATTGCCGCCATGGGATCTGGAGGCGAGTGTCCTCACGCGCCTGCACGAATGGTGCGCGGAGGCAAATACGTCAGGGCGAACCTCCGCTGCCGCGGCAAATCACCGCTCTGCAGACAGACCTCCGGCGCGATCTAATGGCGACATGGAAAGAGCGACTGTCGCAACCCCGTGCAGGGCACGCCACAATAGAGGCGATAAGCGAATCGGACGGGAGGAAACGCCCGGGTGCCAGTGTTACCACTGCGACTGTGTCGACCGCGTGTTTATGTTCTACGCGCGCCTGAAAAAGATGTCAGCATAAAGGAAGGCGCCTGCAAGGGCCGATGCCTGCCGGGGCTGCGGGACTGTCGAAATAGATACCGCGGCCCTGGAACACTAAGGGCAAAGAAGGAACATGGATGGGTTTTAGTCAGTAAAAGTCTGACACTCCCTCCCACTCCACCCAGAGCGGGAGGAGTTATTTGATGATTTCCCATCAGTAACCAAAAAAAAAAAATTAAGTATGTTTTAAGTCTCATGTAAAGAGGAGCGACCCAATTCGCTTGCTTGCATTTAGTGGAAATACCTACTATTTCTACTAAATGCACTTGTTCTTTTCATCACGCTGCGCGCTGGCCTGTCCGCTTTTCTATCATGTAAGCTCTTCTTGAGTTACTAATTTATCGCCGTGTTTACGACAATGGAGGCAAGATTTTTAATTATATGGTCCTGGGAGACAGAAATCCAAACCGTACGCCACGTTTCTTTTTTACAATTTTTAACCTTTGGGTTTTGGTTTGTTTTTAAGTAATTGAATTATTACCATGTTTCACTGTTCGGCCGTTAAGATATTTTAAAAGTATTTATATTTTCCAATTGATACGAATTCAGAAATATTGATAATGACAGCCATAAGTATTTACATAGGTACCTACCTGATTTTACCTATTAATAATAACTGATTGACTAGATACCTAGTTCCTTTTTCTATTTTTTAATTGAGACTTGAATAAGTACATTTTTTTTACTATTTTCTGTACAAGAAAAACTATTTTTTATGTGAAACAATAGATTTGTTGTGTTTTAAGTATTTCGTAGATTTTTTATGTGTTTTTATGCAGATTTTAGCGTTTTCTTTCTGATTTGTTATTTAGGTTAGTGATATTTTTGTTACCAGATTTTAAGGGTTACATATAAAGGTGAAACCAAAATATTCTTCAAATAATTTGTAAGCGTAGTTTAAAAAATAACGTGATTCATAATGGTACATCGATATCCGATTTAAAAACTTAAGTTTAAACAAATTACTGATGTTAACTATTAAGTAAGTACCTAAAATTTGTATGAAATACACTTTAAAAATTTTCATTAATAAAAATGTCTTTTCTTTGGATAAGCCCTTTTTTATTTATTTTACACATAAATGCAAAAATAGCATTTCTGTGAACTTTAACGTAAAGCAATAGAGTTCAAATTCGCGGTGAAAATTACCGGATTCAGGGACAATTTAACGTTTACTAGTACAAATCTAACGGGTACTGGTACAATTAGCCCTTTTTTTTTTGTATTATTGTTAAAGAAAATGTATACTTATAAAAACAAAGAATATTACACTAAAACTAGTTTAAATTATCTCTCTAATCATGTAATATTTTTTTTTGTAAGTCTTCTAGTTTTAGCATAGTAGACCTGCAAAGTCAGTGAAGTTCAAAACTTCATGGTTACTGGGCCGTTTACCTTAGTGGATGAAAGTTTGAGAAGAAGTAATGGCTTGTCTATTCCATTAGACAAGCCTTGCATGCAAGTTTTACTTGCATACAAATGGAGATGTTCAACAATTGAGTAGAACACATCACTCGTTCGCATTTCGAAACGTGCAAGTAACGTTTGCGCGTTCAATTTGCACGTCACTACAATAAATAACGCTCCTCTTTTTGCGTAGGGGGTTAAAAATCTACAAATTCAAACTAGCCAGGGTGGAGTGGGAGGGAGTGTCAGACTTTTACTGACTAAAACCCATCCATGTTCCTTCTTTGCTCTTTGTTTTCCAGGGCCGCGGTATCTCTATCAAACAGTCCCGCAACCCCGGCAGGCATCGGCCCATACAAGTTGTAGCTTTTATACAGGTTTGTTGGAGTTGTATGCAATTTGCAACTTGTATACAAGTAACTTGTCTAATGGAATCGCGCCTTACTGGTTCCCACTTCTGGGACACAGGCCTCTTCTCTATGGGAGAGAGCCATTATCCACCACGCAGAACCATTTAGTGTCGATACTGTCGATAGTAGTCCATTGTCTTCAAATTTCTGGTTCTAGGACAAGTCTGTTTTCTCACGATGTTATCTTTCACCGTTTTGAGAGCCGTGGTGATGAAAATAAACACAAAAGTAAAGTTCTTGAAGATTTTGAACCCACAACTTACAACAATAAAGTCAAGGCCGTTTCCAGTACGTTTCAGGCTTACAGCTTCTAGTACAAATAGTTAGACTATAAACAGACGCAGTAGAGAGGTAATGGTCTATTCCAACGACACGTGCACTTGCAGCGAACTGGTTAACTTTATCTGTAACCGCATTTAGCTAGCCGTTTACCTATTTACACCTGCGTTCTACTCTGGTAATTGGTATTTCCTCGTGAATTTTCAACAAATAACTCCCTTTTATCTCATTTACCTCTATATATTGAAATAGCGCATTTATTTTTCAACAATCTGTGTGCCTCATGGTGGGAAGATGTTACCAATGGGAAGTCCATTGGTAACATCTCAGGAAACTTAGAGGATCATCATTCTCCTGGTCTTATCCCAATTTACTCGGGGTCGGCGCAGCATGTCTTACATACTTCTCTATTACTCGTCATCTCAGCAGTCACCACCGTTCTAGCCATACATCCTTCACACAGTCCACCCATCGTTTATTTGGTCTTTCTCTACTCTTACAGCCATCCACATGCAAACTCAACATTTTCCACACTGCATTTTCCTCATTCCACCTCATCACATGTCCATACCACGATAACCAATTACCATACAAGTTTTCAGTCACCGGCGCCTCTTTCAGACTTCCTCTTTTGTACTCATTCCTTTATTTTATTTTAATTTATCCACTCGCGTTACACCACACATCCCCTTTAACATTCTCGTCTCAGCCATATGCAAATGCCTTTCATTCATCCCTTTTGTGGACATTCAGATCTATAAAAGACAGCAACCTTAGAGGATGAGGTTTCAAATAGAAAATGATTACTAACTTTTACATAAAAACTGAAACAGAGTGCAAGTACCAATATACAGGTCTCTAGCATCAAAACTGCAACGGAACTGTTATGTTGTACATTTCATACTTTTAGACGCCACGGTTTTTTATTAGTGAATAAATGAACAAGTTATGATTTTTAATTTTTTCACTTTGTATCAAAACAAAAAAGGTTGAGCTTTCGAATTGAAACTGGCTGACTGCAAAGAAAATAAATTAAAAACAAAAGATTAATGGCTGTCCCTCAACATTTTGGCAAAAAGTGGACAGCACTCATTGTAGGTAGGTACATACTTTAACTCAATTCTATAAAAAGTTTGCAATGTGGTAATACTTCAATGTACCAATTAGGTGTCTTACGGTAATTTGTTCCTTTCGCAGCTGAAACCTTCAGATAAATTAATACTTTAAAGTGAAAACCTACGAATACATCATTTATCATTTTAAAATATTATTTCCTTTTCAGTTTTTGTAAAACTGGCCGATTCAGACGAAAAATAAGTAATGGAGGCCATTTTCCACGAAGAGTAAATAATAAAAAACAAAAGTTAATGGCTTTACACATTTATTTTGGGCGTTAACCGCCAGTAAACTGTTCCGTTTTTAATATTCTTAAAAAGGTTGAATTAAATTTTTGGGCCGCAAAATAGTACATGCTAGATTTTTTCGTGGTAAATATTTTATGTACGACACTTGTAAACAATGTTGCGTAGTTTATTTTTTGATGAATTTTCAGGTCAGTTTTCTGCTGAAATAACTTTTTTGTTTAATTTTTCGGGCCGAATTCTATGAAATAATCCGATATGAGAATCTATTTTAACCGCAGTCCTTTTTAACTCTTGATAGAAATTCTATACAGGGTGTAAACAGACCCTTCACGAAGCCGTCAACCAAGCATTCTGTACATCAAACTAAGTAACTTTACGCAAAAATTATTGGTGGGAAACGACTTTTTTTTTTTGGGCTGAAAAATCATGTTTTCGGTAAAACTCAATATACTTAACCCACTCAAAACATTGTGCTGATGGATGGATTTAATAGTACGGGGGTCATGAAGGTGTTTAAAGTAAAAATTTTACATTAGAAACATGTATTTAAAAAAAAAACTTGTGAAAAAGTTGGAACTTTGACCCCCAATATCTCCGTAACTAGAAGGTTCCCAGGTATGGTCTAGAACAAAAAAAAGTTCGCAATGACGGGGAGAACAAGTACCTTTCGGCTTCGTTAAGGGTCTTTTTACACCCTTTATAATAGTCCACAACACAAATTTTAACCTAGATAGTTAAGGATGAGCATTAACTAAGAACAAATTATTGCCAGATTATATACTAATTTGTCACAATCGAGCCAGGTCACAGCCAATGCTCCGCAAATCCGCCCTAACAGGGATCTATAGCGGTAATTTATTATATCCGCAATGCTCCATTGACTGCAATTTGCCAAACTAACGAGGTAGGCGTACAACACTTAATGAATAAAATGTCGGAGCAAATGAGGCATTAAGACTAATGATAGCTACAGCTATTTCACAGTTATTAATTTACATGACATCGCTGTCAAAATAAAGTGATTTATATCCTCTTGGCAATAAGGTTTCCATTAGGGTGCTGCTACTGAGAGTGTCAAAATAAATAGTGGTCTTTATTTTCTTTACAATAAGGTTGTATTGAGAAAGGTACACAATCAGCGTCTCTAAAACGTCCGCAAAAATAGTGTGTTCATATTGTGCACACTTTTCATATAAGTATCGTGTCGCCCGACGTGAGTAGAACAGTTTATTGATCTGTTTTTGTTATGTAGACTACTAAATTAATGGAGAAATATGTGCCTTTACTGCTTGACCGAATGGCCGAATTTTCAATGTATCAACAATGCATTACAACCTCCTTCTCTTTCTATTTTAGTCGAATAATACAAATTACCCTGTTCCTAAATAAATGAGTCTATTTTTTCTTATTATTTATGTTTATTTTTTGAAAAATCCCGCAAATTCAGAGTTCGGTCTGCTTCAAAAACTTATTTACCTAAAAATATCTGAGTATTTTTTTACAGACAACGGCAATAGCACCATACGCTCATCAATACAATAAAACGAGACATTTTTATCTTTCTTCTGACTTGGATTAGATTGTTAAATTACATTAAGTACTATGAATGTGTTATGTTATTGTATATTTATTACGTTATCTATTTGTGAATTTATTGAAATTACACTGACAATAAACATTTCATTGCAATTATTTTCTTTCCATAACTTACAAGCCAATTAAATTAAAATAGTTTTCTTCAACAGCCGTATATTAAAAAAAAAATCTTCGGTGTTTCTTGCCGGTTCTGTAACTGAAGCTAGATTGACCATCTACAGTTCCCCATCATAAGAAACGACAGGTGTATCCGCGCAACTAGATTTTTAATTGCCAATTATAATCAGGTCACGTTTCTAGGATGAAACCGTACAGATCGGCGAAGATAGTCACACAGTGTGTGCCTGAAGACGGCCGTCGTAATCGAGGTGGGCCCAAGAAAGGCAGCTAGCCTCATTCTTAATGGAATATCCGGAAAAAGAAATGTTAAACAAACTTGGAAAGCTATGGGGTAGGGCTTTGCCCAGCAGCGGGACAGAGACGGCTGATATAAAAAATATGTATATTATATAAATATTCAGGACAGTAGAACATATTCAAAAGTTCAGACATACAGAGGTTTCAGTTATCAAATAATAATATGATCATTATTTTTGGAAAGTTATTTTTAGTCGAACGAAAGATAACATCACGCCTGTAATCCCTGAAGATTTAAGCAGAGGTGCACCTAGTAACAGACCCACATTTCTCGCCAGTTATGTTTGTAAAAGGGGGCGAGCCTGTTGCCATCAATCGGGCACAAATCCAGAGTTCGTGGCTGTTCCTAAGAAATTCCAGATGTAATCCCATGCCCAGCAATCACTAGATCAACGAGGCAGTCCAATGAAAGACCTAGTACCTAATTAAATTCCACGACGTCGAAGAGAAAGCAATGTTGTATTACCACCTGTGTAAATTGAAGTCTCTTGTTTGAAATCGAACTTCAAAAGCAGCGCCCGTACTTAAAAAATCCGTGCCTTTAATTTAACTTTGAGCAATTCCACTTCCATACTCAACGCAGTAAAACGTTTTGGAGAGGCGAAAATAATGCGTATTTATTTCAAGCTTACTTTTCTCAAAGCTTTGCGATAAAATCCGGAGTAATCTTACCTCTGAAACTAACATGGAAGATAAATTATACTAATTGCTGTGAATGTGGAAAGAGACTGTCGGAAAAGAAATACAATGTGGAGCTTAGGTGCTAGATGATGACTTGATGATATATGCCAAACGATATGGTCGTATTTAGCACGATAACGGTGGCAATAAATATTCTTTTATTTCTTTAGCACCCGTATCTATCTAGTATAAGGAACCTATCTTCTTGGCACTTGGGTCTGGGTGCCACTTATACAATAAGTTAAAAACCCTCTCCGATCCGTGAGGGTATTATTAGGTATCGCCGTATCGAGATTAGATTCTATTTATGTAATCCTTTTTGGATAATAAGTAAAAAAAATATCACGATAAAAATTAAATGGCGCGGGCGGCGACATACACTCCGGTCGTTTCTCGGGTTGTGACGTCATTAACAAACAATTGACGATCGAACATACTAATGCTGAAGATGGTGTTGTCACGTTTTAAAAGTTTGATAGAATTTAGGAAAATGGTAGTAATTTGGGCAAATCATGCTTCTTAAAGTTCGATAATACCATGAATATTTTATGTTTCTTATTTAATTTGGTATTGGCATTGGTATACCTGTACCCTTTTCGGATCGGCTAGAGATTTTAAAACATATTTTATAACTCCAATGAGATTGGCCACCGCCGTGGCAGTGGCGGCCTTCCCAACAGACATTGCGATCAATATTGTCTCTGTTATTTGCGCTAATTTCACGAATTGGATAGAAATATCTATTCGCATAGATCACGTATCAGTGCAGACAAAACAAACAAGTCCTAGGACGAATCAAAGACATACAATCTTTCTACGTAATTCTTGTACAGAAAAAAACGACGACCTTTACTTGTACAGTACAAGTTCGTCTAACTTAGTTTCTAATTCTGTCTTCATCCCAAAGATGTTGGGACTTTTGGAGGTCAAATTAGAATAAATAATTCCTTTGAAATATATGATTCTTCTCGAGTAGTGTCGGCTCATTGATAACAGCGCCCACTCACGAATTGTTTTTCGTAATTTCGAACGTAGGCAAGCATTTTAATTATGTAATTTATTTCATCACTAATACTCTGAAGACTGCCTCGTTGGTCGAGAGGTCGCAAACGTGATGCTGAGCGTCAGGTCCTGGGTTCGACTCCCGGGTCGGGCAAAGTGTTATTGGGTTTTTCCATCAGGAATTTTCTCAGCAACCACGGAGTCTGGCAATAGGCTCGCCCCCTTTTACGTAGTCCTTAAAACATAACTAGCGAAATGTGGTTTTACTTTTAGGCACTTCATATTCATATCTTTACTTGCATTCCATAACGTTTGAAGATCTTGCAATGGCTTAAAGCTAAGGTACAATTACCTACGGACCCTGTACCATTAGCTCTACCTAACCTCGTGGGGATTACACGCTTGATGTTATATTTTGTTCGGTCCCAAAATAAGACTAGAATAACATTTGTAGATTCCACTCAAATGCAATAACTTTTGCATAAGATTAAAACAAAGACCTCTTAATAAATCGATCACTTCATAGTTCAATATCATCAATCAACTCGACCAATCACAGCCAGTCCTGAGGTACAGTGCCATTTATCACTTATTAATAACTCTCGCTCACCCACCATGCCACGACACCATTTTTATTTTCAACGGTGGAAAACTTATGAATTTTGAAGATATACAAACTCTTTTCATAGGCTGTCAATTCTTTGTCTGCTTTTTGTTATTTATTCTTTTTTTTTTACATCTATACGAACTTCAGAGTACAGTATGACTTGTTTGAAGCTTTCACGGTTTACAACTAAACTTATACTGTCACTTACGGGATATTTCGACGCTGTTGCAAACCTGGGTTGACTGGAGAATGCGGGTGGATGGAAAATATATTGTTAAGAGCAGACATTATCTGTCCACCCTCTGCAGTCAACCCGCGATCACGCTTGCACTTGCAACAGCGTCGAAATATCGGGAGCTCAAAATAATGAACAATCACGGAAGATATCCCGTAAGTAACCGTATAAGTTTACAGTATGACCACTTTAGGTGTGCAGTTCGAGGTGGTGCTGCTTGTCAAGAAAAAATGCATCGATATGTCAAACTTGGTACATTTATTTTAGTTCTGTGTTTTCCCACCTGCACAGATAATAAATTGGTTGAAGTATAGCTAGGTAATTGCGTAAGACGCTCACAATCTCAATGGTATTCATTTTGACAATTCAACTATACTCATTGCGTTATATACGTTGTCGAGGAAACGAATTTGTAAACCAGATGAAGCAATGAATACGAATTCTCTTCAAAATCCTTCGAATTGCAGGCAGCTTCGAAGTGCCTTTCGCAATGGGGTCTTTTAAAAGTTTAGAATAAGGACCTGCGCAGACGAGGGACTTTTGTCCGCCCGGATAGAAATTACCGTTCCTGTTCATTGGTTGTTCTGTTGTTTTTTCATCTATTGGTTGACGACCATTGGTTGTTGCAAATTGTTCGCGGACAAATTGTCCCTCGTTTGCGCAGGCCTTTTTTCTTTTGAATGGGAAATCATCAAATAACCCCCCCGCTCTGGATGGAGTGGGAGGGAGTGTCAGACTCGTACTGACTAAAACCCATCCATGTTCCTTCTTTGCCCTTTGTGTTCCAGGGCCGCGGTATCTCTTTCGAACAGTCCTGCAACCCGAACAGTCCCGCAGCCGAACAGTAGTAGGCCTTAAATACGATTTGAGTCGTAAATAAGTTTCAAAGACTATTTTGCAAATAGCCAATAACTTAAAGCCATCAATCTCCTTCTCAAATTGGTTTACAGACTGCAGTCGGGTTCTATAACTTGCTCAAGTAATTACTTAACATGCAGCCACTGCCGTCTGACCTTCATAATCTAATTACTGGACAATAGGTACTAAACCTCTCTCCCTCCTCCAATCTGTGGGGATAATTCCATTCTAGCGCACTTTGAAACCTACCTTTGTATTCCTGTTAAGCTTACAATTAGCTAAGTAATGTGTTCCGGGCTTATTTACAGCCGTGAGGCACACAGTAATCTCTATTGTTTAGTTTTATTTCTTTTTTGTTCCTCGTTGCGTACTGCCTCGTTGGTCGAGTGGTCGCAAGCGCGACTGCTGAGCATGAGGTCCTGGGTTCGACTCCCGGGTCGGGCAAAGTTTTTCCATCAAGAATTTCTCAATTGCAGCCACGGAGTCTCGATTTGTTCCCGGTTCTCACATATTTGTATTATCTCAACATGAATGATGTAACCAAGATCTTGTAAAAATATGTTGATTGAAAAGAATGTCCATGGAGTTTCTTGCTCATTCTTCTCCATAGAGATCTACGCTTTGGAATGGGCAACAGTACTTTCACAAGTTATTATGCCTTGTGTCTGGGACTGTAGCTTCACCTTCTTTGTTTTTCTGACATTCAAAAGTGCCGGTTATGGTCTAATTGAAATTAATGCTTTGAGTTTGAGTTTGAGTTCATAGCATTAGGCTCGCCCCCTATTTCATGGAACTGAAACATAACTGACGAAATGTGGGTGTACAATTAGGTACACCTCTGCCGATTACAGGGATGACGTTATGTTGTCTTCTTTCTTTAGTCTGTTCTGAAACACTTTCACTCAAACTTTACGGATAAACTGGTTTGATAATGAACTTTTTTTTGGTAACAGACTGTTTGCTTAAACTTTTTTACTTAGGGTTTGGCACAAAAACTAAACTTTGAGTAAGGCTGGACGTATGTGAGTAAAAAAACTATCGTTATTCACTTAGACTTTGTAAACAAGGTTGTTATGTATCAAACAGTAATAATCTAGTTTTTATTAGATCCACAAAATGTCAGACATAAAGTCTTACAAGGCTAGTCTTCGGAATTCGATCCAATTAAGGTTATTAGATTTTTCTTGGTATTCGAGTAATCATTTTTCGAATTATTTTGTTCTAGCTTATGCCCGCGGCTTGGCCCGCGTGGAGGTCGGTAATTGTCCTACGGGATCGTACTACCGGGATAAAAAGTATCCTATGTATTAATCCAGGTTATAAACTATCTGTGCGCCAAATTTCATCCAAATCTGGTCAGTAGTTTTTGCGTGAAAGGGTAACAAACATCCATCCATCCTCACAAATTTTCCCATGTAGGATTCAATTCTTCAGAACATTTCGTGTACCTACGCGTCACATTTTGGACAAGCGATTTTCGAAAATAGAAACTAACGAAGTAAAATAACGTACTACAGGTGGGTAGAAATGATAAATTAATCTTTAGAAATAACTATAAAAAACAACAGATAGATCATCTTTCAAAGTTGCATGTACCAGGCGCACATCACCGTGAAAGATGTCTTCTTTACTATTGCAAAATCAATCTCAATACAGAGACGTCGCGACGAGACGAATATTGACGATAGCTTTCGAAGTTTCGACGTGGAATACCCAAAGATATACATACGGATAGCTTGCAGATGAAATTGTATTGATCTAACATAGATGGAGAATCGACTATGTTACTAGTGTCATGAATAAAATTCATGATGTTATTGCAATTGCAAATGTTTAAACATTTTGAAAATAGTAACCCACTTTTGCTTCGCTTAGTTTGCTTATTGTAATGGCTGATTCATTACGATGTACTTTTTTGTATATGGATTTTTTGACAGAGGAAGCGTAAATCGTGTTAACCTATCATGGTTTTTTTGTTTACGGCACAGCGTCTACAAATTATTCAGCTTTATTACGAAAATCACGTTCGTTCTACGAGGACGGTGTTTCGTGCAATTTGAACAACTTATGGTCAACATCATCGGCCTACCGAAAGCAAGATTCGCTATACCATCGAAAAGTTTGAAAGCGTAAAGAAAAGCAAAAAAGAAAGCGAAGTTTGAATCCTTAAAAAATAAATGTCAAGAATGGTTCTTTTGTAGGACAATAAGGATAACCCGATTTTGTTTTTTTAAATAATTTTATTAGTTTTGAAAAAGTACCTCCAAATGAATCACCCGTTATTTCACATAAACCTTCCTTAATTACTATTCTAAATAATGGTGAAAATCTGTTTTGTAGTTTAGAAGTACAACGCGATAAAACAGAAAACGTCTTTTCATAATAAATTATTACCATTTACCGGCAGAACGAATTCATGTACCTCTTCAAGGCAAGGGCGATTAACGTTAGCGTCCAAAAATACATAAATAAACTCACGCCTATTTCCCATGGGGGTAGTTAGGAAACTACCGAATACCACCTGCCACGATCCGTACACATGCTCCTTGCGCCTCGTCGCATTTAATTCCAACCCTGAATACCCCTGAGTAAAAGAGTTAACCCAAGTCAGTCTTTTTTTTTAAATTTAGATTATTCGTGGCTATTTTTTTCCTAGCCTGTTCTGTCCCACTCCTGGTCAAAGGCCTCCCTCCACTAGCTCACTCAAAGGCGTCCTCCTTCCAGTTCTGACGGAGTTTATCAAGTTCGTCCCGCCATATCCTTCGTGTCCAGCCTCGCTGTCTCAGGTCAGCAGTTTTACGCTATTTTGGGTCACAGTTTGTCCTCGTATTTTATCCTGCCTAATAAACATCTTAAATTCATAGATAAACCGCTAACAACCAAAACCATTGTCATATTCACATCCATCGTGTTGGATAGTTCGTCCAAGACTGAAGTCTGAATCACGAATTCAGTGTGAACTTCTATTCGGATATTTTGATGAATCGTGAAAAACTCGATTCAGTATGCAATGTGAACGTTCATCCGTCATTACGTATCGTCTTTTTTGACGAATCGTCGTTGACGGACCCAGTGTGAATGAGCCCTTATTGTTATGGGATTTCACATCGGGCTTGTAGTCGAATTAATTACGAAATCACTTTGGAGTTTATTCTGCCTAAAGAAATGTTTACAACATTGTTACAGCAATAAAGGGTGTAAAAACTTCCTTAACGAAACCGAAAGGCACTTTTTCTCCCCGTCCTTGTGATATTTTTTTTCTTCTGAACCTTCTAATTACGGAGATATTGTAGGTCAAAGTTTCAAAGTTTTTTTTTAAGTACAAGTTTTTAGCGTTATAACTTTCCTCCATGACCCTTGTGTGCATTACATTAAGTCTCACCGGAAACTGTGATTTTTCTCCCCAAAAAAAAGTCGTTTCTCAGCAACAATTTTGCGTTGAGTTACTTAGTTTGATAAACGGAATACTTGGATGACGGCTTCGTGAAGGGTCCGTTTTCACCTTGTATATTTTGCGCTACTAGAACCACAAATTGCATGCCATTTTGACAGCAACATGTTTCTCGCAACACAGAAACACAATGTTCCCAAAGTACAACAAAATTTCCCCACCTATCCGGATTTTCTTTGAAACGCACGGCCGGTGCCAACTGGAATAGCACAAAATGTGTACACAACCGCAATAAACAAACAGATTTCGGTATAATATTATATTTGTACACGACGAGTTTTCATGTGCAACGGGATATTGATCAAAATCCGTTCTCCATTTTGTTATTGGCATTGTATACCGTCCTGAACAAAGCGACGCGTTCTCCGAACAAAACAAACGCGTGTTTGTGCGGCGACCTCAAACACGCGTTCGTTTTTTTCGGCGAACCAGAACGCGCGGTCGCGTCAGCAGAGGGCGCTTTTGGTTCTCGAAACAAACCTGCACGAATATTATAAAGAGGAATGATTGGTATGTTTATAACGAATAAAATCAAAAACTACTGGACCGATTTCAAAAATTCTTTCTCCTAGAATGCTACATTACCTCTAAGTAACATAGGCGATATTTATTACTATAAAAAAAATATTAAAAAAATGAAAAGATTAAAAAATAAATATCCACCCGTGCGAAGCCGAGACGGGCCGCTAGTCAGTAATATACGAACTTCGTGACTACCACGTATTCACACGGCCGTTCGCTTTGGTTAGGACGCGTTAGTAAGCTTTCAAAGTTCAATGAAGCATCAGTAAACAGTAATTCATCATATCCTTCAACGCGTTAATTCAGTGAAGCCTGACGGTTTCACAACACACACAGTGTAACGCCGCAAACTCATTTGCTTATTTGCCTGAGTAAAATTTAGGGAAAGTAACATATTGTCAACTCAAACTCAAAGCATATATTTCAATTAGACCGTAACGGGCACTTTTGATTGTCAGAAAAACAAAGAAGGCGAAGCTACAGTCCCAGACACAAGGTATAATAACTTGTGAAAGTAGTTGCCCATTCCAAAGCGTAGATCTCTAAGAAGAAGAATGGGCAAGAAACTCCGTATCAAAATATTATTAATATATAATACATACATGCGAAAACGATGTAGTATGTTTGAACGTAAATGTTTTCACTTTATGCTAGCCGGTTATTTACCACCTATTTAAATGCCTAAGAAAAATGTTTTGCGTTAGACCGAAGTACATAGTCCTAATAAGGACACTGCTACGAACTCTAACAGATCACGTTCCCTAAGCACTATCTACATGTCTTTCCCAATCCTATGACGGTGGGTTGTGAGGCCAGCTGCCATTGAGGAAGACAAGTTTTCAGTATTTCCACTTACACGCGTACTCTTGTTAATAACACCCTTACGGCCGTCTACCCCAATTACACAATTTGCACAAGCGCACCGTAGACTCGGTCTGTAGCACAACATATTGCGATTGTTATTGTAGGACGCCGAAGTGGTTATTCTATTGTCATTTTACATTTCTTTACTCTGCCCCATGTCGTGGTTGCGTGTCTCGCTAAATAGTGTCGATTCAGTATAGGCCCACCAATGGCCAGGGTTAGTTTTAACGAGACACAGTCCCTAGCGTTCCTTAGAACGTAGCTATCAAATAAGTTTAGAATACTAAATGAAGCCTACCTCCGCTAACAGAAATGTGCGCCAACAATCTCTACGCAATGTTTCTGAGCTAGACCTTTACAGGAAGCAGTTTCCATCAGCAGCGTTTACTTGATTTGTGCCACAAGTACAAGTCGGCATTATAAATTACTCTATAATATCATTTGTTTTAGTCAAATCGTGAATATTACGGTGCTGGCTTCACCACTGAACAATATAGTTTGTTCTAATCGAAGTGCGAATATTACGGTTCTGCCTTCCATTTGTGGTGAGTCAGATAAAAGTCAACATTCGTCAATAGTCGGGTGTATTGCACAGCGTACCTGTACACGTCGTACGCATTAGGTGAATAAAAAGTTAAGCGGTGGCTTTCCCCGTCTCCCTATAACCAAACGCAGATGACGAATATTTGCCAAGGTATGGAATAGGAGGTGTACGCATAACACATGAGATAATAGTATACATTGTGATAATACAAAGAAGCTGCTCCGTCATACTGAAATAAATGATTATTAACAGCTTCTCTACTTAAGCTAGGAGTTAATTATATTTAACACTTACCACGTGTTCATTGAAGATGATTAGTCTACAACTAACTTACAGAGTACAGCACACATTACCAGTTTCGCCTCCGCCACAGCTCGTCTCCTTCCGCGTCTCGACACTGACTTTAATTAGACTTTAATAAGTCTAGATAAAATCAGTGTCGAGACGCGCTATTACTTATAAAGGATGCAAAAGGACCCTTAACGAAGCCGTAAGGCTCTTGTTCTCCCCATCATTGCGATCATTTTTTTTATTGTGGACCGTACCTTCTACTTACGAAGATATTGGAGGTCAAAGTTAAAAAAAAATTACCCTTAGGCGGTATGATCAAGGGCCGGATCAGAAGGCAGTACTCCTGGATACGACTCGCATTGTGAGGAGGTTCCTGTCTCTGGAGCCCTAACCACCGGTAGCTTGGACCCTGCTCCCGACAACGGCGGACCGCTATTTTTTAATGTTTTTAAAATGGTTTGGTAATGTAAAGTAATGTATAGTATCCACATGAGTAATGTAACCAAGATTTATAACAATATTTTGATTGAAAAGAGTGTCCATGGAGTTTCTTGCCCATTCTTCTCCATAGAGATCTACGCCTTGAAATGGGCAACTATAGTACTTTCTCAAGTTATTATGCCTTGTGTCTGTGACTGTAGCTTCGCTCTTTGTTTTTTGTTGTGACATTCAAAAGTGACTGTAATGGTCTAATTGAAATAAATGCTTTGAGCTTGAGTTTTTTTTAAATTTATATTTAAAAATGTTAAAAATGCGTAGAAAAATGAATAAAGATTAGAATACAGCGTAAACCACAAACGTTATTAAATTTACATTTCAGTAATCTCATAAAACTCGACAAACAGAATCCAATATCGCCTGACTTGTCAATTGCGGAACTTTTTTCAATATTTCAGAATTTCTGAAGTTGTGAAAGGTCAGCATGTTGCCGGCCATTTTGGCAAGCGGCCCTAATAGCATCATAAAAAGTTTACTGTGTTAAATTAGGAATGTTTTCGGAATTAATTAAAACACTTTGACATTACTCTGGTTTGGGTATGGAGATAAAATAGGGGCGTATAATATGTTCCATTCCTTTTTTAGCTGACTTCAGACAAGGTGTTGAAGGGAATGACCACATTTATGAACGCAATGGCTAGAGCAGGGTCAGGGCTTTATTTTCATGTTATAAAAGCGAAGGAGGAAGGAGGCCTTTTCCCAACAGTGGGACATACCCTCCCTACGCAAATACATGCAACAATTGAGATGAATGATGAGTTCCTACCTGGATAATATTTTTTGGGTAGTATTGCTCTGAGAAAAAAGAATAAGAACTAAAATCAAACCAAATATAAGAACTACTGAATTACCTTCTTGAATTTATTTGATTTTTTAACTGAAAGGCGAAATCTCTTTCTATACTGAATCCTAACCCGATAAGAACTCACTGAACTGTGAATAAATCTACTTAGACTTACTTTTCAAATGCTAGCGGTGCAAAACCTTTTATTAACGTTATTTATCTAGAATCTCTCTTTAATTACATGGTCCATTAGTCAAGTCAAATAGAAGATCTGTTTTTAAGATTTATTTGATCTTCCAACCAATTAAAGATTTTATTTGATCTGTCCTAAGGGCCTTTTTTTTACGTGTGGAAATCCTCAATAGATGTCCTCCGCCGTGGAGCCGGCAGAAGGGTCTGTCAGACTCCTACTGTCTAAAACCACACGGTGTTCCTCCTCGTTACTTTAGACTGGGATGCGGGTATACAATTGCATTCTCCACGAACACCTCAGCAGTGACAGTTTGCTTGCGACAAACCTCATCTCACGTGAAAAGGAGGAGTGAGTCGGTCCTCGCCCTGTCATTCTATGTGAGAGGCGCGTGGAAACACATTGCAACATTTTGACATAATTATTCTCGGAAATTTTAATTAATCTTTCCCTCACGAACCTTACAATCAAGAGTCACCCTAATGATAAGTAGGCAATGACCACTTCCCTCTATGGAGGTGTGTCGTACACTGTTGTGTTTACATCACAGAGGCAAATCTATCGCAAGAGCTGTGTGTATAAATACGGCAACATTTTATAACTTTGCAATCTCCTGATTTGTTAATAGGGTGCACAAATATCTGTCAAATATATTCGCTATTTTGATTATTAAATCAATGTTATTGAATGAATCATGAAATATTTCTCTGTGCGCTAAAAATATTGACTAAGTATTGCAATAATAACTCTGGATAAAGCGTTATAACAGTTTTAGGTCTAACAAAAGCATTTTGTAGATTTCTGATACCTTTTATTATCCTACAACTAAATAATAACCAATGCAAACGACTTTCGCAATTCATAATCAATATTTCAGTACAACACAGAGCGATATTACATTTTCGTTTTGTAATATTAAAGAAATTCATCATAACAGCTATATATTTGACAGACATTTGCGACGTTGCCAACTTTCAGAATGCACCCTCACCCATGCCATTGAAAGTGGGACACAGCAACGCTCTGCGTGGGGGCACAATAGGTATGGCGGTAGTACTTCCCGAACGATCTCCTCGTCAAAGAGCTTCACTATTAAACTTAGTGATGTCAAAGTCTTTAGAAACTCCATAATCTAGACTTATGAAGTCTAAGTTCAGTTAACTAAGTTTTAGCTCTGTCTCCTTGTAGGAACAGATAGTACATGCCTGGTATAGTCAACCGAAGCGATAAGTGTGCAGGCAACTTGCTTGCTTGCATGGGGCATCCGCCAACCAGTATCAGCAACTACTCCAGTCCACCAGTAGTGAAGGGTCAATTGTTGTAAGAGGTAAGCCGGAGTACATTATCTTTAATGTGATTTTATTATTTGTCCATAAAATACTGACTGTGACAGTTTTCAAAGGGAAGCCGGTAGGAATCGAGTTGTATGGAACCTTCGCCACTGCAGTCCAGTTCACTCACAGAGGGAAGGTCTATGTCCCAGCAGAGCCAAGGCCAAGATTATAGGCAGGTTATGCTTATGCAGTTATTTTTTGATAATTTAACTGTCTCGTTGGTCTAGTGATCGCAACCGCAACTGTTCAATTCCCGGGTCGGGCAAAGTGTTATTGGGTTATTCTATCACGAATATCTCATTAGCAGCCCGGAGTCCAGATCTGTGACCGGCTGATGGCAATATGCTTGCCCCCTATTACATGGGACTTTAACATAACTGGCGAAATATGGGTGTACCTACTATTAGGTACAGCTCTGCCTAACCCTTCGGGGATTACCTACAGGCGTGATGTTATGTAATGTACGTTATTTTGATAATTAGTTTGCAAGGCTGATTAGTCAAGACTCTAACACTGGTCTCTTAGTCTGTTGATAATTATAAGTTTAAAAAATAATTACACACGAAAAATTATGGTCTCCCGTTACAAAGAAGAATATACCCATGTTCACCTGGTTACCTCTTTCTTTTGTTACCCGTACCTTCGTTGTCTGTGAACCATCTACGCGTTTACGAGAACAATACGCCGAGGTCGACGCACGACATCCCACGCAAAACATAAGATAATACGCAATGTACCTTTGTATGAATTATTTACAAGGATTTATTAAAAAAATATGTCGCACTTGAGAATAAATTGGCTTAACATAGTATCCACGTTTCTTTCTACAGACTTTATTACAATTTGTATTGTATGTTATTTCTTTCAATACCGTAGTTGAGGAGTTAGGTAATTTATTCGGAATATCTGAAAGTCAAACCCACACAAGTACGAAATTGACGAACAGCACGAAAAAGGAAGAATCCAAAGATTTTTACCAATACATAAGAAAAAAGTCTGGTTCATATAAATAATACTTTTCGTGATCAAAATTGTTTCTAAATAGAGGTAAAAAACTTAACAGATTTTTAAGCGATAAACATTACGTAAAGCTATAGAGGGTGTAACAAGACCCTTAACGAAGCTGAAATGCATTTGTTCTCCCCATCATTGCGATCATTTTTGTTTTCTAGAGTATATCTGGGAACCTTCTAGTTACTGAGATATTGGGGGTCGAAGTTCCAACTTTTTCACAAGTTTTTTACACATGTTTTTAATATAAGATTTTGACTTTAATCACCTCCACGACCCCCGTACTATCCAATTCATCCGTCTGCACAATGTGTTGAGTGCGTTACATTGAGTTCTACTGTAAAACGATTTCTTTTTATTCAGTCAAAAAAAAATTCGTTTCCCAGCAATATTTTTTGCGTAAAGCTACATAGTTTGATGTACTGATAATGCTTAGTTGACGTCTTCGTTTACACCCTGTATTATTAAACTTACATTATTAAAAAGAAATAATACGTGTGTTTTATTGTCGTAAAAAAACATGCAATGCCGAGATGAATTGCCAGAATACTTATACTTTAAAGTGGAACAAGCACTCCGTAATACCAAGAAACTCCGACAAAGCCTCACTCCGGCTAACGTTTCTCCGTTTGTAAGGTGACCCTAACCAGCCCTCTTCGAAATTATATTACATACAAAGGAATGATTCAAGAATTCTCCAATCTTACGGCAGAATTCTCGTCTACAGGTTTATACGAGTATATAACGATGCGGGTGAAAGTCCCTGTAAATATAGTATAGTCGCGTTATTGAGGTCTTTTCTGTTCAAGAATAGTAGGTTTATTACGGTCCACTGCTGGTCATAGACCTCTTTCGGGTTGCCCAGAGTACTCGGCTTTTAGTTCGTTTATAATATTATTATATAACATAACATCGGGCCTGTAATCTCCGAAGGGTTAGGCAGAGGTGTACCTACCTAATAGTAAAATCACGAGCACCAATACGTAAACACGTTAAAAGTTAAAGTAAGTAAGTTACGTAAGTAAAGTAAGTTAAGTCGTTTTAAAAGTGTTTTTCTAAAATTTCAAGTTGTTACGAAGATAGTATTTTGGAAGTCATATATTTTTATGAAAAAGATCCTATCTCCAAGTCACAATCTTGTTGCGCCGATTCATACTTACATACATATATAAATTAGTTTATCGTTGATTGGTACGTCGCATTCCCCTCCCCCTTCATCACCCGCACATTGCCTCCGTCGTGTCAAATGCAAACCCCAGTAATGGCTAATTATTTTGCTCGACCAAACCACGCTTGCTCTCGAGAAATTTAGAAAAGAAGTGAAGTTGGTTCTTGATATGAAGATTTGAGGTATGTGCATCTTTCCTTTACCAGCGTATTGTTTTTTTCTGGTGTTCCATCTCAATATGTGTCATTCCGCCATTTTTGCAACGAGCCAACTTCAATTTGACCGCATTATTAGCTTAAAAAAATTGCTTTTAATTTTAGGAAAGTGTATTCATATTGGTGGTCCTAACTGTACACCCACATTTCCAAAGTTTTTAAGTCCCATGAGATATTGGGTTTTTCCATCAAAAATTTCTCAGAAGTACTGGGTGTACTATCAGGAACACCTCTGCCTAACCCTTCGGCAATTACAGGCGTGATGTTAAGATGATGTTACCTGCCTATATTATTAACTAAGGATGAGTTGTAATAAAAATGCCTCGATTCATTTTGTCATCGTCGTGTGACACAAACCAGACATCTGACTCACCCTAAGAGGCTAAATATCTGCTACTATTACAGCTATCCCTAAAAACGTCCATCCGTATATTCGGACTAATCCTAAAAGCCCCTACCACTTTTTGTCAATTTTTCATGAAGGCCTTTGGCTGCATTTTGGCGTGAACCTAACCCAGCTAATCCGCCTAAGTGCTAAGCTTACTTTGGTACTCTCGCAAAGTGCAAAAAGAAAAGAAAAAGTGGCCATGGACCGTTTAAGCTTGGTATTAAAAAGCTGCTGAAGTGACAAGGCCTTAAGCTAGTCGTGGATTTAAATCCCTTCCGTAACATATTGACAAGTCAAAGAGATTAAGGTACCTCTCTTCTATATTTCATTTCATTTCATTTATTTCATAAACAATTCTTACATTGTACCGAAACATTAATTAAAATCAGTTCAGTCGTTTCGAAAAAAAAAGGACTTGAAAGTTTGTATGAAATGCCGTAAGTCGTTATTTTGTGTGTACATCTGCATAAATAAATCCTGTGCCTCTTACTGCTCTAATTTAAATGGATTTCTCAGTGTTAAATATAGAACAGGCTGTTGTATCTCATCCTCTTCAGAAAAGGGAGGATCGTCGAATGCTGCCTGGTAGGCCCGACTTAGACACCTTCCAAATGCTGTTTGTGTACTTTAAATTGTTGCAACATATGGGACTTAAAACATAACTGGCGAAATTTTGTTGTACTATTAGGTACACCTTTGCCTAACCCATAGTGGACTACAGGTGTGATGTAATATTATGTTATTTTAGTGCAACATAAAGCGAAACTTAATTTGTTTTAATAATATTGGTAACTTAAACAGCAAAATATTTTCCAGCTGATTGTGACGTTACCAGCTCTCAGAATGCACAGCTTTAATCTACAAAATGTGATTGCATCAAGCGCAGATGTTGCTGCCAATCCCCTTAATGAGTTCAAGGGGTGAACTACTAACTGCAACCTCTTCGAGACTTCTAAGGGGTGGGGAACAAATTAAACTTTCTAAAGCTACTTGTGTCTTTATTTATTTAATTCTGTTTACATTCCTTAATTTAAAAACCCTGCTTTTGTAAGTCTGTAGGGAAATATTTCTTTGGTGAAAATCAACTTAGTACGCTCAACGAGAAAAGTCGTTAAACACTGCTACTTTTACACATCATGTTAATTGACACACAATTAAAGTTACGTCGATATGTTGTTTTTTTTATAATAACAGTTAATATTCTTTCATTTCTTTAAATGTCTTTTTAGGGTTCTGTACCTCAAAAGGAAAAAACGCAACCCTTATTGGATCACTCGCGTGTCTGTCTGTCTGTCACAGCCAACTTTCTCCGAAACTACTTGACCGCTTGAGTTGAAATTTGGTACGCATATGTAAGTCGGTGACCCAAAGATGGACAAATAACGTAAATTAATGAATTTTAAACATGGGGCCACTTTTGGGGGTAAACTAAAAAATGAAAAAAAACAGTTTTGCAAATCATATCGTGTTACATGTCAAATGAAAGGATGAATTGTGAGAATTTCAATTTTTTTTATAATTTTAAAATAAATAATTTTGAAGTTATGAAAGCAAATAGGCGAAAATTTACAAATTTTGAAAAGAATACAAAAAATAGTTTTTTAGATTACAGGAAAACCTATAAGAAAGCTATAAAAACAAATAATAAAAATAAATTAACAGGGGCTCACCTACTATGATGGTACGGAACCCTTCATGCGCGATTCCGACTCGCAGTTGGCCGGTTTTTAACCGATGGAACACTTAATAAAATATATTATTTTTTATTTCAGGGACTGATGGACGCTAATGAAAGTGCCAAACTAGTGGCTTAGTTCTAGATCAACACAAATTAGAATGCCATGGACATGCTAAGAGGAATTTTCAATTCTATTTTCATAAATAATTGAAACTTTAAAAAGTTGAAGTTTTAATCAACTTCTGTCGATGACTGTACTGCTCAATTTTCCTATTAATTCCAAATAAATTACTTTGTTATCTTCAGCTTAAGCTTTCACAAACTATAGCGAAATTCATAAACAAAATACATCTTAACATTTCAGAAAACTTCAGACATGAAGTTGGTATTATATTTCTAAGCTAAAGGCATAGAATTTAATAAAACAACAATTATTTTGTACTGTTTTGTACCAAAGAAAATATCTTATTCGCAAATTCTTAACCTTATATTATTACTACAAAGAAATTTAATGTTTAGGGAATTGGAATCTCTGGTATTTCGTAAGAGTAAATAATGAATAGTAAGGGCTTGCTTCATATGTACTTTCTAAGTTTATCTTGGACATCACAGACATCGGTGAAGGAAAACATCGTGAGGAAACCTGGACTTTTAATTAATATAAGTCTGAAATCGCCAACCCGTCTTGAGCAAGCGTAGTGATCAATGCTCGTGCCTTCTCTGTATGAGAAGAGGCCTTTGCCCAGCAGTGGGACAGTAACAGGCTGGTATTATTATTCTCCTTTATTTATCTTTCTACACATTTTTTACATTTTTAAATATTTCTAAAAAAGAACCATATAAAAAGAAAAAACATTTAAAAATACCAAAAATAGTGGTCCGCCGGTGTCGGGAGCAGGGTCCAAGCTACCGGTGGTTAGGGCTCCAGAGACAGGAACCTCCTCACAATGCGAGCCGTATCGAGGAGTACTGCCTTCTGAATCTGGCTCTTGATCCAACCGCCTAAGGAGAGCTTCGAAAGATGGTCGTCGAAGCTCTTGGCTATAAGGCCATTGGCCGTCACGACAATCGGCACTGTATCACTGCATCTGTATTATTATTATTATTAAGGGATTGATTCAGAAAGCGGTACTCCTGGACACGGCTCGTATTTTTAGGAGGTTCCTCTCTCTGGAGCCCTGACTGCCGGTAGCTTGGACCCTGTTCCGATACCGGTGGGCTACAATTTTTTATTTTTTTTATTAATATTTAAAAATGTAATGGATTTGTTAAAAATAAATAAAGGAAATAATAGTTATAAACTTAAAAAATAACATAAAGATCACGCTTGTTGATCTCCGGTAGTAGGAACACCCAGATTTCCTCAATTATGGATAAGTTCCATGTAATAAGGAGCAAGCCTATTAACATGAACCGGACAAATCGGGGCTCAAGAACCTGATACCAAGAAATTCCTGATGGAAAAACCCAATATATCTTCTTTTTTTTTTAGGGAGTGTCAGACTTTTACTGACTAAAACCCATCCACGTCATCATCTTCGTCATCTTTGCCCTTTGTGTTCCAGGGCCGCGGTATCTCTTTAGAACAGTCCCGCAGTCCAACCCAATATATCTTAGGTCAACCTGGGAATGGAACCCTAGACCCAATGGTCGGCAGTAGCGTTTTTCGACCACTACACCAACGAGGCTTTAGCTAACAAAACTATCGCCGAATTAGTAGAACAACCTTTAAAACTACAATCAAGTTATTATTAGATTTCCAAGCAAAAGATAGGCTAGACTTCCAAGAATTTTAATAAATAACAATTACTTTGAACCAAAGAAAATATCTTATTCGCAATTTCTTTACCCAATATTGTTACAGCAACACAAAGTAATCTAATGTTTAGGAGAGCGGAGCCTGCGGTATTCTGTTACAAGTAATTGTTATAAATTGATTTTATAATCGGCTTGTCCGATACCCTTAGGCGAGGTTTCACTTCCATCGCAAGTATGCTGTACAAGTAATCGCTTTAATATAAGTTGGTTTAAAACAATGGCTTAAGGTAACGACTAGCAACCAGCCTGCTTTGCTTCTCATGATCATTAGGGGTACATGATTCAAATTCATTTGTTTTTTAGAATATGGTACATATGATCTTAAATTTAATCCATGGTTTTATCACACTGCCACGAGTGGCGTGCAAATATTAGGTATCAATATCTATACTAATCTATACTAATATACAAAGGTGAAGAGTTTGTTTGTTTGGTTGAACGCGCTAAACTCGAGAACTACTGGTTCGAATTGAATAAATCTTTTAGTGTTGGATTGCCCATTTATCGAGGAAGGCTATAGGCTATACAACATCACGCTACAACTAATATGAGTGGAGCAGCAATGAAAAATGTTGCAAAAACGGGACGGGATTTTACGCGGATGAAGGTCGCGGGGAACAGCTAGTATAAATATATGTCGCAACCTACCTGTTGCAACTTAGGACACTGGCTAGAACGTACTAAGTGACTTACATAGTGTCAAACATTTGTGGGCTCAGAATGGAATACGGGTCAACTAGAGAAATAGCTCTTTTAACTTGTACACAGTTTATTGTTACAGAGTCACTTACTAACACTACTGTACTAACTAAATACTCTGAACTTAAAAGGAAACACAGAGCAGTTCCTAGACCCGTATGTGTCGCGACCACGCCCGAACTATCACTGTCACCATGGGACTTGGTCCATATCGGACACCATGCCTCTAGAGCCCCGCACTACGTCTAACAAAGGCACTTGTGTTTAATTTTAAGTACATACTCATCAGAATACGACATATTGATATAATTAATGATTATAAGGCAAAATGCAAACGCTTTTGAATTTTGCTAAGTGTAGGTATACATTTATTTATTTATTTACAACTAATTATAGCAACATTACAGACCAAGTCCAATACGATGCTATAAGACATATATATGTTCCATTGCTCGTGTCTGTACATAATAGGCATTTAGGTATACCTATACATTTCTGCCCAAGCCTCAGGGCAACAGGCGTGATACTATGTAGAAAACCTAATTAGGTAATCATTTTCGCAACTTTATTAAAACGGCCACAGCTCTTTGTGATACCTTAGAACCTGATACTCACATGATGCGTATAAATTGTCAAATACAAACATTCCCTCAAGTTCTGCCAACCGTCTCCACTTAATATACTCCACTACCTGTTAGCAGGAATTGCACCGCCTGCCGTACGAAGGAATGTCGCATGCTCGCTGGAAAGAAAGAACTAGGAATGTGATTCCCGACATCCCCTCTACGGTTACGCAACGACCCCGAGCAGGCCTAAAAGTCGTAGGAGCTTCTTAAACGTCATTCAAGACAAATCACCAAAGGTGAGAAGCAAAGGCTTCTCTTCCATCTCCCGACTTCGTCAAGCCTCAGGAACATTGGGCCTGCTGAACATGCTCTGCAGTGGCCTGTATGGAAAGCACTCAATCGATTGCGCAACCTAGAAGGCCACTGCAAACACAATTTGGCAAAATGGGGTATTAACGATCCCTCCGACACACATTGTGAATGAGCATCCCGACCAGAGCATCGCCTTCTTGCTGATGTCTCCAAAGTGTCCCAACACCTTCACTTTAGAGGACTAAAGTAACGCCGCCACATATTGGGCCCAAGAAATTTAATATGTCGTACCATCGATAGGAAAGAAGAAGAAGGTGTGCTAATGAGTACCTACAATCTACATAAAGGGTGTAAAAAGACCCTTAACGAAGCCGAAAGGCACTTATTCTCCCCGTCAATGCGATCATTTTTTTGTTCTAGACTATACCTGGGAACCTTCTAGTTACGGAGATATTGGGGGCAAAGTTCCGACATTTTCACAAGTTTTTTTTTAAATAAGTACATGTTTTAAAGTAAGATTTTTAAACACCTCCACGACCCCCGTACTATTCAATCCATCCATCAGCACAATATTCTGAGTGCGTTACATTGAGTCCTACCATAAGATGTGATTTATCACCCCAAAAAAAAAAATCGTTTCCCAGCAATTTTTTTTGCGTTAAGTTACTTTGTTTGATATACAGAATGCTTGGTTTACGGCTTCGTGAAGGGTCTGTTTACACCCTGTATAAGTACCAAATAAACTTACACTAGCGCATATGGGATATTTTCTTTTAGGAGCTCAGAATAATTGATAATCACGGAAGATATCCCGTAAGTGACAAAGTAATTTAAGTCATAAACCGTGAAAGCTTAAAACAGTGTTAAAATAAACACGGTGGCACGATGGCAGTTTGTTAGTAAACCAGGCTTACATACATATGTAAATACAAATCATTTTATGTATACTTTCTGTCTATTTTCACTGAAATTCTGGTGTGACATTTATTAGGCTAGCTACGTTACATGACACGCGAAAATATCGAGTCTGATATACCGAAAACAAAATAACAAATTGTTTTACTAACGCTTTTTTTTTGTCACGCTGTATAGTACTGAATATAGCGTACAACGTTATTGGATCTATAAGTTTAAAACTCAATGTTGTCCGCAATTGTTTGGTTTACTACTAATTTTAACCACCGTCTTATACAGGAGGATTGAGTTTCAAGTTAAAAAAAAACACACACAAACAACTAAAGAGACTATCTTCTAAATCATCTGTCTAGCCTTTTCTCAACTATGTTGGAATATCTTTCTTTATAGAGGGTGTAAACGGACCCTTCACAAAGCCGTCAACCAAGTAATCTGTACATCAAATTAGGTAACTTCTGGCAAAAATTACTGCTAGGAAACGCCTTTTTTTTGGGTGAAAAATCTCGTTTTACGGGAGGACTCAATTAAACGCACTCAAAATATTGTGCTGATGGATGGATTGAATAGTACGGGGGTTGTGGAGGTGTTTAAAGTAAAAATCTTACATTAAAGCTATGTATTTAAAAACTTGTGCAAAGCTTGGAACATTGACCCCCATTATCTCCGTAACTAGAAGGTTCCCAGATATGGTGTAGAACAGAAAAATGATCGCAATGACGGGGAGAACAAGTGCATTTCGGCTTCGTTAAGGGTCTTGTTACACAAGACACACCCCTTATACGATAAGTTACACCCTTTATAGGATATCTTCTAAATAACAGGTTTTTGCTTAGTACTGCAGGTCTTATGTAGTCAGTCAGTAAGTACAAAATGTTTAAATGTACGTGACGAACAAAAAAAAAAAAAAAAAAAAAAAACAAAAAAAAAAAAACTTGTGCAAAACTTGGAACTTTGACCCCCAATCTCCGTAACTAGAAGGTTCCCAGATATGGTCTAGAACAGAAAAATGATCGTAATGACGACGGTGAGATCAAGTGCCTCTCTTCTTTGTTAAGGGTCTTGTTACATCCTTTATAGAATATCTTCTAAATAACAGGTTTTTTGCTAAGCCTTATGCCCGTCAGTCAGTAAGTACCTACTTCACGTTCATTTCAACATTTTGACTATGCAGACGCTTATATACCAGTTGCTAATCGTCCACTATTATGAATAGGCTGGCTAACGACCTATAAACGATCATATGGCTAGAACTATTACCCAACTAGGTGACATACTAGGTCCTGTATTCATTTCGTGACGTGATCATAATTGCTAGGGCCAGACTCTCAGGGGAGGTCAGATTAATACAAGATGGCGATCATGAATCATGTGCTCAATTCCCCTTTAATAAATTAGTCTGCTGTGCAGAAACATAAGGTCACCATTTATCTATACAATACTAATATTATTTTATAAAAAAATCGATTGAAACTATACATAAGTATGTAATAGTAAGCAATTAATACCGATATGTGTATACATAGTCTATCAGGTTTTAATTTATAGAATTAAATATTATAAAGAGGTAAAATTTTGTTTGTAAGTTTGTCTGTATCTTCGAAACTAATGATCCAATTATATTTTTTTTGCACTGATAGAAAGATACATTATTCCTGGGTGCTATAAATTATATTAAAATCATGCATATTAGCCGAGCTATCACAATTTTTGCGGATGAAGTCGCGGGCGAAGTGCTAGTTGTCAATAAAGACACCGTTTCACAATAACCCACAGCTAAGCAACGCGCGTATACTTTGCTTTATATGAAAATGTAGCTGCGGCTCTAGCAAATATCAGACCATTTTTTTTTTAGTGGGGAATCCTCAAAACCCCCCCCCCCCTGCTCTGGGTGGAGTGAAAGGGAGTGTTAGACTTTTACTGACTAAAACCCATCCATGTCCCTTTGCCGCGGTATCTCTTTCGAACAGTCCCACAGCCCAATATCAGGCGCTACATTTTTCTTATTGTTCACTTTTGTCTTTCATTCACCACTGGTTAGAGAAGCTATTGAGATTACCAAATTTAAGCACTTCAACCGGGAGGATGGGTTTCAACGGTCGAGAACCAGGAATCCAGAAATCCAATCCGAAAAAAGTTCGCGAGCGGACACAGTGAGTTTCGGGTGTCGGGAACAGAATCAAGTTGCGAGTGACAGTGTTAGCGGTACTACGATTTGTCTGCTCATAAACACCCACCCGCAATAACTTCAGTTTATCCGTGATCATGGTGCTTACAACAGCGCCGAAATATCGGGAACTCAACACAAACAGTAAACACGGTAAATATCCCGTTTCTAGAGTTAATGATAATGTTAGTGACCATGACAGTTTGAAAACTAATATCCTTTCACTCCAAGTGAAACTTCTGAACATAAAATAAATCAATAGTGAAAAACAATCATAAGTGAACCGATCCAACCATGTTGAACATCGCCTATCTTTCATTCGTCTACCAAATTGATCGTAAAATGAAATGTAAGGAGCAGATGAACATCCAAGTCGTTCATTACTATGTAGGTAATTTCTTTCGGTGTATTGAAACCGTGGAATAAAACAGAAATGAGCATTTATACGAGAGAAGCGTCTGTTACCTACCAGCTTCACGACTAATCTCGAATTTATCACCATCATCACGCTTATAATCCTTGAAGAGTTAGGCAGAGTTGTACCTAAAAGTACACCTACATTTCGTCCGTTATGGGACATGTGACCATGTAAGGGGCGAGCCTATTGCCATCAGCCGGTAATAAGTCAACACCGCGCGGCTGCTACTAAGAAAGTCCTGATGTAAAACTCCAATAAAGTTGTGCCCGACCCGGGAATCGAACCCAGAACCTCATGCTCCACAGTCGCGCTTGCGACGACTGGACCAAAGAGGTTTTGCTCGAATTCGTGATTAGCAAACGAATGAACCACGCAGCTAACGTGGTAAACATCTCTAATTAGTGCTGCACGGTCGGTTTCAAGCCACCATTTACCGACGATTATGTCAAACTACAGCTACTAACTATGGCTTCGCTTAAATACTATATTGGTAACATGAATAACGTAGAAGGTTACACGTGTTATCCAGTTTCTCGAACTGCTCCTACACGTGCTTCATCTTGTCCTCTAACGACTTCACGAGGTTCTAAGACCTTGAATCCAAACTGGCCATCAATATTAGTCTACAGAAGTTTGTACCATTTCTGATTGGTTAAGTCTAAGTATGGCTTATCCCTCACACAATCACAGACACCCAATTTCCGAATTGAGAATTTGAAGAGGATTTTCTTCATTTTCAAATTGAACTATGTAGTATAATAGTTTCGTTCAACACTTCGCTGATATGTCAGTATTTTATAATTTTCCCATTAAAATAGATGGACAAACTTTTAGAAATTATTCAGACCGCCATAATAAGGATAATGGTAAAAAAAAAATTAAGAAAAACGCATTAAATACTAAAAATGTTAGTCAACTGAAAGTTACTGTGGTTAAATACAGAATGATATTAACAGAACTGACTGGGTACCTACTTAAGAGAACGCGCGTGGCGGGGCTCGAGTGCAAGTACCTACCTATAATGGATGTTTTTATTCTGGAGTGCCAGCAATTTATTATTTTAGGTCAAAATAAAATCACTTAAATCAGTGTTTTTTTTTGCTTGGATATTTTTGGTTAGACGTACTGAATGCTGTGTTAAAATTCGTCCATCTATTTTAATGGTACCTTATATATCCAATCATTTGCGAAGTCTATCACAACGGAGCTGTATGAGAAACGAGCCAGTTTATGGTTGACGAAACGAGACATTGAGTCTCGTTTCATCATGACGTCACGTATGAAGATTAAAGTAGTTACGAAAGGGCACTTTTTTCACTTATTTTGCAGGTCTTTTGTTTAGTTGGCGAATCGGGAAAGTTACTAAACGAGAAAAAGGGTATTTAGGAATCTAATAAGTGTAACAAAAACAAAAAACTTTGGACCTAGACGAAGTGACATTCTATCTGCTATAATAACAATAGAAAAGTCACTGAACTTGACGCTACCGGAGAAGCCCATTAAAAATAGTTGGAGGAATGCGAACCAATTTGAAATCGATTCTCAATTGTCTGGGCACCTGTATAGATACAGTAGACGCTGTAACCCTTAATAGGCTTAGTAATAGGGTCCCGTTGGTTCCCCTTCGGGTACGGAACCCTAAATAGTTGTTCTTCTAGGAACTTCCTAACTAATATTATAAATGCGAAAGTAAGTTTGTTTGTTTGTTTGTTTCTTACCTTTTCACGCCACCTTTTTAACCACTGAACCGAACATCCTGAAATTTTTCATACACATTGCCAGGTGTACAGTAACGGACATAATATTATTTTCGGAAAATAATTGATAACACTAGTTTACAAAAAAAAAATGTTTTTGTGTTGCCTTCGATATTTTTGCGGGGTTTTTTTATTTATATCATATTACTTAAGAATAAAGTCATTAGGGTGCCAGATCAGCTCTAGTTTTTAAGTTATTAGGGTATGTGTGGGGTATGCTTGGGCTTGTTGGGTATTACAAGTTGAGTGTAAATAAGGAACTAAGGCAGAGGTATTCATTACCCAGCAGTGGGGTAATACAGGCTAGATAAATTAGATAAGTTTTACATAGATATTCATGGGAAATAGTGATCAAAAATATTTTTTTTACTTTTCTTAATGCTCCTAATTGATGTAAAACATAAACTCGCGTTTTCATTTTTGTACCAGTAATTTTAATGATTTTGTAGAATACTTAAGTGATTTCCATCATTTTTTATCTATACATCTATACATATAATAAGACAGTAAAAAAACTGTGTCTGTACATTGAAAATATTTTAAAAAAAAAAATTGAGGGGTGTTTAGAAACAGTAATAGAGCACGAATCCCAAAAAAAAATTCTGTCTGTTTGTCTGTTTATCTGTTTGTCTGTTTGTCTGTTTGTCTGTTTGTCTGTTTGTTTGTACACGCTAATCTTCGGAACTACTAGACGGATTTAAAAGATTTTTTTTTGTTGTATAGGTATTAAGTCTGGGCAACATATAGGCTATAATTTATCTTGGAAACTTGAACACCTGATGCAGAACCGCAATAGAATAGCTAAACTATAAGAGATACAAAAATGGTACCATAGCAAAAATTGTTTCACGTGATGAGCATTTTCTGCTGAGAGAATAAATTTGAAGATCTGGAACACCTGATGTGGAACTCCAAGAGTCCAGCTACACTATAACACATATAGGAATGACGTCTTAGCAAAAATTGTTCAATCTGATGACCACTCTCTGTTGATTTATAAAAATCGAAGATCTGGAACACCTGTTGTGGAACTCCAAGAGCCAGGCTACACCATAACACATATAGGAATGACGTTTTAGCAAACATTGTTAAATCTGATGAGCGCTCTCTGTTGACTTATAAAATCGAAGATCTGGAACACCTGTTGTGGAACTCCAAGAGCCCAGCTACACCATAACACATATAGGAATGACGTCTTAGCAAAAATTGTTCAGTCTGATGACCACTCTCTGTTGATTTATAAAAATCGAAGATCTGGAACACCTGTTGTGGAACTCCAAGAGCCCAGCTACACCATAACACATATAGGAATGACGTCTTAGCAAAAATTGTTCAATCTGATGACCACTCTCTGTTGATTTATAAAAATCGAAGATCTGGAACACCTGTTGTGGAACTCCAAGAGCCAGGCTACACCATAACACATATAGGAATGACGTCTTAGCAAACATTGTTAAATCTGATGAGCGCTCTCTGTTGACTTATAAAATCGAAGATCTGGAACACCTGTTGTGGAACTCCAAGAGCCCAGCTACACCATAACACATATAGGAATGACGTCTTAGCAAAAATTGTTCAATCTGATGACCACTCTCTGTTGATTTATAAAAATCGAAGATCTGGAACACCTGTTGTGGAACTCCAAGAGCCCAGCTACACCATAACACATATAGGAATGACGTCTTAGCAAAAGTTGTTCGGTCTGCTGGGCATTTCCTGTTGACTTATAAAAATCGAAGATCAGAAACATCTGATGTGGAAATCAAAGCTAACACTAATTTCACTGTATAATTAGGAATGACGTCTTAGCAAAAATTGTTCAATCTGATGAGCACTCTCTGTTGACTTATAAAAATCGAAGATCTGGAACACCTGTTGTGGAACTCCAAGAGCCCAGCTACACCATAACACATACAGGAATAACGTCTAAGCAAAAGTTGTTCGGTCTGATGGGCATTTCCTGTTGACTTATAAAAATCGAAGATCGGAAACATCTGATGTGGAAATCAAAGCTATCACTAATTTCACTGTATAACATAAGCGGGGAGTACCTCCACGCGGTGAAGGCGGTAACAGTTTAGGACTGATATTCGATGACGACGGTATATCATTGAAAATTTGACTCTACTGGACAAAACTCCTATTTATTTATTTTTTTATTTTATCGAATAAATATGCTTTCGGGCTTATGTTATTTGAGTGTTTTAGACTTTTTCCACTTATCTTCGTGACACGGTAGCCTACCCGGTAACGCAGGGGAGCAGTCACTTAGATTTTAATTGATCAGGTATCTTCACAATAAAACTATAACCATGCCTAGAAAGAGGTCAAATCTTTCCCAATGTTCCAAAGGAGCTAAAAGATTGAGGATCATAAGATCCCAAGAATCTACCAAAGAACGTCAGGGGAGACTTGATGCTGTTCGAGAACATCAGGCTGCAACTCGCTCCGTGGAAACCTCTTCCTCTCTTCTCTTCTCTCTTTCTCTTGGATAACGAAGCACGCCTGCGTTCTCAGCGTATTTACGCATCTACATCCAGGTCTCTAGAGAACTGTGAAGAATATGATGCGCGACTGACCGCTGATCGTGAACGTCATGCATTCGCGAATCGGAGACGTTCACGGATAGAGAATTACGCTTGAGTTCCAAGCGTATCTACGCATCGACTTCTGACTTACAAAAATGAAAGATATGGAACGTTTCGAATCGTCTCGCGCATCCCGTTGTTTTTCCGTCCCCGGGCTCTTAGAATTCGACATCAGACGTTTCAGATCTTCGTTTTTGTCGCTGGCATAAGCAACAGGATCCGCGTACGAAGTCGCGGGCAGAAGCTAGTAAATAATAAACAAAAAATTATTTTGTTCGTCCCGAAATAATTGTTCTATTTCATTGAAATTTCAAACTGTAATAAAAAAAAAAATCGAGCTAATTTCCAAAAACTGATAATTTTTCGTTATTCTTGGGTACCAGGCGAACCCAAAACCACTCTCATATCAAGAGCAACAAAAACACTGTAAACTAGTGTAATTAATAGATAGCCGCCACTTGTCTTTCGAAAAATTGTTGAATTATAATTATTATAGAAACGCTAGTAAGCGCGAATTGATTGTCAAATTTTAAATTACAAGAACGAAGAGTGCGGGCAAAAGCTAATCATTTATATATTAAGCGCCCTTTCATTTAAATGACTTTGGTAGTTAGTCCTCCGGTTATTATAGAAGGTACTCACTTGGAAGCTGGATTGATGTGAACGAAGCCGACCTTGACGGAGACTACGTTGTCCTGCCTATCCGAGGGGGTGGTGCAGTGGGACGAGCAGTTCTCCACCTTCAGGGTGTGCGGTGGCATCGCGCTGGAACAATAACAACTGCCAATTGGTCACAACATATAAAACAGCTTATAGTCATATAAGTGTACACGCTATTTTAGGACAAGACATAAACACAACAAAACACATGTTTTTTAGGAATGCACTGCCTATTAAAATAAATTATACAATCATGTCTGCTATTCACTACAAAATGCTCAATCGCGATCAAAATAACGGGAATCATCACTTATTCCCGTTATTCATAAATTTTCTTAAAAAGGAATCTTTTTAGGGTTCCGTTGCCAAATGGCAAACAAGGAACCCTTATAGATTAATCCTGTCCGTCCTTCAGGTAAAATTATAAAAAAATGTGAGTTACAACGTAAAAATTGCTTAACAAGATTTAAATTTAGCTTTCGAAAAATGGGCTTTTGCGTGAAACTGCAGCAGTAACTTTTGTTTTTCATTAAAATATTATTAAAAGCAAATTCAGTTTTGCTATTGGCTATGAATAAGCGTTAAAAATGTAGTTGTTTGATGCTACGGAACCCTTTCTGCGCGAGACCGACTCACAGTTATTGGTAACTATTCTAGGATTCCTATTACGGAAATTCCTGAAAGCTTGAGATTCCAAAATCAATATTTAAAAAAACTTTGTATTTTCAAGTAATTCCAATTATAGCACACACTTTTTTTGGAGGCTTATTTCTCTCTCGATGATTCCACAAGCCATTCTTTTTTTTGTTTGTTAGCCAAGTCGGCGTCGTCAGCATTAACACTTAAAACGGGGCACAAAACATCCAATACTTTATTGTGATTTTTATCTAATTGGCACTTTGTGTTCGTATGAAAAAGATTTGCTCATTTTAGCAGAACGAAGTAAAGTTAAATTAATCAGGGCGTCCCACGGCTAGGTCACACGAATGGAAGTACCGTAGATATTGTATATAGGCTGTTTTACTGAAAGAAGACTTCATTTTGATTTTAAAAATAATTTGAAATGAGTTCAATGATTTTAAAATAATCACCGTTTTACGATTTAAAATAATCGCCCGAACGCTCTGGATACATAAATAGTGAAATTTAAACCATCAGAAAGTTACATCTTTTGCCTATATACAACATGTTACATAATTAACGCACACCCTCATAAGGGGTCATTGCACTCATCATTATAAACAACTTTTACTATGGGACCAAACCTGAAATCGCGAAAAAAAAATCAGCTGTTCCATACATTTTGACGAATTATGCGAACATAAATGTAGGGAGCAGCTGTTTTTTTTTCCCGATTTTAGGTTTGGTCCTATAGTTAAAGTTGTTCATAATTATGAGTACAATTAACCCATAAGAGGTTGTGCGTTAATTTTGTTACATGTTGTATATGTATTTTTTGACCTATCCAAGCAGACATTACTTAAAACTACCCTCCGATCCAAAAATACCACGTGCTACATCCCTTACATAACCCACACCTTTCATACATCTGTTCATACACGCGCCGGTAGCGAGTACTACGCACCTGACCTTTTTGAAGGCCGACATCAATAAGATTGAAGGAATGCCTTTCAAGGTCGTCCCCTCCCGGTGATTCCCTGTCATTCGCTTTGCAAATTCCTTTCGAAAATCGTCTCCTTTCTGCGTGAACGTAAAAGTCCGTAGGAAGTATTTTATTTGTGGACTAGCTGTGCGCCGTGGTTTTACCCGCCACTGGTCTCCTAATGGTATTTACGTGATTTTAGTTTGATATTACCTCCCTGAAAAATTGAGCTACCAATTCCAAAAAGAATTTTTCAAATCCGATTTGAAGTTTTTGATATTTGAGCGTTCAAACGAACAAACTCTTTAGCTTATTTATTCGTATAGATAGATAATATGAATTTGCATAAATCCTAAGATAAAACTGGAAAGTTTAAATGTCTTTTATTTGACCTGTCTCGACCCCGACTTCGAAGTCTTTTTCTGCTTCGACCCTGCAATGTCGCAATTACAGATTATAGCCAAAGTTGCTTACGGTTGAAATTCAAGCTTATTGAAAATGGTTTTTAATACTAAACATCTTTTGCCCGCTGCTTCGGCCGCGTAGAGATCGGAAATTAATCCAGGAGAGTGTATATTTGTGCTATCGACATATAAATATTCGAACGAAATGATAACTTGCTCTTTATAGAAGTCGGTTAAAAAAAGTATCCTAATTCCATACCCGCGGTCTACCTGTATGTCAAATTTCATCTTAATGTACAGTCACGACCACCAATATGTAAACCCCTATCAACTTTTAAAAGTGTTTTTTTCCTACTGGTCTGTGTTTTCATATTGGTACGAACATAGTATTCTGGAACACACATTTTTCAAATCTTAAAAAAAAATCTAAAAAATCTTATCTCCCAGTTACAATCGTTATTTCTCGCGAAAATTGCTTTCAAATTTAGGAAAGTGTATGCATATTGGTGCTCGTGACTGTATCTCTATAATCATCAGTACTGCTCAAAAAGGTAACAGACACACAGGCAGAGTAACTGTCGGATTTATAATATTAGTATGGATGCTTTCAGAAATAATTCAATTCAATTCGATTCAATTTATTTAATTCAGACACAGAGATCCATAATTTTGTTAGTAGGTACACTTAAAAATAATGTTAGTAATTAAAATAATCAAAAACAAATCACACCACACAATACTGCACAAAATAATCCATCCAATAATACATCTCAAAATAATCTAGAAAAATTTAAAAAATAAATTAATGAAATACTATCCATCTAAAATAAAAAGTTAAAAAAAAAATGCCAATAATCAAATTTGAAAATATAATAAAATTAAAATAAGTTAAATTAAAAATTATAAATATGGTCATTCGAGACTTAGATAAAAAAAAAAACATCTTTTCATTTAGAAAACGGCGTGTTATTAATAATGGCATAGTATGAATGAATTTGACTTTTACACAAGTTCGCGTGTTAAACGGAAAATGTAGGCAAATTTTCAGGATTTCTTATCCTGAAAATTTGCCTACATTTTCCGTAACCCTTTGTTCAAATCAAGATACTCTATTTAGCTCGTATTATACCTTCATTCAGTGTTTTTGAGGAACAAACATCCCAACTAACTTTTTAATTAAGGAAAAGGTATAAAACGTTGGTCGAAATTAAATTTTACGCGGCCATTTTTGGTTTTACCTCGCAAAAGGTAAGGCTTATTTGTTAATGTTATTAATTAGGTAAAAGGAAACTGGTTCGAAAAACAGGGAAATGAGAAGCTTCGCTTTGTGGGTTATTGGTAGCACCCGATTTCACGAACACTAAGCGATGCTTAAATGAATGCCTTAGCGTTGTTGCACTGTTGAGATTTCAACTCTCAACGTTGAGCCGACAGTTCAATTTAAAAAAGGTAGCCATCCATTTAGAGGTTCCCTAATGTAAGTGGAATATGTTTCAGAGAAGTCCCCTATAAATTGCCATTCATCGGCGGTCACGGTGGCTGTACGGGCAATCGATGCTCGTTACGGGAATTTCCTGATGAGATATCTTTAGCAGGTTTCTAGAACGAAAACCGACACAAAGGTTAGTTAACAAATTGTCATATAGTTGCTGCCAGTTAAGATGGCAATGGCGGTCATTGACCCACCTACATTTATTAAAGTTCTTAACTTTGAAATCCACAAATAAGCCAGTTTATGTCTTGAATCGTCATCTATCGTGATCTTCAACATCTTTTCTAATGAAAAACGATACATGGTTCATTTGTTTTGGTTCGTACGAAGAGATATTATGGAAAGAGCAATGACCGCTATTGCCATCTTAACTGGCAGCAACTATAGTATCATTTGACTTGAATTAACATTAAGTGTCTGTGCACTTACATACCTATTTTAGAAGTGACTAGCTGTTTCCCGCGATCTTCGTTTGTTTTTTTATTTTTTTCTCATGCATTCAGTAAATAGATATTGAACCTCTTTAATATAATAAATAGCTGTCTCTTTGACTATTCTCAAAGAGAAATAATTTAAAGGGATTATTCTTCTTAATGAGTAACTGTCACTGTCAATTTTAATTTGATTTTATTATTTTATCCGAACGAAACTGATTAATATATTTCTTTAAATAATGAAATATTGTTTATATGTTTTTATTTAATTAATGACACCTGCACGCGTAGCATGACCACCGTAGAAACGGGTTTCTTTGACGGAAGAATCGACAAAATGACAGATTGTGAAAAGAAATCTGTCATTTTGTCGACACAATCTGTCATTTTGTCGATTCTTCCGTCAAAGAAACCCGTTTCTACGGTGGCCATGCTACGCGTGCTATTCATTTAATTTGGTCGAGTTTCACGGCCAAGGGTACAGCGTTTTAAATTGATCTTCCACTGTACCACAGTTAAGGGTACACAGGAAAACAAGGGTTAATTTTGACGTCATCGATTACTTTCGTTTAAAGATTTTATATCAGCCTAAAAATTATTTGAGATATTTACGTTGTCGTCAGACGAAACCTTTAATTGCATTAAGTTCGCCTTTGTTCGATAAAATTTTTACTTGTTCAAAAAATTTTAATAAAGAAAGAAATACATTAAAAAACAAAATCTTTATTATTGTGGCGCTTTTGACAGTATTGTATAGAACTTCAGTAATGAGAGTAGCATGTAGAAACCACGTTAAAATAACGCTGAGTACGTTCGCAAAGAGTCATTAGTAAATTTTAATTAGAACTCCACTTCTATTCATGAATAGCAAGGGGTAGCACAGAGCAAAATAACTCGTCTACATGTGGTGTAGTAAACACCACGTTTGCCAAAAGGTCTTACACACAAAAGACCCCTCACATAATAACGGAGACCCCATTTAACTACCCTTTTTAAAAACGGAAAAGCTGTAAAATAAAGAAAAGCTATCGGAGCTAAGGCAATAATGCGGTGACCCGGGCAATCAATATCGGCACCGTATGGCCAGTAATTGCATTGCAAAAACAGATGACAGCCTCGACTTTATAACTTAGATGAGATTTTTCATTAAACTGGTAAGGTTATCTGAATAAAGGCTGACGGGCAAGTTAATTACGAGCGAAATGTCGACGCAATAAGACAGTTTGTTCTTTTGACCTCGCTCAGGTGAAATGGTTTTAACAAGTCCGAAAATAAACTGAAAAAGCAGGTCGGTGTCTCGGAGGTTGAATGAAGCCGCCAAAAGCAGTTAAAAGAAGGCTTGTATGATGACCTAGATCCGACCAAGAAATTCATAATGATTGTATACGACGCTGTTTTAACTCCCTTACATTTTCTTTTGAAATTCAAGGGATTTTTTTCTTCCAAAAGCCTAACGAGGCTTAAGCCGAGCCTTTTAAAAAGATTCGCTCAATTGAGGCTCTTGTCGTCGCCAGGATTTGTCGAGTAAGGGGTGTTGGACACAATATATTCGACTGCTACTTCGGCACAGCCGAGCGGTAAAATCAAACGAACCGACCCGAACATGGTTTCGTGAAGGTTGATACCGATCGACAGGAGCCGTATGAAAGCCTGTATGTGTAGTGATTGCTTTGGGTCAGTGAGTGCCAACCCTAAGGGCCGAACTCAACCGATACTACTATACTATTTATACTTCTTGTCTCCGCTTAGCTTTACTGGAAACGGGTGAGCAGAGAGAAGAGATGTCTCGTAATTGATAACGCCAGCCTCCATACTCATCTGCCAAGCGCACAGCGGAGACGGGAAGAGATAAGAGCGGCATGCTGCGAGCAGCGTGCAGTGTGCTGTGAGCGGCGTGCGGTGTGCGGTGTGCGGCATGCAGTGAGTGGTCTGCACAATTGCACATCTCTTCTCCTCTCCGCTTCGCACATCTCGGCTTTGGTGGAGTCCGCTCTTAATCTTGAGTTAAAACTTCACAGCATTCCGTAAACTCTCGCCAAGTCACACCTTTATTGACGGAGGCTTAAACTTTATAATTAAAGATGGCTGCGGTCAACATGAATGAACATCTTTTCGGCTGGAACTCGAAATCAATTAAAACTGAGAGCGGTTCCAATTAACCCTACTATTACGTTGTTTACTTAATCAACTTTATATGTTGGTAGTTCTAGAGATGTTATCTAAGATTAAGAAGAATCTCTTTTAGGGATTTTGCTCGGGCTGGGGCCAAGGGACACTCCGCCACTCCACTCAATGTCGTATGTCCCATATAGACAGTACTTACAACAATGCAAACATAATACATTCAATTACGAACATCTCTGGTACAGTTCACCTCTGTCATGAGTCGGCCTCTTGTACCAAATAAATATTATGTCTTCTAAAAATCACAGTGTATTTCGCGTTTCATGTTATTATCCGTCCCACGTGTAGGTGCAGGATTTCACAGTTATTTTACCGCTGACATATACTTTATAAGAACGAGAATAAAGGTCAATTTGCTGCAAAACAGATGTACTATGACAATGAATGAATAGTATCGAGTAGTCGATACAAACACACATCGTAGGTTGTAACAAAAAGGACTGTGTTCATTGTTCATTTAGTGCACGATGACAAGTTCGCATGCGTGGACAGTGATCAAAACAATTTATTGATGTTTGTGTTTCTCACCCATTTTCTGATTTAAGTATTTCAATACGCGTACCGCAAGGGCTGGAAAATTGGAAAATATAATTCCTGGCGTGTTCAAAATAACACCTATACCTGGTCTACAGGCAGGCGCATTACTTTGTGTAATTTAATTCATCACCACTGCTCTCAAAACGGTGAAGGAAAACATCGTGAGGAAACTGGCATGACCTAAAAATTCGAAGACTTGTGACATCTACCAACCCGCACTGGGCCCGCGTGGTGGATTAAAGCTCATTTCCTCTCACAGAGAGGAAGCCTGTGTCCCAACACTGGGAACATTATAGGCTGGTCACGCTGCTGCTGGTCTACAGAACCTACGGAGCAGTTTCAGAGCGCATACAAATCTCTACTAGTGTGAACTGTACCAGATAAAGATCACAGTTTCAAGCTCACACTATAAGCGTTCAACTTGTTTCGCTTTCCACACGTCCAATTTAACTCCTATAAGTTTTATTTCCGCTTACGTTGGTACTGCCTTAGATTGTCTGTCTATTTCGGAGTAACCTTTTCAAATTGAATGGTTCGGAAACACGCAGACCTACATGATAGGTTCTGAGAACGCGATATTTTTAGATTCGGAAAGCTACTGCAGTATACAGCTTTACGAATCACGAAAACTCTTTGACGTGAGTTTCTTTGGAAGTACATTTAGCAGGTTTACAAAGGGGCTAGTATCAATATTGCATTCTAATTTAATTTCGGGTGCAGTATACAGGGTGTAAACAGACCCTTCACGAAGCCGTCAACCAAACATTCTGTACATCAAACTAAGTAACTTTAAGCAAAAATTATTGCTGGAAAACAACTTTTTTTTTGGGGTGAAAAATCAGGTTTTACGGTAGGACTCAATGTAACGCTCTCAAAACATTGTGCTGATGGATTAATTGTATAGTACGGGGGCCTTGGAGGTGTTTAAAGTAAAAATCTTACAATAAAAACATGTGTTTAAAAAAAAATACTTGTGAAAAAGTTGGAACTTTGACCCCCAATCAGTTACTAGAAGGTTCCCAGGTTGTCTAAAACAAAAAAAAAGATCCCAATCACGGGGAGAACAAGCGCCTTTCGGCTTCGTTAAGGGTCTTGTTACACTCTTTATTAAGAGAGAGCAAGTGAACAAGCCTAGTCAAGTTAATGATGCTAAGACCGTGTTCGTTTGCCACTACGAAACTCGACGTCCATTGCTATACCTACAAGATGTGCTGGAAGGTTTACCTCGGTTCATTTGAGAGAGAGAGATTTTAGAGACATGGCCTCTGTCTGTGTGTCGTGATAACGCTTAACTGAGCACTGAATGTTAAATAATATTATAGTTAAAAAATACTCAAAACACCCGCTTTAAAGTGACGCCATCTTATTTCTCGTATCTCTGGGAGTCCGCCATATTGGATTTAGAAGGACGTCACTTAGCTAACCATGCATTGTCATCCAAACTAAACATGTATAAAAATTTCACCTCAACCGGGAAGTGGGTCAAATTAACCTTCTATCTTATTCTTATCTTTTATCTTATACTAATCAGAATCATAGCTTTTTTTTTAGATTGAAGCTAATAAAAGCTTGTTAAAAACCACCAGTGTGCTTTTATTTAGGCATTTATTTGGGTATTGAGTAGCGTTAGTGAAAAGGGATATCAGGTACCTACTCATCATCATCTGCCTAGCCTTTTTTTATTTTATTTTTTATTTTTTTACCGATGGGAAATCATCAAATGACTTCTCCCGCTCTGGGTGGAGTGGGAGGGAGTGTCAGACTCTTACTGACTAAAACCCATCCATGTTCCTTCATTGCCCTTTGTGTTCCAGGGCCACGGTATCTCTTTCGAACAGTCCCGCAGCCCCGGCAGGCATCGGCCCTTGCGGGCCCCTTCCTGGTTGCTGACATCTCTTTGAGGCGCGCGTGGCACACGAACGCGCCGTCGACACGGCCTGTCGTCATAAGACGGACGGACGGTGAGCTAACCCATTACTCACCGTCCACAGGCCCGCGCCTACGGTGGCCGGGAGCCACCACGTGGCCCCCGACGCCCGGTGCGTCGCCCGCGGCGGCTGGGACGAGAGATTCTCTCCCTCTCACGTCCCGCCACCTCCTTCGCTAGCATGACTGCTTCGCAGAAGGAGGTGACGGCTTCCCATTCCCTCTCGCTCCGGACCATGGCCTGAACCAGGGCCGGGCGCGAGAGGTCGCCGCCGCCTATCGCCGTTATGAGGACACGGCGGAGCTCCGCCCAAGCGGGGCAGACCTCCACGGTGTTCGCCACCGTGTCCTCCGGACGATCCTCGCAATGATAGCACCCGGGCGTTTCCTCCCGTCCGATTAAGTGCAGGAACCTCCCGAAACACCCGTGTCCGGTGAGGACCTGCGTCAGGCGGAAGGTGAGGGCGCCGTGGCGCCTCTCTAGCCACTCCTCAAAGAGGGGACTTATCGCCACTATTGTGGCGTGCCCTGCACTGGGTTGCGACAGTCGCTGTCTCCATGTCGCCATGAGATCGCGTCGGAGGTCTGTCCGCTGAGCGGTGATTTGCCGCGGCAGCGGAGTTTCCCCCCGACGTAGTGCCCCCGCGCGCCATTCATGCAGGCGCGCGAGGACTATCGCCTCCAGATCCCATGGCGGCAATCCGGCTAGGAGGCTCGCCGCCTCGCGGGAGATCGTGCGGTACCCCCGGATCAGCCTTACGGCTACGACCTTTTGGGGCGCGTTCAGGAAGTGCGCGGCACGCCGCTTAATTGAACGCGCCCACACCGGGGCCCCGTAAAGGGCCATGGACCGCACGACCCCCGCGTAGAGCCTACGGCAGGAGGCATTTGGACCCCTCAGGTTGGGCAAGAGCCGCTTGAAGGCAGCCCCGGCCCGTTCCAGTTAGGGAGCCAAACGTCGGAAGTGCTCAACGAAGTTCCACCGGCTGTCGAGGACGAGTCCTAGGTACTTCAAAGTCGACTCGACGCCGATGGGAACCCCTCCTACCGTCAGCGTGGATCCCGGCGGTGGCGCATTCCGAGGCCCATGAAAGCTCATGGCCTCGGACTTGTGCAAGGCCACCTCGAGACCCAATTGCCGGATCCTCTCAACGACTATCGCAACCCCGCGTGTCATCAGTTCGGCCGCCGCCTCGTGCGACCTCCCTTGTGCCAGTACGCGTGTCGTCAGCGTAACAGACTACGCTGACGCCGCTAGGGAGGTCGGCGCGCAGCACCCAGTCGTAACCGATGTTCCACAAGGGCGGCCCTAGAACCGACCCCTGTGGAACACCGCACGACATCTCTCGCCGGTTCCATTCTCCGTTGGGACCAGGGTAGATGACATACCTGTCAGACAGGTAGTCCCCGACTACACGACGGAGGTAGGTGGGCACCCGGTGATACCGGAGTGCCTCCCTAATGCAGCTCCAGGGCATGGAGTTGAAGGCGTTGGCGATGTCGAGCGACACCGCCAAGACGACCCCACCCCGGGACACCGCGTCCCCCGTCGTGAGGGCTCGCACGCGCATGATGGCGTCCACCGTCGAGCGCCCCTTGCGGAAACCAAACTGGTGTTCCGCAAGATCCGGCCCCATTCCCGCAAGGTGCCCGGCGAGGCGGTTTGCAATGACTCTTTCAAAGAGCTTGCCCACCTCGTCGAGCAACACAATGGGCCGGTATGCGGACGGAGAGTCCGCAGGGCGCCCTGGCTTCCGTATGAGGACCAGCTTGCCCGTCTTCCAACGAAGCGGGAACTGGTCTCTCTCCAAGCATGCGCTTAGGAGCCCATCCAGTCGGGACCCGAGAGCCTCAGAGGCCAGGACCCAGGCTTTGCCAGGTAAGCCATCGGGTCCCGGGGCGGCAGTTTTGGCCTTAAGCCTGCCTACCGCCACTCTCAGGTCTACCCCAGTCACTTCCGGAACGTCGTCATCGTCGTCGCTGTGGTCCGCTTCCGGCACCGCAAGCGGCGGAGCCATGGGCGGGGGAGTATGCTCCCCTCGCGAAGGGAACAGAGCGCTCACCACGTCCTCCACGAGCTCAGGCCGGAGACTCTGCGTCAGCGGGGGGGCCCAGGTGTGGAGTTTGTCCCGCACCATCTTATAAGGGCGCCCCCACGGATCTCCGTCGAGAGTCCCCAGCATCTCCTCGCGGGCCAGATCCTTGGCCCGCTGGACAGCCTCTTGGAGGGTGGTCTTTGCTGCTCTGTAACCCTCGTACAGCTCCGCCTCGATGGCTGCCGCATCCGGAGGGCGGATGCGGAGCCTGCGATGCCTGGTGTACAGGTGGCGCGCGGCGACGCACGCCTCGCGCAGAGTCGTAAGCTCTCGCGACCACCAGTACACCTGACGCCGGGCGCTTCCTGGCCGGACTCGGGGCATTGCCACGTCGCATATGTCGGACATGGCCTCCTGGAACCAACCCGCCTCGTTGTTTACGTCGGCAGGCCTGTCCGGTGATGTCACCTAGGCCTGCACGATCGCGGCTTCCAGGAGGAGCTCCCGGTCCAACTGCTTCAGCGCCCATCGCGGACCACTCGGGGCCTGTAGGACCGGCGCGCTTGGGGTCTGGGCGGAGACGTCGAACCGGATATACCGGTGGTCGGAATAGGTCTCCACCCCCTCCATGACGCGCCAGTCAACGACACGCGGTGACAGAGCGGGGCTGGCGAACGAGATGTCCACCACCGAGTCACCCCGCATCCGCACACACGTGGGGACAGAACCCCGATTAACGACGACTAGGCCTGTCTCCAGAGCCCAGTTCTCCACCATCCTTCCCCGCACGTCTGTGTAACGAGAACCCCAAGCCAAGTTCTTGGCATTGAAGTCCCCGAGCATAAGCACGGGGAGGGAATGGCTTCCGATGACGACGCTCAGCTCCGTGAGGGAGTTGTGGAACTCGGCGAGAGTTCGGATCTGGGAGAAGTAGACATCCGCTACGACAATATCCCCGAACCGTGCTGCTACGCACCCCTGACCCTTCCTGACACTTTCATGGGTCGGGGTACCGGCGGCGGCCGACGAAATTATGGCCACTGAGCCGCTAAGGTCCTCCACCCAGTTATCCCTGGGCGGGACGAAGTACGGCTCAGCGACCACGGCGACGTTGATCGACCACTGCGCCATGCTCTGGAGCAACAGATCCTGAGCGCAGGCGCAGTGGTTGATGTTCGCCTGGAGGAAGCTTAATGGAGCCGTTATTGGCAGTCCATTTCAGCCCCCTCCCGGGCCCCCTGCGAGGGCCCCGCTGCGGATGTTGCAGCAACTGCTGTGGCGGCGGCAGCGGCGGCGACAGTGGCGGCGGCAGCGGCGGTATCTGCCTAGTCTTTACCCAACAATGTTGGGGTCGGCTTCCAGTCTAACCGGATGCAGCTGAATATCAGTATTTTACATGGAGTGACTGCCTATCTATCAATATCAACTACCTAAAAATTTTCCATTTGGTAAAAGTACTAAATACTGGGTTTACCCTTTACCCTTACCCTAAACGAAATTATGCGGAACTTTAACTTTGCCAAAGGAAATTATGCCAAATAAAATTCTCCAATCTGAAAATTATGCCATTGTTTATTCGGACATATAAACATACGGCCAAACAATTATTATATTAAATCATTTTTATTCCTTAAAAAAGAAGATTATGCCAAGTGTGTTATGCCAAATACATTTCAGAGCATCAAGGTAAATGCTACTATCTAGTTAGGTATGTCGCAAAGTGTCGCAAAAGATCACACAACCACACAGCTAATGAGAGCCCGTATCGACTCTCAAAGGCGAAATCGATAAATTGACTGCAGTTCTACGAATGTTACATTCATTCTGAACTTTCAACTGGTACATTCAAAGCGAAAATACATGCTTGACATCGCATCCTATCTTATCTTACTAATATTATAGAGAGGAAAGATTTGTATTTTTGTATGTATGTTTGTGTGTATGTTTGTCTTACTAATCTACATCTATACTAATATATAAAGCTGAAGAGTTTGTTTGGTTGAACGCGCTAATCTCAGGAACCACTGCCTGGTTCGAATTGAAAAATTCTTTTAGTGCTGGATAGTCAAATTATCGAGGAAGGCTATAGACTATAGGAGCCGGGCAATAATAAAACAATTCGGAAGCGGCGGGTGAAACCGCGGGGCATAGCTAGTATTTATTTATAAAGAAGAAAGATTTGTATTTGTGTGTGTGTGTGAGTGTGTATGTTTGTAATGAATAAACTCAAAAACTACTGTACCGATTTCAAAAATTTTTTCACCATTTGAAAGCTACATTATCCCTGAGTAATATAGACTATATTTTATCCCAAAATGTTTAAAAAATAAATGTCCACCCGTGCAAAGCCGGGACGGGCCGCTAGTTTTGAATAAAGAAATACGATGTCAAGCATGTATTTTGACTTCGACATAGTAACTAGTATTGTCTCGCCTCCATCCTGAAATCCATCCGGAGATTGTCGTGAAAAGGTCGCTTTTAGTGATAAGACCGTCCATTGTGTTTCCTTGTATATAATGTCTACTTTGTGTTGCTACCTGTAATTTGTATGATGTACATAATAAAAGGTATTCTATACGGGGTGTAAACAGACCCTTCACCAAGCCGTCAACCAAGCATTATGTACATCAAACTAAGTCACCCTAAGCAAAAATTATTGCTGGGAAACAACTTTTTTTTTTGGGGTGAAAAATCACGTTTTACGTTAAAACTCATTGTTACGCACTCAAAACTTAGTGCTGATGGATGCTTTGAAAAGTAAACGAGTCATGGAGTTAATTAAAGTAAAGTTAAAATCTTAAAAAGTGGTTTTAAAAAAAAAACTTGTGAAAAAATTGGAACTTTGACCTTCAATATCTCCAGAACCTGTGGTTTCCCAGGTATTGTCTAGAAGAAAAAAATGATCCCAATGATGGGCAGAATATGTGGTTTTCGTTTTCGTTAAGGGTCTTTTTACACCCTTTATATCAACATAAGCCGCCATTACTTTGCTCCATTGAAAATAATCACCGCAATTACATGAGTCTCTTTATGTAATAACAATACGAAGCGTAATGAATTAGTTCATGACTGCCTCGTTGGTCTACGGTCGCTAACACGACCGCTGAGCATGTGGTCCTGAGTTCGATTCCGGGTCGGGCAAAGTTTTATTGGGTTTTTCCATCAGGAATTTCTCAGTAGCAGCCTCATAGTCTGAATTTGTCCGGTTGATGGCAATAAAGATGATATATATATACTATGTACATATATATATCATACGATGTATATGTATATAGGAGAAGAAGAAATGCTGCGCCGACCCCAAATAAATTCGGAAATATAAGGGTAAGGAGAATTATGACGATATATAGGGTGACTGGTAATTAGTGACCGATACTTAAACACGTGATGGTTGTTATAATAAAAAAACAACTTTCCCAAAGAAACATTTTTTTATACACTGGCTTTTAGCACAATAACACAACAACAGCTGAATGCCTTTGACCTATCAGCTGTTAGCCGTTTAAAAATGTTTCTTTGGGAAAGTTGTTTGTTATCATGAGCACAATCACGTGTTAAGGTCGTTAATTACCAGTCACCCTATATACATATACGTTAGTCTAACGGCCAAACTTGCCTGAAAATAAATGAATTTTATTATATAAATGTCAGAAGACCCATCAATAGGTGGACAGGGACCTGAAGGTCATACTTACACTCACCTTCAATAAAAAGGTCAAGGGCGTAATACTCGCAACTGGCGTGCGTGTGTGACCAGAGCCTAGACGAGGAGCTACCGACTTCAAAGCGCCTCGTGTTTCTAAAACTACTTCAACGGAATTAAAATCAGGTTATAAGTAGCCTAGCTCATGTCAGTCTCATACATTATTGACTTTTTAATCCCCGACTAAACAAAAGGGGTTCTAAGTTTCAAGTGTCCGTCTGTGTGTCTGTCTATGGCTACATAGCTCCTGATGGGATGAACTCATTTTGATTGAGTTTTATTTGTTTGAAAGGTGTTTTAATCGAGAAAATTCTTAGCTATGTTTTAGGAAAATCTGCGCAGCCGTTTGAAGATCACATAAGTAGACCGCTAAGAGATGAGATACGCAAAGAAAGTGATAAATAAACTAAGCGTCCCCCGACGCAACGACCCTTGGATTAAAATATTCTAAGGGGACAAAATTTAGATTTAATTTTTTTAGAGGTTTTATGTGGTGGTTTCTTTAAAAAAAAATATTTTGTTTTTGATGATCGCTGCTATGTTTAAGTTATAATTTACATATAAGTACTAATTATACCATTGTATGAGAAATAATACTACTGCGCCTAAATGTACAAGTTTTCTAATATGTTTTTGTTAGGCTGTTTGAGTGTCCCACTGCTGGGCAAAGGCCTCCCCTTTCTCCTTCCAAACCTCTCTGTCCTGTTCGATATCTGGCCATTTTCGCCCCGCAAACGAGATCATATCGTCACACCACCTTCGTTAAGTAAAAAAATATTCTAATTTAAAAAAAATATTTTCTAATTAATCGCAACATTCTATATCTCTGCTTACTTCCACGGGCTAAAGTCGTGAGTTTTATGTGAACGGAGGAAAATTACGAAACGGGAAACGGTGTAACTCTACCCTTTTGATTATATTATTCAATAGACAGTCAAAGTTGATGTTTCTCGCGGGACTACAAATTGTGAATAATTTGCAAAGTGTTGTAACTTGCTTTGTTGAGCGGTGTACTGTCGAACTCTTTGTATTAAAAATCTCACTTTCTTGAGTGAAATCGGATGCTTGTCTACACTAATATTATAAAGAGGAAAGATTTGTATTTTTGTGTGTGTGTGTATGTTTGTAATGAATAAACTCAAAAACTACTGTGCCTATTTAAAAAAGAATTTCACCATTAGAAAGCTGCATTATCCCTGAGTAACACAACTATATTTTATTTTATAGGATATTTATTTTGTTTAAAAAATAAACATATACGGGTGTATATTTATTTTTTAAACAAAATAAAATATCCACCCGTGCAAAGCCGGGACGGGCCGCTAGTAAGTTATAAAATCAATAGTCTTCTAGAAATATGTTCCACTAGCTTTTGCCCGCGGCTTCGCTCGCGTTAATTTAGAATTTGACAATCAATTCGTGTTGTACTCTGCTTGTAATAATATCATTCAATCATGATTCGAAAGACACGTGGCGCCATCTATCATCATCAGAACGTTATTGTCCTCGGGAACAGTACTTTTTTTCGTGATAAAAGGTACCTTATGTCCGTTTCTATACACCTGACAGCGTATATGTAAAATTTCAGCATAATCTGTTTAGTGCTTTAGGCGTGAAAAGGTAACAAACATACAAACTTACTTTCGCATTTATAATATTACTAGCTGACCCGCGCAACTTCGTCTGCGACACTTAGGGGTATAAAAAATAGATAATAGCCGATTCTCAGACCTACTGAATATGCATATAAAATTTCATAAAAATCGGTCAAGCCGTTTCGGAGGAGTATGGTAACTAACGTTGTGACACGAGAATTTTATATATAAGAAGTAAGGAGTTAGGATTAAGAATATCACAGCAGCTTAGAATCTGGACAAATTTTCTGCCTGTTACATATATGGGACTTTAACATAGCTGGTGAAATGTGGGAGTACTATCGGTACACCCCTGTCTAACCTTCCGCGGATTACAAGAGTGATGTTAAAACCAACCCCCAGAATGATACTAGAAACAATAACACATTTTTATACGAAACGCTTACACAACGGATACATTTTTAATTGTCATATCGATTGATATTGTGTTCGTGTTGGATTGAAAATTACGAACCATTGTCAAGGCAACATATTTCTATGAATATTTAACCATCACCGCTGTTTCTTATGTAAGACATTATTATACAAAATAGTTCGGCAGGTGGTTATATCGAATATTATGTAGTAACTAGTTTTTTTTTTACTATCATTACAGGCTTTACCCTAATGCGACAGAAAGCTAGCCTGGAGGAGCTCGTGGCTAATTAATAACAGCCGCTCGGGGTCGATCTTTAGGCTAAGCCGTGCTTGCATAGGTTGTTCTGTGGATGGGTGACCGCCTATTACATACCAAGTTCCCTCCGAGCCTCGGAAAGCACGTTAAGCCGTTGGTCCCGGGTGTCGTTTGTAGATCTTTGACAGTCGTTTGGTAGTCAGTGGCCCAAAAAGTCTGTCAACCTGTCTTACCAAGGGATATCGTATTACCCAGTACTAACTGGGTTGTGGAGGTTAGATAGGCAGTCGCTCCATGTAAAATACTGGTATTCAGCTGCATCCGGTTAGACTGGAAGCCGACCCCAACATAATTGGGAAAAGGCTAGGCAGATGATGATGTAGTAACTAGCTTATGCTCGCGGCTTCGCCAACGTGGAGTTCCGTAATTGTTCCACGGAATCGTACTGCCATGATAAAAAGCTTCACAGGTATTAATCCAGGTTATGAACTATCTGTGTGCCAAATTTCATCCAAATCCGGTCTACAGTTTTAACGTGACAGTGTAACAATCATCCATCCATGCACACATTCTCAGAAACATTCGCATTTATATTAGTAGTTAGTAAGATTGCTTCTGATCAGCTTTATTGTTCAACAAATACTGTCCGAACCATTGTGCGGCACGTCTACTCAATATAATATAGGTTTCATTATCGAGAGCCTTTCAATCGACCCCGAGACTGAAGCCGCCCTCGGTATATTCCATAATATCTAATCTACAAAGTGCACTAAACAAGTATGTATTATGCGTCTCTCTCATAATAATCGTGCCGTCCCCCTCCAATTACTAGGTCGTCAGTTTTTATTTGAGAATTCCTTGCTTAATTTATTCTATCCCGCGTCAATCAGAATGAGCGGAACTTTTTTAACTTTGGCCTACTTTCACACGTTGGGGCGCCATGGAGAATTTCTTATTCTCTTTTCGTTGGCAAGCTTACGACTTTTGCCAATGAAATATTTATGTATCTTTACATAACAAACATTTGTTTGGTAAACTACAACTAAAAAACCCGACTACTGAAAAATCACGCTCTAGTTAAATTCGGGGTTTACAATGTAAGTTCGAATCCTCCTATTGTTGAAGTCGGTTTAAATGTAGCCTTTTTTATCCGGGCCATTATAACGAATCGATTGACACCTTATTCATTAGAATTGGATGAATAGTTTAGGCACTACGGAGGAACATACGTAAATACAAACATACATACATACCTAGACTTCTAAAATTATAACCGTTCCTTTTGGCTTCGCCGTAGTCGGGTAAAAATTAACAATAAAGACCACTTTAAATTGTTTTCAAAAGTCTGACAACGTTTCTTACAAAGATCCATGTTAGTCAGATTCACAATCGTAGTGGTATTTACTATTCAGTTACATTCGATTATACTGGAAGGCCCAACTTACAAGGTGTAAACAGACCCTTCACGAAGCCGTCAACCAAGCATTCTGTTCATCAAACTAAGTAACTCTACGTAATTTTTTTTTTTTGTTTATAATCACGATTTACGTTTAGACTCGATGTAACGCGCTCAAAACACTGTGCTGATGGATGCATTGAATAGTACAGGGTTCATTCAGGTATTAAAGTTATAACATTAAAAACTTTTCAAACTTGTAAAAAGGTCGGAACTTTGACCTTCAATATCTACGTAACTAGACGGTTCCCAGGTATGGTCCAGAACAAAAAAATCGCAATAACGGATAGAACATGTGCCTTACGGCTTCGTTAATGGTCTTTTTACACCCATTAGTTGGTTAGGCTTCGCGAGTAATGACGATGAGTAGGATGAAACAAGACCTGAAATGAATTAGCAAATTACCAATACTTACTTATTTGCCTGCTGTAAAGAAATGAAATAAATATGTCGGATCCGGTCGTTAGTATGGACATGAAATGAATCGGAAGTGCGCCGGTAGTGACATCACGCAACTTACTTACAAGTCTGTCAACACAGCGTGCTTCTACAGAGCCCTGATGTCCAGCTCGAGGCGAGGGCGACAGTCAATTTCTGATCGCGGTAGAGTTGAGACGTCTTGGAACTGTAGCTGATTCAATGTGCCCCGTGTTATTGTGTTTAGTTGTAATCTCAAGTAATTCGTTAGTTTGCTAGAAACAGTGTATCGCACGCAGTGTGTTTTCATAGCACGAAACCCATCGTCTGCCCACATGATGAACGAGCCTAACGGAATAAATCCTGACATATCCGACAAATATAATAATTTTCAAACCACATTCCTGACTATAAAAGATTGCATCACTACTAGAATATGGCTTCTAGTAGTATCGGCACGAGGCGAGAGGCGTGTTTTACAATTTAATTATTGGCTTTAACTCTGCGAAACCTTAGACACCGCAGTTTGATTAAATCACTTTATTTCTTATAAACTCCATTTTCAATTACTTACTTAATATCGTGCTTGCATTTCCCTCAGGGGTGGGCGCAACGTGGAGGAGGAGTAGGAGTGACTTTATTGACATTAAAGTGACACAATTCATTGCTGGGCAACTAAACTCTTGACATAAAAATGCAATACACTTGTCACAAAAAGTGATTAGTATCATCATCTGCCTAGCCTTTTCCCAACTATGTTGGGGTTGGCTTCCAGTCTAACCGAATGTTAACTACATTCGGTTACCAGTATTTTACATGAAGCGACTGCCTATCTGACCTCCACAAACCAGTTAGAACTGCGTAATACGATACCCCTTGGTAAGACTGGTAAAGTCTGAAGACTTTCGGGCCACTGACTATCTGTAACGACTGTCAACAATCTACAAATGACAGCCGGGACAACAATTTAACGTGCTATCCGAGACACAGAGGAAACTCGGTATGTAATTTTTTTTATTTTTTTTAGGGATTTAGTTAGTTTTTTTATCACGAGAGGATCATCAAGAGGTTAGGTAAAGTAATTGGGTAAGAATTGAGATCAAACACACTCGAGCAGAGCGAGCGAAGCAGGCGATCCTTCTGCAGCAGCCGGCGAGCGCTACAGCCAAGTCGGCCGCAGTGTAACTGCTTTATTTGGATTAGTGTATCCCTGACACGATAAACCAGTAAAACGGTTAGGCTTAGGACAAACTAGTTCGGCCTGAAATCGGTTTTGGCCGATAACAGGACAAACTAGTTCGGCCTGATATCGGGTTTGGCCGGTAACTATGTTATTTTCAATCAGAATAACTTTCATCAGCAAAACTTAAATATTTGCTTCCGTGAAGGATCCCGAACGTGAAAACAAACTATAAGTTGAAACTGTGGTACTCATCATCCCTTCCCGGATGTGGTTATCCAACTCACAAGTTCCTTAGGTAAGTACACGTTACATCACGCTAGAATTCCGAAAATGGTTTGGCAGAAGTGTACATAAAGGCACGTGTGTTGGTAAAGATGTTAACCGGCCAAACTTTAGGATCTTGTAAGGTTCAATACTATTTTACAGGCAAAAGTAATAGATAAATCATCATTTTGTCAGTAATAAATGTGATGTAAGTGTGAAAATGAAAGCTATTGGTACGTGTCTATAGTACATAGAATGGTTTTAAGCTGGCAAAACCAGTGAATGTGAACTTGTACCAAAAACTCGCAATTGTAAACGATAGCTATCGCTAACTATACTAACTGTCGCTATATATCATATCGCACGCGTATCATAATACGCGATCTGACTATCGTCACGCTCTCCAAATGTCTGTCTTTTTGTCGCAGAAAATCGAGTTGTTTTCTTGACCAGATAAATGTTTAGGTTTCTTATAATTACAGTAATAACCGACTTATAAAATAGGTTCTTTACAATGTCTATATTATGTCTATATCTGTCGAGTCGTCAAATCTGCCATTAGCTTGCGACCCTTTGCCTACGTGGAACTTTCTTAGGAGCCGCCCACACCAAAGGCAGTGCGGCGCCAAGACTTTGTTTTGTTTTTTGAGCGCAGTGCGGTATCCGCACTGAAACCAGTACTGTATGAAGCATACGATATATTTCAGTTTCGTTTAAGAATTTTTCATCATCATCATCCATTGCTACCTGCGGCCTGTCTTTGTGTGTGCCGCGGAACCCTGCTGTCATTTGTAGATCTTTGATAGTCGTTACAAGTAGCCCGAAAGTCTGACAACCAGTCTTACCAAGGGGTATCGTACTACCCAGTACTAACTGGGTTGTGGAGATAGATAGATAGGCATTTGCTCCATGTAAAATACTGGTATTCCGTTGCATCTGGTTAGACTGGAAGCCGACCCCAACTTACTTGGATAAAGGCTTAGCAGATGATGTTAAAGTGAATCCGTGAACCATTGCTGAATTTCTATCTTAGATCTATACTTATAAAATTGTGTGTCCCGACTGACTATCAAAGCACATCTGAAACCATTGGACAGATCAGGCTAAAATTTGGCATACAGATAGCTGTTATGACGCAGGCATCCACTAAGAAAGGCTTTTAGAAAATTCAACCTAGAAGCAGGTACAATAGAGGTTGTGATGGTTTGCATACAAATCCGTCACGCGTGTCGGCTAGTTCTTAATAAATTCGTCTGCTTGATAGTGGAAGTCATGTGTTAATATTATTTATTGATTTGTCAAAATGAATAGCATTGGGATTGTGAGTGTATTACGCAATTCAGAACCAGTTTGACCACATAGGATAGGTGTTGACCGCGTTCATAATTATGTAAGTGATCATTTCATTCATAGAAACGCTTGTTTGCAATTAAGTCGGTACAATTATTGATCTACTGCCGCTCTAAGCACGAGCTACGATTGTGTAGCACCCCTTAATTTGCCGCCGGTCCCTAAGAGCTGAGAAAACAACACGATACTTGTTATAAATTCCGGTCAGTTGCCCGTTGTTTACTTTGGAACTTTCTTGAGGCAGTAACCACAGGAAATATTGCTTGTTTACATAGTTAGATATTGGCTGAAGAGCAGTTTTTAACTATTGTTGTTGCGAACTTTAAAGGGTAAGTAAATAGTTTTCATAATCATCCTTTAGTTAGTTAATAACTAGAACAATTTGTTTATGCAGCTTTCTTGAATGTTGATGGATGGAAAGAGAGAGGAAGACTAAAGAAAAGATGATTGGATTCTGTGAGGAATGATGTATTGTATTGTATTGTATTGTATAACGGGCTGGTTTCCGCAACTCCACGTCAAAGCGCGTATTTTGCGTGCGGTAAAATAGGAAAAAATAGGAATGATTTAAAAGAAAAATTGAAGAAAAATAATGTGTTGCGCCGACCCCAAGTAACATGGGACAAGGGCAGAAAGTTGATGATTATGAATCTGATTCTTTAATAAAACTGCTATCAGAGGAGCCGACATATTATGTCTTTTAACCAAAGATTCGAGGACATGGTGACATTAGCATTGAGTTCCTGTACCGTCTTACAGAGAGTAGGGCTGTGTTCCAGCTATGGGATCCTTGTAGCCTGTTAAGTTAACATCTGTCTAATTACGTTTTACATCTGGATACGACTACTATTATATTTTGAGACCTCTGTAAAGGAACGCCCAAGGAAACTCAGAGGTCAATGTTTATAAATAAAGCCCCGTTTTTCGAATCAAATTATAAGATAACAATGTAGAGAAAGTTAGCAATGGAAGATCTAATTACATCACCTTACTAAGCAATTAACCAGGGGCCAGTGGCTAAAAAATCACAGCCACATTGGTCGATCTTTAAGGTTAAGCAACCCCTGCTAAGGTCGATCCGTGAATAGAAATCACGTTGAGCAGCAGATCAATGTCCTGGCTTTTCTTTGTTTGGATCAAGCCCGCCACACTATTCCCGAACCTCTGCAATTCCTAACAGCCAGAATCAACAGTGGCGACAACCAGAAAAGCGCCGAGACAATAAAGCTCGACGAAGTCCCAGAGAAACAATTGCAGTGTCTTGAATCGAGAAATTAATCAAAAAAGAAAAGCGGTGTGAGTGAAAGCTATGTCTTTAAACTTCGTTAAGGATATTCAGATGCTCGAAAGTCTGCCAACTGGCCTTGGGTACCGAGTTACCCAGTAACTGTATTATCATTAAAAACGGAGTATTTACCATGTGTACTATTTTAAATATCCCGTTTTCAGTGTTAATGATAGTGTTAGTGACCATGTCAGTTTGAAAACTTATTTAAGTAATTTTCAGATAGGCAGTCGTTCTAGAGAAAATACTAGAAAGGCGACCCTAGCGTAGTTAGCAAAAGGCTAAGCAGATGACGAATAATCTAATGTAAGATCAATTTCAGAGCACAGGTCCCGTCACATAAAAAGAACGCTGACCGATCAAGTAAACATTATCTGTTTTTTGAATACCAGCCTCTTCCAAAGTACTAAGTAGCTAGTAAAGCACCTGTTAAGGTTCTACAATTAAACAATTACACTTATATTATATAACAATTAGCTTAGTACTACAGAATGCGACTATACCAGCGCAAAGACACATTCTCTTCACTTTCGCTCAGCGTTCTTTTCACGTGACGGGACATGTACCACGTAGACCACCTCGGAAACCTATGACACCCTTAGCTCCACCTCTTCGCCGTACAGTGTGTTTGGTGCTAATTCGCCTAGACCCCGCATGTGCCGAACACAGCGACCAGGTTGACGTCCACGCAGACTCAATATCGACGTTTGTCAGGCGTAATTAGTATTAGTATTGAATTTATCTAGAATTTAAATACATTCAGTCTTTAAAATTAAATTTATAATTACAAAGATCATATTGTATTCGGTGTTTACCAGTAATTAGTTGTGCAGTTAGATTTAAGACACAATTACTTTTATGTTCCTATTTGAATAATATCTGTCCCTACTGTTGGTGAACTTTAATTAAATAAAGAAATAAACCTTTTAAGTAAATTAACTAAATAAATAATGTCCAAAATTAACTCAGAAAGTAAATAAGTATAAAATTGTAAAGTCACATTGCTGTATATGTATCGTGCCCTCGTCTCCAACTCACGTCGGTTTGCTAAAGTGTAAGTAAATATTGTACCTATGTAAATAAAAATATTTGGGTAACAGATTTATGTACTGTAATGTGTGTGTACTGTACCTAAACTGAAATGTGTATTTTCGTAATCTGTTACTGTCAAAACCACTAACACACCACTAACACTTTCACTCAAAAGTTTATAGATTTTATGAAGAGCCAAAACCTCTACAAACAAACACACGTACACCCAAACCCATCACCATCAAACCCATCTCCTGGTCAAAACGAACAACTTGGCCGATTCAGGGTCGTATCAGACACTCCCCTGGATCTACGGTAAGAAATTAAATCACTGGTCCTGATGAAACTTGCAGATTCCCCTTTTTTTTGCTGTTTGTATGCTAATCCTAGGCTGTATGCTAAATTTTAGTTTTTTAAGACTTCGTGAAGGGAGTAAGTGGTTTTGAAGCCTGAGTGATTGACTAGACCAAAATCGTAGTAGAGTAAAATCGACGTATTTTAAGTATTAATAAGATATAAAATGCAAAAAGCTAGACATATGAAAGTTGGCGTGTTTCATAAATGTACTGACCTGAGAATTTGTTTTCCTGACCGAAGATGGAGGGTTTGAAAATGCTATGAAACGGTTCGAGAAAAGGTAGGTAGCGCCCTTATCTTTTTTGGCTAGTCTTGACGAAGGCACTGCCATGCCACCAGATCCAGCTAGCTAGATAATAAAATCAATATTTCTGCCAAACTTAACGTATAGGATACGGTGAATATTGCAACTAATATGGTCAATGTGCACCAACAAGTAAAAATAAAAACAAACCAGCATAAACATCATCATCATCATATCAGCCCGGAATCACCCACTGCTGGGTAATAGGCCTCCTCTTTTTTCTGCCACACTTCCCGGTTCAGTGCGTCCCTTATCCAGGTGTTTCCCACGACTTTGACGATATCGTCAACCCAACGAACTTTAGGACGGCCCTGATTTCTTTGGCCAAACCTTGGCCACAATTCGGTCAAAGTCTAGCTTAAAATAAATTTTCAGGCGTATTCTACATTGATTAAAGCATAGTGGGCAAAAATGTGTGGGCGGCATACTCACGTCCGCTACAGCTTAGAATATGTTAGGTTTGTTTCAATAATGCTCGGTAAGTTTCGACTTGAAATAAATAGAGAACCCTGGGACAGAATTTGATGAGCTTTGGCACAGAGAAACATGGCTGTGATACCTTCCAATCAAAAGTAGTCTAAGCTGTGGCGGACGTGGGTGTATTTTTCCCACGGTCCTTTTCACTCCGTTTGTTTTTTTTTTACTAAAAGTGAACTACGTGTGAATGGCAGGGTCAATTACGCCTGGCAAAGAGTTATATGGTCGACCGACTCCATTTTGGCAGTTCGTTAACAACTTGTCTACTAGATTGAAAAGTGGCACAAACCAGAAAATGGACAGTGCTATTCATTTTGTATAGCTCCAATCACTTTTGCACTGCCAAAATTGTTATTGTACTGTACTGTATGAGCACGGCCTCCAAGAGCGAACTTTGACAATGGACAAGAGACTCTTTCAAAAAAGTTTTCACACTGATATTTAATAGGAATCAATGTGTCGAAGCGTAAAATATAAGCAACTAGCTTTTGCCCGCGGCATCGCTCGCGTTAATTTAGAATTTGTGCAAATCATCAATAAATTCGGGTTGTACTCTGCATGTAATAAAATAATTCAATCATGATTCGAAAGACACGTGGCGCCATCTATAATCATAAGAACGTTATTGTTGTTTTCCTCGGGAACAGTACTTTTTTCGGGACGAAAGGTACCCTATGTCCGTTTCTGTATACTTGACAACGTATATACAAAATTTCAGGATTATCGGTTTAGTAGTTTAGGCTTGAAAAGGTAACAAACAAATTTACTTTCGCATTTATAATATTAGTTAGGATAATATTATTTAGCATTAGGATATCCAAAGGCCCAGACAAAATCACAATCCATCAGCGTATTCGATGATGATAAAGTCGAAAATGTACTGAAATGTGCTACTGAAAAGCTGGTCCATCCAATTCCAGCAACGATTATCAAAAATCTACGGATGACACCCAAGACGGCTTATCATAAATGTGATTTCCATTGCCGGAGGGCACTCGGTATGTCATGGATGGTCATCAATCAACGGAGCGACCCCGGCAAGCGTTGCGTAACCTGAAAGGTCGACCAGTGTGGCTCTTATTATTTAGCCCTCGTATATTTAGAGTCTCATGACTCTTAATATATAATATATATAATCTTATAATACTTATAAGTACGAGTAACTTTTACAATGGGACTAACTTGAAAAGATGTAAAGAGAACAGCTGTTGTGTTTTAGGGTTCCGTAACCGATTGCCAAAAAACGGAACCCTTACAGATTCGTCATGTCTCTTTGTCTGTCTGTCTGTCCGTCTGTATGTCACAGCCACATTATACCGAAACTATTAGGACTATACAGTTGAAACTTGGTAGGTAGATGTAAAACTGAAAAGAACTTTACGATTTTTATACAAAAATAAAAAAATAAAGATTAAGGGAAGCTCCCCATGTATGGAACTAAAACAAGTTTTTTTTTCATCAAACCTCTACGTGCTCGGTGTTTATAAGTAGGTCTTTAAAAATGACATAGAGGTTTCTATGACCATTTTTTCTCGCAATTGGCCGGTTTTTTCAAGTTGCAGAGCAGCTGATATTTTTTTTCGATTTCTTGATAAGTCCCATACTGAAAGAAGTTTATGTGTTATTGTAGAAGAGGAGGTTATGTATTCCACCAGCATCTTTACACCGATTTTTCTGTGATTGCTGGTTCGATTTCTTGATTATTTTTTCATTTGGTAGACGAAGTTCACGCAGTGGTGCTATATAAATTGTTTTAACTGAATTTGGGCATTTTATGAGTTATCTTCAATAATACATTTTTTTTTCTTCTTGGTCTATGATGACAATATGATGGTATCATAATGACTTCTCGTTACAAAGCTATATTATTATATGTCAAGAATTTGAATAGGATATCTCAACAATAAAAACAAAAACATACCGGCTTCCAAAAAGACACAAAAAAGTAAAAAATAACTTTATTTTCGGAACTCGATGGCAATAAATTCAATGAAACAATCAAAGTCACTGACTCTCAAAAGGAAAGTTATTTTTCACTTTTTTTGCGTTTTCTAGGAAGTCCTTAAAGTATAGTTTTTCCAATCACCCATTATAACGTAAAACCTATTAAATAAATTCCGTTTACCACGAGCAGTTTTCTATAATTTAATCGGTATTATTATAGACAGATCAATTTGCGAAGACTTCAATTCAATTCAATATTCCGTCAAAGGGAGATAGTGAATTGATGCTGAGTCTCACACAAAGAAATTCTTATAATTTCGTCAAAGAGATAACTTTAAGTAGCCATTTCGGTTTTATTTACCACAGCTACATTTTCCTGTTTTTGTCACCGGCTCTTTCTTAACTCATTTCATGGTTAGAGACTAGTAAATATGTCTAGTCGACCTCTTATTTGTTTTACCATCTTTGGCGCCACTTAACCAGCCCATAATACTTCCACTGTTGGAGAATGTTTGGATCTTAGCAGGTGTAGTTTTGTAGTTTCAGCGAGCACTTTGGGTGTAAAAGGCGTGGGTGAATGTATGTATGATGTTGGAGAACAGACCTCCTCTCAAAAGGGTGTGTGTCTTACTGCGGGTTTGAGGATTGTCACAGGATTTCGAAGTGTTTTGTGAGCGTTAGTGACAAAATATCCTTCACAAAGTTAAGCGCTGGCTGTCCGAATCTTCGACCTACATCTCGTTAGTCAGAGCCGTTAGCCCAACGATTCCCACTATGTTAAACTCTTCTAAGGTTGAAACTATCTAACTGCCACATTTGAGTAGATAAATAGACCTTTTCGATTTATTACTAGCTTTTTACCGCGTCTTCACTCGTGTTATGATCGAAAATTATTTCACGGGAAAGTTTTATTTAGCCTATGATATTGGGAGTTGATGTAGCTTCCCATTAGTGAAAGAAGTTTCGGAATCGGATCAGTAGTTACAAAGATTACTCCCTACATCTAAACTTACAAACTTTACCTCTTTATAATATTAGTATGGACGAGCAAATGACATTCAACCTTAGAGTGGTAAAGCAAATAAGAGGTTAAGTACACTAAAAATAAAGTTGTTTTCGTCAACACGCAAAGACAAAACAAACAATGAATCACTAACTTGGTATCTTTATTTTGCTCAAGATATTGGCCATCGACCTAATTGGAAACTTTACGCACGCGAATTCGCTCGCCTGGAAATTATGTTATCTGTGTTCTGTTTTTTTATAGATAGCAATGGTGTTTGTGTATTCTTTCTTGTTTTTCAGACACTTCAAAAGTCATAAAAATAAGGTTCAGGCTCAAATAACACACAAACACACAAAGGGCAAAGAAGGAACACGGATGGGTTTTAGTCAGCAAAAGTCTGACAAAAAAAAGGCTCTACTTTGGTTCCACGATTTCATAGAGAATAAGGAGGTAGGTAGGTATTATCTACTCGGGCCTCCTCTCTATGCGAGGGTGGTATTTATGGAGAGAAATGATACTCACGGCTGCCCAAGTAATACTCTCCATTATTTTAGGATACACATGATTATATAGGATTGAGTACACATAGGTATAATACATTCACGTCACTACATACACGCTACAGTATCAAAGAAAACAGTGTACGTTATAATCGACCACGCGGACTTACTGTCTGTTTTTAGACTAAATTCACAAGTGAAAATGTCAAAACTGACATAAATCCTATTGAAATCTATGTCAGTTTGCCATTTTTACTTATCAATTTAGTCTCAGGGATTAAAAAACAGACCATAGTGTTGGTTACGTCACATTGTCTTCGATTCGATTAAGATAATGAAATAATTTGCACAAAGTAACGTGCATAAGATAAGATTTCTTTATTTGTTTAAACATTGTATACATACATGAGCATGCAAGATATTATACATCGGTTGAGTCCAGACATGTTTAGCCGTAAGTATCGGCGTACAATTAATATTTCCGTAACATTGAAAAAAAATAAAACAATAAAAAATAATCTAAAAAATACCTAGAATAAGCACATGCAGAGTTCATAATTTAGAAACTTTATAAACAAAAAAATATTCTGTGATAATGTCAAAATTGCATATTCATATAAATTTAGTATTAATGTCAAGAAAAGTTAAATTATTCAATCAAGCAGAAAAACTTTTTCGGCTGGAAATTCGGAGACACTATAATATACTTTTTGCGAAAGAAACATTTTTAATTGGCGTTTGAATGCCTTACCACCTACGTACCTGAAACGGAATGAATCTACACTAGGTAAACTGCAGTCATGTCTACTGGGTCGAGCTCTCTTTTCTTCTGCACAAAACAACTCATATTCCAACCGAGTGTCTGCGAATGTCGAACGGATAAAGCATCTCTGATAACCCCCCACTTCATTGACGCTAACTGAAAAGGTCGGGGCGGGGGACGAGGCTAACGACGTTATGAATAAGGGGTAAAACTTTCAGCAATAACTCCGAGTCTCCGACTTAAGTATTCAAGAGCTGTTGAATTATACAAACAAGATTCTCGAATCGAATCCAACAGCGACCATAATAGGACCCATTAAATATTAATTGAATTTGAATCCGTAGTGCTAAGCGACAACCTTGCGTTATCATTAAGATTGTAAACGGGATATTGACCATGTTTAATGTTTCTTTTGAGTTCCCGATATTTCGGCGCTCTTGCAAGCGCCATGATCGCGGATAAACAAATAGTAAACATTGTAATTTTTTTTTTTTTAATTTTAGATCAAAAATTTAATTGGTAGTAGTAGTATAACTTAGCCTAATGTTGGTATTAAATTAAATTAATAATAATAAACAACTAATGTACCATTGAACTGTACGTTCAATGCAGGCTTCCCACCAATGGGCACCAATGGGCAACACCCAAAATTCAGGCATTCCTTGCCTAGTTTGGGGTTCCAAGATCTCAACTAAATTTTATAATTACCTATAGATTTACCACACAATAATTTTGTACACAAGATTTTGATCCCGGATTTACTATGTACCTATAATTCTAGTTTGTGTAATCTAAAGTTACTGGCTCAAAAAACATTTATTTATATATTTTATTTATTTGCCCATGTTCAGAAATCTCATCATGGTCATGCACACACGCTGTCAATACTTCGTATGTTTGGAAAATTCAGCTGCTCTACAATGGACGAGTAAACAGCGCGATGAATATTATTATTAATGAATTGCCTTAATGCACAGTGTTAGGATGGTCCGTCTGTTACACAATTCCCTTGCGGAATAAGCCCAGTAGCTATTTCCCGGTTGTACGTTAACGTCCCTTTGCGCTGACGACGCGACGGCCTACTTAGTACTTTTTAGTTACCGAATTTTCTTCTCTGATTAATTTCACGGTTCCAAGACAGCTGAATAATTTCTTTAAGACTCACTGAGCCCCGTCCCTTCTTTGTTTGAGCGATAATAAAATCTGGTTGATTGCAAGTTTGTAACATAATATAACATCACGCCTGTAATCCCCGAAGGGTTAGGCAGAGGTGTACACTAACAGTACACCCACTTTTCGCCAGTTATGTTTTAAGTCGGTAATAGGGGGCGAGCCTATTACCATCGACCGGGCACAAGTCAAGATTCCGTGGCTGCTACTGAGAAATTCCTGATGGAAGACCCGGCAATCGAACCCAGGACCTCATGCTCAGCAGTCGTGATTGCGACCACTAGACCAACAAGGCAGACCCAAGTAAAAGCAAAGCAAGCTTGCAAGTGCTAGTAAAACTGCGGTTAATAGGGATTCTCCAAATTAATTCTTTCTTCATTCTGAGCAAATAAATGAATAATAATACACTGTTCTATTCCATTCAAAAGCAATGAAAAATTTACGCTATTTTAAACAATCACGTTTGGCACAACCAGGTGGTAAAATTATATTACGTTCAATTTTTCCCCGGCCTGTGACAAATCACGCTTCGTCAAGCCGACTCAAGTATGTAGTAGAATCCCTCACGGAACACCGAAAATCTCGAACGAAAATCACGAACCATTTTAAGTGAGGTCTCAATATTATGACGGAATGAGAAGCGCCATTTAACGAGGTGTAGGTGCCTAATGACCTGTAACGTTGTAAATAAATTGCAGGCCACTTACACGGCTTCCAACTAAATGGCCTCGATTCCCGGGGGACCTGTGAGTGGTGAGTAAGGGATTATGCCCGGGAAATTGGCAGCATCATCCACCTGTTTGCAAACAATTTGGGGGTGTAGGATTTTGTGAGGTCAAGAGGGTCAAAATGTTGTTACGGATCTGAATGGATTGAAAAATGAGTTGTGAATAAATGTTTTTGTATTTGATGTTCTGTGAGAGATTATTTTAACCGACTTCTAAAAATACACACCTACATAAACTCACACCTTTTTCCCATGGGGGTAGTCAGAAACTACAGAAAGCCACTGCTACGATTCTTACATACTCTTTTTGCCTCATCCACGGTCATACATCTGGTCATACACGCACGCAAGTTACTATGATGTATGAGTACACCTGACCTTTCTGAAGAACCTCACCAATAAGGTCAGTGTATGTCCTCACATCTGCCTTGTAAATACCTTTTGTTAGTCGCCTTTCACTCATCCTGTAGACATGACCAAACCATCTAAGAATACTCTTTTAATTTTTTGTCTACTTCTAAAAATATAAATATAAAAATATTATGTATTCGGCTGACATTTTATTTTTATTTTTTAATGTTTGTATACTGATTTCTCCGTGATTATTGGGCAGATTTACGTGATTGTTCACAAAATATCTTTTTCATTTGGCAGAGAAAGGCGGTTCCCTAATTTATAAGTTAGTAGTTATGTTAAATACCAGGCAAAAAGTGTAGAATATCACGGCTAAAAAAGATTTAAATATGTATGAAGTTATAATTTTGCAAAAATGTTTTGTATGCCAAGTGCGCAAACCAAAATATTATGTTTGAAACCGTGGCAACCGAATACAATCTTATTTCCGCAACTAGGCCGCGTGACGTTACACCAGGTTGTGCCCACCGATTGATTTTTCTCAGCATGAAATGCCACGAAGTAAAGTAAAAGGTCATGAGGTGATTCCTGCGCGAGACGCCGACGAGACTTCGGGTATCTATTGTTTTAAAGTCACAAGACTGTTTCATTTACGCCAGTTTGAACACCTCTCCGTACAAGTTTGTTTCGACCCAATCCCGGATCCTGCCTGGGATTCGCTTTTGTATCGCAAGAGCTTAACATGCCCGGGGCGCATCGTAGATAATGCCGTCAAACTACGTCGGGTAGTAAAAAATATTATTGTTGTATTTTAAAGCCCGGAAACTACTCGATAAGCCGGTTTGCTATCATTTCGACTGTGAAATGGCCGCTCGTAAACAATTTTACTCAAAAACTTTATCCGATCCCGTGATATTCAGCAAATCGGTATTGTGATTCTCATATGAAAAACGCAATATACATCCATTCAATTGCTTTGCATCAGTTTATTGGATTTTTATATGTTCACTACGTCACATTTTTATTCGACGAAAAGCAATATTAATTGTATTTTTCAATGTTTTGTTCTGAACGTTGTAAATCTACAATTTCTAGGTGCAGAGACCATCTCAATTATTTTTTTATATTTATACATATACTGTATGTCGGATTGTCAGGATTTATTCCATTAGGCTCGACCATCATGTGGGCAGAAGATGGGTTTCGTGCAATGAAAACACACTGAATGCGATACACTGTTTTTATTAAACTAACAAATTTCTTGAAATTACAATTTAACACAATAAAACGGCGCACAATGAATCGGGTACAGTTTCGGGACGTCTCAACTCCACTGCGATCAGACATTGAATGTCGTCTTCGCTGAGAGCTCAAAACATCACGACACTATAGAAGCATGCTGTGGTGTGGGTAGACTGGTAAGTAGCTAGTTCGCGTTATGTTACCACTGGCGCGCTTGCGATTCATTCTAAGTCCGTACTAATGACCGGATCCGACACATATATAATTGCGTTTTTACCACGGGGTAAGCAGAAGCCACATAACGCCACCTCCCTGCAACGATCCTTACATACTTCTTTTGCCTCGTCCACATTCATACATCATTAGTTTTTTTACTTTATTTTATTCAACGAAAATCGATATTAATTGCATTTAAAATTATTGTTGCTCCGAACGAAGAATCGCCAGTTTCTAGTTCCTCTTATACCTTCGCTATTGCTGGATCTAATAATCACCCTTTGTCCAAGCCGCCCATAGGTTTAAGTAACAGGATACATACCCATTTGTGTGGCAGAAAATTATTCAAACAATTATAGACTTTACGAGCAAAACATCTCATGTAACAGACCCATCACTTATGATGTATTACGGAAAACTGACCTTTGTGCCTAATAACATGTGTCATTTTACAAAACAAGGAAGTTTGAAACAGGCGCCTGTTACAGAAAAGTAGAAAATGAATAGTCTGGCTTGGTGATGCAAGGAGTGATAAATATGAATGTTGATGGTTGAAGACGGAGAGGAAGACGAAAGAAAAACTGGAGTTTGAGGAATGATATGAAAGACCCAGAAGACAAGACAAGGATGATAATGATTTCACAAAACGTAGCGTGTCCACTGCGATCAGCGTTCAAATCGAAGTAAATAACAGTTTTCTCTGAAATTGAGAGTTTCTTTGTAAATGTGATTAGTATCTTATTCAGAATCTAGCAAACGTGTAAACAACTCTAAAGGCAATGCATGAATATCTTTGCTCTGTAAACTCCGATATTATGGAAGTAGTAAGTAAAGACACCAGGCCAAACTAGTTTAGGTTCGTCGCTACAGTTTGGCCTGATTGGACTACCTCTCCATGCAGAGGCTTAAAACTTTCTACAGTGACACCATAGAACTATATTACGGTTACTCACTAATAACCCCCTCCGATTAATGTATCATCTTGTTTGGAACACATTAAAATTGATCAGCACACCATAGTCATAATTAAAAAAAAAATCATAACGCTTGTTCGAAACTTTAATTCGTTGTCTAACTACTCATTATCTTCCTGCCCTTGTCGCATGTTAACCTGGGCTCAGAACACGTTTTTTTCTTTTATTCTCCTCTGTCAATCGTCACGTTATCATTTACTCCTTTTTCCTTCATGTCATTCCTCACAAAATCCATCAATATTTTCTTTGATCTTCTCCTCCCTCTCCATTCATCAAAATTTATACTCTTTTAGTCACATGCGATTCATCCCTTCTCATCACTTGCCCATACCAAGATAGTCGATTCCCTTTCAACTTTTCTGTAACTGGCGCAAATTTCAAACTTCCTCTAATATACTCATTCCTTACTGTACCCATTCTTGTCACAACATTCTCATCTCCGCTACATGCAATCTCTTTTCATCCATCTTCTTCACAGTCCAGTATTCCGATCCATATATCACGGCACGTTTAATCCAAATGCGTTTTTCCGTGTTATTTCTGTGCTAGTTTCCCAAAAAGGACGTTTTACAAGAATTTTAACTGCTTCAACACCTGTAACATACTAAAGTTCCAAGCGTGCTAGTTCACAAGCATGTTTACGCGGCGAAATTACTTCCACGGCATCTTGTGAGTGTTTAAATTTAATTTCTTCATTAACTTGGTACCGAGTTAATTACAATTTCATAATTGTGCCTCTGGCATTCCTTTATATAAGGAACACGTCTAATCGAATGGCTTTGTGGGATATTATGGTAGTAATTAACTTAGTTAATTTGTGTTATGTATCAGGTAGTCAGTGGCCCGAATGTCTGACAACCAGTCTTACCAAGGGTTAAGGGTTTAAGGGTATTACCTAATACTAACTGGGTTGTGAAGGTCAGATATGCAGTTGCTCCATGTAAAATACTGGTATACAACTGCATACGGTTGGACTGGAAGCTGACCCAAAAATAGTTAAGAAAAGGCGAAATAGGCTAAAAAAGAAGAAATTACAAGAAAAATAATATATTTTCGTCTTTCCAAACGTCAAAATAACATCTATACATATAATAAGACAGTAAAAAAACTGTGTCTGTACATTGAATATATTTAAAAAATAATAATTGAGGGGGTTTTAGAAACAGTAATAGAGCACGAATCCAAAAAAAAAACTCTGTCTGTTTGTCTGTTTGTCTGTATGTCTGTTTGTCTGTTTGTCTGTTTGTCTGTTTGTTTGTACACGCTAATCTTCGGAACTACTGGACGGATTTGAAAGATTTTTTTGTTGTTGTATAGGTATTAAGTCTGAGCAACATATAGGCTATAATTTATCTTGGAAACTTGAACACCTGATGCAGAACCGCAACAGACCAAGTAAACTATAAGAGATAAAAAAATGGTACCATAGCAAAAATTGTTTAACGTGATGAGCATTTTTTGCTGAGAGAATAAATTTGAAGATCTGGAACACCTGATATGGAACTCCAAGAGCCCAGCTACACTATAACATATATAGGAATGACGTCTTAGCAAAAGTTGTTCAATCTCATGAGCACTCTCTGTTGACTTATAAAAATCGAAGATCTGGAACACCTGTTGTGGAACTCCAAGAGCCCAGCTACACCATAACACATATAGAAATGACGTCTTAGCAAAAATTATTCAATCTGATGAGCATTCTCTGTTGACTTATAAAAATCGAAGTTTTGGAACACCTGTTGTGGAACTCCAAGAGCCCAGCTACACCATAACACATAGGAATGACGTCTTAGCAAAAATTGTTCGATCTGATGAGCACTCTCTGTTGACTTATAAAAATCGAAGATCTGGAACACCTGTTGTGGAACTCCAAGAGCCCAGCTACACCATACCACATATAGGAATGACGTCTTAGCAAAAATTGTTCGATCTGATGAGCACTCTCTGTTGACTTATAAAAATCGAAGATCTGGAACACCTGTTGTGGAACTCCAAGAGCCCAGCTACACCATAACACAGATAGGAATGACGTCTAAGCAAAAGTTGTTCGGTCTGATGGGCATTTCCTGTTAACTTATAAAAATCGAAGATCAGAAACATCTGATCTGGAAATCAAAGCTATCACTAATTTCACTGTATAATTATAAAATAACATAAGCTGGGAGTGCCTCCACGCGGTGAAGGCGGTAACAGTTTCGGACTGATTTTTGATGACGACGGTATATCATTGAAAATTTGGCTCTACTGGACAAAACTCGCATTTATTTTTTATTTGATCGAATAAATATGCCTTCGGGCTTATGTTATTTGAGTGTTTAATTTCCTTTTCCACTTATCTTCGTGACACAGTAGCCTACCCGGTAACGCAGGGGAGCAGTCACTTAGATTTTAATTGATCAGGTATCTTCACAATAAAACTATAACCATGCCTAGAAAGAGGTCAAATCTTTCCCAATGTTCCAATGGAGCTAAAAGATTGAGGATCATAAGATCCCAAGAATCTACCGAAGAACGTCAGGAGAGACTTGATGCTGTTCGAGAACATCAGGCTGCAACTCGCTCCGTGGAAACCTCTTCGGATCGCGAAGCACGCCTGCGTTCTCAGCGTATTTACGCATCTACGTCCAGGTCTCTAGAGAACTGCGAAAAATATGATGCGTGACTGACCGCTGATCGTGAACGTCATGCATTGTCTCGCGAGTCGGAGACTTTCACGGAAAGAAAATTACGCTTGAGTTCTCAGCGTGTATACACATCGATTTCGAGGTCTCTAGAGACAAGAGGGGAACGTGATGCGCGACTGACCGCTTATCGTGAACGTCACGCATTGTCTCGCCAGCCGGAGACGTTCATGGATAGAGAATTGCGCTTGAGTTCCAAGCGTATCTACGCATCGACTTCTGACTTACAAGAATGAAAGATATGGGACGTCTCGAATCGTTTCGCACATCCCGTTGTTTTCCCGTCCCCGGGCTCTTAGAATTCGACATCAGACGTTTCAGATCTTCGATTTTGACAACCCCGTTGTCGCTGGCATAAGCAACAGGATCCGCGTACGAAGTCGCGGGCAGAAGCTAGTAATTACTAAAATTGATATGTTACATTGGTCGGTACAACAGTAAGCTCAGTATAAGCTCTTGCAAGTCGATTAAGGTTTTATTTACGTTATCCCATCTACCTCAACTATACATTTAAATGTCTCTCTTATTCCGTACCGCCCCCCCCCGTATTTGTCGACATCACAGTAGTCACCCCCTTTCGTTTCGTATCGCATCTGCTTTAAATAACATGTAACCGGTGAGAATTTGTATCGTTTTCACGAAAAATGTAGGTCAAACCATTAAGGTTGGCAAAATTAAATTAAAATGTAGTAAATTTTTATATTCAGTGCAACCGACCGCAAATTAGTGGTAACACCTGCATTTCAAAACTCATCCTAAGGGTGCGTCCACATCTGGCGAATGTGCAGAACGCGAGCCGTTTGCAAGCTGCCCGCAAGCTGCTCGCGTGCAGTCACTGCAATGGTTTGGTGCGCCTCTTTAGCGCAACTCATGCAAGGCTCGTATAAAGGCGTGCGCGCGGCGCGCGATCTGCGCGCACTCAATTCTCGCACTTACAGTTCCGTTTACTTTTTCTTTAGGATCCCAAAATACTGGAAATCTTTTATATGTTTCAATTAAGCATAAACAATTCTCCTCCGTCCACTCCATGACAACACGTACTTAGCCTCCAGTAATCAGAAACGAACTGAGCAGGTAAGTTATGTTTTAGAATCATTTAATAACTAGTCGCGCGCGAACTGCGCGCGGGCGGCGCAGGAGCGGCGCACTAACAAAAATGCACGCGCGCAGCTCGCAAACGGCTCGCGAGCTGCACATTCGCCAGATGTGGACGCACCCTTACATTTACGTCATGAAGGCGTAGTCAACCATTTTTAATTGCAGTAATTAAATTAATTAATTAATTTTGTAAATGAACGATTCGAAAAAAGGTACTTTGGTTTCGGAGCGCGAGAAACCTTTCTAATACTAAACTTAACTACTCACGATTTTTACTGAGGATTTAAATGAAAAGACGTACTACCGATTTGGAGGCGACTTTTATTCTAAACTAGCTTATGCCCGCGGCTTCACCCGCTTGAAGTTATAATTGTCCCACGGGATCATACTACCGGAATAAAAGTATCCTATGTGTTAATCTAGGTTATAAACTGTCTCTGTGCAAAATTTCATCCAAACCCATTCAGTAATTTTTACGTGAAAGAGTAACAAACATCCATCAATCCATTCATTCTCACAAACTTTCGCATGTATAATATTATAGTAGGAAGGATTACAATGCGTACATGGTTCATCCGGTGGGCATAGACCGCTGAGCTTGCAAACGACAGACTAGCTGCTAGAATCGAGCCATAAACGTAAGATCAGACGGGTGAGGTGTTTCCATAACTATGTACATACCGAAAATATTTTTAGCAGACACATATAAATAGCTGGGTTTTTCTTCTCGCTTCATCATCTGCCTAGCCTTTTCCCAACTATATTGGGGTCGGCTTCCAGTCTAATCGGATGCAGCTGAATACCAGTATTTTACATGGAGCGACTGCCTATCTGACCTCCACAACCCAGTTAGTACTGGATAATACGATACCCCTTGGTAAGACTGGTTGTCATACTTTCGGGCCACTGACTACATGTAACGACTATCAAAGATCTACAAATAACATCCGGGACCAACAGCTTAACGTGCTCTCCGAGGCACGGAGGAAACTCGGTATGTAATGGGTGGTCAGACCAACCTAGGCAAGCACGGCTTAACCTAAAGATTGACCCGAGCGGCTGTTATTATTAAGCCACGAGCTTCTCCTCGATTTATTTCTCGCTTGTGTTCGCTAAAAACAGAGGTAATTCAACGACACCATAAAACTTTACATCATTCAAATTAGTACTACGGTAGATGGCAATAGGCTCGCCCCCTGTTACATGGGACTTACTTAAAGATAAGTGACGAAATGTGGGTGTACTGTTTCTTAGGTTCACCTCTGCCTAACCCTTCGCGGATTACAAGCGTGATGTTATGTTATGTTACTAGATAAATATTCTTAGTAATTCAATATGTTATTACGTACATAGGTACGCATGTCGATTAAGGAAAACACAAATGTATAATAATAAATAAATTGTTTTTCAAGCACCTACTTTATTGTCACTCATAATTAGAGTCATATGAAATAGGAAGTTTTGTTGGTTCATGTATGTTTGACAAAAATGGGCAAATTAAAACTTGTTTATTGGCATTACAATTATTTGTGTAGTCCTGGCTCTTGTACTAGGAACACTTGTATCACAAGAACAAAAATGACTCGAACATACTAATTTCCTTATCCTCGACATTGTATAGTTTATTATTAATTTTAATTCTTTGAAATATTACGCTGGAAACAGCAGAATATTATGGACATCATATTATGTGTAACACCTATGTAACAACAATATTCTAACAAATAAATGTATTATTATTATTTAAAAAAAATGAAATAATGATGAAATTAGTTGAAAGTAGCGCAAAATGTCGACCGTTGGGAGGAATGGAGGGAGGCCTTTGCCCAGCAGTGGGACAATCAAAAATAGGTTAGCAATAATAATAATAATGAAGGTGGTAGGTCATAAGATCATGCCAACAAGAAAATGGGTTTATATCAAAGTTATGAATGTATCAAATCATACAATCCAATGAAAATATGTAAAATAACACACCTTCACACATAACGGAGAAAAAAACATATTATTCTTGGCACACAGCTGATATTTGTTTACGTGCCAAGTAAAACCAAGCGCGAGCCGGACTTGCACCGTTCAATATCTAACCCCACATATTTGTTTGAAAACATTTTGTAAAAAAACACGTTTTTTTATGGGGTTCCCCTTAAATTTATCCTTATATATATTGTTCCCCTTATATTTTGAAAATTTCAAATGTTTACCTATGATGGTGTAATACTAAATACTTGCAAAACTATATACCCTGTGACAGACGGACGGACACACAGCGGAGCCTTAGTAATAGTGTCCAGTCCGGCACGCTTTGGATACGAAGCCCTAAAAACAAATAATATCTATGTCTAGACGGCGTACTGGGTGCTTATTTGTTCGACAACAAATATTTATCAAACGATTTATATATAGCGAATGCCTGCTATTTACAGCTAATATTCCAAATGTTCTTTAATTATAATCTTGTAAGTAGTATCTAATAGTTATTATCTGTGTATTTCTGTATAATTATTTTCTGTGTAGTATCTAATTATAGTTATTATCTGTGTATTTCATCATTTTTTTTACTGCTTAGTTGACGATTTTATTGCGGGGGGAAACTGTTTGGAAAAATGTAATTTAAATCCTACAATCATAAAACCACGAGCTACGGACTTTCATAGTTTTAATAAATACGAATATAAATATGTCATTCACGTGCCATTTGCTACCACTGCTCGCTCGCTTCGCAATCAACTGCTATGCCAAGTGCTACGCGAACTGCTACGCGGCAACGCTATCGGCTACGCGAACTGCTACGCGGCGACGATAACTGCTACGCGGCTACGCGAACCGCTAATTATAAAACTTCATGCATTTGTTTGAAAACTACAACGTTTTCTTACATTTTCATATCATTTTTAGCTGTGTCTTTTCCTCATATACTGGATCATTATACATTACTGTGCATTCTCCTTAAAACCCAGCATTTGTGCAACAAATCAAAATATTTAATGCAAAAATAAAATAATTCATTACATGACTACTATGCTTAAAGATTGAACCTTTTTAGTTTTATGTTGATGATAACTGCCTACAGCCTAAAGGTCTACAATTGACAGCCGGGACCAACTGCTTAACATACTTTCCGAGGCGCGGAATAAACTCGGTATGTAATGGGTGGTCACCCATCCAAGCAAGCGCGGCCTAACCTGAAGATTGACCCGAGCGACTGTTATTATTTAGCCAAGAGCTCCTCGGACCCTGATAGCGATGTATCATCATCTATGTCTACTAATGTATACCATTTACACAAAGTTCATCAATAGGTAACAAACATGAAATAAATCAGTAGCCCCAAACATCACTTGTAATATAACTTACCTCTTACAAGACGGATGAATTCCAAACAAGTTAAACTAATAACTAGGAACATTTGATCTTCCATTAGTGTATAGTTTAGTTACACTCAACTTACAGTTACCAACTTGTTAGGAATGTTACACCATTAGTCACTACCCAAATAGCTTACCAGGTACAGTCACGAGCATAAATATGTAAACAACACAAGTTTGCTCCTTTTGTTTCAATTGTATTTTTATGTCGTTACGAACATTTGAAAACATCATTTGAAAAACAACGGGTATTAGTGGTAATTATTAAGTAAAAAAATATTAAGTAAAAAAAAAAAAAAAAAACATTTGAAAACGGGTAGTAGTCGCATGCCTTGATATATATTTTTTTCTGTCCTCGCTAAAGGGATTTGAATTAAATGGCCTGCATAACTTTTCATTGTTGCGGTCAGACGTAAAACCTATATTAATCGATAGCTGCTATAAATACAAACAAGTTTTGTACGGGACCAAATGTTCTAAAGTGTCACGTTTCCGAGATATGAGCTAACAAAGTTAAAGTTCATCATCAATCTTCAGCACAACTTTGATAGCTTAAATCTCGGAATCGTGACGCTTTAGAAGATTTTGTCTCATACAAAACTTGTTTGTAATGATACCAGCTATCGATTGATACAGGTTTTATGAGTGGTCGCTATTTTGAAAATAAAATGAAATGGTGGAACTTAGGCCAGCCAGGCTTCATACAAAAATCTTCCATGCCCTTTATCACTTGCGACCTAAAAGCAGCTATAAATTATAAATTAATAAGATATTAAAAAAATTAACACCAATATTTTATAAATTATTGAAGTTTGTAGGTTTAAACTTGCATGATTTTGTAAAGCTTGTATTTTTCTCTTTTTTTATATGACATTTGCTTATATTCTTTTTTATAAAATATTAAGTAAAAAAAAAAAAAAAAAACATTTGAAAACTAATTAAATAATAATTAAATTAACTATAATAATGTAATGGGTCAGTGCTCGTTTTCCCCAATAAATAAAATAAAAAGCATGGTATTTTGGAACTAATTGGTACTGACAAACCGCACAGAGAGAAGAGACGAAGGTTATGGGGGAGACCACTGACCAGCAGTGGGACAACATAGGGTGACGTTTGCAATATAACAGCAAATTAAACTGCTCAGCGTATACCTCATGACTTCCCAGTCTGCATACAAAAATTCAAACGAATATATCTAGTAGTTGAGTCACGGAACTTTATTTTTCATTTTCAGCATGTTCTACACGATGTAGATGAATAGGCGACATGTTAACGACCCCCGCGTCGGTATCAACACTAAACACATGTTGCCAACTCGTTGCTTTAAAAACCTTTCTCAAAATCGTCCTTAAATTTTATTTCCAGATGCGAATTAGTGCAAATTATACCTAAGGTCACTGAGTTTAGGTATAATTTACCAATTTATAAATGGTGTTCTATTTCTTTAACAGTTTTATGCTCTTTTGTTTGTGTGTTTTATTTTGATGTTTTATTTTATTTGATAGTTTAAAATATACCTATGACCTAGAATTACCAGGGTTTTATTTACTGGCGTATTTGCCGTCGCCACTTTGTACAGGTAAAGAACTATGAAATTGATCTTTCTTTGCTGACTGACTTTTTCTAAGTGTATAATACATATGTGCTCACGACTGTACTGATTTACTCTTGTTTTAGTCTAGTTCTTTTAAAATAAAACTACAAGGCGAAAATCATACATACAACCAAACAACTGAATTTTAGCATAAACCCATCTAGAGTAAAGATACACACGTGATTTGTATTATTTGGCAAAACCTTAGTTATATGACGTATTTATTAACGTCAGTACCTGGACGACCGAGCTCTGCTCGGATGTAAAAACGAATTTTCCGAGAAATAAGACCTAGCTAGGTCAATTTTTCGCCCCCGTAAACCCCTACATTGCAACTTTTATCGAAACCGTTTAAAGCCGTTTTCGGGAACGTGATTGCAAATATATACACAATGCTGCTCATTTAATAATATAAGATGTGAAAACGCAGCAAAATAAAATATATAAAAGACCAAAAAAGTCGACATCGGTGTATTGTTTATACAACCTTAGTTTGCGTTTTTGTCGTAGTTAATTTTTCACTCCCAACTGTAACTTTTTTTAAAAGGTGAAGTGGCGCACTAAAGACGAAGTTTAAAAAAAAGATTATTTATTAAACCTCGCCCTATTCAGGTCACTGAGAGAAGCAGTTAGTTTGCGAACCAAGTTCGGAGCTACGGCTAGCCAGCATCAAATAGGTATTTATTTTTAGTATTCTACAGGGTATAAACGGACCCTTCACGAAGCTCTTGGTTGACGATGATAATTAAATAGGTAACTTTACGCAAAAATGATTGCTGGGAAATGACTTTTTTTTTGGGGTGAAAAATCACGTTTTACGGTAGGACTCAATGTAACGCACTCAAAACAATATGCTGATGGGTGTATTGAATAGAACGGGAGTCGTGGAGACGTTTAAAGTAAAAATCTGACATGTATTAAAAAAAAACTTGTGCAAAAGTTGGAACTTTGACCCCTGATATCTCTGTGAATAGAAGGTTCTTAGGTATGGTCTAGAACAAAAAATGATCGCAATGTCGGGGAAAACACGTGCCTTTCGGCTTCGTTAAGGGTCTTGTTACACCGTTAGGTACTTACCTTACGCCGTCGTTTTTTGTGTTTTGGATGTGTCTTTCAAAACTGAAACAGTTTTTTCAAACGTTGCCCCACACTAAGAACTTCTCCTGTATCCAGGGTACGTTTACAAACATTTAAACTCACATACACGAACATCTAGCTCCGAAAACACTACCTGAAGGCCATACAAATATTTGTTCCATGCGGGATTCGAACCCGCAGCAAGCATCGCAGCAGCCAATCGCTCAGCCACTGCGCTAACTGTGCCGTAAGCGTAGTTAGCCAGTTTAAACACTAAATATGAGTTATGCACTATCATAGCCACGTAATACTCGAAAAATTAACAATTTTGTCCAGGTTGCTACGTCCTGTACGGATAAAATTTGAGTCATCGATTCAAGAAGAAGAAGAATTTATCATCTGCTTAGCCTTTCCCCAACTATGTTGGGGACGGCTTCCAGTCTAACCGGATGCAGCTGAATACATGTGTATTTTACATGGAGCGACTGCCTATGTGATCTCCACAACGCCACCAGTTAGTATCCCAGTTAGTATCGGGTAATACGATACCCCTTGGTAAGATTAGTTGTCAGACTGTTTGGGCCACTGACTACCTGTAACGACTGTCAAAGATCTATAGATAACAGCCGGGACCAACGGCTTTACGTACTTTCTGAGGCACGGAGGAAACTCGGTATGTAATGGGCAGTCATCCATCCACAGACTAACTTAGGCAAGCTCGGCTTAACCTAAATATCGACCCGAGCGGCTGTTATTATTTAGCCACGAGTTTCTCAGAAGACGAAGGAGAATTAATAAAAATAATAAAACAAATCACAAGAAACTTCACTACAGATGCATTTTTATTGTTACAACTATTGTACAGTACTTGGGCGGCTGTAAAGGATTTTGTAGCGAAAATCGATTCCAAGAAATAGTATTACATTTTACGGTGGGATCCTTCCAATTTTACGCAAAGGCGTCTAGTGATGCCATTCCGCGAGGTAGGTAAGATGCACATATATACAGTCACAAGCAATGAATACACTTTGCAAAATTCAAATGCGATTTTCTCCTACAGTATTGATTAGCATTTTCACGAACATAGTATTTTGGAAGCCATACTAATACGAAATAGGTGTTATCTCAAAGATGAAACCGTTATTTCAAAATCGAAACATTAATTTCAAGTAAGCTACTTACTGGCACTTTTGAACTGTTGAAACAAAGACAACAATAAAATGTAGCTACAATCAATGTAGCGTCAAAGGCATAAAAACTGTGAAAGTACTGTAGCTGCCCATTCCAAAGCGTAGATCTCCAAGGAGAAGAACCGGCAAGAAACTCCATGGACACTCTTTTAAATCAGAATCAATAAGTAATGCCATGACAACATGGTTTTTGAATTGTGTGAAGTGTATATGTTACGGCTAAAAGCCGAAGTAAGGTTACACTTAGTTCTAACCGGCTTCACCTAGTTGCGGCCGGTAACTATCCTTTTTATTGCTAGGTCACACTGACCAAGTGGACTAGGTTAGGTTAGGATAGAACTGTTACTAAAGGCGCGCGAGCCGAGCGAGCGCAGCGATTATTGTACGACAGATTTTGAATCAATGTCAAAACCACAGTGAACTATCAAAAAAAAAAATATTTACGAGCGATAGACGGGACAAGACGATGAAAATCGTTATCTACTACTTAGGGTTCCGTTGCCAAATGGCAAAAACCTTCCGTAGTACCAGACCAATATTTCATCGCTCATTTGTAAGTCTGAGTAGCGCTTGGCCGGTTTTTGTTACTACATTGTAACAAGTCCATCTGTCTAGTGCGATACGCCCACTTGTCAGATCACATTCATGTGTCAAAATTGAAAATTTCACTACTGACGCTAACGATGATTTTTTTTAAGACAATAATATTAATGGCCGCTCTTTTAAGGTGTATTATTCCCGTTGGCCCCACTGCCATGGCCCCACTGGTGGGGCCCTTGAGATCAGAAAAATGAAGGAATGAAACAAACCTTAGTGATGTCAGTGGGAATTAATAGACATTCCGATCCATATAGTACGACAGCTCTAATCACGGCCTTGTATGTATATTTTCCATAGCGACAATCGGGAAAAAAAATCCCATTTGTTGCCAGTGAGGCATTTAATATGACACATTATGTTCCCCAAAAAGTACCAGGCTGGCATGAGCTCAAGGTGATATGCATTTTAATAATTATGTCATTCGAGTATCTGCGAAAATTGTGCAATATTGTAGTTTCGAATTGTTTTCCTTGTCGTAAACCGCAAAATAAATGAGTATACTAAATACGTACAACTCGTAATCGTATAGGTGTTTGTACTCAGTTCGGGCAAAGTTTTATTGAGTTTTTTTCATCAGAAATTTCTGAGTCACAGAATCTGGATCTGTACCCGTCTGATGGCAATACATTCGCCCCCTTTTGTGGCGAAATGTGGGTCTACTATTAGGTACACCTCTGTCGCCTTTCGCGAATACAAACGTGTTGTTATGTTATGTCAATACCTGAGAGGCTCCTGGCTGCATGGGTGGATCTTCAAGAACCTAGTCAGTAAGGTTTTGGTGCCAGCAAAGATTCGAAGATTTTTAACAATCGTCACGGGTAGCCAGAAAGAATAACCAAAGGTATTGGAAGACTAGCCAGATGATGATACATCATCACCATCTTTCTGCCCTTATCCCATGTTACTTGGGGTCGGCGCAACACGTTTTTTTCTTCCATTCTCCTCTGTCAACGGTCACGCTATCATTTACTCCGTTATCTTGCATATCATTCCTCACACTATCCATCCATCGTTTCTTTGGTCTTCCTCTCCCACTCCATCCATCAACGTTTATATTCATCACTCTTTTAGTCACATGCGATTCGTCCCTCCTCATCATAATGTCCATACCAAGACAGTCGATTCCCCTTCCTATTTCCAGATGATGATACATGATTACAAGAAATACAAGGAAAAATAAGATGCAAAAAATAACAACACTGGATGCGGAATGAAAAGTGTGAAGCATCCGCGATGTGCAATTTCCTGTGCCGTCGTGTGTTGTGTTGTGTTGTGTGACACTTTCTGAATACAGATAAATCTAACGACTTTAGGGTCCCGTAATGTAACTTCGAACGACTTCTGTAAATACTCATATCACATGTATTTCAATTTAAGACTTTTTGATTCAAATCTATAGTGTCCGAACGAAAGTCAATTTCTGGCCGAAGCCGATTAATCGGTTGTCACTACAATCTTTAAAGACGAAGCCGAAAGTTAAATAACCCTAAGAAATTCAGTTCAAGATTGACCAAAAGTGAAGAATTTGTGTGGAAGTGGAAGTACTTAGAAGGTAAACAGGGACAGAGTGAATTATTGATATTTAATTATATACAGGGTGTAAACGGACCCTTCACGAACCCGTCGACCAAGCATTCTGTACATCAAACTAAGTAACTCTACGCAAAAATTATTGCTGGGAAACGACTTTTTTTTTGGGGTGAAAAATCACGTTTTACTGTAAAACTCAATGTTATGCACTCAAAACTTAGTGCTGATGGATGCTTTGAATAGTAAATGGGTCAAGGAGTTGATTAAAGTAAAGTTAAAACCTTAAAAAGCGGTTTAAAAAAAAATCTTGTGAAAAAATTGGAACTTTGACAATATCTCCGTAACTAGAAGGTTCCCAGGTATTGTCTAGAAGAAAAAAATGATCCCAATGATGGGCAGAATATGTGGTTTTCGTTTTCGTTAAGGGTCTTTTTACACCCTTTATAAATATTATTAAGAACACCCCCACCCCCCAGCACCCCTCTTTCATCGCGTTCTCGGCCATTCGTAACAGTTCTTTTTATTTCGGCCCTGCTGGAAACCTTCGGCCTGGGCCGAAACTTCGGTGGTCGAAACAAATCTATAGCTGATACTAATGAGGGTGCAGTGGTAACTTCACGGACTCACAAACCGTTGGTTGTGAGTTCGAACCCAGGTATAAAACACATTTCATTGTGTAATTTATTTCATCCCCAGTATTCCTAAACAATGAAAAAAACCGTGAGGAAATTGTGACATCCGCCATTCGCCTGCGTCCCAGCTGTGGGAATTCTAACTAGATTATGCGTGATTCCAACTGTGCTAGTTTCATATATTTTATTTATGATATACATGTATGACACCACTTGACATATAATTTTGATTTTGCTTTTTGAATTATTGTGATTATAAGATGCTATTTGACATTGTATGATTATTGTTAGCTTTTAAGCGTTTTGGTACAAAACTGTAAGCTTAGAATATATTTCTGAAAAATAAATAAACCAAAATGATACATGATACTTATATTTTTGATGTAAAAATCGTATGGATTTACGTTCCGTTTACTTCGCGCGTTCGAGTTAAACCCTCTGAATATTTTGTTCTTACACAGATCCGATGGGATTCGAACAGTTGTCAGTTTGGAATGACACTTATTGGGATAATACTAGATTCGATTAGATGTCTAGCAGTCAGCTTGTTTGTGGGAATTGGATTCGGATTTAAGGAGTATGCCCATTACACCGTATACGGAGTGTCAACAATTGTCGGAAAGAATGTTTCGCCGGTGCGGATAAGCTCCGTGCATGGCACGCGATGGTGATGGTCGGTGAAGGACTTTTTAATACAAAACACATTTTTGCGTGACACTGGATGCAGCTGAATACCAGTATTCTACATGGAGCGACTGCCTATCTGCCCTCCACAACCCAGGTAGTAAGATCTACAAATGTCAGCTGGGACCAACGGCTGAACGTACTTCCCGATGCATGGAAGAAACTCGTTACGTAATGGACGGTTACCCATCCACATACCGCCTTTGGTAAACGATGCTTCACCTTATTTAGCCAGGAGCACTTGTCTTCAGAAGTCAGTTTATTTGTGAAAATTGGTTCAGAATTCAAGGTTTAAGAAGTTACAAACATACTATGACATATACAGACAGATTAACGTCCTCAACAATAGGATTTACTGTGATCGGATTAAAATTACGTTGCTAAGTAAGTTAAGTTAAATCCATTTTACGTTCATGAAACTCTAACCGATTGTAACAAAATACCAGTCTACCTACGACATCATTTTAGCGTTCAAGTTATAAGTTTTATCTCCAGCAACCAGCACCCTTATTATTGTGTAAAAGGGGTTGCACCTAATTACGGACATTACAAATGTTTTACTCTAGCAGACTGAGAGTATATTATCATCATCATCATCTGCTTAGCCTTTTCCCTCCAGCAATTTCTCACAGGTCGAGTAAATTAATTTCTTTCAAGCTTGTAGCCTCGCCTTTTTGTCAATGTTCTACATCTGACTGCGAACAAACTGCACATCATATTTTATGGGAGTGCAGTCTTTGGCAGAATGACCGCAATATTATGTTGGATAGTGTATAGGTAACATCCTGAGTTATTTACTACACGGACCTTGTAGAAACTAGAACAAATTTCCGTGCGTTCAAGCGTTTTTGCCATACCTATTCATCATCTAGCCTTTTCCCAACTATATTGGGGTCGGCTTCACGTCTAACCGGATGCAGCTGAATACCAGTTTTTTACATGGAGCGACTGCCTATCTGACCTCCACAACCCAATTAGCACTGAGTAATACGATATTTGCCATACTTATTATTGGAATCAAATATAACAGCTCACAACTTAGGACCCATTAATGATAATATTTCCATGGTTACTGGGCCTATCCCAGTTGTATACGTCCCCTTGTGCCTATTGGACTTGTTTTGTTCTGTATCCTGCTGATATATGCAGGGAAGTGGAAATTATGCTTTTCCTACACCTCCGCTATTCTTTTCTGATTAATTTCGTTGCGCGATCTAAGACAGTTAAATTGTTTCTCTAGGACTTCGTCGAACTTCACTGTCTCGGCGCTTTTCTGATTGCCGCCACTGTTGATTCTGGCTTTCAGGAGTTGTAGTGGTTTGGGAATAGTGTGGCGGGCTTGTCCTAATAGCCTTTTCCCAATTATGTTAAGGTCGGCTTCCAGTTTTAAAGGATTCAGATGAAGCAGTATTTTACATGGAGCGACTGCCTCTCTGACCTCCATAACCCAGTTAGAACTGAGTAAAACGATACCCCTTGGTAAGACTGAGTAAATAAAATATTTAATTCATTGGTATCTTTCATACTTCTTTGTTAGTCGACATCTCTGTAGCAAGATGTATCTTCTTTTACACACAAAGGAATTCACATTTCTCAGAACTTTTCCCTCTACATTTTACTAGTCATATTGTTTGTAAAGCATTAATAAATAACTTGATTCATAAAAATAACGACTATTGTTTGAAACTATTATTTTTCTTTTAAAGATAACATCACGCCTGTAATCCCCGAAGGGTTAAGCAAAGGTACCCATTAGAACATACACACTTCGCCAGTTATGTTAAGTCCCATGTAATAGGGGCGAGCCTTGAACTTTGCCCGACCTGGGAATCGAAACTAGGATCTCATAGACGCCTACTAAACCAACCAGGCAGTCACACAACACGTTTTTCTTTTAAACAACAGACAAAAATTATTACGTAGATATGTTGTATGTGTGACAATGCTACATAATTACGTTTCAAAGCTTGTATTGTTCCTGTGTGTTTAATTAAATTGGCCAATTTCATAACAGCTGTTCACATAGCACGGCACGGGTGTGCACGGCACACGAGTCAAATTGTACCATTTATATTAATTGTTGTGCATTTCCAAATAGCCTAATTAGTTTCCATTTTAAGCTTTCCGGTGATGTACGCTCGTTATAATGTCCGCGGTTATTGTAATGTTAATATAATGAGTGTAAAAGTTCACTGAACGAACCCGAAAATCACTTGTTCTCCCCGTCATTGCGTTCTCTTTTTGTTCTAGACCATACCTGAGAACCTTCTAGTTACGGAGATACTCGTATTGGATGTCAAAGTTCAAACTTTTTACATATTTTTTATACCTTTAATGAAATACCTCCGCGACCCCTGTACTATTCAATGCATAAGCACAATGTTTGGAACGCATTACAATGGGTCCTACCGTAAAACGTAATTTTTCATTAAAAAACATAATTTTGTATACGGGGTGTAAACAGACCCTTCACGAAGCCGTCAACCAAGCATTCAGTACATCAACCTAAGTAACTTTACGTAAAAATTATTGCTGGGAAACGACTTTTTTTTTGGGGTGGAAAATTACGTTTTACGGTAAAACTCAATGTAACGGACTCAAAACATTATGCTGATGGATGGATTGAATAATACGGGGGTCGTAAAGGTGTTTAAAGTAAAAAAAATACATTAGAAACATGTATTTAAAAAAAAACTTGTGAAAAAGTTGGAACTTTGACCCCCAATATCTCCGTAACTAGAAGGTTCCCAGGTATGGTCTAGAACAAAAAAATAATCGCAATAATGGGGAGAATAAGTACCCTTCGGCTTCGTTAAGGGTCTTTTTACACCCTTTATTAATAATTCCAAACCTTCTCGACCAAAAATGTGTGGGATAGCTGAATATTTTTTCGGATTACGATGGTGGTCCCATAGATAATGTTATTCAGTTTGATAGCCCGTAGTACACCCTTTCAAATGGCTTATACCCTTTCTGTTTTAGCTGTACTACTAAACATATTGTAAAAAAAAAAACAGGTCCAGTTGAAAACCAGTGTCAGACACTAGTTGCCCGGCATTTTGCTGAACTGGGCCTATTTGGCGTAGTGTTACATTTTTTGTTTAGTTTTAAGTTTTTTTTCGTTTTTTTCTTGAATTATTTTTGTTTTATATTGTGTGCACTTGCATAGTTGGCATGTGCCAACAAAAAGGTATTTTCTTCTTTTTGTTCTACACCGTTCGTGAGTGTTTGCGTGGTCGCTTAGATCCTTTTAATTGTACAATTGATTGTGATGCGGTTTACACCACTGTCTAAGTGACCAAATGGGTTCGTTAATTTCCACAAGTGTAAATAGTGAAGCGTGCGTCTGTAGCTTTTAGTACTTATAATCTTTTGGTGGTTTTGGCTAAATAATAACAGCCGCTCGAATCAATCTTCAGGTTAAGCCGCGCTTGCCTAGGTTGGTCTGTGGATGGGTGACTACCCATTATTCTTATTCTTATTCTTTATTGCACACAAAACAACAAAAATATAGATACAAATTGCAATAACATGGCTTATGTACAATGGCGAGCTTAACCCAGAATTGGGTTTTCTTACAGCAAACCAAATTTCGATAGCGAAATTTGCATAAGAGGATATTAGGTACATTACATACCGAGTTTCCTCGGTGCTTGGGAAAGTACGTTAAGCTGTTGGTCCCGGCTGTCATTTGTAGATCTTTGACAGTCAGGCAGTGGTATGAAAGTCTGACAACCACTCTTACCAATATCTCTTACCAGTATCGTATTACCCAGCAAGCACTAACTGGGTTGTGAAGGTCAGATAGGCAGTCGGTCGATGTATAATACTGGTACTGGAAAAGGCTAGGCAGATGACGATTAAAACTTCGCTTGAGTAGAAAATACAAAGAGACTTGTTATTTCAAATTGAAATTTTATGCTTCAGAGGAATTTTAGATTTATATGGTAATAAGGGTAGGTAGAAAATAAATCATTTGTTGAATAAAAGAGAAAACTAACATAACATAGATAACACATCACATCACGCTTGTAGTCCACGAAGGGTTAGGCAGAGGTGTAACTAGGTATAGTACACCCACTTAGTGTCAGTTATGTTTAAGTCCCATGTGATTTGGGATGAGCCTGATTACCATCGACCAGGCACGAATCCAAACCTGGAACTGCTTCTGAGAAATTTCTGATGGAGACACCCAGTATAACTATGCTTATGGGATCGAAACCAAGAGCTGGTCTTGTGCTCGTGCTTCAAGATTAACGAGACTGTACCTCAGTCGGCAAATACGGAACCCTTACAGGATCACTTTGTTGTCCGTCTGTCAAGACCCTTTTTCCCCGGAAAGTGTTGAGGCCTTAAGCTGAAATTAATATCAAATACTCAAGTCTGCTACCCCTTAGAGCAGTGAAAAAATCAACGCGATGAAAAGATATGACCGTTTATGTCGCATATTTTGCGATTTCACAACGGAATCAAAACCTATAGGGTACTACCCGTTGACCTAGAACCATGAAATTTGGCATTGTCTTACAACACATGTAAATAAAAAAATCTGAAAACCGTAAATAATTATGTAGTGTAATAACAAAATACCTACAAGCTTATACGGAAGCCTCGGTGCGCGAGTCCAACTCGCACTTTACCGGTATTTTTTTAAATGTTTTTATTTGTCTACTCATAAACACCACCCGCAATAACTTCAGTTTATCCGTGATCACGGTGCTTGCAACAACGCCGAAATATCGGGAACTCAAAATGAATATTAGACACTAGCTGTACCCGACATGCGTTGTAATGCAGCTTTTTACGTACTGCCTACCTGCTGCTTAACAACTGCCTACCTACTGCCTACTTACTGCCTACCTACTGCCTATCTACTGCCTGCCTACTGCCTACCTACTGCCTACTTACTGCCTACCTACTATCTACTTACCTGCAAAGTAGCCTTTGTGTTAATCCAGAATATAAGCTATCTTGATACCAAATTTCATCCAAATCCGTTAAGCCGTTTGAGCATGAAGGCATAACAAACATACACACATACAAACTTTCGCCTTTATAATGTTAGTGTGATGGTAAATATTCCGTTTTTAGTGTTAATGATAGCCTTTATTATCAAACCAATATAGAAACTAAAGTATTGAAACGAAGGTTTTATTATTTAATAGTCTAGAATAACTCGATCAGTTCATAAGGGCCCTTGAAATATACTTGAGACTATCGATTTTAGGTCAGACAATACTGGCTCACTGATTAAAAATTTATTGAAATATGATTGGCCGTCAAATTCAATCGCTGGTAAAAGTAATCGATTCAATTAGTTTCGTTGAGTCTGGCCTTGACGCGATCGTAGGTCCATTTTTGAGATTCCTTTGCCAAATGGCAAAAACGGAATCGTTATAGATTCGTACTATCTGTCTGTCACAAACCATCGCGGGTTTCACAGCGGTATGTAAAACACGGCTACCCGGTACATAAGTGATTAATACATAACTAGTTAAGATTGGCCCGAAATTTTAACCCATCAACAGGAGACTCGTTTTACTGTTTATTTACTTTGTATATGTACAAACTATATATAGACTTATGATGCCTGTTAATATGTTCAATTATCAAAAGGGAAAAATACGTTTTCCTTAAATACAACTCTAAAATAATGTCAAACGTAATCTTGCCCATTTTCCCCAAAAGAAACTTGATTTGTCTGAACCTTACAATACAAGTGCGTATAGGGTTTCATTTTAATTACGAAATAAATTAAATTGAGACATAAGTATTTTCCTTGATTTTTTTTTCAAAGTTGCTAGGTACTGCAAAGATATTTTCCATTTCAAAGCAATTCGTAAATAATTCTCAAAGATCTTACCGAAAACCCCGATTTCTAAACGACAATTCAAATGAAAAGAAAATTATGTTTTGAGGTAAAACAAATTCATTCCTTATGCTTGGAAGACAAGATGACGGGAGCCTGCCGTTTTGCCGAAAAGATTTTGACCAAATTTCATTACCCAAACAAATTTTAGCAACTTTTTTTTATACCATTGCAATATTTCGAATGATTTTAGTACGCATATTTTTACTTGTTCAAATTTTTACTTGGCAAAATATTACCAAGTATAATGTCATTATGGCATTTGGTCTTTACTCAAATGATTTATTACAGCAAACAATCTTCAGACAATAAACGTTTGGTGAAATGATGTGTTAAGACAAAAAATATTAAAGCAAAAATAGGGTAGGTTAGGTTAGGTTAAAACTGTGACCCCCTACGCACGAGCCGAGCGAGCGTAGCGAGCGGTGCCGCGGGAGCGGCCGGCGAGTGCCAGAAACGACTTGCATTAATAGAAAAAAGAGATTGTTTTTAGTAGGTTACCCGGAACTGAACTATTTAGATTAGGATAATTACTTACTTATTTTAAAAAAAAATGGTTAGGTTAGGTTAAAACTGTAACCTCCAGGAACGACTACATTATATAGAAAAAAAAATATGGAAAAAAACGCTACTAACTAAAAAAAAAAGAATAGTTAATATTCATATTATTATAACCTGTTTAGAATTTGTCTTATTTGATTTTGCGTAAAAACTGTTATTCCAACTGAAATATTTGACTAAATAAAAAATGTTAAAAGTACTTGTTGGGAAACAAGTTATAAGTTTAAACGTTCACTTCCCAAACATTAGGTTTGCGTTACAATTGTTTGTGAATAGATTTTTTGCTAAGTAATAATTTGGCAAATGAAATTACGCGAAAAATTTTTTGGGAAGTGAAAATTTGTCAAATGCCTTTCGGTCAAACAAGGGAGACCCCAAGATGACATCTCAAACGTTACAAAAACATCCTCAAAGCAAAAACGATCTAATTTCATTTGTCAAGCGTCACATTTTCCCTTGTCTAGTGTCATATTATTGTTGGGTTCGTACCCGCAGGTGGCTGACATTATATATAAATGCGTTTGCCCTTAAGGGTGTCCGTCAAAGCCGTAGTAACACATGCTGCAACTAACTTAATTTTTCTGGGCGAAATTCAACCTAATAGTTTATGGTGGTATTACTTATGCTTATGGAATATACTCATAATGCAACTTGTGTACTGTTAAACCAAGAATTATGAGGATTTAAATTAATAAAAAAAAAGCAAGAGTTTTTAGTATTTACTCAAAAAATACCCGTTTTATTTCTTGCTTAGAAGAGTCATAAACCTAATCGTCTTTCAAAATAGGTTGTATTTTGAAAGTCGATTACGTTTATATTATGTCTTTTTACAAGTACTCCCAGTAAATTGCAACTTCACTGAGGCTATAAAATGTGTAAACGGACCCTTCACAAAGCCGTCAACCAAGAATTCTGTACTTTAAACTAGGTAACCCTACACAAAAAATATTACTGAGAAACGAAAAAAATAGTATTTACAAAAAAATATGTGAAAAAGTTGGAAGTTTGACCTCCAATATCTCCGTAACTAGAAGGTTCCTAGACATGGCCCATAAAAAAAAATTATAGCAATAATGGTGAGAACAAGTGCCTTTCGCCTTCGTTAAGGGTCTAGTTAATCCCTATATAACAGTCACATTGATCTTCAAACAAAATTAGACAGTAGGGTCTAGAATAAAAAGTAACATTTTTTCAGCGATAACGTTTATGAAAACATAAAAAATGTATTGATATACCGAAAATGCTTATGTCAAAACTACCAAAAGTTGTTTAAAGGTATTTATACACGCTAGGTTATGCAAAACCGAGTTCCATTACAAGGATAACACAAATTTCTCCTACACACGTTCATGCATGCCTGTACAGTTTGACTCTATAGGTAAAACTGCGTATGCATGCATAACCTATCGTCTATGGCGGGCTTGCGAACCTTTCCACACGACTGCCACGACCGACTCCTATCTACAAGACGCTCTTGACGTATGACTACGTGCAAGTTTGACGGCACGGTTGGCGCAGTGGCTGAGCGATTGACTGCTGCGTTGCGTGTCGCGGGTTCGATCCCCGCACGGAACAAATATTTGTATGGCCTACAGATCGTTGTTCCGGGTCTGGCTGTTTGTGTATGTGAGTTTAAATGTTTGTAACCCACGATACAGGAGAAATTCCTAGTGTGGGGCAACGTTTTTTTCAAAAAAGAAAATAGAAAGAAAAGAAAAGAAGTAACATAGAACCTTAACCTGATTTCAACTTTAAGTTAATAGAGCAATCACGAATTCTTTGACATCCCTAACTATTTTCCCTACGACACACATACATACTACTTACACAAAGTTAGGCTGCCCTGTCCGAATTCGGGTAGGCTTTTTGTCGCACAAAATTGAAACAGGCTCGGACGTCCACCATTTTACAATGCACGTTTTTGCTATGCGTCGGAAAAAGGGTGTCGAACTTTTGGGAACAGTTTCCTCAGAGGGTAGAATGGTGTTTATGACAGCAGCTATTAGAACAGATTAACTCCGTATCCGATGAAGTAGGTAATTAAAAGTATGCAATGTAAATATTATTTTGATTGAATAATTTAATGTAATTTAATTAATATTGACATACCTAATGTTCGCATACACTCAATTTATCCTTATTTTTATTCCAAATGTATCCAGTAGATTTTATTTTTATATTATGAATGTACTATGTCGACTATTTCTGTTTAACTATTAACCATTATTTAATTTAATTTTCAATGTAGTTGACAATTCCATGAATTTTTGCATGCCTAAGAAAAGGTAGATTGTACAAGGCTCACCCATATTTGTGTTACATCTTATTTTATGTATCTGCAATCTATACAAATAAATACTTTACTTTACTTTACTTTTAAATAGTGCTTTTAATAAACGAGCTGATTTCACAATTGAAACTGAACTTTTGTTTATATCTGCGTATAGTTTGGTACAGATCCCAAAGCTAGAAAGGGTTTAAAAGTACCTTTAACGAAACCGAAAGGCACTTGTTCTCCCCGTCATTGCGATCATTTGTGTTCTAGACCGTACCTGGGAACCTTCTATTTACCAAGAGATTGGGGTTCAAAGTTCCAACTTTTTTTTGAATACAGGTTTTTAATGTCATAACTTTACTTTAAATACCTCCACGACCAACCTTTGCAAAGTTACGTCGTTTGTTCCGCCAAATTCACAGTTATGCATCTTTTCAAGGAACAAAAATACTGCCGTAAGTAAGTAAGTATAAGTCTAGTTTTTCATACCTGTTATTTTTAGGGTGTACATCTCAAAGAGTTTTATCTATCTATCTACTTTTTCAAGGTGTTTTTATACGTCATACAAATAATACTAGGCAAAGGTATCTATTTTAATCCACCCACACTTCCCCTGTTATTTTTAAATCCTATAAGGCCGGCCATGTTGACGATTCTAATACTATTCAACAGGGCACAAAACCAAACTCCAGGCATACTACTCAGAACATTCTGATCGAAAAACCCAAAAACCCTGACCTGAACCCAACCCTGCTCAGCAGCTGGTATCACTTGCGACTAATAGAACAACGAGATAGTTTTCCACATCAAAATGTGCGAATATTTTCCCCGCCATAATGTAATATTTGTGCGAATATGTGACATTATCAGCCACATTCGATTCTTGTCTTCTATATTATTATACGCCTCGCGAATTCGTTCGTGTCACAAGTTGATTATCTCATTTGGTTTTATTCCTGCGAGAATTATGAATAATCCGACGCCATATTGCTTTTATTTTATAAAAAGTAACTGTTTGGACACTGGGTGCTTTTAGCCGACATTGAAAAATGGGGGTCGGTTTTTGCCAGATGTGTAAATTCAGGGCCAATTGACGTTTTTTTGTTTTTTTTTCTTGTTTACCCGCGCTGTTGTCGCATCTTTGAACTATTTACATTCGTTCACTAGTTTAATAACCAGTTTGAATATAGAAAGAAAAACTATTTATTTGGCGCAGAGACACGACGACCAAAATAAATAAACAATAAACATACAACGCATAACAAATATCTATAAATACAACAGGACGGAACAAAAAGAACTTGCACGTCGTGCCTGCGCCAAGCAGGCTATCACTCAGCATGATGCTGTGCTATATGGCCCACAGTACAGCGCTGCTTTTCAATGAGAAAAAACGTACGTATACACACAAAATTCCTGTTTACGGTAGGACGCAATGTAACGCACTCAAAACATTGTATTGATGGACGGATTGAATAGTACGGGGATCGTGGAGATGGTTAAAGTAAAAATCTTACATTACATTTTGAGCCCCAATATTTCCGTAACTAGAAGGTTCCCAGGTATGGTCTAGAACAAAAAAATGATCGCAATGACGGGGAGAACAAGGGTCAAGGTCAAGCTCGTTAAGGGTCTTGTTACACTCTATAAACTCACGCCTTTTTGCAAGGAGGGTAGGCAGAAATCAGAGAACCCCATCTGATACGATTCTTACCTCTATATTATAGTTTTAATATAAGGTATGTAATACACTTCGCCAATGTTGAGGATGTTTTGTTATTCACATATAAGTAGGTAGTGACCATGTAGAGTAGGCTACTAAATTATCTTTATAAATTCCTGAACACAACTTGTAATGCAGAGGAAACCTACAGTTGGCTCGCATTGACGTCATAAAGCCTACCGCTGCGGGCTGGGTCTAAAAGTATGAAATTTTGTACTAGACCTTTTATATCATAATGAAAGTGAGCTAAGGAAGAATTTATGAATTTTCTTCGCCTACAGAGTGCAAATAGTGGAAGTAATTGAATATAGACCCTAGAAGTTTGGAAGACGACCCCGGCATAGTTAGGAAAAGGCTCGGCAGATGATGATTAAGTGTGTACAGAAGTTCGTAATTTTTATCTCTGAAATCCCTTCGTTCACACGGTTTGTCATCATCATCACCCACAGCCGGAATTCACCTTCTGCTGGTTACAGTCATCTCCATTTTTTGAGTCAATCTCCACGTCTTATCTACTTAATATAATTCCTTATGTCTCTGATGAGAGCCTTTGCCCAGCAGTGGGATGACACAAGCTAACAGGATCAGTATCACTGGTAGACCACGCATATCTACAGGGTTTAGAAACAAAGGATTTTGGCACAAGAGTTCCCTGTATCGAACATTAACATTAAGGAAGGATTTTTTTAAATAAATCTCCTAAACGAGTTAAGTTTGGATACGAGTTCAATTTCTGGGTCCTAATAGTTTCGGAATAAAGTGGCTGTGACATACGAACGGACAAACAGACAGACAGACAGACATGACGAATCTATAAGAGTTCCGTTTTTTTCCAATCAGCTACGGAACCCTAAAAATGTGAACTCATGGCAGTATTTTTGTTCCGTGGGAAGATACATAACTGTGAATTTGACGTAACTTTTCGAAGCTACGAGTATTTAAATAATTATTTTCATGCCTGTGGCAAATCATCCAAGTAATTATGTAATTTGTTTTTTAGTGTTTGGGAAATTCCTGTGGGCGAACGAGCTTTTTACTTACAACTCCTTAAACGGTATACCGTATAATAGGATTAATTGCTATATTCATAGGTTTGACGGCACGGTTTGCGCAGTGGCTGAACGATTGACTGCTGCGCTTCGTGTCGTGAGTTCGATTCCCGCACGGAACAAATATTTGTATGGGCTACAGGTAGCTGTTCCGGGTCTGGCTGTTTGTGTATGTGAGTTTAAATGTTTGTAAACGCACCCCCGATACAGGAGAAATTCCTAGTGTGGGGCAACGTTTTTTTTTCTTTTTTTAATTGTAAGAAAAACGAATATAGAGTACCTATCCCAATATGTGCATTTGGTCTGCGCAGATGTCATTCAAAATCCCAATAAAATAAGAGTTAGTTGTCTTTAAAAACATTTCACGCAAAGTAGTCTAGGAGTAAGCACTGTGATGTCAGTATGAAGTTCCTTTTATCTTTAATCGTGAACACCGCGATTCTCACAGCGTTGTGTTGGGCGCGACCTGTTGACAGCTCAGCATTCCGATCAACTGGAAGCTTCAGCTATTTATTACACGGGTTAATAGATATCAAAATATCATTCCTTGTAATCCCCGTAGGGTTAGGCAGATGTGTACCTTACAAGTACATCCATATTTCGCCAGTTATGTTTAAGTCCCATGTGATAGATAGATAGATAAATCATTTATTTAGTGCACACAAAAGACATAACACAACATACACAAGCACAATTAAATAATAAAAATTACACGACTATATAACTATATAAACCAAGGCGCCAATTTACAAAAATAAAAACATATTTACGAAAGAAGTACAGTAACACCGACATACTTCAAATCAAATAACGAGTATACAAGGTGCGGTTTGCGTCTCAAGGTTGCACTAAATGAGTTGCACTGATAGGGGTCGCCCCTTATTGCCCTATTACCCTATTGCCCTCAACGAGCACAAATCCAGGATAATAGATCATATTATAATATTTTCAAACTTAAATTCACTTGCTCAGCCGAATTAGTTTTGTGAGAACACTGTGAGATTTATTTGCGGTCTTTAAGTAAAATTACAATCATACATCTGTTACTAATTGTGTCAGCTTTTGTCATAGAGTGTATTCATTCCATTGATTTATTTATTAGAAGCAAGATGCAGATATTTTTGAGTTTGTTTTGCTAGCTCTTGTAGTATACAAAGCGTCAACAGACCCTAACGAAGCCGTCAACCAAGTATTCTGAACAACAAACTTAGTAAGTCTACGAAAAAAATTGCTGGGAAACGACTTTTATTTTTATGTAAAAAATTACGTTTTAAGCATAAATTTCTGCGTAAAGTTACTTAGTTTGATGGACAGAACGCTTGTTTGACGGCTTCGTGAAGGGTCCTTGGGTAGGGTATTTTAAGCCATTCTGTAGAAATAGACGAAGTAACTCCTTCTGTACCTGCGATTGTTAAAAGCCAATCGTACTTTCTTAACTTATCCGAGGTGGGGTGCGAAAGTGTTCGAGCTCGAAGCGCTGGCATCCTAGTTTGTCTTAGTTGTTAAACTTTACTGTGTATGTCGTTAAAGTAAATCATATTTCTGTATACATGGTCAAAAGGAAACCTTAACTATCCTGTCAACATATTATATTATATGATAAAATTTTCGTATTTGCTACACCCATTTTTGCTTTTAGGGTTCTTTTAATTATTTGAGCATCACATTGATTACATATTTATATTTTACCTACGTACATATTATGTAGTCTTCTTTCTTTATCGTGTGGTTGCCTAACCTGGTGTTAGAGTTTTCATGCCGCCCATGGACCTCTGACTTGACTTTACATGCTGTCGAGAAATATCTCTCAGGCATGCTGACTGGCCTCACGATGTTTTCCTCCACCGAAGCAAGTGATACAATACGGAAAATCAGAGGTGCGTGTCTTGGGTTCGAACTTGATATCTATGACTTGGCAGTCCAACGGTCACACCACTAGACTATCACTGGTTATGCGGTATTATGTAGTTAATTAGTTCATTTTCCTTATTATTCTCGACTTGCATTGATGTCATCAAAGTTACTATAAAAATCCTTACTTATCCGTACTTATAATTTATAAGAACCTATTATTCCCTAGAAGTCCATTTGATGTCATCACAAATTAGTATAAAATAGGAGTTGGTTGTCGTTCATTACATTCCACTCACAGTGGCCTAGAAGTGAACACGGTAGCACTTGTCATCGCCATGAAGTTCTTAGTTACGTTTGTCGTGGTTGTCGCGATTCTAGCCGCGTTGTGTTCGGCACAACCGGTTGACAGCTCAGCACCCGATCAATCAGAAATATCAATTTTTCCGCGGGTTAAGAGAGGCTCCATTGTTTCTCATCGCGAGTGCACAAAGGGTGATGTCCTTTTCAACGGACGTTGCATTCCCTGTAAACTGTAAGTACCAACTATTCTTTATAAAATCTGTTCTTCTTTTTTCTTCTTTATCGTATGATTAGCGCCTAAACTGGTGTCAGAGTTTTGATGCCGCCCATGTCCCGCCACCTCCTTCGCTAGCATGACTGCTTCACAGAAGGAGGTGACGGCTTCCCATTCCCTCTCGCTCCGGACCATGGCCTGAACCAGGGCCGGGCGCGAGAGGTCGCCGCCGCCGATCGCCGCTACGAGGACACGGCGGAGCTCCACCCAAGCGGGGCAGACCTCCACGGTGTGCGCCACCGTGGCCTCCGGACGGACCCTCACAATGATAGCACCCGGGCGTTTCCTCCCGCCCGATTCGGTGCAGGAACCTCCCGAAACAACCGTGTCCGGTGAGGACCTGCGTCAGGCGGAAGGTGAGGGCGCCGTGGCGCCTCTCTAGCCACTCCTCAAAGAGGGGACTTATCGCCACTATTGTGGCGTGCCCTGCACTGGGTTGCGACAGTCGCTGTCTCCATGTCGTCATGAGATCGCGTCGGAGGTCTGTCCGCTGAGCGGTGATTTGCCGCGGCAGCGGAGTTTCCCCCCGACGTAGTGCCCCCGCGCGCCATTCATGCAGGCGCGCGAGGACTATCGCCTCCAGATCCCATGGCGGCAATCCGGCTAGGAGGCTCGCCGCCTCGCGGGAGATCGTGCGGTACCCCCGGATCAGCCTTACGGCTACGACCTTTTGGGGCGCGTTCAGGCGGCACGCCGCTTAATTGAACGCGCCCACACCGGGGCCCCGTAAAGGGCCATGGACCGTACGACCCCCGCGTAGAGCCTACGGCAGGAGGCCTTTGGACCCCTCAGGTTGGGCAAGAGCCGCTTGAAGGCAGCCCCGGCCCGTTCCAGTTTGGGAGCCAAACGTCGAAAGTGCTCAACGAAGTTCCACCGGCTGTCGAGGACGAGTCCTAGGTACTTCAGAGTCGACTCGACGCCGATGGGAACCCCTCCTACCGTCAGCGTGGATCCCGACGGTGGCGCATTCCGAGGCCCATGAAAGCTCATGGCCTCGGACTTGTGCAAGGCCACCTCAAGACCCAATTGCCGGATCCTCTCAACGACTATCGCAACCCCGCGTGTCATCAGTTCGGCCGCCGCCTCGTGCGACCTCCCTTGTGCCAGTACCAGCGTGTCGTCAGCGTAACAGACTACGCTGACGCCGCTAGGGAGGTCGGCGCGCAGCACCCAGTCGTAACCGATGTTCCACAAGGGCGGCCCTAGAACCGACCCCTGCGGAACACCGCACGACATCTCTCGCCGGTTCCATTCTCCGTTGGGACCAGGGTAGATGACGTACCTGTCAGACAGGTAGTCCCCGACCACACGACGGAGGTAGGTCGGCACCCGGTGATACCGGAGTGCCTCCCTAATGCAGCTCCAGGGCATGGAGTTGAAGGTGTTGGCGATGTCGAGAGACCCATGGGCCTCTGACTTGGGTTTACATGCCGTCAAGAAATATCTCTCAGGCATGCTGGTTTCCTCACGATGTTTTTCCTTCACCTAAGCAAGTTAGTGGTTACGTCATGTGCGTATTATAAAGGGTGTAAATAGACCCTTAACGAAGCTGAAAGGCACTTGTTTTCCCCGCTATTGCGATCATTTTTTTGTGCTAGACCATACCTGGGAACCTTCTAGTTACGGAGTTATTGGGGGTCAAAGTTCCAACTTTTTCACAAGTTTTTTTTAAATACCAATTTTTAATGTTATAATTTTACTTTAAATACCTCCATGACCCGTTTACTATGCAATGAGTTTTACCGTCAAAGGTTATTTTTCACCCCAAAAAAAAGTCGTATCCCAGCAATAATTTTTGTGTAGAGTTACTTAGTTTGATGTACAGAATGCTTGGTTAACGGCTTCGTGAAGGGTCTGTTTACACCCTGTATATTATATTATACATCTAGTAGTACATCAAACTTTACGCAAAAAAATGACTGAGAAACGGTTTTTTTTTTTGGGGTGAAAAATCACGTGATACGGTAAAACTCAATGTTACGCACTCAGAACATTGTGCTGATGGATGGATTCAATGGTACGGGGGTGATGGAGGTGTTTAAAGTAAAAATCTTACTTTAAAAACATGTATTTAAAAAAAAACTTGTGAAAAAGTTGGAACTTTGACCCCCAATATCTCCGTAACTAGAAGGTTCCCAGGTATGTTCTAGAACAAAAGCCAAAGCCAAGTGGCTTAAGTGGCTGCCTATCCGACTCAGGAGGTCCCTCAGATCTCTCTGTATGCTCTTCACTATTTTGACGGATTCTCGTGCTCCCGATTACCTAAAAGAATATTTCAAAGTGTTGGGCAGTTCACACAATCGTAACCTACGAGCTTCTAAAAACATACTCCTTGAAATTCCCTCACATCGTACTGGTTTTATGTCCAATTCTTACGCTGTCTCAACTATAAAGCTCTGGAACGCGCTACCCCTTGGCATTAAAAAAGCTGAAAGCAAAATGGCTTTCAAAAGAACAGTACGGAAGTACTATTTGAAATCTGACTAAATTGCTCATATGCTTGTCATTAGTAGTCATAGTAATTATTATAATGTTTCTCGTATTTTGGACTATTTGTATGTATTATAATATATATTAGTTTATTTCATTATATTTGTATATATGTATTATTATGTGCCTATTTATGTATTTCAATTTATGTTAACAAAATGATATTTTTCTTATTTATTTTTTTGTACTCTATCACTATGCTGTCCTATTTGACCCCAAGGTTGACTGGTAGAGAATGCCTTGTGGCATTAAGTCCGCCTATGTACCACTTTTGTACATGAAGTTTAAATAAATAAATAAATAAATAAACAAAAAAAATATTGCAATGATGGGGAGAATAAGTGCCTTTCGGCTTCGTTAAGGGTCTTTTTACACCCTTTATGTATGTGTCATACAATACGCACATGACGTAACCGAAAAATTAGAGGTGCTTGTCTCGGGTTCGAACTCGAGACCTTGGCAGTCCGACGGTCACACCACTAGCCTACCACTACTTGATTGTCAATAAACATCCGGAAATACAAATCATTGAAAGACAATCATTTTGTAACGGTAACTAAATTCTTTTCTAACTGATTTTTTTTTGTTTTAGGTATTTGGATGTCATGGGTGAAGATGATTGTCCAAATTATTAAAGGAAGACACAATAATCATGTATTTCTCAATATAATAAATGCTATTGCAAAAAGAAGCTCTCATCATCATACTAATCATCAAAAAAACTAGTCATCAGACTAATTTTCTACGAAGAACTTTTAAGCACATACACTGGTTATAATGCATATTAACTGATGCACGCGGCTAGGTTTACCTGTATTTTATTTGTGAGTCAGGAGCACCAATATGTAAACCCTTAACAACTTTTAAACGTGTGTTTCTCCTACTGTTCTGACTAAAATGTCATGTTGTTACGAACATAGTATTCTGGAACTAATATTTTTTTAAATTATCATATCTCCAAGTAACAATCGTTATTTCTCTCGAAAATTGCTTTTAAATTTTGGAAAATGTATACATATTGGTGCTCGTGTCTGTACCGGTATATTCAAAAACTTCGATATTTTAAGTAAAAAAAAGAGATGGAGAAAGACATAAGTTATTATGTCCTTCTCCAGATCTTTGAGAATTATTAATAATTCAGTGGTTAAGGCATTAACAGCTAATAGACATATACACGCCGTTTTCGCATTTACGGGGTGGAAAGGACACCGACGCGAAAACGGTTACCAAGTATACAGTACGCACGACGGCCAATTAAGCTATACAAAACCAGTTTATGCCGATCTCTCATTGTATAGGAAATCTATACAAAGCGAGGCCAAGTTATACTGGAAATGTGCAGTTTTATGTGCCGCCGTGTGTACATCATTCTGAACCACCCCAGTAGAAATTTTTCATCGGTTATTAAAAAAAAACAGCTGTTCCATACATTTTGACCGTGTAGGTATTGCACTTTTGTAGGAAACAGCTGTTTTTGTTTTCGGAATGATGTACTGAATCCGTGGTAACGGTTTTCGCGTCGGTGTCCCTTTCACCCTGTATAACTTTACCCGTAGTACTTCAAAAAACCTGTGCTGAAGAATAGAAATAAAAACTTATTGATGACATAGAATTTACTAAAAATAGTAACATTTAAGTCAAATTGGATCATCGCTAGAATGTATTCTTTTTTTAAAGCTTTTGCTTATAAATTGTACCTCTTTCTGGATTTATAAAACAATGTATTCAAATCAGTTGTTCTTTGTTTTTTACCCGACTGCCCAGGAAGGGTTATATTTTCGCGCTTATCTTATACATTTATGTTTCTTTGTTTTTTTTTTGTAAATTCCTTTATTACATCGTATGTTGCAAATGGCTGGATGGATTTCGACGATTAAGGTATCATTCGATTTGTCTCAAAAACCCAAGTGTCCTTAGATAGGTGTTTAAAAAAAACAAAACGGGGGATTTTCGGCGCTATATTGTAAGTCGTTCATATTTTTTTTCAACTTCCAAAAAAAGTACAAAAAAGTGAGCAAAACTTTACATTTGGAAGTGGATAATTTCCGCCCGCGCATCCTCTATCAAATAGAAAAAGAATCACGTAAATCAGTACAGTAATCACGGCGAAAAAGGACATGCAACATTGAATGAAGGCATGAAAAAAACGATGCTGGTAGAATACATAACCTCCTCCATTTTTAAAAAACTGTTAAAAAATATAACAAAGACGAGGAGAACAAATGCTTTCGGCTTCGTTAAGGGTCTTTTTAAACCCATTATGTGTTCACGAAGAAGAGACAAAATATCGATCGCTACTAAGAAGACAGGTTGACTGGTGAAACCTCTGTACATTATGTGTGTTTTAAGTATTGAATAAATAAGACAGTAAGTCGCTCAGTTGTGACGAAGTAGCAAGTAGGTTGTAATGACGGAAATGTCTTGCCAAGTAAGCCAAGACACAAATGAATGCTTGAAGACCCGCTGTGCTCTAAATCAAAAATCAAAAATCAAAAACAATTTTTTTTATTTCTTTGAATATGGTACAAATAGATGCTACAATATTGGTTCCAGAATATGTTGTCATAATATGGCGCACAAATATTTTTATACAAAAACAAAGCTTATATTACTACCCTATTAATAATTATCAATTAGAGAATAAAATATGAAAAATATAATAATAAAGATTGAGATTGTATTGTAGTAATAATAATAATTAATGATGATCATGTAGTTTTTCATGTGGTGGACTAAACGCTATTTTTATTTTCCTGTATTGGTCACTAACGACTTATCATCTAAGTATTCTTGAACACTGTACTTAATAGTTTTTTTCTAACAACATTCTGGACAACACCCTTTTGAACAACGACTAGGCTAAGTTAAAACATTGTTATTATAAATGGTGCCAAACATTTTGGATTTATTGTGACTTACTACACATTTCTCTCTCTTATCGTCGGAAAAATATAATATTAGCCAGGGAGCAAAATGCTAGCGGAAAATGACGAAAATGTCGTGAGGAAAGTTTTGAGTAAGAATGTGGATGGGTATAAGAGTAGAGGAAGACCAAAGAAACGGTGGATGGACTGTGTAAAGGATGATATGGCACGAAAGGAGGTGTCTGATGAGATGACGAGTAATAGATAAGTATGGAAGAAGACATGCTGCGCTGACCCCAAATTAATTGGGATAAGGGCAAGAGAATGATGATGATGATGAGCAAAATGCTAGCAGGGTAGATAGTTCATAGTGACACTGACCTACATCATCATCATCTGCCTAGCCTTTTCCCAACTATATTGGGGTCGGCTTGCAGTCTAACCGGATGCAGCTGAATACCAGTATTTTACATGGAGCGACTGCCTATCTGACCTCCACAACCCAGTTAATACTGGGTAATACGATACCCTTTGGTAAGACTGGTTGTCAGACTTTTTGGGCCACTGACTACCTAACGACTGTCAAAGATCTACAAATGACAGCCGGGACCAACGGCTTAACGTGCGTTCCGAGGCACGGAGGAAACTTGGTATGTAATGAGTGGTCACCCATCCACAGATCAACCTAGGCAAGCACGACTTAACCTAAAGATCGACCCGAGTGGCTGTTATTATTGAGCCACGAGCTCCTCTGACACTGACCTACACGTAAGCAAATATTGGAACTGCTGGAGGATATTTCAATCACGATTTCAATGAACCTCTAATAAGCTAATTAAAAAGTGAAAAGGGTTCACTAATGTTTCAACAAAACTCCGTTGACAAATGTTTAATTAACAACCAACGTTTCGTATACTATTTATTTCACAAACAACTTATTCCGCAAATGTTTTGTTTTATAAACACTCATTTTTTTCATTTGGCAAATGCTTCTCTTTAAAAACGTTTCACGTGATATTTAATCATTTATAAATATACCTACATTTTTATTTATATATTTGAATTATTTTTCTTTTTTTCTGTCATTAATCCTAAATATCATTTTATACTAAAACTAGTACTTCGCCCGCGACTTCGTTCGCAAAAATTGTGATAGCTCGGCTAATATGCATGATATCAATATAATTTATAGCCTATAGCACCCATGAGTAATGTAGCTTTCTGCCAGTGAAAGAATTTATATAATTGGATCATACGTTCTGGAGATTACCCCTACATACAAACGTACAACTAAAGGACATTGACCAAAAGTGGTACTAAAAAGTTTCATGCAACAAGATCAAAATAGAATAGTAATTACTTTCATAATTGTCCCCGTCATGGATTCGATTTTTGAATAGGGGGTTTAATTTAAAGTATGGCAGTATGAATATACCTAACGGCTGAATTACCTGATGGTTCAAAATACCTAATGGTATAATGTCGAAGTGCAAAATGCCTACGATGACATGGCACTGCCGGTTGATAAGATGGCGGGGAAGTATTGGTCATTTTGTGATGGTATATTTTTGTAATAGTAATATTTTTTAGTTAGGTAGTTTAGATCGTATTTAATTTAAAAATTCACCTAAAGTTCAAGGTCACGTTAACTATCATTATTTTGTAGTAAGCCGTAGTCGACTTAGCCCCATAAATTTTAACAAAAAAGTGACAACCTTTTTTGCAAGAGGAGCGCCCTGGCATTGGCGATGGGGTCTCTCAGACTAGACCCTTACAAACTAAAACCACACAGTGTTTTTCGGCTACCTTTGACCGGAGTGCTGGAGTACTTGCACAGTTCTTCTCTCGCCCCCGGCCAGGTTTTGGCCCACATAAACATGCGGGTCCTGTCACCTTCTGCGGCCGTACCACAGCCGCAGTTCCTCATGCGGCTTGCGCAGAGTACGGCGCACCGCCGTCCCGGACTCGTGTTTGTTCAAGTGACAAACTCTCCAAAATCTCCAGATGCCACACCCTATGGCGGTCGAAGATCGTTGTGCGCCCTCCGGTGCCAGATGCTGACGACTGAACTTTCGGTATTGTACAGAATGTCTATGCAAAGTATGGAAAACAAAATATTTCAAACTTTGCCTGAACGTTTTAGGCATTCTACATAATGCTTAAATATTCTATAGAATACCGGATTATATAGATTGCCGATAACATATAGACGAATAATTTTATTAACTTTTTGGGTTTCTACACACCTGCTTCATATTGTTGTGAACTTTTATCAAGCCTTTTCCTTATTATTCACAACCATCGTTGAGTCATGAAAATTACTAATGAATCCCTAATTAGGTACCTATTAATCCCAATAAGTCCATTATGCCTAAACAGATGTCATCAAACATTGTATAAAATATTGGAGTTGGTTGTCGTACATTACATTCCACTCACAGTGGCCTAAAAGTGAGCACGGTTACACTGGTTATCGTCACCATGAAGTTGTTTGTAACATTTGTCGCGATTGTCGCGTTTCTCGCCGCGTTGTGTTCGGCACACCCGGTTGACAGCTCGGAACCCGATCAACCAGAAGTGTCAAATTTGACACGGGTTAAGAGATATACTATATACCATCCTTGCAGGTGTACAAACGGTTTTGTTTTTCTGATGCATCGTTGCATTTCTTGTGAAAAGTAAGTACAAATTCTTTCATACATCTGTTGCACCTTATGCTGTTAAGACAATTTAAGGTTTTTTGTCTGGTGGGGTTTTTGTCTGGGTGTTGTATATATCCTAATCCCATGGTTAACTTTGGTTGCGCTTGTAGGAATTTGGCGAAATGTGGCGGCACGATTAAGGAGTCTGCTCACAACAGTGTACCATACCATGATCGATTGACAGTGATATGAAGGTGTCAGACACGGAAAGAAACATGACACGGACTACTATGACCACTAGAACGTATCAACACCCGTGTATCATACCCGTTTATAACGGTCATCATAACGGGTTTAGTACGGTCATCTTACGCGGTTAAACCTTATCTTCTTTGTATGGAAAAGTATGAGATTAGACCGTTCCATCAGCGTCGCGTGCCATGCACGGAGCGCAACGATTTTCAACTAGAATGTTTAGCTGGTGCCGATACGCTACGTGCATGCCACGCGATGGTGATGGTCGATAACGGAACGGTCTACTATGCATAGTCTCATACTTCTCAATGCAAAGATTTTTTTTTTCTGATACGCTTATAATACGGCCATGGTATGGTACGGTATAGTGGGCAGAATCCTTTATAAGTAATTCTTAGATAAACGTAATATAATAAAGTTTATAATATTAATTTCTCTTTCTGCGTCGCATTTGTTGAATTACTCTGTAATGTCATGTTGATTTGAAACGTTCGTTTTATAACGGTCACCAAATCTTATTCTAACTATGTTTTGTTTTAGGTTTATGGATCTCACGGGAGAAGATTTTTGTCCTGTTTGCTGAAGGAAATCATTTTTTTTAAAAGATAATTATGTATGTAAGTTTAACTAAAATTATTAGTATAGATTGATAATCTATAGTATAGATTATCAATGTATACTAATAATTTTAAGTTTACTGTTTGTTTTTTTCCTAAGTTTACCTCTTTATAATATTATTAGTATAGATTCTATACTAATAATATTATAAGAGGTAAAATTTGTTTGTAAGTTTGTATGTAGGGGGTAATCTTCGGAAAAACGGATCCGATTCCGAAATTTTTTTCACTGACGGGAAGCTACATTATCCCGTAGTGTCATAGGCTATATTTAAAACGTTCCTGACAGTTAATTACCGTAAATAACGGGAGCGACGCCGCGTGCAAAAGCTAAGTATATAATACACCGTGATTTTTAGTCATCTTACAAAGGCAGCCCACTTCATGTATCCAATGACTTTTAAACATTCATAAAAAAAATTGGCATTTATGAGATTTGAAAAATTCAGAAAAAAAAAAATTATTCATTATTATGACGCATGACGTAGTTGAAACACCCTGTTGCGAGCGATAATCTACTCGACTCGTGTGTTGGGTAGGTATGTTCTACCGTTTGACAAGTAAACATTATTAACAGGATGTTTCATAATTAAAATGTATTATTTATTTTTCTTTGTACCTATACCTAATCTTAATTAATGGTAATATAGAAATAATCGCGTTTAGAGGCATTTTATGTCGGATACATTTACTGGACCACCTTTGTAAGACGACTAAAACGTCACGGTGTATATGTTATCGCACAAAGAAGCCATCTGACTAAGAAGACATCTACAAAGGGACTTTATAGTTGTTGAGACTCGGACTTAAAAAGGTCAAAATCAGACAAAGTTTCTCAAATTAATATCCAGAAAACATGAAAGTATGGAAATCAAATGTTATTGATAGGATTGAATTCTGAAAATTGTAACTGAAAGATAGATAAGTCATAAAAAAGTTAACTTGTTCTAATTGTTCATGCTTCTGAAATGTAATTAGTTGTAAATGATTAATAAAACTATGTTAAGAAATCAGTTTTTCTTTGAATTAAAGTTTTTTTTGTTCGAGGTAAAAATTTTAGGTTATTGGTAATTACATATTATGTCCTCATCATCATCATCATCTGCCTAGCCTTTTCTCAACTATGTTGGAGACGGCTTCCAGTGTAACCGAATGTACCTGAATACCAGTATTTTACATGGAGCGACTGCCTATCTGACCACCACAAAACCTTGGCAAGACTGGTTGTCAGACTTTCGACCAGGTCTGTCAAAGATCTACAAATGTCAGCCGGGACCATAGGCTTTGTGCTACGAGGCACAGAGGAAACTCAAAAGTATATAATGGATGATCACCCATCCACGGACCAACCTTGGTAAGCGCAGCGTAACCTGAAGATAGACCCGTGGGATTGCAGCCACGAGCGCCTTATGTAATAGTGATCGATGTAATAAAAAATAGTAATCGTAGTCTGGAGAACTATGGCTGACTGATATCAGAATTCAGGGCTGCGGGACTGTTCGAAAAAGATACCGCGGCTCTGGAACACAAAGGGCAAAGAAGGAACGTTCATTGATTTTAGTCAGTACGAGTCTGACACTCCTTTCTACTCCGCCCAGAGCGGGAGGGGTCATTTGATGAATAACTATTCGAAAAAAAAAAAAAGATCGGAATGCAAACATATTCAAAACTACGTGATGCTCCTCTGCTTGCTCTGCTCGTTGGATTAGTGGTTAATATTTTTGCTGGCAGCAAATACATACAGGGTGTAAACGGACCCTTCACGAAGCCGTCAACCAAGCATTATGTACATCAAACTAAGTAACTCGCAAAAAATATTGCTGGGAAACGGCTATTTTGTTTTGGTGGGACAAAATCACGTTTTACGGTATAACTCAATGTAACGCACTCAAAACATTGTGCTGATGGTTGTATTGAAGAGTAAACAGGTCATGGAGATATTTAAAGTAAAGTTATAACCTTAAAAACTAGTATTGAAAAAAAAAATTGTGAAAAAGTTGGAACTTTGACCTCCAATATTTCCGTAACTAGAAGGTTCCCAGGGATGGTTCACAGCAAAAAACTGATCGCAATGATGAGGAGTACAAGTGCCTTTCGGCTTCGTTAAAGGTATTGTTACACCCATTATACCCTACCTACTGGTGTGGGCTATTTTTATAAAGTACTTGGTATGACTGCGTCGTTGTTCTAGTGGTCGCAAGCGCGACTGCTGAGCATGAGGTCCTAGGTTCGATTCCCAGGTCGAGCAAAGTGCTATTGGGTTTTGCCTACAGGAATTTCTCAGTAGCAGCCACGGAGTCTGGATTTGTGCCCGGTTGATGGCAATAGGCTCACCCCCTATTACATGGGACTTAAACATAACTGGCGAAATGTAGGTGTACTATTAGGTACGCCTCTACCTAACCCTTCGCGGATTACAGGCGTGATGTTATGTTACTTAGTGAGCCAATTTCCAGAGAAACAAATAGTCTGGAACGGTCTTGAATTTGAATAGCCTAAGTTACTTACGCAGGGTATTTTTCACTTTGCGAAATCAAGATTTATTTACGCAAGGGCAGACGTGCGGGTGCTTCTCCCAAGCATAAAAATTCACGTAATAAAACTTTCACTAGAACTTTGATAAAAACAAAAATCAGCGGTTTCAAAATATATAGCCAAAATCAATAGGATAGAAAGCATTTAGAATCCTACTATTATTATAAATGCGAAAGTTTGTGAAAATGTGTGGATGTTTGTTACTCTTTCACGCAGAAACTACTGACCGGATTTGGATGAAATTTGGCGCACAGATAGTTTATAACCTGGATTAACATATAGGACAGGATAGTACGATCCCGTGGGATAATTACCGAACTCCATACGGGTGAAGTCGCAGGCATTAGCTAGTAGAATATAAATCAATGTGAATGACCAGATTTATGAAAATGGCCGAATCAAAAGGAGGCCGATGGCCGATGTAAGGATAGTACTAGGGCGTTGTGTCATTTCTACTCACGATTTTTCCCCATCAGACAAAGATGTGAGTTTGTATAAAGGGTGTAAAAAGACCCTTAACGAAGCCGAAGGCTACTTGTTCTCCCCGTTATTGCGATCATTTTTTTGTTCTAGACCATACCTGGGAACCTACTAGTTACGGAGATATTGGGGGTCAAAGTTCCAACTTTTTCACAAGTTTTTTTTTAAATCCATTTTTCTAATGTATTTTTTTTACTTTTAACAGCTTCACGACCCCCGTATTATTCAATCCATCCATCAGCACAATGTTTTGAGTCCGTTACATTGAGTTTTACCGTAAAAGGTAATTTTTCACCCCAAAAAAAAAAGTCGTTTCCCAGCAATAATTTTTGCGTAAAGTTACTTAGTTTGATGTACAGAATGCTTGGTTGACGGCTTCGTGAAGGGTCTGTTTACACCCCGTATGTATGTAGAATCATCTCACGCGCATTGGGTGTCGCTAGGAATGATTACTTATTTAATTCCCGTTAGAGCACCAAGTAAAAATATTGATGAGTGCTCAAATGGGAATATATTTGGTGCTCTAAGCATTGGTGCACTTAAAATCGGTGCTCAAATAGGAATACTTCAATCATTCCCTCTATGTCGATTTGCGAAACAAATGACATCTGTTTTAAAAAGTTCACGCTTGACCTCGAGGTCGGTCAAAAAGTGCGTTTCACTTTTTGTTTTCAGTGTACTCGACCGACTTTTAGTTACAAATAAGTAAACTTATACTGTCACTTACGGGATATCTTCCGTGATTGCTCATTATTTTGAGCTCCCGATATCGCAATCACAATCCGTATATCCCGTAAGTGACAGTATAAGTTTAGTTGTAAACCGTGAAAGCTTAAAACAGTGTTTACAAGTAAGTACATATATAATCCCCACATTTTGACAGATTGTGATGGCAGCGGCCTACTTGGTTGCGCAATCGATTGAGTGCTTTTCACATGCCTCACTGTAACGCACGGCAAAGTTAGTACTTCACATTCCCACCTGCTAGGACAAATACCAAGGCTTCCTCACGATGTTTTCTTTCACCGTTTTGAGAGATTTAAGGAAATAAACGATATAGATCTATCTCCATACTTTATTACGTCATTTATAGCACTTCGTTCAGTCCTTATCAGACTTTCAGATTGTTTTAAGAGGATTAACTGTGTCTGACCTCCGCAACTCAAGCAGCGAGATAATCTTACCCCGTACTGTTGAAAGCGTATTCAATTATAACTGTTGTCAGATCCTCGAAGGTTGCTTGTTGTTTTGGGCAACCAATTAAAACAGCTGAAAGGAGATTTGAAAGCGGATTTGTTGATTTCAGTAACCTTAAAGGATTAAATGTGGGGTTAAAAATAGACTCCAAGAGGTCGTACTTCTTTCCGGGGCTGCGGGACTGTTCGACAGACACACCGCGGCTCTGAAATATAAAGAGCTAAGAAGGAACGTGGGTGGGTTTTAGTCAGTACAAGTCTGACACTACCTTCCGCTCCGCCCAGAGCGCATTTGATGATTTCCCACCAGAAAAAAAAACGGGTCATACTTCTTACGTACAGCAGTATTATTCTGGCCGACAGCCCTGCTACTATCTTGGTGACCAACTCATGTCTTAACAACGACATGTTTTGGAAAAAAATACTCTGTACGATCTTTTAGGTAAGTGTATTCCGACGTCGAGCACGTCGTCGCATACTACCGGGAGAGATAATGGTCTAACACATACGCATATACATAATCAGCATAACATATTGTTCCCACTGCTGCTAGAGTCCTTCTTTTTTATATACTAAACAAAGACATTCAAATATTTACCACCGATATACAATATGAAGAAAAACGTAATCCTATACTTGTTACTACTTAGTAATAAATCGGTCTGTCTAGTGTCATACGCCCGCTTGTCAGGTAGCATTGTGTGTCAAAATTTAAAATATTCGGGATCAAAACTTTTGTAAGAAAATACTCCCAATATCCACTCTATAAGACTTTTAAATCTCTTTGATACTAAATAGGCTTGCGTTTGGCCCCAACTCGCCTGATGTGAAGCGATGACGCGGCCTGGGGTGGAGCACGCTTGTCTAGAAGAAACCGATTCACTCGAACTTTGAAGAGATCAGAAATCAGAAATATTTATTTGTAAGAATGTAGTTTTACATAGTATGGCGTTATGGGTTTGTTTAAGTCCTTCACATTCTACCACAACTTATGGTGTACAGATATTCAGATGTCACTCTTGAATAAATTAAATAAGTGCACTTTTTATGATTTGTGATTTACTATAGGTCCAACATGAAATCCATGAGATCCAGATTATAATGATCGAGAAACAGAAAAGCCGGCAGTGAATTCCATAGACTGGCGGTTCGCACAATAAATGGGTGTATCTATAAGAGGAAATGGGCTATAATAAAACACGCTGACCCAGGTTTTCGAAACACATGTTTGACATAACATGACATGATGTTTTGTGCGACATGTTTTCGATTTTTTGATTTTAGAACATGATCGGTCGTAGTCAACGGTCGTGGTCAAACACAACAATTAAAAAAAAATAACAAAGATAACTTCACAGATCTATGTGGCAACCTGCACAGTGGAAGCAAAAGGGGTATATAGCGGGTGGCATTTCTGCCTAGTGCCATGTGAAAAAGACGTGACATTGTCTGTAATACAATTCGAGCCGATTCGAGGGAACATCCACATGTTGTTTACCGTTTCTCCTGTACTTTTGACCTGCCATCGACCTCTACGGGTAATTGCTATACATGCCACGCTCGGCAGACGACTGGTGATCACAGTTTATTACAATAACCAGACAGGATGACGCTACCCGTTCCATCCTCTTGTTATTACCCCTTTTTACGACCTCAGGTGGGGAGGGGGTGGCGGGGGCTTTGCCTTCAATCTGGAACTGTTTTACCTTGTTTTTATGAGTAAGTTACCTTTTATATTTGCTAAGTTTTTGATACGTAGCATGTGTCTGTGTAAGTTATAGACCGACCGCTTTAATGAGTCCTCTGCCTTGCCCCATCAAAGGCACATTAAGCCTTAGATTTCCAGCTGCTTGTTAACTTTGTATCTTTTTTATACCTATTTTTTGTAGTAAACAACGACTTATTGTCGAGCCTACGCTGTCCCCCATACTTAAGTACAAATGCTGTAACCAAGATAAAATTGTAACACCAAATGATTTGAAAAGAGTAACCATGGAGTTTCTTGCCGGTGCTTCTCCATAGGAAAGGACCAACCCGAACCGTGCACCTTTTTGTCGACGTTTTATAAGTGCCCATCTGGGCCTATGTGAAATAAAACATTTTGATTTTGATGATTTTGAAGCGTCCACAAAGTCCTAACAATATCCCACAGGTTATTTTCTTTAAAATAACCATAACCCACGAAAGTATTAGGATATTAATTGAACTAATACGTGATCAACTTTCAGAATATCCCATTTAAATTGATACCTTCGCGAGGACTCATTAAAGCGGTCGGTCTATAAATAGTACTTCTTTATTTTTGTCTCAACCGTGCACTTTTGTGACCACAAAGTGCGCGATTGAAGAGATATTGTGACAGAAGCCATAGAATTACTCCAAGATTAGACCCATAGTAATTTTTCATCGGTTATTTATAAAGATAAAGGTTTGTACTATAATAGTATTTTTTTCCGTGTTGTCTAATTTTGTTTAGAACGACTTCTTATCTGACCTCCACAAAGTTACTGGATAATACGATACCCCTTGTCACGACTGGAATAACTATGTCATGTGGTAACAATTCATTAAGTAAGTAGGTCTGACAAGATCTTCCGTAATGGAGATTTGTGTGGTTTTGGGCTACCACTATGTACACTACATAGATAAATAGGGGAATTCCATAAAAATATTAACAAATTAATTTAAAGAAGTGTACAGGCGTACAAAAATGATCATTTGAAAAGTTTTTAGCGCAGCCATGACAGTTGTGTTTGACATCACATTTGACGACTTTGACAGTTTTAAGAAGTGACGTCCTTGAGTATTTCTTTGCTTTGAGTTTGAATTGGATGTGTTTCGGAGTTTTTAGTGATTATTTTTTGTTTTGCGACCCAATTTACTACTATACAGATTAATTGATTGCTTCTCTGTTGACCCCGGCTTTGTTTTATGGTTTTTGTTTTTTTTTATTGCAGATATTACGATACACGTCAGTAAAATGTCATTGTCAAAATGACATTTTTCGAATACTGCTGATCTGATCCACCATGTTTAATTTTATGTTGTGTTGCTCTCCTCGACCAAGTTAATTTGAATCTACATTGAAACGAAGTGAAATTAAAGAAAATTAACAATAAAAAACGGTTACTGTATTATGTAGCGATATTTACATAAAGGGTGTAAAAAGACCCTTAACGAAGCCGAAAGGTACTTGTTCTCCCCATCATTGCGATCATTTTTTTGTTCTAGACCACACCTGGGAATCTTTTAGTTACGGAGATATTGGGGGTCAAAGTTCCAACTTTTTCACAAGTTTTTTTTTAAATACATGTTTTTAATGTAACATTTTTACTTAAAACACCTTCACGACCCCCGTACTATTCAATCCATCCATCAGCACAATGTTTTGAGTGAGTTACATTGAGTTTTACCGTAAAACGTAATTTTTCACCCCAAAAAAAAAATCGTTTCACAGCAAAAAAAAATTTGCGTAAAGTTACTTAGTTTGATGTGCAGAATGCCTGGTTGACGGCTTCGTGAAGGGTCCGTTTACACCCTGTATAGTGTACATAGTGTTAGCCCAGGCTTCATACATTTTAGGGAAATCTCCTTTGTACGTAAAATAAAGTTGCCTAGGCCCTGGAAACTGCCAAAATTTTCGTTTAGAAATACAAGAAAGAAAGTTTTGTTTATTGGCATTATAACAAAAAGAAGCATCTTAAAATTAAACCAAACGAAATAAACCTATAATACCAAAAGGGCCTCTGCTCAGCATAATGCCAGATGGCAACACAAGGTGCACCACCTGACGCTTTTTAAATTGCTTAAATTAAAAAAAAAGGTTTATTTGCTTACTGAAAGAAAAGAAGAAAGAAAAAATATATATTTGTCGCTGGGACATGACGTGCATAATAAATAGCAAAAAACAAAATTATAAACATACAAAGCAAAACAAATATTTACATAGTATAAAAAGTCACTCCCGCTGTTTGTACGCTTAGATCTTTTAAACTTCGTAACGGATTTGAATTCAGTTTTCAGCAATAGATAGAGTTAATCAAGAGGAATGTAAATACGGGTCGCTACTATTTTATAAATACAACACGGACGGAACAAAAAAGTTGAAAGTTTGCATGTCGTAACTGCGACATGCAGGTTACCACTCAGCATCAATGCTATCAATGTTACCTATACACGTACAGTTCCTAATTTATCCTTGCATTCGCAACCAATTTGTATACAAGGTTGTGCATATTATCTTGTTCCAAAAATCTTAAATCATCCGTCTATCTGCCTAGCCTTATCACAACTAATTTGTGATCGAATACCAATATTTTACGGAGCGAACCAGTCACCGCATAATACTTATAACCCTTGGAAAGACTTTTAGAGTCTTGAACTTCTGACTACTAGTAACAACTATCAAAGATCTACAAAGGACAGCTGAGACCAACGGTTTGCGTGACACGAAGGAAGCTTGGTATGTAATGGATGGTCCACGGAAACAACTAGCATTGCTAAACCTAGAAATCGCGCGGCTGTTATTACAAGGTATAAACGGACCCTTCATGAAGTCACCAACCGAGCATTTTGTACATCAAACTTAGTAACTATACGCAAGAATTATTGCTCGGAAACGACTTTTTTTTTAGTAAAAAATCACGTTTTACGTTAGGAGTCAATGTAACGCACTCAAAACATTGTTCTGATGGGTGCTTTGAAAAGTAAGGTACTCGTGTACGTATTTAAAGTAAAGTTATAACATTAAAAATTTGTAAAAATTTGGAACTTTAAGCCCTAATATCTCCGTAACTATGAGTTTCCCAGGTATGGTCTCCGATAATATATATTTTAACAAAACAATGATCGCAATGACAAGGAGAACAAGTTCCTTTTGGCTTCTCCCTTATAAGGCAAAGGGAATAGTTTTCCCACCATATTTTTCAGCTCATTAATTAAATAAAGTGTTCCTGGTAGGTATTCTATTGTTGTACAAAGGTTATTTAAAGACTTATCAATCACTCATTAAAAATTCAAAAAACATAAAAATAAATAAAAAAATTAAAAAAATATTTTCTACCAATAATACTTGTGCCAATTTGGAATTATTTAGCGATTCCCGGATCGTTATGCCCGTTTAAGGGTTAAGGGTAGTTTTACACCCATTATTAAGCCATGAGGCCCCCTTCCAAAAATCTCAAATCCATAACCTAATATATTAGATACCAATATACTTCAGTATTTCGGTATGTATTTTTATCGATATTAAACAGCACTTTCCCCAACATTCAAGGATCACGAACGTGCTCGTAATGCTATTGGCTCGCCTCTAAAAACATACTAAAGAAGATTTTTATAAGGGTACTCAAGTAAAACGTTATAGTATCTCATTTCCGAGAACCAACGTTTATCCTTATAAAAAGAAAATGGTCAACTATTGTTTCGAAGGACCTTTGTTTAGTTTAATTAATATTGAAGTTGATCTATACGGGGTGTTTTGCGATGAGGGAATATATCCGTCATAAAACGAAAGGAAATACCTTTATTTGGCACTCGCACGATATAAAACAAAATGTATAAAATCATCATCTGCCTAGCCTTTTCCCAACTATGTAAGGGTCGGCTTCCAGTCTAACCGAATGCAGCTGAAAACCAGTATTTTACATGGAGCGACTGCCTGTCTGACCTCTACAACCCAATTAGTACTGGGTAATACGATACCCCTTGGTAAGACTGGTTGTTAGACTTTTTGTTCCACTGACTACCTGTAGCTACTGTCAAAGATCTACAAATGTCAGCCGGGACTAACGGCTTAACGTACTTTCCGAGGCACGGAGGAAACTCAGTATGCAATGGGCGCTCACCCATCCACAGACCAACCCAGGCAAACACGGCTTAACCTAAAGATCCATCCGAGCGGCTGTTATTATTTAGCCACTAGCTCCTAAAACAAAATTAATAAAATAAAACAGATACACTGTGTTCCTCACGGCTGCGACAAATAGGCCCAGTTCAGCAAAATGCTGGTCATCTAGTGCCCGACGCTGGTTTTCAACTGGACCTGGATTAGTAAGGTTACGGATGTAAAACAGTTTTATATGTTGAGTAGTAGTGCAATACACCCTGTATATATCAACTGTACCCGATATATACAGGCTGTGGTCATATACAGGCTGTAGCTATGTAGCATGTATGTATAAAGCCTTTGAATGCTGAGATAACTAGCCATCACATATTGCGGTCTGCGGTTAGGCCGGATTCAAATGAATCAATCAGTAGATTCACTGGCTTGTAACCGCGGGGTTATTGTGTACCATCCTCACAATGGCAATTCCATCCTTTTTGACAATTAAACAACTATTGTTGCTTAATCAGCCTATAATATTCCCACTGCTGGGACTCGGGCCTCCTCTCTATGAGACGGAATGGGCTATAATCCACCACGCGGGCCCAGCAGGGTAGATGTCACATGTCTTCGAATTTTTGGTTCTAGGACTTGCCGGTTTCCTCACGATGTTTTCCTTCACCGTTTTGAGAGCAGTGGTGATGAAATAAATTACACAATGTAATGCGCCTGTCTGAGTTCAAACCCACGACTTACTGCTCGTAAGTCGAGGCTGCCACCACTGAGCCACCGCTGCTCTTGAACATTCATTGTGTTATTTACATTTTTAAACAGACGAAATTTTCAAACATATGACGCAATGGATAAGGGGTTTTGCTTCAAAATCTTCCAAATAGCAAACGCACAATCTACAGATTACAGGTACTCATGGTTTCAGTTTCAAAACCTTACCTAACAGTACATAAGAAAGTTATTCCACTACTACCAACGCAACATATACCACCTGTATATTATTTACGCTACTTCATCTACATTACGAAATACTCAAGCAAACGTTTGCTCAAGTATTTCTCATCCTACGCCCGAATTAATCGTATCTTCTATTTATATCACATTATTTTAAAAGAAGAAACGTTTCTGAGTACACGTAGCTTAACGCCGCGTTCACGACCCCAGGTGATGCGATTTACGACACGACTTGCTGCAAGCGACTAGTATAAGTGTCTGTTCTATGACGTGACTATATTAGTATTGCGGTGAATCATGGCATACTGTAAGCAATTACTTTCATCTGTTTTCTGCGCAGTTTTTGTCATACAAAAAACCGACTTCCAAAAGATGTTTGTTACTCTTTCACGCAAAAACTACTGAATGAGTTTGGATGAAATTTTGCATATACATAGTTCATAACCTGGATTAAAACACGGGATATTTTTTTATACCAGTAGTATGATCCCGTGAGACAATTATCGAACATCACGTGAGCGAAGCCGCGGACACAAGCTAGTAAAAAAATTATCACAGTCCAGTAATCTCGGCGAAATAGGGGTATACATACAGTACATAAAAGATGTTGGTAAAACACATAACCTCCTCCTTTTTTGGAAGTAGGTTTAAAAATGCGTTTCGCTCGAGTTTGTAACTCGTGGCCAAGCAGTTAGGTAAAATAAAGCTTTATCAAGATATCTCTACCCATATTTCGGGATTCGTGTATTATTTTTTTATCATTTGGTTTATTTCCGATATTTTGAGAAATCACATAGAACCATTTCGGTATTCATGTCACGCCTCTGACATTTCCTTGATATCTTTTGACGGAGGTTGGTAGGACTTTAGCCAATATATCATTATTTTAGTACCAACCATGTGGGACCAAGGTTTGACACAAAATGTTAAGTTGGATTGTTATTGGGGAATATTTAGAGGTCATTTTAAAACGATAAAAAACATGCACACCAATTTTGCTTTTTTAACACAATCTGAAGAAGGATCTTGAGGAAAATTCCGAAATCATTGCAACATATACATATCTATTTCGTTACATTAACAGGGCCCTCCTAAAGCTCGTTGGGTTGATGATATCGTAAAAATGGGAAATACCTGGATACGGGACGTACAGAACCGGGAAGTGTGGCAGAAAAAAGGGGAGCACTACACCCAGCAGTGGGTGATTCCGGGCTGATATGGTGATATTGATGAATGCTAAATTGCTAACGTATGACAGCCACTCAATTTCACACCTCACTTGCGATTGCTTGCTGAAAACCCTTCCTGATCCTACAAAAAAAACCAATTTCGGTATCGAAGCATGTGGTAGGGAAACTTGCTATTCACCACTTTATACGGTTTTTACCATATTTTATACGGACAACAACGTAGAGCATCATATCAGATTATTTGAGTAGGGCAGGATGTCAAAGGGGAGCTCCCCGCGCACACGTTTCGTTTTTGTTTTTTCACACTTGGGCCTCAAGTCTGTTATTACAATAGTGTCAATTCTATCATTGATTTCATAATTGTTGATTTTAACAAGTTTGGTAATCTACGAATATAATGGCGTCGTTACTTTCCAATGGTCAACCACTGACACTCCATTGAAAGAAATGGCATAGAATGGTAATCTCATACATAATGACAAATTAAATGATTGCTTATAACACTAATTATTAATATGTAAAAATATATACAAATGAAATCTGGCACGAATAAATGTTCAAGTTTTTCGAAAATCATTTCTACTAACGGGTATTATAATAATGGCAATACGACAATGTCATAATAACACAATTCTATTACGAGACCATTGACCGACCAATGATCGACCATTATGAATTTAGCAGATTACGAACTTTTAGCAAAATGACAATGGGATCGTGTTGGAATGACGAATTTATGAAAAATAGCAGACTTGGGCCCCTGGACTACTGGTGGAGCCTACTAGTGTTAGTTCAATTTTCTGATCCCTCAGACGCAACGAACCATCTGTACTTTTATCGCCATATTCAATTAACATACACATTGTGGTTCAAAATCCCATTTGAAAAGAAATAGCTGGAATATTAATAATAATCCCGCATGCATATTCATGGGAAATTAGCTCTGGGACCTCGATCAGGAATTCCGGAGCGGTTTCGGTCGCGACCGGGGGAGATAGGTATGTGTATGTACAGTCGCGAGCACTTACATATATAGGGTGACTGGTGATTAGTGATCGATACTTAAACACATGATTGTACTCATGATAACAAACAAGTTTCCCACAGAAACATTTTTTATACTCATTCACTTTTATCACAATAAAACTTACGGAGCGGGCTGGCGAGCCGCGCGGGTGCTCTGCTTACCCTCTGTTGCACGGTACGATAGTAATGACAGAACAGCGTCACGCGGCTAACAGCTGATAGGTCAAAGAAACGCGCGCGCGGGTTTCATACTTCTGTTGTGTTATTGTGATAAAAGTGAATGAATATAAAAACAAAAAATCTTTGGGAAAGTTGTTTGTTATCCTGAGTACAATCACGTGTTTAAGTATCGGTCACTAATTACCAGTCACCCTATGTGTAGTGATGAATGAGGGCATTACGAATAATGCCCAATTAATCACTTTTTTCCTATAACATACACACGTACTTTTCAAAGTGTTTTTTTCCTACTGTATTGATTGTAATTTTATCTTGTTGCGGACATAATATTTTGAAAGCTATACTTTTATTATAAAGTAGGTCTTATCTCACAGTTCCAATCGATTTGTCACCAGAAAATCTCTTCAAAATTTGGCTCAATACATATTTGAGCTTGTGGCTGTACGACCGGACAGCAGGAATGCAATCGAACCGGACGGTTAGAAATACAAACATCCGCCGTCCGGAAATCGGATATAGAATTTCTGATGAGTTTCGGTTTTACGGGAGAGACTGCCGTTTTTACGAGTTTCATCGACCGAAGAAAATCTATACAAAGTTAAGTTTATTCTTCCAATCCGATTTCCGGAAACAAGGTGTTGTTTCTGTACTTACGTATAACAATATTTGAGTAAGAAGTTTTAATAGAATTCCTCAGCAATATCTGTGGAAAGAGACTTGAACTTTGTAACAGGATTATTTTACAATACTTTGTTTTTTTTCAGGATTCCTTTATAAGAGCGAAAATTTCTCGGTTTCTGTTTTTATTCATCTACTAGCCATTTGCCTGACAGGATGTCCTATTGGTAAAAATGACAACTTCCATACAAACTTTCATCCCTTATAGGGATTAAAATCCCTGCCATGGATGAATTTTAGACAATTTATTTTTGCTCAATTTCGTTATTTATGGAACTCTCGTGTGTTAGCCTCTTTATTGGTCAAACAATCAGCATTGCCATCGAACGTGGCTCTGGGCTCTTTTCCCGTTGACAGCGATGCGGATGAATTTGTTGATGCACGCTGCAGTTATTTTTACATTTTAATCCTTGTACATATTTTTATTATAAGTCTATTTATACGTTATTAATATTGTGCATATACATCATCATCATCTTCCTGCCCTTGTCCCATTCCAATTGGGGTCGGCGCAACACGTTTTCTTCTTCCATTCTCCCCTGTCAGACGTTACACACAACGCATCCATCTTTTCTTTGGCCTTCCTTTTCCTCTCTATCCATCAACATTCATATCCATCATTCTTTTAGTCACATCCCTCGTCATTACATGACCATACAAAGACAAACGACTTCCTTTAAATTTTTCTGTGACAAGCGGCCCTTTCAAACTTCCTCTAATATACTCATTCCTTACTTTATCCATTCTTGTCACGCTACACATACATCTCAACATAGATAATTATAATATAAAAATAAATGAAACTACTACTTTTGTTTCTAATTTTTGTTCTACTAACCAACCATGTACGCAACACCACACTGCGCTCCAAAACACAAATTACTGACGTTGCTCAAAAAGCCGCTATGCTGAAGTGGGACTGGACTGGCCACGTCTGCTGCATGCTCAATGAGCTGTGGGCCAAAATAACCACTTTCTGGAGCCCTGAAACAGCCAGAAGGCCTCGTGGTAGACTTCGTAAAAGATGGCGGGACGAGCTGGAGAAAACCAAAGACCAGTGGCCCATATTAGCCCTGGATTGAAACAACTGCAAGTTATAGGGAGAGGCCTTTGCCCAACAGTGGGATGACACAGGCTAACAGTATCAGTAGCAGTACTACTTTTGTGTGAAAATGCATGCTTGTAGACCCAGCAGTTTGGGCTCTCAGTCATCTGTCAGTCAGTGAATTTAAGAATAGATAAACGACCTATCCTTTATCCAACAATGGACAAAAATAGGCGACATATAGCTGAGATATCTGCTAGCCTATTTTTGTCGTCATCCAGATAAACAGGTCAATATGTAATAAACGTCAGCAACCCACCGTCTACCCTAGACATATAGCCTGTCTCGTCCGTATATACCATCTTACTCACACAATATCCACGAAAAAATAACGTAAGAAAAACAATGTGTGTACACATTTGTTATCACTGTTTTTCTATCTACAAGAAAACACGACATTACTAATAGGTGTTATAATAGTCGACCTTGTATTTGTTTTCCACTTTAAACGACAATTCCCAGTCAATTCACACTTTTCTAATGTAGAAACTATTTGTCACATATACAAGGTGTAACCAGACCCTTCACGAAGCCGTCAACCAAGCATTCTGTACATCAAACTAAGTAACTCTACGCAAAAATTATTGCTGGGAAACGACTTTTTTTTTTGGGATGAAAAATTACGTTTAACAGTAAAACTCAATGTAACGCACTTAAAACTTAGTGCTGATGGATGCTTTGAATAGTAAACGGGTCATGGAGTTAATTAAAGTGTGTACATAAATAGTAAAATAAATAAATAAAATTAAAACCTTAAAAGTGGTATTTAAAAAAAACTTGTGAAAAAATTGGAACTTTGACCTCCAATATCTCCGTAACTAGAAGGTTCCCAGGTATGGTTCAGAACTAAAAATGATCGCAATGACGGGGAGAACAAGTGCCTTTCGGCTTCGTTAAAGGGTCTTTTTACACCCTTTATGTGGCTGATAAGATTAGTTCGTTAGAAACCTCCTCTTTTTCTTGAAATCGGCTAAAAACTCACCTTGTCGTGTTATGGCATTTTCAAGTGACATTAACGTTACCGCTGACAAAACAATTACGAAGGCGATTATACTTATCATATTTTATGCAAAGTCTCTACGGAGTTTCAATAGAAAAAGTTTGGTTATAATCCCAAAGGGCTCAAGTTGCGGCGTGCAAATAAAAACTCAACAGACACAATTCTGTACTCGCTAAAACGTATCTATAAGCTTTAATCCCGAACAAAATCGAGCAAAAATACGACTCCTAAATAACTAAGCCTACGTGAGAAGAATTAATACTAAGCCAACCTTATTTATGTGCTTTTTCCTTGACAAATAATCCTGTACTGCCGCTCCTGTAGTCGCTAGCTACTGCTTCATGAGGTCGTGGTTTCGATTCCCTGTTCGGGCGTGTTGTTATTCCGCCAAGAATTTCTATTAGTTGGAACTCTGAGTGTGGGTTTGTGTTCCATTGATGGCAATAGGTGCCCCCTTTTTTAATGGGACAAAACTTAAACATAACTGGCGAAATATGGGTGTAATATAGACATATTTCTGCCTAACCTTACGAGGAATAAATAACGATACATCATCTGCCTAGTCTTTTTCCAACTATGTTGGGGTCGGCTTCCAGTCTAACGCGATGCAGCTGAACAGCAGCATTTTATATAGAGCATTCAATGGAGAGACTGCCTATCTGACCTCCACAACCCAGTTGGTACTGGGTAATAAGATTCTCCTTGGTAAGACTGGTTATCACACTTTCGGGCCACCGAATACCTGGATCGACTCTCAAATATCTACAAATGATAACCGTGTTCCGACGCACGAAAGAACTTCGGAATGTAATGGATGGTAACCCATTCACAGACGAAACCGTCGAACCTTGAACATCGACACGTGCGGCCGTTATTATTTAGCCACGAGGTCCTCCTCTTACTTAAGTATTAATGACGATAAATTCGAGGTGAAAAAAATACAATTTTCGCCTCGTTTCATCTATTTTGTACTAAGATTTTCTCGTCTATTTATCCAAGCCTATGATTTAGAGTAGATTGATCATAAACATCAACATGAGGAGCTCGTGGCTAAATAATAACAGCCGCTCGGGTTGATCTTTAGGTTAAACGGTGCTTGCCTAGTTCGGTCTGTGGATAGGTGACCCATTACATACCGAGTTTCTTCCGTGTCTCGGAAAGCACGATAAGCCGTTGGTCCCGGGCGTCATTTGTAGATCTTTGACAGTCGTTAGGTAGTCAGTGGCCCAATAGGTCTGACAACCAGTTTTACCAAGGGGTATCGTATTACTTAGTACTAACTGGGTTGTGGAGGTCAGATAGGCAGTCGCTCCATGTAAAATACTGGTATTCAGCTGCATCCGGTTAGACTGGAAGCCGACCCCAATATAGTTGGGAAAAGGCTAGGCAGATGATGATCATAAACATCCCAGTAGATCAAATAGGCCCCAGAGATTATCATAATCGTCTCTTTTCCTATATTATTTGGCCCTGAAGAATATGTCTACGCGTTTACGAGTGAATATTAGAACGGGTTACCGAAATATATACCGACATACAACGTGGCAACGCCGCCAGTCTCTTGGGCACATCAGCTGACAGCGTTGAGGAGTTTTTTGATGCCTTTTTGTAGTTTATTGTGAGTTTAGTTATTTTAGGTTATTAATTAGTATTGAATTGTAATACTGAATATTGTCCGTTTTTTAATTAAGTGACTGAAAGTCTGCCAGCCAGACTAACTACGGGGTATCGTATTACCCAGTACTAACTGGGTTGTGGAGGTCGAATAGACGGTCACTCCATGTAGAATACTGGTATTCAGCTGCATCCGGTTACACTGGAAGCCGACCGCAATATAGTTGGGAATAGGCAGGTGATGATGATAAACTGTAGGACTTCGGCTTGCAAGTAGATAATGCCTTGTCGTATTAAGTCCGCCTATGTACAACTCCATGAAGTTTAAATACATAAATTATGAGCAAAAAGCTTCTCCATAGAGGTCTACGCCTTGGAATGAGCAACTACAGTACTTTCACAAGTTATTATGCCTTGTGTCTGTGACTGTAGCTTCGCTCTTTGTTTTTTTGTGACATTCAAAAGTGCCTGTAATGGTCTAATTGAAATAAATGCTTTGAGTTTGAGTTTGAGTTTTGTGTTGAAAACCAAAATGTAAATTATTTCAACAAATGACGCCATTCCTCGCGTGAATCAAGCTATCGTTCGTTTTACATATTACGCAAGCATTACCTCATAATTATCGACAAAGCACCATCGAGTTCATGTATTTCAGCGAAAACTGCTTCGGTGTCTGATTCACATTTGCATTTTTTGTTTCGAGAGGAAAAATATTTGCACAAATTTATTTATTTATTTAAATGTGAAATCAGGCAAATATAAACGTAATTACAGGCAAATTACAGGTATGTGACATTGACAACGCAGGAAAAATTCCGAGAATTAGTTACTGAATTAGGTAGTAACCTAATGTGGTTTTTCCTTAAGATAATAAACTGGTATAAATGTGACTTTGGAATCTCATTTCATCGTATTCCTCTCATAGCAGTCGAGTAGAGAAAACCTGAAGTCAACATGAAGCTCTTCATCCTGGTCGCTGTTGTCACGTTACTGGGCGCGTTGTGCTCGGCGCATCCGGTTGACAGCTGAGCAACCGAGCAACCACACCCTTCGAAAGCTCTACGGTTCAAACGGCTCGCGCTCCCTGCTGGTACATGTCCCGGAGGTACCTTCAGAGTCGGCCCTAGCTGCGGTAAGTAGGAATAATTTATAAGCTGCGATAAAAGTGAATGACTATAAAAAAAAAAATCTTTGGGAAAGTTGTTTGTTATCATGATTGTACTCATGATAACAAACAACTTTCCCAAAGATTTTTTTCCACGTGTTTAAGTATCGGTCACTATTTACCAGTCACCCTATATTCTTACTACTATTATAAACACGAAAGTTTGTGAGTATTTGTGACTCTCTCACACACAAACTACAGATATTCAATAACCTGGATTAACCCATAGAATACTTTTATCCCGGTAGTTCGATCCCGGGGGACATTTTCGAACTCCACGCGAGCCGCGGGCATAAGCTAGTTATAAGATAAAAGATCCCTTTTAGTCATTTGAGTAGGCTCAAACATTAGCATGTTTTATATCATACATTATTTTGTTACAGTGAGGAATGATGACCTACGTTCGAATAGGAGAGAGGACGCACAGACGACTGAAGATTAATACTAACTGCACACGAATTTCAACTTGTGCTCCATATCAAGCCTGCAAATAAAACTTATTTCAATGTAGTTTTTTTTTTCGCTCTCATCCTTATACAGAGTGTAAACGGACCCACCACGAAACCGTTAACCAAGCATTCTGTACATCAAACTAAGTAACCCTACACAAAAATTAGTGATGGAAAACGACTTTTTTTTTGGGGTGAAAAATAACCTTTTACGGTAAAACTCAATGTAACGCGATTCAAAACATTGTGCTAATGGATGCATTGAATAGTAAACGGGTCATGGAGGTATTTAAAGTAAAGTTATAACTTAAAAAGTTGTATTTAAAAAAAACTTGTAAAAAAATTGGAACTTTGACAGCCGTAAAAAATGTGTCTCTCCTATTTCTAAAGTAAAAGGAGGAACATTCTGAAAAAAAATAAGTTTGTAGAACGAAAAAAATAGTTTTCAACGAAAAATTGGTTTGAATAAGCTTTGTTATTTAGTTTATGGGACTTTTTCGTCAGTTTTTTATAGTATGTGAGTAACTTTGTTTTTCACACACTATAAAAAACAAATTTAGTTTTGGAACTGAGTGAATATTTACATATGCATGAATGGGCGTTAAAAATATTGTTATTATATTGTTTCGTGCTACAAAACCCTGTGTGTGAAAGTCCGTACTCGCACATGGCCGCTTTTTTTACGTTCGTTTTAAATCCCAGTACACCTACGAAAATTTTCAGAGCGATTTAACATAACGTGAAACGGAATAAAGTTAGATTCATCGTAAAACTAACTTTTAAAATGTCATTACATCAATTAAAGTCGCAGTTGAAACTAAACTCAGTGCGATACACATAAGATTTAAATTCCAAAACAGCTGTTTCCTTTTCAAAGTTTGCTAAAGGTAAACCTTTTTCTGAAAGTCGTGCAACAGCGGGTACGGCTTTGTAAGTAATTCGTATTCACGTCAAAACGCGGCCGAGTTCCGTACTCATACATTTTTAATATAATCCGCCAACGGAAGGGTTATTTCGGGATAATTGTTTTTGTAACACCCTGTTTACTAACATCCGGGCTTCTTTAAGTTCATTCGTTGTTTTGTCAAGTGATTTACAATTAAACATAGTCTCTAAACATATTCTGGATCGTGGTTGGCCGTAGCGAGGAAAACCTGTTCAGGTGAGACTTTAAACAAGCTTTTAAATGCTTTTAAATTCAGGGTGTAAACACACCCTTCACGAGGCCGTTAACCAAGCATTCTGTAAATCAAACTAAGTAACCCTATACAAAAATTATTGCTGGGAAACGTTTTTTTTTTGGGTGAAAAATAACCTTTTACGGTAAAACTCAATGTAACGCATTCAAAACTTTGTCATTATGGATGCATTTTTTTTTTTTTTACGGATGGGAAATCATCAAATGACTTCTCCCGCTCTGGGTGGAGTGGGAGGGAGTGTCAGACTCTTACTGACTAAAACCCATCCATGTTCCTTCATTGCCCTTTGTGTTCCAGGGCCACGGTATCTCTTTCGAACAGTCCCGCAGCCCCGGCAGGCATCGGCCCTTGCGGGCCCCTTCCTAGTTGCTGACATCTCTTTGAGGCGCGCGTGGAACACGAACGCGCCGTCGACACGGCCTGTCGTCATAAGACGGACGCACGGTGAGTTAACCCATTACTCACCGTCCACAGGCCCGCGCCTACGGTGGCCGGGAGCCACCACGTGGCCCCCGACGCCCGGTGCGTCGCCCGCGGCGGCTGGGACGTGAGATTCTCTCCCTCTCACATCCCGCCACCTCCTTCGCTAGCATGACTGCTTCGCAGAAGGAGGTGACGGCTTCCCATTCCCTCTCGCATTGAATAGTAAATGGGCCATGGAGGTATTTAAAGTAAAGATATAACCTTAAAAAATTGTATTAAAAAAAACTTGTAACTTTGACCCCCAGGTCAAAATAGTAAGTACCTCCGTAACTAGAAGGTTCCCAGGTATGGTCTAGAACAAAAAAATGATCGCAATAGCGGGGAGAACAAGTGCCTTTCGGCTTCGTTAAGGGTCTATTTACACCCTTTATAGGTCGTCATTAGTTTTTTTTTGTTTTCTTTCAGCAAAACTTTTTATTGATACCCATATCATGGGAGTGCATAAAAATGAAAACTCCGCCATCTTTGGGAATATTGGATTTAAAATGACGTCACTCGTCGTACTCTGAAGATGCTCAACGCCCTTTTGACTGCTAACCCTGAATATGATGTGTTTGCGGATGAATGGAGTCAAGTAATGCGTATAATATGACTGATGTTCTGTGAGAGAAAGTGTGCAAGAGTGTCCACTGTTCCGTGTTAGTTTTAATGTAACCAATTTAATGTTGTCTTCTTGATGTTTTAGCTTTGTTTTCTTTTCTGTTTCTATGTTAATTATTGTCATTGCTGTTATACCGTTTTCCTTTACTTCCTTACTAATATTATAAATGCGAAAGTAAGTTTGTTTATTTGTTACCTTTTCACGCCTAAACCATTAAACCGACCATCCATGAAATTTAGCATATACGTTGTCAGGTGTATAGAAACGGACATAGGGTACCTTATATCCCGAAAAAAAGTACTGTTCCCGAGGAAAACAACAATAACGTTCTTATGATAATAGATGGCGCCGTGTCTTTCGAAACATGATTGAACCATATTATTATAGAAGAAACTTTAGTAGTGTGTTAAGAGTTTAATTCACAAATTTTAAATTGACGCGAGCGAAGCCGCGGGCAAAAGCTAGTTAACTATAAATAAATAGACATTGACTTTTTTTTTTGACGTTTCTTTGATTTATTAATTAATTAAACAAACTTTTCAGGATACGTTTTGAATGTATACGGGACTGATTTTAAAAAGAATTTGTTGATTGGTTTAGGCAAAACTCAGTGCTTCTTTTGACCAATCACGTGATGAAGTTTTCAATAGCCAGGTTATATGTTGAGATAGGAATAAGTTTCGGCAGCCGGGAGCTAAATATAGGTGACCCTCTTTCGGGAGCTACGGAAAGGTAACGAGGGCACTGACTATCGGGTTGAGTGAGGGTAATTAATAGCTCCATGTTTTTCATAGTTTCGTTGAGCGTAAATAGATAGGGTGGGATACTGTTGTAATCTTCGATCACCATGTATAACGTCACCAGAACTACATCATCGTCTCATCATCATCTGGCTGCCCTTGTCCCATTTCACTTAGGAACGGACGGTGCAACACGTTTTCTTCTTCCATTCTCCCCTGTCAGACCTCACGTTCTCTTTCACTATCATTCCTTCCTCTCCCTCTCCATCCATCAACATTCATATCCATCACTCTTTAAGTCACATGCGTTTCATCCCTCCTCATCACCAGCCGAAACCAAGACAGACGACTCCCACTTCGACGAGACATGATGACTCTAAATTATTACCTAAATGAGGTTCTCTAGTTATTTGTTCAGTTGGGATTAGATTTGAGAATTCTAAATTTAGTTTAGTTATAGTTTTAAATGTAGTTTAGTTTATAAAATTAAGTAATTTAAGTAGTAAAATGTACTATTTATGCACATAGGTATATGCTCTTATGCAAATTTCGCAATCGAAATATGGTTTGCTGTAAGAAAACCCATCCAATTCTGGGTTAAGCTCGCCTTTGTACATAAGCTATATTATTGCAATTTGTACGTATATTTTTATTTTATTTTGCGTGCAATAAAGAATAAGAATAGGTTTTGCTCGCGACTTCGCCCTGGCCCTGCAGTCTCGACATTAGATAACGACAAAGTCGGTCGTTAAGTGTAATCGATGTCAAATTTCTTTAATACATTTTCAACCTTAAGCTTTGGAAATAAAGTCGAAAATCTATTAAAGGAATTTGACAACGATACGACTAAGCGACCGATTTTTGTAGCTATCTAATGTCGAGACTGCAGGGCCTGGTTATGTACGAAAAATAACCTACGGGACGTTTTAAATGTAACCTATGACATTCGAGAATAAAGTAGCTTCCCGTAACTGAAAAAAAAATCGATATTGGATCAGTAATTCCGAAGATTACTCCTACATACAAACTGATACTGATACTGTTAGCCTGCGACATCCCACTACTGGGCAAAGGCCACTCCTCATGACTTCCAGTTGTTTCGATCCAGGGCTAATGTGGGCCACTGGTCGTTGGTTTTGTCCAGCTCGTCACACCATCTTCTACGAGTTCTGCCGCGACGCCTTCTGGCTGTGTCGGGGCTCCAGAAAGTGGTTATTTTGGACAACAGCTCATTGGACATGCGGCAGACGTGGCCAGTCCAGTCCCACTTTAGCTTAGCGGCTTTTGAGCAACGTCAGTAATTTGTCAACGTACAAACTTACAAATAAATTTTAAATACTAGTACCTCTTTATAATATTAGTACAAATTCATTTAGGACATCTAAATGAATACTAAATAGCATGATGTTGTACCTGGTGGTACTAAAAACGGCCCTATTAAACGATTTGGTGCCTATTTTTATACGCAACCTATTTCCATCGTTTACGTAAACGTTTATTTATTTTAACAGCTTGTTTGCACTCTAATACCGTTCGGCCATGTTTGGCAGATAATTGAGCTTGCTATTGTCAAGAGTAATTGAGAAGTATTGTTATTTGAAAATATTGATTACTTAATACTGGAATGCTGGACCAAAAATTAAATTTAAAATTTAAAAAACCCACAACGAAAAAATAAAACATGAAAGATAAATACTCACTTTCATCCCCCATATCTAGTAAATGGCTGCACCGATTTTGATAAAACATGTCTAATTTTAATATACACATCCTGCGCTTTCATTTGATACTCCACTTGACTATATTTAAAAATATTCGATTTTTCATACCCACTTTCATCCCCCATATCTAGTAAATAGCTGCACCGATTTTGATAAAACGTATCTAAGAACCATTGCCAAGAAACTAACTTTCAAATTAAAAAAACTGCATCCAAATCGGTTCACTCGTTTAAGAGCTACGGTGCCAGAGACAGACACACACACACATTGCGGTCAAAGTTATAACGCCCCTCTTTTTTCGTCGTGGGTTAAAAAGAGCTGGACTGATTTAGAAAACCATTTCTGGATATGCTCCAAAATCTAGCAGTAAGTTGTGACCAAACTTAAAGGCATTAGAAAAAACCAAAACTGAACACAGGAGATATGATGACGCAATGCCCAGGTCGTGTGCCCGCATGCTAATGAGAACCTCTAGTGCAAAGCCCGGACCCACCCGCCTTTTCCCGCGGTGAATAGTTCCCGGGATCCCGGGACCTGCAAAGTGTGTTTGCTCTCATCCCCAGAGGGTGCACAGCCCTACTTAACGTGTTCGTATTTCATTGTGACGATTTATGTCGGTAATCTTGAAAGCCTCTCGGGGCTTCTCTCATTTTGAAATATATGAATAATTTTATGAATGAAAGAGTGTGGGACATGGAATATATTTTGTTTGAGCTATGTGTGTATGACCTATTAAATAAATCTAGTGGAAAATAAGTTTGGGAACGTTCAGGGCGCTTTGAGCAAATTAAACGACCATACTATGTCTTTTTTTTAGGATGGGAAGTCATCAAAGGACCCCTCCTACTCTTGGCGGAGTAGAAGGGAGTGTCAGACTTGTTTTGACTAAAACCCATCCATGTTCCTTCTTTGCCCCTTGTGTTCCAGGGCTGCGGTATCTCTTTCGAACAGTCCCGCAGCCCCGGCAGGCATCGGCCCTTGCGGACCCCTTGTTGCTGACATCTCTTTGAACCATGCTATGTATGTGGGTAAGTAAAAAAGAACTATTTTCAGCTGGGTAATTTACTAACGGACTGCCTCGTTGATCTAGTGGCGGCAAGCGCGACTGCTGAGCAAGAGGTCCTGGGTTCGATTCCCGGGTCGAGCAAAGTGTCAAAGGGTTTTTCTATCAAGAATTTCTCAGTACCTGCCACGGAGTCTGGATTTGTACCCGGTTGATGGCAGTAGGCTCCCCCCCTATTACATGGGACTTGAACATAACAGGCGAAATGTGGGTGTACTATTAGTACACCTCTGCCTAACTCTTCGGGGATTACAGGCGTGATGTTATGTGTGTTACTAACTAGTTTTCCGAAGCAATGTCATTTTATAGGCTAAAATGACGAACTTCCTTCCCCATTCATCCCCTAATTTAACCCCTTTAGGGGTCGAATTTCCTGAAATCCTTTCTTGGCGCTCACTTTTGGTGTTTAAGAAACACTTATGCAAAATATCACGCTTCTAGACCAGTCCTGTCCAACATACGGATCCCGGGTCACCTACCGGCCCGCATAGGTCTTTCATCCTGCCCGCGAGCTATTTAAAACTTTGTAAGGAATCAATAAATACTGAGCGAACAACGACCGTCAAAGATCTATAAATGACACCCGGGACCAACGGCGTAGCGTGCTTTCCGAGGCACGGAGGAAACTCCGTATGTCACCCATCCACAGACCAACCTAGACAAGCACGGCTTAACCTAAAGATTGACCCGAGCGGCTGTTATTATTTAGCCACGGGGTCCTCCTAGTCCGACGAAGCTTGTAATACTTAAATTTAGAGGTCACTTTGCATTTCTTTTGGCCCGCTACGGTTCCAAAAATACTAAACTTGGCCTTCCATAAAATTATGTTGAACACCCCTGTTCTAGACCCAGTGGTTCACGCCGTGCATGGTCTGCTAATGGATGAATGACTTCAACATTTTACCTTGACGTATTTCTCTGGTATTCATAATTAACAAAATATAGGGTGACTGGTAATTACTGACCGATACTTAAACACGTGATTGTACTCATGATAATAAAAACTTTCCCAAAGAAACATTTTTTGCGCCTATGACCTATCAGCTGTTAGCCGCATGACGCCGTTCTGTCTCATTACTATCGTACCGTGCAAAGTTTTTTGTTATCATGAGTACAATCACGTGTTTAAGTATCGACCACTAATTACCAGCCACCGTATATAAACAAAGTGAAAAAAAAATTACAAATATCAAAAAGAGAAAAGAACCACAAGGCGTCAAAAAATTCATCCACTTTGCTGTCAACGGGAAAAGTGCCCAGAAGGCTGGCAGCATTTTATTATTCGTAGATAAGTAATTCTTAATATAACCGTCTATTTACTTTATAACTGGCGACCTGTTGCCTAGTCCTCCATGCCAAACTAGTAGGCATTGACGTAAGTTAGGAGGAGGGGTACGAAAGCAAACTGTCGCAGTGTCTGTGTGTTATCAGTAGAGACCGGATAACATGCAACTTAAAATCGTTGGAATATGCATCATAAATGCACTAAATTATACAACAAAAGTGCCAAAATATGCAACATAAAATTTAAATAAGTACAAAAAAATAAAGTTCTTTTTTCAAATTTACTACATTTTCAACCTCGGTTTTCAAGAAAAAAAAAATGCATTATAAAGGGTGTAAATAGACCCTTAACGAAGCCGAAAGGTACTTATTCTCCCCGTCATTGCGATCACTTTTTTGTTCTAGACCATACCTGGGAACCTTCTAGTTACGGAGATATTGGGTGTCAAAGTTCCAACTTTTTCACAAGTTTTTTTTTAAATACGTGATTTTAATGTAAGATTTTTACTTTAAATACCTCCACGACCCTCGTACTATTCAACCGGTCAATCAGCACAATGTTTTAAGTACGCAACATGGAGTCCTACAGTAAAACGTGATTTTTTACCCCAAAAAAAAAGTCGTTTCCCAGCAATAATTTTTGCGTAAAGTTACTTGGTTTGATGCACAGAATCGAATCGAATTGCTTGGTTGAAGGCTTGGTGAAGGGTCTGTTTACACCCTGTATTTTTTTCCTGAAAACCGAGTTCTGTACCATTGGGGATTTTATTAATTAAAATAATTTTAAATGTAAATGCAAACACAAAATATGCATTCGCATATAACCCGGTCTCTAGTTATCAGTACTTATAAAAGAGGTTGCCCCTAAATAAAGAGGCTTTGAAGGACAACGGGAAGTCTACCCTTACTGCCTAAGTAAACCCGCATTACGAAAAATAACTCTCAAAGGAAGTGGTTCTTGTATTCGTTTATTTTAATCAAAGACATTTAAATATAGGCTTACGATAAAAGAGACAAAGAGAGCATTATCGTAATCCAATTGCTGTAACCAACGGGTTAGTATCGATAAAAGTTTAACGTGTTTAACTTAGCAATTACGTTATTTTGCTATATCGCCTCAATGAGATAGTTTTTCTACGATAAAATCATACTATTCCACCCCATTTAATTACTTGTTATTGTATTTAACAGACACAAATGTATCACTGACTATATGTATAACTAATAAAAAATCATAGTTTATATTTAGTCTATAGAATTTTTTTAATGCTATTTTTGCTTGAAAAAGGTGGCGAAATGATCTAGACAAGCATCACGAAGGCTGGTTCGACGTGGCGCAGAAGACGAGTACCTTTAAGGATATGGGGGAGTCATTTGCCTAGCAGTGGGATACGAGGAAATTGAAAAAAAAATGCTATTTTTGTTTTATATTGTGTGCAGTTGCCGTTGGTCCGGTTTTCATTTGTAGATCTTTGACAGCCGTTACAGCAAGTCAATGGCCCGAAAGTCTGACAACCAGTCTTACCAAGGGGTATCGTATTACCCAGTACTAACTGGGTTGTGGAGGTCAGATAGGCAGTCGCTCCATGTAAAATACTGGTATTCAGCTGCATCCGCTTAGACAGGAAGCCGACCCCGACATAGTTGGAAAAAGGCTAGGCAGATGATGATTGTGTGCAATTGTGGCATTTGCCAAGTAAATGTATGTTCCTCCTTTCTTTCATTCTGTCTATTAACTCTGTTTGGCTTTAGTATACAACCTGTATATCGGTCAGTTTTTAGGGACTGACAAAAATAACCCGGCCGGCACTTCATTCACGCTACAGGCCCCATGAAAAGCCCGGGCTGAAAGTGTTTCTTTTATTATTAGTATATATTTTCCCCAGGGACGCTCGTAACTTTAAGAATTTCGGTGCAAATTCGCCGGGTGAAGTTTTCTTTGTGCCTGTTTAGAGCATTTTGTATGAGACAGGTTGATGTGTTGATGTTACAGTAAAGTGTAGCAATTGGTAATTTAATTGAAACTTAAACATTTAGAAGGAATTTAGGTCAAATACTATTAGTAATATAATCTACTAACTATAATTTCACGATTTTGTTCGAACACGGTATTAATTAAAAAAAAAAACAGCAATTAAACTTACCTATATAGTCCTTTATCCATTTAAATAAGTCTTCGCTCGTTTCTAAGTTTTCCCATTAATAACTTTTTAATAACACTGACTTTCATTTTACAGGACCGACTGCAGAACAAATCACAGACAACTTTGACATGAAAAAACGGGCACATTAAAATAACTAAACTTCCTCACAATCCACAAAGTCTTCCACAATATACTAGCCGTTTCATATTAAAACATAAATATGTTACATGTTCATTCAAAATATTACTTCGTACATAAATAAAGGACGAGGCATCGCTCTGGACACGAGCGCCTGCCGCAAACGTCCGAGCAATACTGAATGAACGCACACCAACGTTGAATTGCAGAATCTAGGCAGGCGCTCTCACGGGCTAACTTATGATCGTTATCCACTAAGACGTAACGTTGATGTAATAAAAATATAAAAAGAACTCGAATTACTTTCGTTTTATCTTTTTATTCAATGTTGAGAGGCAAAGGGAGTCACATTTAAGCATTAAGTACACGTCATTACTTAAGTGTAGTAGCTACTTCTTTCTTTGTAGGTATTACATTATCATAAATAAAACGTTTATGAAGATAAAAACGTCATCATTGATTCAAAAAGTATAGTTGGAATCGCAAATATTGATCGACATTTCGTCGAATTTCAATATACCCTGACATTCAGTTAATTGCACGTGGGAACATTGGCAACTGTTCATTGCGACAATACTTATACCTATAATATAATAGTTACCTATATAATTAGTTTATTTCATTTTATTTGTATATATGTGTATTAGTATGTGCCTTTTTATATATATCAATTTATGTTAACAAAATGGTTTTTTTTTCTTATTTATTTTTTTGTACTCTATCACTATGCTGTCCTGTTTGACCCTAAGGTTGACTGGTAGAGAATGCCTTGTGGCATTAAGTTTAAATAGATAAATAAATATAATAGGTTAGTGTACACTGAGCCCTAACGTTATATTATAAAAAGGAAACAGTGTTTATTTGGTTGGTTTGTCCCGTTTTCATGCCTCGACACCTCAATCGATCTTCGTGAAATTGGGCTCACAGATAATTTGTGATGTACGAAGACAGCGATAGGCGGTTTTATCCCAAAGAGACGAGGGGACGCTGGGAATAAATAGTTAGCATAGAAACTTTGACAAAAAATGGTTTTAGGAACCTGAATGTCATTTTTAAAGACCTATCTATAGACATCCCGCACGAATAGGTTTGATGAAAAAAAAATGTTTTAGTTTCAGTTCCATGTATGGGCAGGCCCCCTTATTCTTTTATATTTTTTTATTTTTGTATAAAAATCGTAAAGCAGTACACAGAATACATCTAATTACCAAGTTTCAACTGTGTAATCCTAATAGTTTCTGAATAAAGTGGCTGTGACATACTGGGACAGACAGACAGGCAGACATGATGATTAGGGTAAGGGTTCCGTTTTTGCCTTTTGGCTACGGAACTCTAAAAACTGGCCGAGTGCGAGTCAGACTCGCACACACAGGGTTCCGTAGCACCAAACAATATAATAGCAATATTTGGAACGCGCATTCACATGTAAATTAACACTTAACAGCAAAACTAAATTTGTTTTTAGTATATTAATAAAGGGTGTAAATAGACCCTTAACGAAGCCGAAAGGCACTTGTTCTCCCCGTCATTGCGATCATTTTTTTGTTCTAGACCATACCTGGGAACCTTCTAGTTACGGAGATATTGGGGGTCAAAGTTCCGACTTTTTCACAAGTTTTTTTTTTAAATACAAGTTTTTAATGTAAGATTTTTACTTTAAACACCTCGACGAGCCCCGTGCTATTCAATCCATCCATCAGCACAATGTTCTGAGTGCGTTAGACTGAGTTCTACCGTAAAAGGGGATTTTTGACCCCAAAAAAAAAAATTGTTTCCTAGCAAACATTTTTGCGTAAAGTTACTTAGTTTGATGTACAGAATGCTTGGTTGACGGCTTAGTGAAGGGTCCGTTTACACCCTGTATAAACAATAGTGGGGCACTCGGAAAGTACTTTAACCAACCATTTAAAGTGCTTTCCGAGTTCACGGCTGTCATTTGTAGATCTTTGACAGTCGTTATAGACAGTCAGTGGCTCGAAAGTCTGATAGCCAGTCTTACAACTTTTTCACAAGTTTTTTTTTAAATACCTACATGTTTTTATGATTTTTACTTTAAACACCTCGACGAGCCCCGAACTATTCAATCCATCCATCAGCACAATGTTTTGAATGCGTTACATTGAGTCCTACCGTAAAACGTGATTTTCCACCCCCAAAAAAAATCATTTCCCAGCAATAATTTTTGCGTAAAGTTACTTAGTTTGATGTACATAATGCTTGGTTGACGGCTTCGTGAAGGGTCTGTTTACACCCTGTATGTTAACGAAAATAAAGTTACTGCTGCAGTTTAACAGAAAAAGTCCCACATCTCAAAAACTAATGTAATGTGTAAACGATTTTTTTAGTTTTTTTTTCGATGTTGTCAAATAGCCTATTTAAAAACTTGTGGGTGTACTTTTTAGGTATAACACGACGTGATGTTACGTTATTCTTTGTTTCAAAATACATTCCAACATAATACTTCATTCATACATACACATTATTACCTATTTCTTGTACTTCGAATACAACAGATTACTCAGCCATAATTCCTTAAACAGACTAAGAACGTAAGTACTCCACAGAATTAACTTACAAAACTTTGTTCATGCACGCACGAATAACATAATCTATTATTCTGAATTCTGTGGCAGGTTGGTACATGTGAGTACGTGACATATGACATAATTATGACATGACGTCTTCGATATTTTCGTTTTAGAGCATGTTTCCTCACGATGGTCTCCTTCAACGTTTTGAGAGCAGTGGTTGAAATGGTGCTGTAGGTACACAGATTCGGCATAAACCGTATGTACAGGTACTGATACTGTTAGCCTGCGTCATCCCACTGCTGGGCAATGGCCTTGTCTTGCTTCCCCATGACTTGCTTTCTTCGTTGTTTCGATCCAGGCCTAATGTGGACCACTGGTCGTTGGTTTTGTCCAGCTTGGAGGTCCAATGGAGGGATCCATTTTCTACGAGGTCTGCCGCGACGCGACGCCTTCTGGCTGTGTCAGGGCTCCAGAAAGTGGTTATTTTGGCCCACAGCTCATTGAGCATGCGGCAGACGTCGCCAGTCAAGTCCTACTTACTTTAGCTTAGCGGCTTTTTTCTCTACAAGAATGATTACTCCGATAGAATTGAAAGTAAATAAAGCAATTCGTTGATTAATTAAAGATTCTCAAATGATAATGAATATAAATATACTAGCTAATCGCTAATTGCGCCGGCGGCGAGCGGTACATCCAAGTTGGTTGCATCAAATTGTTTACCAAAGTCACTTCCGCCATCCCGCCAACCGCTTATTTACACACACCTATTTGTACACATTGCCGACTGAACGTAAGGGTATTGTATGGAATACTAGACAAAGTACGATATACATTTTACTATTTCTAAAGAATACCGGATTAAATAGATTGCCGATAACATAATAATCTTATACATATTTTGCCACCAGCCGTGCCGAATGAGGCCCACCCGAATAAAAGAGTAAAAAAACCCCTAAGATTCATCTTTCACGTCTGAACTAACTTGTGTGCGAATGAAACCCTATCCCCACACGGTGACACGACGAAGGTCGCTCCCCCAACTGAGACGACTCGATAAAACCAAAACTTTTGTGAACTACGTACAAGTTATTACAATCATAGAAGATTTACTGATATTTACTCGGCCTTGTTCTCTTTACGTCATTATTATTATGTTGTTAGGGCTGTTTTTACGACTAACTGTGCTCTCTTATGTGGATTCTTTCATATATGTATCTACAAAAAACGTGACTAAGAAAATAATTTTATTAAAAAGAAAAAAAGAGTTGTTATTAAGTCATAAACGCACTAACGGCTAAATGGGAGTTGAGAGTAAAAAAAAAAACTTATATAATAAGTTTATTTGTAACCACAAAGTTGAGTTCTATAATAGGTTCAGTAAACACCACATAAGCAGTTAGAAGTGCACCACGAAAAACGACCTTATTGCCAAACCTAAAGGCATTGTCAAAATCATTACCGCTGATGAGCGATTGACTGTTTTTTTTTTAGAGGCTCAAGGCCAATTACTAAAGTTGCTAAAGGCCAATTTGATGGATATTAAATGTTTTTAATATCCATGAAATTGGCTTTAAATGGCTGATAATTTTATGACACGTGGCCACAGTGGATGTCGCGTACGTGGCGCAATATGGCAGTCCAATTTTCACACACTCTTTGCAGTAAATCAGGCTGTAGTTCGGCAATAATGCTACGAATGTTGACTTCCAATTGCTCAATTGTTTAGTCACATGTCTACGCCGATAAAACAATCGGCGTAGACATGTGACTTTAGTTATTAGAAGTAGAGCAAACGGAAAGTAGCCTGGTAGGTAAAGTTAAGCCATCATAATGTGCACTACGTATGTACTGCAGAATGGAGTTCTAGTCATGACTAGAAAGCATTCATGAATGCAAATGTGAAAAGTTCTTTGCAACCAGCTCCACAATAGTTCGCAAGGACATAATAGTAACGTGGTCGTTTGACTTGAAAAGTTTCATAGAGAATAAGGCTCCAAACTATAATCGTAACATGACCAAACAGTTTCGCCACGAACTACACACTACACGGTGCTTTTCGTAGGCGGAGCGGTGTCGCAGCGGCGTCCTTTATTTAAAAATCCATGGTTTGTCACACGACGCCGCACGATGAGACGAAGCGGGAAGGTGTATTCATTGCAACGCTGGAGCGGCACCGTTCAGTTGCTTCTGCGGCAAAACCTCTGTTCGTCTAGAGCGTCGCAGCGCCGCAGCCGTAGCATTGCCGCGACGCCGCCGCACCGTCCGTGTGCCCACTTATGCAGCAAAATATAGCGGCGCCGCCACCGCAAAGCACCGTGTGTATAGGCTCTTAAACGACACGTGTGTCGCAACATTGACTAATGAAAAAACATGAATGAAGCTGCTAAGATCATTATCACTACTCTCCACAAAGCGACTTGCAACGTGAGGGTACTCACGCTAAACAAACTACACACGTGCGTGTCGTTAACGCAAAACGCTTTGCCTGAGGTTGTGAACGGGGCGTTAGGCACGATACAGGGCCTTGTACGCTTAGGCAGTGTAGTTAGTACTCGTGAAAATGATCCACTTTTACCATGAGTAAAATTGAAAGAACAATGGTAAAATTGTATGGACCCCGTACCCAAAAAAAACGACTTCCAAAAAAATTATATATATTTTTTACCCTTGTAAGTTGTAGTATAACCACACAAAATCCTGTCATGAATTTATTTTATATTTTACTTAAAAATTATAGCAGAAAAAATACGTTTAAGGAAACACCGCGCGGGCTGCCTCTACCAAATGAAAAGAATCACGTAAACCGACCCAGTAATCACAGAGTAATCGGTGTCCTACACACATGAAAAAAAATATTACTGGTGGAATACATAACCTCCTCCGTTTTTAGAAGTCGGTTAAAAATAAAATCTTTAAAAGATGTTTCTTACATTTCGACCCAGAAAGTCTAGCACTAGTACTAGTATATAACCCTCTTATAATCTAACATCCTGTATATTGTCATGTTCATCCCCGCGCGTGAGAGATTGCCGGCGAGATCTGCCGAGATTGTTTTTCAGTTCTGAGGGCTGCCCTAATCTTGTTTGTGGAAACAAAACAAATAAAACAATTGAATGTCTAGTTGTTGGTTGAGCTCCTTGAAAAGATTTGCCCAGAGAAAGGGGATAATATCATGAGTATTTCTGCCGTCAAACAACACTACCCTTGTCAGACTTGTATACTAAAACCCATGCATGTTCCTTTTTTGTCCTTTGTGTTCCAAGGCCACGGTATCTCTTTCTGCTCGTCATTTTTTGCACCAGAGCTCTCCGATTGGCTTAGTTATCAATCCTAATAGACGTCAGCAGATTGGTTTCGCATGCTTCCTTCACAACGATCTTTGACAGTCGTTACAGGTAGTCAGTGGCCCGAAAAGTCTGACAACCAGTCTTACCAAGGGGTATCGTATTACCCAGTACTAACTGGATTGTGGAAGTCAGTGCATCCGGTTAGATTGGAAGCCGACCCCAACATAGTTGGGAAAAGGTTAGGCAGATCATGAGGTGTCGGTGATATTAAAGGCATCTCATGACCGTGCTGGGATGCAAGCTTCCTCTCTATGAAGGGACACCGGGCCATAATCACTCAGAGCCGGACGGAAATTAAAGCCTCTTGGGATTGCCGTCTCTGTGTGCAAAACGCATTGATCACTGCAGTTCATAACATCTGTTACTACGAAGTTATCTCTTAACAACAAATGGGTCATTTACCAGTAGTAATCGTTTGCTCTTCACATCGAACTGGCGATCCGCCAGCTCTATAACTATTTCCCGTTGGGGTTTAATCGACGGGTAAAGTGAATTCTTGATTTATGTCTAAGATACTAGTTTCTTTTTATTGAAGATTAGCTGTGTCTCGCGACTTTCGTCTGCGTGAAGTTGTTATAAAAATGTTACTTCTCTATTTGGATCGGATTTTGTTAACAATTTCAAGGGGTTTTTTTTGCACGGTACCTTAATCTTTTTTCTAAAATAAAAATAAGTTACCCCTTATAACATCAGCTATAGGCCAGTAAAAGGTTTGTCGAAATCGGTCCAGCCGTTTTGGAGATAAGCCGGAACAAATAGACATACAGACAGACTTTTTTTTATAAGTACCATTTATACTATATGCATTCGGTAAAAATCTGTCATTTTAAAATAACAAACAGACATTTCAATTTTATTTATAGATTCTTTTAACTGTACTCCATTCGTCCACGACCGCTATCACGAATTAGTAGTTAATAACTTATTAGTAACTTGCATGGTATACGAACACCCATTTTAAACACTAGTGCTGTGACATGCTGGCTACCTACTCATTGGTGATTTGAAATTGTGAAGCATTACTTTTGAATAACGTCATTGATGTCCAATAAAGATTAGGTATTAGTAAGGGGGTTTATCTTCCAAAAATACTACGCAACTAGCAATTCCATTGTTTACGGATATAAATCCCAAAATCACAAACACGTAAACCCAATAAAATCAGTCACTACATAACAAGAAACACACCCCAGTCCAAGAAAACCTTACCCGCACGAGTACATTCACACAGTCCCGTGAATTTGCTCCACATAACGAAAATGCTACGTAAAATATCAACTGCGGGAACACCGCGTGAATTCTTATTTCATATTAACTTACATTATGTTACTAGTTCCCAGAGGAGCTCGTGGCTAAATAATAATAGCCGCTCGGGTTGATCTTTAGGTTAAAACGTGCTTGCCTAGGTTGGTCTGTTGATGGGTGACCGCCCATTACATACCCAGTTTCAAAGCACGTTAAGCCGTTGGTCCCGGCTGTCATTTGTAGATCTTTGACAGTCGTTGGGTAGTCAGTGGCCCAAAAAGTCTGACAACCAGTCTTACCAAGGGGTATCGTATTAGCCAGTACTAACTGGGTTGTGGAGGGCAGATAGGCAGTCGCTCCATGTAAAATACTGGTACTAAGCTGCATCCGGTTAGACTGGAAGCCGACCCCAATATAGTACTACTTCCCAATGAAAAATGAATAACAATGTAATTGTCTGTAAACAGGTTTAAAATAGAACTCGGAAGCCAAACCCAACAAGAAACCGCAGTAACAAAGTAACTTATCACCATGACAAACCGCAATGACACAATTTGTCCAGTAGAACTCAATGAAAGCGCTTCCGTAGATGACGAAAATACTAAGAATCTAGAAAAAATGCCTTACCATAACAACACCACTGTAATCCCCGAAGGAATAGGCAGAGGTGTACTTAATAGTACACCCACATTTCGTGGGATCCCATGTAATAGGGGGTGAGCCTATTACCATAAACCGGGCATAAATCCAGGATCCGCGGCTGCTACTGAGAAATTTCTGATGGAAAACCCAATAACACTTTGCTCGACCCGCGAATCGGACCCAGGGCCTCATGCTCAGCAGTCGCAATTGCGAACACTAGACCAACGAGGCAGTACCGAAGCCATTCATTTAGCGATAACTTCTGCCAACCGACGATTTGTTGCAAAAAAACCCACGTGACATTTCGATAGCGAATGTCAATCGCATACTTTTCGGACTGTTCGACTATCGAAACCTCTGACAGAATTTCACCTCGACTAGGCCGTTTGTTGCAGTTTTCCTAGTAAAATTCAAAACTAGCCGTGTTACTACGGTCTGCAATAGCAATAAGGCCGGCTTTCAGCTACCGTTGCCTTCAGAATCGTACCTACATTTAAACCTAAAAACGGATAAGACGTTAAGCCTCCATTCTACTCAAAATGGATTCAAAGATGGAAGGTGTGTCTATGGTCGGCTACTAAATCCCATAGTGATGTTGCCAGCTTCTCATTTTAAAAGGACGTACGTAGGTATGTTTATTTCAATGGTTACGTCAAACATCCATTTTAATTATATTCTATGAGTTTGAATGCTGTCATTTATTGAATACCAATTCTATACTCAGGTAATTTCTATGAATATGACAATTAGCTTCTAACTTGCAAAAAAATATTTACAAGTATTTTATATAAAAATAGGAAAAACACTTAAAAATTAAGTTTATGGGGGTTTTACCTTAACCGCAAGTATTTAATACTTGTGGTTAATTATTGTACAATTTACGTCAATTGTCCATTCATGTCAAAGAAGTTCGTGGCTGGTAGTAACAGGCGCTCGGGTCGATCTTCTGGATTAGCTGTCTAGTTTGGCCCGTAGATGGGTGGCCAGCCATTAAGGCGCGATTAAACGACGCGGGCTAGCCCGATCCTACGCGAGCCGAGCCGTCCGTGGAGATGCGGCTCGGCTAAATACGGACGCAAGCCTGCTCGTTTAAACGACGCGGGGTAGCACGATCCTACGCCAGCCGAGCCGTCCGTGGCGGCTAAACAAAATAGGTCTTCCTTCGTCGCGCGCTCTGTGACATCTGTTTAGACGGCGCGTATTAACACAAGCCGAGCCGCAGATGGCGCGCGCGCCTTTGATCTGTGTCGAAAAAACCGACAAGTGATGGATCGTGCGAACTTTGCCGAGCCGCGCCGAGCGCAGTTGTTTACACAGCGCGTGGCGCTGCGAACCACGAGCGGAGCCAGGCTCGGCTCGCGTGTTTGCGCGCCGTTTAAACGCCGCTTTACATACCGCGTTTCCTTCGTGCCCTAGAAAGTATAGATCGTTGATGGTCGTTTCAGGTAGTCAGTGACCAGAAAGTCTGACAACCAGTCTTACCAAGGGGTATCGTATTACTCAGTACTAACTGGGTTGTGGAGGTCAGATAGGCGGTCGCTCCATGTAAAATACTGGTATTCAGCTGCATCCGGTACGACTGAAAGCCGACCCCAACATAGTTGGGCAAAGGCTTGACAGATGATGATGATGAGTCACATACATGTCTCAACTACAATGCAGATTTGATACGAAAAGCGCCTCGCCCAGATGGAATTTCCAATAAACTTTTAATCAGTTTAAAAGATGTCATCACACCAATTATGAGAAAGGTTTTCAACGACATTATATCTACTGAAATAATACCAAGCCAGCGGACAATCTCGACGATAACACTGATCCATAAAAAAAGGTGACAGGAACAAACGCAAAGGAAGTAAACTAAAATAAAAGACGTCACAGTATAAATAAAGTAACTGTAATGGAAATAGGCAGAACATTCTGTAAGAGGAAATGATAGAGGGAGCAAAACCATGATGACATGGTATCCAAGAGATAGAAAGAGGAAATGCGGACGCCAACTTAGAAGACGGAAAGATTCAATCATAGCAGTAGCTGGAATAATTTGGAGTAGAACAGCACAGGATAGAACAAATGGAGTTAGAGGAGCCTTCGTCACGGGACGAACGATTAAAATCTGAATATGATAACAGTGTTAATGGCTCCTAAGACTCCCCCTTCGACACATTATGTTGAAGTTGCGGAAAGGCTCCCACCGGGACACCTGCTGCCATGGCCCACCTGGAAGACCCTAAACCGATTGCAAAGCCAGGTGGGGCGCTGCAGATACAACCTGGTCCGGTGGGGGTATTCCGATGAAGCCATGTGTGACTGCGGTGCCTCAGAGCAAACTATGGCTCACCTCCTATCCTGCACTATGTGTGGTTCTACGTGCACTTTGAGGGACCTGTCCGAGGCCACCACCTACAACGTCGAGGTGGCAGAGTTTTGGTTAAAACAAATTTAATTTTTTTAAAGGGGAAATCATTGACACGACGAAGAAGAAGAACAGTGTTAATTCTGCTTTCTTTCTTTCTTCTTTATCGTGTGGTTAGTTCGTAACCTGGTGTCAGAGTTTTTATGCCGCCCATGGGCCTCTGATTTGGCTTTACATGCCGTCAAGAAATATCTCTCAGGCATGCTGGTTTCCTCACGATGTTTTTCCTTCATCGAAAAGCAAGTGATAATTATACTATACGCACATGAATCCGAAAAATCAGAGGTGCGTGCCTTGGGTTCGAACTCGAGACCTATGACTTGGCAGTCCGACGGTCACACCACTAGGCTATCACTGCTCACAAAGTGTTAATTAAGCGCAACAAAAGCTTCATCCATTCATTTTTGATAATTGGTAAATCCCCTTTAAACTTAAACACTTGACGTTAATTACTGTAAGTTGTACGTCAATAGTCCAAACATGTCTCAACCACAATGCAGATTTGATACACGGGAATAAAATGAATACATACATGATGACTGAAATTAATTTATTGAATCACTTCTCAGGTATGTACAGATTGTGAGCTGTGTACGTGTGTATGTGTACCAAAATGGATTTTCTGGTTTCTGAATCCAACCATAGGAACTCTATTCCACGGTAAGGGCCACAGCGCATCGCGTTCCAATACAAACTAGTGCGGTGCGGCGCGCCCGTATTGTACGATGGTTCAAAATAGAAATTGGGGCAAAGATCCGGCCTGTCTCTGCACCATGCTGAGATAGGCCCCTATCTCTTTTGGCCTTAATGTATGTCTTATAAGACAAAAAAAAATATTTAAAAAAAAGTAGTACAAAAAAAACTACAAGTTTTTTGTTACAAACTTTTTGTTGATCTTTTTTTATTTAATTTTCTTTTATTGTTTTGTTCTGTACGAGTCTATTAAACACTTTCTCTTTCTTTCTTTCAGTGCAGAATATACGGATCTTTTGATGCTCGAACGAAACTGACATAGGGGTACAGAAGCAAATTGAAGATAGCGGGGATAAATCCCATTTTAGCCACACGCCAACATATCCGGTTATGCCTACGCACATCCGTGCTGTAGTTTACATAGTAGATGTCTAGTTTTGGGTGTTTCGCGCGTTTCACCATGACGTCAATGAAACCTTTAAATCGTGTCGTACGTTACCCGGGTATTGATTGGGTAGCAACAGGTCACGCTCGGGGAACCCGGGCAAACGTGGCAACCTCTAACGTTAACTATTCATCGCTCGCGACTGTCTCTCGATTCTCATCTCCCCCGGGGTAATGAACGGGTAAGATGGGATAGTGTGATGACGTAACTTACGTTATGGGGGGGGGTCACTTATGGGGGATATACAGAGTGTATCATAAGATCATTTGAAACTTTAGTCGATTTTGAAGTAGGTATAAAAAATAATTGTACTCTTAGTAACAATTTTACCAAGTCCGTTAATCCTACTAATATTATAAATGATGATAATGATGATTATAACTGATGGATAGATAGATGTTTGTTACTCTTTCACGCAAAAACTACTGATCGGATTTGCATGAAAAGTCAATGACCAAAATGTATTTGGCAATGGTGCCTTTTTATTTTTTCGCGGCTACTAATGATGGTTTCATTAGTAGCATGCTAGTAGTATGCATATAAAGGAGAAAATGACGTAACAAACAGAATTTTGTATGGCGGTAAAGCTCGGAACTCAGTCCTGACTGAGTTAGATAATTTTGTTCAGGTCGACTTTGCATGCAACAGTAATTAAAAAAATGCATTTAATAGCAAAATACTGGCACTTTCTTTGATATTACATATAATGTTCCTTTGCAGTATTTAATCATTAGCAACACTATCGGTTAGTGTGATAATGTAGGCTGCGGTTTCTGTAAAAATAACAGGTTCGATTCCTGGAACCAGCAATAGCTTTTTCAAAAATCGAATACTGCTGTGGTGTTCCTTTGACCACTTTGCTCTTCTAACTATTATTTCGGATTTAGCTCGATAAGCTAACCACCCTGGCAAAAATCACCCTGTATAAACTGATGTAACTCAGTCTGGACTGAGTTTCGGTCTTTACCGCCATACAAAATTCAGTTTGTTATGTCATTTTCTCCTAAGTGTATATAGTTTCGTCAGTGGCCGCAAAAAAATTAAAAGACATGAATTTTGGTCATTAACTTTTGGCACATATAGTTTACAACATGGATTAACACATAGAATACTTTTTATCCCGGTAGTACGATCCTGAAGGACTATTACCGACCTCCATGCAGGCGAAGCCGCGGGCCTAAGCTAGTTTTCAATATATTCACAATTTTGTGTGAATATTCTTCTAAGCATAAGGCAATCTCAACAGTGTTGGTCCACAATCTGGCTACTAGTTTGCCACTTTCAGTAGATTCCATTAGTTTCTGCAACGTGCAGACATCAGGATCCAGGAACAATATTAAGAGGCAGAGTCATCTATGAATCTCCAACTGTCTAAATTTAAATCAATTTTACTTTTCGTCAATTTTATCATTTCGGTTTTTGCTATTTCCAATTATTTGTGCAATTCATATTCAAATTTATCATGAATATTTACATTATTTACAAACTACAAAAATATAACAGTAATAAAAATATGTACAAGTACCAAAACGGTTACAGGGCGTCAAAAACTTCGTCCACATCGCTGTCAACAGGAAAAGTGGAATCTGTCTTTCCAATTTTAATTTTATTTAATTGTATATTGGCGCTTATTACTTAATACGTTAGCTTTTTTTTCTAATTAATTGTTTTTTTTTGCATGTGGTGTTTACATATAAGTAATTGTTGCGCTGTAATTTAATTTTTAGATTGTATTACGTCAATGTATTCAGTGTGAACAATGGTTAGTAAACCTTGTAATTATAAAAAAAAATTAAAAGCTGAGTAAGATTTCGTTGTTTTAGCCAACCTTAGTCCTGCACGCGCAGCATGACCACTGTAGAAACGGATTTTGCCAACGGAAGAATCGACAAACTGACAGATTTCTTATTCTTCTTATTCTTTATTGCACACAAAACCACAAAAAATATACATACAAGTTGCAATAACATAGCTTATGTACAATGGCGAGCTTAACCCAGAATTGGGTTTTCTTACAGCAAACCAAATTTCTTCGAATTTCTTTTGTTGATCTGTCATTTTGTCGATTTTTCCGTCGACAAAACCCGTACGGTGGTCATGCTACGCGTGCTGAGTCTATTCAAAGAGTTTCAGATTAGCCAAAGCCACTTTTATCCAGGTGAGAGATTTGGAACGAAAGGGGTTGGTTAGTGAAGGCCTGTCTTGCCATGTTCGTGTATTAATTTTGTAAGAAACTTTTAATAAGTCTGCTCTACACTCGCGTCGAGATTTCAACGGAAGTAATTTACGCTGTTGTGTTAAGACTTTATTCAAGAAAGTTGAGGGGCTACATGAGCAGTCTCTGCACCTTACAAGTCATCATTGTTATTTCATAATTTCAAAGAATGTGCGCAATGGATGAATGGATGTTTGTTACTCTTTCACGCAAAAAGTACTGAACGGATTTGGATGAAATTTTGCGTACACATAGTTTATAACCTGGATTAAGATTTAGGATATATTTTTATCCCGGTAGTATGATCCCGTGGGACCATTATCGAACATCACGCAGGCGAAGCCGCGGGTATAAGCTAGTAGCTTCATATTTAAATCATTAAGTTATTTCCTCTTTGCCCAGCTGTTCAATCACACAGAATACATTTAATTTAAAACTGAATTTGTCGCATCGCTTTTGCGGTACGAATGTACATACATACGATGCTATGCGACAGTACGTGTTTTCATATAATTCTGAACAGGCACTAGCGCCGGTTTACAGCCGGTCCGGTTATTGCAGACAACTGTGTCTAGTCTTTAACGGTCTAATACCGCCACGATTAAATGTGCGGGTGGCTTTACTAACGTGAATATGAGCAAATATCTCATTTGTTGTAGTTTATAATATATTTGTTTTGCGGCAATAAGCTTTAATAAAAAAATATGAAATAAATAATTTAAACTCGGGTGTCGCTGTGCTCGGCATCGATGCCGATGGACCACTATTGTTTAGCGTTTTCCCAACTATGTTGGGGTCGGCTTCCAGTCTAACCGGCTGCAGTTGAATACCAGTATTTTACATGAAGCGAACTGCCTATCTGACCTCCACAATTCAGTTAGTACTGGGTAATACGAAACCCGTTGGTAAGACTGGCTGTCAGACTTTCGAGTCACTGACTGTAACGACTGTATAAAATCTCCATATAAATGACAGCCGGGACCAACCGCTTAACGTGCTTTCCGAGTGCACCACTATTGTTTAAATATTTAAAAAAAAAATACGTTTTTGTTTTTAAAAATATTTAATGATTCAAAATAAATACAACATAAAAATAAGAAAACAATGTAAATACAAAATAAATACAGTACAATATAAATGAAGGATAATAATAATTCCTTTATTTCAGGTAAATTTTTGACGCATAGTTACTTTACAGACTGGCGGCACATATTATGTCATAAAAATACAATTCGTGTTAATGAATTGAACCTTAAAACTATGTTAGTAACACTTCACTTCAGCGCTATCTCACTATGCGTTCATATGACACTTGCCCGTGGAAGCGACGGAACACCACTCCCTGCTGTCAAAAGTCCGTCTCTAAGATATGCTGCTCCACTCCTTGAAGCCACACAAACTAATTCCAGATATTATTTATACGGACTAATACTTCGGCGATTAGTTTGGCACTTTCAGTAGCATCCATCAGCCCCTGTGATATGCAAACCCCAGGTCTGGCAGGGATATCAAGAGTACCACCGTTTGTGTAACGACACCACATTTACACTCCAGCGCAGTCATCTATCCACCTGAACACTACTATTGGTATACCTACTACATATTATAAAATTGGTGGTAGTATGTTTATCAGTAAAGTTTGTGTATATGGTTTATTTTTAAATCTGAAATGTTTCATTTCAAATTCAAAAAGGTAGTCAGCTAATCTCGTCAGTCGTCTGGTGCACCCAACTCAGCATCATCGTGGTTTTTCACATCTGTTTCGTAATCATCACTGTAAAAAGAAATGTGAGCTGTAAAAAATGCTTAAATTTAAGCAATCTGAAGTTACTGAACATTAGTTTTGTTATATTAGGTTTTAAGTAATTAATTATTGATGGGCTCACGGAGATGTCCAACTTAATATTACAGTCGAGGTGATTGTGGCTGCGGATAACCTCTCGCTTCCAGCTGTGGTCCATGGCCAGGACATGGTCAGAAGCGAGAACGCGTGGGACGCCGTCGCCTCCTTTTACGAGGAAGTGATTGAGCAAGGGAGACGGCGGAAATGAAGAGGGAGGACACAAGATCTCTCGATGTCCGCAGCAGACGCACCAGGCGCCGCAGGACTCACAACGACCTCCGGACAATGGTGGAAGAACACCGTGTGGTTTTAGACAGTAAGAGTCTGACGTACGGTCCACTGTGTTTTTTCATTTATGTACAAATCAAATCAAGCTAATACAATCTGTCAAATTTCTTTAATAGATTTTCAACTTTATCCCTAAAGCATTAGGTTCAAGGTTGATTGGGAAAATTTGACAGTTTCAGGTAACTTGATCTGCTGGCGTCTGTACATAAATGTAAAAAAAAATATGCACATCAATACGAAACGGGTACGAAAATAGGAAAAAATATTTCTACTTACTCAGGCGCCACGCAGAGAGAGAACTCTCTGATTTTTCCCTCCGGACATTTTTTATCCGCTTCAAAAGCACCTCTCTTGATTCGTAGACCTTTTGAAATGCTTGCTGCTGAGCTGTCAACCGGTTGCGCCGAACACAACGCGGCCAGTAGCGCGACAACCGCGAACATGATGAAGAGGTTCATGGTACGTGCTTACTACTCGACTCTTAATTAAGGAATAAATGTCTTGAGTCCCTATTTATACCATTTCAGTGTCTTATGGTATTTTTACCTTATACCATGTATGGTACGGATTTCAAAGACGGGATTTTTCCTGGTTGGCTGACTAGTCGAGTGCAATTAGACAAAAACGTGGAACGAAGTTTGTAGTGGCCGGATTTTCATGAGACTTTTTTTATTGAGTTTCTAGAGGTGTGGAGATAGAAGTAAAAAAAATTCGCCGCTCGTGACTTTTTTTTTTGATTTTCCTGTTGAATTTTTGTTCGTATCTTGAAATTCGACGAATTTATATTGTGACGTAATAGTGTCTATCAAAGACGTCATGTCATATGTCAAATGGCACTTACTCACATGCACCAACTGCCACAAAATTCAGAATAATAGGTATGTTTTTCGTGCGTGTATAACCAAAGTTTTAAGACTAAGATATGACGCTGATGCCTTGGAAGGTGGGTAGGCCTTTTGTGGGAGACGCAACCTGCGTCGACACCCTTGCGCTATCTCATATTGCAAGCACGGCGGGCTGTGCACGCGCGGCTAATGCGGCTGCTGAGAGCCTCAAACAGCGAAAATACTGTAACTTCATTGTTAGTTACAGCTTTGAGCCGTTTGGGGTCGAAACGCTCAAGGGGCCCAAGTACGCGTCTCCTTTTTAAGGAAATTTCTCGGCGACTGGTTGACACTCCGCGTGACCAGTGACGTAGTCACAAGAGTGCAAGAGGCAGTTTTGTCAACATTTTTCAAGTTAGTAAAACCAAGCGTGTCACCGTATAATAGTAATGCCCACTGCTGAACATAGCTCTGCCCAATCATACACCACTCGACTCTCAGTTCCAGTTGCTATCAGCCACCGCGCAATGATCGTTGCTCCACCTAGCCTGAGAGCGTCCGCGTAGCAACGATATCAACGCGTAGCAGGGGAAACAATCGCGTAGCAGGGCAGTGAAAGCGTAGCAGCGTAGCTATCCGCGTAGCGGCCACTGGAACTTTTCTCGTGCGTAATTCCATCCAAATCTGTCTTTATAGAATTTTTAAATACCCACAAACCAGGAAGACGGAAAGACCGACAAAAAAACAACACGATACCTTCTTAGCCTGTAAATATATGTTCTGTGTGTAAAAGCCTTCAGTTCAGAGGAGCTTGTGGCTAAATAATAACAGCCGCTCGGATCGATCCTTAGGTTAAGCCGAGCTTGCCTAGGTTTGTCTGTGGATAGGTGACCACCCATTACATACCGAGTTTTCTCCGTGCCTCGGAAAGCACGTTAAGCAGTTGGTGCCGGCTGTCATTTGTAGATCTTTGACAGTCGTTACAGGTAGTCAGTGGCCCTAAAAGTCTGACAACCAGTCTTACCAAGGTGTATCGTATTACCCTGTACTAACTGGATTGTGGAGGTCAGATAGGCAGTCGCTCCATGTAAAATACTGATATTCAGCTGCATCCGGTTAGACTGGAAGCCATCCCTAACATAGTTGGGAAAAGGCTAGGCAAATGTGTAACGGCCTTCAGTTCATCCCAGGCGCGTTTACGAACTCGAACAAAGAGTATCAGCCGAAATCTCTATTCGCTTCCAAAATCCTTGTACAAAGCCAGCTATCTGCCGAGTTCCTAAGCCCAGTTCGTAACAAAGTTCAATATAGTTATTGTTAAGCAAAATAAATTCTGTACCGAAACTTATTTATAACGAAATCGTTTTCAGAGAATAACATAAACTCTCGAGTGTCTAGACTACAACAATTAAACTGTTTCTAAATAAATAGAAGCCTTGGAGCTTCCCTGTTAATATTATTGTTTTAGCTTCAATATAAATACTTCATACAAAAGCGGGGACTTTCAATCTTGATTTTCAAGAGTTGAATAAAGAGAAACATCCTATACAAGTACCTTTTATCATTGACCTTGTGATTTCTCGACGACTTCCGTCAAGATTTACGTAACTTTCGTTCAGTAACCGCCCTTTTCTTAACTAGCTTAACACGCTGAAATCCCCCCTGCATTACCTAAAGCAGGTGGAACATTGGGGTCACGGGCGTGCAGAGTGGGGACTCTGTGCGCTCACCGAGTGACCTCGTGCTGCCGTGCACACTTGCACAGCGAGGCTCAGAGGAGACCTCTGTATAGTCGCTCCAGGGATGTGCCTCAACGGGCGTTGCACAGGGGGCTCCGGACAGGTCTTTTGAAAGGAAACGGTGCCTCCTCTCATTTGCGTATGGTGCCCACCGGGAAGGTTTTAGTGCGGTAAAAATCCCCCATTCCCCGGTCATATCCCAAAAGACCTTATGAAGGTTTCCGCCCGAAAAAAAAAAGGTCTCAGTTAAGGGCCCATTCTATGAAAATTGACATCTCGTCGAAATATTCGCACAGCTTTACAATATTTATTTGACTAAAGTAATTAATATTAATTTTATTGCAGTTATTTTTAGTGCAAAATAATATTTTCATAAAATTATTTTTAATATTTTCATAAGACTCGATAGGTAAATCAAAATCAAGGCCGCGAAAATTAACGAATTTTCCGTCGCGGATGTCATTTTCACGGTTATCGAGGGCGCTCTAAACGAATGTGGGGTCAAAATAAAAATCAATGATGTCGGCTTTGAGAGATTGGCGAATTCTTCGTCATGAATGTGATTTTTGAGGTTTTCAAGGGGTTAGCTATTATTGCAAGCTCATTTCCCTCAAAAGCATGAAAAGTATGCATCATCTTTTATTTTAACTTAATTGGCACTTGATAACCATCAAATGTCACCCACAACTAAATTAATTCATAAAATTGTATATCCATGGATAAGGGATGTACCTATCTAACGAATATTTGCATTGGCATTCGCGAATATTCGCATTGTTCTTGCATTCACAAAATTTATGCTAATATTTTGCCAATATGAGAATCAAAAAAAGTAAGTACTAATCTGTTTTGTTTACGATCTTTCCAGCCAGCTGAGCCAGCTCATAAAAAAATATTGGATTAATTGTTAAATTACGTACCTTTTAGAGTTTAAAAACCGAACTAGTAGTTGCATAAATTACCTCATAGGGTAATGTGTCAAAACACCTGTTACAATGTGCCGTCGGTTTCACTTCTTCAAGTAGGTATATTTTGTGTCTAGTCTGTGTTTTGAGAGTTTAAGATGCGCAGTGCAGCGGAGTTTTTTTTCACTCTAACTATTGCAATTGCATCATACATAATCGGTTCAGACGTTTCCAAGAAAAAAAAATATTAGTATGGAAATATCACTTTTCACGAAATCGTCCATACAAATCAGCAATTTCATACTTTACACATGGTAGCGCCAAGTCGAACAGGCCCTTATTCTAACATTAGCGAAACTTGACGTGATTGTTAAGTCAAGGTCGTCCAATCTTGAGATGACAATTAAACCTCCATTCCTATTATTACCCGGGCGCCGAGGGTGCGGTATATAGTATGACCACTTTAAGTGTGCAGTTAAAAGAAAGAAAGAAAAAATATTTATTTGTCGCAGGGACATGACGTGCATACAAACAAAATAAGTTAACAAAATTATAAGCACAACAAATATTATAAACACAACAGGATAGAAACAAAGAGAAAAATAGTTAACAGCTTGCACGTCGTGACTGCGACAAGCAGGTTACCACTCAACATGATGCTGTGCTATGGTCACCCGTGGCTTTGCTTGTCAAGAAGATTTGCATCGATATGTCAAACTTGGTACAATTATTTTAGATCTGTTTTTTCCCGCCTGCACAAATAAGCTGGTTGAAGTGTTCTTCAGTCGCCCGACCGGTGACGGAGACCGACTGCCGAATATCAATGTAGTACAGTGGGCCAAGGTCGGGCGGCGCAGTAGTCATGTTATATCGGTTCACGTCAGCAAACAGGTGTACCAGTAAACTGGATTGCTATCTAGGTCTAAATAAAGTCGGGTTTCGTAATACTGAACCTGCAATTGTTGTAAACTTACATATTTTATTGGTAGATTGTATTTTAAGAAGTAGAGGAGCTCGTGGCTAAAAAATAACAGCCGCTCGGGTCGATCTTTAGGTTAAGCCGTGCTTGCCTTAGTTGGTGTGTGGATGGGTGACCACCCATTACATACTGAGTTTCCTCCGTGCTTCGGAAAGCACGTAAAACCGTTGGTCCCGGCTGTCATTTGTAGATCTTTGATAGTCGTTACAGTTAGTCAGTGGCCCAAAAAGTCTGACAACCAGTCTTACCAAGGGGTATCGTATTAAACAGTACTAACTGGGTTGTGGAAGTCAGATAAGCAGTCGCTCCATGTAAAATACTGGTATTCAGCTGCATCCGGTTAGACTGGAAGCCGAACTTAACATATTTGGAAAAAGGCTAGGCAGATGATGTATTTTAAGAAATAGTTTTTCTTGCGCAGTCAGCTATCAATCTAGATACTTGATTGATATCTTCAGTAGCATGAACTTTTCTTGCTTAGGTAGTTTGACCTGCCGTTTAGAATCTATATCATGTTCTACCTTTAAGTTCAAAATTACCTAATGACAAAAAAACCATACCTTTCAACTAAGTAACGAGTTTTCTGCAATATAAAAGGCTATTTTGAAGGTATATAAGTAGATAAAACATGCTTCTAGAAAGTAATTTATTAGGCACTACTAAAGTTACGCAACCATGTTCCAATTTCTGTCCAAGTAACTTATTCCAAAATGTTATTCTTCAGTCTAACTCACTAAGATTTCTAAGGGCCCTTTGAAGCTACTAAAAACTAATTAACATAACCTCAGTTAAAACCCTTGTTCTAACGCAAACCATCTCGTGTTATCAAGTGATATCCCCTTACTTTCGGCTGACAAAGTCGGGGACATTCACGAGGGTTACGATTTCAAAGGGTTTCTTCAATTACTTGTTCTAATAATAAATGCTCTTTGGTTTGTCCGGACGATGTGGGAATACCAAAAAGAGAAATGAATTTAGACCAGTAAAATATCATCTAAGTTTATCTTGGACATCACAGACATCGGTGAAGGAAAACATCGTGAGGAAACCTGGACTTATAATTAATATAAGTCTGTAATCACCAACCCGTCTTGAGCAAGCGTGGTGATCAATGCTCGTGCCTTCTCTGTATGAGAAGAGGCCTTTGCCCAGCAGTGGGACAGAAACAGGCTGGTATTATTATTATTATATTATTATATATATAAAATATCATCACACCTGTAATCCTCGAAGAGTTAGGCAGCAGATCTGGGATAGAATCCGCGACATCAAGCTCAGCAGTAACGCTTGCGGCCACTAGCCCAACGAAAAGTTTAGTAAAATCATTTAACCTCCAGAATATTTATCCTAACTAGTCCTAATCCTAACTAATCAATTCTGGGTTAAGCTCGCCACTGCACATAAGCTATATTATTGCAATTTGTATGTGTATTTTTTTTTTTTGTTTTGTGTGCTATAAAGAATAAGAATAATATTATAAATGCAAAAGTAAGTTTGTTCGTTTGTTTGTTACCTCTTCACGCCTAAACTACTGAACCGATCAACCTGAAATTATGCATGTACGTAGTCAGGTGCACAGAAACGGATATAGGGTATCTTACATCCCGAAAAAAAGTACTGTTCCCGAGGAAGACCACAATAACGTTCTAATGATAATAGATGGCGCCACGTTTCTTTCGAATCATGATTGAATTATATTATTACAAGCAAAGTACAACCCGAATTGATTGTCAAATTCTAAATTAACGCGAGCGAAGCCGCGGCAAAAGCTAGTTTAATTATAAATAGTTCTATTCACGCCAAAAAATTAAATTTCACGCTCAGCCATTAAAGTTCGAGGAAAAACAAATAACCGCGTTCCTAAATAAAAATAATATAAGAAGGATTATACCGCTGCATGAATAAAAATACAGTGTTTCTATTTATTTTATACGGTCGGAAAGTTACGCACGACTGCTTCAATATTTTCGGAAGCGAGAAACGGTTTGTTGATTTTAAAATTATGACGAACAAAAGTTAAACAACCGAAGTAAATTATAACTACATTATTAAGGTTTTTGCTACATAGAAAGCGGGATAGTTGATATATGAGAAATAAGGTCGTCTAACTCAACACATCTGGTAGAATCTTCCTCCTGGACGCAAGCTCCCATGGCTGACCTGGAAGTCTTTTAATAGACTCTGGATACAGGTTGGCCGAAGCAAAGAAAACTTGTTGAGGTTGGTGGTGGAGTTGTTCCATATACAATGGGTCACGTAATATCGGGGACAGCTGTCCTGTTGTTTGCAGGTGGAGCTGGTCGACGCAACTGAAAGAGTCAAACTCGTCGCGAAATTTTGTGCCATGGACACTCCATGGCAATCTAAATTGGTTAACGTAAACAGCTTCGTTCAAGCCCGATATAATTAATTCAGAATCAGTTAACTGCCTTGGTCGAGTGGTCGCAAGCGCGACTGCTGAGCATGGTCCTGGGACCGATTCCCAGGACGGGTAAAGTTTTATTGGGTTTTTCTATCAGGAATTTCTCAATAGCAGCCACGGACTCTTGCTTTGCGCCCGGTGGATGTCAAGACTTAAACATACCTGGCGAAATCTCGGTGCACTATTAAGGTACCTCCGCCTATCCCTTTGCGATGACAGGCGTGATGTTATCAAACCAGTTAACGAGAGATAATAGCAACCAGCATAATAGTGATTTTAGCGGCAGATTCATCTAGCCAACATTGTTTTAGACAGTTTAGTTCTTATCATAATACTTGGAGGATTTAGTCAAGCGCTTAGAAATACGACTGGGTTTTGTTAGAGATCAAGCGACGCGTAGTTTTCTCGGAGCTTACAAATACACTGATCATTCAAAGTGATATTACGATATGCTTTGTGTTTTTTTTTAAAGGTAAATTGGAGGAGGCGCAATGGGCAAAAATTACCACTCAGTGGATACCAAACGACAACGCGGCAGGCCCAGAAGGAGATGGCGGGATGAGCTGGACTCTTTCGCAAAGGATTGGCCTACAATCGCACTAGATCGCGAAATGTGGAAGGAGGGAAGGAAGGCCTTTGCCCTGCAGTGGGACAATATAGGCTTATATTAAAATATAATAATAAGGCAAATATTTATTGAAGATATAAGTGAATATTTACATTATAATACAAACTAAAAATCTATAATAGTAAGAAAAAATTTAAAATGTACAAGTACCAAAACGGTTACAGGGCGTCAAAAAATTCGTCCACATCGCTATCAACAGGAAAAGTGCCCAGAAGGCTGGCAGCATTGCCACGTTGGATGGCAATGCTGATTCTTTGGCCAAAAAATTCTTTTTATAATTATTTTACTATCATCATCTGCCTAGCCTTTTCCCAACTATGTTCGGGTCGGCTTCCAGTGTAACTGGATGCAGCTGAATACCAGTATTTTACATGGAGCGACTGCCTATCTGACCTTCACAACCTAGTAAGTACTGGGTAATAGGATACCCCTTGGTAAGACTGGTTGTCAGACTTTTTGGGCCACTGATTGCTTAATGATTGTCAAAGATCTATAAATGACAGCCGGGACCAGCGGCTTAAAGTGTATTTCGAGGCACGGAGGAAACGTGGTTTGTAATGGGTGGTCATCCATCCACAGGCCAACCTAGGCAAGAAATTATTTTACTATATTTATTTTTAATCCTTGCGTATAGTTTAAACGCTATTTCAAAATCTCTTAAAGCCGAGTGGTTAGGCGCGAATTGTGCCGAGGGAACGCGAACAACATATCACACAGCTAAAGGATAGGACAAAAGGTACTTTAAATTCTGGGAGAAAGTTCTCAAGAGGTATTTATTCTCAAAATGGTATCTTTTACCGACCACCACAAGGGCGAAGCCTCTTGAATAGGTACCTACCTGTATGGTCTTCACGTTTTAATGAAGTACTTTTCAGTTAATCAAAAAGCGTACATTTATTAAAAAACAGTTACACAATGAAAAAGGCTTCTTTGAAATCTTGATTTGGTAACGAAAGATCAAATACTTCTGCAATTAATATCTTCAGATCTCTGTGCACCCTCTCTATAATATATTCTGGTTGTTCTGCAACTGTTAGCTCAATCTAAATCCCTGTTAAAAGAAATGTACGACAATTTATTACAAAACAATTTGTAATTAAACCAAATAGGTAAATCGTGGTCATAGCGGCCATGGTACCCACTTGTTTATTTTTAAATGTTTCCTTTGTTAATATTTACAATTAACCCTTTTCATTTTTATGACATTACAAACCGAACTATGGCCACTATAAAGTTGCACTAGTTCGGCCACCCGAACGAACATTCGAACTAAAGATAGGGGATAATGCAAAATAATTATAATTTATATTAATGATTAATGTATAAGTGTAAAATTTAAAATTCAAATGATTCAATGATTCGATGAATTGTACCTAAAATATTTGCCATGAGAAATGGCAGATATGTCGTGAGCTACTCTTATTTATATTATTTTAATTCTGTATGTAGGGTTTAAGCAAATAAAATTTCTTATTCTTATTCTTAAAGGCAAAAATTGGAGATAAATTTCAAATATTTCTACTTACTCAGGGACGCAATGATTGCCTACTCTGTAGTAACCGAGTCGGCAATTGCAACCTAAGGCTTCATTTAGTTTGTGTCGAATAACTCTAAAAACAAAGTGATGTTGCTTGCGTGTTGAGCAGGTACCAGGGTTGACAGTGAGCGGTTGCACCGAACACAACGAGACCAGTAATGAGACAAAAACGAACATGATGAAGAGCTTCATGTTTACTTCAGGTTTACCACTCGACTGCTGTGAGAGGAATACGGTGGAATGGGATTCCAGAATCTCTTTTATACCTGTTCATTATCATAAGGTAAAATATGGGGATTCCACTGATTTTACATAAGCCCCGTAAATATGTTAGTAGGTATGTACAATTTCCTTATTTAAATTCAACGAAAATTAATTAAAACAGTATAGTTTATTTACCTTTAGTAAAGATGCAATACTTATTGCGTGAATCAGAACAGTTATCACTGACGTAAGTAGTGTTGGTTAGAGGCTCGTCACGTATATAGAATTATTTATCATAATTAGCGCAAATATTATGGCAAAATATTTCATTGCACTAATAAATAATTTTGACTTTTTTTTGTCACTAATGATGTAATGTCATTGTCAACAGCAGTAATTTATTTCACCAAAATCTTTCACAAGTTTGGACAGGTCTAAAAGTCAATATATAAATACTCTGACTCCTAAACTAGGTGAAGAGTCTTGTGACTTAGGAGCCAGTAATTCTCCGTAGCAACAAAGCCATAAAGTAATTTAGAATTTATTACAAAAAAAAGTGGAAAGAAAATACTAAACTTTTTATGTAAAAATAAACAAAAATGAATTGGATGTTCATTATATGAACATTAAAAGAGACTTTGATCTCTGAGTTTGTTTTGTCTTTTCTTAGTTATGAAGGAAATGTCGACCCCGACCTAGCTTACGTTTAAAAGTGATTCAGACATATTCTATTTGAAGAACAAACGATTTCATTTTATTTCTAAACTTTCCTTGCAAAACGCGTATCATTATTTACTCAAGTAACGACAAAAATGACGTATACAAAGTGACGTTTAGAAAGTGACGCATAGAAAGTGACGGCTACACTATCGGTATCGGAACCTACACTATCGGTTAATCGAATAAAACAGGGTTGTGTTTTGGTTAATGAACGGGTTCGATTCCAGGGACAGGCCCGAACGTTTTAAAAAATAAAAATAAATGTTTTATTTTTCCTCAAAATCAAAACCTTGGTTTCCTTGACCGCTTTGACCTATACTTTTCTCCTCACTTCTCACACTTGCGTTTTAGGTATAATATATTAGGGTGGAACACTGTTGTATGATTTTTTTTTTCTATTTTCGTATTTGAATACCGGGGAAAAGTTTCTTTATATAATTCGAATAACATCACTTAATTTGGAAGTTCTAGCTTGAGTGCTTGAGCCCCCGCCAGAGATTTGAAGTTTCGCCTTTTAGGTTTTTATGGACATTTCCTATGGTACACTCTTTAAATAAAATGATAACTAAATATGAACCGAATGTTGTGACTGTAAAGATTAAATAAAACTACATTTTAATTAATAAAAATATTTATTTAAGAAAAAATACAGCTTCAGGAAGTTACTTGTCGTTCCATAAGATTTTGGAGCAGTATAAAATTACTTTTTTTTAAACTTTGATATGCTTTAACTTTGGACCCCAAAGGGTACGGCAACTGTCTTTCATTTGGATGATCAGTGAATAGTGAACAACTACTAGAAATGTATTTCATTCGGTATAAAATTATCCGCAAAAATTCCGTGCGATGTGCACGAACACAAAATTAAACTTAATTAACTTAATAATTAACGTAAGTAACAGCAAAACACGTCATATTGTTTCTTCTGGTGTAAGTCTAAAGCATACTCAGCCCATAATGTTTCCAATTCTTGGACTCAGGCCTGCTCTCAGTGATGATTGCATAAATAACTTTGTAATTAAACATTACGCGCTGAGTCAATATATTTGTGGAAAGATGTCATGTGTGTTGTAACTTTTGCGACTATACGGCAACAAAATACCGACTGCAATGTAAAAACAAACGAGAACTGACAACGCATGCTCTCCGCGTAGCAGAAAATCAGCTCGTAGAATCGTAGCACCGTAGCTTCGTAGGCGCTGGCATTATAGCAACCAGTGTCAGGCGGACTTAGTGCTCATTTACGGAGACGCGGCGCGTTGTGCGGTGCGGCCCGCTTTCAATTCAAACATATAGCGATGTATGAGAGCGTTCACGGTGAAGCGTTTTTATGCGCGTTTGCTTGAAATAAAGCGTTGCCCGCCGCGCAAATAGGAACATATGGCAGATGACACCGCCGCGGCGGTGCACGCCCCGCGTCTTCGTAAACAACATCGTACATTGCCATATGTAGGTGTTTGGGCGTGTGATAACGCGGTCCGCTGCACGCGCCCCCTCTCCGTAAACGGAAAAAATGCGCAACGCGCCGCGTGACGCCCCGCGCAACGCGCCGCCCGACGCGCCGCGTCTCCGTACATGGGCACTTAAGGTGCTAAAATTCTGCATTGTCAAACGACAAAGTGCCAAACTAATACTGTCACTTACGGGGTATCTTCCGTAACCGTGAAAGCTTAAAACAGTGTTTGACAAAGTACCAGTTTAATTTCTATTTCTGTATGAATGGTGAAAAGAAAATCTAACTTCTCCCAGATGAAGTTCTAAATTGGTAGTTGTAAAATCGACTTCCCCGACAGTCACCAGAAACTACACATCGCCATGCACCAAACCGTTTTCTACAGGAGATAGAGTGCAGGCCCGAGTCTACTCCGACCAGACCCGAAGCTGGCTTCTTCGGCTTGGCTTGGCAGGGTGCAGTATGAAGTGAGAACTGCCAGTAACGTCGTGTGGCAGCCGGTAATCGCGGCGGAAGACTGTTGTACAATGGTCACCAAAATGTCCAATCAGCGTATGCATTCTGGGTAGGATATTGTCCATAATTTCCAATTGACATAATTATTAAAACATTTTAAATTATAATTACTTATGCTGCTCTCTAAATTTCAACGGTGTGATGCCAACAGTCTCGGAGTAAAATGGCTGTGACATACGGACGAACAGGACAAATCTATAAGCGTTCCGTTTTAACGGAACCCTAAAAAGCCGATCGGCTTAGCTCGAATTGTGTCCATCAAACCCGAATATAATTCACACAGGTAAACAATGACCTGGATTAGGTCATGAGATATTTTATATCCTGGGAGAAAGTTCTCCAGGGATACTTTTCTCAAAATGGTGTCGTCTTCCGACCACCACACGGGCGAAGGCTCTTAAATAGGAACGTATAATGGTTTTACTTTTACAGTAATTTTCCGTAAATCAAAAAGCTTGTTTATTTTATATATATTTTATTGGGATGACAGCGAAAAAATTAGTTTTACGCTATTAAAAGTTATCTTCGAACGCTTGATTTGGTACACAAGATCAAATCCCAATCAAATCAAAAAGTGTATCCTGAACGTTAGTCCTCGTCTCTATAACAAAAAAAAAAATAACAATATTAAAAACATGCTTATGTTTGAGTGCACTCAAATTACTGAACGTCCGTATAAAATTTATTACATTAGAAATGCTAATCTTGACTTTCAGATGCACAGAGATGTGAAAATTACGAAACAATCATCATCCTCCTGCCCTTATCCTAATTTATTTGGGGTCAGCGAAGCTTATTTTCTTCTTCCATACTTCTCTATTACTCGTCATCTCATTAGGCACCTTCTTTCTTGCAACATCATCCTTCACACAGTCCATCCATCGTTTCTTTCGAGTTCCTCTACTCTTATACCCATCCACATTCATACTCAAAACTTTCCTCACGACATTTTCCTCCTTATCACATGCTTTTACCAAGCCAATCGATTACCACACAACTTGTCAGTCATCGGCGCTACTTTCAGACTTCCAAAACAATAATTTGTGAAAGGGGAATGCCCGGCCGCCGTATTCATTTAGGCCCTGAGTGACATGTAAGACCAAATGCTTTTATTAGTATACATCAAAAATAATTTATAGATAAAAAAAATATATTGAAAAAACAGTATCCAAATTATGTTTTTTTTTTTCATTTTTAATGTTTTTTTCGATCTGCGCAGTATGTAGATCATTGAATTTATTATATTATTTATTGTAAGGCGATTGTAAATATCTATGTAATACATAAAATGCATTTGAATTTCTTTTCACAAAAGGACCAATAAGTAAAGTACAAATATGTGATTTTTTGCAACAAATCTTGAATTTTTCAACTATAAAGGTTTAGGATTCTATTTAAATGAAACAGATTTTCTAAATTAAAACTTAATTCCACTTTACAGTCAGTACAGCCACAGATAAAGAACTATTTATGATTTTTTTTTTATTTTTTCAAAAATGTTTCCAACTTCTATCGAGTCGTGAATGGTAGAGTTAATTACGCAAAATTTACATAAGATTTTTTTATGAAACAAATTCCTTGGGCATTCTTGGGCCTAAAATCGGCTTTCCCCTTTAAAAATAAAAATCTTGTCTCATAATACAGTCCGCGAGATCTAAGCTGAGCTTTGCATTTGTGTGAGTGATTACCAAAAGTAGAGTCAGAAAAAAAACTTTAAAAAATATATTTTTATGTTTTAGGTAGTAGGTATATAACATAAGTGGGAGAGGTATACAAGTTTAAAAATAAAATAAAACTAAATAAGCAAAATTTTTTAAAATGAAGGCTAGCTATGATAATTATGTATGACTGATGAGTACCTACATATGTAAGTGTGACTGAGAAGTCAGAGATCATTAAATAAAATTCAAATATAAAAAAAAACTATAACAATTATTCTTCTCCACCGGACATTGCATCTTCATCAATTTCATTATCATTCTCGTCATCATTTTCACTCTCGTCTGATGTGTCGTTTGTGTTAATAATGAATCGTTCCGTTATATCATCAAGAGCTGCGTCGTGACCACGAAACTTTGTTTCTTCTTTTATTGCGTGATCACACACATTTTTCCATACTTCGACACTGATAGTGTCAACTTTTTCTTTCGCTAACCTCATTATTGTATCCATATTCATTGATACGTTTTTTTTCGCCACGTATCCTTTTATCATTGCCCATATATTTTCAATACGACTGGCCTGCCCTGAATGCGATATTCAGAAATTTTGATCAAAAAATTGATACGTAGATAACGTATCTCATGTTTTTCCATTAGAATTTTTCTATTATCTTCTGTCTTTTTCCATTTAAATCCTAAAAGAGACACTTCTTTACGCAATGACCAAATTGAACCTGGATAGTTTATTTCTGTCTTCAACTTTTCATGTATTCGTTTCATAGTTGGCACCTCTTTATCAGTAATGTGAAAATTATGAATAGTTCTTCGGATTACCGCTTTATCAAAATCGTCAATGATAATTATATTTTTCCTGCATCTGGTCTTTTTCGGAGATTTAAATTTGCTTTCGTCCTCCAAAAGACGTTTGCCTTCCAATAAAACTCTTTTGACAGTAGACAGCGCGATTCCCGTCGATGTCGCTACCAATTGGGCTGATGTAGTGACACTAGACATGTCTTTGTCGTTTATGTCTTTAAAATAAGTATTTAAATTACACAATATTTCTTTTACTTGGCTATTTAACGGTTTTCTTATTATTCGTTTATTTGTGTTGGCAGACATTTCTTTTCCTAGTATCTATATAATCGAACACAAAAACAAAATAATATTAAGAATTAAAAACGTCACGCTGCTGACGGTACAAGGGGTGAAGTGTGGAAAGTGCGCGGCGGAGATCTGTCGCGCGGGGGATGCACCGCGCCTCAGGCCGGTTGTTTAAACCGGTTTAAACCAGGCAAAAGATGCGCCGCGCTTTAGGCCGACGTCACACCTACACTATCTATGTGCACTCACACAAATGCAAAGCTCAGCTTAGACCTCGCGGACTGTATCTTTCTAGTATCCTGCTATAATTTTCATAACCTTATGGTTTTAAAAAGGCTACTAAAAGGGAGGATTCGAAAAACAGCTAGCCGAAGACGATTTTTTGGCTGTCCAGCACCGGCTTGTCCACCAGTGGTGGACAGATAACAATTTTTAAAAATAATTTTATTCAACGTTTTAAAAAAATTCCCCGTGGGCAGCTTTGGTGGGCAGTGACATGACTTTTTTAATATTTTCATTGGCCACCACTGGCGGACAGTTACACAACTTATTAATATTACTCCCTGTAACCTGAACTTGAAAAAGACTTATAAAAAACTAGCTGTTGCCCGCGGCTTCGTTCGTGTGGAAATTTTGAGGTGTACGTGTGAAGAAAAAAGAAAGAGCCTATGTCCTTCCCCAGAATATAATCTATCTCCTTGCCAAATTTAATTACGTACCAATGAGTCTTTTAGTCATAATATTAGTTAGTTAGTTTAGTTATAATATTAGTTTGAAAAGTATGATTAATGGATAACTATTTTTCTGAAATGTTTTGATAACTCAAACAGAAGTTTTCCCCAAACTGATCCAACGTGATCATATGACAAATAGTAGTATAATATAAAAATAAAATATTTATACTTACTCAGGGATGCAACCCTTGCTGGATCTGTAGTAACCTGGCGGACAAACGAATGTTTGCATAGCCGCTCTCTTGAAAAGAAGAAGAGTATTTGGTTGATCGGTTGCTGGCTTATCAACAGGTTGCGCCGAACAAAACGCGGACAGTAACGCGAAAACCACGAACATGATGAAGAGCTTCATGTTGACTTCAAGTGTACTACTCGACTGCTGGGAGAGGTAGAGATTCAAGGACATTCCAGGGCCCCATTTATACCAATTAATTATCTTGAGGAAAAACTATATTAGGTTGATCGTAACCTAATATAGGTTATTGGTGCGAATTTCAACTGTATTTTTCCCGTTTGTCTAACGTAAAAACCCTGCTTTAAAACTAAATATTATATCACATGCAATTACACATCAATATTTATAAATTCTGTGGTGTTACGCTAATGGATAAAATAAAAAAATGAGTGTTTATAGTAGGGGAGCCCTAGAAGGGATTTCGGGATTTACTAAAGCGCGGCAGATTAATATACAGGGGGATACCTTATACCCGGTTAAGTACCTCCACCAAACATGAGGCCCATATATAAGGCCGCCCGTGAAGGATACAGGATCAGATTAGTAAAAAAAAATTGACCATCAGAAATTCTCGAGCGCGTCAGATTAAGGTAGGGTGAGTTAATTACATCCTAAAAAGTGTATATTCCACTAATCTGACAATTTGAGAGTGACGTAAAGAAAGGGGAGGGCAGCAAAGTTGTAAAAAAAAACGTCATCTCGACATTCTCCAGCGTAGCTAAATTTTTTAAAATTTTAAATGGAATAATTCAAGAATAATGAAAAATATATAATCTGACGATTTCCGCAAGCCGAAATAACAAAAATTCGTCGATAAAGTTAAATGCGTGCAGCTGCGTGATGCCTACATTTCCTTCTCCGCGTTTCTATTCCTCTCTCACTCTTTCTCTATCTATTACTCTCTCACTCCGTCCCCACTCTGGTTTCTGCTGCCATGACGCCATCACAGCTGATCATCAAGACTCGTTCGTGGCATACTGTTTACAACGTGTTTCCAACGTTTTAGCTTTTTTTGCTATTTTAATATTTTATGTGAATTAAAGTTTATAAATATTTAATATGAGTGATATTAATTTAAAATGTGTATTTTGTGGTGAAAGTACCTTTAAAAACAATTAAATTTACAGTAGAAACATTAAAAAAATGTGTAAATATTTTGGAATATCGTCGGAGCAAGCCGGTTATCCGAAAGTCTCGAGGAACATATGATAACCTCGAATTGTCGATGGAATCATCATTAAATGATTTATATCACGCACAGTGCTATAAATTATTTACTGCAATTAAAATACCGCGAGACTTTCAGTATTTACAAGATCAAAGTGTAGTAGAACATGACAATGCACCGGAAGTTTCGGGAAATAGCTCCGAAACACATGTCACATGTCATAAGTACAATTTTAAGCGCCCAGGAATGGAATTAGCGGGGAGTTACAGGGATGGCCTTTAGGGTCAACCGTTTTTCTATTTTTTTTTTGTCAGATCAGGCGAATCCCTCTAGATAATCGTCAGATTATGAGACAGTACGTTTAGAACACAAAGATGAATCATATATATCTTAATCTGACGCGCTTGAGTATTTCAAAATGGCGAATTTTTTTGCACATTATGAAAATGGCCGCGAGTTTGCGTCCCATCGAAATCGTCAGATTAGTGAATGAGAGCTTTTTTTTGGTGCACTTAACACTCCCTTAGAAAATCTGACGCGCTCGATTACATTTTTTTTTTTTTCATTTTCAACCTTTACATACAACCACCCGCATCATGCAAACGATCAGATTAACATACGTACGTTATTAAAAATACGTAGGGCATTGATGCTATCAATATCTGACGCGCTCGAGGATGTCCATGCAACAGTTTTTTTTTACATATTTAAAAATCTATAGCCGCTTCCCCCACCGATGAAAAGGTATTATCATATAACATTTTTTTCTTCTTATCATCTAAGCTTTGCAACCCAATAGGTCTCTACGACGCTCGAGTAAATCCCCATTTAGCATCGTGGGCTCTAGGGGAGCCCTATTAAGAGGAAGTCTGAAAGTGGCGCCGGTGACAGAAAATTTGTGTGGAATCGGTTGTCGTGGTATGGGCATGTGATGTGGTGGATCGAGGAAAATGTCGTGAGGAAAGTTTTGAGTATGAATTTGGATGGGTATAATATGAGTAGAGGAAGACCATAGAAACGATGAATGGACTGTGTAAAGAATGATATGGCAAGAAAAGAAGTGTCTGATCAGATGACAAGTATAGAGAAGTATGGAAGAAGAAGACATGCTGAGCCGACCCCAAATAAACTGGGATAACGGCAAGAGAATGATGATGATATATTTTCCCCGAATTTCCCGATTTGAGAACTTGATTACAAATATATATAAAAATATTGCTCATTTAATAAGATAGAACCTCCCACAGGGAAAAATTGTGCTACCTTTATTTTGTAATGATTTACTGTTTAATTTAATGTTTAATTAAAATGGTAAAATGTGTCATTGCACCACATTTTATACCACAATCTATAGGTACGTAACCACATACCTACCGTAGTATACCTAGCGATTATAAATAATTTTCGACCTTGTTTAATTACGTCAGAACATTCGCTCTTCCTTCTTCATTAGCAGATTATCATCATGCGTTCATGACATTACTGTGTATCTCTAGCAAAGCCGTGGGCCCGCCGACACAGCCCGGCAGTATACAAATGTAGTAGCACTACAAAAAGTACTACAGCAACACAGTAGAAAAGCCCGACAACAACTGTCTGACCACTCAGATCCAGCCTGTCCCTTTGCTGTCCTCTCCCAGCGACGCCCTAAGCCGAGGCTCGTACCCCACAGGGGGTGCCCTTAGCGTGTAGTCGCTTAATTTGACAGTTTTATTAGCCCTGGCTGGAGTCCTTACACTCAAGGCACCCACAGGATAGTCCGGTTAAGCAGTCGCCAACCTCCTTGGTTGAACTGCGAGATGACATACGGAAAAAAAAAGCTCTCCGGCAGTAGCCCACCAGACACAAAACCCGTGTGATCGGAAGATACTCCCTTTTCTGATGAAGAACTTTACACCCCGTTCTTCATACCCCTAAAAAAAAGGATTATGGCAGCTGCAGGACGAACGGGCCGCTGGTTAAAGACCTTATACTCAAGGCATCTACAGGATAGTCCAGTTAAATTTAAAAATATAAATAATATCATGTGTATCGGACAACAGGGATCCATATTTAGTTAGTATGACAAATAGCTTAAATATTCTAGTGTTATCAACATTGGTATAAAAATAGTACAATTAAAACCAAGAACGATCAGGAAGGAAAACAGTTTTCGTACCTAATAAATACCTCCGCACAAAATTACTAGATTTAGGGTACCTATAGCTCTCCGCCACAGCCCCCAGGATATAGTTGCGGCTACTCCGCACTCTGCACAGCAGCGATGCCATATTTTTTTGCATATTATGGACTTGAAAGCAGTGTAGGTCTTTGTAAACATTTCTGAGGCTCCACCGAAACGGGGCAGTCGCAACAACATCCTGAAAGCATTACTATATTTTACGCGCAGGATGTCCAGCGATCTCTTAGTGTAGTTGACCCATAGATTGCTCGTGTTCTAAACTAGTCACAGTTCTAACTAGGTCACAGCACCGAGCAAATCTACGGGCCAACATGTTACCTCTGACCTCCAGTGCCCTACGCTTCCTCTCAATATCTATACCATCCTTAAGGTCTTCGGTGATGAAATGTCCAAGGTACTTGAATATGAACACTCTGTTTAAATGGAGCCCATCCAGCCTTATAATTTCAGGCACAGAGTCTTGACATTTACCAGCAAAAAAGCATATATTCACTCTTGGTGACATTATAAATAAGTCCACAGAAATTGAGCAATTCCATGATTGCCCTAGCAGTCGGGCTCAGCAGCGACATGTCGTCCGCGTAACTGATTTTATTGAAACTCACTCTAATTTATTCGACATCCATGCCAACAGTCGTGCTGCTGAGCTAGGTGGTGAGGCCATCAACACCGGTGTGGTTTTACGATACGGTTGTGGTTTTTTTTTAGTCAGTACGAGTCTGACAGACCCCTCCGCTCTCCCCAGGGCGGAGGACATCCATTGAGGGTTTCCACAACGAGAAAAAAAAGATGGTTCCTAACATAAATATGACATAAGGAAGAAACCATGTTGGCGAGTCAAGGTGGCGTTGCTTATCAAGAAAATTTGCACCGATATTTCAAGCGTGGTATATTTATTTTTGTTCTGTATTGCACCTGCACAGACAACTTGGTTGAAGTGCAGAGCTCACTATTACCGGGACAAAATATTAGCAAGAGTAATAAGTATCTAATTCTTAAAAAAAAAAGACTACCACGCACCGCAGATTCGATTAGCATGTATGTACAGCTAGGAACAGACTTATAACACGATACGCCACTCGGCTCGAGTCGAATGACGTGTGCTCATTGGACGAATCACATTATACGTAGCCCGTGATGCTATTTGTTCTCATCCAGAGAGCTCGGGGTGAGCGAGATGTAACAAATGTGTTCCTGACTTAGGGTGCTTGTATAAAGACAGGTTTTTCGGACCGATTAGTGGGGATTAGAAAACCTGAATCATTTTTAGGGTTCCGCATCCAAAGAGTGCCAACGTGACCCTATTACAAAGGCTCCGCTGTCTGTCCTTCCGTCTGTCACAGGCAGGGATTGAAAACGGTTCCAAAATACCGGTAAAATACCGGTATTTAGGGGTTCCGGTACCTATACCGGAACAGGAACCAGTACCTTAATTGGAACCTTTAAGAACCTTTATTTTACCGGTTCTTAGGCAAAGCGAGCCTAAACTTGTTTTTTGAGGTGCGGTCGGGTGACCGGCGCGATGCAGCGCGCGGTGTAGTGTGAGGAGTGGGGAGTTTGTACGACATCACATTTTTATTGGCGGATCTTCTGTTACGAACGCGCGCGCCACTCGCTCGTGTTCGTATTGATAAAATTTATAGTTTTTAAATCATACGTACCTATTTGATTGGCTTGTTTTGTGTTTAAATTAGTTGTAATACAGGGTGTAAATGGACCCTTCACCAAGCCGTCAACCAAGCATTCTGTACATCAAACTAAGTAACTTTATGCAAAAATTTTTGCTGGGAAACGATTTTTTTTTTGGGGTGAAAATTCACGTTTTACGGTAGAACTCAATGTAACGCACTCAGAACATCGTGCTGATGGATGGATTGAATAGTGCGGGGGTCTTGGAGGTGTTTCAAGTAAAAATCTTACTTTAAAAACATGTATTTAAAAAAAAACTTGTGAAAAAGTTGGAACTTTGACCCCCAATATCTCCGTAACTAGAAGGTTCCCAGGTATGGTCTAGAACAAAAAAATGATCGCATTGACGGGGAGAACAAGTGCCTTTCGGCTTCGTTAAGGGTCTTTTTACACCCTTTATATTAGTGTCATAGGTAAAATATATTAGTATTATAATGTATTTTAAGAAGAAGACGTTACTTACTTAATTATTATTACGAAAACTGTCAAAAAAATTTAAATTAATATTCTTTATTATTTTGAAAAGAAAACACCCTCACTTTTTGTGGTTATTTATTTACTCGTATATCGTATATTTTAGTCTCTAATACAAAATATTTTTCATTTGGTACAGGGGGGGGGGTCCATTTCACCTTTTTTTGTAAAAATACTGATATAAAAATATTTTTGGTCAAGCGTGACTTCTACACACAAATTATTTATTTATTTATTTAAACTTCATGTACAAAAATGGTACATAGGCGGACTTAATGCCACGAGGCATTGTCTACCAGTCAACCTTAGGGTCAATTTTTTTTTTTTATTTGTTTGTTGTGTGCACTTGTGGCCGTGTGCCAAATAAATATGTTTTTTTCTTTTTTCTTCTTTCTTTAAATAGGACAAAATTGTGATAGAGTACAAAAAAAAAATAAGATAAATACCATTCTGTTAACATAAATAATTGATATACATAAATAGGTACATACTAATACACATAAATACAAATAAAATGAAATGAACTAATAAATATTATAACACATACAAATAGTCCAAAATACGAGAAACCTTATAATAGTTACTATGACTACTAATGACCAGCTAATGAGCAATTTAGTCTGATTGCAAATAGTACTTCCAAACTGTTCTTTTGAAAGCCATTTTGCTTTCAGCTTTTTTAATGCCAAGGGGTAGCGCGTTCCAGAGCTTTATAGTTGAGACAGCGTAAGAATTCGACATAAAACCAGTACGATGTGAGGGAATTTCAAGGAGTATGTTTTTAGAAGCTCGACGGTTACGATTGTGTGAACTGCCCAACACTTTGAAATATTCTTTTAGGTAATCGGGAGCACGAGGATCCGTCAAAATAGTGAAGAGCATACATAGAGATCTGAGGGACCTCCTGAGTCGGATAGGAAGCCACTAAAGCTGAAAACGATATGAAGAGATGTGATCGTACTTCCGAAGACCAAAAACAAAGCGAATACAATTATTGAGAAGACGATCCAATTTGTTTAAAAGTTCTTGGGATAGATCAGAGTAACAAACATCAGCATAGTCGATAATGGCACAAGTGACTGGACCAAAGATAATTTAGTGCTAGATGGGAGAAAATTTTTGAATCTATAGAGAGACCGCAGCGATTAAGTGATTTTCTGGCTAACCTGAGCCACCTGCTTATTCCAACTAAGTGTCTCGTCAATGTGCAGGCCCAAGACTTTTACGTGTGGTGAGAGAGAGAGATCACAGAGTTGTCGAACATAAGCGGCATTAGCTGGCTAGTATCCAGATTTCTCAGGTAGTACGAACTACCTTTGAGGATGGCCTGGCATTTCCCGACGTTGACAGCAATGCCGAACTTAGCAGACCATTCTCGGCTAGGAAGGAGGCTCGCCGCCTCGCGGGATATCGTGCGGTACCCCCGGACTAGCCTTACGGCTACCACCTTTTCGAGCGCGTTCAGGTAGTGGGCAGCTCGCCGCCTCAAGGAACGCGCCCACGCCGGGGCCCCGTAAAGGGCCATGGACCGCACGACCCCCGCGTAGAGCCTACGGCAGCAGGCGTTTGGACCCCTCAGGTTGGGCAAGAGCCGCTTGAAGGTAGCCCCGGCCCGTTCCAGTTTGGGAGCCAAACGTCGAAAATGCTCCACGAAGTTCCACTGGCTCTCGAGGACGAGTCCTAGGTACTTCAAAGTCGACTCGACGCCGACGGGAACCCCTCCTACCGTCAGCATGGATCCCGACGGTGGCGCATTCCGAGGCCCATGAAAGCACATGGCCTCGGACTTGTGCAAAGCCACCTCGAGACCCAATTGCCGGATCCTCTGCACGACTTTCGCAACCCCGCGTGTCATCAGTTCGGCATCCCTAATGTCTTCAGTAACCTTAAGCAAGGCTGTGGCTGTGCTGTGGCCGGGCCGAAAACCAGATTGGAATTTGGACAACAGGTTATTCTTGAGATCTTAAGAAGATATTTGCCTAAGAGCAGCTGCTTCAAGGATCTTGGAAAGGAAAGGGAGAATGGATATGGTTCTGTAGTGAATTGGCATACTGGGACTGGAAATTTTTTGAAGAGGGATAATGTAAGCCTTACGCCACAAACCTGGAAACACACCAGTATACAGAGAAAAATTTAAATTTAAGGACCTCAAGGTTAGTAACGGGGGAGAAAGCTGTTTAGCTGCACAAGAAGTCATTTTGAAATGTATTTATTACAAAAATAAAAACGAGTGAACTTTAGACCACATGACTGAAGTAAAACTTCACGTAAACGCATATTTTAAGGACCTCAAGGTTAGTTACGGGGGAGAAAGCTGTTTAGCTGCACAAGAAGTCATTTTGAAATGTATTTATTACAAAAATAAAAACGAGTGAACTTTAGACCACATGACTGAAGTAAAACTTCACGTAAACGCATATTTTAAGGACCTCAAGGTTACTTACGGGGGAGAAAGCTGTTTAGCTGCACAAGAAGTCATTTTGAAATGTATTTATTACAAAAATAAAAACGAGTGTACTTTAGACCACACGACTGAAGTAAAACTTCACGTAAACGCATATTTGTACTTACTTTTATTATCCATCTTGGCGACAATCCATCTAGTTGTAAAGTTTCAACACACTTGTGATTATGTTGACAAACATAGTACAGCTCGGCCGAGGCACGAACATCAATAAATTTCGGTTATTCAATCCCTGCTCCGAACACACATCCCCTCTTCCGTAAGGAACCTTTAAATCGGATGACAATGAACCGGTATAACATCATCCAATTTAAGGGTTCTAGGAACCGGTATTTAGAACCGGTACATCGGAACCCAAACCGGAACCGATACCGGAACCGGAACCGTACCGAAAAGAGGAACCTTTATAGGAACCTAAATGAAGAACCAGAACCGAAATTGGTACCGGTTTTCAATCCCTGATGACTCACAGGATCTTTTGAACCCTCATAAGTAGCCACTTGAAATCACTAAAGCCGCGTATTGTGCGTTTATTATGCACACAGCCAAAGTGTGGAACTCTCTGCTAGCAACTGTGTTCCCTCCCACATTTAGCCCGTCTGCCTTCAAAGCAAGAGTAAACAGGCATCTTCTGGGCACGCTCGTTCCATCATACACCACATCCATCGCTTTCCATCAGACGTGATCGAGGTCAAAAGCAGGCCTATTTAGCAATAAAAAAATACCGTGTCTACAGCGTAAAACTACAGTTGATAAAACAACAAAGAATAAAAATAATATAAAGTTAAAAATTAAAAAAAAACGTGTTTTTTTAAGGTTTTTTACGGAATCATATGTTTGCGAGACCTTTTTATTCAGCAAGTATGGGACTACTTTACTCGCACCGATAGGTACCGATCCGTCCCAACTGGTCCGTACGGAACCTGACCTTCGTGCAAGCACCCTTACGAGGCCCCGTGCTCTTAAATTCAATAATGCCAATTTTGTATAGAGAAAACTTTTGTTTGTTTATAAATTCAGTTACAAACGAAGCGAGTTTAAATGTAAGACATAAATCTTTTACTACGGTAACCCGCATTGTCTTCGAAATAAAATCATGATGCGATACGACTTTTGCAGTAAAATTTTTCAAGTTTTTGCGGAGCTTAAATACGCGTTGGAACCTGACATTAATGTCTAGTCCAAAGAGATTTAAAACACACATAGAGAGGACATTGGGAATATTGTCATACAATAATTTTCATCCTGAATATTTTTGATTTTGACACACGACTGCTACCTGACAAGCGGGCGTATGACACTGATGACACTAGACAGAACGAATTGTTACTAAGTAGTAACAAATTTTGGATTACGATTTTCTTCGTCATGACCCGTGTATAGCTTGGAAATATTTAAATGTCTTTTGTGTCTATGAATGCGACCTGACAAGGCGACGTATCGCACTGGACTGATCGACTTGTTACTAATTTGTAACAGGTTTTGGAATTGTCAGTTTCTTGGTCTTGTCCCGTCTATAGCTAGTTATATTTGAATGTCTTTGGTCTAGTCTGAATAAAATATTTCAATCTCTTTTTTTTGTTACCAATGTCTACAGTAATATTTTAATGCTAAGGTTCAAGCTAGACCATTTTAAAAAGAAATTGATTGGAAAACACAAATGCTATTGAAAATATGTTGCATCGAATCTGTTCACGCATAATTGCGCGTCATTATCTCGTGATTTACAATTCTGCATGGATCTTTTGGCTTTCGAATGACATTATCGGAGGGGACACTGTTGGTAAACAAATTGTACACCTAATATTGTTTTGTGTGTGTGTTGAGAAAAACTAAATATCGGCGTTAGTTCCACCTAAGCACGCACCAAAAAAATCTTTTAATGCAGCTATAGTAACTCGCAAATGAAGACTTTAACCGTTCAGATACGTAACTACGCACCTCAAAATTGCACCAAAGTCATCACAATAACGTAGTCGTAAAACAATCCAAACAGACAGACAACAAATATACAACTCAAACTCAAAGCATTTATTTCAAATAGACCCGTGACAGGCACTTTTGCATAGTAAAAAATAAGCTTCCTACAGTCCCGCCACAGGCATAATAACTGTGAATGGACTGTAGATGCCCATTCGAAAATAGTAGATCTCATGGAGAAGAATGGGCAAGAAACTCCATGAACACTCTTTTCAAATCAAGATATATATATTACATAGTCCTGGGTACAATATTGTTGCTTCTATATGTGAGCACAATGTAGAGATAGGAAAATAAAACAACATCAGTAAAACCTACATAATATTTTGCAACGGCGCCATGTCGCGATGTCACCAGTCCTCTGCCGTGCCTCACCTACTCACGTAACTTGTCAGCTACTCCCGAGGATCAATACTCACTAATATTATAAATGCAAAAGTTTGTCGGTCGGTGCCGCGTTCACATTTCCAACGTCCAACTGAATCCGAAAAAATTTGCATAAATGCATCCGTTCACAAGTTTTAATCCCAGATCAAGTAGTTTTCCGGGAATTTGAGAAGTAATGGTATCCATTATTCATCTGGATTTAAGCGCAAGGATTAAAGTCTCGAATATCCTAATATTCAGCTGCACCCGGTTAGTCTGGAAGCCTACAGTTATGATAAGGCTAGGAGTAGATGGTAGCGACGGCGACCTCTGGCGTCCGGCCCTGGTTCAAGCCATGGTCCGGAGCGAGAGGGAATGAGAAGCCGTTACCTCCTTCTTCGAAGCAGTCATGCAAACGAAGGAGGTGGCGGGACGTGAGACGGAAAGAACCTCAGTCCCAGCCGCCGTGGGTGACGCCCCGGGAGGCCACGTGGTGGCTCCCGGCCACCGGGCCTGTAAATGGGCTAGCTCGCCATCCGTCCGTCTTATGACGACAGGCCGTGTCGACGGCGCGTTCGTGTTCCACGCGCGCCTCAAAGAGATATCAGCAAAAAGGAAGGGGCCCGCAAGGGCCGATGACTGCCGGGGGAGTGAAAAATGCTGCGCTGCAATGCGTATCTTAAATTCTCAAAACATAGTCTATGACAAAAATATACCTACTTGAAAGGACTGTTAAAAAGAGATACCGCGGCCCTGGAACACAAAGGGCAAAGAAGGAACATGGATGGGTTTTAGTCAATACGAGTCTGACACTCCCTTTCACTCCGCCCAGAGCGGGAGGGGTCAAACGATGATTTCCGATCCGAAAAAAAAAGCGGTAGGTGGTGACGCCTTTCTACTTGGTACCATATCTTGGATTAGCGCATGTAATCAAAACTCTCCCGACATTGTGAACGTTTGAAGTTTTCCCTCATTAATAACTTCTCTACGCGATACTTGTACACGGTGATGGAACATCAACGCGGAAACTTTTACCAAGAGTTCAGTCAGTACACTCAGTACATGAATCTCCATTAGCGTTGTTTCGGAGGTTATTAATAAACGGTGGCGTACGCTGGGGGTATAGAATCACGTTCTTATGAATTCGTCTTGTAACATTATGTGCCACGAGGTCCCTTCTTCTTCTTAGAGTGGCAATGGCAAATTTTTATTAAATATAAAGTGTGTAAAAAAGACCCTTAACGAAGCCGAAAGGCACTTGTTCTCCTCATCATTGCGATCATTTTTTTGCTCTAAACCATACCTGGGAATCTTCTAGTTACGGAGATATTGGGAGTCAAATTTCCAACTCTTTCACAAGTTTTTTTTTAAATACGTGTTTTTAATGTAAGATTTTTAAATGTAAGATCTTTAAACACCTACTCGACCCCCGTAATAATCAATCCATCCATCGGCGCAATGCGTTGAGTGCGTTACACTGAGTTCTACCGTAAAACGTGATTTTTCACCCCAAAAAGAAAAGTTGTTTCCCAGCAATCATTTTTGCGTGAAGTTACTTAGTTTCATGTACATAATGCTTGGTTGAAGGCTTCGTGAAGGGTCCGTTTACACCCGTTGGCCCAAAATTCAGCTATGCGAACTCCGCTCGCTGATGCAATCATAAGATCGTCAAGTGCGCAGGTGTCAGGGCATACTGCGAAAGGTGACAGGTGGGCCATTGTTTATGGAGACACACCGCATACACACTTGAGATCTTATTCGTCCATGAACCCCCATCTGAAGATACGGCCCCTATGGTCCCATACCATGTATTTCCTTCCATATAGCAGTTTTCTGGGTGGGTTTACCCACCTTTATTACACCCGTTGACTATTAAGACTACATAATACAAAAATTCACTCTTCGAATCCCGAAGGAGGCAGAGGTGTATCTACCTATATAGGGTGACTGGTAATTAGTGACAGATACTTATTCACGTGATTGTACTCATGATAACAAACAACTTTTCCAAAAAAACATTTTTTTTGTAGTCATTCACTTTTATATAACAGCTAATAGGTCAAAGGCGCGCGCGCGCGAATTTCATACGGCTGTTGTGTTATTGTGATAACATTGAATGACTATTAAAAATGTTTCTTTGGGAAAGTTGTTTGTAATCATGAGTACAATCACATGTTTATGTATCGGTCACTAATTACCTGTCACCTTATAATATGTATACCATACTTTGCCAGTTGTGTTAAAACTCTCAATTACTTTGGTTACTAAAACTATAAAACAATAAGCTTTGTTTTCTAGTTTTAGTATATTTATATTAGTCGGCAGAACTGCCCACTAATTACAATTTAAACTATAAATTAATATCACAATTTGAAGCCGCTTTCCATCATTTAACAATATAAATTCATTACTGCATTACGGTAGAACAGGCAATTAGGCCAATTATTATTTTAAAGCCGGTTGTAGACATTAAAACATTTAGTTTACTTAACTAAATTACAGGTTAAAACAATATTAGTTTCACCAGCAAAGGGCAATATAATTACTTACCGAATATTGCGGGGTTGCGTACAGTAACTTAAATATGAATTTTGCAAAGGTTTTGTGTAACATACAGGGCGACCTTTTTTCGATTTAGGGGTAAAGTATATTTAGTAAGATTTTTTTATTATTCTTATTGGCCTTATAAAATTACACTGTAATAACAAATCTTTAAGGATTTATAACACCACGCTAAAATAAGAATAAATGATGTTATTTTAGACAATAAGAAAACAATGATCATAGAAAAAAAATATGTATGATAAAAATTTTGAGGATAATTACATAAACAGAATACGAAAAACAAGCGCCTGCTTTTACGACGTTTATCGACCTCGCACAACAACGTATTCAATAACTATTTAATGAAAAAGTAATTCAATGGGGTTAAATGAACTTAGAAGGTTGTATTGATAATTTTAATAATTATAATTCTGTAACTACATACGTGTTATTTGCGGGACTTATTTTTCGTCAACATACAACCAGACAAAGTTGCAATAAACGTAAGAATATTTGAATTTCTCCGTCTACACTGGCGCTTCCACCTTAAGCTTAATTCGTCGAACCAAAAGTTAAGTTAGGCTAAGTTGGTAAGTCCAAAAGGTCCCTATCTTAGCGTGATGAAGCAATAGGGTATTTTCCTGAAAAAATCTATTTAGTCCGTCAGTTAGATTATCAACAAATATTGGACACGTATTTTTTCTTTTGTCATGTAAACGAAAAATGACCACGATACAGAGAGTTGCAATCTCGAATGACGTCACGATTTCTGTTACTTTTTACTGTCCAGTGACGTCACAAGCCCCCTCTTTTGAACTTTGATGCGCTGTATCGTCGTCATTTTTTGATTATGTGACAAAAGAAAAATACGTGTCCAATATTTTTTGGTGATCTAACTGACGGATTATTTTTAAATTTTTTTTCGATATTGTCAAATAGACAATAGTGTAGACATAAAGTCACGTTGATAGAGCCTGCCTTTGCCTGATACGAAAGGTGCACTACAACTTCAGATAAACTACAGACCTAACTTACAAACAGATTTTCTTCTTAACTGTCCAACAAGTTGTAGAAAGATAGCGTTTAGTTCTGTGTTCCGAGACTTATGCTGTCGTCTGTACTTTCTCATGATTTGTGAACAAAGACGACCTCTAAAGTACGGTCTGAAAATCAATACATAAAATGTGGATCAATGAAACCATGTAATAACTTAACTTACTGAAAACTATCTGTCCCTTATGTCTGGGAAACTTGGGTAGTTGACATCAACTGAGTCCCATTTTGAACTGTACGTCGTTTTGAACAGAGTTCATTATTCCGTGTCATTTTTAATCAATATCACTATATTATATGGGTCTATATAATATATATTATATGGGTTCGTGCTCAGAAAACTATAATATCGATGTCAAAGTAATGAAAATTTCCTTGTATAATTTAATTTGAATTTCCTAGAACTATGTACATTTTCCCAATCAACCTTTAACCTAATACTTCAGCGATAAAGTTGAAAATCTATTAAAGAAATTTGACAGATTGTAGTAGCTTTATGTGTTGGCGTCTGTACGTTCAACCGAAGTCTTCGTTTCAGGATTTTAGTTACGTATCAAAGTTGGATCATTTTATAAATTGAGGCAAGTATAAAGGGTGTAAATAGACCCTTAACGAAGCCGAAAGGCACTTGTTCTACCCGTTATTACGATGGGGGTCAAATTTCCAACTTTTTCCCAAGTTTTTTTTTAAATACAATAGATACAAATTTTTAAGGTTATAACTTTACTTTAAATACCTCCATGGCCCGTTTACTATTCAGTGCATCCATAAGCACAATATTTTTCACGCCAAAAAAAACCTCGTTTCTCAGCAATACTTTTTGTGTAGGGTTACTTAGTTTGATGTACAGAATTCTTGGTTAACGGCTTCGTGAAGGGTCTGTTTACACTCTGTATTTTATGTTTTAGCAGGATCTCAGCTGCTTTTGAATTTAACCCCCCAGAATTTTCGTTTAAAAATAAAATACAGCGTGGAAGGTTAGGGACACTGATACACAAACGGTCCCACGTATTCAGTACATCATTCTGAGCCGTTCATAGTAATTTTTCATCAGTATTTTTTTTAATCAGCTGTTCATTTTGACGTGTAGGGATTGCACGGTTGTAACAAACAGCTTTTTTTTTATTACCGATGAAAAAATGCTATGACCGGCTAGAATTATTGAAATTACAAGGGATACAAAAATCACGCCAAATGCTAATCTATGTAAAACGAGGAGGAAGCCGTCAACATCTTCATCAGCGCACTGTACTGCTGGACACTGGCCTCTCCAATTGCACGCCACCAGACCAGATGTTACCAGACAACCTGCGGAGATCGACAAGATACACATAGATAGAAGATCGGCTGTTTGGGGCTCTGTTAATTTCAGAAGCGTTAATCAATGAAATGATGTACAGTATATGAAGCAATTACGGGGCTTTTCTTTCTTTTATTTTCTTTCTATACATACGAGTACTTCATCTGCCTAGCCTTTTCCCAAGTACCGGTCAGTACTGGGTAATACGATACCCCTTAGGAAGTCTGGTTGTCAGACTTTCGGGCCACTGACTACCTGTAACGTGTGTCAAAGATCTCGAAATGACAGCGGGGACCAACTGCCACCCCCCCACGGACCAAGCGCGGCTTGAAGATCGAGCCGTGCACCTGTTATTACTTAGCCAAGAGCTTCTCTCGACAAAGCTGAATGTCGAGCCAAAATATACCTACATAGACACATACATACCATGTGGTATTATGAGCCGTCATTGCCCGACAGTCTGGCATAATTTACATTTATTGGCAATACTCCCCATGTTATTGTTGGCGACCAGAAAGCAGCTAAGAGCTCTGCATTCTAAGATTAATCTAGCATAAAACACTTTAGACCAAGCTTTACTTTAGAAATTACAGGGGGGGGACATACATTTTACCCCTTTGGCAGTGTCTATCTTTCAAACGATTGACTTTGAGAAAAACTGGTTTTAGGAACCTCAATGTCATTTTTAAAGACCTGTCTATAGACATCCCACACGTATAAGTTTGATGGAAAAACAAAATAGTTTCAGTATGGGGAGCCCCCCTTAATCTTTTAATTTTATTATTTTTGTATAAAACCGTAAAGTGGTTCACAGAATACACGTACCTATATAATACCTACCAAGTTTCAACTGTGTAGTCCTAATAGTTTCGCAATAAAGTGGCTGTGACATACGGACGGACAGACGGACAGACATGACGAATCTATAAGGGTTCCATTTTTTGCCAGTCGGCTACGGAACCCTAAAAAGACTTAGGTAACACGTAACCTCCTCCTTTTTTAGAAGTCGGTTAAAAACAAGCAAAAAATGTTTTCACGGACACTAAGCGACATCTAACAGAATGCCTAAATAATATTGCATTGATAAACTTTCAACTCACGCCGTTGAGTCAAGCGTTGAAAATTTTACAGGCGTTTTGTTGGATTTTCAGCGCTTTGGAGATTTATTTATTTTTATTTTTATTATTTGGCTCACTAACAATTCATCATCTGCGTAGCCTTTTCCCAACTATATTGGAGTCGGCTTTGAGTCTAACCGGATGCAGCTGAATACCACGCGACTACCTATCTGACCTCCACAACCCAGTTAGTACTAGGTAATACGCCTACTCCTGGGTCTCACCCCTTGGTAAGACTAGTTGTCAGACTTTTTGGATCACTGCCTACCTAACGACTGTCAAAGATATACAAATGACAGCAGAGACCAACGGCTTAACGTGTTTTCTGAGGCACGGAGGAAACTCGGTATGTATTAGGTGGTCACCCATCCACAGACCAACCTATGCAAGTACGGCTTAACCTAAAGATCGACCCGAGCGGCTATTATTATTTAGCCACGAGCTCCTACGAGCTCACTAAAAATTGAATACACTAATACAAAAATAATTATGAGATACATCCAATAAACTTAGAGACTAGTGAACCAATTTCTTACAGGTAAGCACATCATGCTCAAAGTCTTAGTGAAACCGGGCATTATTCTTTCAATTAGAGTTCCTTATACATACAAGTTAACTTAAACAGCCACAATATTAATTAACAAAGCTTATTAATAAAATATATGCTCAATCTAAGACGTTATCTTTGAATCATTAACCTAACTATTAGTTCACTAGTTTTTATTTTATAAATAAAACCTGATGTTTGAGTCTCTTCTTCTTAGCGTGTCAATCTAAATAGTGTCGGCCCAGAACTGAGCAACTAGTTTGGCGCTTTCGGTCCATCAGTTACTGCAGCGAACAAACAACAGGACACGCAGGACACGATATTAAGTGTCCCCCATCGTTTGTAGAAAAGAACAGCACCACACTCACACTCCAGGGCAGAGTGATTAAAGAATCTCCACCTGAGCAAGTTTTCTTTGCTGCGACCAACCTGGGTCCGGAGTCCATTTAAAGACTTCATGCCAACCAACTGCATGAGCCATGGCAACTCATGTCCAGGCGGGAGATTTTCAGCAGGTGGAACGAATGGGTTAGGTACTCGTAAGGATGTACTACCTCGCCGCAGCTTTAGTCTTTCCGTAGACCGCTCGCTAGTGAGTAGGGTGACACACTTCAGAAAGCTTCAGAAAACGTAACATAACATCACACCTGAGTACCTAATAGTACGCCCACTATAATCAAGTCTTTCGTTAATCGAATTTTAGACCATTTCAACCAGAACTGCGAAGGCTTCAGCCTGAAGCTATATTTAAAATCAACGTTTAAGTTAACAAAGTTACGTGCGATGTAGCCTGTAGGCGGTAAGCGCCTTCACAAGTTGAGCGTTGAAAAGCAACTTAGTTGACTCAGCCATGTGAAATTAAAATCAATGTTAGCTTTGAGTTTAATTCGACACGCATATAGATTTAAACTAGGGTTGGCCCTAACTACACTCAGAAATTGTAGCTCCAAAAGAATTGTACGTGACATTATCGCCCAGGTCGCAAATTGTCTTTTGTTCTAATGGGTGTAATAATTAAAATTAGATTTTAAATTTTAAAAACCCCCAACGAAAAAATAAAAGGTGAAAGATAAATACCCACTTTCATCCCCCATATCTAGTAAATGGCTGCACCGATTTTGATAAAACAAGTCTAATTTTAATATACTCACAATGCGCTTTCATTTGATACCCCACTTGGGTATATTTGAAAATATTCGAGTTTTCATACCCACTTTCATCCCCCATATCTAGTAAATGGCTGCAACGATTTTGATAAAACGTATCTAAGAACTATCGCCAAAAAACTTTCAGCTTAAAAGCTTTCAAATAAAAAAAACTATAACTAACTATATAATGCTTGGTTGACGACTTCGTGAAGGGTCCGTTTACACCTTTCGCATATACGATCCAGGATAAATACTTCTTCTTATTGGGCACTTTTTTAAATAAAACTTGGGTTTCTGGCGATTTACTATTGCTTAATTAATACTCTTAAATGATGAACGATACAAGCGCCAACTCATGGGAATACGTACAATTCACTTGATTGATTGCGAAAATGATTACCTACACGATTTCAATGCAGTAGTACAAGGGCAGAACGGCGTGGGTTCAAATGGAGCCAAAGGAGGCATTTTACTTTGTGCTATTTATCCCACCACCACTGCTCTCAAAACGGTGAAAAAGCATAGTGAGAAAACCGCCTCATCTTAGAACTAAAAAATCGAAGAAATTGTTACTTACCGCCCAGCAGTGGGAACGATGTAGGCTGATTATCCCATGATTACACATCCTCAAAGTCTAGTATCTTAGTATAGACCTATATCTTAGTAAAGTATCTTAGCCTTTTTCATAAACAAAAATAACTGTAACATATTGCTAGTACGTAATCCCCTAAAGGAGTCTGCCCAATACCATACCGTGACCATGCCAGGAACGTATCAGGCACGGAAAGAAACATGACATGGACTCCAATGCCCACTAGAACGTATCAACAGCGTTTCATGCCTGTGCATAACATTTTAGTGACCGCAGCAGCCGCGTATTATACGCGTGTCATATCCGACGTTTCTCGTTCTCTAGGCTGTGATTTCACGTGAGGCAGACACGTTAGAAAGAACAAGGGAATATTTTGAAGCCCATCTCTCATCGCTCATCGTTTCGTCGCTTGCTCACTGGTTTGGTAACAATGCAACATCGCATGCCATGCACGGAGCGTATCGGCGCCGACAAAAATTATGCTCGACCATTGCTGACGCTTCATGCATGGCACGCGGCGGTGTTGGTCGGTGACGGAACGGTCTAGCGGGCATATATCAATACAAAAAATATTTTTTCGCCTAACACGGTCATGGAATGATACGGTGCAGTGGGCAGACTCCTTTAAGCTCAACAATCTTTGAAGTTTGAATCGTGAGCCACTTACAATCCATGTACCAGTTACCGAAGTTGAAGAAACAAAACTTTTTATTTATTTATTCACAAAATTCCTGTTTTCGACCTCCTAACTCAATTGAGATAGTCAGCGTCGACCGAATTACAGTCTGGTTTTACAAAAGTGGTATTTATTCTGGTTGCTTTAAGGTTGCTTTCGGAAAATAAAATAACTGTGATAGGACTGTAGATGCTTGGCTACAAAACTTTCGGGACTCGTTATTTAAGTCGAGAGTTTCACGTAGAATTTACAGGGTTTAGAAAAAGACAGCGTAAAAAAACGATTTAAAGCACTGATTGATTTGTTTGGTATTGAGCATCCCCGCCATATTGAATTTCTTGAGGGCTGACTTTAACCCAACTGAAGCTCCGCGACGCGATTGCAGAGCGTTCCTTGACAAAGTCGTGTCGCAAGTCGTAGCGCACAAAACCGTAACCGGGACCCATATGGTCTATTAAACTCGATGAAAAGTATTACAGGAATTATACGAGCCCGGACAAACCTATTGAGGTTTTTGTGATGTTTCTGTTTGTATTTTGTTTTTGTTATTTAATTAATAAACAATTTAAAAAAAACACGTGTCTTACATTGCCCAAAATTAATTATAAGTTTGACAGTAATGAATGGTATTACATAAAAATACTAGCATAGCTACTAGCCTACATAGCAGTTTTACACAGAAATATTTAATTTTAAAATCAAAATGGACGCAGACGAAAACCCTACACGAACTTCAATAAACTTACAATATTCCGTCAGCATTTTATTATAAAATTTGTATTAACTTGCGCGTAACAATTCGCAGCAATTAATTTCAGAAATTCATACGGTTTCTGTATTTCTTGAGGGACCCTCCACCACTTTACTCAAACACAACAACAACCTCTCAGTATAACCTTTCCATTGGCGTTTTAGAAGGACCTCGACAGCACACATCACCTTGTCATACAGAAATGGATTTTAAACTTGACAGTAATGTAACATACAAGGTTGAGACGTAATCGAATGAGTTGCTCTCAACTTGCGTCGTTCCAAACGTGACTTGGTGTTACAATAAGAGATCTTTCAACAAAGAACGTTATACTGGAGGCACTTTAAAATTAAATTTTCTTCCCAGTATATTGCTCAGATGTCATTAGAGGCATCGGGGTCAAGTGCAGTAGCTGCTGATCGTAAAAAAAACCGTCGTTTTATTAAAAGACTCGTGTAGAAGATTTATTTTTGCTTGTGGCTTGATAGAACGTTCAACCTTAGTGAGGAGGATGCATTCTGAAAGTGACCCCCTCAGTGTCCGCGTGGCGTACTTATCGTATACGTCCCACTTCCTCTCACAGAGTTGTAGATTATACAGAGTGAACATACAGCATACACATACCGACGGCGTGGAAGGGACACCGACGTACAAATGATTACCACGTGTTCAGGACATCATTCTGAACTCCCACATAGAAATTAGAAATTGCTAGTTAAAAATTTAGCTAGCAACGGTTCGAATATTTTGATGTATTGATTAATGAAACAAGATTACCAAAAATTTCGCTCCGTGTTGCACTAAAAATTCCTGCATCATTGACAATTTTCAGAAAGCATCCTTAAGAATTTTTGTTAAGAGTGGTAAAGAAGGAACAAGGTCGACTACATCTAGGGTTAATTAAATTATTTCAGACTGTTCCTTGTAACGTTAATTAGGCTGTAGGAACTCAATATTTCAGCTTTTAACGTTGGATTTCTCGGAAAAGAACAGCCATTATTTCGCTTTCTAATTAGTAGGTCCGGTGGATGGCGCAAAGGGATTATCCTAAAAGGGGCGGCGTTCTACGGCTAATCTACTAATTTCTACTGTACTATATACTGTATAGGTGCATCTATATATAAAGATTTCTTTCCGTAAAAGATTAACTGTCAGGACAAAATTAGCACAGCTTCAAACATTAATTACGAAAAGATGCGTCTTATACGATCACTATACTTTTCAGAAACTCCATACTTCGCTCCAAAACTCAAATACCTGATGCTGGCCTTACAGCTGCTAGGATGAAGTGGAACTGGGCTGGTCACATCTGCCGCATGTCGGAGGAGCAATGGGCAAAAATTACCACGCAGTGGATACCAAATAGCAGGAAACGACAACGCGGCAGGCCCAGAAGGAGATGGCGGGATGAGCTGGACTCTTTCGCAAAGGATTGGCCTACAATCGACTAGATCGCGAAATGTGGAAGGAGGGAAGGGAGGCCTTTGCCCTGCAGTGGGACAATATAGGCTTATAATAATATAAAAATAATACTTTTTACCTAACTACGGCGAAGCCAAGAGGAAGGTTTATGATTTTATCAGTCTATGTATGTATATATGTTTGTATATACGAATGTTCCTCCGTAGCGCCTAAACTATTGATCCAATTTTGATGAATAAGGTGTCAATCGATTCGTTATTATGGCTTGAGTAACATAGGCTACATTTTAACCGACTTCAACAATAGGAGAAGTCGATTTTACCTTGTAAACCCCGATTTTAATTAGAGCGTGATTTTTCACAAGTCGGGTTGTTTAGTTATAGTATCCCACACAAGTTCTTGGTTCATTTTGTTTTTTCTTTACATCAATTAGATTCTGTTTCTTTGCCACCATTTCTTATTGTTGAAACGCCCCGATTTACTATAAATATGGCTTTGTTTGTTCCGGAGAATCACTGACTCCTAAGTCACAGGCAATCTGAATTATTGTGACTTTGTAATAAACCTTAATCTTCTTAGTTTTATGGATATTGTAATGCTTTTTGTGAAAATAAAGAGTTGATTTACTTACGTATGCTTACTTAAAATCAAGTATGAAGTTTGCTAAAATTCTTGCCTATTTATCCAGCAAAACATCCTTCCCTGTGTGTAAAACTGCATTTAGAAACTAAATATAAAAAGTACTCATGTCCCCATTATCTAGTTTCTAGTGGCCTGTTGAAAATTTACCGCGATCAGCAAACTATTACCTTAGTTTAGTTTAGCTATGAGCTTGCTAACTGACTAATCTTCACATCACTAACTGCAAATATTTCATGCAGCTCGTGCTTAAAAATCTGAAAATTTACACGGCGTATTTTATACGCGCCGACGCCGATGACGCGCATGACACGGCCGCGCGTTTACGACGCCGTATATGCCCGAAAAGCAAATGTTGCGTTTTGACCAATGAATATCTGAAAGTGTGGTTTACTGGCTGCGACGATATCTCATTTTAAGTGCATTAAACTCACGTCATCTGCTTCAAAAAATATAAAAGAAATGTGAAAAAAATACGCTGCGTGAATAGGCCCTTATTCAAAGAATAGGCTATATGAAAGTAATTTTCTATTGTTCTACACCGTTTCAAAATGTATTCATCATCTGCCTAGCCTTTTCCTAACTATGTTGGGGTCGGCTTCCAGTATTACCGGCTGCAGCTGAATACCAGTATTTTATATGGAACGCTGCCTATCTGACCTCCACAACCCAGTTAGTACTGAGTAATACGATACCCCTTGGTAAGACTAGTAATCAGACTTTTGGGCCTCTGACTACTTATAACGACTGACTGATTTTTCCGCGAGCTGTATGGAGTTGTATGGAACCTTCGCCACTGGCATAAAGGTACGTAACGCATTATGACAGGTATATGAGTCTGTGAGTTCATACGAGAACGTTGCGGTTGAAAAGAAGATGTAGTGGCAAAAATTGAAAAGAGTATGCTTAGAGGGTTTGGTCATGTGGGGAGGATGAGTGCAAGGCGACTAACAAAAGGTATTTACAAGGCAGATGTGAGTGGCAACGCCGGGAGGGGACGCCCTAGAAGGACATACACTGACCTTATTGGTGAGGTTCTTCAGAAAGGTCAGGTGCGTAGTACTCGCAACCAGCGTGCGTGTATGACCAGATGTATGAACGTGGACGAGGCAAAAGGAGTATTTGAGGAAGTAACAGTCAAGAGCAACAATATTATCATCATCTGCCTAGCCTTTTCCCAACTACATTTGTGTCGCTTCCAGTCTAACCAGATACCAGTATTTTACATGGAGCGGCTGCCTATCTGACCTCTACAACCCAGTTAGTTCTGGGTAATACGATACCCCTTGGTAAGACTGGTTGTCAGACTTTTTGGGCCACTGACTACCTAACGACTGCCAAAGATCTACAAATGACACCCGGGACCAACGGTTTAGCGTGCTTTCCGAGACACGGAGGAAACTCAATATGTAATGGGTGGTCACCCATCCACAGACCAACCTAGGCAAGCACGGCTTAACCTAAAGATCGACCCGAGCGGCTGTTATTATTAAGCCACGAGCTCCACCAAGAGCAGCAATATCGCTTAGCAAAATAAAATTCAAAAGAGATTTCCCCGTGATTTCCCCGTGATATAACGGTTTGTGCTTTGAGATGAGATCTGTTTCCTAATAGCATGGATTCCAATATGTATACTCTGCTCGTGAAAACGTAAAACGTTACTCGGTACTGTAGGAGAAAATCACTTTTAAAAGTTGTTTTGTGTTTACATATTAGTGCTCGTGACTGTATATATGTAGAGTCTGATAAAATCAATTCAATCATCAGTCTAAATAAATATTCTGTTGGTTGACCTACATTATAGTAGGAATGAATGATATCGTCGATTGATATCATCGATTTTGGCCTGGCGGCTGACAGGCCAAAATCGATGAAAAAAAAGTGTTGCTCCAACTTACAAGGGACAACGGCAGGAAGATGATGTTGGTTGACCTACATGCATAATCAGCCTATATTGTTCCCACTGCTGGGCCTCCACGGCCTCCTCTCTATGAGAGGGAATGGGCTATACTCGACGTCTCGACCTCGGCCCAGTGCTGGTTGGTAGATGTCACATGTCTTCTAATGTTTGGTTCTAGGACATGCCGGTTTTCTCACGATGTTTTCTTTCACCGTTTTGAAGAAAGTAGCGCCTGCTGGGTCTGAACTGTACTGTTTGTAAGTCGGGGCCGCCACCACTGTGCCACGGCTGCTCTCGGGTGACCTTTTTTTTTTCCAGCGTATACCTTCAAAAGGCGACCGGTCTTTGGGCATAAGACCGGGGAGTGTGGGATTTTTACCGCACTAAAACCACCCCGGTGGTCACCATCCGCACATGAGAGGAGGCACCGTTTCCTCCTCCAACGACAGGGGAGACCTCTGTATAGTCACCCCAGGGATGTGCCTTAACAGGCGTTGCTCTCGGGTGACCTACATACATTGAAATAACCTTGAGAATTTCACCCTAAATGTTTTACGTAGGTAACTATATACGTACTTATTCCACTTTCACGCCTCCGCTGTCGCCCCGCAACAGATTTCCATTACAATTTGCATACATTTTGCATAGAAGCATTGGTGTGTTATTTTCTATATAATATTATACGGGCTTTAAGTTTGTTGTGATGCCGGAAATTGAGGATTTTACGATCCTTCTAAACTTGTTGGTGGGTTTTTAATGTGATATAATAGCTTTTTCTTCGGTTATTGTGGTCAATTTAATGTTATCTAAGTACTAACACTGTTTCAAGCTTTCACGGTTTATAACTAAACATAAACTGTCACTCAGGGGATATCTTCCGTGATTATCAATTCTTCTATGAAGTAAGTATAAGTGTTTTATTAGTCTTTAAAAAGACTCCGGACCCAGGTTGGCCGAGCAAGGAACACCTGCTCAGGTGGAGATTCATTAATGACTCTGCCCTGGAGTGTAAATGTGGTGCTGTTCTACAAACGATGGGGCTCTTAATATCGTGTCCTGCGTGTCTTCTTTTTTATTCACTACAGGAACTGATGGCCAAACTAGTAGCTCAATTCTGGGCTGACACAATTTAGATTGCCATTGACACGTTAAGAAGAAGATCAATTATTCTGATCTCCCGATATTTCAACGCTGTTGCAAGCGCTATGATCGCGGGATGATGAAAGATATCCCGTAAGTGACAGTGACAGTTTATCCAGGTACTGTCAAATATCGTCTTTCATTGCTGTTTACCAATCTGACATGAAAGACAAGAGCTTCCAAGACTTGATCTAACTTTCAGCTACGAAAATTTTCAAAACGAAAGTAGCCAGCCCAAACTAAAATCGCATAATTATTTCATTGAAGTGGACAGGAGCAGCCAACTAAACATAAGGATCAAAAAGCCACTAGATACTGCTATTCTCGTTGAAGTGGACACTGACAAATCTTGGACAGTCTCTTCAAAAACCGGACGATGGACATCCTTAGCGGAGTCTCCAGTTTGCGGCCAAGCGAACAATGGCTCAAGTACTCTTTTAAAATTCCTTTTATTCTTCAAAACATCTTCTTTAAAGGGGAATGCCAGGACGCCATTGTGATTTAGGCCCTGAGTGGCACACATGTTATACCGAATGCTAATATTAGTATACGCCACTAATAATTGATTGATAAAAAAATATATTAAAAAAATTATAAGGTTTTTTTTTCGATCAGCGCTTTAGGTAGATCGATGAATTTATTATATTATGTATTGTAAGTCGATTGTAAGTGTATATTTAATACGTAGAATGCATTGGAATTTCTTTACACAAAAGGACAAATAAGTAAAGTACAAATATGTGTAAACGCTTAAGTTATTTTTTTGCAACAAATCTCAAATTTTTTGCTATTAAGGTTTAGGATTCTATTTAAATGAAACTGAGATTTTATATTTGCACAAAAAAACGTAATTCCACTTTATTCAGTACAGCCACACATACAAGATTTTGTTATTTTTTCAAATATTTTTGTAATTTCTATCGCATCGTGAACATCAGATTTTTTAATAAAACAAATTCCTTGGGGATTCGTTGGCCTAAAATCGGCATTTCCCTTTAAAAATTTATGAAGACAGAGTGGAGTATTTAAAGAAAAGAAAAGTTTAAGTAAATAATTAATGCGACATTAGAGTTTATTTAATATTTATAATTTTAAGGATAAGTTTGCCAAATCTTAATAACAAGTTTCAAATAAGGATTAGATTTAACATTAAAATGCGGATTGACTGGAATTTTTAAATTATTAACCAGTTTATTACAAAAACAGGTTAAATTTAAATAATAACGTATAAAATTGAATTAAGTAGAACAAGTTAATTATTTACAAGATTATAACAAAAATAGGATGAAATTTGTTGTTTAAATATGGTTTAAAACTCTTTTGAAGTACCTCGTCAGTTTTTTCACATTTAAATATAATGTAGTAGGTAGTGATTTTTTTTAAGACAAAACAATTATTAGGTACTTACTATCTCATTCTTCAAAGCGTTCATCCAAAAAGCATGCGACGTTGCAAATAGCTGTCAAATATTTACCCGTTTTAATTAATTTGGCAATATTACTGTATGGAAATAAAAAATATGGATAATTAGTGAACTAGAATATTAATAAAACATTGCAATTAAAATACTGAATTTGATGTTGTAACCGTTTTAGGTGTAAAAAAGGCATTTGGAAAGTTTCCAAATACTTTTTTTCATCTAAAACTGAATATTCGGTGTTATGATATTAATTATTGCATTTCATAATCATTATTTTAGTTCACTAGCTAGCCATATTTCTTATTTCCATACAGTAATATTGCCAAATTAATGAAAACAGCGAAATATTTGACAGCTATTTGCGACGTTGCCCACTTTCTGTATAAAAGCTCCTAACGCAGCCAAATAACAACACTTCACTGTCTAGAAAATGTACCTAGATACAAGACGGTTGAACTATCGAACTGAATATAGCAATCAGCATAACCCTAATCGGTGAACCGCAATCGGCGCCCTATAATGACATGTATTATCTGTGCACTTGCACTAAGCCATTGTAAAGTCACGAGCATAAATATGTAAACACTTAACAACTTTTAAAAGAGTTTTTCTCCTACTGTTCTGATTAAAATACCACGTTGTTACGAATATAGTATTCTGGAACTCATATTTTTATAAATAAGATCCTATCTCCAAGTTACAATCGTTATTTCTCGCGAAAATTGCTTTTAAATTAAGGAAAGTGTATACATATTGGTGCTCGTGACTGTACCTGGCACATCATGTTTTATAAACAGTGCGTATCCAGCCAGTGCCGCGCCAGCCACCTGCGCCGACGCACGCATGTCAAGGGCGCCGTCTTGCTTCTATTTTTAAAAATGTCGTTAAGGTTATTCTTGTTTTTAACCGTCGCCGGTTTGGTTGCCGCTCAAGCTCCAAACCCCACTATAAGAGTGGCTCAGGGGGTTCTGCAGGGTGCATGGAAGGTGTCCACGAAGGGACGGTCCTTCGCCAGCTTCCAGGGTGTTCCATATGCGCGACCTCCGATGGGAAAGCATCGGTTTAGGGTAAGTTGTTAATGTTTAGCTTAAGTATATTGTTAGACTAGCTGACCGCCGCAACTTCGTCTGCGCACTATATTTTCCCCGTTTTTGCAACATTTTCATTGATTCTCTGCTCCTAATAGGTTGTAGCGTGATGTTATATAGCCTATAGCCTTCATCGATAAATGGGCTATCCAACACTAAAAGACTTTTTCAACTCGAACCAGTAGTTCCTGAAATTAGCGCGTTCAACCAAACAAATTCTCCAGCTTTATAATATTATAGTATACAGGGTGTAAACAGACCCTTCACGAAGCCGTCAACCAAGCATTCTATATATCCAACTAAGTAACTTTACGCAAAAATTATTGCTGGGAAACCATTTTTTTTTGGGGTGAAAAATCACGTTTTACGGTTAAACTCAACGTAAGGCACTAAAAACATTGTGCTGATGGATGGATTGAATAGTACGGGGGTCGTGAAGGTGTTTAAAGTAAAAATCTTACATTAAAAACATGTATTTAAAAAAAAACTTGTATAATATATGAGTACAAAGGTACTGCTTATTTCTTAAGAAATTTCTGCCAGCAGACCTGCAAAAGGAGAAATGGAAAAGAAATGTAGACGTGTGAGAAAAGGGAGAGAATAATGTGTTTATGTTTCCACCTAACTGAAACTTAAAAAGTGAAAATGTCAAACTGACATAAATCCTATTGAAATCTATGTGAGTTTGCCATTTTCACTTGTCAATTTAGTCTCAGGGATTAAAAAACAGGCTTTAGACGGTTATGCCCCATAGACGGAATATACCACCCTGACCTCATATATAAATAAACATAATACACATAATCTTCTTAATATATCAAAATAATCTCCAAAACCACCCAACCGATTACAATGAAATTTTGTGAATGTGTATTGAGATTTAGAGATAGATTCCAGATTGAGAGATAGATTAGTTTTAGACATGGTAAGTGGTGCTGAAGTATGGACGAAGAAGACATGCGACCCTAAATAAATTGGGATAAGGGCAGGAGAATGATGATGATGATGAAGTGGTGCTGTGCAAGGCAGGAGCGAGTCGTTAGTAGATTATAAAATAACCCAAAAACTCGCCACCTTACTGGCAAGTGGCAGGAGGTCATTAAGTTCACACCCTCTCCTCCAAAACGTTATGGTTATCGAATTTGCCATAATTTATAGAGGTTAGAATGTGAAACGGCACAGCTTTCTTAGAAAAAAGTCCTTATTTATTTGCCTTAGATGGTAATAAAAAACATGTTTTTATGGGCATAAAGGCCACATAGACGCGTTATTATCGGTCGATAATACCGGATCCGTTATTGCGATAATGCGTCCCGATTCCTTGCACACAACTGCGTTTTTACCGTCCGATAATTCTATTTCGTATTCGTGTTTTTGGCAGATTTTTCCCTAATGTCGGGCAGATTCGCTATTTTTTTGATAGTCACACTGTACGGCATAGATCCCCTACCGGCCCCCGTTTGATGATAATTAATATCCATATAATAGATTTTTAAAACACCCGTAACTGTCGGTAAAACCAAATTTCGTCCTTGACGTATAACTAGTACTAACGATCTCGAGCTGTGTGCGGGATCGCATGCGTCCTAATACAAATGTTCTAAGAACTCATATCGGAATATCGCAGGACGGAGGAACGCAAGCGTTCTACTTCTATTGCGTCGTTATTATCGCACCAGTGTGTTACTTCGTAGCCATCTTAATACTTTATGTACTAAAAATAAATATCGCAATAACGCATCCGGTATTATCGACCGAGAGCCTTAAGAGTTCGCTTCGGAAGTAAAACCGCGATTAAAATAGATAGTTAAATATAAATGTTTGTAGGTTAAACCGAACTGATTAATACTTTACAACTATATAAACAAAACAGTATAGTACCTTTGTCACTTTATTAGTTGTGTTAGTTACAAACTTTGTATTTGTATAGATGACCATGAAAACAATAGCGTTATCGTCGCCGAATTAATTAATTTAATATTGTTTTCAGTATTATCCTTGAAACTTCTATTAAAGTTTAACATACATTTACATAATATACTCCTGTCTTATTTACTCTCGAGCAATATACAACCAAGCTGTTTACATAACATTTTCCAACGGTAAATATTGAGAGTCGCGTCTCTACAATAAATATTAAATGGGAGTCGTGATTTCCAACTTCTTAGGTATGGTATAAATATTAATAGTACAATTATGTAGTTGTTATTTGTAATAGTTAGGTAGAAGTAATTTTAATGTAATTATAATTGATTCTAGTTATCATTTTAATTACGATCAATAATCGCCATTACATACCGAGTTTCCTCGTGCCTCGGAAAGCACGTTAAGCCGTTGGTCCCGGCTGTCATCTATAGATCTTTGACAGTCGTTACATGTAGTCAGTGGCCCAAAAAGTCTGACAACTAGTCTTACCAAGGGGTATCGTATTACCCAGTATAACTCGGTTGTGGAGGTCAGATAGGCAGTCGCTCCATGTAAAATACTGGTATTCAGCTGCATCAGGTTAGACTGGAAGCTGACCCAACATAGTTGGGAAAAGGCTAGGCAGATGATGAATCGTATACCGCACATCAAAAACTATTATGGAAGTGACCAGACTGGTGACGATTTCAGTTCAGCGACATGTCAGTCAGCAATTCACCGCTGGACATAACATACTGCTAAAATCACACATAACCCATTTGACTTTGACGCAAATAGTCGAGTAAAAATCCTGTTTGCCCTTGCACAGGTCTTTTTTTTAGGATTTCGTACCTCAAAAGGAACCCTTAGGCTGCCATCAGACGGACTGCATCGCAGCAACCGCGCGCAATCGATATATTCAACTGCATGCAGTCGTACATTCGACTTCGTTCAGTCATGATATCAACTTCACGCGGTCGGCTACAGTCGTGTAGTGTCGAGGCACGCTGTCCATTGCTAAGGCTGCCATCGGATGGACTGCATTGCAGCAACCGACTGCGCGCGGTTGCGGCTTATTGGATCACTTTATCGTCCGTCTGTCAAGAGCCTTTTTCTCAGGAATGCGTAGATGTATCAATTTGAAGTATCAAACTTGTACGAGTAAGTCAACGCGATCAAAGATATAATTATACTATGACCGTTTATGTTATGTATACCCGTTGAGCCAGTTTTCAATTGATTTGAATATTTCTGTTTTCATTGCTGGTATTTTCTGTGCGTCTCCCAAATAGAATATTCTTTTTTTCAAGACAACCTTTTATTTTCATATATTTCAACCCAGACCACATGTAAAATAAATCTAAATTATCTTTAAAATATTCTCTCACTGTTGTATCGTTTAGAAAAGCTCTTTAGCCTCTTTAAAATACAAAAATATGTTTATTATTACAAAAGAAACTGCCAATGACATACGAAGTGGTTTTAGCAAAAAAAAATATTGTTGAATTTTTTCACTTATGAAGTGAGATGTCACATCAAAAGTGTTGCAAAGCTAAAAAACATGAAGATGAAAACTAACGAACACCTATTCCTTTTAAGTTTACTGCGATCGCCAACCAGTCTGGCAAAAGATTTAATTACTCATCCTAACGAATTTTATTGTGGATAGGTGAGCAGTAAAATGGTTCCCTTGGAGACTACGCGTGTTATTGATCCTTCGTGGTTTCTCTAGGGACGAGAATAGATCTCGGGGTCATTTTTACTATAGGCGCAGAGGTACCAGAATCAACCACAATTTTTGCACTATACCGGGTGAACTTTCGCAGTGGGCGTGGATGGCTAAATCCAAAACTATGAGGAATAGTAAAAAATACTCAAAGGAATCTCGATCCAGATTTTGATGAAAACTAAAATTGTATCATTGGTTTTTTGGAAAATCAATATCCCTATCCAGGAATATAACCCGTTAATTTTGGAACAAAAAACACACAATGATATAAGTTTTAAACTGTCATGGTCACTAACATTATCATTAATAACAGTAAATATGGTAAATATCCCGTTTCTAGAATTAATGACAACACACATTGGATTATTACACCATTCGATAGTGTAGGTATTAAGGATCAAATTTTGGGAAGTAATGACATACCGCAAACTAAAGAAAACAGTTATTTTTTGATAAAATACGTAACAGTATGCAAATAGTTTGTAGTAATCAACGAAACGTCGAATAAAATCACTACTGGCGCCCACTCACTTTAAAGTTCTAATTTCGAATGTTAACTTTTTTTTATTTTACTTTCGCCTTCAGCCGAGATGAGTTAGTAAAATTTGAAATTAGAACAAGGTTGTGAAAATGATTGCGCTGCGAGTGTCATCAATCAAGGACATTTATTTAAAAGTGTGAAAAAAACATAAAATGTAACCTTTCTTTAAATTTGCCGCATGTCATTACTTCCCAGAATTTCATCCTTTTTAGCGACACTATCGAATGGTGTAATAATACAGTATGTTTTTTTTTTCAAAATCAATGGGTTCGATTCCTGGCTAGGAATATTGATTTTCCAAAAATCGAAGGATTCAATTTTAGTTTTTATCAAAATCGGGCTCGAGACTCTTTTGAGTATTTTTCGCTATTCCTCATAGTTTCGAATTTGGCCATTCACGCCCACTTGAAATATTCAGCCCTTAATCTGTCATATTAAGGCGATAGTCTTGCTGTGCAAAACTCAGAAATTCACAGCGAAAACAAAAACACATAGTGTATGCGGGGACCTCCCCCTTCGACACCTAGTAGTACTTCAATTATTTGATATGATGCTAAAGCTACTCTACCTAAATATTAACCGACTTAAAAAAAAGGAGTTATCAATTCGACGCTTATATTTATTATTATTGTTTCTAGAAACCATCAGTGTACGCGGCAGTACTACTCCTAATAATTTACATCAATATATTCTGCTCTCAGCTCAGAATTCAAATTAGTCGCTATGTTCTTATATAAAACGCTGTAAAAACTTGAAACTGAAGTGTTCCGTATTCAATTACGTTGTTTTCATAATTTACTGGACTCCCGGGAAAGATGCGATGTCGGAACAAAGTCTTGACGCTATATTGTGCAAGTGTACTTTATCGTCCAGGGTTCTTTTTTCTCTTAATAAAAAATATCAGCTTGTATTAATTTGTTCCATTGCAAGGAAAAAAGTCTGCAATAACTGGCTTGAAAAGGTCGTATCAAACGATTCATGATTCATTTGTTTATTTGCCTGAAATATGGTATTTTATAGATTTTATAACACATACATAATAGGGTCGATCTCCAGAGGCATTTTTTTTCGTGTCGGACGGGATAAACCCATTTTAAAATCGAAAAACGTTTTCAAAATATTTTTTTATAGACAGTTCGGTGTCTTATCTACGTGGTACAAGGCTAATATTATGAATAAGTTTATTATAAATATTTTAAAAAAAATCTTAAACTTTAAAATCCTGATCGCTCTGGGTTGACCCAACTCCCGATTGAATGAAAAAAATATTCTTTAACTTTTTAATGAGAAGAATCTTATGAAATAACTTATTTAGATTACATAACAAATAGTTAATCTTCATAGTAATATATATTTTTTTGTTATATTAACAATACTTTTGCCACAATTTGAATTTAAAATCGTGACCGGGCATTTTATCTCATCGCTCTGCGCTGAGGTAAAACATCGCCCTCATCCATAGTTACGCATTATAGACACTCTATTCCCCTCCCGCGGGGCAGCGTCGGTAGTGGTCTAACCGCCGAGGAGGATACCTGTGTGCCACGTTCCCGCGTTCCAACATTACGAAGGTAAGTTTATGATTGCTCTGGATTTGGTTCTCGAATTTTATGATTGCTATGGCACGTTATTTAAATTCAATAGTAAGCTTGCGAATGTGTTTGTTATGTGATCGTTATGATGGTTTTTATGAGAAGTAATCACAACTTTCTACTACTTTTAAATTCGGATATATTTATGATTTTGTGACTTTTTTTGATCGCTATGGCTCTGATTGCTCTGTCCAAAAAGACCAGAGCGATGATATTTTGCATTAATTGTACGTTATAAAACTATTTTAAGTAGTAGTACCGGACTGTAATAATGACAAACGATGAACTATGCATATAACCTTTAATTTATAACCTTTCCTGGGTTTCTTCGGATAACCTAAACCCATAAACAGATTTTGACGTATTTTACCTTTTACCACAACTGGTTACAGTTGTGGTAAAAGGTAAAATAAAACCTTCTCTAAAATGTAATCGCAACTATTGTTGCAGATTGAAATCATGCCTGGAAATAAATTATCTACTGAAGAAAAACGTCTTAGGAAGAAATAGGCTGAGCGTCGTAGAATGGCCAAGATAAAAAATAATCCAGATCTATACGCACAATGGCTTGTAAAGTCAATAATACATTTCTCTTACATATAATCTTGTACACGTACACTGAATATGACTGAAAACGGCTAAATAAATAATATTTTATCAATATTTATTTTTTTGTTTAATTATGATCACTCTGGCACCAATTATGATTGCTCTGGTCGCGAATTTTTTTGAACTTAAATATTTCCATAACTGTTTGTGTAAATTGAAGGCCACTAGTAAAAATATACCATTTGAATATCATTATTTATAATGAGATACGTAATTACCATTAAATATCAATATCTGAAAAGCACCAGAGCGATCACACGAATACGCCCGTTTTGGAGATTGACCCAGTTCTTCATATTCCGCCTACTAAATTCGGCATGCTTTTGTGACAATAACAGTGATTCTAATTTAAACAAAATAATTAAATTCCAATGTCAAAAAAAAAGTACCTAATCAAGAATTTTCTACATATCACATTACAATGTCCAAGAAAAAAAAAATCTAAATATGAAAATTCAAATACATGTAAAATACTGCACCGGTAACGCTGGAAGCCGACTCCAACATAGTTGGGAAAAAGCCAGGCTGATGATGGAAAGAAAAGGCTTCTTTTCTAACGGATAACCAATGAGCATTGTTGAACACGCTGGCGGAGGTAATATTCTCATCATAACACCTGTAATCCCCGAACGGTTAGGCAGAGTTGTACCTAACAGTACACCCACATTTCGCCAGTTATGTTTAAGTTCCATGTGATAGGCTGCTACTGAGAAATTCCTGATGGAAAAACCCAATGACACTTTTCCCGACCCGGGAATCGAACCCAGGACCCTATGCTCAGCAGTCGCGCTTGCGACCACTAGACCAACGAAGCAGTCTAGGTAATATTTTATCCATAATAATCTAATATCTGCTCCTAAATCATAAGACGGGATTTAAAAAAATACATGATTTTTCAGGGTAGCTTTATCTTTAGAATTTTATTTATTTATTTAAACTTCATGTACAAAAGTGGTACATAGGCGAACTTAATGCCACAAGGCATTCTCTACCAGTCAGCCTTTGGGTCAAATAGGACAGCATTGCGATAGAGTATAAAAAAATAAATGAGAACAATACCATTTTGCTAACTTAAATTGATATACAAAAATAGATTCAGACTAATACACATATTATATATACAAATTAAATTAAATAAACTAATATATATTATAATACATGAAAGAATTGTAGGCTTCGTTTGCGCAGTTACCAGTATTACTGTTAATCTTTCAAAGCAAATATTTGCTTGAAATACGCGTGGGTTTACTTCAACAGTAAAATTCTTTCGAATACTTATTTGCGAATCCTACGCATTTGCGGCTTATTAAATTTACACGTTCAAAGAGAATTAAATTCTTTAGAAACAAAGCATATTGGCCCTTTCATTTTAGCGTTTTACATTGTGTGATGTCCTTGAAATTATATTTAAGTACTAACAATAGTTTCTAAGTTTTCATTTTTTGTATACTAACCTTTGGACCTGGTTGTCCCAAAATATTACCTAATATTAATTTTGAATTTGAATTGTAATTTTCCATTTCAATCTTAAACAAATACAAAAACTAAATATTTACAAAAAAGGGACTAAATTATTAAAAAGTTGATTGGCAACCAATTATAAATTCTTATTTAAGCAGTCCTCTGTCTGTTCAGAGCTTGATGTTCCAACTTGTATTTTCGTCTACTAACTTAAATAAATTACTAAAGGCCGTTTCTCCTAACTCTATTTTCATTTCATTGTCTTCAGTGAAAGTTGTCTTTGATAATATTCCGTCTGAAAACAATCTATCATCTTCAATCCCTTCGTGAAATATGCAAAGACATTTTGATTACCCATGAAGGGTAACTTGCTCCGGGGCAATTGATAAAATAACTGGCTTCCGAAAATACAGTCGAGATTCCTAGGAGACAAGGCACAAGACATATATGTCGCGGATCATGTCGTTTCTCGATTGTTTAGGTAACATATGTCACTGGTAGGCTGTGTTTCCACCTCATGGTGTCACTACATTTGGCAGATCTGGGCGTATATTCGCCTTCTATCATTTAAACAAAGTAAGGCATGAAGAACATTTTGTTTCGATTCGGCACGCGGTACACGCTATTCACGAATATTAACCCACGATTATGCCGCGGTGGGCCACGCACGCTACAGTTGTACTTAGTTGTGGGTGTGTAGCGTGCACCGCGGTGTTTGCGCCTTAAAGTGTTTAACTGTGAAAGGACACCTGCGTTTTTTTCTCCCTTTACACATAACCATTCTCGTGTATTTTCAAGTGTTAATCATAAGCTTATCGCAAATGTAGAGTTAGGTTAACAAAACCATCCTCTGTGTTTGTTTAGTTTTATCGGCGATAAAATAAGTAAACATGTTTACGTTTAATCGATAACAAGAGATAGGAGGACTACCGCAGATACATAATATATTTGTCGGAATGTCAGGATTTATTCGTTAGACTCGTACGTCGTGTGGACAGAAGATGGGGTTCGTGCAACGAAAACAATACGATACGAAATGGGTGCGATACACAGCTTTTATTACACCTGTTACTGTTAGCCTGAGTCATCCCTCTGCTGGACAAAGGTCTCCTTTAGTGTGAATGGCTTATGCTTTACTAATTATAATAAACCAGCTTATACCCGCGGCTTCGCTCGCGTTGATTTATAATTTTACAATCAATTCGGGTTGTACACTACTTGTAATTAAATAATTCAATCATGATTCGAAAGATACGTGGCGTCATCTATTATCATAAGAAAGTTATTGCTGTTTTCCTCGGGAACAACACTTTTTTTCGGGAGTTAAAGTTACTCTATGTCTGTTTCTGTACACCTGACAACGTACGAGCAAAATTTCAGGATGATCGGTTCAGTGGTTTAGGCGTGAGACGGTAACAAACAAACTTACTTTCACATCTAAATATATAAGAGCGAAAGGTCACTCACTCACTCATCACGAAATATCGAAAACCGCTTGACATATTAAGATGAAATTTGGAGGGAAGGTAGTTTATAGTTAGTAGACGTCCGCTAAGAACGGATTTTGCGACAGGGCCGGATTAGGGAGGTCTAAGGGCACTTGCAAGTGCCTTCACTTTTTGTGCTACAAACTTGAAATTTGGCAGGGAGGTAGTTATCTCGGGCGAAGTCGCGGGCAAAAGCTAGTTTATAATATTAGTGAGGATAAATAAATCAACAAGGCCCAAAGAGATTCATCCTCAATCCAAAGACGTTCATTTCGGTAATCTGCATCTCATCCGTTTAAGTAATTCTAAGTTTTGACGTCAAATTAGTTCTGTTGCCCCTATCTTGTCGAACTTGAGTTAAGACCATTGAGTTTGTAACAACAGTTTGTACTTCAGGAAGTTAGTCTTGAACTTATTAAGTATACAAGACTTGAGTGATGCGGTCAGACGGAAAATTGATCATGATATTGATAACAAGCTCAATCGGGGTAAGCAAATTGATCCGACTGCCTCGTTGGTCTTGTGTTCGCAACTGCGACTGCTGAGCATGAGGTCCTGGGTTCGATTCCTAGGTAGTGCAAAGTGTTATTGGGTTTTTCGTCAGGAATTTCTCAGTAGCAGTCGTGGAGTCTGTATTTGTGCCTGGTTGATGGTAATAGGCTCATTCCCGATTATATAGGTCTGTAACATAACTGGCAAAATAGGGGTATTTGATTAGGTTCACCTCTGCCTAAAACTTCGGGGATTACAGGCGTGATGTTATGTAAATCGATCCCTTGTATTTATGAATGGAATTTATTTTAAAGGAATTATGTATAAAATATATAAAACAGTGTTTACATAACGTAAACACTGTTTTAAGCTTTCACGGGTAATGAACAAACATGGAAGATATCCAGTAAGTGAGAGTATAAGTTTAATGGTGATGTAGCCGTGTAGGTATAATTGATCTAGGAAAGTATTTCAAGCAGGTATGATCTTGTAAAAATATTTTGATTGAAAAGAGTGTCCATGGAGTTTCGTGCCCATCCTTCTCCATAGAGATCTACGCTTTGGAATGGGCAACTACAGTACTTTCACAAGTTATTATGCCTTGTGTCTGGGACTGTAGCTTCGCCTTCTTTGTTTTTCTGACATTCAAAAGTGCCTGTTATGGTCTAATTGAAACAAATGCTTTGAGTTTGAGTTTGAGTTTGAGTCGTGAAAAGTAATTTCATCGAAAATGATAGATACGTTTATCAGATTTTAAATGTCGTTATAGTTAATAAAATAGGAACATTATAATTTTTTGATGTGGTACAGCGAAGCTTGCGATTGAAATCTTTATATTCAGCCATCTGTCGTACTTACGATTTTCCTCCGTGCCTCGGAAAGCACGTTAAGCCGTTGGTCCCGGGTGTCATTTGTAGATCTTTGACAGTCGTTAGGTAGTCAGTGGCCCAAAAAGTCTGACAACCAGTCTTAACAAGGGGAATCGTATTACCCAGTACTAACTGGGGATGTGGAGGTCAGACAGGTAGTCGTTCCATGTAAAATACTGGTATTCAGCTGCATCCGGTTAGACTTGAAGCCGACCCCAACATAGTTGGGAAAAGGATAGGCAAGTGATGATGATGACTTACATACTTATTTCCTTTAAGATAGGTGCTAGCAAAATAACAGGTAATGCGTCTCTAACTAAAGATTGGAAAATCTTTTGTTATTGAATTGCCTGTTATGGCTGGTTTGTTCTAGAGATTCACGGTTGTGAAGACCTGCACCCGAATTTTAAAACTCTACACATTTTTCTATTACAATCCGATTTTAAATGAAATACGTAAACCATTGCTTCATATGTTTGAAGAAATCTTCTGTTCGATGATCCAAATCACGCAATGAACATTTATAAATTTGTCATAATGAATTGCATGCACCCCGTAGTTGGGAGTTCTATTAGATCCTATACACCAAACTAATCAAAGATGAATTTCTAGAAGTACACAGCTTCCTAACAAGCTTAATCCAAACCGCTACAATTCCAAGAAATAGCAGATTGCAGTCGTGGAATGTTCAAGTTCGAATGCAGTTCCACTTGAACATAATTCCCCAGTCGCCCCTCGGAGCTCACGAAACCCATTTGACGTAATCTAAACTTACACTGAGACGGCATACTACGAATACTAAGATTTATTGTGAGTTGAATATTTTGCTTTTACTTATATACTTTTCAGTATTTTGATTTTATTAGACTTCATGTTTCTGAACGTGGACGAAGTAAAATTAAATATTTTTATTTATTTATTTAAACTTCATGTACAAAAGCGGTACATAGGCGGACTTAATGCCACAAGGCATTCTCTACCTTAGGGTCAAATAGGACAGCATAGTGATAGAGTACAAAAAAAGAAATAAGAAAAATACCATTTTGTTAACATAAATTGATATTCATAAATAGGCACATACTAATACACATATACACAAATAAAATGAAATAAACTAATATATATTATAATACATACAAATATATAAGGATTGCAATTAAAAAAATATGATGAAACATTTTAAAACAGTAACGATGGATTTTCTTACCTCTCTTTCCAAATGGACAATAGATTCAATAGTATTTCCTTGTCAAATTTGACATTTATAAGTGCCTTATAATAATAAATGGTTTGAGTTTCGACGTAGCAGGGGACATACTGTAGTTCCTAGTTTGCACCTATATGAAAAAAAAGTTGGCTGACACGGGACGGCCGGTAGATGTGAAACATCTATGTTAATATTAGAATTCATAATTAATAAAAATCTGTAACGAAATGTGAAATAAAATAAAGAAAAGCAAAGTGTATGGTAAACGCGCGCACACACAAGGGAGTCGAGAGCGGTGGCGTAGAGGGGGCATCACGACCTATCAGTGTCATGCCGTTTGCCGTCACGCTATACGGACACTAGAATACTTTTTGACTAGTACCATCTGTTGAGCCTTATTAATATTTCTTTTGCACAGAAATCGAACCTAACACCACTAATGCACAAGTAATCAGTCAGCGAATGCGCCATTTTTACTTTACTGGAACGAAAGTTTCGCGCTATTGCAAGCTTTTTGTCCGTTGTTTCAATTGACTTTTAAAAATGGAATAGGAATAGAACTACAGATTCGATTAAAAAGTAGCTTGTGAGCCAATTCAATAAGGTTCTTTTTTGTTTTTAACTGGCAATAAAACCATTCATTCTTTTCTTTTCCTCTGCACCAATGTCTCTTGACCCCATACATCTGTGACCATTTCCAGATGGCAGTCATACACATTCATCAGTATTGTTTCAATCCAACGAGGACTGAATACATCTGGAATGCCAATGAGCGGTGTGACTGACCTGTCTTGTAGATGTAACCTATGAAGTCCTTGAGATGGATATCATCATGCATACTCTCTTTATGTTCTTCTTACATAACCTTTTTGTAATCGTTAAAAGTTCACTTATACTTCTTTACATTTTAACCCTTTTTAAGGTAGAGGCAGTATACGTGCCACCAACAAAATTATTTTTATACAGAAATATCACCACTTTAGTATGGACAGTGGCACATATACTGTTATCAAATTTTTCACATATTTTACGGCTCTATAAAAAAAAAATGAAGTAGGTACTTATTTAATATTTTTAGAAATGAAAAAAAATTAAAGATTTTTTTTAATCTTAAAATTCATATAAAAATATCCTTATTTAACACACATAAATTTCTTTTTCCTATCACTTCAGGTTTTCTCTGCCTTATAAAGGGTTAAAGAATATTAGTAGAGTGGAGGAGCTCGTGGCTAAATAATAACTACCGCTTGGGTCGATCTTTAGGTAAACCTGCGCTTGCCTAGGTTGGTCCGTGGATGGGTGACCACCTATTACATACCGAGTATCCTCCGTGCCTCGAAAAGCACGTTAAGCCGTTGGTCCCGGCTCTCATTTGTAGATCTTTCGTTACTGGTAGTCAGTGGCCCGAAGGTCTGACAACCATTCTTACCAAAGGGTATCGTATTACCCAGAACTAACTGGATTGTGGAGGTCCGATAGGCAGTCGCTCCTCGTAAAATACTGGTATTCATCTGCATCCGGTTAGACTAGAATACGACCCCAAAATAGTTGGGCAAAGGCTAAGCAGGTGATGACATTTTAACGAATATTAAATACTATAATAAAGCATTTGTTTTGGTTTAAAAAAAAAAAAAAAATCAAGATAAATATAAAACTTCTTAAGATGTTTGGGTAAAGGCCTCATCCATTTGTTGCCAGTTTTGGCCCGCCGTTTTATAAATTTCATCGGCCTTTCTCTCTTGGGGCCGACCAATGACCATGCCTTCATTTTACTTTTAGTCCCGACCTCATGGTTGTCCTCTTAGCCCATTTTTCAAATGGAATACACGTGCTACGTGGGCAGACCACGTTACACGTGTATTTACTGTCCCATTTAAATTTTTATGAGTGCTGCAATGCATTCAATACTACTGTTCTCTTTCGAATTGTGGTATTTTTGTTTTTATTTTTTAATTGAATGTTTATTTATTTATTTATTTAAAGTGGTACATAGGCGGACTTAATGCCACAAGGCATTCTCTACCAGTCAACCTTGGGGTCAAATAGGACAGCATAGTGATAGAGTACAAAAAAATAAATAAGAAAAATATCATTTTGTTAACATACATTGAAATACATAAATAGGCTCATACTAATACTTCAGAATGTTCAGTTACATCTTTCCATAGCCCGTTGATATACTCTTATTTTTTACCTGATGTTTTTATTATTATATCCATGATTGACATACATACGTAAGTCAGGGTAATATGCAGGAGTCCATTACCTTTTTTTGAGATTGAGGGGGTTAGGCTTGCCTTGAGGATTCAATACCTAATCGTCCCAAATGTAAGGAACAGCTGATAATTTTTTCGCAATTACGATGTTTGTCCTATGCAGAAAGTTGTTTAGTTTGATGATCTGAATCACACCCTTCAATATGACCACAACTTTCTAATACATGCTGAAGATAAAAAGCCAGAGATTCCATAAAATCTCTTTTAAGTAGACTAAGAACTTGTACTTGTACTCAAGTAATGTAAACCCGAAAGCATTTTTAGAAATTAGTCGTTCAGAAAATTTCGTAATTCAATTTCTCGTGGTATCATGAAACTTTCACGACTGAATGAACTGATGACAGAAAAGCTCAGCGATTGGGGTATTCGATAAAAATCTATTTTCTAACTCAAAAAATTTAAATAAAACATGATATTTTGGCTCCCATAATGGAGGAGGTCCTCGTGGCTAAATAATAACAGCCGCTCGGGTCTATCTTCATGTTAAGCCGCGCTGGCCTGTGGTGGTCCGTGGATGAGTGACCACCCATTACGAAACGAGTTTCCTCTGTGCCTCGGAAAGCACTTTAAGTGGCCCAGTGGCCCGTAGCCCGGAAATCTGACAATCAGTCTTACCAAGAGGTATCGTATTACCCAGTACTAACTGGGTTGTGAAGATTCCCGACCCCAACATAGTTGGGAAAAGGCTCGGCAGATGATATTAGCTCCCATAACACGCTCACTTTTGAAGAGCAGATTTTTCTTACGTATACTTAGATGTTACCATTTTGCAACACACTAAAAATCTAAATTAAATCCATTGACACAGTTGCTAATAATAAACGGTTAATTATTTGAACTACATGTATTGGAAACTGTCCGGAACACATTTGACAATAGGCTATGATCCAAGGTCGGTATCTCTAGTCAGCGACGAAGGTCAAAAGTAACAGTTACACTTGGTCTTTATATTATCTGATTGAATATTATATGTAGGTATTGCGCATAATGGGTGTTGTTCTCTCCGTCATTGCGATCGTTTTTTTGTTCTAGACCACATCTGGGAACTTTCTAGTTATGGAGATATTGGGGGTCAAAGTTCCAACTTTTTCACATATTGTTTTTTAAATAAAAAAATTTGATGTTATAACTCTACTTTAAATGCCTCCACGGCCCCGTACTATTCAATGCATCCATCAGCACAAAGTTTTGAGTTTGAGTGAGTTACATTGAGTCACACCAAAAAACGTGAACTGTGAACTCCAAAAAAAAAGTCGTTCCCCAGCAATATTTTTTGTGTAGTAGTTACTTAGTTTGATGTACAGAATGCTTGGTTGCCGGTCCGTTTACACCAAGTATTATATTGTATGCTAATCATAGACTAGTTCAATTAATACAATTAATGAATTAAGGTTTTCTAGTTTTATTTATCTGTAAAAGATCAATTAAACTGTAGCAGCGCTGTCTATATTCTAAACTAGCGGCCCGTCCCGGCTTCGCACGAGAGGACATTTATTTTCCCCTACCCCCCCCCTATTTTTTTTCTAGTAATAAATATAGCCTATGTTACTCAGGGATAATGTAGCTTTCTAATAGTGAAAAAAATTTTGATATCGGCACAGTAGTTTTTGAGTTTATTCATTACAAATATACACACATAAAAATACAAATCTTTCCTCTTTATAATATTAGTGTAGATGTAGATTTCTAAAATTGACACACAACAACGAAAAAATATAATAATCCGACACCGGCCGAATTTGGTGCGGGTCGGTAAGTTACAAAAACATAACTGGACCAAAGAGGAGGTGTAAATACACACCTGCGCCAGACCCTCAGGGTGTCTGGGCTATTGTTTTAGGTTAGCTCAAATCCACGACTAAAGTCATACATTCTCATTTACAATGAAGTGGTCCATATAAAATCATGACAACATTAGCTTATTATGTAAATTAGCTGAGCACATAATAGAGCAGTTTGCTGCCATACCATTTATATTGCATACGCGTTGTGAATGTATTATCATTATTCTCTAGTGGAACGAAATTAAAACCAGGCTTCAAATATACAAGATGTTTAAAAACTGGTGTCGAGAGAAAATATAGCCCTGTATTATACATAACTTAAAACTAGTTTCAACCAATCAAATGGCTTGAATCTAGTTTAAATAATAATACTGATCTTAGAAAGTTAGACAACGATGCTGAAACGTCCAAATATTTATTTCAATAAAATAAAATTAATCCAAGAGTAACCATGGAGTTTTTGGCCGGTGTTTCTCCTTAAGAACCGACCAAACCGAACCGTGTATTTATATTTTGACATCTCATAAGTACTCATGTAGATTTATCTATTCAAATGAATAAAATTAAAGAGACTGATTGTTATATGAAAATAACAGTTTTTTGGAGTTCTATCGTGAGCAGGTGATCCTGGCTGCCGATCAAGTCATACTTGTCATAAAAATGTACCAGAGCCAAAGGTGTGTTTGTTCCATTATCAAAGTCAATGGAAATACTAAGAAAAAAAAAACTTGTTCCATGGAAGAAATTGCTGGTGGAACTAGTGAGAATGATCCAAAAAATAGCTCAATCGGTTGGAGGAACCTGGTTTGAAAGTCAGTTGCAAGACTAACAAGGGAAGTTAAATAAAATATTAAAATAATATTTTGAATTTGACCTCTAAAAAAAATACTATTAAGTAGCAAATTGCTTAAAGGTAAAAAAAGGTATATCTATTATTTAAGGGTGTAAAAAGACCCTTAACGAAGCCGAATGGCACTTGTTCTCCTCGTCATTGTGATCATTTTTTTGTTCTGGACCATACCTGGGAACCTTCTAGTTACGGAGATATTGTGGGTCAAAGTTCCAATTTTTTCACAAGTTTTTTTTAAATACTACTTTTTAAGGTTCTAACTTTACTCCAATTACCTCCATGGTCCATTTACTATTCAAAGAATCCATCAGCAATAAGTTTTGAGCGCATTATATTGAGTTTTACCGTAAAATGTGATTTTTGACCCCAAAAAAAAATTTCGTTTCCCAGCAATTTTTTTTGCGTAAAGTTACTTAGTTTGATGTACAGAATGCTTGGTTGACGGCTTGGTGAAGGGTCTGTTTACACCCTGTATACCGTCTCTATTTGAAACCATAGAGCATCATAGACTTCATGTTTCAATTTATTTAGCACAACCCGTCTAGGCTTCTAATGCCTATCTAGTATCCTATGCACAGATTACTGCGTTCATTGACCCCGTCGCGTAAATTAGGCTTTATCGAGGATTTGATTATTAACTTAATTTTATCGGAGTTTTAGCATGGGAAAGAATGAACGATAAATGTTAATTTATTGAAAAGAATTCCTGCTAATCAGCAGTTTGTATGAATATTTATGTTGAGGAAACTATACTATCATCATCTGCGTTGACTTTACCCAACTACGAGTATGTTGGGGTCGGCTTCAGGCGACCCCAACATACTCGTAGTTGGGTAAAGTAGCTGCATGAATACCAGTATTTTACATGGAGCTACTGCCTATCTGACCTTCGAAACCCAGTTAGTATGGGTAATACGATACCCCTTGGTAAGACTACCTCTCAGACTTTCGGGCCAATGACTACTTAACGACAGTCAAAGATCTACGAATGACAGCCGGGACCAACGGCTTAACGTGCTTTCCGAGTCACTAAGGGAACTCGGTATGTAATGGGGGGTCACGCATTCTCTGACCAACTTAGGCAAGCGTGGCTTAACCTGAAGATCAACCCGAGTGGCTGTTATTATTTACCCACAAGCTTCTCTATAATATACAGAGTTAATTTAAATAGCTAGTGAAACTTACAACGTGATAAATATCAATGATGACTAAACATGATAGAAATATTTAAATTATACCAGAAATAAAAATATCTGCGGTTATTAGGGTTCCGTACCCGAAGGGTAACCAAAGGGGCCCTAATACTAAGCCTCCGCTGTCCGTCCATCCGTCCTTCCGTCTGTCTGTCTGTCTGGTAGACAGTTGCCACAGAATGTGTATTTCTTTTTCTGCTATAACAACAAATTATAAATTAAAGGGGACTACCCCTACCCCTCCCCTACTACGGTAGTACGCAACTAGTTCATGTGCGATTCCGAATCGCACTTGACCGGTATTTTTTGTTTCACTGTGTTCACATATCGATACCTTGCACGTTTGCTGAGTTACGCTCGATAATTTCTTTTGACCTTTCGTTACACGTGTTTCAGATATTTAAGTGACTTGTTATAGCAGGAAAAACGACTAAATTATCCTTTTTATGTTACCTTATAAATTCATCCATCATTGGGCACTTAGAATGAATTCATTCCATTACCCAATCAATTTCTTTTCATTACTCGTTTTCCATATCAAAGGTTATTACGTACAATCTTTAGAAGATTACTTTATCGAAGATGAAAATACTGTGGCTTCTTTTTAATCTTAGTAAATAATAACATACCGTACGACAAAATCACGCTTGTAATCCCCCAAGGTTAGGCAGAGGTGTCCCAACATAATGGGTGTAAAAAAGCTTACAAGAAGTTGAAAGGCATTTGTTTTCCCTGTCATTGGGATCATTTTTTGTTGGGAACCTTCTAGTTACGGAGATATTGGAGGTCAAACTTACAATAATATTCACTTTTTTTTAAATCTTATAACTTCAAAAATCTTCTTGAACCCTTCAATGCAACCATCAGCAGTGTTTTGAGTGCGTAACATTGAGTCTTATCGTAAAACGTGATTTTTCACACCAAAAAAATTTCCAGCAATAATTTTTCGTACAGTTACTTAGATTCATGTTGACGGCTTCGTCAAGGGTCCGTTTACACCATGTATTAATCGCCTTTTTGTCACTGTTGTAATCAAAGTGATCTTTATTAGATATCGTTAGCAGCGATAGCCTAGTAGTATGATCGTCGGACATCCAAGTCATAGATCTGAAGTTCGAACCCAAGACACGCCTCTGATTTTTCGGATTCATTTGCATAATCGTATAATTATGACTTGCTTAAAAAATCGTGAGGAAACCAGCATGCCTGAGAGATATTTCTAGACGGTTTGTTATGCCAAGTCAGAAGCCCATGGGTGGCATAAAAACTCTGACACCAGGTTAAGCATTAACCACACGATAAAGAAGAAAGATTAGATATCGTTTTATTAAATTGCTGTTTTGTTGCTGCATCTAGGGATATAATATCTCTGGAAGGACTATAGTAATTGAATTCTTAGGAAACTTTTCAGTTATTACAGTATCTTCTTAGTTTTTGACACCACCTATTAAAACAAGGCTTTAATTGCGACCAAAAATTTTATAACTTTTTATAAGTTTTTTTTTTGTCACCTCGCCAAAATTACTCTTTTGATATTCAAATACTTTTGATGAGTTTTTCATAATTTATTTAGAATAACACTTCTTTTTATTCCGTCTGTGTTTTTTCTGCCCTTATTTCACAATTTAAAGGTTAACTAGTATCTTATACTTAGGTGCTGTTTGCATCCGTCTTCTCAATCAATTATTTGTCAGAAACAATTACAGGTAGATTAGATAATTATAAACTTTTTCCTTCAACTGTGATAGTTTTTTGCTTGTCCGATTTAATTGTTAATATTACCAGAGGAGCTCGTGGCTAAATAACAACCGAGTGTCCTCCGTGCCTCGGAAAGCACGTTAAGCCGTTGGTCCCGGCTGTCATTTGTAGATCTTTGACAGTCGTTAGGTAGTCAGTGGCCCAAAAAGTCTGACAACCAGTCTTACCAAGGGGGTATCGTATTACCCAGTACTAACTGGATTGTGGAGGTCAGATTAGGCAGTCGCTCCATGTAAAATACTGGTATTCAGCTGCAACCGGTTAGACTGGAAGCCGACCCCAATATAGTTGGGAAAAGGCTAGGCAGATGATTACCAGTCGCTGGCTGAAAAACTATCTTAGCAAATATTTCCGGTATGCATGGATCGCAGATCCTGTATACTGATAGATATTTCAGAACATTATCTATAAGGCTACGCACCGTGCTGCTAGATGTGTCACAACCCTTAGCTAATCATGACACATCTAAACGCATGTCCACCACGACACAGTTGATTGCGTCACGTTATGTCTCCGCTAAACCAGAACTACAGTACATAAGTACTTACGTAGTACATTACAGCAATACATTAATAAATCATCTGTCGGTTAGGCTTTCCTTTGTGACGGATCATCAAGTAATTAGAGCATGAGATACACGCGCGTGCCACTCGAATCAGGCCGTTTGATAATGGGACCAAGTTACACCAAGCTATGTACGTACTACGTATACACCGTGACTTTTTAGTCATCTTATAACGGTAGCTGTTTCGGAGACCAGGCCTTGAATACCAGGCCCTGCAGTCTCGACATTAGATAGCTACAAAAATCGGTCGCTAAGTCGTATCGTTGTCAAATTCCTTTAATAGATTTTCGACTTTATTTCGAAAGCATAAGGTTGAAAATGTATTAAAGAAATTTGACATCGATTACACTTAACGACCGATTTTTGTCGTTATCTAATGTCGAGACTGCAGGGCCTGGTCGTCCTGGGACAATCTCCCAGTACGTTTAGACGTGCGCTCCTTGCTCGGTAATGACTTCGCCGGTGGCGCACGTCTCCACGCACCCCTGAATGCGTTGATGTGGGTATTGGGCACTATCGAAGGCAGTACTTTGGAGAGCAGGCAGGAACCTCGTAGAAATAAAACACTTGTTTCTTGATTTTTCTTTTCCCTAGGTTTCGGCTTGTTCCTTTTCTTGCTGTTGCCTCTTCGGTGGCTGTGCTGCGACTAGTGCCCGACCAAAAAATGCCTCGTCTTTTATACGGGCCTTACATACGCGGTTGAGAACCGCGTTTTTTAGCTCTATTTTGGGCGTTAGATTTCCCACAGCCGAAACCTTTGGAACCCCTTGTTTATTTTTAAACGAAACCTTTTACAAAATATATGTTATTACATAGACATTTACTTATCTATACATATAAAATTCAAAGTCCTGACTGACTGACTGACTGACTGACTGACAGATATCAACGCACAGCCCAAACCGCTGGTCCTAGAGACATGAAATTTGGAGGGTGTATTCTTTGTGAAGGGTAGGTATCCACTAAGAAAGGGTTTTTCGAAATTCCACACCTAAGAGGGTGAAATGGGGTGTTGCATTTTCTATGAAACTTTTTATTCTCGCAGTCGATTGACTTAACAACTTGTCTACATACTATTGAGATAAAATTATGAGATACGTATATCACAGTTTTTCCAAAATCATCCCCCAATTTAAAAATTCAATGTCGTGATTGGCTGACTGATATATCAACGCAAAGCGCAATCCGCTGGTTCTAGAGACATGAATTTTGGAGCGTATATTCTTTGTATAGAGTAGGTATTCTTTATGAAAGGGTTTTTCGAAATTCCACCCCTAAGAGGGTGAAATGGGGTGTTGAATTTTCTATGAAATTTTTTATTCTCGCAGTCGATTGACTTGTAAAGGATCATGACCATCAACGGTACTGGTTTTTCTCATGCATCAAGATAAAAATTATATAACAATTATATTCTTTATTTTTGAAGTCATTCTGCAATTAGAATGCCAATTTTGTATAGGGGTTTATTTTGTAAACTTAATAAGTTATGAAATTGTTTTGATAAAATGAATTACCTACTGCCGGCTATTCTTACGTTAAAGTGTTGCCATAATCAAAATAACTAAATATATTGACAACTCTAATCGATTTTTTTTGCATACGATTACAAATTAATATAAATGTAAAGTCATTGGAAAGGTAAATCGCGGGGTTTTTATAAATAATAGAGCGAGACGATACTACTGTGGTGTGAAATAATTAGTATTTCACACACACAGTAGTCTTATTATTTTGCTTTCAAAACTTTTTAAAGCAATTTCACTTTGTTGGCTAACGATACATATGAATGATTGCATAGATTTTTTTTAATTATCTTGCTTCGGTTTGATATAAATCGAACCTTTTTAATAAATTAATGATTATAGAACTAAATCAGTCATTTGAAATAATTATGTGTCGAGTGTATTTATTCGAGTAATCGATTTTCATTTAAAATCTAAAGTGGCAACATTGGTGTTGGTGTCTCAAATTGAATTGTCATTGTCAAAAAGTCCAATGTCAATTGCGCGTGGTGCATGCTAAGTTTGTTCATTGCGATTTAAGTATTACAGTTTTTTTGTGTTGATCGAGTCCTACTCTCCACAGTAATTGTGATATTCATTGTAACTATTTGTTTATTTCTTGTTTTCAATCAATATCGCTAACTTTAATGTGAAATTGTGAATCTTACGCCAGGACGTTTTTACGCCAGGAAGTTTTCACTTTGTTTGAAGTTTGTGTGTGATTCGTATTTTGTTGTACTGTACTGTGCTACTTAGCGACTACTGAAAATGTCGACCACTTCGCGTGAGGTACCGGCAACAAGAACAATCGACCGGCGAAACCGGTGTATCAACTGTTTTTTTGCAATCCTAAGAAACCAACGCAGGTATTCTTTGGAACAAGCTACTACTCAGATGATCAATGTGTTACAGTCATGGATAACTCCTACTCAGGTAAGCACATTCTATTGACGTTTTCATACCTATCAGTCTATTTCTTGATTTCTCAGACAGTTTAAACCTACCCAGTCATTCTCTCGTTTTTATGTTTTAATTTTTGCTTTTTATAAATCACATATTAAAAACTACAGACAAATGATAGCATAAAATCAATGTCACAATGCTGAAATTGGAAGCACTCCGTGCTGTAAGCACAAAATATAATTATGATGTGCGGCCCATTCAGTTAGACTTGAAGTCGGTGATTGTGACATTCCTTTGCTCATTCTATTATACTATATTCTAATAACCTTTTTTTTATATTTCATTTCAAATATATTTTTTTGATTGCAGCTGTCTCCAGGAAGTATAATTTGTTCTGAGTGTTTTGGACTGCTTCAAAATCGAGTTAACACAATGAGCGAAGGAAGTGCTATGCCTTTGCCTGCTCTTGGACATAGAAGAATCTGCTTTCCTTGTGGAAAAACTATCTTACGAGCACCAAGAACATACCCTGTGCGACATGATCGACAAGAAAGAAACATTTTAATGAGACTGGTTCCACTGCACTTGGTAAATATTTATTAGTATCTTATTGAAAATATGGAGTGTCTAATACAGAATCTGTCTACTTGGGCTAACAGAAAAAATATTTAAGCACCTTATTTTTTTTAGGTTTCCAGAATGGAACGTGTATGTGCTGCATGTTGGAGATCAGCTATGAGAGAAGTACAGAGGCAACAGCAGCATGATTCAAATCGTCCTACTGTAGCACATGCTGTGTCAAGTGATGATTTCAATATTCCTGAGCCACCTCCTCTTCCATCTTCAAGACCAATAGCAGTTCAATTAGCGGTACCAAAAATCACATCATCTTTATATAGACGTGCTGCAAACACATCTGGCCACTGCATATTCGTTAATTGTTTTGAAAATGAACGTCTACTTGTACCATGTTCTATAAAAGATTTATTATTGTATCATTATAAATTCTATGTACCATCTGGTGCACGTGTTTGTCGTCACCACTTGGATCACGGTTCTTGGAATGAATTAACCTCCCAATTGAGGGATTTTACTGGTAGTCAATTTGATAATATTATGACTATGATGCAGCGAGCAGCTAATAACAGATTTGATTTTTCTAATATTAGGATGATGCCTCCATATTTATGTCATTATTGGCTTGGATTCAATGCTGACCAGTTTTATGATTTACTTAACAGTATCCCAAATCTAGCAGAACAGGTACCAAATGCTTCTATAGCCTTGTGCATATATTTAGTTAAGGTAAGAACTGGTGACAGTAATGAAAGGTTGGCTACTCTTTTTAATAAACCTCGAACCACTTTAGAACGGTGGATGTCAAAAGCAAGAAATTGTTTAATGACTGATTTTGTCCCCTTGCACTTAGGATTTAATCATCTTACTGTACAAGATGTTGCTTCTCGAAATAAGATTATACCAGAAGGACTGTTTAGTAATCCTGATTTGCCACCAGATGTTAAACCTGCAATAGTTATATGTGATGCTACCTATATTTTTGTGCAAAGTAGTTCAAATTATTTGTTTCAGAAACAAACCTACAGTTTACAAAAACTAGACAACCTAGTTAAACCATTTTTGATTGTGTGTTGCGATGGCCACATTGTGGAATGTCTTGGTCCATACAAAGCCACTCTTAATGATGCTACAATCACAAGTTTAAACTTAAATAATGAGGGATCTTGTATAAGTTCATTTTTTAGAAGAGGTGATATTTTTCTTCTTGATAGAGGATTTCGAGATGTTATAAATGAACTCCAAGAACACGGTTTTGTCACCCACATGCCAGAGTCTCTCCTCGAAAATGAACACCAATTAACAACCCAGCAGGCAAATCGGTCTCGTCTAGTAACCATGTGTCGCTGGGTTGTAGAAGTAGTCAATGGTAGGATAAAAAGAGACTATAGACTATTCCGTCATGTATTCAATAATAGAGCTGCTATGCACCTCAGTGATGATTTTAGGATTTGTTGTGCCTTATTAAATAAGTTTCATGTTGCCATAGATGACCCACCGGAGGCTTTGGAATATGTTACAATAGCTAAAAGTAGACTTTTTCTAGTAAACTATCTGGCAACATATGTAGAGCAAGAAAATCTTAACAGAAGGAGAGCTAGCTTCCAAACAATTGATGGCAATCATCCTCATTTGGATAGATTCCCACGACTCACAATTACTGACCTTAAGCGGTTTGCTCTAGGTACATATCAATTAAAACAGGCCAGATCTTACTTCGGGGAACATGTTCGTCAGTCTGGAATATATTCAGTGGAAGTGAATACTGAAATTGATGAGGATATTCCTCTGATTTTAGGCCTAAATAATTATTTGTTAAGAGGTAGGATTAAATCCAGGCATGTGAACAGTCGTACATATTACACGTATTTATTAATAAGCAGAGACGATGCTGTAGCAAATACATTGCAAGCCATAGTAGGTTATTGTTGCAACTGCCTTGTTGGTAAGCGAACTGTTGGCTGCTGTGCTCACATAATGACAGTGGTGTGGTTTTTGAGTTGGGCTCGATACAATGATATCACTGCTCCAGCATCTTATTTAGATGATTTTTTTAATGAAAATGATGAATGAAGTCATTCGCTGTTCCTATATGAATAGGTACCTACCTACTTACTGTAAGGGTTAGATATACTATGATTGATTATATACCTACCTACATGTTAAAGTGCTACCAGTGTCACTGGATCAAATTAAAGATCTCTTTGAATTCTATTGGTTTTTTTTTACAGCTCTCCTTTTTTTGTATTTGTAACTGTTTTAACAGGAAATATAAAGGCAAGGTACTGATTTATTTAAGTCTCTATCCCATCAGATATGCTAATTAATCTGCTCTCCAAACTACGACCTTACTTACCTCTATACACGACGGATATTTCTATTTTGAGGTTAAGTTACGTTTTCTAAAAAAACTTGGAAATGCGGGTTTTGATTCCAAAATGGCAATTGTAGATGGTTATTTGGTTAATTTATAAACCATCTAAAACAACTTTGGAATTGACGCAAATCTGTACCGTGGTCCATATTGTCGTGGTCATGATCCTTTGTGTACATACTTTTCAGATAAAATTATGAGATACGTGTATCACAGTTTTTTCCAAAATCATCCCCCAATTTAAAAAAATAATGTCTTGATTGGCTGACTGAGATATCAACGCACAGCCCAAACCGCTGGTCCTAGAGACATGAAATTTGGAGGGTGTATTCTTTGTGAAGGGTAGGTATCCACTAAGAAAGGGTTTTTCGAAATTCCACACCTAAGAGGGTGAAATGGGGTGTTGCATTTTCTATGAAACTTTTTATTCTCGCAGTCGATTGACTTGACAACTTGTCTACATACTATTGAGATAAAATTATGAGATACGTATATCACAGTTTTTCCAAAATCATCCCCCAATTTAAAAATTCAATGTCGTGATTGGCTGACTGATATATCAACGCAAAGCGCAATCCGCTGGTTCTAGAGACATGAATTTTGGAGCGTATATTCTTTGTATAGAGTAGGTATTCTTTATGAAAGGGTTTTTCGAAATTCCACCCCTAAGAGGGTGAAATGGGGTGTTGAATTTTCTATGAAATTTTTTATTCTCGCAGTCGATTGACTTGTAAATTTGTGTACATACTTTTCAGATAAAATTATGAGATACGTGTATCACAGTTTTTTCCAAAATCATCCCCCAATTTAAAAAAATAATGTCTTGATTGGCTGACTGATATATCAACGCACAGCCCAATCCGCTGGTTCTAGAGACATGGAATTTGGAGCGTGTATTTTTTGTAAAGAGTAGGTATTCACTAAGAAAGGGTTTTTCGAAATTCCACCCCTAAGAGGGTGAAATGGGGTGTTGAATTTTCTATGAAATTTTTTATTCTCGCAGTCGATTGACTAGACAACTTGTGTACATACTCTTCAAATAAAATTATGAGATACATGTATCACAGTTTTTCCAAAATCATTCCCCAATTTAAGAATTCAATGTCGACTGGTTGACTGATACATCAACGCGCAGCCCAATCGGCTGGTTCTAGAGACATAAAATTTGGAGGGTGCGTTCTTTGTGAAGAGTAAGTATCCGCTAAGAAACAGTTTTTTTTAATTCCACCCCTAAGAGGGTGAAATGCGGTGTTTAATATTCTGTGAAACTTTTTATTCTCTGAGTCGATTGACTTGAAAATTTGTATACATACTTTTCAATTAAAATTATGAGATATGTGTATCACAGTTTTTTCAAAAATCAAAATCATCCCCCAACCAGAGTCAAATATGGCTTCGAAGCTTACGTAGACGGGCGCATGGCGCGCACTGTTGCGCGGGGCGTGCGGGGCGCGGGAGTATTTACCTATTAAGTAAGTAGGTAGGATTTTTCTGAGGTAGACGTCTGTAAATATGTTTTATTCCACCGATTTTCGCGTTGGCTCGTGATACGCGACATTGATATTAAATATTATGTAAAAGTTTTATGTCTATAAATAGATTCCTAATTAATCATTTGATTTTCGTCACCGGTGTCCAATCTCAAACCAAGGTATCAATATTTCACATAACAATATGTAAAGTACCTAATTGATATTACTATGAACTAATATTTCCAAGTTATAAGCAACTATATAAAAACCATGTATCTACTATACATACATAGATTACTTATTATCTCAGAAGTAAGATCCTGTGGGCAATTCCCGAACTCCACGCGGGCGAAGCCGCGGGCATAAGCTAGTTCTAACATATAAAACAATAATATGGCACAAAACTTAAAGATATAAAAATATCCTAGAACATTATGTTCAAAAAATTACACAGGATAAAATTTCACTTTACTCTAGAATATTTAATCAATCAACTCAGCTCATAGCAGTCCACTGCTGGACATGATCTCTCCCAAGAAACGTCACAGCACCTTAACCTGCTGCTTCTGCATCCGGTCTAACTCAGCCACCTTTTCTACTTACATAACCACACGCCTGTACTCCCCAAGAGGCAGGCAGAGGTATAGCTAATAGTACACCCATATTTCGCCAATTATGTTGAAGTCCCATGTAATAGGGGGCGAGCTTATTGCCATCAACCGGGCACAAATCCAGACTTCGTGGCTGCCACTGAGAAATTCCTGATGGAAAAACACAGTAACGCTTTGCCCGACCTGGGAATCGTACCCAGGACCTCATGCTCAGCAGTCGCGCTGGCGACTACTATACCAACGAGGCAGTAAAATGTAGTCTTTTTTAGTTGCTTTTCGTATAATTTCATTTAAAATCTTATCCTTCAAATAAACTTCGAGTAAGCATATCCCGACTCCATATAGCGACTACTGAATCACTGTAGATCTTGAAGAGCATTTGATTGTCAAGACTATTAACTAATTCCGCTGGTGAAACAACCGGCTACAATTATCTGACCGGTTCCTGAACTGAGGAACTGTACTATCGTTGATAGACCTGCAGTTTTCCTTGATTGTGCTGAAGTATTTTTAGTTACTATGATCTGAACTGTACACTGACATTCAATCTTTTTTGCAAGCATAATAATCATGTCTCATCATCTGCCTAGCCTTTTCCCAACTATGTTGGGGTCGGCTTCCAGTCAAACCGGATGCATCTGAATACCAGTATTTTACATGGAGCGACTGCCTATCTGACCTCCAATCAGCCCATCATGTCTATAAAAAAATATTTAAATGTACATGTGTATGTTGTGTGTTATTGTATGTGTGTGTGTATGTCAGTAAATATGTACTTACTTATCGCATTAGAGTAAAACTCATGATTTCTAATTTTAACTTATTGATAAACTGATCAACATTGCACAACCTAGATAAACTATATCTATGTTGTGAAATGTTGATTGCTTTATCAATAAGTTACTAGTTACTATCCTTACTATTATTATAAATATGAAAGTAAGTTTGTTTGTAACCTTTTCACTCGTAAACCACGGAACCGATCATCCTGAAATTTTGAAAACATTGTCAGGTCTTCAGAAACGGACATAGGGTACCTTTCATCCCGAAAAAAAGTACTGTTCCCGAGGAAAACAACAATAACTTTCTTATGATAATAGATGGCGCCACGTATTTTCGAATCATGATTGAATGATATTATTACAAGCAGAGTACAACCCGAATTGATTGTCAATTAATTCTAAATTAACACGAGCGAACCCATGGGCAAGAGCTAGTAGTCAATTAGTTACCTAAGTTTACACACAGAGACATAAGTCTTTAAAATGAACCACAACAATGACAACAAAAGCCTGAAATCCTGGGATCTCAAATTATGCAGAGTTAACAACAATAGCTTAGGGATCTCGAAGTCGAAAAGACAAACTATTACGATGAATTTCGTCGACGTCTAAACCCTCTACTATTCAAAATTCTGTCATCTATGGCCGCGAAACGATCCGACGATGCCACAGACAACTAATCAAAGGCACTGCATAGCATATGTAAATATATTGCGGTTAGGATGTCACAATTCAAGTCGATATTGTAGTAGACATATTAATACTAAGATACAGTATCTCAACTAGGAACAAATGTTCGGAATCAGCTCAGTGTTCGCACCACACACTACAGAACGCCACGGTAGGATCGTTACATACTCCTTTTGACCTCGTCCAAGTTCATACAAGCACATATATATATATATATATATTCATATATCTGGTCATACAAGCACGCAGGTTGAGAAGGAGAGAACGAACCTGGTTGAGAACCTCTGAAAAGTTCTTAAAGAAAGTCTTATCACCTACCCTTGATACGTACGTTACAATAAAGAATATTAATAATATTAAATTTAAAAAACCCCCAACAAAAAAAATTATGATGAAAGCTAAGTACTCACTTTCATCCCCCATATCTAGTAAATGGCTGCATCTATTTGAATAAAATATGACTAATTTTAATATACACATCATGCACTTTCATTTGATACCCCACTTGTGTGTATTTGAAAATATTCGATTTCTCATGCCCACTTTCTATATATATCTAGTAAATGGCTGCACCGATTTTGATAAAACGTATCTAAGAACCATCGCCAAGAAACTAGCTTTCAAATAAAAAAAAACTGCATCCAAATTGGTTCACTCGTTTAAGAGCTACGGTGCCAGAGACAGACACACACACAATGCGGTCAAACTTATAACACCCTCCTTTTTGCGCCGGGGGTTAAAAAGGGCCAAGTTGGTTTACGTTGGTTTTGGTTGGTTTAAGTTGGTTACCTTTATTTATTATTCACAAAAGCCACAGCTCTTTGAAATTTTATTTTAAAATAAATAAAACTACTAATAACAACACCTAATACATTGATAAGAGTACAGCGTGGATGAGGGTGTAGGAGTGTGCCTGAAGAGTTGCAAATGGGTGTGTGAATATGTTATAGTGATGTGTAGTGGTGTGTGTGGTGATTGTCTGTATGTATACCTTCTGTTCAATTCTATTTATTAAGTTGTATTTGTCAGTTCGTCACATACTCTCGTTATTAATTATACTGTGACAGTTCATGACGCTACTCTAATTGGGAACTGTGGTGTAATTGATTGCCTTGTGTGTGTACCGACCGTGATTCGTGCATCGTTGCAGCGTTGTGCGCAAATAATTGGACTGTTACGTCATATATCTGCCACAAGCTTTTACTCGCGACTTTACCCGCATTAAGTTAATCCTCAATATCACTTTTGGACTAATACATTTTTTAATAACAAACTATAAAAAGGCATCGAAAAACTCCTCCTCAAGGCTGTCAGCTGATAATGTGCCCAAGAAACGGGCGGCGTTGCCACGTTGTAAGGCAACACTTAGCCTCTGGCCAAGGTAAAAGCATACCAACCAATGGGGCTTGTCAAAAAAAAGGGCTACATCCCGATTGGTAACTTTCCCGATTCGCCATCGAAACAAAAGGTGTGCAAAACAAGTGAAGAAAGTGCCCTTTCGTAAAATAGGTAACAATTTTAATCTTTGTACATCGTGTCCCGTTTCGCCAACTATTCAACTGTTTTTTGTACGGTACAGTCAGCACCCAAAGTTACAAAGAAACTTGCCATGTTGGTCTAGTGTCGCAACCGCATCTGCTGAACATGAGGCCCTGGGTTGGATTCCCGGGTCGGGGAAATTGTTATTGTGTTTTTCCATAAAGAATTTCTCAGTAACAGGCCAAAAGTCGTGCCCGGTTGATGGCTATAGGCGCGCCCCCTATTACATGGAACTTAACTGGCAAAATGTGGGCGTACTGTTAGGGATCCCTCTGGCTAACCCTTCGGGCATTACAGCATCTTCATCATCAAAATGATTTTGTCAATTGTTCTATTGACGTCCTTTATAAATCTGCGATCAGCACATTTTGTCACTGTCTTTTTAACACGTACTTTTGTCGACAGGAACCACAGCAGATGAAGCCATGGCTGGGGGTGTGGGACGCCACCAGGCCGCCCCCCGCCTGCCTGCAGTACGATCCATTCATAAAGAAAATGACTGGTAAATAACAACATTCCACAGTTACAATCCTTGAAAAATTAAGTCATTTATTCAAATTAGGCACTTAATCAGCACTTTTTGAAAGTCAAAACTTACATGAGACAGTCCCGCCGCTCTTCACTCTTCTTGCTCATGTAAAGCAGTATTTCAGTCACTTTGCTTGCAGTTTGGAAAAGAGCTTTCCTGGAAATATTATTTCTTTGAAATCCTACTTGCAATTCAACTGCAACAAGCTTGAAAAGCTACTAATTACTTGAATCTTCTGGGCAACCTAATTGCAAGATTATTAAGTAGATTTGAGAATTCCGCAGACTATTTTCCAGTAAGCAAATCTTGCCCCTTGGTCCCTTATACAAAATTAAAGCGAAAAGCTCCAAGTATTACTATTTGTTTTCACTATAAAGGAGAGAATGTCTAAAACATGTATTTACTTTCTAGATGCAGCTGCATTTCGTTTACAATTTTACGAATTCATTTCTCGATGTTCGGGCTATTTGTTGTAATTATAGAGTGTAGCCCCCAAATTAAGAGATATAGCGGTATCTGCAATGTGCACTATTGAGAAAACTTTTATTTTGAGAGGATCGTAACAATACAAGTTAACTAACTAGAGTCTTTCTTTTCCAAAAAACAATGCTATCCTTATTTTATTATTATTATCCAAGTAAGACCTCTTAAGAGAGCAAGTTATTTTTAAATCTCCAAGTTCAGATTCCAATATCTTAAATGTAACAGTTATTGACAAAAACTTTGCCACTTACAGCTGAAGTCATAAAAAAAACTGAAAAATTAATAAAAGGCACTCGCAGCCAAGCCACGATAGCTGAGTCGGCAAATGGTGACATTGTCTTTGATGTATTAAAGCAGAGTGCAAGCGAATTGGCATTCGCAGCTGACTTTATTGGCATCTTTTCTTATAAAGAAGCTAAAGTTTTATGGTAAACATGTCTAGACAGAAGAATAAGTATTAAAAGACGAAGAATAAAAAATAAGGTACATGCTGTTTTCTCACAGCGATGTATTTACTGCGTAGGAATTAGAGTTACGCAATATCACATATGGGCTTCAGGTAATTAAGTAATAATAAATTAATTATACCAAACTAATTTCGTGTTAGTACAAAATTTCGATCAGTTCCGTTTTTGAGTTTTGATTGCAAATACTGCCTCGTTGGTTTAGTGATTGCAGCAATACTGCTGAGCTAAGCTTAAATCCTTGGGTTCGAGTCCCAGGTCAAGCAAACATAAGTACTAACATACTTATTACAAAGAAAAGAAAGAAAGAAAGGAGAAAGAAGAAAGAAAGAAAGAAGAAATAAAGAAAGGAGAAAGAAAAAACAATAATATTTATTTGACGTCAGTTCGTATTACGTATTTTCTATCAATAATTTCTCAATAGCAGAATGGAGTCTGGATTTTTGCCCGGTTGATGGCAATTGGCTCGCCACTATAACATAGGACTTATACATAAATGGCGAAATGTGGGTGTACGACAGGACCTGTACAGGGAGGAAGAGACACCGCACAAACGATAAACACGTCTCAGTACATCATGCCGAACCCTCCCACGTTGAGAATTTCATCTGTGTTTTTTTTAAAACTGCTGTTTCCTACAAAGTGCAATACCTACGCGGACAAAATGTATGGAACAGCTGTTTTCTTTTTTAAATCAACGATGAAAATTTTCTATGCCTTCACCCTGTCTTTCTTTCTGGCACCATTGCCTAATCCTTCAGAATTACGGGTGCCATGTTATGTTACGATTGCTAAAGACCTCCAACACAACCCTTTTGTCTTCCTTTGATTAAACTCGCGTACTTTCATCCCTTCTTAACTGTCACCCGTATCAAACGCCTACAGACTTTAACCATCTCTTCATCTCCATCAGGTAGCGAGAACTGCCTGTTCGTGAACGTGTATACCCCCAAGATGAGCCCCGGCGCCAACCTGCCCGTGGTGGTGTTCATCCACGGAGGAGCCTTCATGTACGGCGAGGGAACAGTCTACGAAGCCACCCACCTCATGGACTGGGACATGGTCGTGGTTACCCTGAACTACAGGCTGGGACCACTAGGTAAGTTGAACTTGAGAAGAAAAAATAAGTATTGTTCGCAAACACGACTGATGAACAAATGGTCCTGGGTTCGATTCCCAGGTTGAGCAAAGTGTTATTGGGTGTTTCCATTAGGGATTTCTCAGTATCAGCTACAGAGAATGGATGTGAGCCCTGTTGATGGCGATACGCTTTCCCCCTATTACATGAGACTAAAATATAAATGGCGAAATGAGTGTGTACTATTAATTACTTATACCTCTGCCTAACCCTTCGGGATAACAGAAGCTACGTTATGTTATGTTGGATCAGTGACGCACCGCTAGATTGGCATGAAGACATGAATGATTCCAACGTTCAAGATGGAAACTACTTAATTGGAAGTCCAACAGCAGACAATAATTTGCACTCCTCATTAGCAAAAAAAAATCGTAACCATATTTGTGAAAGCCTTTGGAATCCTCAGAGACACAGCTTTAGTACCTACAGTTAATATTCCACAATTTCCATAAGCAGAATGTATTGACAAAATATTTTCGAAGTAACGTTACATAGAACAAACAAACGTCGAAGAAATAATGGTTCGATGTAAGGTTATCGATATTAAGAAACAGCGAACAAAAATGGCGTAGTTTAAACATAACGTCGCATTATCAAGGCATCGATGTAGCAATTTTCGCAGAATAGTATTTCGAACTCGTATAGTGAACCCGTTGAATAGTCATCTCAATGCGGCTCCCACGATCTGATCAATTCCTATTAATATCCTCAAAGGTGCGCTGACTTCTGAGGACATTTGTAAGGAGTATTGTAGTGGGTAGAGACATGAGCAAACAAAGTATGTGGACGATGCATCGAGCTCTAAAACGAGCATTAAAATAAGGATCTATTTTAAAATAGAGACAAGACAAGCAAAAGAGAGTCTAAAGTTCATTAGTCGTTCATTCAGCTTTTTGCGTCTGAAAATCTTTTTCGGGATTTTTCAAACAAATCATTGCTTAAATTGTCAACAAGTTCATGAAAAATGGCTAGCTTACTCAAATCAAAATATTTTATTTCACATAGGCCCAGATGGGCACATAAAACGTTGACAAAAAGGTGCACTGTTCGGGTTGGTCAAGAACCGGTAAGAAACTCCATGGTTACTCTTTTCAAGTCATTTGGTAATACAATATTAAAACTACTCGTAGTTGATTACAGAGCTCTGTTGCGTACTTTGTAATGTTTATCTTGAGGGCCTATCATCAAACATACTCCTATCTCTCGTACTTACACAAATATTTAATCCAACTATCTTCATAGCATCTTTATTCGTTCCCCATTGTTTACAAAACGTTACAAATAAAACAGAATAAGTGAGCAACCAACTTTCCAAAACCGAACAGTTTACCGGTAGTTTCAAACAAGAGACAATAATAAAATTGGTAGAAAATACGAACGAAAACAAATTACAGAAAACTAATTTATATTTAATGGAAAGCAACCGACCCTTATCTGGTTGGTCCAAAGCGAAGAATAATTCACGAACAAACCCCAATCATTTTACATAATGGTCAGAATAGAAACGGAATAAAAGAAACTGTTTATACCTGTATTGTTTACTTTTAATCGGAATATTGGTTTTTCTCTCTCGTAAAAGGTAATAATGGGGAGCGGTAATCCATTTGTGGAGCCTGTGGACGACAGTTATATATTTCTGTGTGATTAGTTACAGTAGAGTATCAATACGATACTATTATTTAGTTGTGGGTTCGTGGCTCATTGCTTCGAACGTGACATAAAAGAAACTATAGGGATAACTAATTCGACATAACACTCGGTTCAATATTGCTAAGATCAACAAAATGAGAGGCTTGTACTGTCTCGTATTGAGATTTAATACTAAGTACCTACGTTGGCTGCTACATACCGTTACATAGCGTGATAGCGTGTATCTGAAATGTGTGGTCATACCTCTTTTAATGGTCTGACCATCATCATTCACCTTCCCTTATCCCAATTTATCAAGGGTCGGCGCTGTCTTCTTCTTCCATCTCCATTACTCGTCATCTCAGCAGTCGATATTATGGCTAGAAAAGAGCCGACTGCTGAGATGACAAGTAATAGAGAAGTATTAGAGACTACTTCGCTGTCCATCCATCGTTTCTTTGGTCTTCCTCTACTCTTATAGCCATCCATATTCATACTCCAAACTTTCCCCACGATACTTCCCGCATTCCTCCGCATCACATGTCCATACCACGATAACCGATTACCATCACTAAACTTTTCAGTCACCGGCGTCACTTTCAGATTTTCTCTTTTGATGGTATGACCACATTATTTCTGATACACGCAGTTTATAAATATCTCGAGCAAGCAAGCTTTTAAGCCAAAAAGCTATGGCCTCCTTCAGTCAACCGGCGATCATGGCGCTTGCAACAGCGTCGAAATATCGGGAGCTCAAAATAATGAACAGTCACGGAAGATATCCCGTAAGTGACAGTATAAGCTTCTTCAGTTGATTCTTCCTAAACACAACACAAAAACATGTGAAGGAACATTTTTGTATTTCTATCTGCCTAAGACCGCACAAATACTTTTTATATCATTTCCCTTTTTCTATGTTATCCAGGTTTCCTAAGCACCGGCGATCAGGTCGCCCCCGGCAACAACGGGCTCAAAGACCAGTCCTTCGCCCTGCAATGGATCAAGAACAACATCATGATGTTCGGAGGCAACCCTGACAGCATCACACTGACGGGATGCTCGGCTGGAGGCGCCAGCGTACATTACCATTACCTGTCGCCTTTGTCTAGAGGTAAGAGAGTTTATGAAATGTCTTTTTCGAAACGAGTACGGCAGTACCGATACCTATTTTCTGGGGAATTTGTTCGGCAACTTCTTCTTTCCATTTAAAACACTAGGAAGTGGTGAGAGGTGAACTTTTTGGTGACAGTCTTATAAAGTACTCGTACTAGCACATCGCCCGCGACTACGTCCGCAAAAACTGTGATAGCTCAGCTAATTTGCATGATATAAATATAATTTATAGCCTATATTACATCCTGATAATTTATCTTTCTAGTGATGAAAAAATGGTTAAAATCGGTCCAGTAGTTTCGGAGCTTATTCGGAACAAAGAAACAAAAAAAAAACAACAAAAAATTAATTAAATACTCATGTAGGAATAGATTTTTACAAACTAATAAAAAAGTCGATAAAAAATTCATTAGCGTAGTAAAATCAAAATATCTGCAAGCAAACACACCGGTTTTTCGGCATACCAAACATCAGTTAAACGTACGCAAGCGAACCACAGCTAAGAAACTCGATAATTAGGCTTACAAATCACGAACTCGGTTCTCTCGGGTCGTCGATTTGTAGATACTCGTATATAAGGTTGCCATCGTCCATATTTGTCAGAACATATCCAGCTTTTTGGACCCCATCCGGACTGCGGCCTTTTCTAATTAGGCGGGTATATAAGATACCGGTACGGATTGATTGCGTACGGACCTTATTCCGGACACCGAATTGCGATAGGTCATCATTATCTGCTTAGCCTTTTTCCTACAATGTTGGGGTCGGCTTCCAGTCTAACCGGCTACAGCTGAATACCAGTATTTTACTTGGAGCGACTGCCTATCTGACCTCCACAACCCACCCAACCCAACCCAGTTAGTAGTAGGTAATACGATAGATAATGTACTGAACTATCTGTCAAATTCAGGTGCCCACAGCGAGTCCAGGGTCCGGTTTGATCGATTTGACAGCACCTTCAGGGGCTAAAAAAAGGTGAAGGACTGCCGAAAAAACAAAAATTGAATAGTAAAATGTCCGGAGTTTTGTTTCAAATGTCAGGATGTTCCAAATTCCGTTATTGCCTCTCTACTCTTACAGCAGCTTCAGTACCAACCGCTACCAGATTTTGCTCACGTGGATGAAGCAGTACCTCCTAGTATATTTCCAGATAGTTATGATCACAGAATCGAAGACTGCTTCAGAATCGTGAATGAAGTCGCCGTACATAAGTCAGGAAATAAAAGTCAGTTTACGACCAGGGACGTAACTGAACTCTAAATGTGTCGTAACGTAATTTTCTACAGCAAAAATTTCTTGATTTTTAGAGTTCAGTTTTAACCAACGGGACCCTATTACTAAGCCTCCGGTGTCTGTCTGTCAGTGGGCCGTAATAGGCAGACGGTTGAAAATTTCACACAATGTGTATTTCTGCTGCCGTTATTACAACAAAACAATAAAAAATAAAGGGGGCTCCCCTACTACTACGGTACGGAACCCTTCATGCGCGAGTCCGACTCGCACTTGGCCGGTTTCTCCGTTCTTATTAGCCTTTTTAGAAGCCTTCCTTCCTTTGCTCTTAAATCAACATTTAATTAAGTTTTGTAATTTTTTTTATAGCGTTACAAAGTCTTATCTTTATCTTCTAACAAGTTTGAATGAGTTTCGTTTAATTTAATGATAGTTTTACGGCCTACGTAAGCTTTAGACCCTTCACAGTTATTGTACTACCGCGCTGAAGGTCGACCAATTTTCACCCTTATGCCCTGAAAAATAAGGTTGAAAAGTGGTCGACCGAGTGAGCGCGGTAGTCTCCGGTTATGAGTCACTGCTAAAGTTAAAGTGATATTTATTCTTGTTACAGTAAGGTTTTTATGAGAATGCTGCCACTGGCAAGTTTGTCAAAGCCACAGGGATCTTTATTTTAGTTAGATAGTCGAAGGGCGTTGTGGGTAGCTGCTATCAAGATAAATAAAACTGTTATAAGACTATGATGGCTATCTTTGAGCAACAAACCAAGACCACAAAAGCCGGACAGGCAGCTAAACATTGGTGCAGTGCAGAAAACCATAAACAAAATGGCTGCCGGTCCATAAAAAAAAAACACATCGAATAAACAATAAAATTCTAAATTCAAACGCAAGCTGCTTCATGCAGCATAAGTAATTGGGATCTTTTGTTCAGTACGAACGCTTCGAAAAATAGACGTTCTTTATGTCAAACTTTTGGAAAATTTTCTTGAAAATGGAATGAGCATAGTGCGCCATTCTTCTTGTCATATCTTTTTTATTACATATAGCCTTTGCCGGGGGTTGTAGGTCGTTTTATTGTTCACAAAACATTGTAATACGTGCATTTATGTTGTTTTTCTTGCGTTTATTATCTGGAACATGATTGTTATAGCTGTAGGACATGTTATTACTTGCGTCAAGAGCTTTGATAGCACTTATAGTACCAGAGAGGGCATAAACAAAGTAAAATTCTATACAATAACTATGACATAAGTCAGAAAAGTCGGTATGGTTGAAAGTCGTAAAATACGAACCCCTTTGAAAGCGGTCGCCCTTATTAAGGCCTTTTGTACCAATTTTGAGACCTGAACTCACTCAATTAATACCTAAAAAGCATATTACCACGTTCGTGGTCCCATAAAATTTCATTGACACTACGCGGAGACCTTAATAGAACCCCAGTCTCTATGGTCGATGTCCTATTCATGTTAATAAGGTCGTTTTTCCATTCAACCTTAAACATTTTACTGATGAGTTCGTGCCTTATCGAAGGTTAAAATTACTCTCCTCTTAGCTGTAACATATAATGAATATTTTTAACTGAAAACGGAACGTTATACGAAAATACACATCACATCTAGGTCTTTTTTTTTTTTGGATGGGAAATCATCAAATCCCCCCCCCCCCCCGCTCTGGGTGGAGTGGGAGGAAGTGTCAGACTTTTACTGACTAAAACCCATCCATGTTCCTTCTTTGCCCTTTGTGTTTCAAGGCCGCGGTATCTCTTTCGAACAGCCCGGCAGGCAACAACTAGGTCTCGGATCACTAAGGTTAATCACTTCAAAAACAGCTAAAAACCTAAAAATAACGAAATTGATAAACTTTGTAACTAAACCAACTTCCGTATCTCCAAACCACAAACCGGACTTTTAAACAGCACTTAAATGAGGTAGAATTTTCAGTTAAAACTTCCGGAGAACAATTGCAGGAACAGAGACCTTACCTTCTGTAAAAGTGAGCTTTTTCAGTTAAAAAAAAGTTACCTTTGTTCTTACAAAGTTTATTTACTTGTACCAAGTCGTTATCTTATCAAACATTACAAACTTTTAAGAAAATACACAGAGTAACTGTAGTTTAAATATTATGAACGTAAACTTTCAAGCGCGTCTGTCTTTGTAATTACAGGTTGATAAATAAGGCTTGTTTTTGAGTCAATAGGTGCTTATCTTAATACAATAAGATGACGCAAGACGAACGTTGTGATGAGACCATCTATCATACTACCATCTTATAGGGTCGGCTAACTAGTTGAATGTGGTTGGGTGAATCGTATTTCACACTAGGCGAAATAGGAATCAAACAATCTAGGACGTATTATGCATCGTTGTTAACCAAAACCACAATTTACAAAACACAACTCATTTATAATTTAAGTTGTGAATTAAGAAAACATGTTATTCTGACAGTTCTCGTTTTGAAAATACGAGTCGTACTTTATTTACTTGTCTCGTTCCCGTGTGGCCACATCTGGCGGATGCCAGCATTTTATTTGCTGGCAACTTTTTCTTGTTTATTTTTTTATTTTAACATTGTCGAGACGACTGTAGGACGGTTTTAAAATCTCACAGACGTTCTAATAATATGTATAAAGGGTGTAGTAAACCCCTTAACGTAGCCGAAAGGCACTTATTCTCCCCGTCATGGCGATCATTTTTTTGTTGTAGACCATACCTGGGAACCTCCTAGTTACGGAAATATGGGGGGTCAACGTTCCAACTTTTTCACAAGTTTTTTTTTTTTAAATACAAGGTTTTAATGTTATAAGTTTACTTTAAACACCTCCACGCACTATTCAATCCATCCATCAGCACAATGTTTTGAGTGTGTTACTTTGAGTTTTACCGTAACACGTCATTTTTCACTCCAAAAAAAAAAACGTTTCCCAGCTAATTTTTTTGCGTAAGGTTACTTAGTTTGATATACAGAATGCTTGGCTGACGGCTTCGTGACAAGGTGTAAACAGACCCTCTGTTTACACCTTGTATAACTGAGAATATTGTTTTTTTAAAACAAAGACAGATAAAAAAAAAATCTGTTGCAACTCGTTTTGTTTGGAGCTATTATGTTAAGTAGTTTGGAATAATTCGGTGGATGATCTAATTGATCTAATATAGGAGATAATATATCGCTTTACCTTCATTGATAACCTTTTCACATTGATATCATAAACTTAATTGGTGCAAAATCATTAGGTTAGTTTATCTTTAATAGCATAGCAATTCATCGTGTATTTTTGAAAGTTTCAAATGAGATAAATAGCTTAATAGCTCTTTAGGTCATTACGTTCCCTTATCACTAGTCTAGCCCTTGAGGCGCAATTCGGCAGAGGTCGGTGGGAAAATCGAATGTATACGTAAATAGGTATTTTGTTGGTCGGGTATCGTATTACCCAGTACCTAATCGGGTTGTGGAGGTGAGATAGGCAGTCGCTCCATGTAAAGTACGGGTATTCAGCTGCATCCAGTGGGACTAGAAGCCAACCTTAACATAGTTGGGAAAAGGCTAGGCAGATGATGATGACGTAGGTATTTAGACTCCTGCATGTGCCGAATCGAGCTGAATCACACCCGAACATGTGTCTGACTTTTTAGGGTTCCGTCGCCGAATGGCAAAAAACAGAATCCTTACAGATTCGTCATGTCTGTCTGTTTGTATGTCCGTCTGTATGACACAGCCACTTTATTCCGAAACTTAGGACTACACAGTTTTGAAACTTGGTATTTAGATGTATTCTGTGAACCGCTTTACTATTTTTATACAAAAATGAAAGCCTCCCCTTATTTTGATGATTTTCATTATACCTTGAAACAAACGTATAATCACAATTTTATAAACAAGAAAACGAGTATAATGAAAATGGATGAGGTACGTCATACTCATGACGTAGTATTTTCAGAATATCTACTTAGAAAACGCCCACCACCCTGTCCTTACTGTTTAAGGCATTTCTTCCACCGCCGACTACCTACTAGTCAAAAACTAGAAATGAATTGTTTTTTTTTGTATGTAGCAATAACTAGTGGAGATATAATTCTCGCTGGTCAGTATGAACAGCCGGCGAAGACTGACACATGTCCTAACAAGCAGGAGCTCATGCCTAAATAGTACCAACCGCACGGGTCGATCTTCACAGTTAAACAGCGCTTAACAAGGTGGGTTCGTGCATGGGTGACCATCCACTACACACCGAGTTTCCTCCGTGCTTTGGAAACCACTTAAAGCCGTTGGTCCTTTAGCAGTCGTTACAGGTAGACAGTGGCCCGAAATTTTGACAAACGGTCTTACTAACGGGTATCGTATTACCCAGTTCTAACTGGGTTGCGGTCAGATAGGCAGTCGCTCCATGTTACATTCATGCATCCTGTTAGACTGAAAGTCGAGGGAAAGGGTTAGGCAGATGATGATGTCGTAGGTATTTTGACTCCTACGTGTCAATCGAGCTGAATCAGACTGATCCGAACATGTCTGACTTTAAGTTAGTAAGTAAGTTTATTGAGAGAGAAAATAGTCGACAGTTACAGCTAGTCGTTTCTTCGCCGGAGGTGGAACAGGTGCCTCAGCTGAAAATAGCATCGTAGCAAACTCTTCATGAATAAGTACGTCAGCCGTACAAGGTGTAATTGAAATATGTAACTGAGAACAGAATCGGCTGAGGCCTACATTTTGTCGAGTTATCTTTCTTACTTAATATTAACTTAATATAACTAATTAAACGCGAAAGTTTGCAAGGATGGATGGATTTTTTGCTTATTACTCTTGCACCCAAAACCTATTACACGGATTTTGATAAAACTTTACAGTAATTTTACCTTCTACATCAGAATATGGCTAAGGCTATAATTTATAAAGATATTGTGTAAAAAAATGAACGTAAATTATATTATTAAAAATTAAATGATATTATTAAAAATTAAATTATTTAATAAAAAAATAAATTATTTAATAAAAATTTAATTATTTAATAAAAATTTAATTATTTAATAAAAATTAAATTATATTATTATGTCGCGGGCAACATCTTGTAGGTAGGTAAATAAAGATATAAAAAAATAAAAGTGAGGAAAACCGGTTTTCCATAAAATCTGTTTTTTTACCTTAGCAAAATTTGTATAATAGTAAAAGTTGTTCATAATGGCTAGGTTTCCAGTTCCACTATTCACTTTACAACTTGTATATCCCTGATTTATTTATTTATTTGGATCTCCAACAAAAGATACGCAGATACAGTATAGGTCACAGTTACACAAAGGTTCTTTTAAGTGTGTTCCTTCAATTTCGGAGACCACAGCATGCACATCAAACTAGATGATAAAAAAAAAAATATATATATATTACACAAAAACTAAATAAAAATCAAAATCATAAAAAAAAAACATTTGATAACAAGAAACAAGTTTTAATTAAACAAGCAGGTCTCACTTCTTTAACGTGTTATTTAAATAGTTTTAAATAAATAAATAAAATAAAAAATAAATCTCAAGTATACCTAAGCAATTAAGTAACTCGTTATAACATAATTATTTAGGTTCACACGAAGGTGAAGTATAACGATGTTACTTGCCTTTGAGAACTGGTAGACTTTGGTGTTGGTTTTGTAATCGTCTAGATCACAAAGTTGTTGGTCAGGCTGATATACAAGCTCAGATGTAGGGTGAGCTGTCTAATCAAATAAATAATCATTTTTTATTTATTTCAGAAGCGTTTCCATATTTGTTAGCTCGTGGCTAAACAATAACAGCCGCTCGGGTCGATCTTTAGGTTAAGCCGTGCTTGCCTAGGTTGGTCTGTGGATGGGTGACCACCCATTACATACCGGGATTCCTCGGTGCCTCAGAAAGCACGTTAAGCTGTTGGTCCCGGTTGTCACTTGTAGATCTTTGACAGTCGTTAGGTGGTCAGTAGCCCAAAAAGTCTGACAACCAGTCTTACCAAGGGGTATCGTATTACCCAGTAATAACTGGGTTGTGGAGGTCCGACACGCAGTCGCTCCATGTAAAATACTGGTATTCAGCTGCATCCGGTTAGGCTGGAAGCCGACCCCAATTTAGTTGGGAAAAGGCTAGGCAGATGCTGATGACTTTCATATTTGTTAGTGACAATGAAAACTTTTACCCTAGTGCAAGTTTTTTTTTTTTTTTTTTTTTTTTTTTTTTTCTTAGCCACTATTGTCCCACTGCTGGGCAAAGGCCTCCCCCATAGCTTTCCATTCTTCTCTCCGTGCGGTTTTTTCTGGCCAATCTCTCAAATACGCGTCGAGGTCGTCACGCCAGCGTTTTTTAGGCCTCCCTCGGCGACGACGCCCGTCTTCTGGCACCCACTGCGTGACGACTCTGGCCCATCGGTCCTGATGCATTCTATAGACATGGCCCGCCCAATCCCACTTCAACCGACGACGACCACTACAACCACTTTAAACGACTTCGGCTAAAACACTAAAGGACTCCGATAATCTTAATATACTTACCTATAACGTCCGTACACTGATGAGAGAAGAGCGCCTAATAGAGCTAGAGAACGCTTTGAAAGACATAAAGTGGGACATTATAGGACTTGCAGAAGTGAGGCGACTGGGTGAAGTAACAGAAGAAACAAACGATGCTGTGTTCTTCCACTTTGGAGAAACCCAAGGACTTCACGGCGTTGGATTTCTGGTTGCTAAGAAGTGGAAGGACAACATCATCGAGTTTCGAGGATATTCGGAACGCATAGCAGTTCTTAAATTTCGCATTACATCCCGAAAAACATTAACATTAGTACAGACATACGCACCTACTTCAACAAGTTCCGACGAAGATGTTGAAGACTTTTATGATATTCTTAACAGAGCAGTGATGAAAACCGTGGAACATAGAACATAGTGTTGGGAGATTTCAACGCTAAAGTTGGACCGAGGCGGGAATTGGATTACGACGGCATTCTAGGACTGCATGGCTTGGGAGAACGCAATGAGCGAGGAACAAGGTTGCTACAATTCGCGTTTGCACAAAGTATGCATATTGGTAACAGTTTGTTTCCTAAAAAACCACAGCGAAGATGGACTTGGATTTCACCCAATAATCAAATTAAAAACGAAATAGATTACATTCTAACTTCAGACACACAAATAATAAAAGACGTAGCTGTTATTAACCAAATTAAGTTCAATTCCGACCATAGGCCACTACGTGCAAAAATTAGATTCAGCTTCAAAATTCATCGCGCCAAATCATTTCGAACACCAATCAAAAATCTCACAAGAGAAACCCTTTTCAACAATTCAGAAAAGTTCAACACAGAACTCTCTAATCACTTCAAAGGTCTAAACCTCGATGCATCTGATGTTGAAGAACAATACAACAAAATAGTTGAAGGTATCCGCAAATGTTCTAATCGGATAGAAACAAAAAAGAAGAAAAACTCACAATTATCTAGTTTAACCAAAGAACAAATAGAAGAACGTTCCAAACATAACATCGGTTCTGAACAACGCAGAGTTTTAGACAAACAGGTCAAAAGAAGTATTAGACGAGATATCAGAAATTTGAACACCCATAAGGTGAAAATAGCACTAGAGAAAAACCAGTCTTTAAGAGCAGCTAAACAAGGCATATGCAAAACTAAGAAATGGATAAATAGCTTACAGGACACAAATGGTATTAAGCACCACAACAGAGATAAAATTTTAGAAATTTGCACCGACTACTACAAAAATTTATATTCAGACCCAACAAATACCAACACTGAAACAGTATATGAATGCCCCGACCCTGATAAGATTCCTTTCATAACAGGTTATGAAGTAAAAAAAGTGTTGACTAGCATGCACTACGAAAAGAGTCCAGGTGAAGATGGTGTAACAACAGAAGCCCTTAAACTTGGTTCTCCCACACTTCTCCCTCATATCACCAACATGTTTAATTCCATCCTTCAAACCGGAAAGATGCCAGTGAAGATGTGCCACTCAAACATCATCCTACTTCATAAGAAGGGGGATAAAAGCGATGTCAATAATTACAGACCAATAAGCTTAGTGTCACATCTTTACAAGGCTTTCATCAAAGTTATTCATAACCGTATTGATACAATATTAGATTCCCACCAACCACCCGAACAAGCTGGTTTCCGCCCAAGTTTCTCCACTACAGATCACCTTCATGCTTTAAACCAAATCATGGAAAAGCACATAGAATTTGAAAAACCTTTATATTTGGCCTTCGTGGACTATACGAAGGCATTTGACAGCGTAAAACATTCAGCCATATTTTCATCTCTACAAAATCAACAGTTAGACCAAACCTACATCAATATCCTTAAAGTAATATACAACAATAGCACAGCAAACATAAAACTCAACTTTCCCGGTCAAAGTTTCAAAATACACAAAGGCGTGAAACAGGGTGACCCGCTCTCTCCCAAACTATTTACTAGCACCCTTGAGGAGGTATTCAAGAACCTAACAGACCTATGGTCCAGAAAAGGTATAACAGTCGGTTGCAAGAAACTTACCAACCTCCGTTTCGCTGATGACATCATCATATTTGCACCGACTGCTGCCGAGTTACAACAGATGCTCCAAAATCTGAGCACAGCAAGCCTTGATGTTGGACTAATGATGAATCGGTCAAAGACTAAAGTGATGACCAACAGCACAAAAAGTAGGGTTGATGTAGATGGGCAAGAAATCCACTACGTCGATGAGTACATTTATTTGGGCCAGCTAGTTTCCTTCGAAAACAGGCAAGACAGAGAAATCGACCGCCGAGTCGAGAACGCCTGGAAGAGCTACTGGTCCATGAAGTCGCTGATGAAGGGTGACCTACCTTTATCCCTGAAGCGCAAACTCATCGACATGTGCATTCTGCCCATCCTAACCTACGGTGCTCAAACTTGGTCCCTGACCGAATCGCAAAAGTCCAAACTCAAGGTTTGCCAAAGGGCGATGGAGCGTAGCATATTGGGAATAAAGCTCAGCGACAGAATTCGTAATACCGCAATACGCTCCAAAACTGGAATCGCTGATGTGGGGAACAAGACTGCTAGGTTGAAGTGCAAGTAACAGAAAAAAAATAGAATACTTACAAACATCACTTGGTGTTTTAGTATGAAGTCAAATCCTCATTACAAGCTACTATTTGAGATATATTTAAATTCTGTTGGTCTTACGCCCAAACTTCATTGAAAATTGCCTAAGATCCTTTTCAAAAGACACACCGCGCTTGTTGCTTTACTCATGATTAACCAGGGTGTAAGGGACAGCCCTCCGCAGACTGATGGGTTGTATTTAGTGTATATCATACTAAAATGACCGGTACAAGAAATTATTTCAGGAACGTTACGGGAATCCAATAAATTTGATTTGTTTTATTTCCTCATACGCAATGTATCGTTACCGTGGCAAAACGGCACGTAGCGAACGGCAAGCACGACGACGAGTTCGATGAACTCTGTAGCTAGGCAGGAAGTGAACAGCTGATTTGATGCGTCGTTCGTTAGATTATTTCAACATCCATTGTAGGTTCTTTTTATTTTAGCCGTATTATTTACATAAATGGAGTGCTGCGTACAGAGAATGTAATTTTACATTGAAATAAAGGAATCTCTAATGAAGTGAGTGCGGCTTTCATATTTTTTTGTGGATTTTTTCTCTGGGATAGCTCCGTCCGGGAAAGAACGGAAGGTTTTTTTCTTACGGTATCTACTAATACCATGAATCGGGGGCTTGAGGCATACTCGTACATTCGCACGCACTTCGACTGATATCAGCCAGCCGTGTCTAGCGGGTCCCATCACCTAATACGGCCGGTCCGATGAGCGCTCGTTCCCCCATAAAGGCGCACATGGAACACGGCATGCCACTTCTTTAGGCCTGACTGGTCTTGCGGCAGCTTAACACCAAATTCGCCGCCTGCAGTCCATTCTGGTTTACCTACGAATACGATTGGCAACAAATCATTTCTGTATTCTCGCTAATCCTCCAAACCTGTTTCCAGGCACATTCGCCCGAGGCATAGCCTTCAGCGGCTCCGCCCTCGCAGAATGGACGCACTCCATCAAGCCTGCTGAGAAGGCGAAGGCCCTGGCGGCCATCGTGGGATGCCCCACCAACACCCACAAGGAGATGGTGGACTGCCTCAAGTACAGGCCTGCCGAGGCCATCGTTAATGCGCAGATTGAGATGTTTGTACGTATTCTATTTTTATTCTATTATTATATTAGACTTGGTTTTGCCCGCGTGGAGGTCAGAGACTATCCCATGGCAACGTAATATCGAGATAAAGTTGGTATCCTATGTCCAAACCCAGATCTATCTGCATGCCGAATTTCATCCAAATCCAACCAGCTGTTAATGCTTCAATAGGTAACATACCAGCAGATACTTTCATATTTATACTTTTAAGACAGATTTGGCCAAAATTCTCAGTTTCCACCGTACACCTTAAAGTAAGTACCTCTCGTCTGGTTTCTAGGTCATCATTCAATTTATCAAGCTATTAAGGGATGTCCCGGACCGTGGTCTGCTAGCTTTTATGATTCACGGTCTAAGGTCCGTATTACGGAATTTCACTCGTAACTCAAGGATTTCTTAGTTAAGACCAGTTTAAGGTCATTTGATTGGTGGAACTTGAAACTAGTTCAAAGCAATGATTGAGTCTTGTCTTGATGTAAAGAAGCGGCTGCCGTTCAGTTAGATTCTGCCTACCACCATGGGAAACGGGCTTGACTTTATATATTTTGAGTCTTGAGTTAGGTTCTATAATCATCATCTGCCTGCCTTTTCCCAACTACGTTGGTGTCGGCTTCCAGTCCAACCGGACGCAACTGAAAATACTGGTATTTTACATGAAGCGTGTGCCTAATAATTGGTCTCCACAACCCAGTTACTATTGGGTATTACCCCTTGGTAAGACTGGTTGTCAGTTTCGGACCACTGACTTCCTGTTAGAATCTACAAATGACAGCCGATACCAACGGCTTAACGTGCTTTCCGTGGCAGGGAGGAAACTCGGTATGAAATAGGTGGTCACCCATCCACAGACCAACCTAGGCAAGCGCGGCTTAACCTGAAGATTGATCCGAGCGGCTGTTATTATTTGGCCAGGAGCTCCTATGTAATACGGGCCTAGTTATACCTACGGATTACTGTTTTCTATAACTACATTGCAAACTTTGGCTCACAACTAATTGGATAAAATACTTTTAATTGACCAGCCACTTGGGCTGAATGAATTCCAATTTGCATACAGTTTGCAAGCACTCCAACAGAGAAATATGGCAACATCATCTATGCCTCAATCAGCCGCAACATGTTCTAAATATTGGCGAACAGCCAGGATGCTGTTCTCTGATGCTTAACGACTTAATTTTGGATATAACATATTGGATGTCTAAAAAGATTTTATTTAACTTTGATTCATTGATAGACAAGGCTGTTTTAAAAGATGGGGCAATGATGCATTTGGTAATCCGATAATTCCTTTGCCTCAGTGAAATGGTGGATTTTTCAATCTATACGTATTATCATCATTTCATGCTGTTCGACATCATGACCTCTTCCATCACAATCCTCTCCTAATTGGAAGAATCGAAATTCTTTAGCACTATTTGCCTCAACTTCTTCAGGAATGGAAGGTGCACATGTTCACGCCGTTCACGCCCGTGGTGGAGGCGCCAGGAGTTCGGGAGCCGTTCCTCCAGCAGTACGCGTACCACGCCACCAGTGCCGGCGGCATGATGAACGTGCCGCTCATCACTTCCGTCACTTCTGAGGAGGGACTATACCCGGCTGCTGGTAAGTGATGGGTGTCCCGCTTCTGCCTTCTACTCTAGCTGACACTGATACCTCAACTTGTGCCTTCTCAATGGCTTTTGTCCATCACCGTTAAGAGTAGGACGTCAAGTCAGGTCAAGTTAAGTTTCTCGACGTGAGTAAAATCAAAAGAATTTTTGATGAACAGTAAATAATAATTATGGTAAGCATAATATAGCCGAATAATAAATTGATGTTGAAGTTATAAAAATACTCAAGCGAAGAATAGAGGATAAGTTTCGTAAGGATGGGAGGAAAGGAGGATAAGTTTCCATTTCGTAGTTCTACTACTTTTTTTTGCTTCTTTATCATTGTACATAAGTTTCTCACTTTGTTTTTTTTGCATCTTCCAGAATTTCAGAACTCCATGAACCAAAACAAGTTTCCAGTTTACTGCCTATTTCTGTGAGGTTTTTAGAAGTAATGCTAAAGTCTTCCTCATGCAAATCGATTGCAACTCTTTCCAGGATGAAGGATCAATACTACATCCCACAACCGCTTCTTTTCCATAATTACTGTAAGGATTTGCTCCTAAAATAGCATTTTAAGATGACGTTTATAGGCTTATAATATGATGTTTGAAACGTACGGTATCAATGAAACTTAATAAATTGACGAAATAACAGTATTTAGTCTAACTTAATTTCTCAACATTAGAGCTCTGTAGCTCCTGTTTGACTCTGAATTGAGAGAAGTCGCTTTAACAAGAAATGTTCTTCTTAAAGAGATCTATCCATTGGTATATATCTTAACGCTATTGGACGCTAGGGCAATTTCGCCCATTCTCCTTTACTGTCTAAAATTTCTGTGAGGTTATCAGAAGTAATGCTAAAGTCTTCCTCAAGCAAATCGATTACCATTCTCTCCAGAATTAAGGATCAATGTTTCATTCCACAACCGCTTCTTTTCCAGTTTACCAAGAGACGCCCGACCTCCTGCCAGAATTGGAAGCCCGCTGGAACGAACTGGCGGCCAACATCTTTGAGTACAACGATACTGTCCCGCTGAATCTCCGCAATGAAGTCGCGATGAAGATCAAGCAGCACTACCTGGGAAGCAAACCGGTCAGCCAGGAGACATTCCCGCAGCTTGTTCAGGTACAGAACTTCAATAGACCTATTGAGGTATAACAGGGTGTGAGTTCCTCATCCTCTGTTGAAGCGGGAGGATTTTCCGACCAGACGGTTGTTGTGACTGGTGGTCTACTCCCTGACGGCTGTTGACAATGTACAAGGTTTTGCGTGACGTCAGCTTTGAAGCGTGGTTTGTATGTGGCGTTGTAGGTTACCACAGGCCAATTTTGTCGGTTTCGTCGATTCTTATTCTTATTCTTTCTTGCACACAAAAACAACAAAAATATACAATGTCGCCCATGCGCATGTGACCGCCCGTAATTTTCTGAATATTCATGAAGAAATGTCGAAAATAAACTTTAAAAGGGGGGGTCTATCTACAATATTTTTCATGTTATTCCATTTTTAATTTTTTAAGTATAGTTTGTAGTTTTGCTTTCTATTTTTTGACACATCTCCGAAGTTTATGAGTCGATTTGGATTCTGTTTATTATTTCTAAAAGCTTATGAGTTATTTTAACAGATTAAGTAACATTTTTACTAAAAATTGTCGACGACGAAAAAAAAAACGGAATCGAAGTCATTTTTTCGGTGAAAAATTGTGTATTTATTTAAAAAAAACTAGTGTAAGTCCATAAATTATCCCGATATGACGACTTTTTTAATCATTATTTGTAATCTACTACATAACAGCTACAAATTCACAGAACATTGTTAATACCTATCTCTAAAGAAAAAACAAGGGCGGGTATAACAAATCATCGCAATCTTCATGTGTGGGCCACTGAAAATCCACACGTCACTAGGGAAACAACTTTCCAGACTCAATTTTCCATAAATGTATGGGCTGGAATGATTGACGGTGAACTTATTGGCCCTTTCGTGTTACCAAACAGACTAGATCAACACGCGTTTTTAGATTTTATAGTCAATACGTTGCTTTTGGAGGAAGTACCGCTGGAAACAAGAAGGCGGATGTATCTGCAATTAGATGGAGCTCCAGCATACTTCGCACGACTAGTTCGTGATTATTTAAATCAAAATTATCCGTGGTGGATTGGCAGAGGAGGTGCCATTGCTTGGCCGCCGCGATCTCCCGACCTTACACCCTTACATTTTTATCTTTGGGGCTACATGAAACAAAAAGTTTATGCCGTGCCCTTCGAAAGCCGCGAGCAATTAACGGCTAGGATTTTTGCTGCTGCTGCGGAAATAAAAGAAAACCGTGAATAATTACGTCGTACAATCAAAAGTGTTGCCATGAGGGCTTTGGTTTTTTTACAGGAGGGGGGGGGCCATTTCGAAAATCTAATTAATTAAAATTCTTGTATTTTTCATTTTTTTAGTAAAAATCTGGCTATTGCTTGTTTGTTTTTAATTCCATTATCATCCCAATTATTAGTATAACCTTTTAGTACTCACTGCTGAGAGCAACATTCAATTGACTTTCACATTATCTTTTCCTAAATTTGACTCATCAGAGTTTTAAGAGTTTTACCTTGGATTTAGTTACAGTTAGGTATCAATAATGTTCTGTGAATTTGTAGCTGTTATAGAGTAGATTACAAATAATGATTAAAAAAGTCGTCCTATCGGGATAATTTATGGACTTAGACTAGTTTTTTCAAAATAAATACACAATTTTTCACCGAAAAAATGACTTCGATTCCGTTTTTTTTTTTCGTCGTCAATAATTTTTAGTGACAATGTTAATTAACCTGTTAAAATAACTCATAAGCTTTTAGAAATAATAAACAGAATCCAAATCGACCCATAAACTTCGGAGATGTGTCAAAAAATAGAAAGCAAATCTACAAACTATACTTAAAAAATTAAAAATGGAATAACATGAAAAATATTGTAGATAGACCCCCCCTTTGAAAGTTTATTTTCGACATTTCTTCATGAATATTCAGAAAATTACGGGCGGTCACATGCGCATGGGCGACATTGTATATACAAATTGCAATAACATAGCTTATGTACAATGGCGAGCTTAACCCAGAATTGGGTTTTCTTACAGCAAACCAAATTTCGATAGCGAAATTTGCATAAGAGGATATACCTATGTGCATTAACATAACAAACATCTCGTTACTTAAATTAATGAATTTTATAAACTAAACTACATACATACTTTCGTGGTTTTATTTTGAAGTATCTTCAGCTCATGTTTTGAATTCGACGTTATGAAAGTAACAATAGCTACAGATTGGTCTGGAGACTTCCTCATTGGTCTAGTGGTCGCAAGCGCGACTGCTGAGCATGAGGTCCTGGGTTCGATTTCCAGGTCGGGCAAACTGTTATTGGACTTTTCCATCAGGAATTTCTCAGTAGCAGCCACGAAGTCTTGATTTGTGCCCGGTTGATGGCAAAAGGCTGGCCCCCTATTTCTTCTACTTGGCTTCTGGCCTAGTTCAGGGGATAGAACTTCGCATTTAGTATGTCTTCACTACACAAGGTTTGTTTTCCTTATGTACAAATAAAATTAAATTATTACAAGGAACTTTGAAAAACATAACAAGCGATATGTGGGTGTAGTGTAAATATATTAAGATATAATCATATCAACTAAGTTGGTATAAATAATTAGTTTACGACAGGTTTACGAAGGTGTTTTCTCGTTCATAATAATTTCATATCGATACATTCTCGTATCCAAGGCATAATTTAGTATTAATAGTCTAAGATTGCCTTCAACTATAAATAGCTATATTATATTGCGTACCTCTACGATTTCAGTTACAACTTTAGCAGGTAGGGACGTCTGCCAACTAAGACTGATTAATAGTAATCCCGTCGGAACAGATGACTCACATGGGCTTGCTTGAATCGTTGAATTAATGCCTATTGATCTATGCCATCAGCTAGCTATCCACGTAGGCCTATCTTAATGGTTCTGTACAAGGTCCGCCAGGGACGTTATTGGGAAAATTTTGTTTTTAGGGTTCCATAGAAACGCCCATAGATACCAGAGGGTCTGATAGGTTTATCCTAACACTTCACAATTTTTTATTACCCGCAAAAAAAAATATTTTGCCCAAAATTAATAATATAACTGTTGTTTTTTTTTGGCGCGTTTTGATACTGTTGGTGTGAATGAAGGCCTGTTCCAAAATGGAGCCCATTGTATAATTTCCTAAAATAACTTTTCTGACGTAAAAAATACTTAAAATTATTTCTATTATACATTTTTTTGAGATACAATTTGCGTCCAGATAATTGCGCCGTTGATGAATGCTTACAAAATTGCCGTAGGCGGTTACAGTAATCATTCTTTTGACAACTTCGTTTACGAAAATAACTAAGTACCCACTTAAGTATATGAGATGTTATTCATCAAAACCAAAGATAAGATAAGATCATTTTTATTTATCCAAAACATCAGTATGCGTATGGATGCTTTTTGTGCAAAATGCAGAATATTAGTTTTCCCAAGTTTTATCTTAAGATTATTGTTTTCCAACCATTTTACCATTGATTTTATAGAATTGCTAATGTCAGTTTTGTATGTGTCTCTATTTTTGCAAGCGATTGTAATGGTACTGTCGGCGGTAAAAAGTGTAATTGGGTGCTCGATACTTTCGGGTAAGTCATTAATATACAGTATAAAAAATAGGGGGCCACGACAGTACCTTGCGGTACACCAAATTTCTACCGACTGATTCCGAAAATTACACTTTTAAATAAATAAAATTAAAATGGATTACATTGAGCGCTACCGAATACGTGTTTCGCACCAAAAAAAAACGTTTTCCAGCAATAATTTTGGCGCTGTGTTACTTAGTTAGATGTACAGAATGCTTGTTTGACGGCTTCGTGAAGGGTCTTTTATTTACTCCCTGTATACTTACCTATTCTAATAGTTCCTGTATCCCACAGGCCCTAAGCGACCGCCTCTTCGTGGTGGACGTGGGCAAGATGGCACAGATCCACGCGGCCAAGTCCGGACAGCCGACCTACGTGTACCGGTACGCCTTCCGCGGCGCCACCAGCCTGTCCAACTTGATGGCGCACAATGACGTCAATTACGGTAAGACTCAACGCTGGCGCGTGGCCACCTCGTAATCAACGCTGCCATCTTGTTTTTCAAGAAAATTTCCACAGACAATCTGACAAGACCCAAGCAGAATAAATGCGTCCCAAACTCTATGGTAGATGTCAGAACGGTTCTTTTAGTGTGTGGCCTAATTTGAACCAACGTGCAACGCGGCCATCTTGTCTTTTTCATAAAATTTCCTTTATCAATTTCCCAAATGCTTACCTACAGCGGCATATCAAGAATAAAAAGAACCATTTGTACTGTAGCTCGTGACTGTGAAAGGCATTTTAACAGACTTCTAAAGGAGGTGGTTGTGTATTTCACCTCATCTTCATCTTTTTGTTGTGTTGATTAAACGGCAATACCAGTAAGCGCGAGTGTAGCGCCGTAAATGCTCCAAAACTTCACTTCGCGAAAATGAAACGCTATTTTCACTGAAATAGGAATCAAAATAGACTACTAAATACGTAGGTGCACCAGTGTCCAATAAATTTCACGTTAGGTAATGAAGTTGTTTTCAGAAAACAATGCGAGTAATGCATTGATCAATTGAAAAAAATGATTTAAGTTTGACTTCAAGTCACTCGTCGGTGCCTGCCGGGGCTGCGGGACTGTTCGAAAGAGATACCGCGGTCCTGGAACACAAAGGGCAAAGAAGGAACATGGATGGGTTTTAGTCAGTAAAAGTCTGACACTCCCTCCCACTCCACCCAGAACGGGAGGGGTGTTATTTGTTATTTGATGACTTCCCATCCAAAAAAAAAAGGTCACTCGTCGGTATCGTGACGTGATCGAGTATCGAGAGATCGAGGAATTCGATAGTTTCGTTGCTTAGTCAGTTCCGCTGATTGGAAAGCGTCTATCTCTAGACTTTTAAACTCGTTATTTACAATCGTGCAAAACTTTTCAATCTTTGGACGACAAACGGCCAGCGACCAAAAGTACCGACTACGTAGCCGCTGAACAAGGCCTTCTCTTTTGAAATTAAACGTGAAAGCCGTATCCAGAAGACTTAATGGGGTATTTTTGCTCGTCCTCTTGACTTTAACGAAGACCTCAATTACCAGCTTCTACCACATTGTTATGTTTTCAGGTGTGAGCCACGCTGACGACGTGTTGCAGATCTTCAGCTTCCCCGGCGTGGCCACCCGCGACCCTCAGGACATGGCCATGGTGGATGGACTTATCAATATGGTGTACACTTTCTCTACTACTGGGTAAGAGTTCCAAGTTCTTTCCATTTTATCCAAGCTGTGGCGTTGATGAACTTCTAAGTTGTGTCGCACTTTATAGATAACTGTACCCACCGTTCAGATGCTATAAAATAATACTCCATAAAATGTTTTACCAACTTATTTCGTTGTTGTTATCGTTCTGGAAAATTTCCAAACATGTTTTGGTCAACTTCCAGACTTAGACGTGCACTACACATACTAGATGATAATATTATTGTATTGGTAAGTGCTTTAGGTGCACTTTGGCGTAATAACTATTCTGCATTCGCTACTTAGTTTCCAATAATGTAAACAAATACGTGTATTTGGGAAAAACAATTTAAAATATACACACATACTTACCTAATGCTAAGTTTGCGCCGCAACTACAACTTTACAACTTTCATGATTTTTTTAAAGAATTTAGTCAATCTAAAATTACCTACATACCTATATTAGTATTTTACAACGGGTTGGTGTCCGCAACTCCACGCCTAAGCGCGTATTTTGCCTTAATTCACTCATCAACGTTAGATATTTGTTTAAGTGAAATAACATCAATTGAAAACAATTATTTGTAAAGACCGGTCAATGTGGCGACACTTAGGGGAGGCCTATGTCCAGCAGTGGACATCTTTAGGCTGAAATGAAGATGATGATTTTTAGGTATAGACTGGAATATAAACAATCTACAGTTAAGTACATACCTACCAACATACTTATAATGTGATAGAGCAAATCAAACATCAATTCGTAGACGATAATCGAGCTTACAATATTAGATTGTGTTTATTTCTATGATAAGATTTATATTTGTATCAGAAAGTAGACACATTTCGATTAGATTACAATAATATCGTTATTTTCTTTGAATACGACCAAGTTTTATTATTTGTTTTGTCTATTATGTTAACACAATATTAACAAACCATATGAGGATAAAGGTCGACCAATATTTCTTTGGAGAGAAACCTGGTAGGTATAAAAAAACGAGGGAGTTTGGCAGTTTCAGGCATTTTTTTTTTTGCATTGGTAGTCTTAAAATGACCCCTCTTGCTCAGGGCGGAGTGGAAGGGAGTGTCAGACACGTACTGACTAAAACCCATCCATGTTCCTTCTTTGCCCTTTGTGTTCCAAGGCCGCGGTATCTCTTTCGAACAGTCCGGCAGCCCCGGCAGGAGTTTCAGGCATTGGTTTATCTTTCTGGATTTTCAATTCACGTCTACTTCATTCGTTTGTTTTGTCCGTAGACGATATCACAAGACGCGTGTCGATTGAGTGCGTAGGTCGTGGCCAAGGGGTTGACCCCACAAGCGCAACTGTCCCTCACATCCCATCCCTGGGTTAGGTTTCAGGCTCGATCGTGAAATTCCTTTAGTTATTTAGATTTATTTTTGTGCTTAGTTTATTGGCAATATTATGCTGCACTAGCTTTAACGCGTTAATTTAGAACTTGACAATCAATTCAGGTTGTACTCTGCTTGTAATAATATAATTCAATCATGATTCGAAAGACACGTGGCGCCATCTATTATCATAAGAACGTTATTGTTGTTTTCCTCGGGAACAGTACTTTTTTCGGGATGAAGGTACCCTATGACCGTTTCTGTAGACCTGACAAAGTGACAACGTATATGCAAAATTTCAGGATGATCGGTTGAGTGGTTTAGGTGTGAAAAGGTAACAAACAAACTTACTTTCGCATTTACAATATTAGTAAGGAAGGTAGTAAGAATTGTTAGACTTACCTAAATAGTTGCCAATTGTGGAGAATTGTAGACATTTCAGTTCCTACTTACACCTCTGCCTATATATAGCCTTTATATCTGCCTTCTAAAAATATCGGAGTTATACTAAGTGAGGTTAAGCCGTGCTTGCCTAGGTTGGTCTGTGGATGGGTGACCACCCATTTCATACCGAGTTTCCTCCGTGCCTCGGAAAGCACGTTAAGCCGTTGGTCCCGGGTGTCATTTGTAGATCTTTGACAGTCGTTAGGTAGTCAGTGGACCAAAAAGTCTGACAACCAGTCTTACCACGGGGTATCGTATTACCCAGTATTAACTGGGTTGTGGAGGTCAGATAGGCAGTCGCTTCACGTAAAATACTGGTATTCAGCTGCATCCGGTTAGACTGGAAGCCGACCCCAATATAGTTGGGAAAAGGCTAGTCAGAGAGAGACTTAAGTTATGTTTCCTGGCTTTAACCCCCTTTTTATTTACAGAGTCCCGAAACTGATCAACAACGGACCTGTATGGGAACCCGTGAAGCCCGGCGCTCCTGAACTGCACTACTTGGATATCCTGTCACCCACCAAGATGGAAATGAAGTCAACCAACGACTTCGGTCAGAAGTCCTTCTGGGACAGCTTAGGTCTTAATGAGAATGAGAACTACCGCGCCTACCTTAAGGATGAGTTGTAAAATGATACAAAGGGTGTAAATAGACCCTTAACGAAGCTGAAAGGCACTTGTCCTCCCCGCTATTGCGATCATTTTTTTGTTCTAGACCATACCTGGGAACCTTCTAGTTACGGAGTTATTGGGGGTCAAAGTTCCAACTTTTTCACAAGTTTTTTTTTTACATACTAATTTTTAAGGTTATAACTTTACTTTAAATACCTCCATGACCCGTTTACTATTCAATGCATCCATTAGAACAATGTTTTGAATGCGTTACATTGAGCTTTACCGTAAAAGGTTATTTTTCACCCCAAAAAAAAAGTCGTTTCCCAGCAATAATTTTTGCGCAGAGTTACTTAGTTTGATGTACAGAATGCTTGTTTAACGGCTCCGTGAAGGGTCTGTTTACAACCCGTAGGTGTAGGATCTCATACACTTTTTAAAATATTTTATAAAAATATTGTTTTTTTTATTATTTTATACTACGTTCACTTTGCGTGTGCAAACAAACTAAATAATAAAGACTTAATTTGCCATAAATGTAACTTGTTTTTTTTTTTTTCTTTTGAATGTCGAAACAACATCCCTTAATACTAAGTAATATGAATTCTTTTTCACCTTCGTTATTATCAAATTCATCATTTATAAATAAGTCTTACTGTGCTACCGAGGCCGTGTTAATTAATAAGCCAATTAAAATATTTTCTTTCATGAGACCGAATCGGAGACGGAAGGCAAGCGGTAAGTCAATATTTTTCCTTTACGTAACATTGAGCCAATGTAAACATCGATTCAGCCAGAACACAGCTGACAATAAATATAATTTAACGTCGAAATAGCGACAAGGAATACCGCCCTGCCTTTCGAAATGTTCGATATGGTCTATCGACATTGGCCAAACAATGTTTTATGATTGAAACTGGACTATCTATACATATAATAAAATCGTAAAATCCAAATCGATGTTCCGACTTGGCGCAAAAACTACGGCATAGATCCTGTTCAAATTTTGCACAAATATTCCTTACAGGCTTCTTTAAATGTTAGGCTATATATAGGGTGACTGGTAATTAGTGACCGATACTTAAACACGTGATTGTACTCATGATAACAAACAACTTTCCCAAAGAATTTTTTTTATACAATTACGCACCTATACTTTTGTGGCGGCCGTGGCTTATGTGGCGCGGGCGCCGCTTACGGAGCGGGCTTGCGAGTCGCGCGGGTGCTCTGCCTACCCACTGTTGCACGGTACGATAGTAATGAGACAAAACAGCGTCACGCGGCTAACAGCTGATAGGCCATAGACGCGCGCGCGCGCGAAGTTCATACGGCTGTTGTGTTATTGTGATAAAAATGAATGAGTATAAAAAATGTTTCTTTGGGAAAGTTGTTAGTTATCATGAGCACAATCACGCGTATAAGTATCGGTCACTAATACCAGTCACCCTATATTATAACGCTACTTGCTTACGGGTGTGAGAAATGTTGCATTATGTCCGCAGTCTTCAAATGTTTGATGTTTCAGCCATGGCGTACATAAGAGCAGCTATTTTGTCAACGGAGAAAACAGCCTAGCGGTGTCATGATCGCTATGTAAACTATGGGTCGCATATTCAAACCCTAGTACTATTTTCACTTTTTGTGATTTGTTTTAATATTCATTTGATGCTGTGAGATTTCCGTTTTTTTTTTGGATTGACATCGTTTGTATTCCTGTTTTTTTTCCTTCAAATATTTCTCCAAATAGTAATAGGAAAGTCATGGAACTTTTGAATGTAAATCGTATGCTACAAAACAAAAGTATTTTTTTAAAAAAAGCCTGGATTATGAGAAGACTCTTAATGTTAATAGGTAGTTTTAATTTTTTAGCGATAGGTCTGCAAATCGCGTAGACCCTATTGACGGTATCTTGGTATAGACAGATTGGCTGGGTAGGAAGCGAGCATGAGGTCCCGGGTTAGATTCCCGGGTCGGGCAAAGTGTTATTAAAATAATAACGTAAAAATTTGAATTAAATAGAACATGTTAAATATTTACAAGATTATAACAAAAATAGGATAAAATTTGCTGTTTAACACATTCAGTGCCGGGAACCCACCTGGTGGGTTCACTCAAGTCGCACTTGCGATGCCGGGAACCCACCTGGTGGGCTCATTTTAAATGTAGGTTTTTCTTAGCGGATATAGCATCAAATAATGTAAAAATAAAAACCGTTGTGTATTTTAACAATATTAATAAGAATACGGCGTGGTTTCAAATTACAATAATTTTTATTTTCAATAAATTTTTGACCTCTTCCTAGATGCCGAGAACCCACCTGGTGGGTCCTATTTCAGGGGTGGAAAACCATTCGCAGGATTTTTTTTAAATAATTATTTTTACATTTTAGGACATGAGAATGAGTTCGAAGTCGAGGCTTTTCAGGGTTCGGTATCAAAATTGTTAAAAACTAATACTTATTATGGTGCGACTTAATCTACCTGAATGTTTATCTGTCACAGCTACATATTTCAGAAACTTCTGACGCTACAGACTTTTTTTTAAGGTTAAATTAGATTGCCTAGAGAAACTCAGAAGGCGTGAAACTAAAAAACTAGATAATTTTTTGAGGTCAACTAATACTAATGGTGTATTCATATGAAGTGTGAGATGAGAAAATCAGTTTGTGTTTAACCGACTTCTTACAAAGGAGGAGGTTATGTATTCGGTGGTTTTTTTGTTTGTTTTTTAATGTATACCGATTTCTCCGTGGTTAGTGATCCGATTCACGTGATTCTTTTCTTATTTTGTAGAGGAAGCTAGCACCGTGGTCCCATTTGATTTTTATTAATTTTTCTTGGGTAGGTTATGGGTTATTTTTATCTTCTTCGTCTATGTGGATGATCTGCTAACAACTTCTAGTTACAGTGGAAAATGAATGCTCGACAAGAATTTATATGAGATACAAACTAAAAAGCCTACAATATTAAACAAAAAATTGCACAAAAAAAAGAGTTGAAAATTACTTTTCTTTCGGGAGTCGTCGGCAAAAAGTGAACACAAGCAAAAGTCACCGACTTACGAAATTAATATTCGCTTTTTTGTTTTTTTTTAAGTCGGTTTTTATGCAACATTTTTAGTTGTATATCGTGTTTATAAACCTATCGGCCGTGAAGTTTAAAAGAGCGAGCTCATCTCAGTGTGAACAATTTTTCGCGCGAAGTACAACGAGGGGACATCTATGATTTAAATCTATGTTGTCTTTGAAATAAATGTTCTACTACCAACAAAATGTCATCAAATCCATTTTTTGTTTGATTCATCACGCCTACAGAGTACCGCTAGCTAATTTAATTTAACCCAGTATAACAAGTGAACGTGGGTGGAATAATATACTACAAAACTAACTGTCAAAGGATACCTACTTATAAATGCAATGCAACGTTTGTAATCATTCAAACGTTTTAAAATGTTATTAAATTCGAAAAGAAACAATATTTGCGATTACGTAACTTAAATTAATAAAAATAATATTGCGTGAAAATCTCACAAAAGGTTGAACACCCCTGTCACGGGATCAGAGCGCGCGATTTTATTTTTTATATTTTTTTAATATTTTGATTATTGCGCATATCCCACCCCACTAGGGCGTGAAAATACCCCCACAGATAGTAAATATAGCGACAATACCCCATGAAAACTCTATTTTACCACTTATTTTAGGATTTTAAATCTTAGTTCCAAACCTAATGCCGAGAACCCTCCAGGTGGGTTCACTTTTGCGCAAACGTAATGCCAGTGACACGGTAATATTATAATACAGTACTCCAACTTCATACAAACGGACGAAACGCGAGCTATACCTACGCGCCTCGATCGTGGGGTGCGCTCGCGGTGCAGACAGTCACGGCTGTACCGCAGTGTCGAACGGACGGTGTGTTGTTTTTTTAACAATAACCGCGCGATTTTTTCTCTAAAAATCAGTTAGTATATTTGTGGGTATCTTCTTAAGCGTTGTTTGGAGAAACATGATGATTGTCATGCTTTGAAATCGTATGTGAAACCCGATCAAAAAAGCCACAATTTCAGCTCACAGAGTCGGTATTTAAGGTACCGGGACTACAGTAAGATTAATTCGCGAACTTTTTTGATTGTACCCAACGATGATTTTGTGGAATATATAGAAAAAATGGAGGAAATATTCCGAAATTCACTTAAAACCAAACATGTAAATTGTAAAGTAGCTGCAGGTATCTATAACCAAGTAAAAGATATTCCATTTTCTCCACCTTGTCCATGTTTCCCAAAACAATTTTTAATTAAGCTTTATGTTTATAAGAATGCGGATTTATTATACTTTAAAATTTAACAATAAAGCATTTAGTACGACTCAGTCGAGGCGCAAATATTTTTCGGTCGCAAATTTATGAGCCCGATTTGTTTTTCAAACAAAAACATGTTTTTTAAATTAAATCTACCAATCAAAAAACAACACGCATTTTTATTGAACACTTCCTATTCAATATACAAAGTCTTTCATTTATTTATATAAAAAGGATATTTACAATCACAAAACTGAATAGAAACAGAAAGTAGGCAAATGTAATTAAAATGCTGGGGACGGGCAGCCCTAACGCATGTTTACGTACCGCGCGGCTGTAGGCATTTATTTCTATCATGCGGCCGAGTTACATTACTGTATTATAATATTACCGTGCCAGTGACCCACCTGGAGGGTCCACTTGCAATATGTATGGTGGGATGGCACATGAGTTCTATGAAACGGGGGTGGACTCGAATGGGTTAAATAAAGTTTAATACTCTTTTGAAATAGTCAGTTTTTGCACAGGTATTTAAATATGATATAGGTACCCGTTTTTCTAGAAGACAAAACAATTGTTACTATCTCATTCTTAGCGCAGCCAAATAACAACAACACTTCACAGTCTAGAAAATGTGCCTAGATACAAGACGGTCGAACTATCGCACTCAATACAGCAATCAGCATAATCGGTCAGCCGCAATCGGCGCCCTATAATGACATGTATTATCTGCGTACCAATCACAACATATTTTATAAACCGTATGTATCCAGCCAGCCAGTCCCGCGCCAGCCACCTGCGCCGACGCACGCATGTCAAGGGCGCCATCTTTCTTCAATTTTTAAAATGACGTTGAGGTTATTCTTGTTTTTAACCGTCGCCGGTTTGGTTGCCGCTCAAGCTCCAAACCCCACCATAAGAGTGGCTCAGGGGGTTCTGCAGGGTGCATGGAAGGTGTCCACGAAGGGACGGTCCTTCGCCAGCTTCCAGGGTGTTCCATATGCGAGACCTCCAATCGGGAAGTATCGGTTTAGGGTAAGTTGTTAATGTTTATGTATATCGTTAGATTCTCACTCGCGCTCTTTTCCTATGGATGTAGGCAGACACCTTAGTACGCCTGATGTGATCTCTAAATACACCTTTAGCAACATCTACGCTCAACATTCATAAATCTACCCTAAACGCTTGATATTTTAAACCAACTTCTAAAAAAGGAGGTAGTTATGTATTCCTCCAGCATTTTTTTCATGTATGTTCACCAATTTCACCGTGATTACTAGTCCGATTTAAGTGTTTTTTTTTATTTGGTAGAGGAGGCTTGCGCGGCGGTCCCAAATTATTTATTAACTTAGCTCAGGTATTTTATGAGTTATCCTCTGTAATATACATTGTTTCTTCTTCGTCTATTTGGATGATGTGCTAATATTTTCTAATTACAATGTAAAGTTGATACTTGACAAGGATTTGTGTGAGATTCCACCAGCAAAAATGGTAAAATAAAAACTTTTTTACAAAAAAACTAACCGACTTCCAAAATCTACACATAAAATAAAAAATGTAGAAAATAACTTTACTTTCGGAAGTCAAAACAAACAAAAATCACCGACTATGTTTATTGCATGGTGGTTTAGCACTGTTACTAGATGGACCTGATTCCTGTGTGTCGTCGCAAGCGCAACATGTTTTTTCTTCCACTATCCTCTGTCAACCTTTTGTCAGCTGTTTCATTATATTGCAACTGTTGATTATTATGCTTTTCATAAACGAAATCCATGCTTGGTTTGTTCGTTACCACCGGGTGTGATAGCGTAGTGGCAGTCTTCTTATTTGATCAAAATAATCTCCGAAAACAACCAACAATAAAATTGTGTGAATGTATATGATAGATTACAGATTGGCAGATAGATTAGTTTTATACATGGTAAGGGCGTTTGTGCATCACAAGGAATTTTACTGTCCGACATTTTACATTTATGGCATACCATATCGGACCGTAAAATATCGGAGTCCCGGACAGTAAAATTCCTTGTAGTGCACAAACGCCCTAAGTGATGCTGAAGTATGAACGAAGAAGACATGCGGCGCTGACCCCAAACAAATTGGGATAAGGGCAGGAGAATGATGATCATGATGATGATGATGATGATGATGATAATGAAGTGGTGCTGTGCAAGGCAGGGGCGAGTCGTTAGTAGATTATAAAATGACCCAAAAACTCGTCACTGGCAAGTGGCAAGAGGTCATTATGTTCACACCTAGTCCTCTAAAATTTTATGCTTATCGAGTTTTCCATACAGGTTAGAAATGGTATGAAACTGCACTGCTTCCTTAGTCAAAAATCCTTATTTATTTGCCTTAGACGGTAGTAAAAAAAAAACATTTATTTCAGGCAAGACGCGCGTACGAAAGCAATAATTTAAACACAAAACTTGTTTTTTAAAAAGTTCGCTTCGGAAGCAAAATCGCGGTTCCAATAAAAAGGTTAATATAAATGTTTGTAGGTTAAACCGAACTATTTAAAACTTTACAACTATAAAAACAAAACAGTAAAGTACCTTTGTCACTTTATTAGTTATGTTAGTTACAAACTTTGTATTTGTGTAGATGACCATGAAAACAATAGCGTTATCGTCCCCGAATTAATTAATTTAATATTGTTTTCAGTATTATCCTTGAAACTTCTGTTAAAGTTTAACATAGGTACATTAACATAATATACTCGTGTCGTATTTACTCACGAGGAATATTAAATCAAGCTGTTAACTTAACATCTTCCAATGGTCAATATTTATAATCGCGTCTCTTCAATACATATTAAATGGGAGTCGTGATTTCCAACTTCTAAGGTATGTTATGAATGTAAATACATAGTACAATCATGTTCTTGTCATTTGAAATATTAAGGTAACAGCCATTTCAATGTAAATATAATTGGTTCTAGTTACCATTTTAATTACGATCGATAATCGTTTACCGCACATTAAAAACTATTATGGAAGTGACCAGATTGGTGACGATTTTAATTCAGTGACAATGTCAGGAAGCAATCCACCGCTGGACATAACATCGCTTATCTTGTGGGTGCCTTGCGTGTAAGACCTCCAGCCAGGGCAAACAATTTACAAACTAAGCGACTACACGCTAAGAGCACCCCCTGATACCCCCGGTACGAGCCTCGGCTTAGGGCGTCGCTGGGGGGACAGCAAGGGGACAGGCTGGAACTTTATGAAATGTCTTTCTAACATGTACTTTTGTCGACAGGAACCACAGCAGATGAAGCCATGGCCCGGAGTGTGGGATGCCACCAGGCCGCTTCCCGCCTGCCTGCAGTACGATCCTTTCACAAGAAAAATCACAGGTAATAACAACAAACCACAGATAAAATACTTGCAAAATGTAAAGGTTAATTAGGCTGATAAATCAGCACTTTTTGAAAGTCAAAAATTACATATATCTACGAGAGTCCCGCAAAACTCCCTTCACTCTTCTTTCTCATGCACAGCTCCAATCTTTCAGTCACTTTGTTTGCATTGCGGCTTACAGCTTTCCTAGAAATATTATTTCTTTGAAATCATACTTGCATTTTAACTACTTGAATCTTCTGGGCAACCTAATTCGAAGATGATTAAAATAGATTTGAGAATTCTGCAGACTATTTTCCAGTAGGCAAATTAAATTTCTTGCTCATACAAAATTAAAGCGAAAAGCTCCAAGTATTACCGTTTGTTTTTATCATAAAGGAGAATATCTAAAACGATATACTAGATGTAGCTGCATTTCTTTTACAATCTTAGGAGTTCATTTCTCGATGTTCAGGCTATTTGCTATTATAATTAGAGAGTGTAGCCTCCAAATTAAGAGCCCCCAAATTTCTCTTTTAACGCGAAAAAATTAGAGCCTCGAAATTAATGCGAACGAAGCCGCGGGCAAAAGCTAGTTTACTATAAAACGTCTTTATTTAACTATAATTTTCCAAAAACCAATGCTATCTTTCTTTTATTATTACTCTCCAAGTACGATGAGCAAGTTCTTTTTAAATCTCCAAGTTCAGTATCCAGCCTCTTTAATGTAACAGTTATTGACAAAACTTTGCCATTTACAGCTGAAAAGTCACTGAAAAATGTATAAAACGCACTCGCAGCCAAGCCACGATAGCTGAGTCGGCAAATAGTGACATTTTCTTTGATTTATTAAAGCAGAGTGCAAGCGGACTGACTGCCTTTATTGGCATCTTTTGTAATAAAGAAACTAAAGTTTTATAGTAAACATGTCTAGACAGTAAAGACGACGAATAAAAAAAAATATATAAAACAGAACAAAAAACCCGACTGCGTAAAAAACCTTTTAAAAAAACCTGAAATAAATAAAAGAAAAAAACAAGCCCAGTAGTTTAGAATGTAATACTGAACAACTACATCATTGATATTGTTAAATAAATAATCGATACACACATAAACAAATCATAAATAATAATTCTTATGCAGAATAGAAGAATTAACAGTAGGGACCCATTCTTTTACCACGTAACGTACGCGGCGGAATTAACACCCGAGCTGCAAGCAAGGGTAACACCCTTGAGCCTGAAAACAAAAATCCTTGTCCTTGGACTGTTCGAAAGAGATACCGTGGCCCTGGAACACAAAGGGCAATGAAGGAACATGGATGGGTTTTAGTCAGTAAGAGTCTGACACTCCCTCCCACTCCACCCAGAGCGGGAGAAGTCATTTGCCATTTCCCATCCGTAAAAAAAAAAAAAAAAAAACACCCTTGAGCCGAGAACTGCAGTAACAAATCCCCACACTTATCAAACGACGTTTTTCAATACACTTTCGAAGAAATAAAATATTAGTACGGAAAGTATTTTTGTCAGGAATTATTACCAAACTATGATTTTATAATTTGTTTTTTTTCCGCGGTTTGCTTTCGCCAGGTTGAAAAAGAGGCAAAGGTCTGCCTCTAAACAGCCTAATATGAAACATTGAAAATTATTATTTTTTGAATTTAGAACACAAATAAATGTTAATTTGTTCATAAAAGGAAATATTTGTTCTAAAAATCATGTTTCTCTATGATATTCTATTTATGAACGCAATTTAAATACTCAAAAAATATTTACGCCGTAAAAACGCAAATCTCTTTGCCGAGATTTAAAAAAAAAACAAACACCGCCGACGATAGTCATTGAACCCATATTTCCGCACGTGTGCGGAAAAATATAAAAAATCCACGCGTGTGAAATACATTGCATATTGCACCTAATCCTATCGTATAAGAATCAGTTTTCGAGAAAGTGTATTAAAAATATAATAATATTCAATTTATGTTATAAATATTTTACATAAATCCCCGCGTAATAAGGGTAGAATAACGAAACACTAAAGTGTATTTAAAATTAGCGATAATTGTTGTTTTAACAACTTTAAATCGTTATATATCCTAAACTGTTATTTAAAATGAAAAATGACGAAAATAACCAATTTTTAAATACCTATTCAACGATACCCCACTTGACGTAGTTCGTCGAGTTTTTCTTTTTTTTTCATTTTGACAATATAGCGTCTGGTTGTCGCTGTGGTGAATTTTGATTATTGTTATATCTTTAGTGACACTCGCAAGGTTTAGACGAATCGATTGACGTTAGAATAATCAAAATTGGCCTACACGTTTGGTGTCTACGCCTCATTGGAACAAACATACGTACATAGACTGATAAACACATTACCCTCCTTTGCGTCGCGCAGATGGGTAAAAATAAGGTAAGTGTTGTTTTCTCACAGCGACTTATTTACTGTTTAGATATCAGGGCACACATACGGGCATAAGGTAGTATCACCAAACTAGTTTCACGTTAGTACAAAATTACAATCAGTTCATCCGTTTTTGAGTTTTGATTGTAAAGACTGCCTCATTGGCCTAGGCCTTAGGTTCGATTCCCAGGTCGAGCAAACTTTTATTATGTATTTTCCATCAATAATTTCTCAGTGGCAGCTTAGAGTCTGAATTTGTGCGCGGTTGATGGCAATAGGCTCGCCCCTATAACTAAGACTTATGGCAAAATTTGGGTGTACTAGAGAACTACTGGTGCGATATTATGTTACGGTTGCTGAAGACCTCCAACATAACCCTTTTGTCTTCCTTTGGTTAAACTCGCATACACCTACAGACTTTAACCATCTCTTCTTCTCCATCAGGTAGCGAGAACTGCCTGTACGTGAACGTCTACACCCCCAAGATGAGCCCTGGCGCCAACCTGCCCGTGGTGGTATTCATCCATGGAGGAGTCTTCATGTACGGCGAGGGAACAGTTTACGAAGGCACCCACTTCATGGATTGGGACGTGGTCGTGGTTACCCTGAACTACAGGCTGGGACCACTAGGTAAGTTGAATTTGAAAAGAAAAAAATATGATCGCAAGCACGACTGATGAGCAAGTGGTCCTGTGTTCGGTTCCCAGGTAGAGCAAAGTGTTATTGGGTTTTTCCATTAGGAAATGAAGACTGGATTTGTACCCGGCTCATGGTAATAGGCTCGCCCCCTATTACATGAGACTTGATGGGACTAAAATATAACTGGCGAAATTAAGGTGGTACTATTAATTAGGTACACCTCTGCTGCCTAACCCTTCGGGGACAACAGGAGCTATGTTATGTTGGATAAGTGACGCACAGCTTGATTAACATTAAGACATGAATTATTGCAGCGATGATTATTCAAGATGGAAACTACGTAGTTGGAAGTCCAACAGTAGGTAATAATGTGCTCTCCTCATTATCAAAAAAAAATGTAGCCATATTTTTGAAAGCGTTTCGAATCCCCAGAGACGTTTCTAAGAAAAATTATTTACATACCTACAGTTAATATTCCACAATTTCTACAAGCAAGTTGAATAGTCATCTCAATGCAGCTCCCACGATCTGATCAATTCCTATTAATATCCTCAAAGGTGTGCTGATTCCTGAGGACACATTTGTAAGGAGTATTGAAGTGGGTAGAGACATGCAGCAAACAAAGTATGTGGGCGACCCGACGAGCTATAAAACGAGCATTAAAATAATGGATCCAAGACAAGCGAAATGTGGTCTAATTGAAGTTCGTCAGACGCGCATTTAGCTCTTAGCATCAAAATATCTTTTTCAGAATCAAAATTAGAATATTTATTTGCGAAACATAGGTATTTACATAAAGGTCTTAGTTTCGAGAATTTTCATTGCTTAAATTGTCTACAAGTCCATGAAAAATGGCTAGCTACTCGTTGTTGATTACAGAGCTCTGTTTCGTACTTTGTAATGTTTATCTTGAGGGCCTATCATCAAACATCCTTGACATTCCTTGTACTTACACAACAATTTAATCCAACTATCTTCATAGCATCTTTATTCGTTCCCCATTGTCTACAAAACTTTACAAATAACGACAGTATAAGTGAGCAACCGAGCAACGTTCCAAAATTAACTTTAATTTCTTTTAAACGAAACAAGTTCGTAAAACCGAGCAGTTTACTCGTAGTTTAAACTAGAGACAATAAAGAAAGTTAGTTGAAAATACGAACGAAAACAAAGTACAGAAAACTAATTTATATTTAATGGAAAGCAACCGACCCTTATCTGCCGAAGAATAATAATCACGAACATACCCCAATCATTTTACATAATGGTCAGAATAGAAACGGAATAAAAGAAACTGTTTATACCTGTATTGTTTACTTTTAATCGGAATATTGGTTTTTCTATCTCGTAAAAGGTAATAATGGGGAGCGGTAATCCATTTTTGGAGCCTGTGGACGACGGTTATATATTTCTATTTGATTAGTAACAGTAGAGTATCAATAGGATAGTGGTGGATTCGTGGCTCATTATTTGGGACGTGACATAAAAGAAATAATAGGGATAAGTAATTCGACATAACACTCAGTTCAATTCTGATAAGGTCAACAAAATGGGAGGCTCGTGATGTCTCGTATCGCCATTTAATACTAAGTATACGTCGCCAGCGCATCAATTTACCACAAACTGTCAAATTCTCTCATTCGATTTTGAATTTAACCGTCAACATTTTATGGTATAGAAAGATTTGGAGAAATTTGACAGCTTTTGGTAACTCGATGTGCTGGCAATTGTACTTATACGTCGGCTGCTATATATAGTTACATATCTTCTTTGATGCCACTTCCAAAAATCATCATCATCTGCCTAGCCTTTTCCCAAATATGTTAGGGTCGGCTTCCAGTCTAACCGGATGCAGCTGAATACCAGTATTTTACATGGAGTGACTTCCTATCTGACCTCCAAAACCTAGTTAGTACTGGGTAATACGATAGTCCTTGCTAAGACTGGTTGTCATACTTTCGAGCCACTGGCTACCTGTTACGACTGTCAAAGATCTACAAATGACAGCCGGGGCCAACGGCTTATTGTGCTTTCCGAGGCACGAAGGGAACCCCACAAATACTTTTATATCATTTCCCTTTTTCTATGTTCTCCAGGTTTCCTCAGCACCGGTGATGAGGTCGCCCCCGGCAACAACGGGCTCAAGGACCAGTCCTTCGCCCTGCAATGGATCAAGAACAACATCCTGATGTTCGGAGGCAACCCTGACAGCATCACGCTGACGGGGTGCTCGGCTGGAGGCGCCAGCGTACATTACCATTACCTGTCGCCTTTGTCTAGAGGTAAGACTTTATATAAAACTGAAATATCTGGATCGAAACGAGTACGGCAGTACCGATAACTATTTTTCAATACACTTTCTTCAAAACTGGTTTTTATCGCACTACGATTAGGTGCAACATGAAATGTCTTTTACACGCGTGGGTTTTTAATACTTTTACGCACACGTGCGGAAATAAAAAAAATCCACAGATTACTATACTTATACTAAGTTCAAATGAGTTTAATGACTATAGTCGGCGGCGTAAATATTTATTGAGTATTTAAATTAAATATATAAATAGAATATCATAGAGAAACAGGATTATTAAAACTTTTATGAACAAATTAACATTTATTTGTGTTCTAAATTCTAAAATATTTGAATTTTCTATTTTTCATATTAGGTTGTTTAGTGGCATCATACCTTTGCTTCTTCTTCAACCTATAAATAAATCTGCTACGAAATGTGTATAATATGTTACTTGAATGTTTGTAGACCAAAATGACAGAAACCAATTCAACAAGGAATAAATTAAATTAATATAGGTACTAATAGACTTTTACAAACTAATAAAAACGTCTAAAAAGAAGTCATTAACATAGTAAAATTAAAATATGTCCAAGCAAACACACCGGTTTTGTCTTATGTACCAAACATCAGTTGAACGAACCACAGGTTAGAAACTCACGTACTCTGTTCTCAGGGTCGTCGCTTTGTAGATACTGGTAATATAGGGTTGCCATCGATCTGGTTGTCAGAATATATCCAGCTTTTTGACCTCCGTCCGGACTGCGGCCTTTTCTAATCAGGCGGGTTTACAAGTTGCTGCAAAACCGATACGGATCGATAGCGCGACCATATTCCGGACACCGAATTGCGATAGGTCATCATCATCATTGCTTAGCCTTTTCCCAACTATGTTGGGGTCGGCTTCCAGTCTAACCTGATGCAGCTGAGTATCAGTATTTGACATTGAGGGGCACCCTATTTGACCTCCATCACCCAGTTTGTACTGGGTAATACTATAGACAATGAACTGAAATATCTGTCAAATTCAGGTGTCCAACTGATGTAGTAAGTCCAGGGTCCGGTTTGATCGGTTTGACAGCACCTTCAGAGGCTAAAAAAAAGTTGAAGGGCTGCCAAAAAAATAAAGATTTAATAGTAAAATGTCCGGAATTTTGTTTCAAATGTCAGGACTTTCCAAATTTCGAAATTGTCCCTCTACTCGCACAGCAGCTTCACTACCAATCGCTACAAGATTTCGCTCACGTAGATAAAGCAGTACCTCCTAATATATTTATAGATACATATATCCAGATAGTTATGATCACAGATCGAAGACTGCTTCAGAATCGTGAATGAAGTCGCCGTACATAAGTCAGGAAATAAAACAGTTTACGACCAGGGACGTAACTGAACTCTAAATGTATCGTAATGTAATTTTCTACAGCAAAAGTTCTTGATTTTTCCTTTTTATTAGCCTTTTTAGAAGTCCAAAGCATAATATTTAATTAAGTTTCATAGAGTTACAAAGTCTTATCTTTATCTTCTAACAAGTTTCTCAAGACTTTCGTATAATTAAATGATAGTTTTACGGCCTATGTAAGCTATAGCTCCTTCACAGTTATTGTATCTCCGATTTTGCGCCACTGCTAAAATCAAATTGATCTTTATTCTTGTTTCAGTAAGGTTGTTATAGGAATGCTGCCACGCACATGTTTATCAAAGCCACAGCGATCTTTTTTTAGTAAGATTGTCGTAGGTGTTGTTGGTAGCTGTTGAGTTAAAAAAAAACTGTTAAAGGACTGTGATGGCTATCTTTGAATAACAAACACAGACCACAAAAGCCAGAGGCAACTAAACATCGGTGCAGTGCAGAAAAGCATAAACAAAATGGCTGCCGGTCCATAAAAAACACATCGAATAAACAATTCTAAATTCAAACGAAGCTGTTCCATGCATCATAAAATAATTGGGGTCTTTTGTTCAGTACAAACGCTTCGAAATTTAGACGTTCTTTATGTCAAACTTTTGCCAAATTCTCTTGAAAACGGAAAGAGCATAGTGCGCCATTCTTCTTGTCATATCTTTTTTATTACATATAACCTTTGCCGGGGGTTCGAGTTTGTTTTATTGTTCACAAAACATTGTATTTCGTGCATTTATGTTGTTTTTCTTGGGTTTATTATCTGGAACATGATTGTTATAGCTGTAGGACATGTTATTACTTGTTTCAAGAGCTTTGATAGCACTTATAGTACCAGAGAGGGCATAAACAAAGTGAAATTATGTACAACTAGCTGACCCGCGCAACTTCGTCTGCGTCAAATTATTATGTCTCTCTGGAGAGAGAGGGTTAGACAGAGTGGGTTGACATTTTTCATTAATGCTCCGCTCCTATTGGTCGTAGCATGATGTTTTATAGCCTATAGCCTTCCTCGATAAATGGGCTATCCAAAACTATAATATTTTTTTAATTCGAACCAGTAGTTACTGAGATTAGCGCGTTCAACCAAACAAACTCTTCAGCTTTATAATATTACTAGCGTCCCGCCCCGGCTTCGCACGGCTGCAATATACATATAAACCTTCCTCTTGAATCACTCTATCTATTAAAAAAACCGCATCAAAATCCGTTGCGTAGTTTTAGAGATCTAAGCATACATAGGGACAGACAGACAACGGGAAGCGACTTTGCTTTATACTATGTAGTGATATATAGTATAAGTATATAGTATAGATAACTATGACATAAGTCAGAAAAGTCGGTACTGTTGAATGTCGTAAAATACGAAACCTTTTGAAAGCGGTCGCTACTTATTAAGGCCTTCGGGACCAATTTGGGGACCTGAACTTTAAAATTACACTACTACATTTTAATATTTCATTGACACTACGCGGAGACCTGAATGGCACCCCTCATTCCCCATGGACGAGGTTTCTATTCATGTTAATAAGGTCGTTTTTCCATTCAACTTTAAACTTTTACTGATGAGTTCGTGCTTTTTCAAAGGTCAAAACTATGCTCCACTTCGCTTGTAACTCATAATGCATATTTTAGCTGAAAAAGGGAACGTTACAAGAAAATACATTAAAAAAGTACGATCTAGCGATCCGAAGCCGTAAAGTTAATGTCCTCAAAAACCGCTAAAAATCTAAAAATAACTTGAAAATTATAATTTTGTAACTAAAAACCAACATCCGTAGCTCCAAACCACATACCGCAGTTTTGAACAGCACTAAAATGCGGTAGAATTTTCAGTTAAACTTCCGGAGAAAACTGTTGCAGAAACAAAGACCTTACCTACAGTAAATGTTAGCTTTTTCTGTTAAAAAAGAGTTGCCTTTGTTCTTACAAAGTTCATTTACTTGTACCAAGTCGTTTTCTTATCAAATACTAGCTGTGCCCGCGGCTTCGCTCACGTGAGCGCGTATTCTTTTGGCATTACCAGGGAACATTACATTGGAAGAGGAGCTCGTGGCTAAATTATAACAACCGCTTGGGTCTATAGTTAGGTTAACCCGTGCTTGCCTAGGTTGGCCTGTGGATGGGTGACCACCCATTACATACCGAGTTTCCTCCGTGCCTCGGAAAGCACGTTAAGCCGTTGGTCCCGGGTATCAATGTAGATCTTTGACAATCGTTAAGTAGTCAGTGGCCCAAAAAGTCTGACAACCAGTCTTACCAAGGGGTATCGTATTACCCAGTACTAACTGAGTTGTGGAGGTCAGATAGGCAGTAGGTATTCAGCTGCATCCGGTTAGACTGGAAGCGAACCCCAATATAGTTGGGAAAAGGCTAGGGATGATGATGAGGGAACATTACATTGGAACATGAAGTCGTAGTATATTCGTAACATCCTCTACAAAATAATACACTAATAAACTGACTTAGTGTTAATTTAAACGAAAACCTGTTAGTGCGCATGACGGCCAATCAAGATTTACGAAACCAGTTTATGCGGATCTCTCGTTGTACGGGAAATTGATACAAAGCGAGGCCAAGTTATACTGGAAATGTATAGCTTGATACGAGTATGCTGCCGTCTTTGTTTTATGTATTAAAGGAGCTTGTTGTCAATTCTGGGGGGAATCAATTTAGATAGCAAGAAGAAGTTTATGAATGAAAGCAAATAGATGCAATTCATGATCTGTACGACGCTGAATATCCTTAAAAAATCTTTCCACTCTGAGAGCTTAACCAGCCGATGGAAAACATAAATGAAAATATACAAAAACCACGTTACTGAAAAATACTTGCTGCTTGAATTTAATTTATTTAGTAATGGAACCAGATGGACTTCATGTTTCAAAATTAACACGAACGTCGGCCGCAGTGTGATCCCCACAGATGCAAAGCTTCTAAGTTTGGTTTTTCTTATCAAATATTACACACTAACAAGAAAAACACACAGAGAATTAGAGAAACTGTAGTTTAAATATTATTAGCGTAAACTTTCAAGCGCGTCTGTCTTTGTAATTACAGGTTGATAAATAAGGCTTGTTTGTAAGTCAATAGCTACTCATCTTAATACAATAGGATGACGCAAGATGAACGTTCAGATGAAACCATCTATCACACTACCATCCGTGGGAGTATTATTTAAAGCCCTATGATATTATAATAGCCTTCTACAAGGTGAAAACGGACCCTTCACGAAGCCGGCAACCAAGCATTATGTACATCAAACTAAGTAACTCAGTGAAAAAATTATTGCTGGGAAACGACTTTTTTTTTTGTGGTGAAAAATCACGTTTTTGCGTCCCATGTAATAGAAGGCGGGCCCATCAACGGCTCCACTGCTACTGTGTAGTTCCCGATGGACAAAACCCAATACCACTGGCCGACCCGGATATCTAACCCAGGATGAGGTTCTGGTTTAGATTCTCTGTATCCACTCAGGATTAGCACTTGCAACCACTGGACCAGGGGTCAGCAAGTAATTTTAAGTGGACTCCGGATACCTACCATTGAAAAATGTTATCGAGGTCCACAAAACTCAATGCTTTACAGTTTTTATTTTGCCTCATTTAAGTAGATATTAGACAGGCAAATCATAACGTGTGTAGGCCACATAACTAATTAAATCACATCAGTCGAAGGTACTTACTTGTAAAATAGGTAGGTACAAACTTGCTAGATTCCACGTGGTTTTGAGACGGGCTACTAATATAAAAATATTGTTTTTTTTTTTTTTAACTTTGCCCCACACTAGGAATTCCTCCTGTAACGTGGGTGCGTTTACAAACATTTAAACTCACATACACAAACAGCCAGACCCGGAACAACTACCTGTAGGCCATACAAATATTTGTTCCGTGCCGGAATCGACACGCAACACGCAGCGCAGCAGTCGATCGTTCAGCCACTGCGTCAACCGCGCCGTTATATTGAATAGTTAGGTATAATAAACAATATTTAGCTTTCAAAGATTCGAACGTCGGTCCGTCTGTTGCTTGTCCGCGCGCCCTAGACAAGCAAAACAGAATAAAATGCGACTTCACTCACGCGAAAAACTGCATATTTTTCTGTTAGAATCACTAACAACGTCACCTTTAGCCTGAGAAAATTCATTTACCTAACGAAATTCCGTTTTAGTAACCACACGTCTGCAATAATTGAACTAATTGCTCCACCACTTCTAGGCCAAACGTTCACAGAAATGAAAAGCTGTAGCAGGACTGACACAGACGCAAAGACGATTACTCAAGTGTTCCTTTTTGACAGGACAGTTTTACACGGCTTTGTGGAACACTGAAAAACTACGAAAAGTCAATCGAATATCGGATTTACGATTGACACGAGAAATCGGGGAACTAGGGATGTCAGTCGCATTCGAATCGAGTCTTTTAATCGAATGTCAATTGTTTTTCAGGATTGTTGAGGATTTTCGGTTGACATGTTTTATTTTTCACATTTCACTGAACTTTTGGTCGGCAAAAGTCAAAAGTGGTCCAAATTATCGGTTGCTTATAAAACGATGATGAACGGTGTTACTTTCGAGTGGCAGACAATAACGTCTACATTTATCGCAGACGATTAGCTGGCTTCATGAAGCCGTCCACCAAGCATTACGTATGTACATCAAACCAAGTAACTTTACGTAAAAATTATTGCTGAGAAGTGACTTTTTTTTTGGGGTGAAAAATTACGTTTTACGGTAGGACTCAATGTAACGCACTCAAACATTGTGCTGATGGATGGATTGAATAGTACGGGGGTTTGGAGGTGTTTAAAGTAAAAAATCTGACCTTAAAAACATGTATTAAAAAAAATACTTGAGAAAAAGTTGGAACTTTGGCCCCCAATATCTCCGTAACAAGAAGGTTCCCAGGTATGGTCTAGAACAAAAAAAATATTGCAATGACGGGGAGAACAAGTTCCTTTCGGCTTCGTTAAGGGTCTTTTTACACCCTTTACATATTCGCTTGGCGATCAAAACTTAGTAGGATACATACTAAGTTTTGATCGCCAAGCGAATATGTGTCCGCGTTCACTTTGTTCGACGAACCCAAAATCGCTAACACGTCACGCCGACAAAGAGCGCTCTCCAGATTACCGAGTAAATTACTAACATATAAACGACGATCGCATATTCGCGCGTATGATCGGGGTAGACAGCTCCCCCTACATGCCTGTATATGAGCTTGTCTAACTGTTTGATCTACACAATCAAACAGTCAAACCAAAGTCTACCAGCTTTTAAAGGCTTTCAGAATGTAGGATCTCATACTTACGTATAGCCATACAAATTAAAGGAGCGCAGCCGGCCGTTCGCCACCGCGCGCCTACGCATATTAGCTAGGCAAGGGAAAAGGAATGTGGACCGGCCGGCTGTATCATCGCGCTCGAACGTCGAAGGGAGCGCGGCACATTCTACCGACATTACCAAATTGTGTTCGTTCTAAGTTTATTAATGTACCCAATTTATTTTGATTACTTTTGACTGGTTCCGTATATAAGCAGCGCTTCCTAATAAATCACACAGAAAGTCACGGGAGTTCCTTGATATGTCCGCAATGACAGTTTAGTCATAGCCTTTAAAATGCCCACTATACTCCAGTTTATGAAGCGCCTTTCAAAGCGCGTTTTCGATTCTGCTGTTAAGCTTAGAAATCCCCTGATCGCATCAGCCGCCCGATACTAGCCCTCCAAAATTAGCAATACTCGCCGACCAAGGTATACTCTCGTCACCCCAGATGTCGCTATGACCCTCCTGCAGGAGAGCAGTAGGGAAACTAGCACGCTCAAGATGCTCAGACGCAAACAGCCGTCATTCCGTCCTCGCCGCCGAGGCCCGTCGCGACACCCCGTCCCATGCTCTCCCCGACCCTTGCTCGAACCAGCCCGCGTGACTGAGCCTGTAGTCCTAAATCAGTCCCCAAATAATAACACTACTCAGATCCAGCCTGTCCCTTTGCTGTCCTCCCCCAGCAATGCCCTAAACTGAGGCTCGTACCCCACAGCTTAGTTTGTAAGTAAGCAGTGATAGCCTAGTGGTGTGACCGTCGGACTGCCAAGTCATAGGTCTCGAGTTCGAACCCAAGGCACGCACCTCTGATTTTTCGGATTCATGTGCGTATAGTATAATTATCACTTGCTTTTCGGTGAAGGAAAACATCGTGAGGAAACCAGCATGCCTGAGAGATATTTCTTGACGGCATGTAAAGCCAAGTCAGAGGCCCATGGGCGGCATAAAAACTCTGACACCAGGTTACGAACTAACCACACGATAAAGAAAGAAGAAGTTTGTAAGTTTTTTTTTGCCCTGGCTTGAGGCCTTACACTCAAGGCACCCACAGGATAGTCCGGTTAAGCAGTCGACAACCTCCTAGGTTGAACTGCGAGATGACATTTACAAAAAAAAAACACCACACGAATCATTATTCGCCTTCTTATTTGTAACACGCAACGCCTAAAAGAAGTGACATCATTATACCTTAGTGTGAACCTAAATAATAATGTTATAACGAGTCACTAATTGTTTAGGTATAATTAAGATGTATAATGATGTGTGCTAGCGTAGGTTGGTATTTACCTGTTTCTTTAATTAAAACAGAGATATACCTACAAGCTGTAAAATAAATAGTGGAACTGGAAATCTAAGGGGTCATTGTGCTAATCATTATGAACAACTTTTACACACGTTTTTTTACTTTTTTTATTTTAGAGCCTCTTTTATACCCTTCCCCATTGGTGATAGGTCGTGAGTTTTAGGTTTCACCCCTCGTCCCCCTCTCAGCATCACATGTGTTTTTTATCATTAAAAAGATCAGTGTTTTAAAATCTAACTTAAATAAAAAATATTTAGATATAATATTTACTTATGATTTTTTTGACACAAATTCGCTTGCTCGTTGTTGTCGCACGAAAAATACACGTGATTATCACTCTACCCCATCCCCCCATCGTAATTAATCATGTTTTTTTTGACTCTTTGAACTTCACATAATTAAAGTACGACCCCTTTGATGGAAAACTTGTTTTTCATAATAGTTTTTTTCTTTGAAAGAGTACCTAATAAGCAAAACGTAAATCCATCCTCGCGATATGTAAACGCGAATGTTTATTCGCGTTTATAACATTAGTAAGAGAAGGCAAAGCTATAGTCCCAGACATAAGACATAATAACTTGTAAAAGTACTGTAGTTGCCCATTCCAAAGCGTAGATCTCTATGAAGAATAATGGGCAAGAAACTCCATGGACAATTGGACACTCTTTTCAATCGAAATATTTTTACAAGATCTTGACCGAGGCAAGTGATAGTTATACAATATGCACATGAATCCGAAAAATCAGAGGTGCGTGTCTTGGGTTCGAACTTGAGACCTATGACTTGGCACTCCGATGGTCACAGCACTAGGCTATCACTGCTCCACTAGTTATTGCTAAACTCGAAAAAAAACTCATTTCTAGTTTTTCACTAGTTGTCGGCGGTGTGACAAATACCTAAAACAGTTAGGACAGGTTTTACAAGTCGACATTCTGAAAATACTACGCTTTGACGTACATAATACATTTTCATTATACTCGTTTTCTTGTTCATAAAATTATGATTATACCTTTGTTTGTTTGTTTTAAGAGACCCAAGTTTTCTAAAACGGGGGATTCATAATTAAAGTAAGCTCGACCGTAATGTTTAGCTAGCTAGGGTCGCGAATAATTAATGTTTATCCTAATGTAGGGTCCGAGCAGTTAAGGTATTATAAATAACGAAAACACCTACCGCACTATGTTTAGTTCAAAATGAGCGTAAGTCCAACAGAATTGAAATATATCTCAAATCATAGCTCATAATGAGTACCTACTCCAATTCATATTATTGCGACATGTACCAAAGTCGCCATACCAAAGTCCTCAATATAAGCTATTTGATATTTTATTGTATTCTGTTCTGTTGGTTTTACGCCGAAACTTCATATAAAATTGCCCATAATCCTTTTCAAAAGACACACATATACACAATACCGCGATCCCGAGAAAAATTGGCATTTTAAGAAGCCGCTTCCATACTTTCGTACCTTAGGCCGGGCAAAAACGTACTTTAGGCAAATATGCATCCGAATATCCGATCACTGCTCATAATTATATTGTGTCACATTTTCACTCTATAATGAAGTGCGGCATTTTTTTTTCTTTTTTTTTTTTTTGTGGCGAAGTCCTTATGGATTCGTAGAGAACGGAGTTTCTTTTACTCAAGGTATCAATTAGTATCATGAGTTGGGGGCTTGGGGCATACTCCTACATTTAAACGCACTTCGACTGATATCAGCCAGCCATGCCTAACGGGCCCTATCAGCTAATACGGCCGGTCCCATGAGCGCTCGTTCTCCCATAAAGGCGCATGACATACAACAAACCATTTCTGTATTCTCTCTAACCCCTCAAACCTCTTTCCAGGCACATTCGCCCGAGGCATAGCCTTCAGCGGCTCCGCCCTCGCAGAATGGACGCACTCCCTCAAGCCTGCTGAGAAGGCGAAGGCCCTGGCGCTCATCGTGGGATGCCCCACCAACACCCACAAGGAGATGGTGGACTGCCTCAAGTACAGGCCTGGTGAAGCCATCGTTAATGCGCAGATTGAGATGTTTGTAAGTATTTTGTAACACATTTTTGGTTGAAAATTCTTCCATTTGAGAAAGAATATTAGACTAGGTTTGTCCGCGGCTTTGCCCTCATACAAAACCTAGTTCAAACCCAGCAGCATGCCGAATTTCATCCAAATCCATCCAGCTGTTAAGGCATCAATAGGAAGCAGACCAACAGATACTTTAATATTTATACCTTTAAGACAGATTTGACCAAAATTCTCAGTTTCCACCTTTTTACCTTAAAGCAAGTACCGCTCGTCTGGTTTCTAGGTCATCAATTTATCCAGCTATTAAGGGACATCCCAGACCACGATAGTTTTGACGTTTCAGGTTCTAAGGTCCATAAATTACGGAATCTCACTCATAACTCAAGAATTTCTTAGTTATGACTAGTATAAGGCCATTTGATTGGTGGAACTGGAAATAAGTTCAAAGCATCCCTGATGATCCCTTCGTCCATCGGAAGTCCAGACGTAATACAGGTTATCACCCATACCTTGGCGATGTTGCAAACATTCGCACGAAGCGCTATGCTACATGTTTTGAGTTTTGAGTGGAATTCCCTGCGTCGGTGTTCCCAAGTTCGTATGACCCCAATCTATTAAAGTTGCGAGTTAATATGCTTCGTTTGGGTTAGCTCGTTCCATCGCCGACGTCGTCTCTGTCCTCAGGACAAGACTCAGGTCAGGAGTAGGCCCATTAAATATAAAAAGTGCTGTTTTAAGCTTTCACGGTTTACAACTAAACTTATACTGTCACTTACGAGATATCTTCCGTGATTGTTCATTATTTTGAGCTCCCGCTATTTCGACGCTGTTGCAAGAAGACATCCCGTGAGTGACAGTATAAGTTTATAAAAAGTGTCTTGCCGTTCAGTAAGATTCTGGCTAGCCCCATGGGAAAAAGGTTGAGCTTATATATCTTGAGTCTTGAGTTAGGTTCTGTAATAGGGGGCTAATTATACCCATGGAGTAACTCGTCTTCCTTTAACTAGATTGCGAACTTTGGCTCACAATTAATTTGATAAAATACTTTTAATTGACCAGCCACTTGGGCTGAATGAATTCCAATTTGCATATCGTTTGCTAGCGCTTTAGCAGAGAAATATGGCAGCATCACAATTTATGCCTCAATCAGAAGCAATAAGTTTAAAATATTGGCGAACAGCCAGGATGCTGTTCTCTGGTGATTTACAACTTAATTGCGAGCTATCCAAACCAGTTCATGGCATTGAATCGTGTTGGGTAACCAAAAAGATTTTATTTAACTTTAATTCATAACTGGCGAAATGTTGGTGTACTATTAGGTACACCTCTGTTAAACCCTTCGGAGATAACAGGCTTGATGTCGTTTCAAGACTATTATAAAAGATGGGGCAATGATGCATTTGAAAATCCGATACTTTCTTCATCATCATCATCAGCCTACCACAGTCTACTGCTGCACATAGGCCTCTTCAATCACACGCCATTCTTGGCAACAACTCGATTCTCGGCAACTCTTATCCGGTTACTACCAGCCACCCTGCGAATTTGGTCGCTCCACCGAGTCTAAGGACGTCCCACCTTACGCTTGCCGATTCCCGGTCTCCACTCAAGAACACTTCTACCCCAACGGTCATCGACGATTCAACGACGCTAATACGGCCGACTCACTGCACTTCTGCTTACTTATTCTGTGAGCTATGTCGACAATTCTGGTCCTCTGTCAGATCACCTCGATACTTCCTTTGTTTCTGTGCAATAGCCGATTTTTTATTATCCAAAAAAAAAGTATCAGTATTATCATCATTTCAAGTGGAAAATAACTGTTCGACATCATGACCTCTCCATTATTGTCCTCTCTAAATTGAACGGTTCGATAACTTTTATCACTTATTTGCCTACACATTTCAACTTCTTCAGGAATGGAAGGTGCACATGTTCGCGCCGTTCACGCCCGTGATCGAGGCGCCAGGAGTACGGGAGCCGTTCCTCCAGCAGTACGCGTACCACGCCACCAGGGACGGCGGCATGATGAACGTGCCGCTCATCACGTCCATCACTTCTGAGGAGGGACTATACCCGGCTGCTGGTAAGTGTTGCTTCTACTCTAGCTGAAACAGATACCTCAAGTTGGGCCTTATTCTCAATGGCTTTTGTTCATAATCGTTGAGAGTAGGATGTCAAGTCAGATCAAGTTAAGTTTCGTTGATCTTTAAACCTTCGGCGTGAGTATAAAACCAAAAGCATTTTTGATGAACAGTAAGTTTGCATGCCAAAACATTTCAGTACTGTAAGCCGAATAATTAATTGATGTTGAAGTTATAAAAATACTACAGCCAAGAATAGAGGATAAGGATACAAAACGTTTCGTTGTTTTTTAAAAATATTTTATTTTTGCTTTTTTTAATCGCATATAGAGACTCTCACTTTGTCTACGACCTCAGGTATAGAATAAATATCGTTGTCTTTTTTGCATCTCCCAGAATTTCGGATTTCCATGAACCAATCTGTGAGGTTTTCAGAAGTAATGCTAAAGTCTTCCTCATGCAAATCGATTACCACTTTCTCCAGGATGAAAGATCTATGCTACATTCCATAACCGCTTCTTTTCCAGCTTACCAAGAGACGCCCGACCTCCTGCCAGAGTTAGAAGCCCGCTGGAACGAACTGGCTGCCAACATCTTTGAGTACAACGATACTCTCCCGCTGAATCTCCGCAACGAAGTCGCGATGAAGATCAGGCAGCACTACCTGGGAGGCAAACCGGTCAGCCAGGAGACATTCCCGCAGCTTGTTCAGGTACAGAACTTCAATAGACCTATTGAGGTATAACAGGGTGTGAGTTCCTCATCCTGCGTTGAAAAGAGAGGGTCTTCTGACCCGACGGGTGTTATGACCGGTGAGGTCTACTCCCTGGTGGGAACGATGGTTGACAATGCTGGCGCGGTACAGGATTTTGCGTGACGTGAGGTCGAAGCGTAGTTTTTATATTGCCCATTTCGTCGGTTTCGTGGTTTTATTTCGGGGTATAGTATCTTCAGCAGATGTTTTGAATTCACCTTATAAAAGCAACAATAGCTTCAGATTGGTCTATAGGGCGACTGACGACTGGAGGAGTGACTTCTGACGTGATTTTTATACCTCTGACCTTCACCTGATTTTTTTGATAATCTGTGGTTCTCTCGTCATACACAACGCAGTTATAACATAACATTCATTTATTCAAATCAAATCAAATCAAATCAAATCAAATCAAATAATTTATTCGTAAAATATGGGTTAGTAGGTGGTATATATAAATGTTACATTACATAATATAACAGTAAGAATCCTCATATTGACCATTTCTGGTATACGAAATATAAAATAAAAGCTTATAACTAAGAAACGAATGGGTGATATATCTGTACTCTTTTTCATAGGTACTAACTTAACAAATTATTGCACTAGAATAGGAACATAATGAGGTGTTACAATAATTTTCGATTCTTATAACTAAGGTATTCCTGGGTCGTGTAGCATCTTTGCCCCATAGACATATGCCTTAGAGACTATATACTACATAAATATGATAAAATACAATTTGTGCTAATAAATAGAACCTTAAAACTATGTTAGTAACAAAGAAAGGGAAAAATTGTTAATTGCTTTCCGTAAAAAAAAAATATCACATGATTATATCAAGATATAATTATGTAATATTATTTAATTAATCAAACAAACTAAGTAGCTGTAATTAATAATTACTGAGTTAACGACAGGTGTACAAAGGTGTTTTCCCATTCATATTAATTTCATATCAGGTACATTCTCGTATCCAAGGCATAATTTAATATTAACAGTCTAAGATTGCTTTCAACTATAAATAGCTATATTATATTGCGTATCTCTACGATTTCCGTTATAACTTTAGCAGGTAAGGGACGTCTGCCAACTTAGACTGATTAATAGTAATCCCGTTCGGAACAGATGACTCACACGGGTTTAGTTGAATTAACTAGCTAGCTGTCTACGTGGGCTCCTGTCTTAATGGTTCCGTAGAAGGTCCGCCGCCGAGACTATTGGGCAGGGATTGAAAAGGTTCCTAAAATACCGGCAAAGAACCGGTAACTTCCGTTACTTAGAACCGGTTCCGGAACCTAAATTGGAACCTTTAAGAACCTTTATTGTACCGGTTCTTTTTCAAAACGAACATGCGTTCATGCCGCTCAATACAGGACGATAGTTTTGTACGGGCGGCCGATGGCGGGTGTAGAGGTAGGAGTTCTTGTGAGAGGGCAAAGGGGCACATTTGCTTTCGTAGATTATTCGCAAATCGCATCATTCGTTACACAACCAACACGCGCGCCACTATATTTGTTTGATTTAGGTACCTTTAAATCGGATGATACGGAACCGGTATATTGGAACCGGTAGTTTGGAACCAGAACCGAACCGGAACCGTACCGAAAAGAAGAACCGAAATGAAGAACCGGAACCCAAATTCGTACCGGTTTTCAATCCCTGCTATTGGGTATATTTTTGATTTAAGGGCTCCGTTGAAACGCCCAAAGATACCACAAGATAATGAAATGGCAACCTGATAGATTTATTTTAACACTTCACAAGATTTTTTTGCCACAGAAAAAATAATTTACCTACCAAAAATTAATAATTTATCTGAATTCTTTTTTTTTTCGGCGCGTTTGGATACAGTTGATGTGAATAAAGGCCTGTTCCAAAATGGAGGCCCTTATTATAATTTCATAAAATAACTTTTCTGACGTAAAAAAAATGATTTCGATATCGACTTCTATTTTACTTTTTTAGAGATACAATTTGTGTCAAGATAATTGCGCCGTTGATGAATACTTACAAAATTGCCGTAGGCGGTTACAGTAATCAGTCTTTTGACAACTTCGTTTACAAAAATAACCAAGTACTTACTTACTTATACGAGATGGTATTCATCAAAACCAAGCCAGGTTAGGCCTCTTTTTATTTTTTATTAATGTGTTTTTATTGTTAAGGGCCTAAGTAACGTTACACTTGATTTGTTTTACGTTTAAAATCAGTTACTCAATTGATTTAAATTGTGGCATAGTCACTTTAGCGAATTAAATTGGTAAAAAATAATTGATTCCGAAAGTTACACTTTTAAATAAATAAAATTGAAATGGCGGTAAAGCAAAGCAAAAGGATTATTTTATCCATCTATCAGCACAATGTTTTGATTGGACATTGAGCGCCACTGTAAACCGTGATTTTTCACACCAAAAAAAAAGATGTATAGCATGCTTGGTTGACGGTTTCGTGAAGGGTCCTTTTAAACCTTGTATACTTACTTATACTAAAAGTTCCTGTATCCCACAGGCTCTAAGCGACCGCCTCTTCGTGATGGACGTGGGCAAGACGGCGCAAATCCACGCGGCCAAGTCCGGACAGCCGACCTACGTGTACCGGTACGCCTTCCGCGGTGCCACCAGCCTGTCCAACTTGATGGCGCACAATGACGAAAATTACGGTTAGTATCTACATTGGCGCGAAGCCATCGCCGGAATCCACGCTGCCATCTTGTTTTCCACAGACAATTTCACACGGTCGGCCGGTGCAGACTAAATGCGTACCAAACTCTATGGAAGATGTCAGACCGGTCGTCACACACAAGCTACGTATTGCACTGCATGATTATTTTTGTGTGTGGCCATAGTTGGAACTAACTCCACCATCTTGTATTTTTTATAAAATTACCTTTATTAATTTCCTAAATGCTTACCAAGAGCGCCTTTTCAAGGGTGAAAAGAACCATGTAGACCAAGACTGTGACAGGCTTTTTGTGTTCATTAAAAGGCAGTGCCAGTAAGCACGAGTGTAGCGCGTAAATGCTCCATAAGTTTACTTCGCGAAAATTAAACACTATTTCACTGAAAGAGGAATTTAAATGGACTACTAAATACATAGGGGATAGGTACATGCAACAGTGTCCAATAAATATCTACTTATAAATAGAAGTTGTTTTTATAAAACAATACCGTGGTGCAGTAATGCACTGGTCAATTGAAATAAATGATTTAACTTTACTTCAAGTCATTCATCTTACTTTTAAAGTCATTATTTACAAATCGTACAGCAGTTTTCAATCTCATAATTAATATATGTCTGAAATCGCCAACCCGTCTTGAGCAAGCGTGGTGATCAATGCTCGTGCCTTCTCTGTATGAGAAGAGGCCTTTGCCCAGCAGTGGGACAGTAACAGGCTGGTATTATTATTTATTTATTATTATAGTTTTCAATCTTTGGATATAAAAATGGCTAGCGATCAAAAGTACCGAATATTTAACCTGCTGAATAAGGCCTTCTCGTTTGACATTAAACGTGAAAGCCGTATTCAGATGCTTTACCTCTGGTCTTTTGCCCTTAACGAAGACCTCAATTACCAGCTTCAACCACTTCGATATGTTTTCAGGTGTGAGCCACGCTGACGACGTGATGCGGATCTTCAAGTTCCCCGGCGTGGCCAGCAGTGACCCTCAGGACATGGCTATGGTGGATGGACTCATCAATATGGTGTACACCTTCTCTACAACTGGGTAAGAGTTACAAGTTCTTTCCATTTTACACAAGCAGTGCCCGTGGAGATGGATCATTCCCAATAGTTCTTCTTCACATATCTACGGCAGAACTAATGGGAATTGGCACAAGCAAAGTCCTATGCCCGGCAGTGGGTGAAGTCTAGCTAAGGATGTTAGTGATGATGAGGTTCCCTGTGATTTTAACCAACTGTCATCATCTTTCTACCCATGACCTTCCACTCTCCTCTGACATCATTCATTTTTTTTCTATCATATTGCTCACTCACACAATTCTTTGGGTCTCTTTCCTCCTCTTATAGTCTCATGCTTTTCACCTGCTAACTACGCTGCGGTCCCTCTCGATTAGGATTTTGGACGGGGTCAGTCGAGATACACGATGTGGGTTTCAACGAATGTGATTGGTTCCCGCCCGTCTCCTCTCCGCTCCGCTTTGGTGGAGTCCGGTCCTAAGAGACAGCGACTGATTATTTTGCCCTAATCAAGAGGACTTAAATTAAATGCTCTGGGACCTTTGAATTGCTGTCTCAGTTCAGTTAAACTCAAGTCGCACCACTTAGAAAGTTACCGTGCTTGACAAACTCCAATGGAACGTCTAAGTTACGTCGTACTGTATAACTATACCTACCGTACAGATAACAAATACTCCATAAAATGCTTTACCAACTTATTTCGTTGTTGTTATCGTTCTGGAAATTTTCCAAACATGTTTTGGTCAACTCCCAGACTTACACGTGCGCTACAGATACTAGATTATAATATTATTGTATTGGTAAGTGCTTTATGTGCACTTTGGCGTAATAACTATTCTGCATTCGCTACTAGTTTCCAACAATTTAAACAAATACGTGTTTTTGGGAAAAATCACTATAAAATCTACACATATCTAATGTTCAGTTTGCGCTGCAACTGCAACTCTACAATTTTCACCATTTTTTACCCGACTGGCGAAGCCAAAAGGAAGGGTCATTATATCATGTGTGTATGTTTGTATTTACGGATGTTCCTCCGTAGCGCCTAAACTATTCATCCGATTTTGATGAATAAGGTGTCAATTGATTTGTTATTATGGCCCGGGTAACATAGGTTACATTTTAACCGACTTCAACTAGGAGGAGTCGATTTTACCTTGTAAACGTGATTTTTCAGTAGTAGGGTTTTTTAGATGTAGTATACCACACAAATTCTTGTTTACAGAACTTAGTCATTATAAAATTACCTTAATTTATTCATCAACAAATTGTTTAAGTGAAATAACATCAATTGATAACAATTTTCTGTTTAGGTAGACTAGAATCTAATCAATCTATGGTTCAGTTTTAGTACATACCTACATACTTCTGATACAGCAAATCAAACATCAATTCGTAGACGATAATCGAGCTTACAATATTAGATTGTTTATTTCTATGATAAGATTTATATTTGTATCAGAAAGTAGGCACATTTCGATTAGATTACAATAATATCGTTATTTTCTTTGAATACGACCAAGTTTTATTATTTGTTTTGTTTATTTATGTTAACACAATATTAACAAATCATATGAGGATAAAGTTCAACCAATATTTCTTTGGAGACAAAACTAGTAGGTATCCAAAAAACGCGCGGAGGCCTTCGCCCAGGAGTGGGACAGAGCAGGCTAAGAAAATAGAAAAAAAAAACGAAGAAGTTTGACAGTTTCAGGCATTGAATTCTTTCTGGATTTTTAATTCACGTCTACTTCATTCGTTTGGTTTGTCCGTAGACGATATCGTAAGACGCGTGTCAATTAAGTGCGTAGGTCGTGGCCAAGGGGTTGACCCCACAAGCGCAACCGTAGTGTGTGAGCCCTGAGTTAGGTTTCAGACGCGATCGTGAAATTCCTTTAATTAGTTTTTGGATTTGTGCTCAGTTTATTTCCAATATTATGTTGCATTGTTGGACTTATCTAAATAATAGCCAATTGTGTAAAATTGTAGATACTTCTGTTCCTATCATCCTTTTAGAAATATTGGAACATGATAAGTTTTGTTTACTGACTTTATCAACCATTTTGTTTACAGTGCCCCGAAACTGATCAACAACGGACCTGTATGGGAACCCGTGAAGCCCGGCGCTCCTGAACTGCACTACTTGGATATCCTGTCACCCACCAAGATGGAAATGAAGTCAACCAACGACTTCGGTCAAAAGTCCTTCTGGGACAGCTTAGGTTTTAATGAGAATGAGAACTACCGCGCCAACATTAGGGATGAGCTGTAAAATGTAGGATCTCAAACACTTTTTTAAATATTTTATAAAAATGTTGTTTTTTTAATTTAATTTTTTATTACGTTCTCTTTGCGTGTGCAAACAAACTAAATAATAAAGACTTAATTTACCATAAATACTTTTCTTACTTGTTTTTTTTTTTTCATTTCTTTTGAAAGTCAAAACAACATCTTTTACCTAATATGACTTGTTTTTCCACCCTTCGTTATTATTAAATTCAATATTTATAAATAAGTCATACTGTGCGACAGTGTTAATTAAAAAGCCAATTAAAATATTTTCTTTCATGAGACTGAGTCGATGGTAGGCAAGCGGTGGGTCAATATTTTTCATTTACGTAACAAAGAGCCAAGGTAAATATCGATTCAGCCAGAACACAGCTGACAATAAATATAATTTTACTTCGGAATAGCGACAGGGAATGCCTTGCCTTTCGAAATGTTCGAAATGATCTATCGAAATTGGCCAAACAATGTTTTATGGTTGAAACTGAGCTATCTAAAGGGTGTAAAATACCCTTAACGAAGCCGAAAGGCACTTGTTCTCCCCGTCATTTCCATATTTTTTTTGTACTGGACTATACCTGGGACCTTCTAGTTAGTTTCTAGTTATTGGAGGTCAAAGTTCCAAAATTTTCACAAGTTATTTTTTAAATATTAGTTTTTAAGATAATAACTTCACTTTAATAACCTCCATGACCTGAAGGTTTGTAATTTTGTATGTAGGGGGTAATCTCCGGAACTATTGAACCAATTCTAAAAATTCTTTCACTGGCAGAAAGAGCTACATTATTCGTGGGTGCTATAGGTTATAACTTTATAAGTGCTTTAACTTATATTTATATCATGCAAGTTAGCCGAGCTATCACAATTTTTGCGGACGAAGTCGCAGGTGAAGTACTAGCTTTTAATATACATTAGCTTTTATAGAATTGAAAAGGTAACCCATTGCTTTTTTTTTTTGGAATATAAATTGTCCTTAATATATTTATAAGCTAATAAATGGCTAGTAAAATAATCTAAAATAACCAACTTAACAATAAACTTAAAAATGGCGTCAAAAAACTCCCTCTCAGAGCTATCAACTGGTAATGTACCCGAGAGACTGGCGGCGGCGGCGGCGTTGCCACGTTGTATGGCAACGCTTAGCCTTTGGCCTTGGTAAATGCCAGCTCTTGAATCACGGGAACTGTCAACTAAGCGTTTTGAAATCTCCTTGAAAAGGCTGTGAGACTCGGACCCCACAGTCCTAGAGTTTCAACCCCAAACAGCTCGAAAATATAGTAACCAACAAGTTTACTATATTTACGCCGCTTGAGATTCTCTGTAGTCGCAGCGGCAGCCGCAGCACAGCACGACGAGCTAGGAAGATGGGATGGTGCAAGAGTATCGATACATGTTGCGTCCCACACTAAAGGCCTACCCATCTTCCACGGAAACAAAGACATGCCGTCCGGTCTCATGCCATCATGCACTACGAAGTGTGCCAAGCTACATTGGGTTCTTATAAAGGGTGTAAAAAGACCCTTAACGAAGCCGAAAGGCATTTGCTCTCCCCGTCAATGCGATCATTTTTTTGTTCTAGACCATACCTGGGAACCTTCTAGTTACGGAGATATTGGGGGTCAAAGTTCCAACTTTTTCACAAGTTTTTTTTTAAATACAAGTTTTTATGTAAGATTTTTACTTTAAAAACCTCCACGACCCCCGTACTATTCAATCCATCCATCAGCACAATGTTCTGAGTGCGTTATATTGAGTCCTACCGTCAAACATGATTTTTGACCCCAAAAAAAAAGTCGTTTCCCAGCAAAAATTTTTGCGTAAAGTTACTTAGTTTGATGTACAGAATGCTTGGTTGACGGCTTCGTGAAGTGTCCGTTTACACCCTGTATACCTAGCTGGTTCATGAAAATAAGTTACAAATAATGGCAAATAAAGTAGAAAAGTAGGTAGCTTTAGATAGGTATAACATAACATGGACCCTCGTCAAAAAAGTTCGAATTCATTTTAGACAAAATGTAATTAATTATACTGTACCTATGTGTAGGTCCCTACCTACCAAGTAAACTGACTGTGTCAAACGTAATCGAAATTCCAAAGCTATCGGAATTTGATGTGATGTAGGGTCGAAATTAATAAAGTTATGTAATACGACTAGCTTGCTGTATAAATTAAATATCATTACGTAGGTGGTACCTCTATTATGAACTAATCTGTCAAGAAAGTACCGGGAAACGATCAATAATACACAAAAAGTTAATTATTCATCCAAAGTTATTTTATCTCCTTCCAAGTTCAAAGTTTGACGGCACGGTTGGCGCAGTGGCTGAGCGATTGACTACTGCGTTGCGTGTCGCGGGTTCGATCCTCGCACGGAACAAATATTTGTATGGCCTACAGATAGTTATTCCGGGTCTGGCTGTTTATGTATGTGAGTTTAAATGTTTGTAAACGCACCCACGATAAAGGAGAAATTCCTAGTGTGGGGCAACGTTTGTAAAAGAAAAAAAAAAAAGTATGCTCCTTCAGAAACGATACACTTACGCCAAGAATAATCCAATCATCGGAACATTTTCCTTTTTTCCGGAATTGAGTTCAGTTCTCCCGCAAATTGTCCTTTATGTCTTCTACTGAATGAAAACGGGTGCCATGAAATGTTAATTTGAGTTTAGAAAAAATAAAGAAGTCGGCTGGAGCCATATCTGGTGAATAAGGTAGGTGCTCGATGGTATTTGTTTAGTTTTCGGCAAAAATTCTTTCACTATGATGGCCTTGTGCGAAGGCACTTTATCGTGGTACAAAATTCAAGATTTTTTTTTCCACAAATCTGGCCTTTTTCGTCGAATTTGCTCTCTTTAACGCCGCATAACGCTCAAATAATATTATATACCTACTGTAATGTTGACTGGGCGTTTATTATATAGTCAAGCTTTTGCCCGCGGTTTCCCCAGGTGAAAGTCAGAAATTATCCAACGGAACCGAACTGACCACAGTAAAAAAATGTCCCAATCCTGTTCCTACCCCAGGTCATGGTCTCCCTGTGAGCCAAATTACATTCAAATTCCGGTCAGCTGTACATACAGACAGAGTTACTTTCGCATTATAATATTACAGGCAGTATGGTTGACGTAAAGGCACGAGAACCCAGGCTGATTTGATTGCTTAATTGATTCTATTAGTACATACCTGTAATGATGTAGATGCCTATATTCTCGTGGCGAAAAAGGTTGCCGACTCATGATCTGCGTTGTTCTATCAGACCGTGATAATGTATTGGCTACCAACTTGATACGTAAACCTAATTCTTCGTAACTGTACCTTACTCATACACCACGTATTTTATACGAGCTCATTCTGACAACGCTATATTATATTCTATTTTTGGTCGTTACCTAAGTTTGAACTGAATAATTAACTCCAACGGACCAGGATTGACCTCCGAACTGACTAGGTACTGTTCTGAATCGACATAATCTATCTACATAATACAACAAATTATCCAACCATTACGTTACCTTGAGGAACTAGGAAATGATTTTATATGTAGGCAGGTATGTGTTGAGCAAAAAAAATGTAAGTAGGTAAGTAATGCTAGACTGTACCGTCGCGTCTAAAATTTGCGCGGAATTGCGTGTATATGGACATAACAACTGGCTTTGGAGTTTGGACATTAGGTACCTCTTATCGGAAGGTAGATGTTCAACGGCTAACTTACGTGTGTGACTGACACTGGCTTAGCCACCATCAGGGATTTCAATTTTGATAACACAAAAAATTTGTCGCTAATTAGTCGAAATTTGTCGCCTAATATCAGAATTTGTCGCTCACTGCTTCAAAAGATATAAGGGTTTATAGGTGGCCGGTCTGGAGAGTCTCCCCAGCTTGGACACATTTATATCTCAAAAACTAGGGCACCTAGCGAAGATCTGTTTTGTCCCAAATTTAATCGCTAATTAGTCGAGTGTGAGATCGACTGCTCACCACGCTTGTTTTTTTCTAATAGTAGGTAATTCTATGGCTATAAAATTAACTATAATAGCCTACCCTCTACTTAAGACCACCTGAACAAAAGACCATGTATACGTTTACGATTTCACAATGCATCAAAGATGTCGTCATCTCACTAGCTGTAATCTAAAAACAATTATGATACCTACCTACTTCTCGAATGATTCATATCGTGTGAAGTTCTTTCTAAAAATAGAATGTAACTGACGCTTTGGCAGACGAGCGAATCAGACCAGACACCAGACGCAACGATTTAATCACTCTGTTTTTTTTTATCATCGACGAGCCTTAGGTAATTCTGTGCTTATGTTGAAATAGATAGATAATAACTAAGCCTGATGAAAATAGAATAGTTATTTCGTAAACCTGTCAATACTTTTTCAACAGCTTTACATCATAAAGAACACTAACTTTTCCATAGATAGAGGGTAGGTAGAAAGTTTAAAATATCGGGTCGGTAGGGATGGGGTATTCCAAAAGGGGTATCGGAAAGTCCGAAAGTAGAAAATATGATGAATCTGTTAGAAATAAAACATAGGATTTAAAAATACAAATTTATTTCGAAGCAACACTGAAAATAGTTTGTTAGAGTACATACAAATCACAAAGGAAACCCACTTGGTTACTAAACTACCCATAACAACCCGTCCCAAATATCAAAAACATACTTTGCTATAGAAAACACAAGTAACAGAAACACAGAGTAGGTAGGTAACAAAATGGAGAACCTACCGCACTCACACACGTGGGTAGAATGACATGCTAAAGAAAAAAATGTTTTTGTGTGAAAGTTCACTAGTACACCTACATTATTACTCTGGTGCCTTTCTTCTCCATGTTTGCAGTAAACCACAAAAAAAAGGTTCAAAACAAACAATCCAAATGCAATATGGATAATGTAAAGGATCTAAGGTATACTGTATAATTGTGAAATATTTGTATTGTGAATAAAATGTTGGGAAGTCGCATAACATCCAGCTTGTAAGAGTATATTATAGGGATGGCCATGAATCTGCCTTTTTATGTTTCTTTCTAAAAACTGAGCCAAGATTTGTAAAGTGAATGATGAAATATTTGCTAGCTGTGTTGTTATTCACATCATGTCCACAACAACAGATGATTCATCATTTATTATTAGTTTAATAAACAAGTATTACAAAGGTATGTGTACTTTGAACTTTGATTGCAAATATTTTTTTATACCAAACCAAGCCACATATACTGGCCAATAATTATTATTATTAGACAAGATTTACATAAGAATAAACTTCAAAGGTGTGTGGAGGGAAATTCATTAAAAAAAACGAGAATGTTATGATTTTGTTGCAACAATCACCTGCAAACTGGTTTATAATTACATCATAACATAAGTTGCTTGTATTTTTTAAATTTTAAACAAAAATAAAAACAAATAAATTAACAATTCAGACTTTCTTTTACACAAATCAACCTTACACAATTTTATATTCATACAAAAATACATTTGCGGAAGTACTGGGTGCACAAATTGCTTTAGAAAAGCAGTCAAAAATATATATATTCCTGCTAACACACTCAACAATTATATAAATATAATTTATCAACCAACTGTTTTGCACATCTTATTTATGCCTTAAAACATCACTTCTCAAGAAACAGATAATAATGAAGCTGTTTTCATATCACCGTTATTATAATTAGGTGTAATTACAACAAAAATAAATGCAAAACATTGCTCTTAATGCCTTATTAGTATCTAATTAGTTATCAATATAATAGTTATGTGGACACTAGAATTCCAAATTGATTATTTTTATAGAAGTAAACAACATTCTCAGATGATAATTTTGTTAATACCAAATAACAAGAAAAAAGGCAATTTATTCATAGATAGATCTAGAAAGTACTGGAATCACAGTTGCATCATTGCATATACTTGATAGAAAGTTAGCAAAGATGTTTATAAGTTGTTCATTAAGCTTTAAATAGTGATGGGGAGAATTGATAAAAGATTAATGGACTTGATACATCACTAGCTTATATTCAGACCATGAGTTTTAGACTTTGACTCTATTCATCTTTCTTGGAGTCACCTCCGCTAGCCACTGTCAGCTTCTTCTGCAATTTACTGTGCTCCTCGGCGAGCCTGTCGTACTCCTTAGTAAGGCTCTCGGCCTGGGACTTCACAGCTTCCTTGTCCTTCTTCTCTCTGGTAAGGTCTTTCTCAAGCGTGTTGATTTGATTCTTGAGTTCCTCAAGTTCCTTCTTGGACTTCTCGTCGCCGGCGCCGGCCTGGTCGAGCAGGGTCCTGGCCGTCACGGTGGCGCTCTGCGCTTGGCGGAAGTTCGCTTCCGACTGCGCTAACAATGTCGCCAACTGTGAAATCATCTGCACCAAGCGGCGAATAACGACCAGCAAAAAGAGCGCGAAACCAGAGATGTAGAAGTTCCTCTGGGCACGGAACAGCCTCATGTTACCTTGCATCTCCGCATCCAAGTGCTGATGATCCGTCGACTCCATGTTTGAGTACTTCTGCATTTCGCGAATGGCATCGAGGAGGCATAGTACCAGCACGCCGATCAGAATCATAAAGTAAATAGAAGCTTGACCACTTATGTAAGCGAGGAATTTTGACTTGAAAAACCTCTGCCATTTTGAAGGACTTGCGATCGGCAATGTCAAGAGAAGCACGATGGCTATTTCGGCGTACAAGAACGTCGCGATGATTGTCCACTGTAAACTCATTGTGGCACTTTACAAACTCTACGCTTACAACGAATAATAACAGCTGCGATACTTGCAGCGACACAACACACTAAAGAATCAGCTCAAACAAAACTCAATGTGGTTTTTATATTAAAAATAATCGGTGACTAACGAAAAGTAGAAAATGACAAATGACGTCGGTTGAAAATAATGACGTGTCTGTCTCTCAAGCCGAGCCGAGCTAATGCGGCCCACACACACCGCAAGAATTGAATTTTGATTTCAGGAAAGTGAGCAACGAGGAACAGTTGCGAGCATTTGAATGCCTAGAATGGCGTATTTGATATCACTACACTACAAACAGCTACTGCTGACTAATCCAGTTTTTGAAAAAACTTAAAATAATATGGTGAATAGCTCGCATTACATAATTCCCGAACGATGCAAGTTTTTCTGAAAATTCATGGGCCTTTATTTCACAACGAAAATAACGTTCCCTTTTCAGATTCTCATTCACAGTGTTTCAGTCAATGTCCTAATATTTTAATGAAGCTGAAACCACAGAAATAAATAATAAATACATTACTTCAAATGCAACCAAATTTTGTAAATTGCTCCTTACAACACAATGGATGAATTTTTAGTGAAACTTTTCGTTTCTGCAAGTATAACGAAACGTTTCTGTCAAAAATGACTGGTCGTCCCGTTGTCGAGTGACGTCATTTTATGTAAAAATTAAATATTCAATTAAATTATCCTATTGAAAATAAAATAAATAGTACAATAGACCACAGTAACCATGGCCGATCCTAAATATGAAAATCTTCCGGGAATAGTGAGTAGATCACATCGGGACTGAAAATTATTGATTTTGCTTTGTGGACACTGGTGCTCAATTTTTATTTTTCTCAGGCGTACGATCAACCTGATGTGTATGAAACCGGCGATTTGCCAGAAGCTGACCAACCCGATCCCAACGAGGAGGAAGAAAACGAATGCATTGAACAACTACATTTATCAGTGAAAGATTCTTTCAACAAGTTCAAAGGAAGATTTTTAACTGGCGCAGTGGACTTTTCTGATAGACTAAGCAGAAAATCTAGAATTGGGTACAGGTATTCAGTAAATCCCGTATTTAATTTTCATTCAAAGCAAATTAAATCCCTGTCTGAAAATATTTTCATGACAGTCAAACAAAGATGCAAAAAAAGTCATCAAACCTATTTATTAATAGTTTATGTATGATAGGGCTGGTGAATGGGAGTTAGCAGCTGAGGGTGAACCAGAGACTCCCCTGGAGCGCTACAACAGGCTCCGTTGTGAGTTCTCAGAGTTACTTGAACAACTTGCTGAACAGCAGAACAAGGCCAGTGAGAGTGAAAAGGTAAAAAATTAACTGAAGTTTATTTTCAAAACAGCATTTTTACTAAACTTCATAGTTATACAAAACATGGTAGACTTAATGACTAACTACAAGAATAATAGCATCTTATTAACATGTGGATTTTTAATTAGCTTTCTCACTATAATTGAGTACATTCTACTCGAGGTATATTTTCATTAATATACAATGAGACAATACAGTATGACTCAACAATACATTACAAAGATGTAAAGAGGTACTTTATATTCAACATTTTACTTTTAGGATGAGTACACCAAACTGGCAGTCCAAATCAACTCAACTAAGAAGTTACTGGAAGAATTGAAACTCGAGGAAGGGGAACAAATTGATCCTAAGGCTGAGAAATTAAAGTAAGGCATTTTTTTATAATTTAATATGTATTTGAATAAAAAAAGCAAAAAATTAGTACATTAATTTTCATTATTCTTATTGGCACTGTTTGCTCAGAATGCAATGTCACAGGTTTGATTTCTGCTAGAAAAAAATATAATCGACAATATCAGAGTAATCGAGAAGTATGGAAGAAGAAGAATGCTGCACCGACCCCAAATGAACATGGATAAGGGCAAGAGAATGATGTTGATGATAGGACAGCTCGGTTGGCGCAGTGGCTGAGCAATTGGCTGATGTGCTGAGTATCACGGGTTTTATCCCCGCAAGGAACAAGTATTTGCATGGCCTACAGTTAGTTGTTCCGGGTCTGGCTTTCTGCATATGTGACTTTAAATATTTTTAAGCGCACCCACAATACAAGAGAAGTTCCTAGTCTGGGGCAATGTTTTTGTAAAAAAGAAAAAAGGTTGTGTGAAAAGTGTTTGTACATACAGTTGCATTCTTAGAAAAGGATATTCATAAAACTAAATTCATAGAGATTTGTATGGATTTAGCTTAAAACTTTATCTTTTTAGGGAATACTTAACAAGTACCAATAAGAAGAAGCAAGGAGAGGTGATGACGACTCATCTGAAGCTAAAACCTGAAGTGAACCTGGCATACACCACTAGGATAGCGCAGCTTGAACACAGGTACAACATCAACAATACAACAACATATTAATTACAGCATAATTTACATACGGAACCATAACAACGGGAACCCATACAATTTTTTTATTTTTTTTATTAAAATGGATTTGGAGGAGCTCGTGGCTAAATAATATCAGCCGCTCGGGTCGATCTTTAGGTTAAGCCGTGCTTGCCTAGGTTGGTCTGTGGATGGGTGACCACCCATTACATACCGAGTTTCCTCCGTGCCTCGGAAAGCACGTTAAGCCGTTGGTCCCGGGTGTCATTTGTAGATCTTTGACAGTCGTTACGGGTAGTCAGTGGCCCAAAAAGTCTGACAACCAGTCTTACTAAGGGTATCGTATTACCCAGTACTACCAGGTTGTGGAGGTCCGACAGGCAGTCGCTCCATGTGAAATACTGGTATTCAGCTGCATCCAGTTAGACTGGAAGCCAACCCCAATATAGTTGGGAAAAGGCTAGGCAGATGATGATTAAAACTGATTTTAAAACTATCAGATCTTTTAAATAATAGAAAATACATGTGTGATGCTGGGAGGGGGGCGGTGGGGCCTTAAACCTCACGACCAAGGGGAAGGAGGGGGCTATGAAAGTGGCATAAAAATCATGATTAAAAGAATAGCTTGAATGACTAATTACCTTGCTTTGTGGTTGTTTTAGGTTACACAAACTGGAGCAGGCAGCAGGTGTAAGAGATGAGGAAGCGTTCAGGAGATTGCAGGCAGCTACAGGACAGGTGTGTGGCAAATTAGTCTTTATTTCTATACAGTATGGTTGATTATTTTCGAAAGAGATACCGCGGCCCTGGAACACAAAGGGCAAAGAAGGTACATGGATGGGTTTTAGTCTGACACTCTCTTCCACTCCACCCAGAGCGGGAAAAGTGTTTATTGTTTGGCTTGAGCACAAGGTGTATTCTTTTACCAGTAATTTAATGACTGCCTCGTTGAATGTAGAGGTTGCAAGTGCTACTACATTCGATTCCCAGGTTGGACAAGGTGTCATTATTGAATTTCTACATTAGAAATTCCTCAGTATTGGTCTGGATTTGTGTCTGGTTTATGGCAACTTGTTCCCTATGACAAGGATTTAATATGACTAGCGAAGTGTGGGTGTACTGTAGGTCACTGACGGTCGGCCACTTTTCACACTTATGCTTTGAGTATTAAGGTTGAAAAGTGGTTGACCGTCAGTGAGCGCGGTGGTACACCTATGCCTAACGCTTCGAATATTACAGACGTGTTGTTATGTTAATTATTATATTATAGCTAGCTAGCCCATATTGTCCCACTGCTGGGCAAAGGCCTCCCTCCATTCCTTCCAACGGTCACGATTCTGTGCTACTTCTTTCCAATTCTCAAGGAAGACATCCAGTTCGTTCCGCCATCTCCTTCGTGGTCTGCCGCGACCCCGTGTCACTGTTTTAGGGCACCAATCCTGAGCTTTTCGGGCCCACAGTTCGTTCGGCATGCGACAGATATGTCCTACCCAGTCCCATTTAAGTTGGGCAGCCTTTTGAGCCACGTCAACGATTTGCGTTTTGGAGCGCAGTGTAGTGTTTCGTACATGATCTGTTAATTTTACACCTAAGATACTGCGCTCCATAGCACGTTGGCAAACCTTGAGTTTGGACTTTTGGATGTTAGTCAAAGACCAAGTTTGTGCACCGTAGGTCAAGATGTGGAGAATACACATGTTATGTTAAATCTGACACAAAATACTTCTTCTTCAGGCAACACTATGCGGCGCAGCAGCATCGCTAGCAGCACAAACGTCACTGCTGCGGCCTGGCGAGCTGGCCGCGGCTGAGGCGCGAGTCACCTCTCTGCTGTCCAACGTCGAGGCTGTGAAGGCTGCTGTCAAACCTGCCGACCCTGAGCTGGATGCTAAGGTACGTACAATCAACCATCATCATCTGCAGAGCCTTTTCAACTATGTTGTGATCAGCTTTCAATATAACTGAATAACAATTTGACTGCTTCGTTTGTATAGTGGTCTCAAGTACGACAACTGAGTAAGGGGGTCAGGATCCTGGGTTCGATTCCTTGGTCGGGCAAAGTGTTATTGGGTTTTTCCATCAGGAGTTTCTCAGTAGCAGTCACGGAGTCTGGATCTGTGCCCGTTTGATGGCAACAGGCTGGCCTCCTATTACATGGGCCTTTAACATAACTGGCGAAACTTGGGTGTACTATAAGGTACACCTCTGCCTAATCCTTCGGGGATTGTTCCACGTGTCTACAGTCCTCTCTCGAATATTTTACCTCTGAATTTGCATCACTGTAGAAATCACTGTCATCTTGATTTTTGTCACAACTCACAATGTGATTGCTGCGTTACCGCCTCTGAAATTTACATAACTGTCTTAAATTATATCCTTTTTCTTTTTACAAGAAGATAGCGATTGGGTTTTTATATTAAATGGGCCTACTCTTAACCCCAATCTTGTCCCGAGGCCAGATCAGGTCGACGATGAAACGAGCTAACCCAAAAGAAGCCTATTAATCCGCGACTTAAATAGATTCTGGTCATATAAACTCGGGAACACCGACGCAGGCAGGGAATTCCACTCCTAGATTGTGCGCAAGGGTCGCTACTGCCTGTGTAAGTGATACATGCCCATGTGATGTAGACCCTCATGTTGGATTTTGGCCCACACTCTTACAGAGAAGCCTGTGTCCCAGCTGTGGGACCATTTAAGGATGGTAATGCTACCAAAAAGAAAAGTCCACCAGTTTTCTGCCATAACCAGTAGACACCTGTCTAACTTCATGAATTCTATTAAAATAGTATTATTTCAGGTGAACGAGCTATACAAACTGCTGAAGCAAATAGATGGTATATCACATTCCGAGATCCTGGAGCGTATGGAGGCCCTAGAGGCTTTACATAACCAGGGTGAGTACTTTATGCCTCTGATACGAGACTGTCAAAGAATTTATCAACTTTGTGAATGTTGAAATAAAGTTTATAATAATATTCATCAAAGTGAACCGCGGCGTGACAAGGTTTATTCATTTTCTACTTTATTGCAACGGTTTTAGTGTTGAATATTTTATCGAAGCTAGCCTAGGTTGGTCCGCGGATGGGTGACCACCCATTACATACCGAGTTTCCTCCGGACTTGGAAAGGACGTTAAGCACTCGGTCCCGGCTGTCATTTGTAGATCTTTGACAGTAGTTACAGGTAGTCAGTGATTGTAAAGTCTGACAACCAGTCTTACCAAGGGGTATCGTATTACCCAGTACTAACTGGGTTGTGGAGATCAGATCAGATAGGCAGTCGCTCCATGTTAAATTCTGATTCAGCTGCATCCGGTTAGACTGGAAGCCGACCCCAACATAGTTGGGAAAAGGCTCGGCAGATGATGATGATGATTAAAACTCTTTTCATTCTTCCCCACAGCGAGCAACTTCGGGAAGTCCCTAACAGAACTAGAAACCCTACAAAACACGATAGCTAGCGGTGTTCAGAACAACAAGGAGCTGCTACAAGGTGTTCAGGAGGTGTTCGCGCACAATGTGGAGAGCGTGCACAAGGAGATCAAGAAACTAGATGAGAGGATCGGGAAGCTGGCCGCTGCGTGATGAGGGAGTGGCGTAGTGTTGTTGGGAAACCTAGTGGCTTGTCGATAAAGCAGTTTAAAATAGCGTTTATATGGCACTTAGAGGTTCAAAAAGAGACTTGCTCGCTTATGACGCGAAAGAATGAAAATGATGAACCATTTATGAAAAATATAACAAAACTAACTATTTAAATCTCCTTGTGCCATATAAACGCCCTCATAGTAAAGAGCAATTGATTCTTTTAGCTTGTAAATCGATTATTCCTCTAGATTTTGATTCGATTCTCATTTCTTAGTTGTAATTTTTTAATTGCGGTCTTTAAGCTATAAGAAAACTTCCGAAATGTGAAAGCTATATTTTTGTGATTCTAATATTATTACGATAAAAAATATCGTATTACTTATCATTCCAATTCATCGACAAAGCACTCGATTTTTTGACAACACTCGAAATAAAAACTATTTGGACATCAATGCTCTCGAATCATTCAATGTTACAATGCAATTATTTGAGATTCACCATTACGTATTATTTGCTCATTAAAATGTGCTATATAGCTGTTACCGCTATTACTAATTAATTACGCGATTCTAAACTGATTGACCACAACCAACATTCTGTTTTGTCAATCGCAAGTCCACCGCTGGACATAAACCCATTCTGATAATGATTATACACAACTAGGTATGTAACAAAACAAGTTTACTAAACAATTTATAAAACTAGAACTTGAAATATTTACCTACTATAACAATCACCACAAAACGGTGAAGATAGATATCGTGAGGAAACCGGCATGTCCTAGAACCAAAAATTCGAAGTCATGTAACATCTACCAACCCGCACTGGGCCGGCGTTGTGGATCACTGCCCACTCCCTCTCATAGAGAGACCTCTGTCCCAGCAGTGGGAACACCGTGTACTTTTGGTGCCTAAGTAAGGTCCAAATTCTCGATATAGACTAAAACTAGATGATTGATCACTTGCAAAATTATTATTGTTGTTTGCAGCGTGCAATTCATACAGGGCTTTAATTGTTAAAATATTATAGTCCAATTTGCAACAGAGGAGAGAATTTCAATTATCTGTTCACCAGTGCGTTTTATTTTGCAGTTACATAATAATAAAAGAAGTTCGGCATTTTATATTTTATACACAATTATTTCCAATGTTGAACATTCATAATAACTCTTGTATCGTACGTTATCTATAAGAATAGACTGCTTAAGAGAATATAATTTATTTAAATAAATCGATTATGTAGCTACTCATTGTTTTATTTAAACCCCGGAAACTGGAACTGGAAACCCCGAACATGATGATTGATGTTAACAACATCAACCACCTGGGGTGCTTTCCCTCAGGTACATCGGACTATGGGCCTAGCACTCTGCTTCTCCGCAGGGGAAATATTCGTTCCCTGTATGGCACCGTTCCACCCACGCCCACAGAGTAGATGTTGCACGGTTAAACACGAAAGAGAAATACGCCGTCAGGAGGCATTAACCCATTCGAGTCCACCCCCGTTTCATAGAACTCAAGTGCCATTCCACCATACATATTGCAAGTGGACCCTCCAGGTGGGTCACTGGCATTACGTTTGCGCAAAAGTGAACCCACCTGGAGGGTTCTCGGCATTAGGTTTGAAACTAAGATTTAAAATCCTAAATGAGTGGTAAAATGGAGTTTTCAGGGGGTATTGTTGCTATATTTACTATTTGTAGGGGTATTTTCATGCCCTAGTGGGTTGGGAGATGTGCAATAATCAAAAAAAAAATGAAAAAGTAAAATCGCGCGCTCTGATCCCGTGACAGGGGTGTTCAACCTTTTGTGAGATTTTCATGCATTTTTTTTTTATTAATTAAAGTTACGTAATCGCAAATATTGTTTCTTTTCGAAGTTAATAAATAACATTTTAAAACTTTTGAATGATTACAAACGTTGCATTGCATTTATAAGTAGGTTCTTTGATAGTCAGTTTTGTGTGAACCACCCAGTAAGTTTGTTATACTGGGTTAAATTAAATTAGCTAGCGATACTCCGCAGACGTGTTGGTTCAAACAAAAAATAGATTTGATGACATTTTGTTGGTAGTAGTGCATTTATTTCAAAGACAATTTAGATTTAAATCATAGTTGTCGCCTCGCCGTACTTCGCGCGAAAAAGTGTTCACACTGAGATAAGCTTGCTTTTCTAAAACTTCACGGCCGATAGGTTTATAAACGAGATATACAATTTAAAATGTTGCATAAAAAACGACTTCCAAAAAAACGTAAAAAAGCGAATATTACCTTCGGAAGTCAGTGACTTTTGCTTGTTTCATTGACTTTTTGCCACCGACTTCCAAAAGTAAAGTAATTTTCCACTCTTTTTGTGCATTTTAATTTTTTTAATTTTAGGCTTTTTAGTTTGTATCTCATATAAATTCTTGTCGAGTATTCATTTTCCATTGTAACTAGAAGTTATTAGCAGATCATCCACATACACGAAGAAGATAAAATAACCCATAAACTACCCAAGAAAAGTTAATAAAAATCAAATGGGACCTTAGCGCAAGTTTCTTCTACCAATTAAAACAATAATCATGTAAGTCGGATCAGTAACCACGGAGAAATCGGTGTACTTTAAAAAAGAAAAGATGACGCCGAATACATAACCTCCTCCTTTGTAAGAAGTCGGTTAAACACAAACTGATTTTCCCATCTCATACTACTATTAGTATTAGTTGATCCCAAAAAATAATATAGTTTTTTAGTTTCACGGCGTCTAAGTTTCTCTAGGCAATTTAATTTAACCTTAAGAATTCTAAGCATTATTTATTTCAAATATCAAGTCTGTAGCGTTAGAAGTTTCTGAAATATATAGCTGTGACAGATAAACGGGCAGGCAGATTAAGTCGCACCATAATAATTATTCGTGTTTAATTATTTTGATACCGAACCCTGAAAAGCCTCGACTTCGACTCATTCTCATGTCCTCAAATGTAAAAATAATCATTTTTAGAAAATATTTAAAATCGTGCGAATAATTTTCCACCCCTGAAATAGGACCCACCAGGTGGGTTCTCGGCATCTAGGAAGAGGTCAAAAATTTATTGAAAATAAAAATGCTTGTAATTTGAAACCACGCCGTATTCTTATTAATCTTGTTAAAATACGCAACGGTTTTTATTTTTACATTATTTGATGATATATTCGCTAAGAAAAACCTACATTTAAAATGAGCCCACCAGGTGGGTTCCCGGCATCGCAAGTGCGACTTGAGTGAACCCACCAGGTGGGTTCCCGGCACTGAATGTGTTAACGTCCCTCTTTAAGGCTCTTTACATTTCGGGAAGGTTAAATTCTTCGTATCGCTGGCACGACTTTATATAGTATTGGCCCAAAACTGCCACTTCCACGGCTTCGTTGGTGGCACCGAAGAGGTCGCCCCGGCTGAATGTTTTGGGGCTCAGTGGGCAGGACAGATGGCGCATAGTTTGCGACACAGCAACCACACACCGCCGCTGGTCCGTCCAGGTAGACCCGTTTTACCAGGTTGGAGTATCATCTTTCCACTTAGAGTCCGCAGTCAGTTCAGGGACTTGCAGGTGCACCTGCAGGGTGATGCTCATTAGTGAGTGGGAGCGGGACAGATATTTTGCCACAGTTTGCATCGGGTTTCCTTACAGAGGCACTATATATTTTAGGAAACTCGTCTGCTTTTTAGCAGTAGCGTAGTACTATAGTAGTGGTAGTTGCGCGGCAAATTGTGGGTGTCTAATATCAGACTCCTGTTTTTGTTTCTCCACTAAGATCGCAACATCTAACATGTGGAGGTGCTATGCCTACACGGCGCCGTAAAAGCAGATTGTGCGTACGAAATGATACAAACGTGCTCGAGGAGCGCGTTTGCATAGCCATATCTGCGGGTAGATTAAAATAATACGGTGTATTATTTCATATACGCATAATGACGCGGACGTTTACCACGCCACTGAAACGGGTTGGAAGATTTTTGTCTGACGTGGCGTTACAAACAAGTTTCATTTGAGACTTGAACTTCTACAGCGTCATGTTTCCGAAATAAAAGCTATCAAAGTTAGGGTGATGGGGAAGACTTGGATAACATTATCTGCTTTCATGGCTGTCTGCAACAGAAATGAGCTGTGTAACTGCAATGACGTATGGCTTTCACAACATGGCAACTGTTGATGCTCAGCAAATTTTCCTCTCGCAGCTAGCCGGAACGGAAACTCAAAGTCATATCTATATTTCTCTGGTCAGAGAAGATGACACAGGGAAAAGTGGAAAGCTAAGGGTTTGACGCAGAATGTGCACTTCACAAAATTTGCACAAAGAAACTACTGCTATTGTGCCAAAAACTGCAAAATAATTTAAAAAAAAATAGTAAGCAAACGTTTATTATTTTGACCCATTGTGATAATATACACACTCATTTTGAGTAGTGCTCATTTTGATAAGTGATCATTTTGAAAAGTGCTATTTTGAGAAGAGTGTACATTTTGCGAAGTGCACATTCGGCGTCAAACCCGGGAGGAGACCTTTCCCAGCCGTAGGACAATACAGGTTGATTATAACTCTCAAATTAAAACAACAAAATGCATTACGGGTGTAATGTTTTATTTTTAAAATTACTTAGAACCTAAGCTTCTGGAAGAACCACTTGTTCTTTCCGCTCTTGTATCTCTCCTCGAAGCGCACTCTTGTGTTGAAACGGAGCTTCTTGCGCTTCGCGGGGTCTTTCAGGTCCTTTGCACTGAACTTCTCGAAGCTGAAGTCTACGGAGTAGCGAGTGGGCATCAAGTGATTGTAGTTGACTACCTGGAAAGAGGAGAATAGTATTTTAGTAAGCATACTATTGGTAAGAATGAAATAGACAAGGAATGTCAACCGTCCAGAGGAAAGGCGAGTAATCAGAAGTAATTGCTTTCAAAACTTTCAATGAGATTGTATATTTTTCGTCAGCCAAGGTTAATCCAATACATTTGCAGCTTGTCAATTACGTTGTCACTGATAGCATGTCACTTTGTGTAGGCTTAAAATTGTGGACACATGGCATAAATTATAGACAAGGCTTATGTCCAGTCCAGTTGTGGGGTAAGTAGGGCAGCATATACTGCATCACTTCCTAAATTTTGAAAAGTCTCATTTCAAATACTCAGTGTTTTCCAGTTTGTGTCCATTTGTCACATACCTATTGCAGGGATTGGGGACAGACAATATTGTACCGTAATCTAAGATAATCACAAACACAATCTGGGATTGGGAACATTATAACATGTTGAGGAATTCTAGTATTGAAGGTCAGATATTGTCAGCCAGTGCACTGGTTGGCAATACACCAAATAATTAATTTCTTTTTCATATTAGTACAAAGAGCTGGCTGCGTAGTATGGAAGATTGGTCAAATAATTTAAAATTATTATGCTTATCAACTGGAGAGATTTCAAGTTACTTGTTGTCACAAAACTTGATCAAAACGAACTTGTACCAAAACCAAACTCATTGTCTAATTATCACAATTGACCAGCTGTTTGAACATTTGACACACTGTAACTACTACTGCTAGCTTTGTGATCATAGTTTTTAGTATTTATAAGTAGTTCATGTAACAAAAACAATTTAAATAACCACATGTGATGGTTAGGACTAGCTTGGCAGTTGACTTTCATCAGTTATGAGTGTGTAAACAGTAATAAGCATCACTAGAATAACTTGCGCACTTTGGCGTTAGGAGTACTGCAATACTAGACTCTTTGTATGCAAGCGATGAATGAACTACGTCAAGAAATCACTAAAACAATAACAACAATGAGGTTATAGTAAGTTAGAACTACGACTCACCTTCACGAAGGGCTTTACTTTGGAGCGCTTGTGGATTTTGTTTTTGCCCATCCTCTTGTGCACTTTGCGGGGATACCTGTCGATGCCGGCAACGAAAGCGTGTCCGTAGGGCTTGTCCGAGGTGCCCTCGTCGTAGTTCTTCACTACGATCGCCTTGCGGCCCGCGTACCGGCCACTGAGGACCAGCACCACTTTCCCTGGTTTCATAATCTTACCCATTTTGGGTGGATCTGGAAACAACAAAACTAACCTTCAAAACCTGTGTTTTTGTCTATTTCTCTATTATTCACAGCAAGAATCCCTATCAACAATGACATGTATTGATGTTATCACTATAAATGAACAGGCAGAGTGAGTATTCACTGAGGAATATGCACAAATAACATGTTAACCACCACAAACTCTGTGTACAACACGAACTTGAGTTTTCGATTTTCACGACAAATTATCAGTAATATCCAAAAATAAGGACACTATTATATCGTGGGGATCACTATTTTGATTTACGTAAAGTATTTCGTTCAATTTATTCTCTTATTTCACAGATTTTTATGGATATTTTTATAAAAGTTTCCAAAACTCACATTCCCTTTACCCGTCGACTGAAAAAGAAACTGTGTTGCTATTGTCAAAAAACGTGTAGGTTTGACAGTGACATTTGATGATTTGAGGTTGCGTTCATTTTATCGTCTAACAATTTACTCTGATTTTAAATATATCAGTCAAGATTTTAATCTATACAATGTACTAAAACACGAGCTTATGTAGCTTCTATTTTATTCATAGAATTTATTTTTCAATTACCTTAATTTATTTGAAGTAAACCACGTAAATAAATTAAAACTAAACTGATACGAATAACTCAGGGACCCTCACAATAAATAACCTAATTTAAATTAACGTCTTTGCCAATGAAATGAGCATGCCCAAGATTTTCATAATTAGTCGATTAAATTAAGGTTTTTTGTACAATTTGGTTAGTACCGGTTTTCAAACTCATCCAGTTTGGAAATAATGGCGCGAATTTCGAATCTTTGTCTATGAATTTAGCTAATTATTTTCAAGTAGATATCATTGTAGGTATTCTTTAGAAGACTACTGGTTTGTTTTATGCCTGCCCGGTTATATTAGACAATACATAGACAGTACTTATCATCATCAAGTTATGCCGAGTATCTGAAATGATCAACGACCCATGACTTAATGTTAAACTTTGCATCGTGCAATCGCTTCGTATATCTTCAAGCTAGTCGAGCTTTCAAAAGAGTTCAAGTTATTTAGAAGAGAAAGAGAGGGCGGAGAATACTGTCTACGGTGGTGGCCTCCACCTGACGGAAGAGCATAGAACGGGAAAATTAAAACAAGTAAGTTGATTAATTGAGTTTAATATCAATAAAATAAGAAAATTATTTACACAAATTTTATCAAAATACAAAAATAAAACACTGTCACATACATATAGGTAATAACGTTTGAGGAGGTACTATTATAATTACTCATTAGTCTTAGGTATGTTGCAGCGCAGCTGTATTTCAAACCTATTATATCCTCAAAATACACATTTTCGGATTTTGGGGAAATGTCGAACAAAAAATCTTTTGTACATTTTGTACACTTACATCGTATGATATTTGAGTCTAAAAGCACCTTCACTTGTTACTAATTAACAAAATAAAGTCTATAGGAATTAACTGTTTATTAATTACAAAGAACTTTGCTGTAGCACGAATATTTTTTACGTTACGTATCGTTACTGATTTTCGAATTGGATATATTAGTTTGACAGAACCAGAGATCAGAATAGGTCGTTTATTTGCCTTAAGGCCTGCGCAGACGACGGACTTTTGTCCGCCGGATAGAAATGACTTTTCCTGTTCATTGGTTCTTGTGTTGTTTTTTCACATATTGGTTGACGTCCATTGGTGGTTGCAAATTATTCGCAGACAAATAGTCCCTCGTCTGCGCAGGCCTTTAAGGTGGAAGCGCCTGGGTAGCCGGTGAAATTCAAATTTTCTTAGCTTTTTTGCAATTTACAAGTCAGAAAATACAATGATGAAATATGAGTCTATAACTATTTCATGAAAAAGTCATTTAATGCGGTTAAATAAACTTAGAAGGTTGTAGTGATGATTTTAATGATTATAATTTTGCAACTACATACGTTTTACTTGCGCGACTCATATTTCATCAACATACAACCAGACAAAAACCTGCAAATTGCAGAAAACCTAAGAAAATTAGAATTTTGCGGGCTACCCTGGTACTTACACCTTAAGTTCAAGGAAGTAAGTGATGTGGATAATACCTCCCTTTAATTAACAGCTTTTTTCCGAAATTTAAAAATCATTCCAGGATTTTACAGGCAGGTATTATACTTAATTATGTTACTTACTTCCAAGTTTAGGCAAAGAAATTACCCCGAACTCTGAATATATTTTTAATATAGCATACATACTTTGTTTCATAATCCTCGTCTGCTTCAAAGTATGCATGTTGTGATTAAACAAACTATAATAGGTAACGTCTAAATTATTCATGCTATTAATTTCGAATTACTTCAAAACAACTTGCTATTACACCTAAATATCATACAATTTTATTTCAAAAATTACTTCTAACTAGATTAGTCTTTCTAAGATATTTATGGACATAATATCTGGACTTCAATCAACAAAATTGCTATTATAATGTGCATTGTCATCTCAACAGTGGTAATATAGCACTAATTGTGAAAATTTAAGTACGCACAATCAAACTAACTATGGGGAAACGATAACTACATTAAATAAATATGAGAGACGGAATGTGCAGTGATGAAAGGCAAACGAATGAATGACAAGAACTAAAACGTTCACTAGTAGGCCGTTCAACAAAACCTTTGCTACGTATTAAAAAAAATACGCTGCTGATATGTTTATATGTATGTAGTTTAAAAAAATATTGTATTTACTGGCACCGAAACTAAACCGTTTTGTTATAACATACGCAATAGTAACATTCACAACAAATACTATTACAAGGTTCTATACAAAATTGTCCTTAGATATTTCTTTTACATATTTCTCATGAATATTTACATACTTAACCCTTAATAAATAGAAGACAGTTATTGTATTTTTTTCTATACATGTTAAAACGTATCACTCTCGTCGTCTTTGTAAACGTTCGCAAACCAAACTCGTGTATCAAAAACTAGTGATACGCTTTATATACTTTGATATTTATAATATAATAGATATTTATTTATTTATGTACATAATGTAATCTCAACTGACTCACTTCTATTTGAACGTGTTCAGTACATCTCGTGTAATTTAGAATAATATATTCTTTTTTACATTACAAATAGTATAAGTACAGTCCTGGGCGAAATAGGAATTCGGAAAGTTGAGATCCGTTTTTACATTGAAAACAAAATGGCGAAATACAATTTAATTTCGCTGGTAGAAAATACTAGTGTAATTATTATCTATACTACAGGCAGTCATGTAGGGCAAGGGACTGGCTCACTACATCCGAAAAAGTAATATCTACCAGACAAATTCAAAACAGAGTTAGTATGCTAATTCTCATGTATTTATATCTGCTAGATAAGCGACCGATTTTTATAGGTGACCGATTTTAATGTAACAACTTTATTTGGTAAGAATCGGTCACCGATAAAAATCGGCCGACTATATCAATCGTCTGCGAGATTGTTCTGTTTGAGAGATGTTCACTCGGAATAAACGTTCATCTTACACTACCATCAAAAATCGGACTGGACCAGTCTCAGTCGTATTTTTGTACAACCGATTTTTGTCCGACTATTGTCAGTAAAAAGACAAAAACCGTACTTTTCAAGAAGTAGTGATGCAGGCCTTGTGTGTTAAGGTAACTAGTTTACATTGCGGGTTATGGGTAATTAAGTAAAATTGTTTTTATTATACAGGTTGGGAGGGATACCGACGCCCACCGGTTACCACGTAGGTATTCAGTACATGTTTGATGATGTACTGAATACCTACGTGGTAACCGTCTGTACGTCGGTGACCCTTACACCCTATAAAGGCTGTAACAGACCCTTAACGAAGCCGAAAGGCACTTGTTCTCCCCGTCATTGCGATCATTTTTATGTTCAAGATCATACGTGGGAACCTTCTTGTTACGGAGATATTAGGGGTCAAAGTTCCAACTTTTTCACAAGTTTTTTTTTAATGTAAGATTTTTACTTTAAACACCTCCACGACCCCCATACTATTCAATCCATCCATCATCACAATGTTTTGAATGCGTTACATTGAGACCTACCGTAAAACGTGATTTTTCACCCCAAAAAAAAAGTCATTTCCCAGCAATAATTTTTGCGTAGATTTATTTACTTTGATGTACAGAACGGTTGACGGGTTCGTTAAGGGTCTTGTTACACACTGTATAAATGCCATTTACTTATTACCATCAAACATAAATAAAGAAAATTGCAATGGTGGTTTACATAAATAATACATGGAATCTGTCTGTAGTATATAATAATTTCTGTGACAACCGAAATTGAAGAAAAAGGTATAATGTGCTTAAATCATTCACACAGGATCTGCGGCGATGGCCATACGGTCAAATTAATATTCGCAAACTCAAGCAACTGGCCTGCCCTCTGGTGAGTCAATTTAGAACTAAGTCAAATAATACAGTCAATTGCAATCGTCCTTATTTTTCAGCTGCCACGATAATACCATCATTTTGTCCACTAAAGTTGCTTGAGATTACGACGTTTTACGTTATTTTATATTTAATCATAAGTAAATCTTAGTGCGGTGTAATTACACAACAACCAATCCACATTTTCAAACACGCAGATATGATATTAACGTGATTTTTTTAATTACACACGCAGGTAATTTTAGACATAAGAATTTATCACCATTTCGCTATCCGCAAGCAGGCACTCTGCCGCGTCACCTCGTGCTCAGTAGCTATAACAATCCTCATATACTAATCATTTGTCACTAATCGTAAAATAGGAAAGTATTATAATCACTAGATTACAAGAATTAAAAGACTTGACGTTTTCAATGAAGTCAAAATAGCGCAAGAAGGGATACAAAGATTTAGCAAATTATTAACCAGTAACGTGGTCTTATCACAACATAATTCAGGAAGTGTCATTATTCCCACATCGAAGACCAAAATCAATGAACAAGACGCGTGCTCTAAGCTACCTGTGACTACAGAATATTTGGCACATTATTATGTCACGCGTCGTGCATTTTTTACTTTGAAAAAATCGTCATTGTTTATTGCTGTCACAGCTTAGCTTGCTACATCCCCTATTACTGGAAGAAAGTCATAAGATAAACATCGTCCAAATGCTCTAACTTAACAATAATACTTTTTGGATAAAAACGTCAAGTAAAAAACGCACGCTGCGACATTTTCTAAACCTCGCTGCGCCCGCAGAAAGTATCAACTAAAAAAATTGAGGCAGATTAACGAATCAGTCAATTCCGTAACCTCCGTCTACCTGACACGTCGATATTAAACCTAAAGGAAAAACATACAACAGCTCCTTGAAAAACAATTTTTATAAATATATTTTTTACACAATAATTGAGACACTCGGGTGCTGATACATTTACTCTTTTATATACTTCTATATAATTATTATGTCATCTCGGAATCACAACACTGGGGGGACTATGTACACTCTCTCGACAAATTCACAATTAAATATAGGTCAACGTTACGAATTACTCACAAATATACATAGATATAAAACTGTAATCGCGCGTCCCTCGCGGGGGCCGCGTCGCTCGCGCTCACACGGAGATCTCGTAGTTGCAGTCGTACACGGAGGCGCGGTCGGGCGGGTCGGGCGGCGGCGCGCGCGCCTCCAGCGCGTCCTGCACCTCCAGCGCGCGCACGAACGACAGCGGCCGCGCCGGCGCCGCCCCGCCCGCCCGCCGCCGGGCCAGCGGCGACGCGCCCGCCAGCCCCGGCAGCCCCGGCAGCCCCGGCGGGAACACGGCCACCCCGCCGCGCGGCACCATGGGGTGCAGGTGCGGCGCGTGCGCGTGCGGCGGGTGCGGCCGCTCGGCCCACAGGTAGTTGCCGCGCTGCGGGGACGCCGCCAGCTCGCGGATGTCGTCGGCCGTGGGGCGGTGCGGCGCGGGCGGCTCGGGCCGCAGCAGCTCGCCCTCGGACAGGAAGCGGCGCTGCGGCGAGGCGCGGCCGCCCACGCCGATGAAGTCGGGGCGGCGCGGCTGCGTCGGCGTGCCCGGGTTGGACCTGTCAGGCGCGGCGCTCACGTCAGGGGTTTAATCGCGCGAGCTCGTCCGAGCCCTCGCTATCGTTATCGTACGGCCTACGGACAGAAGGAGAAGGGAGCTGCGGGGCGAAGCGTTTGCACGTGCGATCGCGCGACCGGCGCCGCCGCCCGAGGACTGCGCCGCTCAGAACGTGAACGCGCAGCGCCCGCGTTGGTCGGCGCGCTCTCTCTCGTCGGTACGATCGAGAGGCGGACGATTCACCGCGGACGTACGGTTCTTCAAAGTATCGGTCGGTTATTTACATAAATTATCACAAGACCGTACCGCAATCCCGACTACGTTCCAAATGTCACAATTATATATAAAAACTAATCTACGTATAACCATGAGCATATAACACGTGTGTGGGATCAGAGTAGAGTCATCGTTAGAGAGGAGATGACCGGGTTCTGAACGCGTAGAACTTTGGGTCCGGAGGCGGCGACCCCGCCTGCTACGGTTGCGGGGAGCATGCCAACGCCACATGCCACAACTATGTTACACTATCATATCATACACACTACTACTGCTACAGTAACTACTGCATGCTTATCCTGGTGAAATCACAATTTATACTCAAGTTATAATATCTTCTATGCAATGTATGTAAAACATATTTATATTTAAATAAAAATCATTTTAAATATACATAATAAAGTGCAATGTGCCAAAAGAATAGTGTGCTAATTTCATCAGGATAAAACAAAAAAAAAAAAAACACCGGCAAGCAACGACACGACATATACAATGGCTTTGTACATTATGAAAATAGATCTTGTATCTTGAAATGAGTAGAAAAGTTCAAGCTTTGGTGCTCAAGTAACCGACTTTCTGAAAACGAATAAAAATATACAAAAATACCAACAATTGGGATAAAAATTAATAGAAGTAGCAGAAATAGTACTAAAAAAAGAAGAGAAATACTAGCTTATGACGTAAGAGCAGCATAAAAATACAATAAAAATAAAGTTTATAGTGTGTTCGACTAGCAATCGTTCGTTTACCATGGAGCATAACGAGTCTATGATCATAAGTCGACCATAGACATGCGTTGGTAGCCGTTATCAGCCATTGTATAGTGTGTCGAGCTACGCCTGCGCCCCGTGTCACAACAGCTTGCAAATAAAAAAGTTATGTATATATTTTTATGTGGTATACATGGGGTGAATTCTGTCCTATTCAAATGGCCTATTTTAAAGTTTTTATGTACTTCAGCAAAAGATATAAGATTAAGGGTTGTGCCTCATCTATCAGCACGAAATGCTGCTAGATGAGGTTCAACCCTAAACAGGTGCAGTATAAAAATATCTTCCAGACAGAATTCCCATTTTAAACGAGTTACACCATCTTTTAAGTTACATTACAAATGCTTACAAACATGTGCAGAGTAAAAAGATCAAGTCATTTGGTCCCCCTCCCCATTTTTACAAGTAAAAGAAATAGTCAAATTCTGCAGGGTATTTTACAATAGGTACTCCACATGTTGCAAAAATACAAAAAATATATATAAGTATAAAGTTAGGTCGTAAGGGGTTCAGCATGCATTATTTAAAATACGGTGTAACTGATTATTAAATTAAAATAAAAACAATTTCAAATACAGAAAATCATGCCAGAGGAAAAACTGCTTTGTGCTCAAAAATACAATATTTTACAAAGCAAAAACAAAGTTTTCAGTACTTCCAGATATTTTATGCGTGCATTATTTACAATATTATTGCATCGCATACATAGTCCAAAAGTACATCACTAGAAAATACATATTAGTCAAAATATTTAAAAAAAACACTCCAAAAATAGGGGCAAATCCAGAAAAGCCTATCGATTAGGTATTATTAAATATTCAGATTTTAGCAAAAAAAAAACCGAAAAGTGCTGAGCCACTCAAAAAATTATAATTATACAAAAGAAGACGAATTAGTGGATATTTTTATTGTAGCTCTAAAACAAAGGTTTTACAAAACTTACTTTGGAAATCTGAAATCTAGAAGAAGAAATAGTTAGAGAGGATGCTTGATACTACGTGATGTGTTTTTACTAAGGTTTTTTTATGCAAAATAGAAAATGAAAGAGGAAACTGTGTGACAAAACCAAAGATTTAATTCGTTAGGTGGGCATTCACCATACTTAAGTCTTACGAAAAATTGCACTGGGAAAACTGACCTCGCATATCATACATTTTTGTCAATAATTTAATTTTACGTCCATATAATTAAAAAATTATAACATTTCTATGTGCTAATACGGCGTAAGTGAACTTTGTCAACGAAACATAAACGTGGCCAATTTTTGATGTGGTAAGGCTACTCTAACGATTTTAATCTTTGGACGATATTATTTTTTGTAAAAAGATGAAATCAAATCAACGGACCAACCGTTCAAAAACTAAGAAAAAAATGCATCTAACAGTGAGGAAAGCCTTTTAAAAATATCCACAAATTCGTTTTGTAAAGAAAAATGCCATAAACACACAAACACACACAAGAGCAAACAACGACAGTTAACGAATTACCGTTGACACGTCGGCTCTATGCGTTAGGTCCACCTGCCGCGGTAAGCGGTAAATCACAAAGTTTTTATTTCGTGTCGTACAAGCTATGAGACCACAAATATTTTTATTATTCTCGTAGATATTGAATCATTTGAAAATCGACACTCAAGGGATCACCTTTTCATTATGGGAAACTTGCAATCAAGTCAGTAAATCTTTCTCCGAAAGAATTCAGTTTACAAATATATACTATACAAATGTGTGCAAGAGGCAGGTAGGGAAAAGTATGGTGTGTCCATCTGTATAAATTGAAAATTAGATGAAATAAAAACATTTAGGGACACATGAAAATATAAATATGGATATAGTCAGAGAGAGATAAATACGTTAAATCCTCTTAAATGCATATTTTTTAGTTTGTGGTCTCACTGCATTATCTTTTTAATATTTTTTTTCCATTTATATACAATGTTTACAAATCTTTACAATCCCAGTTAAAATACTCAATACATATATTCAACTATGGACAAAAATAAGTATTAAATTATATTTTAGTGGCACTATGTGAGGGTAGTCTGAGATGTCCAATATGAATGTTTTTTTTCTTACGTTTTATCTTTGAGAAAGAACTTTTTTAATGGGATAATACTCATTGAAAGTAATTTAAGCCAGATTTAAGCATGTACCAAATTAATTATTGCAAAAAAAGACATGGAAAAACTTAACCAAAGGAATTCAAAATAATCTGCTAAATAAATTATTATTAAATGCAAAAGAAACCCAAAAGTCTCAGACTACCCACAACATGTCCACGTTTTAAATATATTAGTAAGCAACCCTCACGTCTTACAAAGCTAAATATACACCAATGACAATAAATATCGACAGTTAATAGTGTTCCCAAACTTAGTAACCTCTAATACGTGAATGCAAAACATTTTACATGCAAATAAACACTGAATCAAATCAAAAACGTATAAGCACAATACAGACTACTGACAAAAGTATAACTTTGATAGACAGTATTTTTGAAGCTAGTAACACAGATTACCGGTTTTTTGGTATTTTACGGTTTTATTTAAAATTCTACAACTGTCAATTTCAAAGCTATACTTCTGTGTCGAGCCGTACCGTGGTTTAAGCGATGCATTCCCGGTTTTAGGTAGAAGGGGATCAAAACCATTTCTGTTAATGATGGGAACAGGCCATGATACAATGGGAAATAATATAAATACCTATTTAATCATTATGGGAACATTTTTTCTTCTCAATAATCAGCCAATTAGGAAATCCTTTATCGAAATTTTGATCTAGTAACATTTAAGTAAAGTATTACAGTGTAAAATTCAATTTGTCGACCTTGGATTCGAGGGTAGTTGTAGATTCTTTTAAATTAAATTGCGGAAACTGAAAGGACATTCTCAAAATTGACCCTTAAAGTGTTTTTTTAATTCCTCAGTGGTAAAATAATCTTTTTGACATTGTGGCGTATACAGTGTTACGCTGAACACTGATTTACTCGCTCTCGAGGTTGACCCGCTTGCGTGTCACCCACAATTTCTTCTCATATTATGAAACTTAAGGGACTAACCACACTTACTCGGCTCTGTTCAGCTTTTCTTCATAGAAAACAAAGATTTTGTATGGAGATGCGTACTCATCTGAATAGACGAGGAAAGCTGAACGGACGCGTACGCATCTCCATACAAAATCGTTGTTTTCTTTGGACAAAAGCTGAACAGAGCTGAATAATTGTGCTTAGTCCCTTAAACGCCGTGTTAAGGTTCAGTCAACCCAGTACGGGCAACCTGTTAATCGACTACAGACATCAAACTCGGGCAGATACTTCAGTACATTATCTATCAGAGTCTGCTGTCTGCCGCGTGCGCCATTTGCCGGTAGCGGTTTGGATAGAACCTTCACTTTGACAACCACAGTCACATTGAGGGCCAAGTTCACCAAAGAACCTGGACGCGATCAGCACATCTAAACTTCGTTCAAGAGCTGTCAGCGTCATCATTGTTATGGAATATTGACACTGACAGCCTTCTGGTTTAGATGTGGTAATCGTGTTTAGTTACCATGATGAAATTGGCTCTAAATCTGCGACAGTAGGGTTGCTACTTCATAAATAACACCCATAAATTTCATAGGACCCTCTTCTTTTTGTTTCTTTTATCTTTCAGTCTCCGCTGCCGGCTAAACGTGGTAGTACATACCTTCTGACCGGACTGCTGACTGCCAGCGGCGTGGGGACGCCCAGCGCCTTGATTCGTTGCTGCATGGTGGGCGAAGGCCTAGCGCCTCCGTTGGAGCCCGTTTCGTATCTCACCGGCTCCATTACCACCCGGTAGCCTGAAGTCGTGGTGCCACCGTGGCTGGAACATCGAGTTTATAAGTGTGAGTACGTTTTGTTATAAGTTTTTAATAGTTCGCGTTTGTATGGTGTGCTAAAGGCTGTATTTAGAGCTAAGCTTCCATTCAAACTGTTGAGAGGGATGAAGAGCAATACGATTGATTTTTCGAATCACGCTTATTTTGCATCTTTGATTTACTGGCCATTGAGAATGGCGTAGAAACTGTTTTTTAACATAATTATTCAAAACAAATATCTAGTCTACTTTCTTTCGATATTACACAAAAATCACACATATTTTCTAAACAATTTTAACAGATACACAATTAGTATTGTTATGCTCACCTGGTATTTCTCGAGAGCGGGCTGAGTCGTGGATAATGGTGCGGCCTGGGCGGCAGGTGGTGGTGCTGCTCGGGCGGGAACAGGTTGGCGGCGGAGCCCCGGCGCGCCATGGAGGGCGGCGTGGGCTCGCAGTCCGCCGACTGCGACGCGCCCGGCCCGTCCAGCTCGGCCTCCGCCTCGTCGCGGCCCGGCGACAGCTGCGAGGGCGCCGCCCACACCAACTTTACACTCTAGCTCTTACTCACTCTCCGACAGGGGTATTATGAGGGCAGTATTGCCACTCAATTTGAGAAGGGGTTATTTTATGGGCTTACAAAATGAATGAATGGTAGATTGAAAAATAAATCGACATAACTTTAATCTAAAATATTTTGGTTATTTTCATTTCGTTCCTACTCATGTAAGACAGTTAGGGCAATTTCCAAAAAAACTGAACGCGATATAAACTGGGTTCAAGAGTTTTCAATTTCATTAACACCGACAGCTCTTTAACGTGGTTTAAATGTGCTGATAGTGTTCGTTTTTTTTTTTCGAAAATCGACCTTTGAGAATTAGATTAGTTAAAAAAAACTTGAAAAAAGTTTTACAATAAAAATGTTAGACAAAAAGGACACCACCACATTGAACACCCATTCAACAAAACAATATTATTTTATGTTAAACAGCGCCATTTGCATTATGCGTTAGTTTCAAATAAGCGTAAGTGTGAAACATTGACTTCATGACACATTTAAAAAGATTTATTAGTGAAATATTAAAGAAAAAGCTATTAGAATGTGACATAATTATAATACATACATAATATTACATTTAGAAATAAGTATTTATGAGATTGGTGTTTGAATTGTTGAAAGTCGGAATTTATTCATATAAACTAATTTGGAATATTCTATAACTTCAAAATTACTAGAAAATAACTAAACTTCGACTAGTTTTAATGTTTATTATTTACTATAAGATCTAGAATTCTTAAAATCTAAGGTTCCGACTTCAACCAATATGGTTTACTTTTACAGTGCACAAATGACAAAATACTATTTCTAAAATACTTAGTCGTTGCAAATCACAGAGTGTGCTTCATGTGACTTATATATCATTGATTTAAGCGGCCGTTCACACGACTCTATACTGCACTATATTTTGCGGTAGAAGATGAGATCACACGTCATACATCCCACTTTTCAAACGGTTAAAAACAAAATGCAATATGGTACTGCCATGTGATCCCAAAATTATGCAGTATAAAGTCGTACTGGTCATCGCCGTGAGTTCGGGGCCTGTATGCAACGATTGACGCGTGCTCGAAAAATACAATAATAATTAAAAATGAAGTTGATAAAGAAAAAAAATCATTTAAATTAAAGTGCAGAAAAAAACATTCAAATCTACATAAAAGATTCGACGTTGTGCATTATAAAAGTAAGAAACCATCACGCCGTAGCATGACCACCGTAGAAACGGGTTTCTTTGACGGAAGAATCGACAAAATGACAGATTGTGAAAAAAAGTCTGTCATTTTGTCGACACAATCTGTCATTTTGTCGACACAATCTGTCATTTTGTCGACACAATCTGACATTTTTTGTCCGTTTCTACGGTGGTCATGCTACGCGTGCATGAGAGAAATCCACGGTATTAGTAAGTTATTAAGAGGGTGCATTCTGAAAATTGACGGCGGCGTTGTAAACAACTGCCGAATATATCGTTGTCATGAAGAATTTCTTTAATATTACTAAATGAAAAGGGTATATCGATCTGTGTTGCACTAAAGTTTTGATTATAAATTGCAATAACTAATACCGTTGCATTGAATATAGTTTTAGGTGTAGAAAAACGCGCTTGAAAATCTTCCAAATGCTTTTTTTACACCTAAAAGTGTTAATCCAGTCTTTATTGCAATACGTTTACAATATTTTATCATTTCATTCAGTAATATTGATTAACAAATCAAAACAGCAAAATATTTCGCCATCTTTCAGAACGCAATGCCTTACACCGTAGATTCAGTACGATACCATCACCATGACATTACCTTTGAAGATTCGGAAACATTAGTAGAGAGAGCCAGACATATCATGTCTTCAATTCACGTATACAAGATTTGAACAAAAATGTGCAAGTGCTAATTTCGACCTTATGTCTGTGAATTGAAGGTATGTAATTCGCTCTACAAGCATGATCACTAGATGATACTACTGCTTTACGGGGATGAAACAAGCTGTCTTGTCGTTTAGTGAAGCGTGTGATGATATAAAGCTAGACGCTGTTACAAAATGAGAAATGAAAATTATTTAGATAGTGTGTTTAGTGAAGAATGTAAAAATCTACAATTTTATTTAGTCTACTATTTTTGTTAGTTGAAAAAAAAATCATTTGCATCCTACCTTCTTTGAGTTTTGTGAGATGAAATGATGACACATACATTATATCATAAAATTATTAAAAAAAAAAAATGTTGCCAATTATTAGTTGTTTCCATTGATTCATTACAGGAGTGAATTATTTATAATGCACACAATGTTGAATTTTAAGTCCCCCTAAAGCCTCATCCGGTATACCGGAGGACCGGACCCTTGTTATTTTTTTTACAAGATCATGAATTTCATTGTACCCATATCGTAGTAGGTCCACATTTGAGACATTTCACGCAACGACTCGTGGCAAAAACAGTAATGTGGAAGTATTCTGGCAATAAAGGTTTTTTTTATAATAAATAGGCTTGTGTTTGGTCGCAACTCGCCAGATGTGAAGCGATGATGCGGCCTAGGTTTACCTCAGCCGCAAATCGTAGCGTGAAGCCTTATCATTGTGACTGGGCAGTCACAATGATAAAACACATATTCACTTGCATGGATTAACAGAACTAAGAGTATTGTATTGATGATTTTAATGATTATAACACTGTAAAGCTATTTGTTACGGCCGCGAATCATATTTTAATCAACTTACAACCTTACACTCATCTGAAAATTACAAAAAAAACTAGGAAAATTTGAATTTCGCGGTCTACCTTAGCGCATCCTTATTAAGTTTTGATTTTGGAGTGCTATGTTATATTAAAAGAATCGCCTTAATTAGAGTTTGAGTAGTTCCATACTTAAATCAGTAACTAGCTGTTTGCGCTTGCGGTCGCCTCTTGAATTGTATCTTTAACCGAGAGTCACAGACATTACTATTTTTCGAACCATCACGATACGTCACGTTCAAACATCACAAACATGCACCCACCACTACCCACACCCCCCACACAGTCCATAGCTTAGTTTAGCTTAGCAATGACAGCAAAGCGTCTGGCTCTCACCTTATTATAGTGCGCGTGCGGCCCGGCGGGGCGGTGCGCGGTGCCGTTGTCCGCCGTGTACGTCTTTACCTGGTGCTGCGTATCGGTGGCTATCGTCGATATAGCTGATGCTGAGTGAGTGCCACCCGGCATTGCTTCCCGCCGCTTCTTGCCACCTTTGTAGATGTATTTTGACGGTCGGACTAGACTGTAACATTATATAGCATCTTAGTTAGTTTCATTTATATTAATTTTTATTTGCATTGCGTTGAATTGGAGAGTAATTCTTTTTTGCATTTTGGAATGTTTACATTAAAAATGAGACAAAAACGGGTAGCGTGTTTTTCAAAGAATTCTTTTCAATTGGCATTTTTTGACCGCGTGTTAAAGCAATTGTCGCACGAACATGCGACCTGCGCGTTAATTTTTTTAAGTAACATAAATTGAATTGTATATTCTAGCGACCGATTGCTTATATTAGGACGCGGGGTTTAGAATGTTTGCGTTATCGATAGCGTAGCTACTACAAAGGGAAGTCGATAAAAATACTTTTTTGTCTTCCCTCCTTCCGCAATGTAAATTGAGCCTTATGTATACTCTCCTAAGCTACCAATATGACTGATAACTACCTAAGTGTTGCCACAAAGCAGGATATGCATCTTCAATGTTTTCGGATCTGGTTCAGTGCAAATCCTTGCGTTTACCATTTCGATATTATCTGATTCTTTTGGACATTCGAATCTGTAAATAGGTATCGGTTGACTGAATGAAACCTAAATACTCAATGTTGGATTAACTAAAAAATAATCTAGATGATACTAGTTATATTGTCTACAGTAACTATCTAGAGCCAACCAGAGCTTTGTGTTTCTATTTATCTACAATCCATAGAGAATGTAGAAAGCAAACCTCAGAAGGCGCGACAGTCAAAGTCGTTGTTTTTTCTCAGAAGCGCCTTTGGTATCAGGCCTTTCCTTTTCTAGTTCGAGCCTGGGAATGAGAAAAGCTTAAAATTCGCTCTTAATATTATTGCAATAATGACTATAATTGCAGGCTGATTATAGTGGATTGACTGACGCACCATCTGACATCTTGAGGGATACACAAAATAGCTAGAATCAATTTTCCGTTTCGTAAAGCATTTATAGTTTTTTTTTCACTCAATTGTCATCGATAACAATTTATCAACAATGTACCATATCGTAACTTCCGAAATGTTCTGCAACGTTGGAGCGGAATTTCGCCTGACAAATTCTGTCCCGTTTTAGGCATAAATAATATTAAGCATAGCTTGTTCAGGCTATAAAGGTCCCGTTGCTAGGACAGAGGTTTCCTCTCTTTGCCACGGAGTGGGCTATAATCCACTACGCAGGTGCGACGCGGGTTGGTAGACGTCCCATGCCGCATTTTTACGATAGGATGTCTCTAATCTTTGGGTCCTCGCATAAAGGTGCAGGATCCCTGTTTGTGATTTGCCGGTACTGGAAAGTCCCTTTTCTACTGCTTTTATGATTTCGGACGAGCTCATGCAGATATGGATCTACGACTTGTCCTGACTGAAAACCTGCATCTTTAAGCAAGCACCCAAATCTAAGATGGCTACTTACCTAGGATACTGTGGCCCAAACTGCGTATAACAGCAGTTATACCAGCAGCCTTTGGAGAAGGGGTTGTACCCGCCGGTGAACTTGCCCGTCACCTGCTCGTTGGTGGTGCGGCCGCGGGACACCAGCACCATGTGGAACCCCGTCAGCCCGAATATAGGTATCGCTAGTAACGCGATTATGCCCATTATTACCATTCTGAGATTATCTAGTTAAGGATTAGCAGATATTTTGGTATTTTTGTAATATGGATCGTACAGCATCAATTTTGAGACTGACGGAATTTAATGTTTTTAAAATCGAACATATTATTCAATTATCAATCTAGGAGGCATTTTAGGATCAGTTTATCATCAATATCACTGAAATGTCGGATCGAATTGACCCTAAATTGGAGATGTGCCCTCTGTCTTAGAAGATATAGAACATACTGGGATCTAAAGACTCAGTTGCACCACAAATCACTTAATGCGTTTGACGCTAAACAAGATTTTCAAATACATTGTTCCGTTTCTGTTAAAAATTTGAAGATGACAGAGATACACTGGTATTTTAAATATCGATGACTTATAAAATGATAACTTATAAAATTTCGCTAAACTTATTTAGTGATTTGTGGCGCAAACAGGTCTCACAGTTCATTATCATTTCCCTGAACCGCTAAAACAAATATCAGTTCCACAAATATTCTAATAAGCAGACAATTTGCAAAGGATACGACACAATTGGCTCGACCTGCGTCAAAGTTTTGTTATTGTTCATTATATAATATAAACTGAGGCCGAATATGCTCAGCATGTGTATGGACAATGATATTAAGAAGAAAAAGAAGAATCTGTAGTTTCGTCGTCCGATGCAGTTGTTCACCCATGGACAGTGGTGGTCAAATGTCTGGAAACAGAGAAATAAACAGAGTTTTTAAAAAAACATGGTATATTTTTGGGAAGCATTTTAAATGATCAGCTGTGGTTTGAGACAAAGAGTAGAATAGGAGACACTCTTTTCTGCTGTGCTAATAAAATGTTTCTGCAATCACAGAACGGTTTGTCATCTTGTGAATTTGGAAATATTTTTTGAAGTCGAAACAGTTTCATGACAGTGTAACTGGTCTTTCAAGAGATGGCAACCCTTGAGATTTCTAGCTCGAGTCGTTAGAGTACCCTAAAACCGTGCTAAGCTTAGTATGAGAAGGTCTAATGGCGTGCACATCATCATCATATCAGCCGAAAAACCTCTACTACTCGAGATGGGCCTCCCCCAAACGTCCTACATCGAACGGTCTTATGCTTCTCGCACGAAACGGATCCCCACGGTCTTCACCAGGTCACGGCCCATCTTGTGGGAGGCCTTCCAAAGCTGTGCCTTCCACCTTCCGTCAAAATCCTGCAGTTTTATATATATAAATAGGGTAAACAAACAGTTCCCAAACATACTCACTTCTATGCAATGATTGCAGACAGAACAGTGTGAGCACCGCGGCGGTCGATAGAACTTGCACGTGACGCACCATTTCATCCGCACTGTGATACCGTTGATCTCCACGCTGCGATACAGAGGTGCTCGAAAGTCATCCTCCCGGTCCTCGTCAGGTGGAGCTGGGGGTCACAAAGCAGTTTATGAGTAAAGTAACAGCATATGGAGGAAGGAGAGGTTATGGTGGCGCAGAGGTAACGACAAAATTACGGACAGAATTAGTGGAGGGTTGGTGGATTGGGGGAACTCGTGGCTAAATAATAACAGCTGCTCGGGTCGATCTTTGGGTTAAGCCGTGCTTGCCTAGGCTGGTCTGTGGATGGGTGACCACCCATTACATACCGAGTTTCCTCCGTGCCTCGCAAAGCACGTTAAGCCGTTGGTCCCGGGTGTCATTTGTAGATCTTTGACAGTCGTTAGGATCTTGGTAAGTCTGACAATCTTACAAAGGGATATCATATTACCCAGATCTAACTGTGTTGTGGAGGTCAGACAGGCAGTCGCTCCATGTAAAATACTGGTATTCAGCTGCATCCGGTTAGATTGGAAGCCGACCCCAATATAGTTGGGAAAAGGCTAGGCAGATGATGATGAAGTTGTGGGTTCAAACGCAGACTGGCTTATTTAGGGTTACTTTGTGTAATTTATTTCACTACAACTGCTCTCAAAACGGTGTAGGAAAACATCGTTTGGAAACCAACATGTCTTAGAAACTGACTATGACATCTACTAACCCGTACTGCACGCGTAGCATGACCACCGTAGAAACGGGTTTTGTCGACGGAAGAATCGACAAAATGACAGATCAACAAAATAAATCTGTGTGAAAGTGATCACGCTACGCGTGCTGGGACCGGGATTATGGATGATGAGGGTTTATGACTCGTGTTGCCATAATTTTATAAAAATAAATCCTAATATAAAATGAGTGTTTGTCCTCTATGGGTTCCTAAACCATTGATCCGATTATGATTATACTTTGGCGGTTTCTTCTGTGTACGTTTACGAAGATTCCTGGCCCAAAAAACGATATACATGTATATATACGTGGCATTGCAACGCGTACAGATAGCCGGGTACAGCTAGTACAAAATAAATAAGATCCCGCAAGAGACATTTCGTAATTGACCAGAAAATGCCTAAAAATAGGAGTTAGGTATCTCCGTCAATGTTCTCAATTTATAAGGATCATTAGATAATTTTCGGTATGCGAAGAAAGGTACACTTTCCAGTCGGCTGATTTTTATAGGGGCTATTTTTAAGAAATGAGGTTCCGACGTATATTCATACGAGTATAACGTAAATATAACATCACCCCTGTAATCACAAAGGGGTCTAGCAAAGATGTATCAATAGTAGACCCGCATTTCGCCAGTTATGTTTAAGTCTCATGTAATAGGGAGCTATGTCATGAACTTGGCTCGAATTCATTCATGCAATCGGAATTCGGAATTGGAAACAGACGCAGGAATTGTCAGTTTGTGACCATTTTAAGAATTGTAACGTAATTCATATTACCTATTATCCTATTATAATTCTGCTAAAGCGGCCATTTTAGTGGCACTTTGCTAAATCTGGGAATCGAACCCAGAATCTCTTAAGCAGCTCCGTTCGCGGCCGCTAGTCGGCATAAAATGGATACATTTTCGAAGTCAATCTATCGAAATAGTCGAATCATATCCTATTTGATTCATACTCGATAAAGTCGGAAAAATACGCCACATTTTTTATATCAATATTAAGTTATATTTAAATGAATGACGTCATAATTTCTTGTAATAGATAGTTATCATGGTGAATACGTTATAAAATAAATGACTAACAATATTAAAAGGTCATTAATAAACCATTACCGAGAGTCTGAGTCAGGGCGGTAAATCTTGTTTATTATTACGGAGCAGGTCTCCATTTTAAAATTACACATTTATTTTTCATATAAACACCTTTACCTAGATACATAATTATAATTATATACTAGATACAATAACAATTTTCCATATAATGGCGCCTGTACCTAATACTGTATTTATTCCTATCTACCTACCAGTAGCGAAGGGTCAGTTTTGTAAGAGGTAAGCCGGAGTACATATCTTTAATGTGATTATTTTATTTGTCTATAGAATACTGACTGTGCCATTTTTCAAAGGGAAGCCGGTAGGAATCTAGTTGTATGGAACCTTCGCCACTGCTACCTACAGATGTAACATGCGGTCAGCTTGTGTTATCAATGCATACCACCTATACGTATACAGTATACAGGGTGGCAGGGACACTGACGCACAAACGGTTACCACGTATGCAGTCCATCATTCTGAACCACATAAACACATACGGCCGACTGACCGGTGAGACCTTTATGATAGTTAAACATTAAATATGTATGTGTTAGAATAGTTCGTTAATTGTAAGAAGAATCGTTACTTGGTTTATAATTTGATTTGAAAACGGAAGATGCGACGGATGATCATGGCTTTATCTAGCAAGATTGTGTTTTACTGAAGTAAGTCATGCATGAGTTCCGGTAAGGCTGCTCTCGATAGTGCATCAGCTACATACATAAATTGTTAATTTTTAAATTAAGTACCTTTGAAAAACAAAATTCTACGCGGGCCGTTCAGAATGCCAGGTCGGAATCCGCTCAGACAGACAGACTTTCATAGGTATTTATAATATTAGTATGGATGGATAATAACAGCACCTATTTGCCATATAATTGTGCCTGAACCTAATACTTACTCGTATCTACATATCTTGCATTACCAATGCATATACATCCTTATATCAACATACTACAAGTCTTTTAATAAATCGATTTTTGCGATTTCGTCACACTATGCCAGCATCGAATATCCCTTTTTTTTTGGATGCGAAATCATCAAATAACCCCCGCCCCCCCCCCCCCCCGCTCTGGGCGGAGTGGGAAGGAGTGTCAGACTTTTACTGACTAAAACCCATCCATGTTCTTTCTTTGCCCTTTATGTTCCAGGGCCGCGGTATCTCTTTCGAACAGTCCCGCAGTGATCGAATATCCCATAAACCGCATTGGTTTAAAATCACGTCACAAGGGCATTCACACTGGAGGCAGGCACAGCACAGATAAGATAGTGTTTCACGGCACGAACAAATCAGCACAGACAAACAGATGGGCTATAAAAAACCTCATTTGGTCTACTAAGCCTCGATTCGCTTGTATTGAGTAAACAAGTTCCTAGCTAGAATAATATTTGTCTATGGCTATGTTTGGTTTGCGTTATTTACTGTAACAACCCTTTTGCTTTGAAAAAGGTGAGCAGAAGTACAAGAAAATGAATCTTCTTCTTTGTTTATCGTGTGGTTAGCGCCTAATCTGGTGTCAGAGTTTTTATGCCGCCCATGGGCCTCTGACTTAGCTTTACATGCCGTCGACAAATATCTCTCAGGCATGCTGGTTTCCTCACGATGTTTTCCTACACTACACCGAAGCAAGTGATAATTATACTATACGCACATGAATCCGAAAAATCAGAGGTGCGGTTCTTGGGTTCTAACTTGAGACATATGACTTGGCAGTCTGACGGTCACACCACTAGGCTATTACTGCCATAAAAAATGAATAAGTAATATGAAGTTTGGAAGATTGGATTTAGGGGGTAATCTTAAATACTACTGATCCAATTCCAAAAATTCTTTAATTTCACTAACGGGAAGCTACATTATCCCCCAATGACATAGGCATTTACTTTCGTTAGTTACGTTCCCGTGGAATAATTTCCATAACAGGAGTGAAGCCGCGGGCAAAATATAGTTATTTAAAAAAGTGATACTGGGCGTAATGTACGCCCTTGAGCTGTTTGTAAATCTGCCAATGATACTGTTTCAAACCAATCATTTGTATCGGAACAGCACTTGATTAATAATAAAATAAAATTGGGATTAAAAAATTAGGGCTTGTCAATTATTATCAGATTAGTCATTGCACCGAACCATTGTTATCAGAGATAAACTTGAAATTACTTCTAACTAACGAATTACATAAATATAGATTATTCGTGTTACTAAAAGAAGATAGCAGGTACATTCATAAATAATTGCGAAAAAAATATATAACTGCGAAAAAATATGTAAGCATAAGGCTTGTATTATTTGACATTGTGTAGTTACTGCCTAGGTCATTGTTCCCACTTCTGATGTTTTTGTGAGATAGCTAGCCATAATCTACCACGTGGACTCGTGGAGTAGAAGAAAGAATCCGTTACGGAGGAGCGGATATCTTTAAAATATGATATGAGCAAGTCTTTTCGGACATGTCGATTTTCTCACGATGTTTTCCTTCACCATTTTTACTCATTTTTAGAGAAGTGATGTTGATATAAATTATTGCCATATCAAAATTGCTGACTTGCCCAATGGGGAAGACCGTTAAAAGCTAATTGTAGATGGCGCGACCATAGCTAAGTCTCAAACTAACCAATGAGATCAAGCTATTTTAAATATAAAATTACATTGTCAGATTTTTAACCAATGGTGGTGCTTGGAACCAGCTATGCTAGCACCCATAGTTTCACAGTTTCCATATTGTCAAGACAAAATACGTAAGTTTAAGTCTCATATTGGTAATTATATAAAATATACGTACCTTTTGGTATAACTCCCGGGTCCATGAAAGTGGCCAGGGTAAAATTGGCCAAAACAAAAAACGTTATGAAGCCTTGGTACGCGGGAACCCATGGGTGCTTGTAAAGGTAGTATTGACACCTGGAACATACAAATATAACGTTATAACATCACGCCTGTGATCCCCGAAGGGTAAGGCAGAGGTGCACCTAATAGTACATCTACATTTCACCAGTTTTGTTTTAATAGTCCCATGCAATAGGGGGCGGGCCTGTTGCCATTAACTGGGCATAAATCCAGACTCCGTGGCTGCTTCTGAGCAATTCCTGATGGAAAAACCCAATAACAATTTGCCCGACCTGGGAATAGAATCCAGGACCTCATGCTCAGCAATCGCGATTGCGACCACTTTTTTTTTTTTTTTTTTACCAACAAGGCAAACCTTTTCAAAGTGTTGTATTATACGTATTCGATATTGGGATAGCATAATAGGCTCATCTCCTTTCAGTTAAAAGTAAAGTCCTCTGAGTGGGCCGTGACCCACACGCGGGTTGGTTTCGATCTAGTGATAGACAGATAATAATATCATAATGATATTATTTTCATGTTTGGACTTGGTGAGTGTATTTTTTAGTTTTGATTAGGTGATGTTATCTGTAGATCTATGCCTAGGTGGTAAATGATTATACTTGAATTACTATATGAACGAGGACGAGGCAAAAGGAGTATGTAAGGTTCGTAGTTCGTGGCGTTCTATGGTTTCTGCCTACCCCCATGGAAAAAAGGCGTGAGTTTAGGAATATTGCTGGTTTAATATGAATCAGGATGTTTTTAGCTAATTAGCATTGTATTAAGCACGTTTTCAGTACATTTTCAATGCGAAAAACAGCGCCTGATTATTGGTAATCTTTAGTATCATTACATAAATTAATAAAATCTAATCGCTTTTAAGATTAAGCAAGTAAAGAGGGAAACGCCAGGGTACCCCGTGAAATTCAAATTTTCTGATGTTTTTTTGTAATAGGGAATATGCAAGAAATACAAAACTTTTTTTATTTCTTAAAAATGTCTTGTATTGGTCCATAAAAACATTGTGGTACACTTGTTTAATTTTCTAATACAACACTTACTTTACAATTTAATATTTCATGTAGCGTGTTTTTGGTGAAACGGAACGCAAACTCAAAACGCATCACCCCTCGATAACGCCGGTAGTGACGTCAAATACCATGTGTCAAAGAAACACTTTTATTTGAAAAGTACTTAAAGTTTCACTAAGATTTTATTATAATATTGTTATTGCAATGTTTACTTGTATAAAGGACATGCAATTTGCCAAATTAATATATTAAGGGTAAAAAATTAGATGTAAACAAGGCAGATAGAGGTAAATGACGTCACATAACATGACATGAATGGCCGCGACAGGCACGGACGTTTGAACTGTCGTAGAAAATTGTAGGAGTTTAATTTATTTTTTGAGCGACAAGCAGTAGTTGAACTTAACTTTTAATTATTTTCTTGGGTTGATAGTATTGTATTTTATTGATTTAAGTGAAGAAAAAATTACATGCATATTCCATATTCGCTGGTCGTCAGTGACAGCCTGTATGTAATCAACATACACGCAAATTAACACTGAAAATTGCAAAAAAAAAATATTCGCGATCTACCTTGGCGCTTCGACCTTAACTTGCTTAATCTTAAAAGCGATTAAATTTTATTAAGTTATGTAATGATAATAAAGATTACCAATAACCAGGTGCAGTTTTGCGCACTGAAAACGTACTTAATACAATGGTAATTAGTTAAAAATATCCTGATTCATATTAAACCAGCTCATTAAGGAAAAACAATGATTCATTGAGGTTTGCGAATCAATATCAGGAACAAAGAGTAATAGGAAAAAAATGTTGTGTACAGTTCGTACAAACGCGATTGCAGGACAATTCTAAATCTGCCGTTGCGGAAGGAAAAAAACTTTTTGCAAAAGTTACTTTTTTAGTGTTTTTTTTTTTTGGAACTCGGTTTTTCTTTGGCGGAATGTTTTTTTTATTTTACCCTTTTTAGTTGTTGCACAAATTCTTGTCATAAATCAATTTTACATTGTAACTAGAAGTTATGAAGACCATCAAGTCAACATAGGACAAGAAAAAAAATCCAAACGACGGAACCGATTTTGATGAAATTTCTATTGGAAAGTATATTCTTTCATACAAACATTTTTCAAATCGGTTTATAAATGACGGAGTTATGAGGCAAAAAAACATTTTAAAAAATACAACCGAATTGAGAGCCTCGGTTTTGAAGTCGGTTAAAAAGGATAGCTCGTAGCTTCAAAATAGTGCGCATGTACTATTTGGCAATTTCTATATGTTTTGGTCATTGCCGTAAATTGTTTGATGTGCCCAAGATGTTTTATTTAACCAAGTTGGCCAGTTTGTGAGATAATTGCTAGGGAAACCGCATCTCGAGATAAAATCACTTATTTGGAGGAGCCTTTATTTATTTAAACTTCATCCTAATTAATATTATAAATGCGAAGTAGAAGAAGTAAGTTTGTTTGTTTGTTTGGTACCTTTTCACGCCTAAACCAACTATTCGATCATCCTGAGATTTGTGCATGTACGTTTTCAGGTGTACAGAAACGGTGCTATTCCCGAGGAAAACACTAATAACGTTCCTATGATAATAGATGGCGCCACGTGTCTTTCGAATCATGATTCAATTATATGATTACAAGCAGAGTACAACCCGAATTGATTGTCAAATTCTAAATTAACGCGAGCGAAGCGGCGGTCAAACGCTAGTTTACAATATTCACTGGCGGACTGAATGCCAATACGAATTCTCTGCCAGTTAATCTTTGGGTCCTTTTTATAAGTTTTTATGTTACTAAAAAAGTTTTCTGATGTTGAAAAGTGGTCGACTGTCAGTGAACTGGGTAGTACATACACTACATGCGAGAGATGATAATAATCAGAACATTATCTTCTGGTTCACACACTAGTGATAATAAAAATTCAAAACAAACAGTTAACTTTAGATGCTGTCGAGATAAAATATTTGCTACTTAAGAGGGACAAAGATTGCTTAAGATTTATCCACTTACAATAACTAAATATCATTTTCATATCAATGACTAAATATGATTAGTGATGTGACCAATATTTTTCTCACAGTTTCAAATATCTATGTTATGGAATTCCCATAAGGAAGGTATGAGCGAATTCATAATAATGTTAATCTGAGCTGTCAAACAATATTATTAATACCTATTCATACATTTGTCAAAACAAAACATGTTATATTCACACAAATTTCCAAGTAAATTATTAATACAAATAACAGAATGTTTCAACAACTATTGTTTGCTTTACCTATTGATGTAATAAGGATCATAACGCTATAGTTATTAGATGCAATACCCTGTGCAGTAACATCAATAAAAAAAAAATGAGTACACAATGTTAATAATTTCAACTTGACTCGACTTTTGATCTTGGCAGTATGTTTGTTTACATTAGCATAATATGGCATATTCACTTATTATGATCTAATTTGCAAGTCTTGCTTTGAATCATCATCTTCCTGCCCTTGTCCCATGTTACTTGCGGTCAGCACAACACGTTTTTTTCTTCCATTCCCCTCTGTCGACCGTCACGCTATTATTTACTCCTTTTTCTTTCACGTCATTCCTCACAGTCAATCCATCGTTTAATTGGTCTTCCTCTCCCTCACTATCCATCACCATTCATATTCATCACTCTTTTAGTGACATGCGATTCGTCCCTCCTCATCACATGTTTTGAATTTTATTGTATTAAACTTCTCATGATTGAACACATAATTTCCTGAATAATTTACTTCTTAATTCGAATTACTATATTATAAAGGGTGTAAAAAGACCCATTTATTATTCAAAGCATCCATCAGCACTAAGTTTTGAGTGTGTTACATTGAGTTTTACCGTAAAATGTGATTTCCCAGCAATAGTTTTTGCTTGGTTGACGGCTTCGTGAAGGGTCTATTTACACCTTGTATGTTATCTAAACAAAAGTAGAGTATGCAACTCTCCGTAAAAAACAAAAAGAGGAAACCCAGACTTCTATAAAATGTGTGTCACAAGTGAGCCAGACTGATTACAAACCTAACACTATAATTAAGAAGCTAAAGTCTAAACTAACACATAAACATGAAACACATTAGTTTACCATACAACATAACATTATGTTTACACACCGGAAATACTTGAACCAAACTGGGGTAAACATAGCACGAAAATAAATCTGCAATCAATATGTTTGTGTTAACAGATTTCACACATACTACTAGTTTAACATACATTTGAAATTATCGCCACATTTGAGAAGGCCACAATTAGTGGCAGACTGCAAATACATGAGTAGAGTAAATGTAATAGTCCGCAAACCACAGCAACCAAGCAATTGCAATATCTATCTTTACTGACAATTTTTCTCTCTTTATTCGCAATATTTCTGTCTTTAATCACAATATCTCTCTCTTCCCGCAAATCTCTCTTTTTAATAGCAATATCTTTTTTTTCTTTCTATCTTTCTCTCTCTCAACTAACAATATTTTTCTCCCTCTTTCTCGCGACTCGCAATATCTTTGTCTCCCTCTCTGGACTCGCAATATATTTCTCTCTCTTTCTCTCGACTCGCAATATCTTTGTTCACCCTCTCTGGACTCGCAATATATTTCTGTCTCTTTCTCTCGACTGGCAATACCTTTCTCTTTCTCTGGACTTGCAATATTTTTCTCTTTCTCTCGCCCCGCAATTTTTTCTCTCTCCCTCTCTCTCTCTCATTGGACTCGAAACATCTTTCTCTCTCTCCCCACTACCAATATCTCTCTTTAATCGCAATCTTTTTCTCTCCCTCTCTCTCTCGATACGCAATATCTTTCTCTCTATGTCTCTTGGCTCGCGATATCAGTCTCTCTCTCTCGCTAACTTGACTCGCAATTTCTTTCTCTCTCTCTCTCTGGACTCTCAATATCTTTCTCTTTCTCTGGACTAGCAATATTTTTCTCTTTCTGGGACTAGCAATTCTCTCTCTCTTTAGTCGTCATATCTTTCTCTCTGTCTCTCTGGACTAGCAATAATCTCTCTCTCTACTCGTAATATCTGTTTCTCTATTTTATGAAACCGGTGCCGTAAATCGCGATATTGCCGCCAGTGTCAGTTTTCATGAGTATTAACATAGACACCATTCCCGTTGCTATGGTCTCTCATCGTGATTGGTTTGCCTTGCCGCTGAATTTTGCGGTTGCAGTACTCTTCGGAAATTTGCCTTAAAATAAGCTTGTTAGTAATGTGGCCAGTAATTATTATCAGTGTAACTTCTAACAATGCTTTTAGAATATTACAAAATAAAGATTAACTTTGTCATCATGAATATAACACACTAAATGTCCAGTTTAATAAGGCTTCTAGTAATCTTGACTATAATAAGTTAGCCGTTGCCTGTGACTTTGTCTGCATATATGTAGTATGTCATAAAAATGTCCAGGATGAAAAAAATCTGTCCTTTTCCAGGTCTTGGGGTACCAACCTGCTAAAATTTTATAACAATCAGATCAGTGGTTAAGGCGTGACAAGAGAACAGATAAACAGACAGTTAATTTTGCAAATATTATATAATGGATGGATGATAATTGATTATACAGACTTAATTTAACTCTTTCTTATCTTTTAGATTTCCTGCTTACTTTTATAATGATAAGTATAATAATTTCAATTGATCATATTGAAATTCTATAGCATGTTCACGTTTAGTCAAGTGAGACACCCAAGTTCCAAAGGTTTATATTGTTATCTACTAAATATTTAACTGTTAATATTACTCTCTTCAGGTACTGTTATGTAATTAATGTAAACTTAACCCAGTTTTTTATACAGCTGAGGCAAAAAAATCAAGTCATGGACGGTTGAAACTAGTAGCGGTAAAGTTACAGGTTTTACAAGTTTTTCTACGTAGGTCAGGGCTCACAGCTTAATGAGTAACCAAGCAATTGTTATATAAATACTTTAAATTTTATCATCTAGAATGACATAAAATGATTAACGTAATGTTAAATGATATAATACTATAAGATAAATTAATTCGGCAGACCACGAAGGAGATGGCGGGACGAACTGGATGTCTTCCTTGAGAATTGGAAAGAAGTAGCACAGAATCGTGACCTTTGGAAGGAATGGAGGGAGGCCTTTACCCAGCAGTGGGACAATATGGGCTAGCTTTAATAATATAATAAGATAAATGCGAAAGTATCTGACTCTGTCCATCTGTTACCTTTTCATGCCTAAGCAACTGAAAAGTTTTCAATGAAAATTGGAGTTCTGGTTTGGATATAGGACACTTCTATATCTGCCTGGAGATAATTCCTGATCACCACACAGGCATAGCCACAGGTAAAAGCGACTCTAGTGAATTAAAAGCAGACATCCTATGACAACGGCTAACATTAAAACTCTTAAAACTCAACTTCTAAAGACACAATACAAAGTTAATGAAGCATAAAGTATTACTTCTACTCTTTTGTAACCTATATTAATTATAATGTGATAGCTATAATTAGCCTAAGCAATTAGGTGTCTGGTTCTAAACTGTGCCAACACACCATAGGTATGTTTAGAGATTGGGTCGCTCCAAATTGTGTAGCACACAAGATAGTGTATTTATAACAAAATCAAGTATTTAAAAGTTTAGAAGAAAGGAATTATCATAAATCTTACCTATTGACCACTATTTCTCGAAGGAAAATATTGCATTATTATTGTTCTACAAATTATGTTTGCAACTTCATTTGAATGGAATATACAGAAACCACAGAACACCACCTGCTACGATCCTTACATTTAACACATTTTTTGTTTTTTCCTGTGTGAGACTAATAAATACTATTTCTTTCTTTATTTCTTTATTACATACTCCTTTTGCCTCGTCCACATTCATACATCTGGTCATACACATACGCCAATTGTGAATGGGATATAATTATACATTTATATCTATCTTTTTTTTTAATTTAAGAAGTTTCTAAGATTACCTTCTACATCCAAATTTACAAAATGTATCTCTATATAATATTTGCATAGAGGTGTAGATTTTGTATGTTTTTATTTTAACACCAATTTTTTTTTTTAAATCTAACTCATATGCACTTAAACACTTTACATGACAGTACATCACAACTTCATAATAATAAATAAAGTTTCTCAAACTAACAAGGTGCACTTTTTATAGCTTAAATGTAAACAAATCATAAAACAAGCTCCTTCTAACTACAAGGTAATATAAAACAGTTTGTGAACTATGTCAAAACTTTTATAACTTCTTATTAGAACTGTCCAGATAGTGATTATAGGCAATTTGTTAACTGTTACTGGCCCTTACATAATAGGTTCATAAATTAAACTTTATGTTGCACCTTATTATGTGTCATAAAACTAATCTATTAGCTTTTGAGGTCAAACAACATGAACCCAATGAAAAACAGATGTGTATCACAGATAGAATTCACTGATAAAATGAATGTATGTGTAAACCAAAAATACTTATAAATATAGTGTTAATGCTACAATTTGTACTATAAATAATGGATGCTAATGTAACCATCATGTTGTTATATTTACAGATTGATAACATCAATGAAACTTGTAACAAACTTGCCTTCTATATTACCTTGTCATAATTTACATATCTATGTAAACAACAGGAAAATTGTCTGCTAAAGTTAACAAGAAAACGATACAGGCACAGGGAGACTAATATAAGGTTGACTGACTCATAACCCTCACCATGAGACACCTTTTGTTTATACAAGATTTGGAAACCACACAGGAAGTACCTGGCCATTGACACGACAACACTGGTTACTCACTTCGAGAAACACTAATTACTATATAGATATTATGTTAATGTAAATAAGATATATAATTACTTGGAACATGGCTCCTACAACGTCTCAAAAGATCAAATAAAAATACTCTTACCGTTACCGCCACAGGCATAACAGGGGTATAATCCTCACACAGTCACACAGGGTAACTTCACAGCCCCAAGATATTAATAGAAACAATTCAACAATCTCATGTGAAAGTTGTCAAACCGAAAATGAGAATTTACGGACGATCGACGACATTGTATACTTACGGGAAATAAAAAAACAGGGATGTTGTGCCCAACAAGAGAGTCCAGGCGAACGTCGCGGGGATGTATCTCGTTTTGAGGTCGCATTTGGGCATATTGTGTCAATTTTATTTCCCTAAAATAAAATTAACTCAGTTTTATTCACTACAGATCAACATGGCCGCACCTATTAATCTGCAGGGCTGCCAGTAGATATTTTTAAATTATTCGGCTATGTTTCTGAAATTATACAAAATTGAATGTCAGGATACAAACAGTGCTTAATTTTTTTTTAAATACGTAGTAATGACTAATCACGTGAAATTACCTACGTTATTTTTTTAATTTATCATGGTACTCACAGGCTTAACGCATATCAAAGCCAAAAAATGACACCCTAGATGACATTCTTAATAAATATACACTCAGATAATAGAATTTTGGCTTTCCGTTTCCGTATCCAATTATACATGAGGATCCAGGATACAAAGAGGATACAATCACTAACCAAATTATACAGTTTTTGTATCCAATTATACAATCTGGCAGCCCTGTTAATCTGACAGAATCAGTGTGGCAATGGTGAATTTTAGGCATGTTGTTTTGATATTAATTGAATAACCGGTAAAGTTCATGGCTCTAATTATACCGGTTTTAAATTAAATCGTATAAGGCCAAATAATTACTAATAATAGGAATAATAATTAATAAAGTACTGAATAGTAAAATTATCATAACTCACAACATTCCTCTTTAATCAATCAAGCTCATAGAGGAATAAGCTACGGAGGCAGTAAGAGGCGAATCGCTTGCTGATGGATTCGAGGTAATCACATACAGCACAATATACTTTGGGAATTTACAATGACATACTAATAAGTAACTGATTACATAACATCACAGTGATCACGCCAGGAAACCAAGAGAGTGAGTCCAGCAATGCCAACTCTAGAGCTTATTCAACTATGTTCAAGCTGAGTATGTGAATGGGGGCTATCGTTTTTGAGCTCACCAGATGGCGCCACGTGCAAGTAAGGTCCTGACATTAATTCTATTTTATACTTTAATGTATGTACAGGCGTCAGCACATCAAGCTACCCGAAACTGACAATTTTTTCCAATCAACCTTGAACTTAAAACTAGCGCGATACAGTTGAAAATCTATTAAAGAAATTTGTCAGATTATAGTAGCTTGATGCGCTGTCATGTATGTCTGTACTACATGTATTACCTGTATTATTATTTTATTACGTATAACAACATGGTTTAACCAAGGAACTTATATACTAACTGGAATGATTACGTGCAACGCAAAGCCGTTCCGAGTGAGAGAACTTCGAGAGTGGATGGCATCTCTTTCTAATAGGGTATCCATATTTTTGTACTTAAATTTGGGACAGTTATTCTGTTCTAACTAGGCAATAGGTTGAATACTTTTTCTTTAAAGGGACAATATCTTCAAGCCACCGTTGCTGAAGATTCTCATTGTTGCGGAATCTGCATGGAAACAGAACAGTATTATTAATATGTTACAGCAAACTACTGCGCGCAACAAGTGTGATCTCCGAACAGTGATTTTTCTCATTTATTAAAAAAAATATAAACTTAACTATTTTGTAATGCTTAAAAGTAATTTATATTGCCATGATTTCCATAACTCGTCATGATTTACAAGCGTGATGTTATGTTAGATTTCCGAATATTAATAAGAATTTCTGTGATTTTTTTCAAATAAATTAATAGTATTTTACTTGACCAAGGAGTTTATTCAGACTTTTTGGATTTGACTCGAGACATTTGTGTCGAATAAAAAAAATCGGTTGAATCGACAGTTGCCGCCAAAATGGAAGGGTTTAAAAATGTAAATATAGAATTCAAATGTTTATTTTCAAGAAGTTACTTTTGCTAATATTAAATAAAAGTAAATGATTAAGTTTTGCTACTGCATTATAAATAACAATGTTTTGTATTTTATACGCATGTGCACAAGATTATAAATACCGATATGGATAATAGAAAAGGCGTATTCTTTACAATATTTTCATAATCCCCGTTTATAAATGTAAAACATTGTCACCCTAGTCGTAATTTGTAAACAAAGTTAAAAGAACGTACCTGAAAAAAGAAATTGCATATCCATCAACCCCTCACACTATTACACCCCTTCAAACAACACGATTTCACCATATTTATAGTGGAAGATTTCACTTAAATACAATAAAAAGCACCTGAGCAAGCAAAAATACGACTGCAACGCAAAAACCGTTTCGGCCATTTTTTTTTTTTTTTTTATCTTTCATGAATTTTGGCATTCATAAAATGTAAGTACCTACTAAAGAATTTAATTTCGCAAGAAATTATTATTTTAATGTATGGTATTTAAATATCAGATAATTCCAGTTACGATTTATGTGCTAGTTTAGCTATCAAGGTGATTTCCGATTGCTATATGAAAAAAAAAAGAAAAAATATTTGTTTATTTTTTGATTACTGGCAATTATTAGACAAGGACACAATCCACTCTCGTCGCTTTCTCGCTCTGAAGTATTCTTCCCCCTTTGGATTAATTAAAGTAATACGAACTTATGACTTTGAGATAAAGTTCATTTTCAAACGGTTTTTTTAATCAAAATTTTGTTCGTACTCATTCCAGTTAGTATATAAGTTCCTTGGGTTTAACCTTCAGATACATACAGGGTGTAAACAGACCCTTCACGAAGCCGTCAACCAAGCATTCTGTACATCAAACTAAGTAACTCTACGCAAAAATTATTGCTGGGAAACGACTTTTTTTTTTTGTGTGAAAAATCACGTTTCACGGTAAAAGTCAATGTTATGCACTCAAATCTTAGTGCTGATGGATGCTTTGAATAGTTAATGGGTCATGGAGTTAATAAAAGTAAAGTTAAAATCTTAAAAAGTGGTTTAAAAAAAAAAAACTTGTGAAAAAATTGGAAGTTTGAACTTCAATATCTCTAGAACCTGTGGTTTCCCAGGTATTGCCTGGAAGAAAAAAAAGGTCCCAATAATGGGCAGAATATGTGGTTTTCGTTTTCGTTAAGGGACCTTTTTTACACCCTTTATTTTCAAAATTGCCCTTAAAATTAGCAAGCATGTTTCTGTTACCGTTAGCCTGTATCATCCCACTGCTAGGTAAAGCCTCTCCCTATGACTTCCAAATTCTTCGATCCAGGGCCAATGTGGACCACTGGTCGTTGGTTTTGTCCAACTCGTCCCGCCATCTCCTGCGAGGTTTTCGGCGTCGCCTTCTGGCTGTGTCAGGCCTCCACATCGTGGTATTTTGGCCTACAGCTCGTCGGCCATGCTTATCGGCTTTTTGAGCAACATCAGAAATTTGTGTTTTGCAGCGTGCGCCGTGTGGTGTTGCGTATATGGTCGGTAAGTTTGACGCCTAGGATACTGCGCTCCATTCCACGTTGGCAAACCTTGAGCTTGGACTTTTGAGTCAAAGACCAAATCTGGGATCCAAATAGGAAGATTTTTTTGACAGCAAGCATGAAACATCTAAAAATTATTCTTCTCCAATTATATCAAATTAGATCCTAACTTGCTACAAATCATAGTTAATCAGGAATGGCTCAATCTTAACCACAATAGTGGATATTAGTTAAAATATATGATAAAAAGCGCTTAACGCACGAACACTAACATGTGACATTTCTGAAGACCTTACTCTACACGAACGCCTCTAGCGGTGAATTCATGGGCAACAGCCCCCATTCCGAAGAAGTGAATCCCGCGTGGGATGCGGGACGAAATTCACTCTCGCCGATCAAGTCAGCCAACTACATAAAATGTAAGGTTGTTGTTGTAATGTTTAAACTGCTGTTAACTGTCACGTGACTTCCTAAAGAGCGTGGGATTCCCCTTAGTGTGGCCAGAGCTTTAATCAGTATAATAAAATAATATCTTTATCAGTGGTCGAAACTCAATAGGCTCGAACTCGAGTGGTGGATCATAAATTTTCGAACTTCTCTCATTAAAGGGGCTTGAGTCCAGGAGCTATTAGCTACCACGTGTCAGCTGTGTCAAAGATACGGGACTCCCAAGTTATGGTGTCTATCTTGAATCGTCTCACTAAATTCTCTATTAGTATGGCGACTTAACTTGATTTTAAGCTTCGCGTCGTTAATTGCGATGATATATTAAACTAATGAATGGCTCGGAGGGGACGTTGACAGTTGGTTTGAATGCCTGTTCAGGCTTATGACTTCTTAAGTGTGAATCCAGATTTAATTATGTTTGACCAACATTGGTAGTATCAATTTCTAAGGTACACACTTTTATTTCCTCTACTTAGTACCCAACTATTTATATGCCAATGAAATACAACGAAAGTAACGAATTTGAACACGAGTGTTTACCCTTTGAACTAAGTTTTCCTGTATAAGAGAAGTATTGAACTGGTGGATAGTAATCTAAAAACATAATAATTTTTTAATGAATCTAGGAAAACCGTAATTATTAATTGAAACTAGTTTTTTTTAGGATAGCCACATTTTTTTCTTTTTAGTTTATTGTTCGATAACGTCATTAAAAATTGAAAAATAGTTGTCATTTGTTAAAATTATTTTTACGTCGCGGTAATTGGTCAACAATACTTATGTCAGTTGATGACATTGCATTTGATTGGCCCGAAAAAATACCATTTGCTTGCACTCTCGCGGATAAAAATGGCCGTAGTGTTGTCTTGACGTGCTTCTGTGGTGTGATTACTTTTTTCGTAAATCTTTACTAGATTTTTTATCAAAGAACTTGTAAGATTTTTTTTCACAAAAGTGTTGACTAGCTGATCGATTAAGTGTGACAATGTCTAATGGTACAAGTCCGAGTGTGCTGAGTTTTCTGAGACAGTATAGGTTCCAGAGGAAACCGAACGGCCCTGCTGGACCCAGCAGTCCAGTGACAGTCACGTCGGCTCCTTCTGGTTCTCGTGAGTAAAAAGGTTCTATTCGTAGGACAAGGTCATAGCGAAGGCAGCACGTGCTTGTGACTTTTCACCACGAGGATTACCACGTTCAGCGACCCATGTTTCCAAAGTTTTATTTCAGTAACGGTTATTTCGCTAAAAAATAATCGTACCTTGACCATGAAAATTTGATAATAAACCTGTATTTAAATGCACCTCTTCATTGCACATTTATCTACATTTTTTTCTTTACCTTCTAACCATTTTTCAGGACTGTAAATAATTGACTAACAAGCTTTTTAAATTGCATTATAAAATACCTTCACGCTATTAAAAAGGGAGCAAGACACCTTCATCTATAATTAAGCCTGATAACATGGATATGAATGAACTTATTCATAACATTGATTTGCCCCTACCTCTCTGAACAACCAGTATTTGGGGTGAATAGGGCATGTCAGGGTCTACAAAGCTAATTTACGAATTTAAAAAATGTAATCTTATATTCAGGCAAAACTTGTGTGGGCAGGATTTGCCATTTTATTGATTGGTATCCAATATGGTTCTCAATATAAGAAAATGTCAGAAGTTCCCTAGAAACAAGCTTTCTACCAAGCCATATGTGTAGCTTTTCAAACAGTGTGGGGTTGTTAGTTTCTATAATAAAACTAATTAAAACAAAAATATAAAATAAAACAGAAAAAATAACTATGAACTTTTCTTTCTCCTTTATACTTCTCAATACATATAGACATCTTGTAGTTGCTATGCTATGCAGTTTTCATTAAAACAATCTTTAGAAAATCATTATTCATCTCCCATGAAATTGCTATTCTAAAAATTTCATTAAAGAATGAGCAACAAGATCTAAACCTTGGATGTATTGGTTTTATTTATTATGGTTTGACCCTTTTGCAAGGACAATTTCTAATGTATAAAATAGGTTATGAACTTTGCTTAACTTAAGCTATAAGCTAGCTTAAGTTAAGATTAATAGCTTATAAACATATTTACATGCTGTTCTTATATTTTATATGTGTGGGTAAAACTTTTTATTGTTATGCAATAAAGAAAGCATAGGTTTCATTGCAATTTCTTTATCAGTTTTCATACTATTAATTGTGATTACCACCTGAGTTAGGTTAGGCCCAGTTGAAACAGATTACTAGTATCAAAAGTTATTTGTGATATTCTGAGTTCAATTAAGTAATATATGGATTGGAAGGGACACCAATGCGAAAACGGTCACCACATATGCAGTATATCATTCTGAGCCTCCCTACATAGAAATTTTTCATCGGTAATTTAAAAAAAAAACAGCTGTTCCATACATTTTGACTGTGTAGGTATTACACTTTTGTAGAAAACAGCTAATTTTTGTAGAAAACAGAAAACAGCTTTTAATAACCAATGAAAAATGTTTATGTGGGGGGTTTTCTGCATGTCATTACTTCCCAGAATTTGATAATAATACAGAGGGTTTTTTTTTTCTAAAAAATCCAACAGGTTCAATTCCTGTTCCTGTAGTTTTAGTTTTCATCAAAATTGGGCTCGAGGCTCTTCTGAGTATTTTTCGTTATTCCTTATAGTTTCGGATTTGGCCATCCACACCCACTAGAAAAATTCACTTGTATATGTACGCCAGGGAAGGTTTTCGAAGGGTAGGTTCAGTATGAAAAAATACTAGGTGCATTGCAATACACGCCAGGTACAGCTGGTTTATAATAAAATATAAGTGGTTCTTGAGTTTTAAGCAGCACTTAGTGAGACATAAGGTTTTATGATAATTATGTAGATAAAAGCAGATGATTTGCTAACCTATTCTTGTATCAACCATTTACTAACCTGCTGTATAATTGACTAACGCTTGGAAATATACAACTAACAAAACCTCATGGTGTTGGTATAACTGCCTAACTTTATCTTCACGCTAATTTTCATTGCAGGCTAAGCAGAATAGAGGAAATAATAACAATAGAATTAATTGCATTACTACCAACCAAAGCCACATTTAGCCGTAAGTGTAGAACAGTTTTAGCAATTAAACATGAGATTTTCATTCTTGTGGGTCTAAAATACATATTGTCATGGCTTCGTTCTACATTGCTACTCACAGATGCAAAACTTATATTTTTTTGTGAAGACTGTAACAAGTTGCAACCAGGCATTGCATATCCCCATGCTGCAGACATGTTCACATCAAAAAACAAGTCCGCCAAAAGAACTATTGACTAAGGGTGCTTACATAAAGAAGCAGTTGTCTTGTACGGTTGGATCAGTACCGATCGGTGCAGGTATTCATTTCTATGTTATCTTATGCGATCACTTATAAAGAAACAGGTTTAAACTTGGTGGTCCCGACTACCTGGAACGAGTCTATATGGGTTCAAGCCTACCCGGTGTAGGTTGTGTGTGTTTACTCAGGAAAATGGATGTGGACAACGAAGTTTTAATAGACTTGGTTTTTGATGAACTTTAAGTCTTTTAGAAATAAATGATAATATGATCCATACTTTTTTCTTCTCCTATTAATATTAGACACACTAACTGTTTTTTTCTTTCTACATTTAAAATAAACATTTTCCAATAGTAAAAATCGTCATCCGGGACATGGACATGATGGTCAATACAGACAGATTTACCTGTTTCTATATGTAAGTTAACCCTGCACCAGTCAGTACTGACCCGCACAGATTTGTCTGTACCGGAAACCTGATTCTTTATGTAAGCACCCTAAGATTTAAGGAATGGGCAATGCCAATTCTTGGATTACAAGAAATGTTGCAACTTGTGCAAGATACATTCCATGTTAAGTTACCTTAATCAGCACGAAATGTTTTATTTGTATTCTGCAAATAACCTTTGCATATTTCCAATATTTCTAACTTGGCATGTTTTGTTTTCTTTCTAGATATAAATCAGAACAACAAAATTAGGATGGCAGCACCAAATACCGTAGTAGTTAGTAGGAACCACGGACCAGTAGTATACAAACGAATACGGGTGCAAAGCTCAGATTCTGATGATGCACCCACTCCTGCTAAGAAGCCAGCCGTTACTGTGGAACTCACTACTGCTGTCAAAGAGAGAAGATTGAGAAACATGATAGATATGTTTCCTGATATACCTCCAATAGTAAGTAGTTTTGGATAAGATTTAATATGATGGATGACTTTATGATGAGGATGCATGAAAACAAAATTTCACGTTTTTGTCGTTGGGTATTTTGCAATCGCTCTGATTCTGGCTCGGCGCTAAAAACATGTTTTCATTCACACAATTTAACATGGAATTCTTTTGCTCTTGCTGACTGACGCGACGTTTGATAAATCGATCAAAAGCTCTGGGTGTTGAGACAAATGCCTGAAAAGTACGGCCAGTTTCGCACAAATGAGTCTCTTTGACAGCTCATTCAAGTCTGTTTCCATTTTCCGCAGTCCATAAAAAACGTACTAGTAAAACACAGCTGGAATGAGGAAAATTCTAGAGATGAGCTAAGCGAGCAAAGCTCAGTGAAGAAGCCAGCCACTTCTGAATTGACCACCGAAGTCAGAGAGAGAAGATTTAAAAATATGCTAAATATGTTCCCTGAAATATCTCCGCTGGTAAGTATTTTCAGATATAGTTTAGGGGAGTGACCAAACATATCGACGTGGGATCTAAATAAAAGCGAAAAAGACATCATTGCCTCGTAAGACATCATTGCCTCGTATTGGTTTGGACTAAGTGACTCGACACGACACCACATCAGACTTTTACTGTTGTTGCATGGACTTAAAGCTCTTATTTTAGTTGTACACTGTTGTTGACAAAAATATATCGACAGTACCGGCTTACTGATGTTTCATAAATCGATGCTACCTTCAACCAAAGCCCTAACAGCTACGTTATGCTGCCAGTTTCCCACAAATCGTGTCTGCCAAAACTTTATCAGCAACATTTTGACAGCCCATTCATGTGTCCTTTCTTCCCCAGTTCATAAAAAACACACTGGTCAAACACAACTGGAATGAGGAACGGTCCAGAGACGAGCTGCTGATGCATGATCCTGAGACCAACGACAAAAGCTCCACATCAACATTCTTCGGTTCCAAGCCTGGTGGATCAGGTTCACAGAGTATACAACGACCGTACACCAACATGGGTATAGTCAGAGTGACCAGTGGGCCTAAGACGACTGTGATGGTGAGGAAACCATTGGAGGCGAAGGGAGGGAGGACGAGAAGAGGCAGTAGTGGCAGTGAGGATGACGACTATGGTGTCAGAAAAGGGAAAGATGATAGAGTTTATGACAGGTATGTTTGTCAATGTTATACAAGGAAATTATAATTGCCATACACATAATAAGGCCTGCAGTTGGTCCATAACCAGTTCAATATACTATACTTAAAAGAATATTAAAGGGCCTGCCCAAAAATAAGTGTTTCGGGTAGCCCTGGATATCTATTATTGGCCTATCATGTTCAATTTCCCGTTATAAGCAGATCTTCATAAGTATTTTTGTAATCAACTGAAGAGTTGAGAGCATCATTGGTAAATGTCAAGAACTCGGGGAAAGATCCTCTGCTCATAAATATTTTTTCGTTACACTTTACGAAACAACGAAAGTCGCCGTTGTACTCAGTTGTTGTTTTCGTATTGTTTGTACATAAATAATAAAATAAATATTACACACACGACACGACAAATTGGACTTGCTGTACGACTTGAACTGAAGTAATGTTTTAGGTGTGCGGTTGACCCTAAACACCATAGCGACTTTTATTTCACTCAAGGTCAATACAGCACCTTTTCATACGAAAATAAAGCTTAGTACAAGTTCAATGTCCACATCTGTGTCTTCTTCCTCGTGTCGTATCGATGTTCCTTCCATACTACACGGTTTGGGACCAGTAGGTGGCCACGTTTATTGCAGCGGCAGAGGCGCTATTCAGGTCGTCAAGGGACACCTGGGACATTCCCAGCAGGTGGGGCATAGTTTGACCAGGAGCGCCGCACTCGCACTCGGTGTTGGAGGAACCAATAATACTCCATTTTGCCAGAGTATGTTTGCATCGGCCTACTTGGGTACGCAATTGATTCAAAGCTTTCCAAATAGGCCACAGTAGTTCACTGCCGGGAGCCAGGTTTTCCTTGGGGTTTAAGAGGACACACATGGACATCTGTGTGAGACGCTGGATGACAGCCGCACGTATTGTACATTAAACTTTGTTCAATGCTCTTCCCCAGTGAGGACTCGGACAACGAGGTCACAGATGACCTGATAGGCGACAAGAAGAAAGTGTTCGAGTTCCTCAACACTAGCAATATTAACGAACTGTCGCTGCTCAGCGGCTGCTCCCAGAAGAAGGCAGAGGCTATCATGTCGCTGAGGCCTTTCAAGGGCTGGTTAGATATGGTAAGCGAGGTTCACAAGTATTTTGTCTGTTTGGTGTTTTCGTTTAATTTTGAATAAAACATTTATTCCAGGTTTTTCTGTCGAAATGAATGCTTTAACTGAGTGAACCGCGTCAGTCAAACACAGAAAAAAGACTTTGTTTTAATTTATCGACTATCCCTTTTGGAGGCACATATCAATGCACCTTTGTATTGCTGTATCATCACTTCCCTAATAATTATTCTCAATAAGCTCAATAATTTAAGTTACTTTTTACTCTACAGGTAGAAAAATTCAACAGCAACAAGATGCTTAGTACAGAGCTTTTAAACTCAACACAAGAGCTACTGACAACCAGAAACAACATTCAGCGACTGATGAAAAAGTGCGTCGGTCTGGCCACACAGTTGGAGTCTGCCGTAGCAGCAGGCGCGGGCAGACTAAAACAACCCACTACATTGCATGAGAGGTAATACAGGGTGTAAACGGACCCTTCACAAAGCCGTCAACCAAGCAGTCTGTACATCAAACTAAGTAACTTTTCGCAAAAATTATTGCTGGGAAACGACTTTTTTTTGGGGTGAAAAATCACGTTTTACCGTAGGACTCAATGTAACGCACGTAAAACATGGTGCTGATGAATGGATTGAATAGTTGAATACGGGGGTCGTGGAAGTGTTTAAAGTAAAAATCTTGCATTAAAAACATGTTATTAAAAAAAATAACTTCTGAAAGGTTCGAACTTTGACCCCTAATATCTCCGTAATTAGAAGGTTCTCAAAATTGTCGCAATGCCGGGTAGAACAAGTGCCTTTCGGCTTCGTTAAGAATCTTGTTACAACCTTAATAATATTTTTCTTAGCATAATATTGGCATGAAATTGTCAATCTTTTACTATGGGCACAGATCTATGGTTGTGCGGCCCATTCTTACTGTGGTGGTTCAATAATTATTATTTGCCATCGGTTTGCCACAGCCAATATCACTAATTACGTTAAAACCTCTTTTCAGCCTAACCCTCGCCCCATACCAGATAGTAGGGCTGAACTGGCTAGCCGTCCTGCACAAGCAAGGTGTCTCCGGTATCTTGGCTGATGAGATGGGGCTCGGCAAGACGGTGCAGGTCATCGCGTTCTTGGCACATCTGAAGGAGACTGGGCAAGCGAGAGGAACACATTTGATAGTTGTGCCTGCTTCTACTCTGGGTGAGTTTGAATGGATGCTTATGTATTAATAAGACAATTTCAAAATTATCTAAAAGCCTGTTAATTTTTTGCATTAAACCGTGCATGTGATATTCCTACTATGGCACTTGTGGCACCCCGACTCGGACAGGTTAGGTTCGAAGGGGATGGCGAACGCGAGCGAACTAAGACCCCGTCATCCACTTCGTGTTAGACTACTTTAAACCCTGCAGACAGAAATAGGAGCCCCGCGCAACGGGGTTACGTCGACTCGGCCTATCAACAAATATTGATGTTAACCATGAACCTAGAACTTTAGGGTGAATTTAAATACTAAGAGTTAGTTTTTTTTACCTCATTGTGTTGTAATTATCTAATAATTAGATTATTATGACAAAATAGAACAGAAAGAAAAAAATTGCTTTTATGAGTCAGCACCCTAGCCATAAGTGAGCCCGCTTGTCAATAAATTATATAAAATCTATTGAAAAAAGTCTTCCTCCACCTAGCTGTGTATAGAAATATGTGTGTGACTTTCATTGTCCTGACTTCTTATAATCCTATCTGGTTCGTTATCGTAAGCCACGAGGAGCTCGTGGCTAAAAAATAACAGCCGCTCGGGTCGATCTTTAGGTTAAGCCGTGCTTGCCTATGTTGATCTGTGGATGGCTGACCACCCATTGCATAACAAATTTCACCCGTGCGTCACAAAGCACGCAAAGCCGTTGGTCCCGGCTATCTTTTGTAGATCTTTGACAGTCGTTACAGGTAGTCAGTGGCCCAAAACTCTGACAATCAGTCTTACCAAGGGGTATCATATTACCCAGTACTAACTGGGTTGTGGAGGTCAGATAGGCAGGCGCTCCATGTAAAATACTGGTATTCAGCTGCATCCGGTTAGACTGGAAGCCGACCCCAACAAAGTTGGGAAAAGGCTAGGCAGATGGTGATGATCTGTGTACCATGTACTCTTCATACAATACGAGAGTGATGTTATTTTATGTGTTGGTCTTCATATCACTTTTATTTTCCAGATAACTGGAGCAGCGAGTTAGCCCGCTGGTGTCCGGCGCTCAACGTCAGCAAATACTACGGACACCCGGAGGACCGTCGCCAGCTACGAATACAGTACGCCAGGGGCTTGGAAAATATTGACGTCGTGCTTACCACGTGAGTGTGTGTCACTACCTTAAGTTATAATGAACTTTTTCCAAAACCTGGATGTGTTTTACAGGGTGACTGGTAATAGTGACCGATACTTAAACACGTGATTGTGCTCTTGATAACAAACAACTTTTCCAAAGAAACATTCTTTTTATACTCATTCGCTTTAATAACAAAAACACAACAGCCATAAGAAATTCGCGCGCGCGCTCCTGTGACCTATCAGCTGTTAGACGCGTGACGCCGTTCTGTCTCAATACTTAGGTACCGTGTTACAGTGGGTAGGTAGAGCACCCGCGCGGCTCGCTCGCTTGCTCCGTAAGCGGCGCATGCGCCACAGGCCGGCCGCCACGTGTCATTATGCCGTGTTATTGAGATTAAAGTGAATGAGTATTAATTTAAAAAAATGTTGTTTTGGGAAAGTTGTTTGTTATCATGAGTACAATCACGTGTTTAAGTATCATTCACTAATTACCAGTCATCTTATATTAACGGCTTGCTTATTGACTATTATAGGATTTAAACTTACCCAAAGGTTTCTAGTTCAATTGAGTGGACTGCGTTTCCACCAGAGATGTGCAAGGATTTACGTAAAACTAGCCAATCGCATAGCTAGCTAAGCTAAGCTCTAATTATTATAAACTAGCTGTAGTCCGCGAACTTCGTCCACGTAAAATTATCATCAAAATATTACTTGGGATATCCGATTTTGTTAACAATTTCCTGGGTTTTATTTTTTTTGCATGGAGACCTAATCTTTTTTCTAAAATGAAAGCAGCCTAAGTTACTCCTTATAACGTCAGCTATCTGCCAGTAAAAGTTCCGTCAAAATCGATCCAGCCGTTTAATTGCCGGAGATTAACCGGAACAAACAGACAGACAGAAAAAAAATATATTTATGTTATAGGTACCGCATTTACTTTCATATTATTATGTATTCAGTAAAAACCTGAAGTTTGAAGATACAAACAGACACTTTAATTTTATTCATTTGTATAGATAGCGAAACGATTGATTTCTCTCGCTATGCATCCTCGCACACCTCTGGTGGAAACAGCCTTAATATTGTGGTATAGAATGATGACTGAAATGATTGCAAATGAAACCAATATTCATCATTTAACTCTTCCAGCTACACAATGGTGAACAGTTGTCCGGAAGAGCGCAAGATGTTCCGCATCACGCCGATGCACTACGTCATCTACGACGAGGCGCACATGCTCAAGAACATGTCCACGCAGAGATACGACAACCTGCTCAAGATTAAGGTATTGCCTTTTTGCTTATCAAACCTCAACTAATGAGACAAAATTAATTAGGTATCTACTACTCATGGGTCATTAGGAGTCAACTGCTGGCGCTGGATATGAGCTTCTCCTCTAAACATGTAGTACAAGTCTAAAAACCCCTTCAGGCCATTGATCCGCAAAGGGCCGGTTCTCACCAAAGCGGATATGAGCGGAGTTGAAAGGAGACTTGTAAGATTCCTCTCCTATCCCTCTGCGCTCTGCTCATCAGCCTTTTCCCAACTATTTTGATCAGCTTCCAGTCTAACCGGATGCAGCTGAATACCAGTATTTTACATGGAGCGACTGCCTATCTGACCTCCAAAACCCTGTTAGTACTGGGTAATATGATACCCCTTGGTAAGACTGATTGTCAGACATCCGGGCGACTGACTACCTGTAGCGACTGTCAAAGATCTACAATTGACAGCCGGGACCAACGGCTTAACGTGATTTCCGAGGCAATAGGCATGGAGGAAAATCGGTATGTAATGGGTGGTCACCCATCCACGGACCAACCCAGTTGAACCCAGGCAAGTGCTGTTTAACCTGAAGATCGATCCGAGCAGCTGTTATTATTTAGCCACGAGCTCCTCCTCGCTCCGCTCATCATGGCAAATTGAAATTGGTCTGGAAACGTTTACGAAACACGAAATCATCCTTATTCTTTAAGCAATAAAGTAAATTTTCTCTTCCAGTCCAAACACCGACTCCTGCTAACGGGTACACCTCTTCAAAACAATCTATTGGAGCTGATGTCGCTGCTGTGCTTCGTGATGCCGCATATGTTCTCCGGCAAGACGGACGACCTCAAGAGCTTGTTCCAGAAGAATTCCGTAAGTTACAGTTTACATAACATAATTATACAAGATAGGTGTGTGATACATCTACATTTTAACAGGGCATAAACATAGCCAACCGCCAGTTTCTTTTTTTTTAATTAATTGGCCTTGGAAGGATAGTGGTATACCACTATCTTTGATAGCTAGCTAGATAAAAAATACTTATTTTTAAATGCACATCAAAAACTTATCACCCCTCAATTTATTTACATTGATTATTTTCATATCAAATATACAAGGGCGTACAAACGTAATACTCACTCAAAATAACTATTTTTGCAACATGTTTTCATCGTAAAAAAGGCATTGCAGCAAGGACAATATAACATACAGTAAGAGCGAGCGAAGTGAACTCGGGACTTTTGGCACCCTGACTCGGACTGGTTAGATCAACTTCGTGTTAGTTTACTTTAAACCCTGCAGATAGAAATAGGAGTCGTCGATTCGGCCTATCAACAAAATAATATTGATGTTTACCATAAACCTAGAACTTTAGGTGAATTTAAATACTAAAAAGAGTCTATTCTACCCAAAAAAATAATCCTACGGTTGTTTTTTTATCTCATTGTGTTGTAATTAGCGAATAATTAGATTATTATGACAAAATAGAACAAATAAAAAAATAGAAACTTTGTTTTAATAAAATGAATTACAAAGTTATTTTGCGCTTGTTATTATTAGATATGCGTTCATAAAAAAGCTCCGCTTTTCAATTAATAGTGATGCGTCACGAACTCAATTGTTGCTAAAATAATAATATTTTGAGGTAACTATTTTGCTTTGCAATCAGTATTTTTGATGAGGATTGGAAGGTTTTTTATATAAAAAAGTAAGATTTTTTGATTTACAGTTAAATACTAGCCGCTAAAAAATGGTGCGGCTAACGATGATCACTCGAAATTAGAAGACTCCAGTGCTATAGCCATCAAGAAACTCCACTCCTCAGGCTCCAAGCTTACCAACATACCTTATCATTCAATATCACCATCACCTGCTCACTCATCATCCATTATTCTTTCCAGAAATCCAAAATAACGACAAAAGTGGAAGGTAACAAAGAAGACGACGAGCTCCCCTTCGAACAGAGTCAGATAACGCAAGCGAAGCGCATCATGAAGCCATTCCTGCTACGTCGGCTGAAGAGGGACGTCCTACAGGACCTGCCGAAGAAGACCAACCATAGGGAGCTGTGCAACATGTCGGAGAGACAGGATATACTGTATAAGAATCTTATTGCCAGCTTCTCGGCTAAGGATGGTTCGGTTAGTAGGAGCATTGTTTATGATTGAAAATTTTTGGCGCGTAACTGACAGCGAGAAGAAGGGTCGAATCTCATTAGGCTGTCAACGTCGTTCGAAAAATGTTCATTTAATTGACCAGTGAAATGATCAGCGTCTGAGGCAGGGACATAACCCTAGATATGGCCAATTACAAGTGATTATTTATTTATACTTAGTTGTGACACGGTACCCTTGTCCCAGTCTACCTTCAGCTAGTTTGGATCAATCCTTCATGTAGGCGTCAAATTTGTCCCACCTCGCTTGGCTCTTTCACGGTAGCACTGGACGGTATCCTGGACCAACATTGTGGAGTGATGCTTGTTGCTCCGGTGTAAAAAGTTTATAATTCTCGTTCCAGATCCGCGCGACGACAGAACAGAGCGGCATGGCGATGATGATGGACATGCGCAAGCTGGCCAACCACCCGCTGCTGCTGCGCTACCACTACGAGGACGCGCGCGTGCGCCAGCTGGCCGCGCGCCTCGCCAGGGACCCCGGCTACAAGGAGAACAACGAGCAGTACGCCTGGGAGGACCTCATGTGCTTGTCCGACTTCCAGATACATCAGCTCACTTTGAATCATACTGTGAGTTATACTTCCTCATCATCTGTCAAGCCTTTTCTAAAGTATGTTGGGGTCGGCTTCCAGGGTAACTGGATGCAGCTGAATACCAATATTTTAGAAGGAGCAACTGCCTATCTGACAAAAATTAAGGAAATGTAATGTATGTGTAAGAATCTGTAATGGCTGTTATGATACGATTCAACTGAAAATAAATACATAAAGACCACTTTTCTGTTTTCTGCTTCGAGTTGATTCCCACGACGTTTGCTAGGTCGTTGATCCATGTCGTAAGGGCCTATTTACTCTACTCCTTCCAGCATATCATACATACTTCGAACTTATCTAATGTGCCTAAAGGAGCTCCCTAACCCTCCATTCGCCTGTAATATAACAATCCAAGATTCGAAACTTATGCTCTTACTTACGGGATATCTTCCGTGATTATTCATTAGATGACAGTATTCGTTTTAAACCGTGAAAGCTTAAAACAGTGATCTAAGACTCGATTTTGAACAGAAATAAGTGATTGTTACAAATGGCATCTGCTCTGGTTACACACTATATAATGCTTGGTCCTCCTCACTCACTGATGTAATGCTTATATCTGAATGTTACATTACAGGCAAATGCTTTCAGTGAGGGAGTGCCTCATAGTCCACATCCCTTTCCACATTAAAACGTATTCTCATTTATTTTTCCAGAGTATCCGCTCCTTCGGCCTTCCCGAACACCTGATCCTAGACTCTGGCAAGTTCCAGAAGTTAGACGAGATGCTCCCTCGGCTTAAGGAGGGCGGGCACCGCGTGCTGATCTTCAGTCAGTTCACCATGATGCTGGACATCCTGGAGCCCTACCTCACCATCCGCCGGTACCGGTATATCAGGCTGGATGGCAGCACCAATGTTACTGATAGGTATGTATTATAAGGATTGGAATGAAGCCGATTGTTAGTAGCTCAAAAAATACCAAAAAGTGGAATGAAGTTTATAGCGGTCGGATTTTGATGTTTTATTTTTGTTGAGTTCCCAAAGGTGAGGAGAACAAAGTTATAAAAAAATCCCATGAATTCACGAACAATGAATCAAATAAGTGGTCAATGACCACAAACAGGTCGAAAGTTATGCAACGGAGAAGAGAGAGGGAGGAGATTCCAACAATGCAATAATATCTAGGCATATTTTGTGAAAACAACCATAATTCCTTGTTTCCAAAACCAATTATAACTAACATGGATTTGACTTGAGATTCACTGATCAAATCAGAAACGAAGGTCCATCTTCAAGTCTAACTTTTCCTAAACATGTTTTATTTTGCCTATAACTTAACTCTATTCACGTAACATTCCAGACAAGACCTAATAGACCAGTACAACAACTCGGACATCTTCGTGTTCCTGCTGTCCACGAAGGCGGGCGGGCTCGGCATCAACCTCACTGCTGCAGACACCGTCATCATACACGACATCGACTTCAATCCCTACAATGATAAACAGGCTGAGGACAGGTGAGTAGCGTAACATCACGCGTGTACTCCCTGAGGGATAGGCAGAGATGTATTGTATAGTTAAGCACACTATTTGGTATACAGACAGTTAATAAATACTTACAGTCACAAGTATTTATTAGCTGTCTGTATACCACGCATGTATATCACGCGTGCATTAGAAGATTAAAAACCGGCCAAGATCGAGCCCTCTTTAATTTTTAGTTTATTTTTATTATTTTTCGTTATAACGGCAACAGAAATGCTTATTCTGTGAAAATTTCAACTACAGCCCGCTGTCAGACGGACGGGCGGACAGCGGAGGCTTAGTAATAGGGTGGTTGGTTATCCTTCGGGTACAGAACCCTAAAAACTACGTTTTGATTGTTGGATCGGGGTCGATTTTACCCCCAAATGTTTCCTAATTTCAGACTTAAGGTCAGGGTGGTATATTCCCTCTATGGGGCATAACCGTCTAAAGCCTGTTTTTTAATCCCTGAGACTAAATTGACAAGTGAAAATGTCAAAACTGACATAAATCCTATTGAAATCTATGTCAGTTTGCCATTTTCACTTGTCAATTTAGTCTCAGGGATTAAAAAACAGACTTTAGACGGTTATGCCCCATAGACGGAATAATGTCCGTAAGGATTGAGGAGCCACTTTTCGTATCTTAATGAAATTAATATTCTTATTTAGTAGTAAGTTTAAAAATATTGTAGGATCAATCCTCGAATTTGTAGTATAATAGTTCAATAGTTACATGAACATAAAGGTGGCTCCTCAATCCAAATGTTTGGATTGAGGAGCCACGTGGAACACGGAACTTCATGGATGAATACTTATCATAATTTGGTATCATTTTGTAGCATTTGAGATTAGTTAATGGACAAAATCTGAGCTCTGTAGTATTAAAATTTAAAAAGTTACCGTACATTATATGTGGCTCCTCAGACCATACATATGACTCGTCATTTTTCCAAGAAGCAGTTGTTCAATTAAAGCGCAATTTCATCATCATTTAGAAGTAAGTTTATTAGTTTTGTAGGACAAGAAACAGCCATTAAAAATGAGGGAATTGGGAGATATGGAACATTTTAACTGGCTCCTCAATCCTGACGTTCCTGTATTGAGAAGATACTCGAGTTACCTCAGATCACAACGGAATAAAAAAAACAAAGACACTAACATTTAGTATAAATGTCTACTTAATATTTATGCACAGATCAACATTGTATGTATTCGATATCCGAAAAACAAATAACTTTTCGATATTCCTTAAGACTTTGCTATTAAGGGTGACCATGTTATAGGAATGAAACCAGGATAACTAGATTTTGATATATTTTTTTAATAAATCTACAAAACTCAAACTCAAAGCATTTATTTCAAATAGACCCGTGACAGGCACTTTTGCATAGTCAAAAATAAGTTACTTACAGTCACAAGTATTTATTAGCTGTCTGTATACCACGCATGTATATCACGCGTGCATTAGAAGATTAAAAACCGGCCAAGATCGAGCCCTCTTTAATTTTTAGTTTATTTTTATTATTTTTCGTTATAACGGCAACAGAAATGCTTATTCTGTGAAAATTTCAACTACAGCCCGCTGTCAGACGGACGGGCGGACAGCGGAGGCTTAGTAATAGGGTGGTTGGTTATCCTTCGGGTACAGAACCCTAAAAACTACGTTTTGATTGTTGGATCGGGGTCGATTTTACCCCCAAATGTTTCCTAATTTCAGACTTAAGGTCAGGGTGGTATATTCCCTCTATGGGGCATAACCGTCTAAAGCCTGTTTTTTAATCCCTGAGACTAAATTGACAAGTGAAAATGTCAAAACTGACATAAATCCTATTGAAATCTATGTCAGTTTCAAAACTGACATAAATCCTATTGAAATCTATGTCAGTTTGCCATTTTCACTTGTCAATTTAGTCTCAGGGATTAAAAAACAGACTTTAGACGGTTATGCCCCATAGACGGAATAATGTCCGTAAGGATTGAGGAGCCACTTTTCGTATCTTAATGAAATTAATATTCTTATTTAGTAGTAAGTTTAAAAATATTGTAGGATCAATCCTCGAATTTGTAGTATAATAGTTCAATAGTTACATGAACATAAAGGTGGCTCCTCAATCCAAATGTTTGGATTGAGGAGCCACGTGGAACACGGAACTTCATGGATGAATACTTATCATAATTTGGTATCATTTTGTAGCATTTGAGATTAGTTAATGGACAAAATCTGAGCTCTGTAGTATTAAAATTTAAAAAGTTACCGTACATTATATGTGGCTCCTCAGACCATACATATGACTCGTCATTTTTCCAAGAAGCAGTTGTTCAATTAAAGCGCAATTTCATCATCATTTAGAAGTAAGTTTATTAGTTTTGTAGGACAAGAAACAGCCATTAAAAATGAGGGAATTGGGAGATATGGAACATTTTAACTGGCTCCTCAATCCTGACGTTCCTGTATTGAGAAGATACTCGAGTTACCTCAGATCACAACGGAATAAAAAAAACAAAGACACTAACATTTAGTATAAATGTCTACTTAATATTTATGCACAGATCAACATTGTATGTATTCGATATCCGAAAAACAAATAACTTTTCGATATTCCTTAAGACTTTGCTATTAAGGGTGACCATGTTATAGGAATGAAACCAGGATAACTAGATTTTGATATATTTTTTTAATAAATCTACAAAACTCAAACTCAAAGCATTTATTTCAAATAGACCCGTGACAGGCACTTTTGCATAGTCAAAAATAAGTTACTTACAGTCCTGCCACAGGCATAATAACTGTGAATGGACTGTAGTTGCCCATTCGAAAATAGTAGATCTCATGGAGAAGAATGGGCAAGAAACTCCATGGACACTCTTTTCAAATCAAGTTATATATATTACATAGGTAGTCTCGGGTACAATATTGTTGCTTCTATATGTGAGCACAATGTAGAGATAGGAAAATAAAACAAAACCACAGTTAAAATCATAAAGATTAGGATAAGCCCAACTACCCATAATAGAAAGTCTACATGGTACTCACACTTACAAAAACTCAAATAATGCTTCTAATTTATATAAAACAATGGTACCTAAGTTCCCAAACGAAAAAAAAAAGAAATGATGAAATAACTAAAGGGGGAACATCTCTTCCAATTATTAAAATCTTAGTATGTGAGCCCAAGTGGCAGTGGAGCAGGATCAGCATTGAGCCAAGCATTCCTATCTACGATATAGTCTTCCAACTTATAATATGCTCGCTTACATAGTGTTCGTTTTACGCATATTTTAAATTTCTTCTTATTAAGTTGTAGAATGTCAAGTGGTATTTTATTGTAACATTTTACACAGTACCCCATAAAAGAAGTGCGTACTTTTGACAATCTGAAACGTGGCTGATCTAATTTGTCCTTATTTCTAGTATTAATATTATGCCTGTCGCTTATTTTACTAAAAATATGTAGGTACCATGTTTTTCCAAACAAACAATGTTTTCATAAATATATTGACAAGGTACCGTCATGATGTTAATCTGTTTAAACAATTCTCTTAGAGCCTCGCGTCTGCGTAGGTTATAGATGGCTCTTACAGCCCTCTTTTGCAGAATAAATATGCAGTCAATATCTGTAGCCCGTCCCCACAGCAGAATACCGTAAGACATGATGCTATGGAAGTAACTAAAATAGACCAGTCTCGCGGTATCCACGTCTGTTAATTGCCGGATTTTACGGACAGCATAAGCGAAATCGGAATACAGGTATGTACAGAGATTCTTCATATGTTTAAGGTAGGTACTTACTAATCATTTTCGACATAAGTTACAGTATGAATCAAAATTGGTTGGTCGGTGCTTTTATGAATTTTACCATGACAGTCATAGTCGTCGTAACAAAACATCTCGTCCTTTATTGGGTAGTGACATTTATAGTGGCCCATGCCAACGTCACTAATTGGAGGGATAAATTCTATAACGCCTATTAATGTATATGATCTATTTGAAATCATTATAGATTGTGGTACCTCGTTTACTGGAATTTTTTTACAAACATTTACTTCCAATGATACTGTGTTTGACAAATTATATTTGCACACTGTTTGCTGGTTACAAGATGTACAAATGTTTTTTTCTTCTGCAATACAAATAGCATCTTCTAAACTTTGGATTCCGAAAACAGAAATTATATTAAGGTTTAAAGGCAAAAATGCGATCTGCCTAGATATTGGAGTAAATTGGCATGAATAATTAGTACACTTTTTACTGAACATTGCACTAAAACAATACTTCAAAGCTGTATGTTCAAAAATGAAGGACACGTTACAAGCAAATTCACAGTGCCTTTCTCTTATATCAAAATACGAAACGCCGATTTCGGCTCTCATTTTGTCTATATCACAGTCATTAGCAACAGAATCTGTTAAGAGTTTAATATACTGAGGAATTAAATCCTCAGAGTATGTGCTTAATTTTTCTTGAAAATTTCTGCTTTGAATATATGCTATACTGAAGAAATGCATGACTGAATCAAAGCAACACGTGTTTTTCAAATCCACTTTAATATTTTTGCCGACGGGTACAGCATCGCATAGATTGCCATTTTTAACAAATTTTATTTTTATTTTGGTGGACGTTACATTAGTGTCGGCTTCACCCCTCCAATTTTCGACGAACGAAGGACGATCAGAAAATATTGATTCAGCGGCAAATGACCGATTAATTTTCTTTGATTTCAAAGACTTTGATAATTTTGTTTTTTTCACCTGCTTTTGAGATTTTGTAAGTGATTGTTTCCTTTTTCGAGAGCGTTTAGCTTCTTTATTCTGTATATTATCATTGACAAGATCAGTTGTAGCTAGTGCAATTTCCGTATTCAAGTAATTATAATGTATTTTTATAAATTCATCGATTCGATACTTTTTTAATTTTGTTTTGAAGAGTAATTGTTTTAAAGTTTTGAAGTAGCTCTCAATTCCTGACGATGATGGAGCAGTATTATCAATTTTAAAAAATGGGCATAGCAGATTTGACCATAATGGAAGTTTCCCAAGAATTCTTCTGAAATCAGATACAAATGGTGGATAAAAATATAAATTTTTATTTGTAACTTTAATTTCCTTTGATTGTTTTTGCAACTGAGCTACTTTATCATCCAACCAAACAAAAAAATCGAGATCCGCAGTGGGATATTCTTCAGTTTCGTCTATTAATTTATCGTCATCCATAGTGCTGAGTTCCGCCATGTGATCTAACTCAATATTTTTCAATCGCCCCAAAAGTCTGCTTAAGGCGGCTTGACAAGCGGAACTTGCTGTAGTCAAATCATCGTCGTGTTGACAAAGACAAACCTTAATCATATCCAAGATGACTTCTTTTGCGGTTTTAAAATCTTCACACTGTTTTAAAAACATAATGCAGCGAATATAAAAATATTTTATGCGTGGATCTACATTATTAAAACATTTTAGGTTGTGCAAAGTTTTTATGAAATGACTAGAGTCCAGTCTGATAAAAGTAGAGGGGACGCCTGTAGCCTGTCCTTCTAAAATTGAAAATAAATTTTTTATGTACTCTTTTGCACTGCTGAACACCGTAAAAGCTTCAGTACTAGCTGCAATCAGGGCTGAAGAATCGTCAGAAATAATTTCGTGAGGTGATATGTGAATTGAACTTTTCCATTGATTTAGCCAATTTAATATAGATTGCTTGCCGTGTGCATCAGTGACCATTTGTAGTACGGGCACAGATTTTAATTTAAGATTTGCTGTTATAAGACCTGCATATAGAAATAGTCTTTTGGTGATCTTTGTTCCATCGGGGAGGCGCATAGTTTCAAAAAATGAGCCAGTAGCATCAATCGTAAGGGTAACTCTTTCAAATTTCCGTAGATATTGATTATAATAATTAATTTGTTCTTCGCTCCAATAATAAACAAAAAAGTCAGGGTGTACACTAAGAGAGCGGATTACATTTTTATGTGTACTTTTCGCCATAGCCAATAAAGATATAATCGGATTAGGATCAAGCCACTGTCCTCTCCGGGCCTCAGATTTTATTTGACGTACAGCGGAAAGAGAAGGTAATGCTGGTATACTTGTAACCTCATTTTCATCTTTTTTATCACCTATGATCTTTGCCGCTAACTCATTATGAACGACTATTGCAGGTTCGTTCTTTAATATTTTTGCTAATAGTTGTCTTTTATACGGTGTTAATTTAAATTTCTTTTTTGGGTTGTGTATAATAGTTCTATCTATATTTGTAATATTACAGAAAATTGTGTGAATTTTGTCTGTAGTTTCATAACTTTTTATCTGAACGTATGCCGTACATTGGGAACAATTTCCTTTCACAATGATTTTATTTTCAACAACTTTTTCGCGCCTTAAAGTCCAAGTGCAAGGTAGCTTTGTATATTTATAAAGGTTTTCCTTTAACAAATGACTCCATTTGAACTTTGGCATTGTTCTGTATTTCTTATAGGTGTTAGTGCCTGATCTTTTCTGATATGCATATAGGGGCTGAATTTTTTTCCAATCATATAAGTCCATTTCATACGAAAATATTTTTGTTTCTTTTTGTTTACTTTTCTCTAAATAAAAATCATTATCTTCAAATAATGTGTTTGATACACAACTGCTGCTACTACTAAAACTTCCAATAGTATGTTTTTCACTAGTTTGTTTCACAAGGAGTGTAACATCATTATGAAAAAAAATATGACGTTTGCGTTTCAATGATAAAAACAAGGCTAATGGGGACATTTTAAAATTAAGTTCTTTAGAGATGGTTGAGAAAATCGGGTCATTACTTTTAATATTAGGATTTTGTAGTATCTCAGCATATTTAGTAAAAACTTGTTTTTGATCTTCAAGATCTACAATCAATTTGCGACCTTTCGGCATAGTGGTTCTGAAACAACAGCATTCGTAACATTACTTATACCACTATTTATAAAGATAACACATAATACTTATTCGATACAAATATAGGTACTTACATTGCATAATTATGATGTGATTAATAATAATATAGTTCAGTAGTAGAACTGTAATGTACATCTATTATTATAGACGTCTGTCAATAAACTTCTGAAGAAATAAAAGAAGTAGGTGGTAGGAAAATAGTTTTGTCATCATTATTAGCAAACTATAACTTATGAAAATGAAAACTATTTTTTTTTAATATTTTTAAATTTAGAACACAAATAATGTTAATTTGTTCATAAAAAATATATATTTCTTTTTATTAATAATCATGTTTATCTATGAAATTCAATTTTAAACTTTATGCTTTAAAGTATAAAGTTGATAATCTATTGAACATTACGTTGCGTTTTCGTTCGTTCCGGTCACTAACGCTTAGTTGTCTTTAATAGATTTTCAACTTTATGCTCTTAAGTATAAAGTTGAAAATCTAAGTTCCAGTTTTCGAGGTAGTGTATTGAAAATAATATTTTACTTGTGCGCAAATAAGGGGTAAGGTTTAGAATCGCGTCCTCCGAATTTGGAGGTGTGGGAAGTGGGAGGGGGAGCGGGGTGAGTTGCAGAGTCGCCCCCACTTCCCCCCCCTGCCGGAGGTGCATGGTTTTTTTAAAATAAATTTTTAAAAATCTCAATTTGAGATTATGTTTTCTTAATGTTTTTGACATTATAAACCTGATTTATAGGGGGAGAGAGTTGAGTTAGTTGTTGCCACTGAACCTGGCGAACAAAAACAAAACTAAAAACCTGAACTTATCCTAATCTTTATGATTTTAACTGTGGTTTTGTTTTATTTTCCTATCTCTACATTGTGCTCACATATAGAAGCAACAATATTGTACCCGAGACTACCTATGTAATATATATAACTTGATTTGAAAAGAGTGTCCATGGAGTTTCTTGCCCATTCTTCTCCATGAGATCTACTATTTTCGAATGGGCAACTACAGTCCATTCACAGTTATTATGCCTGTGGCAGGACTGTAAGTAACTTATTTTTGACTATGCAAAAGTGCCTGTCACGGGTCTATTTGAAATAAATGCTTTGAGTTTGAGTTTTGTAGATTTATTAAAAAAATATATCAAAATCTAGTTATCCTGGTTTCATTCCTATAACATGGTCACCCTTAATAGCAAAGTCTTAAGGAATATCGAAAAGTTATTTGTTTTTCGGATATCGAATACATACAATGTTGATCTGTGCATAAATATTAAGTAGACATTTATACTAAATGTTAGTGTCTTTGTTTTTTTTATTCCGTTGTGATCTGAGGTAACTCGAGTATCTTCTCAATACAGGAACGTCAGGATTGAGGAGCCAGTTAAAATGTTCCATATCTCCCAATTCCCTCATTTTTAATGGCTGTTTCTTGTCCTACAAAACTAATAAACTTACTTCTAAATGATGATGAAATTGCGCTTTAATTGAACAACTGCTTCTTGGAAAAATGACGAGTCATATGTATGGTCTGAGGAGCCACATATAATGTACGGTAACTTTTTAAATTTTAATACTACAGAGCTCAGATTTTGTCCATTAACTAATCTCAAATGCTACAAAATGATACCAAATTATGATAAGTATTCATCCATGAAGTTCCGTGTTCCACGTGGCTCCTCAATCCAAACATTTGGATTGAGGAGCCACCTTTATGTTCATGTAACTATTGAACTATTATACTACAAATTCGAGGATTGATCCTACAATATTTTTAAACTTACTACTAAATAAGAATATTAATTTCATTAAGATACGAAAAGTGGCTCCTCAATCCTTACGGACATACGGAATATACCACCCTGACCTTAGTAATGAATAATATTCATTTACAAAGATCATTTTCATGCTGTGCCATTTTTAAATGATTCCAATACTTGGCTGTAACCTGTATCCCAAAATTTTGAGTGCTATCTTTTGCCAAGACATAGTGAACTTTATTATACCTTCTGAAAACATTCATATTTGTGTACAGTCACGAGCACCAATATGTAAACACTTAACTACTTTTAAAAGTGTTTTTCTTCCACTGTTCTGATTAAAATTTCATGTTGTTACGAACATAGTATTTTGCAACTCATATTTTTATGAAAAAGATCCTATCTTCAAGTTACAATCGTTATTTCTCGCGAAAATTACTTTTAAATTTAGGAAAGTGTATTACATATTGGTGCTTGTGACTGTACACCTCATTCACACATTCATACTTGTGTTTTCAAAGAATCTGATTGATTTCTTTCCTTGCAGATGTCACCGGATGGGTCAGACGCGTCCAGTCACGATATACCGGTTACTGAGCCATGGCACCATCGAGGAGGGAATCTATCAGGTCGCGCAGGAGAAGCTCAACCTAGAGAAACATGTCACTGGAATTGATGGTATGTACCCGCAGTTAATTAAAATAAAAAATTGCATCACTACTACCATCCAAGTATGCTCTACCTCCTATCCTGCCCGCTGAGCCGAAAACATGCAACCGGGGTGACCTCTGCGCTGCCACTGACGAAGCCGTGGTAGTGGCGATGTTTTAGGCCAATAAAATATAATGTCGTGCCAGCGACACGAAGCAGAAGCATCACTCTTGTAATCCCCGAAGGGTTAAATAAATAAATAAATTCTTTCTAAAAGATAAGATCCACTGTGTTAGAAAATATATTATTTAAAACTTATACGCTTCATGTGGACGACGCACAAGCGAAAGGAACGTACTAGAATACGGCAGGACAGTGACAACACTATTCTGAGGACCGTGGCAGAGAATATCTACTTTCCTATTCTGAGACGTTTTGTGGGGGTGATGAACGAGTGAAGTACGTTCCTTTCGCTTGTGCGGTTTTGTGGGGGTTAAGCAGAGGTGTATCCAATAGTACGAAGTCTTAACTAACCAGTTGGTTAACATAGAGACATCTAAAATTAAGACCACTTTTGTATAACCCTAAATTTTTACAAAACTTTTTGTCGTCTTGTAGAATGTTTCTCAAGACGTAACTACTGGCATCACTTACTTACAGTTTGCCTGGGTCATCCCACTGCTGGGCAACGGCCTCTCCTCACGATTTTCGATCGGTGGTTTTTTCGATCTAGGGCTAATATGGGCCACTGATTGTTGCTTTAGTTTAACCGGATTTTTTTCGGGAAAAGTGTTATTGGGTTTTTTCATCGGGTAGCATGTTACACCTCTTAGGTAACCCTGCCCAACCCTGCTGGGATTACAGGCGTGATGTAATGTATAAAATTGTCTTTTATCTTGCAGAAAACGACAAGACAGAACAGAAGAACGTGGTGCGATTATTATCAGCCGCCCTCGGCCTCATGTCGCCGAGCAAATGATCGCTGAACACCAGCGTCAACGTCCCAGACCAGACTCTGACCAAACATGGCCAACAATAGTGATACCACACAACATTTGAGCAAACATTGGCCGCCAATGTTTCTGGTAAATGTGGAAGTGCGTGCTGTGAATATTTCCTCTAGTGTATATTGTAAAACGAGCGATTGGTGAATTTATTAGTGAATTACTCAAGCTTAAACATGTTTTGGATACGTGAACTGGGTTTTTTGTGTTTTTCATTTGATTACTGACCAAATACTAAATGCTACTGTCATGTTGTCAGAGATACTTTTTAGCACAGATCTATAAAGTCTTCTTAGGGTTTATTCAAGCTAAGTACATGTTTCATGCTAAAAATTAACATTATTGGTATTTTTTTTATTTATAAATTTTTCATTATTTATAAAGTTAGTGTTAATTTAGAATACAAACGCTTAATATTAATAGATACATTAATGTCATATGAATAAGGATCATAAATGAAGTGAGCATTTCATTACTTAGCTTGAGTAAAATCTAAGTGACCTTTATAATAAACTAGCGACCCGCCCCGGCTTCGTACGGGTGCAATGTAGATACACATATACATATAAATCTTCCTCTTGAATCACTCTATCTTTTGCTGAAAACTGCATTTAACTCCGTTGCGTAGTTTAAAAGATCTAAGCGTACAAACTGCGGGAGCGACTTTGTTTTATGCTAAGTAATGAAGATAGGCAGTGTCCGACCGACGGTCGATTTCTGGCCGAACTCGATAATTCGGATGTTGCCACATTCTTCGACCGAAGATTTGATAACAAGAAATTCAATTCAAGTTTTTTTTAAAGTGTGTAATATGATGATTTTTTAAACTTTTAAATTAAAATTGTTTGTCGTCTTTATAAACAACTAAATGAAATGATTAAAATTAACTTGTAACTTGTCAAAAATAATGAAAAAATTAAATGCGTGCGCTTGCATCGCCTTTTACATCGCGCATTCGTAACAGTTCGTTCAATTTCGATACTTGCTGGAAACCTTCGGGCAAAACTTCAAGCTGAAGCCAAAGCTTCGGTCGGTCACTGTAAATAGGGCTTAAAGTTCAGTGGCATTTGAGTATTTGGTGTAAAGAGTAATATAAAAAAACAGTGTGATTTTCTCGTTGTATTGCCACCCACTGCCTTTTATATAATGTCAATAAACTACTATTCAATGTAAAAAACAATGTAACTATAGACGCTAGCTGTAGATTCAGCTTTAAAGGACTCTACACTCCTGAATTTTGAAGCATAAAAAATGTCCTTCGGTTTGGAAGACTCGGCTCGACACTGCGTCGGACTATTCACTTTTAAGGCTCTAACCGATTCTGCGTCGATAAGTTCACTGCCTTTATTTTACTCTTGCCGATATAAATACCGAAAAGAAATACTTGCGATGCCTTAAAAATAGTCTTCAATAAAAACGAATAGAGTATAGAGTCGGCAATATATTTAACTTATAATATGTACAGATACCAGACATCAAGCTACCCGAAACTGGAATTTTTTTCCCTATCAACCTTGCACCTAATGCTTTAGCAATAAAGTTGAAAATCTAGTAAAGAAATTTGACAGACTGTAGTAGCTGGATGTGATGACGTCTGTACTTAGATTTTTATTGATGAATAGCTGGACTATAGTGAAAAAAGTATTTATATGGTTTGCATCTTTGTATGAGTAGTCCTGAGTTTATCTTTAGTCTGCAATGACCGTCCCGCCATCATGTAAAGGTTAAAATGTGCGCACCAAAGAGAAATATTTTATTTATTGACATTAATTACGTTAGAATCTCGGGAAATATTGCCGTCTCACTTTCACAGGCGATATCAGCAACTGTGTGAATGAAACAATAACAGTTCAGTGACAATTATCCAGTTTTCTTTTTGATGCGTACATTTTAGAATATATTATGTATTTGCACCTATAATTTATGTATTTAAATATAACATTAAATACAGAATTACTCTGAGAAAACTTGAAAATATCGTGTGGTGGAAAATATACGTAAAATATAACAATTTTGGCAATTAACAACACACAAAAGATGTTCACTTTGTATACTTTGTCTTTATGTAAAAGTGAATGAAATAAACTGTATGTGTGACTGTAAAGTTAGACGTATTATTTATTTGTATGTTATCGCCTTCCGTGTATATTGCAGTATTTAAACATAAGCCTTAAAAATCGCTTGTATTGGGATACTGACAGAATTGACAAGAATCATTGTGTTTTTTCCCAACGATTGAACTATCTAACTCTCGATAGAAATCTCTATAGACAGATACACATCTATATAAAAAAACAAGAAACTTTTGAATGTAGGCAAATGCATAAGACCAGTGCTAAAGGCTCAAAGGCAGCTCAAAACAAACAGAGGAATGCCCTTAAAGTTGAATAGAGTTTACTACTAGGTGCAAAAAAGCTCGTTTGAGAATGTTGCTAGGGCCTTTTGATGTCTCCATCGATTTCAAACAACTTTGAACGAGAAATAAAGTGTATTTTTCAATACTATCTAAAAATCTGCGCGGAGTCAAGGGTGAAATCACATTTGCATGCACTGATCAGCAGTTTCGAGTATCTCTATCTCTTTCTGACACATAAAGGCGCCATTTTGGTGGAGCGAGAAGACCGCTCGCAGGAATCCGCATTTATTCGCATGGTACGCACTGTAACGTGCGATTGGACCGCTCACTTTAGTGAATTGCAATTCTAAGTGGGAGAAAAGTAAATAGATGCAAGAAAATGCTGGGGGTCTTAAATGGCCGATTAAATGAATCACGATAAAATTATCATAGACGCAGTTATCTGTGTGTGTTAATGTGATTTCGCACTTATCAGGTTCTCATACGATTAGTTGTCGGTATTCTCGCCCTAATCATAACATCTAGCATATAAATTGACCACAGACTTTCTGTTTAATAAGTATCAGAAATGGGGATGTTCTAGTTTCCAATGTCAATAAAACAATATGAATGATTATTATGAATAAAATCGAAGCGCCCACAGATTAGCATAATGTGAATTACTGCTTGTATTGCACTAATGAGATATTCTGGATATTTAACGTAAGGATTAGTAATAATACAGCGGAATATAACTAATAAAGCTGGTATTAATGTCTGTGTATCATTTACTTATGGGACTTCTTGTAAAAATGATCTGGGGGCCTAAAATGGCCGCTTTAGTAGAATCATAATAGAATAATAATATGAATCATTTCATGCCCCTGAAAGTAATCTTTAAGTTTATTATATGGATAAAATATACCTAAATATAAGTGCATTCTTTGATTTCAACAAACTACTTAGTACCGCGAGCTTAAATTCGAAATATGCAATAATATTTGGCCATTTGATTACCAAGACTACTATATTTTGGTATAATCCAAAAGATTTAATTCTTATTCTTCTTCTTATGTAAAATTGTCTATTTGCAACATACATATATAATTTGCTTATATGCCACTTTGTCTCAACATGACTGATACACAAACATTATAACCAAACAAAAAATTGTAAAAAAGTATACGCGAATTATTAATGTACCTATTAGACTTATAAATAAATTGATTAGTGTTAAATCACATAATGATTAAGAACTTTGTAAGATAAAATACGTTATATTTGGTAGGCTTAGCACTTAAAACATAACTGAACTTAAAGTTTGACAACTTTTGTACTTCATTTAAGTTTATCAAATGATTATTCTTTATACAGAATGCCATAGACTAATGTCCGTTTTTACTAAGCGAAACTGAAATAAATGCTTAAGTATTGTAACACTGTTGGAACTTTAACTTAGGCATTCATTTGAGTGTTGCCTAGTTGGTGAAACCGGGTACAAGGCTTAGTTCAGATGATTAGCTTAAGACGTGCGATTAGATTCAATGGAAGGACGACTAGGTATGGCACTCAGAGCCATCAGAATTTTCATGAAATCGCGCCAGCACAAGCGTCATCTGAGCCGGGCCTTATAGCTATGCCTGATTACATTCTGTATATTATGCCTATAGTTAATATACTAGCTTTTACATGTGGCTTTATTTGGTCTCATTTTAAATAGTGCACAAAAAAGTATGAACATTTTTCATGAAATTTTCCTAAACCCATTTTTTTTTGTCCTGTAAAGTATCAGGCTGTGTGGCATGTCCTGATAGGCTGAACTTGTAGTTTCGTCGGTCCCACGATTACAAATATTTATATAAAAAAAATTAACAATATTTTGATACTTACTTTGCTTTAAATTCAGCAAGTCTGACTTATCGCCAACACTTGAGGTTTCTAAGGCCAAAGTATACTTGTTCTCATTTGTTTCAAAACTTTTAAGTTGAGTAATGTTTGACTTATTCGTCATTTTGCTAACTTGTATTATACAGAATATCTTATTGTTTTGAAAATAAGCTTCGAGTTTGAATGACAACAAAATTAAACATTATTCAACAATGAAATCTTATGAGTTAATTTTGTATTAATTAGTTATTTATTCACTTTATAGATCAATTTTTCGGGTTAAGTACTAAGTTTCTAGTTTAATTTTAGTGTAGCACATTCCTTAGTAAATATATTAGTTGATTTTATTTTGCTTTTTATTTTATTTTCTCTTGCTTGCTTAGTCTGCACGTATTATGTACCTTCCTATTCCCTTATCATCCTTATAAATTAAACAATAAGGCTCTATTTACATTGGCACAGGGCCGAAGATTCAGCTAGTCGAATAAATTTGTTTTAAGATAGAGTTGTTGTAAAATATGGGTAAACTACGTTTTGGGCACATTGGGCTTGCATGGAATCTTTTTTATAAAAACTGTACATCCATAATTTGTTTTATTTAGCTGATAGTTTTGTAAAATTATTTTCGCAAAACTTGCATAAATAAATAACTTTCTCCTTCACTTTATCTTAGCCAGATAATTATATTACTTTAAATAATGCTGTGTATGTTTGCACAAACTGTACTCCTTTTTTTAGAATTGAGTTAAGATTTGGAATCTTTACTTTTTCAGCCCGGTTACACTTACTGCAGTTCTACTGCTTAACTGTGACGGGGCCTGAGGTAGCTGTGCGGTGCTGGGGGTCTAAAATGGCCGCTTGAGCAGGATAATAATATGACGTATAATTACGTTACAATTCGTAAAATGGTCACAAAGTGACAATTCATAATATTAACTGCGTCTGTGCCCATTTTAAGAACTATAACGAAATTCATATTATTATAATTCTGCTTTAGCGGCCATTTTAGACCCCAGGACGAGTGTGTCACGTCATGACGTGTCGCGAGTGCGCAATACTCCGGTGATGGCACCGTCTCACTTAAATGGTAGGGCTGTGAATAATAACCGACCTTAAATATGCTACATTAAGTTTCTAAATGTTCGGCTTTGTTTAGCGTTGTCTCAGTCACTCATACCTGAGTGAGTGAATTATCTTTCTTAAGACCAATGTTTGATATTTATACAGAAGGACTCGTTGATTTATTTCGCTGGTCTTTTACAATTTCAATAAAAATATATACCTACATAAAACAGGTATGTATGTAAATACTCAATTACATATAATTGATCAAGTTGTACATGTATACTTCTAAAACATATAAATTCATGTAGCGTAAAATGTATAATGTGAAAATGTAATATACGGGGTGTAAACAGACCCTTCACCAAGCCGTCAACCAAGCATTCTGTACATCAAACTAAGTAACTTTACGCAAAAATTTTTGCTGGGAAACGAATTTTTTTTTTGGGGTCAAAAATCACATTTTACGGTAAAACTCAATATAATGCGCTCAAAACTTATTGCTGATGGATGCTTTGAATAGTAAACGGACCATGGAGGTAATTGGAGTAAAGTTAGAACCTTAAAAAGTAGTATTTAAAAAAAAACTTGTGAAAAAATTGGAACTTCGACCCCCAATATCTCCGTAACTAGAAGGTTCCCAGGTATGGTCCAGAACAAAAAAATGATCACAATGACGAGGAGAACAAGTGCCTTTCGGCTTCGTTAAGGGTCTTTTTACACCCTTTATTTATTAGTCGCTCATCCCATTGAATAAAAGAACTTCTAGAAATTCTATCAAGTTTTAACATCTTTATTAGTTACATACTTCGTTTTCACTAATCATTCAAACGATTTTTAAGTCGTAAAGATACAATGTTTTACATAGGTACAAAAAAAAAAAAAACAAAACGTAAATCCTTCAAACTGCAGAGCAGAGTTGGAACTCTATGAAAACCGTTGAATATAATGATATGGCAACATTGCCCGCTTTGGCGCTTTATTGGGACCCTATATGCTATGCTATAAATGTTCATTTGTTTGGCTGTCCTTGAAGGAATAACTGCCAGTGTGAAGTGTATGTCCTTCTAGCGCGCCCCTTCCCACACTGTACTAATATCCGGGCTACAAATACCTTTTGTTAATCTTCTCGTACGACTCATCGTTTCCACAATGTTTCTACATGATTTCGTCAAAAAGCTTCATCGAAACATTGAAGAATTTATGCAGAGAGTAAAATTGAACTCAATATATTTTAGAACTTATGTGAATAGTGTTCTTATTATTTTTTTTGTACTCTATCACAATGCTGTCCTATTTGATCCAAAGGTTGACAGATAGAGAATGCCTTGTGGCATTAAGTCCGCCTATGTACCACTTTTGTACATGAAGTTTAAATAAATAAATAGAATTTTAAGTCTTCAGGTATTCAATGGGATGAGCAACTCTGTAAGGTTGCCTATGTATCCCATATATTTATTTTCTTATGGTAAATCAGATAACACATGCTGAGTGAGAAATTAGTGTTTTATTGTAGCACTTATCCCATAAGTTATGAACCCATACACGACTTCTAACCGCTGGACACCTTTGCTTTAAATTAAACTGTAAAATTCAAGAAGATTTCCACAGCTATTATACGGGGTGTAAACAGACCCTTCACCAAGCCGTCAACAAAGCATTCTGTACATCAAACTAAGTAACTTTACGCAAAAATTTTTGCTGGGAAACGAAATTTTTTTTGGGGTCAAAAATCACATTTTACGGTAAAACTCAATATAATGCGCTCAAAACTTATTGCTGATGGATGCTTTGAATAGTAAACGGACCATGGAGGTAATTGGAGTAAAGTTAGAACCTTAAAAAGTAGTATTTAAAAAAAAACTTGTGAAAAAATTGGAACTTTGACCCCCAATATCTCCGTAACTAGAAGGTTCCCAGGTATGGTCCAGAACAAAAAAATTATCCCAATGATGGGCAGAATATGTGGTTTTCGTTTTCGTTAAGGGTCTTTTTACACCCTTTATATTCCTGGGTTGGCCGTGCCCCTGCGCCATTTACAGAAAAGTTAAAAGGGAATCGGCTGTCTTGGTATGGGCATGTGATGAGGAGGGATGAATCGCACGTGTTTAAAAGAGTAATGAATTTAAATGTTGATCGATCGAGAGGGAGAGGAAGACCAAAGAAAAGATGGATGGATTGTGTGAGGATTGATATGAAGGAAAAAAGAGTAAATGATAGCGTGACGATTGACAAGAGAGAATGGAAGAAAATACGTGTTGCACCGACCCCAAGTAACATGGGACAAGGGCAGGAAGATGATGATGGCTATGTCCCCGTATTTTACTACTGTCGCGTCGCATCAGTCTATAATGTTATTCCTATCTCCGAAAAAAAAATCGAGGTCCGTTTGAGGTGTTACTAAGGGTCAATTTATACTAGCGCAGAGTCGAAGCGCATCGAAGCGTCAAATTCTTTACAACTAAAGCGAAGGCGCACGAATGCGCGCGTATTCGACAGAATACGTGCGCACTATTTTACGTGTAGTAATGGGCATCAACAGCAGTGTTATTACGCAGGCCAATTACCGACTGATGACGCGTAGGTTCGCTAGTGAGCGCATGGATACGCGAGAATGCGCGCGCACCAATCAGCGTTGTTCACGCGCAGACGCGCGAATTCCGAGGAATGCGCGCGTCTTTTTAAAATCTCCGAAGTAATGTGTGCGTAACGCTGTGGAGTTAAGGTTGAATTTGTTATGTTCAGTTTTGGATAGACGCTTCGATGCGCTTCGACTCTGCGCTAGTATAAATTGACCCAAGATGCATGGCGTAGTTTGTGAAAGGTCTGGAAGCTAAGTTTCATCTGAAAAACCCACAAGTTATTCAAATATCATCATCCTCAGGCTGTGAATGAGGTGCTGGGTTCGCTTCCCAGGTAGGGCAAGTGTTATTGGATTTTTCATTCAAGAATTTCTCAGAAGCATCCAGTTTGGCTTTGTGACCGGTTGACGGTAATAGGCTCGCCCTCTATTCCGTGGGGATTACAGGCGTGATGTTAAGTTTATGTTCAAAGTGCCGTAGGTAACGCTCCGCTTTCAGTGTGACGCACGCTTTATGGCACCAGAATTTGTCCTACCCTGTTTATACAGTTTACGTGTCTTCAAAATCTCATATAATTGGAATTCATTTTCGCTATAACTTACAGCATAAAATAAGATCAACGCTTTTAGATACCTACTAGGTATGTATGTAAAATTAAAAATAATTTAATCTTCACCACTGATGTTGTATTTTATAAAGCCGCGCGTTTGGATTATAACGACGTTTTCAGCGCGTTCAGTCAATTTGGCGGAAGCCTTTCACTTCACGATAATGTCGGTAAAATGTAGGTAGTGTTATTAGTGTCGAAGTTATCTGACTATTAGTCTGTGCTGACAATCGTTATCGACACGCTGCAACGCAAGCTTATTCATCTCATTTCAGTTCAGACTGGTTGGAGTTGCAGATTGGGATGTCAAAAATGATGTAGGTACCTATAGGTAGGTACTTTAGAAAACTTATTAGGCATCCTTAAATTGACTGGAGCAGTGAATTTATGAGGAAAGCCTGTTTTAAAATCAAATTGTTGCACATAATAGATAGGTAGGTTCCTACTTATACTTTATGGCGTGAGTAGATGTAAGCCACATTACAGAAGTCTGTTTATAAACTCTACTTGGTATTCCGGCGGACATTGACTTTTTTGTTACAATACTAGTGAGGACGCCAGTAAGAAGATACTACGGATGCTATTGCATCGAATGTTGTGGATTAAATAATGCAAAAAAACGGGTATTTCTCTAGTTCAAGGAAGCAATTCCTTATTTGATCTGCTAATTATTAGTGTAGGATTCCGTGGTTGCAGAATCTTTACAATATAAGCAGGTATTTATAATGCCGGCAATACAAAGCAGTTACCAAAGCAACACCCGATGTAGAGCAGCCAAACATCGATTCAATATTTCAATGGTTGAATAGTTCGCGAATCGTGCGCAGCGTGTATTCCAACAGTGCGCGCTGGCGACTTTGTGCCACATTCTCACTTTGTAAATAACAACACAGATGCGTACTTGTACCAATGTAGAGTACGTGGGATGGTGCAGTAGTGTGGCTTCCCTACGAACACGATTATGATGGTGTTGAAGGGCCGTTTAGTAGCGCGTGCGGCGATTCGCTGCTGACACACGCGACACCGTGTGCGCTCTGTGTCGCGACACACACGCACACAGTGCGGTGTTGCGAGCGCCCTCGCGGCCCGCCAGTCGGCACACCGCCCGGGCGGGCGCCACACGACCGGGATCTGCGCGAGCGAAGAGCGGCGACGCGAACCAAAATAATATCAGTGAAATAAACACGTATCCGCCAAACGCTGTACCATGCGAGCGCAAGATTCTGGTGAGTACCTCCACATCTACCACACCTACAATACACGGTGACAAACTGAAACGAATCTAGTTCTAAAGGCATTTCCTACGTCTATATTTAGTTGCGCCTTATTTTGGGACGCTGCATTGACGAGGGAGTTTCACGCTGCGCTTTTACGCGGTTTCCTCCGTCTGTCTGTGTTTCCCGCGTGAAAATTAACCTTATGAACATAGTATACAACAATTGACCCGCGTTAACCCGTGCGTCAGTGGTGTTCCGTACCAAAACAAAAACGAATAGTGAAATCCGTCGACTAAAATAATCGAATAAGTGAAATGAAAGTGGTTGCACATGCTTCAGGAGCGGCTGAAGCGAAAACATCGTTTCAAGTCTACTAATTAGTTAGGAGCATGATAAAAAATAGATTTTCTTGTCTGTGCTTGTGTTCTCAATAGGCCGGAGACTGCGCTCTGGCCTAAATACCGGCACACACCTACTAAAGATCAATGTCTCCTAGCTTGGAGGCGTCAATGAGTGGATCACTTTACCTCCGGCGTCTTTGTAAACATCAACATTATTGCACATGTTACGACCTTGCTGAATTAACATTAAGTCTAATTTTCTGACATGCTTGAACTCGTCAAGATAAATCTGGAAACACATTCATAGGTAGTGTTTTCATGCCGTATGACTAAGAGCGGAGGCGTCATTGAGGTTTGTCGGAAAAAATAGTCTTTAGTTGCCTAAGTTAGTCTAGCCTTCTATTGAATCTTACTGAGCGCATCCTAATGAATCAAATTGAATCAATAGGTACCTACCCAGGTAGGTAGGTGCCTATTATTTGGTTTTTTGAAATTATTAGTCATGCAACGTCTCGGCGATGTGATCTTTTCTCGTATCGGCAATTCCGAATAAAAGGAAGTCTGTGAAGGCAGAGATATTTTTGTATACCTTCCCCATCATAACGCGCTATCGTCACGCGATCATACGAAACAACAGCAACATGATAAACGTAACATCACAGTTCTAGCCAATTGATGTAATATTTCAAATTCGCAGTAACAGTTAATTAACAGCTAAAAATCGACTTTAGTGGTGCGCCCGCGCTGGAGCACGGCGTTAGGTAACAAAAAATATAGCGAATGGACTCAGACGATTGATTCAGGTCGTTTACCCCTGAAACTGAGACCAGCCCACAGAGTTACAGTAATCGTTCGCTTTTATGAAGTTATATTGCATTTTAACATTATTCAGACTTGATAAGAGCAAGATTAACTAACTAAAGTGAAAATAAAACCTGTCTCTACTCGGAGAGGTAAGAAAGTTACCAGCAATGCTAATCTGAAATGAAAGATCGCGTAATTAGTAAATGTGTAGGTATGTCAAATAAGATGGCTGTCTAATTAAGAAAGAAATAAGCTGACAGTAAACGTAATAACTACCTTTTCGACATCGTAAACAAAGCAACAAATCATTTAAGTATAGTAAAATGCTTGGAAAGCCAACCGCAGTGACAACAAGGAAAGTAAGGCCGTTGAAAAAAACTCAATTGATTATTTTCAAGATGGAATTATTATTCACAGAATATTAATAAGATGTTATCCTGTTCTGTTCTGTAATCTTGAGGTCTAACCTAGATAATGCTTGTATGATAGAGCAATCGAAAGCATCTAGCCACGGTAATATTATATTATAATATTACCGTGATCTAGCTTTCGATTGCTCTACCTACCCTATACATGACATATTACCTCGGACCTCCTGCTTACAAACATTGTACCTACTCGGAAATAGGAAGTCGTAAGGCTAGCGAAGACCGGGGATGGACGGCAGAGCATTTTATCTTTACCCACGTGTATAGCTATTGGTAAAAAAATCATACATTGGTATAATTATGAATCTTTCTTTTTTTTTTTTTTTCAGCGTAGGCCGGCGACGATTGCGTTGCGTCCCGTCCCCGGTCTGCGCTGGATTTTATTATTTCGTTTTCCACTATGTACCTAGAGATAATCTATATATATAAAAGAAAGTTGTGTTAGTTACACTATTTATAACTCAAGAACGGCTGAACCGATTTGGTTGAAAATTGGTGGGGAGGTAGCTTAGAACCAAGAGACGGACATAGGATACATGGTAGGTAGGTAGGTAGGCAGGTAGGTGGCTAGGGTAGGTATGTAGGTAGGGTAGGTAGGTAGGGTAGGTAGGTAGGTAGGGTAGGTAGGTAGGTAGTATAGGTAGGTAGGTAGGGTAGGTAGGTAGGGTAGGTAGGTAGGGTAGGTAGGTAGGTGTTAGGTAGGGTAGGTAGGTAGATAGGGTAGGTAGGTAGGTGTTAGGTAGGGTAGTTAGGTGTTAGGTAGGGTAGGTACGTTGGTAGGGTAGGTAGGTAGGATAGGAAAAGGTGCATTGCAACGCATGCCGGGCACAGCTAGTTATTAATAAAACTAATGTTGACAAAATTTAGTTCGAAGTTAGAGATCGATTTGACTGCAAGCTTTGGGGCACAGAGTGCAGGAACACTATATTACATAAAAAAATAAAAATAATTTAACTAGCTTATGCCCTCGACTTCGCCCGCGAGGAATTTGGTAATGTCCCACGGGATCGGCCTACCCGGATTAAAAAGGATCCTATGTGTTAATCCAGGTTATAAACTATATGTGTGCCAAATTTCATCAAAAAAACATGCTGTGCCAACCCTAAATAAATTACCTACAAAAAGACGATATCAAGTTTCAGGTTCAAAATAACATACAAAACATGCAATCCTTTGGTTGATCTGTTAGCTTTTATGTCAACCCTCTCCCGGAGCCCATTCTTTTCAACGACATTTAGCCAATCGTCTGGTTAGGACGCCATTGTGCCAGTGTCAGCTAACCCCTAGTGACCTAATTCAATAGCACCAGTTCTATTACTCAAATCTACAATAAATCAGGTTTTTACGTAGGTAGTCTAAACCTTGGGTACTCGAACTCTGCCAAAACATCTTCAATAACAAATAACATAGGTACCCACTCGTAGAACCGTCTTGGGTAGGTCCCGCTAGGTATAAAACATTCGTGTTTACTTTTGTGAGAACATAAGCATCCATCTAGGGTTTAAGTTGGTACCTACTTTCTCAATTTCCCTTTGTAGTGTTTCTGTAAGTTGCTAACATCCTACGCTCTTGAGACCACACCTTTTGAAAGTTAGGTAAAATTGTTTGATGTCTATCTTTCAATATTTCATAGGTAGTCATAGATAATACCTACGTTTCGTACCTACTATCTGGCTCATGCATTCATCATCTGCCTAGCCATCCAACTATGTTGGGGTCGGCTTCCAGTCTAACCGGATGCAGCTAAATACCAGTATTTTACATGGAGCGACTACCTATCTGAACTCCACACAACCCAGTTAGTACTGGGCAATGCGATATCCCTTGGTAAGACTGGTTGTCAGACTTTTATGGCCACGGCTACCTGTAACGACTGTCAAAGATCTACAGATGACAGCCGGGACCAACTGCTTAACGAGCTTCTGGCTCATGCATTATTTTCCGAAGTCATCGTGAGAAAACCGGTATTATGACATCCATCAAACCACACAGGGCCCACGTGGTGATTGGGCCACTGGCCACTTCTTCTTGGAAGAGAGAAGTCTTCTGTGTCCCAGCACTGGGAACTTAATAAGCTGATTATGCTATGTTATGCTCTCATTTTCTGAATCAAAGAGTATCGTATTACCCAGTAAGTACTGACTGTGTTGTGGAAGACAGATAGGCAGTCGCTCTAACTAAACACTACTGCCAAAGATCTACGAATAGCAGCAGATACCAACAGTTTAACATGGTTTCCGAGGCCAGACACCCAAATGTAATACCTAATTACCGAGCGAAAAGCACACTTTAGTTAAGTCATACTCATAACATTTAGTTTGTAGGTGGTGTGGACTAGTGCTAGTTACTAAGTGCATTAATTTTCTCTTGACTAATGGAAAACACGCACTTTGTTATAAACAACTGAAAAACTTTCAAGAACTCGTTAGCAATTTATCGTTCATTAGCAAGTACCAATGTGACTTTTTCAATTCATATGTACTTTTCTAAGTTTATCTTGGACATCACAGACATCGGTGAAGGAAAACATCGTGAGGAAACCTGGACTTATAATTAATATAAGTCGGAAATCGCCAACCCGTCTTGAGCAAGCGTGGTGATCAATGCTCGTGCCTTCTCTGTATGAGAAGAGGCCTTTGCCCAGCAGTGGGACAGTAACAGGTTGGTATTATAGTACATAATGAATATCGTGAAGTAGTCTTTTAGGAAGTACGTTATTTTATGTAGAATGGAACCCTTGGTTTCCTGTTCCGCCCCCATCAAATACTAAGGTACTGATGCTCAAAGAAAAGGCAGTTGGATTTTCATGTTATAAAGAAGTTTAAATGCAAGGTGAATGGCCAGCAAATCTGCATAAGATACAATGTATGCTAGTCAAACAGTGTCTGATTAGATAAGAATCTTCAAAACCTAGTTTTTCTCATATAGCTTCAGTCTCAGGCTACATCTAGTCATAGTGTTTCATTTAGAACAGCATCTTTGTGTGTAATTATTTTGTCGTTTACCTTAGCAGAAGTTGGAATAGAAAAAACTAAGATTAGAAAATACAGACAATGGTTTTTAAAACAATAGAAACACATTCACGTTGCTGTTCTTAAAACAAGCCCTTTTCACTGACAATAGGCTATTAGATTAAAATCGAAAAAAAAATTAGTCCGTCAGTTAGATCACCAAAAATTATGGACACGTATTTTTTCTTTTGTCACATAATCAAAAGATGACGACGATACAGCGCATCAAAGTTCAAGAGAGGGGGCTTGTGACGTCACTGACAGTAAAAAGTAACAGAAATTGTGACGTCACGCGAGATTTCAATGCGATCTTGGTCATTTTTCGTTTTCATGACAAAAGGAAAAATGTGTGATTTTTTCAACAATATACCCTATTAGCGAAATATCAGTCAATTAAACACAACATATTTTTGAGAGAATCGTATACGCTTAAGAAATTTTCGCAAATAAAGTTAAATAATCCTGATGCATTTGATGACTATAAAGAAGGAGTCAAGGAGAAGGAGGACTTATACCACAAAATATTCGCCCCCTTTTCAACTTATCATAATCTCTTTTCAGCGTTTAAATTATGTTATCCCACATGGATATCAGCTCTCAACTTCTCTTTGTCCTTGAAACCTAGAAACAAGAACCTGTACAAAATCATCTTCCTGCCCTTGTCAATGCTCATATTACTTGGGGTAGGCGCAAGCGCAACAAGTTTTTTCTTCGATTCTTTCACGAACCTATACAAAGTACTTACCAAAAATATTGTAGTCTGTTTTTCTGCTCAAGATTAGTGATTTGTAAATAAAAAAAACCTAGGTCTATTATTAATTTTCAATTAATCAAATCGAGTGCAACAGTTCATATGAAGTACAGGAGACAATGTAAGGATATAGACAATGAAACGTGAGATGTTTGCGTAAATACTGATATCCTGCCGGCATGAGTAACAGCCTTGAGGACTAGTCATAGCAGCGGTGGATCACGGGATCTACAGTTATTGTCTCGATCGATATTGTGTAGAAGAGTAACGACACTAATCAAAAATAACATTTTCTTGATCAATTTAACGGCTTCGTTAAGGGTCTTGCCCTTAACGAAGCCGTAGTAAGTAATTTTACGCAAAAATGATGGCTGGAAAACGGCTTTTTATTTGGGGTTGAAAAGTCACGTTTTATGGTAGGACTCAATGTAAAGCACTCAAAACATTGTGATGATCGAGGGATTCAATTGTACGGGGTCGTGTAGGTGTTTAAAGTAAAAATCTTCCATTAAAAACATGTATTTTAAAAAAAAACTTGTGGAAAAGTTGTAACTTTGACCTACGGAGACGTAACTAGAAGGTTCCCAGGCATGGTCTAGAACAAAAAAATATCGCAATGACGGGGGGAACAAGTGCCTTTCGGCTTCGTTAAGGCTCTTGTTACACCCTTTATGTAAATACATAATACATTGAATTCGTTTCCTGCGAAGATTTTAGATAGATCTACGTATCCTTTCCTACTATTTTAGGGTCGGCTTCCAGTATAATCAGATGCAGATGAATACCAGTATTTTACATGGAGTGACTTCCAACCTGACCTCCAGCCTTGGTAAGGCTGAAAAAAACGGATGAAGGTGGAATTATTTTTCTCATTTTTGGCGACGATTGGACACAATCTCACCAACAAGCAATTATTAAAATTACTTATAGATGAAAATGGCAAATAAATGATTTAAAGAACTATGAGAAATAATAATTATGGAAAAACAGTGCCCCTGTCTACCTGTCATCTATAACAAAGGCAATGAAAACCAAAGCCCCTTTACAACATCCTCAGCTTATTGCAGTTTCCCATCAATTTGTTTAGCTGATGAAGGTGCATAAGCTAAAGCAAAGAAAATGAACACTCTATAAAGGGTGTAAAAAGACCCTTAACGAAGCCTAAAGGCACTTGTTCTCCTCGTCATTGTGATCATTTTTTTGTTCTGGACCATACCTGGGAACCTTCTAGTTACGGAGATATTGGGGGTCAAAGTTCCAATTTTTTCACAAGTTTTTTTTTAAATACTACTTTTTAAGGTTCTAACTTTACTCCAATTACCTCCATGGTCCGTTTACTATTCAAAGCATCCATCAGCAATAAGTTTTGAGCGCATTATATTGAGTTTTACCGTAAAATGTGATTTTTGACCCCAAAAAAAATTTCGTTTCCCAGCAAATTTTTTTGCCTAAAGTTACTTAGTTTGATGTACAGAATGCTTGGTTGACGGCTTGGTGAAGGGTCTGTTTACACCCCGTATACCTAATTTAGAATACAAAATCTCTTGCACTATGAAATTAGCACAAAATGTAAATGGGGTGTAACGCGCATGCGTGGCGATGCGATGTTAACATAGCTATGAATCGTTCGCCTCAGTCTGCCTAGACATACAATTAGCATGTTTTCTGCTAACTGCGTTACGCACGTCGCCATCTTTGTTGAATGTTTGATGCACCGCGTACCATAAAAGAATAGAGGGTTAAATTGAATTACCTAGCAAAACTATACAGACGCGGTTTCGATACCTAATGTGCACTTTGACAATTCAACGATATTCATTGCGTGTTTTACGTAGTCGAGCCCACGAATTTTTCCTGTAAATGAATCAATGTATTATGAATAACCTTCAAATTCCTAGTGTGTTACCCACCGATGTGGAAAGGACATTAGTTTTATATGCGGAGACGATAACCACCACCCACCCGCCTCTTTCGAATACCTCTTGGGCTTTCGGTGGACACTTGGGCCTACTCTCTGCATCAGAGAGTGGGCCGCAATAAACCACGCGGGCCCAGTGCGAATTGACCCATATTATTCACCCATCTTGCTGTTGATTCGACAGCAAATACAGCACATTATTATGTACAACCAGCACAGTAAATAAGTTGCATACAGTTGGTATGCGCTAGCGCAGCGTAGGCAGATATGTAGGCGACGCGGCATTGAACAGCACCTGTTAGATATTAACATAAACTTGGGCCCGTTTGCACTGACCAAAGACTAGTAGTTATATCCTCTATGGCACTGACATTAACCATGATAAAAGCATGAATAGAAGCGCGCTGTTGGAGTTTGAACTCTATGCGGATTACGGAAAATTCAACAACGTGCTATTCTTTATGTTTTTTGCAGTTTACAGATCAGTTTCAGGTTGTATGTTGATTAAAATATGATTCGAAACCGTAACAAATATGACTTTACAGAGTTATAATCATTAAAATCATCAATACAACCTTCTTTTTTTTTCGGGTGGTACATCATCAAATGACCCCTCCCACTCTGGGCGGAGCGGAAGGGAATGTCAGACTTTTACTGACTAAAACCCATCCATGTTCCTTCTTTGCCTTTGTGTTTCAGGGCCGCGGTATCTCAATACAACCCTCTAAGTTCATTTTACCCATTGATGCCTTTTTCATGAAAAATTCATTCAATGGGATTAAATTAGCGCATCCTCCGTATGCATGTGAAAACAGGGGTTAGCGGTTCAACGTATGCGGTACGTGTTTGAGGACTTGAGGACCCAGGTGTGAGATTTGCATCAAAGCAACATACTTGGGTCTCAAAAGGTGCAGTCATGTATGCAGATTTGAATAACAGTAGAGACAATAAGATGCCAATGAGTCAAGAGATATGACGAAAGGCTATCTGTTTAAAAAGGTAGGTAGGAACCTAACATAATATCATGATGTCATGGTCATCATGATTCATGAAACTGAAACTAGAGGTAGTTTCTGAAAGATGCTAACAACAAATTGCACTTAATACTTTGGTGAGACCCACACTCCGACGATTCGAAATTTTTCGGCCGCGAATCATAATTTAATCAACATACACCGTGACTTTTTAGTCGTCTTACAACGGCAGCCCACTTCATGTATCCAATGTCTAATAAACATTCATAAAAATCATAGGTATTTATGAGATTTTAATAATTTTAAAATAAACATTATTCAGTATTATGACGCATGACGTAGTTAAAACACCCTGTTGTTAGCGATGGTCTACTGGACTCGAGCGCTGGGTAGGTATGTTCTCCCGTTTGACACGTAAACATCATTTACAGGATGTTTCATAATTTTTTCTAATGGTTTACTTATTTTTCTTTGTACCTATTATGGTGGGTAAAAAAACAAAATCGCGTCTTGAGCTATTTTATGTAGGGCACATTGAGTGGACCACCTTTGTAAGACGACTAAAAAGTCACGGTGTATAACCCGACACTGTACTGCAAATTGCAAAAAAACCTAAGATTTACCTGACTGGAAGCTGACCCCATTATAGTTAGGAAAAGGCTAGGCAGATGATGATGTAAGTGCATTTGATGATGAAATTAAGCTAGTAGGAGTTTTACAAGACAAAAGGCACTGTCCTCATCTCACATCTACAAATATTTTATTATCAGATCACTGTTATCGCTGTTCAAACTGACGTGCTTGGACGATTATAACTGCATCATAGGCGGAGATTTGGTGGAAGATAATATTGCTTACTTTCAGCAAATTTAATTCCCGAAAATAAAAAGCATCTCCACAGTTAAGTACTAAAATTACAAATGCGAATGTAACTCTGTTTGTCGGCTACCTTATCACGGCGGATTTCGAAGGAGGCAAACAGGTAGACCATTACCTCACGGATTAGACATAGGATACTTTTAATCTCTGTGGTACGTTTCATTGGGATACTTCCCTACATCCACAAAATTCGCGGGCAAAAGCTAGTCCCCAATAAAATACTTCATCTTTACTATAGGTCACGCACGGACATTCCCTCTCTTAAGTCTCATTATTCGGCGATCAAGCCGCAAAGTTATATCAGTAATTTTAAAAATCGTACTGAAGGTACCTTGTCAGACAGTAAAAACTCTCATTTATCCACGAGTCAACCATTAGAAGTAAGAAACAACTTGGGCCTGTAGTTTTTGCCGCCATCGTAAGTAGTCAAAGGCTCAGAGCGAGAGGTTTTTGTGCCGATTGGCGCGAATGACTCATACGGCTTCCGACACATCGCTACAAGCAAACTTAGTTTATTACCTTTATAAATAGATGCGCTCGGGTTATGTTTACGCTGTCTTTACCATTGCAGTAGGCACTACTGAAGATTTGAAGGGCATGGTAGAACTCTATTAGGCTAGGTAGCCAGCAATGCACAAAGCTATTCGCATCTCAAATACCAATTACATTTTCAGTAGTGACAAACCTTGGCCCGGTTCGGAGAGTACTCTCAATGCCCGCTAAACTGGCCAAATGCAACCGACCCGCAGGAAGAGGCAGGCAGACGTTTCGGAAAAATAGACTTAGTTACAAGTAATACACAGGGACGAGTGGAATCAAGCAAAATTTGGGAGGAACAGGATTTTTCAGGACTTCAGATGTTAAAAGGAACTTATCACATAACTAATACTTTATAGTTATCAATTAGTCTAGCTGCATTTGCAGCCATATCTAATTCTGTCTCGTTAGCAATCCTCGTACATACGCTATATGAAGGCAATAAATAACGGTATCAAGTTTAAATTGCATCGCAAGTGGTGTAGGCAGCTGACTGACTCCCACGGTGATATACCAACTAAGACTTAAGTAATCTATTTCCTTAGGTACGCAGTTAGTACTAGTCACGCGGAAGGCGGATTGAGTTTCGCATATTATCCGTGAATATTAAAATCTGTGGAGCCCTGACACAGCCAGAAGGCGACGCGGTAGACCTCGCAGGAGATGGAGGGACGAGCTGGACAAAACTAACGACCAGTGGTCCGCATTGGCCCTGGATCGAAGAATTTGGAAGTCATGGAGAGAGGCCTTTGCCCAGCAGTGGGATGACACAGGCGAACGGTATCAATATCAGTTTTTAATTCTGTAGTGACTTGGGTTCTATCCCCGTTGACAGAGATGCGGGCGCTTTTTTGACTTTTCTGCTTTTATTTGTTACATGTAGGTTTTTTTATTATTATTTTATTTTAGGTCTTCATACAGCCTATTAATGTTTCCACTGCTAGGTCATAGGCATCCACTATGTGAGCTATGATACACCACCCAGATGCAAAGAGTTGGTGAACTTCACATGTGACATTTGGTTTTAGCCTTTTTAGGATAAGCTGGACTCCGGTTTTATCACGCTATTTTGCTTCATCATTTTGAGAGCAGTGGTGATGAATTACTCAAACTAAAGCGCCTACCTGGGTTCAGCCCACAATAAGCTAGGGCTGTTATTACAGACCAACACTGATTCTGATGTAGTTATCCTAACATTCTATTGGAAAACATCGTGAGGAAACCAAACCAGCAGCCTGAGAGATGTTTCTCGACGGCATATAAAGCCAAGTCAGAGGCCCATGGGCGGTATAAAACTCTGACATCAGATTCTGCTCAAACTACACGAAAAATATGAATAAAGAAGATTTCATCGATGAACAGAATCTTTCTGAGATCCTAAACATCTACGAGAAAAACCCACTCAGCCGTATACTATCATTGACTGTACGGCAATGCCCGTTACCGAAACATCACATCACATTCCAAAAAGAAATCTCTTCAATCCGACCACAATTATTCTCTCTACAATTAAATAACACACAACTATGTACTTGCATACCTGAGTAATGGACAATAAATAGCAGCAAACAGAACCGGTTTCCGACAGACAGGTGACTCATGATCTGATGGTAAACAATGCCCGATTATATCTACGTGTTGATCGCTTGTTATTATGTAAATACATAGTTTCACACATTTACGGCTAATTATCAAGTCTGCTTCTCGACCAAGGTGGTCGGCATATCCTAGGGCAGTTGAAAGTGAACTGTAATGTAGTGAGGGGTCGTGCGAAAATTGTAAAGCAAGGATGAAAGGACAACAGTTCCTTCTAATTACGGTTCATCTCTTTCTGTTATGTGTGTGTCGTATTTTGGCTCTTCAATATGTCTTTATCTTTATTGTCTATCTCTATCAATTTCAGCCGATGTCTTATTAATCACCACTTTTCTGGACGGATCATCTTTCGTTCAAGCTTTCATTTATGCATGTTCACACTCAAAATTTACACAAGACATTTCCCTCAATTCTCCGGATTCCTCCGGATTACAGCACAGAGATTTCCATTAGATGCGTCCTTCGCCGTTGACCAGGTGAAGGACGCGGATTCAGCTTCCCTGGATGCAAGAAGCACAGTTACAGACGTGGTGACGTTTAGAGGCCTACACGTATACGTTAAACAGTGGAGGTGTTCCAGCTGATATGATGATGATGATGATGGAATTGCGAAAAGTCTGAATAGCAAAGGGGCATGAGCCAATACTTTTAATGTTGAAATTAAGGGTAAAAAATCTTATTCTTTGAAAAGTGGTATGTGAGAGCATCCCAGACTTTTCAATGGATCTTTGCAAAGAAATAAATGAAAAAGGAAGCTGGTAATCCTTTCCATGTCAAGTGAATTGAGGCTATCTAGACTGTCGTATTGCATTAAGTGCTAAACAATTTTTGGTATTATGCATACAGACGAGCTTTGCTCAGACGCTCCCACATTAAAATGTCAGCTACCTTTGAGTTTACTTTTCACAACTTTTACTTGATAAGTAAATAAAATCGCGGTAGTCTTAGATCATATATAAGGTCACCATTTGAGGTGTGTCATTTGAAAAGCGCTTAATTTTTTCGATCGTTTTTTTTTATCTCTGCAATTCTTATTAGTAGACAGAGAGAATTCAAGCTCTAGCCGTGAACTTGTAAAATGTAACATCCAGTGTTAAAGTAGGAGCGGGAGCAAAAATGGACAAAATGAATAAAGCCCTCCAAGCAATCCAGCAAAATATATAAGTTATTAGAGCATAGAATATGATAGCTAAAGATATAAAATTCTAGTTAAACTTTTAGATAAATATCCCAAAAGAGATGGCAAGGAAAAACGTCACAGTTTTCAACTTGTCAAAATTGAAAACAGTGAGGATCCACTGATGATCCGAAAATAAACGTGAATCATCACACCATCCGTAGCTAAACCACAAATCAACAACATTATCCAAGCCCCGAACCCAAGGACGCTGAACATCCACGCTCATTGTGTTCGAACTCGATTAACTTCATCGATCAATGAATCGATACCGCGACAAAACAAAAGCAACGCGTGCCCACTGACCCAGAACCTTTGCAGACTTCGTAATGTCTACCACAGATCTCCTGAGCATCCTGGCGTAACTCCTCAAACCATCTCTAAGCAAAACCAACCTTACCACGTTTGTTTATAGCTGAGATTTAAACGCTGGTGTTCGGAGGTAATATCTTTTGTTTCTCGCTTTTAAAGCATGTGTGTACATGAGTAAACAAGGTGATGTCATTATGCTCCGCCCACATGGATTCTGTACAGTTTTTTTTTTATATAATGAGGAGTTTTGATTCTCCGTCTTTAAATTAAAGGTCTTTTGACTTAAGCGTTTTTATTATGTCGAAAATCTCAATCGCATTTACGGTAACTTCATGTTACACCAGAATAAGGGTAGGGTAAGTCCGAAGAAACGGAAGATGAATTGTGTGACGGATGATATGACTCGAAAGGAGGTGACTGCTGAGGTGACGAGTAATAGAGAAGTATAGAAGAAGAAGACATGCTGCGCTGACAACAAATAAACTGTGAATCAAATGATGATGATGACTTCTTCGTGGTTCTATAAAGTTGGAAATATCAAATCAACCGGATTTACTGGTTCCTTCGTTGTTACACAGGAAAAAAATAGAAAGTAAAGAAGGTCATGTGGACTATGCACCATTGTGCAAAGGATACATCACCTAACCATTAAGGACTTAGGACCATGTATGCCCCTACATTTTTTTGCCTGAAAGGTGACACTCGACCTTGTAAAACGTGTATAGTTAATGAACGTGTGAGTCGATGATGTCAGACGACATGGAGACACTAACAAAGTGCATCTTGAGACTGAGGAAAATCTTATTACTTAGGTACATAAGTATGTGAAGCTGCATCTGGTCAAACTGGAAGCTGACCCAAACATAGTTGGGAAAAGGCTAGGCTGATGATGATAGTGTGTGAAGTCTATGGAACTGTAAGGCCGGGTCACAGAGTAGAATTTATTATATCTCTGAACGTTAAGCTGAGGGATAAAGTGTATGATTATGGGATTACACTAAGAGATAACTGATAAAATGACCCACTTCTGGGGGGTCCACCATCACCTCTTATAGCTGTATTTCAGTGTGGGAAAGAGGTGTAGCTAGACGTCCTGGGAGCCTAAAATGACCGTTTTAGCAAAATCATCATCATCATCTTCCAGTCCTTGTCCCATGTTTCTTGGGGTCGCGGCGACGTTCTTTTTTTAAATAAAATAAAAACGGTAAAATTCGTAAAATGGTCACAAGGGGCAATTCATAATATTAACTGCGTCTGTGACCATTTTAAGAATATTTACGTGATTCATATTATTATCCTATTATGATTCTGCTATACCGGCCATTTTAGCCCCCCTGTATATTCTATCTGTTTCTCACACTGAAGTGACATTTAAGGGGGTGTGGTACAGGCAGGCCCAGAGCTAGTGTTGTAAACTGGGTACAAAATATTTTTGAAAACCCCGCACGCAAAATACGCGCTTAGGGCTTTGAGGAAATCAGCCCGTTATACAATACAATTCAAATCGAGGCGGAAACTATGGAGCCTTTGTTCATCAAAGTAATCTTATTAAAAAAAATTGCACGCTGTTAATACTCACTCCTTGAACATTTTCAGTACCTAATTAAGCTTCCAAATACAAGAAGCATGCGATAACCTAACCTATCGAGCAGGCAATTAGCATTTCTTGCACACAGTAGGTACCTATGTGTCATTTGTAAAATATTCCTTTACATGCTGGCTAAACTGCGTCATCTCTATTATCTACTATGAATATGCAAAACTGGCTGGGAACTAACACTATACCACCAAATTGTCAGTAAATAGATATTTTGTGCAAAAACGCTGAATTTTTTTATTTTTTCGGTGTTTCTATTTCAATTACAATGATCATTTTCATGCACTGCGTGGTTGTACTACCTTTATGTATAGTGTTGGCATTTACAACGTGATTTCATTAAATCTAGATTTGTTGTTGATAATTTATAGGCACTAATACTACTGAAGCTTGAGCTTAATTAGTTTCTAAGGCCCTATTGTAAGACCTTGAAGTTTGAATCATTTAAATAACCCAGCTCAATGATCCAACAAAATCTATCTCCGCAATGCCTGAAAACCCCTAACGAAAGCAGAGAAGTTCTCAAAACTTTAAGAATCAAATCTCAAGAGACTTATTTCAGACTTTTTTGCGCAATCTTTCAGTTTTTTGTGCAAGCTATCAAGTCTCGGCTATCTCTCTTTAGTCTATAGTGCATTTAGAATGTTCTCGAATCGTGACTTCGTCAGTTGAACTTATTAACTAGTTTTTGCATTATTTCTTTTTACTTTGTACATTGAAATTTCTTTAGAATGAAACCGTTTAACAACCAATCTGTGATATTATTATAAATGCTTTTGTGTTTAGGTCACAGACTGTTGCGATAGATAGACGGTTAGGACAAATAAGAAACTATGCAAACGATTGGAGGAGAGAAAATGTCGGTGACTTCGGGAAGTCTTATGTCTAATGGCAGAATCGACTTTCTACAAATCATTCAATAACTTACGAGAGTAGGTACTTAACCTTGTCCTGGTATTCTCGATTCTAAAGTCGAGTCTAGCTCAAGAAGCCATAACGCACATCAATGCGCAACGCACATAATGTGTTATTGTTCCACATAGTCGTACTTAGATGATATTATCATTGATAGTTCTTTAGTCTTGTTATACTTATTAACATATCTAGCTTATGGGCATGTGATCCGGAGGAATGAGGAAAAATTTCGTGAGGAAAGTTTTGAGTATGAATGTGTGAAGGGTCAATTTTTGTAAGAGGTGAGCCGGAGTATACTATCTTAATGTGATTGCATTATTTGTCTATAGAATACTAACTGCCATTTTTCAAAGGGAAGCCGGTAGGAATCGAGTGTATGACTGATGTGGATGGCTTTAAAATAGGGGAAGACCAAAGAAACTATTGATGGACTGTGTAAAGAATGTTTGGCTAGAAAAGAGCTGACTGCTGGGATGACGAGTAAAAGAGAAGTATGGAAGAAGAAGACATGCTACCTCGACCCCAAATAAATTGGGATAAGGGCAGGAGAATGTTGACTATCAGTTGAAAACATAACGACTGCTAAAACACAGGGTTCCCCTTTGTGAAAGGTGGTGGGCCAGAATTATTCAACAGTGATATTAAGTGAAAGAATTATAAATAAAGATTATTATGCCATTTCTAAAATTAACAAATCTACTACACATTTTCTTCAAACCTACCTACACACCACACGTTAAAACTGAAACGATTGCATCAAAGATACATTAAATAATTAATTATAATGAACTTTCTCATTGTTTCAGTGAAATAAATACGAGTACGTGAACGAGTCTCTAGTGCAGAGGACGAAACGACAGACTGCTACGAGAGAGCGGTGAGTCATTGTGTTGTCTACCCTACCACTAATAAGACATAATAAAGGACGTTAGGCCTACGACCGCAGACGATTGTGCATCAGCAGCCGTGAGCCTAACCTCCAAATGTGCTAAGGAAAGTTTACATCGTGTGGTGCCGAATACCAAGCTCCTTCGTTAGAAAGTGGGGGACATGGATATCTTCCAGCAGTAGATTTCTAGGATTGCTACAGCGATCGGTACCAGGTTGACAATCCACCATTTGGCCTAGGGGGAGGCCTATCCACCCTACTCGAAGAAAAGTGGAGAGAGACTGTTCGGAGAGTAGGGGTCTAAATTTGCTGCTTTAGCAGAATCATAATAGGATAATAATATGAGTTAACATACAAATCGGAAAATGGTCACAAAGTCACAATTCATAATATTAACTACGTCCGTGACCATTTTAAATTTTAACGTGATTCTTATTAATATCCTATTATGATTCTGCTATATCGGCCATTTTAGGCCCCCCGTTGTCCCGTCCCAATCGTCTATACATTCACAATCAGCCCACAGCGCTGAAATCTGAAAGTCTGAAATTTTAAGATCGAACGAGCACATTACGAATAATGCAAGTCAATTATAATTATGAGTTTACATTTCAAACTTATACCTACATCACGATTATAAATTCTTCTTTAACAACGCTGCAAGTAAAAAAATCTGCAATTAATTGCAAAAAATAATTAATTGTAAAGTAAACAAGATCATTTTTGTTTCGCATTTTTAATTAGAAATCGCACCGACAACTTGTTTAACGCATTTTAAACTGCACTTTTTTACGTTTATAAATATTTATTAGGTTTCTAATAAATTGTAACGAGCTGCGAATTTTCGGGATACCTAAAAGTCGATATTATACAATTCAGTCAGCAAAGAGGACGAAATACTCTTAGTTATACCCGGCATATTTTATTACGCCATACGATCTGGGGGTCCAAAATGGCCGCTTTAGCAGAATCATAATAGGATAATAATACGAATTACGGAACAATTCGTAAAATGGTTAGAAAGTTTCAATTCATTATAATAACTACGTCTGTAACCAAAAAAAAAATGTTTAAAAATGTTAACGTGATTCGTGTTATTATCCTATTATGATTCTGCTGATACGGCCATTTCAGGCCCCCTGTTCGGCCACCTCCAGTCAATAACCTTTATTACACAAGAAAGTGGTTACAAAAGTCCAGAAGAGTTATTGAAAATATACCTATCCTACACATATTCAGTTCTACCTACAGTAGTACACCCGGTAGTAAATTCATGGTAGGGTAGGTTAGATTGCGCTTCAAACAGCTATGTGATGAGTGGAGTCATTAGCGTCCACCGTGTATTATAATTTCCATGAAAACTAAAGAAAGAAATAATAATAAGAAAGAAAGAGACTATCCAGTTACTGGATAGTCTCTTTCTTTCTTACTATTTTATTGATAGACTACTGTAGTCTATCAACAAAATAATTAACTTTGTGATAAAGATCTTAGCTTAAACCATAAAAATTGTATCGATATAATTTCCTTCCTTAATCATACTTTCCATTCTTGTCGTCTTATCCGTAACTAGCTGTTCCCCGCGACCTTCGTCCGCGTCAAGTTATTAAAATTACAATTTTCCCCGTTTTTGCAACATTTTTCATTGCTGCTACGCTCCTATTGGTCGTAGCGTGATGATATATAGCCTATAGCCTTCCTCGATAAATGGACTACCCAACACTGAAAGAATCATTCAAATCGGACCAGTAGTTCCAGAGATTAGCGCGTTCAAACAAACAAACAAACAAACAAACAAACTCTGCAGCTTTATAATATTAGTATAGATTCGAAAACATTTCTCAAATCCGTGAAACCATTTCAGGTGAAAACAAAGTTATTTCTCTGTCGTGCCGCCCGCTGCGCGTACGCATAGTTCAACGCACTCTGCCGTTTCAGCTCGTTTGCATTGATATTTCTGTCACATACTGACAACATAATTATAATTGATACATCAGTGTCAGACAGAAAAGTGTTGTTTTCCACATTTACGTCATTTTCGCGACGGCATTGACGCTGAAAAAATCTTGATAGAAGGAAAAACCTGAATTGTGTTTAATGACTTAATTGTGCAGTTCAACTAAATTAGTAAGACTTTACGGAGATAGCAAGATAGCTCAGTTTTGGGCTGAGTTAACTTACATTGCCATAGACACATCATGATTGCGTGCCTTCGTCTGAAGAGGCAAAGCTTGGAGAAACTTTCCATTAAATTTTGTCTGCAAGTGTTTGCCATGTCTGATCTAAATATATTTTTTTTTTCAAAACAGTACAACACTACTAATTAACGCTACACTATACAATGTAAAAAAAAAATGAGTTTTTTAACATGTATTTTTGGTGTATACTTTTTTTTTGCAAAAAATTAACACTTTTAGCCTGCCTAGCCATTAAAATTGTATCTACTTTAATAGTTTTACGCAGCATATAAAATGGTACGAACATAAAAAGTTTGTTTATACTCTTGCAACGCTCATTGGGCTGAACGAGATGTTGGAATCGAGATGAACTATATTTTTACACTATAGACGTTACGAAATATCAATGAGCTTTGCATCGTACTGAAGAATATCGAATGAGTTGAGCGAGCGATTTATCCACGTGCAAGATGGAATTTAATACTAACGTAGTTTAGAGTATACATAACTACAACAAAGTTCTCCAGTTGCTGCTCTTACATAGCATTCAAAAGAAGATTCTTAAAACTAACAATGTATGGTGAGAAGAAGCACAACACCGAAGGAATGGGGGGAGGCCTCTGCCCAGTGGGACAGTTCAGGCTAACAACTACAAAAGTATTCTGAAACCAAATGCCGTAAGCCAGAGGAAGTAATGGCCGCTAACGGCGACGCTGTCGAATGTATGCCACGTGATGCTTTAGAAGCTGATTTTGGGAATTTCTTAGTAAGAGGCCTGGTTTTATCAATACAGTAGCTAAAAGAAGGAATTTTGTAGTGGCTGATAACCGAATGATTAGGAAGTTGTTATTAATTGACTATTTCCAACTCGCCACCACTCTTCTAGGTTTTTGGAGTAAACAGACAAAATATTTTACAAAATAACTACAAATAGATATAAGCCCTAACTAGTGTAAAAATTACGCCTATAAAATAGCACCAACTGAATACAAGGCTAACGTAATAGTTCCACGTAATTGGTAGTTTCCTTTATTTTCAACTGGCTTCAAATTGCAATGATGTGTAGTTTTGTAAACCGGTTACTGAACTGAAAAGATAGTGTTCAAGTGAACACATGAATAGACAATATAAGGAAATGATGTAATACGGATGTGGTTGAATGTAGAACGCCTGAAAAATACGGGTTTTCTTTTTAATTTGATTATTATGTTCATAACACAGTAGTCAGTGCTGTATAGTTCTTTTAGCGCTTGGATTCAGGAGGAAGCTGTTGGTAAATATTTGAGAAAATGTCTGTGGAAATTCTATTGAAAAAAAAAGATGGCGGCGTTCGTTCTGAATAAGGACAAACGCTAAAAGAATCATGAAACACTATACAATTGCCATGTAATGGGCAAGTAGCAATTTTTAGGCCGGGAGACTGAAATCCGTCACCTGTATAGAAAAAATATTAATATTTTCACGATCAAAAGTCTCTTTGTTGGATCGACCAACACCAACATTTCGGCTAATAGTTTTATTATCATCATTATCCACAGCCTGAATTCACCCACTGCTGAGTATACGCCTCTCTTTTCTTGTACCAATTAAATTGAGCCAGCCTCATCCAGATTTGTCCTCAAAAAGTTTCGGTGAAATTATGTTGCCCTGTGGCACTCCCCGCTTGATCTGTTCGGGTTAAGACGGGCTATGCATGCGAACCTGCAGAGTGGCTGAGGATGTGTGGATGTGGTGCGGGGACTATGTATAGTCCCCGCAGCACATCCACGTAACGGGAGTCGATACGGTAGCGATGGGGAGCGTGGAACACGGTCCAATGCTCGACACTGTCGAAGGCCACGTCATCGACGAAACCTTTGCATAGGGGACGGTTGTATTCTTACAGTTACAGTCACACTTGAAATGAAGTTTACAGTTCAACCGTTTATGTTACATCTACGACGCAAATATGTACGTAATAAAGGAGTGTCAACTGTCAATGTAGCTAATCCACTGACTCATTATAAATCCATCCATATTTCTTTAAACCTGCGTTGTGTTACCGCCATTTTGGGAAACTGGGCTTAGCCTTGTGAATCATTTCTCAGACAAGAGTTGAAAGAACTTGTTATTGAAAATGTTTTCACTAAAAGTATGTTTATTGCGGTCCTTTTAGAATATTATTAGCTTGCAACCTTGTTTTACGATGTCTCTAAAAGAGATTTGTGCTGAACATGGATATCTAGAACGAGAACCATAGAGCTTACCATAATGTTGCCATGGTACCACGTCGTAAGCTACCTTAGATAACTAAGCAGATTTTTTTTCTTGTTTCAGATTAGGGTTCTCTGAACCCCTTCGACGAAACGATTCGAGTTTGGCGCTGAAGAAGTAACTTCTCGGCCCCTCGAAAAATTGTAAACAAATCGCTCGGTGACTGTCAGGCACTACAGTATACCTGCACTATTTCTTGTATAAAGCCGTACTAAAAAAAACGAAAAAAATCTCGACAGAACGCCCTCTATCAGTGGCCACGACAGAGGGTTTTAATTTATGTACATTTATATATGCATATATAAAAAGAGGAAAATAGTGATCTCTAACGTGACGTCACAATACCAAAATTGTGATTATTTTACTAATAATTATTACATTATTTTAATCGCTTTGCTGTTTTCAAATCGCATTTTTAACGCGTATTGCCCGTTGTATTGTTAGTCGTTTATTTTAAAATTGTAAATAGAAAAAAAATCTTAATCATAATAAGTGTGACATTGCGTAAAGTAACTATAATACTAGTCATTGATCTAGTGTATTTATTTTGATAATATTCAATTTTGTAATCGATAGAGGATAAACTAACTAATTAGAGATTTCTGACTACGTATTTAAAATATTAAAAAAAATACTAAACTGAATGCCTGAGTGCATCGATAACCAAAGAAAAAAAGCAGTGAACTGTTTAAAAGTAAAAGGCAAGCTGTCAAAAAAGGCAGGAAGCCGTGGGCAGTACCACAGATAATCTAAACATAGTGCTTGACACCGTTGAATCGATTAGCACAATCGGCAAGATGCAGACTCAAATCGGTGTTGGTAACGAGCTGCAGAGGAGCTACAGGATGCAGGACTTTGCATCGCCTGGCGTAATCATGCGGGAGAGGAGCTTCATGCGCCCTCAATCCCATCACAACATGCATCATAATCAGGTATGTTCACTCTATTTCTGTAATACTATCTTGTGACTTACTTTTTATTTATAAGCGTGAGATCGTATGCTGTTTATAGGCACAAAATGGGTCGTCATCTCCTGTACACAATTCTGTAATAGGAACGACCTTGTCCCAAAGGGCCTCATCATAGAACACAAATAGCCCAGCGTCAGCAATCTAAAAGCTAAAATGGCGGCTATATTTTTACGAAGTTGCAACAGCCAGGCTGTTGTGGAATTGTTTGATTAAGTTAGCGAGACCTTGGTATGTGCTAAGGATTTCTAGTACGATTGCATTTAACGCGTAGGTAGGATCGCGACACGCTCTATTCCGACGCCTACGTCCTGTCTGCATAACTCGATAGCCTTTGCCATTATTTTGTAATCGATTAGTCTTGACACATTATCGTAGGTTTACTTAATGAGAAACCAAATTTAACTGAATACCTGAATCGATTTCTTGGATACAAATATTATGGATTCATCAATCAGTAGTACAGGACCTATCATCACTTTCATAATATACCACTTATTCTGTCTATGTGTCAGACTGGTGGGTGTCTCTTGACGTGTATCTCTTGACACTTTAATAAAGGACACCTAGAAGTAATAATTCCAGCAATTAATGAATAGGTCATCTGGACTGAAGTACACCTAGCTGCATCTGTGCCTTGCTTTAAAACCCTTCTTTGCACTTCTCTAACTGCTAGCACCACAGCAAAAAGTTTTTCTTGCGTATTAATATTTTTGACCCAAGTAAATATGATGTAACTAACCAAACACAAGGATTAAAATATTATATATTAGTCGATGATTGCATGGTTTCATCATCTTGAGACAGTGAGCTGTAAATCTGGAAATAATTTGTGACTCCTTGTCCAGTCAGAATGTTGATATTTTGGATTCGAGGGCCAAACCAGTTATTGTATATCCTTCTTTTAAAAGGAGAATCATCTATTTGGCAGGGATCATTCCACTATTCGTAGTTCTGTGGATCTCTATTAGGTAAAGTGCTGCAACCCGCGTATTTTTTTTTGGTGCGTGGCCATGGTCGGTATAAAAGCATCCATCTTGTTTTTTCAGTACCTACCTACAATTTCCATAGACAAGTTTACATAAATATTTACGAGCAACGCCCTCCAATCCTGACAATCAACCACGAAAAAATCATGTAGCGCCACCGTATCATTTTCTATCTCTTCGTTATTAATTAATTTTAATTGCCCAATACTTCGTCACTTTCTCATTTTTCACTTAAAATCACTGAAATTGTTAATATTTTTTTTTAGTTCAACAATGCGAAAAGACGGAGCATGATCCTGACCAATGCTAAAGGGAAGCCTACGCTGGAAATCTACAGGCCTCCCGGTAAGTGAAGAACATAACACCTTTATGAGACAAGGCTTGAGTATGGAGGGCCTGGTGGTCGGACTTAGTTGAACTATTTGGTTGGGAAACGGGCAAGTGCTCATCAGCGCTACTAATGTATCTTATGACTTGCTTGTTTTCTTATTTATTTCGAAAATAAGCACATAGTGGGAAAATAGCGTCACTTGGCCTACAAAATTGTCAGTACTTTCATTAAACTATTTTTTTTTGCACTTGACTCGCTTCGTAGGCACAGCACTATCTGCTGAGTTAATTTGTACAATTTTATTTAGAAATAGTTTTCTCAATTCTTATCATCACTCTTACTTTTCAATCAACACTAATTCATCATCATCTTATTCCTAGCTCTATCCCACTTTATGTGGGGTCGGCTATCCTAAATGGCGCCAGGACCATCTGTCCTGTGGTGTCGGCTCGGGCAGTTCTTCCTCCAATAGGAGCTTCGTCATGCTAGTCCACCACTACTTCATCATCACCATTAATTTATTTATGTAACCCAAATGTAATCGATTTTATTATGGTATCAAACCGATTCTCGATTTGTCACAGGCTGAATGTAAATACATACTTGGCTAGCAGGCGTCTCTACGTAAAATTGGCGCCAAAATTAAAAATAAACAAATTTCATATTTGGAACAGGTCGACAGTCGAATGTTTGTTGCGACGGGACGCGTTTGTCAGACGAATGTTTGTTTGTAGTTTTATGTGTTGTGTTAAAAGTGAGATATTATTATGTCTCGGTGTATCGTGAAACAGTCGTTGTCTCAGCCAGTGGCGGTCGCGCCAGTCGCTCCCGTGGCTCAGGTGTCGCCGGTATCTGTTTCTCCTGTGTCCGTGACTCCGGTATCGGTGTCTGTGACCGTGACTGCTGCGCAACCAGTTTCTGATGCCTCAGGTTTGTTTATGCATTCAGCAGCAGTAGCTGTAGTTATTGGTATAGCCAAATTATTTGCATTGAGCTGTTCAGATCGTATGCCGGTCGGAAGATTGTTTGAAAGTGGCCTTTATTTGTGTTATGTCAACATTGAATCTTTGCGGTAGATATGTTATTTCCGTCACAAAACATGAGTGTTTTGGCGACGATGTACAATGAAATAATTGTATGTAAATAAAAAATGTCTGTATTATTCTTGGCAGCTAGCTTTAGACTTGAGAATTTTAAAAAGTTAAGCATGTGATTGTGAAACTGACAGCTCTAGTTCTACTCTTGTCTTTGAATTGTCTGTCATATTTAACCTCATTTCTAATGTTATGTGCTGTATTTAGATTACATGACATTAAATCCGTGTGCAGGTTGCCCCTATTTTCAAAAGGTTCGATAAAACATCTTCTCGCTGCCGCCTTTTTCAAGTTGGTCGCGCCCCTAAGGTGACCCTGAGTCTTCTGACCTTCTCGTTCATTCATTAAAAAGAAAGTTGAGCAACGGTTGCTCATTATTGACCCCCAAACCATCGAAGACTTTACCAACTTTACATTTAGACGCGGCCAGCAACATTCCCTGTGAAAGATGTGTACTTTAAAAATGTTGTACAACTTTGTTAGGAGGGAGAGACCAACTGACCACACTTATTGACACAGAAGCGACTTGAGCTGATCAGAAAGAGCTAGATGTCCATGCAATAAAAGCAAAAAAACCGGCCAAGCGCGAGTTGCGCATGTTGACTGTGGGTGCACATGCACAGTCAACATTCCTAAACGCCTCTACAATGCAGCCAACGTCAGAAAAAAATAAGCTCTAACGCTAAATGAAATCATTTCAAATCCACTTACCCCTGTCAGTTATAATGTTCAGTTGTTCAGTCAAAACTGTAAATACTTTGCTAGTAAATCTTGGATGAAAGTTGCTGTTGTGCATTTGAGCGGGACGGCTCGCGTGAGGCGCGCGATGATCTAGGTTACCCAATTAAACGCACACGCTGCTAGGTACATTATTCGTGATGATTTTATAAGTTGTTGCTATATTGCTATTATTTTTCATTTTGTTTCTGATTTAGGTAATTTCCGTTTTGTTCGGTGGTAAATGGTAACTGTCTTGTTCTGTTAGATTTAACAAAATTTGCGTTGAAGAAAATTGAAGTTTTTAACACTTTGGATTGTGATCTTTAGTTATGCTGGTTATGTAGTAAGGTGTATCGCAGTATTTGATACTCTCTTTATGCTTGACTTTTCTAACGTGTGTCCCTTGATTTACTTATTTTTAATTGCTTTAGTTCTTTATAAGTAAAACCCTCGAAGCCGGTTAGTGGAATAAGTTGTTGGTCTATTGGCCAAAAGGACCAAAAATAACTACTTACTCCACTGGAAAACATCAGTCTTTCCAAATCGAATTTTCTCAAACCCTTTTTGAAGAGCATAAAATCTACTCCAGTTCAACGATAAGTAAAGTAATTGACGGTCCCAATGGCAGGCCCACATACCAGTCGAAGCTAGCGGCCCTCCGGACACCAATCAAACTAACTGTACTTCGTCTATAAGAGCAGAGGTGTAGTAACCAATGTTATTGACTGGTACATTCAGTAAATCATAGATCTTGCGTTTGGTTTGTGTAAGAGCATTTTGTGTAACAATGAACTGTCTCAAGCTGCTGATGATAGAAACTATAGCGATGATCATATAACACCGCCTAGAGCGTATTTTCTTTGTATACATGCGTCGATATCCAAAAATAAACCTTATAATAACTCTACTAAACACTGTGACGCAGTTTCTCTGTAAAATGGTTTATGAGTGACTGAATATGACTCAAGACAGCCCGAAGATGAAGAATTCAAAATACTGAGTCATGAGGTCAAAAGAACTTTAAAAGAATCAACAATCGGCACCGCTTAGTATCAAAATTTATAAGGATGGTGATGTCTGGTGTAAAACTGGCGTTTCCCTTAAACTTATGTTTTCTTTCACTGTTTTCCACGTGGTTTTGTTATTTATGATGTTTCATATTGCCTTATCTATTTCTTTGTCTACTAATGTGTGTTACGTTCTACGTCCAGTAGTATGTGCACCAATTGCTGTGCGTTTTGGAAATAGTCAGTTCTCTACATTTTTGGAAGTCCGTGCGCTAGATTTTTGCCGTGATAAGTGGTTGAAACAAACATTGTGTTTGCACAAAGTCTGGCCTCTTGTGCTAGTAATTGTTTACTTTAGTGTAAGAGAGTATTTCCAGGAAAGAAATAGCGGAAGAGAATGCAACATTTTTACAATGAAATGTTACTTTTGTTTAGACTTGGCAGCTTTTTATAGACTAGGTTCTAGGATTTTAAGCGTGCTTTAGGATTTGTGTTCTTTAAAAACGAGTGACCGTGAGAACAAAAAAGTAAACTTGTTTACAACGTCGACCATGGAAATTTTATGAACTTTTAATGTAGTTTTATTACGTTTTTCTTTACACGAAATCTATCCGGTTGGAGTCTACGCTTCGACTTCCAGTCGATCTATATTTTGTCAGTGTGTCACGGTGTTTTGGCCAAGTTCCATTTATTCATTCATACGGACTTGTTTGCCGTGTCCCTTCCGGAGGGATGAGACGCCCTTCCTATTTATTGCTCTTCTTTCATCTCTACCATTATGAGCTCTTATATCATTAGATGTCACGATTACTTCATCTTCCTATCACGATCACGTCCTGATGGCACACACTAACTTTACACAGCTTCTACATTAAAAGTTGGTGCTTCTGTACATCTATGACTGTCTTCCATCAATAACCTAGTACACAGCATCTGTCCTATCTCCCTCTTCTCTTGACGACCACCGTTGACCACCAGGTGTCCGCACAGACGGCGTGGCGACCACGGCTGCCAGCTCAGGCGCGACCACCACCACCACAGCGGCGGGGGGCTCCACGTCTGCCTCCGGCAACAAACTCAATGTTCACGCTAAGGAGTTCACCATGGCCAAGCCTGCCGACCTTCATAATAGGTGAGTGCCATCCAATATTCATAGATAGTGTAAGATCTAATTCATAGGACTTTTTCAGAGGATACGTTTGAGCATAAACCGATTATTTGTAAATCTTTGGACTTAACTAAAAATAAAAGCTAAACCTTTGACTCCCGAAGCTGATCAAAAATCTGCGTGCGAAGCCCTGCTTTAGGGTTGCACCTCACCGCGACGCGGCAGCATCGACGATGCGCTCGGCAGCACGTTCTGTCCTTTTCTCGCTCTCGCAAATGACGGTTCTAAGCGACAGAAAAGGATAAGAGCAAGGAAAAGTGCTGCAGATGAGGCGCAACCCTTAAGTAATGTCTGGTCCTCGTCCTCGTCTTTATTAAGCATGATATTGTGTATAGTTTATCATTGTGATTTCTCTGTTGCCATAAAACAATTTCCAAGTCTTTATGTTCCTTGGGCGCTATTTATAGTTTTCATTTCTCCAACCAACTGCTGCCGTACTGTTCGGGTACCAAACACGTAATTTCTGCACCCACTCGTGTGATAAAATCTTGCCGACAAGTTTAGCTTCATACCCGTCATACATAGCCATAGCGGTCTAATTGCCATGCATAATATGATGCGAAATGACTTCATGTAAAACCTTGACTTTGCAAACGATGACTTTTCCATTATCTGTTTAGGTTCACTACCTACCACACTTTTTTGGTTTGCCTCGTGAATTAATTAACCCATTCTAGTCGCCGCGGCTGCCTTAATAAGACTTTAGATAATTTTCCGTCGTCCACACGGTTTTTGACCTTGCTCTGGTTGGTGTTGAATAGTTTGTTTCTCATCAACTGTAGTAACGTGACTGGAAGCGATGGTCGCTGTTGGCACACCTCCAACAGAGACAAAACAAAAATCTGTGAAACAATTTGCGAAACTGATGTCCGCGTCACGTAGCTACGTACTCGTAGTATCAATTGTAGAGTTTTTGTTATCACTTTGTTCTTGGCTACGGTGACGCGAACACGCCCGCGCGCGCCAAAACTGGCCGAACAGCGTGCCGCCCCGCGCAGTCCGCGCACGCGCCGGGAGACGCGCGGAGTTCCCGACACGACCGCGACCAAACAACCACGAAATTATAACGCGAACGCCTCCGACGAACGAACTTGACTCGTACACTCCGTATTTTTGAGTACAAATCTCAACAGTGCCACGTGAGTGATCCGCCGACAAATCGCCCACTTGCCGAAGAGTTTATGCACCGCGCGCTGAAAAGCGAATCGAAGTGTAAGCTTCGGGATAGGATGTGCGCGGATACTGGATTCTATTAATAAAGTTCTGATGCTAAGAGGGAAATGAGACGTAATTTGTCGGCAGTATTGCCAAGTTTGCATTGAGATTTGCATTTGAAGATAGTGATAAATTTTATTGTAGCTCACGTAAACATCAAGATTTTAAACGAACAGTGCGATGACGAGCGTGATTTAGTGGAATGGTCTTGTGATTTCTAGTCTATATTGAAAGAAGTTTTGTTGTGAAAATGGTTCGCGGAAGATACTCTACGTCCGACTTGTAAGTACATACACATTTTCTGAGACATAGCTCTCTTAATCAGACCATGTCGTTTAAGTCCCGGAATTGTTCTCGCCACTTAAGCCCAAGACTGTAATTGAGGTGACTGGCGTAAAGAGGACTTTGTCTTGCTACATTAAGTATGTTTTATAGTCCTTTGTTGATCCTGGTATATGCCGCTAGCGCCCATTGGCTAGAATTGATAACCCATGGCGGTACGTTTGTTTACAGCTGTTGCCACAAAGCTTATGCTGTTATCTGGTCCAGAACAAATGTATAAAAATAAAATAACGTGCTCTAATTACAATGTACCTGAATGTTGAAAACAAACTGAGTTGTCGAGACATAAGTAAATAATGTTGAAGCGTGGGGTGCTTATCAAAACTATCAGCAACTCTACGTTGAATACTTAACGTTTAATTTACACTTACCTTCCAATTTATAAACGTTTATTAACTTTGGACTTAGTTTATCATTTTTGGGTGCATTGTCATTAGTGTCAAACTTAAACATGTTATTGAAAACAATGTTTGGTTGGTAGGAGTTTGTTATACTTTGGCCTACTTCTTTTGTTTCTAGGCTCTCTTCCTAATTTGTTTTAACCATCATCCATTCATCATCAATCAAATAATTCATTGCAGACTATCATCATTTTGTCACGGGGTATATCTTTCTTTTTTTCACTAGTTTCTTCTTTCTTCAGTGGTCAATAGCTTCATGAAAGTATAGTTAGATGATATTTTTATCAGTAGCCGTTCCGTCATGTTTGCATGTTTTATAGCAAGTTCTGCAAGTAAAACAAACATTTTATATCACCCTTCCATTGGTGCCAGTTCCCCGATGTGTCCAATCTTCAAGATGAGCACCCAATGCAGCCAGCAATATAATATTATAGTTACAGCGCGTCTATCAGTAAGACATTATTATTTTTAACCCAAATAATGAATATTTTTAAAGCAAATAGTTTTTACTTGTGTTTAATAGAGAGAAACACGTGAAGAATTTCTGGCATCGCAGAAGCTTGTAATATAAAATAACGTAGGTGGCCACTTCCCAAACACATCGGCGACTTCTACGATTCATTTTCATTACTCACCACAACACTTAGCTCTTCCATAATTTGTGTGATTGCTTTTTGATTTGGCTCTAGTATTAGCTCTTTAAACTGTTTCTCTCAAACACTACGACTTACTTCTCAGACTAAACAGAATCCATTCAATAGAACGGACCGTGCGTCATTCTCATCTAACTTTAGAGATCATTCCAATGTTTTGTCGACTTGTCATTATTCGATCCCAAGGTCGAAGTACCACACCGTTTTATTCTCTGTTTATAAATATGACTTCATTCGCTTAAATTTTACCATTTTTACTAATTACTCTTATTCTTCTGACTATTGGCATTCGTTGAACGTTATGCAAATTCTGTCAACACAGGTGGTTCGATTGCCGTGTCGACAGTTCCCTCCGCTTATTCGAAACTGTGTCTTGACATCCTTTTCATGTACATTCCAAGTGCATTGTAAAACTTTCCTAAACAAATTGGAACATTAATAACGATAAAATTTGTGAAGACATCGACGTGATGTACGTAGAAAAGTTGCGCTGGCGTGCAATTGAGCGTGAGTCACGGAACGCTGGCTGCAACACGAGTGCTGGTGTTGGGTGTCTTGTTTATACGTAATTGCCGTAGCACAGTACCACACCGACCGCACGAATCAGTGTCAACTGTCTGTTATGACCCTTTATGTAATATATGATCGATTGCTTTGACAATGCTTCCAACAGATGTCAACTTACACAATGTTTGTTTCGTTTGCAATTTTGTCGCGTTTATTACCTAGATCGTGTAAATCATGTTGTAACAGAAAGTGTTCTTAAATACTTTTTAAAATTGCCAGCGGAAAGTTTTTATTATATCCTATGTTTCTCGTAGCTCGTTTAATTACTAGTGCTACTTTTCAGATGTATTTTCAACTATCATTTCCAAACCTAGGCACCTCATTTATTGATCACCTTGACATTTTCGAATTCAGGTTTCGTGACTAAAATGTTTTTTTTCATTCTGACAGTCTAATCTTCAACTTCAGCCTTGCAGACATTATTTAAAAATTTTCATGAACCTTTAGTTTCGTATCGAACCACTCGAGTATTTAATTTTAGCTGCAGATTGAGTGAATTAAATATGTCGAAACTGCTGTAAAATTGAAAGCATTTGAATTTTGGCAGCTGGGAGTGTAATCGTAAATTGGGGACTTCCTAGATTTGAGACGATATTAAAAGTACTAGTGAGGCGTCATAAAATAATTTCAACGTAATTTTCGGTTTTAATGTCATTTTGTGGTTGAATAAATGTCAGCCTAGGTTTAGAGAGATTGATCAATTACCAACATAGACATTCAACGCTTTATATCATAGAATAATGGTCATTTATCTACCGCAACTTAACGCAGTTCATGTTCATTCAGAGTAATAATTTAGCATGTTCCCATAAATCTTGCAAAGACTTGACATTTACCAGCAGACAGCGTTGAATCGTTCAAGTGCTTGATAAGTTATTTATGAGAATAATTCCGAATAGAAACACAAGAGTTGAACTATAATCTAATATAGTGCGTGATGTGAAAGTTAATGGAAGAAAATTAGTTTACAAAACAGTGCAGTGCACATTATTAGAAAGTTAGAACAGAACCCTGGGTAGAAATCGCTCTTGCTTGCAAATTCAATAACAAAATACAACAGCGTGTTTTCAGTTCTTTTTAAACGCCTTCAAGCGAGGAACTCATCCATTTCTTAGGCCGTTAACACCTGCAAAATACACCTTTATCATGTAAATTGAGAAAAGCAGCCTGAACTCGTGAACAAATCGGCCATTCAACTCATATTCAAACACATCACGTGAGTTTGTGGTCTAAAGTAGATAAACACTTGGTTGTCAACCGACAATGGAGTGCAGCACAGACAGGACACGCCACTTGTGCCCATTCCGTGACACGTCATCATCACTGGCAGCAACGTCAGCGTACCGGTTGCGAAATGCCAGGTCTCGAGACTCACCGTCTGTTAGTGTTGATGGGAAATAGGGCGACGGAAGAGCTGTTAGAAGGAATATAGGTTAGCGTTTAGAGAAGAGGATGACAAGAAAAGATGGGGGGATTATACATATGAATGAAGATTGAGTGGAGGATAGCGATACTCCTGACAGGAGGGAAGTTGCACTGACCTCAAGAGACATGGGAATAAATGTAGCAGCATCAGGTATAGCGGGCGCTCTGCTTTTAATTGTAGCATTTTCATGGATGAAAAAGTTTTCATAATCATTTTAAAGTTTTTTTTTTGTTGAATTAAAGAACCAACTCCAAGCATTCAGGTTGTCCAATAGCTTATTCCTTGACGCATATTTCTGGAATCCACCTAATTCATACAGACACAATTCTAAATCAAGCCTCAATTATTGGTGTCGATTAGTTAGACGGCTAGGATATTCCTAGCTAAAACTGATCATTTCAAGTTCATTGACATACCAGCAGTAGGCGTTTAGTAGTTGGATGACACGTAAGAGGTCATTGTGATGTTGGATGACAATAAACCCACAACATACGTTGACATTATAATTATCTACCAAGCTGAGGTTATCTGTACGATGAATATTCAAGCTGTATGACACCAGCACTGACTTTAGCATTCCTAGTCCTACAATAGACCTTGTGATGTTAATGCTGCTTCTCAGGGTTTGTCATGCAACTTCGTTCGGCGCTCTGCATTATTACATGCATCATAATATTTTCTAGTTTAAAATCCTATCTTCTGAACGAATTTAAAGAATATTAAATCCATTTTTAAACTTCGACTCTTTACACAGAACTGGGCTCCAAAACGAAATGCGGATGCAGCCAAAATGTAATTACTTAACTGTTCATGATCGATTTGTCCATGCTATGTATCCACAATGAGTTCATCATTAATCCTCGCCGCCATTTCCTATCGTAATGAAACAATTTGCGTGGCATTGCGCAGGAGTGGACCGCCATAACGGGCGGCATCGCGACAATGATCACTTATTATTTATGAGGTTTATGCTCATGGCTATGGGACACGCGCCACTGAACCATTGTCCACCATGAATAACAATCGTAATGGCAACTGCGTTTGGCACTGTTATGGTTGAAATATTACTTTTAAACTAAGCGTTTCATCAGTTCGTTCCCTCTCCTTTTAGGTACTACTGTTTTTTCCTCATCATTCTCTTTAGTCTTTCATCAGGAAAATTCTTGAAACAATAGAAGTTCAAAACTAATGGCTGGTTGATTTGAATATGAAAGAACACAATACGCCCAGGTTGACATCACCTAACTCTGGTGTCATCATTATGCAGGCAGTGCTGCAACTTTTGTTACGAAATATAAATATGTATATGCAATATGTAATGCAGGAACACAAATTGCAAAATGAAAACGAAGTGCTCTGTTAATATATCAGTTTTATTCAAGGACGGAGATAGCTAGCCGTTAAAATCGGAATCGGAAATCATTCACGGTGACGTGACGCTTTGAACTTAGTGCCAAAGATATATTTATTCTAACAGGATATTATTCCCTGCTACGTTTACATTTTGCCCATAAATTACAACCTATAAACTGAAGTAGGAATAGTTTGCGATGAATCACAGCGCGTTTCGCCGAAATTATGCTCGGTTATGGATACAATCGGTTTTCTTCCTACATTAAGATTTTGAATAGAGAATTTCGATTTAAATTAGTAAATGAGCCTACTAGAAATAGCATATTACTGTAGAAACTAACGGGATGCACCTCGTAATTTCTTTACTTCTTTCTAACTTCGGCAACGCATATGCTTGGTTGTGCTAGAAGATACCTTGGATAGTGACATAATAATGTATTGTCAAAGTGTTTGTTCTGGGTATGGGTGGTCCCTGATAGCCGACTCAACAGTTTAAGTAGTCGTTATCAAATACGTTGGAATACGATGTACCTCAATTTTTAACCAGCACGCGGCAGCGATAGTACCTCACGCCGAAGAAACTGTTGAGTCGTCAGTCTACACCTATTATAATAATCATCATTGTTAACCTTGTTCCACTGTTGAGTATAGGCCTCCACACTTTTTGCCGTGCCATGCTTCCCTGATCAGTGCGAGTCTCATCCAGATCTTCCCCGCAATCTTTCGTAGGTGTTTCATCCATAGTATTGTCAAGACAATTGATGTTACAATACAAAATTTTAATTAATATCTGGTGGTGCTTATGAATAGAAAATTCAGTTCCGGTAACAATCTACACTAATATTATAAAGAGGAAAGATTTGTATTTTTGTGTGTGTATGTTTGTAACGAATAAACTCAAAAACTACTGGACCGATTTCAAAAATTCTTTCACCAGTAGAATGCTACATTATCCCTGTGTAACATAGGCTACATTTATTACTAGAAAAAAAGGGGGGGGGGGCATTAGGGGAAAATAAATGTCCACCCGTGCGAAGCCGGGACGGGCCGCTAGTTATTTATATTTCGGTTTAGATAAATATTGCATGTAGTTCGCGTTTCTGTGTTTACTTGCAACTAATAGCGCCGATTTCACCCGAGTTCGTCTAGGTAGTCGTCCTACATTTATGTAATACATTTCAATAACAATGTTGATTCTCCGTGATGCTGCTAATCTCTATAATACCTAGATAACATTTATGAGCGTGGCTGCGGCGGTTGGCATTGTAATTTGTACGTAGATAAACGATCTTGTCGTATTTTCACATTATGTACATGACATATATTTATGTACGCACATATATACATATCTCTTACATACATTACATAAAACGTATACGTAGGTGCGCGACGCGGAAATTAATTAGAGACATCGTCTATACCTAAAGCCCAAGTCTTTGATCATAGATGACTGTTTGCATTTTTTAAATCTTTTCCGAGGTTGTTGTCAGAACCAGACTGAACCTTTCATTATCATTAATTTGCTTTTATTTAGGTAGATACATAGTTTTATAATCCGTGTGAAATATGGGTACTAGGACAATTTTTGTGCTTTTGGTCCTTCGAACCGGATTAAATTTTTCTACCCTTTTGGTTTTATACTTTTATCTACTATTTATCTTGCGACGGTACCTTATAATAATAACGGTTCCGCATGACGAGAACCTCGTGAAAACAGAGAAAGATAAACAATTCAAATATCTAGATCTGGCTCGCGAGGTTGTCGACATGTGGGACGTGAGTACAGCAGTCATTGTGCCGATAGTCGTGTCGGCCAATGGCTTAATAGCCAATAGCCTCGACCAACATCTGAGGAGGCTCTTGCTTGGCAGCTGGATCAAGGGCTTGATTCAGAAAGCAGTACTTCTGGACACGGCGCGTATCGTTAGGAGGTTCCTCTCTCAAGAGCCCTGACCACCATCGGTAGCTCGAACCCTGTGTAGCTGGTGGGCTACTATTTTTTTTATTTTTTAAAGTTTTTATATTGTTTTATAAGAATATTTAAAAATGTATTTAATATGTATAGAAATAAATAAAGAAAATTACATGGGGCTTCAATGTCTCAAAACACTATCCAGACCGATAATACTAGACGACAGTATCTACAGCTCTTTCTGCCCTTTATCTTCTGCTTTGTACGTCTTCTTAGTATGTCGATGTCTATCTAAATTGAGTCGGCCCAGAACTTGGCTACCTACTGAGCTTAATGAGCAAACAACAGGACAAGTAGAACACTACATTAGGTGCTCCATCGTTTGTGGAACAGCAGCACTCACTCACTTTTACCTTCTACTAACATGATCATGTTGCACGCCAGGCAATGGGTACGCCTGTTCTTCGTGCCTCTTATTAAGATTTACTGTATGATGTTACAGGCCAGGCATCGGCTACGCCAGCGTGGGGCTCCAGCACTCGCGCTCAGCGGTGCTGCACGCCCAGGTGCCGCCGCACTACCGGCCCGTCATGCCGCCGCACGCGCTGCTCAACAGCGCTTCCAGTGGGAATGTGCCTCATGCACAGGTAGGTACTCCACATTATCCAGGTGCTCTACTTGTGACGACCGATAGTATGAGGATCAAGCCTTCTATAAACGTCAGCGGCCGTATACAGCGTCACGCCCCGTATTTCGATACAGTGATGTGACAGTGTGTGCGGAACGACGGGACAGACGGGAGGCCGAAAAGTCGTCTGAATCCACACGAATAGTAACCAAGCATTGGATTCGTCTTATATGCAGGGTTACTAGCCGTCCGGATTCGTCCGCTTTTTGGCTAGTCTTGTAATTTTTCGGACTTCTTTTAGAAAAAAATTAAGTTCAACGAATATTGCGCTAAGACAGATATAATAAATAACACGTTCGGATTTTATTGCAAATGTCTGGCTATTTACAAAGTTTTTTTTTTGTAATTTCTATATTTGAGAGAATATGTATGTACAATATTACAGAAAAATCCAATCTATTGCACAGTTAAAAGAAACTTATTTGAAATAAAGAATGATAGAAACATTATAAATAAAAATAATAAGCAATATTTCCTCTTTCGTGCATCCTCTCACACAACAAGCACGATAAATACACATCATTCGTTCATCCTCTCGCAAAAAGTCAAACAGTCACGACTTACGTCTACCCATCTCGAGGCAAATAAATCACACTGCGGTGGCGATGACAGTAGAGCATTCAGCATTGCCAGGGCGCAAACTAAGGGAGAGTGACGCGAAAATGGTTACCACGTCTTCAGTACATCATTCTGAGCCCCCCACATAGTCATTTTTCATCGGTTATTAAAAAAAAAATTGCTGTTTGGAAACAGCAGATTTTTTTTTTCAATCATCACGTAGCTACGTGATCCAAAATTCCAAATGCATGCGAACAGATTTTTTTTTTTAATAACCTATGAAAATTTTCTATGTGGGGGGGGCCAGAATGATGTACTGAATGAATGTAGTAACCGGTTTCGCATCAGTGTCCTCCCTTCCAAGTTCTACCCCGTATGTAACTTTGCATGTTCATAACCCTAATCCCATGAGAATACCGATGTGCTCATCTCAAACATACTCAGATACTGCTAGGAGACATCGGCCATGATCTTAATTTAAACACATATGACTGTTCCTAAACTGTCGTGTTACTATTAGTACTAAAGTCGGTTTCCCCTTGTATTGCTCATTATAAACAAACGTTCTTTGCTACATACCCACCTACATGTTGTTGAAAGCATAGTCATGTAGCAATAACCAACAGGTCATCGCTGAAGCCTGTGATGGTTTCATAAGACGCTTCCGACTTTTCCATTATCACAAAGATGGACAGGCGATAATCTTAATATGTGACGGTTTGTTCCCATAGTTTTCATTGTTGACAGCCTCATCTACTTTGCCTCATGTGTAAGATTACCTAACGTTACTCGCGGATTACTAAACGCTTGTTAACTATGAGAACCGAACCGCTATTGACAATACCGCAATAAACCATTTAAATTCAATTAGTCAACTTGTATTGACAATAAAGTATCGTTTACACGATTAGAGTTATGAAACTCGAGAATCACCTTAAAGCATTCAAATATCAATTTACAGCGTACGTGAAAATAGGAAATGTATTTACCAGTTGTCAAATTGCCGTACATTGCGTATAGGTAAACACATGAATCGATCCGAATTTCCGGGTACCCCGAATCAAAATCCCTGGGCTATAGACACCACTGACTGTTTGTAATCCCGAAATCCTGGGATTGTAAATAAAACTGAGATCGAATTTTTTAGATAGATTCTCTAAACGATGTTGAGACTCGCATGATCATTTTCAAGAAATTCTTCTCATGTGAACGAGGCTTTATCTAACCTAATTATGTATATCATTAAAATCCAATTACCAACAATCCTACAAATTACCCAAAAACATTCCAGGTGGGACCCCGCGTCCACTTCAAGCTGCAGCCACAACAAGCGATCATTCCGGAGAAGAAGAAGTCTCCCCCGTCTTCTCTCACGAACGGCAATGGCAAGAGCATTCGGCCGCAGTCGTTCGCGCCCGGCCTGAAGCGCTCCAAGTCGCTCACGTCCGCCGACGCGCTGGCTAGCGGCATGGCGGCGCTGGGGCTTGCTGCTGATGCAGGAGATCTGGGCAACTTCCCGCCAGAGATACAGGAGTGTATCGACAAGGCTCTCGAAGGTGAGTCAACAACAATAAGTAGAGTCATCAAAGTGTTCAATCACATAATGTTCTGTTTTCAACACGTGTCTAGAAGTCATATAATGATAATTTTCTAGATAGATGAACTAAACTCCGACTGTCAAAAACCTTATCCGGGCAGGACATACAAGGTGTAAACAGACCCTTCACGAAGCCGTCAACCAAGCATTATGTACATCAAACTAAGTAACATCACGCAAAAATTTTTGCTGGGGAACGATTTTTTTTTTAGGGGTGAAAAATCACGTTTTGCGGTAAAACTCAAAAGTACCGCACTCAAAACATTGTGCTGATTGATGGATTGAATAGTACGGGGGTCGTGGAGGTGTTTAAATTTACAACACTAAAACCTTGTATTTAAAAAAAAACTTGTGAAAAAGTTGGAACTTTGACCCCCAATATCTCCGTAACTAGAAGGTTCCCAGGTATGGTTTAGAACAAAAAAATGATCGCCATGATGGGGAGAATAAGTGCCTTTCGGCTTCGTTAAAGGTCTTTTTACACCCTTTATATTCATTTTTTTTGTTGGTCCAGAACGTTTTTACTTTCATGGCGTCATTGGCGACAACGACGTGATGATGGGAATGTGTGAGAACGAATTAATAAAAATCTTTGATCCAAAACACAGTCTTCACCACCGGCATTTATGAAAAACCAAAATGAGCAATCACTTGACATATTTCCCTTTGTTGCCGTACCAGATCCGAACGCAGTGTGCGCGCGCACGCTGATGGACGCCGTGGGGCACCTGGTGTCGCGCGCGGTGGAGTCCCCGCGCTACGCGCTGCCGGCCGCGCGGCGCTGCATCGCCGTGGTGGAGCGCGAGAACACCGAGACCTTCCTCGAGTCGCTGCTCAACACGTGCCAGCAGTGGTACCACGACCGGGACAAGGTAACGCGACACACTTTTTTCATATTCAACAACTTGTGGAATCCCTTCTACCATGCTCGTTATGAATATTTCGATCACATCAATCAATCAACACAATCTGTTGCAGTCCCCTGCTGGAAATAGATCTCATACTCTGCTACAACGCCCTGACCACATTCTGAATCCAAGTATCTTAGCAGTCTTACCTAGCTACCTTGAATTTGTCTTTTTTGCATGGGGAACCCTTTATCTTTTGTCATTATAATCTGATTGGCAATCCTGGGTGTGTGATGATCTCTCGTATCGCAAAGTCTCGTTTTGAAGATCTATCGGGGTGGATAAGAACCTGGTCGTAATTCATTGTGTTATTCCAGTTGTTGGGTTCCACGGTCAGCGGCGGGCGGCCGCGCCTCATGGCGTTTCTGTCGTTCCTGCTGGAGATGTACTGCCAGCTCAGGCGTCGCGCCATCCAGCGCCGCGGGGCTTCCGCGCAGCCCGGACAGGTGCTGCTCACGCTCATCTGCAAGTGCTGCGAGGACTGCATCCGGCAGCCAGTGCCCTCCGCCAGCGACGTGAGTATAGTATTGCGGCACTACCTCCGCGCAGTCCGGCCTGCATCTGACAGTCCACAGACCACATTTTCGACATCAGCATCCGTAAAAATCAAAGACATGACAAAAAAAGTCGTTTTTGTCGCTTCTATTTTGTATTTTGATATTACGTCTTAGGTATTATAGGTACTTATCCTCGATCGAACCAGATCCTTACATATTTGATCCTCATTGAGGACATCCTGCTAATCGATAGATCTCACAAGTCACCAAAAGAAAATCAAAATTTCAAACAGTTGAACTGAAAATATAAATGTGTTCTCCCAGACGGAGAACCTGTTCTTCGTGCTAACGTACATCGGGCGCGACCTGGAGTCGCAGCTGCCGGGCGAGCTGGAGCGGCTGCTGACGGCCGTGCGCGACGCCTTCCTCAACACGGCGGCGGCGCCGTCCATCCGCCGCACGCTGCTGCAGCTCATCGAGCTGCACGCGTCGCGCTGGCAGCTGCCGGGCTGCGCCGTGCTCTACTACTACCCCTCCTCCAAGTAACCGCCCCATACACGCAGCAAAGGATATCAACTCTCGAGTGTACGAGGATCATACCTATACATCCCCACATAAATCGTGTACGTGGAGCTTACCGCTCTGTCGTTTGAGCCAAAAGTGACTTTCAGAATATTTTGCTAAGCTGCTGACGAAGCAGTGACAGCTCGATCGTCTGTGGTGGTGGAGAACTTTGCATGTATACACACCCCAAGAAACACGCATAAATCTTTGTGTACTTCGGAACCTCGTACTCTGCTGTTTTAGTAGAACAACACGGTCTTTGAGCAGAAACTCTCAGAATATGCTGCTTAGTGAAGGAGCAAAGGTAATTTGATCGTGTTTGGTGATGAAGCTTTGCATGATCCACACCCCAAGGTACACAAAATCAATCTTAGTGTACTTCGAATGTTTATCGTGATATCAGATACTCTCAATTATGCTGCTTAGTTAGTTGACGAAGCAATGATGGTGAGGTGACGGAGAACACATTGCATGATCACTTTCAAAATATTGCTGTGTTCGGGCAGTGCTATTGGACCTCTCTTTGTCACCACATGATTGGAGAAAAATTTGGTCCTGTTGTACGGAGATACTACTAGTGTTGTAGTAGTTTGAAAGCATGCATTAATTTACGTTTGGTACTATAATCACTATAACCAAAATTCCCAGTGTTTTCTATTGAACTTTGGGAACTAACATTTATAACTTGCAAAGCCTATGTATCAACACCTGCTTTATACACTTTTGTTAGCCTTGTGTCCCAGCTGATCATTGCGTTGCGTTACGAATAGAAGCCTTATATCTGATGCATTGCGTGTCATTATTGCGTTGCTTCTCAATCGTGTTGCGAAGAAATTGTTTACGCGATGCGGTTTCTGATGCGATGCTAAGGCTAAGCTTGACGTAGCGTGACGTGATGTTCAGCTAGGACCGAACCTTAGTTGGTAAAGCTTTAGCGGGAAAATGGTCCTTATGTACAAGGGATGCCTACCGGTGCATGGTTAATCTTAGTGTGCCTTAGGAACTACCACATTGTATCTACATAAGGTAGCGAGTGCCCTGATGTGCCGTAGAGTTATACCGTATTGTATCTTAAGTTAGCAAGTACTGCTGTTGGTGGTGGTTATATCTTCGACTTTAACTTCTTTGCCCCGTAAATAGCATGTTAAATTGGTTTTTATACGGCGACAACAACCCTTTCAACTGCAAGCTTAGGAGTTGTCGCCCTCATAATATCGACTGTAAGTTAAGCCAATCTGGTCCTTCTGTACTACAGCGAGGACCACTTCGGAGGGGTACGTTATTATCTATAGGGAGTAATTATGTTAGATTAGTATACAAAGGTTACAAGCATTTGTTGTAGTGTTTGATTTGTTTCAGTTTGACCTTCATAGCGTTGCGTTAGTTGTACAGGAGGTCTCTAATTGTTGTCCCTTATACGTATCGTAGGCATGATGCTGCCATAAGCTCATTTATTGTGCCTTTAAAGATTTTAGTAGTTATAGACACGTTCTCTTCGCTCTTGAGATATAAAAAAAAAAGTATTTTGTAATATTTATCGGACGTAAGACGCATTCGGGAGCGACGGAACGTAACAATTAAAATGTAAGGTGTAGTTTTAGCTTAAGGTGGATTTAGTAAACGCAAGATATGCCTTGAAAGTATTAAAAAGTACGTGTAACATAAGTAGTAGGACAAAATGACGATGTACATTACTGTACGTTCTTCGCATAGTATTTGGTGCATTGTACCCTTTGTCGGTCGTGTCTAACTGTAGTGTCGCCAACTTTACCTTACCGCTTGTAGATCGTTTGCCTAGCAATGCTTCACGACCCCAGCCTGCACTACGTTATGCACTCTGGTGTTAGTTCATTTTCTATTAGTATATAGACATCCCAATCACGCGAAATATCATTCTATTAAATTATAGATGAATCTTATCAGCTTTCTTACACGAAGATCATATGAATGTATGACTGAACTTCCTAAGTATGAAGTGTTTCAATTTATTATGCTTGTGATATTATAAATTTAAGTTATGTAATCTCTGATAATATCTCTTCTGTCCTAACCAAAGACTGTACTGACGATGTGGAGATTCATTATAATAATTAACAAAAGTGTAAACTCAATGTTGTTGAAGCTGGACCAAATTATCTTTGTGCGTCGACGGCGGCTCTGTAACCGCCGCGGGCGACGCATCACTTCAGTGACTATTATAAGTTCATTTAGTTGTAGACCTATGTCGGATCACCATTATGAAACTAATGATTTTTTTAAATATTAGTTAATTACATTTTATGGAAAAAGTTAAAAAAGACCATAAACTTTTCGTTATTACTATGCATTCGTAGCAATATAAGGTAATGGTATGTTTGTAGAAAAGTGAAAAAATAAAAAAAAATGGTGCTAACAAAAATATTGGTGTATTGTATATTATTTTATTAGAACACGGGCAATAACATTGTTCTCGTTACCGCTATAATTTTGTACGAATAAAAACATAAAAATGATATATAACCAATAAATTATATAAATACAATGTTGAGTTTTTATTTATTATTCCATCCCTACTTTCTAGCTTATAAGTCATCCTGCAATCTGTCTGCAGGATGAGCTCTTTGACGTCCTCAAGGACGAGTGAAAATCATGTCCGTAAGGATTGAGGAGCCACTTTTCGTATCTTAATGAAATTAGTATACTTATTTAGTAGTAAGTTTAAAAATATTGTAGGAACAATCCTCGAATTTGTAGCATAATAGTTCAATAGTTACATGAACATAATAGTAGGGGAGCCCTAGAAGGGATTTCGGGATTTACTAAAGCGCGGCAGATTAATATACAGGGGGATACCTTGTACCCGGTTAAGTACCTCCACCAAACATGAGGCCCATATATAAGGCCACCCGTGAAGGATACAGGATCAGATTAGTAAAAAAAAATTGACCATCAGAAATTCTCGAGCGCGTCAGATTAAGGTAGGGTGAGTTAATTACATCCTAAAAAGTGTATATTCCACTAATCTGACAATTTGAGAGTGACGTAAAGAAAGGGGAGGGCAGCAAAGTTGTAAAAAAAAAACGTCATCTCGACATTCTCGAGCGTAGCTAATTTTTTTTTTTATTTTATAGGAAATAATTCAAGAATAATTAAAAATATATAATCTGACGATTTCCGCAAGCCGAAATAACAAAAATTCGTCGATAAAGTTAAATGCGTGCAGCTGCGTGATGCCTACATTTCCTTCTCCGCGTTTCTATTCCTCTCTCACTCTTTCTCTATCTATTACTCTCTCACTCCGTCCCATGCTCTCTGGTTTCTGCTGCCATGACGCCATCACAGCTGATCATAAAGACTCGTTCGTGGCATACTGTTTACAACGTGTTTCCAACGTTTTGGCTTTTTTTGCTATTTTAATATTATTTATGTGAATTAAAGTTTATAAATATTTAATATGAGTGATATTAATTTAAAATGTGTATTTTGTGGTGAAAGTCCCTTACAAAAACAATTAAATTTACAGTAGAAACATTAAAAAAATGTGTAAATATTTTGGAATATCGTCGGAGCAAGCCGGTTATCCGAAAGTCTCGAGGAACATATGATAACCAGTGATAGGAATAGGTAGTGCCTATTTGCCTAAACTTCGAAGAACAGAGACAAGAAACGGAGACTTCCTTAGGACTAAATTTTTTCCGAGACATCTGTCATACATTTAAAAAAATGTTATTTGGAATAAGTAATTCGTCTATATTTACCTAAAGTTTGCGACTAGATATATCATAATAAAATAATAACATACACAGTCGTTACAACCATAAAATTTTCTGAATTTTGGTATCACATTATCAGTGATAATGTGATACCATTATTATGCAATTATTTTAATATCATGTATAATGGTAGAATGTAAAGGGACCTCATTAATATTAAGATCATACGACTTTGTATACCTACATTCTGGCAAATAAATGAATTATTTATTTATTTTAAATACCGACAAAATCAAAATCAAAGCATTTATTTCAAATAGACCATTTACAGGCACTTTTGAATAGTCAATGTCGGTCAGTCCAAGAAAAGTGAAGCTAAATTGCACGTTACAAAGAGTAGGTCTCTGTGGAGAAGAACGTGCAAGAAACTCCATGGACACTCTTTTAAATCATAGTATGTGTTACATATAATGCCTTTTTTACACTTGAACTTTAGAAATCTCATTAAACGTAGCCGAGAGTGAGCTAGAAAGAAGATATTTACTTCGAAACGTGTACTGCTTCTTATTCAAACATTGTGATTCATTGTGTATTACGATCAACAAGTCATTTACAAAATGTTATCCAAAAAAAAATTCAGAAAATTTTATGGTTGTAACGACTGTGTATGTTATTATTTTATTATGATATATCTAGTCGCAAACTTTAGGTAAATATAGACGAATTACTTATTCCAAATAACATTTTTTTTAAATGTATTTATGTGTTGTCTCGAAATTTCGGGACAGATGTTTCGGAAAAAATTTAGTCCTAAGGAAGTCTCCGTTTCTTGTCTCTGTTCTTCGAAGTTTAGGCAAATAGGCACTACCTATTCCTATCACTGATGATAACCTCGAATTGTCGATGGAATCATCATTAAATGATTTATATCACGCACAGTGCTATAAATTATTTACTGCAATTAAAATACCGCGAGACTTTCAGTATTTACAAGATCAAAGTGTAGTAGAACATGACAATGCACCGGAAGTTTCGGGAAATAGCTCCGAAACACGTGTCACATGTCATAAGTACAATTTTAAGCGCCCAGGAATGGAATTAGCGGGAAGTTACAGGGATGGCCTTTAGGGTGAACCGTTTTTCTATTTTTTTTTTGTCAGATCAGGCGAATCCCTCTAGATAATCGTCAGATTATGAGACAGTACGTTTAGAACATAAAGATGAACCATATATATCTTAACCTGACGCGCTTGAGTATTTCAAAATGGTGAATTTTTTTTGCACATTATGAAAATGGCCGCCAGTTTGCGTCCCATCGAAATCGTCAGATTAGTGAATGAGAGCTTTTTTTTTGGTGCACTTAACACTCCCTTAGAAAATCTGACGCGCTCGATTAATTTTTTTTTTTTTTCATTTTCAACCTTTACATACAACCACCCGCATCATGCAAACGATCAGATTAACATACGTACATTATTAAAAATACGTAGGGCATTGATGCTATCAATATCTGACGCGCTCGAGGATGTCCATGCAACAGTTTTTTTTTTACATATTTAAAAATCTATAGCCGCTTCCCCCACCGATGAAAAGGTATATATCATATAACATTTTTTTCTTCTTATCATCTAAGCTTTGCAACCCAATAGGTCTCTACGACGCTCGAGTAAATCCCCATTTAGCATCGTGGGCTCCCCTACTATAAAGGTGGCTCCTCAGTCCAAATGTTTGGATTGAGGAGCCACGTGGAACACGGAACTTCATGGATTAACACTTATCATTATTTGGTATGATTTTGTAGCATTTGAGATTAGTTAATGGACAAAATCTGGGCTCTGTAGTACTAAAATTTAAAAAGTTACCGTACATTATATGTGGCTCCTCAGACCATACATATGACTCGTCATTTTTCCAAGAAGCAGTTGTTCAATTAAAGCGCAATTTCATCATCATTTAGTAGTAAGTTTATTAGATTTGTAGGACAAGACACAGCCATTAAAAATGAGGGAATTGGGAGATATGGAACATTTTAACTGGCTCCTCAATCCTGACGTTACTGTATTGAGAAGATACTCGAGTTACCTCAGATCACAACGGAATAAAAAAAACAAAGACACTAACACTTAGTATAAATGACTACTAAATATTTATGCACAGATCAACATTGTATGTATTCGATATCTGAAAAACAAATAACTTTTCGATATTCCTTAAGACTTCGCTGTTAAGTGTGACCATGTTATATGAATTCAACCAGGATAACTACATTCTGTTTTTTTTTTACAAATCTACAATATCGGAATACAGGTATGTACAGAGATTCTTCATAATTATGTTTCGACACAAGTTACAGTATGAATCAAAATTGATTGGTCGGTGCTTTTACGAATTTTACCATGACAGTCATAGTCGTCGTTACAAAACATCTCGTCCTTTATTGGGTAGTGACATTTATAGTGGCCCATGCCAACGTCACTAATTGGAGGGATAAATTCTATAACGCCTATTAATGTATACGATATATTTGAAAAAAAAAAAAAAAAAGAAACAATGTTAATTTGTTCATAAAAAAATATATTTCTTTTTATTAACAATCATGTTTATCTATGAAATTCAATTTCAAACTTTATGCTCTAAGTATAAACTCGATAATCTATTGAACATTACGTTGCGTTTTCGTTCGTTCCGGTCACTAACGCTTAGTTGTCTTTAATAGATTTTCAACTTTATGCTCTAGGGTATAAAGTTGAAAATCTAAGTTCCAGTTTTCGAGGTAGTGTATTGAAAAAAAAAATAATTATAAGTAAATATGTGCGCAAACAAGGGGTAAGGTTTAGAATCGCGTCCTCCAAATTGGGAGGTGTAGGAAGTGGGAGGGGGAGGAGGGGAAGTTGCAGAGTCGCCCCCCACTTCCCCCCCTGCCGGAGGTATATTGTAGATTTGTAAAAAAAAAAACAAAATGTAGTTATCTTGGTTTGATTCTATAACATGGTCACCCTTAACAGCGAAGTCTTTAAGCAATATCGAAAAGTTATTTGTTTTTCAGATATCGAATACATACAATGTTGATCTGTGCATAAATATTTAGTAGTCATTTATACTAAGTGTTAGTGTCTTTGTTTTTTTTATTCCGTTGTGATCTGAGGTAACTCGAGTATCTTCTCAATACAGTAACGTCAGGATTGAGGAGCCAGTTAAAATGTTCCATATCTCCCAATTCCCTCATTTTTAATGGCTGTTTCTTGTCCTACAATTCTAATAAACTTACTACTAAATGATGATGAAATTGCGCTTTAATTGAACAACTGCTTCTTGGAAAAATGACGAGTCATATGTATGGTCTGAGGAGCCACATATAATGTACGGTAACTTTTTAAATTTTAGTACTACAGAGCCCAGATTTTGTCCATTAACTAATCTCAAATGCTACAAAATCATACCAAATAATGATAAGTGTTAATCCATGATGTTCCGTGTTCCACGTGGCTCCTCAATCCAAACATTTGGATTGAGGAGCCACCTTTAGGTTCATGTAACTATTGAACTATTATGCTACAAATTCGAGGATTGATCCTACAATATTTTTAAACTTACTACTAAATAAGTATATTAATTTCATTATGATACGAAAAGTGGCTCCTCAATCCTTACGGACACTGAAAATCAATCTCAAGAACTAACGATATCACTGTAATCAATCACTAAAGAGCTGACTTTATAAATTGCTCGAGCTGGCGTTTTTATTTCTAGTACACGGTCCCCTCGCCGTTGTCTGTGCCCGTCAGATGTTTGGTAGACGTTATAAATGGAGGAACAGCAGGCGGGCCGTCTGCTCCTGTTCTCCACAATTCCCAACGTGTGTGCGTTTCAATGGCGCGGCCACGGCGATATTTTCAAAAAAAAAATATTGACTTTGTAAAAAGAAGAAGGATCAAAATTAACCCACGTCCTACAGCAAAGAGAAGTATGTCAAAAAAATGATAAAAATGGTTATCAAAGGATGGCATACTTCCAAACTTCATCCTAACAGTCTAACATATAAAAAAAAATGCTATGAAAATTCGTTCAGGGGCAGTCATATCTGCAATGAATTCAGGTTGTAAACGGACCCTTCACGATGCATTCTGCACATCAAACTAAATAACTTCACCGCAAAATTATTGCAGGGAAACAACTAAATTTTTTGGGAAAAAAAGTTCGATGATGGAACTCAAGAAGTCAAATCAAATATAGCCAAGTATTTCTCAATCTTGTTATATATCCATCGTAGATATTACTGCCCCTAAACGAATTTTCATAGCAATTTTTTTGTATGCTAGACTGTAAGGATGGAGTTTGGAAGTATGCAATCTTTTTAAACCCATTTTTATCATTTTTTTGAGATACTTCTCGTTGCTGTAGGACGTGGGTTAATTTTGTATGAACCGTGCTCCTTCTTCTTTGTAAAAGTTGATTCCTAAAACCATATATTTGTCCAAAGTTTGTTTTTTGTAAAACACAAATTTGAATTTGTTAAAGTTTGTAAAAATACAACAAAAAATCCTAGGTTTATATTTCAGGACCCGCAAGACGAAAACCCTATGGCCGCGCCATCGAAACGGTGAAAAACACGTTATCGCCAATATCTAGCTGAAAAAGCGATGAAACCGAAAGAGATGACATCCACTCTCGAAACTCTCTCACTGAGAATGGCTTTGCGTTGCACGTCATCATTCCAGTTAGTATATAAGTTTCTTGATCGCGACAGCGGGACAGGAATACTCTATTTCGAAATCATTTTCCAACGCCGAGTATTTTTCGAGAGATGGCTCTGGCTGACTCCTACCAAAGAGAACAGCTAGCTAGATACATACGATAAGCAAAATGCCAATAGAGTGAGTTTTGAGTGAGGCAATCGGTGAACAGGAGGTCAAGTCCTGATAGTCTAGATTTTTTTTTTTTTGTTTTCTATGTGGAAATCCTCATGGATGTCCTCCGCCCTGGGGAGAGCGGAGGGGTCTGTCAGACTCGTACTGACTAAAACCACACCGGTGTACCCTCGCACACTTGCGTCGGGGGGCAGCGGGATCTAATGCGACTTCCGCTGCCCCGGACTAGTGCCGGCCCGCTTGACCTCTGATAGTCTAGATAGATCAAGTCCTGGGCCTGATAGTTTACTAGGCTGAACCATCCTATGCATCTCAGTTATACGACGTTCTTGTATGAACTTGTTCGTTGTATTTTACTAGTGATTAAAACAATAATTATTATCTTAGAAACACAAGTAAAATTATATTTGTTGAATAAATAAAACATATTATTGGTTCCTTTATTGCGGACAAAAGGTATGAGTTCAAAACAGAATTTAAAAGTAGAAACTGCCTGTCAATTTTGATAGATGCGTTTGAAACAAAGGACATGCAACATTTTCAAACTGGTTTTTGAAACTAAGAACGGGATTGTTACAGATATTTATTATTGTTCCAATTGATATTTTATCAATTATGTTTCTAAAAAAACGTTTCTTAATTTGAAAATACAAAAGAAGTGTTTTATTTTTGATAAACTAGCACCATTCAGGACGCTGTTTAGAATATTATAGTATTTGAACACACTCTTATTCTGATTGGACGCATGCTTATCAGTCGCTTCCCGCTAACTTCACGTTACTGACAGTTCATACGTTTGGTTCGGCCTTCGCCCTTCGCTCGAGTTCGCTTTGTTGTTGACCGCAGTTGCCGACGAACTAGTTTTGCGCCTCGCCGCGAGCGTGTGATGTGACCTGTTGATTTATTACTCATCGTGTTTTTGTGCTTTTGTATGTGATAAAAAATGACATGATGTTGTTTAAAAAAGTAATGAGTGGTGCGCGTTGAGTGATTGTGTGTTCAGTGTAAAATGGGTTTGATAACTTCAAGGGAGCAGACAATGTTGGACGGGCCGGTGGCGTCGGCCAAGAGTCACCATGTACGGCAGCCGTCGACGAGGAACCGGACAAAGCCTCCGATGCCGGACCGGGACGAGTTGGAGAACCGTTTCGTCAAAGTTTTGGTGAGTGTTGGCACCGAATTTTGCCGGCATTATGTTTACAAACATAACATTGTTTACCGTGTGAACGGCAGACGTTACTTTTATTACGCGACTGCGGCGCTCGCGTAAATGTTTAAACAAATGTTGTAAACAACGTGATGCCTGATAGTAGTAAATATTCGTTTAAGGAACTTTTATTTCGGTGAAAAAGTGCATGAAAGGTCGGTTGCTAATGGTCCATGTGTCGCAGGGGTGGGTCTCAACGACACTGCGGCAAATTTACGAGATTCTTATTTGTTTTTGTTTCCGAAACGTATTTTTGTGACTGAAAGGATCACTCGAGACGATTTGCATGAGATTCCTGGTAGCCATTAATGGTATTTATCATAAAACTGTGCCCAGACTGACAGTGTAACTGTAGCTAGCACAGTTTCCTGTCTTTGTTATGTTTTCCTGCAGTCTGCAGTATTAATAATACTGTCCAATGGAGCCAGGCTGTCGGATCTATATTTAGTTATTGAATAGACCAAATTAATGTACCATTGTTATAAGGCAATTGTTTTAGTAGAATTAAAGTTTCGAAACAAGAAAACTGATTTATAAACAAAAATAAAAGTTGTGAGTTTTCAATTTCAGGAATATAATAAATCGCAAGTTTCCAAAAAAACATGCATTTGCTTTGTTCATTGGTCATTAATAACTGTTTCTTAATAAATAAATTATTAAGAAGTACATGAATAAGTACTCAATTTTTCTGTGAACTTTACCTTTGTTTTTATAAGAAGTGACATCTTCACACTTCTATTCATACTTTTCTGAATAGGTATCATAAGAGTATCATAACAATAACATCCTACCATAATCAATAACATCTCAATGTCTACCTTAGTTTACTAGAGCCAGTGTTTTGCAAGAATTTATTAAAATTCCTAAAAAATTGCAGATGAATATTTAAATAATAGTTAAAGACGCCTTCGATGGCTTTCTTGTTGATTGGTGAGAAGAGGCACAACATCGAGAAAAGTGGAAGAAATGGGGGACGCCTTTGCCCAGGAGTGGGACAGTTCAGGCTAATGATAAAAGAAAAAAATGTTGAACTATTGAACTCCTGGCATGTGCTTTAATGCCTGATAACATTATTTTTCTGTCTTAACTGTCTTCGAAAAACAATAATGATAACGAGAACTTATTAAAAAAAGTTCCAACTACACAATTGCATTGTCTATGCAGCTGTGTTATCAGCTTTCCTATTTCAAAACATACTATCATCCTGCCAGTATCTGTCACAGTAAGTTCCTGACACAAGTATCGGTGTGATAAGACAAAAGAAATGTTTCACTTCCTGTTTTATCTATGTATTTGTCATGTTTCTGGGTTTTGTTTGTGTTGTTAATGTTTTAGTTCCCGGTACTAGATCAATGAGCTATGTATTGTTATCATTCGGTATTTAGATGTTATCAGCTTGGACATTGTGTGAATGAATCAGAGCATTTTAAAGATACACGCATACATAAACTTACTCCATTTACCCATAGGTGTAGGCAGAAACAAAAGAACACTACCTGCTGCGATCCTTACGCACACGTTTTTGCTTCATCCCCACTCATACATTTTGATGATTATTACAGAATAGAATTCAAGCAAGTTTTACAGGTAGGTACTATTTAAAAAAAAAATCTTGAATAGGGAATTTAAAAAATAAAAACTTAAATATTTATTTCCCAATGTAATGGTAACAAACTACATATTTCTTACCTGACTGCACAACAGTTAAGATTATTTTGAGTATTTCACATATAACTGGTTTTCACTAATAGCAGAAAGACATCATAAATAAATATTGTTTTTCAATTAATATGTTGTAGGTTTCGAAGCAATGAATGGATGGAATAGGTTTTTGTAACTTTTGAGGAAAACAAACCTGAGTTACTGAATAAATGGTGTTATTTCCAGGCCATCCAGTAGTCATGTTTATGTATATATTTAAATAGCATTGAACAATTATATTTTAATACTGTATAATGTATGTTTAATTAAATAATAAATGGTTGTGCAAAGGCAATTAGTATTTCATTAAATAAATAATTATTTGTGACAACCTTTTAACATTAAACATAATCACTTACTTAGTTATTTAATTAATATTCTTAAAACACAATTAAAAAAAAATATTTCATATAGGTTTATTTGTAAAAAGTATGTACATGTTTTTCTTTTTGAACTGGCATAATGTGGGTATACCATAGGGACTCTGCCTAGCCTTTCGGGGATAATAGGTGTGATGTTATGTTCTTCTTCCCTTTCTATAGAAAGTGTCAATTAAATAAAAAAATGCATGCAAAATGCAATTATTTTTAATTAACCATTTCCAAGGAAAGATAAGATATCACTGCATTGATTAACATTGCATTTATTTTTAATTAAGTATTGTGTGATGTGTGGCAAAAAATAGATTATTAAATTGGTTCAATGTTACAAGTATGACCTTTAAAAATCCCACATCCTTTACAGAACTGATAAAATGTGTATTTCAGATAGTACCTATTATGAAATTGACAATACCTACTGAAAAAAAAACATCAACAATTTTCTTACATTGTTTATGATTTATTTACATCTACACATCAGTAGAAACCCTGTTTCAAGAAGCGGTACTTCAACTTCCGCATCATGCCAAAACTGCACAGAACGTGATCGAATTAGAAAACCCGTAGATCTCTATAACAAATGTTTTCACCCAAGTCATCAAACAGCTGCATCGAATCTTACATCTTCATATCACGCAACAAATCAACTTCCTCACAAGTAATGTGCGTGCGACTATACGCGGCGACGGACTAGTCGGGAGCTGCACCCGTGTCCTTATCGCGCACAGAGCCCCCATTGATGGCCTGCTATTTCTGTACTATCAGCACTGTAGACATACTAGTCTTGACATACAGTATTTCAACTCGGAACGAGTGATCAAAATCGGCTCACACACACATTCAATGTAGTTGGATATAAGATACACCTTGATGTGGGAGGCACGGAACTAAGAAGTATGGCAGAAGTGAAGACCCAGCAGTGGGTGATACTGGGCTGAAATGATGATGATGATGAGGAAGCAATAAAAGTGTTTACACATTTTCTAAACAAGCTTCAGGTAACATGTTACTCGCGTGTAAGTCGGGCCTGTCGCATCAAGACAAGTCGTTAAGTTTTATGTATGTAGTATTGTAGTGTATAACAAAAAACAAGAATTTATGTGGTAGGTATACTACAACTAAAAAACCCGATTACTGAATAAAATTTTGCCTATGTTACCCGGGCCATATTCATCAAAATCGGATGAATATGTTAGGCGCTACAGAGGAACATACGTAATTACTAAATACATACATAGACTGCTAAAATCATAACCCTTCCTTTTGGCTTCGCCGTAGTCGGGAAAAATAGTTGACATCCCTAACATCCGCGATTAATTTCACAACGATCTCTCACGCTAAACGTGGGGTAAAGGGGTATCCCTTCTTCATTTAATCGTGGAGAAATATGGCTTTCTTGGTTTACTGGTTGTCTTTAAACTGTGCTATCAGCGGCACGAGGCGATTGTGCCCACACTCCTCCTCCTCCGCGCGTAACTTGTTCATGGCTATTTCGTGTAGGATACTGTTCTTTGTATTTTTAGATTTCTAAAATTAACTGTCATGACTGAAGAAACTAAAAATACTAGCCGCTCCCAACATCTTTGAATGAATGACGACGGTTAAACATATCAAGAACTTGTAAGTAGTATTGAGGCTTGTATGAGCTATGTCGATTTTGGTAAATCGTACTACGATTGACTGTTATCGTCTAAGAAAGAAAGACGTCCACTGGACTTCCCCAAGAACCACTCAACAATCAGCCACCACTGCTCGCACCCAGCGGAATCTCGCGACCTTCACACAGTCATTGGAATTATCATCTTCATCTAACAGGCAATATAAATCATCAGAATAATTCAAGATCTTGTTCTAGGATCCCAATTGTTTAAGTGGTTGATAATGAATAAATTAGCGATCTTCTCAGTACGAGGAATTGTTGAATCATAAATATTCTATCATCTGTCTAACTGACTGAAACGTCAGAAGTTTGCAAACATTATTACACAGTTATTAGTTCTCGTAAAGGATCTGACCAGATACTTGCTTCAGAAATGCATGGAATATTTGGGATTCCTTATGATAAAAGATTTAACAATAGGAACTCGCAAGCTCAAGTTAACACATCATCATCCACAGCCCGACTTCACCCACTGCTGGGTATAGGCCTCTCTCTGCTTGTGCCAAGCTCCACGGTCTTTGTGCCAGCCTCATCCAGGATATTCACGCCATGGCAACAATGTCGTCTGCCTATCTCGCCGCCGGACGATCAACTGTCCAACAGACCAAAGTGGTTAAGTTACCACATACCCACACATTATTAAACTACTTGAATATCAACCGAAATTAACCCCTATGACCTCAAACCCCAATTTCGTTTATCAATCCGACTTTGATCACATTACAAGTCAAATCAACAAAAGTAAACAAAGGTTGGCGATTCCTTCTGCTACAAAAACAGGAACTCTTCATTACGGCAAGGTCATTCGGTCGACTTTTTAACCAGCAAGTGACGTCCGTGAGTCATTGGGTCTGGTCGTTTTGAAATAGGGTCACTACGAGGCCTTGGGAGCAGCAATCAACGAGTCATTAACTCGTCAGGGTGATGCGTGGCAGACCGTGGAGTTGATTGGCGTTGATGATATTTGGAATATTTTATTCAGATGTGATGTTCCCGTTTTGATAGTCTACATCAATGCTTGCAAGAGTTCAATCTTTTGAGAATTGATAGAAATACGTCGTCTATGTAGACAAATTCTATTTTGTGCCTCGTATCGCCAGTTCTATATGAAACAACTATATTCAAAACTCCAATTAAAACAGTTTAGGAAAAACTAAACAGCAATTTAAAAGTATCTATCATTTGAGAACCATCGCACATGTTGATACGTAGTTGATGATATCCAAACCACGTACCACAGACATTAAATTGCATCGTACATAACACACATTATTTTGTAGATCTTATCCAGTACTTACTTTCTCCGAGTAACCGACATCGTAAATTGTGCGCCTGAGTTGATTGAATCGGATTTTTATTAGCACTTACAAAGTTTCATTACATAGGCGTACTGGATTGGGTATCAAGAGTAAAAAGAAAGAAAGAATAGTATTTAAGAAAGTTCATTATAATGTATGTATGTGTATGTATAAGTATATAGGTTCATTTAGTTTCAGATTTTACAGATTGCATTTTTTTTTTGGTAATGGCATCTCGCAAGGTTAACCTATGAGGCCGGCTTCTGCTTAATCGGACTATCCTGTAGATGCCTTGAGTGTAAGGCTTCCAGCTAGGGGCATAAAACTTATACACTAAGCGACCACACGCTAAGGGCACCCCCTGTGGGGTACAGATTGTGATATCTGTTCTATCAATTTATTCATATTTACCATACACGTTGCAAAAATTGCACTCTGTGTTTGGACCCTACCCTACCCTCCGAACTACCTTCAATTTTCAACCAGTGCCACTACTAAAATCAGTATAATTTATAGTTGCAGACGGGCAATAAAAAAAAGCGTCTAGAAAATGATGCTCAGACGATTCCCATAAAATGATTTAACTGCGTTTATTCGTAGCGACTTATACTGAAGGTGATGCCCCTTTGTTCGCCTGGCTCCGAAACTAATAAATGAAATGATATATCATCGCATCACACACTGCTTGCATTCACAATCCCAGTGTTGCAATAATATAAACATTCCGAACACATCTCCTGATATAACACTGTCCGAGATTGTAAGCCATCTTTTATTATGTCTGCCTTTGTATAGAATAACAGGCGATGTTATAAACGATAAAATTATACATGCATTGTATGCCGATTACCCTTAATTAAATACACATCTCGTTAGCTAAGTGGCCTATCGTGTGATGCAAACGGAAGCTGCCATATTTGTCCAGCTAGAAGATGACCATTGAAGAAGGCCGAAGATTCTGCGTGTTTCTGTAATCTCGCTAGGAAATCTATATTTATTGAAACGTTATAGTTCAGAACTATTGAGAGATATTAAATATCTATGAAACGCTTTCTCCGATTAACCTGTACTGCCCTCTTTAATGTGCCATGAAATTCTTAGTTTCTATCTTTCTCAGGTTGTTTTTTTTATCTTTTCAAATAGTCAACACTTTATTAGTCTCTAGAAAGCTCAACATCATTCTCCTTCGTCAGTTCATTCGGAATCTGCACAGCACGTCCTTTTTTTCCGCTGTTTCCTCAATGTTCGCCTCCTTCTCAGCCATAATAATATCATCTTCTACGCAAACCATTCCTTCTTTGGTTTCCCTGTTTGCGTATAGTCATTCACATGGATCACTTTGTTATCACATTCACCTGAAGAAGGCCCAACAATGATCTAGAAATCTCTACCTATAATAATATGATTGATACCGAAAATCAGCAACTTGTCGGCAGTCTTATTCAAAGACAAACTCCAACAATTTATTTCAATTACACCATTAAAAGGCACTTTTGAAAGACAAACTTTACACGAAAAAAGAATTGATTCTAGTTGCTCATTTGCTAAGGTTTTGTATCAGAGAAGAAAAAAACTTAGAACTTATAAACAAAAAATAAAACCGACTTCAAAAACACAAAAAAGTGAAAAAGAACTTTAGCTACAGAAGTCGGTGACTTATGTGTATTTCGTTTTTTTATCACCGACTTAAAGTTAAAGTTATTTTCATTTTTTTTGTGTATTTAAAGTCGGTTTTATTTTCTGCAAAAAAGTTTATTGTTTTCCAATTTCTAGTTGTAATATCGTATTTTAGATATTTGCTATGCATTTATTTTACATATTGGTAACAATTCATTTCATGGTAATAAGCTTATCCCCAATAAAATGGAAATTAACATACCTAGCTGTCGAAATGTGGGTGCACTGGACACATCTGCGTAACCCTCGGAGCATACAGGCGTGATGTTATGTTATGATTTTGTGCAAACATCCAAGACATTGCAGCAATCACGACAGATTTGCTGCCAATTATTGAAGAGTTTCGTTTCATATCTCCGAAGTCCATGATCAGATCTCGACAATATTTCTATGGGACTAAATTGGGAGTATATACTCTTTCAAACAAAAAAAATAATTTTACAAATCAGTCTTCAAGTAATCGCTGAACTTAGAAAAAAAAAGATTCCGACGAATAGAGCACCTCTCCTCCTTTTTTGAAGTCGGTTAATAAGTCCCTCCACCAATGCAATTACGTCAGCTGTATAATAAGCGGCGTATTTCTAAAAGCGTGGTAAGTTGCGTATCCCGTCTCGCGCCTTGTCATACAGGTTTTCTATTAATCACTCGTGCGACGCATGACTGGGCTGCATTCCTACGACTATGGGGTGCCTCGGCGACTCCACCACATAGGCTGGGTACAAATAACAGATATTAGATAGAATGAGGATTAGATAATACGTGTTTAAGGGGATTCAAATGGTTGGAGTCTATTAAAGCTTCCATACGGCTTTGAAGATAAGGGAATATGATATTTACTGCTCATCCCACGTAATTGTTAATATAGAATAGAAGCAAGACCTCTTTGCTGCACACTCATTCAAGCATGAAAACTCGTTATACACTCCATGTGTTATCTTAGAAAAGACAATGGTTTTGGTACAAATGGAGTTTAATAATAACAATTCGCCATGGAAGACGCTAAATGATTGTAGATAGTCAATAATTAAATATTGATCTTGGAACAGCAGTGGTACGGTTTTGAATATTTTCTTAATTAACGATCAGAGAAATTCTTACGTACTACATACTTACCCAATAACAATAAGATGACTCCCAAAAACTGACAAACAGAAAAAAATCTGGCTTTATTTATTTTATCTGTGGAAGCTATTCGAAACTGAATGACTGCCTTCTTCTACTATACATTTCTCGTTCTGTGTGTTGTTTGATACTCTGTAAATACAGTGTTGCAAAGATATTAAATGTGTTAAGGTATACAAATTAGCTAAAAATAAAGCATTGCCAAGGTCTTGCGGAAAACGTTGGGCATGAAGTAATTCAGGATTTCATTATTAACTTCCTGTTACAATGAACAAGCTAATTTAACAATTTTTTTAACTGTTTCCTTATGCACTCGAGATTTATTTCAGATTTAGCGGTTGAATGTTGGTAAGTAAGTTAGTTATCCTCATCAGATTAGATTTAATAAAATTGTGCAACAACAATACGCAATGCCACAGATAAACTCCTCTAGATTCCGCATTTTTAACATTTTGTTTGTATCTTTGCGAGATGCCTTGTAAACCTCATGCTCCTCTTTCGTCGGTTAAAAAGCTAAGAGGAAATAAAATGTAATAAATGACACGACAAACCACAACCCAAATCATGTCATCAAACCTGGAAAATTGTAATTCTCAACCAAAGGATCGTCATCATGACGTAGGGTTGTCATCCTTAGGGTATTTTGGTGACGAAATTTAACACACTTCAACCTACGTAGAAGGGAAATTTTTATGACGAATAAATCAAGTTCTTCCCTTTTCGAGTGTCATTGAAATCACCTGACTGACTGTTTAAGCTTAAAAGTCCTCGCAGCTGACTCAGACATGCAAATCGCAGACGCTATAAAAAGCAACAGCGACGAACTACGGTATGTAGGCGCCGTAATGATATCAAACGCAATACAATCGAATGCGACACGCATCCAACGATCCCTGTCAGAACCAATCGGCACATCCACTGCGACAAATCGATGCGGCATCAAGACATCGAGAACGTGTTTTTACTGCTTTTTATAATCGCGCGTTTATAGCTGTCGGTGTCCACGATTAATGTTTCAATAAATCTTACGAAGCAGTTGTTATGATTTAGTAGCGCTCGTCCTGTTCGATGTTACGACTTTTTAACTGTTTTACAAGACATTGACAGGCAAATTGCTTAGTAATTGTATGCTTTGGTATTGAAACTGCTTTTTGCGAGCCAAAGCTGGAGAAAAAGCTCCATTACCAAGAAGTTTGAAGGCTTGAGGCAGTCTGGCGCAATTGATGAAAATCTCCTTAACTTTTGAGCCAGCGTAAAGTGAAGACACAACTTGCCACCCACATCTGGTTTCCGTTCCAAACTATGTATAATATCAACGATATTATGGGTTAAGTAATAACTTGAAGATTTATAGTGTTAATATGTTCGGGTGTGCCGCAATATCTATTCGAGTCTCGTTCTCCTTGTAATGGCCGTGTTTAACATACTATTAATTCACGGAATTTATGTCATCGTTTCAAATACCCCTGAAGTGATGACTGGGTTCATTTTTCCCTAACATTACGTATTTACCGGTGTATTTGATAGGGATTTTGTTACGGTAATTTCCCATTTAAAACTAGGCTTAGGTAAGGCATGGTTCGTTCGTCCTAGGTTACTAAGGAAAATAAACTTCTATCTTAGGCTCTGCCACTGGTTATATGCTTCTCCCAAATTGCTACACAGCACTTGGGAATTGGTTTTGTTTAAAATCATTCTTCGATAAAGGATTTAATATCATGCCGTGGTTAATATTAGCCTGTCATCAAGATGGTAGCGGGACTAACTATCTAGGATGCCCAGCATCTCGTTAAGGTGGTTTTATTAGTTCGTGATACGAGTTTATTACCAATACTGGCCTTCGCAACTGGTGTTGGACCGCCTGTTATCTTGCACCATTTGATATTAGTAGTAATATATTCTCCGCTGTGATTTTCAATTATCTTAAAACAGGAGTATCTAAATGGGAAAGAGGGGGAAAAAGTTATCATGTTTACTAGCAAAATGTAAACAAATAAAGCAAAAGAAGGCTGACAGCCTCATCAGAATGAATGAGTTTGCAAATTTGTAAAACGTGAAGGGAGAATGCTACCATGTTAAAAGCCCTGTCAGACGTTATTACGAAAGGGAAATCTTATTTCATTTTTGAAGTAGCAAGCAATTCCCGTTTTTGGGGTTCCGTACCAGAAGGGGTGCTCCTTTAAAACGTTAATTCCGCTTATCCTATTTGATGTTATGAATGTGGAACTTGGGATGATTGTTCCTCAATCATGTTGGATGAAAGGCTGATAGATATGGCCATACCTTGGGTGGCATATTATTAAAGTACCAGACATGGAATTGTTTTTCCTGGGTACCTACGTAATATGTGGTGGACACAGCTATAGGCTTTTTAAAAACCAAACCGCAGTTTTTGCTCATAAAAGTTAACCACTAAGTACGTCATCATATATCGTAAAACTCATTAAAATACCCACTATGTATGCTTCAAATAATTTTGTAATAAATTAACTCTATGTTAGGAGCTTCCGCTCCCAAACGTCCGTTAAATGCATCGGAAGGATGCGCTTGCGTCGGTCGGAACTAACGATAGCCATTTACTGTTCTAATGAGGTCACATAATGTAATTACAGCAATGCTCCTCTGTGGGTACTAGTATGGAGGCGTAATGAGAATATTATGCGTAGTTAGCGTTTTATAAAAATGGTTCTGGCAGTTGGAGGATGTTTACTGTATAAAACTATCTCGTAAAGGGCTGGATATTTGCAGTGTCCAAGGTTTCTGGATAAAAAATAGATAAATGTATTGTGATAATCTATAAAGGGGGAAGCGCCAAGATAGCGAAAAAGAAAATTGCACAAAACGTAAGAACATTTGAATTTCGCGGGGTAGGTACCTAGCTCTTCCACCTTAAGAGTACTATTCTTTTCAGGCCATAATGTTCCCACACAACCCAACTCTCGGTGAGAGGGAATGGGCCGAAATCCACCACGCGGGCGATGCGTATAATTTCCGTAATGACATCCGCCAAAATAAAAACATTTCTGCGGAACTACAGTGCAGAACGTCCAAGTTCATTGGCAAATAGAATGCCCTCAAGATATTTTATTGCAAAGTTTTCTTCCATCTGAAACTATTCAGAAATCTCCGCTAGAAAAATCCTCTCATCATTTGCATTTTTGCGTCAGTTCATACAGTTGGACAGGATGTCAACGCAGTTTGTCCTACATTTAGTGCCACTACGCTAGCTATGTTAATTAGGTTTTATTTTTCCATAATGTTTCTACAATAAATATTAGCTCTGCGCCTACACCCGTTCGACTTCAAACTGCGCAGTTACACGACCATGGTTCGATATACAGGGCGTTCCGTCATTGGATCCGATAACTGTCAACAGATCACCATGTATCATATTGCAAGCTAAGTGAACACCGACAATGATGGCGTGTCGCCAAGTGTGTCGTGACGTGACTCATTGTGAGATGGTGATAATTAAACACCTAGATAATTGAGCGGAGGTACTAGTTTTTTTGCTTGGAAACTCTGTGCTGTCATTAGTTGCAGGTTGCACCTGACTTGTCCTTGGGGACATGCAAAAAAAAATAAAGACGTCAATATTTGAATTTCGAAAACAGAAGCGCGGCACGTTGTTCCTCTCTAAAATCCTTTTTTCAACCGATTCGCCAATCACTGCAAAGTTAAAAAAAAAAAACGTTAAATTGAAGTTGCTGTTCCAAACCGAAGTGAATAACATTTGAACAATTTCAGACCACCTGTCCACTTAAGGCACAGATGTGGCATTCCGAGTTTAGACAAAAAAAAAAGACAGTTTGACACGGCACAAGCCACAATCCAAACTAAGCTTTACAAGTTATGTAATCTGTTCCACTTTGAGGGCAAAAACTATGGGTTATTAATTACTGCGAGGTCCAAGCAAGGTCGAATATAATTGTCTGAGTCAGCGGGACGGAAACATGCGAATAATTATGTGCGGCATGCGATATAAGTACTGGATGTTGACGTTGATTACTTTTGAAATAAAGATGAAAAAAAATGAGTATGGAACTTTAATAAGATGAACTTTCAGGAAGCAAATGAAGTCATTTAAGGAATAGGACCCTTATTCTTAAATAAAGACCTTCCTGAATTTGTTACTCTTAAAACGACGAAGGAAAACATCGTGAGGAAATTGGCATGTCCCAGGGCCAAAAAATCGAAAACATATGACATTTACCAACCTGCATGGGGTCCGCGTGGTGGATTATAGCTCGTTCCTCACATAGACCTGTGTCCCAGCAGTCGAAAGTGTTGGAACGTTATACATGATAATGTTGTGTGAGATTTGCATGTTTTAAAGTTTTTGGCATATAAGGCAGTCGTTGGACGATTAAGTAATGGAATATAATCTATGGAAAGTATCCTGTGTATTAATGTAGGGCATTCATGTTTATCTATATGCCGAGTACAAGTTTAACGCCTCTAGTTTCGTCCACCAGTTCCTGTAACTTGCAGACAACGGGACACGTAGGCTTCACGGTTTCGATATAGGGAACTATCTCGTGCCCCATCATTTAGAAATATGGAAATGGAATACCCTAACCGACTTCTTTTGACTATCGATCATTCTTCTGGCGTGATGAACCGATGACTCTTGAGAAAGAGGTCCTTTCGTATTCGCTTCCTTGTGGTGTCATTTACTTGACTTAAAAAAATCTTCGACTAAGCACCAAGCCAGTTTTGCCAAGATGGTCTTTCGGTCCACGGGCCCCATTTTGATTTACCCAAGTATACTGGAATGCTTGACGCACTTAAATAGATTCCTTTTCAATGTTAGTAAATAGTCTGACACTTGAGTTATTAAAATATCTCATTGTTGTGGTTTCTATTCAATGCTAATTATAACCCGTTGAGATTTCATAAATATTCATGTTTTACTACGGCTGGTACTTTACGATTGTGTATTAGATATAATGGAATACTAAACCTAAATTCCCGTGATGCCTCTTGTAATAATATTTACATTCCTGCCTTACTTACTGCTGCCGGTGTCCCAGCAGTGAGAAAATCTTAAACTGATTATACTCATATTTCAAACAGCCGCACGGGTCGATCTTCAGGTTAAGCCGCGCTTCCCTAGGTCGGTCCGCGGATGGGTGACCAGCCATTACATACTAAGTTTCCTCCGTGCCTCGGAAAGCACGTTAAGCCGTTGGTCCCGGCTGTCATTGGTAGATCTTTGGCAGCATTATACTATAATACAGGATCAAAAGAAATATCAAGTTTACTTACTTTTCGACGGATGCAGGGCACGTCGCAAGCGCACCACAGATGTTCGCATACCGCATGTATTGACTTAGCTATCTCGTATAATTACTTAGATACTCGTATCATTCCCACAGTGCATCGAGTGTGGACAGTTATACTTGACGTTATACCTACCCGACATGTGCGAGCGCCGGCACGGCCTAGACCCGCCGAAGGTCGTCGCACACACCGTTGCACTATTATTACGGTTTTAATTACGAATGGAATTATGAGGATGATAATTAAAGCAGTTTCACGGTCAAAGGAAAGCAAGAGTTATTCTCATGCTCTATCGTAAAAGAAAAATATTATAAAGTTGTGGAGGTCATTACATATTTCTCCAGCTGCCCAAACAAATATCATAAGTCCAAAACAAAATTTGGTCCTTCGAGACAAACCTCCTAGAAAGTGTAAACTATAAAGAAACACAGACAGAATGCTAAATGTTTCTCTGAATCAACATACATCCTGAAATGACTCATAACTACTCTGACTTCCCTACATTTCACCTTTATTGACGGTCGACAAACAATTGAGCACTCTCATAAACAGTCCTGTAACAGCTATTTAACCTTTGACGGTTACATCACTGTCAAAATAACGATGTTCTTAATTCTCATTACAGTAAGGTTGATGTTGGATTGCAGCTACTGATGAAATAACACCATCACGCCTTTAATAAAATAAAAATAATTTATTTCAGACAAAAAATCCATAGGCAAGGCAAGGTTGTTTATAGCAAGAATTTTGCTCATAGCAAATGTTAGTAATTCAGAAGTAAAAAGAAGAAACTGTACACAAGTAATCAATTAATCCCCGAAGGGTAAAGGTGTACCTAATAGTACACCCACATTTTGTCAGTTATGTTTAAGTCCCATGTAATAGGGGTCGAGCATATTGCCATCAACCGGGCACAAATCCAGGCTCCGTGGCTGCTACTGAGAAATCTTGATGGAAAAACCCAATAACAATTTCCCCATGCTCAGCAGTCACGATTGCGACCACTAGACCAACGAGGCAGTGCCACTGACAAGGTCTGTCCAAGTTACAGTAATCTTTATTCTACTTATAATAAGGCTGGTGTTGGATTGCTGCTGTCAGCAGGTAAAATAATTATGAAAGAACCGTATACGGACTGCACAAAATATTACGTGTCTATAGTCATTGTGATCACCTACCGTGAAATTACGCGTGTCCACGAAATACTACGGCCAGTTAGAATCAACGGATCGTAGTAAAACGTTACGAAAGAAACCTTGGTTTGTGTGATGTAAGGGCCCTTCGATGGGCGCGGTGTTGTAGTGGGTAAAGGGTATGAGATATCTACTTTGTGGTTTTTGCTGGTTGTCAAGATACATTCCGATTGATTATGAAATGTTCAAATGGCTGTCTGTCATGTTGTTGACGACGAAAGGTTTCTTGTTTGCAGTAGCGAAGGGTTAATTTTTTTAAGAGGTTAGCCGGAGTACATATTTTTAATGTGATTTTTTTTAATGTCTATGAAATATTCATTGAGCCCGTTTTCAAAGGGTAGCCGGTAGGAATCGAGTTGAATGGAACCTTCGCAACTGCTTGTTTGTTATTTTCAGATTATTTTGACGAATTCAGTGACTGCTATTTTTGCAACCGTAGAAAGTCGTAACTGCCCTTTCTCTCTTTAATTGGTACATTTCTGCATTGCGACTTCATTTGCTGAATTGGAACCGCATGCGCAAAAGGCCACTTTGCATCATTAGGGATTTTTAGTGTGTTTGTCATTCATTCACTCGAATATAATTTGATTGGTCATAAAACTATGACTAGCTTCGACTGTCATTACAAATTCATCGATTTCTTATAAATTCAAAGTTTAAAAGAAATCGATTGATTGTTTATATGACAAATGGAATATTTTTCTACTTATGTCAACGAGGAATTGCAATGAAATGCAATAAAGATAAAACTTATATCTTGACTTTTAATTGTTTTGTTTCGTAAGAATGTTTTGTAATCACACAGTCGTTTGCGATTATACGAGTATGTAGATAGAGCGGAACCTAGGAACCTAGCGGACCTTACATTATTCAAATCATAATAGATGAAGTAATTGGTAGTCTTTGCTTGTTTACATTATTGGTCTAATGGTCGCAAGCGCGACTGCTGGGTTCGATTCCCAGGTCGGGCAAGATGTTATTGGGTTTTCCCATCAAGAAATTGGCCAGGGAGCCACGGAGTCTGGATTTGTGCCCAGTTGATGGCAATAAGCTCATTCCCTATAACATAGAACTTAAACATAACAGACGAAATGTGGCTATTAGGTACACCTCTGGCTCTGCCTAACCCTTTGGGCATTACAGGCGTGATGTTATGTAATGTAAAAACAACTAAACAAATCACTTGACAAGTGTCAAATAGTCAACAAGTTATAGAAATCAGAAGCTAAAATACTACAAGTAGAAGGTACTATATGTGTTAAGCTATACTTATTTTTATAGAATCAAATCAGTTCATATGTCTGCTCGACCAGACAGTAGGGCAGTAGCAAAGGTTCCATACAACTCGATTCCTACCGGCTTCCCTTTGAAAAATGGCACAGTCAGGTCAGTATTCTATTGACAAATAATATAACCACATTAAAGATATGTACTCTTACAAAAATTGAGCCTTCGCTACTGCAGTAGGGATACTAGAAGACCTAACCAAATATTCTAATTCAGGCCATCGTGATACAGTAATCTTATACCACTTAGACAACAATAAATTAGATCACAAACAAAGAAAGCAGCATTCAGAATTAATTCCCAAATCCACGGCATTGTAAAAAGAGCTACAAAGTGGTGAACACGTCTGCCTTTTATTACTTAGATTGAAGGGCGTAATCTTGTCTCGAACTCACGACACATCGCGTGTCTGTCGCTGTTAGCTCCTCTTGCGCTTTTGAGCTTGAGGGTAAAGATCCCGGGGATGATTTGAAAGGATTTGAACCACTTGGGTTTAGTTGACGTTATGAATATGATGTTCTAGAAAATTGTGTACTTGTAGATAGATTTTGTGCAGTGAAGGAGTTGTATTTTTTAAGCTGGTTAGCTAGGACTGATGGGAAAGTATAGCTTTGAGACCGCCATATCAACCATATAAAGGGTGTAACAAGACCCTTAACGACGCCGATAGTCACTTGTTCTCCTCGTCATTGCGATCATTTTTTTGTTCTAGACCATACCTGGGAACCTTCTAGTTACGGAGATATTGGGGGTCTAAGTTCCAACTGTTTCACAAGCTTTTTTTGAATACATGTTTTTATTGTAAGAACTTTACATTAAACACCTCTACGACTTTACTATTCAATCTACCATCAGCACAATATTTTGAGTGCGTTGCATTGAGTCCTACAATAAAACGTGATTTTTCACCCCAAAAAAAAGTCGTTTCCCAGCAATAATTTTTGCGTAAAGGTACTTAGTTTGATGTTGTACATAATGCTTGGTTGACGGCTTCGTGAAGGGTCCGTTTATACCCTGTATTAATAATAATTATTCAATTAAATTAAAATTAAATTTTGGTGTACAGTATGTTAGTTTTGTATATTTTGTTCATCTGTTTCTGGAAGGAAATGATTTAAATAACATAGTCAAATTGAAATTATATGTAATTTTTCGTAAATTCTCGCTATTTGTCTATAAACTTACTGCATAATTATAAAACTGCTATAACTGCACTGCATGTATAGTCTTACTGTATACTAGCGAGGACATGACGTAATCTACTATCAGAGTGTTCCCTTTATTGCTATCAATAATGCAGATACTACATCATTCAACAGTTAACAGAAGGCACCACTCATCTCATCAATTAGTGCCAAGCAATACCCTATTAACAGACAATAATGAATGACAATATCTAACAGTAATTGCTTATCGTCACCATCTGCCTAGGCTTTTGCCTACTATATTGGGGTCGCTTCCAATCTAAACGGATGCAGCTGGATCCCAGTATTTTACATTTTACACTACCTATCTGATCCAGTTAGTACTGGGTATTCTGTCTGGGTAATACGATACCTCTTGTAAAGACCGTGTTGTCAGAGTTTTGGGCCACTGACTACCTGTAAGGAATGTCAAAGATCTACAAAAGACAGCCGGGACCAACGGCTTAACGTGCTTCCCGAGGCACGGCGGAAACTCAGAATGATTCCTGGTCACCCATCCACGGATAGACCTTGATAAGCGTTGCCTAACTTGGAAGATCGCCCCGTGCGGCGTTCATTATTTAGCCACGAGCTCTCTGACACACTCAACAATGATTAATTAACAATATTTAACAGTAATTCCCTATCACCCTAGACATTAGGATCGATGACGTCATTCGTCTGAGATAATTCTTAGATAGCGGTGTTGAACTGAACTGTGGCCGGGTCGATGACCTCGGGCGGTCATTAACAAAAAAACGCAGTCGATACTTTAGTACGCATCTTTTGATTAAGAGCTACACGTGGTAGATGTGATGAGTTACTAATATGGACCTTTCAGTATTAGTAAATAATGTTCTAAATTACTTATTTCTTAGTAAATGATAGATCAGTGGGATTACTGCTTTACAAAGTCACAATCCCAGTGTCCTTTATACTGACAATTCAACAATTTTTTACTTTGACAAGCATAGGATTTTTAAAAACCAGTGAAGTAATGGATTATGAATTTCCTTCAAACCCTTTCGGATTGTGGAGGAAAATGTGCTACGCAATTGAGGTGCAGGTACAGCGTATTGCGCCGACCCCAAGTAACATGGGACAAGGGCAGGAAGATAATGATGGTGTACAGCATATATGTACAGACGCCAGCACATCACGTTACCCGAAACTGTCAAATCTTCCCAATCAACCTTGAACCTCATGCTTTAAAGTTGAAAATCTATTACAGAAATTTTACAGATTGTAGTAGCTTGATTTGCTGGAGCCTGTACTTAAATCAAGCTTTTATTGACCTGATAGAAATAACAGTCAACTTTTAGAGCATTCGTTTCGGAAACTTCAGTAACATAACACAAAAATGAAATCCCGAACAAAAGGACCAATTTTAATCAGGGACCGTACAACCCCGAATATAAGTTAATTCTTTCGAAAGTGTTACAGATTGTACGCCTACAGTAACGGAAAATGTTACCTCTTGGTAGTGGTAGCCCTTTCATAACACTAACGTTAGGGTAACCCTATCAATAAGTTAACTAGTACAAGATGTTACCGGCTCTTATATGATTTCCAATTGAAGAAGATAACCCTTTGAAAGGGTTTGTCAGGGTATTCAAAGGGTTTTAAATCAAATCATTTTAAATTACTTTGGAGTGGAGGAATAGGCATTGACCTTGAAAGTTAGGAATCCATATAGAATCGTTCATTAGTGTTTCTTACTCGGTTTGATAGGACGGTGTTTTCTTTTTTAAGTTTTAAATAACATCTGAATATTGAAGATGAAGGTAAGTAAATGTATTTTAATTAAGTATCACATATAATAAAACTGTAAATAACCTGTGTGTGTAAATTAAATATATTTTAAACTTTAAGTGGGGGTGTAATAAGTAATCAATATAGATACCAAATCACGAATTTTTGAACATTTTGTCTGTCTGTATGATAGTTTGTGCAGGTCAGAAACAATCGTGCCAATTAGTTTACCACAGAATTCTGGACGCAAAGATCCAAGTGTTCTGTTAGAAAGGGTGTACAATGAGTTTCCATGGAAGATGGCAAGTACTCTGGTAAAGGCCACCAACGTCTCAGCAGTACGCATACTGAATCCAAGTGACAAGGAGCAAGTGATTAAGAAGGGCACCGTGATTGGCACTTGCGAGGAAGTAGCTTGGATGCGTCAATTGCAAGATCTACCTACCGGAAATAAAATTCATAGTGCAAAATTTGACGTGTCAACGCTTTTGGAAAACTGCGACTTAACTGAAGGAGAAATGGACCAGGCTATGAAGATGTTACTTCAGTAAGCCGGCATTTTCTCTACAAATGATGCTGACATAGGGAGAACTGGACTGGTTCAGCACAAGATTAATACAGGCAACGAGTTAGCTATCCGTCAGCGACCAAGAAGACTGCCGGTTGCACGGGAAAAAGAAGTGGAAACCATGATTGAGGGAATGGAGAAGGACGGTGTTATAGAACCTTCATCCAGTTCATGGTGTTCTCCTGTGGTCCTGGTAAATAAAAAGGACGGCAGCATGCGCTTTTGTGTGGACTATCGACGACTGAACGATATCACGAAAAAAGACAGTTACCCACTGCCCAGGATCGATGACACACTGGATACGCTGACTGGAATGAAGTGGTTTACCACACTGGACCTGAAAAGTGGCTACTGGCAAGTAGAAATAGACCCCATGGACAAGGACAAAACGGCATTATCTACAGGAAAAGTATTGTGGCAGTTTAAAGTGCCATTCGGATTGTGCAATGCTCCTGCAACATTTGAAAGGTTGATGGAGCAAGGACTTGCCGGATTGATGTGAGACGCATGTCTAGTCTATCTAGACGACATAATCATCGTAGGCCGTTCATTTGAAGACCACCTTAAAAACCTCAACCGACTGCTGTCGAATATCCAAACTGCAAATCTCAAGTTAAGTCCAGAAAAAGTGCTCGTTTTTCAGACAACAAGTGAATTTTCTAGGACACAATAGTTTCGGGGGAAGGTGTTCAAACAGACCCAGAGAAAGCAGTCGCCGTCAAGGATTGGCCAGTTCCGAAAGACAAGACGCAGTTCAGAGCATTTCTGGGTTTGTGCTCCTATTATCGAAGGTTTGTCAAGAATTTTGCCGACATTGCAAAACCCCTACACAAACTCACTGAGGAAAAGCGGCAATTCTGTTGGGACGAGAACTGCGACGTCGCATTGAAGAGACGTCTGTGCAATACTCCTATTTTGGGATATCCTGACATTGAAAATGACTTCATAGTTGACGCAGATGCAAGTAATACTGGAATTGGGGGCGTGTTGTCTCAACGGAAAGGAAACCAGGAGGTTATCATAGCTTACTTCAGCAAGTCTTTGTCCAAACCGGAAAGGAATTACTGCGTTACGAGACGGGAGCTACTCGCCATAGTAAAGACATTGCAGCACATCAGTAACTGCTGCTGCTGGGACGGAAATTCTATTTGCGAACTGATCATGCTGCATTGAAATGGCTATTACAGTTCAAAAATCCAGAGGGACAAGTTGCGAGATGGATTGAACTACTACAAGAGTTTGACTTCGTAACTGAACATCGCAGTGGGAGAACTCACAGTAACGCAGACGCCTTGTCGAGAAGTCCTTGTCCTGAAGACTAGTGTCTTGCCTGGCACAGTTTTTGCAAAACTGTGCCAGGCAAGAGACTTAGGAAATAGTAAGGATGCTTAGAACGGTTCTCAGCGATGAATGGAAGGAAACCCTACAGCAGGATCAGCAAAATGACTCGGACATCCATCCGATTTTTGAGTGGATCAAAGCTGGTACTCCTGAACCCAAGTGGAGTGATGTAGCAGTGATGAGTTCCATCACGAAGAGTTATTGGGCGCAATGGAATAGCTTGGTTATCCAGGATGGAGTCTTGTGCCGTAAATGGGAAAACGCTCGAAGGGACAGCTGTCATCTACAAATGGTTGTCCCTAAAGCCAAGGTAACGGATGTTCTGCGGCTCTATCACGATGGATGTTCAGGAGGACATATGGGGGTAAAAAAGACTCTACTGAAGATCCGAGATCGATATTATTGGATCCACTGTCGAGAGGATGTGGAGGACTGGTGTCGAAAATGTACCAGTTGTGCGGCTATGAAAGGACCCCACACACGCAGCAGAGGTGCATTAAAAGTGTAAAACGTTGGAGCCCCCAGGGAACGGATAGCACTAGACGTTGCGGGACCATTTCCAGAAAGTGAAAGCGGGATCAAGTATTTCATGGTTGTCATGGATTACTTTACAAAGTGGCCAGAAGTCTTCGCCATTCCTAACCAAGAAGTTATAACAGTAGCAGATAAATTGGTTCAGGAAGTCTTCTGTCGTTTTGGAGTGCCCTTAGAAATCCACAGCGATCAAAGAAGGAATTTTGAATCGCAAGTATTTCAGGAGACTTGTCGATTGATGGGTATCCACAAAATCAGAACCACCTCTTACCACCCACAATCTGATGGAATGGTGGAACGATTCAACCAAACGTTGGAGAGATATCTGGCAAAAGTCGTGGAAAGGCAAACGGATTGGGACAAGCACATACAGCCGTTTCTTCTATCCTACCGTAGTTCAGTTCACGAAAGTACGACTGTGACGCCAGCCTTTGCAAACTTTGGAAGGGAATAACGGTTGCCTTCAGATTTAATCACTGGAACTCCCCCTGATGCTCCACGCAGTGTAACAGATTATGCGAATGACTTGCGTAACAAGTTGAATAATGTTTATGAGAATATCAGACAAGCTGGTCGACAGATGTCTGAGGAGATGAATCAGTATGGTTGCATACCAACCATACCGACTACGTGACTAGGATCAATGATGTCACCTACCGAATACAGAAAGGTCTACGAGGTGCGCCTAAGATTGTCCATGTAGACCAATTTTCGCGATACTACGGGGCTAATGATGCTCGGGACGAGCATGTGTAAGGAGGGGGCAGGCAGTGTTACGTCGGTTGCTTACGAGAACATTCTAGATTACGTGCGAGTCTCGAATGTTCTCGTAAAGACCTGTCTAGAATATTAGTCTAGAATCTTCCACTATAGAACTGTCTAGAAGTTCCGAGAAAGTTCTGGAACTTTCTCGAAGGATAATGTTTTACTATGGAGCTGTCTAGAAAATTCGAGAAGGTTGTGAAACTTTCTCGAAAGATTATGTGCCACTAAAAACTTTGAAGAAGGTTCCGGAAAGTTGTGGAACCTTCTCGAAGGATCGGTCGGTATATAAATAGCCGTCGTGTTTGCGGGAAGAGTCAGTCTGATTTTGGCTACACAACGAAGCGAATCGAAGTAAACTAGAAGTGCGATATCTAAGTGAAAGTGATCAGTAGTGTAATTGTGATTAAGTTTTAAGTGTTTAGTAATTAATAAAGTTATTTCGTGTTTAATCAATAGTATTTAATTTATCCCATACCCAGCTCTTAACAATATCTATGTACGGCATCTCGCCTCGGTTGTGGCATTTTTTAACTCTACAGTTTGACGCAGCTCCAGCTTTCCCTTCGGGCACTAAATTATGAGTGAGACGATCGAATGACATTTATGATTCCGTAAAAAAGACAAGATTATATATGAAACAATGCCGACTATTCCAAAAAAAAAAAATACATTGAACTTTAAAATTACTGCAATAATAACTATAATCGTATGTGTATGGAGTCGCTAGGGCCTAGACTGGGTTTTGCGACTTGACGCATATCTGCCGAATGCATGCAGTTTAGTACTTTAAAGTAAAGTCACGAGAGATAAAATTACAATACTTGTAGTCCGAATGGGTAACTCTGTTACAGTCGTTGAAGGGGTAACCCGTTCAAAACGTCTTACCATTAAAAAGTATAACCCACCAAGAATGGGTTTTCGAATGTACAGGTAATCAAATCGAAAGGGTTTGGAAGAGGTTATCCATTGATGAGGGTTTTCGTAAAAGAGGGTAATAAATATGAAATGGGTTTTAAAACAACACTTTGTCAAAACCCTAACAAAAACCCTTTCAATGGGTAACCAAAATGGTCCCTGATTTTAATATCCTTGAGTACATACTACTGAGGACAAGATAAGCACGGAACCACATGCTATTCAATTATAGTTCTAGTTGTCTTCGCACTCCATACCCACACCGTTATCAAGGGATCTCTGCGTGAACCCGATCTTCGTCGTTGTCGCATATGTTCAAGTTTAATTAAAAAACTTTGAGCTCGCCAATTCCACTTAGAACTTACATGGACGTCTCGGGCTAGTTCTAATTAAAAGAAATAATTAGCGAGTCCAAATGTAGAATAAATTAGTTTACGTAGCAAATACTGCCCTCGTAAAGTTTGAATAAAACCGAACATTCTGTTCTTTTTTCCACCTCATCATTCTCCTGCCCTTATCCCAATTTATTTGGGGTCGGCGCAGCATGCCTTCTTCTTCCATACTTCTTTATTACTCGTCATTTCAGCAGTTATCTCCTTTCTAGCCATATCATCCTTTACACAGTCCATCCATCTTTTTTTTGGTCTTCCTCTACTTCTATTTTCCACCTGACAGCTTGAAACATCTCTATTGGGATCATCTGTATTGTAACATTTTTTTAACAATCCACCAAAAAGAAAAAAATCGTGGTTCTGCTGAAAAAGAGTGATTACTTTTCACATATTTCTCGAAACATGCATTTATTGAGTTATCGCTTTTTGGCCTACGGGGACAGGATAGTGAAAACTGTACGTAATCCGTGCAATTAATCCGAGATAACACTGAAACGTAGATACAAATTGATTGTTGCAGTCGGAAGCATTGATAAAGGAAATGACTAACCCATGCAATTGTTTTGACGGTAGATTGTGTTGGTGACATTGCACGCTAGCTCTTATCTCCCATGTTCCCATGACCTTCATGATTTACAAGGCGGTGTTCGGGACGTGCTACTTCTTCAAGGATATAAATGGATAGACAAAATACTCTTTACTAGCTTATGCCCGCGACTTCGCCTGTGTGAAGTTCGGAAACTGTCCCACGAGATCATACTATCGGGATAAAAAGTATCCTATATGTTAATCCAGGTTATAAACTATGTATGTGCCAAATTTCATCCAAATGCGTTCAGTAGTTTTCGCGTAAAGAATAACAAACATCTTTTCATCCTCACAAACTTTCGCATTTATAATATTAGTAAGATTATGTACCTGCAGCACAGAATTTACAGAAATAGTAGACATTACATATATCTTTCATTAAAATCTTAAAAGAAGGTACAGAACTAACCTTACCCCAAAAACAGTTTTAACATGCTACACTTACAACAAGAAGTTGTGTAGTTGAAGTGTAGCAGGTGGCGTGCATTCGTTTCTGCCAACCTCCTTGAGGAAAAGGTGTGAGTTTATGTATCATAAGAATATTTTCGAAGATACTTCCAAAGAGTCTGTCAAAAATGTACCCAGTCGCATACTAATTTTCATACTCGCATATTTTCCTAAAACTTGTGATAGAACTTTATCGAGTTATAAAAGCTTAGCCCATCTATTGAGGATAACAAGCTTGAGCGATCACCATTAACCTATTTCCTTGCCATAACATTAAATCGTATTTTTTATGGGAAAATGAACATTTTCGCGAAACGTCTAAATGTCAAACGGGGACGAATACGTGGAAAAAATCCCCATAAAAAAATTTGGTAGCGACCAACGACATTTCTTATATGTTAGGGAAATGTCAATATACATGTGGATGGCTATAGGACTGTGGTAAAAGCCATGCGGTGCAAAAAAAATATGTCAACTTTGACAAATGAAAACTGGTCCTTGTTGGCGCTTTTTTCCGAGTCTCATGAACGTCGAAAGATTTTATTAATATACTTAAGTAGTAGTAGCTTTAATATCCACGTTATAAAAATCATGCACATTTGCATACATTCCAGAATTTTATTTTCCCTCAAACCGATCAAGACTAATAAACATTTAACTATAAATAAAATCGTCTACAAAGCACCTACTTAACTAATCCTGGTTTTATCTCCAATCTAACTTACGCTACAAATCTTAAGAGATTACAATCTAAACCCGCATTGCAATAGCAGCACTAAACGATGAGCTCAATTCGTTAGCGCATCGGTACATCAAACGCTGCACTCGCCAGCTGACTGTCATGGCGGCCATTGCATGACGTCATCACATGTGGCACCCAGCCCCAGCGACCTTTTCGTTTTGTTTCCTGCCTCTCTTTGTTACTGGTTTATTTTTTCGTGGACCTTTATTTGGAGTCCGTGCAGAGGAATATTGAGTTTATGGCTTAGGTCGCCGGAATTCTCTGAATAAACTATCTGCACCTCAAATTCTCGGATGATTCAGTCACTGTTGGACATAGGGTCCTTTCAAGTTGCATAAGAATTCAAGACATCCAGTTTTCCCTAAAGTCTCCCGACCCTGCCTTTTTTGTTTTGATGTAACTTGGGACTTGAATTATGTTTTTATGGACCCTTCATCTCACTTCAAATAATTATGGTGTTTGGTTGGTTAAACAGCTAATGAGAGGTCACAGATCCTATAATTGTATACAAGTCTATGCCTTGACAGTTTGGGGTAACCCTAATACACTAACAATTATATCTAGAGAACATATCGATAGTCGAGATTGCAGCATCAGTCATTGCACTGTGGCGAATGCTTGGCATCCGACGTCCCACATTGTGGTCTTTGATATGCGTAGCAGGCTCAATAAATACTATTGTCTGTGACCTTTTCTTTAAGCCCATTGGGGAGTTAAAAGTCATAGGTCAAATGGATAATATGTGTTTTTCGCACGTATTGTTTCTTCAGGTCGTAAATAGTGAAGCGAGCCAATCACTTTAAGTAAACTTACCTTTAGGCTCGCTTTCACTACAAAATGCCTTAAAAATCATTCTGTCTTTGTCATCTTGAAAAAATTAACAGTAATGGTACGATTTTTTTAATTTCGTTTAGCTCAAAATAGCTAAATGTATTAGAGATTTATGGTGCAAGCGGGCTTTAGACTATAGTTCCTCTACTAGCATAGCATAATCAGCCTATAATGTTCTCACTGCTGGGACGCAGGCCTCCTCTCTATGAGAGGGAATGGGCAACATAATTCACGACGCGGGCCCAGTGCGGGGACATGCCGGTTTTATCACTACGTTTTCCTTCACCGTTTTGAGAGCAGTGGTGATGAAATAAATTACACAAAGTAATACGCCTGCTTGGGTTCGGAACCACGACTTACTGCTCGTAAGTCGGGGCCACCGCTGCTCTACTAGTTGGTTGTAAGCCGCCACGTGGGCCCAGTGAGGAAGACTATAGTTCCATTATATTTGAGTATAGTTTAGAGTAACAACAACAAAAAATCCCAAATCAGATATAGTTCCCACAATTACCTATTCAACCGTATTTAGATTCACTAGCATCTTACTGACATCACCGTCATTAAGTAATGACCGTCGTAAAACGGCTTGCTACGTAATTTACATTGGAAATATGGTATTAGCATCAATTAGGAGTCTGAACAAAATAGTCGTAAGTGGTGGAAGTCGTTTATGACCTGTATGTTATGGTCTATGCTTGGTGCATGCTGAACAGTATGGCCGTAAAGTTTTTTTTATTAAGCTATAAAAAAGTTAAGTTCAAAAATATTGACCAGTGTATTTTTTTATTTGAAAACTAGCTGTGCCCTGCGACCTTCGTTCGGATGAAATTATTATAAAAAGATAACTTCTCTATTTGAATCGTATTTTGTTAACAATTTCAAGGGTTTATTTTTTTTTTGCAGGGATCGGTAATCCTTTTTCCAAAATAAAAGTAGCATAAGTTACTCCCGTCAAAATCGGTCCGGCCGTTTCGGAGATTAGCCGGAACAAATAGACAGACAGACAATTCGTATACTTTCATATGCATTCAGTAAAAAGAAATTACAAACAGACACTTCAATTTTATTTATTTTTATAGATTCTAAGAAATTTCATGACCAGAAAATAATGAGGTTTGATTATGGTGAACAAAAGAAACAGGCCGGTGACTTTTTTTTTCGAAAATTATTGTTAACATAAGTATCTATAATCTGGCTAAAGGTAAGTGTAGCAGCAGCACACATTGTGATGTTGTGATTCTAAGGACCAAATGTGTTTGAAGTCAGTTGCTTCACCAAAACCTCTATCATATAAGGACAGCTCATAGTTTGCTTCAGTCACAGCAAATCTCTTGTTGAAAAGGCTATTGCAAAAAGGATAATTTTAATAAGTAAGTAGCTCAATGTATACATACGTACTACATACATAATATATAGTAATGTGCAATACACTCAACGAGATTGAAAGTCTGTAGCAGACGGCCCTAACAAATTGTCCTGTCGGTCGGTTGAACCCGTATTTCTTTTTACTCGTTTTTACGAATTTGTAACGATTGTGCTCTAATACAATGTCGCCCATGCGCATGTGACCGCCCGTAATTTCCTGAATATTCATGAAGAAATGTCCAAAATAAACTTCAAAAGGGGGGGTCTATCTATAACATTTTTCATGTTATTCAATTTTGAATTTTTTAAGTAGAGTTTGTAGATTTGCTTTCTATTTTTTGACACATCTCCGAAGTTTATGGGTCGATTTGGATTCTGTTTATTATTTCTCAAAGCTTATGAGTTATTTTAACAGGTTAATTAACATTTTTACTAAAAATTATCGACTACGAAAAAAAAAACGGAATCGAAGTAATTTTTTCGGTAAAAAATTGTGTATTTATTTTAAAAAAACTAGTGTAAGTCCATAAATTATCCCTATAGGACGACTTTTTTAATCATTACTTGTAATCTACTACATAACAGCTACAAATTCACAGAACATTGTTGATACCTAACTGTAACTAAATCCAAGGTAAAACTCTGAAACTCTAAGAGTCAAATTTAGGAAAAGAAAATGTGAAAGTCAATAATTGAATGTTGCTCTTAGCAGTGAGTACTAAAAGGTTAAACTAATAATGAGGATAATAATGGAATTAAAAACAAATAAGCAATAGCCAGATTTTTCCTAAAAAAATAAAAAAATACAAGAATTTTAATTAATTCGATTTTCGAACTGGCCCCCACCCTCCTGTAAACAAACCAAAGCCCTCATGGCAACACTTTTGATTGTACGACGTAATTCTTCACGGTTTTCTTTTATTTCCGCAGCAGCAGCAAAAATCCTAGCCGTTAATTGCTCGCGGCTTTCGATGGGCAGGGCATACACTTTCTGTTTCATGTAGCCCCAAAGATAAAAATCTAAGGGTGTAAGGTCGGGAGATCGCGGCGGCCAAGCAATGGCACCTCCTCTGCCAATCCACCACGGATAATTTTGATTTAAATAATCACGAACGAGTCGTGCGAAGTGTGCTGGAGCTCCATCTAATTGCAGATACATCCGCCTTCTTGTTTCCAGCGTGCAGCGGTACTTCTTCCAAAAGCAACGGCAATGTATTGACTATAAAATCTCAAAACGCGTGTTGATCTAGTCTGTTTGGTAACACGAAAGGGCCAATAAGTTCACCGTCAATCATTCCAGCCCATACATTTATGGAAAATTGAGTCTGGAAAGTTGTTTCCCTAATGACGTGTGGATTTTCAGTGGCCCGCACATGAAGATTGCGATGATTTGTTAAACCCGCCCTTGTTTTTTCTTTAGAGATAGGTATCAACAATGTTCGCTGAATTTGTAGCTGTTATGTAGTAGATTACAAGTAATGATTAAAAAAGTCGTCCTATCGGGATAATTTATGGACTTACACTAGTTTTTTTTAAAATAAATACACAATTTTTTACCGAAAAAATTACTTCGATTCCATTTTTTTTTTCGTAGTCGATAATTTTTCGTAAAAATGTTAATTAACCTGTTAAAATAACTCATAAGCTTTGAGAAATAATAAACAGAATCCAAATTGACCCATAAACTTCGGAGATGTGTCAAAAAATAGAAAGCAAATCTACAAACTCTACTTAAAAAATTCAAAATTGAATAACATGAAAAATGTTATAGATAGACCCCCCCTTTTGAAGTTTATTTTGGACATTTCTTCATGAATATTCAGGAAATTACGGGCGGTCACATGCGCATGGGCGACATTGTATAAAAAAACATCCATTTGGATGTCATTCTTCACTCGGGTTGGGAAAATGTCAAGGAACTCTCCCTTTTTTCGATTTAATTGTCAGGCTGCGATAGGGGCTTTGCATTTGATTGAAAAATGTCTGAAATAAAGATCAGAGCGTCTGGTCTAGTATTCCAGACACTTTGTATAGGTATATTGTGGTTTAAACTTACGTACTTTTAGCTATTTGTGAATAAGTTATAAAATTGACATGCAATTTGAAGAGCAAGAGCATGCTTACAGCTTCATAGCTTAGGAGGAGACATTTTTGATGCAAAGATTAAGTGATGATGATCCAGTTTGATGTTAATCCGTAACGTGAACTACTGAATTACTTCTCGCTTAGTATTAACACTGAATTAACGCTGGGTGGATGAAATGGCGGCAGGTCACGGGAACAATATGCGACTCCCGCATTCCCTTTAAACTCAAGGGAAAGATTTATAAAACCATGGTTAGACATGCTGTCTTGTATGGATCAGAATGTTGAGGCGCAAAAGGGATGAATGGATAAAATAAGAAATGAGTACATAAAAGGAAGTCTAAAAGTGGCGCCGGTGACTGAAAAGTTGTGTGGTAATCGGTTATCGTGGTATGGACATGCGATGCAGTGGAATGACGAAAATAAGAGTAGAGGTTGTCGAGGAAGACCAAAGAAACGATTGATAATATCAGGAGAATGATGATAGTCTTTGAGGCTTTTAAAGATTCCTTGAAATCTCCTGCAAAGTGAGAGCCTTAAAGCCAGTTAACCTATGAACTCCAGACCACAAAAACATACTCATAATATCCTCGAAAATTCACAGCGACTTAAGAGCCCGCCCACCCGCCATTTCCCTGCTATTCTTAGCGACGACTCAACAATAAAGTCGTATTAACAGGAGCAATCTGCCTAAAAGCCATTGTATTGTGCCTCCCGCGCAATATCCTGGAGCAAATGACGTCATTGATCAAAAGCTATTTTTGGACCACTTACAGAAATGATCGGTTGTTGGACTTGAAGACTTGTTGGAGTTGTGTGATTGGCTTGTTAGAATTTCTTTTCGATGTTTGGAAAAGTAAAGTTGAGCTAAAGAATCTTGAGTTTATCAATAATTTTTTTTCAAGACCTTTAATATTTTCCAAGTAATGATATGGAGAAGTGTATCTGATCTACCTATCTTATTTTTAAGCCCTTTAATATTTTCGAAGTATTGTTAGTGAGACGTCTTGATTAAATTACTTAAAATTCTAATATGATAGAACCATGTTCTATTGGGTTCTAATTAATATAAAAAGTAAACTAAACAAACATACTACTTATTTAATTATCATTAGCAAACAATGATTTTGAGATAGACACAATAAACACTATAAGATACACAGATTTATTAATATCCTGTACAAAATTAATAAGTGCCAAATCCGTTCACAATATTTTTTCGGAGTACAATATTGTTTCAGTTATTTCAGCAGAGAAATCCCTCGCTGTAAATTTATTACATATTTATTTGCCCATTTTCCTTTTCCGTCATAATAAATGATTTCCTAGTTTCCTCTTTCTGACTTGCGCAATGTTTTCGCTTTCCAAATGGCAATTTTATTGGAAACAATAGCGTGGCGTGACGGAGCCTGCTCGTCATGTGACATTTACATCGGATGGGTGTGTTATTTTGCAACGATGCGTATGACTGTAATCTATTTGTCACGCTACTGGTGATGGTGGTACGATTACTATGCACGGCAGTGTAGTTTTAAAACTGTTTGGAATTCCCACAGTTAAAGCGGTGAAAATGTCACTAAGATCACGGTAATTTTACAACTTATTAGGCTAACTCAGCCTCATAGTACCTAATTTAGCATCTAAATGAATTAATTGAAATATAGACAAGTAGAAGTACAAATACAGACACGATTGTAAACGCCTATCACGGATGATTCCCTTGTCACTTATTGGCACAACGATATCCTCTCATTTATGGTTACGAGTGGGCTACATTGATTTCAGCTGATTGGCCTTACGTGGTTTGATTTAACCGATCTCATCCAGTTATTATTGTTTTTACGATCAATCGTGTGTTTACCCGGCGGTCCACACTGCAGAAGACCGCATAACTTGGATATGCGTCCTATGTGGTCGTGATACTTAGCACTAAGGGACCGACGAAGACGAAGATAAGAGAGACAAGTGTTTGTCAATACTAATGCGCTGCATACCCTGACACCTGAGCACAGCAGCAGCAACCGGAGTTCGCGTAGCTGAGTTTTGGGCCAAATATACTTGACTAGCTGTTCCCCGCGACCTTCGTCCGCGTAAAATTATTAAAAATACAATTTTCCCCGTTTTTGCAACATTTTTCATCGCTGCTCCGCTCCTATTGGTCGTAGCGTGATGTTATATAGCCTATAGCCTTCCTCGATAAATGGGCAATCCAACACTAAGATTTATTCAATTCGAACCAGTAGTTCCTGAGATTAGCGCGTTCAACCAAACAAACTCCAGCTTCATAATATTAAGTATAGATTAAAATTTGCCATCGACACGCGAAGAAGAATACCAATTTACAGTAATAAACATAATTATAACCGAAGTTCGACTTCACGCACCTATCAATACTAGGGAAGAGCAAGTGGAGATAAAATTAAACTAGCCCAACAAATCAGCATACAAAACCACACGGCCCAGTTTCATTACAAAATCACAAACGCGGACGTTTGCAGTCTCGAGTGATTGGTCTAAGCAGGATGTCGTTCTACACTTATTTAGATAAGGTACCAAGTTCTACGACCAACATCTCGTGATAGAACCCTGTCGTAGTAAGGGGAACGAAATAGGTTGCAGTGGACTTCCTTATTCTGATAGCTCTCGGATATTACTGAGCTGCGGTCATGCCAATATGAGATGTTTTGATTTTGCTTACTTTGTTGTGGAGACTAATTCTTTGAAGGAAAATGATGAAGGAACCTCAGGTGCGGTCTACGTGACCTGCCTTGTAAAACTTTGTAGGTTATAATTTTCCAGTGACAATTGGGGATATTTTTGTTGATCGTCTGGCGTATGACTGCTTGAATGCCTTTAGGTTGGTGCATTTTTTTGTTTTTTGCCTACGCCTCATGGATGTCCTCCGCCATGGGATGGGCGAAGTGCTCTGTCAGACTCGCTTTCTAGAAGTAACCCTTTACCTATAGAAGACTCCCAAAATATCTAATCAATGGCCATTAATAATGTCCAAATAACTAAACCTACATTGTCACTAGTTTACAGGATCTTCCGTGATTTTCAATTATTCTGAGCTCCCGATATTTCGACGCTGTTGCAAGCGCCATGATCGCGGGATGTCATTGAAATCACGGAAAAAATCCCTTAAGTGACAGTGTAAGTAACCGTGAAAGCTTAAAACAGTGTATGTTGAAATAAATTGTTTAACTTACTATTAAGCCCAAAACAAGGTCCAACGATCACGTAAAGGGCATTAAACGCTACCAATCTCGATCTCGAAACCTCACTTTTATAATACCTACTAAGGTCAGAACATGTGAATCACAAACGTACATAAATTGTGGTTGTTATTGCCAAATGCTTACCTTGTAGTTATTGAGGCGTTGTTTTTATATACATGATTGTTGCACAATAATGTTATTGATATGGCCATTTGTGCTGACTGCTGGTCAATTGAAATTTTATCATGGCCTTCTGGAATACGAATGTCCCAAATAAATAGTAAATGGGCTTAGAGAATTTTTTAGTGGTCCTCTAAAGTTATTTCTACTGACAAAGGACAACTTTTAACTTTTATCTATTTTTTGTTAACATGAGAGGAATGGAGTGCAGTGCAATGGAGTGGTGTCCCATAAGGCAAAGGTCTCCGCCCCCATTCCTTCTTTTAAATCTTATTTTAAAATTAATGACAAACGTACCAAAGGACCATAATCAATTTTGGGTCTTCTGATTAAAATCGTGATCGTGATTCAACTTGCACATCTTAATAATAATTTGTATTTGGATTTCTATGCGTGAGGGAATTACAAACTGTCAGTCGTCTTGTTTCGCAATAAATCGGCCATCTTGAGCTGAGGTTGTCCTAGTTTCAAGACATCCATCTGAATGAGATCCTGTTGAATCTTTCCGCTTGCTAATGCAGAAAATTAGGTCACCCAAGATAATTCTTCATGATACATACCAAATCTATCCAAAAAGACACTTTAAGTGCACTCTTACACAACTCCATTACAAATATTACTGAAGGACTATCCAATCATAATAAAATCATATCGTGACTTCATAAAAGGAATTGGCTTTTTACGACAGTTCCGATTCCTAGTACCGATTCATAGGAATCGGTCGGTTGTGAGTGACGTAAGGAACATATGGCCGGCTGATGAATAACTCATTGATGCTCGAACCTTTTTATAGGCTGCCAGTGTCGTAGTTCCCGATTATCGAATGAATCGATTTGGGGTTTGTTTGCGTAAAGTTGTGTTGGAAATGGAATCGAGATGTCAATTTTGTTTTGTTTTGTTAAAAAAAAGTGTTTTTAATCATATTTTCAATAGTAAAACAATTGACTTATGCATGCTTGTTTAAATTTTGGGACAATTCGTGAACCTTAAGGTGAGTATAGACTACAACATTTTCTGGAGCATTTCTGTGTAATGTAACGTTCTTACGAATAGTACAATACAGGCAAAAGCTCACTTTCCAAAGCATTTCCATGTAATGTAACGTTCCTGCGAATGCTCGGCGTTATGTTACGGGTAAATCCTCCCTCGGGTCTCCCTCCGCGTCACCCCGCAACCGCGCATCGCCCGCACTCGTGGCTCGACGAAATGTTACACCAATACGCTCGACGAAATGTTACATCAATACGCTCGTTGGTTTGTAACAAAGAGGCGAGCGTGCTCGGCGTTTAGTTAAATGTTGTAGTGTATACTCACCTTTACGCGAAAGTCGTGGGAAACAATACAGACTATTGGCCTTATTTCAAAGGCTTTTTGGCAGAGAATCTAATAAAGAGGCATATCGTCGTACTTCAGTTTTTTTTTTTCGAACTGGAATCTGTTCGAAATCTATTCGTTCGATGTCCGCTGTTGATTTCCTAAACTCCAATGCACTGAAAATAGTGCGACCAGTTGCTCTCCGAATAGTAATCTAAGTTTAACCGTTCGATAACAAGCAGTATTTTTATCGAACAGTTGAAAAGTAACTCCTATACTAGTTATTTACACTAACCTAACGATACACAATAATTCACAATGTACTTCTTATGTATGTTGAATGCATGTATAGTAATACCACTTTATATTCCAGCTGCATATGTCCATTTTATTCAAAAACGTATTGATGTCATACGTTGACGTCATTTTTGATGTTCTTCAATGTAAAACATGCAACTATGTACTTGGAGCTAAGGTTTTGATCGCTAACCACAATATCGTTCTGATTTCTTGGGTCTCGTATAGAGTCGCCTAATAGATTTGTATTGTATCGTTCTGAATTATAAACATACAATAGGAGAAATGGAATTCAATGGAAAGTTCATCGACGAAAACCCAAAGCATTCTATTCTATTCTTCCGTTTATATCCTCATTCAATAGCATGTTTTAGTTTAGTTAAAGAATAGCCCTGCCCAGTCCTGTCCTTACCTTAATAGCTTTCTGCTTTTTAGGTTGACCATGATCATTGATCACCAACCCATTTATCTCCATTATGGTGCAACACAGCCTTCCTCCTTGACTTATCATTAGTTTACAAACCAGATACTTTAACAATCACCTCTCAGCTTGACAATACAGTATCTCACATCTGAAGTCTAATGCCCTTTAATATCGACTTGGCTTTGTAGGCGCGGAGTTGAAACACCTTTTGTCTGCAATCCAACACTCGCGCGACTCGCTCGATATGAATGACTCAGCTGTTGCGAAACGTTTGTATTACCTTTATGTACTGAAGACTGTCTTGCAATGGCTGTCATTTTTATCGTATTTAACATTTAATTAACAGAAGGGTTAGGCTATAATACACCCACATTACGACAGTTACTGTTGTTTTTAAGTCGAAGTTGAGATGGATGAGTGGAGTGACAAAAATGGATAAAGTAAAAAAAAACGAAAAATTTAAAGGAAGTCGTTTGTCTTGATATGGACATGTAATGAGGAGGGATCAAACGCATGTGACTTAAGTGATGGACGTGAATGTTGATGGATGGAGAGGGAGAGGAAAGCCAAAGAAAAGTCTGATGGATAGTGAGAGGATTTGAGGAATGATATGAAAGAGAAAGGAGTAAATGATGCCGTGATGTCTGACAGGGGAGAATGGAAGAAGAAAACGTTTTGTGCTGACCCCAAATAGAATGGGACAAGGGCCGGAAGATGACTGTTATGTTATGTGTAAGTGTTTAAGTGTGTATGTGAGCGAGTCAAGTTTATAATTTTTATCGTAATTCTCTTGATAGTTAAATTGATTTGTCTGGGACTCTTCGAAGTTAGCAAAGGATGTCGTGATCGTAAACCTTCCCCAAGATAGCCCGGTTAGTTTCATTGATCATTAAAAACTTTCCTTGCTGAGGTTGGGGTTCTTGCCGATCGATTTGTAAAATGGTCCCTCCGGTCCCTCGTAAGTTAAGTCGCTATTGGTACAGACTAGATACTACGGAAATGGAATCAGCTGAAAGTTATAACTTTGGAGAACCAAAGATTCCACCAGGTTTAACACTGGATGGTAAAGACTTAGAAACACAATTTTATTCGGTCATGAAGACTTTGACTTTGTCAAGAAGCCCGGCTCCAAAAATCTACCTTATTAGAAAGGTATCAATATATAATTTAACATTGGTAATAAAATAACAATTATAATTAAATTAATAATTGAAAATGTATGGCCTTCCCCTGAGACACAACTTTCCCTATACCGACCATAACCTCAGCTACCTTACAAACAATTCCCCTAGCGAGGTTTCCCCCAATTCCCCACTGGACAATCATAAATTTCCAACCAGTTTCTCCACGCAACTTTAGGCCTGCGCAGGCACAGTTCCCAGAAGACGGGAAGGAAGCGCGCCGCGTGATGCGCGTACGCAATGCAACTTGAATGCAACCGCTAGCACGTCGTGGAAGCGACAGCTGTATGATATCGAGTTGTTTGTTTTGTTGATTATGTGCATTATATTAGCTGTTATTGTACTAAAGTGAATTTAATATTAAAATACCAGCTTTAGTCCGCGGCTTCGCTCGCGTTAATTTAGAATAGAATAGAATAGAATTTTTTTATTTCAGACCGGAGTCCATAGGGTTAGTAACAATTTTACTTAACTTCTAGTGTTAGTAGGTTTCAGACACATGAAAATACACAATTAAAAGTCAGCGTGGAGCCGCATCCACCTCCGCAGCATCGGGGAATCCCATCGATCTGCAAATACACTGAGAATACTGTTAACAATCAATTCGGGTTGAACTCGGCTTGTAATAATTTAATTAAATCATGATTCGAAAGATACGTGGCGCCGTCTTTTATCATAAGAACGGTATTGTTGTTTTCTTCGGGAACAGTAGGTACTTTTTTTCGAGATGAATGGTACTCTGTGTCCGTTTCTGTACACCAGACATAACATTTTGATATTGAAGGCTCGTAGTTAAATAATAACAGCAGCACAGATTAAGCTACGCTTGCCTAGGTTGGACCTTGAATCCATGACATTTCGAGACCCCTGCGTGTCAGAAAGCACGATAAACCGTTGGTCCCGGCTGTCATTTGTAGATCTTTAACATTCGCTACGGAGAGCCGGAAGCCAGCAAGTCTGACAACTATTCTTACTAAGAGGAAACCGCAGTAACTGTTTTGTGGAGGTCAGATATTATTATTATCAGCCATTTGTGTCCCACTGCAGGGCAAAGGCCTCCCTTCCCTCTTTCCACTTATCCCTATCCAGTGTTCTTGTTTGCCAATCCTTTTGAAAAGAGTCGAGTTCGTCCCGCCATCTCCTTCTCCATCTGCTTCTGGGTCAGATATACTCCATGTAAAATATTGGTATCCAGTTGCATCCAGTGAGGCTGGAAGCAGATCCCAACATAGTTTTGAAGGCTAGGCAGATGATGACACAACATTTGGACGGTACCTAATAAGCTAACAATAAAATAGTATGTGCTGTTTTTTCGTCCTTTAGTTACTAAGATAAATATTTTATGAATTGCGTGTTTCTCATATTATAAATATGAGCTCATTGTTTCATGGAATAAATTAAAAATCCATTATTTGATTTGTCGCTATAGACTATTGAGCGTGTTTCCCTCGCCCGCTACCGCTTATCACTTAGTAATAGAGCGGTGACGTCATCGCCGCCTGCGCCTATTATTTTCGAAGCAAATACACTTCGATGCGTACTTAGACGATGTTCATGTATATTTTCATTCTCACGGGATAGGTGACTGGGTTCATTTGTTTTATGTTGAGGTTAAGTAACTACTAAATAAATAAATAAAATACTTAATACAAGTAGGTACTCAAGTATATGGATGGTTTTCAGGACCGCAGTATTGTTTGACTATCAATGAAAAGTTTGAGAATCGTGACTTCTAAAATATCATTATCACCCTCTTGCCCTTATCGTAGTTTACTTGAGATCCGCACAGCATCTTCTTCTACAAGTCCATTCCCATCTCCAACATTTTAGCCATATAATCTACGATGGAACAAAAAATCGCAAATAAAGCTTTTCGCTCGAGAGATTCTTCAGTTTTTATAAACATAGAGTATGTTTATAAAAACTGAAGAATGCCATAATTATATACAAGTATGGTAGAGGATGTTAGTTTAATAGCGGTTTTATTTATTCATTATTGCCAACTGCTACTTATGGTACATTTTATGTGTATAGAAACTCCTTTGTTTGCTCAATTCCTTTGGCGTTCAATGTTTGTTATTGATAGTTGTTTTTTTTTTTATCTTTATGTTATTGACTCGGCTGTGGGCTTTTGAGTAACTACATGAGGAATTTTTAAATTAAATATCATAAATTGAAGTTGTTGTTCTTAATTCTAATCTACGCTACTGATTTTAATGCGGTCTTACCAATAATCATCTGCCTAGCCTTTTCCCAACTATGTTGGGGTCGGCTTCCAGTCTTACCGGATACTGTTGAATTTCGATTTATTTCAATATTTAACATTGGGCGACTCGCTCCATCGTAAGTGTATTCAGCTGCATCTGGTAAAACTGCCTTTCTGACCTCCACAACCCAGTTAGTACTGGGTGCTACGGTACCCCTTACCAATCATTAGAGAATTTATTCGGGAAAAATTGCGTGTTAATAATTTACTCGATAAAACAAGGAAATTTTCATCTTTTGTTAAATCAAAAAATCGTGCGAACCAAGAGCAGGTCGTTAGTAGGTATGTCAATATTCTTTTCTAGAGATTTTCATGCATACTTTTCACACCACAGCACTGCCAAAACAATTTGCCTAACCGTTCATTTGGCAAGATGTAGGGACTCCCTGCGAGCTACGAGAAATTGTTTCGTATTTTCAACAAGACTAATAGAGTTTGCACTTTATTTCTGCAATAAAGCTTGTGCAAAGCAAATACTTACGTGTTGGCCTAAGAAAATCGATAGTGGGTGCATAAATAATGTCAACTAGTGGCCACTTATAACCGTAATAGTTTCCTCAGTTAGCGTAACTTGCGGAAAATTGCAAGTGTCTGGGTTTTCCGGCCATAATTTAAATAGACTGCAATCAGATATAATTTAATTTAACATTTGTAGGTAAGCAAAGCATAATGGGCGTTTTATTCTGCGGTAATCCGGTAGAGTTTAATTTTGATGGATTTTGTTCGGGGAAATCCCGTTTCCTATATTGATTTTACAGTTGTTCCGTGACAAGATAGTTTACTGGCCAAACCAAACGTTAGAAACTATTTTGGTTGTAAACAAAAAAGTTGCAAAATGACTTAAGGATCCTTAAGTCATTTTGCAACTTACCCTTTCTCCATCTTTAGAACCCGAAACATATCACTCCTGTAATCCCCGAAGGGTTAGGCAGAGGTGTATCTAATAGTACACCCACATTTCGCCAGCTATGTTTAAGTCCAATTTAACAGGAGGCGAGCCTAATGCCATCAACCGTTCACAAATCCAGACTCCGTGGCTGCTACTGACAAATTGCTGCTGGAAAAACCTAATAACACTTTGCGTAACCTGGGAATCGAACCCAGGATCTCATGCTCAGCATTCGCGCTAGCTATGACTAGACCAACGAGACAGTCAAACCCGAAAATCAGTTGTAAAATGTGTGACAATATAGAGAATATTAACCCGTTTCTTACTCGCTCGCATTTTGTATTTCCTAGGCCTTACTTAAGCACGCGTTGCCTCTTAGACTGTGGTCGTGTAAGGACTTAAAAAGGAACGAGGAGAAAAACCGAGTCCTTATAGTTTTTGCTGGCTTAGACTTGGGCGACATCGATTTTTATCGGTTAGCAGTTAATATTTGGTCGAATAAACTGTCTTGGTTTTGGAATGATTTTAGAAACTGCTATTATGTTCAGAGTTCTATACTGAGTATTTTAGGGGTAAACTAAAGCACAACATGAGGCCTGTATTCCCTGCAGGATTAGGTAGAGGTGTGCCTAAACTAAATCCACATTTCGCTACTTATATTTCAGTTTCATGTTATGTGAGGTGAGCCTATTGCCATCAACCAGACACTAATCCAGACTCCAGGGAAATACCTGATGGAAAAACCCACACAAAAGCACTCTCGTCAAACTCCATCATCATACAAATACAGCTAATGATAATAGCCCCACAAAATTAACGAGCTATAATAAACTACTGTTCCACCTCCCCTTGTCGCACCCGGAACTATAACCCAGCCCTTTTTACTATCATATCACGAAAGCAAACAAATCATGAACGGAAAAAAACGAGCACCTCGCGTGGCGTATATACAAAACACTATATTAGTGTAATTGAGCCCCCTAAAGTTTATTGCGGGGGCTTTTGTACCTTTATAAGCTGCATTTCTGCCTCTTTGGTCTTGTGGTCTCAAGTGCTACTGCAGTGCATGAGGGCCTGGGTTCAAATCATTGGTCGGGCAAAGTGTTTTTTTTTTTTTACGGATGGGAAATCATCAAATGACTTCTCCCGCTCTGGGTGGAGTGGGAGGGAGTGTCAGACTCTTACTGACTAAAACCCATCCATGTTCCTTCATTGCCCTTTGTGTTCCAGGGCCACGGTATCTCTTTCGAACAGTCCCGCAGCCCCGGCAGGAGCAAAGTGTTATTAGGTTATTCTATCAGGAATTTCTCATTTCAGTGGCAAACAAGCAATCTGGATTTGTGCCCAGTTGATGGCAATAGACTCACCCCCTGTAAATACATGGAACTTAAACATAACTGGCGACATGTGGGTGTACTTTTAGTTACACCTCTGTCTAACCTTTCGGGGATTACAGGCGTGATGTTAAGATGTTATATTATATGAAATTGCCCCCCTAAACATAGCTTTTACAACTGCTTTTTTGATTCTTTAAGCTCTTGAAAGCTGGCTTTCTGGGTCAGCATTGATTTAATATGCATATTGTGAGTTGTAAAACGTATACTGTTTTATTCGACCGTGTTGCGAAATTAAGGGGCCCTCTTAATGAGGTCCGAGGGCCTTTTGAAAAGTATAAAGAAGCGTAAAATGTTATTATGCTCCGAATTAACCGTTGTTTTATTGATGCTTGCTGTCATTGTACATTTTATGCGTTCAGACCTTTCTGCGGTCAGACTTGCGTTGAATTTATTTTATGCCCTTTACTTTGAGCTGATTCAAAGGACTAGAAAGGTCACCAAGACGATTAAATCTGGTCAAAGGGCTGGACAAAAAAGTAGACATGAAGCTAGACAAAATTGTTTTGCTGTTGAATAAAGCATGACAGCATGTGCAGACTTAAAATCTCTGTATCTTTACATAGTATAAAACAAAGTCGGTCCCGCTGTCTGTACGCTTAGATCTTGAAAACTACGCAACGGATTTTAATGCAGTTTTCAGTAATAGATAGAGTGATTCAAGAGGAATGTTTATGTGTATTTGTGTATCTACATTGCACCCTGTGCGAAGCCGGGGCGGGTCGCTAGCGAACTATAAAGTAACTAAGAAAGAAAAATACATGACCAAAAACAAAATGCACGGTAAAGTATCCTTACATTTACATAGAAAATAATAAAATGCGTAATGATATGGGTCAGTGAAATGTGGCAACTTGTAGATAACTTGCAAAACATTTACGTGCCGTATCATAGAGTTTCGCACTCGCGCCGGCCGTGTCTATGAATTCATATATTTTACGACGTGACGATCTTGGCTTTCCTGCGGGTCCTGATAGGGTGGTTGCCACACAAGTTATTAAGTTATTTTCCAGGTATGTTGATAGGCGATGCTGTTGCGAAACATACTTGGGCCCATTTGTTTTTTAATATTGATTCTAGTGGTTCTTTGAGGCCAAGTTCAAGGGTTTCTAAATAGGTACTGTTTTGAATTAAAAAATGCGAAATTTTTGAACGTCAAAATTAAATAAGACAGTTCTCCAAAAAGCTCGTCCTTAGCCACGTCCAAGTGTCTTCAGCTGGGAAGACAATACATCTGTGTTTCGTGTTTTTTATTGACAAACCTGGCAGGACCAAGAACGAATGTAGATGCATTTATCATAGGCCATCGCGAGAACCGTGTCTATGAATTTGTATAGTTTACGATGCTTGCGGAGTCGCGAGAAACCAGTTGCTCATACAAGTTTTATCCAAGGAGTATCGTTGAGAAATGCTTGACTAGAATCATTTGGTCTTATGCTACCGGAACTTGCAAAAGTCGAACGGCAGATGTTTCTTGTAAAGCTCAGATTTTAGACACATCTGGAGACTAGAAAGGCATTCCAGTTCAAACGATTTAGGCTAGCTTTGTTGATGGCATATGTGGGGAAGCTTAAAGACACATTTGATTTCTGAATCGAAACAAGAAGAATTTTGCGATCCTCGTTGATCGATTTAAATGATAAATCCTTGAAAAATATAGATTTAACATAAATGGTTTTAGAATAAGTTAGATTATAAGATACTTTAATGTTAAGTCCTCATCTCCAAATATTATTATCTTTCTTTTGCTGTGCCCGACAGGGTCCACGATTGTTTCTTTAAAAAAATGTCTACCACCTAAGCCTACATTGTGGAATGCAATAAAGAATTGAGTATTGATCCGAAAGTTTTTAAATTGATCTCCTGAGAATAATTAATTGGCATTGTCTAATTGACTAAGGAATCGATGGATGGAACATGTCAAAGATATTGTGGCTAAACAGGGTGTGACTACTGAAATATCGAATAGAAGTATCGAAGAAGATTATGCTGCGCAGAGCCTAAATAAATTGGGATAAGGGCAGGAGAACGAAGATGATGCTAAAATAATTCGCAGTGTCATAGGTTTTAAACTCTGTATTTTCTGTGAAGGTTTAAATGAAAAATCTAATTTAGCAAGTCAACATTGTCTTGACTCCTAGACCTGTTATTAATGTGAGTCTGCGGTATTATTATGCGCATATTTTAAGGGCTGTTGTTAGCCGCACCCTGCAGGGTTTGTTTACATGGACTCGACTGTCCTGATGATAACTCAGGTTATTTATGTGAGGGAAATGTGTATAATTATCCTTTCCGTACGTATTATGTGTGGTCCTTGGATACGCTTTTATATGAGCAGTATTTAAATTAGGCGCCCTTGGGAGTAGTAAACGAAAAATTGGTCGAAGCCCGGCCTCGGTGTCAAATTCCCGAATCGTATAGAAGAATTTTTGTTAAGTTTTTTGTGGAATTTTTAAATTGGGTTTATTAGAAACTAACTTACAACCTTTGTCCACCCAATGCTGAGTGTAGGTATCTTCCAAATCTCTCGAGTTTTGGCGGTCTTGTGTCATAGCTATCCATTTTTTTCCGGCCACTTAACCATCGGAATTCATCAGGTCGAACATTCGTTCTTTTTAACACTGATAGCTTTAATACTATCCTAAGCCTCTCAAATCTTCAAGTGTGCAACCCAAACTTGACCACCGAACCATCTAATTGGAAAGATGTTTTCCTGAATCCTATTCCCATGGTAGTTTATAAATCAATTCTTCCCAGGATCCTCTCCACACTTGAGAGCAGCCCTCCAAATCCGGAGTGCCGTTATTAAGCCAGCTTCGCGTCAAATGTCGTTACAAATACGATCATATCCGATCCCATGTTGGAGGACTGACAGGGGTGAAATTGTTTCATGCATTTTTAATAGGAATATCGTGTGTTTATGTGAAGCTTTATCTCTATTTGAGTAGGCTGTTACTTTCAGTTTGCAAAGCGATGACAAATATTTTGTTAAATTATGATCTGTCAACGGGTTAGTGTAGATTTTATCGCTTTGAAACCCATTCTACAACGCTATATCATTGAAGAGCTATTTAACTTTTAGGTTATTAGATCGTTCTAATATTTTATCAAATGTACGAACTCCCTTGTCACCGATGACATCTTCATAGCATAAGCATAATCAGCCTATAATGTTCCCACTGCTGGGACGCAGGCCTCCTCTCTTTGAGAGGAAGTGGGCTATAATCCACCACAGGGCCAAGTGGTGGCGGCCCCGACTTACGAACAGTAAGACGTGGGTTCGAACCCAGGCAGGCGCATTACTTTGTGTAATTTATTTCATCACCACTGCTCTCAAAACGGTGAAGGAAAACATCGTGAGGAAACCGGCATGTCCTAGAATAAAAAAAAAAACATGTGACATCTACCAACCCGCATTGGAAATCTTCATAATTCGGTCTTTTTCTTTTAGCATTAAAAACCTTTGAATAAAAGGAATTAAAACACTTAAAGAGACTGAAGCATAACCTAATCCAAAGAAACTACGAGTATTTATTCCTATTCTGAAGTCTTTATAGTCTTCCATAAACGGAATACCGTTTCCATCCGTACAGAAGCAAGTCTCGTAATAGAAAGCTACAATTCTACAAAGCAGACACGTTTGAGTAACGTAGCCGTGTCACGCTGAAGGTTTCAGCCGTGCCCACTACACAGGGCGACGACCTGAAGGGTTGACTTCTTTGGGTGGTGCAGGTTATAGGAAGAAGCGGGTTTTGTACAAAATTTTATATGAAAAGTCATGGTTGAGGTTATTTTGTGGTTATCAAGCAAGAATCGCATTGCATAGTTTCGCTGGATTTCAGCTCTGTTCATGGAGGAACGCTTAAAAATTAAGTTGTGATTTCAGAGCATTCTTTATCGTCATCTTCTTGTCCTTATTTCATTATACTTGGATTAACGCAACATTCCTTCGTTCTTCTCTACCGTATATATTTGTATTCTTCCCTATCAACCGTAACACTATCATTTACTCCGTTTTCTTTCATATCATTTCTCACACAAATCTCTCCATCTATCTCCATCATTCAAGTCCATCCATTCAATCAACTCCATCCGTTTCAGGGTTCAGGTTCAATAATAATAATATATCATTTATCAGGTAACAAAGACCCATAACATAAATACCTTATAGACTAACATACATGTTTATAAAAACAGAAAATATAGGCTATTGTACACGAAGTGACGGCGTTGTGTTGCGCTGCGTGATGTCGCCTAGCCTTCCGCGGAAACGCCGAACATGACACCCTTCGGCCAAAACTCTTCCTTGAGGAAGGAATAATCATTAATAGAGGTCAATATTCGACTAACAAAGATCAACTGACATGTTACTGCATTTCTGATTCAAAGGACCAAATGTTTTATCCCGCTTTCAGCTTATCCCTCGTCCCGTAGCAGGCGCCACAGACGGACGAACTTGACGAATCAATTGTTTCAGCGGTATTCACTACAGTGTGGGCATTTAGGGAGTGGGTGGCCCTTTACAATCGCCCTTCAAGTGCAACCAGTGTTGTGTGAACACTGCTTTACGTATTTTATTGTTGTTTGAATTGAAAGCGGTTGATGTATGGGCATTTTAGTTCAGGTGTCGTTTTTTTGTATGGCGTAACTTAGGACCAGACATTCACGAGGTTTTAGATGGGTTTGGTAGTGTACAGTATAATGAATGTTGGAGCTTTTATTTTGACAGTTAGATAATGTGCATATTGTGTTACTAAAGTTTTAGTCAGGATTCCTTATCTTTTCTAGCAATAAATATAGCCTATTTACTCAGGGTGAATGTAGCTTTCTAATGGTGAAAAAAAATTTGAAATCGGCACAGTAGTTTTTGAGTTTATCCATTACAAACATACACACACACACACACAAAAATACAAATCATTCCTCTTTATAATATTAGTAAGAGTTTCGAAAATACCTTCTGGGTTGTGGTCAGCATATAAAGTTCCCACAGCTGGGCCTCAGGCCTCCGCTCTGTGAGTAGGACGATATCCACCACGCGGGCCCAGTGGGGGTTGGTCGATATCACCACGTCTTCTATTTTTTGCTTCTAGGACATGCCGGTTTCCTCACGATGTCTTTATTCATCGTGGTAAATATTATTGAACTTGTTAACGACTGGCTGATCAAAATCTAATGTAAGATAAAGTATAGATGATCAATCATTCTCTTAAAACTTCACTCACGTTTCACTCAAATATTTATAAACACATGTCAGGAGCTGTCTACCAACTGAATTGAGATACGGAAGCTATACATTGTTAACGTTATTCTTTCATTCAGACAATACTGTTAAATGTACGTTAAATGTTCTCCTTGAGGAGAATGACTTTGTGTACACTTTTTAAAATACCATTAGAAATAACAGCAGTGTTATAGTGAATTAACAATGCAGATTTATTGGATTGTAACGAGCGATTCCTGCATATCGAAAGTGCAAAAGTTAGTTAGTGCGAGGGACTAATTTGATGCTGTTATGGAAAATTTTGCAGTCGAAAAGTCGCCAACTTTAAGGTACCGTTTTCTGATTCAGTCCAATCGAAAAGGGACAATTTATAGGTACACCTCTGTCTCACCTTTTGGGGAAAACGGTTGTGTTATTATGTTGGTTTGTTACTCATGACTTGTGCCTGAAAATTTAGCTTCAACAACAAACTTACACTGAAAATCATCTTTCAACATAGATTCTCGTGTCATCATTTGCCTGGCCTTCTCCAACTATGGTTCCCCCCAACTGGGTTCGGCTCCCAGTCTAACTGGTCGAGCATGGGGCCACTTCCTGTCCGACCAACCAAAAAAATAATACGATACCCTATGACGAGACGGATTAAATAAATACTCCCGTATCTGCATATTTTGACGTCGACATCATGCTTCTATAATAAACTGTCCCGTAGCCATATTTATAAATTCTTTCACGTCTTTTATCATAACATAGCTTCCCATACTACCAATAACCTCCTGGAAATAAAAATATTTGTTCTATCATTAACTTTAAAACAATATGAGTCACGTAGACATGCCATTAGTAATATACTGACACTGATATTCATAATAATGATTTGTCACGTAATGTGGGTTCAGACCATATGGGTAGCCCATATGGATACTTTGAACTGGGCGCTGTTTGTATACTTGGTATGGCTGACATCACCATTAGCTATGTCTGAGGTACTGAGAATTTTGACTGAGTTATTGAATTCGTTCTTGTAATTTTGATCTAGTTACTGGTGGGTAATGGCCGTGTTCATATGAAATCTGTGTATTCAAGATGTTTCCCCGTATAATTGAAAAAATGCTGTATGGTCAACAGAACACAAAGGGCTTGGAAGATTTTTGCGGCCACGCATATAACACCTATATTAGTTAGTTGTGCTGAAAATGCCATCAGTGAATGGACTTTAACTTTGATAGGTCATATCTTGGAAACGTGACACTTTAGAACTTTATGACTCAAACTAAATTTGTTTGAATTGATACCAACTATCGATTAATATAGGTTTTATGCATGGCCGCAACTTTGAAAAATAAAATGGCGGAAGTTAGACCGACCAATAAATTCGAACCCCTTTACACAACTTCCCCCCCCTAGAGGTGGCTCTAGCTTATTAAAAAACCCAATTCTGATCGATAAATGATCACACTTTAGTAATAAACACATATCAGATACATAAAACCGAACACCAATATTTCAATAATTAATAACACAAGCCTGCTAGCCTGCAGATAATCAAGACTGACAAAACATTAAAATAATAGACTTTCCTAACCAATACATAATATGACACAAATGTGCTTTATTAGACGAAACTTAGACCACATTCAGATCCAGTTTCTCTTTGGTTTAATTGTTTTACGTCCTATTTTGCTAATTGGTGACCCAAATGTGACAATTAATGTGACACACGCGCTGGCAACTAAGCTGGAATACTGCTCATCCTTTTTGTTAATCTACATAACATAACATCACGCCTGTAATCCCAGAAGGGTTAGGCAGAGGTGTACTTAATAGTACACCCACATTTCGCCAGTTATGTTTAAGTCCCATGTAACGGGGGGCGAGCCTAATGCCATCAACCAGGTACAAATCCAGACTCCGTGGCTGTTACTGAGAACTTCTAGATGGAAAAACTAAATATCACTTTGCCCGACCTGGGAATCGAACCCAGGACCTCATGCTCAGCAGTCGCGCCTGCGGCCATTAGTCTGTTAATCTATGTAGTTTATAACTGAACAAATGCTAGCTTTCTGTGCTGAGAAATGTTATGTAAAACAATAGGTAACAATTAGATAATTTAGTCTAGGGGAAATGATAAAATATGTAACGTATTTTCTATCTCCCATAGAATATGTATAATGTTATAAGTGAATGTTGACATTCACTTACACCAGTATCTATAAACAAGTCAAAGTGATTACTTGAGTAAAAGTCTTTATTTAAATACGATTTTTATTCTGTAGTTTAGTAATTACTTGAAGTTAGAACTGTCAAAAGTTATAATTCTTAGCTTTCCTTTCTTTATTCTTGTCTTTTGCATAAGAATGTTTGCAAACGTAATTACTTAAACTTAAGTAATTACTTTAACTTGATTATACATAGATACGGGAGTTAGTTTCCACATAAGCAGAGACATAGTTCTTAGAGAACTAGCATGAGTAATTTTTTTGTCAAATTATAACATTTTCGTCTCTATCCCATTTTGACACCTCCAGCCTAGTAAAGTAACAGGCTTTATGTGAACTGTGTTGAGCTTTTTGATAGCTTACATTTTTGACTTTTCCACCTTAGATATCGTCGATAGATTGTCACTTTATCAAAGCCTTCTGCTACTTTTAATCTTTTTAATAAAATAAAATTGTCTGTTTGTAATATCAAAATAACAGATTTTTACTGAATTCATGAAAATATAATACGGCACTTATAACACAAACACATAAACACACGTAACATGAGTAATCGTACTTGCAATGGCAATGCCTTTCTTTCGATTCATCGATAAATAAATCATTGCGTCATTTACGTCGACGAATTTTCCAATATTTGAAGCAATGGATTATGAATTTCCTCCATAATCCTCGGATTTTGATTGCTATTGTGTATTATGCTAGATGGTAGATGAATCATCACCATCATCTGCCTAGCCTTTTCCCAAATATATTGGGGTCGGTCTCCAATCTAACCGGATGCAGCTGAATACCGGTATTTTACATGGGGCGACTGTCTTTCTGACCTCCACGGTAGATGAATAAAGTGTTAAATTAAACTGAAACTTAACAAAGACTTCAACGATTCATACTATCTCTTAGCAAATAAGGAGCTCGTGGCTAAACAATAACAGCCGCTCGGGGTCGATCTTTAGGTTAAGCCGTGCTTGCCTAGGTTGGTCTGTGGATGGGTGACCACCCATTACATACCGGATTTCCTCCGTGCCTCGGAAAGCTCGTTAAGCTGTTGGTCCCGGTTGTCATTTGTAGATCTTTGACAGTCGTTAGGTAGTCAGTAGCCCAAAAAGTCTGACAACCTTACCAAGTGGTATCGTATTACCCAGTAATAACTGGGTTGTGGAGGTCCGACAGGTAGTCGCTCCATGTAAAATACTGGAATTCAGCTGCATCCGATTAGGCTGGAAGCCGACCCCAATATAGTTGGGAAAAGGCTAGGCAGATGATGATAATATCTCTTAGCAAATAAAATAATCTTAATTTTAAAACTCTCTTTCTTATAATACCGTGAGAATTGTCACAGTGAACTGTAAAATTAATTCCGAATTCTTGTTTGTTCCAGGTAAGGCCGAATCGAATCAACCACAGCGGGCTGGGTATTGCGAATAATCTTGATTTTTGCCTTAATTATACAGTTTCGACGAATCCAATCCGAACTTACAATTATAAATTCAACTGTTTAGATTGCTCAAAAACGCCGAAACGGGAAAAAACTGGTAAGGACTGAGCGACATTGAATGATCAAAGTTAAGAGATACTTTCCATCTGATAAAAGTATCCCTATAATATAAAAGAATAAATTAAAGACAAAAAATATAAAAGAATTTTTTGACGCCCTGGAACCGTTTTGATACTTGTACATATTTTTTTACTATTAGTAGTAAGTGTAGTTTGTATATAATGTAAATATTCATAATAAATTATTATAATACAAAAAAAAAAATAACAACAACAGATTGGAATTTTATACATTGCAGAGTATACCCTAAACCTAGGGCATACTCTACCAGGCCCAGAATACCTGGAGCCAAAAGGCTTATTATTAAATAACACGTAAGTAAGGTACTTTTCATTTCAGCAAAAGAGTCCTGCAAATTGCGAAAAACGTTGAAAAATTTGAATTTCGCGGGATACCCTGACGCTTCCCCCTTATCTAACGTTTTATCTTAATCAATGGTTTCCTAAGGATCCTTAATGTCTTACTCCTCGCGAACGAATAAGCGGACAAAAGCTATTGATAAATAAAAGCTTGAAACAGTAGCATGGCTTTGTCCGCATCGGAGTTTACTGGGTAACCCAGATTTAAGCCGGTCGATATTTTTCGACCTTTACCTAACTGATTATGGGGTAGCCTCTGTTATTCTAATGTAGAAAGAATCGTAAGCCTGGCTAATATTTTATTAAAAATATTTTCCACGACCGTCGTATCAATTTATAAGGTTAAAAGTAGCAAAAGGCAAGTGACATTCTATCAGCGATATCAAGGTGAAAAAGTAAAAAATGTATTTGATTAAACTATCGAAAAGCTCAACACGGTATTGCAGAGTCTCAGCGATGTTTACTGACGCAGAAGTGGATGGCTTAGATGCCATAATCCGTAAGCTAGCGGCATCGCTGATGCTCAGGGTGAGGGACAGTTCAAACAGCTACCTGAAGGTAATTGCTGGAACAATATTAGTCCCCTATCGAAGCAATGGATACACATCCATGTTAAATTGATCCTCATATATTACCAACATTTTTTCTTAAGTTTTTTAATGTTTTTAGTAACACTATATGGACACATTAGTCTGAAATAAAAGAAATTGAATTGATAGTCGTTGTAGACATATGAAACGCTTTGAAACTAATTAATGCCACTTGTCTAAGTCCTCTGGTCATCATACCAAATCCGCCACAGCTGAAAATAACTTCCTGCTTGAGTGCTGCAATGAGCATTTGGGAATATAACGACCGAAATTACCCATTTATAACATTTGAATTGTTGATAAGGTACAGTGTGTTTTTATGTGGCATTGTTCCTTGAATTGAATCACGATTCTGATGTAAGGGAGGAAATCAACCTGATCGCTTACCTAGGTGTCAATTTCTATACCTCTCACCATTATTTTCAACCTGTTCCAAAAGTGTGAGATCAATCGCTTACCTAGAACCAAGTTAATAATATATTAACGACGTCCGAGGCACCGAGGTGGGCGTCTAACGGGCGGCGACAATCGCTCCATTATGTCCGACCCGGGCGTCGAACCCGCACCCACATGCTTGTCATTACTGCTGCATATCGGCTGCGGGTGTAGGCCACACTGCACACCCTAATGAGATCAGGAATAGTAGCTTTCTATCTTGAACACTGGAAGGGTAAAGAGAAGATAGTAAAACGAATTCTTCTCAAGATACAATGTTGGCGAAGTTTTCAAAGAAATTTGAAGGCCATCATATAGGATGACTGGTAATTAGTGACCGATACTTAAATACGTGATTTTACTCATGATAACAAACAACCTTCCCAAAGAAAAATTTTTTTATATACACTTTTATCACAATAACACAACAGCTGTATGAAATTCGCACGCGCGCGCCTGTGACCTATTAGCTGTTAGCCGTCTAAAAAATGTTTCTTTGGGAAAGTTGCTGCTGTACAATCACGTGTTTAAGTATCGGTCACTAATTATCAGTGCCCTATATAAATGAATTATTGAAACTTTATAGAAAGAGCCTAGGAAACTTCAGGATTTACACTTACTAAATATGAAATTAATGACTGATACGATAAGGTCTATAATACCAAATTAACGCGGAACGAAAACATCATAATTATTGAGTAATTAAAACGTTCTACTTTGTTATTTAAGGAACAAAGTAAATGAAGAAAGATAAAACTCAAATCAAATGTCTTAAGGTCACTGATAAATAACTCAATAGTAGAAAAAAAAATGTGTTAACAAATCATAACACAGTATAGCATAGTTTATTGTCACAAGCGGAATAATCTGTGAGCGCGATATTCCAAGAGTTTTTTGCTGCCGCAGCCATAAAGACATAGCAAGCATTATTTTGCATTCCATTGTAACACCTCTTCAGCAAAAACTTAACATTCCACCGCTGTCTGTCACACCACAGTGACATAGCGGCACATAATCGCTTCTATGACACAATGAGATTAGTCACATCTGCATCATATGCGATGTACGCGAACAATCGAAGCATTAAGTTTTTGTGGGCGGGCATCGAACTGCCGACCGTGCCCCCATGTTCATGTCTCCCCTGCTTCCGGCGTTGTTCTTATTTGTGGATATGAACTAAAAGTTAAGGAGTTTTATTGCTAATCAATTGAGGTAGACGAAAATTTCGCTAATGTTTTAGGTATTAGAGTCCATGTGAATCACCGGCGAGTGGTTAAATCTTCAAATTCTGGTCCTTCCAGCCGGATAGCTGAGAAACATTATTTAACACTGCTAACTATCCTTTATGGCATGGGCGATAATTAGGTCAAAAACCAGACCATAGCTTAGATGATAATTAGCCGTTGGAGATTAAAAACCATGGAGAAACCCCGATGAGGAAAAAATCCAGACAGAACCTCCTAACACCTCGAGTCAGAAATTAGCGTTTTTTTTGGTATCGGTTTTACCTTCAAAGCTGTTTTTACCAAGTTCTAAAATCTATCAACCGTTTTGAAATCCTAAAACAATACAGCTAGTATCTGAACCGCTCGCCCGGTTTCAATAGCTGTTGACAGTAGTAATATGAAACTCCATTGAATGGTTTAACAGCTCGGTTCGTTGGCTCCGCACCGGAATCGTGCCTATTTGCATTTTTAGGCCTCGACACTGTCAATAGAGAACTGCAAATATGTGTTAACGGGCTTCCAGTTTTCGCGTCACTTTTTTTCTATCATTACTTGTCAAATTTCACGTTTGTGTTCGGAAAGTTGACAGAGATGTTCTATGTTACACTCTGCCTTTGAAATATTCTACAGCTTTCCTTGTTATGCTCATCCATTGGTTTGTGATCAATTCTATCGTCATTTGATGAAGAAGCCTGGGACAGCAGTAGGAACGTAATAGGTTGGTTCGGCTTGTGCTATGCCAGATTTACTAAAAAAAAACTTTACTACAAAATAAACCAATCAAGGTTAACACACACTGCCAGCAGATATTCTTACCAAATAATCCAGTTCCATCAACCAGAACATCAATGTTTTGATGACTGTCAAAAGTGCTTGGTCAGACTAACTTGCAAACATAACACAGTGACCAAAATACCGCAGTATGACGTCACTCGTCAGAGCCTTCAGAAAAGCCCATTGTTGTCTGTTGCCATTGATTGATGGCGTGTTATTTGCTGCAATTTGCTTCCAGTGGCTCCTTGTGAGGAAGAAAGCTTTTGCTTTTTTGAATGGATGACAAGTCCAATTTGCCAAGGCTAAAATATTCGACGGAATGGCTGTGAATGGAATAATGGTTGCGGAAGAAGGATAGAAAACTTGAAATTATACATTTCATATCTGGATATTTCAATTTTGGACATTTAATAAATTGTAACTGCAGCCAGAGGAAATAAAAGATCTTTAATTAAAGAAGAAGCAACTGTTCCTGACATAACATTTACGAACACCATAATATAAAAACTCCAAACAAACTTTTCTTGAAGTTGTTACGAGTTCTACGAGAGAAAGAATAACTGAAACAGTATATTATATTTGTTTATTTGCCGAGTCTTGAAGATAATGAGTTTTCTCGAGAGATTGTGTGAACAAAGTAGTGAGATTGCTATTTCATAACAAAACGCTAAATTGAGGAAAGATTTCGGTATGAATGTGGATGGTTATAAGAGTAGGTTTAGAGTTTATAGAGGAAGGCCAAAGATAGGATGGGTGGAGGACGGTATAGCTAGAAAGGGGGTGACTGCTGGTAAGACGAGTAATGGAGAAGTATGGAAGCACACACCGCTGCGTAGACACTAAGTAAATTGGCATAAGAACAGGCGAATTATGATGACGCCAAATAAATGGTTATTATGAAATCGAGGAGCTTGATAACTGTCTAATCATGTGGCTAATCTGTGAAGCTCACAAAGATAACAACAATCAATCAATTAACCCCATCCTATACACAGTTTCCCACTCAAGTTAACCTTAATAACCCGACCCTTGCAGATTTCGAATAGTAATTTGCTTTCGTAAGCTTTGATGTCGGATTAAACTAAATACGCGGTGGATCAATAAAAATGTCTTATCTATATTCATTAGATTGATAATCTCCGCGATAAACAGTGAATGGATGTTCATGTTAATTCTTTGTGTTCGTTTCCCATCGAATTGGTCTAAATATGGTTGCCTCATTTGACGGTTGGGTAATTTCGTTTAACTCGAAAATGGTTTACGCAGTGGACAAGTAGGGACACACGTTCGCACAAATAGGTTCTTATGTTGTGTTTTAAATTCGTTTTATTCAATTGTTCTCCTTGTGGCGATGGCAATCTAAATTGTTGATCGTCAAGAGCTAATTTCACGAAGGAATTGAATGCGATCAACACATTAACTGCGTTCAGAAGCTGTCAGTATCAAAATTGCTATGGACTATTCACACAGACAAGACTTAGACGAGAATTAACAGAAACGGCGTACGGTGACGGCGCAGGCATGATGCCGCTTCAAAACGTTTTCATACAAAATGTACGTAGGCGACGTGTCGTGAATTACACTCAAGCGGCGCGGCGCAGGCACGCCGTTCTGTCGTTTCCTTATAAGTTCCACGCCTGCGCCGCACCTTACGCCGTTTCTGTGTAATTCGCGCCTTAGACGCGGTTTAGATGTGCTGTTTGTATGCTCATTTACTGTATCTACTTCTAGCTTATCTTCTTCTTGTGCTTCATCATTATCATTTGCTAAAGACCCGTAACCTCTCTTTACCATTTATTTATTCCATGATCAATATTTTTGTGTTTAGTTTTGCCGATTTGCTCATGATAATTTCGGGTTTGCCTGACTAGATTTTGCAATTCGTGCCTGCGAATAGTAAAATCAGTCCTTTGAATTGAGCAAATAAACTAAATCGATAGTGAGTAATGCAAGTGAAGGGTCGCCAATCAGTGCTCCGAGGCACGGGGCGCCATGGTTCATGTCTGACTTGACTAATGTATCAGTACCAAGCTTACGCTTTATCGAGAACTGCGACTTTATCATTGGTCCCTTCTAGGGCAAAGACAGCTTAATTATTTGTGGGTTTGAGATCATTCTAATTGGAAGCTAAATTGGTTGATATTTTCAAAAATTTTAGTTAAAGCTACTAGCGTCTTTTATATCATAATACAGACTAATTGTAAAAATAGTTATATCCCATATGCCATTGTAACTGATACGTCGTTATTATCATCATATAATACTATCGGACAAGCTGTCAGCATATTTAGTGGTTGAAATATTAACTCGGCTGGTGATATAAAACCGCAAGTTTATCCATATGCATCAGTACCTTTGAAATCAATATGTATACCTACACCTCTGCTCATCAATCAATTGTTCCTCCCGTCAAATGAATTGTAATCGAAGATTCTTAGGACCTCTCACATATTTCATGCCAACACCATTGTTCGTGTACCTACACAAATAAGACTAAGGACAGAATCGGGACAGGAATGTCACCTCTGAACCGACCGCAGTCACGGGATGCTAAAGTATGGTTTACAATGGAGAGACTTTCATGTGGTGCGATTGATCAAATGAAAGTTATGTATTGGTACTTGGTAGGTGGTAAATCATTTCCTAAGATTTTTAAATTTATCTTTATACTCTGCTTTAAAGGGTGTTAGGAGTTGATATCGGAAAGTTGTCTACTGATTGAAAGCTGAATCAGTAGACATCTTACAACAACTTAAGTTACTATCCTTATACCGTCAGCATGTCCTGGGTGTATCGTCATTGGTTTTTTTTTGTCTCAGAAGTTGGTCCGCGAAACAGTAAGCAGTTTACAGAGGTTTTATTTAAACTTGAATACTGCCTTAAGGTATTCAACTAGGTCTTGAATTTCAAGTAAGAATGTCACCTCTGAATGTCAAAGTATCGGTTACAGTGTGGACTCATAAACCAGTAAGGATCGTAGTGTCGTACTATAGGCGCCGTTCACTGCTATTTATTTCTTTTCTATGGCCCTTTCAAAACGATGTCGTATTGACATCACTTAACTCCAAGACTATTCAGGAAATACACAAACAAGTTTAAGGATCGTATACTAACAGGAATGCTACTTCTGAACCTGAAATGGTAGCTAAGGTATCGTTTACGAAGGTATGGAGAATTAGACACACATAAACTTGGACTAGCCTAGACATCTAAAATACGTTTATGGGTTTACTGAACTGAATGCACAAGCTTGCTTTCTCATAGCACTATGGGGAATTTTGCCTTGTTAAGGAGCATTTGATGTTGTTAAATTTTGGACTGTCTGTATTAGGAAGTTGTTTTCGTCTATTCGTAGAAATCGTTGTTGCAGTTCTTTAGCTATTTGGGTTGAATGCTTTTATATTATGTTCGGGTTATTGTGTAGGTATGAGGACGTATTTGGAAAGGAATTTTACCTTTGAACTGACCGATGTCAGGAGAACATAAGGTTTCGTTTACGGTTTCTTGCCGGTTCTTCTCCATAGGAAACGACCAACCCGAACCGTGCACCTTTTACTCGACGTTTTATAAGTGCCCATCTATGTGAAATAAAATGGGATTGTTCTGGTTAAGCTACTTCTATGCTCATTTCATTGTTCTTAGCAAGCTAGTCGGCGAATCTACAAGAAAATCTTAATCTTATAGCAATCTGATCATTAACTTCTCCGTCTGTTACATAATTAAGTTTAGCATTTCCATTTTGAATATTACATGACATGGATAACTATCTGTTTGTGGTCTTTGCCGTATAAGCGTTAAAGCTGTTTCTGAATGCAGATTATAGCCAACTAAATAGTCATTACTGCAGTACCCAAGTAGCAATTGTCTGTAAACAAGAATCTTAACAATCATTTGGACTTGCCATTATCATTTGAGATTATCATACTGGAATATTCAGAGGGCTAGAGAGTATTTATAAACAAAACATGCTAAGAATCTAACCTTAGATGAACTTGAACTTTTAGAATTGAACTGCGAACTTTGTTTTTCAAGGAATTTCAAGGGCAAAGCTTTTCGTAAAATATCTTCAAAAATTGTCAATGTTTCCAGCATGAACCATTCCCTAGGGCTTCACAATGCCCACCCGTAGTGCCATGCGCCAATGGTATGCAGGCATGCTAAACCATGCTCTGACCCTGTCGCTAATGTGTCGTATATATTAGAAAGGATTGGGACGTCGATCTGTCTGTTCGGTGAGTTCAGTTGCACGATTCACGATGTCGATACTATTGCTTGGGGCTTAATTTGTCCCGAGGAAGTAAAGTTTTGGGATACTACGTTTATTGTTTGTTGTCTGTCAAGAATTAATCATTGAGGTTTTAAAACAATAATTTTTGATGGTTAGCCACTCAAGTTTTTGTTTTTAATTGTTGAAAGGTTTAAATTATTTATTGTGGCTGCTATTGACAATACTCGACTTTTCCTTATTTTAAAGTTCAATATTGTTTTTCTGTCTACGCAATACTTAGTAGAATTGATAGTGAGTATTTAGTCATTCATATTTTGTGACTAGCCAGTTTCAAAATACGTAAATAACAACCGCTTCCATAATTTTCCCTATCCATCATACAACGGTGAATCAAAGAGCTATATTTACATCGTCTTCCGTCTAAATAGCAAGAAACACACTACAAACCGAATATTGATTTATAGTTACTTGAAAACTATATTTGTCGAATGAGCATACAATTGAAAGATTAGGGTTAGGGCTAAATTCGTTTTGGTGGCTATTTTCGGATCAACAGTGAGTCATGTGTAATCCTCATTCGTTTCAACGTCGTGTGAAACTCCACTCGTTTCTTTTTCTTTACATTCTTTTGATTTTAATGAAGGGACTCTTCTTTTTTATTTTCGTTTTGGAAGAACACAGGAGTATACAGCTATTGTTTAATTCGAGCTGTAAGCTGCCTGGTTTTACTAATTGCTGTTGGTGCTACCTTTTATTCGTAATTAAAAGTTTGAATTAAAATGCTTGTAGGGACATTACGCAAGTGTTATTGTGTCTGGGATAATTTGTCTCTTCGAATGAGACTTTTCACTGAAGAGGTTTTTTTCTTAATAAAATGGTGACATTATATCATGAAAAATATTTAGGTTCTGTTCAGTATTATTCAGTTCGCAGATGAATGTTATCACAGGATATTATCAGGTAAAAGTTACTGCGGCATATCATATTAATTCCAACCATAAAATATCAAATGAAGTTAATCCCAAGATTATTATGATTTAAATTATCACGTTTATAAACGGTTCTGTAATTATTATCACACTTAGCACTAACCAATACTACCAAAAACAAACAAATTTCACTACACAACATCCACGCAAAATGATAGAAAGCGAAAATCTAGCTCATCGATCAAAAAGCGATGGTCCAAAAAAAACCCAGAGTCGATTCAGACAAATTAGGTATCAATAGCTTTATTAAAATGCACAATTTACCCCACCGAAAAAAAATTGCCCATATCCATGGGGTATATGAGTTATAGACGAACAAAGTATATATGGAAAAATCGTGAATAACTTGTTATTTTTACCAGTTTTTTCAACAGCATTACATTAATAATAAAAAGAGATTTTAAAATATTTAGACACAAATATTTTAATATAGTGCTAGGCAACGCAATGACAGATTATAGAATAGCTGCAGCGCTTACCAATGCAACTCATCCAACATATGAAGACAGCAGATTTACTGAAGAGTTTATAGAGATGATTGAAAGAAATAGGGACAGGCCGAACCTATTAGCCGATTACGTCGATGAACATCATTGGGATCGACAAAGAATTGTGTTTACCCGAATGGATGCAACACACCCCAATCTATCGGATTTTCCAAGAATGGATTATGACCAATTAATTGTGTTCGCAATAGGCACATACCACGTAAAACTTGCAAGGTGCTACTGTTGCGAACATATTAGAGGAACTGGGGTTTTTTCAATTGAAGTTTTTAGACACCCCGAAAGGATAAATATTAATAACGAAGAAAGTACATTAATTAGGTGTCGAATCCATTCCAGGCACGTCGGGACAAGAACATATTACTGTTATGTTTTATATAACACGAATAGGATTTCGGAATACTGTTGCAGCTGTATTCATGGTCGCCGCACATTGGGCAGTTGTGCCCACATAATAAGCATTATATATTATCTGGCCTGGGCCAGGTACCAAGACGACCTTATGCAACCTGCTGGGTTCTTAGATGATATATTAATAGACATTGAAAATAATTGGAATAAATATTTTTCCCACAGTATTTGTTTTTTTTTAAATAAGCGACTGAAAAAATAAATAATCTGAGACAAAATAGGCACATTCAACTGTAAACAGATTTCACGACAAAAGTATCTTGACATATGATTTACAAGCTGTGAAATATAAGATTTAATACTTGATAGGTTCATATAATCGCTACTTATATTTATTATTGTCCTATGATTATTATTATTTATATATTGCTGTTGAAAAAACTGATAAAAATAACAAGTTATTCATTATTAATATATTGCTGTTGCAAAAACTGGTAAAAATAATCAGTTATTCATGATTTTTCCAATATACTGTGTTAGCCTATAACTTTTATATCCCATGGATATGGGCATAATTTTTTCGGTGGGGTAAATTGTGCATTTTAATAAAGCTATTGATACCAGATTTGTCTAAATCGACTCTGGGTTTTTGGTCCATACATTTTTGGACCATCACTTTACAGCTCCCGAGACGGTAGCGGCCGAGAATCGGATGATCTCTCAGAACAACTGTCACGCAACCGTCGGCGATCGACATGGCTCGCATAGTTGCACGCGAAATATCGATTTGTGAAGTTGTCGACATGAATTTGATATGGTTTGAAAATTGGTTGTTTTGGAAGAAATAGAAAGATTTTGTCGCATTGGAGTTGATGGTTGGGTACAGGCAAATCAGTCTTTTTTTAAATTTTGTAATAGGGTGGATCCTGGTGAGCGTATTATGTAGCCCAATATGGGTTAAAGAAGGTTCGGCACAATTTAAAGTAAAGAAGATCGGCTGAATGGGGCGCTCTTAATTTCAGAAGCGTTCATCAATGACGTGAAGCAATTAAGGGGCTTTTCTTTCCATGTCTTTCTTTATTAAACTGCACAAAGTAAAAAAAGAAGAAACGAATATTTTACTAATTCTGAACATCTAAACGCAATCATTTGCAATATCGAAACGTAGAAGTAGTGATGGAAGCAATGGAGTTACCATATTCAATAGAATATGGAACTTCCATTTCTATAATTATACTAATTAGCAGGATTTTGCTCGTAATAAACTAGTAAAAGCGAGTATCATGAGACGTTTGCTACCTAGTATTACAAGACAAGCCGTTTACATTGCTGCGATAGCTTACCTGTTTTGTCCCATCAAATCTAAGCCATTTTGGGTAAGACTCCTCCTATCTTTGGAAACAAATGAGTTATTTGCTTTTAAGCCAGTCTCTTATTCTATTCGCAACATGTTTTATGTTACTAAATAATCATGCTATTAAATAAATTTGTGACTGCTGTTATTTCAAACGTGAAGTACTTACGTAACGTTTTTTTTTTGAGAATATAGCTTAAATGGCAACATTCAAAGCTATGTCGTCTATCAAAACAATCAATTGTCAATTGTCACTTCTCTGTCTTGATCAATAAAAATCTTGATATGGGGTTTTGTTGTGAATAGTTGTGCATTTTATTTGTTTACCAGTCTTATTTGTATTGTGGTGAAGTATACAATACGAGAAATGTACAGTCAAGGTGTGCAGAGATGATATGGGCTCCAACAATGCCATTGAGTACAGTTGCTGCTAGCATGTCTGAGTAACATCTCATGGTGAATATGGTAATGCCGATGATGATGGCATGCCCGCGCCGCCGGCTGCTCAGTTATTTGAAGAAGTTTCTGAGACTACTTTGAGACTATAATGTTATGCTGCTAAAAATAAATGTTTTATTTAACTTCTTAATTAATGTTTCATTTTTGACTATACATGGTCGGTCGCCCGATTTCGATTGCGTGGTTAAGTACGCCCGTCTTCAAACTCGTCCAGCTTCATTGTAATTGTTTTTTCGCAATTGTAAGCTTGTATGTATTCCATTGCGATGGCCAATGTAATTGCGCCATTAAAGAATAAGTCGGCGAAAATCATTTAGCAATGCGATGGGTTGTGTGTGGCAGTCCTTAAATTCTGCGTACTTTTAATAAAAATATAAGGGATATTAGATTGTATAACAATGAAAATATTTTTGAACGACGTAACGGCTGCCGCTACAGTATTTTATGGATCTTTCGATGCTCCATTGAAGTTGACTGGGGAGCGCTGTTGGTAAACACTTGTGAAATGTATTGAAAAAATAAGATGGCGGCCTTAGTTCTGATTTTGTCCGCGCGACTAGTGTGGTTATGAATTATGTTATTCTAGCCAAATCCAATTTTATAAAAATATGCTGTGATTACCTTTTATCTTAGTTTGACCGAGACCTTTCTTTTGAGAGTATTTTTACGAATGTACGCGAGCTCTAAGTGTGGTCCCCAGATTGCGTGGTAAGCTGCCTTTGTTCTTTGTTTCATATGAACTGCCTCGTTGGTCTAATGATCGTAAGCGCGACTGCTGAGAATGAGGTTCTGGGTTCGATTCCCAGGTCGGGCAGTGTTATTGGGTTTTTCCATCAGGTGTTTCTCAGCAACCACGGAGTCTGAATTTGTGCCTGATTGATGGCAATAGGCTCGCCCTCTATTACATGGGACTTAAACTTAACTGGCAAAATGTGGGTATACTATTAGGTATACCTCTGCCTTACCCATGTATGTAATCCCCGAAGAAGTACAGGCGTGATGTTATGTTATGTATTGAAAATATGCAACTATTATAGCTATTATATGCAAAATGTAATAACGTCGCCACTTCTTTCGTTGTTGTTTCACGCGATGATAACTTTTTCTGTGTTGAATGATGTGCGAATGTTATTTATGATTATTTTATGCTACGGGTTATACATATATTACACTAACATCAGTTACATAGGTTGCGAAATTGCTTGCCAGAAAACTTGCTCAGATCGAACGGAAATCACTTCTCATCAAATCGTCTAGTAGTTTTTATATTGTAATCGAATCTGTGTTTGTCATAGGTTTTGATTTCATATTGTTGCCTTTTCATCTTGGACTTGGGCTCCTCAAGTTCAAATAAATATAATTGCTGTTCTATGATCTATTATTATTACAGCTAGTCCATATTGCCCCACTGCTGGGCAAGGCCTCCCTCCATTCCTTCTAAAGGTCACGATTCTGTGCTACTTCTTTCCAATTCTCAAGGAAGACATCCAGTTCGTCCCGCCATCTCCTTCGTGGTCTGCCGCGACCCCGTGTCATAGTTTCAGGGCACCAATCCTGAGCTTTTCGGGCCCACAGTTCTATATTTCTATGATCTATACAAGAAGAAATTCGGGTTATAAGTTTTTAAACTGTCATGGTCACTAACATTATCATTAACTCTAGAGACGGGTTATTTACCATGTTTACTTCAGTTTATCGGTGATCATGGTGCTTGCAACAGCGCCGAAATATCGGGAACTCAAACCATACAGTAAACATGGTAAATATCCCGTCTCTAGAGTTAATTATAAGAAATTCGGGGTACTGAATACCCCAAATTTCTTCACAAACAATGACACAAAATGTTAGCATATCAATATACTTTACTACCTAAAGTGTGTCATTATTATCAGGAAGTGTCAATAATGCAACTCTCGATTCTTGAGTGCTTACTGCAGTGTATTATTATGTCGTCCAAATAGATCATTTGTGTGCAATATTGTTGGAAAGTCCGTTTGTCTTGCGATTATCTCCGTAACGACTTGGCAGATTTGTATCTGTTGGGTTGCATGAATTTCTTTTTCTTTATTAATATTGAAAGCTTTATTCGTAATGTATGTTTAAATGTCGCATGTGCGTCGTTGGTTTATATATTACGCAGTTGTAGTCCTAAAATCGATGATTCATAGATATTTTGTGTTATACCTTTTGTTTAAAGATACCATTCAATTTCCGTGTTTGACGTTCAAAAGTGCCTTTTAATGGCCTGATTGGAATAAATGATTTACTTGACTGTTACTAATACAATGATTAAAAAATCAAAAATCAGTCACAAACACACGAAGGAGCGTCAACTTGTTTCAGGTCAAAAATACTTCTTAATTTGCACCAAAACTTGGCATACAGGTACTTCAGGTACCGCCCGCTCCAAAACACAAGTTTTGGTCCACTTTATTAAAAACAAGTTCCAACTTTTTATGTCAGGGGTATAATTTTGAGTCGTTTCGATTCAGTCTCCCTTTCGTCAAGTATTTAGTGATTGACTCACCCGAAGGTCGCGGGCTATATTCGTATCAAGTTTATTTTTCTTCGTCTGATTCATCGGCCAGTGCTGCGCCGTAGTTATCGATAAATTATCGGGAAGCCGTGAATGTATCGATGCGGTTCCTTGAAACGTTTAATTACTTCCTTTCTAATGTAATTATGTTGTTTCCTTTTGTTGTTGTAGCCTCTGGTCATTTGTGGATATTTATCGCATCCTAGTTAAGATAACGTTGTATGAAATTATGAATGAATCTAAGACCCATGAACTCTTCTCTTTTCATATACTACTTCTATGACGTCGACGAGAATTTCGTCCTATTATGTGAATAAATCTTCCGAAATAGTACTTCTATGTATACTAAAATGGTCATCATTATGTCAACTGCATGTCCAAAGTTCATCTACGTTTAGATAGAAAATTGCTGCAATCACCGTGAATGGCAAGAAGATTTATGATGGTAATCGTCGTATTATCAAATAAGTCGCGATTATTATACCTTGGTATATTTCATTGCTGTAAAATACTATATTCCTATCTCGTAAAATGTCTTTTATGGCAGCTATTTTAGAAGCACGGTGGTCTTATTTATACATATTTAAATGGGCATATCTACATCTGATTTCTAACACAGTTACGTCAAGCTGTCGTGGCCGACTTGAGTTTATAATTCAAGCCACGAGTTTCCTCATTGTCTTTACTGTGATTCATTACAATGTCACTCTTGAAAAATGTATAAATATACTCTGTTTATCAACGTAATTATAGAATATTGAATCACTGGTTTCAATGAATCTGCCGCGATGTGAGTAAACATGCGTCGTTATAGTTTCCTATTATTTCGTAATGAAGATGTTTCCTGTGATGTTCAGTAATACAGTTATTTATAACTACTAGGAACTCCTGTCCTATTCATAGCTTTTACAATTCAGCAAGTTCAGTAAATCTTTGATTAAAATTACATTGGTTATTTATGTTACATTGCTCAAGAATCTTTTATACTATCTCAATATCTCCATAAACAACGTTCTAGTAAAATTGAATTATCGCTTTACAATCCGATAATAACTATAAATTATCGATTTATTTCTCTAATAACAAGCTCTATCGACGTCGATAAATCTCGATGAATTTATCGATACCTAACATTGAGAATAGTATCGATAAATTATAGATTTAATTCTTTCACGTCACTAGATAACTAAATATAGTATTTTGTAAGTTTACACAATCGTTTCATTCAGTAAATATGTGGCTTGAAATAAAGAATTGACCGTGACTGAGTTGAAATAGGAAACATTAGTTTAAATTGGTATTGTTCTACCATTTAGTAGTTTGTTGCGTTGCGTTGTTTAGACTGCGCTGAACGTTTTGGTACGCCCGTGTCTATTATTAACCTCAATTTGAATGATTGGTTAATGTGCACTTATGGTGTTTCGGGCGTGAATTTTGCAATACTAATCGTAAATGTGAGGGTTCGTAATTTTCTTAACGTATTAAGACATTTTGCAGCTTTGTTCACTCTACAGTATAAAATGAGCAATTCTTCATGCAGTCTGGCCCTATTTATTCGCAATCAAGTAAATAACCCCAGGTTATGTTAGCTTAGATACTTGCATAAACATATAGGTTCCCGGTTTTTACGGACGGAGCGGTGGCGATCAGTATCGGTAAAATAGTCCTATACTTTATGTATGCAGTGTACTTGATATATGTAAGGTACACATTTTCCGGTATAGACAAATTGGGATCGGAAAACAGCATTTTTATGCAAGCACACGCATGCTACATTACACGTCATAATCTTTGTTTCGTTTTATCAACGACCTTTTGCTTCCTAATCGTAACCTGTGAGAAGAAAGGCTAAAAGGTCAGATATTTTAGTGTTTGTCTACCGTACTACGGCTACTATGAAATACACAAATGATACATTGACACCTGGCCACAGACACCACACAATACAGTCTTCTTGTGAATGCTATACGATCCTCTGAAGACTTTACGAGTCATTCTGGATGATTGGAACACAGGCAGATGGGGTATTAAAAAGAGAATAACAATAAAACAACTTTTATGTTAGTTTTCTTATGAAGTAACATACTTAATGTGATAGTGGAATTGCTTCCGTATTTGATGCGGATTCTGGCAACATTACATTGCACAGTAAATCTATCAAAGGAAATAAATTATTTGTATAAAATCTACGAGTATCTAACGAATACATAATTAGGGAAAGACTAAGGCTATGAAAAAATTGTCCATGGAGTTTCTTGCCCGTTCTTCTCCATAGAGATCTAAATTTTCTAGCAACTAGTTTCAATGACCAACTCTTGTTAATTCAAAAAAGCCTGTAAATGGTTTAATTCAATTAAAATAATGCTTTGAGTTTGTTTTAGTCCCATATTTTATGATAAACAGGGAACTTGACTGAGTAGAGGACTATATGCTATACTCAGTGAAGGTTATACTAAAGGCTGCATTATTGCATAGGCCGCATAATTAACAGTCTCGTCTACGTTTAAGCAATATGCTGGGAAATTAATCTTGCATGGACCTCACATTCCTACGTATGATGCCATGATATGCGAGCTACCATAGAGTTAGATTGCTCTCTCTAGGGCCGCTTTACATGGTGTTAGTCTGACGTAGATGCCAAACTTTAGTTTAGAATATTCAATATGTGTCTGATGAGATGACGAGTAATAGTGAAGTATGGATGAAGAAGACTTGCTGCGCCGATCCCAAATAAATTGTCATAAAGGCAAGAGAATGATGATGATGATAATGTATATCTAGACTACAAGCTCAAATCAAATTAGCTGTCAAAACCAAATAGCCGAATAGGTAAACCCCTAAACTACACTGCCAACTGAAAAACTGCGCTGCCATCGACGATGCCGTGGAAGTGGCGAAGCTTTGACCATTTAAATATAGTACCAACTACCAACGACTGGACGAATAAGGATATAGTAAAACTACTGTAAGTAAGTACTCCTAAGACGTTTGGCATTTATCGTGTTAGTAGTAAAAGTTTATAACATCGTTGTGCATTGTCAATTTGCCAGCTATTTCCTTTCCACTTACTGGTACCGCTACTTTCGTCTAATCATCATTTAAGTTGTTAAAGAACTATTGAACTAACTTCAGACCGGTAAATTCTACTACTGGACAGACAATCATAACATCATCACCTGATTAGTCTTTTACCAAATGCGTTGGTCGGTCTCTAGTCTGACTGGATGCAATTGTATACCAGCATTTTATATGGAGGTACTGCCTACCTGACTTTTTTAGGACCCGGGTACACGGGAACACGATACTCTTTGGACTGGCTCTTAGACTTCGGGATTTCTCAGTATGCGTAATGCAAATGACAGCCGGGACCATCGGATTAAAGTGTTTTCCAAGGCACGGGTGGGTCTCGCTATATAATGAATGGTCACCCAACCCCTCACCGACCTCCATAAACGTTGCTTAACGAAGAAGACCCGTGCGGCTGTTATTATTTACAACATTACCAAGTCTATTAAAGAGGCAATTCGCGCACCCACAATCATAAAACTGATGAAGCTATAAAAAACGAAGACTTAAAAGGAAAAACAAACCATAAAGAGGGTAAAGTCCGTGCACTTTCATGGTCTGATTACAAGCATGTGCGTCTAATGAGGCGGGAAGCGCCGGCGCCACGCCGTGCCTAATTAGAAAGTAGAAAATCTAATTATTTCGCTAGCGCCTGTCTGTGACGCATATCTAGCAGACATTGGCCTGGGGTCAGATGAAATCGGTGTGAGGAATTTTCAGAGATGGCAGAAAGATTGTGTTTTAACTTAAAAGAAATGAAAATAATTAAACATATAACAAGTCGTGCAAAGCCTCCAAGATATCTGCTTCCCGGCTATGTCTTAACACTGGAAATTCGAAGACATGATATCTTCTAACATGCAGTAAGCCTGCATGGTGTATTTGGGCCACTCCCTGTCGCAGAGGGGACACCTGTATCCCAGTAGTGGGGTTATTATAGGATGGCTATGACGATAGCCGCATATAATAACATAACAAACATAACTTTCATTTATTTTCAGGCAATTTTGGCCCATAGATACCTTACAGAATTAACATACACAAAAAAAGAGTACTAGATACACGCGCAGATGTGCGCCTTTTTTAAAAATAATGATACGAGTCGATATTAAAAACCATTAGCAATACACTTCAAGACGACTCTTCAAACGCACACCATTTATCTATCCAGCAGCTACCAGAATAATGACCCTCATTCTACCAACCAGGCGCCCTGCGAAGACCAGGTGACAGTGCTTCCCATTGACTTTGTCGTATCATTAGCAAATTTCCGCTTTCTTATCGATAAAGTACAAGCCAGTCTCGATATATTCACAATCTTAGACTATAGCCATCACTTAGTCCCCGGTCGTGATCGTCACGCATTTACATCGAATTCGATTCGCTCTACTGAATCGATTCGAAAACACATGCGTGACGGCATCGCGGCATATTGACGTGTGTTATCATTGGCCTTCATCATTGTATCAGCCTAGTAGTGAGCCCAGGAAGTTCCTGGGTTCCTGACAGGAACTGGAAGAAGATTGTCTTCAGTCTACTAGAATGATAGGCACAAGAAATAATAAAGCAATTCCTAGTAAAACAAATAAAGAAGCCATCGACATATTGTACTGTATTTGTGTTTCAGTATAATATTCTAGTAAAAACAGATAGAGGAAGACTGACTTACAGTAAACGAATAGTCAATTTTTGTAAGAGGTAAGCCGGAGTACATATCTTTAATGTGATTATATTATTTTTCTATAGAATACTGACTGTGCCATTTTTCAAAGGGAATCCGGTAGGAATCGAGTTGTATGGAACCTTCGCCACTGGTCTTAACTCATCAGAAACAACACATGAAATAGTGGCGTTACCATTTTTGGACTAAAAACATTAATTTATCTTGATCCTCCAAACAAAGACAGCAGAGGCAATATTAAAACTAATAGCCAAGCCATTAACAGCACATTTATCACTTTCAACCTTTTATAATGCCATAATACCACCAAAAGAGACCAAGTCTTAACAAATTAACAGAAAATAAATTATAGTCAAAAATCACTGTTTTACAAATAAACTAGTATACTCGTAAAACCGGCTTTATTTCTGGACTTGATATAACAGGTACAATAACCACGTTGACAGTTACAATGACAAATGTACCAGGAGTACGGTTTATAAGGAGGACCATTAATAACTTAGAAAGCAGTTATAATGCAGGATTTAATTATTTGTCTGTCTTAATATTGTGAAGGTGCGGAAATGGGCTTTGTTGATCTGGTGGCCGATAATCCATCTTGGAGCTTTGAATGACGAAACGGTCAACTAAATATGAATTTTGGCATATAAAATTACGAGTGGCGCCGCCGAGGCCGGCCTAGAAAGAGGTGGCGAGATGAGCTAGGCACGTATCACGAAGGCTGGGTGGCGCAGGAGAAGAGTACCTGGAAGGATATGGGGGAGGCCTTTGCCCAGCAGTGGGACATTCAAGGTTAATGAAAAAAAGAAAATTATACTTATGTAAGCATGTCAAATTGTACTTACATATTTAAAGCATGATGTTCGTGTCAGTTTTTGCATCTCCTCATACGCAGTGGATTGGCCATGTTTGTCGAAGGACCGATGGCTATTGGACTAAACGAATTCTAGAATGGAGACCGCGTATCGTCAAGGGTAGCGTGGGATCCCGACAGCCAACCTTAAAAAGGTGGCTAGGACAGCTTGGACGGGGAATTCGGAGGATAGGGTGTTGTGGCGCAACTTGGGAGAGACCTACGTCGAGCAGTGGACTGTTATAGGCAGAGTTAATTGATTGACAAACACACAACAATTGCACAATACTGCATATGCAATCTTTCCCAAAGAAAATACAAACAGTCAGTGTGTGTCCAGTGGAGGTATCTAAACACAAGTACAAAAACTTAACTAGCAACTATGAAGAATAGTAGTAGCCAACTACTACTATTCTTCATATTTTAAAGGTTTCTTGACAGTCTGCGCGCAATATGGATATACCCTTGCTTACGTTATGTAGACCTCCAGGCACTCCACTGTGTGTTTCACAACTCACAGGTATCCACAACTTCTCCACAAAGTATTCAATGTACTCTGCACTTTATTCTTTCCCATGACTCACTCAGCTACAATTCTCACGCTATGAAACTCTAAAACAATCGGTTATTAATAAACTATGAACATCAATCCAAAGTACACTGGAACCGTTCTTCGAACTCGATAGCTACTAGGCTACCATGACTAATGGCACTTCAGTTCTGCTGACTCCTCAAGGGCGAATATTGACTTAGTTCTTGAATAGTTGGAGGTCCGGAAAAATCTTGAGACTTGTCTTTGGTAGGCTTGACTTTGTAAAGCTGTTGTGTTTGTTTATGGTAATTATTTGAAATTGATTTTCAATCGGTTTCAGTTATAATAAAGTTGGTAAAATTATTGACTTTTTTTTTACTGTTTGATCGACTTAAACTGAGATTAGTTTCAATAGTGTTAAAAGCAAAATAGACAACACTTTTTGAAGCCATTGTCTTATTATGTTAGTAGATGCTACTTATACAGGCTGTAAACAGACTCTTCACGAAGCCGTCAACCAAGCATTCTGTACATCAGACTAAGTAACCCTACACAAAAAAGATTTCTGGGAAACGACTTTTTTTTTTGGGTGAAAAATTACGTTTTACGGTAAAACTCAATGTAACGCATTCAAAACATTGAGCTTATGGATGCGTTGAATAGTAAACGGGTCATGGAGGTATTTAAATTAAAGCTAAAAAATTGTATTTGAAAAAAAAAACTTGTGAAAAAGTTGGAACTTTGACCCCCAAAAACTCCGTAACTGGAAGGTTTAAGGTATGGTCTAGAACAAAAAAATGATCGCAATAGCAGGGAGAACAAGTGCCTTTCGGCTTCGTTAAGGGTCTATTTACACCCTTTATAACACTTCAACACTTGATTCTTTGCCTTTCGTCTTCATCATTTCTTTATCACATTCAAAGGGACTTCTAAGATCTCAATGGTGAATATAGAACCTACCGTATTTAATTTATTCAACATCTCTAACATGGCTATTCATTTACTGGTCATGTGATGATGTCCAATATTTACAAAGCACAAACATATACGTAGGTCGTTCACCTGCATGATACGCAACTTTTTTGTTGCATAGTAATTACATTAAGTGAAATTTGGTCGTTGATTGAGAAATTAGATTCCGCTTTGTTATCAGATGTTTTATTTGTCGGTATTCATATAAAAATCACGCGGTTTATGGGAAATTTCTAGCTAGTGCGAATTTGTCTATACAGGAAGCCTACCAGAATTTACGTTTTCTTAGCGATCTCTAGGAAAAGACATAAAAGATGCTTCATAGGTAGATGGAAATCAAGGCATACGTATGATTATTCATTTTGAAAGAAAAGGGCATCAACTTCTGTCTGTTTAATTACTCGCTGTATACCTGAGTTTCTGTCACATTCCTTTTGATGCTTAATTTTCCTGTTCCAAAACCCACAACGTCATATCTCATTAATATGCTTATTGTCATTATCTTCGGGTGCATCGACAAGTACTTTAAAACCTGATTTTAATATTTCTATTTCAACCAGATTATGTGATAGCAAACCAAAAGCGATAGTCGTCAACAAACTATTCAGCTGAGCCAATCTATTTGGAATTAAAGAATGTGCAATTTCGACAGCGGTATTTGCTACCTACAAAATTAAGTTTAGGACCACACCTAAGACTTAAATGCGTGGGATCACGCCCATAGCATCATAATTGAGAACACACCGTCTATGCTAATACGAGTTTCATCACACCAACATGTTTAATCACTCCAGCCACTTGAAACTAACCTCTACGTCCTTACAATAAGATGTGAGGGTCTGGGATGGAAGGTTTTTGGTAAAATTGCAGGAGTTGATGTAGTGAATCATAGGAGATGAGTCTCATTCGCCGCGATAGGCAATGTTGCAGTAATAAACCGGGTAATAGAGGCTGTTCGCGATATGCATGGGCGTGAGCATATTCCATAAATGTTATCAAGCCAATTAAAGTAGTCGTCGATAATAATTATTGGGGTTTAACGAAATATGGGCTTAGTAACGAAGTGGATTCGCTGCACGACCACACGCATGATAATCTGTGCGATTCAGACGACGCAAATTGGTGCACTTATAAGATCATTTGTGTTCATTACTCTGAACGCGTCTTTTGAAACCCACGGGAAGTTGGTAGTACCAAGCCGTTAACCAAGCATTCTGTACATCAAACTAAGTAACCCTACACAAAAATTATTGCTGGGAAACTTTTTTTGGGGTGAAAAATAACCTTTTACGGTAAAACTCAATGAAACGCATTCAAAATATTGTGCTTATTATATATATTTTATTATTATATGTGCATTGAATAGTAAACGGGTCATGGAGGTATTTAAAGTAAAATTATAACATTAAAATATTGTATTTAAAAAAAACTTGTGAAAAAGTTGGAACTTTGACCCCCAATAACTCCGTAACTAGAAGGTTTCCAGGTATGGTCTAGAAAAAAAAAATACCGCAATAGCGGGGAGAACATGTTCCTTTCGGATCCGTTAAGGGTCTATTTACACTCTTTATTTGGAAAGAGGATCACACAATGACACGTCTTAACATGACCTGATTTTTGTATGAACCTGAATGAAGCAAAAGGAGTATATGTAATAATCGTGGCGTTCTGCAGTTTCTGCGAACCCCCATGAGAAAAAAGCGTCACCTTATGAAAGTATGTATGACCTTATTTTGGACCAAAAGACCACACACTTAGCACCAAAAATTAACGCTCCTCATCATATTCCGTTTAAGAAACCGCAGATGCTTCTGTATTCCGTAACATCCCTCAAGTGTTAGATGTTGAGTCAGATTACAATGATGCTTAAGCTTTCCGGACAGGTTTGGGTCAAGTCCACTTGGCACGTGCGCGGCTTACGATTGAGATGGACGTCTTGTGAATTGACTGGGTAACGTCTAGATGTTGCGAAAGTGATTCGATATAGGCGTACTGATAAGCCCCAGCTTTGTCGAGCTTTTGATTTCAATCTATGATATTTTTAGGTTTTGGAGATTTCAATCCGCAAAAACAGTCGTGATGTTATGTATCACGACTGTAATCCCCATAAGGGTTAGATAGAGGTGTACCTAATAGTACCCTCACATTTCGCCAGTTATGTTGTATTACCACAGGCGGGCTTATTGCCATCCACCGGGCAAATAATTAGACTACAGAGTAATTCCTTATGGAAAAACGTTTTGGCCGACTTGGGAATCGAACCCAGAACCTCATACTTAGCAGTCACGCTTGGACCTACGAGGCAGTGTTGTTGTGTTCTTTGTAATGTTATTTCGAAGACTTTTGAAGTTCTGATCCCCAAAGAATTAGGTTCAAAAAACTGGCCTAAACAGTGCCTAAACAAACATAAAACAACGAAAACAAATTAAGCTCCCAAAACAACAACAATTCGGGCAGTACTCAACTCCTAAACGACCTAACTTTCTAAGCCATCTGGCCACTTCATCATCCAGAGTAGGCCGAATGTAGCAGAGCCCAAACTGTCCAATTTAGTCCAGTTTAGTTTGGTCATTACCAATTAGTGTACAGACTGCACTTAAACAGTTTGTCCTTAGTCTACGTACTATGCGTAGACGAGTTTAGCTACTGCCGCCGTTAATAGGGTTACCTCGAGTTTTGTACAGCAATATTCAGTTTATTACTGTCTACCCTTGTTTATATTTAAAGTTTGTTGGAGTCAGTCCTGGAAACTTGTATAAACTAGTGGATCATGAGCTTTTCCGAGGACTTGTAAATCAGCTTTGTTTAAAGGTGAGTATAGACTACAACATTTTCTGGAGCATTTCTGTGTAATGTAACGTTCTTACGAATGGTACAATACAGGCAAAAGCTCACTTTCCAAAGCATTTCCATGTAATGTAACGTTCCTGCGAATGCTCGGCGTTATGTTACGGGTAAATCCTCCCTCGGGTCTCCCTCCGCATCACCCCGCAACCGCGCATCGCCCGCACTCGTGGCTCGACGAAATGTTACACCAATACGCTCGTTGGTTTGTAACAAAGAGGCGAGCGTGCTCGACGTTTAGTTCGTAAAAGGATGATACACTAGAACATATCATAGAGCGGCTCGTTGTTCTGTTACAAGTAAATGTTGTAGTCTATACTCACCTTAAAACCTAAATTAAATCTCATTTCTGTAAAGTTTTATCTTGTCTCCTGTGCTTTGTAAATACAAGGTGAATGGGACACCAACGTATAAAAGCTTACCATATATTCAGTACATCATTCTGAACACCCTCACATAAATTTGAAAAAAAATCAGTTGTTCCAAACATTTTGACCGTGTAGGTATTGCACTTTTGTAGGAAACAGCTGATTTTTGTTATGGTAAAGGTTCGGAATGATTTACTGATATGTGGTAATGCTTCGGTGTCCCTCCCACCTTGTATATTTAGGTTTCTAGGGTACAAAGCTGTATAAAACCTTGATTTTATTTTGTTTTGTGGAAACTTTTATAAGACTCAGAAATCCTGCCTTTTAGTCACTGACAGGGTTTTCACATAAAATCTATGCTTTATTGGGTCACAGCACTCACAGCTGAGTGATGATATCCTAAGGCATAAGTGATGGTTTTACATAAACTTCAGTTACAACCCGCCTTCATAAAAAAAAGTAATGATAAAGATTCAATTTTTGTCAGTACTGTAGTAAAAAGCTGTATTCACGATAGCGCAATATAACGACGTCGACAATTTATGACTACGCAGTTTCGAACGCAAGTTCGCGAACCGATCATGTAGAAACATTGGTAATAAATAATATTGTAGTAAATGTCAGGTATTCAAACGTCCTAGTATGAGGGGAAAGTATGGCACAGGGCTGGGATATGGACCATAGGGCTTGAGAAAGGGAACCAGGAAATCATCTAAACAAAAAAAAAAACTTTTCGGGATGTCTCCTGTAATTTTCAGTTGCCAAGACCCCAGCAAAAAAGAAAAAAAGCCGGTCAAGTGCGATTCGCACTATGCGTCGCGCATGAAGAGTTCCGTACCATCGTAAGAGGGGAGCCCCTTTTGTAATTTATTTTTTATTTTAAAATTTCAACTGTCTACCTATTACGGATGAGATACAGCCCGCTGACAGACAGACGGACGGATAGCGGAGGCTTCGTAATAGGGCTCCGTTGGTTACTCTTCGGGTACCCAACCCTACTAAAAAGGGCTAGAGGCCAAGATGATGATATTTTGCGAAGAAATTTTGGTAAAACTATCCCATAGATCAAGTACTGTCACTTCTTGAGCTTCCGAAATTAATAAGCACTACAAAGAGTCAAGAGTTCTTCAGCTACCTAAGTAGGTATTCTTATAACTCTTTAAGTGAGGTATCTCTTGAAGTCCTCGACACGTCTTGAATTCACTTTGAAGCGTCGGGACTACATTATCAGATTAGATGCGACTCAGCGATTGTATTGGATGTGTACAGCCAAGAACATTCACCTGTTAGTTGACACAGTTGACAGTGCATTGAGCTTTAGGAATTTGTGCTTTTTGGAACTGGGATTGGTATACCCCATGATACAAGACTAGGTCATTGGTTGAGTCTCGCATAGTCATCGCATATTGATGTGACTAAACCACATAGGAATACAATTGGGGAAATAAACCTTTTACCCGTGTTCATTAAGTGATACCTAAATGTAATTGCACTGTTGAAAACAATGGAAAGTAAACTGTCAGTTAAAAATCAAACTTTAAGTTAAAACGGGCCCTAGGCCCGGACTTCACCAGAACGGAGATGCGGAAGAGCTAGGTTGTATTCACCAAAGCTGTGCGGAGATGTGCAAAGCGGAGAGGAGAGGAAGTGTGCACCGTACGCCGCTCACAGCACACTGCTCACCGCACACAGCACACCGCTCACCGCATGTTGCTCATAGCACACCGCTCACGTCTCTTCTCGTTTCCGCTGTGCGGTTGGCTACCTCGTGTGGAGGCTGGCCTAAATAATTACGAGACATCTCTCCTCTCTGCTCAACCGTTTCCACTAAAGCTAAGCGGAGACGAGTAGTGTAAATAACGAAATTCTATTGGTGGTTTACAACACATCTCCTGTCCTTTCGTCTCGTCTCCACTTCGGTGGAGTCCGGCCTTTTGTCTATTCAAGTTTTGCTCTTGACAGTGTGAGACATATTAACCCCTAAGTACCCTTTTATGACACCCACGAGAAAGAAGTCACCTCCTTATCAGGAATTACCGACATGGGTATCATAAAATATAAATGACTAGTTACCTAAGTATCAGCCCTGTTTGTCTGCGTATACCGTTACCGACGTATAAGCCAATATCTTGGAAACTGGTTCAATGCTAGCGATCCTTGTTCGGATACTAAATCCATCACGATTGAATACAATGTGCTGTTATAACATAGGCCCAATGTATATGCCGATGGGAGTTTTATAGGAATTTGTTGATGGAAATAGATCTAGGAAAAGATAGCTAAACCCTGGGTTGACAAAATCAAAATATTTTATTTCACATAGGTCTAGATGGGCACTTAAAAAACATCGACAAAAACGTGCACGGTTCGGGTTGGTCGTTTCCTATGGAGAAGAACCGGCAAGAAACTCCATGGTTACTCTTTGACGATTAAGGTCTCATAAATCTCTCCAAATGATTCGACATCATAATTGAGATCTTCAATGTTTTACGCAACCATCAAGTACTCCTACTTAATAAAAATCATTAATTCATTCATTCTCTCACTGACAGACAACACACAGGCTAAACCGCTGGCTCTAGAAGCCTAAAATTTTATACAAAAAATTCTGTTTGGCGGTGAGCAGCAAAATAATTTTTGAAAATTCATCCCCTAAGGTGATTAGTTAGGAAATGAAAGTTTATATAGAAGTTCGCAATTTTGCCGATCGGAAACCTCATCGAGCACACGGCTTGTCAAACCTTTAAACCTACTTCTGCATAACAAAATCTTAACGTATCCCTATCTCTTGTTCTAGGCGTCTATGGATCTCCCCCCGGACAAAGCGAAACTCCTGCGCAACTACGACCTCGAGAAGAAATGGGAGATCATCTGCGACCAGGACATGGTGCAGGCCAAGGACTCGCCAGCACACTACCTCAACAAGCTCAGAACGTACCTCGATCCTAAAGCTTCCAGGAGTCACAGGGTATGTACAGATAGATATTTATTTAGTTAATGTATGTGATTTTTTTACAGACTATCTTTGAGGGAACTGAAAGAAAGTAGAGACATTTTTGGATGTCAGTGTAGTAGTCCTCCTGACGGTCTTCGCCCACTGCGGCCAATATCAGCGGAGATTTGCAATCGGCGCGGGAGATATTATAGTGCACAAGTGTGAGTGTAGTGAGCAGACCCAGGAGCACTCTCTTTTCTTTTACCCTCATAGTCCGATGGGACGGCAATCCGACACGACCAGAGAGATCAGGCGCAGGTCCAACGGCTTAACGTGCTTTCCGAGGCACGGGGGTAATGCCGCCAACTTCCAAATCGTGGCTGTTACTGAGAAATAATTCCTAATGAAAAAACCCAATTTCACATTTTGCCCGACCCAGGAGTGAACCCAGGACCCCACGCTCAGCAGTCGCGTTTTCAACCACATCACCAACGAAAAAAATATCAGCATAATATGCACTAACATAGAATACGTAATACTACTTAGATTATATGACGATACATGATGAAATTTTGGTAAAAACTTTGCCTTGGTAGGAATAGATTAGTTAGGATCATGTTCAAAAAATGGTTGCAAAAGATTTAAGGGTGTATAAAAATCTCAGCTAATTCACCGCTGATTCCTAGCTTGTGATTGATCTGAGTTAAGTTTAGTTGGATGATTTTTCATTCACCTGATGCATTTAATCAAGAGTTCCACGTTGTTACCCTTTGCGATTTCGAGCACTCCTTACTGCCAATCCACCATTGTGACTCTTGTAACTTTCATAAGCTTACCCAAGTCAAAATAAATTCAAGACTTTTACATCACTATGTAGATGATATAGTCACAAGCCCACTACATTGTTCCCTTCACCGTCAAAGGATACTACACAAACGTTGGAACAAAGTTGCCAAGCTCGCCGTATTCGGCGATACCGTTGCAGTCTGTAAACAATGAGCGGCATTAGCGAGCGATAGAGATCTGTGGCCGCTGGCAATTTGTGGGTACGACACTATTGTGCACTGAAACTTACTTGGGAGTAGGTTTTCCTGATTTGGTGTTGTTTTACGTTTTGTTTTTTTGCTGGAGAGTAATGACGAGTCTATTTCTAAATCTTAATTTATTTTTATGCTAGCCATTTGAATTCTAAGGAGGAAGTGTGTCATTACGCGAATGGATAAAATAAGAAAATAGTACAAAAAGGGAAGTCTGTAAGTGGCGCCGGTGACTGAAAAGTTGTGTGGTTGGCTTGGGCATGAGATGCGGGGGAATGAGGAAAATGTCGTGAGGTGAAAAGTGAAAGTTTTGAGTATGAATGTGGATGGGTATAAGAGTAGAGGAAGACCAAAGAAAGGATGGATGGACTGGGTAAAGGGTGAGATGGCAAGAAATGAGGTGTCTGTTGTGATGACGAGTAATAGAGAAAAATGGAAGAAGAAGACATGCTGCGCCGACTCCAAATAAATTGGGATAAGGGCAGGAGAATAATGATGATGCAGTTGTTAATCGATTCAACTTATGCCAGTGCTGGACAGCACATAGGTCTTTCCCTAATTGAATCTCAATAACCAGTTCTCCGCCTTCGCATTCAGCCTGTCCCACTCGCCTATTTAGATTAAAGCTGTTTTTAAAGGCATTTAAATACATTTCTTCTCTTTTAACATAGACCTCTCCCAAGTTGCAAAACTCAATTCTCCGCCTTAGGAACCAGTCTGTCCCACCCGCTTTTCCTTGATGATTTATTATAGAATATCTCAATGTTTTGCTTAAGCGAACTCATGTAACTTCCAACGTCAAAACACCATATTTCCTACACAACAACATAGGAAAGCCCTCAAGCTCCCAGTCCCGTTACATGTCGCGAACAATGAGCAATACATCACGTTTTATCGATAGGGATCGCTGGCCAGCTCTAATTTGTGGACAATCCCTTCCCAAGCTTCTGTTCAAGTGATCGTTACAACTAATGGGTATTGCCCTTTAAGGTTCTTTTAATGCTCTGGGAATCTTAGAAAAACTTGTACCTATTAGGAATTCTGTTCACAACTTTATTGGCTTTTCAATTGCGAGTTACTACTGTCGTTTACTGGACTGCGTCATTGGTCTAGTGGTCGCAAGCGCTACTGATGAGAATAAGGTTTTTGGTTCAATTCCCAGGTCGGGTGAAGTGTTATTCGGTTTTTCCATTAGTAATTTCTCAGCAGTAGCCGAAAGCTTTGTGCCCGGTGTGCTAAGCGGCCCCTCATACTTAAACAAAACTGATAAAATGCAGGCGTTCTAGGAATTCTAGTCTAGTCACTGTAAGTTACAATCGATGCGAAACACAGACGAGTCGTTTTGATTCAGTTATCAGTGTCTGCTCTATCATGGCTCGATCTACACTGAACATCAAAATTGGAAAGCACTGTCGGGGATGTTTTTGCTTTATTCGATTCTTTTTTTTTTAGATTCGTTTATTCTTCGCTGTCTGATTCATGACGAACTTGATTAACGGCTGTGCCATTTTCATTATTTGTAGTTTTCTTATTTGCAATTAAATTGCAGTTACTGCAAAAGGACCAGAATTCTACGAAGAGATCAATGAGATTGACTGTTTCTGAGTTAAAAAATAGGAAATGTTGTCAAGGATTATAATTGGTAGAAACATTGAAACCCCACAAACCTTCACATATTTAATAGTAATAATGACCCACGTCATATTTGCTCTACTTTTGAACACAAAGTAAACTTGAACTATTACCAGTTATTGATATGACCTCGAGATTCGGGACAAACAAATAAACAGACTCCCGTTGCTGTGCTGTAGAAGCTAAGAGCGCTGTCACACTGACGATTTTCCAGCGTGTTTCCAACGAATGATTTGCGAACTAACTTTCTGCGGTTGAGAAGCGTGCTAGCCGCGAATATGCGACGAGTTCTCCGCGTTTTTACAATACTGTCCACCCGCTTGTTTCCTTATGTCTTGAACACTTACGTCAATCGCACTCATCACGCAAATGCGGCGAGGACGTCGCGCACTCGTTACGTACAGACAGCGACTGTGTTACGGCGTTCCCCGGGAGCATTCGAATGCAATGTAACAGATTCACTTGTTCCCGTACAAAATCGAAACTTGGATTGTTACATTACAGGCGAATGCTCCCGGAGAGGTAGCTCCTTGCCTCGCTGGAAACAGGCTTGCAAATCGCTAGTGTGATAAAGCCCTTAGCTAAGTGTAATGGTGTAATCGATTTTATGTACACGTTTCATTACCATGTATAGGGTTTTGTTTGTGTATAGGGGATTCTGATTATACTGTTTGTTTAGGAATGGGAAAAAATCGCTGGAGATATTGTTTGTCTTGTTCTGATGTAAGTGATTGGATTTTGAAGATATAAGTTGGCATCCTCATTTCGTCATGTTTATCATTTTGTTTTGTATGTCCAAGAGGGACCTGGTGGTCTATCTAGTTATATCCTGGGTTTCAAAAAGCTGTTCTTCTTTTCCGTGTCCCTTGCATGACATTATTTCAAATATGGTTGGCCCAAAACTTTCACATCAATGACGAAGTCAGTGAAAAAAAAAAGTTGTGTAGCCTATCTGTGTGGTCGTAAGATCTAATTTAGCAAGCTTAACTCTCTGTCTGGGGGAATGGGGTGGCATAACATCTAGCCACCCAAGTCAGACCTCACCTGCACGTGGTACCCCTGCTGACAGACGAACGAGGATATGACGAAAAACTCACCAAGACGCACTGGCCAGCGTGGTGTTTTAAGGCCAAAAACCCCCTTTCAAATATGAATACTGCCAAAAAGCCCCGGCCCTCAGTTCCCAGCAGCCCCGCTATTCCAAGTTCCGACAGCGGCTCTGGTAACGGCGTCGCAGAGGGTGCTAAGAATCTCTGGATGTCGCCTAGCTGTCACACCCCGACGACCCTGACCCTGGCGTGTTACAACGCCAGGACGCTAAGAACGGACGAACGATTGCCAAGGTTTGGCCAAAGAAATCAGGGCCGTCCTAAAGCTCTTTGGGTTGACGATATCGTCAAAGTCGTGGGAAACACCTGGATACGGGACGCACGTAACCGGGAAGTGTGGCAGAAAAAAGTGGAGGCCTATACCCAGCAGTGGGTGATTCCAGGCTGATGATGAACTCTCTGTCTATTCTACAATCTCTAATATTGAACATAACATCCAGTTAAGGACGATGTCTGAATGTACCATTGATTTAATGGCATCGTCCTTAACTGCAGAATAAAAAAAAAAACTTTCACACATACCGAGTATACTCATGCATACCAAATTATGTCCTAAACATGTAGCTCAAGGCATGCTAAAGCGATAGTGCAAATAATGATAAGTTAGCTGTGTGGGCACGGTAACGACTGTTTTCCTACCATCATCCCGCACAATCTCGCGGAATAATTACATGATTCACTACTAATCGCGTAATCACTAATCACAGTGCTGACTGCAGCAACCGATGGCCTGTGTTACCTGTGTATGAGAAAATGAGGACCATGCATAGTTGAAAAATATTTAATGGAAGCAATTTTGAAAGACTGCCAAACATGATTCGAAGTGAAAAATCTGAATGGTGATCGCACAATAGAAGCTGAATACCTTAACTAACGCACGTCAGTGACAATAAAACTAGTTTGAGCTGTCTTCTTATTCTCAAAATCTACCTTCCGTATCAGACGACGGCGGTAAGATAAGTCAGACTTCTTCAAAATCTTTAGGGTGGTAGTACCAAGTGTTGCTATTGGACATAATACCTCCCTTTGGGCATATGTAAGTATATATTATTTGTTTTTAGCATATGTAAGTATATTTTATTGATTTTATTTGTTTTTGGAGCAGCGATGGCCCAGTAGTGGAGGCCCCGACTTACGAAAAATAAGTCGTGAGTTCGAACCCAGGCAGGCGCATTACTTTGTGTAATTGATTTCATCACCACTGCTCTCAAAACGGTGAAGGAAAACATCGTGAGGAAACTGGTATGTCCTAGAACCAAAAATTCGAAGGCATGTGACATCTACCAACCCGCACTGGGCCCACGTGGTGGATTATAGCCCATTCCCTCTCATAGAGAGGAGGTCTGTGTCCCAGCAGTGGGGACATTATAGGCTGATTGCATTTGTTTTATACCAATATGAATAAACGAATTTACGTTCTTACGTATTCCGGGCTCCGGTTTTAATCTTCTTACGAACGATATTTTTAGTAAATCCGCGTGCAGTATCGTATGTAAAGCTTGTACACAAAACACCTGTGCTGTGGTTTGGCAGCTTTTACGTAAATGTGGAGACGCAGGTGTTTGCAGCGGCTGTGTGTCGATACGTCATGAGATTATGTGGGAGCTCAATATGAATTGCGATACGAGTAGTTATTGTAAAAAAGCTTTTTACCCGGTGAACTGTGAAATACAAGAAACTTGTGCATTTTATAAAGGTGGCTTTGACTATTTTAGTTGTAATTTCTGGAAAGGAAAATTAGTTCTAAGATATTCCTGATCTGGGGTCCTAAAATGGCCGCTTTAGCAGAACCATAATCTTAATCCTAACTAATATTATGAATGCGAAAAATGTGAGTTTGTTTGTTACCTTTTCACGCCTAAACCACTGAACCGATCATTCTGAAATTTTGCATATACGTTGTCAGGAGTACAGAAACGGACATTGGGTATCCCGAAAAACGATCGATGATTTAATTATACATATTATTACAAGCAGAGTACAACCCGAATGGATTGTCAAATTCTTAATTAAAGCGAGCGAAGCCGCGGGCAAAAGCTACTAGGATAATAATATGAATCACGTAAAATTCTTAAAATGGTCACAGACGCAGTTAATATTATGAATTGTCACTTTGCCCTTTTAGGCCCTTTGGCCATTTTAGTGCCCCTTTAGGAATACTTGCATGACTAACTTTATGCGCGCGGCTTCGCCCGTGTGGTGGTCGGAAATTATCTCAAGGAATCTGTTCAAGGCTAGGCAGATGATGATGATCTGTTCACTATTTAGCCATTAAGGCTTGAAAAGGTGTCAAACAGACGGTTCTTTCTACTTTACTTTCGCATTTGTAATATAAGTATGGTTTATATGGGGCGTACATTTACCCCTCGGAGGATGAAAAACCGTAATCTAAGTTAGTACTTAGATAAAGTTCAGATATAAATTCTAGCAGAATCACCTTTCCGTAAGAACCACTTTTGTACCGTAAGACCAAATTAATTAAAAAGTGAGCAGCTTTTTATATATAAAATCCTATTATTTCAAGCTCGTTATACATAAACTTGTGAACCAGACACCTTTCATAACGCTTTCCAATTAAACCACAACGCAGGGTTGACAAAAAACGTTAACACTAAAATGAAAACAGCAAGACGTGTATTTTTTAGGGATCCGTAACAAAATTGAAGTAGAACTATTAGAGTAGGGGATAGATGGACTTTGTGATAGTGATAGGGCTAGGGGTGAATGCTGAGATGATGAGTAATAAAGAAGTATGGAAGAAGAGAGGGTGTTGCCGCCAAATAAATTGGGACAAGGGAAGGAGAGACGATTCCGTAGCAGAATGGCAAAAACAGTACCCTCGTAACGGACGGACGGACTGCTGGATTGCACACAGCCATTTTACTCAGAGAATCATCGGGTAGTTAGTCTGAACGGCCCACATCGAACGGACCACGGGCCGTCCAGCCGTAAGAAAAAAATGTCTGCGTCCCAAAGGACCGGTGTCAAAAACTTGTAAACAAATGCAATCATCTGCCTGGCCTTTCCCCAACTGTAACTATTTTGTCAGTTTCCAGTCTAACCGGATGCAACTGAATATCTGCCTATCAGGCATCCACAACCCAGCAGGTACTGGGTAATAGGATACCCCTTGGTAAGACTGATTGTCAGACTTTCGCCGACATGACAGCCGGGACCAACGGCTTAACGTGCTTTCCGAGGCAATGGGTGGTCTGGTTACCCATCCTACCACTACCTACTAACCTAAAGATCGACCCGTGCGGCCGTCATTATTTAGCCGCGAGCTCATCTTTTACTCGGAGACTATTGGCGCTATATCTTTTTAAACAAGACAGAATTACGAAAAAATGGGGTGGGTAAGATGTGGTAAGGGTGACACTCTCCATTCAACTGTTTCTGGTCAGACTGGAAACCGACTCCAACATATTTGGAAGAAGGCTCGGCAGATGATGATGATGACTCATATGTAAACCTCGACGTCGTAGGGTTGACAAAAAAACTTACCTCTCAAAATAAATCAACTATTTTGTTACATAGAGGTACCGTTAGCAACAACGGTGCTTCAAATATACAGACTTGATTGATCCGTGTTTTACAAGCACTTGATTCAAGTACATAGCGTAACAGCTATAAAAAACGTGTGTTATTTGTATGGTTAAACGATTTTGGTCCTTGTGTAGATGTTGGTTAAGTTAGGTTTTTGATTGGGGCGAAGATATAGAAATAGAATTCCAGCATGTAAAGAGGACTTTAGTTAATTGTTTTCGGAGTTTCCGGTCTAACCAAATCACATAAAAAATATGTATCAGAATGATATATCTTAGTCAACTCTTACAACAGCCAAGAAATAAGACTTGCCGAAGTTATCGTAGTCGTCTAGCTCTGTCGTGTGTGTCGTGACATACTATCCAGCTTTGACCCGCGGCTTCGCTTGCGTGGAGGTCAGATAATCCCACGGGACCGTACCACCGGGATAAAAAGTATCCTATGTCCTAACCCAGGTCATGGTCTATCCGTATGCCCAAGCCCATCCAAACCCATTCAGCCGTTAAGGCTTGAAAACGTAACAGACATTTCGTATTTATAATAGTGTACAGTATCCGAAAGATATATCGATGGGTCAGCTCTTGAAATGGCCACAGTAGGAGACTTTATCTTAGTCGAGTAGCTCTTGTTACATACTATATGTGTGTATGTGCCCTCATCTTTAGGTACTCTAGCTTATGGCGACAAAAACACGAGCAACAGGCGCCAAAGTGGCGCTTTTATTTACCCATATTTCTCACACTTCGTAAGTGATTTCAACACGTCTAAGTTTGTACATACCAAATGTATTTTCTGTCTTCTGAGTAAAGATAGTATTCTATTATTAGTAATTATTATATTTGCGATAGCCATTCACATATAAGTGATATATTTTTATGTAAATTAGACAAACTATGACTAATACACAGCATATTTTATAGGGTTTAAAAAAATATTATTATTAATTCTGGGTTTTTGTGGTCTTTGAGTACCAGCTCCTACGACTACTACTACTTTCTGAATGCGTCAACTTCTACTGCATTATCTTTGAAACACTCCTGCAGGTATAAGAGCAATGGTGGTCCAGAGACAATGGCCCCCGGCTTACGGTCGTGCAGGTGGTGGGTTCACACCCAGGCAGGTGCATACAGTGTAGAAACACATCGTGAGGAAACCGCAATTCAGAAACAAAATTGCGACATCCACGGATCCGCACTGGGCTTTCGTTGTGTATTACGGCCCATTCACTTTCACAGGGAGGAAGCCTGTGTCCCTGCGTGATTATGATTATGCAACTCCAGTATTTAACTAAAACCGTTGATTTTCCCATTTAAGACCACCCATAATTCCAAGGACCAGAATCAAGTATCATATTGTGAAATAAAACAATGGCCAAATACTCCAACCTCACACAGTTCAAGTTATCGATGACTACGTGAGAAACGACATCGGTTAAGTATATCATTTATGTATGTAGTGTAACGAGATACCCAGTGTGGTGTTACAATACGCTCGCGAGAATCAGCGGTTCGATTGTAAAGTACTCCGGTACTCTTGAGGAAGTGAACTAGGTCGAACTAGAAGTAGTGTGACGTCAAATGTATCAGGTATCTGAAAAGATAGCAGATCAATATGTCTTATGACAGTTATTCTGAAGCTGAAGGGCGCATTAGAAAAGTTGATTGAATAATTGTTGAAAAAACCAGCAATCCCATTCCATCGATCCATCCATTCCCCATTGGTTTAGGCCTAATTATCCATTCATAGTAAAAGATATCTTTAGTAATTGACCAAAATGGAAAAACTCATGGCTGCCCTAAACAAATGTCTGAGACTCATCAAAATTTGCTGAGACCCTCTCAACTAAACCATACATAGTTACATACACTCATTTCTCCGAGGGGGGTAGGCTGATACCACAGAACACCACCTGCTACGATCCTTTCAGACTCCTTTCGCCACGCTCACGCCACCTGTACCAGTAACTAAACCAGCAACAAATAAGAATATTAGTAAAAATAAATGCATCTAGTACCAGAGGAATCAAAATCAGGATCCCAGAAACTTTCAAAGGAGATTTCCGTGGAACTTTCGATAGAGACATATTTTTCGCCAGAAACACCGATCCAACAAGAATCGACCTAGCAATTAAGCTAGCGTGTGCCTAACAGTAAATCCCGATGAGATACAACAAAAGATAGGCGAGGCCCCCAACGGCGCGCCACTTGACCTCGGCGCTCCAAGATCACGAGGCACATGTAAAGTTATTATGTGGAGACGGTGAGGTTTCCTTTCGGAGACGGCTGTAGAAGTCAAGCATGATAGAGGTTATGTTTTGAATGAGCCAAGAAGAAAGCCTATTTATCGAATGTGCTTCTCTTCTAGTGCATTTTCATAAGTCCATGATTACTACTCCTATGCATCTTTCAACAAAATTCTTCAGAACAAAGTGTTGTATGTTGTACTCAGTACATATTGAAAATAAGACTGTTAATAATCTCATCATCATCATTCATCATTTTCTTGCCCTTAACCCAATTAATTCGGGGTTGGTGCAGCATCTTCTTCCATATTTCTCTATTACTCGTCATCTCATCAGACACCTCCTTTCTTGCCATATCATCCTTAAGACAGTCCATCCAATGTCAATCTAAGGTAGGAAAAAGAAAGAAACCCTGATTTATTTAGATGATTAAAGCAAGATGTAGTAAATGTAGCAGATCATCATTGTGATGAGGCAACAAAATCGCATCTTTTGACAGCTGACAACCAACAGGCTGGTCTTTCGTCACTAATACCACATAAATCTTACATCATATTTTTTTTTAAAAACAGCAGTTTCTACTATCTTCCATTTAGATCACTGGAGCGAGGTGATAATCTCTGACCTGTTCCTTTATTTTAATTATTGAGGTCGCACGGCAATCGCGTCGCATTACCCAAAAGGTCGCGTGATCGCGTCTCAGCCTGTAATCATGTCTGACTCACATATTGTAGCGTCGTGCTTTTGACTGCTTGTGGTGGAAGCGATGAGCAGAAGTTTTATAGAATTAATCTAGCTTTCCAGGGTATAACTTCATCGCATTCTGTAGGCACCATTGAGATGTCCATCTTTGTGAAGGTTGTGACAACCAGCTCTAGATGTGGTCAGGTTAGGGCCAGCTGGTGTAGGAAAGGCAACATGGGGAAGCCTATGGCAATAGACCGGCTGTGGTAATCCTTTAGTTTAGACGATATTGATTACTTTGCATATTCTTACGATAAATAAAAACGCTGTCTCCTCTCTTGTGCCACAACGTAAATGTGGCGTACAGAATGCAGACACAGTCGAGACCCAAGATGAATGCTAGCGCAACGTATATGGACGTAGATTGTCTTATCTCCTCGTGATATACCTGAACTTTCGCTAGATATGGAGCATTTCTGTTACGGTCCGTAGGGGAACTAAATATCGGGAGGATAGTGAATTGCGATAGCGTCACTTTGTATCGGGGGATTCGGCGTGATTTATAATTTAAGTTTGAAATGGAAAATGCTGGCGATATCACCAAAAACCAAAGTCGCGAGAAACACCTTAATGATGCATGGAACCGGGAAGTATGGCAGAAAGTGAGGCATATACCCAATAGTATTTATCATAGAAGTCGTTGATTCTAGGTTGAATTGCTGATGATGAAGTTAATAATATCAACTAACACTATAAACTCGACTTGTTATCAGACGTGCTGTCTTATCAGGCGTAGGGAGCTTATGCCATGGATAAAATATAATACCCCTTTAGCAAGGTCGTACGTATAGTGAAGTTTATTGCTGGGCACAAGGTTTACACTTACGTTTTAGGTACGGCAACTCTTGGGGATTATTTAAAATCATCCTTAAGAATAGTAGGAGAGAATTTATTTTGATGATTATACAGGGTGTAAACGGACCCCTCACGAAGCCGTCAACCAAGCATTATGTACATCAAATTAAGTCACCCTACGCAAAAATTATTGCTGGGAAACGACTTTTTTTTTTGGGGTGAAAAATCACGTTTTACGGTAAAACTCAATGTAACGCATTCAAAACTTGGTGCTGATGGATGCTTTGAATAGTAAACGGGTCATAGAGGTAATTAAAGTAAAGTTAAAACCTTAAAAAGAAGTATTAAAAAAAAAAACTTGTGATAAAATTGTCTTGACCGTAACTAGAAGGTTCCCAGGTATGGTCCAGAACAAAAAAAATATCGCAAATAACCGCGACGGGGAGAACAAGTGTCTTTCGGCTTCGTTAAGAGTCTTTTTACAGCCTTTATACCGAAGTTAACCCTATCTTAAATATTCTAACATTTAAATCCATGGCCATTTATCATAAAAATCCTTGTTACCTTACCACCGTATGGTGCATACCTGACCTTTCTCGATCCACATGATGTTAGCCTCAGCTCGTGCAGTCGTGATCTACGCCACACATACAAGCATACCTTCAGTCAGGTCTCAGGGTGCACGGGGAGGAGCATAATCTGTGACTTTCTCCGGATGTTTAGTTGTAAACTTCGTGATTAGCTGGCGGCGTTGTTATCTGTTTGTGTTACTTGTTTATTACTTGTTGTTCGTATAGTATGGCTTCTAGATTATGGATTAAGGATATTTGATTCACCTTTGATTAAAACAAATCGATTTTTTTATAAGCTTTTATTTAACTTGCCTTCTTAGGTTGTTAGTATGTATTGCAACTGAATTTCAACCTTCCCACACTTTGCACACGTTTGATTCTGGTGACAATACATTTTTTTGACAGACATGACTTGATCCTGCTGCCAGAATCGGCTCCTCGCAAGAGAACTCCTCAACATTTAATAGCACGGACACAAAACATTGTATACTTGTTCAATTTTGATAGATAAACCAATATTTTTCTTTTAATTTTTAATAAAAGCTTCTTTTTTTAAGTTTAATTTATTACTTAGATAGACGGAAGTTACTTTATTGTACTCCAAAGCTGTTGCACAGCTAACTCTTCTGTGAGTGCAATGGCGGTCTTATCGCTGATAGCAATATCTCCCAGAGAACCTTTATATGGATTAAAAGAATTTTAGTAAACAGGAAGGGGATTTTAAACAGGAAAGGAATTGTTGTCGTTTGACCACCAGACGAGCGGTCTACGAATATATTAGCGAAATCATTATGTTGCTGTAATCTTGGTATTGATTCAATTTAAATTAACGATAAGTCTTTCATTATTTTCAGAAACGGAAGATGGTCGGCGACTCAACTTCGACACAAGTCCTCCGGGACTTGGAGATTTCCTTACGAACAAACCACATAGAGTGAGTATCTACTTCTTTTGATCTACTTATTTTCAAGGGAGAAAAATTAAGGAACAATAATGTAAATAGTGACAGATCAACGCCGAAACCAATTGTTTCTATTGAAAACTTGTGTAAACTAAGTATATCGTGAACACAACTATGGATGATGCAGAAATAGTAACGTAAGCTGCGTAAGGCATGGGTCCCGCCGCCATTGATAAGTGTGAACCGAGTAGAGCAAGCAATGAGATCTTTGGTAACGAGTTCTTTTATAAGCTTTTAATTTAACTTGCCTTGTTAGTAAGTTAGTATGTAATGTATTGGTGAAATCTTGCAACCGAATATCAAACCAGTTCCCCCCAACCGATTGAGCTGAAATTGTGCACACACCCTTGGTTCTGGTGACAATACATTTTTATGACAGTCATGACTTAATTCTGCAGCCAGGATCGCCTCCTAACGAGAGAACTCCTCAACAGTTAATAGTACGCTTACGATACTTTGTGTACGCGTTCAATGTTGGTAGACAAACGTAATTTAATTTTAACTAAAGCTTGTTTTGTGAAAAAAAAAAAAACACTTTTAATTTGATTGAGTTCTCGCTACCGTCACACTGACACAGGACCTACAACATTTCGTAGGTTGTTTTTAGAGAAAATAGGCGACTAATCGCTAGTCGCTTCCTCGTCGGGTGTGACAGTAGCCTTACCACTACAAGCACGCGTGTAACTTACAGCCCATCGAGCCCTGGCACGGAATATAGTGCACTCCCATATCTGTCTGGACGGCAGCCAGGAAATTATGTACCGTTTAAGGATAGCCTCGCATATTTCTTCCTGACAGGGCGAACTGGGGCTGAATAAATTCCTTCACAAGTATTCCTATTGTAATGAAAACGCGATCCCAACTTAATATTATGATTTCGAAGGATCTGATAAAAAGCCGGACATTTGCAATTGCGCTCTAATAATGCAGGATCAATTTAAACTAGCTAGTGAAACTGTGCAGCGATGCAAAAGATTTTTTGCTAGTGTTTTGTTACTTGAAATAGTTTTAAAAACATTTTTTTCTGTGTAAACTTCACTGAAGTGATGTGTACCTATCGATATCGTCTGCAGAGTTTCGCTGGTTATTTCTTGATTTGATCATCTATAAAAATGATCATGTCTGTTTCTAGATGGGTGCGCGAGTTCCTGAACGAGCAGAACCAAGGTCTGGACGTGCTGATCGACTACCTGAGCTTCAGGCTCAGCATGATGCGGCACGAGCAGAGGATCGCGCTCGCCAGGAGTCAGTCCAGCGATGGGATAAACCAAGGTAGGATACCAATCCCACAGAGTTCACCTGAAACAGGATAATGGCCTCTGTAATATCTTAGTTTAGGCAAAATCTGTGGAACGAAAGAGAATCGTCAGTTATTGACAGTACTGTTATCCTTCGGGCTTCTTCTCTTTTAAAGCCAGTGTTTCCACAGAATGCATTACTTCGGCGTTCAAACATGTTGGCGTCAGGCGAGCAGTAAAATATGAACTCTAAAACTTTTAAACTTTTTTTTTCGATGTGGCACTAGAAAAGAGTACATGGAGGGAAGTAGGGGAGGCCTTTGCCCAGCAGTGGGACAGTACAGGCAACTAAAAAAAAAAACTTTTCAAACTTTTAGTTATGTCTGTCTTTTAATTTGACAACTTTCGTCTTCGCCCACGCTATGGTTTACCGCACGTGTCTGGCACGTCGCGCTCACACATTTAAAAACGAAAACTGACCTGATTACTAGGAATTGAAGGCAAAGTTCTGAGCCAGGCAAATACACCTCCTAGTTACCTTCTGAACTTTAGTCTCAAACCAGTCTCATTTACATTACTGCATATTATTTAAGTCATCCCAGTTCTTAAGGTCCCTTCTCCATCCCCAGTAAACACCACAACATCAGAATGCAGCGGTCCAACAGAGACCGGCTCCACCATGTCGGCATCCTGGCGGAGACGAGCGCGCAGTGCGGAGGCCGAATGCGAAGGCGCCGCCAGCCCGGCCGTCGCCAGAAGACGCACCAGGCATGCGGCGAGGCTGAACATGGGAGCTTCCACCGATGATATACATGTGTGCATCATGTGTATGAGGGCTATCATGAATAATAAGGTATGGTTGTGCGATGTGGGAAATGGGGCAGGATTCCTTTGGTCTTTTAAGCTGAAAAGTAGCTTCAGATACTACAGTATTAGGTCATTTAATAAGAATTACCTTTGTGATCTACTTTATCAATACTGCATTTACTATAAGAAGTGCTTGCATTCCGCAGTTTCGGCACAGACGATTCAAACCGATCAGGGCATGTGGGTAGTCTGTGTAGCAGTATACCTTACTTGTTTTATATGAATAAATAAATCGATTGCATTAAACCAACTAGATTATTGTAATCAGCCTCGACAAAACATGAAATAAATTGCCAACGAAAACGTCCCATTCCGGAAGTTATTTATTTTACGTTCTAGCTACAGAAGACTTAAATTTGCACGGGTAAATTACAAAGCATTTACTAAAAATGTAAAGACCTTAATAATAATCTGAATTCTTTTTCTCAATTCCAGTATGGCTTCAACATGGTAATCCAGCATCGAGAAGCGATCAACAGCATAGCTCTCTCACTCGTCCACCATTCCCTCCGCACCAAGGCGTTAGTCCTGGAACTCCTGGCCGCCATATGCCTGGTGAAGGGCGGCCATCAGATCATACTGTCTGCCTTCGACAACTTCAAGGAAGTGGTCGGCGAACCGAGGCGGTTTCACACCCTCATGGAGTACTTTATGAATTATGATAATTTTCATATTGAGTTTATGGTGAGTTTTTTTTTAAACTTCTATGAAATTCTATAAATATCTACTTCTTCTTGTTCTATGTTTGAGCAAAATTTTCCACATGAATAGCCATATTAATTTGATTTTTGTCCACCAGGTGGCGTGCATGCAGTTCGTGAACATCATCGTCCATTCGGTGGAGGACATGAACTTCAGGGTGCATCTGCAGTACGAGTTCACCGCGCTCAAGCTGGATGATTATCTCGAGAGGCTACGGTTGTGTGAGAGTGATGACTTACAGGTAAACAATGGAGTGCCTTAGCGCCTTGTGATGAACATGTGAGCACATGTTGATGATGATGATGTTTTAGGGAACACTTTCTTTCGTCAGATGTTTTTAGGCAAGTGAAATGTAGGACATCTTTCAGTCCCTGCATCCATGTAAAGTTCCTCAAACAATAGGCTATTTGACAACTTCGAAAAATAAATACATATATATTTTAGTCCGTCAGTTAGATCACCAAAAAATGTTGGACACGTGTTTCGTCTTCTGTTACAAAATCAAAAAATGACGACGATACGGCGCATCAAACTTCAAGAGAGGGTCTTCTTCTTGTGACGTCACTAGATAGTAAAAAGAAACAGAAATTGTGACGTCAAAGGAGATTTCAACGCGCTGTATCGTGGTCATTTTTCGTATACATGACCAAAGAAAAATAAGTGTCCAATTTTTTTTTTTGATAATCTTACTGACGGACTAAATAGATTTTTTCAGGCAATTACTCTACTATAACGACATGTGCCATAGCTATTTTTATACGACGACGGCTTTAGCTGGTGTCTTGGTGTCTGATTGCTTTGTCGTTGAGCAGCCGACTTACTTGGGTGACAATCAGTTACTTGAGAAGCATACTTACATACACCCTAAAACCTCCTGAATTTGTTTCAGGTTCAAATCTCAGCGTACTTAGACAACGTGTTCGACGTGGCCGCGTTGATGGAGGACAGCGAGACCAAGACTGCCGCCCTGGAGAAGGTCAACGAACTAGAAGATGAGTTAGGACATGTAAGTTTATCTGGACGTAATCTGAAACTCTGCAAGCATTTTAATAAAATTCTTGTTTAATAACGCAAACGACAGCTTAGAAGGTAACGCTTTTGATCATTGTCATGGTTTTTTCCGTCTAAAAACGATATCTACAATTTGAAAGATAAGTGTAGGTAGTTATAATAAAATAAATAATCTTACTAACATTAAATGCGAAAGTTTGGATGGATGGATGTTTGTTACTCAACCACTCCATGAAGGCTGAATGGATCTGGATATAATTTGGCACAGATATAGATTATAGTCTGGAATAGCACACTGGCTATTATACGGGGTGTAAACAGACCCTTCACGAAGCCGTCAACCAAGCATTCTGTAATCAAACTAAGTAACTATACGCAAAAATTATTGCTGAGAAACGACTTTTTTTTTTGGGGTAAAAAATCACGTTTTACGGTCTGACTCAATGTCACGTACTCAAAACATTGTGCTGATAGATGGATTGAATAGTATGGGGGTCGTTTAAAGTAAAAATATTTCATTAAAATCATGTATTTAAAAAAAAACTTGGAAAAAGTTGGAACTTTGACCCCCAATATCTCCGTAACTAGAAGGTTCCCGGGCAGTGGCGAACCTATCTTACAAGCCGGAAAGCCGGGCTTGCCTAAAAATCAAACTCAAGAAATAAAAAAAAACATTTTTACAAAAACATAATTTTTTGTCAAACAAGAACAAAATTCGCTATCTCCACAACTGTATCCTCTATGACAGAAATTATTTTAAATTCGCGCGCTTATTCTCCGATGCCGGCCGTGATACTCTGGCTCGCTCTAACACTATACAAAAAAAGAGTTAAACGTAGAATTTTAGTACGCAATCGTACCTACGCGCGCTCGCTAATGCTTTCTCTTTCTCACCCACTGGCTTGCATTTGGCTTCTCTGACCTTTCAGTTTTCCTAACAAAATGTCTCTGTTATTGATAACATTGGTAGGTACTGATTTGAGAATTTGTATAGAGTTTAAAGCTGGGCTTTTCTTTGAATGTGTGCGTGTAAGTCTGTGTAAGTTTGAGAGAGAAGTGTGTTCGCACCGAGGATGCGCGCAATTTATATGCGCTTCGCGCGAATTTTGATAGGTACAAAGTACGATTTCATGATAGTTCGTATTTTAGTTAGTTTTGAGCGATTAGGAACTGGTGCATTTGTTTTTTGTGGTTTTATTTTTTCGATTTCTTGGGATTTAAAGTTTTTTAATTAGTTTTTGCCGTAATTAACTTTGTTTGCAATTTTTCCTTGTGAAGGATTAAAGTGTCTGTAATCGGTACCTACTTAGCATGATAAATACTTTGAGTTTTACAGAAAAATATAATCTCGTTACTTCACCTAAATAAACCTACCCCTGATTTGAATAATCTCAGAAAACTAAAACCCATAATGTGCATTTTAGTCGATCAGCGTAGGTTAGCGTGTTCAATGGCTGTTCGGCTGCTCTCATTCAAACAATTTGTAAATCTATCTAGTAATAGATACGTGGTGACTTCTGTGTACTTTGTTGTTTGTCATCTGTCCGGGGTAAAGAAGCGAATAATGAAGAGTTGAGTTGTGGCTGTTTACATTGTGAGTAATTACAAACATTTTCAATAATGTGTAGTTAGAAACCAACTTATTGTTCGTGCGCCATCTCTAACAAAGCGAGGGAAACAATTACGAATTGACTCGAAGAGTTGAGTTGCTACATTTAAGTCAATAGATGGCTCTTATATCATTTACTTGATACTGACAACTTAATTGAATTAGTTGTAATTTTGTGACGGTATATAAAATATGAAAAGTTAATAACCACTATTTGTATTTTATATTTAGGCATATTTAAATAATAGGAAAATAAAACCGGCGTTATTAAATACCAATGTCAGAACTCGGAACAGATTTTCTCGGTCAATTCCCCCCCCCCCCCTCTAAATATTTTCAGTTGTTTATTCAAGGCTTTGACTCGATTTCATGCCGAGCACGCCACTGTTCCCGGGTATGGTCTAGAACAAAAAAATGCGGAGAAGATCGTAGTGACGGGGAGAACAAATGCCTTTCGGCTTCGTTAAGGGTCTTTTTACACCTTTTATATATTTTTTGACTTATACACAACAAAATTTCCACGCGATCAAAGTCGCGGGCAACACCTAGTAGTATATATACACAGAAGCGATCCCGGGCATATCAATCGCCCCCAAAACGTCAGCTGATATATGCATAGTTCGTATGCGAACAAACGGACGCTTGTCCATCCAGCATTTCGCTTCTTTACAATTTTCTTTACTTGCACTATTACAGGCACACGAACGAATGGCGGCGTTGGAAAGAGAAGCGATAGCGAAGCTGGCGACACTGGAGTCGGAACTGGCTGCCGTGAGAGCGGAACGAGACCAGTTAGCTGAAGCTAGAAGACAAGTTGTTGAAGAGGTCAGTGTATGATGTATATTGATTATCAATAGCAAATTGAAACGTTGCACTTAATGTCGTGTCTTAGCGGTCCTGTTGCCTGCATTCAAGGAGGAAGCACCAGGGTAGCCCCCGAAATTAAGATTTTCTGATAGCGAATCATATTTTGATCAACCGTTTTTTACAATTTGAAGGCCGTATCTTCAAATTGTAAAAAACGTAAGAAAATATGAATTTCGCGGGCTACTCAGGCGCATCCTTCTTAACTGATGGGCGCTACTGAAGAATCCAAGTTAATAAAAAAAACTGTACCCTTTCTGGGATTCAAATCATAAGCTCCTTGATAAAAATAGTTTCTGCCCCTTGGTAGCTTTGAGTGATCAGTTTTTGAACTACAAAAAGCCTGTGGTTTCTGGTTACACCTAATGTAAAACACCACCAATTTGGTGAAATTTTCAAAATATCATGCTATAACTCTCTTTTGGGAATCAATACAAAGTGATTTCCAAAGGGCATGTTCAACCTAGGTAAGGTTCCTCTCATGTAATCATTACAATATTTTTATACTACTTTATTCATCAGGTGTCGACGCTACGACGCGCGCAGCAGGACTCGCGCAACCGTCAGTCGATGTTGGAGTCCAAAGTGCAGGAACTGGAGTCTCTCACCAAGTCATTGCCCCGAGGAGCTTCCAGTGAGTACCATAAATAAGGGGTTTGTCTGATGAGTACTGATGACTGACCTAACAGTTTGATGCTCTAACGGACGATATCTATGGACAGCGACTATTGTCTAACATTGTGTCAGAAGGCATCACAACAGATGCCAAAGAGTTGTTCTTGTCTTCTACTTGGGTTTCGATTTTTTCTGCTTTTGCTCATGATGTTACATTTATTTAAATGCTACCTTTACTTTCCAGTGGGTGCTATATCAGCACACGCGATGTGCAACGGCACAGCAAACGGCCACCTCCCTCCCCCTCCCCTACCAAACGGCGACACGCCCACGTTCAAGTCCCCGCCCCCGCCTCCCCCGCCAGCGCCCCCTGCACCCGCACCACCTCCCCCCGCGCCGTGCCCGCCCCCTCCCCCGCCGCCCCCGCTGTCGGCCCCCGCGCCCCCTCCGCCCGCGCCCCCGGCCCCCGGCCTGATGGCGCCCCCGATGCATACTGATGCTATGACCATAAAGAGGAAGGTGGATACTAAGTATAAGCTACCTACGCTCAATTGGATCGCGCTCAAGCCTAACCAGGTGGGTCTCGTCAACTAAGTACTTCAATATTATTTTATTTCAGCATATGCTGTATAGTTTACGTTGTGCTGTTCAATATCAACGAACACCTGCCCAATTAGAAACGAAGTCGATCATGGTAAGGCAGCTTCACACTTCAAAATTATAACAAACTGGTTTAGATTATATCACAAATCGGTTTTCAAAGCTCTCTCATTTATCATCGTCACGAAAAAAAAAAGTTGAAAACTCTTGGAGCCGAATTTAATTTGCCTACACGCTATAACGAGTTGATACCCTAAATATTCTTAAATATCCAAATAAGTTTTGATCACCGCTACAAAAAAATAACGAAAACATCACTAAATCATTCACTTCCCGCAGGTCCGAGGAACAATCTTCAACGAGCTGGACGAAGAGCGACCCCGAAGACGGATAAACTTCACAGAGTTCGAAGAGAAGTTCCGCATCGGCGGCGCGTGTCCTCAGCTGGACACGGACACGGACACACTCGCGTCCTTCCCCAGCAAGCGCTTCCGCAAACCCGACACTGTGTCGCTGCTGGAACACACCCGGCTCAGGAATATAGGTAACTATTAACTTATATAAATTAATCTATACCTATCGACTACATAATTATATTCCAGAAAATGTATGCGCTTCGGGAAATCATCGTCTATCTTTTTTATTTCATCATCACGAGTTAGTAAATCCACAAATGCAATTGTAATATCGAATAAAGAACCATAGTTCTTGCATATTTCGTAACTCCATAATTAGAAGATTAACACCTGTACTATTCCAAAAAAAAATCAAAACGTGACTGACTGTTGACGACCAGAGCAGGTAACCCGATAGGAAGAAAACTTCATCCAAGCGCGAAAAAAAAAAAACTATACATATCGCGGCATTGCCAAACTTACATGTTTTGCCTTGGTGGAGTGTATTCGCGCGAACTACATTCATTGCATCATCATTCGAACTGCATACTTTTGCTGTTATAACTGTACCTATGTAAAAACAACTACAAAATGTTGTAAAAAATCAAATCAGAAGCTCATTGTCATGACCACAAATAGCACTAACCAATTATCTTTTTTTACAGCAATATCAAGAAGAAAACTCGACACGCCAGTTGAAAAAGTCATCGCAGCAGTAAACAACTTAGACCTCAAACAATTACCCTTGGAAAGCGTCGAGATTCTCCAGCGAATGGTGCCAACAGAAACCGAACAAAAAGCTTACAAGGAATACGTAGCAGAGAAGAAACCGATAAACCAACTCACGGAAGAAGACAAATTCTTGATGCAACTAGCGAAAGTAGAAAGAATATCAGCGAAGCTATCCATCATGAGCTACATGGGAAACTTCTTCGACAACATACACTTAATAACACCACAAATCCATGCCATTATTTCTGGCTCTTCCTCCGTAAAGTCCTCGACCAAACTACGCAATGTATTGGAGATTATCCTGGCGTTCGGGAACTACTTGAATAGCAGTAAGAGGGGGCCGGCGTACGGTTTCAAGCTGCAGTCGTTAGATACGCTCATGGATACGAAGTCGACTGATAAGCGGATATCGTTACTGCATTATATTGTGGCGACGATCAGACAGAACTTCCCTGAGCTGATGAACTTTGATACCGAGTTGCTGTATATTGATAAGGCTGCTCAAGGTTAGTTTTCTCTTATTCCTATATTTTTCTAATAGAATTGAAATGGGCATTCGTATTTGGGTCCTGGCTGTGCCGAACGCGCATATAGCATGCCCGATCCAAACATTCGGATTTTTTGTTCATTATCAATTGAGATGGCAACTGTGAAACTGAGGTTGAGAATCTGATAATGTCATTTTATATTTCAAAATAGCTATTATTGGTCAGATTGGGACCTAGCTACGGTCGCGCCATCTACAATGAGCTTTCGACGGTCTTCCCCATTGGCATTACAATATGCATTTCTTTGTTTGCGTAGTGCCTTCCTTTGTATTAATATTTGTTTAGTTAGGTAAACACTTCTCACCAACACTTTTTAGAGAATGAAAAAAGCAAAATCAAACAAAAAAATAATTATAAAAAAAAAATTGTTGTTTCCACTGAATAGTGTCTCGAAGGAGTATTAAAAGCATCATTTTCACACGCTGCATTCGAATTTAACCTTTATTGATTATGACAAACGCTTTAAATTAAACCATTTTCGTTTATCCTACTTTCAGTATCCTTAGAGAACGTAGCAGGAGACGTGTGCGAGTTAGAACGAGGTATGGAGGCTGTGAGAAAGGAGGCAGAAGCCAGGGATGGACTGAGAGCGTCTCCACACGTCCTCAGAGACTTCCTAGCGAATGCGGCTGATAAACTGAGGAGATTGAGGGCAGAGACTAAACATGCACAGGTATGTACAAGTTATTATATGTTGGTCTTGTCTTGTCATGTCTCGACTACTGAACATGAGGTCCTGGTTTTGACTCCTACGCTTTCTCAGTCGCAACCACGGAATCTGGATATGTGCCCGGTTAATGGCAATAGGCTCGCCCCCTATTACATGACTGACGAAAGGAGGCTGTACAATTAGGCACACCTCTGGATAACTCATCGGGGATTACAGGCGTGATGTTACGTTAGTTACGTAAATGTGTGCCGAATCTTGCCGAGCCGATGCGTGCTGCACTTACACACAGCTTACCTGCTGCAACTGCAGCGACAACTTGTTTTATAATATTATGATGAGTTCCACGTGTCCCCGCCAGGACTCGTTCGCGTCGTGCGTGGAGTACTTCGGCGAGGCGCCGCGCGGCTGTGACGCCAACGCTTTCTTCTCGCTGCTCGTCAGGTTCACGAGGGCGTTCAAGGTACGTGCGCATACCATTATATTATTTACACAGTATTTCATTTAAAGTTATAAATTATACATTATCTATGTCAAAAACAAGAACCATGAAGTAATCAAGGTGTTTTACGTCCGTTACATCACTATCTTAGGTCCAGTTGCTAACCAGCGTGGGGCACTAGTTGTCCGGCAGATTGCTGACCTCACACAATATTATCTTTTTGTTTAAACTTAAGATTTTTAATTTTTTGTCTTGTGTACTTGTGGTAAATAATGGTGGTGTCAATTAATCAGGTTTTCTTTCTTTCTAAAATAAAATCAACTTCACAGAAATGATAAGTCGTAATTAATTGATGAAACACAGCAAAAATAATGTTAACTCATTATTTCAAGCTATCTTTCTTTGATACACGAACTCAAACTCAAAGCATTTATTTCAATTAGACCATTACAGGCACTTTTGAAAGTCACAGAAAAAACAAAGAGCGAAGCTACAGTCACAGACACAAGGCATAATAAAAGTACTGTAGTTGCCAATTCCAAGGCGTAGATCTCTATGGAGAAGAATGGGCAAGAAACTCCTACGATTATTAAAGCCCGAAGCTAAAATCCCCACCTACCATTACAGCAAGCAGACGGTGAAAACGAGCAACGACGCAGACTGGAGCAAGCAGCGCAGCAGGCGGAACACGTCGACCCTAACAAAGCCAAGATCATGCAGAAGAAACAACAGGTATGCCGTTGTGGACCTTGTGTGTGGGGAGTACGGACTGTTGTCGCGTGGGGGAGAGGAGTAGAGGGGTTGAGCGCTGTTTAGGAAGGACTGTATATTTTGTGATGCAACTTGAGGAATTTATTAAAAATCATTTAAAAAACAAATTTTTTTTGTAAGTCAATGTTTTGAATTTTCTAACAGTATTGACCAAATTGACAAATAGTTTATTAATAAGTCATCGGCCCATTTAAATAACCTATTTCAGATTTCATATTGTCATTTCAAAAAATTGCGTTATTGATGAGACAGACTTTTTTTTAAATGTTAAACTGTCTAACGAAAGTGCTAAAACCAAGTGCTAAGTTTTAATTATGCATTTTGCAGATTCCGGACTATTTAATAAAACTGGCAGTCACTAATAAAATGCAAAAGATAAACTATTTGAAATAAATCTTACTACATTTTACTCCATAAAACTGAACAGCGCTTGACTCCTAAACCTCGATGTTGCATTAATTGTTAGATTCGCTTCGATGGCTCTACATAACGCTTCCAAGGTGAATGGACAGTAATTTGTTGTAGAGTTCCAAGCCGGATACACTTTGATTACAGCAAGTTGAAACAGACACCACAGGGTGTATGCAAAATTGAGGCCACGCGATTTGTCAACTTTTCACTCTTATTAGAGAAACATCAAGCACTTTGTTACCAATCTAAGGCGCGAATTACACAGAAATGGCGTAAGGTGAAGGCAGACGCAGTCAAGATGCCGCTTCAAAACATTTTCATACAAAATGTACTAGGCGACGTGTCGTAAATTACACTCAAGCGGCGCGGCGCAGACACGCCGTTCTTTCGTTTCCTTATAAATTCCACGTCTGCGCCGCACCTTACGCCTTACGCCGTTTCTGTGTAGTTCGCACCTAAGCCGTTCCGCGTCGGTCAATGTGGTTACTCCATTATGAAAAAAAAGTTTTGAATCATGTTTTGAAGTGATGTTTGAAAATACGCACTTGTCAAGTGCTTACTAAACTTCACATGCGTGCATGTCACATTCATATCAGATTTAGAAAAGTAGAAAAAATATTAACTTTGAACCATTTATCAGTATTGTTGCCAAAATGCAAAGCAAGAGTGAACAGGCATCTGCTGGACACGCTCGTTCCATCATAGACCTCATCTATCGCTTTCCATCAGGCGTGATTGAGGTCAAGAGCACGCGTATTTCGTTATAAAAAAAAAAGAAAAAAAAAGTAACATTTTATTCAATGGATACACTTGCCTGTATCCGTCTTTGCACTAATCAAAGTGTTGCGGCTTATTGATGCATTCTGTCTACAGTAGCCGTGACTCGACTGTTTCTACATAATGTACTCATATTTTCCACTAATTTTGTTTTTTTTTTATTATTTACTTTTTGAGTTTTCTTAATCACCTTTGGCGATGTCGCTTTTTGTGTTAATCAATGCAAATAATATTATTTTTAAAAGTCTTTATTTTATTGTTAATAATATTTTAACCTTAAAGGTGTTTTTTTTAATGATTAATGCTAGTTTTTTTTCCCTTTTTTTGTTATTAACTTACTCTCAAGGTGATTAAGAAAGACGTGTTTGATTTTATTTCACTTACAATCTGTTACTTAAAGATGTGAGTGAGTATGTGCATTAATCTTGTTATATTTGAGGTGACAGGTAGACTACATTATACATTGAAACACATGATGTAACATGTCATTTAGTGGTGGTGGTGTATTACTTAAACGGGTAATGTGGCAACATTGGTAGAAATCGATTTATTTATTTTTATATCTAGTAAAGTCTACAAAGGACTGCCATAGAAGTTACGAGTAAAAAAATTACAGTCCAAAGCAAAAATACCATTAAAATGCAATTTATTCAATGTAGTTGTAAAGGTTGTAATCCAAGCAATAATAATACAAAAATAAAACCATTCTTACCAGTATTGCCATATAACCCAACAACAAAAAAAAACTACCAAAAGAAAACTCGTAGTAGGTGATGGTAACACCGTAAACTTTCTCACAGAGGTTTAACTACGCGACCGTCAGCGCAGGCCTATTGCAGCAACACTTGTCACAGTTGAGGCACAGTCTAGAGCCCGTGTAGGCCTCCCGGGGCCCAGGCTAAAGGCCTAACTTATAGGAGTAAGTCCAGTTCACACTGACGGGGACACTTGAGTGTGCGTGTGTACTAACCACAGGTGGGGTTGGTTGGTGTGTAATGGCTGTAGATGGCTGACAAAATGGCTCCTTTCGGATTTTAATGTTTCATGAAAAAGTGTACAAAAAATGCTTAAAAAAATGTTAATGCTCTCGAAGTAACAAAAAAAAAAATCTTTTATGTGTGGGTTCGACAGATTCAGTAACATAAGTCGTACTAAAATACATGGTTGAAGTACTTTTGCTCGTTACAGTTTCACATCTGTACCTAAAGATACGCGTTCCACGAGTGCATGTATCTCTGAATATATCCACTAATTTATTTGGGCCACTGGGCCTAATTCGCTTTTATCAATGTCACAAGGCACCATCTATCAAATAAATGAGATACAGCAGAACATATAACCTCCACCTTTTTGAAGTCTGTTAAAAATACCACAGTATGAATATGAAATAGATCCTTATTTCACAATACCTGAATAGCCACTACTTAACGAATAAATTTAAAAATGGAACAGAATTTGCATGAAATTATCTGCCAAGTAAGTTAACGGGTACTTAATCGCCTGTGGTGAAAAAGTCCCTAAGTGTATAAATAAAAACTTGGTAGATCAGTTACCCGGAATTTTTCAGGTGGTAAACAGTAAAAAAATCTTCTAGATACCAGTCTCTACTACTATTACACACCAATACTGGGCCGAAGTGTGACTAATGACCATGAGAAAGATTCAGCATGTTTTGGGGCAAGTCTGGACTGGTTGTTAACCCCCACGCGCCTAGCATGCACACGACCATAGTAACCCTCACCGGGATAGGGTTAGGTCTAGAGTTCTAGATTGATTGGGATAGAGGTGTGACGTTGCACGGGTTATGGACTCTTGTTTTGGGAGACTTTTTTTGAAGTTAAACGAAACTTATATAATTATATCCAAAATGGTTTCACTAACCATTATTTCAAAAATGTTCAATTTTAAAATACAGACTTGATAAAATATGTTTCAAAGCAGCTGAAATAATTAAAACACGTTTTACAACTTTGCATGAAAAATTATATCAGGATTAATCCACTATAACCACGGATATAGATATACCTAGATAACGCAAGTATCACGATCCGTATGAAAAACCAAGCGTGCCATTTTTCGACTACCTCCTATGCCGTCATAAGCACTATTTAGTTACTATACCAAAGGTTTTCTTTCTTTAAATGTGTAGACTTAAGTTCTTGAGTTGTAACGTTGTTGTTTTAAAACAAATTAGCTTGCTGCGACAGTAGCCACGTTAAGCATAAAATGCTTAAGCTGGGCACGCGAAGTAAGTGCTCTTGAGTTATCTAGGTATATCTTTAACTGTGAATATAACAGTCGGCATTCATTTTTGTGAAGTTTCGTTTGACGCCAAACATAAAGAACAAGAGTAAACCCTCAAATAGAAGTGTGATATTGGAGTTGGAAGTTGTTTTTATCTTAAACACGGTTGTTTGGAGGGTAGCAAAGGTATTAACACATCGCACATTACACTCTTAACACAATTACGTCATCTCAGTGCATGGATCTAATTTATTTTTTTATTGGGTATATGAAAACAAACGCCAAAGAAATATAGTCTCAATATTGTAGGTATTAAGGTTGTGATTTTTGTGGTATGGTGCATGGATTGCAAGTCATTTTAATTTTAAGATATTAGCCAGTATATATTACCCTTCTTATGTAACAAAAGAAAAGTATAAAATCAAAAGTCATTTATTCAAATTAGGCTGATAATTTAATCAGCACTTTTTGAACGTCGTTTATAAGAGACAGTCCCCAAAACGCTAAAAGTGTTTGAGCTGCGAAGAAGACGTGGTGGAACTAACTCCCCAGTAACACATCTATTAGAAGAACCAGATTCTTTGTTATAGTGTGTAAGATAATATTAACAAAGAATCAATTACATTAAATTATTGTCACATGTCAGCTAGCACACACCAATAATAAGAAATGCAAGCAGCTCTATCTATGGCGAACAGAAGTGGATATACGTGCCTTTTTCTATATTTACAAGTTCTTTGTTATATAGGGTGACTGTTATTAGTGACCGATACTTAAACACGTGATTGTACTCATGATAACAAACAACTTTCCCAAAGAAACATTTTTTTATACTCATTCACTTTTATCACAATAAAACTTACGGAGCGGGCTTGCGAGCCGCGCGGGTGCTCTGCCTACCCACTGTTGCACGGTACGATAGTAGTTAGACAAAACGACGTCACGCGGCTAACAGCTGATAGGTCAAGGCGCCTCGCGCAAGTTTCCTACGGCTGTTGTGTTATTGTGATAAAATTGAATGAGTATATAAAAACAAAAACAAGTAAGTATCGGTCACTATTTATTACCAGTCACCCTATTATTGTATGGCGAATCTATATTATCATAAGCCCTAGATTTATTGAACCTTAGGGGACCAATGTGAAGGTCTTGCAAATTGCAACTAAAGTCCAAGAACTCACTAGCAAAATATAAAATGTGACGAATTATCAGAGAATGACAATTGCTTTTTACTGAAGGTTAAGACAAAATATTCAACTCAAAGCAATTTTTAGACGCACAAGATTTTTTTTTTTTTTTACCTACATTATTTATTTTATTTGATTGAGTTGTCATGCATATTCATAGTTCGTATTTAGCATAAAATTCGTGTCAGACAAAAGGAAAAAGATAGCTATGAAAACAAAATGGGAGGTGGGATTTTATATTTTGTTAGATCTTGCATGTTACAAATAATAATTCCTAATGCGTTCTGGTGCCGATATTCTTTTGTTTGACACGTTCTCTAAAAGACAGAAAATTGGTGAATATTATTTCGTCTAGCAACTCTTGTGAGTTCGATGACCTTTCAAAAGAAATTGATTGTAAATATATGTGTTTTGTCTTAACGCTGCACTTGCATGGACTTAACAGGGAATGTCTTTACTTATTATGCTAATTATTATATTTTTTTTCTTATTCTTGTAGACTTGAAAAGCCACTTGTTATTATTAAACTAGTTACTTAGTGCTACAAACTTTTTCGCTCCTTGTTACCTATGTTCAGATCTTTAGTCTCAATATACAAAATATGAGTCCCGGCTTATACGCGATTTTAGTAGATAGAAAATCCATCACTTCAAAATCAACCTAAACGTAATTGATTAAAAAACCTATTTCCCTTGGCTTGATTATTCGTAGAATAGGATTTCTTTAAAAAGCAGCTCTAAGCATGACTTTTAAATCCGCCATTGTAGCAAACGTCATTAGAATCACTGTTTTATCCCAAATTCAAAATTAAAAAAAAACATCAAAATATTAATTATCCCTCTCTCAACAGGAGGCTGTAATCAACGAATTAAAAACGAAATCTCAGGCCGTCGGCGAAAAGAAGCTGCTTCACCAAGACGAGGTGTACAACGGAGCCCTAGAGGACATCCTACACGGGCTGCGGAGCGAGCCCTACCGGCGCGCTGACGCCGTGCGACGCTCCCACCGCCGCCGCATCAACTCTCACCGACTCTCCAAAGGACTAGAAGAACTGGACGTATGATACGAACTTGACTCCAGTGATGCACTGGAATCCCCCGTACAAAACGCCGTCAAATCCATCAATGCTAGGTGCAACACAGATAAAAAGAAACGCCGCAAGGACCTAGAGATGGTCCACACCAAACAGTCGATAGCTATCTATAATATCGAAGATAATGTGAGTGAGTTTCCCGTTAATGTCGAGAGTAATAGGAAGAAGTCGATGTATCGAGTGGCGCCCGCGCCGACGGACTGTGAGATTGAGGAACGCTGCGAGCTCATCAAGTCTACTTACGAAGTTATTTCGAAGTACACGCGAGCCATGTTCGACAAACAAAACGAAACCGTCGTTTGAACGATGTGCCTATTTTGTATTGCGCGTATATTGCACTCATTTAAAACGTTTTTTAAATATATTCAATGTTATTGGCTTGTAGTTTTTGGCCTAAAAGGTGCGGAGTTATAAACGTCCAATGGAAACAGACAATTTGAATTTTTGTAACCGTTAAAAGTGTTGCCATTTATAAATAATTACCCCGAAAACTGGGTGCAATATGTAAGAGAATACTAACTTTCATACGCCTACGATTCGTACCATTCCACACGCGACAGCGAAAACCAGTATTTTGCTACGATGCCATTTACACGAGTTTTTGATTTTCTATACTGAAGCTTAGCTTTTGGTATCCTTTACGTGCCCATAGCTGGAACCTTAAACTTGTGAAAAAAAAAGATTTTCATAGTGAATCTCAGCTACAGATAATCGAAGAATAGGACCAAAACACCAGAATTTCATAGTAAAATAGTTCAAAAAGCTATGGGCAGTTAGTCCCGCTAGATCAAAAATGGCCTTTAAAAATAGACGCACAGGTTTTGTACCGCGATTTTTCGATTTAAATATAGACTAGGTATTAATAACAGTGTCCTTATATATGTACACATATACATGATTACGAACCAATAAACGATTTTTAGTAATATTTAATATTATAGTATGGAACATACGCATTTATAATATAGCATTTTTTACCTACTTGTGATAGTTCAAATTTTTTTACTGCATGGTACGACTTTTATCGGCTACCTAGTTTTATTATTACATTTTTATTATCTTAACAGTGTATAGCCATTTGTATTAAATTGCATGTGTTTGTGTACCTAAAAGGAAATGAACTTTATCGTGTTACAGTTGAGTTCAAATTCCTACCATATGGCAGTTTGGTTTCGTCCTTACGAACTTGCATGAAAGCCGCTAGATGTCGTATCAGTATAATATACTATATTTTGTATTATTACCGCCACAAAATGGTCAGAAATGATTATCTTTATTATGTATCTGATTAATCCTAACATGACACTATAGCTGTAATTATTTATACGATTCTATTCCATCTAGATTAAGTTTTTATACAAACTATTTTCCGCAATAAAATAATTGCCTTTTTTTGATCTGGTAATAGTCTGATTGAATTTTCGAATAAGTTATTTTAATTATTATTGTAAATATGTTTCTTTTTTGCCTGTGGAAGTTCCAATTTCAGAACTGTATTCACATAAAATAGAAAATGTAAATATTGTATTTTTTTATATTAATATGTATTTACTCAAGTTACTTGAGAATGTAAGCGGGCAATATAATTTGTAGGGTACGTATATATTTCATATTATGCCTGAAATCGGTACTTTTACATTGTAATGTCGAATAAATAAGTTTAATAATTTAATTGATCCAGTGAATATTTAATATATTGATGCTTGAGCACTTACCTTAGCGCGTAACGATTAAAATTATACAATTATAATTCAATAAAATTACTACAATTTAATTTGATATGATTTATTCAAAGAAAATAATTCATTTCGTTAATTAATAAAATTTGCTTTTGTAATGAATGATATAAATAAGATCTTTATTTACCTTTAGGCATGTTGTTTGAATAATTTAAATAGCTACGCACTCGGGCTTACGTTACTAAATAGAGGTGCTTATCCGCACATTAGCTTTTTAACATTCGTTTCGCTAAGTCATGACAAAATGATTTAATTCGTTCGTTCGGGAGTTGTATAAAATATACAGGGTTATGTTTAATAACGAGTATGCACAAATATGGTTGCAGTTCATTTTTGTGGTCATCTGAGAAAACTGATTTGGGAGTGAAAGAAGAAGAAATATAAATTAAGGTCTTGCATCCACATATAGACTTCGATATATGTTGGATAAAAAGACACAATTGAAGATCATCGTCATCATGATGCGATGCTATTATGGAAATATCCGTATCAATATCATAAAGTATACAGGATAAGCCTGTACTTGTATTCTATGTAAAGGTTAATACCCAAATTCGTTGCCTAAACTTTATCTTTTACTCCCAAACAGATACAACTCCACATAACGCGTCGATCGCACAAACTGTTCTGATTTCACGAAATGACTGCGATAGTGGACTGTAGCCTTTATAATGAATCTTATTATTAAAATGTTGTGTATTATTGTCGATACGGTTTCTCAAGTTATACATTTTGAATATTATTGTTTCCCGAATATAGATGAAAGCGTTTTTTAAAATAGGTAACTCTACCCACCATTTTACCCCACCATAGAGGTAAAATAGACCATAGATCGCTTCAGTATTGCCAGGATATAAATTCTTTATAACATTAAAGTTTTTTTTACGAGTTTTCTTATCCCTTTTAGGATGTGAATTTAATTTTAATTTATTATAGTTGGGCGTTTTGTTTGTAATTATTGTTTCTTGGCAATGATTTAGCGATCTATGTGCAATCTTTATATTTTATACTACTTGTATTTGTACACTTTACCTACTATATTAAGCTGTATTTATTGAATAGTATTCCTCTGTAATTTAGTGTAATTATAAACAGTATGTGCCTATTCAAGATAATTATATAACTATGCTGTCCTTTGTGGGATATACTTTTTTATTCTTACTGTAGTATAATAACTTGTTTAAATATTCCGAGTGCTATATAAATTAAATTTAAATAGATTAATTATAAACACCATTTTATTCCCACAACTCTGAGAAATGTAACCTTTTAATAATTCTTGAAATCACCTGTATATGTTCCTTCAATATTTTTACCTAAATCTCTAATAATAAATATTTAATTTATACTTTCATGTGTATTCGGGAACTATTTAAGTTTAGTAGAAATTTATAGAAACGTTTTGTGTATAGTTATCGTATATTTGTATTCGATTTCTGATTTTATGTTAGTATCGCATGTACGCTAGCATTAGTGACAGTATTCGGATGCAATAAATAAAACATACATTTAATTAACAGTGATTTTATTTAACTTTGAAAATAAAAAAAAACAATGTGTCATTTTATAGCACCTTAAATCTATATTAAACATTCGAATAGGTGAAACCTTTGTCTATTTATCAAGGCAGTGGATTGGCTAGCACAAAACTGGAACTATGGTACCCAACCTAAATTTTTCAGAAAATTAATTGACATTTTGTAGTATGTGTGAGAGCGAACTGAAATATAGAAGCTAAGCGATTGCTAAGCTTAATTTTTGTAACATAAATTTATGTTGCAAAGCAGTATAAAAAGTATTTAAAAAATGAGCCCACAATCTTGTAACTTTTTTTTTAGCATTTTAAACACCCTACTAAATTGGAGAATGCAATTAAGTTTAACTACTAAGCCCCAATCTAACCAAAACTATCTCTAAATAGATAGCTCTAAAAACATTAAAAACTGGCAGAATACTACTACATTTAAAAAACAGGACAATTTTCAATCAAAAGTGACATTGACATTGAATTTCTCATTGGCAGCACTTTAGTTTCTTACTGATTGGTGGTGTTTCTGTGTGACCCCAGCATTTGAGTGTTGCCAACTGTTGTGTTGTGAAAATATTGGTATTATTAACATCAGTTTTATTACTATAACACTGATGATACTTAAAGGAACTACCAACATTTTTATTTTTAAATTTAACAAGCAAATAATATGCTTTTGGCGCAAAAATATTAATTTAGGTGCTGAAATAGCTTTGTAGACATTTCTTTTACAATTTGTTTATGACCATAAAACAGATAAATGTCAATAATAAAGTCACTGGTGTGGAAAGCCAATACTCACATAAAGATCTACATTTCCCTTTTTTGTACATAATTGTGGATGTGATAAGTCAGAACTATAAACTAAACAAGCAATAAACAATATGTCTACATTATTCTACGCATTGTCAAAAATTAAAATATTTCCTATCCCTCACCATAAAAATATTTTATACCTAGTAAGACCATAGAGTAGATAAAAATACAAACAATATGGCCATTGGTCTATGACAACATAATTCAAAAATACAACTAAAACAATTTGATCATAGTTCTTTGGTCCTTAATTTTGTACACACGGCGACACATCAAGCTACATATTTCCAGTATAACATGGCCTCGCTTTGTATAGAATTTCCGTACAATGAGAGCTCTGCATAAACTGGTTTTGCTTGACTGGTCGTCGTGCTTACAGCTAAAAAGCTCCTAAAATACGCTAAAATGGAATATTAGCCTTTTGACCGCTCACACACAGTGATTAATGTTGTAATAAGTCATAGCCCACAGCCTAGTTATAATTCAAAAAAGAAGGTTGCGAAGTCATGTAAATAGAAATATTAAAATAAAATAAGTGTTTACAAATGAGTGAAATTAAAGTTAGTATTAGTACACGTCATAAAAAAAAATGCTATTTATGTTGCAAAGCAGTATAAAAAGTTATAAAAATTATTTTAAAAATGAGCCCGCAATCTTGTAACTTTTTTTTTTTGCATTTTAAACACCCTACTAAATTGGTGAACGCATTTAAGTTTAACTACTAAGCCCCAATTTAACCAAAACTATCTCTGGCCTAGATATCCCTAAAAGCATTAAAAACTGGCGGTATACTGTCCACCACAAAATCACAAGTGCTACATTTAAAAAACAGGACAATTTTCAATCAAAAGTGACATTGAATTTCTCATTGGCAACACTTTTGATTTTCTCCACTATGGTTTCAACTTCAGCCATAGCTCCTATACCGGTGTCACCACACATAAGTTTCTTACTGATAGGTGGTATTTCTGTGTGACCCCAGCTTTTGAGTGTTGCCACCTGTTGTGAAGTGATGGGGTGTTCCCACATCCTTGTGTTCATTGCAGGACAGAAGAGAAGAGGTCTTGAGATGTCCCATGCTCGGGTTGTGCAGGTTAGCAGGTTGTCGCATAAGCCCTGGAATTGGTAAGTATAATTTTGTTTTTTGGATCTTATGGAAAGGTCATCTTGATTGTTTTCATTTTAGAAGAGACATTATTTGATTTGGTATATTGTATGTTGATTAATGAACAAGGCAATAGATGTCAAAAGAAGTTTAGATTTTTGTTGAACATATTGATTTTTTAGACACTGTATTCAACAATATTCAATAGAAATGCATGCCCTACTCACTTGTGACATTTTTGCCAGCGTGTTGGCGTCCAGTGGAGCTATCACCATGATGTCAGCCATCTTTCCAAGCTCTATATGCAGCACAGGATCACCTCTCGACTTCCAAGCTTGCCACTCCAAGCAATCATCATAAACCTTCACATCTGATGGCAGTTCCGACATTTTGAAGAAATGCTTAGCATGTTCCGTGACTATAAGGTGCACCTACGAATATATAACGATATTATTAGTAACTTTTTTGTAATTTTTCACAAATCTGGAAATACACAATGTAAACATAACCTCAAAAGCATAAGTCAGTTCGTCTTCGGGTATTTCTAATAGGGATTTTATTAGAGTCGGTATTTTTAAGGCAGCCACGCTACCTGTCGCTGCAATCAATATTTTGCAAGATCGTTTATCCATTTTAAACTTAATTTAAAAAACCTAAATATTTACAGTACAAAAATGACAGATGATATGAATGACATTTCACTTTATTGTATTTTGCTCGTTCAGAAACAGAAAGCGTTTTAACAAACTTCGGTTTTCACGGCATTTCTGTCTGTATTACATGTTATCCCATTGTTTATTTAATAATGATTTCTTATTAGTACTTTTAGTTCGATATTTTTCTAACACAGTTCCAAAATTGACCCTGACAATTTTCCGATTATCCCAAAGGGTAATTTTGAATCTTATAACTGGCAGCACTAAACTGAAACGTCATTTTATTATCAACAAAATAACCACAATAAAATTACGTCAGTCGATTAAAATACGCGGAAGGAGTGGGTGTATCAATTAGTGCGTGGAAACAGGTTTTATTTACGTTAATGAAAATAAAGTTCGTGTGTACTTGTTAAAAGTTTCAGCGTTGTGTTTATTTGTGAATTGTTAAAGTGTAAATAGAAATATGTGAGTGATGTGTTGACTGAAATTTATTTGTTTACGATGGATGGCAAAGTGAAGTATTACGAAGGTTGTGGACAGGAAGGGCCGATTCGTTGTATATTTTTGTGTGAATTCCATCCGACCGCTGGGCCGAAGATAACATGCCAAGTGCCAGAAAATTATATATCGAAAGATATTTTTGATACAGTTAGTCATTATATCATACCGAAAGTACAACTTCAGAGATGCACTTTGACAGTGTAAGTATTTTTGCGGGTAGTTGCAAAACTATGACAGAAATATGCAATATTTTGTAAACATATCATTGAATCTTGCTGAAAACTTTCGTTTTCATCTCTACATTTGCGTAGAAATAAAAGGAATACTAAGATTTAGCTGTTTATTTCCTCGTGCATGTTTCACCCACCAAGTATTGACAAAGCGTAGGAATTCCACTGATCGTAACTAAAGAAAGAGCGTGGTCAATTGTTGTAATGCAGCGCTATTGATTTTACTACTTATTTACGCCGTCGTTCATTTGATTTTTGTGCAATAAAGGCTTTGCGTACCTACCTTCCTATCGATACAATAATGAAACAATTACCTTTATATTAAATTAATTATAGAAGTTTTGAGGACTATATTTTAAATGTTAAAAGTATTTTTTTGTAAAATAACATCAAGTGTTTTTTTACGTATAATATCAGCATGACTTCCATGTAGCTATGTAGAAAAAACTAAAGAGTTACTCGTTTAATGATCGGTTTTAATAAGCTTACAAATTCTCAATATTACTTTTAATGGCCATTGCGATTTTTTTTATTAAGAAACCCGGTTAATTTCTGCAATTCAAGCACTTGCTTGCAAAATACCTAGAAGCCTTTAATTGTGAAACTTATAATTTAGGAACGGTAATGCACGCGGTACCTACCTACCTATCGAATAATGGATACCGTTCCGCTTAGCTCCACTAGCTTCCGTGCACCTGCCTGCATAGAAACAAATGAACAAGCCATCACTATGTAATTCAAGTTCTCTGCCTATTAAAATGTCGTCTATTTGGACTTAACACAATAGGAAATATAATAATAATCTTGAAATAATGGTAACCGTTCCACTTAGCTCCATTAGCTTCCTTGCACCTGCCTGCATAGAAACAAATGAACAAGCCATCACTAATTCAAGATCACTGTCTATTTAAATGTCGTCTATTTGGACTTAACACAATAGGAAATATAATAATAATTTTGAATTAATGGTAACAGTTCCTCTTATCTCCACTAGCTTCCGTGCACCTGCCTGCATAGAAACAAATGTACAAGCCATCACTCATTCAAGATCACTGTCTATAAAAATTTCGTCTATTTGGACTTAACACAATAGAAAATATAATAATAATCTTGATTAGTGCTTCCTGTGGGTTTGTGTGCGTAGTTTTCATAATTAATCCTACCGATCCCTACGCTTGTAGACTCTGCGTGGATTCTATTAGGGTTTAATGAAAAAGCACAATGGAATGGGACATGAGACACGAGAGAACGAAATTACGGTAGACCGCAAATCCGTGGTAACAAAGTCAGTATAAGCTAGCCTCTCTTTCGAAGGAAACTCCGTTCTCCATTCCTACTACACTAGGCTCATACTGGTTTTGATCGCGCTTCTCCGATTGCATTGGCAATTTATAACCATCGTCACGCCATTGTATAACTTTTGTTCGTTTTTATCGTAGCATTATAATCGTCTAACCATATTTCTTTCCACAGAACCCTCCTCGGGTCGAAGATCCTGGGCTTCCCAGTGCGGATAGACAACAAGAAATACGCGCGCAACGCATACTATTTCAACCTCTGCTTTGTTTGCGATGCGTGGGCCAGGACGGTGCACCTCGAGCCTCTCGTCAAGAAGCTTACAGAATACCTGGTCAGTGGACACATCTTATCATATTATTCTATAGAAATTACTAAGCCAATAAGATTCCACAAATTGCTCATTTACAAATAAATCTAAGATGATGATATTATCATCATCTTTACCCTTACAAAGATACGTTAAGTTATTGAAGACTAACCTGGTGTTTTTTCGTAAGAAGCAACGATCTTCGTAAGGTGCAGTCACCTGCTCACTAGGCTTTTAATTGGCTATCGTCGTTTACACGTTAATATTAACTGGTTTTAGGTTATATTCACCATCGCGCTATTGCGCCATCCATTGATGGATACTATGATCGCCAGAAATATCAAATAGAGGCGAGCCCAAAATCGAAATTATCTTACCAAGTAATCTTTGTAGCGAATCACAGGACTGACAAATCTTAATAACAGTTGCTTAAATTATAACGATAATAATATAATAGTATCCTAATGGCCCTTAATGACTATGGCGCCACTATTCTCTCTTACCTACACAAGATTCATTTGACCTCTCTCACAAGTTGACCCAACTAGAATAATAATTATGATAAAGTCTTATTGCTCAAGGACACTATGCATAAATGGCACACTCCGATTTTATTAAGAAGTGAAAGACGCGGTCGATTCGGCATGCATATTATTAGAATATGAGTTACATGTCTCCAAAAGGTCTCATAACAATAACTGTTGCAATCGTTTCGTCGTCCCAAAACAAGGCCAGAGCATAAGGCCATAAGGGCAGAGAGAATACATTTATTAGACTCAATATTTCCAGTATTCATCTATTCTTTATCACAATCCTCTTTACCATATAATGGAAGAAAGTTAGAAACGGGGACATATTTTGAATAAATTGAAAAGATACGGAAACAAAGATCTTGTTTGAAATGAGATTTGAATGTTTTCGTTTAGAATCCTTTTACCCTGTAAACCGATTACAAACAAAAAGCAACGCTATCTTGATGATATTTATGTTATAATCTCTTTTGGTACAGTTATCGATGGAGCTGGAGACAGAATGGCTGTCGAAACAGTCCATATCTGGCGAAGCTAAAGCACTCAGCGGTGTGATGCGGCAAGTGATGCAGGACATCAATAGCCGAAGGATGTGCACACTTACAGGTAAATTGATAACTACACAGCTAAAATAATCGCAGTCTGGATTAGTACCCGGTCGATGGCAATAGGCTCGTCCCCCTTCACATGGAACTTGAACAGAACTGGCGAAATGGATTTACTATAGGAACACATCTGTATATTCCTTCGGGGATTACAGTTGTGAAGTTGCGGGTTCCATGAACCTAGAATAAATTGATTTTAAATTCAAAAAATGTTCTAAAATAGTAGATCTCGGGAGTGACAGACGGGTAGCGACCAAACTCTGCGCCAGATTTTAATCATGGTAGCATCATCCGGTACATCCCACGCCACTTGCATAAATAAACTTCACTCTTGCTTTCTATGCTCTGCCGAGACCGCGTATTGAATTCTTTGCTGAATTAAGTAAAGATCCTCGGAGATATTGCTGACAAACGCTATTAGTGGACTCGTCGAAATCCTGGTCAGTGCTCAATAATCAAATTCGCATTCGATTCATAAAAATAGACGTTTTTGTTGATTTGGTCATAGCAGAACCCATAATAGTTTCTAATGAAAACAGTTACAGAGAAAAGGCCTTAAAACAATTACAAGATCAAACCGATTTCTCTTTGTTATTTTTGTGAAACCCTTCGATAACTTCCTTTAATTAAATAACAATGAAATGAAACGGTCTAGCCAACTTATTAATTAATAATTGACCTTTAAGTTTTAAGAGTAAATATTTAACTTTGTTGTTCTGCAAAGCTATTCACAAATAAGTCTATCTCGCACGCTTTCGTAATGCCAAAAAAAGATAGACATACGACTTTCCGAATCGAAATCGAATCGAAGCGTTTGTGAGTCTATGTTGTATTCATAAAACCCCACAGAACATGTTTTAATTAAAAGTCAGTAGGTAATAATTCTGAGCAAGTTAATTTACCTGCAAAAGTTTCCTCAGATACGCACAAATATTATGTACTAGCTGTTGCCCGTGACCTTCGTCCGCGATAAATTATTATAAAAATATTACTTCCCTATTTGAATAGGAATTTTGTTAATAATTTCAAGGGTTTTTTTGCACGAAACTCTAATTTATTCTTTTTCCAAAACAAAAGCCTAAGTTACTCCTTAAAAAATCAGCTATCTGTCAGTAAAATTCCCTTTAAAGTAGGTCCAGCCGCTAGCCGTTTCGAAGATTAGCCGAAACAAATAGACAGCCGACAGAAAAAAAAGTCTTTTCGTTATAAGTACCGTATATACTTTCATATGCATTCAGTAAAAAGCTGTTATTTTTTTAATTAAAAACAGACACTTCAATTTTATTTATTTCTATAGATACTTGTTTATCGCATTGACATATTCATAAATTAGCGAATATTTTATTTTCTAGAATAATATGTATTAAAATCAGCATCAACGCTATTTTGTTACCTCATTAAAATTAACGTTAAGTAGATCATAAAAACCATAATTATTTCTGAAAACAACATTTATATTGCATGTTTTATTCAAAATTAACGGGTTTTAGTCAAACGCTACAAGTCTACAACAACACCACGAGTAAATTGTATTTGTTTGACTAAATAACCGATGTTGCTCTTTAAAAATTTACCCCTGTTTGGTGCAAATTTTAATTTATAAACTTTTATCAGTTTTCCTTTTGAATCTTGAGCCCATTCTAATTCATCCATTGATACCTACCTATAATTTATGGATTTACGCCGCAATATAAGCGGATGGTGACATAAATATGTGTTTGCAATTAATTACTACCCACACATCGAACCGGTCGTTCAAAATAGAAATTTCCGTCCATACAATTGAATACATAAGATATTTAAACAAGAGAATACCGTATTTCTTAAACCTGTTGCTATGTGGCTGCCGAGTTAAAATTTGCTGTGGTATTTAAAATTCGCCGGTATTTGTATTACGATAAAAATCATGCGAGAGCTCAAAATACGTTGGGTAAATAACAATAGGGTGTCATAAATGTCAGCTGGTACATACCTATTTCAATCAACTGTGCGAAGATGTGATAAAGTACAATTACACATGTCATTGGAAAATTTCTTATGTAATACTACCATGTTTTTACCAATATCCTACATACCTACATCGATTATTTTTGCGCATGTCCAAAATCGGAATTAGTTTCGATTTTGCACATGCGTGATTTTTTTTTAATCGATCATAAAAATAATCGCTTAAAAAAAATCTCAATTTTTTTCTTTATTCGATTATAAAAATAATCGATTAAAAAAAAATTCACACATGTTTACCAAAAACGCCTCCCGTCTATGTCATTGACGCCCGAAATGATTCTTGTAGCATTGTACACTACTACATAGTACTTTGTCTAGTTAGATGTCAGCCTAGCAAAACTGTTTAAAATGGAAGGCAGGTCAAAGCTGGTTGTAGATGGCGTGTCCATAGCTTAGTCCCAATCTGACCAATGAGATCAAACGATTTTGAAATATAAAATGACATTGACAGATTTTCAACCAATGACGATACTTTGTACAAGCTATAAAAAAACCTGGATGAGGTTGGCAGTAGAGCGTGGAGATTGGCACAACCCCTTACCTTACCTTAGAAAGGCCTTTACCCAACAGTGGGTGAAGTATTTTTTTTTAAACCTTTCCCTGGGAACTTCGTCTGTATCGTGGGTACGTTTACAAACAATGAAACTCAATACACAGCAGCCAGACCCGGAACAACTGCCTGTAGGTCATACAAATATTTGTTCCGTGCGGGGTCGAACCCACGACACGCAGCATACCAGTCAATCGCTCAGCCACTTCGCCATGAAGTCCTTGTCGTCGTGAAGTCGGGATGCAAAAATTTTCTGAAATTGGGTTTACCGAAGTATACCAAACTAAGGCCAATATAGAGTCATAATATGCATTACACAAGGAGTTCAAATACATCAGGACTTAATAATTTAATGGTTATTACATTAGGTAAATATTGGAACTTGATTACTTCCTATCAGCAACAGTTCTTGGATCGGGTCATTCACGTAATCACATCAATTAACCTTTTCTAGAACTCGTCGCTGTGTTATGTAGATAACGTTTTGTTATGCATATGCATATCAAATTCAACAACATTATTGAATTCTCCTTCTTAACTTACATTTTGCTAGGTAATTATGAATTATTATGCTAGTTTTCACGAACATAAGACTTATATCTCAATGAATGCCAACAAAAGCGACGTTCGATTTACAATTTTCGCGCTGAGCTATGTTGCTTAAAGATCTACTTGTGAACTACAGTTGAATCTTTTTAAGTAAATCGTATGGAACATAGATTATGCCAGATATTTAATCCTCTTGACTCTTGACCTGACCTAGGACGATAGGAATAAAACTTGTATAGTATTAGGACTGCCTCGTTGGTTTAGTAGTCACAAGCGCGACTGCTGAGCAAAAGGTCCTGTTTTCGATTTCCAGGTCGGGCAAAATATTATTGGGTTTTTCGATCAGGAATTTCTCAGTAACAGCCACGGGCCTCTGGCTTGGATTTATTAATGAATTCTATACCTATCTACATTCATCGGTCAATCGGGTATCACCTCTGGCACATCTTTGCATTATTCCAGTTAGATAGCTGTACTTACATAGTTAAAATTAAAGGAAAATATACACGACATGCCGATTTTAGCTAAAATATGGATTCCCTTCAAAAAACTACCATAATAACGTTTTTTGCTAATATATGGCTCCACGTGTCTTTCGAATCATGGTTGAATTATATTATTACAAGCTGAGTACAACCCGAATCGATTTTCAAAATCTAAATTAACGCGAGCGAAGTCGCGGGCAAAAGCTAGTTAGTAATAATAAAAAAACCAAGAGGCCAATAATTTTATCCGTCATAAAACCGCAGCAAGACTTCTTGCCTGCCAAGACACTCACACTAAAGCTTATGTAAATACACAAAAGTGCTAATATGTGTCGAAACTCGCGTTTTATAGATTTGAACATTTTATTAACGTGATTAGCATCGTACTTGTTTGCGGATGTTAGCAATACGCAGTTCTCAAGGAAAACTTGAAAATTATTGAAAAGTTACCTATACCTACTGCTGTGCAAGATATGATTCCGATTACATAGTAATCGTAAGTATTCTTAGCAGCAAAACTATACTAATTAAACTATTAAGTCGTTTTATTCAGTTCCCTAAATAGGTATCCTGCACCATCAGCAAACAACCTGATTTGAAGTCAAACATTTTACATTTCTACCGCATCAATACATGAAAAAAGAAAAAAAATGTTGCATCAGAATAAGTAGTAATACTATACCTACTTGCCCAGAAAATGTAGAATGCTGAAATATAAAATGATCGTAAAAACCAAATATTTGTAGATTCTGTTAAATAATTTTAAAGTTCCGTGTTGCTACCGGCATTCTCCATGTGTACATAAGTGATAATAAATTACAACTGGCACGCAATTGCTCATCCTTGTATTAATTTAATTTGCATACAAATGTGAAACCAAGTTTATTGTTATATGTTCCGTGTTTAATCGTGGCTAAAACCACGTGGTTATTTTGCCATTTAATTCATCTTTATCCTTATTTACGCCTATTATTTTGCCGTAGATAGGCATACTAACTGTGGTCCGGCATTTTAATCTTCTTCTTCATCGTGTGGTTAGTTCGTAACCTGGTGTCAGAGTTTTTATGCCGCCCATGGGCCTCTGACTTGGCTTAACATGCCGTCAAGAAATATCTCTCAGGCATGCTGGTTTCCTCACGATGCCATTTTAATAATATAGGTAAATAGTCATTATAATAATTACATTCACGTATTGTAGTGACGATTCAAGTTTCCTGTTGGAACCGACAGGAACTTTTAATTAATACCAAACGGTCCGTACATAGTAATTCATTTCATTCATGTTTATAAAACAAATTCGTTTTAAAACAAATCACTATAAATTAGCATGTTATCATGATTTTTAAAATGTAGGCTATCATGCAGACGCTACTTATTAATATTAGTCTAGACTGCTTTGAGTTCTATTAAATCTATACATATAAAATTCAAAGTCCTGACTGACTGACTGACTGACTGAGATATCAACGCACAGCCCAAACCGCTGGTCCTAGAGACATGAAATTTGGAGGGTGTATTCTTTGTAAAGAGTAGGTATCCACTAAGAAAGGATTTTTCGAAATTCCACCCCTAAGAGGGTGAAATGGGGTGTTGAATTTTCTATGAAACTTTTTATTCTCGCAGTCGATTGACTTAAAAATTTGTGCACATACTCTTCGAATAAAATTATGAGATACGTGTATCACAGTTTTTCCAAAATCATCCCCCAATTTAAAAATTCAATGACTTGATTGGTTGACTGATATATCAACGCACAGCCCAATCCGCTGGTTCTAGATACATGACATTTGGAGCGTGTATTTTTTGTGAAGAGTAAATATTCATTAAAAAAGGGTTTTTCGAAATTCCACCCCTAAGAGGGTGAAATGGGGTGTTGTATTTTCTATGAAACTTTTTATTCTCGCAGTCGATTGGCTTGACAATTTGTGTACATACTCTTCAGATAAAATGATGAGATACGTGTATCACAGTTTTTCCAAAATCATCCCCCAATTTAAAAATTCAATGACTTGATTGGTTGACTGATATATCAACGCACTGCCCAAACCATAGGTCCTAGAGACATGAAATTTGGAGGGTGTATTCTTTGTGAAGATTAGGTATCCATTAAGAAAGGGTTTTTGAAATTTTACCCTAAAGAGGGTGAAATGGGGTGTTGAATATTCTGTAAAACTTTTTATTCTCTGAGTCGATTGACTTTGTATACATACTTTTCAAATTAAAATTATGAGATACATGTATCACAGTTTTTACCAAAATCAAAATTATCCCCCAACAGAGTCAAATAGGGCTTCGAAGCTCACGTAGACGGGCGCATGGCGCGCAGTGTTGCGTGGGGCGTGCGGGTGTATTTACGTAGAGGTAGACGTCTGTAAATATGGTTTATTCCACAGATGTTCGCGTTGGCTTGTGATACGCGACATTGATATTAAATATTATGTAAAAGTTTAATGTCTATAAATAGATTCCTAATTAATCATTTGATTGTTGTCCCCGGTGTCCAATCTCAAACCACGGTATCATATTTCACGTTCAAATGTAATTTAATTGATATTACTATGAACGAATGTTTGCAAGTTATAAGCAAGTACATGTAAATCTATGTATGTACTATACATAGATAGATTACTTATTATCCTAGAAGTAAGATCCCGTGGGCATTTCCCGAACTCCACGCGGGCGAAGCCGCGGGCATAAGCTAGTTAAATCATAAACTCTGTCGGCACACCCTATTGAAAAGTATGCTTCGGCTAACGTAACCGTACCTAGTATTTTTTGACTTGTCAAAGGCATTTGACTATGTCGTCAAGTAGATCTTAGATTTTGTAATACATTTAGTTGTTGTCGTGTTCCTTAAGTCTGCATAAAAGATAATTAGGACGCTAATCAAACCTTCATCATCATTTTCTCCCACTCTTGGCAGTAATTACTCTTAGCGGCAATAATTGTACCCCAGGGAACTCTCCTTGGTCCATTACTAAATTGTTTTAAATTAAGCAACCTATTTTATTAATGTATTTTATACAAATTGAGTATAGAGCGTGTTATTTGTCTACACAGTGAAACTGTATTGTCAAACACACATGCAAATTAATTCATAGACACCTAGCTTGAAAATTTGCATACATTATTACAAACGATATATTATGTATATGCAAGCGTCTTTGCTAGTTATGTAAAGTCTTGTCACGCAGGAATACTTGTCAATTGTCATATATACTAAGAAGACATGTGCATTTAACATGAACATAATATTACGCTTGAGTTAAGGGGTAGGTAGACGCGGATATACGGGGTGTAAACAGACCCTTCACCAAGCCGTCAACCAAGCATTCTGTACATCAAACTAAGTAACTTTACGCAAAAATTTTTGCTGGGAAACGAAATATTTTTTGGGGTCAAAAATCACATTTTAAGGTAAAACTCAATATAATGCGCTCAAAACTTATTGCTGATGGATGCTTTGAATAGTAAACGGACCATGGAAGTAATTGGAGTAAAGTTAGAACCTTAAAAAGTAGTATATAAAAAAAAACTTGTGAAAAAATTGGAACTTTGACCCCCAATATCTCCGTAACTAGAAGGTTCCCAGGTATGGTCCAGAACAAAAAAATGATCACAATGACGAGGAGAACAAGTGCCTTTCGGCTTCGTTAAGGGTCTTTTTACACCCTTTATATATATACCCATATATTTCGTCAGTCGTTGTCGTCAGTATAAATAGCGGGTGACAATACTGACAATGCGAGGCTTTGACAAGAAAATTGGAATTCGTATTTGATATCCTATCTTACCTAATTCCTGCGAAATCTAGATACTAGTGACAAAATAACTAAGTAAATTATATCTGCAAATTGAAAAGAAATTCAATAAAATCTCATGAAATACAGGAAGTTAATGAAACTCTTTACTAAACTCGTTGAAGATAACAGAAAAAATCTGTCAGAGTTAATTACTAATGAAACATCGTAATCAGTGTAGCGATAGCCCGTAATCTGACGAGAGATAACAACTTTTTCATAAGATTGTATAATAATAATATTGTAATCACAAAACATATAGATGCAGCACCTATATGTCAGGCTGTGCTTGATAAAATTAGAGGCAACACGTGTAGACTACAGGCAAGGTCGAAATTGAATGATGCCGTTTTAAATGTTTACTTATTATCTTCATCAATTAACTAAGCCACTTATAGATAATCCAGGAGATTACTAGGCTGGCCTTTTCTACCAAAATGTTATGATTTTTTCTGTAACATAACTGGGCTGATTGGCTGAACAATCACAGAAGATATCCCGTAAGTGACAGTATAAGTTTAGCTGACCTTTCTTCACTGTTGATTAAGAAATGATTTAAAGCTTATAGTATCATCATCGTAATGATCTTAAAGCGTCACGTCTTCAACGCAGGGTTAGGTATAGGAACTAGTAGTTTACTGCTTTTTCGTAAAAAGTCTCTTGTGCAAACTACCTGTCTTCTGATTCTCCTAATACCTTCTGAAGTTCTGATTCCTCTCTTTATCTTCAGTTGTAGCCAGATCTTGTACTATGTGCTCAGTATGGTCTGTTTTCTATATATTCCAAACATATACTTTTCTATGACTAATGCTGCATTCATAAACTTCTTATCAGTCATTTCGTGAAGTACTTACATATTCTATAGCTTTTTATTTTGCGATTACACAGTGTAATCACTCGTCTGCCTGTTTGTTATCCGTTATCGGACTTAGATACAGACTATTTCGATGGTTCTGCAAACATGGAACAAACTGCAAAAATTTAAGCGACAATTGACTAATATTTGGTTAACCTTGCATCAATGTAGATATGATATCTTTTACATAATACGTATTTTCCAAATATATTATTTTATCTTTTTTACTATTCTTAAATTCTTTGATGAAAATGGTTAAGTTATTAATTAAAAGCTTTCCCCTCAACAAATTATATTTGAGAGAACATTTGAAGCTCTAACGAAGCTGAGATTTCTTTTTCGAAGGTACTCAGGAGGTAGACAATTTCATTTATTTTTCAGAAACCACTTATCTTAGGTACGTCGTCTTTCAAAGACTTCTTATGTACTGAAGAGTTTCATACTTAGATCTTTATAAGTTCGTTAAATAATTCTAATATGGGTGAAAAAATCGGATTTTCGGGAAAATCCTGGGATTATTCCCAATGACCCCGGATTATTGGAATCAAGAACGATGTTTTATATCTATCAGTATTATCAATCAAAAATACAGTCTGTTTACGGCAATTGGAAACTTGAGTACTTGATAATGATTATGATGATATCTTCGCAACAGTTCAGGCCAGTTGCATCATTAACTGATACCGGCACGGAAGCGTTTAAAACTGCGATTAAGTTTTTTTTTTTAAAGCAGGTCAACCTATTAGGTTAGGCTGACTTCTGCTTACCCGGACTATCCTGTGGGTGATTTGAGTGTAAGAGCACATTAAGCCACGATTAAGTAAATAAGTAAGCACTTTAAATACCTTTGTGTCAACGTCAACCATGCCTGATAAACGTTAAATATCGGAAAGTGGTCGCCAAATAACGGAAGTACCTAAAATTAGAAACAATTTGAACTTTATCAATGGTTGATAAAAAAAATTATCATTAAACCTTTTAATCTTATCGTGGTGAATGTATGAGTTTTATTCAATTCAACTTTCAGCGAGATTTGGCTGAATACTTGTATGATTTGGGTTTTCAAGTTCTGCGACAATCAAAACCTCACTAGGTACTCATAGATAAAGTTTTGGTTTGTTTGAATTGCTATTTATTTACAGACCGATATTATTGATTGTAGATACAACATTTTGATAGGAAACCACTATCTGCAGACCTTGAAAAAAAATAGTATAAAGCCGCGTTCACAAGTTAATATGCCGCGAAAAGTGCGCGAGTGTTATGCAGTTCCCTGCTTTTCCACTTATTCATTCAACTTTAAACTTAACCGACAATACGCAAGCTAATACTGACCCTATTATAAACCGGGCTGTTCCATAACATAACATCACGCCTCTAATCCCCGAAGGGTTAGGCAGAGGTGTACCTAATAGTACACCCACATTTCGCCAGTTATGTTTTTTCAAGTCTCATGGAATTTGGAGCGAGGTTATTGCCATCAACTGCGCACAAATTCAGACTCTGTGGTTGCTACTGGGATATTCCTGTTGGAAAAACCCGGGAATCGAACCCAGAATCATGTTCAGCAGTCGACCGCTCCGCCCGACCAACGAGGCAGTCAAACCGGGCTATTCCGTTTGGTTGGTGTAAATGCTGCATAGATGTTTTAGGGCATTTTGCTATTGAAACTACGTTCAAGAGCTGTCTGTGTACACTGAACGCTGGTTCAAATGTGCCGATCAACTTCAGTTTTTGGTGCAATTCACCCTTATCTATATATTTAGAAATAAAATACGTTGGAGAAAGCAGTTCCTAATTAAGTAAATAAGTACCTACTCATCTTATTTATGTACGTATTCGAGATATCTCGTTAGCTATGTATTTACATGTGTCGTTATGTAATTTACTGTTAATAAACATCTCTTGTATAAACATTTACTGTGATAACGAATCATTATGACTTGAGAGACATTTGAGATAGAAATATTCCGTAAGATATGTATTTTAGTATACATGCGTATACTACTGGTATACCGTGTTTATCTTACGGAATATTTCTCTTTGGAATATTTGCATCAAATAATGTTTGCAATGATGGCCCAGTGGTTAAGGTCATGCACGAGGTTGTGGTTTCAAATCCGGGCAAGTTCCAATGGGACTTTTGCAATTCATAGGACTCAAAACTCTAAGCATCATCATCTGCCTATCCTTTTCCCAACTTTATTGGGGTCGGCTTCCATTCTAACCGGATGCAGCTGAATTCCAGTATTTTACATGGCGTGACTGCCTATCTGACCTCCACAACCCAGTTAGTACTGGGTAATACGATTCCCCTTGGTAAGACTGGTTGGTCCCAGGTGTCATTTGTAGACCTTTGACAGTCGTTAGGTAGTCAGTGGCCCAAAAAGTCTGACAACCAGTCTTACCAAGGGGTATCGTATTACCGAGCACTAACTGGGTTGTGGAGGTCAGATAGGCAGTCGCTCCATGTAAAATACTGGTATTCAGCTGCATCCGGTTAGACTGGAAGCCGACTCCAATGTAGTTGGGAAAGGCTAGGCAGATGAACAATGAACAACATTTTTTTTTTTTAGTATGGGAAATCATCAAATAACTCCTCCCGCTCTGGGTGGAGTGGGAGGGAGTGTCAGACTTTTACTGACTAAAACCCATCCATTTTCCTTCTTTGCCCTTTGTGTTCCAGGGCCGCGGTATCACTTTCGAACAGTCCCGCAGCCCATGATGAACACCCTTAAGTTACGGCGGTTTACCCCTTCACTATGACAACACATAACTTGCGATTGTTAATGGTGGACGCCGAAATGCTAGTTCTATCGTCACTTGACATTTCCAAAGTATGTACTCTCGTTGTTTATCTTGGACACCACTATAAGCCAAATTACACTGTAAAGAGAGTCAATTAATTTGGATTTGTGATGGCTGATCACATTACACAGTAATTATAGTTCGAGGAGGTAATCCAATCCTTAATGCTGAAACTACGGCTTATCCTATAATTAAATTACTGAAGTAAGTGGGACTAAAATCTGAAACCCAATAAATTCCGCAGTAATCCAGGAGTTTGATTTTGGGGCCGGTTGATGGCAATAGGCTCTCCATCTGTTACATGAGATGGAACTTGAAAATAACTGGCGAAATGTAGGTATACCTCTGCCTAACCCTTCGCGGATTACAAGCGTGATGTTATGTAAAACCTCAAAAAGAAATTTCCCCAATTGATCGCGATCATACGTCTTAACTAAACCGCGTGGAGCTGTCAGTGTCATAGGTAATTGCTACTGGAATATTGGGCCTGACAGCTCTTGAACGTCGTTTAGATAAACTGATCATGTTCGGTTTATTGGTGAAATCCGCTCTTAGTTTTAAGTTTCTAACTCAAGCAGTTTTAAAGTATTTTAAGATATATTTTATTGATTTTTATTATTTTCTTGAAGCATATCGTCTGGGACTAACTTCTCACTTACATTCAACTTAGATTTACTCCAGATTGTGGATATATTATAAACAAGTATAATTTGCATGCACCAACCGGCTCAAATCTACTACAGCTACTAGAAACCGACCGCTTTAATGAGTCCACCTTCCGCCTTGCCTCATCAAAGGCACATTAAGCGTCCACAAAGTCCTAACAATATCCCACAGGTCATTTGCTTTAAAATAACCATAATCCACGTAGGTATTACGATACTAATTCAACCAATACGAGATCAACCTTCAGAATATTCCATTTAAATTGATACCTTTACGAGGACTCATTAAAACGGTCGGTCTATAGTACACACGGTGACACATCAAGCTATACATTACCAGTATAACATGGCCTCGCTTTGTATAGATTTCCCGTACAATTAGAGATCCGCATAAATTGGTTTTGTATAGCTTAATTGGTCGCCGTGCGTACTACTATAATATGTACTAGTAAGTACTCGTGGAAAATCATAGTGATTACGTTATCATTATCAATGGCTATAATTATAATAAAACATTCGCTTCCCGGTGCAGCGGTCATCTAGACTGTTTAGATAGTAGACCACTTAAGTTTCTTATGTAGCTAGTATTTAATTTATAACTACGTGAAAGTTTTAATTTTTGTATTTGAAAGATAAGATTAGAAAACTTCTATTTTAAAATCTATACTAATACTAGCTTTTGTCTGCGGCTTCGCTCGCGTTAATTTAGAATTTGACAACCTAGCGGTGTGGAATATACTTTACGACCTATTCTCATACCTACCAAATATACATTAAAAAAATCATCAAAATCGGTCGAGCCGTTTCGGAGGAGTGCGCCCACAAACACCGTGACACGAGATTTTTAAATAAGATTATAAAGACGTAAAAGTTTGTAAGTTTGTATGTAGGGGTAAACTTCGGAACAACTGTTCCGCTTTATAAAATTCTTTCACTAAAGGGAAGCTACATTATCCCCGAATGTCATTTAAAACGTTGCCGCGCTATAATTTCCGTAAAAAACAGGACCGAAGCCGCGAGCCAATGCTAGACGGTAAATAAACAACTAGTATTTTTGCTTTCTGGGGGGTTACCATGACGTCTTAAAGCAGGAGTAATTCCAGTGTGGGAAAGAGATTTCGCTAGACGACCTGTATAGCTGTATCTCCCGCTCTGGGCGGAGTGGAAGGGAGTGTCAGACTCGTACTGACTAAAACCCATCCATGTTCCTTCTTTGCGCCCTTTGTGTTCCAGGGCCGCGGTATCTCTTTCGAACAGTTCCGCAGCCCAGGTATACAAGCTGAGAAGATGAAATGGTGGAACAAACTCCCCAGCAAAGTATCTAAGTACTGATAAAGGCTGTAAAAGGACCCTTCACCAAGCCGTCAACCAAGCATTCTGTACATCAAACTAAGTAACTTTACGCAAAAATTATTGCTGGGAAACGACTTTTTTTTTGGGGTGAAAAATCACGTTTTACGGTAGGACGCAATGTAACGCACTCAAAATATTGTGCTGATAGACGGATTGAATAGTACGGGGGTCGTGGATATGTTCAAAGTAAATATCTTTAATTAAAAACATGTATTTAAAAAAAACTTGTGAAAAAGTTGGAACTTTAACCCTCAATATCTTCGAAACTGGAAGGTTCCCAGGTATGGTCTAGATCTAGAACAAAAAAAATATCGCAATAACGGGGAGAACAAGTGCCTTTCGGCTTCGTTAAGGGCCTTTTTACACCCTTTATAGTCCCCTTACCTTACCTTTATGGGTTCTATTCCCAAAGAGTTATTGGGCTTTTCTGGAGTCTAGAATTGTGCCCGGTTGGTGGCGTGATATTATGTTAAATAATACTAAGTTTTAAAATATCGTTATACAAAAGCAGGCTAACGACGACGCATATCTGTCTACTCACTTATCTAAATATTCAGGCCATAGTGATATGTAGTGGTACTCAAGTTAAAACTAGTATTATCAGTAGCAAAAATACATTATGTTGTTAAATGCTATGTCAGAATAAATCTGCCCGCATAATTCCTGAGCTTTACTTACTGAGATTATATTTAAATGAAGTCTTATAAATTGTGCCGATAAAAAACATTAAGTAAGCGGCTTTGTCGTAATTCCAAGTAGATTAAAGACTTATTATTCTCAAGATTATGGACCAACGTTCATATCTTTGGAACCTGAATTTTAATATTGTCAACTAGTAACACTGAATTAGCTAGCAAAACTGGGTGAAGCTAATTCAGTTCTATCTTGTCTATGGAGTTTCGCACGATAGTTTTATTCGGTCTTTTATTTCCCTTAGCTATTTATTTATTTATTCGGTACACCAATAGCAGTACAAAGTGCTGGTATGTATCCCTGTTACGGGTATACGCAGCATTCACCATAGTGACAACTACATAGTATTATTTTTATTGTAAGTTATCAAACTTTAAAATTAAGAAAGGCAAGAAATCTACTTGCTCTCAATAACAGTACGAATATAATAAACTAGCTTTTGCCCGCGGCATCGCTCGCGTTAATTTAGAATGTGACAACCAATTTGGGTTGTACTCTGCTTGTAATAATATAATTCAATCATGATTCGAAAGACACGTGGCGGCATCTACTATCGTAAGAACGTTTTTGTTATTTTCTTCGGGAACAGTACTTTTTTTCGGGATGAAAGGTATCCTATGTCCGTTTCTGTACACCTGACAACGTATATGGAAAATTTCAGGATGATCGGTTCCGTGGTTTAGGCGTGAAAAGGTACAAACAAACTAACTTTCGCATTTATAATATTAGTGTGGATATCATTGATTTACACAAAGTAAACTTAAAGAAAAGCGTGTAAAATTAAAACTCAAACAACTGCTTTTCTTTCTCAACGTCTCATGCCAATTGGATAAGATTAAAAGTGATTTATAGGCATGCTCAGTCACTGTGTTTTATAGCTAATCCGCTTTCCACTTATGTTCATTATAGTCAGCTAATATCTGCTATGTAACAGAGTCTGTCATTTGCGTCTGTTGCCACAATTTACGATAGTCTTAAAATATGAGACGTATTAGAATATTTTGTGAATTATATTATTGTTCACTTCGCTTTTGAAATTTTTGACTGTGGCATTTTTGTTAAGTAATAACTGAGTTTTTAAAAGTAATATTTAAATTGTTATGAAAGTGAAACGAAGCTTCATTTAAAAATTTTGAATTCAGAAACGTGACGTAGATGCAACTTCGGTAAAATCAGTTTGGGTGATTCTTGCATTTTTACAGATTTTTCCAGATGATAGATATTTTAATATCTAGACTTTTTTTTAACGTTTCACACGTTCTGAGTAGAACAAAAACAAAAAAAACTATTTAATTGCTTGCGTCAACGAAATTAAACGCAATGAACGTTGTTCAATTATCAAAATGAAAGGAATTAGATATTCCATGGATAGAACCAATAAAAACATGTACTAAAAGAGTCAAGCCGGAGGGCGCCACAAGTCTTAGTCTATAAATAGAAATGCACGCTATTCGAACAATGAACGATCTATTTTCTGTGAGAAAAGCGAGCAAAACCGTCTACAGCACCAGACGCATCGCAATTAGCAAGTGAAGAGGTTTCGCAATACACATGGTAGATGCTGCTACTAATAGTTTTTTTTTTTTTAAATCGATACGCCGTGTAGTGATGGGGCTATCTGTTGTAATTTTTAGTGATAGTTTTATTTTAATTGCGGAACATTTTTATAAACTTGGAACTAACTATGGAAGGTTTGTGGTACATACAGGAAAAGGATTGGAAAAGTATTGTATTTACTTTGTTGTATTTTTTATATGTGGTTTAACTAGGTATTTATTTATTTGCTTCTATTATGAATTTACTGTAGCAGTGATAGCCTAGTGGGGTAACCTTTGGAATGCCAAGTCATAGGTCTCCAGTTCAAACCCAATACACGCACTTCTGATTTTTCGGATTCATGTACGTATTGCATAATTATCACTTGCTTCGGTGAAGGAAAACATCGTGAGGAAACCAGCATGCCTAAGAAAAAATTCTTAACGGCATGTAACGTCAAGAGTCAGAGGGGCATGGGCCGAGAGCGGTATAACCACACGCTAAAGAAAGATGAATTTATTTTCTAATTAACCGACTTCCAAAAGGAGGAGGGTATCAATTCGTCTGATTTTTTTTTTAAATTAATTAATTTGTTTGTTTAAATAAATTGCCCTTACCCTTTTATAAGAAATAGCTCACTGATTACGAAATAGATTACAAAATAAATCGTTAATATTACCAATATTAATGAATTATTTTGTATCATCAATATTACTAACTTATATTACAAAATTCTAAAATATTTCTCATTTCCATATTTTTATAAAATTTTCATAAACAAAGAAATTGCATTGGTCACAGTCATTCTCTGCATACTCATTCGCATTTAGTAACTATACGTTATCACGATGACCTTCAATTTACTGCTCAGAATTATTATTAGTAATTTAGTAGGCTAGGTTAGGTTCTATAACAATTCATTTGTAATTTAAAACAAAAATCTATATAAGTGCTAATGTCACAGACTGAAAAAATTGATCGGAGGTTGTTTCGTCCCTGAATTAAAAAGATGTTTGTATATTTTGGCCTTTTTCTTTTCGAAATTGCGGGTAAGCTTGCATCTAGGATCAATGCAGAAGTAAACTGGCCAGGCTCCAGGCTGACATTGTCTTCAAAATAAAGGGTGTAAAAAGACCCTTAACGAAGCCGAAAGGCACTTATTCTCCCCGTCAATGCGATCATTTTTTTGTTCTAGACCATACCTGGGAACCTTCTAGTTACGGAGATATTGGGGGTCAAAGTTCCGATTTTTTCTCTAGTTTTTAAAAAAAATACATGTTTTTAAAGTAAGTTTTTTACTTTAATCACCTCCTCGACCCCCGTACTATTCTATCCATCTATCAGCATAATGTTCTGAGTGATATACATTGAGTCCTACCGTAAAACGTGACTTTTCACCCTAAAAAAAAAGTCGTTTCCCAGCAATTTTTTTTTGCGTAAAGTTACTTAGTTTGATGTACAGAATGCTTGGTTGCCGGCTTCGTGAAGGGTCCGTTTACACCGTGTATGTCGTGTTCCTCACTTGATTAAAATATGTAATTAATTTAATCTAAAACAATACTTATCGTAGCGCATAGTTTGTTACAATTTATAAATACTAAACTACTACGGTAACTAAACTGTACTTACCTGTTATCACAAAATATGATAGAACGTCTCGGTATGCGAACTAAACTTAATACGAACTCTGTGGAATAAAAGACCAGCTTATTAAAATTTCGATCATATTTTGAATATTTTTCTTTGTATTTTATCGATATTTCTAATCAATTGCACGCACATTCGCTTCACTACCGCGAGTGCACTTAGCAACGCGCGATTTATATTTTTTGCGTGCACATTGTGCTCAGTTGCAAACGCACGCAATCATTTTAAATTTAAATTAAAGAAAAGTGTTTTTATGTATCTTGCTTTCCCAGTAAATGTTTTTAAATCAGAGTGATTGCGATAATTTTATGAGACAGTTAATTTCGCACATTAGCTTCACGCTCTTGACTAATTAGTGGCTAAGTGCAGGTAATGGTGCCTTGCTTTAATTTACTACTTCCTTCCACATTTCTATTGAAGCAAATTTTTTAAACATTTTCAATAATAATACGAATGAAAGTTAAAATAACAAGCTCGACTCGTAGAAACTCGAACTCGTAAAAACAACAAAAAAATATTGTAATCGATTATTAAAATTGTTCGACCCTCTACTACTCATCCAAAAATCGACTAATGACCGTTTTATCGATTATTAAAATCATTCGCATCGCTACCTTCACTACAGTGCATTTAGCAACGAGAGTTTTGCCAATCACATTATTTTCTTGTCCCATCATGGTTCCGCTCTTCACGCATCGAAATGCGAAAAGAAATGCATTTTAGATCGAATTCTTTTGTATATTTTACTAATAAAACGCTAGCTAGCAATTTTTTTACCTAGTATGCGTATCTTTTCTTTTTATTATAATTTTATTTACAAGAAACTGTCGGTGTCTTTAGGCTGTTTATTTTAGCCTGATTCTAGATTTCTTAGAAGGCCTCTTATAAAATACTTAGTTGATTCCATTCTGCTAAGGAATCATTGAAGTAGGTAGTAGAATTAAGTTTTTAATTAGTTAAACGAATGTTTTTTAAGTTTTGTTGAACACAGTAACTTCGTTTTTAATGCAAGACATTGATGAAAGGACGCCGAAATCAAGTGCCAAGTTGCTCTAGGAAGGATTAGTTAGCCTGAGATCTATTAAATTTACATAGCAATTACTTTGACTTAGCGTTATTTCTGTCGCTGTCACACAGCTGTTAATGCAGAAGAGCAAGGTAGAGACAGGAGCAAATCAAAGCACGAGCTAAGTAACGTTTATAGATCTCGGCTGTCTTAAGATGAAGCTCTGACTTGCACATTTCCAACCAAGTTCTAATAATCAAAATAATTTATTTCATATCGGCCTGGACGCACCTTTAAAACGTCAAAACACAGCACAGTTCGGGATGGTCCTACGAAGGAGAACTGGCAAGAAACTCCTTTAAAAATATTTGGTTTTTAACCACCTGTCTCCCTTGTCCACAGTTGGTACCACAACCACTCATCTCACAGTTGTCAGGGTGAACAGCGATCCTACTCCTGTCAAAGACCATCAGGTTCCTGTCTTCCTGTACAGCAGACACTCCTTCGTCGCTGACCAGTGGGACCTGACTACAAACCAGGTAAGACTGGCTTACTTGATTCTCTTCTTCTCGTGTCGATAGTACCAGTACTTAGCGATCTGGATAGCTCTCGCTCAGCTCTGTCGATCATTCAAATTCATTCAAATTCTTCAATTCAAAGCTTCATTTAAATTCTGGAGGGTGCAGATCGTTGTGTACGAAGGGCAGGACCGAAGGTCTGGTAGATCTTGTGATGGAGTTCTAGACTGCCAGGAAATTATGGCAGGGTTGATAGGTTCAAGGACAACCTGATGACTGTCATTAGAGAATAACGCTGGTTGACTCAATTTCTATAACTATGTATAACTGAGCCCTCAAAAGTTACGGCTCAATTAATTTAAATAATTATTTTCGGGCAATTTACTTTTTATTTGAAGTCAAAGGACTTTTGCTTGTCAAAAACGTTGACACATTTTGGCTAGATTTTATTTAGGTAAAATTAAAATCCAAGCAAATCTTAACACACCAACAAATTTTGATCTTTTTTAAAGATCTAGGTTAGGTTTTTAGTTATCTTATCGTATGATAAGGCAACTTATCTATACGCAAAATCAGTTTGTGGTCGGGGCCGCGGTGTCTGCTTGTCAACTTGATTATCCGCAACGGATTGAAGGTGTGACGTAGTAAAACGTTATTGATGTAGGTTAGTGTTGCTAAAAAAAAGTATACAACTACCTACACTATTTATTTCAATGTATAATTGCTGGGCATCAACAAGTCAGTTAGATGAGTGGTCGTGATCTTTTAATTAAAATGTTAGTTAATACGTGTACATATGGACGTACAGTATCCTAATAGGTGTGTACTGTGTAGTGTGTACTGCATTGGTACTATTTACAACTGTAGCGTGCGTGGCCCACCGCGGCATAGTCGTGGGTTAGTATTCGTGGATAGCGTGTACCGCGTGCACAGCGTGCATGGCGTTCACAGCTTTGAACTATGTGAGCGCCTGCAGTAGAAACGTAGATGTAGACCCACGTTGTCAAACAAATGAATTCACGCAGCTAAAATGCACCGCGTGTCCGTGAATAGCTCGCAACGCGGTGGGTTTGCGCCTTAACGGTTGAACGGATTTGGATTAAATTTGGCTCACAGGTCAACCTGTTCCCGTGTGGTAGTACCCGACAACGCGGGAAAAGCCGCGGGAAAACGCTAGTTAATCATAAAACTACACTAACTAGTTGTTTTCTAATTTCGATGTACACCGTGAAGAAACTACTGATTTTATTTTATATTTACAAACAAAATAAATAAAATTGTTTGTCTTGTCTCAATTTGTGATCATTTACCAAACACGGTAAAATATACGGTATAATAAATACTTCTATAATATAAAATCCTTGCTCCGCTCATTAATGATGTTGTTGTGGGCGGTTAACTGGTTAACGGTTCTTTCCATAAATTATTAAAATTTGTGAAATTTTAGATTGTGGTTGGGCCCCACGAGCTTATTAAATCTAAATTTATATTTTAATCCTTTACTAAACATTTTATTTAATTTGCTGTGTTGTTCTTGGTCTAGACTCTAGATAATTAGAGCAAGGCTGCTCAACTCCAGGCCCGCGGGCCATGATGGCCAGCCAAAACTGTTCAGCTGACGATAGTTTTTTAAAAACAGATTTTAGGATCGAAAAAAAATTCAAACCATATCTCAGTCACTTCTTACGAACCTTTTCTCAATATGCCAATTACCAGCAAAAAAATAGCAACTAACTAAAGTTTAATATTAAAAGCTGAGTAATTAGGTATCTACCGTGAATATAAGTAGCAAGTTTTATTTACTAGATAGCCCGCCAGTTGACACGAATTCAAAATTTTGGCCCACCTTTAAAATACGTTGAGCGTCCAGAGTAAGAGGATCTTATGCTCAGCCTAACACTTTCGACCCCAGGGTCCGCTTCCCAGGTTGGGCAAAGATTGATTGTGTGTTTCCATCAGGTATTTCTCAGTAGCAGCGCAAAATCTGGATTTTTGCCCAGATTATGGCCCTAGTCTCGCTACCTACTGGTCTACTCTCTAACTAACCCTTTTTGAGAATACGTGATGTTTTGTTTATCCTGTTTACTGTTACCTGTTACTGTCCTGTTTATTGTTATCGTTCATGGTACCTACAAACATACACTGCTCACAATCTTGCGCAAGTTTTAGTCGATTATGGTCAAACGAGTTGTTTTGGTCATCGTTGGAGGCCTGTCCACATCTGTCAACATTTGCGTACTATTTGAATTCTTTTGAGTAGTAATATCTTTGGCACTTATTGACGCACATTTTATTGTTTTCTTCGTAAAAATACTTATGTGTGACTAAGTTTTATTATTTTGTATTATGCTCGCCAGTTTCGTTCCGGATTTCAAATGTTTTGAATTTGAAGTATAATAATTATAGAAACTCGCCAAAACAAAGAAACATGCAAGAACAGACTCGGGCTTTCAGTAAAAGGTTGATATATTATGATGTAAAATATCCGGCTTAGCATAAATAGCCTCACTACAACAGGCCTCCTCTCTACGAGAGGGAGTGGGCTGTAATCTAACACGCGGGCCCTGTGCGGGTTGGTAAATCATATACGGCTTATTTAGGTAATTTTAGTCGATTTTAGATTTCTCATCTGTAAAATAGATCCGGCAACTGGCATCAGTACGAACAAGTAACCGATTATTTTGAAATTCGACTAAATTTAAAACTAAATCTCTCTTTTCCATCACGCACTTAATGAGACAATGTTATCAAAAGTTATTAATTTCAAACCAATTCTGTTAAATTGTTCTGCACAAAAACAGATGCGTTCCATTTGTTTTGTTCACATTATAATTAATATCATTCGCGCCTGTTATTCGCACCGTATCGATGTAAAGTTTAATTTTAGTGTCGTGGAACAATGTGTTATGTGAATAAAGTGTTCTGGTAGTCTATGGTCGGCACTTGTGCCAATAATGTTGCGCGCGGTCATTGCACTCGCTACCTATACATTCCCGGATAATTTAATTGAGGATTATAATTTTAAGTACAAGGTTAATACTACTAAACTAATAAATATAAGTCATGCGCGGTGTAAATATTGCTAAAGGCAGTTATAACAAGGACTGTCCGTAGAACATGATCGAAAATGCCAAGAAAAAATACTGCTACCCTGCGTCATGCTACTGCTGGGCAAAAGCCTCTCCCCATGACTTTCTGCACTTCCGATTCAGGGCCAATGTGGACTACTTGTGGTTGGTTTTGTTGTCCTCCTGCCATTTTCCACGAGGCTTGCCACGACGCCTTCTGACTGTGTCAGGGCTTATACCCAGTGGCTGTATTGGCCCACTGCAAAAATATTTTTAAATTTATTTTTCATCCCTCCCTGTGCTAATTTAATACATTATTCCATCTTGATTCAGTTACTCCAGTTTACATGTAAGTTTAAGCAAAGATAACGGTATTTATTTAAAAAAATATCCAGATCTGACAGTAAGGAGTTTTATGTCATTTAGAAATAAAAACTGGTACATACACACTTTATCATCTATAAATCAATTAGAGTTCAGAAGATCATAAATTCGATGCGTGTAATAAACTTTTTTCGTTCGTTGACGCATGACATTTTGAATAAGCCGGTTTGAATTTCTGTTTTGGTGCTGGCAATTATTTTATCGAATAGGGTAGTAAATCCGTTATGACGACATTTTAGTCGATTCTCAATTCAAATAGTTTTAAATCGAATAATATTGTTTTTAAGTTATAAAATCAGGCGCTACTATGCGGAATTCCATTACAAAATGTTATGCGAAATATGTAGTTTTAATGAACCGCCCTCTTGCACGCATAAATATGCCTATACAGCAATAATAATTCATCATATTTTTTTGCATATTGTGGCATATTATAAGATGCAATTTCAAAATATTCATAACATACTTAAACCAATTGTTACAATTACAATTGATATCTCAAGAAATTAATTTTAATATTCACTGTCATTTTACATTACATTGGGTTGCTTACCATAATTGTGCCTTGATTTTAATTATTTTGTATGTAAATCTACAGTTCGACAGCTATCAGTTGAACGCACAATGTGTTCGGTTCATTAACCTGTAACTGACTGGTCTGACATATTCATATTATTATAAGTTGCAAATATGATTATAGTATACTAGTTATTGCAGTTCTGGGCCAAAACTTAAGCCTTACTGAAGTCTGTGCTTTACCTTTTGTAATTTTGCACAAAGACTTGCTATTTACCTACTCTGCTTTCTAAAACAAGGGCCATAAAATACTTAATTTCATGCATGTGTGTAAACACTCGAATACTAATTTCTACCATTATTTCCTTCGTAAATATGTCTAGAAAACGGAACCATGTCGCCACTATTTCACTAAAAGTGCATTATTTCGCTAACTTTAGCGCTGGTAACGCACATACTGTCTCATATATAGAAGCAATAAAGTCACAGATTTATCTCCGCTTTCACTTACACTAAGATACGCCTTAATTAATACCGAAATAAAAGTGCACTATTAGATTTTCGAGCCTCGGCTCAGTGCTGAGAGTTGAAGTTTCAAAAGTGCTATGATATTTAGGTATTGGTTGGGTTAGGCATTAAAGACCACAATAACGAAGAAGCGACAGGCTATTAACAGTATGATAGAACACGAGAACTAGCTTTTGCCTGCGGCTTCGCTCACATAGATGTCGGAAATGATCACACGGGAAAGACCTTCCGGAATAAAACTATCCTATGTTCTAATTCTAACCCAGGTTATCATGGTCTATCCGCCCGTATGCCAAACTTCATCAGCCATTCGGATCCAGAAATTCCAGTAGCCCTTAAAACATGAGAAACAAACTCACTTCCTCATTAATATATAATATTAGTAAGCATGTTACAATAATACCAATTTTATGAAGTCGATGTAAATGTGGTATGTATAAATGTAGCATGCAGATAAAGAGTGCGTCGAACCCGCTGATATTGTACACAGAATATTTCGGGACGCGTGCCGACCTACCAGGGATGCCAAAGTTTGTGTTTATAGGAAAACGTAGTTCATGAAAATATTAGTCTAGCACGTGTCGGCGCTTATGTGACGTACAATATTTGGACTGCAAAGTAGGAGCTACGCAATTATAGGTGCACTACTACAAAACGTTGGAGGGTTACTCGGAGGCACGACGTCCGTGCTAATTTAGAGAAACGAAGATTAACGAAGCACATAACTTTTCTGGTTTTACTGTATCTTATTTGAACAAATAGCCTTCCTATTTAAAACATACTCTGTCAGCAACCATCAAGGAATTCTTTTCCTAAATGATTCTTACTCTCTTTTTCAATCACAAATTCCGATGCTAGAGGCAAAATAAAATAAAAAAGCACAAACGCAGGCCATAGAGAAAAAGGCTAAAACATCGGTATTACCGGCAGCCCTATACCACGTTAAGAAAACTAAACTAACGGGTTGTCAGTCTATGCGTTTTATTTTCAGTGCGTTACGAAATCCAACCAGTTTTAACAAAATCCAAGATACAGTTGTTGATTCATTACGTAGTTGAATGCTTTGTCGATGGATAGACGATTTGTTAAAACAACACTAATTCTGGTGGTGATTGCATCCATATTTCAAAAATGGGGAAAGTGTTGTTGTTTTATTGGCATCCAGATGACCATCTTTAAGTTGTTGATTCCTCCAATGTAGCCCTCGAAATTCTAGATTTCTAATGTTCTATTGCAAATTACAGCGCTGTTTACGTTTTGGATTGAATTTGTGGCAGTTATGACAAAATAATTACTAAACTATAAGCATGTACAGCATCATAATTTATACATATTGGCAATCATCACATCTACACAAAATAGTCTCACTATTTTCCACTACATATACTTGTATCTTTAAAAACTATAATGATGTTTACATTGACGGATCAACTACGGAGTATGCAGGCTAGACTGCCGCATTACACATCACTCTAATGCGGCATACTGGTAGTAAAACTGGCCAGACTAGTTCTCAAATCGGTTAAGCAGTAGGACGTTTAATTACTATGTTATCTCAGACCGGTTTCTAAGTCCTAATGACACTGTAAATGCTGGACACCGGCCTCTCCTCCTGACTTCGAGTTCTTCCGATCCACAGCCAATTTGAACCACTGGTCGTTGGTTTTTTCCAGCTCGTTCTGGCATCTTCTACGAGGTATGCCGAAACGCCTTATGTCTGTGTAAGGGCTTCTAACCGCACATAACTTCAATTTGGTGGGTGAGTGAAAGTCAGAACTATGCTGCAGGAAGAACAAATTATATTGTAATGCCCTCAACGGAACTGCCTCGTTATTTTTTACGATAAGAGAAGATAGAAATATCTATGAATTAACGAAGTGTAAAGAAAACAAAACACTGACTACGGCTGTCTGAATTAATTTGTTGTGTGCTTTGTAGCTTTAGTTTCGAATATAGAAGAGAGTGAAAACAGGTTGTTAAATATGATTCGCATGCAAAGTAGACAAACAGGTTTAAGATAACCTAATTTGTATACAAATGCAAATAGATTTACATTACCACAAAACTATAAATTAAATTGATTTAACCGTTCCGTCGCAGTACAACGTATTCTCAGAGGATGCCACTATCAATCAACACGATAAATGAGAAGTGAAATGGCTACAATTCCGCAGTTGTCACGTTGATTCTGTGTGCTTCTCAACACATTTATTCCAAAAAGTTATCACCGTCATTATTCATTTTTAACTCTTCAATAAATTACGTTAACAAAACCATTAATATCTGCACACCACCTCTAGAACACCCATTGTTCATAATTCGAATACTAAATAGACTGGGCACCCGATAAACTGTTGTTACTCGTACATTGCCTGGGGCCATAGCTCGTCAAATAAATGGCCCTGTACCATATCGAGGTCAATAGGCGCCAGGCTAATGGCGCATACGGCATAATACTCGGCTGAATTTAGTTTTGTTTACTGTTCTTCTTAATATGGAAACGTTTAATTAGTCGATTTTTCGTGTCTGAAAGTAGGAATCGACTAAATGTGGGTTGTTGGATATCACTGTAGGTATTTGGTATAAGAATGGATAACATCTCTACTTTTATGCTGAAACAGCCAGGTTCTCTCAAAATACACAATTTTTGAATATTTTGTGTATGTGAAGGTTCAAATTTATTGCTTTCTTTTCTAAGCCCTTCGATTTCCGGAATATGTCTCGAACTTATGTCATGTCATATCACGATGATGATCCAATATCCGAGACGAGATTGTCGATGAATGCTGAGCTTATTTTTATCACCCACGTAGAGATAAATATGGATAAAAAACATAACAACTTGCTCTTTAACATTATATTTTTGTATTTTTTTTATGTTTTCGCGCCGTCACTCAACCCGTTTTGAATTTGATTGCCAACTTTAGATCAAGATTATTATACGAGTTTCATAAATGGAATCTAGAGGCGCTTGTTCTGTGAGTTCCAATTTTAGTTTTTAATAAAATAACACAGTTACATATGTTTTCGTTAATTTGAAAAAACCGTTTCTGATCGATTGGTTTACTCTTAAAAGTGTCGAAAAACCCAAAACTCCAGCTTTTAGGCTCAAAATCAAAAGAAATCTGAACACATGGTTTACAAAACGTTGCAATGCTACAATAATATTCTAAACACAGCCGGTTTATAATTTGAGATATAAAAAGATAATTTGTATGTCGAGCGTGTCCAAAGATAAATATGGTTGTTGCTATGTGTCGTAATGAGCCGTTGCTCGAGCTTAACCTAAATTTGGAAGTGTTAGAGCGTAGGCGAGCAACTTTTAGGCTGTAATTGAGGCAGCAAAAAAGTTGCCTTGTTTTGAGAATTAAAAATAGACATTAACTTATTTGTCTGAGTGAATGGCTTTCCCTTTAGTTATATGATGATGTTCTTAATTAGAATAATAAATAAAGCAGGTGCCTTGTGCAAAAAGAACACCATTTATGTATGGATTCAACTCACATGCATATATGCTAAGAACAGTAGCACGACCTTCGAATAATTTATAATTATATTATGCAGTCTAGACAGAGTAGGTACATTCTTATCTGCTATCGTATCAATATGAACTCTGTATCAATATTTTACATACCTTTATCTAAAAACATGTTAATAATATGGAATATCATTCAAATATTTGCATGAATCTGTGTTATTCATGGCCATTTAATCAAAATAGAGTTCTGCATCGATACTAATGTTGATTCAGGCTACCATCAGTGTTCTGTGCTGTGGCAAGACTTGTCGCAGCCGCAGCTGTGGAAATTCTTTAAGGCCCTGTTCACAGCCTCGGGCGATGCAACTTACGTCGCTCAGAAAGTCGCGTCGCAGTAAGTCGTGGCATGATCTAAACAGCTTCTTACATTTGTTTCCTCCGTAGTCGAAAGGGCGAGCGTGCATTGCGATGAGATGCAACTGTTGGGTGAATATCAACAACGTGCATTTTTATTCAATTTTGGTGGCGAAATTTTTTCTTCATTATTCGTGAAAAATAAGGGGCTGCCATAAGAAAAGAAACTCCAAGCTGGAAGGATCTTCAAGAGGGCTGAGAAAATCTCGATAACTTTTTGAGATATTTAAGTTCAAAGTCTAGTGTGGCCACCAAAATTGAAAATCGCCCACCAAAATCGAAAGTGCTCACCAAAATTGAAAATAAGTGGCACCAAAATTTAATTTCTCCGTCACGGACCTCAATCTCACTAATAAAGCTCAATGTAATCTAATCTAAATCATCTATCAATCGAAATCTAATCTCTAATCTCACAAATTCTCATTCTCATCAATAACTTCATTGTTGTTTTGTTGTTAAAAAATATTTATTATTATTTATCTGATCTATCATTATGAGTTTATGACACAAAAAAAACGAAAACAAAAAAACATAAATATTTTTATTTTAAACAAAATTAATAATAAAGACCAAGTGGTAATAAAGACCAAATCTAGTAGAGATAAGGTCGTTTCGAAGCCGGAGATTCTGTCGGAAGTTAAAAACTTCTACGGCAAGTTGTACGCATCGCATGCATCTCGACCTGATCACGGAAATAAGGATTCCAGAGCCACCTTAACCCGCCATTTCACAAAAGACCTACCAGAATTCAGTCAAAACAAATCGGGGCGTCACTTAGACAGCTTAAAAATGGAAAAGCGCCTGGTGAGGATGGGATAACGACTGAGATCCTGAAAGCGGGAGGAAGTCCTGTATTAAGAAAGCTACGGGAGCTTTTCAACTCGGTCCTGTTCTCTGGGAGAACTCCAGAAACGTGGTGAAGGAGCGTGGTCGTTATTTTCTTTAAAAAGGGGTACAAGACCCTATTCAAGAATAACTGACCCATTTCGCTCCTTAGCCACGTGTATTAGCTGTTTTCAAAAGTCATCACGAATCGTCTAGCGCGAAGACTCGACGACTTCCAGCCACCGGAGCAGGCCGGGTTTCGAGGAGGATTCACCATAGACCACATCCACACAGTGCGCAGATCATACAGAAGTTCGAAGAGTATAATCGGCCGCTGTGTCTTACATTCGTGGACTACGAGAAGACTTTTGACTCTGTCGAGACCTGGTCAGTTCTGGAGTCTCTGCAGCGATGCCAAGTCGACTGGCGATGCATCCAAGTGCTGAGAACTCTTTATGAAAACACCACAATAACCATTCAAACTCAGAACCAGCAAACAGAGCATATCCCATTGCGTCAGGGGTGAGCCAAGGGGACGTAATTTAGCCAAAATGGTTCACCAACGCACCTTTTTTTTTTGGATGGGAAATCATCAAATGACCCCCTCTCCCCCGCTCTGGGCGGAGTGAAAGGGAGTGTCAAACTTGTGTCCATGTTCCTTCTTAGCCCTTTGTGTTCCAGGGCCGCGGTTTCTCTTTCGAACAGTCCCGCAGCCCCTCACCAACGCACCTGGCATTAACATCAACGGCGAGTACATCTCACACTTGAGATTTGCATTGCAGATGAAATCTTCATACTGGCTGAAGCGATGCACGACTTTGCAGTAGATGCTGGATGGCCTAGTTTATTCAACAATACGCATTGATCTCAGGGTGAACTTGGACAAAACCAAGGTTATGTTCAACGAACACGTCACCCGGAACCAGGACTAATTGTCAATGGCGGTCCTCTCGAGGTTGTTCGAGAATATGTTTATCTCGGGCAAACTCTGCAGTTTGGTAAGAACAACTTTAAGAGGGAGACTGACAGAAGAATTCAGCTGGGCTGGGCAACTTTTGGGAAACTTCGGCGGGTCTTCTCGTCGCGTATTGGACAGAGCCTAAAGACTAAGGTCTTCAACCAGTACGTCCTGTCTGTTATGACTTACAGGGCTGAAACGTGAACACTCTCAGTACGGCTGGTTCATAAATTCGAGGTCGCTCAGCGAGCTATGAAAAGGGCTGTGCTTGGACTCAATGCTTTATTATGTAATTTTTTGTTGTTCCAAACAAAATAAAAAATATTAAAGCCAAGGAGAGACACAGTGAAACAGCAAACAGATCATTACCATTTCACCAACGCTCTAGTGACTAAGCTCTGTAGATTTCAGTTAAACTAAAAAACTTTAACTCAATATTTGGATGCTAATCACCAGACTAGATCAATGGTTTCTACAATCAGTCTTTAAATCTAAGAAAGGAATTTGTAGTTTTCAAATATAAATCTTCTCTCATCTTTACAAAAAAAATAAAAACAAGAAAACACTCGTTTTCTTTTTTCCTAACAACTCTGTTTCGCAGTGTTTCAGCCTGTTTGGGATAGCTCTTTATTTTTGCTTTTCTTCTTCTTTCTGCCATTCTCTTTTTGACCAGTCTCTCTTTGCTGGTCTGTTTTGGCATTCTTAAAAGCAACAAAATAAAAATATATTAATAAGAAACTTGATCATTAGTATGCCACCCTTATAATAATTGGTATTTTTTTTTTTTTTTTTAACGATGTTAAATCATCAAATGACTTCTCCCGCTCTGGGTGGAGTGGGAGGGAGTGTCAAACTCTTACTGACTAAAACCCATCCATGTTCCTTCATTGCCCTTTGTGTTCCAGGGCCACGGTATCTCTTTCGAACAGTCCCGCAGCCCCGGCAGGCATCGGCCCTTGCGAGCCCCTTCCTGGTTGCTGACATCTCTTTGAGGCGCGCGTGGAACACGAACGCGCCGTCGACACGGCCTGTCGTCATAAGACGGACGGACGGTGAGCTAACCCATTACTCACCGTCCACAGGCCCGCGCCTACGGTGGCCGGGAGCCACCACGTGGCCCCCGACGCCCGGTGCGTCGCCCGCGGCGGCTGGGACGTGAGATTCTCTCCCTCTCACGTCCCGCCACCTCCTTCGCTAGCATGACTGCTTCGCAGAAGGAGGTGACGGCTTCCCATTCCCTCTCGCTCCGGACCATGGCCTGAACCAGGGCCGGGCGCGAGAGGTCGCCGCCGCCGATCGCCGTTACGAGGACACGGCGGAGCTCCGCCCAAGCGGGGCAGACCTCCACGGTGTGCGCCACCGTGTCTTCCGGACGATCCTCGCAATGATAGCACCCGGGCGTTTCCTCCCGCCCGATTCGGTGCAGGAACCTCCCGAAACAACCGTGTCCGGTGAGGACCTGCGTCAGGCGGAAGGTGAGGGCGCCGTGGCGCCTCTCTAGCCACTCCTCAAAGAGGGGACTTATCGCCACTATTGTGGCGTGCCCTGCACTGGGTTGCGACAGTCGCTGTCTCCATGTCGCCATGAGATCGCGTCGGAGGTCTGTCCGCTGAGCGGTGATTTGCCGCGGCAGCGGAGTTTCCCCCCGACGTAGTGCCCCCGCGCGCCATTCATGCAGGCGCGCGAGGACTATCGCCTCCAGATCCCATGGCGGCAATCCGGCTAGGAGGCTCGCCGCCTCGCGGGAGATCGTGCGGTACCCCCGGATCAGCCTTACGGCTACGACCTTTTGGGGCGCGTTCAGGTAGTGCGCGGCACGCCGCTTAATTGAACGCGCCCACACCGGGGCCCCGTAAAGGGCCATGGACCGCACGACCCCCGCGTAGAGCCTACGGCAGGAGGCGTTTGGACCCCTCAGGTTGGGCAAGAGCCGCTTGAAGGCAGCCCCGGCCCATTCCAGTTTGGGAGCCAAACGTCGGAAATGCTCAACGAAGTTCCACCGGCTGTCGAGGACGAGTCCTAGGTACTTCAAAGTCGACTCGACGCCGATGGGAACCCCTCCTACCGTCAGCGTGGATCCCGACGGTGGCGCATTCCGAGGCCCATGAAAGCTCATGGCCTCGGACTTGTGCAAGGCCACCTCGAGACCCAATTGCCGGATCCTCTCAACGACTATCGCAACCCCGCGTGTCATCAGTTCGGCCGCCGCCTCGTGCGACCTCCCTTGTGCCAGTACCAGCGTACTTACTGCCAAGTACATAAGATTTATTTGTTTGCTAATTTAAACTGTCCTGCAACGTAATAACTGGCTATATAGGTACAAACCATACATATACAGTACATACTTAAAATTTGGTGGCTCTTTTTCAATTTTGGTGGCGGGAAAACGCCACCAAAGCCACCAAAATTGAGCCACCAAAATTGGGACCAGGCATAAAAAAAATCTTTAAAAATAGGGGTTTTAAGTTCCAATTAAATTGATGTTACTGATTTATACGAAACCCTAATCACTAGCTATAACGTGTAGCTTACTATTAAAACACTTTAAAATCGACAGCAAATCAATCCACCAAAAATTGAACAATTCTTGTCCCCCGTGCCACTCAAGGTGAGTACTTACGTTTTTGGGGGGTTATCACAGCACTAATCACATACCTGTTACGCGCAAATGCTGGCCCAAGACTTAGAATTGCGAAATAATAGAACACTATTGATCACACACGCCCGAAGCTTCGTGTTGTAGTAAATTGAAAAAGTGCCAACAAAATTTTGATTTTTGCTTGGACAAACTTTGATCGAGTGTCCTGTGCTTTTAAATTAGATTATCTAATATGGTTTAATTGTTTTTAGATAGTGTGTCTTATGCATATACTAAGGAAATTGTTTATTTCCTATTTTACCCCAAATTGTTACTATGGTGAAAGCAATTATATCAAAAAATGGAACTGGGACAAGCCACCAAACTTGAATTTTAAGGTGATTTTTTTTTTCCTGAATATTTATTTAAACTTATAAAAACAAAAAATGTGGCCCTAATTGAACCAAGTTACGTAGTTCACTATAAAAAAAAATAAGAAACATCCTATCATTTTACACCTCGATTCTCAACGTGGACACGTAAAATTTTCCGCTGTGATATTCACCCTGTTGCTACACATATAGTTGCCCGTTTGTAGACATTGAGTTTAACCATTTAGGAAGCTATATTCTCGTCTCAAGTGACATCATGATACGTGTTTATTAGTTTTCTTACGTTGATAGTCTAATTTAAATATGTATGTAAAGCAATGGCTTGAGTCAGACCGTTTTGAAGTTGTTCTAGTTTTATTTGCGACCTACGCATGCAGTCTAGCGTTCTATGTTGATGACTGTCTATTGTTTGCGTACACGTTAATAAATCTATAATTTACTCGAATAATCGTTTAGGATATTGACAGCGATGCAGGTAGGAACAACACTAGAAAATATTATGTCCTTGGTCGTCTATAAACATCGACCATCGTCGATAGCAATTTCGGACAATAGAATCGATAAAATTAATTTACGGTTGGTTCTCGATCAGCGACGATCAAGGATCGTTAAAATCGACTAAATCGGTAGGCATCTGGCGTGCAATGCTTATTGAATTGCTTTAAGACTTAAAATTCTACGCATACCTAGTCGTATTGGCTAACACGTCTAGACAAGAACCAGCTATTAAATCAAAATAAAATGACAACGCAAAATGGACTTTTACAGCATTCAGTTTTAATGCTACATAAAATAATTTAGCTTTGTCTATTTGTATTTACACAGTTAGTGCTTAGTACACGTGAATAATAAATATCGAGTAATTACAAATTCTAAGCTTCGTTTAAACGCTCGGAGCGTTACTCTAACAGTTTTTTTAATTGTTTATTTTTTTCTTCTATTAATATGTAGATGCGTTCAATCTAGTCACGCGTTGTGTTTTTAATAGACACGATTTAATCGTTTTTTAGATCATCCTGGGAGATAAAAAAAAGAATAACAATCAAATTGAAACTTATTTGCCAGTTTTATAACTTGTTTACGAATTAAACACCAGTTCCGTAGTTAATAATACTTATTCATACAATTCCAAGGTTGGCATATTTTAAAAATAGGTATTTTACATGCTGATACAATAGCACTTGTAAAAGTAAATACGTTCGTAGTAAATAAACATTTCTCGCGAAACAATGTGTCTATGAGATCACCGCCCGCGGAAAAATACTTTAATTACAGAAACTGTTTTAAAGTAACGTTTAAAACCGTTATAAATTCTGCTGTTAAAATAAAATAAACTAAAGTAAATCTGGTTGGTGATCGTGAAATAAATACAAGTTTATTTGTGCTTTGCTGCAATTATCATAAAAGTCATTCGAAATGTTTTCAATTTATTCTTGAAATCTAAAGCTTTTTATTATCCATAAACACTCATGAAAACACTTCCTATCCTTTATGTAAAATTGTGCTTATTCGTATTATTTAACCGTGGCATAATAACCGTAATGTCTTTAGGAGACGCCGGTTGTTAGTTCCTATTAGGGCCCTCGAAATACCTGACGTCATCCGAAATTCTACAAGTAGGCAATATACAGCGAACAAATGGGAAGACCTTCAACAAATTTCACGCTTAATAAATGTGTGTCGGTATTTACAATCAGAAGGAAATCTATAAAAAGACTTATAATTAATTGTAATAATCATACAACCCATAATTACGATTCATTGTTATTTATTGCTTGATAATCGACTAATAAACGGTAGCGAGTAATTTTAGTCGATTATGCAAATGTGCAATTCGAATTTCGAATATTTTGTTTGATTACATATGGCGCGGTCTACTCTATCCAAGTTTAGACACTACTAACTTGTCTTGGCATTATTCAACATAACAGGATTACTTTGAACTGGTTTTTGGACGAATCTAACTTGTCATAAAATTAATTCAAAGTAGAATATGACACGCCCATTTTAAGAAGATCTTGTATTAATTTATTATTAAAACCACATTACTATACTATCACATTTTTAGACAGGTAGATTAAATCCTGTTATTATAAAGATCTTTTATCTTGATGATATCGAAAATAATTCAGCCAGGATGTTTGCCAAAATGTAACTTAAATAGCATGTTGTTTCATAGCAGGAAGTCTTAAATCACAATAAAGTTGGTAGCTAATTATAACAATTACAGAACGACCTAGTTTCCCCTTAATTGGTTTTTATAGCTTTTTTACCAGGCTTATTGTACATTAGACAGACTGTACATTCTAAAGTGATGAAAGACGGTGGTAGGAATCTAAGCCATATAAAACATTAAAAAATAAGTGGTAGACGAATGGTTGTCGTTGGCGAACTGAACTCTATGTTCAAATTCGAAGTTAGAACTCCATAAAATTGATTTTAGTGCGACATGGTCCTTGTGGATCTTGAATAACATTGTCAGGAGGGAGCTGTTGGTAAACATTTGTGAAAAGGTCTGTGGGAATTGTACTAAAAAAACAAAATGGCGGCCTTAGTACCTGGCCACGCATCAAAAGAGCTATGCGGTTGTACCTACCCAGTTTTTAAATAAGCCTTCTCAATATAACCTTAGCACATAGACTTGTCTTTTGTGCTTCATTCAATTTATTTCAAACTAGCTTATGCCCGCGGCTTCGCCCGCGTGGAGCTCGGTAATGTCCCACGGATCGTACTCCAGGTTATAAACTATCGGTGTGCCAAATTTCATCCAAATCCGGTCAGTAATTTTTGCGTGAAAGAGTAACAAACATCCATCCATCCTCACAAACTTTCGCATTTATAATATTAGCAGGAATTAGGACTGAGATCCGAAATATGAGTTGACTTAGATAATATCAAAGATTGTTAATGCGGAAACGTTATTTTTAAACGATTTTTACTATGTTTTTATGACTCCATTCAGTGGCCATTGGTTCATCGCGGCATGAAATTTTTAAAGGCCCGTTAAATTCCAAGATAGCGAATGCTCTTTATGTGCTTCAATATTATTGATAGACACACTACCCATATCACACAATCTTTATAAAATAACTTGTTTATTATCGTAAAAAGTAAAGAATACATACAAGCGAACGTATAAATAAAACGAAGTTTACCAGAGCGCATACCTTACTTGGTTTAACTGTAGGTACATAAATATTGTATTTAATTTACCTGCGTCCCAACGACCAAATATGTGCTTCCTAATAAACAGTTGAAATAGGTACCGACCTTCAGCTAGCTGGTAGGCCCCCAGCCATGGCTCGCTTGCCCTACCGACCTTGGAAAGGGACTGGCACTCGAATACTCGAATCATTCGAAGGGAACGCATCTAAACGAGATAATATTTTGTTGGTACTTAACTGTGTTAGTCGAGTTTGATTTATTATCGTATGGAGAACTTAAATACAAGGTGTAAACGGATCTTTCACGAAGCCGTCAACCAAGCATTATGTACATCAAACTAAGTAACTTTACGCAAAAAATTGTGCTGGGAAAGGATTTTTTTCTGTAAAATCACGTTTTACAGTAGGACGCAATGTAACACACTCAAAACATTATGCTGATGGATGCATTGAATAGTACGGGGGTGGAGGTATTTAACGTTACAATATAAAAAAAATTGTATTTTAAATAAAAAACGTGAAAAAGTTGAAACTTTGATATGGTATTTGGTATGGTTTAGAACAAAAAAATGATGTGAAGAAGATGGATGAAAAAAGATCGCATGTAGTGGAGATGAGAATGTTGAGGTGGATGTGTGGTGTGACAAGAATGGATAAGGTAAGGAACGAGAAACGCCAATTACAGAAAAGTTGAAAGGGAATCGACTGTCTTGATATAAACATATGATGAGGAGGTACGAATCGCATGTGACTATAAGAGTGGGAGAGGGAGAGGAAGACCAAAGAAACGATGGATGGATTGTGTGAGGAATGATATGAAAGATAAAGATGACGGTTGACAGAGGAGAATGGAAGAAAAAAACGTGTTGCGCCGACCCCAAGTGACATGGGACAAGGGCAGGAAGATGATGAGAACAATAAAATGATCGCAAAGACGGGGAGAACAAGTGCCGTTCGGATTCATTAAGGATGCTTTTACTAGACAGATGATTGACATAAACTTGACATGAAGCGCGTTCGTGATTCGCAAAGACTATAATAGAGCACTATTGCGGGTTTAAAGTAGACTAGATGATGTTATTTACGATCTCTCTTGCGTTTGTTTTGTTGATGTTGGCAAATAGGAGTCGGTGGTAATCATGCGGATCAAATTAATGTTGTACAAAATAGTACACACGGATTATAGAATAGTGCAGAACAGGCACGTGTAAGTACATTGTTCCTGAACGCTCATGTCTGACAGAATAGGATGAAGATAGTTGAGAAACTCGTGTAAGTGTAATTCAATACTTTATGTATTAGAGGTGAATGGTTAACAAAAGGTATATCCTTTATGCGTTCTACCCTACTGACATAAGGATCGAATATCCGTCGTCTTAGGGTTTCCCAAAGTTCATTGAGTGCAGGATCCTTAAAAGTCCATCTTTACTGGTCACAGAACCTCCACTATAACTGTTAATGCTATTTTACGCGCATACTTTCTTTACCCCTAGACCCCTGGATCCTGGATCGTGGTCTTAGACTGGGGTCTTAGGGGGGGAATTTTTTTAAAGACATCATATTCGTGTTCTTCGTCTCATAGAGGTTCTTTATTAAGACGCCATACCTATGCGAAATTGAAAAGCAGTTAACTGAGCGATCCGCTACAAATTTTCCCTCCTAATATTTATAAATAACATCAGAGGAGCTTGTTGCTAAATAATAACAGCTGCTCGGGTCAATCTTCAGGTAAAGCCGCGCTTGCCTAGGTTAGTCCGTGGATGGGTGATCACCCACTACTACATACCAAGTTTCCTCCGTGCCTCGGAAAGCACGTTAAATCGTTGGTCCCGGCTGTCATTTGTAGATCTGTGACAGTCGTTACTCGTAGTCAGTGGCCCGAAAGTCTGACAAACAGCCTTACCAAAGGGGAACCGTATTACCCAGTACTAACTGGGTGGTGGAGGTCAGATAGGCAGTCGCTACATGTAAAATATTGGTACCTTCAGCTGCATCCGGTTAGACTAGAAGCCGAACCCATTATAGTTAGGAAAAGGCTACGCAGATGATTCTTCTAAAAAAATCTATTTCGAACAAAATCAGCATACCTAGCAACTGTTCTATCTTACGCCTAAACCGTTACATGTCAAAGGTTCACTAACCCCTCTCAAAAATCCGATATCTCCACAGATAATGAATATTTATTTAGCACCAAATCTTTATCTTGAGTCAGCCTTCTACTTAGATTAAATACAAGGTGAGCTTGTACCAAATTGCATACTATTTTGATAACCTTATCGGTGACCAAATAGTCTGTTGTGGACTAGTATCGCCAGACTGTCTGGGTGGATTTTTCCACATGATAAATGGATTTGTGATTTTTAAAACCATTTCTATGTTACGGTTTTTTTTATATACAGGGTGTAAACGGACCCTTCACGAAGCCGTCAACCAAGCATTCTGTACATCAAACTAAGTAACTTTACGGAATTGCTGGAAAACGGAAAACCAATTTTTTTTGGGGTGTAAAATCACGTTTTACGGTAGGACTCAATGTAACACACTCAGAACATTGTGCTGATGGGTGGATTGAATAGTATGGGGTCGTGGAGGTGTTTAAAGTAAAAATCTTACATAAAAAACATGTAAGTATTTAAAAAAAAACCTTGTGAAAAAGTCGGAACTTTGACCCCCAATAACTTCGTAAATAGAAGGTACCCAGATATGGTCTAGAACAAAAAAATGATCACAATAGCGGGGAGAACAAGTGCCTTTCGGCTTCGTTAAAGGTCTATTTACACCCTTTATTTGTTGAAGGGTGTGGGTTTGATTGTACCAGGCACAAGAGATATTTCTCACGTTTATCTCGGTGATAGCTTCATCATCTTCCTGACCTTGTTCCCTGCCACTTTGGATCGGCTCGACACGTTCTTCTGATTCCATTGTCCCCTGTTAACTGCCACGCTGTCATTTACTCTTTTTCTTTCATTTGTCTTCGGTCTTCCTCTCCTGTTCATCCATCAACATTTACAATCACACTTTTAGCCACATTCCTCCATATCACAGACCAAGACAGACGGTTCCTTTTAACTTTTCTGTAACAGGTGCTACTTTAAAACATCTTCGCATTTACTAATTTCTTACTTGACTTGTATTCCATATAAATACATCCATCTCAAAAGTCTCAGATGGATAAGAACGATGGATGGCAGCATACTTGAAATGCCACTGTAATTGAAGATGCCCAAAAGCAACAGTGACCTGTAATCACTTGCCATTTGTGTCTTAGACAAACAATTTGACAAATTATGTGTCCTTCCTACGCCCACTATTTGCCGATTTGGGTATATTATAATGGGCACGGCCTACTGACACTGAGCTATACGTGAACGTCTCTAGTATATTATACTAACCTTTTATGCCTATCATGATTTGTGTCCCTACACTCCACAGACCACTTTAGTAATAAATGGTCTTGTCATAAAAAGAAAACTATGTATTGTTGATTGTCATCTGTTTGCAGCATTGTGACTGGGCTAGTGGGTACTGGACAATACTGGCTGTTCACCACTTTTCACCTTGTTTTTCATAGAAGGTACGTAGGTTGCAAATGGTCAATCGTGAAAAGTCACAACTGTAAATATTACATTAAAATAATACTAAATACTGGGCTAATAATGACTGATGAAAACAATACAATCACTCAAACTATAAACATTAATTAAATTAAAAACTTTTTGTGTGCTTTTTGTGTCTTATACTCAGATAATTTGGGTCACATTTGTACCGTATTTACAAACACACCTACTTGAAATATCGGACCAAAGTCTACGATAGCCTATCAAAACATACCGGTTACCAACCGCTTCGTATAGCCCTGCTAAAAAGAAGAGTTGCGCTAAATATAACACAGTGGTGTGATCGCCCCTTGTATTTATAGAATCGTATAAACTTTGCTTGACAACAGTCTAGTCGCGAGCCGTGACAGGGACGCTCAACCTGAACCCTGGTATCCTAAGTAATATTTATTTTATATGTGAACGTGATTTTATTTGTTTGTCACTCCTTCACACTTAAACGGATGAACAGATTTCGATGAATTTTACACACGGATAGATCTTGACCTAGTTTACGAGAAAGTATACTTTTTACGCCATTATGACATCGCATGGGATAATTTCCGACCCACACGCGGCGAAATATCTCCGTTCAGGACATAGGATATTTTGTCTATCCTGGTAAGACGTGTGCGAGTTAGGATGAGGCGAAACGAGAGTAATTTTTTGAGCTGTGAGTCGCGTAAAATGAGTCGCGGTGTTTACGCTGCATTCGGTTTCATACTAAAGTCCTGTTCGTACCACACGGCGACGTAAAATGTGTTGTACCACACGGCGACGCATCTGCAGCGTAAATTCCGCGATTCCCAGCTCAAAAAAATACAATACGCTCGTTTGGCCTCAGCCTTAATGAACTAGGATACTTTATATCCTAGAACTACGTTTCCATGGGGCAATTTCCGACGTGCATGAGACCAAGCCGCGGGCTAAAGCTAGTGAGTGATAAAATCATTGTTATTTGCGCGTCAGTCACTTGTTTTATCGAGATCTTCCCGTCGTAAATATTTTCGTAGGTGTTCTATTGTTTTGTCTGTTCGTGGGCATAATCAAATACAAGGTTACGGCAAATTCCGTGGTATGAAAATGGGTACCTACACACACTGTAGAGATTTATAAATAATTGCAAAGGAAACTTTCGTTTTCTTCAGAATAAGGTAAGAAAACAGAAGCAAAGGGCTGACTTTAGTCATCTATAGGTACACCGTGCACATACAGGGTGTAAACGGACCCTTTACGAAGCCGTCAACCAAGCATTCTGTACATCAAACTAAGTAACTCTACGCAATTTTTTTTGCTGGGAAACGACTTTTTTTTTGGGGTGAAGAATCACGTTTAACTTAGTGCTGATGGATGGATTGAATAGTACGGGGATCGTGGAGGTGTTTAAAGTAAAAAATATACATTAAAAACATGTATTTAAAAAAAAACTTGTGAAAAAGTTGGAACTTTGACCCCCAATATCTCCGTAACTAGAAGGTTCCCAGGTATGGTCTAGAACAAAAAAAAAATTGCAATGACGGGGAGAACAAGTGCTTTTCGGCTTTGTTAAGGATCTTTTTACATCCTATGCAGTAACATTGTGTCAGTTTTTCTGAACTCCTAACCTAATATACTACTAAGGTAACTCATACAATTAAATAAATACTAAATGCTAAAGTCGATCAATATTACATTAATAAATATTGTGAAATATCAAACAAAAACACGTGGTTTCATAGTTTTATTCCATAGGCTATTTAATTTTGATAAGTAGATATTTCCTGTTACATTAACAGTTTTTATAGCAAGTCATGTATTCGAAGCAATATTTTTTGCGAGCTCAGAAAAAAACTACTGGGTCTGTAGATACTGACCTAGACAATTATTTACCTACATTGAGTAGCTTCAAAACAATATGCGTATAACGTGTGATTTGATATGTGCGGATTTAGATATTATTGTATGTTTTGTATCGCACGTGTGTTAAATTATCGAATTTCAATAGATTACAATGTTTAGTCTAGATAAAAATCTAGAAAAATAATTCTTCGTCATCCATAAATTTCATCATCATCATCAGCCTATAGCAGTCCACTGTTGGACATAGGCTTCATCAATCGCACGCCACTCAACTCGATTCTCAGCAACTCTCATCCAGTTGCTACCAGCCACCCTGCAAAGATCGTCACTCTTTACGTTTGCCGATTTGCTGTCTCCACTTAAGAACACGTCTACCCCAACGGTCTTCGGTTCTACGGCTAATATGACCGGCCCAGTGCCACTTCAGCTTACTTATTCTGTGAGCTATGTCAGCAACTCTGGTTCTCTCTCGAATCACCTCGTTTCGGATGCGATCCCTCCGAGAGACTCCAAGCATAGCGCGTACCATAGCTCGCTGAGCGACCTTGAATTATGAACCAACCATACCGTGAGTGTCCCCGTTTCGGCCCCGTAAGTCATAACAGGCAGGACGCACTGGTTGAAGACTTTAGTCCATAGATTTGTATATTGGTAATTTCGTTATGTTAAATAACGCCTTTTTTAATTCGCTTTATTAAGTAAACCTCTAATTTTATAATTACTGCCGTAAATATACAGAAACACTTTATAGCTTGTCTGATGAAGAGAAACAAATTAAAAGACGCATTTCTTTGCTAGAATCAATGGAAAATGAAATATTATTCATCAGCATAGCTATTAACAAACGCTTCGATTCGGAAAGTCGTATGTCTATCTCGCCCGCTTTCGTAATGCCAAAAAAGATAGACATATGACTTGTCGAATCGAATCGAAGCGTTTGTGAATAGCTATGCAGATCTTGAGTAAATAGTTTAGCTTGGATTAAATATTGCTTTTTTCGTCCCTTTTAAATCATTCACATCATCATCAATATTAAACCTATTGTTAGAGGGTTGAGTTGGTAATAGTTTATCTATATTCTATTTGTTGTTACCAAGTGGAATGGTGTTGTTAAAACTCTTTTGAAGCGCTCACTGTTTGTTTTCCATTTGTTTTCCTTTTAGTCATGGTTGGTAGGACTAAGAACTGTAACTGTGTCTGGTATTTGTTCGGTCTTCATTTGTGTCATGTAATTTATTAGAATACATTTTATTTGAGAAAATAAGTATTTACAAAATTTCCTTTTCAAAAGTAATATTTGGTTTAAGAGAGACAAAATTAAAAAAATCTCATTATTGAAAACATCTGCTTGCAGTGAAAAGTATTTTCACCTTTCCAGGATTGTCCTCTTAGGTGTGTACGTTTTTTGGAAGTTTTAGATCCGTCTAGACCATGTCTTTTCTCAACTATGTTGGCCGGCCGGCAGGTCGGCTTCCACTCTAACCGTGGCAGCTGAATATCAGGACATAATTAATTAAGTAGCCAGGTCTTCCAGATCATAACATTTAAAAAAAACATTAAAAAACCTTAAGTACAAAAAACCTGCCTGATTTTTTCCTAATGAACGTACACCCATGTACTCAAAATAATATTATTCATGAACAAGCGGTCTGCCCACCGTTCGTCACGATTAAGCTCTTCACGCTTGACATCATTGGTTTATCAAAAATAAACGTACCGACCCTACTTACCAGTAAATCGGGTTAAATGATAAATCCCTTTGACTGAACTCCAAACATTTCAAATACATATAATAAATTCAGATTATATTTCTGAAAGATTTAAGCCTCAAAGGTACAACCGCCCGCTTTAATATCGAATTAACCTGACTGGGTACTGGGTTTAAGTTTTCATTAGTAACATAAACGAACATAAATCGGTAGGTTAGGTAAAGCTGGAGAGGTAATAAGTAAGTTAATGTTTTTATATTTCTTTTTTAGAAACTCAGTTACAGGGGAATAAGTACCTTACCTACTTATTTATTATCATTATTAATTAGTTTATTTCAAGATACAATTAGTCCATACAATTACAAATTATACGAATACAGTGAAAAAATGCTATATAATAAAGAATTAAATTAAATTACTACAATTATTATAGATCCTATTGTGTTAATAAAATCTTATGCACTATTTATCAGAGACAGTATATGCTTTACCCGAGGACCCAAAACTTCTTTTTAGCTAGAATAAATTATTAATAACAGTCGTAAAAATTTAGAATCTAAAATATGATTGCAACTTTGTCAAAAATGTTGAGCGCCCCTGCGCTGCGTTATGCTGCCATGGAACTAATAAACAATGAATATGCATATTATAATTATATTTGCTCAAGCAGTGTGAAGGCCACCGCGTCTCACTATTTTATCGATACCGTTGGAAAATTTCATTCAATCGAATATGTTTCGCTTCTGATCAATAATTATTTTCGGTTATTTGAATAACGATGTACTGAACTGAAAATCTTTTCAAATTAATAAAATAATCGTTTTATCATTTCTGTCTGATTTTGGTTTTCCATCTTTCTAAAATCTTTAAAATACAAGGTGTAAAAGGACCCTTTACGAAGCCGTTAACCAAGCATTCTAAACATCAAACTAAGTAACCCTACACAAAAATGTTTGCTGGGAAAGTACTTACTTTTTTTTTTGGGTGAAAAATAACCTTTTACAGTAAAACTCAATGTAACGCCCTCACAATATTGTGCTTATGGATGCATTGAATAGTAAACGGGTCATGGAGGTATTCAAAGTTATAACCTTAAAAAATAGTATTTAAAAAAAAAACTTCTGAAAAAGTTGGAACTTTGACTCCCAATTACTCCGTAACTAGAAGGTATGGTCCCGAACAAAAAAATGATCGCAATAGCGGGGAGAACAAGTGCCTTTCGGCTTCGTTTCGTTAGGGTCTATTTACACCCTTTAACTTTTTCGAAAACTTTTCATTCATATTCAGTGTTCATAACTTGATAGTCCTGATTTCTGTTGCTCTCATGGGATTTTACATCAGAAAATGTATGATGAACTTCCCAAAAACCTTTATCACGTATACCCTTGATGAATTTTCAAAAATCTATCCTTAGTGCTCTTCTTCGTTTTACATAGGTATAACTAATTCTTCAATATTTCTTACTTATAGAACCAGCAGTTAGGAAGTACGATGCCTGTCAATAAATAAACTTTATGACGTTTTTCTACCAACATTTAAAACGAAATGAGGAGCTCGTGAATAAATAATAACAGCCGCGCGAATCGATCTTCAGGTTAAGCCTCGCTTGCCTAGGTTGGTCCGTGGATGGGTGACCACCCATTACATGGCGAATTCCTCCGTGCCTCGGAAAGCACGTTAAGCAGTTGGTCCCGGCTGTAATTTGTAGATCTTACAGCCCCGAAAGTCTGACAACCAGTCTTACCAAGGGATTTCGTATTTTTTTTTTGTTTTTTTTTAAATCATTGCCCCACACTAGGAATTTCTCCTGTATCGTGGGTGCGTTTACAAACATTTAAAGTCACATACACAAACAGCCAGACCCGGAACAACTACCTGTAGGCCGTATAAATATTTGTTCCGTGTGGGAATCGAACCTGCGACACGCAGCGCAGCAGTCAATCGCTCAGCCACTGCGCCAACCGAGCCGTCAAAGTCGTATTACTCAGAATACCCAGTACTAACTGGTAACTAACTGAGGAGGTCAGATAGGCAGTCTCTATGTAAAATACTGGTATTCAACTGCATCCGGTTAGACTGGAAGCCGACCCGATAGTTGGGAAAAGCCTAAAACAGATGATGATTCAAAACGAAATAAGTTCACGCCCGAAGTTCCCTCCAAAGCGTAATCATTGCCCAACATAGGAAGTTGGTCACGCACAATAAACTTCTCGTAGTACTCGTACCAGTAGACACTACTACCAGATTATCACAAGGTCAATTTTACGCTCAACTGACCTTCACTACGGTAGTTTAGTTCCGTCAAGCTCCACAAAGTTTTCGAGAGGGAAAAATGCTTTGTTCGCGCCAAAAGACTTGGTTTTGAACTGATTGGATCTTTTTATTTTAGGGCCTTTAAAAAGGGCTTTTGAGTTCATTGTGACTTCGGAAGCTATAAGGATCTTTTTGTGCTCGAATAACATTGATATCGAGGCGTGATGTTGGTAAACATTTATGCAATTTTTTTGCCAAATGTATTGAAAAAAAAAATGGCTGCGTAAGTTCCGACTTTGACTACGACTCGAAAGTTCTTTGTACAGTCGCCAGCGCATCAAGTTACCAGAAACTGTCAAGTTTTCTCATTCGATTTTGAACTTAACGAACAACAATTTATGGTTTTAAATCATTTGGTGAAATTTGACAGTTTGTGGTAAATTGATGTGCTAGCGACTGTACATCTACAAGGCTTTTGAGCGCGTATTGGAACTTTGGAAGGTGTGCGATTTATTTTTAACAGATTGTCAACCTGTTTATAATCGCCCTTTGCCGGTAGAATGCGTGTAAACGTCACACGAGTGGGAAGTGATAAATAGGGCTCAACCTTAAACTGATTTTTAAATAAAACGAAAATACATCGTGGTTGAAAATAAAATATATTTTCAGGGACGGTAAATATGCGTCGCAGTTTACACGCATGTTTAAAATTTTATTAGGTAGAAAAAACTTGTTTACGGTTAAAAAATCTCAATATTATGCCATAAATGTATAACTAGCTTAGGCTCGCGACTTCGCCCGCGTGGAGTACGGTAATTGACCGCGGACCCACGGAATCGTACTACCGGGATAAAAAGTATCCTATGTTAATACATAGGATACTTTTCCAGGTTATAAACTATCTGTGTGCCAAATTTCATCCGCATCCGGTCAGTAGTTTTTGCATGAAAGAGTAACAAACATACATCCTCACAAACTTTCGCATTTATAATATTAGTAGGATTGCGGTTCAACCATTTTCATAAACAATCTGACGTCGTGTTGTCGTCAAAGGCCACTGCTGTTAATTGACAACTTATTCAGAGAACATGAAAACACCATTAGTGTCTAGTGACATCATTGGGCATGGCCTCCTGACTTCCTTGCTGAACTTTTTGCTCTCAGTTGATACATAATTTATGCAAAATGGAAAATGTGTGAACATAAATGGGAACTAAGTGACATACCCTTAAAGATAATTCACTCTGTTTGAATAACTAGCACTTCGTCCGCAAATATTCTGATAGCTCGGCTAATATGCATGATATAAATATAATTTATAGCCTATAAGCACTCACAAATAATGTAGCTTTCTGCCAGTGAAAGAATTTATAGAATTGGATTATTAGTTCCAGAGATTCCGCTACATACAAACTTACAAATTTTACCTCTCTATAATATTAATATAGAAATACAGTCTGAAATACGAGGAGACTTGCATGGTGAAAACTGTTACCATGAGAAATACCTTCGAAAATATAAGTTATCAAAGGAATAATGCTATTTCAGAGAAAACAATTTTAGTTACACCGGGAATCCAACCCTTATTTTAATGAATAAGAAAAAATCCTTTTTTTATTTAATTAGGTAACCTGGATAACGTCAAAGTACTAAACTAACTTACTTGTAAAATAACATAATTTAGAAAATTCAGAAAATGTTAGAATAAAATGCCAAAATCATTTTGGACTATAAAACAAGGCACAAAAAGTCAAATTCATAAGAAGCAGTAAAAATAACAATACGAAAATGTAAGTAAACAAAACACCATACAAAAACACATGTGAGTCATTCGTTCTTTAATCGTAGTCCAGTGTATTTTGACACGCGTTGAAAAACTATGTGTAAACGCACTCGTGTCTTTTATATTTGGTTATTGGCACTTTTATTGGAAACGTGTTCACGAGGCACCGGTAGTATAGTATTGATAGCGCGGAATATTTCTTTTTTTAATCTTTGTTTCCGTACAGTGATTTTGCTTTAAAAAATTAATAACCTACACAAGGCCAGTTATCTAAGGTTATGGATGTTTTGAATGCTTTTTTTAAATTCAAATCAGTCATTACAGCTTACAGCCAGTGGCCGTATATAATATAATAAGGGACCTCGCGCACTACACGGCCACAACCACGACGTTTGGCCGCAGAAGCGACTTTGGGTCGGAACCAGGAAGAAAATTTGGTCGCACGAACGGGCGTCCGACCAGTTTTGTTCAAGATTGCGGCCGGTCATGCGACAAGTCGTGGTCGTGGCCGCGTAGTGCGCGAGGTCCCTAAGCCTCGCACAAGCTACTCCACAACACCCAGTTTTCGGTATCCAGCCTGCCTCAATTTTCTTCTGGCAGCTAAACATGAATAAGATGGCGGAAGGAACTGGACAAAAACCATCGATCAGTGAACCACAGTAACCGTAGATCGAAAGGATTGGAAGCCTCAGTAGGGTTTGAAATTATTCGTCAATAAACGTGTTTTTCACAATCTCTTTATCCACCTCTTCCTTCTATTCATCATCATCATATCAGCCCGGAATCACCCACTGCTGGGTACAGGCCTCACCTTTTTCTGCCACACTTCTTGGTTCTGTGCGTCCCTCATCCAGCTGTTTTCCGCGACTTTGACGATATCGTCAACCCAACGAGCTTTAGAACAGCCCTGGTTTCTTAGGCTTAACCTTGGCCACCAGACGGTCCAAGCCTTGCTCCATCGGCCATCTCCGCGTGGCCCCAGATCCACTGATCTTACTACCTACTTATCCCGATCTCCGTAAAAAATCACTGAAGTCTGAATTTAGCTGTCTCCGTCATTCAAACTAAGACAAAATCCGAGATAACCCCGCTACTCGCCATCACAAGGACCTAAGTCTTACCTCATCTGATTTGGTGCCATTAAGGAGGAAAGCTCTTCGATTCCCTGTTTACAATATAACCGGTCGGACAGGTAATTCAGCCTCACTGCTATCTGAATGTCAATCGTCTTTACGAATCTCAATTTCCTTAAAGTTAAACCCTTCTCTGGCATGAATTACAAAAGTATATCTCCGTTATGTTGAGAGAGTAACTTTTTAACTAGATCCCTGGAGTTTTTGGGATTGTTAATTGCTTTGGTAACAGTTATTAATCTGTTCTGGAAGTATTTCTGATTTAAGTCCTCAGAGATATATTTTTCCATGTTAACTTCTTATTGTGTCTCTTGTCCCCCTTTTTTCTATCAATGGTCGAAATGAGTCTACCTACCAGTTTGACCACCAAGGACTCCTCGTGGATTTCCTACGAATCATCTGGAAGAAGAAAGCGTGTTGTGCCAATCACAAGTAACATGGGCAAATATAGGTACATGATGATGATAAGGTACCTGCTTCGCTTTCCTAGTCATAAGAAAATATGTAACATTTTCAGTAAGAGAACGCAGTTTCATTTTGCTTTGAAAATTCAATGATAGAACTAGACGCAAAGTAATCAAATGCCTACAAATTACAATAAGTACTTGGTTTCCAGCGTAGATTCAGTTTCAATACAAAACGCCCACCTATACGTTATAGCTATTCCTGTAGATACTATCTCCCACGTGGCGACCGGTATCAGTCAGGGTCATGGTGTGACGACTCGTTGCCGGCAGGACGTTGCTCGTATTTGTTTTAACGAGCGGTTACGTGAGCAAGAATCAGGAAGCTATGATCAGGATGTTGCGGTAACAGAGAACATAGACCATATTTTGTTTGGATTTGGTTTATGTTTGAATCTCCTTCTCCAAAAAATTCGTCTCTTTTTACACTAGAATGATGCTTTTCATTACAGGAAGCATCATTCCAGTGTAAAAAGAGACGAAGTTATCCAGCATGGACAGCACCAACACCATATTTTTAAGCATCGAAGCCAAGGACGCTTTCTTCCAAATTTATTTTCACTCATTCCTTTTACGTTCATCAACCCAACATCTACTTTATTTGAAAGATCACTGATTCTGGCAGACTAGTCAGTAGCTTGTCATTTATTCACTGACGGAGGAAATCGCCATCGAGGTAGACCGCGGCAAAGGTGGTGTGACGATCTGATCTGGTTCGCGGTGTGATCATGCTGAGATATCGCACAAGATAGAAAGGTTTGGAGAAAGGGGAAACCTTTGCTCAGCAGTGGGACACATGACAGGCTAGCAAAAAAATTTATAGTGATGTATAATCGAAGCTAAAATAACTATGGTGGACTTGCCATATCAGAGTCACAGAATAGATAATCAAATTGAGTGGTTCATTGGCACAATTTTCAATAATGTTGAAGTTGAAGAGCACTTCGTTTGAAGAGCCCACAGCATGATTGGTTTATTACTTATATAAACAAAACTTGATGATACCGGCTGTTCTGTAGATATTGAGATACAGATACACCCCACTTAGTGAATTACCTAATCTATCTTATTAAATAGTAAAGTAATCTATTGATTTAGACTAGCGAAAATATGTAGAACCTAGACCTTACCATGCAGTTGGTAAATCTTTCCAGACGTTTACTGATCAGAATCGATAATTCTTTCATTTCTCATGTTGTCCGAATTTATTCGAGACAGGGTGAAATGACCTAGACGAGGGACGCACGGAAACGGAAAGTGTGGCAGAAGAAAGAGGAGACCTATTCGGCTAGCAGTGGGTGATTTCGGGCTAGAATGACGAAAGAGTGGAAACAGGAATGCTTGCTTATCGTGCAAAGAACGTACTTATTTATAGTTATGTTATGTACTATGTCATAGTACTTTAAGTGTATAGTACGTAAATACAAGTTTTTATTGTTAAAACTTTCCTTGAAATTCCTCCTTGACCTCTGTACTATTCAATTCATCCATCAACATAGTATTTTGACTGCGTTACAATGAGACCTACCGTAAACCGTGATTTTTCATTCCAAAAATAAAAGTCGTATCCCAGAATTTTTTGCGTAGAGTTACTTAGTTTAATTTACAGAATGCTTGGTTGACGACTTCATGAAGGCTCAGTTTACATCTCGTATGTATAGCTTTTGATATCCACGGAAAGAGCCAGACTAATTCCTATTCAGCAACCACATTCTAATTTTCATACAAAACTAATTGACCATAAAATGTTCAACAAAACATTAATGCCAGTAAATAAGCAAAGCACTTGACTACATAAATAGATGCACTGGATCTCAACTTACACGTGCCTGCTTGTACAAGGTTGAAAAGTAATATGAGAATTGTTTTTCACAAAGATTATTATGTTGGACACACTACAGTATCCATTGCTTTGTCGGTGCCTACTGTGGCTACAAGGACATTTTGACGCATAAAAAATTTTCTACGATTTACAAATAAGATGGCCACAGGTCGAAAGAATATGCAGCACTAAATCAGTCTTTTCGCGGTTATTTTCATTTCTAATTTTGCATCACTGTCAAAACCATTGTGAACTTTATTGCCTTATTGTTTTTTAGTTGCTACTGTCTAAGGTAAACCTCTAAAAAGGTTTTTGTGTCGTTCTTATTCGACCGTCAATGGATGGGGTAGTGTGGCCAATGGCCAATATTGGCCACGTTATGTGCAGGAGTGGAATTTGGTGTCGGTTTCCCTTCCGAGTAAGTGTGGTGTGATCAACAGCTGTTCCGTTTCAGGTGGTCTGTTTTGATTTTAACATAACATTCATTTACTTTCTGGCAACTTTGGCCCTTAGATACCTTACAGACAAAGAGATTGAAAACCAAAGAGATTTAAAAGACTTTTAGAGCGGACATTGGGAATATTTTCATAAGAAAATTTTGATCCCGAAAATTTTAGATATTGTCACACGAGTGCTACCTGACAAGCGGGCGTGCGTGTGACACTAGCTAGACAGAACAATTTGTTACTAAGTAGTTACAAGTATTGTATTACGATTTTCTTCGTCTTGTCCCGTCTATAGCTCGTAAATATTTGAATGTCTTTGCTTGCAGACTAATATACATAATATGATAAACAATCACCACCATTTAAATCTATGTTAGTAAGTAACACTTCACTTGCATGTGGCATGTGGTACTTTCCCGTGGAAGCGACGGAACAAAAGTCCTCTTCCAAGACGAGGTGCAGATGACACGATTTTATAATTCAGTAAACTTTGGTGAAAGATAAGTTCGTGTTCTGGGTTTCAATATTTCGTTTTTACTCTCTTTACCCACTCAATGAGTTTTTAACCGACGAAAAAACGAAAAGGATCTCAGTTCGACCCGCACTATGTTTTTTTGTTCACTAAACATGAAATAAAAAGAATATATTTCTATGAAAAATATGTTTAATAAGCACCGATATTTACACACAAATTATTTAGTTAAACAAAACACAAGCAGTCTGAGGTTTAAATCAATTTAAAATATTTACCGATCTTAAAAAATATTCGTCGTGCATATCGTAATTCTACCGCTTTACACGTAACAGCATAAAATATCAATTAAAGGCAATCAGCCTTTAATATAAATTAAAGGCTGATTGCCTTTAATTTTCCCACTGCTGGAAGTCTGGGACACAGGGTTCCTCCCCGTGTGAGGGTGTGGGCGGTTTTCCACCACGGGCCCAGTGCGGGTTGATGGACGTCACAATAAATGTCTGAGAATGTTTGGTACTCGGACGTGCGGATTTCCTCACGATGTTTTCCTTCACTGTTTTTGAGAGCAGTCTATAATTTACATAAAATAAAGTGCCTGTTTCAAACTCAAAGCATTTATTTCAATTAGACCATTACAGGCACTTTTGAAGGTCAAAAACAAAAGGATGAAATTTCAGTACCAGTCACAAGGACATAATAACTTTTGAAAGTACTGTAGTTGCCCATTCCAAAGCGTAGATCTCTATGGAGAAGAATGGGCAAGAAAATTCATGGACACCCTTTTGGTTGCAATCCTATAATCTTCATCTTGTATGCCGAAGTTTCCACTGGGCTACCAGTGCACTGCTCTTTACCTATGCGGGGTGGAAGGGACACCGACGCGAAAACGGTTATCACGTATTCAGTACATCATTCTAAGCCCCCCCCCCCCCCACATAGAAATTTTTAATAATAAAAGAAACAGCTGTTCCATACATTTTGACCGTGTAGGTATTGCACTTTTGTAGGAAACATCATATTTTTTTTATAACCGATGAAAAATTTCTATGTGGGTGGGGGGGGGCTCAGAATGATATATTTGACACGTGGTAACCGTTTTCGTGTCGGTGTCCCTTCCACTCCGTATAACAACCAAGTTTCTAGCCAAGCACTAGTACCTAACTAGCAATATAAATATGTATAGACTGGGATATAAATACTAATGATAACAATACGATAATAAACAAATATAGCCGTTAATTGCATTCGGCGCACGCGCACTGTTATGGCGAGCTGAGTGCTCCACGTGTATGTGGTGTGGTGCAAGGTATGAGCGGCAGCGGGTAGCAGTAAGAGAAAGTGTTCTGAGATCGTGTATCTTGAGACTACCGAGGTATAACTAAACAGCGCTTAGTTAAGTGATAAATGAGAACTTCTATTCATGGAAGAACTTGTTTTTAGGCTCATCCAACAAGCCTTTCTCCCAAGAGAACATTTCTCAGTCGGGAGCTGCTAAACTAATTGTAAGATCAAGAACTGAAAATAAAAATTATGTTAAGTTGAATCAATACAAATTACCCAGTCTAAATAACTGTTACTGTTAGCCGGCATAATCCCAGCTGTATTCTGCCGCTCCAGGACCAATGTGACGACGACACGGTAATCTTAACTAAACAACAAATTCAGGCAGAAAATTATTCTTCAGAAATTCTTTCAGCTTCCATAGGCGCTAGCGACTTTCGATTAGACCACACGCAATCAGTATGCCATGGGAATTAGAATATCTGTCTCATATTTGGATGAGGTCATCCTGCTACTGCTTGGAGCTCGTGTTCGTCGCAAGGCAGACAAACAACTTCGGACTTCAGTTTAGTTTAATCAATAGTTCTCGGAAAATATCGAGCAGTTCACTATAACTTGAAATTTCAATTCGAAATTGAAGATAAGATTACATTACGTACATAGGTAATCCCTATACCTATTTAAAGAGACAGTGCTAGGTGTAAATGTAACTGGCAGACTATTTGACAATTAAATTGAAATAAATGCTTGTCTTCTTTAGTAAAGAAGAGAGAGAAGAGAAGTGAGATTTTTTAGGGGTTGATACTGGGATGCGTTCTAGTTTTTGTATTTTTGAAATCAGGGATTGGGCACGCGAACAGGTGATGGACCATACCCTCAAGTCTATTGCTTAATTTGAACTAAAAATTCAAAAAATTAAAAGTTATTGTAATTATTCGAACTTGGTAACCTTACTGATGACTCATCATCTGCCTCGCCTTTCCCCTAACTATGTTGGGGTCGGCCTCCAGTCTAACCGGATGCAGCTGAATACCAGTATTTTACATGGAGCGACTGTCTATTTGACCTCCAAAACCCAGTAACTAGCTGGCAATACGATATCCCTTGGTAAGACTGGTTGTCAGACTTTCGGGCCACTGACACTAAACCTGTAACGACTGCCAAATATCTACAAATGACAGTAGGGACCAACGGGTTAATGGGCTTTCCGAGGCACCGAGAATACTGGGTATAATAACAATGATCACCCATCCATGGACTGTCCTCGGCAAGCACTGTTTTAACCTTGAAGATCAATCCGTACGGCTGTTTTTATTTAGCCACGAACTCCTTTACATACAAGGTGTAAACAGACTCTTCACGCAGCCGTCAACTAAGCATTCAGTACATCAAACTAAGTAACGAAAACGGGTCATCGAGTTAATTAAAGTAAAATTAAAAACGTTAAAAGTATTTTAAAAAAAATTGGGAAAAAATTGGAACTTTGACCTCCAATATCTCCGTAACTAGAAGGTTCCCAGGTATGGTTCAGAACAGAAAAATGATCGCAATTACGGGGAAAACAAGTGCCTTTCGGCTTCATTAAGGGTCTTTTTACACCCTTTACGACGGAACATCTAGTTAGATGTTCCGTCTAATTAATACAATAATAAATGACTGACTGACCACTGAGCCCTAACAATAAACTGATTGACGAAATGAATGGCCTCACTTTACATTTGGATATGTCGGGCAGGTCATCCTATTGTATGATAACTCGTCTATTATTGAAGTTGAATTCATAGGTCAGTGGAGTCAAGGTCTTTACTTACAGAATCTAGGTAATCATCGTTATTTTATATTTCACTAGCTGTTCCCCGCGACTTTCGTCCGCGTAGAATTATTAAAAATACAATTTTTCCCGTTTTTGCAACATTTTTCATTACTGCTCCGCTCCTATTGGTTGTAGCGTGATGTTATAGCCTTATTATGCCTATAGTCTTCCTCGCTAAATGGGCTATCCAACACGAAAATAATTTTTCAATTCGAACCAGTAGTTCCCAAGTTTAGCGCGTTCAACCAAACAAACAAACTCTTCACCTTTATATATTATTTTAGAGTATAGACTAGCGGCTCGTCCCGGCTTCGCACGGGTGGACATTTATTTTCCCCTAACAAATAAAAATACAAAACAAATATATTTATTACTAGAAAAAAAATTATGTTACTCAGGGATAATGTAGCTTCCTAACAGTGAAAAATTTTTTGAAATTGGCAAAGTAGTTTTTGAGTTTATTCATTACAAATTTGTATATTTTTTGTGTGTGTATGACACACACACAAAAATACAATTATTTCCTCTTTATAATATTTGTGTAAATTAGTGTAGATTTAGGCAAATAAGGAAAATGTATTGTGTTATCAAACATATTTTAATGAATTTAAATAAAGGAATATCCCGGAATAATAAAATGCGTCTTTTCGGTACCAAATGTCCTGGAACAAAACAAAATATTGGGCAAAGTTCAGGACTCCAATCTTATTGCTTAACCACGATTATTATCACAACCTTAAAGGTAAAGGTTTTGAAAGAAAAGCATAAACTATTGTTTCATATTTATGTTAGAACAATTACGCCGTACCTACTCAGTAATTGCAGACACTTGAATCACGGCTCTCTGACTGTAGATACTCGTACTTTTTTTTTCGGATAGGAAATCATCAAATGACCTCCCCCCCCCCCGCTCCTGGCGGAGTGGAAGGGAGTGTCAGACTTTTACTTACTAAAACCCATCCATTTTCCTCCTTTGCCCTTTTTGTTCTAGGGCCGCGGTATCTCTTTGTATCTCACACAACATAGTTCTCTCTCTCCTCTCCTGGGCCCAGGGGTGATAAAAACCAACTTCAGGCATTACCAAGTTTCGGACTTGAGCTTACGTGGAAGTCAGGGGTATATACTAGCCAGCAGAATCAAATAAGTTATAGGTTAAATCCCTTGAGACAGGCCCAATGGATCTGCCAGTGCGAATTGACTTTTCATGTTTTTCCGGTAACACACGCGCCGAGAAAGTAACCCAATATTTGAGTAAGACAAATAAGGGAAATAAATGTTTTTTTTTTCGTAAAAAATATATTGTTTGCTATATAAAGGGAAGGGGTAGGGAGGGGAGGGGAGGGTGGAAGGGACACCGACGCAAAAACGGTTACCACGTTTTCAGCATCATTCTGCCCCACATTGAAATTTTTCCTGTGTTGTTGAGGAGCTCGTGGCTAAATAATAACAGCCGCTCGGGTCGATCATTAGGTTAAGCCGTGCTTGCCTAGGTTGGTCTGTGGATAGGTGACCACCTATTACAGACCGAGTTTCCTCCGTGCCTCGGAAAGCACGTTAAGCCGTTGGTCCCGGGTGTCATTTGTAGATCTCTGACAGTCGTTAGGTAGTCAGTGGCCCAAAAAGTCTGACAATCAGTCTTACCAAGGGGTATCGTATTATCCAGTACTAACTTGGTTGTGGAGGTCAGATAGGCAGTCGCTCCATGTAAAATACTGATATTCTGCTGCATCCGGTTAGACTGGAAGCCGACCCCAATATAGTTGGGAAAAGGCTAGGCAGATGATGATGAAAGATTTCTATGTAGGCACTGGGGGGGCTCAGAATGATCTAGGTACTGAGTACGTGGTAACTGTTTTCGCGTCGGTGTCCCTTCCATTCCTTATTGTATGTTTTAAGAATGCAATATTTATTGTTCACTAATCACTTCAATATGGAAACTGTTTTATATACATAAGTTTTGGCCATCTTCCCGAAACTACATAGTTGCCATTTGCTTTTAATTCCTTTGTAGTCTTGCTACATGCTTGTTAACTCGTAGCTATAATTGTTTCCATATTATTGTTGTTGCGGTTTTGGTACTGATTCATGCCGGGGAAATTAATGTTCTCACTTATACTATACTGAATCATTGTTGCACTTTGATCAAGAATTTTGCACAGTAATTTCCTTTGACGAAGATTTTGAAGATTTTATTTACGATCTATGTTTAATTTGATTGAGGCTATTCGCTTTCCGACTTTCGCTTCAGATACTAGACATAACATAACATCCCGCCTGTAATCTCCGAAGGGTTAGGCAGAGGTGTACCTAATAGTCCCTACACCCACATTTCGCCAGTTATGTTAAAGTCCCATGTAATAGGAAGCGAGCCTATTGCCATCAACTGGACCCAAATCCTGACTCCGTGGCTGCTACAGAGAAATTCCTGATGAAAAACCCAATTACAATTGCCTGACCCGGAAATCGAACCCAGGACCTCATGCTCAGCAGGCGCGATTGCGACCACTACACCAACGAGGCAGCTTCAGATCCTAGATTGCCGTTCAAACAAACTGTTCCTCCAGTCAATACTTACCTACTTACTGAAACTTAAGTACCTAAACGAAAATGGCAGTGGCGTAGGTTCCATACAACTCGATTCCTACCGGCTTCCCTTTGAAAAATGGCACAGTCAGTATTCTATAGACAAATAAAATAATCACATTAAAGATATGTACTCCGGCTTACCTCTTACAAAAATTGACCCTTCGCTGCTGGCAGGTAAACACAGACCTCATAAAACCAGAGACTAAAAGCACAGACAATATTGTTTATGCTAAGAGTGTACCGCATACGATTGTGGGGCGGGACCTGAGACTGATTCGATAGCTCTAAGTGATTGATTCCCTTCAATCACTTAGTTTGACTTAACATTTGGCCTTCGAGGACCTGTGTGTCTTGGGCCATTGGGAATACTAAAGTAGTAGGTGGACAAACGTGGTCGTATTTCAGACATTCTGCATAAATAAGTAATTGGATAAGGTGGGGGTGGTTTTTTCAAAGTTTTTCTTCTAACGCTAGTTTTCTGGCTCTCCGCCTTATCGACCCGCCCCTGCTTCGCGTAGTTTTAACTTGACAGCATATTGAAGATTCTGACATTTTAGATACCTAGTAAAAATCGCATCAATTTTTTTTTATCGTAGTATACAGGGTGTAACAAGACCCTAAACGAAGCCGTCAACCAAGCATTCTGTACATGAAACTAAGTAACTTTGTGCAAAAATTATTCCTGGGAAACGACTTTTTTTTTTGCGGTGAAAAATCACGTTTTACGGTAGGACTCCATGTAACCCACTCAAAACATTGTGCTGATGGATGGATTGAATAGTACAGGGTCGTGGAGGTGTTTAAAGTAAAAATCTTACATTAAAAACAGGTATTTAGAAGAAAAAAAACTTATGAAAAAGTTGGAACTTTGACCCCCAAATTGCTGGTGGAACTAGTGAGAATGATCCCAATATCTCCGTGGTATAGAACAAAAAAAAATATCACAATGACGGGGAGAACAATTGCCTTTCGGCTTCGTTAAGAGTCTTGTTACAGCCTTTACGTAGAAAAACAACGCGATCTCACAGACAAACACGCGAGAAGCGTCAGATGAGCGCGTGATTACAAATCCCGTTAATTGATTCTACGTTAAACCGTGAAACAACAAACATATTTTTTCTCTACTCATAAAATGTAGTGTTCTAGCCCATAAACCGTCTTCACGACATCAGTACGTGACTTCCTTTAAATTCAGCACACGATCTACCTACCTGTATACCCGCTAAACGAGAGCGTTTACTAGTATGAAATCCTAAACTGAAATGCACCTATGTATAAGAAATGTATAGCTAGCAACTGCACTCGATCCGTGAAACCGTCGCGGTGCACATGCTAAGTGCATGTTTCATATTATTATGATTAACTGGCCATCAATTAGATTGATACCAGTAGAAACTGCTGGATGTTATGCTGCTGTTGTTATTCGGAGTTGGGGGATATTGGTCTGTTTTCTATTGAGTCAACATCTGACGATAGTTATAGACACCATATGTTTTGAACAATAACCTTTTAAAACAAAGGAGTTTGATCCAAATTTTCCTCTCTTTTCGAATTAATTTAGTAGTCTCCTTTTACGATACTATGACGAAAAATGGAATGGTTTTATAATAGCCATTAATGTAGAAACTAGAAGTTTCCGTGCGTTTAAGCGTTTTTGCCATACCTATTATGGGAATTAAATATAAGCTCAGAACTTAGGACCCATTGATATTAATGATAATGTTTATCCGTGGTGCTAGTCAACTGGGCTTATCCCTGTTGTGAACGTCCCTATGTGTCCAAGCCTATTGGCCTTGTTTTGTTTGGTTTCTTCTGCTGATACGTAGGGAAGTGGAAATTATGTTTGTCCTACTCCTCCGCTATTCTTTTCTGATTAATTTCGTTGCGGGATCCAAGACAGTTTAATTGTTTCTCTGGGACTTCTTCAAGATTCATTGTCGCGGCGCTTTTCTGGTGGTCGCCACTGTTGATTCTGGCTTTCAGGAGTAGTTTGTGAATTATGTGGCGGGGCTGTCCCAATATAAAAAATAAAATAAAATAAGAAATCCTAGAAGACACATATTTTTTTATACGTGTTTAAAATACTTTTAACCAATCTAGTGAATGATTGAATCCAACCAAAGTTGGTTGGATTCAATCATTCACTAGATTCTTCAGTCAAACCATATCAATTTCACAAAGTAAACAGTCGTACGGTATAACTCACGTTGCGCTGCGCTAGCGCCAACCGGCTGCGTTTGTGCGCGTGCGCTGTTGCCATGCACCATCTAGGACAGACGCTAATCAGGCACATCTGTGAGTCCGCGATCATTTGCTGCGGGATCGTTATCAAGAGACGTCAAAACACATCAAATATGAGAAGCATAAACATTGGTATTAAGGCCAAGACAGATAGCCTACAGCGGAAAGTTTGCGATGCACCTTGAAGTTTTTCGTGTCGCACAATATTAATTTCTGAAACTCGGTTCTTGTAAGCTTTGTTCAAAACGGTACTGACGAATTGCAGTCGCGGCTGTGGACATCGGACACTGGTATACTTCACACTTTACAGAAGTGTCAGTTTCCGTAGCTAGTCCACAAATTTCGGTATAGGTGAAGGTTCCGTCGTGTAAAAGAACGCTGACCGCTCAAGTAAACATTATCTTTTTTTTTAATCCAGCCTATCCCAAATTCTAAGTAGCTAGTAAAGTACCTATAACGATTCTACAATAAAACAATTACACTTATATTATAAAATAATAGCCTAGTACTCTAGGACGCGACTGTACCCGTGCGCTGACACATCCCCTCCAACGCTCTGCTTTCCTTTTATGTGACGGAACCTATACCCACGAAAATATCGCTTCGATATCGACGCAATTATTCTGGTGTTAGAAGATAAAGTGTCTCCGCTACTCGCTTTGCGAAGCGACGACAGTACTCACCTGAAGAAGAAGCAACGCCCGAGGCCGTGATCGGGCCTAAATGCGCGTGCGCCGGTCGAGTGCACAGATGCGCTCTGTTGCTACGCTCGAAGTGGACCGGTTGCACTATTAGTCTCATCACTATGCGGGTTATTATGCTGTTGCTAAGTGCGTGCCTGAACAGACATGATCTACACAGACAGGAGTATGTTGCGTACGTGACCATGTGACAATGCGGTGGTTGTGTTCAAGTATGAATTTATGAAATTGCTTCTATGTTTTATTGATGACTTGGATTATTACTAGCGCTTTCAGGGAACCAGGTCTGCGTTAGTATTTCTCGGGATGTTGGTTTTCTTGTGAGAACTTTCTGTTTGATTATTAAATATTAAGTTCTTAAGAATCGCCTAACAAAGATTGAACAATTAACAACGCAAGTAACTGTAAAAAACTACTATAACTAAGCCTACCTATTATTCTTGCCAATCTGAACCATTAAACCGGCCATCTGAACCAGGTAAACGCTGGTTTTTCGGCAAATAAAGAAGAATATAAGTCAGTATTTTCTGGGACAATTTCCTAAACTCGTAAATCATCAATGATGGCATGCGAGTGTTAGGTACTCTATATAGTTTCTGCCGTAATGGTGGACTGCCAACCACATTGCAGTTCTACCCAAAATAATCAACTCTCTTGCTGTTCTACCCAAAATAATCTCTAAAATTTTGTTCATTGTTAAAATCTTCATTTCTCATTACGAAACATTAACAGCGCTCTGTTTTGTCTCCCGCTTTAAGCCTTAACACGGAGGAAAGTGGAAAATATGTTTTTCTTACTCCTCCGCTGTTCTCTGATTAATTTCGTTGCGGGATCCAAGACAGTTGCATCATTTCTCCGGAACCCATCGAGCTACATTGCCTCGGAACTTTCTGTTGGTCTGTTTACTCTGGCTTTTAGGAGTTGCAGTGTTTCGGATAAGTGTGGCGTGCTTTTTCCAAAAACAAACGATAGCAGTGCACATTTCATCACAACATGCCCCAATTTCTTACCACTCATTGTACTAAAAAGAGTTCTTATTTTTACATCGTGCTTTCAAAAGCGGGTTATACAAACATTAGGTACAACTATTTGTTATAAAAGCGCCTTGGCTGGACCCTCGCCAACTGTAAGGCATGAAACCGGTTATGAAGATTTAGTTATATTGTATAACCGTTATTGAGAAGATACAGAAGAACCAGTCTTATCATGGGGTATCGTATTACCCATAACTGAGTTGTGGACGTCAGATGGGCGGTCACTCCATGTAAAATACTGGTATTCTGCTGCATTAGGTTAGACTGCCGATCCCAACATAGTTGGAAAAAGACTAAGCAGATGATGAAACAGAAAAACCGTTTGCTGTTATCTATGTAAGCTCTAGGAGTCTACGCGGTAAACCGCATTTAGTCTAGCCTAACGGACTCTTACGGGTAGATAATCCATTTTGCTGAGGGCACTGTCCGCATTGGGATCCCATGGATTTCAACAGGATTGAGAGAGATCAAACCTTAAGGTAGATTTAGTCAGATTGGGACTATTTTGACTTTTCCAACATTAATATAGCTGGAAGAATCTCACCTTTCCTAGGCCAGCTGGCGGTCATTGGGTACCGTGCTATCCTCAGCTCCAGACTTGTACTTTAGATTTTTTCTGAACCTTTTGCATGAAGTTTTTCGTGATGCGACTTGCAGAGGGCGATTAATTTATCATTTCATTGTACAAATACCTACGTGTTTGTGTCGTTTAATCAGAATAGATTCTGAAGGCCAAGTTCAAAGTTTCAGTTGATTGTATACAAAAATAGTGGAGGAATATTCCATGATTTATTTGACTACTAAATAAATTGGGACGCCGGCACCGTGTCTCTTCCTGGTTATTCATTATGTTTTGCCGAAGTAATGGCACCCGTATATTATACATACTGAACAAAGGGGCCTTCTAATATACTGCCCTAAAGCTCAAGGTGTTTCTCGCGGGCTGAATTAGGAAACTGCCTATTTCTTTGGTCATGACCAACAAAACGGAAGCCCCGAAGCTTGTAGCCTGGTTAGCACCAGAGTTCAGAACAGATCTAACAATAAGTTTGCCATTAGGAAAGGTCTATTCTGAATTACCGACAGACTTAATAATTATTCAAGTACCATGTGCCCGAAAAAGAAAGGGCTGACCCAATTTTTTGTATTCCATTAGCAAAATTGATTTATGCCTAGCCTATAGTAATTTCATCAGTTGTTTGGTAAAATCATTTCAGCCGATATTAAAGGGTTCTTTGAAGTTCCATTATAAATCTTTGTAGACAGAGCGGTGTACTTCGCAAAGCTCTATTTTTATACCCTGTGGCTTGTTTATTAGGTACCAGCTTTTTCCTACGTTCGCGCGAATGGTAGACGGAAATAATCTCACAGAATCGTAGGAACTGCCAGTCTATCGGGATAAAAAGAATCCTATACCCAGGTCTACCTGATTTGGAATGTCTGTAGATCCTTCAGTTCTCGACACAGTGAAGAAAGACTGAGTAATAAGGTTTTCTCTAATTGTTTCAGATTCTGCCCTACATAGACGGGTTCAACCACGTCTCGAAGATCGCGGCGCTGACAGATGTGGAGATCAGTTTGGTTCGCGCGTGTGTTCAGAATCTAGTCTACTACGGCGTGGTCACGCTCGTGCCCATCTTCCAGTACTGTGCTGTGAGTATCAAACAGTCTATCTACGATATAAACTTCAAGGATCTTCAAGGATCTCAACCAATTAAAGTGATCCTGATATCTGACGGAATGCAGCGCTTATGTTCTTCCATCTCTAAGCATTGATCTATAAAACATACAACTTCTGAAGTCAAATCCTCTGGATCTATCCTTTTTTTTTTGTATTGTACTGTTTTTTAGGGAAATCGGGGGCAAATGTCAGACTTCTACCTACTAAAACCGCACTGTTCTCACTAATACCATGAGTCGGGGGTCCGGGAGATACTCTAGACCTATGACTCGGTGATGCTATTATAAATCTGATCAGGCAGCCCTAACTCAAAAATGTTCAGTGGATCTGACAGAAGCTTGGACTGATCTATATAAATGATTTAGTTGGGCTTTCACTTCATCATATTATTCTTCTCTACCTGTAATTTCCAGGTGTACAGTGCTACCCCTAAGTTAAGGCAGCTGACAAGATGCGTGGGGCTGCAGCGACAGTGTGTGGACTTCTGCGCTAGAACACGTAAGTAACGCAGTTGCATACATTACAATATTGCAAAGACTTTATTTTTCTGCAATTATATCATAAATATTCTTGCGGGTTTTCCAACCATCTGTCATCTTTGTTTTATTGCCAAGGTTTTTCCAGGCGTGTTTATACTATTTTACCCGTAAATAACTATCCTTTGCAATGATTTAATCTCTTAACTAAATATAAATATGGCTTTTTTATAAAAAAATGTCACAAGGGAATCTTCAATTGGTATTACAAGATAGATAGTAGGATGCTTACATGACCACCCATTACCTTCAACCGATCTTCCAGATTAAATCCATCAGTGACAGATCTATAACTTGAGCATCATCACAATATTCACAATCAACCGTCCAAATTCTCGATCCTCAAAATATTTGTTTCTTCTTCTTCAGCCCGCCAACTGCCCAAAGTCAGTGACATATTCCGCATGTACGCGGGCATGTCGTACGGCAGTACCATCAGAGATCTCTGCAGGAGGATGAAGCCTCAGGAGCTAGCTATTAACGAGAGGAAACTGGTGCTGTTTGGAGTACTGGAGGGGCTGATTAGAAGGGTGTATAAGGTGAGCAGGATTTTATAATGATATAGGTAGTCATTTTAGACCTTTTCTGCCGAAGAACTAAATGCAAACACCGTGATATTTGATAGCGGTGCTGCTCAGTTTTTATTCAGGTTTTCAGACACCTGTGGAAAAGCAGACCTGCTCTCTATGAGAGGGAGTGTACAGTGTACTATAATAGGTACACCACGTGAGCCCAGTGGCGGTTGTTGGATTTTACTTTTCTTCGGCGTCAGTGCAGGACTTGTATCTACATTTTTTGCCGAAATACAGTTTTCATCAAAATTGATCAATTAAGTAGCCTGCCATATAGCGGCAAAACATTGAGATTGCTGGTCAGTACGCCAGTAAAATAGACGAATCTAGAACCTTCGACATATGTGTTGGTTGATATTTAAAACAGTTTTTAGGTTCTCCTGTAAAAAGGGTCCTGTACTGACGATCGAGTTTTTGCTGCTGTGAGAAACAAGCAGCCTTAACTTTTTCATAACACAAGAAATCTTTATTTTCCAGTTCCCAATAACGCTACACAACGACGACACAGCCTCAATCATAAGCGACCACAGTCAACCACTCGTGCGCACGTACAACGGTCTGGTATGTCTCGACGAGCTCTGCTGTCAAAGTGGCCTGTCAGCCTTACAGATCGAAGAGCAGCTGGAAAGAGACAGCAACGTCGTGTTCATCGTCAAATGAGCGAGATGGAGCATCTGGTTCGCAAGCTTTTTTTTGTATAGCTGTACAAGGGTTTTTTGGCGCGTGGCTAAAATCGGAACCAACGCCGCCATCTTGTTTTATCTATTTTACAAATGTTGACCAGCCAATGGAGTGCCAACTTTAATGCAATCTAGGGCAAGCAAACTGTTCAGAAACATTAAAATTATGGAGGGTAGTAAGTTATAACGGCAAGCTATGCTTTCGGGCTTGTATCCTGGTAAGGCCACTAATCAGCGCCCTCCTGTCATTGTCATCGGAGCGCCAAAAGATTCTTGCAGCACAATGTCAGTGCTATAGGAAGAATTAAATGGAGATAGATGGTTATATCGGGTCTTGATTTCTTGAAGTAAAAGATGGGTTTTGCATAGGAAGGAAGAAGCTATACCAAGAGTGTTTTTGTGGATAGAAGACACATAAAAACTGGTTTATGGTTGGTTGGTTGGTAAACATTTTCGACTGTTCTAAATCCACTGACCTAATTGTGATCTGTGATTGTGAGTGTGATTGTGAACTGATCTAATTGGAATGTCGTAACGTTAACTGCTTGTCACATATAAAGGGTGTAAAAAGACCCTTAACGAAGCCGAAAGGCACTTGTTCTCCCCGTCATTGCGATGTTTTTTTTTGTTCTGAACCATACCTGGGAACCTTCTAGTTACGGAGATATTGGAGGTCAAAGTTCCAATTTTTTCACAAGTTTTTTTTAAAATACCACTTTTAAAGGTTCCTTTTAACTTTACTTGAATTAACTCCATGGCCCGTTAACTATTCAAAGCATCCATAAGCACTAAGTTTTGAGTGCGTTACATTGAGTTTTACCGTAAAACGTGATTTTTCACCCCATTAAAAAAAGTCGTTTCCCAGCAATTATTTTTGCGTAGGGTGACTTAGTTTGATGTACAGAATGCTAGGTTGACGGCTTCGTGAAGGGTCTGTTTACACCTTGTACAATACCTTGTGACATAGTAGTGGAACCTACCCAAGAACATTGCACAAATACTACGAAAAGGGAGACAGTTTTGGCCGAGATCGATAAACGTTACTTAGCGGATATTTTGGCTTTGACAAGTTCCCGACTCTGCCTTGTACTTGTAATTTGACAATTGTGCGACAGCGACGGAATAACGCTTAACCAAATTTCACGCTAAGTATCGTTTAGAGATCTCGCACTTAGTGCATCTAATATACAGCATACGACTGTTACGTACGAGTGCCAAATAAATGATTTAAAATGTCGCATTTTTGCTTATATTCATAATCAAGAACTGATAACATTCTTTGGAGACAGTTGCCCGTCACGTACTCACGACGACCAACCAAGCTATGGAAACCCAGTATAAACGGATCTGTTACTGTACGGGAAATCTATACAAAGCGAGTCCAAGTTATACTGGAATAGAATAGTTTGGTATGTCGCCGTGTGTATAATATGCGTCTAAAAGTGGTTACCTGTTATTGGCAGAAAAACGAGTGAAAATGAAAGGGTAAAAGAAAAAAATATACAGATGTAAGAATAAGGGTTCAGTGAAAATGGTACGGACAGATTGCGGACACTGAACTTTGCAATCTGTCCGTACAGGTTTCACCGAACCATAAAAGAGGAATATATACTGTAAATAGACTAAGGTCGAGATCTACAAACGTTACTTACCTCGTGCTTTGACTTAAACGTGTCCCCGTCTCTATCTTGCACGTACAGTTTGACAGTTGTGCGACAGTGACAGGAATAACGTTTAGCCAAAATATGTGCTAAGTAACGTTTATAGATCTCAGTGTAAGAGAACAACGAAGTTGTGTTTATAAGGGTATCTCTTTATTACGTAGTACATAGTTATGTCGATGAGGGAATTTTGAAATGTCGTAAAGGGTGGTGAACGTGTTGTTCGATTTTCAACTCTCCGCGCTTAGCTGAAAGTCGAAAATCCATTGACATGCTCAATCCTTGCGGTATTTCACATTTTCACTGTGTTATGGACTTAAGAATGAATATTACTGAAGTACCTACTGTATATTTTGTATTCATATAATGTAAATCTATGTCAATTTTATAATCTTGTACACACTTTATTAAAATTACAAGTAAGACTTAGCTATGTATAATAATTTGTTGTATTTTTGTAAATGTATAATTGTATAATCATGTATAAGATTGATTCTCTCCTTACTAGAACCGAGGTCTGAATGCGCAGAATCGATTCTATTAAGTGATACGTATATTTCTATTAAAAAAATGCAATTTTAATCTTTATAATTACAGAGTTAGGGACTTATATTGTTTGAATAGCCATACATACTCTGTCGTATAAAATACTACCTTTATACCTACTATTTAGAGAGCTAGATTTTCTATTTTTAGATAACAATACAAGGTGAAATTAAATTAACTGGTGAAACTATACAAACGTGATGGAAATCGCCTTCTAATACAAATAAAAGACAAAAACAACATTACGCCTGTATCCCCGAAGGGTTAGGCAGAGGTGTGCCTCAGTACACCCACATTTCGCAAGTTTCTTATAGAAGACGAGCCTATTGCCGGGCACAATTCCAAACTCTCCGTTCTGGCTACCGCTAAGAAATTCGTAATGGAAAAACCCAACCTGGAAATCGAACCCAGGTCACCTCATGTTCAGCAGTAGTTCTTGCGGTCACTAGACCGGTCGTTCACCAAGTACCTACCTATTTGGTGAACGACTGGAACTAGTGTCATTTTATTAAAAAAAGTTTAGAAAACCTTTAGGGCTGATAGTTTCACTAGCGAATTTATGTTCACCCTGTATAACTTCTATACTGAATATTAAATAATACCATTTTACTATACTCTACTTAAAGTTAAGCGTGTGTTTACGCTACCTTACCTTAGTTTTACAAGTTCAAGAACTGCTCAATCTTCTTTAGTTTTTACATATTTTTATAAATAAAGTTTTTAAAAATACTTTACTAAATGTACATATTGACCGGTCAATCCGTAAAGGTGCTAAATATTTTTATTCTTATGTGTAACCTGTATGCAAGTGTAATTCTGTTGTAAAAGAGAAGACCAAAGAAAAAAAATACAGATTAATTTTAAAGTACATTTTTTATTGGCTTGCGCAGACGAGGGACTTTTGTCCGCCGGATAGAAATGATCGTTCATGTTCATTGGTTGTTGTGTTGTTATTTCATCTATTGGTTGACGTCTATTGGTTGTTGTAAATTGTTCGCGGACAAAATTGTCCCTCGTTTGCGCAGGTCTTGTTTTAATAATTCATCAATGCAAATCTATTTCTAAATTCGATAACAAAAAAAGAAAATCAATGTATTAAAATTTAAAGCAAGCTTTGCAAGTCTTGTTGCGTTTAAACTGTCCCAAAACACAATTTGATTAAAAATACAGTATAATTTAAAATTAACACCCACCGATTGTTTTTTGATTTAATTACTGAAATAACACTATGACATCAAACTACAGAGGAATAGGTATGAAGAATATTCAAAACATTTTTTAAAGATTTTTTGGAATTATACATCTTGTGGTGTCTAGTCGAGTTTTATAAAATAATCTGTAAAATTGTATATTTGTTGAATGTATGTTTTATATGTTGTATGTTTTTTTTAATCTATAGACTTGAGCCGGCTATAGTCAGCATTTCCGGTTATTTTTATTATTACCCAAATATTTTCTCGTCAGCTTATTTTTTTTTTTTGTTAATTATTAAGGCGCGTTCAGAGTGTACATTCCCACATTTGTTCCCGTGGTAAGCGACAACGCGCGCGCTTGGCGTGCTATGAGAGTGACAACTTCAAAAAGTTATTTTGTTAAATTGAGAACCTCCTTTAATGAGTTAAAAATAAAAGCCACTTCTGCAACTGTCATGAGTGTGATCTTTAAGGGCTCTAAGGGCAGATTCACCGACCGCACTTAACTTTTACTAAGTAAAATAAGCGTCTTATGCGAATGTGAACATTATTTATATGTTATTAAAGTTTATATTCGTATAAAACGTTTGTTCACATTTGCATATTATATCAAATATACCAATATGCACATTATACGAATGTGTACAAGGGTCATATTCGAATGCTTTATACTTTCTGAACGCGCCAAAACTAGTCAGGATTCTTTTGTGCCTTATTTCTTGTATATTTGAAATTACGTTGTAATCAATGCATAATATAATTATTGGATATTAATAGTTATTTTTAAGAGAATATCACCACGCGCTGTTGTCGTTATATAACTATAGTGGAAATATGAAATAGCTAAAGGGACATGAGCTTGATAAGGGATTTTCAACTTTCTGTAATGAGCAGAACGTTGCAAATCACACCAGTGCACTACTGTCTCTTATGGCATTTCAAATTTACACGGTCGCTCGAGTAATATTTCATTTATGTGTTAAAAAAAATATACTTGTAATTGTATGTCAAACATCTAATAAAATCATTTTCTATTTTTATTTGTTAAAAAGCCTTTTAAACTCCATTAATTGATGATAATTTTATAATTAGCGTTTTGGATACATGTGTAAGTACATAAATGTTAACTTGTATGTTATATGTTATCTACATGTAATACGACTCATTAAAATTGATTATTTTTATAGACTCGTTTTTTATTTATATTACAAACGTGTAAAATCCCTTACAGTTTTGTTTCGATTCCCCCTGCGTTCCTACTCACCTCGTTTGACGGTACAGGGTTGCCAGAAAAGGTTCAAAAGAAAAACACCATCATCAAATACAGTAGTGATTTATTCTTATATAACACATAAGTTACAAAATACATAAACAGTTATATAAGGTAACAAAAAACGTGACTAGCGTTACAGACACGAGCATACGAGTCGATGTGAAGACATTCTGAGACACTGTGGCGTTTCAACTAAACAACACTAAAGCCAAAACATATGGAGAGGCTGGAACAGACGAACCTTAGGCGCGAATTACACAGAAACGGCGTACGGCGAAGGCGCGACGCAGGCATGATGCCGCTTCAAAACGTTTTCATACAAAATGTACGTAGGCGACGTGTCGTGAATTACACTCAAGCGGCGCGGGACAGGCACGCCGTTCTTTCGTTTCCTTATAAATTCCATGCCCGCGCTGCGCCTTACGCCATTTCTGTGTAATTCGCGCCTTAGGCTTGACCTGACCGCACACAATCGAAACCGTATATTTCTTGCAATTTTCTTTACCATATGGCCTTGGGGCCGGAAATTGCGCACACGGTAAAGATGTCAAACAGTTAAAAAATCTACAGCGCAAAAATAAAAAGTCAACTACACAGATGAGGCAACATTTAATCCCGTGTAAAAGTGGTCCAATAGCCAAACTTCAAAGCATTTAGTGCAAGTGAATGAAGCCTTCTAATATACCCTACATAATTATATGAATTATAAGTGGTTCATGATTCTAATGTTATCCCTAGATGATCCTATATAGGGTGACTGGTAATTAGTGACCGATGCTTAAACACGTGATTGTGCTCATGATAACAAACAACTTTCCCGAAGAAACATTTTTTTTTAATACTCATTCACTTTTATCACAATAACACAACAGCAGAGCATCGGCAACAGCAACGGAGCGGGCTTGCGAGCTGCGCGGGTGTTTGCCTACCCACTGTTGCACGGTACGATGGTAATGAGGCAGATCGGCTTCATGCATCTAACAGCTGATAGGTCACAGGCGCGCGCGCGTGAATTTCATACGGCTGTTGTGTTACCGTGATAAAAGTGAATGAGTATTAAAAAAATATATATTTGAGAAAGTTGTTTGTTATCAAGAGTACAATCACGTGTTTAAGTATCGGTCACTAATTACCAGTCACCCTACATATCGGGCTCTGTTGATCGCAATACGGTTTTTTTCACGATTTGCGATAGCCGAAAAGGAACTTACTGTGTCTGGTATTATAACACAATTTAGTATAACCGGAAAACAATTTTTCCTGTCCAGTCAACTTTCTGTCAAGTGTGAATAAAGTTAATGCGAGGATACGAGTTGAATATAGAAAATTTTCTTAATTTCTTTCAACGCCACAGTTTAAAATAGTATTTGAACACTAGATGCCCCATTTTTGATAATCCGGTAAACGAAAATTATAAACAAAAAAAAACCCTCCATAGGATATTTTTTTTAACTATTTATTTATTTTTGAGACCTAAAGATAAAAATAAACTGTAAATAAATGAAAAACTCAGGTTTGATTGAAAATAAACTAGTTATAAATGGGTAAAGCTGACAATGTGCCAACATTGCCTGGACATTAACGAAGTAGACCGTAAAAAATCGGCAAATAATTAAACATGAAATTAAGGCGTTTGAGCACTGCTAACTTTTCTCTTCATCCCTTTAACGTCTCTTAGTTATAATAGACTCCTGCCCGGCCAATCAACAAAGGACATTGCCAACTTTACCCAAAGGATATATTTTGGCACTGCACATAGTGTAGAAAAATTAGAACGCTCCTTTATATTACAATATAATACTCGATTAATGTTCATTATTGTAGAAAATAAACCCTTATGTTATGTTTCGATTGTTATTACGTATTGGACTGTGTGAAAGAGTTTTTATTCCCGATGTCACTATTAGTAACAGAAGACACTTAATTGATTGCTTGAATAAGAGTACGCTGCTGGGTTTTGGACTTTCAGTGCTTGGCCGAGAGTTGAATACCCAACTTCGACTTACGAGCGACCTAGTGTAAATAAAACGGCCATGAGTGTATCATCCAATCACCGAGGCCAACTGTGTATTTCAGAATTGTGTGCATGTACTGTCAGAGATTTTTTTTCTTAGTTGATTGCAACTCTGCGTACATTTGCAGTGTAAATGTGTAAACCACAACATACGGACATATGTTGGTACTCAATCCGTTTCCCCGAATGTACGGATATAAGCTGCCCGGTTTTTTTTTTTAAATGGGACAAGCCTGCCACACTAGTCCCAAACCACTGTAACTCCTGAAAGCCAGAATCAACAGTGGCTACCACCAATGAAGCTCGACGAAATCCTAGAGAAACAATTTAACTGTCTTGGATCCCGCAACGAAATTAATCAGAAAAGAGCGGAGGAGTAGGAAAAGTATAATTTCCACCTCGCTCTATATCAGCAGGAGCTGCCTTACAGTGCTACATGTAAGCAAACATTGTTAGTCGCACGTCATCTCGAATAATAAGAAAAAAAAAATAGATATTTCACACAGTCAAATACCGTGCTTATTATAAAATAATTTGATTTCTATTTCAGATTTAAATAAGTCCAAAAGAACCATTTTGCACATAATTACATTAATCTTACGATCTATATGCTAACTTATAGTATTTCGCTTTATGTTTTATATAATACACACTTCAGGGACGATGTGTTCTGAATTATACCATTTTAATTTTTACGAAAAACAGAAAATTTGAAAAAAAAAGCAGATTTTATTGCAGTTATAAAATTTTTAATTCACAACGCTGTTTGGTCAATAGTTCGTAGTAAACGGAAACGCCCGAAAATAAGCGAATTGGATTTATGTACAAGGAGATGAATTAATATTCTATACAATAATCACTAATCCCCGTTTTAACTAACACTAGATCATCATCTGCCTAGCCTTTTCCCAACTATGTTGGGCTCGGCTTCCAGTCTTACCGAATGCAGCTGAATAACAGTACTTTATATGGAGCGACTGCCTATCTGGTCTCCACAACCCAGTTAGTACTGGGTAATACGATACCCCTTGGAAAGATAGGTTGTCAGACTTTCGGGCCACTGACTACCTGTAACGACTGTCAAAGATCTACAAATGACAGCCGGGACCAACGGCTTAAAGTGCTTTCCGAGGCACGGAGGAAACTCGATATGTCATAAGTGGTCACCCATCCACGGACCGACCTAGGCAATATTGCGCTGGTTGAATAGCATTCATTAAGATATTGCGTAGTGAAAACGGGAATTACAATCTTAAACATAGATATTGCTTACAAAAGTCTATTAATTCTAATAAATCGTAGGCTGATTTGAAAACTACGGAACTATCTTACAGTTTAAAGCTTTGACATAATTCAGAACGCACACGTCATCCGTAATAATTCACTCATAAATAATGAATACATCTAACACTGTGTTTCTATACATATTTATTTAAGGAATGGCCTAATATTTAGGGTAGTGGGTGTACATGACTGGCTGAAAATAATATTTTTTTTTACACATATATATTTTTTAGGCAGTGTATTATACTTATTGCGAGTACATCGAAACAAGATATACTGAAAAATTAAATTATTTTGATTGATAGATATTACATAACATTACGCCTGTATATCTTCAAGGAGTAAGCAGAAGTGTAAATACCTTTTATGGTACCTTCACTCCGCCAGTTATGTTGTTAATTACTGTTAGACACGTCTAAGCGAACTGTTTCGCATTGTAATAAAACTTAATTTCTTTATAATATATTAAAAATATTTTGAGACATTTACAAAAAGCCAAAAACATAGGCAATTAAATCTAGGTGCTTTTGATAACAACTGTGGAATGCGAAACAATTCGCGTAATTGTGTCTAGTCTTTTACTTGACAAAAAAATATTGCGACGAAAAATGATGGCATAATTTTTTTTTGTGTGTAAGTCTGTACACTCTTGAAAATGTCTTGACAGTACTCATATTTTAGCAATGTTCTATTTTTTATATCACCCTATATAAAAATAATAAATAAATTATAATGAGTCACGCCAACACATCAAAATATTACTATAAAAGTTATGCTGCATTTAATGCGCGTACTCGTGCAAATAATAATAGATTTTGTTTCATCGAAATTTGATCAGTTACAGCGTTGTATAGTTTCACCGCTTTTCAAACCGTTCCTTCGCGAACTGCGATGACTACACGCTGCGAGTGTCATCTCCGATTGCGGGTGATGCGGAGTGTTTAAGTTATTAAAATTTGATTTGTAAAGTGGTTTTCACTCATTATTTTAACTCTACGAGTGTTTACTTTCCAAAAATATGATTTGTAAAGTGGTTTGCACTTATTACTTCGACTCGCAGCTCGCAGCGTGACGTCACACGTTATTCGGATTTTGCCGTAGAGGCCGTAGTTTAACGTGTAATATCTGTCATTTTTGAATATAGGAAAATAAAAGATTCTTTTTTCTTGAGTTACCTATTTTTAGACATGCTAATAACAAAAAACATTGGTGTGACTCATTGTAGCTTGGTGGCTAAAAAAAACGTTTTTTTTTAGTTTTCTATAGATTTGAAAAATCAGTCAATTTTATTATGCTTTTCTTGCACAAAAGTGTTGGTCAAAAAGATTGGATACGAAATAAAGTCAAACATTCATTGTTTACCTTAGGAACAAAATAAATACACAAATGTGCACCTTATCCTCTAAATTATAGTGGTCATTTTAGCACTTATATTTAGACGCAGAAATAGCGGCTTGACATTTGTGACGTCATTTGATAGAGGCTATATAAAAAACAAAATGAAATAAACTTTCACCAATTATTATAAACATAACATCACGCACGTATGTGCCGAAGGGTCAAGCTGACAGAGCTGTACCTATGATATTATGGTACACCCATATTTCGCCAGTTATGTTTAAGTCCCATGTAATACGGGACCATTATTATTAAAGAAACTGGTAACACAAAAAAAAGAAAATAGCGGCCATATCAAATGACGTCATCAATGTCAGCCATTGTTATTTCTTTCCATATACAGCCATTCAGTACTCCCAAAAAGAAGGAATAATTTAATAGATAGTTGTTGAAATCATAAATATTTGTATATCTTATACTAAGTCTAGTTATCAAACAAATATTAGGCTTATGACACAGCTAATACGGCCTTTCTACTAGGAATATCTTTTTTAGGACACTATAATTTTGTTGAGTAATGTTTGATTTAGTATTGGTAGCTGCTGCGGGACTGTTCGAAAGAGATACCGTGGCCCTGCACGCTTAGCATGACCACCGTAGAAACGGGTTTTGTCTAAGAAAGAATCGACAAAATGACAGATCAACAAAAGAAATCTGTCATTTTGTCGATTCTTCCGTTGACAAAACCCGTTTCTACGCTGGTCATGCTACGCGTGCTGGAACACAAAGGGCATAGAAGGAACATGGATGGGTTTTAGTCAGTACGAGTCTGACACTCCCTTCCACTCCGCCCAGAGCGGAAGGGGTCATTACATGATATCCAATTCGAAAAAAAAAAAGTATTGGTAGCTGCCCTTATTAACTAATTAGGATAAAAGAGAAATACGTCTGTAAAAAAAACTGATAGGGCTATTAACTTGGACAGGATAAAGCTTAAAATCTGTAGAGTAGACTCGTTGCCGTAAATACATGATCTTGCAGACCTTTTCACTGGTCTCTGTTTTTATTGAAGTAAATTGAGGAAAAGGACCGGATATAGAGGTAGTAAATACCTGGAAAACGTTTAAAGAAATTCCTAACGGGAGTATTCCCAATGACACTGCCCAACCTGGAGTAAAACCCAGGACCTCATGTTAGCAGTCGCGCTAAATATAAAATGTAATAAAAACCTTGCTTAAGGTCGATTAAAATATGATTCCGGCAAATTGCAAGAAATGTAAGAAAATGTATATTTGGCGGGCCTTTGTTTACGCACAATATTGGAATTTCTACTATAAGAAAAACTTGTAGAAAACTTCAAACTTGTGTAATTTCGATTAATTTAGAATTTTCTTTTGCGGAGCCGAATTCATGAGTACAAAATTTTCTAGCTAACCTTCTACCTTCAGAATAGTGAAAATGTTTAAAAAAAAGATGTAGACGCAAAACACACATGTGATGAATTGCTCTAAAACTATGAGCGCAGGCGCGTACTCCTTTTAATCTTCCAAAGTGCTGGCTTAACTAAATTAAACATTACTCAGCAAGTTCATTACAATATTAAAAGTCGAGGAATATTAGTTTATTTTTACATGAGATGCCTGGTCGTCTAACACGACTTGTGGAACATCTTTCAATGAAATTATACCTTGGGAACTTTACAATTTCGGTGCGATCGTCTTGCTGCCTTTTACATCCTTAATATTTTACAAGTTATTGTAAGCTTTGTAATAAATATTGAGACGGTGTAGAATCAGTGTTGACATTAGAAAGCATTTACACTACTATACACCGTGACTTTTTCGACTCAATGTACCCCACATGAAAGAGCTCTAGGCGCGATTTTGTTACCTACCGTAACAAGTACAAAGAAAAATAAATAATACATTAGAATAAAATTATGAAACATCCTGTTAATGATGTTTACGTGTCAAACGGGAGAACATAGCTACCCAGCGCTCGAGTAGAGTAGATCATCGCTCGCAACAGGGTGTTTTAACTACGTCATGCGTCATAATACTGAATAATATTTTTTAAATTATTAAAATCTCATGAATACCAATTTTTTTTATGAATGTGTAGTAGTCATTGGATACATGAAGTGGGCTGCCGTTGTAAGACGACTAAAAAGTCACGGTGAATAGTTCTGTTCAAACTTTGTGAGGGCTCGGAAGTTAGCTGCGAGTCACGGTCTGAGCATTGTACTGTCAGATGCGTCCACTGCTCCTCGCTGATACCTAAAATTGCGTTCAGCGCAGCTTTACGTTAGATGTTCCGACCTATCATGAAGTTTGAACCGTTATACCTGCGCAGACCGTCACTCGCAGCTCACTTCCGAGCCACCATAAAGTTTAAACAGAACTATACATAACCTGCATGGAAAGATGGATAAGTTTTTCAATTTTTGAGAGAGAGAAAATATTATTCAAATGTCAGTCAACGAAAAGAATTTGGGTGTTGTGTAATATAAGGCGGAAAAAAAAAACTAAAAAATATGTGTCATTAAAAAAAATCTTTATAAAAACGACCGCACCATACCATCCAAAAAATAAACAAGAGATTCACAATATATACGCACTATTCGATTTAAGGCAAATGTCTATTTAAGTGTTGAGACTCGCAAGCGCCGCGTTACACTGTATAATACAACTATATACTAGCGTATATTATATTTATATACGGTACACATACGGCGTGCGTTATACTGTATATAATTACATACTATACTTATCGCAGTTAGCCCGAACACATCTCTGAGTGCTCGTCCCATGCTGCCACCTGAAATAGACGAAATGGAAATTAGATTTAAGAGGAATTTATTTTATTTTGCGAAGATTCAGCGCCTCTGCACATACGTTTCGAAGTTACGCCGCGAGAGGGAGCTGAGTGTTTGACACTTGTCCGCCATCTTGAATGTCGCTGGTTCGGTTTTCAGGTCGAAAGTATCATAGTTTTTACATCAGAACATCGGAACCCGGATTTGAATTAGCACTATTAGTAATTTAGAGACGGGACTACTGCAAATTCATATTTGGATTTACCCAAAACATTCTTCTTAGCTAAAATTTGCAAATATTGTGCATTTTTTGGGAAGGTTCCTTTAATTTTAACTGTTAGTAACTGGAAATATACAAAAAAATGTCCTAGAGGTGGTACCAGCAAGAAAGTACCCCTTTTTACTGGCCTACTTTATGTCCCACAGCTGGGGAAAGGCCTCCCCTCTCTCCTTCCATATCTCTCTATCCTGTGCGACCTCTGGCCATGCTAGCCCCGGAAACATGATCAGATCGTCTCTCCACCTTCGCCGCGGTCGATCTCGACGGAGAAAAAGTTTCTAAATTAATTATATTTGGAATGGTTTAGTGTCCCAGCGATTTGAAAATATAGCTATACAGGGTGTAAGAGACAGTCCTCCACAAACTGACAGGGTGCATTCAGCTCCTTATTTTGAATCATACTCCACCGGAATTTTTCTCTGGAACTTTTTTTTTCAGTTTCTATTCCTTTATTTCAATGTAAAATTACGTTCCCTGTACGCAGCACTCTATTTATGTAAATAATACGGCTAAAATAAAAATCCAACAATGGATGTTGAAATAATCTAATGAACGACGCGAGAAATCGGCTGTTCACTTCCTGCCTAGCTAGAGTTCATCGAACTCGTCGTCGCGCTTGCCGTTCGCTACGTGCGTCTTGCCACGGTAACGATAGATTGCGTATGAGGAAATAAAACAAATCAAATTTATTGGATTCCCATAACATTCCTGATATAATTTCTTGTACCGGTCATCTTAGTATGATATACTGAATTCACCCCATCAGTTTGTGGAGGGCTTTCCCTTACACCCTGTATATATAACAAGAGGTTTTGGGTCAATATTCTTTGAGCCTAACATTGGTCCAGTAGGTATCTTGGTCTCTTCTCACACAGTGCTCACCTGACAATCGCGGCTGCAGTACCACTGGTTAGCACAGCCCGCACACACGAACTGCGCATCTCTCCGGCGGCAGCCCTGGCAGAGCGGCGCGTCGTCGTTGTTGTCGGCCTGCTCCGTGCTGCCCTCTGCCGGGGCTTCGCTGCCGCCCTCGTCAATCACGAGCCGGCCCGACCCGGAGCCCGAGGGAGAGCCCGATGCTTCGCCCTCGGAGGCAGGACTTTCTTCGTCGTCCTGGAAAAGGTAGAGGTAGGTTAGGGTGGGTTTTTGTGCAATAATTTTTCGCGCAACTCGTATCGTGGCAACCGAGCGCATTGGGATGGGTTGCCAAAATACGAGTTGCGTCCGAGTAGGTATCCGAGTCCACTCGGTCCGAGCATACTCTGATCCCAACGCGGCTTTAAGAGTGTCGATAGTAATCTAAATTGAATCAGGTTAGAATTTGGCCACGTGTTCGGCACCTTCATATGTTAGCGTCTATGAGTCCATGTAATGTAACGTGCAGACCATAGGGCAGGCAGGATACAATGTAAAGTGTCCCATCGTCGTTCGGAGAAATGGAAGTGGTTTATATGTAAAGAAAAGTTTTTCAGTGAATTTGGCCGCTTGGATTTCTGAATTAGCCATACGAACTTAAATACTACAAAGTCACTCATATTAGGCATCATCTGTCTAGCCTTTTTCCAACTATGTTGGGGTCGGACCAGTTGCCATATGGCAAAAAACAGAACCCTTCGTCCTGTCCGTCCGTATGTGACAGCCCTTTTATTCCGACACTGTTGGCACCACACGGTTGGTGTCTTCTATGAACTGCTACACAAAAATAACGTGAAATTATAAAATGAAAAAAATAGTGGTGGCACTCCATACCAGCAAAGAGTTGAATATTTTTTCTACTTATCTAACTGTGTGGGGTGTCTATTGACAGCTCTTGAAAAATGATATCGAGGTTCCTGAAACCCTTTTTTTCTTAACTTAATGGTTGATCAGATATTCGCTACTCATCATCTGCCTTGCCTTTTTACAACTAAGTTCTGGTCGAACTCTCGATTCAGCTGAACACCAGTATTTTACATGGAGCAACTGCCTATCTGACCTTCACAACCCAGTTAGTACTGGGTAAAACGATACCCCTTGGTAGACTGCCAGGACCAACGGCTTAACTTGCTTTTCGAGGCACGGAGGTAACCCAGTATGCATACCAGCTTCCTCCGTGCATCGCGCAAGCGCGGCTTCAACTGCAGATCGATACGAACGGCTGTTACACGAGCTCCTCCTCCATTATGATACAATTGCAAGGTACTCACAAGTGTTCAAAATGTACATAGGTATTATGTAAAGTAACTTTGCTAAATCTATATCTGATGCAACAAGATCGTTTTTAGATTAAGACAAGACAAAATAATCAGCCAACAAAGGGTTCCGTAACACCAAACAATATTCTTAACGCACATTTATTATATCAATTTACACTCACCAGCAAAACTAAATTTGATTTTCACTGTGTTGTTACTGCTGCAGTTTCACGAAAAAGTCGTATCTCCGAAACGGAATATTAATATTCAGTTTCGGAGATATGACTGTATCATGTCATCTTATTCAAACCATTTTTTGTCGAAGCCAAGTTAGCCCAACTAACCAGATCCCACAATATTTTGTCGAGGTTAACATTTTAAAACACACAACAGCTAAGCACACAAGGATAATACAGAACAGACATAATTAAGAATCAAAATGAAAAAATCAAATACACCATAAAGGGATAAACCTCTGTACAATACTTCAAACAGGCACACAGACCAAAAAAAGAAAACAAATTAATAGTAAGTAATAAAAGTGTCACATTTTACGTGGATGTTTAAGTCTACCACACAGTATATTCTTTTTTACAATAGAATATAATATTAGTTCCATAGATACAAATTATATCTAATACAAAGAAACTGTTGCTCAAAAAGCCGCTCAGCTAAAGTGGGACTGACATGTCTGCCGTATGCCCAACGAGCTGTGGGCCAAAATAACCATGATGTGGAACCCTGACAAAGCCAGAAGGCGACGCGGTAGACCTAGCAGATGGCGGGACGAGTTGGACAAAGCCAAAGACCAGTGGTCCACATTGGCCATGGATCGAAGGATTTGGAAGTCATGGGAAGAGGCCATTGCCCAGCTGTGGGCATGACACAGGCTAACAGTAACAAAGAAACACAATTTGAAAGCCTCGGAGGCGCATTATCGTCGTGATGCAAAAGAGGAAACGCCAATCCCAAAGGAGACCCAAGTTGTTTGAGAAGGGTCCTCCATTTTAGCATCACGTGATCTTGCTTACATCTTCCTTCAACTGTATTTTTACTGCTAACGGGCTCGTATGGACCTCGGTGTCGTTTACAAGCCAACCCCGTGTAAGGAATGTCGATATCAATAAAATATATCACGACAAACGGACATATTTTGTCCTAGGAAACTGAGAGTACGATAATATATGTAATATATCAATATTTATTTTATTTATTTATTTCTTTACAAACTTCATACATTTATAATATTCCTTTAAAAAATTAAAATATATATATATATATATCATTGTCACAACTACTAATAAGAAACTCACCTGCGGGTGATGAAAACGGTCCTTTATCGGCACCACAGAAAAAACATCTTCTTGCCCTTGTTCTATTGTACTTGAGGCCAGCGCATCAGGTTTTCTTCTTCTGTTTTTCTTCTTTTTGGTGAGGGGAGTAACGAAACGTGGAAGTTTTCAAAAAATCGCAGTTGGTTCAAAACATCTGGGATTTTTGAAAATCTCCCCGTTTCAAGCTATCCCATACATTGTTGCCGCCATGATTATGCTGAACCGTGATGTAAAGTGCTTGAACGCCATATGAGCTGCTACAAAATTAGCAACTGATGAGAAGGGAGCTAACGATGTTTCTTAGCAAAAAAAAGCGGCCTAGCGCGAGTCTGACTCGCTGTCCGTAGCACCAAACAATATTCTTAAAGCACATTCATTATGTCAATTTACACTCAACAGCAAAACTAAATTTGAATTTCATTGTGTTGTTACTGCTGCAGTTTCACGAAAAAGTCATATCTTTGAAACAGAATATTAAATCTTATCCAAACCAATTTTTGTTGAAGCCAAGCTACCCAGATCCCACAATATTTCGTCGAGGTTAACATTTTAAAACATTCAGCATTTTAGCATATAAGGATAATACAGAACATACATTGTATAGGGTGGAAGGGACACCGACGCTAAAACGTGATCTTCTTGCCCTTATCCTATTTTGCCTTGAAGTCAACGCAACAGATTTTCTTCTTCAGTTTTTCTTCTTTTTGGTGGGGGGAGTAACGAAATGAGGAAGTTTTCAAAAAATCGCAGTTGGTTCAAAACACCTGTGATTTTTGAAACTTTCCCCGTTTCAAGCTATCCCATACAGCATCGCCGCCATGATTACGCTGAACCGTGATGTAAAGTGCTGGAACGCCATGAAAAAAGTCGTTTCCCAGCAATAATTTTCGCGTAAAGTTACTTAGTTTGATGTACATAATGCTTGGTTGACGGCTTCGTGAAGGGTCCTTTTACACCCTTGGTGGGAGGGACACCGATGCTAAAGCATCACTTCGCCCTTATCCTATTTTACTTGAAGTCAGCGCAACAGGTTTTCTTTTACTTGAGGCAAGCGCAACAGGTTTTCTTTTACTTGAGGCAAGCGCAACAGATTTTCTTTTACTTGAGATCAGCGCAACAGGTGTTCTTCTTCAGTTTTCTTCTTTTTGGTGAGGGGAGTAACGAAACGTGGAAGTTTTCAAAAAATCGCAGTTGGTTCAAAACATCTGGGATTTTTGAAAATCTCCCCGTTTCTAGCTATCCCGTACATAGTTGGCCGCTATGATTACTCTGAACCGTGATGTGAAGTGCTTGAACGCCATGTGAGTTGCTAGAAGATTGGCAACTGATGAGAAGGGGAGCTGACCGGCGTAGTGCAAGTCTGACTCGCACACAAAGGGTTTTTTATTTACGAAATTTATTTACGAACATTCATAATGTCAATTTACACTCAACAGCAAAACTAAACTTGATTTTCATAGTATGTCAATGAAAAACAAAGTTACTGCTGCAATTTCACGAAAAAGTCTCATCTCCGAAACTAAATATAAAATCTTATTCAAACCAATTGTCGTTGAAAGTTCTTATTAACCGACTTCGAAAAGGAGGAGGTTCTATGTGGAAATTGTGGTCCGATTTGGATGATTGCTTCTTTTGTTTGGAAGAGTATTATCTCCCGTGGTCCTGTTTAAGTTTGGTGAAGATCTGATGCTGATCGGATACATTGGAACTCGTCAATAACAGACAGCCAGTCGTAATTACTGTAATCGCATCGATATATATTGTTTACATAATTCTATTACGCCTGTATGCTTTGAAGGGATATAATATCCCCAAATTTCGCCAATTTTGCTTAAGTTCTATTTTATTGGGGATATGCCTATTACTATGACATGTATTGTTAAAAATGCACAGAAAAAAATGGTATAGGATATTACAACTAAAAATGGAAATATAAAAACGTTTTTGCAAAAAATTAAACCAACTTCAATAAAACCCAAAAAGTGAAAAGTAACTCTAGTTTCACATACAAACAAAAGTCACCACTTGTTATCAAAAAAAAAAATAGGAACGTCGTCGCGTCGGGCAAGCAAACACTTGCGAAGAAGTTGGAAAAAGCCTGTGTCTATCACTGTCGATCGCGACGTCTACCTTTGACTTTAAAGCTATTTCTATGCTGCCAGATGGCACGTGGAAGTGATGTGTTATATTGTATTGTTGAATACTTCATATCCGGTGTGCGGTGTAGCAGCCGCGCGGCTCCTGTGCGTTATGTGCAGTGCCGCGCAAAAGGGGGCTGCGCGTAGCCAAATCCGCGCACTTCCACCTCAGCGTAATTTTTTTAGTGAAACTTATTAAAGAACAGGCCACACAGCCAGCTAGCGAGCGAGGCAGCGAGCCGGGCAAAGCGTACTTTCACCTCTTTTCATACTTAGGTTCAAACCGCGAACTACCGAAAGAGGCGAAACGAAGTATGAAAAGAGGCTCGCCCGGCTCGCTCGCTCGCTGACGGTGTGGCCTGCGCTGAAGACGTGGTACATTGAATTAACTTGATCAAAGATCCCTCGAAATCTCGGACAACTATAGAGAAACCAACCTATCCCATACTTGACACTACTACACAATCACACGCACGCTACTAGCATAGCCCTACATTTAATTAACAATAGCAAGTCGAGTCGCACTGAATCAGCAAGCTTGCTATGTGATCATTAAACAGATAACCTTCTATCAACTTAGCTTATCACATCACAGGCCAAATATGTAAGTAATGAAATGATGAGTGCACGGGGCGCGGTCCAGTGCAACCAGCATCAGCACACAGAACACAAGCGGGCGAGGTGGAGCGACATGAGGCCGACACTGCCGCGCCTGTCCGCCGCGCGCTCAACCCTACGTCGCACGCCGTCCTAACACAAGTGAGCTACAGAAGGACCGTTTCATCATAATAGTCAGAGGTTACCCACAAATTATGCACTTCGCCAATTCATTGATCAAAAAAATTTGCATGATTTCTAAATACATACATATATAAGAGCGTTTTCTCGACGTGCAATGACAAAACACTGATCTCAAGATAGTTTTTTAATTGCCGACCTCGACACGGGCGGTGCACGGGGCTACGGACAGAAGCCATTTGTAAAATAAATCAAGAACGGTCCTTCTGCAGCTTGGATGTTTAGGGAAGGCGCGCACGCGTGTTGCCGCCCGCAAGAGCGCATGGCCGCCGCCGCAGTGCGCTTGAGCGACACACCCCGGTCCTACTAGGTGAGTGAGTGCAGTACACAGTGCACTGTATCATAGTTTCTGGGAGTGTATTCTTTGGCAGAATGAATGCAATATTATGCTGGATAGTGTACAAGCTACACCCAGAGTTTAAGGACCTTGTAGAATCTAGAACCCGTGCGTTCAAGCGTTTTTGCCATACCTACTATTCGCAATTTAGGACCCATTAATAATCATAATTTTAATCCATGATCCTAGATTGCGCATATCTACCCCAGGTATGTGCCATAACAGGCGTTGAACAGAGGGGCTCCGGACAGGTCTTTTAAGAGGAAACGGTGCCTCCTCTCATGTGCGGATGGCGACCACCGGATTGGTTTTAGTGAGGTAAAAATCCCACACTCCCCGGTCTTATCCCCAAAGACCGGTCGTTTTTTGAAGGGTTCCCTAAAACAAAAAAAGGTTGAGCATATCTCAGTTGAAAACGTCCCTTTATGCCTATTGGCCTTGTTTTGTTCTGTCTCCTACTTGTTATGATGGAGGGCATTTGACGATATGTTTTTTTTTAATCCTCCGCTATTCTTTTCTGATCATTTTCGTTCGAGGGATCCAAGACAGTTAAATAGTTTCTGCAGGACTTCGTCGAGCTTCATTGTCGCGGCGCTTTTCTGTGTTGTAGTGGTTGATAATTAATAGTGTGACTTCTGAAGTTAAAGTTATTTTTCACTATTTGCAGTTTTTTTGACGTCAGTTTTTTTTTTACGTTCTGCAAATCCAATTTTTTTTTAGAATTATCCTCTTACTTAAAATTAGACACAATTTTTACAGGTTCAGAAGAATATTTCTGATAGAAGAGCTCGTGGCTAAATAATAACAGACGCTTGTGTCGATCTTTAGGTTAAGCCGCGCTTGCCTAGGTTGTTCCGTGGATGGGTGACCACCTGTTACATAAGTACCGAGTATCGTCTGTGCCTCGGAAAGCACGGTAAGCTTTTGGTCCCAGTTATCATTTACAGATCTTTGACAGTGTCATTACAGGTACCTAATCAGTTGCGCTAAAGTCTGTCAACCAGTCTTACCAAGCGGTTTCGTACTACCCAGTACTAACTGAGTTGTGGAGTTCAGATTGAAAATCGCTCCATGCAAAATACTGGTATTCAGCTGAATCCGGTAAAATTGGAAGTCGACCCCAACATAGTTGGGAAACGGCTAGGCAGATAATGAGAAGCAAATATCTGAGCAACCATTAAGTGTAGAAAAAAGTACAATAGGAACCTCGATATCATTTTTCATTACTCTCTAGATTTCAAATGTGTGATGCAAACAGTTTCTGATTAAAATGGCTGTGACATACGGGCGGACAAACAGACGGACACGACGAATGTCTAAGGGTTCCGTCTTTTGCCATTTGGCAACGGATCCCTTAAAAGGTGCCTTCTAAACTAGAGTATAAAGTTGCAGTACGTCTTATTTTACTCCATAAGAGATTTTAATAGCAACAACGCGTTGTAAGCAAATAAAGTGGTTAGTTGAGACAGAAAATGGAACATAAAGAGCGAATAAACACCCTTAATAAGCGATTGCTCTAATAAAGTATGCCCATTTAAGCAATCTCCTCAACAGATGCTCAAAATGAGCATTTCATTATAACATTACTTACTACAAGTAAATTTCCTTCAAGTGGATCGATTTCCGTTAACCCACACTATAATTTACTATCAAACATCCTCAAGGCTATATACAATATACCCTTTACTTAAGTAAAAGTCAGGGTTACTCACCAGCTGCACCACTTCCTCTGGTTTCTCAGGCTGCGGTTCTGGCGGCGGGGTCGGCTGCACCGGCGTGATGGTGATCTCGCCGCAGTTCTAGAAGAACAGCCAAGATGTAGCTTTAGTTCTTTGTAAGGTTAATAGGAGTTACATAGTTATATGTATAGTTTTAAATAAAATATATTAATAATATTGATTTGTGTTTAAAATTTTGCCGTTTTCCAATTTTTAAGTATTGTATGTAGAAGCTTAGGAGCACATAAGTTTTTCTGATTGTAGATTTTGAAATGACAGTTATCCATATTTTTGTATAACGCCAATGATTCAAATTGACATTGTGTAGTTCCTGCTTACCCCCCCCCCCCCCCCCCATGGGAGAGAGGGCATTACTCTAAGTATGTAGTAATTAAGTATTGCCAGTAAAAGAAACAAGTAACTTTTACAAGAACCCAAATGTATTAGAGTGTCGTGCAAATTGTAACCGACAGCATGCTTAGTGATAAAAGATTCCTGGACAGTACAGAAAATTAGACAAAAACACAATAATTACATATACATACTATATGTAATAATATAATTCTATACTTTTATATACCCTGTTAGTAGACCTGTACTGGGGTCGGCTTCCAGTCTAACCAGACGTAGACACAACAGTATTTTACAAGGAGCGACTGTCTGACCTCCACGACCCATTTATTGTATGACCCGATACCCCTTGGCTAGACTACATACCCTGTTAGTAAAAGAAACCCCAATGATAATAAGATTTATAATGACTAATGTGCACCCTAAGCCAATGCATATCATATTGTTTTGGCAGTTCAAAGATACCGAACTGATCTGTTTTGGGCGCAGCCAGTCATGTTAGCCAATCAGATGGCCGCTGCCCGACTGCCTTAGGAACTAAACACATTAATGCAGAATGGCGGGAAAAGATTATATTTCTTTGAAGTCATTTATAACTGGGAACAAGAAGTGGCCGAATATACTCCCCAGCAGCAGCCCTTCGATTGCATAGTTTGTGTATACCGTCTTGTTGATCTCATTCATCTAATGTTCTCCGTGCCATTCTGCACTAGTGAGATTAGTCTCTTAGACAGTCTAAATAACATTTGGTTTTCGAACGTAGCACCAATTAACCAGAGTAAAATATATATTGAGCGCCGTTTTTTTTAAGAACATCAGAATATAATTTGAATTTGTTTTTTTTTGTTATAATCAAAGCCAAAAAGCTAGACCAAAAAGTCTTTAATGTAAATAAATTACATATTATTTAAGTATATAATTTTCTGTTACGATGGGTTATATTTTTGTCTATGTATCTAAATAGATATATGGGTCCAAAATATATATTTGCCTACAGGAGTATAATTATAGTTTTTTTTTTTGTATAAATACTTATTGCTCATTATATTAATGTTTTATTTGATATTATGGTTTATGATTATGAGGTGGCATTTATATTTCAATGAGCATTGCCAGACTCTCAAAAATCAAATCAAATAATTTAATATATTAAAGAATTGGAGCTTTTCTAAAGTGTTAAGAGCAATTTATTTAGTACACAATAAAAGAAATGAGTATTATAATTTCAGGAACTCTAAATAACTCAATTATTCATTAAAAAAAAACTTGATAACACAATGTAACTTGCTCTTAATAATTTAAGAGGTAGTCAAGATTTTGGCACACATTATGACTACACGGGCACACCTTAATGCACAAGGCACAAGATCGTTACATCGATGTACACATTATCTTTTGAAGACCCACGAATTTGGAATTTGGAAAAGTTACCATAGACAAAACAGTCAAATGTAGCCAAAGCCAAATGTGCCAGAACCCCAAAAACCACAGCTCCAATTCTTTAAAAACCATAACATAACTTAAAAACTAAATTTTGAATTTGGAATGATCAAGGCCAATCAGCACACCAATTGTTATAATGTCGTACATTAGTGGTACCTTGGCCTGACCGAAAGTTGGTAACGTTGGCGCACTCTGTTTCCGTTCCGGCGACATGAGGAGTTTAGCCAACGTCGGGGAGTAACTCTGAGACGCAGGTAACGCCTGCTGGAAGGTTGGCAACACTCATTTCAAGCTAGTTTGCAAGCATTATTGCCATATACAAAAAAAAAGAAAATATTAATGGAAGCTGGGATATGAGTATTTCTACAAGCCATAAAAATGATATGTTTGGAAAAAATAGATACCTTTGTGAGAATGCCATGGAGTAAGGAGTTTTGTTGTGTTGATTCCTGGCTTGTGGTGACGGGTAGTAAGGATATTTCGGGGTAAGGCGGTGGTGGAGGCAATCTAGGACTTGGGGAAGCCAGTCTTTCTGCTTGCTTGACTGATATATGAGCCTCCTCATGGTTCCTTTCCGGTCTTCCTCTTCTCTCAGGTCTTATATGGTGTTCTGGTCTATTGGTGATGGTCTCTGGTGGTCTATTCGGTATGAGGCCAGAGTTGGCCTGCTGCATGTTGGCGAATTGGACGAGCACGTCTTTGAAAGAGAGCCCGTTCGGTAGACCACCAGCTTGGATTTGTTGGAGCCGTTCTAGCATCGCCTTTTGATTCTGCAAATGAAGATTAAAAGTATTAAGGCAATTTTATAACGGAGAATTTCAAATTCGGGTAGCCAACAGTCACGCCTTTTGCAACTCAATCGTAGACTGTGATCCTATTAGTTTTACCCGACTGCGACGAAGCCCAAAAAGAGAGTTATGTTTTTATTTAAACTGCGTGATCATCTTGTAACTTTATTTCGAGCTGGGTGCGTGAGCAAGCGTCCAAGAATGCGCTAATTCTTGAAAAACTCAAAAATTTGTCATCATTTAAAGAACGGTCACATTGAGAACAATAGCTTCGCACCGCAGAGGTCAAAATGTTATCTTACTACTATTAAAAGTGCGAAAATTTGGATGGATGGATGTTTTTTACTCTTCACGCCAGAACGGCTGAACGGATCTGGATGAAAATTGGCACAGAGATAAATTATAGTCTTTTTATTTCTCAAACATTCACATCAAAATTCCCACACGAACGAATTCGCGGGAAACAGCTAGTATTGTAGGTAATACATTTTGAAACACAGAACTGCCCAAAACCGTGAAGGAAAACATCGTGAGGAAACCGGCATGTCCTATATCCAAAAATTCAAAGTCATGCGACTTCCACGGCCCGCCCAGCAGCAGGAACATTATAGGCTGATTATGCATGTTATACAAGACTGTACTTATGTATTTCACAATCTAAAGCAACATCAACTAATAACCAATAAGTCTGAATGTTTAAGGTTAACGTCGTGATGTGAACCACCTCTTTATAATCACATAGTACATGGAATACGAATCAATTCAGTTTCAAGACTTACGTTACATGATATGATCGATTCCTATGTCTTAAGAATTCAACGATTCTAAGAAACAGTGGTGTGTAAGACTAGTGACTTCACCCATCAAGAAACTGCAGTAGCCCAATGGCTGGTAGTAAGTCTGACGATCGAGAGGTCTTGAGTTCCTACTTGATAACTGTATGGGCAAAAATTTGTCTACGACTGTCTTTGGTACTTCTAATCGCAAAATACTATGTGCTGCAATTTGGATTTTATGAGAGAAAATTTTCTACGATTTTTGCAATTTGCAGGTCAATGATTGGTTGTATGTTGATTCAAGTATGTTTCGCGACCGTAAAAAATATGGCTTTACCGAATAATGAAATAGTCATTCAATGGAGTTAAATGAACTGACCAGCAAATTGAAAAAAACCTAAGAAAATTCCAGGTGCTTCCATCTTAATCGAATGACGCGTTTAATTTGGTTTTGAGTTGAAAATGAAGACAGCTTCACGCTCCCATTGAAACGGTATTAAACTTGGACTTACTCTAGTTAACTTTCAAACACCTACCATACGAGTAGTTCTTCAATTCGACAATCCTCAGTCATTTTTCCTTTACAGTTCCCTAATTTTGCCCGACGAGCTGTGGGCCAAAATAACCACGATGTGGAGCCCTGACACAGCCAGAAGGCGACGCGGTAGACCTCGCAAGAGATGGCGGGACGAGCTGGACTAAACTAACGACAAGTGGTCCACATTGGCTCTGGATCGAAGAATTTGGAAGTCATGGAGAGGCCTTTGCCCAGCAGTGGGATGACACAGGCTAACAGTAACAGTATCAGAACCCTAATACACTCAAAAGTCGCACCCGAGTACTTTCTACATGACTCATCATCTGCCTAGCCTTTTCCCAACTATATTGGGGTCGGCTTCCAGTCTGACCGGAGCATGGAGCGACTACATGGAGCGACTACATGGAGCGACTGCCTATCTGACCTCCACAACCCATTTAGTATTGGGTAATACGATACCCCTTGTTAAGACTGGTTGTCAGACTTTTTGGGCCACTGACTACCTAACGACTGTCAAAGATCTACAAATGACACCCGGGACCAACGGCTTAACGTGCTTTCCGAGGCACGGTGGAAACTCGGTATGTAATGGGTGGTCACCCATTCACAAACCAACCTAGGCAAGCACGGCTTAACCTAAAGATCGACCCGAGCGGCTGTTATTATTAAGCCACGAGCTCGTCTACGTACTTTCTACATGACTACTACCATTAAAAATATGTCCAATAATTAATATTAATAGCCAGTGACTAGTTGATTGATCGAAGGCCGTTAGAATCCTAGCGCGACAGATATTGGGTCAAGGTAATGCTCTGTCACTCACCTTTAGACATTCGTGTCGTAAAGGTTAATAGATATCTTAGCTTTTTTATGTGCTAGGAAAAGTACTTGGTGTTGGAGTTTATAAAGTATGTTTTCCTTACGTATCGTGTTTGATTCATGAGTCTTCTAGCCCCGAGTTTACATCGAAGTAAGTATATAACTTGTACTCTACATGTCGTGTCAACTAGTTTGGTCGATCGTTTATGACTAGACAATTAGTCGTAGCCCCACGACGTAACAGCAGCGGGGTTGAGCTGTGTCAAAAACTTATTCCATATATGAGAGAATAGAATAAGAACTATTGTCCCAAAAAAAAAAACATGTTTGTCGATTAGACATACAAAATGCACGGCGGCCAATCAAGCTATGCAAAACCAAATTAAGCTAATCTCTCATCGAACGGGAAGCTCATACAGAGCGAAGTCAGGTTATACTGGTTAAGAGGTTGATGTGCCGTCGTGTGTACCAGTCCAACAATAATTTCTGTCCAATAAATATTAGATCGAAGGAAAGTTACAATGTCCACATTTTCATGTTAAATTGCACGCTCGGGCAGCCATAGTAGTCAACTGTTTATTTATTAATAAAGCCTCAAGACTTCATGCAGGCAATGACCGACCCAGCCCTGCAGTCTATGGTACAATGCGCCGCCATTCGCGGAAAACAGTTTGAATTTTTAATGTCTATGGGAAATGTACACCTTTTATTGACTATGGACTACCGGCGTATGGTAGTACTTTGACTCACGAAAAAGTTTTACAAATATTGTAAAAGAGTGACCCTGGAGTTTCTCGCCGGTTCTTCGCCATGGGAAACGATAAATTCGAACCGTGCATCTACTTTATAATATTTCAAAAGCTACAAGGGGCACTACAGAACCTAAATTGCATTCAATTGGAGAGGCCTATGTCCACCAGTGGACTGCTATATAGGGTGACTGGTAATTAGTGGCCGATACTTAAACACGTGATTGTACTCATAGATAACAAACAACTTTCCCAAAGAAACATTTTTTTTATACACACACTTTTATCACAATAACACAACAGCCGTATGAAATTCGCAGGCGCGCGTCTATGACCTATCAGCTGTTAGCCGTTTAAGAAAAATGTTTCTTTTTTTAAAGTAGTTTGTTATCAAGAGTCCAATCACGTGTTTAAGTATCGGTCACTAATTACCAGTCACCCTTATAGGATCATGATGATCACTGTATGACCGAATGTTTTCGCAAAGATGTAGCAATAGCAATGTATGTAGATCGAGCGATCAGCTCAGTTTATCGCAGTCTACTGATGGACGTAACCTCTGCCAAGCTGCATCAAAGTTGATCCCACAATAATAATAACAGATGGAGGTCGAACACTTCGAACTAAGGACCTCTCGCTCGCCAGTCTAATGCTTTAGCCTTTAGACTATTGGCGCTTTAAATAGGAATCATACTTTGTATAATGCAGATTCTGCATTGACACGAAACATAATTTCAAATTATAACCGACTAAAGACTAAAGACGTCATTCATAATCATCATTACGCAATGTTTAAATGCCATAGATTTATTAACTCATCATCATCAGCCTAGCCTTTTCCCAACTATGTTATGGTCGGCTTCCAGTCTAACCGGATGCAGTTGAGTATCAGTATTTTTATTTTACATGGAGCGATTGCCTATCTGACCTCTCCAGAGCCCAGTTGCTGCTTTATTTTAGTGAGCTTACTCCACAAAATCGGTGAACATATAACATCACCCCTCATCAATCCACAATGTACGTCTATCCGCCAGAACATGTGGGCAAGTACTGTTCCATGCCACAGACAGTCATTGACAATTGGGGTCAAGGCACACAATTACAAATTGGATTATTGACTCGCCTGCAAGTTCTAACGATAGTCTATGCTAGGTTCGAGCTATGATGTAGCTAGATAGATTTTTTTTTGCTTGTAATGTCCCGCGTTTCGGTCTAAGGCCAAAGAGAGAGAAGAAATGAGCTTGATCACAAGGTCACAATGCTTGCTTAGTGTGGGTTGGTAATGTCAGACCGAAGTCCAGGGGTTCCTCACGATGTTTCCCTTCATCGTCAGTCAGTAGTGTCAAAGGATGAGTAACTAAAAAAAACCAAATTGACTTTTTCTAAGTCACACGTACTTACACATGACTTAGAAAAAGTCAATTTGGTTGCTGGAACTACGAATTTGCAACTTGGGCATAACACCCGGATCAGATGAAGAACGGACTATCAAAAAATAGATAGGTTTTAGAAAAATAAAGGAAATATGTATGTAATTGGAAGGGTATATCCCTATACATAATATATACAAACGACGAGTAAGGTGTATCTTGTATTGAAATTATGCAAGTTAAATTGAATAAAAAAGGCATTCTTCTTATATGTCGTAAAATAACATGGAAATGAAAATGAATAGACTAGCTTTTAGGAGGGAATGAACTTTTGTATGATTTTTTTTTCCGTTTATTTTTTCGGCAAAAGTCAAAGTTTGAAGGTCCTGAAGTTGTTTGAATGCTTTTGAATGGTTTCTCTTTATGATAAAAACAAAAGGTAGCGGCCGGGAAACTTTTGTTCAAAATTAAGAATCTTCTCTGGGGGGTATCGTACTGTTGGATTCGTTTAACCAAACATTTTGAAGAAAATGAACGAAGAGTGCACAATGATAAGGCTTATGGGGGCATCATATACATATGTAGTTCATGGATGTTGATAAATTGTTATCCTATCTCAATTTACGAATGACTCACTTCCCAAATAGATAAAAATTAAAATCACTCTAAAACACTGCACTAAAAAGAAATAAAATAACAATAAAAAACACTTACCATATCTAGATTATTAAACAGCATATTAAGGTTGTTCAGATTGTTCATACCATCCACTTTCGGAGCTATCGGTCGGGGTGCATTCATCATATTAGGATTTAGAATGGACTTCATCCTGCGACCTCTTCGGGGCGTGACTTCCGGGTTCCTTTGCCTATAATCTGCTATGATCGACTTTACGTCCTTCGTAGGACCTTGTCGACCCATAGGAAGGTAGCTAGAAGGAAGCTGCCCATTCATATCTCTAGGGAACCCAGTCAAGTGACCAGGCATCATCATTTGTTGTGGGAATACTGGTTTAGGCATCGACATGTGTGCTTTGTCGTAAGGCGGGGGTAGACCCGCCATAGGGTTGAAATGCGAAGTGACTGGCATCATAGGCGACTGCATCATTGGGCTGAGGGTTGAGCCAGGTTGTTTGAGCGCTAGCCCTGAGATCTCGTCACTTTTATCTATGGCCAAGTTCTTCGCTTGGTTAAGATAGTCGAATGGATCTCTATCTCGGTCTCCGCCGTTGATTTCCGCGGATTTTTCAAAGGATAACACCTGTTTTCGTCTCAAAAGTCGGAGTAGGATCTCCTCTTTGACTTTTTTCAGGTGTAGTATATTGTTCCATTCGTGTTCTTTCTTTTGAGCGAGTTCTCTTAGCGTTTGTATCTCTGACAGTAGCTGTTCTGTATGCCTCTGTATTTCATCTACGTTGTTTTTCGTTGCTGTTTGTATGTAGTCGTTGATCATCGTGTCGTGTTGGGGAAACGTCTTCTCTACTTCGATACAGAGCTTTTTTAATGGAGATTCTGTGTCAACCTCTTCGCTTGACCGTCTTTTTGTACCTTGCTCCTCCTAGAAAGAGAAGACATGTTAGCGTGTATTTAAGATAGACACCGTAAAAAGATTTGGCAAATCATGATAATGGGGTTGAAAGATTTTATGGGTATTCTTTAGCCAGAAGATTTTTCGATACTGAACCTCATCAACATCATCTGCCTAGTTGGCGCTGACTTCCGTGGCTGCTATTCAGAAACTGCTCGTGATGGAAGGGCCCAATAACACTGTGTCGGATCTGGGAATCTTGGGAAGGACCCTATCTCAAGCGATAGCAGCCAGCCTCAGCTTAGCATGAGGTCCTGACTTCCGATTCCCGGGTCGGGAAGATGTTATTGAGTTTTCCCATCTGGAATTTCTCATAACAGCCACGGAGCCGTATTTGTGCAAGGTTGAATGCAATAGACTGGCCCCCTATTACATGGGACTTTCACATAACTGGCGAAATGTGGGTGTACTATTTATATGATGTTATGATGGTGAAGATATTATTATTACGACGATGACGAAGTTGCGGGCAACATTAAGTACAATAACATAAACAGTCATTAAATACTTTGCACAGTTGTAAATTACGGAGTACTTTCACTTCAAATGGTTTTTACATCGTGCAGATGCGACATTTTGTTCATTGGTGTACTTGATAGCTAGTTTAGTGGCGGGCAAAGACATTCAAATATTTACAAGCGATAGACGGGACAAGACGAAAAAACTCGTAATCCAATACTTGTTACTACTTAGTAACAAATCGTTCTGTCTAGTGCTATACGCCCGTTTGACAGGTGTGTCAAAATCGAAAATGTTTGCGATCAAATTTTTTGAAAATATTCCCAATGTCTGCTCTACAAGTCTTTTAAATTTCTTTACTGGCGGGAGTTTCCAATGTCTGGTAATGAAATTCTCGCTGAATATCATATTTTGATTTTTGTTTTATTCATATCGTTAGTTTAGTTTAGTTAGATATTACAGTAACACAAATAAATGAGAAGTTTATGGAACTTCAACTCTCAGTGCTGTTTCGAGCGGTTAATGCAAACAGTGCAATAATATTTAAGCATTCATTTAGGCATCGCTTAGTATCTTTGACAATCATGGTGATAAGACTCCTTAAATTAGGACTTTGATTTTGAAACTACTAAAATTACATTATAAATCCTATTTTCAGATTTTTTCTTTCCAAATAGCTACAGTGCCATGACCTTAATTTCTGATCTTACTTGACCCTGTCCATTTCAACTCATGAGATCATTGAACACACTACTTCTACGCGCAAAAATAAATAAGTTTATGCAGACATACACACACATACAGACGTATGTATCGAATGCATGGGCGGCACTTCGGCGCAAGAGCATTCACGAGCAAACCACGCCCCTTTTTGATTCGGGGCGCCTTGGGCGCTAGACATATAAATATATTGATGTAACTACAGACGATAAAAAAAATGCTTCAAACACCAAATCCTCTTTATAGGTTCGGTCAAATCGGTAAACAAATTACGAACGCGGCTCCGGGTACACCTCCACACATTACTAAAGCACCTGTCAGTGTCCAGTGTCCGCAAAGTGTCCGCACCGGTTCGACTGATTCATAAATAGGAATCTATTAAACTCTACTCCACTCACACGTCATCATCATCTTCAAAAGACTCCAAATCGTAATCAACGTTGATCTGCAGTCAGTACTGAATAAATTATTACATTGTAATATTACGGAGCTGGCTCAGACGGAGCACAATAACGCCATATTGTTCAATTTTACCAACAGCTTGGGCAACATGACCTTGATTGAGATCAAGTGTCAGGGAAGGTCGTTTTGCAACAAGTTTTTATGCACAAGCGGTTTGGGTCAAACGCCGAGTTAAGTTTTAATGTTATAAATATTTGTGAAGCATGTATCACAAAGGTGGTTTTTTGACTGCCTCGTTGGTCTAGTAGTCGCAAGCACGACTGCTGACAAAGAGGTCCTTGGTTCGGTTCCCGGGTCGGGCAAAGAGTTATTGGGTTTTTCTATCAGGAATTTCTCAGTAGTAGCCACGGAGTCTGGAATTGCGCCCGGTTGATAGAAATAGGCTAGCCCCCTATTACATGGGATTTAAATATAACTGGAAAAATATGGGTGTACTATTAGGTACACGTCTGCCTAACCCTTCGGAGAAGCGTGATGTTATGTATGTATCAAAAGGTGTAGTTATATTTAACCATAAAGTTCGGTACGTACCCCTTCGGGGGTCTGACACATAAACCTCCGCTGGCTTGGTAGATACCCCCGAAGGGGTCTGCGTTTAAGTCATCCGTCATCCTCATTATTTATCTAAATATTTAATATTCTGATTATCAAATACTAGTAGTGTGCGTTAATTAAGAGAGTTGGATAAAAAGTTCATATGACATCGCCATTAAAACTTCAGCATTTAGCGCGCAAGTTTCTTAATTTATCCTTATAAAATCCAAGTGCGTAAATACGGTCATCGCCATTTTGACGGCAGTGCCGGCCGAGGCTAAAAATCATAAAAATTGTGGTTTTTGGACATCCAAGCTCCACTATGTTGAGAATGATTAACTCTTCATTAAATTATGTGACGAATTAATCCATATTTCAATTTAAATAAGCAGTGGTAACGATAAATTTTGATATCTAAAGTCGAAGTTTCGCGCCAATCGTGCGTGTTTACATTTTTATTTTTCACACTACATCACACAGACGCGAACAGATTCGATAACAAATATGACAAATATCATTCCAAATATTATAAACAACATGAAAATGCCCAGATCTTAGCGTAATTTACTAATACGGGACCAATAACTCGTAATATTCATTACCACTCCTCAATTTGTAATCGAAATAGACGGCATTTTTTTTTTTTTAATTGCTGCCTTTTGTGGATGCGATTATTTCAATCGATTCGTTTTTTGTAAATTTCGATCAAATCGAGAAATTAAATTAAGGAATTTAAGAAATCGATAGATGGAAATTAAAATAATTTTGTTTTAAGCTTAAAATACAATAAATAAATACAATAATATTTTTTAAGCTTTATAATGGTAATTTTAATAGTTTTTCGTACATTATAGTTACTAAAACCGAAACAACAAACAGCACAGACTGATCTATGGCTAAATACGCGCCATTTTTTTTCAAATAAAAATTTAAGTAATGAACGCTTTTGCTGTTCAAATTACATTGTATTTTACTAGATAATTTATAGTATTTTTTTATTTAACTTCCCGTGTTAGTAAGTATTGGTCAAATCTTGCAACTGAATTTCAAACCAGTTCCCCTATACTGATTGAGCTGAAATTTTGCACATGCCTTTGGTTCTGGTGACAATACATTTTTATGACAAACATTACTATTAGTCTTGCAGACAGGATCGTCTCCTCGCGACAGAACTCCTCAACGGTTAATAGCGCGGACACGAAACTTTGTATACGCTTTTAATTTTGATAGATATAGATGATTTCTTTCATGACTTCATCCTGCAACCAGGATCGTCTTCTCATGAGGGAACTCCTTAACAGTTAATAGCACGGATACGGAAATTTGTATGCGCGTTCATATTTGACGAATATTCATGATTTCTATAATGACCTCATCCTGCAGCCAAAATCGCCTTCTCACGAGGGAACTCCTCAATGGTTAATAGCCCAGACACGAAACTTTGTATAGATACGTTCAATTTTGATGAATAAACCTAATTTGTATCGTATTTGACCTACAGCTAGGATTGTCTTTTCATGAGGACACTCCTCAACGGTGAATAGCATAATATAGTGATGCGGTATCAGAAATGTACAGAATACGACAAAATTAAAAATTCCGAAATAAGTATTTTTTTTTTAATGACTTCTTAATTTTATTTTTTATTGTTGTTGGTCGGTTGGATATAGAATGCCCAGGATCGTATACGGGGTGTAAACAGACCCTTCACCAAGCCGTCAACCAAGCATTCTGTACATCAAACTAAGTAACTTTACGGAAAAAAATTTGCTGGGAAACGAAATTTTTTTTTGGGGTCAAAAATCACATTTTACGGTAAAACTCAATATAATGCGCTCAAAACTTATTGCTGATGGATGCTTTGAATAGTAAACGGACCATGGAGGTAATTGGAGTAAAGTTAGAACCTTAAAAAGAAGTATTTAAAAAAAAACTTGTGAAAAAATTGGAACTTTGACCCCCAATATCTCCGTAACTAGAAGGTTCCCAGGTATGGTCCAGAACAAAAAAATGATCACAATGACGAGGAGAACAAGTGCCTTTCGGCTTCATTAAGGGTCTTTTTACACCCTTTATATCTTAGGCACAGTAAAAATTTATTTGATTCCCAAGATGAATTTTATTTAGTCTACAAAATTGGGTCTAGTTTGGTTGGGATAATTTTCTTTATCTTTTGCCTTCTCCGACTAATACTTTTAATGGTGAATATTTTTTATACTTAATAAGCTTGGTTTAGTTGCAAACAAAAAAACTAGATATGAAATTATATTTCTAAGAAAACTACAAATGCGAGTAGGGCTCTTGCCATGGGGGTTCTGTCGCATAGCTGTTCACGGCTTCACTCAAGTGACACGGCCCACGGCCTATGATGAATAACCTGAACTTTGCAGTTGTAAAAGACGTTTTTAGAGTGGATAGTGAACCGCTTTCAAAGAATAAACTAACGTTTCTTTAGGATACGGCTTATGAATTGCCGATTGCGAAATAAAAGACAATAAGTTTGTTGGTCATCGTTACCGAGGCAGGCCCAAGAAACGCTGGCGTGTCGATTTGGACTCGTTCTTGGCTGATTGGCCAGAGAAGGCAAATCACCGACAGAGTAGGACAGGAATGGAAGAGGCTTTTGCTCAACAGTGGTAAAGAATAGGCTAAACAAGAAAAAAAGTTTGTCCTAATCTAACACAATAACCCAACCGACAATACGCTGTCAACAATTTATATATCTTTTGCGGATCAAACAAATTTTTTTTTACCATGATTCTATATCAAACCTTCGGATATTTCAAAACAAAATTCGCAATAAATGATAAATAATAGTAAATTATTACACTTATAAAGTAAGAATAAATGTGAAATGCGCTCTCGGATTCCATACACCTTAGATCCCTCACCTCAACAGAAACCTACAAATATTTGGGTATGTCGGAAGCATTAGGTATCAATACTGCCGACATGAAACAATCGTTGAGGGAGCGCTTCTTTGGCCGCCTGAATAAGGTGCTAGGCAGTCTTTTATCAGGCGGAAACAAGGTGCGCGCCTTCAACGGTTGGGTCATGCCGGTTTTGATGTATTCTTTCGGCATACTCAAATGGACTCAGACAGAACTTGATGCCCTGGATAGGAGGGTCCGTGCACTACTGACCGCAAATCGGATGCATCACCCACGGTCGTCGGTGATGAGACTGTATATCCCACGGAAGTGCGGGGGTCGTGGCTTCTTAAATGCTAAGACCCTGCACAACCGTGAGGTATGCAGTCTCAGGGAATACTTCCTAGAAGCCGACGTGGGGATGCACCGAGATGTGGTCTCAGTGGATAAGGGCCTTACCCCGCTCTCCCTGGCTAACGAGAACTGGCGCAAACCTAAAGTATTAGTCACTAATGACCGCAAGGAGGTATGGCAGAGCAAGGAGCTTCACGGACGCTTTTACCGGGCACTACATGGGCCCGATGTAGACTTCTTAGCGTCCGTATCCTGGCTGCGTTTCGGTGACCTCTTCGGGGAAACCGAAGGTTTTGTCTGTGCAATAATGGACGAAGTTATGATGACGAATAACTACCGGAAATACATTGTGAAGGATGGCATGGTTGACATATGTCGGGCATGCCACCGTCCGGGAGAATCGATCCGACACATTATTTCTGGGTGTTCTCGTCTGGCTAACGGAGAGTACTTGCATAGACACAACCTCGTTGCCAGGATTATCCACCAGCAACTTGCTTTGAAGTACAACCTTGTGGAATCAGAAGTGCCATACTATAAGTATGCGCCCGACCCAGTTCTCGATAATGGTAATATCACGTTGTACTGGGATCGATCTATCATCACTGACAGGACTATTGTTGCCAATAAACCTGACATTGTGGTGATAGATCGATTGGAGCGTCGCGCAATGATTGTTGATATAACGGTCCCGCATGACGAGAACCTCGTGAAAGCAGAGAAAGATAAACAATTCAAATATCTAGATCTAGCTCGCGAGGTTGTCGACATGTGGGACGTGAGTACAGCAGTCATTGTGCCGATAGTCGTGTCCGCCAATGGCTTAATTGCCAAGAGCCTCGACCAACACCTGAGGAGGCTCGCGCTTGGCAGCTGGATCAAGGGCTTGATTCAGAAAGCGGTACTCCTGGACACGGCGCGTATTGTTAGGAGGTTCCTCTCTCAAGAGCCCTGACCACCGGCAGCTCGGACCCTGTTCCCAGTGCTGGTGGCCTACTATTTTTTATATTTTTAAATGTTTTTTATATAATTTTTGTTGATAAAAATATTTAAAAATGTAACTAGTAAGTAAGAAAAATGAATAAACGAAATAATAATGTGAAATGCGAGCGCATTCCTAATTTAAATTTTGAAACAAAAAAAAACGCAACCGTGCGTATTTATGTACAATTGAAAATCAATCCATTTCCAGATTTTTTATTTGCTTGAACTGTTAGACTTTATTTCTTGCCAAATCCCACGCTACTAGTTCAACGGAAAGTTAGAAGACTATCTATAAGTTTTTAAAAGAAAGATAATCATCGGAATGTTTATTTAGAAGCAATTTTTTTTTTGTGATTACACATTTCTGTTTCTTATCATTTATAAATCTCCTTCTCTTGAAGTCAACCAAAAACATCGAATAATTACTAAATGAAATTATGTAAACAGATAGCTTGAAAAAGTTAATTTAAAATTTAAATAATTTTTTGAAATTATACCAAAGAGTTTTTATTCCGTTTCAACTCTTTTTTTCAAACTTGATTTCAATTCGAGTATCGATTAGGCTGAATCCAACTTTTTAATCGAATGATGAACCTTGGGTTTACGGTCAGCACTAAGACTTTTTAGTTATATTTGTCAAGACTGATCGTGTTTTTTATGAAATTATGTATGAATAATGGTAAAAATAGGAACGCAGATAGTTTGTTACTGTCTTTATTTTGCCCTTTTGAGTTTTTTTAGCAAACGAGAACTTTTCTATGTACATTATTTCCAGCGCAACTAAGTTACCTATTTTTTGGAAGGGTGTAGCGGTACGTAATTTACACATATTTGGAAATGGACTGACGCCGTTTTACTGATATCAACACGTTATTGGAGATATTAACCATAAACTTATAGTATGAAACAGCTTCCGCGACATATTTTTCATTAAAAAATCGAATGCTGAAAGTTCACGAAAATTCTTGAATTTCATGACAATTCACATCTCCACGCCGATTCAGCTGGTGTGTCATGTGTCAAAATCTTGTCGAGCATAGTGGTTAAGGATGTGGCGTGGTATGGACCATCACAAACAACGTTCTCCACGGGACCATCATCGTAACAGCGAAAAACTTTCTGATATAATATGTTGTACAAGGTATCGATTGTTATTTCTGATTACATAGCCTGTAATACCCGAAGAGTTAAGCAGGGAGCTATTTCATCATTTTCCTGCCCTTGTCCCATTCTATTTGGGGTCGGCGCAACACGTTTTCTTTTTCCATTCTCCCCTGTTAGACGTCACGGCATCATTTACTCCTTTCTCTTTCATATCAGTCTTCACACAATCCACCCATCTTTTCTTTGGCCTTCCTCTCCTATCCATCAACATTCATGTCCATCACTCTTTTAGTCCATCCCTCCTCATTACATGTCCATACCAAGACAAACGACTGCCTTTCAATTTTTTTTGTGACAGGCGCCACTTTCAAACTTCCTCTAATATACTCATTCCTTACTTTATCCATTCTTGTCACTCCACATATCCATCTCAATATTCCTATTAGTACACCCACAATTCGCCAGTTATGTTTAAATAGTACTTAAACATAACTAGTAGGGCGAGACTATTGCCATCAACCAGGTACAAATTCAGACCTCGGGCTGCTACTGCTTCTGATGGAGACCATAGAATGAATCAGCCTCAGAAACCCAAGCTCAGTAGTAGTGCCTGAAGCCACTAGGTAGTGACTAAAACTAATGACCGCATCACCACAGAACTTATCATAAGTTTCGTAGCTAGTTAAAGACGCTGTTTAGTCGACTGTAAAAATTTTAAGGTCATCAATTTACATAAAAACAAAACTAGAAATATCTCGCTTTACTAAACAACGCGTGAGACAGACTGCGATAACATCATTTGTGACAGGTACAGGCCCAGGCAAAAGGATGCTCTGAGGCTAGCACGAGCGCGCGGTGTCAACGTAACGTAAATACGAGTACGTCGATTTTTTAATCTATACTAATATTATAAAGCTGCAGGGTTTGTTTGTTTGTTTGTTTGTTTGTTTGAACGCGCTAATCTCTGGAACTACTGGTCCGATTTGAATGATTCTTTCAGTGTTGGGTAGTCCATTTATCGAGGAAGGCTATAGGCTATATATCATCACGCTACGACCAATAGGAGCGTAGCAGCAATGAAAAATGTTGCAAAAACGAGGAAAATTGTAATTTTAATAACTTGACGCGGACGAAGGTCGCGGGGAACAGCTAGTCTATACTAATATTATAAAGCTGCAGTGTTTGTTTGTTTGTTTGAACGCGCTAATCTCTGGAACTACTGGTCCGATTTGAATGATTCTTTCAGTGTTGGGTAGTCCATTTATCGAGGAAGGCTATAGGCTATATATCATCACGCTCCGACCAATAGGAGCGTAGCAGCAATGAAAAATGTTGCAAAAACGGGGAAAATTGTATTTTTAATAACTTGACGCGGACGAAGGTCGCGAGGAACAGCTAGTCGAAAATAAAATTATCGTATAGCATTTCAGTTAAATTGTTTGTAACAAGGACAATCAGTACCATCCATAGATATGTATGATTTTTTTTGTGAAAATTTTAAAGGGAAGGGAGGCCTTTGCCCTGCAGTGGGACACAAATGGCTGTTAATTAATTAATTGTGAAAATATTATATGTGAAGCGAGTATTTCTAATTTTAAAATCGACGTATTTACGTCACGTTTAAACCGCGCACTCGTGCTTGGTCCTCTGGCTGCTTAACCAATGCCCGTTTTCGCTAAAACGTCTAATTAAGGGCTGAACAAAAGCACCCTTTGCAGCACTGAGCACGATAACGCTTCCCGCACCCGCAGCGTCTAGAGACAGCAGTACTAAGAAGATTCGTGGCGCTGCATTGAGCACAAGTTGTCAGGGACTGCCTTCAAAGTCGTCTGTTTCTACAAGTTATGTCATTTGTGACTGGTGTGGAAAGTGTCGTCATCGACAATGCCGCGTCTAGCAGCGGCCGCCAAGACCTCTCCGTGCTCTGTGGTTCCATACACAAGCATACTACTACGTTCTAGCTTGAAACTGCTATTTAAATTTCTGTTTACAAATGTTATAAGTACTGTTATGTATTTGTTTACATCTGAATAACCCATGATATTGTTAGTTTGCGGAATATGTATTAGCACAAAACTTCAAATTTCTGCTAATAGCACAGAGTAACAAATTAATTTAGTGGTAATAATCACATTTCTAGAATCATCAAAATAATATGTTGCAAGTAAATAAACAGAAATACACATAGAGAGATGGTACACAACCTTCGTCATAAAATCATGATGACCCAACTTTTGGAGTTCAAGGGCTGTCTTCAGAAATATTTGCAGTTGAATGATAGCCTTTTTGGAGCCTTATAATTTTTTCTACAATGATGGTTAGCTTATTAAAGTAATAAGAAAAAGCATATTACAGAAGGGCAATAATAATGATATCAATGTCTCATTTCTGAGGGATATCACTCCATTTCTCTATTACCCTTTTCTACAAAAAACCTATAAAAAAACATTACTCCTATAATCAAATTCTTTGAATAAAATGAGTACCACATCACTCACCTTCGGAACATCCCCATTCATTGGCTTTGGTTTAGACTTCTCAGCTTTTAGTTCCACCTTCTCTTCAACTGTAACCACTTCAGTCATATCCGCATCAGCTTCCGGTTCCAACTTCTTTGGTTCCTCAACAACCATAAGTTCCTCTTTCACAGGACTCGGCTCCTTTGGGACTACAGGTTCTACAACCACATTTTCTGAAGCAACCGGTTTCTCAACAATTACTTCTGGTACCGGGACTGGTTCAGTAATGGTTGCAGGTTCATTGTCCGTTTGGGTTGTGGGTTCAGGGGAAAGGGGTTCCGCATCCACTGCGGGACTATTCTCTTCTTTGATCAATACCTCTGAAAGATTTGGACGGTTATAGTGATACAATGTAAGTAACTCTATTGATATGAAAGAGAAAGGAGTAAATGATGCAGTGACATCTGACAGGGGAGTATGGAAGAAGAAAACGTGTTGCGCCACCCTAAGTATAATGGAACAAGGGCAGGAAGATGATGATATCTTTGATTTCTTACTTTACTCTAAATGCCCATTATCCAAGAGTGGATTAATATTATTTTGTTCTGAAATGGAATTCCTGATCTTTCTGCAAATATGACTTTTAAGATTATAACATTTAAGATTGATAATGGAAAGGCATGCATCCAAGTGAAATTAACTTTTTGCAGAGCAATATTTTGCAATATTATAACCAGGAGAATTAGTATTGTTTCCACTAAGAAGCAGTACATTCATTTCAACAAAATTACAGAGGCAATTTCTATAATTTGTTGTAAGTATGATTGTGCTAAGACTCTTTCTATCATATCGGATCATCTATCTAGCCTTTTAACAACTATGTTATGGATCAGCTTCCAGTCTTACCAGATTCAGTAGAATACCAGTATTTCATAAACCCAACACAGCTGAATATCAATATTTTACATGAAGCTACATCATCTCTGACCAAGTAACTCCGTTATGGTATATGGTAAACCCTTCCAAAGACTGTAAGTATAACGTTTGGGGTTCAGGATATTTAGATTGAAACAGTACCCATAGCTTTAGAATAGAATAATATTTATTTGCTTAAAAACATAGTAAAATACAAAAAAAAAACAAGAGCATACATTTTTTTGCATAAGCGTACATAATTTTCAATAGAATATTTAAAATTTACTGTCAAAGAACTTACACACATAAATATACAACTTTTATTATATTTAGCTAGTCTTGGAAGGATATCCAATACTAGTCTGTGGGGGTCTCGTTGGTTATGAGGATATAAATAATCTGCATTATTAAACAATTCTTTATGCTTCCTCATAAACATACATGTTTCATATATGTGCAGAGATAGTAGTGGTAACAAGCCAAGTTTTTTAAATATCGGTCTACAGGATTTTTCAGTTCGAATTCTATAAATTGCACTATTGATTATTTTTTTGTGCAATAAATGCTCTGTGCTATTACCCCACATTATTTTAACCATATTTGAAAATATGGATGGATTGTGTGAGGAATGATATGAAAGAGAAAGGAGTTAATGATGCCATGATGTCTGAAAGGGGAGAATGGAAGAATAAAATGTGTTGCGCGGACACCAAATAGAATGGGACAAGGGCAGGAAGGTCATGATGAGGGTACCTATAGTTTCCTATAGAAAGACAGAGCAATGCATATAATTTTATTACAAATACACAACACAACAAAAAAAAGGTAGACATCCTTCTAAATTTAAAATAAATGCCTTCAATTGAGTCTACTTGAGCTCTGCCCTCAAATCTAAACTTGTATAACCTTTTTTATGATTGTAAAGTGCAGTGTATGGTATTGCAATAGCAGTAGATAATAGAAAAGTGAAACAGCTCAAATGGAACAAATTATAACAATAGATGTACTGGACATGCAATCAATTGCATTCTTGGAATGCTTCGAAAGGTAGATTTATTTATACAAGGTGTAAGATGCCTCTGTTTGAAATAAAAGCCATCCAATTGTCTATATAATGTATGAAAAAGAAGTAGAGCATAGTAGCAAGCATTATTTGTGAAAATTTAGACAAAAAACTGTATTACCTTTCGCATTCTCCGACTGGACATTTACGAAACTAACACTACTTCCATTCTGGCTCTCATTTATCACTTTTTCTTTGGCATTATCATCACAGCTTCCCGCCTTTTCTTCGTCAACTTTCTCGAGCACCGCGTCCAGCGATACCGGCTCCTTGGCTCGGTCAACTTCGGCCTCGTCTAAAGCCAGCGGATCAACTTCATTCTCGGCACTTGCATCCCCCGACGGAGACACATCAACACCACCGTGGCTCTTCGGAGATTCCACTATTTTCAAGCTTATATCGTTCATGTTTATTTACATATTTCCGATTCACAAGTCACTGCACAGTGTCACCACGCCGCGCATAGGTTCAATGACTTTAAAATGACCATTTGTAACCATAATACAATATTCTGATCTACGTCCAACTATCAAAGGTTCACAGACGTTGTACAGAAACTAAATAAATTAAATAAACAACACTAACTGCTAAATTGTTTGTAATTTCTTTCCCATATTGGGTAATATCACAATGTACTAGCATTAGCAGCCGTGAACTCAGGGGTCATTGTGACTAATTTCGTGACAATACTATCATATATGCTATCTTAATAAATCACTACACATTGTATTGATCTTAAATTAGTTTTGTATTTAAATATTACTTTTATATTCTATAAAATAATCAGCAAAATAAATGCTATAGCGCTAGGACGCAAATCGCACGCGAACTGTACAGAGTTGCCATACGAAAGTTTAAAAAATGAATAGACTTCCAAAGAAATTATAAACTTGGATCGAAATATGCCCGAATATAAAAGTTCTGTAGCCTATTATCAAAATAGTTTTAAGTAATTTTACATAATGAACTACAAGCAATGGTACATCACGTTTGAATGCAACTAAATAATTCCAATAGCAATTGTTTCTACCATGATAGGATTTTTTTTTTAAATGGTAAGTTATCCACATCTTCTTGTCGTTTAACGCAGCACTAACTTTGTGAAAAAATGGGTCAGGCTACGAAAATAAATAAAATGTTTGCATATCAGATATTTTTTTAATTTGTTTGAATTGACTCTGTTTTCGCTATTATAACTAAAATACATCAAAATATCTACGATGTTTGCAAAATTGCCATTCAGAAGTCGATGCTATGCGAAACGGAAAGAAAAAGATCCGGCGGATGCACATGAGTTAAAATTGTTTACTAATTAAGAGATAAACTTGTTTTTCATTATAATTTACGTTTTGATATTTTGTAAATTTTACTTTTATAAATTATGTTATTTATTTTTCTTCTAAAAACTAATTCAATCAAGTGATACCCAATAAAATATAGCGAAATTGGGTCTTTTTGAATTTTCCGCCAACACAAACCAAAATTAATAGTGTTGTCAAAGATTTCATCAAATTGTTATCACCATAAAATCGATTTTTGTGATATGAGGAACAAAACTATTACTGTTACAATTGTTTGTATATTTAATCTAGTCCTAGTTGTGAACTATTATTGAATAGCAGTAATTATGAAATAAAACCACTCCAAAAAAGTTAAAACATTTCACAAATTTTTGGAAGAACAATAAATCAATGTTTTATGTTTATGTTAGTGCATAAGCACAAAATGTTTTATAGGTAAAATTAGATAAAAATCCATTTCGTACAGAGCAATACTGTAATTGATCTGTACGAAATTTACTACTGATCGCTTTAGATAAGAAAATTCCTTAATGGAGCATTCATCAGGATTTTTCAATGTTACTGAAAACATTTTTTTACCGTAAGGATTCAATAATATACGGAATTAAAGCAACACGTGATGTGTGATTGAAACACATAGTTTCGATTAGAAAATTAGACACCGATTAAAGTTGTCATTCCGATCGAGTTACTACCAACATAACCACATTGCTCAAATGAGGACAACACTAAACGATGATGAAAGAAAATGAATGAAAAAAAGCAAATGGCTGACTAAAATCGACGTTCTTGGTCCTAATATAAATCCGATGTAATTACATGAATTATGCGCTCTTCATGATTATGATTAGCGAAATAAGATTATATAAAGAGTAAAGAACTAAGATTACTATATATTACAGGCAGAAAGCCTGCTGAAACTGTAAAAAATATATAAGAAACTAATACCTTAGCTTACACAATTCGTATTATATTGCAAAAGTATTCGTTGTGCGTGTGACGGACGCACGTCCGTTTATTACTCAGGTAAGTCCTTTCTTCTAGTCTTGTTGCATGTGCTTGTGCAGTGCCGTGATTTGTTTATAATTTTTTGGAATTATCAAAAATCGCGAGTGCTTACGACTGTTTTATTTTTAGATTTTGCCACTTTGAAATTAATTTTCGCTGTAACCAGTTGTTGTGTAGTGATTAAAGTGATGCATATTTTGATTTAGGAACTCCTGATTTTTTTGTTTGTGTACCTCCATAATTTTTGTCTACGTGCTTAGATTTGCGGGTACAGTCAACCATTTAGTACTGCTTGACAATCACCGATCATGTACTTTTATTTACATCAACTTTGTGAAGTTTTGTAGGTATGTACTAACCATAATTTTATTTTATTTTGTGTGTTATTTGTGCGATAAAATGAACTTTGTACAGCTTATTGCTTATCATTTCTAATTATGCTTTTATTCTGATCAATCATAATAAGATGTTTGTCATAAAATTATTTTATGTTTCAGTTGAAGTGATGTGAAGTGTCGATACAGGGCGGGGGCGCCGCCCCAGGCGGCCATGGATCGAGGTTACGATAAGAGGCATAACAAGCACCACAAGGAGAAGCATAAGAAACGAGCTCACAAGAAACATAAGTCACATTCAGGTAGTTCCCATGAACAATCTTATGCTACAGTCAATTCTCTCAAACCTCTTGTGGAGTATTCTGATGTCAGTTCGGAGGCGTTATCAGCTCCAGAGGCTGGTGAGATTGATAGTGAAACAAGCTCAATCAGCAGGCATATCGCTGATGACCTTGATAGGACGAGGAAGTCCCATTCCATCCGTACATTTGTAGATAACAAGACAATATCAGTGACAACAACGAGTCGTCGGGCTGCTGAGGAGTATTCATTGAGGGATTCATCTGTGCCAAGGAAGAGACGCAAGGAGTACGATGAGCGGGATCCAGAGTTTGACGACCATGGTAGTTTTAAGAAAAAGAAAGACAAGCGGAAAAAAGATAAGAAAAAGAAGAAGAAGAAATCTAAGAATAGGTCAAGATCAGCGAGTTTGGAGAGTGTGTCGCCAGATGATAACGTGCCTGAGGAGCTTCCGATGAGGCCTGCGAGTCCTCAGAGGTACCAGCAGGTGCCTGTGAGTGAATGGGAGAAGGGGTCGTCTCCGCTCAGGAATGGGGGCTCATGCTCGCCGGTGTCGCCGTCGATGACGCCGCTGATGCGCCACGAGTCGCCGCGCCACCGGCCGTTCATCCGGGAGCCGTCGCTGCACCACGCCATGCCCATGCCTTACTCACCACATCGGGACAGATCACCGCCTGTCAGGTGAGAAATTACATTTTTTTTTACTAACATCTGTAATCCATTATACTGCTGGGACTGCTCCGGAATCTACTTTTTATTACAATTTATATCTAAAGAATTATGTCAATGCAGCTGGCAGAGCCTATTTGTCTGGTGTGTACAGTCAAGGGAAAAGAAATATGTACAGTTAGAAAAAGAAAAAATGAGTTGCTTTTATGTTATCAGTACAAATGTTGATATGCTGAATTTTTTAAATGAATTATACTGTATACTTACTTTTACCCTTGACTGTCATTTTTATGTAACCACAGAGTAGTAAGCGAATGGAGTGATTACTGTGTCGGCTATCGCAAATCTAGATGCAGTAGAACAATACTCATGGCACTTTTCTTATGTTTTCACTGACTTTTAATTTCATAATTGCAATTGGTTCAGCTTTCCAGATCTTTTTCTAATGCACTTATGTAATCATCAAATTCTGTGATTTGTTATTCATTTGAGTTTAGTTCTGCCAAAATGTACAAACCCACAACAAAATTTCTCCCACTTTCTGAGGTAATTGTAATTAATTTGGGTAGTGAATGCTGATTAATTTTAAATCTGTCATATGCATATGATTTGGATGTAAATGAGACTGATTTTACTGAATAGTCATATTATACCACTTCTAGAATGCAATTTGATGTACATATTCAACTGAATTTTGAGATTGCTGGTTGGCTCGTTATGGCAGAAGTCCATTTCATGTGACATATTTTTCATTTAACAAAAGGTGGATTGTATTCTAGTCTTAGCCTTCCATTCTCTAACTAACCCATGTTTGATAAAATGTGGGACTACTAAAAGTCAGTATTGACAGTACATATTATATTAACTTGTTGTCAAGTGTTTACATATTATATTACTAACCAAGGGATATTGGTTGCTATGGTTTCTAGCCCCACCTGGATGCCTGTCCATGTCCATCATATCGTAGGATCATATCCTACACAGAATAATTGTGATTTGTGAGTGACATTTTTATTGAGCATGTACTTATGTGTTGTGGTAGATAAAATGTGTGTGTAGGTAGAGATAATATTATATTATAGCTTTTGATTACGAATGAAATTGTGTTACTTTGTTTTGCATAATATCTAACTGTAAGATTTATCTTAAAGTTTGATATTATGCAAAATAACAAGTGTGAACGCGAAATTTTTACGACCGGCTTCTTAACTCTTAACCTATTCTCCTCACTGACATTTATTGTCACTGAATTGCTGAGTTCTTGTTTAGGGTGTTACTAGGCGACAACTAAACTGATGCCTAAATAAAAGCGAACTGTTCGGTTTTCAACAAACACACAATATTTAGGCATCCTGGTATAAATAAATATTCTTCAAAATTATTGTCGTAAGTTCTAAACGTTTAAAACTTTCAATTGTATGTCACTTTCTAATTGATTCTACAAGATATTAAAATCCAATCATTATTAATGATTATCATCATTATCAGCCTATTATACGGGGTGTAAACAGACCCTTCACCAAGCCGTCAACCAGGCATTCTGTACATCAAACTAAGTAACTTTACGCAAAAATTATTGCTGGGAAACGACTTTTTTTTTTGGGGTGAAAAAACATTTTTTACGGTAAAACTCAATATAACGCACTCAAAACATTGTGCTGATGGATGGATTGAATAGTACGGGGGTCGTGAAGGTGATTAAAGTAAAAATCTTACAGTAGAAACATGTATTTAAAAAAAAACTTGTCAAAAAGTTGGAACTTTGACCCCCAATATCTCCGAAACTAGGAGGTTCCCAGGTATGGTCTAGAACAAAAAAATTATCGCAATGACGGGGAGAACAAGTACCTTTCGGCTTCGTTAAGGGTCTTTTTACACCCTTTATACAATATACATACAGATACGAAATCATTTATTTTAAGAATTCTGCTCTTTTTCAACTATATTGTGGTACTTACATAGTTTAGGAGTTAGCTATCTTACAGAAGTCCTTTTTGTGCTATGGGAAAAATATGTTAGCCGGCTCATCATCATTATCAGCCTATTATATACAATATACATACAGATATGAAATCATTTATTTTAAGAATTCTGCACTTTTTCAACTATATTGTGGTACTTACATAGTTTAGGAGTTAGCTATCTTACAGAAGTCCTTTTTTGTGCTATGGGAAAAATTTGTTAGCTGTCATTATAATAATTAACCATTAATAATCCTGTAAGAGATTTTTAATCTGCACTTAGTACTGATAGATGTGCCACTGCATGCCAGACCCTGTGCCTATTAAGTAACGGACTGGACTGACTGACCGGCCTGGTTTTACTACATAACCAATTTTATGTAATTTGTTATTAATTTAATTATCTATGTGCATGGTAATTGTTGGTTACCCCTACTACTCCATTTTCAAACTTTTTGTGTGTTCCTTTTTACTTTTTTCAATATAATATTTGTGTGATAGTATAATTAGGCAATAATTAATTGATTTCTTATCATATTGCGTAAATTTGAGCAACCAGTTATTTTGAATGGTTGCATACTTTCTTAGTCATTAGGGCAATCGTTGCATTTTTAGGGTTCCGTACGTCCGAGTGCAAAAAACAGAACCCTTATTGGATCATTCGTGTGTTCGCGATCATTTCTGCTGAACCAATTAAATTAAAATTTGGCACACATGAATTTCCGTGATCCCAAACACGGACGTGTAACGTAAATAAATGTTTTTTCATTGACGTTGGGGCTACGCCCATTTAACCGCGCATTTTAATGCGCACACTAAAAGCAGTCACTTGAGCAAATAATACAACACAGCTGTCAAGTTCCTCATCTGAACGAATATAAACAGTAGTTATCAATCTCTTATCACATTGTGCAAGTTCTATGAGTCATCCGGATATTAGTAGGTAATTGAGGCCCCTAGACTGCCAACATGTTTCTACATGTGAGTTACGCTCATATTGTGACATATCGATGCAATATTACGACGTACAAAGGGCACTGTTCATTAGAAATGCGTTAGACACAGAGATGCGGACACATAGGTTAGCAATTTCTCTATATGAAAGCCAGCATAAGGTGCTTATTTTCCAAAAAGTTTGTTAAGAAATTACTTTCTTTTTCCCACGGCTTTTCTCGCGTTCAGGTAGGAAATATCCTACGTAAACGCACTACTGGGATAAAAAATAACCTCTGTCGAAATAATCCAGCATGCGTAGCTTGACCACCGTAGAAACGGGTTTTGTCTACTGAAGAATCGACAATCTGACAGGTTTCTTTTGTTGATCTGTCATTTTGTCGATTCTTCCGTCGACAAAATTCGTTTATACGGTGGTCATGTTACGGGTGCAGGTCAGGGTGTCTTTTTCTATGCCACAGATAGACTAACTTTCGCATTTATAATATTAGCTAGATAGATACAATTTTATGTTTACGATTTTCGGGTCGTAAAGATACACTTTTATTATTTACTAAACAGCTTATAAAGTAATCATGCGGTTATAATGTAAAACTTCGTTGGTTTTAGGGTACCGTAGTTAAGCGTTGTCACGGGCTCACGGCCTAGACAACATAAGTGGGGCCCGTCCACCTCCGACCTTCATTTAATTTATATCTTGACTCTAATATCTTCTATCTAGCCTCTGACATCTTTGTTTACTGTCATTTTCATAATAATTCAAACCACATGAGTCATTAAACATAAAGTAATCACATTAGCTTTTAAATGTACTTAGGGAATGTCTTTTTAATATGCTTTTAAAATAAGGTACTTATTGGTTTCCCAGTACATACGTGGGACTTACATTGTATGTACTATTTCAAAGTTATTTTCTTACTAACTTGATATAATTAGTTTACAAACGTGTCGACTTTCTGCTCTAGTTTATAAAACACAGTTTGAAGTTTAAAAGTCTTCTGTATGTTAACCCATTTTAAATAAAATTTTAATTATTTATAAATTAGCCGCGCCTGATGGGATCTCTCATCGGCACAAGTAACGTACTTTCATACACATAAAGGTTGTAAAAAGACCCTTAACAAAGCCGAAAGGCACTTGTTCTCCCCGTCATTGTGATCATTTTTTTTTGTTCTGAACTATACCTGGGAACCTTCTAGTTACGGAGATATTGGAGGTCAAAGTTCCAATTTCTTCACAAGTTTTTTTTTAAATACCCCTTCTAACGGGTCATGGAGCTAATTAAAGTAAAGTTAAAATTTGCCCGTTTGCTATTCAAAGCACCCATCAGCACTAAGTTTTGAGTGCGTTACATTGAGATTTACCGTAAAAAGTGATTTAACACCCCAAAAAAGAAATCGTTTCCCAGCAATAATTTTTGCCTAGTTTTTACTTAGTTTGATGTACAGATTGCTTGGTTGACGGCTTCGTGAAGGGTCTATTTACACCTTGTATATGTCATATTTTTATTTACTTTGGGGGATTTTCAAATATCCATCCTTAATGCTCACCTACGTTAAAAAAGCAAAATTCCATGCTTCTAGATCCAGCAGTTTTCCGGTGACTAGTCTATCAGTGAAATAAGTAGATAAGTACATTCTGTTTTGAAATTTTGCATTTTTTATGACGACTGGAATAATCTTAATCGGTAAAAATGAATGAAAAATCTTATCACAGTAATTTGGCTTGTTTGAAAACAATATATACGGAGACACGTTGCTTCTCTACCCATTCGGTTTCCGAACCGTGTTATAATCTTACTACCAAAAACTCTTTTAGAGTGGCCACAGTTACTGACGCGTCATCAGCTTGAGGTGGTCAAAAAGAGAGTTCCATGTCTTTGTCTAAGACTTCTTACTCTCCGTCTCGGACTCTCGGTACGCGACTGGACAACGCGTCTGACCCCTCATCATCTGCCTAACCTTTTACCAACTATGTTGGTGTCGGCTTCCAGTCTAACCGGATGCAGCTGCATACCAGTATTTTACATGGAGCGATTGCCTATCGTACCTCCACAACCCAGTTAGTACTGGGTAATACGATACCCCTTCACACATACCCCATCTTCATCCACCGCACCGTAACGACAAAAAAAGTTGAGAGACTAATAGAGTTTTGATTCCATGTACATGAAACTTTTTCTGACCTTCAAGCCGACTTTGCGTCGTTAAATGTTGCCATTCCTTTATTCAATAACTAACTACCGGTATGAAGCGTCTCGTGCAGTCGTGCACAATAGAGTTAGGCAACTCGAAGATTAATCCGGTTAAGGCTTCTGTAACATCCCACTAGACTTGCCCCAGCTAACTTGATCTCGTTGATGTGATGAACCATGGAAACGGTTTTATATACAGGCATTTTAGGAAAATTGGCCATAGAAAATATGCCCAAATTTGCTTATAAGCTCGTCAGTATTCAATCACGATTCATACTTAAAGAAAACAAAAAGAATAATATAGGTAGGGATCCAATTCTTAGTTTCTGTAGCATTTTTTTTTTCGGATGGGAAATCATCAAATGACCCCTCCCGCTCTGGGCGGAGTGGGTGGGAGTGTCGAAGGAACATGGATGGGTTTTAGTCAGTACTAGGCTGACTAAAACCCATCCTTCTTTGCCCTTTGTGTTCCAGGGACGCGCGGTATCTCTTTCGTACAGTCCCGCAGCCCCGGGGCTTCTGTAGCATAACTATGTTATTGACCGATTTATTGGTCTAGTTGAGTAAGCACTACTGAGCATGATGTCGGTCAGACAGATAGTGTTATTGAGTTTTTCGATCAGGAATTTCTTAATCCCGGAGTCTATACTTGTGCCGGTTGATGGCAATGAGATAGCCTCCTATCTAGCCCATAACTGACGAAATGTTACACCTCTGCCTAATCCTTTGGGCACACGCGACATATTATGTTGTGATTAATTTTATAGTCAACAGACGCAAATATCGAAAAAAAAAACCGTGCAAACGTATCCCTAGACCGTAATGCTTTAATTCAAGGCCAAGCCATTTTACATACAGTCATGAGGTTCTCGCTTTAAGTAGGTGCGACAGGTACATTCTTGCATCAGCTGTTTATCTTTTTACGCACGTATTTAGCTGTGAGAAGTGGGTTGCAATGAACTTGGAAATGGCCATATTATTGTTATTTGAGTAGGTAAGGCAATTAGAATAAATGAGCGGTATTCGGCCATCCGCCTGGCTGTCTCAAGTCTCAGGTCCCACGCCCTCAAAATATTAGCATTTACTGTCTATCACATATTTCTAGTAGACGATTTCCTTATAATTTTACATTTAATTTTGTCATTATATTAATTTTGCCTAAAAATGCTTAGCTTCGGGTCAGAGAGCAGGGTGGGCGAAGCGCCCTAACCTGCCCCACCGTGGGTACTCCAACGACAAGTCACCACATTCCTCCCCTCTATCTCAGGGACCGTCTCTAGCCTCACCAGCCTTTATGAACCTTAACAAAACACGGCCTAGGCACTTATTATCTTTGACGACGCTGTAGCATCACGCATGCATCACATCTCGCTAATTAGCATGACGAATATTTTACGACGCCTCACATAGCTTTCACCTGCACTCTTGTATGCAACACCGTCACAAACTCACCAATAGTTCTGCCTGTCAGCCGTATTTTAGAATCTTTCGGAGATGTAGGCGGTTCGATCACTAGATCGGGCAAGGTTTTATTGGGTTTTTCCATCACGAATTTCTCAGTAGCGGCCACAGAGTGTGGATTTGTCTTCGATTGATGGCAATAGGCTCGCCCCGTATTACATGGGACTTAAGTATAACTGGCGAAATTTGGGTACTATTAGAGACTACTCTGCCTAACTGTTGGGGATTACAGGCGTGATGTGATTCGTCTCGGATGTAGTAGATGCGTTTGAGATCCTATTTTCTACTGATTAATTATGAATACTAAGGTGACATAGTATGTACTTCCATTATTTTGATTGTTAATGACTTACAGTAATATTGTGTCCTAGTTTTTTATGTCCAAATGTAAATAATTTTTAGTAAATTAAAATCAATCATTTGAATTCTTACTTACTTAATTTACTTTGTACGAATACATTCACAAAATTGCTTCTATCAGACGAGACCAACTTTTTTCGAATATACCCTTCGAAGTATCAAAAAAGTTGGTCTGTTCGCGTAGTTTTGATTACGCGTTTGCTCGGAAACACTGTTAGTTTTAATGTGTATAATTTTCTTTCTGTATTGAATTTAACTTAGAGTAATATTATTGTCATAGTTTTGTGATTCCCAAAAGGGTACTAGAATGCTACATTTCTAAATAAATGACCGCTGTATTTTTTATAACGACTAGCCTCCTATTACATGGGACTTAAACGTAACTGGCGAAATGTGGGTGTATCATTAGGAAGAGCTCTGCCTAACCCTTTGGGGATTACAGGCGGGATGTTATGTGTCCTTCAACGGAAAGCCATAAAAACATTGAGAGGTTAGTTTACACCGGAAACGGATAGCTCTATGTGTCTTCGGAATGTACTGACAATCGTAGTCAAACGCCATAACGGTCCATGTCCGTTAATTGGCTCAAGATTCGCGTGAGATAAGAAGTTACGTCTGGTGGTAACATTTCATAACCTGCCTAGCGAATGTCATCTACACTAATATTATAAAGATGAAAGATTTTTGTGTTTGTAACGAATAAACTCAAAAACTACTGGACCGATTTCAAAAATTCTTTCGCTATTAGAAAGCTAAATTATCAGTTAGTAACATAGGTTAGGAATTATATTTATATCATGCAAATTAGCCGAGCTATCTATATATATAATTTTCGGAATTGGAGTATTTAAGGGAAGGATCTTATGACCGTTGAAGGACGAAAAAGTAAATGAAGAGGGAAATAAAAAGTTTGTAAACGTTGGTTGTGCACAATTATCTATGGTATGGTTGCTCTGGTGATTTGTAAACTAAAGTCATTTAGGGTCAGATAATACAATTTGTTTAATTTATTTTGTATATTCTTTTTTGTAATTTTATATGGTGTCGGGTTGTGTTTCTGGTGTTTCAAATATTGACCATTATTTTGTAAGCTTTGCGAGAATTTTACCATAAAAGTTACCGATTTTTAAAAGTCGACCCAAATACCTCAGAATAGGTTTGACAACAGGTTTTTACTGAATCTGACTTTAGAAGACTGGGTAAAAAAATTAGATGAAAAATGAAACACGAAAAATAGTTCGTCGTTCTGTTTGTTGGACGACGAAATGAAATATCTCATCACATTTTAACGAAGCATGGTAGTTGAGCTGATTGATGTGTTACGCTTCGTGTTTTCTGCTATCTTATTTGTCTGAAGAATTTGGTTTTCTTACTGAATGAACAAATCTGAGTTGCCCTCGTATTATACCAGGTAAAATTAAATTTGTGTAGCGAAACTCCCCCGACGTGATGTGTATTTAACACGGGAAAAAATAAAACCGGCCATGTGCGAGTCGGACTCGCGTATGAAGGGTTCCGTACTATCGTAGTATCGGGTTGTTGCTATAGCGGCAACAGCAATACAAATTTTGTGAAAATTTCAACTGTCTACCTATTACAGGTCATGAGATACAGCCCGCTGACAGATAGACGGACGGGTCGGACTGACGGACAACGGAGGTTTAGTAATAGGGCCCCGTTGGTTACCCTTCGGGTACGGAACCCTAAAAGGTTTAGTTATTCGAAGTACGAGCTACGAAAATCTGTTCTTTTTGTCTTTCCTAACAGCCATCATGTTTGCAGAGTTCCGCTAGCTAATTTAATTTAACCTAGTATAAAAATATAATTCTCTACAAGTCCTCTAATGTTTATTTGTAATTCCACAGGAGAAGACAGAAATCCACAACGCCGCACACGCCATCAGCGCCGCCGTACCACGATACGGTGACGATAGACTCGGACACGGAGCAGGAGTATGATCGCGGCCGGCGCGACTACTGGCACGAGCAGCACCGCGTGCAGTCACCCATCATGGTGTCCGGTAATTCGCGCTCCACACTCACTATAAACTTGAATTTCAATGCTCGGCTTTGCGCAGAGAGTTGAAAATCCAACAATGGGCTTTACTCGCATGGTGGCCGGTAATACGCCCTCCACATTTTTCTATACACAACACATACACTGACTCTAAACTCATGTACGCACTCGATTTTCAACGCTAGGTTTTGCGCAAAGAGTAGAAAATTCAACAGTGCACTTTCTTAATGTTCGGCACAACGCCATAGTATGCTCAGTACAGCGCTCTACGCTGTTCTTTACTCACGATACAAGATAAAGCATAGAGACCTGTTTAACAGAACTAATGCCAGTTGTCACTTCGCAAGCGAAGGTATACTACTTTTCTAATATTCCTGTTTTACTGTCCGTACTGCGTGCTGTGTAAAGGGCTCTGATGGAGTTCCATACCTTATTCTTCTCTGTCTGTTGCTATCATAAATTGAAAATGATTGGTTGTCAACAAAGTGTTGACCCATTTACTCTGTAGATGACGTCGAATTCTTGACGATTGTTATTAATTGGAATACAATGAAAGGTCACGTAACGTGACTTTGTTAGTAGACAAGGTCGGGAACCTTGAATTTTAGGGCCCTTAGCCATTAAGTCCAGGGCAGATATTAGATTTTTGCGGACCAATATAAGGCTTAAGCTGAGATCTATAAACGTTATTCCAGTCACTTTCGCACATCTTGCAAAATAAACGTGCAAAAAAGTGACGAGAACATACATAGACTCAGCAAAAGCACGAGTTAAATAACTTTGTTTAGTATAATAAAAAATAATCTACACCAGGTGAGTCCTGGTGTAGATTATTTTTTAATAAACCTATTTCAACGACAAACACTAATCTAAACCTCTCCTCCAGACTCGCCAGTGCACGAGGTGTCGTCCCGCTCGCGCGAGTACAGCCCGCGGCGCGCACACCGGCGGCGCAGCCCGCACCGGCGCCGCCGCACGCGCTCGCGGGACCGGCACCGGGACAGGGACACGAAACCTTCGCACCGGTAATGCCGCACTCATGTATTATCTGTCCCAGTACTGGGTATACGCCTCTCCCAAACCACAACGCCTTTTCCGCCTACCGCATCATTGGGATGAAATACTTGAAAAACAAATGATAATACATTGATGCAGTAGAAAGGGCCAGGAATTTCCTCCATCTGACTTCTCTGAGACTTGAGACCATGCCTTGCAACACTTGAAAAATGATGAACTCTCAGCTGTATTCACAGCTACATTTAATCTATCATAAAAGAAGATTAGAGAAGAGAAGTAAAACCTAACCTCACTGGTCAAACCCTAAAGTCCCATCCCAAAAACATTATTTAACAAATAATTTCTAGGTCCTGGCGTAATTTCATCCATCCCTATCCCATATTAAACAATCCTTTGTCTACCAGGTCGCACAGCCGTAGTTCCCTCAAGCGGCGTCGCTCGGGCTCGCGCAACCGACGGCGGGGCTCCACGCAGTCTCCGCCGCGACACCGCGCCAAGCACCGGGAGCCTTCGCCTAGGGATAGGCATAGGTATGCTTTTGATTTATGTTGACTTACATTTACAAGTTTTTGGCAGGATATAGGTGGTATCATCACGTCTGTAATACCCGAAGGGTTGAGCAGAGGTGTACTTAATAGAACACCCACATTTCGCCAGTTATGTTTAAATCCCATGCAATAGGGGACGAGCGTATCGCCATCAACCGGATACAAATCCAGACTCCGTGGCTACTACCGTATTTATTTTTATTTTCAGACTTTTAGCATGATGTAGATGGAATGAGCGAACATGTCATCTCTCGCTCTTAAAAATCATAAAGGAACACATGAGAAACTGCCATGTCCAAGACTCCCACTCCCTCTCATAGAGAGGAGGTCTGACTCCCAGCAGTGGGAACATTATAGGCTGATGGGATGTGAGTAAAGGAGGTTTGGGATAATGGATTAGTGAGCGCAGCCATTACAAGGCATTGAGTTTTTATACTGCACACGTATTGGAAAGTCCCTTCCACCAAGCGTCGTTCTTTTTTGAAGGGATACAATGGAGCACGTGCAGCAATAGAATGTAAGAGGATTTTGGGTGTTGCCATTTGTCAGCTGATTCTGGTGTTCCGTCTTCAGAACACGTCGTCTTTGTCTGCTTAGCCTTTTCCCCAAATAGGTTGGCGTCGGCTTCCTGTCTAACGATATGGAGCTGAATACCAGTTATTTTGCTTTTACTTCGGTTTGTGTGTGACCTCGCTGGGTAACATGGATACCTCTTGGCAACACTTTTGGGGCTTCCGACCGTTTTTTTGCATTTACATTTTTTTCATAATTTTTAATACAAAGAATATTTACTTGCCTGACACGTTCCGAACACGGCTGTGGTATGATACGGTGTAATGGACAGACCCCTTAATGATCTACGAATGACAGCAGTGAACTCTTCGTATCACGAAAAAAATCAATTGACTCACTCATTTCATCATATGATCACAAAAGCAAATAAAATATTATTGTTTTATTTCAATCAGACGTGGACCTTGTCGCTGTCGTTGTCGGTAAATACCTTCATTTTCATTATCATATTTATCATTACTCATTTACATACAATTATCTCTAACGAAGAAGGGAATTTGGCTCTTATGGACTTGGGAAATATTTCTCAAAATATGATCATCAGCAAACAAAGTTTCAAAGAAAGAGAATAACAATTAACACAAGTAAAAAAAAATTGAAAAAGAGCTCATTCTTCTAATATTACACAGATTAAATTACAATATAATTTACAATACATTTTACATCTGAAATCAATAAGTACTCTTTTCTATTTTAATCAGACGATGGCGATGGCGGAATCGGTATCGGTAAATACTTAGTTGTATAAGAAATATGATCCATCCATGGAACTGTTCATTATTAATTCTGATACCCATCATCGCATTGTGCCAATGCAAAGTTTGAATCAAACCTTCTTCATGCCAAGTAAATAGAGATATCGATTCGTGGTTGGTCAAGCATCATCATCCTCAATCCTCGTCAGACAACATCCATCATCAGTCACAAAGAATATCATTGTCATTTCAGAGAAGTCGAACCCACAGGTTTGTTGTGAGTCGCCGATCTATCAGGATTGGAAGCCAAAAGGGTTACGATTTGGTAGTCGTGCGTTCGAGATAATTCTATAAGACAAAACTGGCTCTGGTCAAAGCCTATGGGCTCTTCTATATCACGTGGTACTTCACAGTCATTGCTGAATCGTAAGAATCCTGAATCAACCACGCCTGTCAAGGAAATATAGGCTTTATTTCCTTGTCCACTGTTGGATATGCCCCCTCCCACAATGCCAATTAATCCCATAAATACTAATCATAAATTCTCTAAACAGGAGTAAGCACGAGTCACCCAGTCCTCCGACGATGCTGCATCGAAAGATAGACTTCAAGGAGAAGATCAGTGACACCAGTCTATTTGCTGAACTAGTCAAGGACAAGCATAAGAGGGCTAAGGTAAGCACGAAAACTAAATATTAACTGTCCATTTAAAATTCAACTATTTTATTATTGCCTCAAGATAACCTGTAAGTACTGTTGAACTTCTTCTCATAGTAATGCACAAAACTTAGGAATTTTGCACATTTAGGAATCTTGGCTGTAATTGCAGTGTAATGTTAAAATACAAGTTTTTAAACTGTCATGGTCACTAACATTATCATTAACTCTAGACACAGGATATTTACCATGTTTACTGTTTGTGTTGAGTTCTCGATATCTCGGCGCTGTTGCTAGCACCATGATCACGGATAAACTGAAGTTATTGCGGGTGAGTGTTTATGAGCGCCGAAATATTGGTAAATCAACACATAAACATGGTAAATATCCCGTTGCTAGAGTTAATAATAATGTTAAAATGATGCGACCTTGCCACTCAAGGCGACTTAGGCCCTCTTCATATTAGACTAGTTTCTACGCGCGAAGTCGTCCGTCCGTCTTTTTGTCCTCGTTAGTTGAAACAACCTACTGTCATGTTATTTTAGCTGTCATAACTGCATTAGCTGTTTTTTCGACAAACATGACGTCTTTCAGTCTTTTCAGATTTATTTTCTTACAAATTTCGTGAAATTAACGCTTGTTTTGTCTGCAGAAACTTCAAGAGATCTTGAACCAGAAGGAGGAAGAGTCTCAGGGCGCGCTGTCGAACACGACGTCCATCAACAACCCCGAGATACTCACCATTGATGAGCTGTCCAACATGACCTCCGATAGTCTCACGCAGGTTAGATAAATTATTTGGAATGAGAACATTGATCTACTTTATATAAAATCTGAAATTAACAGAATGACAACAGTCTAAACCGCTTTTTTTTACTTCAGACATCGATTGTCGCAAATATGATGCCGTCTACTTTTGAACCTTTTTTAAAAATGCGGAAATAGTCCTTCAGCGTTTTGCAGCTTTACAATAACAACGTACTTAGACAGTTTTCCATCCCTTCCAGCAGTCCAAAGAGAACGGCTCGGTGACGCGAGAAGGCGGCGACGTGGTGGACATCCCGATGCCGGGCAGCGACGACTCGTCCGCCGCGCCCATGCTGCCGCCGCCCGAGTTCGGCGCCTTCAGCGCGCCCGCCCGCAGCGAGCCGCCCGCCCCGCCCGCGCCGCCCGAGCCGCCCGAGGGCCCCGAGCGCAGCGAGCCCGGCGAGCCGCCCGAGCGGCCCGAGCCCAACGGCGAGGTCGTCCCGCCTCCGCCGCCCGCTGAGCCTGTTGCTGCTGCTGCTAACGAGGTCTGTATACACATTGTTCTTCTGATCTATCAGACAGATGTGTTGCTGGGGAAATTGTTCCGCCGCTTCTTCTTCCCAGCTATAAAATACTAGGAAATGACATATTTAGAGGCATTCCCTCTCTTGTGTAATTGACGTTAAAAAAGTGCTGTTTTTCAGCTTAGTTTGAATGACTTTGATAACAGCGAACTGCCACTGACGACACCGTGGCTTCAATTCGGTTAACCGCTTGTACTTTGTATGAACCTCAATTTGATCTAAATAAAATGGAAGACGAAAAAAAGTTTTTTTATGTCATACCATCTTGAGGCTTTTTAGGTGTTCCAGACCCAGTCTAACCATAATACAGGTAAATACTAGTATTAACTGGAGGTACTGCCTGTCGGTCATCCACAACCCAGTTACTGGGCAATATCTAATAGTAAGACTGGTTATCAGACTTGTAGATTTATTATTGACTATGAAAAGATTAGTTACTATAATGGCAGCAATCCATATTATTTTCTCTTGGTAGAAATGACTAAGGATAAGGTTTTATCATATTTATTTGTTAAACATCAATTGGTTTGGTTGTTAGAAGCCGTTAACCCCACCGCTGGCGGGCCCGGGCGGCGGCACGTCTCCGGCCCCGCGGCCCAGCGTGGTGGAGAGCGTGTACTACCAGAACAGCCAGCCCGCGCCGCCCAAGACCAAGAGCCTCACCAAGCTGCCCATGCCGCCTAATACTCAGGTAAACTCATTACTGTAGTATCATTCAGCTATATAGGGTGACTGATAATTAGTGACCGATACTTATACACGTGATTGTACTCATGATAACAAACAACTTTTCCAAAGAATATTTTTTTTATACTCATTCACTTATATCACAATAATTAGTTGTATGAAATTCGCGCGCGCACACCTGTGACCTATCAGCTGTTAGCCGCGTGACGCCGCTCTGTCTCATGACTATCGTGCCGTGCTACAGTGGGTAAGCAGAGCGCCCGCGCCACAGTCCGGCCGCCACGTGCCGGTGATTATTTTGATAAAAGTGAATGAGTATTAAAAAAAATGTTTCTTTGGGAAGTTGTTTGTTATCATGAGTACAATCACGCGTATAAGTATCGGTCACTAATTACTAGTCACGCAACATGCGGCAGGAAATAAGTAACACAAAACTTTGGAGTTTTGTGTCCGCCTGGAACTCAGGAAGCTCTTATAACTTTGTACTGGGCATTTTATGGTTACTTATTTGTAAAAACGAGTTTAAAAAATTTAAACCATTCAATTCTCAACCTTATGAAGTGGACAAAAATTAAGATTTTATTTAGTTTCAAGTTATTTTCGGTATTGTTTTGCCACTAGATTTATTCAACACTTGAAAATAATGAGTGAGACATATTGAGATATTAAGAACTACTTGATCATAACACCGAAACATATTAAATGCCATATTATGCAGCTCTTACAATAAAATATTTCTTCATGTTATCAGGTTGAAGATCTGAAGACGTTAGCAAACGAGAGCCCTCTAAGTACACCATCGCCCTCACCGGTCAAGAAGCCAGAGAAACCCAAGAGAACTGGCATCATGAACCTACCCATGCCACCTGGTAAGTACCATCATAGCTTATTGGCTCGAATTGCAACACTTAGTGGTGGTTGCGGAAGAGTATCAATAACTCTGTTCCTTAACACTGGGAACTGGATACTTACCATGTATATCCCGTTATATAATATATAATATCGCGTTATATAATATCCCGTTATATAATATCCCGTTTCTAGTGTTAATGATAATGTTAGTGACCATGACAGTTTAAAAACTTAAGTTTATTCCTTTAACAAAATGATGAGTCAAAAATATAAATTGAGTTGTAGAACAAAATTCACAATGCTTTTTTCCGCCTGTTAAAGTGTAATCTGAAGATTTATTTAGGTGTTGAGTTATAGTGGGAACCACGCCCAGTGGGGTCCACATTAGCCCGAGATCAAAAAATATTAAAGTTACGAGAAACTAGGGACAGGGCTTTGCCCAGAAGTGGTAGGATGCAGACTGACATAGTTAAAATGGTGAATTTAGTTGTAACAGTATTATGCTTCAGACTATCACTTTAATGCATATAGCATTTTTCAGAAGAAATTATGCTCTGTAACTGAGATATAGTGACCACAAAGTACAATCAAATTGTACTTAAGTTTACTCAAAAATGAACATTATATGCTCAGTCAGTGTCAAAAAATTAGTAGCTAAACTTGTTATTCTGTGTCACAACAATAAATTAATGTTACAACGTCCACTAACCGGCATCACAGTGATCCCGGGCTCCGAGGAGCTGTCGGGCGACGAGCTGGACGGCGGGACCCCGCCGCCCGCGTCGCGCCGGGACCACTACTCGCACGTCTTCAGCAGCAGGAAGCATGCCAGGGATAACGTATGTATTATTAATCTACTTTAAGAAATGCAAATATTTATCTCGATCAGATCGGTAGCAGTCTGTTGAGACAAACTAACAGCAAAACTAGAAGAAAGACTTGGCTGGATTGATAAAGCACTGATTTCAATGTGTGCTAAGTCACGCTGCAACATCATCATCAAAACCGATGCGGATATCGCAAATATTGCATACTGTTAAAGGCATTCTTCAAAGGGTAATTGTTCACAGACTTAAAGCAGGAAACAAAAATGCTCAATGCAATTTGGAGTCTTGCATCTTGCCGGCAAAATTGCATTGTGCTTTGCCATTGCAATGTTTGTCGCAATGTGAGGAGTAAAAGCTTTTTAGTTTGGCGGCAGTTTTATTATTCCATGGATATTTATGCAAATAGATTTAATCAGTTGAAAACGCCATAGTTTGCCTGCGTCAGAATAAACATTACTACCCATCTGGCCGGCGTTAGTGCTTGAATTGGCAGTCAGTTTATAGCTGTGTGTGTTACAGTCGGGCTCGAAGCTGAAGCGCCCGCGCATCCTCAAGCGTCGCGGCTCCAAGGTGGTGCCCGTGGCCACGCCCACACACCACGCCAAGGACTGGGGGGAGAAGTGCGTCGATGGCTTCCAGGTGACTACTTAATAATATAACTCCCTAACATAATCATGATTATAGGACTGAGGCGCTGAAAGCAATGTACGGATTTTCAATGTCGCTCAGATCTGAGAAATTGAACTTAGTGAATGTTGCTAAAAATACATCAGTTTACATATTGTCGAATAGTCGGGTATCGTGATATAGTATAGAATGGCTGTCGCATCTTCCGATAAACTAACTTTTAATCACTTACATAGCAATTTAGTGTCTAATTACCCCCAAAAACACGAGTTTAAATATGTATGGACCCAATAACATACAACAATCTCATTCATTTTGAAATGTTATGCAAACCTATAAATAATTCAATACATTTATTTAGTCAGACAAATAAAAATATCCATAAATAATATATTCAAAATCAAAATACATACTAAAGCAATTATAAAATAATTTAAAATAACAAAATAAGTACTTTAATTTAAACATAATAATTTAAAATAATATAATCAATTAGATTTTGATAATATAAATACATAAATGCTTAAAAAAATATTCTAAGCTTACAAATTTTGTGATAAATACAGGTTATCACCCAAATCGGAGAGGGCACATACGGACAAGTATACAAAGCTCGAGACAAGAACACGGGCCAACTAGTCGCGCTCAAGAAGGTCCGACTTGAGAACGAAAAGGAAGGTTTCCCCATCACTGCCGTGCGCGAGATCAAGATACTACGGCAGCTCAACCATAAGAATATTGTTAATCTACGGGAGATCGTCACGGATAAGCAGGATGCTATGGACTTTAGAAAGGTATGGTAACTTTTTGTAATGGTTTGATTTGTAGTTATCTTAGAATTAATTAGAAGGTCAACTAAGTGATGGTTTTGCGTTTTCATTTCTGAGGTGTGAGAGTACTAAGGCCAGTAGTGGCCCGGTGTGTAGCGGATAGTACAAAAGTACTACAGCAACATAGTACAACAGCGCTATAAAGGGTGTAAAGAGACCCTTAACGAAAATGAAAACTACATATTCTGCCCATCATTGGGATCATTTTTTTCTTCTAGACAGTACCTGGGAAACCACAGGTTCTGGAGATATTGAAGGCCAAAGTTCCAATTATTTCACAAGATTTTTTTTTAAATCACTTTTTAAGGTTTTAACTTTACTTTAATTAATTCCATGACCCGTTTACTTTTCAAAGCATCCATCAGCACTAAGTTTTGAGTGCGTAACATTGAGTTTTAAAGTAAAACGTGATTTTTCAACCCAAAAAAAAATATCGTTTCCCAGCAATAATTTTTGCGTAGAGTTACTTAGTTTGATGTACAGAATGCTTGGTTGACGGCTTCGTGAAGGGTCCCTTTACACCCTGTATATAGCAAGAACTAACATCAAAATTCTGAATCGCGCTATTAAAGTTATCAGCGACTTAACACTATACAGGAAGGCCCACCAAACAACCCATCTGGATGTAGAACTTTTCAACCTTTTCTTCATAACCCAGTCACGCACTTAATTTTTTGTAAATTATTTCATCACCGCTGCTCTCAAAACGGTAAAGGTAAAAATCGTGAGGAACCGGCCAAAACTTCGCGACGTTCACTAACCTGCACTGGGCACGCATGCTTAGTTTTTATCCTTTCACACAGTAATAAAATTGGTGTCCCAGCAGTCGGGATATTATTTTTCGGTTTACCCCATCATTTAGAGCGTTTACTCTGGCAGGTGGATGTATTTTTAACTTACATCTTATGTTCCCTCAGGACAAGGGCTCATTCTACCTCGTGTTCGAGTACATGGACCACGACTTAATGGGTCTCCTGGAGTCCAAAATGGTGGACTTCACGGAGTCGCACAACGCGTCCATCATGCGCCAACTGCTGGACGGACTGGCCTACTGCCATCGGAAGAACTTCCTGCATCGGGACATCAAGTGCAGCAATATACTGATGAATAATAAGTGAGTTTGTATTTGTTTTGATGATTACTTATTTTTCTTCTCTATAAACAGTTAGTTAAATAAACCATAGTCCTTGTACTATGTAGATAGGTATTGCTGTCCCATACATTTTGGCTCTGGACTTCCCGCAATCCTTTTTTTAATAATCGTGACTAAGTAAAAATAGATTCCTGAAGTAGGGATAAGGTGGATTAATGGAAATTGATGCTTATTTACGTCATCAACCAATAAACCAGACTTTTTGGGCCACTGGCTACCTGTAACGGCTGTAAAAGATCTACAAATGCCAGCCAGGACCAACGGCTTAACGTGCTTTTTGAGGCACGGAGGAAACTCGGTATGTAATGGGTGGTCACCCATCCACAGACCAACCTAGGCAAGCACAGCTTAACCTAAAGATCGATCCGAGCGGCTTTTATTACAAACTAATACTACACATACGATAATATCATGGATTCCCTTTCTTCTATTATTATTTCTTTTTCTAAACTGCCAATCCCAACTTCAACAGGGGCGAAGTAAAACTCGGCGACTTCGGTCTGGCCCGGCTGTGGTCGGCCGAGGACCGACAGCGGCCCTACACCAACAAGGTGATCACGTTGTGGTACCGGCCGCCCGAGCTGCTGTTGGGAGAGGAGCGCTACGGCCCGGCCGTCGACGTCTGGTCCATGGGCTGCATCCTGGGCGAACTGTTCCTGAAGCATCCGCTTTTCCAGGTAAAGGGATATTTACGAGAACTGCAGTATGGTGTCTTGACGAGTATTTTGTACAGGTTATGTTATGGTAACTCCAATTTATAAAATCAGCCTGTAGGTTCACACAGCTGGGACAAGGACCTCCTCTCTGTGGGTCGAAGCAGGCTGCGATCCACCATGTGGGCCTAGTGCTGGTTCGGGTGTAGTTAAAAGATAATAAGTCAGCACCTAACTATGCTTATGTGCCTGCCTCATGTGCCTACTCTCCAATACTACGTGCGCCCTTACTCTTCACATTAGCTGCGTGGCGGAAGAAATAAACTGGTAGTTCATAAAGAGATACTAAGGTATCATTTGTGGCTGATTATCGTCAATTAAATCAATATGTTTGGTTTATTTGACCCCATGTGCCTTGTTTATGACCCACTGCCTTCTGTCTGAGAGCCAAGTATTAGTAATGAACATCGTTCTGAACACCTGTTGATCAGGCCAACGTGGAGATGATGCAGCTGGAGATGATCTCGCGCGTGTGCGGCACGCCGGTGCCGGGCGTGTGGCCCAACGTGGTGAGCTTGCCGCTGTGGCACACGCTGCGCCCCAAGAAGTTCCACAAGCGCTGCGTGCGCGAGCACTTCGCCTTCATGCCGCCGCAGGCCCTCACGCTGCTGGACCGGATGCTGGAGCTGGACCCCGACAGGAGGATCACCGCCGAGGATGCTCTGAAAAGCCCCTGGTTGAAGAATGTGGTGCCAGAGCAGTGAGTTGTGTTTGACTTTGGTTTTTTTGGCTTGGCACTGTAGGAGTGTGGGTATGATGCCTTCTACTGAGAGCCTGGTTGCCAAGTGACGATAACCTGATTGTTACATAACGTGTTGTTTATGTCGCGGGTTCAAATCCTGCACGAATAATACCATGTACTGATATTGAAAACGGCCCCGTTCATCTCGTGGTCGCAAGCACGACTGCTAAGCGTTGGGTCCTGGGTTCAATTCCCAGGTCAGGTAGTGTAATTGGGATTTTCCATAACGAATTGCTCTGTTGCGATTCGCCGCCATGACCGAAAACGATAAAGGGAACTTGCACTTATTGGCAATTACGCACAGCTCGTCGCCTAAGGACAACAATTCCTTGTCCTATTATTCATAGAAGTGTGCATATCGAATGAATTTGGAATAGTCCTATTGCACAGCATGGACAGTCATTCAATAACGTTTAGGTAAGATCGGAAAGAGGCGATGAATGGATCTTTCAAGCCTCCAACGAGGGATGAAGTCTACATGCGACACAATGGTTTTTTATCGAGTTTGTGTCCTGAGTAAAGTATTGATTAAATTATTGATGCTAAGTATGCTAGCCGATGCGCGAAATCATGAAGTTCTAGCAAGAGCCAACATATTTGTCGAAGAATTATTTTTCACCTTTATCTCATTGCATGTTTACATTACAATAGTATAATTATGTCATAATGCATGCAGCTTCTCTTAAAGTATGACCGTTTCATCATTTTCCTAGGAATTTGATCGTAAAAGACGACTCAAGAATCTAATAAAGAAAGATCATCATCATCCATTAATTTTCATCCATCCATGTTTCACCGAGTTACCCGAAAAGTGATATAATCACTACAGCTGATTTTTAAGCAAGCAACACTTATTTGAACTGATACAAAAATTCCGAAGATTGATTGCATGATTGAAAAAATACAAATAACAAGGGATGATGTATGAATATAATAGTGTAATCACATGACTGAATGGTTGAATTTAGAATTATATTAAAGGTTTGCTCAAAGGGACTGCTACCAAACTAAATTGTTGCACTGCTCAACATGGCGGCCAGTCCTATTTAAGTACGCAGTAGTTCCTTTGAACAAATCTAGTAGTAATACCTGGTAATAGGCTGGGAATATGTTAGGGTTACAAACCTAATAAAAAACTTATCCCTTTAGTTATACCAAATGGGATTATCAAACCCCGTGAGTATTGATTATGTATATTGTTCAATCATCCTGGTTTTAGAATTATGTAAAATGGTAGGAGCTGCCATCGACGGTCTCGCAAACTAACTGACTGATTCAACAAGTATGGAGTGAATGTGTGCTATCATAACAAATTGGTGTTGTTTTCATCCAACGAAATCATTTCAGGGCAATAAACATACGCTTGGACGTACATACTACATACGAGGACCATACAGTCCACACATCCATGATGTTATTAAAGGTTTTTTGTGCATAAACTGTAAGCAGGCCAATAGGCACTCTTACGCAGAGATACCTATCACCCCCTCCAAATTGGTTACATGCCTTCGGTTCTGGTTAATTCTGTGTAAGGCATATTGAGGAAACACTTGATAGTGGCCAGACAAGACTATGACTGACACTAGGATGCACAATCTGCCGGAAACCTTTACGAGAGCAAGCTATGCGCCACTGCACCTCACTAGTTAGGTACACCATTAACCTGTCCACCTATTTCCAGGATGCCTGCGCCCGAGCTGCCCACATGGCAGGACTGCCACGAGCTGTGGTCCAAGCAGCGGCGCCGGCAGATGCGCGAGCAGGACCACACGCAGGGCAAGAAACCCTACGGGGGGTACCCTGACGACAAAGACCAAACCAAAAACGACAGCCAAGACTTTAAAAGTGAGCCTTACAAATCTGAAAGTGGTTTCAAACCCAACGAGCCGCCGCAAGAGGCCGTAGGACAAGTGAAATAGTACAGAATTCATTGCAAAAGATACTTTCGTAAAAGAAAGAAACGGTGCTTACTTTAGACCAATTTTGACGATGTGATCTAGTATAAATTGTACCCTGTGGTGTGTGACGAAGTGGGGGTTCCGTACGAGTACGTTTATGTGCCTAGTCTAATATTAGCTTCAATCTCATGTATGGTTAGCTCCTAAGATGAAGGCTGTGTTCTTCAAGAAACTTTAGCACTATGCTATGCTTCTTGCACTATTTACGAATGTTCAGTACAAAATTATAACAACAAATCTCATGTCGTAACAACGGATGTTGGAGTAAATAGTCTGAATAGACTTACAATTTCTATGTTTTTAATAAAAATCTAATCTTATTATAAAAATTGAATTTAGTAAAGTTTGTAAAGGTGCGGAACCCTGTGAAGCAATTTAACTTATTGCGTTGAACGTAACGCGTACCAAAATGTATGATAAAATAGTAGTAACCAAAGTATCGCATAGCGCTAGTTACCGCGGACGGTTGTCAGGCGTCCTGTGCATATGTTTGTAAATAATGTAAACTAGAATAATTTTAAATAAGAACAGTTTTGTTTAATTTCTATTTAGCGAAACGACTTGTTTTATTTGTGTTAAGAGTCCTTGTGGTTGTAGCAATAATGTTTGACGGTTGGCAGCACTATGTTCCTCTTATGAAAGCTGGCAACTCTGGTTGTTCCCATGTCATGTCAGGCAGAGTACAAAGTGCCTAAAGGCTATGATCTCTTTATACTTATCTTGCCTCTGCTTATAGTTCTGCATAATATAAGCATGTTGTTACCTTACCACCCTCGAGCCAATAAAATATTCCTTGATAAGCTAAGACTGAGGTGGTAAGTTGCCAGCAGTAAAAAACACCAATCTTTGTGTTGCCAACTTTAAATGCAAAATAAAGCAATCCTATTCCATATGAAGTAAGACCTCACGCGCCTTATAGACATAAAAGCTGCCATTTTGTACGAGTATCAGAAAAGAAGAATACTTTTTTTTACACTACCCAAATAATCGAATGTTGAATTTATTAGAATATGTTTGATACAGTTGACAGATTATTTTAAAGGTATTTGAATCCTAAAGTCCGTGAAATGTAGCGATTTTACTGTTATTGCAACACATTTTGAGCTTTTAATTGTTTGTCACTGAGACTAAACATCCAACTAACTTAAGAGATCATTATCAATTATGTCTGGTATATAGGAATTGCTAATGTTGGAATTAGGTCTGAATGTAAAGCACAAGGCCTTAATATCTTAAGGGCGACCTCGCTATACTCGCAACTACGTTCCCAAAGAGGCGGATCATAATAATGAAAAGAGTTATCCGTAAAAGTAGTTTTGAATGCAATATGAGCGCAATAATAACAATAATGTCTTGTCATAGCATAAATAATGGGTTGGTGAGCGGCAGTCTGTTGGTGTTATCATTATCAAATGTTAATGTTTGTAATACTTTAGATATTTAATGTAAGTCTATGAGTTCTGTGATTATGTATAATCGGAATTGAGTTGTTTGGAATATCACTTGTTTCGTTTCGCGTACTTTTTATATATAGGTTCTTGTTGGGTCCCGGATATTTAGCTGATTTAGGGCGATATGTATAGTTGTGTTTTGTTTATTTAATTAAATAGTTATGGCATAAATATGATTTTGCTAAAGTGCCATTAACTGGAGATACATCTTAATGTTTTTATACCAAATCGGGCAGAAAAGGCATGTCATCAAGATTTTTTGATTTAATTCTACATATCCATGCATATCGCTCTTAGTTCGAATAATAGGTCCTAACTAGCAATATCGGGCCTGACCTAGTTGGCATTTATTATGTAAGCGTGTATGTATATTCATGATTTTCAAGTCACCGGCAGGTGATCAACTAGTAAAAAAAAAAACTAATATATATCATGTTGTCTGTTCACAAAATATTGGATGTAAAGATTAACTTTTAACGTTAGCGGCTGCGTTAGTTTTTTTAAACAATTGTCTGTAAATATGTGCGAAGTTTTAGTTGCGTTTTCTATGAACGTATCTTCCATGAATTAGTTGAAATGTATATAGAAAAGAATATTGTACTTCCCTGCATTTTTATGAGCGATATTGTTTTGATTGAGAAAGCGAAAATTTACAAGTGAAATAAGACTTGTAGTAGGTATCGTATTCATTTCTGATTTTTAAAGAAAAATGTGTACAATTTGAGGTATTAAAAGGTATTTAATACCTCAGCCTATTCTACAAGGGTCAAGGCGTGAGGATGCATAAAATGTACATAAAAATGAAATTATTGTGGCTTAACCCACATTAGTAGTTTATTTTTCGGCAAATGATATAAAAGTAAAAATAATTGTTATGTAGTCAACAAAACATAAATTGTTTGTGAATTTTCGCTTTCGACGTGAAGTATCGCAATATCGATCATGTTGGTAAGTCGCCGGCTGAAAGACTATGTTCCCTTGTATTATAATAGCTATAAGGCGCGAGTCCATCGTGTAAATAATCCGGAGTTTCGGAGAGAATCGTCGTTTTTTATATTTTGTACGGTGTGCTTTTTCGAGGGTACTTTGAATTTATGTTGTAAATTGTGTGGGTTTTGTGATTCAGAAATGTTTTTTTATGGTGTTTAACGGGATATTGTAACATCATTGAGAGCTTGGATCGCCGTCGAAATAAACGTAGATGAATATTTGGGGACTGAATTAAGATGCAAAGGCGTGGATCTTAATATATAATCATCATGTATTGCTAGAAAACGCTAAATATTGATCAAATAAACGATAAAGACAGTTAATAAGTTCACAGTTGTAACTCAAAGGATGTTTCGTTTAATAGAAAGACTGAAGTAGGCGAGAGACGATTGTCTGTCACTGTAACTCTGGATTGTTGTTATCACATTTATGATAATAATAATTGTAAAAATGTACCTAATGTTTTTTTAAATAATTATACTACGATGAAATATGATTTTTTATTTTATTTGATGCAGCACATTGATTGTTCCTTATACACACAAATAGTCATCTATTTAGGTCAATAACTCCGAACGGACAACGAACTGGCGAAAGTCATGTTACTCAAAGGTTACCCTTAAAAAGCTCTATCCAATGGTTTATATGTTACTACTATTGATTACCCAGAAAATCTTAAGGCTCGACTCACACCAAAAGAGCGCCGAAGCGCAGCGCAGTTTCATTGTCATATGAATTTTAACTTTATTTTCATTATATAATACTTATTATCGCATGAGAAACTCGAACGAGTCGCGCGGATGCCCGCGGCGCCGCGGGAATTCCGGCGGATTCCATAAACGGAGCCTTCTCTGCCGAGCGGGTCGCTGCGCTTCGCTGCCCTTCGCCGCTCTTTCGGCGTGAGTTGACCCTAATTGCGTGCCTAGAAAATCTTAACTTTGGGTGTCCAACTAGTCACCTATTTAAGTCATTAACTCCGAACGGATTGCGAATTAACAAAATTCGTGTTGCTAACAAAGGTTCTCCTTGAAAAGCCCTTTTTAATTTTGTATATCTTATGGCTATTTGACCTCGGGGCAGATGCCTATACTTCGAGGACCATTCTCCTTTGTGGACAACCACACAACCTGTCAATATCTGAAATTAACACAAGTATTGTATGGAGCAGTCTCCTAAATCGTCATGTTTTTGAGATATAAGCTATGAACGTTACAATCAGTTCATAATGATAGGTTATTCAATTTTTCTAGGAAAAACACTTTCCATGGAAATATAATACTGATCACTAACTTGTTAGGGCCAGACTCACCGAAGCGGAGACGAGACGAGAGGAGAGATCCTCCTCCTTTTGGAAGTCGGTTAAAAATAAAAACACTGTTTTATTAAAATACGTTTATTTAAAATGACTGCAAAGGAACTGACTTATATAAACAAGGCACTTAATAGCCTGTACCTTAACAATATGGCCATTAGACTGTCACGATGGCCTATTGCGTATCTATCAAGAATTATGTGCGAGCAAAACGGGACGAGTTGCCTCAAATACTGTCGGTAATAATTTTATTAGAAGGAATACACAATAGGCCTTCATAAATTCCGTAAGGAAAGCAATGGCCGACGCGAACTTTATTTTAGACCATCGACAATGATCTTATTTTTATAAAATACATTCATTGTTACACTAATTCAAATTGTTTCCTTATAGTAGGCACCTTTGATTCAGCTTATCCATTTTAACAAACAAAACGAAATGTGTCAATTATAATATTAACATGACAATTTTATGAGAGCCTAGAAGTGATAGCTATAATTCTATATTTTAACTAGCCATTTCTCATTCTCTATAATTTTGAAAATACCTTTGGTACATACGACTATGCTTTCTACTCTTTAAATTCAGCTAGTAAATATTTTAGATTTTATTTACAAAAATACCCTTTTGCAGGATTTTATAAATTCTAATAAATATGTAATAATTGACACATTTCCGACAATACCTAAGTTTTATGGCATACAAAAAATACTAAGTACTTTGTACGTAAATCTCATGAAGATTATATCACATCAAATACATAAAAACTTCATTAAAACTGTTATATATTAGGTAAAACATAATTATTCATAAATACATAAGATATTATTTAATTTCATCAATAATTTATAAAAAATAATTGGGTACTTATAAAATTGTAATTTAATTGCTTGTTAAAGTTATGTATTCTAGGTACCAAACAACAAGGATTTATATTATTTTATTTGTATACATAGAGCACTTAACTATAACGAACTTCGAATAAAAATAATGTATAAAATAAGTACATAAACACAAAATAATATTTTTTTTAAACTTAACTGTCACTATTTGTTGTTCGCCTAACTTATTGCCAAGTTAAAATTACCAAAAAGTTATGTTTAGGTACAATGTGCCAGACCTAGAGAATATTGTTGCTAGTTTAAAAAAATATTGATCTTAAAAGACTTTAATTAAGGTATGGTAGGGCAGTATAACATTTTTTTTTATTACAATTAGAGGGTAGGTATTCCTGTAGGGAACGTTGTAGCTATTTACAATGCGGCAGGCACATTACAATAATTGGTGCTAACAATAAATACTATGCAATACGAAATGGAATAGTTGAAGTTAATTCTACGTACATCGTTGTTTTGTGTAGTAACTATAGTTTGTTGCTTTACTGGCCGCTCATGGGGTTGCAATCTGAAAAAAAGAGAAAAATACTTAATACTTTTTCTAAGTCGCCACACTCTTTGCAGTGGGACCGTGAATACTTCATACATTTAAAAAAAATATGAAGTCGATGTTTTCTGTCTGACCACTCCAAGAAGAAATACCGAAAAAAACTCATGAGTTCTCTTTATCAAGTTCAGACATTAGGTATATTGGACAGATACACATAAGGACCATGCAAATTAGTGTTTGAGTGTTCTCACTCAAAAGACCGCCTAGTCTTTTGAGGAAAGAACCATTCAGATTTGATGGACCTGTTCACCTGTCATGTGTCAGTTAGTGTGTTCATGGGCTCTCCCACTCAGATCTAGTAAGGTGTTAAAGTGATAAAGGCATACGTACGACGAGCAGGTTGCCGCTCTTGGCGCGGTGTATGTTGGGCTGCGGACCGTTCTGCACCTCGATGGTGCCGCCCTGCTTGCCGTTCACCAGGTTATGTGCGATGCTGGAAATCGATACAAACGTTAGAGGGTTAAATTCACCTCTTGGTTCATAATGTACCTACTTGACAGTGCATTTAGATTCAGAATAAAGTCAGTTTATGACTTCCAAAATGTTACGCCCCGTTCACTACCTCGCGCCACTTGCGTCAAGCGACGATCTTCGAGTCGCAGTGACTAGTGGCATGTCTTAAGCATTTCCTTTCATTAGTTTCTCCGTAGTCGTTGTCGCAAGACGCGTCTCGCTCGAACGTCTAGGTCGTGAGTAAGTGGAATGGGCGAAAAAAAATTGTTTGTAGCAATTGGGTGGTGCAGCTTTTCCACTATGAAGACCTCGCAGTTCCATTTTTGCTCCAGTAAGTGCATTTTCCTTGAAAAAGATGACTAACAGATACTCATAGTGCTTCTACCAGAACATATCATGACAACTTACGTCCTGGTGTCGACGATCTCAATGAGCTCGGGCTTCTTGGTGTAGTCCGTCATGATGGTCAGCGACTCGATCAGGTGCGACACAGAGATGATCAAGTCACCCTAGAAAATAAATGACATAACATTAACGTTTATAGAACCCTCGCCAGATTTTTCAACACCTTTCTAAAGTATTTAGAAGCCAAGAACTTAATTGGCCAAGAGCAAGGGTCTAGTACAAAGTCCGATCGAACTGGAGATTTCAAAAGTCCCAGAAGAAAGATGGAAGAGAAAGGAAGAAAGAAAGGTACCAGAGGTCTTCTGAAATTATTCGGGAAAATAGTTATTAGGTACTGCCATATAGGTACTATTCTTTAGCACCCAGCAGCTTTACTAAGTTCTGTATCGTAAGTTATGATAATCGGCGTAATATCAAGCACGTCATGAGACTTTTCAGCTGCTACCAAGAGTGCAAAACAGCCGACATGCTTCTAGAATAGACCATCAGGTGTGCCGCCTACATTTTCGTCACCTAATTTAGATTGCTACCAACCTTATCCTTCTTCAACTCCTGCGGGATCTTGATCAGCACCAAGGTATCGGTCTCATTGGTGACGACGACCCTGAGCTTGTCGAGCGGCAGGCGATGCTTCAGCTTGTAAGTCTTCCGGTTGCTGGCGTCCAGCACGTACAGCGCCTTGTCGCTCGCCAGCAGCGCGCGCTCGCGGGGCTTGTAGCCGCGACGGTCGTACTTCACGGCCTCGCACGAATACTGGGGGACGAGGAAATGGTGTTATTCTTTATTGGGGGGAGAAGTTGCTTGTGGGATATGAAAAAGTTTTGGGAAACAAGATTTCGTGGGTCTCACACGGTCACACGTCTTTTATAGAAGGGTCACTAAAGCTGTTGTGCATGAGTTTCACATTAACTTTTTTCCTTCTACTTTCAAGAGGTGATCCCAGTGACCTCTTGACTCAATAAAGTTAACGAATGAAAATCTGCACAAACGAATATTTTTAAAATTATTGCAATTGGTCATCCAAGATCACGAAGTGAATTCTGCCATTTTTACTTTCAAATCTTTTATAAAGAGGGCGAGATGGTAACAAACATGGATTCATAATCAAATCCAAGATGGCAGTCAAAAAAGTACTGACTAACCGTGGGGATGCTGATATCAAAATACCAGGTCAATTAACAATCACTAAGCATATGCTACACTCACAATAAGCTGTTCGCCAGTGGGCCAGGACGGCGAGGCCATGAAGGTGTTCCGGAGTGTCTGGTGCTCTCCCGTGAGTCTGTCCTCCTTGAAGCGCTCGCTCACGCTGCCCGGGTAGCTGTTCTTCTTGCCTGGCGACAATAGGAGTTAAGTTAGTAATGGAGAAACGATTACATTTTCATAACACTTGATCTATGACTGCTCAAGAAGGCTGCTTACTATAAACTAAGATCAAGCTGACAAATATTATGCAAATATATAAAAATTTCAAAGGTTTATTGGAAATCGAATCATCTTGGGCACGGATGACAATTTATCCGCTGCAATCCATTTAATCTCTAAGGGATGAAATACTTGCAATTATGCGAGCATTTAAAATTCGTTTCCATGACAGGGTCCCGAGAAAATAACTTAGATTTTCTTCTCGCCTTTTCAAAATTTTTCGTCTAATACTCACAGAAGTATTACCGTTCAAAACTTTTTGGTAGGTCCTACGTTGTTCATCAGACTACGCCGCTTTGAGTAAAGAAGGTCACACACAATGAGATTTACTGTAAGAAAACCCAATTTTGGGTTAAGCTGTCCTTTGTACAAGAGCTAAAGACGACTGGGCACTCACCCTTGAACATCTTCTCAGCGAGCACCTTGAGGTCGAACTGCCTCTTGTCAGCGGGCGCCAGCGCCAGGCGGTACCGGCGCGCCAGGTGCACGCGGTGCAGGCGGTGCAGCTCGCGGGACGCCTGCTGGCAGGTGGCGGGGCAGGCCGGCCAGCTCACGTCCAGCACGCGCGACGGCAGCTGGGTGGCGAGGCGCTTCAGCCAGTGCACCTTGGCGATGCCGAGGAAGCGACGGTTCTCGGGGGTCTCCGGCCCGTTGCGGGTGATGAAACCTGGCAATGAGAGGATTTGGTCATTGTTGTTTATGATGTATGTGTGTGTATCAGCCTATAATGTTCCTCCTGCTTAGAAATGGGCTGTAATCTAGCACGTGGGTCTGGTTACTTAGCTAAGCATACATACACAAGTTTTTTTCAAATATCTGGCAAGCTATAAGATAATAGATTTGTACACCAATGTCATTGGTTGGACATAGAGCTCGACTAAATTGTAAACATAAGACCTTTATTGTAATATATAATCATAAAACCTTTAGTGTACCTATGTTCACAAATAAAGTTTGATTGATTGATTGATATAAAGGTAACATTTAAATAAATTAATTTTAAGGAATGATTAACGTCTGCTTAATCAGAAATTTACCATATGGGAACAGAAAATCTATCCTGAATTTCGACTCTTCAAAGAATCTGACATCATCTAAACCTCACCTTTGATAAAAGCCCTGATAATCATCGCAGCCTTCTTCCTCCTCTCCTTCAGCCTCTGCGCGAGGAACCTCCTGACCCACTTCTGTATGATGATGGCCGCTTGCTTCATCTTGCGGTACTGCTTCCTCTGCCAGTACCCGCGCCACCTGCTCTGGATGATGGTGGCGATGTCGTTCTTCTTCAGTTGGTAGGCATCTTCAGTTTCGAAGAGCGTCTTCGGGAAACGGATGAAGATCTTCGTGCTGGAAGTTTTGAGAGTATGTTAAGTGCTCTGTTAATACTTGAGTACCTTTATCAAAAGTTGAAACCGCGTTGGTCTATTGGTCGTAAACGTAATTGCTGAGCATGAGGTCCTAGGTTCGATTCCCAGATCGGGCAAAGTGTTATTGGGTTTTACTTCAGAAATTTCGCAGTAGCAGTCACGGTGTCTGGATTTGTGCCCGGTTGTTGGCAATAAGCTCGTTCCCTATTACATGGGACTTAAACATAACTGGCGAAGTGTGGGTGTACTATTAAGTACACCTCTGCCTAAACCTTTCGGGATTACTGGCGTGATGTTATGTTAAGTTGACTCAAGAAACTTTTGAGAAATGGTAGCACTCCTCGTCACCCACTAGTCAGGATTTCAACCGAAACCGATATCGCTGGTTGTTAGGTATTCTCCTATACCTGTGGCAAGTAGTAAAGATATAAAAGCATGATACTCACTTGCCCATCCTGTAGTCCTCCTTCTCGAAGTTAAGCACGTCGACAAGTTTCTGCACGCCATCCCGCGCGGGACCGCGGTGATGCGGCCACGTCTCGCGGGACAGGCACTTGTATCTGAGGGACAACAGAATATTGTGCGTTATTATTATAACTTCATTTGCGAGTACGAAGTCGTGAGACATTTCTTTGTTCTTTGTTTCTTTTTTCTTTATTCCTTTGTATTTTCTTTGTATCGTACATGGATGAAGTCATGGCGAGAATGCAAATTGGTAGATAGCGACCTATATAACATCAAATTCAAAGCATAATTATTTTAATTAGACCGTTACGTACGTTAAGTCCTGGCGCAATTCCAGCTTCGTTTGGCCCCTTGAATTTGTGGTGCAGTACAAAAGAGGTAATAGTAATAATAGCTAAGTTGGTGATGGTAAAAACTGTACCTCTCGAGGAAGGCCTCATAGGTCCTCCTGTACGCGAAGCCGGCACGTCGCACGCGCAAGTTCTCCATCAGGCCGAGGTACTTCACTTGGTGAGACACTAGCTTGTCATCGAATTGCACTGGAACAAACACACATTGTGACATCATCATCTGCCCAGCCTTTGTCCAGTTATCTTGGGGTCGGCTTCCATTCTAACCGGATGCAGCTGAATTACTGGGTTACACATCGCTAAGTCATCAGATGATTATAATACCTATTATCGTATAATAATACTTCATTCTTCTTCCGAAAGTAGGCTTTTATAAGGATTGAGCATTAAAATGACCTATCATGCGGAGGGACTGTCTCGTCGGTCGAGTGGCTGCAAGCGCCACTGCTTAGCATGAGGTCCTGGGTTCGATTCCCGGGTCGGGTTAAGTGTTATTGGGTTTTTCCATGAGGAATTTCTCAGTAGTAGCCACGGAGTCTGGATTTGTGCCCGGTTGATGGCAATAGGCTCGCCACCTATTACATGGGACTAAAACATAACTGGCGAAATGTTGATGTACTATTAGGTAGACCTCTGCCTAACTCTGCGGAGATTTCATAGCAGATTTCTGACCGGATTGATTTTAAAACTAAATTAAACTAAAGTAGTACTCACTGGGCCCCTTGAAGTCATTAGGCTTGATGCAGCGGATGTAGGAAGGCTCCTTGCTGCTGAGGATCTTGATCAGCTCGTTCAACGAGTTCTTGAACTGAGAGATCGCTGTCTCGGGACGCTTCTTGCTCGTTAGGTTGACGTCCTGAAATCAGCAATGTGATTTACCAAAACTCTACGGGCTGATTGAAATAAGACGTCGCTTAAGGAGTCATACACGCAAGGGTGTACCTGACAGAGGTCAACTGTACAGGCCACGCTGTCACCCTATTTTTAGAGAATATTCTGAAAAGGAGGATTTACGTATTCGAAGATGAACTTAGAGTCAAACACCGAATATTTTTTAACACGAAATCTTGAGCTCATCTCAACTTATAGGCTTGCTAAATCAGAGCTCAAGGGTCCTTCAGAGAAGTGCTAAAGCCATCGCGGATCCAGTGAGAAAATGGCATACTTAGCACTACTGATACTATCCTCTTTCTTTCTCCACACTGATTAAAACTTCCCCAAATACTGCTCTGAACAACGATGTCCCACTGATTTTTTATGAACACTCGCCTTCTTTTCTCTACCTTAAATTCGGCGGAGTAGAATGAACACCTAAATAAAAGGATGCTGCTGGATCTTCAACCCCCAGTTCAGGGTCTAAAGTTGAATATCCAACAGCGCGAAAAGTGGCATTTTAATGACTTTAAAAGAATTATGAAAACTGACCTTGAAGCAGCTAGCGACGATGGTGTTGTTACTGCTGGCCATAAGACTCTGGATGTCTCGGAACAGCAGGTCGTTGTTCTTCTCCAGGAAGGTGTGCACGTTGTACGTCACCTCGCCCGCGTAGTGGACCAGGCAGAACTCCTGGAGATGAGAGGAAACACGTGAGAGATGTTGGAGAGTTTTAAGATAACTTCAAAGATGAAGATTCTTTGAACCGATCGCGATAATGGGTTAAACGAGGAACATACTTTATAGGGGTAAAAGACTCATGAAAATGATCAACTTTTACAATGGGGTCCATAAGTTTTTTTTAATTCCAAATTTTTTGTTTATCTACATTCAGAGTAGTAAGAAAAAATACTTCTTTTCGCAGGCACATGACGTGCATATAAAATACAAAACAAAATTAGCAATAAACATACAACATACTTAACTAATATATTTTTATAAATAAAGTGAATATGACTAGGCTAGAATGGCCACAAGAGGCTTATGACTAAATTCTCTCGAAAACTAGGACAAGATTCATAAGAATGATTTCCACCAAGTGTCTCGCAACTCGGATCGGAAAGGATACGAACAGATGCGGCGACAACCGATCGCGTCCGGCAGTGTGTCGACGGTTACGATCGGCTCCGTACCGTCGCTTGCGAACATATCCGTTTCTGTTCCTAATAAAATTGTTTAATTCCTACCGTTTTGACATCCGAAAGTATCCGATCGGATGCAACGACAGGCGAACGGAGCCCATCGGCCGCATTCTTTCGGTTACGATCGCGTGTCGCGGAACAAGCCCGCGGTCAAGCTGTTGTGCACGGCTTGGTAATATAGACTTTAAATACTGTGTACACGATTTATTATTGTTTAAAGATTGTAAAATCCGTTCCGCTCTGATGCGAGCCGTTTGGTGTAAATTATCCTTAAGAACAGACTTGGACTTTACTTTGCTAATTATAGTTAGCGTTTCATACGAATATGAACCTTGATCTTATTTATTAAATATTCACATTCGTATAGGCTAGCATCACTTGACTTGACAAAACTTTACAAGCAAAGTAAAGTCACAGATTATATTATCTGTGGTCACAGTACGATTTTTATAAAGCCGCGTCTACGCGGGCTTAAAATACACTCTAGGGGTAGGGCAGACAAGACTACGTAGAGTAGGTTTTGCAGCGACACACTGTTCACCAAATGTCAGACAATCCTCCTATTACTACTCCTCCACCTCGCCAACACCATAAATAAATAAAAAACTTATTAACCCACGTATGAACTCGACCACAACACCTCAAGAACTAGCTGGTGACTAGAATTCATTCAATGTATAATAAATATTTGAAAGCATTCCAACACAATGCCGCTATTGTTTGCCATTGGCATGCACTCTCACCCAATGTCATTCAAATTGTATTACCTCATGATGTGACATCATTCATTAATTGATATGGGCCCATAAGAATGATGTATAGTTTAGGATGCAAGTCTACGAACAAAGCCTTACGTCAACAGATATTTTTGGTTTTTCAAGAAGATTTTCCATAAACTTTTCGTAAAAACTACACACTAGGTACTACTTTCGCAAATTGCCCCTCAAGTTAAACAGGAAAATATACGAGTCCGTGATAAGACCTGTCGTACTGTATGGATCAGAATGCTGGGCTGTGAAGAAGATGGATGAAAAACGATTGCATGTAGCGGAGATGAGAATGTTGAGATGGATGTGTGGAGTGACAAGAATGGATAAAGTAAGGAATGAGTTTTCGTTAGAAAGTTTGAAAGTGGCGCCTTTAACAGAAAAATTAAAAGGAAGGAGTTCGTCTTGGTATGAACATGTAAGGAGGAGGGATGAAACGCAAGTGACTTAAAGAGTGATTGATATGAAATTTGATGGATGGAGAGGGAGAGGAAGGCCACAGAAAAGATGGATGGATTGTGTGAGGTATGATATGAAAGAGAAAGGAGTAAATGATGCCGTGACTGATAGGGGAGAATGGAAGAAGAAAACGTGTTGCACCGACCCCAAGTAGAATGGGACAAGAGCAGGAAGATGATGAACTTTCTCGAAAATGTCTCGAATGGAATCGAAAAGGTTTTGTTGTTTATCACAAACCCTTTTAGATTCAATCTAAGTAGATAGTTTTTTCCTGACGGAAGATGCTTCCAGAATGTTAGACTGGTTTTCCGACAGTAGAATATATTTTTAATTTAAAAGGGTGACGATTTCAAGAAATGGCTAAACCTTATTAGCTGGACCTTGGTTAATATTAATGGAGTTAACCCAGTCAAAGCATTGTGACTAAACCTGTGTGTGTGTTTTGATCACATTATTTTGGCACTAATTGTTCTGTGAAGTTCATAAACATTGGCACTGAAGCATTTTGTCAACAAATTCCCAGCACATACAAAAGATAGGCACTATGTACTTAGAATTCAAATGCTACCTACATTAAATTAACTCTACTCAGCTAGTCGGTCAGAACCTTGGGGTCCTTTAATGAGCACGAATGCGTAATGTCTCATTTTCCTCCTCTAAACATACGATTTCGAACACACGATTGTGTGTCAAGGATAGTTTTTCTATTGGGTTCATTAAAATCTCAAGGTCTTTCTTTATCGTGTGGTTAGTGCCTAACCTAGTGTGACCTGGTGTGAGTTTTTATGCCGCCCACGGGCCTCTGACTTGGCTTTACATGCCGTCGAGAAATATCTCTCAGGCATGCTGGTTTCATCACGATGTTTTCCTTCACCGAAGCCAGTGATAAAATAGGCACATGAATCCGTAAAATTAGAGTAGCTTGTCTTGGGTTTGAACTACTTTGAACTAGAGACCTATGACTTGGCAGTCCAACGGTCACGCCTCTAGGCTATCACTGCATTAAAAATCTCAAGGTGCACCATGTTGAAGACTGTCACATGTGCTCGGTATAGAACGACCGATACCTAGTAGCTCATTGAAATGACTAAGAACTTTTTATACCCATTATCACTTTCACGAAGCAGTCTTTACAAATGCAGCAATGCATATTACAGCACTCCTAGAATTTCAACACTCTTCGTTGATTTCTCGCATTCATTTAGGTGCCCCTTACTGCTAGAGAAACCGGGTCCCACTAATATTGAACTTTGCATAATGCATAGTTTACTTATCAAATATTCTACTTTATTTGCAGAGGATAAATAACTACTTAGTCCCAATGCTAACTGTACTTTTATTTGCGTCAACTGTGAAGCGTGCGAAACACATCCGGGCTTCTTCGACTTTAGGGTTGAACCACGTCTATCAGCGTCGAATCGCATTTTTACTTGCTTTCCTGTCGCTCAAAACCGTCATAGTGAGTGCTATCGCACCACTCTGAATCTAGATTGGAATCCATTAGAGGAAGTCTTTCAGTTTAAATATCTTGGACGCAACATTAGGCATGATAACACCTTGGCTATACCATCGCGCATTGCAAATGCAGCAGCGAACTTTGGACGGCTTAATGACCATACCTGGCGATCCCATGGCATGGTCCCTGGCAACCTAAAGCTTGAGACAAAGATGAGTGTCTACAACTAATCCTACCTGTATTTCTCTATGGCGCAAAGACATGATGTCTCTATAAACCAAATATTAGGAAACTTGACACATCTCACCTAAAGTGTCCGAGATCCATTTTAAACAAAAGAGGGTTCTGAGCGTCAGAAAAGGATATAGCATGTAAAAATGCGATTCCGTGCAGATATATGTGGTGGTCCCACCCTTGTTCGGCAGTCTAGCTTGTACTGCCAGATCATACAGATCCGAACAAATGTGTTGAGCACTCCTTATGAACACGCAAAAACACATTCTTTTCGTAAAGATTCCCTTCTTTCTCGTGACTGCGGCAAAGTTCATTATAACGAGTCTTAAAGAAGTGTTAGTACTCACGTCACGACCCATAGTCTTCTGAGTCTTTATATCAGCGCGACGATGAGACTTGTAGTGAGGATGCGGCTCCAGCTTCTGATTCAACTTCTCCAGGAAGCTCAGGTCGCTGGCGTCACCCGGCCTGAGGCACTCGTCGTCCAGGACCGAGATGATACCTACAGGATAAAAGATGGTTAATATCCAGGATATTTGCTAGGTTTCTTCTTGTGTCCAGGTTCAGGTGTCCAGCTCTTCTCGAGAAGTCCCGAACCAAAACCTACGCCTGCGCGCAGTTCTAAATTTGTACTTTGAGTGGATGCCTGCCTTTTCGCGTCTACTTGCTGCATGTGATTGTTTTATAGAGGAAGAATAATACTGTAGTAGTTTCCAATAAACGGGGATGTGTTTTATAGAGAAGCTAATGATAACAATGAACAAACGTTCATTGTTTATTTAATAGAGAGATAGGGGATCCTCCTGAGAATGTATCCTGTGGCAAAATCCAGGCTGAAAATATTAGCAATCAAGTGCTGTTTACCTGTATGCCTGGCCTCAATAAGGTCGCAGATGATGATGTTGTTGAAGTACTCGACGGGCTCCCACTCGATGCCCTCGCGCAGGTACTCCTCCTGCTCCTGCTTCAGGGTCAGCTGGATGAACAGCTGCTGCAGCTTCTCGTTACAGAAGTTGATGCAGAACTGTTCGAAACTGTGGGAAAAGGAGGGTTGAGTTGGTTTTTCGAGGTATGTTGTTGTGAAGATGAATAGATTTTACTACTGTTGCGGCATCCGCAACACCATGTATGAACTTCTCATCATAAGTGACACGCAAACACCCGTGCCTGTTCTTCATACCCCTAAAAACCTCACCGGACACGACACCCAGCTGGTAGAATAATCCACGCTTTTCTATAGATTTTGAGTTACCTTCTACCTGGTTCCGCATACCTCATTACTATGGTCTAATATGGTCTATTCATTCATTGTAAGTAATTCTGAATATTTTGGTGAGAACATCTGACCAGATCCAGAGAGTTAAAAAAGGCGGCTGGGACAAACTGGAAGCGGGAGATTTAGAAGCGGTGGTTATGGTGAAAGGACAATGTCTAGCTGTTAACTGCGAAAAAATGTCTGAGCTAGGCTGTCTGCCTACATTTACGTTAAAATAATAAAACCCTTACCTATTCTTCGGGAAGATCTCAAATCCGTAAATATCCAAGATTCCCATAACAGACGACTGGCTCTCCTTGTCCTTAGGCGCGAGCGACGCGTTCAGCCTGGACACCAGCCAGCTGAAGTGCTTGTCGTATATGGCCTTGGCCAGCGCGTCTCTCGCGTACTGCGCTTGTTCCACGTCCAGGGGGGTGCAGACGACGTCGCCGCGGGCGCTGATGGTACGGCTTGTTAGGACTTCGCGTAGTTTTGAGCCGCTTACTTTTAGGAGCTGTGGAAGAAGGATGTTTGTTATAGTGTTTTAAAGGTTAAGGCTTTGTACTACAAAAATTACTACAGCAACGTAGTACAAAAAGTACTACAGTGCCATCTATGCCACAAATGAAGAACTAACATCAAATTTCTAAATCTGCACGATTTAGAAATTTGATGTTAGTGTTAATATTATCCGCAACTTAAGAAAAAACCCGACAACAACTGTCGGGCAGTAGCCCACCAGCACTCACAGTAGCCCACAGCAGCCGTCTGGTCGGAGGATCCTCCGTTTTCTATTGGGGATGAAGAACTTTACACCCTATTGCTCATACCCCCTGAAGCTTAAAGTATGGTTGCAGTTGGTGATGATATCGTATCATTGAGGCTGTGTAAAGTATGCAACAGACGTCGTCGATTCCATGTTTGGTACGATGACTACTGTAGCTAGTTGGAGTAAGATAGTTTTTCTCGCTTAAAATAGCCTAGTGACATATCTAATCTAACAGAGAGTTGGCAGGTGTATCAATCTGTCTGTCAGGATTTCCACCGCAGATTTACTAATCGGGTTTATGAGAAAGGTAGAATGGTATCAGGAAATGGACAGCAAATGACAAATAAATGTTACAAGACAATCTCACGAATTTGTGCAATATGTACACACATTGTTGGTACAATACAGCACGATAAAGTGTTGTAACACTGCATTAAAGAAATGATATATTATTACACAAATATGAAGGGATATTACTACATGTACCACAAATGACTACCGCCTTTGATAAAAAGGAGTCATTGTCCTACGTGACCTCAATAATAGTCAAATTATATCTCAAATCGTATAAAATAAAAAGATAAGAAAGTCAAAGAAATAGTTATCGGTACTTCTATGTATATTCGATCTTAGTATTGAATTATAATTAATTTGAAAGTAACTCTATCTGTCTATCACCTTTTCATGGCTTGGGTAACGAATTTCGATTAAACCTGACATACACATACAAGTAGATCAGGAACTTGGTTAGGATTTAGAATACTTCTATCCTAGTAGTAGGTTCCCGTCTAAATTCTGACCTCAACGCGGGTAAAGTCGCACGCAAAAGCAACTTGAAAACAATATTATTGTTACTATGAACGTAATCATTTCGATGACTGAATAAGGAAAAAGCTTTATCGATAAAGGGAAAACTGTATTTTAGATTAGATGTCGAATACAATCGGTACTGAATCATTCAGCTTTCCTGTTATTGTTGAATCTCTTTGAACAGTATTTTTGAACAATCTCTATCTGTTAACTGGGATTTGGAAAACATGGAAATCGACGCGCAAATTGTTACCGTTATGGTAATCTTCAGCGTATGATACCTAGGTACTAGAAGTCTAGACCCACCAGCATTAAAGTTTTTCATCGGTTTAGAAAAATACTTAGTTACAATTTGCCGTTCGATGTCTTGTAAACCCTAGTTACAAACAGGGGGGACCTGCTGGCACATGATGAAGAACGTTCGCAATTACGCACGATCATAGGTAAAGGTTGAGAGCAGCGGTGGCCGAGTGCTGGCGGCTCCGACTTACGAGCGTAATGGGTCGTGGGTTCCAACCCAGGCAGATGCATTACTTTGTGTAATTTATTTCATCACCACTGCTCTCAAAAACGATGAAGGAAAACATCGTTAGGTAATGCATGCATGCAGGCATGTCTAAGAACCAAAAATTCGAAGACTTGTGACTTCTATCAACCCGCACTGGGCCCACGTGGTGGATTATAGCCCATTCCCTCTCATAAACAGGAGGCCTGTGTGCCAGTAGTGGGAACAATATAGGCAGATTATGCTTGTGCTATAGGCAAAGGTATAGATGCCATATTGATGCCCTATTCCTTTGTCTATAGTCAAATAACGGATGGTTTCCATAAACACAAAAGTCTTTGAAACAGTACATCTAGGCTCGCTCAAGATCTAGCCAGTGACATCTAAATACCACGAACTGAAACAATTCCTCCAATCCGGGGTTATCACTAACATTATCGTAAAAAATAGAGACGTCTTCATAAGAACTATAACGCTACGTCATCTTTCCGTTGAAGATCGTTATCGCAAACGGGTTAGGTCAAAAACCGTTGTTAGTTCGAATAAATCATCGTCTGGCGATGTGTTGCTAGCTAGTGATCTATTGTGTTTTGTGTTTGAGGTGAGGTGAGCTCAATAATCATTTTGTAACCGAATGGTGTCAAGGAAAGCAGGGGTCTAACAATCATTGGGAACAGTTACAGAAATAATGAGTATTCGTTTGACTGTTTGAGTGCGTTCCTACATATTATAATATTATGCAATACAATATAATTATACAGGGTTACTGGCGGAACGCATTTTGACAATTCCATAAAATTCCTTGCGTTTTTGACGTAAGCGTGCAGACGATTTTTTTAAACATGTGTGTGATGTGAAGTATGTGTTACGAATTTCTTCAAATACCGTTGAGGTGCAATAAATAAGTGTGTTACGCAATTAGGGTGCTGTTCTACTTATTTGTCTTAGTAAGATTTCAAATAAGTATAGGTAGTTAGGCTGCTTTGTGGATCTAGCAAGACTATTCGTAATACTACTTATCCTCCAAGCTTTGTAATCTGATTTTTGTAAGTTACCCTCAAGAGCTAATTATTAGTGTAGCAAGACCTAAGAAATCTGAGATTCGGACAACACTGACAGCGGATTCCGAACTTTACCCTCAACAACTTTGTTGTCTTGTAAATGAAAACATAAAAATTTCGAGGTTGAACTTTCGGGTGTTGTAACACCTGAAATTGAATGACGTCATCCAGTAAGCGAAAGACAATAGAAGTAAAAAAATAGTATTTATACAAACAGAGCCGAACAATAGCGCCAAATTAATGGATCTAACATAAATACTATTGTTCTTAACCGTGCAGTGATTTGGAATATAGGCTGAAGACGTTGTTTAGAAAAGGTTATTATGTGTGTTGAGTCAACTTGAGTCGAATGTAATACTTTAAGAGTAACAGTAGTCAGGTCATGATGGCAACATAATTAATATTAGTTTGCACGTTCATAGCCTTAGGTAAAACCAGAACGCTACAAGACGTATTTTTAAACTTGGACGCAGTACTGAGTAAGTAGTAATTGATAAACCTAAGCTTATAATCACAAGCGTAAGGTACACACCAACCATGAGGATCGATCTCTCGACTCCTCGCTTGCCGGTCCGCACCTTGTAAGCCAGTCTACCACCTCAAAAAACTTACAATTGAAGTTTTAAGAGGCAGACAGGAAAAAAGTGTCTCAAGGTTAGAAAGATAAAAAAGTACTTAAGTAACTTAGTTTTGGAAACAAAACGGTCATAACGCATGCTCTTGTAGAACTTTTTATCGTATATTATAATTGGAATAACAATTAGTACCCGCACCTATATTTATAAAATAAAGTACTTCCTCTGTTACTTGTAAGCTTCCTTGATGGTTTTTTGGTTCGATGCGGAAAACATAGATCACAAGAATAAAGTGCATCTTATTTTTTTACCGACGGCATTAATATTTCATAATGAGCGTCGTCTTGTTCTTATAGAGATGATTTTCTTCAAGCATTGATTAGCAGATACTAATTGACGATATCATTCATGTTTTGCAAGCGAGCAGACTCATGTGCACTGAAAGTATTTGTACCCGACTGCGCGATAACAAATTTTGAGTTCCACAATATTGAACAATATTACCCTTCATTAGTACTGTATATTGCTTTAAGCCTTAAAATTATTATCTCCTTACCTCAGCCACGCTGATTGTGTTAGCATCATGCATCAGAATCTCCGCGTTGCCCTTTTCGTTCGATACGAACTTCGCGTTTCCGAGGTGGAGGATACTGGCAATAATCTCAAATATCTCTGTCTGTTCTGATTGGCCGATTTCTATGACCTTCATGGCTTCCTGGACTGTCCTGAATTGTTCGGCATCGTTGTTGCGCTGGATTGCTGCGGTGGCCTGGAAAAGAATGACATTGTTTAGTATTAAGATTTGGCAAAAGCTTTCGATCAGGTGTGCCATATGAATCTTATACTAAAACTTAATTTGAGGGGTCAGCGTCATTTCAAATAGTTCCAATAAATAGTTTAGTAGAGGTGCCCCAGTTTTGAAATAAATGTTGTATTAAAATGTTGACATTTTTGTTGTGTGTGACAAGGTAGTCTGTTGAGCCCATTGTTTTTTTCGGTGTTACAATCTGCTGCATAATCTTTTCTATTTATACCCCGTAAGGTTTATAATGTTAACAGTGGGATGATATGATAATTTATTTTATTACTTACCACATCAGTCGTGTACTTGTAAGCATCGGGCCTTCCTTGCAGCTTCAACTGCTTCATCAGTTCCTGGTCAGCGCCCGCAAGCAGTTGGTAGAAGATATGGAAGTTCCTCTCTCCAGACATCTGGCTAACTACCCTGGACTTCTCCAGCAGATAGTTAAGGATATGTCCTCCTTCTGGTGCTCCTTCATAGTTGAACTGTACGTCCATGTACTTTCCGAATCGGCTGGAGTTGTCATTCCTGTGGGTCTTAGCGTTTCCGAAGGCTTCTAGCAGTGGGTTGGTTTGTAGCAGTTTGTCTTTGACTGTCTCAACGTTGCGCAGGTGGTTTGTTCTTGCTGCTATGTACTCTAGAACCTTTTTGGAGGCTTCTGTCTTGCCGGAACCGGATTCGCCTGGACAGAAAAGAGTTTTTGGTTTAACATTGCGAGTAGATTTAACATGAAACATCACATCGCGCCTGTTTTTCCCTAAGAGCAAGAGGACTGAGAGGCGGACGAAGAGGGCTGAGGTATCGATGTTAGGACCACAGGAGACTTGGATTACAACCAAATTAACGTATTTCATACCTGAGATCAAGATGCATTGTTCTCTGTGTTCATATACCAAGGACCTATAAGCGTTGTCTGCGATAGCGAATCTGTAACAGAAAATAATAGTTATTAAAATACTTATTGCGCAAGAATGAGTAGGTAAGGAAAGAATCTATGCTACACCTGATTTAATATCGTCACTCATTATTTTGTACAGGCTATGAGCCTCCAACTTCTAAGTAAGGTCTTCAAATGAATGGCGATATGGCAGAATCTTCGTAAATTATAGTTCAAGTAATGTGTTCTTTCTAAAACGTCATGTTGGGAGGATATTTTTGTCTACGGTTCAGGTTTATTGCTGTAAGTATTGTCGAGTTTATTATAACATCCAATAACCATTAGGTTCTGTTATCAAGTAGATAAGTAGCCATTATCAGTTCAATAACAAATAGTATCGAGGTGTTTATTATAGACAATATTTTGTCGTGAAGTAAGTATTCGTTACATTTATTTGTTTGGTTGGTAGGACGGAATTATAGGTACAAAGTTGGTTGAAGAGTTGTTTGTTTAATATTATGATTTATTTGAATTCTCTGATTTTTGGATAAGTGCTACTGCTGAATATCAGGCCTGTTCCATTCCCCAGTCGGGCAAATTGTTATTGAGTTTTCCCATCAGGAATTTCTGAATATTACATTTCACAGAGTCGGGATTTGTGCCCGATTGATAAGAAGATAGATAAGAGGCTTGCCCCTCATACATAGGACTTAAATATCTATCGAAATCTGGGTGTACTATAGGTATAACTCTGTCTAGCTTTTCAGGGATTACTGGGCGTGATGTCATGTGGTCATTAAAATGATATTGTTCAAGCTAAAACTTTGGCCAGTAAAACCTCAATGAGCGTAGGAAGGTCCATTCCCATTTTATCTCCGACCTACGCACCTTTATTGATGGCACTTACACACTCAACTATTTCTATATACTGATAAGAACTGATAAAATGACACAAACTTTCTCATTGTACTTTCCCACACGTCAAATGTCAGAGATAACCTCGATGATTCATTCGTATCTTTGGATCGCCTCTCAGGCATTCCGACGCAAATCCAAATGATTTTGGATAAGAGAAAATGCTGTAAGTACTGATATTTGGTTCGAAAATTCTGGTAATTTAGGCCCCCATTGTACAAGGTGTATCTAATTGAAACAACCGAAAACCTCTTGTACTCAACATTATGACCAATTACAGGACCAACTCTGAAATTGTGATTGTCTTGTCTTCAGCTACTTTATACATTTATTTATTTATTAAACTTTATGCACATAATGTACAAAGGCGGACTTAATGCCTTGGGCATTTTCTACCAGTCTACCTTACCTTACATTTACGTTCACATAAATCGCCAATGTGAACGAAACGGCTGTTTTTTTCGGCATTACTGTCGTAGAGTTTCAATGGTTTTTCAGCCATTCTGGCCCTGAAGTCTAAAAACCTATTTCACCATTTCCGGATTAGTATGACTTTTCACCTGGCCGATAATTTCAAAAAGATTCTTATGCAGTTTTTAATTTCAGTGGTGTGTAAAGTTTATCCGAAGTTGGTAAAACCAGCAATATACAGCTATACCTACGAGTAATAAGCTACAGACAGATTTACTATTTTAAATACAATAATTTAGATTTTATCCAATATGTTATACTATGCTAAGCCATATTATCGAACCTAAAGATATAATATCACATAATAATATGTATTTTATCTTTTAACAGACAGTGCTTGCGTGGTTGTCAAGTCTAGACATGAATAGTGAATTCATGATGCATGGTTATTGTACCTACGATATAGCAAATTGAAAACATGCAACTTCATACATGATTTTCGTCCTGACATTTTTACAATAGACACGTAATTGGCCGATGAAAAAATACAGGAAACTGAATCAAATATTCATCGCTAAATCAGAGAAGGGGTTTGCAAAAGTACTGAACAGCTAACCGATCACAAAACTACACCGCAACAGGTGGAAGGCAAATTTATCAGAATAGAATTGAATCTGAACAAAATTCTGATTCTGAACGGATGTTTGGTAGGAAAAACAGAGTTCTAATAAGAATAGTTTATGTTATTTTACCTGTGGGATATGCTGAAGTATGGTCAAATCTTTAGTAAATTGCTCATAAGATTTTAGATTATAAGTTGTTCTCAAAAGTCGACCATTTACGAAAACTATAGAATTTATTCTTGCAGCACGCGTAGCATGACCACCGTAGAAACGGGTTTCTTTGACGGTAGAATCGACAAAATGACAGATTGTGAAAAGAAATCAGTCATTTTGTCGACACGTGCTGCTACCACGGGTGAAAATACTTTTTGCAAATCATTATACAATAGTTTCATGTAGTACCTAATGAGGGACTCAATTAAAAATCTAACATAATTCTGAACAAAATATTTATAAATAAAACTTACACGTGTGGCGGTGCCTCGAAGAAAGCCTTCTTGTAGTAGAGCTGGGTCTTCTCCTCCGTGTAGATGGGCAGGTGCTTGTAGGGGTTCACTGATATGAGCACGTTGCCGATGTACGTCTGTAGGAGAGAACAGCAATGTCAGTAAATGTATGTAGAAGACTATCTAGAGGAACTCAGGTGAAGACTTTGTTCCTATTGTATCTTGAGGGACAGGCCAATAGTTGTCCCAAAGGTCGAGGTTAGTTAAATGTTGCCGGTGTGCTTTTACCACCCTAAGATAATAATATTTTATAAACGACAGTCGTTTAAGAATCGTCACTGATCTGTATATACGGGGTGTAAACAGACCCTTCACCAAGCCGTCAACCAAGCATTCTGTACATCAAACTAAGTAACTTTACGCAAAAATTATTGCTGGGAAACGACTTTTTTTTTTAGGGTGAAAAATCACGTTTTACGGTAAAACTCAATGTAACGCACTTAAAACATTGTGCTGATGGGTGGATTGTATAGTACGAGGGTCGTGAAGGTGTTTAAATTAAAAATCTTACTAATGTAAGATTTTTAATTTTGTTTTTTTTTGTTTTTTTAAAAATACATGTTTCTAATGAAACATGTATTTTTAAAAAAACATGTGAAAAAGTTTGAACTTTGACCCCCAATATCTCCGTAACTAGAAGGTTCCCCGGTATGGTCTAGAACAAAAAAATGATCGCCATGACGGGGAGAATAAGTGCTTTTCGGCTTCGTGAAGGGTCTTTTTACACCCTTTATGTGATAAACTAATAACCAGTATTGGGAACCTCTTTTCTTATCACGATTAAGGGTTGCGCCTCATCTGGCTGCTCGAAATTGCTGCTTCATGCTGCCGAGCGCATCGTCAATGCTGCCGCGTGCAATAGCTCTCCCTCTGTTTCTCGTTCTAGCAAATGACTGATGATGAATGATGGTTTTGAGCGACAGAAAAGGATAAGTAGATGAAAATGCGATTTCATGCTGCTAGATGAAGCGCAATCCTAAGACGTCTTTTCTTTGAAGTCTAACCGTATTTGGGAGAAAGCAGTTCAAGTCACTCAATTTACGAATCACTGTTGCTTTTTAAAGTAAAAACACACTTACATAGATAATATTCTCGTTGAACCGCTTCCTAAGGTTGTCGATGAAGGCGGCTTCGGAGCGGTAGTCCTCCAGCAGCACGAAGTCCTGCACCCCGACCCTCTCGCGGTGGACCAGCGCGTGCTCCATCATGCCTGTCACTGACACCGGCCGCAAGAGCCTGTGGACAAACGAGGGAATGGATTAGATAAATGGCAATTATCACTACTTACGTTTAGATTAGGTACAGTGCACAACTGTTTGGTACACAGTAAAAAATACAAGGTGTAAACGGACCTTTCACGAAGCCGTTAACCAAGCATTCTGTACATCAAACTAAGTAACTTTACGCAAAAATTTTTGCTGGAATCGGCCTTTTTTGTTGGGGTAAAAAATCACGTTTTACGGCAGGCGCCAATGTAACGCACTCAGAACATTTTAAAGTAAAAATCTAACTTTAAAAACATGGATTTAAAAAAAAAACTAGTGAAAAAGTAGGAACTTTGACCCCCAATATCTCCGTATCTAAGATCGCAATGGTGGGGAGAACAAGTGCCTTTCGGCTTTGTTAAGGGTCTTTTTACACCCTTTATAAACATCACAAACGGCGTCAATTTTCAAAATGACATTGTCATTATGGAGTTGTGTCCCTGTTTTTTTAACAAACTTGAGACATTCTTGCACAGCGATGTCAAAGGACTTGTCTGTGATCATCATCTGCGTTTCCTATCTATGTTGGGTTCGGCTTAAAGTATAACTAGATGTTACAAACATGGTCTCCCCGTCCGGGACACCTCCGGTATAGATTGGTTTCACAAATATCAAGGGAAGGGACTCCAATTGTTTTGCAGTTTCCGTTCCAAATTATTATAAAAGCTGGCAATATTAACTAGAATCATTATTTTAAAGGATATACGGTCAAAGATTTTAAACTGTCAGGGTCACTAACAGTATCATTAACAATAGAAACGGCACATCTTCAGTTTATCCGTGATCAGGGTGCTTGCACAGTGCCGAAATATCGGGAACTCAAAACAAACAGTAAACGTGGTAAATATCCCGTTTCTAGTGTTAATGATGATCTACAGTCATTACATCGTCATCTGCCTAGCCTTTTCCCAACTATATTGGGGTCGGCTTTTAGTCTAACCGGATGCAGCTGAATACCAATATTTTACATGTAGCGACTGCCTATCTGACCTCCACATATACAGTCATTACACTTTGTGATTATTAGTTGGCCGGAAGGACTGATATACCAGTTTAATCACAGATTCCCTATTCTCTTCATCACACTCACCATCCCTTCGATAATTTCGCACTCACAAAAACAATATAACAGAAATCACTAAAATCACATTGATAACCCAGCTTCGAAGAGCTGACACACGCTTGATAAAAATGGCTGTACCCCATCTTTGACCACTCTTAACACAAGACTGACTTTCTGGAATAGGTCGCATGAGACTGGTGACCGAAAGGGTAAGTAATTAACGTGTTTACAAGATCATTAACGACCTGGGAATGGTAAATAATAATATGGAAAGTGTTGCATTGTTTGTCGGTTACAAATAAAGAGTTTTGTTTGTTCGTTGGAATAAGCTTTATTAGTTATTATGACTAATGACTAATTTAAGAATAATTATTGTTCTACAGTTTTTGTTTCAAAATAAACAGATTTTAGCTGTTTGGTATTACAGAACATTAGTTATGGTTTTTGATCATTAGGTGTGCGGTTAGATGAATGGGTGTTATTTTTAAATAGTTATTAGTTCATTTATGCCATTGTTTCACTTAGTAAGTGGTGATTAGCAGATGGACCACCTGGAGGCAATTTGAATTCCCCAAATGTTACAACTATTGATAATTTATTGTACTTTTGATAATAGTTTTTGTATGTCCTTTTAGTCATAGAAATCTTAATAGATCCCTCAGTTTTACGTGTTTTCAAGTGCTTCAAAGACTTAATGCTCTGCTTATTACCACATTATATCTACACCAAGTACCGTAGACAGTCACAAAACCGTCTTTACTACAGCATTAAAATTTTACGTACGAAGACCGCAGCACCAAAAGCGTCGTATTGCAGTATGTCTGCGGCTCAATTAGCTCAAATCGTGATATTCGCGGGAATGTCAACTTTCTTGACATTATGTTAAAATATCATGACATTAGGACTCGGGACGATTCCGGCAAGACTAAGCGATTACTCACGAAATGAGTTGTGGGGAAGTAACGCAGCTTTCTAGGAATTTCGACGGTGGCGGTGCTTATTCGTAGAAAATCCTTTAGTGCTTGGTTTTATGTAATGTGGGATTTTTCAGAATGAAATATTGTCAAATGAAATGTTAAGTGTAATGTACAGTGGCCAACACATGTTATCACAAACTGTCTTTCTTCAAATGATTTTAAACCGGGTTAAGTTCAAAATCGAATGAGAAAGTTTTACAGTTTGTGGTCACATGATGTACTGGTGACTGTACTATGTTTGATGAAATGTTAAAAATATTGTTAAATAAAATGAAATATGCATCGTTAAATGTATTGTTAAACGTTAAGTTTAATGTAAGTAATGCTTAATGAAATGATTTCAAGGTATGTAATGTTAAGGCAAATAAATATAAATATTATATAAATAATAGTTTAACTCTTTCAGTCACGGTGGTTAGTTTACTAACCACCATATTTTCGTTTTTTAATTAAACCGATTGTCGCTAGTTGTAATGGATTTTAATGAAAAAAATCGAAAAGAGATGGTTAGTGACACTAACCACCATGACTGAAAGAGTTAAGACCAAGCAGAACCCTGACTGAAGGGCTAGGACTACCAAGGGATGGTAAATAGAAGAAGTGTTAGCAGACTATCAGTCAGCTACATTTCAAAGTAGTCGTTTAAGAGACTGATTGTTGCATCGAATTATATCCAAACATAATTATTTAAACATTAGTATCATCCTACCCACGTGCAAGGCTTAGCTTTTCACGGTAATTGAAAAAATCCGGATAAAAACGACCTATCACAAATTATCGATATCAGTTAATCGAATAACGCACGTAAACCAATGATTATTCTGATTAAAATGTGACATTGACGTCATCGACAGTTGCATATGAACGCATTAGTTCATCCCTAGTACTTAGTTTAGTAGATAGGGCCGTCCGTTTGCATTGACCCAGTTACTTGATTCTCACGTCCCGTTTAAAATTATTCGTGTTTTATAGGCGTTTATTAGTCATTGTTATATATGAGGTAGGAAATATGTTATCATAGTATGATTCAATTTTCCTTTCAGATTGTCACCCAAGCAAAGCTTACCCCAAAGCAAACCATTCGTTTAGTTTTAGTTTGTTAGTAGCCAGAGGTTGACTACATGAGTGATGAATATAAATGTTGATGGATCTAGAGGGAGAGGAAGACCAAGGAAACAATAGATGGATTGTGTAAGGAATGGCATGAAAGAAAAAGGACTAAATGAAAGCGTGACGATTGACAGAGGAGATTGGAAGAAGAAATCATGTGACAAGGGCAAGAAGATGATGAGTAGCCAGGGGTTAAAGACTGGTATTGAAATCTCTTTTTTACCTCTTCATTACTGTATCAATCCTTGGTTCTTAAGTTTAGCACCGAAAATTGAGTGCAATTTCACAAGCCATGGTTATAAATACTACCTATCATGCCATTAACCTTTCAATATCAAAGTTCCCAGAACACATTGCCTACTTAAGTCTTGAGTCCTTAAATAAGTTTGCGACTTTCCCTCAGGGTTCTTAAATCGTAATGTTAAGTACTAAAGAACCTACCATAACATTCTCCAAAGCACGTTGCCCACTCAAGCACTCCTCAAATAGCACACAGTGCTGTTTCCGCAAATCCGTATAAAGCGACATCGCGTGCGGTCCGCCTGCCTGCCCTATTTCATTAGCGGTCACTGAACGTGAACGCAAACTTTTACGTTTTAGTTATGAGAGTGGGTCAAATTGTGGGTGAAAAGGTTTGATTTTCGCAAAGAAATACAATGATGAAGAAGGACGTTTCTCGAAGTTATTTTGTTACTTCAGCTGTTTTTAATAATATCAGTTCATACCTATCTTAGTGTTATGGTTTATTTTGTGAAAGGTTTAACTTCTATACAGCTAACTGCCAGAAAATGCGTAGTTGCTAATATTAGTCGATTTGAAAATTGAATTAAGTTCTTGTAGCTTACAGATGTGCAAGAGAAGTAAATACCATAAATTCCAGACTTCGTTTTTTATAAGACCAATTGGAAAACTGATGGTTTTATTAATTAAATTGCTAACAAAATATAATATAGATTAGAATACAACTATGTATAATATAAGGAAGAATGAATCGCATGTGACTAAAAGAGTGATGAATATTTGACGGATTGATGGATGGATAGGGAGAGGAAGACCAAGGAAACGATTGATGTATTGTGTGAGGAATGATATGAAAGAAAAAGAACTAAATGAAAGCGTGACGCTTGACAGAGGAGAATGGAAGAAAAAAACGTGTTACGACACCAAGTAACATGGGACAAGGGCAGGAAGATGAAGAGAATTCGACTACATATAATGCGGACAAATATATAGCTGTGGAAGGGCCTACCTACATCTTAGTAAAATCGTTTGTCGTCCGTCGGTTACCGCTGTCGGAAACTACATAAAAATCATTTGAAACCTCAAGAAATCGTGACTAGACTAAAACACTCCGATTATGTTCCAATAACAAATTCACATTCAATTCTGAAACGTGTCCAATTACGTACATTAAGAATTCTCTTCGCATATTTGTGTTCCGTGGGTACTGGGTATCCTTACAATTCCACGATTATTATTTTATTCCATTTCCCACCTTACTTCACACAAGCTACGGTTTGAATTTGCGTGTAGAATGTGAATGTGTTTGTATGTTTAGCTCAAGCGTCGTTACTGAGGACTATTTTGGTAAAGCAAGACCCAAAATCGACCATGGGAGTCAATCACCTTGCGGTTACAATCACGCTAAATAAAGAGCTGTAAGTTATAAATATACAGATTCAGGATGGACGCTGGTGTGTTTGTTTGCTTGTTAAATGTACGGATGTCTGGGTCTAAGTTCTTTGATGCACTTGCGAAATGAAGAAGTGTGAAGAGATAGTGATCGTGTGCTGTTAATTTTAAAGCTATGAAATTAATTCTAATACCATATTAAACCATAAATAGATCCAATAAACCACGGCTTTAAAATTAATAGCCTGGTGTGGCCTGATAATGGTTATAGGTTTTAACATCGTAAAACCACACGTGCATAAATGTAAAATACTAAGAGTTAAATGCAAGATTTTAATAGATTTAGATATTTACGATAGTTTTGTGTCAAAAATCTTGACATGCAACCTGTCAAATTTTCCTAATCAACCTTGAACCTAATGCTTTCGCGATAAAGTTGAAAATCTATTAAAGAAATTTGACAGGTTGTAGTAGCTTGATGTGCTGGCGTCTGTACATATACAGGGAGTTTATTTATGACAGGTGCTTATGATATTCTGACCAGGGTTGTTGCTGATGCATATTTTTTTCACATCAGCGGATGCTGATGCTGATGCTGATCTTTTATCATTGACATCAGCGGATGCTGATGCTGATGCTGATTTTAATTATTTTCTTAAAAAACAGGGAAAAAGTAAAATCAGTCCGTATTAGTTCGCTCTTTGCGTGAATAATCCTTGTTACATAAGTTGCAGTTTGCAGTTTCTTGACTCCTTAATTTAAAATACGTCCATATTCCACTTTTCAACGGATAACACTCAACAGTTTACGGAAAAAAAACAAAAACTTTCACGTGTAATGACGAATTAACGTAATGAGACAAGTTTGTGTTTGTTTGCAATCAAAATCCCCGCAGACGATCTTTTAATTATTGGTCAAAGTCGCAGGCAAAAATTACACGTGATATAATCCCCTCTGCGGTTATGTCAGGACTCGAACTTCAGCATTAATAATCAGCATCGATCAATGCGGATGCTGATGCTGATGCTGATGTTGAAAATGATGCTGAAGATCAGCGGATGCTGATGCTGATGCTGATGTTCGCAACAACCCTGATTCTGACTATGGTAAAAGTTTCCAATTAGATTTTCAGGAGTACGGAAGTACAGTATTTTTGGAATTTTGTTTTGAAAACATGTATTGTAGTACTACCAAAGCAGTTGATTCTTTAAAAAAAAACTAGAAAAAGGGGAATAATGTCCATCTAAAATATCTCATCTGCCTAGCCTTTTCCCAACTATATTGGGGTCGGCTTCCAGTCTAACCGGATGCGGCTGAATACCAGTATTTTACATGGAGCGACTGCCATCTGACCTCCACACCCCAGTTAGTACTGGCGGTTATACGATACCCCTTGGTAAGACTGGTTGTCAGCCACTGACTACCTAACGACTGTCAAAGATCTACAAATGACACCCGGGACCAACGGCTTAACGTGCTTTCCGAGGCATGGAGGAAACTCGGTATGTAATGGGTGGTCACCCATCCACAGCACGGCTTATCCTAAAGATCGACCCGAGCGGCTGTTATTATTTAGCCACGAGCTCCTCTAAAAATGTCCATCTACACTAGGCAAACACAAATGTGCAGACTAGTTATCCAATGCACAAAATCTGTAATCTCCGACATAGGCAGTCGTGTGTCTGTGATTAAGTACTTAGCACCTCTAGTACCTACTGGAGTACCACTGACGTTAGTTTTCACTTAGGCGCGAATTACGCAGAAACGGCGTAAGGTGAAGGCGCGGCGCAGGCATGATGCCGCTTCAAAACATTTTGATACAAAATGTACGTAGGCGACGTGCTGTAAATTACACTCAAGCGGCGCGGCGCAGACACGCCGTTTTTTCGCTTCCTTATAAATTCCACGCCTGCGCCGCACCTTACGCCTTACGCCGTTTCTGTGTAATTCCCGTTAGGCAGTCGTGTGTGTATGATTGGATACTTAGCACCTCCATTACCTACTGGCGTTAGTTTTCACTTAGATGAGTCAAGTTAATTAACTTTAGTTAACGTGTAGGCATTGCAAGTGAAAGTTTTTCAATAAGCATCGAAGTGAGGTCACTCCTAGACTAAACTCAGGTCTTGTATGTAATTTCGAATGGCGTGTATTATGAATGGATTTTATTTGAGTAAAATGTTTAATTTTCTTACCGATATTCATGGTCTGCGAAAGATTTGTTATCTATCTACCTAGTAGAAATCTTGAATTAACTGACAGGAGAGGCACAGCTTTATCGACTGGGTCTAGAAACATCGCATTTTGAACAGGAGTTCCATTTTAACCCACTTCTATAAAAGGAGGAGGTTATGTATTTCACTGACATCTTTTTTATAGCGCAAGTGAAGGTTAAGCAGGGATTTCTGAAAATTACCCCCTCTGAGGGGGTTGAAGGGGTTGGAAGCTCGTCATTGCCTTGGGACCACATCGGGCACAAAGATATTTATTACCAAAAACCATTGGTGATTAACAGACTGTTTCCATGCTAATTAGGGAGCTATTTTCGATTGCATTGCGATAAATGATTAAATGACCAGTTAACCCATACTAAATACATATTTATCAATAATTAAAACACAGACTACCTACGTAATTACACGCTGATTACAAGCATATCGTTTCAGATGATCAAACTATTATCATTTCATATCAAGAATAATCTTAAGACTACTGGCGCTTAATTAGCCTAAATGACGAAAAACTACAAGCTAATTAGTTAAAGACCTATGTTTGTTAGTTTTTTTAATAAGGTAGTGTAAGCTGTGGTGTAAGGTCTACCTTCCAATCATACTTAAATTATGCAGGCTGGTTATTAGATAACCCTGGCCACATTCGGCAACACAAACTAATTAGAATTTAAAAAATCATCATCATCTGCCTAGCCTTTTCCCAACTATGTTGGGGTCGGTTTTCAGTCTAACCGGAGCAGCTGTATACCAGTATTTTACATGAAGCGACTGCCTATCTGACCTCCACAACCCAGTAAGTACTGGGTAATACGACACCCCTTGGTAAGACTCGTTGTCAGACTTTCGGGCCACTGACTACCTGTAATCATTTAGCTCAAAGATTTGGTTAGTATCCCAAAGTTATACCCAACCCTAAGAATACAAGTGTATCCACGGGGAATAGCTAGTGTCATAATCATAATCAAAGTGCACCACATAGAAACATTGTCTCCGCATAGGAAGGAAGGCCCGTTCTATCAGCAACAATGATGGCTCAATCCGTTATTCATGCCAAATTAAGCGCTCATTTGAATCTATCATGTTATGATCGTGCGGTGAATACTAATCGCTGTATCAATTCAATGGTTTGAGCCTTCAATTATGGATGTCAGCATGAGTTTCTTTTTTCATTCGTTTGTTTATTTTTGTTCTAAATCTTTTTCTGTCTACCCTGGGATGCCGTGTTGCTAGGGATCAGTTCAATAAATAATTTCTACTTCGTTATCCGTTATGACCTGTAATTTTATAAGTCACTTAGACAATGAATCCATGCTTCTTCTTCCTGTCTCTCTCCTCATATCAAAATTCATAATTCTCTTACGGCCGTTTTCAATAACTTACTAACAGTTACATGAAGGTTGCTATCTTCGGTAACAAAAACAATGTCCAAAAGACTGGAAACGTGAATCTAATATGCGGTGTTTATTAATTTCGCAATTAATCCTTGACCCTTCTGCGTAACAAGAGCCTCTGGGCGACGTTCAGTTTCATCGACCATCTCGATGGTTCTTGAATATTAGAAGAATGAGGAAAATCTACCAAAAATAGGTGTTTGGGGTTTTATTAAAGAATGCCCTTATCAAAATTATTCCAAATTAAAAGTATTACACCGATATGATAATCCTTGCTTAGATACCGCACGCATTCAAAATGAATAGGCTCAGGTGTGACTTATTGAGTCATTGGCATTAATGATCGAATCAAGGTTACGGTGATCTTATAAAAATAACTATTAAACTTATATCGTCTTGATTGATGTTGAATCATGATAGATCAATAAAAATGACAGAACAGTCAGATCTAATGAAAGAAATATCTTCTCTCAAATAGACGCGAGCTAAGCCAAGTGATAAGATTAACCACGAAGTATGGATAGCTTCTAAAATATCTATAGATTGGCTAAATATAGCATACTTTGGTTTTGTCAGTTGTGCATTTATTGAGAGCCAAAAGGATCAACCTTCAAGGTTACTTTAATACTGTGGTGACCAAGCTTTTCCTTTGGAAACAGAAACGCGATGCTAACATGGTCGATGACCATATGTAGGACGTGGGAATTCGCTGGATGCCCTGCACTGGACCATTTTCCTCTAAAATGATGATGAATCATCATGATTATGTCTGAGAGGTACTGCATATCCTCTTTCTTTGGGATATGGAGGGATTCATTAAATTGTTACGAAACAAGTAGGTACTGCGTCTTACCGGTAAGATTAGCACCACCCCTGAAATGTACCAACCCTATCAAAAGTAGTTTTTAATTCAATTATTTTCATTCCTTTCTCCAAGGCTGGGCCAACAAAGTCGTATAAACATTGTAAAGTCATTATGATGTCACTGTATCCTCGTGTTATGGCTAAGTAATATTAAATACGATCTTTTTACGATGAGCGTTACTTGGTGACTTGGCGCCGACACAAAGTCATTAACTTTAGTAATAAAGTCGAGTTACAGTGTCTCTTAGTTTTAAAATGTAGGTTTGTAGTTTAATGTTGATTGCGAAGTGTAATATGATCATGAAATATGAATATACAGGGTGTAAACAGACCCTTTACGAAGCCGTCAACCAAGCATTCTGTACATCAAACTAAGTAATCTTACGCAAAAATTATTGCTGGGAAACCATTTTTTTTTGGGGTGAAAAATCACGTTTTACGGTAAAACTCAAAATAACGCACTCAAAACATTGTGCTGATGGATGGATTGAATAATACGGGGGTCGTGAAGGTGTTTAAAGTAAAAAAAATACATTAGAAACATGTATTTCAAAAAAAACTTGTGAAAAAGTTGGAACTTTGACCCCCTATATCTCCGTAACGAGAAGGTTCCCAAGTATGGTCTAGAACAAAAAAATGATCGCAATAACGGGGAGAACAAGTACCCTTCGGCTTCGTTAAGGGTCTTTTTACACCCTCCCAACCAGCAATTCAGTCCTATTATTTCAGCTCATAACTCTAAAAAGCTCTATAAACGATTTATTAAGGTTTTAGCGGTGCCAGAGTGTTGTATAAAAGCGTTCGACAGTACATTATTGCTCTAAATGCTTATAGAGCTAAAAATACCTATAAACAAAGGATGTAAACGTTTACTACGCCATTTTATACAACCGTTATAGTCAAGTACTATAGCAAGTTCTATTATAACTAATACATAATAATATTGCTCTATAAAATTGTTACCAGGTGCCTTTATTTATCTGATTAGCGTAATAAGGGTTCCAAACGAACTGCAATAGTAGTTTCGTTATAGCAGTGATGAACACTCAACTACAGGGCGATATTGTGATATTGTGGATATTCAGATCGCTGCTATAGTACGTGTGCGTTAGTAGTCACAAAGACTTTACAATAGAGTGTTTTTGTGATGTAGTCTAATTTCAGATCACGCTTATAGAACGTAAGTGTAGTATAATAGTTTTTAGATGCATCTTATAATTTTACCGATAAGCATATCACACAGACACTATAATAGAGCAGAATTATTGTATAACAACTTTTTTGGTGCCTAGAAATTCGCTTGTTAGTATTATAAATGGGTATTTATCACTATAGTGACGCAAAAGTGGCACATACATGTAGATAAATGTTTCTATTATATGACAGTTAAGTCCCAAAAAGGATTATTGGCTCGCTTTTACAACAATATTCAGACATTTTGATACGGAATTAATGCGACGTGCATTCACAATCACAATTACGGGAAATGGTTCCGTACAAAATGGAAATCGTGTTGAACCTATTGAGGACGTCTTTAAAAATCCAATAAAATCTTCATATTTGAACATATATAAATGCAAAACTAAGCACATGAACAAAATTCAAAGATTATTCAGAGTTGACGCAATAAAGTGTAAACTTATCTCGATCTCTTACAACTCAACAACTTATTTTGTGCCATTGTTACATACTGTATAATTAACACATTTTACTAATTTCTAAGGTTATTTACGCAGATGGTATATAAATAAAAATCTTTATTAATTAAATGGTTCTTTATTTTGAACTAAAAAAGAAAAATCTTTCATTTCTCATTCTCCTATCAGTCTTGATCTCACGTTAAAATCAACCCACATAATTAACTCAGCTTATACAATATCAGGTACTCGAAAATATATCAAAATATAAAATGTTAGAATATTCACTTCACAGGAATATTCAATTTAAAGCTAGTATAAAACAGGAGTCTTTAGATCTTAGAGTAGTAGTTTAGAGTCTTTAGATTTTAAAGATTTTTTATGTATGAGAATGTTCTTTAATTGCAAAGCCGACATTCATCGGAAGGATAATGGTCATAAATAGCCATAAAATCGCAACCCCGACACCAGAAAAATAATTCATTAAATAATTGGGCCATATTTCTTTTATATATGGTGAAGTGACTCGGTAAAGATGAATTAGTATGTAATCCACAGTTTACACAGTTTGCACTTAATATAAAATGTGTGATTTTCCACGGCCATTCCGCTGCTGCAAGCATCATGAAATCGACTCGACTAAGATATCTATCGATATCCATATTGGCATCCATTAGGTACACTGAAAAAACACAATGTTGACTGTAGTTTATATTTATAAAGGTATTGCTTCTAAAGTCCAGTAATGCTACTAGATACAAACATAGGCACTATATATAAAGAAATATAAACACTAGGTACGTAAAACTTGATATAACTACGTAAATTCTTCCCGAAAAAAAAAAACTGGTTACATGATTAATTCACACTATTCGTCAGTAATCAGTTTATAATTGAGTTTTTTTTCATTACCTATGGTCTTCAGAAAAATAGTAAAAAAAACACTGTGTATTATATATTCAGTCATGCTCACACAGAACCCCAATTTTAGGTTGAATCCACGATGACTGACAGTGAAAACATTGTCACGGCAAGTCCTATAATGGCTCTTAAAAAATCGAAATCATTTTATATGATAAATATTTTTGTAAAAGCTCAACAATTCGAGGGGGCACTTTAAATTCATGGTAAACCTACCCCTAGTTTATCAGTAAACCTGCATTCGCACATCATTTCCACCGTAATAGACTAATATTATAATAACAAAATAAAATCTTACTCACCTCAGATTGCTTGTATGCTTTTGTAAAATTATTTTATTTATTTTTGCACTCTGCACTAACACGAATGTAAAATAATGTATAGTGAATGAAAAATGTGAGGTAAAGGAAACTAAACTCTTGTATAGTATGAAAAAGTACTATAAAAGGTCCTACAGTAGCCTGTACATCATTATTTTGAGACCTGCATCACTGTTACATAGATTTTATTGGACTGTTTCGTCATTTGGAACACTGCAATAAAATTATTTTGTCACTGAACAGAGATATAAATGCGCCACTTCCGAATAAAAGATACGTTCTTTGGGGTTTTATAGGACTAAGGACAGTTTTTTACAAAACGTTCTATGGTTCTTTATAGTACTAGTTTTTGCTGCTTGGGCTTTATATTATTTGTCTATAGAATACTGACGGTGCCATTTAAAGGGAAGCCGGTAGGAATCGAGTTGTATGGAACCTTCGCCACTGGTGGTTTTAGTCATCTTTGGCAAACCTTACGAGTAGAAAGAAGCCCAGACAGTCTAAAAATAACAGCCAGTCTAACCAAGGGGTATCGTATTACACAGCAACAGTGTTGTAAGGATCAGATAACCAGTCGCTCCATGTAAATAAAATAGACCTACTGGTATTTAGCTGCATCATGGTTAAAGTGGAAGTCGACCCCAACATAGGTAGTTAGGAAAATGAGGAGCTGATGTAAATTATGATGGTCTACACAGGGTAGAAGGTACACCGACATATAAACGGTTACCTCGAAATTTTTCATTATTAATTTTAAAAAAAGTAGCTGTTCCATACATTTTGATCGTGTAGGCATTGCATTTTTACAGGAAACTGTTTTTTTTTAAATTTCGATGATGAACTGAATACGTGGTAACTGTATAGGCAAAGGCATACAGCTCTATTAATTAAGTCACTGGTAATAATGAAGGTAATCATAATAATAGTATCTTGATTTAGCACACGAGGTTGTCGACATGTGGGACGTGGACTCAGTAATCATTGAACCGATAGTCGTTACGGTTAATGGACTAATAACAAAGAGCCTCGACCAACACCTTAGGAGGCTCTCATTGCGCGGTTGGGTCAAGGGCTTGATTTAGAAAGCAGTACTCCTGGACACGGCACGCATAGTGAGGCGGTTCCTCTCTCTGGAGCCCTGACCACCGGCAGCCTGGACCTTGTTCCTGATGCCGATGGGACATATATTTTTTATATTTTTAAATGTTTTGTTTTTAAAAATATTTAAAAATGTAATAAATTACAGAAATGATGAATAAAGGTAATAAAATAAGGTCGATTGAATGGTTTGGAGTTTAGTTGATGCTCACGATACAGAAAAACATTCCACTCCATATATTATTTTGTCTAAGTTCTTTTGAACTTTTATACAGAAAGTTGTCTCGTTTTTATTTATATTTTGCTTATAGATTCCTAAATAAGTTTATTTCAACACAAATTTCAGTAGTTTTCCGCAATCAATGACTAGTATGTTAATTATTTCAACAGCCTTGATTGATAGATAATTTACAATTGCCGTCTCAGTGATATTGACAATGGATTAGGTATTGTTTAATAGTTAACGTTTCCAGAAGCCCTGAGTACCACTTTACCTTCAACAAACAATTGATTTAATAATATTGTGATAATATGAGGCTTATGAAAGGGTACAGACAGTATCAACTTTTTATATTGTGATACACGGACATGTCTAAAAATTCGATGCCCCGTATAACCCCAAACGGACACCATAAGATGATCATGAGAACATTGAGATGTTTGAGGACCACATGCTTCAAATCTATACTAATATTATAAAGAGGTAAAAGTTGTTTGAAAGTTTGTATGCAGGGGTAATCTTCGGAACTACTGATCCGATTGCGAAAATTCTTTGACTAATGAGAAGCGACATTATCCCGAGCGTTCCCATGGGTTAATTCCCGTACCTTAAGAGATAAAGCTCGTAAGTTTGGATGTGAGACGTAATATCTGAAAATACATATCCGATTTCAAAAATTCTCTCACTGGTGAAGAGCTAAACTATTGCCGAGTGCCATAAATGTGTCTCACGCGGGTGAAGTCGCAGGTAGAAAGAAAAGTAAGGGGCATAAAGTGAAGAGTATTCTGAGTATCCATGAGTATATATGCACTTAAGTTTTCCAACCTGTTAATTTATCACGGTTTGAGCCATTTTGGTGTAATTTGTGTTGACAAATAAGTTTAACAGGAGAATCTTTGATCTGATCCTAGTTCTAGTCTTCTCTGTTAGAGGAATTTGGCCGTCAACGTAATCTACCACGCGGAACCACTTCAGGTTGGTGGAAGTCTATTTTGAGATTCCCCATCTGTTTCGCCGACTGTACCTTCTGTCAACGCAACCCAAGACATTACCTTCCTAGAACATTAGACGGGCTGGATTGCAGCCTGTCTAGATAGACTGAGTGAAAGTACATTACTTTCTGAGAAAACGATTGTTTACCAACACTGCCGACGGAGAGCTTAGGGTTGGCAGTGCTGGCACTTAAGGGATAGGGTACTTAGGCCCTTTATACAAATGTTGTCGATAACTTATCAGTTAGAATAAGTGGTCATACTTGTAAGATATTACTTGGCGACTGGTGAAGAGCTCGTGGCTAAATGATAACTGCCGCTCGGCTCGATCTTTAGGTTAAGCCGCGCTTGCCTAGGTTGATAAGTGGATGGTTGACCACCCATTATATACCGCGTTTCTTCCGTGCCTCGGAAAGCACGTTAAGCTGTTGGTCCCGGCTGTCATTTGTAGATCTTTGACAGTCGTTGCAGGTAGTCAGTGGGCCGAAAGTCTGACAACCAGTCTTACAAAGGAGTATCGTATTTTACCCAGTACATACTAACTAGGTGGTGGAGGTCAGATAGGCAGTCGCTCCATGTAAAATAGACTGGAAGCCAACCCATACATAGTTGGGAAAAGGCTAGGCAAATGATGATGACTTGTGAGGTACATTACTGACATTAGCAACCAGTGTTTTTTGCATCTTAGGGACTTGAACAGCGCACCCAAGGTTGTCAAACCCCACTAGCTGATTGGCTATATCTTTTTAGCACGAAATGGTCTTTTATAAATAGCAATCAAAACTTCTCTCAAACTGCCTCGCTGATGGTTCGATTCCAAGTCGGGTAAATTAATGTCCCTATCAAATCAAGCCTGGATTTGTGTTTTGGCTTACTCTTCTTACCTGGCGAAAGATGGGTGGGAGTACTAGGACTACTAGGTACTAGGTAAAGTAGGTTAAGTAATGAAGCAAAGAGGCTGAATTAATGTAGTAATTTTTATCTATACTAATACTAATACTAATTACTAATTACTAATAATTACTAATTACTAATCTATACTAATATTATAAAGAGGAAACCTTTGTATTTTTGTATGTTTGTATTGAATAGGCTCAAAAACTACTGGACCGATTTCAAAATTTCTTTTACCATTACTTAGAGGGATTCTTCCGAATCCGTATAAGCTATATTTTATCCCGGAAAATAGATAGGATTTTTCGTGGTAGTGAAAATTGTGGAGTAAGGCGTCGAAAAAACTGCCGTACGTTAACGATTCTCGCGAACGCTGCCTAAATGGTTAGAGATGTATGGTTGACTTCTATAGAAAAGTTGTAGAACTCAATAATGCCTACAAAAAAGTCCGCGATAGTATAAACCAAACATTTATATTTTAGCCATTATAACCACTTTTCCATAGAATAAAAGTAATTAAAATTATTAGCCTATGTTTATTGATCATATTATCGTCAAATACTAATCCTTATCCAAATAAACTATTTATTGAGCAAGATTGTTTCAATAGCTATAAATTACTTTTTATTTTATTCCAATCGGACAATCCATTCAAAAGATATTTTTCAGAGAGCTTAAAAAATAAATGTCCACCCGTGCGAAGCCGGGGCGGGTCGCTAGTTACTAATTACTAATTAATTAATTACTAATTACTAATAATATTATAAAGAGGAAACCTTTGTATTTTTGTAGTTTTGTATTGAATAGGCTCAAAAACTACTGGACCGATTTCAAAATTTCTTTTACCATTAGTTAGAGGGATTCTTCCGAATCCGTATAGGCTATATTTTATCCCGGAAAATAGATAGGATTTTTCGTGGTAGTGAAAATTGTGGAGTAAGGCGTCGAAAAAACTGCCGTACGTTAACGATTCTCGCGAACGCTGCCTAAATGGTTAGAGATGTATGGTTGACTTCTATAGAAAAGTTGTAGAACTCAATAATGCCTACAAAAAAGTCCGCGATAGTATAAATCAAACATTTATATTTTAGCCATTATAACCACTTTTCCATAGAATAAAAGTACTTAAAATTATTAGCCTATGTTTATTGATCATATTATCGTCAAATACTAATCCTTATCCAAATAAACTATTTATTGAGCAAGATTGTTTCAATAGCTATAAATTACTTTTTATTTTATTCCAATCGGACAATCCATTCAAAAGATATTACGAAAAAAAAAAAAAAAAAAAAAGAATTAAGCAGGTACGAAACAAAGAAATGTAACACGAATAAAAAACCTATAAAAACATACATACAAAACAATTTTTTTTTTTCAGAGAGCTTAAAAAATAAATGTCCACCCGTGCGAAGCCGGGGCGGGTCGCTAGTACCTTATAACATTAAAATGATTAAAGTTTTGTTTCCTAATCATAAATCATTTCGTAAGCACTAAACGTGACTTTAGTAATTAAGTTATATGTTGACACGATTAACAGTGTCATAATAAACATAAATTGTACCGATCGTTTATGCAAAGTTAAATGATAATAAAGTTATTTACAAGTTAACGAGATACATAATTTAACATGTCAATGCCTGAGAATTTATTTGGTCCAATATTTCTTCGTCTAATATTATTAAAGAAACAACAAATGTCTGGGTTGTCTTAGTCTTGGGGATTTCACCTGGTTTCGTCTGCCAACCTCTACTGGTGAGGGTTGGGCAGATGGGAGCTTTCAGGGAAACGTGGTCGTCATGTTGGCTGAATTGATTTTCTATTATGACATTATGTCCAAGGCAGGTAGGCATACAGGCTAGTCACAAAGAATCTAGCTTTCTCGGTTGCTTGTAAATTATGAAATGGGGCTATATATTTTGTCGTAAACATTATATTCACAGGTAAGGTAAAAAACTGTCGAAACGTCGATTTAGAGACCAAACGAGCGTATGCTCATATGATGAGATGACAAGTAATAATATGGAAGAAGAAGACTGCGCTGACCTCAAATAAATTGGGATATGGGCAGGAGAATGATGATGAGCGTATGCTCACCCGCTCCCCCAAAACCAAAATAATTTTAGCATTAAATAACGAAATGATGCTGAAATTCTTTGGTGGGTCTAAGAAGAATATCAAGAAAAGAATGCTCTTACCCAGGTCTGTTCATTACCTAGAATTCCTAGAAACCTAGCAACCCTACCCAACCCGTTAGCAGTGTACTTATATTAGTGTAACAAGAAAATAGTTCTATCTAAGCTAAAGCCATTGTATTTTGCAGGAAATCGTCTGGCACGCGTCACAGTCTAGTTTGCATACGAACTTTTAGTGTAGCATTATATGTCTTTTGGAAAGCAATCATAAATATTGGGTTAATGTGAAGAATATTACCGTAAATATTATTACGCTTGTGATTTTGAACTGCCTAAGTATGCGTTGTTTTTGTGTCACAGCACATAATAATTCACAGCAACACATGTCAATCAAGTAAACACACAACCTTTCAGTCTCCGGCGCTACTTTCAGAGTTCCAATTTTTTTTTTTTTTTTTAATGTTGCCCCACACTAGGAAATTCTCCTGTATCGTGGGTGCGTTTACAAACATTTAAACTCACATACAGAAACAGCCAGACCCGGAACAACCACCTGTAAGCCATACAAATATTTGTTCCGTGCGGGAATCGAACCTCCGACACGAAGCGCAGCAGTTAATCGCTCAGTCCCTGCGTCAACCGTGCCGTCAAATGTATGTCTATTGTCTACTATGTACTCATTCCTTATTTTATCTATACACCACACATCCCCCTTACCATTCTCATCTCAGCCACATGCAATTGCCTCTCATTCATCATTTTAAATCCCTTTATTCACAAAAAAAGAGTATCCTCATAATAAATACGCATTCGGTTTTAGTCATCCCTGTGTTGGTACTTGATATGCTAATAAGAATGGAGTTCCAGTACATAATAATTCTAGCCACAAACACATATTTTGGTCCTGTGACTATTCAGGATCTAGACATTTTCCATTATTGAAGGGATGAAAAGTTCTTAAACGATAGTCTCCTCCAAAAAAAAACAAGTGATCAGGTAACAAGGCATTTTTGAAAAGCTCTGTTCCTTTCTTACATCATAGTTATGAATAGGTTTAACCATTGTTTAAAAAAAATAAGTCGCTCATTTTACCAAAATTCGAAAACATATCCGAGTACATAATGTAACAAGATAGGCGGACATAACAAAAGGATTGAATGTCGTGGCATAAGAGTACCCTGTGGTACTAACAAAGAGTTCTAAAACCGGTCTGCTTACTATCATGCGTTCTGACTGGACTATTATGCCTCTGTGAGACCTATACCTACTCATTATTTATCATGATGATCTTTTCATCTCAAGCTGTTACTAAAAAAATTCGCTTTTCAAACTGACAGAAAGTTCTAGATCACGGTGCATCATGCTTGAAAGGTCGAAACGAGAGGTCAAGACTTTAGTTAATGCCCCAAATTGAACGTCGAGTGTATCTTTTCACAATCTGATTGCATTTAGAAGATTTGATACCTGAATAATGTTAACTGAAAAAAGTATGGCGATGTGGACTATTGACAACAATAAAGACACGATCCAATGAGTAATTTCAAGAAAAAATAACGTGTTGTTAACAAAAAATCACTTAGTAGAACGATTATGTAGTAGTAATACAAACATTTTCAATATTAAAAAAAACTAAACTATAATTAAGTAAAATGTTGTGTCCATTAATTAACAATTAAGTATTACCATATTGTTCTACTTTTTGTAAACACGCAGTGTTATCATGAGATGAAATTATAGACTTTTTTCAATAAATTATGAGTTTTAGTCTTATCATGTACTAGCTGTGCCCGCGGCTTCACTCGCCGTGTATTCTTTTATCATTGCTAAAGTTTATGTACGAAAGCAAAATATGAATATGATCTATCCTAAGTCCCAACGGTTAATATCCTTAAAAATTATCTACATGGTTTTCGTCATGACGATATAGGTATTACCATATTTTCCCTACAATTTACGTAAGTCCACGTTAAACCCACTAATTACTATCCTTAAAGCTGGGATCACACTTATCGGGTTTCGGCGAAAATAACATGTTATCACGAATCGATAGTACATAACACGTAGGTACAGGAAATGCCGGAAATATTGTACTATTATGGAAGGCAGGTGATTAAATGCGGAAGTTCCTAATGATTACGGATGTTATTGAAACTATTTAAAACCGAACTTAAACAAACCGGCTACGAATCCATCGTTTAATTATAAAAAATAAATAACTAAATGTCTTAAGAGGAAGTCTGCAATTGGATCTTAATTTGATAGACTGAGCTGGCTGAAATGTACTGCTCCAACAACTCAAACTCTCAAACTCAAAGCATTTATTTAAATTAGACCATAACAGGCACTTTTAAATGTCCGAAAAACAAAGAAGGCGAAGCTTCAGTCCCAGACACAAGGCATAATAACTTGTGAAAGTACTGTAGTTGCCCATTCCAAAGCGTAGATCTCTATGGAGAAGAATGGGCAAGAAACTACAACAACATTGTAGATTTTGAAATGGCTAAGAGTTTTTGGTGCAGCAATAATCCTTTCAAGTCTCGACTGAAGAGAAGAATTTACTGCAGCGTTCTGCTGGGTATGACTTTGAGGTTATGTCTAAGGAGTTAGGATGTCAGACTTCTAACTGGCCAAAGCAACAAGGAGGTTGTCTTCAGTACATGCAGTAGGGCTTCGTAATCTCCGTTGGAACACCTCCTGTCCCCTGTACTCAGCTGATGGACAATTTCTGGAAAATAATCTGTTTTTCTCCAAGAGTCGAATGGATCGCAAGTGTAAAGTAAAGACATAATATTTCTCTATATTTACCGAAATTACAAACATCACGCCTATAATCCCTGAAGAGTTAGATAGAGGTGTAGGTACCTAATAGTACAAGTACACCCACATTTCGCCAGTTATGTAATAGGGGGCGAGTCTATTGGCATAAATCGGGCACAAATCCAGAATCCGCGGCTGCTACTGAGTAATTTCTCGTGGAAAAACCCAATAACACTTTGCCCGACCTGGGAATCGAACCTAGGACCTCATGCTCAGCAATATTCAATATTCACCAACGATTTATCTCGTACCAAAGAGCAAAAATAATCGGAGAATTGCATACGAATCGACCTCAACGTATTAATATACTTAGAATGTCGGCATTACCTAATACTACCCATCTTTCATCGACGATTTCAAAACACTTATGCAGTTTCTGTGGGTGACCTACCAAATTAGACCACTCTTAGTCAATCTGCATTACAATCATGTGGAGATTGGAAAGAAATATTATATTAAGTAAATATGCAAGGTTTTTTCCATAACATAGTGGGTAATTTTGTGACAGATGTGAAAGGCAGGAAGTGAGTTGAAGTGTGATGTGATATTATCTAGGAAATCTTGATTGATTTAAAGGTGAAGGGGACCTATGTAATACTGACAAAACTGTGTGATTTAATACCTACTTCAAGTCTTCAAACTAAGACCGACAAACTCAAACTCAAACTCAAAGCATTTGTTTCAAATAGACCCATGACAGGCACTTTTGCGGAGTCAAAAATAAGCTATCTGCATTCCAGCCACAGGCATAATAACTGTGAATGGACTGTAGTTGCGATTCGAAAATAGTAGATCTCATGGAGAAGAATGGGCAAGAAACTCCATTGACACTCTTTTCAAATAAAGTTATACATATATTACATAGTACTAGGTACACAACAAAAAAAAAATGATTTACAATTATTTACTTAGGTATGTATTTAGCATGAAAAGTTTAATCGAACAAACTCCTGCGGTTAGTTATAGTTTGATGTATAGATGCCAGCACATCAAGCTACCCGAAACTGTCAAATTTTCCTAATCAACCTTGAACCTAGTGATTTAGCGATAAAGTTGAAAATCAATTAGAGCAGATTGTAGGAGCTTGATGTGCTGGCGTCTGTACCATCGTAAGGGTAAACATAACTGTTTTCTAATTATATACCTATATTCTACTTGAAATCGAATGACGTGAGATCGAATAACACTTGCTCGAAAACGTTAACTCGATAGCACTTGTAATCGATAAAATATGAGCCCGACAGTTCACTACCTCGATGCATCAAAATCTCGAATAACTATAAGCTCAAAGCTCGCAGCGCGAAGGCCCATTATCATGAATCAGCATTTCTCGGCTGTGTGAAGGATGATATGGCTAGAAAGGAGATGACTGCTGAGATGACGAGTAATAGAGCAGTATGATGGAAGAAGAAGACATGCTCTGCGGACCCCAAATAAGTTGGGATAAGGTTATCCTTCACACAGTCGAGAAATGATGTTTTAAGATACCATTATCTTAAAACATCATTTCTGCCTTCATTTGCATCTTTTCCTAAAACAATAGGCCCACGCTATCAAGATTATCTTTTGTCATCATCAGAACAAAAGCCATAAAGATTTTCAATTCCAATTTAATTCTAGTCAATATTTTAGTTATTTATGACAAACATCAATAGTTTATAGTCCCAGGTTTGGCGACAGGCATCCTACGCGTGTCTAGATACGGCACACGTTGACCTTACGGAGTCTTTGTGTGCAGATCGAGATTCTAGTGTTCTAGACCGTGACGACGAGTGTGCTGTTTGTGACCGTGTGTTAAGATGTGTGAGAGTTGATGAAAAAGTGTGATTTAATCCTCACTTATATTATAAATGCGAAAGTCAGTTTGTTTGTTTGTTTGTTACCCTTTTCACGCCTAAATCACTGAATCGATCATCCAGATATTTTGCATATACTCTGTCAGGTGTACAGAAACGGATAAAGGGAACCTTTCATCCCGAAAAAAAGTACTGTTCCCGAGGAAAACAACAATAACGTTTTTATGATAATGGATGGCGCCACGTGTCTTTCGAAACATGATTGAATTATATTATTACAAGCAGAGTACAACCCGAATAGATTGTGAAATTCTAAATTAACGCTAATTATATTATTATTAGCTTTCTTAAAATAAAAGACAATTTTTTCAAATTGGGCTGAGAGTTAGCACGTTTTGAAAGTTCTTATAAGACAGTCCCCCATGACCCCAATACACCTGCCCTTCACCACTTCCTGTCATTCTATCTGGGGAGCTGAAGTAGTGGAACGAACTCCCCAGCAACACGTCAGCCTGTAAACAGACTGCCCTGGACAGGAAATATAATTATACTTAAATACTGGTACTCATTATGCACAAGTCTTTTACAGACGACAATCTGAGGAATACTCTGGAAGAAAGTATTTGGCACAGCATACAGCTACTTATTTTTACAAAAATTACATGTTGTCCATAAGATCCATAATGAATGACATAACTATTGATGGGTAAATTCAGCGTAGGAAGGGTAGGTCTTCATTCAGAAGTCCCGATGTCTCATGACATGAAAGACTTATCTATCGTCCATGACCTAGCTGTCCTTGCGACCTTGAACTTGACTACCCACGCAAGTTCTTCAAGTGTTTCAGCCGTTTTATTTACATAAAACACGTTTCTACGAAACCAGGCTACTGTGTACCTACACCGACGGAAAATTTAGCGCACCCTAGATCGTTACCAACTTTGTTTACTGAGTAATCGGTTATTGAAGTACCAAGGAACCTACGTATGAATCATTCACATATCGCTAACTAATGCCGACGCGCGACGTCGATAGCAGAGAAATATACCATGTTCTATCTATCCCACGCCAAGTCATAGGCGGTTTTTTTCGGTGAACGGATCTCATGTCGCATGGTGCGTATGAAATCCGTTGAAGCCTGACACACGTACACCGTCCAACCGCGCGGTCGAGCGGAGCTCACCGCCTCTCCGCACGGCGCACCGCCACAAAATCTGCATCGCCGCCAAAGACATTCAAATATCTACGAGCGATAGGCCGGACAAGACGAAGAAAGTCGTAATCCAATACTTGTTACTACTTGGTAACAAATCGTTCTGTCTAGTGTCATACTCTCGCTTGTCAGGTAGCATTCGTGTGTAAAATCGTAACAGTTCGGGATCAAAATTTTTGTATGAAAATAATTCCCAATGTCCGCTCTATAAGTCTTTGAAATCTGATAAACAGAGCGGTGTCGTGTGAGAATCGTCATAGGAGGCGATATTTGCAGCCAAAATGCACTGAATTCCACATATCAAAGCTAGTACACAACTTTGATATGTGAAATTCACGCAAGTTTCTTCAATGTCCTTATTATCTTGAACTTTTCCGTTTTCACTAACTCAAACGCAAAGAATTTATTTCAAATAGACAAGTTACACCTAAGCACTTTTGTTTTCCAAAAACCAATAGATGCTGCTACAGTCCCAGTCAAACGCTAGCACAAGATGACAGGCGTTCAGCTCAGGCCAACTTTGAAAGTCGAACAACGCTCTTTTAAAAACAATTCCCGCATTGCAAAGTACACCATAAACGTTCAGGAAAATGAGTTTTCAGGAAATTCACAGACGAGATCAATGGTAGTATTATTAATAGTATGCTTTATTATTGCAATATAAGGTCACGGACATCATAATAAATACTTGTCCTATTAATGTGGTTCCCTATTACGGATCAATACCGCGTTTGTCACAATTTGAATTACATCACCGTTTAGTCATGTCTAATTTTATACTTATTCAGTAATGGACGTACCTTATTGGTGGTTTGTTTTGTAGTATATATTTCCCTAAGGATAATGTTTATAATTAATTAATTAACGTTTCCGTTATTGTGTTTTTTTAATAAACTTTGTTGTATTCAGCACAACCTGCATGTTAGCGCTTAGTAGGTATTAATTGTGCAATTGCTAAGGGGACTAGGACAATTGGAACAAATATTTTCTTAATGCAAATGGCTGATATTTTCCGATTCAAAAATATAGTACACAACATCACGCCTGTAATCCACGAAGGGTTATGCAGAAACAGAAATCCTTTTTAAAACTCAACTTATCAAAATGAAGTCTTACTACTATTATAAATGCGAAAGTTTTTGAGGATGTAATGGATGGATAATAGATGTTTGTTACTCTTTCATGCGAAAACTACTACAGATTTGGATGAAATTTGGCACATAGATAGTTTATAACCAGGATTATCGTAACGAACGTATAGAACACTTTTTTATCCCGGTAGTATGTTCCCGTGGGACATTTACCGAACTTTTCTCGGGCGAAGCCGTGGGCATAAGCTAATCATTTATCATTTATCATTTATTTATATATAAATATATAAAGGTGAAGAGTTTGTTTGTTTGGTTGAACGCGGTAAACTTGGGCACTACTGGTTCGAATTGAATAAATCTTTTAGTGTTGGATTGACCATTTATCGAGGAAGGCTATAGGCTATAAAACATCACGCTACAACTAATAGGAGCGGAGCAGCAATGAAAAATGTTGCAAAAACGGGGAAAATTGTATTTTTAATAATTTTACGCGGACGACGGTCGCGGGGAACAGCTATCATTTATAAATTCAAATTAGGCTGCAAATCAGCACTTTTTGAACGCCCATTACATAAGATAGTCGTCACCCAAAACGCCCTTCGACACTTCTTAGTATTTATTTAAGCTGGGAAGAAGAAATGGTGGAACAAACTCTCCAGCAAAGTATCTAAGTGTTTATATTATCTTTACTTATTTGAAATTTTCCGAACTTTAAAATACTTATTAAGTTAAACCGCTCACATCCGTTAATGCAATCAAATTATTTTAATTATTTGTACCGTTTGCACCAATTTTAAATATCTTCCACTTATCTATAAAACCAAGGTTGCTCACGTCTTTAAAAAAATAATTCGTGCATGAACCGCACTTTTACGATTCGCACTAAAGATAAATGAGTGTTATCAGAGTGATTAGGATACTGATTAGTTCTGTTTTATTTATTTTGTAATAAAGGATCAACAAGCTTGAATTCTCTGTGGGGTAAGCAGAAGCTGAGATATTCATTGACCCTTGAGTTTATAAATAGCGATATTAATTAGTTTAAATAAAATTTTATTTATAACTGACTTGTTTTTGCCTGCGGCTTCGTTCGGGTTATGGTTGGAAATTTTCGTTACACTCAGGGAAAATGTAGCTTATCATTAGTGAAAGAATTTTCTGAATCTGATCAGTACTTCCGAAGATTACTCCCTACATTCAAACTTACAACATACAAACCTAACCTCTCTTTACTAAAGAAGTTTATAGTGTAGATTTATTGGATCATTCATAAATTCGTACAAACCTTCATTTTAACTGCATTCTTCTTATAAATAAGATGAATATCTAAATTAATATTAAAAAGAGGTAAAATTTGTAAGTAAGTTTGTATGTAGTGGGTAATGTTCGGAACTAATGAAACAATTCTAAAAAAAATTTCACTGATAGAAAGATACTTTATTCGTGGATGCTAAAGGCTATAAATTATATTTATATCATGCATATCACAATTTTTGTGGTCGAAGCTGCGGGCTAAGTGCCAGTATTTAAATAAGATAGTTTCTTCTCCATGACCAAATCTAGCTTCTGACGCTACATAATTGCTTGTTATTTTAGGTCACATATTTGTTGATTTAGAAATGCAACACATAATCCGAGGATTAATAACAAATACTACCTTCTCTTTTATTGCGAAAATACTAACCTGTTATTGTCTAGAACTCTAGAGAGTTCGACAGTGTGTCACCTGTCTTCATTACGTAAGAAGATTCTTGAATCTAAGCGAAAGGAACCGGTGAATGTGACTTAGCCATCATTTTTAAATCTGTCTTTATACATAGGATGAATAAAATCAAAATCAAAATGTTTTATTTCACATAGGCCCAGATGGGCACTTATAAAACGTCGACAAAAAGGTGCACGGTTCGGGTCGGTCCTATGGAGAAGAACCGGCAAGAAACTCCAAGTTTTTGTTGAGTTCATAAATGACTGCCTCGTTGGTCTAGTGGTCGCAAGTGTGACTACTGAGAATGAGGTCCTGGGTTCGATTCGCGGGTCGGGCAAAGCGTTATTGGGTTTTTCCACTGGGAATTTCTCAGTATCAGCCACGGAGTCTGGATTTGTGCCCGGCTGATGACTGATACATAACAGGCGAAATGTGGGTGTACTGTTAGGTACACCTCTGCCTTACCCTTCGAGGATTACAAGGCATGATGTTATGGTATATGATGATGATGTTATAAATTCGTAAAATCCATATCGTATTACCCAGTCACTGGGTTGTGGAGGTCTGAAAAGCAGTCGATCCATGTTTAATGCTGGATTTCAGTTACATTATGGACCTCAGCATTGTTGGAAAAGGTGAGCCGGATGATGGGTTCATAAGCCCCACATTATTTTTAAACTAGCCTATGGCTAAAGACCTATTAATTTAAAGCCTAGCTGATATTTAAGAGGAGTTCTATCAATTCAGTAATTGCAGTCCAAATTCTCTGTTTACTTGTAACGCGATTACGAAACGACCGTTTTTAATTACCTAAGTTAACCTGAATGGGCAATTAGAGCAGACTTAATTATATGTTTGGAAATAAAACTAAATCTTAGTTTATTTTTGTACATAAATTAGATTTAGAATCTGAAAATTTGTATTGCAAAATCGTATAAAATAACTCGGTTAAAGAAAGATTCACAAAACAGTTTTTATTTATTTAAATTTATTCAGATGTTTAAAGAGTTATCAAGGCCATATGTTTAATTTTATTTTGCAACAATATAACAAATTATAATTTTCGCACGTCATTCTTTCGTTAGCATATTTAACTAAAACATTAGGTATTCCGAAATCGGTCAAACATTATGTAGTAGAAAAAGATAGCCGTTCACAAACTATGTAATACTTTTAATGAACCAATAATATATTTAATGAATTAAAGCTATTTATAGAATAATTAAAACTAAATATTTACAAACATTTATTTTGTCACCGACTGGTTGACACTTCGCTTGACCAGAGGGCTGGCTCTTTCTTTGGCCAAGGAATACAAATTAGAAATCAGACATAATTTACTTGCCAATAATGTAGGTATACAGATTAGATGGATATTTTTTTGATGTGCGTCCCGATACATTTTGCCTTACGGCATGAACAAATTATATAAAATAATAAGTACACAAAAAATAAAACATAAAAAAGCATTCCATTCACTAAGCTATAAACATTGCCATTCAACGTGGCAATGCTGCCAGTCTTCTGGGCATGTTTCCGGATGACAGCGATGTGGAGGAGTACTTAGACGCCTAGAAGCGTCCTGTTTTTTTATTAAGTTAGTTTTTTGTTTTATATTAATTAGCCCTTTTTTGTAATACTTAAACGTAACTGGTGAAATGTGGGTGTACTATAAGGTACACCTCTGCCTAACACTTCGGAGATAACATGCGTGATGTTTTGTAGCAGCTCTTCTTGGCCTTGTATAGATACTAAAAGTGGCCACAAAATAGGTAAGAATTAAGTCGATGAATCCTGTGAAGTGCCAAATGATCCTAATTAGGTTTAAGGCAGTTAATACCTAATTGGCACCATTTGTTTATTTGGGCGTAAACATGGTTCTATTTTTATAGCAGGTAACTTGCTTTTGCCCGCGATTTCACCAGGATGTAGGTCAGAAATGATCCTATCCAAACATGTAGACCAAAGGTATACAGAGTATCCTATGTAGTTACCCAGGTCACCAATGATATTATTAATAAGAAAGAGGGAGATAGGTATCGCACTAACGCGCTCAAATTGTTGCAGACAAATTCAGACAATTGTTGTAATTTAAGTTCTTCAAGGCAATAGCTATCTCTTTCTGTATCAAACGTTCCGTATTATCTATCGCAGTCGTACAAACGCAACGATATTTCAACGCCACTCAGTATGAACGTAGCGTATCTTTCTTTATAATATCATTGCAGATCACGGTCTACCTCTGTGTTGTGTGCCTTTCATCGAATCCTTTCAGGTACTCTTCTCCTTCGCCACTTGAAACTTTTTTAAACTATCGATAATCAATACAAGTCAATGTCCCCTCAGTAGTATGTTGCCCTCTCAGTGTTTGCGTTTGGGAATACTTTTAAGTTTGCTCTGGATGGAATATCTCACACAAAGGTAACAGACAGACTTAGTTGCTTTCTTATTTACTTATAATTTATATTATAATACTAGCTGTGCCCCGCGACCTTCATCCGCGTGAGATTAGCGGTGTGAAATATACTTTACGACCTATTCTCACACCTACCAAATATACATGAAAAATTTCATAAAAATCGGTTGAGCCGTTTCGGAAGAGTGCGACCACAAACGAGACACGAGATTTTTATATACATATGTATAAGAAGATTATAAGCAGAACTATAAAGAACGTATAAGGGTAACGTCTAGGGTAGGGGAAGCCAAATCTTTTGACGTGACATGCTTTTATAATATTAAAAATCTTAATTTGGAGGTAAGGGGCCATCCATTAATCACGTGATGTTTTTTTTGGCATTTTTTGACCCCCCCTCCCCCTTGGTGATACGTGGTGAGGTTTAAGACTACCCCTCCCCCCTCCCCCCTATATCACGTGTATTTTTTTGTACCTGCAAAGAATCTATTTTTTTATTTAAGTATAAAAAAATACTGGTATAAGTATCATCTAATTTTATTAAAGAAAATTAAAGACTACTATAATAAACGTTCAGAGGTAGAAAGAAAGGTTGCAGTTTGTTTTTGACTGACATAAAAATAATGAAAGAAATGCTAAAAAGTTTTTTGTACTAGTACATGAACATTATTTAATGTACAATATTTTCGGACCACGGATTAGCAAGACTTTCTTCAACACCTTAACAACAACATTTTGTACGCGTTTGACTAAAAATAAATACATGTAACGCCGCTTTTCGGTTGAGTATCGCGCGCTTGCCGAAAAAATAAGTACACGTGATATAATACTTTACCCCCCCTCCCCCCTTGTGATATTTCGTGATTTTTTATGGACCCCTCCCCCCCCCTTTAGAGCCTCACATGATTAATGGACAGCCCCTAAACAACAAGCTCTTACATTTTCACAGAACCGACTAGTCTGCAAAGTTGAGTTATTGCCGAAAAAAGCAAATGTCAGTGACATTCGCGAGCGGATGACTAAGTGTCTGTATAATTTATGGTTTTTGGCAACTCCCCTTATAAGGTCAAGCATAAGTCGATGTACTGTGACTGTGAGGTACACAGCCAAGCCCAAACACGCTGACACACAAAAAACTTCGGTACATGTTTGCTCATCATCTCATGAATTGAAATGCACACATTGGATATTGAACTCTTTCAGTCAGTTGGTTAAGTCCATGGATTGACTACCTATAACGGCTGACAAAGATCTACAAATGACAGCTGGGACCAACGGCTTAACATGCTTTCCGACGCACGGAGGAAACTCGGTATATGGGTGGTCATCCATCCACGGACCAACCCGAGCGGCTGTTATTAGCTGCTTACCGTACTTACACTTAACAATATAATTTTCAGGAGCAACAAATTTTTTTCAGTAATGAACCGCAGTTAGCGGTTTTATTATTATTCTTGTGACCTGAGTGTCCCAAGATCTCTATGCATTTTCATTAACACTAGATATCACCTAAATTAATGCCTAAACAAAAGACTACTGTTGAATTTTCAACGTTCAACTCAGTGCCGTTTGTTGATATGCCAACAGTACTATATTGTTCAGGCATTCACTTAGGAATCACGAAAAGGGGTACACTCAAAGTAGGTTCAGTTAGTGACACTGGTGCTGAAATAAATCTTCTATGAAAGAAAAGTAATTAGTAACTAGGTAAACAAATTAACACCAAAATCTACACTAATATTATAAAAAGGAAAGATTTGTATTTTTGTGTGTGTATGTTTGTAATGAATAAACTCAAAAACTACTGTGCCGATTTAAAAAATTACCATTAGAAAGGTACATTCACCCTGAGTAACATAGGCTATATTTAATACAAAAAAAATAGGGGGGAGGGAATTAGGGGAAAATAAATGTCCACCCGTGCGAAGCCGGGACGGGCCGCTAGTATATTATATTTACCTAAAGTACTTGTATTGTTTTCACATCACAAGAGCTTCAGGTATTGTCTGACTCCGTATTATTTCAAGTAATATTATTTACGACCTACTCCGCACTTTCTCAGTTCACAAGCTTATGAGGTTCGCTTTCACATTACAGTTCCTTTTCCGAGATGCCTTTCATGTTATTACAAACGCTTATCTGATGTTTAAATGCACTTTCAAAAGGTTATGCTTTTCACGAAACTTTCACGTTACTGCTAGGTGCAGTTTGGCGAAGAAGAAAGGGAATTTCGCCTTGGCACCTTGAGTTTGTGTCCATTTCGTGTCAATAAGCTCGCCCTCTTTTAAAATTTGTTTTACGGTAGGACTCAATGCAACGCACTAAAAACATGACAAACTGATGGATGCATAAAATAGTACAGAGGTCATAGAGGTATTTAAACTAAATATGCTGTCCTATTTGACCCAAAGGTTGACTGGTAGAGAATGCCCTTTGTTTGTGGCATTAATTCCGCCTATGTACCACTTTTGTACATGAAGTTTAAATAAATAACATTCAAAATTTGTCAAAAAATGTAAACTTTGCCCTCGAATATCTCCGTAACTAGAAGGTTCCCAGGTATACGACGACGTGGAGAACCAGTGCGTTTCGGCTCCGTTAAGGATCTTTTTACACCCATGATGGACTGTGACTTGTTTTCCTCGATTTTGAATATTCCGGACGTTTGTAAAATTCCTGCCGCATTCCAGACATTGAGCTAAAATTCCGGACGTATGTATGGCAACCCTATATATATAATAAACTGACAAAAAACACTAAGGAAAGAACAGTTACCATTCTTTTATCGACATACACACACGTTGGTATGTTGATACAATAACTCGGAAGGCAGCAAGTACAGTTATAAAGCCGCCGCGCCTTATGCCACCATTTTTATGTCATCGGTCCCCATGGGCGCTATAATGGCAATATGGCATCCATTGGACACGGTAGGTGGTATGGCGAGTAGGTTTATTGAGGAGTTCACAGTTATTATTGTTTGAAATGGGTGTGTTCGATGTTGGTGTCGTTTTTGGATGATTTGCTTACTTTTTAGTTTTTCGCAATCTAGATTAGATAATAAGATCCATGAATAAATGACACAACGTGATGAATATAAATGTTGATGGATGGAGAGGGAGAGGAAGAGGAAGACTAAGGAAACGATAGATGGATTGTGTGAGGAATGATATATGAAAGAAAAAGGACAAAGGTTAGTTTTAGAAGGAAGATAAAACACTTGACTGCCTCGTTGGTCCAGTGGTCGCAAGCGTGTCTGCTGACCATGAGGGCCCTGGGTTCGATTCCCGGGTCTGGCTAAGTTGGGTTTTTCCATCAGGATTTTCTCAGTAGCGGCCACGGCGGGAAATGTGGGTTTACTATTAGGTACACCTCTGCCTTTCTCTACGAGGATTACAGGCGTGATATTATGTATGTACAAAACACTTAAAAAATATTTGACCTCAAATGTATCGACTTTGTCACCACTTCACAGTCTTCACACCACATACAAAGTTCTCCACCAACAAAAGCGTACCGTCATTATGTTAGACAAGTCAGAACATAGCAGCAATGGTAACTATAGGAAGAGTCGCCAACCCATCAACCCACGGCGGCGCACCCACAACCACGCCCGCGACCTACATCGCACATCCGCCAACCAGTCTCCTAAATGTGTGCTAGAATGACGTTGACGTTGAAAGTTCATGTTATGACGTCACTTAGGCTTTTGCAGTTTTGTTGCATTAATGTAAAACGTAATCCATCTTCACTAATATTAAAGAGGTAAATATTGATGTAGGGGTATTTTCGGAACTGCTGATCTGATTCCGAATATATCTTGTATATATGTCTTCTGTATAATGATAATAATTGTACCTAAAATATTTGCACGCCATGAGAAATGGCAGACGTGAGCTACTCTTATTTAAGATCTTGCATGCATGTATTATTTTAATTCTGTATGTATACACTTGTTTAGCAAATCAAATTTCTTATTCTTATGTACATAGTTTTACTTATGTGAAACTACATTTTCCGCGAGTGTCATAATATGTCCCCGAGACACTATATTTAAAAAGTTGCCGTGGGTTTATTTCCGATCGAAACGACGCAAGCGAAGCTGCGGGCAAAAGTTAGTTCGATACAAATGCGAAATTAAGTCTGCCTGTCCGTTAACTTTGTATTTGGTTGTTTGCCACACGGCAAACATGGCAAGGGATATTTTTATCCCTGAATTACGTTCCCCAGGGAAAACTTCCGACCATCATGTAACAAGCTTATACTATGATATAATGACGTCAGGCACTTGCAGTTGTGGTTGTTGCATTACAGTATAACGCAATTTCATATTTCATGAATTGCAACATTTAAGCAGAAAGGTTTGGTGTTTCTGGGTGTTGATTAACTTATTAGAACAATATTTTGAAGGAAGCCGTGAAAGAGATATTAAAAAAAGGCTTATCCTCAAATTCTGAAAAACTACATTTGGTGAGAAATCTTAGCCCGGGCCACCTCTCCCAAGGGTACCAATGGCCTTAAATATGTGGCAGGGACAGTGTGTGGATGGGAAGGCGGACAGTATTTTGTGGCACAGCTTGGAAGAAGCCCATGTCCAGCAGTGGATTGCGACAAGACAGGCCGACTTGATTGAACGTCAAATCTAAAGTCAGGAGACTGCTACTGATTAAATTGGTCGGCGAAACAAGATAACACAGCATTTACTTGGTAGGAGTTTCAGGCACCATCTTTAACTTGAACAACTATTTATTCTCTCTAAGAAGGTAAGTAGTCACACACAATTTAGCGATCCCGGCGTTAAACTAAGTGCCAAGACTACCCTTGGCCATGAGTCAAATAAATCGGTTAGCCCACATAAAGCCTACCTTCCAGAAGACAATTAAAAAAGAAACGAAAAAAAAAAAAAAAAATTAGTCGACTTTTCAGTGTCCAGAGGGCGGGCCTATTTTTTGGCCAAAGAATCAGCATTAGCATCCAACGTGGCAATGCTGCCAGCCTTCTGGGCACTTTTCTTGTTGACAGCGATGTGGACGAATTTTTTGACGCCCTGTAACCGTTTTGATACTTGTACATATTTTTATTTCTATTATAGATTTGTAGTTTGTAAATAATGTAAATATTCCTAATACATTTATTAAATTTCGCAAAAAAATAAAGAAACTGTTGAATGAGTGTTTCTGAGGAAAATGCTTCAGAAACACACATTCATCAGTTCTTATCAAGCATGAGTAACGTCCATGTAGGTATACGAAAATCGTTCAAATTAGGTCAAATAAGTAGAAATACACTAACACATTGGTAATACCAAAACATTGTTAGAAACGTTTTAAATCCGTTCATTTTCCTTCAGGTTAAACCTTTGATGGGAATTCATGGAAACACTCATATAACTTCATGCGTTTGATTTCTTGGCATATACCCACTCTAGCTTGTCGCAGTCGGTTCAGCCGACACCATCAAGGATGAGAAAGAATTCAGTTAATTTAAAACTGTAAAAACGAACCGTCCATGTATATTATCAGGTAAACATTGGATTAGGTATTGTTTTTAGTTTCATGTGTTTTAGTTGAAATAATTACTAAACCATTGCAATGTCAACATCTGCCTAGCCTTTTCCCAAGTATTTTGGGGTCGGCTTCCAGTTTAACCGGATGCAGCTGAATACCAGTATTTTACATGGAGTGACTGCTTATCTGGCCTCCACAACCCAGTTAGTGCCACCAACCAGTTAATAAACCATTGCAATGCATGCTTAAATAAAATAAATAAAAAATTTAACGTTTGTTTTCTCCACCACATAATGAAACACAAGTTCTTAAATTAAGTATTATGTATAATAAATGTTTACAAGAATTCATTGATGTAATTACAGAAAACAATGATTTATTCATTATTGATCATTTAGGCATTATTTTCATTGAATCTTCTATTCTGGTAATTTATATCTGTGTTAGATTTAAAGATTACAAACAATCGTGCAGAATATCAAAGTTACCCTACACACGCACATACATACACAAGCCTTCTCAACCTCTGTATGACCTCATTCCTCGTAAGCATAAGATCGTGACACATGGATCAGCATGACGTAAAGGTATGCACCCTTTAGAAAACAAAGTCTTTGGCAAGTCATGTCTATTCTTATGTGTGGTGAATATTTTACATCAGATTAAATGTGGCCCACCGCATTTCCTGATTTTACAATATTTATTTAGAGGCCAATTTCTTTAGCATGAATTTTCTCTTAGACATCCTGGCACCCTGGTACAATTGTCTAATTGGTAGATTAATGATGAGTATCGGTACATCGTTCGCTTTGCCTTCTCCCAACTATTAACTGATAGTTCTTTTCGACACACTATCTGATAACGATAACATTTGACCTATTAAAAGAATCTACAGATAAACCATATTTTTTGTCGTAATCGGAAATAAGTTGTATTGTAATTTCATCGCACGACTACACGCGGTTGATAGAAAAGTCGTGATTACTCTCAAGCTTCGTTCTCGATATTAGCATTAACACACATGTAGTTTCACTTACAGACTCGCCATTTCGCATTGAATTTAGGAGAAAAAACAAATAATTTAAAACTATAAATATGAATCTAATGTAAGGTAGATTCAAAACTTTGTTCTCGACTATGACATTCTCACCTACCCAGCTCATTCACGTATCAGTGCTTCGCTGTTTCGCATCATTTCTTTGTTTTCAAGTACGTTTTTATAATTTAGCTATAGAATGCCGAAAAGAAAGAGTGATAAACGTGATAATTATAGTTATTTAAATAAAAAACTTAAAAAATTAGAACGCGAAAATAAAACTTGGGCGACGTACTCGCTATGACAGTGCATCGTCGTCGGATGGTGATTTTTCTACGCCTTATAACCTGCAGGGTGAGTCATTGACCTACTTATTTCGTGTATATTCAATTGGTTACTTTCAGCATCGCAACCGCCTGACGTTCGTTACGTAAAATTAGAACGTTGTAGTTTTGAATTCAAAACGGGTTATAAGTATAATTATAATACGGAAAATCGGATTGTCCTATGGGGGCCTTCCACTTCCTAAATTAAGTACTTGCTGCTCGGATCTACCTGTGGGGTTTTTCCATAGCATGTACCTACATTATTCACACCTCTAGGAATTTAAGCTGTTTCTCTAGAAACAAATAAGTACTAAGCTGCCTATTGGGATTGCGTGTTTCTCACAAGGAGTCTCACTTCCCACCAAACAAGCCAAATACTTATTTTGCTTGCAGAGCGCGAGACAATCCCAATCGATGACGATTGTGCCAGATAACACGGCAATGCAGACCCACAACCTGAATGCTCGTACTGCCAACCAGCCCCCGCGGAACTTAGTGATGAGGAGGAGGTCCCGGCCCCGGTCGTCACACAGTCGCCTACTGCCAACAACACCACGGTACAAGTACACATATTGCTGCCAAGCTCCGCTACCGCCGCACATCCTCCCGCGCAAGTACTTACTGCGCCTGCCGTGGAATCTACCGCCTTATCTCTAGAGAGGGCGAGTGAACCGGAGGCCCCTGCTCTTCAACAAGACGTTTTCGAATTAGATCCAGATTTAATGGAAATATTAGGTGAAGACCCCACCTCCACTAAAGAATATGGCAGGGAAATTCATAAAGGATTTGGCAATTAGACTAAACCACATTGCGACCTCTGGCCTCTCTAAAAAGAACCGCAAGGAATTGAAAGACAGATATTTGGTACCGCTGAACTGCAAGTTTATGAAAGCAACTACCCTAAAACCGGAGATACGAGTATCTCTAATAGAAACTCAACTACTCGTCAAGCAAAGCGAGACAAGCGTATTGAAAGTAAACAGGTACTAACATCCTGTGCTTTGTCCTCCATCAGTGAGGCCATTACTGCGCTGCTTTTATCAGGTCACAAAACCCTGAGCTCCTCAAGCTGTTGATGGATACAGCTCGAATCCTCGGTTTACAGTATACGGACCCGATCTCACGACGTCCGTTCATTCTATCAACTGTAAAGAAGGAGCTCAAAGATCAGTTGGACAAAGCTAAAATAGATGAAATGCTCTTTGGCAATAGCTTAGCAGAAACATTAAAATCAGCAAAAACGATTAGGTATAAAATCTGGAGCTGATAAGGTCATCTACAATGCAGTCTACGGCTAATAGACCGGCTAAGGCAGTCAACAGGCCTTTAAACTACCGAGCCGCCTCGGCGCGTCGCCGACAGTTCCCACCACCGCCACCGGGGGGCGCGAGATATGCGCGGGCGGCACTAGCAACTCAGACTCAGAGGCAGCAGACGAGGACGACGCACAACAACGCTTCCAGAACATTGTCACGTCAGCCGCAAGCAGGGCACCGATGTTAGAGCCGGTAAGCCCCGCGGGTCGTCTTTCGTTTTTCTATGAACAGTGATTGACTACTAACCCTGTTATAGTCTCTTGGATTTCTGGCTATAAAATTATGTTTTCTGACCCAGTTATTCAAACAACCGTTCCATCAGAGCCTATTTATTCGCAATCCGAATACAAGGCATATAAAGCATGAATACAAGATCTTTTTTGTACTGGCGCAGTGTGCTTGTGTCAACCATGCGCGGGTAAATACATATAATAAAAGCATAAATATCCAGTATATTTCTTGTTCCTAAGCCAAACGGTAAACAACGTTTCACATTAAATCTAAAACAATTAAATAAATTTATACCAAACCAACATTTTAAACTTGAAGCTTTAAAACTTTTATCAAACAACTGATATATGTCAACAATCGATTTAAAAGATGCTTATTTTTTAACAAGAAGACATTTCAAAAAAAAAAAATGTTTTTAATTTAATGGCAATCTGCAATGTTCGGCTTAAACACTACTCCGAATGTTTTTACGAAAATTCTTAAACCAGTCGCAAAGTTACTGAGATCTTTGGACTATTTATCTACATTTCATTAGGATGATTTGTTTTTGGTGACTGTTTACAAAATGTGAATGACACAAAACAATTATTAAAATCGTTAGGATTCATCATCAACACAGAAAAAAGTTCTGTAACCTACTAATTGTTGCAAGTTCTTAGGAAACATTATAGATTCAAATAGATTTGAAGTAAGATTACCTGATGATAAGAGAAAGAAAATTGAAACAGAATAACTAAGGATTAGGAAGCTCAAATGATCTAAAATAAGAGATTTTGCTCGTTTTATCGGCCTTTTAACATCCGCATGTCAGGCTGCAGACTGCGGTTGGCTTTACACCAAAGACTTGAGAGGTGTAAATATCTAAACCTCAAAGATGATGAGAACTACAATAAGTCTTTGAACTTACCAATTGAGTTGTCGCCCATCTTTGACTGGTGGCTTAATGCGATATAGGAATCTGTATGTAAAATTAAGGTTGATACATATTCCTTAGAGATATTTAGTGATGCCTCAACAACGGGATGGGGCGCCGCCTGTGGTGATGAGACTGCCAGTGGACCTTGGAGTCAACATGAGCAAACTCTTCATATTAATTATTTGGAAATACTTGCAGCTTTTCTTGGGCTTAAAGTGTTTGCACAAGATTTGAAAAATTGACAAATTTTATTATGTATTGAAAATATAACGGCAATATCGTACAATAATAGAATGGGTGACATACAATTTCCCCATTTGACCGATATTACGAAACAATTGCGGAGCGCGTAAAATTATGGTTCATGCTGATTATATACGTTCTTCTGATGACATAGTTGCGGACACTGAATCAAGAAGATTACACCCCGACACAATGGGAAATTTTTAAAACTGCTTTTAGTAAAATAACACAACACTTCGGTGTCCTTGCATCGCGAGCAGAACAAATCATTAATGCGATATCTATGTTTCTTGGCATAGGGATCCTGACGTTTATGTAATTAACGCGTTAACTATACAATGGACAATTTTTTACTTTTACGCGTTTCCTCCAATTTCTATTATTTTAAAGACTTTGCGTAAAATTATTAACGGCAGAGCCACGGGTATTGTCGTTGTGCCAAAATGGCCAACACAACCCTGGTACCCTCTTTTTAAAAGATTCCTCACATCAAAACCACTCTTTTTAAAGTCTAAGGGTGATTTAATTATTTCTCGTTATAGCGAATGTGCAATTCACCGGCAAATTACACTGGTTGCCGGGAGGTTGTCCGGGAATCTCTTCTCCGAAGAAGAATTCCACAGCCGTCCGTAGTCATAATTCTAGAGTCTTTGTCAGATTACACTGCCAAGCAGTAAGTATGATACTTGCCTTAAGAAGTGGTTTGCGTACTGTCACGAAAACAACATAGATCCCTATAAAGCTGCGACATCAAATATTCTTTGTATTCTAACGCAATTGTTTAATACCGGAGCTTGGTATGGTACCCTCAATAGCTCGCGATCGACTTTATCGTTGTTACTTGGACACGATATAGTAAACAATGAATTATACAGAGATTCTTCAAGGGAATCTTTAGATTGCGGCCCACTGTTCCTAAATACAGTTTAACGTGGAACACTGACCAAGTTTTAAATTATTTGGCGGAATTATATTCCAACAAAATTTAAGTCTTGAAAAACTTAGTAAAAAGTTAGTGACACTTCTAACTCTGGTAACAGCCCATATAATGCAGACCTTATCAAAAATTCATCTTGAAAATATTATCAAATCTGATTCAGGGTTTATTATTAAAATAACTGATTTAGTTAAAATTTTAAGAGTGGGTTCCTTACAACCAGTGTTTTCCTTACTTATTTTTCACAAAGGCCGCAAATATGCTGGTACTCTTCAAGTTTATCTTGATAGGACCAATCACGTCAAGACCACCAATCATTATTTATTTCATTTAGAAAACCAAAATGAGTAAAAAGGGTGTTACAAACCAGTGACATAGATATTTCTCTGTTTACTGCGCACAGCACCAGGCACGCAGCCACATCTAAAGCTTATAGCGTAGGAGTTAGCCAGGACGTTATACGTAAAACTGCCGTTGAAATTTAAAGTGAAGTTCAAATTCTACTGTATTTGCTAAATATTATAATAGAATAATATCGGAAGATATGTCTACTCAAGGTGATTTTGTCAACAAGTGTGTTAAATGGATAATAATAGATATCTTATTTATTATAGTATTGTTCATTGAAAAGCTATTCAATTATGTGATCGACTTAAATATAGTTTTAAAATATAGTGAATATTTATTTATTATCTTCAGTCAAACTCCTAAAGCATAGATACAAAATGTAACTATGCAATTGATTATATTTCACAAATTAATACTATCTCTCAACATCTACATGTGTGTTAATGCTAATATCGAGAACGAAGCTTGAGAGTAATTGATGATTAAACGAACTTACCTGTACGTGAAGTTCAATCACAATTACTCGAAGAGCTTCGTTCGAAGATATTAGCATCCCTCCCTCCCAGTCATGCTGAACCCCTAGTTGTGAAATAATAAAATAAAATTTAAAAATAAAAAACAGCTCAGCAAACCTCCAAACTAAATGAGCTGGGTAGGTGAGAATGTCATAGTCGAGAACAAAGTTTTGAATCTACCTTACATTAGATTCATATTTATAGTTTTAAATTATTTGTTTTTTCTCCTAAATTCAATGCGAAATGGCGAGTCTGTAAGTGAAACTACATGTGTGTTAATGCTAATATCTTCGAACGAAGCTCTTCGAGTAATTGTGATTGAACTTCACGTACAGGTAAGTTCGTTTAATCATCAATTATATCAACCTTTCATAATACCGGTTCTAAACTTGAGAAAAGTTCGCTATAATCTAACGTAGTCTAGAATATTTTAGAAGGTGCTATTGTCTACCGACCAATACTAGTTTGTATAAAGTAGTTTTGGAAAAGAAAGCCTTAATCGTGGTAGCGCAGTGCAGTTTTAAATGGGTGGGTCGAATGCCTGGGTGAATGAGATGATGATATAAGATTGCTAATCAATGGAAAAAAACCAGTAAAGACGCTTAAACACATATAGGTTCTCAGCACAAACAATGTTTCTTTGCAAACACACGAGACATTCTTACGGTATAAGTCACGTTATAAAATGCAGCGGATTAAGATTGAACTTTGCATAGCGGAAGCTCACGTAATGCAGAAGGATATAAGCCACATAACTGACCATCACAAACCCATCACTATCCACTGCCGAATATGGCCCGCACCATATTCAGTTTCAAATAATAAATACTCTTGGAAATCACAATAAAATGATCAGCTTGCGTAACATGCATTCTATCTTTATTCCTACTTAAAATAGAGAATAAATAATCTCTTGTTTTAAGCTTTCACGGTTTACAACTAAACTTATACTGTCACCTACGGGCATGGGCGTGATCATGGCGCTTGCAACAGCGTCGAAATATCGGGAGCTCAAAATAATGAACAATCACGGAAGATATCCCGTAAGTGACAGTATAATTCTCTTTCTATCCAAAGTGCTACCTTTTTGTCGATCTTGATATTAAGCCGTAGAAATATTTCTACCATCTGTCATTAGTACGTCTTTCTTTTCTATTGTGGTTTTTACGATGGTCATGCTATGTACGCAGGAGTACTATTACAAACTGCTTTACAGTTTGGCAGAAGTAACATTTTTTTTTGTAATGCCTGGGACCACGAATAAACGCTTTTTCATTTTTCCAAAATACCCTGTATTGTCTTTTGGTTAAAACATCTAATTTGTTGAGTATTTACCACCGCGTTTTCTTCTTATTAGATTTTAGACTAGCTACAGAAATAACTGAACTTTACTTACTTTAATTTACAGTTTATATAGTCAACGACTTTCCAACCACAATTGTTAGATATCCTGTCTAGATTTAACTAAGCCATTGTCAATTAGTCGCTTCTAAATTTTTCAGGGTCTCCAGCGCGGTATGAACTCGCCTGCATTTCCTGGATGTCCTCAATTTATAGGCAGGCGGCGCGGCGGCCTACCGGTGAATATGCATGCGTAGTTTTACTAGTGTTTTATTTTAGATTTTGTTATAATATTTTTTTAATCCTGTTATTTTTTGTTGCTAGAATAAATTAAGTAGATACTTTCGCTAGCTCTTGATTGAATCTTTCGTGACAATCTCACTTTCTATTTTTAGTCTTCTTTGAGTAACAAATCTAACAATTTCCCAAATCCATTTTCCACTAAATGCCATTCTAACTAATATCATGCACTATGTGTGGTTCCACGTGCACTTTGAGGGACCTGTCCGAGGCCACCACCAACGCCGTCGAGGTGGCAGAGTTTTGGATAAAACAAATTTAATTAAAGGGGAAATCATCGACACGACGAAGAAGACTAATATTACAAATGCGAAGGTAAGTTTGTTTGTTACCTTTTCACGCCTAAACCACTGAACCGATCATCCTGAAATTTTGCTAGACGTTGTCAGGTATAGGTACAGAAACGGACGGGTACCTTTCATCCCGAAAAACAGTACTGTTCCCGAGGAAAACAACAATAACGTTCTTATGATAATAGATGGCGCCACGGTCTTTCGAATCATGATTGAATTTATATTATAATAGAAACTTTAGTAGTGCGAATTGATTGTCAAATCCTATATTAACGCGAGCAAAGCCGCGGGCAAAAGTTAGTCATTTATAAAGCAAATTATACAATTCGGTTTATACCTTTTCTGCTGTCAGTAGCCATGAAGATACCTTTGCCCAGCAGTGAGGATGCAGGCTGACAGTGACCAGTAAAAGAAACTTAAGCAAGACATTTTCATTTTTCATAAAGAAAATGAAATTGCTGTGTATAATATTACTCTCATACAATTTTAAAATTACTATGCCAACACAATCAAACGAAATCGCATTTTATTACCCGCACATAAGGAGAAACAAGTCCTAATCGCTAAATCCTTGTTGACGGCTCAAAATTCGCGTTTCTTGACTCATGTACAGAATGATGTCATGAATCCTTCAAGTGTACGTGACCGTTTAGCAGATTGGCATGATTACACATGTCTTCACCTAAAATGTAAGTGTGAACACATTTTGATAAGCTTGCGTCAATGAGTAACTGCTTTTATTGGGACATTGTTTCCTTTTGTTAGGTTACTAATTAGAATGTTCTCTCATATAATCTTTGCAGTAAAATTGTAATGTTAATTGTATTTTTTTTAATTATTGTGTTCGAACCGAATGTCCGAATGTCTTAGAATCAAAAATTCGAAGACATGTGACATCTACCAACCCGCACTGGGCCTGCGTGGTGGATTATAGCCCATTCCCTCTCGTAGAGAGGAGGCCTGTGTGTCCCAGCACTGACTGATTATGCTTATGCTTATTGTGTAGATTGGCGTTATTAGATTTTACCTGAGTTTCAGCGTAGTATAAGTAATCTTTCCATCCAGATATTTTATGTATCTATAAACATAAATAAACCTTATTCTATAAATAGTATGTCGATAGCAAATTAATTGACAGGATTGAGTCATCGAGAATTCGTGACAGTTTGGGTACAAAGATCATTAATATACACTGATCATGAACCTGATGTCTGAATCAGCTCCTTACTCGCGGTACCTATTAAGAAGAATGTAAGTACTACTGTGTTAATTTATGTTACAAAACATGACATTGATTTTCCTGCAAACATGTAGGTATTTAACTGTAAGTCCTATAAACAGAGATGATATTTATTTTCTGCGTAAACGAACCTCATTAGCCTTTACGGTTTTAAATAATGCAAACATGTTGACAAGATTTACATTATTTACATAAAATAGTTTACATGACAGAGACAATTACATAAGGAAAACGATGGGAAGAATGAATTGCATTCGTTTCCCCTTCCCTGTTTAAGATTGCCACCTTACAAATACATACGTATGGGAAAGAGATGTTTTTTACGCACTAGTTTGTATTTCCCATTATTGTCTCCTCCTGAGAACCGGCTTGAGTGTCAATTATATTTCATACTGCAATTCGTTGAGTTTATGTGGTTTGCAATTTTTATTACAGTTAACTAATTTGAAATGAAAATTTCGGAATTTATTTAAAAGTTTGCAAGTAGGTACTTTTCATTTTAAATAATCTTTCAAACAATAAAGAATTTTCCAAATCAGTTCAGGCGTCTTCGAGTAATCGGTGAACATACATAAAAAAAAAGATTCCGACGAATTTAGTACCTCACCTCCTTTTTTGAAGTCGGTAAAAAAGGAGGAATTTTTTTTTGGAATATCTTCTCTACTTGATGATGTTTTTAGACCACAGTATCCTCATTCTTGTTTCGCCGTACATTGCATACCACTACAATTACGCCAGCATCTCCTTTAGGGTTAAACAGAGGTGTACCCATATTGCACCCACATTTTGCCAGTTATGTTGATAGCCACTGATATAAATAAATTAAAGTATGAATTTGTAAAACCAGGTTAACACCCGAAACCACGTGCGTAATCTTAACCTTCGTGCGTGAATATTACAATATACTCGTAACTTGTTTATACAACTGAATAACTAAATGAATCATACTGTTTTTATAATTACGACTTTTCGTTCTTTACTTTATGATTTGTGATCGTTAAACGTTTTCATTGGGTTTAGGGTTAAAGGTTGTAACAAGACCCTTAACGAAGCCGAAAGGCGCTGGCTTTCCCCGTCATTGCGATCATTTTTTGTTCTAGACCATACCTGGGAACCTTCTAGTTACGGAGATATTGGGGGTCAAAGTTACAACTTTTTCACAAGTTTCTTTTAAATACATGTTTTTATATGGAAGGAACATCGATACCATAGGAAGAAGAACGTAAGATTTTTACTGTAAACACCTCCACGACCCCTGTACTATTCAATCCATCCATCAGCACAATGTTTTGAGTGCGTTACATTGAGTCCTACCGTGGAACGTGATTTTCCACCCCAAGAAAAAAGTAGTTTCTCAGCAATAATTTTTGCGTAAAGTTACATAATGCTTGGTTGACGGCTTCGTTAAAGGGCTTGTTACACCCTGTATAAGTAGAAATTCAAAAATATTTTTTTTGAGACTTTTCATATTACATAAAACGTTTGCTGTGAAAATTTTATAGCAGGGACCTATCAGTGTAGAGGTCGAATACTAGTAAAGTAAGTATTGGGTACGAACGAGAGAAAATATACCGGTTTACAGGGTAGGACACCAAATTGCGTCGATTTACCTTACGCTCTGTATAGTTTCAAGTGAAACAGCAACTGAACGTTTGGCTTCTGTCTTAGTTTTGGTTTGAAACTATGCTATGCTTATTTATGAAGTCTTGCTTTACTTGCATAATAATACATATGTACTCGTATTACCCAGTACTAACTGGGTTGTGGAGGTCAGATAGGCAGTCGCTCCATGTAAAATACTGGTATTCAGTTGCATCCGATTAGAGCCGACCCTAACATAATTGGGAAAAGGCTAGGCAGATGATGATGATGATACAGAACAGAAGGTACTTATCTACCCATCGACAGTATTTTCCCTATAAGGTTAGAGAATAAACATGGAATCAATGTTAACAAAAGTTGGGTCAATATTTTGCAACCAAAAAAAAAACTATGTAATTCGTGAGCAATCCATTCACAGAAACGTGCAGCATGTTTTTATTAAATACGTTTCAATTAAACATTAATTAGTAAATAGTAGTCCCACAATACGTGCTTCATCGCAATGTTCTATGTATGTGGCAACTTTACCTACTTTAGTTTTATATAAATAAATATCAATTGCCACATGTATGACGGAGCGTTACTTGAGAACGGCTCGACTGATTTGAGATTTTTTTTTGTTGTTTCATAATACTCAGGACAAGGTTTGTGTGAATGATGAATTTAGAATTTTCTTCATTAGTAAGTTCGAAGCACCCGAGCAAAGTCGGGGCGGGTCGATAATAAAATATAAAACTTTATTAAGAAATAAATTAGTTCATAAGAAATTATCGAAATAATTTTATAACTTAATAAAGTTATTTACATGTTGTTACTAACCTAATTATTAGGATTTGGACAGTAAGAAAACAAAACGAAATTTTAATCAAGACTGAGGCAAAATGAGCGTAATTTTGTGAGCTGTGAGTCGCGTAAAATGAGTCACGGAATTTACGCTGTATTCGGTTTCATACTAAAGTCCTGTTTGTACCATACGGCGACGCAACGCAAGGACTTTAGTATGTAACCGAATGCAGGGTAAATCTGCGACTCATTTTACGCTCCAAAATTTCGCTCGTTTGGATAAAACGATTGATTCCTACGTCTTTCCACATAAAATACTGCTATTCAGTTGCATCCGGTGTAAACGACCCAACATAGTTCAGGTCTGGCAGATTATGTTGATGACGCCTATGGGTAATTTATTTATTATTGTAAGAAATAGATAACATTTATTTATACTATAACTGTAATAACGCCTCCTCAACATAGGTAATCCTACGCATGACATAATTTTGTTGCGAGAAACCAGTTTTATAGCCACAAGCTATTAACTCGCCATTTCTCATTGATTGTTCATTAAAGTAATCTAAAAACATAATTATTAGTTCTACAGATAATTTATTGCCAGATCGAGCAGATTATAAATCGGTCGACGAACAGCTCGTGATTTTATTACTGTGGCTAATATAAAGTTTAGTGACTTGAAGCGTGTAAAGAAATGACACGATTTCAGTTTATTATTATAGTTATTTTATGATCCAGCTAACTCCTTTTTCTAAAGTAGTTAAATAAAATACTAGATGTATTGCTGGCTCTTGTCATATAGGACATCCTAGTACAAGAGCCATGGCTACAATGATGTTTGACCAATCGCTTTTTAATAAAGATTTTTATTTTATTTAAAAAGTGCGGTCACACCGTTAACTAAAACTGTTATGGCACGGAAATGGGTCATCGTCTTTAAAGGTCTGCTTATTATAAAAGCAACATAATTAAGTTAGTTTTAATTCACTGAGCTGCTACCAACAGATAAAAAAGCTACTTTTGATCTGTAAAAGAATGCGACTTCTGCTCCTGAAATAGAGTTCACACACAGAAGTCAGAGTAAAGGTTTTAATCCATTCTGAAAACTTAGATTTATTTTGACATGTAGTTCAATCAGTACACGTGTAGTCAGAATAATGTATACTAACTACTTATTACCGTAGGCAAACACATATGTTAACTGGCATTGAACGGAATGCCCTCGCCATAGTCTGTAGACATCTATCTATGGATATCTGACTCAACTGTTGCGTATCTAATACAATGGCTTTCTTTATTTTATTATATACCGATAAATAACATAACATTTATTGTTTAGACTGGTACGTCTAACCGACTGATAGGTAATGTCTATTATGAATCCATGATTCATAAGTTTTGTGATTAAAGATCCTGAGGGCCAGGTTAAGTGGCATTGTCTTTGAAAACGTTACGATCTCTACGACTTTCACTAATTTAATGATTTTGATGCTAATTTATGCGATAGGAATAACTCCACGACTCAGTAAAAAAGAAATAAGCAGTACCTATGTAATCATATATTATAATGTTATTTTCCTGTCTTGTCTACTGGGTGTACATGGTGCGGGGGTAAAAAAAAAAAAAATTAAAATAAAGAAATAAATAAAATCACAGAATAATCTGCTGTGGTCGTAAAAATATCTGAAGAGCATTTCACACGCATACGTATTATTTATTAATTTTCCTTTTATCTTAATATCAATGAAGCGAGATCAATAACAAATGATACACTACATTCATAATTAATCCGCATCGCAAAGAATCAGATACTCTACCGTTACAAATCTCACGAGGTCATAGAGTTGATACAGCTAACGTAATTACAAATCTCAGTTACAATAGGACCAAGAGAACACCACAGTTTCTCTAGGATATATTCCACTCTGCCCCATTATTTAATTTTTTTTTCCAATAATTCTCAAAAAAAAATATTTTATGCCTTTACAAGGCATAAAATAAGAATCATTCATGGGAACTCTGTAAAAAGTTATGCGTGGTCTGTAAAATCAACGTAAAAAAAAATATACGCGTCTAATGGAGAACCTCCTCCATTTTTCTTCGTCGGGTAAAAAGGCTGAAGAACTCTAGGGGAGTGCGAATGAAAACTAACTAAACTTATGCAAAGGGATTATACCACCATCTTGTCCCATCAGTGGGACAAAGTAGAATGTTCAAGTTGCACAAATTGCATTTGCTTATCAGAAAATTCGTTATAAGGTATTGTGATAACAAAGAATACCTAATGAAACTTGAAGAAAATTGTGTCATCTTTTGAGTGGAAATTGTTTTGAATCTATCGAAAAACTGGAAAATAAATTTTATACATTCGACTTAGTCAGGGACAACTTGATGTGACAAAGTGGACATTATCCTTTTATAGTTTGCATTTTCATTGGCACTTAAATAAAATATAGCCTTTTGCCTGTAAATGTCGAAAATAATGGCCTTTACAATTTCCTCTATAGAAACACGTGTACTGGTCAAGATGAAAACGTTTATAGATTAGGTGTTGATGTTTATTGGCTATGGTATTGAGTTTCTGATCGAAGATAATGTCTATGGCATGGAGACGTGCCGACTCAAGTCATGTTATTAAATGTAATATTAACTGTTTTTCAATGCTTGTATATTCTTCATTGAATAGTAGTTATAGTACTTTCACTCAATGATATTATAAATAAAGATACGCTACGTTCATACTATACTAATAAGGAACGTATGATACAGAAAGAGATATTGCGCTTGAAGTACTTAAATTACGACAATTGTCTGAATTTGTCTTTGTGTATAATATCATTGACTTTCACACATAATTCTATCTTACATTATTGCATTTTGTATGTGAAGGACTCGTCATCTGCCAAGCCTTTTATCAAGTAGGTAAACAAGGGTCGGTTTCTATTCTAGCCATAAAATATCAGTGTTTTGCATGGAGCTACTGGCTATCTCACTGTTCATTTAGCCATGAGCGTCTAATGAAGTCAACGCGATATAAAAGGACGCAAAGATAACAAAGTCCGAGTGAAAAGTAATGCTCTTACATTTCCAATTAATGGAAACGGATTGAATGCAGACAAAGGCGAGTGTTTGATGACTCAATCACAAGACGAAATAAATTACAATTTCGGAGATAGAAAAGCCAAAAAGGACAAACTTTGACGCCCACTTACTCCTACCAATATCCATATCTGTAAGTATCACAATCAAACAGAACAAATTAAAGGTGAAAGCAGTTTTAGTTATCAATATTTGCAAAAATAGAAATATTCTAATCTATTTGTATAAAGGTCAGTTACATGCTCGACATGGTCAATCGAAATTGAATGGCGGATTTGAAGCACCAATATTTGACTATAAAGGGTGTAAAAAGACCCTTAACGAAGCCGAAAGGTACTTGTTCTCCCCGTCATTGCGATCATTTTTTTGTTCTAGACCATACCTGGGAACCTTCTAGTTTCGGAGATATTGGGGGTCAAAGTTCCAACTTTTTCACAAGTTCTTTTTTAAATACATGTTTCTAATGCAAGATTTTTACTTTAAACACCTTCACGACCCTCTTACTATTCAATCCATCCATCAGCACAATGTTTTGAGTACGTTACATTGAGTTTTACCGTAAAACGTGATTTTTCACCCTAAAAAAAAAAGCCCAGCAATAATTTTTGCGTAAAGTTACTTAGTTTAATGTACAGAATGCCTGGTTGACGGCTTGGTGAAGGGTCTGTTTACACCCCGTATAAACCATTGAATTCTTTCTGGAAATAACGAGGGGAAAGTAATGATGAAGACAGTGATACTATTTTTATTTACTTTATTTAACAATTTATGTACCTACACACTAAATATAGAAAAGAAGAAAGGAACAGAAAATAGTACAAAGGTGATGCTTATTTCTAAAGAAATCTCGTCCAGCATACCTGCGAAAGGAGATACTAAAAAAAGAGATGTAGACATAGTGCGTAAAAGAAGAGAAAATATCGAGATTGTTCCTACTGATGGGACAAAGGCCTCTCTGAGAGGGAGGGGAGTATCACATCGTGTTCAGAGCAGAGGTGATGAAATAACCGAACTGAATAATAATGCTAGGGTTCTGTGACAAGACTAGAATCTACGATTAGACCATGGAAACGAATTCGTTCTGGAACTAACGAGATGAATGCTGAAGACATTGGCACTATTATTAGTAGGTTTCTGTTTCGTTTACTAAAGAATTGAGATACTGCAAGAGGTGAATAAGATAATCTAGCGATCGAAATGTTCGAGTCTTGTTGCTCATATTTCGTTTGGTCATAGCTTCATAGGTCAGGATTGTGAAACTAGTGGTTCTGAATAATAAATTAAAGATATGAAGTGGTCAAGTTTAAATAAATGTAGAGGATCTGAATACTCAGCCATGCTAAAAAAAAAACAAAAAAAAACATTTAGTCACAAATCATCCGTGTCCAAGTATATTTAGTCAGCTTCCTGTCTCAAAAAAAAACTTTATTTTTACACAGCTCTCTGACTAACGCATCGAAAAATGTCGTCTTTGCATTTCTAACTTTCATATCCTGCCAGTTTTTCGTGTGTCTTCGAGTGTTTATAGACTTATAATATTTTTTAGACAACAGCAACTTTAGAAAGCGTAGGTTACATTATAAGGTTCGATATTCATAATCCGTACTAATATTATATGCGAAAGTAACTCCGTCTGTCGGCGTGTCTGTCTGTTACCTTTTCACGCCTTATCCATGACCTGTGTTAGGTAAGTCTCTGGGTAATAATTAGGATAAGGGCAGGAGAATATGATGAGTACATTCCCCGGGGATAATTTTCGACCTCCCGTCGACGAAGCTATTATACACGAGTTGAGTATCGGTTTGGGTGCATGGCATGCTAATTTTCGCTTTTCCCGCATGTGCATATTTTTGCGGGTGGGAGGGTGGTGCTGCATCCATGTCTGGATCTTTTTCGGAATATTTTGCATAACATTTAATTCGATGAAGCCATTATTTCATTCTGGCTCACCTCGAGTCGTAACTAACAATACTAAGCTGAACTCGTGAGGCTTGGTAACAATGACTCCTTAGACACACACTCCTTAGACATATGACATCATTAACATTATAATATTTACATTATCGAACAAACATGATGAATCACAAACCTTATTCTTGGCTCAATGGATCTAATTGAGAATAATTTACACTGATTGTGGAGATTCCGATGGATATTTCTCAATTGTCCTAGCTAGGCCTGTTTTTTTTTTAAATGGGCTATTGTTATGTGTTTGTTATTGATAAGGCCATGTTTTAACTTTTGTTTCACCTGGGGCTAAGTGAATATGCCGTCGGCAAATGATGCAATGCCTTGACATAGGTACCAGTCACGAGCACCAATATGTAGGGCACCTATAAGGCACCTTTACACTTTCCTAAATTTAAAGGCAATTTTCGAGAAATAACGATTGTAACTTCCAGAATACTACGTTCGTAACACGAAATTTTAATCAGAACAGTAGGAGAAAAACACTTTTAAAAGTTGTTAAGTGTTTACATATTGGTGCTCGTGACTGTACATCTTTTAGAAATAATTAGGTTTGCATTATGATCTCTTTCCCGAGTCATAGGAAGAACAGACGATGTCTAATTGCAATAATACATCTATGGTCTTTGAATTTAACGTAACGCTTAGTTCCACAAACCACAGTAACTACTAGAAGTAAGCCATGAGTTACACTTCCTATTAAAAACGTTCTGATACTTTGGACTATACCCATTCCTTATCGGTAGCACTAAAGAGGTGGGAAACCCAACCGTTCGGTTCGAATGAATTTAGAACAATTTAGGTCAGACGGTATGACATTAGCTGCATAGTCATTAATATTAGGAAGGCTGGAATATCCGCAATGCCATACGTCACACACCTTCAGATCAATAAGTAAGTAAAGAAATAAACCTATGTTATTGGCACGAAAACGAACTAACAAAAACACTAACCACTAAAGTTCTGCTTTATGTTTATGTATTCAATTTTCACTTCTTCTTTTACACACTATGTCTACATCTCTTTTTTTATTATCTCCTTTCGCAGGTATGCTGGAAGAGATTTCTTTAGAAATAAGCATCACCTTTGTACTATTTTCTGTTCCTTTCTTCTTTTCTGTATTTAGTGTGTACATAAATTGTTAAATAAATAACCTAACTGTTATTTTCGAAGTATGAGATCCAGGGATAAAGATTTTGTTTGACATAATAGTCATCAGCCTAGCCATTTCCCAACCATATTGGGGTCATCTTCAAGTCTATCCGGATGCAGCTGAATACCAGTATTTTACATGGAGCGACTGCCATCTGACCTCCACAACCCAGTTACTTTGTAATAACAGGGCTTTGTTGTAACCAGTTTTACCTAGGGAATCCTAGGTAAAACTGGTTAACATAATAGGTACCAATCGCAATTATAAGGTGGGGCCAAGTGGTGATGATCATAACCATAATCTATAAACAATGAGCCGCATTATGATAACATTGCCGGCAGATGAAAACAATCAGTAAACAAATGCGGAAGTTTTAGCAGATGAACACCGTGTTAAAGAAACTGTAGCGATATTATGTGCAGGAGGTCGGAAAGGCTCTTAAAGAAGCAACAAAAAATATTTCTTCAGATACCGAAGGATTTAAGTAGGTACTTATTTATACAGAAAATAAAATTCCGTATTCGCTTCGTTTCATTAATCTTTACCTGGTGATAGTATTACTTTAGTAGTTTCGAACTATTGATTAAAATATCTAATGAAGAACATTCCCCTTTTCTCTATTAAAAAAAAAATATAATTCATTTCTACTTATTCAAAATTAAAAGCAAAGAATGAAGAAACTGAATGTTTTTGCAACAACCAATGATTCCAATCGCAATCTCATTTCGCGATAGTCAAAATTATCATCGGTTCACTTAAATACTAACACGCTCATCGAAAGACGTCTGAAAAAGTTCAAAGTCAATGACCGCAAAAATGCACGACTCACCTTGCTCAAACCGAAACTTGCTTACTCCGAAACATTCGACACCCCACGGTGCATCACAACACGAGAAATAACCTGCAATACACCTTACAACATGTGCCTATCGATTTTATTATCACTTCTTATCTAAAACACATAGATTTCAATATCCACACACGATTATTTGAAACTCCAGAAAATTACAACAATATTTCCACTTGTCACTTTTCCCGCTCAATTTTTTATTTTTTATTTCAACGAGTTCGAAGTTTAAAAAGTTTAGTTTCGCTAACGGCCAGCGTTTTGGCGACTGACATGGAAACTCCGCGGAGGTTGGCACGTTACTGAACCACCGCGGCCCGGTCAAGTGAGAGCGCATTGTGTCATCAATATGTTCTGTGTATTCCAGCTGGGCACACGCATGTGTGGGCAGATAAATAAATACTTCGCTGAAGACTGGTCTTAGTTTTGATAAAGTACAATGACTCCAACTTGAGGAAGAGTAGAAATAAGGGACCATAACGAAACCAAAACAGATAAAGAGTCAATAAAATGCTGATAAGAGGATAAGTAGTTAAACTATCAGCTAACATTTGTTAATCTATACTAATATTATAAAGCTGCAGGGTTTGTTTGTTTGTTTGTTTGTTTGTTTGTTTGAACGCGCTAATCTCTGGAACTACTGGTCCGATTTGAATGATTCTTTCAGTGTTGGGTAGTCCATTTATCGAGGAAGGCTATAGGCTTTACAACATCACGCTACGACTAAAAGGAGCGGAGCAGCAATGAAAAATGTTGCAAAAACGGGACGGGATTTTACGCGGACGAAGGTCGCGGGGAACAGCTAGTATGTTATAATGGGGTACTCGTTTATTAGAAAAATTGTAGATAATTCAAAATCAAAAGAACTTGATAAGATGGTGAGAGGCAATGAACAGAAGGTGTACAAACTAGAAGACTAAGATAAGGAATTGAGAATTGTAAAAACAATGCAGGGTAAAATGAACAGGAGCGTAGCAACAGATAAGAATGATAATAATATTGATTAGCAGCAGCAAGAAAACAGACCCCTTGAACAGCATTAAAATTATGGACTGACTGAAGAGGATGATAAAAACAACAACAGACCACAGAGATGAATCATTCTAAATGGAAGATCTCATAACAATACCTGCAGTTTAATCCACACTTTTCTCCACTCTGATCCTCTTAAAGCCGCTTGAGAGAATTTTATCTATTTCATCGACAAGTATAGACATCTAAGATTAAAAAGATTCATTGAAAACATCATTGATTTCAAACATTTCATAAGTTGACACTGTACGACACAGAAATTCTGTGTTCGTCTATTCGAGCACTACTATCTTTACAACTTGACATATACAGCTAGACTACACAAACGTCACTCTTATTGGAACGGTTTACAGGCTATATCTTCCGCAGACGTGTTGGTAGACATTGGTAAGTGTGACCCCGTAAGGTAGCTTACTTTTTTTTTTCCATTGAGTATTATGGCATTAATCCAAGGAGGTCGGAGGTCGTAGATTAATTGAATATTAGATTAACTATTGGCAAATAGTTTATTGATATTCTTAGGTTGCAAAAAATGAAATAAAAAACGGGAAATGTGGTCACGTTCTACGTAAATGTAACTTTTATGTTAGGCTTAGCTAGTGTATTAATATAAATGTGTTTATCTCAGTAATCTATATTATTGGCATGTTGGCATATCAGTCTGTAAATGTCAAACGAAAGCATCGGCCTTGAATGCACGAATTATTCAGAGGTGGTACTTTCATAATCCTGTTTATCTGACAGTTATCACAGTTGCTTTTACTGATGCTGCACCACAAACTCCTCAATAAATTGTAATTATAGATACCAACATCATCATTCTCCTATCCCAATTTACTTAGGGTCGCGCGGATACTTCTCTATTACTCGTCATCTCAGCAGTCACCTCCTTTCTAGCCAAATCATCCTTCAAGCAGGCCATCTATCGTTTCTTTGGTCTTCTTCTACTCTAACAGCTATCCACATTCATACTTGAAAACAGAGATAGTCATCAGGAATTCAGCATTACTATTGCTATAACTAGTGTTCCACCACCGGCTTTTCTATCAATTCTAGTTATACTTACATACGCTCGCACCATAATATTATTACAAACTGTAGGACAATTTACATAGATTACATTATATTGGTTAGTTTCATTAATTCATTCATTAGTAACAAACCATGTATGCATCAACTTTCTACCTGGCGTATTTCTCAGGGTTACTGCCAAATTTGTGCAGGTGCAGTAGAAAATCAAAGCATACACCGCAAATGGACACACACATACAGCATTTATAAAAAAGGTGAAAGGTCTGGTCAGATTTAAGGATGCGATATAAGAACATCATACTGAATCACTTTCTTCATGAGGGACACAACGTAATCCCGTTAAAAAAAAACCTGCAGAGCAAAGTATTGAAATTTTATAAGGAACATTTTTTAAGCACCTACTCAAGTAGTGGCGACATTTTAATAGGCTGATAACTCTATGCTTATGCTTCCTAAGTAGTAGGTAACAAATACTAAAGAATGTCGGTAGCAATTAATTAGGTACTGCTTATTAGTAAACGTTGAATCACGTAGTAAGATTATGTAAATTACCTTCAATTTTTATCTTTCCAACGCATTAGCTATCGGGTACTATCTCAAGACAATTTAGATTAGATTCGGTTCATTACAGAACATCGGCACTAATCGACAAAAATTAAACGAAATTGGTGAAGAAAATACTCCTACAGTCAATATTTTGTTACTAAACAATTTAAGTGTTGAGGTTGAATGTGAGCGTCTATAAGAGTAGGGGACGACCAAAGAAGCGATGAATGGGTAGTGTGATAGATGATTTAGCTGGAAATTACACTAGTTCAATTCAGTAGTCACCACTACTGCTGAGATGAGACAATGGAAGAAGAAGATATGCTGCAGCGACCTCAAATAAATTGAGACATGGGCAGGAGGAAGATACAATTTTATTTTAGCTACAATTATGATATTACTAGCCTATTTCGACCCACTGCTGAGTGAAGGCCTTACTGCGGTTTTTCCACCTCTCTCAGTCCAGCTCCAGCCCTGCCAAGTAGATACCAATGGCTGTTAAAGGAGTTCAGCTCAACTGGCCATCTCCCACCTGTACCACTAAGCGGGACCTACTGGGTTGGGAGTTTGGTCGTCTAACAGAAGATGTGGAAACCCCAATTCAAACAAACTACATCCATCAAGAACCCTGTGGAAACAGCTGCAAGTGATTATATCCATGCAAGCTTTGACGTATGCTATGACGTAACTGAAGTAACGGAGTAATTACGATAAACAGAAAGGCGCATAGCAATCAGTCGCCACAGTGAATGTGAGCAATTTATATTAATTGAAGACTGTTCGAACTGTATAGCGGCTCATTGAAGTGGACGCATTACAAACGGTTTGTAAATAGAGCCCTGCTTTAGTTATTAATTTATGATAGGCCTATTGGAAACCTAATGATTTTGATTAGGGGATTTATATGATGGAAATGACACATGTTTTTCTCAGCGGTGCTACATACTTGCTCGGGTGCAGCATCTTCAATTCAGCAGTATTTGTTGAACAACTAAGGTGAACCGAAGCAATAGATACTCATACACGGCTTTCATTCGGCTGGTACTGAAAAGTTCTTTCGGCATCCACCATCGCTGAACACTGAATCGCTGGTCAGCTCGGCACAATTAGAGCAAAACCTAAAGGCACTTTTCCGAACGTATGTACGGATATTCCTATTCTGTCCAATCATGTCGACCCCAACATGATATGCGTGACCGCACTACCATCTATGATTTATTGATTGAACTGCAAATCTTGTTGAAGATAAACATAACATCTCGCCTGTTACTCCCGTAGGGATAGGCAGAGTACACCCACATTTCACCAGTATATTAAAGGCCCATGTAATAGGGGGCGAGCCCATTGCCATCAACTTGAAGTTTAATGCAACTGTTCTTGACTACGGTGGCAATATGCAATTAAAAGAACAAGCCGTTTAAAAACACAATGAACATAAACAAAAGATGGGCCAAAACGAAGATAATTTTCTTGAAGAAGCTCAAGAGGCGTGACAGAGGTATTTATTTATTATACCACACAAGAGTTTTTAAAATAAAATGCCTACTTAAAAGTCCCATTGTTTGGTAAAGCATCAATTAGTTTAAGAGAACAGCTAATTACTAACTTAGTTTCTGTATTTCAGTTTTATGAGAAATCATTTTTGAAAGAGATTATTATATTCTTAGTACCTATTCACATGACTGTACGACATTTTAATTTAGAAAACAAAACAATATATCATTCACCTTGATTGCCACAAACATGTTGTGAGAAGCCAGATTCATGAGATCGCACGGGAAACTTAAATGGACCTAGAATTGAACCCTGGAGAACGCCTTCTTTGGCTTACGTTCCTGAAGATACCGTTGATTGTAAATACTGAGAAATTCATCTGTTTTCGTTTCTAAACGTAGGTATATGTTAGTTGGGAGGAATGAGGAAAATATCGTGAGGAAACTTTTGAAGATGAATGTGGGCGGGAATAAGAGTAGAGGAAGACCAAAAAAACGATTGATGGACTGTGTGAAGGATGATATAGCTAGAAAGTAGGTGCCTGCTGAGATGACGGGTATTAGAATAGAATAGAATAATTTTTATTTGTGTAAAAACATGGTACAATAAGGTCTTATAAATAGGGTTAGAGATGTATGGAAGAAGAAGACATGCTGTGCCGATCCCAAATGTATCGGGAAAAGGGCAAGAGAATAATGATGATACCTAGCTGCGTGCTTTTTGCTTCAGACGCATTGCTGAATAATGAAACCAACACATTCTTCGTTACCAACAGACTCTTACAAAATTGCAAAAAGCCAATCAATTGAAATTGAACATTATAGCAACATAATTAAATATTCAAGTCGTGCAATTGACAATGATTCACCGTCAATAAACACCAATCGAAAGATATCCTCGATAAGTGTTACCTATAAACATTTTTCTTGTAAATAACACACTCTATATGCTTTATCACTTACGTAAGTACCTATATAATGATAATAAACGTCTTTTCGTGATAAAATACATAATTATATGATTTGGAACGGATTCTCAAGGATTTGCCGACGTGTAGGTGAATCAATAAAATATTTGAGACGTGACACGTTAAAGGTTTAATTTTTATGATTACTGAAAGATTTGATTTTTTTTGCAGAATTTTCCTACTAACATAGGGACTTGTAGATATGACCAGGGATACCTCATCATTCCCCTGCCCTTGACCCATAATTATTTTAATAAAATATTGTATCAGCAACCTATCTAAAGTTCGCATCCACGCCGTCGTAGCTTAACGTAACTTAGTTTCGATCAAGAACTGAAGAATTTCCTTAATCAATAAAAAATGAAAATACTCACTCATTCATATTCTTCAACGCAACAGCATGTTCATTATCAGCAACAACTTGCAGCAAGTCCCTCTTCAGCTGCACGCCGGAGTCTTGCTCGATCTCTGGCGTTACTTCCACGGTCACTTGCGTTTCTTGCGTGTTTGGTGCGTGCACTTGCGTGTCTTGCACGAGTATTTTCGTGCCTTGCACAGAATTTTGTTCAGATGCGGGTTGTTCCGCCACTTGCACAGAGTCCGCCATTGTTGCAACGAATCCGAATTATCGCGACCTATTAGTAATTTTTAAATTATTTTTAATGTTTTTTGGCAAAGGAATAGGATCGAGTTAAAGTAATTTTGAGTGTTAAAAATTGTAAAAGAAAAAATGCAGTAATTTATTTAAAAGAATTCTATTATACGAATAAATTATTGCATTTTGTTTTTCATGTTTCAATATTCTGTCTCTATTCAACTGCCAAAAATCAATTTAAATTCCACTCGCGTTATCAAAACTGCAGCATTAAACAAAAACACAATTTTTTTCCGTTATTAGGTAATAATTATTAAAAAAATATATAATAAGACTATTTCCTTACAAGATTCCGATGCCAAGTGGACGATCGGCGGTCACTTATCTGATATCAATAATAATCCTTTTATCATATCTAGAGTTAATTGCTCCAATCAATAACTAGGTAATTCACATTCTTACTATATAAGGTAATAATATGTGCTGCGATAATATTTTGATAAATCGCTTCGTGCAGCGCAATTTAAGTAAAAATTTAAATAAATTATCACTATCTGCCCTTTTCCCCAACTGTAGGTAAGGGGTAAACCCCTTCCAGTTTAATAGGATGCAGCCGAATATCAATAGGTATTAGACAAGTAGCGATTGCCTATCTGCCTCCACAACCCAGTTACTGGTTAATACGATACCCCTTGGTAAGACTGGTTATCACATTTTCAGACTTCTGACAACCTATCAGTAACTAATCCCGTGACTACTGCTTACAGGATTTGCTAAATGAATCTTCTGGCGCTCGAAATCTGAATGATGTGTGTTAAAAAGGTTTATTTAAAATCCCACAACTCGTGCTAGTTTTTAACTGACTTCTTAAAATGAAGGAGGAATTTTTTCAGCTTATATTGAGTAAATCGCCACCTGTTAGGTAATAGCTGAACTTAATCTATGTGACCAGTTTCGCTATTGCTGTTGATGTCAAACTGAATAGTTTTGCTATTCCTTAACAGATGGCGTTAGCAGTCATTCCAGCAAGTTGTTATGATTTACTATAGCTTTACGTACTATGTACTTATTTTGTGTTGGGTTTATTATGTTACAATACAAAAGGTATGAAAAAGAAATAATTTAAATCCACTTCGAAGCCTTTAACAATGCATGTTTGTTCTAAGCACTGATAGCAGGCGCAGCGAACTAGTGTTTAGTGTGTGTTATGAGTACGTTCAGGGTTCGATTCCAGGCAGTCAGAGAACTGAGCTAGATGAGACAAGGCACGGAAATGTGTCTGCACGGAGGTAAACGTAACCCACAATCGTTATAGCTACGGGTAGGTATAGACAAGTACCTATATTCCTATAAAATGACAATTTGTTTAGTCAACTATCTCCCAGTGCTGAATGTGCGATCTAACAGAGTGCTGTAGTTAATTAACTCGTGGACTAAATAAAGGAAAATAAGTTAAACAAAACAAAGAAATCAGATTGATAGCAAACTACGATTTTGTAATGGAAAGACGAAAGATTAATCAAACGTCATCGTTCATTGATGAATTATTAGGTTCTAGATACTATCATACGTATACATCAGGTAAACCACTACCATACCATACCGTACATACCGCGCCATCTACCATAAATTCACCACAATATTGAGTTTTACTAAAATATCATCTGCCACAAGGAGTAGGTAGACGTTTTGAACTCTAGCAAAAGCAATTTAGTAGCTTAATTTCTAATGGTCGGGATACACTAAGGCTTAATGCCGTTAAAAAACGTGTTAAGGAACACCTATTTATCAACACAGAGCCTAAACTACTGTTGCTACAAGCATAATTTTTTTAAATTATGTTTTTTTTGTAATGAAGCCACTACTAAGAATTTATATAAATTCCACACCTCTTTCAAAATCGATATTTAGTATCGAATAACGCGTTAACAAATGACGTTAAGCGTAAGTGTAGCCCCTGCATAATGCATACAGTCCCTAAGGGACCGCGCAAAATACACGCTATGCTCGGGTTTCTTCAAAGGATGAGAACCGAAAAAAAATACCACAGAACGCAAGTCACCGACATAGCTTGCAAGGATAGCAAGCTGAAGTGGCTGTAGGCTGGCCATGTGGTCGATGGGTCGGAGCAGAGGAAACCTAGAGGGAGACCTTTGATCGGCAAGTGTAATTTGAGACGCCCCCAGCTATAAAGGGTGTAAAAAGACCCGAACCCGAAGAACGAAGCCGAGAGGCACTTATTCTCCCCGTCATGGCGATATTTTTTTTGTTCTTGACGGCTTCGTGAAGGGTCCGTTTACACCCTGTATAGACTGATGATCTTAAAAATGTTGTTGGGGCAGACTGATGGACGCGGAAAGCAGAGGACCGGGTGGTGTGGTACAGTTTGGGAGAGGCCTATGTCGGCAGTGGACTGCGGTAGACTGAGTTCCTGACGGCCAACGCAGACAGAGCAGCTGCCTTCAGAAAAGCAAAGACATGAGAAAAATAAAACAAAGCCCATAATAAAATTACTTTATTACTTCACAAAATTATCAATCATTAAATACCTTTATGTCTAACTGTGGGAACACGCTTACGCTAGGGTTGTGTCAGGCCGTGGAGCAGTGTCAGAGGCGACAACCCGACACAAGACTCTAATGACACATCACTGTGTAGGTAGTTGTGAGGAGGTTTCATGGCTGACTTAATTGGAGGGAACCGTGACCTCGTGATAATGGGCCTAAGGTCGCAAATACGGAGGAACGTTTCCATGGGCAGTTTATTGCAAGAAACGCCTGTGTGAATTTGCGGCCGAAGTATACTGCACTGCACTACTAACTAAGCCAGTATAAGCAGGCCTAGAATTTTATTGGCATTCCTACGCTAGGCCAGCTCAAAGTCGAAGTTTTACCACCGACGTGCGGTCACAAAGTTGTTTGTTACAGTCCCAAACAACGTTGGGTAGACCGCATAAACCACGATAAAGCTACAGAGCTCGGTTTAATCGAACCTCGGAGATCAATATAAAAAAGACTTCTAAAAACTTTTAAATTTATCCCGTTTAAATGAAGCATTTTTACGACGACAAAATTACTTACCGATATTTACTTGAAACTTTTAGAATTGAGGTCTTTCAAAAGTTAGATGATAACCAAAAGAGAATTTAATAATTGACACAAGATTCTCTATTTACCAACTGGCTATAAAACTTAAGTCAACCATGAAATATTTAATAAAAGAACACAAAAAATCTAAGATGGCTTCTTGGTGGTCTCATTCACTTTCACAGTGACTTGTTCATCTTCCCGCTGGAACAGATAGCTGGTTCCCGGAGTGGTGCTACTGCTCTGGCTGTAACCTTGCTGATAGCCGTTTTGGGCATAGTTGGCCGTTTGACCATAATTGGCTGGCTGGCGGCTAGATTGCTCGTAGCTGTTCTGACTACGTTTCGTGTCCTGGTTGTAGTTGTCCCGGTTATCAAGTTTCTTTACGCCGCTGGAAAGGAGGAATACAAATATTAAAGTACATTTGACGGAGCCTTGACAAAGGTGAACCATGAAAAGGTCTCAACTAGAAGTAGGTACTTTAACTTTTTTAAATGATCACCCAATAACTGTTCTAAGTTCAAATATGTAGTTTAAATCAATGAGGTTGTCGTTGATAAAGAAGAACAGCGGCACGGGTCGATCACACAACTCAAGCTATGCTTGCCGCCATCGGTTCGTAGATGGGTAGCCAAAAGCTATCATACAAGATGATTGGTTAAACGTGGGCAATTCTTAAAGGGAGTGAAATAATCATAAATATGAACAACTTTAACTATTAGACTGAAATCAATTCAAAATATTTTATTTCTCATCACTTATAAAACGTCGACAAAAAGGTGCACGTTCGGGTTGGTCGTTTCCTATGGAGAAGAACCGGCAAGAAACTCCATAGTTGCTCTTGACTAACGATGAAATATGACAAAAAAAATCTGCTGTTGCCTATTTCGAGTTATGCGACCAATAATGTATGGATGGAGTAGCTGATATACCCTCTTCCTCTCTCCTAATGTTGCTGTGCCCGAAAGGGTCCGTATTGATCTTTTACCTTGTTCGTACCATCTATCATGTAATACATATGGAATGCAATAAAATCTTGAGTGTTGAGTATATTTTTTTCGCGATTACATGGTCGGTCCAATAGTAAAAGTTGTTCATTTTCATGAGTGCTACAGGCCATAAAAGTATTGCCAACATTAAAAAAATCACCCAGTACACCGAAACATGTTTTCTGAGGCGGGGGAGTGGCTGCCTGTCATTTGTAGATCTCTGGCAGTCGTTACGGGTAGTCAGAGGCCCGAATACCTGACAGAGAGACTTACAAAAGGGTCTTACCCAGTAACTGAGACAGAGGTAGTCGCCCCATGTAAAATGCTGGTATTCAGCTGCATCTGGTTCGACTGGAAGCCGACCCCCGCATAGATGGGAAAATCCTAGGCAGATGATGGTCAGAATCACGAAGTGATGGTGCAGATTTTTTGTTCCAATAATTTTTATTTTATTTTTCCAGTTATACAATATGAAAAAAAAACTCTGCCCGATCCGTGAATTATATTTATGCAATCCTTTTCAATAAAAAATAAATAAAATGTATTAAAATGAGGAAACTTATATGGCAACACAGGATGACAGAACGCAGGCGGGTGTTTCTCGGGTAGTGACGTCATAAACAATTGACGAACAAACAATTTTTAAATTTTTTTGGAAATGGTGGTAATTTTGGCATAAAGCCATGCATTTTATAATTCATTAATATGTTTTCATGGATGTGTAGTTTGTTTGGGATACCTATTCCCGTTTGGGATCGGACAGGGTTTTTTCAACATATTGTATTTATTTCGAAAACAACACTAAGATCCTTCTCACCTCTCATCTCTATAAGGTCTCCTCTCCCCCACACTATGCCAACCGCTGCCCTGTCCACTACTGCTTTGTCCATATCCAGCAAAACTCTGTCCATAAGCGGCTGCTGCCGCTCCTTGTCCATACCCAGCCTGGCCGTAGCTAGCACCACCTGCACCTTGGCCATAACTAGCCCCTTGACCGTACCCAGCTTGGCCGTAGCTGGCTCCCCCTCCTTGGCCGTAGCTAGCCCCCCCTCCTTGGCCGTAGCCACCACCGCCTTGGGCGTAAGGGTCGCGGTAGGTTCCACTGTAACCGGAGTAGCCAACACTCTGATAGCCTGTGTCTTGAGGTCTGAAAAGTAGAAAGGAATACTGCCAGTTAATATGCACGAGTTAAAAACAAGGCAATGCCAATGTTTGCATTCACCATGTCTTTATTATTTTCTCTTAAATGAGAGTTTACTGGTGATCAATTTATGATGATAAATATTACATAGATGTTGTTTTAAACAACACAGAACTTTACCTAAAGTTAACGGAAGCGAGACTTCAATCATTTCTAAAGCCCATATGGGAATAGGTCACCATATTAAAAACAGATCAATATCTGAGTAAAATTTAAAATAGAAAGGCCCAAGGCCAATGGAAAAGTTTGTATGTATGAACTCGAATCTATTGACCGAATTCCCGTCCATTACCTGGAATACTCAGGTCTTCCCCAGCCCGCAGCGGGGGCAGCCTCAGGTCTACCAGACGCGAAATAGTAGCCTCTACCACCCGCGTCCCATCCTGCCTGCCCGCGGTATGTTTCATCCCAGGGCCTGAAACTAACAAAGAATCGAACTTTATTATAGAAGCTGTTGATGCCTGGTGGATGGGAACGCGTATACTCCGACTTAGGTACTCATCATCTTCCTGCCCTTGTCCCATGTTATTTGGGGTCGGTGCAACACGTTTTTTTTTTTCCATTCTCCCCTGTCAGTCGTCACGCTATCATTTACTCCTTTTTCTTTCATATCAATCCTGACACCATCAATCCATCTTTTCTTTGTTCTTCCTCTCCCTCTCGATCCATCAACATTTATATTCATTACTCTTTTAGTCACATGCGATTCATCTCTCTTCGTCACATGCCCATACTTCGACTTAACCAACCCAACTCCGACTTAAGTACTGCAGACGGATAATTATGATATTCCAGTTCTTTGTCCGGAAAGGCTTATAATACTGGGCCGGGTGGAAGGAAAACGCGCTCAAGTTAGAGCACTGCTCCGGCAAGTTGATCTGACGTAATCAAAGAGGCTATTGGACGCAACATGTATGTACCGAGCGGTCCACACTTCAAAAAAACGCATAACGTGTCGCATATGGTCGCGATCTTCAGTATTGACAAAGAGGAAGAAGAACTATGGGGTGTGAACTCTGCAATAATCTTTTGGATTCGGAGATGGCAACTATGGAAAGATCGTCTTTATTTTTCTCCACAGTCGCAATAAAGTTCCAAGTTCAAAATATTCCTAATATTCGTTGAATTTGGAATGCAAAGAGGTATCTAATTTATTTATAGACCAAAAATTTATAAAATCAAAAATACTATCTAGAGGTGCTTCGACCTTAGTTTAAAATTCGAATAGAATGAAAACAAACGGTCAGTAACCGTCGACTCGTGACCAACGGAAAAATAAAACGGTGGCAGACAAATACCGCTTTGTAAATTAAGAGTATTCGCACACAGCGCAACTGAAATATATATTTTTCTTTGAAAAAAAAAGAAACATAATATTCTGGAAACGGTAATTGAGTTCACTTCACTGCCAAAGCTACGTAGCAACTGGCATACAGAATTCTCTCTCTGTCAAAAACGTGGATAAAGTTGAGACGGTTTTATAGCAAAGAAAACATCTAAAAACAATCGTACAAACACAGCAAAACCTCAATGCAAAATAATAAAAAAACTAATGAAAAAATGTCCATTTGGTCACGGCGTACGTGCACAGGCCTATAGGCATCCCTTTTATGCATTTTAAAATATCAAGCCGTAGTTGACAAGACAATGCACCGCTGCAGTCTGCTGCATGTTCATTCAGATAAACATCAAGATCTTTATCACCTTTGAAATACACGTTATAGGAAGCTAATATGAACTGGGGGACAGTATTTTCATTGGAACTACGAGATACTTTTGCCTTCAATGAAAACACCTGATCGAAAAGCAGTAGTGGTAAAAAATGGCCTAATATCCTAACTAAGTAATTATAAAATCCAAAAAGAGTTTAAATAGAGCACATAGTCTTTTGGAGAAGTATTAACCTTAACCTAAGTAGATATAGATTGAACAAACTGGTTTACTGAAGTTAGATAACAGGACTTCGAAAAAGACCTTTCCCTGCAGTCACCTCGTAAATTCCCAACTCTAAAAGCCTTTATCCACTTTTTGATTACCACAACAATTGCTTCGAGTGCGCCTATTCTTAACTCCGTCAAAAAGAACGTTCTAACTACTAACCTAACCTAACAGTATCCGTATACTGTTAATCTAAACCCGCGAAACATCTGATTGTCTGCAAATTGGATAATTGTACGGAATTAGAGGAATCCCGAGATTATCTACTCAAAGACTTTACGGTACTACGTTTGTGGGTTATCGTAGTAAGTAATGAGATTTTAATTCGTGAGAATGAAATGCTTTTTGTTTGCGGATAACTCGGTAACATAATATAAATAAGTATACATATTTTGAAGTACACACCAAATAGGTTTTAATTTAACAATGGTAAAACTTTTTTTTATTAATTCTTTATTTCACCAAAAGCCAACACAGTACATGATCCACAGACTAAGATCATATAAGGCTATAATAGTAATTCTCTGACTCCTAAACTTGGTGCATATGCCTGCCTGTGTCTTAGAAGTCAGTGATTATCCGTAACAATCAAAGCCATACTAGTATAGGTACTAAACGGGACGGGACGTAATACTACAAAAAACCAAATACATAGAGCTACAACTGTGAAATTAAATTAGCTCGAATTTCGAAAACAGCCTATACAATAACAAAGGGTTCAAAATCCCACAAGCTCAAATCTATAATCACATAAAGTTCAATAAAACAACAATGGCGGTCCACAAAGGCGGGAAAATAACCCGCCATTTTTCCGTTACATTCCATAATTCGTATTGCCATTTTGAATTTTAGGTGAAAGCGTCATGTGTATTGATGTGTTCGACATTATTTCAGCGTAGTGGACATTGTATTGTTAGTTATGTGTGAACGAACTTTGCAATCGTTAGTTTTATGGTCTAGTTCTACTAATGTGTCACATAATAAAGTAATTTTCAACGGCTCGATTGGCACAGAGGCTGAGCTGTTGGTTGCTGGTTATGGGATAGCTACCTCACACGTACCTAGCAGTCAAGCATTTTATCTGAAACTGGCGTCATAGTCACTTAATAAATTATATACTGTGTCCTGAAAATAATCTTTGCAGCAATCTAAAACCGTGAAAAAATTGTTCCGATATTCTACTTGTCTTGTAAAATATTTTCTTGTTTTCATAAGTTAGGTACCATTGTTTTAGTCAAACAGTTTACTGAAGAACTAATTAGCTTTCACAAGTCTCTAGTAGACATGGTTTTTGAGAATTTATTCTAGTTCCATTAGCAGCAGTATCTTACGTCCTTCCTAGCTTTACCTGCTCAGTAATGATTTCATAACACTAATATAAAATGGCACTCACCTATCATGCTGTCCCCTGCCAGCACTCGGTCCGTATCCACCGTAGCCGTCATCATATCCATCATAAGCTGGCCTCCTAGCTCCAGCATACCCATCATATCGGCTCAATCCATCATCATAGCTAGGATAGTACCTATCATATGATGGTCTTCTCCCTCTATAATCGTCATAGTAATCTCTTTCTCTATAGGGATCACGTTCTCTCAGAAATCTATCGTAATAGTCTGGTCTGTATCTATCTCTGTCATCGTAACGGTCACCTCCTCGTTTCCTATCGCGGTCCCTGTCTCGGCCCCGATCCCTATCTCGGTCTCTGTCACTTCCTCTTCGGCTGCCTCCGCTAGGTCTGCTATCTTTATCGTCGTACGAATTCTTGTTGTCTCCATTCTCTTCATCCGTCCCGTTCTTTTGTCCGTTCTTTCTATCTGAGTATCTATCTTCGTCGCTGTCGTAGTTCTTTTTGTTGTCATATCTGCTGCCGGATGTTGGTTTGTGTCCGCGTCTGTCGTCGTCGTATCTGTCGCGTCTGTCGTAGTCATCGTCGCGATCGTCTCTGTCATCTCTGCGATCATCGCATCGACCACATCGAGGTCTGTCGTATTCTGGTCTTGCGTATTCTAGTCTATCGTATACAGGTCTGGGTGCCCCATACCGGTAGTCATAGTAACTTCTGCTCTGACGTTTTAGTGTATCGGCTTCAGTGCTTTCTGTCTTAATGGGTGTTAAGACTTCTGATAAAACTGTTTCTTCTGCTGAGGTATATTGGAGGCAGGTTACGACGTACGCAAATAGGACCTGGAACAAAAAATAGATATATTTAGGACCTATTCTGCAGGATTTGCTTCTTCCTCGTCCACATACATCTTAGGACAATGTTATCTGCTCTGTTTTCTATTATTCCCAAAATCATTCTTTATACAACCTAGAGGATGATAAAAAATAACACGCCTGTAATCCCCGAAGGGTAAAGCAGAGGTGTACCTAATAGTACACCTACCCACATTTCGCCAGTTATGCTTAAGTTATGCCCATATAATAGGGAGCTAGAAAATTATAATGTTATCTATTATACGGAAGGACTCAACGACATTGTAACATGCAAATAATATTATGTAATTAAAAATACAATGACAAAACAAAACTAGAACAAAAGAGCTTCATAATAAATAAATAATGCATTACCTACTCATAAGCATTATCTCATAAAGATCAGTCTATATCACGCTACGTTAACTACGCGTGGATTGTTTCATCGTTTTTTGTCCAGCTGTTTCCGCGTCGACAAGTTATTGTGAAAAACTGGACGTAATTGTGTTAATGTAAATATGATTTGTGTAATTTGTTCGTCTGTCTGTCTTGAGATACATTGTTGTGAGTCATTCACAAAGTTGGAAAAAATATTTAATGATAAGTTTACAGATCGTTTGACCTACGGCCGAGATCCGGCTTTGTTCTAGTTTGGCTGTTTTCCAGTATGATATTTGAGCTCTTCTCTTTGTTTTGCGACTGAAATAATTGCAAGTGACTCTCAACCATCGTATTTTCGTCAAAGTCACAAACCATATTTTTTTAAATAAAATAACATGCGCATGTATTCCTCGAAGGATGTTTTGCAAAGCCTAGGTGCACTACTACTTGGTGTACCCACCCTACATCTCATTCCAATATCAGTTTTCACCTCATAACGTGAATAGTTATAAAAGGTGTAACATAATAAACTCAAGACCACCTGTGTGGTCTCTCAGGCCATGAAACTGGACGACTTCACGAAGCCGTCAACCAAGCATTATGTACATCAAACTTTACGTAAAAATTACGTAATTTTTTTTTTTTTTTGTGATGAAATGTCACGTTTTACGGTAGGACTCAATGTAACGCACTCAAAACATTGTGCTGATGGATGGATTGAATAGTATAGGGGTCGTGGAGGTGTTTAAATACAATTCTTACATTAAAATATGTATTAAAAACAAATTCATCCCTGTGGAACTGCCACTGGATAAGTAATTAGTAAATAAACGTCCTCTACTCCTATGTATAGAAGAAGGTAGATGAGGTTTAAAAGAGGTATATAGAGGATTTTACTGGACCAATGTTATCGTGCCGGAATCATTCCGCCATACCTAATAATAGAATGAAAATGATTTAAAACAGGTTTGAATTATTATTGAAATCGTGGACCATGCGTAGATTTTGAACTTGACCTTTTGGTATAATCGACGTAACAAACTATAAATTAAGTAATAATTTCTTGATTATACACGACGACAAAGCCAATCGCGCTGCCTAATATAACGTATAGCGGCCCGTCCTGGCTTCGCGCGGGTGGACATTTAGATTCCCCTAATTCCCCCCTCCCCCCGTAATTTCTAGTAATAAATATAGCCTATGTTACTCAGGGTGAATGTAGCTTTATAATGGTGAAAAAAATTTTGAAATCGGCACAATAGTTTTTGAGTTTATTCATTACAAATTTATTCATACACACACACAAAAATACAAATATTTTCTCTCTATAATATTAGTGTAGATGAAGGTACCACAAATTCCTGATAACACGATCGTATACGATGGCAATGCCAATAAGGCATTGCAACTATTATAAAACCATTGTTTGTTCAAACTTCAAATAAATGCAAAAAAAAACACCATAAAATTGCCCTGAACGAGCCTAAAAAACCTCTAAAACCGACCTCTAAAAACAATAGTATGATATCACACACGATCGTACACAAAGAGAAAATCGACCAAAATGAAGGACACAACCTAATTTTGTATTGTTTTCATATAATTTAGTACAGGAAGATGACTACTGAGTTTTTAGATTGTGTTTATGTTGCATAATTCATTTGAATTTTTGCTTCATAATAAAAATAGGCTTAACTGGCCTATACTTAATGCTAAATGCTCAGACACAAATTCAAACCAAATCATAACATAACATCACGCCTATAATACCGGAAGGGTTAAGCGGTGGTGTACCTGACGAACATCCACATTTCGCCAGTTATGTTTATGTCTCATGTAATAGGGGGCGAGCGTGTTGCCATGAACCGGGCACAAATCCAGAGACAGCTGCTACTGAGTAATTCGTGATGGAAAAACCTAATTACACTTTGCCCGACCCGGGAATCAAACCCAGGACCTCATGCTCAGCAGTCGCGCTTGCCACCACTAGACAAACGAGGCAATTAAGGAATTTCAATTAAATCATTAACAGGAACTTTTGAATATTGTCCAGGAATCAGTTAGTCATAGAGTTAAAGCTAGATCCCCTTTCCAAAACGTAGATCTTTATGGAGAAGAACGGATAATAAATTCCATAGACACTCTTTTATCTCCGGTCATCGTTATCATCACCATCATACCAGTCGAAAGACATCCACAGCTGGATATAGGCCTTCCTCAATCGTATCCAAGTCGACCGTTCCTCTTCTTCTCCCATCCAGCCATTGCCGCGGCCTTCACCAGGGTATCGGTCCATCTCATTGGAGGTTTACCAAGGTAAGGAACTTTATACAAAGTGTACCGACATAACTAATTGCCTACTTAGTAACTCTAAGTAATTGACTAGAAAGACAGGTTTTACAGATGTGCAAAGTGTTGGCAATTATGATCTTGTCATTGAATCTTCAACGACTTGAATTTTGACCACGTGCAAAATGGAAAGACGAATGCGCTCGCTTAACCGTTTTGCAAATAACAAAGCTGACAGATTTGGCAATTTAAGATTTTTAGGATCATCTTCATGGTTTGCATGGTGCTTTCCCGTGGAATTCTTACCCTGGAGAAAATGATTTAAAGTAGCAAGAACAATTCTACAAAAATCTTAGAACCGCTCCAAATTCCGACCTTAAACGCACACAATAAAGCTATTTACACTTGTCTTGTCTCCACACCGTGAGAACTGGGACTTTAAACACATTATATAACACAAACAAATATACTCCACCTAGTCAGAGAGCTCACTTGCATTGTTTAGGAGCCAGAGAGCCACGGAGCCACACATCCGTTGAAATAATCGGTTTATAATTGTGCGCGACCCTGGGTTAATGGAGACAAAAGATTGGCATTGTGTGCCTACGAATTATGACATGGACATTACGCGTGTTTGTTAAAAATGTTGTAAATGTCACATAACATACAATCAAGTACGAATTCAACGAAAGACGAAAGGGTCAGCTGAGTTGTAGAGATGGTAGGAGGAGCTCAGAGGGGTTCTACAAGCATAGTCAGCATGAAAACTTGATAGCTGAGCTAGTAGGGTGTGATAAGAGAACGCTCAAACTATATTTGACAATTTTTAAGCGCAGGTCACCGCCAGCTAGCGAGGCGGGCGAGGTCCTTTTCATACTTCGTTCGGCTCTTTCGGTAGTTCGCGGTGTGAACTGTGAACCAAAGTATGAAAGGAGGTGAAACGAGCCTCGTTCGGCTCGCTTGCTCGCTTGTCAGCTGGCGGTGTGGCCTGCGCTTTAGATAGGAATGCCCCGGGCAGGCACCCACGTTCAATTTATAAAAAGGGCCAAAATCAAACAACGGGCTGTTCGTCATCGTTTATTTTCTTTGCATCATACGCATGGGCCTGCACCAATACAGCTGAAACATGCAAAAGTTTTCAAAGGTATTGTGGCCTTTCACTAAATCTAAAGAATCTGCCACCGACGTGCGGCAGAATTTTAAATCGATGATCCCACATAAAACCTGCAGAATGCCATTGACAAAGAAATAACTTTACATCTAGCTAGTCTTTAATGTCAAGTATTTAGGTTAAAACTAACACTGACCATTTCCTTTGGCCCTAATATGTTTTATTACTATATGAATATTATAGCTAGCAATAATGCCTGCCCCTTATCGATCATTGAGCAGACGCAAGTCTCGACTTCCACCAATGGGTCTGAGTGATGGATTATGGCTCACTTATACTGTGAGACTGCCTCGTTGGTCGAGTGGTCGCAAGCGTGACTGCTGAGCATGAGGTCCTGAATTCGATTCGCGGGTCGGGCAAAGTGTTATTGGGTTTTTCCATCAGGAATTTCTCAGTAATAGCCACGGACCCTGGATTTGTGCCGGTTGATAGCAGTAGTCTCGGCCTCTATTAAATGGAACTTAAAACATAACTGGCGAAATGTGGGTGTACTATTAGGTACACCTCTGCCTAACCCTTTGGGGATTCCAGGCGTGATGCTAGGCTATACTGTGAGATCACAGACGGGAGTGGCCCAGTAGTGGGTACGTCTTATTATGCTAAGTATAAACAAGGACACTGATGGATATCTGCTCTTATAACTTATATTACTCCAGAATCTTACGTGACTTATTTTATCCACACTAATTGCCATTAAAGAAAAAAAGAAATAACAAATCCAGATGCAGTCACCAGCTAATCATTGCGAATAACATGAAGACCAAAAAAGGAAAAACTATTCTCTTTTCATCAATGTTTTTAAGCGTTTGGACTAAGACTTATGGTGCCACGAGCCAGTGACGAGCTGTTGGCATCATTATAAGAAAACAATAGCTATACGTTTACAGTTAGGGGACTTTATTGCCTTTTCTCCATTAATAATCGTCGTACTGTTCATTTTATGCCTGTTTTCCTGCAAGTGCTATGAGATATAACGGTTACCTATATTCAGCATTACATACAGGGTGTAAACGGACCCTTCACGAAGCCGTCAACCAACCATTCTGTACATCAAACTAAGTAACCCTACGCAAAAATTATTGCTGGGAAACGACTTTTTTTTTTTTGGGTGAAAAATCGCGTTTTACGGTAAAACTAAGTGTAACGCACTCAAAACTTGGTGCTGATGGATGTTTTGAATATTTAACGTGTCATGGAGGTAATTAAAGTAAAGTTGAAACCTTAAAAAGTAGTATTTTTTTTTAAACTTGTGAAAAAATTGGAACTTTGACCTCCAATATCTCCGTAACTAGAAGGTTCTCAGGTATGGTCCAGAACAAAAAAATGATCGCAATGACGGGGAGAACAAGTGCCTTTCGGGTTCTTTAAGGGTCTTTTTACACCCTTTATAGGCATACCTAGTTTGGTAGATGCATAAACGACCTTAAATTATAAAGAAAAAAGAATTGAAGACCAAAAACCAAAACCAAAAATTTGAATCCAGAACGTCGAAAAAACTAAATAACTTTTTGAAAAAGTCTTGCTCCGAAATGGACTTCGCTTTAATAATAAATTAACCAACATAAAACAAAGTAAATTTACAAAAGAAATAGCTCTTTAAAATTACCCCAATTAAGTTATTTTTAGAAATTCATCTGAACTGAAAACAGGTCTTGATCTCAATCCGAATAATGCAAAAACGAAGCTCAATCGAGCGAGGAACAGCAAAAAAGCACTTACTGGGAAGCTTTTGACTGCATCGACTGTTGAATCAAAATACTTTTGCAACAATAAAACTGAACTTACCAGGATCGCGAGCCGTTCCATTTTGTTTTAAACTTAAAACTACAAATATAAAAAGTTCATGATTTGTGTCCTTATTTCTATAAAATCACAAAAAAAAGTTAATCAAACTTTTCTATTAACAAAAAACTTTTTTTAACTTTTACATTATTAAAAAAAGTTTATAAACTAAAAATTATTTATTTAATTTTTGTTGTCTATGCGCAGGTGGATGCGCGGACGCGTTATGGCGGACTGGCTACAGTGCATGCGTCCCCCGCTTATAATAATTATGGCGATCGTTGGTTTTGTTTGCCCATCCGCCTAGGGCCAGTCCTTTCGCAGATAATTCACCTTCTGACTTTGTGTCACTGTCAAAATCATAGTGTTCATTTTTCTCATTCCTTTATGGTAGCTGTTGGGTTGCTGCCATCGCTGCCATGACTGACAAGTCTGTCAAAATTACAGTAACCTTTATTACCTACATGCATAAACTCACGCCTGGGAATTGCCAGGATCCTTACATACTTCTTTCGCCTCGTCAAAAAATCCCGTCCCGCCCCGAAAAATCACTAATAAGGTCAGTGTACAAACGCCAGCACATCAAGCTACTACAATCTCTCAAATTTCTTTAATAGATTTTCCACTTTATCGCTAAAGCATCAGGTTCAATGTTGATTGGGAAAAATTGACAGTTTCGGGTAGCGTGATGTGCTGGCGTCTGTACCTACTACTAGGGTATACCCTCTCGGCGTTACCTATCTTTATTCTCAGTCAAATGCTGTTGGTTGGGTTGCTGTCATTAATAAAATTACAATGATCTTTATTTGCATTAAAATATAGTCGCTGTTGGTTTGTCGCTGTCGGAGGTAACTAACTGTGAACGGACTGTACTGGGTCAGTATTGTGAAGGCTACTGTTGTGGCTACCCATGTATCCTGCACCATTGATCGAGAGTTTTTTGACTTCGTTTTCCAAAATTTGGGGTCAGGGAACGGGGTCAAAGAGCTAAACAGCCAAGCTATAATTTAAACTTCGCAAGTTGTAATTTTTTTACAGGAAGGGCTTTTATTTTCTAGTTATTTGGCAACTAGCTGTTGCCCGCGGCTTCACTTAATTTAGAATTTGACAATCAATACGGGTTGTAGGTACTCTGCTTGTAATAATATAATTCTATCATTATTCGAAAGACGCGTAGCGCCATCTTTTATCATAAGAACTTTGTTGTTATATTCCTCGGGAGCAATACTTTTTTTCGGGATGAAAGGTACCCTGTGTCCGTTTCTGTACACCTGAGAACATATGTGCAAAATTTCAGAATGATAGGTTCAGTGGTTTAGGCGCGAAAAGGTTACAAACAAACAAAAAAACTTTAGCATTTATAATATTAAGTTAGGATTCCTAGGCATATCGGTCATGTACTACTTACCATCCGTCCGAGACCCATCCGGCATCCGGATGTCATTCGTAGATTTGACAGTCATTACTTGTTGTCAGAAACCCGACAATCCGACCACCAGTCTTACCAAGGGCTATCTCGTTATCCGGGCAGCAACTAGATTTTGGAGATCAGATAGGCAAATTCTTCTTGTAAAACACGGGTTATGCACCCATACATTTTGGATGCAAATCTCATAAGCAAAATAAATGTACACATAATGTGACTAAAAATAGTAATAGAGCCTAATATGCAATGCAAATACAGATTAGCTAATTAGCATTGTAATTAAATTAAGTAGCAACAAAATTAGTTCTGCGGATATTGTCAATTGGTTTTCCCGTTGTCTCAAGAATACGCAAATCTTTTGCTTGTGCGAAATTAATGATTCGTTACGCTTACACAGTCAAAACATCCGGAATCATGCCCTAAAAAAAACAGTAGGATATTTTGAAAATATCTAAGTAAAATTATGTCAGCTATATCTCCCCGAATAACTGGGTTATACCCATCATCATTATCCCAATTCATTTGGGATCGGCGCAGCATCTTCTTCAATACTTCTTTATTACTCGTCATCCCTTCAGACACCTCCTTTCGCGCCATATCAACCTTCACACAGTCCATGCATCGTTTCTTTGGTCTTCCTCTATTCTTATACCCATCCACATTAGTAGGTACTGAAAACTTTCCTCACGACATTTTCCTCATTCCTCCGCATCAGATGCCCATACCAAGACAATCGATTACCACACAATTGGATTATAGCCAATTATTCTAAAACATGAGACTGAGATTGTGGCTAAATAATAACAGCCGCAGGGTAGACCTGCCGCGCTTACCTAGGTCGATCCATGAATGGGTGACCATCCATTACATACCGATATCGAGTTTCCTTCATGCCTTGGAAATCACGTAAAGCCGTTGCTCCCGGCTTTGATTTTGAGAGTCGTTACAGGTAATCAGTGGCATAAAAGTCTGTCATCCAGTCTTACCAAGTATAATCGTATTACCCAATACTAACCGGGTTGTGGAGGTCAGATAGGCAGTCGCTCCATGCAAAATGTTGGTATTATAGACTAGAAGCCGACCCCAACATAGTTGGGAAAAGGCTAGCCAGATGATGACATAATCAAATGGCTCTCTAACCAATAAAGGGACTTAAATTAGACAAGTCAAGTAGTCAGATTTTTGAGCTTCCGAAAGCTCATCACTGTCAGTCAAGGAAGTGCAAAACTCTAACGATTTTGCAATTATTTAATTTAGTCAAATATATTTGATTGTGTTGCGAAGGCCTTGCATGGGGCTCTGAAGCCATCGCTCAGTTCAAAGGCCAGATGTCAGTGATAATAGCGTACACGTTTTAAACAATGTCCCAGACAGGATCTGTCTAAATCCATGGCGCCAAATGTAGCTACTGTGGAATGTACAAATACTGTAGGTACTGTGAGATAAAATTCACACCATGCACACTCCACCAAATGGACTATTAAATGGATCTAAGGGTAAACTAACGATATACATTATTAATTAAATCTATTTAATCAACTAAAGTAAATAAACTAACAACAATCTATTAAAGGGCATCAAAAAACTCCTCCTCAACGCTGTCAGCTGGTAATGCGCCCAAGAGACTGGCAGCAGCGGCGTTGCCACGTTGTATGGCAACACTTAGCCTCTGGCCAAGGTAAAAGTCAGCCCTTGGCCCCTTGGTTCACGTAAGCGTCAACTAGGCGTTTCGAAATTTCCTTAAACAAGCTGCCGGGACCCCACGGCCCCACAGACTATTAAATTAATTTCTTATTTTACTAAAGTGGAAGCTGAAGCTATCAACCCTGCAGAAAACCAGACTAGACCTTTTTCGACATTCTCCCGAACAGTTGAAAACTTTTGGGGAAATGTTTGTTCTCAGTAGAAGGATGGACTTTAGTCTCTGTTTGTAAAGAAACCCATGTTATACCGATCGAGCTTTTCAATCAGTAAGAATTTCTGTCATTTAAACCCAGGTGGTAGGCATACCATGGCATAAGCTAGAAAAAGAACAGTTACGGGTTTATTTTTCAACCGAGCAGTTGTAATTTTTTGACAAACATAAATGATTTAGGTATTGTATTCCTTGCTTCGTTTTTCATATTTGATTGTTGAAAGAAACGGTATGCCCTGGATAAACCGACTCTCACCAGGTCCTTTGACATTTTACGCACAACGGTGCATAACGAGTCCACATCAAGTGTCATTCACTCTTCATGACAAATACCTTACAGCTACTTTGTCTATGGCAGAGAAAACCAGGTTTACATGATTATCTTGAGGAGGATGTGTCCAAAATTAAATAATAGCAGTGCTTGTAATCTGCGCAAGTTCTGAAGCAGGAAGGGGAAGCGCTATTGTCTAAAACTAGTCGAACTGTTTCCATTGCACGTTTTGAAATTACGGCAGTTTGGTGGTTTTTTTACTAGAAATTTCTCAGTAGCAGCCACGGAGTCTAGATTTGTGCCTGGTTGGTAGCAATAAGCTCGCTCCCTTGTAAGTGGACCTTAACAAAACTGGCGATATGTGGGTGTATCTACTATTACGTATACCTCTGCCTAACCGTTTTGTAATGTTTCTGTATCTTTCAGAAAGCCTATCTTCAACATCTGAACGTGATCAATCCGTGGTTAGGGTAGATTATTTTTGCCATATTTATCGAAAAACTAACAGTTAAGGTTGCTCGTCCATTATACTGAATGGAAGGATCAAATATGACAGAGGGTTTGACACTTCTTCTAACTTTGCATTTCTAGAATTATAATATTTATTGTATGAAGAATTTATTACTTCAAACGTTGTAACAATTCTATCAATTATTCAATCTATTGTCTAGTTTAAATAAATCATCAAGAGACAATTCCATTTACCGACTGTCTATAATTTACGTATTACGTATTTAAAAACTGTTTGTACAAAATAGTAATTTCAGCCAGTGGCTTAATTGCCAAGAGCTTCAACCAACACCTGAAGAGGCTCTCGTTAGGAAGCTTGATTCAGAAAGTGGTACTCCTGGACACGGCTCGTATTGCTTGGTGGTTCGTCTCTCTGCAGCCCTGACTTGGACCCTGTTCCCGATACCGGCGGTGTACAATTTATTTAAAATATAAGCTACTACAGGTACTCCTTGAGGCCCTTGCTTGAATTGTTTCCTCAAGTATCTCATAAAGTCTAGAATCATACAATTTCCACAAAAATCGTGCCAAAATGGAAACAAACTAATTAAAACAAGTAAATCAAAAAGTGCTGGGCATCGAACCGCGTCTGACACGTCATTGTGCCGACTGCTGTTTGTATGGTGCCGCAGTGCCAACCAACGAACCGTAGCGACGCACTCTATCGTCAAATTATTTCATGTAAGATTGAAATATGATTGATTCGGGTAATATGTATTTACAAGTGTTTGTTAATTGTTTTGTAAGGCCAAAAAGTTCCCATCATTGATTTTATAGCCGGAAATCATAGAGCAAATAGTGATGGATGCCAATTAGTATAACAAAAATCAGATATGATTACAGACAATTTATTTATTTTTTAATCTTCATTTACAATACTAGCTGCCATTAAAATCAACATTTTTTTTTTTTTATGATACTACTTTTAGCTTAGCACGGCAGAATAGTGGTACATAGGCGGAGTTAATGCCATAAGGCATTCTCTACCAGTGAACCTTTGGGTTAAATAAGACAACATTGTGTTGTGATAGGGTCCAAAATTTTATCTAAAAAAAAAGTAAGTACTTAGGTAAGTAGGTACTTGTTTTCGAAAATACAATTCTGTACAATTCGCGCGTTACAATTCGCGTTCGCGTAGACACTTCAGTTTATAATATTTTTTGAGAAGATTTGTGTGCCTGGCGTACAGAACGACGGTGACTCCGCCTCGCCAAACTGAAGCTGAAGCATTTCTGTACTGATGAAGTTATGACTCGTGATTTGTCGTTCATCATTGTCCTACCCTTGCCCCATGTAGTCGTATTTATTTATGTACACACAATAGACAACACAGGAAAATAACATTCCGTACGTAAAGTACGAAGAACAGGCTAAAGTAATTTCACAGACTTGTCCCATGATAGAAGGCAAACACTACAGGTTGAAAGCAAACAAACCCTAATCACCAATAGTTAAGTACCTAAGTAATTTTATTTACCGTGAATGAAGTCGTACCTAATTATACCCACAGCTGCCACTTGTATGGCAATATTTATTGCCAATTACCGTTATTGTCGTAGTCAAACGTAGAATTACATTCAATTACAAAACGAGGCCTTGCAAAATAATACGCGGTTTTTGTCATTTTTGATCGGATGACAGATGTCGTTCCCGCCCAAAACGCCTGTTGTACGCATGCGCGTGACGGCCAGCGCCCCCTGTACGATGACATTGGAACTATGCGACGTGATTCATACTTTTTTGTGTCAATAGGCATATTTTTTGCTTATTTCGTGTGATTGTGCAACTTCGGTTATTCTGATGTCAGTAATTTGCTCAAGTTTTTGGAAACTATATTTAAACTAGGGTCAAGGTGGCTGTGAAGATTGTACGTTATGGGAACCCATAGTTTACGCATTGCTTAATAATATCAAATAACTCTGCTTACACCACGTAAATTTTTAGAATCAAGGCAATTGACACTAACAATTTACGTGAATTATTTTGATGTAGCAGATCTTTACAACATGACAACTTGAGTTATAGTTAGGTAGTAGTAGATGGTACCGGCAGCCCAAGTCTCACCAATTAATCGCAAAACTTGTAAAACCTACAAAGAATCTAGAACTACTGAATGCCGAATAAAATCAACACTGCCATATTCTATTTTCAAATAAAATTAGCAACCTCTTTGCTGCCAGTCGCCAGAGGTCTTTTTATAAAAGGTTGGCTAGCTTAGCTATACGACCTATTTTAATATGGTGAACTAAAAACCCCGGCCAATTGGGCCATGCTTTGACTTCAATCAGCCCTTAACACACTATCTACTCGTGTGTAGGGTTACCATCCGTCAGTATTTGTTTGGATAAGTTAAACATTTTGGTTACCCATCGATACTTTATCCATCCTTGTAATTTGTAAGAACTTTTAGAGTTAAGGTTTTTTTCTTATAACATAAAAGTTATTTGAATACTGAAAATAACTAAACGGCGCGCGGCGGGCGTGTATGACCAGTTTACACACAAACGCTTCGATTCGGGAAGTCGTATGTCTACCTCGCTCGCTTTCGTAATACCAAAAAAGTAAAGACATACCTATGACTTGTCCAAGCGTTTGTGAATAGCTAGTGAAGGGCACGGAGCAAAAGGAGTAAAGTAAGTATGAAGGATCGTAGAAGGCAGAGTTCTGTAGTAAATGCGTAAACGTGAGTTTATGTATGTATGAAATTAGGAAGATCAAAAAGTTTAATCTCCGGTTTTTTTTTTCAAATGTCCAGTCCGGTGTTTCTTTTTTCAGGAATATTCATTTTTCGAAATGGCAACCCTAGTCGTGTGTGACCCAGATGCCGGCAATTTGTTTTGACGAATCAAACGGAAAGCTATTATCAACGGAATTGATTGACGGCTAATCGATATTATTTAATCGGAATAGTGACGTTGGATTGCTACGAAAGATTGGTGGAGCTATGAGAGTGAAGAGGTGATGGAATTAAGTGAATTGGGTTGTTAATGTAATCGCTGGGTTGGGTTAAACATACGATAGGGTACTAAAGAGGAGGAGGCGAAAGCTACCGTTGAGAAGTCGCGAACATCATGCAACAGACAAAATGTACAGCAGAATTTTTTTAAATAACCGATTAAAAATTTCTATGTGTTGGGGGGCTCAGAATGATGTACTGAACATGTGGTAATCGTTTTCGCGTCGGTGTCCCTTCCACCCTGTATACGCGCAAGGGTAAACCCCGGCACCAGTCCGGGGCAGCTGAAGTCCCATTAGATACTGCTACCCTCCGACACAAGGCTGCGAGGGAACACCGGGGTGGTTTTAGTAAATACGAGTCCCTCCACTCTCCCCAGGGCGGAGGACACTTATGAGACACGAGAGAAAAAAAAATGTGCTGTGTTGATAACAATAGGCTCGCCTCCTATATATTACATGGGACTTTAAAATAACTGGCGAAATAAAGGTGAACCTACTATATACTTTCACCACTGCTGCTTAGCCTTTAGGGGAAATACTGGCGTTATGATTTCTTTTATTAACATAATCGTCTCTTTCAGTAGTTTTTATTCAGCAGAATTTGTCATGAGTTACCTAAGTATTTTCTGGAAAAGCCCAACTGTGACTTGATGAATTCGATTGATGGCAGTTAAAAGTTATGACAGTTTTAGATTTTGAAAATTTAAAAAGTTAAATTCACTAACACCACAATATTTTAATTCCAAACGTATACTGTCACTTACGGGATATCTTTCGTGATTGTTCATTATTTTGAGCTCCCGATATTTCGACGCTGTTGCAAGCGCCATGATGATGATGTTATCGGGAGCTCAAAATAATGAACAATCACGGAAGATATCCCGTAAGTGACAGTAAAGTTTAGTTGTAAACCGTGAAAGCTTAAAAAATTGTTTGATTTTAATTCCAATACAGCTTAAGTACCTACCTATAAAGGGTGTAAAAAGACCCTTAACGAAAACGAAAACCACATATTCTTCCCATCATTGGGATCATTTTTTCTTCTAAACAATACCTGGGAAACTACAGGTTCTGGAGATATTGAAGGTCAAAGTTCCAATTTTTTCACAACTTTAAAAAAAAAAAACACTTTTTAAGGTTTTAACTTTACTTTAATTAACTCCATGACCCGTTTACTTTTCTAAGCATCCAGCAGCACTAAGTTTTGTGTGCGTAACATTGAGTTTTAACGTAAAACGCGATTTTTCACCCCAAAAAAAAAGTCGTTTCTCAGCAATAATTTTTGCGTAAAGTGACTTAGTTTGATGGTCCGTTTACACCCTGTAGTTTTGGCTAGTATTCTGTGAAATACGTTATTTCCTCCGTTCATAAAAAACATGTTGTAACGCGTTCTTCTTGCATTTCGTATAACGAACATAGACAATTTACCGGAAATACTGCTTGACAACAATTAAATCATTTGACATAACAAAAAAAACAACGCACAGATACTAGAGAGGTCAATATTTTACCAAAAATCAGTGGACAAAGGGCAGCGGTGTCAACAACCTGCCACCATGCCTGCCACCCTCCCATCCGCTTCGAACCGTGAATAATTAATAGTAAACGAAAACGTAAACAATAATAAAGTCCAGCAATTATTTCGACGATCGATAGCACGAAGTTTTGGGTTTTTTTGTGTTGGAGAAGGACGGGGTGCAGTGTCAACTTGCTAACTTTCTCAGCTGAATACTAGTATTTTACATGGAGCGACTGCCTATCTGACCTCCACAACCCCGTTAGTACTGGGTAATACGATATACCTTGGTAAGACTGGTTGTCAAACTTTTTGGGCCACACTGACTACCTGTAACGACTGTCAAAGATCTACATTTGTAGAACTTTGACTTACGGCTTAACGTGCTTACCGAGGCACGAAGGAAACTCGGTATGTAATGGGTGGTCACCCATCCACAGACCAACCTAGGCAAGCACGGCTTAACCTAATGATCGATCCGAGCGGCATACGTACCCGTACGTTCGTCCGCATCGCCGACAATGGGGAAAGTGCCCAGAAAGCTGGCAGCATTAATACGTTGGATGGCAATGCTGATTCTTAGTTTACTTGCTGAATAAACATCGTAGTGCTTGAAGAGTTTACAGGAAGCAACTTAGCTAGGTGTTGAGACTGTCTACGGTATCTAGTTCAACAACCTATTCGCCTGTCATTTAACTGCAAATCGGTTGTCATGATACGGGCATGTGATGCGGACGAAAGTTTCAATTACCTATGAATGTGGATGGCTATTCTTTCTTTTTCGTGTGGTTTGTGTCTAACTTGGTGTCTGAGTTTTTATGCCGCACATGGGCCTTTATCTTGCTTTACACGTGCCGGTTTGGTTTTCTCACGATAATTTCCTTCACCGAAGCAAGTGATAATTATACAATACGCACCTGAATCTGAAAAATCAGAGGGCGTATCTTGGGTTCGAACTCGAGATCTATGACTGGCAGTCCGACGGTCACACCACTAGGATATCACTGCTTATCACCACACTGGATGGCTATAAAAGTATGGGAAGACCAAACGAGGATCTGGACTATGACTAGGCTGTGTGAAAGATGAAATGGCTAGAAATAGGGTGTCTTCTGATATGACGACATGTAATACTCATCTGAGTAGCCGTTTCCCAACTATGTTGGGGTCGGCTTCCAGTCCGGATGCAGCTAAATACCAGTATTTTACCTGAAACGACTGCCTATCTCACCTCCACAACCCAGTTCGTACTGGGTAATACAATACCCCTTGGTAAGACTGTTTGTCAGACTTTCGGGCTACTGACTACCAATAACGACTGACAAAGATCTAAAAAAGAAAGCCGGAACCAAACGGCTTAATCGTGCTTTCCGAGGAACGGAGGAAACTAACTACGGAGAATACGGAAGAAAATGACATGCTATCACACCGACCTCAATCAAATGTGATAAAAGCAGGAGCTTGATGATAAAGTTTAAAGGCCCATGTAATAAGTGCAAACCTATTGCTAATTACTGTTCCTAAAACTAAACTGATAGTGAGTAGGTAATTACTAATCTAAAACCGACCAACACTTTGCCTGGTAATCAAAAAAAAAAGTTTGGGGGCATGGATGGATGTTTGTTACTCTTTCACGCAAAAATTACTGAACGGATTTGGACAAAATTTCGCACACAGATAGTTTATAACCTGGATCGTTGGCATGCCTTGGGACAATTACCGACCTCCACGCGGGCGACTACGCTGGTTATTAATAATTTCATGAGCGGCATTACCACCCAACAAAAAATAAACTACTACGTAGCTATAGAACCTATCATATCAATATCTTTCAGTTAATCAATCACACGAGCCATTTATTGTAATTTTCGACGTGATCCAACTACATAACGACCATGATTGATAGCTCGTAGTACCCACAGTCCTATCACACTTACTTTACGTCTGCCAGCAGCAAACCAACAACAACCATATCTTCATGTGCATAAAGCTCACAGTCATTTGACATACTTGTTCATATTCTAGCAACCGAACACCAACCTTATTTTAATGGTGCTAAAGATCATTGTCATTTTGTTAATTAGAAGTAAACTAACTGTGTAATAACTGTACCTACCGATGGATAGCAATCTGGATTGTCAGCCGTGACAATAGATCGACCATGAAACGGTCAACGCAGGGTGAAATGGCTATGACTTGGGACCTGGCAACAGATGCTAGAAAGACTAGAATTTTATTTCCTTCTTTAGACTTTGTAGGTAAAATTATACTGATACTGCTAGCCTGCGTCATCCCACTGCTGGGCAAAGGCCTCTCCCCATGACTTCCAGTTGTTTCGATCCAGGGCTAATGTGGGCCACTGGTCGTTGGTTCTGTCCAGATCGTCCCGCCATCTTCTACGAGGTTTGCCGCGACGCCTTCTGGCTGTGTCAGGGCTCCAGAAAGTGGTTATTTTGGCCCGCAGCTCATTGGGCATGCGGCAGACGTGGACGACAGTCCAGTCCCACTTCAGCTTAGCGGCTTAGGTAAAATTATGGCTACCAATTAAACAAATTACTAGGAAAGTGTGTCAGAGTACTTTGTAGATCTTTGAAAGTCGTTACCAATCAGCCTGAAGCTTTTTCCCAACTATGGTGGGGTCGGTTTCCAGTCTAACCGGATGCAGCTGAATACCAGTATTTTACATGGAACGACTGTCTATCTGATCTCCACAACCCCGTTAGTACTGGGTAATACGAGACCCCTTGGTGAGACTGATAGTCAGACTTGCGGGCCACTGACTACCTGAATGAAACTATTGACGCGGGCCCAGTGCGGGTTGGCGGATGTGATATTGAGGTAAAAAAATTTATAATTAAACATTTTGCAATAACCTCATCGATTCCCACTCGGCAAAACATTAAATTGATTTCTTCGTGAATTTGTTAGTTCTCGTAAGTAATTTGTTAGCTATGTAAGGGTAAGCAGCCATATGGCGTAGTTCCCGACAAAAAAACATAAGACTACTTTCCATAGTTTTCATCGAGTTTCATAAGTAGGTGTTGCCGGATGGCCTCCTTTGCGCAAATGACTGATACATTTTCCTTAGCGTGCTCTGTCCCACTCCTGGGCAAAGGCCTCCCTCCACTCCTTCCACTTCTCGCGAACCCGCGCGTTCTCCTTCCATTTTGGCCCTGCTATTTCCTGCTATTTTGGCCCACAGTTTGTCCGGCATGCGGCAGACATGTCCTGCCCAGTCCCATTTGAGTTGGGCAGCCTTTTGAGCCACGTCAGCTATATTTGTTTTGGAGCGCAGTATTGTGTTTCGAACACGATCTGTTAATTTAACACCTAGTATACTGCGCTCCATTGCTCGTTGGCAAACCTTGAGTTTGGACTTCTGGATGTTAGTCAAAGACCAAGTCTGTGCACCATAGGTTAAGACGGGGAGAATACACATGACCATAAGTTTACGTTTCAGTGCCATAGGCAACTCACCCTAGTTCCTTCATGGACCAGTAGCTCTTCCAGGCGTTTTCTGTCCGTCTTGCGACTTCTTTGTCTTGCCTCGCCTGGAAAGAGACTACTTGGCCCAAGTACAGGTATTCCTGGACATGTTGTATTGTCTCCCCGTCTACTTTTATTATTTAGGTCTTTCATTGCACATAACTTTGGTCTTCGATATATTCATCTTCAGTCCAACCTCAAGGCTTGTATCGCTTAGATCTTGAAGCATAAGCTGAAGTTCTGTACCTGAGGATGTGAAGAGAACAATGTCGTCGGCGAAACGTAGATTTGACAGTCTCGTCTCGCCGAGAACAATGCCACTTTCCCTCCAATCGGCTGCCAACTTCCTGAAGATTTCTTCGAGGGTACTGGTGAACAGTTTAGGAGACAGCGGGTCGCCCTGTTTGACTCCTTTCTCTATTTTGAATTTTGGACCTGTGGTTTGTAATTTTATTGCGGCTGTACTATTTCTATATATGTTGCGTAGTAGATGTATGTAAGTGGGATCGATGTTTTGGTTGCTTAAGGCGTTAAAAATGGCTGTATGTGTAATGCTGTCGGAGGCTTTGGAGTAGTCGACAAAAGCTAGGTGTAGTGGGAGTTTGTATTCTTGGTATTTTTCTATTATTTGATTGAGTGTATGTAGGTGGTCTGTAGTAGAAAGAACAGGGCGGAAGCCTGCTTGTTCAGGAGGTTGATGTTTGTCTAATTCACCGGATATACGATTTTCTATTATTTTTATGAAAGTTTTATAGATGTGTGATATGAGACTAATGGGCCTATAATTATTTGATAAGTACATTTTTTTCTGATACATTTGCCAAACCAAATTGTTTTTTTGCGAGTTTGTTGAATGATGAACACAACGGTCATTGCCGATGCCCTCTGAAGGCTGAAATCCACCCAAAGCAATGATCGACTTGGCCGACTAGTCGGCGGCCCATCTATACCAATAGATATAATTTAAGTGTCTGTTTGCAATTTAAAAAAAAAGGTTTTTACTGGATGCATATGAAAGTATATTATACGTACTAATAACAAAAAAAAAACTTTTTTTCCAATTTTTGTCTCTGTCTGTTTGTTTTGGCTAATCTCCGAAACGGCTGAATTAGGGTTCCGTGCAAAAAAAATAAAACCCTTGATATTGTTAACAAAATACTATTCAAAGGAAGGGAAGTATTTTTTTTTAACTTCATGCAGACGGAGGTCGCAGGCAACAGTTAGTCTCTAGTATAAATAGATCCTGAACTGTTTTAGACATTTGACAGAATAATAGCAATTACCTAAAATTGCCCAATTCCTAGTAGGTCTTTAAAATAATTTGTATTTTTTTGTTACAATTATAGATTCAACAACGAATTACAGCCTGTACTTAAGGAATAAAATATTCTGTCAAATTAGTAACACGGTATAATGATAGTAATTTTGTTTGTTGGACCAAGCGATTATATACCCACGTGCCTTCGTTGATAAAACATGGTATAACTATGAAAGGAGGTGACTTGCTGAAATACATATAAGGTGTAAACAGACCCTTCACGAAGCCGTCAACCAAGCATTCTGTACATTAAACTAAGTGACTTTACGCAAAAATTATTGCTGGGAAACGACTTTTTTTTTGGGGTGAAAAATCACATTTTGCGCTAGTACTCGATGTAACGCACTTAAAGTATTGTGCTGATGGATGGATTGAATAGTATGGGGGTCGTGCAGGTGTTTAAAGTAAAAATCTTACATTCAAAACATGTATTTAAAAAAAAACTTGTGAAAAAGTTGGAACTTTGACCCCCAATATCTCCGTAACTATAAGAAGGTTCCCAGGTATGGTCTAGAACAAAAAAATGATCGCAATGACGGGGAGAACAAGTGACTTTCGGCTTCGTTAAGGGTCTTTTTACACCCTTTATGTAGTCCATGAATGACATTGCCAAGTATGGGGTGACAAGTCTCGGATACATATTTTTACCCGACTGTTGCGAAGCAAAAAAGGAGGGTTATTCTTTAAGGGTTAATGACGTTACCTATACCTGTTAGTGACTCCTTAAAACTAAGTTATGACGTACCGTTACTTTTTACAAAATATTTGGTTACTAAGTGTGAAATCAAAGTAAACAAATTGTTGAACAAGGTTTGCGTGTTGGTGCTCGGAAGTTAAGGATGTCTGCTTAACCTTACGACTACTTACGATGGGGTAATTGCCCTATAGCCGCTGTTTTATATGTTTTTATATGTTTTATAGTTTTACTCAATCATTAAACATAACTTAACCGACCCCCGAAGACTAACTCTTCAGGGGTCACACAGTACATTCTCCCATATTTCGCCAACATGCAGGTTAAAATATCCTTCCATTCAACCACAAACAAATAGTTCGTCGGATTAGAATCCACGAGGTCATTAAGTTCGGCCGGAGTGCGATCGAGGTACTGGAGGACTTACCTAAGGGCACTGCAAAGCCCATGTAAAAGGGGACGAGCCTATTATTGTCATCAACCGCGCACAAATCCAATTTCTGAGCTACTGCTGAGAAATTCTTTATAGAAAAACCCAACAAAACTTTGCCTGACTAAGGGATTGAACCCAGGACCTCATTCTGAGAACTGAGAAGTAACGCCAGCGACCACTGAACCAACGAGGCTGTGGATTATTTTTCTCAATTTTTAATATGTTTTCATAAAGTTTAGTTAGGTACTTATTTAAGTATTTAAATAAATATGTAACTTGGGCAGGCCACGTGAACCACATGCATAACGACCGCTGGGCAAAGGCTTCAACGCGATGGCTGGAGGATGGACGGAGCCGCCGAGGCCGGCCTAGAAAGAGGTGGCGAATTTATATGGACGCGCATCACGAAGGCTGGTTCGAGGTGGCGCAGGAGAAGAGTACCTCCCCCATATCCTTGCAGTGCATGCAAGGATATGGGGGAGGCCTTTGCCCAGCAATAGCTAGCTAGCTATAGACATCCAAGGCTAGGTACTAAAAAAAAATAACTTTTATTGAAGGAAGGTCTTTTACTATCCTGCTTAATTCATAATAAATACCTAAGCGATAATTTTTCACAACTTTTAGAATGGTAAATGGCAAGGTAGGTAGGTATGGAACCTTCAAAAATAACATTGTTGCTTGAACAACTTGCAACTTCTACTAAATTTTATGTCGATCGATAAAACCTGAAAGGTTAATAAAATTGATGCCAAATTACAGTAAAGTTGTCTATTTCATGTGCTAATGGACATCAAAACAAACACTATTGAATATGGTCTAAAAACACTTGATGTACGTATCGCGTGAACTTCTTTCAGATAGGTAGGTAGGTACCTCTACACTCGTTCGATATCTAATAAAATGATAAACTAAATTAGTTCGTTGAAAATTCTAGCCATTTTCATTTAAAAGCTAATAAACTTTTATGGAAAACAAAATCTAAACACAATCTGTCAGAGTAGCAGCTCTACAGGGTGTAAACAGACCCTTCACGAAGCCGTCAACCAAGCATTCTTTACATCAAACTAAGTAACTTTACGCAAAAAAAATTGCTGGGAAACGACTTTTTTTTTTGGGGTGAAAAATCACGTTTTACGGTTGGACTCAATGTAACGCACTCAGAACATTGGGCTGATGGATGGATTGAATAGTACGGGGGTCGTGGAGGTGTTTAAAGTAAAAATCTTACTTTAAAAACATGTATTTATTTTTAAAAAAACTTGTGAAAAAATTGGAACTATGACCCCCAATATCTCCGTAACTAGAAGGTTCCCAGGTATGGTCTAAAACAAAAATATGATCGCATTGACGGGGAGAACAAGTGCCTTTCGGCTTCGTTAAGGGTCTTTTTACACCCTTTATAATAAAAAAAGTGGGACTTAAGTATTCTATTTTCCACAGATAAAAAAAAAGCTTAATAAATAATAAAAAAACGGTGTGTCGTAGGGCCACGCTTCTCAAAGGCCAAAAGAGCTTCTCTGGCCAAAGTTTAACCCAAAAAAGTTGATAGCATTTTCAGTAGCAGCCACGGAGTTTGTATTTGTGTCCGGTTGATGGCAATAGACTCGCCTCCAATTACTTGGAAATTAAATGTAACTGGCTAAATGTGGGTGTACTATTAGATACACGTTTGCCTAACCTTTCGGGGATTAGGTATTGGCGTGATGTTGTGTTATGTTATGTAAAACATCTTATAAGTAAAACGTCCTAGAGCCTCTTAGCTTCCTAAAGTTTCACTCCAACCACAAAATCACAATTTTGTTTTACGCCAAACTAAATAAAACAAAATCTCGTATATACATAGAATGTATAAATACCCAATAATCCATAATCCAATATCACCACGATTTCGGATACGTAGGTATTTTATTTATCAAAAACAGGTCCATAATTTTGTTTCCAAACATACTTAAAACAATTTATCATATAATCACATTAATCACACATGAAATAAAACTACTACGTTTCAATAACATACCCCACGATTCCACGAATAAGTTTTAAAACAACCCTTATGGCTCTGGCTGAAAACACTTCAGTCTGTGCCTCGCGCGCGCAAGTGACAGTTGGGTCCGCCATATTGTGAAAAATATTTCCCGCTTTTCCGTTCGCGCCATTAGTAAAACATTTTTATTATTCCCTTAACTGAATATTGGATTGAGATAGTTAAATTAAGTGGAGTGCTAATTACGTTATTTATTTTTTATTTATGGTTTGACACGTTTTCGTTCACACGGCATTGACAGAAACATCGATTATTATGACATAGGCTCAATAGACAGTGTTACTTACTTATTTATGAAGCTAATTATCGTTCCTAAACTAACGTGAATATTGTTTAACAAAAAGCTTTGTTATTTTTGTACTACTTGTCAACTTTCCAGAAAGTTGTAACTTTGCCCGCATCATGTGAAATTGTTATCAAAAACATACTCTTGTTTACATCGTTGATTGGTGTATTTTTTTTTTGAAAATCGACCTCGGGCGGTTATTCTCGTTAGTGGAACTGAAAGAACGATTCAAATGTTGGTCAGAAGTGAAAATGGTCGTTGTAAGCTATGGCGCTGAAGAATCTCCGACTGTACCACCCTGGGAGATCCGAGATGGTTTACCAGCAGCGTCAGGCGACCCCCATGAGGGCTCCTCCTACGGCTATGTCGAGGAGTATTTCCAAGTCTGCTGAAACTCTCGCTGGCAGTACAAAATGTAAGTCTTTGTACTGCCTAATTATTATGTTTTTTTCCTCACATCAGAGATTTTCCAAAATATTTTCCTGAAATTGCTGTACCTAATAAGTAGTTGTTTTCCATAATCAAAATAATACTTTCCTTAAATAAAGTAGATAATTGTTTTATCTAGTTCGATTAATGCTAAACTGGGAAACACTGCCAACTATTACTATTTTATACTGAAAATATGTAAGGTGTCATCACAATTTTCCGGGAAGATACCCTACCGACTCGGGAACTTGAGATGGTAAACATTTACGAGATTATCGTCCTCTGGTTAGATTATTTATTAATCCTCCCTGTTTGTACCCTGAGGGTTACCTCTGAAAATTGTAATAGAAATCTTTAACAAGAATTTACTCATCTTACATGTTTTTTAATAGTGGAGCTCGTGACAGTAGTACAAGTAGTCAGTGACTCGAAAGTCTGACCAGTCTTACCAAGGGGTATCGTATTACCCAGTACTAACTGGGTCGTGGAAGTCAGATAGGCAGTCGCTCCATGTAAAATACTGGTATTCAGTAGCATCCGGTTAGACTGGAAGCCGACCCCAACAAAGTTGAGAAAAGGCTAGGCAGATACCATAAAGGTCTTTAATACCCTCACTTCAAATAAGTTTATACATAGAGTGAGAATACAATCGCTACAGATTAAATAACCTCCTTTTAAGTTTTTAAACTGTCATGGTCACTAACATCGGGAACTCAAAAACAAACAGTAAACTTGCTAAATACCCAGTTTCTAGTGTTAATGATAACTGCCTTTTCCTTATCAGACAAAGAGCCAAAAACACGCAAGGCTCGAAGCACTGATCAGCCTGGCATTGGCATGGCAAAAGGCAGCAGTGTACTCGGCCTGCCTAACCTCACCAAGGGCTGGGGCAGGGACGACGACAGCTTACGGAGTCGCTCCAGGAATGGCAGGTAAGATGATCCAACTGGTCATTCGGGCGATGGAGTTAGAACAGGCAACACGCCTGTTCCAACTTACCAAATGGTTGATGAAAGATTTTGATCTTCTTTCTTTATCGTGCGGCCTCTGACTCGGCTTTACATGCCGTCAAGAAATATCTCTCAGGCATGCTGGTTTCCTCACGATGCTTTCCTTCACCGAAGCAAGTGAAAATTATACAATAAGCAAATTAATTCGAAATAATCAGAGGTGCGTGTCTTGGGGTCGAAATCGAGACCTATGACTTGGCAGTCCGACGGTCACAGCACTAGGCTATCACTGCTACAGCACGTAAGATTTTGATAACTTAGGTTGGTACAATGGTGGTAGTAATAATAATCACCCAAAAGAAACGGTTTGGATCAGAAATGTTTCGGGTACATTTTCCGTATAGGTAAGTGTTTTTACTTGCACCATATTACGGCACTCCAAAAATAAAGTAATCAACGCAGAAGAAACAATAATTTTTTACTACTACAACCACGGACAGCCGTCTTATGGCATGGTGCCCGATAAGACCGCCTTTGCAATAGAATATACTCGACACCAAAATTGATACATACTGTTTTACAATGTCCCATACATTGTAAAACAGTATGTATCAATTTTGGTGTCGAGTATATTCTATTCTATTCATCTATCTATTGTATCACAAAGTCACAACAAAGTATTTTATGTACCTAATTTAAAAATGGAATGGCAAAAGGAAACTTTTACTTGTATCTATACAAGTAAGAATTTTCCTTTTGATTCGAGGTTATTCGAGAAAGCTGTATTGCGTTTCCACGATCAAGGTTAGGTTAGGTTAGGTACGTGCGAGTACTCTTGAACATAATCATCACCCACGTCTTGGGAACTAAGTCTACTGACAGTTAGCACCTGTCGTGATACTCATAGTTCCATAACTTAGCTGATCACTAAGTACGTAGGTACTAGGTAGGTACTGGTCTAGACAAAGGTGACGTCATAATACAATAGATACACATAAATGGTTTATTTATTTAATAACTTTCGCTGCGCATTGTACATTGTTACGATTTTGAATACGTTGTGTATACCTAGTTGTAGGTGACTTTATGAGCAACTTCAGCCGATACAATTAATATTAAATTAGGTCAGGTTTTCATTTATGATTATTTCTAATAATTAATGTTTTTTGTGAAGTCGGCACAGACAGGCACTGTGCGGGAGATGAAGAGGAGGGGATTGCCCGTGCCAATCAACAAAACTATTTTTTATGTCTATGTGTCCGCGCAACCAGACTCAAACTCAAACTCAAACTCAAAGCATTTATTTCAATTAGACCATTACAGGCACTTTTGAATGTCAGAAAAACAAAGAAGGCGAAGCTACAGTCCCAGACATAAGACATAATAACTTATGAAAGTACTGTAGTTGCCCATTCCAAGGCGTAGATCTCTATGGAGAAGATAAGATAAGTGAAATCAAATCAGCTTCCTAAACTATGAATACTTGTTGGGTATCCAAATCTAAACAACGATTTCTTTTCAGTTTCAGCTTATAAATCTCTTTCATTCATATAAAACAGCGGCTATAGGGCAATTACCCCATCGTAAGTAGTCGTAAGGTTAAGCAGACACCCTTAACTTCCGTGCATCAGCACGCAAACCTTGTTCAACAATTTGTTTACTTTGATTTCACACTAAGTAACCAAATATTTTGTAAAAGTAACGGTACGTCATAACTTAGTTTTAAGGAGTCACTCACAGGTATAGGTAACGTCATTAACCCTTAAAGAATAACCGTCCTTTAGGGCTTCGCCACAGTCGGGTAAAAATATGTATCCGAGACTTTGTTCACCCCACCCCATACTTGGCAATGTCATTCATGGACTACATAGATTTTCGCGAAAACTAACATGTTTTTTTTTATCGTCTGATTTTAGGGATAAAATGGCAACGATGATGTATCACGGCTGCTTTGTATCGAAATTTTCACGCATTTTCTAGTAACATAAAGTGTGCGATGTAATTCATTTCAAGTTTTAATCATTCGATTTCATCAATAAAATATGTAAATGCATATTTAAAAACTGTATGTTATTTGTTAAATTATTTGTTTTTTTTGTTACCAGATTCGACTAGAAAAAAATCGAGTAGACCATAGCGTAGAGGACATTTTCCCGCCCCTCACCATTTTTCTTTTGCTGAAGTTATTTTAGACAATGAGTCTTCAGCAAATTACATCCATACTTATATTTAACGAGTTGCGAAGACTCTGTTGATCTGTTTGTCTGTTACGTTTTAACGTCTAAAACTCGATACTTATGATATTACTACATCTGACAGATAGGTAACCTGGGACTTGCAGAAGGATATAGGCTATATTTCATCCTATAAACAAAGGCGACTTCGCGTGCCACGGCCAGTTACCTATAAACGCTCTCAACGGATTATTCAGAAAAAACATCTACATAAATGACTAACACCTTATGCCAACTAAAACTACTTACGCAATTTCCTCTTTTCCACTTAACACGAAGATTAAAAGCATGAGTAACTAGGCTGTACGCAAGTTTCCTTCGCTCCTGAAGTAATGAATCATAGTGGGGTGAAACACGCAATGTGGCTACATGACTACATCCCTAGAAATCGCTTCACACTTTGTAACATGTATGATGAATCTAGGTACCCCTAATCAAGGAGCACCACTATTATACCCTTAGTTTTACACTTTGACATATTGTTTTCTTTGAATTATTTATTGTTTAAACTGGTTTCAAACACCTTTGTCTTTCAGACATACAATTACCTAAAGAACTTGTACTTTTACTTGTACCTTACTACTACTTTCTTGAAAAGTAATTTCTTACAATACAAACTTTGACAAGCTTTACTAAACTTGCCTTGTTTTATTATTTTAGTGTCTGAAACATATGTTTATTAAGGACTCTTGAGTGGAAAAAATCTTGATAAAATATAGAGGGCAGTAAGGAGAAACTACCATAATCGTTGCAGCTACACGAAAATGGTCTTAGGAGACTATTCATAATTTTTTGTGAAATTTTGATCCAGGTTCACAGATTTTCAAACAAATGTACCGTTTGCAAGAAAATGGCCATTTAAAAAAAAATTGATGCCAATAATTTTCATACAAAATGTACTTATGAGAAAAGTTTTTTGCAATTTCTGACTTTTTTAGTACTCCAACCTGGGTTGATCCAATAGAAGTTTTTAATCAGTGTTAGAAACGGGATCGATTGGCATTAAAAAAATATGTGTAAAATGGCCATTTTCTTGCTAACTGTAATTTTTTTGAAAATCTGTGAATGGGGATAAAAATTTCACGAAAAATTATAGATAGTCTCATAAAACCATTTTCTTGTAGCTACAACGGTTAAGGTAGTTTCCCTTACTGCCCGCTGAAAGTTACCACCCTGTATACTAAAACAGATTGTCCTTTGACCCCGCCATTTGTCAGCTATTCAGTTATCTTCAGACCGCTCGAAAGTATCATGATTGAACACAACTTCTTCTTCTTCTTTGCGTGTCGATAGACTCAAATAATACCCGACCAGTATATTGCCACCTGTACAGCTCTGTCGTTGGCTTCGTTTAAATCCTGGAAGGTGCAGGTGATTGTGCAAGATGGGCAAGAAAGGAGGTGGGGCATATCCTTCAGAGGGGCTCCACACTGACATTGTATTTGGGACGGGTCGATGATACCCCATTTGGCCAAATTATTGCTACAGCGGCGAACCTGGGCCCGCAAACGGTTAAGCGATTTCCAGATTGGCAGGAAGATGTTCTGCTGGATTGATGAAGTGAGGAGGGGCGGGATCTGTCCCACCTCAATTTTGCATCTTTCATCTGATGCACTGTCTTTTGAGGAAATCGTGTGTCTCACGAAGCTTTTACGGCTTTTTAAGCGTGATGGTGGCAGTTGATGTCCGTACAGGGGGTGGCGGTTGTCTCGTTCCTGTTTTCCACGCAACTAAAAATCACCCATGAATTCACACCCATTGTCTAAATTGACGAATAAAAACTTCCGCTACAACATCGACGAATCCTTCAAAACATTTTAATCGAAACCGCACTTGTGACGTAAACCTACATTTTAGCAATTACACTTACTATCTGTATAAACGAATTAAACTAACTGTAAACCCACTAACTCTCTCCATTCAGCAGTTAATGGAGTATTGATGCGTGAAACCTTGATCCAAATTGTTGCTGCTAATGATCCTCCCATTCATTCATGAAAACGAAATTTTCAACAAAATATAAAAGTTCATAATAGATATTGATTTACCGTTATATACCGGAATTGATTTTGGTCCAAGGGCAGGAGAGCCATGTTATGTATTTCTAAAGAATGATGACTTCATAATCGCAGAAGAAGGCCAGTTTGCTTCTTTCTATTTCTCTCTGTTATTGTGTCACAATTTCACTTGACATTTATTTCTTGAGAAAATCAGGAATCAATCTAAAACTTCTGAGATTCTCACCAGCGGGCCTGAGACAAGTGGAAATAGTTTTCAAAGTGTTTCACATTTAATTTATTTTATTGGTCCACTAACAATTTTACTGTCGGACAACTACCTGTAGGTCATACAAATATTTGTTCCGTGCGAGAATTGTACCCGCGCCACGCACCACAGCAGCCAAACACTTAGCCGCTGCGCCAACCGTGCCGTCAATTTATCTCATGTCATATCCCACAAGCCGTTCCGACTTGCTGTCGGAAATAACGTTTACGTTCGACATACCACCATCTTTACTATATCTGCACCTCAGCAGTGTTGCTAGCTTACAGTTACAGCTATCTCTGGTTTGGCATTTGGGAAGAAACTCTTCTGCGATGCGAAGGCGACGGTGGTCATCACATTTCATCAGGTACCCTTCAACCCCTGATATTTATACCGGTCAAAAGTCATTTAATCCTTGACATTAGGCCTCCCCAAACATTTCCAGTAAAACCGTGTGAATCACAAATATATTGCGAAACACTTTCTTTATAAGCTAATCAACTTAACTAAAACCTTACTGAAAGAACTCCGCCCACAATCTTAATGACTCATTCCTTACAAATCAGTTTGTTTCACTAACACAAATAATAGATTGAAGCCAACAATACCAACTGACCTCATGAAGGCGAAGTAATTAATCAATTTGTATCATTGCTTGCTGCCATAACGTAACAGACCATAAATCGGATTGAATTATTAATGAAACGCTTTACTATGAGTTGCATGAGTACCTAGGTGCCTTCAACCTTGACCGTGAACTACCAGAGGTGGTAATGACCATAAGTAAATCTGAGGAACTTATACTATATCTTGTAATACCAGAAAGGGTGATACTCGTTTTGGCACTCGGTACCGCTACCACTGTCACTCACATCTCGATTCTGTTTTCGACACACGAAACTCACTCACTAGTTTAAAGACTTATGTCAAATACCTTAATTACAGAATATTGAAGTGTGTACTTAATATGATTTTTAGGGAATAACTGAACTCAAAGCTTCTAAGTTCTTCCTTTGCTTCTTTGCTTCTAAGCTTTCTTATCTGCTCACTATCTGTGATCACAATGAAGCGAGCTTTTAGGAAGGTCCAATTACCCAGCAATGAACTTCAGTGAACTATCCTTAACCATGACCTTCGTGACCCCACTTAAAATCTAATCGACGGTAAACTCCGAATTAACAACTACTTAGAAACGCCCAATCAACGTGAAAAGAGCGAAAGCCTCATAAATATAGCCGGCGGTCAATAGGAGAGCCCTTGGCATTTAGTCCAATAGGTATGGCGCAGCAGCTGTCAATCACACCCGAAACTATTTGAATATTCTACTACTTCAGTTGAGCCACTGGTCTCACCGCCGAAGACAAGCTAAAAGCGTGTAGATCTAGCCTAGTAATTAGAAACGAGTTGGCGAGGAGCGAGTATGTAGTTTGGATAGTTTTGTCGGTGAGCTGTGAGACAGTGCGCGAGCCAGCTAGCGGCGGGACAGCTATCGTTTCACCTCTTTTCACACTTCACACTGCGAACTACCGAAAGAGCAGTAACGAAGTATGAAAAGGGGCTCCCCGGCTCTCGCTCGCTCGCTAGCTGGCGATGTGGTCCGCGGTTTACTCACGTCCATACACTTGCTAGTCTGTGTATGTACCAGAAGAGACTTTCTCAGCGAGTGTGCTCCGCGAGGTGAGCGTCGCTGAGCGAGTTTTGCTTTGATAGTTCTTGTCGTACCTACATACTAATGGAGCGAGGATTTTCGGTGGCAATGTGTACAGTCGGAGATAAACTATTAATATAATTATGTATCTTTTACTGACTCGTGACCTTCATTTATTGTTTATTTCTTGAGCGGATATACGATAGCTTGTCACTTCCTCGTCGACAGCACGACGGGCAGAGGGACAGTAGCCCTAACCATTTCTGAGAACAGTCAATGTGTTTCTGCCCTTATTCGAATCACGCTACGCTTTGTTTTGGTAGCTAAGTGTAATTAATGATCGGAGTTTTAACTAAGTATTTTATTATTCATTGATGCAGTGTTACTGTAAATGGAAAGTGGGAACTAAGTTAAAATAAATTGGTATTTGTACTCAGTAAAACAAATCCGGTTAGACTGGAAGCCGACCCCAACATAGTTGGGAAAAGGCTAGACAGATGATTGATGACACAGTAAAATAAATCAGACAGAGCTTAAACTACCGAACTAACAGACGCTTCATTGGATTTAACGGTTCACTCGAGTGACTGTTAATTTTTTTCTTTATTCCACGTTCATATGACACCAACAAAATTACATTAAATTACATGTACTCCTTTCGTGTCCTTTTTCGAATCTCTCGGTAGCCGATTGATTAATTTGGTGTTCAGGCGTTTCACTTTGAGTGAAAGATAAAAATTAAGAAAAAATGCTTATGCGACGAATATTGATTACTCTTCAAGGAAAAAAAAAACATGTTTTTTTTCTGGTAAACTACCCACTTCTTGTTTAAAGTCAACCGTCAACCATAATCCATCATGGCGGCGATGGCGTGAGAGCTCTGATTACCACGCAACGGAAACACTTGGACGAATACATTTCCTTAGAGTTATGGTAATATTACTGAGTATTAAATTCGATGCGGTTGTGATTATGTTTGATGTTAAAGTAATTCAGAAATTACCCGAGGAGAAATGAATCAGTATGTTAAGGGTAATATCTAAGGTTAAGCCGTCCTTGCCTAGTCTGTGGATGAGTGACCACCCATTACATACCGAGTTTCCTCCGTGCACGTAAAGCCGTTGGTCCCTGCTGTCATTTGTTGAGGTTTGACAGTCGTTACAGGTAGTCAGTGGCCCAAAAAGTCTGACAACCAGTCTTACCAAGGAGTATCGTATTACCCAGTACTAACTGGGTAATACGTGTAATGTGGAGATCAGATAGGCAGTCGCTCCATGTAAAATACTGGTATTCAGCTGCATCCGGTTAGACTGTAAGCCGACCCCAACATAGTTGGGAAAAGGCTAGGAAGTGATGATGATGATGATGGTTTGAGCCGGCCAAAAAGGGCACAATTATAATGCCACGTTTTCTTGCCACGAAAATCTTCTGTGATATTTTATAAATCTGATGCGCGAACTACGAAGCCAAATTAAGATTTTTGCCTTCATAATCTTTACGTAATGATTATGAAAAAAGTCGATAAGTTAGGAACAAGTAATCTTAAATGAATAGCAAATACAGTTGCTTTTGTAGAATTCATACCTAGATAAGAAAACAATATTCTAACATTATATCTTTCAATATCTTGTCAAATTGCCTACGAATCTACAAGCTAATCGATTCCGCTAGAACTATCACCGTTCATGCATAAAATATGGGCAAATTCTAACGTCAAAGAATACTATGATTGCAGTTTATGGAGAAAATTGTCCCTTCGACCATAGATGTAAACATTGATATGGAGGTCAGCGGAACTTTGAACAAACGACCCTTGCATATTACTGGTCATAAAGTAGCAATTTCATCTATGACAACAGACAATTTGTTTTATTTGTCTAGCTTTTTTTAATGAAAAACGTAATAGCTACAGTAGGTATCTATTGTACGATAATTCTGTAATTCATAGAAAAGCCTGTGTAACGTATGCTCGTCTCCTGTCTGCAATTTGTAGTTCTTTCCTGTTCCATACATACCTTTTACCTTTATAGGAAAATACCTAGGTACTGCAGTGAACTGCGACGGCTAAGTTAATTGATGAAATTGTTCATAATATTACGATAGGTATAGTTCTGTTAAAACTTCATGGCGGCTCGGAAGTTAGCTGCGACTGCTGCGAGTGACAGTCTGCGCATTATACTGTCAAGACGATTCGTCCTGTGCGGCTCGCTTGTACCTAAAATTGTGTTCTGCCATAATTTTTGAACAGTTATACCTGAGCAGACCGTAACTCGCAGCTAACTTCAGAGCCACCATAAAGTTGGAAAGAACTATACGCAAACTTCTTTTTCCATCTAGATTACCTACGTTCTGAAAATACTAGACATGGGCCACAACAGAACTATCACTCTATACAAATAGCCCAAGGATTACTATTCAAATAATTCTATAAACTAGGAATGCTCTTGGCTCGAGGAATACTGTCTCCTAGTCTCCTAGTACCTATCATATACGTATCTTAAGACTTTGTATTATTTCAGTGGCAGCAGCAGAGCAGGCAGTCTGGATCGCGTCAGCACGCGAGGTTCTAGCACTACCCTCAATGCTGATGAGGACAACATCAACGTCGTTGTCAGGTGAGTTTAGCGAGGAACACTATTTGGAACATTTTTTTCTAACTTACCCCAAAAATTTTGAAATTGTTCAAAGAAAAAGCTCTAAACGAAAGGCAAAGTTACTTTCCTAGTGTTGTAGGAGTTCATCATTCCAATTGCCCTTATCCCAATTCATTAATTGGGATCCCGATTCATTAATTGGGATAAGGGCAAGAGAATGATGGGATGGGGAAATGGCGTCAATGAAGCATGTCTTCTGTTTCTATACTTCTCTAGTACTCGTCATCTCATCAGACCCCTCCTTTTTTGCCATATCGTCCTTTAGACAGTCCATCTATCGTTTCTTTGGTCTTCCTCTACTCTTATACCCATCCACATTCATACTCAAAACTTTCCTCAAGACGTTTCTCCGCATCACATGCCCATACCACGACAACCGACTACCTCACACACTTGTGTTGTAGGAGCTACTTCATGAAATTCAAAACCGGCTCTTAGTCAGAGTTACTCACTCGTACTCGTAGACCGATCTATCCCCAAGGGAGGGATAGTTGGGCTGCGGGACTGTTCGAAAGAGATACCGCGGCCCTGGAACACAAAGGGCAAAGAAGGAACATGGATGGGTTTTAGTCAGTAAAAGTGTGACTCTCCCTCTCACTCCACCCAGAGCGGAGGGGGTTATTTGATAATTTTCCATCCAAAAAAAAAAAAAGCGAGTGATGACGATTTCCACAAAAAAGCATGACTACATAACGTCCCTAGGTATTAATTGTAATAAAAAAGATTCTACATACGATGAGTCGATGACGACGCTTTGATAATAATCTAGAATTTGTAATGCGTCACCTATAACAGCATAATGCACCTGCATAATTGAAGAGACAATTCAAAAGGTATAAATAGGCTAATAATTGCCAGTCAAGCAGCAAAACCCTGTTATCTGTCGATGCCATTAATCCAAAACTAACTGTAGGTCGGTATTTGGGTTGTTGACATGTTCTTTTGATTGTAATGAAATCGATACTCGTTCGAATGACACCTTGGCAATGTGTGGAGCGAAACAATGGTACAATGTATTGTAGCAAAGACGTTGTTTATTTTAAAATGAGGGTTCTGGGATAGCCCTGCTCTACTTACTTGAAAATTAGATAAAATTATGTTATTAGGAAACCACCTCCGAGCAGGATTAAAGCAGAGATCCAATGAAAGTGGATGCTCTGAGGTTTCAAAAATAGGTCAAGAAACAAATGAATAAAAAACCACTACACAAGAATTGGTCTTTTACTGAAATTAAATGGGTACATTTTGGTAGCCTTCTTCAGACCAATCTGTTAAATGCATCTTCAAGATTTAATCAGTTTGCACAAAAACAAACAGAGTACTGTCACAAAAGTAGGCAGTGAACCACTTTAGAGAATAAAATATTATACGTAGTAAAAAAAAACTAAAAAACGCGCTTTAATGTGACGTCATTTTATTTCTCGTGTTCTCAGCAAACCCTTTCATTCGATACCCATAACATTAGAATGAATATAAAATAACTATTGTGCCATCTTTGGAAATCCACCATATTGGATTTAGAATAACGTCACTTAGCTAACTATGCATTGTTATCCAAACTAAACACGTATAAAAAATTTCAGCTCACTCGGAAACTGGGAAGAACTTCTAAGATTTTTTACATAGTTAGATAATTACAGGTGAAGCTAATAAAAGCGTGTCTATTTTCTCATTCAAAAAAATAACAAAAGTACTTGCAAGTAAACAAAACGACCCAAAACAAACCTTCGTACGTCCTTGGATATTTTTCTCACAATCAGTTTCAAAGTGAAAGGACGACTCCGCCCTCGATTGATTGATGTGCTACTCGATAACTAATGTACAAAACTTGTCTAAGATTCAAGATTTCGGGTGTTAATCATAGGTTTACCTGGAACATATTGTCGTTGTTTCTTCGGTTTGAGCTGTGATGTTAGTGTTGGAATCATTAGTGTTATCGTTTTTGTGGGTATTTGATTTGTGATCATCAAATCGAGTCGGTTTTGTTTTTTTTTCTATTCGGATCATTAACAGTCGATTGAACAGAAATAACCATTAAAGTTATATACATATAATACGAAATTGAAAACGGGCATTCATCTTTCAAAAAATGTCCAACCCCTTGATCCAAATTCTGAACAAATAACGGTTACTCCAAATGTAACTTTGTAAAAAAAAATCGGTCATTTAAATTATAGTGCACAAGTTCAAGGAAAGAAATGACCGGCTTTTTTTTCAAATGCCCGGAATTTTCTCCGGATTTTTTTTATAGATCTGGTAACCCTAGTTACAGAGCGGTAGAGACCCTTTGCGGCCGCCGCGTCTGTGGACAAACAGTGCAAAAGTGAACCCCTTCGCCAATTTGATTTTTGCTTGGAGCCTAACTAGGTGTTAGTCGGAACGTATTTAACTATATTTACATATAAGTTTTTAAACTGTCATGGTCACTAACATTATCATTAACTCTAGAGACGGGATTTGTCTGCTTATAAATACCCACTGCAATAACTTCAGTTTATCCGTGATCATGGTGCTTGCAACAGCGCCGAAATATCGGGAACTCAAAACTAACAGTAGACATGGTAAATATCCCGTGTAGAGTTAATGATTATATTTACATAATCACTACATAGTATAAAGCAAAGTCGCTTCCCGCAGGCTGTCTGTCTGTCTATGCTTAGATCTTTAAACCTCCGCAACGGATTTTGATGCGATTTTTTTTTAAATAGAAAGAGTGATTCAAGAGGAAGGTTTATGTGTATAATACATGCATAATATAGTAGAGAAACACTGATAATTTTAGAGGTTTTTAATGTAAGGTCGAAAATAAACATTTTTACATTGCAAACGCTGGCTGAACCCTACGAGATAGATCAAAATAATGTACCTACTACAGTATTGTACACCTTAAAAAGGTCTACAAAAAAGACGGCGATGTATATGTCTATCTCTTAAGGATAACCCACAATAACCATTTTTTATCCTTTACTTAACATGTTTGTATTGTCTAATGACAAAAAAGCTATGAACGTCGTATATAAAGACATGCTGTAGTATATTTAGTATCAGCATTGCACCCGTGCAAAGCCGGGGCGGGTCGCTAGTACAAATATAAATACAAAATGTTTTACAATAATGGGTGGTTGTGTTTGGGGACTCCTTTTAAGCAATATTAGCCCGTGTTAGGAGGCCCCGCTCTTCCATAGCAAAATAAATAATTGCAGCCTATTCATATTCTCCGTAGAGTCCGTCCAATCAGCGAGAAGGAGCGATCCTGCGGGGAGCGCATGCTGCTGGAATTCCCCGGTAAAGGCCAGGTGATCTGCCACAACACCACCCCCACTCAAAAGGCGAAGGTCTTCTCCTACAATGTTGTTTTTGAACCGGAGGCGACGCAGGTAACTATTTAGTATTGATTTACTCCTTTACATATTAAGACATCCTAGCCTGGTGAGGCCGCAGGAATCCGGGATGCGAAAAACACAGAATCGGTTGACGTGGCGCCGCTCAGGGTATGCATTGGATGTCTTTGGGCTGATATGATGATGATAGCTAGCATACCTTCGAACTAGAAGTTTTTTTTTTCTTCGAAATGTTGTAACAATACTGTTGGGTCGTGCAACTTTAGCTCTATGTCAGCTTATTTCATTCCATGTACGAGTATTTTATATTAGTACTAAACATGAAAGAATCAGACATTTTAGCATAGTTTATATCTTTAAACCTAAATCTAAAAAACCACTTGTGGACTAAACTACACAGAATAGGTCGCGCAATAAATTAATATGTAAATCACCTTTTATTTATGTCGAAGTTTCTTTTTTCCCAATCAGGAAGACGTTCTAGAATATTCCGGTGTCAAGAGACTGCTAGAGATGGCGGTGGAAGGGTTCTCCTGTACTGCCTTCTGCTACGGCCAGACTGGTAGCGGGAAGACTCACACCTTGACTGGACCTCCTGGATTGGTGAGTGTCTCTTCAGTAGGCTGGACTTCCTATGTTTTCCTACAGAATAATATTCTATTTACAATTCGCTTCACCCACCACTGTAGTCCAATCCACTATCATGGACATCAGAAAATACCCTATCTTCAAACAGAGTCCCTAACCCTACTATTTAGTGTGAACAGGAGTTAATAACAGCTATTCAGAATGACAGTCGATTCCGACCTCGTGGGACTATCGATCGTACATACATAGACATACATGTGTGTGTGTGGTGCATTGATGAGTTATGATTGCGAGTTGCGACAGATTCATAGATAAGCGGGCCATCTATGGTTTCAGTAATCGTGCGGGTTGAATTTAATATGACACTACGAAGGGTAGTTGCGTTTATAAAAGTTATTTCGTTGACAGGATATTATTTTAAGAAGTTTTTTTTCTTTTTATTCAATTCCCAGGATGCCCATCCAAAATTTTATATCGTTTTTCATCCAACATTTTTCAGATTCTGGATGTATGGTTGATGATAACAGGCGTGGGACTTAAACATAACTAGTGTAACGGTACCCTACGAGCAGGTCGTGATGCATGTACAATTTAACATTGCCACGTGGTTTGATCGTAGGCATATATTTCTTTTTTTAAAGTTGTGTAAAGAATCTTCTCCTTTGTAGGGGTTTTTTTCTATGAGGGGGGGGGGGGGTTTGTTATACTGTGTGTGTAGTTTATCATTAGTGCGTCGATGTCCCTTCAACCCTGTATAAAAATCACGTGTAACGTTCACGTGACACGTTCGTACACGCTAATCTCTGAAACTATCCAATCAATTTCAATAAAATTTTATGAATGTGTATGGCTGGTTCCAGCTTAAAAGATATGATAATTATATTTCCTATAAGTTTCGTTGTTGTCGCATACAAACTTCGATGTTTTGTCATATTTCCATTGCACCCACGCGAAGCAGGGGCGCGGGGAGGGACGCTAGTAATATTATAGGTAGGGCAGTTACACATATTTTGATTGTGCCATCACATTTAATGGTAAGTTATGCAATAGGTGTGCATACTAAATCCTACACATGGAACCAATACATGGTTCCACGATGCATATTTCAAAGATGCATATTTTATGAAGTTCTTAATATAAAAAAGGGTCGTCACTGACCTAGAAATGAATGTGATTCTTGGAAAGAACGACTGTTTGACAGGCGTGATGTTATGCATCACGCCTGTCAAACAGCCTTCCCAGGGGTATTGTATTACCCAGTACTAACTGGGTTGTGGAGGTCAGATAGGCAGTCGCTCCATGTAAAATACTGGTATTCAGCTGCATCAGGTTAAGACTACCTCAACATACTTACCGCAAAATGCTCGACAGATGATGATCTATTCGCGCCCGTTCTAGTGAGAAAATAAGTATTAACTTTACACTCTGGAAAGTGAATAGAGTTATTCATAAATTAACAGAAAAGCTTCACAACAAACCAGCGACAATTATAAACGTAATCACGCTAAAACAATGGCGTAACAATTGTCACGCGACATGCATGTCGTTAGCAGTCTGTTGGAATTTACTATTGAACTTATAACATCACATCACGCCTAGTAGGTATACCCTTATGGGGTAGATGGAGGTGTGTAGTGCATACTTACCCAGATCACGTCTATCGTCAGTATAATAAAAAGTACCCGTACCTATCCAAAAATATCCAGAACAATACAGGGTGGAAAGGACACCGTGAAAAAACAGCTGTTTCCTACAAAAGTGCAATACCTACACGGTCAAAATGTATGGAACAGAAGTTTTTTTATATATAGAAATTTTTCGTTATACTAAATACAATCATGGTAACCGTTTTACGGTCGGTGTCCCTTCCACCCCGTATAGGAGGTTATGCAATTAACCCAGCTTGATTCAGGTAATATCCACCTGGGTGAATATCAACAACGTGCATTTTTATTCAATTTTGGTGGCGAAATTTTTTCTTCATTATTCGTGAAAAATAAGGGGCTGGTATAAAAATAGAAACTCCAAGCTGGAAGGATCTTCAAGAGGGCTGAGAAAATCTCGATAACTTTTTGAGATATTTTAGTTCAAAGTCTAGTGTGGCCACCAAAATTGAAAATCGCCCACCAAAATCGACAGTGCCCACCAAAATTGAAAATCAGTGGCACCAAAATTTAATTTCTCCGTCACAAACCTCAATCTCACTAATAAAGCTCAATGTAACTAATCTCACAAATTCTCATTCTCATCAATAACTTCATCGGTTGTTAAAAAATATTTATTATTATTTATCTGATCTATCATTATGAGTTTATGACGCAAAAAAAAAAACGAAAACAAAAAAACATTAATATTTTTATTGTAAACAAAATTAATAATGAAGACCAAGTGGTAATAAAGTCCAAATCTAGTGGAGATAAGGTCGTTTCGAAGCCGGAGATTCTGTCGGAAGTAGAAAACTGCTACGGCAAGTTGTACGCATCGCATGCATCTCGACCTGATCCCGAAAATAAGGATTCCAGAGCCACCTTAACCCGCCATTTCACAGAAGACCTACCAGAATTCAGCCAAAACAAAATCGGGGCGTCACTTAGACAGCTTAAAAATGGAAAAGCGCCTGGTGAGGATGGGGTAACAACTGAGCTCCTGAAAGCGGGAGGAAGTCCTGTATTAAGAGAGCTACGGGAGCTTTTCAACTCGGTCCTATTCTCTGGGAGAACTCAAGAAGCGTGGTGAAAGAGCGTGGTCGTTCTTTGCTTTAAAAAGGGGTACAAGACCCTATTCAAGAATTATTGACCCATTTCGCTCCTTAGCCACGTGTTTTCAAAAGTCATCACGAATCGAGCAGGACGGGTTTCGAAGAGGATTCAGCACCATAGACCACATCCACACAGTGCGGCAGATCATACAGAAGTTCGAAGAGTATAATCGGCCGCTGAGTCTTACATTCGTGGACTACGAGAAGACTTTTGACTCTGTCGAGTCAGTTCTGGAGTCTCTGCAGCGATGCCAAGTTGACTGGCGATACATCCAAGTGCTGAGAACTCTTTATGAAAACATCACAATCACCATCCAAACTCAGAACCAGCAAACAGAGCATATCCCATTGCGTCAGGGGGTGCGCCAAGGGGACGTAATTTAACCGAAATGGTTCACCAACGCACCTTTTTTTTTTGGATGGGAAGTCATCAAATGATTTAGTTTATCTAGGGCAAACTCTGCAGTTTGGTAAGAACAACTTTAAGAGGGAGACTGACAGAAGAATTCAGCGGGGCTGGGCAACTTTTGGGAAACTTCGTACGGTCTTCTCGTCGCGTATTGCACAGAGCCTAAAGACTTCGGTCTTCAATCAGTACGTCCTGCCTGTTATGACTTACAGGGCTGAAACGTGGACATTCTCGGTATGGCTGGTCCATAAATTCGAGGTTGATCAGCGAGCTACGGAAAGGGCTATTCTTGGACTCAATGCTTTATTATGTAATTTTTTGTTGTTCCAAACAAAATAAAAAATATATTAAAGCCAAGATGAGACACAGTGAAACAGCAAACAGATCATTACCATTTTACCAACGCTCTAGTGACTAAGTTCTGCAGATTTCAGTTAAACTAAAAAACCTTAACTCAATATTTGGATGCTAATCACCAGACTAGATCAATGGTTTCTACAGTCAGTCTTTAAATCTAAGAAAGGAATTTGTAGTTTTCAAATATAAATCTTCTCTCATCTTTACTAAAAAAAACTTAAAAACAAGAAAACACTCGTTTTCTTTTTTCCTAACAACTCTTTTTCGCAGTGTTTCAGCCTGTTTGGGATAGCTCTTTATTTTTGCTTTTCTTCTTCTTTCTGCCATTCTCTTTTTAACCAGCCTCTCTTTGCTGGTCTGTTTTGGCATTCTTAAAAGCAACAAAATAAAAATATATTACTAAGAAACTTGATCATTAGTACGCCACCCTTATAATAATTGGTCTTACTTACTGCCAAGTAAATAAACATTTATTTATTTGCTAATTAAACTGTCCTGCAACGTAAAAACTGGCTATATAGATACAAACCATACATATACAGTACATACTTAAAATTTGGTGGCTCGTTTTCAATTTTGGTGGTGGGAAAACGCCACCAAAGCCACCAAAATTGAGCCACCAAAATTGGGACCAGGCATAAAAAAAAACTTTAAAAATAGGGGTTTTAAGTTCCAATTAAATTGATGTTACTGATTTATACGAAACCCTAATCACTAGCTATAACGTGTAGCTTACTATTAAAACACTTTAAAATCGACAGCAAATCGATCCACCAAAATTGAACAATTCTTGTCCCCCGTCCCACTCAAGGTGAGTACTTACGTTTTTGGGGGGTAATCAAAGCACTAATCACATATCTGTTACGCGCAAGTGCTAGCCAAAGACTTAGAGTTGCGAAATAATAAAACACTATTGATCACACACGCCCGAAGCTTCGTGTTATAGAAAATTGAAAAAGTGCGAACAAAATTTTCATTTTTGCTTGGACAAACTTTGATCGAGTGTCCTGTGCTTTTAAATTAGATTTTCTAATATGGTTTAATTGTTTTTAGATAGTGTGTCTTATGCATATACTAAGGAAATCGTTTATTTGCTATTTTACCCCAAATTGTTACTTTGGTGAATGCAATTATATCAAAAAATGGAACTGGGACAAGCCACCAAACTTGAATTTTGAGGTGATTTTTTTTTTCTTTTTTTTTTATATATATACTTATAAAAACAAAAAATGTGGCCCTAATTGAACCAAGTTACGTAGTTCACTATAAAAAAAAATAAGAAACATCCTATCATTTTACACCTCGATTCTCAACGTGGACACGTAAAATTTGCTGCTGTGATATTCACCCACCTAACACTTACCCGTCCCTGAGGATCGAGCCTATAGACCCAAATGCATAGATCAAAATATAGTCATCTATAAAGATAAAATGGATAAGAAGAGGTTCTTTTCCTTCTTTTATTTTTTTTCAATAGTAATTCCACGATTTAGACTCATTCCTGATGATTGGCCAGAGAAGGCAAAACACCGAGAGAGTTGGTAAAGAATGGGGGATGCCGATGATGAATTGCCCAGCAGCGGGACAGAACAGGATAAACTAAAAAAAAGAAATCCCACTTAGGAACATTTTTTGTAAGAATACACGCCGATTTTGGAACCTCACCGCCTAATTTCTACAACTCAATGGTTACTCTGTTAGTTCAGTTACCTACTCCGTGGAACTATAGCTATTTAGTTATTTTATTTTCCACATAGTATGTATTACATAGTCACACAATAAGCTTGTCACAAACGGACGACAATTAAAATCGTAATCATGGTAAAACCACGCCGCGTAACATTGTGACGTCACGCGATGTGCACATACTTCATTTACATATACAATTCTCATTTGTATAAAACGAGGTGTAAAAGGACCCTCCGGTTTCCGGGCTTGATAGCCCGGAAACCGTCAACCAAGCAAGCTCTTCGCAAAAATTATTGCTACGAAACTATTGATCTTTTTGGGGTGAAAAATCATGGTTTACGTTAGCACTCAATGTAACACACTCAAAACATTGTGCTGATGGATGCATTGAATAGTTTATAATAGTAACGGAGATATTTGAAGTAAAGTAGCATAAAAAAATATATAAAAAACTTAAAAAAAAGTTAGAACTTTGACCGCCAATATCTCCGTAACTAAAAGGTTAAAAAAATATCGCAAAAACGGGGAGAACAAATGCCTTTCGGCTTCGTTAAGGGTCCGTACACACCTCCTATTATGTTATGACCACAATGCAAGAGTGTGAGGAACAGGGAGTAAAGCTCCTCGTCCTACATAGAAAAGGAACGATCTTCCGACCGGACCGATGTTGCGACGGGTTCCTATTTTTAAGTTAATCGAGCGGATTGGGTAGGTACTTTAACATGACGAATGATAGGATACCTAGGATATCACAGCTTAGTTTGTACGAAGGTATTCATTTAGGTGGCGCTCAGTCAGTGTTGCTGAAAACAGAAATCGGGTGCATGTTAGTTTTTTTTTTACACTTTCAAGCTGCCATATTGGCTAACCATTTAGTTCATAATTGAACTGCCCAATTATCCACAATAACGGCCGATTAGGTACTTAGCTAACCTATGTAGGTTTACGAGCTTTTACAACTTTTTCTTTGTGTGTTACCAACAAGTAACGATGTAACAATGTATGTAAGTGTCAGCTTGTAAACCAATTAGACATTAAAAAACCTTATATCGATCCAGTAACGACTGCAGACACCCCTGTCGATGCCGTGACATCTGTGGTTATTGTCGCATCGTAACTAAACACGTTCTTTCACACATTGTAGTCGCTTCACTACAATATGACACATTGAATTGACAAACAAAAGTTACATTCAATTACATCACGCTTGTTTCGATAAAAATGGTAGGCAGAGCTGTGTACACTTTGCACACCCACAATTTGCCAGTAAAGTTTTAGGTCCCATTTTCAAGTAGGTCATTCAAGACGAGTGACGACTATACCTAGCTTTTGGAAGCAAAACCTCGGACCCCAGGCACGTTTAGAAATTATATACACTACACTTAGCCCGACATATGTAAAGAACCCAGGACCTCGAGCTCAGCCAGCCACGCATGCCGCCAGAGCGACCAATATACCAACGAGGAAGCCAAAATTACTCAAAATATTCTAATCAATACTTTCTTTATTTTGACTCTCTCAGGTGGAGAGTGGAGCGAGTCCCTTCCATTCGGAACACGGTCTGATGGTCCGCTCTTTCATCTACCTGTTCCGGCTCATCAGCGAAAGACCGGAGTCGAACTTCATATTGAAGGCGTCCTTCTTAGAAATATATAATGAAAAGGTATGTAAGCAAGCAACTTGGTTTGAGGAAAGTCAAACCATCCAGCTTGAGCTTCCAAAAATACGGACTTGTGAAGTTTCCCAGAGACCTCATTTAGGTACGCAATTGGACCATATTTTTTTTATGAAGACCACCGACACGCTAAATTTTAATTCCGTCCGAAATCACGTTAGGATCGGCTTCTGTTGAGGAGTGAGCGGGGCTATGTGGAATACCTGAAAACATCTGGACTAAAACGTCAATCAATAATTTATAATTATAGGCGTTAATTTGAAATTTGTTTGCTTACAGGTAATAGATCTTCTAAACCCGGGCAGTTCTAGAAAACCGCTCCAAGTGCGATGGTCTAAGGACAGCAGGAGTTTCTACGTAGAGAATCAGTTTACAGTGGACTGCGAAACACTTGATGATTTGTTTGCAGTATTGGAGGAAGGTAAGTTACTCAGTGTTTCAGCCTTCTCGACATTCTTTTTTTAACTAAATAAACTTTCAATCCAATGTCCTGAGGTTTCAAAAGTTACTCGTCTTAGATATGGTACAAAAAAATAATTAATATAGACCTCGGCTTCCGGAAGGCTTAATCAGATGTAAATAGCTTGCGAAATATCTCTATAAAACCTCGTAATATATTCTGGTGTTTGATCGGTCAATGAACAGCTACCATGAGATTGGTCTGCGAATTTTCTCCTCAACAGAGGTTACAGAAACCGGAGCTAAGTTCGAAATAAAAAGACTAATTTTTCTTCAACCAGGCATGCGCAACCGCGCCGTAGGATCGCACTCGATGAATTCTAACTCCTCTCGCTCTCACACGTTGCTCTGCGTGCGAGTGCGAAGAGATCTGCGCGAGGACGCCGGGGTCGTCTGCTCCACGCACGGCAAGATCAACTTCGTGGACTTAGCCGGCAGCGAGATGACCAAGCGGACGCACAGCACTGGGAAGACGTTGGAGGAAGCTAATAATATTAATAGGAGTCTTATGGTGCTTGGTAAGTTGAAATTGTTATTCTTCTTCTTTTTGAGTCGATAGTTTTTGGGCTCGAAAGTTGGCCTTCAGAATTGTAGGTGTTCGGAACCCTGGGCTCTCAAACATATGGCACATGATTTTGATCAGAATTCGCACTGGGTGTGCCGGCGATTTAAATTGTTATGTTCGAGTAGGTATATCGTAAGATGTCAGATTCAGAACCAAATCTTGTGGACCTACGTAAAAATTAAAAAAACAACAAATGCTGAATCTTAACCACTTTACTTTAGCAAAATCCCGTCCTACCTACCAGAAAATATTGACTGCTTTTTCTCCATAGGTTACTGCATAGCCCAGCTCAGTGATGGTAAGAAACGGGGCCATATACCTTACCGGGACAGCAAGCTTACGAAACTTTTAGCAGACAGCCTCGCTGGAAATGGAGTCACACTTATGGTAAGACAAAGCATATTCTTACATACATACCTATATCAAAATGTAGCTATCATTACGACCTTCAGGTGTTCCAAAGACCACTTAATGTTTCCTTTGAATACTTTCAGATCGCCTGCATAGCACCAACGAGATCGAATCTTAGTGAGACCACCAATACTCTCCGGTACGCAGCGCGCGCCAAAAAGATCAAAACGAAACCTATCGTCAAGATGGTAAGCATTGGTTTTATGATGCCCGTTAAGGCAACCTCTGCCATTCAGTTTTGACTCATCTCATAAAAAGGCATAACGTGAGTGACCTATGTGGACGTAGGACCCCAACCTAACAACTGACCCCTTTCGAAATAAAAAAAAAATCCTTACAAACAAAACAGACTGCACGCAGATTCGCCTGATCAGTTTGTCCTCTTCATGTACCCACGTATTCAACTTCTTAACTCCTTTTCCACTGTTGGACATAAGTTCTTAATTTTTGCTTATTTTCAGGACGCAAGAGATGCCCTAATATTAAGTCTGAAGAGGGAAGTAGAAGCTTTGCAAGCAGAGAACCAGCATCTGAGAACCGCACTACACGTGCAGACGGATTACAACTTGGATGCCTACAGTAAGAATTCATTAAGGAAGTTGTTCTGATTTAGAAAGAACTGAACCTAAGAATTTAATAAAACTGTTAGGATGAATGGCTGATTGCGGCTAAAATTTCGCGAGTGCTGACCGTGTATTCCTGGATCATGAGCCGCGTCTTAATGAAGTGCGCAGGAATCCGAAGGATACTTGGGGGGTCCAGCGGTGCTTTTGCCTTTCAATAATATTAGTACGTTTGACTTAAACTTCTTCCATTCTAGAGCCGTCTAACTCTCTGGAGTTCAAGTGTCTACCAATTTTTTCTATTACAAGTTAGGTAACCGTTTTTTTAATTAATCTCCCTCAGGTCCAGGTCATCGCCGAACGCCAACCCAAATAGAACCAAACAAATTATATCAGCTTCCACAATCAGAACTGGTTGAGCTCGTACAACTGCACATGGAAGAGAACTCCGCATTGAGGACCGAAAACAGCGAACTGTTCGGAGTCCGGGACACGCTGCTAAGGGACCAAGAGATGCTGAGTAGGGAGAACGAGAGGCTTTTGAAGAAACTGGAGGATGTTAACTCGTGAGTATAGGTAGATAAACAAAGATACTGGGACTTTGGAGACCGAATTTGCTGAGAGAAAGGCGGAAACAAAGACTACCTAAAATAATTAGGAAGAACATGTAAGAAAACTTTTCTTTTTATGGGGATATTTATTTGAAAATACCCTCTCTCAAAAGGACGAGGGTTGCCCAAACCATTCGATGGTCGCCAAAAACCTCATATTTAGTGAGTATCTCCATTGGAATGCACTGATGACTGCAAACAAATTAGATCGTTTGGTATTTGATTAAGCTGAGTTCCAAGCAAAAAAATTGTACTTTGGAATACTACGAAGTCTAATAATTTATGATGGTGTTCCTAGGTCAATATTTGGATTCAGCTGATACTCCAACAAGAACGAGGGGAGGTCAGTTACAAACCTAAGGGCTGTTACAATGCATGATACACGACACGCCGAAAAGCATAATACTAATCTAATTATTACTTACGATTATTCTACTTTTAAAAGCATGATCTAAATTAATTTAAAATGTTAATTGCAGCACTACACCATACCACGTGTGATTTAGACATTTTAGGTATCTTCCTTTCTTTTACTTATAGATAAAGAGACTAAAATAATACTAATCATGGAAGAGTTTGGACAGCTACTTGTTATCATTATTCTATAGGCCTAGCCGAATCGGCAGTGGGTTGTTCCGCATAAGAATTTTTGGTTTAACAAGTCGCAGAAATCTTCAAAATTCTTCCAAATGCACCTAAGTAGCGCTCCTTAGAGAACTGGCGAGGCCATGTCCAGCAATTGAAGTCTATAATTATAGGCTCGCTCGAATGATGTTCTGCACCCTTGCATTTCGTAATGGCCGAAAATATGCTGGATCAAGTTTCCGAAATGTTTGAAACAAATAGTTTTTTCCTGTTTATTTTCCAATTCAAGTTGTCTATTTTAAACATTTCTAAAATATTTATCATAATTTCAGTGTCTGTGTTCGCTCGCCAATCATACCGGCGCGGCCAACATACTCAGGCGCCAATTCGAATGACGCCAACATTTGGACCAACCCAATCACTTCGGCAGCCAGTATCACCAGTGCGGGAAGCACTAGATAGGGGCTAAATATAAAAGAAATAGTGTCATACAGAGTGGAAGGGACATCGGCGAACAAATGGTTACGTTTCATTCCGAACCACAAAGAATTTTTTCATCAGTAACTTAAAAAAATAGCTGCTGTTCATTTTGACCGTGTTGGACCGTGTTAGCACTTTTGTAGGAAACAGCTTTTTTTTTTTTTAAATTGCCTATGAAAAATTTGAAAAACGTTTGTGCGTCGAAGATCATTCCTCCACCCAATATGAGAAATGGAAATGACTTTGACCTACGAGTCCCACGACCCTTGAATTGGTAATGAATGTGTAATGAAGGTAATGAAAATTGGAGAGGGATCATAAAGCCAGCATCATAGTTTGTATTATGGACTGTAATTGGTGTCTCTAGTCGATGCTCAGCATATCCTGTCTGCGCTACGAAGGAGGGAAGAGGGTTCAGGAACTGCAGGGCACTTACTGCACCCCAGCTTCTTTCTAATGTGAACATGGAAGATTCGAGAACTTAACCAGGTTTTAAATAAGTGAAAATTTGGACATTAATGTGATGTGTTTTAGAGACAAAGTTAATCCCTATTGATAGTCTTAGCTTGTATGGACATGTAATGAAATTGTATTCCATATTATAGCTTCCACAAGACAAAACTTGAGAAATAAACTACAACAAATGTGAATAAATACTGCAAAGACAAATAAATATTTCTTTGTGTAGATATTGTTGCTTTTGTTAACAAGTTAAATCAATAGTATAGTAGACAATAAAAAAATAGTTTGTGAACAGATATTGTATTTTGGTATTGAATTAGTTCTAGATTTTAGCATAGTTATATAGCAAGTTTCCATGTAAATAGATTAGAGCTATGTAGTTATATAGATTTATAATCAGAGATATAAACAAAAATAAATAATAAGAGAGTGTGAATGTGTTTTATTGAAGTTCTTATTTAAACAATGTTTTCAGTCAAAAATTATGTGTGGTACAAGTAAATGCCATAGGCACCTTTATTCACTGTATGATTGGATGCTGCAAACAGTAGCAACCAATTTCGCTTAAGTTGGCCACACATAGACCAAACAGTACCCAGAAAACAGAGTTTTATTGACAAAATAGTATTCTTTATTTTCAACACCATAATAAGTTAAAAGTTGTGTGAAAATAGTTGCAGACATTAAAAGGCTCCACAGGTTTTCTCATGCAAAGTAGCTCGCTCTTTGATGAGACTCTTGCGGGTATACTTTTCAATGTCATAAAACCCTTTACTTTAAGGTATTATTTGGTCTGCGCTGAGCCTTTTGCATTTGAATGATGACAATCACAGAAAACTTATGGGGCTTACAGTTTAATTATCCCATACACTTACAGGCATGATAATCGTTTCTTCACATTAAATACATACCAATTATATTATAATTATGCTAGGTAAACCACTACTAATGTCTTCTAAATCCATACTTTTTCCTTTCATAGAACAGATCAGTCTTAGAACTACCTAAGTTCACAATCTTTGGACAGCCGTCTCTCTGTAACAAAATAAAAAGATTGATTGATTACGTAGTCTGAATTAGAAGACAGTAAAACATGTTGGGGAAATGTAATATCAAAGAAGGTAAACAAGAACACGCTGTTTAATTTAAGATAAGAAACAAAGCAATCATTTATTCAGCCGATTGCAATTACAGTCAAATTCTTTGACTCAAGTTTTTATAGCAAGAAGAAACATTGATTATAGGGTACTACAAACAAACTTCTGTGACGAAACTGCCCCAAAGGCGACACTGACCCTATTAACCAATTTCCAATGGAACTTACGTCTTTTTCCTGTATAGTGCATTCTTTACAGTAATAAGCGTCCGATACACCGGGCCCGCCGCAGATCACACATCGACCCTGATAAGATCCGTAGTTACACTCGTCGCATATCCTCACCAGGGTGCAGGGACGCACGTAGGAGTCACATATCACACATTTACCGTCACATTTCTCACACAGACGGCCAATAGCTAAAAAGAAAGTAAGAAACAGTTTGAATCAAACATTGAAAGTTGGATGTCATTTCCAATTCAAAGTGGTTCTACTTACCAACACCAGGTTGTTTTCTACAGAAAATAAGATCTGGATGATGCTTTGCCATGATTTATCGTCAGTTTATGAGTTATTCTTGCGAAATATATGGAAATATACAATAATAACAACTGGCGAATAACCTCAAAAACACGACGCTTAGCTGTTTATTGATGCGTTCGAATACACAGTTTCGCAATACTTTTTCACATGAATATTCACTTTTTGTGGGTTTTTGTTATTAATGTAATTAACAATTACCGAAACTGAATTAATAAAATACGATATAAACATTTAATTCACATTTATTGCATGATTTATGATTCTTAATGAAATTAAAGATTATAGAATTTGTTTTGAGTAATTTGGTATTTGTTTACTCGGGTATTTGAACGAGCACTACGAAAAGGCTTCGTTCAAAAACTTAATTTTGTTTTCGTCTCTTTATTAATTTTTTGTTTGACAGCAATGTAGCTGCTGAGATTTCAGATCGTTAAGAATATGTAAGAGCTTATTATTACAATCCGTTTAGTGACAATAGTTATACACCACTAGCGCTTTGCCCGCGACTTCGTCCGCGTGGGTTACGTACATTTTCCATACAAACAAAATTCCCCCTTTTCACCCCTTTAAAGGTTAAATTTCCAAAAACCCCTTCTTAGTGCTCCCCTACATTATAATAGGAAGCCGTGTATAAAATTTCACATTCCTAGCCCCAGTAGTTTCGGCTGTACGTTGATATGTCAGTCAGTCAGTTCTCCTTTTATATATATAGATAGATAGAAGATAAGTATGTTCTTTAGTAATATTTATTTATTATTTTATAGAATTTCTTGAAATATCCACTACTTTCTGAACCTACTTTCTTTGACATTTCAATATTTTGACAATACATTTTGGCATGTTGATATATGGTTGATATATACACGTTTCTCCCGTGCGTAGTTTATTAAATTTAACGAAAATGACTCCGGACGTGGAGAGTGAAAGCAGTGACGATGATAACCAGCAATCGGAGACTGAAGAAAAAGAAGAGCAACCTATAGAACCGGTGGTGGAAGAAGAAGAGGAAGATAACACGACGTTCAAAGATTTGGTAAGTGCGACTTGCATGTGTTAATTATCAGAAGACGCTACAAAACCTTTCTAACTATTGTTAACTTGTGCCATCTTAACTACTAATCCTCACTATCTTCCCCTCCTGTGTATGTACCTGTTATGTTTCGAAGGCATAATATGACAAAAAGTTTTCAAATTGAGGTTATGTTTATAAATCACATCTTTACATTTTCAGGGAGTTGTAGACGTATTATGTGAAGCCTGTGAAGAGTTAAAATGGAAGAAACCGTCAAAAATACAGAAAGAATCAATACCCGTGGCATTGCAAGGAAAGGACATCATAGGCTTGGCCGAGACAGGATCAGGCAAAACTGGTGCCTTTGCCCTTCCAATCTTACAAGCATTGTTAGAGAATCCACAGAGATATTTTGCACTAGTATTGACACCCACAAGAGAATTGGCATTCCAGATATCAGAACAGTTTGAGGCTCTTGGTAAGTTCTTACATCAAATAACTTTTCTAGCCTGTTTTTGGTCTGGGACTCTGCTCTAAGTCCTTCCACGTATTTTTCCAGTACCACCTTGAATCAGTTCTTCCATCATCATTTGGGCTGGAAGCTAACTTCCATTCTAACTGAATACAGCTTAATACCTACCAGTATTTTACATCACTATAAAATTGCAGTTCATAATTTCCTGTCCCACTGCTGGGTAGTGGCTCCCCTCTTCCTTGCAAACCTCTATCTCTTCATTCTTGCAATATTTGGCTGCCAGCCGCCTATCCAGTTTTTTTTGTTGTTTTGAATGGCTTCTCGCTGGCTGGCTTCTGTTTAACCAGACTATCCTGTGGGTGCCTGAAGTATAAGGCCTCCAGACAGGGGCAAAAAACTTATAAAGTAAATGACAGTGGGCTAAGGCCCCCTCTATGGGAGCTTAGGGAGTCGCTGGGGAGCGCAGCAAAGGGGCAGGCTGGATCTGAGTTAGATCATTATTTAGGGTCTGATTTAAAACTACTGGCTCAGCATCACGGGCTGGCTCGAGCAGTTTCGGGCGGCCAACCTTTCCAGATTATTCCAGATTCCTTAAATATACACATTATTTGCAGGAGCCAGTATAGGAGTGAAATGTGCAGTAATCGTGGGAGGTATGGACATGGTGGCTCAGTCCCTCATGCTGTCCAAGAAGCCACACATCATCATCGCAACTCCTGGAAGACTTGTGGATCACTTGGAGAATACTAAAGGATTCAATCTGAAGGCTCTCAAGTTTTTGGTGAGTGCTAAAAACCTAATGACTGAAGCCTGCATCAAATCATAAAAGGAAGTAAGACCTCCATACCTTCGAGATATTTTGATCCTGAGCTAATGTGGACTACTAAATGTTGGTTTCGTCCTGGGATGTCTAGGCTATCTTATTAGTCACTGGATAATACATCTATACAAATAAATAAAATTGATGTGTTTGTAATATCAAAATAACAGCTTTTTACTGAATGCATATGAAAATAATTACGACACTTAGAACAAAAACTACTATTTTTTTTCGATTTTTGTCTATCTATTTGTTCCGGCTTGTCTCCGAAACGGCTGGACCGATTTTGTCGGGACTTTTACTAGTAGATAGCTGATGTTATACGGTCTAACATAGATTACTTTTGTTTTAGAAAAATAAATAGGGTTCCATGCAAAAAAATTAAAACCCTTGAAATTGGTAATAAAATTCGATTCAAAAAGGAAAGTCAGATTTTTTTTAAATAATTCCACGCGAACGAAGGTTGCGGGCGACAGCTAGTTCACGTATAAATAAACAATTTGTAGTTGACTCTGAAACATAAGTAGTCTTTTAAGGTTGTTGATTATTTTTTTTACTATTTATGTACACACAGTAGACAACACAGGAAAATAACATTATAAGATATGAGTACATAGGTACTGCTTATTTCTTAACCCTTAATTGGTCGCGTGGGGTGTTACACACCCCAGTTCATCCGTAAATGTTTGGAACTTTTTAAATTCTGAATTTTGAGTGCTGAAGTTCCCGTTAGCTTCGTAAAAACACGTGTCCTTTATGATCAAGTATCGAGCATAATCGTGATTTTGTATGTATTTCGTATTTGATTTCTATGATCGGGGTGTCACGCACCCCGCGCGTGACCGTTTACGTAACTTTTTTGGCGCGCCCAATTAACGGTTAAGAAATTTCTGCCAGCAGACCTGCAAAAGGAGAAGTGAAAAAGAAATGTAGACAATAGTGTGTGAGAAAAGGAAAAGAAAATGTGTGATTATGTAGGCTTTTGTTGCTTGAGACTGTCTAATCTAAATATCTGTCCAGCTATATCTATTGTCGCCGTATACGGTAAGAAATTAAACCCGAAACTGAAAAGGAAATGAACTAAACTACTAAAATAGTAAAATGTTATGTTACCTATGAACTTCCCTATGAATGAAACATGAACTCTCGCTTTTTCCCATGAAAATACAGAATGCCAACTGCTACAATCCATACACACTCCTTTTCCTTTGTCCACATTCATACATCTAGTCATACATACACCCTGTTCATAAACTTCTCAATGCTTCTCCAAAAGGTAATGGATGAAGCAGACCGCATCCTCAACATGGACTTTGAAGTGGAAGTAGACAAGATCTTGCGCGTGATCCCCCGCGAGCGACGCACCTACCTGTTCTCAGCCACCATGACTAAGAAGGTGCAGAAACTGCAGCGCGCCTCCTTGCAGGACCCCGTGAAGGTTGAAGTGTCTACCAAGTACCAGACCGTTGAGAAGTTGATGCAGTCCTATCTGTTTATACCTGTTAAGTATAAGGTAAGGAAAATTGATGTTTTTTAGTAAGAGCGTAATGCTTTGTCCCTAAAAGATGGACAGTTCCATAAAATCCGAACTATTGCCATTTAAAGAGCAAAAGAAAACCCTTACTCATTGTTTAGGGTTGGGTTTTTAAAGCCTCAGATTGGTAAAGTTCCTGCCAAATATTTCCATATTTTTTCGTGATTTTGACTTGATTTGTTTAACAAACTATAAAGTCAGTTGACGAACCAGGAATACTGCGATTTTCTAGCTACTCCTTTGATTCTATTGCTAACCAACTTCAAAACACAAGGCTTGTTACAACAAATGCAGAAAACATTTCATACAAATTCCCACAACAAACTTCGTCTACAAATCACCTCCATCTTCCCCAGGACGTATACCTCGTCCACATTCTCAACGAGATGTCAGGCAACTCGTTCATAGTGTTCGTAGCAACATGCGCGGGCGCACTCCGCACCGCGCTACTCCTGCGCAATCTCGGACTGGCGGCCGTGCCGCTCCACGGGCAGATGTCGCAGAACAAGCGGTTAGCGGCTCTGAACAAGTTCAAGAATAAGAGTAGATCCGTGCTGATTTGTACAGATGTGGCTTCAAGGTGAGTTGGTATTTTGTAGTTTTTAAATATGACCGTCAACTTGGTTTGTTAGGAACTTTTTGTATAAGAGACTTTTGTCATCATAAACTCAAACTCAAAGCATTTATTTCAAATAGACCCGTGACAGGCACTGTCATAGTCAAAAATAAGCTATAACTACAGTCCAGCCACAGGCATAATAACTTTGAATGGACTGTAGTTGCTCATTCGGAAATAGAGATCTCAAGAATGGGCAAGAAACTCCGTGGACACTCTTTTCAAATCAAGATATATATTACATACCTTGTGACGCGTATGAGAAATCGTCTTAGTTTTCCACAGGACAATAATGATTAGGATTTCGACAAACTTATGCTTACTTAAACTGTATGAACTCAATAGCAGTCTCTATGCTTAGCAATAACTGCTAACTTAAAGACACACGTGTTGCTGGGGAGTTTGTTCCGCCACTTCTTCTACCCAGCTAAAACACGAGGAAGTGTCGAAGGGCGGGGGGCGTTTTTGGGGGGACTGTCTTTTGTAATTTTTACGTTCAAAAAGTGCTGATGCACCACCTTATATGAACAACTAAATAATTATATAGATTTGCACCCATAAGTATAAACTGGTTTCCTCTATTGTTCGTGTTTCACTGTAGTAACATAACCTAATGTTTTTGCTACAGAGGTCTGGACATCCCGCACGTGGATGTAGTGATAAACCTGGACATCCCGTTGCACAGTAAGGACTACATCCACCGCGTGGGACGCACGGCGCGAGCGGGGCGGGCCGGCAAAGCCATCACCTTCGTTTCACAGGTATGTTTGTGTGGTCGAGCTCTTAGTAAAAGATGCGCTAAATTAGCCTACGAAATTCAAATGTTCTTACATTTTTCTAATTCACAGGTGTGTCAGGTTGTATGTCAATTAAAATATGATTTACGACCGTAACACGTGCATCAATACAACCCTCTAAGTTCATTTAATCCCATTGAATGACTATTTCAGAGTGATTTTGTGATAAAATTGCAAAAAACCTAAGAAAATTTGAATTTCGCGGGCTAACCTGGCACTTCCCCTATATTTCAATACTCAATACTCAATACTTTATTGCATTCCATAATGTTAAAATAAAACAGTTGGTATGTTAAAACATTGAATCAATTATGGACCCTGTCGGGCACAGCAAAGTTAAATTAATAGGTAATAGGAGAGAGGACGAAGGCGCTTTTTTGTTTAAAATAAAAAAAAAATTATGATATTTCAAATTAAAATAGTAAAATGGCTTTTGTGGTATTTACAATATAGATCATTTTTTTATTTTATTGAGTACTAATAATTTATATGAGTCTTAAATGTAATATTTGGTTTTAATTTATTTTATTGCACTATTTCTGCTACCATAAGCCATTCCAGCTTTGTCTGTAGGATGGCAAAGCACCTACTAAATAACTGATGTCGCCGAAGTCTAGAGGCATTTACTTACCATCCATAGGGCCGCCTATTTGATTGCCATCCATCGACAAAGACAGCTAATAACATACTTGTCTCGATTATCTTTAGTACCTTGATGATATTTTTCTCTACCTACCACTTCTGGGATTACAATCTTGACCATGTTTACCACAATCGTAATTTTGTTTCAGTACGACGTTGAACTGTACCAGCGCATCGAGCAGCTGATCGGCAAACAACTGCCGATCTACAAGACGGACGAGAGCGAGGTCATGGTTCTGCAGGAAAGGGTCTCCGAAGCCCAGAGGCTTACTAAGATCGTACGTTTTTTTTTCCTTGTAAAATGGATATGGCGCATTATTATTAAAAACCTATATTGTCCCACTGCAGGGCAGGCCTTCTTTCCCTCCTTCCACTTTTTGCGATTGTAGGCCAATCCTTTAAGAAAGAGTCCAGCTCATCCCGCCGTCTCCTTCTGGGCCTGCTGCGTGGTCCTTTCTTGCTATTAGGCATCCAATGAGTAGGTATATTTGCCCATTGCTCCTCCGACATGCGGCAGATGTGACCAGCCCAGTTCCATTTTCAACCTAGCAGCTGTAAGGCCAGCATCAGCTATTAGGGTTTTGGAGCGAAGTATGGCGCATCATATCGCACCATATTAATCATATTACCCACTCAGCAAGATGGTAGCAAGGCTGACTGCCCACGGCGCCCAGGACTTATTAACGTATTAATATCGCGTCGTATGGAGGCTATTTTATGAATGACTAATACCATAATAATATAAACTCCATTACAATATTGGAGAACTGCATCGTTGGCTAGTGATAGCAAGCACGACTGATGAGCATGAGGTCGTGGGTTCGAATCCCAGGTTGACCAAAACGTTATTAGGCTGTTCTATCAGGATTTACCTGCCTGTGATGGGAATAGTCCCGCCCGTATGGATAATGACGCCATCTTGTTAATTACCACTTCTCCTACTCATACAGGAAATGAAAGAGCTGGAAGACAAAAAGAACTTCAAAGGCAAAAAGCGCGGCGCCGACTCCGACGACGACACGGAGGAGGCGGCCGGCGTGCGCAGACGCATCAAGGGCAAGCCAAACAACAATAGGATCAAGCATGGCGGCAAGAAGAGGAAACGATAAATAAATGATTTAATTTTTATCACTGGTGTTTCATTTTTCGTAGACATTTTTTAATACCTATATATATTTTTGCACACATACATACATAAATATTCACGCCTTTTTAACTGACTTCTAAAAAAAAGGAGTTTATGCATTCGGCGCCTTTCTTTTTTCTCATGGGGGGTAGGTATAAAATCTGTCTACAAGTAGCGTTAAACAAATCTAAAATGGCGGCGCTAATCATGTCTTCTCACTCGCACTAGTTTCACAGAATTCTGTTCTTTAAAGGTCATGAACTTACGTTTTTTTTTGCAATTTGCAGGTTGTACAGTCACGACCTCCAATACGTATACACTGACCTAAATTTAAAAGCAATTCTCGCGACAAATAATGATTGTAACTTGGAGACAGGATCTTTTCCAGAATACTATATTCGAAACAACATGAAATTTTAATCAGAACAGGAGATAAACATTTTTAAAAGTTATCAAGTGTTTATATATTGGTGCTCGTGGCTGTACGCACCGGGACTAACAGCTTAGTACGGCCGTTATTCAAGTGCGTACGATGTGGCTATGTTTGAGACAATTGAGCCTGGTTCAGTACCTAAGACCCTACTGATTATAAACCGACTGACTATAGTAATTACCTACCTAGCACCCTAGTTATCCTAACGCCTTAGACCCAGCGCACACCGTTGGAGGCGCGGCGGAGCGCATTTCTTTGAAACGCGCGGGCGGATTCCGCGGGCCGCGAGCGGCGCCACGAGCCCTCGAGCGGACGGACGCGCGGCGGCGCGCAGCTACTCCGAGCGCGCCCATGTCATTTAGTGCTGATCGATACTTTGTACAGACAACTCGCTCTCGTTCGTAATGGATGTGGACTGGGACATGATTATTATTGCTGCGCTTGCAGAAGAAGAAGAAGAAAAATGGAAAAGACCACACTAGTTAAAACTCTCCAGGCATCTGACCCCAGTCAGCTGCGCGCGGGGTAGTGCGGCTGAGCGCAGAGCAGCGCGGCGGCGACTGGAGCAGTCGCGCTCATGCTTTTGTAGTAGCTTGAGGTCGCTCTGAGCACCGCGTGCGTATTTATTCTTGTATTAACCGTATGTCAAGGTCGTTAAGGTTTATATTAAATTGTTGTCTTCAATTGCTCTCCGCCGCGCCTCCAGCGGTGTGCGCTGGGCCTTAGCCTACCATACAAACCACACGTTACGTTGGTTTCACGTCAGGGAAGTCTGTTCCAAAGACACCTACGGTAACAGACGGAACTTGGGTAGGAATAGGGGGTTTTGTACGTCGTGCAATGTACACAGGAAATGGTTTTCTTACTGCACATCCCACAGGCTCATAGAACCAATGATGGATAGTGTCTTGCCCACAGTGAGAGAAGGTATAGGAGATGAATATCACTCGACTCCAGCTTGATGACTAATTTATTACAATAATATACTTCATTATATAATTATTTTTGTAGTAAATACACATTGATACCTATTTACATGTGTGTATCGAGCCGATGAAGCGATCTCAGTAGGCCACTTCTTAGCGCTGACGGTGTGCTGGTGTTGCCAGCGCGTGTAACGAATGTGTCGCTCTTAACGCTGACGCTGTAATGCAGTTTTTGGTGCGTGTAACTAGTGCATGTTCACGGTTGAACACAGGTTGTATGTTGATGAAAATATGATTCGCGTCCGTAACACGTATGTAGTTAGAAGTATCATAATTAAAATCATCAATACAACCCTCTAAGTTCGTTAACCCCATTGAAATACTTTTTCATGAAATAGTTGCTGCCAGTAAAAGTCCCGTAAAAATCGGTCCAGCCGTTTCGGAAATTAGCCTGAACAAACAGACACAAAAATATAATAATGAATCCAACAAGTTTTTCTCTGTACCTAATACTTACTTATGTTCAAGTTATCGTTCTATCATCGTGGCCAGCCAGGATAACTTTCTGGAGGCGTACAGCACCTAAATTGCGTATTTCACAATCCCCTTCATTTCGAAAGGGCCCATAATCCATTGCAACTTATGTTTGAGAAATACATCCTGTGTTGATGAATCTCAAAAGCAAAGACTATAACGTTCTCTATGGTTAAGAGATTTCCAGATTGGCCACTGCTGTTCGTATCCGGTCGGGTTCTTCCGGGTTGTTGAAATGAGGAAATAGTAATGTAAAACTATAGTTGAATTGACAAAATGAAAGGGATTGTGAGTTCCGTATTTTTGTTGTTTTATGATAATAACCAATTTTTACTTAAGAAATGTGTAGTGCTTGTTTGTGTGTGTAATGCTTCAATATTTTTTTGTAATTTAACTCTTATTGCTGATTATTCAAAGCAAAGTTTTTGCAATTATTCTACTTTATATGTGTAATAAGAAGATGCTTTCCAATCGATTAATTCTGCAAGGGGTGGGGTTCGAAGTCGTCTCGTCGGCAATCCAAACCTTTGGGCTATATTCATCTAACGCAACTAAATGTTTTCTCAATTCATTGATTTATAATAATAGCTTTCCAGGCTTTTAATTGATTACTTCCTAAATTCTGTATCTTTTTTAGGATCATAGGACTTGAAGGTTAACTTACGTGGTTCTCAAAAGAGTGAGCAACCAAGAGCCTGTACTAACACGAAAGTGTTTGAACAGCATCGGGATAATAATTTTTGCACAAATAATTTCCATACGAGTACTGGGAATCAGAGTGATCCTCAAACGAAACAAATTGTTTTCAATGCTTTCTTACAGTTTATTCTAAAAGTAAACAGTCATTTCTTTCAATAATAAATAAATTTAAAAAAGAGAAATGCGAAAATCGCGTCGCGCCCTAAATGTGGCGCACGCACTTGTAAAAACCGACGCACTTAAAACTAAGCGTTTAGGAAGAAATCACAACGTTGTTTTAATTTTTTTAATCATTATTTATTATTTCTATACAAATAGAACTGTACAGATAATTTTTTAAATTATTTACCACTTCATCATCTGCTCTCACGATAGACTTTTTACAAAAGTGAAAACTATCAACATTACGCACGTAATAAACGAGATCGCGCGCAGTTACCGCTTACCTACCGCTTAACTAGGGACTCGCCGCGGCGTCGCTCGCAGTCGCAACAACATACTACACGCTCTGGAACACTCGGCCAGGCCGACTGACTGGCACACGTCGCAACCAACACGGACACGGCTCAACACGGATCTAATTGAGCTGCGCGACGCGTGTGCAACTATTATGATTTATATTTAAATACAAAATTACACTATGGTCTGACGAACAATGGAAAACAAGACGTGTTGGTTGGTGGAACTCACAGAACTCACTCATCTGGCAGTAGACTATTGCGTTCGCGTTCACGTTACCTTCCATAATATACTCTTTCACCTCGATACCAAAGCGGTGCCGGTGCATCACGATAAATTTATCACAAACAATAAATAAGTACAATTTATATATATATATATATATACCGTATAACTATCCAATAATATAATACATTGGCAGTGTGACATGCATGCTCTTACATAATTTAACTTTTGTTCAAATTTAAATGCACTAACTAAAATATACATAATTTTAGAGGTGAAAAAGTGTATTACTTAGCAAACTAATGAAATCACACTGGAGGTCCTTATTGTAGTTATATTTAGGTATCTCCCTGCGCGCACCACGCCCCCGCGATGCCCCGCGAAACTATCCGTTTCATAGAACACTGACACTCGTCAGTATTGATCACAATTATAAGAAAACTAGTCAGTCTACAAAAATTAAGATCACAAATACAAAGAGCGTGGTGCGCGCGAGTTAGCACTTAAAATAATTTCAAACTATTCCAATGTCTATACACAAGTTAAAAAACAAATGACCCGGGACGTCCTCGAATCGACTTTCCTTTAACAAATCTTGCCAGCCCGTAAAATACGTCTGCTAATTTTCATCAAATAATATTTTCAAGCCAATCGCTCCTAGAAATGCTCCAATAAAAGTACTACAATTAAAATGTGCGTTAGCCGTTTAATGGAGATTTAACTTTACATCATATTAGCTGTCGTCGGTGGCCGGTGCCAGGACGCTCGCTGCGCGGCGGATAAGAACACAACACTAGTCTATGCCTATCGTCTATCGTCTATCGCGTACAACTGATCGGAATGGTCCGCGCAGCGAGCGGCCTGCCGCGCACCGGCGCCGAGTGCTGCGCAGTCGAGGCCGGCCCGGGCTCCTATAACAATATCACATGTTTCGCTACTAACAACCTTGTATGGCTGAAACTAATCTTCACGTTATCTTTCGCTTGTTCGTTCTTGTGTACAGTTTACAAACACTTCGGCTTCAATACTAACTGACTTCTCGTCCTCACAAATTATTCCATTTTACAAAACTGCCAGAATATGTTCAAATACACTCTATTGTTTAAGTTAGAATTTACTTAATGTACGCGTGATCGTCGAGTAGCCCTCGCCCGCGAGAGCTGTGCGACGACGTCGGTAGTACTGACAGAAGTATTAAGTCTAAACCTGTCCACCGCCGGGCAATAGGCCTCCCGTGGTTACTGTCACCCATACACTACGGCTAATCTCACACACAAAAAAAATATGTAGCAGACAACACGTCATTCAACATCATCCATGGAGTCACACGTCACGCGTCAGTATCAGATCAGTATACCAGTCGGTACCGACGGCACAGTCTCGCGCGCGGGCGCTACGCGGCACTCGCGACACTAGCTCGGGTTCCATCACAGACGCATCACGCACTGTAGTACAATACTGCAACAAGGAATGAAGTCGCCGGCCGGGGGGCGCGGCCCGGCCCGGCGCGGCCCGGCTCCGGCCCGGCGCGGCCCGGCTCCGGCCCGGCTCCGGCCCGGCGAGCGGCGCGCGACACTACTGTACACTGTCACGCTCAGTTCAAGTCACGATCCTCTAAGTACTTATACTCGAACGTGAAGCCCTCCTTCTTGCGCTGGCCCCACTTCTCGTAGTCAAAGTAGATATATGTGCCCTGGAACAATACACACACAACATTACAAGTTACCCAGTAACAAACAGTTATTTCTAACATTACTGTCCAATATCATGATGACACGAATTAGAGCCGAACTTACTTAAAAGATCAGATTGTGAAGTGGGATTCCTTACAAACATTGCCTTTTACATGAAAAAAATGCCTAATACTATCTTATGTTAATGATATAACTCAAACTGTGTTTTCACCTGTTCATACTCCTCATTGATGACCTTCGGCTCCTCGTGCCTCTGGAACCACATCATGTACTTGGTGTGGAAGCGCCAGCTCTGCTTCTTGAGCGCCTTGGCGGCGAGGTATTGCGCCTTCGTGCCTTCCATGTAGTAGAACACGAAGAACAGCGTTTCCGTCGATAGTCGCTGGAAGAACTCCACCGAGTCTGAGTGCGGGAGTAGCACCTGGAAACATTACGAAATAATAAGTCTAAATGGGCTCTCATGTGCTTAGTCAACTGTTTGGTCTCTTACTTCTTTTTACTAAGCCACTGCGGTTTGCCCATCGACAAACATGATTATTAATTCCCATTTTGGGGAAATTTTGAATGCAAAATAATACAAGATGAGATAAAATGTTTCGAATATTTTGCCCAAGAACAGATTAGTTTCTGCTAGAGACGCGTTTACAAATGATTACAGCTAAGATACTCAGCTTCACGTTTCCATGTAGCAACTATAGTTGACCTTGCACAACCATGGGAAAACTAGATATTAACAATGCGTACTTAATAGCGTTAAACCCTCCGATATTACTTTGTTAAAATGAAGACTGGGAAGGCATAAAGGCAGCTAAAATAACAAGTTTAATCAATGAAATGTAAAAAACTAACTTTTATTAAGTAAATAACTGACCTGGTTGTAGTATATAGGCGTGGGGCATATATTTCTAGGCAGATATACCCTCGTTCTTTCCGAGTCGGACGGGTGCGGCATGTGGTAGAACGATGATTCCAACATTTGGAATTGTAGCTGATGTTCCTGCAAATATATCAGTATCATTAATTTGATTAGGCTAAGGTTTAGCTTACTGAAGCTAAGACCTGATCCGTACACAATAGATAATAGTTTATTATCCAGGTAATTAGTAGGGACATAGGTTAAAAAAAGAGTGAGATAGCATGAGTACTTAGCTTAAAATATTACCTACAGCTAGCCCTTTCGGTGCCCAGCACCCAGCATAATATAGGCATTGGACGCATTTGCTGGGTGCTGGGCACCGAAAGGGCTAGGTTACAAAGTGTTATTAGCCAATGAGTGGACATTTCACATAAGAAAGGAGAATGTAATTGAATGTGGTCTTGATCACCACACTTGTTTTTAACGCGTTATAACGCTGATCTTGCCATCCCTTTTATTTGTGTTTGAGATTCAATAATATGCATATGCAATGTGGTGAAGATTCCACAGAGGAGCCTGTATCCCAGCAGTGTGAAAATTATCAGCTGATGATTAAAGTGGTGTATTTTTTGTTGCTATGCTCACACCATAAATTATGATTATAAGTCTATACGTGAGGATTTGTAACTGGCTTTCTGGTGACAAAGGTTTCCTTTTTTGTATGTTTTTAATTAGCTGTAAGTCCTCTATGTACTAAATAAAATAATGCATGTAATAAGTGGGTACACAATATTTACTACTGTTGCGTGGCGGCTTTGTATTTCTGTAAAAAAAGTTTAAATAGCAAATAAACCAGGTTATTCTTACAGAGTTAAGTGGTAGTGGGCCGAGCGGTGCGACGCCCAGTAACGGAGGAATGTGCGCTTGCGCCAGGGGTGCCCCTCGTCTTAGGTTCTGAAACATAGATAAAAAGCGGTGTTAATGAACTTGCTTTCGACCTCAAAAGGTAAGTGTGTAACTTTCTGATTGTAACTTTAATACAGTGAACAAACGTGTTAGAATTTAAAATATAGCATGTAACTGTAAATTTTTCAGATTAGGCTGGCATAGTTAGATTGGCTCATTCAGTCACTTTGATGACTTTTGACCTCGTCGCTTGGGTAGGTCAACTCTTTTTATCACCTGGCATTGCAAGTTCAATGCCTTCTTCCTTGATACAAAGCTAAATCTGTGATGTCATCATTGGTAGTTCTTACACGGAAGAGTCTCACTAATTTTAAGTTAGAGGATGGAGGTGTTGGTCGTCTGGCAGGGAGATGGGCAGACGAAATTGTTGCCAATGCCTGAATGAAGCTGGCACAGGAATAGCATAAGCAAGGAGAGGCCTATACCCAGCAGTGGCTAAAGTCGGGCTGGGAATATTATTTATTTATTTATTTACGCAAATCTTACCTACAACTACCATAACAGATCTGCGATCCAATGCGATAGAGTGCCTTGCATGCTAAATCCTTAATCTAATCCTATAAAATTACATACTATATTCTAAATCTTAACCTACATCTAAGTAACATATTACATATATTGCAGCTTTTGCGAATTCACTCAACTCACACCTCAATACATCAACCCTCTCGTGAAGCTCATTCACCACACATGGCTCTAGTGAGAGCAGTCCTCGGCAGTAAGTTGGTTCAGGTGCTGTAGGCTGTACCTGTTGGTGTGTCTGGTCGAGTCCCGCGCGATGCACGGCCTCCTGCGCCATGCTCTTGAGCGACGCGGTGCCGGCGCCGGCCACGTTGGCGGGCGTGCCGCCGCTGCCCGCGCTCAGCGCTGCCGTACTCGATGCTTCGCTTACTCGACCACTGTCAAACATGAGCAGGATTTTTTTTTAATGTTGAAGAGATCTCTTGCTTGCTTGCCCTAAAATTTTGCTGCAATACTTAGCAAACATAACTGGTGAAATGTGAGTTTACTATTAGGTACATCTCTGCCTAACCCTTCAGGGATTACAATCGTGATGTTATATTATGTTACTCACCAATATTCTGAAACTAGTATGTTACTACAACACCTATTGAACGTCAAATTTCATCAGTTATCGTGGCTCATATAATTATGGACATTCTCAAAAATATTAAAATATTAGTATTGCATGTTTAGGAGCTGTTTTATATCAATGAATAAACACAGTTTTCATTTCTAACACCATTAATGACTGTCATTCCCGAACATCGAAGAGAGATTGTATACTCTCATCTTAGTAAATCTTGAATCAATCTATTAGTTTAGTAATAGATACTTAAGCACAATAAATTCAATTTGAAAAATAAGTTATCTCCTTAGTACCTCTGCCTATCCCACCAGTAACCTAACCTACAAACAAATAAACTACCTATAAATAATAAACATCATTATTAAAACAAGTACTAGTGCAAACACGTTAGTCTATGCACTAGTCCTTGATCCTATTCTCCGACCTCTGAACCGCCTGACCTAGTGACCTTGCTGCTCTTGACCTAAATATAAGCTAACCAGTTCACTGTGCGACCCGGTTTCAGGGAGCGGTACATTGTCCTTGCCGGAATGAACAGGACGAATGTGGTAGATTATTTTTCTGATTTTATGGGAAGCTTTGAAACGGTTTTATTTTATAAAAAAACATTCGTCTGCTGATACATTACTCAGCTACTTAGAACGCATGATAAACCGAGTTTAATATTTGTTCAAGAACAGATTCTAGGTATTTTAACAAATTGCGAAAATGAGTAATCGCCGCATTGCTTTCCCAAAATTATAATAATTCACCCTGAATGCCACAAGTCTTTACAAAAACATAAAAGAAGAAAGTACAACATTTCTATCAAGTATTGAACCCTTTACTACCGTGGGTACCCCAGTGACCTACTTTCGGCGCCCATCCTGACACACTTTGCTGTTAACTTCGGACACGTTTCAATTCAAATTTTGCCGCTGAAGTATTTAATAGGACAAAATAGTAAATATGACTGGGCATAATTCATTTGAAGTATAACAATAAAATGAAAAAATAACTATTTATTTGAATAAACCGGGACTTTTCCCGTACTGAAGCGCGCTCCATACCAGGGTTGTTGCGAACATCAGCATCAGCATCAGCATCCGCTGATCTTCAGCATCATTTTCAACATCAGCATCAGCATCAGCATCCGCATTGATCGATGCTGATTATTAATGCTGATTATTAATGCTGAAGTTCGAGTCGTGACATGACCGCAGAGAGGATTATATCACACGACGTGTAGTTTTTGCCTGCGACTTCGACCAATTAAAAGATCGTCTGCGGGGATTATGATTGCAAACAAAGACAAACTTGTCTCATTACGTTAATTCGTCATAACGCGTGAAAGTTTTTGTGTTTTTTTCCGTAAACTGTCAAGTGTTATCGTTGAAAAGTGGAATATGGACGTATTTTAAATTAAGGAGTCAAGAAACTGCAAACTGCAACTTATGTAAAAAGGATTATTCACGCAAAGAGCGTACTAATACGGACTGATTTTACTTTTTCCCTGTTTTTTTAAGAAAATAATTAAAATCAGCATCAGCATCAGCATCCGCTGATGTCAATGATAAAAGATCAGCATCAGCATCAGCATCCGCTGATGTGAAAAAAATATGCATCAGCAACAACCCTGCTCCATACTAGTCAACACTAAAACTTTAGGTAAATATGCATCCGAGTATACGATCTCTACTTAGAACTCCAATAATAAATTGTATTGCTTTATCTGCTTATTGTTTTATTGATAATATGACAAACAATAACATGACAGGTTAGGAAGTATTTGAGTGTATGTGATGACAAGCATCTTTTGAAGTTCGAAATATGTTTTGTGAAATGCATTAATTAATAAAAGATGGTGGTGTCCGTGTCCGAACATAGTGTAACAGTTAGCATTCTCGTGAGTACGTACTTGTTGGCGACATGTTGCGGCGTGTGATGCTGCGGCTGGCTGGGCCCGTTGACGGTGAGCGGCGACGCCGCTGTTTCGCTCGCACTCGTGCTCGACCCGAGTAGCGGCACTGACGAACTCTTTGACGTCTGTCGAGGGAAATGCTATATTAGTGCACGAGTTAAATCTATTCTGGTTTCCACGCAAAAATATCTTGAAATTAATCTTATCGCTCCGTAAAAAATAACGAATAAAGGCGTGAAGGCGTATCATTGGGAAAATATAAAATTAAGAAATGATTGAAGATATTTCACCTTCCTTCAATTCAATTTTAGCCAACGCAAAAACATTAATGTTCAATTTTGACACAGTTAGAGTATATTATCGTTTAGAGAATTAAAATCTGGGCAGGAATAATGTAGATAGTAATTGTGTGGAGAAGTAAGAGGGTGGCCCAGCAGTGTGACTACATAGGCTAGTAGCAAAAGACACAATTGTTTGGTGAAAGGAGGGGCTGGTCATGAGGACAATTCAAATTATAGAACGACCGCTTTAATGAGACCTCCGTCTTGCCCCATCAAAGGCACATTAAGCGTCCACAAAGTCCTAAAAACATCCCACAGGTTATTTGCTTTAAAATAACCATAACCCACGTAGGTATTACGATACTAATTGAACCAATACGTGAACAACCTTCAGAATATTTACCTTCGTGAGGACTCATTAAAGCGGTCAGTCTATAGTTAATAAGTAGTTGAATCCTAGTACTCACGGGTGGTGGTTGCGTGGGCGCAGGTGGTAGATGCGTGGCTGTGTGCGCGGGTGTAGTCGACACCGGACCATTCTCCACTACTTCTGCAATAAAACACAACACATTAGCTTCCTCCGAACAAACACCGCCAACAAAACGTCAGTTTACATAAATACCTGAAATATTCTCAAATCGTGTATTTTTCAACGGCACACAAGTTTTTTTTACAATTTTATAAACACCCTAGGCAACCAGGCTGGAGATCCGATGTACAGTCAATCCGACGTGCCTACCGAACGTCAGATTGACCGCAGACTGGCTGCCTAGTTCATTATCTGCAGACAGAAATAAGGACACGTAAGTACTGTAATTGTAGAAGTGTCATCAGTGATGGAGGCTTATAGTTAAATGTGTTTTTACGTTTAACTATGGCAGTAAGTGTGAAGTTACCACAACCGGCGCATGAGTGGCAGTAGAGATGCGAAATAAGTCAAAATCATGTAAGACGATCAAACACGCTTCGTTGTGTAGGTACTTTCTGCCTATCACCATAAAAAATGGATGATTTCCGTAACGCAATTTCTAAGAGTATTGTGGGTACTGAAACGCATAACGCCTCATGATTGCTAGTTGTACATTCATCCGTATTAATGGACTTAAATAGGTGATGAAAATTTGTATAGAAATTCGTCATTGAAGATTATAAATCGTGGAATTTAGAAACTTAATTTTATAAATAAAAGTAATATCATGTTTTTTTTGCAAACTTATGTCATAGGGCTTCTTAAAAATTGTCGATGAGAAATCTCAACACAGCTTGTTCGAATATAATTTAGTTTCCTTTAACCATTCACTACCACACAAACCAACGTCACCTTATCACAGTAAAACCATGAAATACCGAACACTATAACATCATAAAACGTGTCCGATTATCGCTCACGCTTCACGTCTCGCTGTTTACAAACAAACGTCGCACGCACGCCCGCCCGCACGTGGCCCAGTCCGTGTGAGTGACTCAGTAGTACTACGGCTACGTTCAACGTAAGGGCACTATCAATACATTTCACGGTACTAAACGTATGTACAAGGATTCTCTGACGTATTTATTTGCTATTTACGTTACGTGCAGTCACGAGTACTAATTTGTAAACACTGAACAACTTTTTGTTTTTGGTTTGGGATTTTATTTTGTTAGTTCCTCGTTGGTCCTAATGGTCGCAAGCGCAGCTGCTGAGCATGACGTCCTGGGTTCGATTCTCAGGTCATGCAAAGTGTTATTGGGTTTTTCCATTGAATTTCTCAGTAGCAGACACGAAGTCTGGATTTGTGCCCGCTTGATGGCAATAGGCTCGCCCCCTATTACATGGGACTTAAAACAATCTGTGTGAGAATGGGCCTTTGCCGAGCAGTAGAACGGTAATAAGCTGGTATGTTATTGTTTATTTTAAGGGCTTCTATACACTTGCTATTTACGTTATTTGTAGGTACTAGTGTCTGTTTTACATCTAATTATGTATGTACATACATAAGTATATGTAAAACAACCACAGCTAAATAGAGTCGCGGTAAGGTAAATTGGTTGTTTACAAACAAATGTTTAGCATTCAGACAATTGGAGGTTTGCGTGACTCAGGTGAATAATGCGGTTTAATTTCGGGGTAACTCGCAAATGACTTCACTATCAAGAGATAATTTTGTGTTATAAAGGACTGGCGAACGAATGGTTGAGAGTTCGAATATCCAAGTTCGTTCAATCATTCTTAATGATAGATAGCTCCCCCAGCACTGTGCCAGTCTATCTAGGATTGGGTTCGTTCTGAAAGGTACGCATTCATAAGCCGGTAAGTGCAAGCCTTTACGTGAGCTGCACGTGCTCTTAATAAGTTTTATGATATCATCACAGCCTTAATTACACTACCTTGAAGAAAACAATTAATGATATATCATTACATTCAGTTCCTAGAACCCTGATCACTATAATCTGTCAAACCTCGCATTCTGTCGTTTTTTTTTTCTTTCTAAAAACGTAGTACCACTAAGAATTTCTCATGTTTTGTGGGTGCGTTTGCAAACATATTAAACTCACATACACAAACAGCCAGACCCGGAACAACTACCTGTTGGTCATACAAATATTTGTTCCGTGCGGGAGTCGAACCGTAACAGGCAGCGTAGCAGCTGATCGCTCAGCCACTGCGCCAACCGTGTCGTCAAACCGTCGTGATTGATTGAAAGCCATCCGCAACAGCCAATCAAATGACCCGACACGTAGTAGTAATCCAATATCCATAAATTCACAACCGAAATAATTGAATTGGCTTTGAGAAAGTTCGTTTCAGTCTAACATGAAGAATTGAATCTAGTTATTAACTACTCCAATTCAGGGCCCCATTTACCATAGATAACATGTAATTAATGCCTCTTTAAGTAGCCAACAGATTGAAAGCAAGTCTCATTAAAATTACGCTGTATAATACGTGTTATTCATACCAAAAGGCAACCGGTGCGGATCGATACACACTGACCTAGTTTGTATAATTTCTCTTTCACTTATAAAGCTTCAGGTGGCTTTAGAACTTCAGCGGTTATTAATTAAGTTCGTAACTTTCTTATAAGTTTATTTTGTTTAAGATTGTAATTTAAACCTGTTAATCGTATTTTTTAAATGAATTCAGTATTTAATTTAAGGTGATTCAATGAATTTTTCTCGATACAAAAAAAATGCAAAGTTGTATCTATTTAAATATGTATCTATTTTTTTATTTTTTTCGACATCACGGCGTAACGCTTAAGAGTTATTCAATGGAATTTACTTTAAAACATAGAGGATTATCATATCAAAGTTTACTCAAACTAGTTTTAAATTCAATTCATTTATTTTGTTAAAAAAGGAGTAAATTTGTTTTGGCACATACTTCCCTTTATTCCGAGCGCACGCACATTTTAGCCATCTCTACTTTTGCGTTTCGAAAGTAATTGCATCACTTTCGCTCACTTAGTAGATCAATCGAGCTGCTATTTATTTTCGAGGTAGCGCCTTAAAGCCTATAAATTTAGCTAGATGTCAACTTTGTCTTTGAGTCATCATTATCTGCCCAGTCTTTGACCAACAATGTTGGGGTCGGTTACAAGTCTTATCGGATCTAACTGAATACCAGAGTTTTGCATGGAGTGATTGCCAATTTCATCGCCCAGTCACTGGGTCAAACGATACCCTTGACAAGACTGGTTTTCGAGTAATGAGAGGAAAATAGAGACAATGACGCCATTACTTCCTCAAATTAGTTTTTATTTTCGTATGTACTAAGTATTGTAACCGGATCAAAACAAATTAAATGATTCAGATTAAAAAATGTCGTTCTTCTGACGCATCGGTCGAAAGAACATCTGTTTAGTGTAAACGACCCCTACAAATATAAATACGACGACATTGTAATAAATACGTTTATAAATATTTTGAAAGTAACAACATTTTTATGGTTATGCTGTAAATTTATATGCGTGGAACAAAATGTTTAACGAAGATGAATGACCGGATGTTTTTGTATAAAAAGTAATAAATAATATTATAGGAGTATGTAGCATGTTGGATAAAGATATTCAATAGGTACCAGTAGCGATGGGACAACTTTTGTAAGTGGTAAGCCTGAGTACATAGTTTTAACGTGATTATATTATTTGCCTATAGAATACTGACTGTGCCATCTTTCAAAGTAGGAATCCGGTAGGAATCGTGTTATATGGAACCTTCGCTACATTTAGGTATGGCTTTGTTTAAGAAAGGTATGTACCGTGGAGCTTGGCTCAAGCAAAGAGAGGCCTATACCCAGCAGTGGGTGAAGTCGGGCTGTGGATGATGATGATGTACAGACGTCTGCACATCAAGTTACTACAAGCTGTCAAATTTCTTTAATAGATTTTCAACTTTATCGCTGAAGCATTAGGTTCAAGGTTGATTGGGGAAAATTTTACAGTTTCGGGTAGTCTGTACCTAAAGATCGCAAGCTAGGGGCGGTAGTTTCATACAAGCCTAAAAGGTTGGATTACCCTCATAAGGGTTTCTCGACATTCTGCTCGCCTTATGGGCTTGCTGTATAGTTGGCCTATAGGCACGCCACTCTATGACTGGGCATACACAGTGGCGTGCTCAGGGGTCTAGGGGACATCTGGATGTATAAACGTGGACGAAAGCAAAATGATAATCATTTGGCTTGCCCCTATGAGAGGACAAGGCGTGAGTTTATGGCTGTATAGATCGCAATAAACCACGTTTTTAAGTTTCTTCATCTACCCTCATATAGAACATGACTTGAATTTAGATGATTTAACTTTATTATAGGGTAAACTGCATTTATGTTGCCAACTAGTGGCTACTAAACACTGATTTAAGCTTTCACGGTTTACAGCTAAACATATACTGTCACTTACGGGATGTCTTCCGTGATTGTTCATTATTTTGAGCTCCCAATATTTCGACGCTGTTGCAACCACCATGATCGCGGGTAGTCAACACGCGAGCTCAAAATAATGAACAATCACGGAAGATATCCCGTAAGTGACAGCATAAGTTTAGTGGCTACTAGCAATGAAAAATAATAAAACTAACCACAAAAAGTTTGAAGTGAATAAATACATAACATACCCACATAATTTATTATGTTAAAATCTTCACATCTACAGTAAATAATATTCTTATTAAATAAATAACGTACCATGTGTTAATATGTCCACTTTAACACCCATGTGAAAATAAAGCACTATTGTGGCAAACGAATAAAACAGTGAGCCAACAATGAACGGTAGATTTAGTACAACATGCCAATAGTAGATTACATCCACCATGCCAATCAGTTACTGGACAAAATTATTGTAACACCTTCAATTTTTACTTTACAAAATTCTCGAAAAGACAAATTGACGAAAAAAAACCGTTGATTTTGGGTTAGACACAGTAACACGCATAAACACAGACTGCAATGTCAAGTTTACGAAACGTAGTAGATTTGACATTACAACAGCTGTCAAAATCAAAACAACATTAGCCATTTGCAAAATTGAATTTGTTTTCATTTCTCATGGTCCTAGATTGGCATAAAACAATCTAAAGTGCTAATCTAGATGATTTAGATATAGCTTACAGCTTTTAGCATATCGTAGCAGCGTGGCCTTGCTTAGGTACCCTCACCTCGCAACAAAAACACGCATGTAGAATCGAACAATAGACGTTTCCCATAACCCAACAACACACCATAACAAAAAAATTATGTAACAGCCATTGAAGTTCACGGAAACCACACAAAACATCAAACTACGCAGTTCTCGACATACCCGCGTTACTTCACAACACCACCGAAACTCTTTTGTGAAAAACATGCACACACAACACTCGACAATAATATCTTTACCATCGTCCATATTTATCCTACATTCGCGCGGGAAACCATTGTTATTATGTTTTCTTAATTATTTCTAAAGTTAGGCACAGGTCTCGTCCGATGCAGCCTAGTGACTGAGCCGACGCTCTCGCCATGTCATCGCGCTGGCTTACCGCCAGTTTTTAGCAAATTTTACGAATATTGGCGGAATGCCAATGTGCGATTAATCGTTTTCGTAATGAGTGTGTCGGTCGCCGTGTTCCATTCATTCGCGTCGATAAACGTTCTGTTTATTTTGTAAACAATGGAAGCGTACGTTATCGCGTTTAGTTGTAATGATAACGTGTGTTTTTAATTATGCCTGGCTCGGTGTTTGTTTGTGTTGTTATCGTTGGTGGAGGAAGTTCGGTGGCGGTGCCTATAGTTGGGTTTCAATTGTTGATTCAGCCGGAATTTGCGGTTTCAGCAGCGAATGATAATTGATTTTAATGAGGGTATTGTCCGTGTTATTGTGCTGGGAAATATTGCGATTATTTAGGTATGTTAAATATATTCTGTTGAAGTTTGGAACCATATATTTGATTAACAGAAGACAGTAATGGGGCTATTTCTGTATTCCGGTTGCCAATCACACGAAATAATTATTTTGGCAAGCGTTATTGTCAGAATGTCAGTCAAATATGTCAGGGTACTTCCTTATTTCACTGAATTCATATTTTCTGCCAAATCCTTAAATAAACAAGTGAAAGTTCGCGAATGACGCACGAAATAACATGAATTGTTATATCTTCTCTTCAACGAAGCTAGGAGCAGTAGTACTAAGTTCTTGTTCCTTGTCAGGCCCTTAACTCAAACCTTTTATAATCAAGTCATATTGAAACTAGGCTCAGAATGAGCATTTCTTAAATTACACAAAACAGTCCCCAAAAACTTCCTCCTATTGTTTTATCTGGGTAGAAAAATGGCGGAACAAAACCCCCAGCAATACAACTGTATGCCTTTCCTACAATCACTAAGTAATCACGTTCATGTTATTCATACTTTATTCTAGAATCCATGCAAAATACCAACAAATGGCTACGGAAAATAATACCTTACTTCGTTTAAACTTGAGATCAATTTTTTCGAAATTTCAAAAGCGTTAATATCAATCATGTAAAACCTTGCTGCGTTATTTACTGAAAGATTGTTAGTACACGAAGAATTACATAAAATATTATCATCATAAATTATGCCAACGACTGTGTAAACTCAACAATACAATATTGACAACTATGCTGAGTTAATAATAGCACATGTTATAAAATGAAGTGTTAAATACATATGGAGTCACAGCTGTATGAATATTTAACTCACAAGTTGTAAATACATAAAACATCATGAAATGTGACAGCACATAACGTAGTCTGCCATAGAGAGTATAGAAGTCTATACATAAATAAGTATGAACTCACTGTTACCTGGTTTCTGAAAGGCTAAATAATTCAACTAACCATTCTACTTAAGTATACATAAAATAAGAGTTTTTCTCTAAAATAAAACCTATAAATGAAATTCTATAAATAATAGTGAAAACTGCATAAAAATCAGTAGTACTATTTCTAAAGTTTTTACTGGATTTTGGTACAGTTTACAAAACAATCGCGTTTTATGAAACAATTAGAGATAAAAACATAATATTCTAGTAACTGACATGAGGTATCACAGCTGATTTGCCCATTTAGGTGTTCAGAAACCAAGAGTTAGTATACAAACATTGGTAAACATTTTGAAGTCACTTACCGGTATTGTTACTGTTACTGTTGGTATTGGTGTTGGAGCTGGGCTGTCGCACGTGGTGGTGCGGCACGTGCGGCGCGTGTGGCACGTGCGGCACGTGCGGCACATGCGCGGCGTGCGGCGGGCTGGGCGCGGCCGGCTGCTTGCTAGGCGTGCTGGCGCCCGACGCGCCGCCCGTGTTGTTGCTTATACTGCACATACACGCACGCTCACTGCACTGAACTAGCACTCGCAGCACTACGCTAACTTCATGGTAGACACATCCCTTCTATCTCAATATCACTAGTAGACGACAAACAATGAATGCAGTCACAGACACAACTAAACCACTTGTTGCATCCGATTCATTCAAATATTTCAACAAATTTTGAAGTGTAAAAGTGAGTAAAACGTCCGAAATCAATACAAAACATGTTTTGTCAAACATCAGACGGATGAAAAGTGAAAACGCAACAAGCAGACAACCCTTCTAAACTGCCCTTGAAAGCGCTCGACACTTGTTGACGTTGAATACATTCACATGTTTACTAACACTGCACAAACTTTTCTATCCCCAAAAACACAGAAACTAGATCAAATATCAAAGACAACTGTTATCAGCAAGCAAAACGTGCGTACCCGATACTGCACAAGTGACTTACACTATCTTTTATAAATAGAATCACATAAAATCAATAACAGCATGTATAAATTATGAGTATGCACATCCTGTGCCGACAACTAATAGACTTTGAAACTTATTGCTTGCAACGCAGAGATCGGTATAGGATGCAACGCGCGTCTCGAATCCGTCTGCTAGATATTTCATTGAGATTTGAAGAGATGTCGCTAACTGCCCTTTACAATAAGCTTTTAAGGTTACAATGTTTGGCGGTAATTTTGTATTGGCGGAGTTAGAAATGCAACTTCTATGCACTTTTTGCTATAAAATACATTTAAATTATACTAAATAGTAATTACTGGTGTGATTTCGTGAACAGCTGTGCAAGCAATCGTGTTTTTAATCAATATATTTACATACAAACAAACACTACTGCACATTAAGTCACAAGTTCAGAAAACTGTAACTTTCTAAGCTTATTGCACCAAAATACCCAATTTCATAGTATAAATTATCTGGAAATTAAAGTAATTATTCTAAATGAGCTTGATCATGCGCGCAATTAAATGAGAACAAAAAAAAAACTTAGGAGCAAGTTTTTATTCCTTTGTGTTCTCATTTTTATGTGAATTTTTAACTACATATTCGAGTGTTGAGGACTATCTCAATGGAAGATATTAAAATGCATTACAATGAGTCACTGCTACAATAAAATAATACAATAGAATTAATTATAAAATTATTTTGGAGTTCATAAACTTTTATGACCGGTTTTAATGTATTTATCGCGAATGTTTTTTTTTGTGAAAATAATGTCTTTCATGATAGTTATGAGTTTTTTAACAGGTTGATCTTATATGTAAAAATCTCTTGTCACGGTGTTTGTGGTCGAACTCCTCCGAAACGGGTCGACCGATTTTTATGGATTTTTTTATAGAATATTATTTTTGGTGGGTATGCGAATAGGTCGTAAAGTATATTTCACACCGTTAATTTCACGCGGACGAAGATCGCGGGGCACAGCTATTAATAATATATTTTCGCCGCCATGCTACGCTGAGTATTTTCCTACCAAACAGCTGGGTCAACAAATTGAAATATTCAATGTCTTGATTTGTGTGTACATAGAAGGAAATCAAGACAATGAATATATTTTAGCGGTGAATCCACTTAAGAATTTCAAGCTGTTCTCTGTAAAAAGTCGTCTACGACCATGTAAATAACGCAACTATCCCGTAGTTGCGTTATTTACAGTGTGTTACGCAATAAAGGTGCTGATTACGGTATATTGCTATAGTTCACTCATACAGAGTGCTATATAAGGTTTGTTTTGTTTACCCTAAACGTCTTAAGGGGTCATTGTATGCGATTTTATAGGTCCCTATGATGATAATGATGAGTACAGCGACCTCTTAGGAGGGATCTATCACAATTTACGACCTCCAAAGCAACATCCCTACTTTTGCAGTTCAATTAATCTTCCATAGAAATAATCCTCAAACAATGTGGGTTGTAAATTACATAAAGGTGGTAATAAATACACTTGTGTCAGTGGACTGACCTATTGGTGGATGCTGCGGAGTTATTGAGCAAGGAACTAACGTTACACGTGCTGTTACTGACCGCGCCCGCGTTCACCGCGCGCAGCGGCAGTGGCTTTACCGGCTGCAAATATCAACACAACATCACTTTACCATTTGTGTCAACAAGATTGGTTTTGGGTTCGTTCAGGGAGGAGGCGAGGAGGAACAAGGAGAACCTGCTCCGGTGGGACTTTATAGAAGATTCTAGCATGTGGTGCTGTTCCACAGACAAAGGGACCCTTGGTATGGTGTCCTGCGTGCCCTGGGGGTTACCATGACGTCTCAAGGCAGGAGTAATCCCAGTGTGGGACAGAGCCAGAGCTGTACAGCACGCGTAGCATGACCACCGTAAAAACGGGAATCGATAAAATGACAGATTGTGTCGACAAAATGACAGATTTCTTTTCACAATCTGTCATTTTGTCGATTCTTCCGTCAAAGAAACCCGTTTCTACGGTGGTCATGCTACGCGTGCAGGTCGTCTAACGCCATCTCTTTCCCACACTGGAATTACTCCTGCTTTAAGACGTCATGGTGGGCCACCTGGTGTCTGCACGCTAAAGGAATTTATGGACTAGCTCATATGGTAGCTAAGTTTTGGGCTGTCTCATTATAGATTGCCATTGACACGCTAAGAAAATTTGTGCGAGAAATTCACGGTTAATTCGTGATGTAAAGAGGTTTGGATAAACTTGAATGGACCACATGGTTGAAAAATATGCTCAACTGTGCCCGTTTTTGCCACAAAAGTTTTTTTCTTATTGGACTTTTAATAAATGTGGGTACTAAATTAATAAAAAATATCGCAGCACTTACCAAGTTCGTATGAATCGTCGGTGAAAAAGACAGATCGCACACCTAGAACAAAAAGGGCGTAAATGTGAGCACACCATCTTTACAGAAGGGTAACAGTAATTTATAACAATAATATATCGGCATGCGGCTCTTTTGTAAAATTGGTGTTATTTAGATACGCCCGTGTTGTTCTAGATAATGATAGTAGAACATTATATTCGTTAATAAGGTAACTTGATCACTTGGCCAATTATTTTCTACTTGGGACCGACTTTTCAATCGTCAGGTGCAGTTCTTTTTGTAGAAAATATGTCAATCTGCCGTATTTTTTTGATAAAAAATTTGCTCACTATTGAAATTTTCATGTTTTTGAAAGATCTTATTGGTATACTTTTTATGGGACACCGGGACTTCTTACTGGAATATTGGAGACTTGCCATAGCATGGCGTATCTTACGGGAAATTTTATAATCATTAGATAATAACAAGCTCTATTTTTAGGAATACTTCATCGAAAAAAAAAGTAGCCTTATAGATAAATAAGACACATCGAAGTTTACACGAAAAACCATTCAGTTTTACATGTAAACTTGACGAGAAACTAATGTAACGAATCCACGATATTTTCGAAAAGATTCGACACACGATAACACTAAGTACTAAGATTCGATTGACGAAAATTAGTTCGGAACCCAAAACTAATCGTAAAAAGCAATTAATTTGGAAAATCCACATCAAAACTCCACGTAGCAGTACATTGGAAAGATAATGATTATAATAAATATATGTGTAATGGTATGACATGCTTGTGTGTGTGACTACTCACTTTGGTTAGGATCTCTTCTTTTTTCTTTTTTTCGACGTCTATGGAGTCTGTTGAATGGTTGTGTACCTCTAACGTTGGTGATGTTACTGGACTTGTACCTGGTAAAGAGAAAAAGTTTTTTTTTTAATAAACCATAGATTAATAGACTTTATGATAGAGAAGATACAGGTAGCATGATTATCTGGAGTTTTTTTTTTATAGCGATTAAGCTCGGAACTATATTTTCTATCACCAAAATTTATATTTGTCATCAAGTTGTATCACCTAATAAATAGATCTATCGCCACGAAATATTTTCGTTCTCAGATAAACAAAAATTGTTCCCAGGTATGAATTATCAAATTAATGTTAATATATGTGTAAAATAAGAGATCGATAACCAATAAAATTATATTGCATTACATGAATATAAACTTCGTTCTTATAATAACAGTTTTGTTACTTAAATAATAGCTCTGTGCTCAGAATGGTAGATCTGTCACCAAATAAATCGATTATCGATCCCAAAGCTGCAGGGTTTGTTTGTTTGTTTGTTTGTTTGAACGCGCTAATCTCTGGAACTACTGGTCCGATTTGAATGATTCTTTCAGTGTTGGGTTAGGTTAGGTTAGGTTAGTTAATTAATGTTTAATGCAATTTTCTAGTAACATAATATGATTTATTGGTGATCTCTTTAAATTAGTTTGCTTAAATACTTATTAGGACACACCTATTATAATACATACAAAAACATTTATTTGGTACTAGACCTTATATCTCAGGATTTTAGGTGATTTATTGTGGAACTGATTTTGCATTGTTTGGTGACTACATTTTGGTGACAGATCTACTATTTTGAGGACAAACCCTATTATTTAAGAAACACAAAACTAATTAAATTGGTGATAGCTTAAATGATACCCATTAAGCTCTATGCCACACTTGCCATAGAGCTTAATCGCAATAATCGCGAATCTCACTAGATTCGCGTCAAAAAGTACCGTTGCTTAGGTTGCATGACCTCTTTCACGACTGCCAACACAATAAAACGACACGCGTCTTTAGTTCAGCTACAATCGCATGTGATATCACACTGCAACCAATCCTTCATACAATGTTATGCGAATAACCTTAATCTAGAAAAAAATTCGTTCCATTCCATTTAACTTGATGTATGTAAAGAATTCTACACAAATGCGTTAAGTCTTGTGAATTCGCTTGTCATGGTTTTTTCATTAAAATGACGAAGCATTTTGACAGGCTACGTTTTGTTAGGGGTTCGGCTTTGTCACGTACGAGCGCACACCCACAGGATGTTAGAATACGGAGTGTTCGGCCATAATGGAAATATTTGTATAGAAAATAGGTATCTAGTATTTGTTTAAAAAAAAGTAATTGTTGAGTGTTTATCAATACTGAAGCCAACCATACATAGGAACTGGCTACCCAGCGCCAGTTAAAGATACATGAAATAGCATTATGACTGCTTTAAAAGAAAAAGGACTGGTCACTCCAGCTGATCTCAAGCATGTATAGCATTTAGTCTATAATGCTCTCCCTGCTGGGATACAAGCTGCCACCTGCGGGCCCAGTGCGAACTGGTGGCTAACACCACGTCTCTGAATCTTTGGTTATAGGTCATGCGGTTTTTCTTCACCGTTTTGAGGGCAGTGGTGATGAAATAGTTCACACAAAGACACAATCTCTTGGCTAATCTGGTCATGCATTAACTTGTACATAAATAAAGAGGTTGCATACATACCTGAGAGCATACTAGTAGGAGATCCCGCGGAGTCATTACTGTTGTTGCTGTCGGTGGTCGCAGAGGAGGGCAGGCCGACGCCGCTGAGCTCGATGTCGTCGAGCCCTCGGATGTCGTCGTAGATGTACTCGTTCTCCTCGAAGCCAGGGTCTTGCGACGAGTCGATGTAGTACTCCACGTCTTCTTTTATCCTTTTTATCTGCAATGTAAGGTACACCTGCTTAGACTTGAGAAAGATTGGTCATTAAATTTTGGTTTTTGGTACACATAAATATACAAGTAAATACAGTAATATAAGAACAAAGGAAAGACAGGGGATTTTATAACGTCTCACTGTGCGTTCGCACTGGCGAAATATTCACATGCATACTTGTCTGATTAGATACAAAAATCAACTAAGAAAAGAGATTTCAACAAGTTTATGTGAATACTTTGCCAGTGCCGACACACAGTCAGCAATAGTTTGGGGACTGTGAATTTTATCTGGGGCTTTCAATCATCAACATCAAATACATTAATGTTTCAGTCTGGTTTCAACTGAATTACAATTTTTAGTCCATGTCTTTAGAATAGCCATAGATCTGTGTCAAGCATACTGAAAAAGGCATTGGGTAGTTCGAGTACCCATAGTGATTGACTTTAGATCTGTGATGAGAATACTGAGTAGGCATTAGGTAGTCCGAGTACCTATAGTGTAAACTAGATCTGGCGTAGACATTGGGTAGTCTTCCTAGAGTGGATAGAAATAATTCCATACTGAAATGGATGCAAGCCAAACTTCGGCGTATTGATACATTCACCAAATAATTACTTAAAGATACGTCATTATAACTGATCTGCCTCAACACATTTACTGACCTAGATCGACTGGTCTGACTCAGGCATTAATAGAACATACACAGAATTGGTTTACGATTACTCGATCGTATTGTTATGAACGTAGATACAGAAGCGATCTGTTATCTGATCAGCGCGTGCGCTTCTCGTTTTGCATGAAGACTGCTTCCACAAGCAAGTTTGGTGTTATATTCACGGCTTTATTTACTGTGGCGTATAAGCAGCAAATGTGTGATTGAACACAGTAAAGCAACCACAAATTCATTTAAGTGGTAAATAAAGACAGTATAGTTTTAGCTGAAAAATAAACTTAGAATAAAAAGTATAACAAGAAGTTTTTAGTACCAACCTGTTCAACTTCGACGGACATGTTGTCAAGCATTCTGAGCAGCGTCTCTAGCTTCTTTATATGGAACCTGTGCTTCTCCAGCTTGCATTTAAGATCCTCCATCCGGTCCTGTTTCTCTTTGTCCAATCTTTTCTTCTTACCCACTAGCAGTGACTCTATTTCAGACTCAAATTGATCAACCTGGAATGGAGAGAGTCAACATTAGTATAATGAAGAGTTACGCATAGCTTTCATCTACTGGGTACATACAGGGACAGTTATATAATCTAAGGGTGCCTTTGCATACAATCACTAAGGTCGAGGTCTATAATTGTTACTTAGCCCGCAAAGTACGTGCTAAGAGTTTGTCCTGTTACCGTCGCAGAGCTGTCTAACTATAAATCTAAAGGCGGGAACTTGTCTAACGCCCAGTTTCTGATTTGATTTGAAAAGTGTGTAAAATCAATACTAATATAATCAATAGTATAATGAGCTACTTCAAGTCTAGCAAAATTTTACATCAAGTAAGTCTAAACTTCATTTACTCAATTCAGAAATCGGCCATAGGTCAAAGCACATGCTAAATAATGTCTACACCTCCCGGTCTAAGATTAATTTAGCAGATCAATGAAGATCGACGGTGTTCTTGTAAGCAACAGAACTATCATCCCAGATTATTATATTCAATGACGGTGGGGTTAGCTCTCGAAGGAGTTTCGGCTATTAATAATACTGTGGGAAGCATTTGTAGCCTCTTTTACTGTCAGTTTCCACAAGAGGTTGTAGTCTACCTATATTAAAATAAATTGTATTTTGATTCAAAGCATTTATCTACCAGTGTTATATGACGAAATGTGTGTCGTGTATGCGTTATATCATGCTGATTGAAAACCATGTCTGCGAAGCATGGTGATTATGGCAATACCAATCGTAACGTCGCAGTTCAACACCACATGGAGCCTACACTAAGTTTCCCTGGATTTGTCCAATGGGCAAACGTTAACGGTAACTGACACATAAGCCGGAGTAAGGGTGTCTTCGCATCCGACGTGGGTCCGACGGAGGCCATCGTCGAACGTATACGCGGCGTAAGCCCCGCAAAAACGCGACGCAAGCGCTTCGTCAACACGACGTATTTCCGATTCAATAACGTCTACGTGACGCTAGCGCTGCGTATGCGTTTACACAGAGACTACGTGGCGTCAACGCGACGACCACGCCTAGACAAACGTTTCGTGTGAAGACACTCTGAGGATCCTCCGGCAGGATTTAATTCTATCTACACACCAGTGCAGTTGGCGGCGCGTTGCGAAACCGTCGCGAGGCGCGCGCACCGTTGGCACCGCGAGTCTTGCCCAGCCCGGCGGCATACGACCGAGTTACCGGGAAGCCGCCGGAACCGAACCATTGCGGCACGAAGTGTTGCACCGATAAACAGATTTCTCATGAGGTTTAGTTTTATTCTGTTATAACCGTGAAAATCTGTCTATAACGGAATCTTAATTTTGTGGAGGACGGACGATGATGGCAAAAGGCGGTGGAAATCATAGAAATACTAGCAACTTAAAGTGTTTGTGAACATTACTAATGAGAATATTCACAATGCCACTAGCAAAGCGACAGCCCCTATGTCTAAACGGAGTGGCAAACAAATGAAGTGTGCGCATATTAGTAGGAAGAATAAAACTAAGTCGGAAGCACGTGACGAACAAAATACTAGAGAAGGATAGCTTAAATATGGCGTGACAACATTCGCCTAATTCGAAGAAAGTATCGATACCACAGTTGTATTCATACTCTTGTTAGAATATGATATTTATTAACGATACTCGTGTAAGTATCGATACTTTATTCGATACTCTACAATGTTTATTTACAACTCATTATGGATTATTACATTCTATTCACTACTAAAATACTGTACCTACTATTTGTTTAGAAATACACAAAATTTCTTGTTAAGCAAGCCTTATAGATGTTTTTCTATCAATACTTTTAGTTTGATGTCAGTACTGACAATTTTATAGTTCTAATACCAGTCTCAATCTGTCAAGAAGTACCCTAAATTACCTACATTTTGGAATTGATTGTCGCTGAGATGAGATTAGGACGTAAACGTTTATCAAGTACAAGATTTAGCCTTCAGAGCAAAGTATACTAGAATATCGTAAACAATTTTGGTGCAGAATAAATTATACACTACCTACCTATAGTTTTCTGATGATGATACTGATGATGGTCTGATGGTTACAGATAATACTCCTACCCTACATGCGCAGCTCGAATCCCACCAGTTCCCCGCACAAACCACTGCATTTGTTCACAGCTCCGTGTATCTGAGGTACTTACTTGTAAATTAAGTGCGTCGATGGAGGAGACGAGCCACGAGGACATCTCCTCTCGCTCTTTCTGCGCGGGGTCCAGTTTTTGCGCCGCACCCAGACCCTCCTTGGAATACGCCTTCGTTTTCGTCTCCCGTTCCACTACTTTAAACCTTTCCATTTGCTGAAAATAGAAGGGCAATCCGTTTAAAACAACTGTAGGTTTTTCAACACTAAAATGTATCGAAGAGAAAATAAGTCTTATAGCTCGTGTGTGTATCTAATATTAATTGATTTTACAAAAAAAAGTTTTTAAATAATTTAAAAAACTATGTTCAAAAATAAGTATTAGATGCTTGTGAACTCAATAATGGAAGTTAATTATGATCAAAGTTTTTGGTTAAAATGAAGTTTTCAATAATGTATAGTAAGGTATGTAAGAGAAGTGATTGGTGAAACTGATTAATTATTGTTGGTTTAAAGTGTTTAAAATCTTGACTATCATCGATTTTTAGTATCACCTTCTTGATTAAGTTAATTTATTTAGGTGACTCTTCACAGGAAACCTAGCTGAATGTACTTTTGTAATAGAAGGGCTGACCACACAAGTTTCACCAGCTACAGCCACAGGAATTACTAACCAGTATTTTAACATTTTGGGGGGCAAAATGATCAAATATTGGAGCAGTTCGCTCGTGGCTGTGCCCAGAGGCCCATGTGCTGCGAGCTGAGTACCTACAGTTCTGACAGGGTATCCACTGCTTAGGAGAGAAACTGAACGCTGATATTCAATGCGTTATTTTATGCCAATTGTATTTTCTCCCACCAAAATTCGAATTTGTTTGAATTTTTGCAGCAAATTGTATCGTTCCACTATCCCAGGGTGTTTTTGATTTTTCAACTTTCCTGATAGTGGACACCCTGCTGGTATCTTTCACCCTAGCTTATGGCAGCCTATTTTTTTCTGATGGCTTACCATATGGGTTGGCAACATCCCTAGGAAGCGCGGTCTCGAAGCTCGTCTACTCGCGCCGGCGGCGGCCTGCCCAACAGGCTTCAAGTGCGTACGCACGTGATACGCCGCCGACCGCTATTAAGATTATAGCGATTTTTTTTAAGCTAACTTTTAACTTGACTAACTATTTAATTAAAACAAGTATAACAACTTAATGCGGTGTATAATGTTCTGCTTAGGACATAAGCAGAGAAGTAAAACTGAATACATCGATTGGAAAGTTGCGGCAATTATTTCCATGCTTACACACACAAGAAATAAAAAGAAAAAAAACTTAAAAAAGGAAGAAAAAAAATGAGAACAAATCCTGGCTTGTAAGAAAAAGTAGTTTATTGTCATAAATGGCGGGAAAATTGGTTTTATTCAAACTTAACCTTTCGAATCACAAAAGTGATATTAATAGACTTGTTTTCAACATCGTACTCTTTACCTTTGGCAGTTTAAGTTTTTGTTTTATTTGTTTATTAAATAAAGATCAAAACAGTATCTTTAGTCATTTATTTTTCCTTACACTGGGAAAATCCAGGCTAATAATAATTGAATACTTAGTGACCAAGATACTTACTGTGTTACAGAAAACCATATAAATAATTCAGTCAAATGAATTCGTGACATTTTAAAGCTTCAGCCATAATATTGGGGACAACAAAAAAACACGTAAACAGTATTAAAGTGGTATTGCATTCGTGTCCGAATGTTGACGCTGAATTTAAATCAGTTTTATCTGTGTCACACATGTATCTAATGCATGGGAGATTGTTTACAGGATACCGTATTGATTGGGATCATGATGCCGCATAAATTTAGACTTTAGCAAGGCTTTTGAAGAACTAAGGCTTTATTTTGAATAGCGGTGTGTACAGCAAAGAAAAATAAAGAAAGTAAACGTAAAAAAAAAGATGTTTATGTAGTTTTTTTTTATTTTCGAAATGTTATCAAGCGACGTACACAAATGTACCAATATTCTTTTTATTCATTTAGAAGATCGTATGAGTAAAAACTAGAAATATCTGATCACCAAAACTAAGGACAGACACAAAAACACAAGTAAAGCTTCAGTGCGACAGCCACAAACTACTACTTGGGGGCGACAAGCAAACTAACTTATAAAACGTAATTATAAATGAACTTGATATAACTTTAAACCTCTATGGACGCATTTTGAAAGCGTTGCTTTGCTTATTTCTTAGCTCGTATTACGAAATGCAAGCTATCTCGCTGATAAGGGATTGTGTCACTGATTGGAAGACAGATCACTTGGCTCGTAATATTATGAAACTTGGGGGTGTGTCTATAATCACATTATTTAATGTTGAAATCCTATTGGATAATTTCTGATTAAAAATATCGAAAGTTGGTTGTTTATTTAATTCATTAAAAATGACAATTCTTTATTGATTTAGTATGTTTATTTATTATTTTAAGTGAGCACACGTATTTGGTTGAGTTATCTGTATTAAATATGATTCTGATCAGAATTTTAATCCATTTTGCAGAGACTATATTGCAAAGATCTATCACAGAATATTGTATATTAGTATAGTGAGAGTATGTTGTACTTAGAAACTATTCGTTGCGATTTTAGATTCAGTTGCTGGGTCATTCTAATTGATAAGACTGACAAAAAATAAAAGAATATGCATACAAACAAAGACGGAATCAATTGGCATTATTGGAAAAAAGTTGTTGAAGGAATTTGTTCAATAAACTTTAGATGATTCTGATTGAAGTTAAACTGTTTTTAATAATACATCTGTGTGTACCATAGAAAGCATACACACAGACTTTTTTTTTTATGAATGATTACTTTTTTGTGAAGAGTCAGCGGCGCTGACTTTTAGTGTAAAGAAAAACACTACCAAATAGCAACAAAGAGAAAGTTTGCAGGTAGAGTACAACCCAAAATAATTGGATGAAGGGAGACTAGTAGAAAGTTTTCAAAACATGTAAAGTTGACGGTGGCTCACAAAACGGGGTTGAAAAATAATATCATTCATTTGAGCCAACCTTCATTGATTCAAACTACATGCTATTCGAATTTCACAGAGCTTCTGCCACATTCATGAAGAGTTACTGGAGATTTCCTAATATTTTAAGGTTAGGATCGTAGTCATGCCTGTCAAAAATCTGGGACAGTTGAACTGTTCAGATGCATACAGGGTTTTGGTTTTGACATGAAGCAAATGGTCGAATATCCAACTGGCCTAGTTTCATTTTGAGGATTGATCTATTCATGTGCCAGTTAGCCGTAGTGGGACTGTCTGTTCCGAAAACACTTTCTGCGTGACAGTTCTATCAATTTCATTCATACTTCACCACTCTATTGTAAGTTTTAAATGATTTCAACGTAAGGGGTTGCCACATATTAGTGGAAGTAACTTAATACTGAGTAGTGTAGTTTTAGAAAACTTTATTAGTTCATGTGTGTAGATGTTTTTGCCATGTTCCTGTACTTAACTGTTTTAAAAATTGAGTTATATTTCAACACTCAGGTGGGTTAGATTGAGAGAAGATATAGAGCTCCTACATAATATAATAAAAGTGAGTGGTAGGAAGAAATTAAAGAAGGGTTATTAGGGTAAAAGGAGGGTTTATTAGGGTCTGAACAGCATCTGGTTTTGAAGACATTCTAAAAAATCCATATTTTTTTCCAGTTTTATACAAGCAGTGTGTGAGCATCCTAATATGCTAAAAAGAAAAATAGTTTATCCCTATTTTTACTCCTCTTACTTGTGTATACCTATTTATCTGATTGAAGAGCCATGCCAGTTTTGACGTGTTTATTACCAACAAAAAACAATCAATTGTGTAAAAATTAAAATGTGAAAGTAAAATAAATAAAAAATGTTCATGCTAGGTTCCTGACAGGGCACATAGAGGGTAGACAGTACATAAAAGAGCACATTTAAAAACAATTGGGTGTTGATGCAGTCGTGGTTAAAGCGTCGGGTAGCCTGTAAAGTTCAAATTATCTGTTTTTTTTTGCAATTCGCAGATAAGTATTATAGAAATATATATTTACAGAATTATAACAAGTATTGTCAACACAATTTTTTTAGTGTAAGCCTCAAATATCAATTAAATAGTAAATTTTTTGTGTTATGAACTAAATGAGGTTTATTGATAAGTAGAACGCCTATTATTCTGTAAATAAATATTTTTTAAGATCACAAATCATCAATAGACAATGGAATACAAATGTAAGAAACCATGAATTTCACGGGCTACCTGTTCGCTTCCACCTTATAATAACCTAATAAGAAAATTTGACAAAAGTTTTAATAGTTTCAAGAAAAATTGGATCTTTAATAACAAATATTTGGTATGTAGCAACAAACTTTACTTGATACAACTATTTGACATTGATTTGAATGTCAATAAGAATTGATAACAGAAAGTTCATCTATAATAGGCACAAACTTGTATTCAAATGTTGGTAGAAGACCGCTAATAATGTATGTTATATCAACAATCTTATACTAAGTAATAAAAGGGATATCAACTCACTGTTTCTATTAGTTTCCTATATTCTAAAAGTGTACTCTTATCCTTAATCTCCCCGGAGGCGATCCACGACTTGATCTGATCCCGTAGCCTCTGAAGCTTCTTGATCTCCTTCTTGAGGTCCGCCTCATACTTCTCCTTTTGGTTACTGTTCGTCGCATTGTGTACCTTCTGCCAGATGTCATCGAACGTCTCCACGCCCTCCGTTACCTTTTTTAAACACCTGTCTATTTCACCTGCAAACCACATTATTGCATTAATGCAAAAAACCTGTTTCACTGAGGGTATCACTTAAAAACAATTCTCTGCTTCGCGATTGTGTTATTAGTACAGAGGGTAGGCCTGATAACGATCGACTGGCTGTCGATGTTGATAGTTCATAACAATAAAATCGTGTCCGTAGTACTATAATCGTAAGAAACGCGGCAGTTTGTCAAGTTTTACCGACCACCTGTACGCATTGCGATCTGTACTCGTGTAACTAACACACGTTTCACATATTCTGCTCGCCACCACTGGCTCCAGTACGCCAGAGGTCTCATCAATTGACAATAATGCTCTAGAACACGTACCTACATCGGTTGGGGTCAATCAATCTCTAACCTGATAACATAACAAATTACCTTGTAATTTCCTTGTCGCAGCCATAGCTATTTACACATATGGACGAACGTTCCGTACATATCCTAAACATACAAACTATTTACAAGAAAATGCACAAAAATTATTGATAAACAGACAAACTACACATCTGAAGCTTTGTTCGATTCCAAGATGGCTACCGTACACCGCTCGAAGTATAGTGTCTGAACGCATCCAGGCTAACCACCACAGTGAAATCTTGCCCCGCGCCTGGAATGGTAATTAGCACGGAGCTTTCATAAATAATTATGAATTATAAGTTGTCACAAATAACAACAAACTTCAAATTTTCCACAAAATGATTTTAGGTACGTCGCGTAGACCATCAAGAGCGCAGGCGCAAAATAATAGAGCAAGGCATAGACAAAATAGCAGGTAATGAAAATAATAGGGCATTTGATTTTGTTATTTTATTGTTTTATCTCATGTTTTGCATTATTCAAAATAAGCTCTTCATAACTCGAAATACCTCATTAATAGTAATTTATAAAGCTGACTTTTTTTTTAAATGCCTCTACTAACTTCTGTAAATGAAATCAGTAACTCTATATTTATGGTACGTTTTTATTCATTTCCAAAAGATGGCAGCACTATATTTAGTATTTCTATTCACCACTAGATGGCGTTAATTTAAAGAACAATAATAACGCTACGTGTGCACGATTCAGGGGTCAATTACTCTTTGTATTAGCACCCCCTACCATTGTAATTATGTCAATGGAGAATGTAGGTTCCTCGTAAATATTATAATAGAAACCAACGAATAGGTAATCATCATTAGGTAGGGATTAATTTTACCTGCGCACCTACCAGAAGTAGTAGCTTTTATCGAGGTTGGTCGCCCATCAATGAATACGACGGTTACTTGACGAGACAGTAATCTTTATGGTGAGACTTAACTCTGTATCAAAGAACATAATTTAAAATGCGGCATCGTAACAATAACTTTGAAGAGCTTCAAACAACGTGCCGTTAGTTAATGTGCCGTTAACGTTATATTGTAGCTTTGATAGCCCCTTTAACGGCACAAGGCATCGTAAATTACGATGGTTTTGTATTCGTTTGTTCCCGCTGACCGGTTTACAATCTGAAAATTTCATGAATGACATCACACGACTGAAGATAGAAGATAAAATCGAGTAAAAACAGCTACTGGTCATTTTTATACTGCCATTAACTGAATACGTACTTGTTTAACTGTAGAACAATAATAATAATGGACTAAATCAGACACTACTCGTAAATCACATTTTTTTCTACCAAGAATTACCTGGGTAAACCGAATGAGAGGGTCATGTGATTAAGTGAGTGGGTAATGTGGCTGTAAAAGAGGGAAATAGTATTCTCCACCTGCCTGGGCAAAATAAGGTCTACAGTGCATTATTTTTGCTACGGCGTAGCTGCTACGTAGCTACCAGTCTACCGCGGTAGCTACGAAAGCTCATTTTGCTTTTTAATTCTTTTTTTTTTCAATGAGTTTTTGTTTATGGAGACTTTCTTTTTTCTTCCTAATGTCTGTGATGATTCTGACGTTTCAATGATTCGACGTTAGTAGAAGGAATCAGTAGGTTTCCAATAATAACCTGGATGATGGATCTCATCATAGAGAATAGTCTTTGGATCTCATGCAGTTTGGTTCTTGTACTTACGTATTTCATCGTACTTCGCCCATGGACACATACTTGCTGTCACAATCTCCAAGTTTGATGTCTATAAGTTGTTTGTGGAATCAGATTGTTAGTTCTACTACGATGGCAAGTCTTACACCCTAATAAGACGTCAGCTAAGATATTATTACATAGTTGTACATGTATCTACACGCCTTTAGGTATATTCTTCATAGACTGTTATACTTGGGGAGTTGAGTCCACTGACGTTACGTTTAAGTAGGGAAAACATCGTAACAGGAAACCACTTTTCATTATTACTATTACAATTATTAAATCGAGACTGCCTCTTTGGTCTAGTGAAAGTGGTTTCGATTCCCAGGATGGGGAAATTGTAGTTGGGTTTTTCCATCAGGATTCTCAATAAAAATAAATAACAGCCACGGAGTCTGGATTTGGGCCCGGTTGGTGGCAATAGGCTTGCCCCCTATTACTTGGGACTTAAACATAACTTGCGAAATGTGGGTGTACTATTAGGTACACCTCTGCCAATCACTTTGGGGATTACAGGCGTGATGTTATGTTATGTATTAAATCGAGACGTATTTTTATCAAAATTAGAACGTTTAACAGTTTTCTTTCACGCGAGAGCTATAAAATGTGTTAAAGTAGCTACTAAACTTTATAGGAAAACACTCGTTTGTTTCAATAAAGGTCGGTGTTATGACCAGCAATCTGTTCATAGATCAAGTGAAGCTATTTTTAACCGACTTCTAAAAGAGGAAGATATGTAGGTATTCCGCGCATATAATGATTTATCCGTCATTACTGGGCTGATTTACGTGATTCTCTTTTCATTTAGTTAGAGGAAGTCCATTTGAATGTTGATCTTTGCTTGCGTAGTTTAGCGTTTTATGATAATAGCTTCTTTGATACGGAGGTACCTACTTTTTCTTCTTCGTTTATGTTGATGATCGCTTAGTAACTTCTAGTTCCAAGAGGCTTTTATTTTTATAATTTTTAAAAACTGTAAAAGGCTACTTTGAGGAAATCCTTATCACTAAATGTTTTTCAGTTTCGGTATTTAATTTTGATTTCGCAAAAAACTAGATTCAGACTTTAATACCGATTAAGTAGAAGACCTATTCCATTTTCATTCGGTGAGCTCATCAATAAATGTAAATCACCTATTTCTATGTGACCTACGTTTTACCTAATTTATGACTTTTCCAGAAAGACTTTTATGTATTTACCGGTAAGCGTGCATGGTACCGCCCGTAATGTTCTAATTTATTATGATTACTTATTTTTATGGCTATGTTGGCCAAGAAATAGTTACTGTGGCAGGTGACTAAAGCGACGTAATTAACTCAGCTTCTAAATATATTGTTGCCTTCTTGACAATGTTACCATTTGTAAGAAGGTTATTTCTCTAAAAAAATGTGACACTAATCTGGATACCTAAGCTACTTACGATTCTATCGACACGCCAGTAGGTATTTTGATTAGGACTACGGGTAGTTCTAACAGAGACATAATGTATCTTCAAGCTTGAATTTGCTGAAGAGGTTGGTAGAGGCCAAAGGTACACCCCCGGGACGAGGTCCGAGGCGGGCCAAAAAGTCGCTTTAGATCCTGCTGCCCCCCGACGCAAGTGTGCGGGCGAACAGCATGGTGATTTTAGTCAGTACGAGTCTGACAGACCCCTCCACTCTCCACAGAGCGGAGGACAGCGATTCAGATTTCCACATCGAGAAAAAAAAAGGCCAACGGTACACCGTCATATCGCCAGTTATGTTCTCGGAAGTAATGGGCGAACCTTTTGCCTTTATTTATACCCTCATTAGTACTAGTTATCAGACATTAATCTCCGACAGTCTAGGTACATTTCAATCATAAAATATCCGAGAAATTTCACATCTAGGATGGTCTGGCATTCAGCCACTATTTATGTTATACATCATTTCAGTTACGTTATCAAGGTAACTGAAATGATGTGATCTTGCTCTTCGTTGTATTTACAATACAGTAGCTAGTAATGTAACGCATCGAAGAGAAAACCTTCAAAATAGGTGAATCATGAAATATGTATGACGAGCTATTTTATAGAATCGATGACCGTTGGGGTAGACGTGTTATTTTGCGGATACACTGAATTGGCAAGCGTAGGGTAGGATACACGGTACCAACATGAGTATTACATCAGTTACATTTTATACAAGTCAGCGCTCTCATCGCTTTAGCAGAGACATCATACCTACCTATGGCGTAGGTGATCTATGATTTTCGCAACTTTAACGCGCTCTTCCGAAGGCCACCACACTCGCAAACACGACTGCAGGTTTCTATGAAACTCTATGAAAATTGAAACAGACGGCAATGTCGCCATCTATGGAGTCTTCCGAAGAGCACCTTTATGGCGGTGTAAGTACGTGAGGCCTAAACGGATTACATACAAGCAAATCCGTGTGAAAACCACCTATCTAGCATCAAGTTTGGCGACTCGGCGATAGCTTAGATTCTGCATGGCGATTTGCGTAAGTAATTTGATGACCGACTCACCGACCGCGTTATCTATGACCTGATGATGATGAGTGAATAGCGTGAATAGTGAGGATTGTATTTATTAGGTATGCTTATAGGTACTCAACTACCCATCATCCCCTATTACAAGATTAACTGGCGAAGTATTATGAGTGTGTTCAGGGTGGAGGGGACACCGACGCAAAAACGGTTACCACGTACCTATTCAGTACATAATTATGAACCCCCTAAAAAAAAACAGCTGTTTCCTACAAAACTGCAATGCAACCTACACAGTCAAAATTCATACCTACAGCTGGTGTCCCTTCCACCTTATATAGGTAGGGTAGACTGGGTACGGTTGAAACAAAGGACGGTTGAAACAGAACAAATATCTCGTAAACGGTTACGCGGGGAGTGAGGGAGGCAAGGGGAAAACGAAGCGGACGGCAGTTCCGAACGCGAATTTAGTAGCGCGCCGCTCCCCGCGCGTTGTTGTTGTATGCAGGACGCCATATTGTTTTTTATTACCCAAAAGTAAGTATTTTTCTTCTGACATTAACGCTTATATTATCTGTTCTTTGTAAGTGAATGTATTGAGTGTGTGTTTGTGATTATTATGAAGCTTGTGGAATAAGGGATAGTGACTATTTTTACTGTGTTATTATTACTGTCGTAACTATAAAGTATATTCTACCAAAAGTGGTGTTGGGGACGGTTGAAACATTTTTTGTGGGTACGGTTGAAACAAAATGTTTATTTTTTGTAGATGCCGAGAGTTCGAGTGAGGAAGACTTCCAGGGGGGAAATTAACTTGTCGAGCTATAGTAATGCATATGAGGAGGTAAAAGCTGGAGATTCACTACGGAAAGCGGCGGACAAGCATGGTATAAACCACTGTTCCCTGTTAAGATACATTCGAAAGTGAGATGCGTCCGGCAAAGACGATGAAGGTATGGGGTATAAAGCACACAATCGTGTTTTCAATGAAGATCAGGAGCGAGAATTATTTATTATTTATAATTATTTGATTTAAAAAAACGTTTTTATTTAGTTTATTCAAAATGTTAATTTTATTATTAATTTTTATTTGATTTTAGAAATTCTTTAATTGTTTACTACTTGTTAAAGGCTGATGAAACCTTGAAGACTGATTAATGTTGTTATGTGGTGCCTTAATTAGTTTTAATGATAAATAAAACATGCTTCCTTAGTATTTATTGTATTATTTGTATGTGTTTCAACTGACCCCAATCGCTGTTTCAACCGCCCCTGGCATGGGGACGGTTGCAACAAATTCGTTTTTTTTTTTAAATTTCATATATTTCTAAAAATAATAACCCGGGAACTATAATGATACAGCCATATCGTAGCCAAAACTTCACTTTTGAATTTAATGTATCATAATCGTCACCCGTCTTGAGCAAGCGTGGTGATCAATGCTCGTGCCTTCTCTGTATGAGAACCTACCTACACCCCAGCCTCGCTTTCGCGTGACGCTTTGCTTTCCATGTGGTATGTTCCAAGTAATACATACGATGAATGTTGTATGAATGGGTTGGCATCCTTGTTGGGGTGGGCAGTATTACTAACGTTCAAGGCATTGTCGAGTCACGGGGAAAAGGTAAGGCCCTTGTGTGCAGAACGTAAATAAATAGACCAGCTGCAATATAGAGGAGGTCGTGTACCTAGGTATAATTATATAAAGAGAGAAGTACGTGCCTAGTTGATTAAGTGTATCAATGTTCCCAGGTTTTATTTTATTGGTGGCGACACTGGCGACATCTATGTACGACAGCAACTAAATAGCAAAAGTACTTATACAGGTGTAAACGGACCCTTCACGAAGCCGTCAACCAAGCATTCTGTACATCAAACTAAGTCACCCTACGCAAAAATTCTTGCAGGGAAACGACTTTTTTTTTGGGTTGAAAAATCACGTTTTACGGTAAAACTCAATGTAACGCACTCAAAACTTGGTGCTGATGGATGCTTTGAATAGTAAACGGGTCATGGAGGTTATTAAAGTTTAAACTTAAAGAAGCAGTATTTAAAAAAAAAGTTGTGAAATAATTGGAACTTTGACCTCCAATATCTCCGTAACTGGAAGGTATGGTCCAGAACAAAAAAATGATCGCAATGACGGGGAGAACAAGTGCCCTTCGACTTCGTTAAGGGTATTTTTACACCCTTTATAGTTAAACAAGATTAACAACTCTTGCAATCGAAATTTTTAGTGATTAATAACTAACTAATAAAATGCGCAGCGAAAGTGTATTTCTACAAAGCACGACTCGACTAAAGTTAAAAATTTGCCTCTGCAGGTGTAACTCATTATTAGTCATTCGAGATCACGAAAATTTCCGAAGCGCGTGCTGTAAATTAGTTAGGAAATAGGTAGTTGACTCAGTCAATCATAAACATAGTATTATGTGGACAATAGAAACAATAATAATACACGCACAGAAGTTGCACTAATAACACAATAATTCAGTTATATTACAACGCTTGTTTGGACTTAAAATATCAACAAATAAGTAGGTAAGTACGAGTGCTATGTTTGTGAACAAACACATGGTTAACACTTCGCCAGGCGTGACTTTGGTTTTAGAGCCGATGGTGTCGCTGGCTTTGGCTCCGACGCTGAGATACACATCAGAAATATTTCTCTGTACAAGTTACAGTAACTTAAATATGAAAATGGTCGGATTCAGGATCGTAGTTGATGACGGTCTGTCGTTTCTGTCTATTACTGTGGGTAATAGGCGTGAGGTTATGTATATAAGTTTCAATAAGAACTTTGAAATACAGTTAAGGGTTAAATATTGGGCTGCGGGACTGTTAGAAAGAGATACCGCGGCCCTGGAACACAATGGGTAAAAAAGGAACATGGATGGGTTTTAGTCAGTACGAGTCTGACACTCCCTTCCACTCCGTCCAGAACGGGAGGTGTCATTTGATGATTTCGAATCCGAAACAAAAAAAAAGGGGTTAAATATTATATTTCAAATAGACCACTATCATCTGCCCTTATCCCATTCTACTCGGGATCGGCCCAACACGTTTTCTTCTTCCTGTCAGACGTCACGGCATCGTTTACTCCTTTCTCTTTCAAATCATTCCTCACACAATCCATTCTACTTTTCTTTGGCCTTCCTCTCCCTCTCCATCTATCAGCATTCATATCCATCGCTCTTTTAGTCACATGCGTTTCATCTCTCCGCATTACATGTCGTGAGGAAAGTTTTGAGTATGAATGTGGATGGGTATAAGAGTAGAGGAAGACCAAAGAAACGATGTATGGACTGTGTGTAGAATGATATGGCAAGAAAGGAGGTGTCTGATGAGATGAAGAGTAATAGAGAAGTATGGAAGAAGAAGACATGCTGTGCCCCCAAATGAATTGGGACAAGGGCAAGAGAATGATGATGATGATGATGATGACCATGATAAACGACTTCCTTTCAATTTTTCTAGAACAGGCGTCGCTTTCAAACTTTCAAATAGACCAATCTTCTCTTCTTCTTTCTCGTTTCCTCATGATTGAGGGTCGTGACCACATGAGGTCTTTGCCTTCTCCACCAACGCTCTCCATGCTGGACGGCTTTCGGTCATGCGGACAGATGCCTGGAAATTTCCTCTGGAGACTTCCTTCACCACATCTGTCCATCGGGTCGGTGATCTTCCACGACCCCTTTTTCTTCCACGTTACCAGCCACAATATGCTTCTCCAAGCTATCAAGCTCGTTCCTTGCCACGTGTCCGAATTACTGTAGGAGTCGTTTCATACAGATGGTCGATAGGAGAGACCAATATAATCGTTTAAAATCGCAATTGGAGACACCAAAGCACCGCGTAGCTCTAGTACGACGTAGCAGCGTAGCGCGTGAAAACTTTGTCTTGTATGCCTCCGCGACAAGCGTAGCCGATTGCTCCGTTTCCTCTCTGAGGACAGCGTCGTGTTGCCCTTTCGAACTCGGACACAAAGATATTTAAATAAAATATAACGTGATGCGAAGTTAGTTAATATAAGTTATATATTTACTTACATTCATGAGTAAGTACTTTTTTTTTTCCAATAGCCTTGAATGTCCCACTGCTGGGCAAAGTAAGTTCAGTAAGTAAGTACTATGAAGCATAAAAGAATTCAATGCGATAATATAGTTATGACAATTTCCGCACCGATTAGGTAATCAATTTGGCTCGAACTAGAAACGGTAACGATAATGCCCGCATAATTCTGTATTATGAGTTAGTAACGGTATGCGCTATTCAGGAGTTAGTAAAAAACAATATTAACTGAACTATTTGGTTTTTCAACAGCTACGTTTATTTTGTTATAATTATTCCCCTTTCATACTAATTATTTCTTTCTTTATCGTGTGGTTAGTGCCAAACCTGGTGTCAGAGTTTTTATACCGCCCTTGGGCCTCTGACATGGCTTTACATGCCGACGAGAAATATCTCTCAAGCATGCTAGTTTCCTCACGATGTTTTCCCTCACCGAAGCAAGTGATACAATACGCACATGAATCCAAGAAATCAGAGGTGCGTGTCTTGCGTTCGAACTAGAGACCTATAACTTGGCAGTTCGACGGTTGCCCCACTAGACTATTCATAATAATAAGTCTAGAAAAATTGTAAGCTACCCACACCACATAAACGGTAGCCTCATTCAATTAATTCCCAAAAAGTTAGTGAAAAGAAGCCTACACGAGTCGCTCAGTTTGTTTGTCTCAGATTGCGTCAGAGGGCAATTAATCATAGTCCTCCAGAGCGTCAGGGCATTGATTCTCGATTACTGGCCGCAAACAAACCAAGCAAATATTCTGGACAACACTCTACGAGATTGTGCAATCACTATGTTCTAGCTACTATGTTTCAGCTGGCTGTGGTAGGTATATAAGGTCGCGAATTTACAATACTGTTATTGGAGAGTATAATATACTGCAAGATCGGCTTATCATCGGCTTAGCCTTTTCCCAACTATGTTGGGGTCGGCGTCAGTCTTACTGGATTTAGAATACCAGTATTTTACATGGAGCGATTGCCTATCTGACCTCTACAACCCAGTTAGTAATGGGTAATACGATATCGCTTGGTAGGACTGGTTGTCAGACTTTCGGGCCACGAACTGACTTGTAACGACTGTCAAAGATAAAATAAAGAAAGAAAAGTATTTATTTGAATTTAAATAACGGGGAAAAGACAACCGGGACCAACTGCTTAACGTGCTGTTCGAGTCACGGAGGAAACTCGGTATGTAAGGTAGGCAAGCGCGGCTCAACCTAAAGATCGACCCGAGCGGCTGTTATTATTTAGCCACGAGCTCCTCCAGGCTCTAACGTTGACGACAAATCTTAATAATATAACAATAATATATCATTTATTTCAGGTAACAAAGACCCATAACATATATACCTTATAGACTATCATACATATTTATAAAAACCAGAAAATATAGACTATTGTACACGAAGTGACGGCGTCGTGTTGCGCTGCATGGTGTCGCGTAGCCTTCCGCGGAAACGCCGATACATGACACCCTTCGGCCAAAACTCTTCCTTGAGGAAGGTCTCAATATGATGAGTCGGAATTCGCACCACAAACGACTTGAAATTCATGTTGTGGCGCGACTCTAACTTCTCAACCCTCAAGATCCAGATGGTCTTCGCTCGGACATACTCCACGATCTCCTCAACCTTCGTGGTGTGATGTAGCCGGGACACATAAAGCTGCGTCGTTGGTATTGCCGGGCGCAGCACAATGGGCCCTGCCAGCGCGGTCCCGTACTGGTTCCGACTAGGGGGCTTCTTCCTCTCCACCTTCACAAAACCTTTTAAAGTGGGACTGGGTGGATCAGGCCTACAGGATGCAGAGGGCAGATCGGCCAGGATCGTCACACTCACAGCGTATGCCAGCGAAGACGGGTGTCGTAGGCGGACTTGTCGGACTAGCCGGAGAAGGTAAAACATAAAGAGGATTGGAGGAAAATGGCGAATAACTCGCCTCGCACTTGGGTCGATATAGGGTAAGAAATGGTTCTCTGTACATTTACTACATAATGCCCGAAAAAAACCATAATTAAATTGACTCGATCTTGTCGAACTGGCCGGAGAAGGTAAAACATAAAGAGGATTGGAGGAAAATGGCGAATAACTCGCCTCGCACTTGGGTCGATATAGGGTAAGAAATGGTTCTCTGTACATTTACTACATAATGCCCGAAAAAAACCATAATTAAATTGACTCGATCTTGTCGAACTGGCCGGAGAAGGTAAAACATAAAGAGGATTGGAGGAAAATGGCGAATAACTCGCCTCGCACTTGGGTCGATATAGGGTAAGAAATGGTTCTCTGTACATTTACTACATAATGCCCGAAAAAAAACCATAATTAAATTCATTGTCCATGTAATCGCATTGGGAAATTAAACATTACCTTACCATAGGTACAAGTCCCGTCACATAAAAAGAATGCTGCGCGACAGTGGAGGGGATGTGTTTGCGAACGTTATACAGTCGCATCCTAAACTACTAAGAGATTTTTTTCATAACATAAGTATAACAGTTTCATTGCAGAATCTTAATAGGTACAAAAAAAGGCTGGAATAAAAAAAAATGCGAAAGTTATACGAGCGGTCAGCGTTCTTTTTACGCGATGGGACCTAAAGGGTGTAAAAAGACCCTTAACGAAGCCGAAAGGTACTTGTTCTCCCCGTTATTGCGATCATTTTTTTGTTCTAGACCATACCTCGGAACCTTCTAGTTACGGAGATATTGGGGGTCAAAGTTCCAACTTTTTCACAAGTTTTTTTTAAAATACATGTTTCTAATGTAAGATTTTTACTTTAAACACCTTCACGACCCCCGTACTATTCAATCCATCCATCAGCACAATGTTTTGAATGCGTTAGATTGAGTTTTACCCGTAAAAGGGTATTTTTCACCCAAAAAAAAAAATCGTTTCGAAGCAAAAATTTTTGTGTCGATTGACTTGGTTTGATGTACAGAATGCTTGGTTAACGGCTTCGTGAAGGGTCTGTTTACACCCTGTATACCTAGTGTCATTCAAGTTTACAATCACATTCAAGTACATTATTAAAATTAATATCTATTTTGATAAAACCTGTCAATGATTAATCCATTAATAAATATAGATGGGTAAATACTTTAAAACAAAGAGTTTTATTATTTTGTTTGTAACGAAATGAACTTCAATTGCAATGACGTCAGAGTTGTTATAAATAAACTTGTTATCAACCGATAATCTTAGAATCCAATATAACAATAAATTCCTACACATAACATTTTGACAAACAACTCTTATTGAGTATTGTAAACTGCACCTACTATTTATTACTTAATCTAGATAATAAAACAAAGTCGTTTTTGTGTATGTCTGTACGATCGCTTGTTTATACGAAACAAAGGATTTTCATTTGTTTTCATTTAGAGAATTTATTCCGGAAGATACATGCGCAACTAGCGTTTGCCGCGGCTTCGCTCGCGTAATTTTCGTAAATTATCGCATGGGAAATTTTTAAATATGACGCTCAGGGATAATGTAGTTAGAATTTTCGGAATAGGACAAGTAGTTGCGAAGGATTTCCCCCATATTCAAGCTTACAATCTTTACATCGTCTTTCTTATTTATCGTGTGGTTAGTGAATACCCTGGCAGAGTTTTTAGGCCGCCCATGGACCTCTGGCTTGGCTTTACATGCCGTCGAGAAATATCTCTCAGGCATACTGGTTTCCTCACGATGTTTTCCTTCACAGAAGCATAATTATACAATAGGCACATGAATCCATAAAATTAGATGTCCGTGTGTTGGGTTCGAACTTGAGATCCATGACTTGACAGTCTGACGGTCACACCACTGGACTATCACTGTTTACCTCGTTAGAAAAACATTAGTATTGAATTTAGAAATATCCATGTTTTTGACATTTCACCATTCAAATACTACATTGAACTTGTGCGAAGCAGGGGCAGTCTGCTAGTTCGGTGGGTAATTGGGTACAGTAAAATAAAAGGCTATATTATAGTAATGATTATAAATAAAACACTTGCAATAAAAATTATTTGTTAATCGATTTAATGAATTGTTATTGCTGGAGATTATTCGGCCATTCGCTTTATGGATTTCTTATCAATAAAAGATACAGCCTGTTGCGTGAGTTTTCGGTAATTATGACGCTAACTACATGCGACAGTCTAAATAAGCAAGCGGCAAAGGTTCATCTGGCCTTTAAAAATATTAAACTATTTTAGGCTGTTTAAACTAAAGATTAAAGGATTTTTGTTATTATAATATTTTTTATTCGTATTTTTGTGTGTGGGTATTTTGCCTGCAATAAAACACAATTTGTTTATTTTACTAAGCAAACAATTATAAAAAGCTAGGTACTCAAGTCTGGTTTTTGGGATACTCCTCTTATGTACCCAGTTTCAACAAACTTAATACTTTGACAATGAACCAGTCTAGCGTACTACCTAGTATGTACCAAGTTTCAACAAAAATGTGAGGCCAGCTTATACTGGTTACCAGTAGCGAAGGGTCAATTTTTGTAAGAGGTAAGCTGGAGTACGTATCTTTAATGTGATAATATTATTTGTCTATAAAATACTGACTGTGCCATTTTTCAAAGGGAATCCGGTAGGAATCGAGTTGTATTGAATCTTCGCCACTGCTGGTTACGTTTAAACTGCCATGCGGCCTACTGTATCAGTTTCAATAAGCTCCTATTCAATGATAATGTACGAATACACATGGCCTTTACCAACGCAATAATATTTCAAACGTCGTTGGTTACTGACGTGTGTGAAGGGTTGTAAAAATAACCCATTCAAGTGGCCCAACTAAAAATAAAGCTTTACACCGCTTGTCTATGAATGGGATGGGCAGAGCGCCAGCACAATACATCACGGTTTGACCTCATATCACTTAGGGAATGAGAGAAAAATGTAGTAAAAAGTGTCGTAAAATATTTAAAAATTATTGTTTTTAATGGCCCACAGGAATGCTCGTAAATAAGTTCTGAAGAGCAGGTAATTCGTTCGCGATTCGCAGTTTTTTTTTAATAGCCTTTACTGTCCCACTGCTGGGCAAAGACCTCCCCCAATTCCTTCCATGTGATCTTTTCCCGTGCCTCCTCGAACCAGCCCTCGCAGAATACTTCGATCAATTATTTTCTTGGTCAAGTTTCTGCCATTGCATGTTTTGGTAAAACCTAAAACCGTACGTCAATACAAATTGATTTACGGTTAATGCGAGAAGCACGCAGCTGGACTGGCGAAGCTTTGGAGAGGTTTGTGGGTAGCTATGGACGTTTTCTGGCTATATAATGATGACCACATGTTTTCATACCCAAATTATGACTGTATGCCTGGGATCACAGAAATTACACAATTAACCTTTAAAATCAGGGGTTATTAAACTGAAATTCTACGAATAATAGAAGTCGTGCCGGTGCAAGCATATGCGCATGAGACATTTCACTTAGGTATCGATTTGATTGTCAATAGTTTCTTTGGGGAGGGAGCGTTGATGAACAATAACTGCCTTCTTACAGGCCGGCTTTCATGTAAAATAGGTAATGAAGCTGAAGTCATCATCATCTGCCTAGCTTTTTCCCAACTATGTAGGGATCGCGGGCTACCAGTCTAACCGGATGCAGCTGAATACCAGTATTTTAAATGGAGGGACTGCCAATCTGCCCTTCACAACACAGTTAGTACCTACTGGGTAATATGCTACCCTTTGGTGATACTGGTTGATAATGGAGCTGAAGTCTACCAGAAATAAGCTTTGTAACGATAACGTACCTATACCTACGCTACGCTATAATTCACACGTTTGTTTACTACATTTAACGTTACATAAACAACACGCGTCCGCCTCCGGAAGTATCTATAAGCAGATATAATTCGTTGCATCCATTCCCTAGAAGCTAGCTGAACTGCAGATTTTGAAAATGCAGGAATTATTATCAATTCTTCACTTATTAATTATAATATTCCAAATAATATATCAGCCTGTTGACCGATCTAATATATGGTTCTATTAAACATATATCTTAGCTTATAACGTCGGATTCGGGATTTACATAGGAAATATTGAAATCGAGGGAACCTTCTATCGCTCCTAACAAAGTGAGAATAGTTCGTAACGACGCCATCTTGTATTTTCAATAAAATTTCAAAAAACGTTTACCAAAAGTGCCCCTCTTACATAGTCATCAATTGCCAAAATAAATGCAGGACTGTATCTACATATCAGCATTGTCTTAATTAAGGAGTTGCAATAACATGACATAAAACATGGACGTACTAGTTTAATTTGATGTAAATAATTTCATAAAATACCGTAAAGTGCAAAAAAAAAACAATATTAAAAAGAAAACATTAATGGCGTTTCAGATAGTTTTGACTCAAAATGGCCAGTGGGCTAAAATAAAATACATGCCATAAAGGCTGTATTATCATCAAATACAATTTCTAAAATAATTGATTTTGCTTCCTTTAATTTTTTGGACCAAATATGTATGTTTGTGTGATGTATGACATGCGTATTACAAAATAAACGATAATTTTGTAAATTAATTATTACTTTAGACGTTATAGAAATGACACCATACCAGACCTTTTTCGTATGTTTTATGCTTATGCAACACAGGACGTCTTGCAAGGCAGGTTTTTTTTTAAACCCAGTCTAAATCTACATCTGTATACTAGCTTATATTTTAAATTATACAAGTACCTCGATCTATGTAACAGTTTCTTACTACGTCCATGGAGATTCCCGACATAAAATCGATAAAAATACAAGATAAATCCACATGGGCAGTTTGGAGAGACGCCAAAATTCTCTGTTTGTACGTAACGCAGTTCAATTATGATTTACGGCTAGACTATAGTGATCTATACAAATTTATTTCGAAACTTCACCGTGGGTATATTTTAACTGCATATTCTACAGTTACTACGAAATTGTGGTTATTTTTGATTTAACGCCTTTTCAATATTAATGTTAACAAACCTTATAGGTACCACCTTCTAACGAGCAACTGGCCATAGAATACAAAAAAAAATGGGATCCCATTAGGTTATTTTCTATTTTTTTTGTGGTTAATGGCTTTTTCATTATTTTTTTGGACTAAATCAGCCTGAAATTTACCTTTATTTTTGAAGTGCAGCCTCTATTATTCATACCTACTTGGTTACCTTGAAATTGAATGCCTACTCATCTCATCATTAAATCTGGCCTTAAACTTTAATATATAATCTAATAATACAAATTGTGTGGCACCGACACCAATTTCAATCAGTAAAGTATTTTAAATTACTAAAAATATTATTTACCTAAAGCTAAAAAAAGATCATGTGGAATTAGTTATCATAGAAATAATCTAAATATATAAAAGCTAAAGGTCACTCACTCACTCATCACGAAATATCGAAAATCGCTTGACGTATAAAGATGAAATTTGGCAGGGAGGTAGTTATCGCGGATGAAGTCGCGGGCAACAGCTACTTAGTTAATAATGTATCATTTATTTCAGGTAACAAAGACCCACAACATATATACCTTATAGACTATCATACATATTTATAAAAACCAGAAAATATAGACTATTGTACACGAAGTGACGGCGTCGTGTTGCGCTGCGTGGTGTAGCAAAATTACTTGATAATCTAAAAATCAAGTCATCCACGAGATGCTAATGAAATATTGTGTATAAATGATCGATATTACGTTTTTTTTTGTTGTAAAAGTATGCACAATGTACTTAGATACCGAGGCTCTCTGGCACTTTATTTGGCACTGGCACTTTATTATTATTTGTCCATACTTACCGTATGGACAAATAATAATTAATTCGTATTAGGTATACAGGGCGGCAATTTAGTTACCTGTATCCTTCAAGGAGACGAGTCTACCCGTCATATTAGACAACTTTCCCAAATAAAATATAAATAAATAAAAATAAATATGTTTTACTATGTTCAAAACCAAAGTGGTTTTCTAAATGGACTAAAGGGCAAATTTATAGTTATCTTTTAATAAAGCAGTTAGAAAAATTTGAGATAAAGGCGTTAAAAGATTTTTAATTGCGACTTTTCTTAGTATTCGGTTAAAAATGCTGGAAATGGAAAATGTTAAACCAAATACAATAAAAATGCTAAGTCATGGTACGTTCATTTTCTGCCAATAACAAGTAGGTATCTGAATCAGAACAAAAAACATTACTTATCAATTTCGAAATAAATCCTTTAAATCTCTTTTGTCTTGCAAGATAAGTTACACGTATAAAGAATATATTTTTTTTTTTTCTGTTGACATATCACATCGCCATTAAGCCCGTTGACAGAAAAAAAAATCGGTCGTTGACTATGCCCGAAAACTCTTGTTACGTTGAGATTTTCCAAGCCATCAGTTGGAACTCGGAAGGCGTAGAGCGCGCGCGTGTTTTTCGCGCCAATACTCCTGTAATTTACGATAAAAGAAAATTGATGATAAATGCTTAGTTAAAATATTAGTGGCCTGAACTAATACTGGAAAGTTTATTAGTGTTTTTGTAATTATTTACTGGAAACCATGATCAAATAGTGTTATTATAAAATTGTTGTATTTTAAATAAGATGTAGTGTGGGAGATTAAAAAGACTGATTAAATTAAATTAAAGACAATGTTTAGAAAACATAAAAATGGATGATTCGTGAATAGTGTTTTGTTTACTGTGATCAAGATGTTTCGGAGACAATTTGTTTGGACCATTGTCCTACTTTTGCTGGGTAAGCTTTAATAACAATTTTTTTACGGGAAAAACCCTTAAGAAATATAAACTGACAGTTTCTTTTTCTTGCTAGGTTTTATAATACAGCATTGAATGACATGTTGAAAAAAACTTTTTCTCATATTGATTGTTTTTTTTATTAATCCGGTACCTACTTATGTATTATACATATAAAATAATCGTTGTTGTTTTTAAGCTAATTTACCTATTGTTCAAAATTGTTAATGAAACATCACTAAGAAAACATGACAATATACCTTGAAAATGACCTAATGTATTTACTTATATACCTAATTAGTGATTTTTTTACTGTGACAGTATGGGCAAATCCCAATCTCCTTATAAGAGATACGGGGAAACTTTCTTAGGAACCATAACCTCTTTTTTCATGAAACATATTTTGGCATACTTCATATTTTGGTCACGTATGAGTTGTCCATAAACAATATATTTGTCATTCCGAGTCGAGCGGTTCGGAATACAAACTTCTCGGAACAACGATTAACTTTGATCTTGGCCAATTAAATGGATTAATTTAGAGATTAATTGAAACAGCAAGGATTCAATTAGGAACTAAGGTAGCTTTAGCTACCCGGCTTGATAACAATATTCATAGCAATTGTCAATTAACGAAGCTTACCTACTTCTCATTAAAAAAATATGGATTTTATTATATAGATCAGAGATAGAGGATATGCAGAGGTGTATGTATAGCTTCCTATTAATCTCTCTAAGTCATGGGCATGCTTATTTAAATCGGATTACCAGAGACACATCCAGGCTATAACCATTTTTTCCATTTGCAAATTCCATTCACAAATTTCATTCATTCAAAATTAATCCTCCACTCGCCTTAAGTGGTCTTAAGCCGCTTAAAACACACCATCATCTGCCTAGCCTTTTTCCAACTATGTTGGGTTGGCTTCCAGTCTAACCGGATGTAGCTGAATACCAGTATTTTACATGGAGCGACGGCCTATCTGATCTTCACAACCCAGGGTAATATGATACCCCTTGGTAAGACTGGTTGTCAGACTTTTTGGGCCACTGACTACCTGTAACGACTGTCAAAGATTTACAGATGACAGACGGGACCAACGGCTTAACATGCTTTCCGAGGCACGGAGGAAACTCGGTATGTAATGGGCGGTTACACTTCCGCTTAAAACACAATTCGCAATTAACTTAGGCCCACTTGCACCGATCAGATCACAGTTTAGTTAATATTAATAAATTTTCCCTTATACGGATTTAATAGACGCTAGCACATCAAGCTACCCGAAACTGGCAAATTTTCCCAATCAACCTTGAACTTAATTCTTTAGCAATAAAGTACAGATTGTAGGAGCTTGATCTGCTGGCGTCTCTAAATCATTATATTTCTGTCAATTGTTTCAAAATGTCAGAGCTTAAATGATGTTTTAAATAAATTAGCATTTAATGCATTTAGTAATTTGTGCTTCAAGTAGAACTTAGGGTTGATTACACCATTGATATTATTACAAACATTTTTACACGTAATTTTTTTAACAAACTGGGATGAGTTCGGAGTTTCTAAGAAAACACTTAAGAGGCCAATCTTTTTTAAAGTCCAGGTATGGTCTTGATGGTGGCCCTGGAACACAACGGGCAAAGAAGGAACATGGATGGGTTTTAGTCAGTAAAAGTCTGACGTTCCTTTCCACTCCGCCCAGAGCGGGGGCGTCATTTGATGATTTCCGAAAAAAATAAAAAAATGGTATAGTCTTGATCAGATCATGCTGATAGCGAAATTTGCCCTTATAAAGATTGTACTGCGCACCATTCAGACTATTGTGCAAAATTTTGCGCGTATCGCCATGAATCCTTGTATAAGTTTCAATTATAATTTAATTGAGTACTCACGCGCATCCTTCGTGATCAGGTGTTTGTGAAGTACCGACACCAGCTGTTTGCTTATAATATTAGTTATCATTTGTGGTATCTATTTAGTTATCTTGGCTGGCCCCTGCGAGGAAGCCGGAGAGCTGGCCGTGTTTTATGATCTTTAAGTAATGCCACTTAATATATCTGCATTAACATTCTTGATAAGTAGATAACTAGCGTCGAGGAAGCGTACGGTTTCAGTTGTTATTCTAGAAATGTATGAATGACTGAATAACGCAAGCAGCAACGCAATTTTCAGAATTTCATGAGCATTTTGGTGCATAGATAGCAGACTGACCCCTAATTCATAGTCCTGTATTTCTTGTGGTACTAATCGCGCCTGCTGACTGTGGGTTCGGTTCCGGCATCGGGCAAGTGATGTTGGGTTTTCCATTACGAACTTCTCCGTACCTTAGCCTCCGTACTTTAGCCTTAAACTGGGAAGGCAAGCCGTGATTCCTGCGGGCCTGACTCAGACGTGTCGGATTGCTGTTCCATCTGATGATATAAGTAAAGGAACAGAGAATGCACCTGTACCCTATTTTTTATGGGAAATCATCAAATAACCCCTCCCGCTCCGAGTGCAGTAGGAGGGAGTGTCAGACTTTTACTGACTACTTAAAACCCATCCATGTTCCTTCTTTGCCCTTTGTGTTCCAGGGACGCGGTATCTTTTTCGAACAGTCCCGCAGCCCCGGCAGGCATCGGCCCTTGCGGGCACCTGTACATTAGCGTTTACACTTGTGTACTAACATAGGTGTAGACTAATATCTTCAGTGTACTTGGCTAACATCTGCAGCTCCGCTGAGATTGACCGCCATGGCTGGCAACGTCACACGTTTCCAGCAGTTCTTCGATTTTATTTATCTCCACAATTATCTCTTCCTGGTACCTTAACTAGGCATTAATTTACGACCCTACACAACAATGATGACATGATTGTTTTTAATGAAACGACAACAGAAACTGTAGTAATCTGTTAACCCGCGCGTGGTCGGCAAACAGCCATCACTCATCGTATACTGTGTGTTTATCAGTTGTTGTGTAGATGCAATGCCGCGAACGGGTTTATCGGTGTTCACCGTCATCTACCTAGCCTTTTCCCAACTAAGTTAGGGTCGGCTTCCAGTCTAACCGGAAGCAGCTTAATACCAGTATTTTACATGGTTTATCGGTGTATTGATCGCAAAAAAAGAGAAAAACTAAAATTTTACACAAAAAAATTTACCGACTAAAAACATAAACCCGAAAGCGAAAAAAAAATCTTCTCCTAAATTAATGTAATACCTATGTAAAAAATGAGGCGGCGGCGCCAAATACAGAAACAAATTAATTACGTTTAGCGTAAAATGATGGGAGCTTGATTGATTTTCCTTGTTTTTTAATGTATGTATATTATATACATATATACTTGTTGAATTGAGAACCTCCTCATTTTTGTTCGTCGGTAACAAAGCACCTGATTGACCTCACATACCCTAGATTTGTAAAATAAAAATATATTTGTAATAGTCCACAGCATGCGGCGGAGACGATATTATATATCTGAATTATATAAATGGCCCTCTTTTCACATTGCTTGAAGCTACGTACTTGTAGTTTAAAAAAAAATATTTTCATAATGACAATTTATTTGCCAAGCTACAAGATTTGACTGAAATTCACTCTAAAAAATTAATACATAAAGTAGGTACTACTTACTCAACAGTTAAATCATTGTTTTGTGCCATTGATCAATCATGTTATTTTATAAGAACGAAGAGAACTATAACGAAACTAGATCAACATTATTCCAATTATTCAACCAAACAGTTTTGTGTGCGTAGTAAATGCTTCAGCCAAGACTTTTATAGCAACGACCCGCATATTATGATAAATTATTCTTTTGTACAACTAATACCAGAAATCGGTAATCTACTTATTTGTTTTTTTTTGTAGTATTTTAGCCAGGTAAATCAATATCCGAAAATATAACCTAATCAAGTGGATAATGCCATCTACTTGATTTATAAATATGTAGTTGAGTTCCACAATACGCAATTAGTGGTACATTATGCAGAATTACCGCCATAAGACATTACTGTCTTCTTCTATTATTTATGCTAAGTTGTTTACCGTAAACATCACACATGATTACGTTGTTGTTGTTAATATGGCATGTTAGATTACTCGCAGAGCCGTCAACCCGCTATTGTCTACTTGAGTTCTTGCTCAAAATAATTACAAACAGTGCCTTTATGTCGTTCTTGACTAGAATACTAATGATTATGTCATAATTGGAGTAAGATCATTCAATAAATATTAGGGAAATTAGGAAAGGAGCTTAATATCTAACTGGTTAGCACAATAACCATACAATATTATTATAAATACGAAAGTAACTGTTGCCTGCCATGGATTTCAATAAAATATGGCGCACAGGTAAACCATGACCTAAGTTAAGACTAAAATACTTTTTATCTCCCTCGTTGGTCTAGTGGTCGCCAGCGCGACTGCTGAGCTTGCAGTGGCGAAGGTTCCAACTCGATTCCTACCGGATTCCCTTTGAAAAATGGCACAGTCAGTATTTTATAGACATATAATATAATCACATTAAAGATATGTACTTTGGCTTACCTCTTACAAAAATTTACCCTTCGCTACTGTGAGCTTGAGGTCCAAAGTTGCCGAACCCATTCGGCAACATTAAAGCACTAGTAGTTACTTTTAAGTACTAGGTTTTTCCATCAGGAATTTCTCAATAGCAGCTACGGAGTCTGAATTTGTGCGCCGTTGATGGTAATGGGGTCGCCCCCTATTACATGGGACTTACACAAATGAAACGAAATTTTGGAGTACGATTAGGTACACCTCTGCCTAACCCTTCGGTGATTACTTTTAATGGTGTTGTATTACTGTTTGCTTGGGACAATGTCCGACGTCCACGCGAGCAGAGCCGCGGGCAAAAGCCACTCAGAATATAAAGTGATGACTGCCGTCAAGGCTGTAGTAGTGTTGTTGGTCTTTCGGTCATTGTCACTTCAATTCTGACAAATGTGAGGGTCGGTGTGTGTTGGTCAAATATAAACAACGCCGTGAAAGACCTTGAATGGTCGAAGTTTTCCAATCAGCACAAACTTATATAGTTTTCGCAATTGCCCGTGATTATACATTCCTTACATATATACAAATATTTTAGTAGACATGTCCTGAATCACGACCTCTATTGAGTTAATAGAGCAGACGGAGATGGACAATATTGCAGTGCCAGGCTTGAGGCATTGACAGGCTTTGGGTGGGCTATTTCGGCTACTGTATTAGGCCGGGAATTTATTGGAAGTAGAACCGGCGAAGTTCTAGGCTAAAAAAAAAAACGTTAACCAAGCATTCTGTACATCAAACTAAATAACCCTACACAAAAATTATTGCTGGGAAACGTCTTTTTTTCTAGGTGGTGGGGTTTTTTTTGGGTAACGGTTATGGATGCATTGGATAGTTAACGGGTCATGGAGGTATTTAAAGTAAAGTTATACCTTAAAAATTGTATTTTAAAAAAACTTGTGAAAAAGTTGGAACTTTGACCCCCAATGACTCCGTAACTAGAAGGTTCCCAGGTATGGTCTAGAACAAAAAATGATCGCAATAGCGGGGAGAACAAGTGACTTTCGGCTTCGTTAAGGGTCTATTTACACCCTTTATAGGCAATCGCTTCATGTAAAATATTGGTATTCAGCTGAATCCGGTTATTCTGGAAGCCGACCCCAATAGTTGGGATAAAGCTAGGCAGATAAGGCAGATGATTCAGCTAGTGGGATATGAGATACCTGACATATGGCACGTCCTATATGTGTGTTGTGTCATCGATATGTTTACGTTTTCCATACAATGGTCCATATCCACGGCTGCTAATCGGTGCTCAATAAATTGTACACTGATTGATGACGTGCGTACGAGTGGTGACCGCTTTTCATTCATAATATCTGTAACGATCAATTATATTGGAGACGTGTCATAGGTTCGATAGTTATTGCACCGTTTGTTATAAAACCTTTATAATCTACTAGCTTTTGCCCGCGGCTTCGCTCGCGTTAATTTAGAATTTGACAATCAATTCGAGTTATACTCTGCTTGTAATAATATAATTCAATCATGATTCGAAAGACACGTGGCGCCATCTGTTATCATACGAATTTATTGTTGATTTCCTTGGGAATAGTACTTTTTTTCGGGAGCAAAGTTACTTTATGTCCATATCTGTACACCTGACAACGTACATGCAAAATTTCAGGATGATCGGCTCAGTGACTTAGGCGTAAAAAGGTAACAAACAAACAAACCAACTTACTTTCGCATTTATAATATTAGTAAGAATATTATTAGTAATTCTTGAATTATTGATTGTGGCCTTTATCCAAATTTATTTGTGGTCAGCGCAGCAAATCTTCTCCCATAATTCTCCACTACTCGTAATCAGCACTGAATGATTATATCATGAAATGTATAATTAAATGACGACTCAAATCCAAAAGCGATCGTTGTGATTTTCATATGTTTTCTAAACATGCAACAGGCTAGGAAGTCAGTAGACAGATTTCTTTGGGGATTACAACATAAACTTTCTAAGTTTTATAGTTCCTGAGCAACAGGTCGTTTTTTTTCGAGAACAGAAACAAACAACGCTACTATACATGTTTTATTATATTTTATTGCATGCTGTAAGTAAACAATGCAATAAAATGATAGCATCTCGGTCCATGTATTCGGGTGTGCGTGCAAATTGCGTTGCCCTACAATTTGCCGCCCGCTGAGCTGGTCAGCCATACTTCTAGTGTGATGACCTGTCACGTGCCGCATTGTACTACATCGTTATTGTAGGCAGAGTAGTGTAATGTCTAGACGATCCTCTTTGATACAATCTTAACGAGTGTGTATGAAAACTAAAACATAAAATACTAACATGTTTGTTACTAACTTTAGAAAACTGTCCGATGACAAAATCAGAAGGTGATTTTATTTTTCACTAGCGTTAGCTGCGGCATCGCCCGTGTGCAAGTCGGAATTTATTCGACGGGAACTATTATAAAGGGTGTAAAAAGACCCTTAACGAAGCCGAAAGGTACTTGTTCTCCCCGTTATTGCGATCATTTTTTTGTTCTTGACCATACCTGGGAACCTTCTAGTTACGGAGATATTTGGAGTCAAAGTTCCGACTTTTTCACAAGGTTTTTTTTAAATACATGTTTCTAATGTAAGATTTTTACTTTAAACACCTTCACTACCCCCGTACTATTCAATCCATCCATCAGCACAATATTTTGAATGCGTTACATTGAGTTTTACTGTAAAACGTGATTTTTCACCCCAAAAAAAAAGTTGTTTCCCAGCAATAATTTTTGCGTAAACTAACTTTGTTTGATGTACAGAATGCTTGGTTGACGGCTTCGTGAAGGGTCTGTTTACACCCTGTATAAATATATAACGTACTACTCGGGTGAAAATGTATAAAATGTCCTTACAAAGCTTATATAGTCATGTAAAGGTAACGGACAGACAGACGCAGTTTCTTAAGAATTTAAGAAAGAAAGCTTTAATAAGACAAGCTGGTCGGACAAAATCTGAGTCGAGAAGAAGAATAAGTGGAAATAATTAAAGGAAACAAATCACATAATTATTGCAATATTGTTACCTATACAACCTTTCTTCCTTGTTTTGTTATTGGTACAGTAGATTGAAGTCATGAAATATGCCCGAGTCGTCACCGTTTCGGTTTTAGGGTTGGCTTTAAAAAATATCATTAACATCATTCACAATCATCCTATAGGTATTTCTATTATCTAGGTAACGACCACCAAAAGATTTTATACGATTACGGATAGCAATTTTTGTAATCTAAAATCCCGCTGCATGATATCCGCGCATCACAAGATTACAAAAATAAAAATAATTTCACTCCAAAATCCTCCTGATTAATGCATAATGCAAAACAATCTATAATAATGACATTACATGCGGATAATTCCACTTCAAAATCCTCCTGGCTATCTACTGCATAAATAATGCAATTAAAAATACTTATGTGGCACCTATAGAAGCGATAATATCTAACCGGATGGTTGTAAACACCTAAAAATTGGTTATCAACATCGATACTTGAAAAAGATATCGATAAACCGAAAATAGAATCTATTTGCTGTCTTTACAAACAGTGGATGAATAAATTGTTATCTGTGCTCAGGCACTATATCAGTATAGTAATGATTAATTATGATTACTTCAATGGCATGATGCTTACAGTTTGTGATTTGGACTGTCCTCTGTAGATAATGATTGATGATAAAATTACTAGGTGTTTCCAATACGTAGTGTTATCTGAAAAGGTATTTATGACGGAAAAAATGTCAGCTAGTATTCTTTATTTATTCAGAGTATGTTTATAGATGTGCATATAAATCATTTCAGTTTTTGTAGTGTTGTTGTTGTAGTTACGTTAGTACGTTGTTGTAGTAGTTCTAGTTGTTGTAGCATGACACCCTGGATTCCATTCCTAGGTTAGGCAAAGTTGTATTAGGTTCTTCCATCAGGAATTTCTCAGTGGCAGCTTGGAACTGTGTATATTTGACGCCAATAGGCTCCGGTAAATTGTAGGTGTAGTACTTTAAGTACACTTCAAATATAGCCGTGATGATCTGGTTACATTTTGACCTGTTATTTTTAACTTGCCTGTTTCTAAAAGAGATACCATTTGAATTAACTCATCCTGGCGGGACAGCCCGCACAATATGAAGTGATATGATTGACTGTTGTATATCACAGTAGTTAACATGGGTTGAGCAAATATTGAACGTTGATCGATCTTTTAGCAACCCGTTCATGGTCTGAAGAACGGTTTTCCTTTTGAAGAAAATGGGCAATTGGCCAAGGTGACACATTGCACAATGCTTCAAAGTACCTATCCAAAATAAGTTTTATTGACGTAGGTAATTTTTGTAATGACACATCGGAATTCGGACATAGCTCACGTTAACTCACTCGTCACGTAGCATCAGATAAAAGATAATAAATAAAAACAAGCCGGATGTTAATTAGTTTAGTTACTCTATCTTCTTAGCGTGTCGATGGCAATTTTTTATTCAAAATGTTTGGCCCAAAATTCAGCTGTACGAACTCCGATCGCTGATGCAGTCATAAGATCCTCAATTGCGCAGGTGATATGCATGCATGCAACGCAAGTTGGAAGATGAGCCATTGCCTGTAGAGACACGCCGCATACACATTTGAGTTACTCTATGCTTTCATTTCAGTGATCCATCCAGTGATACTTAATGTATTTATTTATTTATGTAATAACAGGCAGGTAAATTAGTTGTTCATTCATGAAACATTAATCTATCTATAAATAACGACTCCTTAGTATTATACCTTACCTTATACCGATATCCTTAACGAAGCCGAGAGGTACTTATTCATCTCGATATTTTTTTGTTCTAGCTAGATCATACCCGTGGGAACCTTCTAGTTACGGAGATATTGAAGGTCAAAGTTCCAACTTTGTCTCTGTGTTTTTTTTGTACATGTGTTATAACTTTACTTTAAATACCTCCATCATCCCTGTGCTATTCAATGTTTGAGTGTGTTACATTGAGCGCCGTAAACTGTGATTTTTCACACGAAAAGTGAAGTCGTTTACCAGTAATATTTATGCGCAATAAGTTGTTAGTAACCCGCCTAATTTGTGTGGCGCAATTTTATGTGAGGTGAACTAATAGCAAAATAATAAAACCTACTAATGGGAACTATTTACCTGCAAAGTGCCGAGTCCGGCCACCTCCGGACGATCACTGACCGTTTTATTACAATTGGCGTCGCAATAAAACCAGGTCATTTCGTCAAGTTACTTTCAGTTTCCGAGGCTCGGGAGCTCGTGGCTAAATAATAACAGCCGCTAGGATCGATCTTTAGGCTAAGCGATGCTTGCGCCTACGTTGGTCTGTGGATGGGTGACCATTCATTACATACCGAGTTTCCTCCATGCCTCGGAAAACATTTTAAGCCGTTGGTCCCGGCTGTCATTTGTAGATCTTTGACAGTCGTTGCAGGAAGTCAGTGGCCCAAAACGACTGACAACCAGTCTTACTAAGGGGTATCGTATTACCTAGTACTAACTGGGTTGTGGAGGTCAGATAGGCAGTCGCTCCATGTAAAATACTGATATGTAGCTGCATCCGGTTAGACTGGAAGCCGACCCTAACATAGTTGGGAAAAGGCTAGGCTGATGACGGTTTCAGTTTCAGAGGCCCGAATGATTTAGGAAAATACAAGTATCCTACTTTTAGCATTTTGGTTTGAATTTTTGCGACAAGCACAACACCTGAATAAAATTATGTGCGAAGTAAATATTTTTAAGAAATCAAGTTACGTTTATTTCACGTGATATTGCTAAGCCTCATATGTAGGTAAATTGTCATACCCACTTAAAACTGGTATTTCTACAACAAAAATGTAGCCCATCACTACGTCAGCCCCGATTAATGTTTCTATGTCACAAATACTTTAAAGCTGCTGAAATACCCTTATCAGATATCGTAGTTCCTCAGTATACAAAAATAATGCGATGACGTCAAAGGTTCTTGTAATTAATCAGTTTCAAATAAAACTAACAAAAACAGCAGGTAAGTAATCACGAGACCGACTATGTAGGTAAGCAAGCAGGTAGGCTGTTCTTGAGTAGCGGAGGCTGGGCTGTCAAGTTCGTAGCGGACGGCTACGGCGTAGCTATGGCTGTGCTACGCAATGAAAGAAAACATACTTGGATAGAAAATAGAAAGGCGATATCTGGCTTGAACATTTATAATAGTTGTTATCAGATGCATACAAAATACACAGCTTTGTGTCGGGTATACAGCAATATGCGCCCCATCCTATACAAATCAATAAAACTGTATCTGTTTGTAATTTCAAAATAAGTCCTTTTTACTGAATGCATATGAAAGTATACAAAAATAACTAAAAAAAGGTTTATTTTTATTTTTGCCTGTTTGTTTGTTCCGGCTAATCTCCGAAACGGCTGGACCGATTTTGACGAGAATTTTACTGGCAGATAGCTGATGTTATAAGCTGTTGTTACTTTTATTTAAACTTAAAACCCTTGAAATTGTTAACAAAATCCGAATCAAATAGGAAAGTACATATTTACAAAATAACTGAATAATATAATGACAAATACATAACTGGGGAAATGCGGATGTACTTTAGGAACACCGCCGCTTGCAAGTGTAATCCCTACAGATCCTCCTGATAGTTCTTCCAAAATTTTTCGAAAACAAAATGACGTACAAATATCAAATGACGCATTACGTAGTACGCATTTTGTTTTTGTGTCTTCTAACGAATAACTGCGCGTTAGGTGATTAGGAAAATTGCGTGCTTCCCACCACAGACAGTGTGATAGAAACTAATGAGGTAGGCAAACAAAGTGACAGACAAGAGGCATAGTTGGCGATTTGATCAAGGCTTTATGATAAAGTTTTCTTTGCCTTAATGTATTCGAGGTTCTATAAGTAAACATTATAAGAAAGAGGTGCGTTAAAAGAACTTGTCCGGCGCACCTTAGCTTTCTGCCCAGCTTTCAACTCTGCTGACATAGCATATCAGCCAGTAGCTGCAAGTTTCACGAAAGCTTCAGATATTCAAAGAATCACACGAGGAAAGAACAACCAATGGCTTGACTGCGTACAACGCTAATGTCATTAATTTTGACAGTCCAACAAGATTGATTCGTTGTAATAGCAGATCATTTTTACACGACTGCCAAGGAAGGGTTATATTTTTCGCGCGTATCTTGTGCGTTTCTTTGTTTCTTTTTTGTAAATTTCTTTATTACCTCGTATGTTCCAAATGGCTGGATGGATTTCGACGATTACAGTATCATTAGGTTCGTATAAAACCCAAGTGTTCTTAAGAGTGTTTAAAAAAGAAACAAAATGGCGGATTTTTGGCGCTTAATTGTAAGTCGTTAATTTTTTTTTCAATCAAACCTTTTGAGTAGGGTATCAAAATGAAGGAAATTCAAAGGAGATTACATATATACCTACATATAGGTACATTATACAATTTGTAGTCGGGTTTTTTGATACTTTTAATTAAATGTTACTTATTTCAAATATATGAATCAATGCTTTAGAATTTTAGATACCTTGAAAATATTTGGTAAGTAAGGGTGTATAACGCAATTACCTTGCAATTGACGATAGTGAAAAATGTTATTGTATAACGGACTGGTTTCCGCAACTCCACGTCCAAAGTGCTGATTTTGCGTACAGTGAGACAATTGATCATTCGATCTATCCCAGCTCCCCGAGAACGCCCAGCTACTTTTCCCGAGTCAAAGATTCTAGCCACATAAAATATACATAGATCCACTCTAGCAGAACAGTTACTTCATACAAAATAATCAGCATAATAAACTCTTATTGGAATTATCCGAGCTGCAATAACATTGTACTTACCCGCCTACAGCCAGCAGAATAAGCAACCGTATGATAATAAAATATCCATGAGCATCAACGTACGAACGTATTTACGTTCATTTATTATGCAGACGGTACTGTTTTATGAATATGTCAGAATAAGACGGGTTTATTGCCGAACGCACTTTTTCGTTGATCGTCCATATAAACACGGACAAATATTTGGAGTATAATTTATTTTCGATGAATGTATGTAGATTGGATGTCGGTTATAACTTACTTATTTGTTCTTCTGATATGAGCAACTTATGCACATAAAATAGGTTCCAAAGAATAATAACAGCTTGAACAGTATACCCTGCTACCAACTCGCTGACTGCCTCATATTTTGATCGTGGCATCTATTTTAGGGACTAGAGTTCAAAACAAAATTATATTCTATTGTATTAGCAATATCAATGATGGTAAAGTCAAAAATGTATTGGACTGACTTAGGCCCAGACTCAACCAAAGCGGGGACGAGTGGAGCGGAGAGGAGATGTGCAAGATTCGACCAATCACAGGAGAGTCGAGAGACATGATGTAGATTTCAACCAATATGATTTGTCGGATTCCGCTCCGCTCCGCTCGTGTCCGCTTTGTTGGAGTCCGGGCCTTATGCTGACAAAAAGCTTATTTCAACACTCTTGAATCACTGTACAAATTGTTGGAAAGGATTTGAAACTGATTACCATTTATATAGGGCCTTTGGTTTCAAATAGTCCTAGATAATGTGACTACATGAAATGAAGTAGACAAACAATCGGGAGGCGTATACCCTGCAATGCGAAAATCCAAGCTAAGAATAATATAATAATCTGACGGACTTTTAAGATATCATTATTATCAATCTTATACCAATTTATTTGGGGTCAGCGCAGCATGTTTTCTTCTTCCATACTTCTCTATTACTCGTCATCTCACCAGTCACCTCCTTTCCAGCCATATCATCCTACACACAGTCCATCCATCGCTTCTTTGGCCTACTCTTTTAGCCATCCAGAATCATACTCATAACTTTCCTCACTACATTTTCCTCATTCCTCCGCATCACATGTCCATACCACGATAACCGATTACCACACAACTTTTTAGTCACCGGCGTCACTTCCAAATATGTCGCCGGTGATGTATATAATGAAAATTAATTGGAATTAGGCTAACGTCAGTGGCAGTATCTATTTAAAAAAGTAGTCGGTTCAATAACGTCACATTATTATAGCGATTTCTTATCTGCAAAAATTAACAGCATCAGTTTCATCGCATATTCGGAAATTCAAATTAATTGGAATTAGGCTAACGTCAGTGGCAGTATCTATTTAAAAAAGTAGTCGGTTCAATAACGTCACATTATTATAGCGATTTCTTATCTGCAAAAATTAACAGCATCAGTTTCATCGCGTATTCGTGAATTCAGGGACGCCCATATTGTCCTGTATAAATATTATGGAAAAAAAATGTTTACATCAGCTGTGAAATTAAAATATGGTTTTGAAGTATCAATGTTGTTTTGTCCTGAATACTTGGGCGTCTGATAATATTGCAATAATCACTTCAGCCAAAGCCGCGAAGCTTCGGCCGTTATTAAATTCACAACAATATTTTGAATATGAATACAAACTCATTAAGACAACCTTTTAAATGCATTGTCTATCAATGAAGATTATTGAACCAGCCTACGGGTTTAAAAAAACATCATATTAGCAAAAACGTTGATGGGAAAGAAAAAAAAAATCGGTGATTGAAAGAATGAAATAAAACATATTTATTTGGCACAGGCCCCAAGCCACAACAAAAAAAAAATGACATTGACACATGCCACCGAAAAGCTTACGTCAATCTTGTTGAATGTCGCTGTAGTTGCCTTATGACTTCTGAAACCACTAGGTTCAAATTTTTCCCAAAAACTGCGAGTTACTCTGAAAGGTAATTTTTTGAAGTAGGTACCTAGGTAAATATCTCAAAAACTCCGGGTAAACTAAAATGTAGACAAATCGAAGTATAAGAAAGAAAGAAAGAAAAAATATGTTTTTGTCGCAGGGACATGACGTGCATATAAACAAAATAAGTAAACAAAAATCATACAAAGCATAACAAATATTATAAATACAACAGGACAGAAACAAAAAAAAAAACAATAACGTTAACTAATTCGAATTAATTCGATGTCGACAGTTTTAACAGTTTGTTTTTTTCAGTCGTCTATAATGGGTATATTACTATGCTACGCGGTATCCATGCAAACCAGAAACATACTTACCACTTACCCACGAGCTATACGCAAAACCGATAGGCTACTCGCGACAGTAACAGGAGAAACCAAATGAAAGCAGTTGAACATACCACGAATTACCCGAGACACGACCTGCTGCAACGCTGCTATAAGGAAACAAGTTGTAAGGAACAAGCACGCGCGTGTCGTTAGACGCAAGACGCATCGCCCGTGTTTGTGAGCGGGGTCTAAACGTAAACAATACACCTGGGTAAGGTGTCCGTTAAAATGATGGCCGCAGCAACATCGATTTTGCAAATGGTATGCCATCACGGAAGTACTTAAAATAATAAATATTAATGTGCATATTGTGTTGTCTCATTACTTTGAATAGGCTTGCAGACGGCTTCTATAATAATGCAAATATCAAGGAGCATATATTAATCAATTTGTTTAATAACGCAATCTATTGTCTGAATTTGTCGGTTCACAAATATATGAGGACATTAAATATCCTCATATACTTGTGTACCGACAAATTAAATTTTAATTATGATAATTCACTAATGCGAGCTGTGTTTACATCGGTCGAATCTCTTTAGGGTTCTTTACCTGTTACTACAAGGATTTTTGGAGGTTGAATGACAGAGGAGCGTTGTTGGTAAACATTTAAAAAATTACATTGTAAAAACAAGATGGCGGCGCTAGTTCCGATATTGACTCCGCGCCAAAGGATTTTTGCAAAACTAGGTATACTTTAAGATCAATGAACAATACGAAAGTGCAAATATACTGCAACAGATGAGGTTCGAAAACCGGTCATGCTTTTGGTGAGGACATTGCGTTTTAGATTTTCCGATTTTTCTCTATAGTGACATCTACTGCGTCTGCTTCGTCATCCATCTTTGACTCCCTGACAGTATTTTCTCCACATTTTCAGATGCAATTACCTCCTTTTAAGCAGTATCTTATATAATTATAAAATTCTCGTGTCACAATGTTAGTTACCATACTCCTCCGAAACGGCTTGACCGATTTTTATGAAATTTTATATGCATATTCAGTAGGTCTGAGAATCGTCTACTATCTATTTTTCATACCCCTAAGTGACGCAGACGAAGTTGCGCGGGTCAGCTAGTAGTATTTATAATTGTTGTTTTCTGCTTGATGTAAATTATTATTTTTCAAACTAAGACTCACATAGCTTTACTTGGTATACAATATCATAATAACTCAAGTAAACATAATCATACCGTGGCCAAATGTGCGTCAGTTTTTTTTCCTATTCGTCTTGTTTGACCAAAAAGGTTTTGTTTGTAAACTTGTCGAACATTTAGCGAGATCACTATAAGTGGATTACCTTCATACATGTATGGATTTATTAATAAATATCAGTTTCTGTTGCCACGCGGTTTTTGTAAAAACATATTTGTTTTAACAAATAAAGCACTTTAGATCTCATAAAAATGTATTATGCATTATCTTGTTTGTTAAATATAAAGACTTAGATAATCGAGGTTATTTTTAGTCGGTGAAGTTGTTGTGATAGTAGATTTTGTCGAGTTTATGACATAATCTCAGAGTCATGAAGATGACAAGTGTTAATTAACCACCGTCTCTCATGCGATTTTGTTGCAAAAAAATTGTTTGGTATAAGAGTGGCTGCCAGGCTGCCGAAGCAGCGCGATGACGCATTAGGTACCTACTCCTTCTTTCCTTAATGAAGCTATTGATGCCGGATAACTAAACCCCATCATTTGAACCCTACTGTAGGCGGTACGATAGTGGTAACAAAACCAGTATAAACTGGCCTCTGTATTTTTATGAAAGTCTGTACAAAGCTAGGCCAGCTGAAGGTCTAACACTTGTATAAATAGACAATACTTAGAACGAAGTTAGAACCGTCAAAGAAAGCATAGCAAAGAATTCTAACTTTTGACAGTTCTAATTTCAAACAATTACTAAACTACAGATAATAAAATATAATTATCAAAGATTAACAAAATCGTATCTTTAATAATTACTTTTACTCAAGTTTGACTTGCTTATAGATAGGGGTATACTAGTATGCTATAAACCAAATACTGAAACAAAACATGTTTGTATTAGATCTTCAAGAATATCTCGAAATCAATTTATGAGAACTGGAGCTGTCTTAGATACAAGGTGCTCATGCAATCCAGAGTGCATCGTCTGCAGAACGTCAATGTAATGCATCAGACAGTTTAAGGCCACAGCTATTTAGGCGAAGCATAATATGAGTGAACTTACCTATAAGAGTACGAACCCTATCTAAATACAGAGGTGTAGGTACTGAAGTAACTTCCTAAACAAATATAGCTGACGTGGCTCTAAAGGCTGCCCTACTCCAATGGGACTGGGCAGGTCATGTCTGCCGCATGCCGGACAAACTGTGGGCCAAAATAGCAGGAAACTGATGCCCTGACACAGTGAGGCGGGGTCGCGGCAGGTCACGAAGGAGGTGGCGGGATCGAACTGGACAAGTTCCGTCCGAACTGGAAGGAGGACGCGCGAGTTCGCGAAAAGTGGAAGGAGTGGAAGGAGGCCTTCGCCCAGGAGTGGGACAGAGCAGGCTAGGAAGAAAAAAAAGTAACTTCTGTGCTCTCGATCTGACAGTTACCTTCCACGCCTTTACGGCAGAACGGATTTTTGTGTTTGCCACACAGGTAGGTACACCATGACCTGGGCTGGATTGTAGCGTTAGATTCTTTTTAAAAGCTTTTATTTAACACGCACTGTTCGTATGTACGTATGTACGTTCTCCGCTTCAAAATTTGTACACCATTTTTTGACCACTTGTTTAGCATCCGATTGAACTGACATTTTGCACACCCCTTTAGTTCTGATGACAATACATGTTTATGACAGACGTGACTTGGTCCTGCAGCCAGGAATACCTCCTCATGAGAGAACTCTTCGGAAACGAAACTTTGTATACGCATTCAATGTTGACAGGTAAACCTTATTCAAAATTCATTTTAATAAAAGGTTTTTTTTTCTTTGTAATTACCAGTAATATAAAAAAAAGTTACGTACCATTAATTTCCAAGCAAGTGAACCCGCGGATAAAACTGATAAAAGCCAGTATTGTGTAAACTATTTTTGTTTTAAGGCGCTTATTAAGTTACTAGTTAAGTTATTAAGTACAGTACTTTATTTAATTGGCTTCAGGGCGCAATAAAAGAGATTCCACGTGTGTGTCGGACGGACACGGACTAGTGCTAGAACGGCACTCCCTGCTGGGCTGTCCAGTGTCCATACATGTTACTAATTTAGCAGTAATGACCTTGTTTAGAAAAACGCTGTGGTAACTGTTATGTCGTTTATTGGCTTACCTTCGTTATGGCTTTGGGAATTCGGCAAGTTTTCGAGTAGGAAGTATCTGTCTACGAGAAGCTGCATGGTTTGTTTGATTACAATTTTGTCACCTACAAACACTTTAGTTTCAAATCGGATAATGATTATGATCCTTATGGTAAAGATGAGCAAAGTTATTTGTTAAGTTTTTATTTAAGTTTTTCAAATCGAAATATGGTTGTCCATAAATAAATGCTTCGACACCTGGGGCGCGTCTGCCGTTTGTTTTTGTTGACTATTGGATAATACTTGAGATTCAAGTTTTAAATATGTAAGTAGGTACATTTTTACTAGGATCAAGTATTTTCATATCCAATTATAACGTTGAAAGGCAATCTCCAAATTTACTTTATTTTTAACATTTTTAAGAAATAATGCACAGCAATGTTCAAGTTTTAATGATGTTGTAAAATGTTCTTCCGGTATTAAAGAAAACGAGTGTGCTTTTTAATCATAACATCCGCCGCATTCCGCATGCTTTGTTGTTCAGAAGATAACGAATATACTTCAGCTATAATTTTCAGTGTTAAGTATGTTCATCATCATCATCATCATCATCTGCCAACTATATTGGGGACGGCTTCCAGTCTAATCGGATGCAGCTGAATACCAATATTTTACATGGAGCGACTTCCTATCTGACCTCCACAACCCAGTTAGAGTAAGACTACTTGTCAGAATTTCGAATCACTGACTACCTGTAAAGACTGTGAAACATCTACAAATGACAGCCGGGACCAACGGCTTAACGTGCCTTGCAAGGCACGGAGGAAACTCAGTATGTAATTGGTGATCACCCATCCACAGACCAACCTAAGCAAGCGCGGTTTTACCAGAAGATTGATCCGAGCGGCTGTTATGTTTTACGAGCCACGAGCTCCTCAAGTATGTTCATCATGTTTCGGATTATTTCCAAGGTTTTGTAACAATGATTTAAAATAGTTTCTTGCCCGTTCTTTTCCTTTGAGATTTAGGCTTTGAAATGGGCATCATAGAGAGCAGATTTTTTTTTGTGGTCAATTGACATAAGAGTATGAAGAACAGGGTGTGATAAGGGGGAATCCTCCGACCAGAGTGTTGTTTCTGGTGGGCAGCAACCCAATATGATAGAATTTCTAAATTTTAATAGCGCAATTTAGAATTTTTATTTTAGTTCTTCTTTTGCGCCATAAATGGTGCTGTAATACCTTTTGTACCATGCTGCTGTAGTCATTTTTGTACATGATAATTCAAAGTGCCTGTAACTGGCTTATTTGAAACAAATGTTTTGATTTTGAGTTAGGTGATTTAAAAATAATCTAAATATTGTATTTCACAAAAACGAATTGTAAATGCAGGTGGTATCTAAAAACCAGCTAATATACCATTTTCTAAATCTTGTCACGCGAAGTTATTTTGGTAAAATTGTCAGGAAATTGAACACTTAGACGAAGGCAGATATAATGCACCTATAAACTCAAACTCAAACTCAAACTCAAAGCATTTATTTCAATTAGACCATTACAGGCACTTTTGAATGTCAGAAAAACAAAGAAGGCGAAGCTACAGTCCCAGACATAAGACATAATAACTTATGAAAGTACTGTAGTTGCCCATTCCAAGGCGTAGATCTCTATGGAGAAGAATGGGCAAGAAACTCCATGGACACTCTTTTCAATCAAACATTTTTACAAGATCTTGGTTACATCATTCATGTTGAGATAATACATATATGTGAGAACGATGTAGACAGACGTGCACATTAAGAGCGTCCAGAGTAAAAGATTAGATCAACAATTTAAAAACAAAGTAGTTAAAATAAACCGTGGCAGCTAAGAGACGACCAGTCCCAACTGACAGCGCCCGCTCACGAACATGACGCATGGATCAGCACCATTCAACTCAACCATTTTGAAGGGAACTAAATGATCCGACACACCCGCCACCATCAGCGAGACATTTGAGTGAGCATGACATTCTCTCAACCGCCAGGGAAAATTCGAGTCAATGAATGATAACTAAATGGAAATGGTAGCTTTACAGTACATAGTACTCACACATGCGCTATGCAATTATATAATACTAACTGATTGAATCTATACAATGCAAGGATATTTTTACAATCTTCTGCAGCTTCCACAATAACTTCACATGGTAATCAATTAGTTTGCCCCCTGTGGTTGTGGAGCAGGACCAGCATTGAGCCAAGCATTTCTATCATCAATGTAATCCCCCAACTTATAGTATGCTTGCCTACATAGTGTGCGTTTAATACAAGATTTAAATTTCATCTCATTCAGTTGTAAAATGTGGGGAGGTATTTTATTGTAACATTTTAAACAGTACCCCATGAAAGATGAGTCTACTTTAGCTAGCCTGAAACCTGGCTGTACAAGTTGATCCCTGTTTCTAGTACTATAGTGGTGTCTGTCACCTCTTTTACTAAATAAATGCAGATTTTTTCTAACGTACATGATGTTTTCATATATGTATTGACAAGGTACTGTCATGATGTTAATTTCCTTAAAAAGTTCCCTAAGAGAATCGCGCCCACGAAGGTCGTAATATGGCTCTGATGGCTCTTTTCTGCAGAATAAATATAGACTCGATGTCTGCAGCCCGTCCCCATAGTAAGATACCATATGACATAATACTATGAAAATAACTAAAATAGACAAGCCTCGCGGTATCTACATCAGTAAATTGACGGATTTTTCTAACAGCATATGCTGCTGAACTCAACCGTCCTGCAAGAGATGTTATATGTGGACCCCATTGTAGCCTTGAGTCGAGCGTGATCCCCAGGAAAACAGTATTTTCGACGAATTCTAGTTTCTCTTGGTTCAATACTATGTCACTATCACTACTTTTGACATTCGGTAGAGAAAATCTTATACACTTTGTTTTTTTCCCATTTAATACTAAATTATTAGCGGTGAACCAATTATGAACCTGAAATAGGGCGTTATTTACGTCGTCGAGATTTGTGGCACGTCTGTTTACCTTAACACAAGTGGCTTATTGCATGTAATTTCTACAGTTTAAAAGATTTTATGGATGTGAGATGTTGATTCCTTTTGTCAAAATATAAATTTTTGCATGCTATGTTATATCTTAGCGAAACATGTTGAGCTACTGTAATAATATTAACATCAATGTATACCATGTTTTACGCAAATAAATGATTTACTTACTTTACTTACTTACTTTACTTAAATATTAAAGAAGTATCGTCAGCAAACAACACCATTTGTGGCTGGTTTTTAAATAAATGGGGTAGATCATTAATATAGACCAAAAAGAGGAAAGGACCTAATATCGACCCTTGTGGCACACCCATACTTACTTTTAGACCCATTGAATTGACACCATTTATTTGTACTTGCTGATTTCTATCGTTTAAATACGATTTCACTAACCTGAGCGCAAGTTTCCCTAAACCGTAATGTTCAAGTTTTAAGAGCAGGTTTCCGTGGTTAACGCAATCAAATGCTTTCGAGAGGTCACAGAAGATTCCTATGGCATCTTGTGCCTCTTTCCACGCAGTAAAAATGTGTTTTAATAAGGTGACACCGGCGTCAGTCGTACAACGTCCTTTGGTGAAACCATACTGTTTCTCATGTAAGATTTTATTGGTGTTAAAGTGGATGAGCATTTGATTAAGCATTACCTTTTCAAACACCTTGCTGAAAACCGGCAACACGGATACGGGTCTATAGTTATTGGTGTCTTTACTGTCCCCGGAACCTAACCTAACCTAAAGATACTGATTTTTGTAGTAAACGATAAGGAAATCTAAAAATTATGACTTGATAGCTTGTTTTTTATATAATACCATGTGTTACCTTATCGAATGCAATCTCATATTAAATACAGGAATTTTCCACAGTGCAGCTACAGCAGATTTCAATTGTTATTATCTTTAGCATAAAGTGGCTACGAGTGTTTATCGATTGTCTTTCAAACTCGGAAAGTGAATAACATCGAGATAATCCGACTCATCGCAGTGGAACGCGGCTTAAATATAGGTTTTATTTTATTTTATTACCGTTGCGTTGCGTTTGTGATTTAAAAAAGTATTAGCCCAAGTTTTGAATTTAGAATTTTGGAACGCGACGTACGAAAAAAAGTCTCGCGATTAAAATTGGTCTAAAGAGCAATAAAAGTATAAGCAGCATTATTTTATTAACATAATACTATATTTAAAAAAGTATTTTCATTTATATCAACATATACTTAGGTACTTAAATAAAAACAGCCGCTCGGGTCGATCTTTAGGTTAAGCCGTGCTTGCCTAGGTTGGTCTGTGGATGAGTTACCCATTACATACCGAGTTTCCCCCGTGCCTCGGAAAGCACGTTAAGCCGTTGGTTGGTCCCGGGTGTCATTTGTAGATCTTTGACAGTTGTTAGGTAGTCAGTGGCCCAAAAAGTCTGACAACCAGTCTTACCAAGACGTATCGTATTACGCAGTACTAACTGGGTTACGGAGGTCAGATAGGCAGTCGCTCCATGTAAAACACTGGTACTCAGATGCATCCGGTTAGACTGTAAGCCGACCCCAATATATTTAGTTGGGAAAAGGCTTGGACTCATCATCTGGATGATACTTAGGTAAATAAAATTAATAAAACTGATATAAGTAATAAAATAAATTACTCGGAACTGACATCAGAAGATATTATTACCTAGTGTTTTAAATTAATCTAGTCTACATGACCGCACAATCATAGTGTTAACGACAAATTCCTGCATTTATTTATTAAAACCAGTTACCTATGTCTATGTCATTCCTTTGAATTAAATAATCTAAGTCATAGTAAATCGGTTGAGAGATTATTCTTATGAGTTACGAGTTAACACGTGTTTACGCGCATAAAATTAGTTTTTTTTTAAGTTTTTCCCTGAGTTCTAAGAAATAAAGAAAAACAAAGTTGTTTATTAGGTTATCAGGTATTGGATTGGATCGTAAATTGTTGTTGTCATTTAAAATCCCTGTCTTCTGACAACGGTATAGGTACCTGCACATAAAATACAATGACTTATCCAGTCCATCCTAACTTCAACTCATCATCAGCTGCCTAGCGTTTTCCCAACTATGTTGGGGTCGGCTTCCCGTCTAACCGGATGCAGCTGAAAACCAGTATTTTACATGGAGCGATTGCCGATCTGACCTCCACAACCCAGTTCGTACTGGGTAATACGATAACCCTTGGTAAGGCTGGTTGCCAGACTTTCCGGTCACTGACTACCTGTAACGACTGTCAAAGATCTACAAATGACAGCCGGGACCAACGGCGCTTTCCGAGGCACTCGGTATGTAATGGGTGGTCCATCCTTAATTCAACTAATCAACATAAAACTTTTAACAGTTTCAATTCCGTGTTATAAACGACACGACATCAAAAGCAAAGCAAATGGAGTAGGTATGTAGCAAGTTTATAGCATCTGTAATTTCGGCCTCTTCCCAAGAAATAGCCGTGTTTTTTATGTATATAGGTACTACGTAATACCTATCTAGAAAAGCTACGTTCGTGTTTTTCAATTACACCAACAAAGTTTTAGTGCTTATAAAGGCTCCATAGTGTCATGTAGTCTGCCAATAACAATGTTTTCAATTAAAATTAATTGTCAACAGTTTGCCACGTGTTTCAATTTTCTTAATTGCAAGCTCTCCCTGTTACTCGACCGTAAATAAATATTGATTGACTTGGCTGTGTTATGCGCTAAGTAGGCACTTAATCACTTACCCCGTGGCCACGAGCTACACGTTCTCGCGGCTCGCGTCTTGCAACACTGACTGCGGAAAAAAAACAAAATAATGATAGAAATCGTTTGCCACGTCTAGGTTTTCCAGGTCTGCCTTTGGCTGGACATGTACGGCTTTTTACAATCGTGTCCGGCCAAGTATATAAGAGTCTGGTCTGTCCGGTTTTTGGTCAACCCCGCCCCGCCAAAATATGTCAAACGAAAGCGCGCGTGCTACTCACGTGGGCATGGCAAAATTACTTGACAAATTACTTTAGTAGGAACAAAATGTGATTCATAATAACATATAATGAAGAATAGAGCAACAAATAAAAGTATCAAAATTGTTTATTCTTTTAAAAACCAGTGTGTCAGGCTTTCAGGGCAAAATGTCCGGCTAAATATGAATTTGTGTCCGGCTTTTCTATTTTTGGGACTGGGAACCCTCACATCGCATGCCGCGAGTTACCGTGAAGCGACTTGCGGAAAAACGAACGGAAAGAGGTGACGCGCGCTCTACTAACGCAAGTTGCGTCGCATCACCTGAGGCCGAAAACGGGCCTTAACTGTGGTGTGTGTAAAGCACTTAATCATTCATCAACATCTAATTAATTAGCTAAAGTATTCTGTTAAATGGCCTTAGCCTTGAGACTTTCTTTCGTGTTGTTTCTCCAAGCTTTGTTTTGTGACCTTGGTAAATGTTTTGTTTGGTATCACTGTTATATTATTGTAGAAGCTTCTCGAAGCATTTTTCCGTGTCGTATCTTTAATATACTGATTTCTGCCGTGGCTTTTTCGACCGCTCATAAATTCTTCTGTATAATTTAAGAAGATCATTTTGAGCAGTTCCTGCAGTTCTTGCTTCATTTACTGCCTTAATTAGTTAAAAAGGTAGCTTGTTAGTAAATTAGCAGTACGACCCAACAAAATGATTGCACTTGATTGAAGGCACTGTAACTATGTTTTTTTAGTATCAAATTACTACGTAGTTTTATGAGAGTTTTCGATGAATTTACAACGAATTGTTTACTATAACCTACAGTGAGTCGTAAAGATTGATAGTAAGATAACGTTGAGTAAGATAGCTGACTCGCGTGTGCAGATGTAATGCACGGGTGTCGGTGCAATGCACTTGCAACTTTGTAATGTTGTTTAATTTGTATGGGATCTACGCGTGATTTGGTTTTAAAAAAGACTGTTATAGTTTTTTGTCAGCCTGTACTGTTCCACACTGTTGGGCAAAGGAAGCCCCCATATCCTTCCATTCTTTTTTCTTCAGTGCGGTCTGTATTATGGATTGTTCGATTTTAATTAGGTAATTAGCTCAATCAGTAGTGCAGTCTTCAGATTTTCATCTAATTATGATGGCCCAGAGGTTAAGGCCTCGCCTCTCATGCATGAGGTTGTGGGTTCAAATCCGGGCAAGTACCAATGTGACTTTTTCAATTCATATGTACTTTCTAAGTTTATCTTGGACATCACAGACATCGGTGAAGGAAAACATCGTGAGGAAACCTGGACTTATAATTAATATAAGTCTGAAATCGCCAACCCGTCTTGAGCAAGCGTGGTGATCAATGCTCGTGCCTTCTCTGTATGAGAAGAGGCCTTTGCCCAGCAGTGGGACAGTAACAGGCTGGTATTATTATTATATATTATTATATTAATATAACTTGTATATGTACCTTATACCTTTCGCTTTTTCCGGAAAATCTACTGGTAAAAGGTATTTTGGTTAAAGATTTTCCGGATGATAATTTTTTTTTTTTTTTGAATATTTTGTCTGACGACTTTCGGGATACATCCTGAAAAGATTTTCAGAGCTCTGTAGCCAAGGTTTGCGTATGAATAAGTAGGGTAAAGTAATTTTGTTTCTTTTAACCTTTACCTCAGCGTACAACTGCGCTGTAACCAATCAATGTGTACTTACAAGTCGTGATCGTATGTTGACAGTGTCGCTTAGATCTCCGTGACCGCTTCATTACGGTTTCAAATTGTAGCGTACATTATGTACTTAGGTACATATGTACCTACCAACGGGAGGGATACTACACTTGACAAAGCAATAGGTATATAGTGTTGGGAAAAGCGTAGAAGATTGAAAACTCTTCTAGTCTTCATCATGTAACAAACCAATTTCCGAATTGATAACCTACTGGCATTTCTAAAAAGTCAAGTTTATATCGTAAAAACAAAAATGTATTTCTTGCTGAATACAACCGCATAGAAAATACCAGAAGGATGTGTTTGAAATGACTGCAGCTGTTCGTTATGCACTTAGCTAATTTAAGTAGTCTAGTGGTGGTGTGGTCTAATGGTGCTCGTTACAGGTTCCAATGATTAGAGATCCCAAGGCATCAAAGAGCTTTTGACATCGTGGCATTGAACATTGGAATCTGTATCTTCCAATATGTATCTAGTTGCGTATGAATTTACGTTGCGTAAATATAAAATGCCCTGCCCTGCTGTCTCCGGTGTACGCTGGCTATAATAGCATCATACACTGTTCATCCCAGTTAGTACTGGGTTGTATAAAGTTTTAGTATAATAGCATCATTCACTGTTATAATACTAAAACTTTCTGGACGTTATCAATACGACAGTCCCAGAAAACGCTAACCATTCACTTCCCCAGTGGAACATATGCATGATAATGATGAATGAGCCAGGACGGCTTAGTAAAAAAAAACGACGTAAGTATGTGGTAATCCTCGCTGTAACAACAGTTTGCTGTGCTAACAGGCCACACAGTCGGCTTGCTTGCACACCGATCATAATACTGATAAGATACGGCGCTTATCACTCCACGAATGTTGCTAAATGTGAATGACATGATAATTGGAAATTAAAAGTTTGAAGTGGTATGCTTCTCTGGTTGTTGCACGTAGAAAGAATCTCGAACACAAGATTCATTTATTACTAGCTTCTCCCCGCGGCTTCGCCCGCTTGGCCTACAAGAAACAAATGACTTTTTTTTTTAACCAAACATTATAAGCGCTCTCACTAGCTCTCATTGAATATACGAACTGCAAATATCCCGAACTAATTTTAATTAAAGAGCATTTTCAAGTCAATCGATCCAGAGAATAAAAAGTTTTACAGAAAATTCAACCACCCTATTTCACCCTCTTAGGGTGAAATTTCGAAAAACCCTTTTTTTTCTTTGTGAATACCTACTGTTCACAATGAATACACCCTCCAAATTTCAAGTCTCTAGGACCAGCGGCTTGGGCTGTGCGTTGATGTATCAGTCAGTCATTTTATATGTATAGATTTATTGGTTTCTGACATTATTGCTGTAAAACTGATACCTACCGTTACCGATAAGTAATTTAGTCCATTTAGATCTGTTAAAATGCCCCTCAACTAAAAGGGAAAATATACTAGTCCGTGATTAGGCCTGTCGTACTTTATGGATCGGAATGCTGGGCTGTGAAGAAAATGAATGAAAAAAGATTGTATGTAGCGGAGATGAGAATGTTGAGGTAGATGTGTGGCACGGTAATACCGTGTGTGTGGTGTGACAAGAATGGATAAAGTAAGGAATGAGTATATAGAGGAAGTTTGAAAGCTAGTAACAGAAAAGATGAAAGGGAATGGACTGTCTTGGTATGGGCATGTGATGGCGAGGGCTGAATCGCTTGTGACTAAAAGAGTCATGAATATAAATGTTGATGGATCGAGCGGAAGACCATGGATTGTAATGATATGAAGGAAAAAGGAGTAAATGATAGCGTGACGACCGACAGGAGAGAATGGAATAAAAAACATGTTTCACCGATCCCAAATAACATGGAACAAGGGCAGGAAGATGAGTTCTGTTAAAATTACGCTCTTCTGTTATTCTTATTTTACCGTCTGTACCTCGAATTAACAAGACAATAGTGCATGTGTGGGGGATGATGTACCAAATTAGCCAGTTAAAGAAATGTCGATAGCAATCAAGGAGTTCTAAGAGGTCATTTTGATGGAAGATGCGGCAAAATACTAAATTCATTGACAGACAACTGCAACTCCCAACATGAACCTTGAACCTTCTAATACTTATGATGAATTATAGAAATTGTATCCCCCCTAATAGGGTTTAATAGGAGATGCAGGATTCTACTGAAGGTCGTCATTTTTGCCGACTTAGGGAAAGTCCATCTTGCACACGGCTTGTTGCAAAATAAACCTTCATTCAAATTACTGCTGCACAATTTTGAGAAGTGCGTCAAAAAGTAATCCGAACTGCCACTAAATGCGTCATCAACCCATCACGATATTAACCCAGCTTGCGCTGAATGCAATGTGCTAATTCTGTCAACATTGTTTTAAGGATGACCCACAAACCCACATCGAGCTTTGATCTTCAAACTGCAGCAGACGCACGCAGTATCGTATGTCATTTGTTATTTGTTCGGTAAGAAGTGAAGTGCTCCAAGGTACTTACTAATTGGTAGGAGATTTGTCATGGTAACATTTGGTTAGTGTATTATAGGTCAGGGATAACCGATCACGAGACGGACTCGTCAACTTGTGGATAAATAATAACGTCCATGCGGTCGATCGAAGATTAATGCTTATCCATGGTTAATCTACGCTAGTCATGGTGAGGTCGGTCCGTGAACAGGTTGCCTTTCAGTGCCTCGGGGCTGTCATTCATAATATCGTCGTTCAGAAAATATGACAAAACCCTTGAGGGTTTTGGATTGGGGAGGACAAATAGGCAGATAGCTCCATGTAAAATTCTGGTATTCAGCTGCATTCAATAGGCCACTCCAAGTTTTGTAGACAAGCCAATCGATGCTTACAACCCTGAAAGTACGTATTATTTCAAGAAATTCTTTTTTTTTATTTTTAAATTTCCTATTTGTTTTTTTCACCACACATAAACTTCACGCACTTGCAACATTTCATATGCTTCTTTAAAAGCGAGGATGCAATAAAATGTTTGTAAAATGAAATAATTCACAAATAAGACGTATTGTTTACAACAAAACGGCTAGCACGCAATTGGAATCAGCTGAAACTGAAACATGAAATGTTCCTTTCATCTGCGGAACAACATCGAATAATATTTGTAAATACATCGCGCGTATAACCTAACGAGGGAAGCAGAGATATAATTGGCACTGGTGTAAACAAACAACATAGAGAATTAATTAAAAGTTTCAGAAACCTTCTTTCACAGTTTCATAGACTAAGCCGGAACTATTACACCTACGAGGAGATCGTCTGGTTCACCTTAAGCGCGCGCCATCTTCCCACCTTCCCATCCATCTGCTGTGTCTAATCAATATAGGTACATCAATCATGACTACGTACCAGAGCGTACCTACGTAGGTACCTACGTTAGATATGTTTCTGTCATCGGACAGTAACTTAAATAAAATACAAGAAGCTACTGGGGCTCTTGTGGTATTTTATTTCAAGCATTTCTTCTTAGTTAGTACTTATGCATAAATTCGAAAAGGTCTGATGATGTGCTTTACCTTTTCAAAGGCTATGCGAGATGGTAGACGCGCTGACAGAAATCTCCTGCCCGAACCGGCAAGTTCTGTCAACCGCAGTTTGGCAAGGCCGTCACGTTATCTCTACAGTATTCGACACGTCACTGATTACACTGTTTTGACATCGACAATGGGATAGCCGCCAAAGAAGAAAGTTAACGTTAAAAAGTTTACGTAATGCTGAAACTGAATTATTGGGAAAACAGGATAAGTGTGCATGAATATGGATTTGAAATCAATGGGCTGGGATCATGAACCCTCATTAAAAAAAAACTGGTCAAATGCGAGTCGGACTCGCGCATGAAGGGTTCGAGCGTACCATCGTAGTAGGGGAGCCCCCTTTAATTTTCTTTAATTTTTATTATTTGTTGTTATAGCGGCAACAGACATAAACATTCTGTGAATGTTTCAACTGTCTACCTATTACCGATTATGAGATACAGCCCGCTCAAAGACAGACGGACGGATGGACGGACGGACAATGGAGGATAAGTAATAAAAAAAATAAAAAATGAATTGTATTTACAAAGACATAAATTACACTTTATAGTGTAAACACCTACCTCCCAATTGAATACAGCATACTCCTTTTATTACTCTGATCTTACTCATCACAACAAACACATTGTAGGTGCCGACATACCGTAAAACACTCTCAATAAAAGCAGCGATTTATGTTCTCCTCAGCAATCGATAGTAAAAGTGAACACTGAACAATTACAAGACAGTTGGTGTCTCGTAAACTATGCGGCATGTACACCTGTGTTTATTATAGTACGCTAAACGATCTGCTAGATGTCTGGTATCTCTCAAACAGCCAACAAATCGCTATTTTGGCACGATTTTGCTGAAAATATGTGCGAAAGTTTCGCAGACATTTTTTTGGCGTTTTTGCATGTTGGAGAGTGTTTTCGAATCACGTTAATGAATGAATGAGTGGTGAATGGTGATGGCATAATATGCCAATCAGAAAAATTGGCAGCTTTTCTACATCTTATTCCAGTGCGAATTTAAAAGATACCTAGGTAATTTGCAGCTGTACTAATCATCAGATTATCATTTTTAACATCTCTGCCTAACCCTTTGGGGATTACAGGCGTGATGTAATGTCATAGAGTATTATTTGCAATTGAATACTATGTTGCTGAAAACCGTAATGATATCTAAAGGCTTCGAACTGGTAAGGAGGTCATGAGTTTAGTTCCCTCATACGGGTGGGTTCAAACATACATAACGTAACCTCTCGCAATACAATTTCTGGTAGGATTTCCATAGGATTTCCATGAACTCAATGGGCATAGAAACACATGCACATAAGTGATAAAAATCTGACATTGACTACGCATTTATATCACAGCAGTAAGAGTGAATCAATATTTTTATTTTCTTTCTTCTTTCTAATGCAAGTAACTATTACCATTGATGTAATGTGATAATAAGATAAGAACTTGAATATAATAAAGGGAATGCGAAGCCTTCACCTCCTTAGCAGTCATGCTAGCGAAGGAGGTCGCGGAACTTGATAGGGTAGGGTAGGTGCGGGCCTGTGGACGGTGTGTAATGGGCTAGCTCGCCGTACGTCCGTCTTATCACGACAGGCCGTGTCATCGGCGCGTTCGTGTTCCACGCGCGCCTCAAAGGGATGTCAGCAAAATGGAAGGGGTCTGCAAGGGCTGAGGCGTGCCGGGGGCTGCGGGACTTTTCGAAAGAGATACCGGGGCCCTGGAACATAAAGGACAAAGAAGAACATGGATGGGTTTTAGTCAGTACAAGTCTGACACTCACTTCCGCTCCGCCAAGAGCGGGGGAAAATGACCCGTGTCATTTGATGATTTCCCATGCAAGAAAGGAGACAGTGCCAAATCGCAGCACTTCTTTATCACATGCAAATCGAATTTACTGAGCGTAATGTAACATTTAATCTCCAGGAAATATAGGATAGCTTGCCAAGGGTATTTGGCCAGCATTTCTATTTACCATGAGCCATCAAGTATTTATGGAAACAACCAATTTATACTCTAAATATGGCTCATTATGAAATATGTGGTAACTGATAATTCCGTTAGAAGAATTAAAGTCTACCGCAGAAGACGTTTAAAGAAAATAAAAAATGTAACTACTAAACAACAGAAATGGATCACAAAAGGCATTCAACTTTTCTCTAAACGTAAACGTGAGATGCTATGGACCTTTTTTTTTTTTTTTTTTTTTTTTACGGATGGGAAATCATCAAATGACTTCTCCCGCTCTGGGTGGAGTGGGAGGGAGTGTCAGACTCTTACTGACTAAAACCCATCCATGTTCCTTCATTGCCCTTTGTGTTCCAGGGCCACGGTATCTCTTTCGAACAGTCCCGCAGCCATGCTATGGACCTTCAGGCGGCATCCAAATGTAGTCAATAAACAAAGATACAATTCCTATTCCAAACGTTTAAAAACAATTATCAAACTGACACAAAAATCGCGAAATAACCATTTTATCAATAACGCTGTAAATAAAATTAAAGCAACCTGGAGGGTTATAAACTCATCAAAAAATAACATTCCAAGGAACAGTCCTTATAAACTCCTTATTGACAATAAATACGTAACAAATCCAACTGACATTGTAGAACTATTTAATAATAATTTTATTGACCAAATACAGCCAACAAACAATTCTGACCATAAAATAACAGAAACAAATTCAAACATCAATTCATTATTTTTATCACCCACAGCACCAATTGACATTTATAAAATAATTACGACTCTGAAAAATACGAATAGCTCTGGCTTTGACGACATTGAGACTAAGATAATAAAAAGCGTAGCTGTTGAAATTTCACCGGTTTTTAGCTTTATTACTAACCTATGTATAGAACATGGTGTTTTTCCTGAAGACTTAAAACTGTCCGTAATAAAACCTCTACATAAAAAGGATGGTCCTCAAAATATACAAAACTACAGACCCATTGCTCTTCTTTCAATATTTTCCAAAATAATTGAAAAGGTTATTTATAACAGCATATACATGTTTCTTGAAAAAAATGGCATTCTTACTAAATAGCAGTATGGTTTTAGAAAATGTAAAAACATAAACGTGGCCATTTATGAATTGATCAATGAAATAGTTACAAATATGGACCAAAAAATACCTGTAACAGCCTTATTTATGGATATGACTAAGGCTTTCGATTTTGTTGACCATCGAATCCTTCTAAATAAGATCTACAAATATGGCATTAGGGGCAAAGTTTTAAACTTAATAAAGTCATACCTTACTGGCAGAAAACAGTTAACTAGTATTACAGCAGTTGATGTTCAAACTAAAACTGAAATTAATTACGAATCGAGAGAGAGACAAATTTACTACGGTGTGCCTCAGGGAAGTGTGCTTGGCCCTTTATTATTTTTATGCTATATAAATGACCTTCCGAAAACCATACCACATCCTATGACCCTATTTGCTGATGACTGTACGATAATATTTTCTGGTAAAAGTAGTGACTCATATGAAAATGACATAAACAGTAGCTTAAGTCTAATAATTCAATGGCTAAATAATAACAACTTACAGATTAATTTTAATAAGACTCAAATAATGATATTTAAACAAAGAACTAATCCTAAAATCCTTGACATTAATTATGACGGAAATAAGATTATTAAAACGGAACGAACCAAATTTCTCGGTATTTGGCTAGACGAAAACATGACATGGAAAACACACATTGAGATTATGATAAAAAAAATTCATCAATTTTGCTATGCTTTACACAATTTGAATAAGGTTGCAAACCGTAATACTGTCCTTACTGCATATCATGCATATGTCTCCACAACTCTTCGTTACGGCATAATATTTTGGGGCAACTCTACCAACAGAGGAATGGCATTTAAAGCCCAAAAACAATGTCTTCGAGCCATATGTTTGTTAAAAACCACCGAAAGTTGCAAACCATTTTTCGTTAGTTTAAAAATACTTACGCTTCCATCTCTCTATATTTATGAAATTTCAATATTTGTTAAGGAGAATCAGTCTAAATTTGAAAAACTTAATACTAGACGTCACCAAAGCACACTAAAATAAAAAAAAACACAATACTGCACTTTTCTCAAAGAGTTGTCTCGCCATGGGTCCAAAGGTTTACAATAAACTACCAAAAACTTTAAAAAGCATGACCAACATAAACCATTTTAAATCTCAACTCAAGAAATTCCTGATTGAAAAGGCTTACTACTCTATCAATGAGTTTTTAGAAGATAGAAGCATAAAATAAAAATGTCCGATCCACTTGTTATACTATCTTGTTTACGACGTTACTTGTTTGAAACAGTTTTATTTAGTTTGTAGTTTTTTTACGCCTAATTTGTACGCCTTGCAAGGCAAAACATAGTGATACAACACCAATTTTATACCATGTACCATATTACCTATGTGTAACAAATAAAATACTTTGAGTTTGACTTTGACTTAGAAACACCAACCTATTTTACAGGTATAGCAACATGTTGTGTGAAACATTCCATTGCCAAATACATATATTATGTGTATTGTGTATGTATCTAAAACATCGTGTTGTTATGATCTTGAAATGCAAAAGTAGATAACAGTAAACTCTGAAAAAAAAATTTACTGAAAACATCTTTGAAATGATCATAAATCTGCAGAATGAAAAGCGGTACGCAACGCACCCGGATCCTCAGATAATAAATATTATGTATTCCTAGACGAAAACGATACAATGAAAAATTATTACAATTCTTCTCCAGGTTCTTATTTATTTAACAAAGAATACTCTCTTAAAAAGCTTATTTATTTATTTATTTATAGTTTTTTTTTTTAATTTTTAATTTTTTTATTATACATTTATACTCTCTCAAAGAGGAGCTCGTTGCTATAAGTAATAACAGCTGCTCGGATCGATCTTCAGGTTAAACCGCGCTTGCCTAGGTTGGTAGGCGATCACCCATCCACCCGGATGGGTGATCGCCCGACGCCCATTACATACCGAGTTCCCTCCGTGCTTCGAAAAGCACGATTAGGCGTTGGTTCCGTCCCGGCTGTAATTTGTAGGTCTTTGACAGTCGTTTCAGGTCAGTGGCCCAAAATGCTGACAGTGACAACCAGTTTTACCAAGGTGTATTGTACCAGTCATTATCATCTACCTAGCCTTTTGCCATCTAAGTTGGGGTCAGCTTCCAGTCTAACCGGATGCAGCTGAATGTCAGTATTGTACATGTAGCGGCTGCCTGACTGACCTTCACAAGCTAGGCTTAGTTGATTGTACAATACAAAATCATCATGCTGAAATTCTCTGGACAGTAAGAAAACATTAACATAAATTACAATAAAATATACTAGTTACTTGTTGGAAATCACACCAATACCTTATCTCCAATGTGATTACCTTATGGTTCTATTAATAATGTATTGTAATGTTCCATTGACCAAGACCTTGGAACACCTACGCTGTATTTCTATGGGTGCATGGAGAAATAACAGACAATTAAGTATTCATGATGTGATGGTACGACATATTTGATTAAGATTCAATTTGCCGAAACTTGGGATAATTTGATTAAATCTTTGGACTGGAGAAGAAGGCGGTATGTTAGCTCACCGTCCGTCCGTCTTATGACGACAGGCCGTGTCGACGGCGCGTTCGTGTTCCACGCGCGCCTCAATGAGATGTAAGCAACAGGAAGGGGCCCGCAAGGGCCGATACCTGCCAGGGCTGCGGGACTGTTCGAAAGAGATACCGCGGCCCTGGAACACAAAGGGCAAAGAAGGAACATGGATGGTTTTAGTCAGTAAAAGTCTGATACTCCCTCCCACTCCACCCAGAGCGGGGGGAGGGGGTTATTTGATGATTTCCCATGCCCAAAAAAAAAAAAAGGGTAGGCGGTGTCCTTACTCATTATTGTCATTGTCACTGTCCACTCTTACATTACTACATTACAGCGGAACTTTATCAATGCTTTCGAAACACCAATCTCCGAATAGTCTTTTGTGAAACCTTAAATATTAAAAGTCTTTGTTTCCACCCTAGAAACATGTTCAATAAATGTCCACAATCTCGTCATGAGGGTTTATGGAAAACTCAGATCTCATATGAGAATGTAGTACGGGTAGCCCACCTTCCACCTTACGCCGCATGCCTTTTCACCTTTGCACTTGATAATGTTCTAACTACATCAATGAGGGGAGTACTGGTAGCTGAATGTTTGCCATCGAAGCACTAAGAAGAAGAGGAATAACGTTATATCTATTGTTACAGGTAGGAGAGAGGCAGCATGTCACGCGATGAGCGAGAGCGTATCTGTGGTGCTGCATCAGACCAACATCACGAGGCTCACGGCTAAGGCCATCCACGCTGCCGGCTACCATCTGCATCGGGTTGAGCATTTGTAAGTACCTCCACTTGTTATCTATTCCATTCCACACTACTGTCAACCATACTATCATCATCTTCCTGCCCTTGACCCATGTTATTTGGGGTCGGCGCAACACGTTTTTTCTTCCATTGTCCCCTGTCATTTGTCACGCTATCATTTACTCCTTTTAACCACACTATCATCGACAACATTCTAATCATTGTATCTATCAAGATGTAGGGCATGGAAAGTTGGACAGAATACTAACGTAGTAAGTAACGTAAACAGAGTTTTTGAATTATTTCTGCCTATAAATATATCTTGACTAGATAGTACTGAACCTCTAGCTATATGTAGATCCTTTAGCTTTGCTCGAATTTTCACAGTTCAGTGTAAAATTTGTCTTCAAGAGGTAACGTCTTTGTTCTAAGAAATCTTTATTCAGTGTACAAAATAAATATGTAGTAGCCACCTCTTTTGGTTTCCAGAATGTGCATTGAAGAGTTTTGTGTTATCTCTGTTGTCTTTTCTGTATCTTATAAATCAGTATCTTGCAGTGCACTATAATCTTTGTTATCTCATTTTTAGGCTAGATTGATTGGTGCTAATGCAATGGTAAATCCCAAGATACAGTTGTATAATCTTATCCTTATCTCTGATTTCATCTGTTCGTTCATCTCTCAACTCGACATGGAAACACGTTTTACGAGTGTTATTTTTGGTTTCAGATCAATAATGGATGCGCCCAAACTGGATCACATCGCCGTCGAAGATCTGACTAAGATGCCTAATCTCAAATCTTTGTGAGTATTCGATACGGGCTATGAAACTAGTTTATTGACTTGTAGATAGCTTTATTTGAATTTTTCCGAAGATAGAATTGAAAAGTATGTTTTTTTCTGTAAAATTGAGGTTTAACTTTTGACTGCTCTTACTTATAGGAACTTTAGTTAGTCTGGTAGGTGAATTAGTACTAGCACAATCAACTTAACTTGCAAAATTGTACCCCCTGAACCATGAACTCATGTGGGAAAACCCAAAACAACATGTAGGTAGTATTTTTGTAGATCGAAGTTCATAATGCTCCCATCATGCTATTATAGACTTTAGGACCTGACAAGGGCAGGAAGTAGGAATATGATAATATCAGCCTCAGTAGGTCAGGCTCAGCAGCAGTAGCTCTATGTAAAATACTGGTATTCATCTACATCTGGTAAGACTGTAAAGTCGACCCCAACATAGTTGAGAAAAGGCCAGTCAGATGATGATGATGTTTAGGTCTACAGTACCAAAACTAGAAGAGCTGATCTTGTGTAGACCATAACATAACGATCCACATTCGGTGTCTGTCTCTTTACACTTATTATGACAGGCACAAAGCACAAAGTATAACAGTGTGTCTTTTGGCAATCTACCAGAAACCTGACCCGCAGCATAGCAGCTTCGTTATAATGACGTTGGACGACAACGCAAACAAACTCCCTCTGACGCAGTAACATCGTATGCTGCACCCAATGTCGCCAAACAAACAAATAGTTGTACTAGAAAATGTACCTAAGGGTTAGGGAAAAGGTCGCATTGAGGCCAATGCACAGTTATGGGCACTGCAAGGGACCAGATTCGCCTCAATTCGAACCGATCGGAATTGATTTATGAATCTCCATAGTGAATTACACCCAAAATGAGGTGAGATGGTGTCGATCAGGCGCAGTGCTACTAAGTGCGTTATGTATGAGCTTATGTGGGATAGAAAAATAAAAGGCAGTAGAAATATTGAGTGGAGGAGTAGAACTAAGTTATTTGTTCCTATGTTCATCCTGAGAGGATTTGGTTCGACTCCGAATTAATACGAAATGCAATCCAAAAATCTTTAACGCAGCATCTGGCGTTAGGTATAGATAGATGAGATATATGTAGTGTGATTTACCGCTAACGGACTAAAGTCCAAACCATGTTTTTTTATTTTACCTTCGTGATTAATCGACTTCTACTAAAGACGGTATTTAGAGATTCTACGTGAAAATGACGATCAGAAAACTTTACCAAATAATCTAAACGAGTCTAGCTAGCTAGGTCAAGTTGGTTCTGACACCCTGATCATTAAGCTTCAGTACCTCCCTTAAATTGGTCAATAACATGTTGTTTTCCGCAGTTTTGTAACGCAAGCACCTCGTCTGCGCCACGTGGCGCCTTTACCATCGCTGCCCGAGCTGCGCACATTGTACGTATGTATTTAATTTTGCTATTGTTTTGTTCATTATCATAACAAGACATGACTCATGCCATGAGTACAGTCACAAGCACCAATAATTATGTGTTTTTTTTTGTCAACCTGTATTGTCCCACTGCAGTCCTCTATCTGTGGTCCCACAGATGCCTAATTGTTTTTCACTTTTTTAGTCTGTACAATATTAGTTATCTCGTGACTGTACACCAGCATTATTAATATGTAGGTATTTGCTACTTATTCATTAATAAAATATGTATGTAGATTATTATTGATCACTGGAATCTGCAAATAGGGCTTATCTATGTGATAGCGGCCTTTTTCAAGGACTATGGGTATATCAATGAAACTAATTTACAAGATTTATTGAGCCCTATAATGACTAAACTCAGTGGGAATTTTTTTTCATTATATTTCATTTCTTGTTGTTTGTGAACGCAGCAACTACTTCTCATTGTCAATTTCATACAATGATAATTTTAATAAAACAGACAGGTACCAATCAGGTACGTACAAATTACAGACTCCGTTCCGGACAGTGAACTGTCCGGTATTCGTAGCCGGTTCGCAATTTGTCAGTACCAGTCAGTTGGACCGATCCTTTGGACAAGACTATTAAAGGCTTGAAGAGATTTAAATTGATTAACCATCAACTCGTTAATTGCCATATATTACCACTAGCTTATGCCCGCGGCTTCGCCCGCGTGCAGTTCGGGAATTGCCCACGGGATCTTACTTCTGGGATAATAAGTAATCTATTTATGTAAAGCAGATACATGGTTTTTATATAGTTGCTTATAACTTGCAAATATTAGTTCATAGTAATATCAATTAGGTACTTTACATATTGTTATGTGAATATTGATACCTTGGTTTGAGATTGGACACCGGTGACAACAATCAAATGATTAATTAGGAATCTATTTAAAGACATTAAACTTTTACATAACATTTAATATCGATGTCGTGTATCACGAGCCAACGCAAAAATCTGTGGAATAAACCATATTTACAGACGTCTTCCTCAGAAAAATCCTACCTACTTACTTAATAGGTAAATACTCCCGTGCCCCGCACGCCCTGCGCGCCATGCGCCCGTCTACGTGAGCTTCGAAGCCCTATTTGACTCTGTTGGGGGATGATTTTGATTTTTAAAAAAACTGTGATACACGTATCTCATAATTTTAATTGAAAAGTATGTATACAAATTTTCAAGTCAATCGACTCAGAGAATAAAAAAGTTTCACAGAAAGTTTCCCATTTCACCCTCTTAGGGGTGGAATTAAAAAAACTGTTTCTTAGCAGATACTTACTCTTCACAAAGAACGCACCCTCCAAATTTCATGTCTCCAGAACCAGCCGATTGGGCTGTGCGTTGATGTATCAGTCAGCCAGTCGACATTGAATTCTTAAATTGGGGGATGATTTTGGAAAAACTGTGATATATGTATCTCATAATTTTATTTGAAGAGTATGTACACAAATTGTCAAGTCAATCGACTGCGAGAATAAAAAATTTCATAGAAAATTCAACACCCCATTTCACCCTCTTAGGGGTGGAATTTCGAAAAACCCTTTTTTAGTGAATACTTACTCTTTACAAAGAATACACGCTCCAAATTTCATGTCTCTAGAACCAGCGGATTGGGCTTTGCCTTGATATATCAGTCAGCCAATCACGACATTGAATTTTTAAATTGGGGGATGATTTTGGAAAAACTGTGATACACGTATCTCATACTTTTATCTGAATAGTATGTACACAAATTTTCAAGTCAATCGACTGCGAGAATAAAAAGTTTCATAGAAAATTCAACACCCCATTTCACCCTCTTAGGGGTGGAATTTCGAAAAACCCTTTCTTAGTGGATACCTACCCTTCACAAAGAATACACCCTCCAAATTTCATGTCTCTAGGACCAGCGGTTTGGGCTGTGCGTTGATATATCAGTCAGTCAGTCAGGACTTTGAATTTTATATATATAGATTAATCTGTAAATTATCCAGCATCATCACGACATCTGGGCTGTTGGAGGTGCCCAACCTGAGTCACGTGCACGACAACAAGAAGGATAACAACTCGCTCGCATATCTGCAAGCCATGTGAGTACCTATCCTTTAACCTCCGAGGTCTGGCGAGAAGTCACCAAACACCAGGAAACCTTTTTAGCAGTTGGGCTAAATGGTTCCTAGAGAGCATGCCTACTTTGAAGATCAAGAACGACACAACACGACGCAATTGAGGTAGTAGATACATATGCGCTTATTTTGCCTCAAAACCTAGGGTGGACAATATTCAAAATCAAAATCAAAATATTTTATTTCATATGGGCACTTATAAAACGTCGACAAAAAGGTGCATGGTTCGGGTTGGTCGTTTCCTATGGAGAAGAACAGGCAAGAAACTCCATGGTTACTCTTAATATTGAAAACCTTACATCCACCGGTTAACAGATTCAAACCTTCGTTAATGGCCGTGGTGACCCCAGAGTTGATCCAAGAGTTTTCAATGCAAAATGTTACCTTGCATCATCTTTTGAAATGCCTGGTGCCTACTGTTTTTCTAAACGATATTATACTACTGTCGTGCTATGTTCCTGGTGTATTTCTAATCTTATCTTCCTTCTTGGTTCCTTTTCAGAGATCTAGAAGGCAACCACATAAGGCGACTGTCACCGCACGCACTGCGCGTGAGAGCCGATCAAGTGTAAGTCCCTAGGTACATACACAACATGTGCTATTTTATTTAGTTTCCTTGGTTTACTAACGTTTTTTTTTTTTGCAAAATTTTAAACTTCGTTAATACCGATGGTCATATGTCTGTCAATGGTTTTGGTGGTTAGAAATTTTATGTGAGGAGAATCAGTTTTTCATAGGAGTACCTAGGTACCACTGGTTAATGATTAGCCAACAAGTACCAACAGCAGCCACTATTACCACCACACAAAAGAAATTGAAGGATTTGAAATTATATATAAGCTCTTGTCCGTATCTAAAATCGTGGTGTAGAAAAATCGCTCATACGAAGGTTAACTAGATTTTTTTTAGAACAGGGATTTAGGAAAGTAGAAAAAATATCACAATTTCCAAACGTGGGATTCAATCTAAATACTACGGCTAGAAACAAGCTGTTTTCTGTTATGAACACGACAATTTCAATATTTTCTGATTCCGTACCTACATATCTCTATCTTCGCAAATAGCTGGATGCTTATCCTGCGCTATCTCTAATCTAGTCTTAATTAGTTTGCTCAAGTAATTGCAGCCATAAGTGAAAATTATTATCTTTATTGCGGCAGCAACTAGGTACGGACGTGGAAAGGTCGATTAGGCACCTACATTCTTAGGTATATCGTGGATTTGTGGATGTACCGTGTACGAGTACCTACAATACTATTCTATTTGTCTTTACTAAGGAGATATCTGATAATTTATGTTGGCATATTTAATATTTGGTTAAAATTTCCCTGTATAGATAATTTGTACCTAAAACATCTACCTATAGTTATTTAGTCATTAGGTACGAAAGTATTATTTAGTCCTCATCAATCATCTTCGAGATTCCTCGTGCAAGACTGAGCCACAGACCGGAGCTACCTCGCGATTATTTAAGCAATTTCGACTCTTTTTATAGCAATTAATTTCACTATGGCACTTGGCAGTAAGTAGTAGTATCCATGGTCTAAGTTTTTTCTTTCTTTTTGTCAACAGATCCCTGAACTACAACTTGCTAGAAGAGGTTCCCGCATTTGCGTTCAAAAATGCACAGATTTCTAAACTGTAAGTTGAAATAAACGCAAATCTGTTTAAATCTGGATGCCAAAAAATCTAAAGATTTGTTAACTCACGCTGTATTATTTTTTCAGGAGTTTCAGAGGCAATACCAAGCTGAAACACCTAGACGAGAATGCTTTCGCGTCAAATCTACTCCTCCGACAATTGTAAGTTCCTCATATCATTTTTTATACGTTCCTTAGCTATTCCATGTAGACTATTACTCTACATGGAATAGCTTAGTCCAATAAAACAGCCTAAAAGCAGAATCGGGAAAAGAACAGTAGCTGTCCCCAGCCTCCTTAATGGAGTACGGGAAAAGTATTACATGATTTAGGAAGAATAAAAAGTTATCAGCCAAAATAGGTCAATTAGGAACAGTCACACGTGGATATCTATTGAGAGGGTTTGGTTAATTAGGAAATTCTATTATTTTTAGAACATTTTGATGGTCGAAAGGAAATCACGCCAGATATGTGACATTCAGACTAACCCGTAGTGGACCCAGGTGGGTCCACGGAGGGCCCCACCTGCTGGATTGTAAGCTGATTATGTAATGTTTATGCTATTGTTTCAGAGATTTAAGTAACACCGCTATTACCTTCCTGCCCACCGCAGGACTACAAAACTTGGAAACCCTTAGAATAGAGAAGACACCTTCGTTAAAATACATCCCATCGATTTATGAATTTCAGGTGAGTAACATCTATCCATTTATTTTATTAAAGAAAGGTCAATGTCGCTGACTCGCCGCCTTGTCTACTTTGTCAAAGCATTGACACCATAGGTAAGCCACTCCACCTCTTACTTCCTGTCGCAGTCACCTCTACCTATTACACCTACTCGTAAAAGGCAGACGAAGTTCAATTCAACGAAATACGGGAAAGAACAACATAACATTAACATCGCGCCTGTATTTCCCAAAAGTTAAGCAGAGGTGTAGTTGTTCAGAATAAAAAGTTATTTCCTCTGTTCTTGTCTTCGTCAAGAACGAAGAAGAAACGGAAAACATCGTGAGGAAATCTGATCTAAAATTTGTATAATGAATATGAGTCTGAAATTACCCATCCGCTTTTTGCGAGCATGGGTGACAAAATAGTCAAGTCTTCTCTGTGTGTCAAACAATACTAGGCAGGTTTAATTATAATGCTAAATCTAATGTCGGCCAAAAATTCACTGATAGTATAAAGTCAAGGCCCAAAACTACACCTAACAACCAGGCAGTCATACAGTTAATGTAATTTATCGACAGCGTCATGTAGAATACTTCACACTATTCTACACTCTGCCCTGCTCTACCCCGACATGAAATTAGCCGACAAAATAAACCATCTACTCCATGTTCGACCCCAGAGTCTCCAGAAAGCGTACCTGACACACCACTTCCACTGCTGCGCGTTCCGCTTCCCTGAGCGACACAACCCAACGCGACACAAGCTGTTCGAGACTCAAGTGGCGCTCATGCAAGCGGTAAGGCCATCAGACTGTACATACCTACTTCGGTAAAATGTGCTATTGAACCTGAAGTGCTTGATGCTACGTCAGACACTCAGGCAGGTACCTACTTGTCAAAAACGTTGCAAGACAATCAAATCTGATCAAGACTTCCACAACAATTTTTCGTAAGGAAGTAGTTACGCTTATCGACGAGGATTATTGATTTGAACCGGTCAGAAAGAACTCAATGCCCATTCTCTACGTTTAAGAAGCTTTTACATCAAATGCCCAGGTACCTGTGGAAAAAGATATTCGTGTTTTAAGATTTTGTTAGCTTAATTAAAGACTAGAAAAGTTATACCTATTTTAATTTTTCAACATTCCGTATTGATTTGTTCAGAAATGCGTGAACGGCGGACAGCAGAGGACTCCGAAGTTTCGAAAGCGAAGATCTTTGGAACCGATCAAGATATCGCCGCCTCAGAACAATTCGAACATCACCACGTAAGACCTTATTCAATTATTTTGACACCCTCCCCCACTTAAAATCTTAACTTATCGAACTTCTCATCGCACTCGAGATTCAGTCTATTGTCGCAGTCCTCAACTGTCAAACATAGCAGAGATCTGTCTTTAGGCACAAACTATGAAACAAAGCAGGTTCTTTACAATGAAAAGAAGGCTGATCTAAGAGCAACTGTGTTAAACAACTAAAAGTCAAATATTACCCATATTTGTCTTTCTGAAACTGCTGATAACTCGAAATAAAACTTTTCGGCTGCTTTGTTGATGTGGTTGTTGAAAGCGCGATTGCTGAGCATGAGGTCGCCTATTACATAGAAGCCGAGGTATTACATAGGACTTAAACATAACTGACGAAATGTGGGAGTACAATGAATTAGGTACACCTCTGTATAAGTTTTTTATTTTATTATGTTTCAAAACAAAACTTCCAAATCAAATAAAGTAACCACAAAACCTTTCCCCAGGGACTCGCTAGAAGATGACGTATCAACAGCCACGACGAGCGAAGAATACGACGCGAACATGATGGATGAGTACTTCTCTGACTCCGGCAGCTGGGAGGACGAGGATGACCAAGGGGAGTTCCATGACCCCGTCAACAACACCCTGGGAGCCTCTACCATATCGGCGAAGTGTGGGAATTTTAGTATTAGGTGAGTATTACGAACTCGTCCTGTCGTCCTAAATAAGCTGACAGAGACATTACGGTATGCGGAAGACGACGGGCAGGGTGTTGGGCGCGGATTAGGAGAGGTCTATATCCAGTGCATAAATTGAGCCTTGTGGTAAACACTATGAAGTTTTGCCATCGGTAGACTTGGTACTGGAACGTAAAGCTGATTGAGTGCCATATTAAGCCCAGCTGTTGCCAAAGTAAACGTGTGGGTTTTGTATGGAGGATATTTTGTCTGGGCGTACCTGGAGGGACTGTTTTGGGACCTTTAGCTAGTGAACCCACCATGCTCGCTTGCATTTTTAGAATCTAAACATAGATCTGTTTTAAATCTGAGTTCAGATCCCTGATATTGTTTAAAAGATAGGTCAAACCACTAATTTGTCTTCTGTTTTCAGCCCACGCAAAGTGGAATGCACGCCTGCACCAGACGCGCTCAACCCTTGCGAAGACGTGATGGGCTGGTCGTGGCTGCGAGCGAGTGTGTGGTTCGTCATCACAGCCGCAGTCGTAGGCAACGTTGCCGTTCTCCTCGTCTTGCTAACCAATCACACCGAGATTACTGTTCCAAGGTTCCTCATGTGCCATCTTGCGTTCTCTGACCTCTGCACTGGTCTCTACCTCTTCATGCTCGCAGTGGTAGACCTCAGGTCATACGGCGAGTTCTTCAATTACGCCTACGACTGGCAGTACGGCGTCGGCTGCAAGATCGCTGGCTTCCTATCAGTATTTTCTGGACAGCTTTCCGTCATTACCCTTACTATAGTCACGTTGGAGCGCTGGTTCGCGATAACGTATGCAATTTATTTAGAAAGGAGGATCTCTTTGTCAGCCGCCGCGAAAATTATGATGGTCGGTTGGCTGTACTCCTTCCTAATGGCTGGCTTGCCGCTGGTCGGCGTGTCAGACTACTCGTCTACCTCAATATGTTTGCCGGTTGAGAGCAAGGATGTGGGAGATGCCGTGTATCAGGGAGCGATCTTTATGGTGAGCGCGCTGGCATGGGTCACCATCGTTGTTTGCTACGTGCAGATATACAGGTCTCTGGGGGGAGGGGAGAGCTATGGCGGGAGGGGGGCAGCCGCAGCGGCTGAGAGACGGATTGCGAACAAAATGGCGCTCCTCATCGGAACAGACTTGCTCTGCTGGGCTCCCGTCGCGTTCTTCGGCATCACAGCGCTAGCAGGCGCTCCACTAGTCGACGTTAGTCACGGGAAAGTGCTCCTAGTGTTCTTCTACCCCCTAAACGCCTGTGCAAACCCGTTCCTATACGCGATATTGACGAAACAGTACCGAAGAGACTTTATCACGTTGATCGCGCGGACAGGACACTGTAATTGGGTGGTACAGAAGTATAAACTGGCTGCGACCCCTCCCCCCACTGCGCACACAAACCAATCAGCGCCTGCGCAGCTGATGCCCCTCGTAGACTCCATAACGTACCAGAGAAGTCAGTCACAGTGTAAAGACAGTAGTGAAGTAACGCTTTAAGTGTATAGTTGTAATTTAGGTTATGTTGACATTATTATATGGTTATTTATTTTTAAGATTGTGTTTTATTGGTGTTCTGTCCTTCAATATTATGCAACTAGGGAACCGCCTCATGCTCCTAGAACTTGTGGCTAAAAGAAAAAGGATGAATAATTTAAAACTCAAAAATCAATCTGCATACATTTATTTACAACCTCTCAACTTAAGAACAATTGCGCATGTTCTTCCAACTCACTTAACACATTGCTATCAATATATTCCACTACTAATTTGTCACCTTCTAACAATACCTCGGCTTTCATCAGCTCCGATACTTCCGCATCCATCTTTATAGGACTTATGCAGTAACTGTCCAACTGCCGAAACAATCGAAGTTTTACAGAACTGATTTTGTTGTTGTCATTCTTAATATTACAAGAATCACAGATACTGTCTATAGAACGACCCAGACTCCATTTTGAGCTGATAAATACTGGTACAGTATCTTTTAAGTCTGGATCTAAAGTCATAGATTCAAACTTAGTGATACTATCTTCTTCGTGAATGATTTTTATTGGTTTGGGTTCCATATTTAAAGGTTTTTTGATGGCAAAGTATACTCTGTCCGAAGTTGGGATGGATTTAGGGCCGACTGCTTTTTGTTTTATTCTCATCAGGTGTATTTTTGAGGCAGTCTTCACTTTAGCTGATGATTGGAGTGCCTTGCGGATGTTTTCAGTGATCTGTAAAAGGTAACAGGAGAGTAATTAGAACTTTCGTGCATTTGATTTCAGTTTTTAAAATTAACTTCATGTGCAGTAATAGTACATAGGCCAACTTAATATCAAAAGGCGTTCTCTACCAGTTGGCTTTGTGATCAATGTATAAAAATGTACATGATATACAAAATTAGTAGTTATGTAGGTGATGTAGTTTACCTTTTCTTGTAAATGTTTGTTGGCCTCTCTGAACTGTCTCCTTGGAGCCTCAAATTGCTCTACCTTGGCTGCCATTGTTTCATCATCTATTTCTGGACAAGTGCTGGAAAAAACAAAAATATAGATTACCTGCAGATTGAAAAATTAAACAAAAAAAAACCTACATCATACATCTTGTGTAGGGTAAATCTTAGACACAATATTCCAGAGTCAACTCAAAAAGGCGTTCAGGAAATGAAATGAGGAGAAGAACTTTGACACATTGTCAATGGTAGGATGAGGTTTTGATTACCAATCACACAAGAGAAAAGGCAAGTCGGTCGGAGCTCTTCTGTGTCATGAGAATATTGTATGAATATTGTACATAGAATACTTACGGGTGAAACCTATGTTCAATACAATAATGTTTATTACACTTTGAACACAACATTTCATGTAGATTTCCCTTCCTGCATCCTTTTTCTGAACATCTGAATATCTGGTCATCATTTTGGAGGTTAACTTCCTTGGGTTTTGGCGCCAACTCGCATTCACCAGACAGGCAGTGTTCGTTGAAATGTTCCCGGCAACATACCTTGCCACATTTGCATTGGAGAGGCAGAAAGTCAGTTTGATTGCAGTTCTGATACTGGCAGTGTTCACCAAGTGTAGGAAACTCCATCTTCTTAATAGGTCCTTGCCTTTTACCAACTTCTAAGTAGACAGTAATTAATGAATTTCACAAAGGTTTTTCTTCCAGAAATATTGTATTTTCTTGTAATGATAAACACAAATAAATAACCTTAAGCTGCGTTCCAGTACAAGTTGACATAATGGCACATTCACATTTCAAATTGGCAACAGGATGGCCAGTTAAATTTTCCATAAGAGCGAGAAGGACAGCGACTGCTCACGTTGAACATTATTGAAATTCGGTAAACGAAACGCAACTTCGATACGTCAGTGTCATATTCGCATAAGTGGCAGTCATTGTGGTCGTTCAGAAATCTATGACGTTTGAATATTTTACACGACGCGGTGCATCAAATTAACTTTTGGATTAGTTATTCTTTCAAGCTTAGTTATCCTTTCCAAGATATTGTGTATCGATGGCATGCGTGACAGTCAACTGCACAGCCTTTGAACTTTGTTTGACTAAAGGACCTACTTTTCGTAGGAGTAAGGTCGGTTAACGAAGTTCAAGTACTACTACCGACATACCGTCTTTATCGATAGGGTAATTTAGTAAAATACATATTATTATGGAAGGGAATCAAAGAAAACACAGCTCATTTATTAAGCATATTTTATTGCAATAATAAATAAAGTAAAAGACATTTCACTTAGAACAATACACATTGGTGTCACTTGACTCAAGGTAATATTTCTAGAATTTTCTAAAGACGGTGTAGATAAAAATGCAATTTCCGACAAATGGTACAAGGCCACTACTGGTCCTTTTCTGGCAGTTAAAATTACTGGATGGTTCTAAACTTTGAACTCTAATATTTAAAACTAATATCTATGGTAGGTATAAAAAAGTTTGCGCCATATTCGGTAGACAAGAGACTCACGAGGTAGTTACGCCTACTAACTGTACTGGTATTTAATCAGTTCATACACACTGCCAATGGAATTCTGTCATCATTTTCCATTTTATTTTTATACTGCACAACATCCATTGCACTAAAAATTTGAAATATTTAATGCAATGGATATTGTCCGTCCTGTTTTTCCTGGCAGTTATAAAACCATCTGACAGTGCAAGAAAGAGATGGCGCTATACTTTGCATAGCTCCATCCCTATCTCACAATCAAATGTCACAGACCTGTCACTTTGACATTTCTTTACGGCAGAATAATATCAGCACTGTGTACAACCTCCTTCCTCATCTACATAAGTTTCAAGGTTTCCATAGCAGCTTGTAACCTATCGATTTCTCCCTGCGATTGCGATAATTTCTCAGAGTTGGTCTTCTGTACTTCGGCCGGCACTTTGGTTGCGTAGTCGTCGGCAGCCATTGCTTGTTGCAACTTGGTAATCGTTTGGGAGAGGGCTTCTTTCTTCTTTTCTAGCTTTGTTAGCTCTTTTTCGGGGTCGATCAGGCCCTGGAATAACGGATGTTTTTTTAAATATTGTGGGGTGTGAGTGAACTTTTCCGATCTGGTAACACCAGTTTGAAAAATGTTTTGTTGCTGGTAACTAGTGGGATATTTAGGACAACCATAGACGTCAGAATAAAGTTGAAGTCGTGAGACTAGCAAAAGGGCTGAGTCAACAGTTTTGGTTGCCTTGAACTTCCTTATGCAGCAGCCAAAACCTTAGATATTTTATTATGTCGCTATCACAAATGCCTTAAAGTATGATGAACTTCATTATCCCTGACTACCGCACCGTAGAATAAAGTCGTAACGTGACGTTACATACCTTCAAAACGAGATGCACTTCAATCTTATCCGACACCGTCAGTATGGAGCATCCAATGGGAGGCTTCTCATCCGACAGCTCACTGTTGGCTAGCGACTGCACACTCCTGAACAGACCTTTCAGGGTCTCCACCTGTAACAACAAAACCAGGATAAAATCATTACACAACTTCACTTACATACGCTTGCTCGGTATCGAAACAAGACAGATAACAATCGATTCAGTAGTAATTACAGCCAAACCGAAGCAATTACATTACAACACATATTTGGGTTTCAGCTTGTGCAGATCAGAAAGTTGGTTCATCATATTCGAAACCGGTTTTGCACAATTCAAGTTAAACCGAGTGGCTTGTTCCCGAAAGTATATCTAAAGACTCGGCTCGGAAGACTCGGATAGGCCCGCCCCCTACTATATGTATTTAAACATAGCTTGGCAAAATGTGGGTGTACACCTCTGCCTAACCCTTCAGGGATTACAGGTGTGAGTTACGTTTACTAAAGATTTTCGCTTTTTACCTTCAACTCCGGTGATATGATGAGGTGGGCCGTGGTCTTCTGCTTATTGGTTATGTTGTACTCCGAGCGAGTAGACCTTATAAGATGCACCATTTTCAGAACAGTGTCCACATCAGATTCTAGGTCTTCTGATCGCCAGGGGGTATCGCCGTCCTGGGGAATTGAAAGAAGTTAGATATTAGCAGATGCACCAAAGAGGAGCTATAAATGGTAGTAACAATACTTGTATGAGTAATTCAGTAAATTCATGTGGTTTTTACAAACACATGTTTGAATATTATCGAACTTCAACATTTCCGAACGCGTTAAAAAAAGTCCGGCTGTACGGGGACTTGACGTAAGTTACCGCGCCCACTGACGGTCAACCACTATTCACCCTTATGTCTCTACTAATAAGGTTGAAAAGTACGGACGCTTTTTTTATTTACTACTTTTTATTTTTCGATTTTCAACTTTGGGCAACGTGCCGAGCATTGAAAATTCAACAGGGCAATTTTGATCGGGCAAGGGATGCGCTGTATCCCAAACGGTTGTGTTAAAAAGTGAAGGTGAGCAAACTGTTATTGTACGCATTCTAAATACTTGTCCAGGACGGTACGTTCATGAAACCTACTTTTTGGAACTCTTAATACATGATGAAACATATTACGAAAGGGTTGCTGATGAAATTCGACGAGTAAGTGACTCACAGTAGGATAGCTAGCCACACAGATGGACGGGCAGCTGGTGTGCTTCTTGGGCAGGCGCTGGAACAGCTCTTCGGTCACGAACGGCATGAAGGGACTCAGCAGCTTAAGCCCAAACTCCAGGGTTGTGTAGAGAGTGCGACGGGCGGCCGCTTTTTCCGCTTCTGTACCAGAGGTGAAGACGGGTTTGAGGTATTCCTGAGGAAGAAGATGAAAGATACACATTACTTATACCCAGACTTCAGTTTCGTCAATTCAATTCAATTCATTTATTTTGCAAAAACATGTGTAGATAATATACATGGTATGATGCTTATTATAGGTGTTACAAGGTACTCTTTGGCTCAACATGTTTGACCATGGCTGGTGTACAAATTAGATCGAAAGACCATAAGATTACAAAAAAATAAAAATACAAGGAAAAAATCAACAATTAACATTCATATTAAATTAAAAAATTAGGTAAATAGTCATGCGATTCAAAATAACAGAAATAGATTCAATAAGTGTACATTTAGAGCGATTTGTCATTTAAAAATTCGTTGACATTATAATAGGCTTTTTCTGTCAAGTTGGCATACTCATCCTTATGCCAGTGGAAGGACTGGTAGGTAACACTTTAACGTTTTGAACGCCAGAGCATAAACGCACGCGCGTGCTCTCCACGCCAAGCCACAATTTCACCTACCATTTTGTCACATATTTGTGTCGCTTGGCGTACAGGGCACGCGCTTGCTTGTCTCGTATATGTGACAGAGGCTTCCAAAGGTTAATGATAAAAATACTGCCTTTACTGTGACGACATAAAAGCACTGTCAATTTCAAACTGTTCCAAAAACCAAAGACGTGCGGTTAGCCGCGCAGAAGTGTATAAAATAATGTTTGTTAAATTTTGAGCCAGTCCCTCCCACTTATTTTCACAGTTTTCTTTAAAATCTTGTATCTTTAATTCTTTAGAATTATGAAGACGACTAATGTAACTATAACGACAAAAATTTGTGAGTTCCGCTAGATAACTACAGTTAATTATCTAGCGAAAATTTGTGAGTTTCACTTAAAACTTCAACTTACCAGATACACGTCACAGAGGTCGTAGAGCCACAGGTTGTAACAGTGCGTGGTGGCGGACGGGAAGTCGTACGAAGAGAAGCCGGCGTTCACTTTGTTGACGGCAAGAGATAGCCGGGACAGCATCCAGCGGTCCATTGGGGCCAGGTCTGAGGGTAGGCTGGGGCTGTGCACCTGTGTTTGATAATATAGTGTCAGTCAGAATTAAAATTATAAGCTTTTTTGTAAATGAATGATATCATGCAGCGCAAACCCAAAATAAACTGGGATAAGAGCAGTGGAATTATGGCTTTGTACATGTAACTTAATATAATAATTGAATTCCTGGTTTATTCATTTAATTAAACTTCATGTACAATAGTGGTACATACGCGGACTTAATGCCATAAGGAAAACTCTACCAATCAACCTTTGGATTAAATATACAAAATAATATTAAAAAATTCTTACTTGTTAATAACAATTTTACATTACAAATATTTTCATATTAAATGCAACGTCTGAAATGCAGGCTGGCGAACAATAAGTCGAGATCGTAGCAAGCGCAAAACAAATAATGCAAGAATACTATAAAAGTATTGCAGTAATCTGGCTAAGATGCAACCCCCAACAATACAACAGTTTTACGACTTTGATAGGATGAAATAAAAAAATATCAAAGGAGGAATGCGCGAGAGAGTGCATTTTCTCTCTCCTTCCTTCTTTGACAAAACGATAAGTCCTTTAACTCCCTCGACCTCTCCTCGGCTTCTCTATACGGACCTCGTACACGGTGTCCTTAGGGAAGTACAGCAGCGCGAACTTGGTGGCGTTCCAGAGCTTGTTGCAGAAGAACCGGTAGCCCTGCACGCGCAGGATGTCCAGGTTCAGGTCGCGGCCTTGAGTCATCGCGCACAGGGCGAACCTGGCAATGGAAACTACAGTTAAAATGTTATACAACAAAGCACACTGTTCTCTGACCGACAGGGATGGGTAGAATGTACGCCAGCAAATAAAGCTACTCGAAACTGTCAAATTTTCAACCTTGAACCTAATGCTTCAGCGATAAAGTTGAAAATCTATTAAAGAAATTTGTAGTAGCTTGATGTGCTGGCACCTGTACATCCAAATTGTTAGAGCTCTTTTACAAGAAGACGCTCCATAGCACAGAGTATCCTAGTTTCGATTCCTGACTCCCACAAACCTTTGTACCTCCAATATTTGTAACACATGTATACGGGTCGGAAGGGACACCGACGCGAAAACGGTTACCACGTATACAGAACATCATTCTGAGCCCCTCACATAGAAATTTTTCATCGGTTATTAAAAAAAAATCACCTGTTGTGTGTGTTTCCTACAAAAGTGCAATACCTACACGTTCAAAAAGTATGGAACAGCTGATTTTTTTTTAATAACTGGCGAAATGTGGGTTTTCTATTAGGTACAACCAACCCTTCGGAGATTATAGGCGTGATATTATGTAAATGTGTCTCTTAAATACCTTAGCGCATCAGTCCCACACTCCGGTATCCCATTCGGATAGTCCTGCTTCTGTCCCTGCTTGGCTCTCTCCACCTCCTTGGGGTCTAGGTTGGACTCCTCCAGCTGCTCGTGGAGGGTCTCCAGCGTGACCCCTCGCACCACATCCACTGGGTCGATGACGTTGCCCAAAGACTTGGACATCTTGCGGCCGTGCGCATCACGGACCATTGGGTGTAGGTAGATTTCTCTGTGGGAGATGGAGTTAGTAGATTTTATAGGAGGCGAGGAGATGGAGTCAGATTGTATTGCAGGTGGCGTTCGGTGGTTTCTGCCTAACCCCATGGGAAAAAGGTGTGAGTTTATGTATGTATGTAAGTAAAGTCTTCCTATTATTTATTTATTTATTTTATTCATAAACACATACATTTATTTTAACAGGTCGGACCCAAGCTAACAAAAGTAGTCATAAATTTCTAATTGTACAGTCCCAAGTAACGGTCTGGGTAGAAGCACAAGTTACACAGTAGACAAAATACTAATTGACACCCTCTGGAATTACACTTATCGTGACAAACATGAGGTAACCGGCATGTCCTAGAACCAAAAAAGGAATTGCGGCATCCGCCACTCACTCGGCTCACTCCCTCGCCCAGAGTGAAGGCCTGCGTCCCTGAAGCTTATGCTGCAGTGGGTATACGAAGGCATAGCTTACTTTGGAAGATTTTTTTTTAAACAACGTTGCCGCTCTAGTTCTTTCTCCTATATCGTGGGTACGTTTACAAACATTTAAACTCACATACACAAATAGTCGCACCCGGAACAACTACCTGTAAGCCATACAAATATTTGGTCCGTCCGGTAATCGAACCCGCGTCACGCAACGAAGCACCCAATCACTCAGCCACTGCGCCAACCGTGCTGTCGATATTATTGGATAAAAGCAACTAATTTTGGCCTCTATCACCAAAATGATAAAGTAACATTTCACTTACTTGAAGGGTAGTTTCCCAAGTAACCGTTGTCCGAAGAACACCATCCGTGCCACCCAGAAGAATAAGATGTCGTGCCCAGTTTCCAGCAGTGTTCCCGGGTAGAATGCCTGTCGAAATTATCAGTTATTTATAGAAAATATTTGAAGTATCTAAAATAAATAGAAACCGGTGAAGTGCAGTTCTTTACCACCGTAAACTATGAAAAAAAAAACTTTTATTTGTATGCGGACGGCTTTGAAAATACAACCCTCGCAGTGACCATAGTTGACAATCTCTTGAAAGACATGTATTAATTAGTTTAATGGCAAAATATGTACCTATGTACCTACTATGATACACGTCTGCCTAACCCTTTGGGGTAACAAGGCGTGTTAATGTTAAATACCTTATGACTGCATTACGTACTTAACGAATTAACACAATCACATTGTTGGATATTCCAAATCCATTCTAATATTATAAATGCGAAAATAACTGTTTGTTTGTTTGTTACCTTATCACGCCTAAACCACTGAACAGGCCATCCTGAAATTTTGCATATACGTTGTCAGGTGTACAGAAATGGACATAAAATACCTTTCATCCCGAAAAAAAGTACTGTTCCCGAGGAAACCAACAATAACGTTCTTATGATAATAGATGGCGCCACAAGCAGAGACCAACCCGCATTGTTTGCCAAATTCTAAATTAACGCGAGCGAAGCCGCGGGCAAAAGCCATGAATAAATAAATGATTTCGTGCTGACTGACTCAGCGATATATTAACCGGAGTGCGTGTACGACCATATGTATGAATGTGGAACTGGTGACGTCCTATGGTTCTTGCCTAGCTACTTGGGGAAAAGCCTGAGTATACAGGGTGTAAACACGAAGCCGTTAACCAAGCATTCTGTACATCACTAAGTAACTTTACGCAATTTTTTTTTATGGGAAACGATTTTTTTTTTGGGGTAAAAAGTTACGTTTTACGGTAGGACTCAATGTAACGTACTCAAAACATTGTGCTGATGGATGGATTGAATAGTATCGTGGAGGTATTTAAAGTAAAAATCTTACATTAAAATCGTGTATTTAAAAAAAACTTGTGAAAAAGTTGGAACTTTGACTCCCAATATCTCCGTAACTAGAAGGTTCCCAGGTATGGTCTAGAACAAAAAAATGATCGCAATGACGGACGGGGAGAACAAGTGCCTTTCGGCTTCATTAAGGATCTTTTTACATCCTTTATGTATGAATGTACTTAATTCTCCAATTGACATAAAATTCAATGGGGATACCTAGGGTCGGCCCGTGTTGACGTCATGAAAAAATATGAATAACTCCTTAAATAGGTACAGGAAGTATTTAGGTTCGCATTGACGTTTTGAAAAACTACTAATTCGTTCCTAAATAGGATATTGGTCGGGCAGGTAGTCATGAACAATCGCTATAAAATAGGAGTTGGTTGTCGTTCATAGTAGTCTACAAGTGAGCACGGTAGCTCGTGTGTCGTGTCAACATGAAGTTCTTTGTAACATTTGTCGCGATTGTCGCTGTCTTTGCCGCGTTGTGTTCGGCACAACCGGTTGACAGCTCAGCACCCGATCACCAACTGTCAGTTAACACTAGGGTCAAGACACAAGATTTAGGTTTTAGAACTATTATTACGGACTCTTTATGCCGATGCCCAAAGGGATTAATTTTTCTGGAAGTACTTTGCGTTACCTGCGAAAAGTAAGTAGTTACAGTTTTTTTTTTCATAAATTAAAGTAACTTTTTGTCTGTGTGACGTACGAAACAGATTTTGACGCTGTTTTCACTATCAATTAGGGAATTTATATCGGTAGGTTTATGCGTATTAAGTGATGAATATAATATTTTCACACCACCTGCTCGTAAATGTCAAATAATATGTCATGCAAACCGAAAGTAAAGCAAGTCATTATGCCTTAGGCTTCAGCCGGGCAGTAATATTGTGAATTTCATTACGCTGGGCAATAATGTGATTTAAATTTGGAACCTTAAATAAGAAATTGCATGAAAACTTTTACCACTTAATAGTTATATTATGCGAAATAATAATATAAATTAATTCAATAGATACAACAAAAATAGTTACAACACTATAAACAATTGTTTTTTGCAAACGGTCAAGTTTTTTTTTTTTTTTTGATAAATTAATTGACTCGCCCTGAACTTTTTTAATCTGTAGCGGTAATGGCGGCAAGTCATCACAATAGCTGATCAGCTGCTGTGGTACACACCCCAGGGTTGCAAAATCGAATTATTGAATTTTCACCTTATTCAATCTTTGGAACTTTTTTCCCATTTTATTTTTCAAACAGGAAATGAAACAGAGTTATAAAACTTTTTTCAATCACAAAAAGTATCACTTGGTATCGAATTTTGTTTCTGTGTATGTATTGCCTGATCTCGTTCACGCCAGACACCCTGTAATCCGCTTATTATACGCAAGTTATTATCACAAATGACTTATTCGGCTGTAAAATGTCTCTTGCTCTCCTAAATATTACGTCATTTTTTTTGTGTTGTAACTTTCTCGTAGGATTCAATTTCCCCAAATTTTCCCTTATTTAGAATGATACGAAAAGGGAAACATCCTTAATCTACCACCACTAGGCCACACCGCGGTAGAATATTGGTGGGCGCCGCCATTTTTGTTTCTCGCAGGTGGTTTTTATTTCTCGCAGTAGGTGTGAAAAGTAGAGTACGCTCGGGGATGAAAGTGTCTTCGTTTCGGGCTAGCTTAAATCACTCACTTCTCTCAGGATTCTAGTCTTAACTCCCTCGCTTCTCTCAGGATTCTAGTCTTAACTCTCTCGCTTTGCTCAGGCGTTAAATCAGAACTCCCTCGCTCCGCTCGGGAGCCCTAAAATCCTTCGCTGCGTTTGGAATTTAAAATAGGGCCCGTGACGTAAGACACTGCTTTATTATCCCCTTGGTGCATAATCTACTATAACATATTCATACTACGACTAAAAAACAAGAACAAAAATGACACTAAAGAATTTTATTAAGGTCGCCAAACCCTTTTCTAACTGTTTTTTTTTTATTCTAGGTATATGGATCTCACGGGAGAATATGATTGTCCAGTCTGTTGAGGTGGATGCCACCACCGCACAAAGAAGCTCTGCCATCTACTATTACCACGAGGGACTACTTGCCTACAAATAATTTTTAGTTTACTTCGTCTGCATGTATTTTATGTTTACAACTTTTTAATAGATCCAAATTTCGGTATTTGTATCCATTAAAAAGATCGACTAATCAAATTAGCTTGTCTCTGTCTAGGTGACAGGTTATCTATCTCTCAATTAACATTTGTGAACGATCTGATCTGTTGTTTAGCCTTTAAAGTTATCAGACAGACAGAGTCATTTTCGCATTAATAAAATTATACACCGAATACTAATAATAGATAGGTATGCTTAAGTGATATTATTGTTTGAAAATGATCAATAAAACAATGTATTCAAATCAGTACTAACTACTTTGATTTATCGTTGATTTAAGCCGCGTTGACACGATCAGAGTATGCTCGGACCGAGTGGACTCGGATACCTACTCGGACGCAACTCGTGTTGTGGCAACCCATAACAACCCATCCGAGCGCGCTCAGATTATGGGTTGCCACAACACGAGTTGCGTGTCAACGCGGCTTTACTTGTAAACCTACTCGAAAATGTCAAATGTATCATGCATAGGTTTTTTTTTTTTTTTTAGTAGCCTGTACTGTCCCACTGCTGGGCAAAGGCCTCCCCCAATTCCTTCCATGTGCTCTTTTCTAGCATAGGTTAGGTAACCTAAAATCCAAGTCATCATATCAGGAACCGGGATGGCTTAAATGGGTGCTTAAAAATGGACACTGCGAGGTAATTCTTAAATTATTACCTATGTGATGAGACGAGCTATCGATACGAAAAAAGAAGAATACTCAAGTGTGGGGCCAGCGCACCCGGAGTAATAAGCTTCGCTAGCATTTCTGTGACTAGCTAATATCTTTACTATGGCATGATCTTTTTTCAAAAGGTAGGACCTTCTAGGCGAAAGTGCTATACCCAGTGGCGGTACTTTCATACAACTCACTGGCTTATCGTCAACCACATTATGGCTTACTATTAGGTAAGTTAGGGATCAAATGGTAGCCTACCAAGTTATCTAAGCCTATGTATTGATAGATTACACATGAAAAATAATCGAAACTATTACCTAATTTTAAGTAAATAATTCTGCTACGTTCGTTATATCACATACCTGCAAATCGTCAGTCTGATCCGGCCACCCAAATATAGAGAAAGTGAACAGTCCGGATGAGAACCAGGTGTCGAGCACATCTTCATCCCTCGCTAGCTGTATGTCAGCGGCAGGGACGTTGTACTTCGCGGACGCTTTAGCGAGCGCCTCCTCTTCCGTGTGAGCGGATACCCAGAGCTCTTGGTCTTTGTTCTAGAGGAAGAAAAAGGAATTTAGTTTATGGTAAAACCAGAAAAAAAAACGGAAACCAGCTCGTTATACAATACAATAGTTTATGGTATCGTATAAGATCCAAGTAAAGTCAATGTCACGAAGCTGTCAAACAAGCTCTCTGTATATCAAAAAAGTAACTCTGCGCAAAAAATACGCTTGCTGGGAAACGATTTCACTGACACGGACACAATGTAACGCACTCAAAACATTGTGCTGATGGATGCATTGAATAGTACAGGGTTAATACCCTGTACTATTCAATGCATCCGGAGGTATTTAAAATAAAGTTATAACATTAAAAAAAAAAGTTGGAACTTTGACCTCCATTATCCTTGTAACTAGCTAGAACGTTCCCAGGTATGGTCCAGAACCATAAAATTGAGCTTCGTTAAGGGTCTTTTTACACCCATTAGAGTGCTACAGGGGTCTTTAGCAACTCGAATGACGCTTACAGGGAGGCGGGGACGGTAAATATTTGTGAAATGTATTGAAATGATAAGACGGCCTAAGTTTAAAATTCTCGTTGCGCACACACGTGAGAATCTTCTGCAACCTTAAATATGGATATTTTTGGAAAATATCTAATCTATTACTTTACATGAGAAATTATCACAGGACCATTTTATATGCTACAAAAAAAAAAAACAAGAATAAAGTAAAAAAAAGTGTGCTTAGTAACAAAAAAAACTTTAAAAAAATACATAACATTAAAAACAGCACTTTAACCATGCTAGCATAATTATTAAGAAAGTACGAGCGTGTATTTAGTCATAATGTTGTGATTTTTTAAAGAATTAAAATGGTTTTATTTGTTATAAAAGGCCATTTTGAAATGGGATATTAAACATTTAAAATTATTGTTTTATCACAGAGAAGCATGATATTTAGTCAATTATGATTATTTTGTATTTAATAGGACAATTACAAATTGGACATTACTATGGAGTAAAAACTTAAAATTCAGCAGTGCTTTTACTAATATTTTGAAACCAGTTAATTGTGTAACATGTAAAGCTATTTAAATACATGAACTGTGTACTATGTACTGTGTATCTGGCAACTACATTGCCTTGACTTTACTAAAAACACATTTTACGCGACGAAATTAAACAAAACAATCTAATAAAAAACAGTGTACACAAGACGCCATGCAAATGAACCACAAAGCTACTACATCCACGCGTATGCAGCGACATACAGCTGTACCGCTTCCGTCCGGTGCGGAATCCGTCAGGCGGCGCGCGCGGATTCGGCGCGACTTCTTGCGACCAGAGCGCGTGTGGCGCCGACGCGGTGCTGTCTTGCTCACATGAGGGTCTTCAGCTTCGCAGAACTCCTTGGTAGCACCAAGGAAGTTGAGATGAAGGTGTTTAGTCGATTTTTTGTATTTAGTAGATTCGATGACAAAACTATTTTAACGTTTCATATATATTTGATAATGTACCTCAGTGTGTACCTTTATTTAATAAATAGACCTATTTTCTGGAATCCTTGAGAATAAAAACACATGATCTATGTAGTGTAGTTGTACGGGTATATCAGGGATTTGCTGGAAGAATACTCTTTGCAAGAACAATTAATATTTTAATAGGTGTTAACTGCACCGATTATGTACGGCAAGTGACATATAAAAAAAAAGAACATAGACGCATTATATAAATAAGCTAGTTGAGCGGGTTGTTGCCATGCTGTGTTGATCAGGCGCTCCAACATGCCCCCGGGCGTTGAAAGCAACGGTTTCAACCAGATTCCGAAGACACAGGCAATGGGCAGATTCTGTTGAATGCCCGCCGAACGACTCCAGTGGAGGTCTGGATGTCAGCTACACGAGCGATGCCATCCGTTCCCGGATGAACAGCTACAATTCGTCCAAGTCTCCACTTCAGAGGAGGAAGGTTATAGTCCTTAATCACGACCAAGGAATTTAATTTCAAACTGTCCTTGCAGGACCGCCATTTGGACCGTACTTGTAATTCTGTCACATACTCCTTACTCCATCTGCTCCAGAAGTGTTGGCGGAGTTGTTCGATTCGTTGGAAGCGAGACAGATGGTTGACAGAGTAATCCTGGTAGTTAGGTTGTGGCAAGGAAGTAAGAGAACGGCCAATAAGGAAATGTCCTGGCGTAAGCGGAGTATAATCTGCAGGATCTGAAGACAACGGCGTCAGTGGACGTGAGTTCAAAATGGCTTCAATCTTAGCTAGCGCGGTGTAAAGCTCCTCGAAGGTCAAATTACAATTTCCCAACACTCTTTGAAGGTGGTATTTTGTTGACTTGACACCCGCCTCCCAGAGACCACCGAAATGCGGGGTATATGCGGGTATAAAGTGGAATTTTATTCCATCCTTCGCTGCACTTTCACCCAAGGACGAACTATTTAATTTTAAAAATTTTGAAAGGTCGTTGTACGCACCTACAAATGAGGTACCGTTATCCGAGAAGATATCAACGGGTTTACCTCTTCGAGACACAAATCGATACAAAGCCAGTAAGTAACTATTGCTGGTTAAATCGCCAACGAGCTCCAAATGAATGGCCTTGGTTGTAAAACAAATGAAAATTGCAATATACACCTTTACCAGCCTGCATCCACGACCTTGACGACTAGCACACATAATAGGGCCGGCATAATCAACGCCCGTGCTCTCAAAGGGATAACCTGGACGAAGACGTTCTTGTGGTAAGTTACCCATTAACGGAGTTACGACCTTACCCTTCATGCGTTGACACAGAACACACTTGTGATAACAGACCTTTGCCAAGTTCCGACCTCCTATTGGCCAGTAAGATTCCCTAATGGAAGCTAGCAGTAACTGTGGGCCAGCATGCATCAACTTTCTATGCTCGAAATGAAATAACAATTTTGTTAACCTATGAGTGGACTGTAATAATATAGGGTGCTTTTTATTGTAAGCAAAACTTGAATTATCGAGGCGTCCTCCTACTCGCATAATATTTTTGTCGTCCAAAAAAACATTGAATTTAAGAAGGGCGCTCCCTTTAGGTAAACGTTTTTTATTTAAAAGTAATTCATACTCGGGAAATGATTGAGACTGACTATGGGTAATAACAACATTTAGTGCCTCCTGTAACTCATCATGTGTCAAATAATTTTCCTTTGGATAATGTTTTCTGCATGACTTAATGAATCGCAAGAGATAAGCAACAGAACGTATCAGCCGTGAGTAATTAGAATAACGACTAAATTCAATGAAATCCTCACCTTTTGAATCATTAATGACAGCATTTAATACAACATTAGGTCGAGTCTCCGGCAACGACTCCAGTCCTGGACACTTAATTTGTGAAGGCCAGTCAGACGGGTCTAGTCCTAAGAATTTTGGTCCATGCCACCACAAATCCGAACCCCGCAGAACACTGATATCCACCCCACGAGATATAAGGTCTGCTGGGTTTTGATCGGTTGGGACGTGCCGCCATGTACAGTTACCCGCCTTATCCAAAACTTCGGCGACGCGGTTGCGTACAAACGGCTGAAGTTTGGTAGGCATCATCTGTAACCATCCCAATACGATGGTCGAATCAGTCCAACAATAGACCCGACTGATCTTCACTCTGAGTGAGCTCATCACTTTCTCACAGAGACGAGAACCGACTACCGCACCACACAACTCCAGCCGTGGGATTGTTGTAGGCTTTATGGGAGCCACTCGACTCTTGGCCATCAATAAACGAACCAAATGTTCCCTCTTATGATTGACGCTGCGAATGTAGACGCAAGCACCATATGCGGACTCAGACGCATCTGTGAAAATATGTAGTTCTACCTCCGTATATGAATTGCAGACTACAATGCGAGGAATACGGAAATGATTTAACAGAGGCAAAGACTTAATCATCACATCCCATTGCATACTGATCTCATTAGGTAATGGTTGATCCCATGATAATTTGTCTATCCACACTTTCTGTAATAATACCTTCATGGTGATAACAATAGGCCCTAAAAGGCCTAAGGGGTCAAAAATTCGCGCAATCACGGATAACAAATCACGCTTAGTGTGCCCAGTCGAGGACTTAGTTACACTTATAGGAAACCCTAACTCATCAGAACTGACATACCATCCAAGACCAAGCAATCTGTCAGGCTCACTAGGTCCAATATTTAAGTCCAATGACGCTGGCAAGTTGCTTGACGGAGGAATACAATCCGACACTAGTTGAGGTTCATTTGACTTCCATTTTCTCAATGGCATACATGCCGACGCAAGCGCCTTTGTAACTTCAGTACGAATTAATTTTGCTTCGTCTAAGTCATTCGCCCCTGTCAGTAAGTCGTCGACGTAAAAGTCATGTCTGATGATATCAGATATTTTAGGGTTCCTACAATTGAGTCCTAGTTGTTTAAGGCATCGAGTCGCGAGGAACGGTGCACTAGCCGTACCGTACGTGACTGTGTTTAATTCATAAACACTAATCGGCTCACAAACATTGTCACGCCAAACAATCTGTTGCAAATACCTATCCGACGGGTGGACGGCTATTTGTCTATACATCTTCTCCACATCCGCAGATAAGACATACTTGTAGAACCTGAAACGAAGAAGTATAGACAATAGATCGTCCTGTACAGTAGGCCCGACCATCTGTAGGTCATTAAAGGACACTCCCGTCGAAGTAGGGCAACTTGCGTTGAAGACAACACGAAGTTTGGTCGTGCTACTCAATTCACGTAATATTCCGTGATGGGGAATAAAATAACCGGTACACAAATTAGGTTTAATAATTTTTGTCATATGATTAAGTGACTCGTATTCTAACAAAAAGTCATGATACATTCTACTAAAATCTGGCTTAACCTTTAATCTACGCTCTAAAGACTGTAAGCAATGTGTAGCTTTCTTAAAGGAATTGCCTAGAACTGAAGGATCTTTCTTAAGGGGTATGCGAACACAAAAACGACCATCTGACAATCGTGTCGTATTTTTGACGAAATGATCTTCACACATTTTTTCTTCTGGCATGTAAGAATTGGAAGATTTCGCATTCACCTCCTCTAATTGCCAAAACTTTGTCAATTCTGTTCTAAGCCTTTCCCAGTCACTATCGCCATCGCCATCGGAAATCATTTTAGAAAAATTACAATGTACGTCATTTGACAGCAATGAAATATAATTTTGAGTAATTGGACCGGAAACTATCCATCCTAAACGGGTTTCACATAATACTGGTTTTCCAGTACCTAATTTTAATCTTTGCGATCCTAACAACTCCCAAAAGAGGTCAGCGCCGATTAATAAATCAACATCAGCGGGTTTATAAAAAGTAGGATCAGCTAAAATAATATTCGAGGGTATTTCGAAATCAGAAATGTTTATTTCACGGCACGGTACGTTACTTGTAATGTAAGGTAGAACAAAACAATTAAGTTCGAAAGCAAAACTATCATCTAATGACGTCATCTTAATACGACATGTTTTGCCTACGTGCGAAGTGACATTGTTGATGCCAAGTATAGATTTATTTACTTGGCTAGTTATTAAACTAAGTTTTTTACACAACCTATCCGTTATGAATGACGAGGTGCTACCGCTATCAAGAACTGCGCGAGCGAGATGCACGCGACCATTGTGGTCCCGCAGTTTGATCAGGGCGGTCGACAACAACACATCTTGCTGCTTATGACCACGGGATGCAATGTTAGCTGACAAGGCTACAGTATTTGTATCAGTGCTAGTAGACGGTAAAGACGACGATGCAGACAAGTTGTTGTTGTCACGAAGTGTATTCGCAATAGTGCTTTTAGAATCTATGTGAATTAGTGTGTTATGCCTACGTTTGCATAGTTTACAACCTGGTTTTTTACATTTGTTAGCATAGTGACCTGAACGAAAACAGTTAAAACAGACTTTATAACTGGGTAGTAATTTGAGACGATCGTCATTGGTTAATGCAAGAAACTGTGGACAATTATTTAAGGTGTGATCGTTGTTATTACATTTAGGACATACTTTAGGAGCTAATTCAGTGCTAGAACTGCTAGGAGATTGTGTTGCTATCATAGACTTGATCTTAGGGCCTGATTTACCTGATGTTTGGGAACAATTATTGCGACTTAGTTCTAAGGTCTCGATTAGAGTGGCTCGATTACGTAGGAAATGCATCAATGCGTCTAACGTGATCGTGCTGTCTTCGTCCATCCTACCTTTGTACTCCTCCCACTCGCGATAGGTCTTGTGATCAAGCTTGCGAGTAACAAATTCAATCAAAAGTGTGTCCCAGTTTTTAACAGGTTCCCCTAACGTCTCCAATGCACGCAAATCTTTATTTAAGTGATCGATTAAACCTTTTATTGCAACTGAAGATTCCCTTGAAATAGGCTCAATATTAAACAATGCAGATACATGATTTTGCACCAATAACCTTTTGTTGTTAAATCGATCACATAATAACCTCCATGCCACAGAGTAATTGCTCGAAGAAAACTCAATTGACTTAATTACTACTGCAGCAGTTCCGTCAAGAGATGCTCTCAAGTAATGGAACTTATTGATTTCGTCAATGTCATCGTTACAATGAATTAGACTGGTAAAGGTGTCGCGAAATTCTAGCCAATTAGAATATAATCCGCCAAACTTTGGCAACTGAATTGTTGGCAGCTTAACTGGCTTGTGCATGTTAGCAATTGTACTTTTACAGCTTTCCATAGATTTACTATCCTTATTAAATTCACTAAGAATATTTTGTGCTCTGGACAAGGACTTATAATAATGAGACTCGAATTCAGAACGCTCGGCGTTTTGTAATTTAAGATCATCTACAATGCATTCCAGACGTAACTGTACCTCATCATACTGATCGTACAACGACTCCATCTTGCCCATGCGCAACTGCAATTCAGACACATCACAGCTTGATAACTCTTTGTCCTTAAGTGAGTCCAGAAAGTTGGCGAACGCAGTCAAACGACCCTTAAAGCTGCCTCGCTTTTTAACTAACTCCCTTTCCTCGGTCATGCTGGGAGATGAGTGTAGTCAACCTGAAACTGATACAGGAATACAATTATAAAAAGAACAATATTAACTTCATACACGCGTTGTTGCAAACAACATAAACTTAATAATGTGACTACTAAGTGACTTAACCATACACGCAATTCAAGTCTGGCCAATCCTTTTATTTGTAAACTTTAAATAACGCTAACTTATTAATGATTAGGCACCACTAAACACTAATTGTTGTTGAATGAATACATAAATGATTCTAAATAAGTATTAATCACTTTACTATTTTATAACAATGACTTGCACTAATATCAAACACTCAACCTTTATTATTATGTACCTACCTATTATGTTAAGATACCTGCTAACAAATAACAACCACTGTGGATAATAATGTGAATTAGTTACAGCTTATCCTTAATTAAGTTTAAGTGATGTAGCAAATAAGCTAACTATACTGTAATTAGTATGATTTTAAACTTATTTTTGCTGATGAATAAAATACTAGTCACAATGCAACAAGTTCTTAATGACTTTCATCTAACATAATAAAATATAAGTACTGACCTTTTATGAATATTTACTTTACTTATACTAGGTACCTGAGTGTTGGGTGACGATATTAAATTAAACATAAAAGCAGTACACCGCTGTTAGCTTGCTTGAGATCAATCCAATCCACCGGCAAATAACCTCCACGTCACGTGGATTATAAAATCCTTAATTTCTTGATTATATCCGCTGATCTTCGTAATATTAAACGTTATCCGGCTCGAAGGACCATGTACGGGTATATCAGGGATTTGCTGGAAGAATACTCTTTGCAAGAACAATTAATATTTTAATAGGTGTTAACTGCACCGATTATGTACGGCAAGTGACATATAAAAAAAAAGAACATAGACGCATTATATAAATAAGCTAGTTGAGCGGGTTGTTGCCATGCTGTGTTGATCAGGCGCTCCAACAGTAGTTATGAATATTCCTTATTAAACGCTTCACATTTTTGATGAATAAACCTTTTCTTTTCAGTTATTTCTTTAATTATACTAATTGCAAAAGCTTATTCACCCGTTTAGCTTAGTTTCTACCTAAGAAAGTCATGAGTTCTATCGTTACTAGAATAAAGTAACCTCCGACCGAAATATTGCCAACATTTCCTTCAGACATCTTAATTTCTTCTTACCTCTGGTTCAGGTAGCGTCACCCTATACGCGGGTATCCGGTGCCCCCACCACAACTGTCTAGAGATGCACCAATCACGGATGCCCTCCATCCAATGGTACCAGGTCTTCTCGTGGACATCCGGGATGATCTTCAGCTCACCGGTTTTAACTGCCTTGATCGCTTCAGCCGCCATGTTGTCGCATTTTATGTACCTGTGTTGATGAACTGGGTCAGTTCTGGGTTTGGAAGATAGATGAGGTGTAGTGTAGGGTTTAGGAGGAGAGCAGCGCCAGGTGACATCAGATAAAGTTAGTCAAACATTGAAGCATAAATCGAAAAGTTTCTATGGCGGCCTCGTTTTATTTTATAGGGGAATTAAGAACAGGGTGTAAAGTTCAATACAGTTAATATTTCTTGGATTGTGCAATGGCAATTGGCAAGCGTAGTGTGCGTTGGGGTCACCAGTTTGGGGGTATGAAGAACAGGGTGTATAGTTCTTCATCCCCCATAGAAAAGGGAGGATCCTCCGACCAGACGGGTGTTATGTCTGGTGGGCTTCTGTCCGACATATGTTGTCGGTTTTTCTATCTAGTCTTAAGTCGCGGATGACTTTAGCGAGATTCAGAATTTTGATTTTAGTTCTTCCTTTGTGGCATAGATGGCGCTGTAGTACTTTTTATACTATGTTGCTGTAGTAGGTACTTTTTGTACTGTCCGCTACAAATTTAAGATATTAATGATTCAATGTAACAGAAATCTTCTTTGACATAATATCACTTGAGACACAATGTTTTTGAAGACACTTGAACGACGTGGAACCAGCTCGAGCCGATCAGAAAGAGCTAGAGAAAGCTTTACGTTCATCCAATAAAAGCGAACAGTCCGATGGGGTATCGAGTTCCGTCGTCTAAACCGAAACGAAGCGAATTACATCTTTTTCGCTGCACATTAAGCTGTTCAATGATCGGCTCAAGGTAATTCCGCGTAGTGAAGTGTGTCATCCTGGCAGTAAAATGACACTGACAGTTTCTTTATGTCGTAGCAGCAAGGGCGGTTTTTGTAGATCATGTGTTACCGCAGGGTACTTCAAGACACGGTACTCACCACTGCGGCTTCAGCATTGGTTCCACGACATCCTTGGAGCGGCTGCACAGTGGCACCACCATGGCGTGTTCCTTCGTCTCCTTGTACAGCTTGGCATTCTCCAGCGCCTTGGGCATCGCGCGGCGCACGTCGTAGCGCTTCATTCCCTGTAGTAGATAATATTAAGTGACGATTCGCTTGTAGTCTAAGAAGAGATTGATAATATTTAGTGACCGACGGAAGTTTTGGCTTCGGACAAATTCTGCTAAAAACCTTTAGGATTCAGCCAAACTAGGTCATAAGGGTCACACAGCAAAGTTAGTAAGTAATAAAGTCAAGTATAGGTACATCCGTTTCAATCAGTTTCCGTCTTTGATTTTGTTGAAGTAAAATATATAAAACTAGCGGTTGCCCGCGACTTCGTTCGCGTGGTAATTTTGATGAGTATGAGTTAGGAAAAAAAGATAGCCTATGTCCTTCCCCAGGACATAATCTATCTCCTCGCCAAATTTCATTACGATCCCATCGGCTGTTTAGTCGTGAAAAGGTAACAAACAAACAGAGTTACTTTCGCATTTATAATATTAGTATGGATTATTTTTAACTGAGGTATTTTGAATAAACAACTTACAGTGAAAGCCCCACAATTGGGCAGCATCTTGCCCTCGTCATCGAAGATATTGATGTAGGGCAGATTGTGGCGCTTGGCGAGCTCGTAGTCATTCACGTCGTGCGCTGTCGATATCTTTACCGCACCTGTTCGAGGAATACCAATTTAATGAGAAATATTCTACGGTTATACGTAAACTTAATACTGTACTGTTGTTGAAAAAAGTACTAACAAAGTGTCAGTGGCGCAAACTATGCGTAATTATATAATTTTAAATGACACTTCATAAATTGTCTGGTTTATACATTTCTACCAATTTGTATGAAAAAATGGCAAAGGCCTATTCAAATTTTGGCAAAAAAAAACTAACTTTACATTTAAATCTTGCACTGTGTTAGTGATATACTGACCGGTTCCAAAGTTAATGTCGACGTAGTCGTCGGCGATGACCGGCAGCTTCCGGCTGACGAACGGATGCACCACTTTCTTACCAACCAGGTGCTTGTACCTGCCAAACAGGATATAATGAGGAACAGTGCGCAGCAGTGCATGGTTGGATTTCATTTTATCATTCAATCACCAGCTTTAATTTGTAATTTTACATGTGCCATTAAAGAATTAAATAAAAATGGCGGTCAAAAAAACGCTTTTATTCAGATTCTGTAAGGGTTGGGCCTTATATAGCAGCACGGAATCGCACTTTTACATGCTTCTATCGCTTTCTGTCGCTTAGAATCGTCATTAGCTAGAACGTGAAACAGAGCGTGCTGCAGATCGCACTGTCGATGCTACCGCGTGCCATATCATTCCCGAGAGGTTCAACCCTATTGTTTCACATGGAAGGGGGAGTGAGTAGCGCCGCCATTTTAATTTCATTTCTTTGCTGGTACGGGTAAACTAACAAAATGGACTTTCCGTCGGGCACTATACAGTGCATTTTAGATATTAATGATTCAGATTAAAAACCAGATAATATACAATGTCCAAATATTGTGAGTTGACTGACTTGGGTATTTGCCAATAATGTAAGTCATCTTGAATGAAAAGCAACCAAGCGGCGACAAGACAAAACGTTTAGCACCATCTCGCGGCAAAGTTTTCAGCAAACATCTTCGAGGAACTAACTTAATATTTTTCATCCCCACTGTAGATAATGATGCGTAAGGTTTTTATTTGTGCCCGGTTGATGGCAATAAGCTCGCCCCCTTTTACATGGGACTTAAACATAACTGGCGAAATGTGGGTGTAGGTACTATAAGGTACGACTCTGCGTTACCCTTCGGGGATTACAGGGGTAATGATATGCTATGTGAAAATACCTTGTATCATTAGGATTGACGGCCACGGCCACGTCAGCCAGCATGGTCTCGATACGAGTGGTCGCCACCACGATCTCCTCGTTCGTGTCCTCCGTCTTGTACGCGAAGTAGACTAGCACACCGAACTCCACCTGGAACAAGGGTTAATAGTTAGTAAGGTCTCAGATGATGGTATCTTTGGTTTTTTAGGTGGAAATAGAAGATAAACAGGAGCGTCAAAATAGTGAGTGCCCATTTTTTTTTATGAGCTGTCCTGCATGGTTCTTAAAAAAATCATGGGCTAAGAGCTAGTCAATGAATAAAGCAATTAAATAGCAATCCACTGACTGCGCGGCACTTTGAGGGATCGATTGTGAAGCGGACGCGGGACTAGTCGTAGGATGAGCCTAGCCTTTATGTATTTATAAAATTCCGGTGTGATTGTGTTCTTCATTCTTCTCCACCTAAATGACTTCACAAATTTCGTATTTTGTTGTATTTTTGGGGTCACCTGGATGGTTTTTAGCTATATTTAGACCGGGTAGGTGGCGCTGTTGTCGTTATACGAAATTCACGCGGGTAAAGACCTATTTAATAAATAAAACAGTAGAAAAAAAACAACCCACCTTATTCGTATACCCCGGTATACTCAAAAACGTCCGTCCAGTGAGCTCAACTTTGTCCACCTCAATATCAGATATAGCGCTCTTGAGCGTACAGGACCAGTTGACCAGCCTGTTGGCGCGGTACACGTCGCCCGCGTCGTGGAGCCGGATGAAGGCTTCGTTGACGGCGCGGCACATGGACGGGTCCATTGTGAAGCGCACGCGGGACCAGTCGTACGACGAGCCGAGCGAGCGGAGCTGTTCGTAGATGCGGACGCCTTTTCTGGAGACAGAATGATGGGATTTGTGGGTACAGCCTTAGTACGATGGGATAAGGGTCAATTTGGTTTCATGAAATAAATCAAATTAGAAGATTTGTGATTCGTCATGTTGCTCCGGGAGACTCGCAGTCGGTACTCGTCCTTTCGCCGCTGGTCCGATGGTCCACTTTGACGGACTCGAATACAAAGATCAAATTAATTCGACTTTGGCAAGACTTCAATACAGTTTATATTTCTTGGATTGTGCAATTCGAAGTACATACTTATTTAAGAGTAATTGATAATGCATAGCGGCTGTACGAAAGAAAGTAATGTACAGTCATACACTCTAACGATTTATTGAGAGTGCAATATCCAAGGTGCGGTTAACTACACAAATACGGAAAATACCACTCATCCCTTTCTTACCCCCCCCTCATTATATAGCAAGGTTTACTAACTGTTCCTTCCACTCCCAGACTTTCTTGATGAACTCCTCCCGTCCCAGGTCGTGCCTGGTCTTCTTCTCCTCGCGCCACAGCTTCTTCTCCACCACCACCTGAGTGGCAATGCCGGCGTGGTCGCAGCCGGGGTTCCACAGGGTGGTTTTACCATTCATCCTGATGATTGAGATGAGAAATTGATAAAATTTGTTTTAATATGTTTGTTGAACTAAGGAATTGTTCGATATACTATTTTGAAAATAGTTATTCGTTCAGTAAAACAGTTCTGCAAATACCATTAAACAGTATATTTCATTTGATTTATTTAGTGTGCATAATTTGTGTACCAGTCAGTATTTTTGGTTTAACTTTGAAATATTTTGTTCGAAAAAAGGTAATATTCAGATATCGATTTAAATACATGCCTTTTTAAAAAACTCAAGCGCAATGAAAATGTTCGAACCCTATTGAAAACAACTCAATTCGTAAGTCGTGCGAGGCTCCAGTCGTGAGACAGTGCACTACGCGCTAGTGCAACTGTTACACTTGATGAGTGGTCGTGTGTACCATTAAAAGTTTACTATTATTATTAAGTAAACAGTGTAATAAGATAAATGAAACTTTATTCTCAAGCTATAGTGTGTCTGACGCCTCACAGTAATAAATTGATTTCTTACCTGTGCCATCTTGTGAGCGCATCTTCAACAGCATTAGTGAGGGCATGTCCGAGATGGAGAGTGCCCGTCACATTGGGAGGAGGGATCACCATCACAAACTTGCCTTTTGGATTTGGTTCCAGGACGGATTTCCTCTGTAAATAGGAAGTAATGAAACGGATTGCTTTAAAAAAAAATTAAACAACAAATAGGGCAGAATGGAGGTATGGGCAAGATCTTTGACCACCAGTGGGATAATGTTTTTTTGTATCCTGCTAGGAGAGTAAGAACTCTTCTGAGCCAAGGCCTTCTTCTACACCTATTAGCATTTTGTTTATAGGGGTATGAAGAACTGCGTGTAAAGTTTTTCATTCCCAATAAAAAGGGAGGTTCCTCCGACCAGAAGGGTGTTGTGTCTAGTGGGCTACTGCTCGACAGTTGTTATCGGGATTTTCTTTATGGTCTTAAGTCGCGGAGAATTTTAATATCGCCATTTAGGAATTTGATGTTAGTTGTTCGTTTGTGGCATAGATGGCGCTGTAGTACTTTTTATACTATGTTGCCGTAGTGCTTTTTGTAGTGCCGTTACATATTGTTTAAAAAACCGGCCAAGTACGATTCGGACTCGCGCATGAAGGGCTCGTCTCGACTCGTAGTAGGTAAGCCCCCTTTTTATTATTTGTTGTTATAGTGGCTACAGAAATACACATTCTGTGAACATTTCAACTGTCTACCTATTACGGATCTTGAGATACAGCCCGTTGTCAGACAGACAGTCGAACGGACGGACAGCGCTGGCTTAGTAATAGGGTTCCGTGGGTTACCCTTCGGATACGGAACCCTAAAAAAGTGGATCACACAAAGCTAATAGTTTTTCCCTTTCAGGTTATACTCACTCCATATTCAGGTTTGAAGAAGCCCTGCTTCTCCCACCAGGCGTACCAGGCAGCCTCCACGTACTTGGGGCTGTACGCGTCGGGCATGGCGCCCGTGATGTCCTTCTTCTCGCCCGGAGCTGTCTCCGCTGTGTACACCGCGCTCTCTTTTGTTTCCTTCACCTTTTTCTGGAGAACGAAATGAGTTTTAAAAATAAATTCGGGTGAAGATGAGTTTTTACTATTTATTTGATTTCAGGTTAAAATGGGGCTGGACGGGTCCCATTTCTAGGATGAGGCAGGACAGATGGGCCAGAATCGTCACACAGTGGGTGCCTGAATACGGTCGTCATCACCGAAGCATGCCGATGAAACGCTGGCGTGACAATTAGGACTCGTTTCTGACTGATTGGCCAGAGAAGGCAAAACACCGGGACAGTTGGAAAGGAATAGGGGAGGCCTCTGCCCAGCAGTGGGACAGAATAAGATAATTAAAAAATATATATTTCACTGAGAAGAGCGAGCTCACACATCCGGCATAGCACGACCGATAGGATTTTCAGTGATGATGAGTGAGCGAGACAATAGTACTTAAATTCTTTATGTGGTAGAGAATCGAACGATTGAATTTTTTTTGAGTTACAGTGAAATGGATTCATTTTGTTATATTTAATTTTACTACCGTTTAATTCATTGCAAGTTAAGTAATCCCTGATAGTTTTTATCTACCGATCTGAAACGGTTGCGAGTTTTAAAATTAATTTTCAATCATTATGGATTTCTGGTTTATTTATATGTATGTTAAAAATAATGTTTTCACAAAAACAAAGGGCGTATTTTACCAAAAATCTGAACGCGCTCATTTCACGCGTTGAACTGAGATCATTTCTCCAATTTTGATCTCACCAGCAGAAAGTGACCGCAGTTCAAGCTAAAACAAGTTTAACATCCAAACGCCCGATTTTTAGCGTTCAAGATTTTAAAACGAGTTTAAGAGCTGTCCATGTCATAATAACTGTTGTAGAATATTGTATTGTGTCTTACATTACTGATTTTAATGATATTTGACTTATTATTTCCGTTCTTTGTCGGCTTCCTAACGGCGAGTACTTGCTCACTCACTGTGCGACTAGGTCAAGAGCTTCATTCAGAAAGCAGTACTCCTAGACACGGTACGCATAGTGAGGACGACACTGTAGAGATTTAATTTTACACCTGTGTGTGTGGTTGTATTTTAAAATGAATAAGGTAACAATAGCTAATAAAACAATATTTCAACATATTTATGAAGTGTTTTATTTACAGTATAATAATTACCTACTTATACAATGTTACTAATGTTACAAATGCGGAACTATGTTTATCTGTTATCTATTCACGTCTACGCACAAATACTTAGGTTAGAGCAATTGATTCTATTTAGATAATTCCAGACGGACGCGGGCAAAATTTAGTAATGTATTTAAAGCTATCAGTCTTAAAATATAAAAACGGTGGCATATAAAAATTTGCCAAAAAATAGGCGGTACGTAAAATATAAAATCTATTCTTTTTAAATTCTCTAAGTTTTTGTTATTTTACCTACTTTGTTTTTAATTCTGTTAGTATCAGGCTTTATAATATTTTTGCACATCAATATGGAAGAGGGAGGTATTCTGTTATTTCCATACTTAAAAGAAGGCCTCTACAATGAATCTATTAAAACCTGTTGATTACGAAATAAACTTATTATTATCTTATTTATATACAATTTTAAATATTTCTTTAAAAAACAGTTAAAAATATTTAAAAAAAATTGATCTGCCCGTGTCGAGAGCAGGGTCCAAGCTACCGGTGGTTAGGGCTCCAGAGACAGGAACCTCCTCACAATGCGGGCCGTATCGAGGAGTACTGCCTTCTGAATCAGGCCCTTGATCCAACCACCTAAGGAGAGCCTCGAAAGATGTTCGTCGAGGTTATTATTATTATTCTTTCAATTTATTTAATTCAATTTCTAACATTTCTAGTTTAATTTGCTCCTGTTTCGTTTTTAATTGTTCTTGCTTCAAAATTTCTTTTTTTATTGACATTTCCGCATCATGCTTCTCTTCAGCTCGCAAGTTTGACTTTAATAGGAAGTCGAGTCTTCGTGTGTTGAGGGGAGATTCTCTTTCCTGTCTGATTGTAGGCCGCCAGTGATTCGTAATGGAACTAGCCGGTAGCCCTGAAGCCGTGACCACAGCTAATGGTGCTGCTTGGCCCCTGAAATATTATGAAAAAATATAAAGATTTTATTTGAAAAAAAATTGATACTTAAACTATTAAATATTTAGTAGAATCTTGTTTATGTCCCAAAACTAGAACAGGTTTTGTGATATAAAAAAGAATCTACTATTGAAGAAAGTGATTCTACAGGGTCAAGTATAATAAGCTAGCGAAACTCTGCAGACTTGACCGTATTCGATATTTCAACAAGTTAAAAACAAGCAAAAAAATTTACAGGAGCCAGCACATCAAGCTACCCGAAACTATCAGATTTTACCAATCAACCTTGAACCTAATGCTTCAGCAATAAAGTTGAAAATCTATTAAAGAAATTTGACAGATTATAGTAGCTAAATGTGCTGGCGTCTGTACTTGGTGTTAGTTTGGGTTCAAAGACCGCATGTACTTTAAGTTATTTGAAATTTTTGTATAAACTTCACAGACATTATAGTTCATTGTCAAGCAATATCTGAACAAAATAATACCAAAAAGAAACTGATTTCAACTTCATTAGCTAATTAAATTCAATCATGCGTTAGTGATCCTTAGTTCATTTTCAATTTGACAGACAGAAACGGGATGTACGGGAAGTCTAAATGATTCACTGCTAACCTTAGAGGAGTGTTTGGTACTGATGGGCTTGGTGATCTAGCCAGAATTGGGTGAACTGGATCTCTGATAGTTGCATTGTACAGGGACCACTCCTGTACAGAAATATGACATTATATTTACGAATAAGTTGACATTAATGAATCCCAAACAAATAATAGATGATTCTTGCTCAATCAGGTAGAGTCAAGCATACTTACAGATGTTGATGTGGTTGCAACAGGTTCATCCTCCACAACATTTTCTTGCAACTGACTATCTGACTCACTCATACTGGTATCAAAAAAAAAAAACATTTTATTAAATTAAATAATAAGAGGCTCTATGAATAGATGAAGACCAAAGAAATGATGGATGGACTGTGTGAAGGATGATATGGCTAGAAAGGAGAATACTGCTGATATGACGAGTAACAGAGAAGTATGGAAGAAGAAGACATGCTGCGCCAAATAAATTGGGATAAGAGCAGGAGAATGAATCATGAAATAGATTCAACACCAAGTAGACTTTTTACTTAAATTGTTATAATTTAAACACAATCACCGGAAGATATCCGGTAAGTGACAGTACAAGTTTTGTTATAATTTATTTCATTCTTCAAATATAAGTTTAATAGTAGTAGTAGTTAAGTTTAATTTATGAATGAGTGTAAGGAGGAGACTCACCAACCCCACAGTTAAACCATTACTACGGTTTTGTGGGGCTGATTTTGTAAGTTATATATTATTATATAATATATATAATAATGCTTAATGTTTGCTTAAAAAATAATGAATGTGAGTTTGATGTCATTGATTATGGACAAAAAGCAAAAGGAGTATGAAAGTAATGTAACAGATGGCAGTTTATGATTTTCTGTGTTGGAAGGTTGAGTAGGCTTGAGTTTATGTATGTAGAATTAAGATTCTCTTCTTTTTTTCAGAGAAGAGGCTTGTGTCACCATAGTAAGAACATTAAAATAAATAAGCTTAAGATATTTCTATAGAATACATACCGGTTAGACCAAACAAAACTTCTGGCTGTGTCGTCTCCAATACAGTATTGCTATCTGAACCTGAAATTTTTATAATTTTGTTTACCGTGGTGTCTCGAAAGTATTCTAATAGGTACAAACAAGTTAATGAAATGAATTCTCACTTAAAGCATGGGCCCCATCCTCATCGTCGCTATTATGAAAACCAGTTACCCCATTATATATGAGTGCCAGCACCTTCTCTACTGTCGGGTCTTCATTTATATTTGGTGGCCCTCCTCCTTTAAATGAAAAATATATAAATTATTATATATTCAAATTATATAATTAAAAGTATGATCTGACGATAAACATTCTTACACAAAATGAAAATTCATAATACATACCTGTTCTCAAATAATGCTGGTTCCGCAATGTTTGTTTTTGTTTAGCCCTTTTCTTTAAATTTTCCCAACAGTTTTTTAGGACTATCCAGTCTCGTGGGTATATGCTGGATATCGCTTTAAATTTATGTGAAACCTTTTTCCACTCCTCATTTTTATGTATCATGCTCACGGTATCCGTTTTCTTTGATTCCAACACTTCAAAGTGTTGACCCACCAACTGGATTAGGGCATCCTTTTCACTGGCCGTAAAGGTTGGGTCCCTTTTCCGTTTTAAAGGCATATTACCGAACACAACGAACTTAAAAGAAAAATACGCAGAACTGTACACAACACGTATAGAAAACGAAGTACGAAATTGATGCAACTGTAAAGACAGCTGTGACAATTATTTGTGTTTAGTAATACTGAAATATTTTGTTGCATAAACTGCAGTTTGTTTCTGTAAGATTTACATGCTATGCTATGAAAACATGGTTTTTGTGAACGCGATCAAAATGTAGTTGGTGAAATTACTTAAGGTGTAAATCAAGATTAATATTGACATATGAACTTGTTTCACAAAGAACTTAGTATTATTAAACGCGGTTTGTAATAACAACTGTGAAATTCGACTTAATATTAATATCAAATAGGTAAGTTGAATGGTATCAGGCATCTCATAGTCAATTTCAGATTTCTGAAAGATTGCTACAATCAAAGCAGTCTTAACGTAATACGATCACAGATCATTACATGTTGAAAGACAATTAGACTGATGTAAGTGACTAACAATGTTGCGGCACTACTTTCACTTGCCGATGCCAGGCTTCAAGTTATTAACCTAAGAATTTCGCTACAACGAAGCGGCAAAAAATACATTCGAATAAGAAAAAAAAACAAAAAAAATGGAGTGTAATAGCTAAAGGAAATAGTTGCAGCGTTATCTTAGGGCTCAAAAACCTACCTCTGGTTTATCTTTCTGCACAGCTGGCGTAGCGCTCTTTTTATCCAACTTGGCTTTGAGTTTATCCAATTTTGCAGCCTTTTTTGCTTCTTTCTCTAGTTGTTTAGCAGTCTTCTCTTGAGGCTGGTCCTCTGAAGGATCATTTTGTACTTCGTTGTCAGTCATTTTTACGCAAAACTAAATGAATTTAAATATTGAGCGAGTCAAACCACACATTCCGCAATGTGATGTGGATAATGCCACTTGACAGTCTTTGTCCGTTTAGAAACATAACGTCGTCTATTGAATTATTTTTTTCGTTCGGAAATGACTAAAAAGTGTAGTTCTAGTAAAATCGACTAAACTCGGTTAGGTTTTCGATCGAAATAAATAGCATCCTATGTTGACAACACTAACCCACGCCATTTTGTTTTTCGTTTCTTGCTGTACGCGATTGAGGTGTGCTCGCGAAATTTTATTCGAATTTTACACATCAAAAATAGATTGAATACGTTGTATCTTCTTTTTGTTCATCGGATTCATCACGTCGGATAAAATGTCGGATCGAGAGGTACTATTATTAACCGTAGTTTGTCACGTCCGACTCGCATTCCCGCCGCGTGTGTTTTATTTTGTCGGCGGATCATTCTATATTTAATGACGATAATATCGCTTGGGTGATTTCAGAGGAGTCGCTCGAGGACTCGTAACGGGTCTCGAGAGCCGGCACCGAAGCCCGCCGTAATGTCGCGAGGCCACAGCCGAAGCCGGTCTAGGACGCCGCCCCCGCCAAAAGCATCGAGCAGAAAATATAGGAGCCCGTAAGTCTGCTGTTACTAATTGTTGGTTTTTGGAGCTTGTTTGGTAGTATCATAAATTTAACGATTATTCGGTATTGTAAGTTGTTTTACTAACAAATACTCATAACCTCGATCTCAAGGGTAACGCTCGCGTGTGTTGCGCAATGGTGTGTATCGTTAAACTCAAACATAGTTTACATGCGACTCGGGAAGTGCAAATTTTGTAGTCATTTATGCTAGAGTTGACGACCTTGCTGATATTTTCGTGACGATTCCGCATACTAATATGCTAGTCGATAGGCATCTGTTTTTATTACTTAGTTTGTTCGATAGTCACTAAAATATCGTAGCAACAGTTTTATCAATATTGTTGTATGCTGGGGGAGGTGGGGCGCGCGGGGAGTGATAAGAAAGTAGTAAATAAAGTAGCATTATTATTTACACAGTTTGTCCTCAAATGTCCAGTTGCCTACCAATTCATTTCATTTGAGTTAATAGTTTCCTGATTAATTAGGTACTTTTATTCCAGTTTCAACTTAATTAAATTTTAAACTTATTAAAAGAGAAACAAACATTAATAACACTACATTATATTTTTTCTAATAAAATGAGGCCTACAATGTTAAATAACTAGATAAAACTAATTGATTAAGAAATGAACTTACAAGCAATAATTTATCAATAACTTTGTTCAAGTAACAATGACTTGATATTTTCATGACTTGTACATAATAGAACTTGATACCTACCTTATCATAAATGTACCTAAACCAGTACAAGCCAATAGGTCAGCAATACTCATAGAACTAGCCTATTATACCACAATCAATATATTAACTATAATATCCTGTTATGCTCACACTAGAGCTTCGAAATACTAGTTAGAATAATAATTCTCCGTTTTATATCTAACCCCTGAGAAGTGGAAGTCAGATTGGCAGTCACTCTGTAAAATTCTGGTATGTGGGGCTGCATCTGGTTAGACTGGAAGCCAACCCCTTAAGGAAAGGTTGGCAGATGTATGTATGCCGCCTGGGTTGTGTAGGTCAAATAAAGACTCGCTTAGTAGTATTCCGCTGCATTTGGTTAGGTTAGAAACTGACTCGCAATATAGTTGAAGGCTAGGTAGACGTTTAATGTGTGTTTAACCCCTGCATCCTAAGCATGCCTATTAACAATGCCGTTTCTTACTCACAATACTATTGATTGATCACTCCAAACCCATATAATTAATTGGCCACAATTTTATTGTACCTGTTTATCATACAGATGGTATGTCCAATTACTTAAAAACTATAGTAACGAAGTATAAACAAGATGTTAGTTGATGTGTGATCAATAATATTGTGTGCAGGAAACCATGACGATTGTGTTTGTTTGCTAACATTATAGGCTTTTTGGTTGACCTCTACTTAATGTTAGTATGTTCTAGAATTAACTTAATTCTTAATACAATAAAATTTGAAATTGTATTCATATTGGATTTTGACATTTAAAAATAATACTGAACAAAGTTTTATCTTTGTTTATCTCATTTCACTGCGAGCTTGTAACTGATCAATCTAACGGTTGATGGAAAGAATGGAGGGAAGCCTTTGCCCAGCAGTGGGACAGTACTGGCTATAATATAATAGGAGATGTCTATATCAAGTAATAAGCTGAATTGTGGAGAGCCCTATGTCTAGTAATTGACTGATTGATGCAGCTTAATTTCTGATTTACTATTGTCCCAAATTCTAAAGGTGCATCTACACCAAAGGTACTTTTTATGGAGCAACATTTGCAATTTTTTATTGTTGCCGACTAAAAAGCCCAAATATAATCAACAAAAAGTAAATTCGGTTTGGATACACCTGCTAAAAATGTTAACATCCAATCTAGTCACCAAAAAGCAGCTTCGCTTCCTCCGCTTTGTGTGTTCTTGCATGTTAATATGAGCGTTCCCGCTGACGCTAGGTCCGCCTCCAGGTCGCGGTCGCGGTCGGGCTCTGCGCGGCGCGGGTACCGCTCCTCGCGGTACTCGCGCTCCCGCAGCCGCTCGTACTCGCCGCGGGGCTCCTATCGACGCTCCCACAGTCACAGTCCCATGTCCTCCCGCCGCCGGCACATGGGTGACAGGGTGAGGAGTGATGTTTATGTGAATACCTTTTTTTGTACTACTCCCTAGTTTTAAGTTGTCCCCGCATGCTAAATGAAAGCTTGTCCACAGTGGCCCATGTTTGGACATATATGAATGGGCTAAGTTTGTTTCTGTTGCTATGAGTGATAAGACCGCCATTGTACCCATTCATTAAACATTATTGTAAAAGAGCTGTGTAAAGTTACTTGGGCTCACTGATAAAGCCTTCAAATGAAACTTCCATGAATTTGAATAAAGAATATATACAAACAATGGCCATTGTGTACTGAAGCAATGAATAAAATGTCAGTAGCAAGCACAACTGTTTGCGTCTGACGTCGTTAAAGCCGACTTAATATACAAACAGACTGTCGGAACAAACAGCAATTGGCTTACTTTTCGTGATTAATCCTTTAATCACCTAGTCCCCTAAAAAGCCAATTGCCTATTTTGCCAAGAAAGCAAAATTTTAGTTTTAAGCATAGTTTTAAGTAATTATAAGTTTTTTTTTAATGCATGCTGTTTTTGAGCTATTATGAGCCATGTTTGGTTGTAAAAGGCCAAACCAAATTTGCACCTTTATCAATATATGAAAAGGAAATAATGGCAGTAGTTCAACTTGTTTAAATTCAATATAAAACCAGCACAATATTAATTTTTGTATTCAATTTCAGTATCCCCTTTAAATTTACTAGTCTGTGTTATCTCTAATCAAATGTCTTGCTCTTGAATAATATTTTCTTAAAATCTCTTTTTCAAACGGATTTTCCGTTAACCCAGTATCAGCTTGATACTTTTGAGTACCACAGTAAATACTGGACTGTCTACTCAAAATGAAAAGCAAAAGAAAAAACAAAACTCAATATCTTTTGTAGCTTTTCAAAGCATTATAAAGAGTGAGGCTTGTCTCCAAGAAAATAGACCCCATGTACCGTCAACAGGAGAATCCTACGCCGTCCAGATGCCTTGGCGTGTTTGGACTGAGTCTGTACACAACTGAACAGCAGATCAATCACATCTTCTCTAAATATGGGCCCGTGGATAAAGTACAAGTCGTAATTGATGCTAAGGTGAGTTCCATTGATGTTTTTATTATAGGAGGATTGGTTACAAGTTTGTTATGTGATCTTCAGTGGTTTTTGAAGAGGCCTGAGGTGATCATGCGCGAATTTAGGCATCTGAATAGAATAAACTCACTCAAAATGCAACAGCTAATTAGTCTAAAAATGAGTAAAGAATGAAGAATAAGGAGCTCTCAAGATGCAAGCGTCATCTTTTAAACTGTCACTGGAAGATATCAAATTCAGGGAATCTATAAATAAATAAATTGTGCTTGTCCATCACGTCACGCTGTAGAGTGCGCACCTTTCATATACATATTTTTAACAGTGCGAGCATCATGTGAAGCACTTCAAGCAAGTACTTCGCTAATGACGACACCTTAACCGAATAATATTTTAATCAACTTACAACCTGACCTGCAAATTGCAAAAAAACGTAAGGAAATTTGAATTTCGCGGGCTTTCCTGGCGTTTTCACTAGGGAAGCGCTAAGGAAGTCGGCGAAATATTCTTGGGTTTTTTGTAATGGTCACAAATCAAATTGATAAACTTAATACCTTGTACTGATCTACAAATTGCAAAAAACTTAAGAAAAAAATTAATTACGGGGCTACTCTAGCGTTTTGCCTTAAGAGCATTCATCCAAAAAGTTGGCAACGTCGCAAATAGCTGACAAATATTTACCTGTTTTAATTAATTTGGCAATATTTTAGTTCACTAGTTAGCCATATTTCTTATTTCCATACAGTAATATTACCAAATGAATCAAAACAGCGAAACATTTGACAGCTATTTGCGACGTTGCCCATTTTCTGTATAAACGCTCTTAAATTCTTTTACTCAATACATGCCTAAAACTAAACCACATTACAGACCGGTCGCTCCCGAGGCTTCTGCTTCGTTTACTTCGAGAACCAGGAGGACGCCAAAGTGGCCAAGAACGAGTGCACCGGCATGGAGATTGACGGACGTCGCATCCGCGTGGACTACTCGATCACGCAGCGAGCGCACACACCGACACCCGGCATTTATATGGGGAAACCTACGTGAGTTGACAATGATTTATTTTATCTTTCCCCCAAAGATAGCTTGATTCTGCATCTGATATATCTGCATAATTTTAGTGGTGCTACACACGTGTGGTAGGATATTCGTTCGGCTAAAAGCGGCTCGGCTTAGCTACATTGCCTAGCCGATCCGATCATGATTAAGAGATCGTAGATGCTGAACGGAGTTTTCCGTCCGGGACGAGCCGAGTGTAGAAGTTGCTTCATTTCGGATTTGTTGTTCAAAACATGCCGAACAAGTGTTAAGCATCTCTTATGGCCAGCGCCCTCTGATCAGAAAAATTATTGCGCAGCTTGCATTCATTTTATAATGAACTAATTCACAACTAAAATCAAACTCATACATAGCTTTTATTTCAATTAGACCATTACAGGCACTTGTATGTCAAAAAAAAAAACGAATAAAGTTAAAAATAGCTTATCCCACAGTGCATACTAGCCACAGTGTATACTTATTTTCAACTCTATTGTAGTTGTGATCTGACTTAGTTGTTCATGGTATAGTAAATTGATAATAAAGTTCATTATTGATTTACTACAGGGTCAACCAAATCGGTTTATAAATTTGTATCCAACATAGAAATTCACACATACTAAACAGTGAAATGGGTGACTCCTATGTGTTGGTAGATCATAATACAATGACCGGATTTAGAGTAAATTGTCCTCAAGCTTTGGCGATTTATTTAAGGCCTGGTCGTACATTACTTCATCATACTCTTACCATGACTGTAAAGGAAAGGTTTCTAATAAAAATCAATACTAACGCATCAAGTTGACTTTGGAAATTTTTCGTAATGAATTTTCAACTTTTTAATTACGAAATTGCCTTCCACTTTTTATTACCAATGCATTACCGAAAGGTTGACGAGTAGAAAATCCCCATAGCAATAAGTTAGCCTCTGTACTGTGTGCTTGAAGTGTTGAATATATATTAATATACGAATCTGTTTAATTTACAGTGTAAGCAGAGGTGGTGACAATGGATACGACAGGCGTGGTGGTGGCCGCGACAGAGAGTGAGTTTTACCATTTTTTGTCTTATTTTCCCTCTTGCTGACTCAGCCAAATTGTCAAGATAAGTCAGTATAATCCTTTCAGTCATATTATTTATCTGTAATAGTATTATGCTATTACTTGTTGTTACTATGATAAAAATATAAAGGACTTGTAATGTACAGTAAATGTTAATTAAATACTTCATGGGTCAATGACCACGTCTTCTTAGCGTGTCGATTACAATATAAATTGAGTCAGCCCAAAATTTGGCGACGAGTTTGGCATTTTCAGTAGCGTCCATCAGCTCCTGGGATATGCAAACAACAGGACACAATATCAAGTGTCCCATTGTTTGTGAAAGGTTTCCCTGGAAGGAGTCCCAGGCCAGCCATGGCAACTAGCAAATGACCACTGTATGCTGTGTTGACTTTAACACATTGTGAAATGTTCTATACAAACAGTGCCACTACGAACTAATAATTATTTAAGATGCTCTTAAAACTACTATTTATTCAAATTTAAACAGTTACATGTTCTTAATATCTTGTTGAATCAGCAGATTGTATTAGTTGTTTCTGTCGCGTTATTTGCGAAGCTCGTTAAGGTGCGATACCGTGGAAGCTGCAATGTAACCATGTACGCAAGCATTTTCATGGCGTTACATAGAAACTAGTTTGCGGTTGCTACCGCTTTCAGAATAGTGTATTTGACTGAAAAAAACTATTTAGTCCGTCAGTTAGATTATCAAAAAATATTGGACACGTATTTTTTTCTTTTGTCATGTAAACGAAAAATGACCACGATGTAGCGCGTTGAAATCTCGCGTGACGTCACAATTTCTGGTACTTTTTACTGTCGAGTGACGTCACAAGCCCCCTCTATGGAACTGTATCGTCGTAATTTTTAGATTATGTGACAAACGAAAAAATGCGTGTACAAATTTTTTTGGTGGTCTTAACTGACGGACTAAATATTTTTATTTTTTTCGATGTTGTCAAATAGCCTATTATTCTTTCAGGTCCCGTATTCAACATAACAACGCGTCCCTTATACGTTTTGGCGGTACATACTCTCTAATAGCATTACAATTATCCTCAATAACATTCCAATTTCCGTTGACAGTGACTACTACTACCGCTCGGGCGGAGGCTACCGCGAGCGCGACTACTACCACCGAGGCTACCGACACCGCTCGCCCTCGCCGCACTACCGCCGCCGCCGCTACGAGCGAGAGCGCTCCTACTCGCCGCGTAAGTCCTATTACCACCAGGAGCGGTAGACCCACGTTGTCCGCTCCTCTAACAACCCAGAAGACTGGTTTGCCAGTAATTACGAAAACTTATTCATAAACAAACTTTCGAACTAGTAACTTAGTCAAGTGATTTATAATTTTGTTTGTTGTTTTCATGTCGGGTTGAAAGTCACTGTAATCCATTTATTTTTTCTTTTCAACCGTCTACCAAAAGATCACCACAGGGGTCCAGCGTGCATCACCCATTAAAATAAGACAAAGTACCCCACAGAAATAATATTTCTTTAAAACTATTTCTTCAAGTAGAGTGGCTCATCTTGATTGACAGTGTTTATAAAAGCATGAAATTGTGTTAAATACCTGCTAATTCCTTCTATTCCTTGCTTAAAAAGGTCATATTTGTTTTTTTTTTATATAAAGAAGTAGTCACTTGACTAAATTACTAGTTCTCTGACAAAAGTGCCAACAAGGCTTTAGGCGTCATTTCGATATTGCTAGTTTACAAGCCAAAATAGCGCTTATTAGAATGCGTAAGGGACCATGTTGCTGGTAAACCAATTCTTTGGATCACCATACATGCAGGGCTACTCAAACTTAGACGTTACTAGCTATTTAGGCTAGTTGAAATATAGTCATAAAGTTATATCTATTTTGAGAGATGTGTGGAAATAAATAATTATTAATTTTATTTTTCGGTGGTGGGTGATAAAATCTTGAAAGCTTACAGTGTGGACGTGTCATTGTGACATGACATGTGAAATGAGTAAGTTACAAGAAAGTCTTGGTATTATGTGTGACACTAGACACTTATTGGTTTGCATCTGCACAAATTGCAGCAAGTGTGTCTAAATCCTTTCTTCTTACCGTTTTTGGCTGTATAGTAAAATTAATATAGTAACTATGTAAATAGTCAATTAGGTAGATAGGGAGCTAGGTAAAGTTCTGTTACGGGGATGATGAGTTCAAAATAGAAGATATACACGTTATCTTTTCTATGTGATAGTTTTAGTAGCCCTGTTTGCTTGACTTGCTAAATGTGCAGTACAGCTTAATAACCCCCTCGATGTGAGAATATGTATGACCATTGAAGCTCAAGCTAAATTGTACAAAAATAATGTATATTACACATATTATTATTTTGTTTTTGACACAAAGTCATTATTCGTTCTTTTTGTTATAGTAGGTTAGCTCGAGTCAGTGTACTCAGTTTAAAATGGATTATAATTTCTATTGACTCAACAAAATTCAATTATTTAGATTACTTTGTGTATCAGGTTAAAACTTTTGCAATAGCTATGATAAAAAATGTACTTATTCATTTCAAAGATACCTTTTCATAAACCAAAGAATGGGCACGCCCAAGCTCTTCCATTTAAATTGGTAATTTGCTACAAAACTCCTGTATATAATGTATGTGACTGTATGAAGTGGGGTCTGTCTTTGAATCTTTGTTTTTAGTTTAATTAGGAATAAGTTTCTAAATGTTGTCTGCTATATCTGTTTTCTATCAATTTATTCTACAAAATATCCTGCATGTTGAGGATTTACAAGTATTATCCTTGCGCGATCAGACTGCGATAACAATTTAGAGAGTAGCTAACTGGCCGGTTGTATCGGCAAACTTGCATAACGGCTCGTGATTTTTTGTTTAGTACATGGCTCCAGTCCCATTGTTATCGCCCGCGGATAATACTTAGTGTAAGCAAATAAAACAATGTGATGGTAATTAGTCATTGATGTAACAGAATAAATTGATAGATGTTATGTTGCCACCTCACTCCGTAGCACCATGCTGTTGTGGTATAACACATAGTTACTCCCCTCTTTGACTTTGCAGGTCGTTATTAGTAAGTGCGTGATGCTGAGTTCAACTTCAGACATAGCATAGCATTTTGATACAACAACAGATCCCAACTATGTGTCGACCGGCTCCTATGCATTTATATACTGTTCGGCCGGTTTAGTGTAGAGTAATGTTAACGTTTGTATACATTCTGTAACAGGCGGGCCGCAGCCAGGCGTGCGCCGGCCGCGCGGCCCCAAGAGAGAAGCTCCTTTGTGTTAATTATAATGTGATGAAAGGGTCTAGCATAAGTTAGCGTGTAACGCCCGCGCGGGCATAGTTGCCTCTAGGATGTAAAACTAGCTCTTAATAAAGATTTAACACTAAGTCTAATATTGATTTTGTTTGTTTGAAAAGGTATTGAAACAAGAAGTAAAGGATGAAGTTCCTTGAAACTAACTGTGTTGAAGTTTTGAAAATGTTTGATTGAAAAGTCCTTTCGAAATGGCGCTCGCCGGAATCGGGACCGGCCGCCGGCCGCCGGGCGTCCGTGTTGTCGCAGCCGACGGCACCGGCTTGTCGAAGCGCAAAGAATATGATCGAGTTAGCCGCTAAGTAGGAAGCCCAAGCTTTGCGAAGACATTGAAGAGAGAAGTCGCGCGCGCATAGATCATATTCTTTATCTTCCGACTACCGTACATACATTCTAGCGTTGCGGCGACGTGACCTTGCATTTCTCGTGTTGCTAGTTACATATGTATTATTATGTATTCGGTTGTATCGAGTCTGGCCTCTCACGTTCTAGAGTAGCGTTGTGTTGTACGACTTGTTAATAAACAATAGTTTTGTAACGTCATTATGGTTCTTCTTCATTCACTTTGGTTCGTCCCACCTTTTCTATCCATTGTATCCTTTCTTTTCTCTCGACCGACGCTGCGTGGGGTCTGGGGTCTGGGGTCTGGGAATGTTCGAAGCTATGTACTGAATCCTACTGTACCTAGCATTTGCGCAGGATAAAGTGCACATACAGGAAGTTGATAATGATTATTTACCATCGTAAATAATTGGGGTGGAACAGGAAAATAGGTACTATATTAGTAATATAGAAACAAGCAATGTTATAGTGTAAATATATCAGAGAGCAGTAAAATTTTGTTTCCTCATGCTTGCAATGGGTTGATAGATAAAGCAATTACAAATTTCTTTTTATCGGGAGTTGTGAGACAAACCAATTGCCAAGTTCAGTAAATATTTGGCATAGCAAGCGGGAATGTAAACTAATTGCTGTCAACCTCTTGAAACGGTCTGATGCAAGACAATCATTGCCTGACCCAACGTCAGCGTCGTTACAGACAGACCGACATTGAATGCTTGTATACCTTGCTTTTATATATACATAATTATATTGATTTCTAGTATAATTTCATTAGTTAATTGATATGCAATATTGATGGCATTTAGTTAGTTTTAAATAGTGAGACTTGGTTGCATAAAAACTGTAAATACTTACATTGAATTTTTGACTCTTGATGTATTAGCGTACTGTAGGATTCATCTATTATGTACAAAACTATACACTATACATGTTTTAATTCTAGATGTGTTAAAAATAGGGAATATAAACACGCTAAGCAGTTAATTCAACAGCAGTAACCATTTCCAAACTTTCTATGTGCCAAGTGCATATTTTCAAATTATGTATAAGTAAAAAAATAGAAAGTAGCAAAAGCAAAATACAGTTTTTATGCAAAGTAGTATTAGAATAGAATGGGTACTATATTAGTGAAATAATATTAACAAAATTCTCACTATCAGATTTTTATTAAAATTCTTAACAATTATTTATGTATAATTATTATTATTATAAATATGTATACCACATAATTGTGTCGTGTTGGCACTCACCATGGCGACTACGCTAACCGCTAATAAACTTAAAAAAATATACAAATAACATTAAAAACAATTTCATGGCAACGTATGATCGTTTGTTTAGCATTAATTTGCATTGGACGCGATTTCAATTATGGCGGAATTGTGTTACTTAAAGCTACGGGACGTGGAATGTGATCAAATATTGCATTGTTTGATTTGAAGCTGCTAACAAATAAAAAGGTATCAATACGACTTCGTTTTTTGTCAATTAGTACACATCGACATTGAGTACAAAGGCAGTATTTCATCTGTCATGGAATCAACAGATAGCGGCAAGGCGCCCACACCTAGCGAACGTGTAACTTGATGCAAGCTAGTATACAGTTGCAGGTACATATTCGTATGAAATGCATCTGCAACTATATATGAAATGCTACTGTGTATAGCTTGAATAAAGTATAAGTTAGATTGCCTAAGATCAATTTCAGATCTCTGGAGTAAAAGTCAAAAAATACACTGTTGACCAATTAAATTGGTCAAACTAGTTCTCATGTAAAAGTTTACACTGTTAAACTGCTTCAAATCAAAGATGCTTTTAAAAATCTGGAATGCATACATATAATACTGCTAAAATAAGAGTACACTTTAGGTACTTGGCAAGCAACATTACAACAATATATACTTACTATAGCTAAGCTGAATATACTAGAACTAGACAAATCTGTTTAGTCACAGGACTAAACTACATAATATAAAAAAGTATAGAAAATACAAGTTTTGATATAGCAACCAGCTTTTCTTTACCTACTGTTTTTACGATGACTACCCGTCAATTATTCAGGATTAGACCATACTTTCTTCCTCGAGTATAACTTGTGAACAAGATTGAATCCATTGGAAACATTGACGGACAATCATCGTATAAAACCGATACATTTCAGTACTCTTCAGCGGCTTACAAAGATGTATTTAGCGAAGTTAAGACTACAAGATAATTTCTGGAAGGACTAGAATTTTTCAGCTGTCTATGAAAATAAATATTAAATTGGCAACACCGCTTTCTATAGCAACACTAATCTAGAGTTGGCCGAATAACTTATTTCCTAGTGGCAAGAGTAGAATGAGCTCGAAACGATTACACTACGATGCAGTTACTACACTACTGCAAGAAATATAATAGCTAGGAAGGTATGTATTACATATTTATATTTGTTATAGATGGACCTACATAACCCTAGTGGTTTTCAAACCCGTTACAACAAAGTTGGTATAACCCAATCGGTAAAGGATAAATACGATTTGGAGAAAAGCATAATGCGTTTTCCGCGAAGAGGTGTGATAGTTACTTTATAGCACACTCGCATATCGTCAGTTACGTTCGAGTTCTAGTTAAGGGAGGCAAATGCCTACTGCCAATTATTATTTTTGAATTACTTTTCTTACAAGCATACCATGTTCCCCACAGGCACGAAAAAGGGCGGTTTTTATTGTTTTGGATTATGTCTTGTGTATTTGTGTCCTTACTTATGGGATTATACCAACAGTCACACTAAAAAATAACAAAAATAATCTAGTAACATCAAATTCTAATGGCTAACCAAATGGCACTAAGTATTCTGGCACAATATCATATTTTGGTGCGAAACAGCACTGGAAAAGCTGCTCAATGTGTTTGCTTATGAAATAAGCTTTCATGGATAAAAAAGATAATGAATACTTCATAATACAGACACCGGTGTGACACTCATAAAAAAACTTTCGACTAATTATAATTCTTACATCTAAACAACGATTTGGCAATATTTACAAGCACTCGTTTAAGTGGGCAACATTCTAATTTAACTGCCCCATAAGACTTACGCCTTGTAACACTGGCAAAGTACCCTTACTGTACTTCATCGATGGATAATATTAATTGGGTCTATGGGGGCTTTTTTTTTAACCGCATTTTCATAGTCGAGATTAATTCCGCAATTTTGGTGGAGGAGCTCGTGGCTAAATTAACTGAGTTTTGGAGGTCAGAAACCGCTCCATGTAAAATACTGGTATTCAGCTGCATCCGGTTTGACTGGAAGCCGACCACAACATAGTTGGGAAAAGGCTAGGAAGACGAGCTTTTAAACAAGACAGTGGGAACACTTGACGAACACTGTTTTGGACCAGGTATGACGACAGTCTATCGAACGCCATTTCGGTGCGGCTGTATCATTTTCATCTCGGATATGAAAATGCGGTTCTTACTAACTTTATAATTCAATACATCCTTTATTTGACAATGGGATCTAAAGGATATTTCCTGTTGAATATGTACACGAATCTAAAAACTATAGTTTGTGATAAAAACCAATCTCAGAATATCACGAAATATGTACTTTAACATAAACTTATGTGTAATAGCAAGTATGTATAACAGAATGATAAAATGTGACTCAAGGGCTTCATAAATGGATCAGTATTTGGTATAAGGTACTAAGATTATTTGGTATTAAGTAGGTACTTTATTTTGCGGGGTCCTTAACTACATTGGAACTAAGATATGTGATTATTGTGTGGAGAATTCTAAAAAGACAATACAATAGACATTGTATCCAATACAACATTTGTTGTATTAATATTATTATGCCTGTTTTTACTAACATTAAGCTACACATTAAGAATGCTTAAATAAAAACGCATTGTTGGATTTTCAACGCTTCGCTCAGAGCTAAGAGTTGAAATTCAAATAATGTTATTCCATTTAGGCATTTGTTAAGGAGTCTCTTAGTGTTAGTGAAAATGGGTATTAGATTAATAAATTACAGATAAGTTATCCGATTTTCAGTGTGTCATTAAGTTTAATAGCATTTTAAGTGTCTTTTAATGATTCATTGATTAAAGTTTTACTTCAGGTGATTAAAAATGCTTTCTTTTTCGTTCAACTACCCACAATAACATAGTTTCTGTCAATATCTTTCTAGAGAACCTCACTTACCAAAACGAATAATTTACACACGGAATTTTGTGTAAATGATACGCTTTAGCAAAATATTGCGACCTATTTGGTTTAGGGCAATCTTTCACGAATTACCAGACTTTTTAGAACCTAACAAACATACATTATGCTAACCTGTTCTATCTACACAACATTTACGTTTCATTCAACGGCTCGATTACAATCGATCCCATACAATAACATAAGTTTTGCAATTCGGTAGTAATTGCACTAACATTTTTCGACCACATACGTCAAACTGAAACGTCAAAGTCAAACTGTAGAAACTTTATGGGCGTATCTTGAGTAATGCATCCTTCGCATCTAGCTTACAAAAAATGTCTATAGTTCTTTCAGTTATTTTACCTCTTAAAAACAATCTAATTTTTACGAGTATATTTGGACAGAAGTGTTAGTGGCAGAATCTGTATTTAATAATAATTCCTTTATTATCGGGCAATTAAGGTTCATAGATAAAGCGTGAAACATAGAGCGGGTGCGGGGTCGTGCCCGTGTCGGGTCAGGAGTGCGGTGTCCATATAAATAAACTAACCCCTGACCCGCACCCGCTCTCTGTGTTTCACGCTTTCAAATACACAATTAACGGGAATCAAGATTCCTGTGTTTTTGACGGTGAAGGAAATTCAGAGGTAAAATAACTGAAAGAGCTTCATGCAACGTCGACAAATGCTAGATGCGAAGGCAACCTCACTTTGTCAACTATCAACTCTTCAGCATACAATTGTCCGATATTGTAGTATACGTGACTGAACCTAAGACTCCTGGTTTACCTGTGGATGGCAGTTCTTCTGGTGTCAAGTGCCTTACAAGAGCAGCGTGGCATGATCGCGATGCAGCCGCCTGCGCGCGCGCAGCGGGGCCACCGCCAGCACGTCGGAGGGGGGCGGCGGGCCGGCTCCCCGCGCTCCCTTCTCCTGGTAGTACACTTGAGCTCCGCCGCACACGGAACCTACCACTACGCTCTCGTCGCTCCTGCAACAATAATGTGTAAAGTATTGAGCCTCGTGGGATATTAGTTCGATTCTTGGTACTGTTTACACACGCCAATCCGAGCCGACCGACACACACACATCATTCCAAACAACTTTCTCGTCCACAGCTAGCAAAGAAAGTAAGGATTGAATTAGAATGGAAAAAAAACAGTATTAAATGAAGATTTAAAACGTATGTAGATTCGCCCTGCCGATGCCGCGTCAAAAAATTGGTCACGTTTCTGTTTCGTTGACATTTGAATAGCATTTCTTTCGCACTCATAGTGAAAATCGTATCTATCGTTCCATACCTATGGGATGTGTGAGATACGCACGATCTAAGTACGTTGAGGCACATCTAAATATTTAAATCTTTGCATGGCTAAAATACGTGCCATAATAGTTTTCCCAAACTTAACACATTCAGTGCCGGGAACCCACCTGGTGGGTTCACTCAAGTCGCACTTGCGATGCCGGGAACCCACCTGGTGGGCTCATTTTAAATGTAGGTTTTTATTAGCGAATATATCATCAAATAATGTAAAAATAAAAACCGTTGCGTATTTTAACAAGATTAATAAGAATACGGCGTGGTTTCAAATTACAAGCATTTTTATTTTCAAAAAATTTTTGACCTCTTCCTAGATGCCGAGAACCCACCTGGTGGGTCCTATTTCAGGGGTGGAAAACTATTCGCACGATTTTAAATATTTTCTAAAAATTATTATTTTTACATTTTAGGACATGAGAATGAGTCGAAGTCGAGGCTTTTCAGGGTTCGGTATCAAAATAATTAAACACAAATAATTATTATGGTGCGACTTAATCTGCTGCCCGTTTATCTGTCACAGCTATATATTTCAGAAAGTTTTCAGACTTGATATTTGAAATAAATAAGGCTTAGAATTCTTAAGGTTAAATTAAATTGCCTAGAGAAACTTAAAAGCCGTGAAACTAAAAAACTATATTATTTTTTGGGGTCAACTAATACTAATAGTGTAGTATGAGATGGGAAAATCAGTTTGTGTTTAACCGACTTCTTACAAAGGAGGAGGTTATGTATTCGGCGTCATCTTTTCTTTTTTAAAGTTCACCGATTTCTCCGTGGTTACTGATCCGACTTACGTGATTATTTTTTTAATTGGTAGAGGAAACTTGCGCTAAGGTCCCATTTGATTTTTATTAACTTTTCTTGGGTAGTTTATGGGTTATTTTATCTTCTTCGTCTATGGGGATGATCTGCTAATAACTTCTAGTTACAATGGAAAATGAATACTCGACAAAAATTTATATGAGATACAAACTAAAAAGCCTAAAATTAAAAATGCACAAAAAGAGTGAAAAATTACTTTACTTTTGGAAGTCGGTGGCAAAAAGTCAATGAAACAAGCAAAAGTCACCGACTTCCGAAGGTAATATTCGCATATAATTTTTTTTTTAAATAATTTTTTACGTTTTTTTGGAAGTCGTTTTTATGCAACATTTTAAATTGTATATCGTGTTTATAAATCTATCGGCCGTGAAGTTTTAGAAAAGCAAGCTTATCTCAGTGTGAACACTTTTTCGCGCGAAGTACGGCGAGGCGACATCTATGATTTAAATCTAAATTGTCTTTGAAATAAATGCACTACTACCAACAAAATGTCATCAAATCTATTTTTTACTGTCAACTGTCAACACGCATAGTCATGCTGTCTGAGAGTTAAAGTGATCTAGTGCATAAATCTTGGAGTTTGTGCTTAGAATCATTACTAAAGTGAACTTTAATAAGTGATAATCGTGTACAATTGTTAGTGGCTAAAAGCAATAAGTGATTCATAACAAAAACAGTGATTTAATTGCAAGAGTGACTCAAGAAATTTCAACTTTTCTTCATCCACCCACATATTATTTAGAAAAGTTTGAAACTAGTAAACGTCAGATGTCAAAATGTCATTTGACATTTGGGAAAGTGTTACCATTGTAAGAAAATAATTACCACCATGAGTTACAAAAATGTTACCAATTTGACTAGAGTGGGAAATCAGGCTCAGAGTCAAAGCGATGATACTGATGAAAATCTAAAGAACAAAACCTCGCCTAAGAAAGGACAGTGGGCAAAATACACCCACGTCCGCCACAGCTTAGACTACTTTTATTTGAAAGGTATCATAGCCATGTTCCTCTGTGCCAAAGCTCATCAAATTCTGTCCCGGGGTTCTCTTTTTATTTCAAGTTGAAACTTACCGAGCATTATTGAAACAAACCTAACCTAACCTAAGCCTAACCTAAACCTAACCTTAAAATTTTTTTTTTCCATGGCGTGGATATCCCCGATGGATGTCCTCCGCCATGGAGAGAGCGGAAGGGTCTGTCAGACTCGTACTGACTAAAATCACACCGGTGTTCCCTCGCACACTTGCGCCGGGAGGCAGCGGGATCTAATGCGACTTCCGCTGCCCCGGACTAGTGCACGCCCGCTTACATCTAAGAGAGGCGCGCGTGGAACACTACGCGTCGCCGTCTCGGGTCTAGTGTGATGGGGGGTGACGGATGTCCCTGAATCCATCGCCCCTGGACCTATTTAGGGGGGCCGGAAGAGGTTGTCGTCCGCCCTCTGCCGACGATCTATAGATATATATATGTGTCGCATCCTGACACATAGGACCCTGGCCAGGACGTACTGAGTGACTTACTTAGTGTCAAACAGTTGTGGGCACAGAATGGGATACGGGTAAACTAGAGAAATAGCTCCTTTAACTTGTACACAGTTCATTGTTACAGAGAAAGTAAAAGTAGTAGTTAAAGTAGTAGTTAAAGTAGTCTAAGCTGTGGTGGACGTGGGTGTGCCCCAAAAGTAAAAAAAGATTAGGTTAGGTTAGGTTAAGTTTGTTTCAATAATGATCGGTAAGTTTCGACTTCAAATAAATAGAGAACCCTGGGACAGAATTTGATGCGCTTTGGCACAGAGAAACATGGCTGTGATACTTTCCAAACAAAAGTAGTCTAAGCTGTGGCGGACGTGGGTGTGCCCCAAAAGTAAATAAAAGGTTAGGTTAGGTTTGTTTCAATAATGATCAACTCAAAATAAATAGAGAACCCTGGGACAGAATTTGATGCGCTTTGGCACAGAGATACATGGCTGTGATACCTTCCAAAAAAAAGTAGTCTAAGCTGTGGCGGACGTGGGTGTGCCCCAAAAGTAAAAAAAGATTAGGTTAGGTTAGGTTAAGTTTGTTTCAATAATGATCGGTAAGTTTCGACTTCAAATAAATAGAGAACCCTGGGACAATATTTGATGCGATTTGGCACAGAGAAACATGGCTGTGATACCTTCCAAACAAAAGTAGTCTAAGCTGTGGCGGACGTGGGTGTGCCCCAAAAGTAAACAAAAGGTTAGGTTAGGTTAGGTTAGGTTTGTTTCAATAATGTTCAACACAAAATAAATAGAGAACCCTGGGACAGAATTTGATGCGCTTTGGCACAGAGATACATGGCTGTGATACCTTCCAAACAAAAGTAGTCTAAGCTGTGGCGGACGTGGGTGTGCCCCAAAAGTAAATAAAAGGTTAGGTTAGGTTTGTTTCAATAATGATCAACTCAAAATAAATAGAGAACCCTGGGACAGAATTTGATGCGCTTTGGCACAGAGATACATGGCTGTGATACCTTCCAAACAAAAGTAGTCTAAGCTGTGGCGGACGTGGGTTTGCCCCCAAAGTAAAAAAAGATTAGGTTAGGTTAAGTTTGTTTCAATAATGATCGGTAAGTTTCGACTTCAAATAAATAGAGAACCCTGGGACAGAATTTGATGCGCTTTGGCACCGAGAAACATGGCTGTGATACTTTCCAAACAAAAGTAGTCTAAGCTGTGGCGGACGTGGGTGTGCCCCAAAAGTAAACAAAAGGTTAGGTTAGGTTAGGTTTGTTTCAATAATGTTCAACTCAAAATAAATAGAGAACCCTGGGACAGAATTTGATGCGCTTTGGCACAGAGATACATGGCTGTGATACCTTCCAAACAAAAGTAGTCTAAGCTGTGGCGGACGTGGGTGTGCCGCCCATACACTTCTGCCCACTATCCTTTGTTCAACAAATCTTTCACCCAAGCCTCTTCAATAGACAAAGATCTAATTCACTGAGCGAAATTTCCAGGCAATCGGGTTCTTCCAACAATCCCATTCTGCTTTCCTGCGAGAATGAATCGGATGAAGTAATAGAACAAGTGCCAGCCGCAAAGCCTTCAACAGATGTAGCAGGACCTCCTCAATGGCAACGAGTTCCCACATCTAAGAAAAGGAAAATATCCGACAACTCACCACCACCTGTTGAGACCGTAAACCGATTTTCCAATCTGCCGATTGACCTAACGGAAGACACAAAAACTGAGCCTAAATCACCAAATAAGCCCCCTCCTATTGTTTTGTATGGGATTGAGGATCTAAACGAGCTCACCAAACTAATCGAGTCTGTAATTCGTCCGGAAGAATTTCGGTATAAAATAATAAATAAAAACCTATTACGCGTGATGGTTAGCACAGTCGATGATTACAAGCAAGTCATTGATCTGATACGACAAAAAGGACTAATCGGACACACCTTCTCTCGTAAAGATACGAAATGCTACAGAATAGTAATAAAAGACCTCCATCATACTACTCCTCACGATGCTATCATACAGGAGTTGGAAAAATCTGGTAACAAGGTCAGGGGAGAAATCATCAACCACCGCTACGGAGCAGAGAAAATTCCTACCTCTACGTTTTTTGTTAATTTGGAACCCAGCCCAAATAACAAACTGGTTAAAAATATCCAGTATATCCATCACCAACGCATTAAAATCGAAGACCCACGCAAAACAAAGACTATAGTACAATGTCAAAGATGCCAGCAATATGGCCACTGCAAAAACAACTGCATGAGGCCATACAGATGTGTCAAATGTGGGGAGGGCCACAAAACTTCAGAGTGCCTCAAAAAAGACAGAAATACACCTGCCAAATGTGCCCTCTGCTCCTGCGACCACCCTGCTAATTACAAAGGCTGTCAAGTTTACAAAGAAATACTCTCAAGAAAGATGAAACCAAGAAGTTTCCCAACTGGAAAATTCTCTACTGATATACCACGCATCGACACAACCCCAGAAAGCTCCGCCCTACCCCAACGAAACACCTATCGCAGATCAGAACAAAGCTACTCGGATACAGTCGCAGGACGTACCAAAGATCGTCCACGAGACAACGCCGCTACATCTCATCACATAGACAACCCTCAACAAAACGTATCCGTTATGGAACAGCTTTTGATCAAACAAAATGAAAAAATCGACCTACTCCTGCAACAAATAAGTACCCTAATAGGTCTTTTAACTACTGTCATTACAAAACTAGCATCATAAATGACTCCCCTACGAATTGCAATCTGGAACATCAATGGATTGGCTCCCAATATCCAAGAACTGGATACTTTAATAAAAACAAACAAACTAGACGTGGTACTAATTTCAGAATCACATAGCACGTCCCGAAGCTCGTTCCGCATTAAGGGCTTCAACATCTACCATACTCCCCATCCCGACGGTAGTGCGCACGCTGGCTCAGCGCTGGCAATTCGAGGAAACCTGAGACATTCACAGATAGAACCGTATTCTACAGTGCATCTACAAGCAACTTCTGTTAGATTGGAGGACCGAGCAGGCCCTATTATTCTCTCCTCAATCTACTGCCCACCAAGACACAAAATAACTTCAGAGATGTTTAAAACCTACTTCAACACTCTTGGCCACAGGTTCATTGCAGGCGGTGACTGGAATGCCAAACATACATTTTGGGGATCCCGCTGTAACAGCACTCGTGGACGCGATCTGAAACGTTGTGTTGATGAAAATCATCTAAAACCGATATCTACCGGTGAAGCCACGTACTGGCCTAGCGACCCAAAAAAACTACCGGATCTCCTAGACTTCTTCGTCAATAAGATAGACAGTTTACACACGACAATTGAATCGAGCCTAGACGGATCATCAGATCATACACCGGCGATCCTCACTATTAGCACTAGTGAACTCACTCGAGAAATGACCGAGTCTCTGACAAATAGCCGAACTGACTGGGACGGTTTCAAGACTTGCCTCATCGACAACTTTACTTCTACTATACCTTTAATGGATCAAAACGACGTAGATAACGCCTGCCGATATCTCACAAATGCTATTCAAGTAGCTGCCTGGATCAACACACCCTCTCGATCCAGAGGTTCGACCAACCCCTCTCATCCGCCAGATATCATGCAAAAAATCCTAGAAAAACGCAGGCTTAGAAGAATTTGGCATCAGTCCCGTCATCCACTTGATAAATTCTACTTTAACAAGGCAGCTAAAGAGTTAAAGGCTATAGTCCAGGAATCTATTAATTCAACGGTGGCAACAAATCTACAGATGATGTCACCTACGGGGGTTGGTGCAGACTCACTCTGGAAGGCAACCAAAAATCTAGATAACCCTCAACAGTCTTATCCTCCAATTAGGTCTCAAGCTTCCTGGGCAAGAACTGACTTGGAAAAAGCCGAAGTGTTCGCAATGCATCTGAATTCTGTATTCAAACCCAACGTGAGCGTTGCAGATGAGCGTGATATTGATGCAATATTAGAACAAGATCTGCAGATGTGTCTGCCCATTAAACCAACAACACCTAAAGAAATTGCGAAGGAAATCAGACAGTTGAACTCGAAAAAAGCCCCGGGATTTGACCTGATCACACCTTCAATACTCAAAAATCTTCCTAGAAAATGCATTGCCTTCTTAGCTAGTCTGTTCAACGCTATCTTTCGAACATCTCACTTTCCTGACCTTTGGAAAATCTCCGAAGTTGTCATGATCCACAAATTAGGCAAACCTGAACACGAACCGTCATCTTATCGGCCGATAAGCTTAACTCCTGTACTGTCCAAACTGTGGGAGAGGATATTCCTTAACCGACTAAAACCATGCCTGGACGTCAATGATGTCGTTCCACCTCATCAGTTTGGCTTTCGGAAATCTCATTCAACAATAGAACAGGTTCACCGAGTTTATCAAACAGGAAGACAGGCCTTTGAACGCAAAAAGTACTGCTCAGCGGCATTTCTTGATGTACAACAAGCTTTTGACCGTGTCTGGCACAAAGGATTACTGGCAAAAGTGAAGGATAAACTTCCACACTCAATGTTCCTGCTCATCCGGTCGTACTTATCCGAACGCTGCTTCCGAGTTAAACAGGGCGAAGCACGATCAAGATTGTTTGAAGTTGAAGCTGGAGTACCACAGGGTTCTGTCCTTGGCCCTGTGTTGTATAACATATTTACATCAGATTTACCCACATTAGACGACATAACAGTTGCAACATATGCTGACGACATAGCCTACTTATCAGTTGACGACAACCCAGAAATGGCCAGCAATAAACTCCAAAATCAGTTAGACGAGACACATAAATGGCTCTGTAAATGGCGGATACGCGCCAGTGCATCCAAGTCTAACCATATCACCTTCACACTCAGGCACGGAAACACCCCTCCTGTTAGACTTGGACCTGATACCTTACCACATACAGATTGTGTTAAATATCTTGGCTTCCATCTGGATAGGCGCCTAACATGGAAGCATCACATTAAGCAGAAAAGGGAGGAGATAAACCATAAGTTCCGCAATCTGTATTGGCTCATGGGAAGAAACTCGGTACTCTCTGTAGACAACAAGCTACTCCTCTACAACTCGGTCCTTAAACCAATATGGACGTACGGAATCCAATTGTGGGGCGTTGCCAGCAAATCTAACATTCTCTGCTTGCAAAGGGTTCAAAATGGTATTCTAAGAGCCATAGTAAATGCACCTTGGTTTGCTCGGAATAGCGAAATTCACGATTTCCTGCAGGTGCCGCTCGTAAACTTTGAAATCGAGCGGTACAAAATTCAACACAAGGCACGCCTAGCCATGCACCCAAACCCACTAGTAACTGAACTGTTGAACCCGACAGCGGTGGTAAAAAGGCTGAAGAGGAACCACCTTCTATAAGTGGGAGGCGCAGCACTGGCTGCTCCACCACAACGCCATAAAAAATTGCAACAAATTCGCTTATGGTCTGACGACCGATTGCAAATGTTTAAAAAATAAGAAAAAAAAAAAAAAAAAAAAAAAAAAATCTATTTTTTGTTTGAACCAACACGTCTGCGGAGTATCGCTAGCTAATTTAATTTAACCCAGTAAAACAAACTTACTGGGTGGTTCACACAAAACTGACTGTCAAAGAACCTACTTATAAATGCAATGCAACGTTTGTAATCATTCAAAAGTTTTAAAATGTTATTTATTAATTTCGAAAAGAAACAATATTTGCGATTACGTAACTTAGATTAATAAAAAAAAATGCATGAAAATCTCACAAAAGGTTGAACACCCCTGTCACGGGATCAGAGCGCGCAATTTTACTTTTTTTTTTTTTTTTTTTTTTTTTTTTGATAATTGCACATCTCCCAACCCACTAGGGCATGAAAATACCCCTACAGATAGTAAATATAGCGACAATACCCCCTGAAAACTCCATTTTACCACTCATTTAAGATTTTAAATCAAAGTCTTAAACCTAATGCCGAGAACCCTCCAGGTGGGTTCACTTTTGCGCAAACGTAATGCCAGTGACCCACCTGGAGGGTCCACTTGCAATATGTATGGTGGGATGGCACATGAGTTCTATGAAACGGGGGTGGACTCGAATGGGTTAAAATCCAACAGCCACTAGCACCACTGGTCCGATTTAAGTATAACAAAAAGCATATGATAGAATGTTACCTCAATATAAACTCAGACATCTCCGTATCCTCGGCGAAGTCGTTATGTATGAGGCCCATGGTGGCGATGTCGAGCGCGGCCCACGGCCCGCCCTTGCGCACGGTGCCCCAGTCGGGGTCCAGCGTCAGGTAGCTGTAGTCGGTCGCCTCGCCCACCGCTGCGAGGGGCTCCATGCACTTCTGCTCGATCGGGCCTAGCGCGTTTAGAGAGGTTTCCCACTGAAAAATGTAATCAAATATTTGAGAAAAAAGAAACTGTTACTAAATTCAGCTACGGTTATGGTATTAGCTTTCAAGTGATAGAAGCTTAAAACTTGACAAAAGGGGAGGTATGCCGCTTTTGATCTTAAACATGACACTGATCATCCTCCACCAGTTTGGCCACGAAGATCCTTGATTGAGTGCATAGACCTTCCGCTATACCTCACGAAGATCCATTACTTGTCGACAAAGTTATATTCGTTAGAAATCAAGAGCATTTATGTGACTTCTATCCGCATTGACATACGGTTTTATTTACAATTTCTCCAATATCACTTACCAAACTATTAATAGTATCAACGTTATTGGCCGCCTCGGTGTCAATAAGCGCTAACAGCGCCATATTATGCAGCCCACTCACAAACAGCGCACATTTGACGGCGTGCTTGCTGTACTCCGGGAGTAGCTCCAGGTCGCTGTCCGAATCATCGTCACTTTCAGAGTCTTGGCGCTGGGTTTTTGGCCTGGAAAATAGTTTAAAATGGTTTATTGCACTACATAATCTTGCTTAAGTAAGCGAAACTCCTTACTTACTAACTTACTAGTACTTTCAATATTGTTTGTCGATTTATGTCTATATTTCCGAGCAAGGTAAATCAACAGTCTTGACGGTTACAAAAAACACGAAAAGTTAGTGTCAGAGACTTTATGGAGAACCAGCTTATGCCCGCGACTTCGCTCGCGTGAGGTTCGATAAATATCCCAATGGATCATATTACCGGGATAAAAAGTATCCTATGTTAATACATATCATCCAGGTTATAAACTATCAGTGTGCTAAATTTCATCCAAATCCGTTCAGTAATTTTTTCGCAAAAGAGTAACAAACATCCATACACCCAGAAATATAGACATCCATACATCCTCACAAAGTTTCGCATTTATATTAGTAGAATAGACTTCTATAGTAAGAAAAGAAGGTATACATACCTATCAGTAAACGTGATCTGCCTCTCCGCAGCTGGCGTAAGGAACTCCCGGAGCTCCAATGGCGTCATCACCCGACTGCTGTACCCACTGGACTTGTCAGAGAACGCCAAGTGACTTAGCTTCTCCATTAGAGGTGTCAATTGCACCCCAGTCAACTTCTTCTTGAAACTTGTCGCTTCAGATTCTGAACCTGTGAACAGATAGAACACGTTTTATGTATCAAATATTGTGACACAAGTCATATACTTGTGCAAGGTCAATTTAAATTAATTAGCAAAACTTCATAGACGTGATGAGTATCAATGTCTATTTATGATGAAACAAAACATAAATCCGTTGACCACTTAATTTACAGTAGTTGTTTGAAATTATGAGTTTTTAACTGATTTATTTTCATTAAACCGATACTCATTACGTATGTGAAATTTCGCCCGTTAATTTAATTTAACCTTGTTTACAATTTCTTTAATTTTAAGGATATAATGGCGGTCTTACCTATCTGAGAGTCCGTACTCTCATTCAAAGACTTCAAAGGTAAAGACAAAGATTTCCTTCTCGACTGATCAGTCGGCAACGTCTTCGTCGAGTCTTTCGCTATCTTTTTCGGCGTTCTTTGCGGAGACCTGTTTAGCTCCGAGTCAAAATCTTCAAATTTCTCTTGCTCACACAACTTCATATTAAAAGTAAACATATTGTCGTTGGAATCATTTTTCATTTTCGAATAGTGTTGTTCTAGGTACTGGTTGAAAAGGGACTCTGATATGGCAACCCCATCGTTTCTGAAAACGGGGAATAAAGGATCGTTGATGGTCATAGTGCTAGGATTCTTAGGAGTATGTTCGGGGGACGGAGTATCATCATTCAGGGAGATTTTCGACTTTTTCAACTTGAATTTGGAAGTCGCACGATTCGATAACTTTTTAATGGTTTCTTGTAGATCTGTGACACTAGCCAGCTTTCTCATTGGCTCAGGTTTATTAATATAATGGTCAGCAATACAGTTGACATCCAAAACCATTTTGTTTTCCCGTTTCTCGTTTTCCATGTTAGTTTTGTTGCAGTTTTCTATGTTTTTCAGGACGTCTGGTTCTAGGTCTGATTTGTCGTTATCTTGCTGGGCCTCTGGGATTTGGCAGATGGAGAGCATATTGCCGTGGAGTCTTTTGTACTCGACCATGGGTGTTGAGCAAACGCTTGTTTGACCGGTGAAGACCTTATCATTCTCTTGTGCTTCTTCGTCTAGGGACTGTTGTGTTTTAAAACTTAGCGATAGCTTCGTTGGTCTCTGTCTAGGTTTATTCGTGAATGGTACAACGTCTGGCATGGTGGGCGGTTTCCTCTCTCTCTCTTCGTCAGGGTTTCGTTCCTCTCTGCTGGGAGGTGAAATCATGGAGTGGTCCTCTTCGGGGACGGCGGTGAAGAGTAGGGATTTGTCTCGTTTCATGCCAGTTTGGGGGAATTCGCGTTGTTTTTCGCGTTCGGCTTCTTGGTTCTGTGAAGAGATTTATTAATTAGTGGCTAACTGTTATTCCCTCCTGCGAGCTTGACTTCCACCAAAAGGAATGGCTAATTGGCTACCACAAGTAAGACAGGATGAGGGCTATCGTTTTTGAGCTCAACAAATGGCGCCACAGGCTAGTAAGGTCCTGTCATCATAATTAATCAGGAATGGCTCAATCTTGACCACAATCTTGAATATTAGTAAAAATACGTGTTAAAATCTCTATGACTATTCTGAAGACCTTACTCTACTCGCGCGCCTCTAGCGGCGAATTCATGCGCGATAGCACAGATTGTGTGGAAAAGGGAGAGGGAAGCTCTGCCCACACGATTAGTTCGTAAGATTCCAACAAGATATAAGTGCATTTGGGCATTCAATTCAACCTATTACAAGCATAGTCATAAAAATAATAACGGTCGAGTGCACCGTGCCGTTATCAATGAAAAGTTATAAAAATACTGTAACATTGATAAGAGCAATGTTGCTGAGGCCATTACCATAACGCCTATAAGCTAATGTAATATATTATGCTGTTTCCGTTCCACCCCACACAAGGAAAGATTTAAATCGTCCGTCACCATGCTAAGATCACGCGAAAAGTGTCCACACTGAGAAGAGTAAGTTCACATAATATCCCGGATGGATCATTACATACGATTTTCAATATGAGTATTCAAATATCAATGAAACACAAACGTGAAGTTTTTTAACGCTTTTTGCCTTGTGGGTAGGCAGAAACTGCAGAGAGCCAGCCACCTACTAAAATACTTACTTGGTTGGACAGATTTAACAATTAAAATCTTTGCCGCGCACCAGTAAAACATCAAGTATCTGGGCGACCGAACTTTGCTTAGGTGAAAATAGAGAAAATGAATTTTCCCCGATATGAGACCCAGCTAGATCGATTTTTCGCCCCTGTAAAGCCCTATATTGCAACTTTCATTGAAATTGTTAGAGCCGTTTTCAAGAAGGAGATTACAAATATACATGTATACAAAATGGATGGTTTTTTTTTTACGGATGGGAAATCATCAAATGATTCCTCCCGCTCTGGGTGGAGTGGGAGGGAGTGTCAGACTCTTACTGACTAAAACCCATCCATGTTCCTTCTTTGCCCTTTGTGTTCCAGGGCCGCGGTATCTCTTTCGAATAGTCCCGCAGCCCATGGATGGTTAAGAATTATTTTTTGAACTAACTAAAATTACTGACCTTTTTAAATTTAGCGATCATCTCCTCTCCATTCTGCTGGAACTCCTGTAACTTATCCACCTGCCTCTTCAGGTTATCATACAGCTTCTTCCCCACGTAGACCACCAGGAGCTGAGCACCTAGAGGCAAGGGTGTCTCTGTGTCCAGGGTCTCGGCAGGAGACTTTATCCTGTATGGGTCTACTACGGTTAGGTAGGAGGTTAGACCTGGTGGTAGCTGTGTGGAGATTATTCTGAAAAGACGAAAAAATTATAATTTGACTGTACAGGGCTTGAAAAAGTTTGTATTTATTTCAGTTTGACGTTCGAACCAAATGTGAGCTGATCATGCGCATGATAACTATAAAATTGGTTCAGACGTAGAGCTGATCACGCGCATGATCACTATTAAATTAGTTTAAACGTCTGAGATCTGCGTATGTGCAAACGCAGATCCCAGACACATTCTCAATCAATAAATAGGGCTACAAGTTTCTGCAATAAACAGAAATATCGAAATCGCTTTAAGAGATATCGCGCTTTTCAATGTGTAAAGCCAAGATCTATAAACATTACGTAACACGGAGAATAGACTCGGTTAGTACTTTATCATGAAAATAGGGGACTGTATAAATAGGCGTAATACCACAATAATTAACAAATAAGTGCAATGTGGGAAGATTGTACAAACAAATGCCCATGGCTGTGAGCTGACTGAGAGGTAGGGTGCGCAGCGGCGCTGTCGCAGCTCGGGTTCGGTACGGCGAGACCCCGCACTCTCCCGCGGTTGCCTACGCGTATGTGAGGCGCCGACACACGGGTTTTGTTTAGACATGTTCCCGTTTGTATTTTGCACTTCAATAACGTTAAACCTACGGACGTGCTCAGTAACGTTTATAGATCTTGGCCAGTGAATTTGTCATTCGGTCAGAACAAAATCTTGAATAAGTCAAGCATTATAACTTACTTGTTATTGTATAAGATGACGCCGCCTAACACGCCTTTGCTTTTCCTACAATGTTCTAGTATTTGCATGGACTCCATGTAAACCGATGTCGCACTCTGGAAGAGACAGAGCAATGCAGTAAGATGGTGTTTTATGTTCGTTCGGAGGCAATAAGTGTTCATAGATGTCGATTTTGCGATATTGTCGAGTGCGGGTTCGATTCCCATGTTGGGCAAATTGTTATTGGGTTTCCATTAGGAATTTCTCAGCAGCCGCGGAGTCTGGATTTGTGTCCGGTTGATGGCAATAGGCTCGCACACTATTACATGGGCCTTAAACATAACTGGCGAAATGTGGGTGTACTATAAGGTAGGGTCCTACTCCTATTCGGGTATTACAGGCGTGATGTTATATTATGTTGATGGGATGTTTTTGGTCTACAAGACTTGTAGGAACCCAAAAAAGAACGTTTTGTCAAATGAAAAACCTCCTCTTTGGAATCAGTTAAAACAAATAATATCCATCATATTACTACTTCTGAAAATGAGATGGAAAATAACCTATGACCATAAGATTTTACATATACATTACTGAAAGTCGTACGTTATGATAACCAGTTACAGTAAGTATGTCATTTTTTGTATCAATCAGCGCCATTTTAATCTTCATTTCCCGCTACTACATTAGATATAGCGACAGGACAGTGGCACTCACTTCAGTTAGGCTCACTTCATTACACTTCATAATATTTGAACGACGCGCGACGCTTGATAAGCGCTGAGTAAATACACTCCAAGCGGTAACTGTATCGTGCTATCGTTATCAACGATGCGGGTTTTGATTGGCAAGACCATTTTGTTTGTCATTGATTCTAATATGAATGAAGGGGGAGTTGAATGATAGCGTGACGATTGACGGAGCTGAATGGGACAGAAAAAAATATTATTGTGATGACTCCATAATTGGTTGCCACGGAGTCTGGATTTGTGCCCGATTGATGGCAATAGGTTCGCCCCCTCGGCCTTAAAAAACATAACTGTCGAAATGTGGGTGTATTTAGTTAGACCTCTGACTAACCCTTTAGGGATTACAGGCGTTGTTATGTTATGTTCATAAAAGGTACAGGCAAAAGAAAAAATAGGGGTTTATTTACGATAAGCATTAGAATTGAACACGGAGTTTAGGGATCCCAGCTCATGTTTTCTTCATGCTATAGAATACAAAATTGGAAACACTAAGAAACACCCAAAGAGGTCCAACCCGGAGATCGAACCTAAAACCCCAAGGTCATCATGAATCACGGTTACGGTTCCTACTATTCATCTGGTTATTCTTTTTAGCCCTGAATACCCCACTGCTAGAAAAAGGGTTTCCCATATAGGTATTTCCAGGTTCTTTTTTCTTGCGCCACCTCGAACTGGCCTTCGCGGTGCGAGTGCAGGTCACTTGGTGACAAAAATGCTGTAAGTTATAAAATCCTTACCTTCGGCAACGTCAACATAGGCACCCTCTGAAAGATATGGCACCCGTACTGCAGCACCGGCAGATAAGTCTCGAAGACCTGGTACAGCTTCTCCGAGAGTCGTCGCTGGTCATCCATCTGACCGGCCAGGACTTGAAGGTCGCCGTGGTACACCTTGATCATGGAGGTGAGGAGGTTCGCGCGGTTCTTTAGCACCCAGTCTGGGATGTTCCTGTCGCTGCCTATTGCCTGGAGAGGTTTATAAATTTATGTCAGCGCAGGAGATCGACAACGCTAATACCCGTATTATTATAAGCCTATATTGTCCCACTGAAGGCCTCCCTTCCCTCCTTCCACATTTCGCGATCTAGTGCGATTGTAGGCCAATCCTTTGCGAAAGAGTCCAGCTAATCCCGCCACCTCCTTCTGGGCATGCCGCATTGTCGTTTCCTGCTATTTGGTATCCACTGAGTAATTTTTGCCCATTGTTCCTCCGACATACGGCAGACGTGACCAGCCCAGCTCCACTACAACCTAGGAGCTGTAAGGCCAGCATCAGCTATTTGAGTTTTGGATATAACAAGTCAAAATGATTAGTTGAGTAAAAGTCATTATTTAGGATATGATTTTTATTCTGTAATTGCTTGAAGTTAGAACTGTTAAAAGCTAGAATTCTTAGCTTTGCTTTCTTTGACGGTTCTTACATCGTTCAAATTCTTGTCTATTGCATAAAAATATTAGCATAATAAGTAATTACTTAAACTTGACTATACATACGATACGGGCGGATCTAAGAATTGGAAATAGGAATACAGAATCGAAGAATCCTATTAAAGGTCAATACACAGTTATGAGCCCTGCACGGGGTCAACATCGCCTCAACTCGAGTCGTTCTAGATTCTTTGAATTAAAGTCCATACTGCATCGCACACTTACTCAATCGCCTCAGATCGGGATCAGCTTAAACGAACCGTAGAACCGAATCGCTGATCCCGTGCAATGTTTATAAGCGTGCGTTGTCCCTTACTAGGATTTTCTTTGCGGATGTTTATCAAAGGATTACTGATTCGAATTCTAATTTGATTGATTGCAATGAATAAGCATTTGCAGGAGTGAAGTTAATAGACCATTGCAAGTCGATGAGAGCTAAATGACCTGTTCTGCTGTCATGTCTGTGATGAGGGTCTACAGACAGTTTAGTTGAACTTTATCTAAAGAGAGCTGCCCGTATTTCCATTGGTTATTCCGTGCTCGTTCCCACTTACCAGTATGTATCTTCCATATTCCCTGATGATGAACTTGCCGCTCTGCAGCGTGATGGCGACTGGCTGGGAGAACAACGTCTTGATGCAGTGTGCTGCGCCCACGACCTGGTGAAATATATTATCTTAGAACCTGTCGATCAAGATCTTTAACAGATTTATTTATCAGCAGCTTTTGGCGGCAGCTTCGCCCGCGTTATTGTCGGTAATTACTTTACGGGAAGGTACTATGGCCGTGTAAAAGTATCCTATTTCTCAAGGACGGAGAACATAGTCTACCTGTGTACCGTTAAAGCATGAAAAGGTAACATATTAGTTACAGATTTCTCCAAATATGTAATTGTGAAAACCGCATTCAAATCCTTTGCGTAGTTTTGTTCCAGCTACAGATTTTTGTGTACGTCTTATTTACGTCTTACAATAAGTAAATGGGTACTTCCTACGATACGGAGAAAACAAGATACAGTGTTAAAACATACAGAATCATCAACGTGTTTTTTTTCCTAGAAAAGATAAAAACAAAGCGTTGACGCGGTCTCTGATCTATAAATAAGCTTGCTGACCTTACGCTTGCTACCTTTCGAGGATGCGATCGATAATTCGGCATTTTACATAGATTAGCAAACTTACAAAACAATTTACGTGTATTTCCGAGATCTGGAAAATGTTATTCTTTGGAATGTAGAGGTAGACAAGATACATTAATACAAATTATTTATTCGTTCCAAAGAGCTAGAAATTGTCAACTTCGGGCAACTTCTAATTACGCAGTATGGATTTGCTACTACGTAGGTATTTCTGATTCTCCAATTCGATCGTGGGCTAATACAAGGTCTTCAATTAACAGTAAGTAGTCTATTGTAGGGTTGCCATAAATATTGAAACGGCGACCGGGACATTTGAAATAGAAGTAACCATGGATGATGATGTGGGCAAGATACATTTATCAAGGGCTTCTGGGTTTATGAAGAGATTTTTTCGTAGTTTTTGCGCAAACACAAGTCAATTTTATTATCTACTTAGCAGGGGTGTAGCCAGGATTTGTATTTGGGAGAGGGAGGATGAACAGTGCCAGCCTGGAGCTAGTTAGCGAGCAGTACAGCCACGTTTTCAATTGCAGTAAAAGCGATAAAGACATTTCTCGAGACACATACGGAAGCAACGTCTTTAAGACGAGACGCGAGCGGAGCGAGAGCGGAATTTCGCGATTCTCTTCTGACAACCAACAGAACCGGGACAACTGACTTTGGCCGCAATTGGCCGGAACACAGCGATCCAAACCGGGATATATCCCGGTGTGGTAGCCCTAGTCTATTGCCATAACAGATAGCGCAGCAGGCGCCTTTAATTCCATTACATAGGAAAGCAAATGAGCTATACCTACTTCCGAAGAAGTGTCTCGAAATGAAATTTAGCAAAGTGACAGTGTTAGTCTGTTTTGGATACCCACACCCGAAACAGACATAACACTTAGCCAAATTACAATCGCTGCTGCTAATTAAATTTCGGCCTGACTACTCAAGTCCGTCTACATGTCAGACAGTTAATACAAGTTACGGAACTAAGCTCGCTCGCATAACTGATGCGATTTGAACAGGTTGTACATTCTACAGGCTGATTAGTTAAGATACACTTTCTAATCAGTTAACTCTGCAACTGGCTGTATTATTAGTGATGTATTCAGGTCTTGGGTAGCGGGTTGGTGAGTTGTGAACGTGACATTGAAGAGTTTAATTGTTGAATAATTTAATTAGGTACTAGATGACTAGAATGTCTTGACTACTCATGACAGGTAATTACCTGTCATGAGTAGTCGCTAAAATCTGGTCAAGTGAGTGCGAGGCCGTACCTTACGCAGAGGGTTCTGCACTGTTATATTGCAAAAGATTCCGTCTTAAAACTACACTTCATCGGGAATAGACGGGCCTAGATTCTCGAACATTTATGTTACGTAGACCAAGATGGAATATTATGATAAAGGACCCCGACAAACAGACTTCATTCGTCTTCTACACTAATATTATAAAGAGGAAAGATTTGTATGTTTGTAACGAATAAACTCAAAAACTACTGGATCGATTTCATAAATTCTTTCACTGTTAGAATGCTACATTATCCCTGATTAACATAGGCTAAGGCATTAAATAAAATATTCTTATCAACGAATTAAAGAAGTTTCTTTCATTAATATTTAATATACGATGTTTTTGATACCGTGGTTTCGCGAATATTCGCGATAGCAAAAGCAAACTTCCGTGAAATTAATTCTTACACCTTAAGCTCCCTTGTGAATTCTTCGGCATACGATATTTAAGCTAGCAAATTGGGAAGGTAAGCCAATTACGGGCCGTGTTGTCATAGATTAAGAATGAATATTGCTAGGCAGGGTTAAGCCGATTCCGACGCGCCGACCTTGAGGGATTAAGTAAAGAGGATAGGCAGTCAGGTTGGTTATTTGAGAAGATAGTTTTGATAAAATGCTATCCATACTTACTAATATTATAAATGCGAAAGTAACTCTGTTTGTTTGTTTGTTTGCTACCTTTTCACGGCTAAACAGCTGATCGGATCGTAATCAAATTTGGCGAGCAGATAGATTATATCCTGGGGAAGGACTTAGGGTATGGTTTTTTTCCCTTACTCATACTCATCAAAATTACCACGCGAACGAAGTCGCGGGCAACAGCTAGTTATTGATAAAAAAATGCTATTATTTCTGATCTGAATTCAATTGCTTTTGAATATTTTCAAAATAAAATTTAAAAGTCATTTATTCAAATCAGGCTGAGAATTAGCAACCCAATAGCGTGCTTTTACTCAGGTATTTATTTAACTGTTGCTGATAATGGGCATTAGTGTGACATTTATTAGCACACTGTCACAGATTAAAAATATTCTTTATATTATATTCTACCACATTAGGAATTTCCTATAGTGATAGCAGTGCCGTGACAAATAAATACATTTTTATTGATTCTGGCGTCTAGACAATCAACTGAATTGCATTAAGACTGAAATGGATACTGATATATAAAAATTTAATAGATAAAATTATAAGGTCAAGGATGAAATTAATCTTTTTCACACTGATATATAATCTATGCTTTAATATGGCAAATAGCTGCACCTACATAGCTATCTGAGTGACTACTGACTACCACCAACTATCTAGAGGCATTTTTAATTTGATAAAATCATTAAAAAGTGCCAATAACATCCAGTTTTGAGTTTCAGGATCAAAAATCTACACAGAAATTACCACATGCTATCAAGTGTGACTGGTTGGGTGGATTGAATAGGTTTTGGTAATAACATTCATTTTGAAAGAAGGCAGCTGAGTAGCTTTTAAAGAGCTGTTTAATAATTTTCGTGTACAACGAAGGATGTACATTCATGAGCAATGAAATGTATACACACTTAGCAAAATTTAAAACTGATTTTCTCCTACTGTTTTGATTAATGTTTAGCTTTTTAATTCATGAACATAGTATTTTGGAAGCCATACTAATACAAAATAAGCGTTTTCTCAAACAAGAAACCGTTATTTCACAAGGAAAATGTTTTTAAATTAAGCTAAATGATTGCATTTTATTGCTTGTGATGACTATACTCTATCTAACTATCTCCTCATTTTGACAACTTGTTGATTTTAGATTTTAGAAGCCGGAAGGAGTATATGGCTTACACACAAAATAAAGGCATAAACATAGAGTACAAACCTGTCCCGCAAGCGCATGCCGCTGTGTGTCAGACACCCATCCAGGATGGAAGTACAGCACGGCATTGATTGGGTCGTCTTCTTCAGAGGTACAACACAGTGTGTCGTACACAAATACTATCATCATCTCCCTGCAAACAAAAACAATATTTAACACTATTTATTGAACATTGTAAGAAAATAGAGAAGGAATTGAGATATTGTATTTTAAGCTAGTGTTTGCAACTCCATGTCCAAGGCACATTTTTGAATTCAGAAAATAATATAACTAAGATAGAATTTTGATATGTTTTTAACATAAAAAGGCACAATTTGGATGACACAATAGTAATTATTATATCTTTGAATGAAGCATACAAGTGGCTATTGTCTCCTTTACCCTAGTATTCCTGATATCTAAATTATTTTTGTATTATTATTCCTTGGCCTAAAATATTATGCCATTATATCAGTAGCTTTTCAATATTTATGCACATGCACAATGGTAATTCTATGTCATACCTATTTTTAAAATAAAGCTTGATGAACTATTCTATTATAAGTATTATTGTTGCCAAATGTTTTCCTACATGAGCAGGTAATCATTTCATTTAATTATATCAAATTTAAAGTTCAATAAATTTCAAAACATCAAATCTCCTTGACCCTAACCATCGTTGCGACATCTCAATACGAGCTAAAGAGACGAGAAAACATCGTAAAAACATAGACCTATGATTATATTTCCCATAATATTATTGAATACTAAACACATCCGTAACCGGAGATTTCATCAGCCGTGTCTAATCAACCGCAACATAGCGTAGGCGACACTTTTGTATTGAGTTACTATCCAATAATCCACTTAGATTCCAAACAGAATAATTTTTTCACTCACTTTGCCATTTTGCTAGTTTTTCTCGTCCCGCTTCACAGATACAAAGCGTTTTTCACACCATTTCAATAATATAGAATTGGAATATTATTATTAAATGTAAATTGGTTTAGAATGTTTCGTTTATTTTCATAATTTTATTAAAACATTGATGAACAGCCGTCCGCACTCTTCGGTCCTCGTTTGACACTTGTTTTTTAATGTTGCCATTTTTGATTTTTGAAATAAAAGTGGGGTATTTTTTTGTAAATTTTTATTTTGTCAAAAGAAATATTTAATTCAGTTACATAAACTTACAGATATAATAAGTCCTTTTATTATCCAAAAAGGCTGCAAAATCTAGTTTGACATCATTTTATTTCAAAACACTGTTTATAGTCTGTTTTTTAATCCCTGAGACTAAATTGACAAGTGAAAATGTCAAAACTGACATAAATCTTATTGAAATCTATGTCAGTTTGCCATTTATACTTGTTAATTTAGTCTCAGGGATTAAAAAACAGACATTAGTCTCGCATTATTTCAGATTGCAACACTTTGTACAAATTTTAGTTTACTTGGTCGACATGAGATGGCGCTGACTACATCAATTGAAGTTTTACTCGAATACAAGTAGGTAGGTATATAGTAATTAATATTGTTAGTTTAGCGACCATGTACCTTACTTACTTCGGACCCTAGGAGCCCACAACATCCAATCTCCTCAAGCTGACCTATATTTTGAGGAGTGGAAATTCTCATGGTAGTCCTCCCCGTTCTCCACCTTTTGATGGGAAAATACTGCGTTCTTCAACTGCCTCATGCCGTGTCGTTGGAATGCATCTCATTAAGTTAGTCTGCAGTGGTGATCTCGTAAGGGAAATACACCGCACCTCACCAAAAATAAGAATTATGACCGCCTTTCACATCAAAGAAATTATTCTTAATGTGTGAATAAAACCATGAATAAATTATGAATTTTATTCAAGAACCTCCATATTTATGCAAAATTCATACAACGCGTGCTTTGACAGCCAATCGCAATGTTGATAATAATAGTTATAATATCCGTTTCCGTCGCAGGGTTTTTGTTTGAAGTGCCGTCAGCGTCCGGTCTGACGGACATTAGGCAGAACTGATGGATGGACATTAGAGAATCTTAATTAGTCATTTGAAGAAATCCATATGGTTAAATATTTGTGTAGCTAGCTGCGTGTGCATTCATGGTATCGTTCAAATTCTTACTGTAAAGTGTAAGCTACCAGAAGTAGGGTACACGAGCTGGTACCCTAGGCCTACTTCTGTTAAAATAAAAAGGCCTTTCACAGACTTTAGCAATACAGGGTGTAAACGGACCCTTCACAAAGCCGTCAACCAAGCATTATGTATGTATATCAAACTAAATACCTTTTACGCAAAAATTATATTATTGATGGGAAACGACTTTTTTTTTAAAGTGAAAAATCACGTTTTACGGTATGGATAGTACGGGGTATGGTTTGAATAGTACGGGGGTCGTGGATGAGTTTAAAGTAAACATCTCTCATAACCATGTATCAAAAAAAAAACTTGTGAAAAAGTTGGAACTTTGACCACCAATATCTCTGTAACTAGAAGGTTCCCAGGTATGGTGTGTAAAAATAAAATCATCGCAATGACGGGGAGTACAAGTGCCTTTCGGCTTCGTTAAGGGACTTGTAACACCCTTTATTATTATAATTATGGCCTATACTTTCACATGACTGAAACTATGAACTGCTGAACTGACATGACCATGAAAAACCAACCACCCATCCTTCACATCACGCATTAAAATGTCATATCATAACTTAACATCACGCCTGTTATCCGCGAAGGAAGGAGTAGAAGTGAACCCTGTAGTCCACCCACATAGCGCGGGGCGAGGCTACTGTAAATTGTTTAGATGGTATGTTGTAATGTAACTGTAAATAAAATCTTTTTTTTTTATAAAATCTGCTATCAGCCCCAGAGCTTTAATCAGATTTGTTAATTTGTAATCTCTTTTGGATTTGCACATCCAGTGATGTGTCATCTCCCATTTTCAAACAATCATTAGATTGAGGATAATCTTGACCTTTTCAATCGGAACATGCAGTTGTTGGTGTTCAACAGTGTTGTGGCCAGATGATTTCTGTGTCGTCTGAGTCTTTGCTTGTATGCCTCACAGGACTTTTCTATTTCTTCTTTGACTGTTGGAGTTTCTAAGTACTCATGTATTTCTGTGTTATTTAAGAACCATGGCGCATTGCTCAGGGTCTTCAATACTTTATATAAATACTAAATAATAAAGAACTTCTAGATAAGAATCGTTCTGCAGCAACCGGTGCGCGAGTTAGCGAGATGTATTACGAGGACGAAGCAAAAGAGTACCCTATACCTATGTAAGGATCATTGCAGGTGAAGTTCTGTAGTGTCTAGCCTGCCTACCCAAAAACGTGAAAAAATCCGTTAGTTAAAGGGAATGTGATCAATTGATGCATTAAAAAAAAATCAATTACAAATATTGTGTTTGAGCCGTTTGGGGTTGTAACACTAGGGCCATGCAGTCCGAGTGCCCACCTAGTATTTTGGGATAGCGCCTAGCGGTTGGTCGACCCAGAGGGCTGACCTTGGCTAAAGAATCAGCATTGTCATCCAACGTGGCAATGCTGCCTGTCTTCTGGGCACTTTTCCTATTGACATGTTGACGAATTTTTTGATGCCCTGTTATGTTTTCCTATTTGATACTTGTACATATTTTTATTATTATTGTAGATCTATTTGTAGTTGCTAAATAGTTTAAATACTTGACATATATTATGAGTGATTTCAACCAAACAATGCATCTGAAGATTTTTCAAAATCAATCAGTGATTTCATAATGTGTTGTTGAGTTCACTGACTTGTTCAGAATTTCATCTGATCAACAGTCTCGTCACGGACGTCGAGACAAACATGGCGATGCCATAGAGAAAGTGAGCCCAGAAGATACACCGGGTGATATAATGCGACTCTGTGATGTTTCCAGTACAGATCAAAGGCTTACCTAATGGCATATCAACTAAGGAATTAGTAACTCGGCCTACATACTGATGACCAAGCTTCCCTGTTCGTGTTGGAGATTTCAGATCATTGGGTCCAGGCTAACTATGATGCTAGTCTGCCTTGTTGGTCTAGTGGTCGCGACTGCTGAGCACGAGGTCCTGGGTTCGATTCCCAAATTGGGTAAAATATTATTGGGTTTTTCATCCGCTACCATACCACTATCGTCTTCTCAACTACGTTGCCGTTGTGGTCTTTTTGTATGATCGAAAAGTACATCATAACACCACGCCTGTAATCACCGAAGGTTTAGGTAGAGCTGAACCCAATAGTACCTACACCAACATTTCGCACGTAATGTTTAAGTCCCATGTAATAGGGGTAACCCTATTGCCATCAACCGGGCACAAATCGGCCCCATTCGGCAATCGAACCCAGCCTCATGCTCAGCAGTAATGATTGCATAAATTTTAACACACATAGTGCTTGCAAAGAGGGGAAATTTTTATGGCTCCGCAATCATCCCAAGATGGAAAGATAAACGCAGGTTGTAGATTATTTTTTCCTCCAAAGCCAGCTCAGGGTCTCCGAACACAGTGAGAGACTGAGTTCCAAGTTCCGAACGCCCATTGTTATGAGATGACCTTCTGCTCTGTCTGATACTGCGGCAATTCTCTTTGTTGTGCGCCTACGCCGTGTGCGGAATACGACGCCCAAGGAAAGTTTATTTGTCAATGAAATTACAAAAAAAAGTATCCGGAGAAATTGCTTGTTACTTGTTTTGTAACTGTTTTGAAATAAAACGTTGTCCAATGTGAAATTAACACTTTGATTCGTTTGGCTTCGATCGATTCCAAACCCTTCCTCCACTGTAAGAAGGTGCTTCTACACCAAAGGATTTAAAAAAATCTGACCAGGTAAGGATTAATCCTCCACCTGAAGAATATGCTGTCAGCCGAAGAGACAACACGAGAGAGTGACAGACGAAGAGTTCAACGATATACCTACACTGATGATTAATCGAATTGAAAACCTCCTTTGGAGAATGTGATCCAAGAAAGAACCTTATTAGTCCTTACAATCACCACGCTCTAGAAGCAATAAAAAAGTACCAAAAGTTGTCTCTGGGATCAATAAACATTCTCAATAAAAAATCATGACTTCCTAGCTAACTAAGACTTCCGCAGGCTCACAGGAAACCCAATTCGCTCACGAGCAAGCAAAAATCACGTACTCGAGCTACGTAGCTCTTTTAAAAATACTTGTCTGTCACTACCAAGTGCCCTTCTCCGTCACACAAGCCTTCAACATATATGTCCTAGATCACGCCTGACCGGTTCAACGAAAAGACTGGAATGCAGTCGGTAGCAAGCTAGACCGGCGCGCCTTACGAAAAAACTTGTCAAATATATTATCTATACTAATATTATAAAGCTGCAGTGTTTGTTTGTTTGTTTGTTTGTTTGTTTGTTTGAACGCGCTAATCTCTGGAACTACTGGTCCGATTTGAATGATTCTTTCAGTGTTGGGTAGTCCATTTATCGAGTAAGGCTATAGGCTATGTTTTTTTTTTTCAAAATTAGGGATCCGTAATAAAATTGCTATTTTGTAACACAAGGTGTAAAATCGAAAAACTTTTTTTGCGTGCGCTGCAAAAACTATTGACAATAGAACAAAATAATGTACTACTGGTTTGTAGATCCCATTAAGACCTACAAAAAAGTCCGCGAGAACATATATCTAGCTATCATGGTTTAATCACAATAACCGATTTTGTGTTCAAAATAATTATTAAATCGTCTGAAGAAAAAAAAACTACGTTAAATATGTATCGTAATATTAATCTTTATCGAAATTAAGCATTATGTTATCAAGAGTATTTACGTAGAAGTAAAATACTTTTTGTTTCATCTCAATCGGATATTTCGTTTAAAAGTTATCACGTGTGTAAGATGATAAGAGTTGGTTGGTACCTATTAATGAGTTATGGGCCATAGAGTTTTTTTTTTTTATAAAATCCTGTAATAATCTTTTTTGAAATATATTTGTTGATGATTGTAAGTATAAGATCTTTGAAGAGTATAATAAATACATTTCTAAAATAACTCTGCTAAGGAAATCCACGCGCGCTTGATGCAAGCAAGACTACTATTACTAATATTATAAACCTGAAAAGTTTGGTTGTTTGTTATGAACGCGGTAATCTCGGGAAATACTGATCTGATATGAAAACTGTTTAAATATTCAATAGTCCATTTATTGAGGGAGGCTATAATATAGGCAATATTTTATCTCGGTATTTCCACGGAAACGAGAAAAACGCGGGTGAAACCGCGGGGCACAGCTAGTTAAAGAAATATTTTAAAACTCCGGTATTTCTTGAGATCGTTCTCAGACTCGCTGGTTGGATGGAAACATAATGATTGATTTTTTTTCTTTTATTGTATTGATTCACGAGTTTCCTTGTACGTTGATCGTCGTACGGAGTTGCAATAGAATTTGGCGTCAGATTAATTATGCTGATCTTGTTACCAGCGTCGTGCGGTGCCTTCTGTACCTGTGGCAGAGTATACGTTTTTAATTTGAAACTCTTCAGTTGCAAGAATAGATACCTACCTACACTATTCGCATGCCTACTATATCCTTTTTCTACTAAAGAGCCGATAGTTTAAATCTTTAACATTTGCTAGTTATAATATTTTTAGATAGGCAATCGCTACATGTAAAATACTGGTATTCAGTTGTACCCGATTAGACTGGAACATAGTTGGGAAAATGCTACTCAGATGATGATGATAAAGATTTGCTAGTTTTTTCATTCCGAAAAAAGTCAAAATATTTTCCCTTATTTTTAACCTATTCTTTGATCATTCCGATATTGCAATTTTCTAAGTTCAACCGTCGTAATTAAAAACCGGGAAAAGAAAACCGATACACTTTAATGAATCCATCATTCGACTTTTTAATGCAATTATTTCAATAATTTTGTGTATTCATTAAGTGTCTTTTTCATATCACCTTGATATATTTATTACCTACTCAGTATTGAGGACTTGACATACCTTATTCGCGGCTAAAACATAAATCACTTTAATTGACTGGTGCCAATCGTTTTTTTTTGTAGATGGAATATATTCAAGACATGCCTACCGACGGAAATGCATTTGCCAAACCAGTGACTCGGTTGCTACTCCTGAATAAAATAGACGGATAAAATGTATGGTCTAGGGTGGTTTCAGTATCGGGTGTAAACATTATGCCGTAGTTCAGTATTTAATTTTGCTTTACCGTCTCGATCAGGGCTTGTCAGACAAAATTAAAAAAAGAAAAATAATGTTCTCGTCGCGCGCGCCTATCTAAAGCGCAGGCCACACAGAAAAGACGTAAGACGCGGACGGGGCGCAGACATATGTCTCTTCCGCGCCGCTTTCATACAAAATGTATAGAAGCGTCGTAACGCAAAACATATAGAAAAGACAGGGAGACTTCTATACATTTGACATATGTCTGCGCCCCGTCCGCGTCTTACGTCTTTTCTGTGTGGCCTGCGCTTTAGACTAACTTTGACCAAACTTTGACATAATTTATTTTAATCCGAATGAACCATTTTAGAACTATTGATCTTTTTCTTTTAATTTTGTCCTCTTTTTTTCGTCGTTTAAAACAGAACGTATCGGTACAGTATTGCAAAAAATGTTTGTCGTATTTTCAAGGCTCATCTTTTGATGGGTGCAATGAAAGTTTTTATTTATAACTGTAATATCATCAGTGCTAAAGGTCGGTTTTGGATTGTAGCCTACAGTTCAAGTCATTCAATCTAGCCTGAAGGTTAGGTGAACCGGATCCATACTTATTGATATAAGGTCGAGAGCTTGTTACAATATAACAGTATGTGACAAATGCGTCCGTTCTGAGTCTAGTATTTTTTTATATGAGGAAAATAGAGCATAGAAGATTGTAAGGTTGGTTAATGAAGGTAATAGATAAACACATTACTGAATGACGCTTTTTGGTTGACCAATACTTGAGGCTTGATTGATGCTTTTTATTATTCTTGCATTTCTGTCTTGTCATATTCGATTGGTTACTTCAATTATATTATATTCAGAGGGTTAAGTGCGTGAAAATTAAAATAAAGGAAGTTTCAACCGTTATTAATGTTTAATTACCCTCAATTTTGGCAAACTAAGCGGAAATAAGCGCCAAAAACCTCAAATTTTTTGGGGCACTGACAGGTGTCCTAAAACAGATAAATTCGCGGAAATCAAATTTGACACGGGTTACATCGGGGTGTTACGTAAATCTTTATGCTTAATTACGAGTCGCATACGCCGTAAGGTCGTAGAAAGTGAATCGACTCGTGTGAACCGTCAAAAAAATAGGCGGCCATGTTGGCAGTCTGTGGCGCGCAGTCCGCGCGAGTGAACGCTTCCCGCCAAAACTTGAATTTCGAACGCGACTTTTCATAACTTTTTTTAAATCGCGTGTTCACGGCCAGTGTCAATATAGTTTTTTTTTATTAATGTGCTTTGGATCTAGTTCGCATGTGATGTTGTGAATAATGTGAATAACAGTAGTGTTTTAAAAGTACAATCGATAGATTCTTTGTGTACTTACGTTTTATAAGGATGGGGAACTTTGACAGGACGAGTTGGTTTCATACGCTATTTAAAATGGTAAGTTCTATTTTTAAGTTAAAAGAAAACACAATGTTTTATAAAAATATTTAACCAGAGAAAAAAACTTTTCTTTTTAAATTTAAGCAAGAAAGCCAGTAAATGAATATGATTCAGACTAATTAATGTGCGTTAGTCGAGTTTCGTAACAGCTTATGCCTTTATTTCCATAAGTCATACGTAATCGTCAAAATTGGTCACTTTTACGAAAGGCGAGGAATTCATCTGAGTCCGGCTAGGTTGGGTAACAAACTGGTTAATAATATAATCGGTATACAATCGTAGTATTCAGTAAAATCGTTTGGAATTTCACTCGATTTGTTTTGCGATTTCTCTGTTTGGCTATGCGCGGTTAGGAAATAAATCGGTAATTAAATCTTAGGCCTTTACGACTGTTGAAACAATTTATTGTTTAAAATTCCTGTCGTTACATAAACTTGGTCTATCATATAAACTAGAAATTTTCCTAGCGAAAAATTAATAATCGACGAAAGGATATTTCCATTTCGCAGTTAGGTAGTTTTTTTTAAACACTATTAATTAATCAACTTCTATATAAACCTGATTCTGTCTCGATTATGACCTTAGGAGCAATACGTTCACTACAAACAGAATTAATAAGAAAATTCAGACGACAAACATACCAATTGTATTCACATTGACTATAATTTATTATATTATATACAACTAGCTGTTGCCCGCGACTTCGTTCGCGTGGTAATTTTGAGTGTGAAAAAAAAGGTAGCCTATGTCCTTCCCCAGGATATAATCTATCTGCTCGCCAAATTTCATTACGATCCGATCAGCTGTTTAGTCGTGAAAAGGTAGCAAATAAACAGAGTTACAGTCGCATTTATAATATTAGTATGGATATACATAAAAAACAACGAATGGATTGCCTTATTAGACTTAATGTTATAACATTAAGTTAAGAATATTTAAAATTGCGACAGCCGTGACGCTTGACCGATTTTATTTAGACTGCAGTGGCACTACAAAGAGTGCTAAGCAATAGAACAAAAAGTACTACAGCGCCATCTATGACACCAATGATGAACTAAACATCGAAATACAGATAAATCCTACATCGCTCAAGTAAACTTAAGAATAAGATATAGAAAAAATCCGACAACAACTGTCGGGCAGCAGCCCACCAGACATACCACCCGTCTTGTTGCAGGATCCTCCCTTTTCTATGGGGGATGAGAAACTTTACACCCTATTCTCCATACCCCCAAAAGACAACGTTATACCTTCCAATCTCACTTAACCGTAAACTCGTCGACATGTTTATCCTGCCTATCCTAACCTATGGTGCCCAGATTTGGTCTTTGACGGAGGCTGAGAAATCCAAACTCAAGGTTTGCCAAAGAGCGATGGAGCGTATCATTTTAAACATCAAATCACCGATCGAATACCACAATACGCTCCAAGACCGGCATCGGCGATGTTGGCGATAAGTGTGCGAGGTTCAAATGTGTGTGGGTGGGTCACTTTTCCAGGATGGGTCAGGACAGATGGGCCAGAATCGTCACACAGTGGTGCCTGAAAACGGTCGTCGTCACCGAGGCAGACCGAAGAAACGCTGCGTAAAGATTTAGACTTTTTCCTGCCTGATTGGCCAGAGAAGGCGAAACACTGGTAAAGTTGGAAAGGAACGGGGGAAGCTTTTGCCCAGCAGTGGGATAGAATAGAATAATTAAAAAACAAAAAAAAAACTTATACCGTCGTGTTTATTATAGAATAATCTACCTGTTTTATAACACATTAATTTCGCCATAACTTCAAAACCAAACGTCCAATTTTAATCATTCAAAGACCAAATATTATTTACATAAACTGTATTTAGTGATGAAATAATTTATTTTGATAAGGATTATAGCATAAGTAAAATAAATGCGTTTAAATGTAGTTCAAAAAAAATTCAAGATAAAAAAATGGTTGTTGTGCCTCACTCGACATAGATAGGTATAGTGTGTCCCGTATTTTTTTGTAGATATTTATAAGATCTACAATTAATTATTACATTTTATGGTTCTATCTTTTATAGTTTAGGCAGCGTACGCAAAATAAGTAACTTTTCTGGTTGATTTTTTACACCTTGTGTCCGAAAAACCCAAATATCTTACGGAACCCTATTTTTTTCCAAAATAAAATTTAGCCTATGTTACTCGTGGATAATGTAGCTTTCGAATGGTGAAAGAATTTTTTAAATCGGTCCAGTAGTTTTTGAGCCTATTCATTACAACCAAACAAACAAACAAACAAAGTTTTCCTCTTTATAATATTAGTGTAGATAGTGTAGATGTAGATTTATTGTTGTCAGACGACTTGACTTCGAATACTGAGATAAGAATTTAGGTAGCACCTTATAAAACAACAGTTAGTTTCGGCAAACTCCCTATATGTATCTGAAAGGCCTATTTTATCTTATTGAAGTTTCCACTTCTAGGTCGTTTGACGATGGCACAGATAATCATGAATTTCACGCTCAAACTTTTCTACAGTTAAAATACTTCTTCTGAAATAATTACCGGATAAAAATTACGCAAAATAAAATTAGAAAAAGCTAATGTCTGCATAAACTCAATTAAAATGGATCTTAATGAGCTAACTGCACATGTAAGTGCTTACATTACGTAAATATGTTATAAGTAGTCGTTAAACTAATAAGAGAGTTACTAATGGATCTCAGTAATGATCAGGTTTGTAAACTTTTTTTCTGAATTCGTAAGTCTTCGAAAAAAATAATTGAGGTGCTGAAAACCATGAAACTATTTCAGAACACCTTGATTTTAGGTAATTATACTTAAAGAGTTTAGTTAAAGCATTTTATCGTTATTTATACATATTTTTAAGGACTTTTGCAATGTAATCTCAATGCCAAACCATCAAAAGTTTTAACGTTACGATGACCCGAGATTTCGACAAGATTTTGAATGTTTAAAAAAATGGAAGTTAGCCTCCTGCGCCGGACTACAAGAGTTCGGACCGCACAGACCCTTAACATATCCAAAATAACTTGTACAAAACTTTAGACTTCAACAAACTTGGTTTCCAATAAGAATTTCGTCATAATTCTGTCAACTACAACTCTGCTGATCCAACAAGCATAAAGCTACATTAAAAATCAGTCATTCGTCTACCAACTGACTAACTTATAATACCAGTGCGTGCGCTCGGAATGTTAACCAGAACAGACAGGTTTGAACATACTTTACGTAATGCCAACATTGCCAACTCATTCGGACCCGAGATACGATTGCAAACCGATTATCATTTTAATTCTAAACCAATTTATCATCAATCTCTATGTCGAAACGTTCACGGATTGAAGAGAAAACTACTGGCTTTTACTTTTGATGTAAGACTTATTTCAGGCCCGTAAATACTTTACTACTTTGGTAGTAAAGCGAGAGCTCAAAACACTAATCTGGCATGTAGCAAAAACAGCTAGCTATTATAGCTAGTAGCTAGCTAGTAGCCATCTAGTATAGGAGGAGCTCGTAGCTAAATAATAACAGCCGCTCGCGGTCGATCTTTAGCTTAAGCCGTGCTTGCCTAGGTTGGTCTGTGGATGGGTGGCCATCTATTACCGAGTTTCCTCCGTGCCTCGGAAAGCACGTTAAGCTGTTGGTCACTGGTGTCATTTATAGATCTTTGACAGTCGTTAGATAGTCAGTGGCCCAAAAAGTCTGACAACCAGTCTTACCAAGGAGTTTCGTATTACCCAGTACTAACTGGGTTGTGGAGTTCAGATAGGCAGTCGCTCCATGTAAAATACTGGTATTCAGCTGCATCCAATTAGACTGGAAGCCGACCCCAATATAGTTGGGAAAAGGCTAGGCAGATGTAATGTAGCGAAAACGTTATAAGAACTTGTATTTGGAATCGGTTTGAAAGTGCTGTTCTCTAATATTCTAGGAAAATTAGGGTCTTCAGAAATGTCAGGTTCTTTAGTCCCAACCGGTGTGACTGTGTGACCAGTAGTCTTAACTTTTGTCTGATTGATGTTATCTACAAAATAATACAGAATACAGGAATAGTACTAAAGCATAAAGTACATTCTGTGAATTTTAATTCTGTTATTTTAAGATAACTAATGTACATTCGCGAATTGTCAAGGATGATCATTTACATTTCACAGAAAAAAATGTTTTAAGTATATTCTATAGATTAAGCTATTAAAATTACTAGTCAGGTTTTACTTTAAATAATATTAATGTATTCAATTGACGTCTTTATGCTGATTTTATTGGCTTAATTTTAAGGTACGTTTATTTTTAATTAGTTATTGAATTTTATTTGGTTACTAGCTGACCTAATAATTAATGTTGTCCTGTTCAAAAGATTCCATAGGCGAAAACAACGTTCAAATTATCCAGTTTTTTTTTCAATTTTCTGGGCAAGTTTTCCTAAAGACTTCACTCATTTCAGTCGCTTTAAAGTAGTGTGATACCAACAAACAGAATTTAAAAAAAAATCTTTATTAAAGTGCTGTAAAAATTCAATCAGGTTTTTCCAATCCAATAAAATAAATCGCAAGCAACAATAGCCGAAACTTAAAAGCGTACTAAACCAGCCAAAAGGTCACAAGTTCAAATTCTATGACCTATTGTGGCATAACATTTGGAGGCATAGCAACAGAGCTTGTATCTTGAAAGTCAGGACTAAAGGTTACTATTCAATAAGTATTTGTCTTTACGTTCTACATGTAATATAATGGCATTCTTGTTATGTAGGTCAGCAATTAATGTAACACAAGTTATGCTAAAAATGAGAGAATTCTTGCTGTGTAGCTAGTGTCTTTAATTAGTATGCAGTAATTTTGTTTATGTTTAAGGCACTGGGAACTATAGGAGTTAATAATTATTAATTTGTGAATGACTTGACCCTAAGATGGCCTTTTGTCGATTATTTCAATAATGGCTATGTTTAAATGTCTTGGTCTTGAGCGGTTCATATAAAGTAGTATTGCAAGCATTGTGGAATCGGCGACCAATTTAAAGAATTGGAGATTAATTTAATCTAATGTCGTCGATATAAAAAGCACCTTTTCGATTTCTGATCATACATGCATCGAAATAGGCTGTCTGTTTTTTTATTATGAATACATTGGTCTAGTGGTCGCAAGCGTGACTGCTAAACATGAGGTCCTGGGTTTGATTCCCGGGTTGGGCAAAGTGTTATTTGGTTATTTCATCAGGAATTTCTCAGTAGCAGCCACAGATTCTGGATTTGTGCCCAGTTGATGGCAACAGGCTCGCCCCCTTTCACACGGGACAAACATAATTGGCGAAATGTGGGTGTACTTTTAGGTACACCTCTGCCTAACCCTTCGGGGATTATATGTACATATATGATTGAATCCTAACATCGAAATAGCCAGTCTTGACTATCTAGTAACTAAATAGGACCTCTGTTCAATATTATAAAATCACGAACACCTGCCTATTATTGATAAATACCACGACGATAAGACCTGGTCCGTCTAATTGTGGCGAAGCTGCGAAGGTCAAACGACATGCTATCGAGTGATCAACACGGATTAGGGAACTGGTTTAGCGCGTACTAATGAGGACACTACCTGTTTTAAGGCTTAATGGCTAAAATGGCCAAATTTAATTAATAATTGAATTGTAGGTATATGGGTTGAGCGTGACATGTTTTCTAGAAATAATAGGCCTAACCAAATTAAAAATATATTGCAAAAATCAACGAGATTTTTTTTCAAGTGTTTGATTAACTCTTAGTTTTAAGGCTTAATTACTAAAATGGTAGAATTTTCGTCATTATGAAGTAGTATATGGGTGAACCGTGACATGTTTTCTAGGCCTCAATAATTTAAAATGTTGTAAAAATCAACTTTGTATTTTTTTTTCTGAAATACCCATCCAGGAAGTGTTTGATCAACATCGTTACAAGTACCTACTTTTTTGCTTGAGACACTCCTAGATTTAAGGATTTTAGTTTTTTTTTTTAAATTACAAGTCATCTTTTTTTTTCCTTAATAGTAGTTGGATCCAGGAAGTGATTAACATAGGTACCTACAACGTGGCTTGTATTTTTGAGATAATATATTTAAGTAAATCTCGATTTGTAACTACACTATTGAAAGATCGATCCGGTTAACTTAAGAAGCAATAACACATAAACGACGCTTGTATTCCTTGATGGGTAGTTGGTGGATGGACAAGGACATGTCTATCTTTTTCTTTTTCTTCTTCAACCTTTGGCCACCCAATGCTGAGTGTAGATCTCTTCTGGATCTCTCCACTTTTGGCGGCTTTGTGTCATGGTTAGCCAGTCATGACATAACTATGTCTTATCTATCATGTCTATCAACCGGCCACAAATCAGGACTCCGGGCTTTAATTGAAAATTTCCCTGTCCATTAACTACTCTACGTAAATTTAAATCACAATAGACTAAACATAACTACCTATATAAGAATGACTTCAACTCTCATACATTTTACATTTGCTTGCAACCATACTACATACAATTCCGCTCGGTCCGCGCACGAGTACTGGCGACGCGTCCTTGGCTGTACGACCTGCGCGGGCGCACATTCCCCGTCGTGCTGCTATTCCGGCTCTTCTCACAGATAATACTTGTAGTAAAGATATAGGTATTTGTACAATATTATTGATTTGTTGACATGAGAATACACTGTGAAATGGCCAGTGGGTTAGCAGAACTATTAACAAAGTAAATTACTGACCTTGTTGCTATATTTAAGTCTAGTTACAGAGGTTGGAGGTGATATTATTACTAAGACTACTAAACAAACTAAATGAGATAAGATGATAGTCCTTGTGCAAATACAATAGGCTTTGAAATCGATTGTTACTTGTTTAAAGCATCAAGCACATGATAAATACATAAAATGACGCCTTTTCCCCATGGGGGTAGGCAGAAACCATAGAACGCCACCAGCTGCGATCCTTTTGCTCGTCCACGTTCATACATCTGTTGGTCATACACTCTCGCCAGTCAGTTGTGAGTACTACACGCCTGACCTTTCTGAAGAACCTCACCAATAAGGTCAGTGTATGCAAGCACATGTTATCATAGTTAAAATATGTATAAACCAGCCAGCCAGGAAGCAAGTAGCGTAGCTGTTTGCCCCAGGTAGCACTGGACGTAGATGTCACTACTTACGCCGTGCCTCAGACATAAAGCGTGTTTTTAAAATTGATGTACTGCTCAATTAAAACTTAAAGGCAAACATATCCATTAAAAAAAAGTAATAACAATTTCACAATAAAATTCTGCTACTGTGCCCTTAAAACCAAACATAAAACTTAATATCCATCAATTTCCAACACAACCGATTACTCAAGGTCACAACAGTAATAAAACACCATAGAGTATCGACTTCTTTAATAAAAACTTTCGCTTTTTACGATTAAACTCGTCGAGTGAGAGTTTCAACTTTTCAAAGTAGCTAAATACATCCATTCATAACTTTACTATAGCCCGTGGCGCTCTGCCATACAAAAGAGTTCAACGCGCTCACCTAAAAGGTGCTATTCAAATTATTTTTTATTTGTATGTCTTATTTAGTGCTTTTTATACTCTTTGTTACGTGTCATGAAGAGTTATATAATATGAAGTAAGGTGAGTATTGCTGTAGATGGGTTTTTTGGTGGTTATGACTCAATCGTGGAGAGAAAATCGTGGTTGTATTCAATTTCGCGTAAAACATTCTTCATTAAGTAACTGATGGTACTTCAAAAGTTCAAAGTGTTCTAAAATATTGAGAAAAACTAATATCTGTCTGAACAAGTAAGCTGAAGTGGCAATGTGCCGGTCATATTAGCCGTAGAACCGATGACCGTTGGGGTAGACGTGTTCTTGAGTGGAGACCGCGAATCGGCAAAAGTAAGGTAGGACGCCCTCAGGCTCGGTGAAGTGACGATCTTCGCAGGATGGCTGGTAGCAACTGGATGAGAGTTGCTGAGAATCGAGTTAAGTGGTGTGCGATTGAGGAGGCTTATGTCCAACAGTGGACTGCTGTAGGCTGATGATGATTGATTGAATGTCAAAAACGAAACTAATATGTTATGATTCATAAAAAAAACTACTGCATTTTCCTCTCAAAGCTTGTTAGATGCGTCATTTACCCTTTCCAACCTTGACACTAATTTAATACCACCACAATCAACCATAAACGATATAATTTCATGGTACCCAAATTAAATACATCACTAGGTCAATTAAATGCGTTAGACACAAATAGAGTAAAAAAAGTTTGAACATAAGAACTGGTACAGACATAACGTGCACGACTTGTTTCATAACTATGTTTTTTGCTCTGTGGTTTAATAAACTTATTGATCGTGTTTTATTGAAGAACTTAATTTAGGATAGCGTTACACTTGTCAATCTTGTTCGAAGTATTTAATGCTGACTTGTATTTTTTGTGATGCATATTTCTTGTATGTGACTGAGTCATTATTGGTATTAAGAGGCCCTACCCCTATTTGGTTTAGCATACATATTAATTCAATAGAAATAGGTTTGGAAATGTATGAGTTGTCTTAAATGTCTGACTTAGCAAATTGTTGCAAAATTTTTGTTGGTTAATTTTATAATTGTGTTATACAGGGTGTTTGGTAGATGGGTGCAAAGCCTGAAGGGGGTGATAACTTAGACCATTTAGAACTTATTAAGCTAAACTTGTCTTAGACGAAGTCTGCTCCTTGTATTTTTTTTTTGAAACTCTAAGGTTTTTAACAATAATACCCATTTTTTTTCAATTAATTGTTAATAGTGTCCAGTAAAAGCTGTTATGTTATTATTTTTTATTTATGTAATGTGTGATTACTCAAACAAAATAATTCCCAAGCATCTGTGTCATCAGAGAAACATTCTACGCCATATTCAAGTTTGAGAAACTTTTAAAAATCAAGACAATGTTTTGTTTACGGCATAATAAAAAAATTAAAAAAATAGCCTCAGTTGTTCAAATCTTTTTAAAAACATGCTTGATTATTGCCCTTTCTTTTGAGGTACTATTTACGCAGATGTCTCATCAACTCTTGGAATTAGGAAGTACAAAGCAAATTGAGGTCGAATATTTAATTTTTAAACAGACCAAAATAATGCAACATTTTTGTTGAAATAATTTATTGTTCATGTTCAAAATGTTGACCGCGGTTTCTTACACAAGCGCGTGCCCGTCTTCTCACTTCTGTAGTCGTGATTTTTAATTTCATCTCCTGCTTTATGACTTGAAAAGCCGTTTGGATTCTTTCTATTAATTCTTCTCTAGTTGAACTTTCAACGTGCGTGTAGACAAGCTCCTTGGCCCGCCCGAGTTAAATCCACCACATAACACACACCACATAATACCAATATTGGTAATGAGAAGACCAATGATTTTTCAACAAGATGGTTATCCAGCACACTGGACCCTAAACGTGAGAGAACATTTAAATAATTGTTTCCCAGAGAGCTGGATTGGCAGAGACGGGCCCATCCCTTGGCCACCTCGATCACCCGATTTAACTCCTGTGGATTTTTTCGTTTGGGGACGGGCCAAGGAGCTCGTCTACACGCACGTTGAAATTCAACTAGAGAAGAATTAATAGAAAGAATCCAAACGGCTTTTCAAGTCATGAAGCAGGAGATGAAATTAAAAATCACAACTACAGAAGTGAGAAGACGGGCACGCGCTTGTGTAAGAAACCGCGGTCAACATTTTGAACATGAACAATAAATTATTTTAACAAAAATGTTGCATTATTTTGGTCTGTTTAAAAATTAAATATTCGACCTCAATTTGCTTTGTACTTCCTAATTCCAAGAGTTGATGAGACATCTGCGTAAATAGTACCTCAAAAGAAAGGGCAATAATCAAGCATGTTTTTAAAAAGATTTGAACAACTGAGGCTATTTTTTTAATTTTTTTATTATGCCGTAAACAAAACATTGTCTTGATTTTTAAAAGTTTCTCAAACTTGAATATGGCGTAGAATGTTTCTCTGATGACACAGATGCTTGGGAATTATTTTGTTTGAGTAATCACACATTACATAAATAAAAAATAATAACATAACAGCTTTTACTGGACACTATTAACAATTAATTGAAAAAAAATGGGTATTATTGTTAAAAACCTTAGAGTTTCAAAAAAAAAATACAAGGAGCAGACTTCGTCTAAGACAAGTTTAGCTTAATAAGTTCTAAATGGTCTAAGTTATCACCCCCTTCAGGCTTTGCACCCATCTACCAAACACCCTGTATTTCTTCATGTACAACATTTATAACTTACACACCAACCACCAACCAACCGCTTCATCAGTGTAACGTTATTAAAACATTTACCTCAACAAAGCTCGAGTCATTTCTTTCAAAACTCTGGAACAAAGCTGCATCCGGTTAGATTGGATGCCGAAAGGCTCGCCCTACACGCAAAGTTATGTTTAAGTCCCATGTAATAGGTACATGGGACTTAAACATAACTGGCCAAATGTGGGTGGAACTACTATTAGGTACACCTCTGCCTAACCGTTCGGGGATTATAGGCGTGATGTTATGTTTTAAGAATTTTAACTATGGCCAGATTTTTTTCATTTTTAAGCAGCCGCATTTATCTTGCCTATTTACTGTATGTTAATATTAATTATAAACAACAAAGGGTAGTAACATGATACGTTCCATGTTACTAAACTGCAGTGTCGATAGAACAGGTCTTACATTACAGTAGAGGGGTACACATTACACAGTGTGCAGTGGTTGGCCTCAAGGGTGCGCCTGCGCCGCAATGTCAACGAGTACTTATTTATGAATATACTATAGATAAGATATGGGTGGTGCTGATTGGTAGATTCTGTTAGTGATAATGTTAGTTATTACAAGTGCCAGATATACTATACCTAATCCCGAGTTCACTGACGGTCGACCACTTTACGGCCTTATAACTTAGGGCATAAGGGTGAACATTGGCAGACCCTCAGTGGACTCGGTAGTACCTACACCTCTGCCTAATCCTTTGTGGAAAGCAGCATAATACTAGTCAGTAAGCTGTGGTACTAAATAGCATGGCTCAGTGAATAAGAAGGCCTGATGTCATAGTCTCTGTCGTGATGCTAACTAGAGGGGATTTACCATAGGCAAAAAATACAGAGCAGTAAAAAAAATACATAATTTTAGGAACCCAACACTTTAAACAAGACAATAGAATTATTTTCTGTCATGACGTTTGACATAATTCACATCACATAAAGGTCAAAATTCACTTCAGACAATTTATAAATTTTTTAATCGTAATATTGTCTATAGTTAGTTTTCAACAGAGATCATCATCATTCTCCTGCCCTTATCCCAATTTATTTGGTGTCTGCGCAGCATTTGAAAAAGTAACTACAGGGTGTAAACAGACCCTTCACAAAGCCGTTAACCAAGCATTCTGTACATCAAACTAAGGAACCCTACACAAAAATTTTTGCCGGGAAACTACTTTTTTTTTGGGGTGAAAAATAACCTTTTACGGTAAAACTCAATGAAACGCATTCAAAATATTGTGCTAATGGATGCATTGAATAGTAAACGGGTCATGGAGGTATTTAAAGTAAAGTTATAACCTAAAAAATTAGTATTTAAAAAAAAACTTGTGAAAAAGTTGGAACTTTGACTCCCAATAACTCCGTAACTAGAAGGTTCCCAGGTATGGTCTAGAACTAAAAAAATATCGTAATAGCGTGGAGAACAAGTGCCTTTCGGCTTCGTTAAGGGTCTTTTTACACCCTTTATTTATTGAATTGATTGTTAGAACTAAAATAACACATTTTACAATACAATAAAATATTCCATTTGACATAAGCACGCTAAAGTTCAGCATCGCCTTGCGTCACCTAAAGATCCGCTTGCCAAACATCTAGAAGATGCTGATTCAGAGCTTTTTACAAGGTAATATAATAATATATATACATAGGTATATACCAGATTCCGATGCGTTTTATAACTCGTCTATGAGTCAGCCTTGCATCCTGTCAAGTGTAGAATGTCAAATAAATAACGAGAATTGTGTAAGATATAAATCGGTGTTGAGTAGGTAAATAGAGAGGATGCTTCTTTCGTATTGACAGCCTCGACAGCTATGCTATTTAATGTTGAGTCGTGTCAAAATATTAAATATAATATCCGTATCTGAACATTTTAGATATAAAATTAAAGTTATTTTTATTGTCGGTCTTGTAGTTATTTTAAAAACGACGCTGTTCTTCTGCGCAAGAGATTTTGATCCGGTTTTCGCCATCATTTAGATAATTTATTATATAATATAATGCCTATAAATACGTTATTCTTCCGGACGCATTTACAATTAAACTTACATGTGGTAAAGAAATCTCCATGTTTCAAGTCAAGATGTAAAAGATGTGCAAAGAAAAGCATTGAAATAAGGATAATTTTCGTTAACTTAAACATAAACAGATTTATTTTGTGTATATAATTGTGTTGCATGAGCGAAGAATTGTTATTTATTCATTTCAGATTTTTATCATAAAAATACTAGCAATCGATTAAACTGTTCAGTTTAAAACAATTTTAAGAAGCTAACTTCTCTCCTATCATTAAGTGTAACAAAACAATTAAGAAAACAATACTGTAGAATAAAATTACCTCTCTATCTATCGAATCAATAATTAATACAAACAGACACTAATTAACGTAAGAACAAAATATCGAATCAAAATAAATATAAAGTCACCTGCCAATAATTAAGAACATTGGTGTTTTCAAGAATTAAAACTTGTTTAGCCCATATAAGCCTCATATAGGAACACTGGTATTAACGTCAGAGGTCGTCTTCCTTGAGTCACCTTTATATGGACTGGTTTCAGTTATATATAATGCTTTACCTCAAAGTTGTTTTAAAATACGATTGTTTTTTATGTATTTGTCAAGTTTTTATTGAAAAGTCATCAATGGAAAATTTCAATGGATTGGTCGGCAAACTACAATACAGGAATTTTGATTATTTGATTAATATTACTATTTAACAAAGGGTATTTTAATAAATAGTTACTAGGTTAAGGCGGTCAGACTGGCACTGACTTCATGTAAAATACTGGTACTCAGCAGCATCCAGTTTTTTTTTGGTTTTTATTCTGATAGGTTTGCGTTTGGCCGCAGTTCGCCTAATGGGAAGGGATGACGTGGCCTAGGGTGGAAGGACTTTTGCTTAGAAACTGATTTCCTCAAACTTTGAAGAGATCTACATTATAATGGTCAGGAAGCACAGAACCCGGCAGTGAATTCCACAGACTGGTAGTTAGGTTGGAACCCAAGAAAAAGAAGAAGACTGGAAAAGGCTAGGCAGACAACAATTACTTTTAGCTACGTAGGTTTCACTGGTATTTTTTATTTATTTTAGGACTACCAAAATAACGTAATCGTTTTAAAGTGAAACGGATTTTGCGTTGTAGCAACAAAAATAAAAGACATACCAAAAATTACACTACTTGAGAACTTCATGGTATCTACATAATTAAAAACAATCCATAAAGATTGATTAGAAAACCATCTTAATGACGTTAAGGACCACTAATTGCACTAATTCAGTTAACTATGGTTATGCAACCATTAACTACGGGTGCTGGTTGTCTGTAGCAACCGCGAGCAATCGCGAGCAACCGTGAGAACTGCCAGCGAAATCTCTAGCCAAGGAAATGGAGGAATTTTATCAGTTTTATGATGATGGGAAGGAAATGATGCTGATTTCCTTTATGTATCACTGATATTACGTTTTCCGTTTTGTGGTTATAAACATAATAGTAAGTTTTTAACTTGAATATCTAGTTGGAATAACCTCATTTCGGTGTGCAGAAGTAGTAAAATGCAAGAATAACCAGGTATACTGGGAGGAAGGAATAACACAACAGCCGTATGAAACTCGCGCGCACGCGCCTTTGACCTATCAGCTGTTAGCCGCATGACGCCGTTCTGTCTCATTACTATCGTGCCGTGCAACAGTGGGTGGGCAGAGCTCCCGCGCGGCTCGCAAGCCCGTTCCGTAAGTTTTATTGTGATAAAAGTGAATGAGTATAAAAAAAAACGTTTCTTTGGGAAAGTTGTTTGTTATCATGAGTACAATCACGTGTTTTAGTATCGGTCACTAATTACCAGTCACCCTATATATGTCAATCCAATACATTTTTGACTTTTTCATCATCGTTTCCGCTACTACCATGTCACTTTCTCTGGGGCCTAAGCTTGGATGAATGGATGTTCTTTGTTACTCAATCACGCCAGATTGGCTGAACGGATCTGGAATGAAATTAGCACAGAGATCTACTATAGTCTGGAATAGCACAAGAGTAACTTTTTTTTTCTCATAACCTGTAAACGAAGTTGCGGGCAACAGCTAGTTGACACATATATAAGTTTCTACTTAGCATCATTAGCTACAAATCAACCAGCCACCGATCTTCACCCACTCGATTCTCCTAACCGATGCTAACTCGTATAATGTCGCAATCGACATTACGTTACTTGCGTTGTACTAGTAATTAGTGTTAGCTAATAAGCCCAAACATTCGGCTTTCTATCAATATTTCCTCAAGGGATATCGTAATTATTTGTTTTGTCGGCGGCATAGACGAACGCGGCCGGAATACTCGATGCGAATATTGTCGATTATGCCGTTTATGTAATACGTATAAGGATGTTTTGTATTAGATAAGATATCGCTTTCAGTGTTTTTTTTAAATGAGTCGAAACTTAGAGTTATGTAGCTGGATTTTCCGGGGTATATGGAAACAATTGCCATTGCTTGTTGCCTGTAAAATAATGTGGACAAGTAAAGCAATGACAACGCTCCTTAAAGTTAAAAATCTTTGCTAAGCTAAACGATTTTGAAAGGATATGAGATGGATTAAAGTATGACGTTAAAAACTGTAGCTTCATGCACATATAACATCACGCCTATAATCCCCGAAGGGTTAGGCAGAGGTGTACCTATTAGTGCATTCACATATATATATTATACATATCGCCATCAACCGGGCACAAATCCAGACTCCGTGGCTGTTACTGCGAAATTCCTGATCCATTAACACTGCCCGACCTGGGAATCAATCACATCACAATCTCACGCTCAGCAGTCGCGCTCGCGACCATTAGACCAAAGAAGCAGTCTTCATGCACACCTGCCAGTATTTTTAAGGCGTCAATGAAACAAAGAAAATTGCGAAAGGATCTTAGCAATTAGAATCAGGTTCTTATAACAAGCAGAACCATGCCCACTTTTCTAATCAAGCAATCATGCAAACATCGGGCTTTCGCTTGCGATCACCTCTGACCTGCCAGTCTTAGCGTGTAAGTCTATAATGTTTACAAACTTGTTTTGTACCCTACTGAATGTTTCGAGTTTCACTATAATTTTGAACTTGATCCTAAATAACATAACATCACGCCTTTAATCCCCAACGGGTAAAGCAGATATCTGTTATAGTGACTCATGTTTTGCCAGTTATGCCTGCCGTAACTGGCCACAAAACAACAAAACATGGTTTAACAATAGTCTAGCCGTTTCTCAGGGACGTCTTTCAACAAAATTAGTGGAAGACTAGATCCTTTTTAGTTCATAAACAGAAGGAACAATTAAACGATGTAACTGTTAGCCTTTATCATCTCACTGCTAGGCAAAGGCCTCTCCCCATGACTTCCAAATCTTTCGATCTAGAGCTAATGTGGTCGTTGGTTTTGTCCAGTTCGTCCTGTCATCTCCTGCGAGGTCTACCGCCTTCTGGCTGTGTCAGGGAACGATGTGGGCTTGTGAGATAGTCTAGAGGATTTAAGTGTGAAGCAGTGGCGAAGGTTCCATACAACTCGATTCCTACCGGCTTCCCTTTGAAAAATGGCACAGTCAGTATTCTATAGACAAATAATATAATCACATTAAAGATATGTACTCCGGCTTACCTCTTACAAAAATTTACCCTTCGCTACTGGTGTGAAGATTTGTTCACCTCACGCTTTCAAATAAACGTTTTGATTAGAAATAGTGTTCTTTTTATATTCAAATAAAACTCGACGGTTACAAGAAACTTGGTTACAAGTCGGAAAGAGTTTATGAATGAATGTCTACTTACGTTATATTAAGTGATTGCAAATGTATGGTGTGCAAACAATGGCGTGTTTTTACCGTAATGATTGACAATCGATTGAGTAATTGTAATTGCTCATAAAACAATTTCATTCGATAGATAGATAAATGCCATGTTTATGTTTGTACATATGTGCCAGAAGATAACTGACTTTTTCCATTTTGGTGGAAATTAAAGTGTAATTTTTCTATGTACTTTTAGAAATAGATAAACTTGATGTCCATATAAAGGGTGTAAAAAGACCCTTAACGAAGACGAAAGGTACTTGTTCTCCCCGTCATTGCAATCATTCTTTTGTTCTAAACCAGACCTGGGAACTTTCTAGTTTCGGAGATATTGGGGGTCAAAGTTCCAACTTTTTCACAAGTTTTTTTTTAAATACGTGTTTCTAATGTAAGATTTTTACTTTAAACACCTTCACGCCCCCCCTACTATTCAATCCAACCATCAGCACAATGTTTTGAGTGCGTTACATTGAGTTTTACCGTAAAACGTGATTTTTCACCCCAAAAAAAAAAGTCGTTTCCCAGCAATATTTTTTTCGTAAAGTTACTTAGATTGATGTACAGAATGCTTGGTTGACGGCTTGGTGAAGGGTCTGTTTACACCCTGTATATGCCTACTCTACAAGACTACTCTATTTTTATAAGAGTGCAATTTTCATGTCGTAAGAGTTGTCAGGTTTTTACGAAAGATGCATACGAATCGGTGGTTATACACTGACAGAATGCGGTTAAGAAGAACTGATCTCGTTCGGTTGAGTATCGCTCAACTTCCTGAATTATACCTACTTGTGTGTGCTAAGTACGTCTGATGTCAGTCGCAGGAAACGATTACAGACCAAAAATATTTTTTACATTTTTATGAACGATTATTGATTTTATTTCCGCTTGTTGTCCTTGCAATGTAATAATATCAATCTAAACTGTAGTTTCCAGCTATTATTTATGATTATTACTATTGTATTCCTAAAGAATGATTGGCGTAGTAACAAGAAAAGCGCAAGAAATCTACACTAGCGCTTCAATTGCGGATTTCGGAAGCGCATTATTTTCAGCTGTATCTATTATTCTGTATATTGGATGGTAAATAACCTCGATATTACTTAAAGAACGAATGAATGTATTATCGAAGAAAAAACTTCGATGGCATTAGAGAGACCAAATTCAAATCATTAGAGAGAAACTCGGTATGTAATGTGTGGTAAGGGTGGTAGTGGTAACCCATCTACGGACCACCCTAAGCAGGCGCGGCTTAACCTGAAGATCGACCTGACCTGCTGTTATTATTTAGTCACGAGCAGTTGACAATAGCATTAATTAAAATGGCTCGTTCACATAGAAGGGCTTCACGCGCCTAGGCCTCAAGTTTACCCCCCCCCCTCCCCTTATCTCCGAGAAGGGCGTTTCTATTCCATTGTGAAAAAACAATGAATGGGTAACAAGCTAACAACTAAAAACTAAAAGTAAAAATAATACACGGGTCAGTGGTTCCTAACAAAAAACTAACAAAAAGGTCATTCTCACGAAAAACAAACATAGAATAGGCTTATAACAGTGTTAAGCGATAATTATCTTAAGCCGTCCATTGCTGGTTCAACACAAGGTTGTTTTTGGCGTGTACAATAGGAAAACGTATTAGATATCTAAGTGTTGATGTTATCTTGTATTTTGAAGAAGGTAATCAAAACAATTGCGACCTTACATACCATGTGATTGTGTTTGTGAGATATTGTGATGGACTCTGAAGGCTCTGAGTTCTGTGTTTGTGAAGGAGGAGTATTGGTTGGTAATTTGGTATGTCACCTTTGTGATAAGGACATATTGTGTTAAACAGGGGTCATCTAAGGCTATCTGTGTATCTACAATGCTTACGTTGGTAACAAAGATTATATACAGCCCCAAAGAGGTTACCTATTCTTATCCATCTTATTCTTTATTATACACAAAATAAAAAAAATGACATAGGTACAAATTGCAAAAATATAGCTTATGTACAAAGCCCTTCCTACGTTTCGTTCCCAAGTAAAATTGCTTGTAATACTTTTTTTTAGCCTGTAGTGTCCCACAGCAGGGCAAAGGTCTCCCCCAGTGCCTTCCACGAGCTCTTTTCCCGTGCCTACTCGCCCTCGCCCGTGTAGTTTACCAAACAAATATTTATTATGTTAGAATATACATATATTATTTTGTAATAAATGCAAATAATTTAAACTTTTCGATCACCAAACGCAGCTTTTGGGCGTTTGTACATACACACATACCTAATTAGGAAAATTACATTAAGTTTTTCCATAAGGAATTTCTCCTAGCGATAACCTTCTTTTGTGCCAGTTTGATGGCAATAGGCTGCCCTCGTCCAAAATTCATTGCTATTCTTGTGGTCAAATTGTCATTTCTATACAGAATATAGCCTGGCATTGCGAAAAACAAATAGAATCGCCGGTTTTTTTTTTGGAAAATCATGATTAAAACGGTTGGATCGAAAGGATCTTAACAACATTACATAGTCATTTCATGCCCAATACAGTCACAATTAGAAACTGTAGCACTAACCTCGGGGTGTATTCTCATAGCACTATACATTCTACGCAGATGTGCGAGAAAGTGCGGCGTGATTCGACTACCGATCGATTACTTATTCTTTCACTTTTCGCCGGCATTTTTGCGAAACAGTTGCAATGTCGAGCGATTTCTAGAATAGGTTCTTTATCGATGAATCGACATGGAGAATGAAAGTTGATTTGCGAGTTTAGAATTTAAATATGGTGTGCGTGTTTATTTGTCTTAATTGAAATTGTTGATAAAATTCACAAATATAGAAAATTCAAAAAGGAAAAATGTTGAACTTGACTTAGGTCTGTCGTAATGATCCAGTGTGGTCGTAAATGCTACTGTGGTCTCTGAGGTCTTGAGTTCAATTCCCAGATCGGTGTTATTGGATTTTTACGAGTCAGGAATTACTTAATAAGCCTGGATTCTGGCTCGATTAATGGCAATAGGTTCGCCCCTATTATAGATGACACTTAAATATAATCGGCCAGTAGTATCTTTTTCAAGTCAATCTTGGTGTGACGATTCTTAATAAAGCCCACCGTGATGAAGTCTTTGTCCATTTAGATAATTCTTTCAGCAGTAGAAAAGATTACGATTTGCTGAGTGATGCGAAATGAAATCAGCTTTCTCAAAGCGGCAAAACCGATCAAACATTTGATCATGAAAATCCGCCATTGTATGTTAGGCATTGTTAATGGTATTTAATTCGAGGTGAGAGCCTGGTGATCCGTCACAGGGTATCCTAGTATGGACGCTAGTCTCACACAAAGGATCGTATCATGCATTTTTTTAAATTTTTATTCTTACTTTTATATTATTTATTATACCTAAGTGATCCTTCGTGAAGAGAGAAAGTAAAGATATTGTATTGTTTGTAAAAGTACTTACCTCTTACAGCTTAGGATTATAGCGTGAGTCTGCGTGAGCTTACCACTTACCAGGCGTTACCAAATTCATTACAGCCACTTCACCCATTCAAACATTGCACGATCTGCGTAATATTTGACAATCGCACACACACGCGATATTAGCTTTTATTTTTACGCGTTAAATGTTATATTCCCATGTTGTTTAGTATTTGTACACTGTCCCACATATTTTTTGGGTTAACAATTGGAAATATCTTCGCTGGTATGTAATTGTGTGCGTATCGTAATACTCGAGATATTTCGCGATGAGAAAAAGTTTACGCATCTTCATTATTGATTTGAGAATACGATGCGTGATCATCTTTACTAGATATTGTGATTCCAATGACATGATTTTGTAAATACAAGATTTGAGATAATTTGTGCACTAAAAAGTCAGAACAGCAACATCGTGTAACTTCTTTTCTATTTATGTCCATCTTAAGATTGCCTTTAAAAGATTTCTAATACCTTATGAAACTGTCAAAAGTCCTTATAATATGTGTGTGTATAAGGAATTTGTGATGGTGCACATTATGTTCACTCAAGACAGACAAGGCTTAAACTACATCTGACTGACCAGCATTGCTTCATAATCATCATCCTGCCCTTGTCCCATTCTTCATTCTTACTTGGGGTCGGCACGACAGATTATCTTCTTCCCTTCTCCCCTGTCAGACGTCACGGCATGACTTAATATTTACTTGTATTTAAATGTTAAAATACCTAGAGAGTGCCTCTTGGTATTGTAGAAATAAGCTCAAAGTATCCCAATGTTTGCTACTTATTTAGTATCTGAAGCCTCCAAATTTAAGTTCCCATATAAATCAAACAATCCACCATTTGGTACATGCAACCATAAATCTGCCTCTAAAATATATGTATAAGTCTATGCTACAATCCGATCACCTAGTTAACCAAACTGCCTCTCTAACTCGGAATTTACTACATTTATAGTTATTATCCGTTGTGGTAAGATGTTGCAATTTATGTACCTACTATTACGATCCGACCAACAGGCAGCGTTATCGAGTCTATCGGAATCGAATCGAGATTCGGAATCGATTATAAATTGGTTTTAGGAATTGTACTGTGATGCGGAAGAATGAGGAAAATATCGTGAGGAAAGTTTTGAGTATGAATGTGGATGAGGTATTAGAGTAGAAGAAGACCAAAGAAACGATGAAAAGACTGTATAAAGGATGATATGGCAAGAAAGGAGGTGTCTGATGAGATGACGAGTAATAGAGAAGTATGGAAGAAGAAGACATACTGCGCAGACCCCAAATAAATTGGGATAAGGGCAGGACAATGATAGGATTTGTTATCTTCATTGCTAAAAATCCATCAGTAACAGTAGAGCCGATTTCATTTGGCATTTAAAATTGTGCCCTTTTGAGGTCTTTGATCTTAGATACAGGAGAAATTCCTACTTCATATCGAAGTCTCAAATGAGAGATATTACGTCTGTGCAACTGATTTCTGTTAATCATTCATTGATTGTGCGTATATAAATTAATAAATTAATTAATATTCCACTTGGATAAAAAACAATGTGTGCGAGTGGCCTGCAATGCTTGCGTGTCTATGGACAGTATATGAATGGTTTAAGAAACAATATGTAACATGACAGTATTGGCTCATCGTCCTGTTTTCTATACAAATAAATAAAATTGAAGTGTCTGTAATATCAAAGTAACAGCTTACTGAATGCATATGAAAATATATACGGCAATATAACAAAAACACATTTTTTTAAATTTTTGTCATTTCTTTTTCCGGCTAATCTCTGAAACGGCTGGACCGATGTTGACGGAACTTGTACTGGCAGATAGCTGATGTTATAAGGACGTAACTTAGGCTATTATTTTAGAAAAAGAATTAGGGTTCCGTGTAACCCTTGAAATTGTTAACAAAATCGGATTTAAATAGGGAAGTTTTTTATTAAGGTGGCGGGCACAAAAAAAAAAAGGAAAAAAATGGCCTGCACGCAAAATACGCGCTTTGACGTGGAATTGCGGAAACCAGCCCGTTATACAATACAATACAAGGTGGCGGGCAGCAAGTAGTATTAAATATAGCCCAAAAATAATACTTTTCCCTTAAAGCTAGCGACTAGCGAGGAAGAAATGGACGTACAGTAAACTAAGTGCCAACTAGCTGTGACTTATACTTAAATATAGTTGTTACGATGAGTAGTTCAGAACTAACGAAGCAGGAAAGTGGTTTCATAACTGCGTTTTACGCACTATCACTTTCATAATGACTTCATCCAATGTTTAATTTTATTATGCTATAAAAAGGCGATAGTCATAATAAAATTTCGAATTAAAGAGTGACAGTGACCATACTATTTTAAAGTAGTGAAACCGGTAAGTGCTTATTTAATGACGCTACTCTAGGTAATCAGAAAAGTTAATCAACAAAATCTTATCTGATGATATTTTCTCAAAAGTCAAACTCAGTTTTAGAAATCCAGATTAAGCGATTCGTTCGATGTTGTTTTTTAACCCCCGACGTAAAAAGAGGGGTGTTATAAGTTTGACCGCAATGTGTGTGTGTCTGTCTCTGGCACCGTAGGTCTTAAACGAGTGAACCGATTTGGATGATTCAAATATACCCAAATGGAGTATCAAATGAAAGCGCACGATGTGTATATTAAAATTTGACATGTTTTATCAAAATCGGTGCAGCCATTTACTAGATATGGGGGATGAAACTGGGTATTTATCTTTCACCTTGAATTTTTCCGTTGGGAGTTTTCTAAATTTTAAATTTAATTTTAATTATTGGTTGGATAACTTAAGAACAAGACAAAACACAACACGAATGTATTGAATTGAAGGTGCTTATTGAATCTTGCGTTGAATCTCTAACCTCTGCAGAAATAACCCATTCATTGCTGTATCAGTTTCTCTTACACCCATATTAGTTCTAATAGAAGCACAAGTTATGATCCAATTCGTAGCCTGACTACGCAGGCACCGAAGCGTGACCAAAGGTTAGGTACGTTCTTATTTATATATTCCAGTTCATTTCCTTCGCTCACTGCTGCTAAATTAGACAATTATTAATTGACTACTTGGCCTAGAACGATCGGTTAATAGAAATTGTAAATTGAATTATTGTAATTTTCAACTGGGTGGGTGAAATCTTGTGCCGGCTACATCAAAGCGCGTTGTATTTGAACAAGACGTAATTGCGATCATTTTTTTGTTCTAAATCATAGCTGGGAACCTTCTAGTTATTGAGATATTGGGGTCATAGTTCCAACTTTATCACGAGTTTTTTTTAAATACTTGATTTTAATGTAAGCTTTTTACTTTAAACACCTCCACGAACCCCGTAATATTCAATCCATCCATTAGCCCAATGTTTTGTGTGTGATACATTGAGTCCTACCGTAAAACGTGATTTTTCACCCCAACAAAAAAAGTCGTTTCCCAGCAATAATTTTCGTAAAGTTACTTAGTTTGATGTACATAATGCTTGATTGACGGCTTCTTGGAGGGTCTGTTTACACCCTGTATACCACAGGTTCAAGTTAAAATTATTAAATTATTTCCAAGACCGTAAATCATGTAGCTTATTTAACTGAAGTTAATCGGTTAACGGCTAAGAAGTGGCAAATGCTCTGGATACTTGTGACCTACATCTTGAAAAAATACTCAAAATACAAACATAAGCTTTAGTTTTTGTTACCCCTGAACCCGAAAAGGGGTCATTGTATTCATTATTATGATAAACTTTTACTACACACTGAAATGTCAAAAACAAAACAGCTGCTGCCAACATTTCGTTGATCTAAGTGAACACAAAAATATAGCGAGCGGTTGTTTATTGTTTTCTAGCTTTCTTAGCCCCAAATTACCTAAACCACAGTCTATAGAACATAACAATGCAACCTTGCATACCTCTCGAGGACATAACCCACGACAGTTACGTAAGCAAAATAAAAATAACAAAATGTAAAGAAACTGAGGAAGTGAGCGCGCCGTAATGAGTCGTCCATTTTGTACAATAATCCGCTCATTCGTGAGATATGAGTGTTCACTTTCACACGGACTGAGTGTAGCTGTGTACGTTACTTATTTATTGTAATTATTAGTTTAAGTTAGCAGTTTATGCTGTCATTTCACTGTTTTGATGTGAGAGAAACTTCTAAATAACTTAGAACTTGCGCCTTCAATACACAATAATTTTAAAGCGATTTTTCGTCAGTCAGAAAGTTCGTGTTGCTTGGAAAAATTTCTTCGACTTTTTTATCTTTTATTATTCAAATTACTACAAACTATTTTCAAAAAACATAAATATACCAACACAAGCAAAGAGCCCGTGGCAAAATAATAACAGCCGCTCGGGTCGATCTTTAGGTTAAGCCGTGCTTGCCTAGGTTGGCCTGTGGATGGGTGATCACCCATTACATACCGAGTTTCCTCCGTGCCTCGGAAAGCACGTTAAGCCGTTGGTCCCGGCTGTCATTTGAAGATATTTGACAGTCGTTACTGGTAGTCAGTGGCCCAAAAAGTCTGACAAACAGTCTTACCAAGGGGTATCTATCGTATGACCCAGTAGTAACTGGGTTGCGTGGAGATATGCGGTCAAAAACCAGAGGTTTTCAGCAGAATACTTGGTTACTCGATGGCACTGGATGGTGCAAAACCGCGAACCTCGGCCCGCCCACCTGCCAGTACTTGCCTGTCCAGATTACAGTGGATAACCACACTCATTGGGAAATTACTGGTATCGCTAATTATGGCTCAGGTATGGAGCTAGGTGATAAACTTAAAGTGAACTACTACTACTATACAGGGTGTAAACTTAAGAACCCACCAGAAAGCCGTCAATCAAGCATACTGTACATCAAATTAAGTTACACTGCGCAAAAATTATTGCTGGGAATGGACTTTTTTGTGCTGTTTATCATCTTAATTTGCATAAATGGCGTTTGCTATTGACTTTAGAGACTTGGCTCATGTCCTGCCTTTGTAAAAATACTAGGCAGTTAGAAGGTGAAGAGCTGACACGAATGTGTTCAAAGTTTACTATGACCTATGAATCATAAGATCATAAGTTATGATTTGGGTTTTCGGTTAATGACGACTAGGTCTGCCAAAAATGGAATGTGCTATCCATTGCTCAACGCAAAAGACCTTCGGATGCGTCAGTGCATTTAGGTAACATGAGTGTGAGATCTTTTGAAACAGTTTTTATTTTCTGCTATCACCCGGACGACCTATTTTGCCGAGAATCATCATCTGCCTAGCCTTTTCCCAACTATGTTGGGGTCGGCTTCTAGTCTAACCGGATTCAGCTGAATACCAGTATTTTACATGGAGCGACTGCCTATCGGATCGGAAACTCGGTATGAAGTGGGTGGTCACCCATCCACGGACCAACCTAGGTAAGCACGGCTTGACCTAAAGATCGACCCGAGTGGCTGTTATTATTAAGCCACGAGCTGCTGTTATTTTGCCGAGCATATGGGAGATAAATTGATTACATTTATTTTCCCTCCATTGAAACACTAAATTTATAGTAAAATTAAGTTATCATCGCACAGTGTTCCGTTTGATCAAAAAAAAATCCCTCTGCTGTTTATTGTATTTATCGATCAAGGGATGCATTTAAAATGCACGAGTAAAACACCCACGTGTCAATTTCAAATACTTTTTTTTTTTTAATGATGAACTTTAGGTGACTTTTTCATGAAAAAAATTAAAATAAATTCTGAAAACGTAACTGTCCAAGATATTTATTTAATATAAATATAGTCTCATGAAGCATCTTTCGGCGCATATTTTCCAGTTTTTATTTTTGGAAAATTACCTCCGGATTCCGAGTAATTATTTTTTTTCAGATTTTCGATTTTATTTTTTTTCTCCCTAAAAACTCAAAAGTGCGACTTGTCACTAGCATAGAAACATTGCTCGTAATAAGGCCTATCACTCATAAAAAAACCACGTTGCTCTATTGCGGTTCTTGGGAAGAATACGCCATTTTGTTCGAATGTCATAGAACACAACATAGGGTTGTCGCAAAAGGTCAATGGTCAATTCCGAGGATGTTAGGTCGTCAGGTGACCCGTTCTTCTTATATTTTTTGCTTTCTGCGTAAAAGCATTCAAAAATCTGTAATCGCTTGCAACCTCCTTGCATTTTTGCGGATACTTCCGGAGTTTGAGAAGTACCGGCTGTGGCGCAGTCCACAGCATCGTTTACCAACTCGGCCACTCGTGTACCAACATGAGGGTTGGGGGCATGAGGGCGCCAACCCTCATGTTGGTACACGAGTGGCAACCCTATGTTGTGTTCTTTGACATTCGAACAAAATGGCGTATTCTTCCCAAGAACCGCAATAGTGCAACGTGGTTTTTTTATGAGTGATAGGCCTTATTACGAGCAATGTTTTTATGCTAGTGACAAGTCGCATTTTTGAGTTTTTAGGGAGAAAAAAAATAAAATCGAAAATCTGAAAAAAAAAAATTACTCGGAATCCGGAGGTAATTTTCCAAAAATAAAAACTGGAAAATATGCGCCCAAAGATGCTTCATCAGACTATATTTATATTAAATAAATATCTTGGACAGTTACGTTTTCAGAATTTATTTTAATTTTTTTCATGAAAAAGTCACCTAAAGTTCATCATTAAAAATAAAAAAAAGAATTTGAAACTGACGCGTGGATGTTTTACTCGTGCATTTTAAATGCATCCCTTGATCGATAAATACAATAAACAGCAGAGGGATTTTTTTTTGATCAAACGGAACACTGTGCATCGTAAAGAGTTATCGTCGCAGCCTCGCAGGATACATAAAAATCCACATCTCCATAACTAACGATGTAACATGCAACAAAATCATCCATCACACCTCTATATCGACATAAAATCCGAGATATTCACAGTTAGGAACATGAACTGCATGCTTCAAATCGCTAGAGTGGCATATTACGCGCATAGACCATAGACTATTAAAAATATCTGTTGCTTTAATGTCAAAGTCGTGCTGTGCTCTCACCCCTGACATTTGAGTTGCATGTCGAACTTATAAGTCTGTGGGCTTAGGTTTTGGACTTGTAGTACTATTGAACTGCCGTTATTGTAGTTTGTAGTACGATTTGTAATAAGATGTGTAATTTAATGAGTTGACATTCCGTTTTGGACTGTCACATAAGTTTAGCTGATCTGACTCTTTCTTGTCGACGAGGTGAACCCATTTTCTTTAATCTTACGATGGGCTAACAGTACCCAATATTATATAATTATAGTATCCCTAACAATTACCCGATTGGTAGATTTTCGTTGAGTTATCCTACGTCAATGGTGACTGGGAAATTAGATAATAATTAATTTATACTCTTACAACCGCAGATTCTTGTTTGACAAACATCCTAACTAATAACTATTAGTATAGGCTGAATAATTAATAATGACCACAAACATTCCACTTTTAAATTAAAAAAAAGCAATTCACAATCGACTAAATTGTATAGCAAATCGACTAATTTTGTACATGTGACATTCTTATGTTAAACGCGGAAAAATTCAAATTAATACCAACAAGGGACTTATAAATAGCACTTTATCATCAACGAAAGGAAAAGCGACCTTACGATTGAACATTAAAATACAAACTGAAATGTCAAGACGGTATGTTAATAGGGATGTGGCCTTTTGCAAGGTCGAACGAGTGTTTAAAATGTCAACTTTGACATTATTAAACCAGTCGACGGATTGCAAAATGGAAGATGAGCTCAAACAGGAATTCGGTTTTTTTATGTTTCAGTATGTAAAAAATAATTATTGATAATTTATTATAATTAATAAAGTGTGAGTTGGTTTATTTTAATAATGTAGGTAAATATTGACTTTTAATGTGGTACTAAAACATATTCAATATGTTTAATGGTTAAGAAGAATTTACCATAATTAATTGAGAAAATTATTTAAAATTAAGTTACCTATGTTTAAAGTTCAAGGTTGCCGACATTTTATTTTAATTTTAAAAAGTATTTAATATTTATTTATGAGTTGTGATGTTTTCAGTCTTAGAATATTCAATTCTTATTCAGAACGTTGTAATTGCGATATTTTCTTCCTAATAAAATTCGGCATCGCAAGCTGTACACTACACATCGTTCTGTTAAAAATCTAAGTATTGTAACATATTCACTGTTAAAAAAACTTGAAACTGACAATATGCAATCTGCCCAAAAACCTTTTTTTTAACGCATCTATTGAAATTAAAAACATGCATGGATTTATCTAACATGTAAATACTAACAGTAGGTAACCATAGAATCGAAATTGATTCCGTCATTCGATTACAAGTGCATATCAAAAGTTGTACAAACATTAATCGATTTAGTGAAAGTCTTCTGTAGAATCGACTAAATATCGCAAATGAATAGAATCGAATCGTTTATGTGTGAAGACAAATTGAATGACAATCGTTTTGATACCCTATAACACACAATTGTATCTCAATTAAATTGTTTTTGTTTCGACATGGGAACGTGTTATGTGGCTTTTAAATATCTGGCTATATAAATAGTCTAACCGTTATTTATGTCATAAAGCTTTAGAAATAAAGCCTTTATAAAGTTTTTAGTCTTGGTCTAAGCATCAACAGTCTCACTGAGGGGTATCGTAAAACCGGTAACTGGGTTGCGGAGGTCAGATAGGCAGTCAAAAAAATAGCAAAACCAATAAAATTGTTTATATCGAAATATTTCCTTATAGTAAGTAAATTAAATAAAAGTTCGGGGGATCATGTTCCCCAGTAACAGGGGTGTGGTGATCGGATGGAGCAGTTACTTCATGTTAAATAGAGGTATGCAATAACCGGATGCCGCTGAGGGTCTAGTTAGACTTGAAGCCTACCCCAACATCGTTTTAAAAAGACTAGGCAGAAGATGATCTGAGCGTTGTTTCAGACCGACAATCAGTTATGGAAGTTTTTTTAAACCATGTCTATTTATCTAAATAGCCACGACATTATTTAATATTAGTATAAAATATCAAACATTATACATCTTCTTACGTAAGGCTACTTAGTTAGCCATTTTTGTGATGTCTAAGCTTTTAAAAATACGCCCAAGGCCATGTGTGGAGTGTTCATTGTCGTGTTCAAAAGAAAGTTTCTAATGCATAGTTATGTAAGTTATGCTTCGTAATATTGACTGTAGGTTAAATGGTGAGATTCTATTTGCGAAAATTTTTGAGGATGTTCATGTTTTAATATAGCTCGGGCATGGCATCTCCACCCGTTACTTACATAGGTACTCCGTACGGGATAAACAAAAATAAATAAAAACCTATCGTATATTAGTCATCGGCTATTGTCTCGTTTCATCATAATCAACTGCCTAGCCTTTTCCCAACTTTGTTGGGGTCGGTTTCTATCTAACGAGATGTAGCTGAATACCAGTATGTCACATGGAGCGACTGCCTACAACCCAGTTAGTGCTGGGTAATACGAAATCCCTTAGATCTATAAATGACAACCGGGACCAACGGCCTTTCCGAGGCACGGAGGAAACTCGGTATGTAATGGGTGGTTCCCAGTTATTGCCTAGTTTATCTGACTTATTTCGATTCCTTGATATTAGTATTTACAGTCTAAATAAATTAGTCTGAAAATGTAAAGATGTTTTTCAGTCTACAGGTGGTCTTGCTTTGCAGAAATAATCAATACTTGTCAACTACGCTTCCAATGATGACCCTGATTTTACGCTTATCCTTCTCTGGATAAATTAATTCATTTTCTTATGGCTTAGATTCTTATGAATGCCGCACCTAAAAATTGTTCGATCAAAATAAATCATAGTACTAAAAAAAAATAAAGCATGAATCATAACTCCATTACATCAACCCACAAAAATACAGAAAAAAACACAAACAAAGATTTCATTCACCTTTGCGTAAATCACTTTCTTTTGCCCACGGCTACTTTTTTCTTTCTTTGTTAACTTTATTAGATTTAATGGCTACAAAATGGTTGGCGGCTATCTGGCTGCGGTCTACTCGCTCCAATAAGCTCATAATTAAGAATAGTGATAGGCTCTGTTAGTTACACTGTGATATCTCGATTTAAGACGAAATTCATCTTTATTCCGTGGAAAAGAATGGAGTAGGGAATTCAGGAAATGGGTGTCACATACATGCATTATGTACACTAATGCGACTGTTTACAGGTAATTTCAAGTCGGAGTTTATATCTTTTCTGGTTGTACCTAGTTATTTTCGTAAAAAGAGGGTTTTGTCAATAGTACTTCCTTTTAATAGCCCTTCTCTTTTTATTTTTCATGTAGGTTTTCAATTTTTAAAGAATGATTGCTTTCTAAAGAAAGAAAAAAAAATTGTCTTTAGTTTATTAAAACAAAAACATGAGAACAAAAACAAAAATAAGACAAGCAGCAAAGCAGTTATGGTGTTAGTAGTGTCATTGTTCAGACACTGATCTTCTCGTATATCAAACTTGCAGATTTTCTTAATTCCCAATACCTACTTAAGTCATCACTAGAATTATTTCCGTTAACCTGGGTAGTACAAGATATAAATCTAGTTCCCCAGCTTCCATCTTACATACAAAAAATCTCAATATTCACCAACATCCAACACGGCTGTAGCAAGCGACGTGTGAAAGCGGCGCGCGCGCAGCAGCCGAGCCGGTGCGCGCTGATTGCGAAACTCCTGCGCACCGCGTTCCGAACTCACGCCTTGTGAAACACATCCAAGGAATCTGCGAGTTATTAATTATATTGGACGCTAAATATGCAAATTATATCAATCTGTCGGCCATCGAGAAGTGAGAGGGATTTAAATATTGATAAACTACTTATATTCCGATTCCTCTCAGGCTCTGACTCCAACCAATATTATATTTAACTACCGATATAATTATTTGCTCCAATGATTAAGGCAATACTGTAATGATTAAAATAATACATAAAAGATGGATTTTCCTCTTAATTCAAGGGCAGTAGAAAATATAACTAAACCGTCTTGGACCGGCTGACGGAAATGAGTGAAAAATCCCTTCGAAATATCCTGGGAAATCTTTTCTAAAGAAGACATTTTATATCTTAATGGTTTAGACTTCACGTTAATGTCAGACAACTACGGAACTTCTTTACTACTCAAGACTATTTCACACAGTTGTCATCATCAACAGCACGATATAAATCAGTAACACAGGTAGCCACAGTATCCGTTGCACACCGGTAGATCAAGTCGGACCAGTACCATTAACTTGTCAGGGCGTTACACCCGCGGTACATTTTTATAAATAAATATAGAAATGTGGATATCCTGTCGAGTCTCTTCCGTATCCGTGGTGGACCTAGTGGTTAGTATTATGGGTGAATGTGACAGGTTTTGTGAGGAATGATGTTTTTGAGGAAGAAGTTCCGGGTATTCGTATTTGACGTGAATTTGTATGAACGTCTATTCGCAGTGAACTGGGAGTGTAAGTCAGAAATGCTATTAAGACAATATGACTGTATTTTGCGAGCTTTATATATCTCGTTTATAATAGATAGCGAAATGGGAGTTGTACACACGGCGGCACATGAAGCTGTACATTTCCAGTATAACTTGGCCTCGCTTTTTATAGATTTCCTATACAATGAGAGATCCGCATAAAATAGTTTTGTAAAGCTTGATTAGCAGTTGTGCGTACCATCGCATTAGGCATATGAGCCTAAGCGGAATACCGGGTAGGTGACCTTGACACGTGGGCATGGCCTAGTAGCGTCTAAAAATAGACACAAGAAATTCCGTTTGTTCCCACTAGTACCACCGAACTGTACCACCGGTGGTACTAGTGTGAAAACTCGTTCTCAATAGTACCACCACCTACTTAGTGGTACTAATGGGACTGTTTGTTCCCAATAGTACTACCTATGCAAATTGTGTAGGTAACCTTATTTTATTACCGACTGTAAACTCATCAAAATGAAAAAGAGTACTCTACACTTTTCGAACTACTCAAAATACAAATTCCGGAATGGCAGCCAGATGTGGTCATGACTGATTTTGAACAGGCAGCCATAAGTGCATTGACTAAAATTGGTATAAAAGTTACAGGGTGTCATTATCACTTTTTAAATGCTCTGCGACTTAAGGCAAAATCTAAAAAAATCTAATGGATGCTTTGAATAGTAAACGGGCCATGGAGGTAATTGAAGTAAAGTTAGAACCTTGAAAAGTAGTATTTAAAAAAAAAATTGAGAAAAAATTGGAACTTTGACCTCCAATATCTCCGTAACTAGAAGGTTCCCAGGTATGGACCAGAACAAAAAAATTATCACAATGACGAGGAGAACAAGTGCCTTTCGGCTTCGTTAAGGGTCTTTTTACACCCTTTATTAAGCATTTTTGGCGTCAACATAGAACAAATAATTCAGCAGAAGGTTGGCATCATAACTTAAATTCTTATATAAGCAGAAATAAACCAAATTTCTTGCAAATCTTGCATGTTTTGTTTCAAGAATCTCATATAACAACCTTCCGAAGCAACAAATTGAAGAAGTTCAATAAGAGCTCACAGCCTCACAACCAAAGCGAGCAAAACAACACATTGATTCTGATGATCGGATAATAGAAGCACAAATGCAATTGACATCAGGAGTAATTTGTATTGGCTACTTTTTAGAGAAACTTCGCTAGTTCGCATATAAACGTTGTTTTTTTTTTACTTTGGCAGAAAGATAAGTTTGTTTTTTGTTTAATTTTGTTTTGCAATTAAAGTGATAATATATTTATTATTTATTTATTTAAACTTCATGTACAAAAGTGGTACATATGCGGATTTCTTTATTAAAGTGCAGGTGCCATCTCTATAGGTAGGGAGATAGTACTATTGGGAACAAACAGTCTCACCAGTACCACTACTATTAATTAATATAAATGGTGGTACTATTGAGAACGAGATTTCTCACTAGTACCACCGGGGGTACAGTTCGGTGGTACTAGTGGGAACAAAGGAGAAATTCCCTTTTACATACATATTCACGAAACAGCGACGGCAGTGTCGCCCAAAGGGATACTGTCAGCCATTGATATATTTAATGCTGCCAGCCGATTTATTATTTTGTTTAGATAAAAACCTATAGCATTAAGTCCGCCTCTGTACTTTGTGCTTGAAGTGTTAAATAAATAAATAAATAAAATCTCTTCTGGATTTAAACCTAGATGAAATTCTGATGACATCTAACTGTCATAATAAGACAGTAGATGACATCTAACTGTCTTTAAGACAGTTAGATGTCATCAAGAATTTCATTGCATTGCTTTATAGGCACTTTTTCCTTGAATATGACCAGATAACTGGTTTTGCCGTTCTCTCTGTTGGCCATACAAAGTGATAATGCGTTGCAATAAAACGCAATAGCAGCATTTCACAGAATAGCACTCTTTAAAGTCCCTTCAACTTGCAGATTCTGCAACCAACTAAAAGTAACAGCTAATTTCCGGAAAATCTAGTTACGACATCTTATCTAGTCTCAGCATCGTTACACTACCGCTAAAAAAGAAAGTACAGCCACTTATAATGCTCATCATAGTTTTAATTGCGACATCAATCACTTGGGTTACTGGTGTCTTAAGTTATTAAATACATTATATTATTAATTGAGGTGTACCTAATAATTCATCAACATTTCGCCAGTTATATTTAAGTTCCACGTAATAAGGGGCGATCCTAATGCCATCAACCGAGCACAAAATTAGACTTCGTGGCTACTACTACTACTGAGAAATTCCAGATTTAAAAACTCAATAACTCTTTGTCCGACCTGGGAATCGAATCCCGGACCCAATGCTCATCAGTCGAGCTTGTGACCTCTAGACCAACGAGGCAGTCTTAAGTAATAATTAGAAGCTTGCTATTTATAAAGATTACCTAAAGATCTCGAGACAAAGGCTGCGTTCAAAAGGGTCAGTTTAAAAGGTTTGATGGTTTGTTTTATTTGCTAACAAGAGATGAGTCATAGCAGGGTTCATCAGGGTTGCCAATAAGAATGGAATTCAATGAAATTACGATTGAACATGGTATTGCCAAGTATTGCTAATACATGCTAAAGTAGGTAGATAAGTTAAACACGTACATCTAAAACACTTAGTATAAATCCGTATATCTTTCCGCACGCTATATACGCGCTTTGTCGTGGAATTGCGGACACCAGCCCGTTATACAATACAATACAAATCCGTGCTAACCCTACAAGTCGTGCAGCATTTCATCAAAGATTTCAAACACAGAAACTCATTGATGGATTTCGCAGTCAATGATCTGTGAAGAGTTGCGTCCGCGCAGTGAGAAAGAAAGAAATTCATTACAATTTGTTGTAAACAATTTTTTTTCCTCAACGCTTCTTGTTATTGATACTTTTTGCGTTTGGAGAACAATAGATACAGATTTTGAAACTTTGTCTTGAGACTTGTCATCTTACTTTGACTTAGTTGCTATAGACTAACTGATTTGTTTAGTCTTCAGCTTTTTAGTGTTAATGGAGTACTGTCATTATTGATTTACCACTAGCTGAAGCCCGCGACTTTGAAATTATTATAAAAATACATATTACTTCCCTGTGACGGAATTGTAACTGTATTTTTGTTTGTTTGTAGGCTGTGACAGTTGTGTCAAATTGAATGGGTAATTAAATTAAATTGAAACCAATACCTACGTTTAGTCATCGACAGTTATGATGTAAAGTCGGTTATGTGTGCCGACCCTTATTGGTACGGGAAGTCGTTGCAGTAGAGGCATATGTATGTATGTTAGTTTTTAAGTATCGCCCATAAATATTAAATTTGCAAGTGTGACAAAGTTTTAACCATAAACATAATGTTTCCAACATTTGGGTTTTACCACGCAATCGATTTTAACTTCTCATTAATAGGTTTTCAAGGTCGACGATTTAAATTTTGGGATGATTTTCCTGCCCTAAGGGGTTTACGGTAACCTATTTTATTCCATAGGGAACCCCAACAACTTTGTTTATCAACACATTTCCTAACAGTAAATTAATTAATTTAATAATCCTGATGAGTCATCATCTGCCTAGCCTTTTTCCAACTATGTTGGGGCGGCTCCCAATCTAACCGGATGCAGTTATTACTAGGTAATTCAGAGAGGCAGTCGCTCCAAGTAAAATACAGGCTCAGCAGCATCCAGTAAGTCTGGAAGCGGACCCCCTAATAGTTGGAAAAAGGCTCGGTATATCATGATTATGAACCTAAATACTTGTTCTACTACCTCGTTACTCTGGTGGTCGCAAGTGCGACTGCTGAGCGTGGGGTCTCGGGTTCGATTACCGGGTCGGGCAAATTGTTGTTGGTTTTTTCCTTCAGGAATTTCTCAGTAGCAGCCACAGAGTCTGGCATTGTGCCCGGTTGATGGCAATAGGCTCGCGACCTATTACATGGTACTTAAAAAACATAACTGGCGAAATGTGGGTGTACTATTTGGTACACCTGTGCCTAACCCTTCGGGGATCACTGGTGTGATGTTATATCTACGTAAAGTCAGTTTCCCTTATGTTTACTCTTGCAAAATTACGTTCCTATTTCCAACTTCTTCTGCCAAACAACACTATTACCTAACAAAGTGTATAATTATCCACCTGAAGCTTCAAAAATGAAGCAACACATGACCTAAGGGTCGACTTGCGCCAACAATTACTACGGCTATGCTAAATTGAGTGAAATCTACCGTTAAACTGATTGACACGAACCTGCGCGTCTGCGCTTGCGTCGGTCGAACGTTTCGCTTCAATGGTGGAAAATAGCCTGGGAAATTGTTTAGACTTCCTTATCTTTAATGTTTTTATGAGTTTGGAGAAAAAATACAATTTGAAAAGGGATCACCTACAGTCTTTGCACAGTTATTATGCCTTGATACTAGGTCTGGTATCTCATCTTTTAGTTCTTTCCAATTCAAGAGTGCCTCTAAACAAACAAATCTCATTAATCATCTACCAAATTAAATACAGCATATCGAGTAACAATAATGATCGTCAAAATTCGAGCAAATCAGAAAGTACGATAAGGGTGAAAATAATGTTTTGCAACCTATTTATCCCTTTTGAATCGTCATCGTAAACATTACAAAATCGTACCTATTATAAAGCTCCAACTCTCCCGGTGTTTTGCCTCCTCTGGCCAATCAGTCAGGAACGAGTTCAAATCATCGCGAAAGCGTTTCTTGGGCCTGCTTCGGTGACGACGACCGTCTTCAGGCACCCACTGTGTGACGATTCTGGGCCATCTATCCTGATCCATCCTGACAGCTTGGCCAGAGAAGGCAAAACACCGGGAGAGTTGGAAAGGAACGGAGAAGGCTTTTGCCCGGCCGTGAGACAGAATAGGTTAATTATAAAGCTGCGTACTTTATTTGGTTCTAGGTTTACAAACTACGATTTTCTGTACTTTAAAAAAATATCTTGATTGTGTACAAGATTGTCAATCATGTTATTGATAACAGTTTTGATTCACATGTTTGTTTAATTTGTTAACCTTATTCATGTACTCATCATGATGAGCAAAATGTTGTTCACACAATTGAACAATGTAACTGAAGCGACAATGGGACGCACCGAAAAATCCACATCACAAAATTGTTGATAGAATTTTGTGATAAATATTATTATAATTTTATCATCTAAATATTTCAAGCGTAGGTATTTCAGCTGTGTGAGAAGTAGAGATCGGTTTTAGTCACATTTTAAGGATGGAAAGTTAAACTAATCTCTAAGGATATGTGATAATAAGTTCAAAACTTGTGTTTCAAAAATACATGACATTAAGCCTGTTTGTTTTAGTCAGACCAACGAGGGTCTTTCAATTGCGAGTTTTGTTCCATTTTTCATGCGAAATGGGCAAAATTGTGGCATATATATACAGGGTGGGTAAAAAATCGTGGATCAAAGGAAACAGAGCGATAGTTGGGGTTATTTGTAGTAAAAATATCTCTGAGGCAGGGTCCTAACTTGATCTCCTTAAAAGTTATGACTACTTGAGTGTTTTTTAAGAAATAACCAAAATTTTTAAGTACTGTATAATAGATTGCCTGGGCGATACTAATCAATAGTAGGTATTCTGTAGGTCTTAAGCTATGGATGGGTTCAATACCTTCTATTGTTCAATGTGAAGTGAGACAATGGTAAGTAAAGTATTTAGCGTAATGTATGAATGGCGTGTTCTTATGCCATTCATTTACAAACTAGCAGGCAGAGGCGGTGATACTTTTCCAATATCGTGGCACACCTAAGCATGGTTCGACTTATTTTTTTTTTTAAATGGCCGAAAAACGTAGATCACGAAATCTGAAAATATAAATTTTAGAGGTTTGAGGTTCTTTACCCAAAAAATTCAACTAAAATTAATTGAAAATCTTTTTTTTTTTAAGTTTTTCTTCCAAAAATATTTCGACTATCGAAGGATTTTTTTTTATTGCTAAACATCATATAAAAAATGGCTATCTGTTACTAAAACTACATTCTACAAGTTATAAATCTATACGGCTAATCTAAAAATCGGGGTCACCGTTGACAGATAGACTATTATGTCACTTTTGTTTTGTAAGCTATTATCACTTTTATAAGATTCTTATTAAGTGTCAAAATTGCGTGAAATTATAGTTTTTAAATTATGTACCAAATTGCGTCAGGTGCTGTTATTTTTTTCATAATTCCTTTGACGAATTCCAAAGAAAATGTTGTGTAATTAATGATGGGCTTAACTTATTTTCTATCGGTATTTAATTTATTTGATCAATTCCTTTTAAATAACATTTTTTTTTATAAATAACAAACAATAAAAGACACTCGGGTCGATCTTCAGGTTAAGCCGTGTTTGTGACCTACATTGTTCCGAGGATGGGTGACCACCCATTACAAACCGAGTTTCTTCCGTGCTTCGCCGTTGGTCCCGGCTGTCATTTGTAGACCTTTACAGGTGTTCAGTGGCCCGAAAGTCTGACAACCAGTCTTACCAAGAAGTATCGTATTACCCAGTGCTCACTGGATTGTGAAGGTCAGATAGGCAAGTGCTCCATGTAAAATATTGGTATTCAGCTGCATTCGATTAGACTGTGAACGGATCCTAGTATAGTTGGCAGAAGGCTAGGCAGATGATGATCTTCTTCATAAAATGATGATGATGATTGAACAATTTAATTTATTTATTCGTGTTCTGTAGCCATAAATAATTATTATGAATACTTTCATACTTTTTGTGAATTCACTCAGAGCAACGCAGTGGGAAATTGTAATGGTCGTCAGTTGGATTTGGTGTTGAGTACACTGGATGAGGGAGGGAGTGTGAGCGTGCGCGCGGCGGAGGCGCCGCTTGTGCCGGTAGACGCGTACCACCCGCCGCTCGAGATCTCGGTTAGTACACACACGCGCCTGCGCCGGCACCCCGGCTCAGCAGGCTCAGTTACATCTGACGGTAACGCATGTGTACCAGATGGCTGGAACTTTAATAAAGCCGACTTTTTGTCATTATATTCATTAATTGCAGCCGTAGACTGGACTCCGTTGTATGAAATGGACTTAGAAGAAGGTTTAAATTATTTTTATTATATTATTAATTCTATTATAGATGACTGTGTTCCCAAAAAAAAGCGAAGTCGTGGAAACTCAAGGTACATTTATCCTGAGTGGTACACTGTTGAAATAATTCGCGACATAAGGTTGAAGGCTTCTCTGCATAAACAGTACAAGGCAAGCGGGTCGAGGGTCGATTACGAAGCATTTGCTCGGTGTAGAACCAATGTTAAAAATATGTTAGTAGTGGCACAGGAACAATATCGGAGCCGTGTTCAAGGGCAAATGCTGAGTGATCCTAAATCTTTTTGGAATTATGCCAAGTCTAAAAGAGGTAGGAGAAGCCCGCAAGCGATCCTGAAAGATGGGGTGGCACTATCTGGTCAACGGTCTGTGGAAGAGTTTGCGGCTTACTTTTATTCTGTGTATAGGGAAGAGCGACCGGCGTTAGATGTAGACGCAGCTATAGCCAGCGCAGGTGGCGGAAACGGAGCAGCGCGAGTGCACTTGGACCAATTACAGTTAGGAGACGTGAGTCGTGCGCTGCGAGACCTTAAGCCGAAACGGTCCGCAGGGCCTGACGGCATTCCGCCTTACATATTCAGGGATTGTCGAGTAGCGCTGGCTAGGCCGCTACTTCATATATATAACCAGTGCCTCAAAGCTGCCGTGTTTCCGGAGAGGTGGAAAGTGACTCGCGTTGTTCCGGTTCCGAAAGCGGGGTCAGCAGCATCGGTGGATGGGTACAGACCAGTTGCGGTATTGTCTACGCCGGCGAAAGTGTTGGAAACTGCTATCCATAAGAGCATATATCTTCAGGTTAGCGCACAGCTGTCAGACGCTCAGCATGGGTTTCGACCGGGAAGAAGTACCACCAGTAATCTTCTCTGCCACATGGCTCATCTGGTGCCGACGGTGGATAGTGGGGGTCAAACTGATGCTGCTTACTTTGACTTTAGAAAAGCATTCGATCTAGTCGATAATGACATATTGCTTAAAAAGTTTGCAGGTGTTGGTTTCACCCCACACTCTCTCCAGTTTTTTGCCAGTTATTTGAGGGATAGGCAGCAATATGTGGAATATGCGGGACACGTGTCAGATCCATATTTCACGAGGTCCGGGGTAAGTCAAGGTAGTAACCTTGGCCCTTTGGGCTTTCTTCTGGTAGTAAATGACCTACCAGAAGTAGTCCTAGACGCTTCTTGTCTGTTGTTTGCCGACGACCTCAAATTGTCCCTCGCGATAAAGAGCAACGATGACTGTGTCAGGCTACAAAGGGACATCGATAGGGTAGTGAGATGGAGCAAAGAAAATCTCTTGCAATTTAATAGCTCGAAGTGTGTGACCATCACTTTTTCTCGCGCACACAATCCTATCTTACAAACCTACTTTATTGACGGGTTGCCTATGGAACGGGTCACAGAAGTCAAGGACTTGGGAGTAGGTTTTAATACCGGTTTGACTTTTCGGGATCACGTCATGCGTAGTTGCAAAAGAGCATATAGAAATTTAGGTTTCATGCTTCGTACGGTCCGAGGTTTCACGAATGTGAGAACTATTGTAGCATTATATAATGCATTGGTAAGGAGCCAGTTAGAATGTAATGCAGTCATCTGGGCTCCGCATGAAGCTAAATATAGTCTCATGCTGGAGAGGGTACAAAATAAATTTATAAGATATTTATATTTGCGGTATTACGGAGTCTATCCCTTTTACCCGTTAATGTATCCAACCCTATTTATTTTAGGTATGGTAGGATACAATGAGCTAAGGGTTAGGAGGGATCTTGCACTCGCCTTATATATATTTAAATTACTCAGAGGGAAGGTGCATAATGCAGTTATTTTAGGCCAGGTGAGTCTATGTGTTCCGGACCGGTACGTGTGGCGACGACGACAGCCACGACTGCTAGTGGAACCGCGTGCTCGGACCAACCTTTTAAAAGAGGCGCCGCTGACGCGTGCACTCCGCACGCTCAACCTCATAGCCAGCGAGACGGACTTATTCTGTTGTTCTCTGAGTGAATTCACAAGGAATGCTTTATTTGTAATTAGTTATAAGTAGCAATTAAGTTAACCTAAGTATATATTAAGGCACATTTACCGCATTGGTTAGCTGTAATGGTAGATGTAAGTTGATAAATAAATAAATAAATAAATAAAACAATACAGCAGCTAAAAAATTTTTAAGTTCGGTAAAATATATCTTATTTGTAGGACATTATTCGACAACATTTTCTGAATTTCCTTGTTATAATATCAAGAAAGAGGCACACAAGAGCTTGTTTATTATTTTATATTTATTTACTTGAAAAAATCAACATACCGGATATATAGGTACTAAACTTTCAATATAAAAGGAATGTTAAGTGGATGGCCATTGATATTAATAACTTATTGAAATCTCATGTTTGCTTCCTGATTTGAGAGATATTTATTTTGTTTTGTTTTCCTTGAGTATGTCTGGCTATTTACTGACGTAGCGATTGTTATATGGACTCTTTCACTGCCATTTTTCATCAATTATATTAGTTAGGGTGGTAACCTTACCAAGGGGTCCAGGGATCCAGTCTTATCGCATTACCCAGTACAAACTGGGTTGTAGAGGTCAGATAGGCAGTCGGTCCATGTAAAATACTGGTATTCATCTGCATCCGGTTAGACTGGAAGCCGCCCCCAACATAGTTGGTAAAAGGCTAGACAGATCATGGTATTATTTAGGGACAAAGTTGGACTATTGATTCCATCAGTTTTTTTTTCTCAAGCTATGTTGCCGCACTGCTGTTGCACTTAAAATAATTGCAATGCCTTTCATTTTGTCAATGTAACGTTCTCGTTTGTTCACTAGGTATCACTAAGAATGATAGATTAGCCAAAACCGCACCTGTTTATGTAAAAATGTCATAATATTCAAGTATAAAACTTTCTATTTTCTACATTTGGCACCGGAGGGCTAATTACAAAACCTAGGTATTGCCGCCATATCAATTAGCCAATAACGTCAAGTATCGAGGTAACCCTGCACGCGCACTAAGAATACCAATGATTAATTTCTTTGAAACTCGGTAGTAAACGTTTTGTTGGACAAGATATAGGAGGAAGCGGGGTTATAACTGCCACATTGAGTAGGCTGTGAATGTAACGTTTTTTATTTACAAGTAAGATACTTTTTTTTTACTTTGTGGTTAAAGAAATTTATTTCTCAATAAGAAATCACAAGGATTTCACTTACTTGAGAACATTTTTGGAACTTTAGGTAATTTTGTTTTTAGGTACGCTTTCTATTGCGTATCTACAAGATCAGTAAAATAATATTTTTTTATGTTAGATAGTAAAAAAAAAATAGCTGCGATAAAACTTTAAGCTCTAAGGATTTCATGAGGAATAGAAGCAGTGTATAGCTCCATCACTTTTTATAATACTGAAGTAACATGAAAATAATACTGTTTTATAAGAGGTGAGTGTAAGCACCAGAAGCCCTAGCACGAATTTAGACGTTTTTCGTAACGTAAAGACGTTCGTTTTAAAATTAAAATCGTCGTTTCACAAATAACAGTTTCATAATTTTAAGAATGTATTCATATCTCTGGATGATACTGATTGTGCTTGTTGCAAAGAATCTAACTAAAACTGTGTAGGATATCTGTATTTTCTATTAAGAAATCGACGTTACGTAAAATATCAAAACTCGAGCTAGGGGCGGGGCCTCAGGTTTTTACTGCGTACGTTAAAATAAGGAATTAAAGCATAGAGCTAGTGAGAGTCGATCTGGTATCTGGGCTAATAGGATTAAGGAATGAAGACTTCGTCGTAATCAAGCCAGAAATAGACATCAGACCTTTTTGGGACGCTCAAGGAATTCAATCATGTCACACTCCACAATTTCCGTGAAAGTATTTAAAATGAAAACAATTTTTTATTTTTCTCGTTTGCATAAATTGCGAAAATTTACGTTTGTGTTTTTTTGCTGAGATTTCACAGAATCTTTCAACATTTTTAGTTCATTTAATATTAAGTATTATTAAAGAATAGCTTTTAACAAAGAATTAATAAATTTTATTCAGTTATGATCATTAAGTATAGACAAACGTGAATAAATCTTTATTCTTTTAACACAAAAACTTCTCTCGTGTCACTTACGCCACACATTTTGCAATTCGACTCGCATAGTGATGTCCCTAAACACGAAGACAGCATTGCACACAGTTCTTATTATATCTATGTGTAAGCGACGCATCACTATTCAGACATAGCCGTCTTTATTCACCACTTTTTAAGGGCCACATTAGCACCATTCAGCCTATAAGAAAAGCTGTTGCAATGTTTTACCACTCAGCCTTATTTAGTTGACTAATTACTAAAGGTAGTGTTGGCTTTTTATGGGATCATTTCAACGCTTTGAAATTAGAATGTGGAAGTAGCAAAAAGGTTTGCGTGTTTAAGTTCCGTATCTATGGTATTTGTTTTTTTTAACTGAATGCAATAGTATGTTGTGTGTACTTTTCTGGTTTGTCCTTATTAGTATGACCTGCAAATTCCGTTTCAAAAGGAATTTTACTATGAGTAGCCTAAAAGTAATTTACTATGGACAATTTATTTAGGTTAAAATGATTCACTGCGTTCTTGTATTACGAAATATCCAGCTTTGTGTAATTTGAAGTACTGTAGTCGATTCTCGCTTGTCAAATTAGTCGATTATTTTTAATAAATCAGGGCTGACGCAAAACAAGTTTCATTCGTAAATTAGGGTCATTACATAATTCTCATATTTGCCTTGAATTTAATCATGACATCTCAAAATCAAGTTTTTTATGTCCAAACACCTGTATTGGACAACGCATACCATGTTAACGAAATTACGTAGTAGAAAGCGATATTACAACGTGATGTAATAGGGCGCGGCCGAGATGAGCCGACCGCGCCCGAATAGGCTTTCCATTTTCAAAATCGAAGGATTTGATTGGCGGTTACGAATGTATGATTTGTTTTTGTTTCTATTGTTTTGTTAATGAAGTGTTGTACAGACGCCAGCAAATCAAGCTACTACAATCTGTCAAATTTCTTTAATAGATTTTCAACATTATCGCTAAAGCGTTAGGTTCAAGTTTGATTGGGAAACTTTGACATTTTCGGGTAGCTGGATGTGCTAGCGTCTGTACATGCAAATTGCTTTGCGATAATAGTTTTTGAAATTGTGAATGAAAACTAATGGCATGTTCTTTATTTTTCAGGTACGTTCCGCTTTCATTACACATTGATGGATCCAGTTAACCCCTGAGGCCTTTTCATACAGAAGAATACACCGACCAAACAAATTCAGAGAAGTTGACTAACTTAATATTCTACTGGTTCGGTACGATCCCCATATCAGTAAATTGTTAGGACCCCTGTGTCTGATTTTGTCAATATTCATTGCAGTAGGCTCGTGTCCTGCGATAAGATGATGATGATGATGCCATCTAGCCGATTTCGGCCACAGCGACTGCATTCAATGGCTTTCTAGGGAGGTTGTCGAGAGCTTTGGTGTGCTGCTCTATCATGTGCTCTCAAGTGGCTAGCATACCAAACTTTGGCCGAAAAACTCCGATATAATGACATTAACAATACGACAAAAACATGTACAAAAAAAGTTAATTCATAAAGAATCTTATAAATCGTTAAATAAACGCCAAGGAAACGACTTTCTATCATCAGCACCATATAATAAAACAAATAATTGCCACATGCGGCCAGTGATTGGCATACGTATGAAATGGCATTTCCTACTGTCACTGACATGAAATCATTTAAAATGGCTGCCGATCTAGATTTGATTTTAATTGACTAATGTAACTAGATTGTCGAATGTCGCGATTTATAATTTAAATTCTTGTATTTTAGGTCATTGCTATTATTATGCGCTGAAACTTTACACGTTGGTATGTCGTTAAAAGTGACAAACTTTTTTGACATTATTTTCCTAAAATTTTTTTCAAGAGTCACAATATTCAAGATCAAATTAGGTAAGATACCAAGTGACGGTTTTTTCAAAAAGTTTACAAATAAAGTAGTTCAATAACCTATGTTGTGTGTTGTGTGTCTATTAAAATGTTATAAAGAGGTAAAGTTTGGATGTAAGAGGTTTAATCTTCGAACATATTCATCCGATTTCAAAATACAGACGAAGCCGCGATCTGAAGCTACTGTTATTATTTATTTATTTAATTACCTACAACGGTTGTGTTTACAACCAATTACAGCAACTAAAATTATAAAAATAAAAGAGACAATTATAACACAAATATTAAAATATACAAAATAACAAAGTAAAGCAAAATTTGAACTGAAAACATAAATAAAAGAAGGTTTAACAACACATAAATTCCTCTCACAGTACTTCTGACATACCAATAAAATCTTCGTCCATCGATCAGCAAACAAATACATATTAATATACAATATTCAAGCAAATGTATTACTTAGGCTAGCGATAATTCTCATAATGATGGCTTTTTAAACTATTACATCAACGAGAGTACTTAGTAAAAGCGTAAAGCCTGAATAAATCATTGACCGATAACCATTGCATCATAAAACGCATTTAAAAAAAAAACAGATTATAAAACAATTAATCGATTCATTTGCCAATCAATTACGTTGGTATTCTAATTAAACATTTAGTCGATTTATTGACAATTATGACTATTTTAATTGTAATTTACTGATCTTCGTTTTTTTACGTTAATTTCTTTATTTTGTGCAGCCTAAAGCCGATTTTCAATTGTAGTATTATTATGAACGAATGAACACTGCGTGCGAAAAATCCATTGAGCAATAGCCATTTTGTAACTGGCTGTTTGTATTGTATTGTCTGTAGGCTGTCGTGTAGACGCTGTTCTAATTTTGAAATAATAATTATTGTTCGAATTATGCTTTTATATTTATTTCGTGGACAAAGTGGCGGATAATGATATAAAAATTAAAGTTTCTTTTGAAATCTGATTATGAATTTCGGAATATTTAGCTTAAGATATTTTTTGCTACGAACAGAAGTAATGTAATTGTAATTTGTATATCAATAGTCTAGTTAATGTTAATAAATCAACTAAGCAGGCTAAAGAATGCAGGACTCATTTCAGTCAGCAGCCATGCTCTGTTTTTACTAAGAATTAATTTACTCTATTACACATAGACAACTTCTTATTTGCTTTACCTACTATCCTAAATTTGAATGGAATTTCACTTACATATCATAAAACGACAAGGTTTATTTGTCTATGTGAATATTAGCTTATTTCAACCCAACTGAAGTTTAAATTTTCTAGAATTTGTTGAAATCGATACAGTAATTACGAAGTCGCTTATACCTATATTCTAAGTCGTTGTTGTTTGATATTAATTATTATTGTATTAATATATCAGTGTATACTGATATCCTTTGGCAATCTCTCGTGAACACCACCTTGTTTTTTTTTAACGGAAATGGGAAATCATCAAAAACTCCTCCCGCTCTGGGTGGAGTGGGAGTGAGTGTCAGAGCATGAACACCACCTCACGAACAGTTCATGTCGCCATTCAGATGTCAATTTTGCCCAATGATCAGCTGCCATTCGACGTACCTACATACATCTAAAGATGGCATCTACTTCGTTTCACTCCCGGCTTTTCTCCAACGTATCAGTAAATCTCGACACCTACCTTCATAACACGATAGTTAAACTCATTTGTCAATGTTCAGCTTTATTTATTATCTATTTGCTTGCCTTCAAACCCTCGTGAAAGCTATGATTAATGCATGCTTTAAAAGTTTCACCGTGAGCTTTGAACGGGGATTAAAACAATAAATGGTTTTGTAAGATGTGGTTCGAAACATAGAAAAACAAAGTTTTTTGTTCATTTCTCGTTGTTCTGTTTGCCCTGGTATCAATTTCATTGATGTCAATAAATTATTTAGAATCTAGAAAGAAACCGGTTATTTTAATAAAATGGAACCAAAATAGTAATAGATTTTAATTGCCACAGGAAATACTGTTAATCAAATAGAAGATTCTATATCAGAAATAATTAATTGATATATTTATGTATCCGCTACATTCCTAAGCAATGTTATGTAATACAAATTAAAATAAAACCGTTGCAAACAACCATCAATTCTATATTTAAATAACATTGACAGCGCATAAACAATGCACCATTCGCTTTTTTTTTTTTGCGGCAAGGACACACTTGTTATTCAGCTTCATATTCGGAAACGATTGTCGAATCGAGACGATAAATCGACTAAATACATGTTTAGTTTGTTAAAATAGTCTCATTTTACATGTAGATGGTCTAAGTTGACCCTGACCAGTGTCCGAATGACTACGTGATGTAATTGACCTTGATTGCTGGTGAATTGGACGATGACAAATTGTAGCATCTGTTTCGAGGTTTTAATCAGCTTAAGTAACGATTAGCACATATTTTTAATCAAGAATCATCATCATTCTCCTGTCCTGATCCCAATTTATATGGGGTCGGCGCAGCTTGTTTTTTTCTTGCATATTTTTTTATTACTCGACAAATCAGTAATCAATCCAACTATTTTTGAATCAGGAATAGGCAAATAAGTTAATAAAAATAAACTTTATTTCGGATAAGCAACTGTAATCACACATAACACAGATACCGTAAGAACAAATATAACATAGATAACTTATATCTATGTTAGTAAACTTATTATCTATTTGGAAACTAGGCTGTTGTTCAAAATGCATCTTCAAACAACATTACCTACCGCTGAGTATAGTTGATCCACAGGCTGCACGTGTAAAACACTTGACAAAAAGCTTTAAAAAGTGTTATTTTGACTGCCCTGCTACAGCGTGCAAACCTGCGAGCCAACATGTTACATCGGACTACCAGCGCCCTACTAGGAAACAACTAATGCGATAACAATTATATGTTATTCAAGGAATCCTGCCATAGCTCTTTGACGTAACTAAACATGGTTATCACCGTTTGACCTGTCCAGCTAGTGTGTAATTCTATGAATGTCTGTCCTTTATGGCGTGCATGGTCTCAATTTCCGTATTTGACATAAAGTAGGTAGGTACCTACGTGCAGTGTCACGCATGCATGACACAGGAACTCCCAGTGAGGCAAAGAAGCTATGAATGGGACGACTGCTACGGGCCATAGTATTTATTTATGGAAATGCAAATTCGTACTCTGTGGAGTTGGCTATGAATATGGAATAGCAGTCCTTTCTAATTTTAGAATCGTTAGGCCTTTACTAGACCAGTTAGTTATGCTTTTTTGGTCTTCTGAAACGATATTTAAGCGGGTAAGTCTTTTTTAGACCATTTCCTTATTTTCCACAACTGCTTACATAAAACTACCTACTTGCCAAAAATGAAAAAACCTACAATTCGTAAGAACTCAACACACTTCGTCAGTTTTTGAACTACAGCAGCAAAGTCAACAATAGGTAGATCAAATCCGATTCATTTATCATATAAGTATTCGGCCACTTGCCAACATAACTTAACAATGTCCACACACCCACAATTTGCGTACTCCGAGTCAACAACACAGACAAGCTCGTATGTAATGAAAGTGAGAGCGAACCGGAACCGGCTGGCATCCACCTGCCAGTCGCGCCTGCGCAGGTGACGTCACCACAACAACTATTACTAGATAGTACTGTTGGCGAAAGAGCTTGGCGGACAGCCAAGAAACAGCTTCCCCACAGATAGGCTTTTGGGCATAAAGGAGAAGGTACGAGAACTTCTTGCTTTGAAGGTTGAGCTTAAACTTAAACTTATTATTATTATATTGCCCCACTTATTCATCACCTGCCATCCTTGATCTAAATTCGTAGTTTTTCATTTATTTCCGTGTCAGGATAATGAATTATGTGAATAACATTTTAAACACCAAGTGAACGATCTCAACAACATATCAACGCAGCACCCTCAGAGCATGTAGCTATTAGAGAGTTAACTGTAGCTACTAAACTAGCTTCGCTGACTGTACTATGAGCTACCGACCGATAGCCGCTCTCGACTATTTTTAGAAGTTAATTGTGTACAATTCAATTATTTGCTCTTTTACTTGTTGTTTCTTTCTTGATCTAGATAGTATTGCAGCGTGACTTAAAAAAGATTTAAGGAAAAGATTTAGTAAATCAATGGTTACATTTATATTATCTTATTATTTTACAAGTTCTGTGTCTTTCATTGATAATAGAAAAGTACTCTTGTTCCCTTCAAGATCTTTCACTTGTGATATTAACTAATTCAGGCTGGTTTCGCTAAGCACTTAGTGCTCACTGACTTCCGCATTGCTTAGGACAAACAGACTATGTCATGAAAGTTACATTGCTGACATTCTTACCTTGAACGATTTTGAAAGATACTAAAAAAAAAATTGTAAATTTCTTATGTATTGGGCCAACCAAAGAAAGGCTTACGCTCAGCAGTGGGTGATATTGGGCTGTGGATGATGAAGAGACTCATCAACATGATCCTTGGCATTCTCGTTCAACCTACTTATAAGAGTATCGTATAGGACTCCGTCGTTTCGTGTTTCGTCTGTGCGAGTCTCATTAAGGTCTATCCAGGATCTTCTTTAGATCGTCCATCCGCTTGGTTGTTGGTCTGCTAACGCCCCTTCTGCCTTTTCTCTCGGCAACCACATTGTTAGGGTTTCCTCCACTTACTACCAGCCATCACCACGTCTACTCAAGCGTTGAAGCTTTACTTTTCGTAAAATTTGGGCACTGCACATCAAACGTTTCCAACGAAGTTTCTCTGTTCTTTCTTTATCGTGTGGTTAGTGCCTAACCTGGTGTCAGAGTTTTATGCCGCCCATGGGCCTCTGACTTGGCTTTACATGCCGTCAAAATTTTTCTCTCAGGCATGCTGGTTTCCTCACGATGTTTCCTTCACCAAGTTCGTCTATTTCAATCTTAGGACTGTTGATCACAGTTCTATCGCAGTGACTCTGCATTTTGTCTATCACCAATGGTTTCTAAACCACACCTTAAATAAAAAAAGAACTTAAACATCCGCCAACAACTCACGAGTGCTATTCTAAGAACCACAGAGTATAAATTAAAAGTACCACAGTGTATCAATGACATAATGCTATAAAAATGTAACAGGAGCCGCGGGGCAAGGCCAGTCGACGTGATACTTACGTGCTAGTTTATGTAATGTTATATGAAGTGACCTACGTCTTATACATGAACCTTGTTAGATATTAATAAGTTAATTTTGGAGATGTTGGTTGAAGAGTTTTTTTTCTTTAGTTTGCCACTGCTGTCGTTTCCTTTTAGCTGTTTTTGCAGCCCATCCGTGATGCGACCAGTTCACACATTAATGCGTGTGCTTTTTATTTTTATTTAACCGACTTACAAAAAGGAGGAGGTTTCATGTTTTTTCTAAAGCTATTCAAGTATACGCTCAAGTATATCTGGGAGTCATCACCTCATGTTGATGAGCTGATGATGGAAGATATAACTCCTTAACGGTTAGGAGTTGGAGGATAATTCTTTAGTCAAATAATGCCTGTGGACCGATTTTCAAAAAAAGATTTGGAAAAATAAAAATTTTTTTTTGCAAAAAATAAAACCGACTTCAAAAACGAAAAAAAAACTGAAAAATAAAAAGTGAAAAATAAAGAAGTCGGTGACAAAAATGCAAATCAAACAAACAAAAGTCACCAAATCAAACATCATCTTCAAACAAAAGCCGTCTCCACCCTCTCTAACCCCACCCCACTCCATTCTTCTGAAGCTAAAGTTATTTTTCACTTTTTTTGTGTTTTTTCCACCTTACAACTATGAAAGGTATTACCCAACCAAATTACAAGTCTTAGAATAAAAATATCCTCAAGGCGGATATTATACAAAGATGTTAGATGACCCATCTCTCAAATAACCGCAAATACCAAACTGCAAGTCTTTAAAAAGTTTCTATATCCAGTCTACCACTTAACAGGTGTCGTCAAAAGGTCACAAACATTTCGCAAAAGTGAGTTAACATCGAGTTGCAACCTCAACACGTTATAGTGTCAAGAGGATTTCGTAAGGGATGCCTTTGCCTTCGAATTTGAATTTTAATTGTTCTATGGTGAAAGAAATTGTGTGTGGTGTGAATGTCGAGTCTCTATGGTATTTAGCGTAATGGGCTTGGGTTTTTGAATTAGGAATTTGAGTTTGGTATTCTAAGGGAGTAGAGTTTTGGCACATAGCCCATTGCTGTTGCGTTCAGGTCTTGACCGCTTGTAACCTTCGCTATGCATGGTATACTTAGGTAATCTAACTGCTGCGCTGTGTGTATGTCTCACTAGCTGGTGTTTTGGAGGTTGTAAACTTGTTGCTGGTTGCAGCATACCACGGCTAATGGATGTCGAAAACATGTCGAGGCAACATCATGCTTCATTACGTTTCCGAGAAGAACTTAACAGTTGGAACAACACAGATCATCATCATTATCTTGATTTTGAATTCATCGCAATTTATTGTGGGTCGATTCAGCTTAGAAGTCTTTTTTTAACACTAAATAGGCTTGCATTTGGCTGCAACTGGCCTGATGTGAAGCGAATATTTTAGCAGCCATCATTAACGAATGTTAAGTACTAATTATCCTAAAGAATCCTTGTGTATTTGTCAATGTTGGAGCCGTAGGCGCGAATTACACAGAAACGGCGTAAGGTGAAGGCGCGGCGCAGGCATGATGTCGCTTCAAAACGTTTTCATACAAAATGTACGTAGGCGACGTGTCGTGAATTACACTCAAGCGGCGCGGCGCAGACACGCCGTTCTTTCGTTTCCTTATAATATGCGCTGCGCCTGAGCCGCACCGCCACCTTACGCCGTTTCTGTGTAATTCACACCTTAGGTAGAAGCGTAGATAAGTGAAACAATAACATTGCTTCTGAAAACTTGACAGTGAATCAGCTAGCAAGAGGCTTAACACGATCATGATTGGTAACATGATCTATCATTGGCTATAACACACAATCTTCTAACAAGACGAACGTTTAACTCAACTAACAGATCTGCGAAATTCTCGTCGTCGCGTGACGACTGCCGCAGTAACTGGAGCGGCTCTGGCGCAACGCCTCACTTGCGCGTGCGCATATCACAAGCACAACCGATGCTAACGCCATTAGTGTACTGTTGAGATATTCAAGTCTTTATGACATTACTGTTGGGATATTTGTAATTATACGATACCTACTAGCGAAGCGATCCTGCTTTGAACGGATGCAGGGGGCTAGCAACATGTCATTAAAACATCAATTTCTGAATAAGTTATAACATAACATCACGCCTGTAATCCCCGAAGGGTTAGGCAGAGATACCCATTAGTGCAGCCACATTTCGCCAGTTATGTTCAAGTCTCTTGTAATAGGGGACGGGCCTATTGCCATCAACCGGGCACAAATCCAGAATCCATGGCTGCTACTGAGAAATTCGTGATACTGAATAACACTTTGCCCCACCTGGGAATCGAACCCAGGACCTCATGCTCAGCAGTCACGCTTGCCACCACTAGACCACCAAAATTAAATAGTAATGTAAAACTTGTGAATACTTAAATGTACTAAACGGTGGTTAACCGGATGAAAATCCATTAGGATGTTTTAAAAAAGGTCACAGCGGTGACACAGGCAGTCTTTAAATTGGTGGTAAAGATAAGATAAGATAATATAAGATATATATTTATTTGATCCAAACATGTGTACACATACAATAATAAAAAGTGCATGCAGGATAACATAAGAAAATTGGTTCAGACACGCAATTCGGATAATTAACGATCTTCACGTCAAGATCGATGTATTGACATGCTATTTGAGTGAATTCGCAAAAGTACTGTTGTTTATTTTATGTTATAGTGTAGATTAGAGTAGGCTAAATGTTGTTGTTTTGTAATTTAAATATTGTGTTTAGTGTATTTAGGGAACTTAGTATAGAACTTAGGATTGTTAGATGTTATTTTAATTACTTACTACTAGTTTTTTTTTGTTTTTATGTTTTGTATAGTTTAATTGTAAATAAGTTTAAATTTAAAGACAGCACTATCGCATTAGGAATACACCTGTAATGATAGTTGTAAGGGAGATTTCAATAAATAAATAAATAAAATGTTTGCCTCACACTAAGTATGGCAAATGTTTAGAATACTACTATTGTTATTTAACAAAAATTACCAAATGGCAAAATAAAAATATTATAAAATTATAATTTAATCTATGTCTGTAAAATTAGCAATGTCAATTATTGTAGAACTGTTCAATAGCTTGCTAATGAACAGTGCTGAGCTATACACATAACCATAAGCAAAGAGTTTTCAAATAGGTTAGGTTAGGTAAGGAGGTCAAATAGGTTTTCTATCTACGGTTTAAAATTAACGAAATACTAAATTAATATGAATTTTTCATTGATAAATTATGTGGTCCATGTATTACGAAATTGATCTAAATATTTAACGTCGCAAAAGGTTTTCGATATATTTCCACCTATACGTAAGTCTTGCTCAACCGGTCGGCAAGTTGAACGAATAAATTCAACTTAATTTGGACACGTGCTTGACTACTTTTTGGGTATAATAAGTGTCCAATTATATTTCGTACTAAGGGGATAATTTGTTTTCCTAAATGTTGCACAGATTGAGTTTACAGGCTCTGACTTTAAAATGGCCAAAAATATGAAAAACTTTGTCATATTTGGAAATAATCTAATTGCCTACACAAATATTTAACAATGTAATCTCATAACTTCATAAGATAATAAATCTACATGCTAAACAGACCGAAAATCAAATTAAGCTTTCAGAAAATGAAGGAAGAAGATTTCGAGGAACATACCGAGTACAATGGTTGCCTTCGTAACTGAAAACACAGAATTTATAGTTTCTAGAGCACTATGGGGCAGTACAATAGCACAATTAGCATAACAGTAGATTATTTTGAGCAAAACTAAACCAGTAATTGCTCAAATCATCATCATCATCTGTTTAGCCTTTTCCCAACTATGTTGGGGTCTACTTCCAGTCTAACCGGATGCAGCTGAATACCAGTATTCTTCATGGAGCGACTGCCTATCTGACCTCCACAACACAGTACTGGGTAATTCGATACTCCTTGGTAAGACTGGTTGTCAAACTTTCGGGCCACTGACTACCTGTAACGACTGTCAAAGATCTACAAAAATGATAGCTGGGACCAACGGCTTAACGTGCTTTCTGAGGCACATAGGAAACTCGGCACGTAATGTGTGGTCTGATGCAGATTTGGATGTTTTGAAGCACGCTACTCTAATAAAATAACATTCCTCACTCTACTGGTCTACTAGTTAAAAATGGACACTAATAATATTTCAATGGGTATTAGAACTTGGAAGCTTTTCCTATTTCAAACTAACATAGTGGCATTTTAGCCATAACCTATGGCCATACACTTTAACCAAGTTATCTTTGCAGACGGGAAAACACAGCACTTAAATATATTTACCAAGTTTGCGCACTTAAAGTGGTCATACTTTACTCGGAATAAGGGCCGCTATCTTTTTTTCAACACAATTTCCAGAGACAATGTCACGAATGTTTACGAACAGTCCCATCCTGTAAATGTTATTCAAGTGCTAGTTATCCTGTACATAGATAGGTATTTGTATTATGTACCTGTATATAGCTAGTCTAGAAGATAGTGACTCATGTATGAATCATCGATAATATTATAATGAAAACACTAAACGCTTATAATATAATATTAAAAGCTCTTTGGACCACACCTTTTGCACAAGTTATTATTGAGAAACTTGCTAGTGGACATTGGAAATAAATACCTAATATGAATCATCAAATATAAATACAAGGCCAAGTGCGAGTCGGACTCGCGCATGAAGGGTTCCGTACCATCTTAGTAGGGAGCCCCCTTTAATTTTAAATTATTCTTATTCTTTTTTGTTATAGCGGCAACAGAAATACACATTCTGTGAAAATTTCAAATGTCTACCTATTACTAATCATGAGATACAGCCCGCTGACAGATAGACGGACGGACCGACGGACAGCGGAGGCTTAGTTATAGGGTCTCGTTGGTTACTGCGGGTACGGAACCCTAAAAAGCTATAAAGTCAAACAAGTTAATGATAAGCTAAATCTATCTTTAATGGCAATAGGAAATCTTAAAATATTTTGTGTTTTTCATGGCATATATGAGACAGGATGTTTCAACGACCAAACATTCCAATAGTCATATTACTTCTCTATAAGGCTAGCTTAATAAGGGTTTAGTTAAAGGATGACTTTAGATTCTAGATCTAATGATGCAATGGTAAGTGAATGTTAGATGTTGGCTCTATGGAGAATGTTGCCCTGCTTGCTATCCGTTCGCCAAATATACCTATTATTTGTGTAGGTACTCAAGCCTTGGGGCCTATAAATATTTCGAAGGTGATATAGGTATAAGTCGTGCACTCGATAGGACTTCCCTTCGACAGAATTCGCGAATATCCACACAAAGTCTCACCCCCTATTTGAAAACCTTTAGGGGATGTTTTTTCTTCCTCACACTTTCGTGATATAAGAAGCAACTCATAACATAACATAAAATCACGCCTGTAATCCCCGAAAGGTTAGGCAGAGTTGTACCTAATAGTACCTACACCTACATTTCGCCAGCTATGTTTAAGTCCCATATAATAGGGGGCAAGCCTATTCCCATAAACCGGACACAAATCTAGCCTCCGGCTCCGTGGCTTGTACTGAAAAATTCCTGATTGAAAAACCCAATAACACCTTGCACGAACCCGGAATCGAAGGCAAGACCGCATGCTCAGCAGTCGTCTTGCGACCACTAGACCAACGAAACAGTTCTAATAATAAGGACCCCCTGAGCAAAATTACATGCTTCTAAATCCAGAGGTTTAGGCTGTAGCAAGGACGTAGGCGTTTGTCAGTGAATTTAAGACTTTAATTAAGTAGACATGATAAGGTTCGTGTATGTAATTAGCCTGTCACACTAATGCATTCTTAACGTGTGTTTAAACTGATGAAGGAAGTCCGTTTTCCGCGTCGACAAAACCTAACTAAGTGCTAGCTCTAAGCAATCTGATAAGAAGACTCCTTTATTATAAAGCCGTTGTTAAATGGAGAACAAAAGACGGAACCTAAGATTACAATTGAAGAATTATGGACCATTAGATCCAACATTCTACTAGGACTATGAATGAAACATCTTAAGTTTGGTAAAGGTATAAATAGAGGAATGGGGACATTTTTAAACTGTCATGGTCAGTAACATTATGATTAACTCTAGAGACGGGATATTTACCATGTTTACTACACGTGGTAAAACACATAAACATGCTTAAACATGGTAAATATCCCGTCTCCAGAGTTAATGATAATGGAGACATAGGATTCCGCAATCGTTTAAAACAACAGTAATATACTTGGTTAGGTAAAAAAAAGTACCTAAACGAGTCTGTCTGTCAGAGAAAATTGGGATAAAAGAGCATAGGCAAAGTGACATTTTATCAGCGACTAGCACTTCGGTCGCGACTTCGTCCGCAAAAATTGTGATAGCTCGGCTAATATGCATGATATAAATATAATTTATAGCTTATAGCACCCACGAATAATGTATGTAGCTTTTCTACCAGTGAATTTTAGAATCGGGTCATTAGTTCCGGAGATTATCCCCTACATACAAACTTACAAACAAATACCACTTTATAATATGCTGTTGGGAGTTTAGAAATACGAGAAACGATTACAAAGCCTTGGCTGTACGAGCAAAATAAATACGACGAAGATGTGTTTCCGAATTCTCATTCCTTGTAAGGAAATGTCACACGCTACACATAAAATCAGCAAACCAAATCCATCTTAAACTCAGCTCACGTAGTACAGGACATGTGGTCACAGTCTCGCAGAGTACTAGCCGTGCCTAATGGCAGTTTCACTACATTTCACTATGGCAACATTGCAGCCTGTACTTCCTGGTGCTGGGGAAAGTGGATGCTCGTTACAGATCATATTTACCTGCTCATGGGACTGGTGGTACGTGTCAATGGTTCGTTTATGTTTTAACTTGAAGTGGGGTTGGCGTAATGAGAGCAGAACTTTAGCAGAATTTGATTGAGCTTTAGCAGAATTGAAGAGCTGTGGATTTGATTATGGAAAACCCTCTTCCTTTGGTAAAGCAAGGGTATGCATGCATTTGTTAGATTATTTCCGTGTTAGGTATCTCAGCTTGTCTATCTGCCTACTCTTCCCCCAACATAGTTGGGGTCGCTAATCTAACCAAGTGTAGCGCAGCTAAATACCAGTATTTTACATGGAGCGACTGCCTATCTGAACCCCACGACCCAGAAACTTATATTTCTTTATTATCGTGTGGTTAGTGCCTAACCTGGTGTCAATTTTTTTAATGCCGCCCATGGGCCTCTGACTTGGCTTTACATGCTGTCGAGAAATATCTCTTAGGCAACCAAGTACTGTACTGTTCAGTAATTCGATATATCTTAGAAAGACTGGTTGTCAGACTTTCAGGCTTCTAAATCCGTAACAATGATCGACGTCAACTCAATTTAAACATCAAAACCACGTGTACTTAACCCAGTACATATTATGTAGATGTCCCTGCCCTTAGACAAACGTGCCCGTTACTCATCCAGTAGTCACAACAAATGACGTAATTGCGCATCTTCTCCGGCTAGAATAAGAGCGTAAAGATTTTATCTTTGGCACGCAAAGAGCAACTACCTCGTTCTCTTTATTATAGAGTAGTCCATAACTTCTATAAGTACACCATAAAGTGACACGGCATGAGTTTACTCGAATATGTTCTTATAACACGTCTCATAAAAACTATTACACAAAATATTTGTTACGTTAACACGTGAAGACTCCTTCCAACGTTTGGCTTGCCACTACTTTATGCATTGATGAATAGTAAAAGTTCGTATTACGCTCAATTCAACCCTCTAACTAGTTAAATCGTCCAGCAAAAGTGAATGATCGCATTTTGGGCATCGTCAGCATCAGGATATAGCAGTTAGCATAGGCCTCTCTCTCTCTGTTGGACACAGGCCTCTCCTACCGCATTCAGCTGCTACCAGCCACTCGGCGAAGAAAATGTATACATAGTTTGCCGATTCGTTGTTTCCAATTCACCGGTTTCTACCTAGTGTTTCAAATTCTCATCAATTTCTGAACTTCCTTTTAACTGACAGAACCCCACAGGTCAGATTAAAGGACCTGGCGCACTACGCGGCCACGACCACGACTTTTGGCCGCAGAAGCTTCGATTAAGAAAAAAGTTTGCTCGCACAACCAGGCCTCCAACCAGTCTTGTTCAAGATCGCGGCCAGTCATGGGACAAGTCGAGGCAGCGTAGTGCGTGAGGTCCCTAAAACTAACTCGATGACCAGATAATAGTCTAACAAATATTCCCACAGCATAATTCACCAGTCTAACAGTTGTTCCTACCGTATCTAGAGCGATGACCGTGACATATTAGCACCAGGAATTCATCGGCGAGAACCGTGAGCCGCTCTCCTACTGAATGGCTTGAATAGTTCACGAGCTATCTCGTTAACTAGGAAACTGAATAGATTTCAAATATTGTGCACGATAAACACGATATAACTGTAATCCTATTTGAAGATACCTGTTACCTACATTCAAAGCAAATAAAGTTCTGATTCTGATTCTGATTGAAGAATCAACAGAGAATATAATTGTTTGGAGAGCCGATACACGATTAGTAGCATAGTTTGGTATTAAGTTGGATAAAGATATCGAGTTATGGAATCGATAAGTTGATCATTGTGTACAGGCCTGAAAGATTTTGTTTTTTTTTTTTATCAATTAGTAACATTAAAGCCTCGTATCCACTAGGCAACATTTGGCGCGCGACACGTGAATCTCAACATGTACGGCAACGCTGCACAACAGCGCGCGACGTTGCCAGCTGGCGCGCAACATGGCGCGCGGCTTGTTGTTTGTTTAAGAGCATAAGTCTGTTTTGTTCATTCGGGTAAAATTCGTAAAAGATCCATCAACCACACGGAGATCACTGAATACATTTTCTTTATTTTGTAGGTATTTTCTAACCCACCAACGTGGTTTCCTTCTTTTTGATTTCGATAAAATTATAACCACTGCCGCTGAAATCAACACAAGTTCCTCTGGCGACATGTTGTCGACGACTGAGAATGTGTGGACAGACAACGTTGTTAAACAAATGTTCCGCGTCAACATTCAACAAGTTGCGAAACATGTTGAGCAACATGTCGCGCGTCAAATGTTGCCTAGTGGATACGAGGCATTAACCTTTGAAACACTGTTTTAAGCTTTCACGGTTTACAACTCAACTTATACTGTCACTTACGGGATTTCCGTGATTGTTCATTATTAAAAATAATCAAATAATCAAATAATGAACAATCACGGAAGATATCCCGTAAGTGACAGTACTTATAAGTTTATTAAACCTTTGGGATTTAAAAATGCATGATTTGCAAGCCTGAATAATTGGCAAGAACTACTTTTTTAATTGAATTTGTATTTTTTTTTATAATTCTAAAATCTCGTACCTACTGTAATTGTTTGGGTAGGTACTTTATCTAACACTTCTCGAGTCTAGTCAAACTTGAACTAGGAAATGCAGAATTAAGTGAAACTTCCATTAATAAGGAAAGCAAGGCGCAGTCCGGAACCTGTACAGCATACAATAATGGAACCGGACGCAGAAAGTAGCTCCACAGTAGACTCTGGCGCAGATAAAGATAATGTTTAACAGTGGCACTGGTAGGTGAAGAATAAAGATGTAACGAAATATATTTTTACTAGGTATTGCCCGCGACCTTTATACGCGTGAAATTATAATTTAAAATACTATTTTTCCTGTTTTCGCAACATTTTTCATTGATGCTCCGCTCCTATTGTTCGTAGCGTAATGTTATATAGCCTATAGCCTTCCTCGATTAATAGGCTATCCAACACTAAAATATTTTTTTAATTCGAGTAGTTCCTGAGATTAGCGCGTTCAACCAAACAAACTCTTCAGCTTTATAATATCTATATCTATACATATAATAAAACAGTAAAAAAACTGTGTCTGTACATTGAAGATATTAAAAAAAAAAAATTGGGTGTGGTTTAGAAACAGTAATAGAGCACGAATCCAAAAAAAAAAATCTGTCTGTTTGTCTGTTTGTCTGTTTGTCTGTTTGTCTGTTTGTCTGTTTGTTTGTACACGCTAATCTTCGGAACTACTGGACGGATTTGAAAGATCTTTTTTTTGTTGTATAGGTATTGAGTCTGGGCAACATATAGGCTATAATTTATCTTGGATACTTGAACACCTGATGCAGAACCGCAATAGACCAGCTAAACTATAAGAGATACAAAAATAGTACCATAGGAAAAATTGTTCCACGTGATGAGTATTTTCTGTTGAGAGAATAAATTTGAAGATCTGGAACACCTGATGTGGAACTCCAAGAGCCCAGCTACACTATAACATATATAGGAATGACGTCTTAGCAAAAATTTTTAAATCTGATGAGCACTCTCTGTTGATTTATAAAAATCGAAAATCTGGAACACCTGTAGTGGAACTCCAAGAGCCCAGCTACACCATAACACATATAGGAATAACATCTTAGCAAAAATTTTTCAATCTGATGAGCACTCTCTGTTGATTTATAAAAATCGAAGATCTGGAACACCTGTTGTGGAACTCCAAGAGCCCAGCTACACCATAACACATATAGGAATGACGTCTTAGCAAAAATTGTTCAATCTGATGAGCACTCTCTGTTGATTTATAAAAATCGAAGATCTGGAACACCTGTTGTGGAACTCCAAGAGACCAGCTACACCATAACACATATAGGAATGACGTCTTAGCAAAAATTGTTCAATCTGATGAGCACTCTCTGTTGATTTATAAAAATCAAAGATCTGGAACACCTGTTGTGGAACTCCAAGAGCCCAGCTACACCATAACACATATAGGAATGACGTCTTAGCAAAAGTTGTTCGGTCTGCTGGGCATTTCCTGTTGACTTATAAAAATCGAAGATCAGAAACATCTGATGTGGAAATCAAAGCTAACACTAATTTAACTGTATAATTATAAAATAACATAAGCTGGGAGTACCTCCACGCGGTGAAGGCGGTCATTGAAAATTTGACTCTACTGGACAAAACTCCCATTTATTTTTTTATTTTATCGAATAAATATGCCTTCGGGCTTGTGTTATTTGAGTGTTTAATTTCCTTTTCCACTTATCTTCGTGACACGGTAGCCTACCCGGTGACGCAGGGGAACAGTCACTTAGATTTTAATTGATCAGGTATCTTCACTATAAAACTATAACCATGCCTAGAAAGAGGTCAAATCTTTCCCAATGTTTCAAAGGAGCTAAAAGATTGAGAATCATAAGATCCCAAGAATCTACCGAAGAACGTCAGGAGAGACTTGATGCTGTTCGGAACATCAGGCTGCAACTCACTGCGTGGAAACCTCTTCGGATCGCGAAGCACGCCTGCGTTCTCAGGGTATTTACGCATCTACTGTGAAGAATATGATGCACGACTGACCGCTGATCGTGAACGTCATGCATTGTCTCGCGAGTCGGAGACGTTCACGGAAAGAAAATTACGCTTGAGTTCCAAGCGTATCTACGCGTCGACTTCTAGGTCTCTAGAGACAAATGGGGAACGTGATGCGCGACTGACCGCTGATCGTGAGCGTCACGCATTGTCTCGCGAGTCGGAGACGTTCACGGATAGAGAATTGCTCTTGAGTTCCAAGCGTATCTACGCATCGACTTCTGACTTACAAAAATGAAAGATATGGAACGTCTCGAATCGTCTCGCGCATCCCGTTGTTTTCCCGTCCCCGGGCTCTTAGAATTCGACATCAGACGTTTCAGATCTTCGATTTTGACGACCCCGTTATCGCTGGCATAAGCAACAGGATCCGCGTACGAAGTCGCGGGCAGAAGCTAGTTAATAATATAAGTATAAGTATAGATTTGGGAAAAAAATTAGCAGGCAAGAATGTGTTGCACTAAGAACACTATTGTTTTATACAAGAGCTTTAAAGTTTTTGCTAAAACACTATCTTGTCATGCAAAACTTATCTTAATTTATTAGTAATCTACCAGGTTGACGGCGCGGTTGGCGCAGTGGCTGAGCGATTGACTGCTGCGCTGCATGTCGCGTGTTCGATTCCCACACGGAACAAATATTTGTATGGCCTTCAGGTAGTTGTTCCGGGTCTGGTTATTTGTGTTATAAACGCACCCACGACACAGGAGAAATTCCTAGTGTGGGGCAACGTTTAAAAAAAAGCTGACAAAACGGACGAAATGTCACCCGCGTGAGTAAGGCTGTACTAACATTATTCAATCCAATACGTAGATCAAATTGGATAGTTGTTAGAAAAGACTCTGTAGTTGGTAAAACCCTGCCGTTAGATCTAACGCCAGATTCTCCTCCGCCCAAAAGATCTTGGCGACAGATTGTACTCACGTAATCTTAACAAAAATTGTAGTAATACTCGTAGTTAGATAGTAACTAAGATAAACTATCAAAACGAGAGCGTGTGAAGAAAACAACAAAAGAAAACAAAATTATATCAATATGAGGATCAGTAACTCATCTAAGTATTATTATAAAATACTATTCATAACGTCACGTGATCCCCGAAGGGATAAGCAGAGGTGTACCTAATAGTACACCCCCATTTCGTCCCATGTCCCATCTAATAGAGGGCGAGCCTATTGCCATCAATAGGGCACAAGTTCAGACTCCCTGCTGCTACTGAAACATTCCTAAAGGCAAATGGAAAACCAAAACATTTTGCCCGAACTGGGAATTGAACCTAGAAACTCATGCTCACAAGTACCTTATTAGTATATTATGTAGATATTCATATTTCTTTATCACGGAATATTTGTCATGTTCAATTCAATTCCTTTATTTCAATCGCCAATTGGATCATATAATAGCATAAGGTACATTAATTAAAAATAATTAGAAAAATAAATAAAAATAAGACAAAACACAATACACACTTTGATTATTATTTCACTTTCAACGTAGGTGCATCGAATTGTATAAATTAGTTTTTTTTTTCTTTTGTGGTTCCAATCATCGTTGCTGGTGGTATTCTTTTGTCTCTGCCCACCCCCATAGGAAAAAGTTTATATATGAATGCGTGTTCGTTTGCTTTCAATCATAAAATAATTACACATCTGTCAAACAGCGAGCCAAACAAAACTATAACAACAAATGATTGTGTTGAAAACAAAAAGTATCAACCAGTCGTGCGTATTGAAAGTGAAATGACTGCTTTCGTCCGAAGAATGCTGGCTCGCACAGGAATCGATCCCGCGGCCGTTGCGTAACCGACGTGTGTTGAATTCTTGCCTTAGGGTCCGGTGGACTGAGATGAACTTAACGTGTTTGTGAGCCTAGAATATTAGAAACAGAAAGGTTTGTAGCGGCACTACAAAAAGTACTACAGCAAGGTGCAAAAAGTACTACAGCGCCATCTATGTCACAAATGAAGAACTAATATTAAAGATTTTAAATCGCGCAGGTAAAGTTATTCGCGATTTAAGAGTGTGTAGAAAAACCCGACAGCAACTGTCGGGCTGTAGCCCACGTGAGCCCACCACACATAACACGAGTCTCGTCGGAAAATCCTCCATTTTCTATGAGGGATGAAGAACTTTACACCCTGTTTTTCACACCGCTATAGGTTTCTTCTTGAAAAATTGTATCATTCTAATATAAAGGGTGTAAATAGACCCTTAACGAAGCCGAAAGGCACTTGTTCTCCCCGTCATTGCGATCACTTTTTTGTTCTAGACCACACCTGGGAACCTTCTGGTTACGGAGATATTGGGGTTCAAAGTTCCCATTTTTTACAAGTTTTTTTTAAATACCTGTTTTTAATGTAAGATTTTTACTTTAATCAACTCCACGACTCCCATACTATTCAATTCATCCATCAGCACAATGTTTTGAGTGCGTTACATTGAGTTTTACCGTAAAACGTGATTTTTCACCCCAAAAAAAAAGTCGTTTCCCAGCAATAATTTTTGCGTAAAGTTACTTAGTTTGATGTACAGAATGCTTGGTTGACGGCCTAGTGAGGGGTCTGTTTACACCCTGTATTTAAGCATTGTATTTTTCAAAAAGAAAATCTTGCCAGAGTTATCTAAGCCCCAATGAGTCCTCGTGATGGGGTGCGGCCCATTCCTTCTCACGTACATGTAGGACATTAGCGGTCTCCTGGACTCAAACACAAATCTTAATATGTTTGCGGATGAATGGAAGGCGATACTGTCAGAATGTCAGAATTTTTGTGAGAACAATGCATTTGTCAGTGTTGAATAAATTATATGTTTTAAAAATAGTATAATTGGATTCGGCCGTTCTATTTAAATAAATAAATAACAGGCCTTTTTTTCAGAATTTAGAATGTTATAGACTTATTACATTAGCTACCTGAGCAAATGATAATAACGTATTTTATTTATTGCATAAAATATAAAATTGTAGGAAAAATTAAAGATGATGTACCAGAATTAGGCAATTTTTAACTAGGCTCGATAACTAGTTGTACTGTACGGAACCCGGTTTGCGCAAGTAGGTATACACCTATGTACTTCTTAGCTTCTTACTTAGTCTAGTCAGGTTTTTTCTAATCAGTAACTATTCCTTAGATTTAATTCCTAATACATTTACATACACTTTTGATCACTCGTGTCACAATCTGAAAGGAGTTATGTATTACATAAACCTCGTTGATGGAGTGGTCGCAATCGCAACTGCTGAGTATGTCTTGGGTTCGATTCCTAAGTCGGGCAAATTGTTGTTGGGTTTTTACATCTGGATTTTCTCAGTAGCAGCCACGGCGCATGGATTTGTGCCCAGTTGATGGCAATAGGCGCGCTCCCTATTATATGAAACTCAATTGCTCAATTATGGGTGTACTATTGGGTACAGCTCTGTTTAACCCTTGGGATTACGGGCGTGATGTTATGTCACAGTGTAAACACAAAACTGAATATAAAGACACATTATTCGCTTACAAATGTTGCTATAGCATTATTTGAAATGTTCGTAACAGACATTTCAAATTAACTGGCAACCCTTTTGAACTAAAATTTATACTATTCATGCCGCCGTGTAGTGTTGCCAAAGTTAAAATGGGAAAAATATCATAATACCCACGATGTTCCCACGGAACAATAGTTTGTGCCAACAATATGATATAATTTTACTTTCACATATAAATAATGTATTTCTATGGGAAGTTCGCGTTGACAGTAGAATAGTGGGGTGTTACTTGGGTTTGGTTATTTTTTGGTTTTAATAAAAGTAAGTATTGTAAAACTATTGTGCGAAGTTTTTAACTATTTGTTACATACAATGGACGGTTTGCTATTACTGTATCTTACTACGCTGTGTTGTTTTTACCTGGGTACCTACCAACCGTTATTAAGTAAGTTAACATATTACAAGTTACACAAAAACATAAAAAGTCAAAAATATTTGTACCAAAACGTGCGAGTGCAACTTTCTTTTGACATAAAGATAACAACGACTACCAAAGCCTTGCTTTAGCCTAAAAACAGAGAATCCTGTTACGGAATTTTTGACCTTCAACAAGGAGAATTACATCATTCAGATCATCAAGATTCTTCTTGACTAGGCGGTAAGGCGGTTACCCTGTCACTACAATTACACAATTAATATGACCTTTATTAAAAATAATACCTGAAGAGAGAATGAGGACGATATCAGATGCGAGTATTAGTAGAATAATAACCTATCACGAACTTATATCACACTAGCTTTTGCCTGCAGCTTCGCTCGCGTTAATTTAGAATTTGACAATAAATTCGGGTAAATTCAATCATGATTTGAAAGACACGTGGCGCCATCTATTATCATAAGAACGTTATTGTAGTTTTCCTAGGGAACAGTACTTTTTTTCGGGATGAAAGGTAGCCTATGTCCGTTTCTGTACACCTGTCAATGTATGTGCAAAATTTCAGGATGATCGGTTCAGTGGTTTAGGCGTGAAAAGGTAACAAACAAACAAACTTACTTTCGCATTTATAATATTAGTAAGGATTATTATGACAAGCTGTTAGGAAATTATCAGTCAGGTCTTGTTTTCACGAACCCATATTTTTCCGTACTCGTAGAAAACGGTAAGGTTTGATCTAAGTTCGACTGTCATCTACATTCTTTTTAAAATACTTAAATGGCTACTTCCGAGATATTCCTGATGGGAAAACCCAACAACCATCTTTCTAACCTGAGAAATCAACCCCAGGAAACCGCGCCTTTTTTGGGATCACGAAATTAATGACTAATGTTGGGAAACAAGCTTAACCTATGGCAAGTGGTTGCCGTCACTTGTAGTAATTTATCTGACTAGAAACTGCTTAAAATGACACGTTAATTCAACCAAATCACCGATTTAAGTAAATTAACACCAACAAATTTCCCACAGCACTATAATATGACTCTAGGCGTGTCCCCCTGCATCCCTGCTTGCCTCAGAGGAAGTCGGCGTGATAGCCACAATAATCAATGAGTGGCCACTGCAGGCCATTACAGGCCACTACTCAATGTGGGGCAACTTCCCGTGTAACAGATGAGGCAACTGTATGCAGCTTGGTAATGCGACTGGCTAGCTCTGGGATACTAATTGAATCTTATTAATGGTTGCATGTGATTGCAAATAATTATTTAGGTTGGTGAAAAGTATGTGTGGACTGTAAATTCGTACATAGAATTTGATTGTCACTCTGTTATGGTAAGAATTTAAAAGTTATGGAAATATTTACAATTTTGAGTGGATTTTAATTTGGAAAGATGGTGAATAAGATAAACCCAGAAGGAGTGAGATAAAATTATATTTACAAGCATTTAGAATCATCGTTTGAAAAACGAGAGGGATTCGTCGATTAATGTCAGATTCTAGAAATGCTAGACGAGTTTATAACGCCAGACGAGTTTATAACGCCCGACGAGTTTATAACGCCCGATTCTATGAATGCCAGATTCTACAAATGCCAGATTCTACAAATGTCAGATTCTATAAACGCCAGATTCTAATAATGCCGGATTCTATAAATACCAGATTCTATTAATGTCAGATTTTTTTATATAATTGTAAAATAATAATTTTCTAAACTGCTTATATAAAAATTTGACTGCGACACTTTTCAGTATCATTTGTTTTCCTCTATTGACTAGTGAGGGTAACCAATAAGCAACTGATACGAATCCACTGACGTTGAACTTGATCCGTCATCCTACTAATCCAACTATCCTACTTTTAATATTATAAATGCGAAAGTTTGTGAGGACTTATGAATGTTTGTTACTCTTTCCCTCAAAAACTACTGAACGGATTTAGTTCAAAATTTAGCAAACAGATAGTTTATAACCTGGACACATAAAATATATTTTATCCCGGTTGTATGATCTCGTGGGACAATTATCGAACACCACGCGGGAGAAGCCGCGGGCATAACCTAAATCCAATCCTAGATCATTTATCTCAGCCAACTCTTTCGATACGCAATCAAACCTAACACCATCCATCTCCAATAATCTTCCATTTACCGTACATATACTAACACACCAGTTAACAACATTACACCACGCCAATCATTCGACTCCACACTTCCTTGTTCTTCTATGCAAAGCGCTTTTTAAACGCTTGCGAACGTTATGCAAGCGAACATAGAACAGCAATAACAATAGAGTATGCAATTTATTATGTAAACTGTGGCTTCTATATAAGTTGGGTAAAACTTGTAGATCAGTTGTGGGATTTGCAGATTTTACACTGACTTTGGGTTCTTGTTCAGCATTATACTAGAATAGGTTTTAAAATGCTAAGGGTAACAAACATAAACTCAAACTCAAACCATTTATTTCAAATAGACCCGTGACTTCTGCATAGTCAAAAATAAGCTATCTACAGTCCAGCCATAGGCATAATAACTGTGAATGGATTGTAGTTGCCCATTAGAAAATAGTAGATCTCATGGAGAAGAATGGGCAAGTAACTCCATGGTTTCAAATCAAGTTACAAACCATATTTAAAAAAATCGATCAAAAAGGACCTCTACCGAACTGGTGATGATGATGATGCCATCTAGCCGAATTCGGTCACAGTGACTACATTCGATGGCTTTCTTGGGTGGTTGTCGAGACCCATGTGCTCTCAAGTGGCTAGCATATCAAACTTTGGCCGAAAAACTCCGAACTGGTAGAAAGTACTTGCAAGTAGTTACCATGAGCGACTATTAATTTGCTAAAATCCTATTAAAAACAATTGAAAGATATAGATAATTGACTAGACAAGTGCTAGTGCTATGTGTAGTTTACAAATCGTTTCGTATTTTAACAACGATTTTGAACACAAACACGTAGACACAATAACGTTTTTACCGTAGTCACTTTGTGTTGGCTTTCAGAACTGCGTTCTTCTACTAACTCCTACAGTTCACAAAGAGCTCTTTTATTCATAGTTCAATCACTATGGGAGCTATTTATGCTCAATTAGTAATTAAAAACAGCAAAAATCCACTCTGTATGAACCCCGCGAACAAAGATATGTTGATATGCTTCTAACAAAGCTATCATATCACAATCATATTACCCCACAGCCTTATCAGACGATGTTCAGCGAGTATGTAAACAGTAATTACATTATCTAACTCAAGTTAACTCAGTGGTGCCCGTCGTTGCACCACAGTAGCGGTTACCCAACGGTGACGCCTCGTGCACGACCTCAGCCGATGCCACCGGCGAAGCGCGCTTGAATCACTTGTTTTATTCGCGTGATTACCGATACAGACTCACGTAGGTGACTCTTGGCATCATAGAGGGTATTTAGCCAGTCGCAATCCACTTCTGGATATGGACCTCTCCCACGCTGCGTCTCAACACACGTTTTTGGTTATTGGTAGAACAAATACAGATGACATGGCTCAAAAAGCAACTCAAATGGCGCGGGGTCGCAGCAGGCCACGAAGGAGATGGTGGGTCGCGAGAAACGGAAAGAATGGGAGGCCTTTGCCCAGTAGTGGGACAAGGCAGGTTAGGAAAAAATTTTTAACAAATAAATGTATTTTTTTATTCTGCGCCATCCGCATCCAGTGAGACCCAGAAAGCTATTTAAAGTCACCGGACCATCTAGCATGCTCAAAGAAATTTTTTTTTCATTTATTTCTGGCCAGTGTTAGTCACAACACGCGTGTAAGTCGTGGCCAAGCAGTAACTGTCGAGTAACCGCTAGCTATACGTGTGGTTAATCGGTTAACTATGGTTAACATTGGAATTTTGAGTTATTGAGTTCATGGTGCTGTAATGAATAATGGATGGAGAATTCTGTTTGTTTGTAGTATGACTGTCTTGTGTGCTTGTAGGGCTATATTTCAAGAAGTTTTGAGTCATGACTTATCGAGTTACATTATGTAATGATCGGGGTCACAATTTAACATTGACATCGCCTTTATATTGTAATAAGGGCGATTTCAGTGGTGGTGTTACCACTTTTTTTTTTTTTTTAAGGATCGGAAATCATCAAATAATTCCTCCCGTTCTGGGTGGAGTGGGAGGGAGTGTCAGACTTTTACTGACTAAAACCCATCCATGTTCCATCTTTGCCCTTTTTTGTTCCAGGGCCGCGGTATCTGTTTCGAACAGTCCCGTAGCGAGGTGTTACCACTTATTTGCGGTTGGCTATACAAGATATTTTGCTAAGGAGGCCAGACTGCTGTACAGGCTCACTCAAATGACCATTAAAATAGAGTAGTTTAAGTGAATCTACGGTGTGATTGTGTTTTGAAATAAGTGTTGGGTTTTGTCATTTTGTATTATAGGGGCGACATCTTCAAATTGAACAAGCCCCTTTAAATAAAGAGAGAAAAAAAAGATCTTTTGCTGCAAGTCTGATAAAATATCGTTTCACTGTTTTTTACTCTTTTTTTAAGCGACATAAGTTACACAGAACACTCTGAACGTACAGTTTGTCACAGTATGGCAATATTGTAGTTCAAAGATCAAAGTTATATCATAATGTTACAGGCTTCTAACGCAATATATTACGTATTGTTTATCTATATCTTTATAAGATGGTTTTTCCTTATGATAGAAGCTCAATAAAATACATCCTATGTGTATAATCTATAGTTTAGATCATGAGAATAATCTTATACTAAGTAGATAGGCTAGGTGATATAACTTATGTATGATTAATCGAGGAAATACTTTTCTTCTAATAGTAATTCTGTCAAATCTTATGATAATAGATTATCGAAAGACACGTTGTAAGGGTCATCAAAGCGCAATCTAAGGTTTTCAATTTTTTAAACAAGATTATGATTCACAATGTACCCATAAAAAAACCTAAATTCAATAACAGTTTGCGCAAGGTAATAAAAACGCTTGATCGCCAAACTGTGAGACAGAGGCTTAATTCAAAATTCCTAAATAAGTAATACGGGGCAAGGCTATTGCTATCAAATTGAGACTCCAGAATGTTAAAAAAAAACCTGATAGAAAAACTCAATATCAATTTGCCCGACCTGGCTGCCGAACCTCATGCTCAAAAGTGCTTGTGACCACTATACCAACATTGCCAATGCACTAACACAGGAAAACACACAGACGCCCCATATTCCCAAACAATAAAAACAATTGAATATTCATAGCTCGTTACAGTACTGTTATCTAACGGTTGCGCCTGGTTGGTCAGCAACCTCACCCACCTTCAGTCGCTGATAACGGTTACATCAACCTATATAACTTAATTGGAGTGTTTGCGTGGTGAATAGTAAGGAGGACGTGTGTGGTTAATGGTTTTTTTTTTGGTTAACGATCGGCGAGGATGGAATATGTAATTAAGGGCCACCTCAAGTGTCTGAGAACTGTGTTTTTGAAGGCATTCTTGAAGCAACGTAGGGACGCACCTATTGAGGCTTTGTCACATTGCAAGTAGTACTTTGCTTTGTGTGGTCCTTAAGGCGCGAATTACATAGAAATGGCGTAAGGTGAAGGCGCGGCGAAGGCATGATGCCGCTTCAAAACGTTTTCATACAAAATGTACGTAGGCGACGTGTCGTGAATTACATTTAAGCGGCGCGGTGCAGGCAAGCCGTTCTTTCGTTTCCTTATAAATTCCACGCCTGCGCTGCGCCTGCGACGCACCGTCACCCTACGCCATTTCTGTGTAATTCGTGCCTAAGGCAGGGTTTAGCCCTGGAACACCCTCCCCTCCTCCTCTAAAGTTTGAGCGTAGGGAAACCATTCCTCAAATGAAGACCAAAAAGAAAAGGATAATCTCATTGAGAAAAGCTCCTAAATGTGGGTGTACTTTTAGGTACACCTCTGCCTAGCCCTTCGGGGATTACAGGCGTGATGTTAAGTTATCTTATGTTAAAAGGGCCTAAATTTGGTCCCAGTTCTGTTAACTACCCAATAGCTAACCTTGACCAAATAAATGCATTTTCTCGATTTCATAAAATTTTATGATTACGTCTTAACAAGCGTCAATTAAGTAATTAAATTAAATAATAATAGTTATTACATTGTGAGCTAAAATTAACCGTCATACGAAATATCTACCAGTATTCAGCACATTTCAGAATGGTTATATAACTAAACAGTTTCGCACTTATGACAAAACTGCAACAAATTCTTTGTTACAATTAGGCGCAGTTTCAATTGACCCCATTTTTAGTGCATTGTGTTTACACTATGTGACACTACTGACCTTTATGAACTTGTTTCCTTGTATTTCAGTCATCATAATATGACAAGCTCTTGAAACACTATTAAATTTTTTGGATTCTATATATTCAGATTTAGATTTTTTTAATTCAATTTAATGTACAGGGTGTTTGGAAAATGGATCGACGCAATTTTCTTAGAGATTGGAGAAATCATATCAAAGTTCTTATAAAACTTGTGTCAACATGGAATTACGTTTTTCTTTTTTTTTGGATTGGAAATCTTCAAATGACCTCCCCCCCCTGCTCTGGGCGGAGTGGAAGGGAGTGTCAGAAGAAGATCGCACTTCAGTTTCAAAGAAATAAGTCTTAGAAAAACTCCATAAAGCTAGTTAAGTCTCTATAAATAGGCCCATCTACAAAGTAAATATGCTTGTGTAATTAGATTAGACAAGTATCTAATCTAATTTGTATGAACTAACCGCGGCTTTTGCCTTTTCCATAGAAACTCATAATTAACATAAACTTTAGGACATATCCTTAACAACTGGTAAGAACTGACTCGTAGTGAATTTAAAGATGGCGGAAAGGAATATTTGTAATTAATTAATGAAGAAACGAGAAACTGGTTAAACCGTCGCGAAGAGACTCTTGATTGTGTAGTCCACCTTGAATATAATGTAGCAAGCTTTTTCATTTCTTTTAGTCATATTATCGGCTTGTGAGCGTCCTTTAATAAATATGTATGCATTCTAAAAACCGTTTAGTCGACATTTGACAGATTCTACTTTTGACATCATAGTCTACTTATGACAGATTCTTCATATGACAGATTCTATATTTGACAGATTCTATATTTGATAGATTCTACTTTTGACAGATTCTATCGAAATGGAAAGAGTGTATGGACGCCTTTCCCAGGGAGTGGGACAGTGTGAGCTAGGAAACAAAAGACCACTACAAGAAAATACTCAAACGAGATCCTCAGTTCGGGCAGAGTTTTCCATCAGTAATTATTCAGCAGCACCATGGAGTTTGGATTTGTGCTGATGGCAATAGCTTCGTCACCAAATTCAACTTGCAAAATGTGGGTGTACAATAAGAACACCTCTGCCTAACCCTTTGGCGAAAATCCGTGATATTATGTTATGTTATGTGTATGTTGTTACCAAGAAGAAAACAAAATGCTATTAAAATAAATAATCGCCCGCAAAAACATCACCTTCACTTTTCAACCGCAGCCGCAGCACAAATAACTCTTCATGCAAAAGACATCAACGCGCGACCGCCGCATGCGCATCTTTTTAGTCCATTTCAAAAGTAACATTGTATCGCAAACAAAGCACAATGAAGGTTTTCTTGCTTCTCTTCTTGCTTTATTGTATTGCAAGGAAGTATGTATTGTATTGTATCGTGTGGTCGAGTTCATGCACGCAGTTCAAGTTCTTGAAATTATTGCCTGCGCAGTGTCTGGTTTTTGTGGTCTTTCGTTGGTAAATGATTGACTAAGACCACGTTGTGTTAGTGTTGTCATTGATTTTTCTTTCTGATTGAAATTAAGTTTTCTTATATTCTCAAGTAGTGATATTAGCATTAGTATTAGTTAGTATGAGTGATTATCCGTATATTTGTTGTAGGATGTATAAGTCTTTTTCCATTGGATATAGGCTTTTTTCGCATGCAAACGACGATTTTAAGTTATGACGACGACGATCTTATGTTTAATTATCTATGATTTTGTTTTAATGTTTTTTTTTTCTTTTCTTTACAGGAAGTCACAACATGGCTCTCATTACTGTTAGCAGTTATAGCATTGGGATCAACAGGTAAATACTATTTTTTTAATTAAATTAATATGTTGGTTAGCTGTTTGCGAATGGCGGGCATTTTAGGGGACTGTCTGATGTAATGCTGACGTGTCTGTAATTTTCAACTTTAATAGTTGTTTTTTGTTTTGATTTTGTGATTCAGCAACAATTTTCGAGTTACAAGGAACGACTATGAACCGATGACCAACGATGTATTCAAATAAATTCCGTCTAATGATATAATTTGTATGTATGTTACTCCCACCACATTCCCTTATAAAGCTGATAGGTAGAGAGCTCTTCATTTCTTAGTAAGAAAATAAGAACAAAACTTAATATCCTTTTATGTAACATCTTTATTTACACATCTTTATTGACAAAAATGGAGTACCTACCTATGATAACGAAACTTAAGGTGTTTGGAGGTCAAAACAAGGTTTATTTAAAGTAGTATAATCGTGCAATATTGTCGTCAAAACGGTCCAAATAAGTAAAGCTAAATGTACTGGCATAAGTAAGCATGATATTTAGAAACAATCATTTTGTATGCTTACAGGTCTAGAAGTAGTAAAACATGCACAAAATTATTGTTATTAGCTAGCAATAAATCCTCTTTTTAAAGTCTTTAATCATTTATAATCCCACAACCGTACATCCTTTTAAAAGTTTCTTCACTAAACCTTCTCAGAAAAACCTAAGGAACAACCTTCTACCCTAAAAAGAACTGTATTCTTGACTTGCTAAAGTCGATAGTCCAACAGAACGATAGTATTTTTTAATGTCATACATCCTTATAAAAGTTTCTATAGTGGCAAAGCTCTTGAGAAACGCAAGGATCAACCTTCAACCCCTAAAAGAACTTTAAGTCAGGCAAGCTAAGGTTCATAGTCTAACGGTAGATGTTTCTAATAAAACAGATAGTATTTTACAATGTCATACAATCGTGATTGGCTGTAAGTGAATCCTGAACAATGGATCATTAGTCCCACGTACTCCCGCGCACTGTGCACTGCGCCGGCGCAGAGAGTGACGACCTAAAACTTACTTGATGTATAACTTATGAGTACATGAATCATGTATATGTATAGTGTTTTTTTAATACGGAAGAATATAATATATAGAAGCCGTGTTGTTTTTTCAATCTTTAACAAAATTTTCGCTAGTAGTCGCATTCGCGACTGCTGAACATGACGTCCCGGATGCGATTCCTAGGTCGGGCATAGTGTTATTGGGTTATTCCATCAGAAATTTCTCAGTAGCAGCCACGGAGTCTGGATTTGCGCCCGGTTCTCGGCAATAGGCTCGCCCCCTATTACATCAGACTTAAACATAACTGGCGAAATGTGGGTGTACTATAAGGTACACCTCTGCCTAACCCTTCGGGGATTACAGGCGTGGTGTTATGTTATGTAAGCATTCGTATGAAATTCTGTATAAGCCATTAACTTTACATGAACCACAATTCTTCCTTTTGTATGTCCTGGGCTCGGGTAATAAAACATGGCGCACCCAGCAGCTGTATTATGTTGTGTCTGCATTTATCCTCCCATCCATAAATTCCTGGTACTTGCAGTTGTAATTTCTTTGTGGCTGGCCACTGACCTTCAAAACCATTTTTTCTTTTTATCAGAAAGACATAAAAACCGGCAAAATGCGTGTCGTTGATCGGCGAAGAGTTCCGTAGTAGGGATGAATACCCGTTGTTTCCAATTTTCATAATATAGTGCAAATAGTCATAGTAAATTGTGTTGACTCATGAGAGGACAACTAAAAGAGAAGTATGGAGGAAGAAAAAACACTGCAGCGACTGCAAAAAATATTGTGTTAGGGAAAGTATGTAATGATGAGTCTCTTAATAAAATGACATTTGGTCAAACGGACAGGCGTATATGACAACGTTGTAAGCGTTACATTTTTGCCATTGGCTACGGAACCCTAAAAAGTTAAAGCTACTACTCCCAACATCTTCCGCCAGCGGGTGCCAATGAATGATGACCTTTTATACATGTTTACAGACATACCAACATGTTTTCGTACCAAGCCTACAGGTTTTATGACATTGGTTCTGAATTATTGAGGTATGTGTACTGGCTGTAAACTCTTCTTCTCTGATTTATTCTTCTGAAGGTTTTATGGTTACCGTCTGTTCACCGAAAAAGGTTTAAGCATATATTTTAATAGTAGGTATTATTTGATTTTGCCAATAGTTTTTCATATTTTCTTATTTAGTACCATCAAAATCAAAGCTTTCGGTACATTTTTAAGGTTCGGTACCCGAGGGGCTACCAACGGAACCCTATTACTAAAAATCCGTTGTCCGTCCGTCCGTCTGTATCTCATGACCTGTGATAGGTAGACAGTTGAAATGAGTTTCACATAATGTGTATTTCTGTTGCCGCTATAAAAAAAAATAAAGGTGGTCCCCTACTACGATGGTACGGAACCCTTCATGCGCGAGTCTGACTCTCATTTGACTGTTTTTTTTAAATTATTTTCTGATTTAGTTCTGTCAAAATCATAGCATTTGGTAATAATTTTTTACAAGCCCGTATTACGCCACTGCATACTGCCAAAGAGTCTCTCTTCCCTCCTACCCTCGACAACATTACAATTTAAATATTGATACCATAAACATGCAAAATAGGAAATAGAAACTATTTTAAAACATGTACCTAAGTCACATGGCAATAGATTTACCACTGCGTATGCATACAGCAGCCAGTTGTATATAAATAGATACATAGGTCAGTGCATACATAATCTTGGAGGCTTTACTCATTGTTCAAGAATTCCCATTGTGAGTCACAAGATGAATCGGTTTTGAACATATCTTTGTGCTTTTAAATAAAGCTTCCAGTTGCAAGGTCTAGTATACTGACTAGACTTTTATTCAGGTAATTTTATAGACAAAACTAAAACTTAAAACTGGAGCCCTGAGACAGTTAGTCGGGGTCCCGGCAGACCGAGAAGATGGTGGGACGCCTTGGGTGGTTTTCTCGTTAATTGGCGAGAAGAGGCGCAACATCGAGAAAAGTGGAAGGAATGGGAGGAGGCCTTTGCCCAGGAGTGGGACAATTCAGGCTGATAAATAATAAATAAATAATATGTTTTATAGAAGGCTAGGTTTTGCACGCGGCTTCGCTCGCATTAATTTAGACTGACAATTAAACTTTTAACACACTACTAAAGTTTCTACAATTAAAGCAATCATGATTCAAAACACACGTAGCGCCATCTATTATCATAAGAACGTTACTGTTGTTTTGCTCGGGAACAGTACTTTTTTCGGGGTGAAAGGTACCCTATGTCCGTTTCTGCACACCTCACAACGTACTGCAAAATTTCAGGATGATCGGTTCAGTGGTTTAGGCGTGAAAAGGTAACAAAGAAATAAACAAACTTACTTTCGCATTTATAATATTAGTTAGGAACTTAGGATTATGTATATTTTTGAGATACTACTGTTACTGTTAGGGAACTTAAGGTTCTTACGACATTTAACCTTAAAAGGGTATTGATCTCATACGAGTTCAGTATCCTTTTAAGGTAAAATGTCATTGTGATTGTTGTGCAAAATCTTTGAGAATTTGCAAATGTACATAATTATGATTCACTGGAAACATCATTGAATACTTTTTTCATTCCTAATATTAAGAATCTCAGGCGAAGTGAGCTGTTTATTTATTTCGTTTCTTTTTTTAAATGAACTCTTAATCAGTTCGAAACACAGATAGATTCAAAAGCACAATAACTACACGTCATCAAGTATGCCCCGTAAAATAGCTTACAAACTGAAAATGATTGAATATCTTATTATTAAAAACACAACATCACGCCTGTAATCCCTGAAGCGTTAGGCAGAGATAAACCTAATAGTACACCCTCATTTCACCAGTTATGTTTTAAGTCCCATGTAATAGGGGGCGAGCCTGTTGCCAACAACCGGTCACAAATCTAGACACCGAGGCTGCTACTCAGAACCCAGGACCTCATGCTCAAAAGTCGCGCTTGTGACCACTCAACCAACGAGGCAGTAGTGCTATACATAATAACCAATTATCTAATAAAGAATGCATAACGAGGGTTACAAAAGCTCGGACAATCTTGCCCTATTGACCATAGCAACCAGTTTATCCTCAAGCCACGATGTCAAGCACTTGTCACTTGACTAAAGAGCGTGCAAACACGCAATAGCTCTCTGCTCACTCGGACAACTGTGACGATGCGTTTAGTCGCGCCGACACACTTCATCTTAATATCGTCATTTGGAGCTAGGGGTCAATAGATTTTATTTGAGGTATACAAAATAAATAACAAAATAGAGTATACTTTTATTTTCGAGTTTGATTTGACGGTAGGTCAATCGGAGTAACAGCAAAGGGAGTTTGTGTTACGGCTAATGATTGTGGGTTCAAATACCGTAAGTAGTTAGGGATCGACCTACTACTTGTAGTGCTAGTTAAATAGAATAATGAATATTGGTCACCTACCAACTCTTTCATAAGTTATAATTCCGGAACTAAATATCTTTGCATTAATCAGGAATAAGACACAAATTACAGAATTTACTAGAACTCCTTTAAATTCAACAGACAGATAGACAAGAATTTCTCTGTAGCAGCCACGGAGTCTGAATTTTTGCCCGGTTGATGGCAATCGGCTTGCCCCCTATTACTGGCCTTAAAACGGGACGGGTTATGGGACTTAAAACATAACTGACGAAATGTGGTTGTACTATTAGGTACACCTCTGCCCAACCGTTCGGGGATTACAGGCGTGCTGTTATGTTACTTCTAAAGACAACATGTCACTATCACCATATTCTCTAAGATTAGTCTTAATCTTTAAATCAATAATCCAAATACAACAACATGGATCCATGAATACATTTATTAAATTCAACACACCATATTTTTCTCACGTCTATCGACATTTGAGATGCCAATAATCCAACATGTTGACATCTTTTTATTGAAAAACAATTCTAGCACAACAGTTTTGAAACACATCCATCAAATATTACTTTTATCAAATCTTGCAACAGACAAATAATTGTAAATTAATTATGTTGTTAAATGACAAACGATGTATTGTAACTTTGTATGATAGTTTTTATTAATAGCTTATGTTACGTATATAAAGGTGATTAGCGTACGTATGATTGCTAAATGAAGTGGCAGATGTTTCGGGTTTACAGCAGGATGAATGAAGGGAGGAGGAGGCAGGCAGTCGCTCCATGTAAAATACTAGTATTCAGCTGCATCAGGCAGTCTGGAAGCCGACTCCCAACATAGTTGGGAAAACGCTAGGTAGATGATGTATGCAGGGTGAATGACAGATATCAATACGAATCTGAGTTTAATTATTATTGTTACTGTGGCCGCTCGTAGTCTGGGTTCGGAGCAGGTTGTTGGCAATAGTTTAACTTACAATAACAAAATCACATTGCGAGATCATGAATAGTTTTTTTGTAATCGATTCTCGGAAACCCAAAATTGAATGAGTAAACTTTTAGTGGTTTTTCAAATCAGCACACAAACTCTGTGGTTAAGGACAAAGGATACTGGTAAAGCTTCAAGTTTAAGCGATTATTTTGATATTGCCAAATTTCGTTGTTTTAAAGCCGAACTTACGTGAAAATTACATTTAGTATCGACCTCTCAAATTTCACTATTTAAATAAAAACAATAGGTATTTAACTTAATAAAATGATTACCCAACCCTATTGCAGGTGTCACGGACGGACTGCACAAAATAAAGTATTATTTTCTTCATAATTTTCCGCTGCGTCAGTCATACTGATTAGCGAGCGACGCCGGGCGGCGAGGCTAGCCACTGCCATAGACAAACTGTACCAAAGTTGCACTTTCAGTTATTCAATAAGTCTAGAAAACCAGCCGTGCGGAAAGATTATTTGCCAACTAAATTATTGTTTTATTTCTAGAAACAGTTCTAAGCTTAAATAAAATAAAAAGTTTGCTAGATTATATTTATCTATGGTTGATGAAACACTGTGGGTTTTTATTTTTATTTTGTTTACGGTTTTAAATCGGTTATTTTGGGTCATGACCTATATAGTTTCGGATAAGAATTTCGTATTCTAAACACAATTTAATTAATTTTCATTTCAATTAATAATGTCAAACGAAAATTAATTAAAGACAATGTTTTGAATCGAACATATTTTTTTTTCATCTACGCACATTAGTATTTAGGGAGAAATAGGGATGTCAGGATCTTAGTTCGTTTACTTCGCTCGCTCATAAGACCCCGCCATCCCTTTCGAATCTGACCTGTCCGAGTCGGGGTGCCAAAATTCCCGAGCTCGCTTCACTCGCTCTTGCTTCCTATGTTCTCCTTGCCACAATGACCGGATAAATAGTTACTTGCTATAATAGTCGCCCATTCAGTATGTTAGTCACCCGTTACATTTTTATTCGCCTGATTATTAATTTTCATTATTTAATCACCCAAATCAGCCTCCACCCTCCTCCTGAATTCAATAAAATCACCGAAAATATCTCGTAAGTCCCAATATAAGAAAACTAGATCAAAATATTGCATGTAAGTAACAAATAGTAAATGCATGCACTATTATGCGAAACCTACCATTAGTAAAGACATAACGTTAGTTATTACCAAGTTATTACACGCCTGATAACTCACGTCATCACTGGACGCTTTCCATGTCCGGGAAAAGTTGAAACATATAATTCTTATACTTACATAATTATATTTGCTGTAAATATTGTAGTAATAAACTTTGGTAGTCCTTTTTATCTATGAATTCGTGGTAGGTATTGTTGGAAGAGTTCGATGTTTGAAAGAATTAACGTAACATTCGAAGCGACTGTTTGAAAGTGTGTTCAATTTTCCTCAACGGCATCTTTCTGTACTGTCTTTATTGTTTAAACTTCAATTAACTCCGATTTTTATTATTATAAGCTTGATGTGTAGGGCAAAGGCGGAACCCTTCCCACTTTCCATTTTTTCCGTTTTAATGGTTCCGTAGCCGAACTATTATTTGCCGAACTCTTACAGATTCGCCCTGTCCAGCTGTACGTCTATCTGTCTGTCCGTCCGTCCGTATGTCATATATCCGAGATTGTTGGTATCAAATAGTTGAAATTTGGAGAGTAGGTGACTTCTATGAACCGCTTTACAAAAGTGGTTCGAAATTATGAAAAGAATAAAAATAGTATGGGTGGCTGGCTCATACATGTATCTGAGGGTTGAAAAAAAAAATTTAGCTTTTAAAAAGATATGGACGTTCCTAAAACACTTTTATGTCCAAAGTAAATGATTAACGACAAGTGATTCAATATCATAATAAAGTAGTGAGGCAATGTTATAAGTTAATATTTAATTTTCATACAATAAAACGTTCAAACTCGGTAAATGATTATAAACGGTTTGCAATATCTAGTAAATGTCAATAAGGCGAAACGTATATAAATGTCAAAGACAAATTATAATGTGGCCATGTAGCACAGCGACACATCAAGCTATACATATCCAATATAACCCGACCTCGCTCTGTGTGAGCTTCCAGTACATTGAGAGATCAGCTTAATTTGGTTTTAATAGTTTGATCGGTCGTTGTACGTACTGACGTTAAACACCAGCAATGATTCGGAAAAATTTTCATTACAATTAAAGCTGGGTGATAGAGTAAAGCCTCGTTAAGACATCGTTCTTTTTCTGTCAATTTTATTAATTTAAACTTCATGTACAGACGTCAGCAAATCAAGTTACCCGAAACTGTCAAATTTTCCCAATCAACCTTGAACCTAATGGTTTAGCGATAAAGTTGAAAATCTATTAAATAAATTTGTCTGATTGTAGCAGCTTGATGTGCTGTCTGTAGGCATACTTGATGCTTAATGCAATCGTTGGAAGACAGAATGATGTTTCAAATAACTTGAGAGAGGATGGACTTTAAGGCTTTATGTGATGATCACGAAGATCCCCTTAACAAACGAGCGGGCAATACCTTGAAAGAGCCCACTTTTGGTTGCCCTATGGTAAACTTGATTTGGAATACGTAGCTATAACGTCTGAAATTTGCCCTAATCAAGTCTTAAACTCCCCAGTTCAGTTTGAGTCAATTTAACTCTTCGGACTCCCACTTTAGAGTCTAGGTCACCGTTTCCCAAATTATAACCTCTCTTCACTCTTGTTTCAGCATCAGCAAGCGAGCCCCGTGTGGTGTGCTACTACACAAACTGGTCGGTGTACCGGCCCGGCACCGCGAAATTCAACCCCCAGAATATCAACCCTTACCTCTGCACGCATCTCGTGTATGCCTTCGGAGGATTCACCAAGGAAAACTCATTCAAGCCTTTTGATAAATATCAGGATATTGAGAAAGGTTAGTACATTGATCTTTGGCTTAGAAGACTTCAGTTGCAGCTCTTTTTTATTTTTTAAAGCTGATCCACTTTATTTTGATAGGATATAAAGAAAGAAAGAAATTCATTCTTCTTTTATAATATTTTAATTGTGTTTTAGTCTGGTGAATTAGTTTTTGATAATACTCACGTTTTCTAGACTTACCTACTAGATTTTCAAGAGTGTTTATTTACACATCTTATTGGCGCCCAACGCAGACCCTGCTGGGCGCCAATTATACGATTTGTCCAAAATCAATAATTATGATTTTATAATGCGTTGAATTAGCTTCAATATTGGGCGTAAATTAAACTTCGTTCTTTATCGCAGGTGGTTACGCCAAATTCACCGGATTGAAGACATACAACAAGAACTTGAAGACGATGCTGGCAATCGGCGGATGGAACGAGGGCTCCTCCAGGTTCTCTCCCATGGTCGGCTCCAGGGAGAGAAGGAAGGAGTTCGTCAGGAACGCCATCAAGGTAAATATTCTAGACTTATACTTATGGTGTGGCCCTAATTTTCTTCTTAGCATGCTGCATTTCGATGTTAACCTAAATTGTGCCGCTCCAGAATTTGGACGAATTTGGCGCCTTTAGAAACATCTATCAGTGTCTGTATCGAACAAATAAAAGGACACGTAGGTCTCGATATTAAGTGCCGCATTATTAGTGAAACAGCACCACATTTACACACAGTCCTAATGATGCTTCATATTATGGAAAGCTCGGGGTCAAAGGTAATGTCAGTTGCTTAACAAATGCCTAAACCTGTAGCTCTACGCTATTTTAGAAGAAAATCTACTGAGTATTGGCCAAAAAATAAATAAAACGGCACAATGATTTACATAACATCGCGCCTGTAATCCCCGAAGGGTTATGCAAAGGTGTACCGGGAATACTACACCCACATTTCGCCAGTTATATTTAAGTTCCATAATAGAGGGCGAGCCTATTACCATCAACCAGACACAAATCTTGCCTCCGTGGCTGCTACTGAGAAATTCGTGACGGAAAAACCCAATAACACTTTGCCCGACCTGGGAATCGGACCCAGGACCTCATGCTCAGTAGACCAACGAGGCAATCATTAATTAAACTCTACAAAAACCGTGAAACCTATACACCTCCTTATGATGATTGTATTTCAAATGTTTACTTAAACGACCATAACTGTCATCATTTCTTTATTTTATAAGATGTCCATCTTCATCAAACTGTCAATAGACATAATTCCAAACACAAATCACATTACCTTTAAAGTCGGTTGTCATTATAATTTTCTCTTCATCGATAAAGTCTTCAACAGATCGGACATATTACACATCGAAAGCTTCTCTGATCTCTGCATTTGCGAGTCTATTACTTTCTCCATAGACCTGTAATTACATTGCACCTTTCTACGTGAAATTAGATTAGAAAATGTGGGTACAATGTATTACGAATTATACGGTAGTCATGACTGAGAATTTTTGCACTACTTTAAGCTATTTGTGCATTTCTCACAATAGCATTTTGTTCATTTTATGATGTTTTCTATCGTAAATATGAGTAATGATCTTAATCCAGAGTGTCATTACTACAGAACTTCACAAATATAATTTGCTCACTGATTAAGCATCACTTTCAAAATACCTCTTTATTTTAGTTCTGATAAGGTTCTTATTCAGTTGCTGCCACTGGCTGGCAAGCCTGTCAAATAACAGTGATCTTTATTTCTATTGAGATAAGCTTGTTTTTGGGCTGCTACTGTCAGACAAAAAAGAAAGACAGAAAAGAAAGAACTGTATGTGAGTTTTTAGCCGCCATATTGTTTCTTTTATGCAAATAGTACTTTATACAATGAAAGTATGAGATTATCGTAAAAGCAACTCTCGAAAAAACATCGTAACCTTGGCTTGTGAACTACATTTTGGATACTCGAGTTCATGAATTCTTTTGATTGCAACAATGTCCTTTCACTTGCTTTTTCCGAATTTGTTTTAAAAAAAAGATATCGTAATGATAGTTTAATTTGAGTTTTTAAATGATTTAGGGGTTTGGTGGGGTGGGTTAGGTTGGGGGAACCCCCCCAACTGGGATTTTAACTAGTAGTTTACCAAAAAACTCAAAAATTGAAGAAGAAAAGTAAAATGATAATTATTTTTTGAGACTGCTTCGTTGGTGGTCGCCAGCGCAACTGCGTGAGCGTGGTGAGGTCCTGGGTTCGATTCCGAGGTCGTACAAGTGTCATTGGGTTTTTCCATCAGGCATTTCTCAGTAGAAGCCACGGAGTCTGGATTTGTGCCCGATTGATGGTAATACGCTTGTCCACTATTACATGGGACTTAAACATAACTGGCGAAATTTGGGAACCACTGCCTTACCCTTCAGGGACTACAGGCGTGTTGTTATGTTATGTGATATTTATTTTGTACACATAATTTATAGATGAAATCTGTAACACTAAACATACATCTTGGATTATTGAGCTGGTTTCTTAAAGAAAGCACCACACATTTTGAGTGGAACTGTCCAGACAGTGCACGCATATGTCAACAAATCTTAACAAAACCATCTTCTTCCACAGTTCCTCAGACAGAACCGCTTCGACGGCTTGGACCTGGATTGGGAGTACCCAGCCTTCCGTGACGGAGGGAAACCCAAGGATAGGGAGAACTACGCCAAGCTGGTGAAGGAGCTCCGGGAGCAGTTCGACAGAGAATCCGAGAAGACTGGCAAACCCAGGCTGCTGCTGACCATGGCTGTGCCCGCCGGCATTGAGTATATACAGAAGGGATTTGATGTGAAGACGCTGAATCAGTGAGTTTTGTTTTATTTGAGCTTATCATCATCATTTCAGATTTAGGAACTGCTGGATCCCCCTTTCTTCTGCCATATTTCTCGATTCCATGCATCTCTCATCCAACTGAATCCCGCGAATTCGAAGATATCGCCAGCCCAACGCGCTTTTGGTTAGTAATAGTAAACTCTGCCAAGTTATTAGTTTTTGATTGATTGATTCATGTACACACAAAACACTTAATACAGAAATGTACTTCAAGATAGGAAAGTACAAGGTACGGCAAGGTAATAAATAGGTGGAACCGGGGCTGCGGGACTGTTCGAAAGAGATACCGCGGCCCTAGAACACAGAAGGAACATGGATGGGTTTTAGTCAGTACGAGTCTGACACTCCCTTCCACTTTGCCCAAAGCGGGATCATTAGATGATAACCCATCCGAAAAAGAAAAACGTAATAGGTGGATGTGGAGTGAGCAAGTAAAACCTTCAAGACAAAGAAGGTTTTGACCTTCTTTATGTAGTAGCGAATATTTAGCCCACAAAATTAGAAACAATAAAGAAGGATTATTTTCAAAGAAAGAAATAAGCTCAAGGTTTACTGAAACTAATATTTTTCTTACAAAATTTTAATTGAAAAGTTCAGCAACGACCTCAGACTAGTGTTAAAAATTATGCAAAAATATTAATATTTGACTTCTATTTTGAGTCTGACATTCAATTTAATAGATCTATACTTGTTTAAAAAACAAAACACTCCTTTAAATCATTGCAAAACAAACCGAAAGCAAGCAAACATGACATTGTACAAATTACCAAACACTACACAGTGCAAATACTTAATTGTCACATGCAAATACGTTGCCCCATACACACATTACATACATACATTCATACACCAGTCATACACATCACGACACTTGCTTAATTTACTAGTTCAATGTCGTGTTGCCTAATGATATATCGGCGGTGGTGAAAGTGATAGGCGATCGAGCATTGTGATGAGCTCTTGGGAACGATTTGAAAATATGGTCCTTGAAATACCAAAGAAGTGTGAATGAAGAATGATACTTTTATTTCTTCATAGAACGTTGAATTGATTTATTCCTGAGATTAATAGTAGGAGGTTAGGAGTACCTATATTCATACATGTTGATATGTTAACAAAGTGACATTTTATAAGCGAAAAATAATGATGATGAAAAAGTCAAAAATGTATCTTATTGACTTGTAAAATATAGAAAAATAAAATTGAAGTGTCTGTTTGTAATTTCAAAATAATAGTATTTTACTGAATGCATATGAAAGTATATACGGTAAGTAAGTACATAAAAACAAAAAATTAAAAAAAAAACAATTTTAAAATGTTTTGTCTGTTTGTCTGTTTGTTCCGGCTAGTATCCGAAACGGTTGGAGCGATTTTGACGGGACTTTTACTGGCAGATAGATAAAAGCTCAAGTTACTCCTTATAATATCAGATTATAAGGAGGAACTTGAGCTTTTTTATTTTATAAAAAGGATTAGGGTTCCGTGTAGAAAAATTAAAGCCCATGAATTTTTTAACAAAATCCGATTCAATTAGGAACCTAATGTTTTTATAATAATTTCACGCGGACGAAGGTCGCGGGTAAATAATATAAAGAAATGCTTCTGGAGTAGGTTCCAAAGGCAACGTATTTCTACTGTTATTTGCTCGATATAATGAAAACATGGATCATTCTGGAAACCATCTCTGGTAAAAATCGCTGTCCGCTTCAAACTTAGTCCAATCCACGATCCATGCCCCCAACAAGCAACAAGAATGTCACACGATTGAAATCGGAATTTTAATGATTGTAAATGTGAAGCCTAAACCGACGCGAGCGCAGGCTTATAACCAACGTTAAGTACGTTACTACTGAGCTTACGCCTCGTCAGTATGGCCGCTCACATTTTATTATCGAATACCAAGAATGAAGTCGACAACTTACAAGGATTCTGTTCAATACAATTTAAGTTGATTAAGTTGTGTAAGTCCAAGACTAAAACCTATGTATAATTATGATATGTTGTACACACAACCTGTTGGTGAACCTATATTAATAAATAAATAAATAGATTCCTATGAACTTATTGAATGAAATCTTCGGTTTATAGTTTTTTAATTCATATATACAGGGTGTTAGAGGCAGCCCTCCACAAACTGATGGGGTGAATTCAGTATATCATACTAAGATGACCGGTACAAGAAATTATTTCAGGAATGTTATGGGAACATTCAAATAAAGGAATACAAACAGATTTTTTTTTAAATAAAAAATGAAATTTTCCGGAGAAAAATCCCGGTGGATTATGATTCAAAATAAGAAGCTGAATGCACTCTGACAGTTTGTGGAGGGCTATCCCATACACCCTGTATATTTTTTAGCATTGACTCAAAGTTTTAGAATCAGCATTGGAAATCATTACGATTCTCTTGTTTTAAAGAATATATCTGCGTGCATTTTTGACCTTCTATCACAGTATGCTTCGATTTCGGGGTTCCAAAGGGTCACGTAATTACCCAGTATCTGAGTTGTGGAGGTCAGACTGGCAGCCGCTCCGTATAAAATACTGGTAGCAACATCTGATTGACTGGAAGCCGACCCCAAAATGGTTGGGAAATGACTAGACCAATGATTAATGATCATTTCTAGAACATTAACATTTAAAATTTTAATAAAACCCTTTGAAAAGGCGCTCTGTTTCACTTCAATATGAAACACCATTAAAAGAATCCCCATTGACTTCGAATCCCACACCAACATTCTCATCACATGCCTCGTTCAGAGTTCCAATGTTAGCAAGTACTAGTACTAGCGGTTTCGCAAGTGCCAGCTGATTTGAATGAAGCATACAATGCAACGGGGCTCAGAATACACAATAGGAATTGCTATAGTGACCATGAAGGAAGGGTTATGCAAGTAGAAGGCCTTGGGAGTTCGTGCTATGTGTAAACGAAGCTTCTTCGGGGTAATTTTGCACTTGTTAAAGTGTAGAAATCAAAAAACTGTTTGATGCTAATCAGTTACGGCCATCTTGCTTTTTACCAAAGTTGCATATTCCACTATTTGGTAGTTTTTTATCGCGTAGCTGTTAACATTATTTTGATATTGGTATTTTTTTTTCACAAAATGTAACACTAGTTTACAAAAAAATAATTTTTTTTTGTTCATAAAATGAAACCTATATTATTTAAGTAGGCTATGGACGGTTACTAAAAAAATAATTTTTTATTTTTCGTAGCACGTCACAATTCGGAGATATCGATGACTTTTTTTTTATCTACCCGCAATTGTTTAAATGCGTTTATCGTTCTGTTTTGTAAACAACTGTGTGAATCAAAAGTCTCATTTTTATATAAAAATGTCATCTAGAGTGTGTAAACTACATCCAGATCGATTTTGTTATGTTTGTGGGAAAATTGTTCAGTTAAATCGTGGTTTCCCTTTAACAAAACCATTGCAAGAAGCCTATTTACAATATTTTGGATTTCCGGTGTCAAATCAAGATAAAAATTGGGTTCCTCATGTGATTTGCACTAATTGCAGATTGGTCCTCAGCTCCTGGTATTCAGGTAAAAATAGATCACTGAAATTTGGTAAACCAATGATCTGGAGAGAGCCAACTAACCACGTAACCGATTGTTACTTTTGTTTAACAAAAACTTTTGGTTTTAACTCAAAAAATAAAGATAGTATAAAATATGCAGACGTTCCATCAGTGACCAAGCCGGTCCTTCATTCAGAGGATTTACCAGTTCCCACACCACCCGGCAGAAGTGACCAAATTCACATAGATCCAACAAGTAGTATTAGAATGCACGAGCCTAGTGACAGTGAACAATCAAGCTCCGATAACTTTTGCGTTGATGAGGATAGTCCACATTTGATAACCCAATCTGAACTCAACGATCTTATAAGAGATTTGCAGTTGTCTAAGTCAAAAGCGGAATTACTTGGCTCCAGGCTGCAACAGTGGAAATTGCTTGATCCCAGTACAAAAGTTAGTATTTATCGCTCTAGAAGCAAGACGTATGCTGGTTTTTTTACAAAAGAAAATGAGTTTTGTTATTGTCATGACGTCAAGGGACTTTTTGAAGAAATGAAACAACCGTATGACGAAAAAGAATGGCGCCTTTTTATAGATTCGTCGAAGAAAAGTCTTAAAGCTGTTCTTTTGCATATTGGAAATGCAAAGCCGTCTATTCCTATAGGTCATGCTGTTAATTGTAAAGAAACCTATGATACAATGGCCAAATTGATTGAACTGATCAAATATAAATGTCACAATTGGTATATTTGTGGCGATCTAAAAGTTATAAGTATGCTTTTGGGCTTACAAAGTGGATACACTAAGTACTGTTGTTTCTTATGCCTATGGGACTCCAGAGCAAAACAGGATCACTATAAAAGAAAAATTTGGCCTGTACGAAATGAATATGTTCCAGGCAAGATGAACGTAAAAAATACATGTTTAGTTGACCCAAAAAAAATAATATTACCTCCGCTTCACATTAAGTTGGGCTTGATGAAAAATTTTACCAAAGCTTTGGATAAGTCCAAGCCTGCATTTCAATATCTCTGCTCTGTATTTACGAATCTTTCTGCGGCTAAATTAAAGGAAGGAATATTTGTGGGTCCTCAAATCAGGAGAATATTGGACGATACAAAATTCGAGAGCCTTTTAACCGATGTAGAAAAAGCAGCCTGGAACTCTTTCAAAAGTGTCGTTAAAAATTTTTTAGGCAATAAAAAAAGTGATAATTACAAAGAGATCGTTGAAAATTTATTGCATAATTATGAGCGTATGGGTGTAAATATGTCACTAAAAATTCATTTTTTGCATTCCCACTTAGATTTTTTTCCAGAAAATCTTGGTAGTGTGAGTGATGAACACGGTGAGCGATTTCACCAAGATTTAAAATTATTTGAGCAAAATTATCAAGGTTTTTGGGACGAAAACATGCTAGGGGACTATTGTTGGTCTGTTGTAAGAGATACAGATGAAAATATTTATAAAAAAAGAGCAAAAATTACCCATTTTTAACTGTCTATCGTTTATTTAGATGTGTTTTTTGTAAAAATCTTCTTAATAAATATTTCAAAAACCTGACGTGCTGGATTTTTTTTAATATTTTTTCCGAGATGTAGATACCCAAAGTAATGTAACCGTATGTATTCCATTTCATGAACAAAAGTGATGTAAACTAGTGAATTTGTAATCTGAAGATGGACGCAAGATGTTTTATGGTAGAGCAGATTATTTTTAGCTCAGATAGGTACTCGATAAAAGAGATTCATCTTCCTGCCCTTGTGCTATATTACTTGGGGTCGGCGCAACACGTTGTTTTCTTCCATTCTCCCCTCTCAATCGTTACGCTATCATTTATCCCTTTTTCCTTCATATCATTCCTCACAAAATCCATCCATCTTTTGGTCTTCCTTAGGTTAAGGAGACTATCTACTTTTAAGTTTTTTTTTGCTCATACCGTCTGCACATTTTAATTACGTCTAACTAACTACACCCACCGCAGAAATCAGCGCACATACTCTTATTGAGAAACAACAGCCCTTCGTACCTCTTACGAACCTTCTTATCAAGACCTGGTGGCCTACAATGACGTCTTCAAGCAGGAGTCATTCCAGTGCGGGAAAGAGATGACGCTAGACGACATGTTCAGCTCTGCCTCTTTCGCAGGCTGGAATTACTCCTGCTTTAAGGGTAATGGTAACCCCCCTGTAATGTCGATACGGGAAAACCCCTCAAAACATCAGCCATGGTAACTCAGCTCCAATTATGTAGGTATTGTGTATATTGTCTTAAAATTACACTGCCATAAGATTACACTGCCGTAAGACTACACTGCAATAAGATTACACTGCCATAAAATGACTGCATCCCAATTGCCATGAAATCTTGGCAGCCCTATAAAGTTCTAAACAATGAGATGTGTTAATTCTGCTCCACCGTCCTTCAACGCTCTGGTTCCTTCGCTTAGCTTTGTCTTAAGGTATTTACGCAAAGTCTTAGAAGACAATGGCTTAGTTTACGATAAATTAAGTAGCGAGTGATGAAAATCAGCGCTAAGTAGATAGATGTTAGTGCAGGCTTTGTTGGTGTCTGCACTTTCGTGATCACCATTGTTTTAGACTGACTATAAGGTTCTAGAGTTTCTTTTTTAGTTACTGCATGGGCAATAACTTGCGTAGGCTACTAGGCTCTCGCTCTAGGCTACTAAATGATGTTTTCTAAAAGTTGAACTATTTCAAAGCATGATGCTTTTCATGACTTCTGCACACTTTTAGCTTTTTGTTTTTTTGCTTCTTGCACGTGACCGTACATGAGATTGCAAGAAGCAGTAGGTACCTAAATAGAACTCAGATAATTCTTATTTCGTTCATAGCAAGATTAGTATTTTTATCCCAATATTATCATTGTCGTAACCCTGTAAGATTTTGTGTCAAGTGCGTCGTTGCTGTACATCCCACCGATATCCGACACCCAGCATATCAATCAAAACTTAATGACACACGCACCTAACATCATTATTCGCCTACAAACACACACAGTTATTTAATAACACGCCAAACAAAGGACCGTCTTTGAACCCACATAAATTAATTTCCAATTTGTTTCATACAGGAAATACGTAATCATCTGCTAATGTAAGGTCATACGTCGGCAGAAATATTTGAAGTACAATAACTGCTACAAAAAATGCTAGGTATACAGGGTGGTAAGGATACCGATGCACAAAACGACGCACACGCACAGCGGACGCTTAGTAATAGGGTCCCGTTGGATACCCTTCGGGAACGGTTCCCTTAATACCAAGATTTTGTATCTAAAATAATTTATCGTACTGCTATAGTCAAATTGAAACCATGGACGTGCTGCTATTGGCTGTACTATAAATTATAAAGGGTGAAAGGGACACTGACACACAAACAGGTACCACATATTCAGTACATCATTCTGAGCCCCCCCCCCCCACATAAAAAAATTCATCGGTAATTTAAAAAAACAACAGATGTTTCCTAGAAAAGTGCAATACCTACACGGTCTAAAGTCTGTTTTTTAATCTCGGAGACTAAATTGACAAGTAAAAATGGTAAACTGACATAGATTTCAATAGGATTTAAGTCAGACATTTTCACTTGTCAATTTAGTCTCCGACATTAAAAAAATAGACATTAAATGGATACTTAAAAAAAGCCATAACGTAACATCACGCCTGATACCCCCGAAGGATAAGGCAGATCTGTACCTAAGTAGTACACCTACATTGCGAAAAAAACATACATTTATAAACATAAGGATAAAATAAGAACATAATAATGTAATTATTTACCTGCTGAAGAAGTGCGTAGGCGAACGGGTTAAACAAAATATGCTGCTACGGAATCCGATTGAGTAGGAAAGGTCAAGGTAGATTAGTTTCGGACCATATTTAATAATCACCAGTTCCCATGGCGATCTTGAGATGATAATCATGGTGTGTCAGGTGTTTATGTTGATTGAGATACATACCATCTCGTATTGTTCCTCATTCGATAAGATCGGAGTTAATTATGAATTTAGATTGGTTTAAGATTAGGTTAAGTACCATTCTCACTGATAAAAGATACTTAGTCTATGAGATGAGATATCTACAGGTAGTGTAGTCAGTTAGAAGATTGAAGTTGAAACATTTACTCAACAAAAGCAAAATTAAAAATAAATTATTTCACATAGGCCTATATGAGCATTTATAAAACGACTCGTTCGCTCGCTCGTTAGCTAGCGGTGTGGCCTGTGCTTTAGTTTAAGCAACATTGGTCGTGATCCATAAGTCACCAACTGTCATTTACTGCATGAAATACGTGATAATAAGTAGTGCGACTCGTACGGATACGCCCAAGGCTACTTTAAGCTTCGGACCATTTTGAATAGGTACACTACACACACCTGCTTTGCTACTCGTGCACTCTTACGATTTCTTATTTGTCTTGATACACAAATTGCAGTTTAATAAAATAATTAATCCGTGCTTTATGCCAGAAGTCTCTGGTTTAGATCCTGTCGATCGAACGAATCGGACGAACTTACTTTTGAACCTGAAAAAGCCTCACCCCCTAAAATTACTATACCTATTATTGATATTGTGATATTAACCCACAACTTTTCCTAAGTATATCTAGTTCTAAATGTAACCAATCTGTTACAGATACTTGGACTGGATGAATCTGCTGTCGTACGACTACCACTCAGCGTTCGAGCCAGCAGTCAACCACCACGCGCCCCTCTACCCTCTGGAGGAACCCAACGAGTACAGCGTGGATAACGAGCTTAATATTGTAATTAAAGAAAGAACTAAAATACATTTATCTAATACAGATTAAAAGATGCGCAACATATTCGCAAATAAAACGTTAAAAGGAATAAGAAATGTGAGCCTAACTGCTTTAGAAAGTCAAATCAAAGGCTTTAGACAAGCCAAAAGGTTCAGCCTGTAGGCCAAAGGCGGATGATGACTATGACAAAATATTTCTATTTGAGAGAGTCACTCGAGAAAGATGTTGGCTTTTGTAAAGCTTATGGAATGTAATAAATAAATGAATGATTGATGACTTTCATTCACAAATTACATAGGATCATTACTACATCGTTCATAGCTGCTCTTTTCGATCGTTCGGTAGCCGAGCAAAAGACGTTGAGTGCGGAAATCCAACAATGTTGGATTTCGGGGGTCAATTTCATAACATTATTTATATTTCATTATCCAAGCTTTGAGGCCGGCAATACGTATGTAGTCACAGGCAGTCTTTGACTGGCCGACTCTCAGAAACCGGTCGAACCTTCAATCAATCAGATCAGCCTATTGTAGACGGCTGCTAGACGTAGGCATTTCAAAATGTCTTCACGATTTGACCTTAAAAGACCGGTAGCCATACAATGTGGTACCAAGGTCAACGGCATTGTAATGTGTAAGCACTGCTACCAGTCAAAGACTGGTATGTGAAGGCCTGATAAAGAAATACGATGTCAAAAATCTGATTTTGAGTACGTTAACATGTTTACCTAATTACGTTGCGTCTTTCAATAAAATTACAAAAGCCAGTCCATCAATAACTTGACATGAGATGATAATTCAAGAACTGATCCCGTCATCCGTCTCTAAGCCCCTGTCCCAAGAAAGGAGCAGATGTGAAATGTAGTGCCTCTCCCATTAATGCCGAATGTATGCGGACGATGGTCTTCATACATCCGGCGTTAATGGGAGAGGATGGCACATATTTAGTTTCATCCACCCTTGAGAGGTCTTTCTTTATCGTGTGGTTAGTTCGTAACCTGGTGTCAGAGTTTTTATGCCGCCCATGGGACTCTGACCTGGCTTTACATGCCGTCAAGAAATATCCCTCAGGCATGCTGGTTTCCTCACGATGTTTTCCTTCACCGAAAAGCAAGTGATAATTATACTATACGCACATGAATCCGAAAAATCAGAGGTGCGTGCCTTGGGTTTGAACTCGAGACCTATGACTTGGCAGTCCGACGGTCACACCACTAGGCTATCACTGCGTATCCTTGAGAGGTTACTAGTTTGGACTCAGATACTGGGATATGCTTAAGAACCATCTCGTCGTGTGCTTTGCTTGTTTGGTTAACAACGTATTTTATACATTCCCAACTGTATATAGACCTCCTTTTTCACCAGATCCTATATTCCTCTCTTATTCCAGGACTACACGATCAAGTTCTACATCGAGAACGGCGCTGACCCATCCAAGCTGGTGCTGGGTATACCGACTTACGGACGCTCCTACACGTTGTTCAACCCTGATGCTGTGGAGATCGGTTCGCCTGCGGATGGTCCCGGGGAACAGGGAGACGCTACCAGGGAGAAGGGGTACTTGGCTTATTATGAGGTAAGAAATAGTACTTTGTTAATCTGAAATAGTTCATTTATGCTGCCATAAATGAAGGCTTATAGAGCCATCAACTTAACTGACCATAGCATCGTCAATATGTCAATATGTTGATTAACGGGACTAATAAATTCAAGACAAACAACACATCAACCACTTGTCATGGAACAACATTCTTATCAATAGATTGTGGTCTCGTTATGGTATACGATTCGTCACTACAATGCTATGTTGCAATGTCAATCAGCATGGCTCTTTAGGGTTATTTTACATGCGGACTGTAGACCTGGCCAAAATGTCGGCATTGTACAAAAAACCGAAATTGACTGTTGAATCCTTTAGCAAAAACTTTTAATTCAACAAATTCTTCCAGATCTGCGAATCCCTAAAACCAAAAACGAAGAAGAAGCGTCGACAGGCATCTGAAGAAGATTCCGAGGAATATTCCGAAGAGGAGGAAGATGAAGAGTGGACCGTGATGCACCCGAACCCCGACGCGATGGGTCCCGTCGCCTTCAGGGGCAACCAGTGGGTCGGCTACGATGACGTGGATATTGTGAGGAAGAAGGCTGAATATGTCGCTGAGAATGGACTTGGAGGTCAGTAGACTTTATTGGACTGCGATTCCTGAATGCACTTTTGAAAAACAATAGTACAGACTTGCACAACTGCATACTTTAGTTGAATTATTGCTCTCTTAAATGTGTGTTTCGTAGTGCCTTTGGCATATCATATTTTATTCGTAATTGGTAACACCAATGGACCACAAACGATATTAAATAAACAAACAGTTGTGCAGACATTTGACATGTTTTTGTGTATACAATTTTGAAGCTTAAAAACTCAACCAGTATACCAAAATCGCGATTTTAGTTTAGTTTAGCCTATTATGTTGGACTGCTGTGCTAAAACCAAATATATTTTCCATTCCAGGTATTATGTTCTGGTCTATCGACAACGATGACTTCCGTGGCGCGTGTCACGGCAAGCCCTACCCGCTCATTGAAGCTGCCAAGGAATCCTACTTCGCTAAACTTGGGTAAGCACTTGTATTATTTGTTGTATTGTGTCCTATTGAATTTATAAATATTTGTTCTGCGTTGTATGTTTTTTTTTTTTTTGTCATTTTTTATGATGCACGTCATGTCTTACTTTCTTTAATACATTGTCACTCGTTTCTACTTAAACTGTAAAGCAGCGCGAGGTAGCTCGTGTATTGTGACAAATTATAGTTTCAGCTGTATGAGAACAAAGTGCTATCCCTTTTTTCCCCTTCTTTAATTTTTGACACCAAACCGAATCTTTCTAGAATCTGTCCATTCATCTTCCTTTTCTATGATGGTTATCATGGATTTGCTGCTCATGCTGGTTTTTCGAAGTCAGTTATGTCTCGCAACAAATAAATGGTTTTTTTTCTTTCTACTATCCTTTATGATCTTTTTTTTCGGATGGGAAATCATCAAATGACCCCCCACCCGCTCTGGGCGGAGTGGGAGGGAATGTAAGACTCGTACTGGCTAAAACCCATCCATGTTCCTTCTTTGCCCTTTGTGTTCCAGGGCCGCGGTATCTCTTTCGAACAGTCCCGCAGCCCATCCTTTATGATCTTTCTTCTTAATGCTGAAACTAATACAGATATCTCTATTTCCTAAAGAAATTTCTTTGTAACTCTAGGTAAATAGTAATGTTTCCTAGTAAATAACTAAGGTTCCTTCCCCAACAGGTCTACCGACGTTAAAGGGAAGGTACAGACCAGCACCAGGAGGAAGAGCAGGCCGAGGAGCTCCACCACGACTACCACCACACCTAAGCCAGCTTCCAAGTAAGTTGATATGCTAAACCCTATTATGCTTGTGTTTGGTCAGCAAATCGTGAAAGATCAATTTCATACAGTCACAGCATATCTAAGAGAAAATACTAAGGATAGTAACATCATAGCGTTGCAAGGGATTTCGTGATGTTTCTAACTGTATTTAATATTTTCACAGGAGCAACAGACGTAAATCCAGCCCCAGCGTCACCAGCTCAACTCCTGCCTGGAACATCATCACTCCGGAACCACCGACCACCCCCGACCCCGGATCAGGTACTGTGTTTGTTCTTCTCTGACAGACCAATGTCTCTGACATTGGTCTGTCCCATTGAGCTTGAATCTGAAAATACAATAGTCAGTTTGATTTCTGGTATCAAAGAAACTGTGATTTTGAATGGTTATAGTAGCCTCATACAAATGATATTTGCGAATTGTAATATCGATAGTAAAGATTATCACGATGTTATTGTTTTTCTTCCAGACTTCAAGTGTGTTGACGAAGGCTTCTACCCTCACCCCCGCGACTGCAAGAAGTATTTCTGGTGTCTCGACTCCGGACCTTCCAACCTTGGAATTGTGGCTCATCAGTTCACTTGTCCTTCTGGTAAGACTATCCATAGTTTCTAGTTCGGCAATTTATCATCAAATAGAAACAGCATCCGGTCAATGAACGGTCGCGTTTGGTAGGTCTAACTTCGAGAAAGCGTCAATCGTCGAATCCGACTCGGCTCGGCAGCATTCGGGAAGTTGCGCGGTATCTTCTCGTCCAACTTACCGCAGTGTCTCAAGACGAAAGTCTATGACCAGTGTGTCTTGCCAGTAATTACATAAGGGACAGAAATGTGGTCGCCCACAATGGGCCTCGTCAGAAAACTTAAAGTTACCCGAACGGCAATGGATGCTAAGCTCGGAGTTTCCTTGCGTGATAGAATCAAAAATGAAGACATCCGCAAGAAAACCAAAGTTAGTTATTGCATATGGCAATTTGGTACTTAAATCACATATATATTTATCGTATATCGTTAAAAATCCTTTACTCATCCCTTACGTTTGTACTACAATATAAACTTAACGCAAAAATAATAGACCTTTCCTCATCTCCACCAGGTCTCTTCTTCAACAAGGCAGCCGACTCGTGCGACTTCTCCCGCAACGTGCTGTGCAAGATCAAGGACCCCCCCACCAAGGCGCCCAGCACGCGCGCCCCCACCACCAAGGCCGTCACCACCAGCACCACCACTACCACGACCACCACTAGGAAGCCCATCAGACTGAGCACCAAGAGCTCTTCGCTGTTCAGGACTACTTCGTCGACTACTCCTGAGCCTGATGTAAGTCGTCGAAAAAGTTGTCAAATCGATGTGGGCGGAGGTGTTTGCCATTTTGATCTTAATCGAGTGGTCGGAAGCCTGACTGCTGAGCATGACGTCTTGGGTTCAATTCCCGGGTCGGGCAAAATGTTATTGACTATTTCCATCAGGACTTTTTCAGTAGCAGCTACGGGAGTCTGGATTTGTGCCCGGTTGATGGCAATGGGCTCACCCCCCGTTATATGGGACTTTAACAGAACCGGTGAAATGTGGGTCCGTCAGGGATTGCAGGCGTGATGTTATGCTATCCCACTCAATAGTTAAGATTAATATGTGCTAATAAATAAGAACAAAATACTTTTTTATGACAACGTTAACAAAACACCACAGCTTTAGAGGGATCTTTGGCGTGTGGCCAAAATCGGAACTAACGATTTCCCTATTGTCAAATGTTATTCAAGCGCCTTGTATAACAAAAGATCCTTATAGCTATGTATATGTAACTCTTTCTTCGGATCAAGTCAGATTTAATGTAAAACGATTGTTTTCTAAATTGTTTAGGATGAGGAATACGAAGACGAATCTCGTGAGGAGCCAACCGATGAAGATGCAGAGGATCCCAGAGTTCTCAAGGAACTGATTGATCTGATCAAGAAAGTCGGTGAGTAATGCAGCACTTTTAAATCAACGAGTTTCAAACACACCCATCGTTGAAAGTGACGACGTGTTCTCCGTTCCGTTCTCTTTCAAAACGACACGAAGTTTAAACTAAAATCCTTTTCTTATATCGGAAGCTGTCACTGTAGCTTTTGTTTATAATCTTCTTCAGCACAACGCAAGATGGTTGTACAATTATTCTGCCAAAACATTTTAGACGGTTGTTCGTCACTACCTGCTTACAAGAAATGGCAGAAACACATCATCATCATCTGCCTAGCCTATTCCCAACTATGTTGGGGTACCATACCAGTATTCTACATGGAGCGACTGCCTATCTGACCTCCACAACCCAGTTAGTACTAGGTAATACGATACCCCTTGGTAAGACTGGTAGTCAGACTTTTAGGGCCACTGACGGCTTAACTTGCTTCCCGAGGCACGAAGGAAACTCGGTATGTAATGGGTGGTCACCCATCCACAGACCAACCAAGGCAAGCACGGCTTAACCTAAAGATCGACCCGAGCGGCTGTAATTATTTAGCCACGAGCTCCTCCTCATCATGTATTAAAACTGTTTAATTTCACAGGTGGTATCGAACAGTTGGAGAAGCAGCTCCATTTCGGCGAGAACAACCAGGCTAGCACAGACGGCGGCGTCACCACCACACCATCGCCTTACAAGAAGAAACTGTACCAGAAAGTGTTGGAAAGGACACGCGGGCAAAACAGGTACTTATTTAATGAATGAAACAATTAGTCAATAGAATTAAGTGTAGATAATCGAGTTGATTGGCGTTCAACTATTTTTAATTTTACTTTGAGCCTGTTGTGTCCCACTGCAGGGCAAATGCCTCCCGTCCTTTTTTCCTTTCTTGTCTCTCTAGAGCTATTTCAGCCCAATCATTTAAGTTAAGCAGTCCAGCTCTTGACGTCATCTCCATCTGGGCCTGCCGCTTGTTAGGAACCCAATCCTTAGATATTTTCGCCCAATTCTGATGCGACATGCGGCAAATGGCCTGTCCAGTTCCATTTTAGTTTAGCGGCTGTGTTGCCTACGCCTGCTATTTGTATTTTGGAGAGGCGTTCAATTGGAAAGGCTTATATCCGACCATGGCCTGCTGGTTGATGTTGATGATGAAGTGTATAAAATTATTTTTAAAAAAATCTTCAACAGATACACTGGACCTAACAGCATCCTCGAAACTGGACAGAACAGTCGGCGAGGACCACAGAATGCTGGAATAGAACCATCAAGTGATAAGGACAAGCTGATAAGGAAGGACCGACCACAGTAAGTCACTTACTGCCTTACTGCACTTGCATGCCACCGTTGGAAGTAATGAACCGCTCATATAAAGGGTGTAAAAAGACCCTTAACGAAAACGAAAACCACATATTCTGCCCATCATTGGGATCATTTTTTCCTTCTAGACAATACCTGGGAAACCACAGGTTCTGGAGATATTGAAGGTCAAAGTGTCCATTTTTTTTTCTACTTTTTTGCAACATCGAATTCTAAGCGTTAACACAAATTTTTCTTCCAAACAAACATTAGTAAAATTTTTAAATTTTCTTAACAAATTACGCGTTTGAAGTTGTTACGATGCAATGCAATGCACGCAAGCGCTCACCCACATTGACAAAGCCGCGAGTTTGTTCCACGCACACAAGCGCGCGGCATCAGCTGCTCGCATAACCTCGAGTCATTCCGAGTTCAACGCATAAATGCGAGCGGCCGTGTTAGAATAGGTACCCGCGCACTCAGCTGATCGATTAAAGGACATTTTATGTTTGCATTTAGTAGTTTTTTATTTCAGATTTCTTTTAAAAACATTGATTATGTGTTATTTGCTCTACGATATTACACACGTAAGTTTAGTCTCCGGATTGTTGTGATACCGCAAGTTTAATTCATTCATTTAAAAACTAAAGTCGTAACTTCTTGCAGATTCAAACAAAATGTCAAATTATTTTTATAATCATTGGGACTTAAAACACAATTTGCGAATGTTCTATTCGGTACACCCCTGCCTCAGCCTTCGGGGACTACAGGCGCGATGTTATGTTATAATTGAATCCTGCCTAAAGAATAATTTGTAATTAAAAGCCATACCACAACCCAAAGATAAGTCTTGAAATTCCTTGACAAATGTGGAAGTAATCTGTCGCACATAAAAACGTGTGCGATACGTCTTTCCATAGGCGCTTAGTAAGCAGATATGCCTCATTCGATGTAACTACACAATTAGCTGAGAATTTATCTGTTTCCTTAATCAGTTAATACCAATAATACTCATGTTTTTTAACTTACTTCAAATAAAATAATTTTTAAAGCAGGTTTTTAAATAAACTGTACTTTATTTTACCAAACAATGAACGCCTTAGTGAAAATGTTTAGCAATTTCTCGCAAAGTGTGAGATTGAACGATTTCTTTTTTTATTAAAAGATCGTGATTGTGCTTGCATCTTAGAAGCTTTCACAAGTACTGTTACTAGCTACTTAACTAAGAAAGCTACGAACTCAAAGACAATGCTCTTATTGATTTTAGAATCGCTTGTCATTTCGCTTGTCAAGGAAATACGGAATTTTAGCTACACTAACATACCTACAGGTACGAAACATTTGTAAGTAGCACGTAAATTGACTTCGTAGTTAGCACAGTGCGAATCCCTCGAAGACCACAATAATGAGGACGATGATGATAGCCAGAGGACTAGGATTCGCGGCGCCGCGCCGGCTGCGGCGCTGGGCGGAAATTTCTTTAATAGATTTTCAACTTTATTGCTAAAGCATAGGGTCAAGGTTGATTGGGAAAATTTTCAAATTTCTTCAAATGATTTTAAACCATAAAATGTTGACTGTTAAGTTCAAAATCGAATGAGAAAATTTGACCGGTGGCGAGTCGGCGTGCGTCTTTGTCGAAGTTCAAAGATGCCGCGATTGCCGCGCCTCGTCAAAGAAATTTTATTTCAAGAAGTTTATAAGGATTATTATTTTTTACTTTTATTAGTTCCGTTTCATGCGCCGTCGAGTGTGCATGTGTATTTTTATTGCGCAACTTTTTATTTACCTTCATGTCAGTACAATACCATAATCGTGCGTGTTTCGTGTTGTGTGATACTGATTACGTTAGAGAGGTGATAGTAGAAGAGTGTTGCTATTGTGAGTGCATTGTGTTTGTGAGCGAGTGTGTTTTAGATGATTGGTCTCGTTCTCGGATGATGCCGGTTATCAGTATTTATCGCAGGAATACGTAAGTACATGTTTAACTGTTGCGGTATGGCCTATGGAATTACGATCGAGGTCATTCGAGGCCCTATGCTGAATAGACAGACGCACGCTTTACGCGTCCGTTTTCTCGTGCAGTGGCCACCGATGCTAGATCAGCTAGGTAGATGACAACAAAGCGTTGGGCAGTAGGTACGTAGGCACCTACTTTCAAACAAGTATCTTTTCGTGTAAGTAGTTTAATCGGATTTAGTTTACCTAATACTTTTTGCTAGGTAAGTACGCTGCGTAGCGTTGGTTCTTAACGTGAAGTTATCTACCGAAAGGCCGGAGGCGGCGGGCCGCCGCGCCGCCGACGGCTGTGTGCAGTGTGCCGTGTCCGTATAGGCACGCACAACGCACACATTAGAATAGTCGCTTGCGCGCAACCTATTGCGCGCTACAAAAATCAGATTATTTTTTAGTTCCAAAAAAAAATTTCATTTCCCAGTAATTCTTTTTGCGCAGTGATATTTTATTTCATGTACAGAATGCTTGGTTGACGGCTTCGTGAAGGGTCTATTTACACCCTGTATAACTCTTTCTTTATACTCATAAACTATACCTTCAACCAGGTACACAACGATCAACCGTCAACGTGGATCTAAACCGACTGCAGCAACTCCAGAAAGCGAAGAGAGTGAAGACGAATCCGAAGAGGAAGAAGAGGAGGAAGTACAACAGATTCTCAGAGCTAAGTCTGTAGAAACAGAGTCCAGGGTCGGAACAACTGCCAAGCCACTGCAGTATGTAAATATTCGTAGAGCGAGACCTACAACTTCGGATACCGCTGATGATACTGCTTCAAGGTGAGTTTATATAGTTACAGATACAGCTAGTGTCGATAATAATACAAGGTGGAAGGGATTTAAAAAAACAGTTGATTCTTACAAAACTGCAATACCTACAATAATACACGGTCAAAATGTATGGATAAGATGTTTTTTTTCTTTAAATTACCGATGAAAATTTGTAATGTGTGCCCTTCTACCCTGAATTAATACAGGATGTAAGGGACATCGGTTCTTAAACTATTACCATGAATTCAGAACATGATTAGACCCTACAGTGTTTGCTGGTTTTTTAAAACAAATACCCTATTTTGTCCAAGTAGATATGTCTTCATTCTTCATTTCAAAAAACATAAGGCACTACAGTTGCAGTGGACTAATACCATTTGCTTTGCAGGAACGCTCTATTCGAACGCTCAGAGCCTTTCGTTTCGGTATCGGACACACCAAACTCGCTGGATATCCTGAGCGCACGACGAGAAAATCAGCCTGAATACGTCACAATCAGAAGACAGCGACCTACCACTGCGGAGACCACTACTGTGCAGTAAGTATTATTTTACAAGAATAATTACAATGCGCGTTAAAAAATTTAAAATCTCTTTTCTTGTACTTAAAATATCCTTTTCATTTTCCCAGATACCAAAATTCCGAAGAAGAGGTAGAACTCCAAGAAACGGCATTAGAAAGAGAAATATCAACACAACCCCAGTATACTTCTATCGTACGGTCTCGCTCTACTTCCCGTCCCGTTGAAGAGCCTAGCTCTGAAGCCCCTGTACTCAGAGTACGTCCCACTACTGTCGCCATTGAAGAAACCAGTAGTCCTGACCCTACTACTGTCCTTTCTGTCCAAATATCCTCCTTACTTAACTCCCCGAGCTCCGACGAAATCGAAACTCCTGAGACTGAAGCGCCAGCTCCGACTACTGTAGTCGAAACAACGACCCCAACCCCAACTACAACTACAACCACTACGACGACTCCAGCCCCTCCAAGTATCCCCACTCGAAGATCACTAATCAGACGACGAGGCTCTACCACCCCATCTCCCAGTACAGCAGCCCCATCAAGCACCACCCAGGTGAGTCCCAGGAATTATGCTTTTGTGAGCCGTCGGCGACCTTTGTCAAGGCCGAATGAAATATCTTCGGATTCAGACGAGTCTACTGAAGTCTCGCGTAAAATAAGATCCACTACTCCAGATAGTCGCGAAGTCGATGAAGCTATACCTAGGGAAACTGGCCCGGTTGGTAGAAGGTTTAGAAGTAGGTTCCAAGCATCACAAACTGCTCGAAGTGACGACTCCATTCCCGCCGCTGCTTCTCCAGTGTCGAGGGGATCGTTCAAACCCCAAGTTTTAAACCCAGATGATGTAATTTCTTTGACTCCGATTGATGTGGAACCACAATTCGTTCCAAGACAAGTTTCTAGCTTCAGTACTAGAGCTGACAGACGTTTCCGTAGGCCCCTTGCTAGCACTGCCTCTGACGTGATACCTGATAGTGAAGGTTCTGCTGCTACCGTAGAGACTAGTCGACCAAACCTTCTCCCGCGTGGACGAAGTCGCTTCACAGTAAGTACTACTACAGAGTCCACTGCTCAACCAGCTTCTGTTTCTTTTGCTCAGAGGAGACCAACTTTTGCAAGATTCACTCCACGACCTTTCACACGGTCGTCAGCTTCAACTGCTTCACCTGACGCAGAGGATGATGAAAATACTGAAGCACCTGAAGAAACTACAACCCCCCAAAGAATTGCACCTCGTCTACCTTTTGGTAGATCCAGACCAACATCCACTGCTTCACCAAGAATCATAGCTAGAAAGTTACCATTCCCGTCTCGTCAATCAACTACACAGCAAACCTTGTCCAATGATGATGTTGATGATGACGATGAACCAGAAGGTAGAGTTGATGATATTTTACTTTCGGAAAGTGCCAGAGAAGAGAAAGAGCACGAAGACGAAGAAGATCTCGAAGTAACTGAAGAAGCACCTAAACGTAGAGTTATTATTAAGAAATTCAGAGCTCCGGGTGCAGCCGATAGTGACAATGTTCCCACTGAAACTGTTCCTATTGATGATTCTGGTAAAAAGAGGTTCAGAGTTATCAGACGTAGGCCAACCTCTACAACTGCAGCTCCAGAACTAGTTGTTACTACTGAAGCACCTACCGCACCTGGCCCTCAGAGAATTCGCAAAATCATTCGTAAGAAACTGAAGCCTGACGCCGAACTTACATCCAAGACTGTTGGTTCACTAAATACTTTTAGAAGCTCTACTACTGAAGAACTAAACTACGGAGAAAAGACTCGACCCACTACCACAACTACTGAAACTGTGACAGAGCCAATAATTGAGGAAGTGACCGAATTTTACAAAGAGAAGAAAGTAAAAGTGGAATTACAAAGTGAAAACAAAGAAACTCAAGAAGAGGCTACAGAAAAAGTGATAGAAAAGGAAGAAGAAAAACCCGTAGAGCAAACAGTCGAACAAACAACGGTAGCTGCTAACACTGAACCTAATGCAAATGATCAAACGGATGAACTTCAAAACACGGAAAATAGTCAAGAAACAGTTACAGAAGCCAAATCTGCTGTTACTGAAGCAAGTACTGACAGTGATTCTAAAACTACAGGAGAAGATGAGGAAAGTTCCGATAAGCCCGAAGGCGAAGTTAAAGTTGAAACAAACTCAAAACCTGAAACGGAAGAAAAATCCGAGGTGGCAGTTATATCTGAAGGAAAGTCTGTGGACATTTCAGAAAATAAAAACACCACTGGAACTGAATCAACTGTTACTGAAACTGATGACTCTCAAACAGAAATTACAACTGTCAGCACAACTTTATCGACCGCATCAACAAGTAGAACTAGATTACCTTACAGGCCACGTAAGAAGTTATACACACCGTCCACGGAATCTTCAGTACCATCCACCACTAGAGTGTTTAGCCGGAAATACAATCCTGGCGTTTATACAAGTCCAGCGTCTGCAGACAGACCACTGTTCAGACCGTCTGGAAGTACTAGGAGACCATTCTCTTCTAAACTATTTACTAGAAAGCCTTTTACTCCCAGAACCACTCAAAGATTCGAAGATGACGAAGAATATAATGACGACGAACTTCTTGAAGAAGATCCAGAATCAGATAATCCGTTCGTTTTTGTACCACCAAACCAGCTTTTCACAAGGAAACCTGACTCTGAAGAAGAAGGCGAAGAAGCTGCTAATTCTGAGGAGTTGTTAGATGAAGAAGAAGAGGGGCATTATGATGAGGAGGCAGTTGACGAGGATGAAACACCGACGAAGTTTTCTCTTACAACAAGGAGACCTGGTTTTAAACCCCGCGTAGTAAACTCAAACACATTCAGAACTTCTACTTCTACAACAGAACTTCCGAAAAGATTCCCAAGTTCTCAAAACAGAACTGGAATCATTACTAGATTTAGCAACAAACCAGTTGTTGATGGTAAAAAACGAGTGCAAAATGTCCCACCAGGTTACAATTCCACTGTGGCTGCCCCTAGACCTAAAGGTACTGGACCAATTATTATTAGAAATGGAACTCAAGCAGCTGAGAAGGAGTCTAATGATATAACGACTACGACCACCGCAGTTACTGATGGTGAAACCACTACATCATTTGATGATGATTATCTCACAGTAACTTCTACGACTGACGGTAAAGAGCCCACGACATCCGAGGATGTATCTACCACAAACACTGATGAAATGGAAACAGCAACATACCAAATGGAAGTAGACAACAGTACTGATGATTACTTAGAGAGTACAGAAGGTACCACAAACTATCCTACAACACAAGATATTACTACAATTTCACAAACTGAAGCTGAAATAAAAACGACAATCGTACAAAATACTGTTGTGTACACGGTACCTAGTACAGAAACAACAACTGAACCAATACCTACGACTGTCCCCACAACTACTACAACTGAGCCATCTCCGCCACCACCCCCTATCATAAAGACACAATTCGACAAGTTATTCTCCATCACAAGAGTTGTTGAAGTAAACTCAAAATTAGATAAACACCACATAAACAAAAATAATGAAACCACTCACATTGAAGAAGGCAAAATCATGGTTGAAAAGAAACCAGTCATTGACAAAATTGGTGAAGTCAGTAGATTTAGTCTTATCAAAATAGTCGAAGATGACATTCCAATTTATTTGACGAAATACGGTCATATATATCCAGTTGAGCACCCACCTGAAAATCATATACGTATCGACGAGGCAAGAAATGCGAGAGCTTTAGTTGAAACTTACCCTGACGCGCCCAGAGAAAATCTGGTTGCGTCAGAGAGTGTTAACGAAGCCTACAGGCACATCAAGCAAGTATCTGATTCTAAGGCCGATGAAAACAAAGATCATGTGGAACATCTACCCAACGACGACTTCTTATCTTACGTAAATGAAGAAAACAAAACTGATGAAGAACATGATGGACCACTGTTCGCTTCCTGGCAGTTCGTTCCCGCAGCATACGAAAATGAAAAAGTAAGATCAGCCAAAAATTTCGAAATAGTAACACCACGTTCAATGCTTACTAACCCATCCACTTTATCTTTAGAAGGATTGTTCAAAACTGAAAACCCTCTAATGGCGCGTAAAGTTAATGATGATAAAAATCAACCTTTTGTCGTATATTCTGCATCAGTACCTAACCAAGAAGACGAAGCTAACATTGTTAAAATAACCCCCTTGAAACCTGAGTCAGGCCGTAGCATTCTTACTTTTGCTAAAGGCCAAGAATTTAACGGAGGTTCTGCTGTTGAAGTGGCTACAGTGAAAAATCCGATAATCAGTATCTCAGTGTTACCGCAAACTGAAAGTTCAACTGTTTCTCCCTCTTCTACGACACCCACCACTATTTCCTCGACTACACCCACAACGACCACAACAACGGAAAGTCCGTCAAGTTCAAGTCCGATCATAGATATGCTGTCTACAACACAAGCTGCCACAGAAGTCCCAACAACTACTTCAACAGAAGCACCTTCAACTACAGAAACAGTACCTGAAGAAACGACAACAGTGAAAATAACTCCTATAGATGCCAAACGGGCCAAATTCGGATTCCCCAGAAGACCAATCATAAAATCCTCAAACTTTACTAGACCAAGCGTAGCTCCCAGAACGGTTAAGAAAATAAACGCGACTGTAGCATCGAATTTAAACCAGAAAGCAAACAAAACCACTTTTAGTCCGTCTAAATCACGTTTCAGTGCAAACAGAGTTCAAAATGTCCCAGTAGATCTTAAAAAGAAAAGCAACTCCCCCAAAGTAGTTATTAAGACCTTCACTACAGCTAAAACGTACACGACAGAAAGTCCAAAGACAACAACAGAAAGAAAAATCTATTTCAAACCAATCAGACCCAATTTTAGACCAGCCTTCTTCCCAAGAAAAACAACAACGCCTCCCGTCACCGGAGACACTTAAAAGTCCGGCTGAATCTAGTTTTCACTAGATTTATGCGGCTCCCACTGGTAGGATCCGGTTTCTCTGGCCATAGTAACATGAACGACTGATATTATTTGTTAAATTGGTTTATAATAATGCAAACTCGCTTCGTCCGAATCCGAAAATATGACCGTTATAAAAATGCAAAGTTTTAAAATTGTCATTCGTTGATTTTTCAAGGCGTAATATTTTAACATGATAATTTTGAAAATACTCTTTTATACTGATGGGATAACTTGTATATATAGGTACACAACATCATTATAGTCATATTTCTTAGAGATTTTAATAGCTTTAATAATATTCTAGGTTTTAATGAAAGTTTTATTGTACCAAATAATTGTATTTATTAGTTCGTTTTGGTAGAAGAGACTTTCACTTTACAAAATGTCATAGGTTATGATTAGATTACACTTATTTAAAGGTTTTATTATTATATTAATAATTATTAATCGTTACCATTAAATGTACATATGAATGGTTAGGATTGGGATGTTTTTTTGTAATAATGTGAATGAAATATTGTAACATTCAAAGAAAAAGGTTTGTAATAAAGTATTAGAATTTATTTTTCTTATGTTATTTTAGTTGTAACAATATTGTCGGACATATTATGTGCTCGCACCCCTTTTATCAACAGAGTCGTCACAATATCTTTATAATTTAAAACTTAACGTAAATTAGCACAAATTGATACCTTTTATCGTGTTTGTGCTGAATCAAGACTGGGATTCACAGGTAAGTGCTTATTTCTATATTATTTTTAGTTTAAGCTTTAAGGTTGGCATCTGTTAGTACTTGGAAAATCGCTCTGGTTGACAAAAATACTTTTAAAACAATTGTAGTGGTCAGAAATTGACGGAAGTTGATAACTTCCTTTATAATGAAAAAAATATTGAACGATTTATCATTGTGCGTAGAATTTAAAAAATACTTCATCCGCAAACTTTAGTAGGTAATGTTTTCAAAACATTATACCGACCTTTCAGTTCTTAATATAGAACTATCTGGTTTAATTGTGTGACTACCGCGCTTTTTGTAACAAATCTATTTTCATTAATTAGACAAATTAGTTCCTAGAATAAGCGAATACTTTTCTCAAATCTTTTTATCTACTGATTACCGTAATCGATGTTTTTATCGTCACCTTTTAAAGCTGCATTGTGCTATTTCTTATCGTGTCAGAACAATAGTTGTCTATTATTGAAAGACAATTGACTCTCATAGTCAAAAGGTTTTCTCAGTGGCGTGTCAAAATACACACCACATACATTGTTGTGTGGACATTTCATTAGAAATTGCGCATCGAAGGTACAAAAAATTTAAGTGGAAAAACAGAAAAATCTTATAATATCTTTATTAGAAACACATAAGTACACACAAAAAAAAACATCGAAATAAGAGTTAGGTACATGAAAAAATTATTGCGTAAATTGCGGAAACATAATCTTTGTTAATCAGTTTACAAACAACTGGATGTCTAAATTAAAACTATTACTGAAACTAAACTGCATATTTATCAGTGCATAAACGAAGTGATTTATTATCCTTTCTAAGTGCATTAAACATTGCAATTTTTAATTAAAAACGTATATATTCTCATTTGTTGTTAGGCAACTGTATTATGGATGTGCCCAAACTATCACCCGTCTGCAATATAAAACTGAACAAGGATCTTTTGGCGCGTGCCAAAAATCTAGACTAGCGCCGCCATCTTATTTTTTCAATCCGTTGTACAAATGTTTACGCGCCCTTTTTTCAAAATCATTCAAAGGCCAAACGATCTTTTTATCAACGCGCAAAGCCTTTGAATTCATTCACAAGTACACATTGTTAACTATCTGACTCATTCATAGTTAACAGTCGATAGAATTAGCTTTGCCATTCCAATCTGCAGTTACTTATTAAATTATTTCTCAATGATTCTGAAATTAAACCTGTAGACTTTACGTGCGCGAAGACTTACTGATTTTCTGCGAGCTGAGTTTGATGAGCTGATAAAGTTCTGATTGGTTTATCTACTGTCAAATCTAACGTTGTGAATGTTTGACAGAACTTACAACAGTCAATCATCTGTCAGTATATTTGACAGCCGTGAGCAGATTTAATTGATTATGATGACTTTCAGAAAGGCAGTCACTATAGAAAATGTATTGAAACTCGGGACAGACAGATGCAAAGACTAAAATTTGAAAGTAAACAACGTTGCATAGTAAATTTATAATAGTGTTCCCTTCAGGCGTAAAACAGAATTCTCGCACAGCGACAGTAGGACAAACGATTATTTCGTAGTTATCGATGTAACTATAAAACTAAACAGTTTCATGACTGCCTAGTCAATTTGACTGACTTGAAAACAACGATTAGCCTAAAGCACTAGAAATAACTGTTGTAGTAGGTTATTAAGATTCCTTAGGGCCTGACCGAGTAGTTCTCTTCCTGTGATCATGTAGTGCATCCAAAGGTTGTCTTGAAGGATCACTTTTATTGTCATACCTGTTATTTGTATGGTGTAGATTCTATCCATCTATCTGGGTACACTGAAGGTACTTTTTTGAAACTATGCCTTTTGGGTTAAAAATTGAGCGTAACGGATACTTAAAGTTTGCGGTTAAAGCTTAACTTAGTTTATATTTTCTCATGGTAACTCACATGTGACCTAATTAACCTAAAAAATATAATCTAATAGCAATGACCCGCATTGCATTAGAATTTTAATCACACATGAGACTGTCGGCATGTACCTGGTGCCCTTCACTTTTATGCTCAAACTAACAGCCGTTAAACGAAACCTAAAGTTAGGTAAGCTAGGTTTATATCGATAGTAGGTTCCAGTTAATCATGGATACGTTGATTGATATCTACTAGTAGTTGCGATACGGATTTAGTAAGGATTGCAGAAGTAATTGCAACAATGATGGATAGTGTGGAATTGCAATTAGACAGCTTTTAGAAGTACCTAGTAAAAGTTAAAAATTGTCTCTTATGATTTTACTACTGGCATCTTGCTTTCAGTTCGTTATAGCAGCACTTTCAGTATTCTATTAGGTACAAACATGGCTGATTGACTAACTACTCCTTAACATCAATACTTCGTACTTATACTACCGTATTACCATTTTGAATAATACTTATTACATCATTTTCAAAACTTGAGATATAATACTAGCTTCTATCTTGTCATCAGCAGCTGCAGGGTTCAAACCCTAGGCCACATTATATACTAACAGTAATAAATAACGAAAAGTCGTGACTCCTGCGCATCTTACGATACTGGATCCTCGTGATTCTCGTATACAAACCTGCTTACATACTTGTCTTTGTCTATTCATTCATCGTACTAACATGGTCGGTGATTTCATCATTCTGTTGGTGCCTGCCGTAGGGAGCTTAGCAACTACTATGTGGAATGTATTTGTTTATTGGTTCAAACAAAAGCTTTTGTTGTTCAGAAAATTAACAAGTTTCATACCTTTATATTGATTCATTTCAAGGTGTTAGCTCTGGGATATCACCATGTTACGGTGTGAGCATGGAATATGAGGACGAATGAATCTTGAATCATGGTTGAGCTGAGATGAACCCCGGTACTCTATATTGTAGCTTCAATTCTTCATTTTGGGACGAAACAGCTTGTAGTACTTGTAAACTTTATAGTATTTTGTTTATATCGATGATGTTTTGTTACCAAGCCACTGATTTCACTTTTTAATGCTGTATGCAAAATTTTTGGCGTTCTTTGTGGTTGATCTAACTGTTTCCAGTAACGTGGACATATTCTGTTCCTAGATTTGCGGAAAAAATACCTACCCAAGAATAAGAATACAAATTATGCGTTTCCGACGCATAATTTTAAATGATATTATCAGTATTTTTGTTCTATCAATTTGTAGTGGTTTCAAAGTTTGCCCTATTTCGTTTTCAAAATAACTCAGTAGTTATTTACGTAAAGTCTCGAGTTCTCTAATACTAGCTAATAAATTACGAGTGTTGTATCATCCACGACCCACTTGTGGGCCGGTTTAGCAGACGCTGCTATGAATATCAAGTAGATTGTTTAGAATTAAGTTATTTTCCTTGGGTGGTAGGCAGAGGTCTTTGTTAGATAGAATCAGCATTGTATTTTCCTGCTATTTTGAAAGATAGCATCGCACTAGGTACTTATACCGATGACCCGTTCTGTGAAGTCATATCTAGCTCCTACGTAAAAACCTAATCTGCCAAATCCCCGATTGAGTACAGTTGCTTTTTTCTTATGGTCGGCATGAGTGCCGACATGATGCTCGTCATAGAAATATGACCTAGGAACTCGAGTTTAGCAGCTGTATTAAACCATTTTTTGCTAATTTGACATAAAATGCTTGCTTTATGGCTTTGCAAAAGTTGGAACTCCCTATATAGTAAAAAGTTTATCGGTTTTGACTCTTTCATAAAATTCTTTGTCAATATTATGTAAAACTGGTTCTCTTATACCTGCAGCATTTAATTTTATTTTCGTAAAGTGAAAGTTCTGATCACAATTATCTTGTTTTTATTACGATCGGAGTAAAAGTAATACTTCCAATCACGACTTTCAATATCAATTTACATCATTGTCCGTAAACATTCCTATTTTACTTTAAAATTCACTTTCCTACGACAGATGGTAGTTACTTAGGAAGGGTAATGAGTAAGGGTTCAGGGTCAATCAAGGAAACACGCAAATTGACTTGATTTATTTTACAATCTCTATCATCATTGTCTTCTTAAATCTACTATGATATTCTCCAAAATTCTTCATGGTCTTCTTCGCCATTCTTCGGTTATTGTTCTTTACATCAGCAGATAATTCTTCAGTTCAGTATCGTCCCGACCTTCTTAAAACTTCATCGCCAAGGCCGGAAGGTGTTCTTCATATTGGTCTTCATATCACCAGATGAATCTGGCTACCCCAGTCATGCTTCATCCTCCTTCCATGTTTTCCTGAAAAAAAGGAAAAAAAATACGTTAGCATGACAATAATTGGCAATAGTTTCTTCTCCTATTACATGGGACTTACTACTATTAATTACATAATTGTAACATCGGTTTCCACCTTCAAATAATTCAGAGGGCCGGAAATGTCTTACAAATCGTTACTCGATACTACAATGACTTTCAAGACGATTGATCTGATAGAATGTCTCTTGGCTTGCAGGTATAATAGATGTTAAATGACCCTTAAAAAAGCCGAAAAGCACTTGTTCTCCCCGTCATTGCGATCATTTATTTGTTCTGACCATTCCTAGGGTATTGTTAGTTGGTATTTACGGAGATATTTGAGGTCAAAGTTCCAACTTTTCAAAAGTTTTTTTTTAATACAATTTCTTAGTGTTAAAAGTTTACTTTAGAAACCTCCACGGCCACCGTACTATTCAATGCATCAATCAGCACAATTTTTTGAGTGCGTTACATTGAGTTCTACCGTGAAACGAGATTTTTCACCCCAAAACAAAAAGTCGTTTCCCGGCAATAATTTTTGCATAGAGTTACTTAGTTTGATGTACAGAATGCTTGGTTGACGGTTTCGTGAAGGGTTCGTTTACATGTTCAATCACTGTAGTAGATACCTATATCGTAATTTATTATGTCTAGACTACATAAATACATAGTGTGTATATAACGATTGGTTCCCACGCGAACTGTGAGAGTTGTTAACGTCGGAGAGGAATGGCCGGTTTCTTGCGATGCACGATGCTACTGGCCGTCGATTTCACTACATATAATACTATATTGGAATCTTGTGAATTTGCAAGTTGTTAAAGTGAGACTGGTAATGCGTAATACGCTGTGATTTTAGAAACAAGTCATCATTCTTTGGTTAGTCAGCGTGTTTAGAGTTGGCAGTTACTGCCTTGCCTAAAAGTACGCATCTCTCTCTGTGGCTAGATAATGCACTATGCGTTTCTGTCGCGTCTGACGTTCACGCGTATATAATAAATTATATAATTTATCCTGTAGGTAGAGATAAGTCAAAGTCAAAACGTTTATTGCGAACTAAGTGTACAATGTTGATGTGATGTTATGTTAGTACTTTATACTTATGACTTAGCAGCTTTTTACAAGCATTGCAATTATCATTCGCCTGCCCATATTATCCTAAATTAGCATGAATTATTATGCAGATATAAAACTTAGAACGGATATTAATAGTGCTTAATAAAACTATTGCTAAATGACAGTATAGTGTCATATTAATCACTATAATATCTTGCTTTCAAATCCGACAAATATTAAAAAAAAGTCTTTAAAAAAATATTCATACCGTATTTTATTTTACTATCATAAAATATAGATCGGAAATCGCATTGGCTATAACCTCTTGCTCTTAACCATTACGAAAGCCGCACTTGCTGCTGCTAAATAAAACAGCTATTATCGTAAAATACTACTTCAGTAACTCATAGCACCTATATGCTAAACAACTCATCGATCCATCTAATTTGCGCGCACATTTCACCCACAGATCGACGCGCAGCATCCGAGCAGAGAAAACTACTTTCTCTGAGCAATGACTTGTTTAGCGAGATATTATCTAACGATTGCGTCAGATGCTGCTGGTGACACGTTTTGATTTCAACGCTCTGTTATTAATTACTGTTTCTTTTTAATCTGATTGCTATTTTTTAGTGGTCTATGGATCCGAATGAATGATTGTGTTTCGCACGTCTCAGCGTCATTTTATTGGAGAATTAGTTCCACTATTTCATTTGCTATAATTATTTTATGGTAACATTATGTTTATACCTATAAAATATTAATACCGAGTCCCAAAGGTTGTTTTATGTAATAACTCTTGATTACTATAATAGGAGATCATAATTCTAACTTCTTTTTCTAATTTCAAAGAGAATCTTTTATTTGATAACCAAACTTTGTTCACATTTTTTTTTGATAGATCGAATCGATCGTGTAATCAATACTGACTTATTAATTTGACAGATATTTTGAGCAGATTGACTAGTTGACCTAAAATATAAAACTTGATACTAAAAACTTATTGACGAGGTAAAGGCCGGCCAAATTAATATAAATCAAGTATTTAATTATTTGATTTATATTCTTTTAAAACGACCTTAGTTAAATCTTATGATTATAAATTATTATTGATTGGAGTTACGTGCTAACGTGGTTCCAATCATAATGATGTAAGATTTTAAATGAGAAACGAATCCTTAAATATCGTTAAGATATTTATTATTAGTTCCTTAATTTATTTATATACACATTTTTAAATTTTTAAATATGTCTTTAAAAAAAAGATTTAAAAATACAAAAATTTGTGGTGCGCCAGTGTCGAGAGCAGGGTCCAAGCTACAATTGGCCATTGGCCGTCACTACAATCGGTACAATGATAGCCGAGTTCACATTCCACATGTCGACAACCTCGTGTGTGTGTTTATTATTAGTTTTGTTATTAGGACCACAGGTTACGTACCATTAAACCTTAAAGTAAAACGCAAGGCACATAACTACTTTCCTAATAAAGAAACACCTAATCACATCATACACATTCGTTTCCTCATACTTCGGAGAACTAGAACAAATAAATATCAAAGACTTTTTGCTATCGATCACCTAATTTATAGCTGGATTTAATACGGTCAGCTTTTTGTGCTAATCTCGTGGGTTGTACTCGTAAGTAGGTGGGTACTTGAGCTAGCTAGAATGGAGTACCATTGTGTCGAACTTAAATCATAATCAAAAGTAATTTATTCAAATTAGACTCAGAATCAGCGCATTTCGAACGTCAAGGTTACTTATGACAGCCTCCCAAAACGCACACCCTTCACACGTGGAATTTTCTTCTATTTTTGTTGCCTCTCCAATAATTATAGGTTGGTCATCAACTCCGAATATATCTCCCTGTCCATTGTGAGGTAGAATGTGTGGTTAGTGGATGACTTCCATCTAATTTCGATAATACCATAAACAGCAAAATCATACTAGACTTTATATGAAGATAAATATGCAATTCATACCAATATTAGCAAGTCTCATAAACCTAAAAAGTACAATACGTCACTATGATTTAGATTGACACCCAGAATATAATTAAATAGTTTCCCATAATTGTTCCAAAGACTGGAAAGTGAAAATATATAAAACCAAAAGACGCTATTTATCAAATAAAACTACTTATGTGTACATTGCATGACACTCATACCAAAGCTTATTGATATATTACAAGAATACACACATGGGCCCTCCATTCATATTACTTCATACAAGTAAATAACCCCTCGATGTAGTTACTGACGAGTTTCGTAATGACATAACGAGGTGCGATCATATACTCGTACTTTTGGTAATGTTTGGTAATATTTACACGTGATTGAGTATGGAGCTCATGTAGAAGGAACTAGTAAAATTTTAGTTAAACAAAAATCTAGCAAGCGGATGGTTAGAAATAGGACACAATGTGTTTATCTATACTTTTACTTAGTTCAGGATATTTTTTTGATTACAAAATTACTTTTCTGTATACTAGAATAAACTTGTATTTATTCGTTTTTTTTTTTCGTAAAACTTGCGGGTCTATGAAAGAAAGCTAGAGCTGCGATAAATTAATTATCTTCATTCTTTTCTTCTTTCATTAAAATTAAAAGAATAATTTGATTATTGCTGAAGTAATCATAAATTACGTTAATGGTGGAAAGTAATAAGACTTGAGAACCATCTTATTACAATTTTATGTTAATTACAAATTACCACGGTAAAAAGATTGATAGTGTTGCCACAATTTCACATTTCCGCTTCCGTTTCTCACTGTAGTCGGTAATTTTGCAAATTAACCGGTAACTCGCTTATTAACTGGTTCACATTCTCGTTACATTAACCGATGAGGTAATGACTTATGTAATGTTCGCTTTGCTCCAAATAGGCTGAACAGGACCTTTTGTTAAATTCCTTTGCCTACTTGAAATGTTAATTTGAGTGAGCTTAGTCTATGGTTTTCCTTAAAGAGTTTCTAAGAAGGTTGAATATTTATGGTCAGTGTAGCATATTTGTGTAATGAGACCATTTCCTGTGCTTAAGAAGATATTTTCCGTTGAGACATAAATGCAAACGAATTAACTTGAATACAGTTAAGTAACGCTGTCGTCATAAAATGCGTGTGAAAATTTTTACGATGTTGATCACAGATTATGCATTCGTGTATCGCAATGTAGTTTGTTGCTGTCATCCGGTATTTCTTTGTTTGTTTTAATAATTAAAGGCTTTTTTTAAATGTAGGCTGTTGCATATTTTATGTTCACATCCACATAATTTAATCAATTCCGTTTGATTAAATTATTTTTTCTCGAGTAGGTAATCGATATCATTCTATTCTCATCTCGATACTAAATTCTGTCCATACTAAAGAGGTTTTCGAACGAAGGTACTACCGCAATCTTAAGCCCTTTTAAGGCACGAATGAAGCGATTTCAATGTCCGCACTAACATGCCTAAACAAGACATCATTGCGCATGTCTCATTCCTCAACAAATCGGCATAGCAGGAAGCCGTGAACACTAATAATTATCTAACATCTAATTAAATAGAAAGCTCATCAGTCAGGTTTTGCCGCTATTTTTTGACGTGTTGCGACAGACGTTATGCAAATCCCATTCATAGTCAAATAGTACGCAAGTTGGCACGCCTCTGTGTGAATAGCTGGCTTTACGCTATGGCCGTAGAAAGTAAATAAGTATATTGGAGGGTTAGCAAAAGAAAGGAAGACTCATGACTGCCAGAAAAAGATTGAACATAGTGATTATCAACGCAACATCCAAGATTGTGTCTAAAACATGTTCTAAAATGATTGTTTTTAACTCCTTTTCAGTTAGTTAGTAGCTCGCCCCCTATTACATGGGTCCTAAACACATCGTGCAAATTGTGGGTGTACTATACCTATGTATAGCTACACCTCTGTCTGACCTTTCCGGAATTACAACAGTAATGTTATGTTGTGAGTTTTCTGTTAGTACACTCTACCAAACACTGCTCCGAAAATGAAATTACTTAAAAATCTTCCCAAAACGTAATTATTAATAACATCTATAATTCTAACAACATAAATCCCATTCATACACTGCAAGGTCTACAAGAATGTCATCTATCTATATCAGTGTTGGTTGCACATCATCACATGGTCGGATATGGTCAGATGTGGTTGGTGACACGGTTGGGCAACCTAATCGCATGTAAGTGGACCCTCAGTTCCGACACAGATGAAGGAGTGAATCATGACTAGTGAGTCAGGATTAAGACGTAGTAAAATTGTTTATGGTAATTAAACTATAAATAATTTATGGTTTCCACATAGACCTTCACAGGATTTGTGTCAGGAAGGAGACAATTATGCTATCCGAGTCTAATTGTCGATTCTTCTAAGTATCTAAGAATCAAAGTTTTCTAGAGACAGCTTTACAAAAATGCCCAAACTAAGTTGTTGCAACAGTAAGATAGCTGAGTTATGGAACTAAGGCAAAATACTCTATGAAAACGGATAGGTAGGACTTGTATGTACATCCAGACAAAAGCTTTCTACGCTCTCGTACGTTATATTTACTAATCTGCAAGAACAACGAGAAGTACTTGTTTTTAAAATTTCAACTTTAGTTTAAAAGGAATAAAGAGGAGAGAAACACGATTGCGATTTTTTAAATAAAACAGTGTGGCCAACTTTGATGTAAGTGGCAAAGGACAGACAAAACTAATACAGGCCACATGTAAAGGAATTTAATCCCATTAAGTTACACAACTGACTCTATGTGGCCGTTATGCTAATGTGGGACTATGTAATACTAACAAAGCGACCAAGGCCCACGCATGGCATCCGAGCAATGCTGGCCAGCATGACAAACGAGTTACCTCGTAGAACTGATTCTCGATTAATCGATGAGGAGCGTTCGAGAAAATCGTTAACCAATAGTAAAATTGAATCGGTAATCGATTTAGAAGAAGTGTCAAAGGTGTCAAATTTGACACATCATATACGTTTGATACGAATGAAATATTAACATAATATTTCCCGAGAATCATTATGATTAGCAAAAAATACAGAGATGGCCCAATTAACTTAATAACAATCTATAAAAAACTAGCGTTGATCATCAAAATGTGATCGACTCTCGTAGTGTCACGAAATATATGAATGATTTTCTAACGTGTTAAATATAAATATTCCACAAATCGAATACGAGATCTATCTATCTATCTCATTAAGAAATATGTACTGCGTAGTTTCGCAACGAGTTACATAAAAACCTTTTTTTATTAAAATGGGAATGAACATTCAACATGAACGTTTTTTACCATGGTCGATTGGCAATCTGGGTGTTACGTTTCATATTTTTTGTTTTAATCTGGACTATGATCTAGTTTATAATGAGTCCAATAAAAAAAGATACCGACAAACATAATAAATAATACTAATTTATGCGTAATTTTAATTAAAATTGATCAGCCTATAGCTTGTTTGTAAGTATTTTGTTTTATGGAAACATAACTCCCGCAAGCAGTAATAAAACTTTACTTGTTAACTTCTGAATACCTTAGAGTAAAATGTTGCGACAAAACTTCACATTATTAGAGTTAGCTGTCACAATCTGCGCGGGAAAATGAGAAACTGTCATGGGTGTCATGGCTACTTTGTGCAATCACAATCATGCATGATACATAAAAATGTAGGCAATATTTACTTGCTTTATTTACCTAAACTTCATAATTTAGCTTTAAACATTGAAAAAACATTTCAAGTAAATAAGCGAAACCAAGGAGAAGGAAAACCTATTTGATATTGATTCGTATTTTTTAGTCTTTTGAATGCCAAAGCATAAACGCACAATAATAAGCCACAATTTCACCTACCATTTTGTCACATATTTGTGTCGTTTGGCGTACAGCGTGTATGTCACGTTTATATGTATGTGACAATAACGGTCAAAAGGTTAAACGGTTGCTAGCTCAAATAATTAATTGACGGACAAGCATGAACTTCAATTATCAATCTTTAACAGTTAGTTAATGGTTTTACAAAATAAGTACAAGCTCATACGACCCACTGAGTGGTACCGACCACCATTACCATTAGAGTACAACACAAGGACGTATGTTTTTACATATTTATTACAAGTGGTTATAAAGCCACTGGTTTCATGGCCAACCGTTCCATCACGTACAAACAAATATTATTAGATTTTTGCCATTTATTGATACATAGACACTTAGCACTTGAGGATGGATGTGATTATAATTCGAAATTAATTCAATAGGAATTGGTAATTTTGAAATCGAGCTGAGGTCGTGAGCTGAGTGAGCTCCGCTTTTATAAAATACTTCCTAGTTAGAAAAGGTAAAACGTTATCTTAAAGATTTAATAACGGTGTTTTTTATAATTCATAAAGATTTTAATATTAGGTATTCAAAAGGTTAAAAAATAAAATACGTATACTGTTAGTTGATTGCAATAAAAAGCTGTTTGCAAAATACGTAAACTATTAGTTGATTGCAATAAAAAGTTTCAGGCCTAAAACAAAAAACGTCACTGGCGCGACAGCATTTCATAATAAAAAATCGAAGGAAAACCTAATATTCCAACAAAAATATATTCAGAAATCCACAACTAACTTATTTCCTCCGTAACAATCAACCCTCACAGAAAAATGCACCACAGCAATTTAAAAACACATTTTTCTTCATAACAAACCGCAACTATTCCATAGACAATTCAAAGCGGCCAGCTACCAGGAAAAACAAAGGTTCCACTTAACATTCCTGCTCCGTATATCGTAAAGCAATAACATTGTTATTCAGCACTCAAAATGACCTTTAACTCGATTCACAAGTCGTTGGTTCGCGATGAGCATACATTCATGAGGGTAGCGTAAACTTGTGTTTACATTTGATAAACATGTTGTATGGACGTAGCTACAGTGCTACAAGGATCTTTTCGCGCTTTATTGACATTGACAGGAAGGCGCTGTCAACGTTTGTGAAATTGTCTGTGGAAATTGTTTTGAAAAACAAGATGGCGGTGCGCGGTGGTAGTTTAGTTCTGGCGTCATTTGAGTCAGGAGATTCGCCAATTTTGGCGTTTTGGCAAACAGTGAGGGTTTAGTAAGTTAGTCTGTGAGGGTTTTTGGTATGCGAATGGAGCGATGGATGTTGCAAATAATTGAGTAAAGGGCCATGACACAAATTTTGGGGTCTCCTACGTTACCTGCGTGTGAAAATTAAAAACATATTGTCTTGTAAGATAAAGAAAAGAGAGAGAGAGAGAGGGAGATAGCAATTTCAACAAGTTTTATGTGAATGTTACTCTCACATTTTCGATATTATGGCGATCGATCAAATCGCTCTTTTAACAAGAGTTGTATGCATCACAGATTGAATTAGAGAACCTTCCACGACAAGGAAGCTAGCTTATGAATCCCGACCTAAACAGACTGTCATAAACATCGAAATAGGTGCTGTAAGCACGTTTCATTAGATAACTAAGTTAGGCTTAGCTTAGCTAACATACAACTTACCTAGTTGTAAAGCCATTACTGATAAACAAGTGAGAAAAGCATTTCGAAAGTGAAGTAAACTCTACATCTTATGTATTCTGGAATCGAACGTAACAATACCTAAAACGGCTGGTTCTGAAAATTCGCTTTCAAATTCGCCAACGAAAATTGTTAGGTTACTCGAGTGACTTGTGTCAGAATAAGACTGAGATTAAAATGATGAACGTTCTTAAAAGTAGGTACAGGAATTACTCTACTATTATCTTTAGTACTTCATCACATAAAAGGCTAAATTCCTTAACAAAAGCCCGGTTCACCATGATCGACGCAATCTTCGCACCTTTTTCGGCACCGCAAGGGCGACCAGAATATTCTACAGATTTAATTGACACAACACTGGATATCGGTGGGCCTTACAGCAACGCACGAAACGAACGTTAATTCGAACGATTTTAAATTTGAAAATAGGTAGTCGTTTCGCACAATAATATTTTCTTAGATTTATGACTTCATTCATTTCATGATGAGTGATAGAAAATGCGTGTTCGAAAATGCTAAAACCAAAATGGCATGAGATACAGTGCTGCATGAATCTTGTGGCGTTTAAGTGACGTTTTCAGGAGAGCGCTGTAAATATCTATGAAATTGTCTGTGGAAATTGTATTGAAAAAATAAGATGGCGTCGTTACTTCCGATACGCCGCCATCCGATGCGCCAAAATATAAAAGTAGGTACAAATAATAGTTGTATTTCCATTAAAAATCGTTCTGTTTTACGTTTACGTCGCTCGTTCGTGCTAGGTTCTCTGATGGTTTTATAAACATAATTGAAACAACGCAGTATAGCGCGATATGATACCAATCAACTGGCAATCAAAATAGCTTCCGTGTTTTTTTTTCGTTCAGACGGTATTGTTGTTCAGCATACAGCCTTTAACTTTTTTGGGCTGAAGATTAAAATCTGGTTTCATTTTAGTTTTCCTATATCATTAAGATACCAACCTTTGATTGGTTTTTCATCCATATTTGGCAATGGTGTTAAGAAGATGATGAATTAAAAAGATATAACGAATTAAAAAAAACACTAGCAAATCATTTCCGCCCGTACCTATTTATTTATGGAACTTAAAAGATAATAAAGTTAGTCATTTAAATATTTGTCGTTCAAATAAATCAAACATGACTTCACGAGCTAAAACAAAAAAGGACAACATGGTACAGCCGTATTCGGATGACTTAAAACAAAGATTAATGATAGTTCGTAACTCAGTGAACGTGTAGGCAACTAGTATGTACCTACTTATTGTTTGTCGTTCAGAATTCATTAATTTAGCTACTAAGAACTAATGTCAGTAGTTTTTTTTTTTTTTAAATCATTATTTAAAGAGTTTTTTCGCTAATGCGAATATGACACTCTGTATGTATACAAAAAAATAAAGTTAGTTTATAGTTAACATCATCAATCGGAACTATGTTCTGGGCCTGTTCTTCAAAGCGGACTTAACCATATTTATTATGGGAATTATTTTATCTGATAAAGGGTTAGATAAATTTATATTGTTTATACCAATTTGAGATCTTAACAATTGATTTCGGACACATCTCATCAAAATGTGGTATGTGTCTTCCTCCTCATTACATACATCGCAAGCAGGGGATGATAATTTTTTCATTAAGTGGCCGAATTTATTAAGAGGCATATGTCCCGATCGAAGTCTTAATAATATAGTTAAATCCACTCTGCCAACAGGACAGTTATCAATCCAAGGAGAATATGAGGGCTGTGATTGGATTGTTCTATACCAAATTCCTTTTTCCCTGGAACGAAGATCAAAATACTCTTTCCAGTTTTGTAAACATATATTTTTCAAAACTGGTATAAAGTCCATGTAATGTGGTATTGCATCAAAATCTGCGCCGTCCGAACATGCCTGTTTTGCAAGATGATCGGCCTTATCATTGCCGTCTATGCCTATGTGCGACGGGATCCATTGAATGATTACTTGTTTATTCTGGGCTATGAGTTTTATAAGTGATTTAATTATTGTATAGGCTATCGGTCTACCTCGAAAAGTTGAGCAGCATCGAGCCAGGTGTTGAATTGAACTCTTTGAATCTGTATAAATGACATATTTGCCTTGGTCTAGAGATTCGATATATGATAAGGCTTCAGAGATGGCAACAAGTTCAGCAAACATGATAGACGCATTGGTGGAGATTTTAAATTTCATACTACCCTCGGTATTTTCGTCATAAAATGCGCATCCTATATGATCTCCGTCTTTTGATCCGTCTGTATAAATTTTATAAAATTCGGAATATTTAGATATAAATTGTAATGTTTCCTCTTTTAAATTAAAGATATTATACTTATTTTTTGCTTTAGTTAATGAATCAATTTTAGTTTTTAAGACATTGGATAAATCAATATCAGCCATCCAGGTATCAAAAGAAAACATTTCTAATTGTTTACAAGAACTAATGATAAATTCTTTTAATTTATTATGAATTACAACGAGTAAAGGAACCTTTTTATTTCTTTTATTACGGTAAATATCACTCAACTTTTCCAAAATTGGTATAACTATATTTGCTTTATATGACCTTGTTTTTAACCAAAACTTTCCAGCCAGAAACCATCTTCTAACTTCCAAAGGTGGTAAACTAAGTTCGCATTCCATGACGTGTGTGGGTGTCGTCCTAATAAATCCCCCTATTACCCTCATGCATTGATTTTGTGCAACCTCCAATTTATTCAAATATTTTTTGGCACTGGTATTATATAAAAAACTAGCATAATCTAAACGGCTTCGAATAGTCGATATATATAACCGTCGTAAATGTTTTTGGTGAATACCCCAACCAGATCCGGACAAAACTTTAAATACATTAAGGAATTTGTGGGCTTTTTCGATAATTTCATTTAAATGTTTCCCCCATCTTAAAGAACAATCCATCCACAGGCCCAAATACTTAACACAAACAACTAAAGGTAAAGAAGTACCATTAACATTAATATCAATCGGATATCTAGAATATTTGCTACCTTTTGAAAACAGACATAATTTAGTTTTGGTAGGGGATATTTCAAGACCCAATTCTGCTAAAATAGATGTAGTGTTATTAAGCATACATTGAATATCAGCTACGGCGTCACTAATATTTTTGCTAGTTACATACATAACAATATCATCTGCATATTGAGACACAGCTACTTCGTGATAAACTTGTTTACAAACTTTAATGGTTGCCACATTAAATAATAATGGTGATAAGGGATCACCCTGAGCTAATCCGATTCCTGTGCACCTGTGCATAGATATGGTGTCACTATCACATTTAACAAGTAAAGACCTCTCTTTCAAAAAATTATATAAATAAGAACATATTTTAGAACCAGCTCCTAAATTATCTAGAATAATCAATAAATTGTATATGTCAACATTGTTATAAGCATTATTTATATCTATAAAGCAAGATAATGTAAATGAATTCGATTCAAAACCATACTGTATTTTAGAAACTAGACTAGACAGACTATCCAGACATGAGCGTGTTTTCCTAAATCCCACCATGTTCTCAGAAAATATATTGTTTTTCTCTAGATACCATTCTAAACGTTTATTAAGAATGGTGTGAAATGTCTTGCACAAGCAAGACATCAACGAAATAGGTCTAAGTGAATCTAATGAATCAGGATTTCGCTCAGGTTTTGGAATAGGGAATATACGGATGTCACGCCATTGTCTAGGAACAAAACCATTTTGTAAATACAAATTGTATAAATTAATTAATATAAATTTAGCATTAGTTGGTAAATTTTTTAACATTGAAAATGATATACCGTCGCAACCTGGAGCAGTATCTGACTGTTTTATATTTTTCTCTAGTTCATGCAGGGAAATACATTTTTCTAAAAGTAAATTACTGGATTTAAAATTCGGCTGTTCGTTAATTACGTAATCAGGAGTCAGACTGTATAACAATTTCTTTGCTTGGGATTCACTTACATACAGGTTACGATTGTTGTGATAACCCTTGAACCATTTCATTTTTCTCCACATATCACTAGAAGAAGTTGAATAATCAATGGATGAAACAAAACTTTGAAACGATTCACTTCTCCCTCTTCTTATGTCTCTTTGCGCGATGCTAATCTTAGATTGTAACACTGATAAATTATTAGGAGTCGGGTTACTACGAAACTGAGCCTACGTTCTGCCACCATTCTAGACAAAGCGGGACTCCAGTAGGTTTTTGGCCTAAAGCTATTGTGGGGGTTTTGGTTAAATTTTATCACAGGAATGTGGAGATCCGCCGCTTTATTTAAAGTTTTCAAAAACTGGTCGTATGTCTGTTGCAAGTCACACGTAATATTAAAATTGTTGAATGCCTCTTCTAGATATGAACGGTATTGCTGCCAATTGGCCTTTTTGAAGTTTCTTCTTATAGCTGGTTTTTTTGTGGACGAACAGCTAGTAGAAATTTGTATGATGAGGTGGTCGCTTCCTAAGCATTCATTGGTCACGGTCCAATCATATTTAACAGCAATATCTGTTGTTGCGAGTGACACATCGGGGGAAGATCTTTGTAAAAATCCGTCTACCAACTTAATTCTTGTCGGAGCTCCATCATTCATCACTGTAAGGTTATGACACAACAGAGAATCAAATATTTGTTTGCCCCTTATATCACTTTTATATGACCAGTTACTGTGGTGGCCGTTCAAATCTCCTAGCAGCAGAGTTTTTTCATCATACATTGAAAATATTTCATCCCAATCTTGTTGACAGGTACGAACAGAGGGAGGACAGTATATAGATATGATATTATTCAGAGACTCACAATTATAAATTTTAAGATGTATGATTTCAATACCCGAATTTCCGGATTGACATTGAACAATTTGAGCTTTAATTGAGTAGTGGACTAACATTAAAACTCCTCCATACCCGTCACATCTGTCTTTCCGATATACATTATATCCACTTACTCGCAGGTTGAACTCCGGTTCTAACCAGGTCTCTGACAGTGCGGCAATATGTATCTTTTCTTGAGAGAGAAGAGCGTCTAATTGAGTAACTTTGCTTTTTAAACTTTGGCAATTCCATTGAATAATTTTTAATTTATATTTACTATTAGTTTTCGTCGCCATCACTTGCTTTAAAATTAAAACCGGACAAGTTAAAGGTCTTATTTAAAATCAACTGTAAAAACCACTGAAATAGTATTTGGAGGCACATTTTAATTTTATCAGTTATTGTATAATTTTGTTTTAAAATAATTGATTTAATTTTTTCTATTAAACCCCTGGTTTTGTTATCCTTTTTGTCTTTTTTGTGGTCTTTAGATTTCTCTTTGTTTTCACCGCTTTCCATTTTGCTGGTATTACAATCTGAGTCTGAACATATACATTCCCAGTCAAAGGATATGTCGTTAATCTTTTGCGTATGTTGTTTTGTCTTTGAAGCTTTTGATTTGTTGAATGAAGTGGTGAGGACTACTGGATCTACGGTGTTTTCGATTACATCGGTTGACTTTGAATTGCCTGCACAAACTGTGGAGTATAATGGCGTCGTATGAAATGGAGTTGAATATCTATGTTCAATCTCAATCTGAGGTACAGATAATGGTAAAGAATTAGTTGTATTGGAGGGTAATTTATCAGGGATTGGAGTAAAAGCTGGAACGTACAACGTGAGAGCTTTTTTGTAAGTACAGTTGAACTGGGACATAATACTTCTAATTTTCTTCTCCTTTTCATACACAGGGCAGACTTTACTTAGTGCCATATGACCTCCTTTACAATTAACGCATGTATATGAAGTCGTTTCACAGCATTCGTGATTTTCACTGCATTTGGGGCATACAATTTTCTTGGCAGGGCAAATCTTTTTGTAGTGGCCGAATTTCCAACAATTAGAGCATTGTGTAACCGGATAAACATACGGCTCCACATTTATTCTGACACCATACATATGAATATAGGCTGGTAATGAGGAACCTTTGAAACATATTCTTAAGGTTTCACTCTCAATCCATCCAGAAGTACCTGGATTTCTGCGACTTAGCCGTTTTACAGCTATTATTTCTGTGACAGACGACAAACTTTCCATTATTTCTTCGTCATTACAATCCAGTTCTATGTTTTTAATTACTCCGTAAGTTCTCTCCACCTCCATAGTTTTTGATATAGTCCATTGCTTTTCCTTAAACTCTGGGCAATTAATTAATTTCTGTAATTCTAACTCGCTCTCAAATTGTAACATCACTTTAAAAGGATTGTAATACTTAATACGTGAGATACGATTGATGTTGTTGGTTTGTAATAGTTTGGCTAATTTGAACTGTTTAGGTAAGGCTTCTTTACACATTATTGATACTTCTAATTTGTCCTCTGATACTCGTGTAGCAGGATTACTTAAGTTCTTATAACGCTTTCCAGTTTTACTGACCTCAGTCCAGTCTTCATGTCCGTCTGTTTCTATTGGTCGTTTTTTTCGTGTTTGTACATTACTTGTTGGTTGGTCTTCAAAGTTCGTCTCCATCTCGTCTAATTGTATATAGTTTTCTGTTTCTTGCGTATTCGTCTGCATTATACTTGAGGTAATATCATTCGCTAATGTGTTGGTACTCGACATTGTTTACGCTGCGAGACCACAGAGGTGGCCGGCCGGCGCGCGGCGCATCGGCGCACGTGAGGTACAAAAATTGTTTATCTGACAAGTAATTAAAATTAGATATATACGTAGTGCAGGTCAATTTCGACCGTTGGACGAACATACACTCTGTCGTACACTTGCAATATCAACAATTAAATTAATATTTACTTCACAAGATAATTAATTTACGCGCGCTCTTGCACTTTGATGTCAGTAGTTAACTCAGACATCACAATTCCTGATTAAGGGCTGATTTTTCAATAGTCAGATAACTTTTATCTGAGAAATAAAAATGGCGGTTTGACAGCTTATCTATAGGAAATATGTCAAACCGCTATTATTATTCCTCAGATAAAAGTTATCTGACTATTGAAAAATCAGCCCTTAGTTAACTAAATACCTAGTTTCAAAATTCATGATATTTTTCTTTGGACGTCCTACGCTCAGCACAATTTAGGCAAATAAAGCCACCCACGTTGATTAAGCTCGTAGGACTAACTATAGGCAGACAGATTCAAAGTTAGGAATGAGGATCACGTAAACAGACTAGTTTATTAAACATTCTTGTCTCAGTCAATTGCAATTATGGCGGTAACAAAGTTAACTATTATGGATTCAAATTATTTTATTACATTCAAAAATGCTTTTAGCAATAAGACCGCCCATTATGACACCCTATGTGAATTGTTCTCTTTTATGTCAATTGAAATTTGTATGGTCGGTACATAATACGGAATATTCTATCTTTTAAATATAGGTATGTATGTCAGTAGGAATGCGACGATCGCCAGTAACACTAAGTATGATAGTTATCATAACCTGCTATGTCCCTGCTTACCATTTAGTACGAATACCATTGAGGAACCTGTTATTGTAATCTGCTCTATTATCAAGTTAACTAAATGCTTAATAGCTTTTATACTCTTTAACATTGAGGAACAAATTAAAGGATACAAAAAAGATGGCAACTATTAAAAAAAATTATGTTGTCTCAACAGGATACCTACCTTTTCAAAGACTACATATACCTACACTTTAATAGCGAGAATTAACATATCTTACGGGGAAAAATATGATTCTTCACTTTTGAAGTCGGTTAGCGACAGCTTCACTATCAATTTACATAATAATTACGACATCAACGTGAACTAACAGGAAAAATAAATAAATAATCGAAACCAAGCGCTTAACATAGTGCTCTTCAAACGAAGAATTTTTAACCCAGTGACCATAGAGCAATCTTTACTTTTCTTTCATAACCTACATTACACCACCATCGACACGGAAATGCAAATAAACTTAACCCAAATTGCCGCGCAAATATAACAAATTCTTGTTTACCTTCCAAACAGCCTACCGAGTTTAAAATTGGAATATTAAATCTTCACTCACGATAAAATATTCCAAGGGCACCAAAACGAGTATGATCGCAATTACAAGAGTAGGTATGTTATAATCTGTGCCGAGATGATCAGTGGTTGATCACCTTGAGTGATGTTGTAGTGTGATTATGTTACGAATGTTGAGCATCCCACCTGTACGCCTACCTACGATTATTTAAGTCGTTAGGACAAGGTTTGCTTGAAGAGTTATTTGTGAGGATTTGGCAAGCTGAAATTGCAGAGGGCAAAAATGGTAGACACTGAATGAAAACACTGATTTTCAGGAAATAGAGTGAACGAAATTTGTTGGCAAAGGGAGTGAGGAACGATTTGTCACCTAAGTAGGTACCCTAAGTGTATGAAAAAGTGTTATTATAGTACTAAGGATAGTTGGTCAACTAATGGCCAAACAAGGCAAACAGGTCGGCACATTGCTTGTAGCATTCATTGATAAAATAGTTCGATGTATCTAAGTATCAACATATCATTTGCGTATCAAATCTACTCTACCCGTCACTAAAATATACAAAAGGATCTCTTTAAGGAAAATTCCAACAAAATATGTAAAGTAACACATAAAACCTTAATCCTACAACTCTAGAACCAGTTGTTTATAAAAACATCATTAAAATACTCAACGTTTTTGCCTCCATTATTTTTTATTTCGCGACATAAGTACCTTAATGGGCCTGTCACGATCTAAGGTTAAGAACACATTGGAGCAATCGCGACTTTTTACGACATTTTTTTGCGACATAATTTTATGACAGACTGCAAGTGCATAAATATTTTTAAATATGGTATGTGACATGATTACCTGCCACTATTAAAGTGTGTTGAAACTTATGTGCAATGGTTCTGAAATCACAAAAACTTGAAACGTAAAAAGGTTAGATTGCCGGCCGCTAATCTAGAAACACTGTCGTTTGCTGATGCACTTTTTTGCTGCTAGCTGCTATAGTATTGCATAGGTAGGCAGTAACTATATCTACGTATTAAGGGTGTATACCGTCCATCATCATTCTCCTGTTCTTATTCCAATTTATTTGGTGTCTATATCTGAAGTTATATGTCATCCATACCTACTTAATTCGTTATCTCAGTAGTCATCCCCTTGCTAGCCATATCATAGCCGTATTAAGACTATACATAGTTTATTTATTACTGAAAAGTCGTAACCAATAACACATAAGGACAGAGCTTTTTTAAAAATAATTTTCTGTTGGTAAGCAGAATATGACAAAAGTTATTGCATCACAAATATTTAACACAACATCAAACCACGTGGTGCATTTATACTGCATTTATATAAAATGAGTCAGTAAGAAAATGCTAATTAAATAAGGTGTGCCAATGACGAACGGTATAAGACCTTACGATTAAAATTGTTCGCAAGATATGAATCAATTGAGGCAGGTACATAAACATGCTTCATCATTGTCACGCCTAAGAGCGCTGGGAACAGCTACCAGTTTTAGAGTAATTTGATTGAGTAGTACATCAGAACCTTACTTACTCTACCTACTTCATACAGTGCCGAGAAAGCAACAGAAAGTATTTTCATGTATTATCCTTTTTTTAGTTTATCTAACTAATTGTCTCTTTACTTAGTCTGCACACTGCCTTACTCTCATCAATTCATGATGATAGAACTGATCCAACTAATCGTCAATCCTTTGAGAAATAGAGAAAAAACTTGCTTCGCTGACGCCATATAAACTGGCAAAAGGGCAGAGGAATGATGATGGTGCATTCGTTTCAAAATTAGTAACCGTTTTTACCCTTGTGTACAGTGGACATACACCATAGTAAAACATATTACTATTTTATTTATTCAATCGTCCGACTTGGCAACCAATTAAGTACCTGTATACCTTTGTACCTAGGTTTAGTGGGTCAGTAGAGGCCTTAGGTTTAGCATATAACCTTTATTATCGGGTTGAGTAATGAGAAGTGTGTAAAACCAGTTATTTAAGAGATTTACGAGGTATTGGTTATATACTGAACACCTGTGTTATCGTAAGCCATAAATCACTTTGAATTAATTAAGAGAAATTGTGGTAAACTGGTTACTGTAAGATTATTTTACGATTTTTCGAAGACTCATAATAATTTAACTAAATTAGTACCTACTACGAATTGGTTATTAGGGTACTAATGACAAACGATACCTACTTTTATAATGAATTATTGACCTAGCCAACCATAAAACTATGACATCCTATAAAAAAACTCCATGGAAAATCTTGAAACGCGAAAGTTACTAATAAGTAATCAATCAATGAACGTTTATATCTAGCATCGACGATTGCGTCCAAATGTCAAAACAAAAAAATTTTGAATTTCGAATTTCAATCTAACAAGTAAAACTACAATGACAGATGTTTCCGCTCCGCTCATCACAAACCTCTAGCCGTCACGCTCAGTTTGCGCGGCAACCGACCGTGTCGCACCACAGACAAGAAAACCCTGATATTGCCCGAAATATGTTTAATTAATGTCAGATTTCACCTTATGATTAAATCATAACGCGTTAATTGGTGATATGAATGAATCTAGAAATATTCTTAAATTGTTTATGATTCAGAATCAGCAGCGCGACGCATACTTGCGATTTCTTTTTTTTTTTTGTAACTTTGGCAGTTGTGGTATGCAGCCTTGTCAGTTGTGAAAAGTTTGTATAACGTTATGAACTTTCTTTAATCTATTTACATTTTAAATGGAAATAAGATTTTAATATTAATTGAATATAGGCATTGGGTTTGTATCGCACTGATAGGTAGATAAAATAGAACAATTTTAGATGTAGATATAATTTTAATGTGAAAATAAGATATAACAAAAACAGAAGATAAATTATAACGCCACAAAAATTACAGAAAAAAAGTAATTTAAAAAGACGAGAAAAGAAAGACCATATTATTATAAAACTTGAGAACATAAAACAGAATATTATGAAGCTACGAACGCTGATTTAAAATTTAAATGAGATAGAAATTCTTTACGTAAGAAGTTATTTTTTCCCAAACTAGTTTTTGACTGGTTTTCACTGACTTGGGGGAAAAAATAATGCTCAAAGTGGCTGAGGTAATATTCAGAAAACTATGTATGTTATGTCATAAACATAATATAAGTAGTACGATATGATAGGATGCGATATTGTTTTAGATAAATCCTGGATATAAGTATTTAGGATCGTATATCTACAATCGTGCCCTGTAGTGGTCAATCTTCAAGTTATCCCAAAAACAAAAAACACCTAATAAAACTTAATAAGTCTCAGCCCAAAACATAACTCAATTTAAAAATCGACTAGACCAACATATACCATCGGTTACAGGTAGCTATCTCAAGCTAGCTTGTCTCAACTGCTTGCCTGATAATAAATAATAATAATTAGCCTAGTATTTATAGCTACTTAGGTACCTACGTGATGTGTAAATCACGTTGCCCAAAAGCAATAAAAATCGATGGAATTTTCCAATAAAAAAAATCAAAGCCAATAAAACCTTTATTTACAACCACTAAATCTGTCCTACGTTACGTTGAAAAACATTACATAACACATTAGAATTTCAAATTATGGTGATTTGCCATATTTTTAAATATTTAGCTATGTTGTATTTCAAGTTTCAACACGTGATTAGTGAGAATTAAAAAACAAGTTGGTCGTCCGATCGTTTTTATCTAGGTATATTTCTATGTCCATAGAGTAAAGGATCTACATATTTCTATTTTTATTGAATTATTTTAAGCACCTGTTATCTTCTTGTTGATGTTATCTTCATGCGAATCTGAAAACTTTCGACAAAGTCACGAAAAAAAAGTGGATCTTCATACAACCGGATCCAATAAATGATAAGTTATTTTTAACCGACTTCATTATGTAGGCAGGTACGGTTTAGAGAAATAATAATATTTAATTAGAAAACTAAATTGCTATCTAAAAAGAGTAAGTATAAAAGTATTTACGAATGATTATTCGGTATTAAATTTTATAACGTTCATGACCAACACATTGCTGGTATGTAGGTACTTAAAACAATGCATTTTTGTACAATCACTCTAATTTAATTTTCGGTAATAGCGGAAACATTGCAAGTCATATTGCTAATGTTTCATTATTCTAAACATTAAACTCCGGATACGAGTAATTTAATCTAAAACTTGAACAAATAAAGTAGGCGGTAATGTGGGTCATAATTTTTTCGATTCAGTAATTTCAACCGCAAAGGAAACCGCAGTGTCTTGTATTACAACTTCTATGAGTTGAAATAATCCCTAGACCACAATCAAACGTCACCTTCGGAGTAATTCGCGCCATTAAATCTCAACAACACTAATTTGACCAAAGACAAACCATGACTATACAGTGTGGAAATTGCCATTTAGTTCTAGAAAAACAATGTTTATTCTTATTTCATCACTCGGTTTTAAAAGCTATATCTAATGCGTAAAAGTTCTATAAATGCTTATTACTTAATTGCGAAACAACATTTAATTATCAAATTACCTACACTTAGGTATATTGTTAGTTTTATGAAGAACACAAGACTTTCTATATTAATTATTATTTTGTCGGATCTCTCGATTTCAAATAAAGCTTTCATTTAATTTAATTTACTATAGATGCCTTCACCAGAACAAATATTGCGCAATTCAAAGTTCAAGCTAGACTTGCATAATGTTCACATATTGATAACTTAAGGATATTGTGACGACCTTACAAATGGGAATACAAACAAAGCTATAGTACGAAATAGTTCTACGTAGTAACTACATTTAGCAATAAACAACATTCCTTTCAGGTCAAGCCCGAGACACAACGCTACACAAGAAAACTATTTTACAAATAAATAAAATAAAACTTTACTAACCATTTATTTTTGTCCACAGGCTGCAAAGCGCAATTTCCTTCGCCGTACAAAAGCGACGGCGCCACCAGACACAACGGAGACGGAATCCGCCGCAGATAAAATAGAAACCGCCACAGATAAAATAGAGACCACCACAAACAAGTTCACAAGACGCGGGAACAACAAATTCACATCGCGAAAAGAGGCTGAGCTTGCTAAAAAAGGTGCGACTGCGAAGAATGAAGTTGAAAATGCTTCGCGTCGGCCAACGTTCAACGGCGGCGTGCGGCGTACTGAGCGGCCGACTCGCAAGTTTGTTCGAGTGCGGCCTGGGGGGGCAAACGGTGAGTCCGGTTTTGATCTAAGCTATTTGTGTTTATTTTCTGTAGATTCTATCACAGTTTCCATGGAAAGCTGAAGGGAAATTTGCGGTGAAGCTGGTTGCTAGTTTACCTAGAGAACATGATTTGATTGACATTGCTTCTGTACTTTCTAAAACTGAATAAGGGCTGGTATGCACTCAGTGTAAAGAGTGAACTTTCATTATTCAATTTTATGAATATTTCAGCATGTGTGTAGCCACTTTTTTCTTTTTTTTGTAGTTGAAAGAAAGCGCCAAAGCCTTTCTACCAAAATTTCAGACATGTTCCACTACATATTTTAGTAATTTATTGTTTACGTAAGTTTTAAAACAAGTTAAAACAATCGGAACTTTTCCTCCGGAGCCCTTACTCATAGAGTGGAAATCGAAGGTCGTTCGGATTGACTATCGTCACGATTTCATGGTGTAATGATAGTTGTAAGTGCTAACTATAGACTTTAGAAGGGAAGACGTGGATCATTCGCTTACCAACGTGGGGATTGCGTGAAAAACTCAGTTCTCTATTTAGGGTCTTGTTAAGCCTCACTGTGGTTAAAGTAGTCAAAAATATATAGTTAAGTAAGTAAAATTAATAAGTTTAAACAACATTTATGAATGTCTCCTACATTTCTGGGAATTTAGGTCATTTTATAATTCAGAATACACTCAATTTGAGAAAGACCTTTGTAAGAAATATACCTACTTAGCATAAATGGCCGTTGATGGTCAAGTGAGCCATCAATCATCACTTTTGATGTGGTAATTTAAAAAAAAAAACTGATTGAAAGATGGCTTAAGGCTGTAGATCAATAATTAGAATGCTATTCATAAAGTTATCTTATCCTAGTACCCGAATAGCAGGAGATTATAATTTTTGGAGGTCATTACATGTAGGCAGTGGGCGGAATCCGTCAGCATACTCGTATGTACTTACGCATTGTACATATTAACCGCCCACCATCAGATATAACAATAAGGTGCCTGATTTGTAGGGTGTTACCAACAATTGACATTCAAATCGCATCAGGCTCAAAGCTGTTTGATTTGATTTTGAATTTGTTTTAAATATAGGAATAAACAACTTTATGTTTTTTAAATTCTCATCATGCTGGTCTCCGAAGGCGTAAATTATAAGTCTACACTTTGATAATTTCAGTATAAGGTTACAAAAAGTGTCTAACTGCATGATTGTTATCTGGGCATTACCTTTAGTGGAGCCTAATATAAAAAGCCAGCAGCTCAAAACTTAAAATCGTATACAGTCCCTTACTTTACTTTGGCATTTCTGCAAAGGCATCCATTCAATAACATAATCGAGAGCTCGCTCAAACGGTTCTTTAAGCTCGTCATCACTATCATCTTCCTGCCCTGGTGCCATATTATTAGGAGTCGTCACAACACGTTTTTCTCTTCCATTCTCCCCTGTCAGCCTGTTACATTTTCACAAGCTAACATTTACGCAAGCTCTTAAAAAAAGCTCAAAAACAAAGCTCTATTTACTTCTTAAGCACTTAATAAACACGATAACGATACTGACTTCTACCCATATTTTAAAGCACCTCTCTCTCACCTTTGACCAGTATTACATAAACAACTAAACAAGAACCATAGAGCATGACCCCAGCCATAGAGCAAGAGAAATCGGTCACTCTCACTATCCTTACCATAGATGAAAGTCATGTACCATTGTAAAACTAGTAAAGGTGTTTTATTGAAGTTCAATATCATTGTTCCCACCTCAGATTTTGATACTGTAAGTATCATACATAAATATCACGCCTGTAATCTTCGAAGGGTTAGGCAGAGATCATGTACCTAATAGTACACCCACACTTAGTTATGTTTTTAAGTCCCATGTAATAGGGCCATCTGCCATCAACCGGGCACAAATCCAAGCTTACGGTGCTTCTGATTTGTGCTGCATCTGAGAAATTCCTGATGAAAAACACAATGAATCTTTGCTCGACCTAGGAATCGAACCCAGGACCTAATGCTCAGCAACCGCGCTTGCGACCACTAGACCAACGAGGTAGAATATAAGTATCAATTTGTTAATAAACATGTTCAGAGACGGTTCTACCATTTGTCTTTCTCCTTCTACTAATTATCCTATTGCAGTCTAAAAGCAAACAACAGAGCTGAAACGAGCATTTGCTCAATTCGGGTTCTTCAGACCATCATCGGTCCAAACAACTCAGAATTTTCATTTTCAATAATCTTATTGATGACTTTTCTCATTTATATTCAATAATGACTGAACCTTTTCCAAATCAATATTATTTCCAACTGAAGGTTTTTTATTTAACATCAGAAAGAAAGATGGCTTTAATGAAATTCGTTCACGATGAAGTAAGTTATAACACAAGTTCATGACCTCTCGATCGCCATCATAAACTTTCTAGAATCAACTTCATAACAAGTTTTATACTACAGGAAAACAGAACTAGATAACGAATCTAGATATTAATCTAACGTTACCTTGAAATTTAATTCGGAGTGTCATCGGAAAAAACGATCAAAAATATTTGTTTACGTATTAATTTAATCGAAATAAACCACATGACATCATCGACCTCAAAATAAAACGCAATACAAGACGTATTACAAAATAAAAGAAACAAAATGGTATAAATTAAAGAGGTAAAAAGACAAATGACGATAGGGTCGGTCCGAACATGGACTTAATACCTTTTATGGAAATCTGTAGGCGTGGAATGTAATCTTTAACACCTCTGTCCATGACCATCTATCAGACACAACACAATCAAGAAGCATTGCTTAAACATTATCCTACATACAATCAAATTACGGAATAATAATTGCTGAAGACATGGGTATCGGTATAGCTAGCAAATATAGCAATTTTTTTTATAGTTTTCCATACAGTCAAACTCATTTTTTTTATTATTGCACCCATTTAGTTAATAAGATTTTACATTCATGGGGCACGGGATATGAATCCTGTAATAGTTGCTACTGCACTTTACAAATGATTTAATTAAAATTACTTCATGTTTAGTTCAACGCCTCTAAAAAGTTAAAATAAAATAGCACACAGACTTTATGTTCAGTTAAAGAAGTACAAAGAAAAGGTACTTACAAAGTTCAGTATGACCATCATCAAAAAGCCGAAAACTCTCAAGTACCAACAATAAGGTAGTCCTGTGGGCAACCCTAACAGAACAACAAACCACTCCATTCAGCCAGTACTAAGAGCTAAAATAAACTAAAACAAGTATACAGCCTAGAGCTACGACCTAGACATTCCGGGGACGTTGTCCTCAGTAGCCAGTGCGGTACGGACCTCCACGGAGGTCGGTCGCCTTTGCAGATGTCAAGTAAATGAGAAAATTATCTTCTGACTATGTAAAATAGATCGTAGTGATGTCAGACTTGTAGAGATATGCTAGTTTGCATATTTATTGGGTATTATGTTGGAATTGGTCTAAAGTTAGATTTGTAAGAGTCTGCCCACGCGATAGACCGGATTGAAATTCATTGTTTGCATCACAAAAGTAAAGCTAGAGGATATGGATAAATGCAAAGTAATTCTTTGATATTACCTACAAATTATCTGCCTCATCTATCCTAACACAAAGTATTCCATCAATTTTAGCGTACTGGCGCTTCACTGCCTTTTAGCACAGGAAACCATAAAGTACTTTATAAGCATTGCCTTCAAAGTATTCTGGTCAACGCTCAATAAATACCTAAGTACTGCACGGGACCAGCATCTCGTTAACTCGACCCGTTCGGGAAACTCCATCACGCAACGCTCACTTAACTTAAGAGCACCGTAACGGACATCACTTCGCTTCGGGATCAGCTAGTAAAAATAAGATGATGTGACATGTGATGCAGACCCGTTGCACTGCTTTACTAAAGGATTCTTTGTGAAAAAACCGCGCGATTTTACATACATATCTCTCTCGTATTCATTTCCCAAGATACTGATATTACATTGCTATAAGTAAACAAAATATAGTTCAACAACAGTAATAAATCAGACAAACAGTCGATAAATATTCAAATTGGTTTAATAGTTCAGTGTGAAACAGTAACTGGCACACCGGTAGCGGCGCGTAACTAAGTAACGTTACAAGTCCAAGATCACGCAATGTTCTGTGGAAAACTTGGATGTGAGAAGAAAATTCTCCGTCAAATATATGGCTGGTAATATTAGACGGGGTTTTGCTGTCAATCAAAAGTAAATTATAGTAGAAAACTGTTTTGATTTGGTAGAAAGAAGATCGATGTTTCATCATATTAATTAAAGATCTGGCATGCCATCTAAAGACAAGTGAATCACGCCATTTGATCACTGATGTACATACCTACTATGACCGTTCTAGCAGTCATCAGTCCGTGGATAGTCCGTCGCTATGACAACCAGTCTAACCAAGGAGTATAATGCTACTCAAAAACTGGGTTGGGGAAGTCGGATAGACAATCGCCCCATGTAAAATAGTTGTATCCAGCAGCATCCGGTTAGACTCGTAATCGTCGCAAACATGGTTGAGAAAAAGCTAGGCAGATGATGTTGATGAGACTAATGATGACTGACTGATGATGTTGTTAGGCCGAAGCACCTATCTTGTTGCTTCGAAGATCAGGGATGGCATTACCTCTGCATTACCCAGAGTATTGAAATTCAATCGAGCGTCTTTCCCAATGGCGAAGACTTAATAACTTACTTATCCAGCGAATGGAACTCATTCAGATCGTATTAAATGCAACATTGGAAATCTGCAATGTAAATCTAGAAATAATGATGATATCCTGTCGGCCTTGTATCTTTCTTCATATCTTGGCGTTTCCTGTCACGAGTTTTCTCTTTGCATAAAATAACGAGTTTTGCTCACATTAGCGAGCAACATATCAGAACATAAATCTATCTGTAGGCACACGAACAAGTTATTTTCTCCTTTTATAGCTTCTACAGGCTATCTTAAGTATTCTCCCTTACATTACTAAAAAGTAACAGGGATGGGTAAATAATGGAGTCACAGTATGACATTCTGGATCTGATACTGGGCCGAATTCTGAACTCATCAATTTGCTACCAGAAAAGGTTGCTGAACGTGCCAATAGAAGGAAAGACCAGCCGCCTCAGCAGCCATACTTACATCAACAATAGTTTTCAATCGGATACATAAGTAATTTATTCAATTAGGAAATTAACCGTGGTCCGCATTAGCCCTGGATCGCCAGAGATGGAAATCATGGAGAGAGGCATTTGCTCAGCAGTGGAATGGCTATTAAGGTCTGAATTTCGAATAACAAAATGTAGTAGGACCATTTCTTGAGACTATACTACATAAGGAATTATCTTCCAATTCGCGTGCTTCCATCTTCTTCCTACTAGTTGTCAGTCCATCAGCCACGTCACTATTTCATACATAAATACCCTGAGATTTCGACTGATGTAATCCCCAGATCTTTCGTCACCCACGTGGCGTGCCGCGCCAAAAACAATAAAGCCTAAATACATAAGGTGATGTCACACTAACGTTCCCATACACTTTCCACCCAACAATGGGTGCCTCGTTATGTAAGCTACCTAATGATGCGCCCGCCGGCAGTGTGTGGTGACCCAGAACTTTCTCCTGCTAAAATAATAGTATGTCTTGTGGACTGGCAGCTTTTGTTGCTATCCTATAGGTCTGTCAGAAGAAATGAGGTAGGCTTTCTTCAACTTATTTTAGATATAAGTATGCGGGTATACTGTTGGTACATAGTCCAAACTGTGGAGTAAATATTATTAGATTTGACGGCATGGTTGGTGCAGTGGCTGAGCGATTGGCTGCTGCGCTACGTGCCGTGGGTTCGATCCCCACACGGATCAAATATTTGTATGGCCTACAGATAGTTGTTCCGGGTCTGGCTGGCTGGATACAGGAGAAATTTCTAGTGTGCGATGCAGCGGCTGTATTTAAATCGACATTAGTAATGACCATGGAGATGATACACCCCAAATATGTCTGCATCCAACAGTACAGCTTTAGCTTGATTATTTTTGGGGATCGCCAGAAGATGTGATGAGAATTGTAGTTCTTCTTTTTTCAAAAGGTTTCAAAAGTTGTTGACCCGAAACCTTCACCATTTCTACGACAAGTACGTAAATAGAGTTGTACGTACTTAAAGTCGGATAAGATTATTTGCTCAAAGAACCCAAATGCACTACGGAACGTCGTCTAAAATGATGTTGTTAAACCCCATACATTGAAATAATGATGTCTGACGAAACGATCAGTTGCATCCATTGTTTGGCAACGACTTGACCGTGAACGTTTTAACGTCTGCTTGCTAAGTTGACCAGCTCGAAATGATTTGTTCGACCCCTCTGAAATTGCTGGCTTTGATTTCAAATGTTGAATGATGTATTTGTTTAGCAAGTTTGTTGGCAGGGTCAAATTAATTATGATCTTTTGTAGCAATGACCGAGAGTTCAATATGTTTGCGTTTATCTACATACATTGGTATGTGTGTCTTCTTTGTAAAGGTAAGGCAGTGTTGCTTTTTATGTTACTTAACCGATTCGTTGCGGATGGCACGTTTCAGTGCCATCACTTCTTTTTAAGTGTGGCGTCAGGCACGGATATGTGTAAAACACTGTTTTCTTTTCCGCATGGCTGAAGACACAGATGAGTGTCATTTAATCGTATGGCGTTGGGCACTGATCAGTTCACGTTATTTTTGTTCGACGCCACGGCTAGAAGTTAGTGAAATTAGGCATCGCAACGAATCGGTTAAAGGGTAATGACAAAATTGCATTATTTAGTGGCGTATAGCTGTACCTACATTCAAAGCAAATAAAGTTATGATTCTAATTCTGATTCTGAAGTAAACAGAGGTCCTACGCCCAAACTTATGTTGTTTCTAGCTTCTAGCACGGTAGGTCCTTCAGAATTGGTTGCCTTTGAGATATTTTTCGAATTTTCTACCACCATCATCGGCATTATTCATCGGCATCACCGGCCATGGTCCTCGATACTTATCAATATCCCTCTGTTATTTTTTTCTTGCATTACTCCTGGTCCTGGGTTCAGTTTCATTCGCCATAGCCCCATAAACATTGAATACCATCCCATAATTTATCATTGTTATATTACATAAGTAACAACAAATATGATGAAGTGTAAATGTGGTGATCTTCTACAAACAATGGGGCACTTAATATCGTGTCCTGCGTGTCCTGTTGTTTGTACACTACAGGAACTGATGGACGCTACCGAAAGCGCCAAACTAGTTGCTATATTCTGGGCTGACACTATTTAGATTTCCATCGACACGCTAAGAAGAAGAACAACAAATATATCCTTGTGCTAACACATCACTTTGATTGACACTTTCAAACAACACAATAATTGACTGGATGTTTATCTCTCGATCATTTCCATACGGTCCGCCAAAGCCAAGGCTCCGTCAGCACCGTGACACCATTCTGTCACACAGCTGTCAGGATCATTGTCATAATTAGACATGTAGGCTTACTACCGGCTTAGATATGAGTTGATTAGTGTTTCTAGTGATTATTTATTTAATTAACACGTCTGTTTTCGCGAGTCGAGTATGATTAGGTTTGTTTGCTGCTGAACAGATTCGTCTTTGCATCACTTACTCTTGTTAAGTTTTAAGTGCTTGTGCACCTTTTTTCATCTCATAAGTCTTTAATCTGTTTGGAAACTTTTACCAAAAATTTGTGATTTTTTAAATATCGATTCCAATTTTACAGAAGTCTTCATCAAGTAATGGATTCTTCCTGATTTTGCTAAGGCTACATGCAGTAGGTATCTTAAAATCTTAATAAAAGATTCGATAGAAATTCGTAAAATACCTACGCCGCAATAAAACCGGATGTTTGCAATCTGCGTGCTCAGATCAATCAATGACATGTGGGTATTCCGGAAATGCAAAGGTAATCCTGACTAAATGATACCCACTTGTCTTTACCATATGGAGTAATATTGCTGTTACAAATAATCGTCTGACTCAATTCTATTCGTGAAAGCTTGACTAAATCTCGGATGAATTAAAACTGCTGTCAAATCTCAGATCACCTAATTAAATTAATTAATGAAATAACAAACTAACGACAATCAAATTAATATTGAATTGGTATGAGATTAGAGCACAGATTGAATTGAATACGCTTTAAGACGAAGAGCTCTACTCGATTTTACCTGTTCCAAAATATACCTTTTTAACCCTGAAGACATCTGCGTTTCGGAAACACACCACTTAGTCTAACACCATTGCCTAACATTTGATGTCTTTGACGTAATTTGGTCGTTTCCAACCATTGGTGTCGCAACACTACACCTAAACTGCTTGACTCATCACACGAGCTCGCGTGAGAGTAATCGCAGTAATTAACATTTCTTCAGCTGGTTCCTTTCGCGGCTGATCTATACGGAAATTAAGCGTTGCGTAACCAAGTGAGATATTTATAGAGATGTCGATCTGTGAGATTTTTGCACAGTGAAGCGTTAAAATGTTTGATGTCGGTTTTAAATCGATAGCCATGACGCAAAACCGCCAAAACTGGAGATATTTGGAAGAGATCTACACTCAGCATTGGGTGGCCAAAGGTTGAAGAAGAATATCTAGTAGAACATTTTATTTAGTTTTATACGTTGACTAAGCTTTTACAATGGTAATTTCAAGGATATTGGTAGGAGGAAAGAACGTCGAGATACATACTTGTGTCTCCAGAATAGAATCCAGAAACCATCAAAGCGTTCTACAATTAGTTATATAATATGTTTGGCGATTAAAAACCTCTTAAAACTGTCTTGAAATTAATTAAATGCTAAATTCATCTACGGAAGCATAATCGAACCCGGAACATCATAAAAATTAAAAGCATCAATAAAATTCAATTCAGCACTAAAAAAATCGAAAGTCAACCACGGTAACAACAAAAACAAACATAAAAGAAGCCAGACAATCTATTACAATACCACAACAATTATACACACTTTTAAAAACTGTAAAAACACAAAAGAATCTGCATAAAACAAGCTCTATTCTTGTGTAAAATCTCAGCCTTTTACTATTATAATACTCTAAAGAGGTAATGTTTGTAAGTTTGGATGTAGATCTTCGGAACTACTGATGCGATTCCGAAAATTGTTTCAGTAATGGGAAGCTACATTATCCCCGAATGTCAAAGTATACATTTAAGGCGTTCCCGTGGGTTAATTTCCGTACATAAGGGGAGCGAAGCCGCGAGTAAAAGCTAACATACAGGGTGTAAACGGACCCTTCACGAAGCCGTCAACCAAGCATTCTGTACAGCAAACTAAGTAACTCTACGCAAAAATTATTTGCTGGAAACGACTTTTTTTTTGGGTGAGAAATCACGTTTTACGGTAAAACTCAATGTTCGCACTCAAAACTCAGTGCTGATGGATGCTTTGAGTAGTAAACGGGTCATGGAGTTAATTAAAGTAAAGTTAAAACCTTAAAAATAGTTTTAAAAAAAAACTTGTGAAAAAATTGGAAGTTTGACCTCCAATATCTCCGTAACTAGAAGGTTCCCAGGTATGGTCCAGAACAAAAAAATGATCGCAATGCCGGGGAGAACAAGTGCCTTTCGGCTTCGTTAAGGGTCTTTTTACACCCTTTATTACTATAAAGAGGTAAAGTTTGGATGTAGATCTTCGTAATTACTGATCCGATTCCGAAAATTATTTAACCAATGGGAAACTACATTATCCCCGAGTATCAAATTTAAAACATTCCCATTGGACAATTCCCGACCACAACGCAAGCGAAGTCGCAGGCCAAAGCTAGTAACGGTAATAAGTATACAGAAAGCGACTGGCAACAGTGGCAATAACAATAGCAATTATGAACAGAGATGGGTGAAAGCGACCGGTCAAGTGTAACCGTTAGCGATAGCAACTCACTTTCATTAGCTACACGTAATACCGGCGAGAGTGACGTGAATGTGACAGATTATTGGAAAAGATGACTTTGGGTGATTATGACAGCGTTATGTGTCATACTCTCTGGTTTCACATACGAGAGTGCAGCAAGATGGGTGCCACCACTACTAAACATAGTATAATGATATGTTTCAGAAAAGATAATTTATATTAGAGTGGTTACATGAAGAGAATTTAACAAGTGAATAGAAATTGTAGTTGTTAAATCACTGATTGCGGATGTCATGGATTGAGCCCGAATTGCTTATAAGGTTTTTGATCGAACTGGATCAATGACCAAACACATTATTGAACGTTTAAGGCTTACTTTGGAGGACAGCCTGGCGATAACGGGTTTTTAAATATAAAAAGGAGTAACCAACATTTGCAGGTGTGTGGGCCAAACATTAGGTAAGCCATTTCATAACTTTTCATATTTATATTACATAGCTTAGGGGTCGTCCTTTAATCACGTGATGTTCAAAGAGAGGGGAGGGGTCAGAAAAAATCACGACTAATCACTCTACCCTTAGGATAAAGTGACACTCTCGTGTATTTTTTGGTGCGACAAAAAAAAAAGGAAAGCTGTTATGTATTACATATTTTTTATAAATATCGGACTGGATTGAATTTTGTGACCACGTAAGAAACCAAACAAACAAATGAATTAGAGTAAAAAAAGAAAAAATATATTAATATTCTAAGACTCTGATCTTTTAAATAATAAAAAATACACGTGATGCGCGTGGGAATAGAGGGAAGAGGGGTGGCCTAAAACCTCACGACCTAGGTGGTAAGCAAGGGGGAAGGAGGGGTATATTTGAGGATGGCTCCTTTCTGGTAGCTGATGTCAATCTCATGCATTTTTGATTTGTCCAGCATTGTTTTGGCTAACAGAATGTGCCTTAATCTAATAGGTAGGTATACATTTACACCCCAATACCCATTATTCAGTTTTCTCAAACAATCACAATCAATGTCGCAATATCATCACAAACACGACATCATCTGCATCAAGGTTGCCCCTACGCATGTCGCATGCTGTCAGGCTGTCGCGCAATCGTCCCATAGTTACAAAGGCGTGAGAAACTAGACCGAACTGATTGCACTCAACCCTAATGAACGTATGTGATCATGTGTTTTTTAGACGAATGTCATACCACGTGTTAGTTTAGTCGCATTATCTAAGGCTATTGTTTTTCGCATACCTAAAGATTGTGAAAATATCTTTCAGCAAGTTTGTAGCGAGGTTGACCGCCTACAGGTAAGGTTGCGCCAGAAATGCACTCTTATTTTTCTTAGATAATTTATAGTAAGCTATATCGAGTCGGCCCTGGATCTAAAACTTAGCTATGAGCTTGGAGCCAGCAGTAGCGTCCATGAATTATTTCTATAACGTGCAGCTACCCACGACACGATATCTGAAGGCCTAGAGGAAGTCACGTTCTATCAACGGTATCGATTACATCGATTGATATAATTTATATTTAGATATACACCACTGTTTGTCTCTGCATCACCCAAAGGTTGACTTGTGGAAATGCCTATGGCATTAAGTACGCCTCTGTACTTTGTGCTTGAAGTGTTAAATAAGTAAATCAATATCGACAGAAAAGCTTAATTTATGAATCCTGTTGATAGTCACTGACCCACGACACAACTTTGTCATGTTTTCGCTACGTAGACGTCCCGTTGAGACTGCGTTAGCATAGCTTTTGTGCTTATTCGACGAATACCTTCATTATTTGCGAGTGACTTATGCAATTATTATATGAATGTCGTGTACAACCACGACAGCAATACATAAAAATGTGCTTATTCTACATAAAAACGCAACATGAACGCAAACCCTTGCGTTTCCCACGCTCTGGTTGAGCCACGCATGTTCCATGGTGTCTGAGTTAACCAGATAACGTTGGGAAACGAGTTAGCGCCGTGACTTTCCACAGGTTAACGTTTAGGCTGGTTTTACACGAGAGCTGTGCGAAGTAGCTAGGCGATGCGTGGGTGTGTACTTGTGTAGTGGCGCTGTCTTCTTTCTTGATCGTGTGGTTAGTGCCTAACCTGGTGTTAGAGTTTTATGGGCCTCTGACTTGGCTTTCATGCCGTCAAGAAATATCTCTCAGGCATGCTGGTTACCTCACGATGTTTTCCTTCACCAAAGCAAGTGATAATTATACAATACGCACATGAATCCGAAATATCAGAGGTCATGTCTTGAGTTCGAACTTGAGAGCTATGAGCAGTTCGACGGTCACACCACTAGGCTACCACTGCTTTGTGGCGCTGTGAAAAGGTGTGTTGATTTCCACCAAAGCTATGGAACTTGTGCGATGCCAGTATACGTAGCGAAGCTGTGAAGCCGAGTGATTTGAGGATGCGTAGCGGTGTCTTATCATCTCTATCCCATCTTCTACATCGTTTTGCACATACCTCGCTTGCGTTTCTCGCACATATTTCTGGCTTTTCTGTATATAATCCCGAGTCCACTGAAGGTCGACTACTTTTCAACCTTATTACTGAGGGATAAGGGTGAAAAGTGGCAGACCCTCAGTGGACTCGGGAGTACAAATACCTCGCTCCGTTACTCCTCGTCCACCAGTGCTGTGCGAGGCTAGATTTTTCCTAGCGCCTCGCCCCACTACTTCGCAGATTACTGGTAGGAACACAGCCTTACGACTGCATTCAGGTTTATAGGCTTCCAGATCAATCATTGTTGAAGCGTTGCGTGATGGTTTGATTTGTGCGTTTTAATTGCGGTGCGTGCGATGTTTATTTTTTTATTTGTGTCGTGCAGTTGTCATGTATGTAGCTATTCGGGTGGTTTATTTTTTTCTGTGCCTAAGAGGCATTAATCTAGCTCATTTATTAGCGAAGTATTAAACTTTTCAAACAGAACGCACCGTCTTAAGTGGGTATCCACGGATTGTTCAGAAAATAGTCAAATTCTCAAAATTCTGCGTTAATTCATTACCCATTAATTATGGCAAGAAAGGAGGTGTCAGATGAGATGACGAGTAATAGAGAAGTATGGAAGAAGACATGCTGCGCCTATCCTAAATGAATTGGGACAAAGTCAAGAGAATGATGATGATGTGTTGATCCGTAATTGTAACTTACGAACGTCACACATTTGGGCTAACATTCAATTATTTCACTTAGCTACAGAATAAATTAATGAACTGTTCTCTGGATCGATAGGTTACTCCACGTCACAAATAAGTCCGTCCTTCCCATACAAGGATAAGTAGAGCTGCAATTACTTCATATGAAGTAACGAACTACATAATATATTGAACTCGATACTCATTCTGATTGCTTACACACGATTACAAGTTTGAATTACTTAAATAATTGCTCTGCAAGTTGCAGTAACGAGGCGTAATAAACTTGAGCATCTGAGTATACCGTCAATCGAGATATGTGGTAAGATGTTACCTTCCTACTAATCCTACTAATATTTGAAAGTTTGTGAGGATGGAAAACTACTGAATGGATTTCGATGAAATTTTGCACACAGATAGTTTATAACCTGGATTAACACAAAGAATACTTTATATCCCAGTAGTACGATCCCGTGGGACAATAACCTCCACGTGGGCGAAGCCGCGGGACATAAGCTAGTCATACGTACTCCGATTGGAGAACCGCCGAGGAAAAAGTATACTGTTCCACCATTGATATTACACTAAAGTGCTCGTGGCTACATAATAACAGCCGCAAGTGACGATGTTCAAGGTTAAGCTGTGCTTGCCGACATCTTTCCGTGGATGGGTGATCGTCATCATAAAACGAGTTCCTTTTGTGCTTCGCAAAGCACGTTAAACCGTTGGTCGCGGCTGTCATTTGTAGATCTTTGACAGTCGTCACGAATAGTCAGATGCCCGAAAGTCTATAACAACCAGTGTTACCAAGAGGTATCGTGTTACCCAGTAACTGATTTGTGGAGGTCAGATAGGCTCTCCATGTAAAATACTGCTATTCAGCTGCATCCGGTTAAACAGGAAGTCCACCCCAACCAACCAACCTTAAGAACTAAAGCCAACATAAATCTATTAATAACAAAAGTAATTCATTAATCACTCAACAATCTTCGATACGACACTAACAGGAAAGATTATTTATTCTTTTTCAACCTTATAGCGTTTGCCTGTAATGCTTGGGCTACACTAAGGCTTAATGCTGTTAAATATTAACGTGTTAAGGAACCTATTATCAACGCAGAGCCTAAACTAATGTAGCTACAAACATGTTTTTTTTTAAATTAGGTTCTTTTTTGTAATGAAGCCGCCACTAAGAATTTTTAAAAATTCCACACCTCTCAAATCCGATATTTAGTATCCAATTAACGACGTTAAGCGTTAGTGTAGCCCCTGCATTAGAGTAACACCAATCTTTGATCATACATTACTCAATTACCGTACCTACCCACACCATACAATTAAGTGGGTAGTTCGGTAGTTAGTTGGCGTGTCATCATTAATAGCTACCGTACGTTAAAATAAATAAATAATTGCCATACGGTAACATGCTTCTTGTTAATTACTTTAAGATTTGATTACGATATAAAAGTTACGCTGCCTCGTTGGTGTAGTGGTCGCAAGCGCGACTGCTGAGCATGAGGTCTTGGGTTGGTTTCCCAGGTTGGGCAAAGTGTTATTGGGTTTTCAGCCGCGGAGTCTGGATTTGTGCCCGGTTGATAGCAATAGGCTCGCCCCCTATCCCCCTATTACATGGGACTTATAAACAAGTGGCAAAATGTGGGTTTACTATTAGGTATTCCTCTGCCTAACCCTTCGGAGATTAGTGGCGTGATTTTATGTTATGTATAAAAGTTACGGTAGCGCTTGCTGACAATCTTGTTGGAGAAAAATCACGGTGGTTTTTGGATCACTTGTACGTTACTTTTTTTTTCACTTGGATTGTGCATTTTTTTGCATTATGAAGTTTGCTTTCACTTTTTAAATACATACTTTTTTATAATATTGCCTCACACTAGGATGTCTCCTGTATCTTGGGTGCGTTTACAAACATTTAAACTCACATAGACCAACAGCCATTTCCGGAACAACTACCTGTAGGCCATACGAATATTTATTCCGTGCGGGAATCGAACCCACGACACGCAGCGCAGCAACCTTGCCGTCAAACTACCGACTTATTTATAAGTACGTTAAGGCTAGTATTTCTTTGCATCGGGCAACTTCTGATTTGAACTTCAACACCGGATTCTATCTCTTAGTTTTTAGCCAAAAACAGCTATTGATTTTTTGGTCATAGCGGTCCTTAGGAAACTTAATTGTAAGGCCAAGGATGGCTATCTAACCGAACTAGTTTCCTTTCATTCCAAAGACTTGCCCGACTTGCCTTACTTAATGTTGATATCGACACCGTCGGCGCAAGCGCAGCATCTACATCGTATCAGCTTTCTCAATTACCACTACCTTTCTCCCTCGCCACTATCACAGAAATGATGAAACGCTCGTGGCTGTAGAAATTGGATCAAATTAATCAATGTCTTACGCGTGAACTCGTCTTAGTGTGTCTCGAGAACGAGCGTACGTTGCGTCATCGATCCAGTCTTACTTGCATCTGATTCTATCACGTCTGTAACCCCGAAGATTTAAGCAGTTATGTTTAAGAATAGGGGGCGAGCCTATTGCCATCAACCGGGCACGAAATGAGACTGGCTACTACTGAAATTTCGGAAAGTCCATGGAGTTCCTTGCCCATTCTTCTCCATAGAGATCTACGCTTTGGAATGGGCAACTACAGTACTTTCACAAGTTATTATGCCTTGTGACTGGGACTAGCTTGGTTTTTGGCAGTTCAAAGGTGCCTGTAATGGTCTAATAGAAATAAATGGTTTTAGTTTTGAGTTTGAATTTGAAAACTCAATAACACTTTGCCCGTCCTGGGAATCGAACCCAGGTCCTCATGCTCAGTAGTTGCGCTAGACCAAAGCTAATCAATGTCTCGTCGCAGCGTGTCTTGAGAATGAGCTCACGTTGCATCATCGACGCCATATATGGTATCGATGCTATTACCAATGAAATGCTCTTAATTTCTTGTCTCGCATTCACTCACGACCCTCTTATTAGTAGGTAGACGACGCGACGAATCGATTACAAGCAACCGAATACACATTTAATTAGGTAGACGAAATTAATTGGGATTGTGTTTTCTATACTAACTAATTCCTCGGCTACGTTTGTTCTGACAGAATATTTCATCATAATACATAGTCACTGATGGCAATAATAAATTAGACACATTAACAAATTCGTTCTTAAATGACGGAGTTATGAGGTAACAAACATTTTAAAAAAATACAGCCGAATTGAGAATTTCCTCCTTTTTTTGAAGTCGGTTAAAAATAGTTTCTAGTTCCATGTCATGCGGTCACTTCACCTGAAATATAAACTGATTTGTTTTTCTGGCATAGAAAGTCTTCATCTTCATATTTATGGTCCTTTTATGAAAACAAAACTGTGTAGCGTCACAAATTGGCTTTCAATCGTTGATTAATTGTGAATTTATGAAAAATACGTAAGTAATACAAGCAAAGCCCGAATAAAAACTAGTCCCACAATCCCCACAGGTCCACATAAATTGAAACGATACATTGTATCTCCGTCCGTCCGTCCGGCAAGCGTCCGGCCATTTCACGGTATGAGCCCGAACAATGGCAACACTTGTTTGTTTTAACAAATGTCTGCAAAGACCTTGCATTTATGTTTATTTTGCAAACTTTTGTATGCATCATTTATGATTATGACAATGAATGGAATTAGTAGAGCTTAAAATGGTATTAACACTTTGTATTTCACATGCTAGTAAGTAAAGTCGATGTAATGTATATCTATAGCATAAATTGTTCATATCTACAACGTGATGCATAAAATTGTTACATTATTAGATATTGGATTCAATGAACGTTTAAGTAAAAAGACTGCCACATTTTAATGAACTGATAGTCGCTTGTAATCCTTGATACTGTCCTATAATGAGGGTAGCAGGTAGAAACCGACCCCAATGTAGTTGGGGAAAGGCTAGGCAGATTATGTTCTCAAGATCTATAGTTACCCCAATCCGCTAGCAACAACTAACATCCCCTCCATCTTTCCAGCCTCAACAACCTCAACAGCAGCGCCCCTCTCAACATCTTCATCATCAACGCTAGTGTCCCGTCGTCCATTCCGCGTCACCAGTCGCCGGCGCCTGGTATCTACTACTACGACGACCACCACTACGACAACTACACCTGCTCCAACGACTACAGCCGTACCAACTACTGCTGCACCTCAAGCGGTGACTAATGTGTATGAGGATGAAGAGTCGCTGCAGGACATTGGTGATATCGGTAAGTGAGCAGCTCACTCGATTTATGTGTCAACGACTACTGCAGTCGATCCACATACTGTGACACACATTTTGATTTAAAACAATTTTTAAATTTACCCAAACTAGTTGTATGCTATGACTGGTACCACGCTTCTAAGTGACAGGTAGAACATGGGAACAACAACGTTTTGACTAATTTAATCATTCAGCAAGTTATACTCATCGAAATAGAGTAAATTCTCATACTTTTTTGACCCCAAAATTACCTTTCACACTTGGTACGGCAATCGGACCGGTACTTGATTTTGTCAAGACAGTATCAATGTTGCTTTAAATAGCATACCTTTATAAAGCCAAAAATCTAAACAATAACTCGATAACTTTCTTTCGTAACAGACGCGATCGAAGACCCAACTCTAGAACCTAAGGCACCCAAAAAGACCAACAAAGTCCAACGTCGTCCTCTAGTCAATTTGAAGGACGATACCAAAGACCAGAACCCCTCAGCTACCAACGAAGAAGAGAACAAGAGACAGAGCAAGAAGTACAGCTCGACTATTAAGCAGAACCAGTTGAACGACCTTCTGAAGCTGAAGAGTCAGGAGGAGACGTCTACGGAGAGGAAGACTACTGCTGAAGGTGAGTTGGTGATTAATAAGCATTTAGGATAAGATATGAGATGTTATATGAGAATGCCTCGTTGGTCAAGTTGTTGCAAGTGCGGCTGCTGAGCATGAGATCCTGGGTTCGATGCCCGGGTCGGTCGCAGTGTTATTGGGTTTTTCCATCAGGAATTTCTCAGTTGTAGCCAAAGAGTCTGGATTTGTTCCCGTTGTTGTATGTATATTAACCATTTTATTTGAAGAAAGTATAAAGATTATATTTATAGAAGGGATTTAACTGAACTCACATTGCACATATTTGCACACTTTAAATAGGTACGTCTTTTCACGCAAAACTACACAGACTAACGCTATCACCAATGCCTAAAACCGTGAAAGACTCTGCAAAAACACTTCAGTGACACCACAAATTCCTTTTCAGAATTCAGTGCCGAAACAGCCCTAGCGATAGCAGCACACCAACTAATCACAGCACCAATACCGAGCATACCCGACTTCGAAGAAGACGTCAAACCTACCAGAAAGACTCAAACCACCGTAGAATACAAATACACGAGCCGAGAGTACAATGAGTTCACCGACGTTAGCAGAACACCAACCTATGATGAATATCAGAGTACTCCAGTATATAGGGGCACAGTAAACTACGATCAGACCACAGCTTACAAGGACCCAACTAACTACGATACCACTAAAGTAGCTGCAGACTTCGATACTACCAAAATAGCCACAGATTTTGATACTACCAAAATAGCCACAAACTTCGATACTACTAAAATAGCTAGTGATTATGATACTACTAAAGTAGCCACTGACTACGAAGCTCCGAAGTTCCCAACAACATCAACTATTTACAAGACGGATTATGCTTTAACAACTGCTGATGAGCCGTTCACTAATTCAGAATTTGATGCTCCTAAGATATCTACTACAACTTATGATGTTCCGAAATCCACTGCTTACCCGAACACTGTGAATACAGCAAATACGGCGAATTTGGAGTTTATTAGAACAAATCCGAATGATTACACTTTAAACACTAATGTTTATGAACCTCCGAAGTTAGTTACGCCTACGTATAGCCCAAGGTCACCTACAACAAACTTCCCTTATACAGAGACGAACCAGGACAGTGTCAGGACAACTTTCGGAGGCGCGTACGATACACAGACTGACTTTTATTCTAAAAACACTTACCTTCCCAAGGCAACAGCGACAAACTTCCCAACGAACACAGTACCTTCAGAATTCGCTCGAACAACCGCTAATACGTATCTGGATACTTCAACAGAATTAATTTCGAAGACATCTCCGACCTACGTCCCGAAATTCCCTTCAACGGACTTCCAGAATACGATAAACCAAGAATTTGTGAGAACGACACTGAATTCCTATGATAATACGCAAACAGAATTGGATGCTCCTAAAATATCTTCGACTGTAGCACCTGTGACATCAACAAGATACTTCGAGAGAACGACCTTCGCAGATACACCAACGGAGAACTCCCCAAGAACAGCATTCGTGCCTAAATCTACAGCTACAACTAAATTCTCAAGAAAAGGGTCCAGATTCAGTCCAGCTTTAACCAGTGTTGCTCCAACTGGGTATACCGGAGTCCAGAGGTCTTCAACTCAAAGATATAGAACTGAGAAACTGATACCGGTGCCAGTAGAGAATACCGGTTACTCGACGGTTTCTTACTCCGGACCTAGTCAGGAGCCTTCGTACTTTACCAGAGAATATCTTCTGGAGTCGCCTGTGACTAAGACATATGATGGTAAGTCTTTTAATTATTGTTTGTTCGTTTGAAAAATATGTAGTCCATTTTTTCCATTTGCTGAGAAATACAAGTGGAATATAGTAATTTACATGAACTGGTAAATTGAGTCTGCCCAAAATTTGGCGACATGTTTTGCACTTTCAGATGAAGAATTTGGTTTATAAAGTCTACGATAGAGAACGCCATTATAAATCTCTTAGCAAAATATCTTAACTACTCACTGCGAAGAAACGGAGATTCTAAATTCACACATTTTTTTGGAATACATGCCAGTAAGTACTTTAGTCATGAAGAAGACGAAGTCCTTTCAAACTGTAATCCTTCTCTCATGTTTCCACAGAGGAATACCAATACCTCTCACCGATCACGACCCCACAAACGCCGGCGACCGCACCAACTCGTAGAGTCATCAGAAAGAAGATTCAGCGCAGGATCTCCACCACCCTGCGCCCTACCGAGGCACCATCTTCCACCACCCCTGTACCACGACGAGTGCCTACCAAGCAGCCCTTCGAGAAGATTGCGAAGGTCCCCAAGAAGACGTACCGGCCGATAGCGAACTATGACTACTATGATGATAGCGATGAGAAGGTGGCCGTCAAATACGTGGAGGGGACTAAGATTGTGATGCGTGAAAATGGTAAGTAATATTGTAGGTTTTGTTACTAACCCATCGATTTCCGTCACCATTGTATGCGGTCAAGAGCATGCCATAAAAATAAGGGTATGTAGTGAAGTTCTAGGATTTTTTAGGAAGAATGCTACATTTTAAGAAAGGTATAAGTTTGTCGACAACGATCGATGGTTTGAAATGACACATCGTGGTTCTGTAGGAGGTGACTAGTGACAAAAGATGTAACTCAGTGGCGTGCTATTTGAGAAACTTATGTCTAGGAAAGGACAGCTATAATATGCTGATGATGAAAACTTGTTGTGCAACTTCTTTTTCAGTATGTTATGCAAGTGAGCGTGAGCTGACTACAATAGCCTCTATCGACAACATTCGAGCTAGGTTCTTCAAATTTCGATATTATGCACGTCAAAAATTTTCATACGGTCTTTGGTATTTTTTTCTAAAGAAGCTAATTTATTTTGCACTATCATCTAATCGCATATTTTTCTTCCACAGGTCAAATCGAGTGCCTAGACATCGGTAACTTCCCTCACCCGAAATCCTGCAAGAAGTTCATCTCTTGCGCTCGCATTGACAACGGGTCCCTCCTCGGATGGGAGTACGTCTGTCCTCAAGGTCTTAGCTTCGACCCTGTAGGAGGCATCTGTAACTGGTCGGCAGGTCTTGGATGTGATGAGAAGGACGTTTGAGAGAAGTCAGGGAATCAAGGGGATCATAGAAAATTAAATGAGAATTAAAATCAAATTCGACTATTTTAACGACCGTGCTTGATTATTGAGGAATTTGAAATGTAGTTTTGTAGGTTGAAATTTCACCTGAAAAAAATGTTGTACTTAATTGAAATAATTTTGTAAAAAACGAACGATTCCTTATATTATCGAGTATTTATTTCAAGTAGGTACCTTATTAAATTGATTTACAAATGTTCATAAAAGCTAGATACTTGAAAAAAATACAACGAAAATAAAAATGTGTAAATAAAATAAAATCGTGATTTTTAGGTATTTACTTTATTGATTCAAAAAATATTATGTACTTATTTAATTTAATATCACATTTTATAATTACTATTATTTCAGTCTTAAATTGTATCTTTATTTTAATATTTATGTTAATTATCATGATTTCAAAATTTTGTGAAAAATTTATGTGATATTTAACTATCATGTATCGTTGACTGAACAAAAGTAAATTAAATTTTATACATAAATAAAATATTTTAGTAAAAAAAGGAGTAAGCACAAGCGAAGGCACGATGTGAGTGGTCTGACAAAATTTTGTCATTTTTCATGACAACTTTTTGTCACTAGTACAAGATTTTGTCATGAGTCATTGCATTATTTTGTCATTTACTGACAAAATTTTGTTAAAGACAAAATATGACCTAATTTGGAAAATATTCAGTCCTTTTTTCTTTGTAATGCAGTTTACTCCTTGTAATTATAATTCTAAGTCAAACCCTGGTACTTTAGTATCAAAATCGTACGAACACTGCCAATATTATACTCGTAGACTAAGTTCGTATACAAGTGAGTAGGTACTAGGCAGAGAGACCCTGAATGTATCCGCTGTGGTGGATTACATACATTTCAGAATGTGCCTTAATTATTTTACAATTTTAGATATAAGATTATCGAGACAAATAAAAATATAAAAATTATCTTTGGTTTTATTAAAATGTGTTTTATAAATTGGATTTATTAGTCGGTCAACACAAGTCATATAACGAATAGTAGAAGGAAAATGGAAGGATTTCACCGGAGAGCATTACTGTCATAAAATTTAAACAGCAAGTCGAATGCCAATGGCAATTTTTGCTCTACTTCATCGAAAGACGCCGATTGTGTCCCCAAAGCCAAGTCATCCTCGTACAGGAATCGATCGGTGTGTTGGGTGACAAGCTGGTCGTTGGAAAAATATGGATAGATGTTAAAAAGCGTTGGCGCTAGCACACTGCCTTGAGGAAGACCGTTCTTTTGCCAACACCATCTGCTCTTGCAAGACTGAAAGCATACTTAGAATCGGCGGTTGTGTGTAGGGGTTCGGTTAGTATGCACACAAAACCCGGGTCGTTAGTAAGTGTGCTTACTCGGCCAAGTAGCCTTGATGTTTACGGTGTCGTAGGCTGCCGAAAGGTCAACAAATAAAGACACCCATCACCCATGGCTTTGTTAGCCTCTTGCCCGTTTTCTAAATATTCCACTAGTCAAAGGACCTAGCTGGAGCAAGACTTGCCAGACCTAAAGTCAGCCTGCTCAGGTCAATTCAAGCATGCGTGCCTGGCCTGCACGCGGGTGCAAACACGCATGACAATAAAAAGGCCCTAATAGTATAAATTGGAGACTTTGCTAGCAGCTATGATTTGAGATGTTTTTCATTTCTGTTGGGCCTACGCCCATTTTGACCAAGAACCTTTATTTTAGAAAAACTGTTAAGTTTTTTGTATTGAAAATAATGATCCGGGATAAAAAATAAAATCCAATAAATCTTAAAAATACTGTTTATTAAAAACTATTTACAGAATTACAGCGTCCTTTTACTAATATTAACGTATCCTATGCCGACGCAGGTCATCTTGATCTTGCTGGCGGGCGTGACCTCTTCATCATCCGACTCGTCGTCTTCAGACCCTGATCGCTGTACCTCTAGCTTGAACATCACGCCGAAGAACTCTTTCAGGTGTTGCAGGAAGGTTATTGTGTAGTCTGAGAGGGGACCAATCTAGAAAACGAAGATTTGATTAATCTTATGGCCTACTAGCTTATGCCCGCGGCTTCGCTCGCACGGGATCGTAATACCGAGATAAAAAGTAGCCCGTGTGCTATTCCAGACTATAAATGCCAAAATTCATTCAGATCCGTTTAGCCGTTCAGACGTGATTGTGTAAGTTGAGGTCATGGGGCACAGCTAGAATATAATAATTTTCTACTTACAATACATTCACTGACGTCCTTTTGACCGAGAGCCATCCACAGCGCACACAGCCATTGGAAGGACGAGTCGACGGTGCCGCCGCGGTGTATCTCGTCTAGCAACCGCTGAGCGCACTCGCGGCCGAGGTCTTCGGGGAGTGTGATGTCGCCGCTGCCGACGTCGGTTGATTTCTGGAACGAAATTGATAGTTAATGTAAAGGGTCCGGCGAAGTGGGCCTGCAATTACAATGCTCTACTGACATCGACCGGCGGAGTGCGATTTATTTGCCTCGAGACGCACTTATGTATGTCGTGGATGTTTGAGTTTTTGTGAGAGGATGCACGAAAGTGGAAATATTGTTTGTTATTTTAATTATTTTATTTATAATGTTTAAATTATATCATTCTTTATTGTGAATAATATGTTTCTTTTAACTGTGCAATAGATTGGATTTTTTTGTTATAGTACATGTTTTCTCAAATAAGTAAATTGCAATTTGAGGCGAGTGCAAAAAACAGACGGAAAAGTGCTATCTCTGTTTGACTGTCGTGACGCGCTGCGCTGTCGTGTGTGTAGTAACTAACTATATGGTTCATTCATAACGACTCTATCATAAGCATTTCTATTTTTTGTAATTATGTTCATTATAGACCGACAGCTTTAATGAGTTTTCTGTTTGAAAAAAGTCACCAACACTAAGTGACACATAACTGAATGCCTAATACCTGATTTCACCAACACTAAGGGACACCTAACTGAATGCCTATTACCTGATTTCACCAACACTAAGGGACACCTAACTGAATGCCTATTACCCGATTTCAACAACACTAACCTAACCTAACTGAATGCTTACTGCCCGATTTCATCAATACTAAGGGACACCTAACTGAATGCCTACTGCGCGTTTTCACCAACACTAAGTGACACTTAACTGAGTGCCTAATACCGTTTTCACCAACACTAAGTGACACCAAACTGAATGCCTACTGCGCGTTTTCACCTACACTAAGTGTGTTTTCACCTACATAAAGTTTAAAAAGTGGGTACCTTTTTAAACTACCCACCCGGTGGGCTTACCCACTAGTTTAACGACAGATCTTCGCGACCCCGACTACTGAACCTACTGACGACTGAGTCCCTGGTGTAACTTTTCGGGTACATTTCGACCTCTTCAGAAGTTTTAATAATATCTGGTAACATTATTTTTGATGGCAGGTTTCATTGTTTTTTTATTGAATTTGGTAGTTATATTTTTGGAGGAGCTAGAAGGAATTTTAATGCTATATCTTACTTCTCGAATAGGTTATTTTTAACGTATACAGGTAGGTAGCTTCGTGTTTTTCATTATGTTACACCAAATATTTATAATTATTTAATTTTATTCATGTTTAAGAATCAATAAAGGAATGATAGATAGAGTTTAATAAACTGCATTGAAATAGTATCTACTTTTTATCATTGTTAATTTTCATGTTAAACACCGCACCATATTAACTAATATTTTATTCGCCCCATTCACCATTCGTTTTCACCCCAACCCCTAGTCGCAGTTTTATTCCCATTTAGTAACTAGATGGCGTTGTACCATTCGGCCCGTGTTCTGAATCGCGGTGTTAAGATTCTCCGCCGTCGAACGACCCTCGCGCAAGTACTGTAGGAGCAGGACAAGGCTAGAGGTAGGGGACCAGCACACCTACCAGATAGGCATAATTTTTGGAAATGAAGGATAACGGACGTGTTGTCCTTCTTATTGATCATCAGAACAGATTTTCAGTTCGTAAGGCTGGTCTCTTGGGCGACATCTTCAAATTGAACAAGCCCCTTAAATAAAGAGAAAAAAAAAGGCTGGTCTCTTTCGATCATCAAAAACTGGGATTTTAATGAAATTAAGCACGCAGATAGTTTATAACACGACACTAGCTGACCCGCGCAACTTCGTCTGCGTCACATAAGACAAAGAGATGGTTAGAGTGAGTGTATAATATAATTCTAAAGGAGCACATCACACACATAATTCCGCATAATGAAAATGCGAGCGTAACACATTGGATACTTTTTAATCCGGTAGTACGACCCCGTGGAACTATTACTGGACTCCAGTCTCTCTGTGGTACACAGCCGTAGACCACTTGGGGGTAAGTTCCTGTTGGATAATCATATGTTCGACAACCAAGCGGGCGAAGCCGCGGGTAAAAGGCAAGCTAAAACAAAAAAAACAATCGAGCAAAGTAAGTGTGACATAATACAAAATGTATTGTTGGTACTGAGCTCGATGCAGTGTTTACGTATGTTCCGTGAAATAGTAAAAACAACAAAGTACTCGTCTAACATTGATAACAATAAACTACCTACCCTCAAACAAAGGCCAAAAAAATAATTAAATAGGAACCTTGATAAATACTGTCTTAATCCGAATAACAGTAGGTATATTAAATTGGAAATATGCTGGAACCCTAAATGATTCTGGTATTACGTTTTTGATTTTGGTCTGGTATGACAATTCATGTGTCGCACGCCTCATTATACTTTTGCACGTGCAGGCGTCACAAAAAGACTAAATTGAAAGCTGGCTAAAACTGTCTAGCTTTTCCCCGACTCGACCGAGTAACCAACAGGTTTCTTGACAGTAGTATTCCGCATTACTTGACCCCTCTTACAAAGAATAATAGGGAAAGAGGGGTCAGGTACTCAGGCTGGGCACTGACTGTAAAAGGTTACAAGTGGAATAATGCACCCAGTGTCGTTTTACGGGATCCGTACCCGAAGGGTAACCAACGAGACCCTATTACTAAGCCTCTGCTGTCTGTCCGTCGGTGTGTCTGTATCTCATGATCCGTAATAGGTAGACAGTTGAAATGTTCATAGAATGTGAATTTTTAGATATTGCTGCTATATGAGCTATGTAGGTGTTGCTGCTATAACAACTAAAATTAAATTAAAAATTAAAGGGGGCTCCCCTACAACGATAGTACGGAACTCTTCATGCGCTAGTCCGACTCGCACTTGGCTGATTTTTTATATATATACAGTATACGAAGTAAAGACCAGCAAATAAACAAGATGGATACGAAATTGTCAAGGTACTTACAGCCTCAGCACAGAAGAAGGTCTTCTCATTAGTTTCAGCGACGAGACTGATGCCGAACCCGGGGCTCTTGCCCGCGTTGGAGCCGCGACACTGATCTGTGTTGATGTACACGTCCGGGATGAAGTTCAGCATTACCTGAAATAAAAATAACAAAATTCCTATTAGCTAGATTGATTATTTTGGGAAAGGAGACTATCAATTTTTTATTTGGTCGGATGGGAAATCATCAAATGACCCCTCGCGCTCTGGGCGGAGTGGAAGGGAGTGTCAGACTCGTACTGACTAAAACCCATCCATGTTCCTTCTTTGCCCTTTGTGTTCCAGGGCCGCGGCATCTCTTTCGAATAGTCTGGGAGCCCCGGCAGGCATCGCCCCTTGCGGACCCCTTCCTATTCCCCTTCCCCGGGAGACTATCCCCCGACTTATAGTTCTTTTTGAATTTGATACATGTTTTTGAATGTCATGTTCAGTCCGAATAAATGTTTTTATTATTCCTTTTAGGTAATGTCAACAACAAAACGAGTAACTCACCCCCTTAGCAGCGTCCACAACTCTGTTAGCCATGGTAGGCGACACGCGCAGGGCGTACACAACGCCTCGTATTCTCTTCACCAGCCCCCATTGAGTCCACTGGAGCGGTCGAAGGCTGCGCCGGACTGGACATTTGAATACTACCTCACCGCCACCGAGGGGGGGTGCGCCTGGAAAATAAATTATGTTCAGAAGCTTAACACACATAGAACATGATTAACAGGGAGAGGAAGAATTGGTACTCTGAACAGCATTTTCATTTTGGGGAGACCTTTTTTTTTTTATTTAACCATTTATGTACACACTAAATACAGAAAAGAAGAAAGGAACAGAAAATAGTACAGAGGTGATGCTTATTTCTAAAGAAATCTCTTCCAGCATACCTGCGAAAGGAGATAATACACAGAGAGATGTAGCAATAGTGTGTAAAAGAAGAAGAGAAAATTGAATACATAAAACAGAACTATTTAAAAATAATATACCATATCTGGTATTCTTAAAACAAACTTATAAATACAAAGACAAAACATATCACAAAATAAATATTAATCTATAAATACAATAAAATAAATAATGATAAATACTTATGCAACTAAGTTTTTGTGGTCTTTATCCATTATATAAGAGTTGTTAATAGCTTTATTTCTTAACACGTTAAACGCCGTGGGGGACAACATATGGGCCTCACTTAGTTAGTAAACGGAGCCAGGTTAAAAATGCCCGATTGTTAAATTTTACGTATCAGTTTTTATTGCTTTAGGGGCTAGAAAATGTGCCAAATCACATGAAATAAATCGAAGAAAAGTAATTTGTGACTTTATTTCACCAAAATACTACTGTCACTCAACAGTTGCCCCCCATGGCCCAAGCGGAAATAAATCGCGTTTTTCGTTGGTGGGGGCCGTGGGGGTCGGGGTGTCGGTCATCGGAAAATGAAACACATCTAGTGGGTACTATTAGAAAAAATAGAAGGAATATACCAAAAGAGGTTGCTAATGCTAAACTGAAGACAGGTGAATATATAGCTAGAGAAAGTGAAGATGGAATTACTACCATGAAGTGGAAAGATAAAAGAGACGTACTTGTTCTTTCGACCAAACATTCCGACCGTTTCCAGACAATTATAAAGCGAGGAAAAACGGTATCGAAGCCGAAAATCGTGCTAGACTGTAATAGGGCAAAAGGAGCTGTCGATTTGTCATACATGTTTGATGTAGTTTCATTTATCAAACTATCCCCGAAAAATTAAATCCTAACAGCTATGTAGTACAACTTTAACCAGATGTTAACTACTTAAGTAACAGTATAGTGTTTTACAACACATTATAAATAGTAATTTTATGGAAAAATATAAAATAACACATTATCATACACACTTTTTCCTTTAGAACTTACAAACAAGTCTTGTCCCGAAATTATTTGTCATATTTTTCTAAGTCATAGTTTTTACTAAAAACCAAATACAATCTTTTTGTCTGCAGGGCCGTGGGGGTCACTTCAAATACATATTAGCTTCATATCTGTGCCCACCGGCCCAATAGAGACGCTTAAAATCGCCTCTGACTCGCGGTCATATGTTGTCCCCCGCGGCTCCAACGGAACAGTTAACTGTCGACCAAATGGTGCCCCCCATGGCCCAAATGGAAAAACGAAGAAAACGCACTGGCATTCAACGTGTTAAGTTGAAAGCACCAGGATAATTATTATTATTACCAGGCGAAATTCAAAAAATTGCAAGAAACTTAGGAACATTTGAATTTACCCTAGTGCTTCCCCTTAACTTTAACTTTCAACATAAGCTACTACAGGCCAACAGTTAAGGCATTATACCAAAAATGTAAGTATTCACACAATGTCTTCTTGTAAGGTTATTGAGTTAGAGTTCTTAACTCATAGTTGCCATACCTGGTATCCCTCTTTGGTATGATCAACTTTTTGCTGAAAAACTTACTAAAATCAAGTTTCAGCTCGAATAAGGTTTTAGACACTGAGTTACTCTATTCTACTTTTTACTGACCTCTCCGAACAACCTTTAGCTCCAGTCCATCATCAACTAATATAAACTTCAGCAGCACCGGCAGGGCAGATGTCTTGATCTTATCCACCGAGACGTCCAGATCACTGTGTGTGACGCCCTGCAGGACAACGTTCAGAGGCTCCTTGCAGAATGGACCCAGGGCTAGCAGGATTTCTAAGAAGTAACCTGAAAATGGCATTAAAATGATCTTACTGTTGTTGTGTCTTTCTTTTTATGGGTTTTGAGTGTCTTCTCAGTGGCGGAGGTGTGTCCATGATCAATATAAGAAATATAAACGTACTCAGCAGAAGTTTTCAGGACAAGAACAAGTAAATACTAACCTATACCCCTTTGTGTGCTACAACTGTGTGTAACTTGCCCGCCAACCAATATCCCAGGCTGGTAGTACACAGACGTACCCGTCTGACTTAGTTCCACCCTCGTTCCATTCGTCACTTTGTCCAGAAGTCGTATCAGACTCACTTCGTACTCCCGGAGACCCGGATCATCATGCGTACTCCGAATCTCGTCTATTTTAATTGTACGACCACTGAGCGTTGCAAGCAACAACCTTTGGCGAAAGAAATTGCTGCCCTTGTAAACAATTGCATCACTATGCACTGTCGCTACCATTTTATCGAGATTTTGGTAAAACTAAAGATGTAAACATTTGGCCAAATAAAAACACGTGTGGTGGTGGCACAGACTAAAAATTCTGTCACTGTCAATACGACAGCTATCCAGCATGGTATTGTTACGTTTTGTTGCTCATTTAAAACGACAAAGTAAGTGGTCTATACTATAATTTCGAATATTTTTAATACACAAACATCAAATTACTACAAAAGTCTAAAAAATTGTTCTCAAATTCATACTACATTCACTTAAGACTAAGAAAATTATTCAGTATTTTGGTTTACTGTACAGAACAAAACGGAAAACAATTTTTTTATCCGTATTCGAGGTAACACCACCAGCCCTCCTGTCAAAACTCAAAACAAACTTTGAGGTTAGCAATTTGTGTGGATAATTTTGTTTTTATTACGAATTAAGCTAACTTATATCCCAAACAAATGATATAAAGAATCAATCATGAAGGTATCAGTTGGTGACGTTGTTCTCCCAGGAGATATCTCCGAAGAAATCGCTGCAGTTGGCGAAAAAGGCAAAGTTATCCTTGGGCCAGGATTACGAAAAGAAGTCGATGGTATTTTTATTACAAAAGCTGGAACTCTGAGAAAACGTGTACCTAATACATACTGGGTGGATAACTATCAGAAGCGATATATTCCAGCTCGCGGGGAGAATGTAATAGGAATTGTGGTGCAGAAGGCAGGTGACATATTTCGAGTCGATGTTGGAGGCAGTTGTACCGCATCTTTATCATACCTCTCCTTCGAAGGTGCAACAAAGAAGAACAGACCAAAAGTATTGAACGGCGACGTAGTATACGCCAAAATGCTCGTAGCCAGCAAGGACATGGAGCCAGAAATCGTTTGCGTCGACTCTCACGGGAAGAAAGGTCGTTTGGGCGTATTAGATGATGGTTTCGTGTTCAAATGCTCCTTAAACCTAATCAGGAAGATTTTGAATCCAGAATGCCCATTGTTAAACTCTTTGAAGAACGAATGGCCCTTTGAACTAGCAGCTGGTATGAATGGCAGGATTTGGATAAAAGCCAACACCATGAGAGAAACCATTGCCTTAGGAAATGCAATCTTGGGATCAGAATATCTTAGCAATGATGAGATTAAAAGCATGTGTACTAACATTGCTAGTATATTGGCTGGACATATTTCATAACATTTGTATGATGTTGATGCTGCTAATTTGATAAATATATTTTTAAGGCCACATTGTTTTTCATTTTAGTTTACATTTGAAAATTCTTTGTTACCTTCCCCATAAAACACATCCTATGGTGCAAAACATTTGGATGGTCTTGGTATTTGACTACAGGTGATTATAATCTCGGGTATGAAAGGATTGTAGTAGGTGGCACTTTGTGGTGTCTGCCTATCCCCATGGGCAGGTGTGAGTGTATGTATGTATCTTATTAATTCATCTGCATTTAGAATTTACAACAATCCCTCTCTTCGCTTTGGTGTTTGTATATAACTGTCAGGAGTTTGCTTAATAAAAGATCAACTTTCCTTGTGTTATGATGATACATATTTTGTAACAGTAATTGTAGTGTATCTATTTAATAGATATGGAAACACTGTCTCACTGCCACAAGTAGTCAGGTAGCTGTCACTAATGACAACCATCAGTCACCATGAATGGCGGGAAGTTGGAAGGTGAAGCGTACCCTGGACTGGGGCTTGGTGGTGTTGGTGAGCCTGTGATATAGTTAGTAGATTGTAATCAACCTATTAACTCTGCTACAAGAGGATACTACAGAAATAAAATATTCACATAAATAAAACAACAGACAAACAGTGATCGGGAAATTTATTTTGGCAAATGCAACTAACCTAATCATTTCAAATCTCAATAGATAATGTAAAACTACATCCATCTGCATTCCAACCATTGTTCTTTTCTAATAAATATATATTACAAATGGCGGACGCCTCGCAATTTTCATATTTACAGTTCAGCGAGACGCCGTATCGCCGTTTTTACAAACTATCATAATAGGAGTCGACTGACCAGAACAATTTTCCTTTATAACAATAATTTAGTAAACAATAAAAATAATGAGCTGTTATTTTTCGTTTTTTTTTTTTCATTTTAAATGATAATTTTCGCTAATTGATGATTTGATGAGAGCTTTATTGCGGCAAGTTTAGATGTGACTTGGATCGTTTTCATAATTTTACACAAGTTTTTTTACACTTATCCAGTAATTTGTAGTCAATTCATGAAGATCTTACGCACATCCATCAGAATTACACTTGTCAAAAGTTTGTCACAATATTTTAACATTTACAGCACTGTAGGTTGTCACTGTCATATAGAACACAGAACCTCAAATCAAATCACTTCACTTGAAACCACACTTTTTTAGAACACAGCCACATCTAAACCGCAGCGTAGCACAAACATCGTCTGTATTCAGCCTAGACTAACGATAAGCCTCTTAGCAACGATATAAGAAAGTGGTAACTTTTAAAAAGATACAAACTGATGTCCTACTGCTTGAATAGTAACTATCAAGTTTTAAACCTCAACAACCTACGAAAAGGAATGTTATATTCTTTTATTTACAAAACATATTTCGTTTTTGAATAGTTATAAAGAGATTATTGGATCCTACATAAATATCTTTTAAGAAATCGACTTTATTAGTAAGTTATCAAGACAGCAGACACATTACACAGACTCAACTCTTAGAACTACGGTAGAATTGACCCAATGTTAAAAATTCGACTGCAAAGAACAGGATATAAAATCCACATTTCGATCATTTACTGTGAGTCGAGTCAGAGTGGAGTCCGTGTAATGTGCGAAGACCTTTTGAGATGATTTTGCAATGCGCATCTGGATTGAGGGCCCATTTTTTTAAATCTTTGAGAAACGACATAAGGCTTATAGGGGAATTAGTTAAAAATAGTAAAAATTTAAGTTATTACTATTTTTTAACTAATTCCCTGATAGTACTTTTTGAGATTTAGGCTATGCCACTTTACGCAAGCGTCTGGATTTGTTTGTTTTAATTCACGTTTAAGAAATTCATGACCATTTGCTTTAAGTTTTTACTATTTTTAACTAATTCCCCTATAAGTCTTAGAGATTTAATATAAAATTGAGATATAAAAAATTAGAAAAGATTTAAAAAATGGGCCCTAAATCGAGATACACATGATTTTGCATAACTAAGGGCATAAATTATGAAAATCTGATGCTGATATAGGGAAGTTAAAGTGATCAGTGCGAATCGCGCATCTCTTTTTCGGTTCGCAGTCAAATCATGACAGTTTTAAACCTCAATTCCAATAATCTCAATAACTATGGCTAAAATTTTGGCCGTTACATTGAAATAAACTGTCGTTATACTATGTAATATCAAATAAATTCGTGTCGCACCGCAAGGGGGCTACAAGAGACATTTTAATAAGAAAACCTGTAAAACAATGTAGTAGGTATGAAAGATGTCAACTCTTAGCCTAGTACAGACAGAATATTTTTTTGAATGCACTGATCTTCGTGTATTTATTACATATTTAAATCAGTTTTAAGGCGTTATTGTACAGGCCTATAGTAAATTTCAATTACGTTATTCTCCACAGTACACAGTTGCACAGTAAAGACATTGATTGCTATTTATTGCTCGATTATTAACATGTAATCATTACAAAAATAACTGACTTTCTTTTATAACTAAAACTACTCACATGTTCATTCGAGATACGCTATAGTAAGGCATCTTCATTTCATTGATGGTATTATTCAGATCAGTGCATTCAGATTGATTGTCCTAATTAAGAAAAACCATTATTTTGACATTTTAGTCCAAGACTATCTTGAAATCTTATAAGGACAGTTGCGTCCTTTGGGGTCAAATATATGCGAATTATTTATTATTCAGATCAAAGAGGAGTTAATCTCTTGCCGGAAAAATGTTAGAAATGGCTTTTCTTTTTAGAACATTCGATTCTTCGATCACAGCAAAATTGTAACACTGTACATATATTTACATTCTATCAACAAAGCAGTCATTTTCACTTTTTTTTTCCTTTTTTTACTTGAATTAATTATTATTTTAATTACGAAAATATAATTTACTCTATCGATTACTCAGAGATCAAGATTGTTTACTTACAATAGACGATATTAACAATATTTTACATTTTATTTATAAATGTTTTATACTAAGTATCGAAAACCCGTTTGTTGTTATACTGAATATAACAATTTGTAATATTTTTTTGTTTACAAGTTGGGAGGACAATTTTTGGGGTCTTTTTTACGATAAATGTTATAATAATATTACAAAATATTTAGTGTAAATTCCGCGTAAAAGATCCAGGCTTGGGTGCACCACCCTCCCACCCTTGAAAATCAGCATGTATCATGCACCCAACCCTATACTCCACACGTGTGCCGCTCCTCCATAAGCATACTAAGGAGATGCATCTCCTGGGTTGTTCAAATAGTGACGTCATAAATAAACAGATTCCCTACGCCCAGAGGTATCCGAAAATACCCCATGACAGAAATCTTTATATCTTTCTGCGATTCTCGATAGTTTTCGAGTTACAATTTCTTGAAAAAAGGAAGGGGAACTGCTTTAAAAAAAATACTATCTTTATTTTTACACGGCTAGGTAGTTAGATATTGATGTAGCATTCAAAAATTCCTTGAACGACACGTCATTTACAATTAACATAAATTTAAATAAATTATGCGAAGTAATTCTCATTACTTAATTACGAGTTCAAATTGTTCTCCCAAATTGTTGAAGAGAAAGAAATCCTTTTGACACTTCAAATTATAAATATAAAGTTTTAAATAGTTACTATTTACTTCGTGGATTTACGAGATTTGTGAGCGAATACTTGGTGTGGTGCAATTGGGTAGTGTGGTATACTTGTTGAAAAGTCTATCGTATTTTTTTTTTATTCTAACCTTTTGACATTTCAGTTATCAGCTCGTAGTACCTAATAAGTTAATAACTGAATTATCTCTTTAGGTCTAATGAGAAGGAGACCAGACAAAAAGATGAGCCCACTTTTTGTCTTTAACTTTCCGTACTGCATAGTTTTGTATATTTACAATCCATCCACGGACCGACCTTAGTAAGCATAACTTAATCTTCGATCGAGCCGTGCGGAAGTTATTATTAGTAACAACTATACCACACTTAACCCCTTATGACTGTACACTCGACCGAAAGAAAGCTCTATCGTCCTGAGTCCCGCCAAAAGCCGACACGGAACGGAGAGCAAGCGAGGAACACCGAGGCTATAGACCGACCGCTTTAATGTGTCCTCGCAAAGGTATCAATTTAAATGGAATATTCTGAAGGTTGATCACGTATTGGTTCAATTAGTATCGTAATACCTACGTGGATTATGGTTATTTTAAAGCAAATAACCTGTGGGATAATATTAGGACTTTGTGGACGCTTAATGTGCCTTTGATGGGGCAAGGCGGAGGACTCATTAAAGCGGTCGGTCTATAGATACATTCTCGCACTCGGCCTGCCTCGGTGTGGTCGAGTATCCAGCCAGCACTGCTAAGGCTACCCTCACAAGTCACCGTGTGTCCGTCCGGTCGGGCGGTGCGGTGTCCCCCTGGCCGTGCTCAGAACACGGAGTCGGCGGAGCGCGAGAGGTGCACGGGGTGCGAGGGCGAGCGCGCGAGGCGCTTGCGCGGCAGCTTCTGCAGCGTCGTCAGCAGGTGCGGGAAGTCGGGCCGCTCGGACGAGCGGTACGACCAGCACAGCATTAGAATGTCCTGGAAAGATTTAAGTAGATTTTCCGTGACAAGAATTTAGTTTCACATACTGTTAAAGTTGTAGAAATGGCGAAAAAGACGAGTTCTAATAATTAGTATGTTCATGACGCAAACACAGACACAGAGTACATATTAGTAAATGTACCAGCAAACGTCCACTGCTTCCTAACAAGCTTATGTACGAAACTTTCGTAAAAGGCGCAACACATCGAGTATTTCTTCGACAGCCATTATTTAATGTCTGTAATTGAAAAAAGACCTATAAACAGACTGGCGATATTTGGCAAATAGTTCAACAGTTAACATCGCTTCTAACGAAACAGAAATTAAATTATGCTTATTTATTTAAATACATCTAGATGGTACTTTTTTTTTAAACCAAGTTGCGCCCTCATTTCTTATCTGACTGATCTCTGAGAAGCTAAAACAAACTCAGAGGTCCTTTTTGTTAACTCAGTGGTAAAAAAATTATTCCTGGTTGGAGCCCATGCTAACCAGCGGAACTACATTATTTGCTAATAAAGAGTTGTAGTTACATACCTTGATATCTCTAGAAGCCTGCATGTTGGCCAGCGACTGTTTGACGCCCTTGCCGACCTGCCAGATGACGGCCTCGGGCGGCTGACTCTTGAACGGGTACTCGCCGCACAGGAGCTCGTACCATACCGTGCTGGAAAATAGGATTACAATTACAAAATTTTAAAAATCTAAGTCTTTTTTCGGATTGGCCTACATGGGGACCACTTATAAAACTTTGAGAAAAGCTGCACGGTCGGGGTTGGTCGTTTCAACAAATTTTTCCTTTTTTTTTTTACAGATTTTAGTTAAATGTAATTAGTGACAGTCGCGTGACCAAGACGAATCTAACGACGTAAAATTGATCCAAATCGGTTCATCCGTTTAGGAGTTACGAGGGAATACAGTAACGGACATACATACAGGTCAAACACAAAACCTCTTTTTGGGCTTCGTCGCAGTCGGGTAAAAAACTAATAGGTGTACATACCCGAAGGCGTAGACATCGGTGGCCTTGGAGAAGGGCAGGTGCAGCGAGGCGTGCGGCGTGAGCGCGCGGCACAGCTCGGGCGCCAGGTAGCACAGCCAGCCCGCCGGGATGCCCAGGCTGTCGCCGCGCAGGCTGTACGCACCACACAATACATAACACATCCTTTTTGTTCTCTTTGGGAAACCTTCAAAAGTCGCCAAGTTTTTGGGGACGAGACCAGGGAATGTGGGATTTTTACCTCACTAAAACCTCCGCGCATGTGAGGAGGCACCGTTTCCTCTTAAAATACCTATCCAGAAAAGCCCCCTCTGTGCAACGCTGTTAATATAAGATATCCTAGCAACAGTTGGCTGTAATACCCATTGCAGACTACATCCACTTGCATAAAATAATCTTTATTTTTTTTTAATATTTTGCCCCATACAAAGTAAATACAATTCATGATCTACCTAGCCTTTTCTCAAACTATGTTGGTGTCGGCTTCCAGTCTAACCGGATGCAGCTGAATACCAATATTTAACATGAAGCGACTGCCTATCTGACCTCTCCTACACAGTTACTAGGTATTACGATACTTCTACTACATTTACAACATGGTAAGAATGGTTAATACAATTACAGTTACATTACTCTTGTTAAGGTATTTTTTTTACGTAACTAGATTGTTTCTCCTCGGACCAACTGTATTCATACTAATATTATAAATGTGAAAGTAACTCTGTTTGTTTGTTTGTTCGCTACCTTTTCACGACTAAACAGCTGATCGGATCATAATGATATTTGGCGAGCAGATAGATTATATCCTGGGGAAGGACATAGGATCTTTTTTTTTCCTCACTCATACTCTAGTTTTTTATAGGCGGTAAAATATTGCGCTAATCCCGCCGACAAACTTTTACACAGTTTGGTGGGTATATAAAATGTTCAAAATGTTTGGTCCTGAATAAGTGACTTATTATTATTAGTAGCCCACCGGTATCGGGAACAGGGTCCAAGCTACCGGCGGTTAGAGCTCCAGAGAGAGGAACCTCCTAACAAAACGAGCCGTGTCCAGGAGTACCGCTTTCTCGATCAAGCCCTTATTATTTATTCCATAACTGTTTGCCTGATGAGCTTTCACGATACAATATCCCAAATCTAAATAAACCGTGCAAATAGGTCGGGTTAGTCAATTTTGATCGAAAAGTATCCAATCGAGCGGCCGGGAGAAGAGTGCGTGCTTCCATAATACAGAATATATCCCCCTTGCGTCATGCAACTCGTGCAATTTCGTGCTAATGGGGAAGGCTGGTCAAAGCTGATTGAAGATGGCGTGCCCATAGCTTAGTCCCTCTCTGACCAATGAGGTCAAGCTATTTTGCAAATGAAAATTGAAAAAAGTATGCAACTATAAACTTGGTCATGTTTAACTATAGCTATTAATATTTTTACTGGGTGTGATTTTACTTTTTTATATCTTTAAATTTATTATATTTCGTTTATTTTATGTCTTATAGCATCGTATTGGACTTGGTCTGTAATGTTGCTATAATTAGTTGTAAATAAATAAATAACAAATTTTGACATATAAAATGACTTTGACAGATTTTCAACCAATGAGGATGCTTGGTACAAGCGATGCTAGCGCCATTAGGTATACAGTTGCCGTCCCCATTGTATGTAGCAGTGATGCTGTTGAGTTCAGTTTCTTTATCTTTTTAGAAAGCTTTTTACGAAGGAAGCAGGATTTCTGTAGAGGTGATCGGTACTTTATATTTTATGCTGGTCTCTCAGTCAAGTACCCTTGATGCGATTAGTACTTACGTACTTATAAACGGTGCTAGCAACTGGAGCATAAGCGCATAAAAGCCTTCACTTACTGACTAAACAGGTGAGGCAATGTACACATATTATAGTAACCCGCACCGTATAAAAGCACGATAAAGGTATATTTCCGCAGGCGGCCGCAACCGCAAAGGCCGTCGGCGTTAGAGCAGTTTCAGACTAGCGTATTTTTCGGCGCGTATAAGCTCGTATCGGATTCCGCGTACACGTACACGTGCACCGCATTCCGAGCTTCAATTGTATGCGCGTACACGCGGTCATTCTGTACCGGACCGGTAGGTTCTGTCAGTAGCAATATAACAGTATTAATCGCGGCTTAGGCTTATACAAACTTATAACGCGCATTAACGCTCGTGCGATCCACGCGCGAATAAAAGGCGCGCGTATAAGAGCTTATATTGCCGAAAATACGCTAATCTGAAGCCGCATAGTTGCCAACAACAGCAAGCAATAATGCCGCGTTTTCTTTGAGTAATATAGAAACAATTCGTATCATAGCGGTTGTTCCCCTTCAAAAGTATACCTTAACACTATAAACTAAAGTAAGTAAAGTGCAAAATGTTGTATTGACCTTTGTACTAACTTGTTTCCAAAGCACAGTTTGGTAACGCTGAAGAGGCCGAAGTCAGTGATGACGACCTTGCCGTTCTCTAGGAAGATGTTCTTCGTCTTCAGATCTTTGTGGATGATGCCTCGGGCGTGCAGGTAGCCCATACCCTGGGGAAAGAACAGGGTTGAAGATAATGCAACTATTTGTTATTTCTAGCAGCAGTAGACTACCTGTTTCATAAATAATGTTTTCATAATTTTAAGAATTATTGCGGCGTGTACAGCGGCGCAAACACTAACTTATGACAATCTACGATATTGTTAAGTGGTCCCAGGGAGCGCAATATTCAAGCAGCTGGTATGTGTGCCTGGCGCCGCGTCTGTCACAGCAGTTCAAGCAAAAGCGCGTAAAATAGCTTCTCCATAAACGCTCTCATACATGGCGCTTGCAACAGCGTCGAAATATCGGGAGCTCAAAATAATGAACAATCACCGAATATATCCCGTAAGTGACAGTATAAGTTTAGTTGTAAACCGTGAGAACTTAAAACAGTGATCGCCATAAATGTTTGAATTTATTGCGGACCGCTCCACACAAGCGCCGCGTCTCCGTAAATAAGCACTAAGCCTCTTTCTGGGTAGATTTTAATTGCTAAATTCACCATAAGTTACAAATTGGGCTAAATTCTAATTCAGTTGGAACCCTACAATACCTGTGATATCTGCTGCGCCACAATGACGCTCTTGTTGGCTGTGAACTTGTCCTTGCGCAGGTGGATGTGCGTGTACAGCGTCATGCCCTTGCACAGTGACGTCACGATGGCCAGGCGCGGAGGCTTCATGCAGGCGCCCATGAACAGGACCAGGTTCTCGTGACGGGTCTTTCGGAAGGTCGCGACCTGGGGAAGGAAAGTTTACTTTAGTACAAAATAGCAAAAGCATACAGTTAACCCAGACTAGTTGAAACACCTATGAAATAATTCGAGATGTGACTACTACATAACAAATCCTTTTAGCTACACTAAACTTATCTAAAATTTGACCATGTTTTTATTTCAAAGGGTTTGCCAGAAAATTCACCGCGAGAGATTATTCAGTGACCAATCAGCGACATGACATAATGTTTTGTACAATATTTTCAAAAAAGGAACTCCATGGCAGTTGAATGCAAATAGTAAACACTTCAAATCGTCTTTGCAGAACTAATTTGCTGTGGACTTGCTGCACGCTTTGGTGCAAACTGTAAGTGCAGCAAGTATCTGTATAAAAAAATAAATTTGCCATATTTCTTCCCTAATACACAGTTGAAAAATGGTCTTATAATCCCTTATTATAATAGTGCTATTTTTAACCGCCGACTCAAAAAGAGGGGTATTCAACGTGAATCTGTGAGTCTGTTCGTGGCATCGTAACTCTTAAACGGTTGAACCGATTTTAATTTAGTTTTATTTCAGTATTTACCTCATGTTTGAAGGTGTCGAGCGGCACGCAGTCGTCGCTGAGCACGTGCAGCACCTTGACGGCGACGGCGCCGTGCCAGCTGCCGCGGTACACCGTGCCGAACCGACCCGTGCCGATCACCTCGAACAGTTTCAGTTCGTCGTACGGGATGTCCCATTCTTTCATAGATAGCTGTTGGGGAAAAATAAGATGTTATATAAAGATTAAAATAAGGAAAGAAAAAATAATAACGCGGGGATCTTATGTTTATTTTGATGTTCATTAAAACCGTTTCTTGTGAGTTTGGAGCGACAAACGGCCCCCCCTAGATTGAAAATGTGCAACAAAAATCAAATTAAAATAGCTGTGATAGATAATAAGTTATTGGATAATGTAAATGATTGAATATAAGAAATTTGTTTAACTGTGATTGATATATTTAATGTATAAGTGTAAAATTTTAAAATCATTGATTCAATAATGATAATTGAAAGAGCCCTGACCACCGGCAGCTCGGACCCTGTTCCCAGTGCTGGTGGGCTACTATTTTTTATATTTTTAAATGTTTTTTATATTATTTTATATTAGAATATTTAAAAATGTAAATAATATGTGTAAAAATAAATAAAGGAAATAATAATAGTACCTAAAATATTTGCACGCCATGAGAAATGGCAGACATGTCTTGAGCTACTCTTATTTAAGATCTTGCAAGCATGTAGTTTTTTAATTCTGTATGTATACACTTGTTTTAGCAAATAAAATTTCTTATTCCTATACTGTATGAGAAAAAAAAATTACCTCAGGAAATATTTCTTAAAACGAGACTTAAATACCGGAATACTCACTTCTTCAAATAATCTACGTCTTCGTACAAATATAGACATTATAACTTTATAAGTTTCTGCTTCGTCCACCTTGATAAATTAGTTCTTTGTTGAAAATCCCATTAGTTAACATTAATAACTTAAATAAAAAAACAAAGCCCAGGTTCTGTTCACATATTCACTAAAAACAATGATTTAAAAAAATGCCATAAAGCAATGCTCTCGACTGTAATTCTGTTTAGAATATAACTGAACTTCAACAAATATGTTACACAAATAGATAAAAAAAACACGGCACACAAAACTAATAATAGTTTCACACAATAATTATTGACATTAAAGAAAAGCTTTATAAACATATCTTTCAACTGACAACTTAATTGACCAATACACAAAGTAAATATCAATGTCACTATCTGTTCATATATCCGAAACTTATCTACAAAACTCCTGCGCACTAGTAGTCACAGTATGTAAAACTATTAATACACACGAGAAGACAGCTTTATTATCGCCTACAAGCATAAGTTTCAACTGACAAGTTCAATAGTTAATATCGATATCACTGATCTACAAAACACCAATAGGCATAGGACACAAAACTGTTATTACACTCGTGGTGAAAACTTTTATAACCGCACTAGTTAATATCGATATCAGTGATCTACAAAACACCAAAAGACATAGGGTACAAAACTATTATTACACCCCTGGTGAAAAGCTTCATAATCGCACTACAAACATAATTAAGTTCAAAGTGATGAGAGCATTAAAACAATACAGAGTTAATGTCATGTATCATTCGTTATCGCAAGGAGACCGCCCTCGGAGCGTTATCAGAATAATGACCGGAACTATAGCTACTGTGCGTATGGGTTAAAAGGGAATTATTGTAAAAACTTTGTTTGGAAGCTTTTGGAGACGATGAAGGATTTTTTGGACATTTTTAATGATGATATGATGTAACAATATTTTGATTCAAAAGAGTGTCCATGGAGTTTCTTGCCCATTCTTCTCCATAGAGATCTACGCTTTGGAATGGGCGACTAGAGTACTTTTACAAGTTATTATGCCTTGTGACTGTGACTGTAGCTTCGCCTTCTTTGTTTTTCTGACATTCTAAAGTGCCTATAATGGTCTTATTGAAATAAATGCTTTGAGTTTGATAGAATGAATTAAACAAATAATGATGCTAGTTTTAGTACTCCAATAGCTATGTGTATTGTGTTTAGTACATAGTTAGACAATTCTTTTTGCACTGTTACTATGGCACTAAGTTCGAAATGCTTATCCGTTCAGAATTATATTGTTTTAAGATGACAGCTTTAGCAAATCCTAATTTTAATTTTTTAACACATTACATAATTCACTGCCCTTTTTGAGCTTTATTCGTAAATAACGACAATTAGAGACTAGCTAGATGGCAGTAGCGAAGGGTCAATTTTTATAAGAGGTAAGCCGGAGTATAGTTCGGTTCAAACTTAATGGCGGCTCGGAAGTTAGCTGCGAGTGACAGTCAGCGCAGGTATAACGGTTCAAACTTTATGCTGGCTCGGAACGTCTAACGTAAAACTGCGCAGAACACAATTCTAGGTATCAGCAGGGCGCAGAGGACGCATCGTCTTGACTGTATAATGCGTAGACCGTCACTCGCAACTAACTTCCGAACCGCCATAAAGTTTGAACCGAGCTATAACATATCTTTAATGTGATTATATTATTTGTCTATAGATTACTGACTGTACCATTTTTCAAAGCAAGCCGGTAGGAATCGAGTTGTATGGAACCTTCGCCACTGCTAGATGGACTGGTGGCAATATTGTATTTAGTTATATAAGAATATTGTTAAAATATTAGCCTGTCGACAATCTCTTAGCGTGGCTGATTGTACAAGGTGCGCCAGATATATGTAAACTACCGCTACTGGCGGACCTTTACCTTAAAGATTATACAAGAGTTATTACTTACACTATTCTGTCGCGGCCAGCGCGAGTCGTGCTTGTTGTGCTGGTCGATCGAGTCTGCGCGCGCGCACCCGCCGCTGTCCGTGGAGCCCGAGCCCGACAGCGACACGCAGCGCGAGCTGTCGCCTGCGCACATACACAATGGTTAACTAATCGGCATTTCAACTTGAGATCACATACTGCTGGGTTGACACAGGTCTAACTATTAGTTTAGTCATATAACCAAAATGTAAATCTTTTGTTCTAATTAGGCTGAAAGTTAGAAATCTGAGAACGTCTGAGGTTGTACACCGTGACTTTTAGTCGTCTTACAAAAGTGGTCCACTCAATATATCCGACATAAAATACCGCTAGGCGCGACTATTTTTTTACCATTTATTAAGATAATAGTCCGTTGTAAGACGATTAATAAGTCACGGTGTATAAAACAGAGTCAAAACGTCTGTTATTGTTCTTTTTTCAGCTTCAGAGTTTGTATTCTTGACCCCATTTTTTTGTAGAGATGTTATTTGTTTTGTCTCTAACAAAACACATACCAACTTTTGCAAAAAAAAAATTAAAACATCAATCCAAACATAAATCAATATAATAGTAATACAAGAACAGGTTTCAAGTTGGACTAAAGTTAAAACTTGAATGTTGTAATGAGCCAAATATTCAAGTCAATAATTCCCAATCGTCCTTCCGTCCTAAATGGATCCCCAATTCAGGAAGATAACTAATATTACCTAATAAGTTTTGACTGGAACCATTATTCAAAGTAACAATTACCACTTTTGACGCTCGCCGTGAGGTCTTCCTTGTGGTCCTGCTGTCTCGCCGGCGACTGCAGCGACGCGTGGTTAGGACTAGACACCACCGGCTTTAATTCTGCAAAAAAAACAACAAAATAATCTTTATTGGCTTGCAATCTTTATTGTTTCCAGGTGTGTTGGTTTTTATCTTCAGTGGTTTACGTCAATCTTGGTCACAGACGCGAGTAACTAATATAGTAATAAATGTATAAAAGATTATATCATTTGAGCATAGTCACGGGCAAGAGTTAGTAACTAAGGTAGAAGATATATCTGCCAAGTTTATCAGCAGTTTTTGTCCAGTACCTGGGAAGTGGAACTGCTGCTTAGTGGTGGGCGGGTGGTGGTGCTGCGCGTGCGGCGCGTGGTGCGGCGTCAGCGGCGGGGCCAGCGCGGGCGACGACGGCGTCGAGCTGTTGCACGACGACGTGTTGGACGACGAGTCGGGGCCGCCCTGAGGGTCACCAACACGTCCATTGATTAATACTCAAAGCAATTATTTCAATTACACCATTTTCAGGTAAGTACTTTGCATGACAGTTAGTTTAAAAGTTGAAGCTAATTGTCCATTCCAAAACAAAGATCTCTATGGAGAAGACTGGACAAGACACTTCATGGACACTTATTTTTTTGCGATTTCTATATATGTGAGAACAAAGTTGGAAAACGAGCTAAAATATGAAGATTGAGAGTAAAGCCCTGCCAATTGATATCCTATAATTAGATACATACAGTATGGTGCGGTACGGGCGGCGCATGCGGTCGGCGTCGATGCGTCAGAGACGACAGGAAGCCGGAGCCGCGACCCGGCTGTGGTGATGACACGTAGCCGTAACCGTAACCACCTGCAAGAGTTACACACTTTTACAAATCAATTCAATCCATCAGTCATCCGTAAAAAATGAAATTATCCCTCTTTTCAAGTGTCAAACTAATAAAACAATTCGCGAAACGGTTGCATGCTATTATATTTTGACTTGACAAGTCAAAATATAATAGAACCTTTTGTGAATACGGCAGCTGGTGTCATGTGTTCATGTTAACTGACAAACTGAGTGCATCCTTCGGGGACGGGAACCCCCTTGGTGGATTCACCTAAGTCGCACTTGCCATGCCGGGAACCCACCTGCAGGGTCCACTACCCACTTGCAATATGTATGGTGGGATGGCACATGTACGACATGAAAGGGGGTGGTCACGAATGTGTTAATGTTGGAATGAAAGAAATTGATTTTAAAAATAATAAACTTATAATTTTCGTCGCACACTTACCGTCTTTGTGAAACTTTTCTTTGAAAGCATCCACAAATTCAGGCGGTAAACCACACGAAGGAGGTACTTTACTTTCGCAATCCCTGAAACGAATAAGGTTTCATTACTATTTACATATTTTTTACACTTATAAAGGACCAAAGAAACTTTTTTTTTTCAGTGGCCTCTTATGTCCGATACTCTTTTCCTGCGCTACCACGAACTAGGATATTTTTTATTATATTTTATAACTCAAATCTTTTGACGTGACAACGTCTAATAAATCGATGAACGCCGACATGCACGAAAAAGGATGACTCATTGTCCCGTTACGCACATTGTCCCGTTACGCCCATTGTCCCGTTACGCTCATTGTACGCTTGCGCCGCATTCAATGTTTTGTTATGACGTTGTCACGTTAAACTATCGTCCGTAAACCAACTTTATAAACAATCATTTTTTTTTAATAAAGTTAAGCGACTAGTAAATGAAAAACCGTAACTAATAAATTGGCAATGAACACCAATCGACACAAATGAAAGCTAAAACGGGCATACCTGTGACACTTAAACTTGCACTCCTTACACTTCAGCCCCGAGCCGAACAGCATCTGCTTGTCACAGTAGTCGCACGTCGCGATCATGTTGAAGGTCTTGGTGAACCGGTGCGCGATGTCGTGCGCCATGCAGCGGCTCACGGTCGGCGTGCGCGGCGAGCGCGGCGCCACGCCCACTCCCACCGCCTGCGGGGGGGAGGGGGGTCACTCGGGTTCACTGGGGCTGGTGTAATACTAGCTTGTCTACGCGTATTTGGGTAAATGTTCGCGTTGTTTAGGTGATACAAAAGGAACTTTATGTCATAATCATCTGTTAGCCATTTCGTTTTGTTGGGGTCCGTTTTAAGTGACAAATTCAAATTATTGTTTTTAATTAGGTTTTTAAAAGGCACTTCTGTACTACCGAGTCCACTGAGGGTCTGCCACTCTTCACCCTTATATTATGCCCTAAGTAATAAGGGTTGTAAAGTGGTCGACCGTCAGTTCACTGACGGACAAAATTTTTGAAAGAAAAATAATTAATTCTACGGTTGCAGCTGAATATTAGTATTTTACATGAAGCACAGTTAAACATCTACAAGTGACGGCAGGGACCCGTTGTTAAATACTGCACCCTTACATAAGCAAAGCAAGGAGGATTCAGTATTTGGATTCCAATTCATTAGCGATAAAGTATATTTTGCATTACCACAAATCACGCGAACATTTTGACAAATACGCCTAGCAAAGTGGTAGTATTAAAGGATGTTGTGTGTTGGTACAGTTTGTTTAATAAAAGAGAAAATTCATCATTGATTTTGTATGCATATATCTCGAGTCTTGTCTATCGATACTTTGGACAAAGTTGAGATATGACTGACTCTTCACTTGTATGTTGGACCAAAACCAATGAAGATGTTTTTTTCTTAGCTTAAACAAACGGTTTGGTTTGGTTCGGATCGTCAGCGTAGCGTAGCTTACTTAGCGCTTATCACAAAACAAATCTACGGGTACTATTATTATTATTGTATTCATCCGATCTTAAATTCCACGGATACTATTTATTATTAATGTAGTCACGCTTGAATTTTATTTTTAACCATGGACGAATTTTTATCAATTTTTTTTTTCAGTTTTTAATATCTCTTTTTTTAAATATTTTGTTGTTTACATCCCTTTGAGATTGAAAAAGCTCGGTGATCAATTATCATCTCAGTGTGAAAAAAGCTTTTGCCTTTCAGTGGCACAATAACAGGCTAGTTTTAATAATTGAAAATGAAACGGATATCCGCTAACTATCCGTAATTCGGCCTATGCGGCCAATTTTAATCATCCGGCCGGATACCAGATAGTAACCCACTATCCGGCCAGATACAGTATATGAAAGAAATCAATAATTTCTTATTAACACAAAATAACTCGTGCGACAGCTAGCTTGCAAACACTATGTATTTATAATTAAAATGGAAAATTTTAATGTATTGATAATAATTTGGTACTCAAAATTAACAAGTGTGAAAGTTATGGTTAATAAATACAACATTTTCAGTATTTGAGGTTAAAAGCGACTCCGGTTTTTTTTTTCAGATGTGAAATCATCAAATAACTCCTCCCGCTCTGGGTGGAGTGGAAGGGAGTGTCAGACTTTTACCGACTAAAACCCATCCATTTTCCTTCTTTGCCCTTTGTGTTCTTGGGCCGCGGTATCTCTTTCGAACAGTCCCGCAGCCCAAGCGACTCCGCTTGGCTTCGTAAACACCGTACTTGTGCGGCAGCGTTAACTCAATTCGAATTGATCGAATATCCGGCAGCCGGATATCCGGCCAACCGACCTCAAAGCTTGTCGAATATGCGGTATCCGGCCAAATTATTATCCGTTTCATCTCTATTAATAATTTTCCATAACATCATGCCTAAGTTTCCTGCAGGAGTAGGTAAATGTGGCTAGTGCATCCTTCTTTTATTTAATTTATAGATCTGATATCTTTTAAACGCTAGGGTAAGCGCACGCTCGCTGATGAACCCGACAGCGACCCCAGTCGGGGTGTACCCACCATGTCGTGCTGCGTGCGGCGCGGACGGTGGCGGCGGCGCGGCGCCCCGCAGGCGCACGCCATCATGCTGGCCAGGCGGCCCAGCGCGCGCGCGCGCCCCACCGGCGCCGGCCGCAGCGGGGGCGGCGCGCTAGTTAGCGAACCGAGCCGAACCCGGCCGACCTCCTTCTCCCAAATACAACAAGCCTATGTCTACAGTCACGTACAACTTGCCAAGCGGGAGACCGGAGAATCGTGTATATACATCCTAGCATGATCTTTGCGTAACTATTACTTTACCTGTATTTCTAAGACTATGTACATTGTTCATAGACACTAAATGATAAACAGTTGAATACAGACCGAATGAGTGATAATCTGTTAGTCTGTATTGCCTTATATGATTAATGAATATCTAGTAAGAAAATCCTGAATACAATATGTTACAAAACACCCTGTCCGATCCGAATGGCATATAGGTCACCCACCAACCACATTACCAAATAAAATAAGAAACAAAATATCCAAGAAATTCAACATATTAATGAATTTTAAAATGCACGATTTTTATACTCAAAAACTACCAAATTTTTAAAAGGTGACAACGGGAGCCTGCCGTTTTGCCGAAAAGATTTTGACCAAATTTCATTACCCAAACAAATTTTAGCAACTTTTTTTATACCATTGCAATATTTCGAATGATTTTAGTACGCATATTTTTATTTGGTCAAATTTTTACTTGGCAAAATATTACCAAGTATAATGTCATTATGGCATTTGATCTTTACTCAAATGATTTATTACAGCAAACAATCTTCAGACAATAAACGTTTGGTGAAATGATTTGTTAAGACAAAAAATATTAAGGCAAAAATAAGATTTTTTGAGAATCATATAATTAAAAAATGCAAATTTTAATATAATCATTTGTTTAATGCAAAATATTTTTACATTACAATTTTAATTTTTTTTCAATGGACATTAGCAATTTTATTTCGGAGTATTCAGACTTGTGTTGCAGAATTCGATTAATTCTTTCGCCTTTATCCATTTTTTTTTCTTTTTTTTGTGGCGTTTCACCTGATAGTATAATCTCAATGTCAGCTAAATTTTATGATAGGTTAAAACTGTGACCTGCCAGACACGACTTGCAGTAATAGAAAAAAAGATATTGTTTTTGGTAGGTTACCCGGAACTCAACTATTTAGATTTGTATAATTACTTATTTCTTTAAAAACGGTTAGGTTAAAACTGTGACCTCCAGGAACGACTACATTATATAGAAAAAAAAATATGAAAAAAAAACGCTACTAACTAAAAAAAAAGAATAGTTAATATTCATATTATTATAACCTGTTTAGAATTTGTCTTATTTGATTTTGCGTAAAAACTGTTATTCCAACTGAAATATTTGACTAAATAAAAAATGTTAAAAGTACTTGTTGGTAAACAAGTTATAGTTCATTTCCCAAACATTAGGTTTGCGTTACAATTTTTTGTGAATAAATTTTTTGCTAAGTAATAATTTGGCAAATGAAATTATGCGAAATATTTTTTGGGAAGTGAAAATTTGTCAAATTCCTTTCGGTCAAACAAGGGAGACCCGGTGACAACACCATAATCGGCGTTAGTATGCTTGATCGTCATTTGTTTGCTAGGACGTCACAATCCGAGAAGCGATCAGAGTCCCGCCGCCCGCGCCCCTGTATTGCCATGTAAGTATCCCCGTTTTTTTTTTTCGGGGTATTTGTGTTTACTTGTTACATAAAAAGGGATTGCATAAATAGAATCTTTATGCCTAATAATACCTGCACGGATCGGACAGTTTTTTTAACATATATCACACTTTTTACATGTTAGTGCCTGTATTGCAATTTTCCTAATAAGTCTTACAACTTTACATTGTAATAATTATAGTGCTGATGACATTTCTATTTATGGCAAATATTACACAAGGTGCCATAAAAAACACATTATTTTAACTAGACTTCACACGAGGTCTTTTAAAATACTCTACTTCCTACACAAGACATTACTTTTCTTGTAGATAACACACTATCTACAGAAATATTACATTATAACAAAATTGAATACTGGTCAAATTATATTATGCTTTGTATTATAGGCACTTGTAATTCAATACCTGTCCAATACCTAACCTAAAAATTATTGTGCTGGTAACATTCCTTGGATGGGTAATTTCATACAGGGTATCTTAAAATACTCTACATCCTACAGAGGAATATCACACAGGCTGTCTTAAAAAAAATGTCATAGCTTCACACGGGTTATTCAAAAATGAACTCTACTTCCTACAGAGCATGGTCTAACTCTAAACTTCTAAAGCGCTAAACTGTACAAATGCGGTAAAGTAGGAGCGTCTTACATTATTGTTGTAGTAGGCCGGCGGTCGGTGCTGCGGAGTGTTCTCGGACTCCGTGTCGTGCGGGGACGCCGGCGGAGTCACCTCGGCGGTACCCACGGCGGACGACTGGCTGTTGTCGCTGCAAGCAAGGGAGTAATCAGTGAAATATGAGGCTAGTCACTGAATTTACATTCAGCCATTTAACAGTTGGAATTTGAACAAACTCAATGCCAACTATTACAAAGTTCAAATTCCTTTGGAGCCAAAAATGTACTTAACACGATCAGCCTATACTGTTCCCAACTTCCCACTAACGAGACACAGGTTTCCTTTATGCGCGAGAGAGTGAGCCATCATCATACATACCCGGCATTGGTGCAGATAGGTGTTCAGTAATAAAATAAAATTTAGACCACATAAGCCAAAGCGAAGTTATTGGTAATGCGATATCTAAGATTCAGAACTCAAGTATAGACAAAAGCTGCGGGACTTCTCGAAAGAGATACCGTGGCCCTGGAACACAAAGGGCAAAGAAGGAACATGGATGGGTTTTAGTCAGTAAAAGTCTGACACTCCCTCCCACTCCACCCAGAGCGGGGGGGGTTATTTGACCTACAATCCAAAAAAAAAAAATTGACAAAAACACACTAACAGCGCTTTAAAAATTCACATATATATTTTGTATGGTACAGTAGGCCGTACGTCAGTGGCAACTAAAACGGAATTAAAACTGGCCTTTTATTCTGTTAAAACTCGGTACTACACTGCCAGCAGAACGTCGAAGTGCTACCACCGACTGCGTTCACGACAATTCTCCCGTACAGTAGCCACCTCAAGAGAAAACTATATCTTGTTCTCCTCTACTGCTACTTACCTGAGGTCTGACGCGTCGGGTCTGACAGACAGTTGCGACTCGTGCGAGCGCGACTTGGTGAGCGCGGCGGGCGGCGGGAGCGTGCTGTTCTGTTTCCGCTTGGCCACCGGCGTGGGGGGAGACTTGCCACCTGGAACAATATGGTGGTAAGACAACAAGCTCCAAAGCTATAGGTTAATTACGCGATTTTGGACGCTATTGGAGAGTATGATGCTTTTGAAGCAGTCAGGATTGTTTCTAGTATAATTTTCACCTGAGGCTGTAGTGTGAGTTTTATACCAATTTTACTACTGATACCGATACTAAACTAGCGCCATCTGGTGATAAAAATGGGAAACACAATTATCCATACAAAGAAGTTTACTTTAACGTGGTCGAGTATGTTTTGCGAGTGATAAATATTGGCAATAGGCCCGCAAAATTCTTGAATTTGAGGGTATACTCGCTAGTATTCAAAGGAGCAATTTTGATCGTGTTCGGAACGACAGTCTCGGTAGCAAGATATTTTCTTAGCTCGAACCGTCTTCTTTCCTCATGATACTACTTAGTCCTGAAAGGGCCATTACCTTTCTTGTTATGCGGCGTGCCATGATGTTCATGGTTGGCATGCCTGGCTCGGGGAGCCCTAGGCGACGCCCGCACGGTTCGCTCCCATGAATCCCAGAACAACTGCAGTTCTGCACCTCCCTCGCCGCGACCTAGTGCCTCTGTGGAGAAGCAAAAATATGATGTAGTTGACGAATTAAAAGATTTACAAATAAAAAATGTGTTGCTAACAGACTGCAATAACAACTGAAATCATCAACCACTACTGTGCGGCCAAAATTACGTCATGGTCAGAACTTTTGTGGCTTCGACCACGTCGGTAAAGACAATATTTTGCAAAAGTATGCGGTAAAATGGAGTTTTCAAATGTCCTGTGTTTGTCACATAATGGTAAGTCTCTCGTGTTTTCGGGAAGTTTTAGTGTTGCATAGGGTGTGGTTGTTTTCTGGGTTTTGTTAGGTCCTTATCTCACTCATATAATATCACACTCACTGCACACTTACCTATGTAACTCCTGAGCCGCTGCATGGCTCGACACAGTCGCAGGACCTCCTCGTCGCGCGCGCCGGCGAGTAGCGCGCGCATCTCGTGGTCGGAGCGTTCCCGCAGCGTCTCTAACGACGCCACGCGAGAACATACCGCCTGGGAAACGGGAATCATTGTTAGTACAGGTTATAGTTGCAAATTATCGATAGAGAAAGATTTTGAGACAAGCTCGCCTGACTATTCCCAACCACTACAATTCTTGAAAGCCTCAATCAACAGTGGCGACAATCAGAAAAACCCGAGGCAATGAAGCGCGACGAGTCTCGGAGAAACGTTTCAAGTGTCTTGGCAACGAATATGACAGCGGAGGAATAAGAAAGAACATAATTTTCTCGATAGGGTAGAGTATCAGAAACTTATGCATTTCTGATAAGTACCCTATATCGAGATAATTATGTTACATAGTAGGGCAGAAGAGATGCTCATATATAAATCAGAGAAGGAAACTATCGCGAAGAAATTAGTATGTGTTAGTATCTTCCAGCCCTTGTCCCATGTTACAAGGGGTCGGCGCAACAAGTTTTTTTTCTTCCATTCTCTCCGGTCAATCATCACGCAATCATTTACTCCTTTTTCTTTCATATCATACCTCACACAATCCATCCATCGTCTTCGTTCTTCCATCCATCAACATTACCTAACATTCGAAGAAATGTGTCATCTATCAACCTCCACTGGGCCTGCGTGGTAGATTACGACTTCCTTATACAAATAGTAGGTCTACTGTGTACAGCGTGGGGGTAATTACTATAGGCTGATGGTGGTTATGCAGCAGAAAAGTAGTCAGAAGAGCAAACGCATTTAAAGCGGAATGTTACGCGTGTTTACGCGTTATTTATTTTACTATTTATGTACACGCAGATAATTACTTTTTTTGCGTTAGTTAGAAGAGCTCCAACTTATGCCAAATGGATCAGAATCAGAACCATTTATGTATTTGTTAAACATAGGGGTTTTGGAAGCCCAGCCTGCCCAATGCAGGCTGGGCTTCTTCAATAGTGCTAGAAAATTCCATTTAATTATGTTTAATGTTCGTTATTACAATTTGGACAAGTCATTTGGTCACGTACGCACACTACGCACAGTCCTGCGATATTATTACACACTGGCGCTGCGGGCGGACCCTTTTGAACTATCTCGCTCGCAATCGTTTATCGATCGTCTGATGAAACTCGATAGATGGCGTTGCTTGACGCAACAATAGGTATGAACATTAAGGATCTTATAAGCAGTAAAGGTTCTTGCAATGTTTTGTCATGTCTGACATACAAATTAAAAAACATGGTAAACCCCACAGTATGTATAGCGTAATGATAAAAGTTGATCATTTGATTGCGAAAATAAACTGATTATAGGTACTTCCCACACTGGAACCTCATTATCTTATCACCAGTGATAGTAGTAGGTAGATTGAACTGGGGTCATTGATCCGAAACGTATATATTACTATGGACTTTCCTCCGGAATTGGTGGATTATTGGTGTGTTTGTCTTTATTATTCAACAGATAAATAATGAATTAATTTAGTTTTGATACCTTCCTTTAAATTTTGAATTGAGTAGTAATAATATCACTACCAACATTAACAATATTTAATTGAATCCGGAAATACCGGAATTACTTTCCGGAAAAATGGCTTATCCATGTTATTCTTTCTGTGTGCATTTATGATACAAGTACCAAAAATCAATCTACCTACTCCGATCACTGCTTATCACACCTATCTAAATATTTAGCGACACTTTTTTTAATTATCACAATACGTCAAAACTAACCGTTATTTCCTGAAGACTTTAATTATTTATCTGCAAATATATTTACATCCTCTTTTATTCTCACGCAAACATTTCCTCGAAAATCTTGTTGGATTAAACTAAAGGATAACATTATTTGAAGGTCTAAAAAAAAGGTCTATGTACTGCTCAAAATTTAAGTCATCGGCTAGAAAGAGTCCTAATTTCAGCATTTTTAGGCCACTGATGAGATCATCGACAATCGTGACTCAAGTCTTATAGCTGACACGTAAGTCTCTGAAATCGCTATAGTCATGCAAAACTTGTCATCACTGAGCCTACAATATATACGTTGACCATCAGATCACACGTCCGTCTCATCAGCTTGTGGGAAAATCCTCATGGATACCCTCCATCTGGGACGAGCGGTTTGTTGTCTGACCGACTAAAAAACTACTGTTCCTACGACTGCCATGTGTTGGGTGCCCGGGAGATACAAGTACATTCGCGCGCACCCCCGACTGGCTGTCTCATCACATAAATCCCGTCTCTCGTGTCTCCTGTGATTTCTCGAACCTAACTCGTCTTCTCTCTGCACATCCCGACTTGGGTAGAAACCAGGCCTGATATTATAATAGAACCTTGCTCCTAAGCCTACGTCCCTGTTAATACAACATTCTTCTATCAAGAACGAGGAAGGCAACTGCAAAACTAACGGCGTTAGTATAGCAAGCTCGAAACTTCGTCATTGGTGGAAAATCTGATGATATCATTTTATATTTCAAAATAGGTTGACCTGACTTATACCCTAGTCACGCTATCTACAATGAGCTTTGACAGACCTTCCTCAATAGCAGATACTCCTGTACATCTAGATAATCATCATCATTAGCAGCCTTGTTCCACCCACTGCAGAATAAAGGCTTCATCCATTTTGTGCGCTGATTCTCTTTTGCGCGAGTTTCAGCCAGGTTTCACCCGTGACAGATACAAATCCACATACCTCGATAGAATCGGGGCCCAGCCCCACAACTCTGAGCCATTGCGCGAGACACGGTACGTCGCCGAGCTCACGCCGCAACTCCTCACCGAAGCCGGCCTTGATCACCAGCTGCCGGGAGAAGTGTTTCACCAGCTTGCCCTGGAACAGAAAGAGTTTGGTTATACAGTGTTAAACGAGCCTAACCTCCCGAGTTGAACATTGGGATGACGGCTCATAGTCGTATGTGGGTCCCGTGGTCGCAAACGTGACTACCGAGGATGTGATCCTGGGTACGGGTATTCCCAGGGTTTCCATTAGGAATTTCCAGTAGCAGACCGAAGTTCGGAAGATGTTCCATCGGACTATGAGAGTGCCGGATGAGAGATGCACCCACGTTTGCACGACACGTTTTCTGTGTAAATGGATGGTCTCTGCTGAAATTGGCCACTATGACCGAAAAGGGGTCGTGTGCTTAATTTTGTAGGTAATCTGAAAAAGATGCAATGCGCCGCAGTCTCAGACTTAATAGGATAAAACGTACAGCAGCGTGCTGGTCTGCTAAGTTTTATTATTAGACGGAATTTCTAACGCAAGAGCATCATCATCTGCCTAGCCTTTTCCCAACTATGTTGGGGTCGGCTTCCAGTCTAATCGGATGCAGCTGAATACCAGTATTTTACATGGAGTGACTGCCTATCTGACCTCCACAACCCAGTTAGTAATGGGTAATACGATACCCCTGAAGAATAGAAATAATTTATTTGCATTGAATGTATGTACCTACATTCAATGCAAATAAATTATTTCTATTCTATTCTATTCTATTCTATTCTGGGTAATACGATACCCCTGGGTAAGACTGGTTGTCTGTCAGACTTTTTGGGCCACACGACTGCCAAAGATCTACAAATCTCAGCTGAGATCAACGGCTTTACGTGCTTTCCGAGGCAACTCGGTATGTAATAGGCGGTCACCCATCCACAGACCAACCTAGGCAAGCACGGCTTAACCTAAAGATCGTCCCGAGCGGCTGTTATTATTTGGCCACGAGCTCCTAACGCAAGAGCATTGAACCTATAAGTACCGACCACTCCTGAAAGCCTGAAGGTTTGTAAGTCAACATAACTCCCCCAGACTAAAAACGCTTCATATTATGATGTTTCAAATACTTTTCTATTTATTACAGCTAATACCAACAAAGAAATCTATAATTATTAGTTTCTCGTTGAGATATCGCAAGGCATCTCGCGAATTGTAAACACGCATTGAGAATCGTACAATCATTGAATCGTAACAAATAATTCTTGCAATAACAATTGGTAGAGATTTGAAATCTTTTAATAGAGATGATCGCGGTTTCTAATACGACACGATATCGGGAATGAGAACATGGAGAGATCGGACAAAACGTCTTCATCATCATCTGCCTAGCCTTTTCCCAACTGTGTTGGGGTCGGCTTCCAGTCTAACTGGATGCAGCTGAATACCAGCATTTTACATGAAGCGCTTGTCTATCTGATCTCCACAACCCGGTTAGTACCGGTAGTTTTCGCACGCAAAATTCGTGCTTTGACGTGGAGTTGCGGAAACCAGCTCGTTATAGAATACAATACAATAGTACCAGTAGTGTTAGTACGGGAAAATACGATACCCCTTAGTAAGACTGAGTGTCAGACTTTTGGGCCACTGATTATCTGTAACATTTGCACAAAGATCTACAAATCATAGCCGGTACCAACGGCTTAACGTGCTTTCTCTCTATGTAATGTTCTCGGTATGTAATGGATGGTTACCCATCCACGCACCGACCTTGGCCTTGAAGATCGACCCGTGCAACTGTTTTTAACGAAGTTCATGATTGACAATATTTTAATAATCCCATTGGAAATCTAGTTAGTCTGTTGTGCATCGCCAGGTCTGCGCTAGCCCTAAAAAGATCTTTCTGCCTTCCTTCCCAACAATTTAAAGCTATCTATTTTAAGCTATTTTAGTTATCTATGGTTACAATGTTGATCCCTTATTAAAACACTAGCTTTCGCCTGCAGCTTCGCCCGCGAGGAGGTCGGTAATTATTCCAAGGGAATATTTCGTAAGGATGAAAAGTATACTATACTATGTCCTAATCTAAGTAACCCAAGTTAAGTTCTACTTGTATGCCATTTTTTGTAAAAATTCGTTCAGCCGTTAAAGCATGAAAAGGTATCAGACAAACACGCCGTCAGAGTAACGTTTGCATTTGTGCCATTAATATGGATACAACCATTCCTGCTGGTGTATAGACCACGTGACTGTCGCCCTTCATCACAGCTCTAACCAAATGTGTTAAAAGTGATTCCCTATAACCAACAAGTATTATAAGGAGATAAAGTCTTGTTAAAGTTTAGTTTTTTTAAGTTTTTGTTTTTTGTTTAACTCCTTATGCGATTCCGAATAAAATTGTGTCAGTAATGGAAAGCTTCATTATTCCCGAGTGTCTTAGACTACATTTAAAAAAAAAACAGGATCTTTTCGTGGGGTAGTTTCCGCCCAAAATGCGAGTGGAGCCGTGGACAAAAGTGAGTAACCAATAAACCTGTTACCTGTCTCACAACATACAGCTGTGTTATATTTTATAAAACATGTACTAATCGTTTTGAAAACAAATGTACACTGTCAATTTATTTATCTATACTAATACTAATATACTAATAATATTATAAAGCTGCAGGGTTTGTTTGTTTGTTTGTTTGTTTGAACGCGCTAATCTCTGGAACTACTGGTCCGATTTGAATGATTCTTTCAGTGTTGGGTAGTCCATTTATCGAGGAAGGCTATAGGCTATATATCATCACGCTACGACCAATAGGAGCGTAGCAGCAATGAAAAATGTTGCAAAAACGGGGAAAATTGTAATTTTAATAACTTGACGCGGACGAAGGTCGCGGGGAACAGCTAGTAAACAATATTTGTCAACAAACTATATAATAATGAACACAATGTTTATTGTGGGAGGTTCAAGATTGTATATTAGTCATAATAACTGTTTATAATCCACATTGAAAATAACCTACTTAGTCATAAGTGAAAGACAGTCAGAATGTTGGTTAATACTAATTATACTGCTACTAAACTTCCTAGCGATTAGATAAAAAAATTCTTTAAATTGCTGTCTACTCCCCCCCCCCCCACCCGCATGGGCTCGCCCTATTACATTGGACTTAAAACATAACATTGTGGGTGTACTATTAAGTACACCTCTGCCTAACCCTTCAGGGATTACAGGCGTGATGTTATAATGCTATGTCCACCAACAATTGATTTTATTAAACTAGTTGTGAGTTCTTATAATGTGACTGTTTGCCGTTCCTTTCAATAAAAATAACAATGTATGTAATCCTTACTAATATTATAAATGCGAAAGTAAGTTTGTTTGTTTGTTACCTTTTCACGCCTAAATCACTGAACCGATCATCCTGAAATTTTGCATATACAATGTCGGGTGTACAGAAACGGGTACCTTTCATCCCGAAAAAAAAATACTGTTCCCGAGGAAATAACGTCCGAATAGATGGCGCAACGTGTGTTTCGAATCATGATTGAATTATATTATTACAAACAGAGTACAACCCAAATTGATTGTCAAATCCTAAATAGGGTAGTTGACACACCAATCAATTGACATACTTTTTATAAGCTGTCAAAACGCGATTCCCCCTTATATTTTGTATGGTAATAGCACGCTGTGACGTCACTATTTAGTCAACTCAATAACTCAACTATTTAATGATTTCAAAGCAGCTAAAAATCCAATTTTGAAATTAATTGAAATTTAATCGGGTTATCAGGTCTAAAATAAAGAGTTTTTTTAGAGAAGTTGTGTCTTGGAATTATTATTGAATGGTGTCAACTACCCTATTAATGCAGCTGAATACCAGTATTTTACATTAAAAAAAAGTGATATAATATTGTGTTTAGTTATTACCATGACTCTGAAATAAGGCTAAAAACTAAACCAGTGCACAGAAGTATACCCTTGAGCTATTTCCTACCAGTCAATTTAGAAATCATAAACCAAAATCCTATACTAAACAATTCAACCATCTAGAAATTATTGCCCAGCAGTGTGTAGTAAAAACAATAAATTAAAACAACCACAATAATTGTGATGATGCATATCAGTATTAACATTGAATCACTTGGCTTAACACCCCGCCCATTGTTGATAATGTTATGGCACTATGACACATTATCAACGCGATTGGTGTAGCTTGTGGCCAAAAAAATAACAGCCACAAGGGTCAATATTCGAGCCGTGTTTTTCAAGGTCGGTCCGTGGATGGGTGACCATCCATTACATACCGAGTTTCCCCTGTGACTCAGAAAGCAGGTTAAGCTGTTGGTCCCGGCGGTCATTACAGGTAATCAGTGGCTCGAAAGTCTGACAACCAGTCTTACTAAGGGGTTTCATATTACACAGTATTAACTGGGTTGTGGAGGTCAGATAGGCAATCGCCCCATGTAAAACACTGGTATTCAGCTGCATCTGGTTAGCCTGGAAGCCGTCCCCAACATTGTTGGGATAAGGCTAGGAGAATGATGATGACTCATCGGTAATGGTTATTATGAAAAAAATTTGTGTTTGTTGCTATGGCTTAATAATGTTTCATTATTTTTGAGTCAGGAAGTGTTGGTGGTGTGTTTTAAGGTCAATGAGTGCAAGAGATTGTTTCAGGGGAAGTTTGTTTGTCTGAATCATTTGTTGTGTTAATAGTTTTATTTTTGTGTTTGAATTTAACTTGATACTTAAACAACAATATTGTTAGATGAGAAAGTCATGGTGTTTATCCTTACAATGTCCTTCTCAAATTAGGTACAATAGAGTAAGGTAGACCAAAGCTGTCACCGAATGGCGTCCAAGAACTAGAAAAATAAATGTGGGTCGTCCAGCAGCAAGATAGGCAGAAACCATAGTTGCCATCGGGGGAAAAACCTGGATGAGGATGGCACAGGAGATTGGCAAAAGGAAAGAGAGGTTTATACCCAGCATTGGGTGAATTCAGGCTATGGATGATAAGTTATACTTTTTGGAAATGTAATGTAAACTCTTATAGTGTGATGTAAATTAAATATATGAAGCAAGTTTCAAATTCAGTATTTCTTTTGGTTTATTTGAATCAAAGATCTGTGCTGTATTCTAAACTATTGTTGTACTTGATATGATTATTAGGTTTTGGAAAAATCAAATAAAACTTAAACTTGGTTTTCTACAGTAAAAGATGCCAAGTAATTTCAAGAATAAATCAAATCACTTTACTTTTCTACTACATAACTTGACTGATCTTTATCTATGGCAGTAGAAACCAGTGGATCAATGTAAATTATTAGATTCCTAAGCTATTGACCAAACAACTGGCAATCATTTACTCTCTCTTATGGAATGCATTATTTTCTCATTAAAATGCTAAAAACATGCCACATGTCACATAATGCGAATTCTTAACACAAAAACCTACTTTTCTGTTAATATCTACGCACATTATGTGTCTAATTTTAAGTTATAATAGATTTCACAACCTAACTGTGGCATCAGAATTCAAATACCAATAAAATTACTACTATCAACGTTTAATCGCGTGAAATTAAAAAAGTAAACATTGAAGGTGAGATGGAGAGGCGCGCGCGTACGGCAACGATTTCCACTACGGCAATGAACTATTCACCCCAGTCCTTGAGTGCAGCAAAGTCCTTGAGGCCCGGCCTCTCGGTATAATACTTTCAAGGGCATTGCTCATTTCCCCTTGATGTATAACGAGTTGTGAAGGTTAGCACCCCTACCTCCAGGGTCCGGATCTCCTGCTGCGTCAGCTCGGCGCTCGTCGAGCATTGTGTCCGTAAACCCTCGAGTCTATCAGCTGAAACGTCGATCATGGACTGGATAGTCTCTATCGTTTGTATGGCCTCACGAACTCTCTTTATTTCGTACTCGTTCTCTGCATCCATTACAAATATCACAGCACTGTACACGGTCCGCTAATCACTATACATAAGTAAAAAACACCTTATTCATTTTATAAAAATGAATTTACAAAACATTGCAGATGTATTGCCGATACAGCGGCCATATCCGAAGAAAATCTATATTTTAGTCTATGATCATGCATTGTAAGACCATAGACAAGGGCTATTTGACAGTTGTCAGAAAAATGGAATGTCACTTTCACAAAATCACAAAAAGTTGACCACAATTTGAGTGATTATTTACAAATTATAAAAAAAAGAACAATTAATAATTACTCAATCGAATTGTTTCTTAAAAGTTAATTTAGTTTAATTTGTAGTTCTCCTGTGATTTCAATGTCACGGCAAACCGTAATGCTAGTCTATGGGCTTAAAGCATGGTACTCACGATTTTGCAGTTGTTTTTCCTTTTCATATTTTAACACTATAATAAAAATGGTGTAACCAACTTTGAGAAACACTTATTTAACTTAAAGGACCAAATATAGAAAAAAAACTAAGAAGATCTTGATTGAAAAACATTTAAAAAACTAAAACATTCGCTAGTGTATATTTAGCTTTACTTGCAAATGACATTTCATTTTTTCAATAGCAATATTGTGCTGCGGCCTGCGACAAACGAGTTATAGCAACATAATTTACGACAAAATTAAATTAGTCTATGCCTTTTATCAATGGAGTGAAGACGTTTGTTGTGAGATTTGTTTCCTATTATTTCGCCTTCCGTCGTTTAATTAATTCTGTGTGATGTAAAACAAATAGATAGGGAATAAATCTTTTTTACTTTACATAAAGTATAACTCGAGAATTTTTTCTAAGTGTCTAGATGTAGTTTTATTAGAATGTTTTTCGAGCGTATATTGTTGTCTGTGTTCTGCCTTGGATTAGAAGGTAAATAAATTGCATTTGTATAGAAACCAGCTTTAATTATATTCAGTCATTAATTTTATTACTTAAAAAAAATCTAAAATTTTAAAAGTTTTTTTATTAGTAAAAATATTTATATTTTTTTTGTAGCCTTCCCCTTGGCTTTGGCCGAGGAGGTGGAGATCAGGGATGTGGCTGCAGACAAGGGCACTAATGTGACTGTTCCTTGTGGCAGTTTAGACACAGTTCCTGTGCCCAATGTGCAATGGGTGCACAGGGGCAACCGGACACACCATGAAGTTCTGGTGAGTTTAGATTTTATTTTAAAATATTAATCGGTTCGCAATTTTTTTTTAACCCCAAAATCTATAAAAAATATTAAACTGTAAGTAAACAAAAAAAGCAAAAATGTTTTTGTTATCTTTATGATTGTTTTAACACTGAAATACTTTCAAGAGTCTACTATTTTTTTAATAATCAATTCCTTGCTTGTGACCCTAATATTTTTAAAACAGTCCTTTCTTGTGGTGCCTAGGCACACAGCCTAGGGCAAATACCTTCTATAAAATTAAATCATTAATCTCTGGTCCATGTAAATTAGCTGTGTTAACAGCTGTAATTTGCAACTAGCCAGTTAGTTATTTACATTATTCATGCAAGGACCTAAATCGTCTAATTTTCAAGTTATAACAACAACAAGAAATAATTGGCCCATTTTAAAGTAATAATAGTTCTTACGAAAATTACACTGGAAAATATAAGTTAAGAATCTAATAAGAGTCTGATCAGATGAGATTCCCAAAAAGGTTACCCTTGCAACCTAAAAAAAAATCCATTACGCAATTATAGGAAAATCTATCTTTATCTTCAAACTAGAGACAGTCTTATAATAAAAAGTCATTAATTTATTTTATTTATTTATTTATAGATAGGAGAACCAACAGCTATGACAAATAAATAACAAGTATATAGGCAACACATGCACCTCTCATAAGAAAGACAATCCGAAATTCCAAACCCTAAACCTAGAAAGTGAGTTTTAACCTTTCCTCTGTTGGAAATCGTCATGGATAGCCTCGATCTGGGTTAATCGGAGTTATGTCGAACTTCTACCGACTAAAACCCCACAGTTCCTGCCACTGTCAGGAGAGGGGGTCTGGAAGATACTCGTAAATTCGCGGGCCGCCGACTGATACCTATCAGCCCGCCGTATTTAGCAAGCCCTATGCGGTTTCCGTAGAGATATTCTCGGTATAAATAAAGAACTGTGAGTGAACTGGGGGTCTAAAATATCCACTTTAGCAGAATCATAATACTTAGGATAATAATATGAATTACGTTACTGTTCGTAAAATAGTCACAACGTGACAATTCATAAAATTAAATGCGTCTGTGACTATTTTAAGAATTTTAACGTGATTTAGATTATTATCCTATTAAGATTATGCTAAAACGGCCATTTTAGGCCGCCTGTTCTTACCACTATCTCATGATAGTCGTACCTACGTAACGTACGATTCTGCGCACCCCCGATAGCCAAAGCCGTGAGAGATATTCTCCGTATAAACTACTGTTGGACCTGTGGTCTTGTCATCATGAAGTCAGAAACCAGTACATGAATTTCTGCGCCACTGCATCAACAGTCTAAACAAATTATTTACGCACATCTTCTCTTATGGTAGCGGAACTAATGGCTATCAATATATTCCGAGCGGCTGGCACCGTACGCCACGTGCATCAATAATTGTTGGGTTCAAAGACCACAAACAAAGCCATTTTCCTCGTCTCCATAATTAAGTAATGATGGATAGGACGGGGTGTCATTATTGTGATGCTTTGATTGTATATGTGGGTTGAGAGCCGTCAGAAATGTGTACCGAATTTCGGTCATGGCTGCCATCCAGCAGAAACTGACCATCAACGCAGTAGCCATGATGGTGCACATATGGGTCCAAACATTGGTCATAGGTGCAGTCTCTTCCCTTGGGTAAATAAGGAATAAGGCACTCAGCAGCTATTGTCTATTTATCACTAAGAGCATGCTGCTAATCAAAGACCTTCCCTGGTTCTTTTCCACCTTCATCCAGTCATCAAATGTGCCTTTTTAAAGTCATCGCTGTCTCAGTACATCGACGCATCTTATAGATAAATCTTCCGGGCACCCGTTTTAGGAAACTACGCTTGAAATATTGAAGAACTTGCATAGTCGTTTAGGTCATTGCAATCCTTTGCATCATCTGCCTAGCATTTTCCCAACTATATTAGGGTCGGCTTCCAGTCTAACCGGATGCAGCTGAATACCAGAATTTTACATGGAGCGACTGCCTATCTGACCTCCACAACCCGGTTAGTACTGGATAATACGATACCCCTTGGTAAGACTGGTTGTCAAACTTTTTGGACCACTAATTACCAAACGACTGTCAAAGATCTACAAATGACACTCGGGACCAACGGCTTAACGTGCTTTCCTAGGCACGGAGGAAAGTCGGTATGTAATGAGTGGTCACCCATCCACAGACCAACCTAGGCAAGCACAACTTTACCTAAAGATCGACCCGAGCGGCTATTATTATTTAGCCACGAGCTCCTCCATTACAATCCTTGGCAATAGACAAAATTTTCAGCCAGTAAAACCTGGTTACCAATCGAAATCATTTAAATCATCAAACGCAAGCAAAAACTAAGCACATTTACCTATTAAATAAAATCTGAACGACGTTGTCATTCAGTCGACCTTAGCATCTCTGTACCTAAATCTTTATTTTGTGAACAAACAACATTTGCCAGAAAACCACTTAAAAGTTTTATTAGTTCTGTTCAAATATTTTATTTATTTTGAAGTCAGAGCGATTGTGTGATTATAAATGTAAGTATCTACCCTCAAATGGTAAATCGTTTACTGGTAAAATATGTGCTTATTTCGGCAGCCAAATAAAATTGTTTGCATAAATTCTAACCTGTTCTTTATAAGTCTGGCGCTCATAAAATTCATATTGGGCATCACTTAGATTATATCAATATGTCTTTCATGCGATGCTATTGAAATTCCAGTTTCTACTGCTTATATTCTCGACTTAACCATCTCCTGAATATTTTGCTGCATTTTTTAGATCATTGATCCCATAGAGGCTTTATTTATATCAAAATCCGAAGTAATGTAAAAAAAAGATCCTAAATCAAATCCATTTCCTCGACCGACCGCATCTCCAAAATAGCTTCTCCCATACCTCGATACCCAACGGAACTGATGAGGGTACTCATAAGCAATAAAACTCCCATCCCTTTTGTGAATCCGGGAGCCACTCGGTATAGGAAACAAATTATTTCCCCTCCCATAATCGTACTCTTTTTGATAGTCTTCCGGTAAACAATCATCCGCCAGTGCCTCTATAATAAACCTCTCAACGCCATTCATTTTAAATGGTCATAAAACATTTACGTTTGCTCATAAAAAATCTCACCGTTTCGTAGTTCAGTGTCACGTTTTTGCTGACAGACAAGCGACTAAGAATCGATCTGGTAATCATAATCGCCATCAAAAGAAGGCCTTAAGACTTGGATTCTAAATATCTTAGCAGGGAGGCCTTCCAATAAAGGTCCTCAAAAATGTCTGGCCAACTCATTGTTGGTTGATAAATGAACAATGTTTCAATGCCGAAAGGTGAGAAGTCACAAAATAATTATCCTTTAGACAGCGAAAAATCGTAATACCACCGAACAATGATGAAGCAACTACATATACCTAAGATGCCGATTATGATCGGTCATCTGCGTTGGACTTGTATTTGCCCATAAAAATAGTGTTTACAATAGTGAAGAACATAAGCACGGTGAAACCTGTTTTAGTATGTAAACACTTGTACAAACATACTACTGTGATAAAAAAACAATCATCTAACATGCTCCGAAAAGTGCCGCAGTTTTTCGTTGATATAGAATTTCCAAATGACGCTAACTGGGTACCATCTCATACTTTCTACAGTTGTCAATCTAGAGTAAATAAAGGCTTCCAAAATTGTATCTCTTGCCATGAATTTGTCCACGAATCTTCAGCTACGAGTATCCGTTATCATTAAGTAAATTGTTTACCCGTCCTTCAATTCTGTTTGCCAACAAAAAAAAAAGCAGTAATATTGAACCCTCATCATGACTTCGTAATGCCTGTCCGCTATTGATGTTCAAAACCGGGTTGAGTCCGATGTCCTCAAATGAAGGGGGGTGAATATGTAAAAGCAACTGTGCCTCGTTCACAGATATTCGGATCATTGATTTTGTCCCATTTTCAAAGGACGACCTATCATAAAGTCCTGTACGCTTTCCATATCATTAGAGCATAAAAGATGGCTAAACTACGGTATTTTATATGAGAACCAGCCTAGCGAGACTGGAGAATTTTTCACCCGTGATCTTCCACCAAAAAGAAATGAAATGAAAACAGAAGTAGTTTATCTTTTCCATTCAAAGTTAAAAGTAAAATGTCAGCTAAGGAAAAATAGGATAGTATTTTTTTAGGTGCCAATCTCTGGAAAATTTCTCGGTACGATTATTTTCTGAAACCGTTTTTAAATTCTTTACAAATATTTCGTGGGAGCGAAAGCCTTTGGACATTCAAGAAGGTTGGCAAGTTGTCAATACCAGAGATCTTTATAGTCTATTTTATCTCTGTGCAAACAACAACATCTTCTAATTAAGATCCCAGAAATTATTGATATGCAATTTTATAATTCCAAAGAAAACTACACAAACATGGAAATGCATTTAAAACTTGTAGTAGTACTAGAAGCAAAACTCGCGGGTGGTACCAACCACATAATTACAATATACATATTTACTGCCTCTCGGCTATTTATGGCAAATTGTTTAACGACCGCATTACGTCACAAGTGTTGGTTCCAATCTAAAAATATCGTTTGTAAATAATCATGAAAGCAAATAGGTAAGACGTGCCTTTCAGCAAATTGGAAACGCACTTAAGACATCATAGTATTTTAGACGTGTACGTGACAGTAAGTTTTCGGATGCAAGTACGGCCCAGAAAATACCTCTTGATTGATGTTGTCTTAGATTTTCGGCTTCCAATATCAATACTATCCAGCAAAGCAAAGCAAGGCACAATAGCCTAGCTCGCCGTCCGTCCGTCTTGTGACGACAGGCCGTGTCGACGGCGCGTTTGTGTTGCACGCGCGCCTCAAAGAGATGTCAGCAACCAGAAAGGGGTCCGCAAGGGCCGATGCCTGCCGGGGCTGCGGAACTGTTCGAAAGAGATAACGCGGCCCTGGAACCTGAAGGGCAAAGAAGGAACATGGATGGGTTTTAGTCAGTACGAGTCTGACACTCCCTTCTACTCCGCCCAGTGCGGAAGGGGTCATTTGATGATTTCCCATCCGAAAAAAAAGGCACAATAGCCTAAAAAATTCTCACTACCAACACCTCGTTTAGTACGCGAAATAGCGTATAAATGCAAAGCCTATGGGAAATCACGTTGACTATCGTAGCTTGCACGCTTTACATATTCTTCATTTTTATTGAATCAAGTTTCATTGTCCTTCCAAAGATCGATGCTAGAAAATTGGAAACAAGAATGAATAGCCTGTGAACCACAGGTTGACAGTGAAATATTGTCTTTCTTTCAAGCAGCGTGTCTTTATTCTCCGTCCCCTCTAGGTTGCCACAACAACAGCCGCTCGGATCGATCGAGGTTGGTCCGTGCATGGGTGACCACTCATTACAATATGCCGAGTTTCCTCCGTGCCTCGGAAAGCACGTTAAGCCGTTGGTCCCGAGTGTCATTTGTAGATCTTTGACAGTCGTTAGGTAGTTAGTGGCCCAAAAAGTCTGACAACCAGTCGTACCAAGGGGTATCGTATTACCCAATACTAACTGCGTTGTGGAGGTCAGATAGGCAGTCGCTCCATGTAAAGTACTGGTATTGAGCTGCATCCGGTTAGACTGGAAGCCGACCCCAATATAGTTGGGAAAAGGTTAGGCAAATGATGAATGAGTGACATTTCTTTGTTTGTCCGGTTCATCATCAAATATTGAAAATAACACATCAACCAGTACATTTACGTAATTGAATGTCTACGTAACTCCAGGTTTGAGGGGTTTGGATGTAAATATGATAAATTATGTTATGATTGTATCGTATTCCCTATGTCCCTAATGGCCTTTCACACCTGGCTACATCGTAATCCTTTACAAGCCTTTGCCGAGTGTGAATTAGGGGAGCCTCACTAATAGTCAGGATGATTATCGATAATTATACGTTCGAAAAATGGTCGTAGTTAATGTGTTATCGTGACAGAATAATTTTGTATAGAGTTGTCTAAAATATTTTTGTTTGTTGGGGACTAACGATGTCTTATTGTGTATCTTTCTCTTTTTTTTATTTATTCTTTAACTAGTTTCCGCCTACGACTTTGTTTGGGTTTTCCATGTCATTTACCAGAATGAAAAGTATCCTATGCACTAATCCCGCTTATAACTATCTGTGTGCCAAACATTCAATTCCGTTTAACGTTTTGCCCGCCATAGTCACATATACGTGACAAGCAGCGCGTGCCCTGTACGCCAAACGACACAAATATGTGACAAAATAGTAGTTGAAATTGTGGCTTGGCGTGGAGGGCACGCGCGTGCGTTTATGCTGTGGCGGTCAAAAGGTTAACTGATTTTGCGTGATTGTGTAACAAACATCCAAACTTTTACATTCACAATATTAGTAGGATTAATCATCTGAAGTCACTAACTGGTAAATGCAGACTGAGTGATTTATCACCTAAATTTCTAGGCACAGTTCTTCTTAATAATTCTAATTAATTTAGTAATATGCTTACTGAATTCTGCACTATGTCTGCGCTAGGGGTGACCTGTCCTCTTTCTCTGTCTGTAGTTAATGTTCTACTATTAAGGTCTGCCACTCCACAAATGAGCTAGCCATCCCTTTTATCTAAAGGCTCAGCGTATTTACGTGTCCATTAAAAATTTTCTAAAAATCTTTTCTCATTTTTAATGCAGGCACTATTAAAACGAACGTTTATAAGTTTTTCAACTGTAGTTAAAACTTCCATGTTTGGTGTAGAGCTTTCAAATGGATCATACCTCTCTTCTTATTCTAACGATAAGTGTTATTACACTCTTAGCTAGTTCCAAATTGTCTAGCTTGGCTGGCGGTCATATTTTATGTCTCTGGAAATCGCACGCCCAAGAAACAATTAATATTAAAGTCAAGTACTTCGATGTGTTAAAAATCGCGACACGTGTACAGCTGCAGAAGCGTTCTCTCTTATTAAATTGTCTGATCAGTTGTCTTCGTCGAACTCTGCAATTTAAAAGTTAAAAATAAATTGATCACGCTTGGTCCTTACTGTATCTTTCTGTCCTTTTTCACTGAAGCTTTAACTATAACAGCAAATAAAACAGTGCGTCTACAGTTGTTCCAAATCTGTCACCCAAGCATCGTCATTGTTTCAACGAAAAATATATCATACTCATGATACACAATCTTTCCAACGAAGATATTAAATATGTATCTAACAAACAAGTATTGTGTCACACGGCAGATGGCGTACATGAGAAGTGGGAACTCCTTAGAGACCTTTTGTTTCTAAAACGGAAAGATGAAACGAGTTTTAAAAGAAAAGAGTGCTTTCTTTTGTCTTGGAATAAAACGCAGGACACTTGACATTATGTCTTCGTGTTCTAACACCTTCACAAGAGACACTAATGGAAGCTTCTGAATACAGTTCTAAAATGCAGTACTCTAAGATACCTAAAAATGTAAAACTCGAAGCAGCTAAGTGGTGCAACATGTTAAGAGACAGATGAGCTCCAAATAGCGACTAACAATATGTAAATACAAGGCAGATGTGAATAAAAACACTGGGAGTGCATGTCCTACAGTGACATTGTTGATGGCGATCTTCAGAAAGGTCAGTTGCGTAGGTACTCGTAATCGGCGTGCTTATATGACCAGATTTATAAAATTGTATAAGCGTGGTCGTACCATAGGGAGTATGTATGGATCGTAGCAGGTAGCGATCTGTAGTTTCTGTCCACCCCCATGGGGAAAAGGCGTGAGTTTACGTATCTTTATGTGAGCTCCATATGTGCATAGCCACATTAGCTACGTGCCGAAATGGCTTGCAATCTGAAGGCGGGATTAAGTATCTAAGTAAGCCGGAAGTTAGGCACTCATACCGTATGGCAACATAAAAAAGGAGGTAATCTACAACTACACTAATGGAAGCTATGAAATGAATGTATGTGAGTTCATATGTGACAAAACAAAATTTTGAGTATGAGTTTTATATCTGTACTGACACAATCGCCACTCAAACCTTTGCTATCGACTCCACAGAACCCACAAGTTTATAAAGAATGAGTTCGTTAAAGCGGACCCAAAACTATCGATGCGCCTTTCCCGCCAAACCTCAACTATCAGCGGTGAAAGGCTAATTGGGTCAGCGGCCTTTTCAGCCCTCTATTCAGAGAGGGTATCCGGCATATAGGCGGTGGGGATCCAATCATATCAGTGACGTTCACTGGTTCAATCAATCAACTCGCAGTCTAGTGATGTTACACAATAGCGGTGCAGACGCGCGGTTTAGCGGCGACCGTATCGCGAATTGGCAATCTGTAAGCAATTTACAGACAATGCAATATGTTTGTTAGACCTGCGACTAAGCCTAGTAGACACAGCTTTTGATTGCACGTTTATAACTCACTAGCTATTGCTCACGACCTCATTATAGTAATACTATTTTCCCCGCTTTGCAAGATTTTTCATTGATGCTCCATTCCTATTGGTCGTAGAGTGATGTTATATGGGCTGTCCAACACTAAAATATTTTTTCAATTCGAACTAGTACTTCTTGAGATTAGCGCGTTCAACGAAACAAACTCTTCAGCTTTATAATATTAGTGTAGATAAGTATGGTAGTGGACAAACGGCAACAGCTTGCTGTAGATTACTTATAAATCGAATACTGTATCAACGTACAGAACCAGCAGTGAGTGACCAGCATGCACTGCACAGCTAGTGTAGTCTGAGCAAATTGCGCTATTTAGTTGACTAAGTGTGATTGTCTCAAACCTGGCTCACGTAGCTACAATCAATAGTGTATACTTTGACGTCAGAACCCCATTTAATTAAGAGGCGCAACAAGATCTATATTACACCGTCCAATGTCCTTGAACCGTACCTTTACCAAAACAGGTACAAGCTATGAATATCTGAAGTTTGCCCGTTCTACTATCTACATATATACAGGAAGGGGCTAATTGGGTCAGCGCCCTGTCCGGACCTTGGTACCGAACCGGACCAAATAGACGTCAGAGCATACCGGTATGGACCGCATTAACCTTGCACTTGCAACCAATTTGGAGCAAACGGTTGGTGCCTGCGTGTCTGGTTTCAATTGAGTTGCGAAGTGCGATTACTATTATGAGGAAATTACGACCAATCAGAGATCGGAACGGCATTTGTTTGAGAATGAATACGTTTCGTTATTGGCCCAAAAACTTTGATATCTTTTGGAAGAAAAAACCGTCCGTACTGATTAATAAATTCGACAGTAATTTTGTCTGTCTGTTTTTCACCTTTTAATGGATTTTGATGTTATTTGGCACACCGGTAAACTACGTGCTGTCACTGTGTTAGGTCATAGGATACTTTTTATTCCCGTAGCATAATTTCTCATAACCATGGGCAAAGGCGCGGACAAAAGCTAGTTGAATTGAAATATGTCCCGAAAAAGCAGGCTAATGTAACAGTGTATCATCGACACCACATGTTATACGAGCCTCCAATTTTGGTGGTAAAGGGAGTGAGAATATCGATAAAAGCATTAGCAGCATCAATGCCAGACAATTTGTCCTTGATAGCTGAGTACAGTCGAAGCCTCCTTTACATTGTGTATTGGATAAGTGTCTCCAAAATTTTCGAGGATAATCTACGAGCATTTTGCTTCACTCCAAAAGATTTGGACTTTATCTGCAATCGCTTGCGTAAGCAAACTAATTATGTGAATATCAGTTTCAACTTTCGTCCTACATTCCCGAAGGTAAACATAGTAAAAGTTTCTTGACAAACAATCTGTAGATTGCAGCACTTCACCCAATTTCAGGAGGAAAACAGAATAGTAATGTAGATGTAAAGTTCAGAAGTTCAGATGCCAATTGAAGGAAGTTATGTAGTATTACTTAACTTTGGAAGTCTAATGAACGATTCGACTCTAACCAAAGCTATTTAGGTGAATTTTAATCGAAGAAATCGGGATTTTTTTTTTTTTTTCTGATGGGACATCATCAAATGACCCCTCCTGCTCTGGGCAGAGTGGAAGGGAGTGTCAGACTTGTACTGACTAAAACCTATCCTTGTTGCTTCATTGCCCTTTGTGTTCCAGGGCCGCGGTATCTCTTTCGAACAGTCCCGCAGCCCCGAAACCAGCAGGCCAGAGAGATATTTCTTGACGGCATGTAAAGCTAAGTCACGCCCATGGGCGGCATAAAAACTCTAAAAAGAAGTAAGAAGAATCGAAACTGATAGATACTAGCAACGGATTCTGGTCATAATTATCTGCCTTCTTTCTTCACAAGGTTATATGCGAAAACTTCTCAATAATAATTCAAGTACCTTGTGTTGGTTTTTCCCAAAATGGTATATTTCGAATTTTCGACAGCTCTAAGTTATTTTTATGGAACCAATTTACAAAATTAAATGCAAATATAACATCGAAATCGTTTATTGCCATTTCCAATGGTGGATCCTTTCTAGGGGGCTCGAGAGTAATTCCTCCCTTCAATGCACTTAATCAGGATTAGGGTCGTGCATTTTCCATTTGCTTAACTCAGCTACGGCTTAGGGGATGAAAAACCAGTTATTTGCCGCGCTTTTGAAGATTCGCCAAAGATAAGTTTTAATAACATCCATATTTCATGGGAGAAATTGTCGGGCTTTGTCGTATTATAGTTTCTGTACTTTAATATAAACCTGTTTATAGACAATAACATCTACCAGTTGGCTACCAGTCTGACCAAATGCCGCTGAATTCCAGGATTTTAAATTAAACGAGTGCTTAACCCAGTAGCTGGGTAATATGAAACCCCTTGGTTAGATTGGTTGTCAAACTTTTGAGCTTCTGAATACTCGTGACGACTCGTAAATCCATTATAGACCCGACGTAATAAATAATTCAAGATAAGCAGACGTTAAAGGAGACAAAACAAATACATTTGTATTCGTTTGTCAAGGCTACAGCATTATCATTAATATCGTCACTATTCCCGTCCCAATTACAAAACTTCTTGTCTTACATAAAGCCAAACAAACAACAGTATCAATCTAGCACACTTCACATCCAAATATCATGTTAATCAGAATTTTTATAGCTGCCTATCTACTGCAGATCGTCCCCGCTGTCCACTGCCGGCCTCGACAAATCTGGATACAACTGGTATTCATTTGGAGATAATCAACGTTCCCCACTATGTTCCATCTCATTCTATCAGACTCGTTACAAGAAGGACAACAATCTCGACATACCCTATTATTGATTCTATCAAAGGATTTGCGGTTTTGTGAGCAGTCCTGGGAATCAGTTGACGAAATTCTGAGCAGATGGATGTGTGGACCAATTTATAACTGGTTTTGTTTTGCTCTGTATTCCGTATAGTTCGTCCGCTGGGAGGTGATATAAATCTTTAATCCCGCCAAGCTTTGTTGCATTGTCTTCCATTCTCTACGTGTCTGCTTTTACGCCTTGTAAGATTTAACAAACGACTTAAAGATGTTTTCTTTCCATAAAAATGTTTGGCGTAATGCTGTGTAGGTGTCACTGCATTGTACTGACTACAGCTGACTGTTAGTCAGCGATGTATCTACCAATAGTACACCCATATTTCGCCAATTATGTTTAAGTCCCATGTAGTAGGGGACGGACATAACAAAACATCACGGCTGTTATCCCCGAAGGGCTAGACAGAATAGTACCTATAGTACACCCACAAATGCGAAAATACTCTAACGTTATTTACTCCATTGACGAAAAACCATAAAAATCTCCTCGCAAAACAATTCAACAGCATCAATTGTGTAGAGATCTTTCAAAGATGGCCGCCGTAAACTAAATTGGCCAATGTCTCAATTCGGACAGTGCTCCGTCTATTAATAGTGGTCCAAGCAGCTGTGGCTTGACGGAGCTGATGAATTACATCCTTTTATTGCTCTGTCAAGTTCAATACTGGGGGCCCAGTGCTAGTTAAAAGTAAACTTGAATTTATACAAAATTATTGTATTTTCTATCATTCATCATTTCACTCCGGAATCAGCCACTGCTGGGTATTCTTAGTATCAGTCATAAATTATAGAAAATGGGTTTTTACGAACACAAAAGAAAATAATTTAGAATCTAGATGAGGTTGGTGTGTTTCATATCCGATCTCTTTTGACAAAAAACTCAGATAGTCTCTTTTAAAGTCAAGACATAATCTTGGTCAAGTTATATGAGGGCCATGCAGATTAACGTATGGGTCTCTGGGATGGTCTTTTGAAGAAAGATTGTGTATTCTTCTACCACGGTATTTTTTTATTTTCTTTCTATTCAAGAAAGGAGGGAAGTGGAAATTATATTTTTCCTACTCCTCCGCTATTCTTTTCTAATTAATTTCGTTGCGGGATCCAAGACAGTTAAATTATTTCTCTGGGACTTCGTCGAGCTTCATTGTCTCGGCGTTTTCCTGGTGGTCGCTACTGTTGATTCTGGCTTTCAGGAGTTACAGTGGTTTGGGAATAGTGTGGCGGGCTTGTCCTTTTCAGTTGCGGCTGATTAATAGTAGCCGACCCCAATATAGTTGGAAAAAGGCTGTGTAGATGTTTATCGTTTGCATACTGCCATTTCTGTTTCAGTAAAAATTGAAGTTTACGTTCGATTGGTTATAAAAACTCCCACTAAGCCCTCTGGTATATGAAACCCGTAGTACATTTGGGGACAAAGAAACTAGTATACAGTTGTTTACTGACTGTTCCAGATTTTAATTAACTCCGCACAAATGGCAGTGTAGCTAAGGAGAATTGAAATGTTTGAGGCTTTTTCCACTTCGAAACAGTTATTAGTATTGTGAGTTTGTGACTTTCTTTGTCAGTTTACAGAGATGTACAATAGTCGTTTATTACTTTCTTAAAAAGATGGTGTTTCTAGTATCTTCAACTTTAAGAGAGAATTGAAACAATCCCGATCCTACCTATTCATATTTACAATTCAAACATATTCATTGCGATATTTACGTTGTCCAGCAGACGAAATTATCAAACATATGACTCAATGGATCACATCACATCACAAGGATTAGGCTTAAGTCCCATCTAATAGGGGGCGAGCTTATTGCCATCAACCGGGTACTGAGAAATTCCTAATGGAAAAACCCAATAACACTTTACCCGACCTGGGAATCGAACCCAGGACCTCATGCTCAGCAGTCGAGCTTGCAACCAATAGACCAACGAGCAATGTATTACATGTTCAACAAAATCAAATTCAAAATTACGTGCAAAGTTTTTATGATTACCAAAATGGTTATCCTCATATTCTGCCCTATTCTCCTAATCCAGTGTGTATGTGAAAACAATTTTCTTGTCACTATTATTTTCGTCTAAGCCTCCAAAGCTGGGAGGTCATTCAACCGGAGTATCCTCATGGCTCCTACTTATTCCAATTAAATGGAGGAGGGCGAGGGATCAGGAACTATCCAGTTAGTTAATTAATACTTACGGGCTGTTATATGTTTGGTCTGCTGAGTTATCTTATGTCGTTGGCAGATGGTTATCTTCTCATGTAATAAAATTCTTGCTGTTGTGTTGTGGTGTTCTTGTGTTGTTGTGTGTATTTTGTTGTGTCTTCTTGTTGTTTGTTGCTTCTTGTTTATGTTATTTGTATTCTTGCTGTTGTTCATCATCTGCCTAGCCTTTTCCCAACTAAATTGGGGTCGGCTTCCAGTCTAACCGGATGCAGCTCAATACCAGTATTCTACATGGAGCGACTGCCTATCTGACCTCCACAAACCAGTTAGTACTGGGCAATCGATATCCCTTGGTAAGACTGGTTGTCAGACTTTTTGGGCCATTGACTACCTAACGACTGTCAGAGATCTACAAATGACACCCGGGACAAACGGCTTAACAAGCTTTCCGAGGCACGGAGGAAACTCGGTATGTAATGGGCGGTCACCCATTCACAGACCAACCTAGGCAAGCACGGCTTAACCTACAGATCGACCCGAGCGGCTGTTATTATTTAGCCACGAGCTCCTCCGTCTATTGTTCAAATTCCCATAATATATCACGCATACTTAAGCAATGACTTACTGACCACTGTCTATAATCTCCACATTGGTTAGTTCCTAATTAAATACCCTAGAAACTACGCATTTAACAAGTGTTCACGATCTGTTAACTTCTAAGTATTTTCCATTTTGTTAAATCTTGCTTCCTTGGCTCTAAACGCATCTATCAATATTTTTAGCTTTCATATCATAATCAACATCAATTTCTGGAAACATGTACGTAACATTAAATAGCCGAGTTTTATGATCATAGTAATCTACTTTTACGAGTCAGTCAATGTTTGCCCTCGTTTCTCGCTTTCAGTAATATTTTTAATCAACATCTCCCGGGAATTAATGTGAACTTGCTTTTTCATTTCATACGATAAGCCGAGCTGTAAATGGAAATGTGTGCTACCGAAGACTTTGCTTTTAATGTGATTTTGTAATTCTACGAAATATACTTTAAAATAAAAAAAAACACATCACTTTTCAAAATAACGTTAATATTTAACAAATTCTGTATACTTTGCAGAGAAATGATATTTATTCAACAAAAATTATTACTTGACAGCAGCGCTTTAATCCTTGAAATTAATTAAGGTAAAGCCTTGGTTTGCTTATCTTCTCGCCTTTTGGCATTTTGGTAAATGGATAAGTTTAATTTTGCCTCTTCAACCTACGCCTAAGCCTACGCCTGAGCCTATCTTCATCTAACCTAGCAATTTGGTCTTGTTCCATCATACCTGTGTTGTTTGTCTCTAAAATTATATTTACCGCAGCTTAACTTGTATGTAGAAATCTCATTAAGGTAGGTTTTCATCACAAGGGCTTTTATTTTGAATTGTAAATCTACGCTAATATGATAAAGAGGAAAGATTTGTATTTTTGTGTGTATGTTTGTAATGAATAAACTCAAAAACTAATGTGCCGATTTCAAAAAAAATTTCACCATTAGAAAGCTACATTATCCCTGAGTAACATAGGTTATATTTATTACTAGAAAAAAAATAGGGGGTTAGGGGAAAATAAATGTCCACCCGTGCGAAGCTGGGACGGGCCGCTAGTAGTAAATAACTTACGTAGTCGAGAATCTGTCAAACGTTTTTCGCTCATTCTATTGCAGTCTGGACAATTTTTCAGAGATTGTAAATAAAAGCTACTCCGCCATTTTCAATCTATTTGATGAATGTACTCAATTTTATACCCTCGTGCGGTGCAGCTATTTCCACTTCAATCCAATCCCACTTAGCTGTGTTTGGATCTACAATATTTACACGCAATCGGCGTTCAGTGAGCGGTGTACTGCTAACACTTTTATGACCATAACTTCATGCTCGTATTCCCAAAAGGGGAAGTGTGAGGAATAGAACCTCTTAAGGGGTCAGTGTACTCATTATTAAGAACAACTTTAATTAGGAATGAAGCCTGAAATCCCGAAAATAAGTCAGGCGTTTTTCGTTTGCGATTTCTTAAAATTGTTTAAGAATAGGTTTAGAGTAAACAAAAACTGTAGATCAATCGCATTTCGGTAGTTTTGAAAAAAAGAAAATTTGGCCTGGACAGCATACCGGCAAGCGTGGTGTGGTTGCCCTCAGCTAGATTTTAAAAAGGTGGCTGGGGCCTACTGGAAAAGGCGGAGTTGGGGCGCTGCTTGGGATAGGCCTTCGTCCAGCTGTGGACAGCTGTAGGCTGACTTGATTGAATTGAAAAAGATTGAGAAGATGAATTGATGTAATAAGGGACGAGCCTATTGCTGTTAACCAGGCACAAATTCATATTCTGAGCTATTATAGAGAAAGTCCATAGAGGAAAAAGAATCATTTGACGGACCTAAGGATCGAAATACCACCAAGATCCCCATGATCAGAAGGCGTACTTTTTACTGAATCATAAAGATCAATCATAATCATAATCAGAATCATAGAGAAAAGAGTGATAAATATAAATATTGATGGATGGAAAAGGAGACCAATACCAAAGAAAATATGAATGGCTTGGGTGAGGAATGATATGACAGAAGAAGGATTAAATGATGGCGTGACGGCTGACATTTGAAAATGTTTTGCGCTCCCAACCCCAAGTAGCGTCGAACAAGGGTAGGAAGATGATGATGGTCTACTCACAATTGTTTCACTTTATTCTTAAAACATGGTGATCTTAAATTTAATTTTATAAAGTCTCAATATTGTCAGCTATCAATTAAGGGAAGGAGCGAGACAACCCCAACACAAGTATTATTAATTACTGGGGCTGTTTCATTCACATTTGTAAATGTAACCATTTGGGACACAATTATAGTTGTAAATAAACCGTTATAATCCCAAATCCGTGGTTTAAAACCCATTTTAAATTTGTTTAAAACCACGACTATGTGGGCCGTACATTGATTACGAATTACTTTAAAAATAAGTTTAAAAAGCTAATTGAAATCATTTACCATTTTTATTAAAATATGTGAAGTAATTATATCATACTTCAACTACTTTTTAGGATTAGACAAACTGAAAACAATCATGATATGCGTATTTATTAAAATATATCGGTAACGCCGCATTTTTATTTTGCACTTTGCTACCAAAATCGCAACGTAGGAATGAGGAGAGAGGGGGCAGGTAGGGGTCGATTTTATTTTGTCTGTCATGTTAATGAAGGTTAATTTCCTTTGATATATTCTAAATCAGGAAGAAGGTGTGATCTAGATCACTTCGTGTAAAGCCTCAATGCATTCCAATTAAAAAAAAATTTAAACCATTATTAAACCGCTAAGTTGTTGTTTAAATCGTTTTAAACCAAAAAGACGGTTTAAAACCAAATGGTTTAAAACGTTTAAAATCTGTTTTGCATCTCTCAATAAATACATTTTTTTTACTCGCGATGTCTAGCCCAACGAAGCAGTCACTGGCAGTTTTTGTAACCATTGTAAAAATACATTAAAAAGTCTATTTGATGGCGACCTTGGATAACTCTTCTACTTAGGTTTCCTCTGCGTTCGATAGAACCACGTGGTACAGTTGTTTTGTTGTCGAAATGTCTAGATCTTGTCTAATGTGCGTATTTGAATAAGAAACTGGTTTTTCTCAGGAAGTTCGAGTTTTGTTATGGTATGTCATGGTTTGTTTTTGCGTAGTGTGTTGTTTTGTGCGAATTTATTTAATTGTGTGTGAATCATCTGCATAAATCAATGATGTATATGCTTGATTATGTGCATCTTATAATTAACAAGAATCTCTAGGTCGAAAGTATTGTTTTGAAAGGCATAGATCTGAGATTAAATTTAACCACTAAATATTTTAACGAATATTATTATTTATTTATTTAACTTTATGCACATCATGTACAAAGGCGGACTTAATGCCTATAAAATATTACTATTATATTTATTTTCTATTAATGCAATATTACTATAAGATTACTTCCTAAGTTGGCGAAATGCGGGTGTACTATTAGGTCACCTCTGCCTTACCCTTCGATGATTACAGGCTGATGCGATGTTATGTAGATTTATTAAAAACAACACTGAAGAAAGAATCCCTAATCTTATGTCCCGAAAAATCAAGACGAAACTAATTTCAAAAACATCAGACGTAATCATAATCAACATCCAACGAGATGACAGCTCTAATCTCCTGACCTACCTCACAAGTCCTGTCATTTATTTTACAACTACCCTCCCCAGCTGTGTATTGAGGTCAGCTACAAAGTTGATGGCCGCAGAAACTTTGTCAACGTCAGAAACAGGACTGATGCCGTTTTGATAGCCGTCTCGGTTTTTGCTCACGAAAATTTTAACGTTTACCTTGTTCTATGTTGCCGTACAGATGATAACGTCACCCTAAAATAATTGCATTTACGATCACATGATTTAGAAGGAAATACCATTTTTTTTGTTTTGTATGGTGAATTCGTCATTCGTGAGGAGTTCGTGGCTTAATAATAACAGCCGCTCGATCTTTAGGTTAAGCCGTGCTTGCCTAGGTTGGTCTGTGGATGGGTGACCACCCATTACATAGCAAGTTTCCTCCGTGCCTCGGAAAGCACGTTAAGCCGTTGGTCGCTCCATGTAAAATACTGGTATTCAGCTGCATCCGGTTAGACTGGAAGCCGACCCCAATATAGTTGGGAAAAAAGCTAGCCAGTTGATGATGTTTGAATTCGTCAGTTCGACATGGTAAATTGCAATGAAGGTAAGGCGGAAGTGTACCTAATAGTACACCCATTTCCCCATTTATGTTAAAGTCCCAAGTAATAGGGAGCGAGCCTATTGCAATCAACCTGACACCTGACAATTCCAAAATCCGTGGCTGCTACTGGGAATTCCTGAATTCCCGACCTGGGAATCGAACTCAATATTATCGAAATGGTATTGATATAGTTAGTGTGCTTCGCCGCAGATTGCCTGTAGTATTATTACTTAATAGGTGTGCGGTTGCCACATTTTACTTAGGTACTTATAAATCTGTTCAAAGTATTTTAACTTCACATAATTTTAGTAAGATATCCCTTTCTTGCGGAGGTAGATTTTTGTTCAACATACTGGTACTGGAAAAATAGTGTTAAAGAATTTACAAAACAAACTTTTGTTACCTCAACAACAGTGAGTACAGGGACCTGCTCGTCGATGTTTTAAACTCGCAAAAGCTTTGTTGTCACAAGCCTTTTGCTGCAGGCAATATTGCTCCGTGCTACTAGCAGACTTTATTTTTCCCGCTTCTATACAAAAATATGAAATAAACTTTAACTTAGGAATATCCCAGGAGGTTGAAAAACTACTCTAAGTCTTAGATACTTTCTAAAAAAATATACAAAATAGATTCCGCTTATGAAACTGAACGTGATTGGCACGTCCAAACCGTGTTCAAGAGGTTTCAGTGTCAATATTCCATAGCAATGATGGAGCTGAGAGCTCTCCATTGCAATTTGCAGGTCATTGCCAGGCTGTATATTCAACAAAATATGATTCGCGACCGTAAAACGTATGTAGTTACCGAATTATAAACTTTAAATCATCAATACAACCCTCTAAGTTCATTCAATCCCATTCAATGACTATTTCACGGAAAAGTCATTCAGTTCACTTGTTACGGCCGCTAATCAAAACCTGCTAATTACAAAAAAACGTAAGAAACTTTAAATTTCGCGGGCTACCCTGGCGCTTTACCTTTACCATAAAGGTTCTGATCTTGTTCAATTTAATTGATAAAATTCGCCCTGAGCGTGACAACGTTAAATTCCCATAACAGATTTCTTCATTCCGATACGAAAAAACTATAAAAATCTGTAAAGCCAGCCCACGATATAATTTGCCAAGCGCCAGACATACCTACCGGACGTGTCTTTTATCAATATCCCATCTGGCTAGCTCCACCCTTACCTCCCCCGGATGAGATCCCTCGCTTCTTTGTGTCCAGATATAGCTTCCGCTTTCTAAAACGTTTTCTTAGATATATGAGCCGCGATGTTTGGCGCCTCGGAACATCAGACCATGTATCAATTTAATAAAAAGGTTTTATTTCGGGACATTTTGAAATACTGGCTGTATTTACTAGCTGTTTATGATCCTGAAAATCAAACGGTTCGAGGAGAGCATTCCAGTGTTCGGTTTAGCGAGTTTGCAATTTTTGAAATTGCTGCGGAGTATTTTTCTTTTAAATTGCTCTGTTGATTCTTCGCTGGAAATCGTTTGTTTTGCCAAAACTGTGTATTTACTACGGATTGTGTATTTATGAGTCATTTACCACTAAATATCATGTTGATTTGTTAGTTATAGTACAGCACAAGTTATGATAGTCGTCAATTATAATCGGATTATTGCGCGCTCGCGAGACGCTGTGTGAGCCATCTCGAGACTTAATACAATTATGATCTTAATCAGTTTGTGCTCTGTCGTCTTTAGTTAAGACTGAAAACAACGCAATTCCGTGGGATTCGAAAGAGATTAAAACCTGAGAAGTTCGGAACGTAAACAAAGTTTTGACGTCGCCAGTGACAGTTTTAAACCAATCCCAGATTTTCCTTTCATTCACCGGTCCCACTGCACGTAGCGGTTACAGACAAATGATTGATTCCCGCGACTCATCAGAGTACAAAGCCATTCAGTGTACCGTCGTTTAATCATAGACAATGAGCGTGCTAAAAGCAACCGCCCATGTAATGGTCCCTATTGTCGTACACAATAAGGCTGTATGTTTGTGCAACAATATTGTCATGATAATATTATGTTTATCTACGTTTACAACGTGTTTGTGACAAAAACATGTTTTTCTTTTGTTATTTAAATTATGTTATTGTTTCCTTTTTGTTTTAAAGCCTCGGCCATATTTTGGCGTTTTCGACTTTGACCCATTTAGACAGCGTTGTACCGTATAGGTTCGCTTAACTTGGGTACGATCAAAGATTAATGTGGCTATTACGTGTAATGAACCCCTTTGAGGTCAAGCCAGATCGTCATCCGACTTAACCTTTAGCAACTAAAGTCATTAACGTGTTTATGAAACGTTTACGCGTTTAAGACTTTTTATGGTAGTCAAATAATTCAATCCTCACACCAAGACATTAATGTGAGTTCGATCCGCCCTCTATCAGCTTGATGGATCAATGTCACTATCTCTCAATGAAAAGAGGTCTGTGACCCAGCTGTTAGAACAATATTGGCTGATTAAGCATAACAAGACCAGCGACCATAGTCAGATGTCCCCCTTTAGCTAAGCAAGGAAAGGGCAGAGTGATTCAATTCAGTATCAGTGTCTGATAAATGTCGCATTACAAAGTAAGGCCCGTCTGCTAAGTAAGGCTACTCAATAGTAACCAGTAAAAACTCAAATCACCAATGAATAGCCGAAACGTCACAGCAGTTGGATTTCAATAGCGGTACGTACACGACGCAACAAATCACAAACTAGATGATGCGTAGAGACTCTTGGGTCACTGAAATCTTTAGGATATTTTCGGAGCAGATTTGGAGACCTAATCTGGGAGGTGGGATGGTTGGAATAACCAATGAAAGCTGCCATGGTCCACTTTAAGGACGGTGCGAAAACGAGACCCTATAACATAGAACATGCAAGTAAGTCATGGTAGACGAGCCTTAAACAAACTCCACTCATAACTATGATGTCTGAATCCATCGTCCATATAGTTTTGGTCACCTACATGCAGAAATAACCGCTCCAACCGAAGCGTACTGGCCATAGAGAATATTATATAGTCTTTGGTACTGGCTATCTAACAGAACACATTAAACCTAACCGCAAACATCCGAAATGAACTCACAAATTGCGATAGAGCAATTCTATATGTACATCATCATTATGCATGGCTTATTCCTAATGTGTTATGTTTGTGAATACTAGTGTGATATTTGTCACGTCTATTGCACTGTAAGGGATACGCTTCTGCTGGTTCAGAGAACCTTTTATTTTGAGGATGGGCACCACCACTGGGCACAGCTTGTTTAATAAAATAATGATAGAAGTTCGATGTGTGTTAATTCCTTTGTCTGTGAGTTACTGAAAGTATAGATCACGAAATGTGTTGAATATTGACAGATATACACCGTGACTTTTTAGTTGTCTTAGAACGGCAGCCCAACTGCATGTATCCAATGACTACTAAGCATTCATAAAAAAATAGGTATTTATGAGATTTTAATAAATTTAAAAAAATTCTGACGAATTGATAACCTCCTTTTGGAAGTCGGTTAAAAATATAAATGTTATTTAATATTATGACGCATGACGTAGTTAAAACACCCTGTTGTGAGCGATAATCTACTGGGCTCGAGCGCTGGGTAGGTATATTCTCCCGTTTGACACGTAAACATCATAAACAGGATGTTTCATAATTTTTTCTAATGTTTATTTATTTTTCTTTGTACCTATTACAAAAAATCGCGCCTAGAACTATTTTATGTCGGGCACATTGAGTGGACCACCTTTGTAAGACGACTTAAAAGTCACGGTGTATGTAACTCTTAGATTGCTGAAGAATTGAGTTTGTTAACACGAAGCGTCTAGCATAAGAGCAAACTTCTCAACTAGATTTGATTGTGTCTCAGTTAGATATTCTATTAGTGTCAATCTTTTGAAAATCTTTTTCCAATGTGTTGGCTACAACCAGATCTTATAACATTGCTTATCTATCTATTGAACTACTTTAAATAACCATGTTTTATAACATATTATAAAGTTTGTTTTTACCCCCTTTGAATGGGCTCATGAAGTTCGCAAGCCAGTCTTTTTTCTTCCTTTTCAAGGGAGCAAGTTTCTAAATATGTAAACAGCTGTGCCCCAATCTATCATGACTTGAGCAAGACAATGTTGCAATCCATATAGGGAAGTGTGTAATCTGTAAGGCTCCAAGGAAGGGGCCCGCAAGGGCCGATGCCTGCCGGGGCTGGGTCTGTTCGAAAGAGATAAGTACCGCGGCCCTGGAACACAAAGGGCAAAGAAGGAACTTGGATGGGTTTTAGTCAGTAAAAGTCTGACACTCCCTCCCACTCCACCCAGAGCGGGAGGAGTTATTTGATGATTTCCCATCCGTAAAAAAAAAGAGAATTAGACATCCGGAATCGAAGACAGGAAAAAAATCGAACCTAATGGTAACCTCCCACCTCATATAAGTCAATGATGTAACGTATGCCCGGAAATTTAATCGGGAATTCCGGACCGGAGTTTCTGATGACATTCAGGAAATACGCAGCTTTTTATACCGTTGAATTTAGTAGCAATCGGAAGTTTAGTAATGGCTTGCAATATTGTGATTAAACTCGGCCCAAACGTCTTTCAACAAAGATCGTGTTCTCGTAGACAGAGTAGAGCAATTGACAAATTATTAATGAGACAAGGACCCACTTGTACCAGTAGTAAGAATAGACGAGACAGTAATATATTTTCTCCATCGCATATGCAAACTTTTTGTCTAGCACCAGTTGTTATCGAAGAACTAAGGCCCAACAAATTGCTGCCAGCTGTTTCGGTACGATTTCTTTGGAAAGTAAACCCGGCTACATTTTGATATGAAGAACTGTTTATAAGAACTGACAAAGACTATCGGTATCTCTTAAGAGTATATGCTAATCTGTAGTATACTCTATTCACGGTTGTTCTTGATACATTTGGGCTTTGAAAACGTCTATAAAGGGTGTAAAAAGACCCTTAACGAAGCCGAAAAGCACTTGTTCTCCCCGTCATTGCGATCATTCTTTTGTTCTGGTCAAAGTTCCAATTTTTTCACAAGTTTTTTTTAAAGTAAAGTTAAAACCTTAAAACGTAGACGTTTTAAGGTTTTAACTTTACTTTAATTAACTCCATGACCCGTTTACTATTCAAAGCATCGATCAGCACTAAGTTTTCAGTGCGTTACTTTGAGTTTTACCGTAAAACGTGATTTTTCACCACAACAAAAAAAAGTCGTTTCCCAGCAATAATTTTTATGTAGGGTTACTTAGTTTGATGTACATAATGCTTGGTTGACGGCTACGTGAAGGGTCCGTTTACTCAAACTCAAACTCAAAGCATTTATTTCAATTAGACCATAACAGGCACTTTTGAATGTCAGAAAAACAAAAGAGGCGAAGCTACAGTCCCAGACACAAGGTATAATAACTTGTGAAAGTACTGTAGTTGCCTATTCCAAGGCGTAGATCTCTATGGAGAAGAATGGGCAAGAAACTCCATGTATAGTTTTCCATTTACACCCTGTTAGTTCAAAATAGCATCCTATTAAAACCATCCTTTCAGTGCTGACAATCTTATTAGATTCACAAGCAACACACCCCCACACCAGGCATTAAAAACTAAGAACTAAGTTGTAGATTAAAAACCAGCATTTCCGACTAAAATAACTCCATCTTTCACACAAAAGTATCAAAACTTTTCAATTAAAAGCTGCCTCGGCGAAGTTACTACACTTGGCAAAGTTGGACAGCTCCCATACGTCTTGCATTCCGTGGTTATGATTCAGACGACTTCACGACTATTCGCAGGGGTGCATGGCATTAGGTGAGGGTGCGTTGCCCTTTGTATGTGACTCATATTTAGAGGGAGTGTTGTAAGTTAAAAGGAATGGCGGCTCTGCTGACATAGGACGTCCTAGGGGTACAGGACGAGTGAGTCAGCTTCAGGGATGTAGGGGGAACCATTATTGCTAGACTATAATAAATTGTGCGATGGCTAGACAACCGTGTGAGGCTTTTTTGGGCGTAGGTACAAACTTTCAGCAAAATAAATAGATCTGTAAATCAAAGTCGCTTTTCGCGTTTGTCTGTATGAGTGCGTTATTCTTCCAAACTGCGCAAAGGATTTTGAAACGGTTTTCGCTATAATTTATACAGGGTGTAAACAGACGCTTCACGAAGCCGTCAACCAAGCATTCTGTACATCAAATTAAGTAACTTTACTTTATTATTATTGCGGAAAAAACTTTTTTTTTGGGTGAAAAATCACGTTTTACGGTTAAACTCAATGTCACACACTCAAAACATTGTGTTGATGGATGGATTTAATAGTATGGGGGTCGTGAAGGTGTTTAAAGTAAAAATCTTACACTAGAAACATGTATTTAAAAAAAAAACTTGTGAAAAAGTTGGAACTTTGACCCCCAATATCTCCGTAACTAGAAGGTTCCCAGGTATGGTCTCGAACAAAAAAATGATCGCAATAACGGGGAGAACAAGTACCTTTCGGCTTCGTTAAGGATCTTTTTACACCCTTTATAATCTAATCCGGAAGGTTTTTGTACAGTACACACGCGGCACATTTCCAGTATAACTTGTCCTCGCTTTGTATAGATTTTCTATACAATGACAGATCCGCATAAACTGGACTTATAAATCTTTATTGGCCGTCGTGCGTACATTTACCTATATTAAACTGATTTTTCAAGACCAAAACCTTGCTTGAATGATTACATGATCCTAGAAACACGTTCATTCACAAACAAGTTGCATAACATTTGAATTGTAAACTTCATTCATGCTTCAACCAGTACGTATAATGTTACATTCATAATTATTTACGGTCTGCCTTAACAAGTTTCATTAAGAAAAAAAAAAAAAATTTGCATAAACTTCAAATCTACAGAAATATTATGAAGATGTAAAGTTTGCAAGTTTGGATGTACGGGGTAATCTTCGGAACTACTGATCCGATTCCGAAAATTCTTTCAGTAATGGGAGGCTACATTATCCCCGAGTGTCATAGGCATTATAGGCATAAAAAAAAGCAAGAAGTTAAATAAATAAAATCTTTATTAACAAGTGATTGTTCAAACATCATTGTAACCCTGGCTGTTGTACTAAGATTTCCTGTATAACAAGAGCCAGACCTCTCAATTTACAGAGAACACACAGGGTGTAAACGGACCCTTCACGAAGCCGTCAACCAAGCGTTCTGGACATCAAACTAAGTCACCCTACGCAAAAATTATTGCTGGGAAACGACTTTTTTTTTTGGGGTGAAAAATCACGTTTTACGGTAAAACTCAATGTAATGCACTCAAAACTTGCTGCTGATGGATGCTTTGAATAGTAAACGGGTCATGGAGGTAATTGAAGTAAAAATAAAACCTTAAAAAGTAGTATTTAAAAAAAAACTTGTGAAAAAATTGGAACTTTGACCTCCAATATCTCAGTAACCAGAAGGTTCCCAGGTATGGTCCAGAACAAAAAAATGACCGCAATGACGGGAAAAATAAGTGCCTTTCGGCTTCGTTAAGGGTCTTTTTACACCCTTTATAAAAAACGAAAGAAAACAAATTAGAAACATTATAAGATATGGCTTTCCGTGGGTACTTCAGGCCATAACACTAGCGCTAGTAAAAAAATTAACGATACTTTCCAACTTCTTCTACGTCCAGGTATTTATTGCTCGTTTCTCATTTAACACTCCCTGTAGCGTTCGTAACTTCCCCAAGTTGTGTTAAGTTAGTCTCCCTAGTTCTTATTCAGTTATGCTCTCAGTGTTGCAAGGTTCCCTCGTTGTTCCGCTGCCGCTTATAACTTGGACTGCAAAGTTTAGTTTATCGTTGACTAAGGTAATAAAGTGTTTACGAGTGTCGGCTGTTAGTTGCTTTGTGGTTGCCGTGTAGTCGTGAATGTCTTGAAGGTATTGGTTGGGGAGGGTTGATGAAGATGTGAAAACCATGTAGTTTTGTTGCATGTATGTCGGTCTCCGCGAGTCTCCTTAAGGATGATTTCCACCAAACGCTCGCTTCGCATCGGATCGGAAAGGATACGAACGAATACGGCGATAGCCGATCACATCCACCAGGCAGGATGTCGACGCATACTATCGGCTGCGTACCGTCGCTTGCGAACATTCCGTTTCTGCGCCTAGTCAAATAGTTTCATTCCTAATGTGTCGTATACGGAGACAGGCGAACGGAGCCGATCGCGCGTCGGAGCATACTTTCGTCTACGATCGGGTGTCGCCGAAGATGCCCGCGGTCAAGATGATGTGCGCGGCTTGGTAATATAGACTTTAAATACTGTGTACTGTGTAAAATCCGTTCCGATCCGATGCGATGCGAGCAGTTTGGAGGAAATCATCTTTAATGCGGAAAGTGGGGACGGTTTTTAACGGAATAGAAGATTTCACCAGTATTGACGAAAAATTTGGATATTTTGATCAGCTATATCTTTAGTTTGCCTGAAAATATTCGTCAGTCTGAATTTAGCGTCGAGATGAATGGATTGCATTTTTTTTAATCTCTTTTTTTCACAGTAAATAAGCTAACTGAGATAAAATGTTCTAACACCATCGAAATAATAGAGGTACCAAAACAGCTTACATAGTGTTGTGTAAACCCAAAATCCTTGTTAACTCCAGCTAACTTCAGCTATAACATCACTTCCTGACATATATTCAAGAATAGCTAGACACCATGTTGGTACTAGCTCATAATTTCATAATGACGGCGGCCATTCTACTTGTTCAACATAATACTAAAACATTTCTAATATTGAAGTTTTATTTAACCCGAAGCTGTTCGCCGGAAGTGTTTTCCTCAAAACTCCCCTGCAACGTAACCGCAGCCTTAACTAGCCATAAACCACTTCTCCCAGACGCCTGGTGTTACCATCGCGTTAACTTTTGTTCGCCGCGCTCCGAGCAAAAATGTGGCACCTACATACCACAGCGCACCGCTAGAGCAATGATTTAGTGCATATTATTTAACACGTTTTCTACTGAAAACAGTTTCCTATTGTTTTGTAAGGCTCTATGAGAATACCACCTTGCAGCATTTATTTTTCTCAATGTTGCAGCACCACCAGCTCTATATTATTGCCCCTTTGGTTTTCTACAGGACTATATTTTATTTAGATTTTTCTATTAAAATTTTGATTGCTTTTTAAATTTTTCTATTTGAGTAATAGGTTTCAGTGAGGACACAATCAATAAGTACTCTTATTTATTCTTTTAAGAAGTTTTTGAGCATGAAACCATTGAGTTCCCAGCTGTATATATATATACTGCAGCTATAGGATAGTGAGTGTAAAACTTAAAATTTTGACTCGACGTATTTGCGGAGTTACGCTAGCTAATTTAATTTGATCTTGCCTATTACTGACGAGGGTTCATTATGGCGTTTAAGTAAAAAAAACAGCCTGTTACTGCCCGTTGCAGGGCCACAGAACCTTTTCTCTAACAGAGAAAGCACTCGCACTCTAAAAATAAAAATAAACCATCCACCAGTTAATAGTTTACCATCTTGTATCTTCAGACAATATTCTTTCTTTTTCGGGTGATTAGTTCCTAACCTGGTCTCAGAGTTGGCTTTACATGCCGTCAAGAAATATCTCTCAGGCATGCTGGTTTCCTCACGATGTTTTCCTTCAACGAAGCAAGTGATAATTATACAATACAGTCAATGTAATGGTATGGTTTTTGAATCAAAAGCCACGATATGATGTCGTGAACGACAGTGGGAGAACAGTCGCTGAGTATGTTTTCAGTGACCTTGCAGCCGTTTTACGGTAGACCTGGTTTTCCCACAGTAACTGCCTCAACACATTCGTGATTGTAAACATACTTGATGAGATTTTAATATCTACATATGTGTTTGGTAGTTAGATGGATTATGATAAGTACACAAACATTTTGGCGCAAAAAACGCTAGGCAGTAAGTAAATTGCACTTTGAACGTCGATAGGTAGTCAGTGGCCCAAAAAGTCTAACAACCAGTCTTACCAAGGGGTATCGTATTACCCAGTATTAACAGGGTTGTGGAGGTCAGATAGGCAGTGGCTCCATGTAAAACACTGGTATTCAGCTGCATCCGGTTAGACTGGAAGCTGACCCCAATATAGTTGGGAAAAGGCAGGCAGATGATGATGAACAGTTTTTAACGTTCTCTTCTTTAAGGAGCGAAATTATTTAGCAAAATATCTTTATTCAAGGATGTAAGGACCACGAATTAACTTTTGTAATATAGCATTTATTTTCTTGCAAAAACCGTCTGGACCGAACAGGACATAAAAACATCTTTGTTGCCCAATTTGCAATTCAGGCCCAGGGTCTAACCGCACTGCTGAATTATGGAAATATTTGGAGGTTATAAAACCGACTACAAACAATGCGTTAAACTTGTATTCACTTCGACAAGTAAAATGGCTAGATTGTATTATAGTGCTAGTTTTTGCCCGCGGCTTCGCTCGCGTTAATTTTGAATTTGACAATCAATTTGGGTTATACTCTGCTTGGAATTCAATTATGATTCGAAAGACACGTGGCGTCATCTATGAGCATAATAACGTTATTGTTGTTTTTCTCGGGAACAGTACTTTTTTTCGGGATGAAAGGTACCCTATGTCCGTTTCTGTACACCTGACAACGTATATGCAAAATATCAGGATGATTGGTTCATAGGTTTAGGCGTGAAAAGGTAACAAACAAACTTACTTTCGCATTTATAATATTAGGAAGGATGAACGTGGAAGGAGACAAAAGGAGTATGTAAGGATCTAGCTGCCTCTGCTTACCCAACAAGAAAAAGACGTGGATTCATATAAAGGGTGTAAAGAGACCCTTAACGAAGCCGAAAGGCACTTGTTCTCCCCGTCATTGCGATAGACCATACCTGGGAACCTTCTAGTTACGGAGATATGGAGGTTGAAGTTCCAGTTTTTTCACAAGTTTTTTTTTAATACTACTTTTTAAGGTTTTAACGTTACTTTAATTACCTCCATGACCCGTTTACTATTCAAACCATCCATCAGCACCAAGTTTTGAGTGCGTTACATTGTGTTTTACCGTAAAACGTCATTTTTCACCCCAAAAAAAAAAGTCGTTTCCTAGCAATAATTTTTGCGTAGGGTGACTTAGTTTGATGTACATAATGCTTGGTTGACGGTATCGTGAAGGGTCCATTTACACCCTGTATTCATGTATTATTAAAAGAGCACGTCTCATATAAGCTAAGCCTTTGCTACCATACATAAAGCTTATGCGAAACAGCTGATAGAAAACACTACAGTTTTTACTCTTCTTAAAGATTTGTTTCAACCTCTGAAGTGAAAATATGGCGCCTGCTTTCAGATATAAGCTGTACTACTTTAAAGCACTATGATTTAACCCTGTATACGTCGTGAAAAATGTTCAGAACGTGTTTCAGAACTCGGTGACGAGGAATTTTGTAAGTTACGTTATTTTACGCCGCAAATTCCGTCCAATGTCGTCAATATGAAACCACGTCTTCAGATTCTTATTTTGCTGGCGAAAAATGTATAAGCTTTAGAATTATGTCAAAGTAAAAATACGTTACTCGCTTTATTTTAAGGTTCTTCAACACATTCCTTCAGAGTTGCTCGTTGCACGATTTAATCTTCAATATTGTCACTCAATGACTTTCAAATGACAATGTGGAATTGATAAATTTTATTATGAGCGTGTTGTGTTCCATCGCAAGGCAAATACCTCGCTTGTGTCCGTATTTTCTTGTTAGCTGGACCTAATACTTTAAGTGAGAATCCAATTGACAAATCATTATCTTCCTAGCTCCATCCCTTTTTAGGTGTGGTCGGGTTTCTTAATTTTCTAACGCCAGGACAATCTGTCCCTGGTTGTCGGGTCGGGCAGTTCTTCCTCCAATAAGAGCTTCGTCATGCTAGTCCATTTCTAAGCCAGAGGTCGTCCTCTACCTCTATTATATTCGGGTGGTTGCAATGCTTCCTTCGTCTCCTCGCAGTTCAATTGACAAATATCAACGAAAAGATAAATAATTAATATATATAAAAATATATACTTCTGACATACAAATATATCGAAGATTTTATTGGTATGTCAGAAGTACTGTGAGAGGAATTTATGAAAGTATTGTTAACCTTCTTTTATTTATGTTTTCACTTCAAATTTGTTACTGTAATTGGTTGTAAACACAACCGTTGTAATTAAATAAATCAAAAAAAAAAAACAAAAAAAAAATTACCACTACATTTTTAAGGTTTTAGGTTGATGTCTAGTGGATATTGGTCAAAACTTTATACTATTTAAACCTTTGTTTTCAAAAGATTTCTAAAGTTTTCTTTCAATGCTGTAGCATTAAACGGTGATATGTGTTCTAAATAATATGATAATTTGTAAACTGACGAAGTTTTAAGCATCTAGACTGTACGTAACTCTTCTATACCTAACTCAGCTGTACAGACATAGGTATGGCAAGTAAAAATGGCTAGACTGTTCGGCTTATCACGCAGTCTCGACGCTATGTATAGGCTGTCCTTCACATAATGTCTATCGACAGACCTTGTTCATACAGTGATGTTTTGTTGACATGAATTACCTACTTTAAAACATAGTAACTTTTTAGTTTATTTACGTAAATACTGTCATGGTCACTAACATTGTCATAAATTCTAGAAACGGGATATTTACCATGTTTACTGTTTGGTTTGAGTTCCCGATATTTCGGCGCTGTTGCACCATGCTCCACAGTTTCTAGAGTTTATGATTAAGTATGAAACTGCCGAGTCGATCCCTTTACATGGTGAAAAATTATATTTATTTCTGCAAGTAAGTAGGTTTATACTTACCTTACACATCAATAATATTTTTAAACTAGATAATATTCCTCTGAAACGAAACATCGGATGTCTCATTCCAGACATTGTTTTTGGCCAGATCTTATAAGGACCCTACAGATTAGTGCCTGAGACGGTCTTTGGACTGAGTAAGAAAATGTGAAGTAGTATTGTCCTGTGATATGTCAATTTATCGCCATAAATGGCAACAAATCCATTTTAAAAATGTGAAAAATTATTTTAGTTTCGAAAAGTTCTTTAATCTCTTCATGTAATGAAATGAATTTAATGTTAGTAACATATTTTTGTTATAATTACGATGAATCAAGTTTAAATATTCTATAAATTTATGGTAGAATTAATGGCTTTTTCATTTTTATGTTCAACATACTGCAGTTATAACTAGAACTTCTCCTTACCAAGAAGGAATAGTCCTTGTTTAGCTACCTTTATGGAGCAGTTCCGCAAAGTGACGCAGGTTCTGATAAACAAACCATAAAGTGCTAACTTGCTGAGGTAGTAAATGTAAACATTTGCAAATAACAATATTGTGGTTCGACCTACATTCGCTTACCGTCATACCTGTTACTTGAAAGTTTCAAGAAGTCGTCTGAAAAGGATTTGCAAATAAAAATAATAAATTACTTCTGAGTGTTATCCTGAATTTCGACAGTTAATTATTTCGACACGGTCCAAATTTCGAAAAACTATAGTTCGACTACTCATTACTTCGACAGAACATAATATATATTCGACTAGCATTAGTCCGACAGAACATACATCGACAACACACACCTTCGAAAAACACTACTTCGACAGAACCCTACGTAGAGTAATTTATTGTTTTTATTTACTTTGTGTATAGCGGAAAACTTTTCATTGATTTCTCTAGCTAGGTAATCTGTATCAACAAATCAAAGAACTCGGAAGAACCTGGAAATTAATTAAATACGGTTGAATAAAGTCAAACTCAAAGCATTATTTCAAATTAGCTGTTGCCCGTGACTTCGTTCGCGTGGAGATTTTGATGTGTATGTGTGAGGAAAAAGAAAATCATCCTATATACTATTACAGACTATAACCTTTCTCTGTGCCAAATTTCATCCAGATCCGTTCTGCCGTTCATCCAAACTTTGGCATTTATAAAATTATAATAGAGTATAGATAAGTAAACCAGTTACAGGCACTTTTAATTATAAAGGATTCGGTCAGTCACAAACAATAAGATAAAGCTATATCAAAGAAAGGGCAAGAATCTCCATGGACACTATTTACACAAGGGCTGCTGGACTGTTCGAAAGAGATACCGCGGCCCTGGAACAATAAAGGGCAAAGAAGGATCATGGATGGGTTTTAGTCAGTACAAGTCTGAAACTCCCTTCCGCTCCGCCTAGAGTAGGAGGGGTAATTTGATGAATTCCCAACCTAAAAAAAAAGTCTGCTATTGTGACCAGACTTTTTTTTTGTACAGAGGACGCCATTCTTACCCCGTATGACCTACCATGCGGATCAATTTCATGGAAAAGAGCAACTGAATGGCCTACTAACCTATAGTTGCATTCACATTCAAGCTATTTTAAACAATAAAGCCGCTTTATCAGGCGTAGGTAGCCGCTTTATCAAGCGTAGGTAGCCGCTTTATGAATCGCTTGTGAGTTTATCAAGTGTGGGTAGCAATAAATATGGAAATCTAAGATTACCACCAATTTGCTATGCGGACTTGACCACTTCTTCTAATGAAGGTATCAATTTCAACAAGAGCATACAAGGTGGAACATCGACGCACAAACTGTTACCAAGTATTCAGTACATCATTTCAAATTTTCGGAAAAAGCTGCTGTTCCATAGGTACATTTTGACCGTGTAGGTAGGATGTACTGAATACTTGCAAGCATGTAGAGCCAAGTCAGAGGTCCATGACACCAGGTAAGCCACTAATCACACGATAAAGAGAGAGACAATCTATACTATACATATAATATTATAAAGCTGAAGAGTTTGTTTGGTTGAACGCGCTAATCTCAGGAACTACTGGTTCGAATTGAATAAATCTTTTAGTGTTGGTTTGCCCATTTATCGAGGAAGGCTATAGGCTATATAACATCACGCTACGACCATAGGAGCGAGGAGGAATAGGAGCGGATCAGCAATGAAAAATGTTGCAAAAACGGGGAAAATTGTATTTTTAATAATTTTACGCGGACGAAGGTCGCGGGGAATAGCTAGTACTTTATAACCTTTTGTGCGTCGATGTCCCTTCCACCCTGTATAATCGTTTGATTAATAATATAATGTTTCCACAGCTGGTATACAGCCAGAACAGCCTCCTCTCTTTGAAAAGTAAACAATAATTTCGATAAAATAGGTAAAACTTAGCACAAAAATTCTTCGAGGGGTGTGCAATATTTCATTCTGAATTTGCCAATATCGATACTTGGTCCCGCGAGACAAGAGTTTCTATCGCCATAATGCTTCCAAAATTGCCGGTAACCTCATAACTTCGGAAAACAATCCCGAAAGAAAAACAATTTTCATGAGTGCAATAAATAACAATTGATCGATCGTCGTCGAGGTCGACGAGAATATCCCCCCTTTCTCAATGACCCTTATGTTGTCGCATGACCGTGTCGGTGAGAATATCAGCCACAATATCGCTACAGTCTTTTCACAGTAATTTTACCAGCTGCCAACTTCAGTCTAACAACAACTCCATTGTCAAGATTGAAAAGGTCACTGTAATTTTGACAGACTTATCTTTGATTTCTGAGGAATTTCTCAGTAGCAGCCATGGTGTCTATATTTGTTCACGGTTGATAGCAATAGGCTAGCCCTATTACATGGGACTTAAATATAACTGGCGAAATGAGGGTGTTCTATTAAGTACGCCTCTGCTTAACTCTTCAGGGATTACAGGCGCGATATTACGTTTGCAACCTAACAACAACCTTACTACTACAACATTAAAAATCGCTGATTTTGACAGCGATGTAAGGAAAAGGTAAAATAGCAATTAAAGGACTGTACCTACAGATTCGTCTATTTCTGTACATTGTCATAACTGGGGAAATTTAATCAAACTCTGTCTAGACAGTAATAAGGATCTAGTTCAATTTCGGCCGGTTTTAAGTTACGACAGATATGACGGTTTGGACAATAATTCTTTTTATATCTTTTGTTACAAGATCCGAGTAATTTATCATGGAGCTAAATCTTTCTTCTTTATAAAGTTTTGGAAGAGAATTATTGTTTTGTCTTCTTATTGTTTTAATACAATGGAGGAGCTCGTGGCTTAATAATAACAGCCGCTCGGGTCGATCTTTAGGTTAAGCCGTGCTTGCCTAGGTTGGTCTCTGGATGGGTGACTACCCATTACATATCGAGTTTCCTCCGTGCTTCGGAAAGCACACTAAGCCGTTTGTCTCGGGTGTCATTTGTAGATCTTTGACAGATGTTAGGTAGTCAGTGGCCCAAAAAGTCTGACAACCAGTCTTACTTACCAAAGGGGTATCGTATTACCCAGTACTAACTGGGTTGTGGCGGTCGCTCCATGTAAAATACTGGTTAGACTGGAAGCCGACCACAATATAGTTGGGAAAAGGCTAGGAAGATGATGATTGTTTTAATACAATGCCATGTTTATCAATGTTTTATTCATGAGTAGTAAGTTTATTTATAAACTGAGCGTAAAGGAAAACCTTTCTATAAGGCTGTCAATACAACGCGTGTTACATAACAATGTGTTTCGGTTTTCGAGTTTCAGGCTGTCGCGCTTCAAACGGTCTAAACTTAGCCTTAATTTCCAAAACATTTTTATTAATTTCCAAACCATTTTCATTAAAGACCCTATTATTCCTGAAGGGTTAGGTTTAAGTCCCGCTTATTATGTTTAAGACCGATGTAATAAGGGACGAGCCTATTGACTTCTACTGGGCACGGATCCATACTCCGTGGCTGTTACTGAATAATTTCCGATGGAAAAATCTAATTACATTCTGCTCGGTTTGGGATCAGTAGCGCTTGACTAAATCAACAAGGCATCAAAACAATATTCTAAAACGTTCAAAATCAGTGGCAAGCAGGGTTGATAAAAATCAAGTTAAAAAAACGGATTTATTTGATTTAAATTAGTTTTTTTTTATTTAAGTAAATACTTACATATTCTTGCTTTTATTTAAAAAATATTTGTGTCCTAAATTCATCACATAATATTTGAAATTTCTGTTTTTAATATAGGCTGTTTTGCGACTTCATCCGTTTGCTTCTCCTTCAACCTACAAAGGAATTTCATAATGATTAATGACAAAAATAATTTTCGTTCTGTTATTTTATTTCTTCGTAAGTGTATTGAAAAACGTCGCTTGATTCACTTAGACATTTATTTGTCACTGTAGTTCTCAGCTCCATAACACCTTCGCCTATGGCTCGGGTGTAAATACCGCCTCGGCAGCAATGACAAAATTTCCCCACTTGTATCAAAATGCACTATTCCACCCCAGCGGAAAACGCAACTACACTTAGCAATTGCCTTATTATCTGTAATTTTGCTTCAGATTAACATATTTTCATATTGTGGATTACTTACAAACAATTAGTAAGGGTGGTTTTCTGTATAACTTGTTCATCAACTAATACTGTGTCCCTTGACACTTTTTGGTAGATTTGTGGCATGAAAAAGGTATTGATTAAAATCAACGATGATTTTGAAAAAAAAAACCTGTTTTTAATCGCTTTTTTTTAATGGCTTTTCATAGGTCGACCTATGAGGCTGGCTTCTGCTTAACCTGACTATCCTGGGGTGCCTTGAGTGTAAGGCCTCCAGATTTTAATAACTGTTTTAAATCATCTCAACCCTGGTGGCAAGTTGGTAAACCTCACCGTGTTCGGAAGCCAAACCTCATAAAATAAACGGCGGGTCATATTCTCTACATCCTGTGTTTAACCTTCTAAGTGGAATATACCACGTCCTCACATAACTCACGATTAATACCGAGCATTACCGAGAACTGCCGAGCCCCCACGCGTTTCCACGTGCGGAAAAATAATGTTTTGTTATAGCACCCCTTTAATGCACTGTGACCTTCGAACCTTCACGTGATACTGTTTGCTTGCTTTAAAAAATATTGTGTCGGGGAAAACGGATTTTATGAAGACGGTGAAAGATATTAGCCTCGACAAGGCGAAGGTAAACAAGAAGAAAAATAATATTATGTATTTATTTAAGTATATATTAATATTTACTTATATGTGTATTTATATATAATATTTTAGGTTAAGTTAGGTAAGGCACGTAGACTCATTATTCTCTTCCTTTTCTCACACACTATTGTCTACATTTCTTTTTCATTTCTCCTTTTGCAGGTCTGCTGGCAGAAATCTCTTAAGAAATAAGCAGTACCTATGTACTCATATATTATAATGTTATTTTGCTGTGTTGTCAACAGTGTGTACATAAATAGTAAAATTAATAAGAAACAGAGACGAAATATGAAGAACGACTTCTGTAACTGTTGTCGGCAGAATGTGTGGTTCTCCATTATGTTAACGTCATCCGTTTGTAAAAAGTTTGAGTATGATTGTAGATCGCTATAAGAGTAGAGGAAGACCAAAGAAGCAATGGATGGACTGTGTGAAGGATGATGTGGCTAGAAAGGAGGTGACTGCTGAGATGACAAGTAATGTAGAAGTATGGAAGAAGAAGTCATGCTGCGCCGACCTCAAATAAATTGCGATAAGGGCAGGAGAATGATGATGATCTGTTTGTAAAAAGTTGCTGGTTTATGAAATGACAGCTACTTCTAACTTCATCTGCTGTGATTCACTAACATAAAGATTAATTCATCACTCAAAGCATAGTTCCATAAATATCGAGACTCCTCCGTGCCCTGGAAAGTACTTTAAGCGGTTGGTCCCGGCTGTTATTCGTGTTGTAGATTTTTGACAGTCGTTACAAGTTTAATCAGTCGCCCGAAAGTCTGACAACCAGTCTTACCAAAGGGTGACTTTTGCCCAGTATTTGATTAACCGGTTACTGGGTTGTGGAGGAGGTCAGCTAGGCAGTCGCTTCACGTAAAATATTGGTATTCAGCTGCATCCGATTAGACTGGACGCTAACCTCAATAAAGTTGGGAAAAGACTTGGCAGATCAGATGATCGTGAAACTGATAACAAGCACTTAATTGACAAAAACATGGAGATGAAGCTACAGTCCAGACACAGGCATAATAACTGCAAAGTTACAATTAACTAAGCAACGATTGACCTCATGATATAACAAGTTTCACGTAAGCCTTTCAATTTGGATAAGCCCCTAAATTGAATCATGTAAACATAAAAGCGAATCTATCAATGTCGGCCAAACCCTTTTTAATCCAAATGAATCAATACTGATGAATCGCTTATTATTCCCGTTTAACCATATTATAATGTTTAATTTGGTTCAAAGCTCTGATAAGCTACAGTAATGTATCGTCATTAGTGAATATCGATCATTAATTGGTAAGCCAAACATTCCCCATAATAGATGACCCTCATTAATTAGTGGTTACACCTTGCATTTGCTTTGTAATTTGTGGCATAACTAGCTGTTGCCCACGACTTCGTTCGCGTGGAAATTTCGATGTCTATGTGTGAGAAAAATAAGGTTGTAGTAGCCTATGTGCTATACCAGACAATAATCTATCTCTAAGCCGTTCTGGAGTGATTGAGTAACAAACATCGATCCATCCGTCAACATTTGAAATTCGGCAGAAGACAAATTTTCTTTACCATCTTTCTACTAATGCGGTTTCACATGAAAGTCCATTCTCAGGTCCCCATGGACCATTTTTTTATTTGTGCTTCATAGTGACCTAACTTATCGACGTGGAGGCAACTTAAGCTGGTAAGAAACGGACTGCGTTTATTGCGAGGGCATTATGATATTTCTGGCGGGCTCAACCCGATGATCACTCTCCTAAACACCACTTTTTTTTTTTTTTTTACGGATTGGAAATCATCAAATGACTCCTCCCGCTCTGGGTGGAGTGGGAGGGAGTGTCAGACTCTTACTGACTAAAACCCATCCATGTTCCTTCACTGCCCTTTGTGTTCCAGGGCCACGGTATCTCTTTCGAACAGTCCCGCAGCCCTCCTAACCACCACTTACGACACGTTTGAAGATGTGTGTGTGTGTTTGCGTTGACAGTTGTCGAAGTTCTGCCTTGCCTTGGTCGCGTTCTCCATCTGGTCTCCGCATGGTAGTAACGCGAGCCTGACATAACAAAGATAAAGAGGCCTTTCAAAATACCCTTTACACAGTAAAACTACTTTCCTATTCATGCTAAAAAACCCAGCATCAAATTCAATGATAATAACAAACTCAACGCGGGTTGCCTTCCTGAAATGAGGTCTAATGTCGAAACCCACTGCGAGGGCTCTAACACAATTTCCACGGATACTCACAACGGGTTTACAGGACCGTTTTACTTTAATTTTACGCAAGGAAAGCCGCCGTTGGGTCGCCGTTCGCAAGTCAACCATAAATTACCCGCAAGTCCCACATAAATAAAGTGCTGGAAAGCAGGTATACTTTCAGGCCTAATTTATTCCTGCAGTGTCGATATTGGGAATTATTTCTTCTGTAAATTCTGCCTCAATCAGTTTGAAAGTTCCTCTCAGAATTTGATCAGTCTTCTCCGATCGCAGCACTCGCTTTTTCGTATCGTAAATCAATGTTTGTGAAACGACAATATCTTGCAGAGTGCTTTTGACAGGAAAACGAGCGCTCCAGGTAGATTGCCTGTCCTAGATAAATACCTGTTTATTCCACAAGAGCTATACCTAAGCTTGATAATATTATCCGAAGCCCATGTTTATTTTATCAGATCGTCGAGCGCTTCAAATGGAACGCTCAATTTACGCCAATCAGATAATGGAGCCTTTGAGTATGAGCTAATCGAATCTTTTAGGGTTCTATGGATCTTTTGAACGGTTTTTTATTATTATTACGAGGTAATATTAATTTTACTGGACTTCTTCTTCTTCTTCGTATCGCTGGCACGACAAGTTTTGTATTTTGTTAGCCCAAAACATCGCCACTTCCATCGCGTCGTCGGTGGCAGCGCAAAGGTCACTTCGGCTGCATGTAGTAGAAACATGTGTAATGACTGGACAGTACTTGTGTAGAATAGCCTAGGACTGACATATTTGGCGTTAAGCCAGGACAGGGCATCAACAAGACGGATAATGAACTCATGATCCTAAACAAGAAGAACATATTATCTACACGACTTATGCCCTGTTCCTAAACCTCCGAAATAAGTCCTATTTCGCACAATTTCAAATTCGCGCTAAAAGCCCCTGAGCCTTTAATATTTGAACTGCGAGACATCAATCATTCAGTAAATCATAGCTGCCACTGTGAAAATGTTAATAAAAAAACGCATAAAACTCTGCATTGGAACGTGCTCAAATTGCTTTAACAGTTACTAAAAACGACTTGCATGCACCACAAGTTATTTTGAACTGACTGCTTCTAAACTTAGCTTCTATTGGTTTTGTAAAATTATTTTTAGTGTCTAAAGCAGACTGGTCGATATATAAGCGAACAAGAAACGTCTTGTCCTTGATGATACTTTAGAGATTGCGGTCTGGTCTCGAAAAGATTTTAATTTCAGCCTGTCTGCGAAATATCCTTTCAAGTTTAAGTGAATTTAGTGAAATCTTAAAACTTTTCGCAGTAGCTCCTAATTGAGGAAACCAAGAATTAAGTACACAAACCAAAGTTTAATGGGAAAAACAAAACGTGAAAGAATTTTAAGAAGCGAAAGAGTTATAATTTGATTGATAAAGAATCCATCACTGGCAGACACTTCACTGATGGTAGAACGGCAGTCCAAAGAGGATAGGCATTTAAGGGTAATGGTAGAGGAATGATATGAAAGATAAAGGAGTAAATGATAGTGTGACGGCTGACAGAGGAGAATGGAAGAAAAAAACGTGTTGCGCCGACCCCAAGTAACATGGGATAAGGGCAGGAAGATGATGATGATGATGATGGTAAAATGCTTTACCAGCTTCGATTAAGTACTTTGACAACAAAACTCTTTTGTTACATAACCGTACCAGCAGTGAAGGGTCAATTTTTGTAAGAGATAAGCCGGACTACATAATATTTAATGTGATTATATTATTTGTCTATAGAATACTGACTGTGCAATTTTTCCGGTAGGAATCGAGTTGTATGGAACCCTTGTCCAAAATTGTATTTTGTGATAAACACGACCAAAACCGCAAAAGTCTGGCAATCGTCTATGACCTAATGTGTGACTGAAAAAAAAAAACATTTAATGATCGATACAGTCTTTTCACACAAGTGATAAAAACTGAGTTTTGCGAGCTTGTTTACTGCCTGCCGCTTCATATAACGTTTCTTTTATAGCTAATGCCTATGATGTAATGGCTAATCAAATCAATCATGATGAGATAACAGATTACTGCCCAGTTAAAAGTATAATGTAACTACTTAGTACTTGCCTGGTTTTAGTTATGTAAGCGCTGTACAAAGAAAGGTTATGTAACTTTTGGGTAGTGTGTTTGTAAACATAGGTAGGTATTAGAAGTTTCAGATAGGTTCATATCTTGTTATTCGTAACTTACATACAGCACCTAAATACCAGTTTATGTACAATTGTACAGATATAGGCTAGTAATTACTTGCTATATGCATAGAAGAGATCAAAGGTCAGCAAAAATCTCTTGTCATAAGGAAAAACCGGTCAAGTGCGAGTCAGACTCGCGCATGAAGGGTTCCGTACCATCGTAGTAGGGGAGTCCCCTGTAATTGTCAATTTATTATTTGTTGTTATAGCGGCAACAGAAATACACATTCTGTGAAAATTTCAACTGTTCATGAGATACAGCCGGCTGACAGACAGACGGTTTAGGTTACTAATAGGGTCCCATTGGTTACCCTTCGGCTACGGAACCCTAAAAAGCACGATCATCGATCACCACCACGCTGATTCAAGGCGGATTGGCGATTTCAGATTTATTTTTCTAATGTAGAATTTAAAAGAAGTAGAGAACCGTGTATTACAAATAAATACTATTTCTTGCTTTCTATTAATAATAAGCGGCCCGTCCCGGCTTCGCACGGGTGGATATTGATTTTCCCCTAGTTTATTCATTACAATCATACACACACACAAAAATACAAATCTTTCCTCTTTATAATGTTAGTGTAGATGTTGATGTCTCTCATCTTATTGGAACATTTTTGTTGAAGACCTCGACTCGCCCCAAAACATTAATAGTATCTCTAAATACCGAAATGTCTACAATGGACTAAAGATCAATTCATCGACCTCTGTAATTGCCCTATGCTAATCAATGTCAGCTAAAACAAACATGGCTCTTAAACGTAGATTAACGTAAACCATGGCCGTAACGGGCATGATGCCAGACACAGAGTGGCATAGTTTAACCTATTCGTTTGCATACAAATTCCCGCCGACGTCCCTCGCGTGCTATGCTGTGTACTTACACAACTATTTCCTTAAAGTGCTGTTATATGGTATTCATACAGCATGGATCAGAAAAGTGTGGTTATAATAACTTTCTCTATAGGACCCACGTTGTAATCGCGTAAAAATTTGCAACTGTCCTATACAAAATTTCAATACTTACTCGACCCAAATGTATGGGACACTTGTTTCATTTTCAGTGTTACATTTGTGTCGTATAGGTATTGAAGTTTTGTATGGGACAGCTGAATAGTTTGTCGCGATTACGATGTGGGTCCTATAGAGAAAGTTGTTCAGTTTGATGGTCTATCCACATCCTTAAATATGACCATACTTTTCTGGTTCACGCTGTGACAACTGTTGATACCCAGGCCCGGCAGACGTGGGCCACTCCATATCGATCGCAGTTCAAGGCTTGAACCAAGGCCGCCCGAAGCCTACATAATTCGAAGCTCGGCCTAAACGGTGCCGGTGCCACTAAAATTACCTTCACAAATATTGGCATTTGGCAGAATTGAGTTACGGGCATTACTCTGATTGCTTTTCAGGTGAATTTTTCCGCGTTGAATTGGAGAACAAGCATAACAAAAATACTGAATTACCTTTCGACAGTGTTATTATACGCTGCAAGACTTTTTGCTGCTCTATGTAAGGGCTTTTGATGGATGTAGCAAAAGGTTACCCAATGTATTTTACCCGATACATTTATTGATAGAGAAATCTCGTCATGTATTCACATTTCGTAGTGAGGTGGGCTGCCGCTGCATGTAAAATTCAGCTGCATCCGGTTAGACTGAATACCGGACCCGACGTAATTGTAAAAGCGGTTGGTATATGATCATGGTGATAAAGATCACATTGTGTGTTGAAGACAGCTTAGTTTGAAGACTGAAATGTGTGTTAAAGGTGACATTGATATTACTTCTCCAAATTATTTAAGTCTTTCCAAATTAATGTGTAAACTGTACTGTTAAACACTGTTTTAAGCTTTCACGGTTTACAACTAAACTTATACTGTCACTTACGGGATATCTTCCGTGATTGTTCTTTATTTTGAGCTCCCGATATTTCGACGCTATTGCAAGCGCCATGATCGCAGGTTGACTGGATAAACAACGACAAAGAAACAAAAGAAAGAGGGTAGACAGATTTGTCTCCTCTTAACAATTTATTTTCCATCCACCCGCATTATCCAGTCAACCCGCATTCTCCAGTCAACCCGCGATCATGGCGCTTGCAACAGCGTCGAAATATCGGGAGCTCAAAATAATGAACAATCACGGAATATATCCCGTAAATGACAGTATAAGTTTAACTGTACTGTTCTTTCACATACATTCATTTAACTTCTAACAGCAGCAACCCAGCAGCAGCCCAACAGGAATCTTATTCATCATCTGCCTAGCCTTTTCCCAACTATGTTGTTGTCAGCTTCCAGTCTTACCGGATGCAGCTGAATACCAATATTTTACATGGAGCGACTGCCTATCTAACCTCCACAACCCAGATAGTAGTACTAGGTAATACGATACCCCTTAATAACTGGTTGTCAGACTTTCGGGCCAATAACTACCTTTAACGACGGTCAAAGGTCTACAATCGACAGCCGAGACCAACGGCTTAACGTGCTTTCCGAGGCACGGAGGAAACTAGGTACTTATGTAATTGGTGGTCACCCATCCACGGACCAACCTAGGCAAGCGTGGCTTAACCTGAGGAGAGACCCCCGAGCCGCTACTGTTATTTGGCCACGAACCTTATTACAACCAGAATAAAGATAACAATGATGCAAAATAAGATGTAAAATAAGCTGAAAGGAACAGTAGTGTGTGCTAATATCCCCTAATAAGAAATTACTGTTCCCAGGTTGACCAACGAATTAACAACTCTATGTGAACAAGCTTGTACACAAAATTGATTAGCAGTGTACTTACGTCTCAGATCACGTAGGTCCACAGCTCATGGTATTACGTAATTACTGTTAACCTGATTTTCTCAGTTCACTGTCTAAACTTTGCCGTCAAAATAGCTGTTCGGCCACCAATATTTATGTTTGGCAGAATTAAGTTACGGGTGTTAATCATGTAATGGCTTTTGTCGTAAATTCTACTTTGTTCACTTACAACTTTATGTTGGGCTGTAAGTTAGGCTATAAATGACAGCCGTCGTTTTATGTGATCGATCAATTTACATTGACTTTGATCTAGTGACTTCTCTGGCTGTTTCTAGGGTTTATCATTCTTCCTTTAAGCGTGAATTTGTCTTATGCTGGTACCCTCGAAAGATACCATTTTAGGAACAGGCTACTTCTTTTACAAACTCGTTCAATGAGATTGAGTGCCATTGTCCCTATTTTTCAGAATTTTTCGTTTCTCTTTCAACGAACAGTGAAAATCTTCTAAATTTTCACATTATTGTCTTTATCATCATCTGCCTAGTCTTTTCGCAACTATCTTGGGGTCGGCTTCTTGTCTAATCGGTTACAGCGGGATACCAGTATCGGGAAATTGCCTTTATGACCTCCACAACTCATTACTGAGTAAAACGATACACACATTTCTGTCTTCATAAATCTACCATGCCAAACCCTCTACCCTAAAAATTGCTTTAAAACAGCTACAAGGCTTGAAACCTTGTAACTCTGAAAACACCTTTTAAAACGTCAAAACCTGTTAATACTCACGTAGTATTCACGTACATAGGTATACAGAAATGCGTCCGTGCCAATGGAATCTAAAAGCACGCTGGAGTTTAAAAATCGCGTTGCATTAAATAGGTCACTAGTCCAACTACCAACGCCCACTGGCACAGCACTAACCAATTTCCCTTAGTTGATCCTTATCGTAACCGTAAGCAAGTTATTGAATGACAGGTCAACACATTCCGGGTTAGTAAATAAAGTATTAATGATTTCGATTATTGGTCCTTTGGAACAGTTAACTAGAGGAGCTCGTGGCTAAATAATAGCAGCCGCTCGGGACGATCTTTAGGTTAAGCCGTGCTTACCTAGGTTGGTCTGTGGATGGGTGACCACCCATTACATACCGTGTTTCCTCCGTACCTCGGAAACCACGTTAAGCCGTTGGTCCCGGGTGTCATTTGTAGATCTTTGGCAGTCGTTAGTTAGTCAGTGGCCCAAAAAGTCTGACAACCAGTCTTACCAAGGCGAATATTACCCAGTACTAACTGGATCGTGGAGGTCAGACAGGCAGTCGCTCCGGTATTCAGCTGCATCCGGTTAGACTGGAAGCCGACCCCAATATAGTTGGGAAAAGGCTAGGCAGATGATGATGATGGAACAGTTAATTAAGGTTGAGATCTTTAAACGTCACTTTGCTCCTGCTTTTGCTTAGACATGTCCCTGTCTCTATCTTGCACTTGAACTTTGACAGTTATGCTTGAGTTTGACGGGAATATTCCTTAGTCCAGGTTACGTTATGGGTTCTCGGCCTCGGATTTTTGGACACACAACTCAATTTCAACCACTCGTCAGTTGGCTGGTGCTGGTTTTCTGCTCCTAGATTCCAGATGTTTGTCTAAAAGATTCATTATCTTTTGTAACAATATTATGATTGAAAAGAGTGTCCATGGAGTTTCGTGCCCATTCTTCTCCATAGAGATCTACGCCTTGGAATGGGCAACTACAGTACTTTCACAAGTTATTATGGCTTGTGTCTGTGACTGTAGCTTGGCTTTTTTGTGTTTTAAGACATTCAAAAGTGCCTGTAATGGTCTAATTGAAATAAATGTTTTGAGTTTGAGTTTGAGAGCGCATTCACCCAGACGCAAAGGCTTGACAGCGGACACCCAGTCTTAGAACCGCCATTATTTTATATAACGCCCCTAAACAAACAAAAACAGAATCCAGTCTGAAAATATTGACTTCGTAAGCTCCTCATGTATCATAACTTCAAGTAGTTTTGTATTGTCACGCGATACCTTGAGAGGTCACAGGTGGACATCGAGAATTCGAGACCAAATAGCGAATGTATTCAAACAAGACAAAATAACTTGAGTGTAGGTAAGTCAAGTCTGGCTTTTATACCTTTATTTTTGAGGAAAATGGACGAAATAATGTATGTAGGTAACAACAAAAAAAACAAAACATTGTAACATAACGTTTATATCAGGGATGTTGCGAACATTCGCATCCGCATCCGCAAATGCGGAACATCCGCATTGATTTGGACATCTGCATCTGCATCCGCATCCGCATTAATCAATGCGGATGTTCATGCGGATGCGAATATTATACAAGTAGCGACAAGAAAGAAATTGGGCGGGGCCGGTGATTGACGCGTGCCGGTCGCACGTGACAATGACCAATGGGAGCGAAGAAATTGGTGACAAGATTCGACACATTTGTTTGTTCTAGCTAGTGCATCATTTGTTCCTTGCAAGTAAATAAATAATACGTGTTTGTTTGCGCTGTGAAGTGAAAGTGAACTACTTATCGTATCATAAAGATAGATAGGTATTTTGAATGTTGTTGTGATACAGTGGTCATTGTGTGTAAATAAGAAGAGTTTACAAGAAAACTTTATATTACTTAGACTAATATCCATAAGATCGCAAGGTAAATTCTATTATATTACACCGGTAATACGTTTTATTGTAGGAAAAATTATCGTTTTATGACGAAATTCGTTATTTTTCCAGTGTGATTCCCGTTATTGATATTTTATCTAACTAGTTAGTTAACAATGTCACCACCGACCAAAAGTAATGTATGGGATTATTTTGAACCAAATAAAGAAGACCAGGATAAAGCTAATTGTAAAATATGCAAAAATATCATTGTTTTAATTCTTCATTAATAGACTTTATTTACATAATATCTTAAACATCCGCATCCGCATCTGCATCCGCGGATGTGAGCCTGCAAAACTCCGCATCCGCATCCGCATCCGCGGATGTGAAAAAATCGGCATCTGCAACATCCCTGGTTTATATATTTCTGCTTAGTAGTAATAAGTGCTCGTTAAATTTCATAGTTGGTAATTGGTTTCATAGTTTTGAACACAGAACGACTATCCAATACTTACTATTACCTGCCTATTTCACGAGAATATATCAGTCAACATACTGTGAGAGTGATGGTTTTTTTTGCCCCACACTAGGAATTTCTCCTGTATCGTGGGTCCGCTTACAAACATTTAAACTAACATACACAAAGAGCCAGACCCAGAATAGCTATCTTTAGGTCATTCAAATATTTTTTTCCGTTCGAGGATCGAACTTGCTACACGCAACGCAGCAGCCAATCGCTTAGCCACTGTGCCGTCAGAAATAATGCAACTCCTGGCCTACTGATGTTAAAAGACTGCTAAGAATGATGTCTACCTACTCCACCGATTTATAGAACGAAACCTTCACAATATTAACTTCATGGCCAAAGTTTTTCGCTCTTCGTTCATCCTCATTTGAAAGAAAATATGTTTGTAGCGGCACTACATGCAGAGTGTAAACGGACCCTTCATGAAGCCGTCAACCAAGCATTCTGTATATCAAACTTAGCAACTTTACGCAAACAAATTTGCTGGGAAACGACTTCTTTTTTGGAGGTGAAAAGCCACGCTTTACGCACTTAGAACATTGTGCTGATGGATGGATTGAATAGTACGGGGATCGTGGAGATTTTTACAGTAAAAATTTTACATGAAAAAAACTTGTGAAAAAGTTGGAACTTTGACCCACAATATCTCCGTAACTAGAAGGTTCCCAGGTATGGTCTAAAACAAAAAAATATCACATTGACGGGGAGAACAAGTGCCTTTCGGCTTCGTTAAGGGTCTTTTTACACCCTTTATAGTATGTTAGACCTACTCTGCAGTGGTTACTCTTACAAGAGATGGAGCCATTCTTTATTTCACGAGGATATGTTTTGATCAGTGGCGGTTTTCTCATAGAAGCTTGGAAGCCGGGCTTGCCTTAGAATGAAACTCAACAAACAAAAAAAAACAAAACATTCTTACGAAAACAAAAATGTAATCAAACAACATAATAACATCAGCTGATTCTGCCACGCGCCAAACGCAAAAATTCAAAGTCAAACGCAGCGTAATGTGATGCGAAGTTGCCAGGTTTACACACAACTGGATCAATTCACAGAAATTATTTTAAATTTGCGCGACGTTGCCAAACGGTCGGTCGGGATCCAGTGCTACTAACGCTTTCCCTCTCACACCCACTGGCTTGCATTGGGCTTCTAACCTTTCACTTACACTGCTAGCAAATCGTCTCTTTTTTCGATAAAAATAATAGGTAAATATAGAAATTTATATTGAATTTAAAGCTAGGCTTTTTTTTGAATGTGTGCGTGTAAGTCAGTGTAAGTTTGAAAGTGAATGTGTGCGACTCATTGCATCGCTGCACGACCATTTTAAATCAGTTCAATATTTGTTTCGAGCGGATTACTGTTGCATCTTTTTTGTGATTTTATTTTTTCAATTTCTTGTGATTTAAAGTTTTGTGATTAGTTTTTGCTGTAATTAACGTTGTTTAGTAGTGATTATAGTTTTTTTAACACTAAAATGAATTCGGAAACGCATGCAATTGTTCCTTGTGATGGATTAAAATGTGTTAATTCTGTTTTGGGCAAGGTAAATACTTTGAGTTTTACAGAAAAATATAATCTCGTGACTTCACCAAAACCTACTCCTGATTTGAATATTTCTCAGAAAGCTAAAACCCATAATAGGCATTTTAGTCGATCAGCGTACAGTATTCAATGGCTGGTCGGTTGCTCTCATTTAAACAAATTTTTCTGTTGGCCTTGCATATTTTTCTCTAATGATAAGAATGCTTGGAGTTCATCAGGTTACGATGATTTAAATAACTTCTCTGGTGCCATGAAAAGACACCAGAAGTCCCAAAAGCACTTGAATGCTGTTATTTCATTCTGTAGTTTTGGTAAAACACGAATTGAAACATCTTTATCTCGTCAGTTAGGTGACGAAATTTCTAAACACAATATGCGTGTCGATCATAATCGCGCCGTTTTTCAAAGGTTGGTTGATGTTGTGTGTCTTTTAGCACAACAGGAACTACCTTTTCGAGGTCACGATGAGTCTAAAACCTCGTTAAACAGAGGCAATTTCTTAGAGCTTGTTTCTTTGCTTTCTAAGTACGACCTTGTCTTAGAAAAACATACAAATCAACAAGAAGGCAATAAGCCGGGGCCCAGTTACTTGTCAAATAAAATTCAAAATGATATTATTCATTCCATATCCGAAGTTATTAAATCTCGCATTAAACTCGAGATTAATACGACAAAATTTGTTTCTATTATTGTTGATGAAACTCCAGATATAAGCAACAGAGAGCAACTGTGCGTAATTCTTAGGTATCATTATGGCAACGACATTCATGATCGTTTTATGCGATACGTTAATGTATCTGAAAGCCGTAACTCAGAAACTTTATCTAAAATTATTTTAGATTTTCTTAATGAATACGATTGCATCGGAAAATTAATAGCACAAAGTTACGACGGTGCAAGCGTAATGTCAGGCATAAGAAATGGAGTTCAACAAAAGGTCAAGGACGTTTGTCCACAAGCTATTTACGTTTGGTGTAATGCTCATATTTTAAACTTGGTACTTTCCAAATCATGTGGTAGGATTAGTGAAGTCAGTTCGTTTTTTTCTGCCCTTCAGGCAATGATTAGTTTTTTCAGTAACAGTACGAAACGTGCTGCTTTTTACGACACCCATTGTAGTAAACGATTACCTCACCTTTCTGCTACTCGTTGGTCATATTCATCACGTATTATAAACACGGTTTCAGAACAAAAAGAAAACCTTATTAAACTGTTTATTGAAATGGCTGACAACACGCAGCAGGAATGGGATGGTGATAGTATATTGGCCGCGGAAAACTTTTGCAGTTCGCTAACATCATTCAATTTTTGTTTTTTTCTTTCCATTTTTCACAAGATATTTGAAAAGACCGATGGCTTGTACAACATAATTCAAAAATCACAAGTCGATGTTGGTTTTTGTGTCAACCAAATAAAAGTGTTTGACTCATGGTTGCACAATGAATTCCTTGCCCAATTCAGTAAAATTTATGACGATGCATTAATAAGTAATTCTGCTCCTCGTTTAAGACGTAATGTCACCTGCGTTCGTACAGAGTATAAACGACTCTTTGTCCAAATAATTGATAACATATCTTCCGAAATTAAAGATAGATATTCAGAAATATTTAAATTACAGTTTTTCCAATTGCTTAACAACAAACAGTTTGATAATTATAATCGAGCTTTTCCGACAGCGGCATTAGATTCTTTATTCAGCATTTATGCAAACTATTTTGATAGGGAAACTTTAAAGATTCAGTTGATAAGTTTGTATTCATCACCTGAACTAAAGGAACTCCACATTTTCAATTTAATTGATTTCCTACATGAGAATTCCCTTCAGGATGCGTTTCAGGAACTTTTAAAGTTAGCCCATTTAATTGTGACAATACCCGCGACAAGTTGTTCCGCAGAACGCGCTTTTTCATCTTTGAAACGTATTCACACATATTTAAGAAATACTCAAGGACAAGAGCGGCTTTCCGAATTATCGACAATTGCTATAGAAAAACAGCTGTTGGTAGAATTAAAACGTTCACCAACATTTTATGCTGATGTAATAAAATCATTTTTACAGAAAGATAGAGTTTTTGATTTAGAATACAGAAAGTAATTAAAGTAATTTTATTATACATTGAAGTGTTACAATAAAAGCATGCACCAGAATCATTTACTCAAACGAATTGACAACAAACGGCTTTTATCAAAGCCACTGGAGGTATGTCATTGCTGATATGTATCTGTAAATCTATCTAGTAATACCATACCTACTGTGTGCTTTGTTGTTTGTCATCTGTCCGTGGTAAAGAAGCGAAGAATGAAGAGTTATGGCTGTTTACATTGTGAGTAATTACAAACATTTTCAACAATTTGTAACCAATTTATTATTAGAGCGCCATCTGCAGCAAAGCGAGAGCATTGGCAGAGGAATTGACTCGAAGAGTTCAGTTGTTACATTTAAGTCAATAGATGGCTCTTACATCATTTACTTATTTTGTGAAGGGATATAAAATACGATAGTTAATGACCACTATTTGTATTTTTATATTTAGACATATTTAAATTAAACAATAGGAAAATAAAACCGGCGTTATTAAAAACCAATGTCAGAACTCAGAACAGAGAGCAAATCTTTTTTTCTCCCAAATATCGTCAGTTCTTTACTGGGGCTTTACCTTCATGACACGGCTGGCACGCCACTGGTTTTGATCAGTGATGTAGATGACAATATCTTAATAGTTCATTCTGTATTGTTTCAGAGCGACGGCAGTTTGCTGCTAAAAAACATAGCTGTAGATGATGCAGGCCTGTACGAGTGTTCAGTAGAAAACGAGACAGCTTACGTCGACAGAGTCAATCTTACTGTGCGGGGTGAGTACCATGGTATGATCTTATTGAAACGTTACTAGATAAATTTGCAGAGTTTGGAAATTGGCAGGACCTGTGGTATCATATTTTCCAGGGCTCCAGGTAACTAACAGCTCACAATAAATAAATAATATCATTAATATTAATTGGTCCTATACCCATTAATATTAATGATAATATTAATCCGTGGTGCTAGTCGACTGGGCTTATCCCAACTGGGATAAGCAGGTAAACTATCCTGTGTACCTATTGGCCTTGTTTTGTTCTGTCTCCTGCTGATATGGAGGGAAGTGAAAATTATGTTTTTCCTACTCCTCCGCTATTATTTTCTGACTAATTTCGTTGCGGGATCCAAGACAGTTCAATTGTTTCTCTGGGACTTCGTTAAGCTTCATTGTCTCGGCGCTTTTCTGGTAGTCGCCACTGTTGATTCTGGCTTTCAGGAGTTGCAGTGGTTTGGGATTAGTGTGGCGGGCTTGTCCCAAAGCAAAAAAAAATAACCCCGGGCTCCTTGTCTCGGGTTGGCTGTATGATACGCTCGTACCTCGGAAAGCACATCAAGTGATTAGCTCTGCGTCTAATCTCTCCCCGGTAGTGTCGCGGATTGCCCTCACTGTGGGACTATGAGAGTGAAGGAAAAGAGAGTACATCTGTGATTACGCACACACTTGTGCACTGTGCCATTTCCTGCTGAGACTGGGAACCATGACCGATATCATCACCACCATCATTCATCCGGAAGATCCTTTAGGTCTTAGCCAGGCGTCGGAACAAGTTAAATGGGAGACGTGTGACTAGCACCTGGTTTCTGATAGCATTATCAAGTTACTGATCAGTTAATCTGCTGTCAAACCCCAAATTAGCTACTGTTGTTGTAGATTTACGTTAACATCAGATTAATTTGAATTAGCTTTCAGAATTTAATGTTGTTACACATTTTCAGACATTTTGTTACAAGAACTGACTCTACCCTTGCTTGACATAAAGCTGAAACTTTTCGACCTTTCTCAACTCAATACTTTTTAATCAATTATACGAATTTCGTTTGCGCCTTAATTTGTTTAATCCCGAATAAAGTTATAGGGATGAATTAAATATTGCTCAGATGGGTCTGGCATACTAATTGCCCGTTAATATTTAGATCATGTTGTAGACATTATCTTCATTTTTAAAGGACGAGGCTGCCCCTGATGCAAATTATTCTATTGACTCATTCGATATTTACTTCCTTTATTTATTTCTAAACATATTCAATACATTTTTAAACATTCTAATACGGGGTGTAAACAGACCCTTCACGAAGCCGTCAACCGAGCATTCTGTACATCAAACTAAGTAACTTTACGCAAAAATTATTGCTGGGAAACGACTTTTTTTTTTGGGTGAAAAATTACGTTTTACGGTAAAACTCAATATAACGGACTCAAAACATTGTGCTGATGGATGGATTGAATAATATGGGGCTCGTGAAGGTGTTAAAAGTAAAAAAAAAACACATTAGAAACATGTATTTAAAAAAAAACTTGTGAAAAATTTGGAACTTTGACCCCCAATAACTCCGTAACTAGAAGGTTCCCAGGTATGGTCTAGAACAAAAAAATGATCGCAATAACGAGGAGAACAAGTACCTTTCGGCTTCGTTAAGGGTATTTTTACACCCTTTATAAAAAAACATTTAAAAATATAAAAAATAGTAGGCCACCAGCACTGGGAACAGGGTCCGAGCTGCCGGTGGTTAGGGCTCTTGAGAGAGGAACCTCCTAACAGTACGCGCCGTGTCCAGGAGTACCGCTTTCTGAATCAAGCCCTTGATCCAGCTGCCAAGCGCGAGCCTCCTCAGATGTTGGTCGAGGCTCTTGATAATTAAGCCATTGGCGGACACGACTATCGGCACAATGACTGCTGTACTCACGTCCCACATGTCGACAACCTCGCAAGCCAGATCTAGATATTTGAATTGTTTATCTTTCACTGCTTTCACGAGGTTTTACTCATGCGGCACCGATATTTACTTATTGTTAGCATTATTGAATATAAGCATGGTCAGGGCAAATGTGGCTACCGCACTAACATCTGGTTTACTGCGTAAGGTATACTTGTACAGGCGAACTTAAGTCGAATTCAAACAATAACACTGATCGCGATCAGCACATCTAAACCGCGTTCAAGCGCTGTCAGTGACGTCATTCGTAGAGTAGAGCCCTCACTGGTTACCGAAAGACGGTAGAAGAAGTGTTGGCAGCTCCAAAAGCTAGATGGGTGGATGACATTCAGAAGAACGCATGTAAGATCCTGGTTGAGACTCGTGCAGACCAGGGAAGAATAGCACACAAGTGAGGAGACCTTTACTCAGCAGTGAGTGGAACAGGGCGGCCAATGATGATGACGATACTGGTTGACACTGACTGACAGTTCTTGAGTGTCGTTTAGATGTGTCGCATAATTTCTATCACCGCGTAAGTCGAAAATAACATTTTATAATTTGTGTTCACTTCAAATTAAATGGAGACGTTGCTTGTTTCTGATTGGCTGAAACAAACCGGCTTCCTATTTTCTAACAAAGGGCATCAAAATCGCCAAAAATTGACTTACGTGGTGTTAGAACTTAATTGACGAAATCGCGTTCAATTTCATTCGTGCAAGCCGCTCTTAGAAATTAAACACAACCGAGCTACGAGCGACAATGCAAAAGCTATAAGTTTTACTGACAAAACTTTCTGACAGGTGAACGAAAAGAGCTATTTTTGCTGCTATCCTAATTAATATTATAAATGCGAAAGTAAGTTTGCTTGTTTGTTTGTTATTCACCTTTTCACGCCTAAACTACTGAGCCGATCATCCTGATTTTTTTGCATATACGTTGTCAGGTGAACAGAAACGGACATAGGGTACCTTTTATCCTGGAAAAAAAGCACTGTTCCCGAGGAAAACAACAATAACGTTCTTATGATAATAGATAGCGTCACGCGTCTTGCGCTCTGACCCGAATTGATTGTCAAATTCTAAATTAACTCGAGCGAAGCCGCGGGCAAAAGCTAGTGTGGAATAAATAAACTATCCTACAAAACTTTTACCTAAAATAACCCTCTCCATTCTATATTGTCTAAACTTGTAGTAGCTACAGCTAACTCATGTTGAGCGCGATCCTGCATCGCTAACGAAGTTTGAGCTACAGTTTGATATTTAATTGCCGTAGTATCCGATCCCGGCGCGCGGTTGTTAATGTTCTAGTTTAGCTACTGTATATTCTATTTACAATTCGCATTTGTTGTCTTATTGATTTAGAGGAACGTAGAGCTCTAATTTTAATGTTCGTGTGGAGATGTGAATAAAAGATTTGGTTTTGTAAAAACACGTAAAATATATTTACAAAGACATTCAAATATTTACGAGCAATATACAGGACAAGGCGAAAAAATCGTAATCCAATACTTGTTACTACTTAGTAACAAATCGTTCTGCCTAGTTTCATAAGCCTGATTGTCAGGGAGCATTCGTGGGTCAAAATCGAAAATGTTCGAGATCATAATCGCTGTATGAAAATATTCCCAATGTCCGCTCTGTAAGTCTTTTAAATCACTTTGCTTGCTTTTAAATTACATAGAGTATATGTGTATAAAAAGACTTTATGAAGTCGGAGTAAATCCTCATCCATAACAGTTCCTCTAGATACATCTATACTGATATTATAAATGCGAAACTATCTCTTTGTCTTGTGTTTGTTAAAAATCTACGTGGTTTAACCATGACTTAGGTTGGGACGTAGGATACATTTTTATCCCGATAGTGCATTCCTGTGGGACAATTTTCGACCCCCAACGCGGGCAAATCGGCTAGCAAAAGTTAGTACAGCTACTGTACAAGTACATACTACTACAACTTTACATGCAAAAACATACATTTTTCGCTTGATTTTCGTCTCGAAAGTACACATTTACTAAGAATTGGGCAGAAATGGGATGTGCTTGTGTGCAATAAATGACAATAGTTTAGACAGTAAGATGACAGATTTCAATTTAACAAGACGACCCAACTCACACACTTTCGGGTCATCTTTGTGAGTGAGGTTCCCTACACACACAAATAATTTATCGTTATTGATGGAACTGAAAACATTATGAGGCAGCTGAGGGGAAAAATTGTACATGTTATAAAATTAAGTTTCTTTTCGAGTACTCTGTGTAACCGCGTTGTTCTTCGAAACTATCATTATAATCTAGATCTCTTCAAAGTTCGAGTGAATCAGTTTCTTCTAGGCAAGCGTGCTGGTGCTCCACCCTAGGCCGCGTCATTGTTTCACATCAGGCGAGTTGCGGCCAAATGCTAGCCTATTTAGCATTAAATGTTGAGAGAAATAATTCCAAAAGATTTATGCGTTTAAGACATGAATATGAAAGTTATCTAATAAAGAAGTTTGGAGGTTTCATAATTCGCAAAAACCGTGCGAAGCAGGCAGGGGCGAATAGTACAGAATAGAATTAAGAAACCCTACTTCGAAAACTCCTAATCAGTGTTAAGTTGATTGCACAACACGTCTCAAAGAATTTCCACTTGTTTCAAGCCATGCTTCAATGGCTCCCACCCAGCCCTCAAAGGCTACGCTCAGCCATTCAACTCATCGTAGTCAAGTATCAATTCCACGTCAAGTTGAACTAAGTGCTCAATAAGTAGCCACCTGTTACAGAATTATGCGATGCTTAAAGGTTTAAACACAGCACCACATATTAATGATGCCGCTTCAAGCGAAGTAGCACTTGAAAGCGCTGTTTTATTCCGCTGAATGAAAATATGAGCAGAGCAATACTACTTTTTGTTTTGAACGTAGTTGGACTGGTATTGCGATTTTTATTGCAGTTTGTTGTACAGTATTTTTTTTCTGGTATTTAAAGCGGTAGTAATTAAAAGGTTTGTTTATGCTGGAGAGCTGATACTTAAATGCTTTGGGTTTTTGCGATATCCTTGACAAGGCTGGTGTACATTGGTAACACATTTACTTCAATGTAATATGTTGTAATTTAAGTTACTCAGTGTTTTCAGTCACAAGGAGGATCAGATCTAATGGGGGTTCTGCCGGGAATGCGGGACTGTTCGAAAGAGAAACCCTGGCCTTGGAACACAAGGGGCAAAAAAGGAACATGGATGGGTTTTAGTCAGTAAAAGTCTGACATTCCCTTCCACTCCGCCCAGAGCGGGAGGGGGGGTCATTTGATGATTTCCAATCCGAAAAAACAAAAAAATGGGGGGCAAGCCGGGCAAATGTCCAGAGCTGCAAAAATTAAGAGCGGCAAAATTTAAGACGTCGCCGCCTCCTTGTGACTGAAAACATTGAGTAACTTAAATTGCAACCTTAAATATTAAATTGAAGTACACGTGTTTCAGTTACGAAAGTAGCGCTTGTACTTCCTTTTTCAATGATAGACTTGCAGATTTTTCAAAAGATTTTACTAATTCGCAATAAAAATGTCGGATGCCATAAACCAGAGTCCAATCGTTTCACTTATTTGAAATTGCATCGGTCAACTGATGCCAAGATAGAATCAAAATATAGGACAGCGGTTTCCAGTAGATCCCTGTCGTTTCTCGAGTCACAAACTCCAGCTCTGTTTCCAGTTGAAGAAGAGATCGGCTGTTTCACAGGAGAGAGTTATCATAAAGAATACATTAGTGGGTTGACATTATTTATGTTTCGAAACTATTACTTATACAAGGTCAAAATAAAATTTGCTAGTGGAACTCCGCAGATGTCAGCGGTAAATAATTCATGTTTTAAACTGATTATCTATACATCTATAGAAATAAATTAAATTAAAGTTTCTGTTTGGAATATCAAAATAACAGCTTTTTAACACTTATGACGAAAACGATTTTTTTTTCAGTTTTCATCTGTCTGTTTGTTCCTTCTAATCTCCGAAAGGGCTGGACCGATTTTGACGGGACTTTTATTGCCAAATAGCTGATGTTATGAGGTCTAATATAGGCTAATTTTGTCTGAAGTAATATTTTTTTATAATGATTTCACGTGAACGAAGGTCGCGGGCAACAGCTAGTTATAAAAGGTGTAAAAAGACCCTTAACGAAGCCGAAAGGCACTTGTTTTCCCCGTTATTGCGATCATTTTTTTGTTCTAGACCATACCTGGGAACCTTCTAGTTACGGAGATATTGGGGGTCAAAGTTCCAACTTTTTCACAAGTTTTTTTTTAAATCCATGTTTCTGATGTATTTTTTTTACTTTAAACACCTTCAAGACCCCCGTATTATTCAATCCATCCATCAGCACAATGTTTTGAGTCCGTTACATTGAGTTTTACCGTAAAACGTAATTTTTCACCCCAAAAAAAAAAGTCGTTTCCCAGCAATAATTTTTGCGTAAAGTTACTTAGTTTGATGTACAGAATGCTTGGTTGACGGCTTCGTGAAGGGTCTGTTTACACCCCGTATATATGTTAACGGAAAAGTATTTAATCCGTCATTGTATACAATTCTCCAAATAATCCTAAAAATCTATTTTAGGAATTGTACACATTTCCTAGGAAATAAATAGCGATCGGAAATGTATAAATGATTGATGTTATTAAGTTCAGCGGGGATAGCTATGCGAGGGGCGACTACACACAATAGAGAGCGTCTCGTAATCCTATTTTTTTATGTTACCCTAATACACTACATACCACACCAACATAAACAAGGCTCTGTGGCTAGAAAAACTTAGGATGCAAGAGGGAGCGAAGCAAGTTCTGGACTTGGGCCACTTCGACTCCGGACAGGTTAGGTACGAAGGTGATCGCGGGATCTTGATAGCGAGCTAAGACCCCATCATCCCCTTCATGTTATGTTACTTTAAACCCTGCAGACAGAAATAGGAGCCCCGCGTAGCGAGGCTACGTCCACTACGCCTTATTACAAACATTTAGATTTTTATCTTGACGTTGATTTTATTCGTGTTTTATTTATTTTACTCACAAAGAGCATTCGTTTTTTCACATGTCCTAGTATCATCTGGGAATTGTATACTATTTCCTAGAAAATACATACATTTCACAGGAAATGTGTGTATTAAAGAATCTTTGAAACATTATTTTATACATTTCCTAAGTTGTCTCGGAATTGTATACATTTCCGGCAACATACATAAGTTAACCGTAACATTTACAGACGTAATTGCGGCAATAAATCGCATTCTTCAGCCCATTGTTATCCTTTACAATAAAATAACCGTAGAACATAAACGGCAGCGCGTGACCTAGGGAACATTGTTGTGGACGCACCTAATCAGCATTGAAGATAATCTTTTCCTCAGATTGAAGATAATCCTTTTCCTCCGATTAATATCCTCCATCTAACCTCGTTGTTGTTGGTTTGACATATTTATTAGGACAGACGTGATCCTACTTACAAAGACAGCCCAGTCACCACCAGATGTAAATTTTTCATTATCATCCAAAGCAACTAGAAAATCGTCTACTGCTGAGTAATTCTCATTTCAGGGAACGCCATTTCGGGCTCTTCTATTTTTATTCAAATCTTAAAAATGTAATAATGTTCCGTACAAGGCCGTTATTTTGATTTTAAGTATAAGTCCGGCTTTTTAGATGAGCATCCTCTCTGCCACTTCGTGTTAAATTCTCTGTCTAAAGCTCGATATTTAAACGGACCCTTCAGAAAGCCGTCAACCAAGCATTCTGTACATCAAACTAAGTGACTACGCAAAAAATATTGCTAGGAAACGACTTTTTTTGGGCGAAAAATCTCGTTGTACGGCAGGATTCAATGTTATGCCCTCAAAACATTGTGCTGATGGATGCATTGAATAGTGCCGGGGTCTTGGAGGTATTTAAAGTAATGTTATAACATTAAACTTGTATTTAAATAACCCTTCCTTGGCAGTCGGGTAAAAAGCACACAATGACGGGGAGAACAAGTGCCTTTCGGTTTCGTCAAAGGTACAAGGGGACACCCATTATTTTCGTCCGTCGTGTAAATCAAAAATCTTATTTTACTTATGTACCCCCTCTTAGACTGTTCTCTTTAACGAGGACAGTGGTGACTTACCAAAACATTGATATTCCAGGGCTTCGTCCAAATTAAATTCTACACATAAACCTTCCTGAATAAACGATTATGAAAATCCGCATCTTTGTGTAGTTTTGAAGATAGAAGCTAAAGAACGAAGATATAAGCGGTCACAGGCAGACTCGAAAAGCGAGTTTTATACTATGTATATTGACTAGGCCTAGCTTCTATTTGTAAAGTCTCAATTTACTGTATCTAAGCTGTTTTTATTGCACAATAGGGGGGCGTCCATTAATTACGTGTGGCAATTTTGGCGATTTTTCGACCCCCCCTCCTTGGTGAGATTTCGTGCGATTTGGCTTGACCCCCTCACCCCCCCCCCTTATCTCACGTGAGATTGATCAAAATGCGTAGTTTAGTGTAAATGCGGTAATCTGTGCTTGATTGCTTTGAATTTAAAAATAAATAATTGTTTAATTATTTCCATATTTGGCCTAATTTTAGTAGAGAAACATATTTACTTAATTAAACCCAGTTTTCTCGTAATTTTACAGTATCCTGCGGGGAAAAAATTACGTGATATTTGCTAAGACCCCCCTCCCTCGTGAGATTGGGTGAGATTCAGCCCCCCCCCCCTTAAACACCTCACGCCACCGACACCCACTAGTTTATTAGAGGACAGATATACAAAACAGCACTTTATGCACACCTCCAATAAATTTTTAAACGACCAAACTCAATAATTCATCAGCATCGATCGTTTCAAAGTAAGCAGTGAAGTTGTAGCACCGCCAGAGAACAGTTTAAAGTGCGCATTGTGCCGGAGGAAATCTATTACACTGTTACACACAATGAGAGCAATACAAATCCCGGCGACACAAATAGCAATCTGATAAAATGAGGCTAGTCGGGGGACAATGGTGCATGAGAATATAGGGACAGATTTTCAATACAATCTCCAAATTCGGTTTAATTCTTCTTTCCTTCTTTCTTTCCTTCTTTATTGTGTCGTTAGTGCCTTTATCGTATCCTGCGTGTCCTGTTGTTTGTTCACTACAGGAATTGATGGACTCTACTAAAAGCGCCAATCTCGTAGCTCAGTTCTGGGCCGAAACAATTTAGTTTTTATTTAAAAAAATAAACGTTGCCCCACCCTAGGAATTTCTCCTGTATCATGAGAGCGTTTACAAACATTTAAACTCACATACACGAAGAGCCAGACCCGGAACAACTACCTTTAGGCTCTACAAATATTTGTTCCGTGCGGGAATCGAACCCACGACACGAAGTGCAGCAGTCAATCGCACATCCCACGCCAACCGTGATTGCCATCGACACGCTAAGAGGAAAGAGTGCGTAACCTGGTGTCAGTTTTATGCTGCCCATGGGCCTCTGACTTGCCTTTACTTTAATTTTTAGTAGTAATTGGTTAATAAAATAGTAGTGATACCGTTTTTCATTATATTATATTTCGTAAGTTAAGTAAATCCTTAAATGTAAGGAGGTTACTTTTAAATTTGTTATCTAGAGTAACTCGTTAAATTTCTCTATTTTTTTCTTTCTTATGTTATTTCTTACTTTTGTGAATGCTGGTTAACCTATAATTGGCGACTGTGTAAGTCTAAGACTAAAACCTATGTATAATTCTGATATGTTGTACACACAAGCTGTTGGTGAACCTATATTAATAAATAAATAAAACTATTGAAAACTTCCGGCTGGAATATTAATACTTTGCCCGACCTGCGAATCGAACCCAGGACCTCATGCTCAGCAGTTACGGCTGTTACGATTTTATTTTACGTGGTTTCTTGGTGTACATACGTTGCGAGATCTCTCCCTTCGCGCATTGATTGTTTCTGATTTCCTCATGTCATCGTATTATCCCGGAAACGGGAACGTCGCTAATGAAGCTTGTGGTGAAGGAAGGGGCGCATTCTTCTTTGGTGTTTCCTAATTTCATGTTACTTAGGGTTGCCAAAATTTTTTTTTCTCCTCGTCTCAGAAGGTAGAAAAGGTCGGTCCGCTGATTAATGTTCTTTAAATTTTGCAACATATTTGCTAGAGATTTTGCACTTGCTTTGAAACATCTGTTTGTCATAATTTCCTAAATAATGTTAAACTGCTCCCGTTTCATATTTAGGAACCCATGGTCTCCTGACGCAGCTCTTAACGCATCAACAGTGCAATAATTTACAAGCACACTTCAGTGGTTTACGAGAATAGCTGATATCGTTTACGTGTTGAAGAGATTAGTCAATCAATTAGGGTAGTAGCGGAACTTGTTGTGTGTGAGTACTACTAGTGAGCCTAGCTAGGCAAAGTGACATTATTTCAACAGTACCTAATGCTGTCAAAAATGTCATAAATGGGTTGAGGAGCTCGGAGCTAAATAATAACAGCCGCTCGAGTCGATAGGTAGTTAAGCCGCCCTTGTCTAGGTTGGTCTGTAGATGGGGGACCAACTATTACATACTGAGGTTTCTCCGTGCCTCGGAAAGCACGTTAAGTCCGGCTGACATTTGCAGATAGTTGACAGTCGTTACAGGTAGTCAGTGGCCCGAAAGTCTGACAACCAGTCTTACCAAGGGGTATCGTTTTTAGGCAATTCTAAATAGTTAGTGGAGGTCAGATAGGCAGTCGCTCCATTTAAAATTCTGGTATTCAGCAGATTCAGCTGCTTCCGGTTAGACTGGAAACCGACCCAAACTAGTTGGGATAAGGCTAGGCAGATGACGATGAATGATGACATAAGCTATTGAAAGCTTTATCAAACCTATTGAAGCGCCTTGTAGAAATGCCAATGGGTTTGAAAATGATTGCGACTTGTCGAGGCCCTCCAGCGTCTATTTGGAATCTCCTTTAATACCTACAGTCCCACACTGATCTATAAATTTTGAGGCATAAATGTAAATACATTTTTAAATATATATGCATTTCCCGATAAATCTCGGTAAAAACATCGGTTTCCAAGCCCTCATGGTCACTGCACAATTGCACATATTGATGTATCGCACAGTTCAGAGAATATTAATTAAATTTATTAATACGTAATACACGGTATGAAATAATACGTTCGTTGTAATTGATTTTATATTCAATAGCGTAGGTAGGTAGTGTAGGTACTCCTTAAATATGGCATGTATAAGTAAATACGTATATTGTACTATGTGATCAGTTCAATCAGAATTTGGGTTTGCTTCAAACGATTTTCTTGGGTATAATAGTTTTTTTTTTTTTTGTTGCTGAGGAGTTTGTCGAGGAGCTCGTGGCTAAATAATAACAGCCGCTCGGGTCGATCTTTAGGTTAAGCCGTGCTTGCCTAGGTTGGTCTGTGGATGGGTGACCACCCATGACGAGTTTCCTCCGTGCCTCGGAAAGCACGTTAAGCCGTTGGTCCCGGCTGTCATTTGTAGATCTTTGACAGTCGTTAGGTAGTCAGCGGCCCAAAAAATCTGACAACCAGTCCCACCAATGGGTATCCTATTACCCAGTACGAACTGGGTTGTGGAGGTCAGATAGGCAGTCGCTCCATGTAAAATACTGGTATTCAGCTCTATCCTGTTAGACTGGAAGCCGACCCCAATATAGTTGGGAAAAGGCTAGGCAGATGTTGCTGAGGAGCTTGTTCCACCACTTCTTTCCAGCTAAAACACTAGGAAGCGACGAAGGGTGAGCGTTTCCGACTGTCTCTTGAAATGTTTACAAGCTTTTATTTAACTTGCAATGGTTGTGGGTATATGTTTGTTTAGGTCAAATAAATCTTGTAACTGAATTTTGGGATAATAATCTCCAACCTGTTGAGATGAAATTTTGCATACATGTTTAGTTTGTATGTCAATGCGTTCTTAGCTAAGTGACGTCATTCCAAATCCTATGATGGCGGACTAGTTATTTTTTATGCGCCCCCGTGGTATGGGTATCTTTTAAATTAAAATACCCATAATTATCGTCTTTAAAATACCAATACTCATATTCTTCTCAGCGGTTTTGCTGAGAAGAATACGTAAGAAACCAGCGAAAACTAAAAAAAAATACTTTTAAAACAAGCTTTTTTAAATGCTCTAAAAAAAGCAAATAAACGTAAACTACAAATTGTATAATGTTATGTAATAAATTGATGAAATTAATTTCATTTTTAAGTTTATTTTCTTCTTTTTAGAACATTTAAAAAAAAGCTTATTATAAAAAATGGTTTTTCACTATTCATGTTTTAGTTTTCGCTGGTTTCATATTCTTAAATATGATCACACCATTTTGAAACACGCTGTAGATGGAAAAGGCATACTGCGCTGTGCCGAATCCAAACAAATTGGCATATTATACCAATTTGTATGAGATAATGTGTGTGTGTCAATGTGCATGAGGTAATGATATTCGAAATTGTTAGCCAGCGCGCTATCGTAGCCAGTAAAGACCTCATCATGATCTAGTTAGCAGCTATTTAACTATCAAGCTTAGTTAACCCAGAGGGCAGAGCAGGCAAACAGACTAATTAATCAGTAATCAGTATCCAAGACTTATCTCGTCACGGCATCTAGAATTACATATTCAGACACGTGAATCTTAGACCGATACTGGGAACTGTATGTCTCCGTAAACGTTTGTGTTATTAGATTTAAGATCTGATTATTAGATTGAAATTTCAAGGTCCTATGAAGACACGGTTAAAAACAATATAATCTTTATCACATACAACCTCATTATGGTTAAACGAAAAAATATACATGTCGGATATGTCAGGATTTATTCCATTAGGCTCGTACATCATGTGGGCAGACGATGGGTTTCGTGCTATGAAAACACACTGGGTGCGATACACTGTTTCTAGCAAAACTAACGAATAACTTGAGATTACACCTTAACACAATAACACGGAGCTCAATGAATCGGCTACAGTTCCAAGGCGTCTCAACTCCCCCGCGATCAGACATTGAATGTCGCCCTCGCTTTGTGCTGAACATCAGGGCACTGTAGAAACACTCTGTGCTGTGGGTATACTGATAAATAGGTCGTGTGATGTCACCAAGCACTTCACACAGGCCCGCTTTCCAATTCATTTTATGCCCGTACCAATGACCGGATCCGACATATATACAGGGTGTAAACAGACCCTTCACGAAGCCGTTAACCAGGCATTCTGTACATCAAACTAAGTAACTTTACGCAAAAAAATTTGCTGGGAAACGACTTTTTTTTTTGGGGTCTAAAATCACGTTTGACGGTAGAACTCAATATAAGGCACTCAGAACATTTTGCTGATGGATGGATTGAATAGTACGAGGGTCGTGGAGGTGTTTAAAGTAAAAATATTACATTAAAAACATGTACTTAAAAAAAACTTGTGAAAAAGTTGGAACTTTGACCCCCAATATCTCCGTAACTAGAAGGTTCCCAGGTATGGTCTAGAACAAAAAAATTATCGCATTGATGGGGAGAGCAAATGCCTTTCGGCTTCGTTAAGGGTCTTTTTACACCCTTTATATCTATTATTAGAACACAGTTAAATATTCTTCTTCTTCATCATCATCATCATCATCATCATCTGTTCATGATTTCGCGCCCATTAAAAAGACAATTTTATACTTCTAATATCTATCAATTTTGAAGCAAACAAAGCGCATTTCGAAACCTGAAGACGTACGTAAACCTCATTAGCTAACCCAACATGCTGTAAACAGACCGCAAATCAACGTTCATACATATTGGATTGGAAGCACTCTGTATGCCTAAAGGCAGTAGTAACCAACGTATTAGTATGTATGAAAATGTAGCAATATCGCAGTCAAAGTATATCGGCACGAAACCTTTCAGATTCAACCTATCGCGTTCCTATTCCAAGAAGCTTTGCAAGAAGGCACGTTTACATTCCAGCAGTGATGTCTATAATATGTTAAGTGCTGAAATATCGTTACTAGCTCAATGCCATATCTCTAAGCTAGTTTAGTTAAGTTGGCTTGGTACCTATGTGTTAAGGAGTATCATCAATGGTTGTACAGACTGTCGCACGTCTGTGGCCTAGCGAAGTACTGTGGTATGATAGAATAGGAGGCTAGGTTATACTGGTTTTCCTACCACTGGCGTACGGCCTACTGTACTTTAAGTTTTATCGAAGCCGCACTCTAAGTTTTCGGCTCTAGATATAAAAATTATAAACTTTAGGGCAACTTCGAGAAAACCAGACCAAAAAAAAACTTTAGCAGTGAAAAAACCTGGCCACTATGATTTCGTGAGGAAACTCACGAGAGCCCACTTCTATTTGACAACCTGAATGAAACAGTATCACACTTACTGTACCAACCTTCAAAAACGCAAACAAAACTTAACGCAACACAACATAACCATTGCTACTAACTACAGTCGTTATGAAACACTGAAACTCCTGAAACAGCACAACAGCTAGACTACAGTATACATTGACTTATAATACCCAACTCGAATGCACCAAGAAAGTCTTATGGAAGTTTTGTTATGACTTGAACACTGGCTCAGAATTTATAATTGTTACTGTCTTTAGTTCCTGGACGAAGTTTGAGGACTGGCTTTAATAATTCAAGAGTTAAATGGACATAGTTGTAGTTCAGAATTATAGTGGTATTTGTATGGGTTGCAAAGTTTCATGGGTCTTCACTGCAGCAGAAAATGCGTATTCCCAAAGGCGTATGTGTACTCTCGCACGGCGAAAAATTCACACTAGTGAAAAGTTGGAAAGAAGAATCATGGTCGTGGTAAAATCACAAAAACTATCAGGCTATATCCTGCGTGATTCTGGTCTCTTCGTAGTTACTGAGACCTGATCGATCCTGATTCTGATCTTCCAGTCATCTATGACAATTTATCATTACCTATTCTTGTTATTTTAAACTCGCAGATTAATCTGAGACTGTTCGCAATACAGAAGTGGTTAGAAGGACCGTGTAGACAGGGTAGACGCCCCACACATGTGGGCAAACGCTCATATGCTACGAAATTTGCTTCTCCGGCCAACAATCGCTCAAACTGTGACTGCGTACGAAGCTCCACATAAAAAAAAGAATTATGCCATGCCGAAAGAAGCCAGGTGTGTAGAGTAGCACAAGAACGGATTTCTTTTCCCCGGTATGTCTAAAAACCTTATTTCTTTTCTTTTGTCTATTCCGGGTTTCGCACCATTATTTCACGCACCATGGTGCGAGTTTTCTACCGTGCGAATGTACACCTACACATTCTCAGCACTTCTAAAGGATGCCTTATTCCATTTCTTCTATAAGAAACTGCTACGATTGAGAAAAAAAACTTCAGTAAACCTATTTCAAAACATTTTTTCTGCAAAGGACTCTTTGATGTAACCGTCCAACTTTTACAAACGAACTCTTAGAAATGCCAACCATATAACTTTCAAAAGGTTTACAGCTCAGCATTTTCCGAGCTTCAAACTCATCTATCATATTTAATATTATAGAGAGAAAAGTTTTCTATAAAATCTCAGGGATTCTGGGTGCATTTATGTCAATCATGGTTAAGGGAAATCTAGTTACTTTATACCATAATGTTGGTCCATCATCATTATTGTGTGCCTTGTTTGTCTTCTAGCGGCTTTCTTTAGGGTGCGTTTAGAAGGCAGAGAACCAGTCTTAATGCATAAAGCAAGGTATCATGATACAATGATGGCATCAAAGTCATCTTTGCGACACCAAGCAAACTTTGGAAATGAGCCAGTGTAGTTAATTCTTTACCGAGAATAAACAGCAGTGTTCCTCCCCATATTCAGGCACAATCTTGACACAAATTAATTAATCACTTTTAATAAAGCCAAGAGAAGAGTTCATTACGCACTCCAGCTGTGCTTCCATGATATTATTCATTCCGCAGAATACCGTCACAGGTGTCCCTATATCGCACGTAATTATTTCCCAGCAAATTGGAGCCCTTGTGCTTTCCTTTGAAATGACAATGGAGCGAAAAAATCGCTGTTCTTACGCCAATTCGAAGCCGTGGAAAACGGATCCGAGATTTCAACTTGATACCCAATTAATTGCTCCGCAGATCGAGTTGAAATTGAAATGTCTTTTAATGAAAAATCGAGTGAAGGAACCCAAGATTAAGCAATTAATTTTACTCCAATAGCTCCTCAATATTTAGATAGGTATCTTCGCTTTTCGTGCGCTGAGTTTTGTAACTTTTGTAAAAAAAAAATACCAGTAGCCAAATAGCCATCTTCTCCACAAAACTTTTCAAAAGAAATCCTACATAACATAAATCATCACCAGCGTTAAGAATATTCCTCCTTAAACCCCATACATGGCTACTCCACAGTACTGAAGACGCGTACGCCGCATGAAGGCCACGTAATGACTGTCATTACGCATCAGCCAATACAAGCTGAACTCCCACCTTGCACCGCACATCCCCCTCCACGTTCAACTCATTTCGCAATACAGGAGAGGGGCAGGTCAACAGTCATTGGTGGTTTAACCGTAGTGACGTAACGACGTGTCGTTGGCCATTTTTCTCATAAATTCGTGTCGGCTATAATGGGCGCCGGTGCTTGTTCATGACACTTATTGTTGAACTAGGGCTATGCGATTACAATTGCTAATTGGGCTGGGGAAACCCTTTTCCAACTACATATTATGTGGTTCTCACTTGTTTAGTTTGAGTGATTGTCGTAAAATTGGTATGGACTAGTAGGTATGGCAGCAAAATCCAGTAATTACCAAACCGTTTGCCAAAATCGACTAGCGTACTGGTTACGGCACTTTTAACGTGCTTTACTTGCGTTTGACTTTCCACTGGACGTGGCTCTGTGTCAGCAGGCAGACACGTGTTCATCGAGTGAATTGTTTTTAAGCTGGTCATTGAACCTTCATAACCATTACCGAAAATCAAATTAAAAAACCTCGTAACCCTTTCTAAATTAACTGCTCCCCGGCCATTTCGTCACATTACCATAAAACGTTCATAAACTCCCTAATTCCCTCGCTTCTATCAAATGCTCTAGCCGAATTTTCCAACGTATTCGAACTAGTTTGTTTACTATGTTAATTGGATGTCTAGCCTACCCCACAGATCAATAGAGCGACATTTAACAGACACAAACAGGGCAAATATTTGGGTAGTGTAAACGCTCACTTTTCGTACATACTTGGGACTAGGGGACCGCAGGTATTGGATAGGGACGTAGCTTGGAATTCTGGTTACAAGACAAACAGCCTACGCTCAGGTATCATTGATATACAAAGTATAGATTTCTACCCGACTACAGTACAGCAGAAGCGTTGTAAATCGGACAGTCTACTAAATTGAAGCCGATTTCAGTCAATGAAGTGTCTCGATCCAGAAAGTTTCTTAGATCTGATTAGGTCACAGGAAATTTAATATAGCCTTCGCTAGATGTCTTCGTATAGATTGTAGAACATTCTATCAAGTTCATTTTTGCAGCGGGTTTTCATATTACAGCTGCGAATATTTTCTAGATGATTTTCTTTTGTGTTGCCAATTTGCCACTTTGCCTTTCAACACCTTCACCCGACCGCTAATAGGATTACAACCTCATTAAAGGTTTCGCGAGGTGGACGATCCCTGTTCAAGCGGATTGTGGTTGCAAAAACCTTTCACTCTTTATTCAAATTCACAGTATTGTTGGGGCGGTCTTCAAGTGTATATGGAATCTTATTTTAGTCTCATTATCTTGGACCCTTTTTTAGTTCGTATAACCTGTAGCCCAGTCGTCGTTTTCCTATCCTTATCGAACGTTACTCGGTTATTCTTCCATTCTCCCGTGTCATTCGTCACGCTATCATTTACGCCTTTTACCTTCATATCATTGCTCACACAATCCGTTCATTCTTTGGTCTTCCTCTCCCTCTCCAACCATCAACATTTATATTCGTCAGTCTTTTAGTGAAATGTATTTCAGCCCTCTTTCTATCAAGGTCAGTAAAAACATTGTTTTATATTTAAAGTTAGTCGCGTCCTCATCTCAATTTCATATCACTACGTCGATCATCGATCTGCTCGACTCATTGATATGCTTTCATTGTTTCCTCATTAAGGATTCTGGTCGTACATGTCCACCGCCCTATTGTATAACAGTACTGCTGAGAGAGACGCAAGAAGCTGTATATTGATTAATGATCCAATTCACTTGTAGTAAATACAGTCAATAGTATAAGACAAAGGAAGCTATAATAAATTAATAAATTGACAATCACAATCAGTAGCATGACACAAGAAATATTTCCGATTGGAATTATTGTTTTCAGCGACGTAAGTTTGTGTAGTTTTATTATCAACTTTATATGTTGTGTGGAACAAAGAGATCTAGAGATAAAGTATAGAGAGGCCGTCAGCTGAAATGTTATAGATAAAAAGTTGATCCTATGTTTTTAGTAAGGTCATACAGCAAAATGTCATCATTGCCAAATTGGACACGTTAGTTACACTTGTACCGACAACAACCTTTTGACTCGTGCTTTGTTTATGACAATTTTGTTCGCATTGTCCCGTTAATCGTAGCTTCGTCAGTTCATTTAAATGTGTTTAATATGAAATGAGTCATATCGCAACGTCAATGTTCTTATAATCAGAATGAATTCGGGTAGTAAAGCTTTTGAACTCAAGAACAAACGAAAGTAGACGGAAGTCGTCAAAAAACGGCGTAAAGTATAGTTAATTACACGTCTTGCCAACCCTACGTCGGTGACGTGCATATCAGCCAGTTACATTATATCACGTGTATATTTTATTGTTGATAAACACGCGACGTGCGTTTAGCCACATTTTGACGGACATGTACACTCCGCGACGCGACAGACGGCTTGGCTGGGGTTGCCCCGATTTTATTGTTTTTATGCCAGGGAAACGTGTTGAGATTAGCCGCACGCGATTTGCTATTGTTGAAAAATGTTATTAGGTCGAATGACTCAAATGGGTCCAGAAAACAAACAATTAATTGTGACATTATTTGATTGCTTGCTTTTTATTACGGCCGTTCGTTGTGGATTTATGTTAGTTGTTCAGTTAATGGGTTCTGAAATCGATTAAAAGCCACAGGTTATGCTTTATTTGATACTAGCGACCCGTCCCGGCTTTGCACGGGTGGACATTTATTTTTTAAACATTTTGGGATTAAATATAGCCTATGTTACTCAGGGATAATGTAGCTTTCTAATGGTGAAATTTTTTTTGAAATCGGCACAGTAGTTTTTGAGTTTATTCATTACAAACATACACACACACACACAAAAATACAAATCTTTCCTCTTTATAATATTAGTAAGATTTACTTATTTTAACAGTAACCACAAAAACGGTAAAAGACTGACTGTGCCCAAGCCCTTCATCTCACTAGGACAGCAGTGGCGGAGCAACCAGTCGCGCAGTAGGTACCACTTTGTGTCCACTTGGTTGCGCAACTATCCATACAATTTGATTGGTAGCACGACGTGATTGCGCTGGTGTTTTAGTGACATATAGCTCTTTTAGGCATTCTCTACCAGTCAAGCAGGCGACCAAATGTGGCCGATATTCGGTTGAATCAAAAAACCTTATTTGATTAGTAGTATTCCGTCTTTACCAGACTTCACAACGCAACATACTTGGCCATGTATTGCGGGTAGATTACATTCATGCCTTTTTTCGGTCCTTAGGAAGCCATTTGAATACTTTTGCCTTTGTCCCCGTCATTCCGCCTTCATGAATATGCATGAGGTCGTAATCCATGGCTACTTTTTCCACAGTATGTGCGTAAGAAAGTGGTGCTGTTCCACGATAAATGAGACACATGATATCGTGTCCTGCGTGCCTTGAAGACTTCCCACTACAGAAATTGATGGAAGTTCTTGGCTGACTCAATACAGGTTTCCAGCGACACGCTGACAAGCACTAAAAAGGGTGTAAATGCACCCTTAACGAAGCCGAAAGGCACTTGTTCGCCCCGCTATTGCGATATTTTTTTTGTTCTTTACCATACATGGGAACCTTCTTGTTACGGAGTTATTGGGGGTCAAAGTTCCAACTTTTTCACAAGTTTTTTTTTAAATACAAAATTTTAAGGTTATAACTTTACTTAAAATACCCCCATGACTCGTTTACTATTAAATGCATCCATAAGCACAATGTTTTGAATGTGTTACCGTAAAAGGTTCTTTACACCCCAAAAAAAAAAGGCGTTTCCCAGCAATAATTTTTGTGTAAGATTAGTTTGTTGTACAGAACGCTTGGTTAATGGCTTCGTGAAGGGTCTGTTAACACCCTGTATAAGAATTGGATCTACATATAAGTATAAGAATTGGATCCATATATAATAAATATAGCTTTAAAGATAAAATAGTATTCAATATCTTTGTAGGTCTGAAACTTTTAACGGCTACACTTAGGACTAAGTGAGACTCTAACAGTCGTAGGTGTAAAGGTCGCGAGAAAGTTACTATCGCTTGGCAGTTACGGCTATATTGTCAAGTTATTGAGTTCTTTATACGGGGTGTAAACAGACCCTTCACCAAGCCGTCAACCAAGCATCCTGTACATCAAACTAAGTAACTTTACGCAAAAATTTTTGCTGGGAAACGAAATTTTTTTTTGGGGTCAAAAATCACATTTTACGGTAAAACTCAATATAATGCGCTCAAAACTTATTGCTGATGGATGCTTTGAATAGTAAACGGACCATGGAGGTAATTGGAGTAAAGTTAGAACCATAAAAAGTAGTATTTAAAAAAAAACCTGTGAAAAAATTGGAACTTTGACCCCCAATATCTCCGTAACTAGAAGGTTCCCAGGTATGGTCCAGAACAAAAAAATGATCACAATGACGAGGAGAACAAGTGCCTTTCGGCTTCGTTAAGGGTCTTTTTACACCCTTTATACCTGGATCGAGTACCGTAGAAATAGCTTAAAGAGCTATCATGGTAGCAAGCATGGCTCGTTCCATCCTAGACCTCACGCATTGCGTCAATCAGGCGAGATCGACCACAAAAGCACGCCCATTAGTCAGTAAAAAGGTGACAATGATAGTCAGGATGTTTTGGTCAAAGCGGTCTGATGCCGCTCAAGGTGTGAGCATAATTACTAAATCAGTACCGGTATATGTCAATTAAATCCCTTTGATTTGCGTGCCCACAGCTCACAATGCAATCAGTTATGCACTAGCTGGTAATTACGGTATTGTTATGGAGCGTGTTTTCGAACGAATTCATTCACCTCTTTCATTTGTTTAATACGAACTGGTTGTGGGCTCATTAACAAGCGTATCACCATTTTATTAGGGTACCGTAGTCAGAACTCTTATAGTTTCGCCATGTCCGTACGTCTGTCTGTCTCAGCTTAGCTCAAAGACTCTTAGTACTAGAAAGCTGTAATTTGGCAGGAATATACAAATTAGTTACGCCGACAAAGTGGTAAAATAAAATTTCGGAAAGTATTTTTTTTAGGGTAGGTATCTCCTGTACACGTAAAGTGTGGTTTTTTTTTCTCGCGTACCCCAGAGTGTGAAATGTCTTTGGATAGGTCTTTAAAAATATTGGGAGTTTGTTCAAGATTAAATCGTGCACAGAGCAACTCTGAAGGAATGTATGGAAGAACTTTAAAATAAAGTGACGAACGTATTTTTACTTTGACCGGACCCATTCTAAAGCTAATGCATTTTTCGCCAGAAAAATAAGAATCCAAAGACATGGTTTCATATTGACGACATTGGACGGAATTTGCGGCGTAAAATAACGTAACTTACAAAATTCCTCGTCACCGAGTTCTGAAACACGTTCTGAACATTTATCACGACGTAAACAGGGTTAAGTCATAGTGCTTTTAAAGTAGGACAGCTTATATCTGAATGCAGGCGCCATATTTTTACTTCAGAGGAACAAATAAGTCCTTAAGAAGAGGAAACGCCGTTGTTAGGGTTCCGTAGTCAACAAGGAACTCTTATGGTTTCGCCATGTCCGTGTGGCTGTCTGTCCGCAGCTTAGCTCAAAGACTATTAGTACTACAAAGCTGTAAGTTGGCATGAATATACAGATTAGTTAGTCGCCGACAAAGTCGTAAAATATATCTCGAAATGTATTTTTTTAGGGTATCCCTCCTGTACACGTAAAGTGGGTTTTTTTTTTCTCGTGTACCCCACATAGTGTGAAATGTCGTTGAATAGGTCTTTAAAAATATTGCGAGTTTGTTCAATTAATTTTTCGACTAAGGGACTCGTTTGTGAAATATTAAGCTTTAAAGTCCTAATTTTTGTTAGACTCAAAGTGTCCCCCCCTCTACCAGCTGCGGTTGTATTTGAGTGTGTGAAAAAAATTCACGGTGGTAGTATACAGACTGGAATTTTTCAACCTGATCTGGAGGGAAAGTACACTAAATACTGGAGATAAAAAGAAACTAATCTGCCAAAAGGGTTGCCAACTTGGGCGATTTTAATTCCCTAGTTTTTTTATTTAAATAAAAAAAGAAGGTTACGTAACGCGTTCTTGGATCCCCCCCTGAACCCCTGTAATGCATAGTAACGTTTTATTTTTTTGTCTTTATTTATTTGTCAGAATAATGTTACAATTGGTCATAAAATTATCGCAATGTCCAAATTAGTTTACCGTTTTCGGCGTTCAAATATTTAAACATTATTTATCAATTATTCGATTAATACATGGCATATGTTCATAAATTAAATTTAAATTAAATTCAGCGAATCAGTTTTGTTAGTCCGCATTTTTTGATGGGTAACTACGGAACCCTACATTGTGCGTGGCCTGACATGCACTTGGCCGGTTTTATTTCTTCATAATATGTGGAATGGTAAACAACACACCGTGTTTGTATCACGTTCTCACGAACTAGTCCTTTGTGCGGAAAATCGTGGGCTGCATTCCGTTTAAATGCCAAATATAATTTGTTACCAGTCGAACGGTTGCAAGCCGGAGCCGTGCGTCCTTGGTGCTTATTTGTTGGGACTCGGCGAAAATGTAGTACTTCCATTCTACATTTATTTCAAGTAGACCATAACAGGCACTTTTGAATGTCAGAAAAACAAAGAAGGCGAAGCTACAGTCCCAGACACAAGGCATAATAACTTGTGAAAGTACTGTAGTTGCCCGTTCCAAATTCCAATCTCTATGGAGAAAAATGGGCAAGAAACTCCATGGACACTCTTTTCAATCAAAACATTTTTACAAGATCTTAGTTACATCATTCATGTTGAGATAATACATATATGTGAGAACGATGTAGAAAGACGCGCACATTAAGAGCGTCCAGAGTAAAAGATCAGATCAAAAATTTAAAAACAATGTAGTTAAAATAAACCGTGACAGCTAAGAGATGACCAGTCCCAACTGACAAAAAGGTACCAGACGATCATACTGGACTCTTTAGCAACGGTGGCCCTGTGGTAACGATCTCGACCGACGAGTTGGAGATCGTGGCTTCGAACCCAGGCAGGCGCCATACTCTTTGTAATTTATTACATCACCACTGCTCTCAAAAGGAATGGAATTATCGCGAGGAAACCGGCTTGTCCTAGAATGAAATAGTCGAAGACAAGTGCGCTGGGCCTGTGTGGTGGAGACAATCCACTATCTTTCACGAAGAGGAGGCCTGTGTCCCAGCTGTTGGAATTTTAAAGGCTAATTATGGGCCTCCTTAGTTAACACCTTATCACCATTTCCTGACAAATCTATGAGAGTTTACAAAAACAGGAATTTACGACTTCAGTCACTACAAAAATCCCACCGATGTCATCTGAAAAATCTAATTTACCGTCCTCTATTATAAGACGGACAGTGGTCATTGAAGATTACCCAGGCAGAAGCTATGCAGTGACGCTATGCATCCAATAAACGACGCACGGGTGCCTTGTGCACGTGGACTCGTTCTTCGCTCTGAATTAAAATGTACGATATTTAATCTGCAGCAGCTCATTCACACGCTGCTCACTGAGGCGTGGTTTCATGTCATTACTTACTGGCGTGCGTGTAGTTTTGTGCACGTTTACACGTGCTGGATTTAGCGGCTTGTCATCTTTGCCCTAGTTTTCAATTCAAACTTCTTACTGCGTGCTTTAAAGTCTCGCCATATTTGCGCTAGTTTCGAATTCAAAGATCTTTATTAAAATGTATGTTAGGTGAGTGACTTCCACTATATAAATGCACACGATACGTCAAACTCTAACTTATAGAATGAGAGCATTTTGTTCTGCAACACGATTTGTCGCATGTATGTCCGTATAATAATTGTACATACGACGGCCAATCAAGCTATACAAAACTAGTTTATGCAGATGTCTCATTGTATAGGAATTCTATACAAAGCGAGGCCAAGTTATATTGAAAAAGTACAGCTTCATGTGCCGCCGTGTCGCCTCCTAATTTCTCGAAATAATCAGTGTCCAATCTTTCATAGTTTACCTCACCATATTCATCTGCGCTGCTACATCATCCAATTTTGTCCAGCAATCATCACTTTATCCAATTTCAATATAAAAACCCACAACTTACCTAAATTATTTAGTTGTAATTTGTTTATGTCCTTGATACAAAACTGTCAAGCGTAACTGAAACACGTTTGCTCCATTACGTTGGACACGGCGGTGCACAGATAGGTACTCGTGTTCCGAGCAAGCATTCATCATGTTGACGGCAGCACTTACTTCACGTCGACTACCTAGAGGTCTGGAGGAAGTTGCCTACATTACCTTCCAGGTATCATTAAACTGTCGCGTTCAGTTCTTGTAAGTATGTAGCTAGCTGGTAGTCACCCTCTTTCTAGTCATATCATCTGGTATATCAGTGCGATAACGACAAATAGAGAATTGTAAGAGTCATGCTGGGCCGACCTCAAATAAATTGGGATAAGGGCAGAACGGTGGTGATGATGATACTGGTTATGCACAAAATGCTACCTTTTTGGTTGTACGTGTGTGTAGATTTCTATAGGTGTAGGGGTCTAGGGGGGGGGGGGCGTCCAGTACTAACTGGGTTGTGGAGGTCTGATAGGTAGTCGCTCCATGTAAAATACTGGTATTCAGCTGCATGCGGTTAAGACTGGAAGCCGACCCCAATATAGTTGGGAAAAGGCTAGGCAGATGATGAGGGGTATAGGGCGCGGGTAGGTAGCCGTTCTGCTTCTACCTTTTACTTTTTGTTTGCCCCTCTATCACAAATAGTTCGTAACCAAAATGCGCTCGTGTTTAAATATATGTATATAATAAAACTATTCGCGGAAAATTATGCGCTTTAATTAAATGATAAATTCTTATTATAACTTTACTTATGATTAATCCGAACAATGGGAATCTCCATTTGCACATTGATTGTGCTATAAATACTTCAGATTTATTAGCATGAAATTATAAATTGCAACGGGTTTTGATTTTAAGAACTAGTACACTCGCGGTCAAATAATAAGGGTCAATGACGAAAATCCCTGTAATTTGCAAATTAATAATGTTACATACATGAAACTAACTTTATACAGGGTGTAAACGGACCCTTCACGAAGCCGTTAACCAAGCATTATGTACATCAAACTAAGTAACTTCACACACAAATTATTGCTGGGAAACGACTTTTTATTTTTGGGGTGAAAAATCACGTTTTGCATTAGGAGGTAGGACTCAATGTAACGCATTCAAAACATGGATGGATTGAATAGTACGGGGGTCGTGGAGGTGTGTAAAGTAAACTTCTTACATTAAAAAAATTTATTTAAAAAAAAACTTGTGGAAAAGTTGGAACTTTGACCCCAATATCTCCGTAACTAGAAGGTTCCCAGGTATGGTCGGGGGTAAAGACGGGGAGAACAAGTGCCTTTCGGCTTCGTTAAGGGTCTTTTTACACCCTTTATTACAGGGAATTTTAACATCGTATGAAATAAAACCTTAAATAATCTACAACGTAATTAAGTTCGAAAATAATTTTGGTAACACGCCGTAAAAATCCCCTGTCAAACCTTTCCATAGTTCGCTTTTTCGTTGTTGTTACATGTGATCATTCCATTATGAAACAGTGAGATAATACCTTAACTGTCACGCTTCGCCGAACAGGCAGTTTAGTTTGTTGTTGACAAGATACATTGTACATATTTGTCCACCATCTTTTATTTTCATCAAGCATTCATTGTTCTTATTTGTACCATCTTTTTCTATGTGATGTTATTTGAAAATATTTACAATGTCGGATATTGAGCCTGTCCATCAAAAACACTGTTTTTATATGGCTACGGCGCGGCGCGGGGCACTTGACGTTCAACCAATCAGCGTGCGAGATGCGTTTCCTCGCATGCCATATCACAATTTGACGGTTTCACATCGATATTTGTAAGCAATGTGTTACGGTTCACAATGTTTCGACAGTTTACAATCTCGCGAGATAGATTATAATCTAACGGTATTTACCATTTTACGGTGACAGATATAATAAATAAATAAAATAAAAATAAATTCCATATATTTCTTTTTCATTTCTGTTGGCATGTTACTTTTCATTACTTCTCTGTAACTCCAAAACTTATTCCAAGTAATTCTTGTTCTGCGCTCCACCTCTAGTTCGTTGCTATTGCTGTCCAGTGTTATCTGCTTTCCCAAGTAGATATACTGTTCAACGTACCGTAATGGTTTATGTTCTAGTGAGATGGTTCTTTTATAACTGTTTGACATGGTGTTTGTTTTTGCCAAGTTTATTTCTAATCCGACTTGTCTGCTAGCTTCGTGTAATGACTGTATCATGTGCTCTAAGTTGCCACCGGATTCAGATAGCAGTACCAAGTCATCTGCGAACCTTAAATGACTCAGGTATTCTCCTTTGATATACAAGCCGTACTTTTTCCAGTCTAATTGAACGGTGACAGATATATATTTGTTTTATTCTGCCTGGCAGACCTTTCCGGATTGGTGGATATCAGCGTAACGAAACTTGAATAGAGCCATTAAAGTGGGAATAATTAGCAGAATGTATACGCTTAAATTATTTCGCAATAATGAGCCTAGAATAACTCACTTTGAATTGCAAACCGGTAAAACAATATTTATTCTTTTCTGAGGAGCGTATATTTGAATAAAAATAACAGACATTACTTATCTCTGGGATCTTTTGTTTGTTTTGATCTACTCAAAGTTTCTGTTATAGCATAAAGAAGAAGAAAACAATATTGTTTATTCTTGCGTCAAATATCGACGCAATAAAACAAGGTTTAAGGGTCCTTACGTCTTGCGTTTCGAGAAACACAAGTACCTCTTGTGTTCTTGTATGCCCATCGCATCTTTTTAAGTATTAAGAAAATCTCTGAAACTCTTTACTTAGTAAGTATAATACTGTCTGTTTAGTGTACACTCCCAATTGTAGTTGATACTATGATTCTTATATCATGAGTCCTAATATTTTTAACCTTTCTTGTCTTCAGCGGAGCCGCCACCGCTGGTGAACGTGACAGTCCACGCGTCCACCATCCTGGCGCTGATCCTGTGGAACGTGGCCGGCGATGGCGGCCATCCCATCATAGACTTCACCGCGCAGTACCGCTCGGCGGCGCCCGTGAACGGCACCCTGGAGCCTTGGAGGCCTATCAGCCCCAACCATATCAGTCCTAATTCGGTAATAGGAGATTTTTGTAATATTTATGAAAGATGTTTAACATAACATTTAACTCATTTATTGGGTTAAGCTCGCCTTTGTACTGTAATGTCTGTAATGTTACGAATTATATATTATGTATTTGTGTAAAATGAAGAGTTAGAACATCACGTCTGCAATCCCTGAAGGGTAAGGCAGAGGCGTACTTAAATTACACGCACATATGTTATGTTTATGTCATAGTAATAAGGTCTCCGGGCTGCTGAAGAAAAAATCCTAATTGAAAACCGATATCTTTGTCTAACCTAGGAATCGAAATCAAGACCTCATGCTGAGCAGTAACGCCAAGGACAACTAGAGCTGAAGATTTACTTAAAGAAAAAACCAGACATACCATTCTGTTTATAGATGGCGAACTAACGAAAGCTTTTTGATTAATTGGCAGGAAATTTTAGTTCATATATTTCTATCAATAATTTTCCAGCGCCAAGTAGACGTGTACCACCTAGACACGAACGCGTCCTACTGGTTCCGGGTTTGGGCCACCAATGTTCTGGGGCCAGGGCCGCCGGTAGAAGTGCTTGCTACAACGCTGTACAGTGACCAGGAGGCTGGTGAGTTTTCCTTGTACTTAAAAATGCTATGAACACCTAACCTAGTCAGTGAGTCCCAATATTTTCAGAGCATTTTTATTAATTTTCTAAACTGCTGATTACTACGCTCTTCTATGAATAGAAGACTTGTTTGTCATGTATTGTGTATACATAACGAATAAAGCGATAATTATCTCTAAATGAAAATGGTCCCAAAGTGGGCGCCAATATTTTTAGACAAAGCATTTTTATTGGAATGAGTTTCACGCCTGAACTACGCATATGGTGACCAGGAGGCCTCCGTGTCGTGACATATATCCCATCCTATTGTGAACAGCGTGTGAGGATTGGCTTATGACTCTTCCCAACTATTGGCGCCCAACAAAGTAATCCCACAGTGTGCGCCAATATTCTTAAGCCGAGCACTTTTATTGAAACTAGTATTCAGTACGTGAATCTAGTATGTATTATTTACTCCTGAGCAATGACAAAATAATATTTATTATGACCGCGTAATACAACTGGCGGCCAGCAGTTCCTAGGTGAGAATATTATGTGCAAGATATTATGTGAATATTTTGAAACAAGTTTCCTGTACCCCTGTCTACTACGCTTTTGACGATACGTAGTCCCTATGTGTCATGTATTGCGAAGACCTACTCAGTAACTCAATAATTCGATCGCTTATCACAACTGGCGCCGTACAACGTGGCCCCACGATGGGCGACAATAGTCAGGTCAATCTTGATTTTATTCTAATTAATAAGAAGTGAGATTGAAGGATTCTAGTCATGCGTAACTATTTGCAGCTTTGCTGGTTAGTTATTGATGAATGTACGACTGAAGAGTGTTTTTGGGTGCTAAAAAAATAAAAAAGGCAAATGTTGTCGACATTGAAAAAGAAGTCAACAAAAAATGATTTTATTTGATTTTATTGGAACAAATTTCAATAAAAAAATGTGTATCATTCCAGAGTTGTACAAGCACTTCTTCTCCGGCGCGGAGCAGTTCGACACGCGCACGTGGGTGGCGGCCGTGTGCGTGGTGATGGGCACGCTGGTGGTGCTGGCGGCCGGCACGTGCTGCGTGCTGTGCCGCGAGTGGCGCCGCCACGGTGAGCCCGCGCCCTAGCACAAGCCGCTGCCGCGCCTCTACTTCATGTGGGGCTAGCGCGAGCGGGCCAGCCTGACTGGTCACTTGTTGAGACCCCGAGTGCTCGGTTCAGTTAGAATGACGAATATTTGGACGGTTGAGTGTTGTGCTCGGTTAGCCGAATGTTCGGTCATTCATCGTTTCACCGAATATTCGGTCTGTAATCAAGTGAATTCGTACGGTTTAAATATTATGGTAACAGATTGAATATTCGGTTAAAAGACAAGAGTCTATTCACGCGTTGAAAGTGTACATTCGTCGATTTGAACAGTCTGATTAATCGAATATTCGGTCATTTATCAAGTCATTTCGTGCGTTTGAACAGTTTTTGATAGTTCGATCGAATATTCGGTTTTTGGTCGTAAATTCGTGGACGGTTTCTGATCGTTTGCTGGATTATTCTGCCATCGATGAAGTTTCAAGTTCAACCGTTCAAATGATTCTGACGACAACTCGACGATTTAAGGGCTCAATTTAGTTTAACTTTCATTCCATTGATAAAATTAAATATTAGATTAGTTATTTATTTACTAATCGGTCATGCGAGCATTGTATGATTTGAGTGAATCGTTCGATATAATGATGAACCAATAGCAATAATGAAAAGTAAGACGTTTATGATGTAAGCTTGATATGAAATCCAGTACAGATGAACAATAATAATGTTTAGTGAATTGATCACTCGGTAAGGTGATCAATAATAAGGCGTAGGGTATTTGCATCTAAAGCATAGATGAGTAGGGGAAGGTTTATTCATTTATTTATTAAATATTATATTTATGAGTGTTTCAGTCGAACGGTCGAAAGTTGCGCAAATCGGACTTCGTTCTAAAGTTCGATTGAATGTTAAACCTTTTTTTATGGAATTAAGATTATTCCTATTGTTGCAATAATTGAAACGCTTAGACTTTAAAAAGAGTATAATAAAATAATATATTTAATTGTAATTCCTTGTAGATCTTTCAAAGCACAATTTTACAATTTTCGACGCACAGCTTGGAATTTACAATAATATAAAATACACATATTATATAAAAAAATTACAAGTATTATAAATTTTATAATAGTGCCAATTTTTAAATAAATAATTAATAAACAAAAATCTTCCAAAAATTAATATTTAAAAAAATAGCTTAGATTTTTATAAAATAAACAAATGGTACAAAAATATAATAATTATATATTTTCAAACGTTCACTAGTTTCTACGCTATGCGATTGGTGCTATGCAAATAATGTAATTATTAAAATAAACTATAATACCAAAAAAAGCAATCAATTGAATCTCGCTTTAAGTAGTTACCTATTTGCTGTAATATTGCTGAGGATTTACTATATTATTATAGATAGTTATATGAGTTAGGTTGTTGGAGAGTATGCCCAGCGTATTATATACATTCATTATGTAAAACAACTCCTAAACGATAAAAAGTCACACTAGTGTTTAGAGAGAGTGCTGCCTGAGCAAGAAATTATTCGAACAGTTCAAGATTACCAAAGTGAAGCAATGCTGGCATGATGCAGATGGCATTTTCAATTTAGTCCATTTTAAGTCTATTTATATTTCTTACTTTCTAATAAAAGCATGAAAGTAAGGGGGGACTATGAGGAAAATTAGCAAAACGCAGCCCGAAAAATTGTAGAAAAAAAGCACATTATGTATGCATGCCCAGTCACGTGCCCATTAAATGACCTTTTTGTGTCTGCTTCAGTGCGGAGTTTGCGTATCGTTTTGATATTGATACGCTAAGAATAAGATAAACTAAGTATACTGGGATACCCTCCAGCAAATATTAGTATACGGACCAATAATAACTACAGGACGTCAATTATAACAATAGAACTGTGCTATAACTTGTTGAGATGCTGTTTCTAATATAACCATTATAATATTGCCAATCAAATATTTCAATAATTTACTATTCGCCATTCTTGATAAAAGTCTGTGTCTTAACATCACACAAATTACAATCAAAAAAAATTTTTGCTTTAAACAAAACATTTTTGCAATAATTATGCAGCTTTAAAATATTAAAAGATAAAAAATATGAAAAAAAATAATCATAGAATATATTCAATTATAAAATATACCGATTTATTTAGTATAACATATTTGATGATATTTAAAAGAAATTGATTGATATAATACTAATGATATTCGATTAATAAGAACTCATTTACCTCGTTGACATATTTTAATTAATTATTAAAATAAACATATTTCTGATTCACGCTTCTATAATTGATAATTATTAATTTAATATAATTCAAAGAAATAAAAGGATATACTATCCTATATTCCATAGGATTTAAGGCATTTCATTATATTTTAAAAGTAAGTATAAAATATTTTAGTATAAAGCCTTATGCGTTTAGATTTAGGAATAAATAAAGCTTTACTGCTAAGTAGTTTACAATTTATTCTTGCCAAAACTCTTTGTTTTACATATTATAGTTTATTTGTGATTTTTTATACTTTTATGTGATATTTATTCCAAATAATATTAAATCATTCCTTGGAAATATTTTAAAGATTTGAAAGATTATTTTTCCGATAACAATACATAACAGTGATTTTTATAACAAATAAATATTTTATTTTTAACATGATAATATTAAAATTTATAAAAGTTACATTTTATAAAAGCTTATGATATTTAAAATAAATGTAAAAAAAACGGTTTCATCAATATTATCTTGCCTTCAAATAATTGTAGTCACTGAATTTCGATATAAAATATAGTTGCACTATCTTGTGATGACTTCAGGACCACTATAACTCTACTTTAGGACCATTATAACTACTCTATAGGACCACTTTTTTATATCTACTGCTTGTAAGTATAACATACTACAGTAGTGCTTAGGTAGGCTTCGATAGAAACTTTACGATGCAATAAATAAATTAATATATCGCATAAAATGCACAATAATACTAAAATTAAGCACTATAAAAGATATTAATTAAGTTTAAGTGACAGAATAACATGATTTCCGTAAAAACTCTGTAGTGGATCTTAAGTGTTTGTAAAGAATTGATATTTTTCTTAAAACCAGGGATTTCATCAATAAACAGATCTTATAACATTTTCAAAAATACGGGTAATAAAAGTTTACGTGGTGATAGAATAATATTTTGAATTTCAATATCAATAATAACTAATCTTGAATTTCAATATCAATAATATCTTGAATTTCAATATCAATAATATTGTTAATTTCAATTTTGATGACATTTTGAAACTGACCACTTGTCAAAAAGAGGTACGGTTTTTCTCACATGAAAATAAGTGCGTGTTTCGGAAAAAACCTTGGCATTCTCGAAACAATAAACCTTTTATGAACAGGGCTATTTGTATGGCACGATATGTCCTCGATTTCAGCGCCATATCGAAGCATAACATTATTTTATTTTAGGCCATTTTTTATATTGAGTGCACTACAAATGTGCCCCTGTTACAAATGCCGCTTCAAAACGGCGATTGATAAAGCAATATGATTAGAGCTCTAATGCCGACTTACAACTTGCTTATTTACATAGTTATTAGATTTTTGAGATTTTAGACAATCTTTAATCAAAAAAGTGGCTTGGCATAGCGCTCAAGTGCATTATACTATTTCAAAGACGAATTTCATATCCATTCTTAACATAAATTTCCTTACCAAAGATTCTTGTCGCCTGTCCAAAATATGAAATTCGTCTGCAACAGCAAAATGTGTCGAGTATTACTGCGTCTCTTCGGTTTTGCTGTCATAAAGTAGACATTAGATAATCGCTCATAAGTCTATGCTGATAAAGACGAATTACGAGCGAGATTTCCACTCTTCGATCTATCCGCATGACTTTTGCATAATCTATTAATAACGAAGACCGCCAGTATCTGCCAATTTTTTATTCATTCGAGATTTTTTTCTTCTTTCCCCTCTATCGCACTCGCTTGGAACGCACGCTTGGACTGCGGGCGCACACTAACAAACAAACATACACACTCTCGGTGACGGTATGTATACTAACTTTCCCCACGACCTCTCCTGACACCCTAAAGACTACGTCGAGGATCAAGACGTGATGGAACTAGTGCCTAACATAATCCTGAACCCTGGCTTCATGGAGATGGATCCTATCCGGCCGCAGGAGCCCCTCGCGTCCTCCATCATCAAGTCGGCGGAGTGTCCCGGCCCTGGGAAGCCGAGGCGTGTTTGATTCTCGTCAATACTTAACCTTAGGATATTCTATCGCACCGATTCCGGCCTATTGTCATGATCGTGGGCCACACACGACAGAACTGTGGTGGTCGATAAAAGCGTTAAAGTTTGGACCACTTACAACGAAGCATTAAGTGAGAGGAACTTGCCACCACAAGTGTTGGCTGTCTGATTGACAGCACCATTGTCATTTTGGTCGCAAACAGTGTTCGAAGTGCATTTGAGGACAATTATCGAGTTTGCAATTGAATTTAACCACGTTTGTGACCAATGCTTGTTCTCATTCATAAAGAAGCTCAATTTACTGCTTTGACGGCGCTTTCATTCCCATCACAGAGTCTGTATTACCAAAATGTGGGTACATTTTGGTTGGAGGGGAGTCAGTTTTAAAGTATCGTTGATTGACACCGATACAAGGCGGTTAACGATCAAATACAATTTGTAAAAACTAGAATTTTTAGTGCAATAATGTCTAGTCATTTGCGCAATATACCAATTGAAATGCCAAAGAAAAATATTGCCAACTTCAACATTTGTAAATATGTGCTGGTTTCCTCCAACGCTATTTGAAAACGACTCCCAAACGCTAGGGTAAAGATGGACATATCAAATCGCATGAGTTTCGTTTCGTTAGCCAATCGGAGCGATAGGGTAGCCGGGTTATTTAGTGCACTCCAGTTTCTCGAAAGTTGTGACTATCTATGCTTGTAATATCCCTTTGTATAATACCCGTAGACACTAACGTATATTTGTAAATCTGCATGTCAATTATGAATGTAAAACTGCTCACTAAAGTGTTCGAGTGACAGCTGTCAACGAAATTGTTGACAGCTGTCAAAGTGAAAAATTGTAGGAATTTTAATATTTTGAGTAGTTTTTTTTATGTCTGTGAAATTTAGTGAAGTTAACACCTGAAAAATGTATTTATAAAGCGTTTTTATGAAAAACGAATTGTTCAACTTTAGAGAAACGGAGACGCCAGTAAAGCAAATAATAAGCTTAAACTAATCATTGAGAGAGATCATTAATTCTAGTTTTGTAAGCGTTTCGTGTTTAACCGTAGTGGTGGTTGCCATATACAAATAAGAATTACGTAGACTTCGCTATAATATTGTACACATTTGTTTGTAAGAACTGATGCTTGCATTTACTTTTTATACATTTACACATATTCGCCGTAAGTCTGACACGGACGCTTTATTTCATATTGTAGTTTTCAAGAGTGGTAACATTTAACTGCTTGGTTCTGGTGTAAACTACAGATTATAGCATATGAAGAACCAATGGTGAAGAGTGAAAAGATTTTAGGCTAGACAAACTGGTAATCTGGCTATAATACATGAATTTACAGACAGGCCAAGCTCTAATATTTTGTGATTACTTGACGAGTTTGTGCTACCATTCTAATAAAATAATCTCCTTTCTGGCAACCCCAAAATCTGATTGGAACTTTTTTAGGAAACATATTGCTTAACGTTCAATACAGTGGCGTAGCGTGGGGGGTGCCGGGGGGGCCATGGCCCCGGGCGGCACATTTCAGGGGGCGGCAGAGAGCAAGAGCCAGGCCGCGGCAAGCGGAACCAGGCGGTAGCGTCAGGTCATAATTATCAGATCAGGTAATTACTAAAGTCATCGGGACTACGTTGCAAAAACAAGGACAACCAAGAAGTGGAGCATTTTCCTTAATATATGCCGCTGGCCCGGGGCGGCTTTTCATACAAGCCTCACGTCTATTGCGGTCTGCCGCCCCGTATTTTCTAGATACAAGCACTTTATTCTTCTAGTCTGCCGCCTCCCTTTTTATATCTGTATTTATGGTAAAAAGAAAATCGAACCTATCTGGGATGCAAAAATTTTCTAGCCCGCTTCGCTCGCTCTTACAGCTACGTTTTCTTAATCGTTCCATCTCTTTAATACATTCGTAGAAAAAGTATGTTAAATTCCATTTGTTTGAATCGTGAAAAGAAAATCTGTTACCTATCCGAGGCGGGGTGCTAAAATTTTCGAGCTCGCTTCGCTCGCTCTTGCATCCTACTTACTCTCAAATCTAGATTTTTAATGCATAATTCGATAAAAAAGCTTATTTATCTATATGAATAGTTAAAATAAAATGTAATTTATCAGATGTGCTTAAAAATTTTGAGCTCGCTGTTTTTGTTAATTTCCCGAACGGCAAACCTTATACACTAGGTATTAGCTATATTAACAATTGAACATGACAAACCTACATACAGACGAACAAATGATCATCATCATCATCATCATCATTCTCTTGCCCTTCTTATCCCAATTCATTAGGGATAAGCGCAGAATGTCTTCCTCTTCCATACCTCTCTAACTCTTTATTACTCGTCATCTCATCAGAAACCTCCTTTCTTGAATAAAATTGTGTATAAAAAAGATTTTACTTTGAAAAATAAACTTATAGATTCTTTTTTTAATAATTTTAAAAAATGCTTTGTATTTTGACTCTTTTCTACGTTTCTTGACTAATTATGAAATTAGAGGGGGCGGCCAATTTACATTCGGCCCCGGGCGGCAAAATCCCACGCTACGCCACTGGTTCAATATTGTTAATGTTGCTAGCTATAGTGATAGTATATTTTTAATTATATATATTTTGCTATATTTTAGATGATATTTTTATAACGAGGATCTCATGTATTTAAGACACTTAACATTTTAATATTGAAAAAGACGGTTTATTTTCAAGTTTTTGTGATTTTGAACGCTGTGATTATTATGTTTTCCGTGTAATTGGGTTTTTTGTAATTAAGGTAAGGGTTAAGTGTATATATTTTGATATATATCGTATGGAGACTGGTGCAATGGTATTGAGTAATAAGTAACGTATAATTAGTATATGTAGTGGCGTAATGTAAGCTTACTCATGGGATCGCCCAGTGTAGCTTAGCTAAGGTACACTGCTTTGTTGAAGGTTATAATAAATGACAATATGGTAGTGGTTGTATATTATCTGTGTTATGTCTTGTGACACTTGAAGGCAATGATGCGAAAGACTGCCCCGCTTTGTAAGCGCCATCGTAGTCTTTGCAGATTCAGTTTGACGTTTGGTGTTTGACAGCTGTCATTTTTGGTGGCAACTTAAAATAACGGTGGCTATTTTTAAACTTTTGATGATTTTTTAATTATAACACGGTGTTTGGATAAAATGCTTCTGAGAGTTTAGAAAATTATTAAAAAATAACATCAAATGTCAACCAAAAAGCTACAAAGTCCCCGATGATTCTTACACAGTGGGATCATAAAACTGTCGTGAAGAAAACAAAATGAAACATCTTTAAAGTCCTCACGACAGGTATAAAATAAAATAAGTTGATATTATAATATTGTTGTGTAAGTGTAGAGCTGTTTATTTTTGTATACGGCCTGTATACATATCAGGGGAGCCTTAGGATGTAAAGAGATATACATATTATATGAAACGGATTTTAACCTTCCTTCCGATCTGTGTACTTGCACGTTTAGTCATAATTAGACTCCTTTACCGTTTGGAACATAACGTAATACTTCTACATTTTTTCCGAAAACTTAATGCACAAAAAATCCTTCAAAAATAATAATTCGAAGATACGTTAATTCCACAGCGTAACGACATTTTTAACGTTATGTGTTTTGCTATAACAAAACACTTTGTTGATAGCCCCTGTACATTAATATAGTAGCCTATTGATTAAAAAAATATCAGAATTATCGAAACTTAATTAATCCAAAGAAGTTATTCTAAGCGTGCAAGTAATTTTCCTTTCTTCTCAGCTCATTGCCTTTCTGTGTTCTCACTGCCTTCCGTACTGTTCTTGCACTCAAATATATATTTACTAATAGATAATACAAATCTTTATCGAAAGAATTATGTGTTTGGTGGGATTTGAGAACAAATTAGTCATTTTGACAGAATCATGTGCCGCATAGTTTAAGTTGGAGGCGCCGGGGAAGCCCGCGAAATTATAATTTTCTTACGATTTTTGCAACACTGTCTAACGAATATGGCTTTACTGAGTTTTAATCGTTAAAATCACCAATACAACTCTCTTAGTTCATTTAACCCCGTTCAATGACTTTTTTTTATCAAATAGTCTTTCAATGGGATTAGATTAATCGAGAGGGTTGTATTCATGATTTAAATAATTATATTTCTGCAAATACTTACGTAAGTATTACAGCCGTGAACCATATTATGTTCAACATACAGCCTGTCACCGACTTGCAAATTGCAAAAAACAATTACGAAAATTTGATTTGCGCGAGCAACCCTGGCGCTTCCACCTTAATTAATAGCATTGTTGGAGCTACCGCCGCCATCTTGATTTTTGATTAAAATTTCCACAGACAATTTCAGAATTGTTTACCAAGTACCAACAGCGCCCTCTTATCAATGTTGTTCAAGCGCTTGCGCTGCATTTTTCGTAGTGTATCCAAATTTTGTTAGCCTTTGTACTCAAATCCTATCATTCATTCTAGTAAACGGATATTCCTACCGCGTTGTGCTCGCTTCATAAAACGAATAGTATTTAGGTGTTAGGAGCTCCGCACTCATTTATGGATCGGCCTGGTGCTTGCAACAGCACCATCATTTTGAAGCATTCAAAATGATGACACTGTTGCAAGCACCAGACCGTTTCAATATTTTTTTAATTAAAAATATAGTTAGTCATGAAGATACTACTACATCTATACATCTGACTTAAGTTCTTGTGGAGTTACCTTTCAAAATTAAAATAACGTTCATGTGGAACCACCGACATTGGTCCATAAGAAATCATTTCCTAAGGAAAAATCAAGCAAGATATACAGATCTCCCCCATGGGTAATACAGGATGAAAGTGTGGGCCGTGTGGGGTACTCTGATTGGCTCTTTAGTCTAGTGGCATTGTATTCAAAATCTACGCTACGCCAAAAACTAAACAAACTACAACAGCCTTTCGATAGGCAGTCACAGTCACATTTACCAATAAAACATAGTGAACTGTGATGTGATACCCACAGACATGTATGTAATATACTATTTGACTACAGTAGACACCTAGACACTTCGTAGAGTGCCTGGTTGCCGAAGGGGAGCCGACAGGAATCGGCTTCTTAGGTGCCTTCGGACCTGTAAAACATGCATAATACCAACAACTTTTTCCTAAGCCCTATTTTTCTGTTCTGTGTGAGTTCGGAGCTCCAAACAAACGACTTTGTCCGTCTCACGTATCAATGTGCTAAGGTGTCAATTACGTGTAACTGTCTCATGTCTGCATCTGTCTGTTACGTGTTGTGTTCTCGTGTTTGTTGTGTTTCGTGTCTCGTGCTTGCACTCTCTCACTTTACGTAACTACTACTAGTATTTAATGCGCGTTTGTGGTTAAAGTACGGGGTTTTATTAAAGTAAATTAAAGCATTAATCATTATGCAATGTTGTCACTAATGCACGCAGACTTCTCTGCCAGACTGGCTAGGATAGTGTAGCTTGGTACTTGGTCGATGCCACGTCTTCGAATTTTTGGTTCTAGGATAAACCGGCTTCCTCATTTTTGAGTAAATTGCATTGTGTCACAGAAAAAAAGTAAGGTATGATATTTTAGTTTATGAGTAATATCTTGGTTCATTATCTTTGTTTTAAAAGTCTAAAGCCATTGTCAAATGCTCTATTGTTGTGGTGGCTAATCCACCTACTAGCTTCTTCAATTTGCAGAATTCTTAAGAAAATAACTATAAAATTAATGAAAATAAGTCTCTTATCTACAATACGTTTAATAAAGGTCTGTACTTCAACCACAAACCGCAGCTATCACAAGTGTGCGCACAGTTTGACTCCATGCTCTTCCTTTCAAAGTATATTTATTAACAAAGTCATATTTTTGTATCGAAAACGTACGTATTCAATTATTTACAACATTAATGTGTTGTGAGACGAATCGCAAGAAATTATACTACTTACTTAAATATACGGTAAAAATAGTGACGAAATTGTATGATGAAAATTGTCTTTCCTACGCCCGTCCTAAAGTTCATATAAGGGCGGATTTCACCGATAAAACTGACTGCGATCACCACAGCTAAACGGCGTTCAAGAGCGGTCACTGTCAATATTCCATAGCAATTATGACATTGACAGGACTTGATCGCAGTTTAAAATTGTAGAGAAGCCGATCGCGTTTAGTTTTGCCAGTGAAAATTTGCCCAAGGAGAGGGCGCACATTACAGATGTTTTGCACTTTTGAAAAAACAACTGCTCTACTACAAATTAACAAATCCTATCTTCTCTTCAGAAATTCTGTCTTGTAATGTGTGGTTACTCTCCTCTGAAATCCTACATGTTGTAATCTTTTTCTTCTCCTAACTCTCAATGTGCGCCAAGAGAATGACTTGCAGTAACAAGTTGTGTGTTACTTAGAGCGGCTTCTAGTGAAACGTTGTAATTGTAGATACGGCTGGCACATGGCTGTGTTTGTGACTGGTCGTTTTTTGTGGGTTGATGCGAAATTATATTGACTAAATAACAAATAGGACGTCGCTCACTTATATTCTTAAATCAATTTTAGAGAATTGAGTGTACAAATAACTTCATTTTTGTTAAAATCCAATGAATTTGTATAGGTAAAAAATAAGAAAATCTTGCAACAAATGTTATTTAAAGTAAATAAAAGTCAGAATAAAATTAGTAACAAAGTAAATAACATTTGAAGCCTGCTACAAATTTTTAACTTAAAAAAATAGTCGATAAAGCATTCTCCTATTCGAAAATCACAGTAAAATTCTGCATCAACCCATCTCTAGCCGCGACAAACGACATCGCCTAATGAATGCGTGTAGTTTAGTAATAAATGGTTGTTAGACTAAGTGTTGTCCTAGACTAGTTGTTGAACGCTAGCGTAGAGGGCGCGAACGACGGTGACAAGACTGCCAAGCGACGGGGAAAGGTAACTTGAGAAAAACTAAACATTTGCATCAACAACCAAAGTGTGGAAATATAAAGTCGTAAACGACATAGATCATGCTGTTGAATTTTCAACTTTCAGCGATGAAGAGAACGTTGAAAATTCCAACAGCGTGCGCATGTCGCTTAAGAAGTTTTTAATTTCCACCGTCTATGTATAAAAGTGATATGTTGATCTTAGAATGAGAAGATGTGTGTAAATGGTTGTGACGACTTAAATGTCTTGCGATTTTGTCTGTTGATGCAGAAGTCAAGTGTGTGCCGTGTCTTATATGTTGAGAGCGCTTCAATTCATGAAAAAATAATTCGACGTTTTTATATGGGAGATTCCGTTTTAAAAAAGTGGGTAATGTGGGATGTTAATCGATTTGAATCACTGCTAATATTCTGATTCGGTTTAGTGACTTGGTATTCGATGGGCTAGGGAAAGCTTCAGGCCACTGCCAAACGCACGAACCTATCTGCTACTATATTCTATCCTTGCTAATGTCTGCAATTTTATTGCATGCTTGTCTTGAAACTGCCTGCTATTTTTTTTTTATTGTTGTTTGCATGGTACACTTTTTTTGAAATTCTGATCGGTCGAAAAATCGTTCAGTTTGATAGATCAGAATCCTTCCAAATTCAAACGACAAAAACAGTTCTATATCATCAGATTTCTTTGAACGTATAACCCTGTACTACTAATGGTTCAAATCCGAATTTGATCGCTTAGTAGCATGGGGTACAAAATCAATGCATGAGTAGAAAAAATATGTGATAAAAATATATGTTTTGTGGATTTCATGTTATTCGGTCCGTTTTCAGTTTGTGCACTTGTAGACATAACTCTCGTACAAAAGACGTAATAATATATTTATGGTCTAGTGCTAATTGCAACGATTCGTATTCTAATTGTATGAATCTTCGAGTATTTATATGTTTGTATATTTAAGCTAAGGATAAACAGTGGAAATGGAATTGTTTTTACATGGTGATTGAAATGTTATGTTGTGATATTAAATACTAAACTTTTATTTTTGCGAATTCACCCAGTGTTAAGTATACCTAGATACTATCTATGATGTATTCTTTAAAAAAAAAAACATTTAAAACTGTCATAACTTTTTAGGGTGAATTTCACCAGTAAAACTGACAACACATCTAACAGCTCTTGAACGCAGTTTAGTTAGATGTCTTAAACGTTTAGTTTTTTGGTAAAATCTGCCCTAGAATGTTAGATATGAAAATAGATGTAATATCCTTAGCTTAACTTACACAGCTATCGGCGACGCCTCTAACAAATATATATCTCGATTTACTTTATATTAAAGTAATAATTATCTTAGGTTAAGATTGCCTTTTATAAATTAAGCACGTCCAGTTGGTGAGGGCAGCGAATCGTTTAGTTCTTCGCTAATTATTAAGTGATTGTGAGGTCACAATAAATAGATACAAGCAGGCAAGTTTGATTTTTTTTTTTGAGTGAGTGATTTTGAAGTTTACCCCTCGTATCTATAAACAAGTCCAGAGTGATTATTTGAGTGAAAGTAGTTATTTAAGATACAGTTTTTATTATGTAATTTATAATAGTAATGGCTTGAAGTTTGAACTGTCAAAAGTTAGAATTCTTAGCTTTGCTTTCCTATTTCGTTCAAATTCGAATGTTTGCATAAGTAATTATTTAAACTTAAGTAATTACTTTAACTTGACTATAGATACAAGTTTTAGTTATTAATCATTTATTTCCTAATAACAAAGTTGATATTTTTGTATTTGTAGTAATTTAATGTGTTTGGCAACACCGCATAACTAGCTGTCAATATCTCATCTGTGTTGCCATTTCCCAACTACGTTGGGGTCAACTTCCTGTCTAACCGGGTGCAGCTGAATAACAGTATTTAAATGGAGGGACTGTAAATATATATACAGCATAGCGTTATTTATAAAATCACAAAGCCTAACAGATGTCTTCCTAGATTCTATGTTAGTTCACTGCTTGTATTTATTCACTGTGGCAATGTGTTACCAAATATTCTTTTGTTTAATGCGCATTCCTATTGTAAGAAAAGTTATTATTCTGGATATTATATTCCATAGATCTGCACAATATGATATTATTTTTAAATATTCACCTACCATGTAAAGTATGTTGACAGTATTTACCTAAGTGATAATGCCACTTGTCTTCATTATACTAAAGTCGAAATATTGCTTGTGATGATCATAAGTTGTTCACTGTAAGTTCCTTTAATCAAAGTTAAAAATATTTGCCAGTGAATTAAACACCAATGGCCGCTAGAAATTGTCTTTGGTTTAGAGATGCGACAGCTTGAATATCGATATAATCTGAATTATCGATATTAGAAACTTATCAACATAAAAGACATGTATTACTTCTCTTACTCATAGGTCTCGAGTTCGAACCCAAGGCACGCACCTCTGATTTTTCGGATTCATGTGCGTATAGTATAATTATCACTTGCTTTTCGGTGAAGGAAAACATCGTGAGGAAACCAGCATGCCTGAGAGATATTTCTTGACGGCATGTAAAGCCAAGTCAGAGGCCCATGGGCGGCCTAAAAACTCTGACACCAGGTTACGAACTAACCACACGATAAAGAAGAAGACTTCTCTTACTACATTATTTTGTCGTATTATGTAAATAAATTTTTAAACCATTTAAAAATTACAGTGAACAATATTAAGAACATAATCCAGAAGTTCTTTTTTAACACAATAAATTGATGTTCTCTAAATAAAGCTAAGAATGAAAGAGAATTTTGGAAACGAGTTATAAAAATGTTTATTTTTTTTGCATTGACTGATACAGTAAGTGGTTGAACCCAAAAGTTTGTTTTGTTAATAAAGTTGTTGGTGAATCTCATTTTAACCCAAAAATTATAAGTGCAATACGTTTTACAGTTATAGTATTTTTTATTATTATTTTATCATAATATACTATGTTGACGGCAGAATAGTTGATTCGAAGAAAAACTTGACTGACTGAATCGATTACACCGTTCGGAATTTCAACCGAGTTTGATCAAAAATATCATTACACACTTTAGAAGTGTGATTAAATTATTCAAGTCAATTGAAAACGTACTAAACGATCAATTAAAAAATAAACTTTTCTATGTGGATAATCAAAACTTCTCTTCCAATTTGTCGAGTCAACTATTTAGTTGTCCTCAAAAGTATTGTTTAGCAAGGTTGCGTTAAGTACATAAGAATTGTGATGCCCGTCGTAGTACATAATGTTAAGTACATTGTTGTAGCTGATGTTGGAGGTCATTTCCATTAAAACTACATTTTACACATTGCAGAAGTTTTATTGAAATACCTAATACCTACTGAAGACGCAATTACATACTTAAATACTTCCTAGACCTAGAGTAGTCTGAAATTTGGATTTCTGTTGTAGCATCCGCGTTAGGCTTGCAATTTTTAACATGGAATAAAAACGTACCTAGCTTTGGTGTATTAACTCTGCCTAATTCTATGACAAATACACACGTGATGTTTACAATCTAAAAAATTGGCCGTACCTATATACCTACTACATTTATTGGTGTTTACCTAGTGGTGTTACAGAATTTTTAAGGAACATACACCGATCCCAATTTAAACTCTGTGTTAAATCCAATACATGCTATAAAGTGAACGTCTGAGGCGATTCAATGCTAATCTGCTTCTCAGCCGAGGTCTGTAGCTGGCCAAGTCAGCTTCCAGGTTCTGCAAGCAGTCACAGAATCAGACAATATCATACACCCTGATGTTAAGCTGTAAATTCAGAAAAAAAGATGGCCGTCACGGGACGCCCGGCACATGTGAAACATCTATGGTAATATTAGAATTCATAATTAATAAAAATATAACTAAATATGGAGTAAAATAAAGAAAACAAAGTGTATGGTATACGCGCCCCGCACACTAGTCGAGAGCGGTGGCGTAGAGGTGCCCACGTCATGTACTTTAGCGTCACGGCATACGAGTCGGTTTTACTGCCAAGGCACGCCAATAGATGCTTCACATCAAAAAAACACATTGTAGTTCCGGAGCATCACACTGTTAAAATGACGATGTACTAAACACCTCTTCTGATCCTTCCTTCTGGTAGTAAATTCGTGATCTTTGTTATGCTTTCCAGTGGGATCCCTTCGGTGAACTATCTCCCTCTATTTAACCCCTTCTGGGAAAGTATTTTCAGAAGCCCGTCATTGGTGCTCAGTTGCTCACCTTCTTTACAAAAGGAAGTCTACCGCCGCGCCGGGTACAACGGTGTATGCTGTGCATTGTCTATCAGTGCATGAATTCGATGTATGTTATGCAAAAAGTGCATCAGTGCATCTGAATTCTAAGATAACCTATCATAGGTAGTGCCTGAAGTATGAATTCGAAGTGCGAAGTCACTGCGACGGTTTGATGCTGGCCAAGTCTGCTTCCAATGCCTGCTAACAATAATAAATTGGTGATTAGTTAAATGTAGGTATGCATGACCATGGTCCAAGACTTGAAATACTCTTGGTAGTATGGTTGTGTAGAGGACATGTGCGCCGACTCCAAATAATTGGGATTAGGTAGGGTAGGAGGACGATAATAATGATTTTTGAGAATGGTAAAGTTCTGTGTTGATTTTCACAATGGAATCTTCGGACAGCGCAAGTCTGATTATTGCGACAATCGGGCGCAAGTTTTGAGGGACTTGACTTTCCCGTGTAATTTTTGACGTTCACGTAGTTAGTATTATTTGAAAATGACTTGATTTTTGTTGCTTGGGAGAGGGCTGATGTCCAGCAGCATGGCTGATATGTCAATGACGATGGCTCTACAAATCTTGCTCTACTTAGATTTTCAGACATCACAAACTTTTAAACGGTAGACCTTCATATCCAGCTTTCGTATCGCATCTTGAAGCTCAAGCAGGCTTGGGTCGCCAGGGGAGTAGACGCAGCACTGCTCATCGAACTGCCTCTGCAGGCGACGTCGCCTCTCTTCGTTGTACCGGCGCCGATTTGCGGCCAGCTCAGCGGCATAGCGTGTCTCGGCGCCGAGTAATTCCTCGTCGACTTCTGTATCCAGAGGGATGTATCTGTAAGTAGAATGGGTAAGTTTAAGCTGCTATTTTAGTACAGGTAGATAGATAGGTACTTTTCAGGGTTCTGTAGTTCAAAAAGGAATTCTTATAGGATCACACCGCCGTTGTCCGTCTGTCAAAAGTTCAAACCCTTTTTTCTCAGAAACCACTTGAGGTATCAAGTTAAAATTAATATCAAATACGTTTAGTTTACCTTTACTTGTGTTTGTAAAGGTGGATGGACCAAGTGCACCCAGAATATAGGATTCACTGTTACTTTGACGACACTTGTATTTAACGACACGCTGGCAATGCAGAGTCGTTGCCAGCGTGTGGTTTACCTTAAACTTTCACACTGACTGAGCAATACGGTCAATCTTCGCCTGTCCAGAGACAATAATCATTGCAGGATATTGTCCCAATTTTAAAACCCTTCCATTTCTAAAACATCAGAAGAAACAAACGTTTGTGTCAGTATATAAAATGGATTACCTACCTAAGTATCTACTTGATTAGAAGTACCTGAAACACTATACCTATTTATTTGGGAGCTCGAGCCCTAGTTTACCTATAGGTACTTTGAGGCAGTTTGCAGCAGTTTTTCTCAAAGTTATCACTACATAGTATAAAGCAAAGTCGCTTCCCGCTGTCTGTCACTATGTATGCTTAGATCTTTAAAACTACGCAACAGATTTTGATGCGGTTTTTATTAATAGATAGAGTGATTCAAGAGGAAGGTTTATATGTATATTGCAGCCGTGCGAAGCCGGGGCGGGACGCTAGTGATTTATAAAAGAACTTAGTTGGAAACGATTTCATTGGTTTCAACGAGATCGTATCTCTAAGTGGGAGGGCCTTTTCTTTGCAAGTCCTTGTTTCGATTTACAAATGCTTTAAGTCATTTTATTTTTAACCCAGGTGTTTTGTTTGAAGTTACTGCGTAAGCACGAACATTGCATATTTATGTACTTATGGTTTGCATCTAGGTGGGTTTTATGTTCTGATAAATAAATGAAGTAGATTTAGTAATTAATAAATCGCACCTGTTAAGAGAAGCCAGGTAACCCGACGGGAAGGCGCGCACGGCATCTCGCAAGTGACCCCACGTGTCTGTATAGTTGTAGTTCTTGTACTGCGAACAAATCACTCGTCAATTGGAAAAAAATATAGTACCTACACCTAGACCTAAACAGGCAGCAATTGTTTAACCATAAAGGAGTGTTACACAGCCCGATTCATCACAGGTCGGTTGGCAAAATGGAATGTATAATTATGCCACCCTGGTTTGCCGAATCACCAGGACATGTGATGTGTCTAGCACGCCTAAGGTTCCAGTCGCCTAGAGGCAGCAATATCCGCTTATTCCATATGTGATAAAAACGACATCTGCCCTTAGCAAACTAGCTGGCTGTAGACGACAGAATTACCATAATTACAACGCAATACGCTACAGGTTTTAAATGCAATTAGCCATTGCCTATTATATAGGTAGGTCTGCAGGTAGGTTAGAATAATTCCTCTCCTCGCCACTGGCATTCCTTGTGAGAGGAAGAATTCTGGAATTCAAAAACCACGGCCAAGTGCGTGTAGGAACCATCAAAATCACTATGTATCATTAATAGTCTCCTGCCCTTATCCTAATTTACTTGGAGTCGGCGCAGCATGTCTTCTTCTTCCTTGCTTCTCTATTACTCGTCATAGCATCAGACCTCCTTTCTTGCTATATCATCCTTTACACAGCCCATCCATCGTTTCTTTGGTCTTCATATACTCTTATACCCATAAAACAACACAAAACCTCTCTCTCTTGTACTCAACACTTTCCTCCCGATATTTTCCTCATTTCTCCGCATCACAGGGCCATACCAAGCCAAAAATCACTAAGTATATCATCTACAAATTACCCTTTTGTAAAACTCGTAATCAATCTCAGAATCCGTCATGGCTCTGGACAGAGGTATACTGGAGTCCGTACTGAGAGTAGACTTGACGTAATAATCCCCCAAACTGTCACTGAGGTAGCTGTCTCTCCTCAAATTGTAGTAGTAGTCATCCAGATCAGTCCATTCATACGGAGTCAAGGTTATGTCAGGGATATCCAGATCTGAGACGTAGTCTGATCGGTTCTTTGGCAAGGAATCGAGGTATGATTTGAACATGTACATTCTATTGGTTATGTCACGGTCTATCTTTGTCCAGTTGTACGAAAATGGACGCCTGCGGTAGTTACAGTATCTTCTCCTCATCAGCTGCAAGATGGCCCAAGGGTAGGGAGACTATTCCACTCCAATTTTTCCCACTACAGGACAAAGTGGACCCCAAAATTGTAAACTTTCCTCTTTTTCAGCGAGATAAATTGGTAGGGCCGAGTATTGGTTGTCACTAACACAAAATTAGTCACCCAACAACTACTCTGAACACACTTGGTGATGTAAAAACGCGTGTCGTCTCACGTATCTGTGTGAATGTTACCCGGTTGCCGATAACTGTTGTGTAATGCTCAAGTTTGGTCGATTCAAGTACGTGATGGTTGCCATGCGACAGTTCGTGGTAGGCACAAGGTGAAGCTCACGTTTACAGAATTTCACCGAAATGATGCCGGATTTAATAAAGAATTTGAGTTGTTGCTTACGTCTACTACCGATCTACAAGGGCTACACTTTTCTTTGAAGACTGCAGACAACCGATCACCTTTCTCTCGCCTATCCCTTTCCTTAAGTCTTATTGCGACAAGCAATTAGAGTTAGATAAAATATATCTTAGGTTCTGTTTTTACTCGTCTTAATATTTTTACGTCCGAATTCTCGAAGAGATTCAGACCCGATGTATCTATTTTCACCTATGTTGTTGCATTCTTTTGAAATTAAGCTTTCTACGGAAATAAGCGGGAATCGAACCCTTATCCGATGCCGATCTGCGCCTGCCATGAAACCACTGACCGTATTTTTCTATGAAATACTTTTTTTTTAAACAAATAAATAATTAGATAACTATCACGTTGATCTATGTTAGCAGGTATAGGTAGACTCGCAGAGCTCATGTTTACTGTATAAACTAAGATAATCAATACGATATGGATCTCATAGCCAGCAGATATTAATTAGTAGCAATAATAATCTATCAATAATCGTCTCATATTGGTACACAGTAGGTACCTATTAGCAAGTAGTTCTTGACTTTACTTATGGCTACCGTGTGTCGTGTAATCGTGTAACATGAACGCACCCATTCATCCATTGTCCTCCGTTCAGAACTATAAGGTAGGTAACGCGATATTCGATTGACCGCAGTGTCTACCTAACAATGTTATATTGAGGTCACCTATGTTGGTACCTATTGATGAATTTATGACTGTTAAAGATAGCAAGAAAGTAACAAAACATGGGTTTTAAAAGGATAATGTTCACGGATGCTTTCGTCGACACGACAAAAGGACACGCTTTTATTGTTGCTAGTTGACCGATATGTCTTGAAAAACAATGACAGATACCAAGGTAGCTACTATTACAGTTGCGCCACAAGCTAAGCGAGCAAATAAAGTTGTAAATATAAGGCCTTGATAGCTATATCGATTAAAGGACAAAAGGACTTGCTTTTGTTTCCGATATGGATCGGTACAGTCCCACTAATAGATACCTAACCTTAAACAGGATAGTTGACTCAGCCAATACGCAATTAAAATGTTGCAATGTATTTTTTTCCCGGGAATATCCTAAAACTCTAAATAATACACATACATAATTATGTAGACGTTACTCTACAAACTTAGTTCGCCAGTACAACAATAAAGATTTTATGTCAATAAGTAGAAGTATACAGAGTGGAAGGGTCACCGACGCTATAACGACCACACGGTTAGTTTCATCGGTTTAAAATAAACAGCTCTTTCTTTCAAAACTGCTATACCTAGGTACATACACTGTCAAAATGTACGGAACAGACGTTTTTTTTTTAAATTATTGATGTAAAATTTTGTTACCTGTACAGGATGTTATTTTTTTTATTTTTTTGCATCTGGATGTGTCTACATACTATCTTCTCATTCTTCTTAACATCTTTACAATTTTTAGGTAAAAAAATCGAAAATGGATAATTATTTCGATTCATAAAACATTAAATCGTAAATTCAAGAAGTTATAATATTGTTCAGTTTATTTGAGACCGCTGCAGTACAATTTTCATGTAGATAAGTCGTTACAGCCCCGTCAAACCTCAACTTTCTTTTGCAACACCCGTATAACAGTTTTGTAACGATAATGAATGTAATTGAATGAACATAATTGAATGACATGGATTACGTAGTTTACATCGGCCTGAACCCTTGGGGCAGCCATTTGTTTCAAAACGTGATGCGATGATGATGGACACGTAACGAACTGAATGAATGAAATACCAATTGCCACATCTCGATGACGCATCCAATTCCAAGAATAAAATCTATTGACTAAGATATTAAACTTGCCCTTACACTTGAACAATATTATCAATCGTCAACTGTTTTATTCTCAATTCAATTCACTTCGCTTATTTGGCTTCCAATGCCCCCTTCCGCTGTAAGTCTTCGATCATGCTTCATTGAGTGAATCCGAGCGAGACAATCACATGTATCCCGTACTTTATCAGGAATACAGAGTGTACAGCTTCTCGGAAGTAGGGTTACCATATTTTTGGCTTTGTTCGGACATAACTCAGTGCGATAGGTGTTGCTCCAGTGCTTCTCGGCTTCTTGCAGATTATTTGCGGGACCGACAACAATTTGTCAGATTAGGTTTGTACGCGTCACTCCCATACAACACTCGCTCGGGTGTGAGTCAAGGTTCGGTAGTCGGCCTCTCCTTTTCATTTTGGTGATTAATGACCTCCCTGCTCCCTGATCTGCGTAATGACATCTGCAATTTATTTGTCCCAGACAATTACCGTCGTGGTAGGAAACAACGCTTAATGGTTCGAACTTTCCATACTGTTGCACACTCCAAGTCACCTATTCCTCGGACATTAGCTGCTATTAACGCTCTCCTGAACACAAACACAGATCTTGATATGTTTGCTAATGAATGGAAGGTGATACTGTAAGATTACTTAATTTTTTGTGTGAAGAATGCATTTTAATAAAAAAAATAACAAAATCTCTCTTATGAAAAAACCGGACAAATGACAAGGCCGGATAAATGTAAATTGGATGGGGGACGGAAAGCCCGACATTTCCTGACTTATAAACTCGCTCCTTTTACATGGTGATATAAAATATTTTCATATTTAGTCAGTTATCACCGTTTTGTTAAAAAAGAATGTCTACTGAAACAATTAAAAAAATGTAAGTATTAAAAAGTATTAAGCCTGTAATTTTCCAAATGTCCATATTTTTATCATTGCCTACTTTTCTTTCAGTCCAAATGCTAACCCTACTCGGAAGTGTTTACGTTAGCTGAATGGCACGCTGCCCATCTCCCCGTGAGAGCAGCGTGACGCGCCCTGCCCGCCTGCTCGCCCTTGCACTTGAATGTCGTCCCCACAGCCTACAGCGCATGCTAGAGCAGACGAACACGCGCAGATATCGCTGTCTCACCCGACACGCAATACAATCAGCTGTAGACATCGGAACATCGCGAGCGCGCGCCTCAGCTCGATTCTCTCAGTCATGCTGCGATAGCGCACACAGATGGATGTTCCAAACGGGTCGCCCTCGCTGCGACTTCGCGGCGGCGTGAATAGTAGTAGTGACAGTAAAAAACATGAGTTGAATCTGTGCCCGAGTGTGATGTCGCCGGAGACCCAGCGGCTGCTGCCGCCGACCACGGAGACTATCATGACGAAGCCGTTCCCTATACGAGGTAACTATACGAGCTACTTACTCTAGAATAATAGTTGTGTCGGACTAAAAATACGCCGGACGCGCGAATTGGTGACAGCTGCACGCTCGCGGTGTTCTTCTCCCGCTCATGTCCCGACAATTTGCAATGTGTCTACGGAACTGGACTATCAAGACTATAACATTTTATTTCCTCTCTCGCTGTAATGTGTATCGATTATAAACAGCTTAGCGGTCGTAACGTAGCGGTATTTATATTTATAACAGCAATAAAACCACACGCGTTAAAGATATGATAGCTCGGACAGTTGTGCGCATGATTCCAATAATTAAAACGAAAATTCTTGTTTTGTCACAGAGGTAACGCAAACGTCGATATCTAGATTTGCGTTCACTCGTTCAATTTCGTTCGACTTTGGATTTGTATGGTTCCGCGGAAGTGTAGAATATTGAAGACCGACCAAGCTAAACAACTCGGTCTTCTAAACAAACAACATCATGTGCACTCTATTTATTTAGGTAGGTTACATTCTCGAAAGCAAAACTAAAATGGTGTAATTATGATTTGAAGAATCCACGTAGAAATTAAAATTTATTTTCGTCATAATCAAAAACAATATCGTTGCCTTTTTAAAGCCCAAGAGCAATGCTTGATTATTTGTTATTTATTACACTTTATGACTTAGGTATTAAGCTATTATTATTGTCAGATGGAACGTTAAGCTGGCTTAAGCTTCTTTTATGAGAAATTCAAGTTACTTTATGTAAATAAACGTATATACCTATTTACGTATATTTTTCTAATCTGTCTGACATATAGGACAGGTACATAAGGAATAAGAATAATGACGAAAAGTCGAACGGACTGTTCATTATTTTCTAAATTCATTCCTTTGTGTTCGTTTGCAAAAGAAAGACTTTTTTAATTAAATCTAAATGGACTCTATTATATTGTCACATTATATTATGGCAGAGCATTGTTTACTTTGACACATAAATAGCGTTTATGATTCCATTTTGTAGAGGATAATACGTAGAACTATTATCCTACAAGTTAACTACATACATCTATTGTTTTTTGCAGACCTACTTTATTTTAAAAGCAATTCTTAGATCTAGGTACCAACATACTATGTTATTTTAAAAAAAATATTTAAGAAAGGAAGCCGTCGTCGAGGTAGACTGCGGCGAAGGTGGTGTAACGATCTGATCTCGTTTGCGGGGCGAACATGGCCAGATATCGCACAGGACAGAGAGGTTTGGAAGGAGAAAGGGGAGGCCTTTGCCCAGCTGTGGGACACTCAATAAGGCTAAAAAAAGCTATAGGGCAGGACTTCATGAAATTGGGGACACGCTGTAAACTGTTTGTATGCTCTAAATAACAATTAAGAGTTGTTTTTAAGTAGCTATAAAATTCAAAGAAGTGCCCTCCTTCTTTATGTATGATCCAATATAGCCTTAAATGGATATTTACCATTTTTGAATAAAAATATTACGAATTTAAAAAATACGCCATGCAATCATATTCACTTTAGAACAAAACTTATAAGTACTGTCACTAACGGGATATTTTCCGTGATTTTTCTTTTTTTTTTGTAAATCCCAAAGCTTCAAACAGTTTTTGACTTCCGTAATTCCCTTAATATTTCTTATAGGTTTAATACAATAATTAAATTAAGTGACATATCTACCTACAAATGACATACGCAGAACCGCGACCTTGCATTTCGTTGACCCACAATCTAGACGAAGTCAGTCATGTGACTGTAACCGATCGCTCATTGGATTATAATAACAACATTTATATACATACTGCAGAGCCATATATACTGTACGTATACATAGAGTATAGACCGGTTTTATATACCTACAAATAAAAACAACAGGGTCCCCAGCCCACAGCAGGTAAACACATAACCGTATACATAATTCAAGAATAACTAATACATGCAGGAATTTGTTTATAAAACTTTAATTGGTTTACATGTGTGAATTTTTTATTCATACAGACATACTGCCTATTCCCGTAAAGTTCGTCAGAGGTGCAAAACACCAACATTTAGCCAGCACCTAATGTTTCAGTCCTATTTAAAAGTAGACGGGCCTGTTGCCACGAACCAGGCAAAAGACTGCATCTGATCTATGTAGATTGCTATAAGATTTTCTTAATTTCTCAGTCCGATTTCTGATCGATGTATACAACGATTTCTTTATAGGTACATAATTGCTCCACTTTGAGTAATCGTCACGAGTCATATTGATGACGAAGAGTACGAATTAACGATAATAATTATTAACATCGTACTCAAGATAACGGTATATAATTGGCAAATAATCCACTCTCTTACAACTGCTAGATAAGTCTGAAGATAAAGAAGTGACGGTTGTTGTATTATTCAATGAATCTTTATTTAGTAGATGTATGATTGCACGTATTCACATTCAAGTAGAAATGTGCAATCATAAAGATAAGAATGGCATTCTTAACATTGTGTCCATCTATGTATGAGATAATATTTATAATGAGCCCATCAAAAGCCAGGATTATTATCGCACCATTATGTAGAATGACCCTACGTATGTAACTAAGAGGGTGATGAAGATACATGTTGTAGTATGAAAACTGAAAGAAAAAACAAAGAAGAAAAATGAGTAGATTGTGGAATGATAATAAAGAAAAAGGACTGAATTAAACGTGTTGTTAACGTTAAATGTTACAAGAGCAGGAAGATGATGATTTAGAACAAGTCTACTTCACCGCAGGCCCACGGGCAACAATATGGTCCGCCAACTCATTTGAATTGTCCCGCCAACAGTGATCAACTGACGATAGTCTTTTGAAAACGGAATTCAGGATTTAAAACCAGATCGAAAAAAAATGTTCGGAAATCAAAATTTTGGTCCACCTTCAGAATAAGTTGAACAGCCTTGATTTAGATTAACCCTAAACCAAGGCCCTAAACTAAATTTTGAGAAAGCAGTCATTAAAAAACAAAAAAAATCTCATGCACATGTGAACGTCTAGTCTTTGACAAAGAAACACATATTTTACTAACCACTGCCAGAGCGAATGATTTCAAGTAGATAGCTTATCAAGCAAAGCAGTCTATTAGCTTGTTATAAACAATTGATGATTTACTTTATCAGCTGATACAGTGATACCACAAAAATGTACGACTGATAGTTTCTCTTGTCAAATAGAAATTCCAATTTTCTTGGTTAAATTGATTTGCAAGAACCGCAGCTGTTTCAATAATACTGGATTGCGAACGTTCGCCTTCAATCAAATCGTGATACGGGTTTGATCGAGTTGTCTATTTCTAGATAGACTATTTCCGAACCAATAAAGGTGTTTTATTGGTTTCTCTCGATCCAGATTATGTATTGGTAGAGTACCTCTCCCCAATTCGCCAATCCACCTTATTTACCAAAGGTTTTGTAGAAATTATATGGCAATTATTATTGGTGTTCGCCAAGGGACTATCCCGACGCCCAAAAACATTGGATGATGGTAAACAACTTGCTTCCGTTTCTTGAAAGAACTATGATCACTAGAGTCATTCAGACATTGGAGCTGGAGGAATTTACATAGTTATTATAAGATTCATTCGCCTTTTCGACGTGGGAGTGGGACTTAACCTTTTACAAAGCAAATGCTGAGACATGAGACACACAATGCTTATTAGTATCCGGTGACTTCCAACTGGTTCTGGTCTAGACAGACTCAACATATTTCAAGTCATAAACAAACAAAAGTAATGTTTAACTCAAGAATAGGTGTATACTATTCTTGAGTTAAACATTACTTTTGTTTGGTTTAATTTATATCAATTTGGATCAAAAATTCTTATCTTACTTATAATCTTACAATATTATGACACCTCGCAATAATTTTTCTTTCTGGTTTCAAATAGATTTGCCATTTTTTTATTATCTGTTTTAATTACCAAAATTCCAGAGTTTCACCTCTCTTATTAATCCAAGTGCTTTGTCAATGTAGAGCAAGGAGTTCTGTCTGTGTAATATCGATCCTGCGAGGCAATGTCGCCGTCTTCATGAAGGTCATGCTCCTCAGTATCTCGCAGTGCGGCCTCTGTGTCATGAAGGCTGTCCCAAGGTTTAGGAAATGACCCAATTTGTTATATTGATCGATTACTATTACTAAAATATGGAATAAGAAGATGCGAAGAATTGGCTTGGTGATGATAATGATATAAGACTTGTATTCAATAGGAATTTCTATTTTTTGGACTTAAACATATCTGGTAAAGCGTAAGTGTACTATAGGTATCTATGCCTTCAGGGATTACAGGCGAGATGTAACTAAGTTTGAGGAATTTCTCAGTACCAAACAAAACGTGGAAATATCGATCGTTTGGCAATTGGCTCGCTGCGGGGCTTAAACAGAATGGCGGCACGTATACGGGGTCCTAAATTAGTATGATATGTATTTCATGGTCGTGAAATGCACAGGCGTGATGTTATACAAATGATTAATATCTCATTACTTTTACCTTTGATCATAGCTAAGAAAGCAGATATCCATAGTATAGTCACGGAAATACACGATAAGCATAATCTACATTTGGCGCAGAACGGTGCCAAGACGCCTCGTGTAGGTACCTATGTAATAGTACAATAGACAAACACATTATTTGTTTAGTGTTTACTAAATAAACGTATTTTGTGTTGTGTTTTCCTATATTTGCTACTAAACAAGTATTATAATATAGTATTATAATTAATAATTTCGTAACAAAACTTTTTTTACTTGATCCGGCTCGAAGGACCAAAGATTGAAATGCCAAGAGTTATACGTGAACCATAAAATGCTTAATGTTAAAAATGTCCATATTCTTTATTCTTCAAACTGCACCCAAATGGTTAGTTACTTTAAATTATGTGTTTCCTGGAATCTATTTTGTTTAATTCTAATCAAATTATCAATTCATTGAATGACTAGTTTATAGTTTTACGTTTGGGGTCACGGCGAGTTAAATGTTCAAGTTCATTAACAAACGCGTAGTACGTCTTACCTACTGTTGTTCGCCTCTAATGAGTATTGTTCACAAGAGACGAATCGTTTATTTACATATTATTTTAAACAGGCATTGGCCTCCAAATTACATTGAATGGTTAAAATGAAAACTATTGGCAGTGTGAATGAGGGTGTGGCCATATAAGATTCGTCTGAAAAAACTCGTAGAATCTTACCAACTATCTATAATATAAAAATGAATCGCAAAATGTGTTGGTAAGCGCATAACTCAACAACGCCTGGACCAATTTGGCCAGTTTTTTTTTTTAAATGTTCGTTGGAGTTCAAGGGTAGTTTTTACGGCGAGAAAAATTCAAGGTAGGGTAGGTAGGGTAGGTAGGTAGGGTAGGTAGGGTAGGTAGGGTAGGTAAGGTAGGTAGGGTATGTAAGTAGGTAGGTAGGTAGAAAAGGGTAGGTAAGTAGGTAGGTAGGGTAGGTAGGATAGGTAGGTAGGATAGGAAAAAGGTGCATTGCAACGCGGAACAGCTAGTTAGTTATAATATTGCCTCGGGAATCACAGCATAGTATTAAAGTCTGTGGAAATACCTACGCTGTGATCATTAGATTAAAAAACAGTGACATTTCAACACATCTACATTTAACAGTTAATGATGTTATTCGTAGCTCTAACTAGTATGCGGAACTGTTACCGTACTTGAGTTACTACGAGTTTATTTTGTTAGTTTCAGTTCGGTATTTAAATATTATAGAAGGCGACTCACATAAAGACTTGTTAAAAAAAAGATAAACTGATTGGTTTTTTTTAGTTACGTGATAAAAGTAATTCAAACTGAAGTATGCCATGAAAGTAGTAAACACTGTTGAAGACACTGTTCATTGTGCCAAAGAAAATAATAATATGAACTCGATAGATAGTAGATAGGCCCTGAAGCTGGCATATAGCCAAACTATATATGAACAGTTCCAAAGATTATGGTTCTATCCCAACACGAAAATAACAAGATTCATTTAACGGAAACAATTTTGTTGTTGTCAGAGTTACGTAGTTAAATACCCAGCACTTTTAATCATCTGCTCCTCAGGAAATAAGATTAGGGAATCTTATTTCCGCTATCCACATTCAAACTCAATTACGTTTCTTCACGATATTTTACTTATTCTTCTTCTACATCAGAATTCAAACCATGACCGACCGACAACCGATTTCCACACATCATTTCAATTACTGGTACCACTTTCAGACTTCTTCATACGTACTCATTCCAAATTGTGTCTATCCATTCGCCTTACATCACAAAGACAGTTTTTTTTTCAATGTAAATTAAGTACATGAAGTGCAAATTTGTTCTCAATAACTAGGTATGAATCAATCCGTGAACTCACTACAATACTCTCAGTTCTCTGTTAGCGGTGGCAGTGACCACGGTTCTAAAATTAGCAGTTCTATTTATAACTTAATCTTCTCATAGTTTGAGCAATGGGCTTTGAGGTTAAGACGAGGAACTGCGTGGCAATCACCTCGGAGATGCACACGCAAATTACTGCATAGTAAATAATAAGTGTACTACTACAATAAGATTACTTTTGTTTTTAATATGTAAACGGATGTCTTACTATCGCAGCATTCCTTGTTTTCTCTAGAATCTCAAAAGAGTCGAAAATATTATGATTTGTGTCATGTTGTGACGCTACATTATTATGTCAGTGTTACAATAATGTTTTGAGAGCCTACTTATTAATCTATATGATGGTGCCTACAGGTGTAGAAGATTACATTTATCATCATCATTCTCTCTGTCATTATGCCAATCTACCTTCCATACTTCTAGAGAAGTGACTTCCTTTCTAGACATATCATGCAGATAAGATAAATTATCTACAATATTTTATGATCCGTACTAACAAAATCCTAACAAAGACATTATTCTCCGCCAAGCTTGAAAATCCAGCAATAAAAATGATAAATAGGGAATCTTCTTCCATAGTTTAGTTACTTTTATGTCCGTGGAAAATCTCTCTTGGAAATTGGTATTTTCGCTTCGTTAAAGGAAGATTTTATCCAAAAAAAGATAAAGTGGTAACGTTACAAGATTCCCGAAAATAATTGGCCTTTAATTCTGTTATTTGATACATATTTGAAGGTAGAGGGTTATCTACTCAGGAATGCAAAGCAGTTGTCTGAAATAATGTGTCTGTTATCACAATCTTAAAGTATCCATACCATAGACAGAGTGCGCATTGTTTTCGCATAATTAAATTGTTTATACATAGGTATAGTACTGGTTTTTAAAGACAGACTTATGAGTGACACAGAATAAATAGTACAAGGTGACATGATTCTGAATTATTATTGTGGCTAGTAGGTAATTACTTCTTCCATTCCAATAAATGAATGGCAACCCATAATCCGAGCACTCGGTAAGGGTTGCCACAATACGAGTTGCGTCCGAGCAGGTATCCGAGTCCACTCGGTCCAAGCATGCTCTGATCGTGTCAACGCAGCTTTATCATGGTAAACAACATAAACTTCACATTCTGAGTCATTGCTTTGTTTGAGTTATAGACTTGTTCCGTGTAATGGTTCGAAACATTAACTAGGTACTACTTAGGTAGGTATCTCATTTACCTAACTGTAATTAAATACCTATCTGGGTTTCGTATAATTTATTTACAAAAAACGTAACTTACGTTCACGTTTTTCCCTAAGCTGACATTGAAAATCTCTCAGTCAATGTGCAAAATCAACAAAAATACTTGTTGCCAACGACCCACCGCGTCGTGTCCTTGACCGAGTAATTCGTCCAAAAACACCTGCGAAGAAAAATACCACACTATTACACGCCTAGATTGCGAAAAACCTGTATTTATAAACTATGTAGGTATTTAATTTACCCGGGCAGCTGCGTTGGCCGATAATGTGAAAAATCACGAGCGTACCGCGTGGCGCGACCGAGATAACCGCACAACAAATTGTGTAATGTAAGCCGTTGTCATAACAAACGACGCGTAAGAAGGTGGTAATAAACGTGTTTATTACCAGAACATGGGCATTGTTTTTTTTTTAAGCTGAAGTCATCACACTACCTGATGTTACGGCGTTATGGCTTAAAAGAATAGAGCTGTAGAATTTGAAATGAATGAATTTGAATGTTTTTTTTTTTATTTTTTGTTTTTGAATGAGTTTGATTTTTTTTTAAATATTTTAAAATGTTTGTCTGTGAAAACGACATTCTTGATTTTGATAGCAAAGTCGATCACAAACGGATGTTCATAGAAAAACCCTATTCAGAAGTATCATCTTCGTGTCGTATCGCTGAGAAGTTTCATTAAAATCATACTTAGAACTCAAAGATTAGGTACACGGTGTGATTGATCTGCGAAACTAGTTAATTGTATTACATTGTCTATTGAACTGTGTCTGGTAAACACCAATTAAAACTAATTCGGATCGGTCATCGACTCATCGTTCCCGATATTACGCGTTCCACCCATGTGTTCCAAATAACAGTGAACAATACTGCGATTTGTGTTCAACACTAGTGTACGGTTTTTAATTCACCGAAACCGAGTTTTATTTTCCGAGATTTCTGTGATAGAACATCTTACAATTTATTTTACTAATATTGACTGCCAGTAACTGTAATGACAAATTATTATGATAAATGGTATTTATTTCTGAAAGCTTGTAGGATTGTGCTTACCTACTAATAATAAACGTAATTTTTAGGGTACCATAGCCAAATCTCGAAAAACAGAACCCTGATACTCCGGTCCTGGTCCTGCTTTACCGTGTGTCACAGCCGAGCTTACTCCGAGAAGACAAGCAAGGTGTCTTCTATGAAACGCTACAAAAAAGTGATGAAAAATATTAAAAAAATTTGGGTTAGGCCATGTTGTATTAACTGAGGGTTGAAAAAAAATCTACGTATTTAACTGTGTGTGAAAGAAGCTGAGAGCTCTTGAAAAATAAAATCGAGGGGTCCCAAAATATTTATTTTTAACTAAATGCGATTTGCATATTTTGAAGGCTGCGCGACAAGCTATTGGCTACAAACATTCAAGCAGTGCTTGCAAATAAAAAATATGCTACCCTGAAATGCTAATTTTCACAGTCACTTGAAAACTTGGCGTTTTTTTGTGATCGCACGTTCATGTATGGTCAAAATAAACAATATCTTGATGAATTAATTTGTGGGATGAGTCAGGTTAACAGTAAGTATTAATAGGTAATTCTTCTTCTTCTTTGCGTGTCGATAGACTCAAATAATACCCGACCAGTAGGTATATTGCCTGGCACCTGCACAGCTCTGTATTTGGCTTCGTTTAAATCCTGGAAGGTGCTGGGGTTTGTGCAAGATGGGCAAAAAAGGAAGTCGGGCATATCCTGCAGAGAATAAATTAATTAATGTATCGATGGTTCGATAAGTTTTATTTTATAACATTACACAAGGCAGACATGAGACTTTCGGACGTTGGACTACCTACAAATATTTACAGAATCAATGTTTTCTACTAATTTATCGGACGTCGTAAAGGTCAACGTCTAATAAACATTGGAATCTGAATCTACAATGTATTGTCAAACAATAATAAACAAATAAAAGCATTACTCGTGCCGGCCGATAAGATCGCAGTCCGCAGACTCCGACTGATAGTTTCATCCATTTTATTTAACACTGTTGTTTTAAGTTATCAAGCAATCTTTTAAAGTATTTACAAAATAAAATGTCAAATACTCGAATAGTTATGTCTAATTAACAGTAAAAAAACCATTAGCCATAACACTATTTCTTTCATATAATTCCGCACACAATCCATCCATTTTTTCTTTGGCCTTCTCCTTCCTCTCCAACCATCTACGTTGATATTTATTATTCTTATAACCAAAATGCATAAATAGCCCTTTCATAATTCTTACCCTCTTCGATGTTGGACGGTTAATAACGTGATGTCTGGTCTGACCACTTCTAAATGGTCAAAAGACTGGCCTTCAACACACGTTACTCAAGCTCTATCCTTTTGAACCCTTTTGAATTTAGAAGCCAAAATTCAAAAGAGTCAACTGTCATTGCCCGTTACACATCGTTGCAAAAAAATAGCAGACGACTCGAACTAGTGAAACGACTGAGTTGGCAGTTCCAATGTTCAAAGTTTGCAGTTCTTTACATTTATGTATGTGACGCTTGAGTCTCGACAGTGCACTTGAGACATTATGATATCGTCGAGATAAGATGTCTTTAAATAATACTCTTACACGCTTTATTAGTTTATGACAAAGACTACATAAATTCTCTATGGTTTATGATGACCTTTTCAAATTTTTACGACGTTTTCTTTCGGTTTTTTACCCATCTTGTTGAGTAAATTACTGCATGATACAAAACTACACTATAAATTAAGTTCTTAAAATATTTCGCATTGTTTTCATGATGATCGTTCTGAGTCGTTATGAAGAAAGAGGCTGACAACTTGGCTCGTGAACATGATTAAAGATTCTCGGTTTATCAGTGCCGATAAACGCTCTATTGATAAAAAATCTGTCACGGAAAGCTTAGTTCAGAAACCAAAGAAAAAAACTAGCCAAGTGCGAGTCGGACTCTCGCTTGAAGGTTCGGTACCATCGTAGTTGAGGATCCCCATTTATTATTATAGCGGCAACAGAAATACACATTCTGCGAAAATAACTGTCTCATCATCATTTCGGCCGAAAGACGTCCACTGTTGGACATAGGCCTCCCCAAGTGCCGCCACATTGACCGGTCGCGTGGAGCATCAAGCGGATCCCCGCAACCTTCACCAGGTCATCGGTACACCTAGTGGGAGGCCTTCCAACGCAACGTCTTCCGGTTCGCAGTCGCGACTCCAGAACTTTTCGGCCCATCGGCCATCCGTTCTGCGAGCAATGTGCCCTGCCCACTGCCACTTAAGTTTGACAATTCTTCGGGCTACGTCGGTTACCTTGGTTCAACTGTCTATCTATTAAGGATCATGAGAAACAGCCCACTCCCAGACAGACGGACAGCGGAGGCTTAGTAATAGGGTTCCGTTGGTTACCCTTCGAGTACGGAACTCTCATCATCTTCCTGCCCTTGTCCCATGTTACTTGGGGTCAGCGCAACACGTTTTTTTTCTTCCATTCCCCCCTGTCATTCGTCACGCTATTATTTACGCCTTTTTCCTTCATATCATTCCTCAGATATCCATTCATTCTTTGATATTATCTTTGGTCTTCCTCTCCCTCTCGATCCATCAACATTCATATTCATTACTCTTTTAGTCACATGCGACTCTAAAAAGGAAAAATTACTGAAAGCAACCGATGCAAAAACATCTCGCACGTTTTTTATCACGAGACCGAAGACATTATTCAGACAAATGTTGTGAAAAATCTTGTAAAAAACGACTGTCATCATAAATTCTATTTTCTTTTACACAATCGACCTTGGTTGCAAGTTTGCAAGTCTGTTGAACCGGTTGCATCTCGACTCTAATCTAGTCCTCTCCTACGTGCAATGAATCACGACTCTTTACTGGATTTAACCACTTTCTATAAGACTTGGTCTTACGTAGTTATGATCTAATACAGGACGTGCATTGTTCTCGTGCCTTAATTGACAATAGACGAACGTTTTGGCTGTTGCTTCTATCTTTGCTTCAAGTGTAATGTTTTATTTATTTGAGGGTTACGAGCGTTTTTTTAGGTGGCTGTCTAATATGTATAATTTGCACGTGCAAATGCTGGTTCACAACATAATTGAACTACTTACTTGTCTTACATTGATTAGTGAAAATTACAGCTGTAACTATGAGTACCTAAATGGAAACGCTGCTGAAAGGCGAGCTACAGAGAAAGATCAAAAGAAAATCAATCGCACTTAGCTAAATAACTGTTTTATTTTATTTAGCGTATTACTGGCTCACGGCTAGGCAATGGCCTCCCCCAATTCCTTTCACGAACTCTTCTCCCCCGCTTCCTCGAACCAGCCCTCACCATACGCATCTAGATTGTCTCGCCACCGCTTTCTGAGCCGACCTCGGCGGCGCTATCCATCTCTTGGCACCCATTGTGTGGAGACTTTTGCTTGCAGTTTTCTTCTAAGCATAGTAATGCCTGCAATGTTCTCTATTTATTTACCTATTCTCTGTATACATTACCGTAAATATCATTCGATATAGCATTTTACTGAAATGCAGGAATCCAGTAATGGAGAGATTGGTGTTAAGAAAATTAAAATTATTTCAATGTTTGTTTGTTTACAAAAACGTTTTGTCCTACGCAATCAGGATGAGCGTCTCAATTGTCACGCGCAGTGCCAAATGACGATTATCATTCGTGTCGAAACAGCTGTTACCTGATGACATATTTCATGTTTTTCTAGCTACATGCCATGTGCCTGATGGTTCCCCTATAGCAAAAATAACGAACTTCTTTGGAAACTTTTAGACGATTAATTTTCAAACGAACTTCTAACTGCTCACCTGGGAGCTGACCATGATTTTAGGAATTCAAAGGTTTAGGTTGCAGGTATGTTGCCTGTCAGTGAATTTTATGTATGTAGATATAGTTGCTGCCAGTTAAGAGCGCAATGGCGGTCATTGACCCACCTACATTTATTAAAGTTCTTAACTTTGAAATCCAAAAATAAGCCTGTTCATGTCTTGAATCGTGATCTATCGTGACCTTCAACATTTTCTGTAATGAAAAACGATACATGGTTCATTTGTTTTGGTTCGTACGAAGAGATATTATGGAAAGAGCAATGACCGCTATTGCGATCTTAATTGGCAGCAACTATAGTTAGGTTTTGTTCTTACATAGATAAGTAAGTTTTTTCTTCAAATACATAACAGATGCAATACCTAAGAGGCACAAACAGGTGAACATTCTTAAAATAAATCCTAAAACACGTACCTACCTACCTAAGTAAGTACACATAACACTCAAACGTGTATTAATCACGCTGTATGTACATAATGATGATGAGACGTCATTATGTACACAGTAAAGTGTACATAGACAGTTTATTTTATTTTTTATTGTCTGTACATTGTATGTGTAGAGACTTATTATTATTTATTATCTGTACACGTCGTCGACTTTCACGTGTTAGCCATGCCGGGACTTAACCTGGCATGGCTGAAACCCGTGAACGTCTATTAGGGGCAAAGAGATTTAAAACATATAGAGAGGACATTGGGAATATTGTCATACAATAATTTTCATCCTGAATATTTTCGATTTTGACACACGAATGCTACCTGACAAGCGGGCGTATGACACAGATGACACTAGACAGAACGAATTGTTACTAAGTAGTAATAAGTTTTGGATTACGATTTTCTTCGTCATGACCCGTGTATAGCTTGGAAATATTTCAGTGTCTTTGTGTCATATGAATGCGACCTGACAAGGCGACGTATCGCACTGGTCTGATCGACTTGTTACTAATTTGTAACTGGTTTTGGAATTGTCAGTTTCTTGGTCTTGTCCCGCCTATAGCTAGTTATATTTGAATGTCTTTGACTTAAAATCATCATTACAACTTTTTAAGTTCACTTTACGCTAAATCATTACATTTTAGCCAATTCTAAATAAGAGAGTTGTTTGCTTTACGTGTTTCCTGAAAATATTAAAATTAAGCCAGTTGATGGTATACAGGTTTAAATAATTTAAACAAGAAAAAGAGTTAATTATTAACTCTTTAACAGCAATGAAAGTCTAAAAGCAAAAAGTGTTTTTTTTTCTGAGAACCGCTCCTGAGCAAAGGACAAAAGAAAATACGAGAAAATTGTATTCAGCCAGTAAAAGAGTTCGTTTCAAGAATTCAATATCGCAAAGAGGTTTTGCTCCGTTGGTTTGTACTATCTTTTATCTTTACCGTCAAGATTACCATCGGTAGATACCTAACCGATACTTCGGAATTTCCACTTTTCCTTTCCGTGTGACTTTTATAGAAACTATTCTACAGATAAGTATTTGAAGAAACCCTGTGTATTCTCACTTGATATCTCGTAAATAATTTGAAAATTCGAAATGTTGATTCGAATCACAGACCTAATGATATAAAACTTTTAGAACATTAGTCAACAATAATTAAAATAAAATTTAAAATTTAAAAAACCCCCAACGAAAAAATAAAAGATGAAAGATAAATACCCACTTTCATCCCCCATATCTAGTAAATGGCTGCACGGATTTTGATAAAACGTGTCTAAGAACCATCGCCAAGAAACTATCTTTCAAATAAAAAAACTGCACCCAAATCGGTTCCCTAGTTTAAGAGCTACGGTGCCAGAGACAGACACACACACACACATTGCGGTCAAACTTATAACACCTCTCTTTTTGCGTCGGGGGTTAAAAAGAAAAGAGTAACTTTGCTTTGTTTTTTCTTAGTTATCCATGCATTCCTTGCTGGTCCTTTCATCCGTAACTTAAGTACTTAGATCCTTTATTCTGATGGTTGATAGTTATGTCGTTTTGTACTTGTGTTAAGTAATCTTACCTATAAAGATCCCAGTGCTGGGCTCTGGGCGTTACGGGGTGGTAGATGGCATGTCTTCGAATTTTCAGTTCTAGAACAAGTCTTACCGGGCGACATCTTCAAATTGAACAAGCCCCTTCAAATAAAGAGAAAAAAAAAAACAAGTCTTACCAACGCTTTACTCTATATAGGCAAAGCAAAACTTGCAAGCTCATCACTGATAGGATATCCCTGTCCACACTCTTCATAAGACGTATATCAAAGAAGACCATTTATTCCTTCGACTATTCCATTTATTCATAGGTATTCAAGCTAGAGCAACTATTTCTGCTATTTGCGTAGCTAAAGGTCATTAGAATAGTTCAACATAACTGTAATTATCTAGATTAACTGTATCATATAAACAAACATTGATATCTATCTTCGCTATATTAAGTACCTTTGTACCTAGCTAGATAATTATGTAAATACAGCAGAAAATATTGTCACCAGCGTAATAATTTGTGCTCATTTGTCATTTCAAAGTCTGAACTGCATGTTTCTGAGTTCAAAGTTCGCTGCGATAATAGATTATAACAACACGTTATTGTGTCATATTTTCTCATTGGTCAACGCAATACGCTCAATGGTAGGTACCTTTACCTTAATACTTAGCAGGTATTCAATACATAGACTAAAAATAAAAAGACTAATTAAGAGGAAGTTTAAGTATGTTACAGGAATCTTTGAAGGTCCGTCTTGATATGTGATGATAGTGCGTGAAAATGAAACGCATGAGACTTAAAGACAAATGATAAAGGAAGAAGATAGCCTTGGGTAGATGGATGGACGGTGTGAGGAATGACATGAAAGAATAAAGAGTAAAGATAGCGTGACGCCTTTTGGTCTTTAGATCCCACCTTTCTACAACATTACAATTGTGTGAGGATGATTATGGTTTTGTGGATTCCGATTTTCGTCTTGTATCTCATTGGCTTTTCGCACCACAAATCATGGTACCTGATCCACCATTATAAAAGGCAATATGAAACCTCCTTGAATCAATTTGCCTAGGTACGTCTAGGTCAATAAACTCTGTGCAAACAATAAACTGTAATCGTTTGATAACAGGTGCGTTATGAAACCTTATCGGCATCAAGTGCTTTGTGTGACTTGGCACCTGGGTGGTGTGTATTGCAATCCGGACATAAATCAATCCTGGTTTTCTGTGCTTGTGTATCATCTTGATATGATGGTCTGTGGTCTGGGGCTTTTGGACCATTGGGCCCGCACAACAGCTAGTTTATGAGGACTAACACCTGGGGCACCTAATACCCTTGAATTTTCCTTGCTGACTCCAATTAAAAGACGATACGAATGGAAGTTCAAATTGTATTTGATAGGCACCTATAAGATAATTTCAATTATTTATGTGCTTACAAATTTGCGCGATCTGCAGATGATAGAATCTCTACAATTGCAACTGTAATAAACAAAAACGTATATTTGCTTATTCAAACTAAGGGGAATTGCTATTAACGAATCTTAAACCATATTTGGCAGTTTTTCGATGAATTCTAGTTCAGATAATTATCTGAATACAAAGCATCACGAACACGAAATCGAACACGTCTACATAAAAAATGACGATTAAGATAAAAAAAGTCGATCGACAAAAATAAATAAACAAAAGATGACAACATCTTGTTTGTGCCGTTATCGCTCCGACAAAAATCATTATTCGGAAATAACTGGATTCTCCATAACTAATTACTTTAGTGACATCACCAATCAGTTCTAGGTACTTTTAATTAAAAACAAATTAGAGAAACATAGATACGATACGATAGTATGCAACTTCATCGCATGTTTAATGACGAAAAAGATAAAAAGCAAACGTAATTCAACCACGAAGTCTCTTTGAGGTTTTCCCAATCTGTTTGATAACTGTGACAGTACATTCCGAAAAATGCGTAATCGGTGTCATATTTGAGCGTATTAAAACAAGACGTGATGAAGAATAAAAAAGGAACGGTCCCAAAATACTGCCTTGGGATGTCCCTTTAGCAATTTATGTTACCGAACATTCGCAAAGCGTTTTCCGCTGCAAAAACTTAACATTTGTTTCATCCGTCACTAATAAAGTAAAACGGAACTGTAAATAATGTTATCCAACGTTTTTTTCACTATTTTTGTCGTGAACAGTAATTCCCAGCGACTGATGACTCGGTCAAATGCCGGAGACAGGACGCGGTAATAGCACGTAGCCTGCAATTTCCTTGATGATCCCATTCATATCTGCCTCTGATGTTGCGCTTACAAGTACATTCATGAACACTTTACCAATTACACTGTGTTTAGAAACTGTTAGGTTATTATTTCCGAGAAAGTGTACTAACGAATTAAGTAAGGATTGAAATTCACGTCATGTCTTCTTCGTCAGGCCTCAAATCAAAGCGGTTAGGATATGATATGAATACTGATAGACTGATCGATTTTATTTTCATGATATTCAACTCGCTATTTTTCCTCACTCGATAAATGATTTTAATAGTGCCAAACTGTACGGTCATACTCAAGCACGTGGAGCATAAATGTGCTCAAAAAAAACATAAATGTTTATCAAATGTTCATGACTAATAACATTAATATTTCTATAATTTAAAATATTTAGAATTCTGCATTTGCGTATAATTTACTAAACTAAAACCACAAACATGAGCAGAAAAATAACACCTAAATTAAGCCAATACAACAATAAAAAATCAAAGGCGAACTTGAACCTGTCTCATTAGTTATAAAAAGTTTGGGTCTTATTGTAATTAATCATTTATCGATCTTCGCCAGACAACCTTAGGAGTTAAGATGAACAAAATGAAACAAGATAAATTAAAACAAAAACCACGCAACCTCGCCTCAAGAATTACTTGTTTAACAGGATGCCATATCAGCTTATATAATATTAAATTTCTGTGTTTAATCAATAAGTGGGTTACATATTGATAGACTGTTCTTCCAATATTTAGAGCGTTGGTATTTCCCACTAATTGTCGTATCGAGCACGCGCGTGGCACCATGACAGGAGTTCATGAACAAACAATTAAGGAGAGTTGTTTTGTTTCCAATGCTAAAATTAGTTATTAGTTTTTTCTCACAAGTTGTTCAGTAGTTCATTTACACCAGCCGAGACTATCTGATGCACTTTCCTTCTAAAAGTTTGGGTTCAAATGAAATCAACTCAGCTTGTTGCAGTCCACTGCTGGACATAGGCCTCTCCCAAATTGAGCCAAAACACCCTGTCCCACCTCCAAATCATCATTTTTAATTTAATACATACATCTTTGACAGTCGTTAAAGGTAGTCAGTGGCCCGAAAGTCTGACAATCACTCTTACCAAGTGGTATCGTATTACCCAGGACTAACTGGGTTGTGGAGGTCAGATAGGCAGTCGCACCATGTAAAATACTTGTACTCAGCTGCATCCGGTTAGACTGGAAGCCGACCCGAACATAGTTGGGAAAAAGGCTAGGCAGATGATGGTGACATAAAATATTCTCCTGTGTCAACGCTGATAACTGACAAAAACCTAGTATTGTTGAACATGATCAACATCCAATTCCAGAGGTTATCAATGATCAGTTCAATGATTTCAATGAACAAACCCTTTAGCCATCTGATACAAAATTACAGTAATCGAAGTAGAAATTGCCAATTTGCCTCACCCGAACTTTATCTAAACCCAATCGATCAGAGGAGACAAGCGATTGTTCACCAGTCGCTACAAATAATACCTTTTTGGTTAATCTCCAAAACGGGCGTATTCGTGTGATCGCTCTGGTGCTTTTCAGATATTGATATTTAATGGTAATTACGTATCTCATTAAAAATAATGATATTCAAATGGTATATTTTTACTAGTGGCCTTCAATTTACACAAACAGTTATGGAAATATTTAAGTTCAAAAAATTTTGCGACCAGAGCAATCATAATTGGTGCCAGACTGATCATTAATGATGAAATCAGTGAAAAAAAAAAATATTTATAAAATATTATTTATTTAGCCGTTTTCAGTCATATTCAGTGTACGTGTACAAGATTATATGTAAGAGAAATGTATTATTGACTTTACAAGCCATTGTGCGTATAGATCTGGATCATTTTTTATCTTGGCCATTCTACGACGCTCAGCCAATTTCTTCCTAAGACGTTTTTCTTCAATAGATAATTTATTTCGAGGCATGATTTCAATCTGCAACAATAGTTGCGATTAAATTTTAGAGAAGGGGTTACAGTTGTGGTAGCTAAATGCAAGGTATCATCAAGGTAAAATACGTCAAAATCTGTTTATGGGTTTAGGTTATCCGAAGAAACCCAGGAAAGGTTATAAATTAAAAGTTATATGCATAGTTCATCGTTTGTCATTATTACAGTCCGGTACTACTACTTAAAATAGATTTATAACGTACAATTAATGCAAAATATCATCGTTCTGGTCTTTTTGGACAGAGCCATAGCGATCAGAAAAAGTCACAAAATCATAAATATAGCCGAATTTAAAAGCAGTAGAAAGTTGTGATTACTTCTCATAAAAAACATCATAACGATCACTTAATTCACATAAAAAACACATTCGCAAGCTTACTATTGAATTTAAATAACGTGCCATAGCAATCATAAAATTCGAGAACCAAATCCAGAGCAATCAGAAACTTACCTTCGTAATGTTGGAACGCGGGAACGTGGCACACAGGTATCCTCCTCGGCTGTTAGACCACTACCGACGCTGCCCCGCGGGAGGGGAATAGAGTGTCTGTAATGCGTAACTATGGATGAGGGCGATGTTTTACCTCAGCGCAGAGCGATGAGATAAAATGCCCGGTCACGATTTTAAATTCAAATTGTGGCCTAAGTATAGTTAATATAACAAAAATAAAATTATTACTATGAAGATTAACTATTTGTTATGTAATCTAAATAAGTTGTTTCATAAGATCCTTTTCATTAAAAAGTTAAGGAATATTTTTTTCATTCAATCGGGAGTTGGGTCAACCCAGAGCGATCAGGATTTTGGGGTTTAAGATTTTTTTTTTAATGTTTATAATGAACTTATTCATAATATTAGCCTTGTACCATGTAGATTAGACACCGAACTGTCTATAAAAAAATATTTTGAAAACGTTTTTCGATTTTAAAATGGGTTTATCCCGTCCGACACGAAAAAAAATGCCTCTGGAGATCGACCCATCACTTCGATGTTGTCAAGCGACAACCGTAATACCCTTAGTGTAAAGTGTCTATCTAAAGGGTGTGAAAAGGCCCTTAACGAAGCCGAAAGGCACTTTTATTCTTCCCGTCAATGCGATCATTTTTTTGTTCAAACCATACCGGCGAACCTTCTAGTTTATACGGAGATATTGGGGTTCAAAGTTCCAACTTTTTCACAAGTTTTTTTTTTTTAAACATGTTTTTAAAGTAAGATTTTTACTTTAAACACCTCCACGACCCCCGTACTATTCAATCCATCCATCGGCACAATGTTCAGAGTGCGTTATATTGTCAAAAAAAAGTCGTTTCCCAGCAAAAAATTTTGCGTAAAGTTACTTAGTTTGATGTACTCGTACAGAATGCTTGGTTGACGGCTTCGTGAAAGGTCCGTTTACACCCTGTATATTATAACTTTCGTTTATTAATTTTACTTATTTTTGCTAGTAATCCCCGAAAGGTTAGTCTGAGGTGTATCTAATACCCCACATTTCGTCAGTTATGTTTAAATCCCCTCCCGCGGGCTAGCTTATTTCCATCAACCAGGTTCAAATTCAGATTGCGGGGGCAACTGAGAAATTCCTGATGGAAAAACACGACAACACTTTGCCCGTCTCAGGAATTGAACCCAGGAACTCGTGCGACCACTAGACCAATGAGGCAGCTATCCTTCTATCACGATAGTGTTACACGGAGTACGTACTAACGTACCCACCAACATTAATATTATCTATACATATAATAAAATCGTAAAAATCCAATTTTATGTTCCGACTTGGCTCAAAAACTACTGCATAGATCCTGTTCAAATTTTGCACAAATATTCCTTACAGGCTTCTTCACATGTTAGGCTATATATTATCACGCTACTCGCTTAAGGGGGTGAGCAATAATGCATTATGTCAGTATCCTTCATTTGTTTGACGTTTCAGTCATGACAAGCACCAGAATGGCTATTTAAAGCTTATGTCAACAGAGAAAACAGCCTAGCGGGTTCTTGAACGTTCTGTAAGCTACTGGTCGCAAGTTCAAACCCCACTATTACTTTCACTTTTTTGTAATTTGTTTGAATATTTTTTTGATGCTTTTAGATTTCCATTTTTTTTTTGTATTGACATCGTTTGCATTTCCATTTTTCTCCTTTTTTCTTCAAACGTTTCTCCAAAAAGTAATAGAGAATTATGGAAGAAGATGACATGCTGCGCCGACCCCGAAAAATTTGGATAACGGCAGGAGAATGATGATGATGATTTCTACAAAAAGTTCTTGCTTTACTAGAAGTCTGTTTCCTTCTCGATTTGCAAAATATCAATAATCAATCGCAGTTTGGAATTTTATTTTGGAATTTTATTGTTATTTTATAGATTGGTATAGTGTTCAGAAGCGAGCATGAGGTCCTGGGTTAGATTCCCGGTCGGGCAAAGTGTTATTAAGTTTTTCCACCAGCAAATTCTCAGTAGCAACTACGAAGTCTGGTTTTGTGCCCGGTTGATGGTGTATCGGCACTATAAAAAGTACTACAGCAACATATAACAAAAAGTACTACAGCGCCATCTATGACGCAGGTGATGAACTAAACATCGAAATTCGTCTAAATTCTGCCTGGGTCAAATAAATCGCCGAAATAAAGTTATACGCGACTTAAGACTATATAGAAGTACCCGACAACAACTGTTGGGCAGTTATAGCCCACCAGACATTACACCCGTCTGGTCGGACTATCCTCCCTTTTCTATGGGGGATGAAGAACCTTACAACCTGTTCTTTATACAAAATGGCAATAGGCTCGCTAAATATTTCATGGGAGTTAAACATAACTGACAAAATGTGGGTGTACTACTAGGTACTAAATACACTCATCTGTTTTCTTATTAAAATATGTATTAAAAAACAGATAGGTAATTTTATAACAAACACGATGGTATAACGTTTTGTTTTTTTAATTAGCCGATTCTGTCCCACTGCTGGACAAAGGCTTTCCCCATTTCCTTTCCAACTCTCCCGGTGTTTTGCCTTCCCTGGCCAATCAGTCAGGAACGAGTCCAAATCGTCACATCAGCGTTTGTTGGGTCTGCCACGGTGACGATGACAATCTTCAGGTAACTACTGTATGACCATTCTGGCCCATCTGTCCTGACCCATTCTGGAAATGTGACCCGCTCAGTCCCATTTGAACCTCTTACACTTATCGCCAACATCGGCGATGCCTGTCTTGGAGCGCATTGTGGTGTTGCGTATTCAATCGGTGATTTTGATGTTTAAAATCCATCGCTCTTTTGCAAACATTGAGTTTGGACTTTTCAGCCTCCGTCAAAGATCATGTCTGGGTACCATAGGTTAGGATAGGCAGGATACACAGGTCGACAAGTTTACGCTTAAATGTGATTGGAAAGTATAACGTTGTCTAAGTAAAAGCGGTCAAGCCTAGCGTCTATCGCAGTTTTAAATATTCTTGACTTAATGATTAGGCAAACCCATTCGTTACAATTTTTATGTAATCTTTTTTTTTAGCCTTTATTGTCCCACTGCTGGGCAAAAACCTCCCCCATTGCCTTCCATTCTTCTCTCCGTGCGGTTTTCTTCGTCCAATCTGTCACAAACGCTTCTAAGTCGTCACACCAGCGTTTCTAGACCTCCCTCGGCGACGACGCCCGTCTTCTGGCACCCACTGCGAGACGACTCTGGCCCACCGGTCCTGATGCATTCTACAGACGTGGCCCGCCCAATCCCACTCCAAACTAGCAATCTTATCGCCCACATCAGCGATTCCAGTTTTTGAGCGTATTGTGGTATTGCGAATTCTGTCGCTGAGCTTAATACCCAATACGCTACGTTCCATCGCTCTTTGGCCAACCTTGAGTTTGGACTTTTGCGACTCGGTCAGGGACCAAGTTTGAGAATTACGGTGCTCAAACTTGGTCCCTGACCGGTTAGGATGGGCAGAATGCACATGTCGATGAGATTGTGCTTCAGGGATAAAGGTAGGTCACCCTTCATCAGCGACTTCATGGACCAGTAGCTCTTCCAGGCGTTCTCGACTCGGCAACTCTCAAACTCAAATGTACTCATCGACTTTATAGTGAATTTCTTGCCCATCTACCTCAACCCTACTTTTTACGCTATTGGTGATGATTTTAGTTTTTTTTTATGTATATTCAACATATTTTTCATTCGGTGAACAGTTGGGGGGGGGGCTGTATTAGGCATTTTTTCTATAATAAGCGGGCTTTATTTACAATTGTGGAGTGAAGAGAAATAACGAAAATAACTAATAACTGAGATTATAACTGTTTCACTCGCGGCACGTCTTTAACGTTTAGATGTGGCTGCATTTTAACTTCAGAGCAAAATATTAAAAAAATAAAAGCAAAAATATATAAAAGCGAAAGGTCACTCACTCATCACGAAATATCGAAACCGATTGACGTAAAAAGATGAAATTAGGCAGGGAGGTAGTTTATAGTTAGTAGACGTCCGCTAAGAACGGATTTTGCGACAGGGCCGGATTAAGGGCGTCTAAGGGCTCTCGCAAGTTTGTATGAAAGTCCTTCATTTTTTGTGCTACAAACTTGAAATTTGGCAGGGAGGTAATAAATAGTCAGTAAAAGTCTGCTAAGAACGCATTTTGCGGCAGGGCTGGATTAAGGAGGTCTAAGGGCTCTCGCAAAAAGTCTCTTAATGTTGTAAATTAAAAGCAAAATCTCACGACATCTCACCAAGGGGAGAGGGGGGGGTTGAAAAATCGCCAAAATTAATTAATGGACGCCTACTAACCCAAGCATCTCCTTGCTTAAAAGGTGATCTCCAAATCATGTGTGTCATAACTTTATGTATCTAATTGAAATAAACATTCTTTTTTTTAACACTTTGCCCGACCCGGGAATCGATCCCAGGACCTCATACTTAGTAGTCACGCTTGCGACCACTCGAGGCAGTCTTACACAGACATACCAAAATTTCCACGCGAACGAAGTCGCGGGCAACAGCTAGTCTGTAATAATTTTATTCATTTCGGTATTCATTTCAAGTACCTTGAGAGATTCACTTTCTCAAAATTCTTGGTTATAGCTGACAGTTCTGGACAATATGAGATATTAAAGTTAATTCTATACGGCCTTTTCACAGTATTCAGCACCCCAATTAAATAACACAGTTTTTATCACGATCCGAAGAACTTTGAAGGAAATTACGAATCCATTGCTTTTATATATTAGAGTAATTCATCTGCTCGACAACGTAACGCAATGAAACTTATTGTAACCTTCGTAAGTGTGTTACGCAATAACCCCGACAATTTAGCTCATACGGTAGGTTTTGCTGATGGTCTTAGATCGATCAAGATCAAAGATCGGACGCGGGACAGCACTTCGAAATATAAGATAATGTAGAGCTCAATCCATAGCTAAGTCAGCAAATCAGCTAGATTACTCTCAGACTCCGGACGTCGAGAAGTCCAATTACCAACGCGCATGACTGACCAATATAGCCCTACATACATACCAGGAAGCTATGTGCCTAAATGATGCCGGATATTAAACCATAGCTACCAATACCTTCTACAGGATGGCTAGATTTAAATCACGATTGCGCGTAGGGTTACCAATCCGGAATTTGAACAGTCCTGATATAAAGCCGGACTGCAAAAAATTCTGAAATTTTACTTTTCATATTTATTTTTTCAGTAAGTACAGACGAGACGCCAGTACATCAACCAACTACAATCTGTCATAGATTTTCAACTTATCGATAAAGCATTCGGTTCAAGGTTGATTAGGACAGTTTGACATTTTGTTTTGAGTTTCGGGTAGCTTGATGTGCTGGCTACTGTACTAATATTCCTTCTCCTATTTAGAAAAAATGCCATTAAGTCGAAAAGTTCTGACTTGATCCAGAAAAACAAGACCAGTCATGGAAGTCCGTACGACATGTCCGGACTAATCCAGGCGGATGGCAACCCTACCTACTCCTACATGCATGCATACCTATTCTAATAGGTAGTGAAGGTATGTGCCTAAACGTTGCCGAATATTAAACCATCTCTTTACATAGGATGGCTCAACTCAAATCTAGTTCTTCCATATGTATAGTTATATTTCTCTGGCAGAGAGAGCGAACATTCAAGAGATAGGTGTGTCGACTCTGCCCAAGTCTAAATGCACTATTGAAAGGCTATTTTTATCACGATTGTGCGTCAATTGTTTGTCCTAATTCCTAGAAACTATGATAGAATACCTAGTCGGGCTCTACTCTAATTTAATATGTACTTACTTAGAGTAAGTACATATTAAATTATATATATATTAATACGTCACGTTTGAAGTCTTTGATGGGGTAACCCAGCATATTGGTCATATAGGCCGCAGAGCAGATAGCACAGTGGACCTAGTTAGAGGCTCTACCAGTTCTACGCTGCAAGCTGGTACGTGTAGATTGGTTAGCGTTGTAAGTAAGTGACTGGGTACATGGAAAAAGAGTTTACAGGTCACCTCGCTTAGCCCGCTCCAAATCTGAGCCCCAGGGATCGGATTTACACATATGTGTTAACTTGCCACTAAAACAAAACAGTTGTGATTGTATTTTTGAAAAGGGACAACTAGGGTGCGGGGTAAGTTACGGAATGGGTCGACATACGCCCTAGCCTGAAGTATCTGCTCAATTCTGCCCAGATTGTACAAACCCTGACTCCGTTTTCAGACAAGAGCAGAGGAGGTGGTCCTATCACACCGCCCGCAATTTTCATAGAACTCCCTTTGATCTTATTATTAGTTCATCTGTTCATGTACTTAGTACAGTCAACTGACTACAAATCAACACAATGTCAAGGGCAGCTAATGACGTAGCAGCGAGCTAAATTAGCGCGTCCCACCCACCGAGCACCGCTCACTTTCATTCAGAGACCTGACATGTGACGTCACAAATGTATTGGTAAACAAATGCTCGTCAATTTGCACGTTAGCGCCTTTGAAAATGTGTGTGGACTTTGAAAATGGCGGCTCTGAGTCGCCATTACCACGTCATGTTCATAATATTGGAATAAGTAATGGGATGTAATAGAAACTAGTTTCGACTAGCGTGGTTCAGTAGAACGGTCAGAATTATCGTTACCGTTTCGAGATTTGAAAAATCCAGAAACTAAAATACTAGGTAATTCTACTGTATAGATTTAAGTATAAAATATTCTAAAACACTTCAGTTTGTAAATAAGGGCTAGTTGAATTTAACTTTATACTCCAAAAAACGGAGATTAGTTTTCGGAAAAATTACATAAGTAGCCGGACAGTTGACACGAATATATTTTTTTGTGAATTAGGTCACTTTTAATAATAATATAAGGCATGCTAATATGAGGCATGAGTTAGGTACTTACCTTTTTAGAAAATAAACTTTACCTATATAAGACACTAACGCCATCTAGCGAAATAATCTCGAACTATCAATTAGTCTGATTACATAGAATACTCGTATACGTATAGCAGCGGTCTCAATGTCTCATTTTACTTCATTTAGAGTAATTGCATTGAATAGATAATTACCAATTAGGTTTTGATAGTCGGTAGGTAGGTAAGCAGTGTTGCGAGAGTGATTATATTATCCTACTAACATTCAGCCAACTTAATTTGTTTGAATAGTGCTACTCGTGACTCGAAATTTTCCAACAAAGTGAATACGATCCATTTATTTTCGTTTAGACGTGAAATACAGTATGGCAGCCCTTGAATAAATACGTTACTTTGAGAATTCCATGCTTATATTTGGTGAGGTAGTACCGTCGACTGCACTTCAATGCTGGGAACAATTATTGTACCTACACGATGTTACAATAATTGTTATAGCAGAAGCGCAGCACCTAGACGATACGAATTCTAATTGGGTAAAGTCACAGATTTAAAATAAACAGGAAGCTTACTTGCAATAACTATTACAGCATAACTGTCAGGACCGGTGGGAGCAATGATGTGGCTTGATGGTAGGTAGGCCTAGTTCTACTATCAATCTCTTAATAATGCCACAATATTAATTATATCTTACCGCAATGCGATATTTTGGGAATACATAATCAAGCACATAACAGTTCTAAACCGGGCTCGTGCCTAAACCAATTTTTGCGGATTATCGAACTATAGACTAGCACGAACCTCAAATGCCATTTCGTTCACAGGGCTTACATTTTCGCTAGCTGGTACGCAGATAGATAGCAGAGCACATTAAATACCTAAGTAGATATAGCTAAACCATAGAAACATTTCTCAACTTCAAACTTAGAATCCGAGGAGAGCACAAAGCACACGAATTCTTTTGAAATGGTGTGGAAGTACTTATTACTTCTATAAAAAGGCCGATAAAGGGAGGGAGATCATCGTAGAGTAAAAAAAAGCTCTGGATTACCCTGAAAGTGAAAACGCTTGTTAGATTTTTGCTAAATTCAAAAAGCAATCAGCGTTGCACTTTTTCATAACAGTTGTTTCTTAATTCGAAACAAGCAACGACATCTATGAAACTATTACCACGACTATATGTTATTCTAACTAGATTAAATGCATTATTTAGTGGACTTAGGAACGATTAGTTATTATGTTAACGTGGAAATATTATGAGCCGTTATCATGCAATTTATGTAAAGGTTATCATCATTCGGATGTCGTCAACTGGCTTCAGCAACACACGGCGTGATCTCTGACGCATTTCTCTCGCTAACAATATTACAGAGGTTACATTCGTTCGTTGTAATTCAACACATAAATCTCTGTACATTTCCTAATTAATCGTTTTAAAAAACTTTTTTTATAAGGAAGGATATAGTGGAATTACGAACATTTTTACATGCAATTTGCATCATTATCATCTACTGACCGACTTAGAAAGTAGGCTTAGGTCTGTAGAAGCTTCTCTTTGCTTAAGTACCAAATATCGGGGCATGTGTTTGCATATTCCGAGCGGCAGCTGTTCTAAAAGCCTTTATTCTTTAATAAGAACACAAACATCAAAATGATAATATTAAAACAGCAAATGATTTGGAAAAATATGTAAAACCTGTTTTTTTATAAAACCGTCCAAACAAAAGCGTCTGAAAAGGCCTTTGTCTATGCCTGGTAAATTCTTCTGTCATGCTTGTCACGTCAATCGATTTCAGATTTCACTTCAAGTTGACATTGACAGTTGGTGTGCTGCCGTCGGCGGAGCTGATCGAGTGCGAAATTATTAAAGTTATTAATAAAAATACGTATTTATTTTACTAACAGCGGTGGTACATAAATTAGCGTACTATGGACTCGGAAGACAAACGTGCCGAAGGGTGGAAGTACCTCAACAAGCAGTATTTTGGTGATGGTTAGTGAAAACTCTTGTTTCGCGAATTCCGATGGAGAATTTAGCACTAGTTTACATGCTGTCGTCACAAGGACACACATACTTCCTATGGCGACGAATTCGCTACATCCAGTTTATTAGAACTTGTATCATAACGTGGTTTTTTTTGTTAAAAACCAGTGAACATGGAGTGTTGGTTAACCAATTAATTTAACGTAGTGATGGATTATTATCAGTAAGATAAATGTCATAATCGAATTAACGTGTCCACCATATCTATCGGTAGGCTTGAAGTTGTATTAGAAGAGTATAGAACATTGTTTTGAAGAGTTAAGTTTGTCAGATAGCAACATCTTCAAACTATCATTTAAAATACTTTAGATAAGCAAATCCTAAGCAGATAATCCAATAGGATTTAGTTTTTCATACATAAACATTAAGTATGTGAATAAAATATTTAGAAGTCTAATAACATAAATGAAATGACTAAATTACCTTGCAGACTGATGATAACCCAAGTAGAAACTAAAGGAATATTTCTATTTGGTATGGCCGTGAGACACACAATATTATCTCTTTTATGCTGTTTAGATTTTAAAAAAAAATTGCTGTGTGCACTTGTGGCATGTGTCAAATAAATATGTTTTCTTTCTTGATGGTTAGAGGGTCATCTTAGGGGCAGTAATTATCTACACCATATAAATTAACAGATATAAATGTAGAACATTTACATAGGCGGACACACCATGGGTAAACAGTCTAAAACATTATGAACCTCCCATTTTCTACCAAGACAAGACAAATCATTACAAATCCTGCCTGAAACTCGCAAAGGTACTGATTAAACAAATACAGCCAGCATAGACAAGATTACTGGCAATCAATATTATTTTATTAAATCCATTCAATTTATTGTTCTCAACTCTATGACCTATGAGACTGACTGACCTTGTTGGTTGATTATTGATTTTATATTCATAATATAATCGTGTTGAGTGGATGAATAAGCAATGTGGTAGCTTCAAAATGGCTGCTAACTGTCATTTTTTTTAATTTGAATGGTCTAATTTAGATCTCTTAATTTGAAATTATTTTATAAATAACTGTTTTTATATTCACATACAAATTATATATATTATATACATGGGGATCTGCAGTAACTACAGAAAAAAGTAATGAATGATTCACTACTTTTTTCTGTATCAAGCCTATCAAATTGATGGATTCTGGCCGTTCTGTAGTTTCTGGTCACCCCTGAGGGACCAAAGCAGAGTTTATGCATGATATAATGGATTGTAAAAAAGCCCTTTACCCAACGGATTAAGGAATATAATATTCATAATAAAGCCAGCAGTCAATACAGCAAAACATTTACATAGACAATCAAGCATATCATAAAACTAAGCATAAACAAGTAGTTATTTGATGATAACCTCCTGCAGTACCTAGAGGTATCACATGTTTGCTTGTAAACATTCTAGATACACACACAAGTATTAATAGATAAAAATGGCCAACGTTTTACGTGAATCATGTTTTGGGTAAACATTTTTGTGCTATCTAAGAAGTGTTATTATGTCTGCTATAATAATTATTGTTGGAAAAATAATAATGGGAGCTGCAAGATAATTTTGTGGTGCCGTGTGACAAGAAGTTATCTTAGGTTTGAAATAGTAATACTTTTAGTTGCATGTGCAATTATTGTCTCTCATATATAGGGTGACTGGTAATTAGTGACACAGTCATGGCGCGCGCGCGCTAATTTCATGCGGCTGTTGTGTTATTGGGATAAAAGTAAATGAGTATAAAAAAAAAAGTTTCTTTGGGAAAGTCGTTTGTTGTGTTATCATGATATATTAAATTATACTCAAGATATAGTTGATTCAATTCAATTTCTAGTAACTACTTTAACGAATCTGTATTTACAATGAGCAATAAAAAATCAAACTATAGTCTTTTTATTACCACTCTAAATTGGCAGGTTATATTTATCTTAATGAGCAATTGTCAATCAATGCAATTTAAACCTTGTGTTCTTTTGTGTGAAAGTCACAAATATACCAACATAGTTTCCTATTTAAAAAAGATCTGCTGACAGAAGCTGGAAGGTTATTTTTTTAATTTATTCATTCATCATTGGCATAGCCTTTTTCCAACTATGTTAGGGTTGGCTTCCAGTCTAACCGGATGCAGCTGAATACTAGTATTTTACATAGAGCAATTGTCTATCTAACTTTTTTTATTCCTCCATTAAAGGGGGGTTAAAGAGGGGATGACAGTGTGTTCTATTCAAATGTTAAAGTCTCTAAATCTTTGTTAACCATTCTTTTCGTTGTCCCCAGGTGAACGAGCTAACTATGTGAACATACCACATGTGATCGCGATGGTCGGTCTGCCGGCCCGCGGCAAGACGTACATCTCCAAGAAATTGTCCAGATACCTCAACTGGATAGGAATTAATACCAGGGGTGAGTGTTCTATTTCTTTTTCCTAAAGAATGCAATGCTCTTAAAGGTGCTTTTTGTATGTTCGGTCTGGTCCGATCCGGTACAGCCGCCCGCGGCAAAAATCAAATAAACTTGAAGAGAACCGTTCGCGAAAAACCCGCTCGAATTTTGCCGAGCTGACCCACACAAAACTAAAGTGGCCGGCCATAATAGCCGTAGAGCCGTTGTGGTAAACGTGTTTTTGAGTGGAGACCGCGAATTAGCAAGGGTAAGATGGAACGCCCTCAGATTCGGTGGAGCGACGATCTACGCAGGGTGGCTGATAGTAACTGGATGAGAGTTGAGTGGTGTGCGACTGAAGATGCCTATGTCCAGCAGTGGACTGTTGTAGGCTGATGATGATGATGTGATGACCCGAAAATGATCCAGCTATGACAGATGCCGAACTAAGTTTGCCAATCTGCATGAGCTAAAGATGTTCAGTACTTCGATTCGGCTTTGTTGTTCAACAAATTGCCGAAATGAAAGGATGGGATAATCTGTCACACACCTCGATCGAAAGTCTTAGTAATTGATTAGATTTTTAAAGAAATATCTGTCCGTCACAAGACGCTTTAGACTCGGATAATAATGTAGAAAAAAAAGTAGAGGCAACTAGGCGTATCAGACGCTCCTGAGCTAAATTAAAAAATAACATTTTGGTGAGATAAAGCGTATTTCTGCAAATTCGCTTTATACGAAGTGTAACTTCTTTTTCCATGGTAACTATAAAAGATAGCCAGTTAAAAGTTTCAAATGTGCCTTACATAGAAGCTTATCAAAGGTGCAGTTGACCAGCTCTGTCCTCTACTCAAGTAATTGAAGTTACTGTGTTTTCATTTACAAGGGCAAAAGATAGCCACATTCCAGATTTTTCTATGCGATACCAACGCAACGAGCTATCGTCATACCGATCGATGACAAGCGCACTATAGTTGCTTCTTTAGTACTCTACTTGATTTGATTGTCTTTTGTGTGACCAGACAAACGTTACTGATCATGTAATGTATTGTTGACCAAAATTAGTCGCGATACATAATTTGTAGCTCGGCCAAGCCGTCTCTACTCCTGAGCCTTTAATGTTACCACTGGGACAGTGAAGAAGGAATAATCTCATTTTCGTTCTCCATCCCCTGTTCTAATTTATTTGGGTTCGGCACATACTGTCGTCTTCATCCATACTTCTCTTTTACTTGTCAACTCAATAGTCTCCTGCCTTTTCGCCGTATATCCTTCACACAGTCCATCACCAAGTGGCGTTACATTATCTGTAGCACGACCAAGCTATCTCTAGCATCTGAGCATCATGATACCACTAATCCACCACGTTGGTTGGTCGGCGCTACCAACTTGCTGACCAATATTCTCACCTAGGCATGAGTTCTGGTTTCTCAACTTTGAACCCAGCCAGGCTTTAGCCTTTTCCCAACTATGTTGGCGTCGGCTTCCAGTCTAACCGGATGCAGCTGAATACCATTGTTCATAGGAGCGACTTTCATTCTTTTACAACCCAGTTAGTAGTAGGTAATACGATACCCTTGATAAGACTGGTTGTCTGCTTTTGAGCCACTGACTACCTGTAAAGACTGTCAAAGATCTACAATCGGAGAAAAGTCGGTATGTAATGGTCAACCATTTAAGGACCAACCTTAGCGCTTAACGGCAAGATCGACCCGAGTGGCTGTTATTATTTAGCCACGAGCTCTTCGGCGAAAGAAAACAGCGTGAGGGAACAGAAAAATGCTAAGAGCTGTTATATCCACGAACCCGTATTGCGCCCCCCTGACGGATTGTGGTCCAGTCCCTCTAACAGAGGCCTGTGCCTATAGCGTTCCCAGCAGTGGGAACACTATAGGCTGAAAATGATAGCATAGCATTTTCAGGCTATAACGTTCGAGTTGTTCTTATATTGATCTTGCCGATACAACAGAAAAATAATGGCTTAATATTCGATTCCTCGTATATGGATCTGCACAGTAAAATTAATTTAAATTGAGTTTGAATAGGTTCTCTAACGGCTTGTGCAGTGATGCAGTCACGCGATGGAAAAATGCGGTACTTACTGTACAGACGACCTCGTAATTGCTTTACCGCATTTGTCAACAGTTTCCAGTAAACTGAAATATCAATAAGATTGGAACTCTTTTACGGTCGCATACCCAAGTAGACTTTTACCGTGTATCTTAAGTATTGTAGTTCTAGTTAGTATTGCACCGTTGGAATTTCAATGTTCGACTCGGGGCCGAGGCTTTAAAGCCAACAAAGAGCTTTTGTTTAGGCACTCATTTAAGTGTCGTATTCAATACGTAGAGTGCCTTGTTCGTAATCGGCTTCTTAGGTGCCTTCGGGCCTGGTGTTGCCTATTGTTAGTGAAAATAGGTATCAGTCGTTTGAGGTGCTAAAGCACTTATGACGTCGACAGTGCATTCATATTTAATAATGGAAGTAGGTACTATATCGCGTTTTTTAAAATTTAAGGACGTTAAAAATTACATACACGAGGCACGTCGTTAGTGAATCAGTAATGCTCTTATGTCAACAACTACGCTTTACCTGCATTGACGTAGAAGATAGCCTGTACTAAGTAATTAAATAGTTTCAAGGCATGATGGCAAGGCAAATGTACCGTAAAAATAAACAAATCGATACATTTATCAACGCAGTTGTCATTCCGCAGATTTCGTGTCTCGTAAAGCACGTAAAGTGGTTGGTTCCGGCTGTCATTTGTAAATCTTTGCCAATAGTTAAGGGTAGTCAGTAATTCATATTATTATAACATTAAGATTCTGATAAAGTGGCCATTCTAGGCCCTCAGACGCCTGAAAGTCTAACAAACCAGTCTTACCAAGGGCTATCGTTGTTCCCATTTACTGGGTTGTGGAGGTTAGATTGGCAGTTATACCATAGAAGAAGAATCATTAAATAATGTTTGTAAAAAAACGGGTGTTTTACTGTATAGGGATATGAAGAACAGGGTGTAAAGTTCTTCATTCCCCATAGAAAAGAGAGGATCCTCCGACCAGACGGGTGTTGTGTCTGGGGGCTACTGCCCGACGGTTACCCTTCTTCCTCGTCGTGCCACCAACTTGTTCCACCAGTGGCATGAGAAGGAATTTTATAGTCGGGATTAAGTCGCGGATAACTTTAAAAAGGGAATTTTATAGAAAACATCCGAACGGCTCTAGTTGAGTCCATGCTTATCCCGTGCAGTGCTCACAACGGTGCTTTGGTTATTATCTTTTACCTTTCATAGACATAATACATTTAACACATTGTAATAAAACTAGTTTATTTAAATTACCGCGCCCAGTCGCCTACCCGCCATTACGTAATTATACCTTTTTAATTTCATGTTATGCCAGTGAAAATAATTGAAACAGTCTTAGTATTTATTATAATTGTGCGCTATTGTATTATCAAGGAATGTCACACGTGGTTTGAATGCAGTGTGCTGCCAAAAACTTAGTGCAGATTTAAATAATATATTCTATTTACGGTCATATTAAATAACTAGCTGGTAGCTCCAAAAATAAAGTGATTGGCGGCATGACGGCAATTCTTAGATTGTAAAATTTCCATGACACAAGCAAAAATACAGTTTTCCAGCTGGCTTTTACCATAAATAAACAGTAAAGCAGTACCACTACTTATATCACACATGATGATATACCAATTTTACCTCAGAATGTCAGCACTGTTGCGATGCCTTTAGTATTCCAAATGTCCATCCGCAGCACCTCATTGTTTGTCATCCAAAATGCGTAAGGGAAGCCCAAATCATAATATTTTTCTTCTTCTCGTATGAAAGACTCAAGTCTTTGACGTCTGTCAAATGGGTTCGCAGCGACCGGGACGTCTTTTTTTTGTTGCGGAGTTGGTTCCGCCACTTCATCTTCCAAGCTAAAATATTAGGAAAGGCATGTGCGTGCGTTTTTGGGAACTGTCTTAAGTAATTGACGATCAAAAATTGCTGATTTTCAGCCTAATTTGAATAAAGAACTTTTGATTTCCGTTGTCTATTGCTTGCGAGTCTTGGAGGCTGCATTTGGTTGTGCGACGGGCAGGAGAGAAAGTGTAGCATATCCTATGAGGGAATTCCTCACTCACACTGCGTTTGATATGGGTTAATGATACCTCTTTTGGCTAATCTTGTTTTCTCTTCTATTGCAGTGTTCAACCTAGGCGAATACAGGCGGCATGCCACGACCGCCTACACTAGCCATGAGTTCTTCCGCGCAGACAACAAGGAAGCGATGGCGATACGGCAGCAGTGCGCGCTGGACGCCTTGCATGATGTCTGCGAGTGGCTCGTCAAGGGCGGAGAGGTCGCTGTGAGTATCAAATTGCGTCAAAAAGATAAATATTATTCACCGATAACTATAAGTCCAACGATGGACAGATTGTTGCCATCGCTGGTAGAAACTGGATGAAGCAGGTGGAAAGGGGTGGGGGAAGGGTGGTTTTATTCTACAGGGGTGGGGTGGGCACAAGCAAAAGGGCCTATCTTCAGCAGTGGGTGAAGTCGCGCTGTTGATGAGGATAATGAAGTACTAGACAGTCATGCTATTATACAAATTAAATTGTAACCTTACTCCTTACTCGTTGCTGCCTCGTTGTCGCAATCGCGACTGCTAAGCATGAGGTCCTGGGTTCGACACCCGGATCGGGCAAATTGTTATTGGGTTTTCCCATCAAACATTTCTCAGTAGCACGAAACCTGGATTTGTGCCCGGTTGATGACAATAGGGTCACCCCCTGTTAACTGGGACTTAAACATTACTGGCGAAATGTGAGTGTACTATTACGTACCCCTCTGCCTAACCCCTCGGGGATTACAGGCGTATTGTTATGTATGTATGGTGTCCTTATTTACTTTGAGGATAATATTTGTCAAACTTGGCCTTCTTCAAATTTTGAAATACCCTGCTAACGGTAGAGTTTTTCTCCATAGAACCAGCTTTTATAAATAGTACAACTATATACGTTTAAAGCCTTTCACATTTCCCATGATATTTGAAAAAAAAACTTAAATCCTGACAGAAAAATGGGCCAAATCAAATTAAACCCTATCTCGGAAACTCGTTTTCCCCCAGGTGTTCGACGCGACAAATTCGACGCTAGACCGGCGGCGCATGATTCGCGACATCGTGGTCCACAAGATGGGTTTCAAGCTGTTCTTCGTGGAGTCCATATGTGACGACCCTAGGATTATCGAACAGAACATTATGGTGAGGTATATCAATAGGGCAGGTTTTTGCTTGCAAGCAATATGTAGCAAGTAGCTGTTTCTGCAAACACAGCTATATTTTGAGATGAATACTTTTTTGCCATTGACGACTACCGAAGCACGTACATTTCCTGGTATAACTGCACTATCAGCAAAAATTGTCTATGTATGCTTTAATTCTGTTTTACAAAAAAAAATGTTAAGTCAAATTTTTGGGATTAAAATCCTTTAATGAATAATACAACATTCAATTTAGTTAGTAATTTTTAATTTATTATTCAAGTCTCTTACACACGATTTCTGGAACGAAACTATGTAGAATAAGAGACAATTTTTTTTTTACTTTTTTCAAGTGATCTGATTAGTTGTTGTTACTTCAGACAACCAATCACAGCAGCAAACAATTAGTTAGTATTTATTTGTTTAGAATTTATTTCTAGAAAACAAATGATGCACTGGGTACTGCTACCTGGACACTGGAACTGAAGTCTTGAGAATTGAGATACACTTATCTTTATCTTAATTCTCAACACTTAAGTTCAGACAAAGATCCACTAAATAAGCAAAAAATTACTGCCTCGTTGGTCGAGTGGTCGCAAGCGCGACTGCTAAGCATGAGGTCCTGGGTTCAATTCCTGGGACGGACAAAGTGCTATTGGGTTTTCTCATAGCAGCCACGGAGTCTAGATGCGTGCCCGGTTGTTGGCAATAGGCTTGTCCCTATCACATGATACTTAAACATAACCAGCGGCATGTGGGTGTACTATAATTGGGTACACCTCTACCTTACCGGGGATAACAGGCCATGTTATGTGATGTAAACCATAGCTAACAAATAAACTCTTTTTACAGGAAGTGAAAGTAAGCAGCCCCGACTACACAAACATTCAAAACACAGACATCCTGAACGACTTTCTACTGCGGATAGAGCACTATAAGGAGAAGTACGAGCCTCTCGACGAGAGCATGGAGTCCGAGTACAGCTACATGAAGATCTACGACACGGGGGAGAAGGTGGTTGTGCACAAACATGAGGGGCATATACAGAGTCGGATTGTGTACTACCTGATGAATATACATATCGTACCCAGGACTATTTATTTGACTAGGGTAAGTTTTTATTCAAACTCAAACCATTTATTTCAATTAGACCATAACAGGCACTTTGGAATGTCAGAAAAACAAAGCAGGTGAAACTTCAGTCCCGGACACAAGGCATAATAACTTGCGAAAGTACTGTAGTTGCCCATTCCAAAGCGTAGATCTCTATGGAGAAGAATGGGCAAGAAACTCCATGGACACTCTTTTCAATCAAATATTTTTACAAGATCTTGGTTACATCATTCATGTTGAGATAAGATGTGCACATTAAGAGCGTCCAGAGTAAAAGATTAGATCAACAATTTAAAAACAAAGTAGTTAAAATAAACCGTGGCAGCTAAGAGATGACCAGTCCCAACTGACAGCGCCCGTTCACGAACATGACGCATGGATCAACCGATATTTTATGCCTACTCAAATCTTGTCTCCAATTCATGGAAAAAAATCATAAAAATCTAACTTTATGGTCATGGAAGTTAAGTATGTAAATTAAAATGACTAAAACTATAAAAAATGTCATGAAATAAAGGTGTAGTGCAAACTGAACTTTATTTAAAGGGCCTAAAGTTATATTTCCAAAAACGTTGTTTACATTTTTGGAAACAAAATTGTCTTGGATTTCAGGTTAATTGTGAAGCTTTGAGCCCATGGTTCAAGATGATTTTTGACTTTAACGGTGCAAGTAGTGCTGCTTTTTCAAGTTAAGCGGAGCAGATCATGATGCCAAAAAAATCGTTATGAGAAAGAAAAGTTTTAGAAAATAATTTTGAGCTTGATTTTTTATTTTGGCTGTTTGTGTATGTGAGTTTTAAATGTTTGTAAACGCACCCACGATACAGGAGAAATTCCTAGTGAGGGCAACGTTTAAAAAAAAAAATTGAGGTAGACCGAATGCGGATTCTGCCGAATGTCGAGTTCGGCCGAACATTCGGTTGAAATATGCGCCGAAGCCGAAGTTCGGTTGAATTTCGCGAGCCTTTAAGGGCAGCTCTCACCGCCAGCTGACGAGCGAGACATCGTTTCACCTCTTTACATACTTTGGTTCACACCGCGAACTACCGAAAGAGCCGAGACCAAGTATGAAAAGAGGCTCGCCCGGCTCGCCTTGCTGGCGGTGTGGCCCGCGCTTTAGATGGCGACTGGATGGGTGTCGGTCCATCTCTAATTTATGTGACTTTTGACTTATTTTAATAAACATCTTAGTCGCTTTTAACCGCTCGGATGCGGTTAAAAGCGACTACAATATTTATTACTTATTTAAAAGCGACTAAGGTAACAAAAATGGCTCTCTCCATTCGTAATTTGAAATCACAATAACATAATTATGTAATAATTGTTACTCTTCCTACAAAACATACTTACCATCTTCTGCAGCACGGTGAAAGCACACACAACATAGTAGGCCGCATCGGTGGCGACAGCGACCTGTCCTCCCGGGGCCGACAGTACGCCAAGGCCCTCGCCAACTACATCGACCATCAACAGATCCCCGGGCTGAGGGTCTGGACCTCCTGGATGAAGAGGGCTATACAGACTGTGAAGGACGTGAAGGCACCCCAGGAGAGGTGGAAGGCGCTTAATGAAATTGATGCAGTGAGAACAGCTTTTTATTTTTGTTCTGCGGCTTTTCAGAACCCGTTTTGCGTATCAAGCTTTTCTGCCGCATTGTGAAGGATTTAGAAGACTCGTAATACGTAATGCTCATTTCAATTAGTTCCTCGTTGTTCATTTAGTTAAACAGTTCTGGGGCATGCGGTGCTAACCTGTAAGAAATTGTTACACTAGCCTTAGATTAACTATGGTAGATAATTACTTTAAATACATTGCTTCATAAGTTTGAATTCGTCTGCTCGAAAACGCAGGAAATGAAGATTGTGGAAAATGTTAATGTTGGGAATGCCTGTGGTACGCAAATACTCTGCTGTTCTAGTATGGATGGTGCTAACTGCATCGTTATTCAGTGGGCGAAAACCTTACTGTTGAGCGTAAGACCCTGGGTTCGATTTCCAGGTGTGTGGACTCCTGCCCAGTTGATGGCATAAGACAGATGGTGGAAGTAGGTGTAAGACAACTCTACCCTCCAAACAAGTGTGATGTTAAAAAATAACAATGTTAATTAAAGAATTATGTTGCCTAACAGAAATCCTATATCCTCAATTCCAGGGCATATGCGAAGAGATGACCTACGCAGAGATCCAACAAAAATACCCATCGGACTTCAATGCGCGCGACGCAAACAAGTTCGCCTACCGCTACCCTCGCGGGGAGAGCTATGAGGACCTGGTGGCTAGGCTGGAACCCGTCATAATGGAGCTGGAGAGACAGGGGAATGTTCTGGTGGTCTCTCACCAAGCCGTGATGAGGTGTCTGCTGGCTTACTTCTTGGATAAGTCCGCTGGTAAGAGCTCCAGTCTTCTGATAATTTAGCCCGTAGCTAAATATCAAGAGTACAAAGCTTCTAGAAATTAAGGTTTGATCTTCAGTTGAAGATATAAGAACGAAAAATAAGACAGCCTGGGTTCGTCCTAGTCATTGATTAAAATTCGCGTCTTGTCTTCGGTTCCAACTGTGATTGGTCAATCCTTGTACATCTCTATTTTAAAGCTCATCGAATTTTTTCGCACATTGTCCTGACCAACAGAAGAGCTGCCATACCTACACGTGCCGCTGCACACGGTGATCAAACTGACGCCGGTCGCGTACGGCTGCCGTGAGGAACACATCAAGTTGTCGGTCCCGGCCGTCGACACGCACCGCCCCAAACCTTCTGTAAGTATGACGTGTGGATGTCCTTAGATAGCCTCGTACGAGGACGTAGAACGTACTAGTCGAACTTGTTTGAGGACTTAGGACGAACTAAATAGACCTCATATGAGCGACGTAACTAGCTAGACTTTGTTTGCCGTAGCAGGAGCTACGTTGACACCATTATAGAATGTACAACAGTAGTTAGGCCTCAGTTGAGATCGTAGGACACTGGTTCTGTAATCTGAGGATGTAGAATAAACTACATGCACCTCGTATGGGGACGAACATTTAAATTCCTAAAATCTCAATTGAGGAAATTGAATAAACTATGTAGATCTCGTCTCGTCTCGTATCTCGGGATCCTTAGAGTGTGTTGGTTTAATTATAGGAGACCAAATTGCACCCAACCTATAAATGTACTCGGAGGACAAGAGTCATATTATCTTATAATTAAATTCTTGATAATAGAATAGGTAGATTTTTAACTTTATCTATTATGTCGCCAGCAGTTAATCCTGTTTGATAGGCGGCTTGCGTTTAATAGCTTAAAACACTTGGTCTTATCGCGCTGTTAAAACATGGTGTTAACTACATACACATGCGTGATGTAGATGATAGACATAACCAAATGCGAGTTGCATTTTGGATCAAATTAACTTTATTACCGTAGTGCTAACAAAAACATAAATTCTAAGAAATAATAGTTAAAATCATTTATTGAAAATGTCCTATCGGATTTTCAACAAAATAGTTTTAAGTTTTTTTTATCATAAATTAATAAAAATTACTACAAAATTCATTTCATCAATACTTCTGCATAAATCCTTCTTTCTTCATAATCACAATCTGAATTACTCCAAAATAGTAATATCAGACCAGAAAAACCATTAAAAACGAAAAACATAGAAAAAATATTAAAAAGTAATTTATTTGACAGGACGACGAAGAAGCGGCTGAGGTCCAAGTACGCAATGTTTGAAGCATGAGATAGCATAGCATAGATAGCATGGGTAGTATAGATGTTGTTGTGAAAAACCGTAATTTACCGCGGAATTACTAGTGATCATGCTAATTGTTTGGGAAAAACAACTTTATTTTACAGATGGTGAAAAGATCTTCTACAAAACATCTACTATTTTTTACAAGAGGCATACCTAAACAAAATAACCCTAATACATATTTTCGCAAATATGCCATGTGTTGTGCCAGTAGTAGACACATGGCATATAGTATACGAAGTCGGTTATGTCAAAGTGAAGTATTGTCGATTGCCCCAAGTATTGTCTTTGACAAATAAAGTTTGCATCAAATAGTGGAATAAGTAGATCACTTTTATTAATCTGTTCCGAAGGCTTCCCACAATTTCCTTCTTTTTAATTCTAGTAAGTTGAGTCTCACACGCCGTCTTCCTGTTCTTGTTCCATCAAAGTATGGTTGTTGATGTAAATGAAAATAATATTATTTTCTTTCTTCTGGTCTTTGATTTACCTGGCCTATTAATACTCTTAATAATCTAATGAATGACTGGCCCGATTTTTTTTTTCTTCAGGCATCTCGCACTTCAAGCTCGGAGGTAGTAGTCTGCTTACCCGGCCGGTTATGTTATGACTTATGAGTGCTCCTACATGTGTTTAAGTTTTGTATCCAGATGTGATACTTCTTCAGACTGCGAATATTATCTAAACAACTTCTATTGTTTGAGCAGCTTCCTACAAGTTTTCCCTCGAAAATTGAACTCGTTATTAATAATTTGCATAATAACTAGTCATACTCCGTCGAATTATGGATTTTTACAGCAACGTGGTTTGACACTTTTTTTGGCGGGAAAAGTGACAGTTGACAGGTGGTGGTTATCTGTGTGTGTTTGCTTGACGGAGGCGGAGATATATTTTTTTATAAAAATAAAAACGTGTTATTTGTTGCGTTCAAAATTATGTGTGTTTATTCTTTTTGGATATTGATACGTTTATGTATTTATTGGTAAAGGTGGTTTATATTGTGCCAATATTCCCCATATTGGTTCCCCACACTATACCGTTCTTTCCCCGTTCCTTTCCCAATTGGGGTTCAAGCAAAGATCATCATGGTATCATCAGACCTGTTGACATTCACGTAAAGCACTCGGGTGTTGGGTTAAAGAGTAGGTACTTAATAAATTAAATGGAAATATATCAAGGTCATTATCCTATTCATAAAAAAAATATGATATTAGATAAAAATAGAAACCATAGTAAACATTCTATCAGAGAATCCAAACTAACAATCTTTGAGTGTTTGAATCTTAGAATAGTATTTTGAATAATAATCGCATGGTATCCAATTCCAATTTAATAAGTTCCAGCAGGTGTAAGTATGTGGCGATGATCCTGTCCAACTATTATGGTGAAATAGTGTGATGGAGAATATTAACTCATGGTGTCGGATAAAATAGAAAAATCCATTCGTGGTAAAATATCCATATGTACACATTATAACATTGAATGTATGCAACGTTACGAATGGCCCGGCCATACCTTAACCTTTCAACGGTGCAAACAAAATTTTGGGAAATTTTGTTTGCACCGTTGAAAGCCGACCGGAACGACCTATAATAAGGATCAGTCTGTCAAATGACAAATTGCTAACAGGGCTTGATTTTAATACTGAAGTATCTGCAGGGTAATCCAAAGCCTTAAAAAAATTCATATCTTTCGGCGAGAACCTACGGTGCAACATAAAAGTGCATTGACAGCAACTTTCAAAACAACATACGGCGAATCGCTCCATCCCTTGGTCCAGCTTCACATCTTCAACATATCTGCTGACTAATCTCTTCAGATCTTCCAAGGTCAAATTTTCAGCAATTTTCCGACCGTTTTTATCGAATGTGGCACAGATTGGGTCGGATCGGAAAAGCATATGGCTAAGAGCCCCTTTAAAATTGGCAAACGGCCATAAGTCTAAAATGACCACAGTCCTAGGTCATAGCCACTAACAAGATTATAATTATCGTAGTTCAACTAACAACGATTTTCAAATACTCTCTAGTTCCTCTAGTGCTTGATCCAACTCGAGGAACTTGATGACTGAATGAATGGATTAGAGTTACAGCCGTTAGTGAGCTTGATGAAGTATCTATTCGGCTTTTACCCGTAACAAAATAATTGTAGTGGGTAATACCTAGAAGGCGTTTATGTTGCGTTTGCGCAAAATTTAGAGGATTTATAAAACGTGAACTTTTTATAAATCCGGCAGAAAGAAAAGTCTATTAACTCAGTTTTCTACATAATAATTAAACTCAAAACGAAAAAAAAAACAGTGCCTTTTAAATTAAAATAGCATAAACACTTTAACTAAAAAAATAAACAATAAAAAAGTACAGGTATTATTCATAATATGTCAATTTAGATTAAAACACAGATAAAAGAAACAATGTTAATCGAATTTCTTTGCTGACAGTACCAACCTTGCAAATCGAGCTTAAATAAGCCTTAATAAGAAAACCAAATTTACAACAAACTACCTAGGTAGGAACTAACTCGCACTTTTCTTAACTCTTGAATCAGAAGGCGAAAGCCAGTAATCTATTGTGTCGTATGTGTAGCAGTGTGTACAGATATATGTTTTGTTCCATGAAAAAGCACAATACAGACGCCAGCACATCAAGCTACTACAATCTGTCAAACTTCTATAGATTTTCAACTTTATCGCTAAGCATCCTAATGCATAGCGATAAAGTTCAAGGTTGATTGGGAAAATTTTAGTTTCGAGTAGCTTGATGTGCGTGATGCACATTTTAAATTAACGACAGCAAGTATCAAGTCTTCTTCTCCGCAGGTGATACCAGCGCCGCTTATAAAGACGCCCATCCCGCCAGTACTCAACGGCGAGTACGGCGACACCAATGGCGAACAAAGCGAGGAAAGCCAGTCGCATTAACACTATTTAAAGGACACCCTAGTTAATGAAATAAATACATTGTCCATGCTAGTTCAAACTATTTAGATTTAAATGACATTTGGGTAATTTTTTTCTGTGTGAACGAGTAAAAAAAACGTATTGAGGTAACAGTACTGCGTGGTGCTTTTGGCGCCAAAATAAAGAACAGCGCTGTTGGTAGACATTTTTAAAATTGTCTGTGGATATTGTTTCGATAAAACAAGATGGCGGCAATACTTCTGATTAAAGCCACGCGCCCAAAGAAGCATGCAGCACTGTAACTATGACTGTCTTCAATCAGTCAAGTCGACGAATTTGAGACTGATGTTAAGTGAGTTTAGATTTTAAATTTTTAAGTCTTGTTACTGTCTTTGTACAATACAAAAATAAAATACGTTCACATACTTGGGCGTTTATCATCGTTCACTCAGATCAGCGCGGGGTCACAACATCCGGAAATTATATTCTGTTTGACAGAAATCTAACATTTTCTAAGTTTCCGCCTTTGATTTCTTTAGGACTGATTCTTCCTACGCCATTTAACGTTAAGGCGCAAGCGCCAGGGTAGCCCGCGACATACCGGGTATAATAAGCCGGGTTGTATTAATGATTTTAATGCTTATATTTCTGTAACTACATACGTGTTACTTGCGCGACTCATATTTCATCAACATACAACCTGACACTGGACCTGCAAATTGCAAAAAAAACGTAAGAAAATTTGAATTTCGCGGGCTATCCTGGCACTTCCAGCTTAAAAGCTTACTGGCGTCAAACGCAACTACAGCATACAAAAAGTGGCGCGAATATTCTCGATAATGTGCCCCCAAGCTTATATATTTTTGTAAGCTATCTCGTTTTGTCTTAGTTCTTATCATCCTATCATATTTATAAATAATATTTAACTATACATATAAGAATTTTTACAAAGTGGCTATGTATATTAAATGTAATATTGTAAAATTATAATGTTAATTTTTATTTTAATATATAAGTTTAATATAAGTGGGTCCTTGTGTTTTATTTTATGATCTATTGTGCACAAAGAATGTAGGAGTAAAAGCGCAAACCCACTGCAGTGCACGGGCACGCGGCGCATTTTAGCTGCGTGGAGATTCATTTATTTGACAACGTGGGTCTACGTTTCCACTGCAGTACACATTACACACCCACAACTATGTACAACTGTAGCGTACTTGGCCCACCGCGGCATAGTCGTGGGGTAATATTCGTGTAAAGCGTGTACCGCATGCACAGCGTGCATGGCGTTGACAGCGTTGAGCTATGTGAGCGACTTATTCGAGCAAGCCAAGCATGTACTAATGACGTCATTTTTGCATAGCGTGTCCGTGGTTTGCAGTGGACACAATTACAATACATTTTCTTGCGAAGCTATGCATAATACACGTGCGTAGCCTATCCATGCGCCGCGGTGAGTTTGCGCCATAAGGAAGGGGTTTATCCATAAACGCTGCTTCAAGCAAAATAAAGAAAGCATTAATTTTTCGAAGTTTCAAAGTGCTCAGGTGAGATATTTATTAATAAATTCTTAAGTTTAAACAAGTAATGCAAAACAAAAGGCCTGTGCGGACATTACAAATTGGTATTTTTTTTAATAAAAACAAACTGAAATCCTAAAACATAAGTTAAAATATTCCAGATTTGGCAACTTTCATGAGCAGGACATGATGCTCATCCTCTGTTCTCATGTTCTCTAGGTCTGACAAACAGTTGCCAGCTAATTGAGCAGCACTATCTGTCAATTTCCATTTCTGGCTGGAAGCCTCTTCTTGGATTATAATACCTAGTTTCGAGAAAATCTTCAGCCTAACATTTTCAGACGTTGCTGTAGACTTGTAGGCAGCACGATAATAGCTCAGAATGTTGTTGATGCTAGTTTTTTTCCCATCCTGCTTATGGATAATATCATCCCGTTTAATTTGCACCCAGAGCATGACAGGATGGAAATTGTTTTCATCCCCTGCTTTTAAAGTAAGAGGGCAAACCGATTGCAATAAAGGGCAGCAGATTGCATGAGTTTCAGGCTTTTGACAGCCCGGGAAACTGTCGTAAGGCACTAACTCTTGAGCTGCATATTTATGGAAAAGTATCACACTGGTACTGGGGAATGCTCTACCAATTCTCGGTAAAGTGATGTCCGTAGGCCGCAAAGAAGTGCCACCGTCTTTGATGACGTACTTGTCCTTTAGCAGTCTGAGGATGTCCTTTATACTTCCTGGAGCCTTCTTAATTATCGTGTTGATGTGACCGTGACGAGTAAGGAACACAGTGATGAGGAAGTTCACATCTCGAGCTAATGTCTCTTTATTGGTGTAACAGTAACTCTTGTCTCCATGTCCAGTGCTACTAAGGTCCCATTTCAAATCAACCGGCTGGCGTGCCATGTAAGACGCTCTATTCTTAACTAATTGTGAAATTATCACTCTTGGTTCAAATCCTTGGTATTGCACAGCAGTCTTCACTAAGGTGACCCAGGTCTTGTCATAATTCCAGAATATCGCAAATTCTTCTTCAGAAATGGCCTCCGCTATTTCCTTGTCACTACGGAAATAGTCGATGACTTCTTGTACAATCCAGGGGTCTGCAGAGGCAGAAGAAGAAGACATGGTTGTCGTTTCAAAGTAATAAAGTAGCTACTCACATAAGTTAGGTACCTACTTCGAATCGAACACAAATCAACCGATGACTGAAGAATATAAAACCAATCAATCAGTCAAGAAATACAATACATACTTGGAAGATTTCGAATCGAAAAGATCTGCGAATAGACCGAACCATAGAGGCTAGAGCATACAGTTTAACAAAAATACAAATTACAGTTTCACTAAAAAAAAACCTCACGGTTTTTTTTATTGCATGGTAAATTCTACCGCAAGTATTTTTATACGTAATTATACAGACAGTACAGGTTTTTTTTTTAATAGCCTATTCTGTCCCACTGCTGTGCAAAGGCCTCCCCCTTTCCTTTCCAACTCTCCCGGTGTTTTGCCTCCTCTGGCCAATCAGTCAGGAATTAGCCCAAATCGACGCGCCAGCGTTTCTTGGGCTTGAACATCAAAATCACCGATCGAATACGCAACACCACAATACGCTCCAAGACAGGCATCGCTGATGTTGCCGATAAGTCTGCAAGGTTAAAATGGGACTGGGCGGGTCACATTGACAGGATGGGTCAGGACAGATGGGTCAGAATCGTCACACAATGGGAGCCTGTTAGCAATTCTGTAGCAAAAATACTTAGTAATATTTATTTACGTTATACTAGCTTTCAACTGCGGCCTCGCCCGCGCATTTTTCTAAGATAAGTAGGTATTTATTCTTAGCCTTAACCTTCGCGCAAGTGCAAAAAATATACCTATTGACAAAGTTTTATCGCAATCGGCTGATGACGGTATGGCAGCGCATTAAATACAAACAAACATTATTTTCAATAAATTAGATAAGTAGTTATAATATAACAATTTAAAGCCGAGAACAACGGCGAACTGCTGCAGTGCTGGCGTCGCGTCGCGTCGCTAGCGATCATGCATGAGCAATGAAATCACCCGAAGTTAGCCGAACGACGTACGACAATTTCACGAATAATAAAACACGAAAATGTGGCGGAAACCGAACCTTTGGTTATATAATTATGATGCTCTGTGACCTTAGGTTAGTCACTAGTAATTAAAACAAATAGATTCATGCTTCTCAAAAATAAAAACTTCGTGCCTTTTAGGAGTAAAGTTTATAACAGCGCAACCTATTGGCTTCGATAGACTTTTATTATGAAAAGTTCTTCTTGGTGCTACATCACTGTCTTAATAGATGGCGTAACTTGTATCTAAAGGCCTAATTGAGGCACTGGTTGTCGACAGACAAACGAGTCTGGGACAAACCTATGACCCCAAATACTACAGCAACTTGAACAAACATAACAGTTTGGCACCTTATTCAATAAACCTACTAAAGCCTTAAAGCCTTTCTTTTTAAGTCCTATTATTTTTCGGTGCCGCCTTAGTTGATGGATTCGGTTTCGTCTTACCTTAGCATGATTTTCTTCTAATAAGTTTATCAAAGACAAAGTTACTCTCTAAGACTTCAAGCTATTGCTGTTAGTGGGTAGATAGTTCCTCAGGAAAGTTAAAACTAGTTCAGACTATGCCACTACGGCTAGAGCAAGCTTTTTTCGAGACGCGGGATCATCTTTTTATTAGAATTATCGTTTATTTAAGTTGCTGTCGGTCGTAAGCCTGGTAACTCCGTGCCCTGGCCTTTGTCACCACCAAAAGTAAATGATTAATTTACCAATTATGAAGTAGAACTTGTGGCAAGGCATAGGTAAGATATTTTATATTTTTGCGTAATAATTCAGCTTCATAATTATTTTAAGTGAACAAAAATGCGTAAATGCAGCCCGGGCAACGTAGGCTCGATTCCAGGTAAACATCCGGATGACCTAAATAGCTTTTACAGTGCAAAATAAACGGGCCAGGCGGCCGTACCTACTGTACCTAGATAACTATGTAACATGAACGTCCACGGCTACATACAAACACGTGAGCAATCAATAAAATACTATATAGACGGTCATGTACTGCCGATGCCTACCTATACGCGTCCCGGTTGGCGGCTATGGAAACGAATGGAGTTGATTTAACATTTTTATTGAATGGGTGTATTTTATTGATTGAGGTTTTCCAAGCGTAACTAAGTATTTGGAGTGTTTCTCAAGTGATATTTTCCTACTTCAAGATGCACTAATTCATTAAATTATTATAATAAAAAACATAAATATGTAAGATTTTAATAAATCCTATAAATTTTGCCACCAAACGAAATTAAAAATTATTTAAACAGAGATCCCGTACTTACTATTTTCGTCAAATAAAAACGTGATATCGATTGCAATATCGATTATTTACCATAGATCTACAGAAAGTCTTTTCTCTATTCGTCACAGCTGTCAATGACATTTCGACGTTCGAAACGTATTTTACGAAATGTATTTTGCTTAATTTTCTTCGTCGAATCGTAAACTTATATAATTATTTCATTACAATTACGAAAGCAATGCAACTGTAGATAAACGTGCATTGATTATGTGCCGTTAATGGATATTCCATACCCTTGATGACAAAAATGGTATCAACTTTGAATTTAGACGAAAAATATAATAGAGGTGCGTGCGTCATATTTTCAATGTGACCTATTTTGCCGAAACAGTAGTTATATTAATCGGTTTTATCGTAATACTGTTGGTGTGTTGCAGTGAGGAGGAATTTCTGTTTTTATTTGGATATTCAAGACCATGGTTTGGCTAGATCCATATCTCGCAGGATTCAAGACATGGGTTTGGTGAGTATTAAAGCTTTTACCGCCAAAAATTATTACTCGAAGTAGCACTGCTATATACCTACGTTGCCACATAATATTGTTGGTTATGTATAAATGTAGTGTGACCAAAACAGGGATAACAGTATTTTTTAATTTGTATGGCTTTTATTGAGGCTAACTGCATTTGGTCATGTTATTTACGTTCTGTTTCATTCTTTGATCCTCTGAACGCTCTTCAACTCACTCAGTTCATTCTATTTGTCATGAATTATTAGGTTATTAGGCGTTTCTATGAATATCTTCTAACGAAATTCATTATTTACTTAATTTTTATTATAAAAATTAAATTTCTTACTGATTTATTTGTTTCAAACTTTCATAGTAAATCATCGTCGAAACGAAAGATTTCTATTTGAATTGGAACGCAATTTGAACGGACCAATGAGAAGCGTCTCCCCTTCCACCTGACAACAGCGCTCCCAGTGTCAAAAACATGAACTAACGTGAAATATCTCCATCTTGTATGACAGATTTGTGTTTGTTGTTACTTTTTCGATTTTATTTAGTCAATTGTGTATAAATACGTTTTAAAAGTGTATCAGATTTTGCGCAATTAATCCACAATCACATAATTCAATGTGTGCTACAAACAATTTGAAAGCATTTACTAACAGAAGGTAAATCTATGAGTGACGAACATAGTGGTCGTCTGAGTGACTAGTATATAGTTACTTATTTTTGTGATAAGCGGAGCGTGGGGCCCTCGCGGACGGCTTTTATGTAAGTATATACAGTGTATATTACCCACACGTGCGTACCGACACAACGATCGTGTCAGAATTGTTTAGAAAACAGTTTAAAAACAGTTGGAGTGGCTAGTGGGTCGCATAGCTTGCGTTCAATTTTAGGTCATCTTTTGTACGATCGCGTTAGAGCCACCGCCGCCGCACCGCGAAATGCAGCGGGCCGAGGCCGCGCGGCGCGCTCTCTCGCGCTGCGTTGCACTACATCCATTTTAAAAGCCGTTTGAAATGTAGTTTCCTTCGGGTTACGCGTGTGTCCGCTTAATTTTTGACAGTTGATATTGCTTTCATGTAATCAAGGGGTTGTGAGTCTTAAGTAGAACGTCTTAAGGGTGAGATTTGTGTGTGGTAATGTAGTATGTTATTTTTTTGCGCGGGACGGTTGGCGCGAGTCGTGGAGGGAACGATGGCGCGGCCCGCCGGCGTCGTCTCGTTGTGTCGAGGCGTATTTCAAGGAAAACTTGCCGATGTATGTGTGTTCCGGCGCGTCGATAACTCGTGGCGCTGATGCCCGCCCCGTTACATTGTGCCGTCGCATGCATCGCTCAATAACATATTCCGAGAATGCCCTCCGAGCGATCGCCGTCACTCGCACCGAGTAGGTAGACGTTGCGACACATACATTACGCGTATTAGGTCAGCCTGCCGCCTGCTGCATTGCTGACTTTCACATAATGTCACTGCACACTGCATTACCTAAACAATAACACTTAGCTGACACTCAATTCCTATAAGAGTTGCCACATTTTTCCTGTATTTTCTTAACCATGATTTAAATTTAATTGAATGCTGGCAACATTAAACTAATTAAAACTTTAAAATATTGTTCTTGATAGTTGACTTATCAGTAGTTTTTATTGATATGCAAATGTGATAATAATATGTGTAGTATCAATAGTTTTAAATATATTTGAATGGTCTGTTATGTAAATGTATGATAAAATGATGATGGTGTATAATCTCACTGACAGATGCATTAAACGGAGCTATTATGTGTTGATAGCCAACCTTTGTATATTGAGAATAAATGTAGACTTGTAATTGCAAGGTTAGCAAAACCACACAATAGGTACCTACTACAGAAACACTTGCACTTGTTAAATAAAATGCTAAACAGCTAAAAAATAAGGGCAACTTGTTGCTTAGGCATCATTTCTAAACATTTGCCAAAGCATGTTATTTTTGATGACGAAAAAGTTTTGTATACATTTCATTTGAGAATAATATATTTTATTACAAACACTTAATACTAATACACTATATTATTTTATAGATATCTGCTCTTTTATAATGTTATCTTTATTAATAATTTATTTATTACCTAGTATAGGTACTGTTTATGCGAATCGACCACATGTTTTATTTATAGATTGTGGCATGTTAGTTTTTAAGCATAGTGAATGAATAATGAATTAAAACTTTTTGGTAACTATAATAATATAACAATAAGGCTTGCTATATTTATGGCAGACTTTAAAGAGAAAATAAAACTGAAGTTAAGTTTCATTTATCAGTAAAAATACTGATTAGTGGAATCAATTTTGAATCTTATAAATAATGTACCAAAAAATGCTAAAGACAAGTTATGGTAGAAGAATATATGCAGCACCAACCCCAAATAAATTGGGATGAGCTCAAAAAAATGATGGTGAACTTGCTATAGACCCTTTATGCTCCTTGCATAACTCTCATTTGTCCCGAACATGCCTTAAAAAACACCAATACTGTGAACTAACTGATATTCTCTTCCGCATTGTCTTGGTAATATACTTTCGAAATCAGTTAATACTCAGGATATTATAGTCAACCTGTTGCTGTACACAAACATAGTAAACAATTAATGTATTCCGAACAACCGCACACCTTGATGACATCTATTTAGAGGTTTGACACATCTTTATTCTCATAAGTATACAATTAGGTTTAGGTTTAAAGATATTTATTCCCAAAAAAGACTCGGTCACTTACATGAGAACGACGCTTAAAATAAATTATATTTAAAGTTTGTCACAGACGTCACATTAGCCATTATTATATTATGGTATCCAATGAATTCAGATTTTAGGAGAGGCGTTATTTGTGATCAAATATTCAGCTAATAGAGTTTTTAATGCATTGAATGATTGTATTTTTTTGATATATGAGGGTATTTTGTTGTACAATTGTGCTCCTTCAAATGTTAACATTTTGTTACCAAACTTAGTTCTCATCTTCGGCAAAATCAGAAAACTAGCTTGGAGAGTGCTATGTTGGGTTACTTGTTTCACTTTTGTAAACAATAAATTAGACCTAACATACATAATACATAAATGCATTTGAATAAATACTTCAATAAAACAGCCAATGTTTTGTCACACACGGGTTCTATTTCAAAGAGCTTGATAGATAAATATTACTGTATATGCAAAAATAATTTACCTCCCATCCTTAAATTGTTTGGGGATAAATATAGCAAAATTGGTATAGCTAATCTAAATTCTTGAATAAATACTTATTTGATCTCCAAAAAGGAATTTCCTTTATAAACTGCAGACTGTTTGTGGTCATTGTTTCCATCTTAATTTCATATTTAAAAACACAGTTGTCTATAAGTACAAAACATTCAATTAAAAAAAAAATCTTGATAAATCACAGCTATTCTCTTATTACTGTGTCTGTTGAGACACAAAGGCCTCTTCTAGCACTTTCAAACTAAAATTGCCATCCAGCTTTTAAGCGAAGTTATTTTACTTCACATTCCTGGAAAACATTTTAAAAAAAGACTGTAGAGTAATGTGAAACTCATCTGTCATAACACAATCAAAGGTTTCATGTTATATGGCGTAATTCCAATAAGCGCCCGTCACATACGCAGTTTCGATCGAATTACTTCGTTTCACACATTGTCAGTTATTAAATATGCAAGTCCTAATAGGCCTCTCTACCTTTTAATGTGGGAAATTCTACAGTACTGCAATTACAGCTACAATTCATTTGACAACAGACCAAAGCAATTCGCTGTTTCAACATATAACTGTCATTTTAAATGTTCAGGTTGGCAACTGTAATAACTACACCAATAAGACACATGTGAACTCAACAGCTTGTTGATAAACAGACGTGTTTGCTTCCAGCATCAAGAAGTATTCCTAACGTCCCGCGTGACGCACGTGGTGCGCGACCGAGCTGCGGGCGCGGGCGGGGGTGCGTGGGCGTGCGGGGGCGCGCGATGGGCGCGGCGTGAGGGGCGCGCGCGCGCCGATGCCATGCTCGAGCGCGTGCGGCAGGACCCGCCACACATATCGCCCAACAACAAGTACATACAGCTCACTGTGCAGAAGGTATAGCCCCCCAGACACACACATACACCCCCACCACACACACCACACCCGCACCCCCTAGCATAAGCAAAGGTGCGAGTTTGATGGATAACATGTGGCACTATTTAAACTCAAAACGGTCCAAGCTCAAACCGAGATACACATTGTATTTATATAATATTTAGCAATAGGAGCTTTAGAATTCTTTTTTGCTGCTTCATATCCATGAAATTGATACCTTGTGAAATAATAGTAATTAAGATAATTGTATGTTTGGTATTCATTCATACAGTATGTGTAAGATAAAAATAAGAGTTAGATTATGTAGGTCTTCTTAGAGCTTGTTGCAATTGAGTATCTATTCTGTGTATGCTACTTTCTGTCTAAAACTAATAACAATGTTCCTTTTCCTTCTAATATTTCTATATATTTATATTTTAATGGCGCTTTATTACTATATATCTTTACAAATATTTATTAATCTTTCAGGCTATAAGTCTATTGGATAAACTGTATGATACATTCTTCACGGCGTCGCGCAAAGCGCATGTCACGCTCTTCACTAAACATTTTATCAAGATTGAATTTTTGGACAAGTATGAAATAACATTTATAAGAAACATATGTCTTTTCACTCACTGACCAACAGAAAACTCAAATATGTTGTATGATTCCAGGTTGTGCAGGCCTATTTACAAGGAATTCGATGAATGGCCTGAGATTTCACTAGAACCGGACCCACCCAAAGAAAAGAAGAAGGAAACTCCAGAAAAGATTACTACCACAAATCAAAATATTAAAGATATTGCCATACAGAAGTAAGTAGCAGTTACATTCATGTGGATTACTGGATTTACTAAATGTGTTCTAATAGTGACAAAACATTTATATTTACAGAATGACGAGAAAAAGTCGCCCTAGGATCAAAGAGAAGGAAGACAAGGAGGTGAAGGGTGGCTACTGTGAGATGTGCAACACTGAGTACGTGGACGCGGCGCTGCACCGGCGCTCCCCGCACCACCTCGCCTTCGTGCGCAACCACACCAACTTTATCGCGCTCGACTCGCTCATCGGCGCCGGCACCGACGTCACCAGCTTCCTAGACAAGGCCACGCCCATCAACGGCGAGAGGCGCTCCCTCAGGAAGATGTGCAACGGCGACGTTGACCAGCCCAAGAACAAGAGGTCTAAGCGATCGCAGTCGCCGGACTCCACCGTCAACGGCAACTTGAGCCCGCGGCGCAACGGAGTTGTGGACGACGAGAGGAAACACAACACGCGCTGCAGCAAGCGGGCCAGCGAAGCGCTCACTGAGGACCGACAGTACTACAAAGTAGTCGGCGTCAGCACCAAGTTGAGGTCTAGCGGTGGGTTCGCTAACAAGAGGAAAGACTCGCCCCCCGCGTGCAACGGCACTAAGCCTCTAGTCGTCAAGTTCAGAAAGGTGCGGCGGTCAGAGCTGTCGGTACTGAGCGACGAAGCCGAACAATTCATGTTCCCGAAGCGCGCCAGCTCCACGAGCTCGACGTCCTCCTCGGACGACGACGACAAGGAGCTGAGCGCGCGGCGCAAGCTCACCCCGCCGCCGCCGCCCTCCATCGAGCGTCGCCGCCTGGCGCGCCCGCTCGCGCTCAAGGAGGAGTCCTCCGAGGAGGACAGCTGGTCCGAGGACAAGCGCAGGCGGAAGAAAAGAGCTCCCGCCGTCGTCAAGCGGGGGCGCCGAGTGCCCTGTAAAGCACAAGACACTGAACCACCACCCGAACCACCCGAGGTCGTGGAACAACTTGTACCTGCAGAGCCACCGCCACCACCAGACCCTGAAATCAGTCCATTGAGAGACGAACCCATAGAGAAATGCATGAAGTGGGAAGATGGGAAGCTCAAGTATACCCCAGCCGTGGAGCAGTTAGAGTTCGCCTTCGAGTCTGTGCCACACAGCGAGCCCTGGTTCGAGACCTTCAAAAGACAAGATGAAGACAAAGTGCTAGCTAAGAATATACCCCAGTATTTTGGTAAGTAGTATGACAGTGAAACGTGATAAATCATTGCCTTGTTGTTTGAAATTTTGAATTGGGTTCTAATCAATGTTGTATTATTTGTTACAGCACTGTACTCAAAATCGCCAAAGTTACCGTATGAAATCGGTCAGTTACCGCCCTTGAAGCCAAATTGCTGTCCATTGAGCGACTTAGTAAAACGAGAAGAAAAGCCAGGACCATCGCGGTCTTACGGGACGAGGGGGATGAAGAAACAAAAGATCAGGAAACGCACAGCCGCGGCGCTGCTGGCGCTGGAGGGACATCCACGCAAGTCTCCGCGCGAGCACGCCTCCACGCTCGCCATCCTAGGCTCCGCCGGGCTCGTGCAGCGCCGGAGACATCACGACGACAACAAGTCCACGGCGTCGGAGGACACCATCAGCGACACGCACAGCAATGTCAAAGCCGATCCTGTCATATCTGAGACACAGGAGGCGTCGGAGAGACTGCAACAGTTTCTATCGGAAGTGTTCGAGGACGCGGCGGAGTACGACGTGTCGGACGATGTGATGGACGGCAACGCCGCCGTTACCACCTCCACCAACGTGCCCGATGTGTCCAGCCTCGTGTCCGAGTGCGACAACTGCGACCTCATCAGGAACGAGATCAAGGAGGCGGAAGACAGGCCCCGAGGAAGACGCGGCAAATTCAAAAAGAAGAACCGGACAGGCTGGCCAAATAAAAAGAAGCAAACTAAAAAGGGCTCCAGGACGAACAGTGTCGAGTCAGAAAACAAAGTGGAGAGCAGTTTAGACCGGTCGTCGGCAGAGCCGCCCGACGACGACACGACGCAGGACACCATCAGCGAGGAGGACACCAATCTATCAGAGACTGAAAAAGAAGATAAGACTATCATAGAAAACAAATCAGAGTGTGACTCACAAGACAAAACTATAACAGAGGAGTCAATAGAAGAACTGTGTGAGCCCATGGACATATCCGACAGTAAAGATCAGCCACTAACTGATAGCACGGAAAAGACGTTGCAGGAGTTGAAGGTAGCGGCGGAAAAGGCGAAGGCTGAGGAGAAAGAGGAACGAAAATTACGTTCAGAGACTGATGATAAGGATAATAAGAAGAAGAAGCGCGCGTTGCACGGGCTGGGCGACTGGCTGCAGCCGGTGGTGCGCGTGGCGCGCGTGGACCCGAGCGCGGCGCGGCGTCTGCGCTCGGCCGGCCGCGCGCGCACCAACCGCTTCAGGTAGCGCGCCGCCCGCTGCCGGGCCAAACAACGATAACTTCATAACCAGTGGACATCGTTCTGAACCTACCGTCGAACAATCAGTAGTGTTGTGACCGCGTTCCGTAGCGATAGCTGCAGTAGACTCCTCACCGATGACGTCGGTTATTGTTTTGTTGTTATTTATTTTGTAAATATGCTGTTGTTGTCTGTGTCAGCATGAACTTGACTATTTTTGGCAGTTGAGGAACTGGGAGTATCAGTATTTAAATTGTTTTTTGTTTATAAGAGAATAATATATCTCGAGGCTGCGAACATCAGATGATAGTGTACATAGTGGTGTATAATATGAGAACTGGACTCGTGCATGTGTGTGTGTAAGGACAGTGTGGTGCGTAGATGTCGCGAGCTTAGTCTGTATATATATAAATGTTATTGTATGCTTAGAAAGTATCTTTCTTTCCTAAAGATAAATGGAGATGCAGGAATAATGTTGTAATTTCAATCAATAACCTATTGTACTACTTAATGTTAATAATAACCGAAATAATCATTACTGTTAATAGAAACCATAGATATGTAAAGAATGTGTTTTTAATCTCAATGTTGTCTCTTGTCTACCGTTACAGACTAGTCAAACCTCAAAATACTTTTTGCTGGCTACATACCTACCTACATTTCGTATTTCTGGTCCCATCTCCTTTATCTATGTGAAACTTCTTCAAAATAAAGTTGTATAAATACTATGATTCTCAATAACTTTCGTTTTCTTTTACTCCAATTGCTTGATTGTATGGTGAAACTCTTATTGATTGCATTTTACTCACTACTAATATGAGACTATTATACATAGTTATCACAGAATACATTAACCAACGCCTATATTCTATGAGGGTAAGCAGAAACAAGCCCCAAAAATAATACAAAACATTCTGTGGCAGATTTCTGAACGTCTGTAGTCATTAAAAATAAAAAAGGTATAATTTTATTTACGCTAAACTACGAAAGAGCTACTAAAAACAACAGCAGCGGTTGTTTTTATCACTTGAATGTTGCGCATAGAGCTATTGGCCGATAAGCAATGTGCCTTGAGCTAATACAATTTTTTTTCTCTATGAGTAGTATGTGGGTAGGTCGCATCTTTGTTTCAATTAGCAAAATGGCAGGTAGGGTAAACAACTATTGTTGACACCCAGTTTTTATATAAAAAAAAACGTTCAATGTTGTTTATTTAACAATTTGCTAAGGTAGTTTTTTAATTTTATTTTATTTCACTTTTATAACTTACAATCCTTTACAACGGGCTTCTATATGCTTTTCAAACTCTAATTAGCCATCAACTCATTAAAATTAAGGTGTCAACATCTGTTACGCACTTAAGGTCTCTGCACACAGCGGGCGCGGCGCGGCGGGACGGGACGGCGACGCGACACTGAGCAGTTGTAATGTACTAGATATTACGGACGACGCCAAACAGAGCCGTCCCGCTCGACGCGACGGTAACCGTCGCGCCACGCCGCCGGCGCGCCGAGCGGGAATACAAGTCAGAAGCGGCGGGGACGGGCGCGGCCCCATAATTACGACGGTTTTCATTTATTTCATGCACCCATTTCTGTTTACGTTGTTTTTTCTTAGCTAGCGCAAATAAGAGCAAGAGCATTTCCACGTCTGAATCGCTCAACATCTTTTTGATGAATGAATAGCGTCGCGATACGGTCGGCGTGAATGGGTGATCGCGCCCGCAGTGTGACCGATGCCGCCGCGCCAGCGCACCGTCGCCGCCCCGCCACGCCACGCCGGCTGTGTGCAGAGACCTTTAGTCTGAAAATCCTTTTTGTTGACACCGTGTGACATTGGTAGGTAGTTAACCAAATGTACATACTGAATATACCAACTATGGCTACCACTATTTATATGTAGAGTTCATTAAAAGTGGTCACATGAAAAGAAGGAGGTGAATTACCATGATCCTTACAATCGTATTATTCTTGAGCAGAAAGGGATGTCAATAAATTGGTATTTCGAATGTCAACTTTTGGGGAAAGTCCGTTACTGGTCAAATGGCCTGTTTTAACTGAAGTCGAGAAAAAAAAATTACTTTTTCATATTGATTTAGTAACATTCTCCAGTATTTATTTTATCTTTCAAAAACGTTTATTTTCACTTGCAGCTCGCCCAATGGATTCTTTTGCATGAGAAGCACACAGAAATCCTCAAAGGGTCAATAATTGGGTGTTCCACCCAAAGTGATAGAACAAAGGTTTTTTCCTACTGCCTTTAGCTACATGCGTATTATATTCTATCTATTGAATTTCCAGACAAGTTGCACAAGTAAACTTGGTTGTTGTCAGTTACCTAAGAAAAAGTATTGAAAACGTGAAGATAGTATGTATGCAATCATGCTGGAACGGAACTTCAAAGATTACTTGCGTAAACAATAACAATTTAGGGAATGAAGGTGAGCGATGGAATTCTCCGATAAGATTATTGGTAACAACGCCATCTAGACACTGCGTTACAAACTAATATGTTACGATTGATTGTGTTTACTTATGTGGATTGGCACAGAACTCGTACTATTATCGCCACAGATTATCACATTTACAATACCTACAAGTCGTAAAGGTCAGATGGCAAGGCCTTCCAAATCGTTTTAAATGAGGCAAGAAAAAAGTATCAAGTAGGTATTCTGGAATAGTGATCAGAATTGTTTGACTATGACTTGAATGTCTATGATGGTGGTTGAATCTTTTGCTGGCTGCATTTACATTGAACCAATAGGTACTTAAGCAATAAGTATGTGTCGTCAAATATTAACCACCAGCTAAGCCCCGATTTCTGTTTTTGCTCGACTCCCTAAGGTTCGTAGCATGATGTAAAGTAATAAAACGTTTTACAAGAATTTGACAATCAAAATGCAAAAAGATTTTTTAATTTGACTGGTAGTACAAGAAAACGAACTCTTCAGCTCCATTTATTAGTATTGATAGATAAATTTCAAGTATACTGGTATTCAGCTGTGTCCGGTTAGACTGGAAGCCAACCCCAACATTGGATGGAAGACGGCTAGGCAGATGAAGAGATGGGATAGATAATTATATGTGGATGTCTCACAATTTCTTAAATAAAAAGCTTACAAGTTCTTTGTAACATGTTATTAATGACAACTGATGATATCACAATAATGTAAACAATCTGCTAGGTTCTAAAATAAAAGCAGGAAAATGGCAAATGCATAGTATTTCATCAGTTGCTTTTCATGAAGTTTCAATTTGATTAATTGCCAAAGAAAACCCAAAGAATTGTAACTGAAGCAATGTATTTGTCCAGGTCTTAATTTGACCAAATGAAAAACAAATGATCTAATCTAACAGGCGTATAATCAATAAAAACAGAATTTACACTTTTTACAACTTCAGAGATGGAGGTTGGATCAGCGTAGTTTACATTGTTCATTCTTATTTGAATTACATGTAAAATAAATCAAACTAAACCCTAAGCTTAAAGTCTTGTTATCTTAGGCCAGTTGTATTATAAAAGCACTGGAATTTCTAACTGAATTTTCAGCAGGCAATAAGCACAACTGGTCTTAAATTCCAAAGACAATGCTACTGTTTTTAAATTTCATTTTATGCATAGACATCCTCTTTGTCAGCAATGTATTGGATTATGTCTTTGGGTCTAACCAGCCTCTCTGCGTCCCCATCAGGAATTTCAAAGCCAAATTCGTCCTCCATTGCCATTATTACTTCAACGTGGTCCAGAGAGTCCAGGCCAAGGTCGTTTATAAAGTGGACATCTACACTCAGCTGAAACAGAGAAATACTTTGTTGGGTACATGTTTTATAGTTCTGAAATGAATTGAAAGTCAGTAAAGCATAGAGAACACTTTTTGCAAGAAGGTTCAGCAGAACATAAATAATTTTATTGTAGGCTACCTTTTCAGGGTTAATTTTGTCATAAAGTTGAAGAACAAGTAGCACTCTACTTTTAATAAGTTCTAATGTGAGCGGGGGTCCGTGACTGTAGTTGCGGACACTGATATCCTGGGCCTGAAACAGAATATTATAGAAATAAATGTTATGTATGTACCTTCATACTACTGAGTTTGTCGTAAGCCTGGCAAACTTTCAGCACTCGCTCCTCTATTTCCCTTGGCGTGGGCTTGGTGTGCCCACCTGACGAGTACTGTTGTGCTTGCTGGACCTAAACAATTTGGGTAACACTGTACACATTTGTTATGCAATAAGATTGAGGTTATAATTTCAGTAAAGACTATTCTGTGGAAAATGGGACATACATAGAGCGCTGGTATTCTCACTAGCACAAAACCCACCTAGATAAAACACTTTGTATGCAAAATTTTACGTTGTATTGACTAATGAGACCCTTACCCCATTCAGATGAAACCGGGTGTTGTATGACTTTAAGGCAGCATTTACAGAGCTATATTTCTGCTGCAGGGCAACAGTTGAGAGCCGGCATACTACCGGTGTCCTTAAGGTAGTGGATTTTCGAAATAATCCACTTAGAGCACTGCGGACAATATTTGCAGCAGCCATTTTCCAGCACTTCGATAATGATTAGATATTCATAGACAACTGACAAGCAAGACAAAAGAAGAGAGCACAGATCAATATTAACTGACTAAAGAGTTTAGACTAAGCAAATAATAAACGTATTTTGAGATCACTGGTTTTAATTTATACCAGTTTATCAATCTCACTGTCTTAAAACCAGACGAGCAAAGAATACCTACTGGGACTAACTCTACGTCAAACGAAAGCAAAGCATCATAGCTCAGCAAAGCATACATCAACGATTTCCCAAATAAGAATTAATTATTAATAATGCGCAAAAACATGTTGGCAATGTTAATGTCAACACGGTAGCTGAAAAAATAGTTCCTTGCATTTAAAAAGGTTCCCTAGTTGTCTTTGACACGTCGTCTTCTGTCAAGTCAGTCATCTGTCAGTTTGTCATTTTTCATTGTTTTTATGAGAACTTATGTTGAGATGGATTAAATGTATTTATACAATTACAAATCGTGAAAAATGGGTAACGCTGACACAAAACTGAACTTTAGGAAAGCTGTCGTTCAGCTTACCTCTAAAACTCAGGTAAGTGCTTCGAATCTGGTGCAAAAAATATATTAAGGAACTTGGTCTTGAGTTTGATGTAATGATTTTATTTTAGCCTATTGACTCCGGGGATGATAGTTTTTGGGACCAATTCTGGTCAGAGAGCGTGACCAACGTTCAGGATGTGTTCGCACTGGTGCCTGGTGCGGAGATCCGCGCTTTACGAGAAGAATCTCCTAACAATCTCGCGACGCTAGTTTATAAGGCTGTAGAAAAGCTGGTGAAGATGGTAGACAGCAGCTGCAGGACTCAGAGAGAGCAGCAGACAGGTATCACTTCATGACACAGACTACACAAATAGTATTTAAAAAATCAGAATATTCTACAATCCTTAAATAAAATAAGGTCAATTTACTTGATCCTAGTTTCCTACATTTAATTTCTAATTTAAATAAATGATTATGATTATTATACACTTTTCTATATGACACAATTTGGTCTTGAAGTGATCTTTAGCTGATGATTGATTTAAAAAAAAAAGATTCATAATAAATAGGATAATTATATGACACAAGTACAGCATAAAAGTACACACTGAACATGAATCATACTAGACAGTAAAACTATGTTATCAATTCATCATTTTATTTTATTATTAGGCAACTAAGGCCTGTAGATAGAGTATACAAAATAATCTATGATTCTATCTATTACTTATGGCGCTCCCTCACCAGGAGCATTCGCCTATCAGGTAACAGATCAGATGCACTTGTAGAGGTGAATTCTCTCGTGAGCACCTTTAAGGACATAAAAATAATAGATAAATCATTTATTTAGTGCACACAAAAGACATAGCACAACACACAAAAGCACAATTAAATAATAAAAATTACACAACTATATAACTATAAAGGGTGTAAAAAGACCCATAATGAAGCCAAAAGGCACTTGTTCTCCCCATCATTGCGATCATTTTTTTGTTATGTCATACCTGGGAACCTTCTAGTTACGGAGATGTTGGAGGTCAAAGTTCCAGTTTTTTTCACAAGTTTTTTTTTTCAAATACCACTTTTAAAGGTTTTAACTTTACTTTAATTAACTCCATGACCCGTTTACTATTCAAAGCATCCATCTATGAAGATAAAGGGCTAGCCTATTGCCATCAACCGGGCACAAATCTAAACTCTGTAGCTACTACTTACAATAGCAATCTTTAATGTCATATTTAATTTCAGCATTAAACTGTGCCCGCCTCCTCACACGAGTGCTACCGTATATGCTGGAGGAACCGGAGTGGCATGGTTTCTTCTGGTCTTCTCTCCCGGCGGCTGCAGAGAATGAGTCAGTGCCCCTGGCTCAGTCTCTTATCAACGCTGTCTGTGTGAGTGTCTAGCAGATATTATCCATGTTTTAATTTATTGATGGCTTTAAAATTAGCTTTAAATTTTATTTGGGAGGCTTGGTTGTCAAGGCAACTGATAAATTGTTCCATAAAATCCAAATAATTTTTTTATTTGACTCTTCAACAAGTGCACTATTACGTATAATATTGTAAAACATTTCAAACTTAAGTCTAAGTGCCCCATTACTTAAAGAAAAGCACTACATGCACTATGTTATGTGCCTAAAATATATGCAGTCTTACCAAGGGTTATTTTATTACCCAGTACTAACTGAGTTGTGGAGGTCAGATAGGCAGTCGCTCCATGTAAACTACTGGCATTTAGCTGCATCCGGTTAGACTGGAAGCCGACTCTAACATAGTAAGGAAATGGCTAAGCAGAAGATGATTTGAGGGCTTGGTTGTCAAGGCAGCAACATTGTTAATTGAATAATAAAATTCAAATATATTTTTAAAAAGGCAGAGGGCTGTTGATTATGGATGAATTAAGAATGCAATGTCCTCATTATATGCCAGGATGGATGTACTGCTCAACTACCCTTACCCATTCTAACAAACCAAGTCTATGGGTTTTTTTTTTAATACATCAATTCTAATAACATGCATAGTCATTGGCAGACTTGACTACACGGCCCTCACAGCGCATTAAGCCTATGACATTCGAACTGCTGAGAAACAAGCCTCTCCCTGAGATGGAGTGGGTCTAAATCCACCATTCGGGCCCAGTGTACACTGCCGGCCAAAAGTTTGAGACCACTTGTAGCAATCTTTGTCATCAACAAAATATTTCAAAAGTACACATGATAAACAGCTAATTTGAACACCTATGTATTCTATTGTTATTAAAGAATTTCTAAGAGTCATTATTTCTGTATATTTTTAAGTTATCATCCTATAAAAGTTGATTGTTTCAAAACATCAACGATTGCCGCGCAAGAACCAAGTGGTAGAGTCATTGTAATATTTTTATGAGCTACTCATTACTAATTATTTTGGTTTTGTTTCGCATTAACCGAAATTCAGGATTATTTTAGCTTCCTCAAACATGATTCTTACCTGAGTTTTCATGGAGTAAATTTTTCTCTATCTCGTTTAGTCTGAGCTCGTCGTTGTTACAGTGAAGACATCATAAAATGGGAAAAGTACGCGAAGTTAGCAGTGAAACTCGTTCTGCCATAGTTGTTTTACTCAACAAAGGCAAATCTGAACGTGCGATTGCCTCTCAACTTAAGTTGTCGAAGACTTGTGTTCATAACACAATAACCCGATACAGGGAGACTGGCAGTAATCAAGATCGTTTGCGATCGGGAAGGACACGAGCTACCACTTCTAGTGAGGATAATTTCATCGTCGTTACCAGCAAGCGGAATAGACGCCTAACAGCACCAGAAATCCACGCAAAAGTGAACAAATCCCGGTCTAAACCTGCGTCATTGACTACAGTAAAAAGACGATTGAGAGATGCTAAGTTATTTGGCCGCGTTGCCGGTCGAAAACCACTACTAAGGCCACAAAATCAAAAGAAACGGATGCAGTGGGTCCTTACCCATCGAGACTGGACTGAAGAACACTTTAAAAAAATTGTTTGGTCAGGTGAATACAAATTTGAAACATTTGGATCAAAACGACGAATTTTTGTTCGACGTAGCGCCGAGGAAAAGTTGATGCCAGACTGTGTGATGCCAACAGTCAAGCATGGTGGTGGTTCCATTATGGTCTGAGGATGTTTCTCGGGCCATGGAACCGGAGATTTGGTACGAGTCGAAGGAATCATGAAAAAGGAGCAGTACAAACGAATACTACACCAAAATGCTGTTCCGTCTGGTTTAAGATTAATTGGAAATGGATTTTTTTTCCGACAAGATAATGGTCCAAAACACAGTTCAAAATTATGCAGGGGTTATTTAGAAGATAAAGAAACTGAAGGGGTGTTAAAAAACATGGTGTGGCCACCTCAGAGCCCGTATCTCAACCCAATTGAGCTTTTGCGGGAAGAGCTTGATAGAAATGTGCTTAGTTGTTGTCCCTCCTCGCAAGAAGACATGTGCAAGGCTTTTCTAGAAAGCTGGAAAAATATTTCACAAGATACAATCGACAAATTGATTGCTCGCATGCCAAGACTAGTGAAAAAAGTAATAAAATGAAAGGGAGGGTTTTTTGGCGAAAAATCTGTTTAGTTTATGAGCGGCATTTTAATGTATATCGTTGATATTTTTCTTTTTTTTTCTTTTTCTTCTTGATGTATTTGTATTAGTAAATAAGTATTTTAATGAATAATTAAACCTCTTGCTTTCTATTTAGAGTTTTATTTCACTTTACTTCTTTGATGTAGGTGGTCTCAAACTTTTGGCCGGCAGTGTATATTGGTGGATTTCGCATGTCTATGAATTTTTCGTGCTAGGACATGCCTGTTGTCTGACGATGAGGAGTCAGGGGCGTTAGTACTAAGCTACCACTGCTCCTTATAACCCTTTGTGGGTCTATGGCGGTAAGACTGGTTGTCAGATTTTTTGGGCTACTGACTACCTATCCGGGCTACGACTTTCAAAGATCTACAAATGACACCCGGGACCAATGGCTTAACGTGCTTTCCGAGGCACGGAGGAAACTCGGTATGTAATGTGTGGTCACCATACCACAGACCAACCTAGCCAAGCACGGCTTAACCTAAAGTTCGACCCGAGCGACCGTTATTATTTAGCCACGAGCTTCTCTATAATTTACCTAATAACAAAAAATTCTATAATAATTATGTCTGTCCACAGGATCTCCTATTCTGTCCTGATTTCACAGTCGCCACGACCAAGCGGGCTGGCCCCGTAAGTATTGATCCATAGATAATATTATATTTTTTATCTAATCACTGCATTGTCCGCCATATCTCTTCCCTGTAGCCACAAGTACTAATGGACTCAGCTAGTTTTGTGACGTCATCGAAAACCACTTAAGTTTCCATGTTTTACTAGTTAAATATGTGTTTTGGTTGTTTTATCAATTTTATTTAGTTGCTATAGTATAGACTTTTATGTAATACAAGCTTGTGCCGCGGTTTTGTCTGCGTGGAGGCTAGAAATTAACCCACGGAAACGTCTACTACCGAGATTAAAAATATCCTATGTCCTAATCCAGAGCCGTGCGGCTCGTTTTTTAATATTTAAAAAAAAAAACAATTTTGTCCCTGCTTAAAATAATGTTAGCGGGCATTTACCCATGGGGAATTAGACACTTATTACCAGCTACATACCCATGGGAAATTAGCACGACCTTATTGACGGTATAGCCTCATATCAGTATTAAATTAAATATCGAGATAAGACCCATATCCCCGGCTTCCTAACCAAAGCAATCGTAGCTCAAATACGCGACCATCACGTTCATATGTCACACATTTGTTCGGAAAAAACGGAAGGCGCCCTCTCGGCGCGACGATGCTTTCCGGTTCGGTCTTGTGTTCGCGCGACAGTCGCTTTGGTTAGGACGTGGCCTACGACGGCGATCGACAACTTTATATTAGTTGTAATAAAGTTCAAAATCACTAAAAGAGTTAAACTTGAATTAAAGTAAGATCCAAGTGCTTGAATCCTTATTACACGAGGCCGATTTTTCACTATGTGCAAATAAGATATTCCCATATATGTACATTATTACATAATTATGTTATTCCTTCTTCAATATTTTGATAATTTCATCCCGAACCCTTTTTCATTTTGCCACAGGGCATAAGCCTTGTTCTTTTTGCGCCATTCAATATATTACAAAACTAAATACATTTTATTATCTATACGCAAAATTAATATAAGCGTGGGTGGAACATGGACTCATTCAGCTTCAGTTCCCGCTGTATATTCCTTATCAATTTATTATAAAAACTTTATTTATTGCGTGCTTAATAGAACGAGGGCAGGACACGATCACGTTGAGCTATAAGCCCGGTTGCCATGTCAAACAACGGCTTACCGTGAAAAAAATAATGAAGCTGCTTCGTACTAATTCGGGAAGACGAAGATTACCGAAGTGCACGCCTTTTCTGTCTTAACTGTACTATAGTAACAAAGTACTGCCAAATCTAAACAGCAGGATGCTAATTTTAATAAAGCATTAATATTTAATTCTGTATCGAAACCAGCAAGGAAGCGATTGCGTTAGTAACTTAGGAGCTCATAAAATGGTCAAAGCACAATCACTTGTAAGTTGTAACAATGGTTTGTGAAGGCCACGCCGTTCAGCAAATCGAGTTTATTGTCTGATTGATATAGAGTGTAGGTTATTGGCATGCAGTTTCTGCGCACAGATTATTGTTATTCAAGTTTTACCATACTTATCGACCCGTATTCAGCTTCAGCCGGTCAGAAAGAGCTTTCGAATAGTCCTACGCGGTGTTGAGCCACATCCTCCGAACCGAATGAGGCTAATAACGTTAATCACACGGTCATTAAGGTCTTTTTCTTTTGTAACCGTATTGTTTAAACACTGTTTTAAGCTTTCACGGTTTGAAACTAAACTTATACTGTGACAACACGACACGGTCGTGTCGTGTCTGTCTTCTGTTGTAATTTTGGGAGCTCAAAACAACGAACAATCACGGAAGATATCCCATGAGTGACAGTATAAGTTTCGTATTGTTTAAATCTTACTTCAGCATGGCAAAGAGCTGGCGGTAAAAGGAACGTACCTATAGCTATGTCGTCGGACCTGCTTGAGCCGGTGTCGCGTCGATAAGTGTGGTGCCTCCTTAAATGGATGCTTTGTTTTAAGAGTTCAAATTGATTTCTTGTGAATATAGATCAAACAGCGATGTATCTCTTAGCTCTAAGGTAGGGTAGTCTGTAAGATCGTATTTGATACATAATTGCTAGTGTATTTATGAAATACCAAGGCATTTGTCTCACCGCGGATAGTTAAGAAAAAGCGAGCCCAGTTAGCAACTAGAGTACGAGTTGTTTGTTAATGCGTAAAACCAGCAGTTAGCGAAGTATTCATATTTACATCACCTTTACTGACACGGAATCTTTTCTAGTCACTTCCTGTTTGGCGAACTGCTATGTTACCATTACGTGTTAGACTTACACCCCCCCCCCCCATTATATCCATCTAGGAACGAGCAGAGGAGCTCTCCTCCCTGGATAGCTGCGAGTACATCTGGGCAGGCGGCGTGGGCTTCGCGCGCTCCCCGCCCCGCGTGTCCACGCACGAGGCGGCCAGGACCGAGCTGTTGCGGCTGATGCTCACGTGTTTCAGCGAGACGATCTACAAGCCCGCTTCGCATGCTGCCTCGCACCATAATAAGTGGATTGCGTGAGTGTACTTTATCGACGGTGGGAATTTCAAATTTGTAAGGAACATCGGACTGAAATGTCTCTTACGAAATTTCAAATTCCTCTACCTATGTGTGTGATGGTGTTCTTTGTCCCCTGTCCCCTTCAAAATGGTTGAGTTGAATGGTGCTGATCCATGCGTCATGTTCGTGAACGGGACTGAGGGACTTTATTTTAACTACTTTGTTTTTAAATTGTTGATCTAATCTTTTACTCTGGACGCTCTTAAAGTGCACGTTTTTCTACAACGTTCTCACATATACGTAAAATCTCAACATGAATGATGTATCCAAGATCTTCTAAAAATATTTTGATTGAAAAGAGTGTCCATGGAGTTTCTTGCCCAGTACTTTCACAAGTTATTATGCCTTGTGTCTGGGACTGTAGCTTCACCTTCTTTGTTTTTCTGACATTCAAAAGTGCCTGTTATGGTCTAATTAGAATAAATGCTTTGAGTTTGATGCGTGTGGATGGAATTACAAGCACCATGAGACTTTTGAACTTAGAGTGTAAAATTGTTTATTTTATAATTAGGATGTTACATGACTAAATCATGACTTCCTTTCTTTTAAAGGTACCTGACAAGTCCTGAGAACCGTCACGCCTTGCCTCTATTCACGTCGTTAGTGAACACAGTGTGTTCCTACGACCCTGTGGGGCTCGGCCTGCCCTACAACCACCTTCTCTTCGCAGACACGCTGGAACCGCTCGTTGAAGTAAGTTTACAACATAACTTCAACCCCTGAATGGTCAGGCAGAGGTATAACTAATAATAAACTCATATTTCATTTATTTATTTAAAATAGGTACGCCAACAGTACATACATTTTACATTTAACAATAAAAGTATACAGGTTAGGGTTCTTATGTAGGTACCAAACTACCAATTATAGATGTACACAACATTCTCTTATCTCTCTTCTCTTTTCATAAAATCGTAAAGTTATAGAAATAAAATGTAACATAAAATAGGAAACATGACAACTTTGACTTAAACTTCGCCAGTTATGTCAAAGGAGGCCAGCCTTTTGTCATCAATCAGGCAAATCCTGACTCCGCGGCTGCTACTAAGAAATTCCTGATGGAAAAACCCAAAAACACTGTGCTGTACTTGGGAATCGAATCCAGGTCCTTACCCTCAGCAGTGGTCGTTAGCGCTGCGACCACTATACAAATGAGGCATCATAAAGCAACGCTTATTTTAATTTAAAACTTGTTGCAGGTGGCTCTACAAGTGCTGATAGTGACGCTAGACCATGACACAAGCAACGCTATCAATGAGGAATCAGATGAAGTAAGTACATTCACACAGCGCTGAAAAACTTAGAAAAAAAAAATGTGCATACCACAAATTTCCCCATTGACCTCTTTTCAACTTTGTCACTTATGCCATAAGGGTGAAAAAAGGTCATGTTTTCGTCTGTTCATAAAATCAGAAAAGTCTCCCAAATATTGTAAAAGTATACTCAGCTTTCTGGGCAATATTCTACCTCTAAGAGTTAAATGTTAATTTTTAATAAAACATTCCTGTTTGTGTTACCAGCCACAGCTGGGACCTATGAAACAGATGATGACGGTATGACCGTTGAATATACTAAATAACATATTGAACATATAATATAAGACCTGTTTTACCCACCTTGGTAAGTCACAATACTCCATACACGGTGTACGGGTCATCGACACATTATTTGCCATGGATTCAGACAGTACTTACATGATTTTAGACCAGAATTGAAATGGTTCGCCTAGTATTTAAAAAAAATGCTGTTCCATACGTATACGCGTTAGGGTTCGGGCCGTTGGTCCCGGGTGTCATTTGTAGATCTTTGACAGTCGTTAGGTAGTCAGTGGCCCAAAAAGTCTGACAACCAGTCTTACCAAGGGGTATCGTATTACCCAGTACTAACTGGGTTGTGGAGGTCAGATAGGCAGTCGCTCCATGTAAAATACTGGTATTTAGCTGTATCCGGTTAGACTGAAAGCCGACCCCAACATAGTTGGGAAAAAGCTAGGCAGATGATGAGGGTGCGGGAAAATCACTGTTTTAATATCCGACGAAGTATCTGAAATTATGCTTCTAGAAACTGAATCCTATGTAAAATGTTTGTGTCCTAAACATCATGCAAAAATGAATACTTTTTGTATGGCAGTGCTACCAGAGGTGGTTGAAATGGGCCTTAAATACCACAAAAATCTTCAACATAGCCTTTTTCCAGACTCTGCCAGACAACCTATTCATCAACTACCTATCTCGGATCCATCGTGATGAGGACTTCCAGTTCATCCTGCGAGGGGTGACCAGGCTTCTGAACAATCCCTTGGCGCAGACGTATCTGCCCAACTCGGCGAAGAAGGTTAACCTGCATCAGGAGCTGCTGGTACTGTTCTGGAAGATGTGTGATTATAATAAGGTGAGTGGAGATTAGTCTGTTCCTCATGTTTTCCTTTTTACTTTATTTTATTGTATTTGGCATCTTACAGCAACATCAACGACAAGCTATTTACAAGCCTCCACAGTTAGTAATAAACTATTGTTGCATAAACTCATAACTGCTTCTTCTTTACGTGTCGATGTACTCAAATTGTGTTAGACCAGTATATAGCCAGTGTGGAACTAATAACTGAGCATAATATAATAACAAAGAATATAACAAAAAAAAAAAAAAAAAAAACTAAATTTAATATTAAATACCTGCACAGGCAGGCATGCAGGCGCAACCACTATTCCTTGCTTGACTTGCAAACAAATCGATTGAGTGGTGTTCGTTCATTACAACTTGATTAAATGCTTTGATTGAGCGAGGCAAAAAATAATTGCTACGGTAAACTATGCGAGCGTAAGAAGCACGAAGAAGATTTCTCAAGCCAGAATGTCGAGGTGGAACATTCAGGGACAGCTTAAAGAGAAGTTCAGGACATTCAATCCTTGATTATGCTATTTATTTATACACAAGAACAAATTAAATAGGCTAGCCATACTCGACAAGACTGGTATCGATACCCTGTGTAATTCTTTTTTACCTGCCGCTAGACTTCCTTTCATAACACAAGTGATGATCATGATTTGAGTGACTGCCAAGTCCTAGGTCTCGAGTTCGAACACAAGACACGCACCTCTGATTTTTCTGATTCATGTGCGTATTGTACAATTATCACTTGCTTCGGTGAAGGAAAACGTCTTGAGGACGCCAAACCAGCATGCCTGCGAGATATTTCTCGACGGCATGTAAAGCCAAGTCAGAAGCCCAAGGGCGGCATAAAAACTCTGACACCAGGTCAGGCACTAATGACACGAAAAAGGAGAAGAAATGATAATTGGTATGGGTATGGTTAAAAAAATAAATTGTTTAATTGTATTTTTGATAAACAAGTAAACCCTACATATGACTCATTAGTAAATGAAAAAAAAGTATGTTTTACAAAAATGTATAAAAAATATGATTGTTTCAGAAATTCATGTACTACGTTCTAAAGAGCAGTGATGTACTCGAAGTTTTAGTACCGATATTGTATCACCTCAACGACTCGCGAGCTGATCAATGTAAGTTAACAACTAACTAGTATGTCCAAATCCTGCTACTATTATAAATGCGCAAGTCTGTGACGATGTACGGATGTCTAGATGTTTGTTACTCTTTCACGCAAAAACTACTTACCGGATTTGGATGAAATTTGTCACACTGCTAGTTTATAACCGGGATTAACACATAGGATACTTTTTATCCCGGTAGTACGATCCCGTGGGACAATTACCGAACTCCAAGCGGGCGAAGCCGCAATAAAAGTACCATTCTTTAGAGAAATCTCATCATATAAATTGCTAGGATATTTTTAATGCTGTTTTCAATGATTTTTTCGATTGCTTATTGGCTACTCAAATACTCGCGCTATTTTACACCAATGTAAAACTAAACCAGAAAAGTTATACGCTTCGTTAATCTTCGTGTATCCGAATCATGCCTGAGAGATCAAATCAGAGACCCATGGGCGGTATAAAAACTCTGTCACAAGGTTAGGCACTAACCATACGATAAAGTAGAAGAAAGATCCGAATGATCACCAACGACGGCGCTCAACAGAGGCAAAATATCTCATTTTTGTCTTGTCGCACCTATCATTGCGTGTTTGTTTTAAGTCTTTGCGGTGTCAAGTTACCTATTCCGGCCGCGTCATCTGTAACTCAGAAAGATTTGAAGTTTTTTTTTTCAGAATTCATAGTTGTTAATGTATATTTTTGTAATCATGGTAATACAAAATAGGCCACGTGCTTGCTAGAGAGATCATCGAAGATTCAGGAAGCGCATACCTTTTTCGTGAATAGATTGGTATTCGTCTGAGCATATAAGCAAGTAATAGCCTGCTATTATTATGTCTTAAAGTTATGTTGTGTTGCTTATTTTCCTTGGAGATCTGTAACTGTTCGTGTAAGTTTCAACTAGTCTTACATGGTTACTGACCATTTTTTTCTACAGCACGCGTAGGTCTAATGCATATCGGCGTATTCATCCTCCTCCTGCTATCGGGCGAGCGCAACCTGGGCGTCCGGCTCAACAAGCCGTACACGGCGACCGTGCCCATGGACATCCCCGTGTTCACCGGCTCCCACGCCGACCTACTGGTGGTCGTGTTCCACAAGATCATCACCACCGGCCACCAGAGGCTGCAGCCGCTGTTCGACTGTCTGCTCACTATACTTGTGAATGGTAAGTTTTGAAGCCCTCCTGTTTCGGCCAAAGTAAGGCCAAGGTTCTATCAAAGTGGATATGTACATCATTTACAAAGAGACACATGGCTAATTGGTTAGGGCCGTTAGGGATTAAGAAGCGCCTGTGATCCGTAAATTAAGATGCCCAAGGGTGCTAAGTCAGCAAACGTCCCCCCGTTTCGGCCTGTATAACACGTGTTGTTGCCATGGGAAGGTTGCTGGGAGTGCCCCTCCTCAGACTGGTCAAGTCGTTACCTAAAAACTTTTTTGTTTGGCTGTCACAATATTCACAAACCATCTCTTGTGGTGAGTCACGCTAGCTAATTAAATTGAGATGTTTATTCACAGTATCACCGTACCTGAAGACGTTATCAATGGTAGCGTCAACGAAACTGCTGCATCTTCTGGAAGCGTTCAGCACGCCGTGGTTCCTGTTCTCGCAGGCGCATCATCATCATCTCGTGTTCTTCCTGCTGGAGATGTTCAATAACATGATACAGTACCAGTTTGATGGTGAGTTAAACTTTATTATTTACTAGCAGCCCGTCCCGGCTTCGCACGGGTGGACATTTAAAAAAATGTATATCCTATGTTACTCATGAATAATGTAGCATAATAGTTTTGAAAAAAAAAATGAATTCGGTCCAGTAGTTTTTGAGTTTATTCGTTACAAACATACAAAAATACAAATCTTCTTTCCTCTTTATAATATTAGTGTAGACTAACACTTTTTTTTAATCATGTAAAAGTTCGGTTTAATCAAGTGTAACAAGACCTTTTGTCAGGGCATGCCACAATTAACACTTATAAATAACTGGGTCGTTCTATTTATTTACTTGAAAACATGTCAAAATAAACGACATATTTCTGTAATTCGCCACTTCAAACGTCTGGTTATTAGTTATGTTAGTTATTCTTATCGCGTTCTGCTACCGAATCAGGCATTAGACCCTCTGGTTACATTAATGAATACCTATTTTCCCTCTCAGGCAACTCCAACCTAGTCTACACAATAATCCGCAAGCGAGCAGTATTCCACAACCTAGCGAATCTACCGCACGAGCACGGCGCCATCGCTCGTTCGCTAGCGGCCGGCAGGGCTAAGGGACTAGTGCACCATAAGACCACACTACCCAGGTGAGTACGCGCTCACTAACTCGCCAATCTACCGTACGAGCACGGCGCTATCGCTCGCTCGCTAGCGGCCGGCAGGGCTTAGAGACTAGTGCACCATAAGACCACACTACCCAGGTGAGTACGCGCTCACTAACTCGCCAAGCTACCGCACGAGCACGTCGCCATCGCTCGCTCGCTAGCGGCCGGCAGGGCTAAGGGACTAGTGCACCATAACACCACACTACCCAGGTGAGTACGCGCTCACTAACTCGCCAATCTACCGTATGAGCACGGCGCCATCGCTCGCTCGCTAGCGGCCGGCAGGGCTAAGGGACTAGTGCACCATAAGACCACACTACCCAGGTGAGTACGCGCTCACTAACTCGCCAATCTACCGTACGAGCACGGCGCCATCGCGCGCTCGCTAGCGGCCGGCAGGGCTAAGGGACTAGTGCACCATGAGACCACACTACCCAGGTGAGTACGCGCTCACTAACTCGCCAATCTACCGTACGAGCACGACGTCATCGCTCGCTCGCTAGCGGCTGGCAGAGCTAACGGACTAGTGCACCATAAGAGTACACTACTCAGGTTAGAAAACATAAATCTGCAGAATATCGAAGCAATAATTATAAGCGTTGTACTATTCTGCCTTTAGTAATAAATAAGGATGACATACTTCAGAATCATGAACTCACAACAAGTCATACTCAAACCCTTTAAGTTCTGTTGACTTGCTCCTCTCCTCATATTTCCCTTTTTTTTTACATGGTACTTATTACTGTCATCTTTGAAGTATACCTACAGTGGACCATTTGATTTGTTTGGGCCATTTTGGGCTACAGAGCCTATATTTTATCAATTATTTGTTGTCTACCTACCCAGCTTACAACACTCCCCGGCTGACCAAACGCCACTACAACTTGAAGTGCCTATAGCCAACGGAGTTGCCTCTAAGCCAGTGCTGCCCGTCCAACGACTGCGGTATTTAGTATACGCGCATTGCTAGCTAATCATTTAACACACACACACACATAATATACTCACGACTTTTGCCTTGAATGAGGCTAGGCAGTTACTAAAAAAACCTAATATATTTGCTTCATTCATACATGCAGACCTACAGTTAAGCCGGAAAAAGTATGCACTTCGGTAATCTTCGTGTTTCCGTATGACGCCCTAAAGGGTAATAAAAAAATGTTCATACATTTGTATATTTTTTTCGATTATAGCACAGTCAGGCATAGCTCGAAGTTTTTCTATCATAAATCATATTTATATCAGTAAGTTGGTTTAAAAACCTATTACATAAACACACGTCAAAATATACAATATTTTTTACTAGATGATGTGTTTCGTACCGGACTCAGAGAAGAAACAGCCGAGTCTGTCTCGTTACCTACTCTGATCGCAGATCGTCATCTGTCACTCCAATGTATTTTTGAATTGCATAGAATTGTTATTCTATTCGTTTCTAGCCATGGTAATACAATACTTCTTTTCTATATAACTAGCTGTTCCCCGCGACCTTCGTCCGCGTAAAATTATTAAAAATACAATTTTCCCCGTTTTTGCAACACTTTTCATTGCTGCTCCGCTCCTTTTAGTTGTAGCGTGATGTTTTAAAGCCTATAGCCTTCCTCGATAAATGGGCAATCCAACGCTAAAAGATTTATGCAATTCGAACTCGTAGTGCCCGAGTTTACCGCGTTCAACCAAACAAACAAACTCTTCACCTTTATATATTAAAAATATAGATATGGTCTCATCATCGCGCTTTCGTATTTCCAAAGTTAGACGACGATTTCCGAAGCGCATACATTTCCTGGGAGATCTTTATCGTATTTGAGAACGCCGGTTGTGTGAGCACCAGATATTTTGGAAGGGCATCATCAATGTAATTCATTTGTGTATGTCATTGTAGGATGCGTACTATATTTTCCACTGACGTTCGCAGTAATACTTCATTTTGCTAGTCGCCTTTCATTCATTTTGTCAATTGCATCAAGTTGTATGTTTGTACTACATTTTGATTATCATCAGCTACAAGATTTTCTCAAGATCTACTCTTGTCTAAGTCTTGGCAGGTGATGAATGTGATGATAATTAAAATCTGTCCAAGTTTGTAATCGTGAGACTAATACCTACTTTCTGAAAGTCTTGTTAATTTTAACTTTTGGTTTAACTTATCGCATGCTTGTGTAAGATTACCAATAATAAGCACGTTACTAAATCACTAATGTTCTTGTAACCTCCGTTATCTAAGATAAAGTCATACTTCTACAAAGTGTGGGTTCAAATAAGATATGCAACAGAGCGTACCGTCCGACTATGCAATACAACTCGCTTGTGTTTGCCACTAGCGCTTGTAACTTGGGCAGCAGGTTTTGTCTCGTATTAATGAAAAGAAAAATAATGCATGAAATATATAATTCTGTCAGGAAGATGCAAAAAATAGCGGGGTTGATTGACGGCCCTATCTCTAGCCCAGGGTTCCCCGGACGCTCATTTTTTTTTATTACCCGACTGAGAAGGGTACTTAATGGGTTTATCAGCCTATATATGTATGTTTGTTTCTTTGTGGCGCTCTAGGGACCAAACGCGTGGGCCAATTTTGATGATTTTTAAGTCAATCGATTTGTCTTAATCTTGCGAGTGTCACTAATGACAATGACATGACAGTAATCAAAATTCAATCTTATAACAAATCATAAAAAGAGAAAAAATTAAGAAGTTAAATGTCTATGAAATCTTTCACATGATTAAACTGAAAAGCTGGAAATAAAAAAAGTGTCTATAAAAACTAAAAAACCCGACTGAAAGCAAAAAAAAGAAGCGCATTTGGAAGCAAGCGGGACCTATTCCATGTTTTAATAATTTTATATTTCAATATCACACTCTAAAATGAAGCCAAACATGAAATTGAGAATTGATAAGGCCTTCAGAAAATGGGAAATGTCTCGGGAGTTTTACGTCACAGATTGTAGAGGTATATTTATAATCTGTGTTTCTATCAGGTCTCGGAGTGCTGAATCGGTGGCGGAGACGCCTATGGAAGGCTCCCGGCCCGCACAGCCGGCCGAGCCCGGCACGCTCAACCCTACTCTCGCTGAGACACCTGGTAACTACACACAGTACACACTGTATTTAATATCCTTTTTTCCAAGTTTACTATATGGATTAAGGTAAACAAAGAAACGGATTCGATTTGTAAATTAAAGAGCTGCAAATATTTCCCATTTTACTACGTGTTAATACTCACTTGATGTAAGCCATTGGATAGGAGATTTGAGATTAACTTTTACTTATAATATAATTCGAGTCATTATGAACTTGTGCAAGATTGGAAAACTTTTATGTTCTAATCACGAGCTGCGTCGCCGAGGGAGGCCTAAAAAATGCTGGCGAAACGACTTAGAGGCGTTTGTGAGAGATTGGCCGGAGGAAACTGCACGGAGAGAAGTGCGGAAGGCTATAGGAAGGTCTTTGCCCAATGACAATAAAGGCTAAGAAAAAAATTATTATTACAGTTTTGAGAAATTTCTAGACACCTCAACATCTTTTAAGGATAATTCGTTTCGGAAGATTTATTTTCGAAGATTTTCTCTTCCACCAATAAAATCAACAACAGCCTTCCCCTACACAGCGATCAGCACGATGACGGAGCGCGAATCAGCCCACCCACCGCCACAACGGCTAGAGGGCGACACCGTCGAGCCGGCCGACACAGCCAACTCGTCCGACACGACCGACACGACCGACACGACGGACACCGCCGCGCCGCACGACGGGGACGGGGACAGCAGGGAGCCCAGAGATAGGTTGTTGCCGCAGAGGGCCGGCCCGGATGGAGAGGATAGGCCGGATGATGTTGATATGGAGGAGGAGACTGAGAAGAGGACTGTGGCGCATGTAAGTGTAACTTCGATAGTTTTTATTTGAGGGATTCTTCAACTTATGCAAACATCTTGTGGATTTCTCGTCTTTGAAGTCAAAATCTGAGTTAAAGTTGAAAATAACCACAAAAACTATAAATACAGTGAACTAAATATATACATTATTAATTAAAAACTATTAAATAAACTAACAACAAACTATAAAAGGGCATCAAAAAACTCCTCCTCAACGCTGTCAGCTGGTAATGTGCCCAAGAGACTGGCGGCGTTGCCACGTTGTATGGCAACACTTAGCCTCTGGCCAAAGTAAAAGCCTGTTTAATTTTCCATACTCACTCATCATTCACCATACATTATTTTGGTTTTTGATCATGTTTGGCATTAAACTATAATAAGTTCAGTCTGAAGAAAACTGTAATTCTAGCAAGTACGCAGATCGTGTGGTAATAGAGATAAGTTAAGAAAGCAATTTCTTTGGCGTTTTGGGGGCTAGCCATATGTAACTTTTGACGATCAAAATAGGAATTTAATTTAGATACATTTTTTTTAAATAAAATCTTCCTTATATCTTTCCAGAGGAACAGCATCCAAGTAACCAGCACGGGTCGCCGCGAACTGGAGACGGGCGGAGAGTGGAGGCCTACAGCCGAGTGGGTGTCGAGCTGGCGCGGCAAGCTGCCGCTGCAGACCATCATGCGTCTGCTGCAAGTGCTAGTGCCGCAGGTCGAGAAGATATGCATCGACAAGTGAGTATTTAAGTAGTCTGGTTTACCCTCAAATACTAAAACAGGTGTCAAATTGTATGCTGCTTTGCTGCAAAATAACAAAAAATATATCAACTTTACTCAAAGTTATCGACATTTGTTATAATAGCCCACTATTTCCAATTTTAATTTAATTTAATTGAATATCGGCGCTTAGTACTTACTTAGCTTAGCTTATTTTCCGAATTTATGGTTTTGTGCATGTGGTGTTTACCTCAAGTAATTGTTGCGCTGTAATTTAATTTTAAGCATGAATTATTTCGCTGTATCCAGTGTGAACAATTGTTGGTAGACCTAATATAATAAATAAATAGCAATCATTCTGCCAACAGTCGTACCAAGAGCCAAGCTATATGAAAACCTAAAAAGTAGTTGTGTTTCTTTCTGTGGAGCTTGGAGTATCATGTTCCGCGTTCACTAAGTTGGTGGACCTAACATTTTAAAACAAATTAATTTTTAACGATAACCATATTTTCATATCTTTTTTTTTACATTACTTTTTTTTCTGCTACAGGGGTCTGACAGACGAGTCAGAGATCCTGCGGTTCCTGCAGCACGGCACCCTGGTGGGGCTGCTGCCCGTGCCGCACCCGATCCTCATCCGCAAGTACCAGGCCAACGCAGGCACGGCGGCCTGGTTCCGGACCTACCTCTGGGGCGTCATCTATATACGGTAAGTAACCTATTCAATAATTTACTGTCCAAAACGATTAGAAAGATTTCAGACACGTTGAGAGATAGGTTGAGTCGGGGTCGGTCAGCGAGCAATGGAGCGCAGTATCCTTGGAGTTAAACTTACTGATCGTATAAGGAACTCGATACTGCGTTCCAAAACTCAAATTGCCGGTCACGCGGCTGCCAAGCTTAAATGGAACTGGGCTGGCCACATCTGTCGCATGACGGAGGAGCTATGGGCTAAAGCAACCACACAATGGGTCCCATACACCAGCAAACGGCAACGCGGCAGGTCCAGAAGGAGATGGGGGAACGAACTCGACTCTTTTCAAAAGGATTAGCGAGTAACAGCACTGGATAGGGATAAATGGAAAGAGGGAAGGGAGGCCTTTGCCCTGCAGTGGGACACAAATTGCTGATAATGAAAAAAATGAGAATGTTGAGATTTACTTCCAGTCTGAGTGGCACGCTAAAATTACCAAGTGCCTCAGTATGTTTCTACAGTACAATTTATGTTTTATCACGGTATTTTATTATACGGCAGGTTGAATGGTAGTTAAATTCACCATGTTCTAGATACTGTTATGTCCTTATCATTGACGAGGTCGCGTCGGCGTTGAACACGTCAACATCACTAAAAGACACTATTATAACTGCATGTATAAACACATTACACATTACCCTCCTTTGCGTCGCGTAGTCGGGTATTAAAAAAAGGACATGCTTGACAACCTAATACGACTTCTAAAGTATTACACTTTTCTAACTTCTTGTAATAGGAAAGCCCTAACGAATAACCCTTAACGAAGCCGAAAGACACTTGTTCTCCCCGTCATTGCATCATTTTTTTGTTCTAGACCATACCTGGGAACCTTCCAGTTACGGAGATATTGGGGGTCAAAGTTCCAACTTTTTCACAACTTTTTTTTTAAATGCACGGGTTCAAAGTAAGATTTTTACTTTAAACACCTCCATGCCCCCCGTACTATTCAATCCATCCATCAGCACAATGTTCTGAGTGCGTTAAATTGAGTCCTACCGTGAAACGTGATTTTTCACCCCAAAAAAAAAAAGTTTCCCAGATTTTTTTTTTCGTAAAGTTACTTAGTTTGATGTACAGAATGCTTGGTTGGCGGCTTCGTGAAGGGTCCGTTTACACCCTGTATTATACTAACTCAAATAACTTTTTCTTGTTTAACTCTTTAGTTTTTATTCCGCAGCAATGTTGACCCGCCGATATGGTACGACACGGACGTGAAACTGTTCGAGATACAACGGGTGTAATCTCCGCGACGACTTAGCTGCAATTATCCCTTGAAACAACCGGCATGATGATCTCTAAACCGAAACGCTGGTAAAAGAATACCTTTTTAATTAATTGATGTATTTAGTTTGGAAGTTAAAACTTAATTTACTTTATTTTTGAAGATCTATTCACACGGTACGGGTCTCGCCTTTTCGGGCTTAGTGTACATTGTAACTTACATTATTGGATTAAACAAATATGGCAGCCTTAGTTATGTAATGCTGAGAAAACAATTTTTCGTGCAATTTCACTTGGTCGTTAGCCCGTATTCGGGTAGTCGAAAGGCGTTACTCGAATGAGGGCACCCAATGCATACAGGGTGTAAGGAACAGCCCTCCACAAACTGAAAAAATGCATTCAGCTCCTTATTTTGAATCATATTCCACCGGAATTTTTCTCAGGATTTTTTTACTTTTTTGCAGTTAGTATTCCTTAAATTCAATGTAAAATTACATTCACTGTGCGCAACACTCAATTTATGTAAATAATACGGCTAAAATAAAAAATCCAACAATGGATTTTGAAATACTCTAACGAACGACGCGTGAAATCAGCTTTTCACTTGCTGCCTAGCTACAGAGTTCATCGAACTCGTCGTCGCGCATTGCGTATGAGGAAATAAAACCAAATCAAATTTATTGGATTCGCATAACATTCCTGAAATAATTTCTTGTACCGGTCATCTTAGTATGATATACTAAATTCACCCCATCAGTTTATGGAGGGCTATACCTTAAACCCTGTATATTACACTGGTCATCGCAATGGAATACGAGCTAACGACTGCGAGTAGTTTGGATAATGTCAAGTACTTACACCTGTAACTGCTAAAGCTGGATGAGTTGGTCCGAAGACAAGGCGTAGGCTCTTGAACTTGTTCATTTACACGTGGTCGTTTGCCGTCGACAATCGTATTCGGGCAAACGACCAAGTGTTATTGCGCCATGTTGCAAATGATTATTTGAAGTGAGACGGGTTTTGTACCACGACGGGTTAACAAATATTATTATAAGTAGGGAAATATGTTCTGCATGTCAAAGCATTCTCTTAGAAGCTGAGGGCTGTGCCCTGTGCCCATATAAGCAAAATGTATCCCCTGATCGACTGGGACCTGGGACAGTAAGCCCGGTTGGTGCAGTGTTCAGTGTGAATAGACCCTTTTACGTAAAAACATACGTGTCTTTCTTGAACTTACAAATATCTGCCTGAAAGCTACATTCTGGCCTAGGCAAAACTTTAGCAGCCTTATTACTGGATATTGCTACAAGTTAGGCTGCTATATTTTCTGTGTTTTTGATCATATTGCATATCTTAATGTAATACGGCCTTATGAGCCTCTCTGCCTTGACTGACACAATCTTCGAATATGTAATGTTGTTCAAGACCAATAATACAATGTATACTTGAATTTTGTTTTAAATATTTCTGACAGTTTATTGTTAATTATTTCATTTGCGAAAAATCTGTTTATTGATGATCTACGGTCACCTGCATTCATTGGGTAACCGTCATGCATACAAAAATCGTATAAAACGGTAATGGAAACTAAGTAATGCAGCTGTCTGTACATTCCATACTAATAATCTTCCAGAGTAGAAAACATATAGTATTTAAAATGATTAATATCAAATGTTTAGTTTTTAGTTCAATGCAATTTATAAACTTTCCAATAATTAATATTCTTATGAACGAAATAGCCTCTCTGTATGTGACAGTAAAATGCTGGACACATATCGATGTTACTTTAGTCAATTGAATCATTTCAGGTGTAACTGACCATGTCTTATGAGCGCTTTACGTGTTTACTTATATATGTATATTAACTTAAAGCTGACGGCTAGTCATAATTTTTAATCTGTGTAATCATAAATAAATTTGTTAACTTATGATTGAGTGTTGCTAGGTACAACAAGTTCCGCGCCAGTTGTACAGACGCGAGCACATCAAGCTACGCCAAAACTGTCAAATTTTCCAAATCAATCTTGAACCTAATGCTTAAGCGATAAAGTTGGAAATCTATTAATGAAATTTGACACATTTTAGTAGCTCGATGTGTTGGCGTCTGTACAAGGATTTTTTAATACATTTAATAAATTAATGTTTTTCAGCGCCCCCGTTTCAATATAGTTTGGGCGCCGAAAGATCCTTGTAGTGCTCTTCTACATCAACAGGACTTGTTTTTACTTCTTGAAAGGAATTGTTTTATGGTGATTTTGGCCCATAAGCTCTTCTACTACCATTAATTTAGTTAAATGATAGTCAAATTTTTATTTTATTTAATCGAATACATACGAATTGACAGATTTCAATACAAAATAATTATTTTATATTTGCAGAGTTTGTTTGAAGATTATTGAGAATCGATTTATTTTTCTTTTTTTTTATACTATGACTTCTAAATGAGGCTTACGACAAAAAATACAATTATGATGTACATACACTCCATGTGATGGTTTTATTTTTATGATTATTGACTTATGTGTCTATAATATTCTGAGAATTAAATATAAAATAGTTTATATGAATTTTATCACCAATTGTAATAGTTATATACTTATGCATTTATGTTATGGCCGGTCCACACGATATAGTCGGTGTAAAGTACTAAAATATTAACAAAAATTAATTTTGGTTGATGTTAAAACTCATAATCATTCCGAGTTCAACAAGTCAGGGAAATTATTTGTTTTGCTTCCATATAATAACGCCAAAATACTTTTTTAGAGGTGAGGAACAGGGTGTAAAGTTCTCATTCCTCATTAGAAGGGAGGATCCTCCGACTGGAACTGTCTGGTGGACTAGTGCCCGACAATATGTTGTAGGGTTGCTGAATACAGGGTGGGAGGGACGTCGACGCACAAACGGTTACCACGTGTTCATTACATCATTCCGAACCAATTTTTTTTAAATAACCGTTTAAATTTTTTTTAAATTCTATTCTGCTGCATTTTGACCCTGTAGGTACAATTTTGTAGGAAACAGCAGAATTGTTTTGTGCGACGTTTCATTTCCTCCCTGTATATCCTGATTTGATTTTTAGTTTTTAACTTTCGCCATAGATGTCGCTAGTGTTTTTTTTTGTGATTTTGATTATGTTCACTACATCGTCCGTAAATTCAAATCACAACTGTCATTAATTGAAATAACTATATCACGGAAGTAATGTTTCAATTTGATAAACAACTAATTTCCCTGCCTGTGTCTAATTCTCAGTAGCAGCCACGGAGGCTGAATTTGTCCGGTTGATGGCAATAGGCTCGCCCCCATTACACGGGACTTAAAAACATAACTAGCGAAATGTGGGTATACTATTAGGTACACCTCTGCCTAATCCTTCGGGGATTACAGGCGTGATGTTATGTTATGTACCCCGTCTATCAAAGCTGTGTCGTGTGTACCAGTTGTATTTGTCGCGTTAAGTGCACTGTCACCGTAATTCTTATGTAAATTAATAGCGGCCTTAGTGGACCACTACAATGAGAGATAGGTCTAAATATATGTATTAAATAAAAAGATATAACTTAAATAAAAAATATTGTCTGTCTGATAAAATGAATATAAGTAAATATGTATACTAAGTTACTAGACCCTATAGATGTTTCACCAAACTGGTTATTTCAGTACAGATTCTTAAGAAAATGTTAATAGCATTAACTTTTTGGATAAATGAAAGAAATAAATATACTTTGATCATAGATTCCACTGTGGCCCGCTTTTAGTGTAACTTGTAATTTTAATAATTTATTTGACACAATCACTGTACTTAATGTTATGTAAAATAGAAAATATATTATTATGTGAGCATTGATTTTGTAAAATTCTTTACTAATCCCAATTCCCGCGCACATTTTCTTCTACTACCATAGAAAAAACGTAGTGGAAAAAAAAATTCTGCATTTGGCCACGGCGCTTGTCACAACTTATTTATTTTTCTGAACTGTGGGTGTACTATTAGGGTCAATTTATACTAGCGCAGAGTCGAAGCGCATCGAAGCGTCTATCCAAAACTGCACATAACAAATTCAACCTTAACTCTACAGCGTAACGCACACATTACTTCTGAGATTTTAAAAAGACGCGCCCATTCTTCGGAATTCGCGCGTCTGCGCGTGAACAACGCTGATTGGTGCGCGCGTATTCTCGCGTATCCATGCGCCCACTAGCGAACCTACGCGTCATCAGTCGGAAATTGGCCTGCGTAATAGCACTGCTGTTGATGCCCATTACTACACGTAAAAGAGTGCGCGCGTATTCTTGCGAATAGGCGCGCATTCGTGCGGCTTCGCTTTAGTTGTAAAGAATTTGACGCTTCGATGCGCTTCGACTCTGCGCTAGTATAAATTGACCCTAATAGTACAAGCAGAGGGCTGCTTAAACCCTCAGGATAATGGCGCAGTTATGTATTATCGCCCGTTTCGAATAACATTGGGTAACACAATGCACATAGCCTAGCCTTTACCCAACTGTGCTGGGGTCGGTTTCCAGTCTACCCGGATGCAGCAGAATACCAGTATTTTACATAGAGCGACTGTCTATCTGACGTCCAGAACCTAGGTTAGGTTAGCTAGTTTACACCGATACATGTGGTAGACTGGTTAACTGATGGTGGTCGTCTTCTAAAATAATGTCATCGTCATTCCCCTGCCATTATCCCAATTTATTTGGGTTCGGCGCAGCATGTCTTCTTCCATACTTCTCTATTACTCGTCATCTCAAGTCACCTTTTTCTAACCATATCATCCTTCACAGTCTTCTAAAATAATGTCATCATCATCTGCCTAGCATTTCCCAACTTTATTGGGGTCGGCTTCCAGTCTAACCGGATGCAGCTGAATACCAGTATTTTGCATGGACCGACTGCCTATCTGACCTCCACAACCCAGTTAGTACTGGATAATACGACACCCCTTGATAAGACTGGTTGTCAGACTTTTTGGGCCACTGACTACCTAAGGACTGTCAAAGATCTACACATGACACCCGGGACCAACGGCTTAACGTGCTTTCCGAGGCACGGAGGGCTGTTATTATTAAGCCACGAGCTCCTCTAAAATAATGTATGGATATAAATAAAACAAGAAACTCACAGATATACAATCTTTAATAACGAAGCGTCTGTTATAAAAGACGAACCGACCACCTTTCTAGGAGGGATCCCTTGTAAAACAATAGCCTTGCAAACGCCAACGAAGTAAAACTTCAACTTAATAACATCACATTCATTAGAGCTAACATGACTAGACTTATTACTTATTATAGTTATTCAGCTGTGCTTTACTTCTTGTGTACTTTGTCGGATATCATCGTCCCTCTGCCCTTATCCCAATTTATTTGTCGAGTATATTCTTAATATATTTCCCGTCATCTGCTGTAGAGAATGAATGCCACCATGTCGTGAAAATCAGGCCTAGGTATTGTCTCTTATAAAAAAATTGACACGTCTTTGGTACGTTAATATTTTTAGTAATCAGCGTCTTTTAAAACAGTCACAAATTCAATTAATTCAAACGTCCAGTCTGCCGATAGACGTTGCCCGCTAAAACCCTTTTCCCAAATTCTCTCCTAATCTGTTCCCATGCCAAAGCTCTTCTTTCTTACTGTAATAGTTTGAACCCAAAATAATTTTCTTTCTTTAGTTATTTCCCAGTATACCGTAAACATGACTGGCGAAATTTGGGTGTGTATAAGTACCTCCTCTGCCTTAACTTTGGGGCAAAAAATCGGGCCTGATGTTATGTGTTTATCATAAACAATTTACAAGATAATCAGAACTCCAAGCAATAACTTTTCTTTGTGCGTCGATATCTCAGTCAATAGGTCTGGTTATCCCGTACAATTGTAACAAATATTCTCAAAATGTACAAGAAGTATCACACGGCTACCATACTGTTATCCATTCGCCATTTATGAACTATACGAATGAGTCCTGCAATATTTTCGGATTGCCAGAGAGTTATTTACAATCAGTTTTAGATTTTATTCTAATTTAAACAGACTTCTTAGAGTACCATAAAGTGTTAAAGACAGCTCCGAATAATGGTGCATGAAAACTTTCGAAAAACTACCAAGCTTATTGTTTTTTTTAGTCTGGCAGCATTAAATTTGCCTTCCTCTGGCAACCCTGTTATCAGCAGGATTAGAATGTTATGACATTGGCTGTGCACTGATGTGCGATTTCAATGGCATGAAGACTTACAAAATGCCATATTTTTATACCCGATCTGCTTTTCTAAAATGGCAGGATTAAACCAGTTGGTAATTCAAGTAAGAAAGTATGTCTTTTCTTAGAAATTATCGCAGATTGGGTATTTGATGGACGTTTGTAAGCAAATATCAGCACATATAAATACATGTTTGCTTACCACAGACATACTAAACTATAAGTACATACTATACTAAACATGTACAGAATAAATGGGGTTTAAGATTATCTCTCTATCGTTATATGCAATACAAAACTAGTTTTCGAGACAATTCTAAAAATATTTCAATTTTTTTTTGCCGATCATTGAACACCGTACTTATTGTTATTTACATTTAAAATCGACTTACGAACCATGTCTTGATGATTGGTAAAACTCCTAAAATACAATCTATATAATGACGTTAGTTACCGTCAGGGAAATTAATTGTTATTCAAATTGACACCATACTTCAATATTATGGTCATTTCTTTCAATTGTCAAAGAATGTCAGTTGTGATTTGAATAAACGGACAATTTATGTCGGTAGTCAATTTGCATAACAATAAACTTCTCTGACTTTACATCGAGATCGGTATAGCAATTACGGACAGAGAAAAGTTAAGTATCTTGTCTTGAAAGTCGTCAAAACGGCGAGTATTCTAACTGGCCGTTGTGGATATTATACCATACATATACATTTAAATCAATCCTTCAATGTCGAGATTAACTCGAATTGAATTCGTTTACAATTCTCACTTCTGTTTTCATCGATTTAAAGTCGAAAAACAAGTAATTTTATGGAGCATTTTAAGAAATTAATTCTTCCACCAATTTACCCTATCTTATGTCCTATTCTGGCATTTCCTAGCCAATTATTCAGCGGAGTAAGCAAGGCGATATAATTTCCTCAGAATACTCTTCGTTCACCATAACCGCACAGGTTAATAACAACAATCATCAATAATTTATATCTTAAATTACCAACTTACAATCATACCAGAATTAATTTTGTTAAAATTCCCCATAAAATGCATTAAGTAATTAAAACATTAAAATGATCATGACATAAAAATCTTGAGAAATGGTTCAGGTAGAGTATCCAAATTAACAACAATGAAAATATTACTGTCTTACTGACTGTTAGTTAAAGAAAGAGAAAGTAGCAGTTCACAAATGTTATGTATTTATAGAGAGCCAAGAATTAGAAGAATTAGAAGTTAAGAATTTTGATAACATAATTATTTCTTTAATTTATTTGTAAGTTATTCAGCAAGGTTGTCCCTCAAAATCTGAACCATCATCAAGTTTAACAAAATTCAAATAAGAATTCAAATATTGGACTATTTTTATTATATTTTTTTTATGTTTAAAAACTCTACCAATGCTTGATTTTTTATTTATTGAACAGTGCCAAAACTTTAAATATTTACCGGGAAGGGTGTTAAACCTTGGAATCATAGGAAAGGGTGGGAAAATTCGAAAAGGGTGATCGTGAAGATTTTAAGATCATTTTTGGTGACATTAAAGGGTGATAATCGTGAGTCAGGATATAATTGTTTACACATAGACTAGTCTAGGGTAAGGTTTAGGTAGATTAACTATAAAATGCTTGGGTTTAGTAGATATTAAAGTTACGTGTAAAAATATGTAATGCAAAATACTTCACAATCTGAGCCATTTTAAGCGACTTCAGCTTATGTTCTAATATTTGGCTTTCTTTGAAATTCTATATTTCATGGAAGCCACATAAAACGTTTTTATTTAATGCTGTAAAAAATCACTTTTAGCTCATTTTATTATTGAACTTGCAAATCATCTTTTACTAAAGCTACAAAAAAACTGGCAACACCTTCGAACAAACCTCTAGTGTTCAACAAAATAAAGCTACAATTTTAGTAATTTTCTGTAAAAACCTGTATTATTGATTGTTGTCTTTTAAAACCGCTGTGATAGTAAAACCTTACCCTCATATGCAGTCTATATGATAAACTCCTGGCTCACGGGCGCCGCTAGCTAGCTGAGCGAGCTGTAGGCGGGGGGCGGAGGGCTAGCGTCGCGGCCTGGCATAAGTACTGCGATCTTGTACGGGGGCGGCGCCTCCGGAGACTGCTCTGTTGCGGGCTGCGATCGCTCTGAGGACTGCAGGAGGGTTGCGAGCGATATGTCGTCTGAGGGCTCTGATGGCGGTGGCTGCAGGAAGAAAATCTTGGCTTAGAACACCCAGACGGCCTTTAGACTGTCTTTTACCAAAGTAGAGAAAACAGGAGACCATGCGAAAAACCAAAAGAATGGCTGTATATTTTTTTATCAACATAATCCAACACTGGCTTTACCAAACACGGACCGTAAGGCCTTTTGACACCCCGAACGAGCTCTCCTCCTGCTTACCACGTATATGCTGACATGGCGGTCCCGCTGCGCGGTGCTAGACACTCGCTCCGGCGGCAGCACGGGCGGCGGGCGCGCGCGGCACAGCGACAGCGCGCAGCCCACACCGCACACGCACGCTACCGCCGCGCACACCACACTCGCCTCTCCTCCGCCGCCGGCGTTGCCCGAGCGGATCACCTACAATGCATGTGCAGGTATATAATTATGTGATTCTACTTAGCACAGTCAGTGCCTTGCATTACCTTATCAGTCTTGCAAATTAGAAGAGAAGAAAGTTCAGTTCAACTACTACTATAGTTGCTGACAATTAAAATCGCAATAGCGGTCATTGCTTTTTCCATAATATCTCTTCGTAAGAACCAAAAAAAATGAACCATGTATCGTTTTTCATTAGAAAAAATGTTGATGGTCACGATAGATGACGATTCAATACATGAACAGGCTTATTTTTGGATTTCAAAGTTAAGAACTTTAATAAATGTAGGTGGGTCAATGACAGCCATTGCGATCTTAACTGGCAGCAACTATAATACTTCTAATTAGCTGTTAAACTATTTAGAAAGGACCAAAAATCTTTCAAGCACTTACAAAAGCCTGAAAGCGTACTGCGTGTGGGTTCTATAGTTTAGCTGAAGATTTATTCATAAATTTAAGACATTTATCCCAATTTCAGGGTCAAATTGCTGCACAGGAAATTGAGAATAAGTAGGTATTCACAACTTCAACGAGCAAATAAGACAGAACTTTATTGGCATTGGATTGAACCCTGTGGGGTTGGCCCAGCAGGCCAGCTAGATGGTGTTTAAATAGCATTTCCACTCAAAAGAGGACATGGTAATTCTTCCATGTTCTTCCTTCTTTTGAATCCTATGCTCCCTCTATGAAGCCAGAGCCAGGACTGCCAGTAGTTTATATACCAAAGTTCACAGAGTACGTTTCTACGTAGCTTTTTCAGAACACGCAACCAGATTTTTCAGATTTGAACAAACAACGCAATTAAATACTGATGGCTATCCCCTCACGAAGCTATGCTGTTCCTCAAGCTAGGTCAAAAGGTTATTTAGAAAAATTAGTAGGTACGTGAACTAACAAAGTGAACTCAGAGTTCATAAAATGTAAATAGTCTATATTTTTAAGCGAAATCTAAATATTTACTTCTGGAAAATATCTTCACATCGGCTGATCCAATTTATTATTTTTTGTTTAATGGCAGCTCTTTGCTGATTTATGCTTTTGAAAGTCTAGATACGATTTTAAGTCAGTTTAAAGGTATCTCATCTAATGATGATTCGGATGTAAGTTTCGAAACAGTTGGACGAACTTTAGCTCTCGCCGTTTTGTCTATAACATTATCTAAACTCAGATATTATTTCTCATCCACCGTAGAAAGACCTACTCTTACTCATGAGCTTCGTTCATTCATTTAGCCGAAGGATGTCATAGGTTTCTATCTCTACAGATCTTAGGCATCTTCCAAGCAACATCGCAAAGACCGGTCTTTTGATTTTCGTAGGGAACCTTTAAAGGTGATCAATAGCTACTCATGCAATGAAATCTAACTGATCTAACAAAAAATAAACATCAAAAAGACTCACGCTCACCTGCCGATCAAAATAGTACTTGGCTCCAGCCAAGAACACGGTAGCCAGCGCGAATGACACCAGCATGCCAAACTTGAGGTGCGGCGCCATCATCGGCGACTGGTGGAGTCCTAGGGCTGCAGTCCGCAGTAACGTGTCGGGGGTGACGGAGCGGGCGGCTGCTAGGCTGGCGATGGTCGGCTGAGGGGGCTCGGCAGGTATCTCGACGTAAAGGCTAGGCTCATCGTTTTGCCGCCGCGTTGCGTGTACCGCTGGCATCGGCGGAGGCCTAAGGGATTGTATTTTGCTGTTCGGTTTTTGGGTCCCATTGTAAAAGTCGTCATTCTTTTCTCTTGGAATGATTTTTTTTTGGGACGTGTATTTAGTTGTTGGATTTAGGCGGGCTTGAATACGCAGTGACTAATGCAGTATTGCAGACTGACAGATTATGAGGACCTCACCGTCAATATAGGTACAAGGTGTAAGCGGACTAGCCTAGCCACACATCAATGCTAAAAGGGTTATACAGAGTAGTGACTCAAGGAGCTGAACGAGGCTTTTCCCTCGCCCTCAACACATTACAGGTAATATTGAAATCTATCGTACTGCTACAGCCATAGAGAATATAACCACTAGAGAGCTTATAGGCCGATTTCTTCTAAGCACACGACTCACCACCGCGGGCCGGGGGACGGGAAAGAACGCGCGGCTGCAATTGGTCAATTTGCGTAGGTATGCCTAGAGATGCAAAAAGGATTTTAAATGTTTTAAACCATTTGGTTTTAAACCGTCTTTTTGGTTTAAAACCACACTAACCGGTTTAAAAATGGTTTAAAATGTTTTTTTTTTGTTTTTATTGTGTGTACTTGTGGCATGTGCCAAATAAATGTATTTTATTCTTCTTCTTCTCTCTCCTCATAACTACGATTTTGGTAGCAAAGTGCAAAATAAAAACACGCCGTTGCCGTTACATTTTAATACACACGCATTTCATGATTGTCTGCCTAATCCTAAAAAGTAGTTTAAGTATGATATATGACTTTGCATATATTAAATAAAAATGGTACTTAAATGATTTCAATTAGCCTTTTAAAGTAATTCGTAATCAATGTCCGGCCCACGTGGTCATGGTTTTAAACCGTTTTAAACAAATTTAAAACGGGTTTTAAACCACGGATTTTGGTTTAAAACGGTTTATTTACAACTATAGGTATGCCTATCGTTAGGGCTGCTGTACTTGATTAAGGAAAAATAGTCGATATCGATAAAATGGATTTTAACATAATGAAAAATACTCAAATTGTTATTTTCATCAAATGGAAAACGCGGCAAAGGAGTCTGGTCTTCAGTGTATTAGCTTCAGCTTGCACTTGTGTTGGTACTTGATAATGAACTTTGTCAATAAACGCAGTTACATACAATTTAACCCACGGACTTATCATCGAAACAAATTAACTTACGAGGGCGATATTTTGATGCAAAGGCCCAAGTACATTAGTATTAGAGTCACTCATACTATTTGGTGAAGCCAGTAAAGAATTAATGCTTCTCATATTCACGATTTGACTTTTCAACATTAAATCAATAAAAACCAAACATACCTACCATAATGGGAAAAAACATCGTTGGTATCGCTGGACCAAATAAACGGCGGTGTTGTTTCAAATATTCAAAACAATCTTGGGGTGAAGTGCCTTGAACAAACAGCGCTGTATTTTGTTGGAAACCAATTTTCCCTATTAACGTTATTTATCCACTTTTCTTTTAGTTCCGGAATGTTCGGAAATCTAAAATGAAACAACTTGTACCTATGTCAAACACACAGATGAAAAAAACTTTTTTACATCAAAGACCATCACCCTCAAAAACTACAAAGTGAAAAATAGCTATACAAAACAGGAAATAGAACATTATCAAATAGTCGAGTGCAATTAGACTATAAGGTAGAACGAAGTTTATAGTGGTCGGATTTTCATGGGGCTTTTTTTATTGAGTTCCTAGAGTTGCGGAGAAGAAAGTAAAAAAAATTTCGCCGCTCGATAATTTAAAAAAAAATCCTTTTGATTTTTTTTTATTTCGTATAGGAATAACTTGGAATTCGCCAAATTTATATTGTGAGGTAATAGTGGGACCTGTGTGCATCTATTAAATGCCAATTTGGTCTGTTTCCTCATTTTTGTTGACGAAATGCATATTTCGCCTGCCGGGGCTGCGGGACTGTTCGAAAGAGATACCGTGGCCCTGGAACACAAAGGGCAATGAAGGAACATGGATGGGTTTTAGTCAGTAAGAGTCTGACACTCCCTCCCACTCCACCCAGAGCGGGAGAAGTCACTTGATGAATTCCCATCCGTAAAAAAAAAAAAAATGCATATTTCCGGGATTTTTTATGAAAATTTCCTATTTTTTCAATTAGGTATTTCTTAAATACCGTTTTTTAACACAAAGATTTCTTTTGTCATTGGTAACTGATACTTTTTCACAGATAACTGGACGTAAAAGTGCTCAAGAAATCCATATTTACGAGTGAAGTGACTCAAAATTCATTCGCAAATATCAGGAAATCGTCTAAAACAAAATAATTAAATTTTAATTCTATTATTTTCGATATCGACTACAGCTATTAAAGGTAACAGCGCAGATTTTTACAGTAAACATACAAAGGGAAAGAAAGAGATAGACGTATTAGGATTGTCTGATAAAAGAACGAGATATTTCCAAAAGACATCAACGCGGGACTCACATTGTGTGCTCTTTCCCCTAGCCACCATTGTAACTAGACCCCTGCGGTTGCTCATAATCTGATTAAATCAAAAATAATTTTCGCATTGTTTACTTACCGATGAAAAGTTATGCTATCCATTTTGTAACTAGAATGTTTCCCACACCACTTCACCGCGCATGAAGGCATTTTGATGCGTTATAACTGCATAAAAAGTTATACCTATTTGTAATAATTTAGCGTGCACACAGGTCTAATACTTGGGCACAACTAAAATGGTTACTAGTACCGTAGCCTATACATAGGCGACAAAATACTAATAGTTTTCGAGCGTCGGGGCACTCTATGCGCAATCAAGTGGTTATATAGTCTTTGGCGGCAGCTATAGTAGAATAGCCGAAAATTCAATTTAATATCTTCAGACTTTCTTCCCCATTGCAGGGTCAGATTGCTGCACAGCAAATCTAGAATTGCCCTAGTTCTCAACACATCATGGAGTTCGTAGGTAATATTTGAACTTGATTGCTAATTCTACTAGACGTACCCAGCATGTCGATGCGAGCGGTGCGGGCGGCGCGGCGGGCAGTCGACGGCGGCGAAGCGGTGCACGGGCGCCGCCATGCCCTTGCGGCCCCCGCCCCCGCTTGCGCACACGCGACCCCGCGCTCGCCCTGTGCAAACACCTGGATGCTTACTATCACTAAAATCTTCCGACTGAATGGTCACTGTTGTAGTGACAGTGAAAGCCTGTTGGAATCACTATAGTTTGAGTGTAAAGTCAGGGAAATTAATTGTTAAGCAAATTGACTGTCATAAAATGGCTATATCACGGCCAATCACGGCATAGTGACTAAGGTGTCAATTTTGATTAATAATAATTTTCCTAAACTGTACATTATTATCACCAGACGGAGCCTTCAAAGATAAAGAAACATTTGGATAATGCAGTACTGAACAACAGGTATGCTTCAGTGAATTGGAATACTCCCTCAAATAGTTTTTTTGTACTCTACTCTACTATACTCTTTTAAAGCAATAACCCTGTTGTAATCAGCATCAATATGACAAAAACCAGTAAGTATTCCACATACCAGCAGAAAGTGAAGATGGAACACGATGACGGCCGGTGTAGGCACACTGGCTGCGTTTATCTATCCAAAAATGCATTGGAACGCCTCGGTGCTAGCTGCTGAAGGAATATCAGTGGCTGTACAATGCCTTCAGTGTACCGCACATTGGACCATTGTATGGAGTTGCTGCAAGGAGAATTTAGTTGATGATCATTTTTAGGCATAATTAGCTTATAATTTTCCCGCTGGTGGGACTCAGTTCTTCTCTCAAGGAGAAGAATAACCTATAGGGCCATAGTCCAGCACACAGGCCCAGTACGGTTTGATGGATTTCGCATCTTCCCAATATATGGTAGGATATGCCGGTTTCCTCACTATGCTTTCCTTGAGAGTGCCTGCTTGGGTTTGAACTTGCAGTAAGGCCGATACCACAATGATACCACTAGACCAGTGGTCGGTAATAGGCAAACAGCGGAAGGTCAATCATTGAGCCGCAAAATATTTTTAGATATACCTAGCTACATAGCTACTCAATTTAAATAATATTTTTATACATACAACTGTATTCGAAAGCCACATATTTAGAATCTAGCTAATACTTGTTTTAGAAACTACCCTGATATGATGGACAAAAATACCCTGTATAATTACTTAGATGAGCTAAATTAATAGATTAGTATAAAGTAACAAAAAAAATTCACCTTACTTAAAACTACTTGGCGAGCCCTGCATGAGACCATCTTTGCTCAGGTAGCATACTAAAGTTTAATCTATACAGCTGGAATTCCACTCCCAGTCTGACTCATACATGGAATAAACATTGATTGTATATCTTGTTAACATAAAACAGATGTTTTCAAGCATGTTACATTTTTGTTGTAGAAGATCACACAAGTACCTGTTTATTCACAGTAAATAATAGAAATATAATAAAAACACTAGCTGTTACCCGCGACTTCGTCCACGTGGTAATTTTGACGAGTGTGAGTGAGGGAAAAAAAAGAGAGCCTATGTTCTTCCCCAGGATATAATCTATCTCCTCGCCCAATTTCATTACAATCCGATCAGCTGTTTAGTCATGAAAAGGTAGCAAACAAACAGAGATACTATCGTATTTATAATATTAGTTTGGATTACAAAAAATTATTGGATGAAAATTTCAATAGATTTCTGTAGAGTACTATTTACTTAATATTAACTAAGCAAAGAAAAAAAGTGGTATCATAGATGTAGGTAGATAATGATGCTTATTGTTTAACCAAGTTGGTGTACTATAACCATGGAATGCCTTGAGGACATATTTAGAGACCATTATAAATTATTAGAAAAGACAGAAATCAAGCATAAAATAGCTACATTTTAGGTACTACTTAGTAAAATTCTTCACTTACTAGTAAATAGGTAATTTAAGTTCTGACTACTGTCTCTATTTTCTTTCTTTTTATTACAATATTCATCTTTTTATAACTTCATAATATTGGATAACACAAATAATGATCTTGGTTGATTACCAAGCTTGCTTTGAGCTACAGATCTGTGATTATGGTAATTGGTGCTTGCATACAATGGGTGGATGGCCTGACCTGTGCTGACCTATTTTTTAAATCTGTCACTATGTCACACCTAGTATGGGAGGGCGAAAATTCAAAACTTAATTTTGTTGATGATCTTGCCACACTTTCTTTGTCAAAATATGATAGCCAGAATATAAATAAAATAAGCTGTTCTCCCCGTTTCGACGCCTAGTTTCCGAAAATATTTTTGTTTAATGAAATCAATTTAACAGTTCATCAGAATAGTTAAATAAAAAACTGAAATCATACAAAAATACCTTACCTTTTTATTTATGTTATTCACACTCTAGAATGAAGTCACAGGCTCAGACCAGCTGGGAATTAATTATCAAATGTATACCTAACAAACCATCCATTCATGACTATTTTCACTGTATATTCACACGGACGCGGCAATATAAAACCTTCTCACTCATTAAAAAATATATACACTATCTAAATACATAGCTAATACACTAGGACATAAATCTACTGTGTTATATTTTTAAAATATAATAAAATAAATCATCAATTCACTTTTGCACTTGACAGCCATTTGTGGGCGGGGTGCGCGCGCTAAGCAAAACAACCAGCACTACCAACTTCACCATGATTTCGCAATCGATAGATCTATAGGATTTGCTCAATTACTTTATTAATTATCAATACATTAAAAATCTTACGAAAATATGAATAGGCACGCAAATAAAAATATTTTAAAGTTTTACAAATATGGATAACGTGGTAAAGTCTAAAACTTAAGCATTAAGCTGAAATCAAAAGTCATTTCGGCCCATGTATCAAAAGGATTTCTATAACATTCTGAAATTATTTATGTAAAACAGTAGTATGTTTTTATATTGCAAATCAAACAAACACGTATTTGTATGACTATTTGCGATTAAATAAGAACACAATTTAAATTTACCTCTCAAATGTTTAGAGATTTCCGGAAACTTCTACACATTTTTATCGTTCAGAAACAAAGCATTAAAAAGAACTGTGCTGGATAAAATTAAAATCTAATTTAAAAATCTATTACAAATCAAGTAATTAAATATAATCTTGACAACGAATAAAAATAAAAACTTTCTAAAAAATAAATCAAAATATAATAAGCGAAATCTTTCTCGAAATCATCAGCTGAGCAGAGGTGTATTTCTGAACGTTCAGAGTTTATAAACCCCCTCCCTCCCTGACAATCAAATCCAAAGAGTAAAATAAATACCCAAATCAAACAGTCTGTCAAAAATTACCAAATCAGCCGTTCAACGGCAGCACAATTTATTCATTATTTGGTTTTGTTTCTTTATTCTAGCGTGAAATTGACAAGTTCTGTTGGTTTATGTGATATTTTACGAGTGAACATATAGTTTTATTGATCAGTGCATTGTGATTTTTATGAGGACAAACAAAATGCTAACATCAAGATTTAGGAGTAACGACGATCATCAGAGGACAGCGAAGCCTTATTGCCAGTGTTGGAACGACAGCAGACCTACACCATGGGAGCACACTGGGGGCTGTGCATGCGGAGAACACGCAAACAGTAAGTATACTAACACAAATCATATTTTATTATTCTGTTAGTCGTCAGTTTTTCTACTAATGACGCAAAAAAAAGAGCGCAGGCCGAATAGTGACAGGTCAACAATGACTCCATAATCTCATAAACAAAAAATAATCTTTACTTAAACTAAACTTGCCTGATCTAAATTTTCAAGGCCTCATTACCATCCACTTTCACAAAAATGAGAACAGGTCACTATTACACAATACTCTCTAAGTATAGAACATTAATTAGTCTCAATCAAATAAAGTATTATAAATATAAAACAGTTCCTAAATTACCGCAGGCTGATAAATTTTCAGTTTATTAAATCAAATTAATATTAAGGTTGGTTTCCCCTTTTGTCGGTATTTCAACAATTCCACCTGGTGTAATTCATGCCAGCCAAAAACAACAAACATTGAAATGAGAGCAATTTTTTTTTCAATATTTTGTGAATTTATTTTACATCATCTCATGGTTTTTGACTGGAGCAATAATTTCGTCATCCATGCTACCATTTTGGAAATATTGATCATTTTATGTAAAATAATAGTTTGTCATTGGTTATTAAAAAAAAAATTCTGCTGATTCCTACAAAAGTGCAATACTACATAGTCAAAATGTATGGAACTACTGTTTTCTTTTTTAAATTTCTTTGTCAGACAGAATGATGTACTGAATACGTGGTAACCGTTTTCATGTTGGTGTCCCTTTCACCCCATATATTTTTATTATAATAATTTGTGGTTATAAATAACATTAATTGACGGCAAAGGTCTACTGGTTATAGTGGTGGCCTTGCCACTATCTCTGCATCAGGTGTTCCTGGGTTTGATTCCCAACCGAGACAAATATTTGTGTTATCCACTTTGTTTAGTTCCGTCTGTCCGTCGGTGCGTCTGGGTGTTCTTTGTGTATGTTCAATGTTTGCTAGTTAGTTCATTGAGATGGTAAATAAAGATTTCACATTGGTCACAGGTAACAATTGCCATACAAAATTCATAGGGCAATCATGTTTTGACAGCTGATAATAATATGTCCATTGATTGGTAGTGTCAACTAAATGATACAAGAATGTGTGGTCCCCAATGTTGCCTCACATTGTCCTATGTGGCCATTCACCAGAAAAGTGTGACAACCACTGCCCTAAATGTTTTCTATGGACAAAGTGGTTACACTCCAACCCAGGGTATCAGTTCTCTGCACCTGACCTTTCTAAATTGATGTATTTTGATAAGAGATAATCATCATCTTCCTGCCTCTGTGCCATGCTACGTCAGAAACACATTTTTTCTTTCAGTCTCTCCTATCACCCATAACTCAAAAAATAAATATTATTTCATTTCTATTCTTCTCTCCTGTTTCTTTTGTATCATCCCTCATGCATTCCATCCACCTTTCATCTCATCATCCATCTTGTCAAGAGCTTATAGACAAAGATTTCTACTTTGATCTTGCAATTTCCTGCATGATTCAGTGTTTATGTGTAACAGTAGAAAACACTAACAAAACGAAAAAAAAAGTTACTCTTTGACTATCAATCTCAGTAGTTTGCATCATCGGAACCTAATAAGCCAAAATTTAAATTCCCACACTACAAAGAACTTGAAAAACCACAATGACAGACAGACAAAAAACTGATCTTCAAAAGTTCTCTTTTTTCTTTTAATGTTTGCCATTTATTTGAATGGCATCTGCATCAGAATTCAATTAAAAAACTAGTTATGTTGCCATGAGTACAATATTAAAGGTAAAAAGTAGTTAAGGCTATCAAAGTTAAAGATCAACTTGTTAATGGATTCTACAAACAGTGATGCAACTTCTTTTGAGATTGCAGTATGCAGAGACACATTAGTATGCTGAACTTTAAGATAGCCTAGTCTAACACGCGAAATAATATTTTTTCATGCCGTTGTTGTGGACAGGTAACAAAAGATAAAAATAAAGGTAAACCTCCGAAGGTGAAAGGCAAACCATAGCACCAAAACCACCCCATTTAAATGACAGGCTGCAGCCGCCCGACTGGTTTTTAAGTTACCCTATGAATTTGCATAGATGGTGATATAGGTGCATGTTTCAATTTTTATACATAAAAACTATTTGCATTGCTGTGGTCTCTTGTTGTGACTGAACGGCGTTGTTGCTGCAGTTGCAAACTTAACCAGGCAGCCAACTACGACTACTTTTCAAATGATATTATGCATGTGCTGACCACTCCAATATATTCATAATGGTTTCATCTTAAAACAAGAATAGTACGAGTATAACTATTTTTTATAAGCAGCCTTAAACTATTCTCTTTATAATGTTTAATTAACATACATTGTTACACAAATTGTCACATATTGCCCATTGTGAAAGTTTATCATTATCTGTTAAGACCTTGAAATATTTATATTAGTAATGTTGATAATTTAACGTATGTTATGCAATATGGTCTGTTAAAACTTGTTTTTTTAAGTTCTAATGTCAAAAGGCGGAAACTAAAGCTGCTTTTTATTTTCATGTCTCGATTTGGTCAGTAATTTAATCCAATATTTGTTTTACAAATACATACACTGTCGGCCAAAAGTTTGAGACCACTTGTAAAAATCTTTGTTACCAACAAAATATTTCAAAAGTACATAATTATGATAAAGAGCTAATTTGAACACCTGCGTATGTATTCTATTGTTATTAAAGAATTTCTAAAAGTCATTATTTCTGTTTATATTTAAGTTATCATCCTATAAAGGTCTATTTTTTCAAAACATCAATGAGTGAGTGCCGCGCAAGGACCAGGTGATAGAGTCATTGTACCTAATATTTTTATGAGCTACTCATTACTAATTATTTTGGTTTTGTTTCGAGTTAACCGAAATTCAGGATTATTTTAGCTTCCTAAAACATGATTATTACCTGAGTTTTCATGGAGTAAATTTTTCTCTATCTTGGTAAGTCTGAGCTCGTCGTTGTTACATTGAAGACATCTTAAAATGGGAAAAGTGCGCGAAATTAGCAGTGAAACTCGTTCTGCCATAGTTGTTATTCACAACGAAGGCAAATCTGAACGTGCGATTGCCTCTCAACTTAAGTTGTCGAAGACTTGTGTTCATAACAGAATAACCGGATACAAGGAGACTGGCAGTAATCAAGATTGTTTGAGATCGGGAAGGCCGCGAGCTACCAGTTCTAGCGAGGATAATAAATTTCATTCTCGTTACCAGCAAGCGGAATAGACGCCTAACAGCACCAGAAATCCGCGCAGAAGTGAACAAATCCCGGTCTTAACCTGTTTCATTGACTACAGTACAATGACGATTGAGAGATGCTAAGTTATTTGGCCGCGTCGCCTTTCGAAAACCACTACTAAGGCCACAAAATAAAAAGAAACGGATGCAGTGGGCTCTTACCCATCGAGACTGGACTGAAGAAGACTTTAAAAAAGTTGTTTGGTCAGATGAATCCAAATTTGAAATATTTGGATCAAAACGACGAATTTTTGTTCGGCGTAGCGCTGAGGAAAAGGTGATGCCAGACTGTGTGGTGGTGGTGCCAACAGTCAAGCATGGTGGTGGTTCCATTATGGTCTGGGGATCCAATGGGGAGTAAAATGCCGTTCCGTGTGGTTTAAGATTATTGGAAATGGATTGTTTTTCCAACAAGATAATGATCCAAAACACGGTTCAAAATTATGCAGGGGTTATTTAGAACATAAAGAAACAGAAGGGGTGTTAAAAAACATGGTATGGCCTCGTCATTGCCCGGATCTCAACCCAATTGAGCTTTTGTGGGAAGAGCTTGATAGAAATGTGCGCAGTTGTTGTCCCTCGCAAGAAGACATGTGGAAGGCTTTACAAGCTGGAACAATATTTAACAAGACACAATCGACAAATTGTTTGCGCGCAAGCCGAGACTACTGAAAAAAGTAATAAAATGCGAGGGTGGGTTTTTTTTACGAAAAATCTGTTTTAAATATGAACGGCATTTTAATGTTACATATGGTTGATATTTTTGTTTTTTTTTCTTCTTATTGATGTATTTGTAAATATTAGTAAATAAGTATTTTAATTTTAATTTTAAGAAGAATACCTGGAAGGATATGGGGGAGGCCTTTGCCCAGCAGTGGGACATTCAAGGCTAATAAAAAAAAAAAAAAAGTATTTTAATTAATAATTATTTTAATTAAAAAAGTATTTTATTTAATTAATAAACCTCTTGCTTTCGATTTTGTGTTTTATTTCACTCTAGTTCTTTGATGTAGGTGGTCTCATACTTTTGGCCGGCAGTGTATATTAAAATCTTGAAATATTAGTAATGTTGATAGTTTAACCAGTATGTTATGCAATATGGTCTTTTAAAACCAGTTTTCTAAATTCTAGGTGTAAAAAATGGTCTAATGTTCAAAAGCTGGAAACTAAAGCTTGTAGTTTTTATATCATCAAAATACTTAATTAACTTTTGATCCCAACTAATACCTAGTTTCTTCTCAGAGCAGTTGGCTCAGATAAACTGACCTCATTATCCTCCTATTACAGTAAATAAAAATAAAAAAGGTGCTCTTTAAACAAATTTACAGGACAAACATCATTTATATCATAAAAACTTCTACAAATTAGAAATAACTGTCAACCTCTTCCAGTAAGTGAATGGCGATGGGAGATGCCAGTCAGCGCAGGCACCAGCTGGGTCATGATGTGTCCCGACCAGAAGCAGGTCACCTTCCACCCGTTCTACAGCTCCGGTACTGCTGCAGTGAAGGGTGATACTCCGCTGGTACATGACTATCATTACTATTGGGAGGTCAAGATGCTGACGGAGCCTTATGGGACTGATATTGTAAGTGCATAAATAATATTTATTTTAAAGAATATTAGTGCAATAGCTTCTTCTCGTTCTGAGTAGTCAAACGCCCGAAGGTCCGACACCCAGTCTTACTTTAGTAAGACTATACGGGTATTGTGTTACCCGTTAGCTGCGATGTGGAGGTCAGATTTGGCGGGTAGACATATAGATATAGCGATTTTATTCCAGAAAGAGTTTCCTTACAATTCTAGTATTAAATTCGAAATGAATAGGGTAGATGAGTACCTATCTAATATCATAAAAAATGGCCTTTACCTTTAATCGGATTTGGATGAAGGTAAACAGATACTAGATTGGCCTGCATATTTCTTGTAAACTGTTATGGTTTGATTGATATCCTGAAGACATAGATATTCTTTCATAAATATAATCTTATCTTTGATTTGGCTCACTGTCTGTCTGGCAGTAATCGTCTTACACATGTTTCACCCAGAAATCTTAATATAGCCTTCAATCTACACTATCTACACTAATATTATAAAGAGGAAAGATTTGTATGTTTGTAACGAATAATCTGAAAAACTACTGAACCGATTTCAAAAATTATTTCACCATTAGAATGCTACATTACCCCTGAGTAACATAGGCTATATTTATTACTAAAAAAAATAGGAGGGGGGCGAATTACGGGAAAATAAATGACCACCCATACGAAGCCGGGACGGGCTGCTAGTTGCTTATACTTACAACAGATATGGCTAGCAAAATTGATAAAATGTGATGACACAACAGGGTCGTAGTTCTGGCAAATAAAACGCCCATTATAACCAAGATCTTAATTAACCTTAAGAGGGAACAGGACTGGTGAGATAGGTATTTGAAGAAACTGTCCGCCAAGCCTGTATAGTGCGATAGGGAGAGCTGCAGCTCAGAGCGATTATATCACAAAAAAATTGTGGTCGACGTTTTGTATTCCCTTTTTTTCTCCTCGAAAACTGAGCGATGTTCACATTACAATTTAAAGAAAGAGTATGTTTAGGTTCCTATCAATTTCTTTTGTTCAAAACCTTTTCCAATATGTCTGGTAGTCCTCTAATCGCGGCCGTAAAAATGTGTCATTTTTTGTCATTTTTGGAGGGTCATATTTTCTTATTAGTTCTTGAAAAAAAGGAAATGACAGGGACGTGTCTACAGTAGACATTGATTTTATGAATAAAAAAATATAGCTCCAAGGGCATGCCACCATGCGCTGGGCTCGCATGTTGCACTGTGGGCCAGCCCTCTTTCATAGGCAGTTGAAACCTTATAGTTTGATTATGCTAATTTCTGAGGTGGTCTTGAACAGTGAGTAAGAGTCCGTAAGGTCAATGCCCAAGTTATACTATTGCTGTAAATCCAACTTGTTTACCTTATTTACATACTGCTTTAAAAACTTTTCTCCTAAATATGTTACTCTTCATTCGTGCCTATTCTTAGTTGTCAACTAGCAACAGCCGTTGGTTACATAAACAACAAATAATGACGTATGCTCATCTTAAAATACAATACAAGAAAAACACGTGACAAGAATAGCCGTGTTATAGAACAGCTGTGATAACAAATTGATGCATCGCCTCGTTCAGACACGCTCTATGATATGATATGCATCGATTCTATCAATCGATGTTTATTGCATATAGGCAGAAGCAGTCGTAAATACAGACGCAGTTAAACTTGAGGCGCCAGGGCAGTCCGCGAAATTCAAATTTTCTTGTTTTTTGCAATTTGTAAGTCAGTGTCAGGCAAAATATGATCCGCGTCTTTAACACACATGTAGTTACGTCTACGTTCATTTAATCCCAATCAATTACTACTTTTTCATGACAAACATCATTCAATGGGGCTAAATGAACTTAGTGGTTTTATTGATGATTTTAGTGATTATAACTCTGTAAAGCAATATTTGTTACGATCGCGAATTATATTTAAATCAACATACAACCTGAGCCTCAAGTCTGCTATTACAATAGTGTCAGAATGGTCTATCATTGATTTCATAATTGTTGATTTTGACAAGTTTGGTAATCTACTAATAGGTATAATGGCGTCATTATGACATTCCAATGGTCAACCACTGACACTCCATTGAAAGAAATGGCATTGAATTTTACCTCTCAGTGTAGCAGTGGTATGCGCACGCGATGCATGCTGCTACAGAATGGTAATCTGCTATTTCTTTGATCAGTGACCTACCATTAGAACGTCACTGTGCAGTCATTCCTTTTAATTCGTTACGAGTATCGTGTTATCATTGTAACAATGACCGACCAATGATCAACCATTATGAATTTAGCAGATTACGAACTTTTAGCAAAATGACAATGGGATCGTGTTGGAATGACGAATTTATAAAAAATAGCGGACTTGGGCCCCCTGATACTGACCTGCCAATTGCAAAAAGCGTCAGGGCTATCCTGGCGCTTCCACCTTAACATTATAAATTATCACTTTGTGACCACTTTTCGAATTGTAACGTGATCCATATTATTATCCTATTATGGTTCTGCTAAAGCGACCTTTTTTAGGCCCTCAGGTCATGTTTAACCATCTTCTGATGGTTGCCCATGAATGATATATATTTTAAGGTTAAAGAAGCACGGCATCGGCATGAAATGTAAACTACCGCGTAAAATAAATTAGCGACTTACCTATAACAAACAAAAAAAAAAACGGGCCTAATTATAATAAAACTGTAAAAAAAGGTAATTTGGTTTGGTGTCAATGACCATATTTATTTACTTGAAATACAAGTTTAGAGAACCAGTTACCCGTCACGCGTGTAGTTTTTTTTTATTTGACCCCCGCAGATATACCTATCTATTGACGATGAAGTGTACCAAATACCGTTAATAAAATAAAAAATTAACTACTAAACACGATAAGTTATGGAATGAGGCGTTACTTTGCAGAAACCCATGACGTTAATAGGGGACTTGTTACGCTATGCTCCATACAAGTTTTAACGACATCGACGTTTCGTATTCCCCTTTTGTCTTCCTGAATAATGCCTCCAGAGCAATTTTTTTTCATGAAATCAAGGTCTACTATAGACACGTCCCTGTCATTTCCTTTTTTTTCAGCAACTAATAAGTAAAGAAAATATGACCCACTAGAATTGACAAAAAATGCCCCATTTTTACGGCCGTGATTAGAGGACTACCAGATAAATTCGAAAAGCTTATAACATAAAAGAAATTGATAGAAACTTGGCCATACCTACTCTTTAAAAAAAAATTAAGGTTAAATAATTGAATCGGCTCAGTTTTCGAGAAGAAAAAAGGGGAATACGAAACGTCGATCTCGTCAAAATTTTTGTGATATAATCGGTCTGGGCTGCAGCTGATCCTATCGCACTCTACAGGCATGACGCAGTGCGACGGCAATAGTTTCTTCAAATTCCTATTTTTCAAATTCCTTGCTGGCCCTGTCCCCTCTTAAATGATAATAATATGCAAAATATTGACATGGATTAATACAGTTTAATATTTTGCTTTCAGAAAATTGTCTGTGTTATGGCAGATAAATCTTCTTAAAAAATCTTTCCGAGTTACAATCCAATTAAAACAAAACACTGAATTCGATGTGCTTTGTTTTGCGAGCACTCATTTCCACATTGGCATAACGCCACAATGTCAATGTTACTACACAAGTTCGAACTAATCTGTGTTATGTTGTATATGAATTGTTTTTCTAGAAATATTTAAAATAGAACTTCAACATTGACCTTTTGTTTCGCTTCCGATGTAAATAACGAGGGAAATATACTATGTATGTACCAGGGTTGTTGCTGATGCATATTTTTTTCACATCAGCGGATGCTGATGCTGATGCTGATCTTTTATCATTGACATCAGCGGATGCTGATGCTGATGCTGATTTTAATTATTTTCTTAAAAAAACAGGGAAAAAGTAAAATCAGTCCGTATTAGTTCGCTCTTTGCGTGAATAATCCTTGTTACATAAGTTGCAGTTTGCAGTTTCTTGACTCCTTAATTTAAAATACGTCCATATTCCACTTTTCAACGGATAACACTCAACAGTTTACGGAAAAAAAACAAAAACTTTCACGTGTAATGACGAATTAACGTAATGAGACAAGTTTGTGTTTGTTTGCAATCAAAATCCCCGCAGACGATCTTTTAATTATTGGTCAAAGTCGCAGGCAAAAATTACACGTGATATAATCCCCTCTGCGGTCATGTCAGGACTCGAACTTCAGCATTAATAATCAGCATCGATCAATGCGGATGCTGATGCTGATGCTGATGTTGAAAATGATGCTGAAGATCAGCGGATGCTGATGCTGATGCTGATGTTCGCAACAACCCTGGTATGTACGTATACATGGAGGTATTTATAGACTCGGCCACGCGAAGATAAATTCATAGTACCGAAGTAAAATCGCTTTTATTGTGCCATTTATCTAATAAGCTTTATTTGTACTTTATAAACATGGTTGAACATTATCTATTTGACAAGGGCGCTAAAGGTTTTGACCAAAAATACCGCCGATAGCCCTTTATTGTACACTTACAAGTAATGATTCTAGTGAAGCAATTATTCTTTTCCGTATAGGCGTACTTTAAATATACTAAAGCAATAAAGCACCCTACTCTGACATTTAATCAGGATTCACCAAGAGGACAGGCTATTTTACCCCCAGAAACTGATATACAGGGTGTAAACGGACCCTTCACGATACCGTCAACATTATGTACATCAAACTAAGTCACCCTACGCAAAAATTATTGCGGGGAAACGACTTTTTTTTTTGCGGTGAAAAATCACGTTTTAAGGGAAAATTCAATGTAACGCACTCAAAACTTGGTGCTAATGGATGCTTTTGATAGTAAACGTGTCATAAAGGTAATTAAAGTAAATCCTTAAAAAGTTGTATTTTAAAAGTCTTACATTCCCAAACTTTTAATTCCAGATGGTAGGCCTCGGCACCAACAAAGTCAACATGGCGGATTCCCTGTTCACGTTCACCTCTTTCCTGGGCCGGGACGGGGAGTCCTACGGGCTGTCCTACACGGGAGCCCTACGACACAACGCCTCCGTCAGCCGGGATAACACCGGCTTCTGTAAGGGCAGCATTATAGGCGTGAAGGTGGACCTATGGCAGGGCACGCTCGAGTTTTATCTTAATAGGAAATCACAAGGTGAGTTCAAATTTCGTTTTGTTTTACATACAGGGTGTAAGGGAGAGCCCTCCACAAACTGGTGGGGTGAATTCAGTATATCATACTAAGATGACCGGTACAAGAAATTATTTCAGGAATATTATGGGAATCCAATAAATATGATTTGTTTTATTTCCTCATACGCAATGTATCGTTACCGTGGCAAAACGCACTTAGCTAACGGCAAGCGCAACGACGAGTTCGATGAACTCTGTAGCTAGGCAGGAAGTGGAAAGCTGATTTCACGAGTATTTCAACATCCATTGTTGGATTTTTGATTTTAGTCTTATTATTTACATAAGTGGAGGGCTGCGTATAGGGAATATAATTTTATATTGAAATAAAGGAAACAAAAAATGAAATTTTCAGGAGAAGAATTCCGGTGGATTAAGATTCAAAATAAGGAGCTGAATGCACCCTGTCAGCTTGTGGAGGGCTGTCCCTTACACCCTATATATACCTAGTCTAGATTTTTGGTTCCCATGAATTCCATAATTATGCCCGTTAAAACTGAACGATACTAAATGAGTGTTTAAATGTAAACTCGGCACTAAGCCTACCGATGAAAATCCACCAAAGCACTTTGAATTACGTACCTATTCATTTAGCCATTCATCTATTCAAAATCAAGCAAGCTTATTTCGGAGACAATACATTTCAAAAATTTGACAAAAATGTATTAATTTTTCTCTAAAAATGGTTATAAAGGATAAATTAGAGATATTTTCAACAGGTTGAGTTTGACATTAGATTGGGAACGTTTTTAAAGATATGAGAATTCCCCTATCACTTCCATTATGTGTGCTTTAATAAAGCATCACGCATGTAATTCCCGAAGTGCTAGGCAGAGGTGTACCTATAGTACACCCACATTTCGCCAGTTATGTTTAAGTCCCATGTAAATCCATACTCCGTGGTTGCGACGACTGAGAAATTCCTGATCGAAAAACCCAAGAACACTGCCCGACCTGGGAATCGAACCCAGAACCTTATGTTCAGCAGTCGCGTTTGCGACCACAAAACCAACGAGGCAGTCTTGAATTAATAATAAAATTTTATTAATAACATAATTCGTAAACTGGCAGCGACATCTTACTGTCACCAATCCATTTACTCAGAGAGTGATTGTTTTTTTACTTCTAATCGTTCATTGTAGCGTAGTAGCGGTCATTGAACCGTTTCAGCGACGTTTACTATCTGATTTACCTATCCAGACAGTACTGGATAACAAAATACTTATTATTTCTTTGATTTGCACTAAAGTATTGTTGTTTGTTTTGATTAGAGTCTATCAGTAGTATAATGATCCTAGCTGATAACGATAGTACGATGCTAATCAGTTCAGGTTCTCTGTAGGTCAAGTCTTAGCAGTAATCTTACGATAACTATAAGATAACGATAGATATATTTGAACTGGACCTAGTACAGTGCGTGCGTACACAGCCATAACCTCGATGAATTTCGCATCTAATGAAAAATAAACTATGCGACAAATGCCGGCATTATGAATATAATTACCCACGGTCAATCTGCGGGCATCAGCTCATCAGAATTATGATGGACAATCCGGAACTGCAAGGTTTATTTAGGGACATTTATTACGATGTCCGCCGAATAACGACATCTCAACATGTTATGGAGAAGTTTTCAAAGTACTTCATCCTTGATAAAACGTTGACATAAGAAACACCGTGACTTGTTGATGGTTCATTTAAAGCTCAAAATTTGCACAGGTGACGTTATAATAATGCGACGTGATTACTAATTCGTTACCTATCATGATACACCATTATGCGTTCGCGTTGTTTCGTATCATCATTGCGTTTGCGCATACTGATGATTTTACGACATAATGCGCAAAAAAACAAATTCCATCTTGTGAAGTGCGCGGTCTAGTTCTAACGACATCCTAAGTATGTTGATAGAGAAGTTCGACGCACCTTGGTTGTCGCACGCTGTGGAGGTGCTGTTCACAAGACCCCACACCTAACATCACAATTTTGTTTCTGTGTTTCTTACTAACAATAGTTTTTAAGAACAATGTTACTAACAATTGGGCCTAGTTGCCATAAATAGACAAATATTTAATTTAATTATACGAGTGGAAATAAACTTACGATGGTCGGCGCCGCCAAGGCCGGCCTAGAAAGAGGTGCCGAGATGATCTAGTCGCGCATCACGAAGGCTGGTTCGAAGTGGCGCAGGAGAAGAGTACCTGGAAGGATATGGGGGAGGCCTTTGCCCAGCAGTGGGACATGCAAGGCTATTGAAAAAAAAAATATATATACATAGGTAGGTACGAACATAAGCTAGCAGAGGCGCAGCGCAGCTTTGTATAGAACTAGGTATTTTTCTAGACAATTTAGGAAATCCGTAACTTATTCAACCTTAACACTGAATTTCAAACACCATCTGAATACAGTTATTAATTTTATTCAACTTAAATGGATGCTGAATCTTTTTATACTGGAAGCAGTCTCCAACAGAGTTGAGGAAAGGCGAGCCAAATAGCCACTTGACATACTATCTAAGTTACTTCTTTGTTTTTTCATCAAAATCAATTTAATAGTTAGCAGTAGCGAAGGGACGATTTTTGTAAAAGGTAAGCCGGAGTACATATCTTTAATCTGATTATATTATTTGTCTATAGATAACTGACTGTGCAATTTTTCTAAGTATATCCGGCAGGAATCGGGTTGTATGGAACCTTCGCCACTGATAAAACTAAAGCAAACAAACTGACGGACAAACTCACATTATTATTTTATTCGTTTTGTATGGATAACTTCACATAACCTCAAGTCCAATGTATATCGGTTATCTACCCGAGCCTACTGCATGGCACATGACCTCTATCCACAACTGACTGTCGGCTATCTGTCGGATAAGAAACATGTCATACAACCACAACATTCTTGATAACAGATAACGACTTAATGAGTTAATTAGTCGCGATATAATTCGATACATTGACTTCATTTGAACTGTGTGAAGAATTGATGATTGAATTGAAAAATCTGTTTGCCAATATCAAAAAGTTCGGTTTCTCCAAAACCTGGGTCGCTTTGGACCCTACGTTATCGGGTCAAAATAGTTGCAAATTAGGACTAGTATCAACCATTTCAAGGAATGCATCCTGTATGCCTCAGGGCGAATATAATTTATCTCTTGAAACGAAAGGTGGGTTTTATTCTGCTATCCCACCTCCATCGTCTTACGTGCGCTCCAATCTCTTTTTTCCCTGTGTTGCTTGGTACGACTGTCCCACAGACAGTTAAAACATGGGTATTTGGTGTACCCACTCTGCTGTCCTAATAAGACATATTTGGAACCACGACATAAAAGTAATTTTAAGTTGCCAATGGACACCTAATCAAAAACCACCAACGAGATCTGTGCACCATTCTTTTTTTTTTTAATTTTTGAGATGTGTCATCTACATTTCTCTCAAATCCACAATTGCCAATAACAATAACATGTTTACAGTTTGGCTAGAAAATAATATTCACGTTTATTTTTAGGATAACTGCATACAATAAAATCGATGACGAATCTAGTACAATAACTTTATAAAGTCCATGTCAAAATCCGTTTGTCATTAAAAAAATTGATAAGATATGAAAAAAAAAACATGAGTAAGTTGGTTAATTAGGTACCTACAAGATTTTAAAAAGTACCCAGATAAGATAGCAGAAAGTACCCAGTAGATTGGGTATTAATAGTTTTAAAAAAAAAGGTTCCTTTTAAAAAGATTTCACTATCTCTATCTGTTTATCCTTACATTCGTGCGTATTGTACATACATTATTAAAAATACAATAGTAAGGATAAAATCACATTTAGACACACGGATCAGCTTTTTCGAGTATCTCTTGTCTCATTCTGTCACATGAAGTTGTCGTAAATTTCAAACACCATCTGAATTAGTCAGTTATTAATTTTATTCAACTTAAATGGATGCTGCATCTTTTTATACTGGAAGCAGTCTCCAACAGAGTTGAGGAAAGGCGAGCCAAATAGCCACTTGACATACTATCTAAGTTACTTCTTTGTTTTTCATCAAAATCAATTTAATAGTTAGCAGTAGCGAAGGGACGATTTTTGTAACAGGTAAGACGGAGTACATTTATCTATTATTTGTCTATAGAATACTGACTGTGCAATTTTTCAAAGTGAATCCGGCAGGAATCGAATTGTAAGGAATCTTCGCCACTGATAAAACTAAAGCAAACAAACTGACGGACAACTTTTTCGAGTATCTCTTGTCTCATTCTGTCACATGAAGTTGTCATTCGGTGGAGCGAGAAGTCCTCTCGCAAGCATCCGCTTGGAATCACTTTGACGTGCGATTCTACCTTTCATATTAGTGAGCTGAATTCTAAGTGACAGAAAGAGAAATAGATACAAGAAAATACTGATCTGTATGTGATTTCACCTTAACTTTCTGTCCGTTACACCCCGGCTCGAGAAAATTCGAACTAAACTAAGCGGCTTTTTCCCGAACATAAATCTTCATTTTGGCCGCTCGGTTATGCCGAATAAAAAGCCGAATATGTGTGCACCACTTAAATATTTCAAAAACCAAGGGCAATGACTACAATTTCGACCAGAAATTTAGACAACACCCTATCCCACCTACAGGATAAATTAAGTACGAAATTTCAATGAAATAAGTTTGTCTGTGAAACTGACCACCATAATCTCATTCCAGGCATATCATTCTACAACCTACGACGCCATAAATCCCTCTACCCGATGATCTGCTCCACGGCCGCCCAGTCCTCAATGCGTCTGATATACGCAGCGTCGTGGCAAGCCTCCCTATTGGTGGACGCGGCGAAGATCCTGGCAGCTTCGGTGAACGGAGACAAGACTCTTGGACTGCCGCCCGGCTTGAGATGTACCTTGAAGAATCAATTCTGGTTGACGTTGCCTAACCAAAGTAAGTGTGGAATTTTATTTTGTTGTTTTCGGGATATTTGGCGGTGGATGTCGTGAAAGTGCGCAGATGGAGCTTGATAAGCAAAGCTTACCGGAGTCGGTCCATCAATGGGCGACCATTCATCACGTTACGTTCCGAGACCCTTCCGTGCTTCAGAAAGCAAGTTAAGCAGTTGGTCTTGGCTGTCATTTGAAGATCTTTGACAGTCGTTACGAGTAGTCCAAAGCCCGAAAACCTGACAACCAGTCTTGCTAAGAATAGAATAGAGTTGGGTTTTACAGGTCAGATAGTCGCTTCATGCAAAAACTGATATTCAGTTGCATCCGATTCGATTTCGAAACACCCGAACATAGTTAGGAAAAAGCCAGGCAGACGATAATGTGCTAAATGCAATTTTACTACTATTATAAATGCGAAAATTTGTTAGGATGTATACCTAAATGTTTATTACTCTTTCACGCAAAAACTACTGACCGGATTTGGATAAAATGCGGCACACAGATAGTTTATAAAATGAATTAACACTTAGGATACTCTTTATCCCGGTAGTACGATCCCGTGGGACAATTACCGAACTCCAAGCGGGCGAAGCCAAAGGCATAAGCTTGTCATAAATAATTCAGAGCATTGATACATGTCTGGCGCATAAAGTAGGTTACTAACCTACAAACGCAGATTAGATAACTACAAACTAAAAGTGAGATAATGCTCCTGCACTATTTTCTCATGACCCTCCCCACGCGATCATGTGCTGATAGACCCTCATCGTGGAACAATCTAGGTTGTTATACTTTAAATACAGATTAACATCCAGACAAAATTAATTGTAAACAAAAAATTCTCAGTATTTCATTTGAGGTTTCAATTATGTCGTCAACATTACTGCTTATCTAGACATTTATTTATAAAAGAAACCATACAGTCATAATGTTTAACTGATAATTAATAAAACTGTTGGACAAACAACAATAGGCCATACAATAATCATAAATAAAGTTATCTGTGTCAATTTAAATTAATATAGGTATCACTGTTGCCTATCTGTGGTTAAAAAAACCTTCCATACATTAATCGTATTAGATAAAACAGATTGTTGTTCATTGCTCTGAATGAGAGGTCACTCCACCCGTACGGCTGTTATTATTTAGCCACGAGCACCCGTACTTTGAACTTACAACCTGCTAGTTGCTTAAACATACCTAAAAATACACATCACTCAAAACAATCGGGATAGCCACGTGCCTCGCACTTTTATATTAAACATATTATCACTACTTTACTAGTCCAAATATTTTGAACCACAGTGTACCACGGAAAGTCACTGAGTCGAAAATATTATGACCTTAGATAGCCGTTCGATAAAGTGTTGCTATTGACTTAAATTTTGTTATTGTTTATTAGTGGGCTTTATAAGTTATAACCTCTAAGAAAATAAACTAAATAAAATATCCGGCAGAGACAAGGCTGATTAAAAATAGAATAATTATAGTCATCAATGATAAATGAAAATATATTTTTTATTAAATCTATTAACAAAAACCTATACTAATATTATAAATGCGAAAGTAAATACGAAATTAAATACACACGCTTACCGCTATCTGGATATAAAAAAAAACATTTATTTCAGGTCATTGACCCATATTAGATACAATCAATCTACTTTTGTCAATTTTACAGGCAGATTAACTAAATAAAGTTAATTAAATGACGTAAAAATAATATGAGAAGTAAATAAATGTCAGACCCAATCAATTACTGTCAAAGGCAAGACAATTCATAAGCCATAGAATACCGTTAACCCGGAAATGTCCCTTTGGAATAATATTAAACGCGGGTGGAGCCTCGCGCAATAGCAATGCAGCTTGATGTCATGTTGCACTTTTTTTTTTCGTGGGTTAACCTTCAAAAGGCGACCGGTCTTTAGAGATAAGACCTGGGAGTGTGGGATTTTTACCGCACTAAAACCACCCCGGTGGTCACCATCCGCACATGAGAGGAGGCACCGTTTCCTCTTAAAAGACCAAGATTTGTTTTTTTTTTTTTTTTTCATTTAATCATCATCTGCCTAGCCTTTTCCCAACTATATTGGGGTCGGCTTCCAGTCTAACCGGATTACCGGATGCAGCTGAATACCAGTATTTTACATGGAGCGACTTCCTATCTGACCTCCACAACCCAGTTAATACTGGGTAATACGATTTCCCTTGGTAAGACTGGTTGTCAGACTTTCTGGGCCACTGACTACCTAACGACTGTCAAAGATCTACAAATGACACCCGGGACCAACGGCTTAACGTGCTTTCCGAGGCACGGAGGAAACTCGGTATGTAATGGGTGGTCACCCATCCACAGACCAACCTAGGCAAGCACGGCTTAACCTAAAGATCGACCCGAACGGCTGTTATTATCTAGCCACGAGCTCCTCCTATTTATTTATTTAAAAGCCCTTTTATTCTGAATTTTCTTTTGTTTTTGTGAGTTGTTAAAGTATTATATCTCTAAATTCAGCATGCCTCTTGGCAGGCATCCTCGAGCTGTTTCCATTGTTTTCTATCTCGGGCCACTCTCTTCCAGTTAGGGCCCGCTGTTAGTCTTATATCATCCTCCCATCTCCTTAGTGGCTTTCTCCTGCTCCGTTTACTATTTCTGGGATACCAATCCGTTATTATTTTGCACCTATTATAATAATATTGTAAAAACCATGAAATACTAAAATGTAATCTGTCTTTTCTTCCAGAATGTATCCTAGACGAACACGAAATTCAACCAGAAACTCCTCAGAAGCCTACTAAATCTAACCCTAGTATGGTGAGTAGGAGTTTTTATTGACTCTTGCACTAACCATCTTTTTGTCTATGGCACTCTTCACTAGCAAGGGATGTTTTCTCTTTTTCTAACGTTAAGCTAGCGTATAGCGTTGTCTTTTTCTTTCAAGACGAATTCAGGTTTAGAGTGCCATTGATAAATTGACTTGGGAATAAGTTAGCGCAATTTAATCATAAATATTGTCGACAGTCATAATTCTCCTGCCCTTATCCCAATTTATTTGGGGTCGGCGCAGCATGTCTTCTTCTTCCATACTTCTCTATTACTCGTCATCTCAGCAGTCACCTCCTTTTTAGCCATATATAAATATTGTCGACAGTATTGAACATATTATTGAATGTACATACGTCATACACGCCGCACGCGCCGAACGTTTACGCAGGATTTAAAATCAATTTTCTCCTGAAGTTTTAGTTTAAATGTTATGGTGTTAGGAACATAAACTTGTCGGAAAAAAATACTATTAAGAAATAGGTCTTATCAAGTAGGATCTTATTAAGAGAAAATCGTTTTTAAACTTTGCGTAAGTGGCAGGTTTATTTGCTTGTGGCTGTACATTACATTGGTATTAGCAACATAACATGAAATGCTTGTATACAAGGTGTAATATAATAAACACAAGACCTCTCGTGTGGTCTCTCGGACCATGAAACTGAACAACTTTTGTTCTACGAGTTCTTGAAAATTCGCAAATAAAAATTGGGTCTATAAGAACTGACGCGATCAGCTGATCAACCTGTATAGTAAAACTGAAAATAAAGTTATGAAGTTCCAAAAGTCATAGAACAAAAGTTGTTCGGTTTTATGGTCTGACACACCACACCAGACTTCTTGCGATTTTTTTTTATGTTACACCCTGTATATGGCATTTTTCATTGTTACATTTAACTTAGTAAAGGCGGGTTTAACCACTCGTATGTCGAGTATACAGACACAATTAAAGAGTAATTGTGTCTCGCGTAGATCTACGTTCCGACACACGAAGGGTTAATGCCTTACATTTCATGTAATGTATCTTTGCACTTTGATGAATATGCACGCATGAGATGGGTTACAAACAATTTGTCATCATTAGGTACTGTGAGTTCCCACTGGCGAAATATTTACTTAAAAACGTTGTCTGATAAAAATAAAAGATAGGAGAGAGAGAGAGAAATAGAGATTTTAACATATTTCAAAAGTGTGAATGAACAGTTAAATATATATTTATTTAAGATAATATATTATGTATGAGCAAAGCCTTGTATTTATATTTTGTTCAGTCTTAAAGACAAACTTCTCATATCATACAAGCGAATCTTATCAGACTAATATTATAAAGAGGTAAGGTTTATATATTTGTAAGTTTGGATATAGAGAGGTAATCTATGGAACTACTGGGAGGCTACATTATCTCTGAGTGTGATAGCTTATATTTAAAAGGTTGCCTTGAGATATTTCTATACCATAACGAGGAGCTCGTGGCTAAATAATAACAGCCGCTCGGATCAATCTTTAGGTTAACCCGCGCTTGCCTAGGTTGGTCTGTGGATGGGTGACCATCCATCATATACCGAGTTTCCTCCGTGCCTTGAAAAGCACTTTGAAAAGCACTCCCGGCTGTCATTTGTAGATCTTAGACAGTCGTTACAGGTAGTTAGTGACTCAAAAGTCTGACAACCAGTCTTACCAAGGGGTATCGTATTACCTTGGAAGTCACTCCTTGTAAAATAATGGTATTCAGCTGCATCCGGTTAGACAGGAAGCCGACCCAACATAGTTGGGAAAAGGCTAGGCAGATGATGAACGCGAGCGAAGCTACGGGCAAAAGATAGTTTGTTATAAATATTATAATGCTCAGAACAATTGGTCGAATATTTTAGTTCCCTATGCGGTGCGTTGCGGCGGCGGTTTGGGAACGGTGTCCTGTATATATCCATGGTATGTCACACGACGCTGGTAAGGCACCGCTCACTTGTTTATGTGGCAAAACCTGTCGTCGTCTGCCAGCAACTGTCTATATTCTTGGTGAAAGACCTGTCCATCACTGTTTCTTAATGCAATAAAGGTACTAATCCAGGGTGAAAAGGTACTAATGTAGGGTGTAAGGGACAGCCCTCCACAAACTGATCGGGTGAATTCAGTATAATTATCATACTAAGATGATCGGCACAAGAAATTATTTCAGGAATGTTATGGGAATCCAATAAATTTGATTTGTTTTATTTCCTCATACGCAATGTATCGTTACCGTGGCAAAACGCACGTAGCGAACGGCAAGCGCGACGAGTGCGATGAACTCTGTAGCTATGCAGGAAGTGGACAGCTGATTTTACGCGTCGTCGTTCGTTAGAGTATTTCAACATTCATTGTTCGATTTTTATTTTAGCCGTATTATTTACATAAATGGAATGCTGCATACAGGGAATGTAATGTTACATTAAAATAAAGGAATAGTAATTGAACCGGAGAAAAATTCCGGTGGAATATGATTCAAAATAAGGAGCTGAATGCACCCTGTCAGTTTGTGGAGGGCTGTCCCTTACACCTTGTATTCGTGTGCTTCTACGTCGATATCAGCGATGGCGTAGTAATAGGAGCTATTGTTCCTATCGCGCACACACGTACCATTAACATAGTAACTGTATTCAGAACCCAGTACCAACACCACGACGCCGCACCGTCCGTGTGCCCACCAATGCGGCGAAATCTTACCGCGCCGCCAGCGCAACGCACCGCGCGCTTAGGCTCTACGGGATGGGCGGAATTATGCTTTGTATTTGTGTTGTCTGTCTGTTTGTTATTGTAAAACAATGTTTTTGTGTGCCGACAGTAATTGAGATGGGTTTATTTTATGGTGGATTGCATGGACTGGGGTATTAAAACATGTCATTATAACATGACACCTGTTATTCCCGAAGGGTTTGTCAGAGGTGTATCTAATAGTGGGTGTATTACGCCAATCATGTTTAAATCAGTCAGTTATTATAGTATTTTTATCATAATTTGGAAACCTTTTAACACTACCATTTGGATAACTTATGCAAATATGCACTGTATTTGGGTAATCACAAATTCCAGTCGATTAAGCTCATAACGGGTGTTTTTTTTAGAAGCGGGGAGAAATTTAAAGTGAAATAAAACAGAAAAATGTGTTTAATACCCATGAAATTGGTTTTATGTTTAAATATGATTTCGGGCATGTGGCCATCGCGGCTGATTTCTTTGAGTAAATTAACCGTTTGACATGAGGCGCGGTTTTATTGAAACCACGTGTATGCAACATGAATGCATTACAATTTCGGCAAGAGGCACTCACCGTTGACTATAACGATAAGACCATCTTCATTTTTGATCCTTTGGAAAATGACTGTTAACCTTGTTAGTGCGATTTGACGCCATTAGGTTATTTTCTCTGGGAATATGTAGTCACATGTCTCCACCGGTAAAACAGAAACAATAGAGCACTTTGAAACCAATATTCAACGCATTATTGCAGAAATACATCCCGATTTACTGCGTAGAATATTGTGCAAATTGGACCTCCAGATTACACCATGTACGCGTCAGCCGCGGTTGCAACATACCGGAAATCATAATCAATTTATTGAAAAGAGTGTCCATGGAGTTTGGAATGGGCAACTACAGTACTTTCACAAGTTATTATGCCTTGTGTCTGGGACTGTAGCTTCGCCTTCTTTGTTTTTCTGACATTCAAAAGTGCCTGTTATGGTCTAATTAAAATAAATTCTTTGAGTTTTTTCAAACATAAATGGCACAAAATTATCAGTAAAATAAAGCCAATTGCATTGTTATTAAAACCATAATAATATATTTTATTTCAATTTAAAGTTCTCCGCAACTAAAAAAATACCCTTTACAAATATTACTTAGGGCCATGCATGAAATGAAAGAAAGCCCAGTTAGTTTGTCTGATACGGCACTGAAACGCATGCTAATAAATTTTTGGTGAAGTATAACGTTTGGCAAATTGCTTTACCACCACGGTCTATTTTAGCTTTTAATACCAATATGACAGATAGATAGCTTCAATCTGTGGAGTTTCTTTTTATGGACAGTTTTTGTCAAAAAGGCTTTGGAGAGTTCTTGCATGTAAAATGATCCAGGTGGCCTACTTCTAATAGCAGTATAGGCTTCTTCTGGGTTATCTCGTTCCATCGTCGACCTCATCTCCGTCCTCAGGACTCAATTGAGGTCAAAAGAAGGCTCATTTAATATTAAAAAAAGTATAGTTTTAATCTTACTTCAGTGTGCGAAAGAGATAGACCTAGAGTTATGTATTGTATAGCCATCTCTTTCCCACACAGACGTGACAATAAAATAATACTGTTGTAAGAGGTACAGGCCCTGTTCTTACTTCTTGACGCTCTTCCCCAGTCCCTGACATTTGCTGGCCTGAAGAGAAAGCACTGGCATAGGAGGTGGTAGCTCACGGCCTGATGCGAGGGCATTACATCATGGGGCGGTTTTCTATTGGTTGGCTAAGCCCGGCCGGCACGGTAAAGTGAGAGGAAAAATGGACGAAAAAAAAAACCTGTTTATTTTTTGGACAACAGTCAAGAGCTGCGCTCAGCAAAAAAATAAAGGCCACGAACCGTAGATTAGAATCGGAAAAGTTTTTAAAGTAAATAACTCAACTTTGATTTACAAGATCAATTATATAACAAATGATATTTTTTTGGTTTTTACCCAAAACCCCAAAGTTGCTTACTGAACGAACTTAAGGAGGTAGTGGTGTACCTACTGCTGATAAATACTATATACTTCGCACAATACATAAATAGGTACATTACAAATAAAGGCAATTTAGGTTTAACTTGCTTTACTCTTACTACTGGACATAATAAGTGTATCCTTGTCTCATTCACTCATTCGTTAGTATTTAATTACTTGTGTATTGCTTATTCTAAGTCTACGTCTCCAAGTCACTACTACTAGTTATGCCCCCAAATTTGTCGTGACTGTACCAGTTTCAGGCCTGCCAATGGGAAACCGCTCTATGAATTGGCTGCCAGCAAGAAAAACGCAGTTTTACAATTATCACGATTTTGCCGCCATGCGCCATCTTTGCCGTGCCGAATTTGCCAATGGAAAAAATTAAGTGTTGTTGCCAACTTATAAAAATAAGAATAAAAAACTAAAAATCGGCTGAATTTATTTTTTAGTATGTTTGATTGAACTGTATAAAGAGATGTATTTTTTTATTTGTGGCCATTTGAAATGCGACTAAAGTTAATTTAAGTATATAGTGTAAAATTAATGAGAAGACTGTAAATATTGACGTAATTAAATTTTTATACAAAAATGAAACTTTTATTGAAGTTATCCTAGCTGTCCTAAGTCTTACAATCCTGTTAGCTATTTTACCTCGCTGCCCAAATCAGTGATGATTATTTACGCACCTCAGTTAGAATAAAGCTTCTGTTGCAATTGTCAGAGATACTTAAACTCGACTTTGAAAGGACTGTAGTGTTGTTGCGGTACTTGTGCTTTCTTTCCACCTCGTTGTGGAGACTGTCCTGCTACATGAACCTTTATTTCTAAACAATAGCGTTTGTTGACAAATACAAGGCTTTGTTACAAATGACACATCATCATGCCTTTTTCCATCCCATTAGATCATCAGATAGATAGTAACTACAGAACACCACTAACTGTGATAGTTAGGGGTGCTTCACTTATTCTGCGGTGATAATGCCGATCGGCACGAACCGTATGAATGCCGAATATGATATAATGTTATGATCGGCTCGGCATTCGAACTAAGCCTAGGAGTATTTTCCCGAACGTTTATTTACATAGGTACGCACGGGCGGCCAATCAAGCTATGCAAAACCAGATTAAGCTGATCTCTCATCGTACGGGAAGCTCATACAAAGCGAAGTCAGGTTATACTGGTTATATTTGTATAGCTTGATGGATGTGCCGCCGTGTGTACATTTGATTTTTCCACACGGCTGTGCCGAATAATGCCGACTTGAACATTACGTGTAGTATCCCCCTTACATACTCATTTTGCTACGTATACGTTCATACATGTGCTCAAACACGTTCGTCGGATAATTCGTAACGCTATTCATGAAAAAATGTTCAATTCAAAACCTATATTTTCCAGCCGAGCGACGTTTATCCGAGTCCGTTCATGAATGGCTACTACGTTGACAGTATCGAGCGGGACTACCGGATCGTAGTGTGGGAATAATCTTACCTAGTGTATGTATCTACTAGCTGACCAAGTGCCAATGCATATTTTTGTGATGGAATATGTTTAGCGGCCTTTCTCACGGCGCTGTCCTGCATAGAGATGTGCCGTTGCCGGCAATATTGCTCAAAGTGGGAATATTGGGAATATTGCCGGGAGTGGAAATATTTGGGAATATTGCTTAATTGTAAGTCAAATTAAGTACGGAAACTATGTACAGCACTTAAAATGAGTGTTTACAGGCCATAATCTACATTATATGCAATAAAATATTGTTTTGGGTAAAATTGCCAATAATGCCAGCATTTTTGGCAATATTCCCGGTATTTTACCGGCAATATTGCCCATGTTGCCGCACACGATAGTGAATATAAGAAATAACACATAAATATTAAGATAAGAATTGACGATCGTTGTGTAGTGAATAAAAGGCATAAATTCGAATAATTTCTTTAAATGTTGTACTTGTTTTTCATGCAAAATCACATAACAAAAACAATGAGTATAAGTATGTAATATGGAAATAACAAAGTGTAAATCTTTACAAATCTATATCTATCAATTTTTTTTTTATGATCTATATTATATTACGCAAATATAACTAAACGGTGATTACACCTGCAGTAATAATTAAATATATTGGTGCGCGCCTTCAATGGTTGGGTCATGCCGGTTTTAATGTACTCTTTCGGCATACTCAAATGGACTCAGACCGAACTCGATGCCCTAGATAGGAGAGTTCGTACACTGCTGACCGCAAACCGGATGCATCACCCACGATCATCGGTGATGAGGCTGTACATCCCGCGGAAGTGCGGGGGTCGAGGCTTTTTAAATGCGAAGACCCTCCACAACCGCGAGGTGTGCAGTGTCAGAGAATATTTTTTAAAAGCCGAGGTGGGTATGCACCGAGATGTGGTCGCAGTGGACAAGTGACTCACCCCGCTGTCAATGGCTAAAGAGAATTGGCACCAACCTGTTGTACTTACTACCGATGACCGCAAGGAAGTATGGCAAGGCAAGGAGCTTCACGGGCTCTTCATGGGCCTGATGTAGATTTTCTAGCGTCCGTGTCCTGGCTACTCTTCGGCGACCTCTTTGGGGAAACTGAAGATTTTGTCTGTGCGATTATGGACGAAGTGATGTTGACGAACAACTACCGGAAGTATATTATGAAGGACGGGACGGTTGACGTGTGTCGGGCATGCCACCGTCCGGTTGAGTCCATCAGACATATTATTTCCGGTTGTTCTCGTCTGGCTAACGGCGAGTACTTGCACAGGCGCAACCAAGTAGCCAGGATTATTCACCAGCAACTTGCCTTGAAATATAAACTTGTGGAATCTGAGGTACCGTACTACAAGTATGTGCCCGACCCAGTTCTCGAGAAAGACCATGTCACACTGTACTGGGATCGGTCTATCATTACTGACAGGACTATTGTCGCCAATAAGCCTGACATTGTAGTGATAGATCGATCAGCGCGCCGCGTAATGATAGTCTATGTAACCATCCCGCATGACGAGAACCTCGTGAAAGCTGAGAAAGAGAAACAAATAAAATATCTCGACTTGGCACATGAGCTTGTCGACATGTGGAATGTGAACTCGGCTATCATTGTGCCGATTGTCGTGACAGCCAATGGCCTTATGGCCAAGAGCCTCGACGACCATCTTTCGAGGCTCTCCTTAGGCGGTTGGATCAAAGGCCTGATTCAGAAGGCAGTACTCCTCGATACGGCTCGCATTGTGAGGAGTCTCTGGAGCCCTAACCACCGGTAGCTTGGACCCTGCTCCCGACACCGGCGGACCACTATTTTTATATTTTTAAATGTTTTTTTTTAATATTTAAAAATGTCAAAAATGTGTATATACAATGAATAAAGGAATATTAAATATATTGGTATTATTTGACAGGCAACATTGGCAATATTGCCAATGCTGCTGGCAATATTGGTATTTTACCGGCAGTGGCAACATTGGCAATATTGCCGGTAGCGGCAATATTGCCACCAGGCACATCACTAGTCCTGCATGATATTTTACAGTAAAAATTTGGGATCACATATCAACTTCTCAGTCTACTTCTTAGGGCAGAGTCATCAATATATCGCCACCTGAGCTGATTTTCCTTTATGTGGCCAACCTGGGTCAGAAGCTATTTATTAACAGCTATGCCAACTCTAGAGCTTATTCCTCAATGATTTTAATCCATTTTCATAATAATCGACTATAGTGCGGGCAACTCCACACATTGCGCAGCTCTATCTTTGTAAACTGTCACTTCAATGTTGACAGTTTGACACTGACAGTTTAATTTTAAGCGGCTGCTGTGTGGCTGTTATTCAACGAGCTCCTGTAATTCAAAAATAAAGAAGAAGGAGCACTGTCCATACAAAATTAACCCACATCCCACAGCAACGAGAAGTATCTCAGAAAAATTATAAAAATGGGTTTAAAAAGATGGCATACTTCCAAACTCCATCCTTACGGTCTAGCATATTAAAAAATTGCTATGAAAATCCGTTCAGGGGCAGTAATATCTACGATGGATATATAACAATACTGAGAAATACTTGGCTATCTTGATTTGACTTCAGTTTTCCAACTTAATGTTCCAACTATTTTTTTTTTTTTCCAAAAAATGTAGTTATTTCCCTGCAATAATTTTGCAGTGAAGTTACTTAGTTTGATGTGCAGAATGTTTGGTTGCAGTGGCATCGTGAAGGGTCCGTTTACACCCTAAATTCATTGCAGATATGACTGCCCCTGAATGAATTTTCATAGCATTTTTTTATATGTTAGACTGTAAGGATGGAATTTCGAAGTATGCCATCTTTTTATACCCATTTTTATCATTTTTTTGAGATACTTCTCTTTGCTGTAGGACTTGGGTTAATTTTGATCCTTCTTCTTTCTTTTTCATTGTCTTATTGTTTTAAATAAAAGATGAAAAGATTTAAATCGGAAAATGTGCTCACATCGCACTAAGGTCGCACGAAATAATGTTTTCACTGAGAAGGTACACATATCGCGTGGACCGATAGATAATAATGACTTTTTTTAACAGTGAGCGAGACAACACTATTCAAATTTAATTACCAACGAACTACATAGTATCTAAATATTTTATGGTACGGTAAGGCTCATTTAACGATTTAAATCTTTGCAATATAAAATCGAGTAAATTAATAATTATTATTATAAAGGGTGTAGAAAGACCCTTAACGAAGCCGAAAGGCATTGGTTCTCCCCATCATTGCAATCATTTTTTTTGTTCTGAACCATACCTATATTGGAGGTCAAAGTTCCAATTTTTTCACAAGTTTTTTTTTTAAATATCACTTTTAAAGGTTTTAATTTTACTTTCATTAACTCGATGACCCGTTTACTATTCAAAGCATCCATCAGCACTAAGTTTTGAGTGCGTTACATTGAGTTTTACCGTAAAACGTGATTTTTCACCACAAAAAAAAAAGTCGTTTCCCAGCAATAATTTTTGTGTAGAGTCAGTGGCGTAGCGTGGGGGGTGCCGGGGGGGCCATGGCCCCGGGCGGCACATTTTAGGGGGCGGCAGAGAAAACGAGCCGGGCCGCGGCAAGCAGAACCAGGCGGTAACGTTAGGTCATAATTATCAGATCAGGTAATTACTAAAGTCATCGGGACTATGTTGCAAAAACAAGGACAACCAAGAAGTGGAGCATTTTCCTTAATATATGCCGCTGGCCCTATCCTATTTTCTAGATACAAGCACTTAATTCTTCGAGCCTGCCGCCTCCCTTTTTATGTCTGTATTTATGGTAAAAAGAAAATCGAACCTGTCTGGGATGCTAAAATTTTCTATTTCGCTTCGGTCGCTCTTACAGCTAAGTTTTCTTAATCGTTCCATATCTTTAATACATTCGTAGAAAAAGTATGTTAAATTCCATTTGTTTGAATCGTGAAAAGAAAATCTGTTCATTACCTATCAGAGGCGGGGTGCTAAAATTTTCGAGCTCGCTTCGCTCGCTCTTGCATCCTACTTAATCTCAAATCTAAAGCTTTAATGCATAATTCGATAAAAAAGCTTATTTATCTATATGAATAGTTAAAATAAAATGTAATTTATCAGATGTTCTAAAAAAATTTGAGCTCGCTGTTTTTGTTAATTTCCCGAACGCGCAAACCTTAAACACTAGGTATTAGCTATATTAGCAATTGAACATGACAAACCTACATACATACGAACAAATCATCATCATCATCATTCTCTTGCCCTTCTTATCCCAATTCATTTAGTCTTCCTCTTCCATAGCTCTCTAACTCTTTATTACTCGTCATCTCATCAGAAACCTACTTTCTTGAATGAAATTGTGTATAAAAAAGATTTTACTTTGAAAAATAAACTTATACAAAGTGGAGCAGGACGATTGACATTTCTTTAACCCACGTAAAGAGTGTCATGTTCTTTACCCGTATACAAAAAATCAATCAAATCCAATGAATACTTTAGCCACAGGAAATTATTTTTCATTTTCTTATTTTACAACATGATGTAGATCTGAGTCCGTAATAATAGGTAAACATTGTAAGGTCAAGAACCTGTGCAAAAACGTACGATTCTATTCTCTACGTCTCAATATGCTTGAAAGACAGAGAAAGGTGTCATACCATTACACTCTTACGCGCCCCGCCCACTCCCACAAAATACTACAATTAGAAAGAAAAATAAATATTACTTACGCAAAAAATGCATTAGTGGTGCATAGAAAATTGCGAGTGTGTGTTTGAGCGGAAATTTTTCGGCAAAAACACCGTTATTGACTCGCACGTCAGTCAGTGCATAGCGGCGCCCTTTGGTGAGCGCACACGCATACATTTGTTATCGCAAGACGTGCCGCGCGCCATTGTTGTGATTCTAAGAAAGATTTTAGTTCTAATTGTGATTAAAGACGATTTATGATAGTTGGATTAGTGCATAGGTTATTGTGAGATATTGTTAAGTGTTAGTGTAATATTAGTTAGTTAATTAGGCATTAATTATTTGTTAGTTTTGTGATTTAGGTTAGGTTTGTGAGTTTTTTAGTTTAATTATGCCTCAAATAAGGTACAAAGCTACCGAGTACACTGACATTGTACTTATGTACGGAGAATGTCACCAAAATGCGGCTTTGGCATTGCGTACATATCGGGAGAGTATGCTCGAGAAGTGAACACTGTGGATGATTTAAAAATAAGAATAATTAATGCCTTCGACAAACTTAAAAGAACAGATCCCCATCTGTTCTTTAACTTGTTAAGACGAGTCCGTGAAAATTTAATAAGACGATGTCGCTTGTGCATAATGAACAATGGTGGACACTTTGATTTAAAAATTTGACTATTGATGATTTACGTCCCGCACCGCCGCCGCCCGCTGCACCCCGCCACTACGCCGCGCAAAGGTCAGTGACTTTTCGAAGATAAAGCGTGTTAAGTTTTTATGCAGTCGATTCTGCTATTTATTTTGTTTGAAAATTGCAATTTTTAAATTTTCCATTAACTACTAATTTTCGTGTTTTAAAATGTTTCTATGGACTAGTACTGTGCTCGTTTTAATTTATTGTCGTATGTCCAGATCCACATTGTAGATTTTTTTTTAAATATTTAAAAAAAAATGCTTTATATTTTGACTCTTTCCTACGGTTCTTGACTAATTATGAAATTAGAGGGGGCGGCCAAAATTACATTCGGCCCCGGGCGGCAAAATCCTACGCTACGCCACTGTGTAGAGTTACTTAGTTTGAAGTACTGAATGCTTGGTTGACGGCTTCGTGAAGGGTCTGTTTACACCTTGTATGTAATGAAGATATGATGCTGAGATTATGGATTAATGTTCTTGTACCTTTGTCTGTATTGTGTAAACAAAAATTCTTCTAAAAAACAGAGGTTATTCTTAAAACTGACGATGTGTTCAACCTGTAAGTTCACCATAATCTAATAAAAACAGAAAAATATTTACTGTCAGTGTATAATAAGTTCTTGGAGATTAATAATTCATATAAATAAAAAACTTGTCGATGATTTTACAAATGAATTTAACTTTAATGTAATTTTCTGTATTTGTGTGTATTAAATGTTGATGAGGATGGCAACTGTGAAACTAATGGCGCTAGCATAGCTGGTTCCAAGTATTGTCATTGGTTGAAAATCTGATAATGTCATTTTATATTTCAAAATAACTTGACCTCATTGGTCAGTTTGCGCGCCGTCTACAATTAGCTTTTAACGGTCTTCCCCATTTCTTCATTAAGTAATATTTATTAAGTATAGATTGAGTATAGATATAAATATTTTAACTTTTAGATTTATCAACACTTGAAGTCGTTGTTCTAGGGTTTTATATACATTTCAAAATATAATATTTACTGTTTTCCTGTGGTTCAAATCACTTTGTAAGAATTCCATTTTAATGTAATATTTTTTTAAATAAAACATGTTAATATAGTATTGTTAGTGTTTTAATTTACTTTTATATTTCGCAAAAACTTGAAAACAGCCAGACATTCAAATTGACCATTTCTGTGAGCACTTTTTTGCGACATAAAACGATATACAATGGTGTCTGACGGCGATTGGACAAATTTTATTTATCGTCTATGGTCTTATGGCCAGTGTACATTACCCAGCGCATCAGGTTACTACAAACGGTCTATACTTTGGCTAACAGGTAGGCCCAGAAATGCCAACTCTAGAGCTTATTCCTCTATGACTTAAATCCATTTTCATAATAATCGATTACAGTGCGGGCAACTCTACACAATGCGCAGCTCTATCTTTGTAAACTGTCACTTCAATGTTGACAGTTTGACACTGACAGTTTCATTTTAAGCGGCTGCTGTGGTGGCTGTTGTTCAACGAGCTCCTGTAATTCAATAAATTAATTTCTATTACGTGAATGCTTCAGTGATCTTATCGTGCAGGATAATTAAATTACCGGTTTATTTACAGATATCCAGTGAAATTGTGTCAGTCAGTGAAAGATCTAATAAAAATCTTATTAGCATCTTGTATGATCGCGTATTCTTTTTGTGATACGAAGAAACGCTACGTCAAATATAAAAGATGGTGTTCCAAGTGAGTATTCGATCATTTGATTCGTTATTTCCTGGTATTGGTGGGCGTAGGGCGGGTCCCGGTGACATCAGAATACAAATTAGGGCGCAGGGTAGGACACGCAACCTTGACCCTGCGCGTCTTCGAATAGTAAACAACAACCGAGGGGAAATATAGAGCCCATTAAGATAGATACTGGGATAGTTTTATCTCATATTTTCCTTCATATATACCTTTACTTATTTTCGTGATCTAAGATGAACCTCTGATCAACTTTAGTTAAAACAGATCCAGGCCTGCCTGTATGTATGCTTTTGATAGTTTAAAACCAGATTTTGACCCTGAATTAAAAATAACTGTAAATAAAAACCAGTTTTAAATGGCCTTGAAGTGTGTAAACTTGATTATGACTAAAAGTACTGTACTAAAAAGTATATAATGAGTTGAGTTGCTTTAATTAGAATTTAGTTCATTAGCAATTGCAAACAATTTTCAGTAAACACCTTCAATCAAAAACCTACAATAAAAAATGTACAATTTAAAAATAACACTCCCATCTTTTTACACCTGCTATCACAGGTTAAGCGGAAATGTAATTGCACCCACTGCCTATTGCAAAAAACCTGAAACAAATTCAGAAACTAGGCTGCTATTGATACATTCTAACAATTTGCCTTAAACCTGGGAATCAAATCCAGGACCTCTTGCTCAACAGTAGCATAATGTAACCACAAGGCTGTCATTCAAAAACAAGTCAAGCATGGAGTTAATTTTACATTCAGTGAAAAAGCCATTTAAAAAGTGCAAGCAGTTGATAAGATCTTTTAAATTAAATTACTGAAAAGTGAAAGTTAGCAAACAAGTAAATCTTTCACACAAGGCATAAAAAGTTGAACACACATCCACATCACACACACACACACTCACATCCTGCATGCACTTTTTATTATTGTATGTGTACACATGTTTGGAGCAAATAAATAAATCTTATCTTATCTTATCTCACAATAAAGAATTAAAGATATTTGTATTTCTAAAGCCATAAATGGTTAATTGCATTTAATAGTATTCTTATAAGAACTTGGAATTCCATTCACACTATGGAATCCATTCATTATAATTTTATAGTAGGTTGCTGTACTTTATAGTATGTCAGGTGAATATTAATGTCAATGATTCATTCATGCATCATATTATGACTGGACTTACTATGACCATACATTGTTAGTCACACTTAAATGACCATTACTCCAATTTTCAATAGTATACACGATTTATCTTCATTTTCCTGCCCTTATCACAATTTATTTGGGATTGGCTGAGCATGTCTTCTTCTTCCATACTTCTCTATTAGTTTTCATGTCAGTAATCATGCCCCTTCTAGCTATATGTATGATTTTTCACAAAAAATATTTCAGGCAACAGTATACCTACAAGATTAAGTTTTGCTCTGCAGTATAGTAAAAAATAACACAATTTCCTGTAAGCACCACTAGTTACACTGTCATGTTAATATTTTAATATCTCTTCTTAAACTGGCATAGACATCGTAAAGACAGATTTTTTACAAACATAATAATATGTAGCATTTTTACTTTTTCCTTGATCTCAAAAACCACAAAATTCTGCCAGTCTTCATTTAATTTTCAAGTATATTTAATGAGGCTAAGTTCCCAAGGGCCTTCATTTTCTATTACTCACACAATGAGGTGTGGACCCTTCAAATTTAGGTCAATGACTACCATTCAGAAACACACTCCCTCCTAATTAGTCTGAGTTATTGTTAGTTAAGTGTCACATAAAATAATATGCCGATTTATGCATTGGGGCTGTCTTGTGGACTATCTGTCTTTAGCTGCTTTTGTAACACTCCTTCCTCACTTAATGACACTTTATATTAGGTAAATAAAAACCCGTTTGTTATTTTTATTTAGGACCATACACTAAACCCAACCAAAAATGCCTTTGTGGCATGTATAGCATGGCACCACCTGCTCCGATCAGACAGTTAAAGCAGTTCTAAAGTTTACAAAGCTCATTTCAATCTATTTCCATTCAGCGTGACCCAACAGTCGTGGGAGTCCCCAACTTCAACGCGACAGAGGATGCGGCGGCGCTCCGGGCTGCCATGAAGGGCTTCGGGACTGATGAGCAGGCCATCATCGACATCCTGACGACGCGGTCCAATGCCCAGCGACAGGCCATCGCTAAGTCCTTCACCCATGAGTATGGCAGGGTAAGTCTTATAGCAGTACTTATAATGCAAGGCGTAGGTACTGATGAGCATCATCGACATCCTGACTACGATACGGTTGGCGCAGAGACTTGAGTGGTTTGATTCTCGCACGGACCAAATATTTGTAGGGCCTACAGGTTAAATTAAATGTTTGTTAAGGCATTAAAAAACTACAGCGATAGGCCACTGCCAAGTTCTTCACCCATGAGTATATTGAGTATGGCAGTTGGCAGGACAACTCTTACAGCAGCATTGTGTATGATAATATGAAAATATTCAATAAAGTCGACGTATTTACGTTACGTTTTCACGGCGCGCTCGTGCTAGAGCCTCTATTCATTACAAAACTGGCCATGCAATGCAAACGCAAACGTAAAAATGTTATTAGAACATCTTTTGTTATTCCGTTATGGAGAATGAAAATCGAATTCACGCAAACACGATAATACTACACTGCAAGCTAGGCTCTGTACTTTTGACTTCCTATAATATCGTGAACAATTGCCAATTATTGTAGAGGTTTAATCAACATTTGCACAACTGAGTATAACGTTATCACGTAAACACTGAAAATGTCTACAATTCACCTAGAATTCAGAGAAATTATTGTGAGAAAACTGTTACTCATTGTATACTCATCTGCTCCCTATCATAGCTAAATATATCAAAAGATTCACTATGCTAATATAGATAGTGAGCAAGCACGCGTCATAAGTATAACGTCTATTCAATGAAAACGTAATGATAAAGTCTTCTCATTGTCTAGTTTAGCTAGAGTCGTGAGTTTATTATAGCTAGTGCCATGAGGATGGCTTCGGGATTATGAAAATTTTGAACTAGATATCGGAAACATATAGTATTTAATTCCCTATTAGAAAGAAAAGGGAAATTATTAATCGGGCGAATAATAATTTTATGGGCGACGATAAATTATACCAAGTCAGTAACTCTTTATCCGGTCATTGCGGCAAGGAGAAAATAGGTAGCAAGAGCGAGCGAAGGGAGCTCGGGACTTCTTGCACCCCGACTCCGACTAGGCTTCGGCATCCCCTTTGCGTTAGGTTACTTTAAACTCTACAAACAGCAATAGAACCTACGTTGACTACACCTTATCGTAATCTACAATCTAGCGGTTAATAAGCTTGTTTTTATTTATTTCTGAGTCCATGAATATCATACTGATTGTATTGAACAACTAGTAACTCAAATTTATATTTTGAAGTCGCCGTTTTAAATATCATATTCGCCCACTGTTTGTTGCCCACTTAATATTTCAGTAGACCATATTTAGTATTTTTGACACCTTTAATTTGAATTTATTTTACCCGCCCGAAAGAGAATTCTCATTATGATGTTTCTCTGATCTAAGTAATCCAAACCAAGGAGTTGCTCACAATACTCACTTTAAAAAAAAACCTCTTCATAATATTCCCACTGTATACTGGGATTCTCTCTTTTATAAAAAAACTTAATATTCTGTTATCCGCATAATTTTAAAATACTTTATAATACTGACCCTGTACAGTACACTGTTTCAGACTTTGATCTTGATAATCAGTGATTAATTATAAAATAATCGTGAGAACAGCCGAGAGTAAAATGAGTCATAGCACTCATAGCTTTAAAATATTAACTAAAGAGTGAATTGAACTTCGTATATACAGTCAATGGTAAACTTTTGTAGGACTTCAACCGGTTTCTGAAGTGGGAGGTATAAGTATTCTACTCTTTGACTGGGAGTTTGAAGTTGGAAATTTGTCAAACTCTATTTTCGCAATTCAATGTAGCCCGCGACATATTGAATTTTGGCATTTCCGTGATTATAAGTTTAGACGAGAAAAGTTCCCTACAGCTACGTATTCCTCAATACTGTATAGCCTCAACAGCTTTTGCGAGATAATAATCTGGACAATTACACGCTTAGCTGCCGTAAAAATCCGTCCTCTAGTTTCTGGAAGACTTCCTCCCCGTAGCCTGACACCGAATGAAATAGCCTCCATACCTCAAAGCCTACCTTTCTTTCTTATTGATCCATATTTACCTTCCCCATACCACTGCGACTCTAAAATTTATTGATTGTTTTGAACCGACAAACTGTTTAAAATCGCCATGCATATTACATGTTGCGCGAGTTTCCTACGCTAGATACACGTAATCTACTATCAAGGTTATTCCGAACTCCATAAGTACCTCTGTTATTAGTCATGTTTCTTGGTGTAGAGTAGACTTACGTCAATGGTAAAACCGGTACGAGCTAGCCTCCCACTCTCCACCAAGGTGGAGAAGAGACATGCGTGAAATGCAGGAATCCAGGGACCTATCAGATTGTTACCCGTATGTAAAATCGCTGCATATAAAATCTCGGCCAGACATTCCCGGTTCCGCGTATGTTCTACGAAAAGCGAGTGAGGAGCTCAAAATAATGAATAATCACGGAAGATATCCCGCAAGTGACAGTATAAGTTTAATCTAATAGACTTTAATACTGTCACTTACGGGATATCTTCCGTGATTATTCATTATTTTGAGCTCCCTTGAGATATTTCGACGCTGTTGTAAGCGCCATGATCGCGGGTTGAAATAACATTCACGGAAGATATCCTGTAAGTGACAGTATAAGTTTAGTTGTAAACAGTGAAAGCTTAAAATAGTGTTCTATTAGATAAGTCGAAATTCGCCTCGTCTACTATGTTTGGCCGAATCATGCACCTCACTAATCTCCTGTCCGCTCCGCTTTGAAAGAGGAACCGGGCCTTATTCTAATCAAACTTCGTACTACGCTACGCCAACTCAAGGTTAAAATTCTACTAGCGACTTGTGGTAAACTGCACCATCGTTCTTTGTTATGTAAGGTGTTTGTTTTGGTAATTCTTTACGTTTTCTGAAGGCCAAAATAAATTACGAGGCGATAGGAAAAACTTGAATAGGGTTTTTGTTCTGCAAGTCATATCTAATTAAAGTTTGTATTAAGGTCATTTACGAACGTAGAGGACCAGGGTCTTTATCCGTACAACATGGATGGTATATGTATGAGGTAGAATATTATGACTTGAACAAGTTGTGAAGATCAGGGTCTTTGGAAAACGGAAAATGCCATGAAATCATTAAAAGCGTATTTCGACAGTTCTGCACTAATAATACATAATACCAGCCTATTACTGTCCCACTGCTGGGCAAAGGCCTCTTCTCATACAGAGAAGGCACGAGCATTGATCACCACGCTTGCTTAAGACGGGTTGGCGATTTCAGACTTATATTAATTACTAGCTGTTGCCCGCGACTTCGTTCGCGTGGAAATTTTGGTATGTATGTGTAAGACTACCTCGAGTGGTCGCAAGCGTGACTACTAAGTATGAGGTCCTGGGATCGATTCCCGGGTCGGGCAAGGTGTTAAAAAAAAGAATGTTTATTTCAATTAGATACATAAAGTTATGACACACATGATTTGGAGATCACCTTTTAAGCAAGGAGATGCTTGGGTTAGGGGGCGTCCATTAATTACGTGAGGCAATTTTGGCGATTTTTCAACCCCCCCCTCTCCCCTTGGTGAGATGTCGTGAGATTTTGCTTTTAATTTACAACATTAAGAGACTTTTTGCGAGAGCCCTTAGACCCCCTTAATCCGGCCCTGTCGCAAAATCTGTTCTTAGCGGACGTCTACTAACTATAAACTACCTCCCTGCCTAATTTCATCTTTTTACGTCAAGCGGTTTCGATATTTCGTAATGAGTGAGTGACCTTTCGCTTTTATATATTTTTGCTTTTATTTTTTTAATATTTTGCTCTGAAGTTAAAATGCTAGTGCAGCCACATCTAAGCGTTAAAGACGTGCCGCGAGTGAAACAGTTATAATCTCAGTTATTAGTTATTTTCGTTATTTCTCTTCACTCCACAATTGTAATAAAGCCTGCTTAGTATAGAAAAAATGCCTAATACAGCCCCCCCCCCAAATGTTCACCGAATGAAAAATATGTTGAATATACATAAAAAAAACTAAAGTCATAGTCACCAATAGCGTAAAAAGTAGGGTTGAGGTAGATGGGCAAGAAATTCACTATAACGTCGATGAGTACATTTGAGTTTGAGAGTTGCCGAGTCGAGAACGCCTGGAAGAGCTACTGGTCCATGAAGTCGCTGATGAAGGGTGACCTACCTTTATCCCTGAAGCACAATCTCATCGACATGTGCATTCTGCCCATCCTAACCGGTCAGGGACCAAGTTTGAGCACCGTAATGCTCAAACTTGGTCCCTGACCGAGTCGCAAAAGTCCAAACTCAAGGTTGGCCAAAGGGCGATGGAACGTAGCGTATTGGGTATTAAGCTCAGCGACAGAATTCGCAATACCACAATACGCTCAAAAACTGGAATCACTGATGTGGGCGATAAGATTGCTAGTTTGGAGTGGGATTGGGCGGGCCACGTCTGTACAATGCATCAAGACCGGTGGCCAGAGTCGTCACGCAGTGAGTGCCAGAAGACGGGCGTCGTTGCCGAGGGAGGTCTAGAAAACGCTGGTGTGACGACTTAGAAGCTTTTGTGACAGATTGGACGAAGAAAACCGCACGGAGAGAAGAATGGAAGGCAATGGGGGAGGTTTTTGCCCACCAGTGGGACAATAAAGGCTAAAAAAAAAGATTACATAAAAATTATAACGAATGGGTTGCCTAATCATTAAGTCAAGAATATTTAAAACTGCGACAGACGCTAGGCTTGACCGCTTTTACTTAGACAACGTTATACTTTCCAATCACATTTAAGCGTAAACTTGTTGACCTGTGTATCCTGCCTATCCTAACCTATGGTACCCAGACATGATCTTTGACGGAGGCTGAAAAGTCAACACTCAAGGTTTGCCAAAGAGCGATGGATTTTAAACATCAAAATCACCGATTGAATACGCAACCCCACAATGTCCTCCAAGACAGGCATCGCCGATGTTGGCGATGGGACTGAGCGGGTCACATTTCCAGAATGTGTCAGGACAGATGGGCCAGAATGGTCATACAGTAGGTACTTGAAGACTGTCATCGTCACCGAGGCAGACCCAACAAACGCTGGTGTGACGATTTGGACTCGTTCCTGACTGATTGGCCAGAGAAGGCAAAACACCGGGAGAGTTGGAAAGGAAATGGGGAAAGCCTTTGTCCAGCAGTGGGACAGAATAGGCTAATTAAAAAAACAAAACGTTATACCATCGTGTTTCTTATAAAATTACCTATCTATTTTTTAATACATATTTTAATGAGAAAACAGTTGACTGTATATAGTACCTAGTAGTAGACCCACATTTTGTCAGTTATGTTTAACTCCCATGAAATATTTAGCGAGCCTATTGCCATTTTGTATAAAGAACAGGTTGTAAGGTATAGGCCATAGAAAAGGGAGGATAGTCCAACCAGACGGGTGTAATGTCTGGTGGGCTATAACTGCCCAACAGTTGTTGTCGGGTACTTCTATATAGTCTTAAGTCGCGGTTAAATTTATTTGGGCGATGTATTTGACCCAGGCAGAATTTAGACGTATTTCGATGTTTAGTTCATCACCTGCGTCATAGATGGCGCTGTAGTACTTTTTGTTATATGTTGCTGTAGTACTTTTTATAGTGCCGATACACCATCAACCGGGCACAAAACCAGACTTCGTAGTTGCTACTGAGAATTTGCTGGTGGAAAAACTCAATAACACATTGCCCGACCGGGAATCTAACCCAGGACCTCATGCTCGCTTCTGAACACTATACCAATCTATAAAAGAACAATTAAATTCCAAAATAAAATTCCAAACTGCGATTGATTATTGATATTTTCAAATCGAGAAGGAAACAGACTTCTAGTAAAGCAAGAACTTTTTGTAGAAATCATCATCATCATTCTCCTGCCGTTATCCCAATTTTTTCGGGGTCGGCGCAGCATGTCATCTTCTTCCATACTTCTCTATTACTTTTTGGAGAAACGTTTGAAGAAAAAAGGAGAAAAACGGAAATGCAAACGATGTCAATACAAAAAAAAATGGAAATCTAAAAGCATCAAAAAATATTCAAACAAATTACAAAAAAGTGAAAGTAATAGTGGGGTTTGAACTTGCGACCAGTAGCTTATAGAACGTTCAAGAACCCGCTAGGCTGTTTTCTCTGTTGACATAAGCTTTAAATAGCCATTCTGGTGCTTGTCATGACTGAAACGTCAAACAAATGAAGGATACTGACATAATGCATTATTGCTCACCCCCTTAAGCGAGTAGCGTGATAATATATAGCCTAACATGTGAAGAAGCCTGTAAGGAATATTTGTGCAAAATTTGAACAGGATCTATGCAGTAGTTTTTGAGCCAAGTCGGAACATAAAATTGGATTTTTACGATTTTATTATATGTATAGATAAGTCCAGCACTACACTGCACTACTACCTGAAAAAAACTGTTGCGATAATTACATTGCGAATTTCCTAGCAAACGAGCCAATATGACCTAAATCGCAACAAATAGCGAATAATCGACGTTAAAAGCTTTCGGTTATTTCCAAATTATTTTTTTTGGGTTTATTTTTTCTCCAAAACCGAGTTTAATAGGAACAGATCCTTCGATTTTTGACCTATTTTTTACCTTTCAATCTAGGACATCATCGAAGACCTGAAGTCAGAACTGGGCGGTCACTTCGAAGACGTGATAGTGGCTCTGATGATGCCTCCCGAGGAGTACCTGTGCAAGGAACTGAACAAGTGCATGTCCGGGATGGGCACGGACGAAGATACCCTCGTCGAGATCCTGTGTACTAGGACCAAGCAAGAGATTGCTTCCATCGTGCAGGCATATGAGAGGAGTGAGTACTTTTTATTATATCCGTTTGGGGTTGAAACACTAGGGTCATGGGGTCCGAGTGCCCGCCTATTATTTCGGGAAATCGCGGTTGGTCGACTCTTCACGTGACCAGAGGGACGGCCTATTTTTTGGCCAAAGAATCAGCATTGCCATCCAACGTGGCAATGCTGCCAGCCTTCTGGGCACTTTTCCTGTTGATAGCGATGTGGACGAACTTTTTGACGCCCTGTAACCGTTTTGATACTTGTACATTTTTATTTTTTCTTACTATTATAGATTTGTAGTTTGTATGTAATGTAAATCATCAAATAAGTAAATAGTACTCATTAAAAATATATTCATTTATTGAGAGACAGCTCACAGGCATAGCCTGAACTGCTGGATCTGGAACTAGAAGCCTGAAACTCACAGGAGTTCCATTTATGGGGTCACAAGCAATAAGCTAGGTTTTCTGAAAATTCGTTTCCTGAAGGTTAAATAGGGGATGAAAGTTTAAATGGAAATTCGTCATTTTTGCAGACAGGATATCCCAGTAATAAACAATGATACATTTTTTTTCTCGTGGATAAATAATAGCCACGCGGATCAATCTTCAGGACAAGCCGCGCTTGCCTAGGTTGGTCTGTGGATGGGTGACCGCCTATCACATACCGAGTTTCCTCCGTGCCTTCGAAAACACGTTAACCCGCAGGTCCCGGCTGTCATTTGTAGAACTTTGACAGTCGTTACAGGTAGTCCCGAAAATCTGACAAACAGTCTTACCAAGGGGTATCGTATTACCCAGTGGTAACTGGGTTGTGGAGGTCAGATAGGCAGTCGCTCCATGTAAAATACTGTTATTCAGCTGCATCCAGTTGGATTGGAAGCCGGCCCCAACGTAGTTGGGAAAAGGCTAGGCAGATGATGACATTTTTTTCTGAATGAATATTGTCAATATTGATATGCATTTTTGTGGAAGTCTAGTTCAAATATTTGGAAAGAAGTCCAAGGTCGTTTATATTTTCGTGTTAGGCGTGCATTAAGTTTAATTACATAACATAAACAAATAATGGCTTCTGCACCTGTTTTTATGTTATGAATGAGTCATTCCGAGGACGAAGTTTAATGTCCTACGTGCAACAGTTTAAAAGATTTAGTCAATGTTGTTGGTACTAGATGAAACATGGCGGTTACAAAATTGTCACAGACAGATTTCATAATTAGTCTGGTTTGTCAATTTGGTAGTACGTACCGCCAAAACAAGTAGAATATCAACTAAAGAATCATAGGTAATTTAAATCATTTACTATGAAACTTTTCAACTTATTTTTTTCCACACCATTTTATTTTATCCAATAATGGGGGACGCTGACAATACTTACCTATATAGGTATTTTAACCAGTGTACTGTTTTCATTGCTGATTAAAATCGATTTAAGAAGTAACTGCCAGTATATCCCGTGCATCCTGGGAAGTTAGTCTGACTTCTTGAGAGACTCAATAATCTTTAACTGACCTTTACATCTTGTCCCGTTGTAGCTTATTATTCAATTAAAAATGTGATTTCCTATGTACAGTGTATGACCGTCCCCTGGCCGAGCACATGTGCTCCGAGACTTCGGGCGACTTCCGTCGTCTGCTGACCCTCATTGTGACTGTAAGTATTATGTTATGTGTTAAGTAATTGCATGTACTTTATTAACTTTACACTACTTGGTGTGATAATGATCGGGAACCAATTAAACGTATCAATCATTCTACACGAGCGGCCTGTGGGTAAGGCATACCAAGAGGTCGCTGGACGCCCTGCGTATTCAGTATAATAATTGCTTCAGGATGCTGTTGGGGCTGCCGCGCTATTGTATTGCGTCCGGTATGTTCGCGTCGGCGTCGGCGCATACTGATGATTTTTACGCCATAATGCGCAAAAAAACAAATTCTACTATCAAGAGCGCGGTCTAGTTCTAACAGCATCCTAAGTATGACTATGGAGAAGTACGACGCACCTTGGTTGTCGCACGCTGTGGAGGTGCTGGTCAGAAGACCTAACACCTAAATTTTCTTTTTCTTTTTGTTTCTGTGTTTATACTAACAATAGTTTTTAAGATCAATTTTACTAACAATTGGGCCTAGTTGCCATAAATAAACAAATTTTTTTTTTTTTTTTTTTTAATTTAAACAAGTTTGCCGACACTTTTAAGTCTAAAAAAACTAAAATAGACGTAGTGAGTGTTATTTTTTTACTTAAAAAATAGCATGGCAAACCGGGGTTGGCAATCAAACTTGGTGTAACATCATGATAATATCTAATGAGTCATTCTATCTAATCCTTGCCTAGAAAAAACATTGTCACAGTTTCCAGACTATCAACATAACATGTAGATTCTTGATTAGCAACTGGAATAAATTGTCCCAAGTAAATAAAAAACTAGCTAAACCTGTTGCAACTTATCTTTAGTAATAACACGACGTTAATCGTTGGCTATTGTTAGTCCGTCGCCATCTTTGTTTAGTAATCAAAGATGGCGACAGACAGTAGGACATCTGACATCGATTGTAAGCTGTGTTCCTTTCATGACCATTATTAATCTATCCTATTATATTTTACTAGAAAAAACTACGGATAAGATATAGTTACTACTAAGCTATTCAGTATTCAGTACAACATTCTGAACCTAATAGAAACTTTTCATCGGTCATTTAAAAAAATCAACAGTTCCATACATTTTGACCGTGTAGGTATTGCAGTTTTGTAGGAAGCAGCTGTTTTTTTTCATAACCGACGAAAAATTTATATGTGGGGGGTGTACTGACTACGTGGTAACCTTTTTTTAAGCGTCTCGTGGGTGAACCTTCCACCCTGTATACAGGATCAAATTCAGTTAGCTAGCAACTCCACACACGTGATGGGTCTTGATTAACTTTACTACTGCTAACAAACTGGTTACTACACCTACGGTCATTGACCCAAAAAAAAAACGATTTTTCATGTTTAATCCTGTTTGGATGTCAATACCCATGCTGGAGTTTCGCTAGATAATTGAATGTGACCTTGTGAGTTTGTATAACGCATGTAAGACTTATAAATACATCTTGGGAATCTGGAATGTTACTAATACTAACATCATCAAACAGTGATTGTTTAGAATGTAATTAGATGGAGCTTTAGCGGTGTTATCTTTTGCACTTAACGCTTTACTAGACTGAAGGTTTAATCAGACACTAGACAACAAACTTTTATATGAGCTGCTGCGGGATTTGTACCTTTCGGCGATGTTCCGAACGGCTATTTGCCTGAAAAAATCTATTTAGTATGTCAGTTAGATTATCAAAAAGGACACGTATTTTTTCTTTTGTCATGTAAACGAAAAATGACCATGATACAGCGCGTTGAAATCTCGCGTGACATCACAATTTCTGTTACTTTTTACTGTCCAGTGTCAAAAGCTCCCTCTCTTGAACTTTGATGCGCTGTATCGTCGTCATTTTTTGATTATGTGCCGAAAGAAAAAATACGTGTCCCACAGTTTTTGATAATCTAACTGACGGACTAAAAACTTTTCAGGCAATAAGTACTCTATTCCAGAAGCGCACTCAATGTTACGACATTTCGATATTTGACAAATTATTTCCTAGCCTTTATAAAAGGTATTCCTATACCACTCCTGTCAAAGAACAAAATCATGCTTCCTTTTCAGTATTCTCACACATTTGTAAAAATTTGACCTTGATATCGATTCTGACCCGGCTGACAATATTTTTATTGTTGCGTTATGATACAATATGTCATAGGGGTACATACAAGTTAGAGAATTGAATTTTGAAAGCTATATTTCAATTGTAGCTCAGAATCGATTTTTCTTTTACCTACGGCTTTCATTGATACTTTAATCATTGACAGACGTCCACGTTAATACGTGTATATAACTCACTAGCTGTTCCCCGCGACCTTCGTCCGCGTCAAGTTATCAAAAATACAATTTTCCCCGTTTTTGCAACATTTTTCATTGCTGCTACGCTCCTATTGGTCGTAGCGTGATGATATATAGCCTATAGCCTTCCTCCATAAATGGACTACCCAACACTGAAAGAATCATTCAAATCGGACCAGTAGTTCCAGAGATTAGCGCGTTCAAACAAACAAACAAACAAACACTGCAGCTTTATAATATTAGTATAGATTATAGCATTTAATCCCAATGTAATACACGGGTTCCCACTAATATAGGGTGTAACAGAATATGCACAATACCTCTTAGGTGGTTACTCAGACCATCACACTGGACAGGAACATGGGTCGAAAAAAGGAAAATCGGACTTCCCATACAAAATACCTATTGCATTGGATCAACTTCCTATTTTTGTTTTCGACGTTGTCAAATAGCCTATTTGAATAAATGACTTTAGATTTTGATTCAATGGAAGTAATAACGGCGTTACAAATCGGCCCCACTGTTAACTGCCGACTAGGCCTGTGAGTGAGCCCTGTGAAAGCTCTCTTTGTATAATGCACGCACCATTAATTTTCCTTTTGACTTCGCTTTTGCTCAGAGTATAGTGACCTTGGAGTGTGGTGATCAGTAACTGTTGTGTCGATACCCTGTGTGTTCTGTTTGATTTGATTTATTGATTGTTTCTGTATAAATACGTAGTTTTAGCTAGAAATGTGACTTGCGTGTTGTTTCGTGTTTGCATGTCAATTTCAAGGTGAAAGTTAATATTGTAGACTTTTTAATGATAGAACTGAAGTAATGTTACATTAACAGATAATATTTAATTTATCGGAAAACCTTTGTGACTGTATAAATTCGCCAGTTATCTTGCCATTCATTTACTAAAGTGTATACTTCAAGTTCTTCTACCTTAAAAGACTGACATGTTACGGAGGGGGTGGAGGGGGCCACTTCATTTCCTCCAGCTAAACCACTAGGTAGTTGCGAATGACTGGCGTTTTGCGGGACTAGCTGTGTATGCCGTTCTTCTCCATAGAGATCTACGCTTTGGAATGGGCAACAACAGCACTTTCACAGTTATTATGCCTTGTGACTGGGACTGTCAGAAGTGCCTGTAGCTGGCCTACTTGAAATAAATGCTTTGATTTTGATTATGTCATTTTGAGAAGCATTCACAGCCTAATTTGAAGAAGCGTATTTTCTAATTGATTGTTGTGCATAGTTAATAAAACCTAAGTACATATCACTGATACGGTACTATCTAGGTATGTAAATGTAATATTAGTACTGTCTGGAGTCACGTCATGAAGGAATAAATTAGTATAGAGTATCGCGATTACTAGGCCTTTCTGTGGCTGCCGCTTGTCGTGATATTAATAATATTTAATAGTGTACTGTCTGCTGCTATGTCTGGTATTTTGAATACGAATCGTTATTGTAGGCACTACAATTTTGTATCATAGCAACTTGTATAAAAACTTGTATATTTTGTACATAAGTCGTCGGTCTCGGCTGTCATACGTAGATATATAGGGTGACTGGTAATTAGTGACCGATACTTAAAACTTGATTGTAGTCATGATAACAAACAACTTTCCCAAAGAATATATTTTTTTATACACAGACTTTTACCACAATAACACAACAGCCGTATGAAATTCGCACGCGCGCGCCTGTGACCTAGCTGTTAGCCGTTTAAAAAAATGTTTCTTTGGGAAAGTTGTTTGTTATCATGAGTACAATCACGTGTTTAAGTATCGGTCACTAATTACCAGTCACCCTATAAGTATGACGTAAAGACTATCTTAGTACATTGTCGGAAGTACGAAAGTCTGACCGCCAGTCTTACCAAGAGGTATCGTGTTACCCTGCAACTGGGTCGTGTAGATCCGATAGGCAGTCACTCTATGAAAATACTGGTATTCAGCTGCATTCTGTTAGACTGGAAGCCGACCCTAACATACATAGGTAGACCACGATTATTTATATTGACTCTCATCGCATCTTAGTTCAATATTTAATTTAAAATATGTTTAATATATTCTTGTTTCCCTACCAAATTATTATAATGACACAAACACAAACTGATCACTTCACCCAAGGTGTACAAAGAACTTAGGCTACGTGTTGACATAGTCTGCCCATCGACAGGGTGCGAGGGACGAGGAGGTCGGCGTCGACCCGGAGAAGGCGCGGGAGGACGCTCAGGCGTTGTTTGACGCCGGGGAGGCCAAGTGGGGCACTGATGAGGAGGTGTTCAACAGGGTGAGTAGAGAGCATGGTGAAGATAGGGAGGAATTGTTGTAGTAAGAGTAAGTAAATCTTAATTCGAAGACATATCTCATCACGCCAGACATTGAGCCTTCATCTCTGTCAGACAGACAGAGCTATATTCCACGACGCGGGCCCAGTGCGTATTGGTGGATGCCGCATTTCTTCGAATTTTTGATTCTAGAATATACTGGTTTTCTTCACCGTCTTTAAAGCAGTGCTGATAAATAATAGTTTATTTGACTTAAAAAGTCTATTAAGTCCGTCAGTCAGATAATCAAAAAATATTGGACACGAATTTTTTCTTTTGTCATGTAAACGAAAAATGACCACGATACAGCGCGTTGAAATCACGCGTGACGTCACAATTTCTGTTACTTTTTACTGTCCAGTGACGTCAAAATCCCCCTTCTTGAACTTGGATACGCTGTATCGTCATCAATTTTTGATTATGTGACGAAAGAAAAAATACGTGTCCAATATGTTTTGGTGATCTAACTGACGCACAATTTTTTTTTGTCGGTTTTTTCAAATAGCCTATTGACACAAAGTTAACTGCTTGCCTTAACTGGGTACCTACGACCTACAAACTAAGTAAGTTACTATAGTAAACCGCAGCCGTTTCCAATGGGCAGCCACTGCTCTACGGTACCTGTTGTAAAATCTTGCAATGCCTTACAGATCCTGGCCCACGAGAGCTTCGCGCAGCTGCGTCAGATCTTCGAGGAGTACAAGAACATCTCGGGACGTACTATCGAGCAGGCCATCAAGGCAGAGATCGACGGAGAGCTCAAGGATGCCTTGTCGGCTATCGGTCGGTTACATAATTTCATTTTTAGTATTCCCTCGTATTAATAAACTAGGAATTCAGTTACATCAGAATGCGAACTGTTTAACTATTACGTTTTTGGGTTTTCATAATTTTAATCGGGGTTTATTGACAACGAAAATACTGGTATTCAGCTGCATCTGGTAAAACTGGAAGCCGACCCCAATAAACTAGGGAAAAGGCTAGGTAGAGGATATAGACTTCGGTCTCTGGACCCTATTGTTAGTTGGGTACTCTTTCAAAAAAAAAAAACTAATTCGAAATAATTCACATGGGCCTAGATGGGTACTTATAAAACGTCGACAAAAAGGTGCATAATATGGTTCTTTTGTAATGACTAGACTAAGTGAGCCTTTGATTATAAATGAAAATTCGATAGATAAAGTTACCAAAAAAACCAACTGTTACGAGATATTCTTGTTGTATTCTCATGAAAGTTCGATCTTTTCTCTACATACTGATCATTTTATTAATAAAAAATAAAATATGCGCTCGCGTGCCAATACCGCTACATACTTACTCGTAAGACGCCAATAATTGAGTCAATTGTGTGATGTGTACGCCACATTATACCTATGCGTGCGAGTGAGCGAGCCGCGTCCGTGACGCATGTCGTCAGCGGAAGGACTCCATTAATGATATTGTGCACGAATTATTAGCATTGTCCCTTGGAATATGTTAGGACGTTGCATGAAAGATTATTAAATGGGGAAGTCGTTTGACCAGCAGCGGAAGTATTCAGCGTGACACTAAGTAATAACGGAGGACCAAATGAAACTACGTTTAATTAGGGAAATCTTTGTAGGGTTACTTTATAATTACGTTATTAATCTACTTAATAAAAATCTTAAATTCATTCAGTCACTGACAACAACGAACAGCCCAGATGCTTGAAATTTTGCATAAGAGAAAATTTCGCAATTTTCTGCCGATAGGTTCCCATCAGCCACACGACCAAACTGATAAATTAATTAATCCATGTGACGCCTACCAACATAACGGCTACTCGCTAATATGGTTAGAACATTCATAATGGTCGTTATTAATTAGTATACTTGTCACCCGTTTATAGCGGGTTGAATGGACTTCGACTGTTATAATATTGTCATAGCATACAGGCAGCCTGTTGCTGGAAAAGTTTTCTGCTGTTTAAGAAATGATACAGAGTATATTCCGAGTTCAGCCATCTGTAAAGGAGGTTGTAATTATTTTCAACACATAATTGAAACCCAGGCAGTATGGTATTCATTCTTTTTTTTTTCTTAGCAGTCTTTAATAAATTGTGTGGCAAAATAACCCCCTCAGTCAAAATAACCAATATCTTCGCCACCAAAATATTTTCAGTGGAATGCGTGGAAAGCTCAGCGGCTTGGTTCGCGACCCGCCTGCGGAAAGCGATGCAAGGCATGGGAACGGACGACAGCACACTCATCCGCATCGTCGTGAGCCGCTCCGAGATCGACCTCGGCGCCATCAAGGCAGAATACGAAAGACTATACGATAAGACCTTGGAAAGCGAGATTAGGGTACGTATAATATCTTGGAACCTTCAATTCCAGTTGAATGTGTGGAGAATGCCCCCGCCTGGTTCGCGGCTCGGCTTCGCAACGCCATGCAGGGCGCTGGCACTTCGGATGAGACCCTGGTCAGGATCGTTGTGGGCCGGTCCGAGGTAGACCTGGGCAGCATCAAGGCGGAATACGAGAGATTGTATGATAAGACCCTGCAGAGTGATCTATCGGTATGTTGGACTATGCGGGTGGTGGGGGGTGGTGGTGGACTTTTTAATAACTTTAATTATTACTTAATTTTACCTTCGCTTTTGGATGTCTTGCTGGTTTGGAAGTGACATGAGAGCTGCTTATTTTGTGATATTTTACTCGTTTTTGATCAAAAACTTAGTCTAGAACTCCAGACCAAAATCTCAAAGAAATCAACTTATTTGGCTCTAGTTCAAATCCATTTTTAACTATTCAGTCTGTATCTGTATTTTACTATACAGGCCTTGGGCTCTCATAAGCTAAACTTTGCACTTAGATTCTATGTCTAATTTATTGAAGTGATTTCTAGTGCATTAAAATATACAGTGTTTCTATTGTCTTCCAAATTATTAGTTAATATTATGACACCGATGTGTCCCACTGCAGAGCAAATGCCTGCCTTCTCTATTTCCATTTTTCTGTTTTTGGCTATTTGGGCCCAATCCTTTTGATAAGAGTCCAGCTCGTCACGCCATCTCCTTCTGAACCTACCGCGTCGCTGGGTTCTGTTGTTCGGAACCCAATCTGTTGCCACTTCCAAATCAGCACAAAAATAATACTAATTCACGAAAAAACAAGTCGATCACTGCCCCCTTTAGTAATGATCGAATGCTTGAACGCACTGCACTCAAATTGACCAAAGAAAAGCACTAGCTATCATTTCTTTGCTAATCACTTTCTTTACATTCGAGAAATATTACCCAAAGGTGATAGTCGATCGTCCCAAGCTTTTAAACTCGTTGATAGTTGAAATTCAACCATTTTGTCATTCCATCAGAAATATAGTAAATTCAGAGTCATCGAAATTATTTATATTCATTTTTACGCATTATGCAAAGATTTGCATCGTTAGATGCGCCCTATCGCGTCAAAAATTGTTGCGATTAATCGCAATAATAATCGGGATAAAAGGTTAACCGGTTACCCAAATATTTAATTAATCATTATACGGGTAACGGTAACCTTATAATACATGGGTTAACCGGATTGAAAGAGACAAAGTACCGAATGCGGGCTTACTCCGTCACTTTCTTGCATAGTTTTTATGTACAAAAACGAACTATGATACGTGAATCGGTTATTATAGGCTGATTAACCCTATAATACGGGTTAACGTTTACTCTCGGGGTTTTCACCTAACCCGATTATAACTCCTGTAAGGGTAACCTTGCCGGTCCCTGGTATGTTCTCGTTCATATAATAATTTGCTGTCGTCCCATGCGGGATGTTTGAGCTCAGTCTTGTCAATGGAAACAGTTTTTCGAGCAAAATAAGATCCGTGAGGAGAAGAAGAGTGAGGGCGCATCCAACGATTATTTTTTTGATTATACAGGGCTTAAGGGACACCGACGCGAAAACGGTTACCATGTATTCAGTACATCATTAAAAAAAACATCAGCTGTTCCATACTTTTTGACCGTGTAGGTGTTGCACTTTTGTAGGAAACCGCTGTTTCTTTTCAATAGCGATAAAAAACGATGAAAAACCGTTTTCGGGTCGGTGTCCCCTCCACCCCGTATGTACACAATTATTAAAGCACATTTATAAGCATGAAAGTAATGCTTTTTAATTATATCTTTTTGAATCTAAGCATGCCATGTTCTCCATCAAAGAAAAATACAAAAAAAAAATCGTTTCCCCCCCCCTGTTATATTTAAATTGTCTGTGCTTTCATTGTTAATTTTATTGATTTATTGAAACATTACTTTTATGTTGTATGTAATGTGGTTTAATATTTTTCACATTTTTTGTAACTCTCTGCCACCGTGATTGGAAAGGAGGTGAGAACTATTTGTTTTGAGTATTTAAAAATATAAGCATAGAGCTTTATGCTATTGTAGCTAAATAACATCTTCATAATTAAGATAAATTATTATGTCATTTATAAGTTCAAAAGAACTTTTAAATCCTACTTGTTTTTATGTATTGGCCTTATTTATTATATTATGCTAAATATCCTGTCTAAATGAGGTACCTACTTATATCATGCCAAATACTTTGTCTAAATAAGTCAATAACCCACAATTTCCTGGACCCGTAACCACATTAAAAAACTTACTAATAATATCTTGGTTACGGGTCTACAAAAAGCAACAAAAATACTAATCATGTCGCGTTTTCTCTTTCCGCACGCCGCATGCGCACCTGACGACACATCCCTTCTTTCAACACAACGCCATCTATTGACGCCCCACGGAACTACTTGGTAACGCCATCTTGGTTTTGCGACACGTCAGCAGGGTGAAACTTCGGGCGACTACAAGCGCGCTTTGGTGGGTCTTCTGGGACCTGTCTAAAGAGAAGATTGAAGGAATAAGCAAATGGAGGGCTAGAGTACATAATCTGGTCTTAGATTTCGCGTTTGACTGATGGAAACATCTGTCATTGAGTAGGGAGAGTGGAAAAATATCAGTCTTGGCAGCTTATTATATTCCTTAGCGCTCCATTTGCTTATAATTCTACAAAAACAAAGCTTCTGTGTCGTGTGCAGCTAGAATAAGATATTTTATGTGTACTCAAGTTGTCCTTGTGAGATAGTTTGCATCTTTACGTGTTTTTTGCAGTTGAATGTTGTAATATTAATATGTATTCGGTCGACGGACCTAAAACTTGTAGTGCATAATATTTTAAGAATTAAGACATGTCTTATTTTAAGCTCAAATAAGAAGATGTAGGCCTCCGATTTATTGAATCTTATATGATTATTTGATAAGGCAAAGTAACTTTGGAAATTCAAATAAATGAGAATCTCAAAACTTCAAACTCGAATACAAACTTTTTCAAGAAGTATGAGTGCCTCAATGTATGGCCTAAACTAAAGCAGATTATTTATTAATGACGATAACCCCCGTAACGACTGATTTGACTAAAAACTTAACATCACAACTGCCCCTGAAGGGGTTGTCAGAGTTGTAAGTCAACTAAAATAATTGTTAAGCAAATTGAATCACAACTTGCATTCTTTGAGAAGAAATGAATTGAAAAAAAATAAAATGAAAATAAATTGGGATGAGGCCAGGAAGGTGCTGACGATTGTCCATCATTCTTGGGCATTTGTATGAATATATGGCTATAACAAATACAAAATAATACTACTGCACTTACACACAGATATAATACTGCATATTGATGCAACATGTCAATTTGCTTAACAAATAATTTCCCTGATGGTGCACCGAAATGATTTTATGAATGATTGCTTATTGTGCTTATAACTAGTATAAGAAAGCAACAGTACATTAGATGTTAGCACACGAATTCACACGATCCTGCCTTAGTGTGCCTTTAGTTAATGACAAATTCACTTATCAGAAGATATATGCATAAAATATGTATTTTGAAATGAAACAAGGTTTTTAAGGAAATGTGGCTGCTATGTAGTGGTTACTACTAGAAAATGAATACTAGAAAATTTTAAATAATTATAATATTTCGAGAAAGTTTTGCACCTATTTGCCAGTGGAAATATGGAATGTTTAAATATAGAACCCTACTAAGGTTCAATGACCTAGTTTCTTTTCAATGGTGTTGTCAATTCATAATAAATGTTGCCTGATAGTAAAACAAAATGATAATTGGAAGTATTTATTTAATTTATAAAATTGTTTATTGGAACGTTTGCATTCCACTCGAATCGAATCACTTCGAATCTTCATTTTAATCTTTGTAGCTTTAATTTTTATTTACGAATAAATACAATTTTAATGTACTTGTTTGTATTTTTGGTTTTAATCCCTAGTACTATTATATTAGCTACTTACTGACAAGGATTGGCAGATGTACGGAGCGGGGCGAAGATGTGCAAGATTCAACCAATCGCACGAGAGACTAAAACGCGAAGTGGTTTTCGACGAATGTGATTGGTTAATTCCCACACGTCTCCTCTCCGCTCCTCTCGACTCCGTTTTGGTGGAGTCCGGGCTTAAAGGAAGAGACACACTTGTTATCTCTAGATCAATTGACCTCCTGACTAGGGTAGGCTGGGGTAAAATACCCGAACCCCCTTTACAGCAGTTGTCCCACTTACAATCTATCAATAATGACTAGTTTAAGGGTTGAACCTCATCTAGAAGCACGGAATCGCACTTTTCCATTCTTGACAGCACGGTTGGCGTAGCGGTTGAGCGATGGACTGCTGCGCTGTGTGTCACAGATTATTCCGTACGGGAATCGAACCTGTTACGTACGGAATAATTATTTGTATGGCCTACAGGTAGTTGTTCCGGATCTGGCTGTTTGTGTAGGAGAAATTCCAAGTGTGAAAGTCGACTTCTGAGCCTCATGCTCACGTGTCATGTCGCGGATTCTATTCCCTTGTCGGCTAGTGTTATTAGGTTTTCCCATCAGGAAATTCTCAGTAGGTTGCCGAATTGACTCACCCAGATGAAGGAGGTGGAATAATTTATGTATGAATCATAAGGAATTTTAGGACAATCAATGAATCCCAAGTTGCATGAAAACGTGTCGTATAAAATAAAACTGCGAAATACATGTTCATAAAACTTATTTAATCGCACGCCATTCGCACGTTACAGCCATCCGTTAACTGATTCTAACATTACTATTTATTGTTACAATATAATATTTAAAAACTTCCATAAAAATACTTATAAACACATCAAGCTGTGAATGTAGGAAAATAAAGTATGATAAATAATTACCTACGGCTTTTTGTTAACAAGTAGAACCTCTTTATATTGAGTTTTCTCTGCAAAGCGAAAATAGATATGTTTCTTTTTCCTACTGAGCTACTTTTAAACTTTTGAGTTCTATACAATTTACATACAAGATAAATCTTTAGAAAATACGGCAGTGAGATAAATCATGATTTATTGGAAGCGCAGTTTTACGAAGACATTTTTTTAAATTAAATTAGAGATAATTTCTCGAGTGACTTGTAAATGAAATATTATGAGTTACAGTACTCTCTATTAAATAACCTGTGACCATAACTGGCAACATTGGCAAAAAAAAACGAACAATATATATACAACATTTCAACTCTAAAGATTGCACATTCATACATTAGATCAAATCACTAAATCTAATTTACGCGAAAGCAACAGTAACTAATGTAAATTTACACGAAATACGTACACAATAACATCACATGGACGTTACAGTATCAAAAATATTTGTTTACACTTAATTTTAGAAGCCTCTTTTTTAAAATTCAAGGTTTTATCTATATAACATCCTTACGCGCGGGGATCAAACGTCAACAAATAATTTTGATAGTGTAACTCTCTGATATATAGAGGAACATACGCAGCAAGCTTCCGAACTCGCCAGATCTTATGCGCAAGAGTTCGTAACATCTTTTTTATCACGCGCTCACTAAGTTAAGGCCGGCACACACTATAGCTCAATAAAACAAATTTAAACAAACAAATAGTTAGGCACAATCACATAAATATGGCCTGATATAACAATTTATGACTTAGCGTAGCCTTTGGCGTTATATGGACACTACAATGTGTCCCGGACCTAACTATATCCAGCACGGGTTTTGGGGAGAAGATTACATTATGATTATGTTACGTATTTACAATATTTGAGCAGGTTTAGAGCCGTCAGTGAACATTATCTCTTGCGTCAATATGCGTTGATATATAACGTAATGTCTACTAGATTATAGAAGCTAGAACGCACAGAGATAGCAACATGATTATTAGATCGAGCTGACTGTTCCCCACTCAGTATCTACTTCACAAAACCCGTCCTAGTAAGCGGTCGAGGTTTCATTCGAAAACTTGTAAATTTACAGTTTGTTTAGTGCGTTTTACTATGTATTAGGCACAGATGTGTAAACGAAACCTCTGAACACTACGTTAAACAGGTAATTTGTAATTTTCTGTAGTCAAATAAAGCCTTATAATTATATGATAGTCCCGGGGGTCACTGTTTAACGTCCCACACGATGTTGGGGACGGGGAGCGATTCTCAAGCCGCGCGACGGTGGAGGAGCTCAGTCGTTGGGCCCGAAGAACTTGGCGTGGAGGTCCCGTAACGGGATGATCTGTTCGTCGCCTAGCGCCGGCTGCTGTTCAGCTTTAGACTGCTCTCGCAGCTCTGTGGGTATGAAAGTTTAAAGTTTTGAAAGTAGTTATCAAGAGTTTCTTCATACTTGATTAAAACATGGTACTTACTGAGACATCGTCTGACTGGAAGAGAACACAGACTTCTATAACGATTTTTCTATAAAACTGGTACTCAATAAATTGGTAGACGTATAATGACACGCTGGTTTGCCCTAGGGGTTAGGCAGAAGTCCCTTCAATTAATTGGGTACCAGTTTTATACAAAAGTCGGCTACAGGTCTTTCTCTACTCAAATAACTTAATTTTACGAAATTCAATGCATGATTTTTGAATAGTCAGATGGGAAATCATTATAACGCCTAGATAACTTTGGTATACAAAATATGTCAAACTGTCATAATAATATATTCTTCAAATAAAAATAATCTGACTATTGAAATACCAGCAGTTTGTAATAAAAAGGTCCTAATCTTTAATAAATTTCAATTGTAGTGATATTTGAACTTTCTGAAGCATGACATTGAGTTTTATATCCCCCAACTTGATTGTTATTAATTTGAATTTTTTTGTATGACTTTGAGTCGTGTCACGTAATGTCGCAAAATCTTGTAATTATCTCTAATTCTGAATTTAAACCGAAGCAGTGTAAATTGGTAATGAAATTTAAGCTTTATCAAGCATGACATTGAGTTAACTATTCTAAAACAGAAGCACAAAAACAAACTGGAAATAGTTGCGCCATTTCTCCCCAGCTAAAACACTAGGAAGTAATGAAAGGCGAAGGAATTTAAACTTTGTCACGCATGACATTCAGTTTATTGTCGTGGAACCAGTTTAGTATATGTGAGTCGTACCCTGCCAGTGCTGCAGCAGCCGGTTGTAGTGGTTGGCGCGGTCGTGCCGCTTGAGCTGCGTGAACACGTGCACGAGCCCGCGGTAGTCGTACTCCAGCCCCGAGTAGCGCTCGCCGAACAGCTTCAGGCCTGTAATATAGTTAACGTAATCGTTAAATAAAATCTAATAGTTTTTTTTTTCATCTTGTTAGTACCTAATCCGGTTTCAAAGTTTTAATGCCGTCGAGATATTTCTCTCAAGCATGCTGGTTTGGTTTCGTCACGATGTTTTCCTTCATCGAAGCAAGTGATATTATAGAATACACACATGAATCCGAAAAATTAGAGGTGCGTGTCTTGGGTTGGAACTCGAGCCCTATGACTAGGCAGTCGGACGGCTATACCACTAGGCTATCACTGCTTATTAGTGATTATCTCCCAGACTGCTTTTACTACAGTCAGATATCGTCGGAGGTTTATTAACAGTCATCAACGATACTATGAGCCACAATCACCACTTAATAAGGCATTAGTAAGCGCCTGGTAGCACGGGCGACTTTTTATCACGCACTGGATATTTAACTCTTGTCATTAACTATCAAGCCGACCATTGAAGACCCATCACGGCAAAAAAGTACACTGTTCGAATTTCATTTGTCAGTGTAAAGCATTGCGAATCAAGTACGCAATTAAAAAATATTGCAGAACAAAACCATGTGAAAAAAGCTTTATCTAAGTGTCTAAGTATACAGGGTCGAAGGGACTCTGGTGCTCATTCTGAAAATTCCGTCGACTCTTCCCCTCCCCCTCACAGAAATTTATAGTCGGTTATTAAAAAACTGTTTCCTACAAATCTGTAATTCCTACACGGTCAAAATGTAATGACCAGCTGCTTTTTTTTGAAAATTACAGACAAAACATTTCTATGTGGAGGAGGGGGGGGGGGACAGAAAGATGTACTGAATACATGTTAACCATTTTACCGTCGATGACCCTTCCACCTAGTATATTGTTTAAAGAAAATTTGTTACGGTTTACTGAATATTCAGCGTCCTGTACGCGTAGCATGACCACCGTAGAAATGGGTTTCTTTGACGGAAGAATCGTCAAAGACAGATTGTGAAAAGAAATTTGTCATTTGCCGACACAATCTGTCAATTTGTCGATTCTTCCGTCAAAGAAACCCGTTTCTACGGTGGTCATGCTACGCGTGCTGCTCGAATGTATTGCGAATACGATACGGCTGCCGCGAGACTAATGTTGTAATCTAGTAGCCGTCAAACATGCATATATTGTATTACTCACTGATAGAGATAGATCTAAGGTAGAGCTTCTCGGCGGCGAGGTGCATGTTCATGTGGTAGTTGTAGAGCGAGGCCAGGTGCCCGATGCTCAGGCCCACTTCGTAGTCTTCTGGGCCTAAGAGCTCCTCCTTTATGGCTATCGCCTTCAGGTGCATCTCTTCTGCGGCCTGGAATATTAATTAATTACAAATACAACAACCGTGACAAACATTGCAAAGTTCTTCAAAACTTGATAATGGATTTTGATTATGTCGCGTTTTATGGAGTCCCATTTTTTTTTTTTTTTTTGTTATCGGAAATCCTCAAATGCCCTCCCGCTCTGGGCGGAGTGGAAGGGAGTGTCAGATTTGTACCGACTAAAACCCATCCATGTTCCTTCTTTGCCCTTTGTTTTTTTTCTTCTTGTTTTGCCCCGGCTGGTTTATAGAGTCCTGAAGTTGTCTATGCTTACAAAAATAAAGACACTGAAATAAATCGTTATTTTTTTTAAGTATTTTGATAGGCGCTGTTTAAATGTGCTGTTAGCACAAAATCTGACTTGTAAATAGGGATGCAAGCTAGCTAAGCTTGCCCTAATTACCATAATATAACGCCTGTAATCCCCTAAATGTTAGGCAGAGATGTACCTAATAGTACACCCACATTTCACCAGTAATGTTTAAGTCCTATGTAATAGGGGGCGAGCCTATTGCCATCAACTAGGCAAAAATCCAGAGTCCATGGCTGATACTGAGAAGTACTGCCTTAATTACTAATGGAAATTCACATCTGCACCCTTTTTTGATGCCCATCATCAACCTTTACCGAACTATGTTGGGTAACAAACACAGTGAGCTGACCTGGAACTTCTGCATGCTCTGGTACAGACGGCCGAGGTTGCCGTAGTGCTTGGCGGTCTGCACGTTCTTCTCGCCGAACGCCATCATGGACAGCTGCAGCGCTGCCTTGTGCAGAGCTTCGGACTCCTCCAGCAGACTGGGCGCTGGAATCATATCGAATATTCAGTTATAGTAAGATGATCTAACGAAAAATGAACTGCTGTGTATGTTTTCAGCTTTTCAGTTGAAAACACACCAAAATCCATCATGTTTCTTTTTAAAAAATTTAATGTAACCAGTGACTCGCGTCACCAAGACAAATCTATAGATTTTATCGAAATCGGTTCATCCGTTTAGGAGTTACGAGGCTTCGGACATACACGTAACTTCTTCTTTTGTGCTTTGCCGCAGTCGGGTAATTAATAAAATGAAATGTAAGAGATTTTCAAGCTCACCGGTCATGTCCTGTCCTGCGGGTGTGTCGAGCGCGATCTCCTCTAAAATGAGGGCCTTTACCCGTTTGGCAGACGCCAGCAGTAAGTGATCCGGGGGCACCAAGTTCTGAAATTATAACCAATTTAGGAGTAAGTCTTAGTTCAATTTAAGTATAATATTGTAGTGACGTTTATTGAAAGTCTTCTACCATGGGTCTTGTGAAGCAGAGGCATACTAACGGTCTGTCACTATTCACCCTTATGTACTTCAGTAATAAGGATGTAAAGTGGTCGACCCTCAGTGGACTCGGGAGTATGTCGAGCAGTGAACTGTGGTATTCTCGAGTTGAAAGAGGCCGCTCATCAAAAAGTTTTACCAATGAGAAGTCTCATCTGCATCCAAACACTCCCATTGCCAAAGCTCAGTAAAAAGTATGGTACCTGGTGATATGGCCTTTTTTTCACCCTAGTTATAAGTTTTGTACTTCCGTATGTTATGCGTCACGTTTAAGCGCAAAAAATTGGCAGTCACGGGACGCCCGGCAGATGTGAATATCATATTAGAATTAATTTTTAAAAAAAACCTATAACGGAATGGAGTAAGATAAAGAATACAGAATAAATATTACATTAAAATATTTTCTTTTATCGATACTTAAAGATCAAATCTGCATACGACCTAACTAAATCACTAATTGAGTAGCGTGTAACTTTCGAAAACAGAATATGAGGATCATCAACGTTCCAAAACAAACTTTATTCAAATGGGAAAAGGTTGATTTTAGAGAAGGCATTACGCCATGACAGCGTCATGCCATCCTCCGTCACGGCGCTCATATAGATGTTCACATCAATAAATGTTTTCTTTCCTTCCTTCTTCCTCTATCTCACCTCTATGATCCGTATGGCCCGCTCGGCGTGGTCCCGCGCCTTGTAGAACCGTCCCGACGAGTACTCCAGCACGTAGAGCGCGTACGCGAGGTCCTCCTGCGCAGTCGCCACGTGCAGGCTGCTGCGACCGAACACGCGGCGGAGAGTGCACAGGGCTTCCTGGAGAAAAGGAAGAACATAAAGTATTATCTGTATATGATTCTGGATAAACCAGCGAAGAATTATTCGGCGATAATAAAAAAAAAAACCGTGGTTTATCGTTATCTGACTTGCGGTGATTCAGCTCGATTAGAATGAGTATTGATAAACGTCCATAAATGGCGCCCGCAATTCCTAACTGACTATTTCTCAGAAGAAAAATATCGATCAAACTTCAGGTGTTAACTTTGGTTTTTCTTTACTATAGAAACGGTTCACGATGTCGTTCCGGCCGAAAGGTCACGTCTTCACATTACCTCATACACAGCCACGCTGTGCACGATGGAGTCGATGTTGAGCAGGTAGAACCCTAGGTCCAACAACGCGGCAGCATATCTGGGGTGCTGCGGTCCGAAGGCCCGCCTAGCTAGCGCAACGGCTTGTCGTACTAGTACTCCGGCTGAACCGAAGCGACGCTTTACTACGCAGGCCTTGCCGCAAGCGCGGAGGACTTCGATGGTTATCCTGGAAAAGCAAACAACTTGGTATAGGTCGAATTTCACCAATGCAACGAACGCGGTCGGCACATCAAATTTGCGCTTAAGAGCTGTCAGTGGCGTAACTGTTATTGAAAGACTGACAACGTCTAGAACGAAGAGATGAGATGTTATGTTAGGAGGGAGTGGTCGTAGGACCTTTTCATTAATTGGAATGTGATTGAGCAATCTTACGGACATATGAACATGAGATCTGTTTAAGAATCTAAGGTGGTTAGCCACCACCGTGGCATGTTGGTATCATTCGTGGATAAAAATAAACATGGAAATTCGTACATAAGAAATATGACTGTCGTGGCTTTTCTCTCACGAGTTTTAGGGAGGAGGAGCTGAAATCAAGTATCAAGATGGCCGGGGTTGGTGAGTTTTAAAGTTATACTCAATATAGTCACTGTCAAATGCATTACACAATGTGTGACACTTACTTGGGCGGCGTGTGCGGCGTGAGCAGCTTGAGCGCGCGCATGGCCCAGTCGTAGGCGGCGGAGTAGTCGCAGCGCACGAAGAACAGCGCGCTGAACTCCTTGCACACGCGCGCCGCCAGCGACGTCGCGCCCCACGCGCCCGGCCCGCACCAGCCGCAGCACCCGCGCGGGCCCTTGCCGGATTCGTCCACGCTGTAAACAGCATCACACGTGTCGATTAACTACATAACATATTTGCTAATTATCTATTTGAAAATTGACGACAGTTAACAAGTAAATGCGGTCTACACTGACTTCAGAAAAGCTTTTCACACGGTCGATCATGAAATTCTACTTAATAAACTAGCCTACAACGTGATATGCGGATATTTACTGCGCCGGTTTGTGTCTTACATTAAATATCGATCGCAAATAGTAGTCGTTAATGGCCATTGGTCTAGTTCTGTTGCTATTATTTCTGGAGTTCCTCAAGGGTCAATTCTGAGACCACTATTATTCATTCTTCAATCAATGATATTAAAAAAAAAAACAAAATTATCAATATATCGTTGTATTGTTATCCTCTTTAAAGAACGCTTATTATGGAACAGATGTTCGTTACAGCATAATTCAGCCAGCCATTTGGCAAATCCCAATATATGGAGAAGTATGTACGCGGCCAATCAAAGGGGCCAATCCGAACAAATGTGTAGCATCCCATACGTAATACTATGAAGCAAAAACCAATACGTACCTGTAATAACATCTGAGGCAAGAAAAAAGTAACAAGTCAATTATTTTGTTAACAATGATTTCTATAGAAACGTATTTTTAGAATAAAATCGAGTCTCAAACATATAATTGACACAAAAAGCCTACGGAGACAGTGTAGTTGTATAATAGTGGCAGCAGTTCTCTTGCAATTTAAAATCAGACAATCTGTGTAAGGCCCAGTTTCTATCAAAGCGGAGACGAGTGGAGTAGTGTGGAGACGTGCTAATTTGACCATTCACAGGTGAAATCAGAGATTTCAACCAATGAAATTGGTCGATTCCCGCACGTCAACTCGCCGTTGCTCTCGTCTCCACTTTGCTAGAAACCAAAAGCATTTTTAGAGATAGATATAAATCACCTACGGCTGTATAAGCTTTGTAAAACCAATTCACCTGTATCTAAATTTGCTACAATAAACCGTAATGTCCGTAATACATACTTGGCATGTTTCTTATATCTCTCAGTCTGGAGCTCCCTATCATCTTCTCCGACGTCGCCCAGCGCGATGGGACCTTCGGGCCACTCTGTCATGAAGTCTTCGGGCACTCCCAGCAGATTCCGTGCCAGCTCGTACGTGTCAGCGGCGCCAGTGAAGCAGCAGTATGCTGACTGTGTGTTTAATAACCTGGGAAATTAAGGCCAGGATATTTCGGCGCAGTAGGCATTTAGCGATATTTACCTCCACGCGCAGCAAGTCGCGCGATCGCCCATTTCAAATGAACTCGCTGACCCCGCTGGGCGAAAATATTGTGTCACAGTATAAAATTGTAACAGTAGGTAATCTCCGTTTTACGGAATTCATGTCAATATTTCGGGGGTTTCGTTCGAGGGTTTAGGTTTCTCTCGTACGATTGGGTACGATTTGGTTTTTGGAATTTCTGTCTGGTTTGTAAACTATTGGAGGGATTTTAATGGGGGATTCGGTATTCTGTAGCTTTGGTTTTCACCTTTCATGTATTTGTTTGGTTTGTTGTATAAGTAAGTTATAGTACACTCGTACGAAGTCGCGGTCATAAGCTAGTTATTTATTATTACGTATGTACTTTGGAAGAAATACATTCAGATAAAACTCATTAGAATAGGTACATAGGTAGGTAGGTGGTAGGTAGGAAGGTAATAGGTAGTTGGTAGATAGGTGGTCGGTATTAAGTAGGTAGGTAGTTGGGTATTGCATTGTATAGGCTTTTCGTACAATGAGAAGTCAGCTTATACTGGAAATTATAGCATGTCATGTCATCGTGCATACCTGCTACTGCTAGTACCACTGTGACGAAAGCAAGTAGGTACCTATCTAATTATTTATAGAACTATAATATTGCTCGGTCGCGTCGTCTTTTACGAGTAGGTACTTATAAATTCACAGAAAAATAATAATCAAACTTTATTTCGTTTTTAAGCTTCCTTAGTTGAATCCTGGTCATTTTTTTCCTTTTAGTGTTTTTATTCCCCATTTTGTGTATTTAAACTACTATAATTATTTTGCTACAACTTAACCTAATATCTTACCTATTCTAACTATTAATGTTAATACTAGAAGAACCTACAACAATATTATAGACTGATTTTTAAAACTAATATACTAAACACGGAAAATAAAAATAATTCGTAAATATATCGATCGATTAGCGGGGAACGCAGCGAGCAAGCAAAAGCGACACAGGTCCTACCTCGGTGACGCCCGGCGGGCTACTGTAGCGAAGCGCGCGGGCCGTTTTGTTATATAATAAATCATGTTAAACAATAAAACACTTTTTGAGAAAAAGTAACCATAGAATATTATTCTAAACATCATTGGCTATTTTTTGACATGTTTTTCGGGAGTAAACATTTGGTCTACTTTAAGTAAGAATTGAAAAAGGATCAAAAATTTTAACATCTTATCGATTTTTTATGATCGGGTGAAGTTTTACATATCGTGTTTTGAACCGTAGAATAATTAAGATCGTTTATTAAACTACAACACATATTTTTATCAGATCAAAATAAACAACATTTGATTGGTTAGTGTTGATTCAAAAATAGGTCGATTCTGAGAATCCTGGCCTTAAATAATTACGTTGTTTATTTGGTTGTTTGGATTGCTTCGTTGGTGCAATTACGAATATGTAAGTTGAGACTTCACACACTCGTAATTTTCGTTACATCTAAATTATTTGTTGCATAGAATACCAAAACACACGCTAGCTAGATTTAATTGCGTTACAACTAACCGTTACACAGCAGTAAGTATGTGCATCAGTTATGCAGATTCCGACCCACTGAATAGTATAGTGTATTTATTGTCTTAGTGGTATTACTAGGCTTCTAGGATAAGAAAACCACTACTTATGTGATCTTTATCAGGTAAGTTTGCGGTGTATGTAACTAGATGCTATGAAACGGTAAAGCCTTCGCCCTTTGCCCAGGGTTTCGCAGGTCGTAAATTATCCAACGGATTCGTAATAACTTTCTCGGGTTCTACTTTTGGTCCTAACACAGATCAATGTCTACAGCCCTTTCTCAGTTATTTTATCTTTGTGTTCTTTCCTTGACAAAATTAGCCTAATGATCCCACTACGTTTTGATGGATGAAACATCGATTTTTGGGACATGCTGGTTTCATCGCCATGTTATCCCATAAATTAAAGGAAAAATTGGGTAGCCTCTTACCTATGGCAACATTCTAATGTGAGCCGCTTGTAGTGCGTGCTGGGCGGCATTTTCATACAGAGATCTCGCACCCGCAGCAGCACGCGCTGTGCGTCCGCGTACCAACCCGCCTCGTTCAGGAAACCACCTGGAAATATACATTATAACATAAATAAGGTTAAGATAGCTAGAGTGTGATGAAGGGTTCATCCAAGATTTGTTCCATCCACTGCTGGGATCGCAGGTAGAAAGGAAGACCCTAGTCTGCATAATTTGCCTAGAATGTCCCCACTGCTGGAACACAGGCCTGCTCCTTTTGAGAGGGAGTGGGCCGCATGCACCACACAGGCCACAATTGGTAAATGTCGAGAGTTGGTAAAAGAAGACATGTGTTTTCTTCGCGAGAGGTTATATCGAACAAATTCGGTTTGCACAAGACATCATTAAATGCTAGATAGCTGGCAAACGCTTAGTAGCTGGTGATTCTTTTTTGTTTATGAAAAACGAACCTGTATTCTCACACTGCAAGGTTTTTTTCCACGCAATGCCGTCCCTTGCTGGTCTTGGCCAATCCTTTCGGTTAGAGTCCAGCTCATCCCGACATATTTGCCTTATTCTGCTGCGATGTCGTCCAGCACTGAATGAGACCCGCTCTGTGGTTCTTTTAGCCCATTTTGTTATCTGACCTGCTTATTCCTACGTAAGCTTAGAAGTTTATGCGGCGGTTATGAAAAAGGCAAGTTAAAGTACTTTGGATTGGACTAGCTTGCAGGTACAACTTCCAGAAAAAGCATAAGTGATGTATTGTATATTGTATCATTTTCTGCTCATGCTTATGACGGTGTATTGCCCACTAATCTTTAAATCAGAAGTACATGATGTAATTCCTGTGGGCGACTAATGTACCTGCAATTTTTAATGTCCTCGCTTCCTTAACATAACGATTGTGGGTTGCTCTGGGTGTCAGATGCTCGTGGAATTGAAATATGGGAGGCCAATTTTAACCCTCTGAGCAGACTGGCACTTTTTGCACATATTCTAAAAAAGACTTCGCGGCTTGATTTAAATGTTGCGATTTGTGGGCTGCCTTTGACAGCAATCATGGTCCTATTTGTCTTTTTAAGAGAACCATTTATGGTATCTAATGACATTTAGAGTATTTGCGCACTGACCCAGTGCAATTCGGACTCAAAAACCTGGGTAGAAGGAGCAGAATTGGCAATAAGTATTGCCAGTTGTGCAGTCAATTATACAATATTGTAAAACTACTAACTTTTTATTTCCTCTTTTTGTTTTAATTACATTCATATAATACTAGGGCCTTTGGTTACTTTGTATTAATGTGTTCAATTGATAGTGAATCTTATTAATGCTGAATAAACAAGGTTATTTAAATGCTTTATTAACTACTTACTTACCAAGTCTGAGTCCAAGATGTATGAGCGTAGTCCTGCTGTGGCGGGGAACCTCGGACTTGGCCAGGAAGCTCCCCGCCAGCTCGGAGGACAGCTTCGATCCGTGCTCTATCACTGCCTGGGGATAACGATAGGACGGTTAAACTTTTTAATTTATTTACACTAATATTATAAAGAAGAAAGATTTGTATTGTTTGTAATAAAAAACGACTGCACCGATTTCAAAAATTCATTCACCTTTAGAATGCTACATTATCCTTGAGTAACATAGGCGATATTTATTACTAGAAAAAAATAGGGGGTGGAATTAGGGGAAAATAAATGTCAACCCGTGCGAAGTCGGGACAGGCCGCTAGTAAGTAACTCATAAAATACTATGTACACACGGCGGCATGTCAAGCTGTACATAACCAGTATAACCTGACTTCGCTTTGTATGAGCTTCCCGTACTATGGGAGATCAGCTTAATTTGGTTTTGCATAGCTTGATTAGCTGCCGTGCGTACACGACGTACTCGCAACCGGCGGCGGCGTGCGTGTATGACTATATGTATGAACGTGGACGGAGTATGTAAGGATTGCAGCAGATGGCACTCTGTGGTTTCTGTCTACCCCCATGGTAAAAAGGTGGGTTTATGTATGTATTTAATATGAGCTTGAGACTGAAAGCTTTGGAACACAAGATCACATTCACCTAATTAACATAACGTAACAACACGCCTGTATTCCCCAAAAAGATTAGGCAGAGGTGTACCTAATAAGTACACCAACATTTCGTCAGTTTTTTTGAAGGGATATCGTATTACCCAGTACTAACTGAGTTGTGGAGGTCAGGTAAGCAGTCGCTCCATGTAAAATATTTAGCTGCATCCGGCTAGACTTGAGAAGCCGACCCCAACATAGTTGGGAAAAGTATAGGCAGCTGATGATTTCGCCAGTTATATTCAAGTCCCATGTAATAGGGGACGAGCCTATTGCCATCAACCGGGCACAATTCCAGACCACGTGGCTTCTAAAAACCCAATAACTTTTTGCCCGACCTGGGAATCGAACCCAGGACCTCATGCTCAGAAGTCCACATTTGGATACCTAGCTGTAGGTAATATTTCAAGTTACACCTATTGATTAACTTTTATTAACCTTTGTCACGCTTGTGGTCTGATCCAATTATTACCTAGTTAGACAATTAATTATTTTCTAAACATCTCCATTGTTATGATAAAAAAATTGGAAGGTCATGGTGTCCATGCTGTGATTATGTTTACAATGATGTTTTTTTTCTGTTTAATCTATTTTGTCCCACTGCAAATGCCTCTCTCATTCTTTTCCAACTCTCTCAGTGTTTTGCCTTCTCTGGCCAATCAGTCAGACACAAGTCTAAAATATTAATATTAAATCAAATAAGTATGTAATTAATTTTATTCTGATACCTTTTCGATATTTTTACTCCATCTTAAATAATGATATTTGAACTCCATCTTAAATAATTATTCATCAAAATCTTGCTAATTTAGAGGAACCATGTGGACCACAAGACATCCTTACTAATATTACAAATGCGAAAGTAAGTTTGTTTATTTGTTTTCCTTTCACGCCTAAACCACTGAACCGACAATCCTGAAATATTGCATATACGTTGTCAGATGTACAGAAACGGACATAGGGTACCTTTTATCCCAAAAAAAGTACTGTTCCCGAGGAAAACAACAATAACGTTATTATGCTCATAGATGGCGCCACGTGTCTTTCGAATCATAAATTCTAAATTAACGCGAGCGAAGCCGCGGGCAAATGCTAGTGTTAAAATAAACGGCACCTTATAAAGTCATTCTAATATCTGCTAAAATTGAGCTAATATTAGGTATTGAAAAAGCCCGCATAGATGTCAAAACAACTGGATTGATTTGCCTGCAGAATCTATTTAGCTCACAATCGCTACCTGCAGGGCTGTCTCGCTTACCTACTGATCCACGATTTTAATTAATTACGTTTCTTTTTGTCTATTGTGTTGGAAATAAGGTCCAGAGGGGTAATTCAAGTATTTTTAAAATCGTTCACATTAAAATCTCAGCCCCAATCTGTACAAAATACCTCTTATTTAACTAAATGAAAGTTTTTGTCTTAGATTGTAGATGAGATTTAAAAAAAAAAAATCGGATGGGTAATCAGCAAATGACCCCTCCCGCTCTGGGCGGAGTGGAAGGGAGTGTCAGACTCGTACTGACCCATCCATGTTCCTTCTTTGCCCTTTGTGTTCCAGGGCCGCGGTATATCTATCGAACAGTCCCGCAGCCCTCTTTCGAACAGTCCCGCAGTTGTCGCTGAAATGAGATTGCGACAAGGTTTTGAACGTTTTTAATTACGGGAATAGGCCTTCTGATTCATCCAGAAAACACCAACCTTATCATATTTGGGTAACGTTAGTGACGTATAATTGTAAACAACATTATCACTAATCAGCGGATTAAACACAATCATGTTGTTATTTCTATCACATAATTTGCTTATCATAATTTGGCTTTATCAGAGATAAGATACAAAGTTGCAACGACGATAAATTATCGCTTGAATATTATGACTATAGACATGCATATATTACCACGGCCATTTAAACCGGGAAACCCGACAAGATCTGGGAAAATCCACTTCAAGAAATACGAGGAACAACATAAAAATAGTTCTCAGAAACACAAATATGATATAAGACTGATTAATGATTGTCTTTCCGTCAGTTTCGCTTCAGAAACTGAATTTGCACAGTATATAGGGTGACTGGTAATTAGTGAACGATACTTAAACACGTGATTGTACTCATGATAACAAACAACTATCCAAAGGCTTTTTTTTATACTCATTCACTTTTAACGCAATAACATAACAGCCGTAGGAAACTCGCGCGCGCCGCCTTTGACCTATCAGCTGTTAGCCGCGTGCCGCTGTTCTGTCTCATTACTATCGAACCGTGCAACAGTGGATAGGCAGAGCACCCGCGCGGCTCGCAAGCCCGCTTCGTAAATTTTATTGTGATAAAAGTAAATGAGTATTAAAAAAAATGTTTCTTTGGGAATATTGTTTGTTATCATGAGTAAAATCAATCTATATAACATTTGGATTTTGATTTTATCATAGATAGATGAAGGAAGATACTGATTTTTGGAATAAAGTTATAGTCTGGTAAATGAGTGCTCAAAAGGGGTATGTGGTTGGAAAAGTCGAAAGCAGAAAATCTGACTTATGAACTTTGTTTGGACTAGTTAGAAGATAAACATATTAAAAGTCCTGACCCCTCCGAGGTGAGCCCGAGGGATGGGGGGGCAAAGAAGGTCCCGTTTTTTGGTATTTTGCTTATATCTCGAAAACTATGCGTCGTATAAAATTTTGTTGTACTACATAATAAAACCTCATAAAATTCTCTACAACTTTGTTTGTCACACTTTTTATCAATCTCCAAAAAAAGAAAAAAACGAAAAAAAATATATATATATAGCAAAGTTGTAGAGAATTTTATCAGATTTCATTGTGTAGTACAACAAGTATTCGTGCGACACACCGTTTTCGAGATGCAAACCAAAAACGAAGACGAACGGGACAGAGAATTGGACAAATTTTTAAAAATTGTTCGTATTTCGGAGCTCATACCAATTCAACGATAAGAGATAGATAAAAAATTTGAAAAGCAACGTTGTAGAGAATTTTATGATGTTTTATTATGTAGTACAACAAAATTTAATACGCTGCACCGTTTTGGAGATATAAGCAAAAAACCAAAAAACAGGACCTTCTTTGCCCCCCCATCCCTCGGGCTCACCTCGGAGGGGTCAGGACTTTTAATATGTTTATCTTCTAACTAGTCCAAACAAAGTTCATAAGTCAGATTTTCTGCTTTCAACTTTTCCAACCACAATCATTCATTGCCCAGACTATTAAGATTTTAAATAAAAGAGATTAATGAATTCAGTCAGTGTTGAGTATCGAGCTCCTGGTGTACTACTGGTGGTCTTGACTAAAAAAAACTACTAGAATTCGAAATAATTGACTGTATTTCTTGGGTTGGTTTGAGAAGACCGATATGTGCGCACGCTCAAGATGACGGCGAGCAAGCGCCCCAAGAAATAAAGTCAATTATTTCGAATTCAAGTAGTTTTTTTTGAGTGTGCTGCTGGTGCCTGACTCAACAGTCAGCTGCTGTCAGAGACAAGACTTGGGTAAATCCAACTTGTGACGTAAGAATAGTCCAACGAATAATATGTAAGAGATGATTAATGGTCGTGACATGTCTGCCAACCCTAGAACTCATCGGAGCGTGCAAACCTAGTTGCGATGAGCGTGACAAGGCGGCCGTCGTAACAACAGCCTGTTTAGTATCGAGCGTGTACGTGACAGGAGAATCATCTGTTTGGACAGCCCGCTATAACATACAAAAACACAGAATCTGACGCAAAACCTTTCAACGATGGAGAGACATGTTTTACGTCATAGACTATGTAAAATATAGTCTCTGACGTGCTAGGGTGGGATTTTAATAGGTAGGTAATGATTCTGGAATCCAGTAAGTTAAAACATGAAAGATTCAGACCCTAGCCAGCTTGAACAGTCCAGACAGCTGCTGGTAGTCTTGTATCTAAGTTTTTTAACTGGTCACTAACACTTACAGCGTAAAAACTGAAAAAGTGGCAAAAAAAGTTCGCGAGCGGACACAGTGAGTCAAGTGTGTCGGGAACAGAATCGAGTTGTGAGTGACAATGGTAGCGGTACCGACCGCGTAAAACGTACAAGGAAGAGGGTAGATCGTTTTGTCTGCTCGTAAACACCCACCCGCAATAACTTCAGTTTATCTGTGATCATATAATCATCGGCGCTTGCAACAGTGCTGAAATATCGGGAACACATAACAAACACTTAACATGGTAAATATACCGTTTATAGTGTTATCTGTGCAAGACTTGGTTAAAACCTTAGAAGTAACAATAGCAGACACAAAAGAGATGAATGATCTCTAACCAGCTTGCTCAGCCCAAAGACAAGACAAGGGTAAACCCAGAATGAGAGGTAATAATAGCTCACACAAATATGATGAGCAAGACATGGCGTCCGATGTAAACACGGGCTGTTTACTACCGAGTGTGTACGTGACAGGACAGTCATCTGTTTGGACAGACCGCTGTAATATTCCTTTCAACAATGGAGAGACAGGTGTAACGTCAGATACATTATTTTATATAATTAATGACGTAATAGGTTGCGATTTTAAAATAAATAAGAATTAAGTTAAATTCAAAATATAAGGGCATAAGAAACTCTAGCCAGCTTGCATTGTCCAGAATGCAAAACTACCAGTATCATCATCTTGCCCTAATCTCAATGTATTTAGCCAATCAAATTGTGTAAGGCACGATTTTGAAGGAAATCCCTAATCTATTGCTTCATAGGTAGGAAAAAATCGTCTACTCAGCAAGTCTGCAACGTAAATAACGCAAGCAACGTTGTTGAACAGTCGAAATAAAAGTAACTGTCTTCGTAAGTGTGTTACCCTATTCCCCGCGGGTCAACGCAGCACGTGTTTTCTTCCATACATTTCTTCCTTCACCTCTGAGTCCTAGACTTACACCATCATGACACCGCTTTATAGCAAGATTAAAGTTCCTCTTGACAAAAGCCACGGGTCTTTACCTGGAAGCACTGCAACAGCCTGAGCTGCGAGCCGGCGAACCGCATCAGCCGTTCGAATATATCCAGCTCGGAGAGTTCTGCGCCCAGGATGCAGAGGCGCTTCTCCTGCAGCATCTGTAACAATGATAAGAACAGAGTTATAACCTTAATCATGAACTTGAATCGTGAAGACAAACATGAGAAAGACCGGCAAATCAAATTAAAAGAAGAAATAAAACATCTATGCAAATAAATAAAATTGAAGTGTCTATTTGTAATTTCAAAATCAACAGCGTCAACAGTTTTTTACTTATAACAAAAATAAATTGTCTGTCTGTCTGTTTGTTCCTGCTAATTTGACGGGACTTATACTGGCAGGTAGCTGATGTTGAAAGGAGAAAAATTAAAACTCTTGAAATGGTAAACAAAATCCGATTTAAATGGGGAAGTTATATTTTTATAATAATTTCACGCGGACGAAGGTCCTGGACAACAGCGAGTTCATCAATAAAATCAAACTCCATCTTCTGCATCCATTTACAAACCAGCATTAAGCCGGAGTATTTGGTTTATATACGGCTCACTCCCTCACACAGATTGGGAGTCCCGAGCGCCAGCAGGCAGTAGACACAATAAACAGCTGATTATGTGATGATTGATACAACGAAACCTTGAACTTGACTGTGAGAAGTCAAGTGCTCGTTGTATAAAAAGGAAGGATGACTGGACACAGAGTTATTTCTTTCTTTCCCAAGGAACTCGAAATCTTTCGAACCAAAACAGAAGACGATTGTCCTCCAGAGAATTCCTCCATTAGCACTGATTAAAATTGTTTAGCTGGCACAACAAAAGATTCATCAATCAGTGTAGGTCCCAAAAGAGAACCTAGTAAAGTCCTTTTACATTTATCTTTACCTTGAACATAAACCTTATCACAATGAAACCAAAGGCTACTGTAGTGCAAAAACCAGAAGTAAAATCAAATAAGAACAGTAGCAAATACTTTGTTGCTACGTAGACCTACTTTGTTCGTAGCAACAAAACAAATAATATCAACATTGTAAAGCTGGAATCCCGTTGCCGACAGGCTCGTCCTATAACGCGCAATAAAACCAATGTCTTATGTCAACGGACGCGTTTCTGAACGGGATCCCTTCTATTTGCATAATATTCTTTTTCCTAATATACTTTGGCATAACAATTTTGGCATACTTTGTTTTGCCATAATAATACTTTGCCATATATTTTTTTGGCATACAGTTTATGTTGGCATAATTATCTTGGAGACTAATTTGTTTTGGCATAATAACACTTTGCCATATTTTTTTTTGGCATACAGTTTATGTTGGCATAATTATCTTGTAGACTAATTTGTGTTGGCAAAAATTGAATTCTCAAAATGTAACTAGGCATACTAACTATTAGCGTAATCAAAATTAAAATATTGTCTTAAAAATTCAATATGTTGTGCTACAAAAGTGAGTGCAGAATGGAATCGCTGCAAAACCGACTCCACGTAGTCTTGTCTGCCCTACCCCTAGAGTGTAATTTAAGCCCGCGTAGGCGCGGAGGGGCGAGGGGGCCCGCGAGCTGAGGAGCAGGTGGTTTTAACGCTCGCTGCCGCGGCTGAGGCTGGCCGGCTTAGCCGGCCAGCAAGCCGAAGCTGCGGTGGTGAGCGTAAAACACATCTGCGACGATAAGCTCGCGTGGGACCGTCGGAGCCCCGCAGCGCCGGAGCTGTGACAGAAACCATGCCTGCTGCATGTTGCATGCTGCATGCTTGCTTGCATGCTGCATGCTTGCTTGCATGCTGCATGCTTGCTTGCATGCTTGCTTACATGCTGCATGCTCGCTTGCATGCTTCTTACAGGGAAATAAAAATCACATAAAATGTTCACAATCAACTGTTTTATAATGATGAATGTTTTGATTGATTGATTTTCTGCCGTTTAATGACTATCGATACGAAATGTATGCCAAAAGACGACTCTGACTGTGAACTTTCTGCGATAACATGGTTCTGCTTTTTAAAAATAAGTATTAGTCTCTAACATTTTAGGAGTTAGTTATTATTTTGCGTACTTGTTATGCCTATAAAAATAATTATGTTTTAATATCATTATGCGTAAATAAATGTATGCTTTAAAATGTTATGCTTAACATTATTAGGAGTAGAGAAATTATGCTTAAAAAAATTATGCGTAAGCTGTTATGCGTAAGTAATGTTATGCGAAAATATAATTAGGTTAAACAAAAGTATGCCAAGTCATATTAGGTCTTAAAATTTTATGCAAATGGATAGGGACTTTATTCACTCATTAGGTGGCTTTGGTAGAAGCGGAAAGCGGGAACGAGTAACTTGTAAGATTAAGTAGACGGTTAAAATTCGCGAAACAACTGGATAAGGATCATAAGGAAACTGGTATGGCAGAAGAAAGGGGAGGCTTAAACCCAGGAGTGAGTGATTCCGGGCGGAAATAATGATGATGATGGTGGGTTTAAGAAGTGAACGGTGACAGGGGAGCATAGAAGAAAAATAAAGAATTGTGCCGAAGCCAAGTAACATGCAGGAAAGCAGGAAGAAGATGATGAGGTGGGCTTCTATATCGCCCGTAGCTCAAAACGGGTCTCATGATTTTGTTCGCTGCCCAACTGGCAAAGATATAATTGTGAGGATGACTTAGCATTGTTTTGAAAATATCAGTTAATTTAAAAGCTTGCGATACGCGTGTATGTACCACTAGGTAGGTTACTGTTAGCCTGTGCCATCCCACTGCTGGGCAAGGGCTTCTCCCCAAGAGTTCCAAATCCTTCGATCCAGAGCCAATTTGGACCACTGGTTGTTGGTTTTGTCCAGCTGGTCCCGCCATCTCCTGCGAGGTCTACCGCGCGCGTGGCCTTCTTTTGTGTCATCTCCTTGTATTACCACCTTTTTACGTGTACTGCCATTCAATAAAGACTGTTTTCCTTCCCTCCGCTATTTATCTCTCACTTGTCCCCCACATTATAGGACAATGTCGTCGATAACCGCTGGACAACAAACTCCATACTTTGTAGTACTTTGTGGTTTCATAGATTGAGCAAAGTGTTTTTATGTGTTTTTATTAGTCCATACGTTTTAACGGATATCGGTTCACCTGCGAGTAATAGTGACTTTGTTGCCTTCGTTTTTGTCTTGTTACGATTCCGTAGCTAAAGGGTGCCAACGGGACCCTGTTATTAAGGCTGCGCTGTCTCTCCGTCTGTCATAGGACTATATCTACTGAACCGTAACAGGCCCTGTAGTCTCGACAAATATAACGACAAAAATTGGTCGTTAAGTGTAATCGATGTCAAATTTCTTTAATAGGTTTTTAACCTTATGCTTTCGAAATAAAGTAGAAAATCTATTAAAGGAATTTGACAACGATACGACTTAGCGACCGATTTTTGTCGCTATCTAATGTCGAGACTGCAGAGCCAGGCAGACACTTGAAATTTCCACAGATTGTGTATTACTATGGCCGCTATAACTACAAGTAATAAAAATTTAATACAGTTAAACATTAAACGGGATTTTCGATCTTACTAAAGGTTGTACGGAACCCTTCGTGTGTTCGTTGTCTTGTTTTCATAAGATGAGCTGTTTAGTTCCGTTATTGAAGCGAATAAGAGCATCTACAACTACAACATAGTTTCCACATTGTGGCAGTGGCAAGCCATTACTGGTCAATGCCATTATGACTAAGTCCAATTGAGTCTTAGCCTTCTTATTGTACATAGCGTGGTCGTGCCGTCCACGTTTATTTTTGCCTTGAACTTGAGCAGGAAAAAACGCGTGAAGTGATTTTACGAGGTGTTTATTCTTCTTGCTTGAGTTGTCCTCGGGAATTCCTGGTCACTGTTGTGGATATGGGTGTTTTTACGTGGATATTTTTTTTACAATAATCACAATTTTCGTGCCCTCATTACATTTTTTTAGGGTTGTGGCAGTATGACTTCTCCTTCCATACTTCTCTATTAGTCGTCTTCTCATGAATAGCCATGTAGACTTTCTAGCCATATCATCATTCACACAGTCCATCCATTGTCCTTACTAATATTATAAATGCGAAAGTAAGTTTGTTTGTTACCTTTTCACGCCTAAACCACTGAACCGATCATTCTGAAATTTTGCATATAAGTTGTCAGTTGGACAGAAACGGACATAAGATACCTTTCATCCCGAAAAAAGTACTGTTCCCGAGGAAAACAACAATAACGTTCTCATGATAATAGATGGCGCCACGTGTCTTTCAAACCATGATTGAATGATATTATTACAAGCAGAGTACAACCCGACTTGATTGTCAAATTCTAAATTAACGCGAGCAAAGCCGCGGGCAAAAGCAAGTTTCTTATATTTTATACCCTCATCGCGGTTTAGTAACCGTAGGTAATATTAATTATGACTGTATCCCATGGCAATCGTTATTTATAGTTTTCTGTCGGGGAGGCATAGGCGTATATAGGGGGGGGGCCGGGTGGGCCGTGCCCACCCCAGAATGGTCTGGTGCCCACCCCAGGATGTTGGGTTACCGATTCGAAATTCTATGCTGGACACAAAAAAAAAGTTGGTTTAAATTTAATTTAATTACCTCGAAAGTTATTTAGAATCGAAATCACCTTGTGGGCCTTGTAATTCTGATTTGAAAATTTTTTGTGAGGCAGTTCACTGATCAAGTATGTAAAGTAAGGCATGAACATAACTTTACAGCGACAAGGTATCTACATAATAATATGAAGTATAAGTAGAGCTATTTAATTTACGAATTACGATGCTAGTTGTGCTCTGCTCATTGACCACTTGTAAAAAGGAAGCCGAATGAAGTCTAGCCCCATGTATCTCAACATGCAGGGGCGTAGCTACCGCCGTATCAGCCGTATTAATTATTCGGGGCCCCCGAGTAACAAAAACAAAATCTTCTCTCAACCTCAAATTTTCTTCTTGATAAAAGATAAATTGAAAATATAACTTAACACGGCCCAAAAAGCTCCGATTTTTCGAGCTCGCTTCGCTCGCTCTTTGATGAAGGCTTCACCAATCGCTGTTCGAAAACACCAATTTTTCGAGCTCGCTTCGCTCGCTTTTCGATGAACACTTATACCCTTTCCGGATGCTGTAATTTTCTAGCGCTTCATTGAAGTCTTAACCTTCATGATCCAGTCAGTCATGATCGCAGTTAGAAGTTTTTTTTTCAATTTTTTTGTCTCACTTTGCTCGCTCACACATTCTCTTAGTAAAATGAATGACAGCTAAAGCGATGCAAGTCAGGATGCTATTTTCTTAGTTTTGCAAAAATAATTTGTTGATTTTCTCTTCTTTTTGGGTTTGGCCGCACTCGGGGTTCAAAGGGCCCCCAAAAAAATTGTATACGGGGCCCTACTAGGACTAGCTACACCACTGTCAACAAGGCACGGGCCAGGCCCCCCCTAGAAAATATCTCTAGATACGCCAATGCGGGGAGGTCGTGTTAGAATGTATGAAGACATTTTGTAACGTTTTCCGAAGACAAAGTATGAAAAATATCGCTTCCCTCCTTCTACTTAGTGTATCATACACTTTGTAAGTAATCGCCACAATCAGGGAGCTGTAGGTCAAACTAAAATGTAAAGCTAACAGATTATTCGAGCGAATTTGTGTGATTTCCGTCTCAAAAACAATGTGTTTAAAAACGAGGGCTTTCTTGGAAGTCTTTATAAACAAAGTAAGTTAAAAGCTTGAGATTATGTTGCTTTACTGGTTAAGCTGTTACTTGGTTATTGAGTTAGTCATTGTATTTGATGTGGCTTTACTTTTTAAGTGGTTTTGAGGCAGATAAGGTTATAGCTTGTAACCTATACTGTTTATACCGTATCAGATTATTGTGCACACTGGAGTTTCGTTACGAACATGAGCGAAGGGGTCATGAATGGGCTAAAAATATTATTAAGACGTTTTTAAAGCATGTTTGTGCAACCTGGCATTAATGAAAGGTCTATTATTATACCTCACATAGATACATTAACATCATACTCTGACCCAAATGAATAAATATAGCTTAGGGGCGCTCCTAAATATCAGCCCTCTTTGTTTTGGCACGCGAATTCACACAGTCATTTAATAAACACTGCATAATGACCCTCCAATCTGATGTACTTAAAGGCTGTCTCTGTTTCTTTTTGTGTCCAACTTAATTTATATCAAGAATGAGTCATCCTTACTAATATTATAAATGCGAAAGAAAGAAAGTTTGTTTGTTACCTTTTCACGCCTAAACCACTGAACCGATCATCCTGAAATTTTGCATATACGTTGTCAGGTGGACAGAAACGGACATAGGGTACCTGCTATCCCGAAAAAAAGTACTGTTCCCGAGGAAAACAACAATAACGTTCTTATGATAAAAGATGGCGCCACGTGTCTTTCGAACCATGATTGAATTATATTATTACAAGCAGAGTACAACCCGACTTGATTGTCAAATTCTAAATTAACGCGAGCGAAGCCGCGGGCAAAAGCTAGTTTACTATAGGAACGTAATTTATTTTAGGTATCGAATTGAAAACAATGATCAGAATACTATGTAGTCCAAGTTTGTGCGTATGCACGAAGCTACTCATTTGTTTGTTGCATACAATAGTGTTTGTCACGTTCGTATTCCATAAGAGGTAAGCAGAAGTCCAAGTGATGTGTTTTGTATGGCGTTGGTTGTGTGATAAAGTAACATACATTAATATTGTAAGACTGCGAGAATGTAACTTCATTTGTCTAGTCTGTTCCCAACTATGTTGGGATCGGCTTCCAGTCTAACTGAATGCAGCTGAATACCAGTATTTTACATGGAGCGACTGCCTACCTGACACCTCCTAAACCCAATTACTGGGTAACGCAACCCCTTTTTTTTCGGATGGGAAATCATCAAATGACCCCTCCCGCTCTGGGCGGAGTGGAAGGGAGTGTCAGACTTTTACAGACTAAAACCCATCCATGTTTCTTCTTTGCCCTTTGTGTTCCAGGGCCGCGGTATCTCTTTCGAATGGTCCCGCAGTGACACGACCCCTTGGCAAGACTAATTGCCAGACTGCCGCGAGAATGAATCTCTTATCTCCAGGAACGTGGAGATTTGCACAAGACAAGAGGGCCAATACCCAGCAGTGAGTGAGTTCAGGCTGTGGATGATGATGATGATGATGATGGTGTTTCCGCGAGAATGCACCTCAATTCAAATAAAATGAAATTATTAAGGCGGATGCGCCAGCCCGCAAAATTCAAATTTTGTTACGTTTTTTGCAATTAGCAGGACAGTGTCAGGTTGCATTTTAATCTATACTAATATTATAAAGCTGCAGTGTTTGTTTGTTTGAACGCTCTAATCTCTGGAACTACTGGTCCGATTTGAATGATTCTTTCAGTGTTGGGTAGTCCATTTATCGAGGAAGGCTATAGGCTATATATCATCACGCTACGACCAATAGGAGCGTAGCAGCAATGAAAAATGTTGCAAAAACGGGGAAAATTGTATTTTTCATAACTTGACGCGGACGAAGGTCGCGGGGAACAGCTAGTCTTAAATACGGCTGAAATAAAACTAGTGAGACCGCATGAAATCAATTCATTGCACGTACCGAAATTAGATTGTAAACAAGATAGTAATTAGGGGCATTACTCATCAATGAGCAGTCGACTTTGACCCGCGAGAACTAGAACATCGCAGGTTGCACGTATGTTTAGAATTTTCGCCTTATTATGTTGTTTTAAAAAAAAAATGCGAAAGTTTGTGGGGATGGAGCCGATGGACGGATGGATATGTTTGTTACTATTTCACGCGAAACTAAAGAATGGATTTGGATGAAATTTTGCACACAGATAGTTTATAACCTGGATTATTATCACATAGGATACTTTTTTTTAATCTAATCTGATACGCCTCATCTTTTTTATTTAGGCTGTATTGCCCCACTGGGCAAAGGCCTCCCATTCTTCTCTCTGAGCGGTTTTCTCCAGCCAATCTGTCACAAACCCTTCTAAGTCGTCACGCCAGATAGCCTTCCATTTTTCTCTCTGTGCGGTTTTCTCCAGCCAATCTGTCACAAACCCTTCTAAGTCGTCACGCCAGATAGCGACTTTTGATGCTATTGGTTATGACTTTAGTCTTTGACCGATTCATCATTAGTTCAACCTCAAGGCTTGCTCTCACCTCATCTACCACACGCAAAATACGCGCTTGGATGTGGAGTTGTAGACACCAGCCCGTTATACAATACAATACAATACGCCTCATCTAGGATAGAACTTATCCTGTTACTAAGCAAACTTTGCCATTATGAACTGATTACACTCAACGAGCAGAACAGTTCAGCCCGCGCACAAGTAGTTCCCTAGTACTTAGATAAGCTCATAGTAATGACATTAGGTTTGTTTCAAACTAGATAAGGACTATTATGGATGCTTGATTTACTATATTGATAGGAAGATAGTGTATGAGTTGATCTACATGCATGTGTTGTGCACTTAAACCAAGTATTTACTATACAAGGTAGATTTAGGAATCCTTCATTTGATTAGAGATAGAATCAGCACTTCATGTAAGAACAACGAGAATAACGTACCTAGGATTCGGTAATATCAAATGCTTTCGAATTCCGTCAATAGGTGTAGCCTCCACAAATAGCAATACTTGTGCAATAAGCGCAAATTTGCAGAATGAAGAGTTTTTTTTTCTTTTACTTATGGAGGCACAACCGGCGCATCCTTCACATCATCATCAGATCAGTTACTACCTTGGTGACCGGCTACTATTATTACCATGGCATGAGCTGATCTCATATAATTCAACAGCGCCGCTACGAAATTGAGTACGCAAAATAATCTGAATCATAATGTGTGTGTCATCTGAATCGTCCACAAATCAACTTACAACAAATTGATAGGTTTGTCCCACTTCAGAACCGTGTTACTAGTTACTATGCTACTGATAGACTCCAGCCACGCGTAATAAACAATATTAGATTACTTTTAGACGTTGGTATCACTGGATTGACATCTTGAAATGCATATCGTTGCTCTAAATTGAAGTTGGTAACACGTGACACATCTTGGTACAGTTTTGCTCCTTGACCCATAGTCATCTGCCTAGCCTTTTCCCAACTATGTTGGGGTCGGCTTCCAGCCTAACCGGATATACCAGCAGCATTTACATGGAGCGACTGCCTATCTGACTTCCACAACCCATGCAGTTACTAGATTATACGGTATGATTTATAAATTATCGACACCAACGACTTAATTTGCTTTCCGAGGCACGGGGGGAACTCGGTATATAATAGATGGTCACCCATCCAAGGACCAACCTCAGCTAGGCCTGCTTAACCTTGAAGATCGAACTGCGCGGCTGTTGTTATTTAGCCACGATTCCCGACTTTGCACCTTGATCTCGCAGGCGAAAAATCAATACATACATTGTGAGAAGACCTTCCAATTGACTCTGAATCTAAGTAATTTCAATCAATTGATGGAGTTGGGCTTCGATGTAATAGGATATCTAATCATGTGATGGGAAGGATTGAGTCATTGGAGTCATTTGATCAGTGGGAAGATGACTTTGTACAGTCGGGCGCGTGTAACGTCTTATATGGAACTATACACCGTGACTTTTTAGTCGTCTTACAACGGCAGCCCACTTCATGTATCCAAAGACTTAGCATTCATAAAAAAATAAAAAAATGATTTTAATAATTTAAAAATAACAATATTATTCAATATTATGACGCATGACGTAGTTAAAACACCCAGTTGTGGGCCATGATCAACTGGACTCGAGCGCTGGGTAGGTATATTCTCCCGTTTGACACGTTAACAGGATGTTTCATAATTTTTTCTAATGTTTATTTATTTTTCTTTGTCCCTATTACGGTAGGTAAAAAAAAAATCGCGCCTAGAACTATTTTATGTCGGGCACATTGAGTGGACCACCTTTGTAAGACGACTAAAAAGTCACGGTGTATATGTATTGCTTACTTCAAATTCGTTTGAATCGGATTTCTTCTCCGAATCAACATCGAATTCACTATCACTGACATGTATTAACTAAATCAACGAAACGGTAGCAGGGTGTGGATATTAATCTGTCGAAAACTATGTACCACCTCCTGTCTTCTGAGCTCCAAATCATGCAGCCAAAGTGATCCCTGCGCTGCCATCGTCGACGCCGTGGAAGTGGGCAATTTTTGCGCCAACAGAAGAACTGTACACGATGAAGAAGTAAGTATATCTGACTACACGTTATTGGTCAAGGTTTTTTTTTTTTTTTTTTTAATTAAATTATGGTACAGAGGTGTTGCTTAATTCTAAACTCGCCAAACTTTTACGTTTGATGGCGAGAAGCGCTCTTTTTCATAACAATGAACCACCTTACTTACATAGCTATACTTATACATATATGAGGATATTTATGAGGATCTACTATGAATATCAGCCGGCTTATTAGTTTACTAGCTTCTGCCCGCGACTTCGTACGCGGATCCTGTTGCTTATGCCAGCGACAACGGGGTCTTCAAAATCGAAGATCTGAAACGTCTGATGTCGAATTCTAAGAGCTCGGGGACGGGAAAACAACGGGATGCGCGAGACGATTCGAGACGTTCCATATCTTTCATTTTTGTAAGTCAGAAGTCGATGCGTAGATACGCTTGGAACTCAAGCGTAATTCTCTACCCGTGAACGTCTCCGACTCGCGAGACAATGCGTGACGTTCACGATCAGTGGTCAGTCGCGCATCATATTCTTCACAGTTCTCTAGAGACCTGGATGTAGATGCGTAAATACGCTGAGAACGCAGGCGTGCTTCGTTATCCAAGAGGAAGAGAAGAGAAGAGAGGAAGAGGTTTCCACGGAGCGAGTTGCAGCCTGATGTTCTCGGACAGCATCAAGTCTCTCCTGACGTTCTTCGGTAGATTCTTGGGATCTTATGATCCTCAATCTTTTAGCTCCTTTGGAACATTGGGAAAGATTTGGCCTCTTTCTAGGCCTGGTTATAGTTTTACGGTGAAGATACCTGATCAATTGAAATCTAAGTGACTGCTCCCGTGCGTTACCGGGTAGGCTACCGTGTCACGAAGATAAGTGGAAAAAGTCTAAAACACTCAAATAACATAAGCCCGAAGGCATATTTATTCGATAAAATAAAAAAATAAATAGGAGTTTTTTCCAGTAGAGTCAAATTTTCAATGATATACCGTCGTCATCGAATATCAGTCCTAAACTGTTACTGCCTTCACCGCGTAGAGATACTCCCAGCTTATGTTATTTTATAATTATACAGTGAAATTAGTGATAGCTTTGATTTCCACATCAGATGTTTCTGATCTTCGATTTTTATAAGTCAACAGGAAATGCCCATCAGACCGAACAACTTTTGCTAAGACGTCATTCCTATATGTGTTATGGTGTAGCTGGGCTCTTTGAGTTCCACAACAGGTGTTCCAGATCTTTTCGATTTTTATAAGTCAACAGAGAGTGCTCATCAGATTGAACAATTTTTGCTAAGACTTCATTCCTATATGTGTTATGGTGTAGCTGGGCTCTTGGAGTTCCACAATAGGTGTTCCAGAACTTCGATTTTTATAAATCAACAGAGAGTGCTCATCAGATTGAACAATGTTTGCTAAGACGTCATTCCTATATGTGATATGGTGTAGCTGGGCTCTTGGAGTTCCACATCAGGTGTTCCAGATCTTCAAATTTATTCTCTCAGCAGAAAATGCTCATCACGTGGAACAATTTTTGTTATGGTACCATTTTTGTATCTCTTATAGTTTAGCTATTCTATTGCGGTTCTGCATCAGGTGTTCAAGTTTCCAAGATAAATTATAGCCTATATGTTGCCCAGACTTAATACCTATACAACAAAAAAAAAATCTTTCAAATCCGTCTAGTAGTTCCGAAGATTAGCGTGTACAAACAAACAGACAAACAGACAAACAGATAAACAGACAAACAGACAGAATTTTTTTTTTGGATTCGTGCTCTATTACTGTTTCTAAACCCCCCTCAATTTTTTTTTTTTAAATATATTCAATGTACAGACACAGTTTTTTTACTGTCTTATTATATGTATAGATATCCACTTGAGTTATTCACTTGGATACAAGTCATTGAATTTGTAAAAGGCGAATGGGCACAGGGCATCAGCATTTGACGGTTAACGCAGACCATCTTACTTTGGGATCTGAGTTTCCTTTGTTGGCAAGAATAAAGGAATTCGGTATGTTTATGTAGGTAAGCACTGTCCTATGGTTTAAACAAACCACACTTGTTGTAATGCAGACATTGAATATTTGAATATAAAGGGTGTAAATAGACCCTTAACGAAGCCGAAAGGCACTTGTTCGCCCCGCTATTGCGATCATTTTTTTGTTGAATACCATACCTGGGAACCTTCTAGTTACGGAGTTATTGGGGGTCAAAGTTCCAACTTTTTCACAAGTTTTTTTTTAAATATTTTTTTTTAATGTTATAACTTTACTTTAAATACCTCCATGACCCGTTTACTATTCAATGCATCCATAAGCACAATGTTTTGAATGTGTTTCATTGAGTTTTACCGTAAAAGGTTATTTTTCATCCCAAAAAAAAGTCGTTTCCCAGCAATAATTTCTGTGTAGGGTTACTTAGTTTGACGTACAGAATGCTTGGTTAACGGCTTCGTGAAGGGTCTGTTTACACCCTGTATATAATTGTGTAAATGAAATATTCTCATAAAAATATCAAAGGTGCAAAATATTATCCTTTTTTTATACAGAAACTCAATTATATTAACATTAGACCTTCACAAACCTAATAAAAACTCGAGGACTGTCATAATATTTCTTACGTTTGGAAGCTGATGATGCTCTCACGGGTTTCTGAATAATATTATCATAAAATGTGGTTACTCCTACAAGGAATTAAAGATTACGTTTGATATTACACTAATTACTCCAAACACAATACCTCATTTAACAGCCTGAAAAGCGGTTCCAGCTAAAGTATTTACACAAGAATTACCATAGGAATCACTTAAGACTTTAAAATGTTAAGTCTTAAGGTAAAAACACATTATGACCGTGTGTTGTGTCGCAGCCCGAATATATTTCCAACCATAATACAATGTAAACTTACACTGTCAATTACAGTACATCTTCTGTGATTGCCTTGTGTGAGCTCCCGATAATTCGACGCTGTTACAAGCGCCAAGATCGCGGGATAACTGGAGAATGCGGGTAGTTGGTAAATATTTTTTTATTTCTTAGGTGCAGACAAATCTGTCTACCCTCTTTATTTTTTCTGATGTTACACGTCACAGTAGTGTGTTTCTACCTTTAGTCTTGTTATTGTTTAACTATGTTGCAACGATTATTGCTAATTATGTCATGCATGATTGTAAAGATTTACGTTACACTGCTTACGTAATATACCTTGGACATGATAACAATAACATTGCAGACAGACAGAGAACTAGACTGTTGAGCAAATAGATGAAACTGGCAGAGTAATTTTGCAACCATTTCATATTTCATCTGCATGCGAGTTGTCGAGAATCGAGTTGAATGGCGTGCAATTGGGGAGGCCTTTATCGAGCAGTGGACTGCTGTGTGTTGATAACGATGATAATCATCTCATTTTATTTATGATTGTTAAAACGTGAGATTACAATTATACAAAGCTGCAAAGATTTTTGGCGATCATTGTCATTTTTTGATTATGTGACAAAAGAAAAAATACGTGTTCAATATTTTTTGATTATCTAACTGACGGACCAAATAGATTTTTTCAGGCAAATACCCTATTCCAAGATACTCCTCGATAAGTTGTCATCTCAGTAGCCAGCCCCTTTCAACCCATATCATCTTAAACAAGGTCCATCCACGTTTCCATCTATTCGTGGATCGCACCAAAAGATCCTTAGAGCTACACGGACAATTAAAGTTAGCAATCAACTTGCTAAATACTCTAGTTTCATGAACATTGAAGTTAATTTCAGGAAACTGTACACAGCTACAACGAACGACCCTGGCAAATAAAATAACTAGCTATAATCTCGCCAGCTCGGTTATGTGCAACATGGCAATCGATTTTCGCCGCTCCGCTCGCGAGAATTATAATTGAACTTGATTTAGTTTTTTAATTGACCGTATCGGGTGTATTCATCGTATATTATAGGTATTATTATTTAATATTATGTCTCCTTGTTGGTATTGTATTCGATGTTGGCACTTCGTATTTATTAGCGGTCCTTTAGAATGTTTGTAACCTCCACTTAAGTATCTTGGCCTACATTATTTGTTACTAAACTTTAAAGATTATTTGTAAAGGAAAATGTCGTCGAGCATCTTCTCAGCATGAATTTGGATGAATATAAGAGTAGGTAAGATGATAATATGGCGTTAGGGGCTGGTTACCGATATGACGAGTAATAGAGAAGTATGGAAGAAAACGTTTTGCGCCGACCCTAAATAAATTGGGATAAAGACAGGATAATGATGATGACTTTAAATGAAAGAGTATTCAATTACCTCGGACAAGTGCCCGCTGTAATTGAGCCATGCTGCAGAGTTGCGGCCTGGCCACGGGAACGGGCGACGCGAACGATGGTATGTCTGGCGGGGTGGCCATCCATGCGGCACACCGAGTATACACCGAGAGCGAAATATCTTTATCAAAGTCATCTCGATATTGCTTGGAAAGAAGTCGTTTCTTGGTTCAAGACATAATATTCGGAAGAGATTGTTGAGTACATGATGAATCGGGGTATTGATGGAGAATTCCACGAGAAGTACGACAAATACAGACTATAACCAGATTTTTTATCAATTATACCCGAACGAGTGTCGAAACCTTTTTATTCTTATGTATATAACCAGACTTCCAAATAGCTGGTCTAGCCAGTATTTCGGTAATAAAAGATTCGGTGTTCTTTTTTTTAGATTTGCCACACTGCCAAGTCAATAAAGACTGTACAATCGCTTCAAGCATGTTGCAAATACAGGGTGTAAACGGACCCTTCCCGAAGCCGCCAACCAAGCATCCGCACTCAGAATATTGTGCTGATGGATGGATTGAATAGTACGGGGGTCGTGAAGGTGTATAAAAAATCTTACTATGTTTTCAAAGTTTTAAAAAAAAAACTTGTGAAAAAGTTGGAACTTTGACCCCCAATATCTCCGTAACTAGAAGGTTCCCAGGTATAGTGTAGAACAAAAAAATATCGCAGTGATGGGGAGAACCAGTGCCTTTCCGCTTCGTTAAGGGTCTTTTTACACCTTGATAATGAACCAAGTTCCTAACTAAGTCAGTCGTAACCACATGAAATGTTAGAGACTTGTTTTATTTACATTTCCAGAAGGTTCTTCTTTGTATTCAAGCTCAGTAAAAACTGGACCGCATCCCGCAACTTGCCCTTCCCCGTCAGTTAATAAAGAAAGGGTTGTTTTCGTCAAACAAATGTTGTTTTGTTGTTTGTTTTCAGTTGGAGGCTTTGAAGCAGAGGGTTGTTTGTAACCTTGAGCTCGAGGGTTTAAATTAAAATGTTTTACAATGTGGAAATGAAGGGTTATTCTACAATGTGTGGTTGCACGATCCATACAAATATTGTACATGCGATTTCTTTCTATAACCCACTTCAACGAATCTAGATGGATTTCTAGGTAGGTCTACCTGTGTTCCAATATCCATTTATCCGTGTTACCTGGGTTAGGCCATAGGATAGTTTTTATCCCGGTAGTACGTTTCCGTGGTATGATTTATCGACCTCCATGTAGAATAAGCCGCGGACAAAAGCGACTATTTATATAGAATTTTATATGCATAATGCAGGCAATTTTAAAAATACGTAATAAATTATGTGGATCTACAGTTAAGGCATAAGCATACTAAGTAAAGCCATTATTTACTTTGTAAAGAGATTAAATTTCTAGGCACAAAGTAGATTCTTTGCGAACAATTTACAACTTAATCAAGTAGCCAAAATCGTAAAACATGCAGTGAAATGTATACGTTCCTATAAAAACGTCTGCCAGTCATGAAATAGCTGAGAGTGTGTAAAATCTATCTCATCATCACCTGCCTAGCCTTTTGACAATTATGTTGAGGTAGGCTTGCAGTCTAACCGGATGCAGCTGAATACCAGTATTTTTCATGGAGTGACTGCCTATCTGGCATCCAAAACCCAGTTAGTAGGTACTGGGTAATACGATATCCCTTGGTAAGACTGATTGTCAGACTTTCGGGCCACTGGCTACCTGTTACGAATGCTAAAGTGTGTGTGTGTAAAATTTATCTATATACTTATAAAACCGTTGGTCATGAGTGACTATCAACGCACACTCAAACCACTGGACGGATCGAGCTAAAATTTGCCATACAGACAGCTATTATGACGTAGTGCTATTTTGGAGTTTCTTGCCCATTCTTCTCCACGATATCTACTATTTACTATTTTCGAATGGGCAACTACAGTCCATTCACAGTTATTATTCCTGTGGCTGGACTGTAGGTAGCTTATTTTTGACTATGCAAAAGTGCCTGTCACAGGTCTATTTGAAATAAATGCTTCGAGTTTAAGTTTGAGTAGGCATCCGCTAAGAAAGGATTTTGGAAAATACAACCCCTAAGCGGGATAAATAGGTGTTGAAAGTTTATATGTACATATGAATAAGCGTCATGGGGCGAAGCTGGTGCGGGTCGACTATTATTGTTATGAAAATGATTGTATAGAGTGTGCACTGACAGGCAATGGACGGGAAGTATCGATCCAATTTGCAGCCATACCCGAAGAGGGCTGTGACCTGCAGGGGCACCGTTCACGTTGCATATAACTATAGTGACTAACTATCTAAAGGTGAGTGATCTATGCTAGTGGAGACCAACAATTTTAACCTTTCGCGTACCATGTTTTAAGTCTTGGGGACCACTGTTGGTACGCGGACCATAGGTTTGGAAACAATGATCTATGCAATAGTTACTTCGATTCAAAGACAGACACTCTTTTTTTTCGGATGGGAAATCATCAAATAACCTCCCCCCCCCCCCCCGTTCTGGGCGGAGTGGGAGGGAGTGTCAGACTTTTACTGACTAAAACCCATCCATGTTCCTTCTTTGCCCTTTGTGTTCCAGGGCCGCGATATCTCTTTCGAACAGTCCCGCAGACCCTCACGTAATCTTCTAGAAATCCACGGTTAGAAATCAACTGTACACGTGCCAAACGCTTAAAAAGTATTTCGTATACCTACAACAACTGGCAACAGGATTAGCTTTCAGCAGGATCGGGTCGCTTTTCCAATACATTCTTTAACGAGTTTTACATCATACTTATTTATCAGTTATCACTTCATCATCTGCCTAGCCTTTTCCCAACTATATTGTGGTCGGCTTCCAGTCTAACCGGATGCAGCTGAATACCAGTATTTTAAATGGAGCGACTGCCTATCTGACCTCCACAACCAAGTTACTACTGGGTAATACGACCCCTTGGTAAGACGGCTTGTTAGACTTTTTGGGCCACTGACTATCTAACGACTGTCAAAGATCTACAAATGACACCAGGGACCAACGGCGTAATGTGCTTTCCGAGGCACATAGGAAACTCGGTATGTAATGGGTGGTCACCCATCCACAGACCAACCTAGGCAAGCACGGCTTAACCTAAAGATCGACCCCAAGCGGCTGTTATTATTTAGCCACGAGCTCGTCTTTATCAGTGATCACTTATAGAATGTAATTTTGTATAGGCTCTTATTCTTCTTCTTATTGATCTTATTAGCACCATAAAGAAAGGATTAGCTGGAAGCTTGAGTTATACAAAGAGTAATTACTAAGATGACTATGTTAATAGAGATGTATGAGAATGGAAGAAGACGACAGGCCTACTGAACAGACCGACTGTAAATAAATTATATGTAGAGCAGGAAGATGATGAAAGAATGTATATTTAGCAAAGAATGACATTGCAGGAAAAGGGGAGCCTTTCCCTTGCATTGCTAGAGAATGCAAGAGAAAGAGGAAGCAAGATAAAAAGGATGCAAGAGAAAGAGGATGATGACAAAAATAATTAGCAGAGAATATAATATATGACATCACAATAGGGAAAGAGAGATGGAGGTTTGCAGATAGATCAAAAGATATGAAGAAATTTACATAGACATGTAATTCACATGGATAATGCCTATGATAAAACGTGACGTGTGAAGATTATGTGCACAGATTGCACACAAATAGTAATATAACAATTACTAATGACGCACCTAGGATTATGGATGCATAACACTGTATTGTTAGGGTACACTTATCCGAAAGGTGATGAAAGGTCTCACGACTGGTAACAATTAGCTTAGTAACGGAATTAAGGAAAAAGCTATGGTACTTTAAATATAATAGACGAGTTCGTGGCTAAATAATAACAGCCGGTCGGATCGATCTTTAAGTTAAGCCGTGCTTGCCTATGTTGGTCTGTGGATGAGTGACTGCCCATTAAACACCGAGTTTCCTCCGGGCCTCGGCTAGCACGTTAAGCCGTTGTTCCCGGGTGTCATTTGTAGATCTTTGACAGTCGTTAGGTAGTCACTGGCCCAAAAAGTCTGACAACCAGTCTTACCAAGTATCGTATTACCCAGTACTAACTTGGTTGTGGAGGTCAGATAGGCAGTCGCTCACTGTAAAATACTGGTATTCAGCTGTATCCGGTTAGACTGGAAGCCGACCCCAATACAGTTGGGAAAAGGCTAAGCAGATGATGATATATGGAACTTTAAAATGTTTTTCGTCAGCACCCAACACATTGTCTAACGTTATAGCTAAGGTAATTGCATAACACAGTTTCCATCACAATCCGAAGTATTTCAAAAGAAAATTCATTACTAATGGGTAATGAATTTGCTGCATAATATTTTGTGTTGTAAAATTGGTCGGCTCGAATAACTACACATGTTGTTGAACTGTCAAAACGAATGGCATCACCAATATACCTAACTTTGTTGAATTTGAGTAGCAAGTCTTCGTAGCGAATTTTGACTATCTAAAGAAATTGTATTCAAATGTGATAGTCAGGTTTATAATATAACATATAGACAGATACAATTTCTTTAACCATCACCATCATTCTCCTGCCCTTATCCCAATTTATTTAGGGTCGGCGCAGCATGTCTTTTTCTTCCATACTTCTCTATTACTCTTCATCTCATCAGACACCTCCTTTCTAGCCATATCATCCTTCACACAGTCCATCCATCGTTTCTTTGGACTTCCTCTACTCTTACAACCAAACTTTTTTTTTTTTTTTTAATAGCCTTGAATGTCCCACTGCTGGGCAAAGGCCTCCCCCATATCCTTCCAGGTACTCTTCTCCTGCGCCACCTCGAACCAGCCTTCGTGATGCGCGTCTAGGTCATCTCGCCACCTCTTTCTAGGCCGGCCATAGCGGCGTCGTCCATCGTCAGGCAAACTTACAATTTGTAAAACAATTTAGCAAAAAGCGCATTAACCTAACGCTGCAAAATGACACAACCAAACTGATCTCTGGCCTCCCTAAAAATAGAATAAAAAAACACATAATCAGTCCACGGCACATACTCTTATGTATGATACGGTGTATTAATAGCTTAGCACTAAATAAAGATGTTTTGCTACAAGGTCACCAGTCGCTACAGCAGCACTGTAAGCCAAGTTCAGCCAATTATGTTCACGAATGTGCTGAAGATTTTGAAGAAATATTATCACAAAACATTATTCCTGTTAAGCAGAGGTGTGCTTTAGTAGCTACACCCACAGTAAAATCCCATGAACGCGTATTGCCAATAACTGATGGGCACAAATCCAAACTCCGGGCAACTGCAACCGAGAAATTCCAATGTCATGGAAAAACCCGATAACATTTTGCTGTATCTGGGAATCGAAACAAGGACCTCATCCTCAGTTTAAAAAAATGAAAAATGATTTATTGTTTTTGCCAAGTTTTTCTTACAAACTAGTGATTGTAGTTTCCTTTTAGGCGTCTAAAGCCTGTGTTAGGAGACTTCACTCTTCCATAACTTGTTTAACATTAACAAACTTGTTTTTTTTTACAATTATTACAGAGAATAAAAATTAAATTATAAAAAAAAGAAAATACAAAAAATTAAAACATAAAAAGAAATAAAAAAGTGAATATGCTTGTCACTAAGCCGGTGTATGGGGAATGGTTTAGTGTGTGAGTAAGTGTATGTTGTATGATTGTATAGTTGTAGCGCTTGCGACTAGAAGACCAAAGACGAGATAGTCTAAAAGAAATATAACTACTGACAGAGTCATGTACAAAATGTTAGAAGGCCATACTCTACACAAGGCGTATAATACTTGATCTTATACTATATTTGATCTTGAGCAAGGTGAATACTCCGCGAAATTGGATTTGACGGGAGTGGTTTCTAACCAAAGGAAAGCAAGATTACATCTAACAAGATTTCAGGGAAAAGCCGCGCTACATTAATCTGTATATAAAGTGCTGACCGTAGAGCTCGAGAAAGATCAACAGGACAATCTTTTATAACTTTACTTTTTTCACATTTGACCCTAGGGTCTTGTGAAAGTGACAGCAGTAATCATGACGCGACGATGGCAAATTCAATGTGTGGGACTGACATAAAGCTATATTATTTATAGCTATATATTATAATAATATGCTTTATATTATAATATGCTATATATTTATAGCATAAAGCTGAAAAAAGCCTTATAATAATCCTTTTGAAAAGTTCGTAGCAACGCTTCGAACTCCACTGTCATAGTCTAGCTAGACCCTCCACTACATAATTACCGCCATTTCTATTCCAGGCTTGTGTCCCCGAAGTAAAAAGCCAGCGACTCAAAAGACCAGCCCACAATAAGCCACTTGTGCTACAAACAAACAATTCTATCATCAACCACCTCACGACAAGTCGACCCATCCATTCTGCACAAAGTATTCGCTTGTAATGAAACAAATAGCAAGACTCGATTGTCTTCTCATCTGGTGAGAATAAACATTGAAATGGATGACATTCTTGGCAAGCCAACTGCCACGTTAGTCAAATAAACCTGGTTCCCTAGGTATGAGGAGGTCTGTTTGCTAGAAAGTACAACTATGTTTAGTTGACCACTGAAAACCAGTGCTGAGCTGTGGGCTCCACATAGCACAGCATCATGTTGAGTGGTAACCTGCTTGTCGCAGTCACGACGTGCAAGATGTTAACGTATTTTTTTCTTTTTTTTTGTCCCGTCCTGTTGAATTTATAAATATTTGTAATGCGTTGCATGTTTATTGTATTTTTTTTGTCATTTTGTATCCTGCAAGGTCTTAGGAGAGAATGTTGCCCAGCTGTGGGACAGAAGAGGCTATTAAGGAATAGGAAAATAAATTGATTGTTATGTCTAGTCAAGTCTAACAAGCGACGTTTACCTTAGTAAGCTAAGTAATAAGATTTTAAGACCAACCGTTTCTTCTAGCTTAACCGGCCCAAGATAGACCATATAAGGAAGCCGCAGACAAAGATCTAGTGACACCAATCCGAGACACATTGACCGGATTTTTTTGAAACAATACACCTATCAATTTTGATGCTCGTACTATAATCAAAGCAATGGTTCAATTAATGACTGATGCCGTTTGAAGGTCACCGTCTTCACTTTCATCGTGAGAATGTAACGGTAAAATAAGAATGGAAATAAAATAGGCTTGACCATTTGCAGGTAGAATGCGTTCAACTGTTTTTGATACATCATTCCTGACAGTAAGGAAGCATATATTGAAAAACAAAATAAAACACAAATTTTGATTGCAGTCATATCCATAAATACTAAGCAAACACTGAGAAGGATAATCCTAGACGATAAACTTCATCATTAAACAAACCTAACGGCATGGCCAGACAGAAAATAAACAAACTAAAACATCTGTCCGGAAGTAACACAAATTGTCGCCTTGAAAAGGAAATTGCTAGATATCCGACTAAACAGCTAAATGCTGCAGGGTTAATGCTGCAGTTATCTTTCATGGTGTTTAGTAAAAACAAAGGCAGATTCCGTCTTGGGGAGGTTAAGTTAAAAATGTTGAAGTGCAGTTCGTTCAATAGCTTATCATTGTACGGTTAAGGTTATGAGCCAGTTGTGTCCCACTACCGTCGAAAGCCTCCCATCCGTCTTTCCATTTCTCCTTCTGTAACTATTTGGGCTATAGGGTCCAATTCGTCACGCTATTTGCTTCTGGACCTACCGCATCGCCGGCTTCTGTTGTGTGGAACCCTATCTGTAGTCACTTTCACCCAATTCTGATGCGACATGCGACAGTGCCATTTTAATTTCGTCAGCCTACGTCTGCGATTTGTATCTTGGAACGAAGAATTGAAACCCAGTGTTATTCAGTATTTTTAAGGCAGAAACTAAACTAATTCAAATTCACTATAGATAAGCGATGGTGTGGGCGCTGACCTCGACACAAGCCGTTACGGTGTTATGTTACAAAACTGCGCGAGCGCACCTTGCACAACCGTCGTAGGCTTCAGACTAGATGTAGTGCATCGGTTAGAGGTGAAACGCTACGTTCATTTAAGGCTGTGAGTTTATCTCTTAGGGTAATTATAATTATATAGAGATTTAGGCACACTTCCACCCCCTGCCGGGGCTGCGGGACTGTTCGAAAGAGATACCGCGGCCCTGGAACACAAAGGGCAAAGAAGGAACATGGATGGGTTTTAGTCAGTAAAAGTCTGACACTCCCTCCCACTCCACCCAGAGCGGGAGGAGTTATTTGATGATTAACCATCACTAAAAAAAAAGGCATACTTCCACCTCCATTCACAATCAATTTAACGCTAGAATTACCGGTCTTCAGAACATCATCATTCTGTCGACGATGTCACGATTGCTTAAATTCGCTTAGCACTAATTACATTTAGTGATTCAAGTTGTTCTCATCATCCATCATTAACCACACGCACAATAATCCCAACAACGAAATCACCAATTGAAAATCGTTCCCCCACAAAAGATCAGCTCGTCGTATCCCAAGGTCCAATCTAATCAAAAATGCTCGGCTAAACTCGCTTCCATGGAACCGGACGCGACAATGAGGCAACAATGGCGGCAGACAAAAGCTGAGTCAGCGATGTGAACTGCCAATAACCGTTCCGATAGACACTTGAACTTTACGAGGTCGGCCCTCACCTGTGGGGCCTGTGTCTGGGGTATGGGCAAAGTATAAAGACAAGAAAGTATAGATACAATACTCTAGAAAAGCAAAGGGCAGATTCGCAAGGAGATTGCGCAAAAAGTCGCGCCTGTCGGCCCGAGCCGTAATTCTAAAACGCGATCATCTTCTTTCTGTCCGTGTCCCATATTACTTGTGGTGGACCCAACACTGTTTTTGTCTTGCAGACTCCTCTGTCAACCATCACGCTATCATTTAATCCTTTTTCTTTCATACCATTCCACACATAATCCAACCACATTTCTTTATATTTTTTGCGCAATTGCTTTTGTGAAAGACATCACCCTTTTTCATTTTCTCTTCATATAGTTCTACTGTATCATTCAATAGACCCCTCTCGATTCGGCCACCTATTTCCTTGTCCACATGTCACCACCAATCAACAACCACTCAGCCGCATCATCGCACGTGTATTACCACTTGACCTTGACCCCGCCAATTGTGCACAAGGCAAACTCGGTCATTCGCCGCACTATTACCATACTACACATACGGGTTAAGGCCCGATTACCACCAGAGCCGAGACGAGCGGACTGGAGGACTTGCAAAATTCGACCAATCACAAGAGAAACGAGAGACTCGATGTGGATTTCAACCAATCTAATTAGTCGATTCCCGCATATCTCCGCTTTCGTGGAAACCGGGCCATACGGGTTAAACCCTGCGTCGGATCTGTGCGATGTTAAGGATGATTTCCACCAAACGGTTCGCATCGCATCGGATCCGAACGGATTTTACAATCTTTAAACGATATTAAATCGTATACACATTACTGTATACACGATTTAATATCGTTTCTCGTTTAAAGTCTATATTACCAAGCAGCGCACAGCAGCTTGACCGAGGGAGTCTTCCGTGACACGCTATCGTAGGCGAAAATATGCTGTGACGCGCGATCGGCTTCGTTCGCCAGTAGTATCCGATCGGATCCTTCTGGCTGGAACACGTTCGGAATGAAACTATTTGACTAGGCTCAGAAACAGTTACGTTCGCGATCGACTGTCGCCGCATCCGTTCGTATCCTTTCCGATCCGATGCGATGCGAGCCGTTTGGTGGAAATCATCCTTTATTGTTTTCGTAATGTTATCAGTAGGCAAATAACGAGATCTTATCCCATCTTATCGGTATGAACTTCATGAGTGTAGCTCTTAGCGTGATAAAAAGATTACCGACTATCTGATAAGTTTCAAGCAAAAACACTGTCGCTCTAAAGAGGTTAAAACTATTGAGTTCTACGAACGATGAGTACGAAACATGAAGTACACAATATCGTGTCCTGTCTGTGCATGACACAAATTGATAGAAAGGACGCTACTGAACTCTGAAGGTGCTAAACTCTTCGCCAAATTCTGGCCAGATTCAGATTCAATATAGATTGTCATCGACACGCTAAGAGGAATGACACTCATCATCATGTTCCTGTTAATTGAAGTCGGCGCAACATGATTTTTCTTCAAATATTGTCAACCGTCACGATACAACTTAATTCTTTTTCTTTTGTAACACACAACCCATCCATCTTTTCTTTGGTCATCAACATTCATATTCTCTTTTGGTCACATACATACAAGACATACATACGTTATTGTATTTTTTTTGTCATTTTGTATGATGCACGTCATGTCCCTGCGACAAATACATATTTTTTCTTTCTTTCTTTTACTAAGACAGATGACGAAAAAATTTAAATACAATATAGAAAACCTGCATAGTATGCATACAATACAATACAATACAAGGCACTAAACGTTTAAAGCCGAGACATGCGCAGACGACCTTGACCCAGCCATGTTACACAACGTGACCCGGTCATCGCAGCGCGGACCCAAAACCTACATAACAGACCAACCAGCCAATTGGGTAAGAGCAAGCTTATTTAACCTGTTCTTATCAGATAGTGATGTGTTGACTAAGTCGGCGATTAGCGTGAAAGTGGAGCTACCAACTGAAAACAAGTTGTTTGGTGAAAGACTTAACATCACTCCTGTAATCCCCGAAGGGTTAGGCAAAGGTGCACCTAATAGTACACCAGTCTCATGTAATAGGGGCGAGCCTATTGCCATTACCGGGCACAAATCCAGGCTCCATAGCTGCTACTAAAAGGTTCCTGATGGAAAAACCTAATAACACTTTGCCCGACCAGGGAGTCGAATCCAGGACCTCATGCTCAACAGTCGCGCTTGCGACCACTAGACCTAACATGTTTCTGTTTAACTGACACGGGACCTAAAATCTTTAGTTTTTTTCTTGAGCGAGAAAATAAAATATGTAGTCAGTAGCGCTTCTTCGTCGGCTGTGGAAAGGTGCCTTAAGACACAAATTGCGATAAATGCAATGTCTGCAGGTCGTCTGCGCGTACGCGCACTTTGTTTAGTTATGTTTACTAATCTACATAATGTATACATAATGGTGTAGTCTGTTGTAATGCCATGTTTTTGCGGTACTTAAGAGGCCACTTGTAAGTTCAAAAGGTGTAATGAAACTGTTGCTAGTCGATGTTCATGCAAATATGAACATACTTTTAATTAAAAAAAAAAAAAAAATTGAAAACTATAGAACACAATGCATGTTTGTACATCCAAGGAATTCTATTTTTGAATACATTAACCCTTTAAGGAGCAAAAAGTTATTGAGATGGTTAAATAAGAAAAAAACTAGATTAAATCAATTTTTTTTAATACTAGAAACAAAATTCAAAACAAAAATATTTTTTCAGGAACAATATACTGAGTTTTCAGGTTGAAGCTTTTTAGATACAAAAACACAAATAAACAAAATAGGTTATTGTGAACGTCGTATCTAAAAATGCACAAAATGACCTTAAATGGCTTATTAAATATTATATAGATAAACAACAATTAGCTCTAAACAATAAAAAATTAAATTAAATAAGAACTTCTGTGAGATCAAAATAAAATTATTGAGCCGTGATAGATTATTTGGTATGGAATTCACGGAAACAGTTACGTTTTTCTGTGAGACATAGCCTTGTGTCACATTTCAGACAACTAATTACTGTCTGACCCGTTGTGCAGCTCCTGCACCGACCCTTCTTTACAACAGTAGGGATATGGTGTAAGCCATCAGTGCGGATATCCTTTTCGGGCCTTGGCACAATGGGCTGTTTAATTTTCACCGAATTAGTTGCCATTCTACACACCATTTTACCTTTTTGTATAAGCGTGTACGAAACGCTTAATTTATAATCTTTAAGAGATAACACTTTATTTTCATTTAACATTTTGCAATGTCTTCTATATAGTAACCAGGAATTGTTGACGCAAATGTCCACCAAGTGGTAGTATATCCTTTTATACCACTTCCTACTTTTACTGCCTGTTCGATACAGAGACACAAACATTCCCGCCAAGTCCACACCACCCATGTGCTGGTTATATTCTGATATAACCGTTGGACATTTGACATCTACTTTACGCTTAGAGGCCTTGCAATATCTTTTTACAAAAGTTTCCTTGTTATCTGCTGCATATGAACTAGCTAACGTAACACATTTATTATCTGCCCATTTAGTCACAGCAATCTTCTTATTGTTATCGACCATAACCTTGTAGTTTCCTCTTCCTTTCTTTAGCAAATCTTTGTCCGATATCATATTGCATCCTCTCAAACGATCTTTACGGATAACCCCCAACGACAGGATGCCAAACTCACTTCTCAGATAGGATATAAGTTCAAGAGAGGAGAACCAGTTGTCAAAAAACAAGGTCGTCAGAGCTGGATTTTCAATAGTTTTCGACACGCGCAGTACACATTTTTCTGTCAGTCCGAAATATTTATTTTCAGTGTCCGTAAAACTCACGTCATCGAAAGTTGTTTCACCAGCATAAGGGAAAAAGTCATAAACTATGCCAGATACTCCAGCTCTGACTAAAAACTTAAACCCCCAAGGATGAGGCTTATTTTTAATATACTGTCTTCTTGATCCAGCTCTTGTCCCTTTGTAAGGAATCATCATCTCATCAACAGAAAAACTTTTTTCGGGCTCTATTCGTAAACAATTTTTTCTTACGTGTTCCATGATAGGTCTCACTTTGCAATATCTATCATTGGGGTTTACATTGCTGTTATCGGAAAAATGCATGTATTTACGTAACAGCTGATACCTTTTCAGTGGCATTACCGAAGCTATTTTGTCATATCTTAATTGATGTGACCAATAATCTTTGTAAGAAGGCATACCGACAATACTCATTAGCATATCAATACCTAAAAAGTTTTCATATTCTTCTTTTGTCATATCAACTGATCTTCCTGTGCTTTGAGTAGAGTAAAGGTTTGATTGATAACAAATAAATTCCATCAATTCATCGTCAAACAATCTTTTGAAGTATTGATATGGAGTATCAATACCAGTGACTTGTTCCTGAAACAAACTGTCAACACTTGTTTCCCTGTCCACGTGCCACATAAACTTAGTAGATCTAAAATTAAACTCCATGTGTTCTTTTTTCCGTTTTCTTGTACGCTGAACTTCAACACCAGAAGTCTGGGGTTGAATTAGGTCTTCTTGTTGTGTGCTTGATAATGTCTCTGTTCTGTTGTTTTGGTTTTGAATTCCTGATCTGCGGGAGCGTAGGAGTCTGGGTGCAATTGGTACCAGAGGACTACAAGTATTGGAATAAATTGTATTTGGTGTTCTTGGCGACTGTACCGTTTGTGTTGTGTCGGGTGAAGGGTTTACTGACACAAGAGAAGGTGAAGAAGGGATCGTAACAGACACGGCTGGTGCATCGGGTAACCTTGATCGTAACACACACGGCTGGTGCATCGGGTATTCTTGTGGAGGCGGTATTTGTGATGGCAAAGAGTCATCTTCGCTATCAGATTTTTCATCAAAAATATCCATCATCTCGTTTGGGATATCGGGAGCTTCTGACGACAAGTCTAAATCTAAGTCAGAATCCTCAGAACCTGAGTCGGCTGGCGGCACCAGGGCCAAGATTCTTGATACCCTCGAACTTCGCTTCATTTTCTGTAACAAACGTTAAGTATCGTTGTATCTTTTTGGACACAAACAAATAAATTGCCAATCACTGGGAAAGACGCCCAGTATCTATTTAGATACATGAGTAATAAAATCGATTTATAGAGGTAAGTCGCAAAGTATCTATTTAGATACAAATACTTTATTCCTTCACTATACGTAAAATAGCATAATTTTGTAATGAAATAACACTTACTTGGTATAACTGGATGCTTTTCAAATAATATGACACCAAAATATTTACAGTTTATCCACTTTTACTACTACTTTTAACAAATTTTTAATAAACGTCCACCATTACTCAGATTCGGCGCGAACCATCTAAGTTCTTGCTGTGATTGGAGAGAAAGAGATAGTACGCGTGGCGTGACGTATTGCGTTCTCGTTTTGTTGTAGGTTGATAACTCGAACGGCAAGAGGAGTACGGTCGCGCGACTTTTGAATTTTGTGTAATGAGCGTCTAAATGTTTTGTGCATATTTAGATACGAAAATACTTAAAGGGTTAACATGCCATTTCATCCGATTGTCAAAGATCCACATTCACAGTTATGATTTTCTGGACAATTTAAGTTATCACGAATTGCTTATCAATCAAGTGCCCTAACTTTACATAATATCACGGCTATAGAATAGCAATAATTACCAATCACTCCGGAATTAACGATTCCAGAACTGTGAGACGCAATCATCATGAAAATTTCAAAACAATCTAGAAACACTTGAAGATTGCAATCATGCGCAATTTTGCGGACTGTTTACTCCCAAAACTGAAAACATTGACTGATGCGGTGCTAAAATGTGGTGTAAAATTGTAGTACCTGATTGTATTTTTTGGAACGAGGCAGTAAGGACAGGTTCCTTAATGTGGAAGCCAGGGTAACCCGCGAAATTTAAATTTTCTTACGTTTTTTGCAATTTACAGGTCAGTTTCAACCCAGTAAGGGTTGAGGTGGTAGTTACTAGATTTTTTTTTTACTAAATAGGCTTGCGCTTGACCGCAACTCGCCCGATGTGAAGCGATGATGCGGCCAGGGGTGGAGCGCGTTTGCCGTATTTAGTAGCCTGTCCTTTTAACTTTTTGAGAAATTGCTATCTGTATTCGTAGTCTTATCGAGGAGTATCATATCATTTACTGGTACTGGGCAATACGCCTTGGTAAGACTGGTTCTCAGACTTTTTGAGCCACTGACTACCTAACGACTGTCAAAGATCTACAAATGACACCCGGGACCAACGGCTTAACGTGCTTTCCGAGGCACGGAGGAAACTCGGTATGTAATGGGTGGTCACCCATCCACACCGTCCTAGGCAAGCACGGCATAACCTAAAGATCGGCCCGAGCAGCTTTTATTATTTAGCCACGAGCTCCTGTATAAACTCCTAGCTTATAATATTGAACCTAACAGAGGTCTACGTAATATCACAATAATTATTGTACTAATAAGGAAAATTATTATAAATATGAAACAATTTGTAGCGTTATCTACGATTTATAATGTGTCATTGTTTGTGTTCTTTTGCAATGAGAGGTGACATTTTTATAGTTATTTATACAGCAGATACAATAGTACATACGGGGTGTAAACAGACCCTTCACCAAGCCGTCAACCAAGCATTCTGTACATCAAACTAAGTAACTTTACGCAAAAATTTTTGCTGGGAATCGAAATTTTTTTTTGGGGTCAAAAATCACATTTTACGGTAAAACTCAATATAATGCGCTCAAAACTTATTGCTGATGGATGCTTTGAATAGTAAACGAACCATGGAGGTAATTGGAGTAAAGTTAGAACCTTAAAAAGTAGTATTTAAAAAAAAACTTGTGAAAAAATTGGAACTTTGACCCCCAATATCTCCGTAACTAGAAGGTTCCCAGGTATGGTCCAGAACAAAAAAATGATCACAATGACGAGGAGAACAAGTGCCTTTCGGCTTCGTTAAGGGTCTTTTTACACCCTTTATATTAGTTAATGCGCAAAAATAAATACGTCATAAGTAAAGTGAGTGTCCTACGTTATGATGATAAAGTTAAATTCTTTGTTATTGAAAAATAAACAAGAATTACAACACAAGATTGTTGTAGTGGACGAAGCAAAGGAGAATGTAGAGAGAGAGACAGACAGAGACAGAGAGAGAGAGAGAGAGAGACAGATGGAGAGTTGGCGTTCATGGGGTAAACGCGTCAATTTATTGTTGCCTTATTGTACTGATATACATTATGTAGGTCTACAGAAGCACAAACTCTCACCTATTAAAAGCCTTAACAGAAGAATACATACACACATTTCACACAGGGATCCAGCAGAATATCAGCGTCAGGTGCATGCTGAGCTGGACTCCCATTTGGTGCAACCTTACTCACACCGCACCTTGTATACTGGTTATTTATTTATTTTATTTGAAGTATGTCATGGTGTTACTACACTTCTTTCGTAAATATGTTTTACTTTTTATATGTTGGCACCTTGCTTTTAGCACAATGTTTAGAGTGCGTTACATTGAGTCCTCCCATAAAACGTGATTTTTCACCCCAAACAAAAAAGTCGTTTCCCAGCAATAATTTTTGCGTAAAGTTACTTTTTTATGTACATAATGCTTGGTTGACGGCTTCGTGAAGAGTCCGTTTACACCCTGTATATAGCACATGAGAACCTGGTTGGTGAAATTTTTCTCGATTGCAAAAACGGCTTGAATGATTCAGCTGTTGCTATACACATTATATTATCTCATCGTTTGAACAGGTGATGGATGACCTTGCTATTTATGTAACACGCAATAAAAAATGCATGTCATGTATAACATTAGATAATTTGTATAATTTTTAAATTATAACATTCAAAGCAGCAGGTGATATGACACCAAATGTAATAAGAGGAGAGAATATATTGAAGATGTGATGCGTAGACCAGAAAGAGGGCGAATACTGTTATAAGACTGATAGAGGCTAATGTAAGAGGAAAATATGCTGCAAAAACCGCAAATAAATTTACATTACGACTTCGGAAGTCAAACATAAACACCGAATAAGATGACCACAGGGTTCCACGCAAAGAGGAACCTGGCAGGCTGCCAAGATACGCAAACGACGGAAAAGAATTGTCAAGTAGCGAATTCACTCATGAGTGCATCATTATTCCAATCCCAACGTTAAGAGCAGCACTCTTCCTCTTACAATAAGTAGACTGCAATAAGAGTTTAAGATGCAGATGTCCAGGTTGGTAACTGTACCAGCCTGAACAGCGGCATCTTAAATTCTCAACTCTCTCTCTCATCTTGCAAGTACTCATAACACCACTTAGCAATACTGATTGCTAAGTGGTGTTATGAGTACTTGCAAGATTTTATTGTTGCTTTAATAGGCATTAACTTTATTATAGCTATTTAATCACCAACACGGCAATCTTTTCCAATTAATCAAATTCAAGTCGTTTCTTCAAATTAGGCTGATATAATCAGCTCTTTTTGAATCGGCTTAGCTGGGAAAACGAAATCGCGGAACAAAGTCCCCAGCAAGATCTTTCTTATTATTCATTCATTTTTTCTATTGATCACTCATCGGATTTGACGCAGAATGTGCACTTCGCAAAATGTGCACTTGACGCAAAATGTGCACTTCTCAAAATAGCACATCTCAAAATGAGCACTTATCAAGATGAGCACTTCCCAAAATAAGCACTACTCAAAGTGAGCATGTATTGAGAGTATCAAATAGTTGATAGTTTGTTTCAAAATGTTAGGCAAAACCTGCTTGCTCATTTTGAGAAGTGCTATTTTGCGAAGGGGACATTTTGCGAAGTGCACAATCTGCCTCAAACCCAACTCATCCTAGCCAATATAATTTACTTACCCATTTGCAACCATGCAAAAACGTTACCCAACACCTTACATTAAATCAATACCATCTACTTCCTCATCTGTCAAATGTTTATCATTCATACCAGCGTCGCGCCAAATGTTTTATTTACTAGTGCTGCACCTACGTCGGATTACAATCAATATTGCTCGCTTCCCTGTGCCGATTATGGGTGGTGCGAGCTGAATTGTAATTGGGATTTAGTGGTGTCACCGTAGTCATGTTGGTTTTGGAAATATACAATACAAAGTAATATAAAAAATTCCAAAAGTATCACAGGGACCAAATTCAGACACATCAGATAATATATATAGCTTATGGGTTTATGGGCTTTATAAATAGATAGATAGAAAAAAAAGGTAACAGTGTATTCAACCTTTGTGCAAGAAGGCGAAGTTGAATTGAGCACACATCAGCACAAATGTTCGCAAACACACTTTTTTGTAAACCCAAACAAACAGATTTACCAATCGAAAACGTAACCAACATCAGACAAATACTATTGCTTACTTGCACGAGCCCCTTCTTGCAATTACACAGTTTGACATCAATCGACAAACTGTAAGGCCACCTCCACACGGCAGGCACACCCATCAAGTCGCTACCATATACCGCTCCACCCATAAACGTACAACCACACATGCGCAACAACATCCGCGATCTTTTAAACCGAGACCTAAAAACCCAGCAAGACAACCGACCAGTCGGACTTCTAATAAATCCACATAGCACATATTTTCCCAGAAGCCGAAGCCAGATAATTAACAAACATAATTATGACCAACGATCTCCGTAAACGCGTACGGCGCGTACAAAAAGGTGCGCTCGCGCAAGTGTGCAAGCAGGCCACCCGGTTACCGAGTTGGCTGAGCCTAGAATGTCTAGCGCATATTGCCTAGATACGGCCCAGTCTAGACTTGTGTGAAACGCATGACACACATTAACGCAAGTTAATAGCAGTTGTGTGTAAGTGTACCGTGGACACACACCGTGGAGTGGTCCTCGTGAGTGCGTACAATAGAACGACACAGTATTTAGGCCCGGCAGTCCACGAATGCTGAGAAAGTGTGAAAGTTATGATAAAAATCAGTCCTTGAGAGGACCTACAGTGTCCTACAGTCTACTTGTTGCGGTGCTAATGTTTATTAATAACGTTGATTAACATTTATGGTAATCCCTTGGTCCCGTTGGCTCAGCTAGCTGCATGTCGGTAATACGGTCAACGCACTTATTGGTCGATGAAGTGTTTTGATTGAGATGGTAATTGAATTGGTTAATGGATACAAAGACCAAGACATTATGCAACAGGTAGACGGTTTCGAGTTCCACTCATTACAGGGCCAAAGATTCTAGACAAGACAAAAAGAGTGAAGAACACAGCGTAGTTTTAATCAGCAACACAACTAATCTCGACAAACTCATTTTCAATAACTATCTGACAGTGACAATTCAATTGCTCACTTATTCACAAACGAAAACAAAAAAGGACTAATTCTATAAAACAAACGCGATATATAAATTAGCAAAGCGAATTTCGCACAAAAACACCAGGAAACGAGGTACAGAGTTAAATGTAGAGCAAAAAATAGGTGGTAACGATCGTAGGACCGATTTGGAATAAGGCGAACTACACGGAAGTGGCTTACATTAATTGAAGTGGCTTAGACACATTAGCGTACGTGTGCCTAGTCTACTTATAGGACCAGCGATACGTATCGTTAAGTCTAATGCACACTGAGTAATGGTAATATTACCGTGAAAATATCCCAAATTGCCATCATCAGCACATGGAAGACAGATCTAGAACTCCCTTTGTGCAACGCCTGTTAGGGCACATCCGCCGTTAGCCCTGCTGATTGTCATGGCAATTACATCATAGCGTGGTTATATGAGTTTGGGTCCTTCTAGACCAAAACTTGAAAAATGAAGGATACCAGACTAGTCTAGCTAAGGAAAGGTCCATATTTTGTAAGACTGCCACAATTATAGTCTTATTCGACATCTGTGTGTGACGAGGGCGTGTGTGTATAAACTACGGGTGTATAACGTGTAGAATGTTTCAGTGTACGCCACACGTTCATAGTTTATGCTTGACTGGGCTTGACATTAATGATGAAGGCGTAAAATATGTTATGCAGACGTCTCAGTACTATCAGCGTGAAGCTACTGCTAGACTAAGAAGGTGCTGAGCAGACGGAGCATTTTTGATCTTCGAAATTGAATCCTTTAGTTGTTTTCCCAACCCGCAACTAACTTTTTGTGAAGTTTTTCATATAACTTCAAGAAAGTCCGTAGCATAGACGTTGCTGCAATTGGCAACTGTTTACGGGTCACCTTATATAAAGTTGATAATTGCAACAAATAAAGTTGCTTCGTATGCGCAGCGCTTAAAGGGCATGAAAAAGTAACGGCCAACAGTTTTCTATCGACTATGTATGGATTAACAACCTGTTTGGTGCCCGTTTAATACATTGTAAAGTAACGAAGTTTTTGTATACATTCTCTGATTAGCATAATAGTACTGATATGGGTATCGCAAGAAATAATGAACATCAGAATAAACATGCAAGAATTGGCAGAGTATACTTTGACAGTTCAGGGAAGCTCAATCTTATTTATCTGCCAAACCACAGGTTGGAAAACCCTGAGAGCATAGACAAAAAAAGAGATATTCTATCAACGATAACGCAGATCGAGAAGTTAAAAATATTTTCAACTCACGTCAGAAGCTACTGAAAACTTAATGTCAATCCTATTCTTCTTTTTCGAGTGGTTAGTGCCTAACCTGTTTTCAGAGTTTTTATGCCGCCCATAGGCCTCTGACTTGGCTTTACATGCCATCGAGAAATATCTCTCAGGCATGCTGGATCGATTTCCTCACGACGATGTTTTCCTTCACCGATGCAAGTGATAATTATACAATACGCACATGAATTCGAAAAATCAAAAGTGCGTGTCTTGTTTGAACTCGAGACCTACGACTTGACAGTCCGACGGCCACACCCCTAGGCTATCACTGCTTAAATCCTATTGAAACTTGAAAGTCGTTGACACAAATATGAATCGGTGTGAAAGGCATTGCATCGTGTCCTTTGGCCCTCTAGTCTGGTCAAAGTTAATTTAAACGAAATAAACTGTGACTTCTTTGTCACACTTTGTTTCCGTCGTCGCATTTAAATACAATTGTTTTAGTAACAAAAGCATACATAATTGCACAATCGAAACCCATTTAAATAGGAAATTGTGAACGCAGCTATCGAGAGCAATAACCTATTTTTTTACTGCACATATCGATAACACCTACTTGATAACAATGCAGTTTCTTGATATGACTTTGACGTTTGACCCAAAATGTGTCATTGTTTGTAGTCTATGCTAAATGGCAGGGCTGTTTTGTTTACAGTACTTTCAGAGTTGTGTTACCTAGGATTTGGTATCGCTGCCAAAATCACAATGATCTTTATTTACGACCAAATAAGGGTGCTATTGGATTATTGCTGCTAAGTGGCAGTGATGATTTGTTTACAGAAGTTTTTAGTTCGATTAGAACTAGATAAGTCAGCATCATAAAGGTGGGGCTAGACGTGGTTAGTTTAGGGGAGTGAGTGGGAAAGATGGGGTTAAGTCTAATTAGTCAGCAGTGGCGAAGGTTCCATACAACTCGATTCCTACCGTCTTCCTTTTGAAAAATGGCACAGTCAGTATTCTATAGACAAATAATATAATCACATTAAAAATTTGTACTCCGGGTTACCTCTTACAAAATTTACCCTTAAATTTACCCGCTATTGTTAGTCAGTGTTACAATTTCCAATCTACTCCATCTTATGATAGTTCTTCAAAATGCTCATTTGTTTCTATTTCCTCTGTCCTCCTCCTATTCAGTTCGCCTCCATTTCCATCCTATAATTTGGGTATCGGCACAATTTTCCTTTGGAAATTATATATCATCACGCCTGTAATGCCCGAAGGGTTAAACAGAGTCGTAGTAATAGTACACCCACATTTCGCCAGTTTTTTTTAAAGTCCCATGTAATAGGGGGTAAGCCTTTTGTCATCAACCGGGCAGAAGTCCAGACTCCGTGGCTGCTACTGAGAAATTCCTTGTGTAAAACCCGATAACACTTTCCGTTGGATTTTATTTCTAATATGGTTAAAAATCAGCATCGTAAAAAACGCAGTTTAAATCATTTTAACACATAATTAAACGTGACACACCTATCAACATAGTAATTTACGTAACGCGTAACCGTTGGAAAGCCGTAAACACATTATGGCGACTCATATACATATAATATAACATACTAGCGACCCGCCCCGGCTTCGCACGGGTGCAATGTAGAGGATACAGGGTGGAAGGACACCGATGCGAAAACAGTTATTTTTCATCGGTAATATTTTTTTAAATCAGCTATTCCATACATTTTGACCGTGTAGGTAGTAGGTGGTGTGCAGTTTTGTAGGAACAGTTTTTTTTAAATAACCGACAAAAAACTTTATGTGGGGGGCTCAGAAAGATGTACTGAATGCGTGGTAATCGTATTCGCGTCGGTGTCCCTTCAACTCTTTATACATGTAAACCTTCCTCTTGAATCACTCTATCTACTGCTAAAAACTGCATCAAAATCCGTTGCGTAGTTTAAAAGATCTAAGCGTACAAACAGCGGGAACGACTTTGTTATATACTATGTAAAGATACTAAACGCTTGCCTGTAAGTTTTGAGTATGAATGTTGTTGGCTATAAGAGAAGGGGGAATACCAAAGAAACCATGGATGGACTGTGTGAAAGAGAGAATACAAGTATGGAAGAAGAAGAAGACATGCTGCGCCGACCACATAAATTGGGATAATGGCAGGAGAATGATGAGTTTACCTCATTAATTCATGCTATGTAGAAAAGCGTGGCCACTGTTGACGTCAGGCCCAAGTAGACAAAGGACGAAACTGTTTTGCATGATTATAGGGGAAATAAGTGTTGTAAAGGAATTAACATAAGAAGCTTCAATCAAAGAGATTAGGATACTGTGGAGTGGCTATAAGAAAAAAAAATACTGGTATGAAGAACTGGGTGTAAAGTTCCTCAATACTCCTTTGTAAAGGGAGGATGCCTGTCTGAGGAGGTGTGTCTGGTGGGCTACTGCCCGACGGTTGTTGTCGGGTTTTTCTGTATTTTCTTATCTCCCGGAGAACTCTAATAGCATGATGCAGGATTGATTCTAATTTTTCATATGCGTCATAGATGTCGCTACACTACTTTTTATATGATTTTTGAATCCCGCTACATTGTCATAGAAAAACGGTAAACCCATGTCTCACTGAGGCTATATAGCCAAATGACATTTTCCATGCTTTACAGGTTACGCTATTAACCGATATCAACCAGTTGGTTATGGCAAGTGGACTACGGATTAACGATGTTGTTCGCCCCTATATCGTAACAATATTTAACACCTTTGACTTCCGCGTCAGGTTACGATAAGACCATTTAAGCCCCTATTTGCAACATTAAAGTCAACTTAAGCATAGGTGAGTAACCGGCCCGGTATCGTCGTGATTAACTGATTATGGGGACTAGTAAGTGCTAAGTAATTGACGCAGTACACACCTGCTTCCAAATTAGTAGAAAAACGTTCGATGAATAATATTAAAAGGACATAATCAGAGAGGCTCTGCGAGATAGAGAGAGCCTTAACCAGAGATCAGACAGATCATATTTACCTAAACTTCAACTAAGTAACATGTGGAGACTACCTCTCTCTAATATTACGGGGTAATCTTTAGTTCCGTAATCTTCTTTCTTTATCGTGTGGTTAGTGCCTAACCTGGTGTCAGAGTTTTTATGCCGCTCATGGGCCTCTGACTGGGCTTTACATGCTGTCAAGAAATATTTCTCAGGCATGCTGGTCTCCTCACAATGTTTTTCTTCACCGAAGCAAGTGATAATTATACAATACGCACATGAATCAGAGGAAATCAGTGGTGCGTGTCTTGGGTCCGAACTCGAGACCTATGACTTGGCAGTCGGACGGTCACACCCTAGGTGTTTTTTAAATAATAGTAACAGTTCCATAATAAAATTGTCAAATGGACATCAGTCGAATCGTACCTAAAAATAAAAATGTCATGCGAACCTTAATGATATCCTTTGGGGGATCAGGGAGGTAATCCGTTTGTTACTGACTTCCTTGAATTTAAGGGAAATATGTTCTACGTATTCCGATCTCTGGCCATGATCCACCACGCGTGGCCAGTGCTGGTGGATGTCAAATGTTCTCGAATATTAAAAAGGTACTTTACCAGAACCACAGCAGAACGCAGTGGGTAACATGACGTTCATTGCAGGTGTAGCATTTCGCATTATTTACCTGTAAAGAAAAACAAACAACATTATTATCATTGATCTGATGACCTACCATGATAACAGTTAATTACATTTTATCATTTATTTTAAAAGAGTAATAGATATTAAGCTACTGAGTCCACCATGGTCCAGTGTACTCGCAACGTCTCCAACCGGCAGAAATGGAAGCATATCGCTGAAAAAGCAGTCCTCGGGGAACTCAACGACCCACCGAACATCTCTCCGTGTACCTCGTCTGCGCAACCACGACCTCTCTGACAAGAGTGTTTCGACTAAGAAGAATAGATATTAAAGTACCCGGCATCGAGCCGGTGTGATGGATTCTGACACAAAGAGGTGACCTGTTGTTTCCTAACATCATTATCTGCGTACCCTTTTCCCAACTATGTTGGGGTCGGCTTCCAGTCTAACGGGATGCAGCTGAATACTAGTATTTTATATGGAGTCATTGCCTATTTCAGCTCCACCTCCGTTAGTACTGGGTAATTCGGTACCCACTTTCAGGCCACTAACTCCCTGTAATATGTAATGACTGTCAAAGATCTAGAAATGACAGCATGGACCAACTGCTTAACGAGTTTTCCCAGCAGTGGGAACATTATAAGGTGATTATGCTTCTATGCAATCTAAAGTGTAGAATTGTAAAAGTATTAAGAGCGTTTACGACTTCCGGCATTTCATACAAACTTTCAAGTTCTTTTTTTTCGAAATGACAACCGATTTTAATGAAAGTTCATACGTATAAGCAGTATACATAGGTCTAAAAAGTTATCAGAGAACATTTTCGAAATGTCTTTAAAACAAAAAGATAATTGCAAACTTCTGTTTCTATGGAAAATCTAAAATCGGTTTAATTTAGCTGTAACACTATTTTTCGATTTTTTGTGAAAACAATAAGTACTTGAAAGTTTGCATGAAATGCCGTAAGTCGTAAATGCTCTTAAGACTGTTTGGTCCTAGTATACGAGATGTCTAGACGAAGGGTTTCCTTTGTGTTCAATCGATTTTGTTACCCTGAGGGGAATCTTGATGTGAGAGAGAATGCTAATATGAAAACTGAACAAATTATATGTTTTGGAAAAAAAAAACATCTTCCTGTCTTGTCCCATATTAATTGGGGTCGGTACAACACGTTTTTTTCTTCCATTCTCCTCTGTCAACCACCACGCTATCACTTACTCCGTCTTCTATTATTTCATCCCTCAACCCTCACACAATCCATCGTATATATAATAATACGGGCATGCGATTCGTCACTCCTCATCACATGCCCGTACCAAGACATTCGATTACCTTTCAATTTCCTGTAACTGGCGCGTTCTTTTGAAGAGTTGCATGTTATCTATACGTATACTAATATTATAAAGCTTTTGTTTGGTTGAACGCTCTAATCTCAGGAACTACTGGTTAGAATTGAAAAAATCTTTTAGTGTTGGATAGCCCATTTATCGAGGTAGGCTATAGGCTACGTAACATTACGCTACGAAAACGTTTTTTTTTAATAATTTCACGCGGACGGAGGTCACGGCCAACAGCTAGTAAATAATATAAAGTTTAACTCCAGGAAAAAAATACAAAATCAGCACATTCCTGAGTGGTTTCCGTTCCCGCAACTCATAGATCTAAAAACTATGTACAATTGTACATGGAAGGTACTAAAACACATGAATCACCAAGTTAAAGATAATGGCCGTTTTCAATAACACATCATAGAGTTGGATTTTCAACAGTCGGCTTAGTGTCGAGGGTTGATATTGAAATGCCAGCTGTGTCAATATAGGCATTCATTTAAGAGTTGCTTAGTGTTGGTGTAAACGAACATCGTTATATGCTAACTTATTAATAAAACTCGTATGCATATGATATTGGCATACTGGTTTACTAAACAATGTTAGTCATTGTGCGTATTGAATTTAATTGGCATAAATTAAGTGGAAGTTAATTCCAGTTAGGTACTTATTGTTTTCCGGATTGATTCATGTTTGAAAAGGTAAAACTGAATTAATTCAACATTTCTATTATAATTGTTATGAGAAAATGTACCTATAACACAATACAGCTTTGTGGGTTTTTTTCAAATAAACTTATGACAGTTATTCGTAGTAATAACTACATTTATTTTACCTCATTCCTTTTACTTTAAAATATAGGTACACATTAGCTACATAACATATTATTATGTCCAAAAAAGTATCATGTCTGTATAACTTCGTACAGGGTTCCCTCTATCTAGCAAAATTTTGATGCTCCGAAATTTATTTGACATAACACACTTGGCATAATCTTCTTTAAATTAATTTTAAGGCATAAAAAATATTTAATGTAATTATTGTTTCGCCGAATGTAAAAATGACCGAATTTACAATGGCATACTTTTAAGATGCCAGAATTTTATTTGGCATAATTACATTTGGCAGACTTAAAATTCCGCATAATTTCGTTTAGCATAATGTTTATTTAGACTTAGAGCGACGATTATTTGGTAGAATTCCCCCCCCCCTTTCGTACACGTTAATCTTCTAAACCACACAACGACTTCAATTCAATTTTGTGAATGTGTTACCATGTACATGGTACTGCTTGAAAGATAGGATAGTTTAGACCGGATAAGTGGCGCTGTTATAGCATATAAATCTCGATGTTTTGACATGTTTCCATTGTACTCGTGCGAAATAGGAGCTTGTATTTATATAAAGAGGATAAATAACAAAACAAACTTATCGCTAGATGCAATCAGATAGACAGCCGATTAATATAGGTACGTAGCTGTACTCCTATTTCTAAATAAATAAGTAGCCCTGATATAATCAATAGTCTTCTGTTATGTGATATATGTGTGAAGATAGCTGCATTAATATATCTTGTAAGTATGTATTTCCAATCAATACTATACTTGCAATACGTGACTAACTGCACTACCAGTTTATGACTCAAAATAAGTGAATCGTTCCGGAGAAACCTTTAACGCTATGGCTATTATATTGCATGGCAGTCCGTAACTTAAACTGATTTCAAATAAAAACGCGTAAAATGCAAAAAGATTTAAGAAACAAAAAAGAGGCTACCTAAAGAAATGTCTGTTTCAGGGTGTTCGTCGATCGAGGCCATCGGTTGATGGTAGATGGATAAGTCGACGTCGATCGACAGTTTTTACTACACTAATTGATCGATCGTTTCTACCATCGATCGATTGATAACCGGCGATCGACCGTTTGGTGTGGTAACAGTGACTTTTATCACCACTGCTCCCAAAACAGTGAAAGAAAACATCGTGAGGAAACCAGCATTTCCTAGAACCAAAAATCGGAAGACACACTCATACATCTGAAGACATGTGGCATGTCACATCCATCACCATACCCAACTCCCGTTCACAGAAGGGAAGAGCAGTGTCCCAGCAATTGGAACCTTCTATCTAAGCTTATGATGAAATCCCAACAATACAGAAGTGGTAATCAAACAATCATTAGTGTTATCATCGCTATGCGGCATGCTGTGTACATGTGATTATCTGATAAAGCGTCGTGTGTGAGATCTTTGCATTCTTCGTCAATCTGTTTACACAACATTGACGTGGATTTAATCGAACATTGCTTTTCACTCTGATTAGGGCTCGGGCATAGATTCCCGCATACATAACCTTGGAGCAGTAAAAACAGCTACGAATTACGCATTTTTTTTAAATTTTGTTTATTTAGGAACACCTCATGCACAATAATTATTAAAGTTGTAGGAAAATCTAAGCCAGTTAAATTTAAATGAAAAAAAAAAGTTGTCGATCCTACATTTTAACTCGGACTACCGGAAATCATGCCAAATGACCCCTCCCGCTCTGGACGGTGTGGGAGTGTCACACTCGTACTGACTAAAACCCATCCATGTGTCTTCTTTGCCCTTTGTGTTTCAGGGCCGCAGTATTTCTTTCGAAAGGTCCCGCAGCCCACATACACTTCACTTTAACTTTTTGTAAGTTATTACCATTGCTCTCAAAACGGTGAAGAAAAACATCTCACCTCACAGACTGTCCCAGCAGTGGGAACATTTACGATTTATTCAGATTATGCTTGATTCAAATAAGGTACCTAATGCAAGAAATTCTTATCGAATTATGACTGGGTTTGGTTAAACAACATCCACTAGCCACATTGAGCATTGAGATGAATAGATAAATATGTAAAACTTTCAGAGTTATGAAGAACTAAATTCATGAAAAAGTACTTAGTTAGTAGTACACAGTTTTGTATCTTCTGACCCCGTTTGATACAATGTTACGATTCTAGATTTTTGTAAACAACTTACAAATTGTTAACAGTAGCTCTCTAGACAATGTAGGTCGACTTGCAGCGCAGTATAATATTTGCAATGTAATCTATACTTTACATTTTAACCTCCACAATTGTAAATTAGCTTTACTTCCAATGTAGTCCCTTACCTTATCCTTTACCATACAATTTCCAAAAATCATGGAGATGGTAATAATATGGCTAGAAAAGGGATGATGACTACTGACATGACGACTAAGAGCCGATTTCATCGATTAAACTGAAAGCTATGAGCACATCCTAACGGGCGTTCAAGAGCGTGTGTCAATATTCAATAGCAATATGACATTGACAGAACTTGAACGCGGTTAGAAGTGTTAATCGCGTTCAGTTTCAATGGGGAAATTCGTCCTAATACAAAAGGATATGAGAAGAAGACATGCTGCGCCGACCACAAATTAATTGGAGTAAGGGCAGATGATGATGCTGACAAAGACAGATGGATGGATTGTTTAAGGAATGGTATGAAAGAAAAAAGAGTTATGATAGCTAGACGGCCGAAAAAAAAAAGTGCTGCCCCCAAATAATATGGGACATAGACAGTGGGTGATAATGATCACAATTGCAAGTAACAAAAGATTCTTCCTCATAATTTTCCGAACTTCACCATAAATTTGCACACAGACAGACGCGACGTAAATAACAAATCGCGTGATATCCGATAAAAGGTCGCAGTAGTTTATGTAAGCAAGCGAAAGTGAAATTTTCGCGGAGCTGCGCGCGACCCGCACCGCGTTAAGGGGACGTACACTCGACTTATAATAAATGAAAGACAGACAATATATATTTGACAAAGTTGAACTGCTGAGCATGAGGGACTGGGTTCGATACCCAGCACGCGTAGCATGACCACCAGAATCGACAAAATGACAGATTGTGTCGACAAAATGACAGATTACTTTTCACAATGTCATTTTGTCGATTCTTCCGTCAAAGAAACCCGTTTCTACGGTGATCATGCTACGCGTGAAGGTCGGGCAAAGAACAATTGGGTTTTCCCATCAGGAATTTCTCAAGTTCAAGAGTCTCTCAGTAACAGCTACAGTCTGGATTTGTGCCCGTTTTGTTGATGGTAACAACAACAGTCCAACACTGCTTTTAAATAGGCCTTTACTAAAGAGTTAAACAGCTTCAAATAAATAGGCTGCGAAACAGTGTGAAATGCGAAAGTCGGTGCAATGCATAATGACTGGAAATTATGTGACAGATTGTGAGTTATTTATCCTTGAAATGTTGGGACATGCTGCGGGTAATGTTTTACAAATATTTAAAGGGAAAATGGAACTTTGGACTAAAATGACGGAAATGCAATGTATTTATTATAGGTCGATGTTACTACAGTTACTATGCATGAATAGATAACAGAACCCCAGATTTTATTGGACAAAACCTTCTGAAAACAGGTCGCATTATCTCAATTTTACAATCAGCCTATGTAATCTCCACTGCTTTAGATCTTCGACACAAGTCACCTCTCTGCCTGACCGGGCCGTAAATCACCACGGTGTATTGCGGCATTGGTGTATGAGTTTATGTATACCATCTTCATCATCACTATCTGCCTAGCCTTTGCCCAACTATGTTGGGTTCAGCTTCCAGTCTAACCGGATGCAGCTGAATACCAGTATTTTACATGGAGCGACTGACAACCCAGTTAGTATTGGGTAATACAACACCCCTTGCTAAGACTGGTTGTCAGTCTTTTTGGTCCACTGACTACCTGTAACGACTGTCAAAGATCTACAAATGACAGGCGCGACTAACGTCTTTGCGTGCTTTCCGAAGCACGGAGGGAACTCGGTATGTAATGGGGGGTCACCCATCCGTTACCATCTTCTTCATAACGTTAAATTAACTAAAAACTTGCATAATTAAACATCAAACCAGCATAATGGTCAAACTTTCAAACGAATCGATTACAAAACAGCTTGTTTATTTTTCTGTGTTTTCGCCTACATAATACGTTGCGGTCGGAAACAGTGCCGGTCGCAATTATCTCGCGTTGATAACTTCGAATAGAGGTCTTTGCCCTTGGGAGCCAATAGACTCGCTGTGGAGCAAAAATAACCAGTTACAATTACCGAAGTACTACAGTAATTGCTTCATTTGGTGTCGGGTTGTAAGTGGACAGTTGGTTGAACAAAGTAGAGATTCGAGCATTGCTAACAGCCAAGTTGTACAATGTAATTTATATCTATGAGACGGAAGAACATCATGAGGAGTTTATTTTGACTTCTCGTAGTCAGGCATCTTCAACAAGCAGATGGAACTGGGTGAGGAATGATGATTCCTGTACGAAAAGAGGCTGTTTGCACTGAAGACAGACTACTATCACACAGAAATGATACTATGACGAGGCCTTTGATTTTCAGCTACGTTATTTAATTATGGAACTGTCAACAGTAATCTTAAGGATGTATAGATAAAATATTGTTATTCTTTAAAATGTTTAGATATTATCAACAAGTTTATTTATCGGATTTTTCTTTTTGAAATATGTATTTGATAGAGAAAAGGTACCAGAAAGTTAACACAGCCAGGAAAATTAGGATACGGCCCATATTAAGAGCAAGTTTTTAGGAATACCCAAACTGCATGCAACGCGACAGCCAACTCAAAGACCCCGTAAACTCTTATTTATTTGATGGATGGAGAAGGAGAGGAAGAGCAAAGAAAAGATGGATTGTTTGTGCGACGGCTAACGGATAATGAAAAAAAAAAGGTGTTGCGCCGTCCCTAAGTAACATAAAACAAGGACAGAAAAATGTTGGTGAGATGGTTCAATAATGGTACATAGACAGACTTAATGCTACAAGGCTTTCTTTCTTCACTTTTTTCGAATAATAATGTTAAAAAACACGTAGATGTGAATATAACGATACGCTTCGCCTTAACAGAGCTTGCTAGAGAAATTCCCCTTGAAAAGCGAAAGGTGGTTACACATCACGTGTTTCTCGTCCGATGGTAGGCAGGTAGGTAGGTGGCTTCTGAACGACAACCAGTTTCCCACCGAAACCAGTAAAAAGGGGTATCAAGGTAACCGATGATAACTCTTGGATACACAGATACACACCCACATTTTGTCTCAAGAGATGAGTAACTTCTTGAGGAAGATAAAAGTGTAAAAGTACTGCGTTTGCGTCGTTATTATTTAGTCAAAAGCACCAACGTCTGACTACCAGTCTTACCAAGGAGTATTTATTGTGTTTAGGTCAGAGGGGCAGTCGATGCATGTAAAATACTGGTATTCAGCTGCATCTGGTAAGAGTGGTATAAACTGACCCCAACATACATTTGGGAAAATGCCTGGCGGCTGATAGCGATTAAGTTTCTTCAGAAACATGAGGGGTTACCAGAAGTTTATAACATCATAAAACAGAATAATCAATTATAATAGTTCAACCAATTGGAGGTGAGAGGAAAATAAATAAACTCTCTATAAATACAAATGACTGTTTGTATGTTTGTCATCTATGCGTTTCTGAACTATTGATCCAATTGTGATGAAACTTTGGTGGGTCCTTCTTTGTGTGCCTGTGAACGTTCCTGGCAAAAAATCCAAATAATCTATTACCTACGCATCATCTTCGTTGGTACAGCTAGTCATCATCTGCCTAGCCTTTTTCCAACTATGTTGGGGTCGGCTTCCAGTCTAACCGGATGCAACTGAATACCAGTATTTTACATGGAGCGACTGCCTATCTGACCTCCACAACCCATGCAGTTACTAGATAATACGGTATGGCTAATACGATACTCTTGGTAAGATTGGTTGTCAGACTTTTTGGGCCACTGACTACCTAACGACTGTCAAAGATCTAAAAATGACACCCGGGACCAAGGCTTAACGTGCTTTCCGAGGCACGGAGGAAAATCGGTATGTAATGGGTGGTCACCCATCCTCAGACCAACCTAGGCAAGCACGGCTTAACCTAAAGATCGACCCGAGCGGTTGTTATTATTAAGCCACGAGCTCCTCGTTGGCACAGTTAGTAATTTATACAAAAAAACAGTTATTACGTAATGAATGAATGAATTTATTTTCATTATGTTCTAAAGAATTTATAAACAATGTTGATAGTGTATTATACGTTTCTGGTACTAATGTCCGTTATTTTCATTACACACTTAACCCTTAATTGGTCGCGTGGGGTGTTAAACACCCCAGCGCATCTTTAAAGGTATAGAACTTTTTAAATTCTGAATTTTGAGCGCTGAAGTTCACGTTAGCTTCATAAAAACACGTGTCCTTTATGATGAAGTATCGAGCATAATCGTGATTTTGCATGTATTTCGTATTTCATTTATATGATCGGGGTGTCATGCACCCCACGTGACCGTTAACGTTACTTTTAAGGCGCGCCCAATTAAGGGTTAATAAATAAGTGCATAAATAAAATTGCAATGTTGTAATTTCGACTGTAGGAGCCTATACCTAGGGCTAAAAATCCAACAGAGTACTTTTATGTAGGCATTGATTTAGGTAACATAACATCACGCCTGTAATCCCCGAAGGGTTAGGCAGAGGTGAACCTAATAGTACACCCACATTTCGCCAATTATGATTAAGTCCCCTGTAAAAGGGGGCGACCCTATTGCCATAAATCAACCGGGCACAAATTTATACTCCGTGGCTGCTACTGTGAAATTCCTAATGGAAAAACCCAATAACATTTTTGCACGACAGAACCTCATGACTTAGGTGTCCCTTAAAATTTAAGTTATAAACAGCCGGAACATTCATCATCATCATCATTTCAACCCGTGATAACCCACTGTTGGGCATAATAGGCCCACACTTTCAGCCTCCCTTCTCGTTTGTGCGACCCTCATCCTTCTATTAACACAGCTTTCACATATTTTATGGAGAAAGTCCAATACTTATATGTCGCAATACGATACGATATTTAACGACGAACGCAATCGTCGAGGTTGGGTATTAAACTAGATTATTGAATTAATTGCTCTTGTCAACTATTTCAATATTTATTGTAAACTAGCCGCGCCTCACGATTTTGTCCTCGGTTTCCAGAGGTAAGAAAGAAGAAGAAAGAAAGAAAAAATATTTATACATGGTGTAAACAGACCCTTCACGAAGCCGTCAACCAAGCATTCTGTACATCAAACTAAGTAACTCTACGCAAAAATTATTGCTGGGAAACGACTTTTTTTTTGGGGTGAAAAATTACGTTTTACGGTAAAACTCAATGTAACGCCCTCAAAACTTAGTGCTAATGGATGCTTTGTATAGTAAACGGGTCATGGACTTAATTAAAGTAAAGTTAAAACCTTTAAAAGTGGTATTTAAAAAAAAAACTTGTGAAAAAATTGGAACTTTGACCTCCAATATCTCAGTAACTAGAAGGTTCCCAGGTATGGTCTAGAACAAAACAATGATCGCAATGATGGGGAGAACAAATGCCTTTCGGCTTCGTTAAGGGTCTTTTTACACCCTTTATGTCGCAGGGACATGACGTGCATCTTAGAAAATGACAAAAAAATACAATAATTTATTTATTTAAATTACGTAAATAACACCTTAACAGCTACAACGCCAATGCGATGTTACTACCTCATGGGAGGATTCCTCCCAATTTATATTACATAACAAAAATACAATTAAAAAGACAATTATGAGACATATAATTAGAAACACCACTAAACATTTTCAATGGACTTAAGTGCTACTCCTGTGAATTTCACCAGACTGCAGTGAAATATATCTATCTCATCTGAAATAATATTTAACAGTCTTGGCTCGTGACAAGGGGGCAAACTTGTTAAGGTTAGTCCTAGAGGATGGCTCCAGCAACGCTGGCGTGGGGCGACGTGCGGCCCCGCAACCAAATAATCATACAATGCATAACAATTATACGGGGTGTAAATAGACCCTTCACGAAGCCGTCAACCAAGCATTCTGTACATCAAACTAAGTAACTTTACGCAAAAATTATTGCTGGGAAACGATTTTTTTTTTTGGGGTGAAAAATCACATTTTACGGTAAAACTCAATGTAACGCATACAAAACATTGTGCTGGTGGATGGATTAAACAGTACGGGGGTCATGAAGGTGTTTAAAGTAAAAATCTTACATTAGAAACACGTATTTAAAAAAAAAGTTGGAACTTTGACCCCCAATATCTCCGTAACTAGAAGGTTCCCAGGTATGGTCTAGAACAAAAAAATGATCGCAATGACGGGGAGAACAAGTACCTTTCGGCTTCGTTAAGGGTCTTTTTACACCCTTTATAATAAATTCAACAGAACGGAACAAAAAAGAAAAAAAAAAGTTAAATAGCTCGCACGTTCTGACTGCGACAAGCAGTCAACCAAACTTTTCAGCTTTATTAATTTTGCATACATGTTAAGTTTGGATGACAATATATGGAGTAGCTTAGAAACGTCACTCTAAATCCAATATGGAGGACTAGTTATTTTTTTTGCATTCCCATGACATGGGTATCAAATGAAAGGGTTTGCTGTGAAGAATACGAGAAATAAAATGGCGTTTGTTTAGTTTTTTTTGTAACTAATATAATATTTTTATTTTATTAGTATTAAAGTTTGACAATCTCAATTAGGATAGCGACGGTGAGGCCGCGATCTCTAAACGTTGCTTAGCACATACTTACGACTAACCGTTATTTCTGTCACCGTCACACAACTGACATGTATTGATGAAACGCAGATCCGGAACAATTCTTATCATTAACAGAAATAATAATTATGTTCTGTTTATCATTTTTATTACTTATGTTTTGATTAAAAACTGACCTCGAAATAAAACGTAGCGTGGGACCTACCAACCAACAGCAACCATATACGTATTTTATTATTGTTTTTTTTTGTAAAACAAGTACGTCAGATCATATGATTTTATTTGCAACTTTACCTACATATTTATATTGTATGGGCATTCGTGGCTCAATAATAGCCGTTTGGGTCGATCTTTAGGTTAAGCCGTGCTTGCTATGTTGGTCCGTGCATGGGTGACCACCCATTTCATGAATCGAAATGTCTTTTAAAAAAAAAGATAATTGGAAATTTCTGTTGCTATGGAAAATCTAAAATCGGTCTAATTTGGCTAAAATTAAAATCGGTTAATTCATTTCGAAAAAAAAAGGACTTGAAAGTTTTTAGGAAATGCCATAAGTCGTAAACGCTCTTAAGCCGTTGGTTTCGGCTGTCATTTGTAGATCTTTGACAGTCAGGTAAAGATGATGCAGGAGCACCTTATCATTCTCCGGACTCTTAGCTTAGTCGAAGTAATTGCTGTGCATGGCGTAAGTCTTTTACACTGAAGGTAAGCACTAAGTTAATTATGGAATGAAAGTTTTCGACGGAATTTCGTCATTTTCGCCGAACTTCTTAATAAAAATCTTAAATTCACTCCCTAATAGACAACGCGTTTTATAAGATAGGAGCACTAAGGAAAGACTTTGAAAAGTCCCCTTATGAAGTTAAATACGGGATGACAGCTCATCATCATCATCCACAACCCGACTCACCCACTGCTGGGAATAGGGGTCTCTTCTTTTTTGCCAATCTTTACGCTCCTGTGCCGGTCGCTAACAGGTTTTACCCACGATAACAACAATGTCGTCTGCCCATCTCATCGTTCTTCTGCCCTTATCCTAATTTATTTGGGGTCGGCGCAGCCTTTCTTCTTCCAAACTTCTCTATTACTCGTCATCAGACACCTCCTTTCTTGCCATATCATCTTTCAGACAGTCCATCCACCGTTTCTTTGGTCTTCCTCTATTCTTGTAGCCATCCACATTCATACCCAAAACTTTCCTCATTCCTCCGCATCACATGCCTATACCACCTCACAACTTTTCAGTAACCGGCGCCACTTTCAGACTTCCTCTTATAACGTACTCATTTCTTATTTTATCCATTCGTGAAACACATTCCTCCCTATTGTGGTCATATAACCAGCATTCTGATGATCATATTGCCAATGGGAAATTCCATCGAGGACACGACATAAACCTTAATAAAATAATACGACAAGAGGCGACCACGTCTGAAACTTTCACAAAATCATAACGATTGTGGGTCATGCATTTTAGCGGTTAGCATCTTAAAAGTACCGTTGCGGATACAGGAACATTTGGTACAATTTCTACCTACCGACAGATCATGAGTCACCGATGATAAGAGCAATGACCTTTATTACTTTACTTTAATGCAAGTCGACCTATTTGTCCTGACTGTCATGGCAGTCGATGCGTGATGTTAGAAGCTTGAAAGTCTGACAACCAGTCTTAAATGGGATGGGGATAAATGTTTCCCAGTAACTGAGCTGCGGGAGTAGGCACCCTAAAAATGCAGTTACTTCATGAGCAGTCGATTTTTCAAACATATGAAGCAATAGTTTAAGAATTTCCTTCAAAGTCCTCCGGATTGTGATGGAAAGTGTGTTACGCAATTGGTTACCTTTATTTTGCTTACGTAAAATTAAAATAAATGAATACTATCCAAACTTGATCTTATAAGATTACGGTGTTTCGATCGATTGACATCTATACAAGTAAATAAAATTGAAGTGTCTGTTTGAAATTTCAAAATAACAGCTTTTTACTTAATGCATATGAAAGTACATATTGTTATATACGGTACCCATAACAAAAAAAAACATTTCTTTTAATCTTTGTCTGTCTGTTTGTTCCGGCTAACTACCGAAACGGCTGGACCGATTTGACGGGACTTTTACTGGCAGATAGCTGATGTTATAAGAAGTAACTTATTTTTATTTTAGAAAATGGATTAGGGTTCCGTGCATAAAAGATTAAAACCCTTAAAATTGTTGACAAAATACGATTCAAATAGGTAAGTAATATTTTTATAATAATTTCACGCGGACGAAGACCGCGGGCAACAGCTAGTCGAAAACAAGACGAAAGCCAGCCAACAAAAATAAATCTTTGAACGAAACCAGATTAATTAAGTATGACGTGTCGAACTGTGATAGCATAATCCAATTATGTATTTATTTATTTTTAACAAAATCGCAACTCCAGTCATCATTGCCAGTCGTCACACATCACATAACATTCAAATAAACATAATTTTTCTTGCAAATAATCGACTTTCTTTCTTTAAAACGCAATCCAATCAAATTCTTCCTTTATACCAAGAAATATAAGGTAGTGTTTCCGTTGTATCACGCCGTTCAGTTCACACGGCCGGTTTGCCTTCACCTAAAATGCTAATCGTTTGTAGCGGTAACCGAGACGGCCGCAGATATCTAACGGTAAAGGATTGCTTGTAATATCACGGTAGTTTACATTTCGACCGGATCATTCAGACACGCCTTCCGTAAAGACCTACATACTCTTTAATGGTTATGTCAGCCCTTTCGGTGCCCAGCACCCAGCATAATATGGGCATTGGACCATATGCTGGGTGCTGGGCACACAAAAACATTTATTTAGCACAAATAAAGACACAATCTACGAGATCACGGTTGCGCCAATCAGGGCATTTTAATGGAACAGGCCTATTTTTTAGAAATGGGATCCTTTTTTGCAAGAAAGGAAATATTACCATAGCTAATTTGTGTATTTGTGATGTAACAACAACACTAAATAATTGTGGAGTAGACAAAAACCGCAAGGCCGAGCCATTAACGAACATAACATTTTATTTGTGGGACGTTTTTAGCACGTATGTATATTTAAGTTGCAAGTTAGGTTTTACCACAGAAATCTAAATAATAAAGTACGATTTCTGTGGGTTTTACCAATGATGCCTCAATTTCTTAGAAGACAGTGTGAGTAACACTGTTTTAAGCTTTCACGGTATTAAACTAAACTTATACTGTCACTTACGGGATGACTCATCCCGCGATCAACAGCGTCGAAATATCGGGAGCTCAAAATAATGAACAATCACGGTAGATATCCCGTAAGTAACATTATAAGTTCAATGTGAGTAAGTTGGTACAACAGAAAACAAAATCATACAAACATACACACATCAATACACTCACGTCTGATTACCAAGGGAGTTAGCAGACACTAGAGAACGCCACCAGCTACGATCCATACACACTACTCTTGTCTTATCCACTTCATACATCAGGTCATACACGCACGCTGGTTGCGAGTACTAAGCACCTGACCTCTCTGAAGAACATCACCATAAGGTACACAAAATAATGAAGAAAAGAAAGTTGGTGGGTTTTATCGAGAGACGATGAAGTATGGACCAACTTTACCTGCACCAAAGGTGTTAAAGAAGGATTAAAATGTCTCGTAAATTAACTGTTACGAGCGGAGTTTTACCAGGTTTTCGTGCGCAATATTGGGCTGATCTTATCAAATAAGGGCTTGGAGAAATCGCAGTATTTTCTCTCATTTATCCGTTATCACAACATAAGCTTATGTGCATTCAAGATTTTAAATAAGCCATACAGGGTTGTTTTTTCGATGTTGCTGTAGTACTTTTTGTAGTGCAGTGCTACAACCTAACGTCCTTTTTGGGCCACGGAGCGAACTCGGTATGTAATGAACTGTCACCCAGGTCTGAACTCGGCAAACGTTGCTTATCCAACTTCACTATCAGGTACTTCTGACACAAGAGGATGTACTCTTTCAACCCTCGACTCAGTGCCAGAGAGTTAAAATTCCAACAAAAAATATGGCATTCATTTAATTCTTAGTTAGTATTAGTGATGACGAGCATAGCAGATGGTGATTTTAGAAGAAAGTTAGGGAGGGCACGCATGGTAAATGGTTAGGGACCCCAGCTTTAGAGTATCTGAGGTCCAACCGTCTAGCGCTGCGATATTATCACATAACTGAACAATTTATATAAATACACGTTTTTTACTTGTGTACACTTTTACTTCACTTACATTAGTTTTTTTGCTAGACCGCATATTTCAAGAACAGCGCAAATTCACTTTCAAAGTAAATAACTAGTTATTTATGCTCGTAAGCATGTCAAGTGATTTTAAAAGTCAATTACTTGAGATAGAAAGTGATGTTTTTTGCTGGCTTACTAGATGACGCATGAGATGAATGTATGTATGATTCATACCACGTCACATTAACCTCATCTTAATACCGTTCTTAAGTAAATGATAATTTAAAGTCAAGAACTTAGTACCTATCTAACAATAAATTTGTTATTCTCCTGTTCTTATGTCAATCTCTTTGGGATCTGCGCCGATCCCAAACAACTCAAATCCCCGCAAGTTACCTTCTTCCATCATCATCTGCCCAGCCTTTTCCCAACTATGTTGGGGTCGGCTTCCAGTCTAACCAGATGCAGTTGAATACCAGTATTTGACATGGAGCGAGTGCCTATCTGACCTCCACAACCCAGCAAGTACTGAGTAATACGATACCCCTTGGTAAGACTGGTTGTCAGACTTTCGGGTCACTAGACTACCTGTAACGTCTGACAAAGATCTACAGATGACAGCCGAGAGCAACGGCTTAACGTGATTTCGGAGGCTCGGAAGAAACTCGGTACGTAATGGGTGGTCATCCATCCACGGGCCAACCAAGGCAAGCGCAGCTTAACCTAAAGATTGATCAGGGCGACTGTTATTTGTCCATACTACTATATAAGCTGACATCTCAGGAGTCTCTCCCTTTCCAGCCATATCATCTTTCACAGTCCTTCCATCGTTTCTTTGGTGTTCTTTTATAGCCATCCAAATTTATATTCTTTTCGGTATTTCTTCACGATATTTTCCCCCATCCCTCTGCTAAACATAAGTATATATATAAGTAAGGGATTTTAACATTGAATTAATAATATTATGTTGAAAACAAAGTATATAAATAATTAAGTATAACTAAGTAAATGAAATAGAGTACTTTTTGGTAACATATCATGACAATTCAATGCTAAAATCCCTTTCAAAGTGTTGTCTCTATTCACCCCTGCGTTCCGTTCACCCCGTTTGACGGTACATCAATGACATTCTCAATAAACAAAGGAATGTCTTGACGTATCCACTTACGAACAAACTCTTCCATTTCATTTGATCAGTTGTCAGCTTTACAGAAATGAATGATTATACCTTTTTGTTATCATGAAAAGTATTAAGTAGGTCCTGTATACCTTTGTTGCAAGACACTACTTTAGTGTACGTACTATCTATACTAGTTTGTTTGTTTGGTTGAACACGCTAAACTCGGGAACTACTGGTTCGAATTGAAAAATTCTTTTAGTGTTGGATAGCGCATTTAGCGAGGAAGGCTATAGGCTATTTAACATCACGCTACAAGCAATAGGAGCGAAGCAGTAATGAAAAATGTTGCACAAACGGGGAAAATTGTATTTTTAATAATTCTACGCGGACGAAAGTCGCGGGGAACAGCTAGTTACATATACTTCACATGTCATTTGTGTAACACGTCACCTCATTTTATGCTATACACACGTTATACGCAGATAGAGACAGCATGTCCTGGGAGCCTCAAATGGCCGCTTAAGCAGAATCATAATAGAATAATAATCTGAATCAAGTTAAAATTCTTATCTTCTTCTTCTTAGCATGTCGATAGCAATCTAAATAGGGTCAGCCCAGAACTGAGCAACTAGTTTGGCGCTCTTGGTAGCGTCCATCAGTTCCTGTACTGAACAAACAACAGGGCATGCAGGACACGATATTCCCCATCGTTTGTAGAACAGCACCACATTTACACTCCAGGGCAGAGTCATTAATGAATCTCCACCTGAGCTACTGCGATCAACCTGAGTCCGGAGTCTATTTAAAGACTTCCAGGTCAGCCATGGCAACTCATGTCCAGGTGGGAGATTTTCAGCAGGTAGAAGGAATGGGTTAGGTAAGGATGCGTTAACTCGCCACAATGGTCACTGAGGCAATTAATAATTTGAACGTTCATATTATTTATCCTGGTAGGAAGTATACAGGAGTTAAATACTTTGTTTTTTTAACGACATTGGTATTGACTGACTTTTTGTTATTTCTTCTAAGGACCAGTAACGCTTCCACGCTACATTAACCCTGTTGTGTACTTCTTTGGACGTATCGTTTGTAGGAGATATGATCTGTCCAAGATAGGTGTATTGATCTATAAATTCTATTAGATCGCTGTTGACCCGTATAGGTGGTTTCGCACGATTGGTCATCAGTTTCGTTTTTGCTAAATTCATCTGCAGGCTTAATTTTTGGCTTTTTTCTACAAGTTGACTTAGCATAGTTTGTAGCTGATCTTGATCTTTATCCTATTATGATTCTGCTAAATCGGTCATTCCCCTGGTTTACAATAAAGGATCCTTTTTATCTCGATACTTCGTTCGTAGCAGCTACTTAGTCTATTATAAATTGTTCGCATACAGTGTGAACTCTTCAGTTTAAGTAAATATTTGCCAAATTGGTTGAAACCTAACTGGCCCGCAGTGAAAGTAATGCTAAAATTATTTGATTTTAGAAAGTTCCTTTACAATTTTTTTTTTTATTAAATCAACTCACACCTTTTTATCATGAGGGTTGGCAGAAACAATAGAACGCCTGCTACCTGGGTTGAGAGTACTAAGCAGCTGAGCTTTCCTTTTTTTGTCCTTAGTCAGGCATATGGAAATAATTTACGTGTTATTCAATTTTCATAGTTTTTTATTCTTAACTAGCAATAGGCAGACGTGTCCTGTGATAACAGCGCCACCTACCGGGTCCAACTGCTAAAAACCAGGTATCCCCGTAAAGACAAAAGGAAATCTTCAAAATCGATCAAGCCGTAAGAATTACAACCTCACGTACACCGGAATTTCATTTTTAACGAAGGTGATAAATTCGTAAAAATAAACAAATATGGACAGTAATATTGATTATCTATCAGCATGACGTGCGAATATGCCAACACCCAATTCCGATTCAAAACTAGTACTCTAAACAGCTTTATAATGGATATGAGCCAATTTAAAATTCACGAGATGTACCATAATCAGACATGCAAACATTACTATGGACATACGTTACTTATACCATTGCAAAAAAACTCAATTCTTACGAGATTGGCCTTTTTTTAGTGCGGCTACCTCGTCGGAACAGCAGAAGGGTGTGGAGCTGTGTTCTGTGTTGCAAACTATGCTCCACCTCCTATCCTGCCCGCTGAGCCTCAAAACATGCAGCCAAAGAGACCTTTGAGCTGTCACCGGCCATAGAACAAAATGGCAGTCACCATTTTTTTTTCTATAATAATATTGAAAGAGGTATAATTTGTTTGAGAGTTTGTTTGTAGGGGGTAATCTCCGGAACTAATGATCCAATTATAAAAATTCATTCACTAGCAGAAAGCTACATTATTCGTGGGTGTGCTATATGCTATAAATTATATATTGTATCATGCATATTAGCCGAATCATCAGATTTTTTGTGGACGAAGTCGCGGGTGAAGTGATAGTATTTTATAAGTTGTTGATCTTTTACACGATCTATGTATGGTTTATTTGGGCTTCTCTTCAATTCCCCCACTGTTATACAAAAAACAAGGACTACCTAGTCTAAACATAAAAAGACCATTATTTTTCTTCATAAAAAATCGCTGACAAAATAACTTGTACTTATACATATAAAACTCCTTCGCAACGGTTCGCAAATTGGAAGCAGTCACGTTTACAGCACTACTCAGGCTTCCACGTTGTGTATTGTTCGCTGATTGGTCCCCCAGCAAAGTTACAGGTAACAGGTAAACGTAGGTATCAATTAAAAGCCACGAGGCCGTTTCTTTTGACATTAATTTTATTTATTATTATTTATTTATTAATTATTAAATTGGACTCACGTGTAAGAAAAGAGGATAATATTATTGTGAGATAGAAGCGCCTTTTTCCCTCAACTTTTCTCAGAAATTGTGAATCACTGTATAGGTTTCTCAAAGGTAATATTTCTGACTTAGACTGCCACGCTGGTCTATTGTCCTGGTCAGCATGAGGTCCTGGATTCGATTCTCAGGTCGGGCAAGCAAAGGGCTGTTGGGATTTTCCATCAGGAATTTTGCTTAGTGGCAATAGGCTCGCCCCTATTTAAGACTTAAACAGAGCTGGCGAAATGTGGGTGTTCTATAAGGTACACTATTGCGTAACCTTTCGCGGATAACAGATGGGATGTCGTGTCAATCAAATCTTTGGGAGAAAATCGTTTCGAAATTCAATCATTTTTAACACGTGACTTACACATGTTACCTGATAAGGTGTAGTGTAATTGTGTAACGTGTGACACAGCACAACAACAACTCTTTGGTTAAACCAAAGAGTAAAGCTATACAAGGTGTAAACGAACCCTTCACGAAGCCGTCAACCAAGTATTCTGTATGTCAAACTAAGTAACCCTATGCAAAAATTATTGCTGGGAAACGACTGTTTTTTTTTGGGTGAAAAATGACGTTTTAGGGTAAAACTCAATGTAACGGTTTAGGCGCAGAAGGCCTAATTCTCAAAATGGCAACAGAGTCGCAAAAGGACAAGTTCTCAAAATGGCAAATTCTCTAAAAGCCTAATTCTCTGAATGGCCAATTCTCTGAAAGCCTAATTCTCTGAATGGCCAATTCTCTAAAAGCCTAATTCTCTGAATGGCCAATTCTCTAAAAGCCTAATTCTCTGAATGGCCAATTCTTTAAAAGCCTAATTCTTTAAATGGCCAATTCTCTACTGAGATAACTAAATGCATCAGGAATATTTTCCATGTATATTCAATCATTATTTACTAACCAAGTGCCTTTCGGCTTCGTTAAGGGTCTAGTTACACCCTTTAGATGTGCCCTCATCGTACTTAAGTGGAGAGAAATAGTGGTTAGTACTAAGAAGAGTGGACTTCAGCTTGCGCCTCATCTAACAGCATGGAATCAAAAATAGCGTACTGCCGAGCGCATTTTCGCCGCGTGCAATAGCACTCCCATTGTATCTCGCTAGCATGGACAAATGCGATTCTGTGCATCTAAATGAGGTGCAACCCTTCATATGTCCGGAACTATAGATACAATTTTAAATATGAGTAGTGCGACTATTTAAATGGCATTGTAAACGAAACAGAAATGTGATATGTTTGACAAATCTTTGATTAAACTGTTCCTTGAAATAAACTGCGAAAATCAGGAAATACACTAACATTGAATTGAAGCCAAATTCGCAATTATTTTATCCTGTTTTAATCCACATTGCACTTGAATTTGTAATGCTTGTATCGTGCGCGATTGTGCATCGAATTTTAAAGAAACTTGTTCGTGTGACGTTATGACACGAGGCATCGTTATCAAAACTTGTTGTTCGAGAACTTACTTTTCAAAGAAAATGTTAAAATAAATAACGATAATTGTACAGTCACGAGGAGCTCGTGGCTAAATAATAACAGCCGCTCGGGTCGATCTTTAGGTTAAGCCGTGCTTGCCTAGGATGGGTACCCATTACATACAGAGTTTCTTCCGTGCCTCGGAAAGCACTTAAGCCGTTGGTCCCGGATCTTTGACAGTTGTTAGGTTGTCAGGTGGCCCAAAAAGTCTGACAACTAGTCTTACCAAGGGGTATCGTATTTACCCAGTACTAACTGGGTTGTGGAGGTCAGATAGGCAGTCGCTTCATGTAAAATACTGGTATTCAGCTACATCCGGTTAGACTGGAAGCCGACCCCAACATAGTTGGGAAAAGGCTAGGCGATGATGATGATATACAGTCACGAGCACTAAAATGTATTCACGCATAATTTTTTATAAAAATAGGTTCAAAAACTAAAACCAGACTACTGAAAAATCACGCTCTAAAAATATGAATCAAGGAGATATTATCCTCTACAGACCATTCAATATTTATCGTGAATTAAATAAACAACTTACACATTATATATTTTAATTTATTTAATAAGAATATACAGAGTGACGTTCAGAGGAAAATTCTAACAGTAGTAAGGGATAACTTTAAGGCAAAGTGGCATTAGACCACCAATTTCAGACTCTTCCTGCCCGTGTCCCGTTTTACATGAGTTCGGCGCAACACGTACTGTTATAAATAATTTCCGAATCAACACTTTAAATTTGCTGATTTGAGAATTAATGTACTTTAAAAAACTGCTCGCCAAGCAAGCAGTGCAGTCAACCTACAAAATTCATTCGATTAACATTTTTTCCGACTCAAAAGTGTAATTTTAAATAAATTCAGTGTAGCACAAAAAAATTGTTTCAATCCAAAACGACCCACGGAGCGCCATCCTAACAGTACGTTTCTTCCATTATCCCATTCCAATCTTACATTAAAAACATGAAGGTATTTTAAAAAAAAACTTGTCAAAAAGTTGGAACTTTGACCCCCAATATCTCCGTAACTAGAAGGTTCCCAGGTCTGGTCTAGAACAAAAAAACTATGGCAATGACGGGAAGAACAAGTGCCTTTCGGCTTCGTTAAGGGTGTTGTTACATCGTTATGCATGCAACAACTCACTTATCCTCGCAAGGTCCATCTATGTTTCATAAATAAACCGCAACTTAGTCCATCCAAACCGGATAGCTCTAGCTAGACTATAGAACCAGAATATCAACATAAACAAAAAATAACTTTCTCTTCGTAAAATGTTATGAGATAGCGCTCATCATCTCATAACATTTTACATCATCAACCACATTTCTGACGACCGTTACATCATAAAGGATTATTGCAATTTGCATCACCACGTGCCAACTTTCTAGAGAGGGAAATGAGAACGAATGTTTCTTATATTGGAATAGCTGTGCCCTGTCGTTTCTCATTTTGCTCAGCTCCTAACTGTCATAGCGCAATGATGAATAGCCTCTAACCTCCATAAACAATTGAGCTATCATATGCAAAAATAAATTTTCAAATTCGACTGAAAGTTCCAGAGATTGACACGTTCAAACAACAAAACAAACTTCATCATATTAGTACAGGTCCTATCTGTATTCTGTATGGCCGACACTTTCGATGCGATCGCTTGGTCGCATGACAATCGACCTTTTGCGAATTCGAGAGTGCAGCATGTAGCCTGTGGGTATGTAGGTCTGGCAAGGACTTTCTCACTTGCAAATGTTTAAGGAAAATGAGAACAGGATGCTGTTGTTACATCGCGAGATTAAAATCTCGATTGCAAGTTAATATCGGATAATAATTTGTTGATCTCCGTTCTTTGTCAATATTAGAATAACTGTGATGGTATGTATGGTCCATGAAATGCAACATTAACTCTTTGATTAAAAAACCTAGCTGTATGTTTAAATGGCGAAATCTGAGTGTAATATAGTACACCTCTGCCTAGTCTGCGGGTTATACAGGCGTGATGTTATGTTGTTTAACTCTAGTAGCCAAGTCAATGAACTTCAAGTGGCAATGTTTAGAATTCTTCAACCATTAAGGAAAAATATTACGACGCTCAATAGCCTTGTCTGGTGTCCGGTATCAAATAAAGTTTCTATACCAGCATGACGCACGCATAGCATGACTTCCCTTAAAACGGGTTTTGTCGACGGAAGAATCGACAAAATGATAGATTTCTTTTGTTGATCTGTCATTTTGTCGATTCTTCCGTCGATAAAACCTGTTTCTACGGTTGTCATGCTACGCGTGCAGAGCAGAAGAGGTATTGTCTGTGTCAATGCTAAGGGATAAAAGTGCAAACAAACCGTGGTTTAAGTTTAATTCTCACGGATTCTCTCGTTCAAAGAAATTAGTAACACATACATTTTTGTTTTAGAAGGTTTAGACTTCAGGTGGAAGCACCAGGGTAGCCCGCGAAATTAAAATTCTCTTACGTTTTTTGCAATTTGCAGATCAGTGTCAGGTTGTGTGTTGATGAAAATATGATTCGCGCAAGTGACACGTATGTAGAAACACTAATTAGGGTTTAGAACAAAACCACCAAATTATCAGTAAGTAGATGAACTACTTTAAGGGTACGTGCACTCGCTCCCCGGGATAAGTGAGGACTAGTCGACACGGAACCTTAAAGTGTCACGCTACGTTTATTAGTATTTCACATCTGTAGTTACAGAATTTTTTATTGAATGGGGTTAAATGAACTTAGAGGGTAGTCTTGATGGTTATGAAATGTGAAAGTACCACTGACTTCTCATCTTTCCGACCTCCATACGAGCAAAGTCGCAGTTAAAGCAAGTAGTAAATATAGCTAGACACACAATCGACCATAGATATCAAACGTAGGGCACAGTTGAATGCATTGAGCAACCGTTGCATCAGTGGCTCAGTGTATTGTTCGTAAGCGCCTCGGCGGTGCCAATACTACGACCGACATAACAATTGAAGGATATTCTACCACAACATAATATATGTACTCACAAGGCGTAAACGGACCCTTCACGAAGCCGTCAACCAAGCAGTACATCAAACTAAATTACGCAAAAATTATTGCTGGGAGGCAGACTTTTTTTGGGGTGAAAAATCATGGTTTACGGTAGGACTCAATGCGGTGGAGGTATTTAAAGTAAAGTTGTAACATTAAAAACTTGTATTTTTTTGAACTTGAAAAGTTGGATCTTTTATCTCCAATATTTCAATAACTAGAAGGTTCCCAGGAATTGGCCAGAACAAAAAAATATCGCAATGACGGGGAGAACAAGTGCCTTTCGGCTTCGTAAGGATTTTTACACACCTATTATGTCGACTACCTTCGTTGAAGAGAAAAATGTCTTCTACTTGAACTCTTCTTCCTGCCCTTGTCCCATAATACTTGGGGTCGGCGCAACAGGTTTTTTACTTCCATAAATCTGCTCATTTTGAGAAGTGCTATTTTGAGAAGTGCACATTTTGCGAAGTGCACATTTTTCGCCAAGTGCACATTTTGCGAAGTGCACATTCTGCGTCAAACCCGTAACAAGTAGTGTATTACGATTTTCTTCGTCTTGGCCAGTATATCGCTCGTAAATATTTGAATGTCTTTGTTTCCGATGAAATAATTATGTCTGTTGGTTTGATATTTTCATAGAAAAATAATGTCAAGTCAAAATTCAGAATCTCTTTGAAACGGGCCGTTATCTGATAGTGAACGAATGCACATAAGTTTGTTTTTTATTCAGTAGATAAATATGTACTAAAAACAGTGTTAAATGAAAACCGTGTGACATTATTAGCCTTATCTCTTCAAATAAAATGTTTTATGGCAGTAGAAAGTAAGTACAAACCTATAACAATTTTTTATGACAGCCAATTACACGCGCCAGATTTGATGTCTTAATTATATTATACTAGCTTATGCCCGCGGCTTCGCCTGCGCCGAGTTCGGTAATTATACCACGGGATCTTACTACTGGGATAAAAAGTACCCTATACGTTATTCCAGGTTATACAGTATATGTGCGAAATTTCACCCAAATCCGTTCAACCGTTTTTGCGTGTAAGAGGAACACAACCATACATCCTCATTAACTTTCACATTTATAATAGTAAGAAAGATTCTTGGTACTTTGTACAAAGTATAAATAATCTTTCGTGTCGTATCGTTTACATGGTTATGAAAAAAAACCAGCTTTAAAAAGTGGTTAGTCAGGATTATATAAAACTGTGACCTTTAATAATGTCTTAGTTTCAATATTTGCATAACTATGCTAATTAGCCAAAAATCGAATCCGTTAACGATATCATAACGCGTTATTTTTTGTATGTTTGTCTGACCGCGACATTCTCAAAAACGACTGCTCCATTGTTGATATAGCAGTTCTCGTTTCTCAATACTTTAACGGCGTGTCATTAAAAAGACGAAAACAGGAAAATTATAAGACAGACCTTGGCAGTAGCTAACAAAATATTTACTTACTCTACAAGATTAATTTCGATGATAAACAATGTAAGAAGAATAATTATGCTTGCAAAGTAGTAAATATTAATTATTCAGATATAAGACAAACTACAATTCCATTGTAAGTTAAGAATCCTTTAGCAGCAGAACAAGGTGCTCGGTGCAGATCTTATGGTCAGTACTCACATACGGTTTTACTCGATCGAGCAATCACGTAGAGTAAAACCCACGGCTTGGGCTTTCGTCCACACATTCAGCATTAATCTATCGAGTGACGCGCGCCGTTCAGTATTCACCGAACCGTTCGAGCCAAAAGATGTCTATACAACTAAAGAGACGGTGGCTACATTTAGCTAGCCTCGCAATTCTTAATTATAAAAGAATTAAAGAAAATGAACAGAAGAAACGCAAAAGGAGATACTGGGTTAAATATTGGTTAGATCGCCGCTCTGATTACAGCCACGTGAACTTGATTAAAGAGCTATGTCCCGAAGATTACAAAAATTATTTAAGGATGCCTGAAGCGCTATACGAAGAATTACTTTCTATGATAACCCCATTAATAAAAAAAAACGACAATTAACAACGGCGTACTGAAGCTCGAGTCGCGCCCCTCGAGGTCACGTACACACGCTTGAGTAAAGCTCGACGGCTCGCGTCGAGTAAGTTCGAAGGAAATTAGATTTATTTAATTCCATCGAGCCGGCTCAATGCGAGCCTTCGAGTTGTGAGTTTTGCGGTCCACACGATAATTTTTACTCGATTTGGAGTAAAACTATCGAGTAATACCGATAGTGAGTACTGACCATTACGGAGCCTTCACACCAAAGCCCCAAGACATGTCAACTGGTACGAATGTTGCCGACATGCCCGGCGTCTCTGGTGTGCAAGCTACATAAGGATGACTAAAATATCTGAAAGCAGATGGTGATGTGCTACCGAGTCCACTGAGGGTCTGCCACTTTTCACCCTTATGCCCTAAATTATAAGGTTGAAATGGTCGACCGTCAGTGAACTCTAAATTGGTAACCTGTTAATATTCAGATTAAAGTAGTAGCTCCAATCAAAAGGAAGGTTTAAATTCCCTAAGCCATTACGAATGTTTGACTCAGAGTCAAATAAAGCATGTGACAATAACCTCGCCCATGGAACTGAGTGAACTGTTGATGTCAAAGAGTTCAATGACACACCTGTTCCAACAAAAACAATGGTTGCTTTGCTCCATTGGAAGCTCATTAATTGTTCATACACCATAATTATTCGATTAAAAAAACATCATTTTAAAACCAAATACGAACAAACTGGGAACGCAGTTCGGGATACCGGACTCCGATAGATAATGTCCTGAATTATTTGTCAGTGTCCCGGTGTCCGCAGCTAGAGCCAGTCCATAATCTGTCCGTACCAGTAGTCACTAGATAATAGATTCCAACGACATTGCAGAATATTCGGTAGCCTTGATAAGTCCGGATGTTATTCACTAATCGGCGATTTTCGAAAAACCATTATAAACTCGCTATAAAGATACCCAAGAAAGGTTGATAATATTCGTGGCCATGTAGCAGGAGCTGAGGACCTGTGTGATGGACCGATATTGTGAATGAGGCTGCTGGAAAGTCCTTATAAGAAGACTATACCATTGGCTAAGAACAAAGCAGTCTCGAGAGTGCATGTAGGGAGCATAATCCGTAGTAGTCTCACCTATCAGACATGAGGAACCGACTGGCAAGAAGGTAAAGCACCATAAGAAACCCACACTACATCAGAAGTAGGAAACTGTCAAATTGTGACATGAAACGTACATGGCATAAAGTATGAACAGTGTGTTTTGCTTACCTATGCACATGTAAATATGTATTGTTAAACAAATGCAATGCATATATATTTGTCATTGATTGGCACACATCACTGTGGTCACAGGGTTCAGAATAACAATGTCATCACATTGCACTGGTGTACTTAACAGACGAAGGTATGAAATGTCAATGCTGGAGGTCTTTTCAGATGTAGAGAATAATGGCCTCGTCACACAACCTTTTGCAATTGGATGCCTTTTTCAGTGTGGTGGACGCCGACTTAAAAAAAAACTTCCAACGACCTTTGGTTGACTGTAATACTAAGCTTGGTGAAAAATGAATGACCGCAAAATTAATACAAAATGTTGTATTTAATAAACGAACATGAGCTTATTCAAATTACAATTCTACGAAAAATAATAAACTAAATTTCACAGACAGAAACTGTCTGGCTACGTCGTCTACGCCTTATTACATTTTGATATTTATCTTGACGTTGATTTTATTCCTGTTTTATTTATTTTATAGGTTAAAACACAATTTAAGCTGGTGGAAAAATATTACGTCAGCAAATAATTTTCGGAATTTTCAGTATTCGGTCGTTTCTTTGTCCTTTCAGTTGTCGCAAGATAAGTATTTAAAGCAGTAAATTTCATATTTTGAGTAGGAATGTTTTATTACTACCCATTTGTAACTGTGTAGATTTATGGCATGCCACCTACCACATATGCAAGTACACCCCGTTTCTTGCAGAGGCGTCACAAATAGCCGTCACAACTGATAGCTGGTAACTTAATTGGTTATATCGCAATATTGATGAAGGTGAGAGATTCGGTTTAGGTTATCTGAATGACAGTCAACTTGTCGCCCGGAACGGCACTACCAATCATATATCGAGTTTTGTCGTACGTAGGCTACTTTAGCGCAGCCCAGGGGTTCTCACAAAGCACGCAGACGATGGCTACCGCTGCTGCTGCGCGACTATTCCGTACGCTGTGATACTCCCACAAAAAGTAGTCAGGTAGTAGGTCCCTATTCGATTTTCGTATCAGAATCGCTTCCTCGATACCTATAGAAATACGACGCAATCAACAACAGTTGATTCAGGGGACGTCCTTCTTCACCTTCACCTTGGCAGGCCATTGAAAAAAACACCTGTTATTGACAACATACAGAAAAAACAACAGAGGGTCAAAAACCTTCGAGTTGTTAAGGGCGGCAGATCAATGTTATAACCAAACACAGGTAATTGTTACCATTAATTTGTGTTCCTTGATTTTTGGGTTCCGTTGCTAACTGGCAAAAACGGAACCCTTATAGATTCGTCCTGTCTGTCTGTTCGTCCGTATGTCACAGCCATTTAACTCTTGAGAGACTTTTGGCACTACACAGTTGAAATTTAGAGAGTTGATGTCTTCTATTAACCGTTACACAAAAGTGATGTGAAATTGTGAAAAAGGTGTGAATGAGGGTATTTCCTCAAGTCAATGGTTGATGAGATATATTCGTTTTAAAGCCGTAAAAATTTATGTGGTCCGCCTAATTCTTAAGTAAGAAGAGGAAAATTCTGAAAAAAAATATGGGTTTGTTGAACGTAAAAAGAACTTTCAAACAAAATTGGAAGTAATTGTAATTGGAAGATCTGATATTTAGTTTTTGATATATGGGACTTTTTCGTGAAGTTACAGCAGTTAGGTACTTTGTTTTTCATTAAAATACTTTGAACAACAAATTTCCTTTTACTGTTGAGTGTAAATTGACATTTTTATGAATGAGCGTTAAAAACATTGTTATTATATGCTACGGAACCGTTTGTGTGCGAGTCCGATTCGCACTTGGCCGGTTTTTTGTATATTTATATTTTTAACTGTTGGCATAACATTTTTCCTCAAGCTTGTATATTTACGACTATTATTGTTTTTGGTCCGTAGGTGTCACGGTAGGCACTAAAGACATATATTTCTGGGTTTTAATGTTTTTGCAATTAAAAATAAACTGTATTTCATTAAGTCATACAAGGCGTTCTATAAATATCTATATAATATATCTCCCGTGGTTGTTTATAGTTTTGTGCTCCCGATATTTCGACGCTGCTCACGCTGTTGCATATCGAGAGCTCAAATTATGAACAATCACGGAAGATATCCCGTAGATACCGTATAAGTTTAGTTATAAACCATGAAAGCTTAAAACAGTGTTTGTTTTAATGACTGTTGAAAATGATCTGTAATTTTAACTAAAATTAAAATATAAGACATACATTTATACCGTTTTATAATTATACTAGCTATGCGCATGCGTTGAATGCGTCTTTTCCTACTACCTACTTTCTTATTTTCTTATTTTTTTCTTTCATAAGAACCTTTTGACAATTACGAACAAAACAAGAATTTTTGTGGTATACTACTACTAGAAAATCCGACTACTGAAAATCACGCTCTAATTAAAAAGGAGTTTACAAGGTAAACTCGTCTCCTCCTATCGAAAAGTCGATTAAAATGTAGTCTATGTTACCCGGGCCTTAATAACAAATCGATTGACATCTTAATCATCAAAATCGGATGAATAGTTTTGCGCTACAGAGGAACATACGTAAAAACATACATACATACATAGACTGCTAAAATTATAACCCTTCCTTTTGGCTTTGCGTAGTCGGGTAACAATTTTTTTTTGCGAAATCGGTCCAGCCGTTCAAGCGTGATGCCGTGAACAAGCTAAATAGGGATTAATTTTTATAAAATATAATTTAAGATTTTGCAGTATTTTTACTTTTTAAAGTCTTATCTGTAGAGTCGCATCTCTATATTACATTTAATAAGGCCTTTAAAATAAATCGCCAAGGACCATTTATCATAATATCTAATATATATTTTTTACAAAAGAAAGTACCTATTCTAAGTGCAGCATTTCTTCATAGTTTCGTCTATAATATCAAAATCAATAAATAATATCTTTAATCTAACAGTATTGGACTTCAAGGTCTGCAAATAAAGATTATTTATTTATTTAAATGGAAATGAACTAATACAGTTGGTTTTGTTTATATTATACATTAAAGTGGTCAGATAACTATTTTGATAATTATTTTATCTACACAGATAATTAGGTAAATCTACAGCTTACATAATGGAAGTAATTTCCTAAATTGATAAGATTTTCTTCATTTCCTGTATTTTTTTTACATTGGTATGTATACCTGGTATAGTAGGCCACATTTCAGTGGTTAGATGAGTAGTTGTAAGCTGGTTCCTAATTCTATTGTAACTCATTCCACACTAGACCAGCTCAAGTTGAGCCTTCACCAATGCGGGGTTGTCAAAACCAAAATAATGTACATGCTTCATGGCAACCATTGAACCCTCTACGGTTGTCATTAATTCATCCGACATTGCTGAAATATTGTGAGTATGAAACTGCTCATATTTACACATCCTTTTTTACATGATACCCAGGGCAGGCCCTATGATTATGTGTTCTTCTTGTTTTTGTTTACATTATATTATTACAAAATATAAAGATTGTAAAGATAAAATATAGAAGGCTATTTAAAAAACCTTTTTAAAATTAATCAACGATTTTGTTTATAGTCCCACTGGAACCACATAAAAAATAAAGGCAGGTAATGTTTATAATTTGCATGCTTGGTGAGTCAATTTCTCCTAGATCATGTTGCTGACAAGTATGAAATCAAATGTTCCATTTTGATTTTAATTTGCAGTAAAATCAGAGTTTGACTTTATCAGCCAAATTAGTTATTGGAAAATATGTATACAAATTCCAAATTCTTATTGGATTCCAATAGTTTTTGTTCAGAGGACCTACTTGGAGCTTCATTATGGTTGGGAAATATAGGAATATGGTAAACTATAGTTCTGAGCAATTTCATTCATTGGTAAAAGAGGAGCACATAGATCTAAATATTATTGTTAATCATAGACAAGGCATAAAAGGCATTATCTATCAGTGCCTACTGGGGGGTCAAACCACACATAATGCACATTGCACAGATCAAGTGAATACTATCGCATTAGCGTCTGCAGTCACGAATTAAAGTCGATATCAAGGAAGGCAAGGAAGTCACTAGGTACTTCAAAACTCGCTTGCAATCGAACATTTTATTGCCACACAAAGCAACAAATTGGACTTTTATGGGTCGTATGAAACACAATAGTGGGCAGATTGGTATCGACGCACGCTGCCGATGCACTGCTACGTGTTTCGTAACAAAGAGCGATCGTGTGACGGTGCAGCAGTGAAAGTGACTAGTTGCGAATAATTCGCACTGGCTACGTTCACGGTCACAAATCAAACTCAAACTCAAAGCATTTATTTCAAATAGACCCATGACAGGCACTTTTGCATAGTCAAAAATAAGCTACCTACAGTCCCGCCACAGGCATAATAACTGTGAATGGACTGTAGTTGCCCATTCGAAAATAGTAGATCTCATGGAGAAGAATGGGCAAGAAACTCCATGGACACTCTTTTCAAATCAAGTTATATATTACATAGTCCTGGGTACAATATTGTTGCTTCTATATGTGAGCACAGTGTAGAGATAGGAAAATAAAACAAAGCTACAGTTAAAACCATAAAGATTAGGATAAGCCCTACTAACCATAATAGAAAGTCTACATGGTACTCACACTTACAAAAACTCAAATAATGCTTCTAATTTATATAAAACAATACCTAGTTATCAAAGTAACTAAGTTTCCAAACGAGAAAAAAAATAAAAGAAATAATGAAAGAACTAAAGGGGGAGCATCTCTTCCAAACATTAAAATCTTAGTATGTGAGCCCAAGTGGCAGTGGAGCAGGACCAGCATTGAGCCAAGCATTTTTATCTACGATATACTCTTCTAACTTATAATATGCTCGCTTACATAGTGTTTGTTTTATGCATTTTTTAAATTTCTTCTCATTAAGTTGTAAAATGTCAAGTGGTATTTTATTGTAACATTTTACACAGTACCCCATAAAAGATGTGCGTACTTTTGACAATCTGAAACGTGGTTGATCTAATTTGTCCTTATTTCTAGTATTAATATTATGCCTGTCGCTTATTTTACTAAAAAGATGAATGTTTTTCCGAACAAACATAATGTTTTCATAAATATATTGACAAGGTACCGTCATGATGTTAATCTGTTTAAACAATTCTCTTAGAGACTCGCGTCTGCGTAGGTTATAGATGGCTCTTACAGCCCTCTTTTGCAGAATAAATATGGAGTCAATATCTGCAGCCCGACCCCACAGCAGAATACCGTAAGACATGATGCTATGGAAGTAACTAAAATAGACCAGTCTCGCGGTATCCACGTCTGTTAATTGCCGGATTTTACGGACAGCATAAGCGGCTGAACTTAGCCGCCCTGCAAGTGCTGTTAAGTGAGGACTCCATTGCAGTTTCGAGTCAAGCGTAATCCCCAAGAAAACTGTATTTTCGACGAATTCGAGTATCTCCTTGTTCAATACAACGTTACATTCACTACTTCTTACATTCGGTAACGCGAATCTTATGCATTTAGTTTTCTTCCCATTTAACACCAAATTGTTTACAGTAAACCAGTTATGAATCTTAAGCATAGCGGTATTTATGTCGTCAAAATCTTGTGCACGTCTGTTAACTTTAAAAATCAGTGATGTGTCATCAGCGAATAACACCATTTGAGGTCGACTTTTCAGTAACTGAGGTAAATCATTAATATATACTATGAAAAGGAAAGGGCCCAGTATTGAGCCTTGCGGTACCCCCATTTTTACTTTTAATCCTAACGAATTTACGCCATTTATTTGTACTTGCTGCATTCGATCATTTAAATATGATTTTACTAAGCTAAGTGCTTGTTTTCCTAGTCCGTAATGCTCAAGTTTCAGCAACAGTGTGTCGTGATCCACGCAATCAAATGCCTTGGATAGGTCGCAAAAAATGCCTATTGCATCTTTTGCCTCTTCCCATGCATTAAAGATGTGCTTTAGCAAGGTGACACCGGCGTCAGTAGTGCAACGGCCTTTGGTGAAACCATATTGTTGATCGTGTAAGATGTCATTTCGATTAAAATGATTGAGCATTTGATTTAGCATCACTTTTTCAAACACCTTGCTGAAAACCGGCAAAATAGATACGGGTCTATAATTATTTGTGTCTTTGCTGTCTCCAGATTTAAAAAGTGGTATAACTTTACTATACTTCATCAAATCCGGAAATACCCCTTGGTCTACACATAAATTAAATATTAAAGCTAAATAGGGAGCTACTGTCTCAACAATCGATTGACAAACTTTAGTAGACATACCCCAAAGGTCTTCAGTAGTTTTTATTTTAATTTGCTTAAAAGCCTTCATAACGACCATAGGGTTTATATGTGAAAATTTAAATTCAACAGGACAGGCTGAAACATTCTCTTTTAATAAATTAATGGCAAGGGATGGCGAAGAATCTAGCGTTTCTGTGGTTTTGACTGGAATATTGGTAAAGAACGTTGCGAATTCCTGAGCAACATCGACATTTGCGCTAATGAGCCCTCGGGAAGAGTCCAGTGTGTAATCAGTGTTGTGTCTTTTGTTTCTATTAGTTTCATTGTTTATAATTTTCCAAACTGTTTTAATCTTGTTGTCTGCAGATTTCAACTTGTTGCTAATAAATAAGGCTTTAGCTGCTTTGCAGGTATTTTTGAAAATTTTAGAAAAAGTAGCAACATACTTATTAAACGTTTCCGTATTGATATAAGGCTTAAGGCCATACAATTCAAAAAGTCTTTCCCGACTTTTTCTGATGCCTTTAGTTGCCCAGTCACTGAATAAAAACTTCGGGCAGATAGTTTTAGTTTTCTTCTTAAAGGTATTATTGAATTCAGATTGCACTAATGAAAAGAATTCTTCATATATAGTATTAACATTCTTCATATTTAGGCCCTGCATACCTAACTTGTCAATTAAAGTGCTATTAAAAGTGATCAAGGCACTGGAAGTTATTGGTCTAGTTTGTATCTGTACTTTTTGTAATGCTGTGTTAAATTCAAAAGACACAGTTTGACCACAGTGATCAGAGGGGAGGTAATTTACAACAGCCTTCTCCAAATAGTCGCAGCCACAGAAAACATTATCAATGCAAGTGGAAGTTGTTGTAGTTATTCTAGTTGGTTCTAAAAACACATTCGACAAATTGAAAGATTTAAAAAGGCTTAATAGTCTACTGCTATTAGAGTTATTTTCTAAAACATTAATATTAAAATCACCGCAGATAATTACTGATTTATTACCACTTGAAAGTTTACCCAAAACATCTTCCATAACTGACTCAAAAATAGAGTAGTTTTGATAATTAGGGGGTCTGTATACGCACACTATAACATGCTTATCCAGCTCAACACATGACAGTTCAATGCTATGCTCAACTGAGAGTTCAACTATGTCTTTACGTGGTTTTGATTTAAAACAATTTTTAATTAAAATTAACGAACCTCCCCGCAGCATTGATTTTCGGTTAAAGCAACTGACCACGCTATAATTCTCATAACTAATTTGCATTTCATAATCTTTCATCCAATGTTCAGTAATGCAGACAATATCAAACTTGGTTTTTTCTAAAAATAGTTCTATTTCTAATTGTTTGGAAGAAAAACCCTGAATATTCTGATGAAACAATTTCAAGGAATTCTGCTCAACCCCTTTTTTACAATTTATTGATTGAGAGCTAGAAGATACCTTACAGTTGAAAAGTTTAACTAAATTGTCACTCGTACCTTCTATTGTCTTAGTGACTAGTTTAAATCTAAATTAATATGTGTATAATTACAATTAGTATAATTACTAATTTTAGTAAAACTATTTACAAAAAACTGCGACATACCACTTATGTCTGTGTTTATATTAAAAGCTAATAGCCGTGCTATTTGACGTCTAAAACTAATAGGCAGGTACGCATTATTCCTCGTTGACTTTAATTTCTGAACGAAACTGTTGGTGTCGAAAAATGTCAACTTGTCACTATAGTGACTAACTAATAAATGCATGCGATTGTTAAGATTATGGATAAATTGATTTTGCCTGCTTGACAATTTCTCTAAGTATGGAAAGGCACATAGAATTATTTTCTTACAGTTTAATTTTAATAGTTGAGTGACATTGTCAGTGATATCATCAATTTTAACGTTCGAACTATTACCTACAAGTATAGTAATAATGGCATTTGGATTTAATTCCTTCTGAGTTATGGATGACAATATCTGGTTGTAAGAAGCCTGGGGTGTACAATAATTTTGAGAAGAATGACTCAGATTGTTACTAATTAAAGTTCCTAACCCTTTACCTAAACTATCTGAAAACATAATTGAGCAGCAACAATGTGTATTACAACAAGGGGGAGGACTACTTTCTATTTGTCCAGCCTGTGATGCACCTTGCACAATGACTGGTGAATTTTGAATGGGGATACAGCCCCGAGTACCTCCCAACCGGGTTGGGTCGTCCGTTTCCTCGGGTAGGAGAGTGTCAGAGCTGGATTCCCTTTGAGTTGTACATTGAGTGTTGTTCAATGTTATCATGTCTACACAGTCTGCATTATGATAACTATTGACTAACTCATTTGCAGCTAGGATATGTTCCTTAATTTGTTTCTGTGAGTTCACATACCTAGAATAGCATGATTGCAGTTGACGCTCTAGTATTTAAACTAATATTTAAACTAATTACTAACAAAGTGGAAGCACTATCGATCCGCAGCACCTCTGATAACGACATTATCGCCAACAGCCACAATATCTGACAATAATAACGGTATTCTCACTGTACACTATATTTTTTATCGATAAGAGAAAGACGAGCTAAGTGTGGCATAACTCACCTTGTAATAAACATCCATGCGGACGGTGTCCGGAATCCCTTGGAGCACATTCCTGTCGCACTTAGCTTTCTGCAAATAGTTCACTAAATTCGTGAGGCACAGCTCGTACAAATTATCGGGTATTTTCTTTGAGCGCATCGCCGACGAAGATGCGTCAGCCATTTTGCCGAGATAAATGAAAACTCGATTCAATTTGCTTTGCTCGCCGGGATGTCACAGCGGCGCGGCAGTAAAGGATTCGTACGAACTTCACGTGGTTTGCGGCGTTCCTATTGGTTGATCGTAAGCTCGTTTTCTAAGCTTAAATTAAGACTAGTTTTGATTGGCCGAGGCGATTAAAAGATGGAACATTGTTTTGAAGTGATAAGGAGCAAATCCATAGAAAGTCACTGATAAGAAAGAGATGGAGATACATTGTCATGACATTCATAGAACAGCTGTAAGGTGATTAAAAATGCGAACTGCGAAATACGAGCTACGCACTGAACAACGAAACGAACAGCTGTCAGCTGACCGATTGCGAGACGCCTCTTTGATGGGAACGCGCGGGCTATTTGGTATTTTTATGACTATTTCAAAATTGTGTATTTTAGGCAGTCCTTTTAGCAAAAATATTAAAAACTGCAGCTGTAGTTTCAAAGAACGTCGTTTTTCATCTATAAATCGAGAGAATATGCTGCATGACTGTTTCTTTTTCAAAACTTTTTGGAAAAACTGCTGCAGCTGCATAATACACGTTCGTTATAGATGCCTATCACAGAAAGGACGCTTGAGTCCTTGTATCTCGGCAGTGGGAACATTACAGGCCGATTATGTTATTGTTGACGTTCTATCGGAGGGGTCAAGAGGCATATTTTATCGAATTTATGAGGTGCCTCAAATGCGCAAGTCTCGACTTTCGTCAAGCGGCTGCATGCCCAATTTAGCGTCCCTCGCTCGCGGTGGACCATGGACAAGGAGCTGCGACACTGTAAGGTAGCTCCAACATCAACCACACAAGTTTACTCGTTAATAGCAGTGGCATCAGCCCGCCAAATAAGGGCATGGAATTCAGGTGATCTTGAACCATATCTAAACTGAGACGAGATAAGGCAGTTCTCACTTTTTACCACCTGGCAGCCAGGCCACGGGACATTCGCTACAGCAAATATGCGGCGATCAGCGAAATTTGCCGAGCGAATCGCAAGAGCGTCTGGCGGCAGACACAAATGTATGTATTAGTACGGCGCATGCTACGGTATCGCGCGTTAGATGCGGCGAATAGCGCAGGAACCAAACAAATTTAGTTGTATTCGCCGCGAAATACTGGCTAGGCTAGCTATTGGGAAGTTGGATATATCCATAAGAATATAATCAAAGGCATAGACACTCATTCGTGTACATGTCGCTCTCGGTGTATACTGGTCGCGGCGGCGAACGCTACTGCCCGTGGCCCGCAAACTGTGCCGCCCCGCCAGACGCACCACGTTCGCGTCCCCCGTTCCCGTGGCCTGGCCGTAACTATCGTATCAATCGACGGATGATAATAGAGAGGTTTATAGTAGGGGAACGGGGGGATACGGAATCAAAAGAAACACTACAAATAAATTGGAACAATTTAATTGAGATAACTAACATATAACTAACATTAAACAAAACATCACCATGACACAACTAAACTATTTTAAAGCTGGCTACAGCATAAATGCTTCACTCTTTACAAACTGATATTTTAAATATATTTACTTTACATTAATTTAAAATATCAAACTTTAATTTAATGAACTAATTGTGATACACAATAACTGGGTTGTGGAGGTCAGATAAGCAGTTGGTCCATGTAAAATACTGGTATTCAGTTTCATCTGGTAAGACTGGAAGCTAACCTCCAACATAGCTTTGAAAAGGCAGACAGAGAGATTTTAAATTAATGAAATGTTCATACACTAAAAACATCAGGTGCATTTTTAGATTCTGTCAATATAGGCCAGTTGCGAGTCATTTCGTACCTTTCCGAGTATACTACTAAAATATTTCTCTGTTACAAGAAATGCCTACAATTCGGTTCAATTTTTTCATAACTCGCAACACTTTCACATAACAGAATTTTATTACAGCCATTAATTAATTCGACTATTTAAATTTGTGTGTACAAAAAAAAACATAACATTATCTTATCAAACTCAGATAAAAGACAAATACTAAGAGGTTTATGGTGGTTATCTCCTAAATTGGTTTAAAAAAAAACAACATCCAAATACAGTACCCAGACGTTATATGGCATATCGATGTTTTTGAGCTCTACGTCGTCTTTCTATGCCAAACAACCAGATACTGTAAATGAGAGGTTTTAAAACACTGCCATAAAATAGTCGAATTTTCAATGACCTTTATATAATTTGACACTTTGTTTTTGTGATTTCAAAAAGGAGGCTATATCTGTGTCTATTTGCCGATGGTGAAGCGCGAGACGGTCTCGAGGAGATTGATGTAGGCATGGTGTTCGTAGGCCGTGCTGAAGTCCGACAGCTTATTCACAAACTCGTTGCTGATGCCTTTCTCCTCCAGCAAGTTCATCAGCAGGTCGTATAGATACTGGAAAGTAAAAAAATAAGGTTAAAAAAATCACTCTTCTTTTGGGCTTTGTCGCAGTCGGTCAAATGATTTGATGAAAAAGGAGATGTCGAAAAATATAAAGGACATGTTTTACCATGTCGGGGTTGGATCTATGTATCTACATTCCTCTAGATAATATAATAATAATTGAAAAATATAAATATAATCTGCATAAAATTATCCGAGTATCCGAGAAATGATGAAATAAGTTTTAAAAAACTTCACTATTAAATAAGACGAAAAAAAAGCATAAACAGAGTTCCAAAAAGTGTTTTTTTTTTAAAACAATACCTATAGTATTAAACTATAGGTCTAGTTATAAATTAATTATCACAAAAATGTAGCATGTCAACGAATATCCCGCACAAGTATTGCGAGATCGACTTCACTTCAATGCGTCAATATACCCCGATTTTGGCACCTGACAACTACTTGTGTGATAGTATCAAGTGTGGCATAGAAATGGGGCGACCCGGAATCGAACTCGAGACCATAGGATCACGAGTAGGCGTGATTAGCCACGAAGCCAAATAAGCATAGAATGTCATGGCGAATTTACACCTTAGGAAGTATGGCATAATAGTGCTAATAAATGTTATACATAAAGGCTTTGTTTTAAGCAGTACAGCCCAGCTCGAACTATCGTATCGCAAACACGAATGGTCTTAAAATGAACGAAAATCATTTTAACACTTTATTCATACTTATTGATAATATTAATTGTGCTTGTTACAAAACTATAAACTAAAATACTATGGGATAGTTATATTTTCGATTTCGTATAAAAAAGCATTCGAATTTTGCATCACGTTTACATCGCGCGTTCGTGCCAAGGCCTACGAATTATCGCGGTTAAGTTGTGAAGAGCAAAAAACTGTTTGCATGCTGATTAAGTCTCTTTTTTGCCAAGCTGTTTGCAATAGGGTAAACTTTTATCAGTACAACGATAAGATTTAGATAAATATTTCGTGACCAGAGACAAGCCAAAAAAAAATGTAATGCGCCATGTTTCAGTTCACACAACACGACATTGCTTCGGACTATTCGACAATTATTTTTGATCAGCTCAAGGATATTCCACGTCGATAAGTTTGGTCAGTCCCTTAATAGTCCGTACACGTGTTATCAATGTTGAAGGATACTTACAATTATGTAGGTTGGTTTATAATTTGTTGGGGGTGAGTTTTCTCTCCCTTCCGTTTCCTTAATTCTTCTAAAATAGCTATTATTCCGTGGGCAATAGTTTGGGTTACACCTACCTCTTATACCTAAACTAATTATGAATATTGTAACATATAACTATTTTTTACAAATAAATAAATTAACGTACCCCGTCAAGCACGTCGCCAGCGACAGCATACACTTTGTCGTTCCACTCGCCCTTGTAGATGGTCAGCTCATCGATACCAAACACGTCATCTGTTAACAAAGAACACATATTTTTGTGTTACTTTCTGGATTAAAAGGTTGCGTGATTAAATCATAAAAAGATAAAGTTTGTGTGTATGGTCCCGAGTCCAAAAAATCGTTCACTAATGGGAAGTCATCAAGTTACGTTATCCCTGAATGTCGGCTATTTGTGGTGTTTCCTAACATAACGCGAGCTAAGCCGTGGGCAAAAGCGTGTTTTTTATAATGGTGCTTCATATTAAGTCATACAACTATTGAATTTACTCTCTATTGGTTATCTTTATTGCATTTCACGCACGGATCGCATTTTTATTATTTTTTCGGCGACGGGAAGGTAAAAAGATATCTTTACCTCTCTGTTACTTTCAGGTTTACGCGCAGGCCACACCGCCAGCTAGCGAGCGAGCCTGTTTTCACACTTCGTTTCGGGTCTTTCGGTAGTTCGCGGTGTGAACCAAAGTATGAAAAGAGGTGGAAACGATACCTCGCCCGGCTCGCTCGCTAGCTGGCAGTGTGGCCCTTTATTCGTTAGACTAGCGAGAAATCTATCCGCACGTCAACGTGCTTTCAATACGAATAAATGCGGCAGCTTGCTAGCGGTCTATTATGACTCAATTTATCGAAGCGACATAAAAGGAAAGCGCAATAGACGCTGATCCGTGTGTGTAAGTGTGATTTTACAAGAGTTAGTGGTTTATTTGTAGCAATACTGTTCCATACTCACTGGCATGGTGCTCAGTGGTATTCTACTTGACTGCGTTACTGTACCCCACACATGGCACCCGAGCATGCCATTGACTGGCGACGTCGAGCGTGGCAATTGTGAGGGGATGGAAACAAAAGCTCTGGCTATACGCAACAGCTTGTAGATTCCTTTCGAAATTAATATTAGATCCTTTCGGCACTTGAGTGTGAATGCAGCGTTCACAACCAAATCATAATGGCCTACTTTCTGGAGTTTTCAATTTTTTGTTAACAAAAAGGGGGTTTTTGTCCATACGGATATGCCAACTCCATCATACCTTATTAACTGATTTCGCCTTGAAAACGGCCGTACACCTATCACCTAAGGAAATATTTGAAAAATCATAAGAAGCTATACATACTGTACTCATCAGCACTCGCGTTAGCCGCCGGCGGTTCTTGCAAGTAGGAGCAGGTGAAACCGAGGGTGGTGTCTCCGCGCACAATGTCCACCTCAAACTGGGGCTTGGACCTCATCTCTGCGAACTCTTGCTTCTCTGGCTGGACTTCGCCTTCCAGGTCTTCAGAATCCACCGTGTGGTTTACATTGAAGGTTATTTTGATGCTGCAGTAGAGATATACCAAAGTATGAGTATGATGCTGCATCTAGTTAGACTTGAAATATTGTTGTATTTTGTAGTTAGATTTAATTGTTGCAGTACTGTTCCATACTCACTGGCATAGTGCTCAGTGGTATTCTACTTGACTGCATTACTGTACCCCACACATGGCACCCGAGCATACCATCAAGAGGCAATGTCAAGCGTGGCAATTGTGAGGGGATAAATAGTTAACGGACACTGTCTTGTAGAAAGACCAAAAGTAAAAAGTAAGGCTTGGGGATACTATTAAAACTATGCTGGGTATGCTCTTCCATTTGTGTGACAGCAGCAATGGTTAGCTATAGTAGAAGAGCCAAGTATTTCTAGCTAGACACTTACAGTTCTTCCTTGAGTTTCTTGGTCAGCACAACTTCAGCACCATCTCCGCATACAACAAAGCCATCAAATTCTGCCGGCAGCACCTTCACCTTCTGTGCCTTGCGTTCAGCTACAATCTCTTCAGTCAGGAACTCGACCAGTTCTCTCTCTCCTAGAAATATTGTCCAGTGAATGTTTAGTGGGAAAACTTTGATCGGAAGATAATATGTCAAGTTGGATACAATATCTAATAACTTTTTATCTAGTTTTTATTAACAATTTTTCATAGAAGTTTGAAATTCTGCCAAATGTGTGCCATTTTATACGGGGTGTAAACAGACCCTTCACCAAGCCGTCAACCAGGCATTCTGTACATCAAACTAAGTAACTTTACGCAAAAATTATTGCTGGGAAACGACTTTTTTTTTAGGGTGAAAAATCACGTTTTACGGTAAAATTCAATGTAACATACTCAAAACATTGTGCTGATGGATGGATTGAATAGTACGAGGGTCGTGAAGGTGTTTAAAGTAAAAATATTACATTAGAAACATGTATTTAAAAAAAACTTGTGAAAAAGTTGGAACTTTGACCCCCAATATCTCCGAAACTAGAAGGTTCCCAGGTATGGTCTAGAACAAAAAAATGATCACAATGACGGGGAGAACAAGTACCTTTCGGCTTCGTTAAGGGTCTTTTTACACCCTTTATGTTTGGGGTAAATTAAAAAAGCCCTGTCAAAAATGAAATTTAACTAATAGGAAATTGTAAATGATTTCTGCAATGTTTCAAGTTTTAAAATGTGTATTATTAATTACATTTTTAAATATTCTAATATACAAAATAGTAGCCCTATTTTTATATTATTTGCATATCAGAATGTAGGTATGATGCAACATGTACAAAAGTTGTTAATGTGGAACAAAAAGTTATCTAACTATTTTTGGTGATGTCTCCTGGCCCAGTGGTTAATCTGGCATGTGGTGGTAGTATGTTCAAACCTGTCAAGTACCAATGTAACTTTATGGTTTTTCTTTCTATTGAGAAATTACTGAAAATGCTATACTAAGTTTATAAAAGAAGAAAATGGCAGTGTAAATTGCATTTTTTTTCAACATTTTATTCTTGTACTTTGTAAATAATAAAGAGTAATCTAAATGAATCATCAACAGCTGTTTCTAAGGTTAAAATAAAATAAATGTCCCATGATTTTATGCAGAAACAAGACACAGGTCCGTGTTTCTGGATGTGAGCATGGAGTTACTCTGCCCTGCAACTGGCGCTGCGCCTCTCCTGGTTGGAGGACACAGTGTGGCAATAGTGCAGGGGGTAAGGCGGTACGCGGGAATCGAACCCAGGGCCTAACGCTCAAAAGTCGCGCTTGCGACCACTAGACCAAAGAGGCTACATAATTGTATCATGAAATACAAGTGTGTTATTAACATAGTACCAAAATTGTTTTTATAGGCTACAAATATATTCTAAAATCTTATACTTTACCAAAAAAGCATGTTTGAGTGCCAAATGGTGGGTCAAAAATAATGAGGTTAGTTTAATGAATTTTTGGATAAGTCCTAAGGAACTAATGGAAACGTGAACAAAAAGCAAAGGAAACTTACCTTATCTCGATGTAAATGTTGCGGAGGAAGGGATAGGAAAGGACTCACCAAGGGGCTTAGGTTTCAGTTGATGAGGACTTGCACTGTCAATTTCCGTATCTGGAGAAATGATAGCACCTTTAGTAGTAGTCATGCAAATGAAAAATAAGACGATAAAACAAGCGTGGTAGTTTAAGCAACACAAATTCCGGCATGATCTTTGCGGGTGGTGCAATCACATAACCTCAAAATTGTCCCAATTAAAATTGGCTATGTTACCTTTGGTGTGCAACGCCTTCAGACCGCAACCGCAGCCGCATGTGTTAGAGTGATTGTGGAGAAGGGTGGACGACCCTGCAATTCCATCTAGCCTCTTTGAACAGCTCATGTGCCATATTCCCCTTGTGAAGTCACGTTTTACGGGAGCCTGTGCGCGGGACACTAAAGCACTCGTTAATGTTGTGCTTTTAACGCAATTTTGTAATACGCGTTGCGCAGTTTTACCTAATCCATTCATTTTTACTAGTTTTTTGTAAATTTAAATGTGTCAATAAGTTCTTGAAAATTATTCGAAAAATTGTCAGAAGACACAATAGAACGCCGCCGGTCTGAAGACAAGGTTGCTAGCAGTGTAAAATCGGGGTTTCTTTTTGCAATCAGTACGATATCGAGAATGTCGGCATTGAAACTAACAATAAACCGTAGACTTTCGCATTATAATTGGACTCCTTTTTAGGTACAACTCTACTGACATGGCAACCTACAGTGTTACTAGCAAAAACCCAACATAATCACCCAACTTTACGAGTACTTTTATTTTAGGTTTTGGAAATTTTTTTTTATAAAGCCTGTATAGCTGGACAAAGGCCTCCACCCAATTTCATTTTAGCCTAACTACCTTCTTCCCAAATTCCATTATCTTTTTTTTGTAAGATAAAAATATATCATGACTTCGAAATGTCGAGGAGGACCATAAAATGGCCTCACACCACAAAAACTAATGGAGCTCTGGTTGTGAAGATTCTTTGTTTTACGTTTACTTTTATTTTGCCAAATTGTCATTGAGGTGGTGGCGGAAAATTACTGGGTAAATATAAACTAGGTGCTTGCAACCCTAAACATTAAATTGTCAACGTGACGTGAAAGCCGAGTGGTTCTTGACTTCTTGTCAGTTTCACGTGTGTTTTTAGACACATCATTGCGAAATTTTGAATAATAAACTGACTGAAATACGCCAATATGCCTAGAAAACGTAAACTGGAAACAAACGACACCAATACCCAGAAGTCTTTACCTGTGGAAGTGATTATAGAAGATGTAACGTCACATCCACTATGTATGCATGGGCCAACTTTGTTATTTTCTACTGAAAAAGGCCGATATTTCGCTTGCGCCTCGTGTAGGAATAAGGAATGTACAGTCCACATAGATGAGGAAGATTGGCAGAAGGAAAGTGTAAGGAAACGCAACGAAAAGTACTACAGTTTGATTCCGAAGATTGATAAAGCGGCAGCATGGAGTAACTACAGTGAGGTTAGTTTTGAATATAAATAACAGTTCTTATTACCATTAACAGTATTAAATTGTGTAAAAGTAGCAACACTCATTTTTAGTCAAATAAATTGCAAATATCTTAGAAAGGCAAAAAATATAAATAAATAATGTTCCACAATATTATTATGGTGAAATATTTGATGAACTATTAACTATTTTTATGATTCAGGTAAAATCCAGCCATTACGTAGACAGAGCATTCTGCAACACATGCGAGGAGCTCTACCAAGTCTCAAAGCCTTCTAAGAAGCATGCGAAGGACCACAGGATCATCACTCCATTAACAGATGAGCAGCTAACCCGCCCCACTACATGGTTACCGATGTTAGAGAATGATTCCGTTGAAGCACAGTACATGTTCACTAAGAAATCTGTGGGCACTGTGTTTGGGATACTCAAGAATAATAATATCAGGTAAATAAGCACACTTGCATGCAGTTAATGAAATATTTTATATGAAATAGCATAGGTATGACTGTTAAAAGTTATATTGTCTAAAGGATAGTGCCCATTTCTTTTAAAACTCATAAGTAGCTCAAAACCTTAGATTACATTAAAAAAGAAAATATTGAATATACTACTAGTACATTCAGCAGTTTTAAAAACTAATTGAATCTAATAGAATCATCATCTTCCTGCCCTTGTCCTATGATACTTGGGGTCGACGCAACACGTTTTTTCTCCCATTCTCCCTTGTCAACCGTCATGCAATCATTTACACCTTTTTTCTTCATATCATTCCTCACACAATCCTTCCATCATTGACTTGAATCTAATAGAATATTATCATAATTATAACTAATCAGGCATGTCTTGCTGGGAAGTTTGTTTTGCCACTTCTTTTCTCCAACTAAAATATTAGAAGCTGGTGAAACCTGGTGTTATGGGGAACTATCTTATGTTATTTTGAATTTTTGACAATCAAAGAGTATCGCATCTCAGCTATGTAAAGCAATTGAAAGACTTTTTTAATTCTGTGAAGGAATGCTCTTTTTTCCAACTCAGTTATCTCTGTAACACTTGAATCAATCCTATTACAGCAACATCCTCTGCATCGGCACACCCTCCATTCACGAGGAGGCCCAATCCCGGGATGACTTCAACTCCATCCTCCTGGACTATGACAAGCGTCACCAGAACTTTAACCCACCAAACAAGTTCATCTGGTACAACATGTTCAACAACTACATGTTTAATGGGAACGAGGATGAGAAGGTGCTTAAGAAATTCTTTAAGCAGTCTCGGTAAGTGCTGAATAGCAGACATTTGATTAATAGAAGACACACTTACTGTTAATAATGTACTAAAGAGGATGATAAAATCTTTTGAACTGTTAGACATAAAAATGATTACTAAAAATAATTTATTTTTTTGCACTGGTAAATAGCTCAGTCCTCAAAAATATCCCCCTATGTTATCAATGGTCTTAAGTTTTATTAAAACATAGTGAATTACTTTTGCATAGTCAATCGAACCATAGTCAGTCAGAAAGTTGAAACAACAGGTCCGCCACAACAGACAGCACTCAAGCGGCAATTATATATTGTATTGTATAACGGGCTTGTTTCCGCAACTCCACGTCAAAGCGCGTATTTTGCGTGAGAGGCAATTATATAATTCAAGACATATCCTTAGAAAAGACCTTATCTATTTCCATTTCAGTGAGGGAGGCATCTGCATAGTAATGGACCCTCCATTCGGCGGCCGTGTAGAACCTCTGGTCCAAACACTGAAGGAACTGACAGACTTCTACCGGAAGATCTGTGATAAGCCAGATGAAGGGCTCCTACCTGTCCTGTGGGCCTTCCCGTACTTCTCGGAGCCTTATATTACTAACAATGCGTCGGAGATCAAGATGCATGACTATCAGGTTTGTTGAGAAGTAGCAAATTTTTTTTGGGTTTTAGTAGGGAAGGGAGGTAGATTCTACCTTTACCCAAGTGGTCTATTGACTTGAAACCTTACTAAAGTTAAAAGCTGCAATCCGAAATTATCACTTAAAAATTCAAAAATACCAGTTCGGTAAAAAAAAAGTGTTGCCTCTTTATTTTGTCTCTAACTATTGACTATTATAAAATATTACCTTTTTATTTCCAGATTGAATACACAAACCACAAGAAATTCCTAAACAAGACAAAAGATGGCAGAAAATTCGCATCACCAATCCGTTTCTTTACTAACTTGCCACTCCGGACCATTGACCTGTCCAACGACAGTAACTATAAGATGTGTAACAAGTGTAAATTCTACGTCTCAACGTCTAACAACCACTGTTACAAGTGCGGAGAGTGTACAAGCAAGAACGGGATGACTTATAAACATTGTGATGTTTGCAAGCGGTGTGTGAAGCCCACTTTCTTCCATTGTAAGGAGTGTGGCAGGTGTTGTCAGCAGAGGAATCATGTGTGCGGTGTTGTTGTTGAGAGCCAGGTAAGAATTACTTCATATACTGAGTAAACAGTTCCACCAAAAAATTTACAAGTCAGTTGGATTTACCCGTTATTTATTCGACACAGATTTGTCGCTACGATTAAATTAATATTTTCTATTACCCTGTGTTCTAACTAAAGCAATCAGTCGCGCGAATCCGCGATCAATGGTTTTATATGTTATTCATTTGTTCGGAAAACCAACGGACCACTTCCGCCGAACAAAGACAGTTGTCAAAACCATTCAACGCTAAATTACTCTCAAAGGATAACATGTTTAAGAATCTCGTAATTCCAATAATAAAACTGTCATCTATATTCTTCTTATTACAGTCTTGCTTCAACTGCAGAGAGAAAGGGCACAAGCAGAGTGATTGCCCACTACTACAGGGAAGAAATAAAAAGAAACGAAAAAGTGCATAATTGATAATAATCACTATATTCTTATATGTACACAATAAATCATTATAAAAACACTAATTGTTTCATTTATCATTCTATTTCGTCAAATCAACATGATTGGTTTTCTATATTCTCTAAAATCAAAGTAATTCTATAAAAATTATTGTAAAAATAATCAAAATGTTAGTATAATTATATTGAGGTAACACGGAACGGTAGCAGATCTCAGGTTGCACTGAAACAAAAAAGGATTTCATTATCACTTTTATATTTTTATGGTGGAACGGAATTTCGTACAGGAGTTTTTGTTGACACATATCTCTACATTTTATATGTAGGGAGTGACAACACTTATGAACGTGGAATCGGCTTGAGCCAGAAGAGTTTTGTGGTGTCCATAGTTCCATCAACCAAAACGAAAAAACATCTTCGTTTCGGACGACGAGATTCGTCACCGCATACAGCTCTCTCTGACTGGCTGAAGCCTAGCTGCTTTGATAAGTATGGTCACACTTTTCAAACATACGCTAAGTTTGACCATTAACTTACCTAAGCGATGTTACTATGCATGCTCGCCTATACCAACTCTAGTAGGTAGTTTAATAAAAATATTCTTGAGCAGATATCATCTAGCTGCACTAGTCCAGACTCGAAAGATGCATCGGTTATTCAGTACTTACTTAACATTGATCCTGTTGAGGAGTTGCTGCGCGTTTTCGTAGCGCGCCTCCACTTTAGCAGCTTGCTCCAACCAAGCCTGTCTCACTGCCATCCAACGCGACGAGTGGGAAGCGAGGAGTTGCTCACGGGTGGGGGGCGGGGCTTCGCGCTGCGAGGAACATTGGTTATGATGAACTTTCTGTGTACTTGGAAGCAAGTGTGATGTGTTTGTAAGAATATTTCAGTAAGGTAAAATACGCAACTCAGTTTTAAGAATTAATTAAAGTCAGTTAGTGTCTTCTGAATGGCATTAACAGTTGTATTTTTCTTGCCGCGGTCATAAACTCGGCAGATAAAATGACTAATTTTTTAGGAATACCATAGTCTATATTAAATGCCAACCTATGAGTGTGATGCCCACATACAGTTGTTATTCTTTGATAAAAACTCACATAGTTCAAGTTGATATTGTTTTTGTTGGCCTTTAGTTGTTCAGGTAGCAGCGGCGGTATTTTGGACACGGGCGAACCTTCTGGTCCTGGTAGCTCTAATGTCTCTGAATGTTGATCAATATCCTGGTTTGTGCTGAAATCAAAATGTAAAGACTTTCTGATAATTACATGCACGGATAGTAACGAATATGTATATAATATTTTGTAGTCCCGGCTGTTGGTTTCGAGGTCGCAAGCAGGACTGATTGTGGGTTCGATTCCCCTGGAAAGTGGTCCTGTGCCTGATACCTCTCTAATCATTTTAGATTTCTAACCTATCAGTAAATGATAAGAGATGGTGCTCCTGTGTTTGCCCGCACACATCTGCACTAAAGTAATTTTTGCATCAATGGTTAGTCTGCACTGAGATTGGTCTCCATGATCGAAAAGGGTCAGGTGGACTATTATAATTGTATAACAGTATTAGAATAAGTGGTGCTAATCTTTAAATATTATCAAAGCAAATCTCCATACCCAATCTCGCTGTAGTTGGCCCTCGGCTGATTAGTAATCCATGCCCTGCATATGGGGTACAGTGGAGACTCCTCGTTGAACTGGGACAGGTCCACACTGCGGTCAAACAGCTTCAGTACGTAGGACTGCCGCTGTGGGGAACGCTTCCTTCTGTATGGCCTCTCATCATCTTCTGATCTATAGTCACGACTGAAAATAATTGGAGTCAATATTTTAATTTTATTGTATGCTTTGCACATTGTAAATAACGAAAAATGTTCCTCACATTGTATTAAAAAGAGGCTGAATATTCCTAGCCTATTTGTCTTTGGTATTATGTTGGCAAAACCAATCAAATGTAAGATCCAGTTTTTAAAATTAGGATAGTTGTTGAGAGTTAAACAAACCTATCTCCCTTATCTGGAACATAATCAGAGGATGCATCAGATTCATCAGCTGTGGGGTCCAGTACCTCCATCAAGGCTCCTTTGAGCCGCCCACGGGCTGTTGATACTTCTACAAAAAAGATAAATAGTAGTATCTTGAAAGTGTAATGAAAACTTCCAGCATAAATTTAGGTTTTGCCAAGCCATCTGCCTGTCTGTCTCAGATACTCTTGCTACTAAATACTTATAATTTTGCAAAGTTTTATGATTGATAATGGCATAACTAAGAAATAATGGGATAAGCACAGTGCACATGTCTGGTTTTCATAATAATTATTTACGACGTATGTAAAAGTATTGATCTAACAAACAAAGAAACTATTGATTAGTTCTCATTCACTTTCACAAACAATGAAAGTGAATAATTTGGAAGTAGGTCATTGCTGTAACAGAGTTTATAATTTGGTACAAAAGTAATAATAAACCCAAAAGTCTTCGCTATACGTGGCGTATTACAATACTCATAAAAAAATCCCTTCATCTTTTTTGCCTCTGCATCGATTTCTTTGTACTCCACGAGGACTAACTCAAAGATACTCTATACCCTTCAGAAACACAGCAATATTAAAATTTACTGATGCTCTATTGAAAAAAATAAAATGTTTTAGCCCTAAATTAAATAAAATACCGAGGGTTAAAGAATAGAAAGTATTGTCTTAAATTACCTCTTGCATCGTTGCTGTCTCTATTGAGATTTGGTTTTGACTTGTTCTTCAAAGGCGTGAACAATCGCCTTCGCTTAGGCATCGCGTTAAGTCCTAATTAAAATTTTAATCAAAACAAAAACAACACGACTATTGACCAAATTCGAATTTGTTTGCCTGGCTGAAAGAGCTGTCACTGTTCAAGAGTTCACTCGTAAAATAGCTTGATGAATGAAAAACACTAGAGTTGCACGAAAACACACTAGTAACGGTTTTTTGCGATTTCAATTACCATCACTAGAAGTAGTTTTACTATGGCAACATTATTGTTTTTGGATTTCACTTGTTTTTCTTGGCCTGAAAGACTCCGAATGAATTCATATAAAATTTGCGTCGGTAGAAAAAAAAAGATATTTATCTTTTTGTCAAATGTCAAAATAGTTGTGTACGAAAATAGCGAAACGAGAATTGCGCAAGGCCTACCAGGTTGTGAAGATTTTTAATTTACACAAACTTCTCGCTTCAAATCAATGAATTATAATGGCCACCTCAGCGTATGAGCATGATGCTGAAGGTAAGCATCCTTTGTTTTTTTTAAATACGTTTACGGAGTTTGTTTATTTAATTAGAAATTGAACAGCATTTTGGTGCGTGATAATATTTGCCTCGACTTTCCATATTTTCAAGCGGTCGTTGTGCAGCTGCTAATCCAGTGAAAGTCTGCTGTAAAAAGTTTGAAGTGATAAATTAATAAACTTTACAATGCGTCAATTAAAACATTCTTGTCGTTTTGCTTGTTAGTGTCATTCAGTTAACAACACGCTTCGCCATACCATCACGCCGCACTTGAGACCTCAGGGAAGGTACAAAGACAGTATTACTTACAACTTTTATTCATCATCTGTTTAATAATACAGGTTTATCTAACAATCTTTTGACTGTTCTAAATTCCAGGAGGCAAATTTATCCCTGCAACGCAACGTCCCGACGGTACCTGGCGCAAACCGCGAAGAATCAAGGATGGCTACGTCCCTCAGGAAGAGATCCCTCTGTATGAGAGCAAGGGCAAACAGTTCAAAGCTCGTCAGACCCCAGGCCTGCCTGTGGGACTCACCCCTGAGATAGTGGCGCAAGCACAGAAGAAGAAGAACCACGGTGTCGTTCAGCCCATACCTGGCATGCTTATCAATGTTGACAAAAAGAAGAAGAAAAAGAAGTCAGGTTGGTTGTCTTTGGTTCATTTTATAGTGACGAAATTGTGTTTAGAAATTAAAATAGTTTTCTATGTTCTTTTTGCTACTAATAGGAAGACTGAGGAAACTAGCAGGCACAGTAATAAGATTGTTACTAAGTGTGCCCATAACCCTAGTTATCTATATTAATATTTTAAAGAGGTAACATTTGCAATTTTGGATGTAGGGGGTAGTTCCTCAGAACTACTGATCCAATCCCAAATTTTTTTTCACTAATGAGAAGCTACATTATCCCTGAGTGTCATAGGCATATTTAAAACATTCCTCTAAGTTAATTCCAACCATAAGTGAAGCCAAAAGCTGTAGTTGTACATAAATATTTAAATGCTTTTCTTGCCTAAAAGACCTAGAATCTATTACACACAAATAGAAAAGTTACTACCTACATTTTAAATAAAATTATTTTGTTGTGTGCCTTTACTGTGCAGAGTTTCAATTAAACAACAGAAGTAAAATACCTAATTCATTTAAATGCACTTCATGTATAAATTCTTTCACTTTCACTCTAGTTATGTAAAAAGAAACTTTTAAAGAATTGTTAATTAGAATTAAATATCAGTAGTCTGGTAAGGTATCACTATTGTTGGCAAAACTGAATATATCAATTACAGTTTGAGAAATGTAGTTAGATGGACTTCCCCATGGGATTTATGTTATAGCTTTATCAGGGTAACAGGGATCTCTGTGATGTTGATGAAACCTTTCATTCTTATACTATGCCTAGATATTTGAGGGTGTAAAGGCTCATGTAAAAGCCATCAATGGGGCTACATACTGGGCCAAAGTAATCTTGTTATGACAAGTCATTATAAGACTTTTTATTGTTTCAAATTAATTCTTAGTATGTATTGCTGTTGGTGTACCAAATAAATAAATAAATAAGACAAATGCTTATATCAGCATTTCACATTTCAGGAGCTGACGAAGCAGCAGACAAACTTGCCAAATGTGAGATAACAGAACCTACCTTCGCAAGTCCACCAGCCCCTTCCACCCCCAGTAACACTGCCACAGACCCCATCAAACGCCTCAAGAACTTAAGAAAGAAACTCAGAGAGATTGAAACTCTCGAGGAGAAAATTAAGTCTGGCTCCCTCAAAACCCCTGATAAGGATCAAAAAGAAAAGATGTCCAAGAAAAATGACATTCTCAGAGATATTGAACTTTTAGAGATAAATAGTGAATAAGTTATACCAAATTTAATTAAAATTTATTGTTGAAAAACTATGGTATTTTGACTATGGTTTGCATGAATGATTGTGTTCTTTGTGTGGGTGCAAATTAATGAATTTTCTTTATTACATAAATTATTTACAAAACTATTTTGTGGTGTTTTTTGTTCAGTAAGTAGTTATACAATTTCTCGTCAAAGATAAGGTATTCAATAAACATAGTCTGATTTATGTAGATAATTACTGCAGTAAAAAATAAAAATTGAAAACAAAATATTTATATTAAATACAAAATAATATCATTGAAGTTCTGATTTATAGAAATTAATGAAAAATAATAGTCTATTCTGCCTATCCCATCTCCGAGATATCTCTAATAATACAAGAAATATCACATGGTATTGTTGGTCAGGCTTTTATCTGTTTTCAGACAATGTTAACTAAGGTTAATACAACATGTTTTCACAAAGGAAAAGGTTAGCTAGAAAGAAGATTCAAGAACAATAATAATATATGCATTATACCTTGCTTGAATGTGCAAGTAGGTAGGAAGTAACAAACTCCAATAGGTAATATGCTTGTTCGGCTAAATTTGTCTGAAAACAAAATTTATTTTCTATACAAAAAATATACTTATAATCTACATTAATTTGCTACATATTCGATAAGTCTTATAATAATAATATTCGAGACTTATATTATTAAAATAGTTTTTGTTTCCTGCTTCAATGTATACCATATTGTTACACATGTTCATGGCCAATATGTACTTAAGCAAAAACTAATTGAACAGCATGGTTATTATTTATTTTTCGTTACAATGTGGATGATGTCGTCACTTCCTTTAACTTTTCCAGTGCTAGTATGTTCTGGAAAAGAAAAATAAAATTATACTTCAATATTGACCATACATAATAGGTGTAATAGTTTAACCTCATTAGTAGGCGTTTATTACGTTTTACGCGCTATTGAGCAACTAATTGAAAAATTGATAGTGTGAATACAAGGACGCAACAACCGGTTTTTGACGATTTCTATACGAAAAAGCAACTTAAAAAACGTTTTATCAAAATCTGAATAGAAATGTAGGTACTTACCAAATGTGGAGATGTTTTATATGAACTCATTTCTTGCTTGCTGTCTTGCATATTTGCCCAAACACGCGAAAATTCCTATTACAGCAATTCCAAGTCCCAAAACTGTAGCCAAAAAGTCGCCGAAGTCGTAGCCTTGTGCTGCCTCAACATTTGTTACGGTCAGCAAGGTGAATAGGAATACGCACAATTTGAAATACATTGTTAATTTGTAAGCAGCGAAATTCTTTATGTACTTGTTGTGAATTATTTTTGATGTTTTGAGTTTAGTTGTATTTTTTTCTTTGTCACGTCGTCATGTCAATTTGATAATGTTCAGGGATGGACCACTCTGCTGAATCATTATGTCACATGATTAGTCGAGTCAGAATAAAAAGATAGTAAATAATCGATCTTTTTTTCGTCGTTAGAGAACTATCGAGTAGAACACTTACACCACGAGAATATCTCCGTTTGAAAGAAAAAAATGTAAACAATTTTATATGTGTGAGTGGCAACACAATCAAACAGATGTCAACGAGCGCCGTAATTGTCATCATCGTTTTCCCGTTGAAGTTGATAATTTATTGTTTTTAATAGCAAATAACTGATTAATTCCTGTAAAAATAGAAAATATGAGCTTTAAAATTGTTTGATGGTATTTTAAACTCGAAGATTAATGAAAAGCATCGTAGTAAACATTAATAAATAACCTTATCGCGGTAATGAAAATAGATTCCCAGCGGGGTGTTTTTATTGTTATTTAGTGGGTTTTAAATAATTAAAATGAGTTATAATTCGGGTGGGAGTGGTAGTAAAGGGTTCGGGTTCGCTGGTTTCACGATGCCGAAGCGAAACCCATCGAACGTGTCGCTTCACGCGGTGCCTCCGCCGACGACGCCGATGCATGCCGTGCCGCCTCCTACCACCGGCCTGTCCAAGCAAGGCTACTCCACCATGAGCGCGATAACACAGAACGCTGTGACCGGAAACTGGGGCTCGTTGGGGAAGAAACGGTCTAAGACTGAGGATGAGTAAGTTCAAAAATTCCAAATAATTTTGTACTAAGCATTTACTCGAATCAGCTCTTTCGATTTACATAGCTAAATAGAGGTTATCTGTAGCTTTATTGCTAGATAGCTTGTGCTTTTTCAACTGAAGTACATGTAGTAAGAATATAACCAAGCCAGAGGCCCATGGGCGGCATAATAACTCTGACACCAGGTTAGGCACTAACCACACAAAAATAAAAAAGTTAGAATATTCTGCACAGAAAACTGAACCTTGCCATGTTACTGTTCAGGTACTTTGACGAGGATGATGAACCTCCAACACCAGCACTGGCCTACATCCCTGCACCTGGGAGCCCGACTTATGAAGCTGCTTGTAGTTCTAAGGTACGGACTCGGCTCCTCTGTTTACAAAAATCGAATAGAAGAAAAATGGAGATATGACTAGCTCCATCTGGAATAACTTGGAATCTAGTCTTAACATTGGACCACTGAACTAATTTATGGAAATAATAACTAACCAGGGAGGATAACTCTTTCACTGTTTGTATGGTTTAGTGCAGGTGTGTCCAACATAATTTAAAGAGCACCAAGTTTAGTATTTTTGTAACCGTAGCGGGCCAAAAGAAATGCAAAGTGGCCTCTAAATTTAACCCTAGATAACTAAAATTATTTTACACGTTACACTGTATCTAAACATTCGTTGAAGGGAATACGAGAGAGCTGTAGGGTCTCGTCCTACTTGACTTATGACGACAATTTCAGCACGCTTTGTATTGTTTATTAATTTAGGAAGGTAAAAAATGAGCGGAGGTCGGGTGGCACAGGTAAGTTGATGTTCGCGCGGAGTTGCGTCGTCGCGCGGACGAATGTTTAGTTATCTAGGGTTAAATAAAACAAGCTTTGTCGGACTAGACGACGATGATGCGGTCTGCACTCAAGGGATGGTGAGGTGGGGCGGGTAGGTAAATATGACGCGGGAAAAACTGACTTAGGACTGACTGGACTGACTGGACACTTTTTAAACAATTTCACATAATATTTTTTGATGTTTTATAAAGTTTTTAATAGTTCACGGGTCGAATGAAAGACCTTTGCTGGCCGCTGGGTGGCCTGGGGGCCATATGTTGGAAGAGCCTGGTTTAGTGTATAGGTTCCCAACCTTTTATGAACTAAAAACCCCCTTTACAAGAAAAAAAAAATCCAATACCCTCCTTTACGTCTGTCTATTATCTATTAATAATCACAAATTAAAAAATTAATGCTCTCTCTCTCTCTCTGTAATCGCGGTACTTGTTGTCATGGCTGAGGGTTGTGATTATTAATTATTATTTAAAAATACAAAAACATGTAATGATAAAAACATTTAATTCAGACAAAGACCATACTAAGTGTTATTAACAAAATTAAAAAATGAATTAATTAATTACTCAACCAACAAATGCAAGACAATAGGTACACAAAGCTGGAGTACCCCGCACTGGGGCACTGCACAAAGGCAAAGATGACAATTAATGTTAATTAGTAAAAAAATACAGAGTGTAAGGGGCAGCCCTCTGCAAACTAAGAGGGTGCATTCAGCTCCTTACTTTGAATCATATTCCACTGGAATTTTTCTCCCGTTTTTTTTTTTTCAGTTACTATTCCTTTATTTCAATGTAAAATTATATTCCCTGTATGCACTCGATTTATGTAAAATTGTAAATAATACGGGTAAATTAAAAAATCCAACAATGGATGTTGAAATAATCTAACGAACATCGAAACAGACAACAAAATCAGCTGTTCATTTCTTTCCTAGCTACAGAGTTCCTCTAAGTAAATCAGCTGTTCACTTCTTGCCTAGCTATAGAGTTCCTCGAACTCGTCGTCGCGCTTGCCAATCGCTACGTGCGTTTTGCCACGGTAACAAAACCGGTCATCTTCTCCACAAACTGATGGGATGCATTACATCGGTTTGTGAAGGGTTGTCCCTGACACCCTGTATAATATAATAAAAAAACAAAATTCAATAAGAAACAAATATCAATGAGATGGTTGAGGCTGGTGGAGTTTTAACAATTTGTTAATGTTGGGTTTCAATTTAGTTAACCATCAGTTGCAAATCAGCATGCTCTGTGATCTGTTTAAAGTAAGTTTTTTTTAGTTTAGTTTAGTAGTAAGTTTATTCCTTTTCTTAGACAGTAAATTATATGTGGTGAAGGAAACGCAATTAAAAGGGCTTGGAAGATTTTTGTATGAAGCCTGGCCGGCCTAACTTCTGCCATTTTTTTTTTCAAAGTTGTTGCCATGCATAGTACCTATGAAAATGCCATCAGTGAATGGACTTTAACTTTGATAGCTCATAACTCGGAAACGTGACACTTAAGAACATTTTGTCTTATACAAAACTTGTTTGTATTGATACCAGCTATCAATTAAAATATGTTTTATATGTTGCCGCCACTTTGAAAAAAAAAATGGCGGAAGTTAGGCCGGCCATTAAATTCAAACCCCTTTCTGTACTATTTCCCACAATCCAGGTTGGAGAGCAGATATTGATTTTTGGAGCCACAACTCTTGGTATCCATTTCTGAATTTTACTTTTAAATCTTCATTCGTTGTGAGTTCTACGAGTCGTTCTTCTAAAATTTGATGATTCTGCTGTATCTGCATTTACGGAAGGACAACTTGGTATATTCATATTTAAAATATCCTGGAATCGCTCTGTAAAATCAGCCTGAAGAGCGTCCAGGCGTTATCAGTAAGTAAATCTTCCTGTTTTACCGATAATGCTGATAATGTCGGAAAGTTGCCGTATTCACCTCTTCCTAGATATCGTTTGAATAGAAGAAGTTTTCCCACAAAAGCAGCTATGACGTTTTTTGTTTTTATTAAATTCATCTCATCACCATTTTAAATTAACGTCATTTAACATTTCAAATAAGCGATGTAATTTTTGGACGCAATCAAGTTTCCGCGCACTTCATCGTCTCTGTTTTCAAGGAAGTCCACTGAGTCAAATATATTGAAAAAGCGAAGATTTTATACAACAAACAAGACAATGGCTATTTTAGACAATGAATATCACAATGTACAGCGAGTACATTTGGTACTGCTTGTTTTAAATGCGCAATGAATGATGCCCCGTCATTGCTGGAGCACCTTCTGTAGCAACTGACAAAATATTTCGAATAAGAATTACTTTCTCTTGAAAAAAAATTCATGGTATTAAATATGGATTTTCCCTTTGTATGGGTTTCCAAATTTTTTGCAAATAATAACTCTTGACAATTTTTTTCTTCTTTTATGAATCGGGCGTAAGCCAAGACTAGTGCTTCGTTATTTGGTAAAGTTGATTCATCGAGTTGAATGGAAAATTTGGAAGAACTATAAGTAATGACATAATGATGCCTTTAGCATGGGGTCTCAACTCGAACAAATTATAATTAGTCTTGAAAAAAAATCATAGATGGCAGCATAGTTAACAGTTATGAAATTAACAACCACTAAAATGCGATAAACGGCAGATTTTGGCTGACGTAAGATTCGCAAAAATTAAAACTTCTTTGTTTAATGCTGATTTATCTATTTACACTCAAAAATAACGTAATTTCGACAAAGAAGATAATTGAAGACTTTAACCTCAATTCGAACCCTGTAGAATGATAAAGTAGTTAAAAGTAGCTATCTGTTATCCATTTTGTTTAGAGCTCGTTGCAATAGATGGCGTTTTACTCAATTTGTCACATACAAAATAACCACAATAGTTATTAATTTACGTTTAGTTGAAAAATGTTGAGAAATGCAAAATTTTTTTTTAAACTGTTCATAGAAATATAAGAAATATTTTTAAATGTTTATGGTATTTAATCATATATTTTTTTCATTTTACTGAACCCGGAACTATAAACATTACACGAAACGTTTTAAAAGTAGGTAGTTACTCTGTTTGTCAATGTCAATTCTGTTACCGTCATGTCAACTCATGTCCGACTCCCAATGGCAGTTGTTGATTAAAATATGATTCGCGGCCGTAACATGTACCTATGTCGTTACAGAATTGTAATCATTAAAATCATCAATACAACCCTCTAAGTTCATTTAATCCCATTAAATGACTTTTTCATGATATAGTAATTACCTATTCAGTGGGATTGTATTAACGATTTTAATTATTATAATTATTCTGTAAAACATACGCGTTACGGTCGCGAATCATATTTTGTTCAACATACAGGTTGACACTGACCTGCACATTGCAAAAATGTAAAAGAAAAAAAACCGCGGGCTACCCTGTCGTTTCCTATCAATTTCGTCGCAGTACTAGTTTAGGTAATTTCGATGAAATGTGTGCGTGTGTGAGCGTTCGAAATATCGCTAACGATCGTAGTGTGCGTAGTCTCATGCAGTGCAGCGGGAGCAAACAATCTTGATCCGTAACCGTATTATAAGCAAAACAAATTAGCATTTATGCTGCATATTTTTTAATGTTATTTACATCGTCAACAGCCATCACTTAACATGGGCAAGGGTTTATGTAACCAAAAATTAAATTATTCTACGTGTTTTTCTCATTTCAGGTGAAAAAAAAAACAAGATTCTTACTAATTTCATTATTATAAGAAGTATAGATATTTTTAACAATTGTTTTTTCATTTTAACCTCCTTTTCGACGTTAATACGAAGTGCTTCGAATATCCATAGAGCGTGCTTTCCTGGAATCAGGGTTTTTTTTACATCAACCACCTTTTTACTATTAGTACAATACAATACACTAATATAACATTAAAAAATAACCAATAATATCACTAAGCATAAGTTTAACAAAAAAATACTCAAAGTATCAAAACTAGGCAGACGTGGTACAAAATCACGTGCGTACGTATCGCAAGTAATTTACGTCGGGCGCGATTAAAACTAAATGCAACGAGCAAGCGCATCGGCTTGTAAGGCATTATTTAAATATTTTATTACAATTAATTTCGTAGTCAAAAAAAAAAATTGAATTGGATAGATAAACACCTTAAGTTTTATAATATTTCATATTTATTGACATTTTCAGAAACCTTATGGTTCTTGAGAAATGTGCGCTGAAAAAAGTAGTATTTTCTGTTTTTAGACCGCGAAATTGATAGGGACTCTTTAAGTATTGAAATATTCAAAAACCCATGAAGAGGCATTCGCCGCAGCGAGATGTTTGTGTGAGTGAGCTCACTCACACATAACCTGTTGTATTGTTATTAGCTACTTGTCCTTGAACGCACGGTGCGACGATGTAGAGAGAATCTCTAACAAAAGCAGCGCCATCTAGTAGTATTAATGCCACTTAGTATCGATCCCACCTAGTATCTAGGCAGCCTCCTAGATGGCGTTATAAAACTACTGCCTCTAGAAATTTATGAGACGCTGGTGCTGCCTCTGTCGAAAAAATGGAGGAAAATAAATAGCCAGTCCAATTACCAGTTTTAGGGAGGTGTCATTTCTTTGTATGGGATTGGGTATCTGTACGTAGTATTATATTATCTGTGCCTTTAGCCATTTCATCGATTCTTCTTTGCACTGTATTATTACTCAAAGATTTTTTTTTAATATCTTATGGCGTCTTATGATGAAGAACAGTTTCAATTACCTCTTTGACTGCCGGTATAATTAATTCCTCACCAATTGTGTGTGGTTTTCCCGCTTTTGCTATTAATCCATCATCTTATTGTGTAGAACACGATGCAAAAAGGTTTGATGTAGTTGGCTGTTTTAAATATGTCTTTTCAAATCCTTGAAAATAGGATAAATCTTTGTCCTTTTTATCAGCATGTATTTTATTCACGCCATCTCCTTCTGGGCCTACCGCGTCGCCGGGTTCTGTTGTTCAGAACCCAATCTGTTGCCACTTTGGCCCAATTTTGATGCGACATGCGGCAAATGTGGTCAGCCCAGTTCCATTTTAATTTGGCGGCTGTGTTGCAAACGTCTGCGATTTGAGTCTCGGATCGAAGTTTGACTCCTAGTATACTTCGTTCCATGGCTCGCTGGGAGACCCCGAGTGCGGACTTCTGACGTTTCGTCAATGACCACGTTTGCGCTCCATAGGTGAGGGTGGGAAGGATGCACGTATCCATGAGATTCCTTTTGAGGGAAAGTGAAAGTGATCCTTTCATGAAGTGTTTCATCGACCAATAGCTCTTCCAGGCGTTTTCGGTGCGCCGAGTCGCCTGGAAGGAGACTATTTGGCCGAGGTATATATACTCATGGACATGCTCTACCTCCACACCTCCTATGTCTATTTTGCGTTTTGTGCTATTTGTCATTAACTTCGTTTTCGTCATATTCATTCGTCCGACTTCGAGGTTGGCGTGGCTCAGTTGTTCGAGCATGACGCCCAATTCAGCCGCTGAAGACGAGAAAAGGACAATGTCATCGGTGAATCGAAGATTAGTTAATCTCTTTTCCCCAACGACAATGCCCAATGGCGTGATGAGCTGGACTCTTGTCAAAAGGATTAGGGCCCAAATAGCCAAAGACAAAGATAAATGGAAAGAGAGAAGGGAGGCTCTGCAGTGGTACAGATTAGGCTCATAAATATATTTATATATATATATTTTCAAATTCTCTTGGAGCCTAAAAGTCTACATGGCTTCATTTGAAAATACTGGCAAATTAAACACACAGGCAATGATTGGTTTGTTGAAGATTACGTAAATCCATATTACATTACTCAATGTTGTACTGCCAACATTTTTTCTTTGTTTCAAACATTTTTGGAATTTTCCAATACATTTACTTTCCAACCGATTTATATGAAGTTATAAAACTAATGGCTATTTTGACTTCTTTACTTAATCAGTACCTTATGTTGTTATATAAATTAATTATTTACACCTTTCGACTTTTACATAAGTAATTATTTAAAACTAGATTAATATTATAAATTCTACAACTTTTTTATGCATGAGGAATTTACGTGTTAGTGATTGTTGCACTGTTGCATTTACATTTTTGCATGTTAATATGAGCGTACAACCTGTGTAAACAAGGTTGTACGCATTTTAACATTGTTGGTGAACCTATAAATAAATAAATAAATCAGTCACGCTCGAGTATGGATCATGGCGAAGCACACAAAAACAATAAGACATTAGAAGAACTATCCCTGCCTTTGAAAGATTTAATGTCGAGCACGCAACAACTTGTATGCCTTTGTTTGTTTGCGGTGTCCCGGTGCACTTATTGCCTTTCAAACAGATTGTTACAAGTTCCCGTATTTTTGTCGAAACATGCATAGACTTGTTACCGACAGTCTTAAAACGGAATCAATTACTTAGTTTGTACTTAATGCTTCTTCAAATGTTTTAATGTTTTTTTCCGCCATAATAATAAGATAGACGGCGACATCTTAGACGGCTAAATAAAATGTTTTATCGTGAAAATAGATGTATTTTCAACGTCGTTTATTATATTAAATTTCTTATTAGGTAGTTACGCCGCGACTTGAGTGTCATAACGCCCCCCATTTGCCTTTGGACCCGCTACCGCCTCCACGAGAAGCTCCAGCGTCCACTAGGGGGTGGTACCGCCCCCGTTGGGAACCTATGGTCTAGTATTATATTTTGTGTATTCATACTGGCAAACCTTTAGATAAAACTTAAACAAATCCTTATTTCTCTTTTCTGTTACTTGAAATCTGTTATCTCAACAGGCAAGATGTTTTAACGTGAAGGTTTTGCCAGTGTCACAGGTCAACAGGAGTTATATTTTTTAAATTAAAATATTGTCAATCATGATCACCCTTTATAATCTAACTAGCGACCCGCCCCGGCTTTGTACGGGTGCAATGTAGATACACATACAGGTATATTATATAAACCTTCCTCTTGAATCACTCTATCAATTGCTGAAAACTGCATTAAAATCCGTTGAGTAGTTTAAAAGATCTAAGCGTACAAACAGCGGGAGCGACTTTGTTATATACTATGTAAAGATGAATGAAGAAGACAGTATAGTTCCCCAATGATCAGGACGTTGGTGCACAGTCTTAAGTTTTGACAGAAACCGCTTTAAAGCTCTCATGTTATTGCAGTGGTAGACCACAACATGCAAGCTTCAAAGTTTTTAGGCTCCAGTGCCAGCTATAGTTAAAGTTCTTTACAGACACAGGAAGAAGATGAAGAGGATCCCCTGGATGCCTACATGGCTGGCTTGGAACAGCAGGCGGCTAAAGACCTGGTGGCCAGTAAGGAGAATGCAGCCAGTGGCAAGGGGGACAGTGGGAGAGGGACGAGAGGAGATATCGATGAGATGGACGACGAGGAGAGTTATTATAAGTAAGTTTTGTTGATGATGGTTAGTGTGGGTGGTTTTCCCTAGCTTTTAGTAGTAGAGTCACTTTGCACTTTGACTTTGGCAACATTATTGTTCAAAAAATGCAGATTTTTCTGTACAGCAAGAATATGATTGTAACTCAGAATTGCCTAAAACTGAGTTACAATATTATTCCTTGCAGGTGTTGATATGATATTTCAGCAATGTAACAACTTTGACTTGGTTTAGTTTATTGGATATGGTTAGCTTAATTATTATTTTGTAAATAAAGCAATGCTTCAGGAAGACTATCAGCAAGGTTGACAGAAGTATTAGATGAACTTCTCTATCATCACAAGTGAAGATTCTTTCAAACCAGTGTGTTGTCCTAAAAAGTTAAAAGCTTTAAATTTCCCTCCCTTCACCACAGATACATGGAAGACAACCCCCTAAACCACGGCGACGATGGCTCAGACGTGGAGATAGAATACGATGAGGATGGCAACCCCATCGCCCCACCAAAGAAGAAGTTCATAGACCCACTCCCACCCATAGACCACTCGGAGTTAGAGTATGAGCCTTTTGAGAAGAACTTCTATACTCCACATGAGGATATCGAGCAGCTAACCCCACAGCAAGCTGAGGAGCTGAAGAAGAATTTGGGAGTAAAGGTGAGAGTTTTCAATTTGAGATTGTATTGTCAAACATATCATCTTGTACCATCAGATGAAATGTTTCAAATGCAACTTGCAAATGCAATAAAACATGATTTGTCACCCAAAAAAAAAAGTCGTTAATTTTTTACGTAAAGTTGCTTAGTTTGATGTACATAATGCTTGGTTGACGGATCCATTTTCACCTTGTATATCAAAGTCTATTTTTTCCCGCCTTTAATGAAACACCCCCTATTACATGGGACTTAAACATAACTGGCCAAATATGGGTGTACTATTACACTCTGCTTAACCCTTCGGAGATTACAGGCGTGATGTGATGTGTTAAATAAAACAGGAGGTCATGCATTCAACAATAGTTTAAAAATTCAGATATCAGGCCCGGACCCGCCAAAGCCAGTCAGCAGCTTCGCTCACTTGGGCTTCGACGAGCAACTAATGAAGGCTATCCGACGCTCAGAGTACACACAACCGACCCCTGTGCAAGCCGCTGGCGTACCGGCTGCCTTGTCTGGGAGAGATCTAATAGGTAAGACCTAGTCTAATAGGTAAGACCCAGTCTAATAGGTAAGACCTGGTCTAATAGGTAAGACCTAGTCTAAAACCTAGTATAACAGGTAAGACCCAGTCTAATAGGTAAGACCCAGTCTAATAGGTAAGACCTAGTCTAATAGGTAAGACCCAGTCTAATAGATAAGACCTGGTCTAATAGGTAAGACCTAGTCTAAAACCTAGTGTAACAGGTAAGACCCAGTCTAATAGGTAAGACCTAGTCTAATAGGTAAGACCTAGTCTAATAGGTAAGACCTAGTCTAATAGGTGAGACCTAGTCTAATAGGTAAGACCTAGTCATATAGGTAAGACCTATTCTAAAAGGTAAGACCTAGTCTAATAGGTAAGACCTAGTCTAATAGGTAAGACCTAGTCTAATAGGTAAGGCCTAGTCTAATAGGTCAGACCTAGTCTAATAGGTCAGACCTAGTCTAATAGGTCAGACCTAGTCTAATAGGTCAGACCTAGTCTGATAGGTAAGACCTAGTCTGATAGGTAAGACCTAGTCTAATAGGTCAGACCTAGTCTAATAGGTAAGACCTAGTCGAACAGGGAAGACCTAGTGTAATAGGTAAGACCTAGTCTAATAGGTAAGACCTAGTCTAATAGGTAAGCCTAGTCTAATAGGTAAGACCTAGTCTAATAGGTAAGACCTAGTCTAATAGGTAAGACCTAGTCTAATAAGTAAGTCCTAGTCTAATAGGTAAGGCCTATTCTAATAGGTAAGACCTAGTCTAATAGGTAACACCTAGTCTAATAGGTAAGACCTAGATTTTGAAATGTTATAATTGGGTGCGCCAAAGTTCACCTAAATTTTCAACTCCGATAATTGGAAATCCGAAAATGTTCTTCCTAACATTTTTCATCCTAACAATCACAATTCCTAACTACTCTGTCTCTAATTTTATAATTCCGAAGCATTCAACTTCATAATGTCAGTAGCAATAAACATCTGTTATACTTTTATTTGTTTTCCTATATTTTCTCAACATAACCATCTTTTACACTATTATTCAAAGTCATATATTTTTTGTTTAGACTTTAGCCAAAAAAGTGTTATTTTTGCAAACCGTTTATTTTCTCAATTCTATCGTATAAAACACCTAAATGTAAGAATAAAAGTTTCTTGGTGTTTTTTGTCTCCGACTAACCGTTTGTCGTAAAAACGATGTGGAAGGGATCCATAGGTTAGGTTAGGTTAGAACTGTGACCAACTACGCGCGAGCCGAGCGAGCGTAGCGAGCGGTGCCGCGGCAGCGGCCGGCGAGCGCTACTTCGAAATTGATTGCGAAATTTTTCTAAGTTTTTTTTTCATAGTGCCCCCAAGACGACACTCTGACCTGTACTTATGTTTAGGGATAAAAGCGTTATGATAAAAAACAGTAGGAGTTTAAATATATTTACATTAATGATATTATTAATTACAATTTTCGGAAACATGAGTGTTATGAACATCGCCGGTAGCACTACAAATAGTATGAATGAAAATTTTAGGATGAAAAATTTTAGGAAGAGTGATCATTAGGATTACAAATCGTTAGGAAGAACAATTTCGGGAAAAGAACTTTAGGTGAGCCAATATGGACCCGTTATAATTTATTGGTCAAAAGGCAAATTGCAAATAAAATGTTTTCCGCTTAAACGACGTAGAATGAAACAGTATGTGCGGAACAAGGTCGATAGATGGCACCACCGACCGATCAGCATGAGCAATAATGAATAGTGTTTTATTTGAACACCCAATCAATCAGCATTTATGCAATAATTGCATTTGTGCTGTGTGATTCGGTTGACTGATTCAAATGCATACTAAAATCAGAAATTTCAAAGAACGTCCGTCTGTAGTCCATCTGAATCTTTTCACGGCGGGTAAACCGACAAGAGCCAGTTAATTATAGTTTTACTCGTGAATATTTTTCAGGATGGCTTGTTAGTAATTGTCACGAAATAAAGTCATTTTTAATAATTCAATGTTATTCCCGCAGGTATCGCTCGCACGGGGTCGGGTAAGACGGCGGCGTTCCTATGGCCCCTGTTAGTGCATATCATGGATCAGAAGGAGTTGGGGCCTGGAGACGGACCCATTGGGCTCATCTTAGCGCCGACTAGAGAATTGGCACAGCAGGTAAACAGCATAAATAAAATAAATAAACAGGATAAAAAAATAAAAATAAACCTTTTTTTATTTCTAAAACTTATGTAAATAACCATCAAATGTTAGGAAGTACCTTTTAAGCAAAAAATTCTTTTATTAGGTACTTCCGCTCGTCCGGTTTACATTAACAATACATGAGTGAGTAATTTAACAATAGAATCAAATTCAAAATCAATACCAAAACTTTGCTGCGGGACTGTTCGAAAGAGATACCGTGGCCCTGGAACACAAAGGGCAATGAAGGAACATGGATGGGTTTTAGTCAGTAAGAGTCTGACACTCCCTCCCACTCCACCCAGAGCGATGATTTCCCATCCGTAAAAAAAAAAAAAAAAAAATACCAAAACTTTAAATTAAATAAATAATAATTTCTTTATTATACCAAAAGCCATCACATTACAATATCCAAAAGACTAAAAACATAACATAAGGCTTATTACAAGATCATTTTAATACTCTGACTCTTAAACTAGGTGTTGGTCTTAGGAGTCAGTGATTCTCCGTAAAATACAAAGTCAAAGTTTCAACAATAAGCAAATGGTGTAAAAGAAATGGAATGGGTATTGATATTTAAAAAATATTAAAAACAATTGAACATAGTCTTTTTTGGTAGTTTCACTAGCTAATTTACTTTGAGGAGCTCGTGGCTAAAAAATAATAGCCGTACAGGTTAAACTTCAAGATTAAGACGCGCTTGCCCAGGTCTGTGAAAGGGTGACCATCATAACATACCGGGTTTCCTCCGTGCCTTGGAAAGCCCACTAAGCGGTTGGTTCCGGCTGTCATTTGTAGATCTTTGACAGTCGTTACAGGGAGTCATTGGCTCGAAAGTCTGTGACCAGTCTTTCCAAGGGGTACTGTATTACCCACTACTAACTGGGTTGTGGAGGTCAGATAGGCAGTCGCTCCATGTAAAATACTGTGATTCAGCTGCATCCGGTTAGACTGGAAGCCGACCCCAACATAGTTGGGAAAAGGCAGGATATGAGGATTACTAGCTAATTTAATTTGATCTATCGATGTATTCAATATTAACTTTAAACTGGCCTTGCAGAAAATAATTGCACAAAAATATAACCTTTTATGAACTGTACAGCAGTGCATAAAAAGTTACTCATCAGTTTAGATTCACAAGATGGAATCTTACAGTATAAGAATATATATATATATAACTAATATATATATATATATATATATTAGTTTATTTCATTTTATTTGTATATAAAGGGTGTAAAAAGACCCTTAACGAAGCCGAAAGGCACTTGTTCTCCTCGTCATTGTGATCATTTTTTTGTTCTGGACCATACCTGGGAACCTTCTAGTTACGGAGATATTGGGGGTCAAAGTTCCAATTTTTTCACAAGTTTTTTTTTAAATACTAATTTTTACGGTTCTAATTTTACTCCAATTACCTCCATGGTCCGTTTACTATTCAAAGCATCCATCAGCAATAAGTTTTGAGCGCATTATATTGAGTTTTACCGTAAAATGTGATTTTTGACCCCAAAAAAAAATTTCGTTTCCCAGCAAAAATTTTTGCGTAAAGTTACTTAGTTTGATGTACAGAATGCTTGGTTGACGGCTTGGTGAAGGGTCTGTTTACACCCCGTATATGTATTAGTATGTGCCTATTTATGTATTTCAATTTATGTTAACATAATGATATTTTTCTTATTTATTTTTTTGTACTCTATCACTATGCTGTCCTATTTGACCCCAAGGTTGACTGGTAGAGAATGCCTTGTGGCATTAAGTCCGCCTATGTACCACTTTTGTACATGAAGTTTAAATAAATAAATAAATAAATAAATAAATATAATTGTGTCAGTCTTCTCTGAATGATGCAGTTTCTTTCGGATTCTTTCTTTCGTATAATATGTATAGTTAGGTACAGCAGTGATAGCCTAGTGGTGTGACTGTCGGACTGCCAAGTTCGAACCCAAGGCACGCATCTCTGATTTTTCGGATTCATATGCGTATTGTATAATTATCACTTGCTTCGGTGAAGGAAAACATCGTGAGGAAACCTGCGTGCCTGAGAGATATTTCTTGACGGCATGTAATGCCAAGTCAGAGGCTTATGGGCGGCGTAAAAACTCTGACACCAGGTTAGGCACTAACCACACGATAAAGAAGAAGAAGAAAGAAGGTAGAGTATTTTCTGACTAAATAATTGTTTAGATCTACATGGAGGCGAAACGTTTCGGCAAGGTGTACAACATCAGATGCGTCTGCTGCTACGGAGGAGGGTCCAAATGGGAACAGTGCAAGGCGTTAGAAGGTATGGACTTACATACTAAACGACAAAACTCGTGTAAGTTGCGGTCATGAAATGTGGGAGCGAGATAACACGAGCTAAATATTCACCCTCCTACTTGCTCGTTTCGTGACCGTAACTGTCATGAGTGTTTGCGTTAACTAACATAACATCAAGCTTGATATCCCTGAAGAGCTAGGCCGAGCTGTACCTATAATATAGTACACTAGCACTGCGCCCGCGACTTCGTCCGCAAAAATAAGATTTTCCATACAAACAAAATTCCTCGTTTTCACCCCCTTAAAGGTTAAATTTCCAAAAACCCCTTCTTAGTGCTCCCCTACATTATAATAGGAAGCCGTGTATAAAATTTCACATTCCTAGCCCCAGTAGTTTCGGCTGTACGTTGATATGTCAGTCAGTCAGTTCTCCTTTTATATATATAGATTGTACATTTTGCGTATTATGTAAAGACCCATGTAACACGGCGAGCCATAAAACGGCCACATAAGATTTAAGTGTAGTAGCTATATTTTTAAGCGTAACTCGTTGAATGTTTTCGTATACGTATCATGAGTCATGACGCGACTTGCATGGTACGAAGCCATTACAAATTGAAAACTCTGAATTTGTTGCATTTTCCTTGATTTAAACTCAAGCAACACTTCTCAGCTTATTAAAAGTGACAGTAATTCATGTTCCTGTATTGATTTCAGGTGGAGGAGCAGAGATAGTGGTGGGTACTCCTGGCCGTGTCATTGACCTCATCAAGTGCAAGGCGACCAATTTACAACGAGTCACGTATCTAGTGCTAGACGAGGCTGATAGGATGTTTGATATGGGATTCGGTAAGTCATAGAATTTTGGATATGCATAACACAATATAACGCCTCAAATCCACGTAGGGTTAGGCAGAGGTGAACCTAATAGTACACCCCAGTGGCAAAGGGTAAAAATTGTGTCAGGTGCCGAATAAAAATAATAAGAATTGTATTTTTGTTGTATCATTTTTGTTATCAGCGACCGCGAAAGCCATGGCAATGACACCGTCAGGAAAAAAAAAATTTTCAACGCCATCTTGAACATTCATTTTGACCATAATTTCGTTATCAGCGACCCCGAAAACCATAAAAATGACACCTATGACGAAAAAATCCAAAATTTTAGTCGGCGCCTTCTTGGATTTTCATAATCAGCAACTCTGAAAATCACGAAAATGACACTCATGTCGAAAGATAGAAAGTAATCAATCCAGTTGGTACCAAATACGATATTGACTGCCCGTGTCGTAACTCGATAATCTTCGGCTTCGCAGCTGGCAGTACCGTTTTGTATGGAGCTAGGTCCATACAAAACGGTGGTGGCGCATCACTTAAGCGTAATTCGACGGCTGTAGAAGCACACTAATAGAAGATAGGAAAATGCTTCATGTTCAATGTCTGTGCACCTTCCAGAGCCGCAAGTTCGTTCGATCTGCAACCACGTGCGGCCCGACCGGCAAGCGCTGCTGTTCTCGGCCACCTTCCCGCGCCGCGTGGAGCGACTCGCGCGCGACGCGCTGCACGACCCCGTGCGCGTGCAGCACGGCGCCGCGGGAGAGGCCAGCCATCTGGTGCAGCAGCACGTCAGGTATGGAACATGACCCCATCGGCCCCATAGCGGAGCGCTGCACGACCCCGTGCGCGTGCAGCACGGCGCCGCGGGAGAGGCCAGCCATCTGGTGCAGCAGCACGTCAGGTATGGAACATGACCCCATCGGCCCCATAGCGGAGCGCTGCACGACCCCGTGCGCGTGCAGCACGGCGCCGCGGGAGAGGCCAGCCATCTGGTGCAGCAGCACGTCAGGTATGGAACATGACCCCATCGGCCCCATAGCGGAGCGCTGCACGACCCCGTGCGCGTGCAGCACGGCGCCGCGGGAGAGGCCAGCCATCTGGTGCAGCAGCACGTCAGGTATGGAACATGACCCCATCGGCCCCATAGCGGAGCGCTGCACGACCCCGTGCGCGTGCAGCACGGCGCCGCGGGAGAGGCCAGCCATCTGGTGCAGCAGCACGTCAGGTATGGAACATGACCCCATCGGCCCCATAAATGCCATAATTATGTAATGATGCCATATCTACATACCCCTATTTCATTTTTCGTTATTGCTCCAAGATCCCGTGACCGCCAGTTCTACGTCATTTTATAAAAACTTAAACTTTTTGTGCGGAAGTACACGCAAGAACTATTGGCTATTATGAAAAATCGTTCGTGGTGGCTTTGACAGGTATCAGCTAACAAGGATGTGTTGAATAGCTGTCAAGTTACGTCATATTTTCACATTGATATTACTTATAGGATAGGATGTTGATTCACCCCCTCTACTGCCAGACACTTTGTGTGGTAGTAACCCACCTCCTTAAAACGACGCCAGGTCCTTAAGTCGTCAAGAATGTCCTGTAAATCTTGATTTTATTTTTGTTTCCAGAATATTCCATAAGCCAGAAGAGAAGTGGTCATGGCTACTTCATCACTTGGTTGAGTTCCTATCGGCCGGGAGTGTGCTAATATTTGTTACTAAGAAGGTACATCCTTTGTTAATTTTAAACTATTTGGTCTTCCAATTTCGAAGATATTTCAAATGTTGATATGATTAAGTTGCAATTTTTTTTTTGTTATTACCAGAGGTCGGATATTCGGAGGCATATTTATCTAAAGTACGTTTTTTCCCGGCAAAGGGTACAAAAATATGGAAGCAGCTTCTTAGAATGCCATTTTTTTTCCCGGGATCGAAGTATTTCATAAATACAGTATTTATAAAATGTAGTACTCTGCTTAGTGAATATTTAAAATATATTTAAAACCAGGCAAGAAATTTGTTGAAAATAACACAAAAAATATTATTATTTTATAATATCATTATCATTATTTAAAATAAAACTATTTGATTTAAATTACTGTTCAATATTCGAATACGACAAAATGGTAAATAGTAGTCCGTAGTCACGCGCGCTCCATACTAGTCAACACTCAAACTTTAGGTAAATATGCTTCCGAATATCCCTAGTTATTACACCTATTGTAGCTAAAACTACACAAATTAGCCAATGAATAAAATGTACTCAAAGATTGACAGATAGAAAATGGTATACGTTAGGCCTCTCCTTTCGCAAAAAAACTAAAAACCTTATACGTTGGTAAAAACAAAAGTCTTGTCATTTTAGTCTACATTCAACATAAGTAACAACACCATCAATACCATTGCAGCTAGAAGCGGAGCAGACTGCCGCGAACTTAGGAGTGCAGCAGTACGACGCGCTGCTACTGCACGGAGACATGGAGCAAGCGGACAGGAATAAGGTCATCACTGCCTTCAAGCGCAACGAGAACAACATACTCGTCGCCACCGACGTCGCGGGTACGTAACTATGGTGTTTCTTGCCGGTTCTTCTTTGTAGTAAACGACCAACCCGAACCTTGCCCATGTGGGTTTACGAGAATGTATTACTTCGCCCGCAAAAATTGTGATAACTCGGCTAATAGGAAAATATAAGTATAATTTATAGCCTATAGCACCCACAAAAAATATAGCTTTCCACCAGTGAAATTTTTTTTAGAATTGGATCATTAGTTCCGGAGATTATCCCCTACATACAAACTTACAAACTGATTTTACCTCTTTTTAATATTTGTATAAGTCTAGATAAAATATTTGAATTTTGATCTAGCCACTGAACAGATTAAGTGGTTATGCCTAAAATGTGGTTAGCTTGTACCATGAATTTCATTTTCTTATAATCTAGTAAAACAATAAAAAAACTTTTTTTTTCCCCCAGCCCGAGGTTTAGACATCCCGCACATCAGAACAGTGGTCAACTACACAGTAGCGCGAGACATCGATACTCACACGCACCGCGTGGGACGTACGGGACGCGCGGGAGTGCGGGGAGACGCGTACACTCTACTGGACAGAGGGAAGGACAAGGACTTCGCCGGACATCTGCTCAGGAACCTCGAGGGCGTGCAGCAGGTGAGCAGCTTACCACGATGCGCTATTTGTATGAGCGGCTTTGTACCGCGAGTGAGCGCACGCCTCCTCGCATGATACCGTCCCATGTATGAGCCACCAGGAGTCGCCGCCATGTTAACGCGGCGTGACTTGTGATACTTAACACAACTGAATAATATTAGCACAGACATATTGAATGACTTCCGTAATGGTACTGTCACTTTCCTCAAAACTTAAGGTCTGCCAACGTGCAGTGGAGCGCAGTATTCTTGGTTAACCGTGTACTCAAAAAACTAGCTACGTCTGCCGCTTGCCCAATGAACTGTGGGACAAAATAATCTCTTTCTGAAGCCCTGACACAGCCAGAAGGCGTCGCGGTAGACCTCGTAGAAGATGGTGGGACGAGCTGGACAAAACCAACCGTAATGTTACAATAGAAAAATACCAAAAAGCCCTGTCTGAAGAACTTAAAAAAATATATATATTAGGAGATACAAAAAATAAACTACATACTTCGAAATACTCTAACAAATAATCTTTGGCGACCGTCATCAGCTCATGGGTCGGTATCCTATGAATCTCTTAACAACATTCTAGCAGAAATAACAAACATAATTATATTTTAATGTGTGATGTTTGTGTACAGGAAGTACCAGAAGACCTGATGCAGATGGCGATGCAGTCAGCGTGGTTCCGCAAGTCGCGCTTCAAGAAGGGCAAGGGAAAGAACCTCAACGTCGGCGGTTGCGGACTTGGGTGCGTACTAATCCTATCATCTAATATTATATCCCTTGATAATTATATTTCTCATTGTAAAAAGCAAATGTCCTAGATAAGGTCGCAGGAATCCACTGGATTAACAACTGCCGAATGTAATTTGCCCTATGCACCACGCATAGGACAGTACTCTGTCCAATAGTTTACACACTGAACACACATTATCCTGTCGTATTATCAAACTAATTTAAAAAAAAATCAACTGCCAATAGATTAATAAAATAGTAAAATATAATGTTATAATTTTGTTGATGTTGAACGATGTGGCTAAACTGGCAATGCTTGAGGAAGCCTATTTTGAGCATTGCACATCACTGATGAAGTACTATCGGGCCGTCTGGTGGCTCACTGTTATAACTAATCTCTCTTGTTCGTCAGTTACAAAGAGCGTCCCGGCCTCCCGCCCCCGAACGAGGAGTCGCTCCCCGCAGTGAGCGCGGACAAGACGCACGGCCCCGCCACGGACAGACTCGCGTCGCTGAAGGCCGCCTTCCGCTCGCAGTACAACCAGGTAGTCGAAAATCTGTCCAAATGTTCACCTAGATGACGGGGCAGCATACGATGAGGAATTGTATTTTTAGTTACGTTATTAAGGCCTACCTAAAGACCTATCCTGCAGTGGACTAAATTGGTTCTTCATCATCATTATTTTTCTAATGCAACAGAAACATACATGATGATATAGCACCATCCCTTTTTTGCAATGGAATAATGATAATTTTAGCCATTTCTGTTGGGCCCCTGATTACTCCAGGCACTCAATGCACCGTATGCCGTAGCTAATTTAAACTACATCCCATAAAAACATCAATTTTCCTCCCCCCAGTTCACAGCATCAACAGACCACTCCTGGGAACAAACACGTCCCACCATTCAGCCGGGCGTTAACGCGCCTGCCGCGCAATCCGAAGACCGTTCAGACGAACGCAACGATGAGCAAGCCGAGCGCTCCGAGGAGCGAGCTGCGCGAGTTGAGCGAGCCGAGCGGGCTGAGCGCATACGCAAAAGCGGCAAGAAGAGTCGGTGGGAATAGACCAGGATGAGGTTATGTGTGACCCGCTGACGGTCTTGTGGTTCTATGAATGTCTCTGGACTTGTGTTTTGGGGAAAAGACCGTATTTTCAAGGGATGAATTTTGAGTGAATGAATGTATTAGAGAATAAATTAAATGCTAATAAATAATAAGATATAGAGTGCGATTTTGTTGTTGTCGGAGTAAATATTTAACCCGACACCCAATTTAGGTGAATTTTAAGTAATGCCTCATTCAAGTAAGCCATAAGATTGTTATGAAGTTTGGATATTAATCAGTGTGCTATAATTTATGGGATGTTCAAGAATACTTTGTCTTTTCCCCAAAACATTACGCCAGTTGTTTTTTAAGGGTTAAAGTAAGAGAGGTGAAAAAGTTAAAGCACTCCCAAAGGATTTTAAATAATGACGAATATAGCTGCAATATAAGACTTATAAACACATTTCGCTGATGTATTTTGGAATGAGACAAACGTAAATAAAATAAATATATTGTTTACTTAAAATGTTCTATGATAAATTGTATATTATGTAAGTATACAGTAATACCTCAAATTTACTATAGTTATACATTATAGCAACCAAAGTAATGCCCCAATTAAATTAAGTAAATATTCATAAATGTGCCCTGTGTGAAAGCGGTTTATGTGGATTGGTCGAGAAATACCTATATTATTATCTATGAGATTGGATAGGATCGTGTTTTATAATAAATATCTTAGTTAGTTAAATATGGAATGTTAAATGCCTTTTAATTTATGTTTTTTAGAATGTTATATTGATATTTTGGTCAACAAGCTGTTGCGACCGTCGTCTGCGTGAAATTAATATAAAAATATTACTTCCCCATTTGAATCGGATTTAGTTAACAATTTCAAGACTTTTTTTTTACCCTAAAACCCCCCATTCTTTGTCTTAAATATAAGTAACCTAAGTTACTCCTTATAACAGCAATCTGCTAGTGAAAGTCCCGTCAAAATCGATTCAACCGTTTAGGAGATTTGCCGGAGCAAACAGACAGACAGATAGACAAAATGTTTTCTTCTTGTTATAAGTACCATATAGGTATACTTTCATATGCATTCAGTAAAACACTTCTTATTTTCTTTTCTTTTTTTTCTTCAATTTTATTTATTTGTATAGATTGTATAGATATGTGTCTGCCCACGCCCATGGGAAATAGGCATGAATTTATGTATTTAGACAATATATTTAGCAAAATATATTTAGATGTGCACTTTAAACAGAATTTATTTCAGACTTAGTTTCCTTTAAGTGTTAGTTACTCATCTATATAATTATATCTAAATAATTGCTTTCAAACACTCTTTGTAAATGAATGGGCCAATAATGCAACCGTCGTATGCTACAAAAACGGTAAAAAAACTTGTGGTATTACTGTATTCAATAAAAATTGTATTTCATATACGAGTACATTGGCGTCACAAGAAAAAAATATCTGTGGTGGCACACAAATTATAAAATAAATGATATTGCTAAGTGTCGCATACCACGGAGTAGTAAGTAAATGGAATGACCACTTTCAGAATGGCTCCAGTTCAGTATTTTTCGCATCAAGACGGTCCCTCACCGGCGCATCCGCCGGCGCAATGTAAAAAATCTATGATGCGATTTTTACCATTACGTTACAAATAGATGCTCGCGGTGGGGGAGTAATCGCCTCTAATGAAACAATCTAAGATTTGGTTTAGTACAAAAACAAGTGATTTTTACAAATTGTATCGTTACAGGTTGCGCACTGTGATGCTCGATTCTCCTCACTCACTGATGTAATGCTCGAGTCTGAACTGTTACATTACAGTTGAATGCTCCCGGTGAGAGAGCGCCTTTAATCAGGAAACGGACTTGAAAGGCACTATAATTTCACATGTGTGTACTCCATGCACTAACTACTCCGTGATTTTATTTAAAATATCAAAGCTACACGCTCATAGTCTTATGGTAGAAGTTCAGAGTCGCCATGAAACTCGGCGGTGGGCTTCGAAACAAGCGATGTTATAAGCGGAATCATACGCGGAGCTACGGACTGATCATTACTTATTGTTATTATTTAGTAGGCAACGTAAGGATGAATAGGGAAATTATGAGTTGAAGATTTGTTTTAATTATTATTGTTATTGAATTTGTTGCTTTTTAATCTTTTCTTTATAGTTTATTTTCCAATATTTAAGAGTATTTATGCACTTGTGCCATCGCCGAACAGACGAAACGTCTAGATATCTATTCGTCTAGGTATCGTAATGTTTTCTTGTTCAAGAAGCGGACAAAAGATTTAATAGTTAAAGAATGCTAGAGCCACATTGGCGGGCTTAAAGCTCCATCTCGTTTCCACATTGAAACAGTTGTATTTGTATACACTATACAGGGTGTAAGGGACAGCCCTAAGCAAACTGACAGGGTGCATTCATCTTATTTTGAATCATATTCGACTTGAATTTTTCATTCTTTTCATCGTTTTTTCAGTTACTGTTCCTTTATTTCAATGTAAAATTAAATTATCTGTACGCAGCACTCCATATATGTAAATATTGCGGCTTAAATTAAAAAAAAAAAACCAACAATGGATGTTGAAATAGTCTAACGAACGACGCGTGAAATCAGCTGTTAACTTCCTGCCTAGCTACAGAGTTCCCCGAACTCGTCGTCGCGCTTGCCGTTCGCTACGTGCGTTTTGCCACGGTAACGATAGATTGCGTATGAGGTAATAAAACAAATCAAATTTATTGGATTGTCATAACGTTCCTGAAATAATTTCTTGTACCGGTCATCTTAGTGTGATATACTGAATTCACCCCATCAGTCTGAGGAGGGCTGTCCCTTACACCCTGGATGTATCTTTGTTCTCACACGGGACCATTTGTACGACGGTGACTATCACACCGCTGCGCGCCGCCAGCGTGACTTGCCTTAGTTATGCTACTTATTTATTATGTAATACATAATAATAGATATTTATTATTTACATTATTATAAGTATGTATATTTTACGTTAAATTTCTGCTACCCGTTTAAAATATCGCTTGTTAAAGAGTTAAGTTCGGCACAATATGTCAAGTGTACTCTATTTGTGTATGCGTGAGAGTCTTTATTTGTTTGTACCCCACTATGTTTTACATTACCGATTGTTTTTATGTACTCCGTTAACTAAGATATTGTTATAAATGTTTCTTTTAATGGTTCATGATTTTATTTAGGAGATGAGCAGAGAATTTAGTTCTATGAAGTACGAAATAGTTCTCGAAATAGTTCGTGGATAATTCTCGTGTCAGAATTCGATAAGTTATTTTAGTGATATGGGAGTCTACCCCTTGCAAGCAATATAAGCATGATGTATATTTTTTTAGGAAGAAATAGTGGTAACAAATAATTTAAAATGCCTTATCCATACTAACTCTAGAGACGGGATATTTACCATGTTCACTGCTTTGTTTGAGTTCCCGATATTTCGGCGCTGTTGCAAGCACCATGATCACGGATAAACTGAAGTTATTAAGGGTGGGTGTTTATGAGCAGACAAATCGGTCTACCCTCTTTCTTGTTCGTTTTTTGCACTCAGTACCACTACCACTGTCACTCGAAACTCGACACACGAAACTCACTGTGTTCGCGAATTTTTTTCGGCACTTTTTCTGCTGCCAATTTGTCTACTTATAAACGCCCGCAATAACTTCAGTTTATCCGTGATCATGGTGCTTGCAACAGCGCCGAAATATCGGGAACTCAAACAAAGCAGTGAACATGGTAAATATCCCGTCTCTAAGAGTTAGTGATGATGCTAGTAACCATGACAGTTTAAAAACTAATGCCTTATCAATAGTATTTTATGAAGAATCTTTAGTACCCCTAAAATACACAAATAAAATAGGTCTAGGGGGATTTCTGCTTATACAGCTAATATCCAAGCGTGAAGTATTATAATAAACACAATGTCTTAGTTAACGTGGTGGAGTTGTTTGTTTGTCACTTTGTCTGCACATTATACACGAAAATTATTATTCTTAATTTTAACATGTAAATAGAAAATAAAGTGCTATTTAACGAATATCAGTTTTTCATTTTCGTTGTTAACCCTCAAATAAACACTTTTATGTACCTACGTCAAAATTAGGTACATAAAGGCCCTAACACGAGCGCGCGGTGTAAACGTACCGTAAATTTAAATTATTTAAATTATCCTGTCGCATTTTAGTTAAATTGTTTGCAACAAGGACAATCAGTATCATCCATAGATATGAATAAATTCTTAAAATTATAAATATCAAACGAGTATTTTTAATGTTAAAATCAACGTATTTACGTTAAGTTTACACGGTGCGCTCGAGTTAGGGCCTCAGGCCCCCAAATTAATAGAAGAAAAGTGACGGAACCAATTCCCAATCTGTTCTGAAAACTTATCCAGCATGTTGCCAGTATTTCCCCCGTTCCATATATCCCTACTGACATATCCCCGCTGGTAGGGATACTTGGAGTTTTTTTTCCAATTGTCCCTACCGGTTGGGATATATGGAACTTTCTACTCCATATATCCCTACTGATCCGCACTGGTGGGGATAGTTGGATTTTTTTTTCCATTTATCGCTACCAGTAGGGATAAGTTTTCAAGGGTTTCTTAATATATTTAATTAGGGGTTCCTAAATTACTTGTGATAAAAAATATTAAAAAAAAACCAAAAGAAAATCGCAAAAAAATTAATACTTACAAACAACCCCATACTAAATTACCTATTTTTATATTTTTTAATTATCATAATAAATCCGGCACTAAACGGGATACATTGTACAATGTATGGGAATACCTATAATTTTATATTTTAAGTTGACTCCAATGAAGTTATGTTTTTAATAGTAGGTAATTTAGTACATATGGGTTTGTTTGTAAGTATTAAATTTTTTGCGATTTTCTTTTGTTTTTTTTTTAAATATTTTTTATCACAAGTAATTTAGGAACCCCTAATTAAATATATTAAGAAACCCTTGAAAACTTATCCCTACTGGTAGCGATAAATGGAAAAAAAAATCCAACTATCCCCACCAGTGCGGATCAGTAGGGATATATGGAGTAGAAAGTTCCATATATCCCAACCGGTAGGGACAATTGGAAAAAAACTCCAAGTATCCCTACCAGCGGGGATATGTCAGTAGGGATATATGGAACGGGGGATGTTGGTGTGAAAAAAAAAGAAAATTAAAAAGTGTTTATTCGTGGTGGCATCCTAAGCATTACAAAAAATGCAAAGAAAAGAACCATAACCTAGGAGTTACAAAACTACCAATCGTAAAACTTGTCTTCTTATTTTTTGGCTAGGTGAGCAACTAAGTCACCCACGGATTTTGGCGAATTTTGCTGAATCCTCGCTCTTTCTTGCCCTCCATAAGCTAGAAAATTTTACAGTAACCTTCAATTAAGCAAACTCACCTTATAACCTTGACCTTTAGCCGACTACACATAATTACAAACCGAACATATTCGACTCAATTTAGCGATAATCGCTGTAACTTCCAACTTTAGCGTTAGATTAGTCGTAGATTGCCACAAATCTATCACTGCTGTAGGTACTTCAGTACAATCACGAGCGATTATATGTGATAGCCTAGTGGTGTGACCGTTAAGCTAGGCTTGTGCATATTGGATAATTATCACTTGCTTCGGTAAAGAAACATCGAAAACAGAAATCGAAACACCGTGAGGAAACCAAACCAGCATGCCAGACAGATATTTCTCGACGGCTTGTACCCTGAAGCCAAGTCAGAGGCCCATGAGCGGCATAAAACTCCGACACCAGGTTAGGCATTTACCACACGAAAGAAGAAGATATGTCTAAGCAACTTTTAAAAGTGATTCTATCCTACTGGGTTGATTGTAATTTGATGTTGTTGCGAATATAGTATTTGGAAACCCGTGTGGTAAATAGTGAATACTTAAATTGGTCTTATCTCAAACTTGCTACAGCTATTCAACGAAAAACTCGCTTTTGAATTGTGCTATAAAGTATATAAAACCAACTAAATTAGCAAGTGTAACTCCGCAGACATGCAGCGTCTAAATACAGTTCATTGACCCCCAAAACAGTCGTCAAATCTGCTTTTATTTATCGTGTTAGGACATTCAACAATCAAGATTGACACTGGACAGTGGAGTTTCGTTAGCTTATTAAATTTGACCTTATACAAGTAAGTGCTCGTGACTGTACCTATCACCCGGTGTGCGTGCTCACGAACAGTTTGCGGAATAAATTAAAACTTGGTGGCTTGGCGGGCTATTATCTCGTGATTACGACTGTTGGTAAAATCGCGCCCTTTATCGCGAAGTTCTTGTGCCGATTGTAATAGCCTGTTATTTGGGAGGTGTTGAATAAATTGCAGTGGTGGAGGGAATTTGCAATGGGTTAAAGTGGGTAGATCCAAAAGCTGAAGTATTTTGATGGATGTAGATAGAGAGAGGTCCAATAAAGAAAAGAGAAATGGATTGTGAGAGGAATGATGTAAAAGAAAAAGGAGTATGTACCTACCTTAACTAACTTATAGCAACGGTGAGCTAGCAAGACCATCTAACTTCATTTTGTCAGGCCTAATTGAATTGAATAATATTGAAAATTAAGCCTAGTAGCATATTATATTGCAGTATCAACGACGAAAGAAGAGAATCGGAGACACGTGGTTCCGATCACAAGTACAGTCGCTAGCACATCAAGTTACCTTAACTGTCAAATTTCTCCAAATGATTTTAAACCATAAAATGTTGACGGTTAAGTTCAAAATAAAAAGAGAAAATTTGACAATTTCTGGTAACTTGATGTGCTGGCGAATGTACCTGATATGGGACAAAATTATGGTGAGAGTCAGAGACAACTAAAGAAATTCAAACTTGTTTCATGAATGTAGTGGTATGTATCTAGAGGTTTAATTATATTACTTTGTAGTTTGTAGGTACCAAAGTAAATAAAAGCGTCAATTCCTTCAGTGTTTGGTATCAAAAGCAGTTCGGTTACAGTTCTCATTATCTGAGAAACTTATTCATTCTCCATCAAAAGACGAAGTTTAACGTTTTACTTGAATCGCTCACATTCTTCCAACTATACAGGTATGGCCAAAAGGTCTAGCAAAGTAGGTGAATCAATATCAACATGATCACAACAGCTGGAAGACAGTGGACGTCTTTCGAAATAGTTATAAAACGTGCTGTGACGATGTTGATGATGAGTTTAGGTCTAGCTAATGTCAGTTAGTTAGTCACTTACAATTAGATCAAATATTTGTGATTGTCCAACTCCACATCCAGCGAATGGGGGTGGCAACTGGGAAACTAATGTCGCTAGCATAGGTGGTTCCAAGCATACATATTGGTTGAAAATCAGACTTGACATCATTGGTTAGATTAAGACCTAGCTATGGTCGCGCCATCTACAATTAGCTTTTAACGGTCTTCACCATTCCCAAGAGACACTACTTGAAGTGTCTTTGCTTCCCTGAGCTAGAGAAATACAAGAACCTGGCGTAAATGCGGCACTAAATGTGTGTCGACAGAGGTCCCGCCGATGTTGATTTCTTTGTGCAGGAAACTGTGTGTTGCTCGGTTGCCAGCAAGTTTTGCACCAACTTGTCCTTCTAGTTACACTTCCCCGTGTCTCCGCTCCGCCTGGGGGTGTAAGTTCCCCAGATAACGGTCTGTGTGGATAGTAATCCGAGCCGTGCTCGAACTGCCTCGCCTGGAAGTATTTCACTTGTGTTGCTGAATCGCGAGCGTCTTCTAATTTTAAAAGTGCTCTTTCTTCGGATTTCTTTCGGATATTTTCTTTCGAGTTGGTTCAAAAGAAAGTTGGGAGTACATGGCAATAAGGTAAGGTTTGGCACTCTTTAGAGTACCTACCCATGAAATTCAAGGGACTTCTGCATTGAAGGGTTGCAAACGAAATAGGCATCTCCATCTGCCTACCTGTTAAGTCCTTACCGTACCACATCACCATGCTTGGGGCAACTTATGCCAGTCCAGTAAGTCTAGTTTTCTTTAATAACATAACATCGCGCTTGTAATCCCTGAGGGTAACGTCTAATCAAGTGTGCCTATTATAGCAACCATATTTATCCAGTTATTTTAAAGTCCCATGTAATAGGAGCCGTATGGGGCGAACCTATTGCCATCAACCGGGCACGAATCCAGACTCGAGCTTCTACTGAGAAATTACTAATGCAAAAACCCAATACCACTTTACTCAGCAGAAGCACTTTTGACTACTAAACTAACGAGAGACAATAAAAAAAAAAAAAAAATTATGTCACATATGAAACTTTTAAAGTTATGTGAATTCCCACTTTAACTTACACAAGGCAACCCCTACAGGTATTCTTACAAGTGTCATTTAGTGTTTGTGAAAAAAAACAAGCATAAGTATCACACCTACCCACCGTTCGAAGAGACACCTAACTTGCAGTCATAAAAGACCGGCAACCTCGGAATTTCCAACAAATTCATTCCGTTCGCCGTTCCTAATAGCTTTTTAATACTGTTCAACGTGGAGACCTACATTTGGGCCAAACTTGCGCGATAAGACGTTTCGCCGGCGACTGGCAGCTGATAACGAAACTATTCAAGTTTACGTAACTATGTGTCTACGGGGAGTAAAGGGATGAATATTTTACAACCTAGTGGAAGATTTTGAAGTTTATAGCTAAGTTAGCCAGCTTAAGCAAAGGTGGAGGTATAAAACTTATGCAGCCTGTAACGTTGGGAACGTTACAGGCTGCAGTTGTAGCTGCGTTGCAGTCCTGGGCGCTGGGATACAGGTCTCCTTTCTGTGAGAGACGGTGGGCCGTTATCCACCACGCAGGCCCAGTGTGGCCAAGCAGTCGTGATGAAATAAATTACAAGTTGTGTTGCTTGGATTTTACATACTTCCCCAATAATTACTTATTAAGCCGCATGGTACCTATGTAATAGAGGACACCGGATATGGTATCTAGGTGGTAGATACATGCCTGTGGTTAATTAACATAATACTTTGATTAACCGAGGGACGACGGGAAGGGGAGCAAACCCAGGGACCCACACTTTATCAGCATTTGCAACCGTAAGCCAACAATGTTTTGATTCCGTCATACTCGAGGGGAAAACGCCACAGGCATATTATGGTGCAGGGGTGTGGTGGTACTCTTCTTCGAGAAAGGCGGCAACACCCGGCTTAAGAATTATAGGCCCATCTCACTTCTAAGCCATGTCTACAAGTTGTTTTCAAGAGTCATTACGAATCGTCTGGCGCGCAGGTTTTACGATTTTCAGCCTCCTGAACAAGCCAGATTCCGAAAAGGCTTTAGCACCGTAGACCACATATCTACATAAGCTGCGGCAGGTTTTACCGAATACCGAAGACTATAATCTGCCTCTCTGTTTAGCGTTTGTGGACTACGGAAAGCCTTCGATTCGATCGAGACTTGGGCTATACTGCAGTCTCTCCAATGGTACCAAATCTAGTACCAGTACATCGAGGTGTTGAAGTGTTTGTACAAAAACGCCACCATGTCAGTCCGACTTCAGGACCAGACTTCGGAACCTATCCTTCTGCAGCGATGTGAGAGACAGGGAGACGTCATATCTCCGAAACTGTTCACCGCTGAACTGGAGAATGTCTTCACGGTTCTGGACTGGAGAGGGATTGGCATCAACGACAATGGCGAGTACATCACTCACCTTCGGTTTGCCAGCGATATAGTGGTCATGGCTGAGACCATGAAGGACCTCAGTACAATGCTCAATGACCGAGGTCATTAGAAGAGCTTCCGAAAGAGTGGGTCTTAAAATAAACATGGTCAAAAACAACCAAGGTCATGTTGAATGCCCATGTAACACCCACTCCTATCAAGATCGAAGACCCTACACTCGAAGTTGTAGACGGTTATGTCTACCTAGGACAAACGGTGCTGTTAGGTAGGTCTAACTTCTAGAAAGAGGTCAATCGTCGAATCCGACTCTGCTGGGCAGTGTACGGTAAGTTGCGCGGTATTTTCTCGTCCAACTTATCGCAGAAAGTCGAAAGTCTATGACCAGTGTGTGTTGCCAGTGATTACATGCGGGACCGAAACGTGGTCGCTCACAATGGGCCTCGTTAGAAGGCTAAAAGTCACCCACGGGGCAATGGAGAGGGCTATGCTCGGAGTTTCCTTGCCTGATCGAATCAGAAATGAAGACATCTGCAAGATAACCAAGGTTACCGACGTAGCCTGAAGAATTGCCAAACTTATGTGGCAGTGTTCAGGGCACATTGCTCTCAGAACGGATGGCCGATGGGGCCGAAAAGTTCTGGAGTGGCAACAGCGAACCGGAAGACGTTACATTGGAAGGCCTCCCACTAGGTGGATCGATGACCTGGTGAAGGTTCCAGGGATCCGCCGGATGCAAGACGCACGGGACCGGTCAATGTGGCGACACTTGGGGTAGGCCTATGTCCAGCAGTGGACGTCTTTCGGCTGAAATGATGATGAGGCCAACAAGGTACTCGGAGTATCGTATAAAACCCAGTAAGAAAAGACTTAAACGAAAGTCCGGAAAAGAAAAAATATTAGGCACTTCGCCATATACCAAGTCGAGACAGTGAGGCAGACGCTTCTTTACATCTGAGACTTTTCACACAGACACATGAACTGTGTTACATCCTAGTAAAGATTTGCAATTCATAAAAACAGAAAATCACGGAAAATGATTAGCGTTGTAATAGTCTCTAATAACATGCCACATGCGCGGAAAAACCAAAAAAGTTTTTGTCCGAAAAGAGTAAATCAGTAAAGCAACGTAATAAATAATAGCCAACTCGTCCTCCAACGAACCTCCATGGTAACAAAGGCAGAATGACAGAGTAAACAATGGTATTCGGACACAAACATTTGTCGTGTGGCTGTACGCCGCGGCGCCTGTGCCTCGGGAAAATACTCGTAAAGTTTGCGCGGCAATTTTGACAGCAATGGAAGTTTGTTTTTAGTTTTGTTTAGTTTCGTTTTGTGCTTTTATTGTTGTGGAACTTTTGGAAAACAGGTATTTGAGTTTGTTTTTAAATGTTGTGTAATTTAAATGTTTTGAATAATATTTTTTAATTGGTTTTTAAACCGGCAAGTGAAAACATGAAATTATACATTCCGTATTTAGATAAGTAATATAATTAAGTATAATTATGCTTTTTGTCTTGTAGTGTTCTCTTCAATAGTTAAGCTGCTGATAAAATCCTAAGTTTTGGGTAAATACTTAGGTAATGGGTTCCATTCCCGGTTTAGTAAAATCGCTGGCGCACGACTGGGGCTCATTTGTTTTTTTTTGTCGTTTTATTGATATCTTTAAATTTTATAAAATATCTTACCGATATTGTAAATATAACAAATTAATCTAGACGCACTACAATGACTGTGAGCTATACCTTACTAGTTACTTGAGTATAAGATATAGCTTCGTCGTTTAGTATAAAAATACTAAAAACAAGAGTAGGTACTGGAAAACAGAGGTAGAAGCAAATGCGACTGAACAGACACAACCATCACCAGTGGTGGTAGATGCGACAAATAGTTTCAACTACCACCAGTGGGGACATACCGGTGGGGGTAGACGGGCATGACCAGCCTCTCTTAATTTGAACGAAAATCCAGACAGTCCCAGCAGTAGGCACATTATAGGATGATGATGTAAGGCAAGCTGGTCCGCTTTCCGTACGACGACAGACCTCTCATTACATTACTAGAATTTGAGGTCAGCTTACACTGGTACTTAATGAACAGCTTGAAATGTCGTCGTGTGTATCTAAATCCATAACTACCTTACCTACAAAGACCTGCATAATTTCTTAACATGTTAATCCTATCACTCACACCATACGCCATGATAATCTCCCATATCTACGGCGTCTCCCTTATCAGTAGCACGAGATTATGTCGTCACGTCACAAGATCACCATGACTCACGCCATCCACCATGGTCTATGGGAATTAAGGTCACTTTGGAGGTGACGACGAGTAATAGAATTGTAATCAATTGGTTACCTATTAATTGCTTTTTGCAAGTACAATGTTATGTAAATTTTAGTTGGGTTTTAATTACGTGAGGTAGTAGTAGCGATGTGCAAATTATATTGTCTTGATAAAAATACAGTAACGTTCCCATTACATAAACTTACTGTTATTTTATGACGAATTTACATAACATCACGCCTGAGATCCTCGAAAGGTTAGGCAGAGGTGTACCTTGTAGTACACCTACATTTCGCCAGTTATATATAATAGGGAGCGAGCCTATTGCCAGGAACCGGGCACAAATCCAGACTCCGTGACTGCTACTCGGAAATTCCTAATGGAAAAATCTAATAACAAAACCGACCCGTGAATCGAACTCGGGACCAACGAGGCAGTCAATCTATGTCTTATTTTATGAATAAGCAACAATCCGAAATACTAATGAATTAAACGCGTACACGGTACACCTTAAATGGTAATAATAAAAGTTCTAAATGATGATGCAAAGCGTATCAAAATCCATCATAGGGTTATTTTCAATAATAGTAACAAAAAGAATCCCGAAAAGCGACCGAACGAAGCGCCGTCTAGTCTCTATCCACCGCAGGATTCCCCTATAACTAAATAACTAGAAAACATTTGAACAAAATCAAATTCCTAGATAAAATATTTCTAAAAAATTCAAAACCACCTAGTCCACAGACCAACCACATACTCCACATACATCAATGCTATCCTAATGACAACGATTAGTCGTCGAAACGACTGTCCATTCGTTACCCATTGTCGCCGACATCGACACACGGAAGGCAGTCGGCCGTAACTCGTGCGCTCGCGCAAAAACGATAAATATAACCACAGTCACTCTATTCGTAAGAAAAAAACTGATAATTGGTGAGTGTTTGCTTGAAGGAATGGCAGAGATTGTGGGCTGTCACGTCCGTCTTTTGTTTTAATTATAGAAGATTTTGTTGAAGGTTTTATTTCGTTGCGTTGTATATTGGAAATTATCGTGAGGAAGCCGGTATGTCTTAGCTTAGAACGAAAAAATCGGAAACGTTCGATGCGGATGTGACGTGGGGCCGTCACCACTTGTGACGAACCACGAGCAACGACTAACAAGTAGTTGGTCTTAGCTTCAGGTGCATTACTTTGTTTGATTTAATGAATTACCACTGCTTTCAAAATGGTGAAGGAAAACATTGTGAGGAACCAGCATGGCCCCGAACCTAAAGTTCGAAGATATGTGACATCCACCAACCGGCACTGGATCCTCATTGGTGGATTACAGCCTCTTAAGATTATAGAGAGGAGGCCTGTGTCCAAGCAGCAAACAAGCATAATTAGCCTGTAATGTTCCCAACATTATACGCTGATTATGCTTATGTTAAATGTTAAACGCTTTGCGATCTGTGGGGCTTACGCAGCTTAAAACCTAGGTCTTTAAAAAATTAGAATCGATTTCCATAATTTAATTGTGCATAAATCAAACGACTCAGCTGATCGCAATTCACTCATGGTTGTATTCCTTGTGGTCTTCATCATCATCAGCCTAAAGCAGTTCACAGCTGGACATAGGCCTCTTCAGTCCCTAGCCATTCAGCCGTTGTAGTTTTCCTAATTAGAGTGTAACAGCTCCTAATTCTCAATATCCTGTATCTATTTTACTCCATAACCTCTCATTGCCTTTGTCTATAGAGTCATTTGTTATTCTTTTCCCGGTTTAGAGTGACTTTTCCTTTAACTGCCCTTGGGCCTACGTCGTACAATTGCTATGATTAATTACAGTGTTTACACCAGAAACATCAATCGTTTCATTCAAGTTTTTTCCGTCTAACAGGGTAGCTACTTACTTACTTAGGTAGTTAATATTTATCAATGGACGCCGTGGTATTATTGGTTGAATGACTCATTCAATTGTGTGCACGTAATGGATTCTACGGTTCCATTGATTTGCTATTATCTAGCAAAATAGCCTGAGAATTGAGTGGGTATCATTGGAGATCCTAATAGTTGTTTTAGGGGCTTATTTTAGAAATAATATTGCTGAATTATTGAATTTGAATGTAGTAAGAAAGTCGATGGAACGAAAATGGGATAGTAGCGAATTCTTAGTACTAATATCCCATTTAAGTAAACACCAAAACACTAAAAGCTGGCTCCCAAAGTTTTTTAGGCATATTACTAAGGAAGTTAACATTATCTGTCCTCTTTCCCCATCACTCTTTATAAGAGGGCACTGTACACGGATATTTTTTTTGAATGCGAAAGACGTAGAACAGGGTGCTGTGAGAGATGTCTTTATACATCAGTGGAGTGCGTGGGAACTGTTAAGGCTGGCCACCCTGATTTCGGCTTAATTTAATTATCAGAACTGTTAACGCTTCCCTTGCGAAATTCTAATTTTTTTAGCTTGACACTGATTTGCAAATTGCGAAAAACGTAAATATTCCGTATGTGACGTTGTAGATATTGCCACACCAATTAGATAAACTTTGCAAATTGTAAAAAACGTAAGAAAATTTGAATTTCGCCGGCTGCCTTAGCGCATCAATCTAGATGCCGTATTCTTCTGGCATCACTTGACCGTGGCCTGATCTATAGTTAGAGAAGTTATAGTTTCTTCTGTTCTCATCAATAAGTCCTTCAAAACATTCGTCCACAAACCTGGCAAACAACTCCAAATAGATAACAGCCCACGGCCACCTGCTCGCATGACCGGCACCACATAATGCGCTTCCGGCGGAAGTGCGACAATATCGCCGCCATTTTGATTTCTGCCCACATTGTGCGCCGGCGCACACCGTGTCATCAATGTTACACAATCGATTGTCATTGTATTGATTATCGTGTTTGGGGTAAATCGATGGGAAGGAAAGTTTGTAGGATAAACATGTAATTTGTGTTGTCGTGATTGTCATTATATCAACTAACATACTTACTTAATATATGCATTGATGAAGAACACCCCTTTCATGTATCGTCAGTCGTCACGCCTGTGAGCCCGGAGGTAAGAGGTGTACCTACTTATAGTGCCCCCACATTCCCAGTTATGTATAAGTCCCATGTAATAGGGGGCGAGTTTTTTGCCAACGACCAGACTCAAATCCAGAATCCAAGCTCATTCTGAGAAATCTCTGATAGAAAACTAAATAACACTTTTCACCACCTGGAAATCGAACCCAGGACCTCATGCTCTGCTCTTTAACAAACCTCCAAATTACAAATACAAACTGCTACCTCAACTAAATTACTTAAGCACTTAACTTTGCGCAAAAATAATTTACATAAAGTTCCTGCTTGGGTTCGAACCTACGATCTACAAGTCATCGCGGCCGTTTCCACTGGGCCACCAGCAACGATGACTGTCATGTAAATAAACAATACAGCATGAAGGTAAAAGGTCACATCATTCGTAACGCCAAACGTGTAGGACATGGTGTTAGCACGTTCAATGTCACCCGCTCATCAGGAGATAACATCTAAATAATTAACTCTACTGATGGTGCCACTTGTTTCATTGCCTTTTAGCACGCAGAGTTGTTTGTGTACAATATTATATTTGTAATATTGCAGCTTAGAAATTATTACTTCTTTGGTCTATTACAAGCGCGACTGTTGAGCTTGGGGTCATGGGTCGATTGATGGGCAGAGCATGGAGTTATTACGTTTTCCCATTTGGACATGAGCAGCATGTTTAGAATAGTGCCACGGCTGTCATGTCTGACGAAATGTGGCAACCTAGATGTTGTATAGTCTCCTCGGCGCCATCTTGGATTTTAATTTTGACCTCATTTTCGTTATTACCGACCCCGAAAACATGAAAGCGACAAACATGAAAGAAAATCCAGAAGATGTATGGGAACAGGCTAAAGTTCCTCATTCACCATTGAACATTATTATCCTTACCGATGTTGTGTCTGGTGGGATACTGTGCAACGGTTGTGGTCGGGTCTCTGTATATTATGTTAATCGTGCGAATAACTTTTCTTACGCGATGTAGGATTAGCGTAAAGTACGATTTATATTCCGAATGTGGCGTTGTAGATGTTGCCGCACCTATACTATACTTTTTCCTATTCCTTAACAAAATTAGCTACAGGCGTGATGTTATGGTCAATCTTCTTTCCCAGATTTCTTCTTGTCAGGAGCGATGGGTTCGGGAGCTTCGGGTTTGGCGAGCGAGACGCCCGGGGGAGACCTGCGCCTACCAGCATCAGGGCTGCGGTTCTCACTCAACCAGCTGAGAACACTGAACTCTTATGTCGACAATCTCTGGGAGGAGGATCAGACAGGTATGCTGGTATTTGTGAAATTCATAAGCTGTTTTTAACAGCCAAACAGATTTCAGATTAATGTCGGTAGTTTGAATAATTGATTAGGAATTGCTTTTACTACGTAGTTGAACAGCTCAACAAGACTATCCACTTACACCGGATTTGATGTTTTGCTGACACTTTAAAAATAATTATTTTAATATTACACTACACTGTCTTGTAATTTTTGTCTAAACGCTGGAAAAGAGATTTCAGATATTATAGAGAGATCATCAGTAAAAATGTCATAGAAAACTGATCCTACATGTCTCAGTGAGGCCGTATAACATACATATTTACCAAGTTTGATACGTTATACGTACACTAACTAGTAGATTATTGCAAGTAGATTACTATATTTTAAGCTTTGTTCCAACAATAGCAACTAAATATATTTTTTTGGTTATAAACAAATAGCAACTTGATCATATTTTGCTCCTTCCCTACAGGGCGCATATCAACTGAGCTGGAGAGCACAGTGGAGAGTTTGGTTCAGAGGATAGTAGACGGTGCTGGGCAGAGGGACCCCAGGTTCAGATGCTGTCATCTAATAGCTCTACATAGAGGGAAGAAGGTAATACAGTATTAATACGTTAAAAAGTAAAAAGATACAGTAAAAAAATGAATTCGTAAGACAAAATTGAGTTTTAGCCATAGAAATCTCCTTGACGAAAGCAAGCGCTCAAAAGTTTCGATAATATTGACTTGAAAACTATCTTATTGTATCAATCTTTCATTTGATACAGTTAAATACCAGTACTTGTTCTTCCGACAGATGCGTTCCCGTTCCTTAGAATATCTGGTGACTTTGGACTCTCTTCCCCCTCTGAACTTGGGTGATGACTGTCGTCTTCAAGACGGACCTGTGGGCTACGGGCGCGTTCGTCTCACGGGTAGAGAGGCTGACAAGTGGGAGGAGTTCCTGACACCTTCGGGATATTTGTGCAGGTTGGTATTTTGGTTACCTTCATTGGAAGGCTTCATTAACTAGTTAGAGAAGCTCTAAAGATGAATGTCTAATTATTTGGCTTTTTGAAGAACTCATGTTTTTCGGAGGTGTGCTTAAGTGCCGTTAGAAAATTCTGTAAATCTTGCTTGTTTTGCCTTCTCTGGCCAATCAGTCAAGAACGACTCCAAATCGAGACGCCAGCGTTTCTTGGGCCTGCCTCGGTGACGACGACCATCTTCAGGCGTCCACCTGGTGACGATTCTGGGGCACCTGTCCTGACTCATCCTGGAAATGTGTTTATTACAGTAGTTTTTTCTAAAGACTATAATTATTCTGATCGAGTTATTTGACATTCCAAGCTATTCAAAGTCCCCGTCTTCTTTTAGGGACAAAGTGATAGAACGTTGGGTGGAGCTGATCGCTCGCTGCACGTCAGCGCGCGGCGGTGGCGGGTCCCGAGTGTTGTGTGCGAGAGCCGTACAACATGCTGCGCCTTATAGGCACTGCTATTTGCAGAGAGGTGAGTGGATTATTGTGAAAGTAAAAGGGGAGCTACTAAGGTTCAAATTCGTCCACTGAATGTGGTAGCTCAGCCTTCTGATTGTTAGGAAGAGTCCCAATTGGGCCTAAGTCCCTGTCTACCTAGGTTGTCAGTCAGAAGTCTGGTATACCTACACTGGTTTTTGGTCGCCTGCGAGACGCTGCTGGTCAATATTTTTGGTGAAGTTGTTGTTTAAAATGTATTGATTTTGACTCTGCGCCAAGATCCGTAAATTGATACAATTATTTTCATCAAAATATCTTTTGGACTTGTTCTTTGAACCCGTGCAAAGATACCACTATATTTTTTCAATGTTTCCTTAAAGACATAACATAGTCCTGCTGACACGGCCTCGTACGAACATGGTCGGCGCTCCAGGAATGTAATGTTAGCGCCACGTCGGTTATCCGAACACGATGCCGACTTGGACATTTGGCAATGTATCGGCTATCGTTACTTAAGATGTTTTTAGAGATATTTGGCACGATTAGTCCTTATTTACCTATTTATCACTCAAAAACGACTACAGAGATGTTTGTGAGCGATAAGGTGCTTTTTAAAGTCGATAAAAGAAAAGGGTTGACTCCTATAAGTTGATTGTATTACACTATCCCTTTTTAAACGAGACCTTCTGCAAGCTCAATGGAGAGACTGTCCAGTTTTCAAAAATTGTGCTAGTTGCAAAACCATTTCGAGGAATAAAGTAACTTAATCATTCATTTCTCAATGAAAAAATACTCTATAAAGGGTATAACAAGACTCTTAACGAAGCCGAAAGGCACTTGTTCTCCCCGTCATTGCGATCATTTTTTTTGTTTGAGACCATACCTGGGAACCATTTAGTTACGGAGATATTGAGGGTCAAAGTTCCAACTTTTTAACAAGTTTTTTTAAAATACCTGTTTTTACTTTAAACACCTCCACGGCCCCCGTACTATTCAATCCATCCATCAGCACAATGTTTTGAGTGCGTTACATTGAGTCCTACCGTAAAACGTGATTTTTTACTCCAAAACAAAAAGTCGGTTCCCAGCAATAATTTTTAATTAAAATTACTTAGTTTGATGTACATAAAGTTTGACGGCTTCGTTTACACCCTATATTCATTTATATTTTGAGACCTGGCCCCAAATAACGGTAAAAGGAATGAATAAAGAAATATTAGAAGAAGACACTATACTTATTCTGTCGTGTAACTGAAATTGTTACTGCGGATGCCTCTTCGCAAAAAGAAATTGCAATATCAACTACTTAATTCGAATCTAAAACGCGTTTTAAAAGACATTTAACTAAAATTGGCAAGGTTTGAAATCAAGCCTTTTATCTACAACGCTTTTAAAACTAGGTTAAAGCACTTGCGACTTTACACCACTCAGTCAGATTCGTATCTACTTTGCACCTAGATACATAAAAACGTCTCCGTTCGACCCCGGTTGAGGTCGGCGCGCTAAGAATGTTGTTATCGGCTCGTGCCGGTCCCGGAGAATTTGTGGCCATCCGATCAAACGACGAACCGGAGAACTGGAGTTGTTAATGCTGTGAGTGTCAAAAAGAAAGAATGCTTTTGATTTTAGAAAAAAATTGTGGATGACAATATTTGTATGCAGGGTGTAGGGAACATCGATGTGCAAACTATTATCATGAATTTTGGTTCTTTATGAGGAGCTCGTGGCTACATAATAACAGCTCGGGTCGACTCCAGGTTAAGCCGCGCTGGCCTAGGTTGGTCCGTGGATTCCAATTACATACCGAGTTTTCTCCGTGCCTCGGAAAGAACGTCAAGCCGTTGGTCCCGGCTGTCAATTGTAGATCTTTTACAGTCGTTACAGGTAGTCATTTGCTCGGAAGTCTGATAACCAGTCTTACCAAGGGTACCGTATTACCCAGTACTAACTGGGTTGTGGAGGTCAGATAGGCAGTCGCTCCATGTAAAGTACTGGTATTCAGCTGGATCTGGTAAGACAGGAAGTCAACCCCAATGTATTTGGGAAAAGGCTAGGCAGATGATGATGATACATCAGTGTTGAAATTATTCGTCGCTATACACAAAAAATCCTTTTCTTGTAAAAGTGCAACACGGCCAAAGTGTATGGAAAAGATTTTTTTTTTCCAATAACCGCAAAAAATAACCGAAACCTCAAAAAAATCTAAACTGCTGAAGTAGCATCTAGCAAATTCGCTACGATTATCACGAGGAACAAATATTTGTATGTACTACCAATATTTGGTTACGATTTGCTGGTTTGAGTCTCTGTAACCCAGTCTCAAAAACATAAAAAATCTCAGTTTGTAAAGAAGTTGAACAAGTAATATAAAACGAAAAAGACCCCACATTTTTTCCTCTCTTTATTGATTTCGTAACGATACAACTTTCAAGGAAATTCCAAAATAAAGAAAATCATTTAATTTCTCCCATATCACACTCTCACGTATTTCCATATTCTCGGTTCCGGAAAGTTGCTTAAGTTTTAATTAAAAGGGAAATTTTCCAAGCGATGGTGCACAGGTTGATTGTACAGTCAACCACACATCAGTGTTAACACTTGATCTATGAAAATCGCTTTTACTGTGACGTCTAGCCTTTTCCGATGTTGGCTTCCAGTCTAACCAGTTGAATCTGGATAGCAGTATTTTACATGGAGTGATTGCCTATGTGATCTCCACAACCCAGTAGGTACTGGGTGATACGATACCCCTTGGTCAGACTTTCGGGCCACTGACTATCTGTAGCGACCAGGGTTGTTGCTGATGCATATTTTTTTCACATCAGCGGATGCTGATGCTGATCTTTTATCATTGACATCAGCGGATGCTGATGCTGATGCTGATTTTAATTATTTTCTTAAAAAAACAGGGAAAAAGTAAAATCAGTCCGTATTAGTACCCTCTTTGCGTGAATAATCCTTGTTACATAAGTTGCAGTTTGCAGTTTCTTGACTCCTTAATTTAAAATACGTCCATATTCCACTTTTCAACGGATAACACTCAACAGTTTACGGAAAAAAAACAAAAACTTTCACGCGTAATGACGAATTAACGTAATGAGACAAGTTTGTGTTTGTTTGCAATCACAATCCCCGCAGACGATCTTTTAATTGGTCAAAGTCGAAGGCAAAAACTACACGTGATAAGTATAATCCTCTCTGCGGTCATGTCACGACTCGAACTTCAGCATTAATAATCAGCATTAATAATCAGCATCGATCAATGCGGATGCTGATGTTGAAAATGATGCTGAAGATCAGCGGATGCTGATGCTGATGCTGATGTTCGCAACAACCCTGGTAGCGACTGTCGAAAATCTACAAATGACAGCTGGGACCAACGGCTTAACGTACTTTTCGAGTCACGGAGAAAACACGGAATGTAATGGGTGCAGGTCACCACGGACCAACCTAGGCAAAAGCTGCCTAACTGAAGGTTGACCCGAGTGGCTGTTATTATTTTGCCACGAGCTCCTCGGATAGCAGTATTATACGTGCAACTGCCTTTTTGACCTCTACAACCGAGTTTCTGTATAGCACGATACGCCTTGGAAAGACTGCTTGTCAGGCTTTGTAGCTAAAGAGCCGATGCCTGCCGGGGCTGCGGGACTGTTCAAAAAGATACCGCGGCCCTGGAACACAAAGGGCAAAGAAGGAACATGGATGGGTTTTAGTCAGTACAAGTCTAACACTATCCCTTCAACTCCGCCCAGAGCAGGGGCGGTCATTTGATGATTTCCCAGTCATTTTTACTGATAGGACATAAAGGGTGTAAAAAGACCCTTAACGAAGCCGAAAGGCACTTGTTCTCCCCGTCAATGCGATCAGTTTTTTGTTCTACACCTTACCTGGGAACCTTCTAGTTTCGGAGATATTGGGGGTCAAAGTTACAACTTTTTCACAAGTTTTGTTTTTACATACATGTTTCTACTGTAAGATTTTTACTTTAATCACCTACTCGACCCCCGTACTATTCAATCCATCCATCAGCATAATGTTTTAGAGTGCGTTACATTGAGTTTTACCGTAAAAGGTGATTTTTCACCCCAAAAAAAAAAGTCGTTTCCCAGCAATAATTTTTGCGTAAAGTTACTTAATTTGATGTACTGAATGCTTGGTTGACGGCTTCGTGAAGGGTCTGTTTACACCCTGTATAGTCGTACGAGGCCTTAATAGTAATCCCACAACCACTTGCACATTTCAGGATTAAATCGAAGCAAATGTAAGAGCTGTGCAGGTGGCTACATACTGGTCTAACACAATTTGAGATTCATCGACACGTAAAGAAGAAGAAGAAGTGTTCCCACTTCTCGGACTCAGGCCTCCTCTTCATGAGAGAGAGAGGACTGTAATCCACCATGCGGGCCCAGCGCGTGAAAAGGCGGTGCCAATATTACCACGAACTTGCCGTTAACTGTACCGAAAGCAGTTTAACTTTAAAGTTAGGCGGTTACGGCTATTGGAAACGGAGAGTTGAACTGAAGGTTGTTCGTAACCTGTAGTTGAGTGGGAACTTTTGCTTAGTTCCCGATTAGTTGGTTTTCAAGGCGTTGTGAAGTAGACTAAACGCAGTAACTTAGCGAGTCTTGAATTGTTTGCTATGGTGAAAATGATACCTAGGTACGTATTGGTTTACTAAACCTGGTATAATAAAAAAATGCTAGGTCAGTGAGGGAAAAGAGCTTCTGTTTTTGTGCACTATAATATTTCCTGTGTCGAAGCGGGTGTCATTTGTAAATCTTTGACAGCTGTTACAGGGTAGTCAGTGGCCCGAAAGTCTGACAACCAGTCTCTCCATGGGGGTATCGTATTACCCAGTACTAATTAGGTGGTGGAAGTCAGATAGGCAGTCGCTCCATGTAAAATACTGATATTCAGCAGCATCCGGTTAGACTGGAAGCCGACCCCAACATAGTTGGGAAAGACTAGGCAGAAGATGATGGCTCGTCTCAACAGAGATTGGCTGAGTTGACGGAAACGGTCGAGAAGACCATTATTCTTTACCTAGAAGGGTACATCATTCCGAAAAGACTTTAAAATTAATACAATTCTGAAATAAGTTGCTACAATTTCTACGAAAACTGAAATTAAATAATATATTCCCACCGGCTAAGGGTGAAAATATTATTATGTATTCGAGGAATCGCCTGCAAAACTCGAGTGAACTGGCTCCAACTTTCACAATATTTTGTTGAGTTATTTTCCTCTCTTTCGGCACAGCATATGCACAGGGATTGGTAGCCAACTATTTATTCAGTTTGACAGTTGGCCGAGGTTGGCGTCCCGGCGGACACAACTTTGTTATGTTGTTCCCATTTGAGGTTATGCAAGGATTCTATGTAATAAATAAAAATTCTGTACAGGATGGAAGGGAAATCGACGCAGAAACTGTTACCATGTTTTCAGTACATCATTCTGAACTCCCCATATAGACATTTTTCATCAGTAATTAATTCTTCCTTCCACCCTGTATGTTTCCAGACGTGGTACTTTCTATGACATAGGTGACACCTCGACTTCTTCGTTGTTCTGGTGGTCGCTAGTGCTACTACTGAACATGAGGTCTTGGGTTCGTTCCCAGGTCATGCAAAGTGTCAGTGGGATTTTCCATCAGGAATTTCTCAGTATGAACCCGGAAAGATTTGTACGAGCCTTTTGCCATCATAGGACTTTAACATAATTGGCGAAATATTGTCGAACCCATCTGCATAACCTTTCGGGAACCATAGGGGTGATATTATGTAGATGAAACCTATTCCTCGAAGTGAACCCTCCAACCATTTATTTACATTCCGATTCTAGGTAAAGGAAACTGGGTAACTTTGTTCAGTTGGAAAATCTCAGTGAAGAAGAAATTTTCGTAGAATTGATCGCGGTTGATTTTATAACTTGCTATGATGATTTTCAAATATTATGTTATAGCAAACGGAACTTTTTATTTCAAACTAGCTTTTGCCCGCGGCTTCGCTCGGGTTAATTTATAATTTGGCAATCGATTCGGTTTGTACTCTGCTTGTAACTCACGATTCGAAAGACACGTGGCGCCATCTATTATCATAAGAACGTAATTGTAGTTTTTCTCGGAAAGAGTATTTTTTTTGAGATGAAAGGTACCCTGTGTCCGTTTCTGTACACCTGACAACGTATATGCAAAATTACAGGATGATCGGTACAGTGGTTTAGGCGTGAAAAGGTAACAAACAATGTTCGTTTGTTTGTTACCTTTTCACGCCTAAACCACTGTACCGATCATCCTGTAATTTCGCATTTATAATATTAATTAGGATGCTGTAACCACAGAGCTTTCAATGTGAACAGTTACAGAAATTACAATATTCCGATATCAGTGAGCGGTTCGCCGGTGGCGCTATTCAAATGATTTAGTTATAACTGCTAATATGCAGAGTGGTTCAAATAGTGACGTCATAAAAAAATATTGGATTCCTCACGCCCAGGGGTAGGCGAAAATACCCCATCTATGTTCCGCGTTGATAGTTTTCGAGTTAAAGATTCTTGAAAATTTGCATGGGAATCGCTTTTAATAAATTCCATCTTTATTTTTACACATTCTTTAACGTTAACTCGTTAGCATCAAGAGTAACAAAAAGCCATGTTATAATGGAGTGTATTTGGAACACCCAGTAAATGATGTAAAAACTAGCGAAATGAGAGTGGGGTATAATTGGTACACCTCTGCCTAACCCTTTGGACATTACAGGCGTGATGTTATGCTATGATGTCACATATAATGGGGATAAAGAGATACAGATACATAATAAAAGGTCGTGCTTCTCAAATACTTTTAAACGCTATCATCTTTTGTTAGAGCGAATCTTACTGATTGAAATCTTTATCGAACTCCGACAAAAAATAATCTTAAATAAATATACTACAAGAATAAATATAATTGAATAACGTCCGTAACCTTTCATCAGGTCATTATTCTGCCTCGCTACATTTACTTATTTCATTAGCAACATTCTTAATATCAAGTCGAGTAGACATCCTAATATTTCTACAGAAGCACTCAGGGGAACCAGCCATGAATTATGAAGAGTTTTTATAATAAATTAGGGCAAACTCGCGACTGAATGGCTGAAGAATAAACGAAACTTGCAAAGTGGAAAAATGAGCGCCTTATTCATCTTATTTAGCGTTACGGGGCTATGGAGATGGAAATAAAAGATATACTGCAGCTTAGTGTTTTAAGGTAAAATGGTTTATCACAATAATAGCGTAAGAAATGGAAGAAAAAAACTTGTTTTGCCGACCCCAAGTAACATGGGACAAGGGCAGGAAGATGAAGGTGGAGTACGACGATGTGTTTAAAGTAAACATGTTACATTAAAAACACGTATTTATAAAGAAAACTTAGGAAAAGTTGGGACTGAGATATTGGGGGTCACCCCCCAATATCTCCGTAACTAGAAGGTTCCCAGGTATGGTCTAGAACAAAAAAATGATCGTAATGATGGGGAAAACAAGTGTCTTTCGGCTTCGTTAAGGGTCTTGTTACACCCTTTATTTTGTCAGCTTACTATGTACTTTGTACTCACTCATATTCTTGCGAATAAATGTGTCTTATTCCTATCCTAACAACAATTAGGGGTGTCAGAAAAAGCAATCTTCCTCATTCTTAGATGCTGTAATAGTACATTTTGATACGAGGAGAAACTTATGATAGGATCAACCATGATGCAAGAATCATTACTTAGTTATTTTCATTCCTGGTTGATGGTAGTGGTCATTTAAAGGTCTAGGTTCTGCAATACATTCATGGAAGCGTCTTAATAACTGCAGTTACTGCATAACTGACCAATATGTACTGGGTTTCACAATAGTCAGACTTTCATAAATTTCTAAAATAAAGCAAGCCATGGATCTCATTCCTAATCAAATATTAAGACTGCCCACTTAAGCCGCTTACGTAAAACAGACCGTTAAATAACTATGCTCAAAGACATACCTCACAATTTGGAGGGCAAAGCTCCCCAATAACCAACTCTTCCCTCGAGTGTCGGGGGTTATTTCAGGTGAATTAGTACATATTCGCTCATAATACTCCAGACTGCGGACCTCTGATTTCCCTGGAGGTAGCGAACTTATTCACTGACCAGTAATAAGGCTGTTCAGGGCATTGCAGACACTTCATTTATTACTGTATTGCCTTAAATAATTCCTCTTGTTAGCGTGGTTTCAATGTCCAATTTTTTGAATAAAACTCATGGTTCACCTTTTTCTTCAGTGAGGTATATGTAGACGAGGCTTAAGGTCATCCACGTTCAAACATACCCGTAAAGGCATGTCTATTATTATTATATTCTTCATAATTGATTTGGCTTTTAACTGGTTCCATGAATGATGCGTTAAAAGAAGACAGGTCGGACAGCTATGTTCTGTAGATGCGGATGTGGCGTGGGGTGGCCCAATGGTTGTTGGTCGTGGGTTCGAACCCAGGCAGCCGCATTACTTTGTGTAATTAAATTCATTACCACTGCTCTCAAAACGGTGAAGAAAAGATCGTGAGGAACCAGCATGTCCCCGAACCGAACATTCGAAGATACGTGACAACTACAAACCCGCACTGGGCCCGCGTGGTGGATAACAGCCCATTGTCTTTCTTACCGAGTAGTGTGAACTTACATTTCTCCTACGCCACCTCGAACTTTATAGGACCTAAATCCAATACCCGAATCCGGTAAGACTGGCAGCTGACCCCAACATAGTTGGGAAAAGAGTAGGCAGATGATGATGCCCTTAATCCAGAACAGGACAAAGCAATGAAAATCGTATATTTCACACTTCGCTTTCAACCCAGGGTCGTCACTCCTATCCAGCACCGATCGTCGCCTCGCCATCGTCGAAGGCGCAGCCTGGGTGATGGTCCGCGTGGGCGCTGGGGAAGCAGAGGCCAAGCTGATGCTGGGCGCCAGGGTTGAGGGGTGCAGCGCTGCAGCGTATACGAACAGGGTGCCGCTGACGCATCCGATGGCGTTGCTGCATTATACTAGTGCTCAGGGGGTGAGTAACCAATTTTTTATGTGATTAATTTCATTGCGGGATAAAAGACAGTCGAATCGTTTTTCTGGGATTCAAAAGTAACTGAATAATTGATAGGTGGTGCCTTTTCGGTAGCACATATCAAGCCAATATTTTTTTATTCTTCTATGATCGTTGCCACCGATAGAACGTCACATTGGCTAAGCTCTCAGGACACATTATATACAGACGCGTGTAAATCTGCTCTTACACACGACTAAAAATCTCAATTTAATCTGCTCGTGCGTAACATATTCTTTTTTTCTCCAGGGTTATTATGCCGTCGCAGTAGGTCCACCATCCACCCTGGTCTGCGGCGACCGTTCATCCACCTGGCAGCTGTGGCATCCCTCTCTGGAGGCTGAGCTGGATGCACACTGTTCTGAACTGTCCACTGTGGCCAGGATCGCTGGCGCACTCAATGTGCTCATTGACAAGATGAGGGAGGGAGTGTATCAGGTCAGTTATTAGTACTCTAAGGTTTCTACGCAGTAGCAGTAGGTCCGCCAGCCTCTCTGATCCGTGGCGATGTTTGTCTTAAAGGTTGTTAATTAGCCCCTTTTAATTAGTTCGAAAGATCAATTCCCTCGTCTATCGTAGATCATGAATAAAATGAATTACTTATTAAAAGAGAATCTTAAGCACAATTAAAAAATATTGTACAAAAGTGTAATTCCGCCTTTGTACAATTATTTTTGCCTTAGGCGATACGACTTGAGACGCGATTCGCGTCAAAAGGAACGCAGGTGCGATTTTATGCCATGCCACGACCTGCCAGTAGTGAGTTTCTCAACGCGCTTAACCTCGTTGGTTGCAGCCAAAGCATTTTCTACCAGTCTACAACTACAGAGGTAGTGAAGTACTTACTTTAATTTAAAAAGAATCAATTTCAACATGAATGAAAAATATCACGTGTCTACTTAACTTCATTGTACGAAAGCTTCGTAGCTCACGTCCATCATTATCCTCAGGGCACGCTACGCGTCCTCAGTCGCTACGCGGCTCGCAGCGCGCTCCGGCGGCGGCTGGACCGCTGCGGCGCGCACGCGCACGCGGCGGCGCGCTGCTGCGTCGCCACGCATGCCTCGCATCATCTGTTACTGGTGTTGGATTCGTGAGTTTATTGTATATTTATAGATGATGTTTTCATAGCAGTATATCGCTGAGACCGTCTCCGGTCATCTCAGGCTCTAATCTACTCTGATTCACGTCTTCTGCTTTGTTCCTGTAACATATTGTTTGTAGCAGTTTGCAACATATTTTACCTAAGAGATTACACTATAGACATCGTGGGTATTTCAGTATTTAATTTAACACAGAACCCATACTATTTTAAAAATAGGTCTTACTTCAAGGTTGTAATCGTTATTCCACGAGAAAATCACTTTGGGAATTATTTTAACATATAAGCGCTCATGACTGTACAAGCAGTACATCATTCTCCTGCCCAAGTGCCCATGTCCCAAATTATCCATACATCGTTTCTTTGGTCTTGCTCTACTCGTATACCCATCCAAATTCTCATGCTCAACACTTTTCTCATGACATTTTCCTCATTCCTCCGCATCACATACCCATACCAAGCCAACTATACATGCAGTAGTACATGTCGTCTTATTCACTTTAGTTCGTTCATTTGTTACTTGTGTGGACATGTTCTAGGTTATACGCCTTATGTGAGCGGGGTGGCGTGGCCGGCTACGTATACCCGGTGGAACGAGGGTCTGTAGTGAGGCGGGGGGCAAGGGACGCCGATTGGCTATTTGATGCTGCCTGCGTCAAGAGCTGTCTTCAGCAGATGCATCACGTTGCTGGTAAGAACCTCCGCTGCTAGAGACGATAATTTCAATACTTTCTTGTCTTTCTATACGTGTTAGGCGAGTCGCACTATGACTACCTGTCCTAATGATGTTAAGAAGCTGACGGCTTTGAAAATAGTGACAGGACTTGTGCCTCCAATGCATTTTAGGCACCAAAAATGTTAATACTGCCGGCGCAGCTACTCCTTGCTCTATGATGAATAACTGGATTGTCCTAGAGGTGCTGCAGATAAAAGCAGCAATATCTTGAAAACAGGCAGCACTCGAATGAAAATCGAGGCGATGGCAATCCTATGCAGTATTTATACGAGTGCTCTGGCTTAGAACTTAAGCTTCTCAGCGTCATTTGAATATTAAAAAAATTGTGAGAACCGTTAATAATATTACCTTATGGTTCAAGGTTTTTCACTTTGAAACAAAGCTCTAATTAATTAAATACAAAAAAAGATGTCACAAATCGGACTGTTTACTTTCAATCAAAGGAAGAGTAGTCGTGGACGTAAAACCTTTTGCCTTAGCCATTAGAAAATTATTAATTACATTCCTTCTTAGCCTGTTTTATTTATGTTTTGACAGCATATCCAAATAGTACCTTCCTACCTTTGTCAGTATATCAAGATTGCGATGCAAGTTAACGAATATTTTTTGTTCAAAATAGTCTCCTTATCGCTGCTATAATGCTGAATTAGGTCCTTCGAGCCGGATAAAAACTAATAGAAGCACAATCACCAGGTGAAGACATCCCGCCATCTCCTTCAGACTGCCTCGAGACAGCTCTCCTCGGTCGCTGGGAGAGCCTCAACCGAGAGGCGCGGCTCTCTAACCCTACGTACTCGAGGAGACAGCTGCGCTACTTGTGGAGGGTGGTGGGTGAACTGATGAGGTGCAAGAGTATGGTGCTGTGTGTAAGTAACGCAGTTCAAATGTGCTGATCGCGTTCAGCTTCTTCTGTGAAATTCGACCTTAGGCACTTTTGTATTCACAAGTAACAATCATTACCACAATACGGTATCTAAAAAATGGTTTTTCGCATCTCATAGGTCTTAAAAAGTGAAAGAACACTTCAGAAAATCACGTCGTTCCTTTAAAGAAACTAGAGATTTTATCATTTAGTTCGCTTTACATCTTTTTTTAGGAGAACCACAGCACATTCAGAGCTAACTTGATCCAAGTAACGTCGTTAAATCAGGAGCCCATTGAGGATCTGATCCATATCCTGGCGATCATGCTGGACCAGGCGCGGGACCTGTATCTGAACAACTTCCAATCCAGGAATGTGGGAGAGTTCGATAGGGAGCAGTCAGCTTACAGGTTAGTTTTGAAATTCATTAAAAACGAATTCCGTCAAATCCTTTCAAATTAGACCGAATAAGGCTGTTCATGAATCTTCAGAGACAAATACCAATAGGATAGCACATCCTGTAGCGTTCTTACCAGTGGGACAGAGCTCTCTTTTCGTGAATGGGCCGGCCTCACTGAGCCCGAGTTACTACTCGGGCTCGGTTACCATGTCTTTTACTTTTTGGTTCTAGGACATGCCAGTTTCCTAACAATGTTTTCTTTTACCGTTTTAAGGACAGGGTATAAAATAAATAATGCAAAGTATAGGTCTGCTTTAGTACGAACCCATGACCTCGTAAATCCGGTCCCATACTATTGGGCTACCACTACAAACAAGATCAAACTTCATTCTCAAATCTGTGTGGTTCTTTCTTCAAAATAGTCCTCATGTGAGTTGACCAAGATTATGTCTGGACCTTAAAAGAGACTATGACCTCTGAGTTTGTTACGGCTTTTTCTTCTCTGAGTAGTCAGGAAAGAAACACCGGCCACATCTAGTTTAAAAAAATTACGTGTATGTAAAAACGTATTTGCAAAATAATCATCATTTAACATCCACAATTATTATTGTTAACAGGTCAAAAAAATGGAACAAACTCAAAGACTATTACGACGCATCATCAGCCTGCCTCATCGACGCCGTTAGACGAGACCCTGACCTTCGACGAATAGACCTAAAAGACCAGCTGGTTGTTATGAAGAACATCCTCAACTGGCTTTACAAAGGCTCCAAAGACGATAAGAAGTACCTAGGACCAGTTTTAAGACCGTATTTGGATGGTCTTTTCGCCAGTTCTTTGGAGAATGCGTGGTTCCTGGAAGACTTCGATGGCAAGAAGTGTCTGACGGAGTATGATGGGTTGAAGGAGTACTGTCTGGGTGTACATGATGGGTCTTTGCAGCCATGCATGGGGCTGCTCGATGCTGCTAAAAAGTTTGCCTGGGCTAAGGCTATGGTGGACTTCGTGGATCGGTTTCGGCATATTGGTAAGTGGGCCTCCTCTTATTATACTTAATGGTTGGTGTTGTCATAAATATATAGGGTGACTGGTAATTAGTGACCGATACTTATACACGTGATTGTACTCATGATAACAAACAACTTTCCCAAAGAAACATTTTTTTTTAATACACATTCACTTTTATCACAATAACACAACAGCGGAGCATCATGGAGCAGGCTTGCCGCGCTGATGCTCTGCCTACCCACTGTTGCACGGTACGATGGTAATAAGTCAGAACAGCGTCATGCGGCTAACAGCTGATAGGTCAAAGGCTGGCGCGCGCGAATTTCATACGGCCCGATGTTGTGTTATTGTGATAAAAGTGAATGAGTTTTATAAAAAATGTTTCTTTGGGAAAGTTGTTAGTTATCATGAGTACAATCACGTGCTTAAGTATGGGTCACTAATTACTAGTCACCTTATATATCTTTTCTCTTTTTACGAAGTCTCCGCTTTCTTCGTAAGGTGGATTCATAAATGTTAATCGAAGATTTCAGTGTCTATTTATGTAACAAGTCTAACACCCATATCTATAAACAAGTGAAAGTGATTACTAGAGTAAAAAAAATATATTTTTATTCTGTAGTTTAGTAATTGCTTGAAGTTCAAACTGTCAATAGTTAGAATTCCTCACTTTGCTTACTTCGACGGTTCTTACTTCATTTAAATTCTTGTCTATTGCATAAAAATGGTTGCATAAGTAATGAATTAAAATCTAACTTGACCATATATACCAGGGTTATTGCACTTGAAATCTCCCCAATTCGAGTAATGGACAAATCTCTACCAAAAAAATAATTTAGGAAACTGGTTTCAAATCCAAAACTATTTTGAGATAAAACGAAATTATCATTGACGACGATATTCCATGTTTTAAAGATAGTCGAAATAATAGTAGCAAAAGCCAGGTACTCAGGATAGTACCTAGTTTTTATGTAGTGCATAAAAAGTGGAGGAGGACCGTCCCCTTGAAGAATTGACAGCCAGCAACACTGCATCAATATAAAGTATTCACCCACCCACAGGTCATCGCCCTCATGAATACATGCAAACAAAACAGTCAGTTTGATTGTTAATTACAAAGCCCCTGGGTTTGAACCCCGCGTTAAACTACTGCGGTAAATTTACTGCAAGCCCACATTTAGCTAAATTCTGGGGATAATAGAGAACCGACCGCGGTGAAATTGGGAATAAACCACGAATTTACTGAAATTCTGTAATAATAATGGAATGTTATTTCAATTTCAATGTAGGGTAAATTGCTGGTAGTGAAGGTACACCTCTGCCAAACCCGTCGAGGATTAGATGCCTGATGTTATGTTACTTGTAAAGTACATAGATCATGCATCACATTTGATCCGTGGGTTGGATCTTTCAGGCCGTATACGATAAAGATGTTTATATGTTAACATAGATTTGAGAGAAAAAGATTTGAAAACGTTGTATTGTACGTTCAATAGGATTGACATAGCTTTTCGTTATCTTATGTTAATCTAATGCATTTTTTTCCTACCATCATTGTTACTGCTGATAGAACTTACTTAGTCTAGTCTCTCTGGTTTGTATCCAGTAATCAGACTTCAAAAAATGGCTTTAAATGGAAATACTGACACCATAATGCAAATGAAAAATATCTTCATTTATCCCTAATAGAAATTTAAAATCGACACTTCACATTGCTGAACATCATCATCATCTGCCTAGCCTTTTCCCAACTATGTGAGGTAGGCTCCCAGTCTAAACATATGCAGCTGAATATCAGTATTTTACATGGAGCGACTGCTTATCTGACCTCCACAACCCAGTTAGTCCTGGGTAATACGACACCCCTAGGTAAGAGTGGCTGTCAGACTTTTGGACCACCTGTCAAAGATCTGCAAAATAAATGACATTGCAGACCATTCAAAACAAAACGTCTCTCTGTTCCACTCGTTTCAAAACTCCCAACGATCCGAAAACACAAACTTTAAAGTACCAAATAATTCCTTTAAAACGTACACAACAATAACAGAAACCACTATTTTATATCACAATCCAGTGGATCAAAATTTCAAGATCGCTTCGCTTGCAACGGAATACGTTAGCATTTTTAATATGACCAGTTTGCACTGGTATTGGGTATTGTGGTGTAGTTTGGGCAGAGCGGGTCAGGGCTGAGTGGGCAGGAGTTAATGCTGGCTGTGGCTGGTTTGGTGGGATCTAGGTGGCTGGATGTGACTGGAGAAGACTGGGGAATATGTAATGTTCGTTTGGCTAGAAATTGGACAATAAGAGCGGATTCAACTTGTACTAGGTGCCGATTTGTTTGTTTGTTATCCGTTATGATGAATTTTATTTGAAGTCTTACGCTTTATCAATCGGCGTGATAAAATGATCATAGTTAAAAATCATCATTCTCCAGCCCTTATCCCAATTTGGGTCAACGCAGCTTGTCTTCTTCTTCCATACTTCTCTATTACTTGTCGTTATCATGATGAAAAATAAGAAGATTTATAGAAAGAGCCACGCTCTTTTGATTGTTAGAAACGAAACCAAAGCAGTTTCAAAAGTAGAAGTTATTATTAGTATCTTATTACATGGACGAATGGCAATTGACTTAAAGAGTGATGAATATAAATGTTGATGGACGGAGAGGGAGAGGAAGACCAAGGAAACGATTAAGTAAAAAGGAGTACACATGATAGTGTGACGATTGACCGGGTAAAATGGAAGAAAAAAACGTGTTGCGCCGATCCCAAGTAACATGAGACAAGGGCAGGAAGATGATGATTACGATGCGATTAATTACGTTTGACAAGGTGGACAGCGATAGGGTTTTCCACAAAACTCTATTATCCGTCTAGCACGGAAGGCTGGGCGGTTAAACTGAGCGGACTGGAGAGCGGAGCAGACTGCGGGGACTTTGACCGAGAAACATCTGGTAAGGTCTGGACTCCGATAGCCAGTCCGCTCAGCTTGACTGCACCTTAAAACGTTTACATCGTATACATCCAGCGATCTATCTCTGAGTTAAAGTTTGAAACTGTGGCGAGTTGCAAATCCCGCCTAAGTTGTGGATACGCCGCGGAGTCTGTTCCCGCGACTTGTTCCCGATCGCCCCCATCTCTATTACTCCGCCATTATTATTTGTGACCATTTCTTGTATTGGAAATTGAAAAGATTTTATGGTTTGCACTCGCGAGCTTGCCGTTAGTAAATCAATACTCACTTCCTTCTCTTATTGAAAGATAAACTAGTACTGCGATTAATGTGTCGCGCCATAATGGCTTCCGTTTGTATGAAAATATGGGCGTGATCATCCACTGCGTCCCAAGACCACACTACGCAGGAGTGCATGGCTGGCAAAACCGCGTAGTAACCGTGGTAAACCTTTCCGTGCATATCGTACGTACACTGGATCGACTTTGTTGTGAACTTCTTCGTTGCTTGATAAAGTCAATCAGCATTGAGTTGGTCCAGAATTTGGCTACGTTTAGCAGTAGCGTGCATGTAAACTCATGTGAAGTTTTATCGAAAAAGTAAGTATTAGGCTTAGTTTTAAAAGTTGTAGCTGCTACTAAAACTACCGTGTGAAATGTTATTCAAAGAGATTTAACGTGGAGCATTGTCGTAGTCAGTGAGCGATACTTACAGTAGTTTTAACGTTTAACATATTCTACTGAATTTCAAGCGCTTTGCAGCGCTGCAGAGCTTGTGAAATCCGACAGTAATCGTTAAAGCACTAGGATTCATTCTATGCTAAAATATTTTATGTCATTGTACATCTGGCTTTATTCGTTCCAGAATTGTCCGAATCCGCATTTTGCTGAGCATTGACCAAGCATGTTGTTTGAGTGTTTTGTAAACTAAACGTATGTAAAAAAAGAACATAAAATAATGACCGACATCTCTTACATCTTACTATCCGTATCTATAGCCAAGTTAAAGTAATTATTGGAGTTTAAGTTATTACTTATGCAAACATTTTTATGCAATAGACAATAATTTGAACGAAGTAAGAACCGTCAAAGAAAGCAATGTTAAGAACTTTAAGCACTTGCTAAACTACAGAATAAAAATCGTATCTTAAGATATTACTTTTATCAAGTAAGTAATCGCTTTCAAATATTTGTAGATACGGGTGCTAGTCCTCAGGTCATTGACCGTTCTTCGGGAAATGTACCTCGCCACACAATTTTCTTTAATCCAAGCTCTTGTTCCAGATTTCCGCCTCGTGTTCCCCACAGGCGAAGGTATGGCGATCTCGTACCCCATCAAGCTGCCTTCACGTCGCGAGCACAGCTCTGCCCGCACCCTCACGCTGAGCCGGCGTGATAAGGCCGAGGCCAAGCTGCGGCTGGCCAAGCGATGTGTGTTGGGAGCATTCGCTACGGCACTGGTGGGGGATAGAAGGTGAGTGGAGAGTAGGGACCATAAACTCCTATTTATGCAGGGGTCTCTCGGGTCGATCTTTATGCAAAGCCGTGCTTGCCTAGGTTGGTCTATGGATGGGTGACCACCCATTACATACCGAGTTTCCTCCGTGCCTCGGAAAGCACGGTAAGCCGTTGTTCCCGGGTGTCATTTGTAGATCTTTGAAAGTCGTTAGGTAGTCAGTGGCCCAAAAAGTCTGACAACCAGTCTTACCAAGGGGTATCGTATTACCCAGTACTAACTGGGTTGTTGAGGTCAGATAGGCAGTCACTCCATGTAAAATAGTGGTATTCAGCTGCATCCGTTTAGACTGGAAGCCGACCGAGCCAATATAGTTGGGAAAAGGCTAGGCAGATGATCATGCAGAGCAAAATTACGTGTCACATGTTCGTCACGCTTATTAGAATCCGAAACCACCCAACTCATTTTAGTGAAAATTTGTGAATGTGTACGGTTGATTCCAGCTTGAAAGATAGGATAGTTTTGGACCCGATAGGTGGCGCCGTGCGAAGGGACGGGTCGCTAGTATTTGATAAAAAGTGTAGTGTTTAATACTATTATGACATCTACACGATGCGCTTCGGTCACTTACCCTGGTATTTATAGTCAAGTTAAAGTAAAGTTTAAATAATAACTTATGCAAATGTCAAATTCTAACTTTTGACAGTTCTAACTACAAGCAATTACTAAACTACAGAATAAAAATCATGCAGAGCAAAATTACGTGTCACATGTTCGTCACGCTTATTAGAATCCGAAACCACCCAACTCATTTTAGTGAAAATTTGTGAATGTGTACGGTTGATTCCAGCTTGAAAGATAGGATAGTTTTGGACCCGATAGGTGGCGCCGTGCGAAGGGACGGGTCGCTAGTATTTGATAAAAAGTGTAGTGTTTAATACTATTATGACATCTACACGATGCGCTTCGGTCACTTACCCTGGTATTTATAGTCAAGTTAAAGTAAAGTTTAAATAATAACTTATGCAAATGTCAAATTCTAACTTTTGACAGTTCTAACTACAAGCAATTACTAAACTACAGAATAAAAATCGTATCTTAAGTTATTACTTTTACTTAAGTAATCACTTTGTTGCTCAAGATGTTCCTGACGCAATTGGGTATCGTCTCACGTGGAGGCATTTAAATTCACCATAACGTAATAAGCTACAATATAACATAACATCATGCCTCTATTCCTCAAAAGAGTAGGCAGGGGCCGTATATTTACTTCGAGGCAGAGGTGGATTAACCAGTTATGTTCACATGACCCCTGATACCTCATGAGCCACAATCAATCACAATGTACATTAGTTCAACACATCTATCTACACAACATCATTATCTGACCCTATTACTTATACCTATGTCCCAGTATCAGGTTTAAACGGGTGGCATCCACGTATCGTATCGTTTCATATCGGTATCTCTCTGGCATTCGGCCAGATATAATACCTCGTTGCCAATAAACTTTCACGGGCGCTTTTTGACATTGATAAAATTGTTTTGAAGTCTGAAATGGGATATTGTAATAGTGTTTGGGAGAGGAAATTGTGATTGCTGTTGCATTTTGTTGTTGATTTGTTGTTATTAACTAATGTTGTTTTAAAGTTTTGACTTTCAAATGTTTTTCTCCGTATGAGACGATTTTGACCAAAAACCTACAATCAAGGAAATGGCTCGTGCGTAAATAATAACAGCCGCTCGGGTCTATCTTAAGATCAAACAGCGCTTGCCTAGTTTGGTCCGTAGATGGGTGACCACCCATTTCATACCGAGTTTCCTCCGTGCCTCAAACGTTCAGCCGTTGGTCCCAGCTGTCATTTGTAGATCTTTGACAATCCCTACAGATAGTCATGGCCTGAAAGTCTGACAACCAGTCTTCCTAAGGGGTATCCTATTACCTACTACTAACTGGGTTGTGGAGGTCAAATAGGTAGTCGCTATATGTAAAATACTGGTACTCAGCTGAATCCGTAAAACTGGAAGTTGACCCCAACATAGTTGGGAAAAGGCTAGGCAGATGATGAAGAAAATGGCGGAAACGACGTATGTAACAGTCCCTGTATGTATGTACTTTGTATGTTACATACCTTGATGTAATGTGTCCAATGCAATCAGACGCCAATTATGTTAATTTTAGTATTTCATTCGTGCTACCTTGCCTCCGGGGAATAATCATAATCATTTATTCGCAATAAGTATGGTACATATTGGGCTTATATGGCATGCAAAATTTTACAATATATTTCATGTACACAATACTACATATACAATTCTTCAATATTTATGTCTTTAAATGCCGGTTTCTATCATTCATTTCTATTACAAAACATTCAACATTAATTATCGATACCGCGATGTTATGTATCATAACAAACTATTATAAGTATATTAATTTTCAGTATTACTAAGACCCTCTCCGGATTCTTCGATTAATATGTATTTAAATTACATAAACAAAGACACGGAACATCACATCTAAAATGCCCAAGGATATTCCCAATGTCACATATTACGTAATTACAAGTATTCATTACAAATTCAATTAGACTCACGGTATATCTTCGCAGCTTCGCATCTGTGGCATTGAGAAACACATGTTTCTTTGTAGGCCCATAGGACCTGACACGCATACAAATGTCGTTTACACGAAGTATGTAGGTATCTATACTTATTTACTTCACGAGGATTTAAACTGTTTTCTCTACTATGCCAAGACAACTTCTTTATGGGCACTTAAATGTTTGGGCTTCCGAAACCCTTTAAACCATAAGGAACCACCCTACTGTGCAACCCAAATATCCTTTCATTGGTACTGTTCGTCGTGTCGTTGAGCTCTTTGAGTCGAGCTACACGATCACTGACAAATGCTTGCACTGACTGGACAGGTCCACTCAAATCTGTGTTCTTTATTCATCGTCCATTCATTATAATAATGTTTTCGTAAAAATATATAATTTTACTTTTACTTCCGCTTTTGAACAAAAAGTGACAAAACCCAACCAATGGTTTGTTTGACTGTAGATAACATTCTAGTTTGAAACTGCTAACCATCATCATCTGCCTAACCTTTTCCCAACTATATTAGGGTCGGCTTCCAGTCTAACCGGCTGCAGCTGAATACCAGTATTTTACATGGAGCGACTGCCTATCTGACCTCCACAACCCAGTTAGTACTGGGTAATACGATACCCCTTGGTAAGACTGGACGTCAGACTTTTTGGGCTACTGACTACCTAACGACTCCCAAAGATCTTCAAATGACACCCGGGACGGCTTAACGTGCTTTCCGAGGCACGGAGGAAACTCGGTATGTAATGGGTGGTCACCCATCCACAGACCAACCTAGGCAAGAACGGCTTAACCTAAAGATCGACCCGATCGGCTGTTATTAATAAGCCACGAGCTCCTCCTAGTTTCAAACTGCTAACCAAATATATAAAATAAACTCAATCGTCGAATCCTTGGTTCAAATGTTAGAGATCGTTTGCTAGCAGTTATATTAAACCGGTCGATTTTAACCGGCCATCGTTAAAACTTTTGCTTCAGCAACTTTGTCGAACACTAGTTAGGTTAGCAACGTGACTTTGCTTGCGTGGGAGTTACTTAGTTAACGTACGTAATGAAATATTGTAGACTTGCTTTTGCCTGCGGCTTCGCCCTCGTTTATATCGGAATTTGTCCTACGAGAACTTTCTATGTGGATAAAAAGTATCCTATTTTTTAACCTTAGCGATAATCTATTTGTATGCCATCGAAATTCAGGTTTAAAAAGGTAATAGATGGACCGACAGAAAGCATCATCATCATCTGCCTAGCCTTTTCCCAATCCTGTTGGGGTCCGGGCTTCCAGTCTAAAAGGACGCAGCTGAATACCAGTACTTCACATGGAGCGACTGCCTATCTGTCATCCAACCCAGCTAATACTGGGTAATACAATACCCCTCCGTAAGACTGGTTATTAGACTTTCGGGCCACTGACTACCTGTAACGACTGTCACAGATCTACAAATGACAGCCGCGGCCAACTGCTTAACGTGCTATGCTCTCTGGACGGAATACTCTGAATTCTGCAATCACCAACACGCAATGTCCCACCGCCTTGCTACAAAGGGTCCCGCGGCGATGCTATGACAAAATCACAGACATAAATTAAACTGCACTTAGATCCACGATTACAAGACCATTATCAAAGATATCGCTGAAACTTTATCCCAACTCATGCCACTGTACCAACTTACAATCGATAGACCCGTTGTTCCAACATTGTGACAATTTAACTGAAGTTGAACACGAACAAACAGCCCATCATTAATATATTAGTGTGTTGTAAGGGGGCGCCAGTCATTTGTCATTCAATAGGGTGGAACCACAGAGTGGTTTTATTCAGGGGTGGAATAGATGAGGGTATTAAGCTGTTGTTGCCTTTTGAGCTATTAGCATTCTAAATATATTCCAGGACCAGAGTCCGCCTACGAGTCTGGTACCTTCAGTAACGTCCATCAGTGCAAAAAACAACATAACTTCATAACTTCACGCGTGTAATCCCCACAGGGTTAGGCAGAGGTGTACTTAATAGTACACCCACATTTGGCAAGTATATTTAAGGCCCTTATAATAAGGGGCGAGCCTATTGCCATCAACCGGTCACAAATCCAGACTGAGAAATTTATGATTGAAAAACTCAATAACATTTTGCCCGACCTGGTAATCGAACCCAGGACCTCATGCTCAGCAGAAAAAAACAACATAAGCAAAATACGATGTTGTAGGAGGTGTCTGATGAGATGACGAGTAATAGAGAAGTATGGAAGAACAAGCCATGCTGCGCCGACCCCAAATAAATTGGGATAAGGGCAGGAGAATGATGATGACGCAAAATACGATATTAGGAGTCATAGAACAGCACCACATTTTCACTCCAGGGTGGAGGCATCTATGAGTCTCGACTTGGTCAGGTTTTGCTTGCTTTTCGGTCAACCTGGGGCTAGAGTCTGTCTAGAGACTTCTATGATAGCCAAGGCTACTCATGAAAGTAATGGTCCAACACAAATGTCTGATCTATACAAATATAGCTGACATAATATGACATATATATGCAATGACTGCACGGTTGGCGCAGTGGCTGAGCGATTGGCTGCTGGCCTGCGTGTCGCGGGTTCGATTCCGTACGGAACAAATATTTGTATGGCCTACAGGTAGTTGTATCGGGTCTGGCTGTTTGTGTATGTGAGTTTAAATGTTTGTAAACGCACCGACGATACAGGAGAAATTCCTAGTGTGGGGCAACGTTAAAAAAAAAAAAAAATGGTGCAATGGTAATGAAAAGGGCATGTAATAAAAGAAAGTGTGGAGGAGTGTCGACACAAAAATAAACCGTAACATTATTCTATAAAATATGTTCTATAGTAGCGATTTCTGGATACTCTAATAATTGGAAATTGGACCTCGTTAGTAATTAATATTCAGTCGTGACCTCATGAATAAACCACAAAGTAAAGGTAACCTTGCGTCAGCATCCCGATGTACAGGCGCAAGCACTTCTGGCTACTACAATCTGTTTCTTTAATAGATTTTCAACTTTATGGCTAAAGTATTAGGTTCAATGTAACAATTACATTGGTACAAAGCCTAATTATCTATCTTGAATGAATTGATTTGTGTGATATATTTGCGTTCGATTTTATTCATTAAATAGCTGTTGCCCGCGACCTTCGTTCGCGTGAAATTATTATAAAAATTTTGTTAACAATTTCAAGCGTTTTATTTTTTTTTGCACGGAACCCTAATCCTTTTTAAAAAATATAAGTAGTCTTAGTTTCTCCTGTCAGTAAAAGTCTCGTCAAAATCGGTCCAGCCGTTTCGGACATAGCCGAAACAAGCAGACAGACAAAAATTTAAAAAGAAGTTTATTTGTTAAAGTACCGTATTTACTTTCATATGCATTTAGTAGAAAGTTTTTATTTTAAAATTTCAAGCAGACATTGCAATTTTATTTATTCGTGTAGATGTATAGATAAAGAATGGAGCTCAATATCGTAAGCTTTTCAATCATACTTGTTGCTTGATAGTTACGTATGTAGATTGAAACAGAACAAGCGATGTATATAAAATGCTTGTGGAAAATAGTACCGTATTAGTAGAAGTGTCATTGTCGTCTAGCATTAGAATTGTTTTTTTTCTGTTTAAGGGGAATCCTTTAAACACGTAAGCTTTTTTAGGTCACTTTTATACCCCTCCCTTGGTGGGGTTTTAGGCCACCCCTCCTCCTCCAGCATCACGTGTATTGTTAATAATTGAAAAGATCAGAGAGGTTTAGAGTAATATTAATTAAAAGAAGGGTTTTTTCACAAATTTTCTTGTTCGGATTTTTACATGTTCACATAATTAAATTCAATCCGATATTGGTCAAAAGTATTTAATACGTACATAACACATAATTTCCTTTTTTTGTCGCTTTTTTGTCGCTTTTTTTGTCGCTTTTTTTTGTCACCCTGTCCCATCCCCCCATCCTGATTAATAGAGTTTCCTCCGTGCCTCGGAAAGCACGTTAAGCCATTGGTCCCGGCTGTCAATTGTAGATATTTGACAGTCGTTACAGGGAGTCAGTGGCCCGAAAGTCGGACAACCAGTCTTACCGAGGGGTATCGTATTACCCAGTACTAACTGGATTGTGGAGGTCAGATAGGCAGTCGCTCTATGACAAATACTGGTATTCAGCTGCATCTGGTGAGATTGGAAGCCGACTCCAATATAGTTGGGAAAAGGCTAGGCAGATGATTAGATAACTTTGGTACTCGAAGTGGCAATTTCCTGCAGCCAAACGATTACAATTCCAATTTCCATTGTCAAAAATCTGCAGCAAACCAATCTCCCGTATCTACACGTAACAATAACATACGGTAGCAAGCGATTTGTCACGTACAGAATTACTGATAAGGGTGACCGTTTGTTATCAGTGTGTTGTGACAATGAAATGCAATATGCTGCGGTCGTGGGCTGAATTATCACTGTTACCGCCGAGGCTACCGCTGTTTAATTGTGGTTGCGTTGTTGAGATGATTTTTAAATGTAATGCTGAATAATGTTGCCGTATTGATTGAGCTTTCAATGAGCAGGATGTTGAATATGTACCATGACTTGTTAATATCACCCCACGCGCCACGCTGTCAGGGTACAATAAGCCCTATTTCGATAGGAACAAGACACTAGAACCATAACATAACATCAAGCCTGTAATCTCCACAGTGTTAAGCAGAGGTGTACCTAATAGTTCACCTACATTTTGCCAGTAATGTTTTAAGTCCCATGTAATAGGAGGCGAGCCTATTGCCATCAACTGGGCACAAATCCAGATTCTCTGGCTGCTACAGAGAAATTTCTAATAAAAAAACCCAATAACACTTTTCCCGACCCGCGAATAGAACCCAGGACCTTATGCTCAGCAGACGCGCTCACGACCACTGCACCAACGAGGCAGTCAAACCCCTACACTAGAAACATTTCAGATCATCATCTGCCTAGCCTTTTCCCAACTATTTTGGGGTCGGCTTCCAGTTTAACCGGATGCAGCTGAATACCAGTATTTTACATGGAGCGACTGCCTATCTGACCTCCACAACCCAGTTAGTACTGGGTAATAAGATACTACTTGGTAAATCTGGTTGTCAGACTTTTTGGGCCACTGACCCAGATACTAGAACCATTTCAGATAATAGCAAATTAATTACGCTGATGTTTTTATGTCCGCAAGGTTTTCAAACTCAAACTCAAAGCATTTATTTCAATTAGACCATAACAGGCACTTTTGAATGTTAGAAAAACAAGGAAGGCGAAGCTACAGTCCCAGACACAAGGCATAATAACTTGTGAAAGTAATGTAGTAATACCCATTCCAAAGCGTAGATCTCTATGGAGAAGAATGGGCAAGAAACTCCATGGACACTCTTTTCAATCAAAATATTTTTACAAGATCTTGGTCGCGAATGAATGAAGGCTTGGTTCAACATGAATGATGTACATTCATGTTGAACCAAGCCTTATTTGAATTTTATTGAGACATATAACTTTAAATAATTATGTATTTTTGGAACCAATATTGGAGAAACAACGCTGTAAACGTGACTCCCCATATCAACAAACTTCCTCAATCAATCCAAACTCGACTAATTAATATAAGGCTATCGACCTCGCTAAACTGCGGGATTACATATTGTGTCTAAATTCGATAACTAACTAATATTGCGAGTAATTGTATTTGTGGTATCGAAACTTCTAGAATATTGCTGCTACCAGGAATACTAAACTCATTAGTTATTCTTAGATAGGTTAGGGACCTTTTATAACCGTAACAAGGTTTTATAACCGGGTTTACAAAATATACGGGGTGGAAGGGACACCGACGCGAAAACGACCCGAGACAGATATTTTTCATCGGTTACTAAAAAAAATCTGCTGTTCAATATATTTTGGCCGTGTAGGTATAGCACATTTGTAGGGAACAGCTGATAATCGATGAAAAATTTCTATGTGGGGAGCTCAGAATGATGTACTGAATACGTGGTAACCGTTTTCGCGTCAGTGTCCTTTCCACCTCGTATATTTTGTAAACCCGGTTGCTGGTAATGGCGATGTGGGTGTACTACGAGGTAGACCTCTGCCTAACCCTTCTTGGATTACCGGCGTGGTGTGATGTCATGTTATGTTGTAAACGAAGTTAATCTCTAAGAGTGTGACGTTGGAGACGTGCCAGTAAAATGCTTAACAAGGTTCATCCCCACTACTTCTAATGGCAAATGGCTTTTATTGAATGTGTACATAACTCAACAACAATAATGTAGCAAGCCACGTTTAGGTAAAACTGGTGAAGTGTACCGTTCCCAGTAAATATAAAGTTCGTATGATGGCAGTTTACATAGCAAATAATTCTATTTTTTTTCCCCTTAACAGACAAAAGCAAAAACCAATCTCCCGCCATGAAAGTAGCGACGAGATTCTCGCAAACGTCAAAACTGGCAACTACTGGAGGACGACAAAACCAGACATCATCCCTTCCTCATCCATCCAAGACATCTCCAGAGACACCCTGGACAACCTGCCCAAGGTCAGGAGACGGTCGCGAAGACACCGACCAGCCACGTCATACGGGTTTCCAGAAATTTCCATTTCTGACCATGCAGATACGAAGACTATGAGAAGGAAGTATCATACGTTGAAGAGTTTGGTGTATATGGAGCCGGTGGAGAGTATCAGGGAGATGAGGGAAAGACCCCGGTCTGCTGGGTCTACTGTGAAGAATAAGGAGGCCTTAAGTAGACCGAGTATATTGGAGACACTGGACTTTATTAATAGCGTTAAGAGCGCTCTTTGTGGTAAGTCGGATAATGTAGTCTATCTAAAATTAGCACATGGTATAACTTAGCTTACTCTCAGTAATACTTGAGTGAATCTCAGAATTATTTTTGTGAATATCAGTGAAACTTGGATGGATCTCAGTGATACTTGTGAATCTCAGTGACACTTGGTTTCATTTTAGTGTAACTTTTGTGAATCTCAGTGACACCGTTTACTCTAAGCAACAATTCCAGGTTTATTTGAAAATCTAGTTTATAGTACTGGCACTAATCTGACCATTTTTCGTACAGTTGAAGAATCTGGTGCCTCAGATGCTGAAGACTCAGCCTGGTCGTTAGAAGACGAGTGGCTGGTGGGTCAGTGTGCGCCTCTCAATTTGATAGCAGGTCGTTGTGGACATCATACCCTGCACCTCGCGCTTGGAGAGCTGGTGTTAGCACTGCTACATCGTGGCAGGTTTACTGTAAGTCTTAAATAAAACTATTTCTGATCCTTCCTCTTAACCTTTTAGCGTACAAGTCACACACCCTCAGAAACACTTCTCAGTCATAATCACAACCGTCCATGAAATCCGTGATGTAAGTCCTTACAATCAATGAGACAGTATACAGGGTAATAACGGACCCTTCACAAAGCCGTCACCCAGGCACTATGTACATCAAAGTAAGAAACTTTACGCAAAAATTATTGCTTGGAAACGACTTTTTTTTGGAGAGCAAATTCACATTTTACGATAGGACTCAATGTAACGCACTCAAAACATTGTGCTGATGGATAGATAGGATATGTACGGGGATCGTGGAGAGGTTTAAAAATATGTTAAAAAAAAAAACTTGAGGACAAATTGAAACTGACCGCCAATATCTCCGTAACTAAAAGGTTCCCAGGTATGATCTAAAACAAAATGAGTGCCTTTCGGCTTCTTTAAGGGTCTTGTTACACTCTATAAAACTGTACAATGTGCGCACTTCCATTTGCTATATTTTTATTAATCACATAATTACAATATTAAAACGAGAGCCATTAAATTTTCACAATTTGGGGTTATTCTGGCCCTTAATGAAACTAAATAACGGTTTTGGAGTACCTCTTCTACCACCTTTTATTGGACTGTGACAGTGCCAAAAAGGAGGGTAACTACTTCAGTCATTCTATTTACTTCTTCGCACTGAGGACTACACAGTTCACCTCCCATCACTATTAAAACTTGTGTATCTTAAATTGTATTTGTTGAGATTGTTCCAGATCCTACAAGAACTATGCTCGTTCCTGGGTGACGCCAGTGAGGGTGCACTATTCGCTCTCCACAGACTCGCGAGGGCTGCCCGCTCGAGGAGCAGTGAGAGAGCCTCCAGGTAACGTAACAACACCCTCCCTACATTCACCTCATTCATTCAAGTCATGGTATGGGCATGTGATGCGGAGGAATCAGGAAAATTTCGCGCGTGAGAAAGTTTTGAGTATGAATGTGGATGGCTATAGGAGTAGGAAAGATGAATGGAATGTGTAAAAGATGATATAGCTAGAAAGTGACTCCTGATATTACGACTAATCGAGAAGTATGGAAGAAGTTTATAATCGGTCTTTAACTATGAAATTGCCGTCTTTTTCTGACATTTTGTTCTGTTTGTAACTTTGACGTATTGTTACATTTTGTCCTAATTCCATTTTTATTGGATTAATTGTTAAATTAGATAACTTTTAGACTTTAAAAACTGTGCTAGTAGTTGCATATTACCTCACAGGGTTATGTGTCAAAACAACTGTTTCAATGTGCCGTCCTTTTCACTACTTCAAGTAGGTATATTTTTCTCATAGCCTGTGTTTTGAGAATTTAAGATACGCAGTGCAGCGCAGCTTTTTTCACTCTAACTATACTTTGCAATTGCTTGCATCATAATCGGTTCAGAAGTTTCCAAGAAAAAAAAAACGTTAGTATGGAAATATCACTTTTCACGAAATCATCCATACAAACCGGCAATTTCATACTTTGACCCCTAATATTTTAGTACGACAAAGATAGTAAACAGAGGGGATCTGATATTTTTTAAAGATAATTGTTTCCTGCCGTTCTCCAACGTTTAGTATCCACTATACTAAAATTATGATTGGGTATGATCTACTTAAGGAGTTCTCGCAATATGCGTGCGAGAAAATACATCGACAAGAATCATTCCCTCCCCAAGAACAGATAAAAAAATAATTTCAGATGTCATTGACTCTTGCAATGTAACACTGCTAGGAACTTCCCAAACTGTGTGGGCGCGAAACTCACGGACAAAATGTAACAAAAAGTAATTGAAGTATGCCCAAACTCATTTAAATCTGTTTATATTCTGGACTGACGCATTTGAATCAGGATCGTGGCATAATAACGGAGAGGGAAAACCGTGTTTTAAAGATGGGTCGATCTTAGCCTAGTATGATCATCACATACCCATTGCTGGCACACAGGCACAGAGGAGCTCGTGGCTAATGACAGCCGCAGAGGTCGATCTTTAAGGTTAAGCCGCGCTTGCCAAGGTCGTTCTGTGGATGGGTGACCTTCATTATGGTGATTGGTCCCGGCTGTCATTTATAGATCTTTGGCAGTCGTTACAGGTAGTCAGTGTCCCGAAAGTCGGACAACCAGTCTTAGGAAGGGGTACCGCAGTATCCAGTACTAAATGGGTTTTGGAGGTCAAATAGGCAGTCGCTCCATGTAAAATACTGGTATTGAGCTGTATCCGGTAAGACTGGAAGCCGACCCCAATAAATTTGGGAAAAGGCTAGGCAGAAGATGATGATGCTGGCACACAGGCTTGCTCTCTGTGAGAGAGGGCGGGTCAGTATCCACTACACCAGCTCAGTGTGTGATGATGGATGTCCAAATTTTTGGTTTTAGGATACCTCACGATGATCTCCTTGGCCATTTTGAGGCTTGTCTGACAAGTTGCGGCTGTTTCCGCTGAGTACCGCTACTCAGAAGATGGCGAGATAACTCACACTCTTTGTGGAGGCCTAGAGTGCCAGTGGCTCAGTGTTATCAGATCAGCGATGGCATACATTTTGGCTGAAATGATGATTTCCAAGACACTCCTCACATTTGCAGTTCCTGGCGCCTTCCCGAGGCGGAGGGGGCAGCTGTGGAGTCTCCGCAGAAGTACAAGCCGCGCCACCCGGACTACGTGTCCGGAGACGAGGGCCCGCCGCCCCCGCCGCCGCTCCCCAGGACCTCTAGTATTGGGAGAAAGGTATGAAGGACTGACATTTATTATTTTTACCTTCTTCTTGCAGTACTAGTACAGTACATATTTTAAAATTAAAGGGTTCGACTGTTATAATATAGTCAGATTATAATTTTCACAATGTTTTTCGCATAAGACCTTATTATTGGGCCTGTAAAAACTAAAGAATATCAATTGCCCAGTGTACCCATAGATAGTAAAAGAGCTGTGTAAGAACTTTTGTAAGATACGATAAAATATAGTATACTTTATGGATCATCATCATCATTCTCTTGCCTTCATTTACTTTATGGACAATGAACAATAACGTTAACTCTATCTACATTGTTCTATTAAACTATGATCTTAAAACAAAAATGTATGAAGAAATGTATCATGTAGAATGTTACGGTTGAATTTATATTACTAGCTTATTTTTTAATTCAATCTTGAAATCGGTTTAGCAATAGCTCTTATGATAGTTAAGAAGAATTCTTATTAGGTAAATTACAAAATCAAAGTCAAAGTAATTTATTCAAATTACTTTTTGTCTTTTCTTTGTTATTTTTGTACATCAAAATTACATGAGACAGTCTCTCAAGGCCTTTCACCACTTCCAAGTGCACAATGATCTCAAACAACAATTTCTCTTACAGGTATCCCACCGCTACTCCGACTACTTCCCTCCAAGTCGGCTCCAACTAGAACCCACCATCACTCAAATAAACACCTTATCAACCCCCCCGACCCCCCCATACACCGGCATCATCAACCCAATTTACGACATCAAAATGCCCAAAGACAAGTTCGCAGTCAAAAGATCTAAGTCCCTAGGCCGTAGCTTCAGCTCTAGGAACCTAGGTCTCGAAATCAACCGGTACAACATAACCCTAGGTCATAAAAGTGGTAAGAAGACTAATGATGTGGTGACGGCTATCACTGGGATGACGGGAGAGACTGGTCTGGAGACCAAGGGACACTTCTTCCAAAGGTATAGTACGGCTGAAGTGGTCGGGGATTCGTATCGAGTTAGTAGAGTTACTATTGATTGATGAGGATTGGAAGACCAATGATGGGAGGAACTACGGGTATAATAATTATGGATGAAGGGATTTCTCGGCAATTATCATCAAAATTCAAAGTAACTAGAATAATACAAATATCCTAACATAAACGTGGCGAAACGAAATGTTACTTCTGACGTCAATGTATAGAAGTTAGTACCGGGATCCCTTTTTCAAGAGTGACTATGCAGGCATTATAGAGGTCGCTTATAACTTGCAGGTATGGATTTATACTTTCATGTGATTTCGGAGGTGGTTGAAACAAAATACCAGAAAATACTAAGAAGGAATTGATTATGAATAAAGTTAGTACTTAAATTACTTAACCATTTTTTTGTTGCTTTATTAAAAGCTTAATTATAATTTTGTGCGTTTTCTTTATAGTCACATAAGTAATTTACAGGCAAATACACTTAACTTCTGAAGGAAAAGTTCCAGGTAAAATATCATGTTGTAACTGAGAGCAATTTAATTGCTATGCAAGCGATATAAAGCAAACAGACTGCAAATAAACTTTGCATGAAACAAGTTTTGTTGATGTTTTAATTGATTGCATTTTACGGGCAATTACCGTGCTTTTTGAGGATGTATTTTTATTTTATTTTAAGAATTAAATTTTGAATAAAGAAAACTTTAAATATGTAGAAAGTTCGTTTTTTTCATAGTACATACATTTATATCCATAAGTTTACTAATTTAAATGGACGTGGGAGGCACGGAACTAAAAAGTACGGTAGAAAATAGGGGGAGGCCTGTCCCGGCAATTGGTGATTCCTAATTCTGTCTGTCAGTTGTCTGTTTCCTTCCTCGCCTTAAAGGGTGAACAGACTTCGATAAAATTTGGCAAACAGGTAGACCATTACCTGGACTAGGACAAAGGGTGCTCTGTCACGGTAGCACGATCATCATCTATCCAGCCTTTTCCCAACTACGTTGTGGTCGGCTTCTAGTCTAACCGGATGCAGCTGAATACCAGTATCTATTTTACATGGGGCGACTGCCTATCTGACCTTCACAACCCAGTTTTTACTGGCTAATACGATACTCCTCGGGAAGGCTGGTTGTCACTTTCAGGCCCCTGACTACCTGTAACGACTGTGCTCTCCGAGGCACGGAGGAAACTAAGTACGTAATGGCTGGTCACCCATCCACGGACCAATCTAGGCAAGCAGGGCTTAACTTAAAGATCGACCCGAGTGTCTGTTATTATTTAGCCATGAGCCGGTAGCCCGATACTGTGGGATAATTTCAGACCTCTACGCGGATGGAACTGCGGGCAAAGGCTATCGTCTATTGTGAAAATAATATTCGCCAATACTACAGCTAAGAATTTCCAGTCGGTATCGATGACGACCTAAATTGAATCGAGGTGAAAGCACACTTGGAATTACCGATTAGTTCAATATTGTTTTGACAAACACTTTTCGGTAGCTAACATTTTAGACTTTTAGATCTTTGTCGCTGGTATAAAGTCACTGCATTTAAGTAGCCTTTATGAGTTGTTATTCTATTTACTATTTATTACAACATTTACAATCATATTAATGTTTAGGTCCATCATCGTTTCCAAAATTATGCATAATGGATGTAAAAAGACGCTTAACGGAGTCGAAAAGATCTTTTTTTTTTGTTTTAATACATACGTGGGAACTTTCTAATTACGGAGATATTGGGGGTCAAAGTTCCAACTTTTTCACAAGTTTTTTTTTTTAATGCATATTTTTAATGTTCTCATTTTAGTTTAAATACCTCCACGACTATTCGATGCATCCATCAGCAAAATGTTTCGAGTACGTTACGTTGAGTCTTACCGTAAAACGTGACTTTCCAGACCCCTAAAAAAACTCGTTTTGTTTAATAAATGGCTTTGTGAAGGGTCCATACACCTTGTAGTTAAAATCTTGGCAACAGATGGCGATAACTCGATCAGAACCAAAAATCCTTTCTGTAATAAAAATATATTTTATTTAAATACCTGAACCATATCCATTAGGCTCCTGATCGATCAATTGAGCAGCACTTAACTGTTCGCCAAGTAGGCAAGTAAGCACGAAGGGAGAACTTTCGCGTTTCTATAAAAGCTCAGAATTAAGAGTTTTAACTTGTCGGCGTTCTATACAAACTTGGTTGGAAGTTCAACCGATAGGCCGGGTGTAGTAGGGGGTATGTGAGTTTGGTTTAAAAGAGATATTCTAGTTTACAAAATAGGTCATTGGCAATAAGGTTTCATAACAGCGTTCTTTTTAAAATTCCGTTCCCGAAGGGTAACCAATTAAAAGGGTAAGGAATGACTAAGCCTCCGCTGTCCGTCCGTCCGTCTGTCAGCGAGCTGTATCTTAAGATTCGTAATAGGTAGACAGTTGAAATTGTCACAGAATGTGTATTTCTTTTGCTGTTATAACAACAAATAAAAATTTAAAAAAAGTTAAAGGGGCTCCCCAACTACGATGGTACAGAACCCTTCATGAGCGAGTCAGTCTTGCACGTGGCCGGTTTTTGTGTATTCAATTACGTAAGAAGGGAGAGTCTTTTAAAAAATTGTTTTGTAATCTATATATATAAAATTCAAAGTCCTGACTGACTGACTGATATATCAACGCACAGCCCAAACCGCTGGTCCTAGAGACATGAAATTTGGAGGGTGTATTCTTTGTGAAGAGTAAGTATCCACTAAGAAAGGGTTTTTCGTAATTCCACCCCTAAGAGGGTGAAATGGGGCGTTGAATTTTCTATGAAACTTTTTATTCTCGCAGTCGATTGACTTGACAATTTGTGTACATACTCTTCAAATAAAATTATGAGATACGTGTATCACAGTTTTTCCAAAATCATCCCCCAATTTAAAAATTCAATGTCTTGACTGGCTGACTGATATATCAACGCACAACCCAATCGGCTGGTTCTAGAGACATAAAGTTTGGAGAGTGCATTCTTTGTGAAGATTAAGTATCCGCTACGAAACAGTTTTTTTAATTCCACCCCTAAGAGGGTGAAATGGGGTGTTTAATATTCTGTGAAACTTTTTATTCTCTGAGTTGATTGACTTGAAAATTTGCATACATACTTTTCAATTAAAATTATGAGAAACGTGTATCACAGTTTTTTCCAAAATCAAAATCATCCCCCAACAGAGTCCAATAGGGCTTCGAAGCTCACGTAGACGGGCGCATGGCGTGCAGTGTTACGCGGGGCGTGCGGGGCGCGGGAGTATTTACCTATTAAATAAGTAGGTAGGATTTTTCTGAGGTAGACGTCTGTAAATATGGTTTATTGCACCGATTTTCGTGTTGGCTCGTGATACGTGCCATTGATATTAAATATTATGTAAAAGTATTATGTCTATAAATAGATTGATCCTAATTAATCATTTGATTTTCGTCACCGGTGTCCAATCTCAAACCAAGGTACCTATCAATATTTCACATAATAATATGTAAAGTACCTAATTGATATTACTATGAACTAATATTTGCAAGTTATAAGCAAGTATATAAAAACCATGTATCTACTATACATACATAGATTACTTATTATCCCAGAAGTAAGATCCCGTGGGCAATTCAAGAACTCCACGCGGGCGAAGCCGCGGGCATAAGCTAGTCTGTAATATAATACCTAAACCGAATTCTAAGCTCCCTGTTTTTGATCTAGTATATTATGAAATCTTCAGCAGCTCTTTCTACACGTGCTGTAAGCATCAAACACTACGCAAAACGCGCTTTGACGTGGTTTTTTTTTGCTTTCAACATGGAGGCATTTTTGTTTGGACATGGAGTTGCGGACGCCAGTCCGTTACACACAAGGTAAAGCATCATATTTAATTTATTCGACTTTTCTAAACAGAATAACAGGTAAAGTCTACAATCACAATATTATTTTTTGAGAAGTGTTGCTATGGTTAAAATGTATACGGCAAGCTTATCCCAAGAAGCTTATCCCGCTCAGTTACTGAAAATAGTCACCAATTTTATCCTGTTTTCTACTATGGATGTGGTCAGTATAATCGTAGGCGTATCGAACGACAGACGTTACTTATTGTATCCGGTTGCGCCGGGGTCAATGTTGCTATTGCTACAATAACTATCTGTATTATTACACAGCAATATATCTTATTTTTCTGGACAGTTAGATGACTTATTTGTGAGGTAACAATAGCACCAGAGCTAAGACGTTATATTATTACCTGCTTTTATTGGATTTCAAACAACATCTGATGGTGACTAGTACAAATGTGTGTACCTGGGGGCATCTACAATACCGTCCTATACCGTATTGCCATCCCAGAGACAAAACTGGAGGTCATATGTGCGTCATATTTACCACCATACCATACCGAAGGACGGAAGAAAGAAAGAAAGCAAGGAAAAGTATCTCTTAATCCGCACCGGACAATAGAAAAAGTTAAATGAATAGTAAAACATTAAATAAAAAAGTAAACATAAGAAGAAAAAAACAAACGAAATCTTCTATCTCAGCAAGGTGCTGTAACATAAAAAAGTCACATCGCTGGTATTCTGATAGGGCCCAATGTGATGCCACTGATGGTCAGATACGAATAATAAGGAGGAGTAAGGAGGGAGTAAGGACATCGATGCTGCTCGGCAGCAGATAGGTAAGGAGGTAGTACATCCTAGGCAAGGTCTGGTCTTCGTCTTGACACAATGTTATTACTATTCATCCGTTTCGAGGAACGGTGTAGGATTATCTCTTTCCTCGAAATGGTGAGTGAAATCTATCTGGCTTGCTCCGTAGTAGCAACCATGCAGTTATTTTTCAGCTAGCAAGTGTTTATCAAATGAAATTTAATGAAATCTTTATTAATAAGATATAAACTCACTCTAACATTCACAAACAGACACTACCATAAATAAAACATATTGACATTACACACACACACACGCACACACACACACAGACGGACGGGGGTTTATATTGTCATCCAATTTTCAAGAGATAATCAAGTCGAAAAATCCTGTTAATATTTCGTGTCGGAAATATTTCACAAATGGCTGCTTTTTGAGATTCAAAACTTTTGTTTAACTAATTATTCCAACGAAAAAGAGTTCAAAGAATACGTTTAATTAACCATTTTCATGAAAACGATGTAATTAATGTGACTGAACACCACAAAATTCTGTGAGAACAATATTTACGCTCTGTGCTCGTAAATACAATACATGAATGTTAAATGTTTGACAAATCAATATTATTATGTAATAATGCTTGTGAAAAACAATAGCATTCGTTTAATTTTAATTGTTTCCGCAGACTTCCGTTGTAAATAATTCAATGATGAAACTTGTGACGCTTATAATAAATATAAAGTAAATATTACAATCGTCTTTTTTGACATATTTTGTGATACATATCGATACTTCCATAACTGCTAATATTCTAAATGTGAAAGTAACACCGTCTTTGTGCATGTCCATCTGTCAGTTAACTTTGACGCCTCAACGGCGGAAAGGATTTCGATAAAATTTGACACACAGGCAGCCCTTGGGCTATAGCATATAAAGGGTGTAAAAAGACCTTTAACGAAGCCGAAAGGCAGTTGTTGTCTCTGACAATGTGATATTTTTTGTTGACGACCATACCTGGGAACCTTCTAGTTACGGAGAAATTGGGGGTCAAAGTTCCAACTTTTTCACATGTTTTTTTTTAAATACATGTTTTTAAAGTAAGATTTTTACTTTAAACACCTCCACTACCCCCGTACTTTTCAATCCATCCATCTGCACAATGTTCTGAGTGCGTTACATTGAGTCTTACCGTAAAACGTGATATTTCACCCCAAAAAAAAAAGTCGTTGCCCAGCAAAAATTTTTGCGTAAAGTTACTTAGTTTTATGTACAGAATGCTTGGTTGACGGCTTCGTGAAGGGTCCGTTTACACCTTATGTTATACCATTTAATCCAGGATTAGGTTCTTTGCCGCAGGATATTTTCAGACCTCTACGTGGGCCAAGCTGCTAACAATAAGGGATATTTTTGTTTTAAGCAAAGATTTACTACCACACCTGTACGAACAAAAAGGAAAGCCTCTATATTCATTGAACCTTGAACCTTTCACTTTATGTATTTAGAAATTTTGAATACTAGGTTAAGACCGCGGCTTCGCTCGCACCGCCGAGTTCGGTAATTATCCCACGAATCGTTCTACCGGAATAAAAAGTATCCTATATGGTAATCCAGGTTATAAAGTAGCTTTGTGCCAAATTTCACGCAAATCCGTTCAACCGTTTTTGCATGAAAACTCAAACTCAAAGCATTTATTTCAATTAGACTATTATAGGCACTTTTCAATGTCACAAAAAACAAAGAAAGCGAAGCTACAGTCATAGACACAAAGCATAATAACTTGTGAAAGTACTGTAGTTGCCCATTCCAAGGCGCAGATCTCTATGGAGAAGAATGGGCAAGAGGAACAAACATCCATACATCCTCACAAACTTTCGCATTTATAATAGCAGTAATAGATTTATTCCCTTCTAATTTCCGCTTCACCCCTCTGGTGCAGCGTCAATAATTAACCTTTATCTCACTATAATGAACGCAATCAGCTGCGATACGAAGCATAATGAGTGGCACCCGCTGACCCAGTTCAAATGCACGATCACGTGACCCCAGCGTGTTCGTACTACTACCTCGATCTGTGGGCTCGCTTAGTTTTGTAACTATTTATTTTAATTGTTTTCCCAAAAAAAAAACAGTATTTATGAAATATCTTAAGTTCAGGCAGCACATAATATATGCTGATTAATAATACCGGTCTTTACATAACATAACATCACACCTGTAATCCACGAAGGGCAAGGCAGAGGTGAACCTAATAGTAGGTACACCCACATTTCGCCAGTTTTGTTTAAGTCCTATTAACAGGGGGTAAGCCTAATGCCATCAACCGGGCACAAATCTAGACTTCGTGGCTGCTACTGAGAAATACCTGATTGAAAAACCCAATAACACTTTGCCCGACGCGGGAATCGAATCCAAGACTTCACTTGACTCTTTACCAGTCCAGATTGGACAGTACAATGTCTGTCCAAGTCCGCTTTCCGCAGTCTGGCGCTGGCTCCAGTCCGCTCGTTTTGTCAGCATCTTTGCAAAGTCTGTGACAAGTTTTAACTGAATTCAGTGTCTTTTACCTCTTTGTTAAACGCGGTGTAAAGTTATATTATGTTAAACTTAATCCTCGAAAAATGTATGTATAATCTGAAAGTTTTACTAGTTATAACTAAACTCCGCATTTGTTAATAAGGGGGTTAGGTAGGGTTTAGTCAGCCCATCAAACTTCCTGGCTGGTTTATCTTGCACAGTTGACTGTACTCCATTTTTAGTACCTACAAAAAGTTTAATTATTTAACAATTTATGTACACCCTAAAATACAGAAAAGAAGAAAGGAACAGAAAATAGTACAAATTAATGCTTATTTCTAAAGAAATCTCTTCCAGCATACCTGCGAAAGGAGATAGACATAGTGTGTAAAAGAAGAAGAGAAAATGGAATATATAAAACATAAAGCGGATCTATTTAAATATAATATACCATGTATGCATAAGGTTCAATGTTATGTGTCTGATGGTTGCATCCAATCATCAGGGGCTTATTTAAAATTTTCCCACAGGACATCGGAAATTGCACACTTGAAATACATGTATTAAATAACATGGAAATCGTTTTATCATTTACAGGCAACAGACAACAGTTTCCAACATTAGTAAAGATAACATAGGTATACCTCTACACATATCTCCGCACTACGATGTCAATGAGGCACAAATGGGCAGTTCCATTTAAACATATTTATAGCTGGCAGGTTGGCAGCGACACTAAACAGCTTAGAGGGGCTACACACTTGTTCGATACGCCAGTATTTTGCAGAAACATAATCAGCTTGCTAAGTTCCCAATGTGGGACACAGGCTTCCTCTCTATGAGAGAGAGTGGGCTGTAATCCACCATGAGGACCCAATGCAGGTTGGTGGATGTTGCAAGTCTTCAGATCTAGGACATGGTTTTGAACGTTTTCCTTCACCATTTTGAGAGATTCCCGCGACCGAATCGGCCAAATCACGCCGACTCGAACTAGTGAGAAGCTCCCCTTATGTGTGCACCTCGTTATTCAATTGATGAAAATGGTCCAATCATGTTATGTTATTGTGTTCTGTTGGTGTGATCAGACCACCTATATTGTGAAGGTCAATGGTTATAGGTATTGTGAGTAAATAGCAGGAGTAGTATGGTGATTTGAGATGAGGGTTAACGGTTATTGGAGAGTGGATCTCGGATATCACCGACCAGCTACTTGACATAATTCCATTCTTATGAGGTAACTGTATAGAGCTGTATCTATCTTGTTTGGTGTTCTCTTACTAAGCACTATCGATCGCCGATGGTTCCTTAATTTTCTGAAGTGGCAACCACGCAGTGGATGGTGCAGCGATGAAAGGTAGAACGATGACTTGGTAAAGACAAGTGTGTGGGAATCCGCGAGATGCGAGTAGCACAAGACCGGGTGATACGGCGTAGCTTTGAGTAACCCTGTGTTCAGCAATGGAAATCTTTGCGCTGATATGATGGTGATAGATGAGTAACAGCGTGGATTTGAAAGTTACTCCATGTAAATCCAACCATTCGACAATTTTAAACTATTTTACCGCTTTTTTCATAACTCAACGGTTAAAAGAATGGGAGAGAATACTAGCATTAGCTTCGCCTTCCACATTATCCTGGATAGATAAAAACCTGAGATATATCCTCATTTATAATTAACGCCCCCTCATTATCATTACCACCAATAAAACTAGACACTAGAACCGCAAGCGAGACGATTTTTAACGTCCCCAATCACTTGCGGTCTCTAGGGGGATGAGGCTTCTGTCCCACTGCCGACGATTAGCGAGAAGAGGTGGCGAGCAGCGGGCAGCAGCGATTGTGTAGTTTGGATAGTTTTGTAGCTGGGCTTCGAGTAGAAATATACATTAAAACAGTTGTTACCTACACAGTCCAAATGTATGGAAAAGCAGATTAAAAAAAAAAACACGATGAAAAATTTCGAAGTGGGGGAGGGGGGGGGGGGGTCAGAATGATGTACTGAATACGTGGTAACCGTTTTCGCGTCGGTGTCCCTTCCACCCTGTATAGCAACTAAATAACTTCAAGGAAGAAAGTAGCATGGAAGGATGTAAGTGGATAGTTGTTCCCTAATCCCTATATTGCCGGAATGGTTTCAAGTTCCGAAATAAAGCTGTTAAATTAGAGGGAGGGATCCAAATGCTACTTACCTCGAAGTTTAGACAAATCAACTCTACTCGATTACTGGCTATCAGTGAGTGCGCCAGTGCGACGGAAAAACTCGCACCCAGTCACTAACTGGTATGGTGCTGAACCAAGACAGTGTTCCTCAGTGAGTATTCCACCCGCCAAGCGAGCATCGCTGAGTGAAGTTTTTTCTTTGCTAGCTCTTGTTGCTCAGACAACTGGAGGAGAGATTTCTCGCTGGCAGTCTGAATACTCAGAGATCACCATCATCTTACTTGGGGCGTCGCAACGCGTTATTTACTTCCCCTGTCAACCGTCACGCTATTTTTTACTCCTTTGTCAAACAGTTCTTTTGAATCTTTTTAACTCACACGGTTCCTGTATTTTTCTTGAGCGAGGAAATAGTCGATAGCCTGTAGATTCCTCGTCAGCAATGGGACAGGAACCTAGCGGGGATAATCATCTCATTACAGTAATGATGATGTCCACACTAATGTATTAAGGTTCTAAGTGCTAGACATTTGGCGACTAATCGAATAATTAGAGGTAATCCGGGATATGTCAAGGACCTTAGGACAAGTGTTAGACAAAAAAGAGGGTAATTATGTTATCGTCTAGTTTAAGATAAGGGTTTTTGTAAAGAGCATAGAGAGAGAGGGTTTTTTGAATGCTGGATGACCAGTAACTGGTGACTGTTTAAGTCCAGGACTGTAAAAACCCATGCTTAATATATGTTGTACACTGAAGCTGTTGGTGAACCTATATTGATAAATGAATAAGGGAGTGTTAAGTGATATGGCAGATCCTCTGAAAAAAAAAAATCATTTGCATGAAAATAAAAGAAATCTATCATTAATTAAAAATTATAATACCACTTTAGTTTAGTGATAAATGATACTGAGTGGTCGTCTTTGGTTCAGTGTTTGGATTAGGCTAGGTATAAAATGAGTTTTCTTAGACATTGAGATTCTCAGAATCCATTCAGTGCTTGTATTAGTATCAATTCATTGGAAATTTGTCGATCGTTCTCACATGGAACATATCATATTATTTTCATATCTAGCATATCAGCCTATACCACTATCACTTGCTTCGGTGAAGGAAAACATCATGAGAAACCGAACCAGCCAGCTTGAGATAATTCTCGACGGCATGTAAAGCCAAGTCAGAGGCCCATGGGTGGCATAAAAACTCTGACATCAGGTTAGGCACTAACTACACGAAAAAGAAAGAAGAAGCCTGTCCCTTCGTAAAAAAACAGGTATTATACACGTTCTATGCCAAGTTCATGAAAAATAAAATGCATTTGATTTATTCCTCGGTATCTGCAGTCTCATTACTGGCGACAGTCCGAAGTAATTAATGCAGGCGGATGTACTTGACACAATTATAGAACTACCGCCTGAAGAGGGTGAGAGTTTTGTTAGTTTTATTGAAGAAACACAGAATGAAAATATGGCTGTTACCGTTTTTTAGGGAGATGATGCTTGTGCTACGAATGTTAAAACGGAATAGTTTTTATTTATTTATAAATAGAAGAACCAACAGCTATGACGGCGCGGTTGGCGCAGTGGCTGAGCGATTGACTGCTGCGCTGTGCGTCGCGGGTTCGATTCCCGCACGGAACAAATATTTGTATGGCCTACATGTAGTTGTTCTGGGTCGTGTATGTGAGTTTAAATGTTTGTAAACGCACCCACGATACAGGAGAAATTCCTAGTATGGGGCAAGGTATTAAAAAAAAAATAACAGATGGATACAAGCACGATAAAAGGAATTAAAATAAGTTACAACAAGCACTATATACACTCTGACACCGGGTAGAGGGGGAGAGGGGTCAAGATATTTCCGATCTATCAGTACCTACTTCTTTTAGCTCTTCAGTAATACCTGGTTTTTCAAACAATATTACACCAAGAAATAAAGTTTGCGCAAAAATCTACGTTTAGAAAAATACTGAAAAGACTAATGCGGGTTGCACACCAAGAGCTAAGCTAAGTTAGTATAGCTTAGTTCGCATAGCTGACGCAGTTTTTCATACTTGTGTGCAGACTGCAAACTATGCAAGCTAAGCTATGTGAGCTAACTAAAATATGCGCAGCTAAGTTAGTTGTGTATGCCGATGCACAGCTACGCGAGCTAAGCTAAGCCACTCCCGCACCCCTTCTGCACTTCCTTCGCCAGTGCTGTCCAGTGACTTGTGTCATATCCAAGATGACAAGTCAGACCTTGGATGACTTGACATACCCAAGGTCTGGAAGTCTTTTTTTTAATAATCTTAAGTCAGTATTAATCTTCTTTTTCTATGTGTTACGTATTCATCATCGGAACTTTCTTCATCGATATTATTCATGGCGAGCGTCCGTCGAATTTCTATGTAATGTTGAACTTCGCAACACTGACTGAGCTTTCGCTTAGTTTTTGGTGTGCACAGGACATATTTTTAGCTTATCTTAGCTTAGCTTAGCTAGCTTAGCTTAGAATAGCTTCGGCATAGTTTAGCTCTTGGTCTGCAACCCGCATAAAAATGCGAAACTACACAGAATTTTAACGTAAAACGCCGTAGCATTCAGTATAAATAAATTTGTTAAAATTTATCATAACCCATTCCATAATAAACTTAAAGTGCTTTCAAGTACCTATGTAATACTTGTCTACTAACTTAGTAAATATGTATTATGCGAAACACTCGTAGCACTATGTAAATGAACACTGTTCTACGTAAATTACGTAGCACGGTCTACGCGGCTACGGCGCTACGGCGTAGCACTCGCAATGTTATTTTGTTATTTTGAGAGAATTTCTTAATTTTGCCAAGACTGTTTAGTGGGTGTAGTTTCGTTTTTAGGGTTTGTTAGTGTTATGGAGTAAACCTGGTTGTTTTGTTAGCAAATTCTATAAAAATAATCACCAAAAAATTTCAACCAAGAAATCAACAACAAAAACCACCTTTGCACCATAAACTGCTGATTGTGAGAAATCTACGCCGTTTAGGATGTTCAACTGGTACTTTTCTGATAGCTCATTAATGAATAAAATCCTTTGAAATCAATTAGTTAAAAAATATCCATACTTTTGGAAATTATGCGCCGTAAACATGTTGTGAAAAATTTTCTTGAAACTTCCTCTTGTTTTTGGAGACAGTTTTCTCAAAGTAAATAAAAACTTGACGTACAACTTACAGGAATAACTGGGTTGCCTCATTACCACTCTGAATCGGTACCACAATACCCACTATTTATAAGTGCATGACCAGAAAACTGCTTTTTCCTGACAAGGAAGTATATTAGTAAACTTTCGATGCATGTGTTCCTTGTTGTAGATTTTTCTTGTTACCACTGTATGATGTTGGCTGTTTGCTTCTGGTCGATCATATCAGGCTAGATCTTTCTCTGACTGAGTACAGTCAAAACCCTAACTTTATTTTGTTTAAACGCTGTAGTTTAAGCGCGATCAGGACCAGTAGGGTGACTGAGCATCTTTTTGATTTGGTGCCAACAGCAAGTGGCCAAGATGCAGTTGTTTTCATACTTGATACATTTTCTCAATATGAAAACAAAACAAAGTGGTTCGCCGGTGTCGAAAACAGGGTCCAAGCTACTGGTGGTTAGGGTTCCAGAGACAGGAACCTCCTCACAATGCGAGCCGAATCAAGCAATTATTTTATTACTAACATATATGTCATTTCATTATTAGAAAAATGTTTTTGATATTTTAGAAACAAAAGAATGAGGCAATGGAACCATAAGAAAATGAAATCATAACAATATGTTATTAAAACATAAATATAATAATATCAAACGCACAATGCACGTCAACACAACACTCCGCGCCAATTGAGCCACCGCCGACCTTGACAAGGTCACCCGCACCGCTGGGGTCACTCCCACGACCCGTTATCCTGTTTGTGATCCTTCACAAACATACTCGCATAGTTGACAGGGATTTATTTGAAAAAAAAAGTGTAAATCAAAATGTTACAACTACATTCATTCAACATAAATTCACGCCTGTTATGCCCGACGGGTTAGGCAAAGGTATAGGTTTTCCTGACGGAAAATTCAATTACCAAGGAGCTCATCATCGTCATCTTCCTGCCCTTGTCCCATGTTACTTGGGGTTGGCGCAACACGTTTTTTCTATTCTTTCTTCCTGCCGTCATGCTATTATTATTTATTATTCCACAACACTTCAAAAATTCAAGCGCCAAGTTCATCAAAATTAACCACCATATTATTGACCGTTCTTTTCTTTTCTGTCATCTTTGTATTTACTGTATTTCTAAAGCTACCCACTGTTGTTGAAAGTGTTATTTCTGCACTATTATTGTAATTTTTTTAAATGTTCTAATTTAGTTTTTTTGCATGCTGTGTCTATCGCATCATATTGTACACTATGCTTGTATCATATTGCTTGTATTATTTGGATACACAATGTAACAATTATAGTTAGGCCAATAAATAAATAAATTATGAACCCCTTTTTCTTTCATTTCGTTCCTCACATAGCACCTAATGGTAAACAATAGCGCTAGTGCCAACTTTTCTGAATTCGTCCGAGTTCTTTTGAAGCGACACCAAGATTATTGGTATTTGTTCATCACAAATCCAGTAGCCCTATTACCTATCTTCCTTTATTCTCAAATTACAATAATGTTTACAAGGAATATTCCACCGTATGAATACAAAGTGGCGACGTAATACACGTAACGAGTCACCGTGTCCGGTGTGCACGCACCTTTAGCTGCTAGATAACTCGTAACGAGTGGCCGTGTCCGGTGTGCCCACACCTTTATCTGACGGCTGCGTCGCGGACGACGGGAGCTGGCTCGTGATTGGTGAGCCGTATTGTTGCCATTACTAAGGGTGTTTAGAAATAAAGAACACTTTTTCGAAATATTTTGAAACGCCATTGTCACATTTACGTGACGAGCAAGCCCGTGCCCTGAACGTCAACGACACAAATACGTGACAAAAATGCGGTGCACTATAACACGAAATAAACAATTAAAACGTTCATGCGTTATGCTCTGGCGTTAAGGCTAAGCTGGAAGATGTACAACGAGGGCCTGAAAGAAGGACTGTTAGATAACTTTGTGTTAGACAGTTGGAGTTCTGTTGAAGTTCTTCCAGAAATTGTAGTAGCTTGCCAGTCAGAGCTATTACGTACGGGCGCTCCCTGGGTAGTAAGTCCAGTTTGACATTTAATAGATGTTTTGCGCAGAAGAAGCCGAATAAATTGTTATAATCATAAGTAAGGCGCTTACCCATGAATACAGCGTTAAAGAAACATTATTTCACCTATCAAAGTGACGACCAAGTGAGTAGGCACCGGTAGTAGGGTCGATCAACACGTGCATGGCACAATAAGGCGCGGAAACAATTACTTACATTGTATCAGAAACGTGTCCCAAGTCTCAACGCCAGCAAATTGGACGTAGCGCGTAGGTATCGACGGGCGGTGACGCACTGGCCTGTCGCTTCTGTGGGTTTATATATTATTTGAGGATAGCAGTCCGGGTCGGTCGGGTCCGTTTATACAGGGTGTAAACGGACCCTTCCCGAAGCCGCCAACGAAGCATTATGTACAGCAAACTAAGTAGCTTTACACAAAAATTATTGCTGGGAAACGATTTTTTTTTTTGGGGTGAAAAATCACGCGTTTCGGTAGGACTCAATGTTACGCACTGAAAACATTGTGCTGATGGATGGATTGAATAGTACGGGGGTCGTGGAGGTGTTTAAACTAATAATCTTACATTGAAAACAAGTATTAAAAAAAAAAAAATTGTGAAAAAGTTTGAACTTTGACTCCCAATGTCTCCGTAACTAGAAGGTTCCCAAGTATGGTCTAGAACAAAAAAATTATCGCAATGACGGGAAGAACAAGTGCTTTTCGGCTTCGTTAAGGGTCTTGTTACACCTCTTATGTAGATACCCGTGCTATACGGAACAGAACTAGAGTTATCGAGAAACCGACATAGCTGACATGGTAGGGGCCCGTCTTCCGAAGAAAGAGAGACGATGCCTTTTGAAACAGATGAGTCCTTGCGTGGAAATCGCTTATCAGCGGGCGTAGATAGGGATTCAAGGCTGACTGACGACCGAATGGCGGATTTGATGTGAAAATTGGAGTATCAGGTATTGTTGCTCAGCTTTGGAGACGCTCGATGTCTAATGGCTATTTTTAGGTGGTAAATAAGCTGGCGACCTTCCTGCTGGTCAGAGACAACCCAGGTGCGTTGCAATCATAGAGACGTAGCTGAAATTCCATTACTGGAGCTCATCACATGGTTGGTAGTTAGGTTTTATGTAGGAACTGAACCTGACACCTTAAAGAAATCTAACCAATCAACTAGACTTCTAAAGTCTTCAAACCTCATTCTCCACTTTCCACTTAAAAAATCCTTAAAAGCAATAAAAGAACAAATCCAATAAAAAGAAAACGCATCATATTACCGTTCGCGGTATCTTTCGCTCGTTCGCTCCGATGAGCTGACGCGTCGCTTTACCGCTCACTCCGCGAATTACGGAGCGAATGACAAGCTCTTTACTCTTTACGCAATAAAAGGAGGGTGCGTGGTTTAAAATTGTAAGGGACAAATAACTTACCTTTATTTTTGTGTTTGAAAAGGTCGGGAGTTGAGAGGACAGTTTTGAGTATAATTTTTTTAAGAGTAGTGGAAGACAGTCACAGAAATGATGGACGGACTGTGTGAAGGATGATACGGCTTGGAAGGTCACTGATGAAATGACAAGTAATAGAGAAGTATGGAAGAAGATATGTTACGCTGACCCCGAATGAATTGGGATATGTGCAGGAGGATGAAGATATATTTGTTTCTGTTGTTGCAGGTTTATCCTTAAAATATATGGAAAGTGATGAACTTCCATACAAATTTTCTATTAAAGGCCTCTATACATCCTTAGTAGTATTACATTATGTAACCAGCAGTACCGATTTCGCATAGTCCAGTGTGTTTTTTTTTAATTCAGTAGATTCAATTCCCTTTAAAATCACTCTAAAATGCTCTAAACTTTTACGATTAAGCAGGTGATCATTTACCAACTAAAACATCCGCTCAATATAAACAAAACGAATACAAACAAAACTAAACTAATATACTCACAAATAGGGCTACGTTACGTAAAAGGTTCTAAACCACAAGACACACAGTTACAGAATGAAAAGCGAACTAAAACTGAAAGCCCTTGAAAAGTGCTCCAAGCTAAACAGTTCCAAACCACTTAGTTTATAATTAGAAATTGAGGTCTATGGTACGAACACCGTTCGATTACAAAACAGATAGCTTCAGAAGGTTGTCGTCTCCATATCATCTTCATCTGCCTAGCCTTTTATTTTTTTAATTATCCTATTCTGTCCAACTGCTGGGCAAAGGCCTCCCCCATTCCTTTCCAACTCTCCCGGTGTTCTGCCTCCTCTGGCCAATCAGCCTTTTATGAATAATATTTATTTACTAGTTAGAATACCAGTATTTTATAATGAGCAACTGTCTGTCTGACCACAACAGCCCAGTTAGTATTTGGTAATAGGATACCCCTTGGTAAGACTGGTTGTCAGAAGTTCGGGCCATTGACTATGTGCTGGTCGAATCTAACATAGACCCAAAACTAAGTTTTTAAGTTATAATAAATCGCATTTTTTATTAATAGTTGAATAAAAGGTTTTTTATATTATTTAAACCGCAATTTTCCGAACGAATATGAATCCCTTCTTAGGCTTTTACCATACTAATCGATCGATCGATCGTTGATCGATGCCATCGGTCGGTGGTAGAATGGATTAGTCGACATCGATCGATAGTTATACCCTTTCGACTCCACCGACTACCACCAATCGATGTCATCGACCGACGATTGATCGATTGGTGTGGCAACACCCTTAGGATAGGGGCAAGTTTTTATAGCTACGTATATGGTATTTGCCTGAAAAAATCTATTTAGTCCGTTAGTTAGATTATCAAAAAATTGGACACGTATTTTTTCTTTTGTCATGTAAATGAAAAATGACCACGATATAGCATGTTGAAATCTCACGTGACGTCACCATTTCTGTTACTTTTTACTGACCAGTGACGTCACCTTCTCTTGAACTTTGATGCGCTGTATCGTCGTAATTTTTTTGATTATGTGACAAAAGAAAAAATACGTGTTCAACATTTTTTGGTGATCTGACTGAAGGACTAAATATTTTTTTCTTTTTGATGTTGTCAAATAGCCTATTACTTCTACATTTTTTATAGGATTAGTTTTGCGTTAGGTTGTGGCAGATTTGTATAGGTATCAATTAAAACTAAACGGACCTTTGTCTCAATTTTTTTGTCCTCTACATATAGGGATGTAAAAACATTATCTACCCTACTTTTATGCCCACCACAGTAGAGTAAAAAGGTTGCTTATCTAACAAAAAGGATAACTACGTATAGTCTTTCCACAAGTTATTTTACCTCTGGTACCTGCAAGCCAAAAGCAACCTTATTCCAGCACATATAAAGGTCATTTTCATTTTGATAGTCACGTCAAGGTAAAAGGTGAAAGGATTATGTACACAAGCTTAACTTGCGTAAAAGGTCCGTAACCACAGGGTCCGTTAAAACCTTCAGTTAGAACCGACCGGAAGAGAAAACTTCCAGTTAAAACTACATGCCTAGTGCCTACTCCATAATATTGTATGTTAGTACATTTTCAGTTTTTTGGAATTTCAACCTTATTTCTTAAGAGATAAAGTGGGTATTTAAATGAATGTCAAGTTCGCTTTTGAGGTAGATTCAAAAGCTGTGGTCTGTGATATTCTTGGGTATGGAAATGTATACTGTCCAAACGTTCATTAGACTGATTTACTTTTAATTTAGCATAATGTAGATACAAATACATGCTTTTTACTTGATACGTGGTAGTATGCAAAAACTACAAAAACTACGAAACTACAAAACACTACGTTCTACGATCTTCCCATAAGTACTCGTTTTTTATCTTAACCTGAACCTTTTGAAGAACATCATCACTAGGGTCAATGTCAAGTTCAAAATATTTACTTGTACAAGTAAAAAGGACTTCTAAATGAAAAACTAATATTTACAGAATCTATGGGCCAGATGTAGTTGCCGTTCTGTGGATTCTACTTACCCCTGTGACAAAAAAGTGTGTTTATTATAAAAACCTCCACACGTTAAGTTAAGACCCTCAGATTTAATATCGTGTCATGTGACTCTGCCGACGCGTTCAAAATATTCAGACGTTTCAAAATCACCGAGTAACCTCACCATGGAAACCATCAGACAAAGAAACACATTAAACGAACCATTTGCTTCATTTCCTTAAAATCCACTAGTGCCTTATTTCTAGAAAAAAAAAGACCCGTATTTGAAGATGAAAACATTAATAAAATGTTAATCTTCATTAGAATGCCCGCCATTTTTAATTTTCACTTATTAACTTTATCGCCATGAATCAACACTTCCACAAAAAAAGCGCGCTCTATGAAAAATATCTTTTTTAAATTTCGAACGTGCCTAGACAACAAATTGAGAGGAATATTGCACTTCGTCAGTAGTTTCGTCTCCCTCTTTTGTACGAAGCCAGTATTGTTGTCTCGCTCCAATTTTCCAGTTCACGCCTGCGCATTGAGGGTTTTCCCGAAAGATGTGGGGCGGTCGAAGCTTCGTATGGTGAATAAAAACTGTGAAATGATAGGGACTTCCAACTTACAGTTGATTTTTTTAAAATTTATTTTGAATAGGGATATTAAAGTATAGCAGGAGTTAGTAATGTGTCAAAATTAACTTTTGTGTATTTTATTTTACATGCATGCAATTGTCTTGAACATTTGACGTGTTATAATTGACTGATAAACATTTGCATTACACCAAATAGTTCCGAAAAAAAAAATTGAACCCAATATGAGGTAGGATGAAGGAGCTATTATAATTTACAACAATATCAGTTACGCAAGAGGGGAGGCGCAGTATACGTAGCTTCGATCGCCGGTCGAGCCAGAGTCAGCCTCTGGAACCGGCGAGATCTCCCGGGCGAACGTCGTGTACGGACGGAAAACCCCGGACGCCGGGTAAAATTCGATCAGTGCCCTCGTAATAATTAAAAAAAAGTAATCGAACTGTCAAAAAATGTATCTGCCGCGTTTCAGAGCTGTCACATTTGAATTTGGAATTTATTTCTTTTTTATTCGGCCAGTGTGAGAGTGGAGGTTCCGTGTGTGATTGTGACCTTTGTTTTAGAAAAAAAAGCGAAATTCTTTATTGTTACGGTTAATTTTTGAGTTGTAGTGAGGTGTCAATTTGTGATATCTGTTTCGGACCATGCGATTTACGGTAAGTCTAATTAATAATTAAACTTATTATAATATTACTCTAATCTTTTTAAGGGTTCATTGTTCCTTTCACAGGAAATTCAGATTAAATTAAACGGTTGTGGCGGAATTATAACAAAGAAAATTTTACGAATTACGGTCGATTAAGATTCATGGTAAAGGCAACAAGTAGCAACTTAAATATCTTTACCGGTTTCTTGAAGACGGCATTGCAAGCAACAACTGCGTGATCTACATTTATGTAACTAAGGTTGAACTGTGCTTTTGTCAGCTTAAGACCTCTTTGACCTCAAGAGGCTGGAGGATTAGGATTTATCTCGTCTCAGTCTTGCCTGATTGGAGATTTCAGTTGCTTATAGGATTTACTTTGCTGAATGTTTAACGGAGTTTTACTTTATTTTCTTTCTATAAAGGTGTGATTTGTAAAAAAGTTACGGTTTTTATGTTGACAGAAAATGATTATTGATTTGGCTGCTGTTGTTATGTTAATTTAAGCTGCGTACATTATTGTAGTTAATTAAGTTCTTGGATGCGGTTGCGGTGCAATAATTTGAGTGCCGAAATGAGGTCATCAATAATGTGTCATTCATTATTGATGTTATTATTAAAAAAAAGGATGAAAATAATAAGCATTAATAATTGTTTTATATATTCGGAACCTAAACAAAGTGATCCAAATAAGCACTATTAGAAACGATAGTTTTTTTTTAAAAGCATGGTTGATTACGATTTTCTAGTTAAAATAAAATTTCACACCCAGTCACATCCCTATTATGTCAACTACGAGTATATGTGGCGTTCTTAATTCAAATTCAAATGCGAATGTTCTGTCGTGGGAACGTAACAGCAGTTGTGGAGTATTCTGCTGTGTTTATTCTTATCTTCTCTTCGTAACGAAAAGACACCGTTAGTAGCTCACAACGTAATAACAAAAGAAATAGCTACAAAAATTAAAAAAAAAAACAAGTTAAACGTTTTATTAAAAAGAAAGATTATGTATTACAATTTACTATTGTTTTGTGTTATTAATGAGGCATTAGAATATCAATTACTTCACAAACAGAAAATTCCAACTTTCTCGAATGATTTTGCAGAAATTTCACAATACCGCATTACGATTCGATCCTCATACCTTTGGTGGAGATTAAAAACCTTGGGTGATGGACCCATAACAAGATTGACCAAAGATCAGGAGGAGCCATTAGGAGCAGAATAAAAGTTTAAGAACCAGTGTTGTGTTAGCTCTCTTTCTATACAAATGGAGAAGACTATATACCTAATTTCAAAATACCTAGATAGTATTTACTTTCTGCCAGAATACAAGGAACGGAATTCGTGTAAAATTTCATGATGAGTTCACCGAAACTAATATAAAGGTGGCAAACGAGTGCAAATGAGCAAAAGTATAAGAAAGTTTCCTGTAACACAGATAATACAGTAACTTACGTATGAAACTTCAAGACTTATTACCATAAATGAGATGTCAAATCGTCCAGATACATACTTCTAATGAAGTATGACACAACATGATATAACGTCAGCCCTGTAATCCCTCAAGAGTTAGGCAGAGGTGCACCTCCTAGCCCACCCAGAATTAGTTAGTTATGTTTAAGTCCCTTGTATTAGGGTGCGAACCTATTGCCATCAACTGAGCACAAATCCCGAGTGCGTGGCTGCTACTGAGAAATTTGTGATGAAAAAACCCGATAACACTTTGCCTGACCTGTGAATCGAACTCAGGACCTCAAGCTCAGCGATAGCGCTCAAGACCACTAGACCAACGTAACAGTAAAAAAAATATGTCACTGTCACTTACGAAACATCTAGATTTATGATTCGCCCTTCACCTGAGCATTCGCCTGACATTTGTAATTTACAATTCGTTTCGTATCGTCGAGTAGTTTTGAGTATGAATGTGGATGGGTATGGAGAGTAGAGGAAGACCAAAGAAACAATGGATGGACTGTGTGAAGGATGATATGGCAAGAAAGGAGGTGTCTAATGCGATGACGAGTAATAGAGAAGTATGGAAGAAGAAGACAAGCGTTGCCGACCACAAATGAATAGGGATAAGGGCAGGAGATACTGTGGCCCTGGAACACAAAGGGCAATGAAGGAACATGGATGGGTTTTAGTCAGTAAGAGTCTGACACTCCCTCCCACTCCACCCAGAGCGGGAGAAGTCATTGGATGATTTCCAATCCGTAAAAAAAAAAGGGCAGGGGAATGATGATGATGATGGAATAGTTTCTCTCTCACCGTGACCATTTGCCTGGAATGTGAAACAAGTGATTGTTACCAACTGTATCTTTATAGGTTATGCCCTGAGATGCTCGGTTCCCATCTCTTACTGTTGTAATTCTCAAAGCTGAACAGTAACATAAAAGGTGGATGCTCCCGGTGAGAGACCGTCTTAAAATACCAGATCGTCAAGATATGTAGATACTTCATACATACTTCCAACGAGGCATTTATGAATATACTTTTTACATACATTTTCGTTGGTATCGCGCACAGGTAGCGAAGGTCGTCTGTATAACGTAAGTGTGTTATCAGCCAAGCCTTCTCGAGTGTGTTGGGTCGGCTCCCATCTTAGTAGAAGGTATAGCTGTATCAATATTGGTTTATTGTTGACCTTGTCAAGGTTAATGGTGTTTAATGTCTCGTAGCAACTTGAGGAGTCTCTGATATGAAATCTGTTTAAGATTTTATGAAGGATAACATCACTAAGAAACTGAACGCGATCAGTAAATTTGAACTGCGTACAAGACCTGTCAGTATCAATATTTGCTTTCGGTTCAGGTTAATTAGTGAAATTCGCCGTTAGTCAATCAAGATTTGTGTTGATAAATCAGTGAACGATTGACGTGATTTTTTTTCAAGAACCTTTTCGAAATTCGTTTACGCAGAACCATTTGATTTAGTTCAGTTAGACCACGCGAATACGAATATCAAATCCGGATTAACGAATATATAAGAAAATTGAATCCAGGTTTCTGAAAGACCGATCAGGCCTCTAAAAAATCTAATTTCCAATCTCATATAGCTGGATATTGGTTGGCGGAAATATCAAAAGCCAATGAGAACCTTCGATTTCTTCATTACCATTCTCCTGTTTTATTCCAATCTATTTGGGGTCGGCGAAGCAAATCTTCTTCTATACTTCTGTATTACTCGTTAACTCAGCAGTGACCTTCTTTCTAGCCATATCATTTTTCACACAGTCCATCCATCGCTTCTTTGGTCTTCCTCTACTCTTATAGCCTTCGACTTCTTCACAGATTTGAAAACAGAATGATTTTATTAATACAATCAGCGTATAATCCACCATGCTGCCCAGTGCGGTAATCTTTTGCTTTCTACTCGATGTTTTCCATCACCGAGAATAGATTTTCTAAAGGCAAAAGAAACGAACGTGATTTGCTCATCTTTTCCCCATTCAAGAGCTGTCAGCATCAAAATTGCACAACACTTTTGACACTGACAATTTGACGCTGGCAGAATAGTCGACATCGGCTCAGTTGCCAAAAAGAAAAAGAAAAAAACACTGACAGTTCTTGGACGCTGTTTATATGTGTTGCATTGGCAAAATTTGCCCTTAGAAAACGGCGATTAAACCACCTTTGCCTGGTCAAAAACATACAGAGCATGTTGGCCACATTTCAAGGTTACGTCGTCAAAGCTAACTGCGTCAATAAATCCTTTGTGTGCGAATAAAGCGGGGCCTTGGAATGGGTCCAGGAAGCCAATGTGCTCTGACCACAATTGATATTTCCGACATGATCAGGATCAATGTCTCGAAACTAACAAAGCCTCGTACGATCCGTGGAAAGATTCCTACTGTGTAGTAGAAACGTGGAATGGTTAGACAGAATTATAATAGGATTGATTCATTTTGTTTTAAAATTAACGTCCTCTACTAATAAAAGATAAATAGCTGATAAAAGTAAATGAGTATTAAAAAAAATGTTTCTTTGGGAAAGTTGTTTGTTATCATGAGTACAATCACGTGTTTAAGTATCGGTCACTAATTACAAGTCACCCTGTATGTCGCTGAAATTAGATTGGAACTTGTTTTAGAAGTTTTTATTACGGATATTGACCTTTTGAAATGATAGGACCATATATTTAGTTTATGCTTTTATAAATATAATTTTCTTAGAAACCGACAGTTGCGATCTATTTATCTATCTAGCTTACTTTGTGCGGCAGTTTAGGTTAGGGGCAACAGTTCTTGTTTTTATCACATTCAAGGTGCCCGCGGCCTTGATATATAGATACCTAGATAACAGGCTACCTCTTCATTCGTATCATATCAGCCGGGCTTACGGCTTTTGAAGGTCGGCTTTTTGTATAAAATTCAGCTAGGTAATTAACTGTAAGTTATATGCCACGTAACTGAAAGTAAGTAATTTGAATATGAATTCATTATAAAGGTTAATTTAACTCCGTTTTCTTTTCATTCTTGACAGTAAACTGCCATTAGTCTTTCCACAGTGTTTCTAAACGCAATATCGTCGGATCGGTTTCCAATTGAAGTCAGATAAATACCTAGAAGCTACAGCTGCACGAGCAGAAGAATAATATAAAACAACACAAAACAAACATTTTCTCTATTCCTACCATAACATTTTCCGTTCTACATTTTCTAAAGCGAAAGAAGGTAATAAATAAATCAGCTGTTCCAGCGAAGCGCGGCTCGACTGCCACAATGGCGCTCATTTGTTTCTACAGCCGCCATTTTCTTTTAGCGCCAAACAAATATGGCGCGAAAATTGTTGTCATTAAGCTTAGGACCGAGTTTTTCCTCAAACTAGTAAAGATTTAAAAGAAAACTTTTGTATGCTGTACATAAGTAGGGTGTGTCGTTTTCTGCTTAACAGAGTTTTTGTAAAAAGAAAATAATGTAGGCATTGAAATTGGTGCCCGAAAAAGGGACTAAATCCCAATGACACGGGATTTTCTACTATTGACAATTTAATGGAAGTCAGTGTTTCATAAAGCATAAGAATTACACGTAGAAGGGATTAGTTTTTGCTCAGGGGATATCAGAAATTGAAAAGAAAACCAAGTAACCCAGATCTTGGGGTACCCGTGTGCCAAATTCCGCCGAGTACTTATAAAGGTAACAGACAGACGGTCAGATTTACCATTAGTATGGATAATGTGCCTTTTCACACCTTTTCCAGTTAAAGGTGTGAAATATTCCAATATTAAAAAGAAAACAGAGTGTCTGTGGGGATCGAGGCAATATTCCTGGCCATTCTTTGTGGCCGTTTGCGAGGGAGGCCACATATGTCACAATAGACGTTTATAGCCCTTTGTGCGGGCGTGTGAAAATGAATCTTCGTACGAGGCTATGATGGAAAATCTTAGGAGATGGCGAGGAAAAGTATTGGTTTGCATAGAAGTGCTTTTGCAGAGTAAAGGTGGTAATTATAAAGACTTCTGCTTTAGATAGCTAAAAAAGGTACTTAAATAAGGCGGAAATCATGGTCAAAATTATGTTGAACACATTACGAAAACTACGTCAAAAGGGCCTGTTAATTACATGGGACTAAAAATAACAGCGAAATATGGGTGAAATGGACACCTCTGCCGACCTACCTGGGGAATGACGCCTTCGTGATATTATGAAAACCATGTAGCTTTGTACCACGTATGACGTAAAACTTCGTCATCATTCTCCTGCCCTTATCCCAATTTATTTGGGGTCGGCGCAGCATGACTTCTTCTTCCATACTTCTCTATTACTCGTCATCTCATCAGACATCTCCTTCTTAGCCATATAATCCTTAATACAGTCCATCCATCGTTTCTTGGGTCTTCCTCTACTCTTATACCCATCCACAATCATACTCAAAACTTTCCTCACGACATTTTCCTCATTGCACCGCTAATCACCGAAAACTTAAACGGAAAACTTAACCAAATACAAAAAGATAACAAAACCACATGGCCTAAAATAACCACCCTCACCAAAATAAATCACCTATCCACAATTTTAATATGAAAAAGCACTTAAATCTAGGAAGTATCACAAAAGGTCAACACGTAACGACTCTCGAGCACATTATCTGTTATGAGATGCGATTGGATCGCGTCCGCCGCGTAGCTTCGATATTTCACGTCTTTATGGGACAGAACCCTTAAGTTCCATGATTTGTTGGCACACCCGTGTGTGGAGGGAAGGCACAGTAGGCCAAGGGGTTAATCTCAAGGAAGAAGCTCGTGGCTAAATAATAACAGCCGTTCAGAAAGCACGTTAAGCCGTTGGTCCCGGCTGTCATTTGTAGATCTTTGACAGTCTTTACAGGGAGTCAATGGCCCAAAAACTATGACAACCAGTCTTACCAAGGGGTATTGTATTACCCAGTTCCAACTGGGTTGTGGAGGTCAGATAGGCTGTCGCTCCATGTAAAATACTGATATTCAGCTGCATCCGGTAAGACTGGAAGCCGACCCCAACATAGTTGGGAAAAGGCTAGGCAGATGATGATCTCGGTATTTAATCTTTTCTTAGATGGTCAAAGTCAAAGTCATACCAATTATTTCAATGAGGCCATTAAGTGCTCTTTTGAAAGTCAAGCTTGCTTTTTTTTGGTATGTTCATGTGGAGACAGTGAATGAATGGAGACTAATGAAAGGCCTTTTAGAAGGCAGATCTGATTAGAAACACCGTTAGGGGACGCCCTAGAAGGACGCTGACATACACTTTGGTGATGTTCTTCAGAAAGGTTATACACGTACCTAGTACTCGCAACCGGTGTGCGTGTATGAAAGTGGACCAAATAAAAATAGTACCTACGTAAGGATCGAAACAGCTGGGGTTCTATACTTTCTGCCTTTTTTTTTTGGGATGGGAAATCATCAAATAACTCCTCCCGCTCTGGGTGGAGTGAGAGGGAATGTCACATTTTTACTGACTAAAATCCATCTATGTTCCTTCTTTGCCCTTTGTATTCCAGGGCCGCGGTATCTCTTTCTAACAGTCCCGCAGCCGTACTTTCTGGCTTGGAATGCCTTTCAGTCATGGAAATTGGTACTCGCATCGTTATACACGTTGAGAAAAATCGCTCTGACTAAAGCTGTTCCTAAAAAAACCAAGTCCAATTTGAGCAAGGGTGAGGCAAAAAAGTTGTTAATTGCAAGGCCACCACTAGCTTTTTTACTAACTACTTAATTGCACTTCTAAATTAACTTGTTTTAACGAGTTTTTTACCCCAAAAGTTCTCCTTGTGACTAGCTCAAGAACAAAGTTTTTATAGTTACGTAATTCCAGTAGTTACATACCTCGAAATCAGCCTAAATCTGAAAACTCCTGAGAGCTCAACTCATGAGGGCTGTAATCCACAACGCTGTCCCAGTGCTGGTAGATGTCACATGTCTTCGAGTTTTTCGTACTAGGAGTAGGACGCCGGTTTCGTCACGATACTTACTTCTCCGTTTTAAGAGCTCCATGTAACAAACTTCTATTTAGCTGCATCCGGTAAGACTGGAAGCTGACCCTAACATGATTGGGAAAGGCTAGGCAGATGATGATGAGATCTCCTTTTTTTGATGAAACTTTTGAAGTCTGTTACGAAACAGCACTACTGTTTTCTCTATATCGCCTCTATCGTATTCTATCTCTCGTATATACTTAGCTAGATACAGTGTTATGTATCAACGGCCAGAATACGTAACTCAAGGAGCTTAGCTAGATGTGTTATGTGTTGATCGGAGCAAACACTTGGTCGTGACGTGGGCTGACGTGTTGTCAATATATTTTGTTAGTTTAGTTGTAGATAGGGGTTAGTTTCTAGTACCTGTGTCTGCTGATGATAGACTGTCTTGCTTGATTGATCATTAATCATCATCTGCCTAGCCTTTTCCTTAATTTATTGGGGTCTACTTCAAGTTTTACTGGATGCATCTGAATACCAGTATTTTACATGGAGCGACTGCCTATCTAACCTCCACAACCCAGTTAGTACTAGGTAATACGGTACCCCTTGGTAAGACTGGGTGGACAGGCGCCGACGAAACTCGGTATGTAATGGGTGGTCACCCATCCACAGACCAACCTAGCCAAGCATGTTTTAACCTAAAGATCGACCCGAGCGGCTGTTATTATTTAGCCACGAGCCTCGACGACCTAGGCAATAAGTATGTCAATTGAAAAAAAAAAAAAATTGCGATAAGATCGCCCATTGTACACTAGTACCTATGCATACATATTTATCTTTTTTGTTCGATTCTGTGAGCAATAAAGTGTTTCATAAATAAATAACTACCTACTAAGTCTAACACAAAAGCTTTTAACCAAAAAATGCGCAAAAATGAAGCAATCAACTTTAGTCAAATGCGCCAACATCAACTCAACACACCAAAATGACGTATATTTTTATTTTTTAACAGACTACACAACAATTCCGCTTATCGCCTCATAAATATGCAACAGCCACGTTTCGTGTTCAGCTAGATTAGCTAAAAAGCAAAATTCTCTCGTTTTTAGGGTTCCATACTCGAAGGGTAACCAAAGGGACCCTATTACTAAGCCGTCCGTCCGTCCGTCTGTCTGCAGCAGTCCTCATGATCCGTAATAGGTAGACAGTTGAAAATTTCACAGAATGTGTTTTTCTGTTGCCGCTATAACAATCATCATCTGCCTAGCCTTTTCCCAACTATATTGGGGTCGACTTCCAGACTAACCAGATGCAGCTAAATACCAGTATTTTACATGGAGCGGCTGCCTATCTGACCTCCATAACCCAGTTAGTACTGGGTAATACGATACCCCTTGGTAAGACTGGTTGTCAGACTTTTTGGGCCTCTGACTACCTAACGACTGTCAAATATCTACAAATGACACCCGGGACCAGGCTTAACGTGCTTTCCGAGGCACGGAGGAAACTCGGTATGTAATGGGTGGTCACCCATCCACAGGCCAACCTAGGCAAACACGGCTTAACCTAAATATCGACCCGGGCGGCTGTTATTATTTAGCCACGAGCTCCTTTGTTGCCGCTATATTAATAAATAATAAAAATAAATTAAAAATTAAAAGGGACTCCCCTACTACGATGGTACGGATCCCTTCATGCGCGAGTCAACTTGCACTTGGCCGGGTTTTTAAACATCTACCCGAAGAGCATTAACTGCTCCGCCATGACTCGGCTGAAATGTATCGGTAATATGAAGAGGAAAGTAGTATACAAATTGGACTCGGAAATTGAGTAGGATGACAATTCAGTTTGACGCGGTTGACATTCTGATCTAAAGATGCGGTCAAACGGACTTCGATCAACAGTTATTTACCGTTCGGTGTGCCCAGTCCGATTCCAAGTCCAGTCCGCGTGGTTTAACCACATCTTCAGCCCTATTGTCCATTGTGTTACTCAAAAAGTAACCAGTTACATACTCAAACTACCAGTGAGTAGCCAGAATGTCGCAGCACTAGTATTTCAATAGAAACTCATAATCAAATACAACACAGAGCGATATTTCATAATTTCATTTGGCTATTGATAAATTATTGTAACAGTGAAATATTTGACGGCAATTTGTGACGTTGCCAACTTTCTGAATGGTCAACTTGCAAGTCAGAAAGCGGCGTCGTGTTGTTGAGTGTGTTCCATAAGATTTAACAAGAGTTTTAATAAGTGATATATTTTTTTAAACCTTCACAACGTCAAAATAATTCCAGTTTTTACCAGTTTTATTATACAGAATTACTGATCATGCTGTCAGTAACCATTTTTAACTCAACGATTAAAAACAATCGCGACGTTGCCATCCATACTACCATGTTTTATATCCCTGCATAAACCTTTTCACGTTCATATTACCATGAAAACACGTACAGTTCAGAAACAAAACAGTATTTAATAGTGTGTCATAACTTGGTGAGCGGAAACATTTTGATATTGTTGGCAATATGTCGATTATTCCGGGCGGGTGTGAGCAGGGCTGTCATCTTTCAGATACATACTATGATTACTATGTCAGCTATGTCAGTTTGTCGTTGGTCTAGTGGTAAGCGCGACTGCTGAGCATGAGGTCCTGGGTGCGATTCCCAGGTCGGGCAAAGTGTTATTGGGTTTTTCAAGAATTTCTCAGAAGCAGCCATGGCGTTTAGATTTGTGGCTGGTTGCAATAGGCGCGCCCCTTATTACATGGGATTTAAACATAACTGGGTTTTCTGCCTATACTTTCAGGGATTAAAAACGTTATGTTACGTTATTGTTAGAAAAACATCGATTATTTCGGACGAGCGTGAGCCGGACCGACATCTGGGAGATTTAATACTGTGTCGGACTGTTCGAGCTTTTTTGTTCGCTTAGGCATTAGTAGTTGTTCGGATTTGAACGTAAGAGGATTTGGTTGTGGACGTGAAAAGTCTGGTGCTAAAGGCTTTACGATGGACCTAGAATTTCATAGCAAAACATCATGCCTGTAATCCCCGAAGGGTTAGGTAGAGGTGTACCTAATAGTATACCTACACTTCGCAAGTTATGTTTTAAGTCCCATGTAATAGGGGGCGGGGGTTGTGGAGGTCAGATAGGCTCACGCTCCATGTTAAATATTAGTATTCAGTTGAATCCGGTTGGCCTGGAAGCCGACCCCAACATGGTTGGGAAAAGGCTAGGCAGATGATGATGTATTAGGGGGCGAGCCTAGTACCATCAACCGGGCACAAATCCAGACTCTGTGGCTGCTACTGAGATATTCCTGATGGAAAATCCCAATAACACTTTGCCCGACCCGGGAATCGAACCTAGGACATCATGCTCAGCAGACGCGCTTACCACTAGTCCAACGAAAAACTGACTTATTATGTATGTCACAGATGACAGCCCTGCTCACGCCCGCCCGGAATAATCGACATATTGCCAACAATATCAAAATGTTTCCGCTCACCAAGTTATGACACTATTAAATACTGTTTTGTTTCTGAACTGTACGTGTTTTCATGGTAATATGAACGTGAAAAGGTTTATGCAGGGATATGAAACACGGTAGTATGGATGGCAACGTCGCGATTGTTTTTAATCGTTGAATAAAAAACTGTTACTGACAGCATGATCAGTAATTCTGTATAATAAAACTGGTAAAATCTGGAATTATTTTGGAGTTGTGACGCGCTTGCGACCACTCGACCAATGAGGCAGAATTTCTTGGTTGCTAAAAGTTTATGTGGGGATTGCAGGTGTGAAAATCTGCCACCAGACATCATGTCAGAAGATTTAGATATCGACAGAAATCCTCTCTTCTTGATCGCTCTGAATTAAAGGACAGCTATGTGATAGATTACGTCGTATCTATTGATGTTGGCGCTTCTGCGGAGTATGTAGTCCTGAGGAATATCTAAGTAGCAGTGAGTTATCTGGATATGTTTTGGGCTTATGGCAATATGGCCGACCCCGTTACATGACACTAAAGGTTGAGCCTCATCTATCAGCGCTCGGCAGCACGCTCTAGCAAATGACGGTTCTGAGTGACAGAAAAACATAAATAAGAGCATGAAAAAATGCGGTTCCATACTGATAGATGAGGTTTAACCTTTAAAAATAGCTGTTGAAATGTAGATGTTCTATTATATATAGTTGCTGCCAGTTAAGATGGCAATGGCGGTCATTGACTCACCTACATTTATTAAAGTTCTTAACTTTGAAATCCAAAAATAAGCTTGTTCATGTCTTGAATCGTCATCTGTCGTGATCTTCAACATTTTTTCTAATGAAAAACGATACATGGTTCATTTGTTTTGGTTCGTACGAAGAAATATTATGGAAAGAGCAATGACCGCTATTGCCATCTTAATTGGCAGCAACTATAGCTTTGCCTTAACATCGGAGGAATACTGACGTTATTTTATGTTAGTTTATAGAGTTGGTGAATGATAATTAAATTTTTCCCTACTCGAAAGATCCTTAACATGCTGAAAATCAGATCGTTTAGCTCAATAAATTTAAACTCTTCTTACTAATATTATAAATACGAAAGTTTGTGAGGATGCATGGATGGATATTTGTTACACTTTCACGCAAAAACTACTGACCGGATTTGGATGAAATTTGGCACACAATAATTTATATCCTGGATTATCACATAAGATACTTTTTATACCGGTAGTACGATCCCGTGGGACAATAACCAAACTCCACGCGGGCGAAGACGTGGGCATAAGCTAGTGTAAAAATAAATGGCGAAAGATTAGCACTGGATCACCAAAACACTATGACGTATCAAATGAAAATAAAAGAATCAATTCAAATGAAAGAAAGAAAAAAGATAAGTCAGTCTTTCCGACAAACCTTTGAAAGGATAATGATAAGTTTATCAAAGAGTTTCCTTTCTCTTTTATATTCTCATGAAAGAGCGAGAGGGGAATTGAAATGGAAATAAAGAGTAAAAAGGTACTCAATATACTTAAAGCGTCGTTACTTGGTTTTTGTTTCCAAATTACATTTTTTATTGTTTCTGAAGGGTCTCTCTGAAGCATTACAATTATTTTATGTAATTAAGTGAGCCGTAACAAGTAATTTTGAACGTTTTAGGACTACTCAGCCGAAATGCTGATGATTATTGAATGAGGTTGAGTTTTTGAACTTCTTTTAAATCATTTTATTTGCTTAAAATAACGCAGATTTGACGCTTGACTTTTCTCATGCAAGCATGTCTCCGAATGGCGTCCAAGAACTGGCAAAAGAAACATGGGTCACCCGGTGGCGAGATGGGCAGACGACATAGTTGCCATCGGGGGAAAAACCTGGATGAGGTTGGCACGGGACCGTGGAGACTGCCACAAGAAAAGAGAGGCCTATACCCAGCAGTGGGTGAGTTCAGGCTGTGGATGATGATGATGAAGCATGTCATTGCGTCAGTATCCAGGAGCTTATACAAAATGATGTTCTATTAGCGATATGGATGACGGAAAACTCAAAGAAAAATAAGCTTGCTTTTGGCTGCAACTCGCCTGATGACCTGATGTGAAGCGATGACGCGGCCTAGGGTGGAGCACGCTTGCCTAGTAGAAACCGATTCGTTTGGTATTTAAAGAGATCTAGATTATAATGATTGGGAAACAGAGAAGCCAGGAGTGCCACGCGCGCCTCAAAGAGATGTCAGCAAAAAGGAAGGGGCCCACAAGGGCCGATGCCTGCCGGGGCTGCGGGACTGTTCGAAAGAGATACCGCGGCCCTGGAACACAAAGGGCAAAGAAGGAACGTGGACGGGTTTTAGTCAGTAAAAGTCTGATACTCCCTTCGGGAACTCCACCCAGAGCGGAGGGGGGTTATTTGATGATTCCCCATCCGAAAAAAAAGGACTGAATTCCACAGCCTGACGGTTCGCACAATAAATGTGGATGCATAGCGCTTTGGTCGGGTCCGTGGAACTTCAACCATATAATGGTGACGCTTTCGCCATATGTATGCTCGTTTGATGATATGATGGGGATGGGGGGATTCGATTGTGTAAAGCTACCAAAAAGTTGATGTCAATCATGTGAAAGTCATTGTAAAATACGCAACACAAGTCAAAAGACCTTCTCAGACACTAAATCTGCATGGTCCTCATGTGATCTGATCAAGATAATGTCTGGGCTTCAAAAGAGACAGTGACCTCTGAGTTTGTTTCGGCTGTTCCTTCTCAAAGTAGTCAGATACGAAACACCGACTCCATCTAGTTTTAAAACAACCTAATGCGACGTGTAAAAGTGTTTTTAAAAGGAAATAAATATAATTTATGAAACGTATTGTAAACTTTTCAGGACAGAGCTCTACTCAACATTGAAATCTTAGCCGTTTGAACGTGATTAAATAACAAACAACTATTCAAACATCGCTTAAGCACCGAACTAACTTTTGTTTAGAAGTATCAGCTTCGCTTAATTGCATTATAATATTTTGTGTAGCAAGTTCAGAACTCGGCCGTCGAGTCACCTTTGAGAGTTATTTAGGTTGCAATCAGAATCGGATGTTGCCATTTAGAATAGCCAAACAATATTTCTAAATCATATTATACATTTCTCGTCTGTTTCTGTGCCTTTTCCCAACTATGTTAGGGTCTGATTCTAACCGGATGCAGCTGAATACCAGTATTTTACATGGAGCGACTGCCTATCTGACCTCCACAACCCAGTTAGTACTAGGTAATACGGTACCACTTGGTAAGACTGGTAGGCACAATAGGCTCGCCCCCTCTTACATGGGACTTAAACATAACTGGCGAAATGTGGGTGGTACACCTCTGCACCCTTCGGGGATCACAGGCGAGATGGTATGTTATGTTATAATCATAATAAAGAAATATCGATGGTTTTTGAATCCTAACACTTCGCTGTGGTGGGTGAAAAAACACATAAAATTATCACGTTTTCATTTATAGACTAAATAGTAAATATTTAACCGTCAATTATAGCTTCAATTTTGGTATCTCTATATGACCATATACCTACAGAAGTATCCTAGTACAAAATAACGTTAAAACTCACATATCACGTTCTTAATATACATTTTAGTCAGGGCTGCACATAATTTGGCTGTCAGTCGCACACTGCCGTCAAATGTTTTTATTTCGAAAACGGAACACCATGTTGTTCGGAAAGCCGGTAAGTCCTTAAAATAAGGTTTATTCTTTATTCGAATAAACAATATGGCTACCCAATGTTTTGTAAGTAAACAAGAAAAGCTTTTTAAACAACGTTCGTGGGAAAATGGACTAAACAAATAGAGAAGTCTTTTTATTTTTTGCCCGGGGTTTGTCCACGTTGATGTCGGAAATAGTTCTATGAAAACGTTTCCTATATGTATTTATAAAAGTATTCTATGTCCTAACACAGCTCTTAGTGTACCTGTGCCTGCCAAATTTCACGATTATGCGTCCAGCCATTGGGGCTTGGGATCCTTTGGCAATTCCATAGCCCAGTAGTAGGAGAATTTTGGGTAAATAAAGGTGCCGTACGAATCAATTCGATGTAATGCCGGCCACACACGTTACAGTATACTTGCGCAACTCCAGACTTACGCAAGTATACTGTAACGTGTGTGGCCGGCTTAATGATTGGATTCAACTGCCCACAACAAAATTCAATAGGTAAAGAGTCAAAACTCAAAAATGTATGGCATTGACATAAGCTATCGAAACGTATGTCATTTCTGTTGATAGTTGTTGTAGAAATACGAAAGGCTTTGACAGCGTTTGTCATCTAGATTAAGTATTAACATTTACTAAACACGTAATGTGTTAACTCCTAACCCGCTATTGGTGTACGGTAGGTCATGTCTGTACCTATAACATAGCTGCCACGGGAGGGTTAGCTGTCACCCGCTCAACGATGATTGACACACGATTAAGTAGGATTGCGTGTTTATGTGTGTGTGTGTGAGCAGTGAGATGAGGGGTTAAGCATTGATTAAGTTATAGAAACTGCGCCTGGGACCAAGGTTGTCGTGGCTGTTCGCTCAATTAGTAAAAGCCATATTATAATGTTATTAAAGTAACTTTATTAAAGTACGGCCTCGTTGGTGTAGTGGTCGCAAGCGCCACTGATGATTATGAGGTCCTGGGCTCGATTCCCAGGTCGGGAAAACTGGTATTAGGTTTTTGCATCAGGAATTTCTCAGTAGCAGCTATGGAGTCTGGATTTGTGCCTGATTGATGGCAATAGGGTCCCCCTTATTACAAGGGTCTTAAATATAACTGGCGAAATGTAGGTGTACCATTAGGTACACCTCTGCCTAACGCTTCGAGGATTACAGGCGTGACGTTATGTTAAAGTAAACAGGGACCCAAGTTGTATTGCTGCGGTCTTTAGCAATACAACTTGGGTCCCTGTTTAAAATATCATATGGACTCAGTACTCCAGCTCCTCAATACTCCATAGATAAGGGAGGATCCTCCGACCAGACGGGTGTTGTGTCTGGTGGGCTACTGCTTGACGGTTACAGTCGGGTTTTTCTATATTATTTGACGGTGTGTCTGCGCGATTGACTGCTGCGCTTAGTGTCGCGGGTTCGATTCCCGCACGGAACAAATATTTGTATGGCCTACAGATAGTTGTTCAGGGTCTGGCTGTTTGTGTATGTGAGTTTAAATGTTTGTAAACGCACCCACGATACAGGAGAAATTCTTATTGTGGGCCAAAGTTTAAAACAAAAATATCTTAACTCGCGGATAACTTTAATATCGCGTTTCAGGGTTTTGATGTTAGTTCTTCATTTGTGTCTTAGATGTCAGTAGCTTTTTTATTATCAACCTAATTATGTCCGCTACATATCGATACTATAATACAGGAATTTAACGGCAGACGTGATTTTGTCGGCTTGTGTTACCCTTAACCTTTTTTTCTTGTTAACCTTAAATTATCTGCCAATAATGCGGTTAGAGTGCACACGCGGGTGCGGCGGTTAGAGTTCACACCCAAAATAAAAATCACCAGCCTCAATTTCCTAGAATTTAGCAAAACATTTACATAAAGGCCTACCAACCGACGCTATGTATTAACATTGATGTTTTTACATAAACACTTTATATAAATAATAACATATAGGTACAGGCTGTTGTATTTTGTAAACGCGCGTGGGTTTGACGTTAACCCAAACTGACAAGTGACTGGGCCGCCATTTTTCATTCAATAGCGACACGTAACTATGTGAGGAAAATGTACAGGGATTATTTTTTCGAAAAATGATTGTTTTTATTTATTCATACAAAATATGGGGGCTGTTTTGAAGGAAGATGTTCTTTGCATGACTATAAAAAGAGACACTAGGATAAAGAGGGAATTCTTGCACAAACATAATTATCATCCGTGCTATTATAAAATATCTTTGGACACTAGTCTTTCACATAGCTTAGTTTTAAGTCTGAAGTAAAACATATTTAAGAACTTGACGCATTTTCCATTAATAAATAATAATTGAAACCCTTCGTTTTAAAATTCAATAATACACCGATCTGTTGCGTTACTATTGTTGTCGAAAAGACGCGCTTTTTGAATTCAGGTTAACCATTTTTTGTTGTTTACTCAAATGAAAGCGTTCGTTGAGAGGGGTTCTAATTACTGCAAGAAGAAAATGACTGTCGAGTTATTGAAAAGGTTTCGCATGTCTCAAAACACAATAAAACCCTTCGCTCCCATTGGTGTTACAGTCACATTAAAAGCATGTTGTCTGATGAGATAAAAGATTTAAACTCAAAGAAGAGAGAGAGAGAGAACAATAGAGATTTTAGGTATCGCCAGTTCGCACGGTTATTACGGCTTACGACGCATTTCCTATTTTTGAATAACATTACTAAACACCAAAGAAAACACGCGTGATTTCACACAAGTATAAAACATCCAAGTACACATAAAATTAACAAGACTCGTTGCCTGGCAACCGTCACCCCCCGTAGTCATAATTAGTGACGTTAGGGGGCGCCCGCGTCAATTGCTCATTAGAACACCCTGTAAGTACGTAAGAACACCCTGTAAGTATATTATCAGGCACACCTCTAAGACGTGCGCAGATTTAATAGGCTTCTAGTCGTTATAGCGTTTGATGGGGTTTATTTTAATTAATTATTATGTAATGTGACTTTATTTTGACTAGTAGATTTTGGTTATGACTTCCTTTGAGTGCTGTGGTGTACCTCAAATCTTTTATTCGGGAATAGAACTCCATGTCCTTTGAAACGCTTTGGCAACTAATCCTGGTAATTTTGCCAAATCAAATTATCACTAAATGTACACGGATAGTTATAGCAGTCGCTCCATGTAACATCCTTGTATTCAGCTGCATCCATTTAGACTGGGAGCCGACTCCAACATAGTTGGGAAAAGGTTAGGCAGATGGTGATGACACGGATAGTTTACCTGGGCACTAGGCAGCCTAGCCCCTGCAGCCAGGTTGCTGCAACCGAATTATTGAGCAACCAGTTTAAATAGTTGACAACCATTTTCTTACAATCAACAGTTTCGAGGACCGAAAGAATATTTCTATTGTCTCTTTTTTCGTGCTACTTACATGCTTGCGGGTAAGGTAGACGTCACTAAATCACACACATTGTTGTCTCTTTAACCAGTATTTTACATGGAGCGACTGCTTATCTGACCTCCACAACCCAGTTAGTACTGAGTAATACGATACCCCTTGGTAAGACTGCTTGTCAGACTTTGGGCCACTGACTACCTAACGACTGTCAAAGATCTACAAATGACACCCGGGACCAACGGCTTAACGTGCTTTCCGAGGCACGGAGGAAACTCGGTATGTAATGGGTGGTCACCCATCCACAGACCAACTTAGGCAAGCACGACTTAACCTGAAGATCGACCTGAGCGGCTGTTATTATTTAGCCACGAGCTCCTCACATTGTTGTCTCTTTATGTGACTGACTATTTGGTCGCACCGTTTGAAGCATCCCCGCTGTTTCCAGTAAGCCACGAGGCACCTCAAAGAGAATAGATGAATAATTTAAAGTCTACGCCAAACAAGCAGCCTGCTGTTAACAAGTAATTTCAAGCTAATTCTAACAAATGCTCAATAAAGCGGAATACAGCGCTTTACAGCGAAACAGCGCTGTTCGTCCGCGCTGACAATTACGAGAAGCACTAATTGTGATTGCTCTGTGCGGTACTGAGCTCTACGGTACTAGGTAAATAGTTGCAGTTTGTTTGTCAAATCGATGTAGTTCATTTGTTTTGTGTTTGTTTATTTAGAGTCAGTTTGATACTCTTCTAAACTGGAAAAGAAGCGATATTATTGATTAGTTTTATACAGGGTGTAAATGGACCCTTTACGAAGCCGACAACCAAGCATTATGTACATCAAAGTAAGTCACCCTACGCAAAAATGATTGCTGGGAAACAATATTTTTTTTTGGGGTGAAAAATCACGTTTTACGGTAAAACCCAATGTAACGCACTCAAAACTTGGTGCTGATGAATGCTTTGAATAGTAAAGTAAAAAAAAAAGTAGTATTTAAAAAAAAAAGTTTTGAAAAAATTGGAACTTTGATCTCCAATATCTCCGTAACTAGAAGGTTCCCAGGTATGGTCCAGAACAAAAAAATTATCGCAATGACGGGGAGAACAAGTGCCTTTCGGCTTCGTTAAGGGTCTTTTTACACCCTTTATACAGCTCTCGTTATGCATCAGCACCAATCTGTTTTAGAAAAGCAGGGTCCGAAGCCAACCGCAACCACAAACCGCACCAATAAAGTCTCTCAATCGCGCGACACGGTTGGTTTCTTCGTGATTCTATGAAAACGCTTCCATAGATGGTGGAATTGCCGCCTGTTGGCATTTCCATAGACTAACATAGAAACAGTCGAGTGGCTTCAATCTGTCGTTGCATTTCGAAGGCTTTGCCGTTGCAGTATGCAGGTGTCATGGTTTTCTGAATCATACCTCAATTTTACGAAATTTGTGGACTTTGTTTGTGCCAAACATTTGTAGTCAACTTTTACCCTATAATGTTAATAAATTACACGCACTGGAAGATTCCTTAACGTTTAACCGAATTTATTTTGTGCCTAAATTCCTTACGCTTAGAAAAAAACTGAATAATGAGAAGTTTATACTACTAATTATTAGTATTCACATAACATTACGCCTGTACTCCCCGAAGGGTTGGGCAGAGGTTTACCTAATAGTACTTCCACCCACATTTCTCCAGTTATGTTTTGTTTTTTGTTAAGTCCTATATAATAGGGGCGAGCCTATTGCCAATAACCGGGCACAAATCCAGTAATAATAATAATTAGTATTAATCAAAATTATGCCTCGATATCAATTATCCCATTTTTGACAAAAAATAAAAAATAATAAGAATCGGCTTCTGAACGTAAAACCCTCAAAGCTCAAGTATCCCAAGCACAAAATATGTTACTAATATCGAGCTAAGAAACCTTTGTAAATTACCCGAAGGCCCCTTTTACAGCAACATAAGGGGTTTGCAACAAAAACCTCTCCCGAAAATAAACCGTCGAGTTCCACAAAGGAAGCCAATTTCAGCCTTATTTCCATTAAGTAAGATGTTGAGCGGAACCCTTTGCGAACAATTACTACCGAGAATTAGGGTACCGTCGTTGCTTTTTTTAGTAAATTGCTTTTATAGAGTTAATGGTTTTTGGGTGTTGATCGTGTTTTGTTTTAATTGATTAAGAATTACAGATCGACCAGTTAAAGTAGGCCCTTCGGCAATCATCGTCTATTTTCGGAAATACGAAGAAGAGATGATAAGATCTAATATGGAGCAGTAACAACCACGGAAAAACTTATCTATTCTGTATTACTATGGTTACAAGTTGCGAAACGTTCGTACCAAGTCGGGAACACGAAGATTATCGAAGCGCCAACATTTTCTGGTAAACTTTTGCTTGATAATGTCGATTAGATGCGATGCTAACTTAATTACTTGAATTTTAAAAGCCTTACTCCTTTTGACATTTAATGGCTGGTTTATTAACAAACAAAAGTAGAACTTGTGTTTCTGAGAGTACCTACAAACTGTAAAACAATCTTAAATCTCTTTTATATTTATTAGAAAACTTCTCAAGTCTTTAAAGTTTATTAAAAAAAATATTTAAAGACGTGTCTCGATTTTTTTTTGTTTTAACTTCATAAAAACTTAAATTAATTCATGTTAATAGCTAATCAACTTTAAGCTGCTGTAAGTAAGATTAGCTTGTGAAGTATTTTATTTTGACAGTATACATTTTTCAATTAATTAGTGACCGTGTTGAAATATTCTCATCAAAATATTGCTACAGATTAATAGATAAACTTTCATTTAGTTTTCAAATTTTCTTGAAAATCCTTCAGATTCTGTTAGACAAGTATTTTATACAAACTAAATTCTTAGTAAATTAATAAGAAATAATCTATTGCGAAATTGAAAACCAGCGAAATTGCATAACGTAGTTGGCTATCACAGTCTGAAGAATTTTGAAGAAAATTCATAATCATAAACTTATACTGTCATTTACGGGATATCTTCCGTGATTGTTCATTATTTTGAGCTCCCGATATTTCGACGCTGTTGCAAGCGCCATAAGCCTGTATAAGTTTAATAGTAAACCGTGACAGCTTAAAACAGTGATTCATAATCATTATTTTATTAACATAATGTCACTCTAATTCCTGTAGGGTTGGGATAAAATGTACTTCATGATACACACCCCCATTTCGCCAGTAATGTTTAAGTCCCATTCATAATTTGCTGAGTGTCGTTCACAATCAAGGAAAACGGTATTGACTATTTGCAAACTAAAGAAATCGGAAATTATCGATTCTAACTTTTCCATTGGGATTAGCTTTTCAACTACCAAAGACAAAGACAATAGAAAACCATATGTTTACGTAAGGAGAAATCGTCACACATCGAAGATTCAAAATCCAAAGCCAAAAAAAAACACACAAGCCAAAAAAAAACTTTTTGCAAAAAAAAAACCGACTTCCTTCCATCATTGGCTTTTTTGCCACCGACTTCCGAAAGTTATTTCAGAATTATTTAGTGTGTTTTTTGAAGTCGATTTTTTTTGTTGCAAAAGTTTTTTTATTTTACCCTTTTTAGTTGTAGCTATACCAACCACACAAATTCATGTCATGAATCAATTAAACATTGTAACTAGAAGTTATTAAGAACCATCATCAACAAAAAAAAATACAACCAAATTGAGAACCTTCTCCTTTTTTTGAAGTCGGTTAAAAATAGGAGTTAACCACCCTTACAATTACTACACCACAGGGGCTTTCCACCGAATAGGGGTGAAGGGGTCCTCGCAGTAAGATATTGTTCTAAGTAAAACTGCATGCCTTCCTATGGGAGTTAGAGGGAAAATGGCGCAAACCCCGTGGAAGGGCAATAAAATTGAACGTGTGAACAACCGTGGGGGTGAAAGTAAGTGGCAGGTGTCACTGTGGGTAGACGTGGTGTGGTTGTTATTGCACCTTCGAGCCTAGTATAAACAGTTGTGCTTGACGTAAACCGTCGTACGGTTATCTTAAAATCTGAAATAGAAAATAGTTTATTATCCATGATTATCAGTGATCGGAGTAGGTAGATTGAACTGGGGTCATTGATCCGAAACGTATATATTACTATGGACATTCCTCCGGAATTGGTGGATTATTGGTGTGATTGTTTTTATTATTCAACAGATAAATAATGAATTAATTTAGTTTTGATACCTTACTTTAAATTTTGAATTGAGTAGTAATAATATCACTACCAACATTAACAATATTTAATTGAATCCGGAAATACCGGAATTACTTTCCGGAAAAATGGCTTATCCATGTTATTCTTTCTGTGTGCATTTATGATACAAGTACCAAAAATCAATCTACCTACTCCGATCACTGATGATTATACACAAGCAATGTTATAAATGGCTTAAAATATTACCTAAAACTATGTAGTTAGAGGAAAGCGCCATGGTAGCCCGTGAAATTAAAATTTTCTTAAGTTTTTTGACTACGACTTTTTCATGAAATAATCATGAAAAAGTCGAAGTCAATGGGATTAAATGAACCTAGAGGGTTGTATAGATGATTTTGATGAATATAATTCTGTAAATACATACGTTTTACGGTCGCGAATAAAATACGTGCATGAAAAGATAATAAAATAAATAAATAATATGATAATGATATTTTTCTTATTTGTTTTTTTGTACTCTATCACTATGCTGTCCTATTTGACCCCAAGGTTGACTAGTAGAGAATGCCTTTTGGCATTAAGTCCGCCTATGTACCACTTTTGTACATGAAGTTTAAATAAATAAATAAATAAAAGTTGCGGTTAGACAGCTTTTGTAGGTATATAAAAAAAGGCAAACCGTGACATTTATTCTTCAGAAAAGGTTATCTGACGACTGAAAAATCAGTCCTTACAAGATTTTCTCATTAGAGACGTAAGTAAAGCTCGCACACACACCGAACAAGTTCCAGTCGAAGTTATATAACTTTGAGGGCAACGATTTGTACTCGGCGAACTTTAAAGCTCATTTCACACCTGCGAACTTCAGGTGACGACGAAAGTCCATTAAGTTACTCACCAGGGCTTCTTGTGACTGCAGTGTCGAGAGGATTTCTAAATAATTGGTGATACGGAATAATACTCGGATCCTGGGTGCGATTATATAGAAGTATATAGATAATAGAGAAGTGCTAAATAATAACAGCCGCTCGGGTCGATCTTAAGGTTAAGCCGTGCTTGCCTAGTTTGGTCTGTGGATTGGTGACCACCCAGGGGTATCGTATTACCCAGTACTAACTGCACACACTTTTTTAACTATCCTATCCGGGCGGTGCGCCTCAAGTGGACCTGGGCAGGACACCTGAATAGACGCGGAGATGGCCGATGGAGCAAGGCTTTGACCGAGTGGTGGCCAAAGAAATCAGGGCCGTCCTAAAGCTCGTTGGGTTGACGATATCGTCAAAGTCGTCGGAAACACCTGGATACGGGACGCACAGAACCGGGAAGTGTGGCAGAAAAAAGGGGAGGCCTATACCCAGCAGGGGGTGATTCCGGGCTGATATGATGATGATCCTATCCGCCGAAAACCTCACCTAAAACATTTGTTAAATCTTTTTGTAAACTAGTTTGTTAGTCCAACACGTCTCCCCCCATAGCTCACTAGCTGCAACAGTAAAACGTTCAGGAACAATGGTTTTCCTTCTCAAAAGCAATAAAATAAATTCTGTTAGACGATCATCTAATTTCAATGAAAGCTTCTGCGCAGTAAATCTGCCGCGTCTGTTTGTTTACCACTGTGTAGTTGGATGCAGAAGGTTAAGGCTGTAGTAGAACAGCGGTGACCAGTGGTGGTGACCAGTGGTGGCGGCCCCGACTTATTCTTATTCTTTATTGCACACAAAACAACAAAAAATATACATACAAATTGCAATTACATAGCTTATGTACAATGGCGAGGTTAACCCAGAATTGGGTTTTCTTACAGCAAACCAAATTTCGATTGCGAAATTTGCATAAGAGCATATACCTATGTGCATTAACAGAACATCTCATTACTTAAATTAATTAATTTTATAAACTAAACTACAGTATAATACACGTAATACATACACACTTACGAGCAGTAAGTAGTGGGTTCGAACCCAGGTAGCCGCTTTACTTTGTGTAATTTATTTAATCCCCAATGCTCTCAAAATGGTGAAGGAAAATGTTGTGAGGAGACCGGCTTGTCCTAGAACCAAAAAAAATCGAAGATATATGACATCTACCAACCTACACTGGGCTCGCATGGTGGATTATAGCCCATTCCCTCTCATAGAGAGGAGGCCTGTGTGCCAGCAGTGAGAACATTATAGGCTGATTATGCTAAGGCTCCTTTAAAACCACTTCTATAACCACTGCTGGTCCCGGCTGTCATTTTGTAGATCTTTGACAGTCGTTACAAATAGTCAGTGGCCTGAAAGTCTGACAGTCAATCTTAGCTAGGGGCGTTGTATTACCCTCGTCGCTCCTTGTAAAATACTGGTATTCTATAGCTGCATTCGGTTAGACTGGAAGTCGACCCAAACGTGCTGGGAAAAGACTAGGCAGCTGATGATAGCCATTACGGGCTCTTCTCTATAGAAAACGACCAATCCGAACCGTGCACCATTTCTCGACATTTTATGTAGGCGTTTGTGAAATAAAATATTTTGATTTTGACCTCAATTTAGTTGGGCAATACCGAGCCACCTTCAACTTTGGAATTCATTGGTAGAAACATGGGTAAAAGGCCTGATGTATATACTAAAAGATAAGTTTGGGGTTGAAACTCTGGGGCCGTGGGGTCCGAGTGCTCACAGCCTGTTTAAGGATGACACTTCCCGTGACCCAAAAAGCCAGCCCGGCTTTTAGTTTGTCCAGAGGCTAAGTGTTGCCATACAACGGGGCAACGCCGCCAGTCTCTTGGACACATTACCAGCTGACAGCGTTGAGGAGGAGTTTTTTGATGCCCTTTTATAGTTTATTTAGTTTAGTTTATTTAATAGTTTTCAATTAATAACGTATATAGTTAGTTTATTTTGTGAGTACTAAATAAAATAATAAATACAAAAAAAAATATTTCAGGGGGTACCGATTCCCTCGTGATGTTTTCTTTCACAGTTTTTGAGAGCAGTGGTGATGCAATTTTTAGATAAAGTAAAGTTTTTGCCTGGGTTCAAAACTGCGACCTACAAATAGCCACGCGATAAACCTTTTGTGTTATATGCTATGTGCCTCAGATACCGATGCTTTGTTTACTTCGTATCCTATGGTTATACCGTTGTTATTTTGAAATATATTTGTGTTGCAGGCGCTTAGGGGCAACCGTGTAGATAGATATCGTACTATCTTACCTGCTATTGTGTCCAATCTTCCCTGTACCGACGCTTTTCTGACCTATTTACACAAAAGGTGTTTCGCTGGTGGTTCAATGAAGCAAACATTTTCGAAAATAAGTGTTGTCCGATTAGAGATAACCACAATTTTGTTGTTTTTAATTTTAAATCTTAAATTACACCATGCATTTTTATACGGTTTCCGTCATGATATAAAATATGACACATTGATATTTAACTTAGATATAAAAAAGAAAATTCAATGTTTAGATAAGGCGTTACACACGCAGATCACAATTATTGCAAAACAGGGGCGGATCGGTAGCGCTAGTCATCATCTGACTAATATTTTCTGAACTATGATGGCATCGGTTTCCAGTCTAACCGGATGCAGCTGAATATACTAGGTATTTTCCATGGACCAACTGCATATTTGACCTCCACAACCCTGTTACCACTGGTTAATACAGATACCCGTAATGAATATATCGGCTTAACGTGCTTTTCGAGACACGGAGGAAACTCGGTATGTAAGGGGTCCATGGACCGACCTTGGCAACCGCTTCTTTACCTTGAAAATCGACCCGTGAGGAATTTATTATTTATTTTAGTCACGAGCGTCGAGCGCTAGTATTAATAATTTTTCACAAGAATTAACAAGTTTATAATTCTTGTTATCCAAAAATACCTGTTATACTGTACGTGTTATCACACGAAAGAAACAATGTACTAACTTACCAAAGGGGAGGCCATTAAACGCGTGTAACGAAACCATAGCGCGATTCAGAAAAATGCACAACGCCATCTATCGAGCACGGTGGTAAACTTAGTGCCCCGAATTTAATTTCAACTTTTTATGGCATCCCGAACCTTTGTGTTTTACCAAAACGTAACTAAATAATATTTTCTCTTTGAACTTAATTATTTTTAAAGATCAGAAAACAGTATTTTCAATATTATGTTCTGATTTAACCCAATTTTTCGGTGGGTTTTAGTGGGATACCGCTATTTGCAAAAATTACCTTATCACCCGTACTAAAATAAGTTTAAAAAAATAACAGAACATCGCGCCTGTAATCGTCGATGTACCTAATAAATAGTATTTGCAGACATGCATTCTGTATTCATGCCAGATTGATGGCAATAGGCTCATATTACATGGGGAAATGTGGGTGTATTATTTAGGTAGACGTCTGTCTTACTCTTCGGGGATTATAGGCGTGATGTTATATTGCATAAAAGAAACATAATATGGTATTTGGAGAAACTAAGTAATGGATGACATTGCCTAAATCCTGGCTCCCATCTCTTGTTTGGCTTAAAATCTGTCGTCAAAGCATTACCTTTGATTAGTGCGTCGTCATACTGTGTTTTGAAACATAATTTTGTTTGCTCTTCACATTTCTGTTTTGTTAGCTCTTTGATTAAAGTAATCACATCGGAATACCTCTGTATTTGTCACACAAAGAGGTAATTACGTTGTATATAAAATTACACATAGATAAACGGATGTTTACAAACACGTGTAGAAATCTTTCTCGAATAAAGGTCTGAGAGTGGCATCGATGACTGAAAATTGATCTGGTAATCGGTTGTCATGAAATGGGCATGTGTTGCGGAGAAATGAGGAAAATGCCGTGTGATCAATATTCAGACTTACAACTGAAGCTATGAATGAGTATTATATTATATAACCACAACACTATAAAGAGCGTGCATTGTGTTATAATTTTAAATACTCGAGGCTTATGTGAAAATTCTCCACAAAACGTTGTAAAAAACCTTTAATTTCAAAGGATTAAAACTGAATTTTGTAAGCGGCCGTAAGCTCGCAAAACGTATTTTAAATCCTGTGTGTTTAGATTGTAACAAAAATGGGTGTTTCACATTATATACAAAGGTACACAGGTACACGATCTTGCTGTTTTTTTTTTGTACTTTCAAATAGGTACAATAACAGTTTTTACATTGCTTCTTTTGATAGTACCCGGTAAACTCTCCTTTATTTTAATTTATCATTATAGGCAGCATTTAGACCAAATGTATTTATCCTTAGTACAAAAAACACCCTTTTCATCAAGAATACTATTCGTTTTAGTATCTGTTTAACGTGGTTTGTGATCAGCATGATAACTGCGTTGCGAAAAGATATTTCGATTCAATTCGGTTGGCCTCCGGAAATCGGCTTAAAATCGTTGGTCGATGGACCTGTGAGGTTAAGCCGCTGTCATTGTGGGTGAGAAATCGTCGTCGCGTATTGTCGGAAACCCAAAAAGTTTGGCAGCTGGTCTACCTCGTGCAGAATACCTTCACCACAACAACTCTGAGCCCGTGGCTCAAAATCGACGGCTTTACCAGCTAAAACCATTTTATAGTTACATTGTGGGTAGCAATTCAGCCGTCAAACTTTTACAGCTTAATTAGCTGTAAAACTCTGACGGCAGCCATTCGACCAAAACACTGAATCAGCCTGATCCTCCTGACATAATCCCATAATCCTCTTAACGACATCTTTAGTCCTTCCCTTGCAGAAAATCGTCAAACCAACACGGAAAAAAGCGACAAATTTTGTCGAAAAATGCCATTTCAAAAATTTGTTTTCTACCTAACCGCAGGCCGCAGGCATACATTAAAACCCTTTCTACTTATACATATTGTCACGCTAGGAATCTACCAGGAGCGTGTCAATCGGATTTTGGTAACACGTCTCAGATTGTGTCAGTTTAGTAAGCAATTGTGAATGTTATGTGTGATTTGCTTATGTTATTGAATGAACGTTGTCATGAGTTATCCAGTTAATGCTGTAGGATAAATAAAATTATTTGGCTCGATTTTGGATTACTGTCTCGTCATTCCAGCTGTCTATTGTTTTTTTAGTCTTCCCCTAATCTTTTAGCAATCCACATTCATACCCAATACTTATCTCACTTCATTTTCCGAATACTGATACTGATACTGTTAGCCTGTGTCATGGGACGAGCTGGACAAAACTAACGACCAGTGTCCACATTGGCTCTTGATCGAAGAATTTGGAAGTCATGGAGAGAGGCCTTTGCCCAGCAGTGGGATGAGACAGGCTAACATTTTCCGAATATCCTACAATAAAAATAAGCTGAACAGATTTTAATTGAATTATATCGGACACCAAAAGAATCTCTCCAACAATGTTAATACAATGGAATTTGAAGTATTGTTCGGTGCGAAACTGAATCGGGTCCCGCGGGAAATCTGCAGTTTAAATTAACTTGCCTTGCTCTGTGTACAGTAATAAACACTTGTATTTCATGAAGGCTTATTATAGGGGAAGTTATGGTTATAACCTTCACTTGGTAGAGGCTAAGAAATACCTATTTACTTCACTCCATTGGAGGAACGAATTCTTGATTTTAAAATAATCAGTCTTGTTTATAATCAGCCTATAATGTACCCACTACTGGGATACAGGCCTACAAGACAGAAGCCCTCTGTGAGATCATCATCTGCCTGCCTTTTACCAACTATATTGGGGTCGGCTTCCAGTCTAACCGGAGCTGAATACCAGTATTTTACATGGAGCGACTGGCTATCTGACCTCCACAACCCAGTTAGTACTGGGTAATACGATACTTGGTAAGACTGGTTGTCAGACTTTTTGGGCCAGTGACTACCTAACGACTGTCAAAGATCTACAAATGACACCCGGGAACAACGGCCTAACGTGCTAGCCGAGGCACGGAGGAAACTCGGTATGTAACGGATGGTCATCCATCCACAGACCAACCTAGGCAAGCACGGCTTAACCTGAAGATCGACCCGAGCGGCTGTTATTGTTAAGCCACGAGCTCCTCAGAAGCCCTCCGTCAGAATGTACGGCATAATCTACCACGCGAGGCTAGTGTGGGTTTGATTGGTGCCACATCATGTGTCCGAATTTGTGGTTTTAGGACATGCTGGTTTCCGCATGATATTTTAACCGACTTTTGTTTAACCGTTTTGGGAGCAAAAATGATGAAATAATTTACACAAGCCACTATTCACCAGTCTTGCTAAAGACCAACCACCCCAAACCAGACCAACCGCTAAAAAGACGTAAAAAATAACTTTTTATATCTGACACCGAAACATATTACTTCTTAAGACCTTAATTACAAGAGCAAAGAAAAAGTAACAGAGTTTTTAGCTTTGAAAATTCCTAGTCATTGGTCGTAATTGGAACTGTGTCAAATACCTAAGAACACGGTCGAAAAGCTGAGAACTTTCTAGCTAATTCCGACAAAATGGCTGCCTACGCGGACGCTTTTATGTCTTTTATACTTTCAGCAGTTTGCATTGTATGAAACTAGGAAGCTACATTTAGAGTTTTAAAAGCACAATACCTTTTATTCTCCTGACGTTTCGGGCAAATTGCAGCGACTGTTGGGGCCTCCGTATACATAGATATGTAAAACGGGGTTACACGTTCGGGTCGGTATGAGTCAGCACAGCCGGGCGGCAAAATGGAAACGTCTAGAGACTTACGTTTGGAAAAAAGCTGTCTGGCTCAGTTGGAATTCTGTCAAGCCAACCCAAAAGATGTTTCAGCAATGGTGGTTGTCGATCGAGGTTGCCGATCGGCACAAGCCGAATACCTATAGAAATCCCTTTGGGTTGGTTTTCTTGTTCAACAAATACTGTTCAGGTCGGCATATTTTATTCGGCAGTATTTGTTGAACAAGAAAGCCAATCCGTCATGGTGTGTAGTACCCTTGACGAAATAGTATACAAGTATTTCAACTGTAAAAGTGGTTAACGGTAGCCTCATTACCTCTGGCCTACTAGCCTATTTCTACCGATAGGAAAAATAGAATGGCGCCCAGGGGATTTACGTCGATTGACACGTGAGACCGACAACTAGACGTAACTACTGCTCTAGCATTTAGCGACGACGATTCGAGTGACGATCTTGAGTCTATGTATGAGGTTCGAGCTTCGAGGATAAGCCTAAGATGAATTTCACTAATGATCAAGGTTCATTAGTGAAATACTAAACACGAAATTGCATTTAGGAGCTGTCACTCTCATCATTGCTATGGAATATTATCATAATCAGCCCTTAAACTTCTTTATTAAGATATGAAAATCGCTTTCAGATTAATCTGCTTTCAGTCATTGTCTCAGGCTGTTCCAATATTCCAGCCTAGCTGTGACTGACAAAAATCACCTAGTGAGCGGAGACGCTAAAACCAAGGCCTCCTCATGCCTCAGTATAATATAAAGGTATATGTGTGCACTAGATTTAGGCCCGCACGTTACCCAAGATAAAACAAGATAAGCACGCTCCCGGTAACCTATATTAATCTCTAGCACGCTTACGGGAATTTATCTCAAAAATCTAGCTCGTGTAACCGCTTCATTGATTTTGCTGGAGTCAGCGTGTTTGCGGGTCATAAGAATGTAGGTTTAGTCCTTCTACAGAACTAGATTCGGCCTTTATTTATTAGAAATCCTTACCCAATGGTCATTAGGCCTTTAGGCTCTATGTCATAAATAGTTTTTTCTTGTAGGTACTGGTGAACTTTAGATGTATTTTTTTATTAGCCTTTACTGTCCCACTCTTGGGCAAAGGCCTCCCCCTATTCCTTCCACTTTTCTCGATGCTGCAGCTCTTCTCGCCAATTAACGAGAAAGCCATAGTAGTAGTGAGTAGGTGTATGTGATTTTTTTTTATCCACGTGTGTCTGCTTCGTATGATTTTACAAGTCAACGGCGTTGAATTCTTACTGGGTTTTCCACTTGAGAATTTTCAGTATTAGCTCGAAGACAATTTGTGCCTGGTTGATGTTCATATTACTTTGAACTAAAACACGATTGGCGAAATGTTGGAGTAGTATAGGTACACCTCTGCATAACCCTTCGAGGCAATCGACGTGAAGGTTTAAACCTAAACTCTTACAAACATGTCTATACAAACTATTAGTTCTAAAACTAGGCTGGTAGCGTGACAAAGATAAACACGCTGTCGGTAACCTTAAAGTTCACAGAGTAGCTTAATCTAAGCTAGTCGTGTAATAGTCGTGATGTTATGTGTGTTCAAAACAATCCTTGATAAAATTCAAACTTAAATTATACAAACACGTTTACATAACATGTAGGTTTAAATGGAACATACATTGACTTTATTGGTGAGGTTCTTCAAAAAGTTCAGGCGCGCATTACTCGCAACCGGTATACCGTGCACGACCAGATGTATGACCGTGGACTAAGAAAAAGAGTATTTTAGGATCAAAGTAGCTGACGTCCTGTAGTTTCTACCTATCCTTATGAATAAGGCGTGAGTATGTAAGTATACTGCGTCACGCTAGCAGCCTACATCTAGACTTATAGCGTGACAGAGATAAGCGCGCTGCCGATAATCTAATAGTTCACAGAGTGCTTTGAGAATATAGGCTGAGTATTGCCAAATAGTACACCCACATTTCACCAGTTATGTTTAAGTTCCATGTAATGAAGGGTGAGTATTATGCTGTCAACCGAGCACAAATCCAGACTGAGAAATTACAAATGTATACTGTCTACATAAACTGTAAGTGCTATATGTAGGCCAGTAGCGTGACAAAGATAAGCACGCTGCCGGTAACCTTATAGTTCAGGAGTGCTCTCTGGCACGCGTCGGCTTTTATCACTTTTATACTGCTTTTTAAGAGAGGAATAACGTTAGTTACACTTAGGCTAGCTATTTTATTTTCTAGCGTACAATCTAGTACTTTTGAGTAAGGACTAAAGTTGTAGTTAGATACACACGTTTGTATAAACTCACGTCTTTTTCATAGTTGGGGTAGGCAGACGTTACAGAACGCCAGTTGCTGGGTTCCTTACACATCCCTCCGTCCAAGTTCACACATCCGGTCCAACTCGTACGTCAGTTGCAACTTTTAATTCCTCAGGATTAAGCTTTTGTTCAAGTCAGTCTCATATATGTATTTTTGAAAAAAACTGCGACTCCCACTTTTCTGAATTTAGCATGCGTCATATTGATTTTGTTCGCATGAAATGTAGCCTATGTCACCCAGAACGTAATAACAAATAGATTGACACCTCATTCATCAACATTGATTCAGTAGTTTGAACGCTACGGAAGACCATACAATTTTTACAAACATACATTTGCGCTAAGAAAACCTAATTCTAGATTAAGCTCGCCATTGTACATAAGCTATTTTATTGCAATTTGTATGTGTATTTTCTATTTTGTGTACATACAATAAAGAATAAGAATAAAAAACATATTTCTACCTGTTTTTGTCTCTGTAAACTTTAGTCATATGTGACCAAGGCCAACCACGAAAATAAATTAAATAACACTCTAAAGATTTTTCGTAAATAACAACTAAGTATATAAGGGTTGGGGTTATTTTGGGTCTTTGAGGTGTATCCCTTTTCCGCCACAATGATTTTAAAGCCCCGACATTTTCCAATGTGTAGTTTTAAGTGGCCTTTACATAATCTTAAATACCAAAGGACTAGGGTCCTATGTCATGTTTGTCGTTAAGCAGTGCTTAAAAGACGGCTGCTTCACTAAGTTTTGTGGGTTTGGTAAATGTTAACATAATTATTAAGTTAAGTAAAAATTTTACTAACCCTAAAAAAATTTCTATTCTATTCTATTCTATTATCTTACGGAACAAATATAAGATGTAAACGGACCCTTCACTAAGCCGTCGACCAAGCATTCTGTACATCAAACTAAATACTCTACGCAAATATTATTGCTGGAAAACGACTTTTTTTTGGGGTATAAAATGTTATGTAACGTTTTACGGTAGGACTCAATGTAACGCACTCGAAACATTGTGCTGATAAACTTTTAATGTTATAACATTGATTCATTGTTTAATGAAAAAAGTTAAAAGTTGTAACTTTGACCCCAATATCTTGGTAACTGGTTCCCAGGTATGGTCTAGAACAAAACAATTATCGCAATGACGTGGAGAACAGTCAGTGCCTTTCCATATCGTTAAAGGTACTTGTACACCCATTATACAGCAAGAATTCGCGTGGAGGTTGGGATTTATCAAACCGGGGACGAAAAGTATCTTAAGTCTTAACCAGGTTATGATCCGTGTGCGAAACATCCACATCCGTTAAGCCCTTAAGGTGACAAAATGTCATTGTAACAGATCGACCGACAGCCATAGCTACTTTCGCATTTATAGTCCTAATAAGGCAAGTAAGAATGTTTACGTATTGTTGGTATTGCATTCATAATACGCACAATTCGCAACTGAAATAAAGTTTTTCTTTGAAAAACTACTTTCCCACAAATCTTTTATGTTTTCCCTAAAACCCAATTTATTTCCACACAAACCCCGAGTTAGCAAAACCAATAAAAACCGCACAGTGTTCAAAAGACACGTCATTCAATAGAATGAGCCGCCACACTTGACTTTGACAAATTGCCGGCAAGTCATTCTTAATTCATACGTTATGGGCCACAAGCTGACGATGTTAGAGCCCTCCTTACGGCTCCGGCGTAACGCCCCACTCACAGCCTCGGACGATGTGACTATAAGTGTCAAAAGACACGCGCTTCATAAGTTTCCTTCGCGCACAAGTCGCGTAGGGGCGACTTTTTCATCATCATCATTATCAGCCTACGGCAGCCCACTGAGGACATAGGCCTCTTCAATTACACACCCCTCAACTCAATTCTCGGTAACTTCTGTTTTGCTGCTACCAGCCACCCTGCAGAAATCGTCGCTGCATCTCGCCTGACAGCGTCCTATCTTACGCTTATCATTTCGCAGTCGCTACTCAAGTATTTCTATCTCAACGGTCCTCGGTTCTGCTGCTAATATGGCCTTCTCATTGCCAATTCAGCTTGCTTATTCTGTGAGTTATGTTGACAACTTTAGTTCTGTTTGAGCTCAAACATGCTTTAAACCACTTCTTTCATTTGTTTTTTCGCAGTCGGTGTTGCAAGACGCGAGTCGCCTGAGCGCCAAACTTGTGGCCAAGTGGTTAGGGCGCTTCTTACTTCGGCTGTTTAATGTTGGATCGCGAGCTCAGATTGCGAAGTGGTGAATTTTGTATGTACTGCTCATTGCAATTGCGTGTTCATTTATGTTGGACTGAGGTTAGCTGAGATGATTCAATTTAGGATTTGAGAAAGATTTTTTCTATGTGTTGATGTTTTTATACCTTTTGTAGTGTACTTTTGTCTTGGTACGGCTCGATATACAGACGACAGTTTCAGAAGACATCATTTTGTGAATGAATACTTGTCAAATATATCTTGCCTGTATGCTAGAAATGTCGCTGACTATGCTGGTACACTAGTCTAGTTTTTTTTCTCTTCGTCAAAGATCACTTCTTTAATGACTTGTATTAAAGGAGCTTTTCTCAAGTAACGATAGATACTTAGTACGTTCGGCGCACCCTGAGAGAATCTTGCAATAAATCTTGCTGACAAGCCGATCTTCTCTCCACGGCGCGACTTGAAGTGCTCTCGAGTAACTACGATACTGTGGACGCGCAAAAGAGGGCAGAAACTACTTTTTCAATGGTTATTGTATAAAACTATGTTCGTTTGTTATGAGCGGTGTGGTGGCAAAGTGACCAGATTTATGATTTTTAGGTTATGACTTTGAACATAAACAGACAAATTAATTACTTTGTGAATTTATTTCATCACTACTGCTCTAAAAATGAACGAAAACATCGTGAGAAAATTGGCATGTCCTAGAATCAAAACATTCACGGTTCCTCTCATTGAGAGTGAGCGTCGTAATCCTTTAAGGTCCACTCACTCTCACAGGGAGGTGCACTGTGTCTCCCGCAGTGGGAAAATAATAAATTGCTAATGTTTATTGTATGATCACATATTTGTTTGGGAATAGTAATGCAAAACATGTTAACATAAACAAGACAGTTGTCCACTAGCAGCAGTACTTTAAAAAATGGGGAAGGGACCATGTTTCAGAATACAAATGCACTAAACCACGTACGAACTCAAGGACAAGTGCAGTTAATCAGACTATACACCACACCACACTTGTATCCACAACAATTTATCAGACCAACACAACTTCTGTTCTATTCCGCTATACACACGGGTTAGTTTAACGCGTCGTTACTTTGTTAGACGTTCAGAACTAGGTCAACGGCAGGGTTAGACTGAACGGGTCGCCGGTCAGACCAATTAGATTGTTTAGATCGCGGGTAACTGTTAGTGCTGTGCAAATTTATGTAGAATTATGAATGAACATTTACATGTTGTGTGTGAGGAGTTGTGGATGCAGTAGGTAATAGTCCTATCATGCCTGTAGGCATGAGAAATTGGGGGGAAGGTACGTTCACGAAGCCGTCAACCAAGCATTCTGTACATCAAACTAAGTAACTTTACACAAACATTTTTGCTGGGAAACGACTTTTTTTTTGGGGTGAAAAATCACGTTTGACGGTAGTACTCAATGTATTGCACTCAGAACATTCTGCTGATCGATGGATTGAATAGTACGGGGGTCGTGGAGGTGATTAAAGTAAAAATCTTCCTTAAAAAAGATGTATTTAAAAAAAAACTTGTGAAAAAGTCGGAACTTTGACCCCTAATATCTCCGTAACTAGAAGGTTCCCAGGTATGGTCTAGACCAAAAAAATGATCACATTGACGGGGAGAATAAGTGCCTTTCGGCTTCGTTAAGGGTCTTTTTACACCCTTTATTAATCTCGCATTTAACTTTATACGTTCTACGGTTTTTATTTGGCGTTGAAGATGCACAGTCTTTAGATTTTGGAGCTTAACTCTTTTTAGGTGTTGTTGGATTGGTTAAAGATGGTATCGTGATGTAGCAAGATCTAGGGTGGTTCAGTCTGATAACAGAGGAATTCAAAGTTAAAGTTTCGGTAGATTACAATTTGCTGAAAGTTATTATCATGTTATCTTCTTAGTTTGTGAATATTATGTACTTACTTAATGAAAAACTAGTTTCAAACGAAATGGGAATACAAAAGACCATTGCAGCTCGTTTAATTATAAAGTTTCATCAATCAATTCCTTCACAAAGCAAGCGTCCACGTGAAAAATTAATTAGCCTGCCATTGTTACTGGCAGACATTAATCAAGTTAGTGCAAACTTTAATAGTTAACTGTTCTTTGTCCGCAGATGTTCGCCGACAGCCACTGAAGCTCCGACCATCCCCCCATTAAAAATGAACTGACATTAAAAGAATAATAATGAACCCTTGATCGAAGACAACATGACTAACGTTAAATTAAAACTAATGTTCTTCCTCCTAAACGCTTTACTAGCTGCAGACATAGTCCACGCGAGGCCCTACTCCGATAAGAGAGATAACGCTACAGACATCGTCATCAAGTTCGGAAATAATAATAACACTTTTAATTTACCTATCGATCCAAACTCTGATACTCTAATCGTGGCCGAGGAGACGGATGAAGAAATAAGAGAGACAGACAGAACATCGAAATCAGAACTAGAAGGTCTCATGAACGCAGAACAAGGCAGAGACGAGGATCTATCTAAGAAAGTCATGAAGGATCAGAACACGAACAGATTGGAGCAGAGAATGATGGAAATACCGAGCGGAGAACCGGGCGGGGTCGAGAAACAATTGAACATATCAAGTAGTCTGCTAGATGACATCATTAATTCGGAAACGAACAGAGAAGATACGATAACAGATATTCTGTTTAGACCAGAATCTGAATTTGCAGACGACATGCCAAAATTTGAATTTTTAATAGCTGCTAAAATAAATGAGAGTGAGTTTTCGAATAGGAGTGCTAGTGAGGCGGAAAGAGATAGGAATAGTAGTGATGTACTGAAGAAGATTGATTATGTGGAGCTGGTGGAGGTGGCCAAGCCATCGAAGGAGAACAGGAGTGCGTTGATGATGAACATCACAGGACACGAAGTGGACAACGATTTGGCGCCCGATACGAGTGAGTATTCAGATATGTTACTTTAGTTTGATAGAACTATACAGGATGGCGAATTCAGTCACCGGCAATATATAAAGTCATATTCATATTAAAAGTTTTCACTGTTAAAGTTGTACTCGATTCGTAAACTTTAAAAAAAAATGATACAACAGTAAAAAAACTATATCGATGAATGTGTGAAAAGTTTTTTTTATGAATCAGATAGGTATGAGTTTCTAAGTGAAGTTATTTAGCGAAACCTGGATCCTAGTTATCTGAATAAATGAACTTATATAAAACACGCTATCGACGGTTAGAGGTTACAAAATCACCATCCTGCATAACCATCGATAAAAGTTTCAAAAGCTCATGTTTTGATAGTTTTGCACTAAAACTGTAAGCAGTGTCCCTATTTAAGTATTCATGTTTAACTAAGTCCCTCAACAACAGAATAAAATATGCTAAGAGTGAAGCGAGAAGTAGCGTTCGTATTAACAGGAATATTAGCAACTACCAGTAATTTAAAATCACCTTTACTGCTATCGTATTAAGACACTTTGTGTTATGCTTGGCTTCAGTTGGCTTATCTCTTAGTCCACCTGACCGCTCTCCAGACACTATAATTATTAATGATCAAGAAGGTTCTGAATGGAGTCATTGAACCGGATCATAGCACCTGGGGCTTACGCTAGTCGGAATAATCTGTTTCTTGTACAGAAGCAGTCACCTCAAGCTACTACGATCTGTCAAATTTCTTTAATAGATTTTCAATTTTATCGCTACAGCATTAGGTTCAAAGGTTGTTTGGGAAAATTTGATAGTTTCGGGTAACTTGGTGTGCTGGTGTCTCTGTACGTGCCCCTTTAGGCGGGTCGAATATGATATAGATGGATTTTATTTGGCAACCACGATTACTATGGATAGATTGGTGTAGGTTACAATTAATATTTTATTAGATGTTACGGATTTCTTTTGGTGGATTCATAGTTTAAGGTTTTCTTTTTTATTAATTATTTATTATTCTCTGATTAATTCAAATCTTCTACTGTTTGTGTCGATGGTACTATTTAAACCAGTTGGGCCAAGTAAACGGCCACGCCACTATCAGTTTCAGTGGCGTCCATGAAGTCTTCAAAAATGTGGTTATATGGACACTTAAGGCGCGAATTACACAGAAACGGCGTAAGGCGTAAGGTGCGGCGCAGGCGTGGAATTTATAAGGAAACGAAAGAACAGCGTGCCTGCGCCGCGCCGCTTGAGTGTAATTCACGACACGTCGCCTACATACATTTTCTATGAAAACGTTTTGAAGCGGCATCATGCCTGCACCGCGCCTTCACCGTACGCCGTAATTGCTTTATGTCTTGGGTAGCAGTCAAATTAATACAAATCTATTACTGTCATTCTTATATTTGTATTTCTTTAGTCAAATCGGTTGTAAAGTCGCAAAAGCTTGCATGCTTGTTGCAAATCTTCATTTATTTTGCACCAACCATTCTTATTCCTGTCTCTTTCACTCACTTCCTGAATATAAGCGAACCGTAACTAAATACACGAATGAGGGTACAAAGTATTCTATAGCCCGCCACGGTACCGTTGTCCCGGGTTCCTTTTTTGACAAATTAGCGGCCTTTTTCAAAATTTATGTAGCAGCAATGTTGCTCAGCGAGAATTTGTATTCAGTCCTGAGGGACCACGGCAGCACTGAGCCGTGTGGTGTGCGCTAAGAGCGGGGGCGACAGTAGGGTGAAATTTAAAAGTAGGGGATTGGATAGGAATTTATTTGTTTTTTTATTCAAATTTGGCTGAGTATCATTACTTTTTCTGGACACGAGTTGGCATAGCTGACCTGGAAGTCTTTGAACAAGTTTTCCGAAGCAAGGAAAACCTGTTCAGGTAGAGATTAGATGACTCTGCCCTGGAGTGTAAATGTGTGTTGCTGTACAAACGATGAGACACTTGATATCGTGTCCCGCCTGTCCTGTTGCTTGCACATCACAGGAGCTGGTGGACGCAACTGAAAGTGCGAAACAAATTTTGGGCTGACTCAATTTAAATTTTCATCGATACGCTAAGCAGAAGATTACTTTGTCTTGCTCAGACAGTCCACCAAAACCGCCTTTCACCAATTTTTTCCGTTAAAGTTAAAGTAGTTTTTACAACATTGATGTCCAAATTAGGTAGTGACCAACGATATCAACAGCTTAGATACTCCCAACATTGTATACATGACTAAAATTGACAAATACGAGTAGATCGAGTGAAGTCAAAAAGTTGACTTGTATTTGTGCCCGGTTGATGGCAATAGGCTCGCCTCCTGTTACAAGGGACTTAAACATAATTGGCGAAATGTGTAGGGTTCACCTCTGCCTAACCGGGATTACAGCTGTGGTGGTATGTTAAATAAGTAAAATAAAAGTGAAAACAATTATTTTTGAGATTTCTCTCCAATTTTTTTTTTAGGCTTATGAGGCTGACTTCTGCTTAACCGGACTATCCTGTGGATGCCTTGAGTGTAATGCCTCCAGCCAGGGGCTCTCAAAATATTACATTCGTTCCCTCCAAATAAACTTGGACCGCGCACATTCCTGTTTTGATTCCGCCATAATGGATGAGAGTTTGTGTTCACAAATTATAATTAAATGAATAGACAGAACAAATGACGTCCATTTGTCCATCGTGTTGTTATTCAGAAGCTGTTTACATTGTTTGTGCCAATTAAAGCTGCTTAATTCTCTTGTATCGGCAGCCATTGTTCAAGTTTGTTCGGCTGAAGTTTTAGTCAAGTTATTGATTCTAGAAAATCATTTAAAGCGTTAATTAAATTTTGTGTTGTTAGAAATCGAACATAATACAACGCTTGTAATCCCCAAAAGGTAAGGCAGAGGTGTACCTAATAGTACACCAGCATTCACCAGTTATGTTTAAGTCCCTTATGATAGGGGCCGATCCTATTGCCATCAACCGGCCACAAATCCAATCTCTGGGCTGTGACAGACAAATTCCAAATTTAAAAGACCCAATAACACTTTTCCCGGCCTGGGAATCGAACCAAGGACCTCATGCTCACCAGTGGCATTTGCGATCACCAGACCAACGAAGCAGTTAGAAATTAAAAAGAAGTATTTATGTGAAATCGATTTAACGTTCAAGAGTCTCTGGCACTAACGGATCACTTTCCGTCTCTCAATCAGATTACGGAAAGTGAGTGGGAAAGAGGAACCGATCACTTACTTGACACAATTACTTGAGCGAGTGTCAATAACGTAATACTTGATTTGATTTCTTCTCCATAGGAATATACGCTTAAACACGGATTTTTTTAACTAACTGACTGACTTCTAGAATTTAAAAGTGCCTTTTATTGGTTTCATCATTATGTTTTTACCCTTTTCATTATTCACTTTATTTATTTCTATATAAATCTAATACATTTTTAAATATTCCTTCAAATAAAAACAATATAAATAACATTAGAAAAAAATGTAGCCACCGGTATCGGGAACAGGGTCCAAGTTACCGGCGCGGCGGTCAGGGCTCCAGAGAGAGGCACCTCCTAACAATACGAGCCGTGTCCAGGAGTACCGCTTTCTGAATCAAGCCCTTAATCCAGCTGCCTAACGAGAGCTTCCTCTGGTGTTGGTCGAAGCTCTTGGCAACTAAGCCACGGGCTGACACGACTTATTATTTTTGTGTTCGGCGAACTATGTATTCTTTTTGTTACCACCAGCGACGTATGAATTTACATTAGGTAAAGATAAAATGCTTTGCGCTGCCATCCCCGGTCTGCACTGGCCTTTAGTCGTCATCTAAGTAGTCACCTTTTTCTAGCCATGTCATCTTTCACAGAATCCAACCGTCTTTTTTTTGTTTTTCTCATAAGTTAGTTTCGAATTAAAACAAATGCTTTCAGTCTCAGACGAAACAACATCGTTTGAATACAAATCTAGCTACATAAATCCAATAAATCCTCATAAAACCTTCCAATAAATAAGAAAGCAAATGAACCGAATAAAAGCAGACAAAGCGAAAAGCGCCAGTAATACAATTTCATTGCGGCTTATTATTGGCTAATTCCTCAGGCGGCTAATTGGTAGTTCGGTCACGTAAAATCGATGCTTGTAACGGGATGGTGCCGAGATTTTCAGCAGCGGCAAGATAGACCGGTCCCATGTTGGGTGCCAATTGGAAGACTGCCCAGGTTTAGAATGTCCGGCTCAAAGAACATTGGAAATTGACTTATTTGAAGCGTGTAGCTCTTTAACGTTGGAGTTTAGAAGTCTGGATAAAGTTCACTGTGATTACGAATAATACGATTTGTTTTTGGGTTAATAACATTCTTCTTTATAGGGTTATTAAAGTGCTGAGTTTCAATTTCAGTAACGACATAAAATTATTAACTAATATCCAGTCAGCAAGGCTTTAATATGATTGATTGTGTCTAATATTGTGGTCCCATGTTAGGGCGCCATTATCACTACTGGCGCCCAAGCGTGGGACCGAAAATTAATTTGAAAAATAACTCTTGATTGATATAACCATGGAAAGAGTACCCTGTTTTGACTTATTAAGTTCAAAATTAATTCTGAAGAAGAGCATATTCCGTATAGACCGAATCCTAATCCATTCTCTTGAGAACATTGTAGAAAGTAGATTATTACATTAGACTTGTATCGCTACCACCGTGTATTTAAACAGAAAGGATATGAAGCAAATAAACTTTGTACAAGAAATATGAATATGATATTCCGATACCCCGCTGCAACGCTGCTTCAACTTGAATAACGAAACATTTTTGCTATTCTCATATTATAACAATTCAAATTCAGTTTTATCGCAGCGAGACCAAAACTGTCATAACGATATGGGAATAGAGATCACATTGCTTTTTGTAAAAATACAAGCTACCGTCATACTGTAGCATTGTAATATTCTGCTCATTATTTTCACGTTTTCTAGTGAATCTTTTGTTATCTTTGACTGCAACAGACTTAGAACTGGTCTGTTCAGTTACCAAGGAACTGGTGGAAGAGATAATTGACAAACTCAAAGCATTTATTTCAATTAGACCATAACAGGCACTTTTGAATGTCAGAAAAACAAAGAAGGCGAAGCTACAGTCCCAGGCACAAGGCATAATAACTTGTGAAAGTACTGTAGTTGACCATTCCAAAGCGTAGATCTCTATGGAGAAGAATGGGCAAGAAACTCCATGGACACTCTTTTCAATCATAATATTTTTACAAGATCTTGGTTCCATCATTCATGTTGAGACACTAAAGAATCAGTCAAAGATATAGACAGTAATAAAGGTTCATCTCTGGAATTGGACACCATTTATCATTTTTCCTGCCCTTATCCCAATTTGATAGGGGTCGGGCCAGCATGATTTCTTCTTCCATATTTCTCTATTGCTCGTCATCTAATCAGACACCTCGTTTCGTGCCATATTATCCTTCACACAGTCCATCCATCGTTTCTTTGGTCTTCCTCTACTCTTATACCCATCCACAATCATCTCCTCACGACATTTTCCTCATTACACCCCACATTACCACCATGCAAATACTGAAGGTCAGTCAAACCGGAACGTATTAATTGCGGACGTGCCTCCGGACACTAGACTTTGCCAGATAGCGCACTGAAGGTGTCTCTTAAAGTCAGAGTAAACTGTCCAGATCCGTTCGGCTGACCATTAAAAGTATTTGTAAGGAGGTGTTTGTGTCCGTAGCTAATTCCACGATCTGTCCGTCCTGGTTTCACCGAACCCTAACTAAGCTTCAGTCGGCAATGAAAATATACGACCTACCCACGTTTCACCAGTAATGTTTTTTTGGCTCTATTACTTTTCTGCGAACTTTATATGTATTCCTAGAAACTTTTTGTTATATACATTACAGTTTTCCTACAGCTCGTCTGAAGGTAGACGACTGTGTACATATTTAAACATACATGTACATGTACATGTTTATGAAAACTGTGTATATGTTTATGAAAACACATGGGTACACACCTGAAGCTATTTTAGTTTTATGAACTTTTGATGGCACTTTTATTTACTTGGCTACTACATAGATTGTTTTTAAATGGTAGAGGGCGCTGCAGTCGACTTGTTTAACTTAGTTGCTCGATGGTCTAGTATAAGGTCCTGGTGGTTCGCTTCCCCGGTCGCGTAGAAAGTTATTGGGTTTTTCCACAAGGAATTTTTGTAGCAGCCACGGAGTCTGGATTTGTGCCCGGTTGATGACTCCGGTTGATGAATAGACTCGCCCTCTATTACATGGCACTTGAACGTAACTGGTGAAATGTGGGTGTACTATTTTGTACACCTCTGCCTAATCTTTCAGAGATTACTGGCGTGATGTTATGTTAGGAGTAAGTGCGTAGTATGAGATAGATTGTTTGTGTAGTTTAAGTGCTAGAGGGCGCTGCAGTTGACTTGTTTATGTTGCTTGTTTAAATACACGATGATATTTACTACCTGAACTAAAACTAGAATATAACTGAGGTAATTTATTCTTGGGAAATTAACTTGTTTTTATTTACTGTTTTGTTTGAATTTTAGGATTTATTAATTAACTAGCTGTCCCGGCATGCGTTGCAATGCACCTTTACCGTACCCTTCTTACCGACTCTACCTATCTATCCTATCTACCTACCCTACCCTACCTATCTATCCTACCTACCTACTCTACCCTACCTACCCTACCCTACCTACCTATCCTACCTACCTACCCTACCTACCTACCCTACCTACCTACCTACCCTACCTACCTACCTACCCTACCTACCTACCTACCCTACCTACCTACCCTACCTAACTAACCTATAATACACTTTTCAACCTTTTTAATTGATAAAAAAAAATACAGACAAAAATTTATTCACCCTTTTTAAATAGTTTACACAAAATACATTTCTGAACGCATGCATAAATGTCAATCACAGTATTTGACAGGATGACAGGAGGAAAACAAATGTTTGACAGGTACGAAACAAAGGACATAATTAAATGGAAAATGATTCATTTTCATAATTATGTATTCGTCAAGTTTTCATTGTTTTTAAAATGTATTCTGCTATTCAGGGCGTAGACAAATCCAACGAAACAAAAACCATGAAAATTGATCCAGCAGATCTCGAGTTATAAGTGTTGTAACAAACCCGTCTTTGTTTTATATATATAGATTGTTGAAAAATTTGATTTCACGAGCGGGTTTAGGAGTTTTTGTTTCAAAAAGAGATGTGAAAAATTAAATACGCATTTTTCGGTATCACTGCCAAGTCGTAGGTCTCAAGTTCGAACCCAAGACACGCACCTCTGATTTTTCGGATTCTTGTGCGTGTTGTATAATTATAACTTGCTTCGGTGAAGGATAACATCGTGAGGAAACTACATGCCTGAGAGATTTCTCGACGGCATGAAAAACCAAGACAGAGGCCCATGGGGGGGGGGGGGCGGGGGGCATACAAACTCTGCTATGAGGTTAGGCACTAACCACGCGAAAAAAGAAAAGAAAAGGTGTATTACTGGTATTCCTGTTTTCAAAAATAATGCTAGCTATTGATCTAACATCTCTTAATTAGTTTTATACCAACGTTGATCTAGGTTATTCATTTCTGAACATAATATTGCTCCAAAATACAACAACCGAAGCAAAACATGTCATCAAATACGCTTTTTAGCTAACAGATGCATTGCGTTGCGAGATCTATCTTTCTGATTTATGCCATGTCGGCTAGAGTTGATGGAGTGGTCTGTGCGGAGCTGAAACTCCAAAACACATGTAGATACTACACATATAATGATGCTGTACGTTATTTGATTCAAACAGATTTCTAGATTCTATAAGTGTGTAAAGGTAATAAAATAGAACCATTTTTTATATGGACGTAAATTTTACACTGTTGATTACCGATATCGATTAGATAATATCATAGTGTGTAAGGGACAGCCCTCCACAAACTGATGGGGTGAAAATTCAGAATATCATACTAAGATGACCAGTACAAGAAATTATTTCAGGAATGCTATGGGAATCCAATAAATTCGATTTGTTGTATTTCCTCATACGCAATGTATCGGCACCGAGGCAAAACGCACGTAGCGAACGGCAAGCGCGATGACGAGTTCGATGTACTCTGTAGCTAGGCAGGAAGTGAACAGCTGATTTCACGCATCGTTCATTAGAGTATTTCAACATCCATTTTTGGATTTAATTCGTATTTTTCACGAAAATGGAGTGCAGCGTACAGGCAATGTAATTTTACATTGAAATAAAGGAAAAGTAACTGAAAAAAAAATACGGAGAAAAATTCCGATGGAGTATGATTCAAAATAAGGAGCTCAATGCACCCTGTCAGTTTGTGGAGGGTAGTCCCTTACACCAGGTAAAGAACCTAATACATAGTATATTAATTTTCCAAAAAATACTTCGATGGATGACTGAGGTTTGTTCTTTCTTGAAGAAGTACCTATCTTGCATGGCTCTGCAACACATTAATCTTTGATGAAAATGGTCTTTAAAGAAATCGTGGCCTCTGTATCGATATAAAATTTTCATCTCAGTGATCAGACAGGTAGGAATCGTAAAATAATTGATTGTTAAAAAATATTGTAATTGTAGAAGTATCTAGAGGATTTACTCACAGAAATTGCCATTATTTAACTGTTATTGTCAGATTTCTTATTGTAATTTTATGTGTATAAAGTTAACGTTCTTATACGTACGATACGTTTGATCACAGTCACTTGTACGTATGCAAAAACCTTAACTTTATATTAATCAACTTTATTTTCCGATGAAGCGTGCTTCAGGTATAAGTCCCGTCACGTAAAAAAAATGCTGAGCGACAGTGGAGTGGATGTGTTTGCGCACGTTATACAGTCGCGTCCTAAAATACTAAGCTATTGTTTTATTATATAAGCATAATCGTTTCATTGTAGAATCGTTATGGTTACTTTACTAGCTACTTAGTACTTTGGAAAAGGCTGGAATAATAAAAATTGTGAGAGTATATTTGAACGGTCAGCGTTCTTTTTACGTGACGGGATCTATAAGCTCAATTTAACCCTAGATGTCAGCGTTACAGTCAGTGTGAGTCCTACGGCTCAGTACTAGATGAGTCAGCACGTGCTAGTACTGTAAGCTGCCCTGTCATGTGAACTGTCGCAGTTTTGTCTGTTTTCTCAGGCTACTCGGATGTCCAGACTCTGTTCCTCGCATGCTTCGGGACGCTGCTGCCGCTGCTCGCCGTGCTCTTCGCTACGCTTCTCATCAGGTGAGAATATAACTCTATTTTTTTACCTAGCTTTTAGTTTTAGTTACGAGATAGAATATAGAGGTAGATGATACTTTATTGTACACCAAAATTGTAACACAGTTCTTGTACAATATTATCAATTAGCTTTTGCTCGCGGCTTTGCTCGCGTTTGAGAATTTGACAATCAATTCGGGTTGTACTCTGCTTGTAATAATGTAATTCAAACATGATTCGAAAGACAAGTGGCGTCATCTATTATCAAAAGAACGTTATTGTTCTTTTACTCGGGAACATTACTTTTTTTCGGGATGAAAGGTACCCTATGTCCGTTTCTGTCCACCTGACAACGTATATGCAAAATTTCAGGATGATCAGTTCAGTGGTTTAGGCATGAAAAGGTAACAAACAAACAAACTTATTTTCGCATTTATAATATTAAGTTAGGATTCTTCGTATAGAGGGACAATTACGGACCTATCGCTAATAAAAATATTTTACAGATAAGTTTTGGATGTACCTATTGAAATGAATATATAGGTAAATAAGGGGATTAGTTACGAGTTAGTGATGGACTGCACAATAATAGCTCGCTTATTACTGTCTGACACAAAACAGTCTTTGAAATCTATTCACTAATTTCAACTCTCTGACAAAGACATCAAATTGCACATCCGCTGCGCTAGAGCTCTCAAATAAACAGTCGACATCTAAAACTGAATCGCTGGTAATATTTCAGACAATACTCCGACTACCCTCCGACTAAATACCTATGTATTGCTTTACAGTGAAATTCAAAACGTTGTATAATCGGGAGCCGCACAATCTCAGCTCATATTTCATGTCCTTAGTGAGCGTTAATTAAAATTAAACGTCTTGCAAGCTGTATTGTTGCGAGTACCGGCTTTGCTCGCGTGTGGGTAGTCGGGACTGTGCTGGCGTTCTCTCTGGGTAATTATTTATCGCTTTGTTTTGAAGACTGGAAACTGTTTATGGAAATCTACAGGTGGATAAATGTTTGTTGGATTTTATATAACAAAACATCACGCCTGTAATAAGGTTAAGGCAGAGATGTAAGAGTACACCCACGTTTCGCCAGTTGTGTTTTTTAAGTCGGCGAGCCCTTTGCCGTCGACCGGGCATAAATTCAGCCTCCTTGGCTGCTACAGAGAAATTCCTAAGACACTTTGCCCGAACATTGAATCGAACCCAGATCCTCATGCTCAGCAGTCGCGCTTGTGACCACTAGACCAAGGAGGCAAGTCCTGGATTCTAAGTCTTTAAATATAAATGTCCAGGAGTTTCTTGCACATTCTTCTCCACATGTAACTAGTTTTACACGAAAAAGTTACCTGATATAGAATCAATTCTATATTTAGGTAAAGTTCGATTGTCATAAGTGTCTTTTAATGGCCTAATTTAAATACATGATTTGAGTTTGACTCCCATTATTTATTGTTTAAGAGATCACATTCAATGCATTGAGTCCTAAAACTCACACTAGGATTCCCTATGTCGTGAGTTCCAGGTTCCTTCGTAGCGTTTACATTTTTATTGCTACAGAAGTAATATATCCGTTACAATACATTTTTAAATCTAGTCTACTCGTAATCTAAAAAAAATTATGGTGAACACTTTTATTAGATTTTGTCAAATATTAGAATTCACTTGGTATAATTATTTTGAATACAGGGTGTGACAAGACCCTTTACGAAGCCGTCAACCAAGCATTCTGTACATCAAACTACTAAGTAACTTTACGCAAAAATTATTACTGGGAAACGACTTTTTTTTGGGATGAAAAATCAGTTTAAGTTTTACCGTAGGACTCAATGTAACCAACTCAAAACATTGTGATGATGGATGGATTGGATAGTACGGGGGCCGTGGAGGTGTTTAAAGTAAAAAAATTACATTAAAAAAAACTTGTGAACAAGTTGGATTTTTGACCCCCAATATCTACGTAACTAAAAGGTTCCCAGGTATGGCCTAGAACAAAAAAATATCACAATGACGGGGAGAAGAAGAAGTGCGTTTTGGCTTCGTTAAGGGTCTTGTTTTTGAAAGTCGCGGTGTTTGCTATATGAATGAAGCTAGCTTATAAAAAAACCAGTATGAAAAAGATTCCCATATGACTTGCCAGCAACCGCAATGAAAATAGTAAAAAGAAGACAAATATGTAAGAACTAGATATCAAAGGAAATATAAGGAGGAAAATATTACACCATATATCCCCCTTTCAATATACGACTTATGACAAATAACGGAGCATTACTTAACAACCTGTCAATACCCATTGGTAAACTCCTATACCTGGCCTTATATTCTTGTACAAACAAAATTCAACCTTACTTGATAAAAATACAGTGCAATATTGGTAAAATATTTAAAAATATAAGCGGATAATATGAGGGTACTTGCATACGGAACGATGGACTTACAAATAGTTATTGGATTTGTCGAGTGTGTACCCAACCTATTTTTTTGTTTCATAGTAATGGCGGCCGTGTGTCGCAGTTTTTATTTAAACCCTTGCATTCGAGCTTTATGAAGTGGGTGAAATATTAAAAATGTTTTGAGGGTACTTTTGTTTTTATTTTGTTTTATACAACTGGTTGCCGTTGCATTAATGTTGCTTGTGTAGATATAACTTGTTTTGTATGCAGTTTAGTTTAGTCAGGTAGGTTTCTGTAGTAATTTTTCAGGAAGACGCTTCGTTGACAGTCTCGGTGGTCTAGTGGTCGCAAGCGCGACTGCTGAGCATAAGGGCCTGGGTTCGATTCCCAGGACGGGAAAAGTTTACTTGGGTACTTCTATTAGACGTTTCTCAGTCGCTGCCGCGGAGCCTGGATTTGTACCCGGTTTATGGCAATAGCTATTACATGGGACTGCAACATAACTGGCGAAATGAGGGCGTACTACTAGATACACGTCTGCCTAACCCTTTTGCGGATTAAAAGCGTGAGGTTATGTTATGTTTATGTTCAGGAAGATGATGAAGCTTTGAAGTTCACCCTGGGTAACTAACTAACAAGTATCACACAATCTGAGGCACCAATATTTTTCTACTCTTTGGGATAGATTTTAAACAAGCTTCTTTATATGGGACTGCTGATTATTTTTTTCAGATTATTCAATGTTGGATCCATGGAGAAAATTCTTTAGCTTAGCGGTCTGTACTACCACACACACACCCTTAATTATAACCACACATTTCCGATACACGCTTATAGCGTCAAGACTCGCAAATAAAGTATTTGTATAATTTTTTGATTCGCCAGAAGATAAAAAGTTATCGTTCCTAATCAAGCTACCATTATCATCTGTCTGCCTTTTCCCAACTATGTTGGGGTCGGCTTCCAGTCTTACCGGATGCAGTTAAATACTAGTTTTTGAAAGGGACGACTGCCTAAATGACCTCCATAACCGAGTTAGTACTGGGTAATACGATACCCCTTAGTAAAACTGGTTGTCAGACTTTCGGGCCACCGACTACGTATGGCGACTGTCAAAGATCAACAAATGACAGCCGGGACCAACGGCTTAACGTGGTTTCCGAGGCACGGAGAAAACTTGGTATGCTATGGGTGGCCACCCATCCACGGATCAACCTAGGCAAGCACGGCTTAACCTAAAAATCAACCCGAGCGGCTGTTATTATTTAGATACGAGCTCCTCTAATCAGGCTACCATGAATATAAGTAGGCAGAAGTAAGTATAAGAAAGTTTCAACACCCAGTAGCATATATAACACCGACATACAATCTATCTCGTAGCAAGGCTTACAGTAATTCGATAAGGCCGGGTTGACCCGCCCCTAATAGTGTTCCGTACAGTCCATTCAGACTCTATTGTGTTAAATATATGGCGTGAGGTCCAAGTATGGGGTCTGAGAGGGTCAGGGGTCCAAAGTTAAGGAAGTATTAATAGATTTTCTTCATTCTTGGAGTGCTATCCGTGTTTCGTTGGGAGTTCAGAAATTAGGCGTTGGAAATATCATTATGAGTTTTGGGTCGTTTTTTGGTGTTGTTTTATATTATGAGCGAAGTACGCGCGTCCTTGGTTCTACTTCTAACTCCTTAAGTCTCAGTCGGCAATTGTCGTATTTGTATGAATTTGATCGACATTACATGTATCTCATAATTCATAAATGGTTACTTGAATTTAGTTTCTACAGCTTAAAAGAATTTATTGATAAAAAATTCTGATTTTGTAAAAATTTTGAATGTTGTGGCCGAAACTTGGCTTAAAATTTTGCATGCTATGTTTTATCCTAGCTAAACATGTTTGTGCCATAATTTGTATTTAACACCACTGTATACCATGTTTTACGCAAATAAAATATTCTATTCTATTCTATTCTATTCTATTCTATTCTATTCTCTGAATAACTAGAGTTTGTAATATCAGATGCAAGCGACTGACAATCCCATAACAATAACGGCTAAACATTTATTCCCAATTATCTACAAAGTATGTGTGTGCCTAGAGGCAATTGGGATGGGGGCTAAAAAGTATGTGTCTTTGTGTGGCTGACATATTGTGTTCAAGTTAAAAGAATAATGGACGAAAAGATGAGTAGTTTTTAGAGGATTGCCTATTGATGTCGCGTTTATTGTTGTTAATGTTGCTCTTCATCTTAAACTACAGAGAAGAGTAGTATGAGACAGTTTTGCTGGGCATTCATTGAAGATGGCGCCCACATGGGACAACGTTTCGAGAAGTAAATAAATATTTTTTTCCTATCTGAAAATAGCTGAATATTTTTGTGATTTTTTTTGTGGGTGAACACCAAACCAAACGAGATTGTAATTTTAATAAGAAACCTATAATTTCGAAACGTTGATTTCTACACTCTGTATTCATTATCAAAACCGTCAGAACCTGTTCTGATTGTTTTAAATAATACATTTTCACAAAACTCTCAACAATGAGTGTTAGGAAACCCAGTTCGTGTAAAAGGTTGAATTTATAAACATCTGATTCGTGTCCCACGCTGGGCGCCATTATCTCGGGTCAACAAACGTATGTTTCTTCAGTAACGAGCTGACAAGGACCGTTGGCTCCTTAATAGAATTATTAAGGTAAGAACCTTTCTTTAAAGGGTTCAGTATTTATTGGGGTATAAACAGCTCTTTACAATAGTTCGATGGAGAAATTGGAATGTAGTGTGGTTAGGTAAATGATAAAGTTTTATTTATCTTAATATCTTAAGGAATTCTATTCTAAAGTCTTTTTCGGCATAATCAATGCCGTTTAGATTAGATTTGGAGTTTTGTTCGTAGTTCGTACGAAAACGGTCCTGTCCAGCCTCTTTCTGTAGGTGATCTCTTAGACAACTAAGCTTAAATGGAACCGGGCTGGCCACATTTGTCGCAGGCTGGAGGAATTTATCTAAATAAATTCAAAGATTTGGCGGCAAACATTATAGTAGAAATAAGTAAGAGGAAAGGGAGATTTTTGCCCTGCAGTGGGGCACAATTAACTGATAATAAAATAATACAAAAGAGAAATAATACATAAGAGGTAGGTCCATCCGTAAAAAAAAAAAAAAAAAAAAAAAAAAAAAAAGAGGTAGGTCCTGGGTTCGATTCCCAGATCGGGAAAAGTGTTATTGAGTTTTTCATCCAGGAATTACTCAGTAGCAGCCACCGAGTCTGGAGTTAGGCTTGAATATAACTGGCGAAATGTGAGTGTACTATTAGGAACACCTCTACCTTACCCTTCGGGGACTACAGGCGTGATGTTACGTTATATAAAAGGTAGGAAAAAGACGTGAGACACAAATAAGTAAATTATATTTAGTGAACCATTTTGGCTGGAACTGTGTGGCTCTAGAAAAAAGGCCTAATGAAATGGCGTTGCTTAATATGCCTTAGATCACAGTCGAGCTACTTAAAGCCTAATTTAATAGCAAAACGTCCAGAGCAATTTGTTCCCATTTCTTTCCCCCCTAAATTGGTCTCAACTAAAACTGTCCAGCGCCCCCGAAGTAAAATTAAGTCGTTTTAAAATATATTCAGTGGCGCAGCAGCTGGAGCCGCGCCAAATTGTTTATTGAATTCTATCTACTCTGCTTAACGTGTACCTTTATGTAATGCTGGAGAAACTGGACCGGGCTTAGGCAGTGCTGGCAAGTTTTATACTTTCTGGTTAAGAATAGGGTGCATTTTGAAGGGCAGCTACTGAATAATCTGCCTAGCCTTTTTATAGGATGCAGCTGAATACCACTATTCTACATGGAGCGACTGCCTATCTGACCTCCACAACCCAGTTAGAACTGGGTAATACGATACCCCTTGGTAAGACTGGTTGTTAGACTTTTTGGGTCACTGACTACCTAACGACTGTCAAAGATCTACAAATGACAGCCGGGCAGCTACTGAATAGCAGCATAAAAAAAAATTCAAATCAATTGCCATTTATGGTCAGTGCTTTGGGCCATTATTTGTAGCAGTCATTGAGAAGGATATTTTTCGCACGTGGTCACAAAATTTACACTAAAATTAGGTTAAAACGTTATTTTATTTAAAAATGTGAGTAAAACGGGTCTCCCTTGTTTGACCGAAAGGAATTTGACAAATTTTTATTTCCCAAAAATTTTTTCGAATAATTTCATTTGCCAAATTATTACTTAGCAAAAAATCTATTCACAAAAAATTGTAACGCAAACCTAATGTTTGGGAAGTGAACGTTTAAACTATAACTTGTTTACCAACAAGTACTTTTAACATTTTTTATTTAGTCAAATATTTCAGTTGGAATAACAGTTTTTACGCAAAATCAAATAAGACAAATTCTAAACAGGTTATAATAATATGAATATTAACTATTATTTTTTTTTAGTTAGTAGCGTTTTTTTCCATATTTTTGTTTTCTATTTATAATGTAGTCGTTCCTGGAGGTCACAGTTTTAACCTAACCTAACCATTTTTTAAAAAATAAGTAATTATCCTAATCTAAATAGTTCAGTTCCGGGTAACCTACTAAAAACAATCTCTTTTTTCTATTAATGCAAGTCGTTTCTGGCACTCGCCGGCCGCTACCGCGGCACCGCTCGCTGCGCTCGCTCGGCTCGTGCGTAGGAGGTCACAGTTTTAACCTAACCTAACCTACCCTATTTTTGCCTTAATATTTTTTGTCTTAACAAATCATTTCACCAAAGGTTTATTGTCTGAAGATTGTTTGCTGTAATAAATCATTTGAGTAAAGACCAAATGCTATAATGACATTATACTTGGTAATATTTTGCCAAGTAAAAATTTGACCAAATAAAAATATGCGTACTAAAATCATTCGAAATATTGCAATGGTATAAAAAAAAGTTGCTAAAATTTGTTTGGGTAATGAAATTTGGTCAAAATCTTTTCGGCAAAACGGCAGGCTCCCGAGTAAAACGCTGTGTGTGGGTGGATTAAAAAAATCAAGAGGTTATAAGAAAAGTATGAGCTTGAGGTCCTGGGTTCGATTCCCAGGTCGGGCAAAGTGTTACTGAGTTTTTCCATTAGGAATTTCTTAGTAGCAGCCACGGGGTCTGGATTCGTGCCCGGTTGAAGGCTGTAGGCCATCTAAGTCTACATGGAAAACGAGGCCTTTGCCCAGTAGTGGGATAGACCGGTCTTATAAACTTCCAAACTCCGGGCTTCCACAGAGAAAAAGAGAGAAATTTCTAATGGAAAAACCCAATAACACTTTTTTCCCGACCCGGGAATCGAACCCAGGACCCCACGTTCAGCAGTCGTGCTTCTGACCACGAGACCAACGAGGCAGGTAGATCTATAATCACGCACTCATTGGATGGTTAAATTTTGCGTTATGATATTCCTTGCATTGTGTTTGTCTACATTTCCATAAACATCATCTGCCTAGCCTGTTCCCAACTATGTTGGGATCGATTTCCCGTCAAGCCGAATACCAGTTTTTACATGGAGCTACTGCCAATCTGACCTCTGCAGCCAAGTTAGTACTGGGTAATACGATACCGTTTGGTTAGACTGGTTTCCGATTTTCGGGCCATTGACTACCTGTAACGACTGTCAAAGATCTACAAATGACAGCCGAGACAAAAGGCTTAACGCGCTTTCCGAGGCACGGCGGGAGGAAACTGGGACCAACCTAGGCAAGTACAGCTTAACCTGAACTTCGACCCGAGCGGCTGTTATTATTTAGCCACGAGCTCCTCCTACATTTCCATAACCACGACTTGTTGAAACAAGCACAATATCGGATTATTCACTTCCGCAAAGCTCACTTTCACCCCCACTTACCAGTACTTAACCTCGTTAAAGTTCAAAGCAACAACCAGTAAACGAACATCCAACTACCCTATTTTACCTTTAATAATAATCTTGGCGCCAACCTGCCTGGCCTCAGCTTCTATCGACAGGATGTTGTTGATGCTATTATGCTCTTGTTAATTCACTCTAGAACGTTCCACACAAAGGAGGCTGGGGAGCAGGATGTTATAGTGACATCGTCTCGTTATTGTACGCCGTTTACGTTTTTGTCAGGCAATAAACATGCTGTTAGGTCTGTCAGACGTATCTGTGGGTACGTTCCAGAAGGTTAGAGGTAGATTGTTATGTTTGTATGAATGTGTTGGTAGTTTCCTCCGTGCATCAGAAAGCACGTTAAGCCGTTGGTCCCGGCTGCTGATTTATAGATCTTTGACACTCGTTACAGGTAGGTTCTCAGTGGCTCGAATGTCTGACAACCTGTCTTACTAAGGGGTATCGTATTACTCAGTACTAACTGGGTTGTGGAGGTCAGAGAGGCAGTCGCTCCATGTAAAATACTGGTATTCAGTTGCATCCGGTTAAATTGGAAGCCGACCCCAACATAGTTGGGAAAAGGCTAGGCAGGTGTTGATGATGAAGATGTTGGTAGATAATGTGTAGCAGCGTTGTTCTTGCAGCGCTGGAATGAAATATGACGCCAGGAGGACGCTGTTGGTAATAACTTGTGAAATTGACTGAGGAAATTGTATTGAAAAAACAAGGTGGTGGAGTTAGTTCCGAATACAAACTTCAGGCTGTAATTTATTGCAGTAAAGCCAACAATAGGAGTAAGTTGGTGTAAAATTGGGGAGGCGTCCAGTCTCTCAGTGAATAGGTCATTTTTAGGCAAGCGTCCATGATTGTAGAGCGCATTGCTTCTCATTTGGAGGGTTATAAAAACGTTCGCAAACAGACTCATCTCCTTTTTAAAAGAATTGAGTGACAGGGCTTACCTGTCACTCCAATATTTTTGATGCTGAATGCTCTAGTTTCAATGACCCAAGGTCGAACACAATTTGAACGTTCATATTCGATGCAGCCGGCCGACGTGCGTTGTTACACGAGAGCGCGAGAGTAGCGGTGGCCCAGTGGTAACGGCCCCGAATTACGAACAGTAAGTCGTGGAAGCCAGGCAGGCGCATTACTTTGTGTAATTTATTTCAACACCCCTGCTCTCAAAACGGTGAAGGAAAACATCGTGAGGAAATGGGCATGCCCGAGAATCAAAAATTCGAAGACATGTGACATCAACCAACCCGCACTGGGCCCGCGTGGTGGATTATAGCCCATTCCCTCTCATAGAGAGGAGGCCTGTGTCCCAGCAGTGGGAACATTATAGGCTGATTATAATTATGATGTGCGTTGTCACATTATCTTTCGACACTAAGTAGGAGACTCATTTTGATAACATAGTAATTCTTATTCCTCTTCCCCAGGTGTTTATGTCGACGTTACTGCCCCACCTTCTGCAAGAAGCCAACAGGATCAACTACTTCTGATAGCAGCGAGAAGCAGGACGCTAATCACCAACAGGTAAGACATAGGCCCAATACGTATAAAATGTAGCTTTTAGGGTTCTGAACGTCAGTCGGCAAAAACGGAACCCTTATCGGATCACTTTGTTGTCCGTCTGACCGTTGGTCAAGACCCTTTTTTTCAGGAACACGTAAAGGTATCAAGCTGAAATGATCAAATATCAAATACTCAAGTCTGCTACACCTTAGAGCAGTGAAAAAATCAATCTTGTAAGTCAACGCGGTCAAAAGATTTGGCTGTTTATGTCGCAAATTTTGCGATTTCACAAGGAAATCAATCCTATAGTCTCTTCCCAGTGACTTAGAATTAAAAAAAAATGGCAAGAAGCAATGTCTTACAGCATATTTAAAGGAAAAAAATCTGAAAACCGTAAATATGTGGTGAACCCTCGGTGCGCGACTCCAACTCGCAGTTGGTCGGATTTTTATTTACTCAAATCCTTTCATTTATCGGTGTATCGTTTAATCAGTTTATAGGGACCAACAATATGTTTTATAAAGTCTATTTAGTTTCGGAAGACTTTGTTACAAATCTAGCTACAGAAGACTGCATGTCAGTGGGAATAAAACCAGCATTAGGAAGCTTTTATCCTATTGAAACGGCTGCAGACGGTGTCCCCCATATATTTACTTCCAAAACGTAGTGGCAACCATATCAAAAACTCCCCTCTGACTCCAATTTTCATCCATTTCAAATGCTAACCAGAAAATTCGCTAGCTAAAAATCAATTGCACCCGTTTGACCGAGATGGCCTGCCGCGGACTGGCCCAATATTTGTGGAACCCGACCGCCATCCGCTCGACATTTTAAACAAAGATTACTTTCTATATTTTCTGCCAATAATGTAATTGGATTTAGGTTCATTGGGTTTGTCTCGATACAATATTAATTTTGGAATTGGTTGGTGAAGTTTTCTCTTTGTATTTTTGCTTAAAAATGGGTTTTTTAGACTAGATTTGTTTTGAACGTGTATACTTTTAAGCAACCAGTTATTTAGAAACGATGTAATGTTATGTTATATAGGCTCGAATTTTAGGTTAAGCCGTGCTTACATAGGTTGGTCCGTGGATGGGTGACTACCAATTACATGGGTACCGAGTTTCCTCCGTTCCTCGGAAAGCACGTTAAGCGGCTGGTATCGGCTGTCATTTGTAGATCTTTAAGAGTCGTTACAGGTAGTCAGTGGCCCGAAAGTCTGACAACCAGTCTTACCAAGGGGTATCGTATTACCCAGTATTATCTGAGTTGTGCAGGCAAGGATAGGCAGTCGCTCCATCTAAGATACCGGTATTCAGCTGAATCCGGTAAGACTGGAAGCTGACCCCAACATAGTTGGGAAAAGGCAGGCAGATGATGATGTTATTTGATTAATCTTGTTTACCCTAGGTATAGCGTGGTTGGTTGGTATATCAAATAGCAGCTCAGTTGTTGTAAAACATCACTGAAATTCAGCGTTACACTGTCTCCCACGAAATGACTGTATTTTGACATTGGCTAATCAAATGCTAGTAATTAACAATTGCATTTGGTTTGTCCAATTTATACGGCTTTCAGATACGAAGGTACAAACCACCTTTAGCCAGATCTGGCTACCTTGAAACTAAAACCAGCAAGTTCGAATAACTACCAGTAAAGCTCTGGAACGCGCTTCCCCTTGGCATTAAAAAAGCTGAAAGCAAAATGGCTTTCAAAAGAACAGTTTGGAAGTACTATTTGAAATCACACTAAATTGCTCACAAGCTAGTCATTAATAGTCATGGTAATTATAAAGTTTCTCGTATTTTGGACTATTTGTATGTTTTATAATATATATTAGTTTATTTCATTTTATCTGCATTATATGTGTATTTTGGACGATTTGTATGTTTTATAATATCAATTAGTTTATTTCATTTTATCTGCATTATATGTGTATTAGTATGTACCTATTTATGATAACAAAATGTTATTTTTCTTGTTTATTTTTTTTGTACTCTATCACAATGCTGTCTTATTTGACCCAAAGGTTGACTGGTAGAGAATGCCTTGTGGCATTAAGTCCGCCTATGTACCACTCTTGTACATGAAGTTTAAATAAATAAATAAACAAGGTAATAGCTAGAATGAAAACGTCTCATACTAAAGTACACTCAAAACTGTGTACATAGATAAAATAAATCTTTTCTCAAACATTTCCCTTTGATCTGATATCTCCAGAAAGTAAGAAACTGTCGGTATATCGTCTCTAATATTGATTCTTCCAAGGTTCCGGGATCCGAGACATCCCTGGAGATCGGTTTCCTGCTAGATATGAGTTTATCCGGGAAATGAATGTTTTATCGATACTCAGTAATAGAAATGTCAGAGATTCTATATGTAGATGTCAGAGAGGTAATGTTGATTTCTGAACACGGTGCTCTCTTCATTTGCTATGGTTTTTTTTAATGCATTCTACTGTACCCTGATGTAAAAACAAAATAACCTAACATTTCGCTTGTAATCCCCGTAGGGCTAGGCAGAGTTGTACCTAATAGTAAACCCACGTTTAGCCAGTTATGTTAAAGTCCCATGTAATAGGTTGCGAGTGTATTGCTATCAACCGGGCACAAATCCAGATTCCGTGGCTGCTACTGAGATATTCCTGATGGAAAAACCCAATAACGCTTTGCCCGACCCGGAAATCGAACCTAGGACCTTTTGTTTAGCGGTCGCGCTTGTGACCACTAAACCAACGAGACGGAGAAACAAGTACACAAACAAATACGATCTAAAACAACAAACAAAGAGAAACTAAAAAATGCTTTTAGCAGGCTTCTTTAAAATTCATGCGGAATGCTAAAAACGAAACGAGTTTCGTAAATAGTGACCTATTAAGGTACTGACGGAAAAAATGCTTAATTGGAACGTCGCGTCGTGGAAAGCAATATTATAAAGAGGTAGGAACAATGGCTTATTCATAAGAGGTTATTTTTCAAAGTACTGGGGTCTAAAATGGGCACATTAGCAGAATCGTAATAGAATAACAATATGAATCACGTTAAATTTTTTTAAATGGTAACAGACGCAGGTGACCATTTTACGAGTTATAATTCATTTTGTTATTCTATTATGATTTTGCAAAAGCGGTAATTTTAGGCCTGTTTCAATTACAAAAAAAAACACAAATAGAAAACGATTGCTGAGTGCCAAAGCATTTGTTTTCATCAACGTGGACGAAATCAGGGGCCGACACCAGTCGTAGATAAATGGAACTGTCGTTTATAACCTCTTGCATATATAAACAGCACCTCACACTCATGTTTTCCGTCAAGAATTTAACCAACAGCTCCCAAAACCATTTCGCCATTGCAGTCCTAATTTGCAATGCAACATTCTGCTCTAAAATGTACCGCAGACGTTCCCGGCCCGTTTTCCAAGTATACCTGTCCGTTTTCCTAGAATTACCAGCTGAACGGGTTACGGGAACTAGACACAGGCTAGACGTGAGTTATAATCTGAAGTCACACTGTCTAGACCGAGCCTATCAAACCACAGAGTCGCACCCTGCACGGTGATTGGATTAAATACTGTTGCGAGTAGTGGTCGAGCTAGAGGTACTAATTTCTGGAATAGTTTTAAACCAGATTCATTTTTCAGAATTATATTTAACTAGCTTTTGCCCGTGGCTTCGCTCGCGTTAATTTAGAATTTAACAATCAATCTGCTTGTAATACAATCATGATTCGAAAGACACATGGCGCCATCTATGAGGATAAGAACGTTATTGTTGTTTTCCTCGGGAACAGTACTTTTTTCGGCATGAAAGATATACCCTATGTCTGTTTCTGTATACCTGAGAACGTATATGCAAAATTTCAGGATGGTCGGTTCAATGGTTTAGGCGTGAAAAGGTAACAAACAAACAAACAAACTTACTTTCGCATTTATAATATTAGTAAGGATGCCTCGTTGGTGAAGTTATCTAGTGGTGCAAGTGCTTCTGTTGTGCATGAGCCTGCGTTTGATTTCCTGGATTTAATGGGTTTTCCATTGGAATTTCTTAGTGGTTGCGATGGCACATGTAATAAGGCGAACCCTATTACATGAGCTTTAAACGTAACTGGCGAAATGTGCCTATACTATAGAAATATTTCTAAGTAACAGCATTCATTCTGAATCTGGGTTTTTGGTGTCAATATGCGATATCTTGAAATTAATAGTATGTTTTAAACCAGCAAAGGAATTAGAGCTAATTTCGCTAATGTTTCTAACAATACGGATAAATTTGTACTAGTAGCCAGTGCACGAATTAAACATACTTCTAGCTCTACCCTCCCACTGCCCGTTTCCAGCATAATTGTATTTACACCGAGATTTACAGCGAGATGTAACAATGACAGCCTAGATAGCTGCCAGTTATTCACCAATTACTATCTAACCTAGACAGCCCCTGGACCTAATCTAATCTGGACAAACTAAAATGATTTCTAGGTTATGTAAAGGCAAGTTAATATTTTGGCTAGACTTTAACTAAACGAATTATCTTCCAGGGTATGATTAAATTATATCAGGTTTGGTAGGAGATTAGTTGGGTTAACGCCTGCAGAATTTAGGATAGCAATGTGTTGTTTGATAGAGAATTGAGAAGTTGATTTGATTTTTATTTTATTTTAATCATTCATATTACATTTTACAGAGGAGCTCGTGGCTTAACTCTTCAATTCCCAGTGTCACTTGTAGGTTGCAGAAGTTTAAAGATTGTTTTTCTACCACAAGACAATAAAAAAAAAATAGTAATTAATTTCTACCTAAAGAATAATAAAAATTACATAGGACATATTTTTATTATTCTTTGGCTACCTAATTAAAATGAAATTGGCTTATGGTAGAAAAAAATCATGAAACTTCTGCAAACTACAAGTGACACTGGGAATTGAAGAGTTAATAATAACAGCCGCTCTTAAGATTAAGCTGTGCTTGCCTAGGTTGTTCTGTGGATGGGTGACCACCCATTACATACCGAGTTTCCTCCGTGACTCGGAAAGCATGATAAGCCGTTGGGCCCGGCTGTCATTTGTAGATCTTTGACAGTCGTTACAGGTCAGTCAGTAGCCCAAAAAGTCTGGTAACCGGTCTAACCAAGGGGTGTCGTATTACCTAGTACTAGTCTTACATAGTTGGTCTAACATAGCCTAATATATTTGGGAAAAAACTATGTAGTTGATGATGATATTGAAATTTCTTAGCACTAAGAATAGTGGCCACTTTTTACAGCATGACCACTTTATTTTCTTAAAGAAGACATCGACAATAATTTACAGAAGTATCGCGCTTAAATGAGTCGACAAAGGTTTAAATTTCCAGCACTTGCTTGCTCATACATGTGATAAATTTATATGGAAGACTTACATATCTGTACAAAACTAATCTTGCTGATTGTACAACTGTATTTCAAAACATGTTTCTCATCTGATCAAATGCTGCATACAATTCTCTTAGAAAAAGTTTTGAACTAAATACCTTTGCAGCATTTGGCCGAAGTTAAGAGCCAATTAAAATAGTTATAAAAGAACTTACATAACATAACATCACGCCTGTAATCCCCAAAGCGTTAAGCAGAGGTGTAATAGTAGACCCACATTTCGCCAGTTATGTTTAAGTCCCATATGAGTATGAGCTCCTGGGTTCGTGTACCGGGTCGGACAAAGTGTTATTGGATTTTTCCATCAGGAATTTCTCAGTAGCAGCCACGGAGTCTGGATTTGTGCCGGGTTGATGACAATAGGCTCGTCGTCCCTATTTTATGACAAATAACCTAACTACTTGCTAGATGTATAAACAAAGCTACCACTAGTCACCAAGCTCTAGTTAACTACTTAGTTAAAGTTAACCCACATGTGATCAATGAACCGCAACGGTTTGCTCACGTAAATGCTGCAGGCGCTTGCAGTCAGTTCATTTGTTTATGTTAGTTGAGTGCGAGTTATATACTGTGCATTTAAGTTTCTAGAAAGTGATTGGTTTTCAGTAATAGGTAGAAATACGGAATAAACTAACTTAGATCTTTTAAATACAATATGTGACTATAATATGTTACATTAGTGTTGCATGTGTAAGTTTTTTTGTTTTCTAGATTCTTTCACTGTGTTCAAAGCTAAGGTTTAATTAAATAATAGAGTTAGATTTTGATCTTACAAAGAGGTCCCGTCACGTAAAAAGAACGCTGACCGCTCAAATAAACTTTCTCAATGTTTTTTTATTCCAGCCTTTTTCAGAGCACTAAGTAGCTAGTAAAATACCTATTACATTCTACAATGAAACAGTTATACGTATATTATAAAACAATAGCTTAGTCCTTTAGGACGCGGCTGTATAACGTGCGCAAACACATCCGCTCCACTGTCGCTCAGCGTTCTTTTTACGTGACGGGGCTTGTACCTAGATAGAGAACCCCATCGGTCGCTCTGCTCTTTGCAAATAACCTAATTGTCGGCAAATCACGTCTCGTACCTCAAACAGCCACTACATCCTCTAGCCACTGTCCAGTAAGCCCCTCTGGAGCATTACCCCTGAACATTACACAGTATTTTCACGGCGTAAACCACCGTGACGTCAGCAGAGGTCAGGCGGAGGATTTACCTCTCCGTAGGGAGGGATCACACGTTCCGATGATTTAAGAGCTACCCTCCGTGTGTTTACTGGTCATTCTTTTTGGAGAATAATGCTTGGTAATGTGGTTAATGTTCAGTTGCAAATGGTTGGTGGGGATGTAAGTGATAAGTGTTTGGTAATTTAACGTTTGACATCACGATTATTATACCTGTTAGTCAGGAGCTCGTGGCCTAATGAGCAGCCGCTTGGGTCGATCTTTAGATTAAGCCGTTCTTGCCTAGGTTGGTCCGTGGATGGCTGACCTCCCATTACATACAGAGTTTCCTCCGTGCCTCGGGACGCACGTTAAGCCGTTGGTGCCGGCTTTCATTTGTAGATCTTTGACAGTCGTTACAGGTAGTCAGTGGCCTGAAAGTCTGGCAACCAGTCTTACCAAGGGGTATCGTAATTAGTCTCGGCTCTAGTTTGCGACGGTTTAAAAAGTTTAAAAATATAAAACTTATTTCCGAACGCAACCTTATCGTGCTGCCATCTGCCTCTGTAAACCCAGGGGGTCAGACAGGCAGTCGCTCCATGCAAAATACTGGTATTCAGCTGCATCAGGTTGGACTGGAAGCCGACTCCAACATAGTTGGGAAAAGGCTAGGCAGATGATGATCAATTTTGAAAGATCGTAACATAACACAAATCACGCATCTACTCCCTGAAGGGTTTGGCAGAGGTGTACCTATAGAATACCCTAATTCGCTAGTTATGGTCTAGCCCCATATAATAGGGCTTAGTGCCATCTACCGGGCACAAGTCGAGGCTGCTGTTACTGAGCAAGCAGAAGAATTCGTGGAACATAGATCAACTTTATTTATACCATAACTGCAAACAGAGGAAACCATTGTTTTTATCTTCACGTATTTATTATAATATATTTATTGTATTGTCTCTCCCTCTTCCTGTAATTCATCCAAAGGTTGTCTTGAAAAGATCGCTTTTAGCGATAAGACAGCTCATTGTGTCACCCTATGTGAAATGTTTTCTTTTATGAATGTTACTTGTATGGTGTACATTACAAAGAATATTCTATTCTATTATCTTATTTATTTAACACATAATATTTTGCACTTAGAAAGTCTCTATAAGTATGATATGCTACGCGGACGAAGAGCCAAAATAGTTTTAATGTGGAAAAGCATATTCTGCTGAGTTACATTTAAATGCGTTTAAAAAAAAGAATTCAATGAATTATTATTTATTTATTTGCACGGCACTCGGGCCTGAATTTGATGAGACAACTGATTAAACTTAAGAACATATAATGTACCATACTCTAACAAATAAATTAATTTGAATTTGAAGTCTTGCACCATACAACATAATTATGTACAAAGTACACGAACACCAATATTTTAACACGTAACAACAAAAGTGTATTTCTCCTACTGTTCTGATTAAAATTTCATGTTGTTACGAACATAGTATTCTGGAACTCACATTTTTATGAAAAAGATCCTATCTCTAAGTTACAATCGTTATTTCTCGCGAAAATTGCTTTTAAATTTAGGAAAGTGTATACATATTGGTGCTCGTGACTGTACACCATTAAACTAATTAAAATAGTTCGTCAAGTCCTCGGTTCATTGTATCATAATGATCACAAAGTTATGTAGCAGCCATAAATAACATAATCAAGCGCAACATTATCAACCGTTACAACAATTACGCACGACGAACCAAAATCTCTTGCTCCCAAAATATTGCTACAGTTTCATGAATCAAACAAAAAGAAATCATTGCACGGACGTGTACAGTCGCGAGCACTAATATGTGACCATGGAGTTTCTTGCCGGTTTTTCTCTATAGAAAACGATCAACCCGAACCGTGCGCCTATGTTTTGACGTTTCATAAGAGGCCCACCCAAGTATATTATACGGGGTGTAAACAGACCCTTCACGAAGCCGTCAACCAAGCATTCTGTACATCAAACTAAGTAACTTTACGCAAAAATTATTGCTGGGAAACAACTTTTTTTTTTGGGGTGAAAAATCACGTTTTACGGTAAAACTCAACGTAACGCACTAAAAACATTGTGCTGATGGATGGATTGAATGGTACAGGGGTCGTGAAGGTGTTTAAAGTAAAAATCTTACATTAAAAACATGTATTTAAAAAAAAAGTTGGAACTTTGACCCCCAATATCTCTGTAACTAGAAGGTTCCCAGGTATGGTCTAGAACAAAAAAATGATCGCATTGATGGGGAGAATAAGTGTCCTTCGGCTTCGTTAAGGGTCTATTTACACCCTTTATAAGTATACATCTATCTTACAAATGAATAAAACTGAAATGTCTGTTTGTAATATCAGAATCGCAGCTTTTTACGGAATGCAACATAAGGTACTTATAACAAAAAAACTTTTTTGTATTTTTTTTTCTGTCTGTCTGTTTGTTCCGGCTAATCTCCGAAGCCGCTGGACCGATTTTGACGGGAATTTTACTGGCAGATAGCTGATATTATCAGGAGTAACTTAGGATTGAAATTGTTAACAAAATACGATTCAAATAAGGGGAAGTAATATTTTAATACTAATTCCCCGCAGGCAACAGCAGGCTAGTGTGATATAAAATATTAGTTTTTTTTTCAATTAATTTTTTGTAACAATTGCAACTCTCTCATCGTCGATTTAATAATAGTCATCATTATCAGCCTAATCTTTTCCCAACTACGTTGGGGTCGGCTTCCAGACTAACCGGATGCACCTGAATATCAGTATTTTACATGGAAATAATATCAGTATTTTTCTTATTGGAACGCGACAACCCAGTCACTGAATAAAACGATAGTATGGCTATTTCATAATAGTACAGGTCCGAATTGTTATGTCCCTAACAATATACAATACACTAGGAAAAAAATACCGACATTTAAAAGTAGCTGAATACGTGGTAACCGATTGTGAGACGGTGTCCCTTCCACCCTGTATAAAAGTTGCTTAGTGTATACTTGTTACTGCTCATGACTGTATCGCCATGCAACGGCCCCGAAATCGGTCGCCGGCGCATAGGTCAAACTACACGCTTCTCCCTTTAACACGTTAGTTAGAGAGGGACGGGGATAGCGCTCTCTAGAACCCAAAAATGCAGTTTGGACAAGCTCGCAATCGAAGTAATGAGATATTTCGTGGCGATGCCTTTTTATTGCAATTCTTTGGTGGAACTAATGCGAGAAGAAAGCAAGGCTTTTTGGATTTAGAATGAAATGAATATACATAATATTTGATACAAATTTTTGCCCACGCTAATTGCCACGCTTCGCTGGCGTTAATTTAGAATTTGACAATCAATTTGGGTTGTACTCTGCTTGTAATAATATAATTCAATCATGATTTGAAAGACACGTGGCGCTATCTATTATCATAAGAACGTTATTGTGGTTTTCTTCGGGAACAGTACTTTTTTTCGGGATGAAAGGTACCCCATGTCCGTATCTCTACACTTGACAACGTATATGCAACATTTCTGGATGATCGGTTTGGGGGTTAAGCGTGAAAAGGTAACAAACAAACAAACTTACTTTCGCATTTATAATATTAGTTAGGATTTCTTTGCTTGATTTTTCTACAACAATATGACTGGTATCATTATTCTATTGCAGAAATTACAGTCGGATATTAAACGCTTGTACAGTAACTACACTGAATATGTGCATTTGTAGATATAATTTTGAGCTGTTAACCTATCATTGATCGTTTTATCTTTATCGGTACTAGCTATACCTTATCATCATAACTGGCCCCTAAGATACAGGCGCAGCCTAGTATGGGGACCTCTGTTTACTAATTACTATGTTAAAATTTAACTTGTTACGATTATATCATAGCTCTAAGTTAGATTAAGAAAATGTTTGTAACAATGGCTTAATAAATTTATTCTTATTCTTATCAGTCTCCGCCCTGGTCCCAATTCATTTGGGGTCGGCGCAGCATGTCTTTTTCTTCCGTACTTCTCTATTTCTCGTCAACTGAGCAGTCACCTCCTTTCTAGCTATACCTGAATGTCCCACAGGTACTGTGGTAAAAGTTATGCCAGTTAGCAAGTCTAGTAGCGGTACTGTATAACTGGGGAGCGCTCGAAGCTATTCCAATTCACTTTTAATACTCTTACAATTACGACTTGAGGTCCAAGAGTAACGTTTCCTAGGTATTTTCAAAACCACTTCCACATTGGCCCTGGGTCAAAGAATTTGGAAGTCAAGGGGAGAGGCCTTTGTCCAGCAGTGGGATGATACAGGCTAACAGTAACAGTAATTTCCAAATAATGTATACTTTTCTATCATTGTTATCGCTCATATGAAGAGCACGTGGCTAAATAATAACAGCAGCACGGGTCGATCTTCAAGGTAAAGCCGTGCTTGCCGAGGTTGGTCCGTGGATGGGTGACTATCACTACATACCGAATTTCCTCCGCGTCTCGGAATGCACATGCAATGTTAAGCCGTTGGTCCCGGTTGTAGATCTTCGATAGTCGTTACAGGTAGTCAGTGGCCCGAAAGTCTGACATCCAGTCTTACCAAGGGGGATATTACCCAGTTACTGGGCAATGGAGGTCTGATAGGCAGTCGCTTCATGTAAAATACTGGTATTCCGTAGGTGCTTCCGGTCAGAGTGGGCTAGGCCGATGATGATGATGTTATCGCTGCTATAATGTCACTTTATGAAGGCGCTCTGGAAATCAACTTCCACACACTTATTGGACTTCAATTAATCCATAAACCAATTAAGTTGTTACTCAAACCTAATCTCATTTCTCTCGACAATATTCCTCAACTCGGGCCTCGCTCACAAGGTGTCGCTTTATCATACAACTAAACACAAAGCCAGTCGCTTACTGTGGACAATAGTATTAATTAAGCGATTGTTTGGCAACCAGTCGCGCGATCGCTTAACGAGTACTGCACGGTACAGGGACGGATCGGGGAGGCGGTTGGTATGCAAAGAATTGGGGCCCAAAGTCCAAATAGGTACTAGTGACAGTAATCCGAAAAATATTCTAGCAGCAGAAAAACTTGAAGAAAAACTTTATATAACTATCATGGTTTAGCGAAACCGATAAGACATTGTGCATACCCTGTTACCGCGCGTACCCGATTTTTGTAGGTCTGCAGCTCGAAAGAATGATAATTTATGTTCTGTAGATAGATAGATATTCTTTATTTTAAACCAATTACTGTAACAATATTTAATCAAATCTGAACATAATAACTACGCTATTATATTTGGCAATAGCTTTGTGTTATAATAAACTGTTATTATTTCAGCGATTAACCAATCAAAATAGCGTAAAATTGGCATTTGACAATAGATTTTTATAATTTTTAGTAAAATGCTACAATTATTTTGATTTATTTAAAGAAAATACCGGCAAGAAATCTGAAAAGTTGAAGTTTTAAATTAAAACTTGAGTTAAACGACACACCCCTTCTACCGACCCGATCCGGCCCTGTGAACGTTCGTGATTTAATTAATTAGTGCTTGACAGTTATCGATTCGGCGCGATGTCGACTTACTTGAAATTCATCGGTTACCGCGCTCATTTGTTATTTTCACTGCATTTAACTTGAGCAAGGGTTTAATTTGGTTAATATCGTTGTAGAACATTACAAATAACTTTTGAAACGATTTCTTGAGAATTGCGTATGGACTTCAGATAGAGTACGCGGTGCATACTCGTATACCTCCCTAATTTATGCCAAGGCAGTTGCCCAATAAATAATATTTCTAAACATTTGAAAACAACCTAAAAACAAAATGAGTTTAAAATACAAAAGATTGAATATTCCGTCACTATCATAACAATTTTTCTGTTCATTTAGTTGCTCCTCTTTGGTTTGGCTTCTTGACGAAACTAACAAATCAGTGAGCTAAATACAGTTATATTATTTTGACAGTATGAAAAAAAAATCTTAGACATAAATAAAAGGGCCCCCCATTTATTTTACAATCTTCAAACATTAAACATTACACCTCGTTTTTCAATTACAAAAGGCAATTCAAAAGTTATAAAACTCAATTCAGTAACATACATAAGTAATAAAACCTTTAAAACTTCATTGCAACGTATCTTCGGACGCAGCCAAATTCTACCCATACATACATACATATCTACTCCTCTAGTACTTACGAATAATGATCGCCTGCGCAACCACACATACACTCACACACACTCACTCACTCACACACATACATAAACACACAAATACATTATACAGTGGAATAGTATACATTCGCTAAAATGAGGTGCGATATTTGTTGTATTTGTTTTTGTTTTTATATCCATGTGAATGTTGCTTGAAAATATATTTTATAACCTTCGACTGTATAAAAATGTATAATTAGCTAATAAAAAAATCAAAACTTGTAGAATTTACTTCGAAGAATATTTAGTAATAACAAGAGCAACACTAGAACGGTTCACGAATTGTTGTAGGCGCTACGCAAAGTCTACGAAATAGTTTGTGCTACGCCGTAGCTATTCGTAGCACTCGCCTATGACTTGCTACGAGAATCTTTCACTCGCAATAGGTTTGAAACTACAAAGCAAATTGGTAACTACCAGATGTACAGTTGTTTCTCAATAATTGTCTTTAGTAAAAGCATTACCTTAATAATGTCATGTTTATTTTTCTTGTAAAATCCATATTTCTAAATCTAAATACTGTCTTACGCAATTCACACCCATTTTATCAATCCTATATTCAAAACAAACTATACAAAAACCAAAACGACTCACAATCTTCTTACACACAGCCTATACAACACGAAATTATTGCCAAAATTTCCCTTCGCCCTTCTCACGCATGTGTGAGTGCATGCGCAAGCGCAGACACACACACACACGTCCCATACCTGCACCTACTTCCCATGTGTGTGTTAGCCGGTTTACCAAAGTACATTTTTAGGGTACCCATACAACTATAAATAGTTTAATGAGGCCCCAAAGAATTTTTGGGGTTATTCTTTATTTGCCACAAAGTGTAGCATCTGTCGCGGTTTTTGTAACAACTTTAGTTTTGGAACTCGATGGTTTCGCTTAGTTGATATTTATTTTTGCCAACGATAGTAGCAGGTCTGCTGGGAGAAATTTCTAATGAAATAAACAGTACCTTTGGGTTCTTTTTAAAGTATTTTGTGTACATAAATAATGCCCCGTTGGTCGAGAGGTTGCAAGCGCGTCTGCTGAGCATGACGACCTGGGTTCGATTCCCGGGTCGAGCAATGAGCGAGATTTCTCAGTAGCAGCCACGGAGTCTGGATTTGTGCCCAGTTTGATGGCAATAGGCTCGCTCTCTATTACATGGGACTTAACTCATGACTGGCGAAATGTGGGTGTACTATTAGGTACACCTCTGCGAGTCTGCCTAACCCTTCGGGGATTACAGGCGTGATATTATGATGTTTATAAATAAATAAATAGTACCTACCACCTGAAGTCTCCTACATAAATTCTTAATACAATTTAATTTTGCATTGTAACGAATAGTTATTATACCATCATTAATATAGACTAAACGAGACGACCTTTTCTGAAAACTACGTGGACAAACAAACATACAACGTTATATACTTAAGTATAGAGCATCTGTTGCGTTTTTGTTCAGTATTTTGTCGATTGCCTTATGAAGTCGGCTGGTATAAGGCTTTGTCCTTGTATGGTAGGTAATTTAAGTCTATGTATTGGTATATTGTCGTGTTGAAAGTCGAAGGAAGTCGTAAAAGGATAAATGACAGACGAATGGCAATGGATGTATGGTGAATGGATGTAAGATGAAGGGCATAGAACTTAAGAGCGGTTTAAAACTATTGTTAGTTTTCAATGTTGTTATGAAATTCGAAAGTACATAACATAACATAAAGCCTGTAATCCCCGAAGGCAGAGGTGTTCTTAATAGTACACCCACATTTCGCTAGTTATGTTTAAGTCCCATGTTATTGGGGCGAGTCTATTGGCATCAACCGATCACAAATCCAGACTCCGAGGTTGCTACTGGGAAATTCTTGATGGAAAAACCCAACAGTAACTAGGCCGACTCGGAAAACGAACCCAGGACCTCATGCTCAGCAGTCGACCACTAGACCAAATAATAATCTAGAAAAAGATTAAATTTATAAAGAGAATCTAGATTCTAAACGATATCTGTGACGTAGTCTGCGTGTATTTTGTTCTTTCATATTGTAATAAAGATATCTGGGATAAAAAATAGCCTATGACTTTTTCCGTGTCCCTGGCTATCTATGAGTGAAAAGGTAGCAGTTAGTTAGAGTTACTTTCACATTTATAATATTTTTCTTGTTAAATTGATGAAATGTGCCTTTTAAATGCTATGTGACGCTTTTATAAGGATATAAAGATACGAAGGTGTTAGTGATTTTAGTCACGACAAAAAACCCAAAAGAATCCGGCAATCAATATCAAAAGTTTAGAAATTTGGAAGAGACCTTCACTCAGCATTGGGTGGCCAAAGGTTGACGAAGAAGAATTAATATAGTAGCTGTAGGCAAATGATAGGGAACAACTTAAAAACTCTGTGTTTTTTTATCCTTAAAACAAAGTATACTTTTTTATTAGCTAAGTTTGTGTGATTAAAGTTTTATAACTTTATCGAAACGTGAGTTGTTTTACGTCGCAGTGACATCTCCGGACAAGAGAAGTTTTAAACTGATTATTACACAAGTGTCTGGAAAAAATATTTTAACAAATACCTACTTTTTTGAGATGAAATGTTGGTCGGGGTTAACCGATATGTGTTTGAATGTTAGCTAGTTAACCTACAACATTTTCGGAAAATTCTGATAATGCATATTTTTACTCCCAATTTACTACTTCGTTTCTGAGCAATTCAAACAAGAACTAGCGACCTGCCCCTGTTTTGCATGGCGCCACCTATCGGTAAAAACTATCTTTCAAGCTGGAACCAGTCATACACAGTCACAAAAACGTCATTGAAATCGGTTGGATGGTTTCGGAGATTTGCGTGTACGAACACAGTGACGCATGATTTTTATATATTAGTGTGGTAAACACAATGGTTAGCCTCTAAGCAATGAGTTAGCAGTATTGATAACCCAGACCCACGAGCAGCAGTAGTCTGCTAGTTACTGTATTTATTCGTGGTCGATATTATCATTCGAGTAACAATGTACACAACAATAAACAAATTCGTAACTATGCTAATTTCAAATCGGTGACAAACATGTGTAAATCAGATTATTCACACAGGCCTGTAACATTCATACACCGTGACTTTTTAGTCTTCTTACAAAGGTGGTCCACTCAATGTGCCCGACATAAAATAGCTCTACGCGCGATTTTTTTTTACCTACCATAATAGGTACAATAAAATTAAATAAAACATTAGAAAAAAATATGAAATATCCTGTTGAACGGGAGTCAAACGGGAGAACATACCTAACCAGCTCTCGAGTCCAGTAGATCATCGCTCACAACAGGGTGTTTTAACTACGTCATGCGTCATAATACTGAATAATATTTTTATTTTTAAATTATTAAAATCTCAAAAAAACCTATTTCGAACGAATAGTCAAAATGAAAGTCAAATAATTTTCAATTAGGCTACTAAAAGGTTCTTTTGAATGTCAAAATCTATAATGAAATAGAATTAATCCCAGTTGCTAATACACGGATAGTTTCGTATAGAGAATAATGGACAGTAATTAACTAAAATAAGGTTAGTCACCTCCACGTAATGACTACCTTTATTAGAATTTTCACCATTAGTAAGCTAAATCGTTTCCCGTACCATCCCCGAATTAATTTTAATTGCCCGCCACGCTCCTGGCAACTATCAGCAGTTCTGTAACTTTGGCCGGGCAGTGTTGCCAATTAGTGGGGGCTTGTATGTGGCAACGTGAGACGGTTCGGGAACTGCGGGGGCTATGGGGGACTGGGTGAATGATCGAGTTAGGGGTTGTTAGGGTGAGACCCCGAAAAAGTTATTTTTAGACGGGTTTTAGTATTTTTTGTAAAGTATTAGGTTGCTAGTTGGTCTAGTGGTTGAAAACGTGACTGCTGTGCATGAAGTCCTGGATTCGATTCTCAGGTCGGGCAAAGTGTTATTGGGTAATTCTATTAGGAATTTCTCTATAGCGGCCACGGAGTCGGGATTTGTGACCAGTTGATGTCAATAGGCTCGCCTTCTATTACATGGGACTTTAACATAACTGACGAAATGTGAGTTTATTATTAGGTCCACCTCTGCCTAACCATTCGGGGATTACAGGCGTTATGTTATGTTAGGTATTGTACATCATAATATTTTATCGACGTACCTTTTTACTAGAACTAGATAATTTCTGCCTGCGACTCCGTCCACGTCGGAGGAACATACCGTTTGGGACTTGGTGATAGTGTAGCTATCCATTTCCAAAATAATTTTTGAAATCAGTTGATTAGTTTGGAGATTACTACCTCCATCAAACTTACAAACATTAACTGTAGACAATTCGCCCTGCCAACTGTATTGTCTGAGAATTTCCTAATACAGAAAAGAAAAAGTTACTTGAATATCTCGCTAGCCCATATAAAGTGTTTTCGCATTTTTAGATAGTCGAATACATAAGTTAATGCATTATTGCTAAGTCTACTAAATAACGGCAGACATAACAATAGATCTTGACTTGTCTGCATCATTCTAAATGTAACATTACATTGCCCAATTTCCCCAAAACTTTTCCTTAACAAACCATCAAGCAAGCCTATCCGTTCGAGAGCAAGCAGGAGCTATAATAAACACGATTTACGATCAGCCAGCGCATTCCTCACACGTCCGGGCTATAACAAAAACCGTCCTCATTGTTCACCAAGAACTATACAATTGGCAAACCCGAATAAATTGCACCCAACATTGAACTAACACCCAGGAAAAAAACCCAGGATTCTTGTCTCTGATCCCTAAGAGTCATTTTCACTTAACCATGGGTTTTTTAAGATGTTGGTATGAAACCGCAGCAGCATCTTTGTTACTGGGTGTTTTGGAGCTAACGGTAATTCAGGTTTGTACCTATGTGATGTGTGGTTTGAACTTTGTTATATATTTCCTTTAAGATTAATGCTCAGAGGAATGATCGAGAGGCTTTTTGGGTGATTAGATTGATTATGTTAAAGGAAGATTAATTATGTCTCTGAGCGTGCAAAGTCTTTGTGTGTAGTGTCATTTTGGTTAGGTATTATTTTTACGTTTTGACTTGCATTTCGAGTATCGAGACCTTTTGTTATGGTTTGGAACAATAGTTTAAAAATGTAGTCATGTGATGTTAGTATCGGCTGTACCCACGTTTATATGCCATAGTATGTAGTAAATACTTGAGGAAATGAAAGTATTACGGTTTGCTAATCAGCGAAATAGTGTTCATCCAGGAAATATCGTAATATTCTGAGGCTGTCATAATTAAATAAGTACATGCGTAGATAGCATGATATGGCAAGAAAGGAGGTGTCTGATGAGATGACGAATAATAGAAAAGTATGGAAGAACAAGACCCCCGACCCCAATAAAATTGGGATAAGGGCAGAAGAATGATGATGTAAGTTCACAGTGACTATTAAAAACACATGGTTATAACACTTTTAAAACCATAAAAAAATATTAAAAAAACTGACGCCATCGCACCATGTTTCTCACTCAAATTCCGAACACGTCCTCATACAGCTGTCTGAGAAAAACTGTGAAAACTTTCTTTGAAAATTTGTCGGAAAAGGTTCCAGCCAACTTCCCGGTCAGCTAACGGTACATAGCTAAAAAGAAAATGTGTTAATATCCCTCTCGCCGTCATTGTTCGAAAAGTGTCGCGATGTAAATTCAAACAAGCATGTCAGCCATTTTGTTTGCGACGTTTTTCCTTGTATAGTTTACAAAAATGTGGTGTCTTTACTGCCTTGCTCGTAAATTACAATAGCTTTGTGGTCGTCGTCGTAGAAGTGTCATGAATCATTTTTCGGTTGAGCAATTTTTTCGTAGTATTTTTTTAGGAATGAGGGTAACAGGAAAAAAAAATGTTGTTTTAAGAAAAAGTACTTTCTTGGCTCTTGATGACGGATCAGTCCCTCTTGGCGAAAGTAATCGAAACTTTTACATGGTGATGGAGCTGCTTTTTTAGGATTCTGTACTCTAAGTAGCGGATCACCAACTGTAGGTATGAATATTGTAGCCAGTTTGTCTTTACTTTACTAATTAGTAACTTCATTGCGTAGGTATCTTTTATTGATAAAATATTTATCTGTGTTAATTCAGCAGTAAAGCCTCCTTTGGAGAAACTCATCCAATCTGCCACTTGCAACTGAACCAAAAAAAAAGGTTTAAAAAAAAAAACCAAATGATTATAAATAATATTGTCACTTCGCTACCTAAAACTGTATGGAAAACTCTATCTACACTTCAAGTAAAATGTATAGAAAAAAAAAACGATATTACAAGATTTTGTCCAGACGCCAAAAGATTCTTGTCCAGTTAAAGCTTCGGTTGACCATCGTAACAGGAAGTGGGTGGTACTTCAAAAGCTAGCAGCCCCTCAACCTGTCATTACCCTTTATAATAAATGTTTGTAAACCATTTAGTAGCTACGGTATAATATGCCATGCTAACCTGTAGTTAAAGCGCCGGCAGTTCCGCCAAGTTCCTTTGGAAATAGACCGTGACGCCGCCGTGGTGAAATGTTTATGGATAAGTGTTTGAATGAAGAGTGGGCCCCGTGGTAGTGGTTCCGACTTACGAGTTCAAGGTTGTGGATTTTAACCCCAGAACGACATATTTAATATCACGCCTGTAATCCCCGAAGGGTTTGGCAGAGGTGTACCTAATGTTACACCCACATTTCGCCAGTTATGTTTTAAGTCCCATGTAATAAGGGGTAACCTATTGCCATTAACCGGGCACAGATCCAGACTCCGTGGCTGCTACTGAGAAATTCCCGATGGAAGAACCCAATCTTGCGACCACTCGACCAAGGAGGCAGAAGGACACTTTTGTAATTTATTTCATCAGAGACTACTGTTTTCAAAATAACTGAGAGTGACGGGAGTTACTCTAGTACAAATTTCAGCCTGAACTGGATAAAATGGCTTTAAATTTTGAACTAGACATACGAGAATGTGATACATCCACCATCTCGCACTGGGTCCACGTCCATGGTGGATTACTGCCCACCCTTTCTCTCTCAGAGAGGATACCTTTATCCCAGAAGTGGGACCGTTAAAGGCTGATTATGCTAACGCCTATTTTGTAACTTATTGGACCAGAATATAAACCACTTTATTATTACTGTATAATTGCAAAATTTTCCTGAGCATAATGTTAATTTTTCTTTTCTTTACAAACAAAATTACACCGCACTGGCTAAACTTTCCTTGGCCCAGTTTGAACAAAGCATATTTTTACGACATACTGTCAGTATGTACCTACCTACTATACATCCTTCAAAGTACATAAAGGAGTGATGCGTAATATTTGAAAGGTTAACCCAAACACAGACTTTCTCTGCTAATAATAAAGGCACACTCGATATTTAAGGACGAGTGTAGGGTGTCAACACCAATTATCTTCCTTGTCATTATTTATTCAAAGTCATTATTTTTTGAAACGGTGTTCTTGTACAGTCCTGCGGTTTGACGCATTGGAGTGAAAGGTGATATCGAAAATTAAATGTGTTTTGAAAACATAAAAGTATATTCGGTTGTGTGAATGTAGGTATTTAGTGTCATTTACGTTTTGGCATAACATTTTGTTATTTTTATTCTTTTTCATAAAGAATTCTGTGCCCACACTATGAAAATATTTAGCTTATTCGTATATACTCACCAAGAAACTACTGCAATACTGAAACTTTCATACCGAAAGAACAATTTTCGCCAAAACTCTTAAGAAACAAAAGTCCTAGTAATAAATATCGCTAAGATGTGTGATGTCTAGAGCAAGACTTAAGATAGCGGTATATCAAGTATGAATTACTGATGTGACCCGAAAACTCTTATACTTTTAGTAAACTGAAACAAGTAAAATATTTAGCGCTAAAAGTATATCTTTCTGTTATTTCACGCTTTTCCTAACAATGTATAAATTATCAAGGTTTTTTTTACCTTTACGGTTCAACAAAAGATTATAAAATTGTGGATTCAAGTTAATTACGGTAGGTTTAACAATTATTGGATAGAACCCTATTATTAGACCCTCGAGCGTATATTTTAGTAACGAGTGAGTGAGTTTTCTACATTTCGTAAAAGTTACATCGTAATTTATGTCAAAAGACTTGTACATCAAAAAAACTAGGTAAAAATTGTGTTATTCACTTTTTTCGTCTTATTTTTGTTTTCAAGTATATCACTTTCAAATAATACAATTAAAATGAATCAGTAACTTAAATATTAGAAGACGCACTCAACATTAAATCCCAAACCAATTTTAAACTATTACCTCGGACGCTAATTGTACCTTCCACCCTACAGTTTTTGCAATACATGTCAACTTTCAAACGTTGGCACATCTGCCGATGCCCTCTAATTAGCAGGTGTGCGCTCACTTTATTATTTAAAGTCTTTTTGGCCTTTCATTAGCCTTTTTTGAAGTCAAAACCCACCTTTGGTATCGTCAAAGTGGAAAAAATCTGATGACTCGATTTGCATATGAATAGTTGATTGTAAAGTAATTATTGTTCTTTCAAGGGTACGGCCGATTTTGAAATACAGTTTAGTAATGAAATGTTTTTGGTTTAGTTCAAATACAAATAAAAAATCGGAATTACGCTCAACATTAGTGCAGTGGTGGCACGCACTTCATCATCTGCCTAGCCTTTTCCCAACTATATTGGGGTCGGGTTCCAGTCTAACCGCATGCAGCTGAATACCAGCATTTTACATGGAGTGACTGCCTATCTGACCTCCACAACCCAGTTAGTACTTGGTAATACGATACCCCTTGGTAAGACTGGTTATTATCAGACTTTTTGGGCCACTGATTACCTAACGACTGTTAAAGATCTACAAATGACACCCGGGACCAACGGATTAACGTGCTTTCCGAGGCACGTAGGAAACTCTGTATGTAATGGGTGGTCACCCATCCACAGAACAACCTAGGCAAGCACGGCTTAACCTAAAGATGGACCCGAGCGGCTATTATTATTAAGCCACGAGCTCCTCGTGTGGCACGCACTTACTTTATGTAAATTATTTCAACACTACTACTCTCAAAATAGTGTTGGTAAAAGGAAGAACCTGGTATGTCGCACAACTGCCCGCGGGATGGAGGCCGCCCCTATTCCTCTAACATGTTGTAGATCTGTTTCCTACCAGTGGGAACATTAATTTGTAGGGTCCATAACCGAATGGCAAAAAACGGAACCCTTATAGATTTGTCATGTCTGTCTGTCTGTCCGTCTGTATGTCACTGCCACTTTATTCCGATACGATTGGTACTACACAGTTGAAATTTGGTAGGTAGATTTATTCTGTGAACTGCGTTACGATTTTTATACAAAAAAAAAAAGGTTAAGGGGAGGGGGGACACATACCCCTCTGCCTAACCCTTTGGGGATTACAGGCCTTATGTTATTTAAAAGAATTCACGCTTGAATTACGAAATAGATGGCGCGCAAACTTGCAACCATACAATCTTATAGCCAAAATTGTAGAAATCTAATGGATACCCTGCTTTGTCACAAGATGAAAGTCAGTACACTTTTATTCGGCCTATGAACATAATTGTAATTAACAACTATATTTTTTTTGTCGCCAGTTAACTTACTAACTAATGCTAACTTATGCTTCTTCTTATTTCTTATACTTCTATCTACAGTTAAATCTCACCTACTTTTCAGTCTGACAACCAATTCAGTTGCACACACATAAGAAACTAACCTACATTTGAACCAAACCGCACCTTAAAGTTAACTTTAACTGACCGAGTTATTCTCAGAAGCGGGCCTTTCTCTCGTTAGTTGGGAATCGAACCCACGACCCCTAACTACGATTTATTGGTTATGAGATTACAGAATCAGGTTATGGGTACAAAAGGTTTCTGAAAATTATAGTTATTGGAAATTATATTTAGAAGGGTTCAGAAAGCTCGAAGGTATAGAGGTTCTATTCTAACTAAAGTTTTGTACTTTGTTTTGTTGCATTAACTGTTATGAACCTACCTATGTTATTACCTGTTATATCCTTTAGTTATGTCCATAAAACTTTATAATAAATTGCCCAACGACATTCGAGAATTAGAAAAAACAAATATTTTATATTAATAAATTGAAACTACTTTTGGAATCCAAGGCATACTACTCAGTAAAGGAGTTTTTAGATGACAAATCGATTGCAAAATAAACTTATCCGCTCTCTTATACACCAAATTTTACGAAATATATAATATGGAATATATAAATAATAATATAATTACTAATGAAAATACTTTTAATAATAACATAATAATTATCTTCACCCAATTACAACACATCTAATAATTTATATTAATAATATTGAAACTGATTCCTCTCTCCTAACGTTGCTGTGCCCGACAGGGTCCATATTGTACTTTTAACTATACACCATCTATCTATACATATAAAATTCAAAGTCCTGACTGACTGACTGACTGACTGACTGACTGACTGAGATATCAACGCACAGCCCAAACCGCGGGTCCTAGAGACATGAAATTTGGAGAGTGTATTCTTTGTGAAGGGTAGGTATCCACTAAGAAAGGGTTTTTCGAAATTCCACCCCTAAGAGGGTGAAATGGGGTGTTGAATTTTCTATGAAACTTTTTATTCTCGCAGTCGATTGACTTGAAAATTAGTGTACATACTTTTCAGATAAAATTATGAGATACGTGTATCACAGTTTTTCCAAAATCATCCCCCGATTTAAAAATTTAATTTCTTGATTGGCTGACTGATATATCAACGCACAGCCCAATCCGCTGGTTCTAGAGACATGCAATTTGGATCGTGTATTTTTTGTAAAGAGTAGGTATTCACTAAAAAAGGGTTTTTCGAAACTCCACCCCTAAAAGGGTGAAATGGGGTGTTGAATTTTCTATGAAACTTTATATTCTCTCAGTCGATCGACTTGACAATTTGTGTACATACTCTTCAAATAAAATTATGAAATATGTGTATCACTGATTTTCCAAAATCATCCCCCAATTTAAAAATTCAATGTATTGACTGGCTGACTGATATATCAACGCACAGCCCAATCCGCTGGTTCTAGAGACATGAAATTTGGAGTGTGCGTTCTTTGTGAAGAGTAGGTATCTGCTAAGAAACAGTATTTTTAAAATTCCACCCTTAAGAGGGTGAAATGGGGTGTTGAATATTCTGTGAAACTTTTTATTCTGCGAGTCGATTGACTTGTACATTTGTATACATACTTTTCAGTTAAAATTATGAGATACGTGTATCACAGTTTTTTCCAAAATCATCCCCCAATTTAAAATTCAATGTCCTGTCTGGCTGACTGACATATCAACGCACAGCCAAAACCATAGGTCCTAGAGACATGAAATTTGGAGGGTGTATTCTTTGTGAAGATTAGGTATCCACTAAAAAAGGGTTTTTACGAAATTTCACCCCTAAGAGGGTGAAATGGGGTGTTGAATTTTCTATGAAACTTTATATTCTCTCAGTCGATCGACTTGACAATTTGTGTACATACTCTTCAAATAAAATTATGAGATACGTGTATCACAGTTTTTCCAAAATCATCCCCCAATTTAAGAATTCACTGTCGTCTGGCTGACTGATACATCAACGCACAGCCCAATCGGCTGGTTCTAGAGACATAAAATTTGGAGGGTGCGTTCTTTGCGAAGAGTAAGTATCCGCTAAGAAACAGTTTTTTTTAATTCCACCCCTAAGAGGTTGAAATGGGGTGTTTAATATTCTGTGAAACTTTTTATTCTCTGAGTCGATTGACTTGAAAATTTGTATACATACTTTTCAATTAAAATTATGAGATACGTGTATCACAGTTTTTTCAAAAATCAAAATCATCCCCCAACAGAGTCAAATAGGGCTTCGAAGCTCACGTAGACCGGCGCATGGCGCGCAGCGTTGCGCGGGGCGTGCGGGACGCGGGAGTATTTACCTATTAAGTAAGTAGGTAGGATTTTGCTGAGGTAGACGTCTGTAAATATGGTTTATTCCACCGATTTTCGCGTTGGCTCGTGATACGCGACATTGATATTAAATATTATGTAAAAGTTTTATGTCTATAAATAGATTCCTAATTAATCATTTGATTTTCGTCACCGGTGTCCAATCTCAAACCAAGGTATCAATATTCACATAACAATATGTAAAATACCTAATTGATATTACTATGAACTAATATTTGCAAGTTATAAGCAACTATATAAAAACCATGTATCTACTATACATACATAGATTACTTATTATCCCAGAAGTAAGATCCCGTGGGCAATTCCCGAACTCCACGCGGGCGAAGCCGCGGGCATAAGCTAGTATTACATATGGAATGCAATAAAGAATTGAGTATTGAGTATTGAACATTAATTCCAAAAAAGGGTGAACACACCGACTCCTGTAACATACGTCTCACCTAGCACACCTCGTTGGTCTAGTGGTCGCAAGCGCGACTGCTGAGCATGAGGTCCTGGGTTCGATTCCCAAGTCGGGTAAAATGTTATTGGGTTTTTCCATCAGGAATTTGTCAGTAGCATCCACGTTGTGCACCGATGGATTTGCGCTCGGTTGACGGAAATAAGCCCCCTATTACAGGGACTTGAACATAACTGGCGAAATGTGTGTGTGTACTACTAGGTACACCTCTGCCTAACACTTCGGGGATTACAGGCGTGATATTATGTTATGTTACCAGCTAAATGTTCATAGGCAAATAAAATCTCATTACAATAATTCCTGTACTTGAACCGCTAGCGTTCTTTAAAGCCGCTTACCATAACAGGAGTAAATAAAAAGTTATTTATGTACTAGCACTGAAGCGGTGTTTCAGTTGTGGCAACTACAAACTTTCACCGCGGCGTTAGCCACATACCGCGCCCTTCGGCGGGCTCGGGCTACGGTGACTACGATAACGATAAAATATAGGATAATATATAGAGTGACTGGTAATTAGTGACCGATACTTATACACGTGATTGTACTCGTGATAACTAACAACTTTCCCAAATAAACTTTTTTTTATACTCATTAAATGTTATCACAATACCACAACAGCCGCGTGACTCTGCCTACCCACTATTGGTCGGTACGATAGCAATGAGACAGAACGGCGTCACGTAGCTAACAGCTGATAGGTCACAGGCGCGCGCGCGCGAATTTTATAGGGCTGTTGTGTTATTGTGATAAAAGTGAATTACTATAAAATAAATGTTTCTTTGGGAAAGTTATTTGTTATCATGAGTACAATCAGATGTATAAGTATCGGTAACTAATTACCAGTCACCCTATATGTTACTGTAGATGATAACTGTTGGAACTGCCGATTCTTGACTTCGGGCTAGTAACTGATGTTGATTGCCGTTGGAGAGTCTTTGAGTGGAGATCATGAGTTCTAGATGAACCAAAGACAGTGGTAAGATGCTCGCTGAGATGAACCGTCGCCCTTACAAAAGTCAAAAAACAGATAGAGGTCTATGTGCATTGTGCAGCATCCTTGTCACTCAATAATGAGTTTGTCGAAGCGAAGATCCCGAGCTGACGCGCCACGACATGTGACGTCATCCGCATTTGTTGGAATATAAAACTTTTTCTGACCGGGTCAAGCCAATTTCATTTAGGTAAGTTTGGTCAGTGCCTTATTCATTTCTGGAAAATAACAGTTTATTATGTTCTGGGCTAAATGGTGATAACTTACAACATTACCATCCCAATCTTGCAAACGCGACGTTGCCATCACCATACAGTGAAATCCCTCTACTCCGACCACTCATGGTTCCCCTAACCGCGATCGATAACTTCAAAGCTCTCTGCGCCGGCGCACCGCTGCGATGCTTTCACCCGCTAACGTCTCGTCCTACTTGCGCACGATTTGAATGAGTTACGCCGAATACGCACGTCATCGCATCGTTACGCACGGGTCCCATTTTTTACGTAATTAGACGGTTAGTGACGAATTCGTAGAAAAGATACGATTTCTTTGCGGAAAATTGTCGTGTGATTTTGTAACTTTTACTTTGTTAAAATCTGGGAGGATAATTTACTTGATTGTAACTTGTAGTAGGTACTTTTACTCCTTTCATTTTCTTAAAACAATGTATTTCAAAGATTTGTTTAATTGAAGTATCATCTTTACATTAGCTCCCTAAAATGGACTCTAACCTCTTGAACGCCGTTGTCACATATACGTGACAAGCAAGCGCGTGCCCTGGACGCAGAACAACACAAATATCTGACAAAATGTTGATGACAATCAAAAGGTTAACCATCCACGCGCCCTAACTGAAGTCTAAGTTTTATTGAAAATTTATTCGAATAGAGTTTATATGTATTTTCAAAACTAATACCGATTTCATAAAACCCTTTTGGTATTAAAAACTTTAGCGCCCTGTCGGAATAAAGTTCAAGATGCGTAAACAGGCTCGATGGGATATATATAGTCCTCCTTACCGATTTCGGTAACGGCGACCCTTAAATGCTATTTCCTTGCGTGTGCCCTTATGACTGGCCAGACCAAATTTGCTCTTAAATACCCGGTCACAACGCAACACAAAGCAGTAGGGTTGACCGGTAGATAGATAGATAAATAATTTATTTAGTGCACACAAAAGACATAGCACAACACAAAATTAAATATTAAAAATTACACAACTATATAACTAAAGGGTGTAAAAAGACCCTTAACGAAGCCGAAGGGTACTTGTTCTCCACGTTATTGCGATCATTTTTTTGTTCTAGACCATACCTGGGAACCTTCTAGTTACGGAGATATTGGGGGTCAAAGTTCCAACTTTTTCACAAGTTTCTTTTTTAAATCCATGTTTCTGATGTAATTTTTTTACTTTAAACACTTTCAAGACCCCCGTTTTATTCAATCCATCCATCAGCACAATGTTTTGAGTCCATTACATTGAGTTTTACCCGTAAAACGTAATTTTTCACCCCAAAAAAAAAAGTCGTTTCCCAGCAATAATTTTTGCGTAAAGTTACTTAGTTTGATGTACAGAATGCTTGGTTGACGGCTTCGTGAAGGGTTTGTTTACACCCCGTATATAAAAACAAGGCGTCAATTTACAAAAAGATAAACGGTAGAGTTATAGGAGTAGGTATTAGCCGTGCCTAAAGCAAAACCTTGGTTTAAGTATATTATTAAGAGGTTTGCTACTTTCAACTAATGGACATGCAAAAAACGAAACCCAAGAAGCGAAAAATGGAAGGTATGTTGCCACTAGAGTAGAATTCAAACTACTACCTTCAAGCAAAAATAGCAGTGATAGCCTAGTGGTGTGACCGTCGGACTGCCAAGTCATAGGTCTTGAGTTCAAACCCAAGGCACGCACCTCTGATTTTTCGGATTCATGTGCGTATAGTATAATTATCACTTGCTTTTCGGTGAAGGAATACATCGTGAGGAAACCAGCATGCCTAAGAGATATTTCCTGACAGCATGTAAAGCCAAGTCAGAGGCCCATGGGCGGCATAAAAACTCTGACACCAGGTTACGAACTAACCACACGATAAAGAAAGAAAGAAGACCTCCAAGAAAAGATACATTGCGAATATGAGAGTACTCAGGCTTGCATTAAACCCTCCAGTTTATCCTCCCTCGGTCTACTTCCAGCAACAAAGCAAAAGCTGAAGTTTCCAAAACTCGCAACAAAAACAACAGTTTTACATTCTCCCGCATAGTTGAGTGAACATTCGACCGTAATGAAAAAACCTCGTAAACACACTTAATACTCTTTTTATGTGCGATATTATCTCTATGTGTATCGTTAAATATAACATCTTGGCACTCCTCGTAATTCTAATTTTTGTGGCACGTAAAAAATTTTCAAGCAAGTTTTTTGAGAAGCTCGTGGCTAAATAATTACAGCACAACAGTCGCTCTTCAATCTAAAGTAACTCTTGTCGAGGTGGGTCCGTGGATGGGTGAACATCCATGACATACAGAGACCTGGAATTTACCTTAATGGCTATGGTGTCAGCTGTCATTTGTAGATCTTTGAAAGTTCTTACGGGTAGTCAGAATCCCAAAAGGCTGACCACCTTACCAAGGTGTATCGTGTTACCCAGTAACTGGGTAATGAAAGTCAGATAGACTGTCACTGCGTATTAAATACTGGTATTCCGCTGCATCCTGTTAGACTGGAAGTCGACCAACATAGTAAGGAACAGGCTTGGCAGATGATGACCATCTTTTTCTTCTTTTCGTATCGATATTACATCCATCCATATTAAACTATTCGGGCCTGGTGATTGGACGCGTTTATTGCGGTTCTAGAGGTGTTGATCAGATAGTCAAGGGTGCAGGTTCTTGAAGCACTCCAGCGACGGGTCATAGTCTGATCAGGGATGATGACGATGGTCATGTATAAATTATTCAAGTGTATTTTTTTATTTTACACTAAATAAGCTTGCGTTTGGCTGCAACTCGCCTGATGTGAAGCGATGACGCGGCCTAGGATGGAGCACGCTTGCCTAAAAGAAACCGATTCACTTGAACTTTGAAGAGATCCAGGTTATAATGATCGGGAAACAGAGAACAGGCGGGATTCGGGCATAAGTTGTTTGAAACGTAACGATGTGAATGTTCGACGACTTATGTTAAGTATCGCGTAAATTATGAACGTTAATGGCGAGTTTTAAAATACGGTTTTTAAATACGATCATTGAACTGAACTGTACTGAACAAGTCTTTGATCTGATTTACGAAGACTTTATATCGAATGACGTAACTTCAGAGTACCTATTCAATTTAATTTAATTGAAAAACAATCTTCTGATATATGTACATAATCAATATCAAACTTGGTGATTATCTTAAACTACATAACATAACATCACGCCTGTAATCCCCGAAGGGTTAAGCAGAGGTGTACCTAATAATACACTCACATTTCGCCAGTTATGTTTAAGTCCCATGTAATAGGAGGCAAGCCTATTGCCATCAACTGGGCACAAATCCAGACTCCGAGGCTGCAACTGAGAAATCGCTAATGGAAAACCCGAATATCAATTTGCCCGACCCGGTATTCGAACCCACCAACACGAGGCAATCATGTATACTTAAAGTAAGACCCAAACAACTATTGATGAATTTAGGTGTACAATAGGATGCCGAATCCTTTGGCGAAAAGCGATGTTATGTAATGTCACAATCAAATCATGATAGTTTCTACACCTTCTAAAGGGTGTAAAAAGACCCTTAACGAAGCCGAAAGGCACTTGTTCTCCTCGTCATTGTGATCATTTTTTTTGTTCTGGACCATACCTGGGAACCTTCTAGTTACGGAGATATTGAGGGTCAAAGTTCCAATTTTTTCACAAGTTTTTTTTTCAATACTACTTTTTAAGGTTCTAACTTTACTCCAATTACCTCCATGGTCCGTTTACTATTCAAAGCATCCATCAGCAATAAGTTTTGAGCGCATTATATTGAGTTTTACCGTAAAATGTGATTTTTGACTCCAAAAAAAAATTTCGTTTCCCAGCAAAAAATTTTGCGTAAAGTTACTTAGTTTGATGTACAGGATGCTTGGTTGACGGCTTGGTGAAGGGTCTGTTTACACCCCGTATATCCCGATCCAACCCAAACATCATGCATTTTTAATAGCCCATAAAGCGAAAAGATAGAAAAAGATTTCTTCCCTCCTCAATCAATAATTCAAGTGCGTATCATCAACCTGTTAACGACAGGAACAGTCAGCAGTAACGATAACAATAAACCTTATAATTTAATAGAAATAATAACAGCGAGCAATAAAATGGTGCTCGCGTAGAACAATCGTGGTCTTTATAATGTGTTGTTGTGGAGAAAAGTGTATTGGAGGAGATATTTTACAGCATCCCTTGGTTTATATTATGGAGGCAGTAGGTACTTAAGGATGAGTAGAATCAACTCTTTTCACTCTTTTATGTCACGTTTTGTGTGGAAAGCTAAAAAAAACAATTGCTTTTTTTTTCTTTTCTTGCGATTGTTTCATAGCTCGCGGTCTGGAGCATTTTTTTTGTAAAGGAAAGGAATTACCAGCAATCACCAGTATTGTCGCTTTGTAATTTCAAAATAACAGCTTTTTACTGAATTAATATGAAAGTATATATTCTTTCATATATACTTACTGTACTTGGTCTGTCTGTCTGTTTGTGCCGGCTAATATCCGAAATGGCTGGACCGATTTTGATGAGACTTTTACTCGCAGATAGTCATGTTACAAGGAGTAACTTAGGCTTACTTTTATTTAAAAAGGATTAGGGTTCCTTACAAAAATTATAAAACCCTTGAAATTGTTCAAAATCCGGGAATATTTTTATAATAATAATAATTTCACGCGCAAAAATTAAGTTTTTTGGAAAGAAAGGTACCTTAATTGAACTTAGTAAAAAAAAAATTAATCAATCAACTGGCTTTACGCTGTCCACTGCTGGACTTAAGCTTTCACCAATCTGCTTCTTTACGAGGACGAAAAGTATAAAAAACATCGCAAAGGTTTTATCATCCTGCCCTATAACCTCGAAAAAGACCGTTAAACAACCCGTATCCTTCCAAGTCGTGTACTCCTTAACCCGTCAAGTTCTGAGGGAGAGCCGACCCTCAGGGATAGTATTCCGAACAACTGAATTATATATAGGACAAGCAACTTGAGAATACTCCAAGTTGATGGGTCTTGTATGTTTTATTCGGTTAGTTACAGATTTCAGTGGCTAACTGGGGTGGGGATTACTGGGGATGTATCTGATTTGAAGCGATTAGTAGATGTTGTTTTTTAGGAGGTATTCGGGTGTAAGGGGTTCCCAATTTGCCGGGGCTGCGGGACTGTTCGAAAGAGATACCGCGGCCCCGGAACACGAAGGACAAAAAAGGAACATGGGTTTTAGTCAGTAAAAGTCTGACACTTCCTTCCACTCCACCCAGAGCGGGGGGGAGGGATCATTTGATGGTTTCCCATCCGAAAAAAAAGGGTTTCCCAATAACAGCTTAGCAGTGCAAGCCACCCTCATCTGCTCGTGGTACACCCTGTTTTCAACCAACGAGGCTTCGGCGACCCGCCTACACGCACTAGATCAGCATGGCGGGATATGGTCCAAGCCCCTCCTAAATATAAAAGCCATGGGGGAGGCCTTTGACAAGCAGTGGGACAGAGTAGGCTAATATAAAAAAAGATGTATGGTTCTGGACAAATAATAAAGCAAAAACTGGATTATGTAGTAATAAAGCTGACATGCTTTTTCCTGCTTACGAGTAATAGCGAAATATGAAAAAGAACATATGCCGCACCGACCCCAAACAAAATTGGGACATCTAAGGGCTGGAGAATGATGCAGCATCACTAGCTCACAGTTTAGGCTAGAAATAATTGGCACAAAAGTCATTCAAAGGTTGGAATCCTAGTTTGTGTTCGGCAGCAATCAGCATCTGCCTTGCCTTTTCCCAACTATGTTGGGGTCGGCTTCCAGTCTAACCGGTTGCAGCTGAATACCAGTATTTTACATGGAGCGACAGCCTATCTGACCTCCACAACTTAGTTAGTAGTGGGTAACACAGTACCTCTTGGTAAGATTGCTTGTCAGACTTACGAGCCACTGTAACTGACAAAGATCTACAATTGACAGCACGGTAATCTACGATTGACAGCACTGAAAACACGGAGGAAACTCGGTATGTAATGGTGGTCAACCATCCACGGACCAACCTAGGCAAGCGCGGCTTAACCTGAAGATCGACCCGAGGGGCTGTAATTATTTAGCCAAGAGCTCCTCTGTGTTAGGCAGCAATATTCTCACATTTTTTTATCAAATTCTAAACAATACTTTATGTTTTCGATGTTGGTTGGGCCTAGTACGTGCGTGGCATAAACAATCGTATCACAAGATCGGAAGCTGACCATAAAGTACATAGTCCAATGTTTTCTCCAACCTTTCTTATAAAAAAGAACCTTAAAATAGATACCTTCTAAATAATGAAGGTGTTTCCATAATAGATACCTATTCTTATAGAGGAGGGTATTCAGAGAGAGTAGAATGTATCAAAGACGTTAACCGGACGGGAGGGATAGCTTTGTAGCCAGAGGTCTGAGGTACAGAGGGACTGAATGCAAATAAAGGTGAATACGGCGAGAAGCTGCCTTCCGGGTCGGCGCGATTGAGATAGTCCTTGGAGGGAGGAATGTAACGATAGCAGAAAAAGTTGAGGTGAAATGAAATTGGTTTTGATAAAATTGATTACGTTTTCGTATTTTTTGCCGAAATAGATAAACAGCCATTTTCGTGTTGCTGATTTTAAATGGAGCAATGTAATGACTAAGCTTCAATTACGTACAACAATATTTCGGTATTCTTTCGATAGGTAGGACAATATCGTAAACCTGCAATAACCAATGGTTGTAGTCGGTAAAAGTGTAACTTGGCAATTATAAAACATAACATCACGACTGTCCCCGAAGGTTTAGGCAGAGGTGTACCTTATAGTACACCCACATTTTGCCAGTTATGTTTAAGTCCCATGTAGGGGGTGGACCTATCGCCATCAACCGGGTACAAATCCAGACTCCGTGGATGCTACTGAGAAATTTCGGATGGAAAAACCCAATAATTATTTGCCCGACCCGAGAATCCAACCCAGGACCCCATGCTCAGCAGTCTCGATTGCGACCACTAGACCAACGAGGCAATTATTATCACAGTATTTCTATGAAATTTTCTTCTAATAGCCTCTATATTGTACCTACCTTAAATCTCCTTTATTATGTCACTAAAAACAAATAAATTGCATCCCTAATAAAATATATGATGATACGAGTTTTGTTCATTTTTATTGTAATTTCATTGTGTTTATTCTAATTCTGTCTACTAATTTTTTTTTTGTTTATTCTTAACGTCTACCATATTGTTTACTTCCTAATTTTGTTACTATTTTTCATTTTATTTTAAATTCTGATTTTATGTAGTTTTACTTGATTTTTATGTTCAACCAATAACTTGTATGTCATGTGTGGTGTAAACTGTAAGTATAAGTTGGTTATAAATAAATAATAAATATTCCTTTGTAGTACGACATAGAAACAGCTTATAAAGAAAATAATTGACCTTTTACCCTTTTTCAGTATACCTACAAACAAAATATAGGTACATACCTATCGATTTTCAGAGTTCCCTTTGATCTAAGTTCCAGTACGAGTAGGTAGGTAGACTTCACACGACTGGCTTTGGACCTAAATTAGTGCACGGGAGGGTGCCTCTGAGCTGCCGATATGTTAAGGTTACAAGGTTAAATGGGGATCTATCAATATTAATGTTAAAACAATACTGCATTAAGAAGTCATGAGTAGGCCTCCAGACAAAGGAAATTGAGGTACCTCCTACTCCTTATCAATAAATAAATAAAAATCATCATCGTCTGCCTAGCCTTTTCCCAATGATGGTAACGGCGGCTTCCAGTCTAACTGGATGTAGCTGAATACCAGCACTTTACATGGAGCGACTGTCTATTTGACCCCCACAACCCAGTTAGTACTGGGTAATACGATACCCCTTGACTGGTCGTAAGACATTCAGGCCACTGACTACCTGTAACGACTGTCAAAGATCTACAAATGACATCCGGCAGCAAATAAATAAAAATACACCTAGCAATTTTCTGGTATTGGTTTTTCTGGTATCTTCAAACTCTGGTTTACCAGCAAAAATTTGTGGCGTAACCCTTCAAATTCACCCTTTGTTAGATAGATAGATGAATGATTTATTTAGTGCACACAAAAGACACAGAAGCACAATTAAATAACACAAATTACACTACTATATAACTATATAAAAACTAGATGCTAATATACAAAAACAAAAACATATTTACGAAAGAAGTATAGTAACACCATGACATACTTACATTACTTTTTTCTTCGTATTTTCCATGACTTCTGTAGCTTGTTTTGCAATCGCTACCTATAGGTATTTCGCAAGGCCCCGCTGACCGTTAGCGCCCATAACTCGGGCCCTCCGGCTACCTATCGATATGTTCGGCCTGATGGCCGCTACTTAGCGTAGTTATCCAGGCCGCATGATACAAGGAAGATTATTCACTCTGGAACTTTCTTATTGGAAAAAAAAAGTAATTGCTCAATATAATCATATTGAGCAATTACTTTTTTTTTTCGGATAGGTAATTGTCAAATGACCCCCCCCCGCTCTGGGCGGAGTGGAAAGGAGTGTCAGACTTTTACTGACTAAAACTCATCCATGTTCCTTCTTTGCCTTTTGTGTTCCAGGGCCGCGGTATCTCTTTCGAACAGTCCCGCAGCATTGAGCAATTACTAGTTTTTCATGCTTTTAAGGCTTTTGTCAGTCTGGTTGTTTTTGAAAGAAATTGTTGTAGTTCTCTGTCTGCAAGTATGTTTAAGGGACCGAAATCTAAAGGGACCTTAAAAGATTACGTGTTAGTTCGTCTGACACAGATGTTTTTCTTGAGTAAAATGAATACTTGAGGAGCTCGTGGCTAAATAATAACAGCCACTCGGGTCGATCTTTAGGTTAAGCCGTGCTTGCTTAGGTTGGTCTGTGGATGGGTGACCTCCCATTACATACCAGTTTCCTCCGTGCCTCGGAAAGCACGTTAAGCCGTTGGTCTCGGGTGTCATTTGTAGATCTTTGACAGTCGTTAGGTAGTCAGTGGCCCAAAAAGTCTGACAACCAGTCTTACCAAGGGTATCGTATTACGCAGTACTAACTGAGTTGTGGAGGTCAGATAGGCAGTCGCTCCATGTAAAATACTGGTATTAGTTACTGGTTAGACTGGAAGCCGACCCCAATATAGTTGGGAATAGGCTAGGCAGATGATGACAATGCAACGTAGGAATTTGAATGTTAGGTCTCGCGATGACGCCCCTGTCAAAAACCTTTGTTTTAGTTTTTTTTTACTGACGTCTTTTCAAATATTGAGAACTGATGCTTTGCTTAATATAATCTGACTCATAATTTGAGGGTTTTATAACGTAGGTATATTGCCCATGGTTAATTGATTAAATGTTACGGCCGTTTTTAATTTTCTCATAATTAAATAACCTTTTTGTAATTGAGATAAACGGTGTGCTGCATTAGAGATGTGATGTGCGATGAAAACAAAAAAAAAACAGTATTTTTTTTAATATTGCTTTTTTTTGTTTTGGGTTCTTTCTTCATTGTAGTCAAACAAAAGAAAACAAGGGTAATTCTAAGTCAGCCCATAAAGTCCCCACTGTTGGGATGCATGCCTCTTCTTTGCGTAAGGGAGTGAGCCGTAATCCGCAACGCGGGCGTATGCTACCTTATTTACGTAAGGTAGAAGCGCCAGAAGCCAGAATTCAAATTTTCTTACGTTTTTTGGAATTTGCAGATCAGTGTCAGGTTGTATGTAGATTAAAATATGATTCGCGACCGTAACTAATATGGCTTTATTGAGATATAATCATTAAAATCATCAATATAACCAAATAAGTTCATTGGATCCCATTGAATGAGTTTTTCATGAAATATCCTAAGCTTAGACTACCCTGGCGCTTCTCCCTTAAGTTCTATCATCTGCCTAGCCTTTTCCCAACAATATTGGGATCGGCTTCCAGTCTAACCGGATGCATGCTGAATACCAGTATTTTATGGAGCGACTGCCTATCTGACCTCCTCAACCTAGTTAGTACTGGGTAATACGATAACCCTTGGTAATACTGGTTGTCAGATTTTTTGGGCCACTGACTTCTTAACGACTGCCAAAGATCTACAAGGGCACCCGGGACCAACGGCTTAACGTGCTGTCAAGGCACGGATGAAACTCGATATGTAATGGGTGGTCACCCATCCACAGACCAATCTAAGCAAGCACGGCTTAACCTAAAGATCGACCCGAGCGGCTGTTATTATTTAGCCACGAGCTCCTCTCTTTTAAGTTCTAAATAAGCAAAAATGGATGAATTTCTTCCATGACAGATACTTATGATCTAAGTAAGTCGTAGGTACCAAAAGGAGAGGTTTGTGTGGGTACACAAGTAAAAACTTTGCCACTCATTCTACATTTTACAACCCAAAGTCGTCACTTTGCGTTTTACCTTCAAGGAGTAAAACGTGAAGTCTGCAGTCTCAGCAATTACCTAAACACGGTATCTGAGGCATCTCACAGTAGTAAAACAGTTGTAAAACTTGGCACCCACTCCCACTCGTGAGCACTGAGTTATCTTGATTGTAGGTACAAGTGTACCGAGAAACTGTAGTATAATGTTTTTTTTTATCATTTGAATCTAGCATATTTCTGAAATTCTTTTGAGCGCATTTTCTCAAAAAATGTAGGCGTTTCTTTTTTTGTGTTTGTGACTAGAATAATAGACATAATTACAAAAATATCTGACATCGAATCAAAGAAATCTTATCTGAATCTGACTGCCTCGTTGGTTGAGTTGCTGAGCCTCATGCTCAGCAGTCACCAACTCAACCAGTCCAGTGTATTTGATTTCCGGGTCGGGCAAAGTGTTATTATGCCAATACTGATTGTGATTCTGCTGAATGTTTTTGTAGAAATACGGATGCTTCAAGTTTCATCATTTTCAAGTAACGTTGATGAATCTTTAAGATGCTTCATGATCTCCCTAGCCTTTTTCCAACTATGTTGGGGTCAGCTCCTAGTCTTAACGGATGCAGCTGAATTATATTGAGCGACTGCCTAATTGACCTCCACAACCCAGTTAGTACTGGATAATACGGTACCCCTTGGTAAGATGGTTGTCAAACTTTCGGGCTACTAGTCAGTAGCCCGAAAGCAGCCTCCTTACAGGTAGTCACCTGTAATGCTTAAACCATGGATTGTGACTCACAGCATAGTGTTTGACATCACTAAACAGTACTCCTTTAAAGGTCTGCCCCCCCCTTTTAACGAAGCTTAACTGCATAAACACGACCTCTATCTCTGCTACTCTTATCTTCCAACACATCCACACTAAGTTCATATCCAAAACTTGACTTTACAAAACTAATTACCAAATAATATTATCCTTCATCTCTTTTCAAACCCCATCAGAAAGTCATAACCACGGCGTGCAGGCGATGTCAGGGGGGGTGCTCGGTTAGGGGGGCAGAGAGGAGGGGGAGGAAGGAACAGTGCATGCGCCGCGCGTTGCCAAAAATCTAGTCAAACTGGCTCGCTATAGTGCAACGCACTTCTCGATGAATGCGTGTGCGCAGTGGAGGGCGGTGGAGTCGAGTTTGATTTAAAAGTTTTGTTTAGATTTGATGGAGAGTGATTAAGATGAGATAATTGTATTGGTTTGCAGAAAACAAAACAGCAAAAAGAGTCATTTTGATTATGTCAAAACTGGTGGGTATATCAAAATGATGTTCAGTTGAAAGTCTTCAATATTGGTTCTATTGGTATAAATCGGTCTTCACTTTGAAAGTGTCATCGCACTATGGCACTTTACTCGACTTGAGGATTAACCCTGGATCCTGCGCTCACATACACATGGCGAACACTATTTCAACGTTCCACTAAAATATATAATCCAAAATCCTTCAACAGCAGATTTAATTTCATCCAATTTCATAATAGCTTCCCAAAATCTTTTACACGCACTTTCTACTCCACCGCCATCTTTCTTCAGGTCGTTAGATAGTCATACGACTCAAGTAGGTGCATCTAAAAACTGCAACTCGATTGGGAGGCTGCGGAGAGAGGCGGGAGACGGGGGTACCCAAAAAAAATAAGAGTACGCCAAAATGCGCGGGCGACGACCGGGCAATGACCTGCAAAGTTAGACCTAAGGACCTAGGACTTAAGTGTGAATGTGGCTGTACGTTTTTGTTGTACATTTTGTGTGTTTTATTGTGTACTTTTGTGTCGTGTGTGTTTGTAGGTAGGTATTTCGGGGTTTAATGACTGGTGGGCGTTGGTGTGTGTGGCTGGTGGTACCTATATTGGAAACGTTGAGAAATAGAATGGTTGTCGCACCGAAAGAATACCTTATTTGGTTATATTGTAAACAGTTGTGTTTGAATTTTGGTGTACAATAAAGTATAATATTCTGTGTCATTTCTAGAATACAACCATAAATAGACGACCATATTGATAGAGTCAATAAATTTTCTTTTTCTTTACGCGATAATACGATATGCCCAGTGTAGTTTAAAAATTAACTCAGCTAGTAAATGATTGTTCTACGGAAGATTTAGTCTCTCTGCAAATCAAATGGAACCAGTATTTAGTATAAACTTTAAATAGATCAAGCGTTTTGCCGATTTTAAGTTATTAATAAATCACAAACGTGAAAGGATTAAATCACGTGTTCACGTGTTTCCGGCGTCCCTCTGTTTTCCCGCCCTCGAGTCGGGCCACAGATTATATATACTCTATGGCTAGGACTGGAGGAAGTGAGCGCGTGGGTCGAGTTGGCACGTTGGGTAACACGTGGCTTTATTTCTGAGCTTTCGAAGTATTGCGTGATGCAAGTTTAGGGAAATAAATAATTTAGCTTTTTGTTTGAATTCGTTATGGATGGACTGTGTGTAGGATGATATGGCAAGAAAGGAGGTGTCTGATGAGATGACGAGTAATAGAGAAGTATGGAAGATGAAGACATGCTGCGCTGACCCCTAATAGATTAGGATAGGAGACGGAAATGATGATGAACGATGATGTTTATCAACTCATAATCCTAATGATGATGGATTAAGTCATAATGACAACTTAATAGATTTTTTTAAAGAAATAAATGGTTAGCTTATTTATTCAGTTTAACGTATACTATTTGAAATGAAAACCTAATCGAAACATACAGTAAAAAAATATTCTTAAAACGATAATTATTTTTTTCAATCAAGTCAAAATCACATTATATTCGGAATTATGGTAACTACTGGTTTATTTCAGTTATGTTAGAAAAAAAAACCTAGAAATGTGGTCAACGACTCAACGTGTCCTAAAATTCATAAAATGTTTCCAGCAGCTACAAAATCAGAAAAATCCCTTCTTATTATAAGTAATTAGATTTGAATCATCGTTATTAAGATATCATATTATAACATACCTTTTTTCTAAATAACTAATTATAATTCCCAAAGGTTGGCAACACCTGGACACGCTTCATTGCCTGTCAAAAAGTTGAAATACCGAAACACTTATTTTTATTTTTACATTCAAACGCGAATCATAAAAATCCCTGCCAAATGATTTCCAACTCTATTGCAAAGTGATTAAGCTTAAAGCTATTATTTTTAATGTTACCTCAATATGTTTATGCAGAAGAATTTCTATGTGAGTTGGAAATGGTGTGATGACCAATTTTGAAAGACCTCCCCCGCTGCCTTCGTTTCTGAAATTGTAAAACGAATTAGGGATTTTTTATGTAACGTTAGAGGTCCTTTTATTTTGGTTTGTGTTTAAGTTAAAAGAGTTCGCGAGAGCGTTATATGTACTCAATTCAGGGTTAAGCTCGCCTCTGTATCTAATAAGTTGTCTTTGTAATATTGTAACAGTGTCCTGTAATTTCTGTGTGCAATAAAGAATAAGGAAAATATGCAAAAGTAGTAAAATTGGGTACAAAGAACGTGCTATGTGCTTCGCCAATAAATAAACAGACTCGCGAAAGTCATAACATCAGAAACGTGGCTTATAATTGTTTTTAAATAGTAAAATACATACAAACAAACAAACAAAAAACACATAACATACACACACATATAAATGTGAATGTGTGAGTGTGTTTATATAAACACACTCACACATTCCATATAAATATCTTTTTTTTTGTACCTTTCCAACTATAATTATGACTCGACGAGTTTTTAATAAGTATATACTTTTATGTTCATGATAAAATTACACCCTTTTGACAGTTATTGGTGCACAAAACAGTTCTAACTTATTTATACAGGCGGGAAAACACAGAACTAAAATAAATTTACCAATTTTGACATATCAATGCATTTTTTCTTGACAGCAGCGCCACCTTGAACTGCACACTTAAAGCGGTCATACTGTACAGTTCTTTTACCTCTAACTTTGCGTCACTGACCAAACAATAGTGATCTTTATTTCCGTCTTTATAAGGTTAATGTTGCGATGCCGCCATAGATTAAACTGTAAAAATTGTGTGATGTGAAAATGTTGATTGAAAAGAGTGTCCATGGAGTTTCTTGCCCATTCTTCTCCATAGAGATCTACGCTTTGGAATGGGCAACTACAGTACTTTCACAAGTTATTATGCTTTGTGTCTGGGACTGTAGCTTACCCTTCTTTGTTTTTCTGACATTCAAAAGTCCCTGTAATGGTCTAATTGAAATAAATGCTTTGAGTTTGAGTTTGTGAATTGCAAAGTGATCTTTATTGCTGTTACAATAAGGATGATACCATAAATAAAATGGCCGTGGAAGGACTTTATCTCGCTTCCTTTTATCGCTTGCGCCCGCGCCTTGTGCTAAGGTGAACGATTTGTCAATGCGGGTCATTAGCGGCCCAAACGAGAGGATAGCTCCTTTGTCAGTCTCAGTTAGTCATTACGAATGCCATCACCATTCGGGTAATAACTGATGTTGTTTGACTTGTTTGAGGTAAAACATGCAGATGGCTGAGGATCTGTCTGTATGTATTTGAATGTGGTAGCTGGTGAATATTTATTTATTTGGATCTCCAACAAAGGATACACAGATACAATTTTATTTATATAATTGAAAAAAAAACATGTACAATGTAACAGAGAAAATCAAGGTATCCCACAGACAAAACAGTTTACAAGAAACATATTTACAGTAAGGAATGACTAAAATATTAAATAAAATACTACTATACAATTCGTATAAGTCACAATTACGCAAAAAGTTCTTTTAAGTTTGTTCCTTCAATTCAGGAGGTGTTAACAGCGAAATTAGAAGAAATAAAAATGTTGAAAAAAGAAAAAAAAATCAGAATAATAAAAAAAACATTTGAGAACAAGAAATCATAATTATTTCACAAAATCCGACATCGCGCAGGTTGAGTTTTTCAATATATACAAGGTGGAAGGGACGCTAATACTATTTTCTTTGTGGGGGGGGTTCAGAATGGTGTATTGAATACGTGGTAACCGTTTTAGCGTCGGTGTCTCTTCCACCTGGCCGATACGGACGTTACAACCGTCGAGCAGTAGCCCACCAGACACAACACCCGTCTGCTCGGAGAATCCTCCCTCTTCAATAGAACATGAGGAACGTCTTTTTAAAGTTTGCTTTCCACAAACCTGTTCCTGTTTCATGGTTAAAACCATTGTAGGTACACATTGAAAAATAAGTTTATTTAAAGTACCTATTGCAAAGATATAAACCCCATGTTTACATTTCTCGGAAAGGTTCGATGTGTAAATAATTGTCACCTACCTACGGATTTCCTACAGCTGACGCCTGGGCTCGTTATTATTTAGCCATGAGACTTCTGTTGTATAATGAAGAGCTCGTGGCTAGTTTATAACAATCGATCTTCAGGCTAAGCCGCGCTTTCCTAAGCTGGTCCGTGGATAGGTGACCAAGCATTACATAACAAGTTCCCTCCGCGCCATTGCTATCTGGGTTGAGGAGGTCAGATAGGTAGTCGTTCCATGTAAAATACTAGTATTCAGCTGCATCCGGTTAGACTGGAAGCCGACCCAAAGGGTGCCGTCTCTAACTATGTTAGGGTCCGTCTCCAAGAGCGAGAGAATCGCAGCGATGTTATCATATAGAAATACGTGGTACGACGAAAATATCGCCGCGATTCTCTCGCTCTTGGAGACGGACCCTAACATAGTTGGGGAAAGGCTAGGCAGATAATGACTTCTGTAATGTAATACACCTGGCAATCAATATTTTGTTTGTTCTGGCACTAATGCACCTTTTCACAAAAAATCTCTGAAACTCCTGGGCTGACGAATTGATTGATTGATAAGGAATTCCTTCAAATTAAGACACGGAATTTTAGCCTCTTAGCGCTAAGCAATAATGATTATACGTTGATTTTGAAATTTAAATTCTTTTTCATGTTAAATAGAGGGTGAATTTGATGATTTGGAAGTTTTCTAAAAAAAGCATTGATTGTTCGTTGTTTCCAAAAAAAATACATTGTTACATTGTTCAAGATTTGCCAAACTGCGCAATTATATTTTATTCACGTAGAAATCTTTAATATTAAACCATATAACATTTCCTTTTCAGTTGAAGTCTCCAACGGACGAGAGTACGGGTACCGACGGTGGGGAGCCACCGGCTGCTAATGGCTCCATCTTCACCATGACCCTGAAGAATAACCATCTCATTGTGGAGACTGAAGAGAGGAATGTAAGTAGAAATAATTCCATATGTAGACCGATCCGTACAGAATTATTAAAAAGCTTAAGTTCTAAATTCACATATATAAGCACTACACTGGATCGTCTCAAATCGCGGAGGAGCTCTGTAATAACTAGGGCGAGAGTGTAATAATAACAGCTGCTCGGGTCGATCTTCAGGTTAAGCCACGCTTGCCTAGGTTGGTTCGTGGATGGGTGACGATCCATTACATACCGAGTTTCTTCCGTGCCTCGGAAAGCACGCTAAGCCGTTAGTCTCGGCCCAAGCTGTCAATTGTTGATCTTTGTCAGTCGTTACAGGTAGACAGTGGCCCGAAATTCTGACAACCAGTCTTACCAAGGGATATCGTATTACCTAGTACTAACTGGGTTGTGGAGGTCAGGTTGGCAGTCACTCCATGTAAAATACTAGTATTCCGCTGCATCCGGTTAGACTGGAAGCCGGCCCTAACATAGTTGGGAAAAGGCTAGGCAGATGATGACTGGATCGTTTCTACTCAAGCCGTTCATTATTCTTTCTATAAAGCTCCGTACTGTAACGCACACTTTTGAGCATCCTAATGGCATCGCCTCCAATCAGGATCAGCTAAATGAGGTGACGTGATGCCGATCCGGTGCAGTGCTTATTGGTGTACTTTGCGTGTGTTTACACTTTATTTAAAAACCTTTTTTGCAATGATAGAAACCGACTTCCAACAACAACAATAACGATATACATTTCTAACATTTTTTAAACATTTTTAACAGAGTTCTTCGGTTCATAATTCGACTTTCATAAGTCTCATTTTTGGAAGTCTGTTAAAAATGTTTTCATGGTAAAAGGACCAGTAGGTACGTCAAATATTGTGAAGATCGTGATTGTCAGTGAATTTCATTACCATTTAATCTCATAAATTCAATAACAAGAAAAGTTGCTGACTTGATCCATAAAAGATTTTGCAAGTTTTAGAATCCACCAACAATCTTCCAAAATAATGTTATAACTTTATTTCCGTTTACACTCTACACAAGAAAGTTAACAAATTCAAAAGACCAGCATAACGGAAACACCAAAATTAATGAGACTTGCAAAGTTCGGGCACTTCCGTATTAGTTCAGGTTAGGATAGTTACCAAGTTGATGTGCACATGCACTCTGGCGGAGACCGTACGCCCCGCAGACAAAGTTCAGCAAATACCTGACACAAGCTGTCAGACGCTGTGTCCTCAGGCATTTCCCGGCGCCGTGGCGGAACATGCCGGGAGGGAACTTTGTCTTACACTGGTCTAACTCAAACTGTGTTAAGAAATAGTTGGTTGAGGAGTTTTCGTAAATAATTAGACTAGGAATCTGGGACTTTGTTGCTGTGTAGGATCTTGTAATACGGGTTTACAGAATGTTTTTGTTGGGCACAAAAAGACTGACTTTGTTTTGGTATAACTACGTTAAGAACAAATTTAGCCTAAAACATCTTTCCTTTCTTTCAGCCCATTAAAAATGTTTATAACACAGATCGCCTTCAGAAAACCACTTCAAAGGATTATGCGCACTTCACCATAGCATACCATGACCGTACTATGAACGTATCAGGCAAAAAAATCTTTGTATTGAAGAGACTATGCCCACTAGAACAACACCGTCGCATGCCATGCACGTAGCGTATCGGCATCGGCAGAATATTCTCGCCGGCAATTGTTTATGCTCCGGCATGGCACGTGACGAAGGTGAAGGAACGGTCTAGTGGTAATGCACAGGATAGTAAGGCACTTTTCACTACAAAGAATACAGGGTTTAACGACGTATGGTGACCGTTCTAAACCCTTTATAAACGGTTATGATTCGCGGATGATACGTTCTTGTTGGCATAGCATGATAGTAGTACGTGCTGTATTTTCTCCGTGTCTGATACGTTTAAAGCACGGTCATGGTAAGGTGCAGTGTAGTGGGCAGTCTCCTTAAATGTAATTTGTCCCATTTAAATAATGTGGTTAAATAACTTATAAAATACTTTGAATTTTTCCAGGACATCACCAGAAACGGACGAGAAACGAAAATGAAGTATTCACCAGACAACGACGGCATCTTCGTAGTGGAGGTCCAGCAGTCAACAGCCTACAGGCCCAACAATAAAGCTATCCACAACTCCCCACCCCATGACCCTCAGATCTCCACTAACCAGGCTCTCATACATCGCGTCCCTGACGAGTTGGAGAAAAAGATAGAGGAAGACAGCGAGAAGAGTAGCGGGAAGTATGAAAGAGACAAAGCCATGGCTTTGTCTAGTACCGGTCTCTCAATTTCTGACCTCAGCATGTCCTCAATTGGCTCTCATAACGTCAGCTACTCTTACAGCAGCCAAATGGGTTATGAACAAGGTCATTTTGGGTACCCCGTCTATGCTGGCTACGACACAACGAAAGACGATGTCCCAGAAGGAATAGTCAATGACAACTCTCAAGAGCCTTTGATTACCAAGACCCCAACAGATCCTGACAAGCCTGTGGTAACTGCAGCGATCTTCAAGCAAGATTCCATCATTGGTAACGAGGCTTTACAAGGACCGGGATACTGTATCGAAGGCTCAACTGACGGACCGTTACTATCAGATGTTCAAGCCAGAGAATATAGCTTACAACATCTACACGACCAGAAGAAACTGGAGAACGGTGTAGCAGTTCCTGTGGCAGAGAAAGTCGAGGGATCAAAGTCTTTGAACCGAGCTGACAGTCTTCCCGTTCGGTTAGAAGATGAAGAAGCGGAAAAAGTACCGATGGAAACTATCAAAGAAGACGACGGTTCTGGGAAAGATAACTTGAAAGGAAAGAGGGGATCATTGCCAACTATAAGGACAGATATGTACGAATCAGTTCGGGATGTAATCCTACCTTCGGGATCGCCGAAGTTTGAGAAGCTGATGAATGAGACATCGCCAGGGGATGTGGGGTATGATACGCCTCCTATGATCACTATCACAGAGGAGAGTGAATCCAGCAAGTCTGATGGCACGAGTTAATTTAGCGCTCGTTTTTATGTATATAGTATGGAGAAAGTTGTTTTTTGATGTGTTGAGGTGCGGTGTCAGGAGGAGAGACGTCGTTATATAGCCCCTTGGTTTAAAAACGTAATTTTTTATTGACTCTTTTACAGTCTACGACTAATAGTGTATTTTACGCTCTGTAAATTTAATTATGCAGTTTTTTGTAATTTTCTAAAAGAGACACACACACACACTCTGATAAAACACAACTTTTCCTATTTCCATTTCTCTTATTATTCTTAAATGAAAATTCGTAAAGTGATTGTCTTTTTCACTGACACCGCATTTCCTAGTAAATAATTTTGTAAAATCTATGAAGTAGTCGTAAGCTTGGAGTCACCTCGTTGTTTCAGTTCAGTTCTGGTTCAGCCACTAGAAGCTCTTGACCGTTCTGTGTGTCGCTCCGTAGGTGAATTTGTATAAATTAGATTACTTTTGGTATATTTAGATGACATGATTATTTTGTTCAACTGGCCTTACTTTTGACTGCAATTATTATAATTTGAAGACAGTGGAAAGTGGAAATAAGTACAAAAATGGTCGAGTAATGGAATCGTCGGCAAAAATAAGGTCGTGGATCTGAGAAAGGTTTTTAGTCAGTCGTTGTCGATCACTAGAGGTGGAAATTTCAGTAAAGATATCAGAATATCAGAAAAATAAGGTAAAGGTAAATATTAATAAAGAATTGAAAAGTTGAAGTTTCCTAAGTTCAGTTGATGTTATAAAGTCGGTATTAGTATTAGTATCGCTTCTTATTTCTTCTTCTAAGAATACTGTATCGGTACCAGTAGGTTTATGATACCGGCTTCATAGTATCAATTGATAACAAATTTACCGTTATTGAGATTAATGATTGTCATCTACATATACTAGTGTTTAGAGGATAAGCATGAACTTTGGAACATGTGATCAGGTAAACATGTCGACGGTTAAATGATAAAGACGTAACAATGAAAAAATAGAGTAATTTCTTTTTTTAACTACTCTGTGCCATTATAGTATGGAAGAAGAAAACATGTTGTTCCAATCTCAAATGAATTGAGATAAAGACAAATGATGATGCTGATGCTGACAATACCATTATAGATATTAAACACGATACTATGATGGTATCCAGCACTATGGTTTTTCAAACAGAGAAGATCAATACTACGAATTCGATTATACATACATGTAGTCTCATTTTTCGATTAAATTATGTTTATAAATATTTTATAATAAATTAAATATATTATTTACAATATATATATATTATTATTTCTTATAATATATAAATATATAATATATATATTATAAATAATAATTTTAATATTTTTTTATAAACTATTTTGGAAGAAAAATGTAATCCCTATCCTTCGTTGAAGTGTCGAATTCGATTCTTTTGACGGCAACACTTGTTTTTCTTTTCATATTGTAATTCTACTTTACCATCTAACCGTGGATGTATGTTATAGGAAGTCGTTTCCATGATATGTACATTTCTGTTCTTCATCGTTGTGGCCAAATAGTTGTATGTATAGATAAGTGATAGTGGAGTGACTGTTGACAGGGTTGTCATGTACAAGATTATAACTGTCAACGATATGTTTATGGGGAGTAACAATATAGGGTGACTGGTAATTAGTGAGCGATACTTAAGCACGTGATTGTACTCATGATAACAAACAACTTTCCCAAAGACACATTTTTTTTTGTACTCTTTCACTGTTGTCCCAATAACACAATAGCTGTACGAAATTCGCGCGCGCGCGTCTGTGACCTATCAGCTGTTAACCGCGTGACGCCATTCTGTCACATTACTATCGTAACGTGCAACAGTGGGTAGGCAGAGCACCCGCGCGGCTTGCAATTTCATACGGCTGATGTGTTATTGGGATAAAAGTGAATGAGTATAAAAAAAAAGTTTCTTTGGGAAAGTTGTTTGTTATCATGAGTACAATCACGTGTTTAAATATCGGTCACTAATTACCAGTCACCCTATATGTAGGCAGAAGATTATTCTTTGTAGACTTGTGATAGAGTACGCACAATTTCAATGTTTAAATCTTTTTAGGATATCTTCGTTGTTTGTTCGTTATTATTATTGTCTCTTACTGTGCCACTGGAAAAACATTAAAATAAAAACATGTTGTAAGATGAAATTAAAGATTTGAACTTAGAGAAGATAGCTATGCATGTTTCTCCAGTGCATGCAGTGGTAACACACAGATACACTATACAGGGTGGTAAGGACATCGACGCTACAACGGTTACCACGAATTCACATTACATACAGTACATGTTACACAGTACATGTTACAGTACATCATTCTGAAAAATTTCTATGTGGTGGGCACATAGAAATTTTTCGTCGTTTATTAAAAAAAAAAGCAGCTGGTTCTTATAAACTTGCAATACCTACACGGTCAAAATGTATGGAAGAGCAGATTAAAAAAAAAAATTACCGATGAATAATTTCTATGTGTATAGACTATATAATAATTTCTATGGGTTCAGAATGATGAACTGCATACGTGGTGACCGATTTAGCATTGGTATCCCTTCCAGCTTTTATATAATTTATTTTTCTGTAGTTTCGAAAATTTCTGAACGATGAAAGATCGATAGCAAGAGATATTATTGTTCTCAAAAAGTGATGGCCCTGTCAACATCTCATTTCTGCATTTACACCAAATTTCGCTACTAACTAGTGTAAGATACTTATTGTTAAAAATTATTTATAAAATTAAGGAATTGAGATTCAATATTCAAGGCTCTTTTCAGTTATATTCATATAGTTTATAAATAATATTAATAAATCAATATAATTTGTTAGTTATTAGGTAACGTTAGTTTTGCTCAGTTTTTGAAAATAATTTGAAAGTTGTGATAGAATTTATAGATATTAATGAAAATGATGTTTTTCTATAAAGTCGGTTGGCGATTACAGCGTCGTCGGTACTGCTTAATAATGTAGTTATTTTAAATATCCCAACATCTAATTTAAAAGTATGCTACTTTAGCCTTTGGCTCTGTTTCCGAATCGTAGGACTAAATAGTAATGTAATACGCTCTGTAGTATGATTTGGTCCTTCGAGCCGGATATTTTTTTAATGAGTTACCATTTATTTTACAACACCTGTATCAGCTTACACTTCCATTTAAGCGGATTCCTCTTTTCATTACTTTCACCCAATCCATAAACCCATAACGTTACTTCAAGGTTCTCTGGTGTTTTAGCAAAGCTAACCAATTGGTACCTTCAGTAGTCGTTATACACACAAAACAAAACTGCATGAAGTCAGCGTTCGTGCTAATCACTGCCGACGTTACACTGTAGTCGACAGCTGCCTTTATACTGTGTTTAGTTTGAGTGTTAGTGCCGTCCGCGAGACAAACGAAATCTTTACGTGCCAAACGAACCTTTAAGAAGAGTTAAACTGAATTGAATTAGTTTTACGGGTTACTTTAACTGCCAAAATATAACTATAGTTTATTATAACACAGTCAAAAATTGATAAAATAAAAGTATTTAACAGTAAAGTGTAAAATTCAGACAGGAGTGTGCTGTGTAAACAAATCAAAACTGCGGATCTTCAAAAAAAAATCCGTAAAAAATCCAGCAAGAACTTTCTGTTCGGCTCTAAAACGTAATTGGAGAAATAGAAAGCTGGTCTTTGGATCTTCGATTAACAATCAAAAACCAAAGGGTGTAAATAGACCTGTAACGAACCGAAAAGCACTTGTTCTCCCCGTCATTGCGATAATTTTTCTCGTCTGGACCGAACCTTCTAGTTACGGAGATATTGGAGGGCAAAGTTCCAACTTTTTCACAAGTTGAGTAAATTCTTAATTTTAAGGTTAAGTATAACTTTAAATAGCTCCATGACCCGTTTACTATTAAATGCATCCACCAATAAAATGTTTTGAGTGACATTGAGTTTTACCGTAAAATGTGTTTTCTCCCCCAAAAAAAACTAGTTTCCCACCAAAAATTTTTGCGTTACATTTTAGGATAACTTGGTTTGACATACAGATTAGTTGGTTGACAGCTTCGTGAAGGGTCCGTTTACACCTTTTATTTAAATATTCTTCGTTAAAAAAACGGAATTTTCTAAGAAAGAGTTAAGCTACCTGCATAGCTATTCACAAACGCTTCTATTCGACAAGTCGTATGTCTATCCTTTTTTGGCATTACCAAAGCGAGCGAGATAGACATACGACTTTCCAAATCGATATCGAATCGAAGCGATTCTGAATAGCTATGCTGAACTACCCGTAAAACTAGTTTAAAAAAAATGGAATATTCGCGTATATTGATTATGAATTAAAGAAATTATGATTTCGTTGTAGGCTAGTTGAAAAGCTAAGAGTTTGAAAAATATAAATAGGACATAAGTGATAATTATTGTATGTAAATGAATTTAGTTCGCATTAATGATTTTAATATTTTATTTGAAGTTACTTTTATAAAATAAATTTAAAGTGATTTGCGGAATGTGTGTTTTATTATTGTGTTCTATCCTTATAAATATGAAAAAAATGCCGCTAGGAAAAAATATCAACATATTAAATTTCCTTGTATTACACATTATTCGTTCTGAGAGCCTAGCAATCATTTCTAAATAGTTTCGTCTATCAACAAAAAAATACAATAAGATTGGTAAATAAAAGAATTTTGGCAGCATTATTTAATCCCATTTTTTTTCGTTTTTCCTTTTCTGTCGCTGATACAATGTCATGTCTACACCCTTTGTCTCTGGCAGGCTTATGATTTCAGAGGAATTTCTCGATGTGTTTTGCTCCAGTAATATTTTTCAGTGTAAAATGTCTTACAAGACACGGACTGCATTATGTTCAATATTATCATGTATATTTTATCGGAAAAACAAATTTCCTGTTCTGCGTATCCCAGCGTTATTTAAACGTTTACGGTTTCTCTGTTCCCTGATCATTATAATCTGGATCTATTCAAAGTTCGAGTGAATCGGCCTCTTCTAGGCAAGCGTGGTCCATCCTAGGCCGCATCATCGCTTCACATCAGGTGAGTTGCGGCCAACCGCAACCTATTTAGTGTTCAAAGAGATGTCAGCAACCAGGAAGGGGCCCGCAAGGGCCGATCCCTGCCGGGCTGCGGGACTGTTCGAAAGAGATACCGCGGCCCTGGAACACAAAGGGCAAAGAAGGAACATGGATGGGTTTTAGTCAGTAAGAGTCTGACACTCCCTCCCACTCCACCCAGAGCGGGAGGAGTCATTTGATGATTTCCCATCCGTAAAAAAAAACCTATTTAGTGTTAAAAAAAATGGTACTAAAACGAAGTCTTTCAATTCCCTGAATATAATATAACATCTATTATTCTAAGTTCATGACACTGGTAGACGAAGTAAGTTGTATAATACTGCAGTTAGTTCAGGAAAAATCTCACAGATGTCGCTAGTAGAACTATATTGATTTAACACACGAAAGAAAAGTCGCCTCCTGACAGCGCCATCTATCGGGTGGTTAAAGAGCTGTGAAAAGTTGGGGTCAGATTATGTTGGAGAGTGAGAGAGTGTTCCGTCAAACATCCCTATTTCATCGTCTTTCTGTCGGTAAAAAGTTCCGGAAAATTCTGGGAGATGGCGTGTATTTAAAACTCAAAAGTTGCTTCACGCTAGATCCTCTGGCTGGAGGCCTAACACTCAAGGCACCCACAGGATAGTCCGGTAAAGTAGATGAAAACCTCCTAGGTTGATGTGAGATGCCATTTAAAAGAAAAAAAAAACGCGCTAGGATATTATTAGAAGGGAAAGTTGATTTGAATAGTATGAAATCATGATGATCATGTAAAATGTTCGTCAGTACAAGATTGTCATTTTCATAATTAGAATTGCATCTGTATATTTTGAGTCTTATGAGTCTATGTTTTTAATGTACTAATATTATACTAATATTACTAAAAATTATATTTTGAATAGGTAATGTTTTTAATCATCGTCAGTCAGTGCTATAAGTAGTTATGGTAAATTGAATTAAATAGGTCAGTAGAAACATTTCTAGTTGAAATTATTTACAGAGAGCGTGGTGATTTTGTCGAAGATAATGTTTATGAGAGAGCATTAATAGTTAATAGGTTGGTCGTTAAGAATCGGTCATAAAATTATCATAGATACTTGGTTGCAGAATGGAATTGAACTAATTACCTACTTAATATTACTAGAGGGGCTCATGGCCATAAAATAACAGCCACACGGGTCGATCTTCTAGGTTAAGCAACACTGGTCGAGGTCGAAAAGCGGTCGGGTGTCCATCCCCAACGTATAATGCCATGGAGGGGCCTTCGTGTTGGTCCCTGCTATTTCGGGTGGGTATTACGGGTAGTAAGATACTCGACAGTCTGAAAATCAGCCTTTCCAATGGATATCACTTTACTCAGTAACTGGGAGAGACCAGACTGGAACCCTTAACAGACAACATCATCATTATCTGCTTGCCTTTTTACAACTATATTGGGGTCGGCTTCCAGTCTAACCGGATGCAGCTGAATACCAGTATTTTACATGGTAAGACTTGGTAAGTTGTCAGACTTGCGTTCCACTGACTACCTGTAACGACCGTCAAAGATCTACAAATCACACCAAGGCCTTAACGTGCTTTCCGAGGCATGGAGGACTATAATGGGTGGTACCCATTACATACCGAGTTGTAATGGGTGGTTACCCATATTTAGCCACGACCTCCTTCCCTAACATAGTTGGGATTTGGGAAAATGTATCAACACCTTGCAATTTTACTGGTACAGAAATGTGAAAAATTAATAAGAAGACAATTACTAACTGAAAAAATACGTCCAGGAACTTATCCTTTCTCAAAGAAACCTTTCTAGTACCACAGAATACATAAATTTATTTTATTCATGTAGTCTTAGTTTCCAATCAATACAATTCGTCACACATAAGCTCATACGTGTCATGGAAATGTTTGTAACGTATTACAGTCATTAAGCACTAAGTATAAAACAATGCCGAACACCTGTAGCTAATGAAAAGTGAAATCGATTTGTGAAAATGTAACAATAGTATCATTCGGCGTAATTTAGTTCAAATCGCAATTGAGCGCACGTGCCTACGTGATTATAGACACACTATCTTTGTGCCTTAAACACCATCATGCCTAGCCTTTTCCCAACTATGTTGGGGTCAGCTTCCAGCTGAATACTAGTATTTTGCATGGAGCGATTGTCTATCTGATCTCCACAACCCAGTTAGTACTGGGTAATACGATACCCCTTGGTAAAACTGGTTACCGGGCCACTGACTACCTACACTGCAAGTTAAATAAAAGCTTGTAACTATGTTGTAGTGGGCTTCCAGTCTAACCAGATGCAGCTAAATAGTAAATACTAGTGTGTTACTAAGAGTGATTCAATATCTGATCTCTATCTCACAACCCAGACCCTGGGCAACGCCAGACCTCTTACTAAGACTGGTTGTCAGACTTCCAATAACCCTTGAAGACTGTCAAAGATCTACAAATGACAGCTGGATCGTGTTTCAGATTGGCACTCACCACTACTTAAATACCAAATAAAAAATGTACACCTAGCTTCAAAACATTACCTACGTCATAATTATACACAATTTTAACATAATAATGCGTTAAACTTGAGCATTTGCAAAATAAGGGAGACAAATGTCGTTCCACCGCAGTATACCAGGAAATACCTCCAAAAATAAATTATAAAAAAATACATGGAGGTTATTTATACCCGCGCGTATGTTTGGAATACCCCTCGTTTGACTACGTACATTTTTATTCCCCTGGACCGCAGTAACCGGGAAATAGGTCAAACAAACGCCGTGCCGCTCAAACACGGAAAAAATTTAAACTGATAAAAAGACATTAGCCCCGTCACAAACATCACAACTACCCTCATCTCGCCGCTATTGATTCACTGCGGATAATTGAGTACACGCGTGTCACCCCCCTCACGACACCCCCACACACCCCCTCATCACACCCCCACACACACGCGTCGCACCTCATTTGATTACAACAGAAAAAGCGGCGAAAAATCGAGTAGATGCGATGCAGTAATCTACCCGTTGCCATAGCAACCGATATTAACGCGAGGGGGGTACATCACATAAATAGATTCCCACATAAGTCCGATTCCCACACACGCGCCCCCACTCACCCCCTACATTTTTGTACAGTGTTAAAATGCCTAAAACCACCCCACCCGAGTTTAAAAATGCCGCGCGGGCCTCGACGCAGATTAGCTAAAACTACGTATTTTTTACCCCACCGAGAGGGATCTGTTTTCTCTTTTGCCCGCTTGCTAACTACCGAAATGTGGGGGGAAGGGGGTCTAGGGGTCGAGGGTACGGAAAACTTTGTGTTTTAAATATGTCCGAAGGCACGCATTAAAACCGTTTGCGAAATACGAATCATTAGTGTGTTGTTTTACCCTTTCGTCGTTTTATATTTTTGTTTCGTGTTACGCTTTTATTTTGGGATGCTGCCTAGAGCTTGCATATAGAAGAAGGCTAGGAATTAGGATAACAACTAAGTGGGTGGTGGTACTGTTGTGGGTTTTTAGGATTGAGAGAAACGGAAAACCCAGGTTCCTATTACCATAATCATAAGATAACCGCTTGTACTTGAACTCTTGCAAAACTGCCACCTCTTACTCTCTGAAGAAGATAAATCAATTTTCGTGGCTTTTTATTGAGGTTACATACAAAGTAAGTATGTAACTCCTGGTCTACCTGAAGTATTGGTGCCGGTGCTGAAGAAGAAATTTAACTGTAGTGATGGTTCTTTGACGAAAAATTTTTTTTTTACAATAGTGTTATGGGCTGTAAGAGTTGTGCAAGACCAAAGATCCGATGAATGGACTGAGAAAGATGATGTGGATTAAGGTAACGGAAGTGGCGCATGAGATAACGACTAATACAGAAGTATGGAAGAAGAAAATATGCTGTGTAAACCCCAAGTAAATTGGGATGAGAGCAGAAAAATGAAAATGTGTTTGTAGAAAAGTGCTTCTTATTGATAGATGTTAAAATCAAAATGATTATTGATATCTTGATCAAGAACGTAGTCAGCCCTGTTTTGTAGAAACAGGTACCCATTGCAGCCTGTATATGCAAAAATTACTTTACATTTCGGTGTGCTAACTATTTAACTATCAAATAGTTACTAAAACTACCAATACTTCATTAAACAGATGACTAACTTGTTGCTAGTGCGTTTATTGACATAATACCAATAACCTCTGTAGCTTGAAATGCCACAGCACCGTCAAATCTCTAGTTTGCCTCCATAGTTGTGTAAATACGACTTATGGTGAACCGCCATTAAGAGGGGTGTCTTCAAAGATCCCCCTAAGATTGATAGGGGTGAAACAATGGTTTCAAAGATGTGGTTTTCGGCTTTTGATAGCAATTTTAAGCTATTGGATTTCAAAGGTGTATCTTTCTTCGATATTTAGAGCGATTAAGATAATTGGAGCTCGTGGCTAAATACTAACAGCCGCTCGGGTCGATCTTTAGGTTAGGCCGGGCTTGGTCTAGGTTGGTCTGTGGATGGGTGACCACCCATTACATACCGAGTTTCCTCCGTGCTTTGGAACGCACGCTAAGACGTTGGTTCCGGGTGTCATTTGTAGATCTTTGACAGTAGTAGTAGGTAGTCAGTGGCCCAAAAAGTCTGACAACCAGTCTTACCAAGTCACTCCATGTAAAATACTGGTATTCAGCTGCATCCGGTTAGATTGGAAGCCAACCCCAATATAGTTGGGAAAAGGCTAGGCAGATGATGAATTTAGAGCGATTAACTTGTCGTAAAAAATTGAGATTTTCAGTAAGTTCATACTTTTAAGTCCTTTTTGTCTAAAAATATGCTACGTTTTACCTTTTCCTGGAACAACGCTGATTGCGTTACGTTAGTATGGTAAGAATTCACACTCTATGTAATAAAACTTCAATGTGACTTTCTACTGACTGACAGATATATTAAGAAAGTTCTAGTTAACGTCATAATAGTTACATCAGCAGGATACACGATGGCGCTACCAGTAGACTACACTATGTTAATAATACAATATGCATTAACATCTCTATAAAAAAACCAGTATTTACGGCTATAATTTAGTTTTTCCCAATCAAAATGTACACATTGAAATGTTCCACCTCTACTCATCAACGGGGCAGCAAATTACCTAAATAAAATATTAGTTTTAATTACAAACTACAATGGGAAAGCAGTGATAAATTATTTTCAATTGTGAGTGCCACCCCGGTTAAAAAAGCGGGCATCGCAACCCTCCCGAATTTAAAATGTCGCCCGGAATACATCACGGATTAGCTAAAACTACGGGAATTTTATTCTCTCTCTCTTTCGCGCATTTTTGGGATGGAAAACCGTGGTATAATTGGTTTTAGGGGTAGGTAGAGTGCTTTTGAACCGACTTCAATAATATAGGAGGTTCTGTATTGATGTTTTTTTTTCGAGGATCGAAACAAAGGCGGCCCACGTTTAGGATGTATTTACTATAAGTACACCTGTGCTAATACTTCAGAAAATACGGCCGTGATATTGTAATGTATATACGGGGTGTAAACAGACCCTTCACCAAGCCGTCAACCAGGCATTCTGTACATCAAACTAAGTAACCTTACGCAACAATTTTTGCTGGGAAACGATTTTTTTTTGGGGTGAAAAATCACGTTTTACGGTAAAACTCAAAGTAACGCACTCAAAACATTGTGCTGATGGATGGATTGAATAGTACGGGGGTCGTGGAGGTGTTTAAAGTAAAGTTACAACATTAAAACCTTGTATTTTAAAAAAAACTTGTGAAAAAGTTGGAACTTTGACCCCCAATATCTCCGTAACTAGAAGGTTCCCAGGTATGGTCTAGAACAAAAAAATGATCGCCATGACGGGGCGAATAAGTACCTTTCGGCTTCATTAAGGGTCTTTTTACTCCCTTTATAGAATAACACTGAATGATTAGAAAGGGTTTTAAAGATTACATAATTCACCATCATTCTCCAGTCCTTTTCCCAATTTAGGTGGACTCGGCGCAGCATGTCTTCTTCTGCCATAAAAATCATATCATTGCGTCCATATTTTTAGATTTCGTGTTTCGATTTCGATTTTAACTAACTGAATACACTTAAAAATCACAATGGCTGATTACAAGTTGTTGCTAGATTCACATCAAAATGAAAAAATAGCAGAATATAACTGTGGCACAGTCAATGTAAATGCCCCTTTCTTAAATAGACTTCATACTAATTTGTACATTTTTTCATCAAGTCTCAGTGACTTGTAAATAATAATAAATAGCGAAACATATGCAACCTTATTATAAAAAAAAGTCCCAAAATGTTTCCCTACAAAACAAACATCACATCTTTGTACCAGTCAATATAACAAGCATATTATAATCTAAAAAACATTTCCTTTCCGACCACGTATTCAAAAACTATCAATACTTCAAATTGATAGCATTGACTATAAAACTTCCCCTAACCTACATTCGACCCTTGTTCCCATAGACATTAGTATTCCGACCACATTTCTTACTGCAGAACAAACTTAGAATTATTTAAAAGATATCGAAAGATGTTTCATATTTTAATGTTAAAAAAAAGAAACTCGGCGTTTTTTGTCTGTAGGGTACCTATTTTTTAAGGATAATTTCAAGTAAATATGGTAATAAGGAAGAATGGTTTTTTCCCTTGTAACATTTTAGTTTGTGGTATTTATAATACTTATAGATGATTTGTGAGGAGCTCGTGGTTCAATAATAACAGTCGCACGGGTCGAACTTCAAGGTTAAGCCGTGCTTGCCGAGGTTGGCCCGTGGATGGTTGACCACCCATTACAGACCGAGTTTCCACAGTGCCTCGGAAGCACGTTGAGCCGTTTGTCCCGACTGTCATTTGTGGGACAGTCGTTTCAGGTAGTCAGTGTTCCGAAAGTCTGACAACCAGTCTTACCAAGGGGTACCGTAGTACCCAGTACTAACTGAATTGTGGAGGTTTAAGACATTATCTGTCCTACACGACATCTAAAAGCACTATCCTATTACCACAATATTAACAGCAACTCCATCATAAATAAATACATGTAGCCATTAAAAATCCCGAGCAAAAAAAATATATGCTCGATTAAACGAACACAAACAGGCAATTTAGAAAAATAACGCTAAACATTATAAGCATTACATACCATCCGCTCAGGGCTGGTATTCGGTAATATAAGCCTTTCGAAATATTTGACATATTCTAAAAGTTATGTCTACGTCGTTAAGGGTATGTGTTGACAAATATTTTTGGGTTAGATTAAATTATTTATTAATAAAGAACCTTATGTTACGCCTCCATACCCCGAAGGGATGGAGAGGGTGTTTGTATGTCACCAGTTATGTTATAAGTCTCATACAATACCATACAATGACGAACAAGAGAACTGCCAGCCCAAATCTCGGTGGACCAAGTCAAAAAACAAATGAGCATCGATTACCATGCAAAGACTTTCCTGATGGAACGAGAATGGTATGTTGGCGATTCCAAAACGTTAAATCTAGGATTACTTACGATATTGTATTGTATTGTATTGTATAACGGGCTGGTGTCCGCAACTCCAAGTCAAAGCGCGCATTTTGCGTGCGGGTGGGAGATCTATTCGATCCACCCTAACTCCCCGAGAAAGGCCAGCAGCGCCTTGGTGTTGCTGACAATCTCGCGGAGAGTACCTGGGTTACCGAAGTACTTTGCCCTGTATGTATGTTGCAACCACAGGATGGTGCAGAAGCAAGTGGGCTGCTGTCTCGTCTTCCTCCATGTAGGCTCCGCACTTACGATATTTCTAGTCAGTCAGTTAGTTATGTTTGTAGTCATGTGGTTTTTCAAGCTATGCTGATGTTTGTCATCAACCCAGAAGTCTACGAAGCTCGTTTTTGTTTACCAATGATAATGCAGTATTGACTGCGAGTTTGTTTAGTAATCGTCAGCATTAACATGTTTGACGACATGTCGAAAAAATGTTAGCATAAAGATTTATTCTGTGAAAAATTAGTTCAAATAATACTCATAATGTAGTCTCTCTGAAAAAAGAAATATTATCCATACAGCTGAAAGGAGCTCTGTTTATTTACACACTAGTCTGTTATAACTATGTATTACGGTACTTTACAAGACATTTCTAAATGAATGTTTTTTTTAACACAAAACAGTTTTTTTTTCCAGAAAATCAATTCATTGTTTGAGCACAAGTCCTGAAACGATTTTAAAACTGTTCCACATGCTACAGAACATTACTAATTCTCATATAACACATCTGAGATCATAATCTCTTTAGAAAAGGGTATAACCGTATAAACAAAACCTAACTCATTATTTTACACCGACAGCCTCTATTCCAGCACACACCCTGGTCAGTAAAAAGGCAAGCTACCTTTATTATATCGCCATATATTAGCGGTTCTGCCTACCCCAGTTAATTCCTACAGGAGAACTCTATGCGCGTTTTATTTCCAAGCGATTTTAGATAGGGGTTGGTTCCCATATCTAGGGGATGGTGTGAGGTGGGAGCGGAGAGCGAGTGAGTTATGTTTTTAGTTTATCAGGTTAAGTGAAAATGAGGAGGGATGAGGAGGGATGGGACTTGTGACTAAAAGAGTGATGAATATAAATGTTGATGGATGGAGAGGGAGAGGAATAACATAGAAAAGATGGATGAATTGTGTGAGGAATGATATGAATGATATATAAAGCGTGATGATTGACAAGGGAGAAAGGCAGAAAAAAACTTGTTATAAATATAATGGGACAAGTGCAGGAAGATGATGAGGTTATGTGAAAAGAGACTAAAGCTCATAGCGCACTTACAAGCACCGCCAAAAATAGGCATCACCTTATTTATCTCGATCCGAGGCGACGCTGAAACCGTAACGATCCTCATAAGTGTAGGATGCAGTATGGACTTTCATAGAGTCCTAAACGGCTTGAATTGAGCCGATGCTGAACTCGTGCAGTGCTTCTAGCTCTGCGTTGATCTTTAACTTTACTCAACAATTTTTTTCTAGTTCTTTATTATGATCTCAGTCTCAGTACAAACATTACAATTCTTCACGTCTTGGTAAACTTCTGTAATAATAGTGTTAAAGAAAGGGATTAAATAACGTACGACCTAATAGAGGTTTCTACACAAATTTAAGGAATGTAGTCGTTGTGTAGTTTGTAGGTAGTTAGATATAATACTCCATAATATAAACCATACTTTTGATGGTAACATTATTTTCTTTTTATCGTGTGATTAGTGCTTAACGTGGTGTCAGAGTTTTTATGCCACCCATGGGGCTCTGACTTAGCTTTACATGCCGTCGAGAAATATTTCTCAGGCATGCTTGTTTCCTCAGGATGTTTTCCTTCACCGAAGCAAGTGATAATTATACAACAATAACATTGAGTGTCGCAATAGGCGAAAATATATACTATATATAAACTTACCTGAACATAAAGGTAGATGAAATCAGAATCCATAACGAATAGAATCCATATCATTGAATAAAAGTTAATGGGAAAGCATGTGATATGAGACAGCTAGCTACTTTCAACAACGATGGAGCACTAAATATTGAGCCCTACGTGTACTGTTGTATGTTTAGCCAGGTGATCTACACAGGTACTTATACCTTTTGCAGTACCTTAATTTTAAGATGTATTTATTAAATCATGGTTTGTGAAGAGATATTGAATGATTTGAATTTTTTTGTCTGCTCATTACAAGATCTAAAGCAAAACAAATGGCCAAATTCTGAGCCGACTTAATTTTATTTTTAAACCCTCCTAAGTAAATGTTCTTAAAAAGCTGCGTTTTCCGGTGGGAAAGTCTTTCTTTACCCTGCACGTGTAACCTCCCCGCTCCGCTTATCGCTCCCGCTACCTTCCATGCCTCACGCCGCACATTAGAAAGCGGTACATGTTGTGCACGATCGATGTCGCCCTAAGGCGTCGTTTGAAACGCCAATAAAGTTTTTTTGTTCGGATTCTCTTATATACGAGCGGTAAAAGTGAATTATAAGTTTACATGGATGATGTGTGAGTGGTTTTTATTATTAGCTCAGTTAGAATAATTGTTACAATCCCTGAAAATCGGTCTCGTGGGTGTGGGGATGGTGGAATATTGTTTGTTCCATTATCATCAGGAACTTGTTTTTAGCATGTCGATGACAATTCAAATCGAGTCAGCCCATTTGGCGATGAGTTTGGCACTTTCAGTAGCGTCCACCAGCTCCTGTAATATGCAAACAACAGGACCGGCAGGAGTGCAGGACACGATATCAAGTGTCCCATCATCATGATTATATTTATCGACGTAGCTCCCACCACAAGCGTCCAGCGGATTTCTGCAGACTTCACCAGGTCATCGGTCCGTATTGTGAGACGCTTTGAGAACAGAGAACAGTAAAATCTGAGTGTATAGAGAATGTATAGAGTTTGACTAGGATAGTAATGCTGCAGGAGAGGATAGTAAGTATTGCAAAAATAAGTTTTTCTTTTAGACTACCCTAAAACTAATCTACCTACAACTACCGAACTGATGGTGATGGTGAACCAATATCGTCACAACTGCTACCTACGTATCAAAAACCGCTACCCTTCAGGCAAACACAATCTTTTATATCATTACATAACTCAACAATCAATACCGAACCTCCCATCCTAGAAAACGTAATATAAAACCTGGCCAACATTAAAAAACAAAAAAGAACTTTCATCCTAAAATTAATAAACAGTCCATCCACCCGACCCCTTCACCGCACCACATATATTTGTTCTACGTATACGTTGCCGGGGAATCGAATTAGTGACCTCTGGCTACTTTACCGTATTTGTTGAAGCGACCGCGACCCGCCCCCCGCGCCCCCGGGGTGGCATCGAAAAAACCCTTCAAAATTTGTTAAGTTAGAAATGGTTTCGACCCCTGATGGTAAATTAAAATTGTGGAACAGTTCTAGTTTTTTTTTACATAAGGGTATGTTTTTTACGGTTTTAGAGCGGAAAGTTTTTAGATCGGAAATAATTAATTAATGGTTACGTTTAGTGTGGCTACAAAATAACAGCCGCTCGGATCAATCTTCAGGTTGAGCCGGGCTTGCCTAAGTTGGTCTGTGGATGGGTAATCACCCATTACATACCGAATTTCCTCCGTGCCCCGGAAATCACGTTAAGCCGTTGGTCCCGGCTGTCATGTATATGCCTTTGACAGTCGTTACAGGTATTCAGTGGCCCGATAGTCCGACAACCAGTTAAGACTGGTTGTCGGACTTTCGATACCCCTTGGTAAGCCATTGAGTATCATATCAACCAGTACTAACTGGAGGTCCGATAGGCTGTCGCTCCATGTGAAATACTGGTATTCAGCTGCATCTGGTTAGACTGGAAGCCGATGCCATCATATTTGGGAAAAGGCTAGGCAGATGATGTTTAGTGTGATCAGATTGGCGATCGTCGTTTGTTATATGTAGAAAAATGGTTTTAGTCATGCATGGACAATAGGTATGGTCCAGATCTAGATAACAATTTTGTTTTTATTTGTGATGAAACACGGGTAAGATAGTGGTAATCTAACTTAAACTTGAAGGATTTATTTCAACTAAACCTTTCACAGACACTTTAATGGTCAATAACTCGGTCAGTTAGTCAAGATAGTCGGAGCTACTTCGCTGTTCCTAAATGTAGATCTCCATGAAAAAGAACAGGCAAGAAATTCCATGTACAGATTCCATTTTTATCGATACTAACATGCATAAAACTATCCGCTTATATTCCACACCCTGAGTCTTCTCCCATGTATCTCCGCACGAGCTTTGCCATAAAAAACTCATAGCGCGGTAAAAAGATTAGCCACTAACCAAGTTAAAAACGTTGCGACCGGCTTATCTCTTTATCGGGGGGTGTCTACTGTCTAGACTGCGACTCACGTAAGTCTGTGTCGTCACTAGGCGAACCATGGAAAAAATGGACTAAAACTGGATTTAATTAAAAAACCCATACAAAATATTGCATCGGTTGACGTAATTAGTATGAATTATCCATTTTTTTACAGCTTCTATGAATGACAATGATAACTACTTACAATTTAACTGTTTTATATAAAAACGATAACACTACCTATTATTAATACGCCTTAATTTTATACGTTTTTTTTTTTTTTTTTGGGCGACATCTTCAATATGAACGTGCCCCTTAAATAAAGAGAAAAAAAAAAAAAAACGTTTTTCGAATCACAGTCAAAGTACCCAATACCTTTATTACTGCTTACCCTTTAACTGAAATAAGAATATCTACAAAATAACCAAACATTAATTCAAGTAATTTTCAGTTACTTTCAGTCGGTGTTCAAACTTCAACTTACTTAAGCACTAAGGCTATTAGAATAGATTTACTGTGCCTGTTACTTCAAGTTGAGAAAAGTCGAGATTTTAGAAGTTTTTTTAGGATCAAAGATTTTGTTACTGCGGCACTGTGATAAATACAGGGTGTAGACGGACCCTTTAAGCCGTCAACCAAGGATTCTGTACATCAATCTAAGTGATACTGCGAAAAAATATTAGGTGTAGTGATGTGTTTTGTCAAGGTTTTTCAAAGCAAGGCCAAGTTAGACTGGAAATGTACAGCTTCATGTGCCGCAGTGTGTACCTATTATTTGCTACGAATGAGGCGATTGATTTTTTTCCGTTTCCAGGAATCTCAAAGGTTAAAGTACTTATGAAAGCTTTTAGCACTATTTTATTATTACAGGAGTTTCCTAGAGTCGTATTTGGTTTACTGTTAGAAAAATAAAACAAAAAAGGAAAATAACCAGATTAGTTTAGGATACTAAAAAGAGAAACTAAACGTCAACAAAAACGGAATTTATGTCAGCGTTTTTTTATGTCAACTAGCGACCCGCCCCGGCTTCGCACGGGTGCAATGTAGATACTAATGTGGGGCAGTGTGGTACATGTAAATCTTCCTCTAGAATCACTCTATTTATTGCTGAAAACTGCATTAAAATCCGTTGCGTAGTAGATTAAGTGTACAGTCAGCGTTATGTCGGGTATACATTGGTGAAACGTAACATGTAATGTAACACACGCTGAAACAAATTCGCCTATTGTTGAGTTACATATCATGTCGCATTGCATAAGTCTGGACGGCTCATTCATGTTACATTTCACGTAACGTTACACCAATGTGTACCCGGTATTAGCGACTTTGTTTTATACTATGTCAAGATAAGTAAATCTATTATGTTAATAAACTAAAAAAAAATCAGATCAATGCCATAAGAACTTATTCGTAGCGATCGGAATAAGAATGTTATTTATTACAATAGCTCATCATCATAATCATACTCCTGCCGTTGTCCCAATGTATTTGGGGTCAGCGCAGCATGCTTTCTTCTTCCGTACTTCTTTATTATTCGTCATGTCATCAGACAATTCAGACCCCATCTTCCTTTCCTTCTAGAAGCATTATCCACATTATACTTCCTTGAAGTTTAGGTAAATATTATGTTCTGACTTTTACTAAAAATACTAACTTATAATATCAGTCTTATCACTCACAACTTACGGAATAATTTATATACGAATTAACTTTTATTTATTTATTTTAAATTTCGATCTCTGATTATTCATATTCACAGATAAATTCATTTATTTAACTTACACAATCTGAGGCTCTAGTTCTTAAACACATAAACAAGTAACAACGTATTATATTCTAATATTAACAAATATCTTAGTTACCGAAAACTACGACAAAAATACAGTTGTTTTAACGAACTACTTATAACTTACCAAGGAGGTCCAATTGCCTTGAAAACGCACATAAAATACCCTATGCTCAGGCCTACAGGGCGGACGAGGTCATTGTCCTAGGCACCCGAAATTCGAAAGCATTAAAAAAAAAGTTTCAAAATGGCGGCCCAGACCTGTTACCGCGTAACATTACTCTATGGCAGGTGCTGCAAACTTTTTGCAATTATACTCCACAAATAATGTTTGTTCTGGGAGTTTTTCGGTTGAACTAATATTTTTTTGTTAGATAGTTATTGTTCTTAATGGTACTGTCGTGTTTATGAGTTTAGTTTTGAGTGCTTAGGTTAATTTGGTGTGATTTGGGATGAGAAAAATGTAAAGCTTTCTCTAGAATATAATAGGGTTTGTGAATTTCTGTTAGTAGGTGTGTACTTGTTACCTCACGTTGTTTCTTCGTTTATCGAAGAAACAACGAAAGAAGAAACATATCAAAAGATGACTAAAACAGTAAACAATACATGTTGGAATCAACTTCAATACAATGCGTCAAGCGTAACATTACATTATTTTGAAAATTCTTTTTATAAATTGTTGAAAACATGTATCACAACTAGTATTTGAGTTTGACCGCGAGGTTTAGTAACATTTTACTCTTTTGAACCTCACTTTTATTAGAAAAACCACTTATTCGTATCCCTTAACTTCTTTAAATTCAAAACATTCATAAAAATCTATTATTTCTTTCGGCATTCAATAAAAACATTATAATAGTGCTACTAATTATTCTGTACCTAATTCCCATGAGTATGTATGTATGTAGGCAACATACAGTGAGAGAATAGCAGGACACGGTGTTTAGAAAAACACCATGTCCTGCATTTCTTGTAGAAACAAGGAAGAAGCGATCTGAACCACTGGACAAGTGTTCTCTCAGACGCGCGACGGACCAAGTCACCAAGGATCGACTGTGGTGTTTAATTACCTTTTCAAGAACCTGTAGTTCCTGCAAAAGTTTTCCGCCGCACATTAACACTTTTCCGGACACAATACGTCCCACTCATCATCTGCCTCTCTTTTTTCTTACCAAATTAGGGTCAGCTTCTTGTCAAACCAGATGCAGCTGAATACCAGTATTTTCCATGGAGCGACTGCCTATCTGACCTCCACAACCACTGGGTTCGATCGCCTAGTAATTGTCGGTACTGTACAAGTCGTAATACCACTTGGTAAGACTGGTTGTCAGACTGTCAGGCTTTTAAAAACTGTCAAAGATCTACAAATGCTTACAGTGGGGTCTCGTTATGTAATAAACATTTACCCATCCATGTACCGACTTTGGCAAACGCTGCTTAACTCTGACGATCGATCCGTGCGGCCGTTATTGTTTAGCCACGAGTTCCTCTAATGCTCCAATTGTATTTTTAGAATCTTTTGTTTTTAGTAAGGTACGAACACAGAGATACAAAGTAGTATGGTAATGCAGTAAACACACACAACATCTGTTTTTTCCTGAAAACGTAAGCAGCAGTGAAAACAATATCAACGCCGGTTGCTTTTACAGCCAAAAAACAGGAAGTGTCTTTTTTTAAACCAAACAAGTATTTTGGTGGTGTACTCTGTGAACAAAAGGTTTGCTAAACCAATTTCACATGTAAGTTTTCATTTTCCTAGTCCTATTCTGTAAAATAATACGTTTTCTGCGCTGGCCTTAGGGTGACTAACCTTTTTCTCCCGCGCATTTGCAAAAGGTAACGAATTAAAATCGCATGTATGTTTTTTTTTCAACGATGGTTGTTTCATGATCACCATTTTATGTCATCTTATGCCACATCTTTCTCGTGATAGCGACGGACAGACTCTAGTGATTTGCCTTGATAACTGAACATTGCAAGTCTCGCAAAATTTTTGACACAACTACCAAAAACATATCTAAAAATAACCACAGCTTGAGCCCCGCTGTCGTTCTCTACTCCTAAGAACAAGTTGCATTTCACCCGGCACGCACACCAGCCCACCTCACGCACACATGCACACACGCACTAATGCACACCTGTAGGGCAAGGAACGAATTCGGGAATAGACCGGTTGTTACTGCTTTGAACCAGCTCACGCCGGATCGCGGCGGATCGCACTAGTTTCGTTAGTTAGCGCGACACCCTAAATTTTGGGAGAATTTTTAATTACGTCCGTTTTTGCTTTGAGATTCAAATGCAGGGGATGAAACGGGGGAGCAGGGATGTTGGGTTAGAGGTACTTAGGCTCGTGATTTTGCGAATGTTGTGTCGTAATGAAATAAGTTTGCAGTAGTTTTTGTTTTTAGCGTTTTTAGCAGTGTTCGCTTGGAAATGAGGACAAAAGAAAAGTTTAGCTAAATAGGACGCCTTGAATGAAATGATAATCAGTTTTCTTTATTTTTACATGAAGACAACACAATTTACCCATTGACATCGAAATCAAGCTAATAGTTTATCTGAAATCAAGCTACTAGTCTATTTACTAGTTTATTGACAGTTTATAAAGTCCATCTAGCAATAGAAAATGTGTGGAGTTTTCAAATCTGTTCTCTGTAGAGAACGATTATGATCAGATAACATTACTATTATTTTCTGTGAATAACTACAAAATACATTCAGTTAATATAATTTACGTGATTAGTGTTTGATCGCACCAGGATATAGTTAATAATTAAATGCCGATAAGCTCACCCCCTTTTGGTAAGTAGGTACAATGTCCTGACTTCCGTCCGGGATCAATGGGGTTGTTATCTAATTTTATTTTTTATAAAATTACAAGAAAATACAGCGTATATAACAGTGATTGGGAGGAGCTAAATGTCGTTGGTAGAGGATATTTGAATGTCACACTGTAAAAAATAAAAATGAAACTATAAATAGTCAGGGGCCTAAAATGGCTGCTTTGGCAGAATCATAATAGGATAATAATTATGGTTCTGATATAGCGGTCATTTTAGACCCCCTGATTGGAAAAACATTTACTTAAGAAATGAATAGTTTGTGACTCAAATATTGGTATCATTCTCACTAGTTCCACCAGCAATTAGTTCCATGGAACTAGTGAGACTTTTTTTTCTCAGTAGTTCCATAGACTTTGATAATGGAACAAATGAAACAAAACTTAATCGAACTACCTTGTGGAACAAGAGAAACAGAAATGATTGAAGTAAAACATACTATGTTTTTTCTGTGTCTAAAATGTTATTTAATTAATTAATTTAGTGCTATGAAGTGGATCTTCCTGAAAGGTGTACTTTAAATGGTTTTGAGGAAAGAAAGAAAAGCTACAGGATGATAAAGACAGCTCTTTTTATTAATTTAAAACTCTTCACTGCTCGTTACAAGACGATATCTTAATGTGGGCTTCGCCAAAAGATTGAGCAAATGATAAAAAAACCTCACCTCAGAAAATCTTTTAATTCGAAGTACCAAGTTCTTTTGAAACATTCTCAAAATTATAGGAAATGTGTTAACTTATTTCTATATAATTCTACTTGAAACATTTTTTTCCTGAAAAATTCTTTTTAGCTACTAACCTTTCAGATGTCATAAAAAAGACAATATAATCGATTTTCCACCTAATTAATGTTAAGCATGTCAGGTCCTGTTTTAGCTCCAAATAAGATAGTCTTTCATACTACATGTAAAACCTGAAGTCTATCTCTGAAACATTACTTTTGCTTACCTGAAAAACTAGTTTCGTACAATAAATAAACAGGCAACGGCTTAATTATTGGTTGAAAATAACAGTAGCACTACAATAAAATTCATTTTTTCAGGTAATCTTGAAGTAAAGAAAGATGATTTATGTAGAAGATGCTAGACGAAAGAAGAAACCATACAATTGAACTCTAGACGTTTCCTAATTTTTCAGGATTTTTCTAACTGAAGTGTGGAGTGGAGAACAAAGAAAAATATTTCCACAAAGATGATTGCAACACGGAAGAAACAAGGATTCACACATTTTACGAGCGAACTACTTGTTGAACGCCTCGGGACGCTGATGGAAGCAAGAGATGCAAGAAACACACTAACACGAACATGCATAGCTTCTACAGTCACGTATAGCAAACGTCTTAAATTGAATGCAATGATGACTTCATTACCGCACATTACTGCTTACACCCCCTACTTAATTCGCGAAATATATTCCCATTTACAACGAAAAACAAAGAACAGACAGCGTCGTATAATTTGCTAGTTAAAAATCATACATAATTATATCCCACCATTTTTCTACGCACTTTCGCGTACGCACACGTGCGCACTGACCGCGTGTACGGACGTGACCGCAACGCACACTACTCCACCGACCAATAAATAGATTGAACTAAACCTTGTAATTTAAAAAAGGAACAAAACGAACGAATCGCTCACTCACACATGCGAAGCAATGCAACCCAATCATTAAACGGGGTTGTGGAAATTGAGACTTTGGGCGTCAAAAGTAAGATTGAAATTGCAATACGGAGGTGTTGTTTGTAGAACTAGCATGTTAACACATTACCCGTGCGTGGGAATGACGGCACTCAAACAGACACACAATTTTTGACTATAGGAACACCCGAATTTTCTTCACGTGTGCGTTTTTTTATCAGTGTGCGCGTATAAGTGCATTCTTTCTGCCTCAGTATTCAGCAGAAGTTGTCAATGTGGTGCGTAAAACTGCGTCGAAGTGTGCGCAATTTTGTTGTTCACATGATGGATTTGCGTGTTTGTATTAGTGCCTTTTTCGTTTTTTTTCCGTATATACGGCATCGGACACACAGTGGGCTGTGTAAGTAGTGAAAAAATAATTTCAACTGGCACACTGCAAAGCATGTTTAATTTTCGTTCAGTCGTCCTCCCAAATGGAACGCCATTACGTTTTAAATTACGATGTGCGGCTTTTTTATATATACGCTTTTTAATTTACATTGTTTGTTTAATTTCTGGATCGAGTTTTTTTTGTGTATCGCAAAGGAAATGCTGATTTATTGATGATGGCCGCGGAATTAATATGGTCCAGATGCTTGTATGTTTTCCAGGATATATGAGTTCAAAGAAAACAGACTATGTATAATGAAGTAGTTCCTCATTACCAATTTCGTATTTCGGTCTGCTTGGCCTGAAAAAGTTGATCATGCGTTTTCTTACGATCGCTGTAGATATAAAACTGAATTTAAATAATTTTCATGTTAATGTTTTTCAGTTATTGCTTCCCAATCCCCGTCATATTAAGAACCTCTGAACCTGCCGATGCAACCTGAAGATGTTCTTGACATGAAAAAAATTGCGACTGACGTCACTATTTCTTTAACTCTACATAGCATCTTGATATTCTTGGTGGTGCCGAAAGATCTTCAATCTATAACTTGAAGAACAATGAACAATAACGTAAATAGAAGAGTTAGTATGAGAGCAAAGTTTTTTCAAAAAAATTGTGAACATGGACTGAAAAAGAAAAACTATACAGGTGCATAATAGATTTATATCACTTATAATTTCGTCAGTCTTACTAATGGATACCCTAATACCCAGTACTGACTGGGTTGAGAAGGTTCGACAGGCAGTCGCTCCATGTAAAATACTGGTATTCAGCTGCATCTGGTTAGACTAGAAACCGATTCCAACTACTATAATAGTTAGGCAGATGATGATTATGTCAAAATAAAATTAAAAATCGTTGGCAAGTTGGTCCGAAGACCATAAACACGATGACTGACAAACACTGGCTACGAATAGCATACCTAGGGTTAGAGGTATCTTAAAAGAAACTTCGAAATAAAATCTAGGATCAAATATTGTCTAAAGGTTTTTGACTCTGCTAAAAAAACCTGTTTAGGAAGTCTTTCTACGCAGCAGTGTAGTAGTGACAAATCGTTTTGCATACCGCCATTCTTAATCTACGTAGATAATCTTGTTTTTTGTGCCTTTTTTGTAACGTTAGCAAAAAGTATGTTTGTTTGGTTAAAATCCAAAATTAAAATACCTTAAAAATAGATGAACAAATGCCCTTTGCATTTTTTGGGACTCTTACACAAAGACCTATTTTTAACCGACTTCAAAAACAAGAAGTTTTTTTTTTACGTAAAACCTCACCAAAACGAATAAATTTTTCATTTTCTTTACATCCGTACCCTATTAGCCTAAAAACAATGATAGTCAACGAGAAAGCAGAACAAAACTAAGGATAATTCCAGAAAAAAAAAAATGCGTCTTGCATGAAAATTCTTCATACTTATATTGCTTGGAGAACTGATTAAATCACAATAAATAATATCTTTCAGGCACAAATGGAAAGTTTAAGACAATAACAACTTCTTATGTAACAAGAATAAATAATTCGAGAAAATTCCCTGAAACTTACGGAGCCGTCGGCATTCTAGATTCGCATTTCCCACGAAAAATATTGTTTCAAACGGTGAAAGAAAACATCGTGAGGAAACCGGCATGTCATAGTACTGAAAATTCAACTGTGACATCTACCAACCCGCACTGTTGCTACGTGGTGTATTCCAGCCCACTTCCTCTCATAGCGAGGCGTGCGTCCCAGCAGTGGGTACATTATAAATGCAGGTTATCCTAATGCAGTTATGTTGAATTCATTATAAGACCGCGTTGTAACCAAGGCGATCGTCGTGAAAAGGCGCGACTGATACGATCGTTTTGTTCGACGAACACGAATGCAGGATCGCACCGATAGATGGCGCCATACGAAGCAACAGGGGCTGCGATTCTCCATACAAATGAGGTTTTAAGGTTTTGCGTAAAAATGAGTGGCATATTACGAAAGTAACAGTCGCTTGGATCCAGCTAAACCGGAAACGAAGATTCAGAATTGTCTTATATTCAGCAGCTATGTATTAGGCAAATGTTAGGAATCAGTACATCATCATCTTCCTGCCCTTGTGCCATGTTACTTGGAGTCGGCGCAAAACGTTTTTTTTCTTCCAGTTTTCTCTGTCAGCTGTCACGCTAAGATGTACACCTTTTTTTTTTTTGTTATAAGCTTTTATTTAACTTGCCTTGCTAGTATGTATTGGTCAAATCTTGAAACTGAATTTCAAACCAATTCCCCCCAACCGATTGAGCTGAAATTTTGCACAAACCTTTGGTTCTAGTGACAATGCATTTTTGTGACAGACATGACTTGATCCTGCAGCCAGGACTATTCCCTCATGGGAGAATTTTTCAACGGTTAATGGCACGGACACAAAACTTTGAATAGGCGTTCAATGTATATAGATAAACCATATATAATATATGGTTCTTTTCATTTTAATAAAAGATTGCTTAAAAAAACTTTTGCATCATTCCTCACACAATCCATGCATCTTTTCTCTGGCCTTCTTCTCCCTTTCCATCAATCAACGATGCGAAGATACTAAAAATCAGTTACAACCCAAATCATAAATATCCAAGTTTTCCATTTGAGTTTCTTTACAACACATCTGAAACCATTTCCAAAGACTTCCTGCATCAAGTTTAACAAAAAACTTCTAAAAAGTAACCTCAATATTCCTTTTCAAGCTAAATCACGTCGTGTTTCTAATAAATACCGCCAATCACTCACAATTTGAGTCAATGTCCTAGGCCGAGTTGAAGGCTACGCCGACGGCTAGACTTGTAGTTGTCGTAGGTCAGGTCTAGCTAGACTGAACTTTTAGTTCTAACGTAACCTTGTACCCAGTTGTGAGCTAAATTCTTAACGCTTACGTATTTTTTTCATGTTAACGTATTTTTTTTTGCGTTTACGTTAGCTCACTGAAATTAGGCTAACGAAATATTTTGTGGAATTATTTTTAGTTGTGAATGAGAGTTTTGTGGTAAATTTGGTTTAGATTTTGTGGAAGAAGTGAGATTTATTTCTTAGTTTCTTTTTGATGTTTATTAAGTGGTTTTATTGGGTAGTAACTATGGAGTTTCTTACTCGTTCTACTTAATGGAATATGGCAAAAGGCCGAACATGTTTGTTCGTGGCTGTCATAAAAAGATTTAAATTTTTTCTTTTCAGGTGTCTTTATATATCATTATAACAAGATAAATGCCTGTTTTTGAAAGAATATACACTACATACGTCTTCGTAGTGAGTTCCTTTTATGTAAACATTGTTGTTAAGAATCTAATTCATTATTAAATTGGCTTAAATGTGATGATGTTTGAGTGATCTTTGATAAGAAAGACGGAAATAATATTAGAGAAGATTTTTGGTAGTTAAGCGAGGGTTTTTTAGTGTTCCAGTGGTATTAAGGTCCTGAAATTAGAAATAAAACCACGCTTGTAATATCCGGAGGGTTTAGCAGAGGTGTACGAAATAGTACATCCACATTTCGCCAGTTATGCTTAAGTTCCATTTAATAGGGGCGAGCCTAATGCCAACAACCGGGCACAAAGCAGACTCCGTAGCTGCTAATTGTCAATAACACTTTGCCCAACTTGGGAATCGAACCCAGGACCTCATGATCAGCAGTCGCGCTTGCTACCACTAGACCAACGAAGATAGAACAGTTTTTAAACAACTTTCTTTTAAGTTTTTTTCCTGCCATTACTAATATTCTAAGACGCAACGAGACCCGGCCTTGCTCTGCTGGGTCGTTGCACTAGACACGAGGTAGAAGCGTGTGCGCATAGGTCTTTATACCACACCTATTGCGCAGTATTGACGGAATTATGACGAGTTATGTTATGACCTAAAGTTTGAGTGTTGACTAGTACCTATAGAGCGCGCGTCAGTACGTGAAAAAACCCGTTTTTTTTTAATTTTTATTATTTAACTTCAAATGAATGATGTCCAGTCATATTTGCCATTTTGTCCTGTTCGATATTTAAGCAATAGAATTTGAATTCAAATTGTTGTGGTATTTTTGTACCTTTTGTTTTCAACAAACTTAATGCCAGGTTTTAAATAGATTATAAATATTCGTTAAGCTTTTGAGTACTTCCTTTTACACACACTGAAGTATTATAAAATTCCGCGATCCTGGGATAAAAATTAGCATTTAAAGAAGCCGGATCCACACTTTTGTACCCTATGCCGGGAAAAAACTTACTTTAGGTAAATATATACCGAATATCTGATCCCTAGTTATGACGTAAGATCTTGTGGTTTCGTGTTTTCTTTCAATATCATTCTCCTCCCTTCATCCCAATTTACTTACCGTCTGTGCAGCGTGTCTTCTGCGTCCATATTTCTTTATAAGTAGAACTAACTTTTGCCCGTGGCTTTGCTCGCATAATGTAGAATTTGACGATCAATTCGGGTTGTACTCTGCTTGTAATACTATAATTCAATCATGATTCGAAAGACACGTGGCGCCATCTGTTATCATAAGAACGTTATTGCTGTTTTCCTCGGGAACAGTACTATTTTTCGTGATGAAAGATACCCTATGTCTGTTTCTGTACACCTGACAACGTATATGCAAAATTTTAGGATGATCGGTTCAGTGGTTTAGGCGTGAAAAGGTAACAAACAAACTTACTTTCGCCTTTATAATATTAGTAAGGAAGTAAGGATTTTTAGCTACATCATGTTTCACAGAGTCCAACCATCGTTTCTTCAGTCTTCCCCTATTTTTAGCCTACATTCATACCCAAAACTTTACTCACGACATTTTCCTGCACCTGCCTGGTTGGTCTAGTAATTCCAAGCGCCATCATCGCGGGATAACTGGAGAATACGGGTGGACGGTAAATAAATTGTGCGGTGCAGACAAATCTGTCTACCCTCTTTCTTAGTCTTTTGCTACGCGCACTACTGGAACTCGACACAAAGTCACGGCAAAACACACTCTCAGTATCACTAGGTTTTGTGGAGTCCTTATTACGAAGCCGGCTGTTACTTTTGAGCATACTTAAAACTGGATGCAATAGCGTCGAAATATCGGGTGCACATAATAATGAATTAATCACGGAAGATATTCCGTAAGTGACAGTATAAGTTTAAGTATAGATAGTATACATTTTCAGAATATCAACAGAATACTAACAAGACATTTAAAAACTAAAAAATAAGTAAGCAAAACCACCCATTTTGGACACACAACGGCTATTTAATAGAAATTATAACCAGCCGCCAAAAGTGAACAAAAAAGTGAATTCGAACATGCCATGCACCCTGCACAGGGGTAGAAGGCGCCCTATCTCTCAGCGTTTAGGGTGCACTAATTGATTAGTACTGCGCAGAGCCAGACGGCAGACAGGGTAGCCTTGGGCATTCAAAACTGGATGCATTTAGCAAAAGAAAAAATGTCATAGGTATATGACAATTGCATTGTTATTGTTTCCATTTTTATAAGCTCATAAATAACTTGCCTTGTTAGTTTGTTTGTTAGTACTATCGGTCAAATCTTGCAACTGAATTTCAAAGCAGTTCCCTCCAACCAAACGGTTGAGCTGAAATTGTGCACACACCTTTGGTTTTGGTGACAATACATTTATATGTCAGACATGTTATAGTCCTGCAGCCAGGGTCGCCTCCTCACTATAAAACTCCTCAACGGTTACGGACTCGAAACTTTGTATACGCGTCGCAGTGTTTCCTCACCTCACCTCTGAATTTTCGGATTCATGTGCGTATAGTATAATTATCACTTGCTTTTCGGTGAAGGAAAACATCGTGAGGAAACCAGCATGCCTGAGAGATATTTCTTGACGGCATGTAAAGCCAAGTCAGAGGCCCATGGGCGGCATAAAAACTCTGACACCAGGTTACGAACTAACCACACGATAAAGAAAGAGTGTTTGCTATGCATTGAAGCCTCTTTGCCCAAACCTCAAAGCCTTATATTGTCAAATTGAAAATTGGAAGAATGATGATAAATATTTAGACAGATGGACTTGCCATTTGTAATTAGTGTTTGTATTATTAGCCTTATTTTAATCAAATTTAATCATGTGAACTTACAATTACTATTAGGAATTATTTTATTAAATTCAATGTTTTTAATTTTCTTTCTTTATTAAATTTGTTATAAAAATGGTGATCCAATTTTTTTTTACACTACAGCATTCAGTGTTGATAGATAAACCTAATTTTCTTCTTTTCATTTAATAAATACTTGTTTTATTGAAACAGCGGTTACGAATAAGCCCTTTACTACATACGTCACACTTTTTAATACAAACGTATTGTCACCTCGCAATGAGCAACAATAATACTATCAAAACTGGTATAATATCACTGTTATATTATTGTAACCACGTTCTAACCCGTAATACAACCGCAAAGTTAACATCACTCAATTGACTGCGATACGTGTAAGCCGCTGTAATCCCCACACATCCCCGTGCGTAGGGGATGTTTCAATGTGATAGAGAAATGATTTTCCGGGACAACATAGTGAGGTGTGAGCTGATATAGTGTGACAAGACTTGTGAATTGGGAACTTTTTTGGGAAGTAAAAGGTCTTGATGTTATGTGCGGAGTAGATTTTAAGTGTTTTCATTTATTGTTTACCTCGTTGGTCTAGCTGTCCCGACTGCTGCGCATGAGGTCTTGGGTTGGATTCCCGGTTCGGGCAAAATGTTATAGAGTTTTTCTATCAGGAATTTCTCGTAAATACGTCGATTTTTGAATAGAAAATACAATATTATCCTATAGCATTTTATTTAAATTGTTTGCAACAAGCCTAATCAGTATCATCCATAGATATAAAAAAAATCTTAAAATTATGAAAATACCAATATGTTAAACGAGTATTTTAAAATTTAAATTTAAATTAAAAATACTCGTTTCGTTTTCACCGCTCGTGTTAGTAGGGCCTCGACAGAAGCGCGTGACTTACACGAGCGTAAAACATAATAAAAACTTAAACCAAACTCAAGAACACCTTTTCATTTACCCGCTTGAATAAACCACAAAACCTCTGGAAAACCCAACAACATAACTGTAGTTCCATTCCCGCCATCTTCGTATGTACTCTAACATGAATCGTCATTATTTTTGTTAGCAGTAGCAACCTCCGAGGAGCTCGTGGTTAAATAATAACAGCCGCTTATTCGATCTTTAGGTTAAGCCGTGCTTGCCTAGGTTGGTCTGCGGATGGGTGACCACCCATTACATACCGAGTTTCCTCCATGCCTCGGAAAGCACGTAAAGCCGTTGGTCCCGGGTGTCATTTGTAGATCTCTGACAGTCGTTAGGTAGTCAGTGGCCCAAAAAGTCTGACAACCAGTCTTACCAAGGGGTATCGCATTACCCAGTACTAACTGGTTTGTGGAGGTCAGATAGGCAGTCGTTCCATGTAGAATACTGGTACTCAGCTGCATCCGGTTAGACTGGAAGCCGACCCCAATATAGTTGGGAAATGGCTAGACCGATGATGAGCAGTAGCAACCTGCGACGACAACTATCGATTGCGATTCTTAAAGAATACAAATAGAAGAATTAGATGGATGACTTTCAGTGTAACATGCCAGTTCTTTCAAAAGAAACTACTCCATAACCATCACATTTTATTTAGTCATCAAAATCAAACGATAGCTAGCAGAAATTCAACCGAGTGGAAGCCAGTCCAAAATCTATCACACGACCCAAACTTTATTTACACGGTCGCGAAACTAAATTCCTCACGAGCCGAATTCAGGAAACTGACCCTTCTACCCGCTTGAGTAAACCTCAGAAATCAGGAAAACCCACCAACATAGCTATCCTCACAAAGTTCCATTCGCCCCGTCTTCCTCACTACACACATGTAATCCTATAATCGTATGTTTGCTAGGTAGCGAACAATACGGCTGCGACGACAACTATCGCACACACGGGTCCGTGTGGCGGAGTGTGCTAGTGTGAGCGTAGTAGCGATAGCAAAGTTACATTTTGGTGCAGTTTTGATTTGATTTATGGAGAATAGAAAATGATTTTATTTAGCAAGTAGCTTAGAAATGATTTGTTATTTACTGTGAAATAGGGATAGCAAGTTGGAAGTATTTCATTTTTTATTTTCTTTGGAAAATGTAGTTACTCCGAAAAAAAGTGTCATAGTAAGTAGTTTTAATACTAGGAAATTTTTAAAATCTTGCCTCGATTAAATTCAGATATGAATAATATGTAATTTGAAATCGAAATGTTGCTCCATGCTCCATTTTTTGCAACAATTTGCAATGCATGGGATAATTGCCCACATTTAACTCAAAACTTTTTTAGTGTAAGTGGGGATGATTGTAAAATTAGACTAAAGAAACTATGGATGAACTACGTGGAAGATAACATAGCTTGAAAGGGGTTATCTACTGATATGACGACTTGAGAAACATGGCAGAAGATAACATGTTGCGCAAATGAATTGAAATGAGGGCAGGAGAATGATTATAGTTTTAGACTGAAATTATTTATTATGTTAAATACTGGTGGGTGGACGTAGGTGTCTTAAGTAAATAGGAGATTGTAGACGTAGGTGTGGAAGGTGAAAAACAGAATTAGGTACTTTGCATAATCGCCTAGTGTTACTTCATGACTTAAACTTCAACAATCCTCAGGATCTTTCGCGTTATGCGTTGAACTGAACCCGAACCAAACTGAAGCGAGTCCATATGCATTCAGCAAAAAGCTGTTATTTTGAAATGAGAAACTGACACTTCAATTTTATCTATTTGTATAGATTGTATTTTTCATTCTTAGGATCTCTGGGCGGCTTTTGATGATGATTATGTTAGTAAGCTAATAAAAAATAGGAATCTATATGTTTCCATAGCTCTTTTTTAATTTCCTCTAAAAAGGTTCTATTTTCAAGTAATCTCTTGAAGAAGTATCCAATCTTGCAAACAGCTGAGGACTTTCGTCAATCTTACATTAGCAGATGATTTACGCTCTGTCATACCTTTGTAGTAGCCACGTAGGTAATATATTTGAGCACTTGAGATTTCTACAAACTAAAAACCCTAATCACGTCAACTAATCAGCCTTCGTCTTTCAAATACCCTCCTCAGTTCAGTGGCACCGATCACTAAACATGCAGTTTGCGTGTGACTGCGTTCATTAAGTACGTGTATGTCGCTAATTAGGACACGCTACTGCCTAATTCTTTGGCTTACGTCGATTATGAAACATGGGTTGTAAGATGTTCATGAGGTGTTTGGAGATGTTTTGAAGGTAATGCGCTGATAGTCGTGAAGATGGTGTTGTATGTTGGCACCTGCTATGTTTTCCCTACATCATCCTAAGGAAGACTGTTACATGCCTTTGTACGGCTTTTTACTTGTGCATAAAGTTTTAATAAATAATTAAATGCGATATCGATAAGGTTGGCTCTTGGCTCAGTGGCTGAGAGCTTGACTGCTACGTTGCGTGTCGCGGGTTCGGCCCCGCACGGAACAAATATTTGTATGGCCTACAGATAGTTGTTCCGGGTCTGGCTGTTTGTGTATGTGAGTTCAAATGTTTGTAAACTCGCCCACGATACAGGAGAAATTCCTAGTTCCAATGTTTTTTATTTAAAAAAAAAAAACTGTACAAAAGCAAAAGTAAATTTTTTGAGATACAATTACTTGCCATTGCGCAGTGCTTGCAACCTCCAAAAACTTACCTATGGAACATGACTTCCATTGCACTATGGTTTAGAATAACTTTTCGCTTGTAGACAAGTTTGTTAGAGAAGAGCCGTTTAGTTTTCTACTAATGTTTAACGTGCTATTCTTTTTTCAGATGCAGTATTTTACAAAAAATGATTACGTCCATAGATGTATGCAATTATGTTTCAACTATCATTTTAATAGTGGTAGTAGAAACGTTTTTTTCAAACTTAAACCTCAGTACTTATTGCTTTCGGAGATATTTTCATTACTATCCACCGTCAGACTTTTTGTATTTTTGTTTAACCTGATTGAAAAAAGTCAAAAAGTCTGACAACCAGTCTTACCAAGGGGTATCGTATTACCCAGTACTAACTGGGTTCTGGAGGTCCGATAAGCAATCGCTCCATGGAAAATACTGGTATTCAGCTGCATCCGGTTAGACTGGAAGCCGACCCCAACATAGTTGGGAAAAGGCTAGGCAGATGATGATGATGTTTAACCTGATTGCATAATTACAGGGTGTAAACGGACTCTTCACGAAGCCATCAACCAAGGATTCTGTCCATCAAACTAAATAACTGTACGCAAAGTTATTGCAAAAGCTTTGACCCCCAATATCTCCGTAACTAGAAGATTCCCAGGTATGATCTTCAACAAAAAAAATATCGCAATCATGGGGACGACAATGCTTTTCGGCTTCGGTAAGGGTATTTTTATACCCATTATATCCAAACTAGAAGTTGTCGTTTGAGGTTGAAACACTAGTGCCATGGGGGAAATACTAGGTGGGACTCGGAAGTGCCACCTAGTATTTCGGGAAATCGCCAAGCGGTTGGTCGACTCTTCACGTGACCACTAGGTAGGCCTATTCTTTTCTCTCTTTCTTTTTTCTTTGCCAAAGAATCAGCATTGCATCCAACGTGGCAATGCTGCCAGCCTTTTGGGCACTTTTCTTGTTGACTGCGATGTGGACGAATTTTTTGACGCCCTGTAACCGTTTTGATACTTGTACATATTTTTTTACTATAATAGATTTGTAGTTTGTATTTAATGTAAATATTCATCTAAATAAAAACCATTTTAAAAACTAGAAGTGATTTCACACATTAAAAACCACAACAGAGGCCCTCATCATCTTACCTATCCCAGAAAACTAAACTACATAAATAAATGAATAAATTCCTCACGTCCGATTTTCTGACTATCGGTACAACTAAACTAGTGTGAGTGCTAGACATTGCCTAGACGAAGTGACCCACTGCCCGGCGACCTTGCGTTTCTTATGTTATCACTCCGTCCCGCTCCCTCCCAACTTCAGACTATCGCTGTCCCCCTCGTGCGTGGAGTCTATTGATAGTTAAGACGGTGTTTTCAAGGTTATGCAGAGGATCGGGTTATTGTGTAGGACGGGAATGCGTTTCGAGGGTAGTCTGGCGGGGAGGGGGTGTAGAGAGGGGGGGTGTGATTGATTTTGAGAATAGTTTCATATGTTTTGCTTCTTGTACGGAGTTTAGTTATGTGAGTTTAGTTAGCGGTTGATGGTGGATTTTGAGCATTGCCTTGGTTGTACCGCTAGCTTAGTATGACGTATTCCGTGGCATCACTTTGGGCCTTATCAGAATTGCTGTGACATTTGTTTTAAATGTAATGTACAGCACCTTGCTGAGATAGGGGTCGTTTGGCCTCGTACAGGACCAATTTTAGTTGAATGTATGTCTTATTTTCAAGCTTTTCTTATGGTTACTTTTTATATTTTGTTTTATTTTTAATTTTAATAATTTTATTTTGGACTGTGTGAGACCAATAAATACTTTTTATTTTCTTTTCTGGCATGTTTTGAGTAGATAGATAGAATACTCTTTATTATGTACACAATACAAATTGAAGGTTGAAGGAATGAAACTGACATATCGCATGGAATTTGGGTGTATAGGAAAATGATGTTCCGTTATAGAGTTCAGACGGTTGCTATATAAGCAACATTTTGAATCTTTGATAAAGTGGTAGATCTACCTTTCTACCATTTTACCATCTGTCTGGCCGTAGATATTTTGTGAATAAATTCCAACTGACAAAAAGCCTTGATTAGTTGTGGTGGCAATTCTAGTAAGTAATATCACTTTATCAAGAATTCCATGATTTTTAAAACGCAAATAATTTTATGAAAACATTTTTTGCTAAAATTAAAATGCAAATTTTTAGGTGAGATATCTTACACAAATTCTTGTCACATACAATATTACTTTGTAACAAGAGGTTATTATGATATATCCTCATGTTATCAACATAGCTGAAGAAGAAAAAATAAGTTTTATAGAGATAACTCATAAACTACCCAAGTAAAGGTGATAAAATTATAAGGGACCACTGCGCAAGCTTCCTCTACCAAATGAAAAAAATATCACGATAATCGGACCAGTAATCATAGAGAAATCGGTGTACAAACATGAAAAAAAAGCTACTGCTGGAATAAATAACCCCCTTTTCTTGAAGTTTGTTAAAAACCATTTTAACCAGTCACTACATCATCATTTCAACAAATCCAAAATTGACAAAAAAAAGTAAAAACAAAAGAAAACTATAATAATCCCCTCTAACCGGCTTCTCTCAATCTTAAGGGAACACAATCCCATTACATTACTAGCGTCTATTGGGGCGTACTTGACCGACCCCCGACCCCCGACCCCCAGGGGTTCTTCGTCTAGACATGTGGGACGAGTAGGGAAGTGGGTCACCGATGCCGACGGTGGGATAGTTACATGTCACGACACTGTAATTTTCTTCGGCCTTGAGAGGGGTTGGTTTTCCTGGCCGGATGTGTAGTTTTGATTTGAGAAATCTGCGGTTGGATTTTTGTTAATTTAGTTATACAGATTATGGGATTTCTTTATTTCATAATAATATTCTCATGCTGAATGGTTTTATAAAAAATAACGTGTGTCTTGTGGATTTTTTTAACAAATACCTATTCAAAGAAAAGCCGAGGTTGAGTTTTATTGCATTAAACGTCAGAAAAGTGGGATAATTTAATATTACAATTAAATCGGGTAATGAGCAAATTGTAGATTTGGAAGTCCGAGTTCTACATAACCACAATTTCTTCTGTAACTACAGATTTTGTAACTGGCGATTAAACTATAAATTGCCAGGTCCAAAAGACTGACAACCAGTCTTGTCAGAAAGAAAGAAAGAAGAAAGAAAGTATAAAGTTTATTTGACGTCAGTTCATTAAGCACACAGAATAAAAAAATACAAAAAAATAAATAAATGACGAATAAAAAAAGAGAAAATACATAGTATGTGCTGTGTGCTACGGCTCCGCCAAAAAGGTCCATCAGAATATTAACTACTGTTGACAGCCATATTTCTTGGAATCAAAATAACAACAGCAAAAAACAAAATAACAACTATTGTCTATATTTCTTTTTCATTTCTCCTTTTGCAGGCCTGCTGGCAGAAATTGCTTAAGAAATAAGCAGTACCTACGTACTCATATATTATAATGTTATTTTCCTATGTTTTCTACTTTGTTTACATAAATAGTAAAATAAATAAATAAACAGCAAGAAACGACTTACACCGGTATTCTAAGTCGTGGACTGAACTTAAGTCGGACTTGACACGCCTACTTTTCACCATATTGACAGCTATAACTATTTTACACAAGAAAAAACAAAAACTTTTACAACAAAATACCCCACAAATAACAAATAACCAGTTTTCATCAAACCCGTCTTAACTATTTCCCCTTCTACCCTTAACAATAACGTATTCATAGTTACCTTGTCTAGTTGACCGTACTTGACCCCCAAGGGTCGGGGGTTCGAGTCTAGACGGGGACCGGAAGTGGTCCGGTTTATAGTTTATTTACTTTGTTATTATTATGTTTGTTTGTTAAGGGTAGTTTTGGGGTGTAAAGGGTGTTTTTTGACTGTGTGAAGGTGTTTTGTGATGATTTTAGTTGTGTTAGTTATTAACAGGTTTGTTACCATGAGGGTGAGCTGATTTAATAATAAACGGTGTAAACGGACCCTTCCTATGCAATAATGATTGCTGGGAAACGAGGTTTTCTTGGGGAAAAAATCACGTTTTACGGTAAAACTCAAAGTAACACACTCAAAACAATTTGCTAATCGCTATATGCTAACCTTTAAAACTAGGATAAAAAAAAGAGAATTTGGAACTTTGACGTCCAATATCTCCGTAACTACAAGGTTCCCAGGTATGGTCCAGAACAAAAAAAAATATCGCAATGTCGCGGTCGGGGAGAACAAGTGCTTTTGGCTTCGTTAAGGGTCTATTTACATCCTTTATAGATGTACTATTGTATCCTGGCAAAGAGTACCTATATTATTTTTTCATTTGAAAACTGGGCTGACAACAATCTTTGATCAGAATGTTGTTAAAAGTTAAACTAAGTTAGGAAAGAATATCTATGTCAATAGTGCAATGGATAGAATTCAAATCATCTTTGACTATGACACCCGAGCCGGGGCGAACAACGGACTCATCTAACATCCAAGATTTAAAAATGATATCTACTAGCCCCGGGCCGTTTTTCTCCTATGTGGAAATCTACTAACCTCTTACGACCACAAGTTCTCTGTCCTTGTTGAAGTCATCATCTGCCTGCCTTTTCCCAACTATGTTGGGTTCCAGTCTAACCGGAAGCAGCTGAATACCAGTATTTTACATGGAGCGACTGCCAATCTGACCTCTACAACCCAGTTAGTGCTGCGTAATACGATACCCTTTGGTAAGACTGGTTGGCGGACTTTTGGGTCAAAGATCTACAAATAACAGTTGGGGCCAACGGCTTACGTGCTTTCCGAGGGATGGAGGAAACTCAACATGTAATGGGTCCCGTCCACGGATCAACCTAGGCAAGCACGGATTAACCTTAAGATCGACCTGCTGTTATTAGCTGTTATTGTTGTAACTCCTCTATCCTTGTTCAAGTACGACAACTAAAAGGCCAAACGAATTTCGAAGTTAAGTCATCAGCAATCGTTTCGATTAACCGATAGAAATGGTCACTGCACCCCAATTAAATTGGGACCAAGACTAGAGGAATGAGGATGATGATGCATCAGCGAAAAATAGTCCAACAAACTCATCATCTATGTTGTTTTGTTATTTGTCGTCATCTATGTTTTTCTCAAGTTTCTATGGTAACCATCACCACCACAAATAGAAGCCTCTATACAACCTTCAAAATCAAAAGGAACAAACATTTGGGCTCACACTCCTCATATGACGTCACCTATTTGAATCTAAAAAATACAAGTCGGGCCATAAAAAGTCGCACACATGCAGATTATAATGTGCGCCGTATCGTAAATGCACACAGAGATGCGCTCGCGCCGATCTAAAACACTCGTCCGGCGAGGCCGATAATGGCGGTCGGGGTCAACGAACTGACGGTTACATATTTAGAAAAAAATATTTGGCAAATGTTCATGTGCAGCGCGCATTACATTGTGTGCCAGGGAAACTGGCGTGCGGAGTTTATTTTAGTTTTTAGATGAATTTCTTGAGTTTTAGGAAGGAGGTGGATAGTGTTTTTATAAGTAAAGTGTTCTTTGGGGCAAACTACTAGAAGCAAGACTAGGGCGAGCGATCAAGAATAAACGACGCTCGGGGAAATGGAAAACTGTCTAGGCAGGGTGTATTTTGTTCACAGTTCTAATAATTATTACAGAGCAGAGTTTTAGGTTAAACTAGAAACATACTTCAAGGCGATTTTCACAAGATACCGCTCATCCGCGCGGTCGGGCGGAGGCAGCGAAGATATGTATGGGCAATTCACCGCGTGGAGAGGCGGTGAGCGCCGGTCTTCCGCGCGGACGGGCGCTGCCGTGTGATAACCACCTAAGGCGGTATAGCACTGGAAACTATCAACTTTTGCTATGGGACAAGCTGATTAGTCCTACTATTATATAATATTATAAATGTGACAGTTTGTGAGGATAGATGCATGTTTGTTACTTTTTCACGCTAAAACTACTGAACGAGTTTGGATGAAATTTTGCACAGAGATAGTTTATAACCTGGATTAACACATAGGATACTTTTATCCCGGTAGTATGATCCCTTGGGACAATTATCGAACTCCACGCGGTCATAAGCTAGTTTTTCCATATTTCCGTGCTGGTCCCATATTAAAAGTTGTTTGTTTTCATGATACTAGATACTACACTCGCTGAAAATATGTTTTTTTTACAACTCTCAGAAGTGTCTTTGATTTTAATTTAGTTTCAATCGAATTATTACATTATTTAGAACACAGAAAGTAAATTCACGTCTCTGTTGGTTCTTAGGCGAACGATGTATGGACGTCGAACAATGTGCTTTCACTATTATTATTCAAGAGTTTGAAAAAGTTTGTTGTACATTTCGATCTGTCTGTGATGACTGATAAGTGATACGCTATACGGTAATTTACTGCTGACACCCGGTGTATGTTTTTAATTGGGACAATGAATTCTAGCGTCCCTGCATGCGGGCTAGGAACAAGCTGCCACTTATGGTCTATTACAGTCTAAATACACAATCTAGATTTTTATTGTTTGTGGTGCTGCCCGCATTAATAGGGCACTTTTCATGTTTTTTACTTAATTTTCTAAGCTGAGTTCTAGAAAAAATACTAAATAACTTATCAACTTGTGTAGGTAACTAAGTTTTTAGAATGTGTTATACTTTTTGTAGGGCAGTTTTAAGCTCCAGGCATCTTTGCCCCATCTGGGAATCGAATTAACATTACGACTTCGAAAACAGTGCTTGTAACGAACGGATGAACATGTTAAGAGGTTTTTTAGGTGCCCTAAGAAGCTAGTCAGTAAAATGTCAGGCGTATTTTACTGTCTGTTTTAAAATCTGGAAAAGGTCATCCGTCTTAGAAGTTATGGAAAAATGTTCCTACTGCTGGGACACAAACTTGATCTCTGTGAGTATGAGTGGACCGTCCACCACACCAGCTAAAATATTGGCCATGCGCATGACCATGTGATTTCCTCTTATTAGCAGTGATAGCCTAGTCGGACTGCCAGATCTCGACAACCCAAGACACGCACCTCTGATTTTTCGAATTCATGTGTGTATTGTATAATTATCGCTAGCTTCGATGAAAGAAAAACATCGTGATTAAACCAAACCAGCATGCCTGAAAGATATTTCTCGACGGCATATATGCCAGGTCAGAGGCCCATGAACGGCATAAAAACTCTGACACCAGGTTAGGCGTTAGCCACACAATAAAGATTGTGGCCCAGATACGATTATTTGATAATTTTAGTGAGTCAATAATCTCGGCCTGCAATGTATGAACTGGTCTGTCAGTAGAGATGGGTTCACGCCACATAGCTATGTGGTTATCTACTGCAGTTTAATGAACTAACGCAATTTTATATTTATGCGCTTATGTACTTGTTATGTACGAGTGCATGGCAGGATATAGCGTTGGGAGGCCGCGAGAGGAGTACTGCTGTGAGACCCATTTAAAGATAGATATTGTAAGTGATTTTTTTCTTTGTGTTTTGCTCAAGAAGAAAATGGTTGGACGCTATTTTGTACCACACCATGCCGATTTAATCGTTTTATGAGTGACACAGTAGTTGATTGATGAATCGATTTACCGAGTTTGGTGGCATAACATGAACGCCTGTAGTTTCCGACGGGTTAGGCAGGACTGTGGGCCTCTTTTAAGTTACTTCTTGGTTCCAGTTACCTCGCTGGTCTAGTGATTGTTGAGTATTAGGTCTTGGGATTCGATTCCCAGATCGGGCAAAGTGTTATTGGGTTTTTCGATAGGAATTTCTCAGAAACAGTCCGGAGTCTGAATTTGTATCCGGTTGATGGCAATAGGCTCCCGCCGACTATTACATGGGACTTGATTAACTGGTGAAATTAGGGTATACTTTAAGTACAACTCTGCCCAAGACTTCGGGGATGACAGGCGAGATGAATCAGCGGTTTCGGTAATAACGCAGCTTCTTCTCTTCCTGTGATATTTCTATTGCCTCCTTGTAACACATCATGCAGAATGAAATAGCATTTTGTTTATTATTTATTTTTTTAACAATTTATGTACACACTAAATACAGAAAAGAAGAAAGAAACAGAAAATAGTACAAAGGTGATGCTTATTTCTAAAGAAATCTCTTCCAGCATGCAGCAGCTTCATTTTGTTTTCAGGAAGTTTCAAAGTCCAGTGAACTCCAGCTTCTACGATTTCATTACTCCTGACGTTGCTGACGCTCGTGGGTGTTTTTCTCTTCACATGTGTACTAAGAATAGATGAATCATTGGTCGTGGGTTAATGCTCGCATTATGTACAGTGTTATGTATAGAGCAGGATGTAGGAGCGTGAGGCTTAAAAGGGAGATTGTGAGAGGTGCATTATCATTTATCACATAGGTTGATTTTTCCTCGTTTGATGCGTCGTGCATTTTGATTTTTTGGATGACGGTTCTTTTAAGCAAGCGTGCTCCACTGTGGGCCACACTAGGCGAGTTGCAGCCAAATGCAAGCCTATTTGATGTAAAAAACCTGGTTTTGCTCCGTTCCTGTAAATGTTGTGTGATTTTCCAGCTCGAGGAATAATACATGTAGGTGGGTAGCTGAAAACATCATAAACAAAGGCAAACCATAACAAAAACACCGGTCTAACTTGGAATAGAATTGCAAAGCAGTAAATATTGTGTTCACAATACGAACGACGCCGAGGGGCAACGCACTGCGACTTAGGTTCAAGGCGATTGTCTAATGTTAATTAATTTGTATTTATTTGTAAGTTTTATGTATTGGTTTAGGTACTCATGTGAGAACATTGAATTTGAGCAAGTTTTTGAGGAAAATTGACAGCTTTAAACTGCAATATGGGTCTATGGACCAGCGAGGTTAGGTCATGGATGGGTTTGCATTTTTAGTTTTAAAAACAGCGATGCTGCTGTGCTGTGCCGGAACGCGCAGCCTTGGAAGGCTTTCCACATGTTGAACCGATGATGATGTATGCTGCTTAGTGATCAGAATAAGAAAAGCTGTAGGAGGTATTTTATAGGAAGATAATTCGCTCTTTCCTATACTCAAACGCTTGGCCAATCATTAAATTGTTACATGGGTAAATGCTAGGGTAACGTGATGTCTGCTGATTCTTTGTATACATATTAGATTTTATGCAGAACTGACCTACGTTTTGAGCTCGGTGCACGGACCCCAGAAGAAACCTTGAAAATTTTGCGTCTAGGGACCCGAGGAGGTCCGACACTTAAACCTAAATTATAGATAAATAAAAAAAAGAAATGCATTTCGGTAATTCTTCACACGTATGTCCGTCATTCATTTTAATTTCTATCAATCACCAACACAATAGGTAGTCACTAAGCATAGCCTTGACTCCGCCCAACTGCGCAGTAGCACATGCTCAACGTCACTCCGAAACTACCTGATTTACAAATCGGACCAAAATAAACAACCCGCCATTAAAGCTAAAATAAATACAAGCAATAACCCAGCGTTTGCAACTAATATGAGCAAATTTAGTGCGTCGGGATGTGGGAGAGGAATGGGCAGAAGGTTCGGTTGTGTCTATAAGGATATGAGGTAAAAAAACTTCGATCTAACAGCAAAATGCCGTTTTGTTGCAGTTAGTAACACTCACGGAATTTCAAACTGTGTCTGCTAAACTTATACTGTCACTTACGGGATTTCTTCCGTGATTGTTCATTATTTTGAGCTCCCGATATTTGAACAATCACGGAAGATGTCCCGTAAGTGACAGTATAAGTTTAGTTGTAAACCGTGAAAGCTTAAAACAGTGTTTGTGTCTGCTAAATCGATGTCGTTGGCCTTGTTCTGCTGACTGAACTATTATTATTTTTATCAGTTATGTACCATGAAGTCTTCTTTCATGTGATTAGTATCTAACCCAGTGTCAGAGTTTTTATGTCGCCCATAAGCCTGCGCTGGACTTGGCTTTACATGCCGTCGAGAAATATCTCTCAGGTATGCTGCTTTGGTTTCCTCACGATATTCAAACTAGACCTATAACTTGGCAGTCCGACGGTCACACCACTAGGCTATCACTGCAGCAGAATAATGCAGATTAGTGGCCATTTCAGGTTCGAGTGTTCTGCCAGGGAACTCATTTTGCCACTTTCGTTTTTATCTAAACGTATACGAAAGTTTTACAACAGCCGTATTTCTATCAGAAAAAAAAAATGTTCCATGTCTATATATTTTCATGAACCAGTTCCACTAATTTCACAATCCTGTTTTTAGCAGTTGGTCCACGACAAAGTCACAACGGGTGAGAATGAAACTCTCGACTATTCAAACTCAAATTCAAACTCAAAGCATTTATTTCAATTACACCATTACAGGCACTTTTGAATGTCAGAAAAACATAGAAAGCGAAGCTACAGTCACAGACACAAGGCATAATAACTTGTGAAAGCACTGCAGTTGCCCATTCCAAGGCGTAGATCTCTATGGAGAAGAATGGGCCAGAAACTCCATGGAAACTCTTTACAATCAAAATATTGTTACAAAATCTTGGTTACATCATTCATGTGGAGACTATACTTTTAGTTTATTCGCTCATCCGTTCATTTCTACACCAAAGGTGGCATACCAACCTGCCGGGGCTGCGGGACTGTTCGAAAGAGATACCGCGGCCCTGGAACACAAAGGGCAAAGAAGGAACATGGCTGGGTTTTAGTCAGTAAAAGTCTGACACTCCCTTCCACTCCACCCAGAGTGGGAGGAGTTATTTGATGATTTCCCATATCTAAAAAAAAAAAGGTGGCATACCAAGATATGCGTTTAGCTGGTCGCAAGGACTGGTACTTCTGTTCCTCTCGTATCACTCGCCTGCCAGCCCAAGGCGAGAGTTCGACAGCACTGCCAAGGTTGCGTCTGAATACCTACAGTCGTACCTACTCGTGATGTCTGCTTAGTGCGCTGTTTTGGTCTAGTGCCTGCGACTTTTTTGTCGCAGCGGAAAATCTTTGTGCACTTTGATGACGTGACGTATAATGCACCTTTTTGGCAAGGATTAAGAGGAACTTTGGAAGTTTCTCGTTGAAAATGTTTAAAGTTTTCTCGTAATTTTGGGGTGTTGAAGCCTTAAGGCTACATACATGATTGACCTACGGCGATTTTGTAACGGAAACTTTTTTATAAGTATCGATGAACACACTTTCTTTGTTCTTGTTCTTGTTTCTTTTGTTTTAGACTTGACCTTTACAATATAATAAGATAATAAGAGATAATTATCACCTTTAGAGTCTAACGTAACGTAATTATTTTCACAAGATTTTTTACTACACCTTAAATATTATAAATGAAAATTCCGGCAGAATTTTTCTTTAGTAATAAAATACCACGCGCGACAAATCCTTAGGAATAGGTGTAATAGTGTGATGGCAACACTTAAACGTATCATCACGCCTGTAATCCCCGAAGGGTTAGGTAGAGATTTACCTAACAATAATAATTAATAGCATACCCTCATTTCGCCAGTTATTAAGTCCACGGGACTAACTTACTAGGGGGCGAGCCTATTGCCATCAACCGGGCACAAAGCCAGACTTCATGGCTGCTACTGAGAAATTCCTGATTGATAACAAATGCCTGACGCGGAAATCGAACTCGAGACTCGCTCAGCAGTCGCGATTGCAACCACCAGACCAAAAATCCAATAACACTTATAAACAAACTAACACATTAAACATTATAATGTGCTATTCCAATGAGTCAGTAGGTACTCTGACCTGCGCAATGTCCGACAACTAGACCTTGACAGCTAGGATTCATTCACACTAAACGTATGCTAACAAATATGGCGGACGCCTGATCGAATATCAATTGTTTACGCTGACGTTTGACGTTATTTTTGGTCCGTTACCTATATTTTTGGATGCAATGAGGAGAATCTCTTGTTTTGATGAAGTTTATGAGTTAAAATAATCTACGATAAGTTATTTTTCTACGGACGACTCTTTTAAGTTTTATACGTTGTGTTAGGTATTTTAATTTAATTTTAAGTTTGCATGCTGTATAAAATCAGCAAAATAGATGAATCCTTATAACTTATAAGACCATAATGTACCAAATTTCATATAAAAATAGAATCTTGAATCTTGAAATGTTGACTTTCAGTGTGTGTGTGTTCTATTCTATAAAACCTAAGTTCTATCTAAAAGCGTATGATCAAAAGTCATCGTACGATGTACCTATCATAGGTCGACTTTCACCTTGAGCTATGGAAAGGAATACCTAGAAATTAACAATGAGGGAAAAGCTAGACTTAATTCTTTTGAAAAACCCTATTTCTTTTGTAGATTCTTCATTTTTCAAGAATAAAGTAAAACCTTACACGTTTCGTATACTCTCCTAATAATTCTTCAATCTATGGTCATATTTTATAGTGTGAAAGTAACTCTTTAACGCCTTTAAGGCTAAACGAAAATCGATGAAATTTTACTCACAGGTAGACCACGATCTAGGTTAGTATCTAGGATACTTTTCATCCCGGAAATACGTTCCTGTAGGATAATTTCTGACCTACACGAAGCTATGAGCACAAACAATTATTGTTCATAATAATATTTCAGCTGATTACATACAATTGCCAGCGCTAGAACATTACACATGCGAGCATAATAAATGAGTCAGCCTAGCTCCGACCTACCACAACGTCCGGCCTATGCGACCTAATCGCTAACCTTGAGCCTAGGTTGTTGACATTCAACTAATAACTGCGGTATTATGACTAAGTGGCGGGATGGTGCTGATTATTTTGTCCTGACGTGTAATGTGTTGGTTGTGTGAACCTGACAGATCTAGTATTGGGAGATGGGGATGATGGAGATAGTCGGAAGGTCATGAGGAGTTTCTTGTATGAATGTGGATATTTAGAGTGTAGTTAGAGACCATTGAAAACGATTGATTGGTTGTGTGTTAGATGGTATGGGTGTACCTTACTGTAAATAGGCCACTGCCTAACGCCTCCGGAGAAAATATCAAGATATTTATGCTATTGTATGGCTAGAAAGAAGGTCTGTACTAAGATAATGAATGTTAGATGGTATACAGAAGAAGGAACACGCGGCGGTGACGTCTCAAAATGCAAAAAGGGCAGCCGGATTCGAAGACTGATATTGGTCTAGTTTGTCGTTATTGGGTAAAGCCGGTAGATACAAAACTGTGAACCAAAAAGTACTAAAAGGTTTGTATAAACCCGACCACACACTGAGGAATTATGGAGAAACGGTAAGTATGATAGTGACTACACGAATACTGAGATCGCGTTTGAGAAAAAACCCGAGAAAAAACTTTATATGATCTAGGAAAAATATAGGTCATCGAGGTTTCTGGCCTGTTTTACCACTTTTGAAAGAGTTCTGATTAACTTATCTTTGATGGATTGAACCCTAAAAAATATGGTTAAGTAAACGTTTATCATTAATTAACTTCAAGCAACGTTTATAAAATCAACTAAAATATCAATCAATTCTGCTCATCCTCTTTCTACTTGACGATTCGGTCAATGAATGAAGTAGAATCTATAGCTTACTTATTTACAAATGGTTGAAAGTACCAGGGCCTTTTGGGAGTGGCACTAATGCAACTTAAAGCTCGTTGGGTTGACGATATCATCAAAGTCGTGGGAAACACCTGGATAATGGACGCACAGAACCGGGATGTGTGGCAGAAAAAAGGGGAGACCTATACCCAGCAGGGGGTGATTACGGGCTGATATGATGATGATGATGATGACTAACGTATCTCCAAAAATACTTATTTTCAGTGGACCTCATATCCACAAATAACTAATAGACGTCACAAACCACAACCGTTTAGACTGATACATGATGCCGACAGCTCGTGAGACAAATCATCTAATGTGAGTGATCTAGCGACCTAGCGCCGCGACCTTGATCAACGCGGTTGTTGACGTTGTTATGATGTAGCACGACGTAGACTTTGGCCGTTTGATTTTCAATAACTTGTCAATGGTTGCTCTCCATCCTGAAGATGTTGAGTACGCAAGGAAGACTAAAAATATAGAAAGCAGGCATGCAGCTGGGACACGGGTCTTCTCTCTATGAGAGGGAATGGGCTATAATCCACCTCGCGGGCCCAGTTCAGATTAGTAGATGTCACGTGTCTTCGATGTTCTAGGACATACCGTTTTCCAGCACCGTTTTGGGAGCAGTAGTGATGAAATAAATGATGAGCAGACATGGTTTCTAGGCCCTCAACAATTCCTCTGCTTAGTGTAGTGAACTATGGGATGGTTCATTCTATTTTAGCTATTAAGGGGCCTTGTTTGGCTATATAGTATCAAATATCCATGGGTAGGTTATTAGCGTAGAATGTATTTAAGAATGAAAGGATGGTGTGATTATTTTACTGGAAAGGGCCTCCCCCTTTCCTTCTTAGATGTCTGGAAGAAGAAGACATGTTACGCCAAACTCAAATAATTTGGGTAAGAGCGCACGATGGTGAAATCTGCTATGAGGAATAATTAATCAGAAATTTGTTGAAATTACTATAACGTCTGACTTTAGTTACCCTGAAAATAGGTCTAGGCTGATATTATCTAGACCATATATGTGTTTTGAGTGCTCCATATAAAATACTAGTATTCAGCTGCATCCGGTTAGACTGGAAGCCGACCCCAATATTGTTGGGAAAAGGCTAGGCAGATGATGATATCAGAGTGCTTTGAGAGCTTTGAGAGCAGTAGCATCACCACAGCTCTCAAAACGGTGAAGGAAAATATAGTGAGGCCCCAGCATGTCCTAGAACCAAAAATTTCGAAGATATCTACCAACCCGCACTGGGCCCGCTTGGTGGATTATTCCCTCTCATAGAGAGGAGGCCGTGTGGCCCAGTAATGGGAACATTATAGGCTGATTCTGCTTTATAAGTTGTCCAGTTTGAAGAGATCACACCTTTCTGATATGCTGTATGGTGGGAATCACAACAATCATCAAGTTTCTCTCCAGACGGTACTCTATGCTATTTTAACAAAAGATTTTTCAGTCCGTACTTTATAAACAAAGTAGGTACCACGTAACGTGTAATAAAGTAGCCTGTTGTTTGAACTGTGTAATTTTACATAAATAATGGGTATCCTTGAGGCGGGCAGTGCCGCCTGCTTAGTGAATGGTCGTCTTATTTTGTACTGCAATAGTTTTTGTGTTTGTGCTGTTTTTCTGTGATTGTGGTTTGGGGTAAGCAGGGTTCGAGATGGGGTAAGGAATTGCTGTTTGTTGACTTATTAAATTAAACACCCCAGTAAGAGTGTAGCAGTAGCGAGGGTGCGTTTATAAAACATTTTTTTTTTCGTAAACGAAAATTTGTCAGACCTGGAACAACATACCTGTGCAGATTGTATTTTTTTTTCTTTACCTACGAATCGAACTCGACACAGGCAGCCACCAACTACATAATTACCAACTTAGCTACTCCATCAAATAGTCTTGATTCCGTCGAGCTTAATTTGAACAAATGACGAACTTGAGCTACACATTTCGGACGATTTCTAGCGTCTTCCTTCATACCTATTATCCTCCACAAACCAGTTCATTTGCAAGAAGGTTGGTCATGCATTCGAGCTTAAACTATCCTGTAACGATTGTCAAAGTAACAAACATCTGTCCATCCATACATCCATCCTCACAAACTTTTGCTTTTATAATATTACTAGCTGTTGCCCGCGGCTTCGCCTGCGTGAAGGTCGGTAATTGTCCCATGGGATCATACTATAGGGATCACAATTATCCTATGTATTAATCCAGGTTATAAACTATCTGTACAAATGACAGCCAAGACCAATTTATTTAAGTTCAAAATTAAACTATTCTCTATATTTTAGAAAAACTTTTTTTTACCCATTTTGCTTGTCACAACTGACTGCTTCCTTGGTCTAGTGTAAGTGGTAGTGCTGAGCATGGGGTTATGGGTTCGATTCCCGGGTCGGGCAATGTTATATTCAGTTTACCCATCAGGAATTTCTCAGTAACAGCCATGCAGTCTGGATTGGTACTCGATTGATGGCAATAGGCTCGCCCCCTATTACATGGGACTTCAAAACATAATATAACTGGCAAAATGTGGGTGTACCACTTCTGTCTAATTCTTTGGGTATTACAAGCGTGATGTTATGTTTATTACTTATCAAAAATTTTAAACTGCCTCGATCTCTGCTTACCCCATTATACAGCTACTTAAATCTACGCATCACGAATGTCAGGGCCATTCAATTGTCAGTTAGACTCTACTAACACAACAACACATTGACATCAATTGGCTCTATGTAGAGCTGACAATAGTGGCCGGATAGGCGTAGGAGCCGCGTGAATGACCAGCCCAAGGTCAGGGGACACTGTCAGGGTCAAGGTCAAAGGTGAATGGGGTAATGTGACTAGTTTTTTTTACTTAGGGGTTAAATAAGTGAGTTGGTATTTATTAAACATTAAAAACTTGTATTTAAAAAACATTGTAAAAAAGTTGGAACTTTGACCCCCGATATCTCCGTAACCAGAAGGTTCCCAGGTACGGTTTAGAACAAAAAAAAAATCGCAATGACGGGGAGAACAAGTACCTTTCGGCTTCGTTTAGGGTACTTTTACACCCAATCCGTCATTGTATACAATTCCTAGTAAATGTGTACAATTCCTAAAATAGACAGGAGACCTATGATATATTTGTTAACTTACTCGCGACCACTGTCTGATTTCGAATATTATGTAACCCTAAGGGTGGAGACCTGGTGTCCTGAAATACAGGCCCCAAGCCTAGTTTAGGCACCAGTCTCCCGCAATATACTTACTGTATTCAACTGTTCCCTAAAAATATGTACTCAATGTGTATTGTGGCGAGAAAATAAATAAATTATTTTTATTATTTTTTAATATGCACTTTTTTCCTATGTAATCATTTTTTTTTTGCCTTTTTCCAATTAATTCAAGACAGTGCTGCTTTTAAGTTAAACAGGGAAAGAAAACATCGTGAAGAAGTCTAGAGTTAATAATAATATTAATATGGTGTGCTTCTCGTACAAAATGCACTAAAAAATACTGAAAAATATCCATGTTTTCTAACAATAGTTTCATTTGCCGCATGGTGACCAAGATAAAATCAGAAAATAACTTATTAACCAGTAATATTCTAAGATAATAACATAACATCACGCCTGTAATCCCCGAAGGGTTAGGCAGAGGTGTACCTAATAGTACACCCACATTTCGCCAGTTATATTCAAGTCCCATATAATATAGGATGCGAGCCTATTGCATCAAATCCAGACAAAGTGGCAGTTACTGAGAAACTCTTGATGGAAATTGCACTTTGCCCGACCCGGAAATTGAACCCAGGACCTCATGCTCAGCTGTCACGCTTGCAACTACTAAACCAACGAGGCGGTAGCTTATTCTAATCTACGCAAAAATATGGAACACTCCCTCTATCACGGTATGTTAGTCCCATAACCCTCAAGGTTAAATAGAGTCATTGTCCACCCAAGGTCAGGAGAGTAGGACAATCACACAGTGTTTGTGCTCATTTGTTTATGTTAAGATCATTAAAATATCATTGCTAGTTGTAATTTGTATGAGCAACATCATTAAATAGCTAGCCTGATAGCCCGGTTGTAGTACCGCCTTATTTATATCTATAGTTCATTTAGTGAGTAGTAGCTCGTGGCGAAATAATAACACCGCTCTGATCGATCTTCAGGTTACGCCGCACTTGTCTAGGTTGGTCTGTGGATGGGTGACCATCCATTACATATCGAGTTTCTTAAAAGAAAGCACGTAAATTTTCTTACGTTTTTTGCAATTAGCAGGTCAGTGTCAGGTTGTATGTGGATTAAAATAATGATTTGCGGCTGTTACAAATATGGCTGTGATGAGTTCATCATCATTAGGAGAATGCGTTTATCCCAGCTTATTTGAGGTCGGTGCAGCATGTCTTCTTCTTCCATACTTCTCTATTACTCGTCATCTCAGCAGTCACCTCCTTTCTAGCCATATCATCCTTCACACAGTCCATCCATTGTTTCTTGTCATATACTAATAATGGTAGATGTCACATGTCTTCGAATTGTTGGTTTTAGGTTTCCTCACGATGTTTTTCTTCATAATTTTGAGAGCAGCAAAGCACGTAACATAGCATCACGCCTGCAATCCCCGAGATGATAGGCAGAAGTGTATTCGTATTACACCTAGTGTACATTTCCTTCGACAGGCAAATCCCATGGAATAAGTTTCGCCAACCTATTGCCATCAACCGGTCACAAATCCAGACTCCGTGGCTACTACTGAGGAGCTGATGGGAAAAACCATTTGCTCGACCTGGCAATCGAACCCAAGACCTCATCCTATGCAGTAGCGGTTGCGACCAAAGAATCAGAAAACAAAACTGCTGCAAATAGAGCCACTATTAAAAATGTAGAGTCCTACCACAACACACTCTACATCACACCGCCACTAATTCTAAGAACACATAACTCTACGTGACTAGTTTGGTGACGTCACCGGTAGAGTTGGTAGAGTCGCCGACCGACTCAAGGTTGCGATCGCCGAATAGACGAGATGTTAGCGTAGGTCAAATGCTGACGATAAATCTCAAGTAGAGACTGACTCTATATCATTGGTAGAGTGACTTTTTATAAAGTGTTTTTATAGCTTTTTTTTGTATAATGATTTTTATTGGAACTTAATCTATTGGTGTCAATAAAGGAAATGGTAGAGTTCACAGATCGATCTATTACTGATACACAATTTAAAAAAAAAAAAACAAATCAGAAATCATTTACCCAAATTAGTATTTTGTAATAACCATTAAATTGTAGAGCTTTGAATAAAAATAGAGACTGCAACGACCAACCAAAACCAGTATTAATTCGCACATCACCAAGTCAATGACCGGTAGAGTCATACCAACTAAATTTAAAATTCTAACGACAAACGTTGGCGTAGGTCACGCTCTATCATAGACGTAACAACTCTACATAGAGTCACTAACCTTTCAAGGTCAACCTAGTATTCTAGTCTAATGGAGACATTGATGTAGGTCGCGCTATAATAGAGAAAAACTTCAAATTGCGTGACTCTACTTTTTTAGAATCGTAGAGTCGTTGACCGGGAGAGTCAAGGTTACGTTCTAGATATTAGATTGCCGTTAGGAATATTGGCGTAGGTTATGGCTGTGTTTATGTTTTTCCTGTTTCATTAGTAAATACAGCAAAATCAATATTCTAAAAGTCTCCAATTTACATATATTCGTCTTGCTCTACATCTTTACTTAGATATTTCTGTATACATAAAAATAGCTTTACATCAAATTAGTAAACAATAAACAAAATTACTCATTGTTGTTTTTATCTAGCAATGAAAACACGATTCTTCTCTACATTTTTTCAAAATCTCTACAAGCATTTACGTTTGCCAGATTTTTTACGAAAAAAACGTAATAAATGTTTGTATGATGAAGAAAAAGCGTGTTTTTAGTAAACACCTATGATAGAGTCACGTGTAGAGTCACGCGAATGTAGAGTTCGTTGAATTGGCAGCCAAAGATGTTTGTTTTAGTAGAGTAGGCCACAGTAAACAAACCAGTAGAAGCTGGCCTCGTTAGACCTGTGGCCGCAAGCGCTGAGCTGGTCCTTGGTTAGATTCCCACGCCGGGCAAGGTGTTATTGAGTTTTTCAGTAGAAGCCACGGAGTCTGTATTCGTCCCCGTTTGTTGACAATAGGCTCGCCCAAAAAATAGCCGTAAACATCATCTCAATTTTCTTTTTCGATATTTTATGGTACTGAAACCGTCACATATTAAAAGCCAATTTCCTAAAAAAGGATACCCTGAAAATTCTTATTTAAAAAAATAAAAAATTAGCCATTAGTCACTATTAAATGGTGACCAATCCTTTTAAAAAAACACATACACAAAGTCATACAACTCGAATCTTCTACTACTTACGAGTATCTGAGAAATAAAGTCTGGGACGAAAAATTAACATTTAATGTGCACAAGAACATTAATCCTCGGGCCGTGGGCTCCAAAACAAAGGGCGACTAGCGACGCAGGCGCATGCGAGAATGTGTGCGCACACGCATACATGAACAGTTGTTATATTTGAAAATTTTCTGCAGAAGCGACATTTTGAAGTTATGGATTTTGATGTCGTTTGATGATAAGAAAGTTACTATAGGGACCATCCTAGAATTAATTCCGAAGTTCCTTTTTTCAAGCTAAAGGATTCGTGAAATATAGAAGGAGTGGGGGTAGGCTATTACCCAGAAGTGGGACAGGCTATGAAAATAGTAGGGCTTGGATACAAGCAAGGGAATCGCTGAAAAACTGAGGAGCTTTCGCACCCTTGTCGATTCTGACTGTCATAACAACATTGACGAAGAAAATCTTCAAATGGAACCATGATGAGCCCCTGAAGACACTCTATCTGCATTGTTCAGATGTTTATATCTTTATATGCAATAGCTGCGACCTGGAGGCAGAAGAGACTAGACTGGCTGACTGATCTCATTGCAGGCTACATTGGCTTCTCTGCTTACACCCACGATATGTCCCACCTCCTTTCTTGCCCATCCTGCACAGTCACCTGCACCTTCCAGAATTTAAACGAAGTCAACGAAAGAGCTGTGTAGCTGGCTATATGCTGGCGAGGTATTATTTGAGTACACGCAAAGAAGAAGAAGCTAGCATACTTTAGAAAATCTTGCGTTGGGAAAAGTTTTATCAAGAAGAAGTCTATGGGTTTTGAAGGTATAATTAAAAATACGTCAGTATATAAAGTTGTATGTCCAACACCGTCGCATCTGCCTCCTACTCTATGACCTATCAGTATTAGTCGATTCGTCCTTCGTCTAACAAGGGCGACGGGCCGCCAACCCGGGCCTATCGATCTAATGCGCCGGCGCAGTGTTTTCAACGTTTATCACTGTACGCTGCAGGAAATGCACTTTTTATTTTTTATGATATTATTATGCAGTTTTAATGTTTACTCTATTTTTATGGAGTTTAATGGTAGTTGAGGTTTTTAGATTTTATGTATTTAGTAGGGACGCAACCAAACCAGGTATGATTCTTATGACAACTACATTTTAAACTAGATTTTTCTATGTTCATCAGGGGTTTGAACCTATGATCGAAGGTACGTCGTGGCGTACAGCCACTGAGCTTAAAGGTATGCGCGATTGAATTTGCTCTATACGTTTGTATGTGCCCATAATTGATGAATAGAAAATCATGTACAAATGTTCTAGTGTAGAATGTTTCTGGAGAGAAACGCGGGCTTATTGTAGGTTGGTGGATTAGATCTTTTGATTGACGTCGATTTTCCTTCACTATTTTGAATGCACCGATAATACAATAAATTACACAAGATATTACTATGTTTTTCCTATCCACCGCTATTATTTTTTTATTAATTTCGTTGAGGGATCTAAGACAGTTAGATTGTTTCTCTGGGACTTCGTCGAGCTTTATTGTCTCGCCGCATTTCTGGTGGTCGCCACTGTTGATTTTGGCTTTCAGGAGTGCAGTTGGAAATAGTGTGGCGGGCTTATCCCAAAAAAAAATGAAAAATAATATGCCTGCCTGGGTCCAAACCCATGATCTGCGACCGCATAACTTACAGCCGTAGCCACTGTACCGCCACTGCTCCCGTTGCGCATAGTAATCTCAAAAAATCTAGTCTTCCGTTAAAATATCGATATCACCTATCCATAACAAATAAAACACGCTCTATATATAGTTCTCTCCGACCTCAAGCCCACTGAGTAGTTTCAAAGGGTTTTTTACTATTTTTGAAGCACCTGTATCGCCCGACGACCTTTATTGTCCTTTTTTGCTTCGATGCCCTTTATACACTATGGTTTAGGGTACCTTAAATATAGCAGTTAGTTCAGGTTTGTATTTTTAAGGCTTTTTGTAAGTAAGTTTTGGTGAGACTGGGTGAGTGGTGGTGGGAATGAGGGATGGACGGATGGATATATGTGTAGGGGTGACGTTGGGTTATTATTTCCTTTATTCATTTATCAAAACAAAGTTCACAAAAATCTTTACTTACGAACTATGTCCCGCAAAACCGTTTTCAAAGTTTGCGGGAACTGAACAAACGGAATTTAAGTTAGGTTTATTAGTGTGGACATTTAATTTATATTTATTTTACTTATTACTAACAATAATATCTTTTAAAACTACTTATTTGTTCTTTCTCAACAATCTGTAACCTCTTTCCTAAGAACATAGTTTACAAACATAGTTAAAAGGTGTTTGTGAAAGATTGTGTTGGAAATAAAAATGTGGTGCTAGAATGCTCATGTATGTATTCCTTATGGAAGGTTTTGTGTGTTCCCATGAGTTCTTTTGATTAGTAAGCTGTGGTAGTGCGATATTTACAAAGACAGCCTCCGCCATAGGTTTTATCTTATTCTAATAGTGTGTTTTAATGTGATAAGATAGGATGATTTTTAAATGTCTTCTTCTTAGCGTGTCGACGGCAATTAGAATTGATAAGTTACCCAGTATTCGGTTTATAAGGTGCTCATTGTTTTTAGAATTCATCTTTTACGTACAGTTTTTCATGTGCAGATAGCATTATGTTCCAAAAAAAAGAAACACTATCACCGATGAGTCTGATTATGCCTTCAAATCTGTCCACCTCCCAAAAAGCGCATGCCGAAAAGATATTGCATCCAAAGAATGCAATCTAAACTTTTTTCCCGTATAGCATTAATGAATCAGATTCTTAGAAAAATATCAAACTCATAAAATATTGTTAGGTATAGTTGTTTTATTGGTTATTTTTAGACGACCGCCTTGTCTAGCCGAAGCTAATCGTCTTCCATTTAGTCTAATTTAGTGTTTGACTAGGTATACACGGGGTTTTGGTACCTAGGTATAATAATATTAAAGTGCAAATAAGTGTGAGTTAAGTGATGAAGTTTTCGGATTAAAGAGAGCAAAATAAAGAAAGTTTCTAGTGTTGCTTGGGACGTTAGATACAGTTTCGCGATTCTGCGATTGGTGGTTTCAAATTCAAGTTAAGGTTTGGCGCTCAAAAGTTCTGCGACCAATCACAAGTAATGAGTAAAATATTCATCGACTAATAAAGAATTTCGAAAACAAACGTTCCCAGTTTAAAATTCGTTCGCGCCGAAACGATGAAACACGAGCGGCGTTCGTAAACCGAACTCCGGAGTTCGGCGACAGCCTCTGCTACCGGAGTGTGTACGAAAGAGATCCTTTTAGCGAAATTAGTCAGAGTTCCCGAAAAACGCGGCCAACGACCCCTTCGGGCAACACCTAAGTATTTTAGTGTCTAAAAAAAATTCACGTGTTTACATAACACGCCGAATTTTTTAAATAAACTCCACGTCGAAGGGCTCACAACGCGCACAGACAAAAATTTCGTCGGTTGCGCTCGTGTGTGTGCCTCACACACTGACACCACATAAAAATGCCCAATCGGTACGTGTCGCACCACTACAATGAAGGGACGACGTAAGTCGCATACAAGTGCATAATTCGGCCGAGATGCAAAAAAAAATATTTGGCAATGCGGCCCCTACGCGCCCGCCAGTCGCCCGCCCGCCTGGGTTAGGTTAGGTTAGATTTTTTGGCTCAAAACGCTCGTTGGCGATTTTTTGAAAAGAATTTTTGTGTCTACATCACTAGGAAAGGCGTTCTTCCTGGGACTTTATAGCGCGCCAGTACGTCGCGATTTTTTGAATAAAGTACCCGAAACGCGTTCCCTCGCTCCACTTGGAGTCTTGTTTGAATTTGATAGTTAATTTTTATAGATAACTAGTTTTTTTTTTGAGTTAATACAGCGAGCGTTTTGATCTTAACTCCCGCGGGTTCGGGCACAGTGCTCATTCGGATTTTTATTTCACAGACTTCACCGATTATGACTTAATATTTTAAAAATAAAAACCAAGATTTTTCATCATTTGGAAAGACTCTAGTGCCTAAAGTGTCGTGTTGTGTTTTATTTTATTGCAATTTAGAATTTATTATTTTCTTTTATTGGACTTTTGTGTTTCCCGTTTTTATTTTTTGGTGAGTACTTTTATTTTTTCCTGTTTTTATTTTAAGACTTTTTTGTTGTTTTTACCTGACGTTTTCATTTTTCTTTACGTATTGTGCGAAGGTCCGTTCTTGCAAAACTTTTGTAGCCATGATTTTATTTTTAACGACCAATATTCGAGTAAAAAGACACAAAGGAATTATCAGCATCATATTCGTGGCCACGGATCACACAATTGGAACTGTTGAACTTACAAAGACACGATATAACTTTGCAAAACGTATATTTTCTAATAAATCGGGAATGCTCCCTAGACCAAGTGACAAGGACACGTCGTGATGTGACGTCAGCAGTACTATGCACTGCCGAGAAAGTCGGCCATCTTGATTCTGTGTTCTTTTTTGAAGCCTACGAAGTGCGCGGGCGCGGGACCGCCATATTGGTTTTTGTTCAAATTTCGAATTTTGAACTATTTTTCCTTCCTTATTTTAGAAGCTAGCTAGCTAACTAGTACCATAGTATTTTCTGGTGTTATTTTATCATTATAAAGATACTTTAAATGTGTGCATTTCCTGCTATTGAATGCAAGTTAGGCCTATTTGAAACGGCTTGATAATTTTAAATTGTTTTTGTTCAGACATTACAAAAACGGTTTGAAGTTTTAAAAGATAAATTATATAGATTTCTCTTCGTTACCTTTCATAAAATATCATTTTAAATAAGCCCAATTTAAAAATATCTTAGATTATACTTCAGGCCGTTTAGGTAAATCGTAATTCCTTAAATATTGGCAGCTGGTAACATTAATTAAGAAGTAGAATAGTTTATATTTTTTAATTAATGTTACCTGCGTTTTATTTATTAAAAATTAAAGTAATTATGAAATATATATCCCGTAAAACGTTCGTAAATCCATACTAAGCACGGTCTGTCGGTTACATTTTCACGCCAAAACCTGCAAAGAACATAAGATATTCATCCTAGATCACAGATGAAGTCGAGGGAAAAAGCTTTATATAAATATATTATTTACTTGTCGAAGCTAAGTATCTTTATGATAAAGATAATTAATTATATTCTTCACCTAATTTTTACAACTGACGGAAGCTACAAGCATTGTACATAATGGTTATACATATATCAATGCTAAATTAAGAACTTCAATGTATAACCTGAACTTTGTGTAGTAAAGGTTTCTTTATTTATTTATTATTTTTTGTATTAAGCTGGAAACGTACCTACCTAATATTTTAGTAATAACCCATAGTACCTACCTAATATTTTTTAACAAATGGGTGAATGACCAGACAAGTCAATAAAGTCATTTTGTGCATCATCATTATTTGTAAGACGATGGCGTTTAAATAAAGATATTATTTATTTTAACGCCATCGTTCTTTATTCATTTAGTATGGTAGTCTAGCATCTTTAGCTCAAGTTCCCACTTCTGGGGATTACTCCAAGGGAGGGGGGAGGGGTTACCATGAATTCTTAAAGAAGTTTTGTTTAAATGTCACTCCAGTGTGAGAAAGGGACGGAGCTATAGACAGCGTCTAGCACCATCTCTTTCCCACTCTGGAATAAGTTGAAAACAGTACAGCTTCAAGACGTCTTGGTAGACCTCTAGGTCTATGTTAGAGGGAGTGGCTGTCCACCACGCGGGCCCAGTACGGTCTGGTATAAAAATGTCAGCTTGAGTTTGAAAAGTAAATTACATTACTTATACATACTTACTACAAAATTGCAATTTAAAGGTCCAAGTATTTAAAAATATTTCATTAATAACGATTAATCAATTGCTCTGAAAGTACTGAAAATTCCATTACTCGGACTCTTTAATTTCGCTCTTAGCTGCTACCGGGAGCTTAGTTTAAAAAAGTCTCTACAATCATTCAAACAACATTTAATCACCCGTGGAAATAAGCAAAACCTCATACTTTTCCAATACATTCATTTGTTTTACGTACTAACCAACAGTCCAGATTTTTAGCAGACCAAAAAATGACATGTTCAAAAAATCATCTGTATCAAAATTGCTAGAACACGCCCCTTTTTAAGAATTAATTCTACTCTGCTCAGTGTCTTAGACTAACTAAACGAGAACTAAATTATTGCCTAACTAAATATTAGTACACATTTAATTAGGCATACACTTATCAGTCACCTAGTAGTAGTAGAATGTAATAATTATTTTAAAAAAAACGACCTTTTTTGAAATAAAAAGAAAAAAATATGTTTATCTATTAACATTGAACGCGTATGCAAAGTTTTGTGTCCGTACTATAATCCGATGAGGAGTTCTCTTGTGAGGAAGCAATCCTGGCAGCAGCATCAAGTCATGTCTATCATAAAAATATATTGTCACCAGAACCAAAGGTGTGTGCAAAATTTCAGCTCCATCCGATACCAACAAGTTTTCGAAAAATGGTTTGTAAATTTTGAAGCGGACTACTTACATACACACATACATACGAACATTGTAAGTTAGACGAAAGTTCGTTAAATCAGACTTAAATCATCAAAATAAGCTCAGCAAAACCACAACTATAAGCAAGTAGCGTGTCGGCACCCGGTTCTGCGTCTTCCGGATGCCGTCCAGTCTGGAAACAGGTTCCACAGACCTACAGAACTGCAGACATCTTCCTTACAAAACATGTTACAATATCTATAAGATATACTAGCTAAACGTAAGCGAAAATAGACTTTAATTTTAATACATGTACGATTGTTTATTTAGGAGCGCAATTAAATTATTACAGTCATCTATAAATAAATAAATAAAATAAAACAATAACCCTCCCTTTGGGCTTCACCGCAATCAGAAAAAGCCTTTTATCATCTTCTTGCTAAACGAAAATTTACAAAATATTAGATAATATGGACCATATTTTATTTTATTTATTTTTTAAGTACTAGTTACTGTCATCTATGTTTTATTAAATAAAAGTAATTGGCCAATCCGCCCTGGGCTCGTTGCTTATAGAAAACTCCTTCTCTCAAAGGAAACAATATCGGCTGATAATACTTATGTCAAAAGAAGTTTACAGTCTTGAAAACTACCAATAAACAAGCAAGAAAGAAAGATTTGTTTTTTAAATTCTGCACTAAAGCTTAATAATTTGACTATCTATCACCCATAATAAACAGACCCTATAGTCCTACAAGACATAGCCTTGACATCCTGCTGACGCCTCAAACCCTGCGCTTGCACATATACGAAGGCCACTCGAGATAGCTACCAACCTCCTAGTCTAAATTTATAGTAAACATGGCCGCCGTACAGTCACAACCAATAATATGTATACTCTATGCCACTTTTAATAGTAATTTCCTCCAACAGTATTGATTTTAATGTTATGCAGTTTCGAAAATAATATTTTGGCACTCATACAATTATGAAATAGGCCCCATAACAAACTAGAAATAGATATAACAAACATAATCCCCGAAGGGTTGGGCAGAGGTGTACCTAATAGTACACCCACATATTGCCAGTTATGTTTAAGTCCCATGTAATAGGGGGCGAGCCTGCCGGGCACAAATCCAGGCTCCATGGCTGCTACTGAGAAATTCCTGATGGAAAAACCCAATATCACATTGCCTGACCCGGGAATCGAACCCAAGACCTCATGCTCAGCAGTCGCGACCACTAGACCAACGAACGACAAACAACTCACAACAAAAAACTTTTGAAATTTTCAAAGTGCATACCTATTAGTGCTCGTGAGTGTACGATCGTGTCGTTTAACTCTTGATTTTCAAATGACATTCGTTTGTTTTGCTTGCCTAAAAACTATTCAGTAGCACATGTATCACTGTGTGTGTTTGTGTGTGTGTGTGTGTGTGTGTTTCTTCTATTAGGTATGTCGGTCTATGATAGGGACTTCCAAAGACTTTACAATGTCAAAATTAATGTGTTTTGTTTGTCATGCCGTGGTGTAGGTAAAGTTTATGGGAACTAGTTAAATCCAGTGTTGAATAACATTGCAAAATAAGATAATTATGTTTGTCAGAATAAATAGTTAGACACTTTAGTAGTTTTGGTATTGGCCAAATCGATAATTCTTTAAAAACAGATGGGTCAGATGCCTGATAAGAGATTTACCTCTATTAACGTTATTAATTTATATTTAATGTTTAAATAAGCTCAAATAATCACTTAAAAGAACTCGGCAGACCTAAAAATGGTGAATTGCACCAAAATCAGTATCTAGAGCCGTTTCGTGCGCCAGCGCATAAAAACAGACATATTGAAGTATAAATTACAGTCTATTTATATACATATTTTTATAACTTGTTGTTGGTAGCACAGTTTATGGACAAAACAAATTGTTTTTGAAAACAACAATTTATATTAACAGGTTTGTGTCAAAATATTTACTTTATTATGCAGTTTTGGCAGAATATTACACGTTTTGGCTAAATCGAGTTCTTACTAGAATACAGGCACTCATTCTTTTTCGCGTGTTAATGTCAAACTATATTGAGTCGGCCCAGAACTTGTCTACGAGTTTGGCGCCTTCAGTAGCGTCAATCAAAGCTAAGTTTCTAAGCTAGCTAAGCAGTGATAGCCTAAGTTGTGATCAGACTACCAAGTCATAGGTGTCGCGTTCAAGCCCAAGACACGCACCTCAAATTTTTCGGATACCTGCGCGTATTGTTTAATTATCACTTGCTTAGGTAAAGGAAACCAGCATGCCTGAGAGATATTTCTCGATTTCATGTAAAGCCAAGTCAGAGGCCCATGGGTGCCATTTTAAAGTCTGACACCAGGTTAGGCACTAACCACACGATAAAGAAGTAGCGTCCATCAATTCCTGTAACGTGCAAACAACACGACACACAGGACACAATAATGTCCCATCGCATACAGGCTCTTAAAAACTAGTATCATTGATTCAGACTTTCGTAGAAGCTGCCTCAATTTAAATAAGTCGTATTGGAATTTCTTTCATCATATTTGGCAAACCCACCGCCAATCCGGACTAGGCCTGCATGCTGGACGGCCACTGAGGAAGTCCTTGTCCCAGCAATACCGCAAAACTACATGGGCTTTACTACGGCAAACCCACTGGTGATCGAACTGGAAGGAGCCAGAAGTATGCTGCCCAACTAGACATAACTTTTCGAGGAGGCAGTTCTACAACCAGAGTACAAGAACTAGGATATTGTCACAATCACCACTATTGATAATCAAATTCGTGAACCTAGTTACTACCGGTAGCAAGCAGGACATACACCCAAGAATACGAAGACCCAACCACAACCGTCGGGCAGTAGCCCACCAGACACAACACGCGTCTGTTCAGAGGATCCTCGCTTTTTTATGGAGGATGTGGCGCTTTACGCCCTGTTCCTCATCTTTATCGTGTGGTTAGTGCCTAACCTGGTGTCAGAGCTGTTCCTCATACCTCGATAAGATCATTCGCAAAGTATGGGAACAACTTAATGAATGAATCCTGAGTTTATTTGCTACATTGGCTTCTATATCAAGGACGGCTACATGTTTAAAACCGAATAAGTTATAAAATATGAACTAAAGGATAAAGACCAACATCCTAACATATTCAATGCCCTTCATACATAAAACCTTAAAGGTTTAAAGCTGGCTATTCACGTGCGATTAGTCGCAAGACGACTTTTGTGAATGAAGATGGTCTAGACGTGAAATATTTTGTCAAGTTTATTAATATGACCATCAAGAATATCAGATAATAGTAGGAGCTATTTCCGTTTTTAGTTAACCGAAACTGAGTTTTACATTAAAACCAATCCAATTGGACTGAATCGTTGGTCTAGTGGTCGTAAGCGCGACTGCTGAGCATGAGGTCCTGGGTTCGATTCCCGGGTCGGGAAAAGTGCTATTGGGTTTTTCCATCAGGAATTTCTCAGTAGCGGCCACGGAGGCTGAATTTGTGCCTGGTTGATGGCAATAGGCTCGCCCCCTATTACATGGGACTTAAAAAAATAACTATCGAAATGTGGGTGTACTATTAGGTACCTACACCTCTGTCTTATCCTTCGGGGATTACAGGCGTGATGTTATATTATGTTAGTATCCAATTTTAAGATCAATTATAAAATCAATTAGTGTCATAAAAACCCATTTCAAAAGAAAACAAGCACATTTTTCAAAGCGACAAAAAATCGCAAAAACGTTATACGCACAATGAATGCGACTCCTTAGCTTCAACTAAAGAGAAAATAAACTAACAAACAATATAGGAAACAAAAGCCAGTCTCATAAAAGGAGGCCCAAGAGTCTACTTGCTGAACACCACCAATTTAAAACGACCTTAGCTACCATATAAAAGGTAAGACAACATGTGTCAAAGTACATTGGCAAAAAACTTAAGTACTGTTTTCCATCTATGACACAGAGACCAAGGTACCGACTTAACTTGACCTTTATTGAAGAACAAATTGCAAGGTAACATGTCTTAAGATGTATTGGTTGTGTTTCTTTTGCAGTTACAGTGTTTTGTGAATGACAGTGCGTGCTAGCCAGTTTATTCCGAGCTTCTGTGTTGAAGCAAATGTGTGACAAGAGAGGTCAAGGTAAATTGGGGAGTTGATTTTGTGTAAACGATTTTCCAACTAAGTAACACTGTGTTTATAACCAACTTGAACTGAGCTTTAGTAGCTTTTAGGAACTATATTACAGTAATTTCGTTTAGTTTTAGAAGTGCCAATTTACTAAGACCTGTCCAGTTGTCTAGAAAGTGATGGAAAAGAGCTCAAGGTAAACTGGTTTTTCTCAAGGAGTGCTAGTAGTGTGTTCCATTTATGACACAGTGTGGTTATTAAACGTTGATGAGATATTGAGTGATACACAGACTAACGCTGTCTTCTTTCTTTCGATGATGTATGAAAGAGATGGCGATAAATAAAGAAAGAAGTTTGTTGTCAAGAGATTAACTACAGTGACAATTTTTTTTTTTTTGATACCCATGGTTTCTCGCAGATGTTACTATTATGGAAAGTTTATTTTTTTATACTTGTTATTTTGTCTTAAAATCTAAGTCAATCAAAAAGCCAATAATTAAGTGCCTTAAAAAACCTAGTAACAATATTATTTTCTTCATAGAATCGACACAACCATTAAAAAACTTAGTTTGTTTCCATTCCTAGAAAAGGTCTTACTGATGACCTTACACTATCTGATGTCTGGTTGCAAATTACAAGAAAACTATTCAATCTTTTGTGACAACTTCGCTCCATGTCTGCCAGGCTTCGGCTAAACTCGTGCGCACGAAGATTTCCGACGTTTCCCGAATGCGCTCGGCTATCACCGAGGCGCCGATCATTGCCGAAGACAATTGATTCGTTTTAGAGTTTGCAAGACTTTTATTGTATGGGTTTATTATTTTTATTTGTCAGTTTAACTGCCAGTAACATGACATGTAACTTTTTAGTTACAATAAAACAGAAAGAGTCGTAAACAGTGTAGCGCCCTTTTAAAGGAATTTTGATAAAGTAAAGAAATTTTTTCCTGAAAATGTAAACTTATTTTTTCCCTATCTATATTAAGGTCACTGACAGACAATGCTACCGGATCTAGAAGCATGACATTTGCACTAGATGTCCATCCTATCCTATTTCCTACTAATATTTATAAATGCGAAAGTTTGTGAGGATAGATGGATGGATGGATGTTTGTTGATGTATGATGTTTGTCACGCAAAAACTATTGAACGGATTTGTATGAAATTTAGCACACAGATACAATTTATCTAAGTACTTTGATCCCACGGGACAATTATCGAACTCCACGCGGGCGAAGTCGCGGGCATAAGCTACTAATAATATAATAAAGACTTTTGGATTTGAATGAGGCAAACGACAGAGCTGTCCAGGTTGTACAGTACTGGTCGGACAACATCTGATTTTCGATGGGGTTAAATAGGGGATACACTTGTGAATGGAAGTTTATTCTTGTATATGAGGATGAAGGGTGTAAAAAGACCCTTTAACAAGCCGAAAGGCACTAGTTCTTCCCGTCATCGCGATTTTTTTTTTGGACCATACCTTCTGGTTATGGAGGTATTGGGGGTAAAAGTTCCAACTTATTCACGTCTTCACAAGTTCCAAAAAAAATACTAGGTGTTAAGGTTTATTATTTTAGGTACTTTAAATACCTCCATGACCCGTTGACTGTTCAATGCAACCATCAGCATAATGTTTTGAGTTCGTTATGCATTGAGTTTAACCGTACAACATTATTTTTCATCCCAAAAAATAAGACGTTTCCCAGCAATTATTTTTGGGTAGGGTTACTTAGTTTGTTGTACAGAATGCTTGGTTGATGGCTTCGTTGAAGGGTCCGTTTACACCTTGTATAAAAGTGCACATAATTAACTACCGCTGCTTACAAAGTTCTAACACAACTAAATTCCAAACAGAAAACCCGGCTAATCGTCAGTTTGCACACGTTTCACCCGAAAATTACTGAGCCAAACGTGGTCGGACTTTCACTCGCACAATTCTTTGTTACATTCTTCACACTGTTAGAACAGTTACTTAAATATTTAATGAAAATAACCTTTTAATAAAAAAGTTCGATGCATGCAGGAAGAATTTTACTAGATTCTTATATATATATACATATATATCTAAAGAAATATTCACTTGTAGAGAAAGAGGTTCACCTTTTCTAAAGATAAGTAAATTAATTAAAACAATGAAAGAAAATATTTTTAAAACTTAAACTTGGCTGTATTTAAAGTGCAGAAAATAATAAGACCTACATTACGAGGTCGGTATTATCTAAGGGGCTGGGCAGAAGTGAGCCTACCGTACATCCACCTTTTACCAGTAATCTTTAAGTTATTTCTGATTGCGTAGAGTTACTTAGTTTGATGCACAGAATGTTTGGTTGACGGCCTCGTGAAGGGTCCGTTTACATCCTGTATAAAGTAAATAAAGCTAGTGTCAATATAAAATACAATTCATTATCATACAATAGCACATAACGTTACTATTTGATGACGTAATCAATTATAATTGGTCGGTTTATATTGCTAATTAATTCTACAAAACATTGTCATGAAAATGAATTAATTCTCATATGAAGGTTACTCGATACATAACTTTAATGTGAATGTACTGAATACTTGTATGATAACATAATATCTAGCTTGTAATCGACGAAGGGACCTATAAAACACCGATATTTTGCCAGTTATAGATAAGTTTAATGTAATAGAGGGCGAGCCTATTAGCATTAACCGGTCACAAATCCAGACTACGGGCTGTTTTTGAGAGATTCCTGATGGAAAAGGAAGTTACAATTTGCCCGACCTGACTATCGAACTCCAGACCCCAACAATAGCATGCGCAACCACTCGATCGAACGATAGAGGTAAAGAAAGAATGACAGTCCTAACTTATATAACAAAAAGAGATGTAAAAATAACGAAACTACCCTAAGAAACCAATAAAAACTCGACATACAATGAAGCACAAAGTTTTTATTCAAAAACTTAAACGTTCTACTTCTGCCAACCTATTAAAAATACTTTAAAAAAAGGACTTGCCGACTTGGATCTAAGAAAAGACTTTACGTAGAGGTTTCCGTAATCAAACACGAGTTTCAGGGCCGTCCGGTGTATGCGGTGCGTGTGCGCACCTTGAATTGCATAGTTACTTACTTTATTTTCGTTTTGTGCATTCGTTGCTCTGTGTCGAGATAGACGGGGGATTGAGGAAATGGTTGCACTTATCTGGAGTGTGATGAGTCTAAAAAAACCGGCGTGTGATGAGTCTAAAAAAAAGTGCGGGACGGACTCGCGCATGAAGGGTTCCTTACCATCGTAGTAGGGGAGCCCCCTTTAATGTTTAATTATAGCGGATTATTTTTTGTTTTTTGTTAGAAATATACATTCTGTGAAAATTTCAACTATCTACCTATTACAGATCATGAGATACAGCCCGCTGACAGACAGACGGACGGACAGTGGAGGCTTAGCAATAGGGTCCCGTTAGATACCCTTCGGGTTCGGAACTCAATTAAGATAAATTAAAGGAATTTGTAGTTTCTGCGGACCTTACTCGTATTAAAATTAATAGTATTAAACTTAACGAGGTAAATAAGTAGTATTTAACCTCGTAAAGCTTAAATATTACTATTCAATAGTGTCGTGAAAGGAATAGTTACGAGTATCATCATTTATATGAATATCATAATGATAATACTCGCAAATGTCTGTAAAACAACGACTGTAAAAGATCCCAGCTGATCCCGTCCCCAATAACAAGGATAAACATGCATACATTAACTGAGCTACAATAAAAGAAAGATGTGTTCACCAAGGCTGTCTCGGTGTGACGGTGAGTAACCTCCGGCTGTGCGTGCGCAGCTTTGGTAACACAAACGCAATGATTTGACGCTTCATTTCCTAGTTAAACCCTTAATAATTACTAAATATTATATTATGTGTGAGGAGAAAGTAGTGAAATTTATGCAGTGTATCGTAAATATTTGTATTTGACCAACACAGCATAAGCATGATTTATTTATTTATTAAAATCTCCCTTACACTATCATTACAGGTGTATCCAATGCGATAGCGCGGTCTTAAAATTAACTTATTTACAATATAAAACTATGCAAAACTAGTAGTACTTATAATAAAATAACAATCATAGCTTATATTCTAAGTTCCCTAACTATAAACACAAAATGTATGTATGATGTAGCCTCCTCAAATTGAAGGAGTATACAGGGCCAAAACTTTATACCTCTATTTATATGTAAACTGTTTTTATTTATGTACCTACATATTTTATTGGAAGTCCTTGACAATGGAATACTGGAGAACGATTTCTAGTACGTTTAAAGTTTAGAGGATTTAATTCAAAACGTTAAAAATATATCGTAAAACGTTATTTTACTTTAAGAACAGGGAGTCACCCCCAAGCCCATTGTACCATTCTAACTTTGGCAGCTTTTATTCCGTAGTAGTAAAGGCGGTTTCCGTAGTTCAATGTTATCAGTAACAATTGACCGTACCCTATTATACAATTCTATCAATATTTCCTACAATAAAACATCGAAATATTTGGATATTGCTAGTTTGGAACAGGAAGCTCCCTGCCCACCCATCACAAACGCAGTCGCACTTGCAACAAAAGCAACGCACCGCCAAGGCTGTCCGTGTGAGTAAGCCGGGTGCGCACGCGCAGCTTTTCCTTATCGCTTTGTATTCGAATTTTAACTTAGGCTAAGTTTTATCTTAAGATGTGTTTTATCTGTTGGAGATTTGTAGGTACAAGTTAACTTGTGATAAGAGGTTGATTTTTATACATAAAAGATGGTTTCTAAAGGAGGAGGTTTTCTTTTTGAAATAGGTTCACTTTCACTGTTAAATTAATTAATAACTAAACCTGTGCAAGTTTTCATGCAGTGTTTATTTTAACAATAGCACTTTTTAGCTTAGTTGTCTATTTTTCTAAAGACAGAGAGAAATCACCAGTAAAATTGAACGCGATCAGCACATCTAAACGGCGTTCAAGAGCTGTCAGTGTCGATATTCCATAGCAATAGCTGAAACTAAACTAAAATAAAGAAACTGAAAAACTCCATTTCTTTCAGCGATGACCTTTCATTTGCCCAAATTTCTTGAGACATTATTAATACATAATTATAGTAAAACAATCAGTTACCTTTATAGAAATTGTTACCTTTTCACGCCTAAACCACTGAACCGATCATCCTGAAATTTTGCATATACGTTGTCAGGGGTACAGAAACGGACATAGGATACCTTTAAACCCGAAAAAAAGTACTGTTACCGAGGAAAACAACAAAAACGTACTTATGATAATAGATGGCGCCACGTGTCTTTAGAATCATGATTGAATTGTATTATTTTAAGCAGAGTACCACCCGAATTGATTGTCAAATTCTAAATTAACGCGAACGAGAAGTTATTCGTAAATGCTTCTGAGGAGGTTACAAGATTTTAAAAACATCTCCTGACTCCCTTTCCTCCGTTATTAAGCTTTTAGCTGACCTCCGGCCTTCCGCAGTTGAAACGCACTTAATGTGCGTCTATAAATATCGCGCAAGGATACCCCCTCCCCCCTCGATGGGTAAGCGCATCAGACGGGGGGAGGGGTGACGAGGCTCGGAGGGGGGAGGATTCGAAAGTTGCACAAACACATCACCTTGACCCTCATATGCGCGCTAGGGTTTGCCTTCTGGCTATGCCTGGTTTTTTTAGGTTGATTTATTGATGAATGAGTGTGTCAATATTTGTGGACAGTTGTTTAATACTTATTTATTGAATAGGTCTTGATAAAGCACTTTGTTTTTATAAAAAAATAATGCTAAGAAATCAAGAAAATTGTTTGTTTGTTTTCTACTTTTTCTGACTTGCTACTTTGTACCTTTTGCACAAATTCGTTCAGCCGTCATCAACATGATCATTCTCCTGCCCTTATCCCTTAATTTATTTGGGGTCGGCATACCATGTCTTGTTCTTCCATTCTTCCCTGGTTCTCGTCATCTCAGCAGTCACCGCGCAGCCGTATAGACAAAATTACTTTTTTATTAATATATTACTACGGATAATGATAAAACCCAAACCGTACATTAACAACACCATACCACGAAAACCCTTTTAAACAAATACGAACTAAAACCACACACAATACCAGTAATTAATATCAATTAGCAAACCGCACATCACCCTTGACGATCTCTAAGTGACGACACAACTACCCCTCCAACCCTTGATGACGTCATCACGGAGGGTACAATCATGAGAAACCAATTGCAACTTAAAAAGTGAGTTTTTTTATTCAGAACATTGATTGCAATTGCTATTACGAATGTAGTATTTGAAAGCTATACATATAAAATTCCGATGTGAGTCTGTTCGTAAATCTTTTCCTCCAAATGGCTTGACCGATATTGATGTTTTTTTCGTACTTTTGGTTTCAACTAGATGGTTCTTAGCTACAGTTGGATTCGTTAGGTGGCACTGAAGTCGACATCCAAAAAAATTATTGGAATAAGACAACGTCTGTCGGTTAGCTAGTATTATTATGAAAAAGCTCTTATTTAAAAGTTGCACAAGCTATTCTACGAGCAAATCGCTTTTGAATTTTTTGGTAAATGTAAAAATAATGGGTGTAAAATACCCTTAATGAAGCCGAAAGGCACCTGTTCTCCCCGTCATTGCGATATTTTTTTTGTGCTGGTCCATACCTGGGAACCTTCTAGTTACAGAGTAATTGGAGGTCTCACCTACTCCTACTTTAAAATACATGTTTTTACTTTACTTTAAATACATCCACAACTCCCGTACTATTAAAAGCATTCATCGTACATCGTACAGAATGCTTGGTTGACGGCTTCGTGAAGGGTCCTCTTTAATGCTGGTGACTGTACAACACCCCTGAGTCAGGGGGAAACTAGTTTACGAAGGAAATGGAAAAGGAATTCAGTTTAGTTCCGTGGTGTGTAAGTTGTTTAGTTGGAAATGTTGTTCCTGTATTACCAAAAACATTTTTTCCCTCTTATCAATGGTTTGATTTTGTGTAAATGGGGGTAAAATATCCAGCACAAATAATGATTACATTTAGAGATAGGATATTGCTTTCGAGCTCATGCTCTAGCCAAAAAAAGTCAGGATAATAAAGGCAGACCAAGTCTTACAGGCCATTTCTCTAAGAGTAGACAAGAGATATTTAAAATAATTAATATTTGAATGTCTTTGGAGTAGACTCTGGACTCTGGTTTACTCTGGACGCTCCTAACTTGCACTTCTTTATACATCGTTCTCACATAAATGTATAGTCTCTACATGAATGATGTAACCAAGATTTTGTAACAATTTTTTGATTAAAAAGAGTGTCCATATAGTTTCTTGCCCATTCTTCACCACAGAGATCTACGCCCTGGAATGGGCAACTACAGTACTTTTACAAGTTATTGTGCCTTGTGTCTGTGACTGTAGCTTCGCTTTCTTTGTTTTTTTGTTACATTTAAAAGTGCCTGTAATGGTCTAATTGAAATAAACGCTTTGAGTTTGTGTAATAAACAATTGTGTTCAGTATAATAACGTTCCCTTCCATAAAAATTTAACAAATGCTTAAAAAAACCTGTCAAAACCAATCAATAACACTACTGTCCCATAACACTACGTCATCGATCATCTGCCTCATTTACATAAGTTCTTCTAAATCCTGTGCCTAAGCACATGCGATCACACGTGTGCTAACTAACGTCACTATGTGCCCCTAGACCTAAGCCACGTGTTTGTATACGTAGCGTGACATGTGTCGTACGTAGCGTGGCATGTGTCGCAGGGACGGGACATGTGTCGCGGTGCGTGGTCCTTGCGTGCACGTGCTTACGTCATAGTTACGCACGACGGACGGACGGTAGTAAAGCTGGTGTAAGTGAGGAGTTTGGACATTTTACGAGAATATTTCTAGTGGTCAGTGACTATGAAATAGACAAAGGTTTCTCACCTATACGGAGTGGAACCGACGCGAAAACGGTTACTACTTATTCAGTACATTATTCTTAGCCCCCCCCTCACATAGAAATTTTTCAACGGTTATTAAAAAAAAACACCTATTTCCTACAAAATGCAATACCTACACGGACAAAATGTATGGAACAGCTGATTTTTTTTTTAACAACTGATGAGAAATTTTCCGCGTCAGTGTCCCTTCCACCCTGTATAAAAGCGCTTTATTTAGTTTTCAAATATTAGCTTAATTTTGAACCCGGTTAGTGAAAACGGGCATACATCTTTTCACACGCCCTTTGCTGTATAACATTTTCTCGCCCACAGGTCTATTTCATTAAATTCCTTTAAAAAAAAAATATGAACAAAAAAACTTTGAAATCTACCTCAACTTAGTTCCGGTTTTTTTAACCAAATTTTGTTATTCTTTAACGAATAATAATGCATTATTTTGAAAAATGAAACTAGTATAAACAACATAAATAAAAAAGCTCCCACAATCCCGCCCTAAAAATACATAAACTCACAAAAAATCTAATTCTAAGCTACGAGCCGTCTCTCGTAGCATAGATCGTAGACACGCTACGCCGTAGCTTAGGTCTACAGTTTTCGTAGCATAGACTCGTCTACGAGCTACGCAACCCATTCATATTGCTGCCGTATTTCAAAAATATGAATGGTTTATGTTGTGTGTGTATGTTTGTATGAGTGAGTGTATTTTTTCAATATTGTAATAGATTTTGTACGTCAGTGTTTAAAAATAGTCAGTTAACGCAACACGGATTAAAATGTTAGAACGACCGGCTTTTTCATTTTGCACTGGTATTTATTTTTGATCGTCCAATGTGTAGGAGAGATTGATTTGGTTTTTTGAATTGTAATTGCGATCTGTTTTTAAAAGTGGGAGTGCAAATTCCTGATATAATATTTTGTTGGATGAATTCGTTAAACCAATATTTGAACGGACAGTTATTTTAGGTTTCACCAAAGTTTATTGAAGATCCTTTGAGGAAGTTTCTTATATCATCATCTGCCGTATGCAGCTGAATACCAAAAGTTTCTTATATAAATCTAATCTAAATACATCAAAATCAATGTCTGTTCGTATCCTATAGACTCCTATACTACTGAACCGATTTTGATACAATTTTGCACAGTTGTTTTACATACCCAAAGGAAGGTAGGTGGAGAACCTCAAGCGGCGTAAATAAAGTAATCTTATTGGTTACTATATTTTCAAGCCGTTTGGAGTTGAAACTATGACCGTGGGGTCCGAGTGCTCACAGCATTTTCAAGGAAATTTCAAAATGCTTAGTTGACACTTCCCGTGACCCAAGGGCTAGCTTTTACCTTGGCCAAAGGCGTTTTCATACAACGTAGCAACGCCGCCAGTCTCTTGGGGACATTACCAGTTGACAGCATTGAGGGAGAGTATTTTGACGCCATTTTTTATGTTTATTGTTAGTTTAGGTTGTTTTCATTCATAAATGCATATGTTATTGTTATATCTGAAAAAAAGGCATTGCAACACATGAGGCACAACTAGTTTACGATATAAATAATACGGACGTACAAAGCTGGTAGCATTATAAAGTTGTATTTTTACCTTCATAGTTCCACCAGTCTTACCAAGGCGTATCTCGTTACCCAATAACTGGGTTATTGAGGTCAGATAGGCAGTCACTCCGGTATTCAGCTGCATACGGTCAGACTGGAAGCCGACTCCAACATAGTTGGGAAAAGGCTAGGCAGATGATGAATTAACACCGTCCAGGCATTTATCAAACAATTAAAATTGATTGGCAAACCAATACAAAACACGTTTAAATAACGTAACAACGAATAACTTAGAAAGTACCGACATTGCTAAACAACTGATGATGTTGCTTGATGCATCATAATAAGTTAAGTCATGTAACTTGTATTGAAAACTAAGTAGAACAATGTATACAGGCTGTAAAAAGACCCTTCACGAAGCCGTCAACCATGCTTTCTGTACATCAAACTAAGTAACTTTCTGCAAAAAATATTGCTGGGAAACGACTTTTTTTTTGGGGTGAAAATTCACGTTTTACAGTAAAACTCAATGTAACCCACTCAAAACATTGTGCTGATGGATGGATTGAATAGTACGGGGGTCGTGAAGGTGTTTAAAGTAAAAATCTTACATTAGAAACATGTATTTAAAAAAAACTTGTGAAAAAGTTGGACCTTTGACCCCCAATATCTCCGTAACTAGAAGGTTCCCAGGTATGGTCTAGAACAAAAAAATTATCGCAATGACGGGGAGAACAAGTACCTTTCGGCTTCGTTAAGGGTCTTTTTACACCCTTTATTAGTAGGAAAGTGATTTGTGGAATTTGTGGAGAAAGAAAGCTGCATCACCACACCACATTTCCTCGCTGGGTGTGGAATATGTTTTCCCACTTGTTGATAACGAGAAGAGTTCAGTTTTCTGTGCATTAGCCCCTCCTTCTGACTCGCAATCATTTTTTTATCTGCCTACTCTGTCCTACTGCTGGGCAAAGGCCTCCACCATAGCTATCCAATTTTGTTTAACATTTGGCATCTCCGACTAATCCGTTAAATCATAGCATGGGCTTAATCAGAACTGGGCTGGCCAACCCAGTGAGGCCTAAACACCAACAAACGGCACAGTCTCATTTCATAGATTGGCTATCGTCAGCAACAGATACGGATAAGAGCAAAGAGGGAGGGGAAGCCTTTGCCCCACAATGGGGCACCAATGGCTGCCCAACAATAATATAGCAAGAGCTATTCTTAATATATTTTGTACCGATTTTCAAAGATTTATTTTGAATTTTTTTTTTTTGTTTTCCCTAACTAGCCCACTCCTGGGAAAAGGCCTCTCATTCGTTCCATTTTTCTCGATTTTTCGCTTCTTCAAGCCATTTAAGGCGGGCCGCCATCTACTCCTCGGTCTACCATCACTCCGTCTTGCTGTCTCAAGGCTCCAGTTTTGTGATATGTGGACCACATAATCACAATCATTATTATTTATAAGACAAAACATTATCACAATTATTCTTTCAAAAGGTTTGACGACTGGAAAACGCTCCTCATATCTTGAATCTAAAACATTAGTAAGTGCCGTATATTTGGTATGCTAATAATTTCATGGAAGACACAAATTGCTGAGGCAGCCACCGTGACGACTGTCTGCCCTTCATAGGTCGTGAAGATACCTTTGTTATGTGGGTACCTCGTGGAATTGAATGGAAGAAACAATGGATTAGAGATAGATTTAAAAGTCAATGTAGAATAAAAAACCGGCCAACTGCGAGTTGGACTCGTGCACCGACGATTCCGTATAAGCTTGTAGGTATTTTGTTATTAAACTTCATATTTACGGTTTTCAGATTTTTTTCTTTATATGTGCTGTTTACGAGACATTGGTTCTTGCCAAATTGTATGATTCTAAATCAACGGGAAGTGCCCTTTAAGTATTAATTCTCTTGTGAAATCGCAATATATTCGACATAAACGGTCATACCTTTTGATCGCTTTGACTTACAAGTTTGATTTTTTCACTGCTCTAAAAGGTAGCTGATTTGAGTATTTGATATTAATTTCAGCTTGATACCTCAACGCGTTCCTGAGAAAAAGCATCTTGACAAACGGACAGACAGAGGGACAACAAAGTGATCCTATAAGGGTTCCTTTTTTGCCGACTGAGGTACGGAGCCCTGAAAAGAACATAAAAAAAACACGAAACAAAATTTCTTACCATGTAGACAAATCCACTAACTTCAGAAAGGAAGTAAGCCCAGCAATGAAGAGTGATAATCTGTTAAAAAAACAATAAGAACATATTGGATGAAAACTGTTAATAGCTAAGGATAAGGTGGCTTTCATATTAATTACACAATTATATCTAAAACAGCTATACTACCCAAGCTTACTCATTTTAAGCCGTTGCGTAGTTTTTGTAGGACACACTAAGTATCTTAATGACATCCTGTTTCAAAACTGGTTAGAAGCATATCATTTGTTCTGAAAACATTAAATTATATAGAAATTTTAATTTAAAGGAACTACTTGCGAATTTTCTTATTAAAGAAACCCAGATCCGTTTACCGCACAGTTTACCGATTTTTTTTTTAAACTAGCTTATGCGTTTTCTTGGAAATTAGTACGCAAACATTACTAACATACTCAGTTTACTACCAGACCTTTTTTAAAATCCCCCGATTATTAAAACCTCTATCGAACACAGAAACTCCATTTTACTTTAATACAGTTTATAACGAACTTGCAACGAAAATCTCGTTACCGGCTCCCTAATTATGCCGAAATAATACGTGGAACCATCCATTGTTGTCGAAAAAAAATGTTTTTGTCAAAAATGGACGCCATTATACAATTCCCGCGCAATGATGCCAAGATGGCGGGCCTATTTAGATCGAGCCTTCTATTGGCGCGCTATTTAAAAATGGAATGCACTGTCCTTGGCTGGCGAGGTTCGTTGACCTTCCGATGCATTTTGGCGGTTTCTCTTCACACACAAAACGTTCTAACTTTAAATACAACTATCAATCGAATTTAAACCCTATTCTTGTATAGCTGAAGCATTATTTAGCCTGCTTATTGTTAATACAATGTAGGAGCCGGTCTTTTTTGTTAATTCAAATGAATTTAAACTCTTCAGCATTGAATTAAGGATGGAATTCTAATGTGCCTTAATGAATTATCTGTTGTTTATTATTCGATTTATTTTATACCTTATTTTTCTCGCGATAAGGTTGAGAATGGGTTGTGAATGCTAATTGACGGATGGAGTGCTTTTAAGGTGACGCTAGGCACGGACGGTTGTAAAATGATAATTAAAATAACTGCCAAAGTTTTTTGACAGAGGAAAATGTTAATTACAGGTAAATGATATATTGTTTTTAAATCTATAGAACTGCGTGCATACTCAATTAAGGCAAGCCAACACTCATTTTGTTTACAACAGTACCCAAATGGAATAAAGTAGAATTTTCTTGAACGGAAAGGCCCAAATAATAAAATCAACCAAATCTATTTAAACCCACTATTACACAACAAACATATTTCCAAACATTTTCACAACAAAAAATCAGACTCCATTTCCAATAAAAAACCAAACATTGACGCCCAAAAATAGGAAAATCAACAAAATTACAAAAACTTCCTCAATATCGTCACAAAAAACGTCCAATTCGTTCGAAAACTCGGCAGAAACAGTTTCCTGAACAACTTTCCTTCTAATATTAGATTATTCTGGCTGTACGTTTAGTGGCCGCGACCTAGCCAACACAAATAACGCTGATCTATTGAAATGTCTAAGGAATGTCGTGACGTGCGCGTACGTTGTGTTTTGGACGGTCAGTGATCTGCGAGCTAAGTATCTTGTTTTAGAGCTCTTAGAAAATAGTGTGCCGTGTGTGCTCGGAAAGCACATTAAGCCGTTGGTCCCGGCTGTCATTTTAGATCTTTGACAGTCGTTAGGTAGTCAGTGGCCCAAAAAGTCTGACAACCAGTCTTACCAAGGGGTATCGTATTACCCAGTACTAACTGTGTTGTGGAGGTCAGATAGGCAGTCGCTCCATGTAAAATTCTGGTATTCAGCTGCATCTGGTTAGACTGGAAGCCGTCCCCAACATAGTTGGTAAAAGGCTAGGCAGATGATGAGAAAATAGTGTGCCACCAGGAGTTTCAAGGAAAATGGTTATGGATCCCATAATTATGTTTCTACATTTGTATATTCAAGAATTCTTCTTCTTATAGTATCGATCGCAATCTAAATTATATTGGCACAGAACTTGTTATCATCCTTTCCATTCATTTGGCCGCAGCAAGGAAAACCTACTCAGGTGGAAATTCACTAATGACTCTGCCCTGCAGTGTAAAGGTGGTGCTGTTCCACAAATGATGGGCCAATTAATATTACAGATAGATATCTATCTTTCTATGTACTTAATATTATGTCGTTATTATGTTGTTGTTCTATTGTTTGTTAATAACAGGAACTGATGGACGCTACTAAAGGCGCCAAACTAGTGGCTCAGTTCTCTGCCGATATAATTTAGATTGCCATCGATATTATAAGAAGAAGAAGATAATATTCTTCATAATTTATTTATTATTTATTTATTTATTTAAACTTCATGTACAAAAGTGGTACATAGGCGGACTTAATGCCACAAGGCATAATTCCTTGATATACAGATGTAGAAACATAATTATGGGATCCATAACCATTTTCCTTTAAACTCCTGGCGGCACACTATTTTCTCATCATCTGCCTAGCCTTGTCCCAACTATATTGGGGACGGCTTCCAGTCTAACCGGATGCAGCTGAATACCAGTATTTTACATGGAGCGACAGCCTATCTGACCTCCACAACCCAGTTAGTACTGGGTAATACGATAGCCCTTGGTAAGACTGGTTGTCAGACTTTCGGGCCACTGACTACCTGTAACGACTGTCAAAGATCTACAATTGACAGCTGGAACCAACGGCTTACAGTGCATTCCTTGACACCGAGGAAACTCGGTATGTAATGTGTGGTCACCCATCCACGGACCAACCCAGGCAAGCGCGGCTTAACCTGAAGATCGACACGAGTGTCTGTTATTATTTAGCCACGAGCTTCTCCCAATAATACATATAAGTACGCTATAACTAAAAAATATTTGTGTACATGACGTAGATCTCAAACGTCATGTACATAGGAGAATGTAAACGTTATCGCGGAGGCGTTACAGGCAAGCGTCGAAGAAACGTTACGAAAATAAACCGGAGTAGTGCTACTGAAATTACTCACTGTAGTGCAACGACACACTAGTGCGGGGAAATGGATATGTCGAGGGATGTGTGTTGTCGTTGTCGGGTTATCGATAGTTGGGATAGACAATTTTTAAAGTATCTTTGATTTTAGGAGAACCAAAAGAATAAAATAGAACGATAACAATTGTATTAGTTAAATGACGACAATATGCATGTTAAAAGTGTAGAAAAAAAAACCAATGGAATAGGAATTAAAGTGCATTTTTATGAAAGATAAAAAAAAATATTGGCTCGCAAAATGTTAGTCAAATTAATAACAATAGTCAAAAAAGAAATTAGTAATTATATTAATAAATTTAGAAATCACTCGATATAAACGGTACTTCAAGATTGTTTATTGATGTAAACAGTAGTCAAAGCTAGCTTATCGAAAAAACCGTGCAAGTAGTTGAGTGCTGAATGCGAAATCACACATATTTTTATAGTACAACGGCACTACTGATGTAAACATTATAACTTGCATCAGTGTCTTGGGGAAATACACAGATTTTTATTTAGAAAATAAAAAAGTTGATACTCAAGTTATTAGTCATTTTAAGAAATCATGTTATATTCATTGGTTTTTTTTTCTAATTATTTTTGGCTGTTATCTGCCTAGTCTTTTCCCAAGTATGTTGGGCTCGACTTCCAGTCAAAATTTGCCATCTAACCGGATGCAGCAGAATACGTGTATTCTACTTGGAGCACGATACCCTTTGATAGAACAGGCTACACTTTCAGGTTCGAATTATCCGCACGACTAAGTAACGTACAGACGCCAGCACATCAGGCTAGACGAAACTGGCAAATTTTCCCAATCAACCTCGAACCTAATGCGTAAGCGATAAAGTTGAAAATCTATTAAAGAAATTTGACATATTGTAGTAGCTTTTTTTTTTTACGGATGGGTAATCATCAAATGACTTCTCCCGCTCTGGGTGGAGTGGGAGGGAGTGTCAGACTCTTACTGACTAAAACCCATCCATGTTCCTTCATTCACTGTGTGTATCTCTATCGAACAGTCCCGCAGCCCCGGCAGGATATTGTAGTAGCTTGATGTGTGTCTGTACCTAATTATTTGATGTTGTAAATATGGTCAAAATATATTAACCACCTAACTTCACAAATCCCTTTGATTGCCATCTTATTAACATCAAGCACACATACAAACGCATGCAACTTAGTTAGGGTTCAGGAAACAATTGTTTTTTCATGCTAACCCTGGTTGCATTCTTAGTCTCATTTGTATTCAGCCTACGTCGATTGCTAATACAACGGCCGACGGATTTGAATATCATTTAGACGTCAAGCCGGCCATGTTGCAAGGTTATGGGTTTATATTGGCTAAGGATATCGCTGTTGAGGTGTGGGGTCCGTAGTGATGGGACAGCGTGTTGATTTTCATCTTTGTATCTTTTTTTTTAAATAGAAAATGGCGATTTTTTGGTTATGTGGTGAAATTCCCGTTTTGTTATAGGTTCACTGAAGAGTGTAGGTTTTTTTATACATATATTTTTTGTAAAACATTAGTGATACTAGCGATTATTGCAAAAAAAATATATCATCATCATAATTTGTCTAGCCTTTCCCAACTGCAGCTGAATAATACTATCTTCCTTAGAGCTACCACTTATCTGACCTCTACAACCCAGTTGCTGTATAACACGGTACCCTCTAGCAAGACTTTTCAATAGGGAATACAATATGTAGGTACTTTAAAAAAATATATTATTCAAAAATAGTATGGTAAGTAGGGATTATTAAAACCTACAAAGAAGTAAATAAATTACCTACATACATAACAAAGCAGTAGGTAGACACATAATTTACAATGGGTTTAAATAATTATTTTTATTGCTTAAGTTACAAAGCTAGTCGTGCATACATTTCTTGGACACTGACCCTTTAAAATTTTATTCAGTTTTGTTTCAATTGATTATATACTTTTAGGTACTTGGCCAAATTACCTGGTTTTTGTATTATAATCAGCTTTTATGTATTTTAATCCCAGACTTTATTGGAATAAATTATCAATTGTTAAATAAAATAAATATTTAGAATTTACTTTTAAGGTATTTTTTAATCACTCATAGAGTAATTTTCCATAATTAACAAAAAGCCCTAAAATATGGGAAAATATTTTTTTAAACAATCTAAACATCGAAATTTCCCTTCAAACAACCACAACAGTACCCCCTCACAATTTCCCCCTTAAACATCGACAACCCAACACAACATCGTCCCATCACTACTATTTCTAATTTCACGGTCGTCGCGTCTATGTGTGCATGCGCTTGTGTGTGTGACCTTGCGGCGCGCTGCGTTTCGGCGGTCATTCACCCCGGTGCATACAACCCTTGACTTTGCTCACATATAGGTATATGTGTGCGTAGATATATAGATATATGTGTAGTTGTGTACGTAGAAAAGCGATGTGAAGCCGGTTAGACTGGATTTAGACCGGATAGCATATTTGGGGACAAGGGGAAGAGGGGGGCTGGTGGTGATGAAGGTTTTTTTGTTGAATAGGTATGTAGCAAGTGGAAAGTCATTGTTGATTGATGACCGAGGAAAAAGTTGGCACAAAAATATTTGAAGATACGCAGTTTTTTTTTAACATTTTATCTGACGTTAGCGAACTATCTTATATTATTTAAGTCGAAAAATAACGCAACTATAATAATATCTATTTATATTGCCTCCTACATCATACCGAAACTTTGGTTGGAAAAAAATATTATTAGATTCGCCTAGTTACTAAAATAAATGAATCATGCCTTTTTACCCTGAAAACACAAACAAAACATTTTCTTTGACACCTCTCTCCTCTTCATTGTCAACTTCACCAGGTTTTGGAATCGAACCTAAGGAAGTGGAGTTGCTTACTGTCCAGTAAGCAACTCCAGCCACTCAAGGACATCTGCGAGCATACCACCAACCCGCATTGCACCCACTTGGTGGATAACGGGCTACTTGGAGCGGGGGACTGGGTTCCAACAGTATAAAATTATATTATTTATTTTTTTGAAGTAAACTAACCATACAGGGTGTAAACGGACCCTTCACGAAGCCGTCAACCAAGCATTCTGTACATCAAACTAAGTAACTCTACGCAAAAATTATTGCTGGGAAACGACTTTTTTTTTTGGGGTGAAAAATCACGTTTTACGTTAAAACTCAATGTTACGCACTCAAAACTTAGTGCTGATGGATGCTTTGAAAAGTAAACGGGTCATGGAGTTAATTAAAGTAAAGTTAAAACCTTAAAAAGTGTTTTTTTTTTTAAACTTGTGAAAAAATTGGAACTTTGACCTTCAATATCTCCAGAACCTGTGGTTTCATAGGTATTCTCTAGAAGAAAAAAATGATCCCAATGATGGGCAAAATATGTGGTTTTCGTTTTCGTTAAGGGTCTTTTTACACCCTTCATACATTATTAATTAAAAACGATTAAATAAACTAAAATAAATAAACTAACAACAAACTATAAAGGGCATCAAGAAACTCTTCCTCCACGCTGTCAGCTGGTAATGTGCCCAAGAGACTGGCGGCGTTAAATATCGTTGGAGGCAGATATGAAAGAGAAATGAGTAAATGATAGCGTGACGGTTGATAGGAGAATGGAAGGAAAAAACATGTTGAGAAGACCCCCAGCAACATGGGACAAGGGCAGGAAGATGATGATGAGGGGCTGGTGATAAAAGAGCTGCAACATCAGAGATATCGCTAATACCTACGTAACCAATTTTCAGAGAAAATATTTCCATAAACTACATGCATGCCTGTAATCCCCGAAGGGTTAGGCAGAGGTGTACCTAATAGTATACCGACATTTTGCCAGTTATGCTTAAGTCCCATGTAATAGGGGGTGAGCCTATTGCCATCAGCATCCACAAATCCAAACTCCGTGGCTGCTACTGAGAAATCCCTGATGGAAAATCCCAATAACACTTTGACCGAACTGTGAATCGAACCTCCTGGGTTCTCCTCATGCTCAGGAGTCGCGTTTGCGACCACTCGACCAACCAACATAAAACCACGCCTATTTCGCCGAAGGGCTAGGCAGGTGATTATAATTCGTGAAAATGAACTCCAAAGACTCCATGCACATTATGACACAATGCCATCCTCTATAGTGTTGACAACGAGTCGATAATAAAGTATCGATCGTCGATTGTTCACGGCTGGCGCTGCGCCGGCGCGTCCATGCGTAGGAGTTGTTTTTTATTTACTTCGCACGCGGTTGTAGGGAGAATTGTTTGTCTGTCTTTGTTTTTGAAGAAAAATCTTAATGAAATGAGTAGCCGGAGTAGCTGGAATATTAATATTTAAAATTACCTGTGTACCTTAAAATCCCTTAAGGTTCACTGGCGAAATATATTTCTGCCAAACCTTTCGGTAATTATTGGCGTGATATTATGTATCTCAAGTTTCATAATATGACTCATAATAGACGGTCCTTTCGTCACCACGAATTTCCTCGACCTGGAAAATCTAGATAAGCGCTTTTATTTTTTTCCTCGTTAAATCTTTTGTTCCGGATACGCAGAACAGAAGAAATCATCAAAGTAATAACATATTTTAATAGAAATAAAAAACCGTTAGAATTAGTCTAAAAAAATATAAAAATCATTTCTTGAAATTGGGCTGATAATTTCAGCACTTTTTAACCGACTTTTAAAAAGGAGGAGGTTCTCAATTCAGCTGTATTTATTTTTTAGTCCGTGGCTAAAAATTCAATGAAACAAACAAAAGTCACCGACTTCCGGAAGTAAAGTTATTTTCCAATTTTTTTTATTTTTTTTGGAAATCGGTTATTTTTTTGGACGTCAAGAATTACATGAGACGAGTCTTCAGTAAGGTATTGTTAAGTCCAACTTTGTACTATTTATAAATAAAGCATGAAGAATACATTTTCATAAAACTAACCTTCACACAGCAAAATATCAAGGAAAAGCAACAAGTTCGTCCCCATATCACCAACAAATAAATAACACATGCCACAAAAGAAACGAGGGGAAAAATACCCGCTTTTGTGAAGAAAATATTCGTAAAGGATCGTAAGCTGCTTACCTCAATCTAGTATAGTAGCTTGAGGTAAACGGGAAACTGCTAGTAACGTTATTATGTCAATATGAATGAAAATATACGATTTGTTAACTTTGAGCTTTGGAGAGGAAAATGGCCCTTTAGCCGTATTGTTTTGTGTTTGGGAGATAGTTAATGCAGGATTGTTTTACAGATTGTTTGATGAGTTTTTTTAAGCCCTTTACTACTTTATTTAATTTTAATTAATATATACATCAATGGATTAAAAGTACTTATAGATTAATTAAAACTAAATATTTACAAAAAAAAGGACTAATTTTATAAACTATCTAAATAAAAATCAGGACGCTTAGGCGTCCAAGTACTCCTCCACATCGCTGTCATCCGGAGCTATGCCTAGACTGGGCAATAATGCCACGTTGAATGGCAATGCAAATTCTTTAGCCAAAGTATGAGCCAGCAAGTCGGCGAGAAATTACCTTAAAGAGGAGACACGCACTGGGGACCCATGATGAGTTTTCAGTTGTAGTTTTAATTTGGTGACAGGTAGTGATGGGATTCTACTTGAAAGTTATCGATAGACATGCAATAAAGTTTCTGCTTTTCTGATTTTGTTAAATATTAAAAACTTCAAAGTAAATCTGATCCTATACGAAATCTACCTAGGTATGTTAAATAAGGAAATACATGCCAAGCTACTTTAATAACTAATGGATTAAGGACTAGCTACAACATCACATAAAGACACGTTTTAGTTTCCAAATTACAAAGATGGCCTGTCATTTAGTTTTAATTGTAACTATTCTGCTTAATTTAAAGACAATAATTATAAATATAAGTTTCGATAAACTTGACACCGTACGTCCTAACTTGCCCCTAAATCGATTACAAAAACGCAACGCTAATCATGAATGTAAACACCAAATTAACAAAACAATTAACCCATGTTACTATTACAAGTTCCTAATTATTTAACTACCACACTTAAACTTCTCACGCAACGTTTAAAATTACCCTCACGTTTACCTCAAACACGTTAAATAACTAATAAACCCCATCCCTAATTAAAACTAAACCCGAAATTCAAATCAAGAACCACACGACGCCATTTAATCGCGTCCACCAACCGCATTCCGTCTACAGTTCGTCTAGCCTTATGTCCAACGTACCAAGACACGGGGAGACCTATTCAAATGCAGCGCAGACTACTCACATGTGGGATAGAATGGGGGGAGGGGAAGGCCAAGGTTTAGTGGACGTCCCGTATAGTATGTAGTGGTCCTGACCTACTGTAACTAGCGATAGTAGCCGTCTCTAGGTCAAAGAAGGATAGACGCACACATGCACGCCTTGTGCGTGTGTGAGTGTGATGTGTATTCGTGTGCATAGAATAGTTGTATGGGTGTATTTTGCGGAATCGGAGTGGGATTTAGTTTGAATCGGATTATTGATATAATCGGTTCGAATTGTAGTTTGATGGGTTATTCTGTGAGTCTGTCTGTGTTAGATGTTTTGGGTAGTTTATGTAGGTTAAGGGAAATGATTTTCGCATAGTTTGATTATGTTTTCGTGTAGTAAAACTATTTAGTTCTCATACCTTTCAAGGTAAACTCATAGAGATTGACAAATACGGGGAAAACATGGTTTGTTTCAGGCAGCTATGTCTCTCCATCGGCTTTACGAAATGGAAACTATTCATAACCAAAATGAAAAGACATAAAATAATTATACGCCGGACCATTTTTTTAAACTGATAATATAATAGTAGATAGTTTCTTACCAAAATTTAACCAAACCAATGAACTAAGACAGTAAAGTGAAAAAGCAATGCTGAAAAACTTATACGGAAAATGACAAATTATAAAACTTATCATTTCATTAAAAAATATCTTTATTGCAATTAATAATACCCGCGTTAATATAAATAACGCGTTTCTGCTACTAAACGCCTATAATAATTCATTTTACGCTACTATGCGTAAATAAAATGAACGAGAAACTGCATTTTAACACGCATATACCTTACCCTGTAACTGACAAAGAAAGAATAACTTAAGAAGTTAAAAACCCATATTTATCAAGAATACGGATACTCCATACTAAACATTGTTATTAATAAACTATCTTTTTCTTTTAAAAACTATGTTTCATTACATGAAAACGACGAAAGAATCCTTTTATTATTGTTTCAAGTTCATTTATTTCATACAATTGAACCCCGCGTTTACACCAAGGCATAAACATGTGTTCTACATATTGTATCTACTGTTTTAGTTTGTTGATTACGCCAAAAACAAGTAATATAAAAAACTTGAAGATAACTTGTCACAGAATGTCGAACAAGTGAACTAATAAGTTAACAAAACATGTCTGAAACTACGTTAATACATGTTTGACACACACGCGACATGTTTTTGACACATTGTAGAAAAAAAATACCACAACTTGTGTAGTATAACATGCATTATTATATATAAAAGCAGGGTAAACAGTATTTGTCACCAAACACACCAAAATTGCTCCAAAATAATGAAGCATCTCCTTATAAACAACAAAGACACATACATACATAGATATAACTAGTTGCGACTGGTTCAATCCAGTTTTTTCGACCCTCTGCCCTTCGAGTCTAGCCGACAGTTCTTCAAGAGCCCTTGCTTTTTATAAAACTACCGTCCAATTTACCAAGAGCCCTGACTTCTTAAGTACCCACCTTGAAAATATCCTGTCTTACTTCAGCCAAGGGGGTGAAGGGTTCCAAGTTATGGTGGTTCAGTTAAAGTAAGAGTATACTCTGTATGGTGCGGTTTGCCCTTGCTTTGAGTGGGTCGTCTAATTCTGTTGCCAAGTTACGGAATGGGGTGGGCAGGAATGGAAGATACTGCTTGAGGATTTTATTTAGTTGTTGAGATTTTAGATTAGATTTTGGTGAAGGTAGTTGAGAATGATATTGAGAGGAACCTAAATAATTTCTTTGAGCAAAGATCGGAATACCTTTTATCTGCCTGTGCTTGTTAAAATGGCAACTAATGGTGCGCAGAAGCATCTTGCTGTTTGATCCTCGACGAACATCAGCCGAGGCTCTCGCTAGGCAGTTGGATCAAGGGCCTGATTCAGAAGACAGTACCTTGATACGACAGCCCGCATTGTGAGAAGGTTCCTGTCTCTGGAGCCCTAACCACCGGTAGTTTGGACCCTGCTCCCGACACCGGCGGACCACTATTTTTTTATTTCATTTATATAGATTTTTTAAGAAATATTTAAAAGTGTAACGGATGTACAGAAAGGATGAATAAAGCAAATAATATTCCTGTCGTATTGCAGCACGAAACCATCTTCTCATGCAAGGAAGGCATGCGCATTAATCACAGTGGATCTAGCGATGTTGCCAGTCTACTGTTAAAAAAAAAGTATGATCACAAATCGGTCTAGTAACAACTTTTCTTTAAGTATAGCTAACTAAAGAAAAATTAAAGAATCTTAGGCCTTTTTGGGCCTACCCTAACAAGTTTCAAATGCTGACATTAGGATCGAAAGTTGCTCAGCCCATTTCCCTTTTAACATATTTGAAGGTTTAGAGCAAATTATGATGCCTTAAAATGTTTTACTCGCCCAAGGAATCGAAACCAAGACTTTACGCTTACCACATACCTACGCAGGCATACGTTACGAACACTAGACGACTGAGTACCACCGTCAACCATCGTCATTTCATGATATCAATGATGCAAAAGAGTTTACTTTTTAATTAGGTACCAACAATACTTCTCATTCCACTTTAATCATAAATTCCTCCAAATAATTTGCATTTCTCATTACCAAACCTGCCAGTACACAAGTCCCCAATATGTGTATAAATACACAAAAAGTACACAAATACCCAATTCAAAAAACGAATCACAATATAAAAAGTTCATTTGAAATTTTCTGTTTAAAAAACATTCACTAATTATTGAACGTTGGCGCGACTATGTATTGTCCGCTTATGTACTCATTGTACATAAGTGTGTGCGTGTGTATTATGTAAAAAAAGGGTGTTTTTGTCTATGTGCCAAATAAAAATGAGGCCGTAATGTCCGGCTGCATCGAACGTTTATCGTGCCGGCCGCAAGCGAAAACGCGATAAGAATGTTTTTTTTAGTTTTCTCCTTTTAATTATGTTGCGAGTATTTTATTTTAGTAGTCAGTTCGAGTGATATTCCTTGTATTTAAAAGTGGCTTAAGTAAAAGCTTAAAATGACAAAAATAATTCATTTGATAAAATGCGGGTGTACAGTCACCAGAACCAATGTGTAAATATTTAAGAAATTTTAAAAGTGTTTTTCTCCTTTCTGGAAATGACCCTATCTCCAAGTTACAATCGTTATTTCTCGCAAAAGTTGTTTTTAAATTTAGGAAAGTGTACACATATGTGTGCTCGTGACTGTACTATTATCCTGCCTAACTCTTCGGAGAATAGCCAGCGTGACATTATGTTCTGTGTTTAGTAACTGGCAGGTAACAGAAATTTTAAATGAATACCAGTTTCTCAGGATGTGAATGAATTATTCAATAATTGTGGTTTTCCGAGAACTGCTTACAGTTCACCATAGAGCTGACATGAAAGGCAACTCTTAGGTACCTACTTCTTCTTACATATACTTTCGGAATATTTCCTTTGATCAAACACGCAAGTCTCCATACCGAACGCAAATTTCTTCGTACCAATTAAAACAACATTACACCAAGTCGAAAGTTACAAAATAATGTAATTCGACCAAACCAGGTTTTCACGGCATAAGGCCAGATATGAATCATAATTATAAGTGATAATCTCTGCATATTACTTGTATCTTTACGCCGGATACTCTGAGGGGTAGACAGAGGGTATTTAGAGGCCGTCACCGAAATATAAAGAGGGTCCGACATTTATCTTCTTTAGAGCAATAACATTTCGATATGAAATCTTGACGGACTACGAAAGCGATTTTGCTTCGAAAATACAACGTATTATATCACAGTAAATACCTTATTTTTATGGAAAAAGATACCTTATACTACCACTATTTAATTAACATCTCCCTGTCCATCATAAGGTTTTCTGGTAAATATTGCTACTAGCGATTAGACCAGCATCTACCCTGAAAAATAATGGTTTTGTAAATGAACTTTGGTACAATGTTAGTGCACAATAAACCATAGTATTCTATACAACGTGTAACAGAAAGGGTAAAAAAAATTTATCAGCTGTCCCATACAAAATTTCAATACCTACTCGACCCAAATGTATGGGTCGAGGTGATATTTTTCTTTATTTTTTTGTACTCTATCACTATGCTGTCCTATTTGACCCCAAGGTTGACTGGTAGAGAATGCCTTGTGGCATTAGGTCCGCCTATGTACCACTTTTGTACATGAAGTTTAAATAAATAAATAATTTTTTCGCATTTACGATATTGGACCCATGGAGGAAGTTGTTCAATTTGATGGATTGTAGCATAACCTTTCATATGACTATACCCTTTCTGTTACACGTTATATACTAAATAATATATAAATTTTCTATAATCATAGGATCTCTAACTATCTCTATCAACTCTCCACGATCACCAAACATGATAGTTGAATCACATTCTTGCTGAAAGCACTAAAATATAAGAAAAATGTGTTTACATAATTAGCCGAACGAAAATGGTCAAGATTATTGATATAATCGGATCTTGTAATCTGATTTTTGAGGTTAAACAGAAAGGTTAGGCGCAGGCGCATAAAGTAGACGTTTGAAGAGACAGGTTCTTGATACTTATGTATATTGAAACGGTATGGCTTTTGGAAAAAATCTATATTTTTGGTTTTTTATTTGTGTTGTGTTTGTATTTAATTTATTTCAACACCATTGCTCTTAAAACGGCGAAAGAAAACATCGTGAGGAAATTGGCATGTCCCAGAACCAAAAACATATGACATTTACCAACCTGTTTGGGGTCCGCGTGGTGGGTTATAGCTCGTTCCTCACATAGACCTGTGTCCCAGTAGGGGAAGTGTTGGAACGTTATCCTTACTAATATTATAAATGAGAAAATAAGTTTGTTTGTTTATTTGTTACCTTTTCACGCATAAACCACTGAACCGATCATCCTGAAATTTTGCAAATACTTTATCAGGAACGGACATAGGGTAATTTAAATCCCGAAAAAAAGTACTGTTCCCGAAGAAAACAACAATATCGTTCTTATGATAATAGATGTTGCCACGTTTCTTTCGAATCATGATTGAATTATATTATTACAAGCAGAGTACAACCCAATTGTCAAATTCTAAAGTAACGCGAACGAAGCCGTGGGCAAAAGCTAGTACATGATAATGTTGTGTGAGATGTGCACATTTCAAAGTTTTTGGCATATAAGGCAGTGGTTGGACGATTAATTAAAGGAATATAATCTGTGGAAAGTAATCATATACCTGCATAATAAGTATCCTATTTATTAATGTAGGGCATAGTTTACCTATAGCCGAATTTTCTTCAAATCCGTTCAGCCGCTTATATGTGGAAAAGTTACAAACAAATTCACAATTATGATATTAGTAAGGTTTCGTTTGGTCTTTAACAATAATAATTATAATACGCCAAAGTTCAATATATCACCGGAGTATTATTATTTGCATAATTTAAATGGTAAGGCTGGCCTTATAAGTTATTATTAAATTATTATTTTTTGCTATCTTGATTGTGGCAGCTGATACGCGCGTTTTGTTTCTGCGACGACTATTAACTTGTTGTGACATTTATTATGAGTATTAATAGAACTTTTATTATTTTACGGAATATCACATGAACAATATGCCTTAAAATTATGCTTTAAATCTGTTTTTTATAAAGCCTTTACTGATATCTATTCTTGGAAGAGTCTGCATTCATGGTTTTTAATCTCCCCAGATTAAACATACACTACACATAAAAACGAATATACACACGAATACTTATATTCGTGTATTTTTTTTTCCGAAAAAAAAAATGGTACGGAGAGATTACGGGTTGCTGCAGACAACGGGCTGACAGAAATTTAAGTGCCTTAACTGTCATAATCCATTTGTCCGGAACGGTCCATTTCACATTCCACTAGTATCACATTTTCAGTAACTTCCATGCTGGTCAAAAAACACGTTGCAAAATGGTTTGACATAAAAACCACAAAAAAAAAAATATCAGTGCCATCGAAATTACACTGACTATAATTACCAAAACCGCATCACAGTCGGGCCAGCCGTCTCAAAGCCCAAGTCGGTCAGTTCGTCTGTTCAATGCTAACTAGGCGGTGCCGCCGGGTTCCGGCTCCACAAGGCCGGTCGGTTGCGAGGTGGGCAGGGAGGCAGGTGTCTATGCTGACTAACTGAAACACAGCTTCCTTTTGAGACGCTGAGATTTAAAATGCATTAAGATGGAACATAAGGTTCAAAACGAAATTAATAGGTACACGCACGTAATTTTTGTAGCAAAAATTAGTACTAAGTAGTTCTGTTTTTTAAGGCAAAATAATGTTGAAAAACGTGTTTATTGGGACTAGTAAAGGAAGATAATTAAACAAACTACATAGCAAGACCTAAAATTATTATTCTTTCGTTTATATTCTTTCTTTTTATTATTGTAACATCCTAAGGGTATGGTGTAGAGATATTTTTTTAAAATATTTACTACCTTTATTTGTGACCTACTTACAAAAACAATAAATTATTATTTTATTCTATTCGAACATTCGGAGAGGTTAGAAATTAAAAAATAACAAAATTATTAGTAAGCATGTGAACGTTTGCGTTTGTGATTGTTTCTTGTTTTGCGTTTCCGTTTGTGTCTGTTTGCGTTTCGTGTGTGTGTTTGTGTGTGTGTTCTTAGTAGTAAAGGTATCTATATGGTTAAAGTTAAGAGACGTCTAAACATAAAAAAATGTATAGTAAAACAGTCGCTACTTATTACTTAACTAATATAAAGAGCGTTTAATATTAACCCCTCAATGTTTGAACTTTGTTCTTATTCCGTATTCGGTGTCAACCTAAATGCATTATGGAAGCTAATTAATACGACACCAAAACAGTAATTTTGCATTAACAAGTAACAAGCATTAATAATTATCATTATACATTAAACAAAACCGTATCCCGAGATTATTGATTACTAGCTTTTACTCGCGGATTCGCTCCCGTTATGTACGGAAATTAACCCACGGGAACATTATAAATGTAGCCTATGACACTCGGGGTTAATGTAGCTTCCTGTTAGTGAAAGAACTTTTGGAATCGGATCAGTAGTTTCGATAGTTACCCCTACATACAAACTTACAATCAAATTTTACCTCTTTATAAAATTAGTGTAGATAAGTTTCTCGTCAAACAAAGTTTTACGACTTAAAAACTTAACTTCCGACCGCCTAAACCACTAAAACAATAGAAAAACAACCGAACCAAAATCATCAAATTCAGACTTACTACCATTTCCCCACCAACCGCCTGACAGTCGAAATTTAAATGAAGTAGCTATCGCAATTAGCGCACACATACACACAAACGCAACTAAAACGCACACGTTTACAAAAAACGCCCAAATAAAAAGTGTACTGATCAAAAATGTGTGAAAGAATGGCACTCAGTGCACACGGTGACCGTACACACACAGGCGAACCTTTCCCCACAATTCAATATCGCTTGTCATTCCCGGTAGCGTTCGCATAAAATTGCATTTTTTATCATAATTGACTTTAATTTTTCTTGCTGCTTTTAATTTTTGTTGAAGATCTTTATTATTGTGGGTTTATGTCATGTTAGTGGTTTTCATAGCTAGGTTTTAGTTTTGTATGATAATTATTTATTTAAACTTCAAGACTAATTAATTAAAATACAGTAAAATAATTAGGTGAAGTATGAATCCATATCGACTCTGAATATTAAAATTCAATATTTTATTCATTATGGTAAGCTAATTATACATTAATAACACTAACATTAGGCAATTAGTTACGAAGTAAAGAATATGAAATGGTCATTATTAAGCCAAGCACATATTGAATATCGACATCTGAAAATCGTTACTCACTGAACCCTTTCTGTGGCCAATTAATTAGTCAGTAGCTACATAATTAAATAAGGTAATCATCTTAAACTACTGCAAAACTATAATATCACGAAACATGATTGATGAACGAAAAGAAAGAAATTAATCCTCGAAAAAAATGCACAAAATGATACTTAAAAAATAATAATAACGAAATTACCTTTTTTCCGCACCCTACGGCACAATACAACCTGTATCGTGCACACGCCTGCATCCTCACTCACCCATGCGGAGACGCTGCGTACAGACACAGATATGTGCGTTAAGTCGGCGCGACCATGTGTCGTATTTAGGTCAATTGCTGAAATAAACGCATCGTCGCAGCGCTGTGCGTCTGAGTCGTTTTTTATTGAACCTAAGAGAGAGTGTTGCACATTTCTTTTTGTATGCACTTTAGGCGCCGGTTGGCGTTTTAGATTATTTGCTTTTAAGATCCGTTAGGTGGCGCTCTAGTGTGGGCTTTGTTTAATAAGTATGTGCAGTAACTTGTGCAACTGTTTGCTTTTACTTTTTTTGTACTGTTTGTAGTTAATTTATGAGTAACACTCGGCACAGTTCGCGTGGAGTTAAATAAGACGGATCTCGTGTAAATTCCTAAGTTCTAGCAATTCTTATTTTGGCAATAACAGGAAAAGATTCGCACTTTTATTTCACTGTCAGCTTATCAAATAATAATTAAAATTCTCACCATTTTCCTCAAATTATAATTGAAGAGACAAGCAACGTAAAAAAAAGGTAACGTTTTACTCGTGTAAATAAAACCCGATACTTAAAGTAACCCCTTACGTGGTTCTTCGCAAACCACTACTATTCGGACTTAAAATGTCAAGGTGCACGCAAATTGCAGTTTTTTTTATAAAATAATAACACACTGTGATTTTTCAAGTGTTCAAACGTTTTATGACGAGTGAGCAACGGCCATGATAATAAAAAACCGAAAAACAACTTTTATCGGTAATTTGTTATATTTAAATATCCAAAATATTGATTACGAAACATAATTGGACGTAATTTGAAGTTACATTGCATCAGCACCATCTATCGGGTCTTATGTAAGGATTTTTGTTTTGCAAAGGTCATACATAACAGGCTTTTAATTAAACATTATATGCCTTGAGGGAAAACGAGCTTAAATTATATGTTAATGTTGTTTTTATAAAATATTAATGTATAACTACTGAGAGGGCAATTATGATACTTGCAATTGCATTTTTTGCTTGCAGTTAAAAACATTGCAGTGCTGCAGTGACTTGTCTAATAAAAACAAGAAAACACGTCAATGCCAAATGAATGTAAACGTTTATTTGTCTTTGTGTTAGTTTTTTTTTCCTTTACCTCTGTTCATTTCATCATGTAGTTAAATAAAAACAGTAAACAAAATATTTTTTACATCTAAATGATATTTACCGTCACTAAAACTCAAATAAACCAGCCAAACTAAGAAAGCTACTAAAATGAACCACAATTTTAAAAGAACTCACTTGTAAAAGATCTCATCGTCAAGTAGAGATAAAATTTCTTATTTTGACATGCAGTTTAATATTCTCACAAGGCTGATGCCGACACAAACGACAAAGGTCGCCGAGCAGGTTCCCGAATGCAATTGAAAACGATTTTTATGCAATCAATATCCTCTCATTACTCTTTATATTAGGTGTGTTTGTGTATATGTCATTATCCTACAGTTTTGGCGAACGGTTTCTCTTGTTTTTTTTGCAATAAAAAGTTTTTTTGAAATCCGGTTGACGTAAAATCGGTCGTAAAATTGTGATACAAAAACTATAGGCCATTGTTTTAATGTTTTTTGTTAAAGTTTTAACATGTTCATGGACATTTTATGCACAGGTGTCGTACGTGAGAGTCTGTTACTGATTATTCATTGTGGAAATCTTTGCGTCTAACCTTGAAGGGTTTGTTCAGTCTTTGCGCTTGTCCTTAGGGCTGCTGCTTAGGAATCTACACACGATGTTAAGAAAACAGAACCGTGATGCCACAGCGATAGAGTAGAATTTCAATAATGTTGGCGACGGATAGGTGGAATACGAATCAAGGAAAAATACTTTAGTTTGAAACCTTTACCTGTTTAAGTTAAGTAAATAAACATTTATTTGTCGACCTTCATAAACTTTGCAAACAAAATAAATTGTAAATAAATAAAGGTTGGCACGTTTTTGTCGTATTGGTGTAAAGTGCCAAAACAATATTAAGAAAAATATCCTTAAATATTAATCCTTCGTCTATAAAAACATTTGATCAACAAACCTTCATTAGTTATTTATAGAATTAGTGTAAACAGATTTAAAGACGTTATATTATACTTAAATTTCAACAAACTTTCATGTGGCCTCGCCACACTGAAGCACACCACGATTGTCGATTTTTAATGCGTGCCGCGACAAGGCTTGCATTTTCGGTAATAGAGTACACCTAGACGCAACATAGGCTATCGGTAATATTTAAATTAGCATAAGTAATGAATGACTTTAAGTATATATTTCTTTAATAGGAAAGTCGTTACCTATGTGTTGAGTACAGCTTTTTGTCTAAAAGAAAAAATAAGTACGATAAATATTTAATAAATAAGTTGACATGTATTTATTTTTCTATTTATAGTGCAAAAACCTTTTGATCGTGCCGTTTTTAAGATATCTGAGAATTCGAACCCAACTTTGTGTATAAAAATATATTGTTTGAAGGAAATTAACCTAAAAAATAACACATGAAAGCATATGGCCACACATACTGAACATTTCACCAGAAAACAAACATCAAACAAACAAAAATAACTCGTTGTAAGGAATCACAAATGTCATCAATGCGTTTTCGACCTCACTGTATTGATTTAAATCCGGACAAAATTAACATAAGAAAAACCACGGACTTTGAGTACCGAAATACACTTCATACCTAACGTTCGGAACAGAATTTCACTGTGTTTGACCTAAATAATTATGCTTGCATCTGTTAACACAACTGCATATCGGGGTCGAAATGGTCTGATATTTGATCCTTGTGAGCAATTTTTAACATTGTATTTTCATTAGAACGTACATTATTGGGACTGTTTTCAGACAAATTAGGAGGGAAACTAGATAACACATTGTGCATATTTTTCCTTTTTTTTTGTAATTTTGAGACAAAAAGTTAAAAAAATAAAATATCACCAGCCAAAGTCGGAATTAAAAAAAATATTACCTATTTTGTTAAGTTGCCGATCAGTCACGACATCACAAAACATTGGAAATGTGCATCAAATGACGCGTTAAAAAAAACTGGCACACAAACATGAGTTGAGCATAACAAGAGGAACTGAGCGGCGCCGGGGGGCGGAGCGAGCGAATGTGGAACAAGCGGAATGATGTCGTTTGTTAATGACAAACCAATTTGTGTACTGTAGTTATTTTAGGGTTATACGTAACGGTTTCTGTGGCCTACTTTTAGGTCCATTGCTCATTTTTTTGAAGCCTAACTGTCAGATGTAATCAGCCGCTTCCAGAACTTTCAAGTGTTTTGTTATTTATTTATTTTTTACTGAATTCTTCATAATTATTATTGGCAGCTGTCTTGACTGAAATTAATAGTGTCAATCACTATAACTACTTAATTTAATCATTTCATTATTTGAAACAAATTACAAACATAAACACTCATCAGATAATGATAACTCTAAAGTCACTGAGATTGACAGGAATGCTGGGAATATAATTATAGATAAGTGACACTATCTATAAGAAGAAAAGAAAAAAGATAAGATAAAGATTTTATAAGATAACCAGATAACAGGAAAATAACTTGAAAAAAATATCCTCAAAAGTTTTTACAAGAAACATAAACTAAAACATTTATTAAGGTACGCACGTCTGATACAGTTTTACAACTAATAATATATACAGCACACTAAAACGCCGCCGCTATCTCAGAAAACGGCAAACTTTCCAAAAACAGGAGGCAATTTTTTAAGTTGCATCACAACTGCCTGCCCCTGTACATTGCAATGTGACCTCGATACACACAGACAGCCCAATACACGCACACACGCAAACACATATGTCTGTGTGAGTGTGTGCAGATGCACCAACACATATGCATCACTCAAACACAGGCTGATGTCCATTTTTAAGTCATTTTTTAAAGGCATGTAATTTTTTTTATTAGTACATTAAAATGTTATAAAATAAACTCGTAATTCATTTGTTTATTGTGTACAGATATTGTCGAACAGGTTCTCGATAATCAGGAAGAGTTAACATGCGTAATTATATAGTGGAGTTTTTTGCGTGTAAGCAATGTAAGGTCGTTTGTTCTTGCAGCCCTTAGTCATAAATACTTGCATCGATTAATGGCCGCGCGATCGCGAATGCCATTTAATAAAAAGAATGATTTGAATGATCTATAAAATTGTAACAATGATCCCTTAATATAAGTTACGTAAGGTTTAAATTGGCATTTTTATGTCAGTAAAATGTTTAACGGTAAGTTTTTATTATTCATAACATTAAATATATTCTACGTATTGCTATTATGACGTCATTTTATTTTTATAACTTTATTTACATTCATGAGATTTTCTCAAAATACGAAACGTAAAAAAAACATTAAGTTTTTATCATCATTCTGTTTGTATGTCTCATCGCTTTCGTTGTTCATTTTAAAAGTTGACTTGATTTTCGATCATGATCTTTCGAAATATTAATTTAGATTAATTTTGACGAGAAAAACCGTATACCTATTTTTTTATATTAACTCAACTCGCTTAAATTTTTTTTTTTTTTTTTACAATTACACCATTAATTTGTTGTATCAAATTATTATAGCTATTCTACTTTCTTTACAAAAAAAAAAATACGTTAAATCTAAACATAAGTCGCAAAATAAGTTTGTACTATTAGATACACACCTCTGCCTAACCCTTCCGGGACCCCAGCCTTGATTTTATATTATTTTTAATCTTCATTAATAATAATAATTAATTAGTTCCAAAATCAGCACCACCCTGTATACACACTCACACAACCACATGCCTCTCTCAACTGATCTGCTCATAATAAAATGTGGCTTTTTTTACCATGTATTTACTTTTTTCTATGTACTACCTTAATCTGTATGTACATTGTACATAGTGCTCATGTACTATTATCATTTCGAACGCTGTTGTTGTCTGTCCGTTGATTTATTGGGCATAACGATGTTGTGGGTAGTTTTAATGTTTAAGTAGCATGAGGAGTAGTCGATGCAAAGTAAAGAGAGAAAGAGTGTCCAAGGAAGTGCTCCTTCCCTCCTCCATCCTTCGTTTTCATGTCAGAGTACGTTATTCCTGATCTTTGACAGCCGCTACAGGTAGTCAGTGGCCCGAAAGTCTGACAACCAGTATTACCACAAGGTATCGAGCTCAGATAGGCAGTCGCTCCATGTAAATTACTGGTGTTCAGGTGCATCCGGTTAGACTGGAGGCGGACCCCAACATAGTTGGGAAAAGGCAGGCAGATGATGATTAAGAAATTCATGAAAGGTAAGGCCTTTTAGTAAGTATCCCCGGATACGAGAAAGGTGTCATAGATAGGGACTTATGTAAATTCATCTGGATGCATCAACTACCTTCTAAATGCAACTAGGATAGGTTATAGATAAGCACTGAGAAAATATACTAAGAAAGAAACCAAGTTGGCTTCTAAAGATCTTTTTAGAGTTTGAATTTAAAGTCTTAATTTTCGCTTTCTGTTTCAAAATACCATTTTTTATACCTCTACAAAAATCATAGGTCTTAAAAGTATATTAAATTTTCATGAACCAAAAATCTTCAAATCTCCTTCTTGAATTAAGCCTGTTAATTTCACAGGCATATCCGTAAGCTCAACACTATCAAGTAAATAAGTTTTTTGTTGATCCATTTTAACTAAATGCAGCGTTCATTATATATTTATGTTCATTTGCGGCGACTCTTTGTCGGGAACCTGTGTTTGCTGAGTGACCGATGTGCCGATAATTTGGGTCTGATTGGATTACTGCGGTTTTTTTTTTAATTGTTTAGCTACTTCTATCGTATAGATTGGGGTCGATAGAGAAAAGAATATTGGCCAGTATTGCCCCAGGTAATCATACTTGAGCTCAGAGGAATATGTCGAAGAGAGATTTCAAAATGTGATTTTTTAAATGAAAAACTGTTTTCGGCAATTTTCAGTGATTTTATCAATGTTCAATGATTTTAAAAGAGATGACATGGTGATATTTCGGATGAAGCAAATGTTTGGAACTATGTAACGAAGAAAACAAGCAAAATTCATTTGAAAATTTATTGTAAAGATAAAATCAACGATGTAAAAGATGTATTGTAACTGTAAGAAATGTAGTACAAATCTTTAATTTTTAGAATATAATGTGTAGCTTTTAAATGAAATATGTGATCAAAATTACTAAAAAGAAACTACGAGTTTCATCCTTTGCTGAGTGACAAATCAAATCAAATTCATGGTAACAATAATAATAACAAGTCTCAAAGAATGAATAATAACAAACTTTCTTTTTCCCTTTAAAATACATGTGGCTATCTTTTCAAAACCAACCCTTCCACACCGCTTGAAGTTCAAGACACGTGGTTCACCTGACCGCAGGTTTCACGGCATTTAGAGCTAAATTATTAATGTGTTGGCTCCCCTTAAGTCCCCTTTTCTGATTAATGTTGGCATTTCCAATTGAAACAATCGTACTCAATGAGAAAGGGCTGTTTCGTTTTTCCGTCGGTAGTTCATTTCATGCCACAGAGGTAAACTACCAAAGACATCATCTCCCTAGCCTTTTCCCAACTATGTTGGGATCGACTTCCAGTGTAACCGGATGCAGCTGAGTACCAGTATTTTACATGGAGCGACTGCCCATCTGACCTCCACAACCCAGTTAGTACTGGATAATACGATACCCCTTGGTAAGACTGGTTGTCAGACTTTCGGGCCACTGACTACCTTTAACGACTGTCAAAGATCTATAAATGACGGCCGGGACCAACGACTTTACGTGCTTTGCGAGGCACGGAGGAAACTCGGTAATGTAATGGGTCATCCATGCACGGGCCAACTTACGTAAACAAGACTTAACTTAAAGATCGACCCGAGTGGCTGTTATTATTTAGTCACGAGCTCATTGAGATAAACTACCAATGTGACACTGGCAAAATAGATCAGAAACAAATAAAAACACATTTAATCGTATTAGGTTCAGAGAGTTAGCACGTTTTAACTCTAAGATTACACAAAACGCCTGCCCTTTATCACTTCCTTAGACAGAAGTAGTGGAATTAATTCAACACATCTGTCCAATAAACACGGCAATAATGTTTATGATGATGACCCTTAATTTGAAGGCCATCATCACGCCCTTATCCTGTGGCATGTGGCTAAATAATAGCAGCCGCGCGAGTCGATCTCCAAGGTTAGGTAACTCCTACCGAGTCGTTGCGTGGATGAGTGACCATCCCTGACATACCGGGACCCTTCCGTGTCATGTAAAGAGCATGTTCTTGGCTATCGTTCCTAGGTCTTTGGCAAAAGTAAGAAGCCCGAAAGTCTGTACCTGCCTCAGTACTCTGATTTGATGATCAATGAGGCCACGATTGTCATGGGAGTAGACGGAAATCTTTTTGTGAGCTATACTCAGTTGATTTATTGACGAACTCGTGCCGGCTAAATAAAACAGCCACTCGGAACAGTCTTCAGGTTTAGCCGCGGTTGCCTAGGGCAGTCGCTCCATGTTAAATACTGGTAGTCAGCTGCATCGGGTTAGACTGGAAGCCAACCCCAACCGAGTTGGGAAAAGCTAGGCAGATGATGACGCAGTCCATTTAAAAAAACTAAGATTTTAGACAGATCTGTTATGGTTTTCTTTTTTTGACATTACATTATGTTAAAAAAGAAAACATCATGCTTGCAATCTCCGATCGATTAGGCAGAGGTGTAGAATCTATATAATACACAGATCTCGCAAGTTAAATTTAAGTTCCACTTTCTATTTTTATTATTCTGCATTATGCACCTTTTCTTGCCTCGATATTGCATTAATTACATTCGTAATGACTAATTGCTGTATTGAGAAGTATATTATCTACGAACACGTCTTCAGATCAATTGCCTGCAAGTTTATGATTGTTTATAATTATTATTTCCATAGTTTATCACCCGTATCTACAGGGTGTAAACAGACCCTTCACGACGCCGTCAACCAATCATTCTGTACATCAAACTAAGTAACTTTACGCAAAAGTTATTACTGGGAAACGACATTTTTTTTTGGGGTGAAAAATTACGTTTTACAGTAAAACTCAATGTAACGCACTCAAAACATTGAGCTGATGGATGGATTGAAAAATCTTACATTAGAAACATGTATTTAAAAAACTTGTGAAAAAGTTGGAACTTTGACCCCTAATATCTCCGTAACTATTAGGTTCCCAGGTATGGTCTAGAACAAAAAAATGATCGCAATGACGGGGAGAACAAGTACCTTTCGGCTTCGTTAAGGGTCTTTTTACATCCTTTATAAACAAATCAAAGTTATTACTAGAGTAAAAGTAATAACTTAAGATACGATTTTATTCTGTAGTTTAGTAATTGCTTGAAGTTAGACTTATCTTTGCTTAATCTGGCGGTTCTTATTTCAGTCAAATCCTTGTCTAATGCTAAAAAATATTAACTTTACTATAAATTGATGTTGTTAGAGTCCCACGGCTTTCGAAGCTCTTTTGTTTTATATCAATGTATTATCTCCCACACTAATATTCCAAATACGAAAATATCTGTCTAGCATACAGGAACACCATGAACTGGGTTAGGATATAAATAGATACTTTTTATCCCAGTATTACGATTCTGTAGGATAAAACCTCCACGCGAAGCTGTGGGTAAAAGCTTCTTATTCTATAAGTTCTTAGCTCCAGAATTCCATTTAGATGTAGCTTAAGTAACTGTCCCTACTTCTTAAAAGAGAAAACTAAAATACAAATACAAAACTCACATTCCAAAAATATCATCATAACTCATCTGAAATATTTAACCCATTTGACAAAACAGGACACTCACACATAAATAATTCCACGTCACTAATCTGCTTCAACGCGGCACGTCCCCAACTATTCACTGACAGACCTCAAAAACTTTTAAACTCCAATCAAAGCTACACTACACGGCTTTTTGACACTCGCCAAAAAAACCATCAAATAGAATTCAGCGTCAAAACAATGAACAAACTAACAGAGTAGCCGGTATAAAACACATGCATAAAATTTGCTAACCGGACGCCGCGTCCGAAAAAATCCTTTTGAAAAAACACAGAAAAAAAATGGCCGCCAGGAACGAATTTTAGATTATGAAAGGGGCCTGTAGATTTGGTTTCTTTGGAACGTTTTTGGAGTCTGTTTGAGTGCAAAGGACTTGGGTCTGGGACTTAGGGGCTAATATAAACGTGGGGAGAGGGTTTTGTGTTATTGTTCAGTGTGCAATATTCTGCTAAGGAATACTAATCTCTCATTGAAGTTATGCTCCGATGTGAGGAAGAAAACTATCACATACATTAAATTTTGTCTGTGCTGTCTTAATAGTACCCATAATACTGATCTTTAGGATAAGCCTTGCTTGCCTAGGTTGGTCTGTGGATGGGTGACCTCCCGTTACATACCGAGTTTCCTCCGTGCCTCGGAAAGCACGTTAAGCCGTTGGTCCCGGCTGTCATAATATGTAGATCTTTGACAGTCGTGAGGTAGTCAGTGGCCCCAAAAGGTCTGACAACCAGTCTTACCAAGGGGTATCGTATTACCTTGTACTAACAGGGTTGTGGAGGTCAGATAGGCAGTCGCTCCATGTAGAATAGTGGTATTCAGCTGCAACCGGTTAGACTGGAAGCCGACCCCAACATAGTAGGGAAAAGGCTAGGCAGATGATGATGATGAATACTAATAAATACGCGGGTTTTTCTCTTGTGGGTAGTTAGAGACTACAGAACGCCACATGCTGTGTGGACAACAGTTTCTTTATCTAACCATGGGTAATATCAATGCAGTTGCAACGATGCTGTGTTGAGTCGAGTGATAGTTTGCACTTTGCAGAAGTAATTCCTTAGGAGGGTTGGAATATCTGTTGACATAGCAAAGCGCGGTCTCTTACGAAGAACCCGAAGAACTTATTGGTTTATGACTCTTACAGGAATAGTACATTTTGATATAAGTGTGGAAAATTGTTATTGCATTCGAGTCAGCTAAGGAGCCTAGAACTGCAGTAACAAATCCCCATGCGTATCAAACGACGTTTTTCAATACACTTTCTAAGAAATAAAAATTAGAACGGAAAGTATTTTTCTCAGGAATTATTATGAAACTATGATTTACTTTACTTTTTTCCGCGCTTTGCTTTTGCCAGGTTGAAGAAGAAGCAAAGGTATGATGCCGCTAAACAGCCTAACACAAATAAATGTTAATTTGTTCATAAAAGTAAATATTTGTTTTAAATAATCATGTTTATCTACGATATTACATTTATAAACACAATTTAAATACTCAAAAAATATTTACGCTGGAAAGACGCATATTTCTTTGCCAAGATTTAAAAAAAAACTATCACCGCCGACTAAAGTCGTTGAACCCATTTGGATTTAGTATAAGTTTATTTATCTGTGGAAATTCTTATTTCCGCACGTGTGCGGAAAAATATTAAAAATCCACTTATGTGTAATATATTGCATGGTAAACGTAATCGTAGTACGATAAGAACCAGTTTTCGAGAACGTGTATGAAAAAGAATTTCTAATTAATATGGCAAAACTAAGAGAGTTGGAACGGAATGGGGAGGCCTTTGCCCAGCAGTGGAAGAGAATACAATAATCAAAAAAATAATAACATGGCGTATTCTCTCCCCTAATAAATTAGGATGAGGGCAGGCAGATAATAAGAATGTATTCTCTTTGACAGCATCCCACTTCTCATTGTCTCTAATGAAACGAAATTGAAACGTCATTTATAGTCTTTTTTAATACACTTTCTCGAAAATTGGTTCTTATCGAACTACGATTAGGTTCAACATGCAATGTATTTCACACCCGTGGATTTTTAATATTTTTCCGCACACGTGCAGAAATAAAAACTTCCACAGATAACTAAACTAAGTCCGAATGGGTTCAATGACTATAGTCGGCGCTGATTGTAATTTTTTTTATATTTCGCCAAAGAAGCCTCTTTACGGCGTAAATATTTTTTGAGTATTTAAATTGGGTTTATAAATAGAATATCATAGATAAACATGATTATTTAAAACAAACATTTACTTTTGTGAACAAATTAACATTTATTTGTGTTCAAAATTCAAAAATATTTGAATTTTCTCTTTTTCATATTAAACTGTTTAGCGGCATCATATCTTTCAACCTGGTGAAAGCAAAGCGCGGAAAAAAAGCAAATTAAATCATAGTTTCATAAAAATCCTGACAAAAATACTTTCCGTTGTAATATGTTATTTCTTAGAAAGTGTATTGAAAAACGACGTTAGATACGCATGGGGATTTGTTACTGCAGTTCTCGGCTCCTTAACATCCTCGCTTGCAGCTCGGGTGTTAATTCCGCCTCGAATGAAATAACAAAGTTTCCCCACTTAATATCAAAATATATTATTTTATCATTAGTTCATAGGGCTGACCTCATCTTTCCTTTACAAAAAATACCAAACCCCCGACAACGGAACCCAAAATATAAAAAGCGAACGGCGCGCGGGCATACCGAATATAGAACTTTCTCTCTCGTCGGGTAGATGGCATTTTTTCCGTTTTTTCACGCGTTCCCGATAGAAATAGTGACGTTTTTTTTTCGTGGACCACTCTCACTTTCAGTAGTTGCTCGTAAAAGGCAAATAAAGATCGGTAAAAACTCGTTTGCGGGTATTTTTTTGCGTGAACTACTTTTTCAGGGTTATTCATTATTTTCTCGCGGTTTTTTTTTCGTCTATTTTTCATTTCATAGTGGTATTTTTATGGGAGGTTCGGCAAGCGGATTTTGTTGTTTTTTCAGCACGTTATTTGATTGGCAATGTGTGGTGTTTGTAGCGGTTTAGGTTTCGATATAAAAACGGTATTTTTTTAGTTTTGTTATTCGCACCATTTGGTATTTATTGTGGCATTGCTGTATAAAGGATTAAATTACACTTTCATCGATGTATGTGATTCTGTCTGTGATTCATAACATAAGTAAATTGATAACTGGAATTTTTGAATTTTTACGATGAAATAAATTGAAATATGGAAAAAGTCTTTGCCTAACTATAAATCGAGATGAATACTATAATTTTCACAAAGAAGAATAGAGTATTCTTGTGCATTCGTAAGTGAAAGCAATAGGTCTTTTATTTTTAAATCTTTTGATACTTAATTCTAAACGTAAATGTGACCCAACTCTGCCCTCTAGATAAGGAGTGTGTAGACCAAGTTACAAGTATGTTATCGGCTCTAGTACATGCACGTCAAGTCAACTTGGTCTACTCTAAGTTAGTAACTTAATAAACTTGTGTGTAGCGGAGTTTGTGTTTTATATTACTTATAACATATTTAGTGGAGATAAACTTGAGTGTAGCTTGTACCTATGTAAAGCTATACATTATTTTAAAGATATTTAAGTAATAACCAAAATATACTATTTTGTGACTGCCTCGTTGGTCTAGCGGTCATGAGGTTCTGGGTTCAATTCCCGGGTCGGACAAATTGTTGGTTTTTTCATCAGGAATTTCTCAGTATCAGTTACGGAGTCTGGATTTGTGCCCTGTTGATGGCAATAGGTTCGCCCCACCATTAGTTAAAATTGAAATTCGCTCCGATTCGTTCATAAATTTCTAGAGCAGTAATCATAGTGTTTATTTGTCGACAATATTGACATCGATCATTCATCGAACCACTCACTTGTTTTAGCTGAACCTAAGCATCTTAAAACTGTTATTGTTATTTAAACCAACATCATCATTTTCCTGCCCTTATCCCAATTTATTTGGGGTCGGCACAGCATGTCTTCTTCTTCCATACTTCTCTATTACTCGACATCTCGTCAGACACCTCCTTTCTTGCCATGTCATCCTTCACGCAGTCCGTCCACCGTTTTTTTAGTCTTTCTCTACTTTTATCCACATTAGTACTCAAAACTTTCAAAGTGTTAAAAAATACTGTCATAGTGGGTTGAAATTCGTCAGTCTTATCTTCCTAAAACCGCAAGTTATCGATTTAAAACCTCCCCATTTCCCTTTTCCCCTTTAGAACTAGCCCCCCATAAAATTACCCATGAAAATCTTTACAATCTCGTCATCAATTTTACAATCAAAATAACGACATATTTTAACGCACAAGCATCAAACCCTGGACCGCGCCCTGCACTAAAACATCACTACCCTTTAAACATTTTGATCTTTGCAAGCGCCTGCCGGGTTTTTATTGGACTAGTTTACACCGCGAGTCTGTTTCAAGTGTTTTGAAGATTTTTATCTGTGCTACTTGAATTTGCTTAGAATTTGTGTTTTTTAAACACAGCATGACGATTTTAATCCCTGGTTAGGCAGAGGTGTACCTCATAGACCACCCAAAAGTCGCCAGTTATATCACACAGCTATAAAAATTTCAACGAATCGTTCGAAATGATCACTGTGTTCGATTCGTTTTCAGCGTTCTAAGACGCACTTTTATTTAATTTTAATCAGTCTACTCATACATGATGACATCGACTCTGAGAAAAATCAATTAACACTTCCTTATTAAGTGAGACATTTCGTACCTACTTCTAATTGAATACTATAATAATATCTATGAACTTCATGAAGTTGGTACCAGTAAGCTCTACTTATATCACGAGTGGCTTCAATTATGCAACGAGTGGAACTCAAAATAGGGACTTCTTTTTCTCAGTCTTACCCTAAGATCTCATAAGACCTAAAAACCTAGCCAACAAACAAACAATTCATTTAAAAACCACTCATCATCAAAATACCATCCGAAGAACTGATAAAACTGCTAAACTCAACAAATAACAAAGTTATAACTAAAAACAGAAACGTATCTACAACATTTAGGTTAAAATATAAGGATCTTGCATAAGAAAACGTGGGGGTAGCCCCCCCTGTATCTCCGTTTTTAGTATTTTAGTAAGTTCGGGGGAATTACCGCCCGGGGGGGGAGTGGACCCCTCAGGGTGGCAAGATGTTGATGCTCCTTAGTTTTATATTACTGGTGTACTTTATTACTTATTTGTGTTAGTGTTTTATTCGTTTCGCGTGTGAGTGAGGGGGGGGGGGGGGAAGCCCGGGGCCCGAGGGCGACGTGCCGCGCTTAGTTGCCTCGTCTATGCAGATGCGGGTTTTATGTAACTTGTAATTTTTTTATTAGTAGTTATGATTGTTGAGTTTTCGGTGTTTTGGCGCTGAGGGTGTTTCTTGGGAATTGGTTGGTTTTAGTACGTGTTGTTTTGTATTTAGGCGCAATTATACGTAGATAGGTCATTGATCTACTTTCAGATGAAATCTGGAAATTAATCATAGCTTTAGCGTAGTTATAAAGCCGATGTCACTTACAGAGAAAAGAAGTGTCATGTGAATGTATTATAATGGCGCTCATTCCCTACTTAAAGGAATTTGAGCTTCGTGACTCTCGCTTGCTTTTCGATTGTAGATATATGTAAACAGGTCTAGGCCTAGAAGTTTTTTCAGGAAGAGCGAAACATTACATTTTTTATGCAACAGAGTTATCAAACAATACTAGTCCACAGTTATGACTTTAATCCAATTAATATTTTGTACTGAAAAACATCATCCCTCTTATCCATAAAAGGGTAGATATAAACCAATATGCGTGCACAAGTAACATGCGATACTTCACTCGAACAATAACTCACAAGTAGTTACAATTTGTAAGTTAACCCTCCAGCTACCCTTTTTGCGTTTTCTATCAAGTAAGGGTTAGACTGATAACATGTGTTATGTGTGTGTTTATACTGATAGCGAATGGCTAGAGTTGTTATCAAAAAAGAGTGTTTGGGTGAAGAAATATGATTATTTTGGTAATTGCATTTTTGAAATTGATAGAATAATGAGTTGTGTTACTTTACTTCTAAGCTGAAGTGGGACTGGGCTGGCCATGTCTGCCGTATCCCCGAGCTTTGGGCCAAAATAACCACGATGAGGAGCTCTGACACAGCCAGAGGGCGACGCGGTAGACCTCGCACGAGATGCGAGACGAACTGTACAGAACCAACGACCTGTGGTCCACACTGACTCTGGATCGAAGGATGGAACTCACAGGGAGAGGTCTTTGTCCAGCAGTGGGATGACACAGGCTAACAGTAGTATTATTACAAAAGTAGGTTAGATTCGATTGTTTGAAGGTATGTAAGCCATGATTAAAATCTTACATTTGACTATCTAAAATTATCCATTCAATGTTTTTTTAGTAAGAATGCAGTTGCTTAGTTTTTTTTTCTAGTTGAAGTGTAACTCAGTCGGCAATGCAGCGCGTGTTGCTGAAAAATCCTTGCAATGCGAACGTGATCTTAATAACATCACAGAACTGTGCAAAAGCTCTGATTGAGTCAGAGTTAAAGGTTTCCTAACTCAAGAGAGCAATATTAGTGCTGGATTTTGGGGCTGCAGTAACATGTAAAATACCCAGTATTTATTATTTTTGAGTATGAGCTAGCTTAAAAACTGGCTGACATTGCAATGTACCAAAATAATCACTTTTTTAAGTGGCCACTGCAAGGCAATTATTATTGTCGTACAGAGGGTGCGAGACCACATATCACTTCTTTTACTATAATTTCATGAAACTATACGTGCTTACGATACAAATTGAATGTAACTCATTCTACTACATTGTCCAATTGTAACTGCTTCCTCCCAAAACAAATGAAACTCAAAATTTTAAATTACAACGTAAAATATTCACGATGGGCGCAACATCACGTACATCCCTTCACACTCACGGCAACACCCTAAAAATTCAACACATTAACGATATACACACACATATTATATACTATATGTAAAACAGGAAACGACGCACATCAAAAACTCTAATCAAAGCCCCCCCTAGGAAACTTTCTTGGGGGTCTTTAGGGGGAGGACATCAATATTCTTAGTTGAATATAATCAATTCTGAGAGAAAGAAACAGTCTCCGTATTGATAAATGAGAGCACCCTTCATATTTCCGCATCCCCACCCCCTGGGGGTTGTTTTAAACCACCCCCGGGGGGACATCTTAGGAACGTGCAAGATAGTAAACGCTAGGGTTGCCGATGCTAATGAACTTTGCGCTGTAAGATGTTTTTCGTAGATCTGTGGTGGGAAAATCAATAGCGAAGTTTTTGAGAAAAATGTTCACTACGGCAGATAGTGAAATAGAAAAATGATTGCTTTACAAATGACACGTTAAAGTATCATTATTTAATTCTATTGATTAAACATTAATTTGTATATTACGAAAAATAAAAAAGCACCTCATTTTTAATTGCAGAAATTAATAGTACCACTTCAATATTACAAAGCTCAGAAAATCACAGAAAACTTGACGAATAAGTTAACCTATCCATACCTTACCATTCACGACACAAAATCCACGAAAACTTAAAAAAATATCCTAAAAAAAAATGAAAACAAAGAAATTATGAATAAATCTAATCAATTAGAATAATTTCTGCGCGCAGCCCTGCTACGTTTGTAGCGAGGCCTACGAGTCGTAGCGGCCACGGCTACGGCGTAGGCGCTAGTGCCGCCCCCCCTCTTACACAACTTTTTACTAAGAACCACGGGAAATGAGTGGATAAAACATAGGTAGCTTCACTTTACTTCTAATAATTATTATTTTATTCGGGTATTATTATTTTTTGTTTGCGTAATAGTACTGCTTTTTGGTCGTTTCTTAAGATTAGTATAGCAAATATTTTCTATTACCTTTAGTAAGCACTATCCGATCTTAAAAAAACCTTATTTTCTTTGTATGTTAAAAGATATTTACAGATTATTATTTATTATTAATATTTTCGAAGTCTGATTTTTAAATATGTATTTGAGGTTTCGTCACATATTGATAGCAGTTGTTCACAAAAAAAGTAAAAACAGTTATAATATATTAAAAAAAAATCTACATTAATGTCAGTAAAACAGTTAGGTATACATATAAAAAAGTTTCTACATTACTGTCAGTGGTACTTAACACTACATTCGCATAAAACCTATGTAATTATTATATACGATTAAATTCAAAGTCCGATGAAAATGAGTATTTAAACGCAAACTAAAATAGCAACTGTCAGTTGTCTGACTCATTAACTGAATATCATTTTAGACAAGTACTTTGGATATGTCATTATGTAAAATAATAGTAACAACGTAATGTACTTACTGAGTTGTTATAATGTTAAAGTCATGTCATGTGTTAAACCATTTATAAAAATGCCAAACGACTAGGCAGCTGTCATAAATTATGGCATGCTTATATTGATCTGAAATACAAATATACCAACGAAATAACAAGTAGCACACTAAATGGCAAAATCAAATATCAAACCATACCTCAATAAAAATCTGCTCCAAAAGAAACATTTCTAAACCACAAATCATAACTGAGATAAAAAAATAACCCAAAATGTCCAGTTGAACATTAATCAAAGCCGCCAAATGATCAAAATGCCATCACCAATTTATCATTATTTCAACTTCGAATACAACCTTCTCCAAACCACCTAACATCTGCACCAAAGAAATCTGTAAAAACCTACCCACCAAATTACTACATCAACCAGTAATCAAACCCGCACCCGTGATCCTTCTAACCAATGCGCCACAAGCGCCTTGGTCTGCTCTTATTTTAAACAACTACGCCTTTATAATACATCCAGTTTCGCGACTAAATATCAGCGAGTGTAGCGGTGTAAGCCGACTGAACGGTCTTGGGACTTCTAAGGAACTAATCTGACTGAATATTTTTTGTAAAAAAAATTAAAAGCTTTTCAAGAAATGTTTTTGATGACTTTGAAATGTAGTTCTAGTATGCATGTTTGAAGATTTGTCTCAAAAACAAGTTTTCCTCCACAAAAAAAAAACCGTGCATACTTGTAAAGTACAAAAATATTAGTCAATGCCCATTTGGAAGTAATTCTCTGGTTGTTGATAAACATTCTGATCTAAGGGTTCTTAGATGGTATGAAACTGAATTGCAAAGAAATATCAGATTCTAAACAAAATGCATTTTCCAAATTCATGCGTATGCTCACTTTTCTCATTGGAGCACACGCATTTTTAAAGAAAAGAAAACTGCAAACGTGCCCTTTGGAAGGCTATTTGTTATTCAGATTTGCTCTAGTAGAGATTTAGGTGGATGCCGTGTCTTTTATTACGTACTACCTAATTGAACCCACCTATGTGAAGAGTGAGTGTGATTCATTCCTAAGAGAAGACTTCACCAGTTACATAATGCCATGTTTACATGCAACTATTGCCAATTATGAAGTACCAAGACGACTCAGTCGCAGTACTTCCGCGTACCGTATTTACAAGTATTGTAAGTATAGAATTATATATTTTATAACGCCTCCCTCCGCCCGCCACCCCGGCCCGCGAGAACTAAGTCTTCGCGCATCTTTCTATCCCCACCTTTTTGCTTCTTTTAAAACCACCCTTCGTGTGCACCCCTTCCCCTATTTCGACTAATTTGGGGGTACAACTGAAGAATTATTTCTTGCCGATGTATGTTCAACTGAAATTCAACTCTCCGATTAAGAAATTAAGGTCTGAATTCCAGTATACCCCCTGTATAGTCTTTGGACTGTATCTTTTCACTTCGAAAACTAATTCCGAATTAGAAGACGGAAGCAAGTGCTCTGCGAGTGCAAGCGAATATGTGTCCTAAAAAGTGGTAATGAGAGTTCTGTATTCGTTGCATGGTGCTGTAAAATTAGAACGGTTTCGTCAAAAATATGAAATTAAAATCTTATACTAGCGAAAGAAGTTTTAGCATCTTTGTTTTAGAGTGAGAGGGGAGAGGTGCATTAGTCCTGCTCGCACAGGGGGTAGGCAGGGAGGCAAGAGATGGGTAGTTTGGAGTAAAAAGCTGCTTTCTTGATCAATGCGCCTCGCATTCGGTATTAATCATAACCGGGGTATTTTCGTCTATGTCCCGGGTAGGGGGCTGGTAGAAGGGGGGTACAAGGAATCGAGAAATCGTATTCTAAATGAAAATACGGTTCTTCCTGTTTACATTTTGTAATAAATTGTTTTACTCACTGTGTTTGTGTGACGTGCCAGCGTCGTATTTATTATTTAGGCCTCCGGGATTACTGTGCTGCGCGCTGTTTCATTGACCGAAGTTTAAGATATAACTTTGGTAAGAGCATTCTTAATACCTTGCTATGTTTATGATAACATCTTGCCTGAAAACATAATCTATAATTTCTACATGTGACTTACGTCCGTTACATTTCACAGCACCTACTTATTTTACAAATCAAATGACATACATGACCTGCATGCATAAAATTACATATCTCTTAAAGCAACCAAACTCATGAACTACATAAAGAACCTACTCATAAAAATAATTCCATTACTCTTCGAAAAACCCACAATAAATAACATCTAAAGAAATAATTCTCAGAATATAATTGTATACTTGAAGCAGCTATTCCATAGAAGACCGCTCTTAGAATATTAAGTAAAAGCTTCTTTGAACGAAGCGCCTATAAAAAATGTTATAGCAATGCGCTCGGATGAACTTCCTTGCTATGCCGCAATTTTTAGGCGCATCGGGCTTACGACTTAGCGCTACTTCGGAAAGTACTACGTCATAAGTCGGGGAGTTATAGTATTGATTCCATTGCTGCTTTAGTTTGATATCGTATTAATTAGAACGGGTATTTAATCGTCAATGTATGCTGTATAAATATAAAGTTTAGTTTATAAATGTTAGGGCAATTTATCAGTCAAACAAATGGAGAATTTATTTGATTTCGATTCGCCAGTTATTGGTTTGTAGTTAACACAGTAAAATTTTTACACCGAAAATTATTTTTAGCGTTTGTTATTTGCTAGCTAAATAACAGGGAATATTTGGCGAGATCTATTCGACAATAAAATAAAAACGGATTCCAGTTGAACGAGATTTTAGTTATTTTAGTTTGGCAAATACATTGTACTGTTGCTAGCTAATATTTTTTAATTGGACGCAGTTATGATAGCTAGGCCACCAAAAGGCTTTTGAAATATTGCATTTCTATTTTGGTGTGTTATTGCAAAATAGAAGTTGTAGTTTTAATTCGAGGTTCTTTTTTTATTTATAATCATCCGTAACCTGAACTAAGTTTATACGAATATTATAAAGAGGTTAAGATTGTAAGTTTAGATGAATAATGATCAAAAACTACTCGTCCGATTTCAAAAATTCTTTCCTTGATAGATAGTTACATTGTTACCGAATATGCTATGCTTTCTCGACGCGGATGAAGTCGCTAGCAGGAGCTAGTATGTTATAAAAGCAAAACTCTTTCAAGAGAAGGATTATATAATTGGTCTTGAGGTCGCAACCGCGACAGCTGAGCATGAGGTCCCGGGTTCGATTCCCAGGTTGGGCAAAGTTTTGTTGGGTTTTTCCATTAGGAATTTCTCAGTAGTAGCCATGAAGACTGGATTTATGCCCGGTTGATGGCAATAGGCTCGCCCCCTATTACATGGGACTAAAACATAACTGGCAAAATGTAGGTGTACTACAAGTTACACCTCTGCCTAACCCTTCGGGGATTACAGGCGTGATGTTATGTTATGTTAGAAGGATATAATACACAATTTAACACCTTCAATGGATGTAGAGGCCGTACATTCTAAGCTATAATTACTGAAATTTAGTACGATCAATATACGCGAATTTCACAAATAACCATCAACCGCTTATAGCAACCGGAACCGTCTCCCTACCATCAACCGGATCTCCTTATGAAATATTCACCTAGGTACACGATTTCCCTTTTTCTGGGAACTGGAAAGATACCCTCAGATTCTAAACCCACGCAGGCTCGTTGGGAACAACGTGATGACCTTGAGTTCCTTGGAGCTTAGGTAGGCGGGGGTAGTGACCTGAGTTGGTTCATATATTATATACTAGGCTGGGCTTTGTTTATATTTAGAAGGTTTGTTATTTAAAGGGTAATCAGAAATGTGGGTTTGTTTAATTTGTAGAGTGTTTTTACCCGACTTGGGTTATGTTTTTAAAGTTTCTATTTGCATTTGTGATGCATATGGTTTTGCCAGGGTGTATGTAGTTCTCAGTATATTTTTTTTCGGAGTTTAAGGTATGTTCTTTAATAGTTCATAATTAAACTTTGGACCCTTTTATAGCTTTCCAGAGTGTTAAACTAAGAAAACTTCTGTCTAGGTTTTATATTTCTTGAACGAAAACTTATTACTGCATTTTCATCGTAATCTACCCGTGTAACATCATCATCTGCCTAGCCTTTTCCCAACTATGTTGGGGTCGGCTTTCAGTCTAACCGGATGCAGCTGTGCAACAAACAAAAATAATTTCTACCCATTTTGATGAGATTTTCTCTTAAATATGAGAACATTCTACTATTTTAACGGTTACATGTGTCAATCAACTACAATAACACACACAAATAACACAAAACTCTCTTACATTCAAATGTTCCCATACGTCCCATACAAGCCCCCATACACCCGGCTATCACTTACACTTCTGCCTACCCTCCATGACAAGCAATACTTGTTGCTTACAAGTGTCAGTCACAGTACACATGTCAGGCATATCGTGTCACTACACCCAAGCGGAAAGGTACTATAAAAATCTTCCGTAAAAATATTATACTCACTAAACTTCCCTCGCACAATCTTAAACCTTGTCGTATTGAAGTTAAGGTTGATTTTAGATATTGAGGAGAGTAAAAGGAACTATTTCTGCCTTATTTGCTTACTCAACGTCGTAATAATAATGTGTTTTCATGTATTTTTGCGGCATTTTATTTGGATTGGCTGTAGTGCGTTTGTGGTATGAATTCTTGATTTTTTATGTGTGTTTTTTTATTTACTTTTTGTGGCGATGTCGTGTGTTTAAGTCAGGGATTTAGAAAGTAGTGCTTACATGTTTAACATGTTCTGAGGGTACATCTACAAATGAATCAAACGCACTTCATCATTCTCCGGCCCTTATCCCAATTTATTTGGGGTCGGTGCTGCAAGTCTTCACAATGACGTCATCTCAGTAGTTACCTCTTTTTTAACCACATCGCACAGCTGAATACCGAAGATTTTTTAGTCTTATTTATCAAACTTAACTTAATATTAAAGATATATAAATATATACTTTTAGTTTAACGTTATGAAATAAAATAATTATTGAAATACTTAACTACCTATGTGATATAATACTAAAACCTTTCCCTCTAAAATATGAACAATTATCATTTTCCTACAATTTGAAGTATTTTGACAGTAAATACAACATCTACTACTTAATTTAACTCACATCACGGCTACCTCACGTGATTTTCACAATGACTCTCATATCATTGCATCATTTAACAAAATTATATATTTATCTCTCAAACATCACAAACCTAACTTCACAAAAACATCATAAGAGCACCTTCACACACCCTCCCTGAGCACTGAAGCCCTAGCCACCTAATCTAATATCTAACACACAACAAAACAGAACAGAAAAAAAAACCCAAGTATTTTTCATTACCGTAAGCCGAATGACGCAGCCTCCCAAAAACGTAGCTACTCGTATATTCATTTCCGTTTTGTTAATACCGCATACTTTTAACTGTCTAACTAGGTAGGTACCCCCCGCCACCCTGCCCAAACCCACTACTTACACAGTAGGCACAACTTTTATAATACTACGTACTAGGGAGCTTTTTAACGAACACCCCTGGGGTGGCGCTCCACCTGCCACGCATACCGAAAAATACGCAAAAGGGGAGGGTGGCAGGCCCTGGTTAGAAGTGAAGTGGCTGTATTTTGCGTATTTTTAAATTATTCCCACATGTGGAACGCTGCTTAGTTTTTTTTTTTGAGCGTGCGTGTGGAGCTGCCTTTGTTTCGAGTGATGGTGTTTTGCTGTTAGATGTCTAAGTACCTGTTTAGTACTAATTAGTAAGTGATTATTAGGTATTACGTAATAGAAGGTTATGTGTTATTGTTCTATGAATGTGCCACTCCCTTTTTTTCTACGTGAAATGCGACGGAAGCGTCGCGTCAAAGGGATAACGTTATGATTTTTCTCTTATGCTCATAATAGCGACAGTTTGATTGTAAAAGCATGGTGATTATGGTGATTTGTCGTTGAATGGTGATTAGGAAGTTTGTTTCGACAGTGGATTATTTGGGGCTAAATACTTATTATTAGGAAAATTGTATCACTTCACTGATTAAAAAAACTCAACATAAGATTAATTTCATTCAAAAATATTATATGGACATAATATTAGACGATTTCCTTCTACAATGAAGGAATAAAGAAGTAAAGTCTATTATAATTAAGTAATTACCTACATTAAGCAGTAAATTACATTATTCACTTAGGGCCAGCTCTTACGTCCCCTAAAGGAAGTAGGTTCAAAGGTAGGCGCCTAAAGGACTAAGTATAATGTATGAGGTACAATTATTAAATGGGAAAGTTATTTATGTCAGGGTCCTAGGACTTTATTACCAGCAGTCTGATGAAATTCTGCCTGTGTTCTGAATGATATCACTCACATGAATGCCTTCAAATCAATAAAAATAATGCTTGAATCCACTCTCATTAATGGAACAGTATATTAAACTGGACAAACTAGAAAGCCATAATTAACATATTGTTAAAAAAGCGGACTGCACCGATTTTGACGGGACTTTTACTGGCAGACAGTTGATGTTATATGGAGTAACTTCAGCTACTTTTATTTTAGAAAAAAAATTAGGGTTCCGTGCAAAAAAAAACCCTTGAAATTGTTCATAAAATTTGATTCAAATATTTAGTCATATTTTATAATAATTTCGCGGGTCGCGGACAAAAGCTAGTGTAATCTAAGTATTCACTAATTTTTTCTCCCTCTGGCTCCATCATCAGACCCTCAACACCAATTGCAATCAATTGTACTCATCAAAACGAATCATATGACCCTAAACTCGACGGTTTTCTAGTAGCCACTGAAGAGTTCCACTATCCACCTCCTGGCTCCATCATCAGATCTGCTCGAAGATACCAAATTATTGTATTGTCATCGGAACAACATATACATACAAAGTTTCATTTCAATACGACAATGAGAAGTAGGTTTAAATTAACTTAAAAGATTTGATTACATTGTTTGTTACAAGAGAAGCTAATATAAGCATGTTAAAAAGGAAAACAGAATGTTACTTTTTAAGTCACGTTATGGTATTTGGTACTTAATAAAAAATACTTGGATTATTATTTTTTTTAACTTCTACATCTATAAATTACAACATCATACAATACGACATGGTTCGTAATTTTCAAGAAAATTATCAACGCTGATTCATAACTTGATCTTTTTTTTTTTGACTTACTAATGATAACTTCATTTCTAAAATATGATGTAAAGAAAGACACATGACATAACACTAAATAAGTTTTATTCTTTATTTTTTCACACAAATGTACCAAAAATTCTTTTTTACATAATGTTTCTTTTAAAGTTTAAAGCATTCGGATTCATAAGAAGTTTATTAATTATAGTAATATGATTTTTGTTATTTTCAAGATAATTATCATGATTATCAAGATAATTATCATGATTATCTAAATAATTATCATGATTATCAAGATAATTATCATGATTATCAAGATAATTATCATGGTAATAAATATCATTTATAATAATCACTTTGAACCCTCCAACACGAAGACACAACTTAAATCTAACTGGTGAATAAAAAATAAAGGCTCGCAAATAGTGCTAGTTTACACCAACTATTCTAAGCGACGTCAAACCCCTTTGCGCACATTTACAATGCAGGAGGGCGACGCGACAATCTCTATTGCGGAATGATTATCAGCTTGGTCCGGGCAAAGAGGGATTGCCACTGAATTTCTTTTATCACGATTCATCAGGACAATGTTGTGGATAGTGCCTTTGAGCATGAGAGTGCTTTATTTTTATATTAATTTGGTTATTTACATTAATTTGTTAACAAAAATCGTTTTATCTGATAATCTAGATGATTATGTCCTAAATTATGATTTGTTTGTTAGATTCAAACTGACTTCAGTTATTATAGTTTATCAGGAGTAATGTCATTGAAAAACTGTGATCCCACGTCTCAGTGACTCCGTAATTTGAACCGACAGTAATCAGTTGGCTCTTACAATTCGTATATTCTAAAATGTGTTTGGTGTGATCATAGAATTGGCGCTGCCATTAATGAGCTTGTTTTCTCAATCTGCTACTACATAGACAAAAGCTATGTGGAGGAGCAATTTTATGTATTTTTGTGAACAGTTCCATATCTTGTTTTTTTCTTCCATATTATTTGGTATTAATATCGAGTATTGTTATGAAAACTTAAATGCTTTTACTCAATTTCAGAGATTGCCTAGTTATTTAATTTTTTACGCCTTTTTACTTAGGCACGTACTCATTAGTTTATTCTCTCGCCCCGGTAACTTGAGTGAGTACTTAGTAATTATAAAAATTCGGTCTGCACATTAATTTATTAACCAACGGAGTAGAAAAAGGTTTTTTTACCCATTTTATGTTATGTCACAAATAGGCTTGTTCATATTTAATTACTTACATTGTTAGTAATCACTAATAATAGTATCATATTTGGCCCATAACTCATTAATTGATCATATAATAATTCATTTCAGTTATGAAAACAACTGTTATTACAGTAAATTGATATTTGAAACTAAAAATTGAGTTATGGTCAATTTTTGTGGAAGATTTATTATTATTAGGTAGTATAATAGAAATACTGCTCCGTTGGCCTCGTGGTTGCAAGCGTGTCTGCTGAGCATGGGGTCCTGGGTTCGATTCCCGGGTCGGGCAAAAAGTGCTATTGGGATTTTCAGAAATTTCTCAATACTAGCCCGGATTTCGAATGTTGGCTGTATGATACCCCCGTGCCTCGGAAAGCACGCCGTAAGACGTTGGTCCTGCACCTGATCTCTCTCCAATCTTGTCGGATTGCCGTCCCAACGTACTATGAGAGTAAAGGAACAGAGAGTGCACCTGCGTTTGCGCACACACTTGTGTGCCTAAAATTGGCCGCCTTGACCAAAAACGGTCAGGAGGACTATTATTGTTATAATAGACATACACATACTCATGCTGAAATAAAATTACTAAAGTCAGTATCAGTTTTTCCATTTGGTACATAATTAGTGCTAAACTACTAAGCCGTTTCTCATTAAACGAGAGGAAATAGTTTGATTAATGGGAAATGACAGACAATAGTTTTCATTACGGTAAATTACAGTTTTTTTCACTCAAACGAAGCAGCAAAGACAGTTATTATATTTTAATACAAAAAATGTATAATTACGATTTACTTTTATGCCAGTCAATCAGTTCAAATATCTAATTTAACAAATAGGCTAAATCCCAAGTAGTACAATTTCGTCAACTTTAAATCTTGGTACCATTTCTGTGCCAAAATGTGGTTTCAATTAGTGAAGCTCTAATTGTAGTTCTACTTAACCTACTGCCATCAAAAGTATTATTATGTAGGTACTTAAACTAGTCTGTATTTTACAAAACGTTTGTTCGAATGTGTTTATTTCGTATTAAGACTCAATCCAATAGATCTTTATTATTTGTGGTTTATTACATGCATGAATTAATGGATAAATGAAACAAAAAATACCCGTTTAATGATATATTATCTCTCTAAATAACACTCAACCGCACGTGAATTTTCTCCTCTAGAAATCACAAAAATTTTAATACGAGTACACCATTCGTTCTCCCATCCATCTCATTACAAAACATTTTACAGCATCCACCCATCATTCAGATCAAACATATCTCCGGCACACAGCATCCGCCAACACCCCGCATCATCCCTCTAAACATCCAAAAAAACCGTATACTAATGACAAAAATTCACACACACATACTGAAAAAAAAGAGGAAATCTAATTCACGCACGGTACCTCCCGCCCTCCCGCCCTCCCGCCGCCCAAACACGAAACGTATATATATACGCAATTTTTGATCAATACTTAAAAATTAACCCAGCCTCCCGGTAGTTTTTAAATTTATTCTGCGCATGTCATGCCTTTTAATCAGACCCCTTTGTGCCTACCCGTACATATACGTACGTATAATAATGTGTGTGTGTATATGTGTGTCAATTTCATTCCGTAAACGCGACAATCTATTGGTACTGGGGAAAGTGTGACTAGGTTTTGATTTTTGGTTCGAAGCGGTTAGAATCGGAGGCGGTCGGTTGATGTCGTGTGTGGTCGGCGATGTGAGGAAATTATGTTGAATATATTTTTTTGTGTGATGGTTAGAGACGTTTTTCTGGTCGGATAGATATGATCTTTGAAGGTTAACTTGTTCAAGCTAAGACAAGACTTTTAGATTTTTTCTTGCCCTTCGTTGTCAACTATGGGATTAAATTGGATGGATGGGAAACAGCACACATAAGTATGTAGTTAGCCAAAAATTATGTAGTGATTAAAAATTTACATTACTTTGGGATCGCCAGTGTGTACAGCTTAGACGTACTTCTTCATTCTCTTGCCCTTATCGGGATTTATTTTGGGGTCGGTGCAGCACTTCTTCTTCTATTACTCATCATCTTGACAGTCAATATATCTGAAACATATTATGTGACTAGAAAGTCAGGTTAGATTTTTTTAAAGAACTAAATCCATGTTAATTATGGTGGTAAAAATGCTAGGAGACTTCTTTTTTCATAAAAGTTTTATAAAAATATGAATAAAAAGATAACAACAGATTCTAACTTGACTTGAGTAGGTTTTAATTAGTATCTGCGACTTTAGAAGTTTTAATCAAGACTTCTTTTGTTCTAGAGATAAGAATGTAATAATTTCAAAATTACTTAATACGAAACTATGTACAAACTTATTAATAATTTGCAAGTTATTCTTAAATCAATAATCAATTTACGCTCTAACTTTTTTGATAACTTATTGAAATGAAAAAAAAACTTAATTTAATTAAATGGTTTGTATAAGTACCTAATTAACACTATTGAGAATTTATAACCAAGATATTTTATGAAAGCGTCTGTATACGTGCTCATAGCTCAAAAAGTACTAATCTAATTATCCTGATTATTCTTTTGATAAATATAGATCTTTTCTGTCTAGGTTTTATTACTTCCATGTTTATATTAATGGACACAGCAACAACAAGAGTATTTCCTGGTTACAATAGCGTCTTTAATTTCAAGGTTTTTTTTTTGTCATTCCCATGCTCCTTTTCATGGAAAAACCTTGTAATAATTATTAAAAAAGAAACAATAACATTGACAATGGAGACATATCCGTAATGTACTTATTTATTTTAAGAAACAAGTTTATATTTTTTATTTAATGAGGTTACATGTAATCTTATATAGAAATTAAATTTAAAATTTACTATTGAAACTTATATATTAATTCCATGATCAGTTAAATAAAATAAAAGCATTTTTTGTGATATATTTAATTTTAGCTACTTAATTTGAAACAGGAACATTTACTTTTATAAGAAAATGATATCGACTAACTCAAAGTTTTTCTTAAAGCATCACCACACTTGACTGACACCATAATGATAACTATAGAAACTCCTAGAAACTCCATAATGATTGCCGTCACTAAAAAACAACCCTACTCATAATCAGAAACTGACTGACTACGAACCTTTGAAGATATTAATAAAAAATAATTCACAATAATGTTTTACTGAATTGGCTATACCAAAAAATTACGTGATTCATATCTACCCCCGAAAATAGAATTACAGACGTCAAACTCATGGTATTTTTAAACAAGGAAACTTGAGGAAAAAATTCAAAGATATCTTGATTCTTCGGCCTTTCTCAATGACGCTGTAGTTATGTCGACATCTAGATTAATATTTGTAATGAGGAAAACTGAATATTTAATTGATTAATCTTAATTATGATTAACAGATTTAACTTAATCAATCTTGTATCAATTATCTTATCAATTATGAAAAATATAAATTGGGAATTCTATATACTCAGTCACTCAAATAGACAGTCTGATCACTAGTCTTACCAATGCGTATAGTATTACCCTATAAATGGGTTGTGGAGGTTAGATAGGCAGTCACTCAATGTAAAATACTGGTAAACATGCGGTTAGACTAACAACCGATCTAGGCTAGGCAGATGATATAACAGCTTAAAGACTCGCTTGCATCAAAAAATCACAGAGGTAAATTCTTTATTTGTCACTTAAAACGATGACCAAAGTAAGACGATGTTCTAAATTCGTGAAAAAAAAACTGAAATAATGTATTAATTTTTTTGTAGCGCAAGTCGGGGAAAAGTTGAAAATTAAATGTATACAGTATGTACGAGTATAAGTCACACGATATATAAAATGTGTTAGATTAAATTACAGATGAGTGGCTAAGACGAGGCTAAATGACGTGCAATAGCAGAATAGGAGAAGCCTATGTCAAGCAGTTGATGTAATAATATCAAACATCATAGAAATTAACAGAATATTTAAAACAAGCTAGTTAAAACCCGCGCTCTATACCAGGAAGTCCGTGATGAAAACAATGAAAAAAATTCAAAACTTTCCTTGACCGAGATATTTGACCTCATTCTTTTATATATAGGATAAAAAATTAAGTTTCTTTCCTTTTTTTCTTAAAAAGATAAATATTCTTGTCGCTACCCGCTAAGGGTTTCCTTAGTCACTTACTTTTCGTCAAGTTTACGAGAATGTGTAGGAAATCGGATGTTTTCTTTGTTCTACAAAGATTCCAATGATCTGTTAATATTCTTGGAAAAACAAAACGGATTTTCGTGGTGAAACTTTTCATAAATTGATATTAAATCTTAAAGGAAAATTAAAATATTAAATTAATTAAAAAGTTTACTATTTTAAACGCTAGTAACCCTTCAATAACTGAGTAATAAAGTCGTAAGAGCAGCAACTAACTTGAATTTGTGTGGTATACTACAATAAAAAAACCCGACTACTGAATAAAACGTAACCTATGTTACCCGGGCCATAATAACGAATCGATTGACACCTTATTCATCAAAATCGGATGAATACTTTAGGCGCTACGAAGGAACATACGTAAATACAAACAAACATACATATATAGACCGCTAAAATCATAACCCTTCCTTTTGGCTTCGCCGTAGTCGGGTAAAAAACTCAGATCATGACCAAACAATTCGCGAAGTATTGACAAATAGTCGAATCTAATCCACTACCTACAGTAAGAAGGGTATGTGAAACGACATGTCTCGATGGTCTCAAAAGTAGTTAAAAACCTGTCATATCGTCCCACTGCAGCAAGACGAATAGAAAAGATCTCATTTCATACTGAGCAAAAATTTATAAAACCTTATACAAACTGTAATTGTGCAGGAATTTCTCAGTAGCAGCCGCGGAGTCTGGATTTGTGCCCGATTGATGTCAATAGGCTCGCCTCTTTTTACATAGGACTTATACATAACTGGCTAAATGTTTAAGGTGTACTATTAAGTACACCTCTGCCTAAACCTTCGGGGATTACAGGCGTGATGGTATGTTATGTTATGCTTGTCCAAAATATACATTGAAAACGAAGCTAGATTACAGCGATCGATGCAACCATGAATACATCATAAAAAAGCATTGCCATAACTGTAAATATTATATAGTTGCTACTATTTAACTATTCAAAATTCTAAGTTATACAAAGAGAATAAGTTCCCTCCAGCTTCCCTAAAAATTACAGCATCTTGCAATGAGTTGGTCCAGATCGATAGTTTTAATAGTCAGAGGGGAGATCAAAAATGTTCGCGGAGGGTACTTCCTTTATTCTTAGTTCAAGTTATAAGGGACTTGTACCGAACTTAAGTTCAGACAATAGACTTGAGGAGGCGGGTAGTTGTATGGGAATATGTATGACGCCATTCAAAGTGGGATGAATGTTTTATTTTATTTTTTGGCTACTTCGGAAATGGTGGAGAGGGATTAGGCTGGTTTTTTCTTCGTTTATGAAAGATTATGTGATAGTATTTTGAAACAGTTACGAATAAGCTATTCCTAAAATTCTATGGCGAGATGTTTTAACAACTATTTAAAATAGTAACTGTTTTGTTCCGTGAGAAATAATGTATTCGTCAAAATAGAACAATAATGGCCAGAAAAGCTCTATGAATAAGTAACAAATACTCTTTAAAATACGCAATTCAATACCTTGCTGTTATGGCTTAAAGAGCGTTATGGAGTGATATTTATAGGACTATTTAACAAAATACAGCTCAACTTTAAACTTTCATAAATGTCAACCGAAAATTATATTTAGAACAGAAATATCCTTGATTTATATACAAAATTAATCTAAAAACGTATAAAACTTTCTACTGAAGACTTTCATTGAGAGATTCAACAATATAATTAGGAACGCCCTGCCGTTAGAAAATATTGTTTTTGCGTAGGCCCAGGCTACGGCGTAGTACTACGGCTACGGTCGCGTAGCTCGTAGGCCGCTACGAGAATTTCTTGGACATTCTGAAGGCTTGCTATTGATTTTTCTTTGACGTTGTGACGTCAATTTGTAATATAATTTATTTGAGACGGTATTTTCATAATAAGGTGAGTTAATTAGGCTAAGAACTAATTAATGGCGTTGATATTTTCGTTGGGATTCGGAAATCAAAGGGCAGTTTTCTTTTGTTTGAAGCAAGTAGTGAACACAGTTACGCTAGGCTGAGGCTCACAAACTAGATCATAATATAACATCACGCCTGTAATCCCCGAAGGGTTAGGCAGAGGTGTGCCGAATAGTACACCCACATTTCGCCAGTTATGTTTAAGTCCCATATAATAGTGGGCGAGCCTATTGCTATCAACCGGGCACAAATTCAGGCTCCGTGGCTACTGAGAAATTCCTAATCGAAAAACCCAATAACCATTTGCCGGGAATCGAACCCACGACCTCATGCTCAGCAGTTGTGATTGCGACCACTAGACCAACGAGGCATACTTATAAAAAATATACATAGATCATACTTGGAAAAAACACACATGCCACAGCTGGGCAGTCTTCTTGCCTAAAAAAAAGACGAATTCCTTCACATATTTAACAAAATTAAAAACACATTTTTTTTCTCCCTTGTCCTAAACAGATACTTTTAATAAACCCTACATTAATTAAGAAAGAATGTCAAGTCTAAGTAATTTTCTTTTGAATACCAAATTGGAATTCCGCCCGCAAAATTATAGGTTAGGCTAATACTGCTAGCTGTTATTTGATGCTTGGAGTTAAGTCGAAGGTTGGAATAACTGTAAAATTATGTCAACGGTATCAATGATAGATCTGTAGTTAAGTTTTGTGGTTAAATAACAAACAGATCGATTTATTGTGAAGGTTAATTTGTTTGAATATTTAGTTCACAAGGAGTCATACACACTTAAGGTTTTACTTGCTGTATACCTGATAGAATTTTCCATCGGTGATCATCATCATTAGTATCTTCCTGCCCTTTGTTCCATGTTCCTTGGATAGGGATAACACGTTTTTTTCTTCCATTCTCCACTGTCAATCGTCACGCTATCGTATACTCCTTTTTCCTTCATATCATTCCTCACACAATCAATCCATCTTTTCTACGGAGGACTTCTCCCTCTCCATCCAAAAAAAATTGAAAATGATGAATATAAATGTTGATATATTTATATTCATCAATTTTCAATCGGTGATCATCGGTGCCTTAAAAAACTATACTGCTAACTTTCACTTACCACCAGAAATCCCCAAATACCACATTTCTAAGTTCAAGGAACTGTTGCGCAAAATTCCTTAGTCCGTGAAATAAAAAAACAACTGGCCAAGTCTTGGGCAAGAGAGATCAAGCTTTTTTACGTCCTTAAGAAAAAGGGATTAATTAAATAAAAAAAACATTTGACTCAAAAAGAAAAAAAAACCGGGCAAGCTTAATAAAACCGTTTAAAAAACAATGCTTTGACCTAAAATAGTTTGTGGAACAATAATTACAATACAAAACAGAGAATTAAAACTACCGCACATCTCACCTTCGTGTATTCAAACATTATTCTATTATTAAAACAGGTGTTTTCTCTATTATCATTTTATTAGGGGCCTCACACCAACAATATAGCGGATGGAAACTACGACATAGGTTGCTTCCTATTATAACCGGCAAAACAAGGCCTTTATTATAATACTTCTATTGTTGGAAATGTGTTTATGAAAATATTCAAAACTTTTTCCTAGAAATATGTGATAATTTTTTAGGTAATTGTACTGAAATGGATTCAAACTTTTGACCTGAAACTCGTGTTAGTGTAGGAGCTAGGATAAGGCTATCTTCTTATTCTTCTGTCATATCGACAAGACTGTATAGCGGTGGCGAAGGTTCTATACAACTCGTCTCCTACCGGCTTTTCTTTGAAAAATGGACCAGTCAGTATGCTATAGACAAATAAAATAATCACATTAAAGATATGTACTCCGGCTTACCGCTTACAAAATTGACCGTTCACTACCTGCTATATAATCATAACTTATGCTATATTATGAATCTAAGCCAGTCAAGGCGGTATCTGAATCCTCTGGGTACGCCAGACGAAGCCGACATCTACAAACGTTACTTGGCACGCACATTTGCTAAGCGTTATCCCTTTTACTGTTGCACAACTTAACATACAAGTGCAATGTAGTAAATTTATAGATCCCGGTCTTACATGTAAAAGCGTCACCACTTCTGTAAAGGCTCTTTTAATGGTAAAACAAATGCTAATAGATACAAAACGTCACTTAAAAATACTTCCTTATTGATTGATTTATCGATTTAAAACAGAAACTCATAGAGATACATCCTTTTTTCGGTGGAGATTACATTTTAAAATCAGTTTGACTCGCGACTTCGGAGCGTGATGAACTCCGTGAGTAACATGTCTCGCAAACCCGAAATAAAGGCGTGAGTGAGAGAGTTAACATCTAAAACTGTTTTAATAGTAGTTTAAAAATCCTAAGTAAAACGTACATGTATGAGTACATACAAATATTAAACCCCTTTATTCTGTAGTGGTAGGCATGATACTCCTTTTGCTTCGTTAAGTAATACAAATGTTCATACACGCAAACCAGTTGGGAGTGATACCCTCCTTTAAAGAAAATCATCAATAAGGTCAGTATCTATAGTAAAAAAAAAATCAGCCAAGTACAAGTCGGACTCGCGCATGAAGGGTTCCGTACCATCGTAGTAGGGATCCCCCTTTATTTTTAAATTTATTTTTTGTTATTATTGCGACAACAGAAATACACATGCTTTGAAAATTTCAACTGTCTACCTATTACATATCATGAGATACAGCCCGCTGACTGACAGACACCGGCTAGTAATATGGTCCCGTTGGTTACACTTCGGGTACGGAACCTAAAAAGGACAAAAAATTATAATAATTAAATTAATAATTAAAATTATAATATCATTTTAAATCTTAAAATCAAACCTACATTTAAGAAGAAGAAACAACCCACTGATGTGCAGATAAAAATCACGTAATTCTAGGTTCATCATTATTTAAAGTGTTAATCAAAGAGAAAACGTAGAAGATCAGTTATCAGCCCACGCCATACAGAAGAATAATTTGAAGATATCAGGGTAATACGGCTTAAAGAAAATGATCAGTTACTCTTACTGAAGAAATTGGTCAGTTTTAAGAAAAAATAACTAAATTTTGATTACAGTAAAATATATCCCAAAAATTAACCCGGAAATTAATTAAGTACTTAGTTAGAAAATATCTACAGGAACCGAAAGTCAAACCTAGAACAGTGCCTCGTTTTTGAATCCAGTATCACCCAGAGACCAACACATCCAATTAAATAAATCAAGCGCAAAATAAATGAAAATATAAAACACAATAAGTAATCATTGGACGCACTGTCCAATCATAATTACGCCCCCCTACTCCCCGAAAAACTGCAAACATGCAAAAAAGCCGACAAAAAATATATACGTATAAACAATAATTACCAAATACCCTCATAGTAGTGAGAAAGGGATAATGATAAAAATGTATTGCGCCCCGAGGGGGGACACCCCTACTGCGAAATTTTTCGTACACCCGTTTAGCGAGATTCGATCCCGCAATCAGGGGGGAAAATGGGGGAATTTTTTGGCCTCCCATCCCCCAACCCCCGCCATCGTAAATTGGAGCATATAATTTTTATTACATTGGTGTCGTGTGTTCCTACGTGTTAGATCGTATACACACGCTTTTTAGAGGGTAGTTTGAGAGGAATGTATCAGTTATTAAATATTGTAAAGGTAAAGTTAGGTTATCGGGTAATTAATGTATGCAAAAATTGGTTCTGTTCTCATATGTGTATTTATTTCCGGGGGTGTCGACTACTTTTTTCGTATGGGCGTGTCCTAGGCTTATTTCGTATTGTCCGCCTTTTTTTCGACATACTTCTAGCAAGTATAGTCATTAGTATGCAGATATATTTTATCGAACATGCAACAACGCAATTTGTTACGTACATAAATTAAGTTACCAATTTATCAACTTAACATAAAATATTGAAGACGCAAAATCTTTTTTTCTCGTAATCATTATAATAAAGCATCTAACAAGATCCTCTAGTTAATAATATGAGTCGTATCTAGGCTATCAAACACAACTTATTTATCTAGCAAGTTTTTCAAAACAAGTCCTAACTTTCTTCCAAAATCCATTCCAGAATATACATAAATCTTTCTTAAAACTACTAATAAACTATAAAAACACGATATCTTTTCACAGATAAAATATCAAAGAAACCCTCTACGATTTAAAAGAGAAACAAAGTAACAAGAGAGATATCCCCGTCGCAATAATGCTTTGTGGAATCTCTTCGTTTCCATTAATAAGTGTCTTACTTAGCTTTGTAGGTAGTCGACCTTTATTGATACCTAACTTAAGACTAGAAAGAAAAGAAATTAAACAAGAAAATCTTCAATTTTCCTTAGACATGTATGTTATTCTCTACAAGCTTATCTACGATTCAATTTTCTACTTCAGGTTTTTAATTTCGGTTTCAATAAAATCTCAGTGTATGTCAAGATGTCTTACTAAAAAGCTAAAGAAAAAAAAAATTAAATTAAAAATAATTAAACAACAATTTTTTTCAATTTTCGACCTACAATTTTCCTATTTCTTACGACAATCACATACCATTAGAAGCAATAGAAGCTAACTAACTTAAGTAAGAACGTAACTAACTAAACTAACTTATCTCGCATCAAATCATAAATAAATTAATATTCATTACTTCTATATAATTCAATACTATCACCAAAAATAACCCTTCTCCAAAGACGACAGGGTAATTACCCTACATTCCATCTCATGCTTAACCAACCATCGCACACACTGACCGAGACATTCCTCAAGAACGCATGTACTCGTAGACGCTGCATGAGGGTTGACGGCCCGGCGTGAGGGTGCGTTGCCCAAGATATACTGACCCATATCTAAGGGTTACTCGCGATCCACGGACGAATCCGGATACGTAGTGAAATGTGTGATGACTTGCACTTCAGTGATAAGAGATAATGTACGTGAAATTATGAAGTTCTTTTTTTTAACAATGAGCGTTACTGAAATGGTTTTTTGAATGGGAAGAAATAAAAAAAAACAAAAAGTGTTCGTGAAAGTTTTTTTTACAGGGAAAGAAAGAATGACAACAATTTATTTAGCACAGACTACTCGTAAAAGAAAGAATTTCGATTTTTCAATTTAGATTTTTTGTGTAGTTATGAAAATTCAAATCCATTATCCAGTAAATAGCCATTCCAATAATAGGTAATATCCATTATCCAGTAATAGTTTATGGTATATTGTTTTTAAATAGTTCTGTTTTATGTATTCAATTTTCTTTTCTTCTTTTACACACTATGTCTGCATCTCTTTTTTTATTATCTCCTTTCGCAGGTATGCTGGAAGAGATTTCTTTAGAAATAAGCATCACCTTTGTACTATTTTCTGTTCCTTTCTTCTTTTCTGTATTTAGTGTGTACATAAATTGTTAAATAAATAAATAAATAAAATAAATAAATAAAAGTTCTTTTAAAATTATTTAGTTTGAGCCACTACTAATGTTTTATTTATTAGATTGAAAGATTTTTCTCCGTAATTTCCAATCTTCCTTGAACAAGCGTGATTATCAATTCTCATGCCTTCTCTGAATACATATGAGAGGAGGCCTTTGCCCATCAGTGGGACAATAATAAGCTGGTATTATTATTTTTCAGCTTATTTCTAACAACAGAAATAAGCGGCTTCTATAAAAGATGTTAAAATCATCGTTTATTTATTTAATCTTGGTTTTGTTCTTAAGAAATAAAATCCGTTAAAGTTTATAAAAATCGGACTGAAGTTTGTTATGTTTAAACAGGAAAATTACGGTTTTCCTTGGAAGAATTTGTCAGATTTTGGATAATTCCGTTCACAAGAAATCTTTTTGAAGATTCGTTGTTGATCTTTTGGTAAAAACGGAAATATCTACGTCCAAAAATAGGAGAAGAGTGATTTTTGGGACTCACTTTACTATCATCACCTGCCTAGCTTTAGGATCGGCTTCCAGTCTGACTGGATGGAGCTGATCTCAATACTAGAATTGTACAAGTAGCGACTGCCTATCTGACCTCCACAATGCAATTTCTGGGTAACACAATACACCCTTGGTAAGAAAAGTCGACAGTCTAGTTCCACTATCAATAAAATCAAAGCATAATAAAACCCTGCAGTTTTCTCACAGTACCACAAAGTTCTTTTCCTATAGAAAGAAAAAACAACAGATTTAGATTTCATTTGCTCTCTACGCCTCTACAATTTCACACCAATAACTGCAGATTTCCTCACAATAGAAATAAATACATTTATTCAGATGTTTTCTCTTACAATAAATCGTTTACCACCTAATTTTCACAAACAAATCATATAAATACACATAAACTAATTTAACATATTTCTTCGTCAAAACAAAATGTTTTCCTTCAATCTTTTATTGCGTTAAGACATCAGCAGAGGTTTATGAATCGTCTAGACTTGGCTTCCGGATTTGCTCGTCATTGGGGGAGCTGTCGAGCCACCAAATTCTTTGGTGAGGAATCTTTTAACTGAGTTACTAGCTATTGCGGTCTGGAGTTTATATCCGTTGAAGAAAAACGCGTTTGTCTTGAATTAGAAAAATAAAATGCTGTCATTGAAATTCGTTGCTATTATTTGCAAATATTGTTGACTAGTCGTAGCAATTGGAGTTTTGTAGTTCCTGCTTACCCCACAAGGAAAAGGGAAGAATTTGGTAAATGGTTGTCAAAAAAAAAACATGAATTACAGTTTGTTGAACATTTTGAGAGCGCTTTAGTGACTCTTTCTTTGATTATCGATATCACCAGGATTGATGATTCTAGTTATTCGCAGAGGAGTATTACTCTCCATTCACTCTTTTTGATATTTCGAAAAGTCTTAATCATTTCTGGCACGATACTGCTTCTGCTCTGTACGTCTTCTTCATTTGTAGATGAAAACGTTTGAGCTAAACACGAAGTCTAATAATCAAGTCAAACCGTAGCATACACAGTGAAAAGTTTAAACTGTCCTTGACAGCTCACAAACATCCGCATCCTCCTAAATTCATTCATATTTCCCCATAAATCGTGCACCCAAACCATAAAAAGTAAAAAAGCACGTATATTTACAAACACAGCACTAAAAAAAAGCAAGTGAGAGTAAAACAAATCGGCATTTTCACTTTCTATACAAAGCGGATGAATAAAAATTCATCGGACGAACTCGATTCTAACGGTGCTGGTGGGCTGGCGTGATAAAATAAAGGTTTTCAACCGAAATATTTCAGTGCGGGAACTGAAAAAAAGGTCTAAAAAATCATTTCACTTTCACTATAGCGTACTTCAATTACCATGTAACGCGTGATTTTTTTGTCTTTTTTGCATTTTTTCCGTGTTTTTATTTTTATTTGAAGTGAATGGACAGTTGCGTTGGTCTTTTTTTCGGTTGGACTTCGTTTTTTTAGTTTTTTGAAGGGTGATGTGTTTGTGGACTGCTAATACAGTTTTCGTGTCAACACGAGCTGGATATATAGCTTGTGATGTTGTGGAAAGATCAGCTAGTAACAAAGAGCGAACCACAAAGTTTTGTTACTCTTGTAGAAACGAATTTTGTGTAATAACAAATTGTTGTTAACGCACAATGTGTGTTTATTCACACGGCCTTTACTTAAACCTCATTATTCTGAGGATATGACCGAACAGGTAGATTAACTCATGCGGTTTTTTGCGGGTCTTGTACATCAGCAATGCTTCGGAAGTCTCGTACATTATATTGGTAATTTCTAATAGGACCTGTTTATAATGACGTTGCACTTCATCCGACCCCATGTAGTTAGAATATACTTTATTCTGCACCAAAATTGTTACATAGTTCGGGTAAAGTTACTGTAATTCGTAGAAAAAGCACAAGTGCCGTTTTTCAAGGAAACTCTTTACCAAAAAACGGAGGAGCTCGTGGCTAAATAATAACGGCCGCTTGGATCAATTTCAGGTTAAACCGTGCTTGCCGAGGTTGGTCCGTGGATGGGTGATCATCATTCCATAGCGAATTTCCTCCACGCCTCGGAAAGCACGTTAAGCCGTTGGTCCCGGCTGTCATTTGTAGGTCTTTGATATTCGGTACAGGTAGTCAGTGGCCCGAAAGTCTGACAACCAGTCTTACCAAAGGGTATCGTATTACCCAGTACTAACAGGGTTGTGGAGGTCAGATAGGTAGTCGCTCCATGTAAAATACTGGTATTCAGCTGCATCCGGTTAGTCTGGAAGCCAACCCCAACTTATGTAGTTGGCAAAAGGCTGGGCAGATGATGACACTTTCCTCAAATTACGATCACTCCATAAAGTTATTTTCAAATAATCCTAAGCATTTCCTCATTTCCTTGATTTCACATTACTAAAACCTTTCGACCCAATCTCTACATCTTCAATTTCTATTACACTCTAATTTACGCATACATTAGTCCCTAATTTTTCAATCAAAGCCTTCGTACATAAGCTCTATAGCTCTACCTATGTAGAGTCATATGTAGAGTATCGACAAATTACTAGAGTTCTCCCCCGCGTTATTTTCTGAACGTTATGAGCGAAAATTTTCCTTTAGTCGACTTAGAACAGTTATAAGTGAGGTAGAGATGCCATAAAGGTAATATACCGGATGTAGAGGCGATGTTTGCTGGAGTTTTTTTCGTTTTTACTGTTTTGGGTAGGATTTGGGTTAGTATGTAGATTTAAGTTCATCATAATAATTTCTATTAACTCGTAGGGAAGCACGCGGTCGTTAACCTCACTGGAGAATATTTCAATTATTTGTTGGCTGCAAAAGGTATGTACAATGGTGTATCCTACTAATATTATAAATGCGTTTGTTACTCTTTCACGCAAAAACTACTTAACGAATTTGGATGATTTTTGGCACACAGATAGTTTATAGCCTGGATTAACACATAGGATACTTTTTATCCCGATAGTATGATCCCGTGGGACGATTAACGAACTTCACGCGGGCGAAGCCGCGAGCATAACCCAGTATTATAAATGTGAAATTTTGTGAGGATGGATGGATGTGGATGGATGTTTATTACACTTTCTCGTAAAAACTACTGAACGGATTTAGATGAAATTTAACACACAGTTAGTTTATAACCTGATGATCCCGTGGGGCAATTATCGAACTCGACACGGACGGACCCACGGGCATAAGCTAGTGGTTCATATTTGAGAACTCATATTGAAAGTTAAAACAGCTCTAGTAACAAATAGGTGCCTTTGTTACATAATTATAGTCGTAACAAGGATTCATTGCTTAATTTGTAGAACTAAACACATATCATTTGGAATGGTAATGGATAGTATCCAATATTAGTAAGGGCGGCTCGATATGGCTTCTCTATGAAATGTTTTGGTAGAAAAAAAATATCTATTACATAGTTAATTAGTTTTGTGTTTACTAGAAGAAGCTTTGACGGTTATATTTAAAATATTAAGGCTAGCGTTTTTTGTCTACTTAGAAATTGTGAAAAAGTTTACTACTTTAATAGTAGTAATATCGAATACAAATAGAAGTACGAGATTCAAAGTTTAAAACTTTTCTTGATTTAACTTGCGTTTTCCTTTTGAAATTTAGCTGTACTAGATTAGTTCATAATACCAGACCCAGTTACCGAGTTGTGGAGGTTAGATAGGCAGTTGTTCCATATAAAGTAATGAATTCAGCTGCATCTCAGCATCTGGTTTAGCTGGAAGCGGACCTCGTTATTGTTGGGAAAAGGCTAGGCAGATGATGATGAGGCTAGGTCATCCTAAGTGCTTTAGGAACTACGTAAGGTTATTTAGACGACTAAAATGGAACGGCTTTTGAACTGTGCAATCAATCTACTGCCTAGCTGCTCACATCTTTCTACCACGGCACGAAAGTAGACGAAAAAAAAAGACTAGTTCTACAATAAAACGCGAAATTCGTCCACATCCAGCACTCAAACATAACGGCCACATTACCTTTCTTCCTTCACAAGATTACTACAGTTCTAACATGCCTTTACAACTTACGCCCATAAAAATAGGGACATAAACGTAAAAATGTTAGCAGAATGTCGCATCTATGCCAATTTCTTATTCCGCCGGTGCCGATACGGGCTTACATTAGCGTCCTGCGAGAGTGTGGAGTTACCCCCTAAATTATTTCGACATATGCAAATTTGTGCGCACCTACAGATGGTGGCAAAGATTAGGGAAGCAGAGGAGACAGTTTGTGTGAGATGGGAATGTCCTCTGAGAGGGAACGTAGGTAAGGAAGTTTGAAAACATCTTAGGACACTGTTTGCTGTCAAGAGTTTGGCTTCGTTTTAAAGTCGGCAAGGACACAGATAGGACTTAGATACTAACACACATAAGGCAGACTTCATTTAAAAGACTTTTTCATTCGCTTAACAAATAACAATGAAAAATGACAGCGATGCGGAGGAGTTCTTTGACGCCTAAGTGTCCTTTTGTCGTCGTTGTTTATATGTATATAGTTACTTACTTTTAGGCTTCTTTTTATCACTACTACACTACTATTTACTCTTCCAAAAAAAAAATTCAATAAACATACAACTAACAAATATTTAGATTACAACAGAACGGAACAAAATAAAAAGTTGACAGCTTGTACGTCGTGACTGCGACAAACAGATTATCTCTAAGCTAGATGCTGTGCTACGGGGGGCCCACAGCACAGCGGTAGTTATCAGTGGTCACCTGTAAAAAAACGTACGGAAGCCAATACAGTATAAATATTTGATTATATGAATAAAAAACTTGGTTTCACTAGGCAAAGACTAGCAGCAGCGAAGCAAGACTTATAATAAATCTCTTTCGTACTTCCGCGTGTAGGCACCAAACCCTGCTCATTAAAACATCACATCTTCCACATAATCTATGCGCACACACCTAGCTACGGGAGTACGCCAAAAAACGGAGCGGCGCAGTTGTAAAATTGTCTAACTACCCTCCCCCCGCGCGCGCTCATTACAGGGCGCGTGCGTGCGGGTTGTAGAGGGTGCTGTATGTTAGGATATGTCTTGAGATATATGGAGTTTTTTGTATGGAAGATCTTGAGATGGAAATTTTGTGAGGAAGAATCGAGTGTCCGAGTTAGGTGAAAGGTATACTAGAAAAACTGTTTTATACATTTTTCATTTGTCTCTGAACCTAAGTGCGGGTATAACATCAACCTCATAAAGTGATGGAAACAGGGAGTTGATGAGTAACTGTGTTGCAAGATATGCTTCACCTCGTACCTACCCTCTGTGCCTCAAACATTTAGTCAAATTGATCTCTGCACTGCCACCGATGACATCTAGGAGGTGTCGAAGTTTTTGGTCCATCAAAATTTAAAAGATATTGTTCGCGTTTCATAGATACCAGTCAGTCACAAAATATGCGTTATTAGTCTATTGGTGCCGATATACTTTCCGTTTGTCACAATATCTTCGTGTTTACATTTTTCATTTTGTCTCAATAACTTTTTAAAGAAACTGTCGAGTAGTTAGTTTTGTGTAGTATATTTTTTTGGGAATGGTCCGTTGGCACAGTCCACCGTGAGATTTCAGCGCATTGTATTTTTTTTTTTGTAACCTCTGTCATACGTTTTATTTGTTAACATTCCTGAGAACTCACACTCAAAGCATTTATTTCAAATATACCCGTGATAGGCACTTTTGTATAGTCAAAAATAAGCTACCTACAGTCCAGCCACAGGCCTAAAAACTGTGAATGGACTGTACTGACTGTTGCCCATTCGAGAATAGTAGATCTCGTCGAGAAGAATGTGCAAGAAACTTCATGGACACTCATGGAGACCTACCACTTCCTTGTTTTTGTACCCATATCTCAAGACCTATCCGTCTAACTCAATCCCCTGTACCTCCAAACAACGGATCGCGATACTAACGCACGATGTTCATCTCTTTCTAGTTTTGAAAAACCTCCCGCACCCCTCCTCCCCTCGCTTCACCCCCCGAGGGGGGGCGACCCCTCTCCTAATTCCTTACATATTTAAATTCCACTTTGGGCGTCGAGTCTTCATATTGTCTCCATACGACATTCGTATATTCCATTTACTAGGTTTTTAGCCCCAAAATTGGGTTATGACTTTTCCACCCTAATGTGGCAATCGGATTTGGTTTCAAGAGTTTTTTATATAGTAATTACGTAAAATTGAAAGTATAAGAGCTTCGGAGATTATTGTATTTGTATTTGCTGATGTAGTCATGAAAGTCAGAATGAGATTTTTTTGCTGAAGGGTGAAATAATTATGTATTGTATAGTGTATATACTTATAGAATTTTCAACCGTGATACAGACAGATTTAACAGATCACTCATCTATCTGCTTTAATCCAACTATAATGGGGTCGACTTCCAGTCTAACCGCGTTTAAGAATTTTACATGGAGCGACTGCCTATTAGTGTCTATTTGACCTCCGCATTCCGCAAGTCAGTTACTGGGTAACACAAAACATACCCCGTGGTAATGACTGGTTGTAAAACTTTCGGGCTACACGTAACGTCTGTCAGAGAACTACAACGATCTCTTTCACAGATCATTGTATCCAGGACAATTACAGGCTGATCTGATTCAATTTTATTCCTATAGCCTTTAATTAAATTACAAAAACTTTTCTACTGAGAAATTCTAATTGAGATAATAATTATGGAAAAAAAGTCAATAAATTGAATATTCATTTCATTCGATACCCATATCATGGGAATGAATAAAAAAATAACTAGTCCGCCATCTTTGGAAGTCCGCCATATTTAATTTAGAATGACGTCACTTAGCTAACCATACATTGTCATCGAAACTAAACATGTTTGCAAAATTTCAGCTCTATTTTATTTAACTTCTAAGATTTTTTTACAAAGTTGGTTAGCTAGTTACAGGTGAAGCTATTAAAAGCTAGTAAAATGTATGGGACTGAAAAGCTGCCGGAAAGCGTTTTGTTTATCACATTGAAAGCCGTTGTAAGAATACACGCGCAGAAACGCTTTGAAAGCAAACACAAGCTGTCATCCTCTGGTCACGACTCTAGTTCACAACGCGTTTTCTACTCCTAACTGTTACATCCACGTGTTCCATTTTACCTTGAGTTAACGATTAGCTTGAAAATCTACATATTTCTTCATTAATTAATATAGGTACCTTGAATATATTAAATATGTTACAAATATTAATATTTAAACCATAACTTCCTCCTAGCACTACCTATTCAACCTTGATTGGTCTAAATTTCAGCCTCACATAATGTATTTAACTAAATATATACGTACATACATTGTCTCACTATGTACATTGGCACAAACTCCGTCTAAATAGAAACAGATGGTTTATCATATATTCTAATATATGTAAACTAAATAACTTTGTGTGTACAGCTGGACATTTACGGAAGAACAAATTACGTTCTACGTTCTCGTAGTTTTAGATGGCTTCTTTTTCGATAATCATGATGATTTGCGATTTAATGAAACACGTGACTAATTTAATACAATTAGGTGTCACTTACACTACTCACTAACTCACCAACTTATCAAAAAACACATGGGCGACTGCCTATCTGACCTCCACAACCCTGTTAGTACTGGGTAATATGATACCCCTTGGTAAGACTATGGTCACTAAGACTATCGTTAACAAATTGTGTTTTTGGTTTGTTTTACATCTTAGTTACTACCTAATTTTAAATGAATAATTTTATGGTTTCTATGTACTCTCTACTTTTTTTTTAATGTCTTCAATAATTTTCTTTCTATTGTAAAATTTATAATTTAACAGTAACTAATGTTTCATTTTATTCTTGTTACAGATGTCCTTGGGCACTCAACAAGCCAGGTAATTACGATATTCATATTTTTTTTTTGGTAATTAAACAATTATATTTTATTTAGGTCTTACACTTGAAACTTCATTCAGGCCCACTATAACAGGAAAAATGTTACATTAGGACTCGTACTTAAGACCCATGTCTTGGATTTGAGTTTGAGACGAGGGTCAAATGTCTACCTCCTCGCAATAGACAGACGCTCTTTTAGTGTATGGTACAGCGATAGAACTTATTTTTGCTTCTTCTGCAATAAGCCATCATCACGCGCTAAAAGCCCTGCCTTTTAATTCTACAATGACAATTTCCGTCAACGAAATAATCAGGAAACATAATTCCCTATTAGTGAATTTAAAAAGCCGATGCCTCGCGCAGCGTCGAACCCACTCCCATCCCGGCCACAAGCATCACAGCTATACGTTATCGGCGTATTAAAAATAAAATTATATTGTTATCGGGGTGGCAGGGGCGTTCCCGACCCCACACGATCTATAATAAATTCATTTGCTGTAGTTTTTACAGTAATAACCCTATTGGTGCAAAAATGACTACTTTTCATTTTGCCTACATGTGTGCGTGTTGTTTTATCTCTTTTTATCGCCAATACGCCTGTTTTTCGGCGGAAACTTTTTTTGTACAAAAATGGTGGTCGATGTGTGTACTTGGCCGGTAGTTGATTAATGTTAAACATGTGCTTTGGTGTGAGTGCTGGACATCCACGTATGCTGTACAGATATACGTTTATGCATATGAGTAGTAACGTACTGTGCGTACTTATGTTTGTCACCGAAAAAAGAGGGATGAAATAATTAAATATGCTGTCATTATCCCTCATATTGACAAAGATACAGTGGAAAGAAAAAATCGAAATTACTGAAGGTACCCATAATACGTCTACAATAGTTTATCTTAGTTAAATACCAGTCCTGAATATGCTCGCCACCACACATCTTCAAAAGCACACTGTGTGTTCCTTCTCGACTAATTTGATAAAGTTTTTTTTTCTTTTCTAGTTCCTTTACTCGATCGTTTTGTATCAAAAAACACACTATAGACTAAAAGACTTATAAGGGATGAAACTCGAGCCTCGTATGCTAAACTAACTAACTAATTGGAAAACCGCACTTCGAAATAAAATGCAAGACTAACAGTTTTGAGACATATCATTATTTTCCTGCCCTCATCCCAAAATCCCAATTTACTTGGGGTTGGCGCAGCACATCTTCTACTCCCATACTTCTCTATTACTCGTCATCTCAGCAGTCACCTCGTTCTAGCCATATCGTCGAACACACAGTCCATCCATCGTTTCTTTGGTCTTCCTCTACTCTGATAGCCATCTACATGCATACTCAAAACTTTCCTCACGACCTTTTCCTCATTCCTCTTCATCACATGTCATACCACGATAACCGATTAGGTACCTCAAAACTTTTCAATCAAGGTTTTGAGAAATAATAACATCCAAAACAATATCACCATTACTTTATTCAGGCTCCTGACATTTATTTCCATCCATTGGTTTATTGCCGTAGCCATTTTCTTTCCTAGTTTCTTCTATAAAGGGTGTAAAAAGATCCTTAACGAAGCCGAAACGGACTTGTTCTGCCCGTCTTTGCGATCATTTTTTTGTTTTGAACCATACCTGGGAACCTTCCAATTTACGGAGATATTGGAGGTCAAAGTTCCAATTTTTTTTTTAAATACCACTTTTAAAGGTTTTAACTTTACTTTAATTAACTCTATGACCCGTTTACTATTCAAAGCATCCATCAGCACTAGGTTTTTAGTGCGTTACATTGAGTTTTACCGTAAAACGTGACTTTTCACCCCAAAAAAAAAGTCGCTTCCCAGCAATAATTTTTGCGTAGAGTTACTTAGTTTGATGTACAGAATGCTTGGTTGACGGCTTCGTGAAGAGTCTGTTTACACCATGTATTTAAAGCATTTTTTCAACGAAATTCGTCCAGCTGTTTTCAAATGATATGCTTACCAACTAACAGCATTTCATTTTATAGAAGATAGATTTAGCTTGCGACTCTTACAAACTAAGTTATTTTACCAAGTAATTCGGTCTCAGGTATAACTTAGTTAACTCAACGTCAAACTAATTGCTCTAAAACGCGTTAGGTTAGGTTAACTAAAACCAATTTAGTTAAACTTGATAGGAAACTAGAAGAGGGTATGGGACGAAGTGATAGTTTGAGTTTTGAAGAGGTCCTAGTACAATAATAAACACAGTGAGGCCTTTCAACCAAATTATATTATCACAGAACCTTTTCGAGAAAATAAAATAATAACACCAGCCTTACTAAAAGAGCAAAATATTCAGAAATCAGAAATATTTATTTGTAAGAATGTAGTTTTCCATAGTATGGTGTTATGGGATTGTTTAAGTCCTTAACATTCTACCACAACTTATGGTGTACAAATATTCAGATGTCACTCTTAAATAAATTAAATAAGTACAATTATTTTATCATTTGTGATTTACAATAGGTCCAACATGAATTAATATTATTATAATTAGGTAATCGTTATCAATGTCAAAATTATGTACTTATGAGTAAGTTAAGTAGTTCTGGGATTCTCACAATATTCCACATATTCTCCCATGTCATAATTCAATCTCATACTTGGAAGTTAAGAGCGTTCATCACCATGCCTGCTAAAGGCGGATTGGTGGTTTTAAACTTAATATTTACTGTGCTTTAGGTTTTCTCACGATTTTTTTCTTTAACCGATGTGAGTGATATCCAATCATCATCTGCCTAGCCTTTTCCCAACTATGTCGGGGTCGGCTTCCAGTCTAACCGGATGCAGCTGAATACCAGCATTTTACATGGAGCGACTGCCTATCTGACTACCACAACCCAGTTAGTACTGGGTAATACGATACCCCTTGGTAATACTGGTTGTCGGACTTTCGGACCACTGACTAAACCTAAAAAGTAAAATTGAGCTCACGTTAGTTTTACAGTATGTTCCTTTTCTATCAAAAGTCGAGATTGTTTATTGTGAATATTGACTAAGAAATGAATTATGTTTAGAGTTTAAAAGCTGTCTTTAATCGCTAAGAAATCAATCATCGAATATAATTTAAAAATGAAGTGAAATACATGAATGTATCCATTTTCACTGCAGGACAGTTAGTTACCTAATACAAAAACATTACCCTCCTTCCCGGTCAGTCGGGTAAACAGATAATAATAATAGATGGTATAAAGAGCAACACTGTATTTAGAAGAAACATATTTCAAAATAGCGTAGCAAAAGAACTAACATGATATATCCCTGGGGTTCGTATCACCCCCTAGTTATCGAAGCCTTCTTTTTCTGCATAAAACTGTCTAGCTCAGAGTGGTGCGGCTCTAACTGGGGGTGAGATTAGACGGTTACATCATAGGGAGCGGGACTTTTGCTCTGCTTTGGATGTTCTATTTGGCAGCAATTGTGGATCTTTTTATTTTATTTTGATAAGGCAGCTCGTAGCTTAAGTATGTGTGAATACTAAAAAAACACTCTTTCAGTTGAAATTACACTGAAAGAAATAAATGTGTAGTCAAAGTCAAAATAATTTCTTTGCGGTAAATGTGGTTAAAATAAAATGTAGAGCAGTGACACATTTCGCCATAAAAATATTTAGCATGCGAATATTAATAAACACAAACATTAAATTAGGTAGGTAACTAAATAAAGTAGGATATTTCAACGCAAAAAAAAACACTCAATATTTAGCAAAAAGTCTTGATTTCTTGTTACATTTTTTCGTTTCCATAAATACCTTAAACTTACACAAGATTCAAAAGCGACTTTCTCCTAAACGATTGATACAAATATAATGATACGAACATAATAATTTCAAATCCATCGTGATATAGTTTCTTTCTCAATGTTGCAATAGCTAACTTGACGAGAAAACAGCTTTCAATTTTGCATAATTATGTGTAAGATTTAGTCGTTACTCTACATACATATCAGACCTTTATCCCTTGGGGTAAGCAGAAAAACTCATCATCTCATCTGCCTAGCCTTTACCCAACTATGTTGGGGTCGGCTTCCAGTATAACCAGGTGCAGGTAAATACCAGTATTTTACATAGAGCGACTGCGTATATGACCTCCACAATCCAGTGAGCACTGGATAATACGATACCCCTCGGGAAGACTGGTTGTCAGATTTTCGGGCCCATTGACTACCTGTAACGACTGTCAAAGATCTACAAATTGCAGCTAGGATCAACAGCTTAAGGATAGTCAGAAAAACTACAGAACACGAATTGCAACGATCTACTCCTTCATAGTTTGTTCCAATAGATTTATTCCACCAATAGCATAATTAATTGTCTGCTAAAGCCGGCAGTAATTGCAAATAATTCTCCTAATCCAACACTATAATTACCCCTTCTAAAAAATACCCCACACTGACCAAAACACATCAATAGCTACCCCTCGTCATCCACACATCGGAAACATTCGTAGACCGTCTACGCCTCGTAGGCGCCTACGTCGGTGCTACGACATAACCCCTTGCCGCGTAGCATAGTTTATTTTTGTTTCGGCCCTCTGCGTCTGTTAGGTTATACGTACTTGGGTTGTGCTGGGGGGTTGTGATCCGGGGTTTAATGTTGCTTAGAGCGTTTTAGAGGATTTTTTGTGTATGTGTGTGTGTGATTGCTAAAGGCATTTTAATCGGATTTTTGTTGATTATTTTTTACAACTTACGACTTAAAAAAAATGATATAAATTTTAAAAATACTTGATTTATGTTTAAGTCTCATGTTATAGCGGACGAGCGTATTGCCATCAACCGGGCACAATTAAAAGACCGAAAAGGTTATTACTCTCTTTTTAATTAGAATACGTGTCTTGAGAATTTGTTTTGTTGTCTCAGCAATCATCTAGCTACATAAACATCATTTCCTGGAGATTTTAAGGAAAAGAACTGAGAGCAGGGACTTCATTTGCATTTCAAGCTGAGCTGCAATTTTCCCTATTGACGGTTTATTTAGAAGTCTTTAGAGGTTCAATAAAACTGTCTCTGAGTGTAGTAGACACAAATAAACGTCTGACGAATCTTCTGGTAGTCAGCTCAGTTGTCATTTGTTGACTACATCATTTTTTGCCACGTCAATAAGTACTCCTACGTTTTTACGTAAATGCGAAAGACAAAGGGCCCATGTAATAGGACAGCAGCTGCCCTGACTAAGCAGTACAGGTCCTGGTAGCTCCGGCAGCTCGTTGGCAACGCCTGATCTAACTCCGGTGGTTGCGGATTGCTGTCGCGTTCGGATAGAAAATGTGATGGTGGGAGACGCGAGTGGACCTGTGCATGCGCACTCTCTTGTGCATATCGCAGCGCATTTTTTCCTTATGTTGAAGATGCTAACGTGAGCGGTGGTGATGAGCTAATGAATAAAGTGATAAGATTGTTACACAATGAATGATGAAGAGTTATAGAGAAGTATGGAAGAAGAGATGTTGCGCCGAACCCAAATGAATTGAGATAAGTAACAAGAGATTGGCAAGAGAGAATGAAGAAGAATGTTCCACATTTTTTTTTTTTTTTTATGATTCTTTTTGCTCAAACACGACAAAACTAAAACCTGGATAGATTCGAATGAATCTTTTCTACCATAAAGATATTGCCATAGATTGAAATGTAGGCTATTTTTAGCTAGGTATATGTAGTACTACCATGATGCTGTAATTTTCGCAAGCTGCAAGGTAAGTTGACTGGACCAGCTTGACTTCTACCGGATTTGTTTTTTTTAATATATTGGGCCTACTTTTGACCTCATTCTTGTCCTGAGGACACAGATGAAGTCGACGATGGAACGAGCTCACCCAAAATAAGCCTATTAAGTCGCGACTTAAATAGAAGGTACTAGCATAAGACAGAATTATATAGAAGTAGAAAAGGGTGGCCTGCAGTGGGACACACAGCGGTTAGATTAATTGAGCTCCCTTAAGAATCGATTACGAAACGATAGATGGACTGTTTGAAGGACGACATGGCAAGAAGGAGGTGTCTGATGAGAAGAAGAGTTACAGAGAAGTATGAAAGAAAAAGACATGCTGCGCCTGCGCCTAATAAATTGGAATAAAGGCAGAAAAATGATGATGAAGAAGCGATAAAAACCGCTGGCAATTTCTTATAAAAACTTGACATAGAAGAGACTTTAGATTATTCTATTCATTTACATTTATTATTCAACTTAGTTTATTTAGTCATTCAGTCTACTATAGGCCCTCACTAAACACAGTATTACTGATTCAATTATCCAACATTGTGATTGAAACCCGACGTGGAATCAAACCATTTATCTTTAATTAGTTAGTAATTAAATAACATTTGTGGGATTTGAGTGGTTTAATGTAAGTTAGGAGCGGCTTATGTCCGGCGGGTGCAAATAGGTGATGATACTGTTGACGGGGATCGGAATTTAGAGTTTTGGCATGCTGTGTGGTATTGGGGGGTTGGGTCTCTGAAGTTTTTTTTCTTTCTGGTGTCTTGAAATGGGTTATTATTGTGTTTACAATGGTTTTGATAGAGAAACCTTTGCTCGTACTTTCCTGGAAGTCAATTAGTTCACTAAACGTGTCCTCTAAGGAACGCTCGCGCGAAGCTATATTATTGCAATTTGTATGTGTATTTTTTTTGTTGTTTTGTGGGCAATAAAAGAATAAGAATAAGAAGCTGAATGTGGTGACAATCAATTATTATTTAACCATTATAACCCATAACCACTTGATAACCCATCAAATTATTATATGCTAGATCTATGTTTACTATAAAATGAATTCATGTTGCAAAAAAAAGGACAAAGTAACGCAGCAATTTTCCTTCTTAATAAACTATAGCCTTCTTAAGAAGACCATGCTCATTTTTAGACGACGTTGGCTTGCAAAATGTATATTTTCAGCTTACTATATTTTTACCAGCGATCGAGAATGCATATTTTATAATTAATACGTACACTCTCTAGTAAGATATGCTCTCTTTGAACAGCACTTAAAATAGCAACATACGAAAAAAAAGAGTTGAAAACATCAAAATAGTTCGAATAAAAAGTACGTCGCTCCTCATCGATTCGAAGATGACCCAAAAAATATTAGTTCATTGCATCGAATACCCACAAATATACCACGTAATGGTAAAACAAACATGCCGTGACTGTGCCCCATAGAATTGTCATCGCAAATCATCAGATACCGGGTAACCCGGAAAAAAGGCAAAAACAGTACACAGTCTACTAATAAAAACTTCTAATAAACATGCAACTAAGCACTGGCTTCCGGGCAAATAAAACATAAAAATATATCCTATTTTCATAGGGCGAGGGTGTGGGGTTGAGGGGGTGTTCCCACCCCCGGCTGCGCAAAAACCCAAAAACATCGAAATGAAAATGAGTATAACGGGGAGGGAGGCGCGCCTATGTGTTGGTAATTCATTTTTAACATTACACTTGTGTGTGTTTTAAAGTACAGTCGGGGTGAGGAATTGTTGGCTGTTTCAGTAATGAGCTGATGCTGTGAGGAGATGGAAAAATGTGGATTTGCTTGATAAGGCTTTGCTTTTGGGGATCGACTTGGATAGCACTGATTAGTTTGATGTTTAGTTTCGGATAAAATTTTATTTATTTACATCTTTACAAACCAATTACATTTTTAAATATACCTTAGAAAAAAAAAAACATTTAAAAATAATAAAAAAATTACATTTAAACATTTATTTATTTATTAAATCCAAGTAATAAATTGTACAAAGGCGGACTTAATACCTTGGGCATTTTCTGCCAGTCTACCTTAGGGTGATGCAGAGACAATACACAGTAGTATTTAATCTGTTTGAATCTGATTTTTTCGTCTCGTTCTTTGCGTACCCCTTTTTTATTTAGCTTTAGAGGTTAGTTTTGGTGAAGGCATTTCACGGAGTGGTTACGAAAATTTATGCCTGAAAAACCCTTGAACGTTTTACTTGCTCTTGCGCAATCCTGTTTTTAAAGATAGACAGCTACTACCCAAAACAAACGGGAGAAACAGACAAATCGTGACTACCCTCCAGTAATTGGAAATTAAATATTCATCCTAGAGCCTATGTAAATCTATCAGGAAGTAAAAAATAGTTTCTGGTAGCTCCCAAAGGAGGTCCTTTCTTGATGATGGGAACTACTTTTGAGATTTTTGTGAGGGTAGACAGAAAACTGAGGGACGCTTCTTGCTACGAAATACTTGTGATTTTTCTAAAGTTTGTGAAGTATAACATTGTTAAGTATTTATCTTCAGCTTTAAGAATTCCCTAGCAATTTTTTTTTATTAATAGGATACATACTTAAATTATTTAAAGTTCGAGATTTTTTTAATTAGTGACCATTTCTGATTTCTTTTCTATTCATTTTTGCAAAATGTAACTCCTGCTCTATTATTTACCTACTAAACGGAATAGAAAATGTGTCAACTATTTCTAACACATAGGTTTCACATGGGCGGTCGGTTTGCCACCTGTTAGATTAGACACGCCACGCGTGTGTTATGTATTCATATTTCAGTTATAACTAAAATAAACTAAATACATATGTTAGAATACAGTTATTAGGATTATATTTTGAGTTAAAGTTGGTAATTACTGAGGATATTGAGTGAATTAAGCTTCCAGCATTATTAGAGTTTAAATGGAGTGACGTAACTATAAAAAAAGGTTCTAAAACAAAGTCGATGATATAATTCTTAATTTTCTAATCAGCGCGCTGCGGCTGACTGTACACCCGCGAGTTCGCATTGTGCTCCCCTACACACATCTACACTAGCATCAACATAAAACGCAATTTTGTATTAGATTTAATTTGAGGGGCGCATGTGTGCGTGCGTGCGTGTATGTGTGTGTGCGGAAGTACTTGCTTCCTACGCACAAATTGATTACGATCGTCGTCGAAAAGAGGAATTTGCATATACGTGAAACCTCTTTTTTTCTCTTTCCGTTTGAAAAAAATCAATCCATCTCGCGCTACGTCGCATTAATTTGCCGCGTATTTACTTATTTCGTTCTTTCGGATGCTGTGTGAGTATGGACAGCTTTTTGAGGCTTTTTTTAGTAAGTAGGTGTAGTGTGGTGTACGCTTGAACTTGGCACGTCTTGGCGTGCGCGGGTAAGTGCATGCGAGATAGTTGTGGGGCATAGTGCGGTGCAGGGAGCGGCGCGGTGCAGTCGCCCTCCGCCCGCCGCGGCGCCGCGCCGAATGAGCGCCCGATTTAAAAACTATACGGACGAACCCGCGCAGCGAAGCCCCGTAATACCACCCCCCGCGTAATGATTTTTTGGCGATGAATTTATATTCGCGCGCGAGCGGTGCCACTTTTTCGACCCCCCCACGAACCCCCTACCCCCGCTCATTAACGCAACCCAGATATGCAATTCTGATCTTTGACGAGGAGGCTGTAGTGTCGGCGGGCGCCTCGGCGGGAGAGGTGCCCCGTTTTGTTTTTTCCCGCCCGGCTTCATTATTGATGGCATCGGGACGGTAATGCGGAAGCATGTGTGAACGTTTCATTACAAAAGGTGGACGCGGCTCGTGTTAATATTGCAGACCGGCCGGACCCGACCGGACGGGTGGACGCCTCGGGAAAAAAAACTTTTACTCACTAAAAAAAAGATAGAAATTAACAGCCGCAATTAATTTTTTTGGATTACGGGTTCGGTCATAAGACAAAAGAAAAATATTTTGGAAGTTTACGGGCGCGCGGCGCGGAACTATTGGGCGCGTGCCGGGAAAAGTTTTCACTGAAGTTGGAGCGAAGTTTCCTCACGTGCGTGTGTGGACACGGACCGGTCGCGCTCCGATTGGCCGGCGCTCGTCGCTCGCAAGCCGGCTCTCACACAACCGCCGAATTCTATCCCAATTTCACTATTCGAATAGTTTTTATTGGTGCATATTTTGTCAACACTCAGGTTAAGTTTGTTTATTTGTCCACCGTGTTCTGTTACCGGACTTTGCTTCTCATATAGTGACTTTGTTGAACTTTGTTGATTGTTTTTGTTGAGTTACATTTTTGTGCGTTCGACGGCGGCCGATAGAAAAGGTAAGTCACTGAACCGTTCGTCTGCTGCACTGTTTATCACTAAAAGTACAAAACTCCGTGTATTTTCTTCAATTTATGCGTTTAAAAATGCGGAAGTGGAATTAAAAATTCACAAAACTTCTCAACATTTTTTTCTTTTGACGGAAACGTTCAAATATTTATTAAGTTGGAAGATTTGCATATTAAAAAATAAGAATGGTCAATAGATACTCTGATTTTAATATGTTCACAATTAGCTTAACCCTCTGAATGCTGTGGTATTCTTATGTTAATGTTTGGTCCGTGGATGCAGGGGCTAGCTCCTTGCAAGCGCCGCTGGACCTCGCGTTAGACAAATCTTGCATAAATAATTAGGATCGGTAAAGAATTGCATCCTCCGTTGACCTTACAATTGTTATTTTATAACAAGTATTTAACTGGTCGATTCTAATATAGCGAAACGGATTTTTGTACTTTTTAACGTGTGAATTAATTTTGTGTTGCGTTGAAATAGTTTTTTTTTTTGTCTTTTTAGTTTTTTATTAGTTTGTATTTGTATTTTTTTTATTATTTTATAGTTTTTATAGCAAAAAAAAATGTTCACAGCCCATTACTTTAATTAGGTCATACATTATATGTTACATTACGTATTGTTAAATTAAAACCAACAAAATTAAATTTAACGCTATTTTTAAACTTTTAACACATTTAACGATTTTTAATAGCTTCAAAATCATTCAATAATAAAGTAAGTTAACTAAAAAAAAAATTTACCTATACAAATTACGTCTAGTCCTATTTATAACGGCTAGTTATAAATTGACCTAGAACTTCCCGTTCAAAACTAGAACTATCACAAATATTATCTTATCACTAGAAAAAATAATCTAAGTGTGTCGCCAAAACTATTATTGGTCTAGCACAATTTTTGCATATGGACGACATTTTTTTTATCAACAAATTAAATTATGAGTTATGTTTATTTTTATCTATGTAATGTGTCTAGGATCCTCGGGAGTGCTGCTTATCTCATTAGCGGAAGAAGAATGAAGATATTATGAAGGTTTTAAAGTACCTATAAGTAAGAGTGTACTTGTTAAAAGTTCTAGCAATGTTGGTGATCGCAGCTTCGAATTCTGCTTATGACCCGGAAAGGATGCTATTTCAATTTATTTTAGGTAGCGTTTCAAAAGAAATAGGAAAAAAAAACTAAAAATCTAACAAGGCAGTTCCTAATTACATATCCGATACTTAATTCACTGTTAATTAAATAGGAAGAGTCAATAACTAAATTAAAATAAAAAGACTCCAAAAACTACATTCCCTTAAGCTGTAGAATACCACACAATAACTAGAGTTTAGAAAAAACAACAAAAAAGTATCACTTAAGAGTAAATACGTAAAAGAGCAAAAAAAAACTGTGATCATCAAAATGACCCAGAACAGTCCATTCGATTTCTTACTAAAAACCATTCTCCAAAAATTATCTCCAACACGCATTTCGTAACTCAACCCTTTATAACTGCCGAAATAACGGCAAAACTAACAATTAAAAAAACTGCACACTACAAGCCGTTTGCCGACCATCCGTCTAAACAGACCCTTTTCTTATTCCCACATTTTGTTGCAAGTTGAGGTCTGATGGCACATCACTAGCTAGCTGCAATCTTGCAAAACACCCCTTTTTGATCCCGACACTATTGTCCATACTGAACGGACCATAGATTAGGTGGAGCAGGTTTTTAAAACGTCTTCGCTATTGTTGGATCGAGAAATAGTAATTAATTTGCAGTTTTGTTGCTGGGCCAGTTATTATAGCGAGTAGAAAGCAGATAGACGGAGGAAAATAATATTTATGTCGTCGTAGTTTTGAAACTACGAAATGCGACGAGAAAATGAGACCGTTTATTTAGATTTAAGTATTTTTAGGCACAGGTTATCGCCTGCTGATTTTCGTCGCTAAATGTCTAAGTAAGACTTTCCCGAAGTTTAAGATTGTGTCCATTTCAGGTCGCGAAAGGAGCAGTCTTATGAAAAAGGAACCATTCTGGATTGCCGACTTTTATCCTATAAAACGAATCGTCTCGGTTATTTTAGAAAATTACGCTCTGAGACTTATTTCTAATGCGTACGTATCTTACTTTAACAAAATTAAGAATAGCAAAAAAATCCCGTAATTAATCAACATTACTTTAGTTAAAAATTTAAGTCTACAATATCTAAACACACAAATGCAATTAATAAATATTGACTAAAAAAAAATGGCGCATCATCTCATTTCTTAGATAAGGCCGCGATACATTTATCTAAGTTACCTACGCTCAGTACTCGACCAATAATCTAGTCAGACGGTCCATCGATTCAGTCTACCTAGGCATTCGTACACAAAATGCCAGACTAGGAAAAGAGTAAAAAAAAGCGGTGACAGACTCATTCCGTCCGCCGTCTCGTTTCTAATCGCGCCCCCACACGCACGCGCGGCTTTTTAATTGCATGCCCCCACCCCCCACCCCCACCCCGGAAAAAAGGGCGAAGCGCACGATGGATTAGCATACAACCTCAGCGAGAGAACGCGGAGCGCACCCCTTCAGTTTTTGCGTGTCGGATCCCGCCATATTTTTCGCGGTTGTATTTTTTTCGGGGGGGCGCGGGGAGCATGGAAGTTGCGTGCGCGCCGCGCCAGTCGGCTGGCTGCCGGCGACCAAGCGATGTGCATAACCCCGTCCGCGGCCAGAACAACATACTGCACTCTCGGGACATCGTTCAACCAAACTAAACACTACATTTTTTTTATTTACACGATATAAACTGTGACCAAAGTGTTGTGCTGTGAGGATTTATTACAATAATTAAATATTAAAACGGGTAAGTTTTTCTAGATTGCCTAGTTATTATCAATGTGACGTTAGGACTAGCAAAATTTGGCGATAGCTGGGAGCAAGGTCGTGGCATAGAGATAAATTTATTTGCACAAAAAAATGTGTTAGACTTATACGGATAACCTCATTTCGGAACAACGCGCGCTCTTGTTAAATATGTTTCATTTCGCATATTTTTAATTTATCATTTTACTTAGTAATAACTCTTTTATCTTATGAATTGCGCCGTCAATTACTGAGAAGTTAGTAAGTAATTCTTTCGGCAAGTTTTGAAAACTACTTAAGAAATGAAATACTTTCGTGTAGTGGGTATGAATTTTACGAAAAAGAAGAGTTTTTAAGTTAGTATTTTAATGAAGCCGAAAGCAATTTTGTCTATTTTTAAAATAAATATGATTGATTAAAATATGATAATTTGAGAGTGACGTCGAGCTAAGTAATCGCTTAATTAGATTAGACTCGATACTGTTTTATAATGTTGATGATAGACGAATTATAGTCGCACCCATTTATATTATTAAAACATTAACATTCCTTTTGTAAATTAAATCTAACTGACATAGGCAAAATTGGGAAGAAATACACTTTTGAACATCCCTACTCGTTACTTTTAAGACTCTTGTATTTTTCTCATGTACTTAAAATATCATCACTTTATTGAACAAGTTAAGACATTTTAAGTTAGTATGACTCGCATTATAAAAATCATTTTTTTAATTCATTAACCTTAAAGTTAAAACAACCAAAAAACTGAAACGAAGCTTAAATAAAAGCTTTCAACGCCACGATTTTCTCACCTAATTTTAAGTTACTCTAAAGACAAGTTAAACTAAATTCTAACCCTAAACTAACATCATACTTTATTTAATCAGTAACAAGAATAAAAGAACCTTTTTTCCTTTATCAATAACAAACTACAACAGTAACTGCAATATGTATTTACCTATTCACAGTTCATTCAACTTAAGTGCATATAAAAATAGTTCTAATACACAGTAACCGATAATACGTTAGTCATTTGCCAATTATTTACAATATTATATTTTATGACTTTAAATATTGTAGGTCTTAGACTTAACTAGAGAAATGTGGATGTAGGGAATAGCTCTGCCTACCCTTTGTAAAGTATAGACTTGAATATTTAATGGTATAGTTTAAGTTGTAACTTAACTATAAATAACATGTTTATATTCGTTTCTTTGCCACTGAAATCAGCGTCTAATTATTCTATTAGCTAAGTTTGAATTAGACAATATTGCCTCACCAAGGCACATCTGTTAAACGATTAGATACTTAGAAGAAGTAAAGTTTCAGCTCATTTTGATTAACCATTAAGGTTTATAAAGACATTATTCTGCATTCAACCCCTACAAGAGGCCAATAGATTGTTTATTTCTATACATTTCCCTCTTAAATAGGTCTTATTTAAGTGAAACTTTGAAACAAATAATATCTGGTTCGTACCGTCAAACGCGACGGACAGACGAAGCCACGTGACGACAGCTGTCAACGCTTTCGCGGTAACGACTGGGCTATGAGTTGAGCTTTCTTGCATGAACCTAGTCTAGGAATTCCATTTTGAATTTGTAAACTATCTTCCGCATGGTCATTATTGTGGCGGCGTGCTTTAAAAGACTGAAGTAAAAGAAGAAACACTTACAACACATTTATTAGATTAGAGCACTCAGCTGAGAATCTTAGGGGTTAGGTTTTAAAGTCTCTAAGTTCTTTGGTATGGAAGTTAGGAACTGCCCTGAGCTATAACCGTTAGTGGACACTGTACGGAAGGTGGTAGTTGCGGGCAATGGTTGGTAGCAGCCACGTGTCCCTAGGGCTGCTAGTCGGAGTCTGGTTGTTCCTCTCAACGCTCGCCGAGGCTCCGTCAAAGCAAGCAGGCCGGTGTGATGGACAGGCCGGCCCAGAAGCTGGTGGAGTGAGGATGCAGTTAGCGCACCCACATTAGTCCTGATTGTAGAGGCGTCGGATGGTAACTTTGAACCGTTGATATTATCCTTACTTGACCAAATTGATCCAATAAAACAACATTTTAGGCTTAAAATCCCACATACATGGATTTCTAGATAATTCAATCTTAAATTGCATGAATTATTGCATATTTTTGTTGCTTTCCCATTTTTCATTATAGCTTAAATACCATCAAAATTAACCGGTAAACGCTGCCGACTAAAAATAGGTCTTCCAACGAACGCGCCTACAATGTGCCCACCACGTCTATATCTCCACATTTTGCTACAAAATATTGACATATTAAGTGACCTATTTGTGAAATCGATCGAATATATAATTTTGCACGTGTCTCCGGACTAGATAGATAAAAAATCAGAATGATTCGCAAATAAGAGAAGATTAGCGATGAACTTCAAGACGTTATGATAATGATTTTAAATAGACAAACATAAATAAATAACTACTCTTCTTTTGCTGCTGTAGTCGGTTAACCATGCAATTATTGATTTAAAAATATATTGACGTCAATGGATGCTACAGTAATATTTGTCTAAACAACGTCAAAGGAAGAATTAAAAATAATCTAACTATCCTATTATAAATGCTTAAGTTAGTTTGTTTGTCGGTTCTTATTTTACGTAGCAACGAATTGACTTACGATTTCGCATAGACAAATTATAAGTAGTATAAGAGCCAGGGATTGAAATAGGCTACTGTTTAAGAGCTAGTATTAAATTAATATTTTGTTTATTTGAATTGCAATTTCAAAAATATTATCCGATACCTAAAAATATGCGAGATTATATGTTTAGGGTAATTATTTAATATTTTCGATATTCTTCCTAGCATTCGTTATAGTTATTATTTGTTTGTCCAAAATAACATATCAGTTTGAAATAGAATTATCGTAAATAATTTAATCAACTATTATTTCCGTATTTCCAACTGCCTATGTATTACATTACATATAGGTTCTTCCAAAATGAGGTATTTCAGTATTTGTAAATAAATATTTAACTAATTCAATAAAACTAATTAGGGACTTACACAGATCATAAAATAAAGTTTCAACCATCTTCGTTGGGCGAAAACCTTATTTTACAAAACAATACAAGGATACCAAAAGAAGAGAAACTTTTACTTTGATAAATAGTTTCAAAAACTATTTAAGGGAGAATCAACCATTAGTACATAATAAAACGTCTCGTTTTTCAATTACATTGGGACAATATTAAAAGTTTTCTTTAAAAGTAGGAAAAGTAAATGAAATCTGATAGTGATGTTTAAATAAATTTTCCCAACTCAACTCACGTTTCAATCTTTGTATTAAGACATTAAAAGCCTTAAAAATAATATCTTTGGAAGACATTAGAAATCTTACTTGAAGTTAGAAACAAAATATTGTGTTAACTACCACGCAAATAAAGTTATACGGATTAAAATCCTTTAAGTGAAAAATTATGCTTACTATTTCAAGTTCCCTTGCGAAAGAAGATCACTACAATATTTTTAATGATTTCATTCATACTATGAAAAATATGGTTTCAGTAAAATTTAAAGTGAGTGAGCTTGGTGCTAAGACATCAAAATAGAATATCTAACTGTTAATATCAAGTCTAAAACTTTATACTATGAGTATTCTAACATTTTACAAAAATAAAAACTTTGTTCGAAGTCTTCTATGTTATTATGATTTTTAGCCAAACTGAAACATAACTTGAGACTTCCTTAAAAGATATTTAAATTCAAGACTATTTTGGTACAATTCAACCCTGAAAAAGTTTCTCAATTAAAAAGACAAAAAGAAACTAAACTAAAAAGACAAAAAGTAAAAAATAATTTCTTTCAAGTTTAACCCTACAAATTCTGACCCCGTACGCAGGACACAGATTTAAGTGCGAATGTCTGAATCGGTAAACAATTGTAGCCTTGTCCTTCACGAGGTCAATAACGCCTAGCTAGATAATAGCGAAGTGATACTAGTAAGGGTTAGTCACAGAGTAAATAAGGATAGTTTTAGCACGTATTGCGCAGTTTTTAATTAGTGGTTTGTATAGTATAATTGTTATTTCGATTTTGTTTGTGACAAATATTGGAATGTACATAAATCAAATATTGTCTGCTAGCGTAACTTTTACTATTTTTCGCTGAATTTGTGTTCTATTTAGCTAGGTATTTTATAAGTATATTACACCTTGTAAAAATGACAAAAAATCTACTAATAAACACACTTTAACAAATGTGTGAACGCAAATGTTAGGAAAAGTAGACCAACTTAATATTTGCTTTAACTTCCATAAAAACACGCCTAAAATTCTTGAAGGGTTAAGCAGAGGTGTGACTAGGGTACACCCTCATTTACTAACTCGTGTTTAGTAAAACCATGTAATATTGCCGGAAACCGGACACAAATCCAAACTTCGGGCTAAAACTGAGAAATTCCTGATGAATAACCTCAATGCACACTTTGTGCTGCTTAAAGTTATGTTCTACAGAAGCCGTCGGGCTGATAAAGGCATTATAAAAATCAAGTACTTACTTATTGACAGTAACTTGTGTTATTCTGAGAGGTGTCACCAAATCATCTCCGATCGACAATCGCAATAATAAGTGGGTGTCGTCCTTTATTTAACATGGCGTACACCACTAGCAGTTGCATTGCATAATTCGACGTTTGCCCCTTGGTCACGGAACACGCATTTGTGGCTGTGACTGCGGATAAAACAAGTGAAAGAAGGTCGTCAGAGCATGGCACTAGTCACCGCGAGGTGACTGGCGGTGCGGCGGCACTCACTCCAAGAAGACGAGTGACGCGCGCGCGTTTTTTTGACGCTTGTCGCTTTATCTGAGGCCGTGGTCGCGGACTTTGACAGTTTTAGGAAGTAAATCGTCAAGTTGAATTTCTGTTTGCATGATACAAGTCCGTTTTGGTCGTTAGTGTTTTAAACTAAACTTGTTCGTCGAAATTAATTAAACGCTGTTGTAACGTTTTCTAAACAGAAATAATTATGAATGCGACTTTATTCTGTGAAAGATTGTTTTGTAGCATTTTTGTAAGTTTTGGGAGTTTAGTATTGTCTAGTTTACTGTGAGAAGAAATGCCTGTATAAACTTAGACAAAGCAGCGTTTTTTAAGTCTGTTTTATTTCTGAAGTTTAAAGTTGACTCAGTTAGGTACAGGTTAAAATTAGATTTATAGTCTTACCTTATTGCATTTGCAATGTAATATTCTACAGGTAATAGGTATGTTTTTAGAGTTACATATAGGTATGCTATTATTAAGGATATTGATCACATAAAATACTGAAGTAATTCAAAGTAAATAACACAACTCATGTATCCCGCCTAGTTTGGCAAACAGGATAGGTCTAGGTAAATACTAAAAATATAAATAATCAAATGTACGTATATTTCAAATAGCAAGTTAGCAAAACTTATTAGTCATTTCAATAGACTCTGAAGTTATTTAAATGTATTTGCTAAACTATGAAGGTGACGTTATAATGTTGCCATAAATACTTTATAGGTGTAAGTACATACATGTATACTTGAACATTTAGTGCACTGAAAATATTGACATGAAATACCTAAATGCAGATTTGAAATAGAGAGAAACTAGCGGTAAGGGACCAAATAATTAAGAGACAAGCACAAATTATACGAACCTACTTTTTGTCTGAACATCAGGGCATTAAGAGATTTTTCATAAACTCCTAATTCATTGCCATACCTATTGCAAAACACTTACCCGTGTTCTTCCATTCTTCTCTATCTACAATTTTCTCTCGCTACCTATTTTTGTTTCAGCCTGTCTGTCTCACTGCTAGGCAAAGGCCTCCCCCAGGGCTTTCCAATCCTGTTTACAATTGGCCCTCTCCGACCAATCCGTAAAGAATGAGTCCAGATCGTCACACCAGCGTTTCTTGGGTCGGCCTCGGTTACGACGGCTGTCTTCAGGCACCCACTGCGTGACTATCTTCTCTCATCTGTCCGGCTTCATCCTAGAAACGTGACCAGCCCAATCTCACTTCAGCCTCGCAGACTTATCGCCAGCTATCTATTAGAAAAAAGATTCTCTCTTCAGAAAATAAAGTTATGATTTAAAAGTAATGTTAGCTAATAAAAATGTGGTATTCTATGATTTTCGTCTCAGCGTGATAATATTTACATTGAACCGTCGTTAGTTTAACCAACGATTGTCAGTAACCCGAGCTTAGTTTATTATAGCCGACATCTACTCAACTACTATTGGTTTTATATATAATTCCTACTAATTTTCTACGCAATTTAAACGTGAAAATGTAGCTACAGTGAAAAAACAAGTTTCTTCTGACGCAATGACCAGAAGGATCAAGGCCCTTTTCATAAATAAAATGACGTCGTCAGGGTGAACGAAAACGTTTATTAAATGTCATCTGAAAAACAAAATGGCGTATTGGCAGTATAAGTTCCAATTTCGGCCACGCGCTAGAGGATAGTACAAGTCCAAGTAGGTACAGCTATAAGTCTTTTTTTTTCTTTGTTGTAATTGAAGAAAATTAAAATGAATTGAATTATTAGTAGAATTCCTTGGAGATTACTTCCACGTGGATCTGCGTTGAAATAACTTATTTTAAGCATAAATTACTCAGTCTTTCAGTGTTTCAGTCACATAATACAAAATAATACATACATAAGTACGAAATCAAACGTAAAATAACCTAACTTACGTTTTAGGCATAAAAACCTACATTTCATATAACGATACATTAAAATACGAATCACAATACTTACAAATCTAATTTAAGTCAACATCAAAACCTAAAAATTCTATTCTCACACAATTTTCATTGAAAATATACTCTTTATAACTTGACTAAGCAAAAGTTAACTTCCATTAACACTTAAAACAAAAAAAAAACAAGAAAATCCTTGTTTTCTAACCCCCCACCGCCGTCAGACGCCCCACCACGCCAGTTAGTACGTCTAGATTGAAGCCACAGGTAGCTGCGATATAAATCGGGCCTAACTACGTACCGACAGGTTACCCGCCGTTCAAGGGTTAATATTTGCGTCACCCGTCACCGGCGCTGGAGGGTTAGCCGCGTCACCTACCCGCTTCAGTGGCTATGAATTGTTAGTTACCTTTTTGGCTAAAAATGTTGTTTTTGATTTATTTTGGTTTTAATATTATATTAGTTGCTATACGTGGGTAACTTAGGAAGGTATTAAGAGGTTATGTTAATGAACCGAGGATGATATCAAAAGGATATTGTAGGATGTGGCGATTAGTAGTTTTTTGCTACACCGTGGTGGGAAATCAGTTTAAGTTTTTTTTACGTTTTTTGTGTGAATATAAAGATCTCTCTGACTGCTAAAAAACTAAAATACTTTTGACCAGTTTAGCTGCAAAACCTTGTTATAAACGAAACATTTGTTAAGACCGTTTTTATTAAAAAATATTCGGGGACATTTACCAAAACGTGAATTACCTACACAAAATCTAAGTAACTTTTATCAGAACCCACCCATCAAAAACCAAGCCGTGACTACCGTCGCTTAACCAAGCGTCCAACACAATCTAATGTGTACATTACATAAAGGAAACACTCGCTGGTACATTTTTTTATCTTTTGGTGAGCATTGAACCTAGATAAAGCCAGGTCTGCCTAGATATGCTATGCTAACACAAGTATTTTTATAATGTCGCCTAAATAGATTTGTTATGTGTAGGTAGAATTGTAGATCGATTTTAGACAAACGAAATTTACGAAGGAAATGTTAAAAGTAACATAAAATAAAATAAAGTAACATAACATAACACGTCTGTGTGTTAGGTTAGATTAACATGTTAAAAGTACTGATATGGTTAAAGGTGTTTTATTTAACCAAACCAATAACTGGTTAGAAAAAAAATTGTAGGCAATGCAAAATTATGTACCTATCGAAAAAAGGTTTATTTTACAATAAAACTAATGTCTTATTTAACGTTTCCTATTACTATTACATGTTCTAGGAAAAGCAATACACATCCCTCTTCAACCGACCTAAAAAAAGAGAGGTACTCGTTCTTCTTTTCACGTCAAGATAAGCAAAGAAAAACAACGTATATTTTTCTTTGAACACCATATCGTTGTAGTACAACCAAATATCAGCTACTCTTTGATAGTTGCATTACGATCAGATTTTTATCTTTTATAATAATAATATTTATCATTTATTTAGGTATAATTTATCACCGGATATAACTGAATTGATATTGCGTTTTTTCAATTGTTTTCCTGGGAAAACGCACATTCTTGAACTTCAATAAAAACCTTAAAATCATTAATTTACAAACATACAACACAGTTGAAACCGCTGGATCTACCATCATTAAATTATGTACAAGACTTGCCTTACATACTGGACCACCAGGAAAGGATTTCTGATAATTCACACCGCCAAAGGGGTTGGAATAGCGGATGAAACTTGTATGAAGTTCTTCATTTTTACCCGATAGAATTTCTCATCAGCCAACACGACTTGTGACAAAATAAAGCACCAAAATCTACCTTACATAACTAGAATGACCTAATATTTATTTTAATTTTATTTATTAGGTCTACCAACAATTGTTTACACTAATCTACAAACAAAAATAAAACATGCTTTAAACTCTACACAGTCCAACGATTACTTGAAGGTAAACGCCATGAACGAAAAAAAAACAATAATAAGTAATTATGTTAGTTGTAAGCTACTTAATGTAATATGCAATCGAATGACCTGAAATGAAGTATTTCAAGCTGTCTCAAACAGACAATTTAGTACTAAGCCAAAGGATATGATCTCGACTGAGCACAAAAACTTGGAACAGTTAAACTAGCATACCGAAGTAGCTTATGTGCTAGATTAATATTCTAATTCTAAAATTCATATTTTTCTAACCGGCGATATGCAGGTGAATATTTGGTGCACCTCTGCCTAACCCTTCACGGATTTCAGGCGTGACTGCCTCGTTGGTCTAGTGGTCGCAAGCGCACTGCTGAGCATGCGGTCCTGGGTTCCATTCCCGGATCGGGCAAAGTGTATTGGGATATTTTCCATCAGGAATCTCTCAGTAGCAGCCACGGAGTGTGGATTCCTGCCCGGTTGATGGCAATAGGCTCGCCCTCTATTACATGGGACTTAAACATAACTGGCGAAATGTGGGTACACTAATGGGTACACCTCTGCCGAACCCTTCGGGGATTACAGGCGTGATGTTATGGTTTCTTGTTGTGTTAAGTAAAACTACTCGTACACTTTTACAATTAAACAATGCTGTAGGTAATAACTCAGTATCGAGTTTTGTGAAATAATACATATTAGACCACCCCGCGACGTCTCCTGTTACGGTAATTCTTAGATACCGTATGATTATCTATAAAACGGACAGACAGACCGGAATTGTGTGTGTAAACAATTTATTTAGAACTAATTGTTAATAAAACACCTTTGTCTGTGATAATAACGCGTTTTTATATCTGTTTATGACACAGGGAGTCATCTTACTGGACTCTCTCATCATCAATTAAGTTAGTACTTAATATCATTCGAAATACCTAATGATTCAACTCCAGCAGTAGTAAGTTCAAAATTGATAAATTCTAAACCATACTCTTTATGTTGAGATTTCAACAAAAAAAAAACATTTTTAAAACAAAAAAATATATATTTATTTTATAAAATAATTTGTCAAAAAAATGTGTATTAAACATTTACTAAATTCCTAGTTATTGGTGTAGTAGAGTGGTAAAATATCGCAATAGGTAACATTAATCGAGAATGACCTGATCGGAAAACTTATTGAACGTTTAACTGACGCGGGGTTTGAACCCAGGACGTCACGCTCAACACTCGCACTTGCAACCACTCGGCCAACGAGCCAACCCAATTAGTTTTCAATCCGGAAACTACTAAAAATACCGGTAACTATTATTTTAAACTAACACAAACTTACTTCCCTAAAATATTTAATAATGCACAAATTATTGATTAATTCTCTTATCATTTATGCATAATAGCCTAATCAGCCATTACAATATTGTGTGCACTTGCTGTTTTTACCTAGTACTGCGTGGCCACGGATAAAAAAAACTGTTTTCAATATTGGAAAAGTTTGGATACTAAACAAAAAAACAGACAGTCATTCAGTATGGGGTATAACACACCAAAAGAATTCTTAAAGACTTCTAGTCTATCTCGAGCATCGTGGCTAAATAATAACAGCCGCTCCGGTCGATCTTCAGGCTTAGCCACGCTTGTTTAAGTTGGTCCGAGGATGGTTGACCACCCATTACAAAGCGAGTTTCCTCCTTGCCTCGAAAAGCACGTTAAGCCGTTGTTCCCGGTTGTAATTTGAAGATCTTTGGCAGTCGTTACAGGTAGTCAGTGGCCCAAAAGTCTGACAACCAGTCTTGTCAAACGGTATCGTATTACCCAGTACTAACTGGATTGTGGAGATCAAATAGGCAGTCGCTCCATGTACAATACTAGTGCTCAGCCGAATCTGGTAAGACTGAAAGCCGACCCCACCAAAGCTAGGCAGATGATGAGTCTATGTCGAGCATGCCAGACCCATTTAGTACCCTAAAATGATGTAAAAGGAACTACGTTCTTTTTAAGTTGCTCAAGAAATCGTAGACTTTAAAAGCATGAACGCTATACGATTTAGCCAAAATAGTTTGATAGGCATCTAATACTGAAACAGGATTATTTAATTTGGTCATGATTTCAAATCGCAGAGGCAGACATCGTATATTATAGGAGCTAGTCACACATAAAGGAAACATGAATGTTTTCCTAAAGTAAAGATCTAGAGTATTCTAGACATTTTACACGTAATAGTGCAGGGTTGCAATAGCTAAAAGTTATACATATAGGACAAGATGACTTGAGCTTTCGCTTGCTAGCAATAATCGGCTTATCACGATCTGTGTTCTTGTTGTCCCTATAACATCCTCACTCCTGGGAACCACCCCACAGGCCTCGTCTCTACGAGAGAGAGTGGGTCGTAAGCCTCTTCGCAGGCCCTATGTTAGTGATTGGGTGTCAGATGCCTTCAAGTTATCGCCATCAGTCTACAAACTTCATGCATTCAGTTTCCCCATTCCTCATTATTTTATCCCTGACCTGACCATAGTTTAATCAATTGGTGATAGGAGTAAAGGGAAATTAGAAAACAAAAAAACCCAATGCATGTGGTTAAAAATAACATAGGTATTACCTTGCACGAGTCCTTATACGTGTATGCACATTGCAACCGATAGCCCTCTTTAGATTTATGCAAATTTTCCCTTTAATTCATAGGACTTAATATTGCATAGTAATTATGAGTTCTAATAAAGTTATTAGTTGTATATTCAGTTTTTTGCGACGTATCCTGTAGACTGTAGGTATTGTGACGAAGCGCGTCTAGTCGCGCGATTAGTCAGTACTGACGAGTGCTGGAGTGTCTACTCCGTTATCTAAAATATTATGTATATATTTTGTGCGCGACTGTTCTCGTTGACAACATTATATTACCGGCTGCGGGCCTGTGTCGCGCAGGGCCTGCGAGCGGGTCCTGTACGGCGCCGCGTACCCACACTGCTTGACAAGCGCCCAAAACCCAGGCGATGAATCAGCTAAACGCTCTAATTGCTCAGGAATCACATCTTGATATGTTTTTGAGTAGCAGTAGAACTGCCTATATGTGTATAGAAAAGCATGTTTTTATGTATGTTTTCAAAATTCGAATACAATTCTGGTTTTCGATTGGTTTATCAAAATAATAATATCAATTTCAAACAGCTTTGATTGGCTGCTAAAAAACAAGAATAAGTTTTATAACAAAATCCCACATTCATGTAAAACTTTTAACTGCAACTGTACTTTACAACAACACTAATCAAGGAAAACGTAATATATTAGTTATTCCCTATTTCGGAACTACTGGACCTAATATTAAGAGCTTCGTTGCGAAAATAATAGTTAATTAACTGTTGTGGTGATATTGTTTGTGTTTAAAATGTAACTATTGACTACATGTACAACTAATAATAATAATAATTTATTTAGACACATTTTGATGACTTATTAAGCACAACAAATAAAAGATAGGAAAAGATATAGTGCAATCAAGTAGCGCTAGACCCCACACTAGGATACCGGATCTAGTTATTTCTGCATTAATGACACATTATAAGTGCACTAGTGGGTAGTTCAGTAATCATTTGGTTACTTAGTCTAAACAATATTTAAACTTACTAAAGGAAACATGCAAAATTACAATTATAAGCTTTGTTTAGAGTGTATTTGTATGTTCATATGTTTGTGTTAAGGGGATGTGTTACGCCTGGGTGAGTATCTGCGAGGGATTTACAGTATGGCAGTCAGGAGGGCTTCAGTCCGTGCATAGTCCTGAACTGATAACCACTTAATAACTATGTTTATAACAGTTAATTGTTTATCTTAGTCCAGTAACCGGGTTTATAAATATATAAGGTCCCATTAAAGTAGATGGACAAACTTTTAGAAATAATTCAGACCACCAAAATAAGGACAATGGTAAAAGAAAAATGCATTAGATACTTACAAGAAAAAAATCATCTAACGAAAAAACACTAAAAATGTTAGTCAACTGAAAGTTACGATGGTTAAATACGGAATGATATTAACAGAACTACTTACCTACTTACGAGAACGCGCGCGGTGAGGAGCGAGTGCAAGTACCTACCCATAATGGATGTGTTTATTCTAGAGTGCTGGCAATTTATTATTTTAAGTCAAAATAAAATCACTTTAATCAGTGTTTTTTTTGCTTGGAAATCTTTGGTTAGACGTACTGAACCCTGTGTTAAAATTCGTCCATCTATTTTAATGGGACCTTATATAAGTACTATACTGATGTAAGGACAGAGCAGAAAGTATTCATTAAGATAACATCACATCATGCCGTTGATTTCCCAAAGGGTTGGACAGAGGTATCCCATAGTGCACCCACTTTTCGCCAGTTATGTTTAAGTCCCACGTAAAAAGGACGAGCAAAAACAAATAGCCAACTTCAAAGACATTGAATTCTAACCACTCTGTGACTACCATCTAAGCAAGAAGCGTTAATACCAAAACAATCGAAAAGAAACGTGTCAATCTAAGCGATGTTCTCAGTAACCGTATTAGTTAATTTTAACAAGAATATTGCGCAAACCCCGGTTAAGGAATTTAACTGCATACTGTTTTAAGAATTGAACTATAATGTCAGCACGTTGATCGATTCAAGGCGAATCTTCTCATTGTTCACGCTATGGATCTTTTGGTATCAGCAGTAAGTGCTTCTCACCCTTCGACTGTATGGGTCATGAACTCATTGTCATCTGCCTAGCCTCTCCCGACTATACTGATGGTTTCCAGTCTAAACGGATGCATCTGAATAGCAGTATTTTACAAGGAGCGACTGCTTATCTGAACCACTACTCAGTTACTGGGTAACAAACGATACCCTTTACTGGTTGTTACTATAATCATTATAGGCCTCTACGAATTCCCTAGCTTCCGACGTCTTGGTTATTAGTTGTCATTTTATAATGTTGTTGAGGTTTCCGTTGTAGCTGAAGGTTTACTTCAATATTTTTTTAACCCAAATAAAATCTAGATTATTCAGTCGACTACCTATGGTAATAGCGCCGGAATCTCGTCGCAGTAATACCCGCATTCGAGGCGTAAATTCTAGTTGTTGGATTTTCAAATTTCCGCGCTAAGCAGAGGTTTTAAAATCGAACAACGGGCTTTTATTTAGGTAAGAATTTAGGTGTTACCAAGCATTCGTGAAAACGGAGATTAGTGTGGTTTCCTAACTTTGACCTGACCCACTTTATTTCGTTGCATTAAGGGTGGTTTTCGTAGTCCAAGTACATTACAACCGTTGTAGACCGTAACTATTGCTATCAATATTAGTTTAACAAATTCTAAGCCTATTCAATTTTATCAGCTGTCAACAATATCAGTAAGCTCCTACGATTGGTAGTTGTTATTTTGGTCGGCCAATCGCAACAGTTAATACCATGGTATGAGACAGCAGATTTACTGATAAGACTTATCGATCCAGGAGGGGGATCTCCTTAATTTGAAGTACAGTGCTCCTTGATATTTTTTAAGAAGCTTTTGATTGACAAACGTGTGATGGACTGATAAGTCTACAAAACCGAAATTTTATGTCGTATGCCAAATTGATCGACTGAAGCGACTCCCAAAATCAGGGTGTGGAGGACTTCGCCAGAGAGTGTAAACAGCTGTTCCACAAATGATGGGACACATAATATCGTATCCTGCGTTGTCCTGTTGTCTGCACATTTCAGGAACTGGTGGACAGTCCCGAAGATGCCCAACTCGTCGCCAAATTCTGGGGTGTCTCAATTTAATCAGGCATTTTTGAATGGTTGAAATATCGGTCAGTCAAAAACAAAACGAACAAGCTACTGTCCCTTCACGCTCGTGAGTTTGTTGAAGACGCAAAATCAAAGATAACTTTTAGTAAAGAAGGATGGATAATAATTCTTTAACGAACTAACCTTTCAACTCATTTGCCCCGGAGGAAGTGCTAAGATCTCACCTATCAATTTGTTGAAAAATAAATTGTTTAAACAAATGCGTGTGCGCATCCTGATGAGCAAATAAACAACACATATCTAGGCGTCAGTTACAAGTAAACATGATTTGTAATTAATTATCGTTACGTTGTGGTAGTTATTGGGGTGAGCAGACTTGATGATAGAGGGCTTTAGAATTAATATGCTAGTACTGTTAGAAATTTATATTACAATGCTTTTCTGTGAGTAATAAGCAGTATTTTTGTGGCTGAAATTAAACCTAATAAGAATAAATTCTTATTAGGTTTAATTTCAGTTACATTTTAGTAGTTACATTGTTGTGTTACTCCATTTTGAAGGAAATAGAACTTTAACCCGGCATATTTTTGGATCGGTTTTGTCTGGTGCTCATCTTCACACTTCAAAACTTTATCCCATGTTACCTAGGGTCGACTAAACACGTATTTTCTTATATTTTCCCCTGTCAGCCGTCACTCTACCATATTATATTCATTTTCATTTCATATCTCTACAGATAATTAAAAGATACGCTCCTGACCCGCAGGCTTCTAAATCTGCCATGGTGGGTGATAGCAGTAGTAACTTAGAAAAATGCAGCAAAGCTAAATAAACTGCTATAATCTAATCTACCAGCTAAGTGTGGTAACTATGATGGTGCTAACAGAGATATCAAAAATATCCCCAACTTTTGATTAAACCAGCGATTGATAAAAATCGCAACTAACATGAAATCCAAGGCCCAAAATCTAGTAATTTCACTGATAACATTTGAAAAATAAAAAAGAACCTAGTACATATGCTGTATGACACGTAATCTAGAATTATTCGGCACACGTTATCATCCGATATATCAAATTCGCAATCTCTTGCAACGATAACTAGCCCAGCCCTAGGTTAGGGATGTGACGCGATTTTTATCGATAGAAAGAAACCTTGAACTGTGACGTTATTTTGATTTATTATAAAATTTATCTTCACATTTTTTAATTGAAAATATTAGTGATGATAATCCCTTGAAAGAAGCCAAAGAATTATAATCACTTACTAAAAAATTAAAAGTTACTAAGAATACAACTTGTGATTTCTTAGAATGTTATTAATTTTTGTTTAATGATAAAGGTAATATTTTGAGCTTTTAGTTTGAAGTTCGCTTTCTTTGTTTTTCTGACATTCAAAAGTAATGGTCTAATTGAAATAAATGCTTTTAGTTTGAGTTTGACTTCAATATGCAAGAACCTATCTAACGTAAAACGAGAAAAGACCGTGTCTTCTGAAAGCTAAAATTTATCTAAAAAGTTATTTAAAGAAGAAGTCTATAACAAAAATCTAGAAAAAATACTTGAGAACAGTTACCGATCGATCAAATTAAAACATCGATACCAGAAACCATCGACAACAAGCACATCACTAACACTCAATGCAGTCCTTATCTAAAACCTAACGTTTTAATACTCGGCATTAATATTTGTATATTACCATAGACAATTTTTCGTGACGATATTTATGGCCAGGTGGCGTTATAAAAGCATAAAATATGTTAAAGCATAAATTGCCACTGTTGAGAGTCCCAAAGATAAATCATTTTACTTATTTAAGGGTATTTTGACATTTTTAGGCATGACCTTAGATAGAACTTACACCTATATTTTTCCAGGGTTCACCTTAATCAATTATAAACTTACGGGATTTTTTTATTTTTTTATTTTGATAATGTGAATAAAAAAATTAACTTTAAAAAAGTATACCCATGTTTTGCCAGTATTATTAAAGTCCTATATCTTAGTAATCGAACCCCAGACCTCATGCGCAGGACTTGCGCTTGCGACGACTGTACCAACAAAACAGTCTAAAACAAATTGAAAAAAGTAGTATAGTTAATGTAGGAACATGGTGAACCCATGAAAAGGGATTAGAATGTTCCATCTCTATCATTAGAACAAAACTAAAGTCATCATCATCATTTCCCAGCCCTTATTTGGGGCGGCAACAGCATGTCTTCTTCTTCCATACTTCTCTATTACTCGTCATCTCAGCAGTCACCTCCTTTCTAGCCATATCATCCTTCACACAGTCCATCCATCGTTTCTTTGGCCTTCCTCTACTCCTATAGCCATCTACATACATTCATATTCAACATTTTCCTCATTCTTCCAAATCAGTTAAAAAACGTAAAGTATAATTTGAAAAAAATCTAGACATTGTTAGTGCATCTAAAAATCGAAGTTGTTTCAAGTCATGTCCACTAAACTAGTAGAATGAGTCGCGAGATAAGATAGCGCAGACAAATATGCAGTTGTAATCTTGTTTGATATTTTTATTAACATTTCGTACAATGCTAGGATACTAGGTGTCTATGTTTAGTGTAAGTATGTAGAGCAACCAACTTTAACAGGACTATATTCAAAGAAAAACCTTAAAATTAATAAGAAATAGGGTAGACAGATTTGTCTGCTTATAAACACCCACCCGCAATAACTTCAGTGTATCCGTGATCATGATGCTTGCAACATGGCCGAAATATCGGGAACTCATATCAAAAAGTAAACATGGTAAATATCCCGTTTATAAACTTAATGATAATGCAAAAACCTTTGTTTTTGAGAGTGTCAAAATAAGACCCCAACATTATCATGATGTAGTTTTTTTTTTACGTTGTTTTTTTTTTATTTGACATAAGCCGAATGTCTTCTTCTTCACCATAATTCTCCATATTCTACCCATATCATCTTTCACACAGTCCATCCATCGTTTCTTTGCTCTTCCCCTAATTTTAAAGCCATCCACATTCACTAAAGTTTCCTCACGACATAAAAACCAAACATAACTGGCAAAATATAATAGATACCTCTGCCTTAGCCTTCGGGGATTACAGGCGTGATGTTTCGTTTGGTTATAAAATCCACGTGACTTAAAATTGCTAACAAACCAACAATAGGAATCATCAAAATCGGCCCAGCTTTAGGTCTCTAGAGCGCCACAAAGGACCAACATATAGGGTAGGTAGGCTGATAAACACATAGGGTCCTCCTTTGCGTCGCGCAGTCGGGTAAAAATAGAGGCAGTAGATTAGGTGGTGCAACTCTGCCTACCAATGATAACAATAATGAAGCAAGCGAGTTCGGTCAAGTGTTATAGGGTTTTTCCATCAGGAAATTCCCAATAGACAATAGGCTCGCCCCCTTTTATTTGGGACCAAAACATTACTGGCAAAATGAGGGCGTACGGTGGAACACCTCTGCATAACCCTTCGGGAACATTTAAATTGAAGTTAAGTGTTACAAAAAAATATATTTATTTTGCAATGTTGGTTTAATTTCGAACTTTACAGTCCACCTGGTCAATGACACGGTCTTCCTTTCTTTGTACTTTATCGTAGAAATAATAATAAATGTTATAATATGAATATAATAGTACTATTATTATATAAACCTGAGATAAAGAGTTCACTCTTCCTTATGCTGTTTTCTAAGAGTTTTTTGACCTTAAGGTCGGCTCGATCGAGACTATGATCGTATAAAAAATAGGGATGTGCCACTTTAGCATATTATCATATATCAAATGTTTTCATACTTTAGCGAAAGTGATTTGTAATTAACCTGTTTTTTTGTGTGTCCTACGTAGGCACTAATTATATAGGGTGACTAGTAATTAGTGACCGATACTTAAACACGTGATTGTACTCATGATAACAAACAAGTTTCCCAAAGAAACTTTTTTTATACTCGTTCAATTTTATTCCAATAACAAATAACCGTATGAAATTTTGCGCCAATGACCTATCAGCTGTTAGCCGCGAGGTATAAAAAAATGATTCTTTCAAATCACATGTTTAAGTATCAGTCACTAATTACCAGTCACCCTATATATCAATCAAACTATGCGTCTTGTGAATTTTTCGTCATTAATTTCCATATATTTTAATAAAATGCAAAACTGTTGAAATAAACCAAGAAATAACTGCTATCAAAAATACCACGAAAGAAAGCTTCAAAGTCGGTCAAGTTTATAAAAAGGTTTACGTAATCATGATAACAAGTCACTTCCGCTGTCGATATCTCTGCCTACCTACTACAACACCCAATGGCGGTACTGCTAACTATTTGGCTGTCACTTTGAGAACAGAGATCGAGGCTACATGTCCTGAATTTGCATTTGTTTTTTTGTTAGAGCACAAATATATTCGGGAAATGTAGTGTTATCGACAAAGTTGTATAAAATTCTGCAATAAAACCTTTTTTTTTTGACGCACAGTTATCTTGAATTTAGTGCATGATTCTAGAATTTATATCTCAGAAAGCTTTCGTCGGTCGACAAGTGAAGATTTATTTTTCGAAAAATTTTAAAGTTTCTAGAATTACGTACTGAATTCATGGCAACACCTTGTGCGGCGACGTACAGTCACTACCGCACCAAGTTACCTCAAACTGTCAAATTTTCTCATTCGATTTTGAACTGAACTGTCAACATTTTATGGTTTAAAATCATTTGGAGAAATTTGACACTGTTTGCTGTTGACAGTACTTTATACCGTGTATGTAAAGTTAACGCTCCCTGCCCACCTTATTTTTATCTAGGGTCATACTGACGCAATATAAAATAAAACAAGCAAACCCTGTATACAGCAGCTAGTCAATTCAACTCCTAATGTTTATCAGCTGACCCCGAACTAAGGAATAAGAAAAAACATAAGTCAATGAGTAAGTCTTTGTTCAAATAGATAATGACTGAGTTTGTGCTGTTTTATGTAGTTCTTATACGAACGTGGTATGTTACTTGTGATTTTAAAGGAGTGTACTTAAGTTTGGATGGTGAAGATATCACCAATAAATGGCCTGAAACAAGCAGTGAGCAAGTGGGTCATTTCATCATCATCATTCTCTTGCCCTTATACCAATTCATTTGGGGTTGGCGCAGCATGTCTTCTTCTTCCATACTTCTCTATCTCATCAAACACCTCCTTTCGTACCATATCATCCTTCACACAGTCCATCCATCGTTTCTTTGGTCTTCCTCTACTCGTATACCCATCCAAATTCATACAAAAACTTTCCTCACGACATACTAATGCACGTTTATATTCCGTAAAAAAACCTTTGCACTAGTGAGAGGCGTTTTCAGGATACGTTATTATTTCAAGCTTAAGTAAAGCATGGTCAGTGTGAAACTGGATAAATTAAGATATGTTTAAAGTTGTAGATTAATATTAAAAATATACCTAAATGATGAAAGACTGTCCGCAGTACCTGTTTCTTCGGGAAAGTTTTCAGTCATCCGTAGTACGCAACGTTTTCAGTTATCGTTGAGTGCATATCCAATGTGAAGTTTTATACTGACTTGGTATCTTTTCTGTGAACCTCATACTTATATTGTTTACTACAATACAAAATGTATTAAGTACAGTTTGATGACTCAATACTGATTCATAGAAATGTCTCGTTTCGTAAAAGATAAAAGCAACATTCTTAAGAATTAAAATCGATTGGATTTAAATGATGATGTTACCACTCAAAAGATATAGTTTAAGAGCCTTCCCCGACGTATATTATGTCACTATATACACGAGGAGACGTCGCAATTAACCCTTTCTAATCCGTACCCAAACCCCGCAACGGATAAGTCATGCCATTAAAACAAACAGCGAGCCTTAAAATACCTAAACAATAAGGTTTTACGGGCACAACCGTACATAACTCCACATCACTTCCGTATATAATCCTTACATATGAGAATTTTCAACCAATCGCGTAGAAGGTCAAAGTTGAAACGTCCAATCGGGTGGCGTCATTCGGTATTCAAACTATGTAGGTTTGTAGCGAAAGTGAAAGTGCTCCAATCACAAGCGTCAGGTCTATGTGTGGGTGTGTGTTGAGTGTTGGCATGTGTGTGTCATGAATGAAGGCTGTTTTAGTTTGTATGTTATATTTGAGCTTCGCGTTTTATTCGCAAAACATGGGTACAGGAAATGTGGGTTAACGTGAGAGGTGGACTCGTGAGGCTGTGTTTTCAGACACGTGTGTCTTAGTTCTATTATACCCTTCTGTCTTGGCACAAGTTCTTACTGTTTATAATAAAACACGTGTTAATTGAACGTGTCAGTACCTAGTTCTTATAACACGTGTTGAGCACTTTAGGTACCAACTTTAAATACTAATGTTATTTTATACTGAATTACAGTATTTTACTGCTTTCCTTCATCTAATTAATAAAACAATCATCTTATTTGACAGTGGCGTAAATGTAAATGTGCCATTTTCAAATCAATTATAAATATATCCTATATTTAATCGAACAAATAATTAAAACATAGCACGAATTTGATTGCAAAAGGATTAATGAACACATGCTATAGATGACTAGCAAAACGGATCCCAAAAATGCAGTTTCATTTTTCACTAATTAACTATGACAAAAATAAATATAACTGACAACACGTTTATAATTGGTTAACATATAAAGTTATCGGAGATAAGTCTTGTAAGGCCATTTTGGCATACAATGAAATATACTCCGTCTATCTGCTATTTTCTGCAACTCATTATACGCCTAAGGTTTTCCTAACTATGTTGGGGTCGGCTTTCAGTCTAATCGGATGCAGCTTAATACCACTATTTTATATAGAGCGACTGTCTATCTAACCTCCACAACCTAGTTAGTACTGGGTAATAAGACAGCCCTTAGTAAAAATGGTAGTCAGATTGTCGGACCACTGACTACCTGTAATGACTGCCAAAGATATCTACAAATGACAACCGAGACCAACGGCTTAACGTGCTTTCCGAGGCACGGAGGAAACTGGGTATGAAATGGATGGTCCCATCCACCGACCGACTACGACAAGCGCAGCTTAACTTTGAAGATCGACCCGTTCGTCTAATATTAGGTATTTAGCCAAGAGCTCCCCCTAGTATTTTATAACCATGACAAGCACCCATGAATTGTAATGATCAGCCAAATATCCCCACTGTTGGGAAACAGGCATCCTATCTGTCAGAGGGAATGGGCCTTATCCACAAGGACCTACAATAAGTCGAGGTCATTACCTACGGCTCTAATATCGACTGCTCTACAACTTGATTCGTATTTCCAGTATTGAATTGTATTTTATTTGTTTCAGGTTTACGCATACAAACTAAGAGGACATCTATTATATTTAAGGTTAGTACTGAACATAATTACAATTCTATCGCATAGTATCTTACATCAAGAAAATAGAAGAAAACCGAAATTAGAAACACGAAACAACTGAATAAAAAAAACAAGAGAGAATCAGCATCAGTAAACAATGTTAGTCACAGTCAAAAAGCTCTTGGACAGGGAACACAGCAATATTTCTTAGGCGCTAAGGTGGTGTCTACCTGCCTAGACGAGTTTTTCACAAAATATTCTATTCAAGAATATCAAATCAAATCTTATAGCTGCCATCTGATTGATGAATCCAAAAAAATAGAGGTGTTTTTTTTTTCGAAATGGCATCTCGCAGTTCAACCAAGTAGGATAGCGACTGCTTAACCGGACTATCCTGTGGATGCTTTGACTGTAAGGCCTCCAGCCAGGGCAAAGAGGTGATTGCAGCATGTCTTCTCTTATATATACGTCTTTATCAGCCGTCAAATGGTTATTCATCCCCTCTCTAAATAAAATGCCAAAATCATTTATCACACAATTCGATGCCTCAAGTCACGATATCACCTACAACAAATGCGTTAGGTACAAAAAGGACCTCTGTATACCCCCAAAACAAAAAAACAAGATTAAATACTTACATTTAAAACATAATTTCAAACATTCATAAAGAAGTACGTATTAATTCAGTTATTGTTCATAAAAGCGATTTGAGATAAATACAGGTCATCCCGATAGCCTGCCGCTAAGCTAGATAGGCTAAAAATTTAGACTTTTTGACTCAAGATAAACTAGTGAATGGTATCTTTTTATATTTGATATGCGTTCACCTATAACGCATATTTCTTATCGTGTATTCGGGCTTCAGTTCTTGCAGATTTTTAATCAATAATTAAAACTATGGAAAAAGACGAATGAAAGTCAGTGTATGTTAGTCATTATGACACTAGTGACATAATCGCAACACACTCACAATCTAACACAATAATTCAGCAATATTTATTGCGTATTTCGCGTAAGGACGTTGTGAGACGCAATTTGTTTCCTTAAAAATCCGTTAGAAATTGATATAAAGTGTGTACTTGAGGTACTGTCTGACTTTCGTGGTACCACAAATGTGCACCTAGTAAACTGTTTCCAAAACTATCCAATAAAACCCATTGGCAATTATGAACACTCTAAACTATAAAAGTAGGATGTTGAAGGTGGAAGCGATGGATGGACTGTGTAAAGAATGATATGGCAAGAAAGGAGGTGTCTGATGAAATTACGAGTAATAGAGAAGTATGGAAGAAGAAGACATGCTGCGCCGACCCCAAATGAATTGGGATAAGGGCAGGAGAATGATGATGATGATGTTGAAGGTGGAAGCGCCAGGGTAGTGTTAGGGTCGCGAATTATATTTTGTTCAACAGACAACCCAGCACTGGCCAAGAATTGAATTTCGCGGACTACCCTGGCGCTTCCGCCTAAAGAGTGAGTTCTAGTAAAACTGCTTTTAAAATCGAAACTTTAAAAAGGACAGCATAAAAACTTCAAAGCCAACTGCGTAGACACTGCATGAAAACGGAATCCTCTCCTCAAACCACACTTCCGCGTGTCTTTTAGCACCATAATTCAATTCAGCAAGTCTTTCAATAATAATTATTCCATTTCCACATAATCAAACAAAACGATATTAATTTCTAAAAACTGAGAAGCATTCGAAGGCTGCTCTCAAATTGCACAGATGGTTCACATATACATATTTATACAACTTGTTGTTAGATTCGCAACCGTATTGGCAGAAACCTTGAAAAAAAAGTAAATTTTGCCAAAATGTTTGCTTTAGAACATTAATAGGTGTCGCATTGAAGATATTTGTGTTTAATGTATCGATGATATGTAATTACTTGAATAAAGTTAATTGGTCGAAAAAATAGCGCTGTTTTTTGCGATAATATAATAATTTTATCAATTTGTAATGTTACCACTGCTACGCAGGTCTTCTTTTTACGAGTGAGAGCCAAGATGTCACATGTCTCCGTCTTTTTTTTTCTGGGATGTACTAGTTTTCTCCCGATGGTTTCCTTACCCGTTTTGAGAGCAGTGGTGATAAAAAAACGATCAAATAGTCGATAAAATAAAGTCGGTAAAAAATAGAAAAAGTTAATTGACCGTCTCTCAATCAAGACCAGATTTGACATTTATCTATATTAAAATAAACTTATAATTGACAAAACCAAAACAATGCGATAATATTCAAACGTCATTGAGGAAGGAACTGATTAATGAATTACTAATGTCAGCTAATGTCACCCAATGGCACTGTTAGTACTGAGGAGGTTCGTTGTTAAATAATAAGACCCACTGCACTTAGCACCAATTGCATCACACTCCAAAGGGTAAAATGAGGAATATACATGTGATCTTTACCAGTTCGCGTTGGGCCCGCGTGGTAATTTACAGTCCACTCCCTCTCCAAGAGAGCCTATGCTTATGCGAAAGGATTTTGAAGGAAATTTATAAATAATGGGTGTAAAAATACCCTTACCGAAGCCGAAAGCGCTTGTTCTCCCCGTCATTGCGATCATTTTTTTCTAGACCATACCTGGGAACCTTCTAGTTACGGAGATAATGGTGATCAAACTTCTTACTTTTTCACAAGTTTTTTTTTTTCAATACAATTTTTTAAAGTTGTGACTTTACTTAAAATGCCTCCTTGACCCCCGTACTATTCTTTGCATCCATCAGCACAATGTTTTGAGTGCGTTACATTGAGTCCGACAGCAAAGACGTGTTTTGTCACCCCAAAAAAAGTCGTTTCCCAGCAATAATTTTTGCGTAATTACTTAGTTTGATGTACAGAATGTTTGGTTGACGGCTTCGTGAAGGGTCCGTTTACACCTTGTATAACCTCACATGTTTGAAAAATTCGTCGCAATAATGCAGTAAATATTATTGAATTTCCAAACTGTGTTCCCTAATCAGGCTGCATGTTTCTAATAATAGTCTTTGATTACGCCATTGTGGTTTAAAAAAATATAAGGTTTTATGTTTTAAGAATGATTGCAGTTTTAATGACGTAGGTAGAAAAAGTGGTTCGTATCCAGCCGATAAACGAATTGAATTCCAAATTCTAAGAAGTGTATGTGAGAGTTCAAAGTTGGAGGAACCATGCCTGTTTTTTCTCGAAAAGCAGAGGAAAATCGAAACTACATCCCCTTTTTACAAATTATGTTTGAGTTATATGTAAAAGGGGGAGAGCCTATCGCCGTCAAAACAGGAACTAAGAACTTTGAAGAAAAATATTCAGGATTTTTTTCCAAATAATATTTTGAACTTTGACTCCGAGATTGCTCGTGAAAAATTCCTATTGGAAAAACCCGATATCTCTAAACCTACTTACTCTAGTTAAAAAAGAACCAAAAAAGCTGCTGTAAATTGAACATGTTATTATTTTACAACGCTAGTACCTAACGGTTGAAGCCTAAACTAAGTGATAAGATATCGCGTAGCCTAGGTCTCTGATAAAACGCTAAATTTGCTAAAAAAATACATTGATAAGAACTGGACTATCGTCACATTGCGACACTACGTACAGTTTTTTGTCTAATTCGTTTATATTAAATATTTGATAACTTTTGGCTTCACTAGAAATATCTGAACACGCTAGCTTTCCGGAAAAAAGATTGATATTTAAAAGTTTATTTTATGTAAGTCATGCGTTACTATTTTTTTTTTGTAAAATAAAAAAAAATCTTAAAACAAAAAGAAACTCTTCTTCACTGAATTTTCTTTCGAAAATTAAAAAAAAATAATAACAAAACAGCATATTCAAAGAATAAATAACATTTTACAAGATTTTTCCTTTGCAAGAACTTTTGTAGTCAAATCAAATTCGTCCCTGTCAATTTCTTAACCGATATTCTTAACCATAGAACCGTTTCTAATACATCATAGGGCCCTAAACCCTTTATATAAACACCTCACATAATGGCCCCTAAGTGAACCATTGACACTAGTAACAGAATGCTCACAAAGTACCCAATAGTGTTACATTACCACCATATAACGATTCTTTGAAATAACTCCATGTGACACGGACCTTAGGATGTGGTCTAAGTTACAAACTTTTAGAAAACTTCAGATTATTTTGGTCTAAGCTTAGAAAGTATACGCTTTTTACCGCAACTTTCGGCTTATCATTTTGTTTTGTAACATATAGCAGCACACCAAATGCCAATTAAACTTTGTAGTTCAAATTATTTAGTTCATCTTGAATCCGCAATAATACTGATACAAAAGTCTAAAAAATCTGTCATCTAATATAAATCGTAAAAAAACATTGCATGATATTCACTATAGCAACAAAAAATCTACAAATGCTTGACCGAGTGCCTTCTGTCCTTATCTGATCTGATGATCTAGCGTCCTAACCACACCATTTTACCGTTGGTTTAATGCTAATCTACATTAACAAGTAGGAAATGAAGTATTCCACTCACGCAAGACTTTTTACATAAGTCTTTAGTGCTAACAAGATAACATACATTTCCATCTGTTTATTTTATCAATTATCGGTGAAAATAAATTAACGCGTCGTCTAGGTAACTGAACATTAGAAAGTTTTTTTTTAATTCTTCAGTATTATCATTAGCAACCGTGTTCCACCCAGTGCTAAGTATAAGAGTCCTCTCCCTTGTGCGCTATGCTTCCCTGGTCTTCAAAACTCAACTAGGTCTTACCCGCAATCTTCATTTCGATGCTTTTAAAAATCTGATAACCCTAACGATTGAATAGCAACTGCAGCTACCCGCGTTATTTTATAACTTGGACCCTAAAACCAAAACGGCTGTTTTTCAATACAGCCGTTTTGTCTCATTCAAAAAATCGCCATTTATCTTTGTGACATATTCAAAATAGGTTTTTGTTTAACTATTCTAATTCACTCTTAGTATATAATGTATTAAGTTATAAAGAAACTAGATAGAACATCTATTTTGCGTAAAGTGGGCAGTTTGGACTGCCTGAAGCAAAAAAGGCATATCTGCGGAAACAAGGACAAAGAAAAATAACCCTTATTTAACATTAAGTCGCATTATTATGCTATAGGTGCATATTTATATTAGGCTTTTTTTTTAATTAGGCTTATTTTCCTTCAACATTTTCCTCAAATATGCCCTTTTCACTCACAGCAACATGAATTGGCTTAGAAATGGGATCTTTTTGGAGCTATGCGGGTTTCCTTCTACCATTAGTTCCACTATATTTGGATATTTGTGCATACATTTTAACATTCCTTTATCATGGTTGCAGTTTAAGGAAAATATTTAAGTTTCCGGAAATAGTGTCAATATCACTATTAAATAATAATTGTTGTTACATATAACACACGGACATTTCGCTATTTTCCCCGACGTCAGTTAAACGTTTTCCCTGTTTTGATCGAAATCTAAATCTAAATATTGGCAACTGTACAAAATAGAGCACTTTATCTAGCTTTATTTTTTATCTATTCCTAGATTTTTTTTGTATTTATAAGGTCTTTTTTTTTTTTTTTTTTACCGATGGGAAATCATCAAATGACTTCTCCCGCTCTGGGTGGAGTGGGAGGGAGTGTCAAGCTCTTACTGACTAAAACCCATCCATGTTCCTTCATTGCCCTTTGTGTTCCAGGGCCACGGTATCTCTTTCGAACAGTCCCGCAGCCCCGATTTATAAGGTCTTTGCGTGGTAAAAAGATGAGCCATCAATGATTTAAATAGTTAGTCGTGCCCTCACTGTACTTAGTTGCACGAAAAAGTTTTTACACTTGAGAAGAGTGAGGATACACATCCCGATAGATAGGATTTTCAGTAAGAGTGAGCGAGACAATACTACTTAAATCTCATTGTCGATGAAACAGGTCGATCTATAGATTTAAATCGCAGTTAGACAATCTGTAAGGGATTAATTGCACTAAACGTGAACCGAACGCACTTAGACTTAAGTATCATCAATTATGAATGCTCTTGAATGCACTAATCCATTAATCTGATTTCCTTTTGGCAACAATATCCCTTATCGATTAGAGGTTCATCGTAAGGCCTCCAAGAGGTTTAGTGCAGTGCCGACATTAAAAAAAAAATGAAGTAAGAAACCAAACATCAGTTTTTTGATAACATTTTCTAAGACACGTGGAAACCCACAGCGGGAGATGACGGCCTTCTCCCTCCCACGGAGAGGAGGCCTGAATCCATCTAACATATTTTTCCCGTTTCCTGTTGATTTCGGAACAATAAATGCTTTTTATGCGAAGAATAAAATGTTGCTCGACTGGTTGCAAGCGCGACTGCTGTGCATGAGGTCCTGGGCTCGATTCCAAGGTCGGGCAAAGTGTTATTGGGATAAGGAGTTTCTCAGTAACAGCCACGGAGTCTGCATTCGTGCTCTGTGCTGTTGGCAATAGGCTCGCCCTTTTTACAAAGGTCTTAAAACATAACTGGCGAAATTTGGGTGTACCATTAGGCACACCTCTGCCCTAATTGATTCTCCAGGATCAATTTTCAGAAATACGCAATCTAGCGTTTAGCAGGCAATCACGTTGTTTTCAGTTGAACTACATGCCAACAGGTAACTCGATTACCTAGCATTGTGAGCTAATATGAACACGTCTGTCTTTCTTATTGTCTAACTTTTGTTTTCAAACTTACGTGTCATACCAACTTCATTTTGCAGCTGAAGTAGCTCTTAGGTGTAGGGGGCTATGGGTGGGTGTGCTGTGATGTGGTTGTCGGATAAAGTGGTTGGCATGAATGTAAGAAATGTACTAGTGAGAACTAGGGGCGATTGGAGGTGAGGTTTGGTCAGCTGAGGTGAAATACAAGAAAAAATAACGAAGTAATTATTGATAACAGTCCTGATGATATGAGGAACATTTAGGCTGGATTTGGACAGTTTTTGAATGTCTACAAAAAACGAAGAAACTGCGACCACATACGCTTTACCAACATGTGCCTTTTTATTTGTTACCAAAACGTTTAACTGCTAACAATAATCATATCACAATGCCAAATAGTATCTCGTAATCACATTAATTCAGAAAGCAAAATAAAAATGATTTGTCAAGTGGCTTCATACATAAAAATATAAATAAATCCCAAATATATCAAAATATGTAAGATACTGGTATTCAGCTAGACTGGAAGCCGCTCCATAGTTGGGAAAAGGTTAGGCAGATGATGATTATGGCGAAAGAAATCTCAAATGCGAGATCATTGACTTCCAAACTTAGTTAATCAAAACGCAGCAATGATTGGAAACAAAGAAAAAAAATGGATGTAACTGATTTTCAGCAGTTTACATGTCACCTGGCATCTGGCCAGCAGAACCATTGGGTTCAGATGTTGGATGAGCACTATAAAGGGTGTAACAGTACCCTTAACGAAGCGACCGTCATTGCGATATTTTTTTTGTTTTAGACCATATCTGTGAACCTTCTAGTTACGGAGTCGGTCACGGTTCGGTCAAAGTTCCGACTTTTCACAATTTTTTAATGTTATAACTTTACTTGAAATACCTCCACGACTCCCTTTCTATTCAATGTATCTATCAGCACAATGTTTTGAGTCCTACCGTAAAACGTGATTTTTCACCCCATAAAAAAGTCGTTTCCCAGGAATAATTTTTGCGTAGAGTTACTAAGCCTGATGTACAGAATGCTTGGTTGATGGCTTCGTGAAGGGTTCGTTTACACCCTCCACACCAGTTATGCGTCATCTGACTGCCTATAACCACAGTTTAAACAGCTCTAATACCTGCTAATCCACCTCTGAAAAGCGTGAAGATACCCAAATAGAAACCTTATCAACATGCACACACCCCGTGCATTCGTCCGTGGAGATAATGCACCTAATACCTACTAATCATAGTTTTCTAAGCCGTTATCAGTTGATAAGGTATATATAATTCAATATCATGACGATAGATTGTGTTCGTTGCAAGGTACTATCTATTTATAATATGTATATGCAATCTTTTATGTAACGGTTTGTATGCTGACGATAAATTGGGGGGGTCTTTTACGATTTCTGGTGATATTTTGGGGCTCGTGGCTTAACAACAGCCTCACGGGAATATCTTAGATTACCATCCTCGTTGGTCATTACTACCTCGTGAGAAAACATCGTGAGGAAACCAGCATGCCTGAGAGATATTTCTTGACGGCATATAAAGCCAAGCCAGAGGCCCATGGGCGGCATAAAAACTCTGACACCAGGTTACGAACTAACCACACGATAAAGAAAGAAAGAAGATTACTACCTCGATGGCCTAGTGGTCGCAAGCGCGACTGCTGAGCATAGTCCTGGTTTCGATTCCTAAGTCGGGCAAAGAGTTATTGGGTTTTTCCAACAGGAATTTCTCAGTAGCAGCCACGGAGTCTGGAATTGCGCCCGCTTGATGGCAATAGGCTCGCCCTTTATTACATGGGACTTAAACATAACTTGCGAAATGTCGGTACACCTCTGCCTAACCCTTCAGGGATTACAGGCGTGATCTTATCATGATGTTATCCATGATATACCGAGAACCCTCCGTGACTCGGAAAGCAAGTTAAGTAGTGAAAAAAATTCTCCTAAAAAAATACAGATACCTACAGTTTACAGGTGTGCCTGTAAAACAAAAAAAAACTTAAAGTCTTTCCTGGTCACTGGAACAGGGTCTTAAGAACATAATAAGGTCAAAAAAGTAAAACGAGGCTTTTTTAGTTACGAGACTATGATCAAAGGACGCCTATGGGAAACAAATAAGGTTTTAGTTTTGCTTTTTTCTGCCTCGATGGAGTGGAGAAGAAAACTTTACAGCATGCATAGTTTGTAAAATTTATCACATTTGAGTACACATAATGTGATGTAACAATTCTTATAACTTACTGACCGTTGTTCATCAACAAAACGTATCATCATCTGCCTAGCCTTTTCCCAACTATATTGCGGTCGACTTCCAGTCTAACCGGATGCAGCTGAATACCAGTATTTTACATGGAGCGACTGCTTATCTGACCTCCACAACCCAGTTAGTACTGGTTAATACGATACCCCTTGGTAAGACTGGCAGTCAAACTTTTTTGGACCCGGGACCAACGGCTTAACGTGCTTTCCGAGGCATGAAGGAAACTCGGTATGTAATGGGTGGGCACCCATCCACAGACCAACCAAGGGAGGCACGGCTTAACCTAAAGATCGACCCGAGTGGCTGTTATTATTTAGCCACGAGCTCCTCATCAACAAAACATAATTATACAAGATCGAAAACATTTTTGTATCGACTAAAAGACAAAAGGATTAAGTTACATAAAACAAAAAAAAAATCTTTACCAAAAACTTATTCTTTAGAAAAACTTTCGACCTCACATTTTTGCGATTAGGTACGAATTCTATTAGGTTAAAAACCAAAGTTTAACAATAACAAAAGTCACATTGCATAGAAAACATTGTGTTTTTCCGTAACTGAGTAAACAAAAGCAGTAAGTACCATAAACCCTGCTCCCTTCTCGATTCAAAAAATTATTCGGAAAAGCGAAATAATATGAAGCCACAAAAATGTTAGTTCTCAATTATTATTTTTTTGTCTAAACAGAACACGGTGGAAGTTGAGAACTTTTGGCCAAGGCAAGAAGCCTAAATAATTAAGAAAAAAAAATTAAAACAACTTTGTTTGAAAGACAAAGGAGCGGTCAGACAATACACGAATCGAAACCTTTTTTGTTATTCAACCTTTTCAGACGATGTTCTTTCTTATTTTTTCTAATAACTCTTTGAATTTCGAGTGAGTACAACCTTATAAGGAATCAATATGTTATGTAAAAAATATCAGCTGGTTATATTTTATGTACATTTCTAGGCGTCTTTTCAATGGCAGAAAGGATATTGGTCAACTGCTTTTTATTAAGGATAGCGGCCCGTCCCAGCTTTGCACGGGTGGACATTTATTCTTTAAACATTTTGGGATAAAATATAGCCTATGTTACTCAGGGATAATGTAGCATGTTTCTAATGTATAATGTAGTATGTTTCTAATGGTGAAATATCTTTTGAAATCGGCACAGTTGTTTTTGAGTTTATTCATAACAAACATACACACTCACACACACACACAAAAATACAAATCTTTCCTCTTTATAATATTAGTAACATTGGTTTATTTCAGACCAGTAAATCTAAGTCTACTTGACTATAAATCCAGACTGATTTACACGGTGCATATAAAACTTGTGGCATATCATAAGCTGTGGCAATAAGAAAAGTTACATTCAAGTCATAAGTTGCTTAAATTTCGTTGTAGGCACATGCGAGCTTCGTTCTTGCATCGTGTGAACGGGCCTTAATGGCGTAAGGACATAGGCGTTCTCTATAAAAATATACCTACGAGTGTTTTTTTTCTTACACATACAGTTTCAAATACTAAAGCCAATTACATAAATATAAGAGTTTTTTTTACTGATTTTATCAATGTTTTTCTAGGTATATAACACAAGATCCTTTTTTCAAACACGTCAACTACTTTTAAACTGGAACACATAACTCACCATTTATCGCCACAATAGGGTAATTGCAATTACATCAAAAATATAGGGCAGATATTAAACAATAACATAATTATGACTGACACTAAGTATACGAGACGGTAGTTTTTATCACATACGACCTATTTTTTGTAATCTCTACTTTGTTATTTATAAGTTTTTCTCATGTTTGTATCTATAAAATAGTCATGTGATCTTGTTGCCTAGGTTACAATATGTTGCCTAACTAGTCAAGACTATAGCAAGCCTTGCAAGGGTGGTGTGGGTTATCTTCCCGTGTTATGAGTGACGATCGAATGGAACCGATTGTCAACTGACATCTTTAACTTGAGTCAGACTTCTAAAAAGTCGAAAGACCGTCATAGATGATCAATTGATAACCGAAAGCGAAACAGAGACCCATCGATGAGTGTCTGTAAGAAATTAATATGCTGTACTCAATACGTGGTGGGCTCTTAACAGAAAAGTAACACTTTTAAGTACTTACAGCGTAATTCTCGCAAAGGAATGAACATTGTATCGTGTTTCTAGACAAGAATGTCGAAGAAGGTTATTCAGATACAATTTTGAGGTGAATCTTCATGCAACATCCAAGAGCCGTGACTATCAAATCTTGCCGATTTAGTGACTGACTAAGTGATTATAGCAACACCTCTAGAGTCTACAGTTAGTTGTTAATATCGGTACCTTTAAGCTCAAAGGGCAGGGTAACCAACATTTTGGCCAAAATGAGATTTTAATGCAGTCATACTTAGTTTTTCGTCTTCTTTCGATTGGTATATTTAAAATTTCGATATTCGTAAAAAAAGGTGGATACAGCCATCATTTTTGGATCGCTAAACATAGATTTTCTTTAAAAAATATATTTTTTTTATAAGTTCGAAGTCAATTTTTTTAATTGTTAAATATACTTTATATGTTATTCTAAATGTTCTAAATGTTCTTTATCTCAAAATTCTAACAATTTTTGTCATTTATAAGCACAAAAAAAGTTATGTCGGAAAACTGTTTTGTTTTTTTTTGTTTTTTGGCTCTCCTGAAAAATCTTGTTTTGGTAGAAACGCCCTATGAGCCTAAAGGCATCGATATGTAACATTTAATTTTAGAAAGAAAACCATGGCCGCGAATTACGCCTTGGCTGGCCCTTCTACCCCACAATTGTAATAAATATAAGACCTGTCTTCTCCATTCACGAACTAACCACTCCTCAATTTCCAGATCACATCACACATGACTCCATAGCCGTCAAAATGGTGGACACACAGCATTTCTGCCTGCGTTGGAACAACTACCAGAGCAGTATCACCAGCGCCTTCGAGAACCTCCGGGATGACGAGGATTTCGTCGACGTCACACTCGCCTGCGACGGCAAGAGTTTGAAGGCACATAGAGTTGTGCTGTCGGCTTGTAGTCCGTACTTCAGGGAGCTTTTGAAGGTAATTTTAAGGCTTTTTATTTATGTTTTAAGGTCTAAATAGGTAAGCGGATGTGTAAAAATTTCTTCCTGAACGATGTCTGTGCCTTATAAGGTCTAATAGAGGTCTGTTAATCTACATGGCCTTTTCACAAATATGTTGTGGTCGGCTACCAGTCTAACCGGATGCAAGTGAATACCAGTAGAGGTCTGTAGGAATAGAAACCTGAATTACTTTCAAATCCATGTTTTAGTCCACGATGAGTTATTTATAAAGAAGCAAAAATGTTTAATATACTATAGGCTACCAATAAATAAATATCATAGAAAAAATATGAACCCACTAGCTTAAGCCCGCGGTTTTGCCTGCGTGGAGTTCGGGAATCGCCCACGGGATCGTACTTCCGGGATGAAGAGTAGCCTATGTGCTATAATTCCAGACAATAATCAATCTCTGTGTCAAATTTCATCCAAATCCGTCCTGCCGCGATTGAGTAACAAACATACACCCATTCAAACTTTCGCATTTATAATAGTACCTATTATACACCGTGACTTTTTAGTCGTCTTACAAAGGTGGTCCACTCAATGTGCCCGACATAAAATAGTTCTAGGCGCGTTTTTTTTTGTTTTTTACCGTAATTGGTACAAAGAAAAATAAATAAACATTAGAAAAAATTATGAAATATCCTGTTAATGATGTTTACGTGTCAAACGGGAGAACATACCTACCCAGCGCTCGAGTCCAGTATATCATCGCTAACAACAGGGTGTTTTAACTACGTCATGCGTCATAATACTGAATAATATGTTTATTTTTAAATTATTAAAATCTCAAATAGGTACCTATTTTTTTTTTAATGAATGTGTAGTAGACATTGGATACATGAAGTGGGCTGCCGTTGTAAGACGACTAAAAAGTCACGGTGTATAAATAAGATACGATGTCTCAGTGGCACCATAAAGCAAATTGACATAATAATGGCCCAGTTAGACACGTTACACTTGTAATAATGACAGCTACCAATTGGCTCTTGCAAGTACTGTAGTGTTCACTGACGGTCGACCACTATCAACCTTAATACTTAGGACGTAAGGGTGAAAGTGGTAGACTATCAGTGAACTCGATAGGGTAGTACATTATGATCCTGTTCGAATGGCCCCTTCTATGTGCGATGACTTGAGTGAAATTTGAAGTGAACATTTCACGATAGTTCAGATAGTTTTTCTAGTTTAATCAGGTATGCTTGATTTCTGCCGACTCTCTGACGAAACAAGCGCGTTGTGAAACATTGTACCGAATCGAACATAACTCGGTGCTTTAATTGAGATGAATCATTATTCATTAGTTACATTGTAAGTTGCATGTAATGGCCAACAGATGGCGCATTTTAATTTATAAATTATTTTCATAAATTCACATTTTTTTTTTGTTTTTTTTTTATGAACAGTAATTTTCACTGTACTCTGAAAACCAATAAAATAATACAAACATATTTGTTATTTGCAATAAAATGAATCGAAATAAGCAAATAATGACTCAAAAATCAATAAAATTATGTAAAATTTTCCAAGAAGACATAAAAATAAAAATTTTAGTCTGTCAGGTGTGGGGTTCGAACCCACGCTCCCTCTCGGGAACCAGAGCTTAAATCTGGCGCCTTAGACCACTCGGCCAACCTGACATGAGTAAGAAAGTCAAAATTTGCGATCTATTTCTAAGGTCAACTAAGTAACATTTCAAGCATGGAAATATGATGAAATAATCGATTTTCCAGTGAAAATGGTAACAAATAATGATTATGACGTCATCCGTTCGTAATGATTTCCATCTGTGATTACTTTGTTAGTCACTGTATAGACAACGTTGACAAAATTAATCAAAAATAAAATTACATTTCAAACGAAAACTCTGGTTATATTGTATACTTTTTAATCAGTTTTTCGTCCATAATCCGAACGGCCAGTGTTACCACACCCAATAAATAGTCGAGTGGGTTAAATCAGTCGGACTAGAGCTCCACGGGTGAATATTTTAAATTCATTCCATAGTAATTGGGTTTTTTGTTTATTTATCTGATAGCTCTATGATATTTTAAGCTTCGGAGTTATTTTAGGACTTTTTGGTATAACGGTTTTGTGTTTTGACAATGTTTTGTTGACATATAACTTAGTCTGGTTTTGTTCCAGGAGTTTGTATATTCAGTTTAAAAATGATTTAAGGTTTTTCCGCCATTTTTTCGACGCATTTCACGTGTCGCAACTTTAATCGATGTTTATGAATTCTAAATTAATTATTTTTTATTTTTCATTAAAAACACAAACAGCATCGATTTTTTTACCACTTTTTTTTTAAATCATAAATCAGTTAAGTTCAGTAATTTCAGTTTTTTTTTAATTGTTCAGTTCATAATCTCAATAACTTGATCTTTTTTTTTATTGAAAGGAACCGCAAACGTTACATTATAACAAAATAGAAATTTGGCTATAAAGTAACCCACGGCGCTGTCCACAAGTAGACACAAAAGTTTAAAAAAATAGCTAATCGTTGACATTGATAGCAGTACGTGTAGCAATTAAATTGTAACTACCTATAGTTTGCTTCTCGCTAAATAAGACTTAATTACGTCTATCTACTTAAGGTTAAAAATGAAGAGAGATGAAGAAAAAACCTCAACTATTGAAAAACTTGAATGCATATTCTAAGTTGACTTAAGTATGACAAAATATTAAACAATGATTGTACAATATTTGGGCTTGCATATTGAAATTACACTCGTTTTCATTAAATTCATGTAAAATATTGACTGAACCACAAAGAGTTCTCTTAGGCTTTTGTTCACTGAAGACCATGTCTTGAATCTGCAGGCTTTCTCTCTCAATTGTTTTAAAATTTACCGTTCTGAAACTTTATTATAAAATTTTACAATTGAGATTTTTAAGAGATTGTTTTATTCATTTTGATATGAAACGCTAAAATTTGGTTTAACCCCCAAGGTAATTGTTATTAACGATATTACTCGGGTGTGTATGGGTACTTAATACTATAAATTCGAAATAGACACGGAAGTGTCTCAAGTAACTTACTCTACAACAGAGACCCTGCATAATTATCTTTTAGCACTCCCTAACCCCTCATCCACCACACACCACAACATTAACCCTCTCCATCTCTCCCCAGTCGACACCATGCAAGCACCCAGTGATCGTACTCCAGGACGTGGCGTTCACGGACCTGCACGCGCTAGTCGAGTTCATCTACCACGGGGAGGTCAACGTGCATCAGCGGAGTCTGTCCTCGTTCCTCAAGACTGCTGAGGTGCTCCGCGTGTCTGGACTCACGCACAATGAGAATGCTCAGGGGGTGAGTGGGTTTTTTGACTCTAAGACCACGTGGCAACTCAACGTTTGAACTCAGAATTTTGAGTTTGGGTGTTGAGTTGTAGAACGGGTCGTTTTTATATTAGATTGAGTGATTTGTGGGCTGAGTTTACAATTGGTGGATTAGTAAGTAGTTGTAAGTACTTGCCTCGTTGGTCTAGTGGTCGCGAGCGCCACTGCTGAGCATGAGGTTCTGGGTTCGATTCCCAGGTCGGGCAAAGTGTTATTGGGTTTTTTCATCAGTAATTTCTCAGTAGCATCCACGGAGTCTGGATTTGTGCCCCGTTGATGGCAATAAGCTCGCCCCCTGTTACGTGGTACTTAAACTTAACTAGCGACATGTGGCTGTAGGTACTAATGAGTACACCTCTGACTAACCCTTCGGGGCTTACAGGCGTGATGTTATGTTATGTGGTAAGTACTTTAGTAGGTCATAATAATATTAGTGGAATTGTGTTTCTTAGGATACGTAGGTCAGTTTTAAACTTTAGAAAAAAGATAAAAAAAGCTATAATCGATAACCCTATAAATTGATTAAAATGAGTTTTTGACTAAAATACCTACCTGCCTCAATTAGATAACACTTGTGGTATAAAGAATACAAGTTTTTATCGATGTTATTATTAAAACTGTATCTGTTTTCGTTATATATCTACTAAATACGGCTCTTACGATGTATTTTACAGTAAGTAGTTTTATTGATTTTCATAAATCTATAAAATTCAAGGTTTTATTTTAACACTTGTTTCAACTTTCAAATTATGCTAATAGGGAGGCAAATAGTTCGAACAGCACATTCTTTAAGGTATTCATAGAACTGACATACGTGTGGTGCAGTTATTGGTCTTTACGGGAATTATATATAATTTCAGTTGTAAGGCTAAATGAGTTTGATTTGTCTTTGAATTAACTGATAGAACATTAATGATTATACTTATTATACATATATCATTACACAAATACATAATTTAGCCTTCAACTGGCAATAACCTTGTGATTATAAGATAATTTCCAGTTTAAAGCGATAAGTATCTAACAGTGACTCTCTCCACAGCCACTCCTGCAGCCAATGCGCGCGCCCTCCACCACATCGCCGCACACGCCGCCGCACTCAGCCCACAGCACGCACATCAGCCACACGCAATCCTACGACCGCCTGGAGGAAGCCCTCCTCCAGCCAACATCGTCCAGCGTGCAGCAACTCATGCGCCGGACCCCGCTGCCGCCGCGCCGGCTCAGCCGCTCAGCCGACAACAGCCCCGACGTCATCAAGCGCCCCCGCCACGACAACAATAACGAGCAACCACAGATCCATGCAACCGATTTCTCGACTAAGAACAATACTCATGCCCGCGGGCACAATGAGTCGGGAAACAATGGGAATGGGATCTCTAACAGCAGCTCGTCGCCGTCCCCGCGGCTCATGGACGATGTGAAGAATGAGCCGATTGACATGATCTGTCCTTCGAACCCGGATATCGACAGGAGCACGGATGATACGCCGCCACATCATCATAGACCACTTGTGAGTTGGTAAAACGAATGCCATTTTGTTATTTTTTTGGTTTTTTTTTTTAGGGTGGGATCGATTTGTGTCGCTGTATTAGAGACATTGGGTTCGAGTCTGTTGAGCAGATATTGTAAGGTAATGACTTGATTGTCACATTTGATCAAAAAACAACAGTAAGCCTACGGCACAGTTATTGGGTTCGACTCCCAGTTAAAATAAAAGTGTGGTGTATTCTTAGACTTCAATGAGAGAAATGTTGGGTTCGAATCCTAAATGAAAAAGGTCGAAGAAAGAAATGGCCCCATAGGACTACTCCCTGCAAAGGCGGACAGGGTATTCTATAAAGGTATATTCATTTACATCAGAGCCAAGTTAATACATAAGTACGAAAATATGATTTTAGATTGAACTGCGAATTATTTTAATAACTTCCCATAACAAAATTAAAACAATTCAAACCGAATGAATCTGAAAACCGAACACAAGGAAATCTTAGTTTCTCATGAAAAAAACTGAAAAGACAATAGTTATGTTTCATTTAACTTAATTTTGAGAGAAATCTACCAGAAAGGGGTATCGTATTACCCATTAACTGGATTGTGGAGGTCAGACTGGCACATGGTCAGACTGGTAGGGATTCAGCTACATCATCGACGTAGTTGGGCAAAGGTGAGGCAGATGATGATTTAAATTCGGGTATAATTCCACTATTGAACAAAATGTGTACATGTCAACAAATTCCTCAATACTTAGTAATACTTGAATAAAAATACAAACACGGTTAAATGTACTAATAAGCAATATTATCGTATTACGTTTATAGGACTTGCTTCACATTCTATGAATGTTTATTCACAGAATCGATCGATTACCAAATCAATAATTGAGTACATCGAATGTTCTACTAAAATATTTAGTTAACTATCGTTATTTAATAACGAAACTGGTTATAGAACTTGGAACATTTCAAATCTATTCAGTTTTGAAGAGAAACTACCGATCAGTTTTTTTTTTTTTTTTCTGGACCCAGGTCAGTTCGTTTTTAGTTTCGATTGATCATAATGTCTTGGATTAGGTTTTGTCTTCTCATTCTGTACTCATAAAATGTATGTCAGTCATACCAAAATATTTAAGATCTAATCTAAAATCAAGTGTACGATTGCAACCTCCGAATTCTGAATATTTTGACAGTTATTTAAAAAAAAATCTAAAACAGTAAACCAAAAAAACCGAACATCTCTTCTTTATTAAATTCAATAAATAAACTTTCAAAAAAAGATCGAATATTATCGTCTGTGGAATAGCTTACAGCCAGTCTTATTTCCAAGTTCAAATTTAAATGGTTCTTTTCTCGACCAGAGACAAAAATATGACCCAGTAGTTTCAAAATCACCAATACCATAAACAAGCAATACGTCTAATTGTCCCTACCGCGTATTACAGTCCTTTCACGACTATGATACCTGAAGTAAACCTTATACCAACACAAATAAAGGTCACTGTTATGCAAAAACGGAGCTAAATTAACTTTGAAAAGACTATAGAGTGCTAGACACTAGAATTTGTACCCGGAACTCGATGGGTGTCATTTACGGAGTGTCAGGTAGTCGTGACAGCGATAACATTGTTGGTTGGTCTAATGACACACTGGATTCGGGACCTTGACATTGATCGAGGCTTGGATCTTCGATTGCTGGAAGTTTCTGGTCATATCTGGAATTTTCGGGGGTGGAAACAGGATGTATTTTTATAATTAGGATGTTTTATTTGGGGTCTTTAACATTGGTCACAAATAAAATTAAGTAGCAGCGGGTTCAAAGACCGTAGTATTTATTTTGAACCACACAGTCAAAACGTTAATTAAACATACTAAAATTACCACCAATAATTTCTAATTCAGCCCACTCCACGAAACTTCCGCCAAATACACATTAAAGTCCAGAAAAAAACACGCAATTCCAGAAAAAACAAACCTTTCTTAAATAAAAATGTTCACAAAAATAAGATCCCATTTGGACTGAAGTGCCTATATTTTTATTAGGACGAAACTTTAGTTATTTGGAAGTTAAATTGGTGTAGCTCCTAATAGTTGACGACTCCAACAGACTTCTGCTAATAACGCCTTCTTGTAATTCCGTTTGGAGAAAACGATTTTCATTTTTCATTTTGTAACAGTGAAGTAGATTTTAGATGTTATTATAGGCTCATTCCGTGGAGTAAATATCATCATTTGTAAGCAGCATAGCTTAGGAGTTAATTACCTGTACGAACGGTTTCAGATTCGACTCCTACTTAGAAATAAACAAATAAAAAGCCTAGTTACAAATACTGCATATCACATTACAAGATATGGGCAAAGAGTAAGAAAACATTCGAACGTTAGTATAATGCCTACTTGTATCATTCCTCAGGGAGGAGGCCCGCCGTCTCGCGGGAGCTCGGCTGACGCTGAGGAGTGCACGCCACCACCGCACCCCCCGCCGTTCATACAGCCACCAGACTCTAAGCTCTTCAACCCGGCGAACACATACAACTTTACTATGGAAGCTCTGTCGCATCCTTCACTGACTGGTAAGAGAATTTACTGTATTTTTTCTTGTTTTTCCAGCCTAAATAGATATCAGTGTTTTTTCAAAATTAAAAGGATTTGTGATCGCAGTTGATAGTTATTCCGCACCTGGTCTAATGGAACTTAGAAAGTATAAAAACGGAGATCAAACTGAAACAACTTTTAAATCTACTAGCTATATTATTTCTTTTGTTTTTATATTATTTAAAAACGATCAATACTGATGAGTCTGCTGAATAAATACTTCTAACTAGCACCCAAACATGATCGGTGATACGTTAAACATTTCCCAAATTATTTTGAAAGTGTTTCTGAGACTATCCGAGTTTTTATGTAAATTTTACGAGTTTTATGAACGAGTTTTGAGATTCAGGGCTGCCCACCTTTCATGTTTGGAAAAACTACATATCTTAGTCAATAATGATGAAAGATCAAGATAGCATATGAACTGTGTGTTGTTTTCAGGTCTCCAAAGTCCATTGGCTCCGGACGGCATCGCAAGCACTTCCCAAGGTGAGTCCCAGCTTGACTAGCAACAAATTTATTTTATTGCATTACTACATATATTGAGATAAACGATATTTTTAATGCACTGTCTGTCGTATGCCACCATCACCGCTTCCTCTCTGCTCTGTCATATTAGGTTTATATATCATTATTAGGTTTTTTTTATTATAATTTTTTGTTTTCAAATGTATGAGGCAATTATCACGTGACATATAATTTATTTCTATTAATATATGTATATTATTATAATTATATACTATTAACCTTGTATATGTCTTCATTTGTGCTCTGTGTTTCTGTATTTAAATTAATTAATGTTAGCTTTTTGTGTTATGGTTCGATGGAGACGCGCGTAGGTACTAAATGAGTCGATTAATTTAACTTTCAATGGTTTAGAGTATCTGTACGGCCGGGACGAATGTTTATCATTGAACCAAAACGCAATGTGGCGTGCATGTAACTGTTACTGTAACATAGTGTAATGTAACTTTACGAAGATATGCTAGCTTGTTTTATAGATGTTAAACAAATTGTGTGCTAGGAAAACCCCTCACTCCCATGTCTCCGTATTAGGTTTTTGTTGTTACTTTTTGTTTCATTTTATTTTTCAAATTCTCTCATTATTTACCAACCATTCCACGGAAATAAACGAAATGTTAACGAACGTAATTGTACCAACACGAATTGGCTGTAAACATTACATTCAAAAAATTGTTAAGAAAAAAACCTACTCGAATATAAGAAGAAATCCACAAACTTAGCTTCCGAGAAATCCAATCATAACTTCGATATAAAAGTTGAGCGAATTCAGTAAAAGTTGGGTTTACTTATTGTTCTGAGCATAGCGGATCTCATGAATCATTTCTAAATACACTATCGGGTTACACTCGATCACATTGTCTTGGGAAACGGAAAATATAATAACAGGGAGATCGAACAATGGATTATTAGTAATGGTAACTTGGTGTCGGTTTATATAAAATACGCTCAAATTATTTCATTGAAGAATTAATAAAAACGCTTTTGTTCGGGAAATTTGAAACAAACGTTGCGCGCGTCTGTTATGTCAACGGACAATAGTCGATCACACAATCATTGCTGAGCTTTACTAGCGAGGACTAGGCGACATGTATGCGTTACTAATACCGCTTCGCATTCCCGCGGCGGGATCTGTCATCGTAACGGGGGGTGGCGGTGCTTAAACAGAGGCTACGATACGAGAGTGCATTAAACGCGAGCATCGACGGGGCTAACTGCTTGTGTTGTGACCAGGTGGCGCCCGCACCCCCCAAGAAGATTACCGCTGTGAGCCATGTAACAAGAGCCTTTCCTCCCTGACGCGGCTCAAACGACACATCCAAAACGTGCACATGCGACCGTCCCGGGAGCCCGTGTGTAACATTTGCCGGCGGGTTTACTCGAGTCTGAACAGCCTGCGCAACCACAAGTCCATCTACCACCGCAAGCAGCAGGCGCCGGCGGCCGCGCCGGGCCCCTTCTACTCCGTCAACTGACGCTCGGGCCGCCGCCCGAGGCGCGCGTCCCCCACGTTGCCATTCGAAGAAACCGAGCTGCCATCCTAACCACCTAAAACGCCATACTCTTGCCCCTAGAACTTCGTTAAGTTTAAACAAAATTGTAACGCGATATGTTCCTAACATTTGTATATAGCATAGTAATGCATGCGCATCGCAAACTTTATCTATATGTATGTATAATTTATTATTTCTCACTAAACGTATCTTACGCTTGGTGGGAGCGCAGCGCGTGCCCACGCCGCTGCGCTGCCACGTCCTCTATGGAACCAATTGGGACATCTGATCGGTACACGCATAACCACCAACCGTTTTGTAAAAAGCGCATTAGTCAAATTCGTGAAACACGTTGAATTGCCTCTACTAGGTTCAAAATTGCCACCGAAACAATAGTGGTACACTAATTGTGCCAATTGGTTCCGTCACTTGGGACCCGTCGGGAGCTCGGGAGTTCGGAGCGAGCGGTCGCATGGTGTGGGTACGCGGGCTCGCTCGCATGTTGACTAATGCGCTGATGTTGGTTGTTATGTGTGGCGCAGTGGGCGCCGTGGGCCCTCTGGGCGCGGGCCACCGCTGCGAGGTGTGCGGCAAGCTGCTGTCCACGCGGCTCACGCTCAAGCGGCACACCGAGCAGCAGCACCTGCAGCCGCTGCACTCGGCGCGCTGCTCCCTCTGCCACAAGGTGTTCCGAACGCTCAACTCGCTCAACAACCATAAGAGCATCTACCACCGCCGCCAGCGCGGCGCGCCGCAGCAGACGCAGCCGCAGAACCTCACCACCAGCCCCGACACTAAGATCAACCCGCCGCATCACAACATCGACTTCTACAAGTTCAAAGACCAGTTTAACGTCTAAATTTTTTACTCTATGAAAGTTTTCTTTTTTCAAAAACTATTTTATTCCCAATTTAAAAAGGAAAGTAACTATTTTATTTTTTCATATATCTTTTTATTTCCGTAACGTAACGGGACTTGTATATTTTTTGTTTTTCAGATTGTTTTCCTCTATGAAATATTTATTTGAACTTTGAACTTGTAAGTAAGTAAGGGTTGACATTGACTAACATCACAATACAAATAGCTTTCTGACATTCCACTTGTTACAAGGGAGGGCGAGTTAGATCGAATTTGAAATATGATTTTTTGTTGAAATTTTATCGATCGATTGCGCCCGGAGTGCAATACTGCGGTATAAAATGATTCCTGAATTTTACACTATGTTAAATGTGCGACAATAAGGCGAAGAGAAAAAAAATAATATTTTGAGAAAAGATGAAAAATCTTGGTGCTGTAAATTTATATATTAGGCTTAAATTTATATAAAAGAAACGGTGTTCGTGTAAGTAACAGAAGAGGCATATTGTTTTCAAATTGTGTTCATTAATTTCGGCGATTATTTATTCTGTAATTTATCTGTATGATCTCACTCTTAGATATTTATACGAGATTACTAAACGAAAATATGTAAAAAGTATAGAAAAACTATATACACAGATATATTGGCTTATGAGGCTTTCAAATTATTATTTTTATTTTAGGTGTTTTATTTTTTCATTTTTAAGACTGAATTCAGGATATAATAGCACCAATAGAATGAGATGAAAGATTGTTTTTTGCAAAAAGATATATATTATTAACCCGCAGATAGCACTACCACAGACATATACCGGACATACACAAACCAGGAATACATACATACAGCAAACCGACATAGACACAAACTAAATAAACTTCTCGCTTTCTTTTTGCAGTCGACACTTTATTTATATTTTATCAATTTATTTATTTACCTTATTTGTCGACTTTTATAAATCCTTTGCTGACTTTTTTTATTATTATTATTGACAAACAACCATCAGTCTACGAAAATTGCATTTTACAAAGTGAATCGCAAGGTGCCATTTTAAATAAATATGGCTATTTTTATTTTTTAGTTTAGTCACATTTTTTTTTTAGTTTTCAAACATTAGTTTTTATCGCAATCTTGTGTTTGTTTCTATTATTATTATTATTTCGTTGAGCCTTTTTATTAGGATAGTTTTTTTTTTCAAATAATAAATAATAATATTTTTCGCTTTTTACCGACCTACTTGTACTCGTATTTTTTGTACATTAAACACTCACAGTTTGTTTTTTGTTTTGTACAATTGTAATAACACATTATTATTATATTATACATAAATAATAGGTAATAGTTAAAAAAAAAACAAATTTTTAATAATTCTCAGTGTTAAATGTTCCTAAATTTCAACAGTGTGAACTTTTCAACTATTAAATGTTCCGTGCTCGATGTTAAATAGTAACGGAATTTTGCTTGCCATAAAATAATTTTAGTATAAATGTCTCGATATTGGGTGACGAAACTTCAACGCGTTAGAAAATTATTACGAGTGAGGAAAATGAAATCACCCTTAAAAATCTCAAGGAAGTTTAGAGAAAAGTTATCTAGAAAAGTCCATTTAATGGACACAGGTAAATAAAAACTTGTAAAACGCTGTAAAAACGGACAGGTTTCCCGATCTCTAAAGGAAGAAAACGAGCTAACAAAGACTTGTTCATTTAAAAAGTTTCCCTTTCGCGTTAAAGTTCAATCATCCAATAAATAAATTAATGTGCGTCTTTCCTTTGTGAAAACTATTCTAGTTCATGAAACATCACTATACCGACTTTATAAAGTCGATAAAATATCACTATTGTTACAATTTTCATTTAATAGCAATAAGGGAACTTTGATTGTAAATGTTAACATAATTTATTATAAAAAATGATATACACCTTAAGTAATATTAGTGCCTGCTTCATCTTATTGTGTTCTTATTGACAAAAAAAAGACATATTTTGCGTATTTTTTCGTAAATCGTAATAAGCATTATAGGTAGTGTTTGACACACGTTATACACGTTATACCTAGAACAAGATGCTTTACCTTTAAACAACTAAGAGGCTTCCTAAAATGCTATATGTTATCAAATTCTGTTGTTATTGCTAGATACATAAATGCTTAGCCATTACTCGTTTAGTTAATTAGTAAGCTTTATTATAATAGTTTGGCCAATTGGAAGACTAGAGATTTGGTGCTAAAAGGAACGATGTTCGTGCTAGACAAGATAAGGGAAACGAAAAGGAATCTAAATTTTTTCTAATATTTCGCAACATTCCGTGTACGAAAACGAAAATGATTAAAAAAAATGTTAAGTTTTTATTTGCGTAACATTGCAAAGTTTGAAACGTAGGATCGTTGTTTTTTGATTAGTAATTTAGTCATAGTTTTTCTTGTTAATTTGGGTTTGGGAAATTAAGTTAGTTCATTAAATAGGATTAAGGTTTATCTGAATTCATATAGTTAATAGAAATACATGTTTACTTTACAATTACAGGGATGTGCTGCAATGGCAGTACGGTATTTCAGCTATTTTCAGTATAGCTATGGAAATTAAGAATTTATTTAGTAAAAAAATCTTGTCTCTGGTTGGGAAAATTTTTGCCAAAATAATAAGCGCTATAGACTGATTAGAGTAAGTACGCGTTTGACTTGTACACTATTAGGCGTATTTTATAGATAAAAATGTACATTATTTACTAAATTAATTGATAATTTTATAAAAAAAAATCGAGAAATGTTGTCGCACAGAAGGCGGTCAAAGCGTGATTAATTTTGGTATTAAAAAAACTCGAAATTTATTTGTGATTTCAAATGATCTTTGGTTCGAAATTTTAGGTGTTAAGTTATTTTGGGATCTCGAGAAGCTGAAAGCTTTAGGTTTGAAAGGGTAAGAATTACACCGTGTTCTAAGGAGCAGAACACATCCCTGTCAAAAACTATATTAGTTAGGATCTTAGCAAGTTTAAGACTGTTTCTGTGACCTGTTTAAGTTTTTATCTTTCTAACGAGTTAAGATTTTTTTTTCAAACTCGCACGTGCTCGTGCGTTGACTTTATCCAATGTGTTCTTATACTTCTTGTTGGCATTTTTACTTATTTTATAAGGAATCTAAATTAATTTATTGGTTGTTGTATTGAAATTTTATATATTTTTTTTCTTAAATTATTGTTCTACTATCCACGAATCTAGATATTTTTTTTGTTAACAATTGGCATCTGTGTAATGCAGTCCATTAGATTTTTTAATGTTATTCGAGATTGTGCCAAAAACTTCGGTGTTTTTATGTTTTGTCTTCCATTTAAAGGCGAATTAGTCTTGAACGTAGCGTGGAACGCCAAAAATAAATAAATTGTTTTAATGGGCTGCACTTAGTTATATTCTAATAATAAAAATGATTTCGCAACACTATATTATATATTCATAAATAGTTCTTTTCCTTCCTTACTTTTAAAATTAAAAATAATTGAAGTAACTACTCATAAAATGTAATCGTTAAACCGAAACTTCATAAATCCTAATATTGATGATAATGGCGTTTTTAATAAAAACAAATATACAAAAAGCAATATTGCCAGTTTTATTAGAAAATCCTTTGACAAACCCGAGTATTTATTTGTGTTTTTTAAAAGAATTACGAGCTTTTTGTAGCAACAGTTAGATAATTTTCATAGTGCACTGTTTTCTTTTTTTTATTAATTTCGAAACACGCTTAGCATATCTAGTTTTCCCGCCTAAATATTTATTTTCCCGCCTCAACGCATGCTGACTGTTAACACCCTTCACGAGCCACTGTAGCTTCGCCATCATTTACATTTATTTTTCTATTTTATTTATCATTTTATTTTAGTCACACTTTTTTTGTTTTTTCTTGTTAAAAAAAAAACTTTTTATAATGAAAGAGATCCCTGGAGTAGGTGTTAATTTTTTTTAATTTATACCGCGTTCGGGGAGCAACCCCATATTTTTTTGTTTTTTCGATCTGTTTACAGGTAAAAAGTTATTCTCGTGCTCGTTATGCGGGAAGGTTCTGTGTTCAAAGGCGTCGTTGAAGCGGCATATCGCTGACAAACACGCGGAACGCCAAGAGGAGTACAGATGCACCATATGTGAGAGGGTATACTGTTCGAGGAACTCGTTGATGACCCACATATACACCTACCACAAGTCGAGGACAGGGGAGACAGATCAAATACGATTTTTTTAGTGACTACTCGGACGGAGTTGGCGCGGCGTGCGGCAGTACTCATCTAGCAAAGAGAACCTACACGAGCCCAATCTACCTGAACCCGCCGTACATAGCAACACGCACAAAGGTTAGATATTGTTTATAGAACCAGAAACAAATTAGAGAACAGACGATCTAACTCATTAACAATGGATTTCCTTATTTAGTCTAAGCTAGGTATAAGGGTCCTTCTTAAATTTTCATTTCATGTTTTTTTCTGTTCAATTTTGATTTTATAGATTTTAGTTTAACTTTTATGTTCTTTAAGTTCGACTGTACTTACGACCTACCCCCCAGCCGCCCCCCCCAGCCCCCCCGCGCCCCCCCACTACTCCCGTCGGGTTTCGCAGTTTTGACGTTGTTGTGTTGCTTGGAGCATGCTTCTATCATTTTTGTTATCACGTGTCTATGTGTTATTGTGGTTGAGAGAATTTCCTTAAGATTTTGAATATTATGAAAATCTCGTGATTATTGTGTAGTTAGTCAATGTGTACAGTGCATATTATTAGTATTATTAATTATTATTATTAACCTCATACATGTATTATTGAATGAAAATTAACAAACAGAAAATCACTCAGCAGATTTTCTCCGTCTCCACGAGTTGCCAGCTAACGAATATAACTTGTTTTTGGTAAAAATGCTTAATGTAAATGGGTTGTTTGTTGTTTTCCAGCAGTACCGCCTCTCCGTATGCCCCCGCCCACCGCCGGCGGTATCAACGAGCCACAAGAGTGTCCTTACTGCCGCAGGACATTCTCTTGTTACTATTCCTTGAAACGACACTTCCAAGACAAGCACGAGCAGTCGGACACGCTGTACGTGTGCGAGTTCTGCCACCGGAGGTACCGGACCAAGAACTCGCTGACCACGCACAAGAGCCTGCAGCACCGCGGCTCCAGCGGCATGCTCAAGCGGCTGCTGAAGACGTCGGCGCTGCACTCGGCGCTGGCGCCCAGCCCGCACCACCTGTTCGACCTGGGCGCCGACCACGGCCCGCAGCTGCCGCCCGGCCTTCAATGACCACAGACCATGGCTTAGATCGCTCGCAGAACCCCGCGTCCCGAGTACACCCGAGTACTCCCGAGCGGACTCGTGACGCGGCTCGACGTACGCGCTCACGATATGGACAGCATCATGTGCAATATAACGGACAATGCCAAAACAATGCCGGACTGACGCCGCATTTATGGTTAATATCGTATTATAATTAGTAAAATATTGACGTTAGGATTAAAATTACATAAACAGTATTGTCGACGACTTGTAGAAGTCGTTTAGTGTACGCTTCGAGGATCGGACTTCGCTTTGTGACTAGTTCGTAACAGTCGCGAGTTACGCCATTTTCTAGTGAAAATGTTCCAACAGTGTTCAATATGACAATGTAATCCAGAGCAATACTAAAGTATTAATATTTCTAGTACTGCCAAAATTATGCCAACTGTATTCTAAAAAATGAAATACATTTTTTAAAATCACTTTTCGATAAATGTCTAGTGTCAAATTAGATTCGATAACTGTACAAAATGAGAACGTACAAATTTTAAAACCGTAAATTTTAAAAGAAATGCAAAGAAAATATTTTTTACTGAAACTTTTTTCGGAACGCCAAATCTAAATTAATTAAAATGATACAGATTATTTAGCGGTTAATTACAAAAATGTTTAGAGTAAAAGTAAAAAAAAAATGTTGATGTTGAGTAAAAATTAAAGACTTCTTAGAATCTGATTTCGAAAGTACAAAATTTAACGTCTAACAATATCTAATCTATGTGCGTTTGGCTTCAATAATGATAATGATTATGATCAATGTGTAAGTAGCCGTGCCTTCGTTCGTCTTCGAGATATTATGGATGAATTTCTGAACTGACGAGGTATGCGCAAGTGAATGACGGTTCACGGACGAATCAAAGATGGCGGTGACGTTTCGAAAAGGGAAAATGCTGTAGGGTTGCCAGACTCCGGTGGGATCCTTGAATACAGGGTTAGAGTGAGTAAACAGATGTAGGAAATAGAGGCGCTGGGTTGCCAGAAAGTGGGTCTTCGAAAAGCAGTTCGACGATCGTATACGTGTGCATGATTACAAATCATGAAACAAAACAAACATTTCTTCTGTATAGAAATACGTAGACTTTAGGTATTAATTAATAGAATTATATTTAACCTGTATCCATTTTCGGATTTCTCTCTATGAGTGTATAGTGGTTCTTATTTAAATGTCGACCAACGTAGCTGATGTCTCGTTATTGAAAATTTATTAGATTATTATTATATTATTCTCAAAAATCTTAGGATACCTAACCATAAGATGGCTGCAAATTGTATAAAAATTTATTTTATTTACTTATATCGTAGAAAATTGCTTGCGAACCGCGTTTTTCAGGTAACACGACATATCTAATCAGGGTGTTTGAGAAATAACTACAGTAATATCTTTAAAATCGCGATCCAATCTCTTAAACCACATATCACAAAACCATGAATATCTTTAAATAAAAGAAAGTATTTTTAACACCGTGATATTTCACAAAGCCAAAGAAAAAAATTAATGTGAATAATACTTACTGATTTGCATTTATTCCTGTAGAAATATGAAAACTTTCTGAAGAATGTTAAAATACTTACTAAAATGTATTGTGCCATATCCATTTTACATGTTTAACTAATAGAACTTTCCAACGTTTGGACATATCAATCTCTGATCACTTTAAGTGAAATTAAAAGAGCATTTTTGCATGAATAATAAAATATCAATGCAAGTTTAACATACAATAGCAAAAAGCCAATGCAACACCGTTGTTTTAGAGCAATGAACATATTTTTTTGCATTTATTTTCCAATGTTAAGTAACTTGGGTATAGGATCGTAATGTAGGTTTTTTTTTGTATTTTTACTTTCTTTTTCGGAATGTTACATATATGTGTACTTTGTGATATGAAATACATTTAATGAGAAGTTGTTTGGTATATCCAGATATTTTAACATTTAAGTTTTATCATTTTATCCTCAGCTTAAATAGATGTTAAAAGCGGGTTGGTTTTAAAATAAAATTTAATTTTACCGTGGACATTAGCCGGTGTAGCCCGTATACCTCCATATATGTAGTACCTCAACTATATTATTTTGTTTTTTTATTTTAATTTCAATGTTACAGGCTGTTTTAATTTAATGTAAAAGGAAACACGTCGATGAAATAATTTCGGAAAATATTAAAGATCATAGAATCATTTAGCTGGAGCTTAGAAGGAAAAGCAAGCGGGTAGTTTGAATTGTAAATATAAGTTAGATTACTTACTTACTGAAGTATCGTGGCATCGTTCGGGAATAGAAGCCTCGTGATATTATTAACTAAATAGTAAATAGATAAAATCATTAATGGAAAGGATTTTTATATATTCTACTAATGGATTTATTAATAGTGAAACTTAGACTTAGTCTTCATAATGTTTTTTTTTAATGTTTGTGTTGATTGTTTTCGCTGTGCAATTATTTCTTATTGGTTTGGCTGTTTATTGAGCTTATTGTTGACTGCTTCGTTGGAATAGTGGATTTTACATCCCCACTTAGTTTTGTGGTTTTTTGGACGTAATTTTTTCTAAATTGATCTCAGTTGACAGCTGCGAACTACATCATTTCGGAGACAGCCGTTGGTGATTGTTGTTAGGTCTTATACTATTGTGTAAAATTTGTGTTAAGTTTGGATTATGTGTCGGCAAAAAAAGAGGTTAAAAAAACGCAGCGTAAAAATTTAAAATTCTTGAAAAAAAAATAACACAAACAAAAGCAACCAATCGCTAAATAAGACATACAGTGAAACAATAATAAGTGAAAGTATATTTTGCAATGTATACCAAAATACTGCATTTTTAAATAGTAAGATGAAAGTGAGAAAATCTTTTTTTTAAATATAAATACGTGTAAATTATGGTAGCAGCCCTTTGAATTCGCAATATAATTTTTCGCTTCTTCGCCAGTTAATAACGTTAAGTTTAAAGAAATAATTTTATAAACCGACTGTGTTACTAATTAATGCGTAATGCACAAAGTAATCAACAACGGGATGCCTTCTAAACAGTACAACTTTAACAATAGCCTACAGTAGATAAATAAATAAGATTCGCGTACTTTAAAATGGTTATTTGGACGTTGCATTGTCTCAAAATCTACTCTACTTTGAGTAGCAACGGCTAGATCGCTATCTCAAAGTTAAGCGTCGACCCTTGCTTAACATTCGGGCAATACTTTTTGAGTCGATGCTTAACTCTCGGGATTGAGTTGTACTAGCTCTCTGGTAGCTTTACGTAGTAATTAGGCTTCAGTATCTGAGCCATTCTGCATCCAAATGACGTTTTAAAGTACTTTTATTGTCAGTTTTACTTTGCAACCATCAGTAACTTTCGTATTCGAATAAACAAAGTTAATACTGCCATTTTATAAATTTCATAAAAGTTTAAAATGATTTGTTAGGGTTTTCCATGGTTTTCCTTAGGATTATTCGTGGATATAATAATAATTACCTAATCTTATGATAGGCAGGTAAAATAAACTTCATTATTATCGAAGTTAAAACGTCTTTTACGGGAGTTCTCACCTGATAAACACATGTTCACAAACCGCTTCACAAAACAGTTTTTTTTTAAGAAAATGAAATGCTTTTATCGTAAGTATTACCTCCTATAATTTTAAGTATTACCTCCAATTATATAATTTAATTTCTAATGTATTAGTTTAGACCGTGGGGTTGCCTGTGTCTGCAGGCCGATGTATTTATGTATGTATTACAGTTACAACATACAAACAGGACAGTGTTTTATATTTATCGAATTATATTGTAAATCGCTAACGAGATATAACAGTTGTTACATAGTATTTTTTCCCATACAATCATTTTTTGTTGATCCATTTTCCATGTTTAAAATGCAATAGATATTATCCGTTATTGTTTTAATTGAGAACTTTGAAGTTTTTAGTTAAAATCGTAACGCAACCAGAACTTACAATAGTTATTTATAAATAATTTAAATTGCTCGATCGGTGGAGGGACAAACATCTTTTTAAGAATAAATCGACTGCATTTTTTATTGAAAGTCTTTTTTAATCGTTGCTCACAAATTAATATTAAATACTTACGAACTTGTAGCGTTTTCGTATGCGAGTCACGAGTCGATGTATTCTTAAGTCAATAGCTTTAATATTTATATCAGTATCTTCCACTTTAAACGTAATATAATTATAAATAATTACAGTTATAGCAATAGTTCCCAATTTGCCACAGTACCTCAATATAATAGTTACATTTATGTATGACTTATAATAAGCTACAATCAGCAGATTTTCCTGTTTTTAATGTCAATTAAGATTTTAAGGAGCTCTATTTATTAATAATGTAAGTCTTATTTCCCATTTTCATTTACATTCGCAAAAACAGGCGAGCTTTTGACATCAAAATTAACAATTCAAACCCTCAAATATTTTTTTGTAGTTTATTATTTTATTTTATAACATTTCGCGTCGAAAAAATCTTAGTGCCAAATATTGACAATACATTTAAAATCATATGTCAAGTAACATCTCTTCTTTTCATTTAAAGTACTATAGTATATCAGAGTTAAATCTGCTAAACCTGCAGTAAATAACTAGTTACATTAATATAGTTCCGTAACTCAAAGTGCACTTACAACTTTTTATATAAAAATAATAAGTATTATATACTAAGTAGTACATTTGTCCCCCTGGTCGAGCAATTATCGTTGATATCCCGTCTATGACAGTACATAAAAGAAAAGTATTTACAATATACACACTATGACATACAATATACTGACAGTTATATGCTAGAAGTAACTTTTATCTACAGATAAAGTACGACAGTGGTGCAGTTTTACCAAAAACTGTTAATTTATAAGCAAGTTTATTATACAGTCCGAGTGTGTAGTGTTGAACTGTTGAACAATCGGACGTCGAGTTGGGCGCATGCTCAGTGGCCGATGTTGAGTGAGTCGTGTTGTAGTATACTCAGAACTTAAGCATTTAAGTAATGAGTTGTGTTTCCTACTGTTTACGTTTTTAATTTTTAGTAAAACTGTGCCGCTGTTACATGTTATGCTCGGTAACACATTTTATACACAGAAATATTTTTTTACGAGAAAAAAAATACAATTTATATTGTGAAAGTTAATTAAGTGGCAATTCTAATTTACTGCATTATATTTTTGCTGACACACTTAGGATTAGATTTTTCTTTTTTTCGTAATTTAATGTATGCACGATCTGCGTTTTTATTAGCATTGATTTTACTTTTTTTTTCTTTTTAAGCTAAAATCGTAAGTGATACATACGCTGGGTTCCCAAAAAATTGGAAAATTAAATTAATAATTTATTGTATTTAGTAATTTGGCAAAAAAATAACAAAATAATCAAGGGTACGTATCACTTACGACGTTTTAATATGCCTAAACTAATATTGTGTTACTATGTAAAAGTTATAGTTTGCCATCGTTGATCAAAGATGAAAAAAATATGTGTTAAATTTAGTTAAATGGAGTTTTGTTATACTTTTAAAGGGTCGGGGGATGCGGTGTGTACAAAATGATTTATAGTATTGTGTATTGATCGAATAAGGTTAGATGTGGGGCCGATAGGACCTGGTAGGTTTCTCTCGACATTGTTGTAAGTTACACCCAAGTCGGTGAAGACACTTAAAGTACTATTGTTGTAGGTACGAGGTCGGGTTTACGAAATGATTTTAAATCATCACTGGACTCATGAGGAGGGACCTGATCGAAAAACTGAAGATGCAACTGTTTAGTGCCAATATCATAGGTTCTATAGTATATATTGCATAGTATGTAATTATAAAAGGTTTTTCTCCTGGCTACGTACGTCTTTAATTTTTCGATCAGGTTTCTAATATTGTAAATTAATGTAAGAAATAATTCGTGTTGAATATTTTTCGTATTAATGCAGTCAATTCAATCAGTATTACAATCGCAATAGTATAATATGGAAACGAAATCCAAAAATAACTTTAATGTTAAAACAGTAGGGCGCCTGATTCGTCATGCATTACTTGTTACATAGGGCAAAGGAAAACTTGAAGCAAAATACTCTGGAACAAAAAACGCAATGTACAACGAATCGGTAAATCTGCATTGATACTAAAAGTTGTAAACTCATGTTTCAGTGATATTTAAAAAGTGGTGTCTTTACTTGTTTTGATGTTGTTGATATATGTGAATAAGGAATCAATTCGGGTTGAGTATATTGGCTGCTACCACGAACATTGAGTTCCGAAGGTGACACTTTCCATTATGCGTTCCATTGCGGCATCCCAACGGTCTTTAGCTCGACAATATTTAACGATACCAGCAATGGAACGAAAAATGAGCATCGACCCGTTATCTCATGATCTCGTGGTGGCAGCCTCTTTGGTAGGAAGTTAGGAACATATCAAATAGTCGGAAAACTTAGTACTATAAGTATCTTTGAATCTGACTCTTTCGTCTAAACTATACTGGAGAAAAAATATATCGGTTATTTTTAAGTTTAGGTTTCTAACAAAATCTGCGTTTCGAACTCTCAGCGACGTATAACAGTTGAATGTAATAAAAGTATAAAAATAAACTCGCAGTGATTCCATTGATTATGAGGTCTTTTATTGGTTAGTTTAGAACCTTTTCCCTTAACTAATTGTTGTGAAAATTATAAAAGTGACGTCATTTTCTTATGCGGCGTCTGCGCAGCGGAAGTTTCCGTAGTGTATTGTGTACATTCTTTTGAATATAATGGGTGTACAAAGACCTTGAACGAAGCCGAAAGGTACGTATCCTGCCCGTCATTGCGATCATTTTTTGTTCTGGACCTGGGAACCTTCTAGTTACGGAGATATTGGAGGTCTAGGTTCCAACAACATTTTTTTTTAATACTAGTTTTTAGGCTTATAACTTTATTTTAATAAATACCTCCAAGACCCGTTTACTATTCAAATGCATCCATCAGCACAATGTTTTGAGTGTGTTACATTGAGTTTTATTGTATGTATTTTCACCCCTAAAAACGTTTCCCAGCAATAATTTTTGCGTTGGGTTACTTAGTTTGATGTACAGAATGCTTGGTTGACGGCTTCGTGAAGAATTCGTTTACACCTTGTATCCTTAAGGGGCTCCCATCACCGGGAGTATTATCCTGTAATGTTGTAACAAATCCAAGATTCGATTTCGAACATTTCGTTACAACTGGCAAACCTGTAATGTGAGGTTCGATTATTCGATTTTGAACATTTGATTCAGTTATTTGTTGCATTCACGTTACAAGTTGTATCTCTTATTAATACTAGAGTGGATGTCTCTAAGAAAATTGTTAATCAGACATGGTCATCGAGATAATGGACGAGGTAAGGTACGACACTGGTTCAAACTAGTGTAGCGAAATACAAAACTATTTTCATCATCATGAAATGTAGCGCCGCCATTACATTCATAAAAAATTTTGTTGTATGTGTTTTTGAATTTGTATGCAACTTCTTAAACCTATGTTCGTGCGCCTGCGTTGACGTTAATGTGCAACGCTATTGCAACGGTTCGTTACTCATCTGAACAATATTATAAAGTGGTAAAGCTTGTAAGTATGAATGTAGGAGGCTATCTCCAAAATTGGACAAACGTTTTTTTTTTTATTTGGACGCGGTCGGGTTCGTGGACAGGCATTACTTTTTAATCATTGCGCAACTTCTTCATCCGTCTTCTTCGTCGTTCCCTCACTTCTGAGAATCGTCACCACATAAAGGGTGTAAAAAGACCCTTAACGAAGCCGAAAGGCATTTGTTCTCCTCGTCATTGTGATCATTTTTTTGTTCTGGGCCATACCTGGGAACCTTCTAGTTACGGAGATATTGGGGGTCAAAGTTCCAATTTTTTCACAAGTTTTTTTTTAAATACTACTTTTTAAGGTTCTAACTTTACTTCAATTACCTCCATGGCCCGTTAACTATTCAAAGCATCCATCAGCAATAAGTTTTGAGCGCATTATATTGAGTTTTACCGTAAAATGTGATTTTTGACCCCAAAAAAAAAATCGTTTCCCAGCAAACATTTTTGCGTAGAGTAACTTAGTTGGATGTACAGAATGCTTGGTTGACGGCTTAGTGAAGGGTCTGTTTACACCCTGTATGTATCACGAGTTCGTGTTTATGTTTACCACTGATTATCTAATTAAGTAATTGCAGACATAACATCACGTCTGTAATCCGAAGGGTTAGGCAGAGGTGTACCTCTACCTAATAGTACACCCACATTTCGCCAGTTATGTTTAGGTCCCATGGAATACGGTGCAAGCCTATTGCCATCAGCCGGGCACAGATCCAGACTCCGTGGCTGAGAAATTCTTGATGGAAAAACCCAATAACAATTTGCCCGATCCAGGAATCGAACCCAGAACCTAATGCTCAGCAGTTGCGATTGCGACCACTAGACCAACGAGGAATAGACTATGCAACTAAACCCAAGTTTGTATGGTTACTACAAACCAAAGAAAAAACATTCATCATTCCTTAGTGTACGGACGGCTATATCTTAGTAATATTAATTTTCAAAATATTGTAGAAAAAATAACGTACATTGAAGACATCATTTTGTAATTGCCTGTTTGTCATCACCCAGCCTTTCCCAACTATGTTGAAATCGGGTTTTAGTCTAGCCGGTTGCAGCTGAATACCAGTATTTTACATGGAGCGACTGCCTATTTAAACTCCACAAACCGGTTAGTACTGGGTAATAAGATACCCCTTGGTAAGACAGGTTGTCAGACTTTCGGGCCACTGACTACCTGTAACGACTGTCAAAGATCTACAAATGACCCCCGGGACCAACGGCTTAACGGACTTTCCGAGGCACGGTTGAAACTCGGTATGTAATAGGTGGTCCGTGGATGCGTCGACAGACCAACTGCTGGCTGGCTGATATTTTTTTATCATCCTCGGGTAATTTAGTCACACGTGGATGTAGAAAAGAAACCCAGGTTAGTGGAGCGTCGATATTAGCAAAATGGCTGGTGGTAGCTCGATGAGAGTTGCCGAGGATCGAGTTAACTGAAGTGCGATTGGAGAGGTGGATGTACGAATATTTTCTCTTTGTCTACTGTAGTAAGGTATCATCATCTGCCTAGCCTGTTCCCAACTATATTGGGGTCGGCTTCCAGTCTTAACCGGATGCAGCTGAATATCAGTATTTTACATGGAGCGACGGCCTATCTAACCTCCACAACCCAGTTAGTACTGGGTAATACGATACCCCTTGGTAAGACTGTAGTAAGGTATCTACCACATAAATATAATATCAAGCCTTTTATCCCCGAAGGGTTAGGCGGAGGTGTACCTAATAGTCATCCACTTTTCGTCAGTTATGTTGAAGTCCCATGTAATAGCAGGCGAATCTATTGGCATCAACCGGGCTTAAAACCAGACTCCGTGGCTGCTTCTGAAAAAAATCTGGTGGTAAAACCTATTAACACTTTTCCCGACTTGGGAATCGAATCTAGGATCTCATGCTCAGGGCAGGAGAATGATGATGTAAGTCAAACAACAAACGCAACAGCAACAGGCAACGATGGCGACGGCAGGTGATAACGATCGAGACAGAATCAACTTGAATTATAACTTTCAACAAAGCTTGTACACAAAATCAGGACAACCTACAACAACAACTTGATGACGTTACATTCTCAACTTGAATTGGTAGGTGCCTACTTTATCGTAATTAGCAAGAATGCATGTGCGTAGGGTTGGCACACTGCAGCACTGATTGGATAATAGTGCACACGTCTTTCGGCTGAAAGAAGATGACGAATATTCAATGTAAACATATACTTACCTACTGTACATAGGCCCCTTGGAAGTCCACTGTCCACGTGAAACGTTAAGTGATTGGGTACCTACTTCTAAGAAACCTTAGGAGAAAATGCACGCACTTTCGGAGTGTTCCGACTTCCATGCGTCGGAAGTCGGAACACTCCGAAAGTGCGCATGGGCAATCAGTAGGCTATGTAGCGGCACTACAATAAGTAATACAGAAACGTGGTAAAAAAAGTACTACAGCGCCATCTATGACACAAATAAAGAACTAAAGTCAACATTTTCGATTCGATTTAAGACTATATCGCAAAATCCGACAACAACAGCTGTCGGGTAGTAGCCTACCAGACACAACACCCGTCTGGTCGGAAGATACTCCTTTTTCTATGGGTGTTGCAGAACTTTACACCCTGTTCTTTACTTCCCTATAGGCTCCACGAGAGACCGAGAGTTTAATTTACAATGGGGGCTATCGCGCGTGAATTTGCCGCTAGAGGCGTTTGTGTAGAATAAGGTCTTCAGAAATGTCAGATGTCACAGAGTGTTCGCGCGTTGTGCGCTTTTTATTCACGATTGTGGTCAAGATTGAGCCATTCCTGATTAATTATATCTTGAACATTATGATCTAATTTGTTAGTACTTGCAGGAAGAATTCTTTTTAAATGTTTCATGCTTGCTCATTTTAGGGACAATATTGTAAATATGTACCTGAAGTTTACACTATGTTGTTATACGTAATAAAAAAATAAACATTTTATGAAGTTATTGGTACTTTAAAGAATAAAATAGAATTAATGACAAGATCTTACTCGCCAGTTGCGCCATCTGGTGAGCTCAAAAACGGTAGCCCTTCTTATGTTTTGATCAAAGTAACGTTTTTTGTATTCCGGGATACCGCTGTCAGATATTCACCACGTGAGGTAACACGTGATACAACGTGACGTGGTAGAATACGGTTATAGTTCTCAATCTTGAACGTTCGTAGTATTAGCAAGCGACGTGCTTGTACTGACCAGAATCCAGACATGAACGTGGACGAGCGAAAGGAGTACGTAAGGATCGTAGCAAGATAGTTTTATTCAGTTATTGCCTCAATGGATAAAATATGTTAGTTTATGTATGATTGTATGTACTTGAACTTTTAACTGCACTGCAACTAAATAGGTGCATCACGAACTCATTAATTAGTGGGAAAAAGAGGGCTGTGTACTAGCGTACAACCGTCACATTGACACAATACAAAAAAGTCAATACCTATAACTTAAAATCTTACTGACCTGACTGTGAGTGTTATTCACATTGTTCTCCGGTATTTTACACACTGTGGTCACATTAGCCACATGATTTGTCTTTGATTACGATTGACTTTTAGGGAAATAGTAAGAGCTAAGAGCCTACAACTTGAAAAGGTGGTATAAAAAATAGGTTAATTTGAGCTGGCAACGTTTTAAGATTGTTGAACAAGGAATCCCAGTGTTCCAATTATCCATTTGGATACACATACAAATATTTGAACTGTCAACTGAGAAAAAAACTTTTTTGTTATTTTAAGATTAGAAATGAAAATTGTTGACCTTAGAATACTGTTCAGATGGTTTTTGTCCAAAATTGGTAGCATTATTTCTAAAAATAGAATATACAGAGTGTAAATAGAAAATGAAACACTTGGCAAGTTTAAGCTGTGTCTGTATCCGAATGAGACACTTCAGCTGTCAAGCAAGCCTGTCAACTACAATGACATTCGTACGTCAATCAAAGTGATACTGGTTCGTTGTTGTTGCAGTTCACACGTGTGTTTTTATATCATTTTAAATTAAAATCCTATTTTAATGCAGTAATAATGGACGCTTACGATATTTTTAAGAAATTAACAAAAGGTTTAACGTTCAAACATCGCGTTTTAGGTGTTAAAAATAATGTAAGTATTGAAAATAACCTAATCTGTTGCCGTCGTTGCCGAGGTAAAATTGCAAGTTTTGAATTAACTGCAAGAAATATCAATAATTTGTCAAGTTTATAACTGTAAGAAACAACTGTTTTACCTGTAGTTGCCGGAACACATGGTATTTTACATAATTTGGATGAGAAAAGCTAGCAAATGTCGAGAAAACAGTTCTATTAGTCAGAGGATACAGGAGGTTACAAGTTAAAACGTTTGAAACAGGCTCTACGTTTATATCAACTTATTAAAATAATGGCAAACAATGATGACAGTTACTTTAACGTTACCATAGAAACTGCCAGTGATTACAAAATAATTTTACACAAGCAAGAAAATATAAAAAAGGAAGAGGAAACCATTTCAAAAAGTTCAACAAATTCCCAATAATTTATAAAGTGATAAACTTGAACTAATCTAATTTTCAGGGCCTAAACTCAAAACCAGCAATAAAGAAAGAAGAATTAGAAATAAAAGAAGAACAAATCAGTGACAATGAAGAAGAGTTACAAAATGATTCCGATTCAGAGTCCGAAGGTCAGGACACAGACCAGGATGAGAAAGAAGATGTAGACCTACAGCTGGTAGAAGGAGTCAAAGTAGGACAGAAGAAGAAGAAGAAAGAAAAGAAGGAAAAGACTGAGGATTTGAAGAAGAAACTTGAGTTGGAAGAGGTATTGAAAAGATTTGGGTGACTTTGTTATTTTACCTGACTATGGCAAAGCCAAAAGGAAGGGTTTATTTTAGCAGTCTGTCTATGTATGTTTGTATTTACGTATGTTCCTCCATAGCGCCTAAACTATTCATCTGATATTGATGAATAAGGTGTCAATTGATTTGTTATTATGGCCCAGGTAACATAGGTTACATTTTAACCATCTTCAACAATAGGAAGAGTCGATTTTACCTTGTAAACCCTAAATTTAATTAGAGCGTGATTTTTCAGTAGTCGGGTTTTTTAGTGTCACAAGTCACAAACTCTTGTTTTGTACAGTAATGCTACTACTCTTACTGTTGAGCTCCATTTCTCCTTCCAAACGTCTCTATCTTATGTTATGTCTGACCTGATGTTTGCCTTACACTACCATTGGTCTGTTGGGTGTAAAGCTGTCCAGTTTGTTAGGGGCCATTCAAGAATTACGTAAGCACTACAGGGGGGCCGGGGGTTCTTTGCTTTGCTTATTTTTGATGACATACGGGATGGGGGGTCTGGATGGTGATTACGTCAGCAGTATATTTTTTAAGTTATTCGGATTTTCTACAAAATTTTGTCGCTTTCGGTTTGAACTCATATGGCAACCCTACTTCCAAACCTATTTGTTATACTTTATTTCTAGACTTAAAACTGCTGCTCATGAATCAATAAAGATACCAGAACTCATTGAAAAATGCATGTACTTGTGTTTACGTAAGCATGGGGGGGGAAGGGTAAGAGCTTTGCTTACTATTGCTGACGAGGGGGAGGGGAAATTAATAATACAAAAAAATCTGTTTACGTAATACTTGAATAGCCCTTTAATACTAGTCGGACAAAATCTGAGTCATTGATTTGAGAAGACAACGAACTACCATTGGTTTATTAGTTCAATTCTTTGACCATCATAACCAGGGTACTAGAAATTTCACTAAGCATAAAGCGGGATCTGGCAAAGAAGAAGATTCATTTTTATTTTAACTCTAACTCTTATATTTCTGACGTCATACAACAAAAAATATTTGAGAACTGCTTTTGGTTAGTAACCAACACTATGTACCACTATCACTCATTACCAAACTCAATCTTTACCTAGTGAAAAATACAACTTTAATCCCAACAAATGATGCATGAGTACATTAGAAAAATTTACTCAAAACAATAAAAAATTGCTAAAACTGTGAAGCTCATATAAGGAGAAAGCAGATTTTTGGCAATGGCTTGATTTGACTAGTTAATAAGAAAATTTTGCTAATACTTCCTACATTTTCCAGCAAAACCGGTTCCGCAATGAGCATGGCATCAAGACAGTGGGACGTCACGTACCGGCTGCACTACAAGAGTTCTCCGAGTTGCCTGCACGGTACAACATACCTCAAGCACTGGTTGACACAGTGACCCAGTGTGGATACAGTGAGCCTACACCTGTGCAGCGGCAGGCTATACCTTGCATGTTGGAAGTAAGTAACTAGTTTTCTACAAAGATAGCCCATACTCAGGCGAGCTTAACTCAGAATTAGAGAAACAGAGTTTTTCTAAGTTGCTTTCTCTTTGCAAATTCAAAAATTACTACCATGCTCTTGTTTTATTCTCTTTATGATTCTCTGTGTTGTGTTTAACATAACGCCAGTAATCTTTAGAGGGTTATGCAGAGATGTACCACCAAGTTCACTGACGGTCAACCACTTTTCACCCTCCACAGTCAGTGAGCGCGAAAGTACCTATAGTACACACACGGAATTTTTAAGTCTCATTTATTAGGGATGTCCCTGTTGCCATCAACTGGGTTAATCCAAACTTCAAGCTCCTGCTGAAAAATCAATGTATGAAAATTTCATGTGCATCTCTGAAAAGTATATTTTAATAATGAAAGAAGTTGACAGAATATCCAGATTACTCAAACCAAACAATTAAATTCCTACATATTTTCTAGGACCGTCAAATCCTAGCCTGCGCGCCAACAGGATCAGGCAAGACCGCAGCCTTCTTACTCCCGATCCTCCACGCGCTAGGGGCTCCATCCGGTGGGCCGCGAGCCCTGGTGCTCTGCCCCACGCGCGAGCTGGCGCACCAGATATTTCGCGAAGCCCTGCGTCTGAGTGCCTCCAGTCAGCTGAGGTGCAGTGTCGTCAGGAGTATCAAAGAATCGAAGGTGAAGGAACGGGAGGCTACTATTAGGAAGAGTGGTGAGTATTTTTTGCTGATCTTTTCAAGCCAGACTCGGAAGTTTGTGGACTTCAAAATAGACCCACAAAATTTTCTGTCTTGGTGTGTTTCATGTATTTAAATGAAATAATAATAATAAATAAATCGTTTATTTAAATCAAATGAAAGAAACCAATAATGTTTACTTTACTCTTATGAAACCTAAAATTCCAATTCTTCAGGTTGATTCAACGTAAACATCAATTTCTCTGACTAATGATTATTTACACACAAAGTTAAAACAGTAACTGTAATTTTCAGACATTATCGTGAGTACGCCAAACCGCCTCTGCTACTTGCTGAATCAAGACAACGTGAACATTTCTTTAGACAAGTAAGTACACTAGTACATAACTAGAATAATATCACATTGAGTTTTAGATTAAGTTCGGCTTTGTGGAACCTCATCTCAGTCACTCATACTTTTAAACTCACTAGCTCTGCCCCGCGGTTTCATTCTTCGTTAATCTTTTTGCTCAACTCCTAAGGTTCATTGCTTGATGTTAAATAAACTATAACCTTCCTTAAGAATTGGGCTAACAATACAAAAATATTTTTTCAAATCCAGCCAGTAGTTCTAGAGATAAACGCGTCCAAACAAATTCTTTAGCTTTATAACATTAGTAAGATACAGTCTTTTTCTATAGCTATTTTGGAATACAGGTTAACATGGAACAATATTTCTCTGAAATAATGAGCTAGCAGCAGTAGCAATATTTTACTAGCAAGACTGCCTATCTGACCTCCTCAACCCAGTTGCTGCCAAGACTGGCTGTCTGACCTTGCTTGTGACCGCTCATAATGACTGTTCATCATTCTAGAGTCCGCTGGCTAATAATCGACGAGGCAGACAAACTCTTCGAGGGCTCCGCCGACCAGTCCTCAGACTTCAGGCAGCAGATGGAGCAGATCCTGACAGCGTGTGGCAGCAAAGAGCGCCGTATTGCCATGTTCAGTGCCACGCACACGCCTAATGTTGCCAAGTGGTGCCGCCATCATATGCGGGGGCTTATTAATATCACTGTTGGACAGAGGTCAGTTTAATAAAGATATATTAGTTATCGTTGATCTCGTTGGTAGTGGTCGCAAACGCGTCTGCTGAGCATGGGGTCCTGGGTTCGATTCCCGGGTCGAGCAAAGTGTTATTGAGTTTTTCCATCAGGAATTTCTCAGAAGCAGCCACGGAGTCTGGATTTGTGCCCGGTTGATGGCAATAGGCTCGCCCCTCTATTACATGGGATTTGAACGGCGAAATGTAGGTGTACTTGTTAGGTACACCTCTGCCTAAACCTTCGGGGATTACAAGGCATGATGTTATGTTATATTAGTTACCTTGTCGAAATTCATGTCATTAGAATACTACATTCACACAGTTTAAATATTTGGCCTTAGCGCACAGAAAAACGCATGTATGTTTTATAGTGCAAACAACACACATGCAACTTAGCACTTTATGCCACTGAAGAATAAGTGTGACAATTGAATATCAGCAAAACCTTCTGTTGCTACGACAATGACTGTAATCCCAGAAGAATGAAGCAGAGATGTGCCCTTTAAATACAACCATATTGTGCTAGTTATGTCTACTGTGTCATACATCATGTGTATTTCAAGACATTGTCTTCTCTCAGGAACGCGGCCACAACCCTAGTTGATCAAGAGCTATGTTTCTGCGGCAATGAGAGTGGTAAGCTAGTCGCTTTCCGACAACTAGTGCAACAAGGACTGAAGCCTCCTGTGTTAGGTAAGCATTACACTTGATCGGTAGTATCATCATCAGATTCATTTACCACTTCAATATGAACCTTAAGGCTGCGGTTCACACATCCCTCGCTACGCATCCTCGCTCATTTCTGGTGGAGATGCAGCCTAACGCCCGTAGGCGTGGCCTAGCAGCGTCTTAAAAAAGGCACAGGAAATTCCCTTTTACATACGAATCAGTAACTCACTATCGCCCAAAGAGACATTGCCAGCTGAGTTTCTATGTTTCTTTTTTTTCTTCAAAAAGTGCGGCTTAGGCGATATCTATCACTCCTTATCAAGTACATAAATGACAGTCTCCTTATAAAGCTCGTTGCGTCACATTTACGCTCTGATAATAAACCTTATTCAAAAGCATGAAGCATTCCACCAGTTGGAACACAAAGCTGAACCTTATGCAACAAAGTAATGTAAAATATTATATTTTCAGTATTCGTACAAAGTAAGGACCGCGCGAAGCAGCTGTTCAAGGAGCTCATATACGACGGCATCAATGTGGACGTCATACATGCTGACAGGACACAACAACAGGTAAACTATTACATAAATAAAGCGTTCGATAAGGGGCCATCCATAAGTTACCTACGTCACACGACTTTCATGATTTTTTATTTTACCATCATGCCACACATCCATATTCCTTATATTTCCAACCTGGCTTCGTCTTTGTGTGTTTGGCTGACCGACTCCTTGACAAATCAAGAGGGCTTGTAATTGATTTATTTGAAGTAAGTAAATACTTTGAGCTAGACGACCGTTACTACCATTATCAACTTGAGCGTCATTACCAACATGTCTACTTCCCCAGCGCGACAACGTGGTCCGCAGTTTCCGCGTGGGGCGCATCTGGGTGCTGATCTGCACGGAGCTGATGGGGCGCGGGATGGACTTCCGGGGGGTCAACCTCGTCATTAACTACGACTTCCCGCCCTCAGCCATCGCTTATATTCATAGGTTAGTGGTTTTTTTTTAGCTTTATGGTGGAAGCGCCAGGGTAACCCGCGAAATGTATTGATTGATGATTAAATAATCTTAGAAGGTTGTATTGATGATATTAATGATTATAACTCAGTAAAGCCATGTTTGTTACGGTTGTGAATCATATTTTAATCAACATATCACCTGACACTCCTGAAAATTGCAAATAACGTAAAACGTAAGGATAACTACGGAGCAACCAAGGCAAGCGCGGCTTATCCTGAAGATCGACCGGAGCGGCTGTTATTATTTAGCCACGAGCTCCTCGAGATTTGATAAAAATCCGAATCGATTGTCAATTCTAAATGAACGCGAGCGAAACTGCGGGCAAATGCTAGTTTAATAATATTTTCTTCATGTTTGACAGGATTGGACGTGCGGGTCGAGCGGGTCAGAAAGGTCGAGCGATAACATTCTTCACTCAAGACGACGTCGGCAATCTTAGAAGGTAAAATATTTTAGTAATTCTACGAATCTATAACAAATATGTCCGACTTTGAGCTTACAACGCAATTTTATGAAGACAGGTTTTTTTTACGTACATAACATGCCTGTAATCCCCGAAGGGTTAGGTAGAGGTGTGACTAATAGTACACCCACGTTTCGCCATTTTTAAGTCTCATACAATAGGGGGTGATCCTTTTGCCATCAACCGAACACTAATCCAGACTCCGTGGCTGCTACTGAGAAATTCCTGATGGAAAAACCCAATAACACTTTATTCGACCCGGGTGCTGAACCACGGACCTCATGCTCAGCAGTCGCGCTTGTTTGTCCTCGACTTGCAGACTCGCTTGTAGACTTATTAAAGTATCGGCTTTTCTGAAACATACTTCTTTTATCGCCCCCCAGCATAGCCTCAGTAATGAAGCAGTCAGGCTGCCAGGTCCCGGAGTACATGCTGCAGCTGAGACAGAACCCGAACAAGCGTAAGAAGCTGATGACGAAGGCGCCGCGCAGGAACAACATCTCCACTATACTGGAGAAGAGGCCTGACAAGTAATTTAGCTATTTTATCTATCACTTTACATCACTGTCAATATCACTAGTGATGTTAATTCTCTTTTCTATAAAGTTGCTGTTACGTTGTTCTCACTCATAAGTATATCGCACCCCTCCCTGGTGCCGCAGCATGCGCACGCGCGTAATATCAGTTCTCCGTAAACGCTCTCATACATCGTCTTATGTTAGAATTAAAAACAGACCGCAACGCGCCGTCTCCGTAAATGAGCCCTTACAAACATGCATCCATCAATCCTAACAAACTTTCACATTTATAATAGCAGTAAGAAGTAAGACACAAACAATTTTGCAACACACACCTTTTTAAATCAGTTAAAGACGATAAGGCTTCAGAGAGAATAAAGATAAGGTCGAAAACAACGACAACGATCTCTCTTTTTACCACAAGCTAGCCTTATCTCTGCAAGAAATTGGCACTAGTCATAATATATTAATATTTTAACTACAACTGTCATATACAACCAGAGTTTGATCGTCATCATCATCATCAGTTTGATCGTACCGGAATCAAACTTGCAACCTTTGTAAATACCAAATGCACACTGCGCTACACTCGTAAATTCAGCACACCTACTGTTTTTTTTATTTTTTTAAACGTTGCCCCACTCTATTTTTTTTTAAAAACGTTGCCCCACACTAGGAATTTCTCCTGTATCGTGGGTGCGTTTACAAACATTTAAACTCACATACACAAACAGTCAGACCCGGAACAACTACCTGTAGGCCATACAAATATTTGTTCTGTGCGGGAATCGAACCCGCGACACGCAGCGCAGCAGCCAATCGCTCAGCCACTGCGTCAACCTGTTTTTATACGGGGTGTAAACAGACCCTTCACGAAGCCGTCAACCAAGCATTCTGTACATCAAACTAAGTAACTTTACGCAAAAATTATTGCTGGGAAACGACTTTTTTTTTTGGGGTGAAAAATCACGTTTTACGGTAAAACTCAACGTAACGCACTAAAAACATTGTGCTGATGGATGGATTGAATAGTACGGGGGTCGTGAAGGTGATTAAAGTAAAAATCTTACATTAAAAACAGCTATTTAAAAAAAACTTGTGGAAAAGTTGGAACTTTGACCCCCAATATCTCCGTAACTAGAAGGTTCCCAGGTATGGTCTAGAACAAAAAAATGATCGCATTGATGGAGAGAATAAGTGCCCTTCAGCTTCGTTAAGGGTCTATTTACACCCTTTATTTATGTTTGTTTTATTACTTACAGAAGGAGATTAGAAGCCGCCAATGAAGCTTTAAAAGAGGATAAAACAAAAACCACAGAGGCAATAAAGAATGCTAAAAACAATAAACAGAGAAAAATACAGAACTTAGAAAAACAGAAACAAAATAAGGATACCCCAGAGAAAGGAAAAAATAATAGCAAAAGAAAAAGGAAGAATTTAGCCAAAAAGAATAAGAAAGGTGTTAAATGATAAGATAATATAGGTCTATTATAAAAGTAATATTTTGGTTTTATTTGAAATATTCTTCATTCTACGGTTTTAGTTACATTGCAAATTGAGCTTTGTCGGAGTGATTTTAAAGTTCAGTTTCCTAAAGCATAATTATTCTAAATCATAGGGAATAAATAAAACGACGTTCCATACAATAATGTAACATCTATTATAAAATTTTCATACAAAATATACAGTCTTCACGTTGTAGTTAATATTATACAAAAAATAAAGATATTTATTTTAAAGTTACAACATTAATTTATAAGAGTAACCTAGCTTGTAACATTTGCTCGCGAACCTTGGTTATATTTTACTGCTTTTGATCTATTTGACCATTCGCTGGTAGAATTAGCTGAACGAGCAAATGCTACAAATTAAGTCAACATTAGAAACACAATTTTCAGCCAATCTATAAATAGAATATGGCACTGATTTTCAAAATAATACACAATGATTTCAAAGAGCCTCGTCAATTTGTATAGACAGCTATATTTTAGCAATAATTGGTCCTTACACATAAACATTTTGACGGTGGAAATTTGAAACCCCTTAAGAGACATTGAGCTTGCTGTTGTATAAGCAGCGTTCGGTTCAGCACGGAGAGTTGAAAGTCCAAGGAACGCTCAACTTTGCTTACTACGTTTCAAATTTCCAACGTTGATTTAAGCCTCTACAACTGGCCGGTTGATTCCGTAGCAAAAATGAAGCACATTACATAAATATGCACTACATAATTGATAATAGTTCCATAATCAACTAATAATTTTATTCAGTGACTCGGCAATATTACAAGCAACAGAAAGCTTCGCTTACAATCAACTCTGAAGCTATTGGTTACCGTCAACCAATATTTAGAAGGCGATGGTTGCTGTCAAACAATTTTTTTTTAAATGTGCTTTAATTTGCTACAATCTTATAGATTTCAATAACCTGGACGCTTATAACCTAAAAAATATTCGTGTGTTAGAATTTTTTATTTAAACTAAATGAAAGGTTCTATAGCAGAACTATTTACAGGTTAATCATGAATTAATCAAAACAATGGCTTGGTTATTCATCTAAGCAAACAATATTTGGCAAGTTTAAAATTCAAACTATAGTCAGTCTTCTTTGAGAATCAATTAGTTTGGCTTCAATTGATGTGTTACTTTTATAAAGAACATCCAGTACTAACTGGGCTGTGGAGGTCGCTCCATGTAAAATACTGGTACTCAGCTGCATTCGGTTAGACGGGGAGGCGACCCCAAAATAGTTGGGAAAAGGCTAGGCAGATGATAACGTGCAACACAAATTCAATACCTAATTGTGCAATTATCCACTATGGATTCTAAACCATTATTCTGATTATAATCAAAAAGTTAACGCTTAGAATCGAGACGATCAAACAAGAGATTCTTGACAAAATGGCAAGTTTAGTATAAAGTAAAAAAAAAACAAAATTTACAAAAATAGAACTTATGTATAAAATTATACATATAGCTGATTTACAGAGATCTCGGGCGAAAGTTCAATTTATACAAGCAGTTTTCTTAATCCTAAAAAGATAACTTAATCAAATTAATAATATTTACAGTTTTTGAAAGTGACGGGAAACACGCTTACAACCAGAACTTTTCCTTGAAAATATAGAAATTGAGTAAAACAACTTGCTAGTACAATTAGCAACCCATTACTTATCACATACACACTTATCGAACAACGAAATATTACAACACAAAATATACAAAGCATAAACGCAATAACCAACGAGACATCCAACACAGAAGCAAATGGTTGCTGGCAACCAACACCCAAAAGTCTTGCAAATATTCACCACTTTACTAAAGTCACCAATCAATATCGCCAACATTGGTTACCCACCAACTAGCATCCCGAAGCACGCGGTTGCCAGCAACCTAAATCTATTCACATAGCCAATCGCACGGCAATCTTGGCATCTTATTCGCTGGCCAGGGCAAGTAGCCAGCAGTCTTGAAGACCCAGTAGTCGTAGGACACCTTGCTGATGAGCAGCACTAGAATGAGCACTTCCAGGCCTATGATGTAGTATATGTAGTCCGTCCAGTCGCGGGGAGTGTGGCACACTTGCGACTCCACCAGGTCCACCACGGCGACGTTGTCGTCGCACTCCAGCATCTTGTAGTCGGGGATGCTTTTGAAGTTTTCTAGGAGCCATGGCTGGAAAAGAAAAGTTGTTTTTTGTAAACTTAAGTAAAGAGTAGGTATAAACATCGAGGGTCGAGCATTGTGAGTTGATGGTCAACTAGGTACTTAATTGCTGGGTTGAGGGTAAGATCTGATGGGAGAAAACATTTTTCCCCGCTGCTACAAAAAATAACACATCAGTTGGCTGGATAATAATCCTTCTGTTAATCATGACCATAATGGCTAGCACCTCTTTCGGTTCACTCATAAAGCTCCATGTAAGTTCCTCTTTGTAGAGCACCAACTTGCAACATGATAACTTTTTGGTTCTTGCCTACTTACACATGCAGACATTGCTCTACAAAAAGTAACTTTGGTGTGGATGCGCCTTAAGAGTGTTTGGTTTGATCTTGAAGTGCAATTAACCAGAGATGTCACTATCTTAGTGCCTGAAGGCATTCCTGAGGTTTCTAAACCAGAAACTTCGGGTTAAAAGACGTAGTAGGGACGGCCATACCTTGAGCGTTTTCTCCGTGTTGCAATCACAGTGTATGTAGTTGCCAGCGATGGAGAAGGCGGGGCCTGTTGTGTCGAAACGGTTTGATAGCACGTATGTGTGGATCTGGAATAAATAAAGACATAATTAACACTTTTGTTGATGTCATAAACCTACACACAACAAACCTAATTGACGAAAGGATACACCTCTGCCTAACCCTTCAGATGATGTCACGATAGGCGATTGACTGTAATCCTTAATTTAACAACATCAGTTGGTCTTTGCTTGCCTCGGTTGGTCCGTGGAAGGGTGACCATCCATAACATACCGAGTTTCCTCCGTGCCTCGGAAAGCACGTTAAGCCGTTGGTCCCGGCTGTTGCATTTGTAGATCTATGACAGTCATTACAGAAGTCAGTGGGTTGAAAGTCTGACAACCAGTCTTACCAAGTGGTATTCTTATTCTTTATTGCACACAAAACAAAAATATAAAAATTGCAATAATATAGCTGTATGTACAATGGCGAGCTTAACCCAGAATTGGGTTTTCTTACAGCAAACCAAATTTCGATTGCGAAATTTGCATAAGAGGATATACCTATGTGCATTAACAGTACCTTTTTATTACCCAGTACTAATTAGGTTTTGGAGGTCAGATAGGCAGTCGCTCTATGTGAAATACTGGTATTCAGCTTCATCCGGTTTGACTGGAAGCCGACCTCAACAGAGTTGGGAAACGGTTACTCAGATGTGCTTCAAATACTCACAGTCTTCAACTTATTGTAACCGATGGAGAAGAGCATGAAGTTGTCGATGAACTTGGTGCCCTCCAGCTCCAGGATGTTGGGGATGTCGTTATGGTCCGCGATCAGCTGGCGCAGGTGCTCGTACGTGGGGTCGTCGCCTACGGTCTGGAGAGAGGTTATCTGGAAGGTAGTGAAAATTACAAGTTATTATTTTATGAAAGTGTGGAGGGTGCTGTTGAGAGCCGTCTATCATAGATTCGAAAGTTTACGTGAATATTTTTGAGGTTGTGGTTAGCCTTGACCATAGCATCGTGTGGTTTTAGTCTGAACGAGTCTGACAGACTCTTCATCCCTCCCCAGGGTGGAAGCCACCCACAACTATTTTCACAGGACAAAAAAAGGTTATGATACGTTCCTATCAAATACTTTAATGAACCAAGCTATCTAAGATCTCACCATAATTCGGAAATCTTTTAATTCTCTCAAATCTTTTGTTATTAATATAGGTAACCTGCCTGCCACAAGAAAATAATTCATAACATGAATAATCAATACTAATAATAATATTATAAAGAGGTTTTGTTTGTAAGTTTGTACGCAGGGCGTAGTCTTCAGAACTACTGATCCGACTCCGAAAATTCTTTCACTAACGGAAAGCTATATTATCCCTGAGTGTCATTTAAAGCGTTCCCGTGATTTAATTTCCGTACACAACGGGAGCGAAGCCGCGCGCAAAAGCTAGTGGCACAGTAAAATCTTTCTATGGCCACCATTTCCAATTCCTCTTGTCCTCAATAATTTGGGTTACAGGTGTAAAGATCTACTCACATTATTACACGACACGTTCAATTTTACAGTGTTAGGCGGGAGATCCGTGGGCAGTGAGGTCAGGTTCCGCTGCGAACAGTCCACGGCCACCAGGTTCGTGATCTCGTTGCCGAGGAACTCCAGGCGCTCGGGGATGCAGGTGCAGTTGATGTTCGCTGGCTTGATGTTGCGGCAGCTGGCGTTGAGCTGGAGAGGAATTTTGATAGTTAGAAGGGGCATGTCAAGTCGACAAGGTGATTTAAAAGCGAGCTTGACGAAAATGCACAAAGATTAGCAAAAGCAGAATAAGAAGAGTAAATACAGCGTGTAAGGTTCCCAATACTGGGATACAAGCCTCCTCTCTGTTAGAGTGGGAAGACCACGCAGCTTGGTGCGGGGTGGTCGATGTCACAAATGTCTTCAATTCTTTTTTATTGTAGGACATGTCAGTTTCCTCACGATGTTTTGATCAACCGTTTTGAGAGCAGTGGTGATGAAATAACATACAGGGTAAAGCGCCTTGATGGGTTCGAACCCACGCCTATAACTCGAGAGTCCATTATCATTGGACCATCACTGCTCTCTTACAAATACCTACAGGGTGTAAACGAACCCTTCACAAAATCGTCAACCAAGCATTCTGTACATCAATCTAAGAAAAATAATAATGTAAGGAATGAATGAGTTGTTGAAATGAGCTAATGATTATTAAGGTCCCACGCAAAGAAAGAGATGATAGAAAGAAAAAGAAAGCAATATAGAAAAATTGTTTATTTTGCATTAATAAAACCCAGAAAAAAATAAGACCGCTCATTGTATCACCACGACTGTACACACCACCACCCGTTTAGGTTAATTTATATGATGAACCTACAAAGTAAAAAGCTTTATATTCACTAATAAACATACTACACAAGCACAACTACTAGGCATATAGAAGAGACTTACATGAGAAGACAGAAGGTTTGAAGGTAAAGACATGAAGAAAAGTTAGTATATAGGAAAGGTTACCTAGAAATACGTACTACCTCTTTCTGAATTCTCAGATGATCAATCTGAACTATCCTGACATCGCTGAACCAGTTGAAGCTGATGTCGAGCGCGCAGTACGTGTCCTGGTAGTTGAGGAACGTCACCAGCGAGGAGTTGTTCGTCTCCATCGCCTTCTGGAAGTTCTTGCACGGGAGGTATCTGTTGCCTGGAGATGTTAGGTTGACATTACATGAGACTTCGGTTTAGGCATTCGAATCAAATAAAATCTCATTAAAGCATTTATTTAAAATAGACCAGTTACATGCACTTTTCAATTTGTAACAAAAAGATGAATGCAGCCCATGAAAATTCTGTAGTTGGCCACTCCAAAGAGCAGATTTCTATGGAAAAGAACGGGCACAAGTCTCAAAACCTTGGTTACATCATTCATATTCAGACTTTACATTACGTGAGACCGATGTAGCAAAACGTACATTGACAGTTGGACGTGTGTTTCCCGGCTAAGCTAAGACAGCAGTATTTTTATCCGTCGTTTTGAGAGAGTGGCCACTCTTATCTACGAGGAATCGACTTGAGCTGATCACGTATACATTTACATTTGCCGCATTTAGTTAAGGGCGGTGTTATTACTGCATGGACACTACACCCTCTCTGGCCGATTAGATGAGAGAGATCCCTTGCACTCTTTTTTCTTTTATCTACTGATGATTTCAAGTCCTTACCTGACAAATCCACCGAGATCTTCCGGTTGCTCTGCACCAAGCTCAGCGGGAACTCGGTCAGGTTGTTAGCTGAGGCGTCCAGCACGCTCAGGTTGAACAGGTAGGCGAAGGGTCGTTGTATCGAAGGCTGCAGCTTGGCAGTCGTCAAGTTGTTGTTGGAAATGTTGAGACAAGCCACTGAAGAGTATTTTGGGAACTGTCCTGTAAGTGATGAATGTTTGGTTACTCTCTGGTATATTTTTTGTACTGGGTGACAGGTTAAGTAACCGATATGTAAACAAATGGTTGTGCCCATCATGATAAACAAGTCTTACTATAGGACAGGCCTGTAATCCTCAAAGGCAGAGGTGTACCTAATGGTGCACTCAATTGCCAGTTATGTTTAAGCCCCATATTTTTTTTTTTTAGTTTATTTTTCGCGGTTTTATTTATGGTCCCTCAGTAAAAGCTTTCCATAACGATCGGTCACTATTTTATCTGTCACTCTGTCACCCAATATGTTCGCAGGATAGCTAGAATAGCAGCTGGATCACAATACTAGCTGGATCGAGAGAAGATCGATTTATGGCGTGTGATTGTTGAGGCGTACGTCCTGTCATAGACGACGTAAGCAAAATTACTTATTTTTCTTTTTTGGCAAAGGCGAACGGAATCTGGGGAACCAGATGCCGTTCGCTATAAGTATTTTACTCTTTGCCCAGAGGTTCCCCTTTTGAAGATAATCATCATTTTATAGGAAGATATTAATTTTCAGTAAAACTGAGTTGAGAGTAGATATTTTTTTCTCGAATCGGTTATTTTTTTTTCATAATAAATAAGAAAAAAATATGAACCCATGCATCATAATTTATGGGCGCATTATTATATCCACCATGTTCTTAAGGTCTATAATTGCGCAACAAACAAGCGTGTTAGAACAAGCCAAGCAGTGCGTCACAGGATTTCTTTCAAAAACTTAGTGGATTACTTACTTGGGACTTTTGTTGTGTTATTTTCCATTCCTTAAAGAAATAAAGAGAGGATAGATGTTTAAAAGTGTTATCAGGGTATTTCCGTGCATAAGGTAAAGGTAAATGAGATATTCATTGTTCTGCGAGTTTGGTACATGCTAGAAATGAATCTAGAAATAGAAGCTAGTGGACTTGTTACTGATCAAAAAAGGTACAGGTATTATTTTGTGTCAATTCTTGTTAAAACCACCACCAATTACTCAATCACAGATGGCTTAGCACAAGCATACCATAACTAAATTATAATGTTCCCATCGCTGGGACTCAGGCCTCCTCTCTATGAGAGAGAACGGCCGTATTCCAATACGATAAGAAGGAACAAATCATATATTATAAGCATCATGATTCCATATTGTTACCACTTCTGGGGCATAGCCCTACTCTTTGTTGGACGGTGGTGGTCGTAATCCACCACACGAGCAGTTTGATAAATTGGGGAGTTTATTCCACCACTTATTCTCCCCAGTTTCAACACCAGTAAGTGTCGAGGTACAATCGATTCGGAGTCTAAGTTTGGACTGTCATTGTTCTCCTGATCTTATCCCAATTTATTTGGGGTTGGGGATAAAGTATTAGGGTAAGGACATGTTGCGAAGCATGTCTTCTTCTTCCAAACTTCTCTTTTAGTCGTCATCTCAACACACACTCCCCTTCTGGCCATATCATCAGTCACACAGTCTATCCATCGTTTTTTTTACTGTCTTATAAATAAACTAGCTGTTGCCCGCGAGTTCGTCCGCGCTAACTACCTCCCTGCCAAATTTCAAGTTTGTAGCACAAAAAATGAAGGACTTTCATACAAAATTGCGAGAGCCCTTAGACCCCCTTAATCTAGCCCTGTTGCAAAACCCGTTCTTAGCGGACGTCTACTAACTACAAACTACCTCCCTGCCAGATTTCATCTTTATACGTCTAGCGGTTTTCGATATTTCGTGATGAGTGAGTGAGTGACCTTTCGCTTTTATATATTTAGATGACGTTCAAAAAGAATCTGGTCCACAACCCAAGTAACTTTAATAGATGTTAGTTGATAAAACGGGTTGCAGGAAGGAACAAGTCATCATACTCATCACGAGACCTCAAAAACAAAGCTGTTCTTACCGACGATCTTGTCAATGTTCCCGTCAGTGAAGGCCATGGAGGCGAGCCGTCGGAACATGGCCTGGGAGACGTCCAGCTCGTCGATGGACGAGTTCAGGACGTGCAGGTACGTCGTGTTCTGCGTTACTGGAATAGAAAGTGGTTGGGTTTAAGAAAATGTTGAGGCTTTGAGAGAATGTGTTGAGCAGGGCGGTTTTATATTTGCTATAAGCTGTGTGCCGGTGGAATTTCCCATCGGCAAATTTTTAAGAACTTAGAGACTGAATTTTTAACTTTTTCTACTGTTTATTAGTCCAAGTATCACTTATCTATAACATCAAAAAATACTAACTTTCACTCCCTGTTTTATCCTCAGGGGTGAATTGTCTTATACGCTTGCTTAGTGCTCACACTAATCGCTATTTCAGGATATCATGTGCATTTCGCCGGGTCGTCAGTTATGAATCGTAGTTCTTATTTGTTTTTGTGGAGTGATCCACCCGCTGGATCAAACTAGCAACCAAATCTATTCAGTTGCGTGTGTTGTTTGATTGATCAATAAGTTCAGGGCCTAACTCGGTATTACTAGGATCTAAAGAAAGGACAATCAATTATTCTGAGGCTATACATATTTGACCAAGTTAGATGTATACGCCTCGCCTGTTTGCCTGGTGGTCGCAAGTGCGACAGCTGATAATGAGGTCCAGGGTTCGATTCCCGCGTCGGGCAAAGTGTTATTGGGTCATTCCATAAGGAATTTCTCAGTAGCAGCCACGGAGTCTGGATTTGTGCACGGTTGATGGCAATAGGCCTGCGCCCCCATTACATGGGACTTGAACGGCGAAATGTGGGTGTATTTGTTAGGTCACCTCTGCCTAACCCTTCAGGGATTAGCAGGCATGATGTTATGTTATGTAAATGAATACGTTTTTATATAGCTATTATGTATACCTACTGTGTAGGTTGGCACAGAGCAATACCATTATCTGTAGTGGCTGCCTCTGATAACCTTTAGTTCCCAGATATTACGTCTGTTTTCAATAAAGAGGCGACTGAGGCGACGTTTTATCGTTAATATTATGTACAGTCACGAGCACCAATATGTAAACACTTAACAACTTCAAAAACTGTTTTTCTCCTACTGTTCTGATTAAAATTTCATGTCGTTACGAACATTATATTTTGGAACTTCTATTTCTATGAAAAAGATCCTATATCCAATTTATAAAAGTTATTTCTCGCGAAATTTGCTTTTAAACTTAGGAAAGTGTATACATATTGGTGCTCGTGACTGTACTGGCTAGCTTTTTCCCGCAGCTTCTCCTGGGTGGAGGTCAGGAATTATCCCACGTGGACGTACTACCGGGATCAAAGTATCCTATGTATTACTTAGAAATCCGTTCATCTGTACCTTCGCATTTATTGTTTTAGCATTGATTGGCTATGTGTTTTAAAATATTTATTTGACTGTATAAGTTCCGAAACCTAACGTAACAGCCATATTTAAAAGCCTATACAATTGAATATGTTGTCAAGTTTTACTTCAAAGTAACTTTATATAATAGTACATACTAGATCGCCTCTTATCTTGAAATCTAAGAACTAAGAACGGATTTACTAAGGTACACACAGGTATAGCAGAATACCTAATCACGATCGATAACCTCTGATTATTAGGTACAGCTACGTAGGTACCCCACTGTTTAAATGCTAACGTAGCTAATTGCATACTACGGGGTGTAAACAGACCCTTCACGAAGCCGTCAACCAAGCATTCTCTACATCAAACTAAGTAACCTTACGCAAAAATTTTTGCTGGGAAACGATTTTTTTTTTTGGGGTGAAAAATCACTTTTTACGGTAAAACTCAAAATAACGCACTCAAAACATTGTGCTGATGGATGGATTGAATATTACGGGGGTCGTGGAGGTGTTTAAAGTAAAGTTACAACATTAAAACCTTTTATTTAAAAAAAAAGTTGTGAAAAAGTTGGAACTTTGACCCCCAATGTCTCCGTAACTAGAAGGTTCCCAGGTATGGTCTAGAACAAAAAAATGATCGCCATAACGGGGAGTATAAGTGCCTTTCGGCTTCGTTAAGGGTCTTTTTACACCCTTTATATTATAAAGTACCTACATTAACAAATTAAAATAACTTGAACTGCCTCGTTGGATTAGTGGTAGCAATCGCGACTACTGAGCATGAGGTCTAGGCTTCGATTCCTAGGTCGGGCGAATTGTTATCAGGTTTTTCCATCAGGAATTTCTCAGTAGCAGCCATGGAGTCAGGATTTGTGTCCAGTTGATGGCAACAGGTTAACCCCATATTACATGGGACTTAAAACAACGCTGGCGAAATGTAGGTGTACAACGGTTACTCCTCTGCCTAAACCCTTAGAAGATTAAAGGCGTGATTTTATGGAGTAAGGGCTCATTCACACTGGGTCCGTCAACGACGATTCGTCAAAATAGACGATACGTAATGACGGATGAACGTTCACATTGCATACGGAATCGAGTTTTTTCACGATTCATCAAAATATCCGAATAGATGTTCACACTGAATTCGTGATTCAGACTTCAGTCTTGGACGAACTATCCAACACGATGGATGTGAATATGACTATCTTGTGTTGGTATTACCTTAATTATTTGGGCGACATGTCTTTACAAGTCAACGAACGGTCGAAGTGTGTGGGTGCAGTGCCATAGTCGTCCCGACCGATCCGTCATAACGATTCGTGATTTAAAACTGAAGGTTTTTGAAAAAAGACGAAACGTCATTTAAGACGTATCCGTCATTTTTCACGATTCCGTAATAGCACGGTAATATTATAATACAGTACTCCAACTTCATACAAACGGACGAAACGCGAGCTATACCTACGCGCCTCGATCGTGGGGTGCGCTCGCGGTGCAGACAGTCACGGCTGTACCGCAGTGTCGAACGGACGGTGTGTTGTTTTTTTAACAATAACCGCGCGATTTTTTCTCTAAAAATCAGTTAATATGACGAGTAGGAAATATTGTGCTGTTTTTGGTTGTATGGATTCGCCAATAACGCTTTTTGATTGTACCCAACGATGATTTTGTGGAATATATAGAAAAAATGGAGGAAATATTCCGAAATTCACTTAAAACCAAACATGTAAATTGTAAAGTAGCTGCAGGTATCTATAACCAAGTAAAAGATATTCCATTTTCTCCACCTTGTCCATGTTTCCCAAAACAATTTTTAATTAAGCTTTATATAAGAATGCGGATTTATTATACCTTAAAATTTAACAATAAAGCATTTCGTACGACTCAGTCGAGGCACAAATATTTTTCGGTCGCAAATTTATAAGCCCGATTTGTTTTTCAAACAAAAACATGTTTTTTTAATTAAATCTACCAATCAAAAAACAACGCATTTTTATTGAACACTTCCTATTCAATATACAAAGTATTTCATTTATTTATATAAAAAGGATATTTACAATCACAAAACTAAATAGAAACAGAAAGTAGGCAAATGTAATTAAAATGCTGGGGACGGTCAGCCCTAACGCATGTTTACGTACCGCGCGGCTGTAGGCATTTATTTCTATCATGCGGCCGAGTTACATTACTGTATTATAATATTACCGTGGTAATAGTGTGAACACGGGCAATTAAAATGTATAGCCGCCCATACAAATCAAAATAACGATTCGTGAAAAAGACGATTCGTCAAAAAACACGAATCGTCTTTGACGAATTAGTGTGAATGAGCACTTACACAAACACTTAACAATAAACTAAAAAACAGTGTCAGTAAACCTACCTACCTACCTACCAATGTTGCCAACTGACTTAATTTACTTTCAGGACAAACGTCAGTGAAAAATAACTGCAAGCGTATGTTAATCAGATTATGTTAAGCAGTAGAACTTGCCTGCAACTAGCGTTAACTACATGCAATTAACATAATAATTCACAGCATTTTTCTATTTTTAACTAACTATGGTAATTGCAAGTAGTGACAATGTGATTGTGACCTATTAACATAACAAGCAATGGGGTAAACGAGAAAAAGTACAAAGCTGGCGTAACCACAGATGTTAAGACTAGCGCGTCTTCTAAAAGCTCTCAAATAATTTTGACAGCACGGTTGGCGCAGTTGCTGCTTCGCTGCGTGTCGCGGGTTCGATTCCCGCACGGAAAAAATAATTGTATGGCCTACAGGTAGTTGTTCCAGGTCTGGCTGTTTGTGTATGTGAGTTTAAATGTTTGTAAACGCACCCACGATACAGGAGAAATTCCTAGTGTGGGGCAAAGTTCAAAAAACAAAATTCCCTCTTACGTTCGACGGCTGCACTATTGTCCATCACGTGTCCAAACACAAATTGGTGATTGTCACATGTCATGACCAATCCCTTATGATATTTTCTTTCACCATTTTGAGAGCAGTGGTGATGAAATAACTTACACAAACAAGGTAAAATGCCTGGCCGGGTCTGAACCCATGACACTTCAGTCGGGTGGTTACCACTAGACCACCACTCCTGGCGTCTACTTATGAGTAAGTTATGAGCAATAAATTTAGCCTTTCTTATGTGTAGACAGGCACATATTTCTTATAAATTCTGACCAGATTTGGATGCCAAACATAAAGTGCTAAAATCAACCACCGCAACCTAGCAGGACCTATCAGTTTTCAATGACGGAAAATACATAGACACTCACGGTTCATCGTTAGGTAGCCACGACTGTTATCAGCTATTCTAGCCATATAAAGGGTGTAAAAAGACCCTTAACGAAGCCGAAAGGTACTTGTTCTCCCCGTCATTGCGATAATTTTTTTGTTCTAGACCATACCTGGGAACCTTCTAGTTACGGAGATATTGGGGGTCAAAGTTCCAAGTTTTTCACAAGTTTTTTTTTTAATACATGTTTTTAATGGAAGATTTTTATTTTAAACACCTCCACGACCACCGTACTGTTCAATCCATCCATTAGCACAATGCTTTGAGTGCGTTACGTCGAGTCCTACCGTAAAACGTGATTTTTCACCCAAAAAAAAAGTCGTTTCCCAGCAATAATTTTTGCTTAGAGTTATTTAGTTTGATGTACAGAATGCTTAGTTGACGGCTTCGTGAAGGGTCTGTTTACACCCCGTATAGTATAGTATATTATTAGTACACATATTCTACACTTATATATAGTATCCTAATAGCTATTAGTACAGGCAAACGTGGCTCATTTTATTTACTAAGATAATGGAAAATAAACTTCATATTTTTATTGTTTGCGTGACTAGTAGCCACTCAACTTCTAATGGCTTATTGAATTAGTAGCGTTGATAATTAAAACAGTAATTAATTCGTACCTATTTGTTTTGCAGTAGCTATTAATAGGTACATTAAGATAATAAGTAATACCTACACGGAATGAATACCATCAGAAACTATAAATATGACATCCTAATGTATTGTATTCTGTAACTTTCCTGTTAAATATGTGAGACTATATTAAATTTCCTTGCCCTGTGTCCATCTTCCCCGGTCTGCGCCAGTCTTAATCAGGGGGCCTTATCCTACTATGATTCTGCTAAACGCGATCTTCAGAATGTTCTCTGACCAGACTAACTACCTAAACTAGCATTAAAACGTGACTGTAACTCTGTCTGACTGACGGTTTGTCTGGCAGTGTGTCGGCTCAACTGATTTGGATAATGCCGGCTCTGTAATGTGGATCTAGAAAATAGCATTGGCACCAACGTTGGGCCGAGCGTTGGGAGTTGGCCGAGGCGTGCCGGTTTTATCAAAGCAAAGAGATTTAAATAGCTAGTTATATTTGAATGTCTTTGTATCAAAGGGATCTGCGCCAACGTTCGCGATCCAACGTTGGCGTTTTGCTTTGCTTTAGTCCTGAGTCCTGTTGCAACACGCATCGAGAGCGCGCAACGAGTGAGAATGTCAGCCTCATCCTCAAAATCGCCACCCATATGGACAAACGAAAAAGTTATCGAATTTTTAGAAGTTTACCAGGCACACCCAATAATATGGAGCAATTTCGGTTTCTGTATCGGACATATTCACGGTGGCTCTGACGGGACAGGACTGGTATAATAGCCAACTTGTGGACGCCTCACGAAATTAACCGACCAACGTTGGTACAAACGTTCGCGGCAACGTGTGGCGCTGGCGTAAAATTTAGCACACAGGTTGTCAATGACCTGGGTTAGAACCTAGGATACTTTTTCTCCCAGTAGAACGTTCAGAAGCTAGTCACGTTATGAGACGGTCTATCTAAAGGTGTACTCACTCGCAGACATCAGCGCCTCCTTCAGCCTGACGCTGTCCAGGTCGCAGCAGAACACGGCCATGCTGCCAACCTTCGTGCAGTTGGGCTCAGCTGGGCACCTGGAGCGCGGCATGTGGAAGCACTTGCCCATGTTCAGGTGCTGATGGATAGGCTCCGGCTTTTCGGTTGATGCTGGCGGTTGCTGGAAAAAGTAAATTGTGGGTTATTAAAAGAAAAGAAGATGGATTAAAAAAGATTGCATGTAGCGGAGATGAGAATGTTGAGGTGGATTTGTGGTGTGACAAGAATGAATAAGGTAAGAAACGAGTTCATTAGAGAAAGTTTAAAAGTTGCGCCAGTTACAGAAAAGTTGTAAGGGAATCGACTGTCTTGGTATGGACATGTGATGAGGAGGGACGAAGCGCATGTGACTAAAAGAGAGATGAATATAAACGTTGATGGATGGAGAGGGAGGGGAAGACCTAAGAAACGATGGATGGATTGTGTGAGGAATGATATGAAAGATAAAGGAGTAAATGATAGCCTGACGGTTGACGGAGGAGAATGGAAGAAAAAAACGTTTTGCGCCGACCCCAAGTAACGTGGGAAAAGGGCAGGAAGATGATGATTAATTTTTCACAAAATAATGGAAAATAAGGAACTCTTCTTTTAACATAAAAAAACAAGTATTCCGCGAGATACATGAACCGCATTCGCGGTTTAGTTCCCAAACATGTAAACAAATTATATATGAATTTTAGAAAGAAGAGTAGGTACACTTTAAAACCCACACAGTGTTCCGTCGGCGCTAAAACTTCAACTATTTGTATCTATATGACTTTTCATTGTTTTATGTTAACAAAATCTGATTCAGATATTAAATACATTAATAAATTAAAATAACCTAAAGTAACTAACTTAAAAAATGGTGTCAAAAAACTCCTCCTCAACGCTGTCAACTGGTAATGTACCCAAGAGACTGGCGGCGTTGCAACGTTGTGAGGCAACGCTAAGCCTTTGGCCACAGTAAAAGCCAGCCCTTGGGTCACGGGAAGTGTCAACTAAGCGATTTGAAATTTCTTTGAAATTTCCTTGAAAAGGCTGTGAGCACTCGGACTATGACTTTTAATAATTTTTATATCGCGCAAATTGTTGTACAATCAGTACAGGTGAATAACATCATTAGAAAAAACTATTTCTGTTGTAATAAACGTCGTGTTAACGTAACCTTCTTGACGTAACATATTTTTGAAATATTGATTTATTTAAAACTTTAAAAGATATTAAATAAACACAAAGTAATGAACTGGCACAATAACAAAAAATCATAATATTGACTTATGCAAATGAACTAGTTATGCTAATAAGTGGATATAGAGCTATTTACGTATGCTAATTTAATTAACACGTTGCTTGGCTATGAATCTTTGCATAATTAAATAGGCATTATAGTAATCATCACGCATTTTATTTTGTAAAAATGCATTTTCAGTTTCATCACATAACATCACGCTTGAAGTCCCCGAAAGGTTTGGCAGAGGTGTACCTAATAGTACACCCACCTTTCGCAAGTTATATTGAAGTAATAGGAGGCTTGCTGTTGCCATCACCCGCTCACAAATCCAGACTCCGTGGCTGCTACTGAGAAATTCCTGATGGAAAAACCCACTAAAACTTTGCCTGACTTGGGTATCGAACCCAGGACCTCATGTTCAGCAGTCGCGCTTGCGACTTCTACAAAACGAAAAACGAGTCCTTAGCTAATTCATAAGGATCAGGGTTTCCAAATACAACAGCTCTCTTATGTTATTGAAGGGACTGGAGTACATAAACTAACCACCTTGAGTAGCGGAACCAAAAATGATCTCCAAGAGTGACCAAACAAATTAAAAATAGAGTGAACTACAAATATTTGACCTCTTTGATTTGCGGTACTTAAAATGGCCCAAGGCTTTACGTGGAGCGACTACTTGTACAACCAACTTATGTACTGCGTAATACAATACCCCTTGTCAAGACTGGTTCTCAGACTTTCGGGCCACTGACTACATCTAACGACTGCCAAAGATATACAATTGACAGCCGAGACCCACAGCTTAACGTGGAAGAAACTCGGTATGTAATGGGTGGTCACCCATCTACAGACCGACCGTTGCAAGCGCGGATTAACCTTGAATTTCATCCACAGTTGTTATCAACCACGAGCAACTCGAGTGGCTAAACTATACAATAATATTTACTTATCTATATTAGGCTTCTCAAGTGGGATACTTATTCCATGAGTGACAAAACTAAAAATAGGCTCTTTGTGTGGCGGAACTAAAGCCTTCGTGTGAAGGTTTCAACAACAGCTGCCTCAAGTAGCGGTACTTAAATAGCCTTCAAGAAGGATGAGTGGTGATACTAAAAATAGCCTCCGTAAGTGGTAACACTTCAGTGTGTCCTGCTAGCCACCTTGTCGACTAGCTAATCAAACTATTTACAGGGCTTAGTTAAGGTTTGTGCTGAGACTAAACTACACCCTTACTTTTTTTTTCAAAATAGAACAATAATATTGCTTTTTTATTAATAACAAGTGAATATTTACATTATATACAAACTACAAATCTATAATAGTAAGAAAAAATAAAAATGTACAAGTATCAAAACGGTCACAGGGCGTCAAAAAATTCGTCCACATCGCTATCAACAGGAAAAGTGCCCAGAAGGCTGGCAGCATTGCCACGTTGGATGGCAATGCTGATTTTTTGGCCAAAAAATAGGCCCGCCCTCTGGTCACGTGAAGAGTCGACCAACCGCTTGGCGATTTCCCGAAATACTAGGTTTTATACCCTTACTTTTAGTTTACTTTAAACCTTGTAAGTGTCACCATTGTACTTGTAGCGGCATAGCAAAAATTACTATAGCTACATGGTACAAAAAGTATTACAGCGCCATCTATGTCTCAAATGAAGAACTAACATCTAAATTCTGACTCGCGCTATTACAGTTAGTAAGGCCATATAAAAACCTAACAACTGCTGTCGCGCAGTAGTTCACCAGATACAACACTCGTCTGGTCGGTGGATCGGAAGAGCATTTTCTACGGGAGATGAAGAACTGTTCGCCCTGCCGTCCCCAGTGTGCGCTGGCCTTAACTCGTCATCTCAATAGTCACCTCCTTTCTAACCATATCATCATTCACACAGACCATCCAGTATACATTTTCATCAATGTTTTCCTTAAGCTTATCTCTTAAAATTCATATCAATACTGGTTAAATAAATAAAGCGTACCATCCGTACCTCTCTCTGCGCAAGCGCCTGCTGCTCGGATTCGTCGACCCTCATCTCTATGAGTGGCACGTGCAGGACGAGGTACACCGTCAGGACCCATATTGACACCTGTTGACAAAAGAAAATACACATGTAGTTTTATACGAGGACAATTATAATAATGCAGATGATTCTTGGAAGGATGGCAGTTTTCGCATGTGTGACATTTCTGCCGTTTCTAGTTTTCATGTGTACCTATGTTGAATATAGTTATAATTAATATGAAACAACAGTTACCTAGAAATCATACAATCTAGTCGATATACGTAATGCCAAAACAAGCTATATTAAAATAAGTTCAAAAACTAAAATCGCTCTAAAAAGTATGAAACAACACAATATTCTCGTCTGAAATTGTTATGTAAGTACATGCGTACCTAAAAACCATTCAATATTTATCGTGCATTAAATAAACAACCTGCACGTTAAATATTTTAATGTATTTAATAAATACTAACTTATTCATAGTTATGTTCAGAGGATAGCCGTGGTCGTATGCCACCTACCATAAAAACAATACATTCTTACAGCGGTAATAAATCGCAAACTTTAGAGCAAAATGTTTGCTTCGCCGTAGTTGGGGGAAAAGATCACGGTTCACTAAAAAAAATAACAGTAAGTTTTACAATAATATAATAGTTAAAATTCTTGGAACATAACCACACATATTGTTACAATCTTGATTGGTAGGTAGAGGTACGGCTATCATGATTTGCCGAAGAAGAAGCATGCAAAATGTAAATGGTTGGTAGTACGTACCATACCAACCTAAGCAAAGTAGGTACCTACCTGCATACAACTACTTAGATTTTATCAGTATCTAAACACCTGCAGATCCTTTCCAACTATTTACTACAAAACCTTGAGATTTTCCTACACGTTTTGCAAGCGAGGATGCAATAACATCGTATTACATAAAGGTATATAAATAAACTATTTATGATAGACGAGCTCTGTTTATTTGTGGCACACATTGTGGCTAGATCGCGCCATGTGGTCGAGATTCGTGCCATGTGTATGGTTAATAGCTTTCATTAAATAGGTTGTAGGTATTAGCTAGAATTTCGACGCTTAACATAATACTACGAGACTTGTATTTTCGTATCAGCACGAACAAGTTATTTCATACATTATATCCAATCAGAATGCCTTGCTTATGCTGTGGTCAAAAATCCCCCCATCAATAAGCCAACCAGCAAGATGGTAGCCGTGGTAAGTGGTTGACTTTGACGCCGGCTTTCATTTGCAGATCTTTGACAGTGGTTATGTATAGTTAGAGCTAGAAGCCCAAAAGTCTGTCAACCAGTCTTACGTATTACCCAGAAACAGGGATATGGAGATCAGAAAACCTGTTGGACTGGAAGCCGACCCAAGCATTGAGAAAGGGCTAGGGAGCAAAGCAAAAGCGATAATGAAGATAGCTAGGCTGATGACCCAAGGCGGAAAAAAATCAGAGAACAAAAACTTAAAATCAAACTTTTTGTCTCATGCCAAAACTTGAGTTGTGACGCATCAAATATTCCGGTATGTCACGTCCTGTCCTTCATACCATGTTACATTTCCATATAAATTTGATAAATGATCAACAATTACACATATCGACACCTGTTATAATAATTACTTACATAATTGACATCTACATCATTACATACTACCGTCGCACGCGCATTAGGACTAAGGTACTTACAGACAGACGGATAGACCAATTATCTAATAGGTTGTTTCCTCATAAGAGCAGGCGAGAATAAGATTATGAGCTTGACAATTGAGAATGAAAATGAGGTGAATAGACTAATATTTGGAAGTTTTTGAAGACCAAGATTGAAGGTAATTGAAGATACCTGGGCAAGCTTTGCCACAGAAATTAACCCGCACGGTATGCCCAGCTTTGAATCAGCCGCAATGCAAAGAGGAGCTCGTATATAAATAATTACGGCTCACAGTCGATCTTCAAGGTAAAGCCGAACTAGCCAAGGTTGGTCTGTGGAAGGGTGACTACCCATTACTTACCGAGTTTCGGGCTCGGAAAGCTCGTTAAGCCGTTGGTACCGGCTGTCATTTGTAGATCTTTGACAGTCGTTACAGGTAGTCAGTGGGCCGAAAGTCTGATGACTAGTCTTAATAAGGGGTACCGTATTACCCAGTACTAAATGGGTTGTGGAGGTCAGATAGGCAGCCGCTCCATGTAAAATACTGGTATTCAGCTGCATCCGGTAAAACTGGAAGCCGACCCCAAAAAATTTGGGAAAATTCTGGGCAGATGAGGGTATGCAAAACTTTGTGTTTCTATTGGGACACCATGCATTTATCTTACGTTTCATTTAACAATATTATATTATAGACTTGTTCCCTTTTTTGATATGGTTATAGAAGTATATTTAAATGTCTTTGAGTAACATGTCTGATGCTTCCGTCATTTTTCAACTAATACTGTTTCATACATGTTTACAACTAAATCCCCTAACTCAAGCGCGTAATACTACATTATGTATAAACACATTGTGACGACATAACGTTATCTTATCATTACAGCCCGTATCATCAAATATTGGGAGCAGTTGATCCCAGGGATTAGGTCCCATGATGCTTCGGTAGTCTATCAGTGCGATAGGAATGAGCTCGACACGACAACTTAGCATCTGGATAAAAGTAATACCGGCCTCAAAGATTTGCTGCAATCTTTCGTACTTAATCCAACCATTAAAAAATGTTCTCAATTCTTTATCGCGTACCATAATGTATGTAGTTGGATGGGAATAAATATATTCGTCACAATTATGGACCCTGTCGGGCACAGCATAGATAAAGTAGGAGAGAGGAGGAAGAACACTGGCTGTTTATTGTGATACATTTTCTTAAGTAAGCTAATACAGGATTGAATTTTTATAATTATTGTTTTATATTTTTTATACATTTATTTATTTAGTAACATTGTAAAACCATATATTTTTTAAATTATTTAGTACTGATTGTTTTTTATTTATTACTGATAAAGTATTAAAATAGCTTGACTGCCACGTTGGTCTAGTGGTCGCAAGCGCGTCTGGTGAGCATGAGGTTCTGGGTTCAATTCCTAGGTCATGCAAAGTATTATTGAGTTTTTCCATCAGGAATTTTCTCAATAGCAGCCAGGGAGTCTGGATTTGCGCCCGGTTGATGTCCAAATCCCTATTACATGGGACTTAAACGTAAGTGGCGAAATTTGGATGTACTATTAGGTACACCTCTGCCAAACCCTTCGGGGATTACAAGCGTGATGTTATATTATTAAAATAGCTTTGAAACTGGCCGACGGCCTATCTCCTGATGCAGAGTGATAGCCATCGCCATTAGTCACACCACAGTGACCTATCAGGGTTATGATCACTGGTGCTAGACTACTGGTACTGACTTCCAAGGCCAACTCATGGGAATCCACAAAAAGTATGCTAGAGTACTTTTTTATTGGGACAAGGCCGCCACACTATTCTCAAACTACTGCAACTCCTGAAAGCCAGAATCAACAGTGGCGACCATCAGAAATGCGCCGAGACAATGAAGCTCGACGAAATCCCATAGAAAAAATTGGATCCAACAACGAAAATAATCAGAAAAGAATAGCACAGGAGTAGGAAAGACATGGAAGTACCTGCTTACCAATTTTTTCTAAACATCCAAAAAACTGGAAGTGCCAGAAGTCCAGGTGCGATCACAATAGGTAACACGAAGAAGACTACCGAAGCACATACGTTTTTGATTGACTGTAAGTAGTTTTTAATCTACTGATACAAGGTATCGTCAAGTCAAAAAAAGCAAGACTACTGGAACTGCAGCAGTTGGATTGGTTACGGAAAGAATGCATACCTACCTACCTTGTAATTGTAATTGAATTACTTACTTACTCATTGTTATTTAAGTTTTTTGTCACCGGAACAGAGTTTTGTAGGTCGTTGCCAAGGTGAGGGCACTGACATTAATTGAACTTTTAGGTTAATTACAGGCCCTCGTGGTAAGTTTATTTAAATAACTTGAGGTTAATGTTTCTCATTTCCCAATCAAGGTTACCAAAAACAGCTGGATTCGAACGAATTTTTTTTATTAAAAAGCTAAATCTATACTACGTAAGCTGTTGCTATAGGAAAACTACTAAGTTCTTAAAAGTACTTTTTATGCAAATCTCTCAATCGAAGTTCGGTTTGCTGTAAGAAAACCGAACTAAGGCTGACTGGTAAAGAATGCCTTGTGGCATTAAGTCCGCCTATGTACCACTTTTGTACATGAAGTTTAAATAAATAAATAAAACCCATTTCTGGGTTAAGCTCGCCGTTGTATGTACATAAGCTTTACTATTGCAATTTGTGTGTATATTTTTAAATTTTTAATGCAAAGAACAAGAATAGTATCGGCAATTCATTCGAGTCGAAAGTAAACACAATGTCTTCCCAAATAGGTACATAAACCGTTAACATAGGCACATTATGTGACATAAATAGACGAAGGACAAAAGCCTATACTTAGTCATGGAAATAATAACAATATTAGCATATAAATGTTCTCTGTAACATCATTTTATAATATAAGTAGGTACGTACTAAAGTATTCATTACTGTACTATGAACGCCGTCTCGAAATACCGATAACTAAATATACTGCGTACGCACATAACGTAGGACCAAAGACTAGCTGGAACTGCAGATGTGAAAACTGGACGAAAGCAAGCAGGTTATGGGTAGATAGGCTGTGGGTTCTGTTGAACTAAATCTTTAGGGTTATCTTCGAAACTACAGAACCGACTCCGAAAAATCTTTTAATAATGGGAAGTTAAATATCCATGTTCCCGTGGGATAATTTACAACCACAAAAACGGGTCAAAACGGGCAAAAACTAGTCTATCATAAAATCATAACTAATATCGAAGATGTTGGTTTGTAAGAGCACAAGCATTCTTGAACTGACAGAAAGATTCACTGTTATCGAGTGTCATATAGGCTGTTATTTGGTATATGGACTTCCACGCCACGCCGTATCGAGAAAAAAAAGATAGGCCCTACATACCTAGGTTACTTGTTATAACACAAGAGGTAAAAATCGATGCCAATTAGAACTGAAGCCTATTTTCATATATTCCAGATATTTCACTGTATGCTAAAACCCCCTTTCCCCCTTAATCCCTGGCCCCTCAAATACCTTGGCACAGGGTAAACACAAGCCCACTTATTCACTAAAACCTAATATTGACCAACGGTCCACTCTGCAAACATGTGTTCTATACCAAAGGTATGCACCGCAGTTCTTTGCCACGCCTCAACTATAAATAGTTCGCGTGTACGCAAGCATCGTTTAAGTACATAAATGTGCTTACAATGTATACTATAGTAAAGTGCCCATTGTGAGTGAGGTTACGTAGGTTCACGATAATTAACAACAAAGTATTTCGATATGACTGCCTACTTTTGTAAAAGTGGAACTGAAAATCAACTTTTGGCACAGAAGCCTTATTAAATTTTAATCTTAACTCACAGACAGTCGACGCCTTAGTGAAACCACTGGGTCTAGAAGCTTGTAATGTTGTAAAAATCCGTAGGGCGAAAGATGAGTTATCGGGGCTAAAGAGACAGCAAATGACCCCTTCTTTTGGCCCGTTGAATTTGGCACACGATGCACCAAACATCCTGTATAACGAAGATGAGCGCTAAGGAATTCTTGCTGTAGTCCCAAGATACTGTGTTTTGGTCATGTTTTTAAAGAAACATATACGTCAGGAAGTGCAGCTTCAAGTTGTATTTTTGAATGAAGAAGAATCGCCAAGATACTCTCGGGAAATCATAGCTTTCTAGATAAGAAAAAAACTGAACCCGAAAGAAAAGCATAGAGTTATCAATGAAACTATCTCTGCGGATATAAATGGAGAACACTCATCATGACGGTAGCAGTATTATAATCGTGTATTCATATGATCGTGTATGTCATAAATACCAGAATAAAATAAACATGCCATTGCTGGCAGCAATCACTGCCATGACATACGTAACATTAGTGGCACATTCATGCACATAACATCTTTAATTTATTATACGAAGAGTTCAGAAATTAATGCAAATGTTTCTCTGCCACCTAAACTATTACATTTTAATGTGATTTACTTGAAAAGAAAAGAAACCTGGTGATTCCTGGATAAGGTTTTATAACTCCTCTGTGTATCTCATAGGTCTACTTCACTCTCAAACTCTTAACAAGCGTGAGGTTCAATAAACAATGGGGCACACAGTCACAGTCAGATAGAAAAACAAGAAGAAAAACAACTCTAGGTGAAAGTTAATCCGCCATGGGATCTGGAGGCGATAGTCCTCGCGCGCCTGCATGAATGGCGCGCGGGGGCACTACGTCGGGGGGAAACTCCGCTGCCGCGGCAAATCACCGCTCAGCGGACAGACCTCCGACGCGATCTCATGGCGACATGGAGACAGCGACTGTCGCAACCCAGTGCAGGGCACGCCACAATAGTGGCGATAAGTCCCCTCTTTGAGGAGTGGCTAGAGAGGCGCCACGGCGCCCTCACCTTCCGCCTGACGCAGGTCCTCACCGGACACGGTTGTTTCGGGAGGTTCCTGCACCTAATCGGGCGGGAGGAAACGCCCGGGTGCTATCATTGCGAGGATCGTCCGGAGGACACGGTGGCGCACACCGTGGAGGTCTGCCCCGCTTGGGCGGAGCTCCGCCGTGTCCTCGTAACGGCGATAGGCGGCGGCGACCTCTCGCGCCCGGCCCTGGTTCAGGCCATGGTCCGGAGCGAGAGGGAATGGGAAGCCGTCACCTCCTTCTGCGAAGCAGTCATGCTAGCGAAGGAGGTGGCGGGACGTGAGAGGGAGAGAATCTCTCGTCCCAGCCGCCGCGGACGACGCACCGGGCGTCGGGGGCCACGTGGTGGCTCCCGGCCACCGTAGGCGCGGGCCTGTGGACGGTGAGTAATGGGTTAGCTCACCGTCCGTCCGTCTTATGACGACAGGCCGTGTCGATGGCGCGTTCGTGTTCCACGCGCGCCTCAAAGAGATGTCAGCAACCAGGAAGGGGCCCGCAAGGGCCGATGCCTGCCGGGGCTGCGGGACTGTTCGAAAGAGATACCGTGGCCCTGGAACACAAAGGGCAATGAAGGAACATGGATGGGTTTTAGTCAGTAAGAGTCTGACACTCCCTCCCACTCCACCCAGAGCGGGAGAAGTCATTTGATGATTTCCCATCGGTAAAAAAAAAAAAAAAAAAAAAAGGTGAAAGTTAAAGGAACTTAAGTCCATTTTTGGACATTTTTGTATTTTTAATGATTCTAATTTAGAATTGGTATGGACATCTTTTAAGACCTCTACTGAATACTTTATAAAATGTGACTTAAGACCCTTCACTTGGGCTGTGGGACTGTTCGAAAGAGATACCGCGGCCCTGGAACACAAAGGGCGAAGAAGGAACATGGATGGGTTTTATTCAGTAAAAGTCTGACTCTACTTTCCACTCCGCCCAGAGCGGGGGGGATCCTTTTTGATGATACCCCATCCGTAAAAAAAGACCCTTCACTTTTCACCTAAGTACACACTAGAATTATTCGTAATGCACCATCTTGGCTGATGGATTGATGATCGAAGTATATTGTAATTAAGTCATAATTACGACTGCTTCGATTCCAAGAGTTCCAATTATTCAAATAGCACCGGTAGTAAACACCGGTATGAAATACCGTGTCAGCTGCCGGCGATTACAGCTAATAGTGCGTTCACATGTGGTCGATATAATTACAAACATGTGGGCTTCCTCACGATTTCCACAAAGGTACTTATGTACTTATAGATAATATACATGCAAATTGTGACAACCATTCTGCTCTTTTTCAAGCATGCTAGCCAAACTATTCAGAACCACTGCAACTCCTAACTGTGGTGATCATTGCCTTCTAGAAAAGAGCCGAGACAATTTAGCTCGACCAGAGCTAACGAAGATTCGAATTTCTAGTACTCCGCAACGAAACTTATCAGAAACGAAGAGCGGAGAAGTAAGGCTAAACATTATTTCCACCCAATCATGGCAGTCATCATCTGCCTAGCCTTTACCCAACTATGTTGGGGTCGGCTTCCAGTCTAACCGGATGCAGCTGAATACCAGTATTTTACATGGAGCGACTGCCTATCTGACCTCCACAACCTAGCTAGTACTAGATAATACGATACACCTTGGTAAAACTAATTGTCAGATCACCAAACTATATTCATTGCAGCAACATACAAATTGAAAATGTAAACTATACAAAGTATAAGTAAATTTTACCTCCTGCTAGGCTCCTAACATAGCAATTATCTACATTGTTAGGCGCCTTGGAGCTCTCAATCATATGTAGGTGTGTATTTTAGTGATAGCGGTAGCTGTAAAGTGGGTAGTGTTGAGTTTGTTCCGAGAAGGACCAGTGTGCTCTAATTGGCCTGCTTCAAGCAGAACCGTGTGAATTTGGAGGAAGCCTATGGTCACACTCCAGCATCATCTTCTTGACTTTGTCCTAAGTTACTTAGGGTCAGGGCAACTCTTACATCTTCATTGCTCTTCTGACAACTGCCACCCTATTCACCATTCACCTATTTTTCTTGGATCATCCTCTCCCTCGCTATTCATTGGATTGACAAGAGCTTTCAGAAATTACATACATTTATACATTTTAGAAATTTCGTTTTCGCTGGTGTACGACGCTTTGTCTAAGCCCTCTACGAAAATTGCTATGGATCTAGAAGACTAAAGAATCTAACTGCGACGGTTGAGGAATCTAAGGTGTTTTCAACAAATGCCCATAAATAACGCTGTCGAAGTGTCGATGGTATGTCCAATTGTTAACAGCATGCTGCGCATACAGATAGGTGATCAATAAGGCAATCTGGTTGACGATGCATGCATGGTAATGTACAAATACTTTGGTACTGGAGAGCTGACACGCAGTTAGGCTTCGACAGCGTATATTCAGCGTGCATCATATAGTGTACTCCGTAAAGGAATTTAGAACTATAATGCCATTGTATTTGGAATCGAGTCTTTTGGGAGAAGAGAACTAGGGGTGATCCAGAAAGGGAATAAAATATATTTATGTTAGTTTATAAAGGATTGTAAGTATTATGTTATACATATATAATGTTTCTGATTTGCAAACAATAGCACTGTTCTACTATTTACGGGGCATGTAGAAAATGCCATTTTTAATTTGTGTCTCGACATTTCATACATTGCAAGAGTTATCGGTAATTACCAGATGAGTATCAAGTAAATAAGATGAACTCTAATCTCGAAGTGGGAAAGACAGTCAGATATAATGATTTTTATCCTCATAGAACTCAGAATAATTAGCGCAGCTTTAAAAAACCATAAACCAAGCCTTATTCTAAATGAAATCGTAGCAGTACACATAGCATATCAAATGAGTTTATCAGTGTATCGTGTTAGCTTTAAGATTGCACTGAGTACCAAGAGAAAACCTTGAAATCCCACTATTTATGTTAAGATAACGAAATGCTCACTTAAAATAGAATATCTTGCTCCTATTATGTTTGTCCTAATTATATAAACGTTAATATCTAAGTGTTGTGTCTGTATTATCTTGCGTCAAACACAAACAGGAGGCTTTATTTTGACGCGTCAAAATGTCATTTTACAAATAAGTATTTTGTAAAAATAGTACAGATTTGGAGTAGAATGGGGCTGTTATCTTACTTGCCTAGACGTTGTGTAAATACGGAACACTTTGAAAGCGGTAGCCACTAATTTATCTAGGCCTGAGGTCATTAGGAACAGAATCATGACGAGTTAAAGTCATCATTCTTCAAGTATCTATGAAAAAGACCATCTCTCTCGTACAGTCGTCCTGCAAAAACGATAACTCTAACACCCCATAATTCCCCATTTTTTTCCTACTCCTCCGCTATTCTTTTCTGATTAATTTCGTTGCGGTATCCAAGACAGTTACATTGCTTCTCTGACATTTCGTCGAGCTTCATTGTCTCGGCGCTTTAGTAGTCGTCACCACTGCGATGAGGAGTTGCAGACTCCTGAAAGCCAGAATTAACAGTGGCGACCACCTGGTTTGGGAATAGTGTGGCGGGCTTGTAAAACCCTATAATAATATTATTTGTTAATACTAAAAAAGGTGCATTTACCTGCTGTGACATACTTTTGTAGCAAAGCAGCCCTGATTATTGATGTCACCCGCATTGCCAAACCAAACAGTTATTTAGTTGCAATACCCACATGATTGTCAATTTTTAACACTAAGCAAAAATCTAATCTGTAATACCAAAGGTATGCAAATGGATAGCTGCTCTGTCCCGGCAACAGAGTAGTCACGTGCCAACTGGTCACTGGCGGTTGGCACCCATACCAGAACATCATGAATATAATCCTCGAAAGGTTAGCAGAGGTGTACCTAGTATAGCGGGCTGGTTTCCGCAACTCCACGTCAAAGCGCGTATTTTGCGTGCGGAGGTGCGTGAGGTGTACCTAATAGTACACCCAGATTTAGCCAATTATGTTTGAAGTCCCATGTAATGTTCCTGATAGAAAAACCCAATATTTTTTTGCCAGACCCGGGAATTGAAACCTCATCCTCTGCAGTCCCGCTTCCGACCACTCGACCAACACGGCAGTCGGCACCCATAGCTTTAAAACCGGACGACAGCAACACTTCATACCAGCAGAATTATGTAAACATACATACGGGGTGTAAACAGACCCTTCACGAAGCCGTCAACCAAGCATTCTGTACATCAAACTAAGTAACTTTACGCAAAAATTATTGCTGGGAAACGACTTTTTTGTTTTGGGTGAAAAATGACGTTTTACGGTAAAACTCAATGTTACGCACTCAAAACTTAGTGCTGATGGATGCTTTGAATAGTAAACGGGTCAAGGAGTTAATTAAAGTAAAGTTAAAAACTTTAAAATTAGTTTTAAAAAAAAATCTTGTGAAAAAGTTGGAACTTTGACCCCCAATATCTCCGTAACTAGAAGGTTCCCAGGTATGGTCTAGAACAAAAAAGTGATCGCAATGACGGGTAGAACAAGTACCTTTCGGCTTCGTTAAGGGTCTGTTTACACCCTTTATAGTACGTAGTACGTACTTATACTCTTACTTACTACCTTAAATTGAGTAAATATCACACAATTACAAGCTCCAGGGTCAGGCCGCTCGTCCATATGCTTTTCCACAAGGAATTTGCCCCAAACTCTAACCTTACAGGCAAACAAACTACAGTAACCAAACCAATTCGTCACAAAGAAATACAAGCAATAACAGGCGCTCCCTAGGAGATCAAACAAGTAAACTGATCGTAACAGGTCACAGCGGGCAGCGAGCGACCAATTGTGGACACACCCCTGTTTGTACGACACAGGGACGTGTTGTGTAGGAAGGTTTTGAGTATTAGGAATGGTGACAGCTTTATACCTAAGTATGGGGGATCTAGTATTCCCTCGTAATGTTAGAAATGGTTATCATCATCTGCCTAGCCTTTTCCCAACTATATTGGGGTCGGCTTCCAGTCTAACCGGTTGCAGCTGAATACCAGTATTTTACATGGAGCGACTGCCTACCTGACCTCCACAACCCAGTTAGAACTGGGTAATATGATATCCCTTGGTAAAGCTGGTTGTCAGACTTTTTTTGGGCCACTACCTAACGACTCACAAAGATGTACAAATGACACCCGGGACCAAGCTTGTGTGCTTTCCGAGGCACGGAGGAAACAAGAAAAAGAGTAAAAAGTCCTTAATGTTAGAAATGGTATCATCTGGATATGGGAATATCAGTTCACTTGCTATGTCACAACGTCATCTTCGATGCCTCGGACTTCGACACTCCGCGAACTGCCGCCTTCTAACTGCGCTACACTTAACCAAGACGACAGAATGATGCCATCAACAGGTAACACCGAATACTGAAAAAAGGATGGAGGATTTATGTAACGGATGATATAGTAGAAATGGGTCTCTTCAGAAATGATAGCTAATAAAGATGTATGGGAGAAGACATACTGCGCGCAACCCAAATAAATTGGGATAAGGGCAGAAGAATGAGATAAATTGAACACTGTTTTAAACTTTCACGTTTTAAAACTAAACTAAACAAACAAATAAAAACAAAACAAAACAAAACAAAACAAACAAATGAACAATCACGGAAAAAATCCCGCAAGTGACGGTATAAGTTTGATGATAAATTGTTCTTACGTTGACATAACAGATCATGAAACACAACGTCTATTTTCACCAAAATGGAAGGCCAAGGCGTCCCATATAACATGAGGTGAGTAGCCATACACCGGGCATAGATCTAAACCCCGGGTAAGCGGCAAGATGTCATCGTCTACTGTACAATAAAACCCAATCCAAATTAACATGCAAAAAGATCTAAAAAGATCCGACAACCTTGCAGCGATGACTAACAACCACACCCACTCAAAAATCACCTTCAATTGGCAAACTCGACGACTCAACAAGGTACAAAAAAAAGCAAATGACAATGCCCAAAGATTTAAATCATTAGATGTGTCTTCACTAAGATCCTCATCGTACTTGGGTCGTGCGAAAAAGTGTTCTCACTGAGAGTAAGAAGGGTGAGCTCGCACATTACGAAAGATTTTCGGTGTGAGTTAGCGAGAGGTTTTCAACAATTCAACAATAAAATCCTATTAAGTAATTCATATAAATTCAATCTTACCATCATAAATGTAAAAGTTTATGAGGATGTTTGTCACACTTTCACCCAAAAACTACTGAACGGGTTTGGATTAAATTTGGCAAACAAATAGTTAATAAATAACCAAGATTAACGCAGGAGTTTAATCAAATCCTAACTAATATTATAAATGCGGTAGTAAGTTTGTTTGTTTGTTTGTTACCATTTCACGCGTAAACCGCAGAACCGATCATCCTGAAAATTTGCATACACGTTGTCAGGCGTACAAAAACGGACATAGGATACCTTTTAGCCCGAAAAAAAGTACTGTTTCCGAGAAAAAACAACAATAGCGTCATAATGATAATAGATGACGCCACATGTCTTTCGAATCATGGTTGAATTATATTATTACAAGCAGAGTACAGCCCGAATTGATTGTCAAATCCTAAACTAACGCGAGCGAAGCCACGGGCAAAAGCTAGTCTACAGATATAAATCTTTGGCATTGCCTGTTTTTACGGTACATAATTACTCTGACCGTTTACTTTGCAAAGTCATAAAAAGAAAAACGTTGCCATAGCAACAGGACAGTTAAATAATTACGATAAAAACTTCAGAAGGTCAACGCCCTCTGATCGTGGGTGTGATAGCGAGTTCTTGTTTGAGTGATTAGATTTACTCGTTGCTAAGCGGGGCATGGCTTCCGGTAGTTTTTGGGTGATGCGTGAAGTTAGTATGATCAAGGACTGTAAAACCGCATTTCAAAATTAACAAATAAATCTTGGCAGAGGACCAACAAAATGAAACTTCTTGTTTTTCTCTCGAACGAAGTATAGCTCTATCCATCGCTTCGTCTATTGAAAAGAAAATAGGGAGCCGAGTAGACGATGGAGTATTCTTCCGCTGGACAGGCGCGGACAAATTGTACAACCAGTGGACGCTAACCAATAGATGAAAAACCAACCAAGCAACCAATGAACATCATTCATTTCAGTGGTCATTTCTGTTCGCTCTGGAGGCCTGAGCAAACCATGGATTATTTGGGGCCTAAGAATCTTATACACCATGGGGATACAACAAATATTACCTAACTAACTCCGTTTCTTCTGTCACATGACTATCGCAGTGATACTGTCCATTTCAACTATTCCTAGAACAACATAACGTGCTTATCTACAGACGTAAGATATATAATAAATAAATTCCAATTCAATAAACAGGCATCTAGACACACTTCCTCACTTATAATTCAGTTCGTATAGTCGTTATAGCTGTTGAATCATAATCAAATTCTCATAAATATGACATCGACTGATGAAACAAATAGCTATTTCTGTTTTGAAAGATAAGATATTAATGATTGCATTTGGGACGGAGACGAAACTCGTTTTGCCTATTTTGGATCTTAAATTTTTGTGCATAATTGATTATTACTACACCTACGTGACGTCAATGAAATTACTTCATAATAAGGAGAGGTTATTTAATGTGGAAAGCGGCATGCCCTCTAGAACCAATCCTTTTTCATCAGCAATTTTAAAAAAAACAGCTGTTCCATACATTTTGACCGTGTATGTATTTGGTATCCCTTCTACCTTGTATTTGTGAGTAAAGTTAGTACGGTCTATGAATAACTAAAGAAGCAATTGTGGAATTGTATAGAAGAACAATTGGCTAGAAAAGGAGAGAATACGGAGATGACAGCTATTAAGGATGATTTCACCAAACGGCTCGCATCGCATCAGATCGGAAAGGATACGAACATATGCGGCGACAGCCGATCGCGTCCGGCAGGATGTCGACGCATATGATCGGCTCCGCAACGTCGCTTGCGAACGTATCGGTTTCTGCGCCTTATCAAATAGTTTCATTCCTACCGTGTTAACGCGTTCTAATTTGTGAAAATGCTTGAAGTTGATTCGATCGGATACGACGACAGCCCAGCGGAGCCGATCATGCGTCACAGCATACTTTCGGCTACGATCGCGTTTCGCGGAAGACGCCCGCGGTCAAGCAGCTCTGCGCGGCTTGGTAATATAGATTTTAAATATTGTGTACACGATTTAATATCGTTTAAAGATTGTAAAATCCGTTCCGATCCAATGCGATGCTAGCCGTTTGGAGGAAATCATCCTTTAGAGGTGTGTCTAAAATCGTATGAGATAAGAAGACATATCGTATCAACCAACCACTAAGAAATAATTTAAAAAAAAAGATTAAAATGTCTTGAAAAGTAGAAATGATTTAGCCTCTTGCATAAAAAATGGCAAGGTTTAGTTTCGCATAAACTGCATGACTGAATTGATGATATGCATTTTTTATGGCGTATTGTGAACGTGACTTCTATCACATAGCATAAGGTAAAATACAAAGTAATAGATACTTTCACGATACTGTGATTCAACAATAATAAAAAGATACTTCATCAACAATAATAAAAATAAATAGTGATGGTTGCACAAAGTACATGATACTTAGTCGAAATATTTTTCCTTGTGTTATTTTTTAAGTTGTTAAATCAAATCAAATCAAATCATTTATTTCTTTGCAAACATGGGTAATGGGTACATAGATGTTCTTTTATAATAAGGTTCTCCACATTTTTCCGTCAAATGGGCATACAAATAGTTTTTTTACAAATATAAATTTAAAATAAGTGGCATGTCATTGGAATTTTATACAATTAAGTAAATAAAAAATAAACATGGTCAAAGTAATAAAAAAATTAAAATATTATCAGTAATGTCAAACGGAATAATATTATGCCAACTAGAATAACAATATTATTATTAGTTAGTTGGTAGCAACTTACCTTCTAATTTAATTCTCCAGAATTTTGTTTGAAAACTACTTTACTACATAACTTAATAGGGAACAGAAACTCCACGTAAAAATTTACGTTATTTTTATCTACTGTTACATCATCATCATCTGCCCAGCCTTTTCCCAACTATATTGGGGTCGGCTTCCAGTCTAACCGGATGCAGCTGAATACCAGTATTTTACATGGAGCGACTACCTATCTGACCTCCACAACCCAGTTAGTACAGTGGATAATACGATACCCCTTGGTAAGACTGGTTGTCAGACTTTTTGGGCCACTGACTACCTAACGACTGTCAAAGATCTACAAATGACACCCGGGATCAACGGCTTAATGTGCTTTCCGAGGCACGGAGGAAATTCGGTATGTAATGGGAAGTCACCCATCCACAGACCAACCTAGGCAAGCAATTTAATTTTAGCTGCTCTTACATCAGATTAAATTTATTCCGAAACTTTGTGAAATGTTTTACTTTCATCTTCGTTTTCCTTATATGACTCGATTAAACCTATAAAAAAAACAGTACAAGGAATCCGTTTTATACGAACTAAAACGCAGAAAAAAATAAGTGTGTCATCAGTCTATTAGTTAGGTATCTACTTATTTACTCGTGGAAACAATACAGTGATTTATTATGTATTTATTAGACGCTTCTAACATGCCATTATCTCGTACAATAACTCTGTTCAGAGGCTATAATTAGATATTCTGCATTCGCAATTTAATTTCCATAAATGTAAACAAACATAAAAATAACTTTAATACCACATTATTTATTTATTTTTGGGGTGGTCAATGCCTAACCTGGTGTCCATCTATGGGCCTCTGACTTAATTTACGTGCCGTCGAGAAATATCTCTCAAGCATGCTGGTTTGGTTCCCTCATATCACATTGAGGACACAATGAGATTCAGTTTACGCTGCAACTTCAATTTTTATAATTGTTAGAATACTAGTCCATTTAAAATCAACTTTATTCAACCTGTTATAGAGTTGATATTGGCTTTAGTGGAATAACATCAACTGGAAACGAGGATTTGAACAGACTGTACTTAACATGTGTGAACATATTAGCACCAGAACAGTTTAATTATAACTAGGTTGTTTTTGTTCTATTTAAAATTAATTTGCCCTGACAGGCAAGAAGCAATTTCAAACCGTTATACAATTCTACGATTACCACAGGGGGCCAAAAATGGCCGTTTTAGCAAAATCTTAATAGGATAAAAATATGAATTGCGTAACAATTCGTAAACTAATCACTGAGTGTGACAATTTATGATTTTAGTTGCGTTTGTGACAATTTATAATTTTTGTTGCATTTGTGACCATTTATAATTTTTGTTGCGTTTGTGACCATTCATAATTTTTGTTGCGTTTGTGACCATTTTAAGGAGTCCGCGTAACCCTGGTCAGTTTCGCTCACTCGTCAGTTTATTAAATTCAACAGTTTCATTTATTACCCAGTAATAACTGGGATATGGAGGTCACATAGGCAGTCACTCCATGTAAAATACTGGTATTCAGCTGCATCCGGTTAGACTGGAAACCGACCCCAACATAGTTTGGAAAAGGCAAGCCGATGAGGATGAATGCAAATACGTGCTAAAAATACCACTTGCACACTAACTACATAAACAGATGTATATAACACGAGGTAAACAGGTAAACAAAGTAGTAAAGTATATAATCGGTCGTTACAGCTAATTATGTATTTTACATAACGACTCTATTACCTACCAGCGTATTTATAGGAGCCACTGTGATCTGTGTGCAGACTAAAATAATAACTTTATAGGTAGGGATTTTCCGGCTAGATAAGAGAACATCTGTTTTCCGGGAAACCATCAGCTGATGAGCGATAAATATCGCTATTATCAATCAATCACTTTGGCATCGAACGTTCCTTTCCTTGTACAATTTGTATGGCTTGCTTTGTAAAATCAAAAAACATAACATCACATCTGTAACCCGCGAAGTTCGGCCGAGGTGTACTTATAGTGCACCTACATTTCAAGTATGTAAGTAAGTATTTATTTGCATAAAATGTGGTATATTCAGAATGTTATAAAAATGTTACAGAGCAGTAATAACATGGAAAATCATTTTTTTACATAAGTTAGGTACATTAAAATGAACAACATAGGTACGTAACCATCTAACATAGATATCTATACATAAATCTCCTCTAATATAATCTATGAATAATTTAAAGATACTAAGCAGACCATCATTAAACAAAACAATAATACTGAAACACCTAAACCATAAACACATCTAAATATTCACTGTAACCATATTCATTAAACAAAATAATAAAGATTATTAAAGACACTAGTTATGGTCGAGTCTCATATAATAGAGGGTAAGCCTATTAAAAATAAAAGTTCTCTTATTCAAATTAGGTAGAGAAATTGCACTTTTTCGACGTCAAACCCCCAAAATACCACTTCCTACTAGGTTTTATTACAGCTGGGGAGAAACTTACTTTCGTATGGACGATTCGACTCTTAAGTTAAAAAGCAGCACACCAAAGTTTTCGAAAACCATCCGAAACATTCCTCGAATGTAGTCGCTGTAGCCGAAATCAGCTAGATGGCATCATCGTCAAGTTAGAAGAACTTGATTGCACATATACAATAGTATGCGATGTACCTATGCTAAGCAATAAAGTGCTAAGAGCTCAAAGGCCGACAATTTTGCATCAAAAGTAGGTCTAATTGCGCAGTTCAAACTTCAGTCTCGCTCTCTGAACCTAGGTCCATCAAAACAGGATAAAGACTAATCATACACTTCCTAATAAGCAGCCAGCAACTTGTAACAAGACAGATTCAGGTCAAGAAACTGCTAGATTACGTTTTACAGGAAACTATTCCTGTGTGAGTTTTTCTAAAACACACCATGTTTGTGTCGGCTAGATTCCAAAAAGCCGGGCAAAAATATAGAACTATTTGTAGATAAATGGCTAGCTAGGCTTAGCTTGTTGCTTATAGCACGAAATCTAGTGTAAATGCCGAACTGAGATAGCTCACCGTCACTAACGGAACTAAAGGCGAATATCCATTTTTGTATTAAAATTACTGCTTAGTTGCTGCTACTTTGTTGTTTTACAAATACTACCGAATTGAATGTGCCGACCTGACCAATGTATAGCATAGCACCCCAACTGCCTAACATGATATTGCCTTCATAAATTTTATGGGGATTGTCCCAATATCGATTGGCTTCAGAACAGCCGACCCAGTAGTCAATATTTGCATTTACGCCTAGCAAAGGGTTCGCTTTGTTGAACCATCGCCTATCATATTACCTACATGTGGCTGAGTTCTACACAACTACAGAAAAAAAAATCGCAACCACAAGAACCCTTATGAACACCAGTTTTATGAAATGAACCTCTTGTCCTGAATCAACCAAGGACATAGTCCGCTTTTGCCCGTATACCTACTTAAACCAACCTGGGAGCAATTGATCCAGAACCATCAGCAATCTATGTATGTCTGACTGGCTTCCTCTGCATCGTCGGTATAATACTCGTATGAAACAAACATTTACGCAGTACAGACAACTGTGCATCAATGGTAACAATTTCACATTGATATTACCTTTATTTCGCAGGAGAAAGGATGTTTTTAGTCATAGTGCTAAAGGGGCGTCCATTAATTACGTGAGGCAAATTTCCATTTTTTTTCCACATTTGTCCATATTTTAGTAGAGAATCATGTTTACTTAATTAAACCCAGTTTTCTTGCAATTTTACAGCTTCTTGCGGGGAAAAAATTACGTGATATTCGCCGAGACCACCTCTCTCCCTCGTGAGATTGGGTGAGATTCGGCTCGACGCCCTCCTTAAAAGCCTCACGTAATTAATGGATGCCCCCTAACTGCTAGTTTTACTTCGATGAGCAGTTGAATTTAAAAAAACACGTGTGTGTTAAGAGTTTTTTCTTGTTCGTTTTTTCCTGTAAAACTTACTAAATATTTGAACATATTCTAGAATACACCAGGTGTTTGCTGTCTTAAGGAAGTAAAACGATGGAAATCCCCTCATGTAAGTTTGTAGGTGATTTAAATGAAAACCAAAGACAACAGTTATTCACCGCTTCTTGGAGACCTACTACTCTCAAACATGTGCCAAATTACAGTATGCACTATTATTAAGATTTTCATTTTTAGGGTAACCAACGGGACCTTAGGTATAACTAAGCCTCCGCTGTCCGTCTGTCCGTCCGTCTGTCTGTCAGCGAGCTGTATCTCATGATTCGTTATAGATAAACAGTTGAAATTTTCACAGAATGTGTATTTTTGTTGTCGCTATAACAACAAATAATAAAAAACTAAACCCCTACTACGATGGTACGGAACCCTTCATGCGCGAGTCCGACTCGCACTTTGCCGGTTTTGTCAATTTAAAGTTTAAGTACAAAAACATGAATACCTAAATGAATTGCATCACTATTATTATCTATGCTATTTAGCACAACAAAATATGCATTGTCTTGAACTACGTGACATTAATAACGAACTCAACAAATGACAGTTCCTTCAAACAAACATTAGGTAGGTATAGGTACTAAAGAGTTCCACTGAGGACTGAGGTTAGTTTACTATGGCGAAACGGAACGTGAACGCACCAGTTTAGGGTCAGCCCAACACACGCGAACGAAGCCGCGGGCAGCAGCATTCTTATGCTAAAATGCAACAAACGCTTTGCATCCCGTGACATTAATGACATGCTTAGCGACATTGCAGTTACTTTGAACCTCATCATCTGCCTAGCCTTTTCCCAACTATATTGGGGTCGGCTTGCAGTCTAACCGTATGCAGCTGAATAACACTATTTTACATGGAACGACTGCCTATCTGACCTCCACAACCCAGTTAGTACTGGGTAATACGATACCCCTTGGTAAGACTGGTTGTCAGATAATGTCAGACTTTTTGGGCCACTGACTACCTAACGACTGGCAAAGATCTACAAATGACACCCGGGACCAACGGCTTAACGTGCTTTCCGAGGCATGGAGAAAACTCGGTATGTAATGGGTGGTCACCCATCCATAGACCAACCTAGGTAAGCACGGCTTAACCTAAAGATCGACCCGAGCGGCTGTTATTATTAAGCCACGAGCTCCTCACTTTGAACCTGTGGTACGCGAATTATTCTGAGGACTGAGGTTAACTATGACGAAACAGAACGTGAGCGCAGCAGTTTAGGGTCAGCTCACCGTGCCCTGTAGACCTACCTCATTATGTTAAAACGTAGATTTTGCGACGTGAGGCGACTGTGAAGTAGCCAAGTTGGTTTGTGTAAATATAACTTGTTTTTAAGCTGTTGCAGTTTTCCTTGTAGTCTAGATGCAATTGAATTTTTAGACAACATACGAGGAGCTCGTGGCTTAATAATAACAGACGCTCGGATCAATCTTCAGGTTGAGCCGCGCTTGCCTAGGTTGGTCTGTTGATTGGTGACCACCCATTGCATACCGAGGTTCTTCCGTGCCTCGGAAAGCACGTTAAGCCGTTGATCCCGCTGTTCAGTCTTACCAAAGGATTTCGTATTACCCAGTACTAACTGGATTGTGGAGATCATATAGGCAGCCCGCTCCATGTAAAATACTGGTATTCAGCTGCATCCAGTTAGACTGGAAGCCGACCCCAACATTGATGGGAAAAGTCTAGGCAGATGATGACTTTAGACAAGATACAAATGAAATTAGATAGATCAGAACCATGCAATCAGCCATAACATTCATCGCGCTGGAGCAAGCCTACTTTATGCAAACATTAGTTCAACTTCAACATGAACTAGATTGAGCGGCAGTTCATTATAGTAATTGCTGTAATAAACTGTGTTCCGTTATTTAAACTAGGTAACTGTTTTTATTGGACAAAATAAAAGACGTCAGATTAACGTTTTTTGCCCAGTCGGTGAGTGAATGCTGTTCATTCATTTTAGGCTGAAGCACAATCATCTTAAACCAGCAGCAGGATCCCGACAAATTGGGACAGGAATACAGGGGGTGAATCAGGACTACACTTAACAAAACACGTTGGATCGCCTACAAGAACTCACTCGTCTTCTGTGAGCTAGGTGGAAATTGGTTACCAGCGAAATCGTGGAGGTAGCGCCAGGGTAACCCGCGAAATTCACATTTTCTTACAATTTTTGCAAGTTCCAGGTCAGTGTCAGGTTGTAGCTTGCTGGGGCTGCGGGACTGTTCGAAAGAGACTCCGCGGCCCTGGAACACAAAGGGCAAAGAAGGAACATGGATGGGTTTTAGTCAGTAAAAGTCTGACACTCCCTCCCACTCCACCCAGAGCGGGAGGAGTTATTTGATGATTTGAGATTAAAAAATGATTCTCGGCCGTTACAAATGTAGCTTTACTGAGTTATAATCATTACAATACAACCCATCAACATATCATCAATACAATCCTAGACACTACGTACAGCGCCTTGTTCCCGAAGAGAAGCCGGCAGGAAACGGCTTCTTAGGCGCCTTCAGGCCTGCAACCCTGTAAGTTCATTTAATCCCATTGAATGACTTTTCAGGAAATCGTCATTCGCGGGGAATCCTGGTGCTTCCACCTTAAAAGCTGTCACTGTGACAAGTCTATGTCATCACAATTGTTTAACCTTATCATAAAGATTCAATTATATCGTTGCTGCTAAGTGTATTGTGTTAGCGGCACGCGCCGCTGACCTCTTTTAATTAACGGGTCATGCGTACGCGCATCGGTTTAGAAAGAGTCGTGGTCTCTGTTAACTGTTCATGCAAATAAATTGTTAAAATAAACCTAAGTAAAATGTACAGTGAGAATTATATTGATTTAGATACTATCCGAATAAGCATAAAACCGCATAGTTTCAAGGTTTAATTTCTTTATAAATTGTTTATCTGAACCAAAAACTACATAACATCACGCTTGTAATCCCCCAAGGGTTAAGCAAAGGTGTGCCTAATAGTACACCCACATTTCGCCAGTTATGAAGTCCCATGTATTAAGGGGCGAGCCTGTTGCCATCAACCGGGCACAGATCCAGACTCCGTGGCTTTTCCCGACCCGGGAATCGAACCAATAGACCAACGAGACAGTCAACCAAAAACGAAATAATTCTTTACTCTCCTTTTCATCTAAATCAAGCGTGCGTCGGAGCGTGGGGTCCTGGGTTCGATTCCCAGGAATTTGTCGGTACCAGCCAGTAATTTGGAAGTTAGCGTTACATTGACCACACCCCTATGCTTCGTAAAGCACATTAAGCCGTTGGTCCTGCGCCTATCCTCTAACCGATCGATCGTGTCGGATTGCCGTTCCATAGGTTCACGAGAGGACCGAGAGATTGCCGGCGTATTGCTTATCTCCGCTAAGATGGAAGAAAACGATCATGACGACTGTTATAATCACAACTCCTCTGAAACTAGTAAATCCTGGGGATGTGTTGATCCCATTCCTAAAATTCCAGTGTATGATCTTATGCTGTGATCATTTAAGGTTGCGAACGCACTGACAGGTGGCTCGTTTAGCGCCTAAAGGCTCGGGACTAGCGAAGTGAAACGTTCTAATAAAGCCTCCGGCCGGGTGGCTGGGCGCTTGGTTAGTCTACTTGCGTGACTTGGAGTAGTGAGCCTCTCAGCGCTAAGCAAGCCAGTCAGCGCCGTCGTAGCCTAACACAAAGAGTCATTTTGTAACGCAGAGCAACGTGCCGTCAGTTCAAGGGTAGTTTGTGTTTGCGGTCGGAGACCATTTAAAACACCCTGTAGTTGTATGATGCACTAAATGTGTAACTGAATGGTTGCGATTTAATTATATCATTCCGTGTGATGTATGAGCGACTCGTGCGCAGACCGCCCATTTAATTGATGTCTCACGCGCAAGCGCAGCTCGTTTATCATACAATTTGGTTAGTTTGATTAATTGTAGGTTAATAAAGTGGGGTTTTATTTATTTTGATGGTCTACTGACTCTTGAGGCACTATTTATTATTACAAATGGGACCGTTTTTGACCTTAGTTTCGCTTCATGGAAAGCGATGGATGTTTCTAACTAAGATGGAACGAGCGCGTTCATCAGCGCGTTGAAAGTTGACCGGTTAGAGGCAATTGGGAATGCGAAATGACGGTGACATTGAGGTCCACATTTCGCGCATTTGAATCTAAAGGAGGAACGTCAAGAACGCTTTTGTACATATAGAATCAAGTGCTTCTTATTTGGAGACAGATGTATTGCTAGGGAGTTTGTTCCGGCGCTTCTTCTCCCCGGCTAAGTCGTGATCAAGAGCAGGAAGCCTTAAACAGCCGCTTCAGAAGAATAATAAAATGAAACACGTTAAAATTCTTAAAATGGCCACAGATGCAGTTAATATTATGAATTGTCTTTTGTGACCATTTTTACGAATTGTAACGTAATTCAAATTATGTTTTGTAGGAATATCTTATGTAATTTCGTCGTTCAAAAGTATTGACTCTCAGCTTAGTTTAAATAAATGTTTCATATTAAACTTAGGTACTGTTCTCTAATTAAAATGCCGCTGTGTTTTGTTAATTATTTTAATCAAGTTTAGCCAACCGTTCCACTAACACCTACATATATCCGTTTTGCTAGAGGCCTATGTTCATTGTCCGGCAGCCCATTGTTATGTTAATTGACTTTGATAATGAAATTGTGAGCCACGTTACCGTTTTAATTGATGCCGGATATACGGTGCTGGTGATTTACTTCCATAAGTGTGGATGGAATATTTAATTTGTATTAGATCGTCTTAAAGTAACTTCTACAGTCTACACAAACTTCAGTTTAGTGTGAAGCTAGAAAATTAATTAAATAAATATGTATCGCTATATCAAATTTCGATATTCTACGCAGTTCACATTCTTATCGATTGCACACAATTGATATTACACGCATATGAAACTGTTATTAAAATAAAGTCTAATTTACCCGTTTTACTTATACGAAAAAGGCTTTCAACTTATTATTTTGTCCGTTCTGTTATGCGTTGTTTTTTATTGTTTACTACCGACCCGCCCTTGCTTCGCACGACGCCACCTATCGGGTCCAAAACTATCCAAATATCTAATGTAGCCTATATTTTATGTATATAGTTAAGCATCTAACAGCAGAGCGGTGAAAACTGCGTTCAAATCCAGCAGTCGTTTTTCCGTGATTCGCGAACAAACATACAGACAGGAAGACAGACAGACAAAAATTCTAAAAACTGTTGTTTTGGCTTCTGTTGCTCTAATAATGACCCCCCATATCATTATTTTTTCAATGTCTTCAATGTACTTACAGACATCGGACTGTTATAATTTTTCTTTTCTTTCTTTCTTTTCGGCCTATTTCTTCAACCAGGTTTTGTCTAAAATAGTCCAGTCAGATACACCATTTTATAGAACCAATCTAAAGTGCAGCAATTCAAATAGCTCAGTTAAATTTTCTTCACTCTCGAGCAGCATACATTTTCTTGGGCGCGTAGAAAGTGAACAGGTTTCGTATTTTCTAAATAAATAAGTGTTCGCAACAGAGTGTATACGCAACGTTTGTGTAACATAGCGGGTAGGGCTGAGTCTTATTAACCTGGATTACATGTTTATTTATTATTGTGGAGCTCGTGCCTAAATAATAACAGTCACTCGGCTCGATCTTTAGGTTAAGCCGCGCTTGCGTTAGGTTGGTCCGTGGATGGGTGAAAAGTGAACACCCATTACATACCGAGTTTCCTCCGTGCCTCGTAAAGCACGTTAAGCCGTTGGTCCCGGCTGTCATTTGTAGATCTTTGACAGCTGTTACAGGTAGTCAGTGACCAGAAAGTCAGACTACCAGTCTTCCAAAGGGTATCATATTACTCAGCGACAGCCAATCTGACCTCCACAACCCAGTTAGTGGGTTGTGGAATTCAGATTGGCAGTCGCTCCATGTAAAATACTGGTATTCAGCTGCATACGGTTAGACTGGAAACCGACACCAACATAGTTGGGAAAAGGCAGGCAGATGATGATGACATATTAAGTCTCTTTCAGAAGACCTACCCGTTTTGAAACAAGCTTCATCCTTCTGAATAACTGACCTGAATGACTGACATTGAAAAATATGCTTGAACCTGGTTTTTTTTCAAGCTATAAGAGAATAGCTCAGTTCAGTTGCTTGTCGACAAAATTGGGCTTATTTACTGTCCAAGGTGCGTTTGTTCATAACTTGTGTCACTTGTCTTTCGTGGAGCTCAGAGGATATCTGATATTCCTATTGTGATATCAACTGAGACAAATATTTCATGTAGGTTGGCTGAAACTAGTCAAAATCCAAACGATTATGGAAAAGATTTTAAACTGTCATGGTCACTAACCTTATCATTAACACTGAAAACGGGATACTCAAAACCATCAAAACCAACTCAAAACCAATAGGTAACATGGTAAATATCCCGGTTTCAATCCCAGTGTCAATGATAATGAGGATGGAAAAGGGCATTCAGTGTCAATTCAGGGGCACTCATAAAACGTCGAGAAAAAGATGCACGGTTCGGGTTGATCGTTTCCTATGGAGAAGAACCGGCAAAAAACTCCATGGTTACTCTTTTAAAATTATTTAGTTTTACAATATTATATATTTTGTGTAGAAAATGAACTGTTGGTATCTCAATAAGAAGCATAGACTATCTGAAAATTATTTTCGAATAAAATCAACGTAGTTAATGACTTCGGTATATCAATAAAAACTGTCGATGAAGATTTTCGCAATAAAAACACTGTTATTTTAAAACGAAGACTTCTCATCAAATAAGAACCAAATAGTAGGACATTACTAAGATGAACAATTACAGTTTTAATGTTATTCAAATAGTAAATAGGGCGTGATGCGTGCGTGTAGCGCGTATGTGCTCTTATCTGCACAAATAATGCGGAACCGGTCTAATAAAGTTCTATGTATATACTAGTGCGAAATAAATTATGCTTTGAACTAGTATTGTAATTCTGCACATGGAAGATAATGTTGGCTTCATCTTTGGTCTTAAATAGATTGGCATCTCTGATCTCTCTCTGAAGCTTTTAAAAATAATGGACGTTTATTGATTTTTGGAGTTTTGCGAGAAGATGAATATAGCTCAGAAGCTGGATTCCGGGAGAATAATAGAATAATTAACTGTGAAATCATATCATCTTTCAAAAATTATGGTATGGGTCTTCTCATAGCTAATTACCGCTGATTCTGCTCACAGTCAGCCATATGTTGATGGATGGAGAGGGAGAGGAAGCCCAAAGAAATGATGGATGGATAGTGTGAGGAATGATATGAAAGAAAAAGGTGTAAAATATGATTGCGTGACGGTTGACTGGCGAGAATTAAAGCAAAAAAACGTGTTGCGCTGACCCCAAGTAACATGGCACAAGGTCAGGAAGATGATGAGTGAGAGCCATATCCTCGTTACTATAACGCTGCCGACACAGCTAAAATAACAGTGAAAGAACTAGTTATGATGGAGGATGAAATAGTTAAGATACAGAAGAGTGTGATTTGAGAACAGTTTTTACTCAAAAACTTCTACGACACATGGTATTATTGTTCTACAATCCTACCACAGCGGAAGGTTACTGGCAGGGTCGCTGACAAGCGTCCGAGGGGTCGTAGTCCACTGAGATGGACGGACCAAATTCGCTCATCGCTGGACTCAAACCCCACGATGCGCTTCACAATGCCAAGGATGGGCACAGATGGCGAAACATCGTCAAACAAAAGATTGCTTCACGTCGGGGCAGTCACGACAATAACTTTGATATTGACAGTAAAGTAAAATCAAAGTCATAATGGGCGTAAAAGTACCCAAAACGAAGATGAAAGGCACTTTCTCTCCCCGTTATTGCGACCATTTTTTTGTTCAAAACCATACCTGGGAGCCTTCTAGTTACGGAGATAATGGGGGTCAAAGTCCCAACTTTTTCACAAGTTTCATTTTAAATACAAGTTTTTTAAGTTGTAAACCTCCACTCAGCACAATGCTTTGAGTGCGTTACATTGAGTCCTACCGCAGGACTTGATTGTTCATTCCAAAAAAAAAGTAGTTTCCGAGAATTACTTAGTTTGATGTACAGAATGCTTGGTTGACGGCTTCGTGAAGGGTCCGTTTACACCTTGTATACAACTGTAAAACGACTCAAAACATTTGTTTTTAATACTGTTTACAGCAAATAATGATCAATTCAGTGAGGCCTGTGTGTCACATCGAGCTCATCCCGGTTATATTTAGACGATTTATAGTGAAAATGACGTCATCAGCCCAAAGCTGACGAGTGTCGGTCAACGCGACGCTGTTCATTCACGTTTGTTTAGTAGTCATTTTATTTAATTATCCTGTTGTAGAATATTGCGAAATTTTAACCACTCTAGGAGGCGAATTTTCTGTTACAGGTAGTCATTGGCCCGAAAGTCTGACAACCAGTCTTACAGAAGGGTATCGTATTATCTAGAACTAACTGGGTTGTGGAGGTCAGATAGGCCGTCGCTCCATGTAAAATACTGGTATTCAGCTGCATTCGGTTTGACAGCATACCGACCCCAATATAGTTGGGAAAAGGCTAGGAAGATGAGTAAAAGTTGTTGATAATGATAGGTCATTAATTTATCTGTCAATCAATCTGGGAAAAGGCTAGGAAGATGATGATGCTGATGAGGAGGAGAATTTTCTAAAATCCTTCCTTAGTGCTTCCATCGTCGTTTCTTGTATAATGGGAGATCGACATCTTTGCCAACGGGAAATCCCATCAAACGGAAAAAGAAGCATTAGCTGACGTAATGATTGGTGACCCATCTACCACTGCGGACCGGCGGTTAGATGGATCAATGGACAAAAATAAAACTGGTGATAATGGTGACATGGAATATCACATTCAGTCGCTTCTAGGACCAGACATGGTGGGACAGATTGCAGTATAATAAGAAGGGGCCAGCACAAAATAAAATGCAACACTTTGGGTTTTCCAAAATGAGATTTTTATACGAGGAGTAACAGACAATACAAAACGAATGAAACGTGACATGAATAAAGCATTGGACAAGTTATACTTGTGAGTGGTATTTGTAAAATGCATTATGCATTTTGAATACAACTAAAGATTTTGGTGCCCCAAACATTACCATCACCAAAAATTCGAAAGCATGTGGCATCCACCAAGGTGGATTATGGCCCACTTCATTTGCCTAAGCTCCACAAGTGGGAAAATTATAGAGTGACTAGCTTATACCTGTGGCTTCGCCCGCGTGGAGTTGGGATTGTCCACGCGATCGTACTTACGTCCGCCCGGGATAATAAGTTCATATGCTATTCCAGATCTATCTCTGTGCCGATCCAGATCCGTTCAGCCGTTCTGGCGTGATTGAATAACAAACATACATCCATCCAAACTTTCGTATTTATAATACAAGTAAGATTATGAAACATCACCATTGAAAAGGTAGTACTACATCGTAAGGCACATCGCTCATGCTGGTGAGACGAACATATTTCTCTATGCGACATGTTCAGTACCACACTGCAGGGAAAAAGTCTGCTTATATCTATCGTCACAGCTATACAATACAACAAACTAATACCGACGTGATAAATTGGTGCTAGCAACTGCATTATAGGTATCTTAATTATTTTGACTACTCAAACTAAAATTATCAAGACTAATATTTATTGACATTACGTTTGTATGTCTCTATGTACAGAAGGTTATATTCGTCAGATCAATTTGTTTAATAATTAAGTCAGGCATTATGGCAGTTAACTAAATAATGTTAATGGCATCAGTGAATGAAAATATTGTGAGAAAACCTGGAAGTCTGAAATTGCCAACCCGTCTGGAATGAGTCTGTTGATCAATGCTCATGCCTTCTCTGTATGAGGAGAGGCCTTAGCTCAGCAGTGGGACCACAGGCTATTATTATTAATAAATTTTCAATCAATCAAAGTTGCATCCAAGATTCTGACCCTATACCCGTTGCCGGTAGGCTACTATTTTTTTATAATTTTCAATGTTTTTATATTGTTTTATTATTAGAATATTTAAAATCTAAATAATATGTGTTCAAACGAATATACGGATAATAGATTCATTCAAAAATTTACATTTCATATCAAGCACCACAACATTAAATCCCACCAAAATGTAAATCACTCCCCATTAACTTGCAAATAAGTACCCAAATGGCGCTGACAGCACTCCACCTGTCTACCTGTTACCAAGTCTCACAAATATTCTAGTTAACTGCACTTGTGGGAACATTATCTTATTAGTCAAAGATGCCGGAGGAGGCCAGTTAACCGGCGGATATGTTCTTAAAGCCGACCTTGTTCCCGACCCATATGGGACGCTGGCTGGAGAGGCAACGTGGTGGCTTGTTGTGTTGCGATGAATAACTGGACTTTTCTTGTTGTTGATGAATCATTTGGTGGTTTCTTGTAGTGGTGTACGAAGTATGATGTTTGTAGTGTAACTAACTGTGGTTAAATACCTAAGGTACATATTTAGGTAATTGCTAAATTCAGATTTTCCGAGTGTTTGGTTTACAGAATATAACATCAAGTCTGTATGTTATGTTTAAGTCCTATGAAATAGAGGTTGAACCCATTTCCATCATCATCAATGATATGAAAGAAAAAGGCGTAAATGATTGCATGACGGTTGACAGGAGAGAATGGAAGAAAAATGCGTGTTGCGCCGACCCCAAGTAACGTGGGACAAGGGCAGGAAGATGATGATGATGATGGTAAAATAGAGGGCGAACCCATTTCCATCAACTGGGCACATACCTATGCAGACACCGAGCTGCTACTGACAAGTTCTTGGTGGAAAATCCCAATAGCATTTTCCCGGACTTGGAAATCGAACCCAGAATTTTCATTCTCAGTACCTACCTAGTAGTGAGTAGTGATTATGACCAGTAAACCAACGAGGCAGTATGTTTTATTATGGGTTTAATGAAACAAACTCTGCATTAGTTACCATTGTGAATGCTGACCATGGCACTATAGTAGGTAATGGTTTTCTAAACTAAACATTTCTCTGAGAGAATGCATGCTTTCTCTCTAATTTAAACTGTTATCAATGCTGATTTCTTGCTTACTATCGTAACACACCGGTCACTGATACAAATTGAGCTAGCAGTAACATATCTTTAAAGCATATTTCTCAAAGGCTAGACCTTGAAAATCGAATGCCTCTAGCTACAAGCAAGTCAGACTCAGAAACACTGTGTTATGTATCGCACACCTTTTGTTTTGAGTTCGCTCCGATTGTATTGTAAATATTCTAAGAACCCGTACAAAGAACAAAGATAAAAATAAAATACCATACGCCAATATAACTATGGACGGTAGCCTAGTTTGTTACAGGCGGACAGGCACTCGCAAAGACTGATATAACGTACATGGATAAAGGAACCCTGAAAGATTTTGAGACATAAATTAACAAACAGCTGGTCATCAGCGTGACTAGGAATTACCATGCGATATCAACAGCTCCCAATCATAATCATTCTTCAGTCCTTATCGTAATTAATTTGGGGCTGGCGCAGCATGTCGTCTTCCCTCTCATAGCAGCAGTGGGAACATTATAGGCTTCTGGGTCTTCATCTCAGTAGTCACCCCCCTTCTAGCCATATCATTTTTCACATACCTAGTCCATCTATTGTTAGCTAAGTCCCCTTATCAATACAAAAGGAGGAGCAAACTAGATTTCATAATATCATATTGCATTGGCGTTAGCCGACTACGTATAATGTATTATATTGCGAGGGAAGCGCCACCTGATATACACGAGGATGAGCAATAACAATGGCTCCCACATTGTGTTACTGCTGATAACGTCGACAAGGTATATCTTTGTTTATGCTTAGCACCAGGGGTCTGTGAACTGAAATGGCGACTACGACTGGAACGATGGTATATTGTGTAGGTGTTGGTCTCAAGACAGAACTACTGAAGACTATAAGTGAAGCATTCACAAATCAGGATTCTAAGAAAAGAGGACAAACTTTCGGACCGATTATATAAAATTAATATAAACAGTGGAGGCTCAAATGTTAACCTTGGGGAAGTCCTTGTGTGCTTTAAAGGATTACTTTTGTTTTTATGGTAAATAGATCAGTATTAGTATTCGTCTGCTATTTTCGATAAACCAAATTACCATAAAAATATGTGGAATTTAATTTGAATGTTTGATTCACTGTGTCGAATGCTTTAGTTAAGTCTAAACATACGTTGTTATGACAAACCATTATTTTAAAAAAGGCAGTAGTAGGAACGCGTTGACCCATCTATATCTGATAATTGACATGTGTTGCAAATCCAAATTTGCTCAGAATCCAACCAATCAAATAAGGTTTTAATCGTAGATTTAATTTGGGATTTACAGAAGTGTATAACAAAAATAATTTGTTATCCTAACTTCCCAGAATGATTATGCTAGGCACTGATTTTTCCTTTTTCTTTTACCTCAATATACAATTTACAGAATCGAACGCTTGCAAATGCTGAATCAAAAACTGCACCAAAGATCTACCTAAGAGTACTCCAACTCCGCTAGAATTTTCACCAACAAAATATGTTTGTATATTTTTTTTATCAATATCTCAATTCTCATAATTATTTAACTGCAATCTAAATTATCATATTATTTTAATGTTTTACATTCATTGATCACTCGCCGTATCGAATGATAAAATTAAAGTGTTATTCTGGCTCTCTGCCAGCTCTTTGTTTGTCAGTTACAAGGAAAAATATTTGATAACACTTATTTATATTTGCATTATCTCGTTGAAGTGCATCTCAATAGTAATAAATTGACTGTCTGGAAATATTTCATTTTACCCGATATTTGAAGCAACAAAAATATTATTTAAATAAAATAAAAAATAATGACTTACGTTAAATAATGAAAAGTGCCCGTTAAACATTTTCACAATAAGAATCACTGTTATCTGTTAACACATCACATAAATAATCCGTAAAATCACAAACTTTCGTTCATTATTGGAATCTAAAAAATGTGTCGTTTCCGCGCCATCGCACGGCCGAACGCATTTTACACTTTGCACAATAAAAAAAAACTCCCGAACACTATACTCACGTAAAAATGAGTTTCAATTCACTTCACACATTAGTAACAACGAACATGCAGCGATTCTAATTTCGAACGACATCAACTTGGCAAAACTACACACAAAAGTAAACTATTCAGTTACATATTTCTAACTATAAGCATAGCGCGATATCGCTTCGCGGTTGAGGACAAGGATGGAAAACAGAAACGCGGGTCTTTTACAATATGTTGGAAAGAGACGGTTGTATTTTCTTAGCACTGCGTCGGTATCCGGTATTCCCGTTCGAGATTTTTGTGTAGAGAGGTGTAGCGTGTTGGTTTGATAACGTGCGCGCTGTCGGTCGTCGCCGTGGTCAGTGCGTCGGAACTGCCGACTGACCTTTATAGGATAATACTTCAGTTAACATTACTAACTGATCGTAAAGCCCTCCATTGTGAGCAACAATGCGCGTTAAATTATCAATTTTATTAGAATAAAGATCGTGATTTAAAGGCCGAGGTAACTTGGACAACAAAAAAGGAGAAAGTCAGATAAAAGAATGGACCTTTTTGTATTCCGCGCCTCACTAGCTAGGTAGACACTGACTCCCTGGAAACGGGAACATCGTGTGTGCGTTGTTTAACAATGTTATCAGATAACATGCTCAATATAGCTGCGTTGGTAAAAATACATAATTAAATGTTTGCACAGAAATGAGATTGTTTTATTAAAAGCTGTTGATGTAATAATGCGTCACTTCTTGATATTTTCCAAGAATCTTTGTATGTAGGTCTACTGGTCATCATATATTTCTACCTAGAGGTACTTAGGCTTAGGTGGCTTAGGGCCATTAACCTGTCATTACTAGTTACTTACTTGCCTAGGTATTTACTTAGATGTAAGCAATTTTAATGCTCAACTAGACTGTATTTTTAGCCATTAGGTCATCCAGTGTAAATCCTTATCTACTAAGTTGTTAAATTTTATTAGCTAACTCCGAAGTCGTTTCTGTTTATTATACCTACCAAAACTCAAATCAAATACATTTATTTAAGAAAAAAAAAACAGATACAGACACAGAGTTGTCAAGGAGTCGAAAGATGAACTAGCTGCTCACCATTTCAAAACGTAGTAGATTCCTGTATGGTTCCTATGGACAAGAAAACGGAAGAAAATATTGGTTTCCCATAACATACCATAACATCACGCCTGTAGTCCCCAACGGGTTAGGCAGAGCTGTGTCCATTAGTGCACCCACATTTCGCCAGTTATGTTTAAGTCCCATGTAATAGGGTGCGAGCCTGTTGCCATCAACCGAGCACAAATCTAGACTCCGTGGTGCTACTGAGAAATTCTCGATAAAAAAATCCTATAACACTTTACCCGATCTGGGAATCGAATCCAAGACCTCACGCTCAGCAGTCACACTGGACCAACGAGGCAGTCACATTAGTAATATTGGTTATATCACATCATGAATGAAGAGAGATAGAAGTAATACCTGCCTACATAGACTTTACCTCATTTTCAGCTTAGCCGAACCACTGCTTGACAAAGGAATGAAAAAATACGCACTTTTATCCTATTCCAATAACCTTGAATGTCCCACTGCTGGGCAAAGGCCTCCCCCATATCCTTCCAGGTCTTCTCCTGCGCCACCTCGAACCAGCCTTCGTGATGCGCGACTAGATCATCTCGCCACCTCTTTCTAGACCGGCCTCGGCGGCGCTGTCCATACTCAGGCATCCATCGTGTTGAAACCAGGGTTGTTGCTGATGCATATTTTTTTCACATCAGCGGATGCTGATGCTGATGCTGATCTTTTATCATTGACATCAGCGGATGCTGATGCTGATGCTGATTTTAATTATTTTCTTAAAAAAACGGAAAAAGTAAAATCAGTCCGTATTGGTACGCTCTTTGCGTGAATAATCCTTGTTACATAAGTTGCAGTTTGCAGTTTCTTGGCTCCTTAATTTAAAATACGTCCATATTCCACTTTTCAACGGATAACACTCGACAGTTTACGGGAAAAAAAAAAACAAAAACTTTCACGCGTAATGACGAATTAACGTAATGAGACAAGTTTGTGTTTGTTTGCAATCACAATCCCCGCAGACGATCTTTTAATTGGTCAAAGTCGCAGGCAAAAACTACACGTGATAAGTATAATCCTCTCTGCGGTCATGTCACGACTCGAACTTCAGCATTAATAATCAGCATTGATCAATGCGGATGCTGATGCTGATGCTGATGTTGAAAATGATGCTGAAGATCAGCGGATGCTGATGCTGATGCTGATGTTCGCAACAACCCTGGTTGAAACCTTTATCCTACTACTAGCTTATGCCCGCGGCTTCGCCCGCGTGGAGTTCGGGAATTGCCCACGGGATCTTACTTCTGGGATAATAAGTAATTTATGTATGTATAGTACATACATAGATCTACATGTACTTGCTTATAACTTGCAAACATTCGTTCATATTAATATCAATTAAATTACATTTGAACGTGAAATATGATACCTTGGTTTGAGATTGGACACCGGTGACAACAATCAAATGCCAACGCGAACATCTGTGGAATTAACCATATTTACAGACGTCTACCTCAGAAAAATCCTGCCTACTTACTTAATAGGTAAATACTCCCGCGTTCTGCACGCCCCGCGCAACACTGCGTGCCATGCGCCCGTCTACGTAAGCTCCGAAGCCCTATTTGACTCTGTTGGGGGATGATTTTGGAAAAAAACTGTGATACACGTATCTCATAATTTTCACTGAAAAGTATGTATACAAATTTTCAAGTCAATCGACTCAGAGAATAAAAAGTTTCACAGAATATTAAACACCCCATTTCACCCTCTTAGGGATGGAATTAAAAAAAACTGTTTCTTAGCGGATACTTACTCTTCATAAAGAATGCACACTCCAAATTTCATGTCTCTAGAACCAGTGGATTGGGCTGTGCGTTGACATATCAGTCAGCCAGTCAAGACATTGAATTTTTAAATAGGGGGATGATTTTGGAAAAACTGTGATACACGTATCTCATAATTTTATTTGAAGAGTAAGTACACAAATTGTCAAGTCAATCGACTGCGAGAATAAAAAGTTTGATAGAAAATTCAACACCCCATTTCACCCTCTTAAGGGTGAAATTTTGAAAAACCCTTTCTTAATGAATATTTACTCTTCACATAGAATACACGCCCCAAATTTCATGTCTCTAGAACCAGCAGATTGGGCTGTACCTTGATATATGAGTCAACCAATCGAGTCATTGAATTGTTAAATTGGGGGATGATTTTGGAAAAACTGTGATACACGTATCTCATAATTTTATCTGAAAAGTATGTACACAAATGTTCAAGTCAATCTACTGCGAGAATAAAAAGTTTCATAGAAAATTGAACACCCCATTTCACCCTCTTAGGGGTGGAATTTCGAAAAACCCTTTCTTAGTGAATACCTACTCTTTACAAAGAATACACGCTCCAAATTTCATGTCTCTAGGACCAGCGGATTGGGCTTTGCGTTGACATATCAGTCAGCCAGTCAAGACATTGAATTTTTAAATAGGGGGATGATTTTGGAAAAACTGTGATACACGTATCTCATAATTTTATTTGAAGAGTAAGTACACAAATTGTCAAGTCGATCGACTGAGAGAATATAAAGTTTCATAGAAAATTCAACACCCCATTTCACCCACTTAGGGGTGGAATTTCGAAAAACCCTTTCTTAGTGGATACCTAATCTTCACAAAGAATACACCCTCCAAATTTCATGTCTCTAGGACCTATGGTTTGGGCAGTGCGTTGATATATCAGTCAGCCAGACAGGACATTAAATTTTAAATTGGGGGATGATTTTGGAAAAAACTGTGATACACGTATCTCATAATTTTAACTGAAAAGTATGTATACAAATTTACAAGTCAATCGACTCAGAGAATAAAAAGTTTCACAGAATATTCAACACCCCATTTCACCCTCTTAAGGGTGGAATTTAAAAAAAATGTTTCTTAGCAGATACTTACTCTTCACAAAGAATGCACACTCCAAATTGCATGTCTCTAGAACCAGCGGATTGGGCTGTGCGTTGATATATCAGTCAACCAATCAAGTCATTGAATTTTTAAATTGGGGGATGATTTTGGAAAAACTTTGATACACGTATCTCATAATTTTATTTGAAGAGTATGTGCACAAATTGTCAAGTCAATCGACTGCGAGAATAAAAAGTTTCATAGAAAATTCAACACACCATTTCACCCTCTTAGGGGTGGAATTTCGAAAAACCCTTTCTTAGTGGATACTTACTCTTTACAAAAAATACATCCCCCAAATTTCATGTCTCTAAGACCAGCGGTTTGGGCTGTGCGTTGATAGACCAGTCAGCCAATCAGGACATTGAATTTTAAATTGAGGGATGATTTTGGAAAAACTGTGATACATGTATCTCATAATTTTAACTGAAAAGTATGTAAACAAATTTTCAAGTCAATCGACTCAGAGAATAAAAAGTTTCACAGAAAATTCAACACCCCATTTCACCCCCTTAGGGGTGGAATTTCGAAAATCCCTTTCTTAGTGGATACCTACTCTTTGCAAAGAATACACCCTCCAAATTTCATGTCTCTAGGACCAGCGGTTTGGGCTGTGCGTTGATATCTCAGTCAGTCAGTCAGTCAGTCAGGACTTTGAATTTTATATGTATAGATTGTTAGTAAAATATGAACACAGCTATATTTCCAAATATGTAGTTAGAAGGTATTTATTACAATTATAATTTTAGAACAAAAGACATCAGTCATTGTTCCGGTCATTCGGTGGGTGGAGGTCTGATTAATCACAGCACTGACTAACACTTTTCCACATTGAGTCCATTCGGTCCTACCCAACTACCCACCTACACAGTAGACTTTAATGAATGACCGTGCGACTGTCATCACTATAATGCATAACATCACGCCTGTAATCCCCGAAGAGTTAGCAGACGTATGTATGTACGTATGTACCTATAATACACCAATATTTCACCAAGTATGTTTAAGGCTCACGTAACATAGGGCGACCCTATTACGATCTATCGGGCACGAATCCGGAGTACAGGTTACTCAGAAAAACTTATGTCAGGTATCTCAGTGTGAGATATAAAGAAAACGACTTGACTCTTCAGTAAAATTGTATCGATAAAAGATCACATTTACAGGCTGGACCTGTGGTACAGGACCACAGGTCCGGCCATCTGTAAACTATTAAAAGAAACAGCTGTAGTAGTGGAGCTGCTGGCATTAAAAATCACTCTTAATTTAGTGGTGACACTGCTATCACGCAAAACTCCGAGATCAATTTGCCAGACCTGGAATTTGAACTTAAGACTCATGCTCAGCTGTAGCGTGTGACGCTACTGCTGAGTACACGTGCTTGTATTCCCTGAAGAAGAGCAGAAGTGTTTAATACCAGTATTACCAGTAATGTGTCGTGTAGTAAGCGTACTTTTTGACACCATCATCATCATCATCATATCAGCCAGAAATCACCCACTGCTGGGTATAGGCCTCCCCTTTTTTCTGCCACACTTCCCGGTTCTGTGCGTCCCGTATCCAGGTGTTTCCCACGACTTTGACGATATCGTCAACCCAACGAGCTTTGGGATGGCCCTGATTTCTTTGGCCAAACCTTGGCCACCACTCGGTCAAAGCCTTACCTAGGTGTCCTGCCCAGGTCCACTTGAGGCGCACCGCCCGGTCCCTGACGTCGTAGACTTTCGTCCGACGGCGGATTTCGTTGCGCATGGCTCGCTCCATTTTGCCACCAACTGAGCAAAAATTCAGCTTTCAGGCGTCTTATTACATTGATATCTAACATTCACCGGATTGAACCTTGGACCTCGCGACGGCACGGCTACTTCCGTAGCGGTGATTAGACCTACGCGACGTTATCAATATATTCATATACATTAACATATTGATATTAGTCTCGTTTAGACTAATTTCAATGTATTTATGTAACTTTCTACGCGATTGGGTCGTTTGCCCAATCGCCCTGGTTAAAAGAAACAAAATGATGGGAGGTGAAAATTAAATGAAGATCAACTTTTAGGCTGAGGCCAAACTAGCGTAATTTTTGTGCTGTGAGTCGCGTAAAATGGGTCGCGGAATTTAAGCTGAGCAAAACGGCGTCGCAAAATGAGTTGTACCACACGGCGACGCATAAATAAAAAATATACACGAACAAAATCAATATTTAATAAAGTATATCAGAACTTACTACAGGTACATACAGACAGCATCCAAATATTGCTTGGGCAATTGTTGCAAAACAATCAACTTCACAAAATTTTAAAGCGCCTACTCAAACTATTCACGTCAACATTCTACAAAGTGCTATTGTTTCAGCGTAGGCGTCTTCACTGAACAGGAATTGCAGTAGATGGTGTACGTTATGGGAATAGACATCTAATGTCGTGGCTTAAAGCCTCTTCGGAAGAAAGTAACTAAAGTTTTTTTTCAAGGCACTGCAGCCAGGATACCTTCTGAAAGATATCTCTGTAGGCTTACTACAATGTAGTGAAAAGGATCTACGTTAAGAGTTCTGGGGAAACAGTTCTATGGAATTAGTACTTATATCTTGATCAGCCTACTACCATCGAGAATAATTATATGGCAGAAGACATACTGCGAAAATCTCAAATATTGTTATGAGCACGAAAATAAATGTAATGATGAAAGCAACGACTTTTACAGGAAAGACGTTTATGTAACTGTAAATACCTCCCTGGTTTGACGTCCGAGCCTATTACCATTTTTGTTTATTTTGTGTACAGTCACGAGCACCAATATTTATACACTTTCCCAAATTTAAAAGCAATATTCGCGAGAAATAACTATTGTAACTTGGAGATAGGACCTCATTCATAAAAAATTGAATTCCAGAATACTATGTTCATGTTCAACATGATTTTTTAATCAGAACAGTAGAAGAAAAACACTTTTAAAAGTTGTTAAATGTTTACATGTTGGTGCTCGTGACTGTACACCTCGATGAAGTAGAAGACAAGCTGTCTAAATACAGATTAAGTAAATAGGGACATTGACACCAATACAACACGGTAGCGACATACTATTCGAGAATTTCATATCAAAACTAGCTGACCCGCGCAACTTCGTCTGCATCACTTCGGGGTATGAAAAATAGATAGTAGCCGATTCTCAGACCGACTGAATATGCATATAAAATTTCATAAAAATCGGTCAAGCCGTTTCGGAGCAGTATGGTAACTAACATTGTGACACGAGAATTTTATATATAAGATTACATATCCTGTAGATTAGTTCACTATAACCTAATACAAGCACTGTTAATAAAGGAATCATACTTAGCGGCAGTTGCTAAGTGCGTGAGCTTATGCTGACAAAGTCCCCGAATCTGATTTTCCATATGTTAGGAAATAGTGCTAAAGATTTATTGAGATTTCCTTCTATGATCAACAAGAACACCAGTGGAGGCAATAAGTACAGAACTAAGTTCTTGCTGGGGAGATTGTTGTGCCCCTTCTTCTCCTGAGCTGAAGTCGGGAGTGGTGAAGGGCGGGCGTTTTGAAAAACCGTCTCATGTCATTTTTGAGTGTCAGTATGGATTGAGGAGTCAAGTCTCATACGGGGTGGAAGGTTCACCGACGCACAAACTGTTACCATGTATTCAGTACATCATTCTGGACCCATAGTAATAATTCATCGGTAATTAAAAAAAATATCAACTGTTCCATACATTTTGACCGTGTGCAATACTGGCACTTTTGAAACTGCAGTGTTTTTTAAAAATTACCGATGAAAAATTTCTATGTGGGAGTGTTCAGAATGATGTACTGATTAGTTGGTAATCGTTTGTGCGACGGTGTCCCTTCCACCCTGTATATATGACGTTCAAATGGTGGTGATAACCTTAAACCTAAAACCTTGATTCTACTTACTTCACAAAAAAACACAGATTTCACTGAAACTCATGCCTGAAAACCTATAAAGACCGCAATCACACTTGACACAAATATCGTGTACAGTAATTAGGTGCGCAGGCGTCGATTTCACGGTGCAGGCTTATCCGCGAGGGCTGGAGCCGTTAAAGTTTTATCAACACTCGATAAAGCGCTCGATCGACGCTGGCGCAGTATGTGGGTCGCTACACGCTGCCTACCTGCGCGTCTGTCGTGGTAAGGTACGAATGTAGGCGATTTGGTGGAATGGCTAAGTTGTAGGTACCATGGAACTAGAAAATGTTTAGATTGTTGGAGACTTGAGATCTTCACAAACATACGTAAATATATACTCACGCCTTTTGTCCATAAGGGTAGGCAGAAACTACAGAACGCTAACTGCAACGATCCATACATACGCTTAATGCCTCGGCCACTTCCATACATCTGGTCATACACGCACGACAATTGTGAGTAGGTACTAAGCACCTGACCTTGCTCAAGAATCTCACCAAGGCGTTGCCACTTACGTCTGCCTTAGAAATACCTTTTGTCATTCTCTCAAGATGACCAATCCATCTAAACATATTCTTTTCAATTTTTGTTACTATATCTTCTTTTAAACTGCAACTTTCTCGGTTCACATCATTTCTCAATTTATCAGTCAAAGTTCGGTACGCCATCACTACTCATGCTTCGCAAGGAACACATTTCCACAAAAAGCAGCAACTATACTCGTACATTCTGAAAACACAAACAATCACTTTTGAAACAGGAAATCTCTATCGCCAAATTTCGCGTGATTTTTACCATATTCTTATAGGTGGAATGAGGATATTTTCCTTTCGGAATATTTCCTAGCTTCGTCGGACCCTGAAGGATCGAACTTGACGACGTTTTTTTAAAATTATCTTAAGTCTATGTCCAATAAGTGTCTCTACTAGGTAGGTATTCAATATTAAAGATGAGAGCATGATAAACTTGACGACCACATCTTCGTCGTCTCACGTCTTCTCGAGTAAAAAAAACAAAGCCTTAAAGCAAAGTCACCACATGACCAGTACTGCAAGCTAAGAAAATGAATCTGCCCAATATAACTCGCTGCTACGCGACACGACCGACTGCGTAGCACGGATTGAATTCGTAGCAGCTGAATCCGCGCGTAGAAAGGTTTTATTGATCAATGACGATACCATTCAGGATTGTGGATTGTGATGGAGTGCGAGGGGAGGTAAATTAATTATTAGAAAATCTTTCTTTTTGAGCTTTTTGAATTGTTGTGAATATAAAGGATGGTTGGAGCTGGAGCATGGAGCCATTTTCAACAAGTTCGCATATTGCAGCGTTCCTGACACTGCGAATTTTCCCGTCTACGGAATGTTTGAAATCCGTTTTAACTAACAGATTTACATAAACATGATCTCTAACCACTACAGTTATTGCTGAGTCGTACTTGCTGTTAAAGCATTGAAACAACTGGCCTCCTAACGCAGCTTTGAGTAAGAGAAGCTTTGAAGCAGCCGCAACGACGCCGCTTTTATGTAGACACAGCACCTACATAATAGTACTCACGGAAACAGCCATTTCAAAAACGTCCAACTCTCATTTAACCTACAACATTACAAAAGTAATAGTAGAAAACTCCTTTAGAATTGTTTCAGAAAACACTTGTGCATACTCTACTACGTTTTGAAGCAGTAGTTGTGTGGCGGTCGACGCGTGCGCAGCTCAGCGAGTGCCAGTGACGTCACATGACAGCGAGACGACCCGAGCGGATTGAGCAAACTATTTGTCTGTTAGCAAGTTTGTTCGCCCCGGCTCGAGTCGCCTCGCGTCGTAGCTCGACGGACATGGACAAGGAACATGAGACATGGATCAATCCGGGGCGACATCGGAGGCAGACGCGGCAACACGTGAGTCGCTCTGATTGGCTGATCAATTCAAGTTTTTTTTTATTTCCGTGCACAGGTAATACAGTTCCTTTTCTGATTTTTAATTTCGGAATTTTCCAGATTTACTTTTTTTCTGCTTTTCGTGCCTCCAAAAAGGTTGTGGAAAACTTTGTCCTTGTTAGTTTTCTCTGCTCGTATATTAGTTACGGAACTTTAATGGAAATGTGTAAAAATAATGTCAATATCTTGATTAAACACGAACTCAAGGTGATTGGAGTATTGCCCACATGTTTCAGTCTTTCAGTTTCCGACCTTTTTGTGAAAAACTAAGCCATATGCTGGCGGAGGCGGCGTGGTGTTTTGTACATTTCCTCTATTGTTCTTTTCTTTAGGGCTATAGGTATATGGTTTATGGGTAATGGAAATAGGTTAATTGCACTATCGACGTGTAGAACTTGTAGGTACTATATAGTCCTTTGTGCCTTGTAGGTATATGCGCACCGTGAAGTTCGATTAGTAGGATTTTTCTTTTATGTTGGAAAAATCGGTGGGTTTCAGGAGAAAAATGGGTGATGGATAGATGTTCTAGGTATACGATCTTAGTCAATTGCCATCAGTTCAAATCAACTCCTTTTCCACTTTTTTTATGGTGTTAGGGAACTCCACCACTGCTACTCTACTATGCATTTAGTGCGAGTGAGTGAGAATAGTTATTTCTTCCGTGACAGTCCGTTGTTGTGTTCATTGGGATATCCATGATCAGTAAGATGACGATCATTTTCCAACGTTTTCTTAGTTTTCAGGCGATATGTGCCTCTGTTCTAAGTACTGTAAGTGTAAGTGAAATATACGAGCTGGTACACTACTTTATTTAAATAAAAGGCTTGCAAAGACTTTAGCTATATATTTTTTACTATGTCCTACACTTTTACAAGACTAAGACAGAACTGACATCACCATGAAATACAGCCATCTCTTCTGTATCTAAATTATTTTAATTTAAAATACTTTGAGCGCCTGAACGCAGCCAAGCGTATAAAATATCCAGCCTGCATAATTTAAGGTTGGGTGGAAGGCATACAATCTTACAGTACTTAACTTTTTGGCGTGTCTATCATTTCAACCGAAAGACGTCCACTACTGAACATAGGCCTCCCCAAAGTGTCGCCACATTGACCGGTCCTGTGCGACTCACATTCATCAGATCCCCGCAACCTTCACCAGGTCATCGGTCCACCTAGTGGGAGGCCTTCTAACGCAACGTCTTCCGGTTCGCAGTCGAAGTCAATCTAAATTGATTCAGCCCAGAATCTGGTTAACAAGATTGACGCCTTCAGTAGCTATCAGTTTCCGTCACGTGCAGACGCAGACCGTCTATTAAGCCTCCGTCGTTTATGGGACAAAACCACATCACAATATAGGGCCGAGTCATCTATGAATTTCCACTTGATCTGGTTTTCCTCGCTACGGCCAACCTGGGACTAGAGTCTGTACAGGTTGGAAGGGACATCGACTTACAAACGAATACCACGTATACAGTACATCATTACCTTTCATCGGCAATTTAAAAAAAAATCAGCTGTGCCATACATTTTTACCGTCTAGGTTGCACTTTTATAGGAAACAGCTTCTGTGTAGGGAGGTTCGGAATGATGTACTGAATGATACGTGGTATTTGTGCGTCGGTATCCCTTCCGTCCTGTAAATTATGTCTGGACTGGTGGTCTGTCTGGGAGAATGTTTGCTAGGAAGTGGACAACAGTGCTTGGTGGCAAAAAATAGTTCTTGTAGTAGGCTTTTTTTTTCGGATGGGAAATCAGCAAATGACCCCTCCCGCTCAAGGCGGAGTGAAAGGGAGTGTCAGACTCGTACTGACTAAAACCCATCCATGTTCCATGTTTACTTCTTTGCCCTTTGTGCTCCAGGGCCGCGGTATCTCTTTCGAACAGTCCCGCAGCCCCGGCAGGCATCGGCCGTTGTTGACCCCTTCCTGGTTGCTGACATCTCTTTGAGGCGCGCGTGGAACACGAACGCCTCCGGACGCTCCTCGCAGTGATAAAACCCGGGCGTTTCCTCCCGTCCGATTCGGTGCAGGAAACTCCCGAAACAACCGTGTCCGGTGAGAACCTGCGTTAGGCGGAAGGTGAGGGCGCCGTGGCGCCTCTCTAGCCACTCCTCAAAGAGGGGACTTATCGCCACTATTGTGGCGTGCCCTGCACGGGGTTGCGACAGTCGCTCTTTCCATGTCGCCATGAGGGCTCGCCGGAGGGCTGTTATTTGCCGCGGCAGCGGAGTTTCCCCCCGGCGAAGTGACTCCACGCGCCATTCGTGCAGGCGCGCGAGGACTATCGCCTCCAGATCCCATGGCGGCATGGCTTGTGGTAGTCTCAAGTCATTGTTTCTATGACTCGAAGAGGTGCTGGGGAATTTCTTCTCCCCAGCTAAAACATTAGGAAACTGTCGATTAGGGACTTTCAATAGTTTTGACGTTTCTAAAACCGCTGATTCTCAGCGTAATTAAAATAAATAACTTTTGATTTTGATGACGTGGTGGACGGAGTACTATAACACACCAAGTGTTTTACTGCAGGCAAGTATACAAGTTATGGGTAAACATTATCGGGTACAATATTCTAAAAATGCTCGGCTTAATACAATGCAAGTCGTAAATGTTAGTATAACTGGGTTATGGAACTCAAACAGGGCTTGTAAGTAGGAGAGTTATACCTAATTACCATGTTTTATTTCATGTAAGTAGGTAAATAGGTATCGCACAAATATATTCACTTTTGCTTACTGGAGGGAAGCAGTAGGTAGGTAATCTTTTTTAAGGTTTATTCCGGTATTTTGCATGGTCTTGTTGGACTTGGATAGGTATGTTAGATAGCAAAGCAAAGCTCATTTATAAAATCTTATAGATTCTTACCGCTAGTAATTTGTAGATCTCTGACAGTCATTCAGTTAGTTAGTGGCCCGAAAGTCTGACAACCAGTCTTACCAAGGGGTATCGTATTCCAATACTAACTGAGTTTTGGAGGTCGGATAGGCGGTCGCTCCATTTAAAATACTGGTATTCAGCTGCATCCAGTTAGACTGGAAAAGCTAGGCAGAGAGATTCTTACCGGTAATAACTGTAGCTAAACTAGACCACCCTTGAATAGACAGGGAGTAGGTATAAGAGTAGCTATTAATTCTGAGCAAAGCTTTTTTCTAACGTCCTACAGCTGACTTCTAAGTCGGAATTATGATTAAGAATTTTGCTTAAATAGAGTTGGAATAACACTACCGGTCGATCGCCGTGTGTTTTGCTACAAAACGGATTCTACATAAAGATAGTTCCCTGAAAATCATTCTCTACTCCAATATTTCCTAAAGCAGTAGTCCTAACCCACCTATTATCGTAAAGCAATGGGTCTCCTTCAAATCTTCTTCATAACTTTCTTACCTTATATTATGTATTAAAACTTCTTAAATAAATAAGCACAAAAACAACTCTTATTCATAGGCAGCTAGAGATGTTGGTAGACACGAAAGTTCAGATATTTTCCCACCAACATAAGGATTTGCTCAAAGTAATCTTACTAATATTATAAAGAGGAAAGATTTGTATTTTTGCGTGTGTATGTTTGTAATGAATAAACTCAAAAACTACTGTGCCGATTTCAAAATTTTTTTCACCATTAGAAAGCAACATTATCCTTGAGTAACATAGGCTAAATTTTATCCCAAAATGTTTGAAAAATAAATGTCCACCCGTGCAAAGCCGGGACGGGCCGCTAGTTAAAAATAATTAACATATTTACTTGTTGTGGTAATAAATAGCCAATGAAAACAAGGAATCACGGCGTGCTTACACTTTGAACTTACGGTGCTTATTGTAAGCTTGGGTTTACAGCTTGACACTGTTGAGGACAATGATGGCGCTGGGGATTTTTGTGGGTACCGCTTCGTGTGTGGTATTAGGCCTTGTGTGCACTGACTGATGTAAGGGCAGCCAGCATTGGCTACAGTCACATCGGCTACACATAACATCAACCTTTAATCTCCGAATGGTTAGGCAGAGGCGTACCTACGTATTAGTAATTATGTTTAAGTGCCATGTGATAGGGGGTGAGCCTATTGCCATCAGCCGGGCACAATTCCAGACGCCGCGGCTGGTAGTGAAATTCCTGATAGAAAAAACCCAATAACATTTTGCCCGACCTGGGAATCGAACCCGGGACCTCTTGATCAGTAGCAGAGCTTACGATCACTTTTATACTAGTGCTAGCCGACCGGCACCAGCTTTGCCTAGTGACACATTTCCATACAAACTTTCAACCCCTATTTCACCCGCTTAGGGGTTGAATTTTCCCAAATCCGTTCTTACCGGATGCCTATGTCGTAATAGCTACGTGTATGCCAAATTTTAGCCCGATCGGTCCACTGGTTTGAGTGTGCGTTGATAGTAAAAGACTGGTATTCAGCTCCATATTCTGGTAAGATTGGAAGCCGACCCTAACATATTGTGAAAAGGCTAGGCAGATGATGATGTGGTATTTACTGCTTCGATTTTTATTTATTACTAGCTTCTGCCCGCGACTTCGTACGCGGATCCTGTTGCTTATGCCAGCGACAACGGGGTCGTCAAAATCGAAGATCTGAAACGTCTGATGTCGAATTCTAAGAGCCCGGGGATGGGAAAACAACGGGATGCGCGAGACGATTCGAGACGTTCCATATCTTTCATTCTTGTAAGTCAGAAGTCGATGCGTAGATACGCTGAGAACTCAAGCGTAATTTTCTTTCCGTGAACGTCTCCGACTCGCGAGACAATGCATGACGTTCACGACCAGCGGTCAGTCGCGCATCATATTCTTCACAGTTCTCTAGAGACCTGGATGTAGATTCGTAAATACGCTGAGAAAGCAGGCGTGCTTCGCGATCCGAAGAGGTTTCCACGGAGCGAGTTGCAGCCTGATGTTCTCGAACAGCATCAAGTCTTTCCTGACGTTCTTCGGTAGATTCTTGGGATCTTATGATCCTCAATCTTTTAGCTCTTTTGGAACATTGGGAAATATTTGACCTCTTTCTAGGCATGGTTATAGTTTTATTGTGAAGATACCTGATCAATTAAAATCTAAGTGACAGCTCCCCTGCGTAGGCTACCGGGTAGGCTACCGTGTCACGAAGATAAGTGGAAAAGGAAATTAAACACTCAAATAACATAAGCCCGAAGGCATATTTATTCGATAAAATAAAAAAATAAATGGGAGTTTTGTCCAGTAGAGTCAAATTTTGAATGATATACCGTTGTCATCGAAAATCAGTCCTAAACTGTTACCAACTTCACCGCATGGAGGTACTCCCAGCTTATGTTATTTTATAATTATACAGTGAAATTAGTGATAGCTTTGATTTCCACATCAGATGTTTCTGATCTTCGATTTTTATAAGTCATCAGGAAATGCTCATCAGACCGAACAACTTTTGCTAAGACGTCATTCCTATATGTGTTATGGTGTAGCTGGGCTCTTGAAGTTCCACAACAGGTGTTCCAGAACTTCGATTTTATAAGTCAACAGAGAGTGCTCATCAGATTGAACATTTTTTGCTAAGACGTCGTTTCTATATGTGTTATGGTGTAGCTGGGCTCTTGGAGTTCCACAATAAGTGTTCCAGAACTTCGATTTTTATAAGTCGACAGAGAGTGCTCATCAGATTGAACAATTTTTGCTAAGACGTCATTTCTATATGTGTTATGGTATAGCTGGGCTCTTGGAGTTCCACAATAGGTGTTCCGGAACTTCGATTTTTATAAATCAACAGAGAGTGCTCATCAAATTGAACAATTTTTGCTAAGACGTCATTCCTATTTGTGTTATGGTGTAGCTGGGCTCTTGGAGTTCCACAACAGGTGTTCCAGATCTTCGATTTTATAAGTCAACAGAGAGTGCTCATCAGATTGAACAATTTTTGCTAAGACGTCATTTCTATATGTGTTATGGTGTAGCTGGGCTCTTGGAGTTCCACAACAGGTGTTCCAGATCTTCGATTTTTATAAATCAACAGAAAGTGCTCATCAGATTGAACAATTTTTGCTAAGACGTCATTCCTATTTGTGTAATGGTGTAGCTGGGCTCTTGGAGTTCCACAATAGGTGTTCCAGAACTTCGATTTTTATAAGTCAACAGAGAGTGCTCATCAGATTGAACAACTTTTGCTAAGACGTCATTCCTATATATGTTATAGTGTAGCTGGGCTCTTGGAGTTCCACGTCAGGTGTTCCAGATCTTCAAATTTATTCTCTCAGCTGAAAATGCTCATCACGTGAAACAATTTTTGATATGGTACCATTTTTGTATCTCTTATAGTTTAGCTGGTCTGTTGCGGTTCTGCATCAGGTGTTCAAGTTTCCAAGATAAATTATAGCCTATGTGTTGCCCAGACTTAATACCTATACAACAAAAAAAAAACCTTTCAAATCCGTCCAGTAGTTCCGAAGATTAGCGTGTACAAACAAACAGACAAACAGACAAACAGACAGATTTTTTTTTTGGATTCGTGCTCTGTTACTGTTTCTAAACCCCCCTCCATTTTTTTTTTTTTTTATATGTTCAATGTACAGACACAGTTTTTTTACTGTCTTATTATATGTATAGATTAATTGACTTCTTTGGCCGGGATTGAACAAATATTTGAGTAATATCGACTGAGAAGAGACAAGGATTTTATAATATGGCCATCCTAATAGTTCTTTTGCTGCATCCAACTACGGGCTGCTGTGAATTTATTGGTTTCTAAAGAATCGTGCTTTCTAATTGTCGAAGTTTGACACGTTTAGATGTTATAAAGGGTGTAACAAGACCCTTAACGAAGCCGAAAGGCACTTGTTCTCCTCGTCATTGCAATCATTTTTTTGTTCTAGACCATACCTTCTAGTTACGGAGATATTGGGGGTCAAAATTCCGAGTTTTTCACAAGTTTTTTTTAAGTACTGTTTGTAAGTAAGGTTTTTAACTTTAAGGTTAAGGGTTTTACTTTAACACCTCCACTACCACCGTACTATTCAATCCATCCATCAGCACAATGTTTTGAGTGCCTTACATTGAGCCCTACCGTAAACTGTGATTTATCACCCCAAAAAAAAGTCGTTTCCTAGCAATATTTTTGCGTAAAGTTACTTAGTTTGATGTACATAATGCTTGATTGATGGCTTCGTGAAGGGTCCGTATATAACCTGAATTTATTCCAGAAACCTGCTGCATTGTTGGCCCGAATTTCTGAGTCAAATAGTCTGATCTCTCTAAATCGAAATACAAAAAAGTATTTTATTTCACATAGGTAGGCACTACTTTTCGTACTCCTCTTTTCTACCTAGCCGTAGCTGGTTTCAATATTTAATACAATTTCAATACCTACCTACTGTCTGACCTTCGAGTGAAATTGCCGAGCACATCGTATTAATGCGTCGTTACAGCTGTGATATTAACCAGCGGTTATGTAACTTTGTTTTAAATACGTCGACTTGGTTGTTGCTATGCTCATGTTTGATCTTTGTGGTGGCTCAGCTCACACACCATGTTTCTAAATACCTCCAAGTGAGAAGCCTTTAAAACCTTATTTACTTAGGTTTAGATTTGTTATTAAAACATTCTTCATATGGCAAGCTAAAGTCATGAAGAATGCTGCGGGACTGTTCGAAAGAGATACCGTGGCCCTGGAACACAAAGGGCAATGAAGGAACATGGATGGGTTTTAGTCAGTAAGAGTCTGACACTCCCTCCCACTCCACCCAGAGCGGGAGAAGTCATTTGATGATTTCCCATCCGTAAAAAAAAAAAAAAAAGTCATGAAGAATACTTTTTGAAGGTGTGCTCATCTTTGAGGATCAATAAGGCCATCTAATCTGATTCTGTGAAACGGCAATTCCACCTCACTTTACGGGTCCATGTATTCGTGCAGCATACACGGGTAGAGGTGGGATTGAAGTTTCAGCGAGCCAGTTTGACCAAAAGCCATAACCAGTACGTATAGCTTACAACACACGTTTCAAACCTTGAAGCAACAAGAAGTAGGTAAGGGAATTACGCTTTTCCGTTTGCGTAACACACAACAAAGTTCAATAATATAGAAAAAAACGCGAATTTTCTCATGGCGTAAAATTGTCCGCGCCTTATCGGGGCTATAAAATATTTCATACTCTCAAGTATGCTTGCAGTAATAAATTTCACTGTGATAGTTGCTAGCACAACTATACTTAGGTACTTGTGTGCAAAGATATTAAATACGAGCTATAGTTACTTGGATAATTGGAATTCAGGAAAGAGTGATGCCTATTTACTTTTGTGTTATCTACACGCTTATTTTCATCTTAATTTGTCTATCCTCATGATGGTTTCTAGTGGTTCTGTAGAGGTCGGGAGGGTTTAGCAAAACAACGCTGATAGTCATTAGAAAAGCTTGGCCATTTTAGTTGTTATCATTTGTAGTATTTAGCAAGATCATCTTGATTATGGTCCCTTCCAAATCTATAGTTACATTGGCGCTTTTTTTTTTTTACGGGTGGGAAATCATCAAATGACTTCTCCCGCTCTGGGTGGAGTGGGAGGGAGTGTCAGACTCTTACTGACTAAAACCCATCCATGTTCCTTCATTGCCCTTTGTGTTCCAGGGCCACGGTATCTCTTTCGAACACTCCCGCAGCGTTACATTGGTGCTTCAATTGGCTTCTAGCTACGGGATTGACCACATTATTACACTTTTATGACATAGACATGAAGGTGTTTCTGGCCACCTCTAGCCCATTCCGCATCGTCAAGTAGGTATGGGTTTAGTTTGTCAATGATTTCATAGATATTACAAAGCCTCGTTTATAATAATGACGTAACAAGACAAGAAAAGGGTGAATCGGACTGCGGATTTCTAGTGGTGAACCTGTGGTCGGTGATGATTTAACCGAGATTTTGTAACAATATTTTGATTCAAAAGAGTGTCCATGACGTTTCTTGCCCAATCTCCGTAGAGATCTACTCTTTGGAATGGGCAACTACAGTACTTTCACAAGTTATTGTGCCTTGTGACTCGGACTATAGCTTCATCTTTTCGTTTTTTTGACATTCAAAAGTGCCTGTAATGGTCTAATTCAAATAAATGTTTTGAGTTGAAGGGCTGGATTTGTAGTCCCCAAGACTGCCTTATTTCATTTTCATGTTAGGACGGTGTTTCAGGAACTTGGTATTTGACAGCACGATTAGCTATTCTCCGACAAAATTAGAGCTACAGTGCTGCAAGCATCTTGAAAGACAGTCAGAACGGCGCTCTCGCTAAACATTTCTGTAATTTTATGAAAAAAACAAGATGGCCGCTGGCCGCGTTACTTTTGAACATGGCCACGCGTCACGAGAAGCATGCAGCACTGGTACATAACCTTTACTCAAAAGTATTATTTACTTGAATTTTATTTACAGTCCATAAACCGGTGTTATCGCGTATAGATTTGCTGCTAGATGTATTTTAATATCGCGTTGGGCAACGATTGTTATCGAGCTTTCGGCTTTTATTACTTAGGTACATCTCGAATTGTGAAATTATTATGTTTTTTCTTCTATTACATGGGGCTTGAACATAACTGCCGAAATGTGGTGTACTATTAGGTACCTACACCTCTGCCTAACAATTCGGGGATTACATGCGTGATGTTGATGTTTTTCTTGTCATATTTTCTGTACATAGCACTTACATCATTTACTCTTCCATTTTCTGACTCTCACATTGTTAAGGTGTACAACAAAATCAAAAATGTAGTACTTGGCCCATCTGCCACAAGAGAATTATACACCGTGACTTTTTAGTCGTCTTACAAAGGTGTTCCACTCAATGTGCCCGACATAAGATAGTTCTAGGCGCGTTTTTTTTTCTTACCTACCGTAATAGGTACAAAGAAAAATAAATAAGCATTGGAAAGAATTATGAAATATCCTGTTAATGATGTTTACGTGTCAAACGGGAGAATATACCTAACCAGCGCTCGAGTCCAGTAGATCATCGCTCACAACAGGATGTTTTAACTACGTCATGCGTCATAATATTGAATAATATTTTTATTTTTAAATTATTAAAATCTCTTAAATAGGTACCTATTTCTTTTTTTATGAATGCTTAGTAGTCATTGGATACATGAAGTGGGCTGCCGGCTGTAAGACCACTAAAAAGTCACGGTCTATAAGCATACCCAATAACCGGACACTGATTCCAAGATACAAGCCTAGCCTCGTTTAGGGGCAGGGTTGAACCTATTGTACCTAATGCTATAAACATGTGTACAGTGCATGTCTTTGAACTTTGTGTTAAAATTATTTATTTATTTTATAGGTCCTGCCTAACTCTTCGGGATACGGGGAAAGTAGGTGTAATAGTTTGTATTCTGACAGCCTCTTTTAAGGGAAGAATGAGGAAGGTGTTGTGAGGAAGGTGTAGTGGCTTCATAAGCAAGGGTAGACTGAAAGAACGACGGCTGAATTGTGTGAAGTATGATCGCTAAAAAGGTGGAGGATTTCAGAGATGACGGCTAAATAAAAGAAAGAAGAAGTCATGCTGCGCCGTCCCCAAATAAATTGTGATAAATGCAGAAGTAGACTTTGCCTTCGTTGATCTTGCTATCGCAAGTGCGGTTACGGAGCTGGGGATACTGGGTTCGAGCTCCCAGTGAGGCAAAGATGGCGCGGTTGGCGTAGTAGCTGAGTGATTGTCGCGGGTCCGATCCCCGCACGGAACTAATATTTGCATAGTAACAACAACAGATAGGTAGATTTATTCCAGAAATACCCACCAGTGGAGATTGTTACTTTTTATTTTTTAGTTGTTCCGGGTCTGGCTGTTTGTATTTGTGAGTTTAAATGTTTGTAAACGCACCCACGATACAGGATAAATTCCTAGTGTGGGGCAATGTTTTTAAAATAATAAAAAAGTTATTGGATTTTCCCATTAGTTTCCTCCAATAAATCCTGACTAGAGAGCCAACATCGAACAAACCAATCCATTGTTTTCATGCAGTTGTTTCTGTCCTTTTTTAACCCAAACTATAAACCATAGGATATTTAACTTAAGAAGCCTAACACCCGGCTTCTGTAAAGCCAAAACAGAAGCAGATAGACTGTCAACCTTATGTCAAAAGATACGATTGTCAGTTTTATATACAGCCAGCCAATCACAACAATTAACATAGTTTGAAAATGTGACAGCTAATTTTTGCCACCTGGGTTGGAGTTGATTGGTAACAGGTAGTCAGTTTGAGCACCAGTCTTACTACGGGTATCTTATCACCAAGTACTAACTGGGTTGTGGAGGTCAGATAGACAGTCGCTCCATGTAAAATACTGGTATTCCGCTGCATCCGGTTAGACTGGAAGCCGACCCAAATGTAGTTGGGAAAAGGCTAGGCAGATGATGGTAGGAGTTGATTGACCTGGCTGTAAAATTTTTGGGCTTAAAATAAAACGACAATATCCATTTATCATTTAGATTTTTATTTCAATAATTCAATAAATTCTACTAACATTATATTTATGTTCTTAACGAGAAATCCTTAAATAAATAACACTTCGATAGGATCAACTTCGCGCTTACAATTATATTTTTTTTATCTTTTTATACATATTGGTTTAATTCTGTGACTTATAAACTAATAAAATAAATTGCTCATTCACAACGCTAAAGAATTCCATTTACTTAAAAATAAGAATTAGTCGACCTCGATAGAATTTATCTACTAAAATAATTCGACTAAAAATATTTAGTAGAATCGAGAATTTTAAGAACTAATTATTCAGTATGAATGTTGTAGTAGACAATTTGAAGATATTAATTGAGACAACTTCTAATATTCGTAAAATTTTCATTTGACATTATTGAAAGTCACTAATAACTGATTTAAATTTACTAAAACTATTCGCTAAATAGAATTTAACACTAAATTCTAATACAATTGTTATTTTACCACGTAGAAATTATGATCCAAAAGGAAAATAATAATAAATACGGGGTGTAAACAGACCCTTCACGAAGCCGTCAACCAAGCATTCTGTACATCAAACTAAGTAACTTTACGCAAAAATTATTGCTGGGAAACGACTTTTTTTTTTGGGGTGAAAAATTACTTTTTACGGTAAAACTCAATGTAACGGACTCAAAACATTGTGCTGATGGATGGATTGAATAATACGGGGGTCTTGAAGGTGTTTAAAGTAAAAAAAATACATCAGAAACATGGATTTAAAAAAAAACTTGTGAAAAAGTTGGAACTTTGACCCCCAATATCTCCGTAACTAGAAGGTTCCCAGGTATGGTCTAGAACAAAAAAATTATCGCAATAACGGGGAGAACAAGTACGCTTCGGCTTCGTTAAGGGTCTTTTTACACCCTTTATATATATCATAAAACCAGATCTACTAGTGAATTGCTTTCTCAGTAAAATTGTGCTTAAAATAATAAACAGCAAAAATAAATACGATATCCCTGTACCAAATGCCAGATATTTTACAAAATTTATAGTTTGTATTAAAAATATTATTACACTGCATTATTTCAATTCCAAAACTTGCTGAAGCGATATGCATTATATTTACATTAGTGTTAAAGCTATTTTTGTTTGCATCACTGTTAAAAAAATAAACTTTTTTTATTATTATTACTTATTTTATTGATTTGTTAGAATTACATCCTGTTTCTACAAAAAAAATACTAGAGCCATGTCTTAGCCAAAGCGAACGTCGTGCATGACGGAAGCTTTCACTTTTTTCGGCGAACCCGAGCATATGCACACAACGATCGCTATGGTTAGGATGCCAACAATCAAACGTCAAATTTGATGTCAAAAGCTGTGAATGGTTAACCATAATTACAACAGCCAATAGAACCGTCTGATACTGTTTTAACAGGGTCACAGAAACCTAGTTATTTTAATGGAATAGTGAGATATTTAGAAGACTCGACAAACAGTTTAAGGCTTATTGTAATAAGATTCAAAATAGAATGTAACCTACCAATATTGGAAATCTATACTGAATACTACGTAGTGAGGTTAACCTGACCTCCATATGGAAATGATATCTCGAAGAAATGTCACTTTTACAAAGTTGGACATAAGGTTCAAATTCATAGGTAACTTTATGATATTAAATCTGAAGTTTGGTTAACCTTCCATACTTGTATTTATAAAATTAATGGGGCTGATTGTGTGCTTACTGTAATTAGCATTTAAAATCTATTTTATTAGGCAATCAGACTCTAGGTAGGCAGCACTATAAAAAACTGTTACTTATGGTGTGAAATGAAATTATTAAGCGAAACTTGAGGGGGACAATGTTCAAAGTGTTTATATTGTTTAAATATTTTAATGGGAGGTATACGGGGTGTAAACAGACCCTTCACGAAGCCGTCAACCAAGCATTCTGTACATCAAACTAAGTAACTTTACGCAAAAATTATTGCTGGGAAACGACTTTTTTTTTTGGGGTGAAAAATTACGTTTTACGGTAAAACTCAATGTAACGGACTCAGAACATTGTGCTGATGGATGGATTGAATAATAGGGGGGTCGTGAAGGTGTTTAAAGTAAAAAAAATACATTAGAAACATGTATTTAAAAAAAAACTTGTGAAAAAGTTGGAACTTTGACCCCCAATATCTCCGTAACTAGAAGGTTCCCAGGTATGGTCTAGAACAAAAAAATGATCGCAATAACGGGGAGAACAAGTACCCTTCGGCTTCGTTAAGGGTCTTTTTACACCCTTTATAATAGATATGTTAGTTGAATTTCGAGTTAGATAGTTTAATTTAGGTTTGTAATAATAGATAGAAACCAAAAACAAATTAACTGATATATTTAGAAGTGCTTTGAATTCGATATTTACCTACTTTGTCTAAACACTTACTAAAGAAATTCGTTACGAGTATGTACATACCAGCCACCTTGGACCCGATGTAGCAACATAACTAATTAGTATGTACTTACTACACTTTGCAAGATTTCTTCATTAAAAACGTTGATTACATAACGACACAGCGCCACCTACCGTCGTAATCAGATATCAATTTCACCTAACATTAATTGAAAAATAATTGATTTTAACTATAATTACTACTACGCTGATTGAATATGATCTTTACATGATGAACGTAAGGTTCATAATTCATTGTGGGGACTTGATCAGTAATTGCTTGATAGGTATTTCAATATTAAAAGCGTTTTTATTGCTATGCATCTTGGGAGGTTGGTTTTGTTTTATTGGCGTAGAAGAAATAAGTGAAAAGTGATCAATAATTTTATTTGCTAGAAGACTTAGTTTAATATTGCATGTGTGTACCACAAGGTTTAAGCACTGGAAAACCAACAAGATTATCCTTGTGATCTCATAAATAGCTGAACTCATTTTGATAATTATTGTTAGTTTATAATAAATCCATTTTATCACTAACACGCGTTTTAATCAAACTAATTTCACTACTGTATATTATAATAGTTATTTTGAAATAGTGTTTTAGTAAGCTTATTTACTACTGTATATTGTAATCGAAGAATTACATTCGGTTATGTACAATACGGGGAAATTAATTGTTCGTCAATTTGCTGAGTTTCATACAAGTATCAAGTATGTGAGTGACAGTTATAATTTCAATATACGAACTGTTGGCAGTCAACTTGCTTAACAATCAATTTCCCTAACTATGCTGAACATACCACTTAGCTTTGTAGCTGTTGGACTTGTAATGATAAATTCAATTTGCACAGGATAAAGTGACGTCATTTTATTCCCATATAATGTAGGATGACTGGTAATTAGTGACCGATACTTAAACACGTGATTGTAGTCATGATAACAAACAACTTTCCCAAAGAAACATTTTTTTTAAACGGCTAACAACTGATAAGTCACAGGCGCGCGCGTGCGAATTTCATACGGCTGTTGTCTTATTGTGATAAAAAATGTCTGTGTATGAAAAAAAATGTTTGTGTCGGTCACTAATTACCAGTCACTATATACATATAGATATAGATAGCAAATAACTAGTATTCTTCATCCAAAACCGAATAACTCTTCAACATTTAACCATATACCTATATAAAACTATACATATATAATTATGTACGGAAAAATATGTGCAATCTGTTGAACTCCCCCGACTTCACTACCGAACTCTCAAATATTGAGTTACAATCGTTACGCTTCACGTAATATATATAGCGCGTGTCACACCCAGCGATAAAAGGAGGTAGGCAGGAGTTCTGCTAAGGGGAACCAAGATTAGAACAGACCTGTAATGTCGTAAATATTGGTACTAAGCAAAGAGATTTAAAAGACTAATAGAGTGGACATTGGGAATGTTTTCATACAAAAATTTTGATCCCGAACATTTTGGATTTTGACACACGAATGCTATCTGACAAGCGGGCTTGTAACACTAGGCAGACCGATTTGTTACTTAGTAGTAACAAGTATTGGATTACGATTTTCTTCGTCTTATCCCGTCTAACGCTCGTAAATATTTGAATGTCTTTGGTATTAAGTGATCCTCCGACATCACAAAATAATCGGTTCTAAATAATAAGTTCGCTTCTATGAGAAACAGGAAGTCCACTGATATTCAAGAGTAAGTTCGAGCCAGTACATCTTGGCAACTGTACTTATATTCTCTAGGCCAGTCATCCATCTATGGAGGGGTCCAGACTGGCATCTTGAAAGCAAGAATGATCTTGGCAGTAAAGTTTAAGAAAAATGATTAAAATTTTATAGAAAGAGTAGCAAAGATAATATATTCTGATAGACTATAATATTAATATGTAGTTTATAAGATAATAAATCAGTAATGTAGTTATGATAATAACTATTAAAGTGCATTTGTTGCTAATGTATCATTAAATGAAATATTGTATTCGATGTTGTGTATTTATTTTATCGCTAAGTGAGACACGTGCTGGCTAAATTAGGCCAGGAGTTCCGTCCAATAATATGAAAGCAAGCAATGTACAAAAATATTCTTCTTTACTATTATATTTATACCAGCCAGAAAGGAAGAGGAAATTGCACGAAGAGAAATATTAGCTTTTTTGATATCTTTAGATATCTTTTGACACTTTTTAACTAGCTCCTGGACTAAAAGCCACTTTCCTTACACAATTTTGTACCCGACACTTTTGTTTTACCTTACATATAATTCTGAGCATTTAATTTGGCTATACATATATATATATCTGTTAATTTAGGACATTTATTTGATGAACGTATATAACGCATGTTTAGGCCGATACTACTCCTAGCCTTTACTGAAGACAAATGTTAATACTATACCATTCTACTTGTTAATTCTATTTACATATCTTTTTGAGTTCAACACCACAAAATTTCATCGGGCGGGAATCAAATTCGCGACCCATTGCTACTATAAAATATTAATTTTACATTAAAGTATTTATTTATTTTATAACATAAAATTATTATGCAATGCCATCGAATAGTGGACATAATTTTAATTATATTCTTACTTTAGTTACGAAAAAAACAGGTCCATATTTCCTATATCAAATAGAAATAATACGCTGTAGGTCGCCTGCATATAATATTGCCACATAGTTACAGAATTATTGTAATTTCATATACTTGAAGTATATAAACATGCGTTATTTACGACCGATTAAATGTACATACAAACATTTTATTCGCATATTCCGCTACTTATTGAAAAATAGACTTTATTTACTTCATTGGAGATTGCAATTTGTTTGACTTCGTTTTAGTAAGTTTTTTACGGCTACGATAATGAAGTATATTATATAAGAAGTAGGATTTGTCACACTCTGTTATGGCTGTTCAGACGGAGCGATAGTTGCAGGCTCTACCGTCGTGGCTGAAACAAACATCACGCCTGGCATCCCCAAAGGGTTAGGCAGAGGTGTACCTAACAACACGCCTACATTTCGCCTCATTATGTTGAAGTCCCATGTAATAGTGAGCAAGCCTATTGCCATCAACCACGCACAAGACCAGACTACGTGACTGGGAATTAAACCCAGGACCTCGTGCTGGCCAGTCGTTATATATTATAATTGTACTACGAGATTTAGCTACCATAAGTTTTAAACCACTACAATAGAAAGTATTTGCATTGGTTTGTAAATATTTATACTACTTTTCTACGAGACGAGGTCTACGTTTAAAGTTCTAACATTACGCCACGCCTAACCCTCAAAGGATTAGGCAGGGGTCGTACCCTATAGTACCCCCACATATCGCCAGTTATGTTTATTTAAACACTACCTATAACCTTTTTAAAAACTAGTTATTTCGACTGAAAAAGTAAACATTCTGAGCATTTTTAACACGACTCAGCGTCAAATAGGTCATTAAACTAATGAAAATAATAGATATCACAATTTTATTTATATTCTTCTCACCAAAATGTCGCCCCGCCTGAACACGCCTTTATATAAAGCCATTTATATACAAATACATACACATATTACTTGGGAGTTTCAGGGACGCAATGAGATCGTGTTATATTAATTAATATGCAATGTATTGAGAGGACACAACATTGTGGACAATAGTGTCTACAAGAAATTATTGGGATTGATAGACATTGCCCAAATGTGCCCGAAATGCCCGCACATAATGCGATTGTCTATACATACAGATAAAACATATTCAATTACAATAAAAATATATCTTTCAAACATTATTTTCTAACCCTAACCCAAAGAATTGCATTAAAAATAAAACACTACATAATATAGTCTTAAAAACTAAAAACATTTACTAGAACTGCATCTACAGTTTGTCTATGAAATTCGTAACTATATCAAATCCGAGAGCTATTCAAGAAATAACTTTGAACTAAATATATTGTAACGTTTCGTTACTAGTCTAAATCTAACACCAAAGATGTTCAAATCACCTGTCAGATGTGTCAGAACGTTAAGCCATTAAGCCACTTTGCTGTTTAGCCACTTTGCTGTGTGGCCATTAAGCCGGGGCTCAGGAGAGTCGCGCGAGAGCGGGCGGCGCGTACGTCGCAGGGAGCTCACATCACCGGGACGGGCAGCTGCTGGCCACAGACTTGCCGCTGAGGCAGGAGAAGCCGCTGGTTCCTGACTGCAGGCTTGACATTGATCCCCTGAGGAGAGAATGTGATGTAAGTTGTGGGGAACCACGGGTTTGGTATCTAGGTCATTCAGTATTTTGACAGTAACGGGACCATTAACACGATAACGTTGTGTTCAGTGAGGGAAACGAATTGTTGAGCAATATGACAACCAACTTAAATCCTTTTGTAGCTAGATAAATCATTTATTTAGTACACACAAAAAATAGCACAACACACAAAACCAAATCAACTGGCATTCTGTATCAGTCGTATAAAATTGTTAAAACACGGCAGATTTACGAAATGTATCACTCTGAAAATATGTGACGTAACTACTGTCACCACGTGCATGCTTATATATTAGAGGTCGCCACTGGCTTTCCAAATGTCATATGTGGAGTTGCATTTGGGACCTAACAAAGTGGACCGTTTGGACTGTCAAAAACGTCATGCAAAAGATGCGACATTTAAAGCAGAAATTCTTAATACCAACTTTGGTTTTTCTTATCCTATATTTTCTTGGCATGTTGACACACGGTCATAATATCATAAATAAATTATATCACAACGTTAATTGGCTTTAATATGTTTCGATATCTTAAATAATTAGTTAAATATTGTGATATGGCTGTTCTTATTATTTTAATCTATGATACTATGTCGAGTTTGTGTTCTCAGGAGAGCGTGTGAGGTCTGACTTGCTCGATGAAGTTGTTTTTGCCAAACTGCAGTGTCACAAAAAATAAAAAGGTAATTAGGGATAGGTTTCCACTGAGTGATTCGATGAAACAAGATGGGTGACCAATGTAGCGATGTAATGGCCTATTAGGACCTAAGACCAGCAGGCGAAAGGAAAAGTGAGGATAGAAAGATTATTCTTCTTAAAAAAACATAAAAGGATAAAAAATAAGATATTTTACAGGAAACCTTCAGTCATTCAAAGTTGTATAGTGTTTTGTTGTAAGAAAACAAGTATCATTTAATTAAAAGTATCAAAAAACCCGACTACAAATTGTATTATGTACCTATATATTTATATATATGTGTAATCTCCTTTTAATTTCTTCTTCTTTTTATTTGGGGTTTTCGTCGAAATCCATCACCCATTTGGAACATACGAGGAAATAAAGAAATTTACAAAGAAACATACAAGTTACGCGAAAAACATAACCCTTCCTTGGCAGTCGGGTAAAAATACCAAATGTCAACATCTAAAATTGCGGCAAATAGAATGGATGTCAACTTATTTTTAATAATTCGGTTGATGGAAGTCGGCCACAGTCGTCCCCAATGCCAGATGACTGATGCTGACAAGACGTCATTTACTTACACTGAGGACATATCCACTTGTCTAAACTATAGGGTTGCGGAATCTGATGCTTAGGCAACATATAAGTTCAAAGGAACATGTTTCTTTGAACTGCTCCTACTCAAGATATACATACTTGTAGTGATGGCTGGTGAGCGTCTCGTGGAAGTACATGAGCTGCGCGGAGCGGTGCGTGCTGTCCAGCACGTCGCAGCGCCACTGCAGCACGTAGCTGCCGCACTGCAGCATCACGTGCGAGCCCTGCACATGGACATCATCACGTATAAGCATAATCAGCTCATAAAGTTTCCATTGCTAGTACACCCGCCCCATCTCTGTGAGAGGAGTCGGCCTTAACCCACCACGCGGGTGGTTGGTACCATTATGGCATAAGTTGGTATAAGAATGGGTATGAAGGAATGATTCAGAGAAACCCGTAGCAAGGACAGAGTGATACCCATAAAATAACAGCTAGGAATTTCTTGTCACTAACAGTTCCCATACATGTTTGTTATAAATGTTATCATACGTGACGATATCAGTAAGTCATCAATTTTTTCGAAAACTTTTGATGCCAGTGAACATGGAATTGATAAGACTTTTGTAAGTATATTCTTGCTTATAAAGATCGTTTATAATGTTACAATAACTGCAACGGTAATTAGTTCGTAAACTGCTTTATAAATTACGATTTTTCTTCTTCCACCTTTACCTGATCCTTGAGCTTAGTCGAAATGCAAAAGAACACAATAAAATCAATAACTAGTCATGATGGTGTTGCTATTATAATTGCCTATTTTATTATAGACATATCCGACATCAAAAAAAAAATCATAAAAAGTATTTCACACAACTCCCTATCTAGAAGTGCAAGTAATCTAGAGGTCTATTTTAAGAAAGAACAACAATAGGTTACAATCCTACCTGTATGCTCTCTCCATCATGGCACACGAGGGTAGGCTCCACCCGCTGGTAATGCTCCCCCTCCCGCCAGCCCTTCTGCTCCAGCACCGACTTGTTCTCGTCCCCGCCACCTACGCACAGGGCTGCAATGAATAGCTGGTGTTATGGGCAAAATAAAACAAACAAAAAGAAGCCGTGATAAAAAATAATGGAAAAGTTGGGTAGTTTGAAAATAACTCGGTGAGTTGTCAAAAATAAAAAATAAGAAAAAACACAAAATATTATGAACAAATATTACTTGCTAAATAATGAGCACAAGAATATGAAATGCTATAAATGATTGACAAAATATGTCACAGTTATTCATAATTTAAAACGGTTTAGAAATTAAAACATTTGAAATTGAACAGTTGACTAGGAAACTTCTATTCATATTTCTAGAAGGTCCTCAAAGTCCTCGATTACAGTTTTTTGACACACTTGCGCACAATCTCTTGCAGCTGGAAAGACTGACTAAAAGGCACTTGCTGGGATTAGATGATGGACAACGGTGCCACCACTTCCGAAGAAAGGGCTGACTAACAATAACCCATTATGATCTCAAGCCAAACCACCTTGGAGACGTTTCTCCTGCAGAAGCTTCAGACCCTGCAAGCCATTCATACCTGAGGTGTCAGCAGGCGGATGGCAGAGCTCATGATCGCTGCGGTAGACTGTGAAGGCGATGTCGTGACGAAGGACGTCGAAGTCCCAAGTTAGGACGCTTTGGGGGTCCCGGTTCGGTACTATTACTTCGTGGACCTAGGGTAACAAGATTATTAGTGATTAAGTGCGTTATTTCGTGAATATAGCACCAGCTCATTTTAAGAGGAACTTCGTCGTTTTAGTTCTAACGCCACGTAAGTTATTTTTTGAGGTTTTGACTTTTTGATGCCGTTTGCTAGAAAAAAGGCAGACACGTTGTTTCAGCCACACAGAAACAAGCAACGTCTGTATCTTTGAAGTGGACACAAATTATAAACGGTATTGTACCATTACCAGGCTATTTTTAATTTACGTGGTGTTAGACCTTAAGCGACAATTTACTAAAAAAGTTATCTATCTTTGTAAAAAGATTCTAGGAAAGATTCAGATTGTATCTTAGGGATAATCCTATTACATAATATGCTGCAGAGATTCTCGTGGTATAACCAGATTGGAAATAATTGCAGGTATCGGCTAAATAAGTTTCACAGGTTTAAGAAACAGCACCATAGTTAAGGACGGCATTCTCCTCCACAAAAGCTGGTGTGTTTAAATACAGCAGTAGCTGTATAGTCGCTGCAAAAGCCAAAAACGTGTTTTCCGTCTAGTTTTACTACAGTTTTTGCAAGCGTAAGCTGGTTGAGAGAGAGAGAGATTTTTATGTCAATGACATAAGGTTTAAATTGCATCGATTGAAGACCACTCGTGAAATACAACAACTAGAAACAAAAAACACAAAGTCCAACCTGTCCCTTCCCCAAGCCGACAGACCGGTAGATGCTGTCCTCGCTGAGAGGATCCCCCTCCCGCTCCGTGAAGGCGCCGCTCACGTACAAGCTCTTCGGCACCAGTCCTCCCTCGTGGACGAAGCTCTGTGGACACGAGAAGAGGTCACAGAGGGTAATAAGGAGGGTGGCGGTACATGTATGTGAGTGAATCTAGCTTGGTGATTATAGTGTCTTATGAAGTGTGGATATTTTTGTTGTGTTGTAAGCTGAGAGTACTAGAAGAGAGCATAGGTAAGTTGATGAACATGTGTGGGGGGCTCCATTATTAAAATTTAATGATGTAGCAATTCCCTAACTGAGTTATTCTTCATATGTTACTTCTATTTCAGCATGGAACATTACAACGACTATTATTCGACGATTATTAATACGATTATTATATCCTTTATTTATTTCTTTACATATTAAATACATTTTTAAATATTCTTATAAAACAATATAAAAAACATTTAAAAATATAAAAAAATAGTAGCCCACCAGCATCGGGAACCGGTGAATATACGATTATTATTATTATACTTTTGGATTAACAGGTTCTGCTCAGCAATATAACAATAGGATAGTTGAAAGTCAGTCTACTTATATTAGGTCCAGAAAATAGACTATCTCATTAAATCATAGTTTTTAATCTGTGTTATACACTGTTGTATTTTTTCATACTAAATATTATGGGTACTATTTGTTTAATTCGTTTCTGTATTTTTGTTAAAAAGTGATGAGTACAAAGAGTGACCCTACTAGACTCTAGCGTGTTAGTGATACATTTAGTCGTCGTACGGTAGTGACAGACATGTAGTCGGTGAGTCGGTGTCGTGCTGATGATAATACACAGAGGTTCTCGTAGCACAAGTGTCCGACATGAATCTGACTGATCACTGACTAGCACCATGGCAATACACTTGACAGATAGGCGGCCAGACCTCGGTATCCGCGATTGTTGTCACACATCTACGAGTTAGCTTAAATAGTTATGAGTGATTCCTATTTTAGTCGGATTGATTATGCTTAGTTATTTCTCAAACGTGTTTCGATCAGGAAAAAGTGTTTGTCGATACTTCAGTAAGTTATTTATGCGTAACGTTCTACAAAATAATTAGTCGGTAGGCGGAAAGAGGGGTGCGAAGTATAAGTCCCGTCACGTAAAAAGAACACTGTGCTACAGTGGAGGGGGATGTGTTTGCGCACGTTATACAGTCGCGTCTTAAAGTGCTAAGCTATCGTTTTATAATATAAGTATAATTGTTTCATTGTAGAATCGTAATAGGTACTTTACTAGCTACTTAGTACTTTGGAAAAGGCTGGCATAAAAAAAATTGAGTAAGTTTATTTGAACGGAGAGCGTTCTTTTTACGTGACTGGACATATAGCAAAAAATCTAAAAATCTGCTCCCCGATTGTTTGATTATGAGATTTTTTTTACTAGTTTAGTTTTCTTTTTAACTAAAGTGATCAATTATATGCTGTAGCTTGCTCATTTCTGTGCAGTTAATCAAATAGCCTATTGTATCGTAGCGCGCGGATACCGGAGGCCCAGCGCGGTACTTATCGCGTACTGAGTCGAAATACCGGTGCGGCACGTTTAGCGACGCGCTTACTATGTCCGACTGCAGCCGCCCGGGAATAAAACAATCACGTATTAAAATCAAGCATCAAGAAAATACTGCCTGACGGTCTGATGGTCACAGGTTCCATGTCTCTTTTACACCAAATAGGCCTGAGCTTGGCCGCATCTCGTCTGATGTGAAGCTGTGATGCCAGTAAGGCTTCTTTCATGATCATCGTTTTCCCAACTATGTTGGAGCCGGCCTATATACTATATGCTGGTCGGCTTCTACTAAACACACAGTAAAATATTCCTCACTCGAGTAAGAGCACTATGTTAATCAAATAACAATAGGCTTGCTCCTATAATATCTTTGGATCGATAATCCTGTCTAATTATGTAGTTCTATAATTTCAAAAAATTCTGAATATTGGTTTGTTACAATGAGAATTTGTCCCCTTTTCGAATATAGTTTCGGGCAAGCTTTAAGTTAGTTGATTTTGTAATTATCCCATCAGTCGTTGCTATACAGGGGTGATGTTATGTAGTTCAATAAAACTCAATGTGTTTATCTGCTGTTGACGTGGAAATTGGCAGAATCAAAGAGAAGCCTGTACCTATAGTAGTGAGTCGAGTCGGGCTGTCAATGATGATGATGTTACTTCTCTCACCTTGCAGGGTCCTCCGAGGAAGTCGGGAATGAGATCCTTGGCGATGTAGTCGAGTAGCCCGCCGGTCTGCAGGTAGTCCTTGCCGCCGTAGAACAAGAACTTGCTGCGGGTGTTCTCGTCTAGAATGGACAAATAACAATAAAAAGATAGTAACATAAAAATATTTATGATGTAACGGGGTGTGTGTATGACAAGAGTTAATTCGTTTGAGTTACTCCTTCCCCTCATCTCTTCTTCTGGATGTAAAATAAAAATCATGACAAGTCAGAATTTTGTAAATATAAAATTTGCCAAAACGAGATTATTTCGACAAGACCAATTATACAGTTGTGAGAAAATCGAATGGATGATCTATCAAAGTAACCGGCTCTTGATAAAACACACGCGAATTTTAGATAACGGTCGGCATTCTAGAGCGTCGTGTCTGTTACTTTTACAAGTATCAAAAGTTGCATGTGCATCTTTTTCAATTTGCCACGTCCCACAGCTGGGTATTTAAGACAAAACAATTACCCAAACTCACCAATAAAAGTGCTAACAATAGTCCACAGAATCGGGAAGACCCTGGGCGCCCTAACGATGAGCACCCTGCCCATGGTCTCCGGGTAGTTCGCCTCCACGATCTGTATGATGCGCAGCAGCGCGCGCACGCCGGGCCGCCACAGGTGGCGCATGTTCAGCCCGTCCAGGTCCACCAGCAGGCACCACGAGTGCACCGCGTGCTCAGACGAGCTGGTGGCCTCTTCCTGAAGTCGTAGACCTTCCTCGCATACGTGAAGTGTCTGGAAATGGGAAAAGTGTTGGCTAAAAATATATTGATAATCTACCTAGCCTTTCCCCAACTATGTTAGGGTCGGCTGGTTAACCAATGCTGCTGAATAGGTATGTACCATGTTTTTTTTACAGGGATCTACGCCCTATCTTATCTCCATAACCAAGTTACTGGGGAATATGGTACCCCTTGGTAACACTAGTTGCCAGACTTTTGGGTTTCTTACTATGCGAATTCACCCATCCACAGACCGACCTCGGCAAACCTAGATTTATTGTTTAAAATGATCTATGATGAATAGTAACTCTAACCTGGTCCAAATACAAATCGTGTCACTTACCAACTTCAAGAGGCCATCTTCTCCGATGGACTTGAGAAGTCCCTTCACGTCCATCTGACCAAGTCGCAGGATGTACAGCGGACGTCCGTCTTAAATGCAAAACAAGGCTATAATTAGTAATGCTTCAGGAGAGACAGAACTGCTAAAAGGTTCTAATTTTAAAGTCTTCTTCTTTCGTCTCAATGGTTCGTGTCATCAAATTACTTAGGCATAGATTTTTTTTTCTTCATAAATTGTTATATAAGTCCCATCAATGGGGAGCCTGTTGCTATTAACTAGACGGAGACCTTGCCAGCCAGCTGGTACTGAGGATCTTTACGAGGGAAGCCTAACCGGGAGATTGACGTTAAGAATCGGGTTTGCGACTAGGACAAGACCTTTAGGAGTCCCTTATCCTGGGTCAGTCTACTCACCCTTGTCGTTATGATGCCAGCCTCCAGGGAAGTACTGCGTCACGACATCAGGAGTCTCGTACTCCGAGAGGATGCGGTCCACCTGGTGCTTCTTGCGCCACAGGAGGGATTGCGAGAGCATCTCTCGAGCTTTCTCCACGTTGAAGTCCCGAGCGCGGAGGAACCGGAGTAGGGTTGTGTCGCTTGGCACCTGGGGGTTAGGGGTAAGGGTATTTAGAAGAGATGGTATTTTATTTGAGAAAACAACAGAAACTTGGATTAAACTCGCGACGCTACTCAGAAGTAACATTAGATTACAAATTCAAATCTATCTATCTATCTATATTTATAAAAATCAATTGCTATTCGTTTGTCTCGCTAAAACTCAGAAACTGCTTGACCGATTTTGATAAAATTTTACACAATTGTTCTACATAGGTCAGGGATGGTTTTTAAGGTAGTAGGTAGGTAGCAGATAGGTAGTAGGTAGGCAGTAGGTAGGGCCCAGTAGTAAAAAATACAAGGAGGTAGTAATAGGTAGAAAAAATTGCATTGCAACGCATGCCGGGTACAGCTGTCGTAGCAAAAGATTACCATTTATTTATTTAGCGGTAGTCAAAAGATTACCATTTATTTATTTAGCGGTAGTAAGTCGCTTTGTGCGCTTTGACAACCACTAAAATACTAGCATTGTGAGATTTTGGCTATTAATTGGTGGTTTGAGTAGCAGAAAACACGACACTCTTAATTTTGGTTCTTTCACTAGTTTCTATTTATGGAATACGTGTGCCTTATGTATAACAGCTTGTTTACAACTAAATACATTGCCGTAAGGACACAAAAGAATACCTATCTGATGGATTAACCACAATATCCCGTATATTTATCGTCGTAATTAAACCCGCATGCGATCAGTAGCAAATGCGCAGTTGCGGCAAACTATCAGTTTCACACCAAGGGATTGAAGTTGACCGTCCTCAGCTGCTTATGTGAACGGAGAGGTTTGTAACGTTTTTGTGAAGTTCATTCATTTAGCGCAAGGAGAAGTACGTGCAGCTAAACTACCAAGAGCATGCGTTTCATTAATTTATTTATTTATTTATTCATTTACAAAAGTGGTACATAGGCGGACTTAATGCCACAAGGCATTCTCTACCAGTCAACCTTAGGGTCAAATAGGACAGCATAGTGATAGAGTACAAAAAAATAAATAAGAAAAATACCATTTTGTTAACATAAATTGATATACATAAATAGGTACATACTAATACACATCTATACAAATAAAATGAAATAAATTAATATAAATTATAATACATACAAATAGTCCAAAATACGAGAAACATTATAATAATTCCTATGACTACTAATGACTAGCTTATGAACAATTTAGTCTGATTTCAAATAGTACTTTCGAACTGTTCTTTTAATTTATTAATCTTCTTAATCTTCGTGTTTCTATTATTAATTATTGATTAATTACGCAGTTTTTTGAAGTGTGCTCTTTCTGGTTACCCAGTCTGACCGCAGATCGTCATCTGTCACTCAAAAGCGTATACTTTTCTTTGGAGATCTGTACATAGCTTAGTCGTAGTGTGAATGAAATTTCCAATGCCAGAAAGATCAAAACAACTGCTATCAATAGTCCACACCAAAAATTCGAAAAGAAATCTTATCTCTTATTTCATTCAAAGAAACAATAGCAAGACAAGACACATATGTCTCCCAGTCTTGGCTCCGTACGTACTCTCAGCTTTATTTCACTTCCACAGTAGAATAGCTCGAGTTTACAATTTATTGCCTACGTGTGGAATGCCCAAATTTCCCCAGCCTGTTTCAAAGGGGCTATAAATTTCGACTTTGTGCACATGTTTTTAATACACGTTTGAGGAATGGGACTTTGTACAGAGGAATTTAATTTTGTGTCTAGTTTTCTGTTTGTGAGCTTGTTATTTTTTATTGAAACTGTGCAGTGGAATTTATAATATCTCTGTTATTGGGCACTGTTAGGTTTCTTTTATTTTCATGACGGCATGGCAGTAGTTTTTAGTATTTCCCCACATGTTTTCACCCTCACCTCAGCCACACGCTGATTAGCTCGGTCACAAAGTTTTAAGGTTGTCTGCTAAGTTTCGTAATCTTTACGATCGGCCGTATACAGAAATTCGGTGGAACTCGGTGTTTGTTAGTGCAATTTCAACTTTACTTTTTTACGTTATGGGCCATAATACAACCTGTTTTTAGGGTTCCGTAATTTTTATTTGTGTAAGTATATCTCCCTACTACCTAATCTTTAATGTTTAAGGGCATTGTGGTATAAAATAGTATAAGGTCAAAATGCACGTAACAGTTGTTCTTTTTAAATAAAATATTTGAAAAAAATCACCTCTTGGCTTCAAAAATGTACTGAATTCTTGGTTAAAGTGTTTGTAAAACTTGGTTAAAGTATGTGCGTTCTTGTTGTTTTTCGAAGAAATATTTGTATGGCCTACACGTAGTTGTTGCGGGTCTGGCTATTTGTGTATGTGAGTTAAAATGTTTGTAAACGCACCCACGATACAGAAGAAATACCTAGTGTGGAGCAAAGTTTAAAAAAATCACACACACACTGGCCCGGAAGTCAAGACTTACTGAACTGGTCTTAGCATTCGTAACCCATCTCCAGGAAGTACTCACCTTGCCCTTCTGCAGATCAGCAATCCACTTGCGCAGCTGCAGCAGTCGCGCCTCCTGAGTGGGGGTCAGCTCGCCCAGGTACCGCTTCACGTAGTCACTGTCTATGGTGTTCTGGTCTGCAAGTAAAGAAAAGGGTACATTAGTTTTTGTGGTAAAATAAAACTGCATGGCAAAAGCCAGCTTCTCATACAGCAATGGATGCTTGATGGTAGACCAGTGATTCATTATAAATAACTATTTCATACTAATGGGCAGTTAAGTTAGTACTGCAGAGTAATGTTATACAGTGTGACTTGTAATTCGACGTGTTTGGACTGGAAGTGAAGGTTTTCTTTGTGATGGGTCATGAAATAATTAAAAACCCAGTTTAACCGAGACGACAAATACGAGAAAATGCAGGCGTCATTAAATATTCTTATTCGTTATTGCACACAAAACAACAAAAAGCTTTTTCCAAACTCAAAATTTTTGGCCTTTGTTTCTGAAAAAATAAAAATACGCTAAATAACAAAATTCACCGTGTATTCATTTAGAAGTTATAGTAAATACCTACTGCAGGGACGTACGTAGGTACAAAACAATACATATTATGAAGATTAGGTACTTATAGGTACCATTTACGCGGAAATAAACCGAGAAGAACATGATCTCTTGTCTATAATATGAAACACAGCCACAATATACATGAAACCATAAAAAACCCATAAGTACATAAGTGGCAGTAACTCTCAAGCACACTATCGATTGAATTTCGTGAAACAATTTCTCTAAAGCTCTAGGGAGAAATATTTCAACGATATTCAGTTTGCTGTAAAAACATGAATATCGTCTACGACTATAAATATTTATGTTAGTTCTGTATATGACGATATAAAATAACATTGCAGAATCATAATCAGCCAGTACGTTCCCACTGCTGGGCCACAGGCCTCCTCTTTCACGCGGACAAGTGCAGCTTGGTGACTGTGATAATATCATAGATTTTTTATCGTTGGTCTTGTGGACTGCAGAGCATGAGATCCTGGATTCGATTCCCAGATCGGGCATAATGTTATTAGGTTTTTGCTCGCTTTTGTAATTTCTCAATAGCAGGATGCGCTGGATTTGTGCCCGGTTGATGGCAATAGGCTCGCCCTCTTTTACATGGGACTTAAACATAACTGGTGAAAGGTGGCAGTACTATTAGGTACACCTCTGCCTAAAGCTTCGGGGATTACACGCGTGATGTTATGTTTTTCGGTCTAGGACATGCCAGTTTCCTGACGATGTATTTCTCCGCGTTTTCAGGGCAGTCATGAGCAAATAATTTGCATAATGTCCTGCCTGGGATCAAACAACCTACACAACATGATATAATTCACCGAAATAAAACTCTTCTGTTTCTGGAAATAATTTGATTAACGTGACCTACAGCTAGGGCCAGACAGGTCGAGCTGACCCTCTAAGACAAATATAGCTTCACAATCCAATGTTCTACTTCTACATGCCTGTTTTAACTGACCTTTTGTTACATAATACGAAACTGGGGCATGGCAAATATTGAATCCTGAACAAATAAAATACTTTGTTACTTCTTTTTTTTTTCAGCGCTTATACTGGAAGGCGATAAGCCGTCTCTATCTTCAAACTCAAACTCAACTCAAACTCAAAGCATTTATTTCAATTAGACCATTACAGGCACTTTTGAATGTCACAAAAAACAAAGAAAGCGAAGCTACAGTCACAGACACAAGGCGTAATAACTTGTGAAAGTACTGGAGTTGCCCATTCCAAGGCGTAGATCTCTATGGCGAAGAACGGACAAGAAACTCCATGGACACTCTTTTCAATCAAAATATTGTTACAAAATCTTGGTTTCATCATTCATGTGGAGACTTCATCGTCCTAACCTTTTCCCAACTATGTTGGAGTCGGCTTCCAGTGTAACCTGAGGGAAGCTTTTAATATGGACTGTCCATCTGATCTTCACAACCCGATTACTAGGGGTAACACACTACCCCTGTATGAGACACTTTTATCGGAGTATAATACTTAAATGCGGATGTCTTGTACAGTTTGTATGTTGTGGCTTGCTGTTATTTAAACCAATACTTCACTCGCAATAACTATGTGTCGGATCCGGTCGTTAGTATGGACATGAAATGAATCGGAAGTGCGCCGGTGGTGACATCACGCAACCTACTTACAAGTCTGTCACCACAGCGTGCTTCTATAGAGCCCTGATGTTCAGTCGAGGCGAGGGCGACAGTCAATATCTCATCGCGGCGGAGTTGAGATGTCTTGGAACTGTAGCCGATTCATTGTGCCCCGTGTTGTGTTAAGTTGTAAGTTCAAGTAATTCGTTAGTTTTGCTAGAAACAGTGTGTCTTCAAAGCACGGCACCCATCGTCTGCCCACTTGATGTACGAGCCTAACGAAATAATCCTGACATATCCGACATATGTATGTTGTTTTTGACTGTAAAATTTGACGGCAGCGCACAAGTCCCATTGCAAGGCGATTTCAGCTAGATCCGACACTTGATCGACGGAGACCCTTCCCAAACAGGTGACTTATCTAAGACCCAAGGTAAGCTCCCTACTATCTAAGTAAGCCGATTTGAAACAAGAAAACGCGAATAGCTGTAACAAAAGTCTTCTGCCACAATAAATGTTTGAATATTCGATAAAAACGAACGCAATAAAATTAAATGAAACGTGAAAGCAATTGTAATCTTGAGTGTATGCGCAATAGGGTGCTTATAACTTTTCCGCTTAAGTTTAAATTGCTTGTTTTTCCAATTCCGAATCTGATTACAAATTATGATGCAAAATATAACAACAATTGTAGTCTGATTCGGTTAATTGGTAACAGAATATGTATGATTGCAATTTGATGCCTTGTCGGCATAGTTTTTATTAGAATCGTGTCGCAAAAGTATAAACCAATAAATGACACATGCCCCTGGTTTTACAACATAAAATATACTACACAACAGTGCACCTGTAATCCCCGTAGGGTACGGCAGAGGTGTACCTAATAGTACACCCACATTTCGCCATTTTATTTTCGCCATATTAGTAATATTTAAGTCCCATGTAATAGGGGACCTAATGCCATCAACCGGGCACAAAGGAAGACTCCGTGGCTGCTATTAAGAAATTCCTGATGGAAAAACCCATGCCTTTACGATGCCTGACCTGGAAATCGAATCCAAGACCCCATGCTCAGCAGTCGCGTTTGCGACCACTAGACCAACGAGATCATTGAAATAATAAATTGGCAAATATGTTCGATCCTTACCATCAAGGAGTTTCTTGCCCATTCTTCTCCATATTACTTATGATAATTATGTAATTCATATTGAAATAATAATTCCCCATGCGAAACTAATGTGCTTATTTTCCTGTATCATTTATTTACTGTGCTGTTATATGTAAAAAGCTATTTTTAAACAGCTCAAAATGAATTATTTTTTGCATAAATTCAGTCTAGCTTTACTACAAAGCTAGACAAATAGGACTGGATGTGTCCCAAGTGTCTCCATCCATTACGTTTGTTCTACAAATTATTCCCCGTCCCTGAACGCTCTTTTTGCAACGAGCAACAAGGCCCAATATATCTTGATACTTTATAAAATATAGAACTAATATTTATAATCTTTTTTAGAGTTCTAATCCCGAAGAGTAACCAAACGGGACCTCATTACTAAGCCTCCGCTGTCAGTCCGTCCGTCGTCTGTCAGCGGGATGTATCTTATGATCCTTAATAGGTAGACAGTTGAAAGTTTCACAGGATGTGTATTTCTGTTGCCGCTATAAGAACAAATTAACAATTAAAGCCCCTACTACGATGGTACGGAACCCTTCATGCGCGAGTCCGACTCGAAGTTGGCCGGTTTTTTTACTTCCTCCAGATCTTTTTCTTTTGCGTGTTGTGTTATTTGGGATCGACACATTATTTTTTCTTTCACTCCTCACTGTTAACCTGGAACGTTCTCCTTCACTCACTTTTCATTCATTTCGACCATTCACACAGTCCATTAACGCATTTTTTCTTTCCCATTCCAAACTGAGAGCGTGTTAAGTTATCATAAACCCTTCTCATATTATATTACACAATCCATCTATCATTCCCAAAAACAAATGTTTTTTTACAGCAGAATTTTTCATTCCACCACCTCCGAATAAAAGAGCTTCCTAATCCATGCAAGATCGTTCCATTTTCCAATTATCTGAAACTACTGTTACATAATGGCTAACCAGTAAAATTGGTCTTAAAAGTATTTCATATTTTGACACTTTGCCATTGACCTTTACGACTTGCACCAGTGCAAAGCGCCAAATTACATGTTCAATTACGTCCGTTGCAGCAACAGTTGCGCGTTGCAGTAGCGAGGGGGTCAAGGTCGGGACCTGACACGAGCGGGCTATGGGTTATTCTTGTTGGAAAATGTAGGGACATGGGTCGATTAAACCGTAAATGTCGGGTAGCTCTTGACTTGAGGTTTAAGGTGTAGTACATGGGTACTTACATGGCATGGAACACATTGATGGATACATTGGTGGTGGTTAAAAGTTTCGTGTAACTTTTCATATAGGTACCTACCTATTTCGGGTCTTAATTTATCTATTACTTGCGACCCGCCCTTGCTTCACACAGCGCCACCTATCGGGTCCAAAACTATATCTAATGTAGCCTATATTTTAAATTTTATCTGTTATTCAGAGCAGCAATCCTTTCCACATAAAACGATAGCTTTTGCCTGCGGCTTCGCACGTGCCCGTGGCTGTCGGAAATTATCAAACGTATTATGTGCATAAAATTCCTGTGTGCCAAATGTCATCAAAAACCTCGTCAAAAGCTAACAATTACTTTCGCATTTAAAATATCTGTATGAATATAATACCAATGTTTAACTGTTCGAATAATTTCCTTAAGTTTGTAATTAAATACCTACGTAAATAAAGTAATTTGCTTACAAAACAACCACATACTAATTTAACCGCAACTCTCAAACTAGGCGACCGCACCAATTATAGCTTCCCCAGCCACTTAAAAACTTTAAGGACCAAACCACTGCAACCAATATAAATCAGCCTTGTCCCTGCGTGGGCGTCCTACTGACGTCACCGCTACTACGCCCCCTCACACGACCTCGGGCGGGGCGAAGTGCGTCAGGCGACACGGGCGTGTCTTTGTTTCCTTCGCGGGAGTGAAAGAGTGTCTCTGTAGAGATCTGCGCTTTGGAATGGGCAAATACAGTGATTACATAACTATTATTCCTTCTGAACTGAACTTTTTTTTTAGTTAAAATTTTATTTTGTCAGTTCAAAAGTGCCTGAGGCCTGAGTATTTGGAATAAATGCTTAGAGTTTGAATGCCGGCGCGGCGCAGAAAGTCGTCGTAGCATGCTCTAATCAATTCTTTATTTTCTAACTATGTAAAAAACTTAGAAGTTAAATTTGACCCACTTCCCGGTTTCCGATTGAACTGAAATTTTGCATACATGTTTAGTTTGGATGACAATGCATGGTTAACTAAGTGACGTCGTTCTAAATCCAATATGGCGGACTCCCAAAGATGGCGGACTAGTTATTTTTTATGAATTCCCATGGGTATAAAATAAAAGGGTTTGCTGAGAAGAATACGCGAAAGCGTGTTTTTTAGTATTTTTTTTTAAACCCTAATATTATTTCATTTATTTTTCCCGCAGTCGCTTGAGCGTGTACCTCGTGGCAAAGCGGTTACGTCACAGATACTATCAGCAGGGTGAATGGGGGTGAAAGCGGTTGAATGGGATGAATGAGGGTGAGTTATGAGGACGCTTCTGCTATCAGAACTTTGTGTTTGAGCGATCATTTTGTTCGTAGGATAAAGTTTCGTTTTATCTACGTTATTCGGTTTAGTTGGCACATCAGATAGGCCGGAAGGCATCGTATATTACAGTGCGGCCTATGCGAAGCTATCGTCGTTTGTCTGGTAAATCGGTAGGCGTGCAGCTTTGTCGCGACGATCGCTTTGGTTAGGACGCAGCCTTACGCAAGTTAAAACGCAGGAGTAGACGATCTAATTTATCAGGCTAATCTTGTAACCGATCTTAGGTTCGAGACGTGTTCGTATCGCTTTGAATGATAACAGTGTATCCCTAGAATTTCGTGAGTGAGGGATTGGCTGTTGCTCTATGGGTCGCCAGTTTGATACCCCCGGCCGGATAAAAATTGAGAATCTATTTTCGCAGGTTGGGTGTTTGTGAATGTGACATAAATGTTTCCAAATCATCATTGTTCTTGCCCTTATCCCAATTCATTTGTGGTCGGCGCAGCATGTCTTCTTCTTCCATACTTCTCTATTACTCGTCATCTCTGCAGTCACCTCCTTTCTAGCCATACCATCCTACACACAGTCCATCAATCGTTTCTCTGGTCTTCCCCTATCCATCCACAGTCCACACTCCTACTCTTTTCCTCACAACATTGAAATACAGGGTGGAAGGGACATGGACGCGAAAACGATTACCACGTATTCACTTCATCATTCTGAGACCCCACAAAGAAGTTTTTCATCGGTTGTTTAAAAAAAAGCTGTTTCCTACACGGTCAAAATGTATGGAACAGCTGATTTTTTTAATAACCCTTGAAAAATTTCCACCCTGTATAAGCCAAAAATAAACACAAAATTGTAGTGGATACTTAATGAATATGTAATGAGAAACATGGTAACATCCCACGCAAGCAATCAATATTAAAATAATCCCTATTATAAATAACCAGACGATTGAAAATGCTATGTAAATATAGACAAGAAAATAAGTGGTATTTTTCCAAGAGCCGTATGTTAACAAGAAGTTGATTGAGAAAAGCATCAACAAACGCTATAGGCATAAAGGGCTCTACATACATATTCGGGTCGGCATAATAGGGCATAACCGGGCACATCTATACTACCTCTACTTATGGATTACTATAATAAAGCCGAAAACGCGATATCTGGAACTACCAGTTAGTATTGTAAATTTATTTTTGCAGTCGCCCTAGTCTTGAGGAAGTTTAAATGATATTTAACATCACGCTAAGACCCTTAGGAGCCGAGCCGCAGAAACCGCAGGGCAGTTAGTCAATCATATAGAAATAAGTTTGGAGAAAATGCGCTCATCTTATCTCAAATTGTGCTAAGCTGAGCCGAACAGGATTTAGTGATAGTAGATAAGCTTGCCGATCGGCACGAGCCGAATGTGTATCGGATGTGCCGACCCGTACAAGTGTGTAACATCCCTAAGACTGTATTCTCGAGACAGACAACAAGACTCTTTCCAAGATAAATTGCGGTTCAATACAACGACAATATTGATGCCAAGTATTATCAAATACACCCTTTGTATTTTCTATTGATATTTCTTTCAGTCTTATTTATGTAAATAGACGGGATATTGATAGTGAATCATAGCTATATATGCAGAGATAATAGCTATAAGATGATAATGATTTCGTATATTACTGTTTACAATGTGATAGAACTGGGGCAGAATGACGTGAACGGATTTGTGGTGGGACGCAAAAAGGCTGTGGGTGATGATGATAAGGCAAGTAATCTAAATATTCAAATCCTTGTTCCAAATAGACATTGCCACTTAAACAAATATAAAATTGATGCCAGTGTAAAATAAGATTTCAGGGTGGTGTAGTGTCATCGAAAAAATCATACAAATGGTATAACAACTCATATTTGGAATCTACGTTGTTTGGAATCTAAGTTGTAAAGTGCGAAAGATAACTGTCTAGATCTAGTCATAATTATGTGCAATTCTCCTCATTCATACTAATGAATGCGGACTATTCAATATATAAAGGGTGTAAAAAGACCCTTAACGAAGCCGAAGGGTACTTTTTCTCCCCGTTATTGCGATCATTTTTTTGTTCTAGACCATACCTGGGAACCTTCTAGTTACGGAGATATTGGGGGTCAAAGTTCCAACTTTACACAAGTTTTTTTTAAATAAAAGTTTCTTATGTAGGATTTTTACTTTAAACACCTTCATGACCCCCGTACTTTTCAATCCATCCATGAGCACAATGTTTTGAGTGCGTAGCATTGAGTTTTACCGTAAAACCTAATTTTTCACCCCAAAAAAAAAGTCGTTTCCCAGAAATAATTATTGCGTAAAGTTACTTAGTTTGATGTACAGAATGCTTGGTTGACGGCTTCGTGAAGGGTCTGTTTACACCCCGTATTATGTAGGTATGACTGTCAAGGATTTTGCATACCTTTTTGGAAAAGTAGCGGTCGCAATCGCGTCTGCTGAGCGACGACCTGGGTTCGATTCCCAGGTCGGGCAAACTGATATTGGATTTTTCATCACAGATTTCTCAGTCGCAGCCATGCAGTTTATTAGGGACACCTCTACCTAACCTTACGGTTACAAGCGTGATATTATGTTAAGTCTATGTAATATGTCGCACCATAAAGAACCACCCCATTTCAGCAGTAACCGACCGACTGACCTAATGGGCGATTGAACCCTTGAAGGTATATTTGCTTGGCAACAACAATTGACACCTGATTCCTGACATGTCTGGCGACGTGTTTAGGTAAAAGTTGACATTACTGTGCGTCATATAAGTTGCCAAATGTGACGCACATCATTATGTTGGAACATGTTTACCTAGTGAACACATGGTAACAGGAAACACGCTAAAAGGATGTCTACCTACTCTCCTCAACCCCCGAAGAGTAACAAAGGTGTTCCTTTTTATGCACGTAGTACGCTCACATTGAGCCAGTTATATTGAGTTTAGTTCCATCTAGGTTGCGAGCTTATTGCCATCAACCAGGCCGCATAGCCAGGCATAATTTCCTGATTGAAAACTCAATAACACATAGCCCGATTATGGAATCGAACCTAAGACCAGGCTTAGCAGTACTTGAGACCACGACACCAAAGAGGCAGTTAAAATAATATGAGGAATCTGAATATGAAGTGTCTCAATATTTTAGTTACAGCCAGCGGTGGATGGACTCTGTCAATGAGGAGGAGGCTAAAAAGAGGTTGGCTACTGATATGACGACAATGATGACGACAGTTTAACATAACTTAGAGGCAGAAGCAGGATACAATAATTGTATTTAAACTCAAACTCAAAGCATTTATTTCAATTAGACCATTTCAGGCACTTTTGAATGTCACAAAAAAACAAAGAAAGCGAAGCTACAGTCACAGACACAAGGCATAATAACTTGTGAAAGTATTGTAGTTGCCCATTCCAAGGCGTAAATCTCTATGGAGAAGAATGGGCAAGTTATAAACTTTAGGCATAAAAATACAGCATTCTTTTTACAAAAACGGTTCAAATTACTTTCCCTCATTGCGTCATAGTTGATAACCATTAATCCAGCTATCCATAAGGCTTCCAGTCTAAGGAGCCACTCAGCCGTCCCCCGGGCCGCATCAATATAAATTATCGGGACAAGTTTCCATTCCCTTGCCGATGCGATGCCGACGTCCGCCCACTCTACGAGATTTACTAACCAATTGCTGTTATTATCTCGTATGGAACCTAGATTGGTATGGGCTTTGGGCTTTAATAATGTTAATATGGGTTTCGCTAAAAGAATAGGGCTAGCCTAAGTACTTAGATAAATCAGCCTGTAGGGACAGAGAACAATTTCTTTGGAACAATTTTTTATAATACATTGAAGAATACCTACTAACGTTATAAAAGCGAAAGTAACTCTCGTCTATCTGTTACATTTTCACGTTTTAACAGCTCTCCCGATTTCGATGGAATTTAGCACACAGGTAGCCCATAACCTGGATATAGGACATAGGTTAGGCTTTTAATCCCCGTGGTACGTTCCTGTGGCATAATTTCCGATCTCAATGCCAAATTTCAAAAGAAATCTTAATCTTTAATTCGGTAACTTAGAAATAATTGAAGAAAATCGAATATTTAAAAAGAAATACATGAAACATGAACATTGAACAAAGAAACAGAACAAATTGGCGTATAATGGATGCACACAGGTCTTTCTATTATGCCTGAATATAAATTCGTCGGATTTCAAGTTATTCATAAAAGAAAAATAAATATTACAAAGGAAATTAAAAAAAAAAAACTTGCGAGGGGCGAATTTTTTTTTTTACTTTCTTCTCCACAACTCTAGGAACTCAATAACAAAAGCCCTATGAAAATCCGACCACTATAAACTCGACTATGAACAAGAGATGTCGAATTTTGTTCCATCTACTAATCAATATTTTTCAACCCAAAAACTAATTACTGTAACACCCCTCACTACTCACCTAAGCTTTTTATCAATCACTGCTATCTAATTTCAGCGCCGTGCAAAAGCCTGTAAGCCAACTTGAGCCAACAGAATTCCATTAACCACTTCTTGTCCAGACTAACGAATATAAGTTTTGAGGTTCGACCTTCGCCATTACATACAGCTTTTGAAGAAAGGTCAGAAAGGCATAAATACGGCCAGAGAGTTCGGAACACGACTTTGACCTATTTTAGTTGGTCGTTAGACCGCTCGCTGGGATGATAAACGGAAAAAGCTGTGATGAACGAGTTCTTAGGTGACCTAGATACTAGATAGCCTCTTATTTTTTTATGATGCGAGATCAATACACGTGTTATCCGTATATGTTTGAAAAAGTGACAAATGAAACAAAACAAACTTAACATGATGCACTTAATCCCTGCAGGGATGGAGGGTTTGGCAGAGGTAAATGGCAGGTACTAAATTTAAAAGCAATTTTCACGAGAAATAACGATTGTAACTTGGAGATAGAATCTTTTTTATAAAAATATGAGATACAGAATACTGTGTTCGTAACAACATGAAATTTTAATCAGAACAGTAGGACAAAAACACTTTTAAAAGTTGTTAAGTGTTTAACTATTGGTGCTCGTGACTGTACATTTCGCCTGCTCTGTTTTAGTCCCATGTAATAGAGGGCGAGCCTATCGCCATCAACCGGGCACGTATCCAGACTCCAGACCGCTACTGAGATACTGCTGATGGAAAAACCCAATAACACTACCCGGCCCTGGAATAGAACCCAGAACACAGATCCAACGAGGCAAGAGGTAAAGAATACTTGTTCTTCACCTCCTGCCTCGTGCCTCGTGTAACTGTGTCCTTTGTCACTTGACAAAGGATAGTTGGAGAGAAAATCTTTCTTCTTTCTAACTTACACAATGGACCGTCCTGTGTGTGACGTGTCAAATAGAACAAATATTTAAAGGGACAGATCGGCTTATAAGATTATAGAGCAGACACCCTCACAAGAGATTCACGGAACTTTTCATCCGAATCGTTTGAAATGCACAAATAGGACGATCCTTTCCTCTCGCAGTTCTTTTCATGGTATTCTGGGCTACACCAGGCAACTGTACCTATTCCTAACTGATCTTCTTTAACTTTTTGACGATCAAAAAGTTCAGATTCCCAGCTTTGTTTCAAGTTTTGAACATATAATTTTCGATTTTGATTGACAAAAGTGCCTGTGAATGATCTAATTGATATAAACGCTTGACTTGTTTCACGTCTGTGTTGAATCACAGACGTTTACAAAAATAATAATCTAAGTATTCGATACCGATAATCCAAAAGATTTCTATAATTCGTTATCTTCCGGAAATAACCGAACAGCCAAATAGCAGGTACTATAGGCCCGTTCCCGTGGTACACCCCACTTCCTGCCATAACCGGCACGAGCGGAAACCATCTGATCCGCTCGGCATCAATATTTTGCTGTTCCCCGCTCCAAATCGTAGATTTTTTCGATTGGAAATTGAAGAAGATTAATCCTAGGAAGTTGATATTGATTGTATGTTGTTGTAGCATGCATGGGGTATAAAATCGTTTAAGGTATCTATGTATCTTATCATACATAACTTCACGCCTTTTTCCGAGGCAGAAAAAATAGAACGTCACATGCTACAGTTCTTACATACATACTTCTTTTGCTTCGTCGCATACGCACGCCGACTGCGAGTATTACGCACCTGACCATTCGGAAGAACCTCACCAATAAGGATTAGTTATGTTAAGATGTATCAAAGTGTGAGCAGTAATTTAAAAGTTGAAAGAAAACCAACTGCGTCGTGAGGTATCTTATGGATGATACCACAGACGGGGTGGCAGCAGACCGAAGAGAAGATTCCGGGATGCCTCGGATGGCTACCTCTTGAATTGGTGAGAAGAATCAAAACATGGAAAGGCAGGAATGAGGGGCGGGGCAGGATTACTCATATGTAACAAAAATACTTATGTAGGAAAAAAATTCGATCTAGAATATTTTAAGAATGGAAGATTGAAAACGGTTTTCCGGATAGCTCTGTGTACAAGAATAACTAAGTTTATTTTTAGAATGTTTATATTGGTTCCCAGAGAACAAACACCTGGCCGAGTTTTCAGGAGCTTCCAACACAAATTCATGCGCATTCCTAACGAAATAATCACTCTAAAATATTCAAAACCGCTCAAACAAATAAGAAAAGATAAAACAGAATTTGTTATCAAATTAAAAACATCAATCTGTCTTCAAAAAGAAAAAAAAATAAGAATGGGAAAAGATCGTCTTGAAAGCACTTGAGAAGTTTGTTAATAACGCGAGAATACTTGCGAATGTTTGGGCTGCCTGCTGTAATATCTACCTCATATTTCTTCAGGTTTATGTAACACGGGGTTACGAAAATCTGCGCATTTCTGCGGGTAAGGAAGATTTAATATAACCTTGAATAGGGTGATGGTGGTTTTTAATTTAGTAACCAATTTGAAGTCTTTATTAGGCATGTTTTAAAGGCAAGAGCAATTTAATTCACGGCATAATCCGTCTACAGATAAAAACGGGGTGATGTACTTTCCCGACATAGCCACAATCACCACCAGAAAACCATGTACTTAAATAGAGGTCTTTTGACTAAAAAAATACGTGGATGTAAGCAGTAATCCTTAGTATTACTTACAGGACATGGAGAAGTCCCACGCCATTGTCAACCCTTTGCACACTCTCGTGTCACCGTATAATCGAGTAATATAAATGAAATTGCGTACAAAAACAAATAGCAACTGGCTTTGAAGTTGGTCCGTGAAAAAAGGTTGTGCCTCAAACTCAAAAGTCAAAGCATTTATATCAAAAGACCCGTGACAGCCGCACTTTTGCGTAGTCAAAAATAAACTACCTACAATCCGGTCACAGGCATAATAACTGTGAATGGACTGTATTTGCCCATTCCAAAGCGTAGATCCCAAAGAGAAGAATGAACAAGAAAGTCTACGGAGTGTGTTTTTACGCAGAAACTATCTAGATGCTGCCGAACGCGAAGATTCAGCGCTCTGTGGTACCGATTGTTAGTATCCGGAAATACAACAGTCCTGCTTATTCCAAACACAACACAGCAACACAACAATACATCACATAAAGCGAATCGAAAAACAATACCAGCCTTGAGCGAGATCAAACAATGCCACAGATGTCGTTTGTCTATGGAAAACAGTATGTTAAGCAGTGTGTATTGTACAGTCGTTTTACAGTAACACCTCTGACAGCTGCAGTCAAACTGCAACCTTATTTTTAGGATTTTAAAGATCACTATAATTTTGAGGTAATCTGTGTAGGGACTGTAGCAGAGCGCTATCTCATGATCCAGTATTTTTGGTATGTGACATGTTACCTAGGGACTGGGTAGAACTTCGGAGGAACAATGTAAGTATGAATGATGGTTGTGATAGCAGTTTGATGTGTGAAAGAGATATGTGAGGGGTACGGCCACCCGTTACTGCGCACTGACCGGTCCGAGTGACTGTGTTCGATTCTCTCTGCGGGTTACTTGATTAGGTACCCAAAAACTCTTTTGATTAGTGAAGTGCGGTAATAAGTCGGAGATTTTAGTAGGCCTAAAACGAAGTGTCCTAAAACTTGGTAGCTACCTATAGTCCTTTCATAGTTATTTTATCTCAGCTTTTCCATCGCTATTAAAATCACACTGATCTCTATGCTGGTATCAATAAGATTGTTGTCAGGTTGATATTACTGACAAGTCTGTCAAAATTATAGTGATGTTTATTTTCGCTGTTGGACTGCAACTGTCAAAGGGAAAAAAAGCTATGAGAGGACTGTATATTGTATCAGAGCTGCTGTTTTCTGATCCGATATGTATACTGTGTCACATGTTACCTAGGAACTAGTTCGTACTAGGTTGGTATGTTGAGGGGTGTTTGAGGTAGGGATTAGACGACATAAGCTTCGATATTACGTGAAGGGGGCTCAAAGAGGAAGTACACATATTATTAGAAAAGGGTCGATCAAGTATTGCTTGCTTATAGGTTAATGCAAGTATACTAGTCATTTTACTTGTTTTGAGAATTTTTTTGACAAAGGAAGACTCATGGGGTCCAAGGTCAACGTGGTTGAAACCTCGAAGTTAAAAAGGCTTGTATGTTAAAATACTTATTCAGTAAAAAAACCTGATTAATCTTTGAAATTTGCGACCAGGGAAGCATGGATACAGGGGGAAGAAGCCTTTACTCAGCAGTGGGTAAAGGCTGCCAGTGATGATGGTGCTGGTCTCTCACCGAGCTAGAACAGTAGTTTATTTTAACAACCAAAAAAACAGGATGTACCAATTAATTACATAAGAACAAAAACACGCTTTCGTACCTCGTATAATTAATTAGTTTTCCTGTGAGAACGAAAGGAAACAGGAAGTACCGATAGGAGGCGAAGGGAACTTCCCTTATCACGGAAATAGTATGTGTATTACGACCTCTGCTTATTCCCCCCAGGATTAGGGACGTGACGATTATAAAGCCCTTTAGCTGAGCCGCAGCTCCGTCCTTGCGAAAGTTTTTAAATTTCCGGGATTAAAAGTACGGACCATATGTCCTTGTCCAGGTATTAAGCTAACTTTTCGCAAAAAATCTGGCGGGCACGCCGTATATACAGACATTTTAAATTTATCGAGCGCTCAGCCGAAATTGTGCTATTCATACACACACCTTGGATAACAGCTTAGGTACTTATTCAGCCACATGTTTTCCTTTGGCCCCTAGACATAAACCCTACATCATTAAAACCAGAACATGACCAGTCCCTTTAAATCGCTCATGCATTTTTTCTTTACATTTCTGACACGATACTATCCGATGTTTAAGACAAAAGCTCACCACAGTAGTGCTTTTAAAGCAAAAGGTCATTCCTTTGGTTTATAGGTCACGATCGTCATTTACAGCGTGTATTCGTGTCTACACAATGAAATACTTGCGACGGTTTCCGGACTTAAAAGTAAAAATGTCTCCAACAGTAAAGGGTTCCGTATTTTGTTGCACCGCTTCCGTACATAGTAAATTTGTGCCACTTTCGCGACTCAATTGTTGTTGAATCGATATTCGTTAAATATTGAATAGTTCGTGTGAGGAGTATGAGTGCTTTCAATAATGGAGATGAATTTAAAAGGTTTTTCAGCTCGTAAACAACTACTGAAACTCTGAAACCTCATATCATCATCATCATCATCATGCACAGTTCACTCACTGCTAGGTAAAAGCCTTTGTTTGCTTTTGCCGACAAATACAATGTGGAAGGGACACCGACGCAAAAACGGTTATCACATATTCAGTAAGTACATAATTTGAACGCCCAACATATAGAAATTTTTCATCGGTATTTTTTTTTATCAGCTGTTTCTGTTCTATATATTTTCACCGTGTAAGTTGTAGTTTTATAAGTGTAATTTGCGATGAAAGATTTATATGTGGGCGGGTTTCAGAATGATGTACTGAATACGTGGTAACCGTTTTAGCGTCGGTGTCCCTTCCACCCTGTATAGCTAATCTCTAGCTACCTGTTGAAACCGCCATAGCATTTTTGGTGATGTTCTTCAGAAAGGTCAGGTACGCAGAACTCGCAAGCGGCGTGAGCGTATGACCAGATCGACGAAGCAAAAAGAAAGAGTATGTAGGGATCGTAGCAACTGGCGTTCTGCCTACCCGCATTGGTAAAAGGCGTGACTTAATGTAATTTGATTCAGCTGTAGAAATTGCTACTATCACCACGTTGGTGATCGCAGTCTATTATTCAACGGACAGAACCCCTTTATATTATCATATCGTAATCCCTTGAACGCCATTTACGAAACTGCCCTTTGGGAAAGGTTATCCTATTAGATAGAAACAACTGGAACATTTGCTAAGCTCCTATGTCTGCGTCGCCCACTAGGTCGCCTCTATCATTAATCATAACATTAAGTAGGCGTATCTTACGCCCAACACTTAGAAAATCAACAATAATCTGATTAATATCGCCTTGTTTGCCCGTAATACTAATTCAGCAACGTAAATAAACCTTTGGGGGCTTCGGGGTGACCACACTTATTCACGCAGGATCGGCTTAAATCGCTCGGTAAGTACTTTACGCCCTTTCATCGTAATATCCCGGGGGCGTATCTTACGCCCCCATCACTTCGAAAAACCACAATAATCTTATTTGATAAGTATTTCCCCTTATTTTCCCTATACTACTAACTTAGCTATGTGTATCACACCTTTGGGAGTATTTAAGTGCTTTGTTGGTCGCAAGTGCGACAGCAGAACATGAGGTTCTGGGTTCGATTCCCAGGTAGGGCAAAGTGTAATTGGGTTATTCCATCAGGAATTTATCAGTGTCAGCCACGTAATCTGGATATGTGCCCGGTTGATGGTAATAGGCGAGCCGGGAACTGGGTCTTAAAAATAACTGGCGAAATGTACGCGTAGGTACCTATTAGGTCCGCCTAACCCTTCAGGGTTTACAGGCGTGATGTTGTGGATGTATCTTTACCCGATTTCCCTGTAATTCTATTTAATTTAGCAATGCAAATTATACCTATGGTTGTATTAAAGTGCTTATATTCCAATTCCGCGAACAGTAGGTGACGTCTGATATTTTAAACAAAGGCGGTGGGCGTCTGCCCTACCCACTAGGTGGTCAGGGACTTGGAATGAGCTGATTAAGGGTTTCTATTTATACAGGATGGAGTAATGAGGTCCTTTGTAAAGAACTGGGCCTTTTGGGTTCCGTATTGTTATGTCAGGCGCGTGCCGACAATTAAAGTATCACAGTTGAAGTGGGGAGGGATACAATTTTGGAGGCCTAGCTAATTATTGCGGATAATTACGTTTATGAGCAGGCTTTTGAAAGATTTCTTTTCATAATAGTTTGAATAGACAAATTGACATCCACCAAGGAGCACTGGGATCGCGTGCTGGATAACGTCCCACTCCTTCACTCACAGAGAAGAGAACCGTGTCCAGGCACTGGGCAAGTTATAGCCTGATTATGCTTATGCACTCAGTAAGACTCGAAAATTTGAAATATCGGAGAGGAAATTGTCATGTTGTTGTATTTTCAGCTTTCAGCGCTAAGCTGAACGTTGCAAATACAGAACAGAGAGCGCGATGCACGGGTTACGACGGATAAAACGGCTATCCATCCATATCTCCAGGATTGACTAATAACCAGTAAGCAACGACTACTGACTTGTATCTAGACTATAAATCAACCTGTCTGAACCGCATTGAGTCATTTCTGTTCGAGCATGTGTTGTGTGCGTGTGTTAACACGACTTACTCAGAGTTTTATACTGTTGATTCAGTTTTTTTGATGAATGTTCGTTTGGGTCTTCTTTTCTTTTTAATTTGGACAGTCTACAGCACAGTTTTACTGTGCTGTTTGCTTTGGGTTAACTCAACTAGTTTCAAAGAAGGAATCCAGTCACTAACCTTATCTGAAGCAAGTTCATAAGGCGAAAATCGGTAATCCCGGTACAAAACTTTATATAATAAACATGAATGATAGCCGAAATAAAATAATCTTGTGTGTAGGCTTAGAGAAAAGCAAAGTAAAGATATTGAAATAGTATCTTAAATCTCGAATTTATTTGCCGGATAAGGATGTGTAATTTATGGTTATATCTTCCCAAGACCTGTGAGAAATCTAGTGGTACAGGTAATTTATAAGTCTCTGTGTCTAGTTACGAAAATTGAGCTCAATAAACAGCATGAGGCTCGCCACATTACGTAGGACCTAATAATCCTAATACCGACTAAACTGGCCGCAACGAGCCATTCCACTACACTGCCTGCGAATTTAATCTAAATTTCGTTCATATACGGCCGTTGCGTTAAGGACGAGATTTAATTTAAACTTGAAACAACCATAATTGTGAATAGGCTCTACGTGTGTTCACAATGGCTAGTCCGAACAACTACAGTCCCTTCACAGGCATTGTACCTTTGACAACAACAACCCAACAATAATTTTATTTTAACAAGAATAAACGTTACGGAAATGCTGAAAGGGAATCGTCTCTCTTGGTATGGGCATGTGATGAGGAGGGATGATTCGCATGCGACTAAAAGAGTGATAAACATAAATGTTGATGCATGAAGAGGGAGAGGAAGACCAAGGAAACTATGAATGGATTGTGTAAGGAATGATATGAAAAAAGGAGTAAATGATAGCGTGACGGTTTACAGGGAAGAATGGAAGACGAAAACGTTTTGCGCCGACCCCAAATAACATGAGGCAAGGGCAGGCTGATGATGATGAAAGACCATTGAGCTATTGCGTAATGTTAACACGAACAAAGATCAGTATGACAAAACAGGGGGGTAAAATGTCTCCAAATGGACTGTAGTCTAAACAACTACGGACAATTTCATTCAGCTGGTTCCAAGCCCGTGTGTTGCATATAGAGCAGCCATATTGCTTTTATTGCGTCTATGAAGTAGTGTAGCGATAAAATTGCGGTTATTGGCAAAGAATTGGATTTCCCTTTTCTATGTTTGCTGTGTATGCGGGTAAGTGACGTCACTAGTATGTGTAGAACAGCTTTTGAGCTGATTGTAAGAAACAGCCATTACTTTTGTTTTGGCAATTTTCATACGATAATGTGTTAGTGTAGGCTCGTATTCAACATAAGACGTTTGCAAGATTTTTCATTATCATTATAGAAATGTTATTGTAAAAGTGTTATTGGATTTTTGCGTCAGGAATTTCTCAGTAGCAGCCAGCCAGTCTAGATTTGTGCGCGGTTTATGGCAATATGCTCGCCCCCTATTGCATTGCATGGGACTTAAACACAACCGGCGAAATGTGGGTGTGCCATTAGGTACACCTCTGCCTAACCCTTTGGGGATTACAGGCGTGATGTTAAGCATTATAGAAATCTAGACTGATTCTTCTAAATGTTTAAAATTACTTTCTTCATCACCACGCTTCACTGAGAAATCGGTGATGGTAGACGGTATTAGTCCACATTCTAGAAATAATCACATGATCATTCTCCCGCTTCTCTATTAGTGGGTACCCCCATTCTAGCCACATCGTCTTTCTCACAGTCCATCCATGCATCGGTTCTTTGGTCTTCTCATTTTGTTATTAACATGCAGGTCTTCTCATCTTTCCCTACGATATAATTGTCCTCATATTCATTTTTCTACAAAAAAAAAACATTTTCGTCTCAGACACAGCTGGTCCTAATAGGCGGTCCGATATATTCCCATATTAGATAATGCAAACTATGTTCGTATAAAGGTCAGTGCAGACCAGCCGTTGGGATCAATATCGTAGTCAATTACTTAAGTGTATTCACTAGCGCTATCCACCCTGTTACGAATAGCCAACATAAATTTAAAAAAATAACATTTTCATTATTTTTCCGTCATGAATCGTTTGTGCATCGTTTGTGAACGTTTGTGTCACTAATGATTTTTTTTGTGACTAATTAGTTAATTAGTAATTAATTTTTTAATTTTCAGCTTACGATTAGCCAACATTTTTTTTAATTAATCGGAAAATAGACTTCCGGGTACTTAATCGATCGGAAATCGTTTGTGAATTCCGAATATGCCAACAAAAATGTTTGTGAATAATTATTTATCGAGAAAATAGATACAATTAAAGTTTTTTTTTCATCATATCGCGTTGTCTTTTCTCGTCACTCCTTGTAATTGGCGCTGTTGTCTGCTTTAATACCACCTAGTGTAATACATAATAGCTAACCTTAGAGGAAAATGACAGCACAACAGCTGTATATTATTTTTATTTATAACATAAAAAAAGAGTGAGATCGAAAGAGAAATGTCATTTCGCATAGAAAATGGTAATTGGATTATTATAAACTAATTGTTGAGTCTCCAAGCTGGACTGATGGCATCAAAAAAAAATGGAATGACACTCATTCTCAATATTCTAGTGAGATAAACGCACAGAGAACTTATAATTTATTTTCGGAAATTTTTGCTGGATTTTTATATCATAAAGCTAAAGCATTTAATCTTTTTAATCCTCCAGAATGCTGGGATATGAGTTAACAATATTTTAATTTTTTTTTTTATTAAAGATGAAAAAGAATTTATCTAAACTATTTTAGAAAGAACGTGGATATGGATTGACAACAGTAACTAGTTGCGAAGGCTTAGCAGTTCCATCATATTTTTATATTCAATTTGTCTGGTGTTTTGCATCTTTGACTGGAATATTATTATTTCTTTATGCAACTCATCTCAGGGAATCTATTTATGGAGGTTTTATAGCCAGTTTAAGTTATTTTGTTAATTTCACCGAACGTACAAGAGTACAGTGGACATCTCCTTTACGTGAGAGTTTTGCTTATCCAATATTGTTGTGGCAAATGTTCTCTGTGACTACAGTTTTTGACAAGAATAAAACTTCACTTTTTAATTACAGCCATTAATACAAAAGCTCCTGTTTGTAGACCATTGTAAGTCATTCCAGGTTCAATACAATCTGAATAACCTAGGGTATTATAATTTCTATACCAAAAATATACTGCTAAAAATCCTGCTAGAATTGCTGTTGAAAGCAGAAACGTTTTAATGATCACTTCATAATTTTCGTATGGCAGAAAATTAAATTCTGCTGAGCAAGTGTAAAGCAAAGTATGAAAGTCTTTGTATTTGGTGAGTTTGGCTTTTATAATATCAAAAACATGGCTGTAGTCCACGTAAGCAATATCAAGTGTAAACTTTTGGAAGTAAGTGAAAATAGTTGTACTGAGTATATTTATCAAAATAAGCCATTTTGGACTTAAAGTATTCTCTAATTGTGTATTCAAATTATCACTACAAAAATTCCAACAGCCGAAGCTGCATAAATTGAAAAAGCACAATGATTTCCTAATAAGCTATTGATGATTATTGATAATCCATGAGTTGCCGTTATTTTCAATAATAATTCACATGGAATTATCTTTATCCAATGTAGAATAAGTTAACAAAGGAGTAGAGTTGTTAAAACAAATTGAAAAAACTGCCAGCATGCTAGACTTAATGTAGTAGAAGTAAAAATTTTCTGAAATAAAAATAATTATCTTAACCTTTCAGCATAAAAATTATAAATATTCCTTAATACATTGATAAATTATCAAAAATTCTCACCCAAAAAGGAAAATTATCAAAAATATCTTTTCATTGAAATTGCTTCTTCTCTTTAGTTTTATTCTTGTCAAAAACTGTAGTCACAGAGAACATTTGCCACAACAATATTGGATAAGCAAAACTCTCACGTAAAGGAGATGTGCACTGTACTCTTGTACGTTCGGTGAAATTAACAAAATAACTTAAACTGGCTATAAAACCTCCATAAATAGATTCCCTGAGATGAGTTGCATAAAGAAATAATAATATTCCAGTCAAAGATGCAAAACACCAGACAAATTGAATATAAAAATATGATGAAACTGCTAAGCCTTCGCAACTAGTTACTGTTGTCAATCCATATCCACGTTCTTTCTAAAATAATTTAGATAAATTCTTTTTCATCTTTAATAAAAAAAATAATTAAAATATTGTTAACTCACATCCCAGCATTCTGGAGGATTAAAAAGATTAAATGCTTTAGCTTTATGATATAAAAATCCAGCAAAAATTTCCGAAAATAAATTATAAGTTCTCTGTGCGTTTATCTCACTAGAATATTGAGAATGAGTGTCATTCCATTTTTTTTTGATGCCATCAGTCCAGCTTGGAGACTCAACAATTAGTTTATAATAATCCAATTACCATTTTCTATGCGAAATGACATTTCTCTTTCGATCTCACTCTTTTTTTATGTTATAAATAAAAATAATATACAGCTGTTGTGCTGTCATTTTCCTCTAAGGTTAGCTATTATGTATTACACTAGGTGGTATTAAAGCAGACAACAGCGCCAATTACAAGGAGTGACGAGAAAAGACAACGCGATATGATGAAAAAAAAACTTTAATTGTATCTATTTTCTCGATAAATAATTATTCACAAACATTTTTGTTGGCATATTCGGAATTCACAAACGATTTCCGATCGATTAAGTACCCGGAAGTCTATTTTCCGATTAATTAAAAAAAATGTTGGCTAATCGTAAGCTGAAAATTAAAAAATTAATTACTAATTAACTAATTAGTCACAAAAAAAATCATTAGTGACACAAACGTTCACAAACGATGCACAAACGATTCATGACGGAAAAATAATGAAAATGTTATTTTTTAAAATTTATGTTGGCTATTCGTAACAGGGTGCGCTATCCAATAACAATATTGTAGATGGACACGAGATACTCGTTATCAGTCAGACATGATCGGGTCGGCACATTCGGTGTGGCAGTATTTGTTGTATCCGCCCGAAGTAATAATAATATCACGCCTGTAATCCCCGAAGGGTTAGGCAGAGGTGTACCTAATAGTACACCCACATTTCGAAAGTTATGTTTAAGTCCAATGTAAAAGGGGGCGAGCCTATTGCCATCAACCGGGTACAAATCCAGACTCCGGCTGTAACTGAGAAATTCCTAATGGAAAAGCTTTGCCCGACCTGGGAATCGAACCCAGGACCACATGCTCAGCAGTCGCGCTTGCGACCGCTAGACCAACTAGGCAGTCGAAGACTGAACAAGTAACTGCTACAAATTTTATATTTGACTTTCAATCGGCTCGTACCGATCTGAAACTCCGTTCAGCTTCTACCACTGCTGTATCGTGTTGGCTCAGCTCAGCACAGCTCGAGCTTAGCCGAGCGGCTTTTTCGCGAACTTGATATCTGCAATAATTTATGCCCGCGGCTTCGCCTACGTGGAGTTGGGTAATTGTCTCACGGAATCGCACTACCGGGATACCTATCCTATGTGTTAATCCAGGTTTTAAGCTCCCTGTATGCCAGATTTCATTCAAATCCGTTCAGTAGTATTTGCGTGAAAAAGTAACAAACATCCATCCATCCTTATAAACTTTCGCATATAAAGGGTGTAAAAAGACCCTTAACGAAGCCGAAGGGTACTTGTTCTCCCCGTTATTGCGATCATTTTTTTGTTCTAGACCATACCTGGGAACCTTTTAGTTACGGAGATATTGGGGGTCAAACTTCCAACTTTTTCACAAGTTTTTTTTTAAATACATGTTTCTAATGTATTTTTTTTACTTTAAACACTTTCACGACCCCCGTATTATTCAATCCATCCATCAGCACAATGTTTTGAGTCCGTTATATTGAGTTTTACGGTAAAACGTAATTTTTCACCCCAAAAAAAAATAATCCCAGCAATAATTTTTGCGTAAAGTTACTTAGTTTGATGTACAGAATGCTTGGTTGACGGCTTCGTGAAGGGTCTGTTTACACCCCGTAAAATAGAACTATACTAGTAAGATAAGATTTATAAAAATCAATATTGCCGCCTGACTGCTGAATCATGCCGACCCCAACACGTGTAGCACGAACATGTACTAACAAAATTATGCTTTTAGAGTACCTAGCTGATTACCTAATAGCTACTAAGTGGTTTATTGCTGCGATAACTCAGCCACTTTACTACACATGATACGGGCTATTTGGGAAATTTTGTGATGAGATTTTCTTTGAGCTATAATGAAGAGTTTTTTGTCTAGGCTCCGTTAGAAAAATTCTGACTGCTAACGAGAACTCATTCTCTCATAATAATTTTGTTAAAATTTGGCTGGATCTGATTCTGACTGGATGCGGAAGACAGGGTGTTGTGGCGAAGCTTAGGAGAGGCCTACGTCCAGTGGACTGCGACAGGCTGAGTTAATTCATTGATGTCAAAATGCATTTAAATCTTACCATAAACTTCCTTCTTGAATAATTAAAAAAAAGAACAATAAAACAAAAAGAAAAAACTCAAAAATAAAACGTTTTAATATTTACACTTATCTCCTTCGCCGCCCCCTGCTTCTTCCAAAAAAGATAGATAAGGGAGTGGACAAGATGAGCATTATCAGAGTTACACTAACCAGCATTACCATAAGGAAGTCCCACCTGTTGCGGGTATATGCAGGGCAGGTCGACGGGCAGACTACCGGGCACTTCTGCAGCGATTGATCAGATCCAACAGACAAGTTCCCTGCAAGGGCTGGACGCTGTCGCAAATTCCCCGAATGGTCTGCTAAACTTGGCACTTCCGCCGCAAGAGCTGGTACCTCTGGCTCTTTTTCCGCAGGTTTTGGTAACTCAACCGCTTTCGATTGAGAAGCAGAAGACACGATAACCGGTAAGTATAAACACCCTGAAAAAATTGCCGGCAGGCACTTTAACTCTGAAGCTTTCGCCGTAGGGTCTGGTGACTCAGATTCAGAAGGAGCATTTGCTTCAAGAACTGTACCTTTTGGCAAACTCCCAGAATATTTAACCAACTTTGTCAAGTCTTGCTCAGACGTCGACAAAATTTTGTACTGGTTTGACCGTTCCAAAGACGACGTTGGCGAGGAGGAGTGTATACCGTCGTGGATTTTCTTCTCTTCGCCTCGGCAGATCAACTTGGCTTTAGAAAAAACTTTCGTATTTCTCCCTTCGGAAGTACCTGAGGAAAACAGGTGGCATGAGGAAAGGATAAGGTAAAGGATAGGATTCATTGGACTGATTGGATGGGCTTATGATTGGGAACCTAGAATGTTCTATTGATGACAGACAGTGAATACCGTAGTATGGCACTTTGCTAGTCTTAGTAGTAGGTTTGGTAAATAAATCACAAGCTTTTTGTGTTATGAGAACATACAATTTCTTTGCAAAAATAATATAAGATTCTCCTTCAAGCTTTGTAATCTAATCATTCAATATCTTTCACTCCAAGTCAAACATGACACAAAAATGAACGTCGAGTGAAGCGTCTAATATCGGTTCAACGGTATTATATGTCAGTGGATGCGTCAAGCACGAAATACTTAAACATAGTACTATCGATTCAAGTACCACGTTACTTGGTATTAGATCTAAACCTACTTAACTGAACGAACATAATCTCGGAAACCTTACAGGTGCTTCGATAAAATCTACCCAACCTATTCATAAAATTTGACGCGGAACCAGCGATAAATATTATGTTTTCAGCAATAAAACGAAACTTGGTTCATGGTTGTTTTTGTTTTCATTCAATGAATTGAAACGGCTGGTGTTGGATGATAACTGTCAATAATCCCAAAGAGGTTTGTTTAAGTTGTATTGATTTGATTTTGTTTACTTGAAACCCCATTATGAAGCGTAGAGCCATATTCGCTACTCCATAAAACATGATGAATACTTTCATAGACCACTGAAAACATCTATACAAAGAAATAAAATTGAAGTGTCTGTTTATAATTTCAAAATAACAGCTTTTTAGTGCATGCATTTGAAAGTGTATAGGTACGGTACTTAAAACAAAAACACATTTTTTCAGTTTAATATCACGCAAACGAAGGTCGCGGGAAACAGATAGTATACAATAAAATAGTATTTACGGCCGGATTATATTATGGGTCACACTTGTGTTGCAACAAATCGAAAAGAAAGAAAGATAGAAGGTATTTTAAAGGTCGTTTGCCAAGGATATCATCCGGAATGACGATGTACCTACATTACATAAACACGGAAGAGAGAAAGGAATCGTTCGCATTTTGATCATGTTTTCAGACTTGGCTCATATGCTGCGGAATTTTGAGTTTAGGAAGGTGGAAGTAACAATGAATGTAAATTATGTGATCACTATTTATTTGGTGGAAAACAAGACGTACAACCGTTTTATGAGATACTTCAGTAGTCGTAAACACGGTTCCCAGTCGTTTTGGGCAGAATCCTAAATAAGAGCAGCTATTCGGGTTTGCTACTTATTCACGAAGTGTTGCCAGATGCATTGCGTAACCCATTTCACAGCAAACATACAATGGCTTCCTCTGTGTACAATTTAAATACCTGTGGCGTATTTACCAACCCCAAATTCACGAACAAAAATATTCATCGATAATCCACTCACTCACTCACGAAGCGACGCGAATTTTTCAGGGCCCTTTTACTGAGAATCCCATGTTTTGACACGCGCCGCCCATTCGTTTGAATAACAGTGGAACTCCACCCCGTTGTTGACTGAAATAATTTATGTAATCGACCCCTTACTCAGAACTTTATAAATATTAATTTTGTTTGCAGTATGTTTAAGGTAAAATAAGCTTTAACTAGGTTATAAACGTATCTGGCTCATCTGCCGACCTGGGAATGTAACCCAGGCTCTGTAGGCTTTCCAGGTAGGGCAAAGTGTTATTGGGTTTTGTCAATGGATGTTTGTTATGACAAGCAGCCCAGCACTCTAACATTCGCACTTGAGATCTGAGTCTTCACCGGGGCACTTGATGACGTTATAATTACGTCAGTGAATGCAGTTCGGGTGGGCGAATTTCACGACAAACATATTTGTACTTTTTGCACCACAACCACAAAATTATGCTTGTTACGAGTTATTCACATTAAACACAACTCTGGCCACCTTTTCGGAAAATATAGGCGTTATGTTGTGCTTTGACCAGATAAACTTTGAGTTCGTTTATCAAGAATCTTGGGGATGTGTGCCCCAAGGAAGATATACCAAGCGTTGTATTTAAAAGTTACACAATGAGGACGTTACCTTTCGGCCGGCACAATTCCCACAAAACCAACTTCTAAAAAACCAAGAGGTATTAGGCAGGAATTTTCCAAAAAGCAAAGCTCCGAGTTATTTTGCATAATTTAACAGATGCTGTATGCACTGCTATTGCCCAACTTAAAGATAAAGCAAATCTAGCGATATCACGACATTTCCAAAACAAATTACATCCGAAATACAGAAAGGAATAGACCGACATATGCTCAGCACTAAAGTTTTAAGAAAGACGAATTTGCTATCACAACAATGCTATACGAGATACTAAAAAATCTTTTCCGCTCGTCCCGTTCACCTGCCCTGAGGCACTTTGCCTGGGAGCCCGGGCCGCTCAAATGCGGTCCCGAATTGTCCTTGACCGACTTGCTAGACAAAATAAACGGTTAAGATTGGGATTTTCGCCGCAAAAATTTACTTATATGGTTTTTAAGTTTAAATGCAAATAAACTGTAAACATTTATCCTTTTAGTGTGTTTAGTTGTCGCGTTTGAGGAAAACGAGGCCCGGAATCCCCGGGCCTCGTAATACAAGTAATATTAGGCATTATTATTTGAAATATTAATTTATTACAGATTTATATCAGGCTAACAGACCTATTCATACACAGAATGATTGGTATGGCTATAGAGATAGAGGTACAAGGTGAAATATCCTCGTAATAAAATGAAAATGGATGCTTTCCATTCCAATGACCAAGTGGGTGTTTGTTGTGTCTCGTGGGCTACTGCCGACTGTTGTTGTCGGGTTTCTATATTTATTTTAATCGCGCGGATAGCTCTGCTTGCGCTATACAGGATTTTGCGTAAGGATAAAAGTCCAATTCACGTATTTCGTAGTAATTGCCGCCACAGGGTTTTTTACTAGAGCTGATTTGCCACTTTTGACTTCAATAGCATAGGATCGAGGATCAAAATTTATGAGATAAAACACTTTTTGAGGTTATTGAATTTGTTGTGCCCTCTAACTGAACTCTACTCAACTCAGGACGCAAATAATTTTGATAGATAATGAACGGAAGAATCTCTGAAAACAGATTAATCGAAAAAAAACCCATAACTTTAGAAAAAAAAAGCGCCCCAAAGGCATCATTTCAGCTGCTTAGCCTTTTCCCAACTATGTTGGGGTTGGCTTCCAGGCTAACCGGCAGAAGCTGAATACCATGGAGCTACTGCCTATCTGTTACCTCAAATAAATGTAGCAATTGACGTACAACTACAACAGGAACGACCGTCATGTTGAACGGTTTCTAACAGGTGTATTCTTACCTATGTTATCAGACAGCGAAAGCGACGCGCGTCACCTGGCGCTCTTGGAGGAGGCGGTGGAGGTGGAACGACAAGATGGGACTTGCTTCGGGGTATGCTGGAACCGAGGGTGAGACGTTGGGACGTAGACGCCAAGGCCTCGGGAATCCCGTGAGACGGTTGAGCCGGCATGGCAGAAGCAGAGCGTTCATGCCAGTTACCAAGCCGGTGAGGTTTCGATACTTCTGGTATGAGAAACAGTTTGTGGTTATTCCTTTCCGTTTGTACGTCAATTGCAATGTTTAAAGTGCCTACCTAATCTGCCCCGATGCCGTGGAAGCGTTGTTTATAATGTCCTGCCAGCAATGCCAAAAAGAAGATCTGCATCGAGTAGTTTCAAGAAATTTTTATAACATGAACTTTAAAAAAAAATTGAATTTGAATTTTTTCGCCACTTTGTTTCTAAACTTCTATTTTTTTCGGAGGATTCATTCGTTCATAAGCTATCAGAAAAGTATAATAGTGGCGTCCAGAGTTGAGATGATTTCTAACAATTGATTATCGCGATCGAAAAGTGTAAAATTAAAAAAAAACCCCAGTTTCAACTCCATGTTGCATTGGATCAAATTGAAGGAAATTAGCTCAAATATAACCTCTCCAAGGAACGCATGGAATTACCAATCAGTCTTTGTCTAAGGCTCGTCGCTCACTGGTAAGTCGAGGCGGCGTCGCGGCGCAGTCGAGGCGCGGTCTTCATGTTGAGTCGAGGCGCAGGCGGCTGTGCTTCCATCCTTCTTCTATACGTACTACGCACGCTACGCTACGAACGCAACGAAATAATAAAATGGCGTCGGATTCACGGCGAAGGCATGCGCCTGCACTTCGACTCTGCCGCGACTCCAGAATGAGAGCGCACTGCTGTTTATTCCTTAAGAAAAGCCAGAAGAAGCGAGAGTCCCACGCCTCGACACCACCGCGACCACGCTGGTCCGGTGATTCCGACATCGACTTATATGTCTTAGTTCCTGGGTTTGACCCAGGCAGACAATTTACTTCCTGATATCTGCTTCATCAACATGGCTCTAAAAACTGTGAAGGAAAACATCGTGAAACAAACAACAATTATTTGCGTACAAGTCGTGTAGTTGACTGCGTAAAGTAGGCCGCTGCAAACGCAATTCAAATTTTCTTACGTTTTTTGATTTAACCCCATTCAATAACTATTTCATGAAAAAATCATTCAATAAGATTAAATTGCTGAACTTGGAGGGTTGTATTGATAATTTAAATCTATACTAATATTATAAAGCTGCAGTGTTTGTTTGTTTGTTTGTTTGTTTGTTTGTTTGTTTGTTTGAACGCGCTAATCTCTGGAACTACTGGTCCGATTTGAATGATTCTTTCAGTGTTGGGTAGTCCATTTATCGAGGAAGGCTATAGGCTATATATCATCACGCTACGACCAATAGGAGCGTAGCAGCAATGAAAAATGTTGCAAAAACGGGGAAAATTGTATTTTTAATAACTTGACGCGGACGAAGGTCGCGGGGAACAGCTAGTGATTAATAATTCTGTAACTACATACGTGTTACTTGCGCGACTCATTTTTCATCAACATACAACCTGACATTGACCTACAAATTGCAAGAAACCTAAGAAAATTTGAATTTCGCGGGCTACCCTGGCGCTTCCACCTTCATTCAAATATCTGTGACAGCCATTATAGCCTTCAAGACGACCTATCGTAACAACTACTAAAGTAGGACAACGTTCAGGGTATTACGATAATTTCATTTTAATTAATTTAGGTTCGGGTGAGGAGCTCAGAAAAGAATCACGATTAATCACGATGGCTGGGCAGGGTTGGGACAGTGTGACAATCACGTGTATCTTTTCGTGCGACAAAAAAAAAAGAATTTGAGAAATGCGAGACGTATAAAACATTTTTTACGAATTTTGGTTTGATTTGAATTGTGTGAATTTGTGTGACGTAAAACCCCTAATAAGCAAATTTGAATAGAAACAAAAATATCTACATACAAAGTGGAGCAGGACGATTGACATTTCTTTAACCCACGTAAAGAGTGTCATGTTCTTTACCCGTATACAAAAAATCAATCAAATCCAATGAATACTTTAGCCACAGGAAATTATTTTTCATTTTCTTATTTTACAACATGATGTAGATCTGAGTCCGTAATAATAGGTAAACATTGTAAGGTCAAGAACCTGTGCAAAAACGTACGATTCTATTCTCTACGTCTCAATATGCTTGAAAGACAGAGAAAGGTGTCATACCATTACACTCTTACGCGCCCCGCCCACTCCCACAAAATACTACAATTAGAAAGAAAAAGAAATATTACTTACGCAAAAAATGCATTAGTGGTGCATAGAAAATTGCGAGTGTGTGTTTGAGCGGAAATTTTTCGGCAAAAAGACCGTTATTGACTCGCACGTCAGTCAGTGCATAGCGGCGCCCTTTGGTGAGCGCACACGCATACATTTGTTATCGCAAGACGAGCCGCGCGCCATTGTTGTGATTCTAAGAAAGATTTTAGTTCTAATTGTGATTAAAGACGATTTATGATAGTTGGATTAGTGCATAGGTTATTGTGAGATATTGTTAAGTGTTAGTGTAATATTAGTTAATTAGGCATTAATTATTAGTTAGTTTTGTGATTTAGGTTAGGTTTGTGAGTTTTTTAGTTTAATTATGCCTCAAATAAGGTACAAAGCTACCGTACACTGACATTGTACTTATGTACGGAGAATGTCACCAAAATGCGGCTTTGGCATTGCGTACATATCGGGAGAGTATGCTCGAGAAGTGAACACTGTGGATGATTTAAAAATAAGAATAATTAATGCCTTCGACAAACTTAAAAGAACAGATCCCCATCTGTTCTTTAACTTGTTAAGACGAGTCCGTGAAAATTTAATAAGACGATGTCGCTTGTGCATAATGAACAATGGTGGACACTTTGATTTAAAAATTTGACTATTGATGATTTACGTCCCGCACCGCCGCCGCCCGCTGCACCCCGCCACTACGCCGCGCAAAGGTCAGTGACTTTTCGAAGATAAAGCGTGTTAAGTTTTTATGCAGTCGATTCTGCTATTTGTTTTGTTTGAAAATTGCAATTTTTAAATTTTCCATTAACTACTAATTTTCGTGTTTTAAAATGTTTCTATGGACTAGTACTGTGCTCGTTTTAATTTATTGTCGTAAGTCCAGATCCACATTGTATAAAACGATGTTAAATCTGATCTTTTCATAATAGACGTACTGTTCTACTGGGAGTAGGATGAGGGGTTACCTAAAATCTCACGACGTACCAAGAGGTAGAGGTTTTCAGGAATCTGGGGGTTTACATAACATTAAAGGTGGCAGCATACAGTACCCGGCAGTGACGTTAGTGGTCGACAATAACCGCAACATACAGTGCCGCTGTGTTTTAATTCCAAAAACTACAGGTTGGCTGGTAAAAGCTGGAAAAGATAAGCCGATGCTCGTGGTATAATGATGAAGAAGGATTATGTCCAGCAGCAGTTTGTTAAAAGTACCATAAAGAACTAATAAAATAATAAGGGCCCAAACATGTAATCGAGGAAAAGAAACATGCTACTCCACATATTTGTGTTCGCATAACTATTTAAATGAAGGAAATAACTGCTGAAAAGACTATGGAACCACCCACCATCATCCATAAGAGTAATCACATTTACTTTCTTACCACGTAAAACAAGAGCTTCTATAGAAATTTTATAAATACAGCATCCTTTGTGATAAGTATCTCATTAGTTCCAAGATGTCGACCAACAGGGTCACCCGCATTTATTTCCTACAAGACCTCTTAAGGGTACCGTCTAAGAATAGAACTCCCACGCAAAGGGGGAATAAGATATGACGTGGTAGAAACAAATTGAAATGATCAAAGAAAATAATGAAGAACTGGTTTCTCCGCAAATGTCTAATTCTGTAGAGCATATTTGCTGATCTTAGAGAATAAAACATTCAGTCGAATTGAGGACTTCAAGCTTTTTGGAGTCGGGAGCGATATAAATAGTTTCACGTTGCCGATCTTTGTTTCCATATATCTCCGTAACGATGCCTTGTTGTCGTCTTTAGGACAAAATATCCAGGATTTTGTTTGTTTGTTTGTGTCTTTCAACCTTAACCACGTATACAAGTTCCGTCATGCATCGATAATTAAAAGATCTACGATAGCTCCTATAAAAAAAAGTCATCTCTTTTTAGCTCCTATTAAAGCCTGGACGCTTTTCATACTATTTTAGTCATGCTTTCACAACACCCGACAAAGGTCCCTAATACGATGCGTATGCGAGATTCTCCTAAAATCTATTATCTAGTTAGAAGAACCCGAAAGAAATAAATCCAATTACCGTATCCAAGTTCACGCTATTCCAACTCCACATTTATCAAGCTTTTGTCTACAAGAACCCTAAATATTTACGTCAGAAAAATATGAAGTACAACAAAAATTACAGAGGAACGCGGTCTTTTATACCACTTCGCGAATGAAGTAACCCTCGCGGATGTCATAAATATTCATTATCCTTTAAACCAAGTTAACCCTTATTCGTATGACAGCGCACTTACTATTTATGAGCCAGTTTTGACCTTCCAACTGCGTCCTTGCCAACATACGTTATTTTTGTCGCGATTTTTTTATGCAAAGCAATGTTGGTTACAAAGATTTAAATTTTCAGATACGGTGTAGCGTCAAAGAACGATCACGTTTCTGTTCCTACATTTTGACATTTGAACAGCGTTGTCTCGCTCTCTCATACAGACAATCGTTTCTATCGTACGAGTACAATAAAGGACAACTTTTTCGTGAAACCTAAGGATGATGTGGGCACTTCTGACGATTTCATTATTTGGTTGGTTAAGACTTTGTGTAATTTTCAGTTGGATTAAAAAGTTTAATATTTACAAATGTTACGTACAATTTCTTTGTGGCCATGTTTTTTGTTAGACAATGGAAAAGGGCACAAAAGAAAATGTTAGAGCCGTCATGTCAGCGAAGGACAAACATTCATTTCCGAATAGATTTTTTTTTAAATCGTTTGTTTCCGCCAAATTGACAGTTTACGAATGGCTAGAAATATATAATTGACTCCAGAACTTTCCTTCTACTGTTTCTTTACTTAAGTAATTTTAACTGCGTAACGCTTTTGCTGAACGATTTCTCAACAGTACAAAAATGCTTGTAACTATTGTTGTTGTTGTAAATGCTTCGAGTTTTTAATTTATTATCAAATGCGAAAACGTTTGTCAGGGGCCTGAAAACACGTTGTATTTCTTCCTTACCTTAGGAACTCTTGTAGAATAAACAAATGGACTATCCAAAGGGCCCTACCAAGGGGCCTGGTATATTATAATAATAACCCTCCTGACCGTTTTCGATCACGGCGGCCAATCTCAGCGGAGATTAGCCATCGGCGCCGAGATATAAGTCCACAAGTGTGTGCGCAGACACAGATGCAGTCTCTGTTCCTTTACTCTCATAGTCCCTTTACTTCCAAATTCCAGGGCGCTATTGAGAAATTCCTGATGGATAAACCCACCAAACAAACAATTTTTGCCCGACCCGGGAATCGAACCCAGGACACCACGCTCAGCATTCGCGCTTGCGACCGCGAGACCAACGGAGCAGTTATAATATTAATCTAATATAAAAGGTGGCCCCTCTATGTGGGGCCCTGGGTCCTGACACAGCTAGAAGACATCATGGCACACATAGAGAGGTTAGTGGGGTGAGCTGGACCAAACCAACGACCAGTGGTCCACGCTAGCCCTAGGTCGGAAGAAATGGTAGTACTGTTGGATCACTAACCGTCACTGGAGGCCTTCATGAGGTTGACAGAGCTCTGAGGAGAGACGAGCGGAGACAGCGGCTGGCGGTCGATCGCGTACCGGATATTGCGGTTGTGATGAGGCTTGTCCACACTCCACGGCTTCAATTTTAGAATGCCGTCGCTTCTCACTTCTTCCATGAATAATTCAATCAGCTCCTTGCCTGATAAAATTAGGAAATATTTATCATTTTTACTCTCCACAAGTTTTCAATTTGATGTGTACATCGGATACCTGTCTTTTTGGTGGTGGAAACATGACAGAAAAAAGACAGTATCCAGTAAGGTCACTAGGCCACCGTGACTTTAACAGATAGTGTCCTTCTTCCTACCTTAAGTGGTTTCGGTCACGGTCACTTCATAGGACATGTCAATGTCAAGTAATTAAGTATAAGCATTAAATATGTCTACTACAGACCACCTCCAACTTGAGCATACAGAATGTCAGTAAGTAGAAAGCAGCAGTCATTAGAAACGTACAAAACATAGTAGGCCTCGGGTCAGTGAAAGATATAAGTACATAATTATACAGGGTAGCCATTTGGCCACCTAGCTGCAGCCTTCAAGGAGGTGAGTAACCCATCATATAAAACAACTGTATCCGTGAGGAATGCAGGTGACTAAATCGAAACCCTGTAAATTGATTGATAGTTGATCGCTGGCTGTTGCAAGTAGTCTTGTTTATCGTAGCGACAAAAACTATCCAAGATGGGACCAATGAGAAAGTCCCATCATCCCTATCTGTCCCATCTTGCAGAAGAATGGGATATCCCAAAAAGAAGAAAGGACTCACCCTTGGAAACGGTGGCGGCGTACTGTTTCATGGCGATCTTCTCAGCCGTGCTCTCCAGTCCGTAGAAGCTCTTAACGTCGAGGAACGCGCTCATTTCGAAACACGTCCACTGTGGATTCTCTGGATGGACCTGGGTGACAAAAAAATATACCATAATTAGAAGAGACAAGAGAAGACCGCTCATGGCTAAACAACAAAGTTAAGCTAGAGATCCGATTCCGAGATCGGTCCGTGGGTGTTCCCATCCCTTGCATACCGAGGCCTCTCCGTGCTTCAGAAAGCACGTTAAACTGTTGATTCCAGATGTTGTTCCTACATCTTTGACAGATTACGGGTAGTAGAAGCAACCAGTCTTACAAAGGGATTTCCCAATTTGTAAGACTAATTACCATTGGGTTGTAGAAACCTTGACCTAAATATGTTCGGCTGCAAGTGTAACCAGATACAGCTAAATACCCAATGTTTAACATGGATGATCTCCGCTAGCCTGTAACTGGATTACACAATACCCTTTAGTAAGACTGATTACTCTAAAAGCATCACTCTACGCGAAATTGGTCCCCTGCGGACGAGGCACTTAACGATTCGCATCGCTAACACACCGTCTGAGATATTCGCAATATGCAACATGTGTGTGGAAACGCTAATGCTTTCGAAATGGTCACGGTATGGTTGCTATAAAAGGTATCTTGGCTGTACGCTTGTCGGCTTTTTGTTAATCAGGTAATTTTGCAAGCTTTTGATAACTATATCAAACCATATAAAAACAAAAAAAGCCAAAACTCGGTTTATTTGTTAGTCTTTGGTAAGATTTTCGACGCAGACGAACCAGTAAATTTTGTTAGAGGTATCTTTTTATCATAAGAACGCATTTCATAGGGCATAATCAATACTGCCGTCCGCAAGCTATAATGCCGTTATCTCGCATCTGGTCAATATTCGTTTTTTGATACCACAATAATCAACGAAAGCGAAAGCTCAATACTATATCTATTTTTTGATACCAATAAGTCTCGCATACGAGTTATAGTTAAGAAACAGCATCAATTTTTTATTTTTTCGCCCTCTTTTTATCCTTTACTCGAAATATGATTTTGTTGGATAACGGCATTATAGCTTGCGGACGGCAGAATATGAGTCCATACATACCTACATACATTATCTCACGCCTTTTTCCCACGTGGGTAGGCAGAAATTGCAATACATACTCCTTCCGCCTCGTCCACGTTTAAACATGTACAACAAATATCCACCACTCATACCTGAAGTATAAGGGGTCCAGTTGAAAAACAACGTCGGGCACTAGCTGCTCGGCAGTTTGCTGAACTGGGCCTATTTGGCGCAGCCGTGAGGCACACAATATTGTCTCTTTTTTCTGTTTAATTTACGTTTTATATTGTGTAGATTTAAGTTTTTTATTTTATTTTTATTTGTTTGTTGTGTGCACTTGTGGCATGTGCCAAATAAATATTTTTTCTTTCTTTCTTTCAAGTACGAAACTATCCTTACACTAAACTACACCGTTTCCACAGCTTCTAAGATCTAAGTGCTTGGCAAGTACCTAATGATTATTCATATAATGACACGACTAAAGAGGTTCAATGTGGGGTGAACTCTCATACGAACACATTTGTGGGCCATATCTGCAACTCTCGCAACTAAAAACACTTCCATTTCAAAAGTTCCTAGTTTTATCTTTACTGGACTTAACGAATAACTGTCTCCTTAAGAACTTGAAAGCACTTTCAAAGTATATTTCTTTTTATAGTATTACTTGGTTTATCAGAATTAAGTGTCACTTAACACTGTAGCGCATTGTGATGCGCTACAGTGTTAAGTGACACTTAATTCTGATACTTTTTCTGACACACAGTGTCAGAAAAAGTTTAGCTTTTTAGAGCGTCATCTTTGTCATACATGTGTATGAAAACCATAACATTACGTCACGCCTGTAATCCCCGAAGGGTTAGGCAGGGGTGTACCTAATAGTACACCCACGTTTCCCAGTTATGTTTAAGTCCCATGTAATAGGGGGCCGAGTCAATCGCCATATCAACCGGGCACAAATCCAGAATCCGTGGCTGCTACTGATAAATTGCTGATGGAAAAACCCAATAATAGTTTGCACAACCCGGGAATCGAGCCCAGGACCTTATGCTCAGCAGTCGCGCTTGCGACCTCGACCAACGAGGTAGTTAAACAGACATAAATAACTTATCTATACGAATATACATATAAAGCTGAAGAGTTTGTTTGTTTGGTTGAACGCGCTAATCTCAGGAACTACTGATTCGAATTGGAGAAGGAGGAAGGCTATAGGCTATATAACATCACCTATGACCAATAGGATCCGAGCATAAATAAAAAAAGTCGGAAGCGGCGGGTGAAACCGCAAGGCACAGCTAGTATTATTATAAAGGAGAAACTATGTTTGTCCGTTACTTTTTCACGTCTCAACAACTGAACTGATTTAGATGAAACACGGATAATCCATGACCTGGGTTTAGGAGTTCGGATTTTTATCCCGGTCGTTCGTGCCTGTAGGATAATGTAGGACATACAAGCTATATAAGACTTGATGTAAAATATTTACCTCCTGGTGCAGTACAATGTTTCGTTGCCTACGTACATTTTGAGACCTCTAACTTTAGCTTACAGTGAGTTCTAGCAACTTATGACCTTTAATTTAGACTGACCTTGTAGACTGGTTTACAGTGTATCTACACGATATGCACTTTTTTAGTAACACCCAGATCATTCAATTTTTTTGATAACCTATTCATTATGTGACAAAAAAAAATGTATTGGAATGTTGTCTCTTAATATTTGGCAAATCTGTGTTGAGTTTTAAAACAAATTCATTTCTGCGTAGCCTTTTCCCAAACTATGTTGGTCAGCTTCCAGTCTAACCGGCTGCAGTTGAATACCAGTATTTTACATGGAGCGACTGCCTGTCTGATCTCAACAAGCCACTTAGTACTGGGTAATACGATACCCCTTAGTAAGACTGGTTGTCAGATTTTCGGGCCACTGACTACCCGTAACGACTTAGGTCTTCAAGATCAATTTAACAAAAGTACCTTTTAATATCTAGGTATTATTTTTCTTTAAAACCAACTGCCAAACTTTCTGACCTTTGCAAAATTTCGATTCAAGTCGAGAAAATTTTAGTTGTGAATAATAAAACATTGAATAAACTCCCAATAACCTTCACAAATCTACCAATTCACACCTAAGTAAACAACAGATTGAATAAAAAAACCTTATCAACAAACTATTTACTGCAAAGGCACTAAAATAACTAATCCATATACATACAACGACATAAACAACGCGTACATAACAAAGACAATCACTTTCACCATTCACGGCCACCGTTCAATAGGACTCCACAATAAGCAGGCCTGCATGAATGGCGGTCAACTATTTCCTGTATCGTGAATGGTATACGCAGTCACCGACATAGGAAAGAAGATCAGACATAATAAGCTTATTAGGATGGGAGATGATCTAATAAGGAAGTCTCCTGGTTGATCTTTGTTTGATTCACATAGCTTATGCCCGAGGTTTTGCCCGTGTGGACTCTGGAAATTCTGCCACAGGATCGCTCTACTGGGAAAAAAAGGCTCCTACGTGTTAACCCAGGTTATAAACTATATGTGTGCCAAATTTCATCCAAATCCGTTTGGTAGTTTTTGCTTGAAAGAGTAACAAACATCCATACATACATCCTCACAATCTTTCGCATTTATAACAGTAATGATAGTAAGAAGTATGGATTATTCTGTACGTGTCGCGCGTCGTCGGTTACATCTTCAGGCGTCGTCCTAATTGACAGCGATCGTACGATGACACGATGCGTTCTCGTCGTGCGATGAGTTCAAACATACAGATTTCATCAGAGTGTCCTATTTGAACCTCGCAAGTAATCGTGCGAGCACATGAAATGCTTAATAACGATCGTACGATGCGTTTGATCGTGCGACCATGTAATCAAAGCAACAGATCTCTTTTGAGTGTCCTAATTGGTTACATACGCGATGCGTCGACGCGCGAGGGGCGCGGGACGAAAGGTGCAAGGGCCAACACCAGTGACACACAGTAGGTACATTATGGTACGCAATAAAGAATTGAGAATTGAGAATAGGTACTCGGCTCGCTCGCGGCCGGACGCCATTTTGTCTACGTTTCCTTTTTTCAATGTCATTTGCAATTTTTAAAGCAATATTGCCCGACAGCAAAAACTGTGCATCTGTATAAAGAGCCATCGTTAAAGTGGCGTAAGCGCGACGCCAGCCATCGAGCGACGGCATCGCACGATAGACATCGCGCGATCTATTAGGACACCTGTTAGGTCATCGTACGACCACTTTGATCGTGAGATGAAAAACGCATCGCGCCATCGTACGATCGCTCCCAATTAGGACGACGCCTCATGTCTTCTTCTCTTGTATAATCACTGGTTACAAAAATGTGTGAAGTCCCTGGCTCCTTTGCTAGGTGATAGACCTGGTGGTACAGGAGCCAGTGTCCTCTCACAAGAGGAGATATTACAGAAACTTATGCAGTAAGATAAAAAAAAGAACTATAGAACAATAAAAGATAAATTAAAAGCGTTTAAAAGAAGCCTGTAGATTGAGAGTGTTTTCGTGTGTGTTTGTGTCTCTGTGTGAGCGTGTGTATGCTTGGTCTTTAATAAGACAGCCGATATTAATTTATTCATCGCAATACTTTGCTGCATAACTATATGACTCGTCCAACAACATTCACTACACCCTCTTCATTTTATTATATCACATCAAGTGACAATTTCTATGTTTTATGTATTCCAATTCCTTCGTTCTTAGTAGGCACTTGTCACATTCGACATGATACGACATGACATAACACATTTCACACCCTTCAGTTCTCACATCCACTACATCAATAAAACACCGTCTTCACCCTTCATAGCACCCTTGTCAATACAGATGTCACTGACTAGAATTATTTGACATTCAACCACAATCAAAATAAGATTAATAGGAAAATACACTCTAATTAAAATAAAGTAAAGTGCATTTTCATGTTGCGAGCATGCATTCCGCTATTTTATTGTGGGATGAAAAATAAAAATAGACTCTGTTTTCAAGGAAAAGAGTGGAATTTTGTTTGTGCGGATTAAGTCTATGTAATGCATGGAAGTATTTAATTATGTATGACGGTAATGTGTTTCCCTTGCAACGAGGGATGTTGGTCTCGCTGGGTTTTATGGCAAAAGGAGGCATAATATTATTGTAGTTTAGTAAAGTAATATCCTAGCAATTCTTGTACCAGTTTTTTGAGCCTGATGCCGTGGTTTGGTCGGACAAAGTCATCATCATTACGTCGGCGCAACATATCTTCTTCATCCATACTTCTCTATTACTCGTCATCTCATCAGACACCTCCTTTCATGCCATATCATCCTTCACACTGTCCATCCATCGGACAGTATTTTTGGTTTTAAACATTAGAAATCCTTAGTGGCGCACGAAGCCTGGATTTATGCTCGGCTGATGGCAATGCACGAGGCTGGCACAACAACGTGGAGATTGGCACAAGCAAAGAGGCCTGTACCCAGCATTGGGTGAAGACGGGCGGTGGATGATGAAGATGGAAATAGGCTCGCTACCTAATACATTGGACTTAAACATAACTAGCGAAATGTGGGTGTACTGAGGTATACCTCTGTCTACCTACCGATCGTGGAAAACTAGCGTGATTCTATTAATTGTTATTCTTTATTATGTAAACAGAATTATAAACTGAACTTTGGCTCAGACCCTTCACCATACCTTCACAACAATTAATTTTGACATAGTCACCTTATAAATATTCAAAAAATAAATTCAGGCAATAACAAACAAGTAATCGACAGTGTTTAAATAAATAAAATCAAAGAGACAATTTACATTTTAAGGCCGCCATTTTTGTAATTGATCGTTAACATGATACGAGACCACAATTTTCGGGTGTCGGTGCAAAAAATTGTGTAAGTGACATTGTTGGAAACCGGATCGTGTTCGGGTCAGGGGGTCTACTCTCTAAGCACGAAGCCCGTATGTTCGGCCGAAGTTACGGGCGTTTCCTACTCTTTCTGTAGCACCTGACACTGCGTATTGACATAAGATTAGTTCGATGCCCGAAATAAGAATGAACTACAACTCGATTTGACAGTGTCCCTACTCCCGATGTGTTTTTGCCCGTTCGAAAAAGGGAATTTGACACTTTTAAAGACGGATCGTTATGTCATTTGATACGACATCAAAATAGTTATCGTGCTGTCGACGAAAGGTTAGTTAGTTTTTTTTTTTAACAAATACGATGGCTGCTTTTTAATGCTCGAAGAAGCTCCACAAGAAGAGCGAAGGCGACACTGATTCTACTTGCGCCAAAACTTCCGGTTGGCGAGTATTCCCGATGTAGAGTTTAAAGGGCTCACACGGAATTATTTGAAGATTTTTTTGAGGATCTTTTACCTCTTTTGCCTCAACAAGCGACGAAATGGTGTTGATCCAAGAATGAAGGTTGGTAATGGTTTGATTCAAGAATGAAGGACTAACGTTATTGAGATTCTGCAAATTAATGAGTTGTATTACCAATCTGCCCTATCTATTTACTGTTGTTTTTGTTTACTTTTAAATCCTTGCTGCTTTTGTACCCAACAAACTGTATATTTTGCTTACAGTACATATAATGGGTGTTGGGAGTGGCGGAAGATTGTAATACTTATAAGTAAAGAAACGATTTTTCACAATAAAAGCATAATTTTTTTGAACAGAATATATTTTTTTATTTGGTAACAATCAAATTGAAAAAAAAATACAATCAACAATACACTATTACAATCAAAACATATTCCCTTTTATTTATCTATTGTAGTCTTAAATTATTGCTAGGAACTTAGTTTCAATCGATCAATCACTTTTATTTTCAGGCATCGAAGGCCAATAGATACAATACACGAGATAATCTTATAAGAACAATAATATGCTAATACATATCGAACACATTTACAAAAAACTTTTAACTACGTTTGGTCTGCCAAGTATTGCACTGAGTCCCGGTGTTATAATATAGACTTCCGCGAAAACATCGATACACGACACCCTGTGGCCAACATTCCTTCATAAAAGTCTCGAGATAGTGTGTTGGGACCCGCACCACAAAAGGCTTGAAATTAATCTTGTGGCAAGACTAAACCTCTCCACTCTTAGGGTGAACTTGGTCTTGTTCCTTATATACTCCACGACCTCCTCTGGCGTCGTGTTGTGATGTAGACGGGACACGTACAGCTGCGTTGATACAATGTTTGGACCTGTCAATGCGTTACCGCAGATTGCGAGTAGGTAGGCTTCTTCGTCTTTTCCACACGAATGAAGCCTTCTTCATCAGACTGTCCTCGGCTTGTTCCGATGGCAACGAGCTTCGAACTTGCTTGGAATCCGCGCGCGGTATGCCCTGGGCACCCGTGGTGTTTTGGTTGCCGCTGATATTTTGCAAGTTGTTGTTCTCACTCATAAAATTGAGGAGTGCGCCTCTATTTGAGCGCTTGAGTTACTGCTGGAGCGATTGAGGCCATTTTACAACTTATTACGGAAAGTTCCCACGTCGTATTAATAATGCGAATTATATAAATTGTAAATAACTGACATTTCATTTGAAAGTTGCCGTCAAAAGAAAAGAAGGCAAAGGTATTAATAGGATAAAGCCACAATTCGGACAAAAATGGCAAAAATGGTTCAATTCTATCTATAAAGACATAATAAAAGTATATTGTTAAAAATGTTGTCATTTTTTAACAATAACAATAATATTTTTTGTTTAAAAACTTGAAAACCACAAAGTTAGTAAACCGGTAATCTGTCGCCATGCATCATTCGTTCACGAATATTGTCTATGATTCCGTTCGACAGTCATGAATCCGTAATCAATAGGGAGCGTTCGGATGGCCCCGTATTTTCGTTGACGAACTTAGAGAGTAGACCTCCTGGTTTTGGCACCTGTCTGACACTTTTTGTCAATGTCATCGAAAATTGAGAGGTGGTTCGTTAAATCCTGTATTTTATTTTAAGGCAGGTGAATTGTGAGAGTTTGCTGGTACCAGTAACTGGAGAGGTGACATTATAAATCCGGGACGGCCGGATGACAACAAATGAGAGGTGGGGAAACTGCCAGATGAGTGAGCAGACGTAAATGACTGGCGGCAAAAGATCCCAGGTTGTAGCCTCGTCTAGCATAAACACTTATAAACCATAATGTATATTTTGAACGCCCCATTCAGAAGACTTGAAGTTTAGAGGTCCATAATTTTTCATATGTTTCCAATAATGAGGAGAATGTTGATTAATTAGCATTAAATATATTTCCGAATATTGATAATGTTATTAATTTCATGTGTAACGACATGCACGGACAGCATTAGGGGTCTCCTATTGCAGAATGTGGCTCGTAATCTCAAGACCAGTCCAGTCCACATGCTTAGCTGCATCGCGTGCACTTTCTATCGTTGCATGAGTTGCATCACTGCAGATATAATCGGCTGAAGTATTAGCGTTTCCTCCACCACCTCTTCCTCCGTGTTGAAAGCGCGAAGTATTTGTTTAAATAAATTGCTAGCCGAAAATTGCCCGCTTCCTTCAATTTGGCAACGAATACCTGGCAATTATTATGGATCAAATGCGAAGGATTGATGGATACGTGAAGAACTGCTGAAAATCATGCTCATGGCTAACATCATAAACAAAATTATTAACACACTAGCTTTTGCCCGCGGCTTCGCGTTAATTTAATCAATTCGGGTCGTACTCTGCTTGTCATAATATAATTCAATCATGATTTGAAAGACACGTGGCGCTATCTATTATTATAAGATCGTTATTGTTGTTTTCCTCGGGAACAGTACTTTTTTTCGGGATGGAAGGTACCATATGTCCGTTTCCGTACACCTGAAAACTTATATGCAAAATTTCAGAATGATGGGTTCAGTGGTTTAGTCGTAAAAAGGTAACAAACAAACACACTTACATTCGCATTTATAATATTAGTTATGATAACATCACGCCAATTTTTTTTAGAAAAGTTCTGTTCTAGCACTAGATCAAGGACAGAGAACAGAATTAACACATTAGGAGTACAAACTTGCTGCGGGACTGTTCGAAAGAGATACCGCGGCCCTGGAACACAAAGGGCAAAGAAGGAACATGGATGGGTTTTAGTCAGTAAAAGTCTGACACTCCCTCCCACTCCACCCAGAGCGGAAGTCATCAAATGACTCCCTCATTTGATGACTTCCCATTCCAAAAAAAAAGGAGGTACAAACTTGTTCGGCCATTCTATTCGGCAGTAGTTGTTTTACAAAGCCGATCCAATCTCTAGACATGTTCTGCTTTTCATTCGACTCGTGAGGTTCGACTAACTCCAATACCACATAAACAAGCGAGAAACCAAATTTCTGATCCAACGTTATTAGAGAATTTGCATTTAGAAATCTGAATTCATGTAAATAGCTCGCTGTTTTCAACAAAAATATTTTACGACAAACATCTGGCAACGCAATTATATTCAGACCAGAGAAATCAATGAAGAACGCTAGAAACTAAACTCATTAGCATGAGATGTGTTTATACTGACGAGAATTTAGTCTAGAGCAGCTAATTGAAATGCTTCTACTTTGTGCATACATCCGTTCAAAAAGCTTCAGTTAGTCGGATTTTAGACGTAGTAGCTGAAAAACAGATTAATCGGGAATCGATAACCGGGTATCAAAAAGGTTAACAGAGTCATCAATAGAATAGACGTTTTCAATTGAAGGGAATGATCCCTTCTTCTATTACTTTTCTATATAGATAACACAGTAACCCCTAGAAAAACAACAGCGTCAAAGATAAGAAAAATCCATCACGACTTAAAACAATATTATTCAAACACATAAAAGTGGCAGACACGCTAGTTCAGACTTCAAACAAAAAGGTACTAAAAACAATTACTTTTTCCGGCAAATTTCTTAAGACCCTCATCAAAAAGACAGACTACTAGATGTATAGAATAATTCAATTTGTCCTAAAAGGTCTTATAACAAATAATATTCGGCTGGTAACCAAAACATTATTTAAAAGGGTCCTAGCTGGGAACAAAAACCGGTTGGTAACACTTAGTTTTGTTTTTGTTAAAAAAAAACGAGTATTTTTCGAAGTAAAATGATGGTTCACAGTAATCTATCTATCTTCTATATATATAAAAGAAAGACGTGTTAGTTACACTATTTATAACTCAAGAATGGCTGAACCGATTTGGCTGAAAATTGGTGGAGAGGTAGCTTAGAACCAGGAGATGGACATAGGATACATGGTAGGTAGGTAGGTAGGTAGGTAGGTAGGTAGAGTAGGGTAGGTAAGTAGGTAAGTAGGGTAGGTAGGGTAGGTAGGGTAGGTAGGATAGGTAGGTAGGATAGGAAAAAGGTGCATTGCAACGCATGCCGGGCACAGCTAGTTACTCATAAAAAAATGTTATAGAAAAATGTCGTGAGAAAAATTTTGAGTATGAATGTGGATGAGATATAAGAGTAGAGGAAGACCAAGATATGATGAATGGAGCTGAGACGTATGGAAGAAAAAGATATGCTACGCTGACTCAAAATAAATGAGGATAACAGCAGCAGAATGATGAATCTCTCACTCACACACACTCTCTCTGACTCATAGCAATTATTTTAGTTTAAAAAGATAGGATGGTGATAATACTCATGATAATGCAACACTTTTAGCACGGGATCTACTCAGTAGTTGTAAGTTACATGATTGTAGATTCAAGTAAGACAAAGTAGAAACTTACATAATATTTACATTTCTCGACAACATCTATCCTGCTGGCGAAGGTCTCGTTCGTGGCCACGATCTCCATGGTTCTCTTCTTGAGGTCCAGATCGTTCGTCTGAATGAAGTAGACAAATTCTACGCCAACCATCTAGGAGAAACAAAAATATAAGCATAATCAGCCTCGGGCAAACCATTGCAATTCAATTTAAAACATTTAAAGGCGATTAAGGATTCATTATACCTAAATAAGATATTGCTATTCTTCATCAGTTTGGGAATCAAAGATCCACACACCTAATGGTTGAATAATTTGGGATAGAAATTCTTATTCTTATTGACCAGCACCCCAAATGGCGTAACACACTTTTCTATAACCATCTGAAGTATTTTAGGGTAAATTGGTAAATTCTGTTTGAAAAATATGTCTGCTCGAGACGACGTAGCTAATGCAATGATTTTTTTAAATAGCATTAGAGCCGTTAGTGTATAACGCAATTACTCTGCAGGGTACTAAGCGCAATTTTAGCGTAACATTAATCAGGTCACTGCCGGGATTCAATTTGCGATCGAAGATGAGCGATAGCCTCGTTTGTAACATCGGCTTGCAATACTGGTTGGGCTCGAAAATATGGAATATTAATATTCTTTTACTAAATTAAGTTAAATGTCACCTATAATGTATTGATGCTATTCTTACGTAGAAGTTTAGTTTTACCTTCAGTTCCGTCGGGTCTGAGCAGAATCATTGCCAAGAGTGGCTATAATCCAAAGAGTAATTGCGTAACATGGTCACAATCCCAATGGTATTCATTTTGAGTAATTCAATTACATTAACTGTGCTTTTTACGTTGAAGATGAAGTATGAATTTTTCACAAAATATAAAGCAAAGTACCACGAAAGTCCTTCATAATCCTTCGCATAGAGTAATGTGTTAGGCAATTGGGGTGCTGATCATATCGATTGCTTACGCTGGCCGGTAGGACAAGATGTGTATAAAACTTACCTTCTTCAGAAGATAAGGAGCCTCCACGTTCAGCTGGCACCGCCTCTTCGTGAATCGGCGTGAGGAGTCGGCTGACCACTTGTCCTCTTGAACGACGCACTCCACCACTACAGGTATCTGCGGGCAGCTAGGGAACCGCCTCTCGTATGCCTGGGGACAAGAGAAAAGCTATTACAATACTATTTCATTGGATCGGTGCAGGTCAGCGAGCAGTCACTGCATGTACTGGTATTCAGTCAAATCAGGTTAGACTGGAAAACTCTAGGGCTGTTTTCTCTGCAATGGTCCATAACATAGCATCATCATCACCTGCAATCCCCGAAACGTTTAACAGAGATGTAATATAATACGCCTACATTTATCTCATTTTTGTATGTTTAAGTCCCATATAAGTGGGGGCGAGCCTACTGCCAGCAACCCGGCTCAGTTCCAGTTGCCGGACTGTTATTGATAAATACCTGATGGAAAAAATCCAATAACACTTTGCCTTGGAATCATACCCAAGACCTCATGCTAAGCATTGCGCTTACTGACAACAAGACCAACGAAGAGATCATCAATCTTACATTATCACAAGCAAGGCTCCTTCACTTTCCTATTAGTATCTATTGTAAGAATACCACCTAACCCAACATTTGCATTTTCCACGTGAAAATATAACCTGACAACATTAATTAACGTCTTCCAAGCCCCACTTTTGCGCCCCTAAATTACCATTCCTAGGCGCGATAAATATCTAAACACTCGTTTTCGTGTCCTAATTCCTAATTCACGGCTTACAATTCGTGAGAATGGCCCAAATTACTGTTTTAGTTATTAACATACTTACAGCAGAAACCGTTTAGATTCGGTGGACCTTTGGCAAATTATAATGGACGAAAACAATGTAAAACGGAGGAAATGGGGCACGAAAAGGGCTCTGCGGAAAATTCTCGAATGGCGAAATCAGCGAAATTGGTAGCATCAATCAAATACGAATGTTTGATGAATACTTGACAGTGAAGGACCGTCGTTTCAACAGAAGGTTTGCGTAATTTCCAATTTGGGTCTTATTTTCAGATCATTTATCTTATACTAGCTTACGCCCGTGGCTTCGCCCGCATTTTGGGTGGAAATAGCCTAGGGGAACGTACTACCGGGATAAAAGTGTCATATGTCCTAACAATGGTCTACCTAATTTACTTGAAATGTAATCAAAATTCGTTCAGCTTAAGTGTGAAAAGATAACACGGACAAGTTTACGCATTGATAACATTAAATATGAATCAGAATAAGATTTCTTTTTCTCCGGCTTTTCACAAAAATGTTCTTTACCAAGTTTGATACATGAGAAATACATCACTGAGGTCATATAATATTTAAGATTTTAACGGGGAATTGCTACCAAAAGAATGAAGGAAAAAAGTAAAATATTTTATTTAAACACGCACATTAGACAAATTAATAAAGTTAAACAAAGTGGAATGTGCTTGCCAAAAAGGCTCCTATGGCAGCATCACGCTGCGGTATTTTGAAAAAATATCCTCTCCCTCGTACTGATAAGTTCCACTATGCTGCGACTGAACGGACACACCAACGGACATAGTTATGAAAACCAATAAAAATAAAAAGGTACTTTTCCCCACTAGGTTAACATGATGAAACTAGGATAACAAAGCTAATATTTGCATTAACGATGGAGGAAAGTGCAATCAAACTGTAATTAAAAAGTTTATAAAACCCAGTTTTGATAGAACGCAAGTCTCTGAAAACTTTCTATTTTTGTTACAAAAGTATGTGCGTCTTAAAACCATTATCGATCGCTAATGCATTTTCAGTTCGGCAAATGAAGTACGGCAGTATTTCTTGAACAATAGACAGAGCGGCCATATGCGGCTTTCGATGACCAAACTTCATTCTGCATCTATCCTTATTCACGTCAGCTCGTCACAATTCGTCTCCATATATTCGACGGCTATGCCGATTCCCGCCAACCCGAGCCAGAGTATAGCACTTAGCACTCCCTGTCTAGGTAAGGACGAGACATGTGAGTGCCCACGTTTTGCTAAATGTATGGGAGGCACGTGTCAAAACACAATCTGGAACTTTCGCGAGTGATTGAATAGATCAACATGTTCAGATTTAGCCAAGTTTCAATGTAAATCACCAAAATCCCTGTATACAAAACTTCATCTTCAATACAATTTTCAACGAAGCATGAACATTCTGCGTACAGTTTGCGGTATACCACAAGGGTATATATTTGGCCCAACACTAATTTCAAAACGTTTGCCACTCCTTTGAAATTTTGTTTCATTTACATTAAGCCTTTGTAAGTCCTCAATAATGTAGCACCTTCGATTAATAATTTTATGATGTATTGTAGCAATTCTGAATGGGTTTTTGATTTCTTGGCGACAATAATACCTCATTCACATTACATACTCTCGGTTTATGGACTATTAAATCTTTTAAAGATTTTCTCACGTAGAATTTAGTTACGGATATAGTAGAAAATGGTCGTGGTTGTGGGGTTGTGGTAGGCTTAATGGGTCTTGGCATTAAGTAGTTTTAAGTAAGTGGGGTACTGTTTTTCAGTTTTATTGTCGCGTGAGTTGATCGGCTACGAAGACATGACCAGAAGTAGGTCTGTGTTTGTAGGTCTAAGTGATTGATGTGACTTCACATATTATTGTATACGTGATTGACTAATCATTGAAGTAGAAGCAGTTTGTTGGTCGAACTGATTAGTATTCATGTGACAACCCAGGTTTCAGTTTTCACTTCCAAACATGGATTTGCCTAACAGTAAAATACTAAACACTGGTTAGTAAAGCTGGTTCAAATTCTAGAATATTCAAAATAATCTTATGATCAACGTCCCAAGTACACGTGCCATCGGATAAATTTTATATTACATTCGTCGTACGTATAAATATTTTATTAGGAATGTGACCTACAGCCTACAGGCGAAGCGTTTTCGATACGACGATTATTGAATGTCAAATGATGCTTTCTTAAATGTCTTGATACATGTATGTAAAGTATTTCTGAACTGAATATTTTATGAGTGGGTTGATTTTTTTCTTGGAAATGAGATGCAAGAAAAAGTGGAACCCGTATGTAGGATGTATAGTATGATGAGATCATTTTTTTTTTTTTTTACAAAGACTTTGTTGTAGATCATACTTTTTACTTCACTGGTAGACATATACCTCTCTAAAGTAAGGCCCCATAATGGCAAAAAAGTCGATTCGGAAAATTACTGGGGAAAGTAACTAATCTCCTATTATTGCATCATAAACTTATAGTAACTGCTCCAGTAAAATTTGTCTCGATATAACAGTACTTACTTACTACCCACATCCATAAAAAGGAACAAGCGTGAAACTACTAAATATTTGCGATCAAAATGTCGCCACATATAAATAGTTGAGCCTACGCGCGCAATTCTGTACTAAAGCTGTGTCCACATTGACGATAACAATTTCAGGTCGTACACATTCATAATTCACTAATACTCGCTACCATATAGATTATAGAAACACTATACTACACTTGGCCCCCCTACGACTGGATGGTCATGAATTTGCTGATCCCTATAGTTTTGACATCATCCCCCTTTGCAGGACCCCTTGTTGTGCTTATTATTCCTTAGGAAGTACAAGGCAATCAACGATATACAAGAGCAATCGAACTTGTAGGAGGATTCGAAACGTGTTCAATAAGCGAAGGGACGTGAGTGCAAAGGGGAGAAAATAGCAGTTTTAAAAGACGATAAATCTCCTACAATGTTTCAACGCCTCTTTAAGTGAATGGCGTAGGATATTGCCTTTTAAAAATATCCGACAAAAATGCAACATGAAGTGAAATCCAATTTCATGACAATATTGGAGCGTATCGGAGTAAAATTCCAATTCCTTGAACGCTTTACTATGTTAACAGACTGCTGGCAGTTTATAGTTTTCAAATAAAATGATCGTGAAGTAAAGGTATGTAAATAACCAGTGCGCGGTTAGTACGTTTTCAGATTTTTTTATTTGATTACAACGGTTGTGTTTCCAACCAATTACAGTAACAAATTTGAAGTGAAAACGTAAAAAAGAAGGTTAACAACACTTTCATAAATTCCTCTCACAGTACTTCAGGTATATTAATATAGCTTTGATTTAGCCAAAACATAAATGACGTATGTAAAGCATTATCATTGCATCATTATATTTGGCTAAATGTTACTGCATTAGCATTTTATTGACACCACTACTTATTTCGATCTAACTTTGAAATTCAATGGCGCAATTTATTCACTACCAAAAGTATGCCTACATCCTTACAAGCAATATTCCTGCAAATAACGTCATGTTTACCTTTGTATATAGAGGGAATACTAATCTCTGAGACGAGAGAAACTGGGAGGAATCCTAATACAATATGATAGTCGTGACAGAGGTAAAGCAAATAAATATCATAACGAAATATTTGCTTAAAATATCAAATAGTTTCAGATATATGAAATAGTAAGGAGCTTATTTGCCAGAGACACATATACAGCCAACCTGAGGTGGCCTGTTTCCCAGCAGTGGGAACATTATATGCCAAATAGGCAATACTTATGCTATATAGAACCTACTAGCTAACAAGCACTATCATCAGAGAACTTAATGCAGTACACGTCTCTCCGTAATTGACTGACTACGCTTGCATTAAGTAGTATCTTAGGAACGGCTTTAGATATAATATGTACCTACGTCACACTAGTAGCTTTACTTAAATGTCAGTGCCAATTAGCAATGAAGGCTAAAATACCAAAGGGACCATAGACCAGGGAAGCATAGCACAAAAAAGATTTTAAATGATTAAAAAGATTCGATTTTTTTATATAAACAATTACGGAAGATATCCCGTAAGTGACAATATAAGTTTAAAAAAGACTTTAGATAAACAAAGTTTTTCACTTCAAAGAGACTCCGAAAAAAACAACTTAAACCAGAGTCCTAATTGGATAGGGAGCGTGTCTAAAACTAATTCACATTAAACTAATTCGCAATTTCACTGGAAGGAACTTTTTCTAAAGTAGAACTAAATGACAATTTCCTGACCTGCATTAGAAGTAAACCACTAAGTAGTAGGTCAAGGTTTATAGAACTAAAGACACTGTATCTGAAAGCCACACTGCAGTCTACGAGTAGGAAGGTAAAACAACACAAGAGCTTTACAGTCGACCCAGTACACGATATTTTATAACGAGAGAATACACAGTAAAACTGGACGACATAATATAGCGTCCCTTTTGTTATAAAGACAATACGGTTCGAAACATCAATACGCGTTTGCGTTGGAAGTGGGTATTCAGAGATTTGACGTCTGTGTTATGTACTTAAGTACCGTTTCAAGAGGACAACATAAACAAAAACAGCCAGTAGGGGTTGGGTGTACTGAAGATAGTCAAGACAAAATCAGTGACTTAAGAGCAAAGAAGATTCGCATGATTAGGTAGGAGATCAGAAGGTAAGAGTCGAGACGAGGAAGGCAAATTACCAAGTCTTTGACTATATTAGGAGAGATTAAGAATCATCCGACTGAACACAGGTACAGGAGCTTCAGAAGTTTTGGTGAGTTTCAGTAGCTTCCTAGCGTGATACAAAACAAGGTGTAAACGGACCCTTCACGAAGCCGTCAACCAAAAATTCACAATTCAAACACATCAAACCAAGTATGAAGTAACCCTACCCAAAAATTATTGCTGGGCCAGCAATAATTTTTTTTGGGGTGAAAAATTACGTTTTACGTTAAGACTCAATGTAACGCACTCAAATCATTGTGCTGATGGATGCATTGAATAGTGCGGGGTTCGTGGAGGAATTTAAGGTAAACATTAAAAACATGTATTTTAAAAAAAACTTGTGAAAAAGTTGGAACTTTGACCCCTAATATCTCTGTAACTAGAAGGCCGCAATGATGGGAAGAACAAGTGCCTTTCGGGTTCGTTAAGGGTATTGTTACACCCATTATACTATTTATTACACACTCTACCAGTGCGCCAATTCCTTCTATGTAGTTCAGTATTGTTTAGGTCAGCTTCCAGTCTTATCAAGTCATCACAAACTACCTGTATCAACGAGTTTCATATCTCACATAACAAGATATGAACATTAGACGCCGTTACATTACAAACTGTCAACCATCCGTTAAGTTCTATTGTGTGAGCATCTTGTAAGTTCTTGTGAAGCAAGTTCTCCATTCAAGCTAACTTTGAGACAATGTACATTACTATCGAATGACGTCATATCTGACATGTCGGCTGCTTCAAACGAATCAATTGTTGCAACTGTCAAACTATGAGTAACATATTGCCTTGTCGGACACTTTATGTTCAGTTTATTCGTAATTTAAATTTTAAAGCCTTCCTAACTTCCGACATGTTGCTTCAACCACGCATCAAACCTGTACCACTCAATAGCTGGCATCACTACAAACAAGTTTTATATGAGAGAAAATCTGCAATCTTCTAACGCGTCACATTTTTGGGTTTTTGCGTGACTGCTATTTAGCAAATAAAATGGCGGAAGGTAAACAGGCTAGGCTTCAAATGAAAAAAAATCCATCCCGTTCATTATTTGAATTTTCAGTAGACGTTCGGAGTTTATATTTGAGCCCAGTTGGTGGCAATAGGCCCGCCCCCTAATTTATGAGACTTAAACATAAGTGGCTAAATGTGAGTGTACTACAATAGGACACGGGTACACTGCTAATCCTTTGGCATACAGACGTTATGTTATATGTTAATTATTTTCCGCAATAAAACAGTTAAAAGCGTCTAGACGTTATTTTAACTAGGTCACGAATCGATCGCAACACCAATCGAGTTCAGACTACTTCAGTACTAATGTAGTTTTCTCTCAGTTTACTAATTGTTCTTCCGAATCTAATATTATAAATGTGAAAGTGAGATTGTTTGTCACGGCTTTACGGCTGAATGGCGACACGGAAAGACCATAACCTGGATAGGATACATTTCATGGAGGTACAAGGATCGGAAGATAGAGGACTTTGGCCCTGGATCGAAAGATTTGGGGGTCATGGGGGGAGGCCTTTGCCCAGCAGTGGGATGACGCAAGCTAACAGTAACAGGAGGGTCGTGTGGGATAATTACCGACGTCCAAGCGAGCGAAGCCGCAGAAAAAAACCAGTTAAAAAATACAAACGCCACTACATCAGTATTGTGGAATGTTAACGTCGATAAAACTGCCAATATCAATTGACCTTGTGCCGAGCTGTATCACGATGCAATCGTCGACGTAGCACAAACATAAATCGTTTCTATCGCGACTTGCTAATAGCCCGGTTCTAACTCCACGCGTTTTTTCGCTTTGATTTACAATTTATGACCCGGCTCGTCGCATGGTTACTGCTGAGCATGAGGTCCTGGGTTCGATTTCCAGGATGTTATGGAGATTTTCCATCAGGTATTGCTTGATAGCAACATTAGCAACCCGGAGACTGGATTTGTGCTCATTGATGCCGTATAGGTTTGTCCCTTATTATTTATCGGATTTAAAAATCATCATCTTCCTGCCTTTGTCCCATGTTACTTGGGGTCGGCGCAACACGTTTTTTTCTTTCATTCTCCTCTGTCAACCGTCACGCTTTCATTTACTCCTTTATCTTTCATATCATTCCTCACACAATCCATCCATCGTTTCTTTGGTCTTCCTCTCCCTCTCCATCCATCAACGTTTATATTCATCACTCTTTTAGTCACACGCGATTAGTCCCTTCTCGTCATAATATGTCCATACCAAGCCAGTCGATTCTCTTCCAACTTTTCTGTTACTGGCGCAACTTTTGAACTTCCTCGAATATACTCGTTCCTTACCTTATCCATTCTTGTCACACCACACATCCACCTCAAAATTCTCATCTCCGCTACATGCAATCTTTTTTCATCCATCTTCTTCGGATTTAAACATAACTGCTAAATCTGTGCCAAATCCTTTGGGGAAAATACATAGGTGGAGAGTTATGATTATGTGTTTATCTCATTATTTAACTATTCTAATCGAGGTAATTTAACACCATTTATTTTAGTTACAGTTTTATTAACAATAGAAGCTGACAAATGGGTCGTTAATCATCGTGATTGTTACAACTTGTAATAAAGCGTCCACTTCAAAATATTGGAGTCGTTTGCAGTAGCACGATATTAAAATTAACTACCTGCTATTTGTTTAATGGAGTACTTGATACTTGTTTGTTAATTAAAATGATAACAGTGATATAAAAAACGCAAAAAAAGCAAGCAAAATTGGTCTCGCCCTAGAATTATTAATATCAATATGAAATTCATTTTCCTTCTAAATTCATATACTTGTACGAACCAAATGTTAGGAGTTAGGATTATGTAGCAGGGAACTGAAGACGACGTCCATGATGTCGTTAGCCCAGCCAAGCGAAGCACTCCACAAGGAATAATGGAAAGCAGTAATAAGGAAATTCACTTGGTGCTCGTACTTGGTATTCTGAGCGCGACTAAGTGACTGACTAATTTTATCTGTCGCCCAAGTTCCACTCAAGAATTTCCACGCATTCTCGAGCTCTCATTTCTAAGAAAAATATTTCTTTCTTGATAAAGTGAAATGCTTTCCAAAAGATAATTTTTGTCGCTTTGATTTTCATTTGCCTTTTGGGAAATGAAAGAAGCCACTTCTAACCAAAGGTGCTCTCATCCAAAAATCACGACAAATCTGTTTATCGCTAGAATAATTCCCAGCCCATAAAAAACAACGCAATCTTCGTGAACGTACGAAATACGAATTTCGAATTCCCGACGGAGCTCGAACGCGCTCGTGTTGTAACATAACGATTTCATATCCGTTCGGACACCGTCGGCCGACACTCGCCGAAGGGCGTTCGTTCCATTTTTAAATTCAAATTTCAATCAACGTATCTACTTAATTCGGAAGCACGATTGGTTGATGAATATTTTATTGATTGCAACGCAGCTGCTGATTCTTTTGTGAATGAATGAATTTCCTTGAGGGAAAATATTCGGGTAGTCTTGCATCATTTAAGCATGTCTTGAATTTATTTCAGGCTCTATTGCGTACAAATGTAAACAAAGACTTGTGAAGTTGTGAATACATACTGCCAATATTGCAAATATTTATTCGCTGTAAAATATATTGAGAAAACATTGTCTATTTCATTTTAGTTAGATATTTGTGGTTTCTCCAGAATAGTATAATAAGAATATCTTCTTAGTTATCGCACAGGAAAATTTACAAAACAGATGACATGGTTCAAGTTAGGCACACACAAGATCCCCCCATACGTAAATTTTATTCTTGACCCTGCAGGCTGATCATGTAAATTCTTCAAACTTTGTCTCCATAATCCAGTTGACCTATTGGAAATTAAAATGAACGAAAAAGGCAGCGGTATCTGAAATTCAGAATTTCATGCTTTTGTGGAGATTAAAGAATGTGAGCGTATCAGCGATTTCGATCAGTTCACGCTCCAATGACTTTTTGGAACTTAAAACTATCAATATCAGTAGTTCCAACCGTATGAATTTGAAGTATCATGGAACATTCCGAATTATTATTTTTTAGCAAAGTTTTATTCTGTTTCAAAATAATCTTATCAACGCTTGCTCAACTGGAGCTTACATTATTTACTCATTATGGTGAAGCGGAGATTGCGGAAGTTAATTAGTAAAACGAATGTTGGGATGTAATTCGACCGATCCTCCTTATTAAGGCTAAAAATTAAATTACCACAACAAAGTTTCCTTTCCTCGTGTCTTCTATCTTCGCCTTCAGAACCTTGAAGACAACCGACATAATAACGACGTAAAAATCAAAAACATATAAGAACCATTATGCAAATTGATTGCAAGAACTAATGGTCGATAAATGAAGTACAAAAGAAGATATATTCTTTATTAGCCATCATTACACTAATAAGGTTTGGAATAAAACGACCTTGTCGAAGACATTAAGTGGGATCGATTTTATGAAAACATGTATTTTTTCGCTTTTCAGTATTATTAAGTTGTCATTACTTAACGTGGGAAAAGGCACATGTGATGTTGATGAATTGCTGACTCATATCAACAATAGTTTAGATACAACAGAAGAACTTGAAGAAGTCCTGAAGGAAGAACTAGACTCATTTTTAAAGAATTGGTTCACAGTAACATTAAATCGAGAAAAGTGGAAAGAGGAAAGGGCCATGCAGTGGGACAACACAAACTTTAATAATAATAAAAAAAAAATTGAAGAAACAAATGGCCACGTATTTGAGTTACCATGTAAATGTAAAGCCCGAATTGTTACTGACACTCGTTAGTCTCAGACTCGGCACGCTTTGCCAACATTTTGGCAATCATCAGCAACAGGATAAACATCGTTATTGAGGGGACTGCGAACATCACAAATGGAAGGATTAACGACCAGAAGGTCGTGGGGACAGGGGACCAATTTGATGAGAGCAATCCAACCGATTACGAATACTCGACACAATTGCCGGTGCGCAAACGTGGCTATGCTATGCGGGCAATTGATTCAATTCAAATGGTGCGCAATAAATCATACTTAGACGAAAAAGGGATAGAGAAAAATGCGTAGTAAAGAACGCAGAGCACTCACACACCGGGGGTGACTCATGATGACTAATAGAGAAGTATGGAAGAAGACATGCTGCGTCGACTTCAAATCAATTGGGATAAAGGCAGGAGAATGATGAAAGAACGCAAAGCAACGCTTATCAGTCACACACACTAAAACCTAAAAAAAGCCGAAGGAATAGAGCAATAGCCAATTGACAACTTTGTTTAAAGTGGGGATACAGAAGCCATTACATTTAATAACCAAGTACTTATAGAGTATATAATTAAACACAGTGACATGACGCTTGTAATTGTTAAACCTTAATAGCTCAGCAATTTAGGAGCACGCAACCGCGAGGTCACGTGTGCCGACTAAGTGTTGCAATGAACCTGTACTTCAAGTAAATAACTTGGATACTTGGCATATAAGTGGTTTCTCGGAACACTTGGCGTTTTAACTGCTTTCCAGGAAACACTAGAATTCTAGATAGCAGCCATCAAACTTGTATGTTCTGTCTGGTCTCACCGATCCTCTCAAAGATTTTCGATTATTACTTTTCAGGACATAAATTGACATTTATGGGTTTCTTCATCGCTCTCCCAGGAATTTATTTTCTTAGAAGCAATTCTATAAGTACTTAAAGTTTTATTATTGGACAGGCCGTTTTTGCTCGAATGCTTTACATGATCCTTTTTTATTAGGATGGTAAGTATGGACAATCATAAAGAAGCTTTAGCATGAAAACTTACATCGTTATGATTTTTTCTGCTTTAATTCTCAATTTTGGCAAACAACCGAACCTAACTATATTCCTTGAATATATATTTTGAAATCAAAAGCATAAGAGCCCTCATAAAATGAGTACTTTTTATCTTTGTAAAGCCGTAATCTTGATAAAACCATAGAATGAAATTCAAATAATAACAAGTTATTTATAACGACGGTAACCCGCATATAATTCTTCATTCAAGCTTATAAAATCATGTTTTACATAACGTGCGTGTCCTACGCTTATACTTAACAACAAAACGGTCTTATGTAATTTATCTTTAATTTGATTACCGCAGACACGCACGAAGCTTGTTCAATAGGTTCATTCATTCGTGTTATTCTGGTGACTTTACCTTGACGACATTATTGCTCCGCGGGTAATTGCGAAGTCTAATTTATTCTATCTAATCCTCCAAGATCGTGGGGTAAGTAAACAACTTCGTGTTATTTATAGACAACAACGGATTTCAGGAAATGAATTCGGATAAATCCTTCTTGAAGACGCTGAAGGAAGACGGTGGATAATAAGTTCTATAGAGACTACAGTTCACTCGGAAGTTTTCAAGATCAGTCCAAACATAAGTTGTTGTCAAGGGCTTAGGCCAAGTTTCGACTCGAGTCGGCTGAAGATTGTAAGAGACGTCAAAGTTCGCGTACTTGTCAACGAAGTTTTGAATAGAATCAAGATCAAACATCTACGAGATGCGAGCGATGTTTTTAATGTGTTTTTCTTCAACATTAATTACGTAGAAAGCATTCTCTGAGAATTAGAGAAAACACCTCATTAAGTATTGCTGGGGAAAAGCTTATCTCGCCGCTCAGTGCGGGCTTAGATGGGAAATGCGGGTTCAAGCAGCGCTCGCTGTTATAAATCTTTTAAACCGAGAGGTCTTAGCTATATAGGTGACCTTGGTGGAACGCTTATACTAAGCGAAACGACTAGCAACTACCTAAAAGTAAGTAGTAAAATATGACTCAATGAGAATTTCAGAATTTAAAATAAAATATCTGGACGACATGCTATTGCGCTACAACATACATAAATCACGCAGTTTTTTTGGAAGACCGCTTCACAACATTCATACAAAGGATTATTCCACCTAAATCCTCCTTCAACCCCAGATACCCTAAACCCTTGTTTTTGCCGCTCACAAAGATATACGCGTTTATCCACAAAAACAGGGTTCAGTCAGCGATATTACGTAAAACTCGCCCTTGACTTTCCCGGCATTCGGAGTCACTATCCGTATTATTTGGCAATACTAATCCCTGGTTCTGTAGCTTATGCGGCTGAATCCGAGTGACGTCATCTGAATGATCAATATCTGCGCTTGGATGAGCAAAGGTTAAGGTAGGGTCGGAAACATTTGGCTATTTGGATTTTTTCTAGCGTTGCGTAAGAATGAGAATTTTTTGCGAGACGTTTGGATGAAAGAAAAGACTTATAAGCGAATAACAATGATATCAAATGGAATAATACAAGAAAGTAACAGAAAAACACGACGACAAAGATTGGATTGACTATCAAAAGTAATAAGATTCAAAGGATTATTCCAACAACTAAAATAATGTTTAGTTTTACCATATTCAATAACAATAAAAAATAAGCATTTATATGCGAACTCAAGGTGTCGCTCAGACATTGTCATGCAATCGTGACTGTTGACGTCTCCAACACGTTTATTGACACTTGTAGCATCCATTGTTATAAGTAATTAGTTGGCGCGTGTTATTGTTATTGATTCTGTATACATTAAGTAACCAATCTCTTTGTATTCATCTTCGTTCACGTGGATTTCGGGACCGCAGAACGTGAGATCTTGCAAAATACAAACTATAGAGTTGATTTCTGAAAGCTCTCTTTTCACACACCGCAACATCACGCGCGTTTTCTCTGAAGGGTAAGGTAGGAGGTGTACCAATAGGATAACTACATTTTGCCAATTATGATTCTGTTCCAAGTAATAGGGGGCAATACTACTGTCATCAACCGGAGAATTTCTTAATTCCCAAAACAGTTCTAGGGTCCATATATTTCTGAAACGATTTTAAATATTCAATTTTTTATGATGTTTAGCTAAAATCGAACAGACCCGGAACTGCTCCATTCGTTAGAAGATTAGCAGTTACAACTAAGTATTCAGTGACATCATTATCACCAATTAGCCAATCTCGGTGATAACATGCACTTTCCACATCACCCATCTGGTCAGTGACGGAAAACGTGAGTTTCTTATCTAACGCTCCACAGAATCCGACCTACATATCTTTAAGATACTCTAGGGTCATGTGATAAATTTTAACCGGTCGCATACCGAACGCGAATGTTCTGTTTCAAACGTTGAACTATTGTTAGTAATTGTTATCAACTTTGAACTTAACAAAAAGAGAGATAAGATTGAAGACATGTTTGAATAAAACGGAGAAGTTTCAACGATGTTTTTAAAAATCTATAAAACTGTATTAGGTTCCCACTTTTCCGGACGTTAAATTTTTAAGCCATTGGAAGTTGAAATGCCAAGAACTTATAATGGATTTAGACCTCGTTAAAATACTTTGCGAAACGTAGACCTTAGTTAAGCCTTTAAATATTTAAGCACTTCATACTAATTTAATTGAGGACGAAAAACAGCATTAATTAAATGTTTATAGAAGATTGAAATCCCTCGTATCGTCAGTTGAATTGATCGCAACACAGGAACGATTTATCTTAGTAAGTGAAATATTGAAGGTATTTTTTCTAGAAAACTCCACTCAATGAAGAAAATTGAGTTTAGAAAATTTATAGGGCAACATTACCGTGAATCTTAAATAACTTTCATCAACCTACGTACTATTTATAGACTTTCGGAAAGGTCAAGAGTGCCTGAAGATTAAGTGGCTCAAGTACGTGCCCAGGCTTGAGCCAACAGGTCTGATTAATAGGGTACTTACACGGAATTTTTGCCCATCCGGGTGTATCCAAATCAAATCGTTTAATCATACTCTATTTCGTTCAACAGGGTCTTAAGCTAATTAGGGTCGTTTGCAGATGTTATGCAAATTCAAGCGGATAATTCAAATTAAAGGCGAGGAGGAGGAGCTCGTGGCTAAATAATAACAGCCGCTCGGGTCGATCTTTAGGTTAACCCGTGCTTGCCTAGATTGGTCTGTGGATGGGTGACCACCCATTACATACCCAGTTTCCTCCGTGCCTCGGAAAGCACGTTAAGTCGTTGGTCCCGGGCGTCATTTGAAGATCTTTGACAGTCGTTAGGTAGTCAGAGGCCCAAAAAGACTGACAACCAGTCTTACCATGGGGTATCGTTTTACCCAGTAGTAACTGGATTGTGGAGGTCTGATAGGCAGTCGCTCCATGTAGAATACTGGTATTCAGCTGCATCCGGTTAAGACTGGAAGCCGACCCCAATATAGTTGGGAAAAGGCTAGGCAGATGATGATGAATTCAAATTAAAGGCAATTTGAAGAAATTTTTTACCGAACACTTCGAAGGAAAGTGACTCACAGAATCCCAAAATGAATTTGAAATTCCTTCAAGAAACTTTTCGTAAAATATTGAAAACCTTCGTCAGTTTTGGGCTGGCAACGACTTTAATTGCCTTAATTGGGTCAAGTGGAGGAAACTGCTAATTAGCTTTTCATCCTGTAAGTACGACTTTTGGTAATCTAGAATGAAACCGGGTCCCAACCGTTATTGATATGATGACCTTGGTAAAACACGTAGCGATTTTTCTCCGACAAAGTCAAAATTTTCACTGTTATAAACCAGTTACCTGCTCGAGGCAAGACTAGTTCTCCAAATACAACTTTTAAGTAGGATACTCAAATCCTCAAACTGGAAGAAGAGTTCGTTGAAGTGAAAAGGAAATAACTACGCAACTACACAGATATGGTCTTTATTCTCGGAAACTTCAAGCGAAACTTTGCCAAGAATTTAATGTCTGCAAGACGGAGAATCTAGTTATAGTTTGCGAAAGATCTTCGTCTGCATACCTCCGAGATGGGTGTATTTAAAATAAACAAAGAAAACGTTGCATGAATCATATGATAATTATTCAAGAAAGACCAACATACTACTATTTCTTCATTTTATTTTTAGTCACAAAAATCATACAAACTCATAGCATTTCCGTCAGAATTGTTGACATCGCTTACACCATAAGCGTTTCACATAGCCAGGACACCGGTGCAAACCAGATTGCGATTTGCGAAACCGGTCCGACCCGGTTTGAGGAGACGGTTCGCAACAGTATACGACTAATAAACCTAGACATTTCAAGAAACATATAACTTGAGTATCTTTAAACTAAAAAATCGTACAATGATGGTAATGAAAAGATAATAGTTGACAAAATGAAGATAATGTATGTCACTGTGAATGCATTACTGAACAAGGAAAAAGAGATCTCTTTGTTTGTTAAAGAATTTTAACTGTCCACTCATATGTCCCATTGCATACGTGCTAAGATAACATATTTAATACCGAGACAGTTGAAACTGTTTGCTTGTCCAACAGTTGAGTGTAGAGCCAACAATGAAGTAAATACACTGTTCCTGTTTGTTTATTTGAACATCGTATAGTTCCGGAAGTAGACACTAGAGTTAGGAAATAGGCTGACAAGTAAAGGTTTCTTTTGGTAGAACCTTGGAGAATTTGGATCCAAAAAAACAACTAGTGTAATCTACAACTTAACATGATATTTGTAAAGTTTGTAAGGTTGTATTTAAGACAGCAACAAGGTACTACAAGACATTGAAAGGATTTTGATATACATATAATGGTTAAATCATGAAATGGACGATGATAATGACCAATAATTCTAGCAGAAATCTAGGCCCGAGTAATGGATTACGTACGACCCAATCCCTCTAATAGAGAGGAGGATCAGTGTACCAGCAGAGGGAAGGTAATAGTTTGATTACGCTATGCTTATAAATAGATAGACAGAAGAATAACGCACCTAAATTAACCAAACAATCAAGGTTAACAAAACTGATTGCTTAGGTTATTCTCCCAACCCACTCCAAACATTACGATAAAACAAATAACATCTGTAACAATCTCAATATGAAGGTAATGCAGATACATTTAGATTTTAGCTGTTCTCGCGGAAGACCAAAACATCGCCAGTAAGCTGCGCAAACGCAAGCGGCACTGTTTATTTATACGGCAGACGCTGGATTATATTAGCAAAGTTATATGACGGGTTGCTTGATGATAATGTCTTTTGCGGTGGTTTGGGAAACATGATGGAATATTTATCGTCGGTTTTGTTTATTGGATTCGTTTGTAGATTATCTTAGATTTGTGTGTAAGATTGTCTGGATTTTCCTTTCTTTGTTCTACGGAGTTCTTCTTAATTTCTTCATTCTATCATCTTTGATGAAAGTCTGATTTAGTGGTCTTACCAAGTTCAGGTTCAGTAGCAGGTGGCGTTCTGTAGTTTCTGCCTAACCCCATGGTTAAAAAGCGTTACCTTATATTTATATGGTCATACAACATCTGACGGTTATGGGAATTGACCTTTTCAAGCTGGGAAGCTGGAGAGAGCAACATTTGCAAAGGATCATGCATCCATATTGTTATGCAGATAGGACTTCATCGCGAAACTCTCCGTGCCATGCATATTTATTACGTCCAATTTTAGAGAATCAGTGATCTGCATACTGGCTAAAGACTAGTTTAATTGATTTGCATTCCAATAGCTTTGCACATAAAGATTCTTTTTATATAATCACGGTTTCAATTCGAAATCAACTTCCTGTACATTCAGATTTCCGGCAAATATTTTTTTTGGTATAAATTGGATTTTTACGTCATATCAAATGTTTTTATTACTGTACTTGTTCGCATCCGGAAGGGTAACCATAATTAACGCCAAATTAGCTTTTTATGGTTTTAGAAACAGTTTACCTATGGTTATTGTGAGGGGGTTAGTTGAAAGCTGACTGTTAATGAAGTCGGTTAAATAGTAATATTAGACGATTAGCACCCGATGTGAACTAGGAAATAGTTATAAAAGATTATGAGCAACGTTTAATTATTCCCATGCTCAATGATGAAGAAGTCATCGATCAAATATCTACTTATATTATCACAAACCAAACAACCGTTTTCGGATCAGATAATACTGTCGTCTTAGACAAGCCTGACTGCGGAACTACAAAAAAATGTGCCATTTCAGCGTCTTAAGACGAAAGACGCTGATATGACCGAATGCCACTCCTTAGCAGTCTTAATGAATGACAACGCGAAATTCCTTAAAGTTTCAGTGAACATTATCGTAAAAGTAATTAAAATGAAAATAAACTTTAAGCAAAGTGTTGAAACGTTAATGAAAACACGTGGAAATGAATGAAATTGTTTACAATACTTAACAGGCAGGGCTGGTCGCGTGTGATAACACGGCTGGTAATTTAATTAAGTATTAAGCTGTATGTTTAATTCGTGTGCTATGTAGTCAAAACAGACGGGCACTGAATACACTGTTATACACAATGCGTCTGCCATCATGTCTGTCATGAATTTGGTAATCAATGCCGGTGATTACAGTCCTGTCGCAGTTTTTTGCAACGTAGTTAAAATCACAGTGATTTTTCATTACAATGAGGTTTTAAATACTTTAAATTGTAATCTGTGGAGAACGTAGTGAGTAGCAAAATTGTTTTAAAATGTAATATTTAAGATATTATGACTAATTCTTACTGTTTGTTTTTCCTTAAATAAACAACTGTTACAGTTGGGTTGCTGCCAATTAGCAGGTCTAAAAATTACGTTACTATAACTGCCCTTGGACTTGCTGCTGGTAGCGATGAAACACACAGCGATAAACCTAGTTAAATTCCTTTGTCCGAGATAAAGGTTCTCTTCATAACGACTGGAAGGGACCGCTCTGCTTTAGACAGTTGGTTGATTTGTTTCACAAATGTGTAAATGTATAATTTAAAGCCCCGTCTACCCGTCAGGAAAAATGACACATAGGGGCTTCTTTAAAATCATCAATGACAGCGAATCACCACAACACAGTAAAAATGTCACCACAATCATCAAAACACGCGCTCATTTCTAGAATAAGGTCATCGGCCATCTCTTCCGCATACTGTCGCCCGTCCTTGTTATCAGCTGCAGTGTTATCTCCGCTGTCTATTTTACTGTGTCAACAAGGACTTTTATTTTCGTCTACATTAGAGTCAATATTTGTGTTGAAAACTATACATGTTTTGCGGACAAGCTGTCACAGTCATTTCCCTTCTTCTTATTAGTCATTCTGCATCAATTTATCATGCGATGACGATGATGAGACAGCTTGATGAGCGAGAAAGTCTGTTAACTGATTGCTAGTTTGCTACTTTCAAATCATTATTAGCATAGAACTGTAGATATATTTCCTCGAAATCACCATAATTGATGTCTGTTGATACTTTTCTTTCTTTTTCGTGTTGTTAGTGCCTAATCTGGAGTAAGAGTTTGTGTGCCCATGAGATTCTGACTTGGTACTGATCCTGATTCCATTGATTTGTCTTCTTCCTAAGAGTTATTTTGCATCAATTTATCAATCAATTACACGATTAATGTGCAAGTCTGCCAACACGTTGTGATTTTATCTGGGTTTTAGGATGTCTCTATTATATCCTGTATCCTTTTTTCGAGTTGCGTGGGTTGTTCACAGAATAGTGATTAGCCTGGAATACGGTACGTATTTGGAATCATCGGCAAAACATTGCGAGGTTAAATCGAAACATTGTTGGAAGGATTGCAAGGTTCATCATACTTATATGGAGACTTGGGAAGACGTGCCACATTTACATTTAATTCACGTGTTCAAGGCGTTTCATTGACGAAATGAATGGAAAGCGACGCCTCCTCTCTCGAATAATGGTCGTGTTGATTCACTTCCGGGAGAGCATCGACATATTTTGTCCCAGTATTTTATCACTCTGCCAAAACAAATCTAGTTGATAGGTCGTGACATGGCCAGCTTTTTAAATAGTCAGTGACCTTTCCCACTTGAGCGGCCACCGGCGGCCGCGGATGGTTCTCAGCTGAACTTAGTTATGCTTAGTAAACAATACTGGCTAAGTGGGTCGCGTTGTAGCGCGGCTTAGGACTTAAAGACAAATAGGGGTCCGGAACTGGTTCAGATTACCATACGAAAATTCTCGGATTAGGATGACCTAAAAAATATTTTTATAAATGTGGATGTGGGGCCTTTGTTCTGAAGGAGGACGGTACAGGTTAATAATAATCCTGAATGTGAATAAATTAAACAAAGCAGACTCTTAAAAGTTGAATTACTAGGGACCTATAGATGAATATAGAAGTGCGCAGAACCAGACATTTGAGGGCAAAAATACGAAGTGGATGTGTATGGATGATCAACCTTGCAATCAATTTGACAAAGCTACACCTACATATGGATCATAACTGGCATGAAAAGCCAACATGGCAGGCCCTGACGGAGATGGCGGATGGCGGATGGCTAGAATCGTTTCTCTCACTCAAGGATTAAATCCAGAAAAGCGGTAAGAGGGAGAGGCATTTTTTATGCCTTTGCCTTGAGATGACATAGGCTTTTACATGTAATACGAGTATAATAATAAAAAACAGCTATGAGTTTTATTTGAACTGTTCTCAGGCGGAAAGCTTACTAACAAACTAATCGACTTGCAAATGTAGAAAATTTCGCGTACAAAATGCAAAACAAGGAAATTAAATGTATCTATGACTTAGCAAGCAAAACACATGACGAACATACCTACTGCACGTGTTAGGAGGCGTGTAATAAATCTAATGAACGTTTAATAAACTAACTAACTACGTAATTACATGATTCATCCAGCAAAGATCCAATTAATGAAAGGTATTAAGAGCAACTTACGGTTAAGATGGTTTTAAACTAACTGCCACACGACCCACAGTCAAGATAATTATAGGCAAATTGCGCATACGGCGATGTGTTTTATTTTTTGGCGGACTTCAATCCAACTAAAGCATAATTATACGGTTGCTAAGCAGTGCTCAATCTATTTAAAAATCTTAAACTCACTTTTGACAATGCATAACCTAGAATGTTGGGCCTACAAGCATGACAGCAAGAGGTGAGGACTAAGGAAGGATTCTTGGAAATTTTTATACCCTAAAAGGGCCAAATATTTGCAGATGTGGAAATCCATCAGGCGTATGGTTGGTCAGTTTATGAATTAGGATGCATGACCTCATATTCACCGCAAGGGTTTTGGAGAAACATCTCCGTTTCCCTCAGGATTGGCTATAAGCGAAGCACGGCGAAGTTTCTGAACTTCCAGTGCGGTTCACTCACTCGAGATTTCAGATTCCTCTAACGACTCCATCGAGAAAATCCACTGATTCCTGGCATGGTGGGTTTTTAACGTTAATCCCCGCGTAGATCGATTCGACGAACCAGCTTACACAGCATTGAGTGGGTGGTAATACGTCCCTAAGCCAGAGACCGATGACACTAGAAGTACGATCATGAACAAAATTGGATGCGGTAGGAAAAGCACTTATACAGAGGGTAATTTTGGAAAAACTTGCGTCTTAAAATGGACTGGATGGATAAACAAACCATTTGGCCACGATCTTCACGCAACCGACAGGCGAGATGCGGCAGCCGACTGCAGAGAAAACTAATGAAAGAAATTGCTTGGACTAGACCATGCCACGAGACACCGCGACGCGACTTGCGATGTGTCGTTACTCGCGCGAAGGTGACAAGTGACGTGTCGCTTGACGCAGGTCCGTGGCAAGTCAGATTGCTACAGATCGTGAACGGGGCAAAAGACTGGTCAGTCTCCAAGACATACCAACCTACATATCTAATTAAATAAGACAGGCCAAGATTCCGATTATTATTAAACAAACTCTTTAACAACGACTTGTGTGTCATCGTGCGGTATGCAGGATAACATATTTGTGCGTATTGCGAGTACAATACCGTTTTGAGGGCAGATGTTAATAACGCTTAATAAATAAAACGCCTTTCTGCTTACATTATGTAAATGAGAAAAAGAGATACGCCTTTAATTGCTATTCTTGTTGGTTTTATAGAGCTTCTTAATTTTTAAGTTCTCTTGGATTGGTCCTTAAGTCTGCATCGTTTCAAGAATTGGTCTTTTAAGAAATGATGAATTTTAATTTAATGGTTAGTCTTTGCAAGACCATCGATGTAAACATTACTTACTGTTTTCGTTTAGTTAACACGGCACTAACTGTTCTTTTGTATGCAAAATGATAGCCTACCAGTGACTGGCAGTTGGAATCCATATTAGGGCTCGTAAGTAACTAACCAAAATCATCAATACTTTCAAATATGGGTCAAATGTGTTTTTTGTGCGTCGTTAGATGATATGGCATATAAGACGATGACCTACCCGATGTTGAGTGACCACTTGACCAATCGATCTCCGCCGACTATGAGCAACAATAGGCTGCCATCGCAGATCTGGGATGACTTGGCATGACATCCCAGGGAGAAAGGTGGAATGTCTCATCACCTACCTGCCATATAATTAGACTCCATACTCTTCAAACAAGAACACATCAACGCTGCTTGGCGGCAAAAATTGCCATGGTAGTAGTCCCAAATCTGAGGTTTAAGGAAATGCAGGACAACTGGGCAGTCTGTCGCGCCACTTCTTCGCCCCTACTTGAAAACTTAAAACAGGCGATGTGGACTGCTTTTGCCTTATGTGATATACCTTCAAAAAGTGCTGATTTCCAGCCTAACTTGAATAAATGACTTTCGATTTTGATTTGATTTGACGTGAAATGGGTGCTAACTTCCAATAAAATTTGACCGAATGACTTTGGATTTTGTGGTGATAGTCTTTCCACGGACGAGCTTTTTCACCAAAAACTCTATTACTCCTAAAAATAACGTATCATCAAGTCTGATGAAACTCTTAAACACGCAGACCAGAAAACGGCCAACATCCATATTTTTGTTCACCGTCAACTGGTCTATCAAATCGGCTTAACACGCAAAACGCTTAATGAGTTATTTACAAACTTCCTGCCCACAGCTGATAATTATGACACAAACTAATTTATGTACCGTCACGGCCTAAATGCCACTGACAAGATAGCTCACGCCTAATCGGCACGAAGCGCAGTTATGCATTCGTTGGAAATATTCTGGCGGATTACTAGTAGAATAAAGAGGAGCTCGTGGCTAAATAATAACAGCCTCTCAGGTCGTTCTTGCCAACCCGAGAGGTTAAGCCGTACTTGCCTAGGTTAAGCCGTGCTTGCCTAGGTTGGTCTGTGGATTGGTGACCACCCATTACATACCGAGTTTCCTCTGTGCCTCGGAAAGCACGTTAAGCCGTTGGTCCCGGCTGTCATTTGTAGATCTTTTACAGTCGTTACAGGTAGTCAGTGGCCCAAAAAGTCTGACAACCAGCCTTACCAAGGGGTATCGTATTACCCAGTACTAACTGGGTTGTGGAGGTCAGATATGCAGTCGCTCCATGTAAAATACTGGTATTCAGCTGCATCCGGTTAGACTGGAAGCCGACCCCAACATAGTTGGGAAAAGGCTAGGCAGATGGTGACTAGTAGAATAAAGACTGACTGAACTGTAGTTACTGGCTTAGCTTAAAGAGTAAGCAAGCTGAAGTGACAGCGGGTGGCCATTTCTCTGATTCAGAATTTTGCTGTTAGTTCTTCATTTGTGTTATAGATGGCGCTGCAGTACTTTTCGTACTATGTTGTTATAGTACTTTTTATAGTGTCGATATAAGTCGCTGGCGAAATCTGGGAGTTCTATACATATGTACTCCTCTGTCTATCACATAGAAGAATTACAATGAAAATTGTTTGTGAATAAATAAATGAAATGATAACTTGGTAGACTACTTGAAAAATAATCAGCATGTAAAAGATTTGAAAGACGATGAAAATAACTGTTCTCAATCATTAAATATTTAGGCCTACATCAGGCCACTCAAATGGCGTTGTTCCGTTCAGTCTTAAATATTTAAAACAAAATGGCGCAACGGTGCCGGTGGGAGCATCCGTTACGTTGGAGTTCCAAAGGGTTGCTTACCGCATTGTCACGAGATCAAATAATAAATGAACCTATTGTCATATGATATTCGTAAGGACACATTACCCTATGTTGGACGTCTACGAAGGACTTTGTGTGACAGGTGGACTCTCTTGACTTTATGGGAGATATCCATGGAATGAAAACCGTTCTTGGTAAAGCATAGCTTTTCAGCTTAAAAAGTGACTGGAGCCCCTGCCTCAACTCTGGGAGAGGAAGCACATCTTCAAAGGCTAGAAAAGGGCAGATTGGTGACAATGTCACATACTCACATGTCTTCGTTTTTTTGGACTTAGTACATGCCGGTTTCCTATTAGTATAACGACCCTTAAAATTAAATTCTCCTAAAGGTGTCTTCAAATCTCATAATCGATTGACGTCATGTTACCGGATGGCATAAGCATCTATATTCGACCACACGCCAAGGGTGCCTCAGGGCATCAAAAGATTTTCCAAGTAAATAAACGACCTACTTAGAAATTATTCAAGGTAGACTGAATAACAATAACAAGGGGTCAACAGAACTGAAAAACAGCCAGGATGAAGAGGTCAGGGAACTTTCAGGACAAAAACAGTCTGAAGTTAAAATCAGCTGTATTTTCTTCCTGAGTTCATTCAAGATCAAACTTGTCAGATTATTATGACATGTTCATTAGAGGACAATGATTTGATAATGTCTTCAGCTGAATATCATTTATGCACCTGAGACAATGTTTGTTTTTAAATTATATTGACCCAAGGTTACAGCCTCATCAAATCAAATCAAATCAAATAATTTATACGTAAAATCCTTACACGTTTTTTGATCAGGTACATTCAACTTATGAGGGTAAAACCATTATCAATATAATGAAGAAACTGCATTAAAAACTGTTGAACAGATTTAAGTAAGTAATCAATTGAACGCTCATGGGCAGATTTATATTGTAATCAGCTACCTTGCACGATTATGATACGATAATATTCTTCATCATCTTTTATTCGCCGGAAGGATAGGCAGGGGCCGCATTGGCATACTTACAATCCACCCACATTTTCCAATTTATGTTTAACTCTGATGTACTAGGACGCGAGCCTATTGCCATCAACCGAGTCCTGACTGCTACTGAAAAATGTACGATGGAAGAACCCAATAGCCCTTTCCCCATCCCGAGACCTCATTCTCACCAGCAGCGTTTGCGATCGCTAAATTAAAAAACTGGCGAAATGTGGGTATACAATGGGTCACTTCTGCTTAAAATTTTCGGGATAAATAGGCGTAATGTAATGATGAGATACGCAAACATTTGTGCTTCTGGTCAAAACTCAAGGCAGGACAGGGATCAAGGATCAAGGCAGGGTCTACCAGTGTCTCTATACAATGCTATCAATCAATTAGCTGGTCCGGAGTTTGGTCACAAAGGAGTACAGGAAGACTTGAAGAAGGTTCTTCACCATGAGCACGATTTCATGGCTCTTGAAGACAATGGACCTGAGATGCTTTGTTTTTGGAGAATCTTAACCTAATCGGAACACTTATCAATATTTGCATATTTAGACCAAGTGGTCTTTATATAGGTCTTATGAAAAGAGGTCAGAAGCGGTTATCAATTGAGCAACATTTTGATACCAGTTTTTAATGTTACTAAGCAAAATACGGGAGTGAAAGACTGACGGCTGAAAATTAAATAAGACGTGTTGCGCCGACCGGCAGGAAGATGATGATGACGAAGCGCAACCAGTTTCCGTAAAGACCTTCAAGGCAACATGTTACCAGCAACAAAGAGTTACGTTGGTTGCTCTAACAACCATCATCTCCCTGCCCTTGTCAGGTGCCTTGCCTGATGTTCTTGCCTTGACTTGGGGTGGGCACAGCACGTTTTTCTCCTCCATTCTCGCCTGTCACTCGTCACGCTAGCATGTACTCCTTTCATATCATTTCTTACACAATCCAGCTGTATGCTGTAACAATCTTACTACTAGGTATTACAAATAGTTTGTGAGGATGGATGTTTGTTACTCTTTCCCGCAAAAACGGCTTAACGGATTTCAATGTAATTTGGCACGAAGATAGTTTATAACCTGGACTAACAGAGGATACCTTTTATCCCGGTACTACGTTCCCATGCGACAATTTTCGAGGTCCGAGATAAGCTAGTGTAAGGTAATACAATATGGATGGTCGAGGCTGTCTTTTAAATCACTCATTTTGGGTAAAGCAAGGTTCAAAATACTTCTCTAAAACATTCGGCCTAGAAAACAACGCGCATGACTCACTATTGCCAAGTCCGAAACTACAGCCAACAAATCATTCAGATCAACGACCGTAGCGGGACTGAAATACTTTACTATCATCGTAAAGCCTACCTTCACACTTAGGTAATACAGTCGAATAACGATAACTACAGACCTAATTATAAAATGAACTCAGACAATCGGTCATGGCAAGAGAAACCCACTAATTTGAGAAGGTGCAGTTGAGATTAAACTTTATCGTATTGTGTTAGAGATTGTTTTGTTTTATCCGTTATTGCTTCCCCTTTCGAGACGAAATTATTCCTATTAAATATTGAGAAGGTAAATGGTCTCTTCGTATCTATTGCAGATTCAAGTTCTGATTAAGACTGGCTTTTACCCGCGGCTTCTATCACCTTGAGGTTGGAAATTGTTCCAAGAACGTAAGGTCAGCCATTTTGGCGTGAAAATCCAACAGATTAACTGTTGCCCGCGACTTCGTTCGCGTGGAAATTTTGATGTGTAGAGAGATCCCAGGATACAATCTATCTCCTTGCCAAACTTCATTACGATCCGATCAGCCGTTTAGTCGTGAAAAGTTAACAAACAAACAGAGTTACCTTTGCATTTATAATATTAGTATATGAAAGTATGGATAATATCACAGCATCACTAAGTTTTGACATGGTAATTTTTTACACCCATATTTTGCCAGTATGGTAGATAGAGGCCAAGCACAAAACTTAAGTTTATGTAACATGGATCACGCAACGGTTCATATTAGAAGAGTAAACAGGATCTTCAGTGACTCATAATTCTATGAATAGAATGGCCCATTTCTTCGGGCGTTCTATGAAGAATCAGGTGGAAAATCAACTTTATATCCAATGACATAGTATGTTACAAAGTAGTATAAGATTGTCCCAAGTATTGTGGAGGGTAATCATCCTCCAAATGAACCACAGAGCTAACTAAAATGTAAATGAAGAAGAAAATAAGCAGTTTTTTTTTAACACAATTTTTTGTTCTGCTTTTACTTGCTTGCAATAGTACTATGCCATTATTTGTATAGAACACTAGACAAACACGTGACCAATGTATCTATTAAGTACTAATAAATAATCATAAATCAGTTTCAAAAGATCATAGTTCAGAAGTTAATATTAATTATCATTCTGTTTATAATCACGTAGGTGAGAAATTAATATTAATTAAAATACATAGTTTTTAATTATACTTTTAACTGGACTTTTCTTTATGTTAGTTCAACAAAGAAAATGCAGATATTTTTTAGGACGTAAAACAGGATTAATGACTGGGACTAAACTAGAGTAACCATAATTTGCCATTATTTAAGGACAGTCTCGAAAATTAATTCGTTGTAACAAAATTTCACGTTAACAAAAACCATAATTTATTATTATTTCCTATGCTTAAAGTCATGTAGTATCGATAATCTTTGTCTGTATCCAGCTATCTTTAAACCTCTCGATAGTGGCGTTGGATAAAAGATCGAATTACAGTTTTATAGCTCGCAAAAGAGCATTGGTTAAGTTTACCGCGCCAAGATGCGATTGTTTCAAAACGTAAGTTAATTCAAAAGCAGAACAACTTAGTTATTCGATATCCTAGGTTCCTGAGAAAGCATTTTTTAGTCTTATTTATTTTATTTTTGAAGGTACCGCTTTTGGAAATACTGCATTTATTGCCGTTTGTTGAAAACTTACGGATTAAGACCAATGAACTAGAAATAGAAATAAAATTTTAAGACCTGACGTTATGTTTACCAACCCGTATGGTGAATCAGGAGCATTAAGAAATTCACTCTTTCTCAAAAGCCTAAATACTAGCAGTACGAATATTTCAAGCAGATGTTATTGTGAGTGCCCGCAGCGTGCTGAAATCTGTTATTTCTCTCTTCTTTTACTTAATATCTTTTATATCATCAGACATGATTTTACGAGAATGTTGCTCCAGTAGAAACGCACATTTGTACTATGTTATTCACGACTGTAAAAATACTTTTCTGATCAATGCATAAATAATGTTGAGCTAACAACTGACGAACAAATATTCCACAGCTGTAATTATCACATAAGTACGATACGCGATCACGAGTTCTCGCACGTGTCGGTCAGACTGACTGACTGAATAACTGTGCGAAAACGTTTAGCATTGTTGTACTCATACTATTAAAACGTCATAATGCGCCATTTTAAGACGTTTCGGTGTGTTTTGTATCAGATTTTTGTGAAATTCTGAGCTGTGTACACAAAGATAGAACCGTTAATATGAATATTTCGGGTGTTAATTCGCTGTCTTCTAAAAAGCTGGCGTCATTCTGATCCCAAAACCTGAATAACATTTCAGCATCGATTCCCAATTGATATTTCCTTCATCTTCATACAAAATTGAGTTATTCAGGTCTAAAAATAATTAGTACTAGTTTATTTCATTTACGTCATAAGCGAGAAGCACAAGTACGGTCGTTATAGCTACGCTTAGGGAGGCCTATGTCCAGCAGTGGACTTATTTCGGCTAAATGATGAAGATGACATGATTATATATTTACCGTATTGAGCATCCGACTCAATATCTATCTTTGCACTTGACTGGAGAGTAAAATTCTGTAGAATTAGGTATTTCATTCAATATTAATCAGACGGAAATCTAACCAGCTATAATTAAGTCGTAATTAAAGAGTAATATACAGAGATTAGAGGCGGATAAATAAACATAATTATACAAGGTATAACTGAACTTAATGACGTGGTCGAAGTAATTACTGGTTTAATCTGATATTCGGAATCGGTTCCCAATTCCACAGTATAAATATATTTTACCGTGCCAATTCTGACGAAGATTAAGTATTGCCAATGCGCAAATTATTTTATCGGTTACACAATTGAAGTGGTAAAATGATAAATTAATTGGTTATTGTGAAATCGTTGCGGTTTTGGCAAATATTTAAGTACTTTACAGTAGCTTACTGTGGGGCTATTGGCCAAATGGTTAATGCGCATTACCGTACTCACGAATTGATGTTTTTACATATTATTATTTGTATATTTATACGCATTATATAAATAAATATATTTGATGCGTCAAAATTAAACTACATTGATGAACGATGCGTTTTATTCCTGAATTTTCACAAGAATAGCAGATAAATTAAGAGACTCATGAGTACCACCAGTAGTAGACAAGTACGAAAAGAGAAGTCATGCTACGCCGACCCCAAATAAATAGGGATAACAGAGAAATTATGATACTTCAGCGAATCAGAACCGCATGTTCCTGTTTAACTTTATCCCCAACAAAAATACTATGATTTTGAAGAAAACACACCTGTCTATCAGAAAAACCCTAATCGCAAAAACAAATCTTTCGTCTTCATTAAGTTCACAATATTATGATAACATTCACGTGTAGTTTAATAGTATTTATTCATTGATAACGCTATCTTTAACCCAACGTGTGACAGTCCATAACGGTATCAATGCACGCTTAGCATTCTAGGCACAGCGGGTGAAAAGACCCAGATAATAGGCCCCGCACAATTGCAGTGCCTGACTGTATAGCGTATTGTGCCAGTGCAAGTGCCACGACTAAACGATCCTTGGTATTGTGGCCAGGCGTGTAACAGAGGTTATAATGAATTTATGACTGAACTTTGTTGCGACCGGCGAAGTTTAGTACGCAGTCAGCGAATAAGATAAAAATGAATGTCGCAAATGTGAAGTTAAGGTGTTGGAAATGACTGTTAACATAAAAAATCTAGCTGATAGCAAAACTACAGTAATCTTTAATAAACAGTAATGTATGCGTGTACTAATTGAACGAAAATATTGTTATTGTCGGCTAAGTTTCCGCCAGTAGCTATTAGGTCCCTGCGAGAATGCCACCAGGCGCGATTTCGGCTAACCAGTAGGTTACAACAATGGTGTGTAGACTCCATTACTTTTCATACAATAAGTATGTATGTATTTGTTAGTAAAGGTACACAAGCAGTAAAAAAATCCTTTATCTATGTCTATTTAAATGTATGACGGGCTTTTATTACAACAGGAATATCCGGGTTAACAAAGATCTTGATGGACACACTACTTTCGTCCCGCGACCAAAAATGAAGGTTCCGGAAATTGATTTTCAGATTGAAAAGCAGTGATTTGGATAATGGAAAGGAAATTTTTTCCTCAACATTACAATATTGAGGAAAAAATTGCCTTTTCATAATCCAAATCACTGCTAATATGAAATAATAAATCAAAGGTAATTAAAATTTGTGTTTGTACTACTGCAGACAATGTGCAGGCATAGTGGTTTCCCCTGTACAATATTATATTTTATGGTGGTTTTCCTATGTTAATTATAGCGGTCAGCTAATATGTGTCAGGTATACAAGGTATAATATTATATAATATTAGTATAATATTATGGATACTTGTGACAAACACCTTATTGGTGAGGCTCTTCAGAAACTTCAGGTGCGTAACTCGCAATACGTGGATAAACGTGGGCGAGGCGAAAGACGTGTGTTTGTTTGATTGTGAGCGGTGGGTATTCTGTAGTTTCTACCTACCCCCGTGGGAAAAAGGCGTGATTTTATCTAATTATCGTATTTAATCCACTAAACTGTCGTGGATTTAACTTTGTCACGAAATCACTTTGCGAAAACAAAAATCACTTCGCGAAAACAACTCGACTAGGAACGATAAGACTAATAAAAATCTCAGAAATAGTAATTTAGTGAGAGATGTCATGCATTACTGTCTATTTAGCCTTATATAGCCGTACCTCTATCTCATATTCTGAGCACGCATTCACGAGAATTTCGACAATAGATCATGAATAGTCAGCTGCTTGTACATGGTAACTGTTAGTCTTTGACAGCGTCTTTATTTAATAGCAGTAAGAGCGGTTTTCATAGTTCGTGTTACGCCTGGCATGCAGTTGATCGTACTAAGTATGCATACATAGACAGATCTACGTCTTTTGTTTATTCTTTTTTTTATTGCTGTTTGATGTCTCTGCAATAATGTACAGGATTTATTAGTAGTCAAATGTTAAGTTATTGTTTTTCTTATGTACATTGATTTATGTACATTCATTTTGCATTAAAAGACTAAGAGATTTAAGATACTTTAACTTAAATATCTTTGTAATTTATTTTGTGTTTTCATTGACATTTTTCTTAATCTTCTGAAGGACTTCTGAATAAGTAATCCATCCAAGTATTAAAAAAAAACAAAAGTAACTCTGTTTTTCTGTTAACTTTCAAGCCTTAACAGCTGAACAGATTCGATTAAATGTGACACACAGATAAAACACCACCAGAGTTAGGATAAAATATTTATCTTCAAAATTGTTTCAGAAGATAAATATTTAATTTTATCTTCTGTATCTAGTTAGTATTTAATCTAGTTCTTATAAAACGAATAGTCTTTTTATTTCATCACATTGCCTAGTATTACTGGCACGTTGTTCAGGTTACATAAGAGCTCATCAATTCACAGACAACAAACTAAACCAGTGTAAAAGTATACTAGATAGCATCTTGTAGTTGAAATATTATGCAAAGTTCCTACACATAGGGTACCATGCAGTAGCGAAGGGTCAATTTTTGTAAGATGTAAGCCGGAGTAATATCTTCTATTTGTCTATAGAATACTGACTGTGCCATTTTTCAAAGGGAATCCTGTAGGAATCTAGTTGTATGGAACCTTCGGCACTGGTATCTTGTCAGAATTTGAAAAAAAAAAACCATTTGTGGAACTCATTGGACTCTTATTAAAAAAACTCTTCTTATTACAAAAAGTCTTAAAGTTGTACAAATGGCAACACCAGACATAACCAGACAGATGGTAACTTTACATAGACATGAATTCCTAGGACCACAAACAAACATGAGATTGGTGACCATACCTAATATTATATTTCTTTTCAACTAACAAAGAGACTGTTATTTTATTGATATGCTAAAAATTTCCTTTATTTTTCTATTACCTTACCAATATCTATGAAAAATAGAACCAACAGAAGGCTAAGAAAACATAAACAAGATAGTATCACAAGGAAGTAGCACATTGATAAAGTAACAGATAAGGTGTCAATGATAAGGTAAGTGTCCAGTAGTATTGGTGGTAAAAGAAGTACATAATAACATTTGTCAACAATGTTGAAATACTAAATATGATACATGACTCCATGCCTGTAATCCCAGAAGTTTTAAGCAGATGTGTATTAGCACATCCATATTACCCATGTTATAGTGGTGAACCCTTTTACCTGCAACTGGGCAACATCCAGATTACATACTGCTACTGATTAATTCTTAAAGGAAAACTCTGATAGCTCTTTGCCTGACCTAAGAAGCGAGCTCAAGATATGCATGGGGCATAGCGCCAGGACTTGAGACCAATTAACCAATGAGGCAGTTCAACAAACAAACAATATTTTAGGTTTTGAAGACCCAGCAGAATACAGCAATAAATTAATATTACTTGGAGGTTAATATTAAATGTTATTCAAGTTAGCTAAGTAAGGTGCTAATCATCAGTAGTTATTGGACTGATTTTTCCTTGTTCTACAACACTGTACATTGTCTTTGGTTATTTAATTAGGTAGCTGCTACTGCATTGTATTTATTGTAATAAATATTAGAATTTATTATTTAGTCTCTGTAGTTGAATATTAAACAAAATTAATGTTCTTACAATAGAGTATAGTGATGAAACTTCTAAAATATATTCCAATTGGCAATTAATACCAACAAAGACACAATCAAAACAATAAACCAGATAACCATTGCACAAGTTCTTTTTTGTTGTTTATTTTGTCAACCGATTTGTCAATTTATCAATGAAAAACTCAATGTCATTACTCTTGAAGTTAGGCAAATATTTTGGAGATTTGGAGGTGAATATTGCACAACTTAGCAGTCAAGCAACTGTCAAACCATGTTGACCAAACGCTTCTTTGGCCCACAATAGGAAAGTTTTATCAATAAATGTCTAGGCTGACTTTGTCACCTCATATTGCTGTCAATATTCAGAAAATTATCACCTCTATCATAATAAATTAGCGTTTAATACTCACGGCCATCACCATCTCGAAGGTGAACTTGTGCACCCTTATTGGAGCCTGGTATTCGTGCACCATTTTTCACAGTTATCAAAATACACGAAACAAAATAAAAGAATACAAGGACTTCACAAACTTTTCAATATCAACAGATTCACAAAATAGTCATGCTGCTCGAACTCCTTTCACTTGCGATCAGTACGACAACAATGTAATCGTACGTCGAGTCAGAATCACACCGTGTCGTGAACTTGAAATAAAATCCACGGATTGAAACAAAATGGAATGTTTGCTCTGAAGTTAGGTGCGTGTCAGATTGATAGAAGTATGACAGATTTTTTGTTGCTAGTGAAAAATATTAGTTTGTTTTTGTTCGAAAATAGTGCTTTTTTTTTAAACCACGTTTTAAACAAATAACAATAGTTAACGTTCACAAAAATTATAGTATATTATTTTAGTATTGATTTGATTTTGCCCGCGTTCTGTTGCATGTTTCAATATTTCAAAATAATTTTTAATATTGTCTATGAAACAACAAGCGCCTTTTATTGTTATTATAATGACATTAAATTATGAATAAAGTTTAATAGAAGTAACAAAATTGAGAAAAAAGGAGATACTCATGATTCACGTTTGAAATATTTATTAAATTTTGGTCCCAACAGCTAAATTCAATAACAAAATAATCAAAACTAAAATGGTAGTTTCTAGAAGAGTAAAATTATTCAAATAATTTCTTAACTGGACCGTACCTACCATCCAATGGCAACATGTCAATGTTGCTATAAATAAAAAATACAAATTCGCAAAAATAAAACTTTTACGTTCCTTGTTAACTCTTGCCACTCGTTGATTGTCTAGTTCTAAATTAAATAAACTTAAAAGTGAAATTATCAGTGTTCAATTAAGTTCTTCAGAATCCTCATTATAAATAACTATCAGAAAAATAACCAAACAAAATATCATTTCCGCAGGTCATTTTCCACGTATTTCGCAACTAACTTCAAGACAGTGAGTAAGCGGGCCTTGACGAAGCGCGAATGTCGCTTTCTATTATTTGAAGATTATTTCTTCTGAATTTAAAACGCAAACCGAAATTCTGGCAAAATTGTGCGCGTTCGTGCCCGATGTCTAGTGCTGAAGTCGCCGATAATTCCGTTGACCCCCCGGCGAAAAAGCGGAAACTAAATACAGGAGAATCACGTTCCAACAACTCGGCAATGGCGAACAATGGGACGCGTGTGGAAGATGAGATTGACGAGGCTCTGTACTCGCGGCAGCTGTACGTGCTGGGTCATGACGCCATGCGGCGGATGGCCAGCTCGGACGTGCTTATTTCGGGGCTCGGGGGTGTTGGTGTGGAGGTAGCGAAAAACGTGATCCTCAGCGGAGTAAAGTCGGTGACACTTCATGACGAGCGGAATTGTACGATCGCCGACTTATCATCGCAGTTCTACCTGTCCGAGAAGTCGATTGGACAGAATAGGGCTCTGGTGTCGTGCGAACAGCTGGCAGAGCTGAACCACTATGTGCCAACGACTGCGTACAACGGCCCGCTCACAGAGGAATTTCTGCGCAAGTTCAGCGTGGTGGTGCTCACCGGCGCCTCTTGGACCGAGCAGGAGCGCGTGGCGGCCATCACACACTCTAACAATATCGCTCTGGTCATAGCAGACACTAGAGGACTCTTCTCCAGAGTCTTTTGTGATTTTGGACCTGAGTTCACAGTAGTTGATGTGACTGGTGAGAACCCCGTGTCAGCTATGATTGCTGATATCACACATGAGTACGAGGCAGTGGTCACCTGCCTCGATGACACCCGTCACGGTTTGGAAGACGGTGACTATGTCACTTTCAGTGAGGTTTGTATTTTTCTTATTTCACAAATTGTTGCAATACTTATTGAGTTATCAATGTTTTTGACAATTATCATGTTTGGTTTGAATTGAATTACTCATAAAGTAAATAATTTATTAAACACACTTATTATTATAAAGAAGATGGTTAATTTAGTCAAGAACATTCACCTTCATTGTTAATGTTATGTTTTCACCATGGTGGATCCATGACCTATGATTAAGATCAAACATTTTGAATATCTGCCAGAAACTCTGTTTACGCCGCCAACATGCTGTCATGGATAAAATAAACATTGATGACTACATATTTATCTCTTTAGATAGAAATTTCCATGTGGATGATGACATCCTCTCGTGTATTAATTACAGAAGAATAAGATTTTTACTTTTCAAATGTCACTCTTCTATTTTGAGGGTAGGCAGAAGTATTCTCAACAACAATGCATGCCTATGTATGAATTAAATCATGATTGGGAAAAAGTTGATCTGACTGAAAATACAAAGAATATAGGTTTTCATAAAAACAATTGAGGTAAAATATCATGGTCTATAAGCTACCACGCTCAGGTGCGTGCATTGTAGGTAAGCACTGCCTTCTTGCCTACCTCATAAGATCCAATTAAACTATCTTACTCACTTTAATAAGCATGATGGTGGTGACTTATATATTTTATGTAGTGATAGTTATGGATATTTTAATTGGATCTTATGAGGCAAGTAGGCAGTGCCTACCTGCAATGCATATGCCTGACCATGCTTGTAATACTATTATAGTTTCATGGTTCACCGCATGCATAGCTACTGACCATAATTAATGCAGTTCTTGAAATAACTGTAATTCCTCAAATTACTATAACATTAAAGCAAGCAAAGTAATTAAGTGTGTTGAAATACTATGCTACATTACAATTTATTGAAGTTTTCATGGTATTCAGCTATGTTTATAGCAGGTTGTTAATTATGCCTGTCATCTATAGGTTTTAATACACCAGTATTGCAGATATTTTGCTGTTAGAAAGCTAAAATCAGCTATAAAATCAAATGATTTAATAAATTCATTATTTTTTTTAGAAATTCAGAACATGTTCATACATGTCCAGAGCTTGCTTATTTCTATTGTTGTTGGACATCCAATAAGATTTACACATTAGCAGCAAGCAGGATCAAATAGACCTGCAAATGTTTCAAAGAAACCAATGTTTTCTGTACAATATAGTGAAGCATCACTTCAGGCTACCTACAACCATCACCCTTTATGTTACAGATCCAAGGCATGACTGAACTCAATGGCTGTGAGCCCCGCAAGATCAAAGTCCTTGGTCCATACACCTTCAGCATTGGTGACACAACCACCTGCTCCAAATATATTCGGGGAGGAATCGTCACACAAGTGAAAATGCCCAAGAAAATCCAGTTCAAGCCTCTGAAGGAATCGTTCATGAGCCCAGAGTTCCTTATTGCTGACTTTGGCAAGTTTGACTACCCTCAGCAACTGCACGTTGCATTCGCAGCCCTCTACAAATTTGAGGAGTCTGAAGGCCGTCTTCCAAAACCCTGGAGTGATTCCGATGTTATTAAATTCATGGATTATGTGGATAAAATTGATGTCTTCAAAAATGGGGATATGGAAGTCAATTCTGAATTACTGAATACTTTCTGCAAGGTTTGTAGACTCGTTTTTGTATGCTTAACTGCTAAAAAAGACAATCTTCAACACAAATGTGGATGGTTCTCACATAGCATAATCTTACCGAGATTGCCCAGGATTAGAAAAGAAATCTGAACTATTTGTTTGTTATAGAGTTTTGTCTCAGATAAGTCAAATACAAAACTACAATCATGTCTTGTAACAAATGAGTTTTTTTTAACGAAGATTATTAATAACTCTATAATTAATTACCCATCATCAAATATTAAAGAATCTCCATATCTTTCCACCAGGTGTCTTCCGGTGATCTGAACCCCATGAATGCTGCCATCGGTGGTGTGGTAGCCCAGGAGGTGATGAAGGCTTGCTCCGGCAAGTTCCACCCCATCATGCAGTGGCTCTACCTGGATGCCATTGAGTGTCTTCCCAAGGACCGTGAACTCCTGAATGAGGAGAACTGCAAGCCGACTGGCTCCAGATATGATGGCCAGGTGGCTGTGTTCGGCAAGCATTTCCAGAAGAGGCTGGGTGAACTGAAGTATTTCATAGTTGGTGAGTACTAGTTACTAGTTAGTGTTTTCTAGGTCTTCCAAGCTTGGTTTTTTCTGCTTGGTCCATCGTAGCAAATGAGTGGACAACATCAGGAAATCATAGTTCACACTATTCTTTGTTCTATTTCGATTACTTCTATGCTAGCTTACAGATCCAATTTTAATAGCTCTAAGTAATGGTAGGTGGATTTGCTGTGGTCTGCCAAGAAACCCTATGAGTGACCTTCATTAAGTTAAGGCTGTTTGCAGAAATATAAAGCTCCCAAACCGACCTATGCCAGTAAATTTAAAAAAAGGTCCATGAAACAACATTTATTACAATGATTTGCAACTAACGAGTGTACCTATTCATTCATGATACAGTCAGATACAAACGAATTCTAGTTTTCGGCGATAAGTAATACGCCAAAAGGTTATTAACCCAACATAAAATACATTTTCATTGTCGTTATCTGTTTGTTTTGCTATCGTACCTTATCAAAACAACTCACAAAACATCATGGGGAACATAATGAAGAACCTTGCTTGACACTTTGGGATTAGTAGTCGTTTTTCCTTGTATTCTTGTTTATTGTAGTGCCTTCGCCCTTAACGACTGTCAGAGGCAGTTTGCTTAATATTTATGCCAATTTAAATGTGTTTCTTTTGCGTAGTGAAAATAAATCGATTTAGACTCGGACAATGTTTTTTATGTCAAATCTAAGCATAAAAATATAAATCAAAGTCGCTGTCTGTTTGTGTCACCGCGTTGTGTTTCTTAAATACACAACGGATTTGGATTAGGTTTTTACCATAGTTGAGAGAATTTATCCCGGAGGCGTTTATATACATACATACATATAACAAAGAACCTCGATGTTTTGTCCAGTGTCTAAACGTGAAAATCCGGGGTCGGTAGCTAGTATTGTGTTTTTCTGCTAATTTAAATTTGCGCGCTATTTACGTTACAAAAATAAATCGTATTTAACACAGACAGGATTGGCTTGATAACTTTTCCTCCCTGTCCTGCTGTTTGCTCCCTACAGAAGCTGATAGACGCTAATTAAAATGCCAAAATCGTCGCCAAATTTTGGGCTGAATCAATTTAGATTGACATTGACAGACTAAGAAGAAGACAAGAGAGTTTACAGGCTTTTGTTTAACTTGCAATGTGTTTCGTTTAGGTCAAATCTTGCAACTGAATTTTACAACAGTTATCGCCAACCTATTGAGCTGAAATTTTGCATAATACACGTTTAGTTTGGATGACAATGCATGGTTTAGCTAAGTGACGTCATTCTAAATCCAATATGGCGGACTCCCAAAGATGGACGACTAGTTATTTTTTTGCATCCCCATGATTATATGAGTATCAATCAAAAGGGTTGGCTGAGAAGAATACGAAACCAGCTCAAAATAAAAAAATCATAGTAAAAAATCTTTTTTAAAACAAAAAATAAAATAAATTTTAACTGCAATCAAACCCATCAATTAATATAATATAAAAGTTATATAAAAAAGCTTATCACGAGACTAAATACACAGGAACTCACGTAAATCTCGCGACCTTACTTCATATAAATAAAATAAAGGTCTACATTTTTTTCTAACACACTATTTTTATCTTTGAATGTATTAAGTACAGGAAAACTCATGAACAAAGACTACTAGTAATTACGTAGGTATTTTTTTCTAGGTCTCTATGTGCCTGACTCATTGTGTTGTAGTCATACACTGATAGATTTTCTTGATTAAAAAGCTTAATCATAAGAATAGTAATACTTTGCTGTGATAAATATAGTCAGTTATTGTATACATTTTAGGGCAATATTGAAATTATGGCTGGATACAATAATCGGCACCTGTGGTAACAGTTTGACCCTGAGCTGATCTGGGGTAGTACTCACGAAGTTTCAATAGCATAGGATTTTGTTATTGATGTGCGGCCTGTACCGTGAAATTGGCGTTTGAATCCGAGATTTAAGGGAATGAAAGAAAACTATTCACAAAATTAAATTGGTTGGCTATTAGAGTAGGAAAAGGTCTAGGTAACGATAGATGGATTGTCAGAAAGATTGCATACAAGGTGGTGGTAGTGTTTTTCTTTGGGTGAAAAATCACGTTTTTCGGTAGGACTCAATGTAACGCACTCAAAAGATTGTGCTGATGCATCCATTGAATAGTACATAAAAAAAACTTGTGAAAAAGTTGGAACGTCGTAAAAAAAGTATCCCAATGACCGGGAGAACAAGTGCCTTTCGGCTTCGGTAAGAGCATTTTTACACCCATTATATCTGAAAAAGTGCTGAATATTGATGACTCCGCTATGCTGCGCCAAATACTGATGTAAATAATAAATGCTTAGTTCAACCCTTACTCGCACTGGCACACATCAATGCGATACAACGCTTCGTAAATACACCGCGTAGTTTCACAATGGTCCAGGTGACTTCGCTGATTTATGCGTTACCTTTGATGTGTACCGGCCGTAAATGCCACGGTAAAATAAAAAGATTTCATCTATTATTATTCTAACAACCTTTTATATTGATTAAAGTTCGTTACGGGTGACGTTCGATTCTGAGGCGTCGAGGTCGGATAATCGATTTTAAGCTAATTTGTTTGTCGTCTATTTTCTAGAATCGTAGATTGGTGCGGGATTATTTGAGTTTTGAGATATTTCATTTTGTAATTAGTAGTGTTCGACAGAAGGTCTAGTACTGGCCGAAGCTGGCTATAGGCTGTCACCACAACCTTCAGCCTAAGCATATTTTGACCTTGTAGGTATGGTACTTTTGTAGAAAACCGTAGTTTTTTTTATTATCGACTAGCGGCCCGTCCCGGCTTCGCACGGGTGGACATGATTTTTTTAAGGATTCCTTATCTTTTCTAGCAATAAATATAGCCTTATGTTACTCAGGGTGAATGTGGCTTTCTAATGGTGAAAACATTTTTCACACAAAAATACAAATCTTTCCTCTTTATAATATTAGTGTAGATAAAAAAATCTGTGTTATTGGTATTTCTGTGTTCAGAATGATGTACTGAATACGCACGTGGTAACCGTTTGAACGTCAATGCCTTCCACCCTGTACAAACTATGCTACTAAACAATTTCCATCTCTGACGGATATTACGTCTAATTTGCATATTGTGTTAACTGATAACGCCTTATCGAAATGAGTACAAGTCGCGTAGATAGTAATTTGTTAGAAATAAATGTTTAGGTAAATGGCACCAATCTTTACAAAATGCAAAATGTTTTTGAAGTATTGGAGTTAATTTTACAAGTTATTTTATATCAAAATTGAAAGATGTGCACGTGTGATGCAACTTACATTGTAATATATATGAACACATATTGTATACAGTGATATTGATCCGTCATAATTATTATTGCTATTGCACCTACGCAAGGTTCCATATTATTTTGTTAGATGTATGCTTTAAACCAAGTGGATTTCTCTTATTACGTTACGTTAAACATGGTAACGCGACCGACTGGCCAAAATGCGGCACTCGTAGAATCCTGTAGCTAGTAAGTTAATTAGCCACCACACTTTTCGACGTGAAGTTGGCTTGAAACGTTCAGAAAGAGCTATGTGTCCATGCATTAAGCACAAGCCACACCGTCAACTGGCGAGCGAGCGAGCGATCCGAACTACGTATCGTTTCACCTCTTTTCATACTTTGGTTCACACCGCGAACTACCGAAAGAGCCGAACGAAGTATGAAAAGAATCTCGCCCGCCTCGCTCGCTCGCTCGCTAGCTGGCGGTGTGCCCTGCGCTTTAAAAGTGTTAAAGACGTCAGTCGCCTTGGTATCAGCGATGACAGGACTCGAGACCGCGTCAGATTATTCAATTTCACAAAAATGATAACGCGGCTGACACCCAAACTGCGGCACTCCTGGAAGGTTTCATTTAACCACGTAAATTAAACTGCGTCTTTCCCAGGCGCTGGCGCCATTGGCTGTGAGCTGTTGAAGAACTTCGCGATGATTGGCGTGGGCGCGTCCGGCGGGCAGATCACCGTCACCGACATGGACCTCATCGAGAAGTCGAACCTTAACCGGCAGTTCCTCTTCAGACCTTACGATGTGCAGAAACCCAAGTCTAGTACTGCTGCTAAGGTAGGAGGATCGTATTGTTTTTTATGATTTATTTGGTCTTCTGCAACGATAAAACCAACTACCAGTGGCCCTCATTAGCTCTGTATAGACAGAAAGAAAGTCACGGAGAGAGGCTATTGCCCAGCAGAATAATGCAGCTCTGTATGATCTGTGTGTCTGCTGGCAGAGATCTGGCTTTGATTCTGAATTGGGTTCAATTTTCAAATCGGGCGTAGCGTTATTGGATTTAACCAGTAGAAATAGTAGCAGTTTAGTCTGGATTGGTGCGCTATTGATGACAATGGGCTCCATATTATGTGAGACTTAACACCTTCAGTGCCAGGAACCCACCTGGAGAGTCCACTACCCACTTGCAATATGTATGTTGGGATGGCACATGTGCTCTATGAAACGGGTTTGGACACGAATGTATTAAACATCCCTGACCTACTACAGTTGTACCTCACACGGTAACCACCTCTGCCAAACCGACCGACATATTATCGATAAAGACGAAAAATTACAATATTTACAGGGCTCTCTCCTTTTTTGAAAATCATAGTAAAGAACTCGGAAGCTTCTTGTTAATAAAACATCTTATCCAAATTCCAGGTTATAAAACGCATGAACCCCGACGTGAACGTACTGGCTCAGGAGAACCGCGTGTGTCCTGAGACCGAGTCGGTGTACGACGACGCGTTCTTCGAAGCTCTGGACGGAGTCGCCAATGCGTTGGATAACGTAGATGCCAGGATCTACATGGATAGGCGTTGTGTTTACTACAGGAAACCACTGCTGGAAAGTGGTACGCTTGGTACTAAGGGGAATACACAGGTTAGTAGTGAATGTGATTGCTTGTCACATGTTTTTTTGTACTCAAGTAGGCTGCTGCAAATGGGGGAATATAATCGGTTATAGATAGAAATGCACTTGCATCGTGTCAAATGGGTTTCTGACAAGAAGCAAGTTCAGCCCTATCCAAAACATGGATGCTGAGAAATCGTGGATGCTGTAAAAGGCAACAACACAAGGCAAACAAGGGATTATATCCAGACTATGGAAAGTGACTTCTCTATAATTATCTGCTGATGAGAACCAATAAAGCTTGTTCCTGGCTGGCCTATTTGTTTTTCAGGGAAGCTAGCCTTATGAAATTAAGAATTTAAAAGTGTGCAAAGGCATGGTGTGATAAAATCAGAAATACTCTTCTAACTGAGCAACTACCTCCTAAGTTTTGGTGCTAGCTCTGAGTTTACAATTAAATCTAATCAAATCATATTTCTTCTGCAGGTTGTAGTCCCATTCCTGACTGAATCCTACAGCTCTTCCCAAGACCCCCCTGAGAAGAGCATCCCCATCTGCACGCTGAAGAACTTCCCCAACGCCATTGAGCACACTCTGCAGTGGGCGCGCGACGAGTTCGAGGGGCTGTTCCGCCAGGCTGCGGAGCATGCCGCCCAGTATCTGAGGGACCCTCACTTCTTGGACAGGACCCTGAAACTGCCGGGTAGCCAGCCGCTTGATGCTATTGAGAGCGTCAGGGTAAGTTGTGATTTTCATGTAGTTTTCTTATGTTGGCGTGGGTGGGTGGTTGTCTGCGAGAATAAAGTTAATATTTATTGTGTGCCTAACAATTCTATAAGCATTTGTATTCTTTCAAAATGTAGTAAAGCTGTCTTTACACAAACTCGAGTGTGCCATATCGACGCCCGAGTAATCACATAGTAACGTCACATAGTATTCTCATATCTTCAATAGCTCTAATGCAGAAACTCAAGTGTATCTGCTTTGTTTTCAAAATTAACTTTTATTTTGAAAAGGAGTATCAATGTCCCTCATTAACTAAACAAATCATTTCACCTGTCTCTTTCCAGAACGCGATCCAAGAGCGCCCACTAACATTCGACGACTGCGTCACCTGGGCTCGCCTGCACTGGGAGGCTCAATACTCCAACCAGATCAAGCAGCTGCTGTACAACTTCCCTCCCGACCAGCAGACCACCAGCGGAGCCCCGTTCTGGTCGGGCCCCAAGCGCTGCCCGGAGCCCCTCACCTTCGACCCGGCTGAAGAGCTCCACCTCGACTATGTGGTGGCTGCCGCTAATCTTAGGGCTCATGTGTATGGCATGCAGCCTTGTGTGGACAGGGAGAGGATTGCGAAGGTTGCTTGTACTATTCGGGTAAGCAAATTGTATATTTCTTATTTTTACTGTGGCCAAAATCTGCTAGACGACATCATCATTATTATTAAAAGTGGTTCAGCATAGGTAGAATTGGCCAAATAAACTAAAAATATTTATTGCAAATGATCAATTTATGCCAAGTTTGATCAAAAGACTTGTCAAAACCTATAAGTAAATTAAAGGTCTTCACTCTTCAAGAGACCAATTTAACTTCAATCCATTGTGTAGTGAATTGTGATTACTAACCAGTCTAAACATCCGCAGGTACCAGAATTCAGCCCGAAATCCGGCGTAAAGATCGCAGTGACCGACGCGCAGCTGCAGCAGAACAGCGACGACATGGACCACGACCGAGTGCAGAATATCATCGCGGAGCTACCGTCGCCCGCCAAGCTTGGCGCGCTCAACATCACGCCGCTAGACTTCGAGAAGGACGACGACACCAACTTCCACATGGACTTCATCGTCGCCGCCTCCAACCTGCGCGCCGCCAACTACAAGATCCCGCCCGCCGACCGGCATCGCTCCAAGCTCATCGCCGGCAAGATCATCCCCGCCATCGCCACCACCACCTCCGTGGTCGCCGGCCTCGTCTGCCTCGAGCTCTACAAGCTCGCACAAGGATTCAACACCCTAGAAGTTTTCAAAAACGGATTCGTCAACCTCGCCCTCCCATTCTTCGGCTTCTCAGAACCCATAGCTGCCCCAACAAACACATACTACGACAAGAAATGGACGCTTTGGGACCGCTTCGAAGTGAAGGGCGAGGTCACTCTCCAACAGTTCCTAGATTACTTCAAGAACGAGCACAAGCTGGAGATCACGATGCTGTCGCAGGGCGTGTGCATGCTGTACTCATTCTTCATGCCGGCCGCTAAGTGCCAGGAGCGGCTGGGCCTGCCTATGTCCGAGGTGGTGCAGAAGGTGTCCAAGAAGAAGTTGGAGCCGCACGTGAAGGCGCTGGTGTTCGAGCTGTGCTGCAACGACGAGGACGGCAACGACGTGGAGGTGCCCTACGTGAAGTACACGCTGCCCTAGGCGGCCTAGGGCTCCGCATGTCACCCTCCCCCCATGTACACTGTCGTCGGCGATGTGGTCAACACGTGAACGTTTAGAGCATAATAGTTACCATTTTCGGAGATGGTTGGTTATCACATCGGGAGGCCGAGTGAGACGCTCGCGAGTGTCGGACGATGGACGAGATGTACAGATAGTGTTTACATGTGTGACGTTTTATTTTGTGCTTCAGAACACGCTTTTGTCTACTTATTGATTCATATATTTATAGTAGTTTATAATTGATTGCTCACGTCTCATCAAACGCTAGCATTTATTCTTTTATATTCGTCTCGTGATACCACAATAGTTTTTACACCAAATTTATTGGATATTTTTAAAGTTGAAATCAGATGGGTCTGTATATGGAAAGAAATAAATAAAATTTGAGCAATGTGTTGTTTTTATTTTGTAGGGTAGTTGTTGATTTCTTATTACACAGGGTTGGTCTGTCGCTGTCGAAGATTTATTCTCTCTCATGGATACGAAAACGAAGTTGCTTGGATTGTGTCACGAGCTCATAGTGCTGCTCAGGCACTTGACTCACCGCCAGCGGTTAGCGAGGAGTAGACTAGGGCTACCAACAGGACTGAAAATGATATGACGAGCAGTGAGGGCGATTACGTGTGAGGCACAACAGTCGCTGAGGCTATTGAGCCTCAGCGACTGTTGTGCCCGCCAAGTGAGCATCGCTGAGCAAGTATTTTCTTTGATAGCTCTTGTCTGAATACAACTTTGCATTTTCTGATCTGTCTCACGATGTACCCCACCATTAGGTAAAGTATTACCCATGCTACACCCTATAATGTATATTTCCCTTTTGCCTCGTGATCTCAAGCGCGAGTCTGCTGAACGTGGGGTCCTGTGTTCGATCCCAGGTCGGGCAAAAGGTTTGTAAGTTTGGTTTCTCCACCAAGAGAATTTCTCAGTAGCAGACTGGAGTCAATAATATTACTGGTGAAGTGTGGGTGAATTATAGATAAGTACACGTCCGCCTAACCCTTGGACGGCTACAGGCGTGACATGCTAGGATTCAAATGATAACACCACATTTTTTCAATATTTATTGCGTAAAAAGGTATGCATGAAAATACAGTACACTAATCTCACTAGGTCGACGGAAAAACATCTTTGGAAATACACCGTTTGTGACACCAATGACTTAATAAGAATAACAAAGTAAAAGCGTTTTATATTTTTGGTACATCTTTTTAAAATTCAATTCCCTTTTTAACTGAACATATTTTTAAGGAGCATGCACACAGCACTTGCTGCCTCGAGCCGAAATAGATGCCTAGTTGAATTATATTAGCTTTTTTTCATTTTGTTTTTAGATAGTAAAAAAAGTTCAGAATATATTTTATTTAATAAATAATAATTATTATTAGTAAAGCACCCCGGCTGTCATTTCTTCATTTAAAATACTGGTATTTAGCTGCATTCGGTAAGACTGGAAGCCGACACCAACTTCGTTGGGAAAAGGCTAGGCAGGTGACTATTTCGGAAATCCAAGGCATAAAGCCCATGTGCAGTCCCTTATACATAAAACATATCTTCATTTTATAAATGCAGTGTTAATTACATGAGTACGATTAGAAAATTAAAAAAGAAGAATAATTATTCGAGATCTGTGAAATAACTGACTAGAGGTGCAAAGAGTTAGCACAGACATACAACCTGGTTAAATAATATCGATTCTAGTTTTCAGTAGTGTTATGGTGCTGTTGCCAGTACACGGTAATAACTATAACTAAACCGACGATTGAAATTAAACAAAGAGAGAGAAAATCCTTATAAATTACAGTACAGCGTAAGTAGACATAGTTTGTAATGATAATATTTTTTGCCGAAATGTGCTATGGTACACCTCGGTCTAACCCTTCGGGGTAATACAGGCGTGACGTTATGTTATGTGAAATACAATTCAGTTTTGCTATTTCTTTCTAAATCTATGATTATTGCCACATTATACCGAAAAATATCCTGAAAGTTGGAAGCACTTAGTAATAGTTGACTATTCGTCATTTTTATTTTAAACTACACATCTTTGTGACGCTAAGTCAAAACATTCATACTACAACTGTTAACTTACTCCGAGGTTAGCTACTGTACCAAAATCTTAAGGCGATACTAATGTTCCATTCCTCATAAACTATGTGTCACATATACTCATTTACATTAGCCACTACCACAAAAAAAGAAAGCAATCATTATTGAATAAAAATATACCACGCTGACCCAAAAATTTATTTTCAAATTTGTGGGACAAAATGTTTTTTTTTATTGTAACAAAATATTTTATTTTACATAAACCAACACGGGCACTATGGGCACACAAAACGTCCACTTTGTCTCACTAGTCGATTTGGTGTTGAAAATTATTGATTGATTATATTTATTCTTTTACTTAATTTAATTCAACATTTCGTGAATTATGATAAATTGTGGTTTCATAACATAACGAGGCATAACGGCTAATGTAAACAGGTCTTAAGGCGTGTGGAATATATCTAGCATTTTTAGAGATATAACACTAAGTGTACAATTTCTTAAAATCTAAATGATTACATAACTTACGATAGTTTTTGAATTTATCACCGCGACATACAAAAGGCCTCTTTTCAACTTTTTATTTGGTTATCCTACCCATTGGTTATTATTTTCCGTTTACTGATCAAAAAGAAAATATCGTTAGTTTGTCTAAAAGCGCTATTTTGCATAAAAAAAGTCGGTTCGCAGCTATTGTTTTTGCTCAAAATTACTTCAGTTTGACTTTCAGAATGTGAAATGTTGACTTTGTAATAGGTATTTCTACACCCAGAATAGATCCCGGATAAAAAAGTTGAGGACTACGTGTCCAGGTAAGCAGAACGTGGTTCTGTCTTAGCAGGCACGCTATCCACTTCCACATCACTCCACTACAAACTCCCGCGTTTTTATAAAATTACTTTTTAAACTACCAATTTGTTAAGCTCGACCATTGTGCATAATTAACCACATTTTTACGAACTCCTATAACAGGGGACTTAATATAACGGGCGAAACGTGGCTGTCCTCTAGGTACCTACAGCTTTGTCCATTCCTTTCGGGGATTACAGGCGTGATGATACGTATGTAAGTTTATGTAATATTAATTTTAAGTCTAATTTATATACAGGCGCGGATACAGGATTTCGATTGGGGGGAATATATGTATTATCTCAACATGAATGATGTAACCAAGAACTTGTAAAAATATTTTGATTGAAAAGAGTGTCCATGGAGTTTCTTGCCCATTCTTCTCCATAGAGATCTACGCTTTGGAATGGGCAACTACAGTACTTTCACAAGTTATTATGCCTTGGGTCTGGACTGTAGCTTCGCCTTCTTTGTTTTTCTGACATTCAAAAGTGCCTGTTATGGTCTAATTGAAATAAATGCTTTCGAGTTAGAGTTTGGGGGGGCAATTTTTGTGTGATTTTACCTATCTTCCAGAAAATTCATTTTCACTTGACAAACTTTGTTATAATTAATGGAATCAGGCGTTACTTTGCGGAAATCCATGATATACAAAATATTCAACTGGAATATTTAATTTTAATTCCGCCAAACTAGTTCAAGCTTGATTGCATGCAGCACCGACACTTGTTTTGCCCCTTCACATCCTCAGGAGATGTTGACTCGTAGGTCGACGAGTCGGTCTGCATTCAATTTCGAGTGAAACATGTATTGGTCGATCGATGTAATCTACATAATTATAAGTAGTAATGTGTTCAGAAAGAGTAAACAAATCATTAAGACGTTTTAAAAAATTTGAAGATGCTAATAATGGGTTATTTGATCGGATTCAGGGCACCCAAACCTCAATTGCACCCATTCCCCCCCCCCCTCTGTTTCCGCTCCTGTTTACATAGGTGCAAATATAGGCACTTTGCTTTGGAAGCTTACAAAACCAACCATAATTTATGACTTAAACGCTAATAATAAATAATTTTGTTACATTTTGAACTTGCTTCGGTGTTTTTGAATATTAGACAAAGCTGCCCGAAGTTTCAAAGAAAGAGTAATTACTTAATTTAAATAGGATTCATAAATATTAAATGCACTTTAGGCCATAAGTAAAGCACGATTTAGTCGTTGCATTAAAACTTTATAAAAGAGAGCATAATTCAAAGGCGGCGTACAAAAGGTAAAGAAGCTTGCCCATCGTAATAAACTAAAATTAAAAATGTATTAATTATCAGAGCAGAGATAAATAAAGCTCGAGCATTTTTATCTTTCGCTCTTAAAAATAAGTTTAAAATATAATAACAATTTTAGTAATAACATTCGTTTGAAATCATTGTCACATCATCCAAACATAACAATATTTTCTCAAGGACCGAAAAGGTTACCCATATAGCGGTATTAATCGGGTTATTTTAAGGGTTAGGTGAAATACTCTAGATTACATTTGAATCCGTATTATAGGGTTAATCAGCATTTCATAATCGGTTCACGTACAGTTATTTTGTTAACTAAAAAATATGCCAGAAAGTGACGGAGTTGGCGCTTTGTCGCTTTCATTCTGGTTAGTCAGTAATATTTATATGATTAAACCATATAATAGGTATAATATTATAAGGGTTTACCCATAACAGGTTTACCTTTTCAGCCGGTTAATCGGGCCCTGTATTTTACATGTATCAGATAAGTGCGCATACTACATAAAGTTGTACAAGGATCTTCGGTGAGTTGTCAAAATCAGGACAAATGTCGCCATTTGTTTTTAAAACAATTTCCACAGACAATTTCACAAAAATGTTTGAACGCCCCACAAGATCCACAGGCCGAACGGCAAGAGTTTTGAAAATGCTTGTAAAAAAATCTGGTCAGAAGATCTTTTTGACACAATTTGTTCACAAGCCTACCGGTAAAGCAGAAGATTTACAGAGTTAATTTAGCCAAGTTTACAGCCCAGTGGTGTGGCGCTTCGCCCAGCAGTGGGCGAAGAAGCGCGGCAGGCAGCTGGGCGGCGTGGGCGAGGGTCAGCGCCACGGGCGGCGGTGCGGGCTGGACATGTGACGCGACACCGACCCCCTGTCCTCGCTAAAGGTCTCTGCGATATAGTAAAAAAGTATTATAACAACAGATCTATTTATGTCTTTTTAGTGAGCTTATAAACATCAAACGATTAAAGGTTTGGTCAAACCGGCATGGGGAAATTGTGACAAATGTACTCAGGGCTGTAGGCAGGGGCAGTTTCGGCCCTGGATGTACTACAGTTTGGACGTACTGATTTGACCGAACTAATTCCAAACATTCAATTTGGTAAGATTAAGATAGTGTTTAATTTTTTTTTTCTTTAACATTATTTTTCAGGATCAGTTTATAAAACCACTAAAAAGAAATCGTCTCGTTTCATAAAACATCTAGAAACATTCAAACTCAAAGCGTTTATTTCAAATAGACCCGTGACAGGCACTTTTGCGTAGTCAAAAATAAGCTACCTACAGTCCAGCCACATGCATAATACCTGTGAATGGACTGTAGTTGCCCATTTCAAAATAAAATAAAAAAAAGAATAGACAATAAACTCCATGGACACTCTTTTCATTTACAAACTAACAGAAGTTTCCATCACTTGATGGAAACTTCTGATAGTTTGTGGCTATCAACTATGATAAAATTGAAGGAAAAAAAGTCTTCAGAAATGAGGAACATGATAAAGCATCAAGTTGAAATTCAAAACATTCACGCGACAATACGAGGTTAGTATGTTGCCGTGCTAAAGTAAGATGATATTAAAATGTAGTAAAAGAACAGAAAAATTGCAACAACATTTATGTAGTGATATGGCAATATTCACAATGTGATAAATGGAAGCACCAATATGGTTTTTTATAGGCAGTTTTGTAAGCGACTTATACAGAAATATTATAAGAAAAGAATATCACGTGACCCATTTTCAGGCTTTTTGTAGGCTTCCTAAAGAATGTTATATTTATGCATGCCTCTAGGCAAAACAAAAAGAAAAGCTGGCAACATTATGATGTTCAGTGTTACCATAGTTAGACTGCGTCATCAGCGAAGCCGTGGATGGTCGCTTGGTGCGCGCGGGAAACGCCCCGGTGTGGCTTTGTGACATTAGGTCCCTGTTTTAGCATAGTTTTGTTAAAGAGCTTGATCAAAGATTTTAAAATAAAGTTGGTTGTTAATTATAATTTTTTCTATTTCTTATGAATGAGAATTTGAATAATGGTATTATAATGGCATTCATTTATGCGTTGTTATGCTTGAACCGTATGTTCACCCTCTACCGAAGACCCAACACCACTCGACTAAGCAGAATTATTTTCGCCAAGAACTCTAAGATGCCATACTCTTGAATCCTCTTTCTGTATCTACCAGAGTAATGAACAGAATCGTCCTTAAAGGCATATCCAGAAACATTCCCAAAATAGCGTTCTGCTCAATTTAAAAATGTCAATTCAATAGTGCAAAATCATTAGCATCTCTGTGCTCAATTACCATCAACATTAATTAAATATAAGAACGACAACCTACGAGGTAGTCAGCTGTTTGTCTGGGCTATAAAACACCTTGCCAACGAATCAACGCTTTATCGGAACTGCGGAACATCGCACCAATAATCGTCATGCATCCTACTAATATTATAAATGTGAAAGTTTGTGAGGAACGATGGATGGATTAAAAAATCCCTCCAAATAATCGTCAGATTATGGGTCAGCACGACTAGGATATCAAGCTGAATCACCTGTATAATAGTCTGATGCGCTCTAGTATTTCGAAATGGCGATTTTTTTTGCATTCTCAAGAAGCCGCCACGAGCTTGCGTCATGTCCGAATAGTCAGTCTTTTGAATGGGAGCTTCTTCGGGTTCACTTAACATCCCCTCTAAATATCTGACGCGCTCGAATAGTTTTTTTTACCGCTTTCAACCCTCCCGCACAGCCACCCTCACCATGCACCGGCAGATTAACATTATACATCCAATATCAGAGACACGTGGGGCATATACACCATCAATATCTGACACGCTCGAATATTTCCATTTGACTATTTTTTTTTACATTTTTGAAAATCTGTAGACCCTTCCCCCACCCGTGAAAGGGTGTACATTAGTTAACCCTTTTTTTTTCTACCATCTAATTTTCAAAATCCAATAGATCCCTATTGTATAATATAATAGCCTTCGGGCCTCCCCTACTATAGGATACTTTTTATCCGGTAGTATTATGCCGTGGGACAATTATCGAACTCGAGAACGAAGCCGAGCGTATCAATCACGGAACACTGTTTCAGGAACGCACTAGATGCACTATTGCATTATAAAAGCATAGTCTCACGTCTGTTTGAAAGAGCTGGTGTTGCTGAGTTGGCGCGCGGCGAGCGAGCGGCGGCGCCCTCTGTCGGCGGAGATCATCGCGCAACGTTCGGCCGGTGTGCTCGCCACGAACGTATCGTGCAGGGAGTAGCAAGCTGCCGTGATCTGAGGAATATTATAAAGACATTAGGGACTGCAGATGTTTAAAAATGCGAAGCCGATAATAAGGCACATAGAATTCATCTTTGTATAGCGTTGTGTCTTCCGCTCAATACTTGCGAGCCTTTCAAAGTCTAGTAACCACAAACCAGCAAAACTAAAACTATGAAAGTCAAAACTAATACTTGGTCTGATAACTGATCAAAAATCATTGAGAACAAATACCTGAGAAATATTTAAAAAAATTAACGATTAGAAAAAGATTTAAAAACCTAAAAAATATATTTTATAAGGAATTTAACATGACGAAAAACCAATTAAAGTTGTAAGTCTGGAACCCAGAACCAGTGCACCCAAAAAAGCCACACGAAGCGTACCTGCTGAATCAGACGTCGATGCAGGTCTACATCAGCGCCCCTGATGCCCTCCCGGTCTTGATGCAGCTGCAAAGCGCACAGCAGAGCATCCTTGATGGTCTGCACCGTCGCCTGCACCCGGTCCGTTCGCATCAGACGACGGACCAGGTACCCCTTGGCCAAAGCCACTATTTTGGTGGCTGCAGCTTGCTGATCCGGACAAGTACATAAAATTGTAGCGTGAATCATGCTGAAGTTGTTTGGGTGAAATAGGTACCTTTAGCATTTACCGAAAGGCAGGATATAGGTTCTGGGTTGGCAGGAATAGGAAGCACCAAAACTGGTTAAACTCGTTAATTCAGCATTTTAACGATGATGAAGAAAACAATTTTAAAATGTAATCGTCAAAAGCAATAAATTACCTACAAAAAAGATTTTTTTGTATGAAAATTATAGGATCTGCATTGCTCAAGTAAGTCATCGCGGTAGAGAACCTGGTAACGCGGTAAAACATAAATCAGTAGTGGGTCTAGTGACGTGCAGGAAAGAGAAGGATTATAAAGGATTAAGGATGAACCAGGACTAAGCACAAACAAATAATAAGCTCACGGAAACAAATAATAAAAATAGACATCTGATAAATAGGCTAAACGTGGATCAACTCATTAAATGTTCATTTTTTAACTTCACATGTGTGCTACTGTGCTATATAACAAACTGACTTATTTAAAAAAATGTAAGCTAAAAGCATAAATACGTTACCTCTCTTGGCGTTCCATGGATGTTGAATTTAGGTCTACACGCTAGCGAGTTAGTGTTATTGATTGAATTATGAATCGTCCTTTCCATGTTTCGGATGGCAGTGTCGGCAGAACTGCAATTCATTGCCGAAGTAGCATGTATCGTTTTAATTTTTTTGCCATAGGTTACAACGCTGTTATTTGGCTCAGCATAATAATGGCCGTCATCATTGTCAGAAGGAAATGTAACATTCAAATCGGCCATCGTGTCGTTCGTTCGATCGGTCAAAATCGGTTCGTAATCACGACCAGAGGATGCACTCGTGTCATAGTTCAGTTGTCGGGACGTCGGAGTGTTTCTACGAGGGGGCGTCGGCGTGTTTCTCGTAGGGGACCTCGGCTCAGGGGACTGAGTTCGTGTTCTGGTCGCCCCTGGTTGCGTCCTCGGTGAACTAATCTTAGTCCCGTTTTGGCTGCGAGCTTTAATCGGCTGCTTTTTTATGCTCCCCGTAATATCCCTGCTTTTCTTCAAAACATCATTACAATGGCTTATGTAGTTGTTGGTATTGGTCAATGTGTTAGAAACAGGACTGTCAAGACTACTCTGATCGGGCGATTTGTAGTTTATCAGCTGACTTAGACTGACCGGACCTCTGTCACTTTCTTGACGCTGTTCTAGATCTAGATGCTTGTCGCCCCAAGCCTCCTTCACCTCTATCGGAGACGTGGGACAAATAGTCTTCAGTTGTTTGAAGAGCAAGTTGTTTTGCTCCTCAAAGACCTGCTGAAGGAGTATTTGTTCCCTTTTCTGTTTTTCCACTAAACTTGCCATTTGTAGCAATTGTTGATTTTGTATCTTCTCATAGAGTTCCCTGACATGAGATGCCGGGTCTTCTGATCCCGATATAGAAGGAGGTGGCCCGTCGTTTTGAGGCATTGGCTCGAGTTTTTTAACTGCTTTAGGTGATCCTGGACCTTTTGCCAAAGTACAGTTGTTGGTGTTTCGGACAGGACTGACGGATTTCTTAGTTCTCGGAACTGGTTCAGTCTTGGGTAGGGGATCTGAACTGGACATTGGATTAGATTTTATCATTGGTTTCGGGGCTATAACGCTGATTTTAGTTTTATCTGTGACAACTGACTTAGCCCGACTAGGTAGTGAGGTTTGAGGAGAGGTTTTCGGTTGTTGTCTCACAAAACTTTTATTGGAAGCGTTCCTATTAAGGCCATTTGCTTTGGTCTGCTTTAGTTCCAGCGCCATGGATGACCATTTCACCTTGGCGGTTTCCAGATCCCAACTACGTCGCTTCTTGTTAGGGCTTAGGTTCGATAGCGATTCGCTCATCGAAATACACCTCATCTCAACGCCAGTGTTCAGTGATTGCACTTCTAGATGAGCTAAGAGTTGGGGACTAGGGTTTAGCAGTGTGTAAGATCGTTGCCGTGATAACGGCAGAGCGTTATGCACGTCCTTCAAACTGTCCCTGGTCAGGTCATTAAGGGAACCTGTAAAGCTTTTGGAACTAAAAGACGCGGGGCCACCTTGAGATCCAGATAAATTGTCAGCAAAAGGATCAATTGATTTATTATTATTAAGATTGAAGTTCAAGTTAGCAATTTCTGCAAAAGCAGTTTTTTGTTTTTTATGTCTTTGGGTTTCTGTGATTACTTCTTTTTCGGTTATTACTTTTTTAGTAATTCTTGTCGAGCAGTTATAATCTCTTTCAGGAAGATCTATTTGAGGACGAGGAGGTGAGAGTGGGGACTTTTTAACATTTTCATTGTTGATACTCAAACTGAGATCTATAATGAGTTTCGGAGAGCTTGACCTAGACGAACCGGAGTCCATTGATTCCACAACCACATTGGAAGTTTTATTATTATGAGCATATCTTGGTGATCGAGGATGATATCGTGGCGATGGAGCAGCATTTCTTGGTGATGAATCAACAGATTTTTTGACATTTTTGTCCTTGTGGCCTGTCTTTACTTCTAGATGGGATGGTTCGTATTCACTTTCAGGCAGTTCAGGAGCGTCAGTCTTATCTTCGGAATCTGAATCGGATTCAGCCACAAAGGGTCGAAGCAGGGTTATGCGCTTGTCTACTTCTTTGGCAAGAAGCTTGTAGTACTGCATTTCTTTGCGACATTCTTTAGACAACTGAAACATAAAAACAAAACAAATAAGATGCAACAGATAGAAAATGATCATAAATACAATTATTGACAATTATCACCTTTGCAAAATATATCAACAGAAGAAATAACAATATTTGTTTCATTTTTGATAGGTTATAAGCTTTTTTTAAAATCTCTTGAACAGATTTAAATCTACAGATGTTCATTAAAACGCCTGCAAGTCTGCAAATAAATAATGTAGATTGATTGGTCTGGGAAACTTAGAATAGGGATGTTGAGCAATAATATTACTATTCTAATAAAAATAATGTCATTTCTAAGGAGGCTCTGAAAATTATAACATGGAAACCTCTTTGGAAGTTTTTAGGATGGGATTTCCTGTCCTTGTCGCACACAGCTGGCAATGAATGTAGATAGTCCGTTGTGAAATTAACTGTGACAGAACTGTCTGTGCCTCCCTGTCTAGCAGATAATTTTAAAATGTATTTAAAGCAGCTTTTTGTAAGCTACAAGTCATGTGCCAGGTAGGATTTCCCATTGAGGAACTCATATAGGCAATGAATTTTCAAAAATCCGTACGTGAGTGAATAAAAATATTTATATAAATATATATTTATTATTTTCATAAGAAAAGAATAAAAATATTTATAAGATTTTACTTCGCTATTTTACTCTTAAATATTTTATTTCTGATTTAAAATGAGCAAAAAGAGTTCCACATTCATATTTGATAACATTGATTGTGTTACAGGGTCTACTGCATATTCAAACATAGTGGGTTTACTGATAAAATAACATCACAGATTGTAATTTAAAGTTTACAATATTAGTAAAAACTGTTCTGCAAAAGTAGGGAAACTTGACATCACAAGTTTCTCAGTTAAGTATAAGCACTGCATAAGTTTTTTACTAGCCGATCACTATCGCTAATACCTAGAAATTTGCATGGAAGCATGGAATTCTATAGAAACAATCCCGAAGGGCTCAAGTTGAGACGTTTCGAATCTATGCAGTGCTTTAACTGACCAATGAGCACTGATGTGTATCCTGAAATTCCTAGGCTAGGCTACATTTCACATTCTACGTTGATTCAATAAATTTCCTAGATCTGTGATACTCAAAGGTTCATCTTAGGATGTCTTGTCAACTAATTTATGACTTTACTAGCCATAAGAAGAAAAAAAGTAGAACTAGGTAGGGCCCAATGTATAAGAAACGAATAATAATTGTACTCACAACAGGCGGTAGAAGCGGAACTCCATTTATTTTCATACAAGACACGTACTGGCCAGCTTGTCGCACACTCTTTACATCCCACGGGTCGTTCATCCTTGTCCCACCCGAAAATGCGACTAACGCCTCCCACACTCCTGATGAACCCAGAAAATGTTAACTCATCAATATCCGATAGCTAACATCGTTTAAGGAAATTTCACGGCAATTTTCAGTCTATCTAATGAAATGAACCACAGATTTTGAACCTTATGTCGAGGGAAATTTAATTTCATTACGCCGATGGAATCGCATCGTAATGTACCAGATGTTGTCATGCACGATTACGTCAGTTAATAAGTATTTTAACCGGTCTGAAGGTGAACACTAACTATAATTTGCTCTACGGTATGCGGTCAAAGCAAAAATATGACATTAATTGAAGTTGTATTTGTTTTCTAGCTTCATTTAATAAAAATATTGGTAGAATTATCGGTACTCGACTAACGTGAATTTGAAAATAATAAGCCTTTTCTCCTTTTTGTTTCTACTGGAAAAAGTCAAATAAGAATTTGTGACCAATCACATGAGTTTGACAATTAAGTTTGTAGTTATTCAGCCAATGGAAATGCTGCCTGAGCAAAACAAACCACATTCGACATTTTGAAAACGGCCTTGCTTTTAGTTGTCAAACAAACTACGTGTTGCCATGGTTACACATTCTAAAATAATTTATGGACAACAAAGGAAATACAACAGTTTTGGTATATAAGTACTTTTTAACTTGAGAATACTGTAAATGTTTTAGAAATATTTTTAAAGCAGTCATTTTAACTTATGGAACAAAATTACAATAGAAGACAACTGGAATCAGTTTTGAACGCACCACGAATTTTTCATCTTGACATTGACGTTTGATTGACAGTGACATTACAAGCGAGAGATAGTAATTTAGTGATTTCTCAAGGAAATTCTGGGATTCTTTTACAAATTTTCAATGATTTCTTCGAAGAAATATTGGTGTACATACCGGAAATAGTGGCAGAATTGTATTACATATAGTCCCCAAATTTCTAACAGGTTGATTTTTAGAAAATGCATGTCTTATGGATAAGAAATGTTTGTCCTGCCGGGAAACAGGCATTATATTGTTTTTTTATATCCCTATTTATTTTTATGGCATCATTCTTCTCTGGAAAAGTCCTAGGATTCTCGTCGGAGTTATGGGCCCTGACATATTGGGGCCCGGCCCTATATTTCTGTCTATTTAACTTCATTTTAAGATACTGCTATACTGGCTTTATGTACGAGGTAAGATTTTTTTTATTTGAAAAACTACACACATTTATGTTAATAGCTTTGTTTTCTAAACCAGCCCGCCAAGCCTTGATTTCAGTGTCAATATTCAAAAGCTAAAATTTCCTTCAAATTTTGCTTATTGAATTAACTTCTAGGTCAGCATGACTCATATTTAAGTCATCATTATATTTGGAATTGTAATTAATTAAGGAATAATACTAGACATTTCACAAACAGACAGTTTATTCATACAAATGATTTATTTTGTTCTAGAAAATTAAATCTAATTTGAATATTATTACTTTTGCAGGTATCAATAAGGTCGGCATTCCTTGGTGCAGCATTCTCCCTGGGTATCTTCCTCGCCACCTTCGACAATGGCTGGAGAGTCTTTGGCCTCTATGCCACAATACTCTCGTTCTTCCATTTCTCAGAGTTCATGTCTGTGGCCGTCACAAACCCGCGGACGCTGACAGTTAACTCGTTCATATTGAACCATAGTGTACAGTATGGTGTGGCCGCTGTGGCCAGCTGGATAGAATGGGGAGTGGAGTACTATTTCTTCCCTGGTAAGTATATTTTATTTTTTCCTACATTCTACTAAACTAACATACTACTCTGCGCAGTCACATTACCCTTGGCACTTAGGCAGTCAGACCTACATCCTATTGGATTGGCCAATATTTTTCCATACTGTGACATGAACTATACATATAAAAGTTAATGCCAAGATGTGATCATAGTCTGTTTAGCCTTTTCCCAACTATGTTTGAGGTTGACTCCCAGTCTAACCAGATGCAGCTGAATACCAACAAAGCACTTGGAGCAAATGCCCATCTGGCCATCTTGGCCCAGTCACTAGGTAATATCACTTCACAATTTATACAAAAAGCATTAAGAAAAAAAAATTGATCTCAAAGAAATTGTTGTTTTTATGACCCATTTTATTAAAACTTGCTTTTATTCAGAAGCCTGGCTGATTTTCTACCCATCTGTTTGTTGTAGATATGAAGACATACTTTTGGCTGTCATACCTGGGTGTTCTGATGTGCATCACAGGAGAAGTGCTTAGGAAAGCTGCCATGTTCACAGCCAAGACTAATTTTAATCACACAGTAAGTATTGTATTGTATAACGGGCTGGTGTCCGTAACTCCACGTCCAAGCGCGTATTTTGCGTATGGGTGGGAAATTTATTCGATCCACCCTAACGGCCCGTTCACGACCTTGCCGCTGTGAGCGGCAGCTAAGCGCGGGGTGGCGGGCGGTAAGATCAAAAGTATAAAAATACCGCTAAGACCGAAGTCGTGACCAGGCCGTAACTCCCTGAGAAAGGCCAGCGCCTTGGCACACAAGAATTGCATACAGATCGTAGTGTTAAGCGCAGAATTAGATGATGGATGAAATGGCGGCAGATCACGGGAACAATCTGCGACTCCCGTATACGTCTTAAATTTAAGGGGAAGATTTTTAATACAATAGTTAGTCCTGCTGTCCTGTATGGATCAGAATGTTGGGTCACAAAAGGGATGAATGAAAGGTATTTGCATGTGGCTGAGATGAGAATGCTAAGGGGGATGTGTGGTGTTACGCGAACGAATAAAAATAAGAAATGAGTACATCAGAGGAAGTTTGAAAGTGTTGCCGGTGACTGAAAAGTTGTGTGGTAATTGGTTGTCGGTGTATGGGCAATGGGCATGTGATGCAGAGGAATGAGGAAAATAAAAAATAAGTGTAGAGGAAGACCAAAGGAACAATGGATGGACTGTGTGAAGGATGATATCGCAGGAAAGGAGTTGTCTGATGAGATGACGAGTAATAGAGAAGTAATATAGTACGGAAGAAGAAGACATGCTGCGCCGACCCCAAATGAATTGGGACTTGGGCAAGAGAATGATGAGTAATTGCATTATTTTTCAAAAAGGTTTATATCTAAAACCTTAACATGGTATATCCCCAAGCCTTGCAACTGATGTGTTTTCTCATCGGAAACTACGAACTAGTTACTAAAAAGGTAAACATTTCTTTACGGGATATATTTTCTAAAATCCTTCCTAATCAACACGAAAGAAGAATAAGAAGAACCGCTTCAAGCTCAAGTGAAGCACGCGCATGCTCCTTGACACAAGCCGCTTCGCCTGACGTTACATGGGACGTAAAAAGGAGAGTAATATTTAAGACTCAAATGCACATCAAAAAACTTATCACCCGTCAAATTATTTACATCAATTAAAATTTTTTTACATCCAAAATACTGATTGCACATCAAATTTACCAGAGCACACAAACGTAATACTTGTGAGTATACCATATTAACAAAATATTTTTGCAACAAGATTTCATCTTGAAAAAGGCATTGCGGCAAGGACAACATATGATGCAAAAGCGAGCGAAGCAGGGCCGGATTTATGGGTGTGTAGGCCCTGGGGCAACCAAGAAGTGGAGGCACCGAAACTTGTTTTGGGACAGACGAAAAAAAAACAAAAAACAAGGTGTACTTAACTTAATAACCGTAATAAAAGTAAATGTGTCAACTAATATTGAATTCAGTAATTATATGATTCGGATGTATTAGCGAGCGAGGCGAGCTCAAAAATTATAGTATTCCGCTTGGGATAGGTTGGTTTCTCTATAGATGTCCGAGATTTTGGGGGTGTTTGAACACTCTTTGATGGACTAATGGACACAAAGGATGTAATTTTTTTTAACCAAGTTGTGGAGGCCCCTGCCTTGTGGAGGCCCGGGGCAAGTGCCCCTGTTGCCCTGCCCTAAATCGCACTGGAGCGAAGCGAGCTCGGTTCTTGTGGCACCCCGACTCGGTTAGGTTGGGTTCGAAGGGGATGGCGGCATCTAGTGAGCGAACTAAGACCCCGTCATCCACTTCGTCTTAGGTTACTTTAAACTCTGGAGACAGAAATAGGAGCCCCGGAGCTCCTAACAAAAATTAATTACAAAGTTTATTGCGCGCTAGTTATTATTAGAAATTCGTTCATAAAAAGGCTCCGCTTTTCAATTAATAGCGATGCGTCACAAACTCAAATTGTTGCTAAAATAATAATACTTTGCTGTGCAATCAATATTTTTGATTAGGATTGGGATTTTACTTATGTAACAAAGGAAGATTTTTTGATTTACATTTAAACACTAGCCAATATTTAATATTACAAATAAGTAACATTCTGTTCACTTATTTTCAGGTGCAGTTTGTGAAGCGCGCTGACCATGAGCTGGTGACTCACGGGGTGTACTCCATCTGCAGACATCCCAGCTACGTGGGGTGGTTCTACTGGGCGATTGGTACACAGGTAGGAGATCAGAATATTCACAGAAAACATGTGACATCCATCATCCAACACTGCCCGCGTGGTGGAGTATGAGTACCTCTCTCACTGAATGCCAGTTTCCAAACGTTGGGAACGTTATAGGATGAATCTGATTAATACCATCACATTGGAACCATCGAGATTTGGCACACGAACGGAGCATGGCCTGGGTAAGTGGATTATAGAATAGAATTATTTTTATTCAAGTAACAAAAGACTCAATGGTTAGTAAAACTTAAAACTATATGAGTAACACAGTGCACAAAACCAAATAAATATTAAGTAGTTGATCACCGCTGTAGCAACCCATGTGAGATAGCACAACAGTGACCCACGAAAACACAGTCTAGACGACTTGAAATCATGCCTAGGATACTGTTAGAGCTGCCCCACACCCTGCGCACCATGGAAGCACACCTTTTGCGCATGGTTGTGTAGAAACAATCTACATGCGCATCCGCGAACATCCCTGATGCACTACAGAAGCTAGGCAGCCCCACCAGCATCCTAAACGCGTTGTTATACTGAACGCGGAGAGCGCTATACGATCTTTGCGTATAACTAGCCCACTGGCTGCTCGTGTAGAAAGACGTACAGTAGGCTCTAAAGAGTGTTAACTTAACTGGAAGTGAGCATCGTGCAAACCTGCGAGCCAGCATGTTCGCTCTAACCGACAACGCTCTCCGCTCCCGTTCAATGTCGTCATCGTCTTTGAGATTGGGGGTTAGTATATGACCGAGATACTTAAACTTATGGACCCTTTTCAAAGGCGTGCCATAAAATAAAACAGGTGGTACCTTATTAGGGCTCCTACCCCCAGCCTCAAAGACCATGATCTCAGACTTCTTGACGTTATATGCTAGGCCATGTAACCTAGCATACGCCTCACACTGGGCAACCAGTTTACGTAACCTACAGATTGACGCGCTCAGCAGCACCATCTCGTCCGCGTAACTGATATTATTAATGCAGACTAGATTATGTAAGTTGCATAGGTACTTTAGCTCTGCGAGCAAGGCCTCAAATTCAAATTCAAATTCATTTATTTGTTAGAATATGGTACATTATTTATGGTCTTAAGTTTAATCAGTGGTCTCATCACATTCTGCTACGTGTGGCGTGCAAATATTAGATACATGAATATAATTTTTACAAGACAAAATATTAGGTTGTTACGAATTAAAATTACATTTTGTGGTATGTCAGTTAAAAATATTGTCCGGATATCATTCAAAATATTATCTCACGGAGAGTACCTGAGTTAGAAGGACGTAGGATGTTTTATCTCGGTAGAGTTTTTCTTCTACCAAGCGGGTGAAGTATCCAGCGTACCCATATCTCTGATCATCTTTCAGATAACGCTCCTAAACCCAGTATGCGTCATCATCTACACCGCGGCGTCCTGGCTGTTCTTCCGAGAGAGGGTGTACGCGGAGGAGCTGACTCTCCTCACGTTCTTCGGGCCCCAGTACGTGGAGTACCAGAAGAGGGTCGGCACCGGGCTGCCCTACATCCTGGGGTACATCCCCGAGAACAAGGGGCAGTATGTTAGGGATGACCATTGGAGTTATTAAGGTGAGGGATATGAAAACAAGCATGAATGGATTATGAATGGTGGTAAAATGACTTTCAAAGCAGTAGTCAGAGGAAATCAATACAGGCTAAAGCTGTATCATCTGTTTGCAGGTACTTGTTCCCCTTGGGAACTCACCACAGCAGGCTCAACTCAGTGATCTAGTCTAACACAATAAGCGAGAGACACATAACTTTATTCGAAGCTAATTATGGCTAGCATTAGGAGAACCTTTCAAATTGCTGTACAGGTGCAAGCCTTAAACCTCATCTACATAAATCATAATATAAGCTTTGAGTGATGTAATGACGAGATGAAAGTTACTTAGCATTTGCGTTGCCTTAGACAATAGACATGTTCCACTTTCTTGCACTTGTAGGTTTACAGTGCACGACAATGGTAGGAAGATCGCTCAGCCAAAGCACTTGTTAAGTAACATTTATAGGTCTCGGTCTACGATACCCTGGTTTACTTCCATATTAAACCAATTATTTGTAACAAAGTGTATTAACCACGAAAATTAAGTAATGAATTGAATCTAAACTCACGAACAGACAATCATTAATATCAATTTCGGTTTGTAATCAGCAGTAATTATTAAATAGCAATATGATATTATCCCAGTTCTATGACACAGTTGTTTCAAAACCTCTGCATTTACATGTTTTGTAAATAATAGCATTTTCCTGACACACAGGTACTGTTGTAAAAAGTTTTAAGTAGTTCAATAATAGTACAATCTTGTATATTTTAATGTAAGCAGTTTTACAAGGTACTCAGAAGAATATTAATTGTTTTAATACTGAATCTGTCAATCTAAGAGTGATTCAGTGCGTTCTTTCAATTTCATTAAATTATAATTACTAATAAGTATTAACGAATATAAAAAATAAAAAAATGATTAACGAATATTAAAAAAAAAAATATCGCGTCACTGGCGCCATCTATAACTGTACAAATTAACAAAAAGGGAAACCAGCTTGAAACTTCATAACATAAAATAACTTTTAAAATGAAAGTAAAGCATTTATGTAAATGTATTTATTTGTAAATAATTACATTTTAAAACTTTACAAGAAAATTTTTGCTAGACATGTTTGATGACTTTACTTAAATTACTATTAAAACTAAGTAAACTTTACTAGAATTTCGCTACGATTTGTAGTTATAAATTATGTAAAAAAGACTTGAAATCTTAATATTTTCTAATATTTAATGGCTTGTGTACATAATGACCAAGAGACTAGACATCTTTTGTACTGTAAGAGAAATTAATTGTTAAGCAAATTGATACACTACGTCAAATTGCCGCATCTATTTGTATGCAAGGACTATTTAAATTGGAATTTGCTTAACCACAAATTTCCCTAGCTTCACATCTTTCATTTTATGTGTCAAACAAGACAAAGACACTACAGTCGCACTATTTTTGCGTGCCCGCATGGGGTAGGATGCCCGCAAAGACTACAACAGACGCTCTTAAGTTTTGCTTTTTCAAATACTTAAATAGCAATGGTGATGGTGACGTTGCCGTCTATTGATCTTTTCACACAATTAACATAGAAACCTTTGGCCTTTGGCTCTGCCTTTGCGGTTTGCGGTTGAAGAAGAAGTGTACCTTGATATAACCTTTATTTTTTATCTTGTAAGTGGGTTGCGGGCCCGCATGCGGGTGCGATAGTTTAGTCAGTCAATAGTCTTAACATTGAGCAATGATTGTGATCGTTATAAATGCTTGTATGTGTAAAGGTTGTGAATGTATTGAACAAATGTTAAATCAAATACATATTTTTAATGATTTTAAACTTGTTTTTCTTTAAAAACCCTTTAAATCATGACTTTTCTGTTAAGAATCTTACATAATTTAAGTTTTGGAACCTCAAACTGCAATGTCGGACACGACAAAGTTCAAACTCTTTTGCTACCATTATTTTGGAACGGATTTTCAAATGATTACTCGAAAATCAAATGAGCGCTAAATAAAATAATTGTTTAACAGGCAATGACTGTAAAGTATTAAAGACCCATTTTAGCACAATGAAAGAAACCATTACATGTGTTGCATTACATAATGTTTTCCAAAAGTCCGATAATGTTTACGATTGTTTACTAAACACAACGGTTAAATCTGAAAACTAACAGTATAGGCCCGAAACCAAGCCGAAGCAGTCAACCACTGAAGAAACCTGAAATAAGACTGAAAAAACATTACCCTCTTTCTGAAGTAGTCGGGTAAAAAGAAACAGAAAGATCAGTGGTACTGTAAAATCAGATTCTATACTTTATCTAATCTAAAACCCCTACAAATATTGCTAAGAAGAAATTAGTCATTACGATAAAATAAACTTTTATTAAGAAGAAATCAAAAACAGTGGCTCTGCGCAACACGTACAGATGCAACGGTAGAGTCAACACAGTAACACAATACAAAATTGCAATGAAAATGTCAAGCGTAGCGGTTTTTGTGTTTTTACTAGATAATTTAGCAGGTAAGTCATTCTTCTAAATAAATACTGTACAGTAAGACTAAAAATGCTTGGCTCAATGCTGGTCCTGCTCCGCTGCCACTTGGGCTCACATACTAAGATTTATTATCCCTTTAGTTCTTTCATGATTTCTTTTTTTTTTTTCGTTTGGAAACTTAGTTACTTTGATAACCATTGTCTACACTAATATTATAAAGAGGAAAACTTTGTTTGTTTGTTTGTAATGAATAGGCTCAAAAACTACTGGACCGATTTTAAAAATTCTTTCACCATTCGAAAGCTACATTATCCACGAGTAACATAGGCTAAATTTTGTTTTGAAAAAAAAATAGGGTTCCTTAAGATATTTGGGTTTTGGGACACAAGGTGTAAAAAATCAACCAGAAAAGTTACTTATTTTGCGTACGCTGCCTAAACTATAAAAGATAGAACCATAAAATGTTCTCATTAATTGTAGATCTTATAAATATCTACAAAAAAGTCCGCGACACACTATACCTATCTATGTCGAGTGAGGCACAACAACCATTTTTTTATCTTGAATTTTTTTTGGACTACAAACTACTGTGTCGATTTCAAAAATTGTTTCACCATTAGAATGCTACATTATCCCTGAGTAACATAGGCTATATTTATTACTAGAAAAAAAATAGGGGGGGGGATTAGGGGAAAATAAATGTCCACCCGTGCGAAGCCGGGACGGGCCGCTAGTTTTATATAAATTAGAAGCATTATTTGAGTTTTTGTAAGTGAGTACCATGTAGACTTTCTATTATGGTTAGTAGGGTTTATCCTAATCTTTATGGTTTTAACTGTAGTTTTGTTTTATTTTCCTATCTCTACACTGTGCTCACATATATGTAGAAGCAACAATATTGTACTCAGGACTATGTAATATATAACTTGATTTGAAAAGAGTGTCCATGGAGTTTCTTGCCCATTCTTCTCCATGAGATCTACTATTTTCGAATGGGCAACTACAGTCCATTCACAGTTATTATGCCTGTGGCGGGACTGTAGGTAGCTTATTTTTGACTATGCAAAAGTGCCTGTCACGGGTCTATTTGAAATAAATGCTTTGAGTTTGAGTTTGAGATAAACATAAGATGAACCAAAAGTAGTATATAAGGATCGCAGCAGGTGGCGTTTGTAGTTTCTGCGTATCCCATGCAATAAAGGCGATGTAAGATAAATTCTTAAGGTCTTGGCAGTTGTGAACGGACCTTGCTTGTCGGCTGATCCTAACCTCGAAGTGTGTGTGTGTGTGTGTGTGTGTAGTGTATCTTCTGTAACATAGTGGCCAACCAGAGCCAAAAACGCCGATATTTATTCGTGGCTTTTGTCTTCCGTATAGAACACGTCATATCATTAGGAAGATGTTTAGAGATCGATTCTGTCACTAGTGCCCAGGTTCCCAACAGTCTTCCGTTTTCGTAGATTAGCAATTAAAATCCCAGCTCAATACAGGTAGTATTGAGCAAACAAAGTCCGGTGTTTACAAACAATAGAAAAAGGGCATCACAATGTTTATGAAGTTCACGCTTTCTTACATAACATTGTTCAGAACTATGTGCTTGAGTTTTCTATCCTGAAGCCTAGCAAAGGCAAGCCTCTGTTCACGTATTTATTTTGAATGTAAACACTGAGCAATTAAAAAATTACAAAGGCGCAGTTAATGCCTAAGGAATTCTCTATCTGTCAGCCAACGGTGGTGTAGAGATACCATGGTAGGTGCATTGTTTGAGTAGGGACATAGATACACCTAGGGAGATGTAATTATGATGATCTATAACTTTTTCAACCATTTTAGGTTTCAACGACGCCCTAAACGACACTCTGTTTCAAAATGCAAAATACATACACAGTGATGAGGCCAGCCCGGTCGTACGCGATTGTGACACCGGTATAGCTGACCAGATTCTCGGCGCCGTCAGCCAGGACCTCGACCTGGTCATAGAGCCCTCCCTCAGAAGAATTGACAACGAACAATCTGATGAACAGCCCTCAGATATATTCGGCACGGTTTTAGTCGGCAATTCCTTGCCTGAACCAGATGTTTCGAGATCGGTCGATGTAAATAAGTCGAAATTCGACCACGATTTTACTTTGTTCTCTAGAAGGAAATCTGTTGGACGTGGAAATACTAAAAACGTTACCCTTAAAGGAAAAATAGAGTTTCCAAATAGCGCGCCATTTTTGGTCGCCATATTTGAAACGCTGGCTAATGTTACTGCGCAAACTTGCGCCGGAACTCTCCTGACCCCGCGATGGGTGCTCACTGCTGGCAACTGCATCAATGTCTTGAATAATTCGCAAGTCACCAAGTAAGATTTATAGAGGCTTTTACCATATTTATCCTACAAGTAAAATTCCACAAAACTTTTGAGTTAGGAGTTGCTCCAGAAGTATGCCCTACAGAGTGAAAAGTTCATACAAACACGCAAAAATGATGTTTGGTCTGTGGGGTCTCTATGGCGCGATGCTCGTGCTAATTCGCAAACAGATGCACTGAAATGCATACCCCTTCTGATTTAACTGTACTATTGAAATATTAACCCTACCGAAGTAATATTGCTTTATCATTCGGGATGTTCTATTTTTACTCATCCTACGTTTTCCAGCACCACGAACCTGAACGACACAAGTCACTACACCATTGTAGCGGAATCCTCGAACCCACTGCTGGACGGCTCAGCGCACAATGTAACTTCGGTTGTGCGGTTCGAGAAGGATATGGATGGGTCGTACTTGGCGCTTATGAGGATCGAGCCGGAGGTCAATGGTCCTGCCTTGGAGCTGATGAAGGAAAAGGTGGTGAAAGGGGACGTTATGGCGTATGGCTGGATCTTGTCATCGAAGGTAAGGAGGAGGAAAGATTCAAACTAAAACTTTGAGTTTCAATTTAAAAAAAAGGTTTGGTTACGGCAACCTTACCGCGCGTTGTAATGAAATTATTATCATTGGTGACACTAGAAATGAAAAAAGTTATGGAATTACCTACCATCTAAACAATTTGGACAAAATGCCGTCCGTAATCAACTCAGCAACACCTCAACAGAGCTTTATATTCTTTTCTTCACCTTTAACTGTGGGATAGCAATGCATCTGCAATGCCATGTGTATTTCAGAAGTCCATAGGTCATCTATGGACTACCACTAGGATTCCTAGGTGGTGGAACTGCCTCTTGTCATCAAGTGTGCTGTCGGCTTGTATCTGTATTCTATCCACTAATTAAAACAATCTAATCGCTTATGATATCGTATTTTTTTCAGAACGATTCAGACTCAGAACGCGAATCGATGGAATGGTCTTCAGCTTTGAGCCAGATCCAGAGCTCCGCGAAGTGCCAGGCTAAGTACAGTTACAAGGACAACGATATCCTGTGTCTCCTCGGCAAGGATATGGACAAGAATGTTACACAGGTGCGTGTCAAGTCGTAGAGGTCATTAAAATCATATCATTCAGCAGAAAAACGTCAACTGCTGAAAATAGGCCTGCCCTAGGCATCACCATAATGACCAGTCCTGTTCCCGCATCAAGCTAAGTCCTGTGACTTTCACCAGCTCTTTGGTTCATATTTTAAGGTGCCTAGGCTGCCATCCTCCATGGTAACAATTTAAAGAGAGAAACTTGATTAAGTCGAAGTCGATGTCGATGTCAGTAGTGCAGTACTCCTAGTGTTTATTAAATAAGAGCTGGTACTGTAAAAGAACCGACAAAGTATGTTTCACCTGAACCTCACGATAATTAAAGACTATCGTCATCTAGCAGTAAAGGCGGTTTTTGTAGTTCAACTGTGACATTAACGCACGGTAGACTGTGTTATAGATGTGAAACAGAGTGGAAAATTACTCATCCTATTAAGAAAAGACCTCCCTTTTCTTTGTTGGATGCGGAAGTTTCCCTATCCTTGTCCTTTGCATCCTACTCCGACCAGACGGGTGTTGTGTCTGGTGGGCTACTCACTGTCGAACGGTTCTTACTCGGGTATCTATTGTCTATTGGCGAAAGTTGCCTAACAATTTATAAATGAATGTTGTTGCTGTAAATGGTGCAGATGATTCTGGTCCTGTGACGTTGTACATGCCGCTACAGCTCTGTCTGCCTCTTAAGAGATACAGGTGTAATAGTTAATGGTTTTTCAGCTGAGTACCGGTGGTCCTGTGCTGGTGGTCCACGATGGTAAAGTGAAGATGTTAGCCGTGCTGCAGACTGATGACGATGTGTTCGTGTCGTACCCGGTCGCGCCGCATCAAGACTGGATCCTACACACTATTAGCAATAAATGATATCTTAGTATTCGTGTTTTATTGATTTTCTTCTGTCGTGAAAAAGAAAATAATAAGGGAGGTTGTATGAATGTGATTCAAATAGGATAGTCCAACACTGCATGCATGACAAGCTATTCATGATTGTAATAGTAATAATATCCTAATTAATGACGGTCATTGACGACAGCGGTGATGAAATGAGTTTTGAGATAATGTGTCTGCTCAGCGACACCACAACTGCAACCGTACTAACTTATAGAATGAAGAATCTTCATTTAACGCCATCTCGCGTTGATTCGCTAAAACGAATTGTTATTCCTCTCACTGCTAGATGGCGTTGAACGTTCAACGTAGTAGTAAGTATTCTGAATTATCCCATTATAACAGGATGCTTTATTTATATTTAGTTTGTATATCATGAATGCTGTTTAGTTAGCTAACCAATAATGAGATATAATGGCTTAATAATATTTGTAAACAAACACGTTTGTGATCTACAAATTATTGTCAAAGAAAGTTGGACTACCTACACACAATTATTGATCTTTCTTTATCAAGATTGTTTCTTGATTAAATCATATAAAAGACTAGCGGATTAACGCCCCACTCCCTGCTTCGCACGGTGCTACCTCTCGGGTCCAAAACTATCCTACTTTTCTTTGAAACTGGATGGATCCAACCATACACATTGTTAAAATTTTATTGAAATGGGTTGGGTGGTTTCGCAGATTGGCGTGTACGAACATAGTGTCACATGATTTTTAAAAGCTAACTTCCAAAGTAATACCAATCAATTACTAGTTTATTCTCCTGCTGAGTGTAGCTCCCTCCCAACCATCGCCCTAACACAAAAGCTGTCCTCTTGGTTTCGCAGATGAGGGCACGGCTGCCGAGCGTAGGGTACCAGGTTTGAGAAATGTCTTCTTACTTATAAGTCTGTTTTTTAATCCTTGAGACTAAATTGACAAGTAAAAATGGCAAACTGACATAGATTTCAATAGGATTTATGTCAGTTTTGACATTTTCACTTGTCAATTTAGTCTGAGGGATTAAAAAACAGACATTAGATTAGTTTTACTTACATTACTATCCCAATGGATAGAGTGTTTTATGAGAACCGGTGTAATACATCTGCGTGGTCTAGATTTAAATCCGCTGCAATGTACATCCTATACCATGTAAGTTTTATGGGATTTTTCTGTGTCCGTTAGCAGAGCTATTGTATTTATAAACTACAAGCTGCAAAGTATTCTCCCTTGAGGTAAGCGAAATACGTCAGAAGTGCTGATGTAAGGCTTCATGCAAACAACACCACGTGCATTACGTAGGGCTTCCTCTCACTGGCGGTCTGTAGGTACTGCGCCAAAAATAAATGCAGGTGAACACTGAGCAGTTATGGTACAGTGGTACTGGCCGAGAACCCAGGCATCATCTACTTTGTGTCATTTACTTCATCACCACTGCTCTTAGAATGGTGATGATAAACACTAAATATTGTAGGGAAAGCAGCATATCAATTAACATTTCTTATTTTACATAGAGATCAGTTATAAGTAAGTATCTTTAATAAATAATTATTTGGTAATGTTAATTAAACACTGTAATTATTTCTCTCTATCTACTTACTCCTACAGTTGTATTGTTGTACATAGATTTTTTGGCGCATGTTCCGAATCTTTGTTTCTTACGTTAAAAGAATCAATTTTACAAAAATATTATCCTACAAACAACGCGCCCCTGTCAATGTCATTCAAGCGCCAAAACATTCTTGTTGCACTGTATCTACTAATGCTTCGGTTTCTTTGCTATCCGGTGAATGAGGCACATTGAAGATAATTGTGAATGGATTATCTCCAATCAGACAGAACTCGAGCAATCTAACCGGTATACATGTGAAACTTGTTATTATACAACGACACAAGCATTAAGCAATAAAAGCGATTAAGATACCATCTCATCTTGCACATGCTAATGAGTAAAAAGCGATCGTGTGTAACGAGCTTTCTGTATTTATACAACAAAGTGGCTTCACAGATGTTGATACAACCTACTTGGTATTACTTAATTCTATGCAAACATTCATAATGTCATCTTAACTCTACGAGGGAATTCGCGATTTGTAAAGAATGACTACGCTGTGTTTACTATTTCATTCATCGCGTTTATTTTTGCGTATTTTGTTACGTAATTCTGTGACTTCACTTTCACGTTTCTTTTTATTACTTACGCATAACATACATAATGCTGTCCTCTGTGACCTCGTGCTGGCAAACTATCAAAAGCAACTTTCGGTGTTGTTTCGACGAACCAGTTAGCAGTGTGATGAAAACACTGTTAACACTTTCTAGTAATATTTCCTAATTTAGGTCTGTGACTCTCGCATTAGTTGCGAGAGTCTCTCTTCTGGCCGATAGATCGTCGCTCCACCTTGCTGTTACACATGATTGATGATAATGGCAACTTTCGTTTGATTTTGAGTCCTCTCAGAATCTTATGGTGGTTGTACACTCTCGACCGAGAGCTCTCTGTCTCTCCTCTCCTAAGACCTCTCGAAAAAAACTGACATGGGATCTAACCCGTGGCGGTTTTTATATGCTTTCGCACTCGCCCTGACTCGGGGTGTCTCAGCGAGAGAGTACCTACAATCCCCATTAGATATTCAGCTGTCCTCGCTGGGCTCGGAAACCGTTTGAAATTTTTAACCGGTTACGGTAATTGACCCCAAACCGAAATCGATTTAGGTTAAAGGTTACACTTTACCGGAACCACTTTACTTTGGGCGGAAAACCGGTTTTTCATGAATTTTGGTTTTGATAGTGAAAATTAACCGGTTAAAACCAAGTTTGATAGGGTCCCCGGCCCCCGCCACCCTCGCTCGCACGCAACTAAGCAAGTCGAAACATGAATCTACCCGCACCATTTAAGTTCTCCGGTTGTATTAGACGTACTTAAATCAAACATTTTATTTCATAATATTTTCTGGGGTAATGTCACTATAACTTGTTGGAAGTGTTAAAAAAGTAGACGAAAAATATATACGAATACAGAATTAACCGGTTAATTTGGGTGTCAAAACTGTTTGTGCTTGTTAACCTTTATCATTTGAGTTACATAAAACAGTTTACATGTTTCACCGGTAAATGAAGGAACGATATATTTACCGGTATTTAATCGAAATTAACAACTCTTTTTAAACCGGTTCCGAGCCCTCAGAGACTCATTGAAATTAAGGTTAAGGAATTGGAATTGATGAAGAAAAACTATTGTAATGTTGTAGCGTATACCTACGCTTAGTTCGTTGATAGATCGTTTTGAATCCGAGCCTAACTTTGCCGTGTCGTCCTATTTCCTAAACTAATACACCTTCACAATTTCTGGAACGAAAGTTTACACAAAAATTTACTGACAATGAAATGATAAAATTGTCAATCGCGCTCAATGTAGCTAAGATTGGTTGAAAAAATAAATATTAACAGCCAATTGCATCACTTGACTTGCGTTTATTTTAATGCGTCGCGACAAAGATCCGGGGATTAAACCTTCTTTTCTTATCCTGCATGCCAACTGCAAGTTTCTAATATTATGAAATAGTCATAAGGATGGTAACTACCAGGTCGGTAGCCCATTGCCTTCGCCCACTAATACGGCAATAAGCTATTTCCTTCGCATGACATTGACACTTACAATACCTATCAGAGATCTTTGCCTAGACGCACTTCGCATTCAGTTCGTAGGTACTTCCGCTGCCATTATGAAGAGAGCGATGAAGACCGTTGGATGGAATTAAACGAGGAACTAGCTAGGAGGGCATGATGTATTAACCATCAGCTGCATCCTACTTTTAAACTTTGAAATAATCAAACACTGACTGACTAGACGTATTGTAAAAAATTTCGAACTTTATAACGCGAACGGTCTGTGGCTACTGGCAAGCTGTCGGCCGTAATTTTCTCTCTACGATAGGTGCAGCCTATCTAGGTCACTTACTAACAAGCCCTAGACCTATATCGGCAGCACACGGAAGTCAGAACTCGCGAGTGAAACCACCACGATCAGCAGACACTGACCGCTGTGACGTCACTGGCGAAGAAAGTGCTGATCAGTGGGCGCGCGGCCAGTCGGCCTCCAGCCACAATCCACGAAACACGCGCGCGCGGGCCGCACGCTCGCGACATGGCCGAGCGCAACACGACCAATAAAAAAGTTTAATTAAACACACAAAATGTCATTCCGACGATTGCTCAGCGCGGTCCGCTCGGCGCGGGAGGCTATCACCCGGGGTGCTCCGATGGCGGACGGACTGTTGAAATCCTTGTTATCAGTTGTTGTTATATTTTGCATCGCGGTTTCGTCGCCTCCGTCGGCGTCGGCGAAACCGTTTGCACTAAGTTTTCCTGCGGGATGGTCACTGGCTGGGCTAGTGGGGACTGTCGGGGCGAGGTCTGAGGATGCGGAGCGCCGGGAGCCGGCGGCCGGGGCGAAGCCCTACACGGGGCGGCGCGTCGGCAACGACACGCTGCGGATGGTGTACTACCACGACCTGACGGTGGCCGTGGTGGAGCTGGGGCCCAACAAGCTGCTGCTCAACTGCGAACTCATTGAGACACAGTGAGTATCTGCACACTTTCTACAGTGTACAGTTCATACCTGACACGGTCCTTCAAAACTTTCCAGGACTTAAATTGAGTAACAATAAATTCAATTTGGTCTAGGTATCATTTACTTAAAAAAAAACAAATGAACACAGTCTAAAATTTTTGGTGGACAGTATCTTTCAAATCTTTCCGGCATTGGAAAAAAGCTATAAACATTTTAGTTGATTATCATTATACAATAAGAAAACCATTTTAACAGTGCCAGGTGTTTTCTCACTTTCCAAAACAAATAGTTTTCCGGAAAAACTTATATTTCATGCATGAAAGAAAAGTTGGCTTCAGTGTGAGAACGGCGACACATGCTAACAGCTAATGAATGGTTAATCACAGGCACTAACACGCCTGTGCCATGGCCGCGGGTTCCACGAAACTTACTAACTAACCATCAGCTATTGATTCCGACAACCGCTGTCCACTAGCTGTAGGATTTACTAGAGGTTCACCTTTACACACGAAGTAATTAGGTATTGTAAAATCAAAAAAATAGCCACTTATTCAAATTAGGCTGATGTAATCAGCAATTTTTTGATCATCAAAAGCTACATATGACAGCCCTCCAAAATGCTCGCCCTTATCAACACTTCCTAAAAGTGAACCCTGACTGATTCTGTCAAGTCTGCGCGGTGCGGGTTTTTTCCTCAAAAGGTTACAGGTTAGTGTCTGAGATGGTTCTCAGACACTAACCTGTATGGTCCTCATTTGACTTGAACAAGATTTTGTCTGGAATTTTAAGGAGGCGTTTCTTTTCAAAGTAGTCGAAAGGAAATACCAATCTTATCTATTTTTTGACGTGTAAGAATTAATTTACAGATTAACCATAATTTATTTGATCAATTATTAAGGCTTGTTTGCGACTCGCTTCAGTAGACTCAAATGCTACCGTGATGCTGTATAACTAAGAAGCTAGAGCAATTTTATTGTTACTGCCTAGTTTTAGCTGCTCAATTGTCCAATTACAGACAATTTTCAACTAAACAAATAATTTCTTTAACAAGATGGAACGCCTGTCTTTTTTACTTTATTTTTATTGTAGATTCTGAGGAGTCTGTTTGCTAACCGCTACAGACCAGCACCCCAATTGCGTAACGCCCTTTCAATCACAAACCGAAAGATTTTGAAGAAAATTCGTGATCCATCGCTTGAAACTTTTGAAAAATTCGACTGCCAGGCAACGTAATTACCGCAATGAATGTTGTTGAACTGTCAAAATGAAACGCATTGCCATTGTAAGAGTGTTACACAATAGGGAATATGCAAGAAATACAAAACTTTTATTATTTCTTAAAAATGCCTTGTATTGGTCCATAAAAACATTGTGGTACACTTGTTTAATTTTCTAATACAACACTTACTTTACAATTTAATATTTCATGTAGGTGAAACGGAACGCAAACTCAAAACGCATCGCCCCTCGATAACGCCGGTAGTGACGTCAAATACCATGTGTCAAAGAAACACTTTTATTTGAAAAGTACTTAAAGTTTCACTAAGATGTTATTATAATATTGTTATTGCAATGTTTACTTGAATGAAGGACATGCAATTTGCCAAATTAATATATTAAGGGTAAAAAATTAGATGTAAACAAGGCAGATAGAGGTAAATGACGTCACATAACATGACATGAATGGCCGCGACAGTCACGGACGTTTGAACTGTCGTAGAAAATTGTAGGAGTTTAATTTATTTTTTGAGCGACAAGCAGTAGTTGAACTTAACTTTTAATTATTTTCTTGGGTTGATAGTATTGTATTTTATTGATTTAAGTGAAGAAAAAATTACATGCATATTCCCTATTACCCCGCAGTTGTGACCTTAACCTATCACGTTACATGGCTTCTTAGGATTCCGAGGCGGATGCACTCGCTTCGAAATATGAAAACAATATTGTGTCAAACGAATAACTTGTATTATGTATTCTGTGGTGAAACTATCAAACTGGATATTTGGCTATCTTTCCGTCAGACAATGACTTAGAGCTAATTTACTAGTCTCTGTTGTTAGCTGGTACTATCTACAGAAGATGCAATCACCAATGACACGAACTGTCATTATTCTTCTTTTTCGTCGTGTTGATGCTTGCCTTTATTAGACTCAAATTAGCTTAGACTGGCAATTAAATATCAACTCTAAAGCTACGCTAAAATGCGCTTCACACAACGGCATTCCTCTAGTGAAACGTCGGTTTGTAACCCTTCACAAGTAAAACGTTTCCCGCCAATTATGAGTGTAATTAACTTTGTATAGAAGCAAGAGCTTGCACTAGCGAATTTTAAATGCCACTTATATGCCAAAAGGAACTCGGTGCAACTACGGGGCTAATTTACCTTCGCACACTGCACTGCCTTACCTCTACATGTTCAAGCTAGGCACTAATCAGGCGTTTCAAAAGGATCCCCGGAGTCATAAGCTAATACTGTGCCTACGTTAAGTTTCGCAATACTTAATGCGTTTAAAAATTGCTGCATTGCGACTAAATGACAATATAAGATACTATCCAACTTACGTACTAAGTTAGTTACTACCTAGGTATATTTCTATTTTCTAGCTATCTACTCTCGTAACGGTCATGCAAAACATAGTGAGAAAACTGGCATGTCCTAGAATCAAACATTCGAAGACACGGGGACTTCTACCAACCTGATAAATGCTATCTTGATCTCTCTTAAATCTGATAAATACTGACTTACTTTACTAGCCATCAGTTATGTAGAACCCAACCCCAATCAAATTTAGAAAAATTGTTTCACGAAAGATCAGAGCACCTAGTCAAGACAAATTCTAAAAATAACTCCAAGACAATATGTCTATGGGTCCGTTTAGCTTTGCGTAACCAAGGTTACGGGCGGTTACGGCAGCAAGCCACTTAGGTGAGTAACACGGTGCAGTCAGATCATCAGGTGACCCTTCCTGCTGCCCCCTTGGGATAATAAATCATGATGCCAACGTACGCAACAGGTTGGCAGCTGTGTTGACGGATTTGTTGCGTCTTATTCCATGTATGAACTGGCTGATCAATGAGGAATGCTTAATTGTAGACTGACTGACCCTTAAGCTTTAGGACAATTCCGCGAAAAAGATCCAGGCCTGGACCTTTCCGCGGAATTAAAACTACATATCTTGCAAAACATTTAATGTCATTTCCGCAACCTAACGCCTGATTCTGTAATTTATTTTAGGAGAATCGAAAAATTACAGGCTATGTCTTCAACTTTCCGATGATAATCTCTGCTGGAGTTGATGCAGAGTTATTTAGTACTGATTGCAATGAAGCACGCTTAAACTTTATAAACAATGTAGGTACTAAGCGGAATATTTTGAACTGCAACACTCCCGATCTGCCGATCAAGGGAATAAACAGATCCTCCGTTATTTGCTTACTTATTTAACCAATTCTCTTGTCCCCATGCAAGATGGATTCATTTGGCTAAATCGCAATTTAGGTTTTCGAAACTATCTTTTCGTAATCCTTTTTAGAATCTTCTTTAACCTTTGGCCGGAACGTAGATCCGCGAAAGAAAACTAAAGTAATCTTTAAAAAATAACGCATTATGTCGTGGATCTGCCTTCCGGCAGACGGGATTGGACAGATCAACAGTCATACCAAAAGTTAAGACTCCATTTAGGACTTAGGCTTATGTGCAAATTCACATAAATTTTGTACTACGAGTATAACGTAAAAATTTACCCTTGCGAATCCACAGATATTCCGCGATGTTAATAAAAAGCACCATCAATCAATGTTACCCAGTCCACGAGCCGCACACAACACGATGGTATCCGACCACTTCCTCCCTCATCATGCGCAGGAGTCGTTTATCTTTGTCCGTCGATCGTACATCCTTGCGCTTGCCCATTTCATTGTGCTCGTCTCGTGGATCGTTGAGGCGAGTGGCGTGATGTCTTGAATTCGCTAGATGATTTGTCTCATCGTTTTAAAAGTTATAAGTAACAGCTCTTGATGGATCATTTGTTGTGGTATAAGGGCGCGATTCTTTCGAATCTTGTCAAAATAAAGAAAGAAAATAAATCTATTAATCACAGACTAAAAGACAAACAACACATTCTGTGAAACTAAACAAAAAAGAAAAACGCATAGTGAAGCGCATAGTGAGTCTCACGGCTGCTCCAAAAACCTATCAGTGTGATCATTGTTGTAGAACATTGAAATTAACGGACGTGAACGCGTTTGAGATGCGCTGATTGCTCTCTTAGTCTCATAGGTGAAATTCTCCATGATTTAATGATCTTTATTTAGCAAATAGGTTTTTCCAAACACTTTTCTCGTCGTTTTTTTAAACTTGATGTATCGTATCGTATCTGACTACTCTGAGAAGCAACAGCCGAAACAAACTCAGAGGTATCTTTTAAGGTCCACTGGTCCAGTCATAATCTTGGTCAATTCACATGAAAACTATGCAGATTATATTAGTGTCTGAGATGATCTTCTGAAGAAAGAACCACACAGATTTGAGTGGACCTGTCCAGTCAGTGCAACATTGGCAGATCGTGTAGCTCGACTCATAACTCAGGGAGCTCAACGACATGACGAACAATACCAAAGAAGGGACATTTGGTCTTGTCTCTTTTAAGCCACTGAGTGTAATATACGACGGTCTAAAAGTCTTAAACACAAATAAATCATTACCGCAAATCCTCTAGACCCAGTCAAAACCAGTGACGCACCGAATATCTTCATTCAAGTCTATGAACCAAGAATTGAAGCTCCTTGAACCATTTACGAACAACAGACAGGATCCATTAGGCTTTCATTATGTGAAATGTCAAAAAGTGATTATCATTAGAACTTATTATGTACACGGCTATGTGTATGTAGCCCAGGGACAGCAATTACGTATTGATTCGACCAGACTGATAAAAAATGAATGGAGCATGTGTCACTAATGTAACTAGTACGTGGAATAGTAAAGCTGTGGAGTAGAATTTGTTGAAGTACAATATTAAGTAGGTATTAATTGAATTGGTTTGCTCCATGGGTTTGTTTGAAAGCAAGCAGTTCTGAGTCATAACTTTATTAACTCGTTTTGTTCTGAACCGGAAAATTATATCCACGGTGTTCCTATGATTTTCCTTTTTGCTTACTGCAATTCACTTTAACCGTCGTCTTCTGAATGCGCCCAAATTGGTCGTTATTGTTCCTTCGGCAATAGGATCCAGATCCACCTTGGACCTGTTTAAGGCCAGGATATTTCGGCGCAGTAGGCATTTAGCGATATTTACCTCCACGCGCAGCAAGTCGCGCGATCGCCCATTTCAAATGAACTCGCTGACCCGGCTGGGCGAAAATATTGTGTCACAGTATAAAATTGTAACAGTAGGTAATCTCCGTTTTACGGAATTCATGTCAATATTTCGGGGGTTTCGTTCGAAGGTTTAGGTTTCTCTCGTACGATTGGGTACGATTTGGTTTTTGGAATTTCTGTCTGGTTTGTAAACTATTGGAGGGATTTTGATGGGAGATTCGGTATTCTGTAGCTTTGGTTTTCACCTTTCATGTATTTGTTTGGTTTGTTGTATAAGTAAGTTATAGTACACTCGTACGAAGTCGCGGTCATAAGCTAGTAATTTATTATTACGTATGTACTTTGGAAGAAATACATTCAGATAAAACTCATTAGAATAGGTACATAGGTAGGTAGGTGGTAGGTAGGTAGGTGGGAGGTAGGTAGGTGGTAGGTAAGTAATAGGTAGTTGGTAGATAGGTGGTCGGTATTAAGTAGGTAGGTAGTTGGGTATTGCATTGTATAGGCTTTTCGTACAATGAGAAGTCAGCTTATACTGGAAATTATAGCATGTCATGTCATCGTGCATACCTGCTACTGCTAGTACCACTGTGACGAAAGCAAGTAGTTACCTATCTAATTATTTATAGAACTATAATATTGCTCGGTCGCGTCGTCTTTTACGAGTAGGTATTTATAAATTCACAGAAAAATAATAATCAAACTTTATTTCGTTTTTAAGCTTCCTTAGTTGAATCCTGGTCATTTTTTTCCTTTTAGTGTTTTTATTCCCCACTTTGTGTATTTAAACTACTATAATTATTTTACTACAACTTAAACTATTATCTTACCTATTCTAACTATTAATGTTAATACTAGAAGAACCTACAACAATATTATAGACTGATTTTTAAAACTAATATACTAAACACGGAAAATAAAAATAATTCGTAAATATATCGATCGATTAGCGGGGAACGCAGCGAGCAAGCAAAAGCGGCACAGGTCCTACCTCGGTGACGCCCGGCGGGCTACTATAGCGAAGCGCGCGGGCCGTTTTGTTATATAATAAATCATGTTAAACAATAAAACACTTTTTGAGAAAAAGTAACCATAGAATATTATTCTAAACATCATTGGCTATTTTTTGACATGTTTTTCGGGAGTAAACATTTGGTCTACTTTAAGTAAGAATTGAAAAAGGATCAAAAATTTTAACATCTTATCGATTTTTTATGATCGCGTGAAGTTTTACATATCGTGTTTTGAACCGTAGAATAATTAAGATCGTTTATTAAACTATAACACATATTTTTATCAGATCAAAATAAACAACATTTGATTGGTTAGTGTTGATTCAAAAATAGGTCGATTCTGAGAATCCTGGCCTTAATGACCGGTTAAACCGGATTAGCGGATATGTCAAAGAAAAGAATTGAATCTCAGCCAAATCACAGCTATGATGGACGTACCTAGGTACTCACTTATTTAAGTAAGTACTAGCTTTATCGAGGCTTCACCACCTTATAAAGTCATCCACATAAATAAAGATAGAAATGTGTATAGAACGTCTAAACTTAAACATTAATTTTACTTGCGAAATTGCGGCCTTAAAGATTTATGTTGAGCGCAATGCAAGCGGTGTTAGTGGGTCAGCGCATTATCCCGTCGGCTCCTCGCGCTCGTTCAAAGGCCTCTTAAAGTTTACAACCGCCGCGGTATGGTAAGGTCACCCTGTGTTTGGATTGCGTTCAGAAAGTGGACTAGGCTAGGGTACTGTTCAGCTGAAGGGGTGAAGGACTTTGTATGTTGGTATGTAGATACTTTAATAAGATCTTGTAAAAATATTTTGAATGAAAAGAATGCCCATGGAGTTTCTTGCCCATTCTGCTCCATAGACATCTACGCTTTGGAATGGGCAACTACAGTACTTTCACAAGTTATTATGCCTTGTGTCTGGAACTGTAGCTTCGCCTTCTTTGTTTTTCTGACATTCAAAAGTGCCTGTTATGGTCTAATTGAAATAAATGCTTTGAGTTTGATATAGAAGAGGGCTAAACAGGGGGAGGGATAGATAGATAAATATCATGCCTGTGCTGCCTGAAGAAGTAGACAGAGCCTAGAGTACCTACGTAATGTATAATCAGCCTATAATATTCCCAGTGCTGGGACATGGCCTGCTCTCTTTGCGAGAGACCCTTACCGTACCGTAGCCCGTAATAGGGAAATAAGGAGTGAGTTTGGAACTACTCGGGGTTGTTATTGATGATAAAACCTTAAGGTGGAAGAGTCTTAGGTTTTTTGCAATTTGCAGGTCAGTTTCAGGCTATAAGTGAAACAAAATATGATTCGCGACCGTAACACGTATGTGGTGACAGAATTATAATCATTACAATCATCAATAATACAACCCTCTAAGTTAATTTAATCCCATTGGATATCTATTTCATGAAAAAGTCATTCAACGGGATTACATGAACATAGAGTGTTGTATTGATGAGTTTAATGACATTAACTCTTTAAAGCCATATTAGTTACGGTCGCGAATCATGTCTTAATCAACATACAACCTGACACTGACCTGTAAATTGCAGAAAACGTAAGAAAATTTAAATTCCGCGGGCTACCCTGGTGCTGCCATCTACAAAAAATAACTATATTACGAGGAAAAGTTTTAGAATATCAGATTAAAATCACATGCAGAACAAACGTTTTTAACCGTTTAACAACCTATTAAAACTATTGAGTTTAATCACTATAAAATTGAAGATAAAAGTACTTGTCCCCTGTAAACGTGTATGGTAAATCATTATAATTTTGTACCTACTTACAATCCACATAATTTATCGGATTTGCCTTGGACCTTAAAACTTTATTTATTTTGAAGAGCCACAGAAAAAAGGGGAGGCCTGTACCCAGCAGTCGGTGATTCCGGGCTGATATGATGATGATTAAGAGCCACGGGAGATTTTTTTCACTTGGATTTCTTTATCAAGAAAGCACTTATTCCTGGATGACATAAAACTTCGTCGGAATGCTTTTTTCCATAAATAATATAAAATTCAAAGAGTGCATTTAATTATAAAGCACATATGCTCCCCATTCAGCGACCCCTTCACTACAAGGAATCAATTACTTTGATCATACGATCCGTCCCTCCGTCTGACTGATAAAAATCATTTTCTCAGATGGTCTATATGGGAGGCAGTTATTTCTCATTACAGGACAAAATCAACCCGTTTGAAAAGAAAGAAGCTTTCAGGGTCTTGGGTGAGGATATATTCACATTAAAATCCACTGTCAATCTATGAAATATTAGATAATCTTTTATTCATAACGCTTTACGACCTTACCAACCTAACCCATCCACGCCCAAATTAGGCAGCTGTTAGGCCGGTTACACAACGTTATCTATGTATATCCTTCTCATTGTTATACGTCCTCCATTAAAATATTATGTCGCTACCATATGTCAAAGGGTCAGAGAGGTCAGATTTATTTACGTAGCGCAAGTGTTTTTATGCGGGCCGTACAAATTCTAAAAGAATATTAACCATATTGCATTCTTCAATGTCTCTACCAGGTTTTGAGTGACAACCCAGCGTGGTTCTGTTGGGTATGTCAGGGTAATCCGTTGAGATTGGTTAGTATGGACAAATCTGAGACTACCGGCCAGCCAGACCCGGAACAACTACCTGTAGGCCATACAAATATTTTTTCCGTGCGGGAATCGAACCCGCGATACGCAGCGCAGCAGTCATTCGCACAGCCACTGCGCCAACCGCGCCGTCAAACGTCGACTCATCTATACTATTTTAATATATAAAGGTGAAGAGTTTGTTTGTTTGGTTGAACGCGCTAAACTCGGGAACTGCTGGTTCGAATTGAAAAATTCTTTTAGTGTTGGATAGCCCATTTAGCGAGGAAGGCTATAGGCTATATAACATCACGCTACAACCAATAGGAGCAAAGCAGCAATGAAAAATTATGCAAAAACGGGGAAATTTGTATTTTTAATAATTTCACGCGGACGAAGGTCGCGGGGAACAGCTAGTCTCTATATATATGTGTGTCTCTGTATACGTAATAAATATGTAGTAACTCCAATGTTATTGTAATGGGTTGAAACACTAGGGCCATGAAAGTCAGAGTGCCCACCCAGTATTTCGGGATATCGCCAAGCGGTCGGTCCACTCTTCGCGTGACCAAAGGGCTGGCCTTTTTTTTGGTCAAAGAATCAACATTGCGATCCAACGTGGCAATGCTACCAGCTTTCTGGGCAGTTTTCCTATTGACAGCGATGATAACGAATTTTTTGACGCCTAGTATGTATTTCTTTTCGCATTTTGATACTTGCAAATATTTTTATTATTATTTTAGGTCTATTAATTTGTAGTTTGTGAATAATGTATAATGAATTCAAATAAAAAATATTGACTTTTTTTTACTCCAACTCCAATTATTCTCTTTTTTAAATCGTTTCGAAAGACCCCAGTAGGTAGGTAAGTACGTTTACATTCATTTTTATTGCTGTCGGCAATACCGCATTCCTCGCAAAAGCAAATCACATCAAAAACATCCCATAGTACTTGCTACAATATGTCAGGTCATTCCATCAGTTGCGTAGTACACTCGTGGAGTAACACAACTCTTTTGTCCGTCTGAATCGTTAGTCCGCTACTAATCTGGAGCCGTGAATATGTTGAATGGATAACGAGGGAAACTCCGGCCATTATTCATGCTGGTGGAATCTTTTGAAGCGGTGTTTTAGTCGCGCTGTCTGTGCTAGTAAAGCCATTGCTTCCTGAAAGAGATTTTGTAATTGGTTTCTGGGATCAGTTGATGCTGATAGTGTCACAAATACACAACCATTCCAAAATCAAAAGCCTTTTAATAAAAGGCTGGGATTCTGGGTCTTTTTGGGATATTTTTGAGCGATAGACGGGATAAGACGAAGAGAATCGTAATCCAATACTTGTTATTACTTAGTAACATATCGGTTTGTCTAGTGTCTAATACGACCGCTTGTCAGGTAGCATTCGTGTGTCAAAATTGAAAATGTTCGGGATCAAAATTTTTACATGGCATTACTCCCAATGTCCACTCTGATTTTTAAATCTCTTTGGGCTACACAAGACACTCCCACAAAATGCCAGCCCTTCGCAGTTCCTAGTGTGTCAGCTGAGGAGCAGAAGCGATGGAATAAACTCCCCACCAACACATTTGTCTGTAAACTTGCAACGGTTCGAAATTCTTGGTCCGCCTAGCTTGGTTGTTGTTATTTTCTTAAGCTTACTTTGAACAGTAACGTTCAACCAAAGTTCCATAGCAGTTAGTTAAGTATTTCATTTAAAAGGAGGTCGTAAATGGAATCTCCAAAGCGACACACACAGGCCACTTAAAACAGTAGTATAGTAGGACACAATAACATTAGGCTCAGCCCCTTTTACAACATGGGACTTAAACATATCTGGCAATATGTGGGTGTTCGGGGATTAACATTCGTGATAAATCAATCTTAATCCAATTTCAATGTAACGCGTAGGTGTATTACCTGAAATTAATGATTGTTGTCGATGTCAACAACACTTTAACTTTGACATTGTGTTGTAAAGAGATAATTGAGTAGACAACACAATAGTTCGTTCAACCATCACAAGAAATAAATAGACATATGACTTCGATATATTATCTTCTTTACAAGTAAGACGATTTTCTCTTCCGATTTCTTTTTAAAAAGAAACCGCTTTTCTTTCGAACAGCGTGCTTGCCCCATATGGGAACGTGATGCGGAGGAATGAGGAAAATGGTTCATGGTAGGGGAAGACCAAAGAAATGATGGATGGACCGTCGGAAAGATGATGTGGCTAGAAAGGGGGTGACTCATGAGATGACCACTAATAGAGAAGTATAGAAGAAGACGACACGCTGCGCCAACCCCAAGGGCAGCACAAAAATGATGATGAGCATGGAGCAAAAAAAATGGAAAACTGCATCATACAAAACATTTCTTACATAGAACTGTTAACTACTTAATTTTTGTTATTCTACGCAGCGACCTCGTGTATTTAGATACTTTAGATTCGGCCCTGATAGGCGATCAGTTAAAATCATCATTATCATTATACAACCCCAAACAGCAAACTAATATGTCAAACAGTTTATTGCATTGTGGAAGCCTGAATGTTTTAAGTCACATTACACTTACAGAGGATATGGTTGCTAGCAAACTGAAATGTCTGGACATACGCAAAGGACCAGGCCCTGCTAAGCTTCCCCCGATCCTTCTTGTGAAATGTGCAAAGTCATTTGCGACTCCCTTAACCTATCTTTTTAACCGCTCACTTCAATCAGGTTGTTTTCCGACCGCTTGGAAAAGGGTTAAAATAGTCCCTATTTTCAAAAATGGTCGCAAAAACGATATTCAAAATTATAGACCGATATCTATAATTTCCATTATCCCTAAAGTTTTTGAGTTGTTGATTTATCCCAATCTGTACAGCCACTTGAAAAATCATATAGTAAGCAATCAGCATGGCTTTTTCCAAGGAAGATCAACCCATTCTAACCTGGTAGCTTTCGCAGAAAATGTGATAGAGCAAGTGGACCAACGGATTCAGGTTGATGCAGTGTACACTGATTTTAGTAAAGCGTTTGACAAAGTAGACCATCAACTGTTAATTAAAAAACTTGAGAACTTCGGAATCCACGGTCCTCTATTGCTATGGTTTCAGTCATACCTTAGTGATCGTATGTCGTACGTTGTTTTGAATGGCACCCAATCTGAGGATTTTCATGTAACGTCTGGGGTACCCCAAGGCTCCCACCTAGGGCCCTTGCTTTTCAATGTTTTTATAAATTCTATCATCCACTGTTTCCACCACGCAGCATCTTATCTCTTCGCAGACGACCTCAAATTGACCCTGCCCATAAAATCTATGCAAGATTATTATTTACTACAGGCTGACTTAGACAGATTAGTTGAGTGGTGCAAAGAAAATAGGATGAGTTTAAACATTGAAAAATGTTTTCATATAAAATTTTGTCGCAATAAAAACGTTTATAGCATGAAATACTCAATTTTGGGCAACACTCTCAAGGAAGTGAATAATATCCGGGATTTGGGTATCTTGATGGACAGCAAATTGACGTATAATAACCACATTGATAAGATAATATCAAATGCAAACAAAATGCTAGGTTTTGTATTAAGGACCTCAAAACCGTTCAACAACTCTCAGACTAAAATTATTCTGTACGAGACGTTGGTTCGCAGTAATCTGGAGTATTGTTCACAAGTATGGTCACCTTACTACAACGTTCATAAGCAGCGTATTGAACGAGTCCAAAGGAGATTCCTGTATCATTTATCTTTAAAAAACCAAACCGCGCGACCATTAATATCATACAAAGACCGTGCTCTTCACTTTAAACTTCAAAGTCTAACCAATCGCAGAAAAGTACTGGATCTATGCTTCCTTCACAAATTAATGACGTCCAAAATAAATACTGACCTTCTGTCAAAAATATCAATCAACGTTCCTAGCAGGTTACCCCGGTCACATACCTACAATTTATTCAGACAACCTATGCACAAAACCAACTTAGGTGAAAACTCTCCCCTTACGAGAGCAACCAAATTGTATAACGCTATATGGCGCAAAGCTGAACTCGACATTAATCACGATAACCTTACTGTATTTAAAAGGAAATTATATAAGTACTTTCAGTTAGAGGACATTTGAATTATCATTCCAATAATTAATTAATTAAATAATACATTATCATCACAATTTTAATTTGATTTAATTTGTATTTTAATTTAATTTTAATTTTAATTTAATTTGTATTTTGATTTAATTTGTATTTTGATTTTATTTGTATTTTAATTTAGTTTGTATTCATCATGACATTACTATGTAATTAGATTTGATTTGATTTAACTGTATTCTGATATTAATAATAGCATGATTGTTTAATTGAATGTATTCTTAATTTTAATTTCTAATAAATTAAGTATTTAGAGCATGTTAACTCGATGATGTGTAAGCTGTGGTCACCTGTAATTGAGTGTGCATTACAAGACGTTTTGTAACTTGTAATAGTTTTCATATTATATAAGATCAATTGTAATGTGACTTGTTGGTGATCCTAAATAAATAAATAAATAAATAAATAAAATACGAATGCATTTGAATCGACCTTCTGTAGGAATCAATATAGGTAATACTATAAATAATTGAATACATGCAAACATTCTCTACGAATGTAGGTCGGTAATCACTAAACAACTACATCATCAAATTCGCAACCATGTTGACAGTTTGTGTTGCAATTGATACAAAGAACTAATGATGATGAGTGAGGACATAAGGGCTGGGACTGCGGGACTGTTCTAAAGAGAAACCGTGGCCCTGGAACACAAAGGGCAAAGAAGGAACAAGGATGGGTTTTAGTCAGTAAAAGTCTGACACTCCCTGCCACTCCACCCAGAGCGGGAGGAGTTATTTGATGATTTCCCATCCTTAAAAAAAAAAACAAGGGCATATAAGGTTATATGCCATCAGCCATACAAACTATTGCTATAGATAGATGAATAAGCTATTACTGGCAATATACCAAATGGACTGCCAATATTGATAGCTAAGTAATGGTATTTTTTTATGCAGATTTTGTGATGTTAGATAACGATTCTATATGTTTATATGGAGGCATATCGTTCATGAAAGTTGTCTGATCGAAGGTCCATAAATTATCTTTTGATATCTTACACTAACCTCTCCATTCCTTGGTTAGTATGTGGTGTTTTTTTTCCCAACTTTGTTGGGATCGGCTCAACAACCCAGTTAACTACTGGGTAAAACGATTCCCCTTAGTAAGACTGGTTATATGTATAATTACTAGAGGATGACCAGCTGTGATGAGCTGTGTAATACAATTACATTTTCATCTATATTCATTGCGATATTTCTTGTCGAGCAGATGAATTTTTCAAAGCAAGCATTTACTTCAAAATCTTTCCGATTGTGATAGAAAAGCAATGTAGAGCGTGCAACAGGGTCAGCTTGAGAGTACAAATATTGGTCTTGTAGGACCTATCCAAAAGGAAATTGCGATTACTTATTCCGTTTCAATATTCCGTATGCGTAATTTATTATTTTAGAACAAGCGTTCGTTTCCAAATGACGTTTAACATTTCTAAATTCAAAGTCATCCAACGTTACCCGACCACTGCCGAACTAGCTTCGTTTAACAGTCGGGGCGCATGCGTCGACGTTTCAAAAGCCATGTCGCAAGGACATAGAGACGTGAATAATTTAGTGGGAGCTAGTCGCCCTTTTAAAGAAAAGAAACACACTTTCTACGTACAATTAGTGAAAGAAGACGTGACTGTTTTATAAAGGGTTCTGACGAAAGTTGAGCTCGAGAAATAGAGGGGTAATATTAGTTTGATTTTTTTTTTCGGTTGTCTTTGTTGTTTTGTAATGAAGAAGATAGCTAATCACCCTGAAGAGAAGTTGTTGTGCGAAACTTTTTTTTTACTTAATTAAAAACATTACATCACGCCAGTTTGATAGCTGAACCACGCTGCCAGAAGGAAGGAAGGAAGCTACGGGTTTTCTAGTACTGACTGGTCCAGATATATTAGGCGGTAAGGCACCAGACTCCCAGCTTCTTCTTACCTGCTGAGAATATCCTAATTGGATAAACTGATTAAGTATCAAAATGTATTAATATGCTATACCTAGTCTCAATTTTCGTCTAAGAACTTTTTCTGCCCTTGACCACTTTGATTCAATCACTAACGTTCAGACACGGACACGGATTACAACACTAGTTAAGTGAGTCCGAGAATCAGGGGCCGTTACTAACACGACAGATTATAATTAACATATAATAATTTATTCATTTACTTACAGCTTATGTCGTATTATACAAGAATGTTTAAAAAATAAATTGATTTGTAAATCAATTAATTAATTCAAAAGACATCAACGCGTTTCTAAACTTAAGAACACTTGCACCATACATCACGAAATTCGTTAAAAACATTCAAAATATGATTCTCTCAGCCTTCCGCAAACGATTGATTGTAACAGAACGATGTTTTGAAAACGTTTAGTTATCTGTGGTACAAGCGGGCCTTCAACATATGACCCAAACTTGCCTCATTTTGAAATCGATGCCTTTAGGTAATAGAAAATGTTGCAATATTTCTTAGAAGGTCAGTGTTGCACTATTGTGGGGGTAATCAGCTAGACTGCGTCTGTAACTTAAATGCTTAATTTAAAAAAAATGTCACTGTTCCTACCCTTACCATACATACTAAGTTATAAATGTGCGTATGTCTGCTACCATTCCACGCCTTAACAGCTGAATACATACCGATGTTTGACACAGTTGAACCATGACCTGGGTTAGGAAATAGGATACTTTTTCCGGAGTAGGCTCTGGTGGCATAATGTCTGACATCCACGCGGACGAAGCCGCGGGCAAAAACTAATTGGCTAAAATTACGCCCCTTGTCCTTGAAGGAAATATATGCAAAGGTGTGCCCCCCTTTGACGTAAATGGGACACGGGTGTCCCCACGCTAAATTATTGTTTTTTGTTTAAATTTCAATGATGTACACCGTGTTTATCTATCTGAATCGTTTGCTTTTGAACGCATCTTTATTTTTTTACAATGATGGGGGTCAGAAATGGGAGAGGGGGTCAAAAAAAATTGAAAAATTCCGCTGTAAAGTGTAAGTTTGCGGTTCACTTTTTCAAAGAAGATTTTTTTTGCAATTTCCAAGTTTCAACATATTATCAGTGTCGTGATTTATTACAATGGTAAGTAAATATGTGTAATTGATACATTTTTACAATAAATTGCAAGTGTAAAGTTATAATAATGCGTAATAACTACAAGGGACACTGGCGTCCCAATATGCGCTATCGGTCGGTTATTCACTGATTTCTTGTTAGTGTTCTATGGCTTTTTATACCTATTTAGACTTATTTATCCTTATTATTATTTATTGTTTTAGGCTTACAAAGGAACAAGAGTGTTTTCTTTGCAGTCCACTGAGATATAATAGTATCTACTGAGATAGAATAGTATCTAATGGCCGATACTAGGGACTGTGAAGATGCTTTGATTCTGGATGAAGTGAACAAGGCCTTTATTGAACAAGATATGGCAGAAGGGGCATTAGAAGTTATAATCAAACCTGCACACTCGCTAGATCTAGCTCCTACCTCATTATCATCACCATCGCCGCCTACATCATTACCCCATTCACGCTCAGTACCGATTTTTCGATGGAGGACAAATACCTACAGGCCATACAACTTTTCAGGAAGCGGTTATGAATTTAGTAAGCGAAACATCCTCGAAGAATGTGCTTCGTCGAATCCAATTGATGTTTTTGAGGCCGTCACCAAAATCCATGTTATATGCACAAAAAAATGGCTTCTCGTTTACCACTGATTACGACGAAATAACCGTATTTATAAGGACTACTTAATGTGTTATCATAATCTGCCTAATTTTCGTAATTATTGGTCAACTGAACCTGATTTTGAAAGGGAGACTAACAGAAGAATTCAGCTGGGCTGGGCAGTATTTGGTTTCCCAATTTCTGCCCAGCCCGGGTGAATTCGGGTCTTCTCGTCGCGTATTCCACAGAGCCTAAACGCTTAGGTCTTCAACCAGTGCGTCTTGCCTGTTATGACTTACGGGCCCGAGACGTAGACACTCACGGTACGGCTGGTCTATAAATTCAAGGTCGCTCAGCTAGCTATGGAACGGGGCTATGCTTGGGAGCCTCTCTGAGGGATCGCATCCGGAACGAGGTGATCTGACAGAGAACCGACATAGCTCACAGATTATGTAAGCTGAAATAGCAATGGGCCGGCCATATTAGCCGTAGAACCGATGACTGCTAGGGTGGACGAGTTCTTGAGTGCATACCGCGAATCTGCAAGCGTAAGTTGGGACGCCCTCAAGCTCGATGGAGCGACGATCTGGCTGATAGCACGAGGTGGCTGATAGAAGAGCTAACAAGATAAGAGTTGCTGAGAATCGAGTCGAGTGGCGTGCAATTGAGGAGGCCTATGCCCAGCACTGGACTGCTGTAGGCTGATGATGATGAACCAGAAGACGTCATTGCCGACACACGTAATGATGAAGCAGGCAATCGAAAAAGGTGCCTCCAGTGTGCTAAGGCACATAAAGAAAATCGTACAGATGACATTTGTGAAACATGCGGTGTAAACTTGTTTGACAGCGGTTAGAAATTGTTTTAGATTTTTATATATATAAAGACATTATAAATATATTTTATGTCAAAGATCTTTTATTATTTCATTTCTAATACTAGATAATTATCTTATAAACCTGATAGCGAAAATCGAAAAATCAGTATAAACTGTGACCCTTAGCGCATATTGGGACATATTTGTCCCAGCCAATAAAACATAAAATAATAAATGTATGATGTTTTTTTTTGTTACATATACTTAAAAATCATCAAAAGTATCACTAAAATCCATATAAGTATTTAAAAATATCTTCCGATTGGTTTTAAGCGTCAAAGGGTTAAATATGAAGCTTATTGACATACTGTTCACCGTGTAAACAAAAAAAAAAACTGCTCAAACCTACTACCCAATCTACGACCAGACGTTTACTTGCGACCATTGAACTAACGACAAACGAGAAGGAGTAATTTTCTAATACTTCATGTGTCAATTACGCCATCAGCCACTTCTGAAGCTTATTCATTACCTTTATTCGTAGCTGTATTACCTGGTCACAAATGGCAGGGTGCAAGCCACGTCATTTGTCATGGAATGATCGACTGACCCCTCAAGGGCACCACCTCACACCACACATGACTCTGACATTGAAGCCTTCGTTAAACTTTAAAAGTAATACCCACGTTTGCTATCGATGCTAATACCAAGAATCAATTGATTGTTAAGCCACGTTCAGAGCCTCGGGTGATACGACTCGAGCGAGGTCCTAGACAAGTGACAATCGGTTTCAAAGCCTTTCGTGTTCTTACAAGGACTTGCAAAAGGATTGACAAAGGCTTTTCGGGAGCCTTCGTTAATCCAACAATTTTTTTTAAACTTTTTTATCGTCGTTATAACTATGACTAAAGCTCTACGCCAGGGCTGTCATACGTCCCATGTACAGGGACATGCCCCGGTTTGGAATGTTGTGTCCCTGTTAATAAGCTCGCTGTCCCGGTACTGTTGGTTAGCCTATCAGAACAGAATCGTCAAATTTCACATGTGTTAAAGACGCTGCATCCGTATATGTGTCTCGAAAAATGTCTTAATCGCTTTAACCGCAATTGAAGACGTGGCTCTTCTGCTAGCTAACAACTAGCCCCAGGCTGGCTCTGTTCATCCCCCCCTCTCCAAAATACCAATCCTGGCTACGCCCCTGCTAATTAGATATTGAAATTGACTTGTGTTTGCGCCAAAGAACTGGCGTTTAAAAATATCTTCATAAACCCAGAAAATCCCTCGATATGTCGTGCTCACATCATCTTCCATGGTGTAGCCTACTTCTACTACAAATGTCCCGGACGGGCGTTTCATCAGTTTGGCAGCCCTACCGTACGCCCATGCTTCGTTTGTTTCCCTCGTGTGAGTATAGGGTCGCGCGCCTCCCCTCAAGTCAATCCCGGTCACTCGTGGCATATAATATGTTCTGCACCTTCTTTCATTGGTTCTCCGTGGTCTCAGTCGCAAGACGCGCGTCGCCTGAGCGTGTTAACTCGTGGCCAAGCAGTTTACCGCCAATTTACCTAGAATCAATCGTACCGTCATTTGTTTCTTTGCGTGATCAATAATGGTGGAAAGCTATTTGACCTTTACGATTATTATTCCTTTATGTACTCGTTTTTTTTCTTATAATTAATTTTTATACAGAAAAGTAAGTATATGAAACATTTAATAATATCAAAAATAGATTGCCCATCGGACCGACCGATATTTAGATTAGTTTTTATTCAATGGTACTATTGGCGATTAATATCGATATACATATTCGTCTTTGGACGATTGTAATTGGTTTTCAATGGACGTGTTTTACAAGTCGCAATCAGCGAATGTGATTCTTTTTACCCGACTGCAGCGAAGCGAAGAAAGGAAGGTTATGTGCTTGACCTGTATGTCTCGTCTACATATTTCTTACGATCAATTGGGCATTGCAACAACTGTAAATACACATTCAAATTTAAATTATCATTGAAGGTTTATTAGCAAGTGAATGAAAAAATATGCTAAGGTCGTCAAAGCAACATCAAATCAATACAAGCATAATCCGCGACTTCAACCGCCGCGCGCGGTTTAGACGGAAAGACAAGGATTCTTCACAGATTTTGACATTTTAAGGCATTGCCCTCATGTCCTGGGTTGGTTTAACATTCTTTTTCTTTTCTTTAAATACTCGTTGCCTCACACTAGGATTTCTATCAGTAGTAAAAGGTATATAGGGTGACTGGTAATTACTGATAATCACTTGTTTAAGTATCGACTTAAACAAGTGATTTTACTCATGATAACAAACAACTTTCCCAAAGAAACATTTTTTAAACGCCTAACAGCTGATAGGTCACAGGCGTGCATGTGCGAATTTCATACGGCTGTTATGATATTGTGATAAAAGTGTGTGTAAATAATTTTTTTCTTTGGGAAAGTTGCTTGTTATCATGAGTACAATCACGTGTTTAAGTATCAGTCACCAATTACCAGTCACCCTATATGCTTCATAAATCACGGGCGACACATGTAAACGATGTGTAAGTTGTTAGCGTGCACGAGGCAGGAATAGCTAAGTTGACGTGAATCAACAAACGTTACCTCATGTCTGAGGCAAATGAGATGCTTGGCCGTGAATGTAGCCCTAGGAATTACGACACTAACTTGTTTAATGATATGCTGTAAGCTAGTTCTGCGCGTGGTAAATGTTAATAGCTCAGTTAGCCCTCGCAAAGCATACTTAGGGCTCCTGCCTACTTCTATCTTATCTTCCTCTCTTGTAAGGCAATCATTCTACGTTTAATTCTATGTTATTGCTGAGATTTCCAATTTTAGATAATTATTTTATTAACTCATTATTACATCATTAAATCAAATTTATTGGATTCCCATAACATTCCTGAAATAATTTCTTGTACCGGTCATCTTAGTATGATATACTGAATTCCCCCCCTTCAGTTTGTGGAGGGTTGTCCCTTACACCCTGTATATGTATAGGTCTTGACGGTGACAATTTATCATCTTTTCTCCAATTTTCTTTTCTTCCATTGTCATACAATAACTTATCATAAACAATATTATCTCATCAGTACTACACTCATTATGTAGTTCCTATACTTACATCAACAATAAGATTTAGATTGCCCACGTCGAGATTGACGTGGGCAATTTGATTGTGCAACAATAAGCACTAAGCAGCTGGTAAGGTTGCGTGTGCGCAAGCTATGTGATGATCACCGGGATTAGGTGGTAAATTATTATCATTAGAGGCTGTTTTGATTGCAGTAATAAAATGCTTCTTCTTATAATGTATATTATAGCTTTGCTCGTAGTTGAGAGACTAATTAAGGTCGATCCTAACGGCTGCTATAGACGTTGCGTGTAAGCGTTGCAATAGCGGGTATTGCCCTTTCCTTAACATCTCTTTCTTTCGCAGGAAAAGACAAAGAGCAAAGTATTTATTATAATTGAAAACAAAATAGATAAGGAATTCACAATAAATGTAGATTTAAGACGAGAAAAGGCTTTGTTGTCGTTTTTTTACATAAAGAACGTCAATAAATGTTGTTGGGTCAATGACCGCTATTGCCATGCTAAAACACAACTATACTAGCTGTTCACTAAGACTTTGCTTACAGTTGCCATATTTTTAGGCCAGTAGACCTTGATAAACTTTTCCCTTATAAAACCCTTCCGGCAATTTTCCCTTCAACACGAATTTACATCTTGAATAGCGAGTTCATTGACCTCCATTATATTCAACGACATCCCATCAACATCCATTAATCCGTAACACGTCCGTATTGGACATTACGTTTTTTTCCACTGACTAAATTAATTTGCTGGCTGCAACGCCATTAATTTAGCGTATACATTTCAGTGTTTTCTCTTGATAAATATTGTAAAAAACCCTTACTCAGGAGGTACTTTTGTTGCTGACGTTACTTAAGGCAAAACAGTAGTAGACCAGTACTAGTTGCAGGTCGTGGGTTCGAACCCAGCCAGGCAATTTATGTTGAGTAACTTATTTCTAACATTCTGACTGCCTCGCTGGTTTATTGGTCGCAAGCGCGACTGCTGAACAGGAGGTCCTGGGTTCGTTTCCCGGGTCGGACGAAATGTTGCTGGGTTTTACGTAAAGAATTTCTCAGTCACAGATTTGTGCCCGGTTGCTGGCAATAGAGTCGCCCTCTTTTACGTGGGACTTCAACATAACTGGCCAAATATGATTGCACTATTAGGTACACCTCTGCCTAAGCCTTTGGGGATTACAGGCGTGATGTTATGATACATTATTTCATCACCACTGTCCTCAAATTCGCGAAGAAAAACATCGTGAGGAAACCAGCATGGCCAAGAACCAAAAAATCTAAGACATAATGTGACTTCCACAAACGCACACAAGGGCCCGCCTCGTGGATTAGGTCCGATCATCTGCCTCTCAGGAGCGGGGGCTCGTGCCCAGAAGTGAGAACATAATAGGCTGATCGTGCTTAGTATTTAAAGAAAACTGCAACAATTCGGCCCGTATTTTAGATTCCAAATTACCTTTTTTTAATAAACAGAAAGGCATATTTTGTGATCATGTAGAATCCAAGTTAACTGACGGTGACATTAGGGGGGCAGCTAGAATACTGTTCAGCGGTGATGTGGTGGCGCCTTATTCTCCAGAGACTCTTTCAGCTCTGGAGAGTAAACATCCATCGCCTGCGGATGGTCTCAGCTGCCCCGACCCGCACGTCCACCCCGACTCACCCGTCCACCCCGACCCCCTCGTTCAGGATTCACCTTTTTTCCAAATTACAGCCCCGCAGTTGAATCCAATTTCTATTATTCTAATCCAAATCCCAACATCATTTGTAATACTCATGTAAATGATGTAAATGTTAATATAGAAAGCAATTAATTACAATTCAGTCTCAGCACCTACATATTATTATGTAAATCATACCATTTAGGTACATATATGTATGTGTTATGATGATGAAACGCCGAGAAAGCGAAAGCAGTGTTATGGAGCAAAACATGTTTACTAAAAATATTTGAACGAGTTATTTTGATGTTGTTTCTTTTTTTGCAAATATTTGTTCATGATCTTTAATTTGTTAAAGATTTTTGAGTTGCCAAATTTTTTTGGACACGCTGAATTCTGTAAGAGACAGTGAGTAACTGCTCCCAGGCATGTAGCGAGTTCTCCTGGGTCGCGAGGCGGACACGGCGTGCTAAACTCAGCGCAACAGAAGGTCTCGCGCCACGGGGAACTCTTTTTTTTAGGACAGGGGTGGAATTTTTTAATTTGGACAATGTTTTCCACAAAGTTAGTTCAAAAGCTGTTGATGTCGGGGATGTGGCTGGGGGGCACAGAGGTACATTATGAGGTTTGTGGACCTTGCCATAGTGTATTAAGCGTCCGTTTGCCTTAAAAAAAACGAGCCTGGGAGCAGTGAGGGCTTCTTACCAGTTGTACATCCGGTGATGTGACAGGTTGACTCATTGACTGGTACTAATTATTCCGGTGTCGCTACAGCTGGCGCTGAACATAAAATAATTAACTTACCAACTATGACACGTATTAAAACTAAAATAAACTATATAAAATACACTCAAAGAAAAATTTAAACGTCACGTAAAAAAAATTTAATGAGCACTGACAGGACAGGCCCTGCAGTCTCGACATTAGATAGCGACAAAAATCGGTCGCTAAGTCATATCGTTGTCAAATTCCTTTAATGGATTTTCTACTTTATTTCGAAAGGATAAGGTTGAAAATCTATAAAAGAAATTTGACATCGATTACACTTAACGACCGATTTTTGTCGTTATCTAATGTCGAGACTGCAGGGCCAGGACAGGGGTGCGCCGCGCTGCCGGCCTGGTGCGCCGACCACGCTAGCATTTTGCGCAGCCCCGGCAGCCGTTGCCGGGAGACGGGCGTCGCGTTATGTCTTCGGTTTCTCAAAAATTGAAAAAAAGCCGCACAATAAAACTAAAGTTCAAAGGATTTCAGATTGCAAACTTCATATTTTTTCCTGGCAAGAATATTTCATGACGATTGGAACCAACACATTAATTTTTGACATTTCAACGCAGTCTGATGAATACACACCAATGAATTTACAAAACAAAGACACCTATGGAATGTGTCGCTCCAAAAAACTTGTGTAAACTTTGTCTTTATCACTATACGAGTACAGTGAAATATCATCTCACTTTATTATAATAGTTATTGCCTTTTCAATTTTTTTAAGTACATGTTAACGTGCGCTGTCTATTCTATTCTTTTTAGAAGAATTTATTGACTTATTTTTTATTCGGAATACGGAATTTATAGACACCCTAACACAAGAGAAAAGAAAGTTTCGAAGCTTATCTGACCACGTAGTTTAGACTCTAGACTCTAAATTACAGATAAACACAAGTTGATAACAGGTGGTTAACGAAAGTATTAGACAGATAGACATACAACCTCTTTCTTAGGCCGATATCTATGAACGTTGCCTTCGCTTAGATATGTTCCTATCACGATCTTTCACTGATAGTTTGAAACTTAGTTGTGTGAAAGTGGCAGCGATAACGCCCGCCGAGCCAAAATATGTGCTAAATAACGTTTGTTTGAAAAGAGTGTCCATGGAGTTTCTTGCCCATTCTTCTCCATAGAGATCTACGCTTTGGAATGGGCAACTACAGTACTTTCACAAGTTATTATGCCTTGTTTCTGGGACTGTAGCTTCGCCTTCTTTGTTTTTCTGACATTCAAAAGTGCCTGTTATGGTCTAATTGAAATAAATGCTTTGAGTTTCAGTTTAAGTTTGATATCTCGACCTAATACTAATAACATCCACAAATACCAGCAGTAGTTCCGCACATCCATTCAAACCAAAGTGTTAGCTCTCCAAAGTCACCAGTACCGGACTATGGCAGGCGAAATCTCTCACAAACGGAGGTACATATTGTAGAGGTGTTGGCTGACGCTAACCGAGCGGTCGAGCACAATACACAATAGACGATACGCTTTATGACACGGGATCTGGCATGTGTGCACGTTGCCACCCAATTGAACAACACGCCACGTATTCTGGCAGGTAAGCAGCACGTGTAGCACGACGATAATTTAGCTGTACTGAGGGCATAGACAAGAAGTGCCAGTCGCTTTCAAAACGCTTCGTATTTGTAGAACTAGTTTCAACATGATTAACTAGTCAGTTTTTCGGTAGCTCATATCAATCCAATATATTTTAGAATTTTTAGATTTCATTGTTATCTTTGAGGAGTTTTTGGCTAATTATAACAGCCGCTCGGGTCGATCTATCTATATCTTAAGCCGTGCTTGCTTAGGTTGGTCCGTGGATGACCACCTGTTACAAAACGAGTTTCCTCCGTGCCTCGGAAAGCACGTTAAGCCGTTTGTCCCGGTTGTCATTTACCCTTGACAATCGTTACAGGGTCGTCACACACAGATAGTTAGTGGCCTGAAAGTCTGCTAGTCTTACCAAGGGGTACGTATTACCCAGTACTAACTGGGTTAAGGTGGTCAGATAGGCAGTCGCTCCATGTAAAATATGTACTGGTATTCAGCTGCATCCGGTTAGACTGGAAGCCGACCCCAACAGAATTGGGAAAAAGGTTAGGCAGATGATGATGTTATCTTTGAAAGACTGCCACTTTATGTCGCCTCGCTGTTCTTCGTGGGCACGTCCCTGCGACCAAGCTTAGGCACTGTCTGACTCTGAAGGTTCTTACTGACAAGAGAGAAGCAGAGGTCAGATTAAGATACAACACAGTTGAGATTTCTGATTACTTATCGTGTGGTAACTTGACAAGCAAGCTAGAATTTTAACCAATGTTTTAATTGTATAGGGTTCCGTACCCGAAGGGTAACCAACGGGACCCTATTACTAAGCCTCCGCTGTCCGTCCGGCCGTCCGTCTGTCTATCAGCAGGCTGTATCTTATAATCCATAATAGATAGACAGTTAAAACTTTCACAATGTGTATTTCTGTTGCCGCTATAACAAAAAGTAATAAAAAATTTAAAGGGGTTTCTCCTACTACAATGGTACGGAACCCTTCATCCTTCACCAGAGTCCGACTTTATAGTTTGTGACAATGTTTATTTAATAATAAAAAAATTGTTTTCGATGAGTCCCCGCGTTTATATAATATGCCCATTGAAACATTCCTTTGTCAGTCATGATCAGTGATCGGAGTAGGTAGATTGATTTTTGGTACTTGTATCATAAATGCACACAGAAAGAATAACATGGATAAGCCATTTTTCCGGAAAGTAATTCCGGTATTTCCGGATTCAATTAAATATTGTTAATGTTGGTAGTGATATTATTACTACTCAATTCAAAATTTAAAGGAAGGTATCAAAACTAAATTAATTCATTATTTATCTGTTGAATAATAAAAACAAACACACCAATAATCCACCAATTCCGGAGGAATGTCCATAGTAATATATACGTTTCGGATCAATGACCCCAGTTCAATCTACCTACTCCGATCACTGGTCATGATCGTATCGAGCTGACTGGCCAGGGTGTGCCAAACAGGCTTCTACATATTGAGCATCGTCACTCGTGGGCACACCCACTACCTAGTAACCGTGAACCCGTCAGCAGTAACTATTACAGATGCAGGTGTTAATCTGACGTTCATTATAAAGTCGCTGGCTGCTTCAGATTTTAAATGCTTGACACGCTACTCAGCTGGTGGTTGAATGTGGCGTGACTTCAGATATACCTACGTATAGTTTTACCATTGTCGTACTAATCCAGGTCCATGGTATATCTGTGTGCCAAATATCGAAATCCGTTTGGCCAGGTAACAGACAGACCGACACGCGACAATTATTTTCGCATATACAGGGTGTAAACGGACCCTTCACGAAGCCGTCAACCAAGCATTCTGTACATCAAACTAAGTAACTCTACGCAAAAATTATTGCTGGGAAATGACATATTTTTGGGGTCATAAATCACGTTTTACGGTAGAACTCTATGTAAAGCACTCAAAACATTGTGCTGATGGCATCATTGAATAGTACGGGGCTCGTGGAGGTATTTAAAGTAGAGTTATAACATTAAAACTTGTATTAAAAAAAAAACTTGTTAAAAAGTTAGAACTTCGACTTCCAATATCTCCGTAATTAGAAGGTTCCCAGGTATGGTCTAGAACAAAAAAATGATCGCAATGACGAGGAGAACAAATGGCTTTCGGCTTCGTTAAGGGTCTATTTACACCCTTTATAATATGAGAATGGATAATGTCAATCGATTTTCCCATCCATTTTAACTATAATCGAAGAAATAAACATAAATCAGCTTTAAACCTTTTGTAATAAAAATCACCATAGTTCAATGATAAAAGTAAGCGTGGTGTAGTAGCTGGCGCAGGCGCCGGCGCAGGTCACACGGGCAGCGGGGGCGGCACTCGTTCTGAGTGAAACCAAACACCGCACAACTGGAGCCATCGAGCCATCGATAATATCCGATGGCCTATTGTTTTTCAACGCTCTAGTACGACAAGCAAGCAAACATATACACTCTGCCTATCTTCCTTCATTAGAAACCAATTCTTGGATGGTTTGTCTCCCTTCACCCATCATTGACAAATTCCAAAACCCCAACTCAAATTCCTACCGATTTACCGATGGTTGGCGAAAATGAATGTATAATGTAACAGCTGGGGCACAAACCTCCTCTCAATGAGAGGTAGTGGCCCGTAATCCACCACACTAGCGCCTAGCCTAGGAGTAGACGTCTTCGAAGATTCATGTGGGTGTACTATTAAGTACACCTCTGCCTAACCGTTCGGGGCTTACAGGCCTGATGTTACGTTATGTTATGTGTGCTGTGTGTGCACGACTACTATCTGCAGAAACAAAAGTACTGACGATTCGTTTTGCGTAGAACTGGATTATTGAGGTTATGTTTTATTAACTAGATTTGTGTGGATTGGATTATACCCAGAGTGAAGGGAGTCTAAAGTGTGACCCGGTTCGCGGCCTGATAAACCTCTCCAATAATTATATGTTGAAGGACATTGCCTTGCAATTACTATCGGTGCTATAACAAACCGGTTCGAGTTTTCTTAGTAGGACTAGTTTTTCTCTTGAATAGTTTTACTCTGGCAGTCAGAGCCAAGTTCGGTACCTAACCTAGAAAATTCCTATGCCCACACTATGATTCAGAAACATCTAAAAACTAAACTTATAGTGTCACTTACGGGATATCTTCCGTGATTGTTCATTATTCTGAGCTCCCGATATTTCGACGCAGCGCCATGATCGCGGGATGATCGGGAACTCAAAATAATGAACAATCATCCCGTAAGTGACAGTATAAGTTTAGTTTTAAACCGTGATATCTTAAAACTGCCTGTAAATCAAACCGTTCTAGGCAGTCAGTGGTAAGATCGGAACATAAACTACTAAATCCCAAGACCATGAGATTCAAAAAGCTAACAGCTCGGTATAGAAAATTATCCTGATACATGTATGATGTATGTAACATAATTAGCAGGTCCTGTAGTGCATAAGCTGATTCTAATCCACATATAACAATTCAACTAGCTTTTGTGACTCGTTTCCTAGAATTCAGCTTCCTAGCTCCGCTGCCTCGTGCCACCCATTAAAGGGTGCATTAAAAAAAATGATTTTATGGATATTCAATAAGCCGAAGTTAGCCGCACTAGCGCAGGATCAATAGTTGACATGGAGAAGGTTCCAGTGGAATACATTCGTGTTTTATTATCTTTAAAATTGCATCCAAGCACTGCACTTCTCAGAGATTTTACAGCTGTCTTACAAATGATGTTATGTTCTTATGTTATGAATACACTCACTCAACAACAATGTTATTATGGATCTGTGTTTTTGGGACTCCACTTCTCTGTCTGTAAACAGCAGGAAATAAAGAACCATGTTGAAAGCTAACGATTTCAAAACCGAGTTTATTTGTGGATTTTACGAAAGCAGCATTACGCTTCACAATGATTTCTCAAAATCGAACGACAATGTTCGACACCATACCTACAAAATTCCACACACGCGACAAAATAGAAACATATATCGAGCAGTTAGCAGGGCACCGCTAATAGGAGCCGCTTTCTCCGTCTGCCCGTCTTCCGGCGCTCCCAGCTCACGGCCAGGGCCACTAGGATACTGCAACTGAGCCACACTACTAACATTTTAGCTAGTCGGCACAGCCTAAACAAAATGTCAGAATGATCTAAGTCATCCACTTCCAGGTATTCGAAAACTACGCGTTCTGGACAATTTTGCCCCAACATTTGCGTCCGTAATGCTTAAGAAGGCATGTCTCATCTTTAAACGTAGCTGGTCCTTATAATATTAGCAGTAGTTGTACTGTGAGCCGTTCGTCGAAGGCTCAATCCTGGAGTTTGTAGAAAAACTCTTTAGGAAGGAAACTCTTTTCTCTAAGAATTTAGAGGAGGTTAATGTGACTCCTTAAAGCAAACGTCGTATAAGACGATTTTGCATAAAAGCAGGGGTTTCTTATGTATGTACTTGCGGCCAGATAGATAGGTACCCTGAAGTCTACCGAACCAAAATTTGACCAATTAACGAATTTACTTACTGTTGTCAACTACTTACAGCCAAAGAAAGATACACGCAGTAAGTGACCACTTAATTCTTACAAATTCATTGACAATTCGCTTCGTCAGTAGTTCTATTGATGATGATTGATTCGGTAATTGATTGATGCGAAGCAATCAGTGAAAGTTGCGATGGAGTCTGTTCGGATATCAGAATGAAAGTGTAAGTAATAAATACGTGATCGTGATAGCAATATTTTAGAAGTCTCGTGGTAATTGAAGCCACACGTTACATCCGTGAACTTTTTTGTGTCCTAGTTTTTATTTTGGGTGGTGGACTTCCAGAAGCTTTTTTCAATTTTAGTATTCAGTGCTTGGTTATTAAGGTTTTGATTATAAGTTATGAAAAATAACCAATGAATTTCTATGTAGGGAGGCTCAGAATGATGTACTGAATACGTATGGTAACCGTTTTCGCGTCGGTGTGCCTTCCACCGCGTATACCTGGCCATTTTTCGACGCGGATCTAACGATTTAGATTGTTGCCACATAGGTAGATGACATTGGATTACTTAGACAACATTAATTGGCTTGTCAAAATCTTTTTCGAACATAACTGGGTTTCCAAAGCGAAGGTAATAAGTCCATTAAACTCCAATGACCGGGATCGCTTTTGAATAAAATAGTTAATACGTACCTACGTACGATACCGACTCAGTTATTAAGGCTTATAACAATTTAATAAACCCCCATTCCCAACAATAGCTCGGTCGCTACGTCCTAGTTAAAAGATAAATGGATTCCTCCGTCTGTTACCATTTATGAACTCAATAAAATTGTGACATTTTCCTCCACCGAGTTAACGATTTGTGTGGGATTCAAGCAGGTGGTGCTGTCGTTAAATAGTCATATTCTTGTGAAAGCCTTATTCTTGAACCATTCCAAGGACAGCAAGTTCTACATATTAAATAAAAGGTCAGCTCATAGACTAGGTAGTGGCATTTTCGAAGTACAGACACTGGACAGACTTAGTAGTGCCTAGGTGTAACCCACTAATTGGTACATAGAGTCAGTTGTTCCATGTAAAATATTGGTATTCGACTGCAGAAGCGAACCCAACATAGCTTTGAAAAGGCTAGGCAGATGATGACTCTTATTTCTTTCTATGTTGGTTGCCTTACTTGCCTGTTACCCGAGACAGATCTATAGAACTCGTACCAACCTTGAAGAGTACATCAACCAATCTCAGCGTCCACTTAGTAGTGTCAATGACATTACACAAACGGGCCTTAAATCTCGGCCAGTTTTTACAACCAGCCCAGTTCTAGATCTGTCAAGTGTCTAGAAGATATAGTGCGGGGGGAGGGGCATGCGGGGCTATGTCCCGAGGGGGGTAGACCTGATTGGATCATTGAGCAATCGCGATGGGTCGGCGTTATGCCATAGTGTGTCATGTGTGTTACTCTTGAGAATGACTTGTGTAATGTGGGTTTTTACGCGAGTAGTATTCGAAAGTTTTTCTCAATGAATGACTGAGTACAGTCATAGTCCTTACTATGGTTTGTTGAATGTTTGCATAATATTGTTTTCAGCCTTTCAGTTTAAGTTCTTACTTACTGTTTTTGTAAATTGTCTAAAGCTTTATTTATTCGCTACATAATTATGTACAATATTACTGTATCACTTAATGCTATATCATTACGAATGTGCATAATATTTGAATCAACCTTGCATTACGTTCTAATGATTCATGGCAATCTTGTGCGGTGTTCACTGAATGTAATGACATATTATAATAATGAGTAGTATGTTAAAACCTTACATTACGACGTGATTATAATTTATTTCTATAAATGGGTAGGTACTTATTAATAATGACTAACTGCAATTTACTGTCCTTGTACCTACTCATACAGGGTGTAAACGGACCCTTCACAAAGCCGTCAACCAAGCATTTTGAACATCAAACTAAGTAACTTTATGCAAAAATTGTTGCTGGGAAACGACTTTTTTTTTGGGGTGAAAAATCACGTTTTACGGTAGGACTCAATGTAACGCACTCAAAACATTGTGCTGATGTATGGATTGAATAGAACGGGGGTCGTGGAGGTGTTTAATGTAAAAATATTACAATAAAAACATGTCTTTAAAAAAAAAGTTGCGAAAAAGTTGGAACTTTGAACCCCAATAATTATCTCCGTAACTAGAAGGTTCCCAGGTATGGTCTAGAACTCTACAACAAAAAGATGATTGCAATGACGGGAAGAGCCTTTCGGCTTCGGTTTCTATTTCTTTCGATCCAGACTAGTGGACCGCTGTTCGATAGTTTTGTGCTCGTTCCGCCACCTTCCAACTTCTAGTTCACCTTCAACTCAATTTAGACGTTCTTAAAGTTGCTATTTGTTAATTGAAAACAAGGATTTCTAGACTTTATTACCGAATGGTGCCACAGCGCTTAGATTATGAAGAGATTGCTCTCTCACGAATGTGCCCGCCCTGAATACACGTGCGGTACTGGCCAGTACAGCCGTAAACGACACAACAACAACAGTAGCACTCGTATGATATAACGTAACGATGGTGACGCGCCCGTCTGTCTAGCTCCACTACCTGTGTTTAAGTGTGCCTATTGTGTTTATTATGTCTACGGGAGTAAGATTACGAAACTGAAGGATGACGAAGCTGATAGGTTAGCAGAGGTTTCATTGAAGTCGTGTCCGGAAAAAGACAGGTGGAAGATTGTGTTTTGAGAAGCGATAGAGGGGATTTCCCATCGGTAAATGACGATTAAATTTAAAAAATGCTCCCTAGTTTTAAATGGAAAGTATGGGCTCCCTAGTATTGCATGCAATATGTCCAAGAGCAGGTGCATACTTCTAGGCCCAGCACCTTTGTTGTGTGTAGTGTAGTATTTTTTCAAAAAACTTATACTTGTTTACATTTTTGGAAACAAAATTACGAAAGCAGAATATGTGTGTTCATCATCTCAACTGCCTAGCCTTTTCCCAACTATGTTGGGGTCGGCTTCCAGTCTAACCGGATGCAGCTGAATACCAGTATTTTACATGGAGCGACCGCCTATCTGACCTCCACAATCCAGTTAGTATTGGCTAATCCGCTACCCCTTGGTAAGACTGGTTGTCAGACTTTTGCCACTGACTACCTGTAACGACTGTCAAAGATCTACAAATGACAGCCGGGACCAACGGCTTAACGTGCTTTCCGAGGCACCGAGGAAACTAGGTATGTAATGGGTGGTTACCCATCTACAGACCAACCTAGGCGAGCACGGCTTAACCTAAAGATTGATCCGAGCGGCTATTATTATTTAGCCACGAGCTCAGAATATGTGTGTTCTTTAGATGAAAATCACCCGTGGTCTCTATTAATCAGTGCTAGCCAAAGTCATTCAAATATTTACTGGCGATGCTAGCGAATAGGAAATTGAGAAAATGGGAAACGAAGCGATTCGCTGCCAATCGCATCGGACGAGCGGAAATAAATTGTCCGTTCGAGCTCTCCTCTAATTCTTTCCATTGATAAATCCGGTGTTTTCCTCTTGTGTTTTGTAATTTAGAGCTTTCTTCAAAAGCCGGAATTAAACATATTCCTATTTCTATACCTACAGTTATGTAAGTATCCATAACACATCTTATTTCAATTGTTACTATTTTACTCTCTTTAAATATAAATTGAGCCAAACAACATATTGAAACAGGCTCACCCTATTACATGGGACATAAACGTAACTGGCGAAATGTGGGTGTACTATAAGGTACTCCTCTACCTTACCCTCGAAGGAATACAGGCTTGATGATATTATGCAAATGTAACATTACATATTTGAAGTCACAAGTAGCTACAGTGTAATTAGCAGTCAGCTAAACTAGTTCGCTTTACCACCTTGACTCTATAAGTGCACTAGACAGAAAAATAGCCAAGGCCACGCTGCAATACAAACGTTATTACTCATAGCACTCTATTTATTCCTTTCTCTACTTCTAGTTAACTTAGTTCCGACTCGCTAAATACCTACGTAAACAGATGGCAATACAATGCAACTTCGTTAAAAGTTTTCCTGTAAAACCTGAAAAAACGAACTGCAATAACAATGCATCAATTGCTGTCAAGCAACTTTCGAAAACCTAATCAGGAACTCCCTGAATTTACAAAGTATAATGGTTTTTTGAATACTGAAATGTTTGTATGTCCCTGTAGGCCACCGTGGTAATGCCTACTGACTGGTTTTGCCACGAGAGTTACTGCGACACGTCGTGTATTAAATAAAAACTGTTTGATCACTTTAGTATACTTATTTTATTTCCGAAATGTCCTAACTTGAACACACGCACACAGATCGGCCAGTGCGCAGTAGCTGGCGATCGCACCATATACACATCCCTTCCACACTACAAATCGCTTACCTGACGTATAACATTCATACATTTATAGTCCCTACATCCCCAATGATTATGACTTTTACGTTACAGATCTCTTTTTTACACTAATTTTAAGACCAACACTTTAAAGAAACTAAGATTTGATTTATTGTTTCAAAGAGTCTGAGTTGTGGTAGAGGTCAGATAGGCCGTCGCTTCATTTAAAATATTGCAATTCCGGTGCGAACGGTTAGACTGGAAGCCGATCCCAAATACTTAGTTGGAAAAAGGCTAAGCAGAAAAATTTTGATGATTGTGGTGACAGTACACGAAAATTCTTATTGAAAACATATCCAATACAAATGGTTGTTATGTAAAATTAGTTACCACTAATTTTATTTTATAATGATCATCTATGCAACAAACCAGAAGCACTGGTTATTACAAAAACCCATTAACCCCAGTCATTCCATCTCAGTGAGTCAGGTTGAGTAACACAATGTGGCCCAAGGATGCGTAAGCGCACAGCAGCCTACCAGGTCAACTGTAGCAGTCACTGCGCTTACAAATGACATGTAATTGGGCTGTTGCATAGCCGCTAGTTAAATGTGGTGACTATCTGGTCTAGTCACAATGGTACAAGGTCAACTAACATATTAATGGGATTTTAGACCATAGATGTACTGGATATATAGAACGAGCTTATTAATATGCCGATGAACCCATGATTGGGTGCATGGTCTCTATGTCAGATGAATATTAATTGGTTAGCTTAGTGGTGTCCATGTGGTGTGAATGTAAGGTAGTTCATGCAGGAAATGGATGAACATGGTACAGCAAATATTGAAGCGAAATCGGTAATTAGGAGCTTATAGACTATAGAGTGAACATCTTGAAACAAGCTGCTCGTATCTAAAGAGATCAACAACAGAAGACCGATGAATAGAGCCTACGGCTTTGGTTAACGGAGGTTCTAAGTTATAAATAAATAATCATCATCCACAGCACGACTTCACCCACTGCTGGGTATAGGCCTCTCTTTGCTTGTGCCAAGCTCCACGGTCTTGTGTCAGCCTCATCCAGGATATACCCGCCATAGCAACAATGACATCTGCCCATCTCGCCGCCGGACGACCAACACTTCTCTTTCCATTTCTTGGACGCCACTCGGTCACAGCTTTACTCCACCTGCCATCACCACGCCTTGCTAGGTTATAAATAATTCATTTATTACCTAGCAAGCTTATAAATTTATTACCACAAGGTTCAAGTACCTACTTGAAGTTCTTAATTAAGTATTAGATAGATAAGTACAATAGGTTTAACTAGGCTAAGCTTGTATCTTAGGGGGCGGTGGCCGGTTATAGGGTTATAGGCCGGTTTACCTGTATAATTCTCTTGTGGTAGACGTGCCAGTGGACTGTGTCAAGTGGGCGAATTTTTGATCTTGTAGTAAACCTTAACAATGTGAGGTTGAAAAAGTGGAACAGTGAATGATGTAAGTTGCTTATGAAATAATCAAGAACAAGCCCACTACGGCTATCAACAGTCTCAAAGTCAATATTAAAACTCGGTCAGTGTTAAAATGTCGTTGGTAAACAGTACAGCATCGGAAAAGCAGCCATATTGGATGCATCCTAAATGATGTTGTAACATAACATCCGGTAGCTGGTAAGGCTGTGGGGTAACACCGGGTGGCGATGCGCAACACGCGCCATGTAAACAACTGCTTATTAACATTTAGACATTTTCAAGGAAATGTTCAATTTGAAGTGTCAATATGCACAACGCGCGACGTTAGGGACATATGTAGACGGCTCGCGCAAATTGTTAGGGACTATGAATTCTGTGCATGATTCTTGACCCCGAGACCCCCATGAAATCTTAAATCATTTATCATCTCTTGGGCCATCATTACCCAGTTTTTAAGCTTTATTTGTGTATTTTTCGATCCTCGATTCTATAACGATTTGTTCTCTCATTAATAAGATGAGATCGATACAATATAGTAAGACGTTTAGCCGCCTTCCCCCAGTGTGGAATTGTAAGGAATGATTCTTTGGTAACGAGAAGTTATTACAGCACATCTAACAATCACAGAAGAGTTTTTCTCTAGCTTCAGGACCGGCGCCCCGGATCAGCACAATTAAACCGAAATCAAGTGCTCAAGTGTTCATAGTCCATAGCAATGATGACATTGACAGCTTTTGAACGTAATTTAAATCTGCTGTTCGCGTTCAGTACCTTTCAGTACCTTTGGTAAAATTGCCCCAGAGATAGCCGCGACTCTTCAAACTTTCAGATACAAACCTTACTTAATTTTCGCGTAACCGCTGCTTATCTACACAGCGTTGTTGTATGCTCCTTAGTTCCGTCAATTGCTTAGTTTCACGATCACGAACCCGTCACAAATCATAGTGTTTATCCGCTTATCTACACCGCCACGCGCCTCGCGGTACTCGCAGCGGAAGCACAGCAGGCGTCACAGAAGTCCAACCCAATCTTTTTCGAAATCCAAGAAAAATATACGGAGTGGTAGGGAAACCGGCGTACAAACGATTACCATATATAGGGTGTAAAAAGACCCTTAACGAAGCCGAAAGGTACTTGTTCTCCCCATCATAGCGATCATTTTTTTGTTCTAGACCATACCTGGGACTTCTAGTTACGGAGATATTGGGGGTCAAAGTTCCAACTTTTTCACAAGTTTTTTTTAAAATACATGTTTCTAATGTAAGATTTTTACTTTAAACATCTTCACGACCCCCGTACTATTCAATCCATTCATCAGCACTATGTTTTGAGTGCGTTACATTGAGTTTTACCGTAAAATGTAATTTTTGACCCCAAAAAAAAAAGTCGTTTCCCAGCAATAATTTTTGCGTAAAGTTACTTAGTTTGATGTACAGAATGCTTGGTTGACGGCTTCGTGAAAGGTCTGTTTACACCCCGTATTTAGTAGATCATTATGAACATAGAATTTTTCATCTATACATATAATAAAATCGTAAAAATCCAATTGGATGTTCCGACTTGGCGCTAAAACTACTGCATAGATCCTGTTCAAATTTTGCACAAATATTCCTTATAGGCTTCTTCACAACTTAGGCTATATATTATCACGCTACTCGCTTAAGGGGGTGAGCAATATTGCATTATGTCAGTATCCTTCATTTGTTTGACTTTTCAGTCATGACAAGCACCAGAACGGCTATTTAAAGCTTATGTCAACAGAGAAAACAGCCTAGCGGGTTCTTGAACGTTCTGTAAGCTACGGGTCGCAAGTTCAAACCCCACTAATATTTTCACTTTTTGTAATTTGTTTGAATATTTTTTGATGCTTTTAGATTTCCATTTTGTTTTTGTATTGACATCGTTTGCATTTCCGTTTTTCTCCCTTTTTCTTCAAACGTTTCTCCAAAAATAATAGAGAAGTATGGAAGAAGATGACATGCTGCGCCGACCCCGAAAAAATTGGGATAACGGCAGGAGAATGATGATGATGATTTCTACAATAAGTTCTTGCTGTACTAGAAGTCTGTTTCCTTCTCGATTTGCAAAATATCAATAATCAATCGCAGTTTGGAATTTTATTTTGGAATTTTATTGTTCTTTTATAGATTGGTATAGTGTTCAGAAGCGAGCATGAGGTCCTGGGTTAGATTCCCGGTCGGGCAATGTGTTATTGAGTTTTTCCACCAGCAAATTCTCAGTAGCAACTACGAAGTCTGGTTTTGTGCCCGGTTGATGGTGTATCGCCACTATAAAAAGTACTACAGCAACATATTACAAAAATTACTACAGCGCCATCTATGACGCAGGTGATGAACTAAACATCGATATACGTCTAAATTCTGCCTGGGTCAAATAAATCGACCAAATAAAGTTATCCGCGATTTAAGACTTTATAGAAGTACCCGACAACAGCTGTTGGGCAGTAGCCCACCAGACATTACACCCGTCTGGTCGGACTATCCTCCCTTTTCTATGGGTATGAAGAACTTTACAACCTGTTCTTTATACCCCAAAATGGCAATAGGCTCGCTAAATATTTCATGGGAGTTAAACATAACTGACAAAATGTGGGTGTACTACTAGGTACTACATACACTCATCTGTTTTCTCATTTAAATATGTATTAAAAAACAGATAGGTAATTTTATAACAAACACGCTGGTATAATGTTTTGTTTTTTTAATTAGCCTATTCTGTCCCACTGCTGGACAAAGGCTTTCCCCATTTCCTTTCCAACTCTCCCGGTGTTTTGCCTTCTCTGGCCAATCAGTCAGGAACGAGTCCAAATCGTCAAACCAGCGTTTGTTGGGCTGCCTCGGTGACGATGACAGTCTTCAGGTACCTACTGTATGACTATTCTGGCCCATCTGTCCTGACCCATTCTGGAAATGTGACCCGCTCAGTCCCATATGAACCTCTTACACTTATCGCCAACATCGGCGATGCCTGTCTTGGAGCGTATTGTGGTGTTGCGTATTCAATCGGTGATTTTGATGTTTAAAATCCATCGCTCTTTGGCAAACCTTGAATTTGGACTTTTCAGCTGCCGTCAAAGATCATGCCTGGGTACCATACGTTAGGATAGGCAGGATACACAGGTCGAAAAGTTTACACTTAAATGAGATTCGAAAGTATAACGTTGTCTAAGTAAAAGCGGTCAAGCCTAGCGTCTGTCGCAGTTTTAAATATTCTTAACTTAATGATTAGGCAACCCATTCGTTATAATTTTTAAGTAATGTTTTTTAGCCTTTATTGTCCCACTGCTGGGCAAAAACCTCCCCCATTGCCTTCCATTCTTCTCTCCGTGCGGTTTTCTTCGTCCAATCTGTCCGAAACGCTTCTAAGTCGTCACACCAGCGTTTTCTAGACCTCCCTCGGCGACGACGCCCGTCTTCTGGCACCCACTGCGTGACGACTCTGGCCCACCGGTCCTGATGCATTCTACAGACGTGGCCCGCCCAATCCCACTCCAAACTAGCAGTCTTATCGCCTACATCAGCGATTCCAGTTTTTGAGCGTATTGTGGTATTGCGAATTCTGTCGCTGAGCTTAATACCCAATACGCTACGTTCCATCGCCCTTTGGCCAACCTTGAGTTTGGACTTTTGCTTTTGGGTAAGGATGGGCAGAATGCACATGTCGATGAGATTGCGCTTCAGGGATAAAGGTGGTCACCCTTCATCAGCGACTTCATGTACCAGTACCTCTTCCAGGCGTTCTCGACTCGGCAACTCTCAAACTCAAATGTACTCATCGACGTAGTGAATTTCTTGCCCATCTACCTCAACCCTACTTTTTACGCTATTTGTGATGACTTTAGTCTTTTTTATGTATATTCAACATATTTTTCATTCGGTAAACAGTTGGGGGGGGGGCGGGGCTGTATTAGGCATTTTTTCTATACTAAGCAGGCTTTATTTACAATTGTGGAGTGAAGAGAAATAACGAAAATAACTAATAACTGAGATAATAACTGTTTCACTCGCGGCACGTCTTTAACGTTTAGATGTGGCTGCACTAGCATTTTAACTTCGGAGCAAAATATTAAAAAAATAAAAGCAAAAATATATAAAAGCGAAAGGTCACTCACTCACTCACTCATCACGAAATATCGAAAACCGCTTGACGTAAAAAGATGAAATGAGGCAGGGAGGTAGTTTATAGTTAGTAAAAGTCTGCTAAGAACGAATTTTGCGGCAGGGCCGGATTAAGGAGGTCTAAGGGCTCTCGCAAAAAGTCTCTTAATGTTTTAAATCAAAAGCAAAATCTCACGACATCTCACCAAGGGGAGAGGGGGGGGGGTGTTGAAAAATCGCCAAAATTGCCTCACGTAATTAATGGACGCCCCCTAACCCAAGTATCTCCTTGCTTAAAAGGTGATCTCCAAATCATGTGTGTGATAACTTTATGAACCTAATTGAAATAAACATTCTTTTTTTTTGCTCTACCCGGGAATCGATCCCAGGACCTCATGCTTAGTAGTCGCTCTTGCGACCACTCGAGGCAGTCTTACACATACATTTTCCACGCGAACGAAGTCGCGGGCAACAGCTAGTTCTTAATAAAGAACAAAATCTGCTATTTCCTACAAAAGTGCAATACCTACACGATCAAAATGTATGAAACAGCAGATTGTTTTTAAACTACCGATGAAAAATTTATAAGAGGGGGCGGAGGGGTCAGAATGACGAATTATGTGGTAACCATTTGTGCGTCCCTGTCCCTTCCACCCTGTATGTTAATCATGCAAGAGGAATCAGGTCAATCAAACTGCTTGTATCACGGAGGACAGTTGATGATAAAAGGACCGGTGCAATAGACGGCCCAGAAACTCTTCGATGTCTCTCTTTTTCTTCTTATCTAGTGTCTTTATAATTATCTCCAGATATGTGAAATTCTTTTCGGAGCCAAAGCAATATCTAGTCTAATTTTTTTAAATCTTAAATTATAAAAGCTAATCTTAACATTCATGATAGTGTTGCCCTTCTGATCTATCTTGTTTCACGGCGCAGTTTCCAAGCATCACCTGATTGGAGTGAAAACTAACAAGGCGTGTAGAAAGCGGCGCACGCGCAGTTTCGACGTGCGCCGGCGCATCGTGGGAGATCACAATGTAACGAGACCTAACCCCAAGACATGGAAAGCTTTAATTGATTAATTGAATTAACTTTCGAGGAGATAATGGATTTGTGCAAAAATCTTGGCATGGCAAGAGCACTAATGGCTTTTTAAATAAGTAGTTATTATTCTTTGTCTAATGTCTTCATGTATTCGAATTCACTAAAGAAAAGTTTGACGTCATGTTATACAAGGGTTTTCGGCGCGTGAGGAAAATCTGAACCGACGCAGCCGTCTCGTTTTTTCGATCTTATCACAAATGTTTACAAACTCTTAAAAAAAATAACTCTTCTGTCATTGTTCGCTCGAGCACAAAAAGATCCATACAGCACGTATATGATGATTTTATGAGCAATATTCTGCAGCCCGAATCTGATGAATCTTCCCGAATCAGGTCGATCCGAAGTGATCCGATAGTGTGTCGCACGCCTAAGGTTTGAACCTCATCTATCAGCACGGAAACTAATTTTTCCATGACTGTATCCTTTTGTGCCGCTCAGAACCGTCATTTGCTAGAGCGTGCTTATAGATGTGGCGCAACCCTAATACGATTGTCAGTATCGAACAATATCATTGTGTTGTTTTCATGCGTGTTTCAAAACAAAATTTCCTCAAATTTGTAACTTGCGGAATCGAAATTGATTAGTTTTAGTACAAAAACATAGCGGAAGTACTACAATCGGCGTGTGTTTGCGCGCACGCACCCAACTGCATTGAATCAATGATCGTACTTTATTCCGTGTTCATGACTGTGGGTATTGGAAGCAGTCATTCATAAATGAAAATCAACTTAGCACAAATCCATTCTCCGGGCTGCTACTGAGAAATTCCTCATGTGAGAACCCAACCCGTTACTTTGCCCGACCTGGGAATCGAACCCAAAACCTTATGCTCAGCAGTGCGACCGTCATCTAAATCAACGAAGCAAGGAAAATGCAACTTTATTCACGTTGCATGTTCTGGTGTATGAAAGCATAATCATTAAACTTGGAAGCGCTAGGTAGAAGTGTAATTATAATACGCTTAATTAGATTTTTGCTAGTGAGATGAGATGTATAAACAAACTAGCTAAAATACTATCCAAGACCCACGTTTCAGCTAAACACGTCCAATGGCCAGCCCTTCTCAGTGAACGAGACCAAAAGTCACGCTACGAACCGGCGCTGGTTATTATGACAACTAATTCAATTTGTGGGAGATCCAGCTCACTGGGTGACGGGCGGCGAGAGCTGAGCGAAGCCTTTTCAGTGCTAACTGGTGTTTTGTTTTATTTATATTTCGTCATTCGCGAAACGATTCTCAAAGAGCGCTATTTTCCGTAAAAATTACTATAAGTTCCTCCCATTTATTTTCTACATTTTCAGCTTTCTCATACCCTTGTCCTAATGTATTTGGGGTCGACGCAGCAGGTCTATATATCCATAACAGTCGTCATCTCAGTAGTAACACTAGTAACCCCCTTTCTAGCCTCAGGTATCAGTCATCATCTTTCACATTGTCCATCCATCGTTTCTTTGGTCGGTCCCTACTCTCAAAACCGTCCACATTCATACTCACTTTCCTAGCAACCTGTTCCTCATTCTGCTACATGCTACATCACATGCCAATTCTTCAGATACCCTAACTAAACCTAAACTAGGTGTACTTATTATTTCTTCTTACAAAGGCCATCAGTAGTTAGGAAGGTATACTTACTAAGTACTTATTTGTCCTTTACTAGTTAATTAATTCTAAAGCGTGTCTGCTTGCTATAACGATTGTATACTTTGGTAGTTTACACCTACAGCAAGCATCTTATTGCGATTGCTTTGTTTGGATCTATGTACTTATGTCGTAGATTACGTAGCAGCGTACGGTAGCAATAATAATCCAATTAATGATTTCTTTATTCGCACTTAGTTAAAGTACCTAATAATTCTCGTTATCTTTTAATTAAACAATGCAATAACAAAAAACTGAAAAGTATTATATTAGATGGTTTGGCCATGTTGAGAGGATGAGTGAAAGCCAATTAACAAAAAGGTATTTAAAAGGCACATGAGTAGAAATGCCGGGAGAGGACGGACACTGACCTTATTAGTCGTGTTTTTCAGAACGGTCAGGTGCGTAGTACTCGCATCTGGCGTGCGTGTGTGAAAGTGGACGGGGCGAAAGGATCATGTAAGGATCATAGCAGGTGGTGTTCTGTAAGTAGTTGGTGTCTCCACGGGGAAAAGTGCGTTTGTGGATGTATGTTTCTTTAGATTAAACAAATCGCGATATCCACTTACCCTCTTGTAAGGTTCACGTACAGGCATTTCATTTGCTGACGCCGCGACCTACTTTCCGTAATTAATTTCATAATTATTTCTGATCCTAAACGTTAGTTGACCAACAGCTACCTTAGCGAGTAAGCCGCGGATTAACAGCCAACATAACTTGTGTAACTTTACAATAAACTTGGGATCGTGAAGTCTGTGGGTTTCGTCACCTACACTACAACCAATGGCTGACTTTTAGAAACCTCTTCCTCGAAAGTGTACACGACAAGTGGCTCGAAGGACTACTTTTTATGTACGGCTCAGAGCAGTAGAGTTGACGTATCTTACTACAACTCCCAAGAACTTTCTAGAACTTCTGCCATCTAAATCCAGGCAGATCTACCGCCACGTGACTCCTCCGCCTAGTCGTCGGCCAGCACAATGGGCGCCCGGCGGCCACAAAGGCGCACAATGGGCCGCTTATTGATATGTCCTGGTATGCACGACGATCGCACGGCTATTTCCCTTGCCGCTTGCCTGTCCTGTAGGTATCCTGGATGGCTGGGATAAGGAGGGTGGCGTGATCGAGGTGTAATGCCTATGATAGAAGTTGTGCAGATTAATAAATGGTGAAGTATGAAAAAAAAACTCGACAAAATATTAAGAAAGATCGGCGAATGTGTGAAAGAAAAGAAGAAGAGTTAATGATAGAGCGAAAGCTGACAGAAGAAGAAGGAAGAAAAAAATGTGTTGCACCGACCCCGAGTAGGTAACTTGGCACAAGGGCAGGAAAATAATAAAGAGGAAAGATCTACGGATCGCACTAGTATACACGGAATTTGTGATAACAATATTCAAAAAATAGGAGTAAATGCGAGGAGAAGGGTACCGTCTTGTCCAGCCTCCCTCGCCAGCCGTCAATGACAGGAATTTCAGTAACTGAACTAGCTATTTCTTTCTACTGTGTCCGACGAAGTATTTCCGCTGTATTTCTTCCGTTCACCAGCATTGCTGTTCCGGATTAACAAGCCGGTGAAATTACAGACACGTGTGAGTTTCCTACTTTACCTCTAAAGTCACGTTTGAGTTCATTGACTTGTTCCAATCCAATAACAATAAACATTTGACTACGCTCAAATAACTGTTATAGAGATTCGCGCATAATAGGGCCAAGGGCCGACCTCAGAGGACCTTGACTAACTCGTCATAGACGGACTAGGTCAATGTCCCAGTGATAGGCTGCTTACATAACGACCGGCCAGTGACACTGGCCACTAGTGGTGGTCAGTGGTCTGACCACTTTCTCCGCACGACTCAGCGGACCAGCCCCAAGTAGTTGCACGTCCCGGTGTGAGGCACTGAGGATATCCTTCGTTTTATTATGGCAGCTATTATTGATTTCTTTTAATCAAGGAAATATGGAAACTGGTAATTGATGTTGTAGCGGTGTGTATGTTTACAGTTTCACGTAGAGTCGTAGGTAGAGGTACAGATCTCCCAGAAAAACTATGCTTTCGGCAATCGTTGTCTTTCTTCGGACATAAGCATTCGCGATGATAAGATCTAATATAAAGCTAACTATGGAATTACTTGCCTATTTCAAACATAGTATTATTTACAAAATAAGATATTAACAACTCTATGCAATTCCAAAAAAAACTTTTCATGCCCTTCATCATCTATATGTAGCTCAATACATCTTCGGGTTCCTGCTTTTGTAATAATAACGGAACTTACTTTTGATTTCTCAGTCTTCAGTGTCAGAACTTAAAAAACATATCATGCTTACCCAGTTCTTGTCTTTATTTCCAGTGACGAGGATGACACGGGCCGTCTGCTGCGGCAGCTCAGCAGGATCAACCGGCCGCTCGGCGTCACCTTCCCGCAGATGGTCCGACTCATGGCCCAATGCCAGCAGGTAAACACACGCGTCTTAATAATGTTATGACTTAACGAAGAGGCGGCCAAGCGGAAAAACCGGAGAGATGCAGGTTTTTCCATTTGCTGTCTCTCCCTTGACATTGGCTTGCAATTTAGAACACGATTTCTATTCTTTGGCACTGAAAAAGCTGCTAGGCCTATCTGTGGATTACTGATGATGAATAACAATTTGCTGTGGTTAAGGAATAACCACGTTGTTGCGCATCCGGACTCTGGGCATCTCAACTTTTAATTTGGTCTGAGATCTCAACAATAACTAGGTACCTTCTCAATTTGTGGTGATCACAATGGAAACACTGAGTGCTTCTATGCAATTCAAGATTGCAAAAGCTATCACCTATTTTATAGCCTTTCATTCTATTGTGTATATTTGGTGCCCGCAACTTTACATCCAAACCGCCTATTTTGAAAATAGGCATCTATACAATTGTACACAATTGTAAAAGCATCCAATTCCATTTGAACTACTGATTATATCTTCACGTTTTTACAAACTTTTCTCCCACACAGTAAATTGAATGGGAAGAAACACAATCGACGTGTTCCACGGCTGTCACTTTCAGATCTTTACTGGGGTAATTAGTGTAATTAAAGACAGACGTATGATTATTACTTCTTGGAGAACATAAAACCGTAGCATATCGTGAGCTATGGTAAAAGAAAAAAACATAAGAATAACGTAACTTCCGCGCGGTTCTCGGAAAAGAACACGCAACTCTTTTACATTTCTTAAGCGCAGGCCACACCTTGCACCGCCGGCTAGCGAGCGAGCCGGGCGAGGCATCGTTTCACCTCTTTTCATACTTTGGTTCACACCGCGAACTACCGAAAGAGCCGAAACGAAGTGTGAAAAGAAGCTCGCTCGCTCGCTCGCTCGTTAGCTGGCGGTGTGGTCTGCGCTTCATCCAAACGTGGAACAAAAATAAAATAGGTAGATCCCTACTTAATTTCATTGCCTTCTCTTACCAAGGTATTCTAAATAGAACCATTCTCTATCGGGCTGTTTCTACTACACTTTCCATCAGGATAATACCTAAATAACATAAATTCCTAATTTGTCTGGTAATCACCGTCCAGCGACCCCCAATGATTGCCAGTTACCAGTAATTGATACTAGGTAAGTACTTGCCAGTTAGATATTGTAGGTACCTCCTACCCCAATCATAGTGATATTAGAAGTAGATAAGTAATCGGATTAAATTATATGGGTAAGGAATAAAATTGTGAGTTTTCTCTCATGGTTATATTTAACTCTCTTTTCTCTTAAGTACTTCGTTGGTGTTTAGTAATATTCGTACAGTTTCGTGAGTCTGAAAGGACTTTAAAAAAAAAAGCGTTGCCCCCACACTAGTAATTTCTCCTCTATCTTAGGTGCGTTTACAAGCTTTTAAACTCACATGACACAAACAGCCAGACCCGGAACAACTACCTGTAGGTGATACAACTCATTAACACTGAAAACAGGATATTTACCATGTTTACTATATATATGTTTTGAGTTCCCGAAATTAAGAAAGAGGAAAGACCGATTTGTCGCCGCCAATAACTTCATTTTATCCGTGATCATGGTGCTTACAACAGCGCCAGCAATCTCTATCTAGCCTGCTTTTGATAGCTATCTCTGTATCTATTGCAATTTCAGTATCCTTGTCTCTGTCACGTCCTTCGGGTCATTGATTTACCTTATTCACAGTCGTTGTGCTTCAATGCAGATACCACAACTCCTTTCCTAACATCACGCTTGTTTTCCCCGAAGGATTAAGCAGAGTTTAAGTCCCACTATATTATTGGGGACTACAGACTGGTTGGTAGTGAGATTCCTGATGGAAAAACATTACAGCACTTTGACCGACATTCCATTATCGAATGCTCGACCTCTAAACCAACGGCGGCGACACTTTTAACTATTTCAAATTGTGTTTTAACCCCGTATTTTCTAACGTAGGTAGAACATTTGACGAGAGTTTTTTAATAAGTTGAAATCTCTTTGTGACTGCCTCGTTGGTCAAGTATTCGCAATCGCATGAGGTCCTGGGTTCGATTCCCGTGTCGGGCAAATTGTTGGATTTTACTATCAGGAATTTCTCAGTAGCAGCCACGGAGTCTGGATTTGTGCCCGGTTGATGGCAATAGGCTCGGCACCTATTACATTGGACTTAAAGAAAACTGGCGAAATGTGGGTGTACTATTAGGTACACCTGTGCCTAACCCTTCGGGGATTACAGGTGTAATGTTACGTCTCTTTTGTACTGTCAGCTTAAAGATTTAAACTGGTTGCCTTGAAAATGTCAAATTAATAATAATTATTAGTATTTTTGACCCCTTAGTTCAAGATTTGCAAAAACGATTGGCATCAATGCCATTAATGAGCTTTCGAACCATATATGTATAACGAGTTTCTCATTATGTGCCACAGTTTTTCTACCACATTGACCTCAGTTTCGTCCTTAACCCGAAATTATTGTGCTGTCAAACAATCAATAATAATAAAATTAAATGTTTTTTTCTATTATTTTGTATAAGACTATCTAAAAATGTAAATTATATGTATAGAAAGGAAGTAAAGGAAATAATAAATTTATTTTTATCTCTATTACCTATAATTATGTCCGACCACAGCAATATTATGTCGTGTTGAAACTAAACACTGCTTTTATTATGTGCTATCAGCCATCAGTGAGAGATCCACGTTGGATCTAATCGAAATTGTGATATATCACGAATGTGATGCACGCAACTGTTGTATAAGTAGACAATTAATAGCAATTTCCTCATTTCTATGTTGTTTCTATCATAATCAATATTTTTAAATCAGAAAAGCAAAAAAACTACCAGCACTATTTCCTGTGGAAAAGAGTATTTTCAATACTGGTTGCGCCATCTAGTGGCGAGTAGCATTAAGTGTTTTCTGCTAGATTTCTGAATACAATCTGTGGAATTCACAGATAAATAAAATTATACAAATGAATGGGGTAGTAGTGGACCAGTGGTATTATAACTTCGTTTATTTTTTGACCACCACTGCTTTCAAAACGGTGAAAGGAAACATGGGGAACCCTTCATGTAATACAACCAAAAACTTTAAAAACATGACATGATCCGTCTGCATTTTGTTGTATTGGAGTCCTGGATTCTCATCCCAATAAAAAATCTGTTCCAGGTGCCAGGTGTAGAACGCTTCGAAGATGGTGGAGACACGCCTGCGACTGGCAGCAGTGGCGGTGGCTGGCACGAGACAGGCGCGGCGCGGGCCAGGCTGGATGCTGGCGGGGCACATGCAGGGCTACTGGGGGGCAGTCCACTCACGCTACTGCAGGGAATTATACCAGGTAATTAACCATCGTTTATATCATTATTGAGCAAAAAATAACAAAATATCGAATCCCGGCCAGGCGCAAGTTATGGCTACTGGGAGAAAGTCTGATGACGTGATGGTTGGGCATGCTAGGCATAGACTAATATAACGAAACTTAAGAATGTACTGAATGTTAACTGAATTTGCAACTTTCTAATTCTGCACATTATCATCTTTATAGGTACAAAGTGGTGCGGCACAGGGGACATAGCAGCAGACTACCACGACCTGGGCGCGGACAGACGCCTGGACCGCTGCTGCCGCACGCACGACCTGTGCCCCACCAAGGTCCGCGCCTTCTCCAGTCGATACAACCTCACCAACAACTCGCTCTACAGCAAGTCGCACTGCACCTGCGACGACATGCTCTTCGAATGCCTCAAGGCCACGAACACCTCCGCATCACACCTCATGGGACACATCTACTTCAACATCGTCCAAGTGCCCTGCCTTGAGGACGTCGTCGACGCACGACGGTTTCGTAATGCAAGGCCCGGCTTTTAACTCCATCTAGCGGAGAATAGCGGAATTAAACTCATCAGCGCCATCTAGTAGTCACGATAGTGTGTCATGCATGCACAGATTTTTTTGATGCTGTAAAACTTGCTTTTTACTAATCTTCGTGTTATTCTCTGATTGAGATTGTAAATAATGATTAAATTTTAATAATGTTCTTATAAAACATTAGACATCAAGCTGTGATACGTCTGTGCCTTTAAATGTACTAGAGAGTATTTTTGTTAGAGGATGGCGCTATACAAATAAAAAACATTGTTTTAAATAGATAATAAGATATTTATTTATTTTTTACAAAACACTCATGACAAAGATGCAGATTCTCTGTTGTTATAAATAGTAACAATAGTTTAATATTCGTTTACGAAGACAAAGATATTTTATAATAATGTAGAAAAATAAATATGAATTAGTTCATACCAAATAAAATTATTTATTTTAAATCGTGCGTGCATTGTTTTATTTTTTCCAGCCAACAAATTAATAAGAAAGTGTCAAGTTCAATGGTCTATCATTACAGGTTTGCCGTACGAAATTAACGAGACAGTCATGTTATCGCGCCAGCATGAATCCTGCTTAGGTTAGGACGAAGCCATTCCTATTGGATAGGATCGTTGTCTAAAACAAATATACCATACTTAAAAGCGCGCTTTGTTAACCATTACAAATGTAGGTACACTAATGGTGATGCATCGATCCACGCAAAGATTCACCATTTTCAAAAACCATCGTGCCTTTTCTGTTTGCAAAGATACAGTTGACTTTGTGTACCTACGTTTCTAATGGCTAGCAAAGCGCGCTGAGCCACTATATCAGTAAAACTGGTATTTCTCCCGCCGTTTACATTAAAAGTATATTAATTGTACCACTTTAATGACTGGTATTAATAGCAAGATTTCACAATAACCTATGTCGTACTTTACAGAGATCAATAATAAAAATGAAGTTATTCTAAGGGACTTCCGCCATTTTTTATTTTAATAGTGGTCACGCATTTATCATCAGCCTACAGTAGACCACTGCTAGACATAGGCCTCTTCAATCATACGCCACTGAACTCGGTTCTCGGCAACTCTCATTCAGTTGCTACTAACCACCCTCGAAGATCGTCTCCCTATCGAGCCTGAGGGCGTCCCACTTTACGCTTGCCGTTCGCGGTCTCCACTCAAAAACTCGTCTACGACAACGGTCATCGGTTCTAACGGCCAGTTAATATGGCCGACCCATTGCCACTTCAGTTTACTTATTCTGTGAGCGATGTCGGCAACTCTGGTTGTCTGCCGGATTACCGGATGCGATCCCTCAGAGAAACTCCAAGCATAGCCCGTGCCATAGCTCGCTGAATTTAAGGACTAACCTTGAGTGCTCATGATTCGGCCCCGTAAGTTCTAACAGTCAGGATGCACTGATTGAAGATTAAGATCTTTAGTCAGTCAGTTTTGGTTCGATTGCACTTCCGACAGCAGATAGCTGTCGGCAGGATTGATATCTTCATATCGAATAAAAATCGAATCGACTTCTCGGCTACAGTTTTGTGAATAGCAATTAGAGTACAAGATTAGAAGATTAGTTTTTCGATGGCACTGTCGATCGATTGTATATGAGGGCCAATCGAGTGGTTGTGAATAGCCGTGTCAAGAAAAAAATCGGGGCAGCGTAGATTTTATTTTATTTCGATGACGCCGATTGCCGCCCCATTAGTATCTTAAAAAGCGGGCTGGGCCGTTGCCTAGTTCACTTATATGGACGAGCCGGCTCTGCGTGAGTGCCTGTTTGACTGCCACCCAACAGCATTCAAATTAAAAGGACACATGGATACAAGAAACATGAACGCATTTTATATTTACTTTCAGAACGCAGCATATTTTTTTAATCTGTAAACACAATATTAAAAACGTCAACAGAGAATGAGAAACGTCAAACAGTTTCAGTGATTTCATCTTTTTCTCTGCAATATTCATATTTTCCAAACTTTTGAAGTTGTAAATCTGTGCAATAATGCGAATATTTCGAAGACTACTATTATTTTAGCAATAACTAGAGTAAATGGACATCCAGTACACGATGTCAAGTGATACAACAGAGACTGCGAAAGGTGTGTTATTTTGTTCAATTGTTTGTTAATTTAGGCTGTAATGTCTTCCGTAGAGGCACTGAATGGTGTTTCTGTTTCAAGTGGAGGCCGCAGGCGAGTGCAACGGCCCGGCCCCGGACCAAGCGAGACGATTACTTGAAGAAGAATTTAATGTTCAGCGAGCGAAAATGAAAGAGTTGTTCTTGCAAAAAGAAGGTTCGTTGTCCGTTATCAGCAGTGTAGGTCGCGCGGGGATATCGTAGGCTTGGTTCTGGTTTGTGTAAATGCATGAAATTTCAGTTATTCACGTGATAACATCGTTTTTGTTGTGGCTGTTTGTCAAAGTTACTCAAGCTGAATCTTGGTTTGTAGAGTACCTTTGTTTTGCTCGTACCCAGGTGATTGGCATCCTGACACGTTATGTTGACCTTGTCCTTGTGTTCACCTGTGATACCTGTCCCTGCAGCTGCACAAACTGGTTTGTTCATAACATCAGGTAGTGGGCCATATTTACAACATTTACTAACTGCATTTTAGTTTCTTGAATGCATTAATTTTGCATGTTTTTTTCCTCCAAAAAAGTAAAGAACATCAACACCTATTTGTTACTTATAAACTTCACCTTTGTCAATGTTTGTGTCACTTTTCTAAAACAATGTTTGTTTTATAACAATTTTCTTATTGTGTCACAAACATTACATATTTGAAATCTTAAAAATACAGTGAAAACTAAACTGTGGCTGTCAAAAGTTACTAGTTGAAACAGAAAGTTTTGTACCAATTTTTTAGTGCAATAAAGATCATTTTTTGTTTATACTTGAGTCAAATGGACACACAGCTCTTGATTTTGTTTGTACCACTTTAATAATTAAGAAGAATTTGAAAAGTCCTGTAGACTAATTATTTTACTCTACAGGACTCTTGTTGCTTTTGAGCTGTTGTCAGGACTCGTATCATTTATGTTTGGTTGTTGTTATTTTAGGTAGTAAAATCAATCACCTGATATCCAATTTGACAGAAGTTTTGCTGATAAGATACAATACTACTATCAGTTGGGCTACCAATCCAAAAGAACAAGAACTGGTTTTAGTACTTTCTGTATATAAACAATAACATTCAGTGTACAACACCATCTATTATTTTTATGCGAGTAATTAGCACTTGTGAGTGAACTGGTATAGAAGCATTTAGAACTTTAGTACCTGCTTTACAAAACACATGTCATTGTTTTGTTTTTACATACTAATGTGCAATAAGTAATGGTGGATGGTTAATAATCTAGGGAATGATAATATTTAGCTTATTCTGGATAAATTAAAGATTAGATGTAGAAATTACCCATTAGATTAGCAGCCTAGCTGTTAGACTTTGTAACATTGTAATTCAGGTGCATGGAGGATTCATGTAACATAACGATTCATTTGCAGACATCCATTTCTACACCACTGAAACATTACTTTGTAAGTGCCCTACAGTATGTGACCCCAATTACAAAGAAAAAGAAACAAAGAGGGATCATATAATGCGGGGCACGGACTCCAACTATATTACATTGTTGATCAAGTTTACTCTTACACCAACACAAAGTTCTTAACAATTTTGTTTGTACAATTACATTAAAGTTTGTTACCTTCCCTCTTTGCAGAGGACATGAGGAAGATGATCCAGGACAAGGAGCAGCTGGAGTCCGAAGTCCTAGGGCTCCGGGCTGAACTGCAGCAGCTGCAGACGCTCAGTGAGAACCAGAAGTCAGAAATACAGAGTTTGCAGATGCTTGTTAGTGGTAGGTATTCCAGCTAAGAGGGAATAGACACGAAGAGGTGTGGTCACATGATCGCCATTGTGATTATACTTGGAAAACACTTAAACAAACAAAAAATGTAATATTGCGGTATTGCAATATGCCTGCTTTGCCGAGATATTTGGAGGCAACAATCTTTTTATGAGAACTATGGCGCACAGTGAAATTGGCATAATAGGTATAAGACCCCCTAAATAAACAAAAAATTACCACAGTTATGGTACCTTAAAGTGTCACATTTTTGAGATTTTTGGCGGTAACCTTCTCAATTCCATAGAAAAAAGTTAAAACCCCTTTTAAATCCTTATCAGCAACATTATCCCACCAGTATGGTCATGTGATGCAGACACTCATTATCATCTTCCTGCCCTCGTCCTATGTTATTTCAGGTCAGCACAACTGTTTATAAAAAACTACAGGATGCTGTCCTGGCTCTGATTACAATGATTTTTAAAAACATTGTGTAATGTTTTATTTTTTTCATTAATTAATTGGCTGGGAAGCCATGTAGAACTTTTTGTGTTATCAAATTATTTTAATCAGTAGATACTATAAAATTGCCCTGGTTTTTCTCATTCAACATGAAAAATTATATTTGATCCTCCATCCATTTTTATCCTTCAAAAACGACCGACTTCAAAAAAAGGAGGAGGTTCTCAATTCGATTGTTTTTTTTTTTACCTCATAACTCCGTCATTTATGAACCGATTTGCAGAATCCTCTTTTCATGTGAATTTCACCAAAATCGGTTCAGTTTTTTTTTTCTGTAATTCGTATTTATCTTCTTGGGCTATGTTGATGACATGATGATATCTTAATAACCTCTAGTTACAATGTAAAAATTAGTTCATGACAAGAATTTGTGTGGTACACTACAACTAAAAAGAGTAAAATAAAAAACTTTCCGCAAAAATACAGACTTCCAAAAAAACACTTCATAGCAGCGATAGCCTAGTGGTGTGACTGTCGGACTGCCAAGTCTCGAGTGCGAACCCAAGGCACGCACCTCTGATTTTTTGGATTCATGTGTGTATTGTATAATTAATCACTTGCTTCGGTGAAGGAAATCACCTGAGAGATATTTCTTGGCGGCATGTAAAGCCAAGTCAGAGGTCTAAAAACTCTGACACCAGGTAAGGCACTAAACGCACGATAAAAAAGAAATATTTTCTTGTAAAGTATTCATTGCTGTGCAAATTCAACTCGCTATTAAAATCTAAATCAGTTGAGTTGTATGAACAAACCAACTAAAAGTATTGACATACTTCTGCATAGTTACAAATCGGATATACAGTAATTAAAAGTATACATTAATAAACTATTTTCCTTATTGAGTTGTGTGATGATAGTGCAGGAGCTGACAAGTGGACAATGTTTCAGTCTTTCTGCCTAGGTTGGGGTACCGGAGGTAATAAACATAATAAAAGCTTTTTATTTGTAAAGCTACTAAAACTGTGGTGATTCCAAAAGGATTAGATTTGTGTAAACAAAATCCTACAAAAATCTCCTCTAAATTATGGGTTTTTGGTAACTGACAACAGTTTCGGATCCCAGTTGTAGTGTTGGTGACTATGGTCATCATTTGTGGTTAAAAGAAATGCAAGACAAAAGAAACTCCAAATACTATCAAAAAACACCCGAAAGAGGCTGAACCATCTGTCAACACAGTGAGATAATGGTTAATTTTCTTTTCTAACAGAAACAGTGGAAGTCTCATCTTCAGGGACGGAAGAAGTGAGAAGATTGCGGGCCAGGAACATGGAGCTAGAACAACACCTGACCCAGATGAGACAGGTTGCACAGCAACAGGTGAGCTAAGAAACTTCCAAAACTAATTAAGATAAATGTGTATGTATAGGATTGCTGGAGAGCAGAATTTTATTACTGGGCAATGGCAAAATCAAAGTTAATATTAAAAAAAAACTGAAATAAATCGATCAACTCATAAGGCTGAGTATTGGAGTCCACTGCTACGCCCAGCGCTGTCCCAGCGACTTATTTAAATCGTCGGTCCATAACGCCCGGTCCTTTGGCAAACAAGGCCAACCCACTGTCACTTCTGCTTGCATACTCTACAAGCCTTTGATTGGCAAAAGATTCAGTCGGGGCCACCGCATTACCCAGTTACTTGGATGGGTGTCTGATGTCAGTCGCTTCACGTAAAATAGTCGTATTTACTATTTAGCTGCACCCAGTTTCACAAACGTAGACGAAAGCTAGGCAGATGATGAAAAAAAAGGCTAGGCAGATGATGAAAAGAGTCAGTTTTTAATTAGTCAATAATACAAGCCTGAATCTTGAAAGTGATAGTTGCCGACTTTGTTTCGTCCTCACAAGTGGCACATTTACATTGTGTTTACATAACATAAACCGTATGTAAATGTTTAATTTGACACGCACTAAAATAAAGTTAACATAGAAGTGTGTATGGTAGAAGCCATGGAACTGCTATCGGTTTGTGTTGAATATTTTGAATTTTAATGCTACCGGCGCCTGCGCATTGTCGTAATCGCACGTCGGAAAGAAAAGCCTATACTAGCGCATAGTTTTATACTTTATTCTTAAGGCAAAAAATGAAGGATGGTGAAGCAATTCACTTTCAATTTTCCAGCGAAAATGGATGCTGGTGGAATAAAGTGCCTCTCGCCATTCGAGATTTTGTAGACTGCTCGTTTGCATTTGGTCGAAATGTCTTTTGGAGGGTTATTTGTTACAGAAGAAATGCCCATCTCGGCCATATTATAGATATAATTTGGAGGAAAGTTGAATTTAGCCATCAGAGTATAAACGCGTAAAAAAGTTACGTCGGTGGTGTGACGAGTACGGGGGAGCCCGAATAGCGTCATTAGGATGATTGGCGAGAAAACCGATACTGTTCTGTTCAGTAGGTTCACTGTACTCCATGTGTTGGTAGACGGATGAGCCTTCTGTGCAGGGGTAAACGGTGTGTCTTTTTTAATAACTAACAAGCAAAATTCTTGTTGCTAACAACCTTGCCTTGCCTATGGACTTTTGATGCAGATTAGCCTAAACTAATTCCACCGGCACAGTCTCCTGATTAAGTTCGGCACCCAAAGCTAACGTTAAAACTTTTGATTAACTTCAAACTAGACAGTTAGACTACAATACATTCAAATTGTAGAAAAATAAAATCAGCAGATAAAAACTTTAAACTTACCTGGGATGTCGTATTTTCACGGTAAACCAATTATGTTTCGGGAACAATAACAAGTTCTTTGTCACTTCAAAACAACACTGAAGTCAGCTACCTCACTATGCTTTCGACGTGTGCGCAGTATTATCGACCGCGCAGTCTTAGACCACCCTACCTGATTAAGCCCTAACATGTAACACGGTAAAACGTACTCGTTGACCTCAACAGACAACAACAGTGTTGTTCTTTATCATTTGAAGGTAGTCCGTGTTGACTTATCTTCTTTCGAGCAGACTGTGTACATATTTGTAAACAGGGTGTTTTTTTAACAAGCTTTTATTTAACTTGCAATGTTGGTGTGTATGTTTGTTTCGGTCAAATCTTGCAACTGAATTTTAACAGTTATCCCCAACCGATTGAGTTGAAATTTTACATACACGTTTAGTTTGGATGGTAATGCATGGTTAACTAAGTGAAGTTATTCTAAATCCAATATGGCGGACTCCCACAGATGGCGGAGTAGTTATTTTTATGCACCTCCATGATATGTGTAGCAATTAAAAGGGGTTTGTTGAGAAGAATACGAAACCAGTAAAAAGTAAATAATTAATTAATAGTGAAAATTTAAAAAAAAAGCTATCATTTAAATGCTCTAAAAAGAAGAAAATGAACTTAAAACTGAATTTAACCCATCATTTTTTTTTTTTAAACTTTGCCCCACACAAGGAATTTCCCCTGTATCGTGGGTGCGTTTACAAACATTTAAACTCACATACACAAACAGCCAGACCCGGAACAACTATCTGTAGGTCATACAAATATTTGTTCCGTGCGGGAATCGAACCAGCGACACGCAGCGCAGCAGTCAATCGCTCAGCCACTGCGCCAACCGCGCCGTCAATTATACAATTTAAATAATATGAAAGCTCGTCGCAGGATTAAACACAGGTAAATCTCTTTAAAATTGATAAATTTGAAAATTGATTGATTAAAGTTTATTTTCTTCTTTTTCGAGCAATTAAATAAAATCTTGTTCTTAACAAGGTTTTTTTTACTATTAATTTATTACTAGATCAAGCTGTAACTATAACAGTTTTAAACCCTGAAAACTGCACATGTGGTTCGCCTATCCATCAAAATACTAACGCGTGGAAATTCCTAACTCACTCACAATCTCAATGCTATTTAAATTGACAAACCAAAAAAATTGTTACGTTAAAAACACCCTGTATTAGGTTAAATTAAATGTAAAATATGTTTAGAAAACCGTTTGGCGCACACACTAGAATCAAACTATGCACGATACTGTAACGAAAGATAAACAAACCGGTTTTGGATAAGTAAAGTAACTTAGATGTAACTTATTCCAGTATTACTAACAGAACAATGTCGTAAGTTATGTCTGTCGTGCATTTATCGCGAGAAATTTACATATCGGTGGATCGTGCTGTGAAACAAGTGTGCATTATCATACTTGTTCGGAAAATACTTACTTAAGTGTAACTTAGAAGTCGGTAGTGTTTGTTTAACTGTGCTGCGTTAATGATAGTAAAGTGGTTGTAGTGTTTTTAAAATGGTTCGACTGTTTAAAATAAATTAGTGCCACAAATAATAGAAAATAGATTGGTTACGACAAGTGTCTCATAGAAAATTCAATAGAAAGGCTCTAGAATTATTGTAGCCATTTAGTTTCAAATCTAACATCAGAGATTATGAAAAACATCCTTAATATTTCTGCAACACTTCATTCCTGTACCCTTTTATGCCTACACTGTAAAGTATTCCCAAAAACCCACTTGCAACGTTATACGCATTAAACTATGTAGCGTAAAAGCGAACATAATACTTACTCCCAGCAATAGTGGGTAAAAACGACACATTCTTGCTCCCCCACCTCTGTGCCCACCCCCTACCTACTCAGAGCAGTGTGATGGATGTGAGCTACATGCTAACCGCTCGCGCTGTGTGGCAGGAGGTGTCCCTGGCGCCCGCCAACATCGTGCGCTCGCTGGCGCGCAAGCTGGGCGCCGAGGCTGAGGAGCAGCAGCCTAGGAAAGTATGTATAACTGAAGTTTTATAAATTACCGTCAAACAGTGATTGCACCTTATAGCTGTCAAAATATTAGATAAAGTCCAACGTTCAATAGACATTACATTCATTTAGCACGAAAAATGTATAACTCTGAATAGTATGAAGCAGCACCTTAAGTGTTCTTGCACTTAAAACATATTGCCATCACGCCAGTAATCCCCGAAGGTTTAGGCTGAGTTGGACTTATAATATACTTCTATCTCGCAAGTCCCTTGTAATAGGGAGCCCAGCCTATTGCCATCAATTGGGCACAAATCCAGACTCCTGGACTGAGAAATTCCTATAACGCTTAACTCAACCTTGCAATCGAACCTAGGACGTCACGCTCAACAGCAGTGCTTTCGTCCAACGAGACAGTAAGTTTACATTAATTGTTAAAAAACGCTATTTTCACTTTGCGCTAATATGTATACTAACAGCGCAAAGTGATTGTACTCGCATTTTACACGTTTTACAAAACTATGAGTCATTGAGTGAACATTAGAATAAAAAGGTATCGAAACTAACTTACTTCTCTTGACTTAGGAAGAAGAGTTGCTGCGGTCCATCATACAGCCTCTGGAGATGGAAATCACAGCACTCAAAGGCAAGCTAAGAGAAACTGACGCACAGCTACAAGATGCTATGGCGGTAAGTTATTTTACCACTATTCGCTTTATCACTTGACTTGCCAGGTCATCTAGTACAGCCCCGTCCAACATACGGCCCCCGGGCCACCTAGCGGCCCGCACAGGTCATTCATCCGGCCCGCGAGCTATTTAAAACTTTATAAGACATCAATAAATATTTCGCGAACATTGTTTAAAAAATGTCCCTAACTCAGTTATTCCTGCGCCATATAATTACTTACCCGCCCCACCTCACCTACTCGCGAATGCAGACCGCATCATCGCAGTCTAGTTCGGCGAAAGCTTTTTTTATTTAAATTTAGAGGTCACTTTGCAGGTCTTTTGGTCCGCTACGGTTACAAAATACTAAACTTGGCCTCCATAAAATTATGTTGGACACCCCTTATCTAGTAGGAACGATTAATAAACCTGTCTTTAAAAAAAAAAGGATTTTATTCAAATTAGGCAGAGAATCGGCATTTTTCCCGACTACGGCGGAGCAAAACAGAGTATTATTAAATGGCAAAATTACATAAGATAGTCCCATTTTTAGGAGACGAAATATTTTGCGGCGCAAAACTACGTGGCTAGGTTTTAAGTATCGGTTTTGTTACAGAAAGCGAAAGCATCAGCCGTCGCCACCTCAAGTGGAGACGCTAAACCAGAAACAGGTGTGTATTTACTTGTAAACTTCATTCATCAAAATCATCATCTCCCTGCCCTTGTCCCATACTACCTCTCCTATCGTCGCAGCATCATTTACTCCTTTCTCTTTCATATCGTTCCTCACACAATCCATCCAACTTTTCTTTGGCCTTCCTCTTCCTATTTATGCATCAACATTTATATGAATCACTCGTTTATTCGTTTTACCTTCGAGTACTTGTAAATATTGAGAGAAATAAGATCAATGATATCAAAAATCTTGTAAATTTGTAGAAACGAACAGACAATGCGACATGTGCGCTAACTATGAGAAGCAGTTGGTCCTCGAACAGGCGAAAGCGGAGCAGTCTAGAGACCGCGCCAATATGAAGGAACTGGCGCTCAAACAGGTGGGTTACAACTACTTTATGTTTTGGTAAAAAGAACCTTATTGCCATATGATATAGTTCAGTTTTGATTGCTAGTGAAACGGTTTCCAATTATTTTATTATTTTAAAGTAATTTATTATTGGATTGCCGCAATATAATCTTGTAACATTTTCATCGTTTTTTTTTTGTCTCAATGCTCCATGCATCCAACAAGTGAAGGGCATTAAAAAGTAACGTTGATGTTGAACTGCCGCGCTATATACCGCGGGTTCTAGTTTCGTAGACGTGGATGAGCGATTACCATGCAGAATGGAAAAAATACCAGTTCCATTTTTTTTCCACCCTCCCTATTTGTTTCAGGCTACAGAAGAACTCGAAGGCGTCCGATCACTCCACGACGAGACAGTTAGATCCTGGCACTCGGAGCGGCAGGCCTCCGCCCAGCAGCTAGAAGATCTGCAGGGCGCCGTGAAGGCAGCGCGCGAAGCCCTAGAGGTGCAGGTGGCGCAGGCCGAGGCCGCCTCGCAGAGAGCGCTGCAGAACGTCACCGAGTTGACTGTGGACAGGGAGACGTTGCAGAAGAAACTCGACAGGTTTGTGAGAGTTGCTATAGAATACTATAAAGGGTGTAAAAAGACCCTTAACGAAGCCAAAAGGCACTTATTCTCCCCGTCAATGCGATCATTTTTTTTTGTTCTAGACCATACCTGGGAACCTTTTAGTTACGGAGATGTTGGGGGTCAAAGTTCCGACTTTTTCACAAGTTTTTTTTTTAAATACATGTTTTTAAAGTAAGATTTTTACTTTAAACACTTCCACGACCCCCGTACTATTCAATCCATCTATCAGCATAATGTTCTGAATGCGTTACATTGAGTCCTACCGTAAAACGTGATTTTTCACCACAATTTTTTTTTTTGCGTAACGTTACTTAGTTTGATGTACAGAATGCTTATTTGACGGCTTCGTGAAGGGTCCGTTTACACCATGTATTATGTGTACTATCAATATCCTGCTACTAACTCATTAAAAATCGCTGTTTATGTCTCGAGATGCCATCGCGGGCAAAACCCCGCTTATCCGCTACTTATCTTATTCATCAAATCAAATCATTTATTTCTTTGCAAACATGGGTAATTGGTACATAGATATTGTCTTATATAATATAGTCCCCCATATTCTACCGTCGCATGGACATGCAAATAATATTCAATTCTAAAATCAAAGAGAAATTGTACTGATACCAAATAAATTTAAATGTCAGAATAACAAAAAATCCAAAAAAATGTCAGATTTACAGTAGTAAAAATTTAACAATAATGTCAAGCGGAATGATAAACATGTCAATCAGAAGGAAGAAAAATCTATACTAATATATAAAGCTGAAGAGTTTGTTTGTTTGGTTGAACGCGGTAAGCTCAGGAACTACTGGTTCGAATTGAAAAAATATTTTAATGTTGAATAGTCCAATTATCGGCTATATAACATCACGCTATGACCAATAGTAGCCGAGCACAAATAAAAAAAGTCTGAAGCGGCGGGTGAAACCGCGGGGCACAGCTAGTAAAAAATAAATGTCAGAACAGTAACATATTATGTCAATCATAATAATAGTTTGTCAATCAGTACAGTGATTTATCATTAAGGAACTCGTCAATTGTGTAATAACTTTTCTCAATTAATATTTGGTTTGGGGCCCTTTTAAAATTTATTACAGTTATATTTTTTATTTTAAATGCATGGGGCAATACCAAAAAAGCTTTTCTGCATGAGCGCGGTTTTACATTTCACTTAACTTGCATCCTCCCGTAGTGCTTTTACGTGTGCTTTTAAACTTTTATTCTTCAACACTTTTCTGTTCCTTTGAAATGAAATATGTTTATTTTTGTTTACAGTTTAGAAAGAGACAACGCGATGTTAATCGGCCAGTACACGAAGAGAGCAGCCGAGATGCAGAACGAAATCATAGACTTACCCGACAGTGTAGAGGTGGGTATTGCTTGTTCATTAAATCTCGTATTTTTGGTAAACAAAATTAGCGGAAAAATGTTTTATGATGCGAATTTTTGCCAATTTACGGTTCTATATCGAACATGGCCAGATATCTCACAGGACAGAGAGGTTTTGAAGGAGAAAGAGGAGGCCTTTGCCCGGCAGTGGGACACTCAAACAAGCTAACAAAAAAAAATATCGAAGTTATTTTTGTGGAGCGTTTGCAAGTGTTAACAATTGGCAACAACGAATTACAAAAGTTGGAGATGTTGCAAAACATTGCTCTACAAGTAAGTTTGATGTTGCACGTTTCTCGCATCACAAAAATATGCTACTGCAATAATGATGTGCAGCATTCGTCAAACGTCTTTATTATTTTTGCCCTTCCTCTGTTTCTATTTTATTTTAATTTAAACACGTTTTCGTTATCCGCTCAGGAGCTCCAAGAGCACACCCTACGACTACGCGAGCAGCTGATCTTCTGCCAGATAGGCAGGGAAGAAGCTGCGGACGCGGAGAGAGAACTTCGAGCGCAGCTGCTGGAGCAAGGCAGTCTGTTCCACAGCCAGGAGGCCGAGCTCAACAACCTGCGTACGCAGCTCAAGCAGGCCAGGTAATAGAACATGCCATCATTTTAATGGTCTGTTCCAATAGTATCTGATGAAAGTGTAACAAACGGATCAAAACTTTTTTATAAACGTTTCTCTAAAAATGACTCTTGTATTGTGGGGGCGTTAACAAAACTTTAAACTTAACAGCCAGCCAACGACCTGGAATAACTACCTGTAAGCCATACAAATATACGAATAAAATAAATATGCTGGAATCGAACTCGCGGTACGCAGTGCAGCAGCCAAAGACATTCAAATATAACTAGCTATGGACGGGACAAGACCAAGAAACTGACAATTCCAAAACCTGTTACAAATTAGTTACAAGTCGATCAGTCTAGTGCGATACGTCGCTTTGTCCGGTCGCATTCATATGACACAAAGACACTCAAATATTTCCGAGCTATATGTAGACGGGTCATGACGAAGAAAATCTTAATCCAGAACTTGTTACTACTTAGTAACAATTCCCTCTGTCTAGTGTCATATGTGTCATACGCCCGCTTGTCAGGTAGCATTCGTGTGTCAAAATCGAAAATATTCAGGATGAAAATTTTTGTATGACAATATTCCCAATGTCCTCTCTATACGAGGTGTAAACAGACCCTTCACCAAGCCGTCAACCAAGCATTCTGTACATCAAACTAAGTAACTTTACGCAAAAATGTTTGCTGGGAAACGAAATTTTTTTTTGGGGTTAAAAATCACATTTTAAGGTAAAACTCAATATAATGCGCTCAAAACTTATTGCTGATGGATGCTTTGAATAGTAAACGGACCATGGAGGTAATTGGAGTAAAGTTAGAACCTTAAAAAGTAGTATTAAAAAAAAAACTTGTGAAAAAATTGGAACTTTGACCCCCAATATCTCCGTAACTAGAAGGTTCCCAGGTATGGTCCAGAACAAAAAAATGATCACAATGACGAGGAGAACAAGTGCCTTTCGGCTTCGTTAAGGGTCTTTTTACACCCTTTATGTGTTTTAAATCTCTTTGGCAGCAACCAACCGCTCAGCCACTGCGCCCACCGCGCCGTATAAAAAAACAATAACCTAAACAAGGTTTTTTACACAACCATTAGATGCTTCTGGAACAGACCATACGTCCAATGTAATATTAGTTATTATAAGTTGGTACCGTTACATGTTAAAAAAAAAACTTGAATTTCTAACAGAGACGAAGTAGACAGACTACAAACAGAACACGAACAGATGAAGGACCTGGGCGACAAGCTGCGCCACTCTAACGACATGATAGAGAGCCTTCTAGAAGACAAGAAGCGGCTGCAGAACTCCATGCACGAGGTGCGCTCGCGGGTCTCCGTGCTGCAGCAGGAGCTGGACAACAGCGAGAAGGTGCAGCAGGACTTTGTGAGACTGTCGCAGTCACTGCAGGTATGCTGGAAGACTTGTGTACAAGCTGTGTATAAGTGTCTTCACCCTAAGATCGAAACAAACGTCGACTTGTTCCAGCCCAGAGCATGCGCGGTAGCTCGCACTCCAGACAAGTTCAAACTAATCGGGTGTTTGTTTTACGCGTCGTAGATTCCGTATGCTTGACCCAGCACTCTGGTGTCTCACATTTATTCGGATGTTTGGTTGATGACGAAAAGACGCTGCGTAATTGCATACTCTGCGCCTTGCGGAAGTATATCGAAACTACCGCGATTCCATAACGTCTACGCTGTGTACGTAGGCTTCGCTGCATCGATCAACACCAAGTACAATCATATAACTGGGCTACATATCATTCTCTTAATATTTCCTCTTCTTATTGAGATCAGCTAGAAACGACACTGGCAACCCATAAGACAAAAATCTAAATCAGAAGCAGACTTCATGTCATTGACATAAGGTTAAAACTACAACTACATAAATAATGTCTTATTCAGGTGCAGTTACAGCGCATCCGCGAGGCGGACACGGAAGTGCGGTGGCAGCACGAAGACGACGTGAACGACTGTCCCAGCTGCCACACGCATCTGCCCAACAATAAGAAGAAGGTAAGCAATATCCTTCATGCATGTACTGCCAGCATTTGGATGCCTTGAGGTGCTGACGTAGGAAACGATAAGACTAGTTGCAGGATGGCTGATAGCAACTGTTTGCAAATGAACGGAGATTGAAGTATAAGTTATTGAAATATCGAAATAACGAAAACGACAGCCATGGCGTAAATGTGGAAATTATCGCACTTGCACTTGACTTCTTTAATTTTTTCAATTTGTCGGTTAGTGTCAGGCTGTATGTTGAACAAAATATGATTCGCGGAACGTTTTACGAAACGTATGTATTTACAGAATTAAAATCATGAATACAACCCTCTTGAGTTGAGTGTTGGGTTAAATGAACTTGTATTAATAATTTTAGTGATTATGACTCAGTAAAGCCATATGTGTTACTGTCGCGAATCAACTTTTGTTTAATTTAAAATGTGTGTGCTTTCCAGTTTTTTCGGTCGGTTTTTTTAGTGTTTCAATTTTTTTATTATTTCCAACTTTTTAGCATTTTTTCTTAGTAACGTGAAGGATTTTGCAGACGATTTAAGTTTTTTTTTTATTATATACGATTTTTTCCCCTTTTTATACGATTTGTCACTTCGAATTACTTTTAAACATGTAAGCTGTGTGTATTTTTGTAATCACCTTTTAAAACCCTTCATTTTGATACCCGATACCCCTCAATGGTATTGGAAGAAATAAAAAAATTCGAACTCCACAATACGGCACCCCAAATTCGCTATTTTTTAATGTAGCCAGTGACACTCGCGACGCCAAGACGAATCTAACGACATAATTTATCCAAATCCGTTCATCCGTTTAAGAGTTACGAGGGAACAAAGAGATGGACATACATGCATACATACTTACATATAGGTCAAACACATACCCTCCTTTTGGACACAGGACCTTCGGGGCGGACGCGCTCTTTGCCCCTTAGGCATCACTGCTCTCGACTACATTCGACAACGTCAAGTCAACTCAGTGTGAGCATCGACAAGTCCCATAATAACTTTTCCATCGTGTCGTGTGTATGAAAAAAATCTCAAAAAGCGTCGTGTCTTTTTTTTATTACCAAAACGCGTTGTTGTCGAAAATCAAAAGAGCTGAGAGTTTTGAGGATGGACAACACGTTGTTATTTTTTCGTTCAAAAAGTGATTTCGGTGTGCGCCTAATCTTTTGCACATGAGGTACACAGCCGAACGACGATGATAGCGACTGTGTAGGCAACAGATGAAAGAAGTTGTTTAGAGCATACCGTGAGTTAGTGACAGGACTTACGCAGCGTGGCAACGCGACTTGTTCGGTTGTGCACTGCTTTGTATATGGGGCTCTCAATGTCTCTTGGCGATGTTCGTATTCGCTTAGAATCTCTTGTTCTATGTCCAAGAACCACGCTGCCATAGATGTACGCTGGACCTAACAGTTCTGCCGTAAATGGTGGTTTTCCAAAAAAAAAAAAACTTTTTTCCCCAGCAATAATTTTTGCGTAGAGTTTCTTAGTTTCATGTACAGAATGCTCGGTTGACGGCTTCGTGAAGGGTCCGTTTACACCTCGTATGTTTGTGTGCAGATCCACTGCCGGCACTGCGGGCGCATCTTCTGCGGCGCGTGTGTGTCGCACCTGGTGCCGGCCGGGCCGCGCGGTGCGCCCGCCCGCGTGTGCTCCGTGTGCCGCACGCTGCTGCAGCCGCACGCCGCGCCCTACTTCAGCACCGACCCGCCGCGCTCGCCCGACTAGCGCGCCCCGCCCGCGTGTGCTCCGTGTGCCGCACGCTGCTGCAGCCGCACGCCGCGCCCTACTTCAGCACCGACCCGCCGCGCTCGCCCGACTAGCGCGCCCCGCCCCAGCTGCACCACCACCACAGCTAGCTGTGCGCGCAGGTGCCACCGCGCGCTGCACAGCACCGACCCGCCTCACCCGACTAGTGGGACCTAGGACCCGTCGGCTGCATCACCACCGCGGACAGACACATCGCCAGTGCTACCCCACGGGCCTAGCTTTCAAAGCGTTCCGAACTACAAAGACTCAACAGGTTTGACATAAGCTTTTCCGTAGCTCATGTCAATCCTCTTAGATCACTATGAATGTCACTTTATCTAGACCCTCAGGTGCATCAGTACCGCCACAGCTTGACAAACATCGACTGCTAGGCTTCCCAAGTCAACAATTCCTAGGCTGAAGACACAATACCTGGACACAGTGGACCATCAACAATGTCACTTTGACACAATCATGTCTAGCTCCACACTAAAAAGACAAGTATTGTTTGTCTAAACTAAAAAGCTGTTACAAATTTGTTTAGACGATCTCTGCTGGTCTGTTGTTCCTTTCTGATTAAATCCTAAATAATCTTTAGCTAATTGACCAATATATAACACGAACCCAGTGTCCAAAATTGTAATTAAAATGATTATTATGAAACAAGAACAGAGCTAAAACATTTGATGGGTCATACTGAACTTTGGTTATAAATTCCTCCACTAATCTCAGTACCTACTATTTTTGGTTGATCTATTATGCTCAATGCACGTTCACAGTCAGCTGTCTTATGCCAGGTATAGTATAGGATGGACGAGCGGGCTCAGATCATCCACTTACTCACTGATTCCGCTATATCATTGCATAAGGTTCAAAATGCAATAAAAAAGTGGCTTTTAAGACCTTTATCCCTCCAAAGGACGCGTACGCACCCTGTGCTAAAGTACCTTATATTAAACAAGGAATTCTATTCACCTCATAGGGTTAATGGCGTGATTATAAGTAGAACAAGCGTAGCTAGATGATAGTTTTGTGTTAAATTATTTTTTGTTGTTGAGCTGCCTGGTTGATAGGTCAAGGCTCAAAGTGGATAGGTACTCCCGAGTCCACTGAGGGGCTGGCAACTTTTCACCCTTATGCCTTATGTAATAAGGTTGAAAAGTGGCCGACCTTCATTGAGCTCGGTAGTAGCCTTTTCACAGATATACTACCTCTGATGGCGGCAACCTTACAGCCTTATTGAAATGAGCAAAATGATCACTGGGATTTTGAATGTGTCTGTACAAAATCAGAGGTATGTACCTGTGGGAGTACTGTAAATACAGAAGTCCGGCGCCATACAAGCGCAAGCCCACATTTGAGTGTGAGAGTCAAACAAGATCGACGCGAAATTGTTAAATAAAACTTTGTTAAGGTCGAAATTAACCTGTTACATAGTCAAAGAGTCATATTACGATGTGTCAATGGCATTTAACGTCAGTCGATCTCGCAATTGCTCTATTACTAAGCAATGGCGAGATCGACTACACGGCTATCTTGATATATCTCAAACAAAAGCCAGTCGGGAGTGAGTTTACACTCATTGTACTTGCAGCTTGCCTGTGTGCGAGCGGTTTCTTGTATGGAGCCGATCTTCTGTACCCATTTACTTTGTGTGGATGGTAAATCAACAGCCTTATAGAAAGTAATTTTTAACAAAAATATTCCTGTAACATTGTAACGATTGAACTTGGAAAGTTAAGTAATGAACTGTCTTCGACATACAATTGTTATGGATCTTTTGAGCTTAATTCTTGATAGCGTGCTAGATTTTTCAAAGAATTACCTCACCCATATCGTGTATTAAGCTCATAGCGCGTGTGCGTAGCCAGTATACGAGGTTCATAGAAAGTATCCCGAACAACTTAGTTATAACTGTGCTTTGGCCTTTACTGTGGAAGTTTTCCGTGCAATAATTAACCCGTGCTTCCAGAATACGGATCAGGAATCTCGTGATGTGTAAGCCAAACAAGAGAATAAGACAACTGGCTGAAAAAAGGCCCTCTTACTGTCTCAGATCTAGCGATCCTCTATAAATATATGCTGTCAGTTGTCTTATTACAGTGCTACATGGTTGTTTTGGCGCTTGAATGTCATTTTCAAAAGAGTGTAAACATTTGTGATATCGACCGGGGTGGGAATAGTAGTCAAATAATCATGTAGTGGTTAAGGTGAAGCCCCAGGGTAGCCCGCGAAAACCATTTTTTTAACGTTTTTTTGCAATTTGCAGGTCAGTGTCGGGTTGTATGTTGATTAAAATACGATCCGCGGCCGTAACATATGGCTTTACTAAGTTATAATCATTAAAATCATCAGTGCAACCCTTAAATCCCAATGAAATACTTTTTCATTGAATAGATAAATGAACTTAGAGGTTTGTATTGATGATTTTAGTTATTATCATTCTGTAACTTCATACGTGTAACGGTCGCGAAACATATTTTCATCAACATACAACCTGACATTGAACCTGACCTGAAAATTATAAAAAACGTAAAAAAATGTGAATTTCGCGGTGTACCCTGGCGCTTCCCACTTGGTCGGCTAGTGTGAGGCTGTTGGTTTCCGCAGGAAGTGAGCGCGACCGGCAGGTGCAGTGATAACGCGCTGGCACTTGATAAGTTATGACATCTATCGATAGCGTAGCCTAAGAGTTGTAATATAAAGATATTTTATTGTAAATAAAAGAGCTCCATATTGATTCGTTTTGTATTATTTTATATCTACTACCTGAGCCGACGGAGCTTCTGTCCTAATGACCCGAGGATGTCAACGACAGCACCACCTAGTGGTGAAAACTGTAGCTAAGAAACGAGGTGACCCCCATGAGTACAAAAGAAAAGCAGTCTGTGGCACAATCGGTTCATATATATATTTTTATATTTTACCGCACACACGCGAAAATAAAAAAAGCCACAGATAACTATACAATATACTAAGTCCAAATGGGTTCAATGACTATAGTCGACGGTGTTTATTTTTTTTTTAAATCTCGGCAAAGAGATATGCGTCTTTACGGCGTAAATATTTTTTGAGTATTTAAATTGTGTTTATAAATAGAATATCATAGATAAACATGATTATTTACAACAAATATTTACTTTTATGAACAAATTAACATAAATCCAAAAGTATTTGAATTCTCTATTTTTCATATTAGGCTTTTAGCGGCATCATAGCTTTGCTTCTTCTTCAACCTGGGGAATGCAAAGCGCGGATAAAAAGCAAATTAAATCATAGTTTCCTAATAATTCCTGACAAAAATACTTTCCCCTCTAATATTTTATTTCTTCGATAACAGATATTCGCTAGGTGCCCTAGCTTTTGAGATATAAGTAATCCAAGCTGGGGCGACTCTCTCCAGGTCGGCCACCTATAAACCCTTATCTTTTGAACCAGTGATCGACAAATTCTGATATTTGGCGACAAACTTCGACAATTGAAATCCCTGATGGTGGCCAAGCTAGTGTCAGTTACACTAATAAATTATCAGAATCGAGGCTTACCTATATAACTAAGCTTTATTAATTAAAACAAAATATTATCTATAGATATGTTAATGACTCCGGATACGCGCAAACCGAAAAAAAAGAAAATCGTAGTACACGTGGCGTTCTGTACTTTCTGCCCACCTACATGTTCCACACCAAAAACATTACTTACAACTTACGATTACACAGTCTGAATTCATAACCGATATCGTGCCAACTGGAGTAAGCATATAAAGCCTATGAAGTGCCCGCAGCTGGGACACAATCTTCTCTCTAAGAGAGGGAGCGAGGTAGTGCCTGGCTAGGTTCGAACCCCTACCCTACGACATGTAAGTCGAGCTGTTACCTCTGGGCCACCAAAGGACGAGAAAGGAAACGGTTTCTAAGGAAAATTTTCGTATATTCAAATGAAACACGAAGTATATGTAGTAAGACTTAAAACTAATATAATAACCAATGCTTACAGCTATGTACTCTTAGCGACGACAATTAAAATGAGGAATGAAGTAAAACGTCAATATAAAAATATGTGACAGTGCTGCATGGTTCACTTGGCGCGTGGTCATAGTCGGAACTAACACCCGGCACCTTTTTTTTAAGGGGGAAGCGCCCACCATAATACATTTCCCTCAGACAATTTCAAAAATGTTCACCAACAGCGCCCTCTTGACAGTGTCATACAAGCGCCAAAAGAACGATGCGGCACTGTAGTTGTTAAAATATAGTGTTTGTAACTAGTCAGGGTAGCTCTCCAGGCTGAGCGTCATCACGTCGCTCACCAGGCAGTCGGCCGGCTGGAACAAGAAACATGTATACAACAATGATGTACAGTAAAGTTGAGTGAATAGGGTGGGATGTAGTGTTGAATCGGGACATAAAATGGGAAAGGTTTTCGTTATTAAATAAATATTATTAAGTAGTATAGGATAGCTCTGGTTACCCCCGTTGGTCTAGTGATCGCAAGCCCTCTGCTGAGCATGAGGTCTTGGGCTCGATTCATAGAATTTCTCAGTAGCAGCCTAGTCTAGAATTGTGCCAACAAGGACTCCTTTCACTGCTGGAAAAGCATCGCCATGCCATCCAGCAATGCCTGCATCCAGCGGATTCCCGTCATCCTCAGAAGTTGTCGGACAACTTTGTCATCTGTTTTACGGACCAGGGTATGTCGGCGCACCGCCCCTAAATTGTACTCAAAGTGTAATAACATCTACGCTTTGGAATGGGCAACTGCAGTCCATTCACAGTTATTTTGCCTGTGGCTGGATTGTAGGTAGCTTGTTTTTGACTATTCAAAATTGCCTGTAACGTGTCTATTTGCATTATTGAATGCAAATAGACACGTTACAGGCAATTTTTTGTGGTTGAGTAGCCACTTATCTTACCTCTGAACAGATCCCGACCAGCGCGTCGGCGCAGCCATAGAACTCCTCCTTGAGCGAGATGACGATGGTCTGCAGGTTGCCCTTCTTGGAGCGGATGTAGGACGCCACCTTGCCGATGTTCGTGTTGTCCAGGGCCGCGTCGATCTCGTCGAGTAAGAAGAATGGGGCCGGCTGGAAGCTGAAAGAAGAGTAATTTAGATTAGCTTGAGAAATCTATAATGGAGAAGAAAACTATCTAATTAGTTCTGCATAGATGGTGCAGTCAAGTGTTTTGTCTGGCCGCTTCATTCAAGACAGCGGATTCTAGCAGCGAAGCTTCCAGCAAAACAACGCCATTGATAAATAAAATACTACTGTATATGCAGGCAGTTGAAATCTACTATCAAATAGCTAGATATTTGAGTTTTCTTATACTATTTTTCTAATAGGAAAGAGATCTGAAAGAATTCAGGCCGAATACAGAATTGAACACTTCAAAATGACATAGGTAGTTGGTCATTGCACGCTATATCATTCGCGTTTATAATCGAGCATTGTTTTGGGCTCATGGCATGCCTGGTTTACAGCAGTGGGTTGTACCTGTGTATCGCGAAGAGCAGCGCGAGTGCGGCGACGGTCTTCTCCCCGCCCGACAGGTTGGACATGGGCTGGAAGCGCTTGCCGGGCGCCACGCAGTTGTAGTTGATGCCGTCCAGGTACGGCTCCTCCGGGTTCTCGGGGCCCAGGAACGCTTGCGCCGACTGGTTCATGGCTAGCGCCTGCAACGTTTGTTGGGGTTACATACGGTGACTGACTTCTTAACATATTGGTGCGGTTGTTACGACGTGTGCGACATTATATTTACCTTGTAGATAGCATCAATTTCGTTAGCCACGTGCTCGAAACATTCTATGAACTTGTCGTGACGCTCCTTTTTCACCTGAAACATTCAAATAATCATAATCGTTATTGGCATAATATCATTCAAAATCAAAACCATTTATTTCATTTAGGCCATTAAAAAATATCTGGTTGTCCATTCGCTAAGGTTCTTATTAATAAGAATAGGCAACAAACTGCAAGAATATTATAAATGTTTAGTAGTGTGAGAGTTTACCTTTTCGAATGCCAATTTAGCCTTGTGCGCTCGCTTCCTGGCGGCGACGAACGCTTCGTTCGTAGCGTTCACCTTCTCTCGCACCTCGTTCAACTTTTGCATCGCCTGGAAAACACAGTGAAATGATTACAAATAAACATGATACAGACGTATCGGTTAAACAATTCAAATCTAGTTCCCTAGATCATACAAGGGTGTACAAATATCATGTTATTACAATGGTTATTGTTTTCAACATGACTTATGGCAGCATATTTACTTTTCAGAGGAAGGACTTCGGAAGTGAATCTATATTTTGGTGGTTTTTTTAGAGTGGCAACCCTTGGTTGGGCTTACAGGAATCGAGATAATGCATACTGTATTACAACTGATGATGATTTTAGCTTACCCTCATGTTAGGAGCCTGTATCTTGTCCACAGTGTTCTGCAGCGAGTTGATCGCCTTCTGCAGCTTGTCGCCCTTGCGCTTGATCTCGTCATGTTCCTCTAGCTCCTTCAGGTTTTCCGACAACGACCGGTAGTCCACGCGGATCCTGGCGAATACAAACAGACTCTAGTGGTTCTACACACAGAATGTCAAAAGTGACAAAAGCAGCCTCTAAAAGACCACAATTGTTTTTTCTAGTAAGGATTTTTTTTTGGAAATACATCCACATCATGTTTGCGCCTCTTCCACAGCGCTGTCGGTGGCAAAGGTCAGTTTGGCTGCATGTTTGGGGCGCAGAAGGCAGGATAGCAAGTTTAAATGGATAGATAGTTTGCTAGTGAAACACGGCTCCACATCCAGACCCTATCGCCGTTCCAAAGAGGTTGATCCTCTTTACCAGATCGGAGTTTCATATTATTCCCATGTTACATGTAACTAACATAATATCTCATCCATCCATAAGGCAACAGTAACATCATTATTTACCTGGAATCCTTCCGGTACTGCTGCGTGGTGGACATAGACGAGGGATCAGACTCGCCGTCCGCTGTATCTTCTAAATTACCCTCGAGTAGAGGGATTACTATGTCATCGATCTGTTTAGAAAAAACATTCGGTGTATACGCAGTAGTAAACACTTTTAGTCGTTTTTTATTAAACCATTTACTTTTGAATTGTCAAGGAGTTGGTCAGTTAGTCAGTTGAAGCTCCAAAACGTAGATTTTGAGATAACTATGGAGAAGAACGTGCAAGAATCTTCAAGCACACTCATTTAAATTATGTTAGGTACAGGATAAATATTGGGCATGAAATGACACGAAAGACACAAAACAACGCACATAAGTGGAAATGACGTTTTTTTTTATGATTAAGTAGAAATTGAGAGTGTTTTTGACACAATATTCTATTATTATATAATTTTTTATCACTGGATTTTTTAGTGTACAATACGATTATTCCCGACGTTTGCACAATATTTAGTCTGCAGCTCTGTATTGGCCCAGTCCCTTCTCATAGCAAAAATCCAGGGTACATTTGGCAGTAAAGCCAGCCGGTAAGTGGTAAATACCTTGCACTGTCTCAGTATGTTGTGTCGGTCGCTGCGCTTGCTCTCGATGCGTGACTCGATGGTCGCGGTCTGTTTCTGGATCGTCTGGATTTCTTTCTGAACGCTCGTCAAGTCTTTTCGGGCCTGTTGAGATTGTTAGTTTTGAATATAATTTGTGTGAGTGAGGTAAAAAGTGTCTTTGATTTCATATACGTTAAGATAGTTATTTAGTTTCATTTTTGTGTTTTTGTTTTTATATTTTTTTTTAGATGATTCTCTTTTAATGTAGTAGTAAACAAATATTTAGTGTTTAATTGAAAACAATTTTAAATAGTTGTATTATATTCTCGAGTGTCGCGAGGGTCATATGATGGTGTGTGGTGCTCGAACCAAAGTCGAGACAGCTATCAATGAAGTGCTAAAATTGGTAATCGACAGTCAACAGGGCTTGCGCCCACGCTGTTTCCCAACCTGCGACTCAGTACAGGGCACCAGCGCATATCGCACGATCTCCGCCCTGGGTGGGCTGTGACCCCGCGCATTACCTTATTGACGGCGTCGTCCGCGTTCTCCTGGCGGGAGCGCGCGGCGGCCCGCTCGGCCTTGAGCGCGTCGGCCCGGCGCAGCTCGGCGTCGATCTCCTGGCGCTGCTTGGCCTCGGCCTGCCGCCCCCCCTCCAGCTCGTCCTCCGCGTCCTGCACCGCGCGCTCCCAGCGGGTCACGTTTTCTGTACATTAACTTTATGGTTCAAAATCGGGAAGAAAAATGGAATTAGGAATGAATTTACACTACCGACTACTTTTGTTTTTTGTTTCGGATGGATGTCCTGCGCCTTGAGACGGGTGGAGGGGTCTGTCTAACTGACTAAAACCCACCCCGGTGTTCCCTTCATGGGAACTAGCGCACCTTCCACTATTCCCGGCCAGTACCTCCCTAAATCCTTGACGGTAGTGGGGTGCAAGACTTCCCCGCGACGTCCCCTAGGAGCGTACGCCGCACATGCCGTGTCACCGCCTGGGGTCCAGTTAAATGGGGGGGGACGACGACCCCAAGTCCGCAGTCTCTCTGGACTCGTTTAGAGGGGTTTATAAGATAAATACCGTAGCGGGACGTAGCTACATAGCGCAAAAATCGTCGGTCTACCTGGTCGGAGGGTCACTACCCTAACGATCATTCGTTCTGTAGGCTCTCTGCCGTAATCGTATAAAAAGTAAAAGAGTACGGTAATAGGTGCAACGTACTCTGCGTGTCCCGGGAGCGCTCGAACTCCAGGTTGGAGGTGATCCTGTCGATGTGCGCGTCGAACTCCATGCGGCGCTTGGCGCGCTCCTGCTGCGCGCGCAACTCGCGCTCCTCGTATTGTCTGGGAACACAAACCTCATGTTTACTTAACAATAAAATAGGACACTGAAACATTATCTTTAAAAATCTTTTTTTTTTATCTTCTGTTTTTTACATTATGTTTATCCAACCTGCACTGGGTCAGCCTGGTGGAGTGTAACTCACTTTATCTCATATATTTCATCAACTGACCATCCCTTTATGGAAATTCAAGCATGATGTTATTTTAGGGGTATGAAAAACAGGGTGTTAAGTTCTTCATCCCCCATAGAAGGGGCAGGATCCTCCGACCAGACGGGCGTTATATCTGGTGGGCCATCAACGGTTATAATCGGGTTTTCAGAGTTTTGATGTTAGTTCCTCATTTGCGTCATAGATGCCACTAGCGTTCTTTTTTTCAACTTAATTATGTCCGGTTCATTATGATAAGTATATGTGTTACCGTATGTTAGCGACGCCGATGTCGCGACAGAAGCCGCGGAACACGACGTCTTCTACGTTGTTCATGTTCTCCTTGATCTCCTGTATCTTCAGGTCGCGCGCGTGGATCGTGCGCTCTATGTCTTCCACTTGGGGCTGCAAGAGACATTCATAGTTTAAAATGTCATCAGAAATCAATGTGTAACTCTTAGCACTACTAAATAAGGAAGCATACTTACACCAAACATTTCAATTTTCCTCTCGAACTCGGCGAGTTCTGCGTCCAGCGCTTTGATTTGTTTTAACTGCAAATAAAATACCACATTCAACATTTTTTACTTTACTGTAAAGGAAATCAAATCAAATAGTTCCCTAGAGTTATGGAACAATCACTCAAGGCAAAATTTCTTCAGCTCAGCTAAAAAACTAGGATGTGGTGAAGGGTAGTCTTGGGAGATTGACTTATGGAATTTTTCACGTTAAAAAGCGCAGATTCTCCGTGTAATTTGAATAAATGACTTTCGTTTTTGAGTACGTAATATCTGGGCTGAATTTTGGTAAATATCGTAACCGTACCGTGGTGTCCCTGTCCGTGATGGCGTACTTGAGCCGGGACTCCAGGCCCCGTATCTGCGAGTCCACGGTCGTCAGCTCCGACTCCTTACGAGACTTCTTCATGGACTCGCGGAGCTCTTCCGTCAGTTTTTCCTGCAAGTTAATGAGTTTTTAGTGCTTTAATAATGTGAAGTCGCTCATACTCGTGGTTCATAGATTTTAGTTTCTTATAAAGCTTTGCATAAGCCGCACGAGTTTTATTAATAACCATACGATAAAACAAATTTTGATCTTAACACCTAAACATTGTCTTAATTAAAACTGAACGCCCAATGTAAAAACATTAGGCGTTCACATCTAAAGCAAACACAATAATTTAACAAACGCAAAATCTAGTCCTTCAGTTACTTGATTGGACAATATTCAGTTACTGTCAATTTATCGTTATGTCATACACATACCTTCTTAGATTTGAGCTGTGAGAGGTGCTTTTCGTCCCAACGCTTGGCCTTGCGCGCCAAGTCGAGCGAACCTCCGGAGATGATGCCAGACTTCTGGTAGAACGTGCCGTCGAGAGCCAGGGCCTGCAAATGGAGGAACACATTAGTTAACACCTAATGGCAGTTTCAATTAACCAGAGACCTTGCCCAAGGTCTTAGAACTTCTGGAGCCTACGGTAGGAGTTAATAATTTCACTTTGTAAAATAGAAGCATGAGGAATAAGGTGCACAGTTCATCATTGAAGAGGGAGGATCCTCTGACCAGACGGGTGTTGCGTCAGGTGGGCTACTATCCGATGGTTGTTGTCGATTTTAATCTCGCGGATAACCCTGCATGCGCAATGTAGGATTTTGCGTGACGTCAGTTACTAGGGTATCGTAAGAGACTCACATCATATCTGCTGTTCTTGGAGCGGTCGAGGTCGTAGGCGACGCGCGAGGCGTCCTCGGGCGACTCGCACACGAGCGCGTTGTTGGTCACGAACAGCACGGCGCGGTGGATGGCGGGCGGCTCGTAGCGCAGCACGTCGAACAGCAGCTTCACGTTCTTCGGCTCTTTTATGTCCCTGCCAGATAAAAATAGCTATAAATAAAAGTAGTTGAAAAAACTAAAAAACTCGACTGAAAAAACTGAAAAGCAAAAAAGAAGCACATTTTAAATAAAACCAAAGTTGGAAGCAGGCGTGGCCCATCCCATTTTCATGTACCTATCCGCAATCATACGGCGCGGGCGCACCGCCCTTGCGCCCGCGCGGGCAAACCAGCCCCTTCGCTCGGCCGGGTGGCACACGTTAATGCGCACGGGCCACGCTCCCGTAATGCGTCCGCGCGGCGCCGTCAGCCTTATAATTGTGTTTTGGTTGAACGTGTACCTAACGTATGTAAAAAGTATCGTGTAATATGTGTGTGTGGTGAACACGCCAAGATGGTTTGGTGATTTTTGATATAATGTAAGAATTGTTTATGAAATGAATTGTAGAAAGTTAACATTTGTACCTACAGCCTGCTGTGGTTCAGTAATGTGATTATGTGATGTTTAGCACTTTTCATCCACTTTTAACATTAAATGGTTGGCATAAGATGCAACAAATCGCATTAACTACATTTTATCACTTACGGCTGCATTTAATAATAAAGTACATAAAAATATCTACCCACACTTTACCATTACGGCAATCCAAAGTCTGCAAATGTGATGGAAAATGTTATCACCTGTTCATTACAATACAATCGCCCTACGGTTAGGTTACTACTGGCAAATTATTATCAATGAGCGACACACGGCAATTTTTTTTTTAAATCAGTTACAAAATTGAAATTAATTCTTATATTACGAGGAAACAAAGATCTCTAAATCATAAAAATAAGAACTGCTCCTGGACCTAATAACCTAGAAACATAAATAAAAGCTCTTATGTATGTCTTTTAATTATATCCTTGTTAGTAAGACTCACCTCAATCGCTCCCGGAGTGGTTTAGCTTGGATGTAGTCTAGAGGTAGAAACGTTTCAGGCTCCAACATCCTTTCCTTGAGTACCTAAAAAACAAACCGGAACGAGTTAATCATCTGTATGTTTATAAGATTCGTCAAACTATTTCAATTTTCAATTTTTTTTTTTTTGGTCTCAATTTTTTATTGAGATGTTTTGAAACCGTCTATAGGGTGATCCATCAAGTCAAGGTTGTGTGTAGTCTTGACTTTATATAGTGTGTAAATCTAAAAGGATCTAATCGTACCTGGATGCACCTCCTGGCCGTCTTCTCCGTGTCCACGACGATGGCCTCCATGTACTTGCCCAGCACCTTGGTGATGGCCACGTTGTAGCGCTTGTGCGTCGGCTGGCACATGTTGATCATGCGGTCGTACTAGGGAACAAATATTGCTTCTAATATATTTGTGACTAGCGGCCCGTCCCGGCTTTGCAAGGGTAGACATTTATTTTTTAAACCCCAGACCTATGTTACTCAGGGATAATGTAGCTTTCTAATGGTGAAAACATTTTTGAAATCGACACAGTAGTTTTTGAGTTTATTCATTACAAACATACACACAAAAATTTTTTTTTTTCCTTTTTATAATATTAGTAAGATAAAAATGGTAACATCACTAGAGCATTATCATGAAGTAGTAACTTAGGCATATAGAGGCTGCAATGCAACACAGTTCCAAAAATCCTACCACATCACTTTCGTAGATTTTGTATTTAAACTATCACAAACTACCGGTCCCTGTCTGCTTTGTTACGTAGTGCTTTGAGCTTCTGCCCGAACTGGCTGTAATATGCACTGGTATATAATAGAACTGTTAGCGAGCTGGTGATTGGTTGATGTTAGTGGCATGGAGCCAGCAGACTCCGCTATGACTCACCACGCCGGGTATGTCTCGCTTGAAGCTCTCGACGATCTCCTGCTTCTTCCTGCGCCGCGCCTCCTCGTGCTTGTCCACGCGCGCGTCTCCCAGCGCGGCGGCTACTTCCTCCAGCTGCGACTGCAGCTCTGCTGCACGCCCGCGGCATTCGCCCACGTCAGCCTGGACAAGATACAAATTGTTAGATCCTGTGGATTAATGATCCTTTACACTCGCTCACTCGTATCTCACCCACATGGCTGCGATATGAGTGAGTCGAGTGTCGCGAGTGTCCCAAGAGTGGCAAGAGTATCTGAGTCAAGAATAGCGAGTGTCAAACCTCCGGAGAAGGAGTATCAGTCCATCGGAGATGGGGTTTCACGAGTTCTTGTTACGATGGGGTTGCTTTTGTGTTGCTATCAGACGTAAATAACTACGAATCGACTAGATACTGACCTGCAGTTCAGCGCGCAGTCTCCTCTGTTCCTCTAGCGCTTGCTCCGAACTCTTGATGTGCTCGTTCAGCTTGTCCACGCGCTTCATAGCTTCATTCCGTTCGTGACCCTGAGTGAAACACGTTCTAACTAGAGTACATTCATACGTTCAAGTGAAAGAAAAGAAAACACTAGAAGTAGACTTAAGTAAATCTACATAACATCACACCTGTAATCCCGAAGCGTTAGGCAGAGGCTTACCTATTAGTTCACCCACATTTCGCTAGTTATGTATACGTCAAATGTAATATGGGGCGAGCCTATTGCCATCAACCGGGCACAAATCCTGACATCGCGGCTGCGACAAACTTTATAACACTTTCAGCAGTCGGCAGTCAAGTACCTACTGCTTCCTAAGCTAGCTAAGCTAAGTCATGTGTTACCTTTTGGCGATGTTTATTCTCGAAGTCGCCCTTCTTCCGCAGCTCGTTGTCCAGCCTGTCCTGGTCGGCCTTTTGCTCCCTGTTCACCGAGTCCAGTTCCTGCAGGTAGCGCGCCGCCTGCCGGGACGCCTCCATCTTCAATTCCTCGTATTCACGGATCTGGATAAACAAGATAAAATTTTAGACTTAAGGCAGCATCAATATCATCACATATGAACACTTTATACCTGTTAAAACCCTGTAACGCACATGCAGAGTTATCTGCGTTATTAACATAGGTACAATATAGAGAAACCCAACAACAACATTGGTTTCGTACACTGCGGATTTCGAATGTACGATGAGCCATCACTCTGGACGCACACTTATTTCTGTGATGTTAATAGAAAACTACGACAAAGGCCAAAAATGTCAGTAAATGAGAGTAGGTAAGTATTTTGGACTGAGGAACTGGAAGTTATTAAAGTAACCACTACATACCTGTGCCTCCTCAAGATGTACATCAGCCCGGCCCGTGTGCGTGGTGCCCAACGTGGTTGTTTCCCACAGCGCCTTCTCCTCCTCGATCTGGCGCAGTTCGTCCTCCAACTTCTTGATGTCGGCCTGATGAGCCTCGTGGGCCTTGCGAGCCTGTTCCAGGGTCTTGAGGGCACTCTCCAGCTTCTTCTGGGTGTGTGTCACGCGTTCCTTCGCTTTTATGAAGGTTGGACGCTTCTTTGAGATTTCGGCTTCCTGTTGGAGAAATAGGTTTAAGTGCATTGAACAGAAAGCATGAAACTGAAGTCTAAATAAAAAAAATTGGTTGTCTGTAAAGTCGGTTTACGGACGATACTTTAACGTGACAACGTCATAACAAAACATTGAAGAAATTATTGCATACTTTTATGAATAAAATTGAATCATTCTTATTGAATTATCACTATTTTGTATGGATACAAAGAAGGAGTGAAATGAAATCTACAATTTAATTGATAAATTTACTTTTATTTGCACTCATTAATTCAAATATGTTTTCCTCGGTCGCATAGGCCAATCGAGTGGAAGAGAGATAGATGCGGCGCAAGCGTACAATGAGTGTAACGGGACAATGAGCGTAACGGGACAATGAGCGTAACGGGACAATGCGCGTAACGGGACAATGAGTCATCCTTTTTCGTGCATGCAGCTGGACTGCCGTTCATCGATTTATTAGACGTCGTCACGTCAAAAAATATTGGGCTATTTAGGCAGACTCAGTCCAATCTTTTAACTGTGCGAAATGCCGCTTTTTTAAATTTCAAAACCATTTGCGATATTGTGATTATTACAAACCTAATAATGATTTTGAGATTTGTTAATATTGGGATAGATTTGATGCTGACATACCTCAATAAATAAATTACTCAATTAAATGCAATAATTCTATGTTACATGGGACTTTACACCCTAAGTCTTCGAAAAAACAGCTAAGTGGAAAATTCACAGGTAAAATGATCAACGTTACTGTCCCACTCACCACTTCCCGGATCTCCTGCTCGATTTTAGCAGTCTCTCGCTGCACGGTGCCGGCCTCTTTCTTCTTCTCCTTGAGCGCCTCCTCCAGCTTCTGGCGTTTCTTCTCTACCTTGGTCAGCTCCGTTTGCTTGTGCTGCAGGTCTTCCTCCATGGACTGGATCTCTTTCTCGTTGTGGTACAGGTGGTAGAGCTGGAGCTCGATTTTTTGTTCTTGCTGTAAGAAAGTTAGGAGTGCACCCAATTTTAAGGTGGAAAAATGCGACTTCTTATCAACTATTTATTTTGAGTGAAGTTAATTCTGAAAAGGAACATTTAAGGGCGAACGATCTGATCGTTTGTCGCGTAACGCCAGAACAGTCAAATAAGCAAAAAAAACATCAAATCTTATCCAGCGTATGTTCCGTTTCCTCGATCGAAACCGTAGGAACGGCAACATCTTGCCTCGATTATTTTGATTGATGCATTGAGACTAGGCGTAACATCGCCAGAGAAGGTTTGTTGTACAGAGCGTTACAAGTTTTTAACTTAACACAATCCCCCTTTTATGATAGCAATGTCCGCTGAGCTTAAGACAGCATCTCTAATCGGTTTCTTTACAGAAAATGGTGCCAATGTCTTTTGTTTCTTGCAATCTTTAGAATTACAACAACTGATATACGAAATCTAATGGAGCCAGATTTTGTAAGCTCCAATCTATCATACCAATTCCTCCTTAAGCCGGGTGTACTTCTCGGCCTCCTCCTTCTCGAACTTGGCCTCTTTCCTCTCGGCGGCCACTCCCTTCTTCTTCTGGTAGGAGAACTGCGCCTCCTCGTCAGCTCGGTTCACTTCCGCGCGGCAGTGCTCGTACTGCTCCTTGAGGACTCCAGATCTGGGGGAGGCATAATAACACATCATCATCATCGTCATCCACAGCTACGGCATAAGTTAGTTAGTTAGGAAAATAACGCGATGTAACGCCGCTCAACGCGACGACCTTTCCATCGCCTATTGTTGACAAAATTACCATTAGAGTGTAAACTAAAAAACCTTAGCAAATCCTGGCTCCAACTTTTAATGATCGCCTAAAAGCTGTCAGATGTTTTGACTTAGTTGATGAATTTTGTAGTGAAGCTCTGACTTAGCCAACTACAGTGGCGACAAAGATAAGTCACAGGATAAGTTTTTATCTATTCACTTTAAAATCATTATCGTGTTTCAAGTCAATGCAGCTGTGCCAATAATCCACCTACCCACTGATCTCCTCAAAGAGAGCAGTCCTCTCCTTGGGGTTCTTCATGGCGATGCTCTCGACGGCACCCTGGAACACCAGGAAGTTCTTCGCCTTCACATTGATGCCCAGCTTCTCCAGCTCACTCAGGTAGTGGGATGTGTTCACGGACTGATGACAAAATGGTCATATGTTAGGATGTATACCGCCAAGTTAATTTTCTTGAATCGTGTTAATTTGTGATCCTAGATCCTACAAATAAGAATTTAGCCCACAGAAACAGTCATAGAAATGTATTTCTGGTGGAACAAACATATTATAACCATTAAATTTTAATACATTAGGTGTTATATTTTGTTTATTGGCTTCTTGTTTTTTGCTATCACATTATCATTCACTCCCTTGTCTCTGATATATCATACCAAATTCATTAATTAAAGATTGAATATGAAGCTGACAGTAAACTTAAAATAAAATAATTAATGGATAAAACTTCCATTTTAATAAAAGTAGGTAGAACTGACCTGTCCATCAATCTTGTGCTCTGATGACTGTCCTATGACAGATCTCTGAAACTGCTTCTCTGTGAGGTCCTCGAGCACAAATGTAGCTGTCACTGATGCACTGCAACACAAAACAATATTTTATTCTGCAATGGGAAACAATAATCCTATCCTGCATTCCTAATGGCCTTTTGGCCTCGTACAGGACCGATTTCGTTTATTTATTTTTAGTTTTTTTAATGTTTATAATTTATTCATGAGTTAATTTATTGCATAGTGATTAATTTGCTGCAAAACATTTTATAGTTGTTTTTGTTTCGTCAAATCATTGGTGTGTATTCATCGGAATACATTGAATCGAAATGTCAAAAATCTGTAGATTGCTGCCAATGGTCATCAAAGTTTTCTATCGTGAAAATTGGTGAAGTAAATGCATTTGTGAACTGTTGACCAGTTTGGGGGTTATTGTGCGCTTCACAGCGGTATGACAATCAAGAATTTAAGGAGCTTGGACGCAACGCGACGCCGCGCCCGTCTCCCAGCAACGGTTGCCAGGGCTGCGTAGTGACAGCGTGGTCGGCGCGCCGCTCTCCGTTGCCAGGCAACCGTCACCTTTGAAATTTTCGTTTTATTTATTTGTAAATATGTTTTTTTTTTGTGTATTTTTTAGTTTGTGTTAGTGTTTATACGTTTATGATAGTTGGTAAATTTAAGAGTCCTGCCCGCGCTGAACATAAAATAAAAATATTTAATGTTCAGCGCCGGCTGTAACGACACCGGAATAGTTAGTGCCAATCAATCTTTCACATCACTGGATGTGTACAACTGATAAGATGCCATTGCGTCCAGGCTCGTTTTTGTAAATGCGGACGGGGACTTTAGGTACACTATGGCAAGGTCCATAAATCTCAACCCCTTTAGATCAACACCTTTAGAACAAACTGGAAAACGTTGTCCAAATTCAAACTTCGGTCCTAAAACGGTTCCCCCAGGGTGCGAGACACTCTGTTGCACTGAGTTTAGCGAGATGTATCCGTCTAGCGATCCAGGAGAACTTACTATACTACGTGCCCGGAAGCAACTGATCCCAGGCACGTAGTGAGTCCTCCTGGGTTCTACAGGCACGTAGTCACGCACTCGTAAAATTTTGGCAACTGAAAAATCTTTAACAACCCAAATTAAAGAAAACTGCAACAATTCGACCCGTATATTAGATTCTAAATTAATAACTTTTTACAGGAAGGCATTTTGTGCTCATGTGGAATCCAAACAAAGTGAAGGTGACATTACTCTCCAGAGACTCTTTCAGCCCTGGAGAGTAAACATCCAGCGCTTAAGATTGACCAAATTATTCGCAACACAATAACATCCGTTCTTAATATAGCCTTGGACGACCGAGCATTTTTTTTTATTACATTGAAAGATGAGGTCTATGATGGAACGAGCGTGCCTAGAAGATGCCTGTTTGCATCTTGCAAGCCGTCCTACCAATTCGTTTTGGTGGCCTCGGCTTCCGCAAAATTTCTAGTGCAAGCTTAATTTTCCTGACCTCTGTCCCACTGAAAAGCTAACCAGGAAAATTTTAACTCTCTCCCTGGTTGACTCGGAAGTGCCGTGCTTGACCGACGCAGAGGACGCCTGGAAAGTGGCTTGCCTGGATACGGATCGGCCCGTGAACACGTTTTTCCACAGCCAGTGGGATGTCATCCCACTGGCTGTGGAACGCTTTGCAGGTTGGTACGGAATAACCTCATTAATACGTCCACCAATACTGTTGAGCGCGCCTGCCTGCTGGCTGTGAGTGAGTGCGAGTCGGGCCTCTGGCTTCACGCGCTACCATCACCTAACATATACAATATGCTAAGTGACACAACCTTCCGGCTCGCTACATGCCTCCACATCGCTGTCAATGTGGTGAAGCAGTCGACCACCATGGCACCATGGTCTTTCCTGCAGTACGAGTACAGGTCAGATTGCGGCACGCTAGCATTAATGAATCTCATCCGTTGCGCTCTTGCCACCGCCAGGGTGCCAGCTGTCTTAGTACCCAATGGCTTGGCATGCATAAATGGAAAAGAGACCAGATGGTATGATCATAATGTCATAGAAGTTGGGTAGGCCTTTGGTGTGGGATGCAACTTGCGTATACACCTTTGCGCCATCCCATCTTTCTAGCATGATGGACTGCACTGGGGCGGCAGCTGCATGAGCTTAAAAACCTCAAATGCAGAAAATACAATAACTTAATTGGTAGCTATGTGTTGTAGCCATTTGCAATTGAAACACTAGGGCCTCGGGGTCATAGTGCTCACCTAATATTTCAGGATATTGCCAAGTGGTTGGTCAACTCTTCACGTGATCAGAGGGCTGGCCTTTTTTTAGGTAAAGAATCAGCACTTTTCCTGTTGATAGCGATGTGGATGAATTATTTGAAGCCCTGTAATTCTTTTCCAATTTTGATACTGGTATATGTTATTATTATTATTTTAGATCTATTTGTAGTTTATTTATAAGTAATATACATAGTAATGAATTAATTGTTATGATTTATTTTAAAGGAGTTTATATTTTTAAAGCAGAAGTAAACAATTGGAAACCGAGATTTCAACACGGTGTAGCAAGAAAGGACATGCAAGTTTTATCCTCTAAACGTAAGAAAATGTTAAAAATCTCCACAATTAGGTGATCATGTCAATGTAACAAACTCCACTATTTCTAGATTTTTTGTGAGTTTTCCGAGTGAGCAGACGCTGGGATTAAAGTTATAACAAAATTTTGATCCTAAACATTTTTAGACAGACCAATTTGTTACTAAGTAAAATCAAGTATTGGATTTCGATTTTCTTCGTCTTGTCCAGTCTATTGCTCATAAATATTTGAATGTCTTTGTACAGTATATTTTTGTGAAATGCTTAAGCGCAAAACTCACAGGGAGCGAGCGCGGGTCGGACGTGAGACGGGCATGGGTCGGGCGCAGGAGTAAGGCGGTGTAATTTCATGTACTTATATGGACGATATCACACAGCGCGTGCGTGGGACGGGCGCGAAACGGGAGTGGTAAAGCGTCGTTGCATTGCATCATAATACAAGTATTCCCGATTAGGCAGTCACGCTCAGGGATGTGACATTGAAATAATTGATTAATTGATTTTTCGATATTAATTGACTTGGAAAATAAACGACTTTAGTGGAAAATTCGATTATTTCCGTTATGAAAAACTGCTGGCTTTTCTATATACATTTAAGTAGTAATAAAACTAAGAGATTAATATTAACAATTAATCAGAATAAAAATCAAATAAAATTATATGTATAAAACATACTCAAAACGACAACCTTCTGGTTTTAAAACTAAAATAGAAAACAAATATTTTTTTCGAACTTTAAACAATAAAATTATTCCATTAATTTCGTGAACACAAGTATTTTTCTGAGGTCTTTTTTCAAATTTAATTTCTAATAAGTGGAAATAATAATTCTTTGTTCCTCCCCGAATCCAGCAATATCTCACTGCGTTTTCAAAACAACCAATATTGCTTTCTAGTCGAGAATGCCATACCAACACATGCCTGACCTGAACCCGCTTTCTGTGTGATTTGGGCTTTAAAAATCAGTATTAACTAAATATAAAACAGTAAAGATAATCCAATTCCAAGCACAGTTACCTTCTAGACACAGGTTTGTTGATGGAGGCCCCGTGGATCAGATCACTGAGACGTTTTACACGCAGCAGCGATGTTTTCTCACCCATCACGAAACTCACTGCGTCCATGAAGTTGGACTTCCCTATGGAGTAATATAGCTATCTTAATCTTATTGTTATAACGCCTGATACACTGGGTAATAACTGTTATATTTTGGAGGCAACATCATCATCATTCTCTTGCCGCATTTACAGCATGTCTTCTTCTTTCATACTCATCTCTATGAACAACAATTACCTCAATAACTTCATTATGCAGTAAGATATAAAAATGATGCACACAAGTATAGTTTTGTTCCTGACAAAATTTTACGGGGATTTTATATGTATACTTACATAAGGTTAAATACACTAGAAATGTTGCAGACGCTTTCAAATTCACTTTTTCTTCTTACCTGATCCGTTGGGGCCTACCACCGCTGTGAACGACTCCATGGGGCCTATGCGGTGGTGTCCCCGATAGGACTTGAAGTTTTCCATATCAATATACTTGAGAAACGCCGGCATTTTGGCTGCTGTTGAATAATTTTGAACCACCATACGAAGGCAAATTATAACAAAAATAAAATATTAGCGCCAAACATTGTCCATCAACAATGTTTGATGTCAAACTCTCAGCTCAGTGTCAGACTCGGGTTGTCAGCCATTAAACTAGAGTCTAGCACGTCTACGAAACAAAAAAAACCGTAAACTTTTTAGTCGAATAGGTTGTTTTTACAACGGGTTCAATATGTGTTCCACGTGTGCTACTAGCTTTATTGTTAAAGATCAGTTGAAGTACATGAAGCTGAACCTGGAACGGACAGGTTTCGTGAAACGTCAAACAAAACGTCAGGCAGGTAATATTTATTTATTGACTTTTATCCTTCATTGTATTTGAAATAAATTTCAATCGATTATGGGTAAATCTACTGCTTGAAATTAAATATTTCGAAAACTATGTCAGGTGACCAGAGCCCCGGTAGTACTTTCGAGTTAACAGATCCTGACGAAGTTGTGCTAATGGATCCCATAGACCACGATCGCTGTCGCTACCCTTTTTGTATAGTTTGGACGCCTATCCCTGTGCTAACGTGAGTATTCACAATTTAGTTACTAATTACGACGCAATAATTACCCGATTAACATTTCCCAATTACCTTTGCGTCTGCTAAATTACGCGCAAAATAATAGTCCTACCGGTTCTACTCAGGCCAAATGCTGAAGAAAACATGTTTCTTTTCTCATAATTTAAAACTGTCTAATATATTAGAGAAAGTCTTGTTCGAAGTATGTAAAAATCGAGTCTTTAATATTGAGCGCCCTTACACTGCTAGATAATTGTATGCTCCACAGCCCACAATTTTATCTATGTGGTCAGAAAATTCAGTGAAGGGTATGTAATTTTAAAGTCTCTCCATGTAAAATACTGGTATTCAGCTGCATCCGGTTAGACTGGAAGCCGACCCTAACATAGTTGGGAAAAGGCTAGACAGATGATGGCATGTAATTTGAATTTTGACTATACTAATACTACTAATAATACAAAAACGTAATTGTTAAAGTTCTAAAAATATTAATGGAATTTTATGTAATGTTATTCAAACAAATGGGATCATAGCAACTAATAAATAGACCTGGCTTATCAATTTTAAAACCACTTTTCCTTTTATGTATAGGTGTACAGTACAATAACAACTTATTAATAATTAAAATTAAAATGAACTAATAGTTCAGGACAATAAGGAAAAATTTGTTATATTTTCAGATGGATATTTCCATTCCTGGGTCACATGGGCATCTGTATGTCATCAGGAGTAATCAGGGACTTTGCTGGTCCATACTTTGTTTCTGAAGACTTGATGGCATTTGGAAATCCCACAAAGTACTGGCAGTTGTGTCCGAAAAGGGCTGTAAATGGACAAGCAGGATGGGACGCTGCAGTTTACGAGGCTTCCGAAATTTATAAAAAGAGAATGGTAACTAAGTTTAGTATTAACAACCAATGAATTGAAAAAGAAAACAATAGAACCCGAATTTAAATAATTTTCTCATTAATTATTCAGTATGAATAAACAATGAATCTAAGAATGTTTAATTAATTTCCAGCACATTTTGTGCTATGACAACTGCCACTCGCACGTGGCTACTGCGCTCAATCTCATGAGCTATGATGGCAGCAAGAACTGGAACATGGTGAAACTGGCTTTCTACATGCTAATATACTCCAAATATGTCAGGTAATCTTATGTAAATAATTTAGAAAAATACCATAAAGTGGATCCCATTTCTTTTTTAAATAATGCATAACAATTTTTTTTTTTTTTCAGTTTTTGGGCTTTCCTGAAGACTTGGATACCGTTCATGATAATAGTTGCATTTATAGTTGGCCTGGCAGCATTGATATAAATGATGATACAAATGCTATAGGTGTCTCAGACTAATGGATAAGTAAAGAAGAATCCATGATTTCTGTTTTGGACTCCTGAATGAAAGACTATGTCGTGGAAATGATGGTGCTGGTTGAGTGATGGGTGGATGTTAGGGATAGAGAACTAATCTGATGTGCAGGAAGGGGTATTCCACAATGTATAACCAGATTTACTAGTATTATTTTGAGTGTAATGTGTCAGCTACATGTCTGTTAGGGTACATCCTCAGTAATCATGTATTTTTGTTAATATTCTAATTTTATGCTAAATATTGCAACATGTCTCTGTTATATTGACAGTGAATGTTATGTTATGAAGGCGCCTGTCCGGCCCCGTTGAAGAGAAAGCGACTAGCTATTGATTATTATTTTTTCGCTCAAGAAACATACAGTAGATGGAGATCTCCTGTCAGTGAAAGAGATACATCATATTATTAATAGTTGATCGCTGACTGTTCTCACCGCCGCGCGCCGTCAGCGAGAAGTCTGTCAAACAAACAACTTCATTCTAGTAGCTAGCTCTACTCGCTTATCGCTAATCGTCGGCGGTGACATGCCAAAGCACCTTTGTTACATGGGTCATGAGATTTTAGCCAATATATTGTATCTAAATTTTGCTCTTATTATCAATTGTTTTTTTTTTTTCAAATGTGCAATAGGGACATTTCTGTGCAATTTCAAAATCAAGGTTTGAGTGTATTACAATAAAATATTGTTATTTAGATTTTAACATTTTTATTTACATCTTTATACATAAATTATTTCTTACATATTTTCATAGATATTATAATAAATTTCAGATATAATTATTAAGGCCTTGTATGAAATCCTTAATTACCAAAAATGAAATATTACATCTCTTGTAGAACAATATTCTTACTAGTGCTTAACTAGGAGATGTAAAATATGTGGAGTTTATATCTCCTAGCCTGTAGCCTCTCCTAGATATCATACATAAATAACATCAAGTAGTTTTTTTTGCCTTGATCTTAGGAATACAATGATTTGACCGAACTGTCACCATTACTTTTACATTCCATACAACATTTATGTAACATTGCCTTGTCTGGTAAAAAAAGTGAATTTTCAAACATACTTAGCTGATCTCCTAAGTTAATGTAGTACCAAACTTTATAGTGCCTCTAATGACCAGCATCTTTACTATGTCAAACTTAACAAGTAAGTATCACGTCATGAGATATACAATTTAAACCATAACTTATTTACTAGGCCTACTTGAACTTAATTATTTTATGCTGTATAGTTTGTATTTTTGTTGTGCTTTAATTTGAATTACAAACTATACATATTAAATACACTATTTCTGAATGCAGATTCTATACACAACTATCCAGGTGAGTCTTTCACGTGGTGTGGATGGCCAAATCCGAAACTATGAGGAATATCGAAAAATGCTCAAAGCAGTTTAGAGCTCGATTTTGATTAAAACTGCATCATCTAGGACTTTAATTTAAAATACTATAAAACATAAAATGTTACATTTTCCTTAAATTTGCTGCATATCAATACTTCTCAAAATTTGATCTTATTTGCGACATTATCAAATAGTGTAACAATACAGTCTTTTCTTTTCAAAACCAACAGGTTCGATTCCTAGGAATATTGTTTTTTTTTTTAAATCTAATGATGCAGTTTTAGTTTTCATCAAAATCGAGCTCAAGGGTCCTTTGGGCATTTTTCGATATTCCTCAAAGTTTCGGATTTGGCCATCCACGTCCACTTGAAAAATTCACCCTGTATATTTTTAACTAAATGATAGGAAAAATACCACATTAGAAAAATAAAAAATAGTAATGCTATTTATATAATCATATCAATAAATGTTTTCTGTAATGTGAAATTATACCAACTTACATAGTATTAAATATATGTATTTACGAGCATTTGATTGCCTTGTTTTTTTATATTACACCTTTTCAATATTGTTATTATGTCGTCAACTTGACCTGTATCATGAGTGACTAAAACTCAAGAGAGGTAAGCTGCTCGTTAGATATTCGATTTTATAATAACAATATGGGCTCAATTAATAAAAACTTCACATACTAAACTCGAAAAACACAAGGTAAAAAGATTCTACATATTTATCATATTTCATACAATTTTTTCTTATCTTTTACAATATTTAACTGTTTCTACAACACAAATGCATAAGAATGAAAATCCTGGAAAATAAAACATCATACAAATAGTTAGATTCATTGCTGTTGCTGTATTGGTATAACATGTCATCAACATTCCTTCAAAACACTTTTTTCTACTGAGAAGTCATAATCATAGCTGCTCACATTGACTTTGTTGGTCAAGAATGCAAGCAAGTCTGCCACTTCCGAAGCGAACGCATCTTTGTTTGAAGCCATCTGCAGTGTTTTAGACATGGTGAATGGGACGCCCTGTAGGTAGTGGAACGTCGGATCTATTAACGCAGCTCTTTGCTTCGGTGCTGGCGGCGCTGGTCTCTGCGCGTAGGGCGCCGCGATACCTCCGCCACTCACGTTTGGGTACAGGCCGCCCCTGGGCGAGCTGGGATCCACCACAACAAACCCATCGTCTGACCGTGCTCCGGGAATCGGAGGAATCTCGCCTTCCACTTCTACCTCCACTGGCGAAGATCTTCGCTTACCAAATATTGATGAAAACATTTTTGTAGTATTATCGATGCGTCACAGAGATTAAACTTGAAGATTTTTGCGTTGATTTGTGAGTAATAATAACGAATCAAAATCAATGAGTCAAAAACAATGTATAATTTTTTGACAATTCATCGAAATGGCATGACATTGACACTGAAATAGTCGTTCTTTATCAACACACACCCGTATTCATAATTGTAACCTCGAAAGCTACTCGACTCACAACTCCTTCGAGGAGACCTCAAGGCGTGCCTCAAAAGATCCTCAAAATCGGTATTCATAGTCGTCAGATTAAGGAAATTATGAGGTCCCTCGAATGAGTGAGATTCGAGGCGATACGTCACGAATACGTCATTATTTGGAGGAATATTCCGTTTGTTATATTGGCTAAGCTTATTTTGAAAGCAGTCTGTGAGCGCGTTATCTGTGGTTTTCAACTTGAAGTGTCAACACTTGTCAAATGAAAGTAGAACATAAATAAACAAACCCTAATAATTTATCCACTTGAATCTAAAACCACGTCCTGGGTAAAAAATATGGTGATACTTGAGAAGTGGATGGCTTGGGAATATAAAAATATCCCTTTAGCAATGTTTCATTACCTACTGCTGTGTTTACTGTGTGTGCTGTGTTTACTTGTTCGAAATGGCTGGAACTGGAAGACAGTTTTTTAATGAAAGTGAAAAGATGTGTCTTCAAGAGTTAATTTTAAAATATAAACTTAACTCGGTGGCAACAACTATGGGCAGCCCAGCATTAAAAAAAGCTGCATGGGCTCGCCTAACGGAGGAATACAATACAATTGAAACAAATTCAAAAGTAAGTACGTAGTGTAATGCATATTAACAGTATTTCCGTCTATGAACTTTAAATACTTTAAAAATAATTCAATAAAAGTAATTATACAATACCTATATATTTCTATTCTCAGAGAACTGAAGCTCAACTTAAAAAATGTTGGGACAATTTGAAAACCCGGCGCAAAGGTGTATTGGCTCACGAAAAAAGGGAAAGGATGAGGACTGGGGGAGGATCTTTTAACCCTAATTTGCCTAGTACCTCTAGCCAAGACCAGGTACTGGAAGATGCTCTTGCTGAGCAAACAGATGTTGAATTGTTGGAAGTTATTGATAGTGATAACATGCCTATTGCAGGTAAATCATATATATAAATGATTAATTACTACTTTTTGTCAGTGTCTGATTTTTTATTGCTGTTTTTTTTATTTTACAGAGGCACAAATAGAGACTGCGATACGCCCTGACACACCTCAAGTTCTGTTTGCTGCCAGTGATAGCGGAACACAAAATAATGAGTCTGCAATAGAAAGAGGTACAGGATACCAACATTTTATTAAAGTCATTGGTAATGAAAGATATTTAAGACAATTTAGATTAACAACATATTTTGTTACAGAACGTAATACAACCACTCCTCCTCGTTTTTCTGAGTCCCGTCTGACTGATTATGGTGTAGCTCCATCACAAGGTACTTTCTTAAATATATTTTTCAAGTTTCAAATAATATTTTTAGATTTGTTCTAATTATACATAATAAAATTAGAATAAATCTGAACAAATTGCAACATAATAATATGAAAGCATTCTTTAAAAATGTTTTAATTAATAACACATTAATGTTCACTAAAGGTATGTACTTTATAGATTTTATTTGTTACATTACAGGATCTAGAAATATACGGACTCGAGTGATCCAAGAGGAATTCTCTATTCGTCAAAAATCTTATGACAGATCCCAAAAAAGAGAAGAAGCTCTACACAAACTTCGAATAGCTGAGAAAGAGTGGATAGTGAAGGCCGCTGAAGAGAACTTCTTCAAAGCTAAAGCTGAGAGAGAAGCTATGGAGGAACTTCTCCAATGTAATAGAGCTAAGAGACAAGAGGCTGAATTGCGTTTGGCAATATTTAGAAATAAAAATTAAAACTATAAAATGGTATTTATTTACATGTCCCTCATATACATAAGTTTTATTAATATTTAACAAACATAGATGAAAATACATTATTATAAATAAAGCTACTTAAATTACACTTATTTTTCTGTATACATAATTGTACCTACACTACCTACTAATTAAAATCATTAATATTTAACAAACATAGATGAAAATACATTAAAAATACAGCTACTTAAATTACACTTATTTTTCTATAAACATAATTGTACCTACACTACCTAATAATTAAAATTAATATAACAACTTGAATACGGAATTAAAGTATTTAAATAAGACTTAACTGATAACATTTATGTACTTAGTTGAAAAATTAAAAATAAAGCTACTTAAATATAACACACAGGTAGTTACTACATATTATAATTGTACTATTTATCCTTTTAACTAAAATGCCTGGCAATAAATGCAGCCCTAATAACACTACCCCGTGTAGTATCTCTAGTGTGGGAGACTGGAATTGACTCAATATTTGAGATGGGTTCAAAAATTTCTTGATTCGTTTCAATAGTAATGTTATGTAGCACAGCGCATGCAACTATTATGTTACATGTGTTTGGTAGATTGTTTTGGAGTTTTCTATTTAAACATGCAAACCTTCTTTTCCATACGCCATTAAATCTTTCTATTATGTTCCTTGTGGTTATGTGAGCTTTGTTGTATGTCATTTCAGGTTGTGATTGTGGATTAAGCACAGGTGTATACATATACGATGATTGCGCATAACCACTATCACCAATTAATAAACCTGCGAGTTCCCCTTCTTCGAATCTCATATGACACCTGCTATTCAAAAATATTCTTGAGTCGTGGACAGACCCAGGCCAACGTGCAACTATGTCATATATTTCCATTTGTGGTCCACACACTATTTGTACATTAATAGAGAACCAACCTTTGCGATTGCGAAATGCTTCACCGTTTTGTCTGTTGGGATTTTTGATTGGTATATGAGTACAATCAATGCATCCTATAGCCCCAGGAAATCCAGCTATGCGATGAAATCTGATTTTCACATCAGCTCGCTCAGCAACATCCGGAAATTTGACAAAGCGTCTTATTTTTAAAGCCAACATTTTGGAAATTTTTGCCACAATCCTTGATACTATTGATTGACTAATATGGTGTAAATCCCCGCAAACAATCTGAAAATACATAATATCAATTTAAGTATGTATGTGCGAACTGTACAGTAATAAATAATTAATTTTAACTGATAAGTTCATGAGTGTGCTAAAAAAATAATAACTTACTTGAAAGTTTCCTGTTGCATAAAATCGTAAAGCCGCTAATACTTGGATTATGGGTGGAATTGGCAATCCACGTCTGTTACCACCAATGTCTTGAAATAATAGCGGTAGCAAGAAACTCATCACGATATCTTTACTGAAGCGAAATCTTATTTTAAATTCATTTTCATCATAAAACTCAATAGGATTTTCCGCATTTCTTATATAGCGTCGCGATATGTAATCGTAAGGATTATCGTATATATAATCAATAAACTCTTCAAAAGACATTATGAAAATCGGATAAAAATACGCGTGTTTTGGTTAAAAGTGTCTTGTAAACTACCTCAAGGAAGCTTCAAGGTAGATCGCGACGTACCTTATATTTGACAGTTGGTTCCTCAAGTCTCACTCACCTCGACTGAGGAAACTGTTTGAGTTGAGGAGTAAAATAACAACTATGAATATGAAACCGCCTAAGTGAGGATGAGTCGAGTCGAGGAAATCATGAGGTTTTGACTTTGAATACGGGTGACAGTGCCCCTTGTTTCTTAAGCAAAGGCTGATTTACACCGTCGCGTCGTCCGTGTTAATAATACTGTCAAAGCACTGATTCCGTTCCAGCGCTGCAATCCAGTAACATTTATCGTGAGGTTCAATGGTCGATTTAGTTTGAGGCAAGATAGAATCATGTAAGAAAATGCCTTGTGTACGACAAAGTAGGAAAATTAGCAAAAATAGAATAAATCAGTAATTAGAAAAATAATAGAAAATATTGCAGCAGTGAAGGATTCTGTTGTCACAATTCGGGATAAATATTAATTACGTATGTACTGTACATACGTAATTATCAATTTATCAAAAGCAAACAAAGTATTCCTTGCGTTTCTCGAAAAACGAAATAAGAAGTTTGGCTACGAAACAAAAACATTCATAGAATATAGTTGATTTTGGCATAAGTATTGTTATATAGAGGTCAGACTATTCAATCGATTTTAGGAACCGGACTTTAGGAAAATATACCGGTTTTATCAAAAGATTTGAACCTAAAATTTTGTCACTACGAAACGTTGTCCTGATTGGTGGTATTTTATCAAGTTTTCCCATAAGATTCTTCTTGGCCAATAAAAAATTAGAAAAATTGCTTATTAGTGACATGAAGAAAATGCGAACGAACTGATCATTCGACGTAAGTATTACGTCAAAATCTGGTCAAAACATAGATTTTTGGCTTGTTTTGAAGCGATATTATGTGAACTTTAATAATATGAAATGATGTCTTTATTAAAATGTTGTTATTTGTGTCCATTGTGACGTTAAAATGGTACAAAATAGTATGAAAAACTGTAAGATTGTGAGTTTTGTGGACATTTAAAACATCGAGTGTTTGGGACCCCAGCTGGTGTAAGTAAGCAAGGTACTAACAGTTGGTGTAGTGAGCTTGTTTCTCGTATTTTTGTACCGTATTAAGTTATTTCTATACCGTGGAGGTCATTTTTTCTGTATATGATGTAGTGTTTGTTATTGAAAGCATCACCTTGTTGTTATTGTAAGTTCCACATCGCACAAGTAAACTATGTCATATACTCGTATAAATGTTAATTAATATACAATATTAGAGAGATAACAAGATATACGAGTTGTTGTCACTGTGCTTGTTTTACTTTCAAACTAGAATCCGTGTACTGATAAATGATGATAGATCAATGAAATGGTCTTAACAGGTACCTTGTTTTTAATAAATACATTCAAAAACATTTTCTTTGAGCATATTTTCACAGGGATATTTTAGTCAAAATAAAGCATAATAACAGATTTTCTTTGAGTACCTATATTGACATAAATAATATTTAATGGAAACAAACCTAAACAGTCCACTTACATTATCGCACAAGAATAGAAAAATATAGTATTTGTATCAGATCAAATACTTATCCTGAATATACAGTGATCTTAATTTAATGATTTGATTTGCTTGGCTAGTAAATGATATTGCTGTTGAGAGTTACTTAATTTAGGTACTGTCTTATTAGTATGGTGCTTGCAGGATTCTGGAGAAATGGCAGATGATCCTGGCCGCTCTTCAAATAATTCAGGTATGTGCAGTATTTTAATAAATACACTTGTTGCTGGATGACTTAGCATCATCCGCCTAAGATGTTCCTGCGGTCGGTAGATTATGCTTAAAACATCTTTCTCGGCTCTTTTAATGTTCTTTTGTATGTTAATTTCTGGGTTCCAGAACTCTAACATCAGGTAGTAACATAACATCACACCTGTAAACCCCATAGGGTTAGGCAGAGGTGTACCTAAATAGTACAGCAATATTTCATATCACGTACTATTTTGATTAAAGTATTATTTGTGAGATAATAATTACTTTCATGTGTACAGTTCTCACAAAGTAATATTGATGATTGTAATGATCATTTTTATTCTGAATTTTTATGGAGTAACCATATAAATATATACACGGATAGGCTCAATGTCTGTAGGTCGTAGTTTAAGTTTGCTGCAACAATGTTAGTCACTGTATTGAAATAAATAATTTATTTATTAAAAAATAAATAAGAATAAAAAAGGTAATTTGGACATACTTTTATTGTTTACTAAGGTACCTACTTTATACAGGGTGTAAGGGACAGCCCTCCACAAACTGATGGGGTGAATTCAGTATATCATACTAAGGTGACGTACAAGAAATTATTTCAGGAATGTTATGGGGATCCAATAAATTTGATTTGTTTTATTTCCTCATAGGCAATGTATTGTTACCGTAGCAAACTGCACGTAGCGAACGGCAAGCGCGACGACTAGTTTGGTGAACTCTGTTGCTAGGCAGGAAGTGAACGGCTGATATTACGCATCATACACTAGAGAATTTCAACATCCATTGTTGAATTTTTGATTTTAGCCGTATTATTTACATAAATGGAGTGCTGCGTACAGGGAATGTAATTTTACACTGAAATAAAGAAATAGTAACTAAAAAATACCGGTGGAATATGATTCAAAATAAGGAGCTGAATGCACCCTGTCAGTTTGTGGAGGGTAGTCCCTTACACCCTGTATTATTATAATTTGTTATGATTTATGTATATTTTATTAAGGATTTAATATTTATCCATCCATAAATTACATCTCACGAATTTCCTGATTTTTTTACCCCCCCTCCCGTCCTTGTCACAGCTGGTCACATTTGTGACACTCCCCCCTCCCTAGTCTGACGTCTCATATTTTCAATTTTATATTTTCTTACAGATAAGATTTGATAAAATATTTTTAAATTTTTCGCTAATAGTTAATGTTTTTTTGTTAAAACTTAGAAAATATTAGATTTGTGACAGTAGTAGAAATGTGTCGTCACGAAATTTAAGACTCCCACCCCTTGTCACACAATGTCACACTTCGTCAAACCCCTCCCCCCCCTTATCGTGTGACGTAGTTTATGGATGGCCCCTAATTAGCAGTAATAACAATAGTTTTTTTACTTCTTAAAAACTACAACCTGCACTACTTAAAGTGTGAACAGTATTTGTACCCCTTGAAGCACATAGTAAGACATAACTTTATTGACCACCATGCACCTACTTTTGTTTATGTGTCACAAATAAACACATTTGAATAGTTTACCTGTTTACCTTACCTTGACTACCTCAACATTCGTCTAGGTGGACTGTAAACAAATACAAATTCATGTCATTTATGTTGAGATTGTGCTGCGTCGAGTTGAAAGGCATTGGCATTGTAAGTGAGTTACACAATGAGGTTGCTACTTAAACTAATTAACTATATTTTCATATTAAAAAGTCTCCCAAAAACAAATTTATTACTGATTTATGCAGCTGTGTATTTATACTTTTAGTTCTTGTTTCTTTAATTAAAATAATTACCTTGAATCTAATGACGTAGTATGAAATTAACAGAAATATATTGGCATAGGTATAGGTGAATAGTTCATATCGAAAATCAAATAAACATTCAAAAGTATCGTACGAAAACTGACCAATTTATTCGAAATATACTTTTTAATTCGGGCTAGTTAGTAGTGTAGTTATGTTATGGCTCATTATTTGAAAGCGAATTTGAATGTGATTCCTTTTTATTTTACTATAATGTCTGTTATGTGTAGACATCGGATTATACACCGTGACTTTTTAGTCGTTGTCCCGTTGTCCACTCATTGTCCCCGACAAAAAATAGTTCAAGGCGCGATTTTTTTTTTACCTACCGTAATAGGTACAAAGAAAAATAAATAAATATTAGAAAAATTATAAAACATCCTGTTAATGATGTTTACGTGTCAAACGGGCGAATATACCTACCCAGCGCTCGAGTCCAGTAGATCATCACTCACAACAGGGTGTTTTAACTACATCATGCGTCATAATATTGAATAATATTTTTATTATATATTTCGTGTTGCCTTACGCTGTTCTACATAAAAACCCGTGCCTATAGAAAGTTAACGCATAGGTATATCAACGACGCGGCGACGCCGGCGCCGGCCAAAAACTGCCTGAAGTGTTTTCTGCACAAAGGGTGCCGTAAGTTCTGAACAGTGACGTCAGTTGACTTAGAGAAGTCATTTTCAGCCTTCAAATTAATACATAATAGGTATTAAGTTTCATAAGTCGTGAAACGTCACAAGTTTACGAGTACTCTAGAAAATCTAGAAAAATATTTAATTTTGTAATGTCACAAGAATTACACCAGAATTTTATAAAAATAAACGTAAAATGTCTTATAATAAATAGCAATTTTGATAGTGCATATTTTGTACATGGTTCGCTTTTTTTAGTGCATATTTTGCCCTTTTTTAGTGCATATTTGCATAAATAGTAACGTGTATCGTAGTCCCATCGCTGGCATTGTTGACAACATGTCGGCTTCCCAGTTCGAATTCCCCGCGCTACAGCACACGTTTCCGAGAACGCTAGCATGGTGCATTCTTGTACGTAGAAAAATCTGTAGGGGTCTGTCATTCGGCCGCCTCAGCCAATCACAGCGCGGGGGAGAGTGGGTGGTGTAGGGAACAGGGTGAACCGGGCTCCGCAGATATAATGCCATGGTTTGAGTAATAATTTGATAAATCTGAGTTGTTGCTAGGGTCCGCCTTTTATCTTCAACATTTACATTTTTTTAAACACAGAAGCTTTATATTTTTTCAGTATAAATAAAATGATTTAAAATATGACAGGTCTCGCTGAGCATTTTTTTCCATATTTTAATTCCTATGGTGGATTTTTACCATTATTCCGCCTTCTCAAGTCTTTATACCATTCCTGAAACCGAAATGAAAGATGAAAGCCCCTTTTATCACGAAATCAAAGCATTTTTGAGGCACATTTCCTTGGCGGAAAATTTTCCACGCTCCGTAGTACGTTGTAGCTCGGGGGCTCGTCACACACACCCATCTGTCGCGCGATCGATGGCGCCAAGGCCACGGGCGGCCTATCGATTTTATATAAATAGCAGCAGCCCCTCTCATCCCCGCACCCCCGTACCCCCGCACCCCGTATGCGCTCTGTCACTCGCCCGGGATCCGGGAGCAGCAGGTTCGATGCCCGTCCTTGTGTTCCACGTGTATTATTGGCTTTGTTTTAATTGCTTTTGAGGGTAGGTCGAAAAGTTTTTTCGTAATTTGTGATTGTAATGGAGTAAAATTTTGTTTACGGTTTTTGTATGATAATAATTATATCGGTAATAATTTCATCTCCCTACACGCGTTTATTGTTGCAGAACAACTTCATACTTAAGATAAAAAAAACTTCATTTGTCGAATCCTATTTGACTGGAAATAAGTGAGGATAAAAGGCGTTCTCTTATTTCTTCAAAATCGTTACAGGTACCTATAGATGTACTTGTCTGAACTAATATTCTTTTCAGTACTCTTACAGTATAATAGAATCTATAACAATATAGCCCATCCAAGTTCTATTGCTCCTTGAAATTCTTGGAAAGTGAATCATTACCTATTGTATCGAGAGTATTGGATAGGTTGGTTGCTAGGACACGCTTCCAGAGCGCCAGACGAGCTCGGCGCGCGGCGCTACTAATATTGAAACATCGCCCCCGCTGTTGTTATCACTATCGGTAGAGATGAAGGTACCTAGCGTGTTTCCTACAGCCCCACCCCAATTTAAAGCGTAATTGAGTCGTCTTTTACATCCATTTGGAATTTTTGCGTCCTTTTTCTCGACTCCGACTACCTTTCATTGTACATGAGGCGATGAGGAATGATGGAAGTCCAGATTCGTCAGTAGGCTTCCTCCGCTTTGTTTGTATAAATTCGCATGTAATCTTTGCAAATACGACTCGATCATTATCCGATTGAAACGAGTCATTATAACATGTCTGTGACACGAGTCATTATAACATCGTCATTCGACGTGACAAACGCTAAAACCTTCCTTAGCTCAAATAACGATGTAATCATTATAAACATGCCTTTAAAGTATAGGAGGCATGTACTTTTTATCTTTTTTTTTTTTTTTAAGAATCATGCTGAAAGTGCACTTTTCGACTTCAGGACCACTCCCTCAATTTCTATTCAAATAAATCTTCACTGATTAGACATGCCCATAATTATTCTACGTAATATTCGATGACGCCCGTCTCGTTTGGGTAATTCCTTTCTGGCTATCTTGTTAACATAGATTTGAATTTAATGTAAAACGATTGACACTTTCTGAACTTCCTCGGTAAAAACTCAGAATACTTCTTACATGATTATGACATCTCTGTATTCCTGACTTAAATGATAAATATAATTAATTTAATTTCTGACGTCATAATGTAATGTATGTAAGGTGTCATTTGTTTTAATTATTGACAATCCAATTCCCCATGATTTTTAAAATTTAAATTGTAATATGCACTAGTTTGCACACCTGTAAGGGTAGGATATGGTCTTGAGCTATATTGTTGTGTTTCATCCTTATGTGAACCATATTCAAGCAAAATAAATGATTTGATTTACTAAAAAACCATCATGAGCAGGACAAGCCATTGTGTTAGAATGGAGTGGGCGTCGCCCGATGGATCCCATGCCAGTCCCATTTGACCTTAGCTCTGACATATTCTATTATTTGGGTTGCCCGGTTGCCGGGGTCAGATGACACATAATGTCAGTCCGTCAAGTCTGTCCATTGCTGGAAATGGGCTTCCCTTAACGACGATCAATATGGAAATTTTACGAATCATCGATAGTTCATCGCAGTTTCAGTAAACCAGTAGACGGGAGGACGCTTTTAATAAAACATACTATGTGTAGGTACCTATAAAATGTATCTTATCGGAGTATAAAGATAAATAAGCTCTATTATTGTTATATATCTTCAAATCTTTCCAACCAATAAGATATCTAGGTCCGCTTGTCGGGTCTTAGTCATCGGAGTTTTGAGAAAACCTCATTTATTGACCTTTAGATTCCACGTATCTTCAGCGAAGGGGAAATTATCTTGAAAATTCCGTAAAGCCTGGCTCTGGGCGTTCTTTCTTTATTTCGAATGGAAACTTGAGATTTTTTAACAGGCCACTTTAGGGTCGTGGTGTTTGTGATAGCTTCAAAGAAACCATTCGCCTTACTAAATGTTTGGATCAAGTATTTCGCCCTATGGCTGTAAATGGACGACTGAATAGAATAGAATCATTTATTTGTCAGAATATATAATATTCTGCCGTTTGCGGCTTACAAATATGGTTTTTTTAATTATGGATCATCATTACATTAAAATTAAATTATTAATCATTAGAATTAGTATTACAAATAATTTTATCTGTGGCGGCAAAACACTAACAATTAAATTGCGTGCCCATCGTGAGCTCAAATAAACCAGTTATGTTTTGTTTTGAGCACTCCTTTCAAACCTTAGCATTTCGTGAAGGGTGCACCGTTGTTTGCGCGCGAAACCTCTAAAAGAGCGGAGTTGTGGGTAGTCGCTGCTCGTCGCTCGCACCGCGCCGCGATTCTCCACCCACGACTTGCGCCCAACGCCGCTCAGGAGAAGGGGGTGGGGGGCAAAACACTTAGTTTTTGATCTTTTTCGTGGGTGGTTTGTAACTGAAAGTAAATAAGTCGTAGCTCACAACCATTACAACGTTGTAAGTATGTTTACGTGATTTTAAGGGTTCCGTTGCCAAGTGGCAAAAACGGAACCCTTATAGATTCGTCCTGTCCGTCTGTCTGTCTGTCCGTCCGTATGTCATAGTCTTTTTACTCCGAGACTGATGGCACCACACAGTTGAAATTTGGAGAGTAGGTGCCTTCTATGAACCACTACACAAATATGATGTGAAATTATGAAAAAATAAAAATATGGGTGGCCCTCCAGCCCTCCCTCCATACATGTAAATTAGAAAAAAATATCTACGTATACATTCAGTCATAGAAGTATCAGGAATTAAGGATTTGTGTATGCGTCCAAATTCAATTTTTTGTTTTTTTTTGTTGTTATATTGGCACACCTGTTTTCCATTTTGGCACGAAGTTTGAGTTGCATCTGTTATTTAGATTAAAAACAGTGTTGTTTTTAGTTAGATCATATCTAGTGTGTATTCCGAATTTTATAATGTACAAAAACATCGAACAATAATCTTTGTTCGATGTTTTTGTCCATTATAAAATTCTTAAATTTTGCATCGCCAATGGAGTTTCTGTTCGGAGTCCCTGAAAATGTTACAGAAAGCTTACGGTGAATCGACTTCATCAAAAACACGTGCTTATGAGAAGTACAAAGCATTCAAAAGCAGGTGAGATGTGATGGAAGATTTGCCTCGCTCTGGTAGGCCATCACCGTCTTCAAGTGAAGTTAACATCGCAAAGTGAAGGAAATAGTGACTGAAAACCCTCATTCAAGTTTGATAGAGATAGCCGCTGAAGTCTCTGTGTCTCACTAGTCGATCCGTACCATTTTAAATAATCACTTGGGTTTAAACATGTTGCCGCTCAGCTAGTCCCAAAATACCTGAATTTTCTCCAAAAACTCAATCGCATAAGAGTCGCTGAAAAGTTTTTTCTCTTAAGTCAATGGTTAATGGAGATATTTGCTACTAAAGTCGTAAAAATTGTGCCCTCTAATTTCTAAAGTAAGAGGAGAAATATTCTAAAAAAATGGGTTTGTAGAGCGTAAAAAGAAACGAAATTTAGTTTGAACAAGGATTTGATGTTTATTTTTTGAGATATCGGCCTTTTTCGTAAAACTGCAGCAGTAACATTGTTTTTTTATTAACATACTATGAAAAACAAATTTAGTTTTGCTTTTGAGTGGTGGGCGTTAAAAATAATGTTAATATATCGTTTGGCTCTACGGAATCCATTGTGCGCGAGGCCGACTCGCGCTTGGTCGGTTTTTCTTTCTCAAAGTCGATTGCGAAAGTATCTAGTCGCGTTATCACAATTAATTCGCAGACCACTACTGAACATAAGCCCCTCTTGTCAGCAATGTATAATCGTAGCTGTTGTGAAAGATGACTCCATCTGGGAATGAAGTTCGTTACTACCACCATAATAATTTCTGCTATCATGTACACATAATGTGTTTTGCAGTGAAAATCTACGGTTGATTCATCGTCAGTGTAATATGGATCTTCATCGTCAGTGATATGTGTAGATTTTCACGGCAAAAAGTCGTGTGTGTACAAGCGGCTTAAGGGTACCGGAGCAGTTACAGGAAAATTAGTTATTTCAAACTTGTTTCTGGGATAGGCGGCGCATGTCTCAGGAACTGTGGAATGTTACCAGTTATAAAACGTGTGCGGAGGGAGAATTACCTGCTAAATCTCCAGCACATTTACAGTCAATTGAAAGCATTATCTAGGTTACTTGACCGCATTACTTGGCACCCCGCCAGAATATGTCAATATTGGACCAGCATTTACATACAATGTAAATTTAACAGTATAATCACTTGAAGTTTTAATATAGTTGCTAAAAATATGTATTGTTCTTGGAAACCTAACTTTTATAGTTAAGGCGTAAGTGTAGGTTAAGTTAAGCAAGTGGGTGTTTCATACAAAGTTCTAGAAAAACTGAAAAGAATAAAATCAATCCTGTCTATTTTTGTTCAATATTATTCACGCGAACATTACAAATTAAGTTCGAGAAATAAAATACACAATTCCATATTCCCTTCACCAAAACACATTTGAATAAACTTGCAATAGTCGACAGAGAGAACACATTGTAATCTACTTTGAATAACCAACTCGTACTTGTACTTGTCTCTAAAACTGTAACATATGAAACTTGGCGATTATGGTATTTTGCTAGATGGCCTCACTGACACTAGCATTTTTGCTGATAACCTCTCGACAGCTTGTATTAGAAAGGTGTTCAGTACAGACCATCAGACTGACCAGCTTTCACCATGGGACATCAACATCAAGATCATAATCGTGAAAGTTGTCCTCCTGATGGTCGGCCACACCCCTTTCAGAGACGCGCTGTATACAATCATAAATGTCTTTACCTATCTCTGTGAAAAAAACAAACAGTTGCATGATATCATTAGCTTGTAGGTTCATCAGCACATTGGCCCAACTCCAACACCTCGTCACTCGCTTGTTCCCACATCGGCTGCGCGTACGCCCGATCAGATCAATCACGTTTATTTATTGACAATCCCCCAGGTATGTTGACGTTATCATCACGTAGGCTGCTTACGTCACAAAGTTATCGGCGATGACCTGCTTATTTGTCTTGCTGATTGATGCTGATGATTATATTAATTAATTTGTAGGGCATTATCGTTAGTAAACAACCACTGCTGAAATGTTGATAATTTTTAGTGACTGCTGCAATCCAGGTGGGTATCAGCTGCTGTTTTCTGTCTACATACAAAAGTGAGCACTGACGCTGCCTCATAGGTTCAGTGCTCGCAAACGATACTGACCTTGAAGTCTGTTGTCTAAATTCCCAGCTCGGAGGGTGTTACTGGGTCTTTCCATCAGGAATTTCTCATAAGCTGCTCGGGGTCCGGATTTGTGCCCGGTCGATGGCAATAGGCTCGCTCCCTGTTACATGGGACTTAAACATTACTGGCGAAATGTTGCTGTACTACACAAGGTGGAAGGAACACCGAAGCTAAAACGGCTACCACGTATTCAGTACATCATTCTGAACTCCCCCTCCCCCACATAAATTTTCCATCGGTAACGTGTCCCTTCCACTGTAGATCCACCTCTATCTAACTGTTCGGTGAAGCACTGACGTGATGTAATGTTATGTATGTAGACAAGCAGCGCTTTGCCGACGGTCTTGACATTGACATAAACCTTCATAACAAGTTCAAGTCAACATTATTGTTCGTTCTGGTGAATCCCCGAATTGTTGGCCTACTCGCACTTGTTTACTTCGAAATACTTGTCAATATAAAATACAATTGCGTATCATCCGCTATGAAGGAAATAAACACTGATTTAATTGTTGTCTTGGAGTAAACATTTGATTCAAGCAAAATATGCAAAACAGGTCATCAATCATTACGAGTACGTCAGTATGGGTGTAAAGGAATATTTTTATATCAGACGGAATATCTTAATTTATAAATCTTTAGTCGATAAATCACGATTTTGCTCTTGTCGCCGATGGCAATATCAATTATAATGCTAGAGATTGGTAACAAAATATCTTGAATAGATTCTGTTTTGAAAAAACACTGCAAAAATAGCCACAGGCTAATTTTCTCTTTTATAAAACTTAGTCGTGCGGATCATAACGTTATCTTAGTAGACTCATCTTTATCCAGTTTTGGTCCCTTAATCTCAGTAACCAGAATATTTATAACAAAAAAGGTCACATCAAAGCCGTGAAGAAGACGCGAATAAACTTTCGTAGGCCGCTACGGCGTAGCTCGTAGCCAACGCCTACGAACCCACTGTCCCGTATATTGTGAACATGGCGCGATCACTAAAAGCTGAGGACCTATTTAAGTAAATCAGGGTTATTTTCAGTAAAAACAACATTAGAACATAACCATCACACCCTTATTCATAGAAAGTAGGCAGAGGTGTATTGTGCTCACACCCCGATTTCGTAAATTACATCCTATGTAATAGATAGCAAGGGGTCGACTGTCCTCATATCCTGAACTTTCTATAGGTACTTATGTCGAGAAACTTCTATCACCTAAGTTCCACACCCGGAACGGCCGGCACATAGTTGATAGATGTTCCGTCCGTTTCTCCACGGATTAGCTACCGCCTTACTGTAAATGTATGTAATTAACTCAAGCAGTTATAGGGGACGCTAACTCGTAGTCCAAGTTCCAAGAATCGAGTGTAACATTTTGTTTTTCTCAAGTTTTAACCATGGTGTTCAGTTAGACGGTAATCAGGCTAAAAATCGTCAAAGCCTAAAACTTTTTAAAAGAGAAAGAGTTTCTTTGAGTATCACTAGAAAGCAACCACTGGCGCCATCTATCGACAGAGTGAAGTACTTGGTTCTTGATAAAAGCTTCCTATCTAACCCAAGGCAGGCCGCTAGCTTTCTTTACGTATTACAAAAAAAAACTCTAATTACTCAAAACATTTTTCAAATTATTCAAATGAGCGTTATTCAAAATCCGCAAGTCGTCCGGAGATGAGTGAGTAACATTGTAATAATTGAGCGTATGATACTAAGCCGCAACCCAAAACTGTGTACCTGCCTGTCGCTAGGGACCGGCCTACAGTCACGGAGCAAGCCCCTGAACTCAAAACAAATCTGTATCAGAAAAACAAATTATCATCCATCCCTTGTTGTGACTGCGGTTGTTTGGTTACCAAGGTCAAGGGCACATTTGGGCAGAGGCCGGGCGGGGGCGTGCGGTGCGGCGAGGTGGGGGGGGGGGGGGGCGGGAAGACGGGCGTGGCTGAGCTTGGGACAAAAATAGACACAGCAACGTTTGTCAACACACGCCTACGCAGCGTGGCTCCGGCCGGGGGGAGCCCCGGGAGCGAAGGGCCGAAAGGGGGTGAACCTCCCACTCTTCTCGGTACTTGGGGGCAAATTTTGCTAATACGTTCCTGGAAGCCGGAATGTTTTAGTGGATGATGGATCGCTGCTATAACGCCGTGCCCCGCGTAATGTGAGCTGTTATTTAAATGATGTGACATGTACAGTACATTGTGTACTGAACAGCGTCAGGGATTCAGGGATGATGTTTTTGAGAGAATTAGGGTTACAAATGGTTAAACAACCTCTGGTTCAACTTTTCATACTTAGTCGTAGACCAATCGCCAATAGCTAATTTAGAGTTCAACATGTTCATCTTGCGTAAAACATTTTTTTTAAATTTCAACGATTCCCGCCCCCTCTTGTGGTCTTTAGTCATGTAGCCGCGGCCATATTTAATTATTTTGGTACTTCAATTAGACCGAAATACGGCCACAATAGAGTATTGTAGATCAATTACAATGGTCCCTGAATTCAGAGAAATTGTTATTAGTAAAAACCACAAACAAATTTAACGTAATTTAGATGTTACGTGGAGCCTACGATATTTGAAAAAGTTTTTATGTCTATCCATTGCTTTGTCGTGTCGCTGGTACGACATACTTCGAATTTCGTTTGCTGAAAACTTCGCCACGAGCACGGCGTCGTCGGTGACGGTGCAGAGATCAATTTGGCTGCTTGTTTTGGGGCACAGAGGGCCGAACTTCAGCATTCCCTCAGTTGTATTAAGAAGCAATATCTAATGCATGTCTTGTTTCAGTCTAGGAGACCTCAGGCTCTTGGGCTTCCTCTTCCTAGAGTTGTTAGCTCACTACTGAGCGTCGGCACGGGTACTACGGTCGGCCGCACGTCAATGTTTACAAAACCAGTATGAGCTGGCCTCTTATTCTATTGAATCTCTGTACTATAGCGTTGCCAGCTCACCGACTGAAACGTTCACGATTTCCCTCCATCGGTGACGATCTTTGGCTTGTTGAGATCTTGGTGTCAACGTCAAGTTATTGTTTCTCATGGTTAGACGTCACTAATAGGGTATAGGGCTGGGCCTCTTTCCTTCTCTCCCTCTTAGACGTGTTAATAATAAAGTATCATTGCATCATTCTCCTCAAGTTATTAGACGTTGCTTCCTCCTTTCTCGACTGATTTCGCGGAACTTTGTGACGCATCTTAAGTTTGATTCGGGGCGACTGATTCATAATAGCAGTATTGGAATTAATAAACATTACGTCTGCAATTACAAGTATAAGTATAAAATCGCCGTCGACGTCATGCTTTTAAAGAAACTTGTTTTTTTTAAACGTTCTCGACTAAACTTGTCCGGCACTAAGGCTTGCTGCCTCTTGAGAATAAGGCATGTAAAAAAAGGCACTGCAATGTAGCAGTTCTCTCCGACAGCATTGCTAATATTTGACAGGTAAAATATTTACTTGTTATCTGGTCATATTTCCAACCGTGTCGGGGTCGGTTTCCAGTCTTACTGGATGCCTGTATGCATCTGCTAAAATTCTAACAAACCAAATTATTTTTTTTCTTCATCATGGGATGCATGAAAGAAAATATCTAGTCGATTTGCTTACATAGCCACACCCACATTGACTGGAGTCTAGATAAAAACAATGTACAGTCAATCTTACAAGATGTATGCTCTAACAGCGCACCAAGGCTAGAGGAGATCGTTTCTCAGCGAGATGGATCGGTAAACAAGTTTGACTGATACCTATCGATTCTCCATGATCTCGAGCAACTCGGCTGTTTCAAACAAATCGGTTGTTTTGATTGTGTCTACATTGAAACACGTCGTTTGATACACGTAGGCATTTGTTACTGCAGGTGTCGGCTCCATACCCCACGCCTGCGGCTCGGATGTGAATCCCGCCTCGAATGCAATTACAAAGTTTCCCCACTTCAAAATGTACTATTTATTATTTCTTGTTGTAGCTGTAACAGAAATACGCATTCTGTGAAGGGTTTAGTAATAGGGTTCCGTTAGTTACCCTTCGGGTACGGAACCCTGAAAATGACCATCGAAACCTAGTCTCTTTACACCATTCTACTGAAACCTCTCCACAACTGTACGACACAACCATTTCATGACGTACCTGGTCCACCGCAGCGTCCCCTGATCGCATCACTCACAGCCATGACGCCGTTGACATCAATCATAACTACAAAATTGATTAACGCCCTCCCCCACGATAACGCAAATACATTTCAATTAGCAACCGATCACAAATACAATCTGCGTAGGACGGACCACATAACAGTTATGAATACTTTCAGAGCTATAACCGAAGTTTAAAAATAAACAACAATGGGGGTGAACTGAATTATATTAACAGTATTTGGTAAGAGTAGGTATAAAACAATAGCGGGTCTGGTTCATAATATCGACACTTCGACAGTCACTACATCGACTTGCCCATTCTTCTCCATGAGATCTACTATTTTGGAATGGGCAACTACAGTCTATTCACAGTTATTATGCCTGTGGCGGGACTGTAGGCAGCTTATTTTTGACTATGCAAAAGTGCCTGTCACTATTTGAAATAAATGCTTTGAGTTTGAATTTGACAATCGCTGTATCGAAAACGTTCCATCGACGGGTTAATGAATCGACAGTATGGGATGCTACATCGACATTACCCCAAATCAATAGTACGCTATATCGACAGTACACTAAATTCGACAGTACACCAAATCGATGGTACGCTGCATCGATTGCCCGATCCGAGCCGGATTTAAATAAAAAACGTAAGCTTTAAGTGATCTTATTATTATTACTAGCTTCTGCCCGCGACTTCGTACGCGGATCCTGTTGCTTATGCCAGCGACAACGGGGTCGTCAAAATCGAAGATCTGAAACGTCTGATGTCGAATTCTAAGAGCCCGGGGACGGGAAAACAACGGGATGCGCGAGATGATTCGAGACGTTCCAGATCTTTCATTTTTGTAAGTCAGAAGTCGATGCGTAGATACGCTTGGAACTCAAGCGTAATTCTCTATCCGTGAACGTCTCCGACTCGCGAGACAATTCGTGACGTTCACGATCAGTGGTCAGTCGCGCATCACGTTCCCCACTTGTCTCTAGAGACCTAGAAGTCGATGCGTAGATACGCTTGGAACTCAAGCGTAATTCTCTATCCGTGAACGTCTCCGATTCGCGAGACGATCAGTTCACGATCAGCGGTCAGTCGCGCATCATGTTCTTCACAGTTCTCTAGAGACCTGGATGTAGATGCGTAAATACGTTGGGAACACAGGCGTGCTTCGTTATCCAAGAGGAAGAGAAGAGAAGAGAGGAAGAGATTTCCACGGAGCGAGTTGCAGCCTGATGTTCTCGAACAGCATCAAGTCTCTCCTGACGTTCTTCGGTAGATTCTTGGGATCTTATGATCCTCAATCTTTTAGCTCCTTTGGAACATTGGGAAAGATTTGACCTCTTTCTAGGCATGGTTATAGTTTTATTGTGAAGATACCTGATCAATTAAAATCTAAGTGACTGCTCCCCTGCGTTACCGGGTAGGCTACCGCGTCACGAAGATAAGTGGAAAAAGTCTAAAATACTCAAATAACATAAGCCCGAAGGCATATTTATTCGATAAAGTAAAAAAATAAATAGGAGTTTTGTCCAGTAGAGTCAAATTTTCAATGATATACCGTCGTCATCGAATATCAGTCCTAAACTGTTACCAGCCTTCACCGCGTGGAGATACTCCCAGCTTATGTTATTTTATAATTATACAGTGAAATTAGTGATAGCTTTGATTTCCACATCAGATGTTTCTGATCTTCGATTTTTATAAGTCAACAGGAAAAGATCAGACTCAGTCCATCAGACCGAACAACTTTTGCTAAGACGTCATTCCTATATGTGTTATGGTGTAGCTGGGCTCTTGGAGTTCCACAACAGGTGTTCCAGATCTTCGATTTTTATAAGTCAACAGAGAGTGCTCATCAGATTGAACAATTTTTGCTAAGACTTCATTCCTATATGTGTTATGGTGTAGCTGGGCTCTTGGAGTTCCACAATAGGTGTTCCAGAACTTCGATTTTTATAAATCAACAAAGAGTGCTCATCAGATTGAACAATGTTTGCTAAGACGTCATTCCTATATGTGTTATTGTGTAGCTGGGCTCTTGGAGTTCCACAACAGGTGTTCCAGATCTTCGATTTTTATAAATCAACAGAGAGTGGTCATCAGATTGAAAAATTTTTGCTAAGACGTCATTCCTATATGTGTTATGGTGTAGCTGGGCTCTTGGAGTTCCACAACAGGTGTTCCAGATCTTCGATTTTATAAGTCAACAGAGAGTGCTCATCAGATTAAACAATGTTTGTTAGACGTCATTCCTATATGTGTTATGGTGTAGCTGGGCTCTTGGAGTTCCACAACAGGTGTTCCAGATCTTCGATTTTTATAAATCAACAGAGAGTGGTCATCAGATTGAACAATTTTTGCTACGACGTCATTCCTATATATGTTATAGTGTAGCTGGACTCTTGGAGTTCCACATCAGGTGTTCCAGATTTTCAAATTTATTCTCTCAGCAGAAAATGCTCATCACGTGGAACAATTTTTGCTATGGTACCATTTTTGTATCTCTTATAGTTTAGCTATTCTATTGCGGTTCTGCATCAGGTGTTCAAGTTTCCAAGATAAATTATAGCCTATATGTTGCCCAGACTTAATACCTACACAACAAAAAAAAAACTTTCAAATCCGTCTAGTAGTTCCGAAGATTAGCGTGTACAAACAAACAGACAAACAGACAAACAGACAAACAGACAAACAGATAAACAGACAAACAGACAAACAGACAGAATTTTTTTTTTGGATTCGTGCTCTATTACTGTTTCTAAACCCCCCTCAATTTTTTTTTTTTAAATATCTTCTATGTACAGACACAGTTTTTTTACTGTCTTATTATATGTATAGATTTGGAGGTTTTTTAGCGTATTGTCAATATAGCGAACTATCGATTTGGTGTAGTGTCGATGTAGCAGACCCTAAAATGGCATTGTTATGGGCACTGAAATAGAAAGTAAACAGAAAGTTCGTGAACACGTAACTGATTGGCAGCCCGACTGTTGCCGAAAGGGTACGAAGTGCTGCCCTTTGTGGAGCTAAATATATCCAGATTGATCTGTTTATTCCTAAGTTGTTATTGTGTACCTTCGATTAAGTTGTTCTGTCTTCGCTAACGAGATTGTAAGGAAAAGTAAGCTAGAATAGAAAAAGTTGACTCTGACACTGACTTTGTCCAGTAGACAAAGTCAGTGTACACGGAATTATGATAAACTAGCTGTTGCCGACGACCTTCGTCCGCGTGAAATAATTATCAAAATATTACTTCCCTATTTGAATCGAATTTTGTTAAAAATTTCAGGGGTTTCAATTTTTTTTGCACGGAACCCTAATTATTTTTCTGAAATAAAAGTAGATTAAGTTACTCTTTATAACATCAGCCAGTAGTGCAGTGCCGTTTCGGAGGTTAGCCGGAACAAACAGACAGACAAAAATAAATGTTTTTTGTTATAAGTACCGTATATACTTTTATTTGTATTCAGTAAAAGCTGTAATTTTGAATAACGAACATTTATTTGCCGCTAATGTTACACTTTCTAATACCTTGATGAGACTAAAACCTTTGCTGTTCGACCTACTCGTATACTCCTTACCTATGATGACGTATTCTCTTCTTAACCAGCCTAGTCACAATTTGTCAAATAAATGGCTAGATTGCTGCACTGACTTTCTCATTCCCTTGTACCAGCACGGACTACTAAAGATTAACCCATGTGAGGTGAAAAGATTTTCCAATTAGCATGTGTGGACCCGGATCTGACTAATCAGATAGTGCTGAACTGATAGGGTCAGTGACTGATCAGATAGGGTTCTTTAGGCTCTTTATCGATGCACGCCAAAAAGAGGAGGAGCCTATCTATGCTCAGCGCCGGGTGGAACAAGGCTGCCAATGATAATAATTATGAAGGTCTTTTAGTGCACACTTGGCAACAATTTGAGTAGTCAAGTCTTCTTCTTTCTTATCGTGTGGTTACTTCCTAACCTGGTGTCAGAGTTTTTATGCCGCCCATGGGCCTCTGACTTGGCTTTACATGCCGTCAAGAAATATCTCACAGGCATGCTGGTTTCCTCATGATGTTTTCCTTTACCAAAACAAGTGATTGCAGTCGAACGGTCACACCACTAGGCTATCACTGCTATGTAGTGTCAAGTCATAGTGAAAACATGGTACAATACTTGTTTCACATAGTTACCCACTTTAAGTCACACACACGAAAATGACGACACGATTTTTTTTTTGTTAACCTTGACTGTCCCACTCCTGGTCAAAGGCCTCCCCCATTCCTTTCACTTTTCTCGATGCTGTACCTCTTCTCGCCAATTAACGAGAAAGCCAAATGTATTACATATTATTATTTCATTATCGTTTATGTGATATAAATCGTTACGTAGACATATCTTTACATGAAAAATGATTAGGATATCAGTAGTTTACATATTATAATATGGGAAAATACGTAGATAATAACATGTATCAGCGATGTGTATCAGAATCAGGGTAGTTTGTATGATACGGTATGTAATGTGCGGACACTCCCATCCACGGACCAACCTAGGCAAGCGCCGCTTTACCTTAAGATCGACTCGAGCGGCTGTTATTATTTAGCCACGAGCTCCTAATGGACTAAAATACTGTTATTACGAAATTATTTATTAAAGAATATTGCCAGTACATGGCTGCCTAGTCGGTGTAGTGGTCACAAGTGGTCTGCCCAGCACGCGGTGTCGGGCTCAATAGCGGGTCGTATATAGTTGTATTTGACTTTTTCCTTAGAAAAAATCGCACTGGTATTTTATCAATTTGTTTTACGGACTAATCATAAGTATGCATGTGTAGGGTTCACTCAAGGGTTTCTGCTTCTTCTTCGTCGTCTTGTCGAAGGGTTTCAGCTCACCATCCTTTTCAACCGACTTCTAAAAAAGGAGAAGGTTATGTATTCCAGCAGTGTCTGTTTTTTTTTGTCATTTATGTACACCGATTACTCCGTGCCTACTGGGCCGATTTACGTGATTCTTCATTTGGTAGACGAAGCCCGGGCGTTGCGGTGGTCCCATATAAAGGGGTTTCAATTAAATGGCCGGCCTAACTTCCGCCAGTGGATTTTTTTTCAAAGTTGCGGCCACGCATAAAACCTATATTAATCGATAGCCGGTATCCATACAAACCAGTTTTGTATGATACAAAATGTTCTAAAGTGTCACGTTTCCGAGATATTATAAGTTATCAAAGTTAAAGTCCATTCACTAGTGGCATCTTCAGAACAACTTTCATTTGATTAGCGTAGGGAAACTTTTTATTGCATTCGAGGCGGAATTCACTACCGAGCCGCGGGCGAAATTGTTATGGAGCCGAGAAGTGCAGTAAGAAATGCCCACGTGTAACAAACGACGTTTTTCATTACACTTTCGAAAAAATAAAATAATAGAAACATATTATATTGTATAACGGGCTGGTGTCCGCAACTCCACGTCAAAGCGCGTATTTCGCGTGCGAATAGAAACATATTTTTGTCATAATATTAGGAAACTATGATTTAATTTGCTTTTTTTTCCGCGCTTTGCTATCGCCAGTTTGAAGGAGAAGCAAACGTATGAAGCCGAATTTTTGAATTTAGAACACAAATAAATGTTCATGACAGTAAATATTTAAGTTAAATAATCATGTTTATCTGTGATATTCTATTTATAAACATTTAAATATTCTAAAAATATTTATGCCTTATAGTCGCATAAATATTTCGTTGCGGAGATTTTAAAAAAAGCACCGCCGACATTGTAGGCATTGAAGCAATTTGGACTTAGTATATTTATAAGTATAGAACAGTTATCTGTGGAAATTTTTATTTCCGCACACATTGTGATAAATGAAAAAAATCCACACGTGTGACATACATTACATGTTGAACCTAATCGTAGTGCGATAAGAACCAGTTTTCGAGAAAGTGTATTGAAAAAACATTTTTGCAGAAAAAAAAACTGACTTCCAAAAATTGCAAAAAAAAAAACTAAAATAACTTTCGAACGTCGGTGGCAGAAAAGTAATGAAAGGAACAAAGTCAAGTCACCGACTTCCGAAAGTAAAGTTATTTTAGATTTAATAACTGTTTTTTTTAAATCAGTTTCTGGTACTTAGATTTTCCAGTGTCATAGTTATGAAACTTAATCACCAAAATATTACAAACCATTTTGTATCAAATATTACATTTTATAAAAGTAATACTTGTGAAATTTACATAAACTTAGTGTTCAATCATACCGAATAAATGCAAATAAATTACCAAAAAAGTAAAATTATCGTATTATTTTTTTTTATTCACAAAAACCACAGCTCTTTGAAATTTTATTTTGAAATATATAAACTAATCTTACAGCCAATTACGGTTTTATAATTTAATAGCTATACAATACATTGCTAAGTGTACAGCGTGGATGAGTGAGTAGGAGTGTGCCTGAGCACCCATGGGAGTATGTTATAGTGGCGTGTGTGGTCATGTGGTGATTGTCTGTATAACTTCTTTTCAGTTCTATTTACTTCGTTTAGATGTATTAGTCAGTTCGTCACATTCTGACGTTATTAATTGTTTCCTGCATATACCTTTTTTAGTATTAAACATATCAAGATGAGAGAATCTTTCGTTAAAATTACTTAGCATCCCACCAATTACTGAATTTTGAGCGTAGTTTGTACCACTCTGTCTGGTACTTCGAATAACAGTGTGTGCCTAGTCCGTCGAGACGGAGCACTTAATCTTATACCTAAGTTATTTAAACGCTACTGTCAATATTCCCACTACAGATATTTTAAAGATATAGCATGTCCAGAATCATACGTATTTTCCCAGTTACACGTAATGTGCTTAGACGCACTGAAGGGCCCAGTCTAGTAACATAGACAGCCCGTCGAAATATCCGAGCAGGTTTAGAATGTTTTTGTGACTAAAGTTATAAATGAATTGCAATCAATTTTAGGGCACCATGATATTGGTTAATAACTAAGTATTTTTTTAAAGTTCATATAACTCGCTCTTGTTGCGTAAATCTGGCGATGAAAAGAGGTCTCTCGCGCCTAACACGAGTACGAGGTCTGTTTCCACACTCCATCCGAGGCAACAGAGGCTAAATCACTAAAATCGCTAAATCTATCGAGCCAATAAATACCTTTATATCCTTGCCTTCAAAGTTGCCTCGTTACTTTTTGTAAAAAATCTTTTACTTTCTTAATCTGATTACGGTAATACCGGGTTTTGCTCTCAAAAAATACGTAGTGTCATATTTCCTTCCTTAGTGACCGCCGAGCGGTCGAGGTAGAAGGAATTTCCATTTTGACGTCATTTTCGTTATCAGCGACCCCGAAAAAATGGCACCCATGATAGAAAATCCGGAAATTTTCGCGCAAGTGTCTGTCGCGCCAGTGTCAGTCAGTCAATGACTATTCGCGGATAGGGCCGTTCGCGCAAATGTCCTAGATCATAAAAAAGTAACTCCTTATTAGTGATTGTAACAATTTTGCAATGGCAAGGCGTCATGTTCCATTATGCGAAAGCCAAAAAATAAGTTCGAAAGTATGTAAGTTTGTACGAGAAGACCATCGCCTTAAGCAATGTTCATGCTAATTTATGTTATCAGTACGTACTCAAAGTAAGTTCGTTGACTTATATCCCTTAGTGTATTTTAACGTGAAGTTTTTCGTGGACGGGTTTTTCATTCAATGCTAAATTGATCTTCATCATCGTCATTCTTCTGTCCTTATTCCCAATTTATTTGAGGTCATCGCGGCATGTCATGTTCTTCCATACTTCTCTATGACTCGTCATCTCAGCAGTCACCTCCTTTATAGCCATATCATCGTTCACACAGTCCATCCATCGCTTCTTTGGTCTTCTTTCTTTCGCTAAATTGATAGGAACTAGTATATTGGTCACAACAAAAAATTGTATGTATAAGTACATAATATTTTGGTATAAGCAAGGGTGATGACCGGGTTTTTGAGCCCACGTCCAGATTTTGTCATTGGGTTTTTTTACGGAACTAAAGTAATTGAATGATTTCTGAAAAAAAAAACAAAAGTAAAATGTCCGGACCTTTTGCAAATGCTATTTTTCAGGACTTTTAAATTTCGCTAATTGGTATAATAGACGGATAGACAACTTGCCATGCAACTTTTCCCAGTTTTGTTCTACCCCATTGGTTCTCATTGTCGTAGAGCGTGCCACTTGAAGTGGAGCAACTAAATTAATTTTCGCAACCCCTAAGAGACAGGACTTAGCAAACGGATTTCGCAATGCGACGCTATCAGCGATCGGTTGGACGTCGCTGTCCATCCACTTGATATAATCCCTCCGCTTGAGCACCCCTGGGATGATGAGAGCGGGGGGGGGGGCGCTGAGGTGAGGGGGGAGGGTACACTTAGTTACCGCCCGGTATCTATCAATACCAAACCATTAACTTAGGTATTGGAATTACTGTAACTGAAAAGTTGTAAGGGACTTGTCTGTCTTGGTATAGTATAGACTTTTATGATGACCAGGATGAAACACATGTGACTCAAAGAATGATGAGTATAGGTGTTGATCGATGGAGAGGAAGACCAATGAAAAGATAGATAATCCATCTATCTTTTCATTGGTCTTCCTCTGGTGAGGGATGATGTGAAAGATAAACGAGTAATTAATACCCACAGCTGAAAAATAGAAGGAAAAAACGTGTTGCGCCCACCCCCAAGTAACAAGGTCACTAGGTAGGATGACGAAAAGCTTTCATTTTGGAATATCAGTGGCATTGCTTCTGTGCCTGTTATTTTATAACGTTTGAAAAGTTAACAATATGCGCACCATGACAATGAATTATGGTAGTCATGAATTACGAATAAACAAGACTTCAGACGAGATTATTATGAAGTTATTATATCAGCTTTACATCAAGATTCATGACTGTTTATGTTTGTAACAGCGCCAAACAGTAAACATGGTAAATATCCCGTTTTTAGTGTTAATGATAATGTTAGTGATCATGTCAGTTTAAAAACTTATATGGTTGTGAATCGTTCTATTTCAGAATACGGGCATTCATCTCTTGTCTCTCTCGACTTTGATCAGAAGCGAAAAGTTTGAATAAACAATTACAGCGTGCACCCCTGCCTAACCCTTCAGGTACTACAGACGTGATGTTACGTTAACAAATACAATCTGTAACTAAGAGTTTCCTGGAAAATTAAACACTTCACATCCTGTCGGTGGAAGCCATTGCCAACTTTCCACTTCAATAATAAACGTGGCGATTTGGCGGTAGTAAACAACATAAATAACATAGTGGCCCCGGAAGTGTGTCAGTGTTACGTAAGGGGTGGGGCACTCCGCGCGGATGCGGCTGCAGGGGTGCAGCGGGTCTCATCGGGAGGGGGGGGGGGGTGAGGAGTGGGGGGGGGGCAGGAGCGCTGCAGTCATGTTACTAAAGTAATTATATGATGGATAACTTAGTTAGGAACTTTCAATAATAAAGTTTCTAATCGAAGCACACTATGTTTTAGGACATTAAAATAACGCTAAACCTGAACAACACTGACAGTTTTTGATAACCAGGCAGCCGAGAAATTGAGAACCATCTATATTCGTCACAAAAACCATTATTCAACCTGAAAACAAATATCTTTCAGCAACGTTCGCTAAAAGCTTTTTGAACTTTAATTACTTGGATGGATACAAGAAAACCGCCAAGTGCTACCTAACTGCGATCTAGTTCAAACAACCTGCCATAAGTACATATAAAACGGGCACATTAAACTTGCTACTTGCGAAACTAGAGAAACAGCATTAAGAGTTCCACAAATAGAAACGTTTCGAACATAACGCCTACTGCACTGCACACCAGTTATTTATACTAAGCCGATAGCATAATATGCTTTGCCATACAAACTGGTTACGTATGCGCCTTGCTTCTAAAAATAGCAACAACCCTTACTTACATAATTATTATTGGTCGGAGGCTGTGCTTCCTGGGCGCATCCCCACCCCGCGCGCCTCCCACCCTGCGTGAGGCGGCCCGCCGGCCTCCAGTCGAAGTCTGCTGTCCGCGGCGAGCGCACGTCTGTGGCCCGACGCTCTCGTCTCACCTGGAATGTATTACGAACATTTTTGCCTCATCATTAAATAATATAATCCATGCATGATTTATCGGGCCCATATACCGGTAATATGTACTGATGATGCGATAATTTAAAATCAATTAGTGTCCCGCATTTTGCAGTGGCGCCTATAACCACGAACTATGAAACTTTATTTCATGTAAATAATAGTTTGCTATATTACTAATAGTTAATTAATGTTGTGCTGGCATCGGTGATAGCCATGTAGGGAATAATCAATATAAGTGAAATTAACGTGTTAAATTATAGTGTAGTTGAACATTTAAGTGTTTTCGAAGGACAACTATTAAAAATGTCGGACAATCCTACCGCTGTTGCTAAAGGTAACGTGTTAATAGATAGTAGTCGTTTCAATGTTTTCCATTTTCACTCGAGACAGCCTGATCGTATTGTGATAGCAATTACTTCCAAAGTTGATAACACAACTTGCGGAGATATCCCGCTTGCTCTTGAACTAATAGATTAAGTGAACAGTTTTTCTCGACTGTGGAAATGAAGTGTATGTTTTTAAAATTTGTTTATCAACTATTACGTTGTGCCTTTCGTTAAGAACAATAATCTCCGTGTCTAATCTAAAAAACATTGAGTACTCGAAATTTGTCAGTGCTGTTTTTCGTTGCAGATAATGCATGAATATTGAATTTTGTTGGATCCACCGACCGTAGGGACTGTGCGGGCCAGTTACATTAATTACTGACCTCTTTTTGTGGCATTTTAATACGTGATGGAAACCCAATTAATACGGCTGGCCCTTTTTAGACCAGACACCTGTAATAATGGAAGTAACCACGGGTATGGTCGCTCAGTACGACACGGTCCTCTGCCTCGCCTATGTTTTCTTTTTTCAGTCGGTTACCTTCAGTTTGTCTTTCGGTTCACTTCCTGCGGACTTGACCTAGAACGTGGGTTGACCACCGAAGGGCGGGTCGCTTCAAAGTTCAAAGCGTCCATTATCATTATTTACAATCGTTCCGATCAATACTATTTGTGTGTGGACGCCTGTTTACATCGCCGTCGGCTCGGTTTAACTAAATCGAGGCGCCTACGGATGATACGGTACAAAATATAAGTGTTTTTGGAGTAGGCACACGCTATTCATTTCCATATCGTAACTCGTGCGTGACAAATGTGCAGACATGTTTTATTTCAGCCCAGTTATTTATTGGGTACATATCAGGTGTGTCTTCAGAAACATGTGGTGCTCCATGATACGGCACATTTTAACCCGTATTTACTTTGTACTTAATCATAATCATTACTGTTCCTGCAGTTTATATCTCTTCCACAAAAACGTGTGCAAATAAAGGTAAAACTCAATGTAACGCACTCAAAACATTGTGCTGATGGATGGATTGAATAGTACGGGGTCGTGGAGGTGTTTAAAGTAAAAATCTTACATTAGATACATGTATTTAAAAAAAAACTTGTGAAAAAGTTGAAACTTTGACCCCCAATATCTCTGTAACTAGAAGGTTCCCAGGTATGGTCTAGAACAAAAAAATGATCGCAATGATGAGGAGAACAAGTACCTTTCGGCTTCGTTAAGGGTCTTTTTACACCCTTTATACTGTACATTTTAAACTTAAATTGGTGGTTCGGTAACTAACCTTTAACATAAAAATAACGTGGCTGAAAATCTAAAGATGTTGCTTCATTAATAGGATTAATACTAAACGAATAATAGTCAACATGCTAAACATATTCTTCTATACGTCGCGTCGCCGTCGGCGTCGTTTACCAGACGAGGTCAGTAACGACAGCATAGATGCCTTTTTTCATCACAATCAAATTATTATTATTTTTGTATCTGTAGCGAGTATTAAAGATGTAACACCAGTTTCTGATCTAAACATTCAATATGGGTCAACTACAACATGTCAACCCCGTGCTACACCGACGCTCCGCTTAACAATATATTTAGAGAATAATGATGCTGTTCTTCAACATTCTTTTAAAAGCATTAGTTTTCTCGAATTTGCGACAAGAGTTTAAAACTGCACCACATTGCACATCATTATACTCAGCAAGTGCAGCTACAATGTTCGAGCTACGTGCACTTACAAATGTTTTCGTCGTAACAAGGTTGACACGCTTCTTGTGCCACAAACGAGTTCATTGCTCCTGTTTCAATAGGGCTGCTTCTTGTACTGTGTGTTAGTCTTCATGTTCGTGCTTTAGACCAGGTTTCTCTTTTATCGCTTATATTTGTTTCTGGTTATCTGAGTTACGTGATTCGGGTTCAGCGAACAGACGGCGCTATTTGTTACTGATTTTCACTTAAACAGGCTTTAATTGACTGAGAATGAATTTGCCGAGTTGTAAATGCTTTGTAATTTACAAAATAATTCTGGAAATCATCCTTATAAAATAGTGAGCCTTTTACAATTTTCTAGTAAAGTCCTTAAACTGGCGGACCGTTTCAACGCGTCGAGACAGTCTGCTGAAATAATGATATCGTCTATCTATGTAGACCTTGAAAATAAAATAAACGCATTTTAGTTTAAAAAAAAACGTTGTGTGCTTAGATGACTTGCTGAAACTTTATTTAGCAAGTCTGTTCATTCACCTTCCTTTAATTTTGGTCTGCGTCCATATGAAATAATTAAAATGAAAATTTATGATATGACCAGCATTTGGCAAAACCTTGAGGTCATAACCGTCCCTTGGTACTAAACCTTAGGGAATCTAAGTTTGTTTGAAGATCGTTCAAAACACAAGTCTTTTATTTGTTCTTTCGTAGTCATAATCACAACACAAACGACGACATTGACTTTCAAACTGCAACCTGTTGCCGAGTCAACACAACTTTGTTAATCTTTATAATGTCTGTCTCGATTCGAAATACGGGCGTCGGGCAGGCAATGGATTGAACCATTGTAATCAGAAGTATTACACCGATTGTTATGCTTTCGAGAAATTTTCCACGTGTCATTCCAAACAGTGAAATTGGCTTCTTTATCATATCTATAATGCTGATTGGTTTTGACATGTAGAACAGTTCGCATGGCAACTAATAATCACTTATCTTCGAATCGGAAGCTTTTAATGTAAAAAATCGGCATTTTTGGCAGTTTCTGAGATAAGTCAATGGGAGCAAATAGTATTATTGCCTAGTTCGTTATCTTTTTCGTTGGTGTCTGTCTCACTATCGTGAGATCACTTCAAACGATTCCGTTGCGTCTACAAGTCTCTAATGTCTCGGCTTGATAACAGATAAACTAACGCAATCAAATTATGCAGTATTGTTATTTCCTAAAGTTCCATTATTGTCCAAAAAAATTCCGTCCAGTATCACGAAGTATAAGTTAATTTGATTGTTCGTGTCTTTTCAGGCTCTCGACCAGAAGAAACCTAATTCATATGCACGACTATACGTCACCTAATATATTATTCTTCTTAAAAATGTAGAATTATGTAAATATTTTTTATAATTCTGACGTCTTTATTGTGAGAAGACTAGACAAAAGCTAGACTTGTTAATGTGCTATCTATTAGCATTTCCACTGGGTGATCATGTTTATCATTATCCTGTTCCTTAGTTGCTACGATAGAACTCTTCATACACAGTAAGGAGAATTTGCCATAGTTATCATCGTCGTTCTATTTCCCCCTATCCGAATTTATTTGGAGTCGCTGCAGCATGTTTTCTTCATCAGTATTGACTTCGTCTTCACTGTGTGTTCTTCGCCTTTACTGTTAGGCTTTATCTCAGTAGTCGTAGCATCGTGTGTATCAAGCACAGAAACGCTACTCGGTAGTGTCTTAATTTTTTTTCCTTACATTGAAAAGTGGCTCATCTCATCGTTCCAGTTTCCCCATTGAATTCGAATTTATTTTGTTTCCACGCAATTTATAAGAATTATTACGTAGGTATTACCTTATACTGTTTACTTCTTTATATCGCTTTATCTCTGTTGATTGACTCAGAGCGTTTAAATGAATTTGCTGTTATTAAACTGATTAGGTAAAAACTGTGTTGTTATCGGAAGATATTGGTTGATATGCTAGTGCATTGTCGGTGCGTCACCATTCCACCAAGGTTGGCGCTGTTGACAGCGTGGAAAACACCAAGTGCTTTTGTTAGGAAACCGTGTGTGGAGTCACCAATTTGGTAATGTAGTAAATTTTGCTTGCCAAAGGGTAATGTATCTGAAACCAAAGAATTTTCTTACAATTCACCTGTATGCTACATTCAATGCAAATAAAGTTTTTCTATTATATTCTAACAAAACGGTGAAGTAAAACGTCGTTAGAAAACGGTATGTTCTAGAACCAAAAATTTGAAGACTTGTGACGTCTACCAACCCGCACTTGGTGCGCGTGGTGGGCCCATTCTTACACATAGAGAGGAGCCCTGTGTCCCAGCAGTGAGAACATTGTAGGGTGATTATATTATGCCATTCTAACTAGCTAGCTTTCGTAAAGCGCTCATTTCGGCAACTAATAAAGAATCTAGAATTAGGTATATATTATATATATAGATATTTGGTATGTAGTCAGACTAATTTAATGCAACTGTCATTAAATTAGTCCGAAAATATATAATTCAGAATGGAGTACTCTGTGGGGTGAAATATTTGAGACAGATTTTAAAAGAATTTGTTTTCCCTAAAGAAACCTCAAATGTTCTGTAAAAGAGTGGTGAAAATAGTCCTTAAAGTGAATCATTAGGCCCCCTTTCTAAAATTAACAATTAGCTATTGCTCAATTATTGGGCAATATTTGATCCGGCTTCCTTAATAAAAACGTTGCCTTTGCTATTGGGGAAGCAATAGCAAAAAGTCGCTCTTTTATTAATTATTAGCTGTTGCCCGCGATCTTCGTTCGCGTGAATTTTTTATAAAACCCCATTATTATAGGCACTTCCCTTTTTGAATCGAATTTTGTTACCAATTTCAAGGGTTTACATTTTTTTGCACGGAACCCTAATTATTTTTCTAAAATAAAAGTAGCCTATGTTAGACCTACATCAGATATCTGCCAGTAAAAGGTTCTGTCATAATCGGTCCGGCAGTTTCAGAGATTAGCCGGACCAAACACACAGACAAAAATTTAAAAAAAAATGTGGTTTTGTTATTAGTGCCGCGTAGATTTTCATGTGTATTCAGTAAAAAGCTGTTATTTTGATATTACAAACAGACACTTAAATTTAATTATTTGTATAGATATAGATAAAGTGAATTGCTTGAACTCTTTAAAAATAAACAATGGTTCTTCAGTTTCTATTAAGACAAAAATGATTTGATCCGGCTCGAGGGACCAATATTAAAATTATGAAGCTACTAAAAGTAATTCTGGTTATAGCTGCAGAATATAATATTGTTAATATGAATTTTTCATAAAACTACATCGTTAAACGTATCCAATTGCGATTCAAAACAATATGTCTCATTAAAAGGTAGCTCTTCGCTTACGTATGAATACCTGTGAATAATTACTAGCTTTGTTTCAAATGTCAGGATCACCTCTAAACTGGAAAATACGAAAATGAGCGTGACTGAAATATTAATGACGACATTTTACCTCCCTACCTACCTACACGGTAGCACGTATTTTGATGGTTGACGTCAGCCACAGTGACGGGGCCGATACGTCACTTTCATTAATACAGTTCGTGCTTACTGACCTAAATGTTGGATATTATTGTGATAAGCTTGAATCATACAACCGGAAAAAGTCAAATAATATGTCCTACATATTATTTCAAATGCATTTAATTGTAAAAGTGGTAGATCTAAATTCGCCAACTTTGATCAACGCATATGGCTTGAAATCCTAGCTAGGCAACAGCAATAAAAATCGACTATGATGTCCGAATTCAAGAAATCGAAAGTTCAAATGATTTTCTTTGTCATCATTTCCGTCCTATGACCCAGAAAGGACCATTTTAAGTTCCCAGAAAGGACCATTAATTGAGCGAAATTCCGTTCTAAGGTCGAAGTCCTTTCGCAGAGTGGAATACACTATACTATAGTAACAATGGTCACTGGACGTAGTGGTGCCTCTGACGTCAATGACGTATGCGGTGCGTGACCATGCTCGCGTGCCACCTACCATAGAGTAGAGAGTCACGCCGCCATATTGTTTCAATGAACGGATGACACGTCACTGATGGAAAAATGCGAATTTATTTGTTGTTGTGGAGATATCGTGTATCGTGTTGTGACGAGGATAACGTAGATAACAGAACATTTGGAAATCAAAGTGTAACCGGTTGCTATGTGTGTTGGTATAGGTTGGGTTGCGATCATTTTGATGTAGTCAAACCTTGGGAATTCAGTGTCTTCCGATTTGGGCGATCATATCCAAATTAGCAGCTAGCTTAGAACCGTTGTTCGACAGCTATGTGTTAGTAATTTGTGTTTTTTTTGCAAACCTACAAAATATCAAGTTAAAGGTCGTTTCAAGGTAGCAGGTACTCCAGAGGTATTAGCTGGCCTTCGCGCAATTAACCGCTATGTAAAACACCTAAACGTACATTGTAAATACCTAAACCGAAAGACTAAGCAGCAGCAATAATTGAATAGTAAAAACCCAATTTTGCCATTTTTAGAGCCGGGCAGCTCCGAGTATTTGCGGTTTGTCAAGCACAATGACCCTCCACAATGAGCCACAGTTTTAAATGCTTATTCACTGCAGTCTACTTATTAGAATGGAATAGTTGATTAATAAGAAAGCCCGTTCATAAGACACGGAAGCGTGTCTCCTAGTTAACCGCCAACTGATCGTGTATTTAGGACATTGACGCACGAAGTGATGACTGTCTGATGCCTCAGGGATGCCAACGTCGTAATATGTTGTGGTAAACAGAGAAAATTGTAAATTCAATTTCTTCAGATTTTGTCCTTCGTCATCATCATTAATCAGCTGCAAGCCGTCACTGCTGGACTGACTGCCTCCACCAAACATCGCCTCAACGAGTAGTTCTTGTTTATCGCATTTAGCGGAATGACAGCCTGTCATGCAAATGACGAAATCTATACATATAATAAGACAGTAAAAAAACTGTGTCTGTACATTGAATATATTTAAAAAAAAAAATTGAGGGGGGTTTAGAAACAGTAATAGAGCACGAATCCAAAAAAAAAATTCTGTCTGTTTGTCTGTTTGTCTGTTTATCTGTTTGTCTGTTTGTCTGTTTGTTTGTACACGCTAATCTTCGGAACTACTGGACGGATTTGAAAGATTTTTTTTTTGTTGTATAGGTATTAAGTCTGGGCAACATATAGGCTATAATTTATCTTGGAAACTTGAACACCTGATGCAGAACCGCAATAGAATAGCTAAACTATAAGAGATACAAAAATGGTACCATAGCAAAAATTGTTCCACGTGATGAGCATTTTCTGCTGAGAGAATAAATTTGAAGATCTGGAACACCCGATGTGGAACTCCAAGAGTCCAGCTACACTATAACATATATAGGAATGACGTCTTAGCAAAAATTGTTCAATCTGATGACCACTCTCTGTTGATTTATAAAAATAGAAGATCTGGAACACCTGTTGTGGAACTCCAAGAGCCCAGCTACACCACAACACATATAGGAATGACGTCTTAGCAAACATTGTTCAATCTGATGAGCACTCTCTGTTGACTTATAAAATCGAAGATCTGGAACACCTATTGTGGAAATCAAAGCTATCACTAATTTCACTGTATAATTACAAAATAACATAAGCTGGGAGTACCTCCACGCGGTGAAGGCGGTAACAGTTTAGGACTGATATTCGATGACGACGGTATATCATTGAAAATTTGACTCTACTGGACAAAACTCCTATTTATTTTTTTATTTTATCGAATAAATATGCCTTCGGGCTTATGTTATTTGAGTGTTTTAGACTTTTTCCACTTATCTTCGTGACACGGTAGCCTACCCGGTAACGCAGGGGAGCAGTCACTTAGATTTTAATTGAGCAGGTATCTTCACAATAAAACTATAACCATGCCTAGAAAGAGGTCAAATCTTTCCCAATGTTTCAAAGGAGCTAAAAGATTGAGGATCATAAGATCCCAAGAATCTACCGAAGAACGTCAGGAGAGACTTGATGCTGTTCGAGAACATCAGGCTGCAACTCGCTCTGTGGAAACCTCTTCCTCTCTTCTCTTCTCTTCCTCTTGGATAACGAAGCACACCTGCGTTCTCAGCGTATTTACGCATCTACATCCAGGTCTCTAGAGAACTGTGAAGAATATGATGCGCGACTGACCGCTGATCGTGAATGTCATGCGTTGTCTCGCAAATCGGAGACGTTCACGGATAGAGAATTACGCTTGAGTTCCAAGCGTATCTACGCATCGACTTCTAGGTCTCTAGAGACAAGTGGGGAACGTGATGCGCGACTGACCGCTGATTGTGAACGTCACGCATTGTCTCGCGAGTCAGAGACGTTCACGGATAAAGAATTACGCTTGAGTTTCAAGCGTATCTACGCATCGACTTCTGACTTACAAAAATGAAAGATATGGAACGTCTCGAATCGTCTCGCGCATCCCGTTGTTTTCCCGTCCCCGGGCTCTTAGAATTCGACATCAGACGTTTCAGATCTTCGATTTTGACGACCCCGTTGTCGCTGGCATAAGCAACAGGATCCGCGTACGAAGTCGCGGGCAGAAGCTAGTATAAAATATATCTATATTTTTACTCGTCTATTTGTATTCAATTTTTTTTTTCAACGGAGAAAATCAAAGAATTTTGGTTCGCAATATTCTCTTGTTAGTAAAAAAGTCCCCGAGTTGCTGAGAGATTTTCCGAAGTTAGTGTTAAACTTAAGAGTTGTCAGAAGCTGATGGTTCATAAAATACGGAAAAGCGACGATTGTTAACCGCGATGTTTTTGGTTTATTTCGAACATTGACGCACAATGCGCGCGCAATTACCGTCTGCCGACAGCAGGGTTGACACATTTACTATTTACATGTCACTTTAAATGAGCATTCATTTTGAAACGTTATTTTTAGTAGTTTGCTCAAGTTTATGCCAATAGTGCATTTCTGCATGTTTAAAGTTAGGATTAACTTTTTGTTTTGCTGCAAAAGTACTGTGAAAAATTCAAATGACTGACAGTATCGCAACACTGATTGTTATTTATTCGTAACTTTGTTTGGCAAAACTATTACTCCGGTAATCAGGTTGAAGTACCGTATCCAAGGTATTCCAAATCTTTCAGATGAGCGTCTGCAACGTTCTCAATTCAGTTATAAATTTCTTTCATAATCCCAATACTAGTCCCATTTCCTTCGCGCGAGGTACTCAATCTTCAGTGTAAACGCTATTAGCGTGTAAATGAGTTGTGAATGTGGGTTACATAACCGGCAGCCCTGTTTACTACCGGGATTTCCCAGAGGATGACTCACAGCCGTAATGTCAACTGCCGAAATAGTAACTTCGATATCTGGGTACCCTACATCTGAGACGCTTCGCTGGCTTGTGTTTATATTCATTGTTAGTCTGGCTCAAAACTGGGACGGGCACTGTTTGACAATTTGAACTCGGCTACCAACAAACTGGTTTGGCTTAAGACTGCTAGAATTCCGTTAAATCTTAAAGAGTAAATTTACAAAAAGAAATCGTGTCAATTCTTTTTTTTTTTACAGTTCGATCGTACTGTCACCCCTATTAAAGTGTTGGGATTTCCCAAAGGAATGAATCACAACTAATGTCACCTGCCGAAATAGTATCGTAATGCTGCGCGCACGCATGTCGGTCGTGTTGTTAGATGTTTGTGTGGATCAGCTGTTCCGATCCGTTTTGGAAGTTTATTCAATGAAGACACAACATCCGCTTGGAAAGTTTGGCTCGGATTGTGAAAACTTGGCGTCTGTTGTAGATTTATATCTATTGTGCGTCATTTTGTTATTAAAGATACGTCATTTGTTTAGTTAAATAGTTTATGAATTATTTATGACGTCTCCGTCGTTGTGTTAGCATAATCAGCCTAATATGTCCCCACTGCTGGGACAAAGGACTCCACCACGCGGGCCCAGTACGAGTTGGTGGACGTTACTTGCCCTCGAAATCTCCGGTTCGAGAACATGCCGCTTTCCTCACGATGTTTTCCTTTACCTACGCAGCCGTGTACGATTCTTTAGCTACACAAACATTGATGACAGTAATTATGTTGTAGTTGTAATTGTTATGTGTAGACCCACTCACTTACGTATTTTATGAAACTATTCGTCTTTTTTTGGCAGTGATCCAATTGCAATTCAATTTAATCGCTCAATTAGTATCGCGAAGACATATCCGTTTCTTGGTATGACTACTACTATGAGATCATTTTCATAGCAAACTAAATATTCATTTATTTTGTGATAACGTCATTCCTTCAATAGGTGGTGAAGGGTGCCTGCCGCCCTAACCTTACCACCACTAAAAGAAACCTTCCCCACTGTTTCACACTGTTGTTTTCCTGAACTATCAATTGAACTTACTATGTACTTGTAAATAAAGACGTATTTTCCAATATGTTTATCCACTGGTACGTCCAGATCTTCTCCCAAATAGTTACAGGTCATCGTTTCACCTGTCCGGGGAAGACATTCACACATTCTACTACCCTTATCAGAATTTATTAGGGGTCGGCCCTGCATGCCTTCTCCAATACTTCTCCATTAGTCGTCATCTCAGTCGTCCTCTCTAGCTATATCATCTTTCACAGAGTCCATGCATGGTTTCTTTGGTCTTCCCGTACTCCTATAGCCATCCACGTTCAACTTCATCTTTCGAATCAATGTCAGGTACATCTTATCAAATTACTTGGGACCAGTAGGTGGCCTCGTAAATCGCGGCGTCAGTGGCGGTGTTCAAGTCCTCTGAACTGCACATTTAGTGACATTTTGGACACTCCAGCAACTGGGCCACAGCCATGGAAGAACCACACTCCGTCTATTATTTTGGCTTCAGTTTCCACCATACTGGTTATTCCGGTATTCTCTTGTTAAGTTTGAGTAAAATATTGTTACCTGCATTTGCCCACGCGCATGCTAATATGATCAGTGTCGTTTGTAGGAGAACCACTTGTCTCGCTATTTATAACATCCATTATGTTGGTATGCTGTTTTTGCATTAGTTTTATGAACTAATAAAATCTTGCACTTTTGTGTATGTTTTAATTAATTAATTTACTGCTTCTTAAACGGTATGATTCTATTTTAAACATTTATTGATGGTCAGCGAGAATTTAAGGTAGTGCCGTAATTCCGCATTGCATGCAATTCAATGATGTTAATGGATTCTAAAATCTATTACCAGTGGCCAAAGAGCTGATTGATCTACGAAATATAATAAAAATCTTGTCATCTTTTATATCCCTGGCTAAAATAGCATCCTGTTTAATTTGTCTACTTCTAACATAGCTGTTGTAGACAAGCAATGGGCGGGCAACCTGCGCCATTTATGTCGACTAGTTCAAAGTGTTCAAACAGCATTTGTTCTCTAATAAATGGCTGCACAGCAAACGAGACCAGCCTTCATCAGCCTTGCTTACTACCTTGATGCCTCTCTAATATTTCTCCAGGGCATGAGCCATTCTCATATAAATACAAAGTTGGTCCCAATACGAAAGATGATGATGATGTTGTGCTCGAAATTTATCATAATGTAACAAATCAAAGTGTTGTTGTAAAAAGTACAATACAATTTCCTCACTCGAGTACCTATTCTCGCTAACCGAAAACGATTTAGTTTCAAGTGGGCTCCCAGAAATAGTTTAACCTTGTATCAACGTTTCGCGAGTTCCCGGAAGAAAGGGGCGATGATTCACCTAAAGCCGTGCTTCCATAGACGACAGATGGTGGAACATACAACGTCTATAACCTGCAACATCGCATCGCATCGTTGATAGGAGATGCGATGGAAATTGTTCACGCAATTCTGAGATACGGGACTCGATGCAGTGCTCCTATTTCTTGAGGGTTGGAGTCGCAGATACAATTTCCACTTCCGTAAAAACATTGACGCGACACAAATATCTGTTGCCAATAAAAATGTTGGTTCCGTACGGGAAATGAACACCACATCCTTAGCACAGAAACCGTCGCCTTCATCCTCATCAACGGTTGTATCATCGTTCTCTGTCGCCTAGTGAATGCGTAACTCAGCTATTACTGCTATTAGATCGACTATGACATAAATACTGACACTTATATCACCGTGACGGTATATTTTGACATGGCGCCGGCTATAACCGTTTATGTTAGTAACCGTGAGTCGGCGGTGACGGTCCGGCGACCGGCGGCCGGCGGACGGCAGGGCGCACGGCGGCAACTCGGCGACGTTAAATATAAACGGATGAGTTGCTGATGCTGGAGATGATGTGGTTTGTTGAGTAATGCCTAGTTTGAGAGCAGATTACGATTTGGCTAGATGTTGTAGTTTGCAAGTTATCGTTGACAGGTGTTACTGTGATGTGATATTTTTATAAGTTCTGTTAGTTTCTTTAGTGTTTTCGCAGAAACGATTCAAATAATAAATGCGTTGTTATTTTTTCGAAGAGGTCATTGTACCATGAAGAAGTATAATTTCTTAAATAGTCGAATTTCGGAAAGAACCGACAAATTGAGAAATTGTGCACTAGTATCGGTCACGAACTCTCGATTTTCATTGAAAGCAACTAACAATTTAGATGACTTCATTTCTTAGAATAATTGCAACATTCATTCTTTAACAAAACTCAAAGATCTTTAATTTAGATGTCAACAGTTTGAAACCAGGAAGCGTGCTCCAGACGTGCGAAGGAAATGAGTCGCGAGTCAAGGTTGGAACACACGGAATGACATAAATAAAAAATATTAAAACGTAACACGGTGACACCACATCTATTATAACCTGCTTCATCTTTTGTATACGAATGCAAATATTTTTCAGAAGAGGAAACTATCTCAAAAGTCAAACATGTAGCCAAAAACTCTACATATTTTGGTTGCTGCGTGTGGTTTTAGAAAGCCCAATTTAATTAGGCAATGCTGTAATGGTGGTATTAAGGCCACAACCATAACTCGTCTTTGGGCCATGGGCCCATGGCTAAGAAGGCCGTTAAGAATGACCATGATAGCTATAAAGTGAGGCACCTTTCCCCATAACGTAGTTTTAATAATACCCGTCGGTGAACCGCTATTTCTTACCTTGTCATTGTCAAACCGATTAATCTCGGAATACGATTTACCAAAATATTTCTTTTCCTCATTTTCTTGGCTTATTCCTGCAATTCAGGCTAGTTCAGAGTCCTCTACGAGAATTTACTTTGTAGAACTTAATACAGATCTGTTCTAAACCCTAGTTTTCCATTATTTATTTATTTTCACGGCTTCCTATAACTTCTTGTTATGATCGGTTCCTCAGTACTGAGTATCATGACCTATCTTGCTGCAACAATGACAGTTAAACAGCAAAACTTATGAGCTTCGTTAAAGAAATTCCGCATGGTATATTGCGCAGGAGTTCGATCAACGATCCATCCTTTTCTCTGTTCTTTCTTCAAAACTTGTGTTGTGTGCTGGAAACTGTGAAGTATGAGTAATAATGAAGTAGTTACGTAAATACGGGTTAGTCAAGTTCGGTCTAGACAAGGTTGATCACCCACGACGCGCCCGGCGCCTGCGCACCCGACTGTCGTACTTTATTAGTTCGCTGAAATTATAAGTTATTAATAGTGGATTATCTCCTGGTGTTTGTAATCCTTCAGATTAGTATTAGAACAATCGTTTTCAAAATGCAATGATTTCGGTCAAAAGAAAATATGAACTTGCTATAGTGACGCTTCTGCAAGCAACTTAACAACTGTAACTTTTGAAACTTCGAGATGGGCTCGCCACCAAAGTTTGGAATTAATATTTGTCTTATCTAACAGTTCTCATAGTCACTTTCAGAAGTCGGGTTGACGATCACTAAATGCTAGTTTTCGGCGCTCGCCTGTGCACTATGCGTCGGAGTAAACAGTTCTGTTAAACTCCTTTAATTGCATCATTTCATACCCAGAGATTTCGAAATTTGTCTTAAGAGGGTTTATACTGAAAGTAATCAACGTCGCAAATATCTGTCAAATGTTTCTCTGTTTTAGTTAAATAATCAATGTGCCTAAATGAAATAAAATATTACAATGATTGATTTGCAACATTGACATTATTACATTATGCTATTTATTCTGCAAACTAGGCAGTAAACGATATCACTATAATCTCTACGATTACAGCAGACGTTTCATTTGATATTGTTTCTTCATCACACCCAGACAAAACATGTCATCTTAATCATGAAAGCGTAGACAAAGTGTGTTACAGAATTAACTGTATTTTGGCAAGTGAGGACACAAGGTTGAGTGTGTCACCCAGTGACGCGGGCGCGAAGTTAAATCAAGAGGTTAGTGATTCAACTGGGTTGCTAGATCGAGTTTCTGCATTTTCCCCATATTCAATCTTTATATTTTTCGATACCGTTACGTTTTACAGCTTATTCTCCGTTCGGTTGTTCAAACAGAAAATGAAACAAACGTACAGATATAAAACTATTTTCGTTTACATAATGTACCACTAGGTATCGCATTTTGTGTCTGTATACAGGGTGGTCCATATAACGTCATAAAAAAATTGGTTGCCTAAGGATATCCGAAAATACCCCATGTATGTTCTGCGATTCTTGATAGTTTTCGAGTTAGAAAATTCTAAGGACTTCGCTTTAAAAACAGATCTATCCTAATTTTCACACGGCTTTTTCGTGGGGTATTTTTGGATACAGAGCTCTGGGCATGACATATCAGTTTTTATGACCTCACTATTTGGACCACCCAGTTTTATTGGCCGATCCCGTTCACGCACGACACGAAGTAATCGGCGTTATACGCAAGTAATTATTACAAATTTCTCGTTAATCCAGCTGGAAATTGTCTCATGATTAAAATGAAAACGTGACTTGACTTTGACTCAATATTACCTGTTGGTGTTGGTCTATCTTTTAAAACTTAAGGATTTCATTTCCCTTAATTTTCCGCTAAAACGATTATTTTCCCCAAAAATGGGAAAAATATCCCCAGTCTACCAACACCGTGATTAAAACTGGACTGTCTCTCTTTTTCTCTCTGTCTGTTGTGTTATTTGATACTGCGAAGTGGTGATATAATGTTTATTGTATTTTTAGTTGGCTCCTACGTCTCATGCCCGGTGTGTCAGTTAAGTTGGGTGTCAATGTCAGGGTTACTATGTTACGGCTCCGGAAATGTGTCAGCGTTGTCGGTTCGGCTTTTCATCGACGTAGGCCGTGGGTGGACTCGAGAACGATGTTATTAGTTAGTGTTTGTAGATTACAAAGCATCTTTCGGTATCACTTCGTTCAAAATCTTTGTATTCTGTAGAATTCGTCGTCTTGTTATTATATACGGGGTGATATTCCGCACTGATTCTAGACTCCTTAGAGTAGAAATGTCTGGGTCTTGAATGATGAACTGAATTCTTGGTAAAAGTTTGCGTGTCAATCTCCTTTACACCATGTATCTCAATCCTAGTGTGTCTCATTCTCAAGTATATCTGATATGGTACTTTCCGAAATGCAGTTAAAATAATTTCTTTTTTCTTTTGCAAGTCATCTTATTTTCTCAAAATGGTAAGTTACTTTAACCACTAAGTATTTTATCTATTATTTCATTTTCGTTACTTCCTAACCCGAAATAAATTGTTAGTCACACGATGACTGGTAGAATATGTTGACTACGAAATGTAACTAACTGGTTTGGTTATATTTAACATGTATATTTTGATAGTTAAATCAGAGGTCACAAGCTGCGAACGCAAGGTTATGTGTAGTGTATTGTAATTTGAATACATATTTATAATGGTCAATGATGTTGCCCCTCACGATGATGATCATCAAACCTTAAATGGTTTGGCGTCTCATCACGAAATAGATGAAGATACGGGAGTCAATAAAGAACGTCATAAAACTCATTATAAGGACCCAAAAAGTTCGTGAGGATCGTATTAGATAGTATTCTCAAGTTTCTGCCTACCCCAATCGGAAAACGCATGGGTTTATGTTTGTTAGTAATTCCCAATACTACGTGATTGCTCAATCATGGCCAGTGCGAGCGAACTTAAATCGCACAAATATGCGCTCAGACACACTGATCTTTAATAAGATAACCAGTTCTTGAATTTTTTTTATTTTTATACTAGTTTTGGATGTATTAATATTAACTTTAGTCACTTTACGTCGCGGTTCAGCGTAATCATGGCGGAAACGATCTATGGGATAGCTTGAAACGGAGAGGGTTTCAGAAATCCCAGATGTTTTGAACCAACTGCGACTTTTTGAAAACTTCCGCGTTTCGTTCCCCCTACACCAAAAAGCAGAAAAACCGAATTAGAAAACCTGTTGCGCTGACCTCAAGTAAAATAGAATAAGGACAAGAAGATTATGTTTTTTTTCTGTGGTGTCGGAATAGGACTATTTACATCGCCCGCCGGTGAGTTTGTTATTAGTTGTTGTGATACCGATAAACCGAATATTGATATCTTACAATTAGTTATCCCAGGACAAAATATGTAAAAAAATATGTGTTTTTGTCGTGATATACAGCGATTTTGGTGCATCATTTGCCAAATTGAACGGGCCGAAAGAAGGGCTCATTTTTTTGTCTATTCAGCCCCGATAACTCATCCTAGGCACCAGGGTTGTCATTTAAACTTGAAGCTGAGATTTTTGTTTTTTTTTCATTAACATACGAAAATGAAAAATGAAAATTGTCGTATGAATGTGCGTTAAGAATATTGTTATTATATTGTTTGGTGCTACGGAACCCGTGTGTGCGAGTCAGAGTAGAGAGCGAGTCTCGTACTAGGCCGATTTTGTTTGCTAAAGAACATCGTGAGCTTCCTTCTCATCAGTTGCCAACCTTGTAGCAGCTCATATTGTGGCGTTCATGCACTGTACATCACGGTTCAGCGTAATCATGGCGGCTACGATGTATGGGATAGCTTGAAGCGGGGAGAGTTTCAAAAATCCCAGGTGTTGTGGACCAACTGCGATTTTTTGAAAACTTCCGCGTTTAGTTACTCCCCTCACCAAAAACAAGCGAAACCAAAGAAGAAAACGTGTCGCGCTGGCCTCGAAGTAAAATAGACTACGGGCAAGAAGATTATGATTTTTCTGTGGTGTCGAAATAGGGCCGTTTTCGTCGCCCGCAGGTGAGTTTCTTATTAGTTGTTGTGTAAAACAAATATTGATATCTTGTACGCGCGACGACCAATCAAGTATACAAAACAAGCCAATGCGGATCTCTGATTGTACGGGAAATCTATACACAGCGACGCCATATTATAATGGAAATGCACCTATAGCCTGATGTGTCGCCGTGTGTACTATTATTTTTTCCAGGATAAAATAATTCTTATAAATAAACAACAAAATATGTCTATGACTTGACTTATACTGGGTGGGAGAGTTAGCTCTTTCTGGAAAATGGTATGCTGGCATAGTTTGATTCGATGTGTTTTTTATCCATTAAAGTTGTCTACAGAACATGTGAGACTTTTATTACATTTATTGTGTCTGTTTGAAGTATTGTACGGAGGTTTATTCGTTTATGGTGTATGTAATATTTTCTTTTTGATTCTTAAATATGTCTGTTCGGTATTATCCTTGTGTGCTTAAAGTCCATGGAGTTTCTTGCCCATTCTTCTCCATGAGATCTACTATTTTCGAATGGGCAACTACAGTCCATTCACAGTTATTATGCCTGTGGCGGGACTGTAGGTAGCTTATTTTTGACTATGCAAAAGTGCCTGTCATGGGTCTATTTGAAATAAATGCTTTGAGTTTGAGTTTGAGTTTGAAAGCTTGTATGTTTTAAAATGTTAACCTCGACAAAATATTGTGACTATGAGTTAAGTGTTAAACTATTTAGAATCAGAGTTTTTTTTTTCTCTTTATTTAAGGGGCTTGTTCATTCAGAGTTAACATATTGTAACGCACATATGTATGTAAGTTCAATATCATGACCTAAATAATAAATTATGTGGTACGATTACAGTAATTTGGCATATCGACAAAGAAGAATGGCAAGAGCTTAAGCAATCTGGGGACCACACTTAGAGCTCGCGTACATTCGTAAAAATACTCCCAAAAGATAGGTCTCAGTCAAATTAAGATAAAAGGTAATCACAGCATATTTTTATAATATTGGATTTGGCTAGAATAACATAATTTATAAACCCACTTGTCGCGTGGGCAAAATCAGAACTAATGCCGCCATCTTATTTTTTCAATACATTTTGCAAATGTTTAGCAAGAGCGCTATCCTGTCAACCTCAATGGAGCTTCAAAAGATCCATGTAACACTGTAGGATAGACAATTACGTCAGCCGTAATGTCATTCAAAAATATTTTCATTATTACACATCCAATATACCTTATACTTTACTACAAGTACGTATAATTTAAGGACTGTCTAGGTATTTAGCCTGCGGAGCCCGCACTTGCACAACCCATCACATTGTCTTATGATTTTGGTCGGCTTATTCTTTGATAGCGCAATTACACTAATCGAAAAACAAACAATGAAGCTGGACGAGTCTGCCCGAAGACGGACGTACTCGACGGCGTCCTTTACACTTGGTCGTTTGACGAATTCCATGGGCAATCGAATTCGGGCCAACGACTATGTGTAATTGCGCCATGGACTAGGGCAAAAATGAAACATTAATTACAAGTTGGATATAACATTTATTTTAAGCAGCTTAACATTATAATCTTATAACAACTTCTTGAAATAACTGAGCGACCGGCGGCACGGGCATGCCATCATCAGCAGCATACCATAATCACTATATGATGCTCCTCGCACATACTAGCAGCAACTGTACTGTTTAGGTTTATGGCATTGTATTAGCCTCTATCATATCTATACACCTTCACTGTACGTTTCTTTTGTTGTATAGTTCACCACGAAACAAATAAAACTGTTAAACTAATAAAATGCACAACTATCCACAACAAAACCACACATCTAGATTTTAATTGATCAAGACAGAGAAGTGACAATATTTATGACATTTATGACATATTCTGTTTTCATAGATGACATAGCTTTGAATGTTGCCATTTAAGCTAAATTCTCCAAAAAAACGTTACGTACGTACTTTACATTTTTAATATCAGCAGTCACTAATAAATCATTTATTTAGTAACATGATAATTTAGTTTCATAAAACTTGTTGCGAATCGAATAAGAGGCTGACTTAGAAGCAAAGAAAACATGAGTTTCCAAAGATAGGAGGAGTCTTACTCAAAATGGCTTAGATTAGATGAGACAATACAGATAAAATATCGCAGCAATGTAAACGGCTTGTCTTCTAATACTAGGTAGCAAACGTCTCATGGTACTCACTATTACTACCAGCAAAATCATTAATTAGTATTATTATAGAAATTCCATTTTCTGTTGAATATGGTAACTCCATTGCTTCCGTCACTATTTCTACGTTTCGATATTACAAATGATTGCGTTTAGATGTTCAGATTTAGTAAAATATTTGTTTCTTCTTTTTTTACTTTGTGCAGCTTAGTAAAAAAAAGATATTACATGGAAAGAAACGCCCCGTAATTGCTTCATATAATATACATACTTTCATTGATGAACGCTTCTGAAATTAACTGAGCCCTAAAAAACCAATCTTCTTTTGTAAATTGCAATATTAACAGTGATACCTAATCCCTACCTATCTATTTCGTTCGATTCGTATCATTATTATGAATAATGAAAATCGTCTCAGTCTCAAATGTTCTTTTTTCACTGAAAACGTTTGGCAAGCCTCTTGCAGGTTTTCATGACCTGCTTGGTAGGCACCAAGCAGCCTTTTCCAAATAACTGGGGTTAGCTTCCAGTATCTGCTGCTTGTCTCTGCAGCACCCAAAGGTTGACTGGTAGAAAATGTATATGGCATTAAGTCCGCCTCTGTACTCTGGACTTAGTGTTAATTAAATAAATACCAGTATTTTCCATAAAGCGACTGTCTATCTGACCTCCACAAATCAGTTAGTGGGTAACACCATGCTTCTTTAGCAAGTGCAGGAAGAAGTTCTTTAAAAGTGAATATTTATTTACAAAATGTTGCCCAATGTTTTAATCGACTGTTGTGCAATTTTATTAACGCTGTTAGAATTTTAAGTTTAAGGTCATTACTAACTTGTTATACATAAGTTGAACATTCGTTTTTTTTTAAATAGCTTCTTATTAAGTAACTGTTGTTTGACTAACCTTCTGACTATTAGGAAAAGTAATAACAAGCTTTAATCATAGACGTGTTGTGATACTACAGTTTTAAACGCTTTACATATAATTCAAAAACACTGAATTCTGTCGTTTTATAGGACCTGGGATGTTAGTAACCCGTCTCCTAGAGGCAAAAATCCGAAGACATGTGACATCTAGCAGCCCGAACTCGGAATGCGGCCCCCTCTCACGAAAAGACCCTTGGAGACTGTTTTGGTTATAAGGCTGGGCTACCTACTACTCCAGTCGTTTATAACTGGGTCCAAGAGCTTTTCCCCGCACATGGACCCATGCCAAAGCCACGTAATTTCCTAGATTTTCCAATTTATATAATTAAAAAATAATGCGCAGTTGTCCTACATAAACCGAGGGATTCATCTAAGGAAACTTAAAGGGACAAGAAAGTCGGAAATTAGTTTGTGCTTTCTACGTCATCTTGTTTCCCGGGGGTTATTACTTTGACTTCGCCCTTTTCTTTTAAAAGGTTTGCACAACTAAGGAGATGTCCCTTTTCCTTATCAAGTTTTAATTTTTCATAATTGCCTTTTACCTACTCAGTGCTTTGAAGGCTATCAATATCATCATCGACTACCTTGTTCCAACCACTGCTCAGTATAGACTTCCCCCTTTTGTGTCATGGTTTCCTTGCTCTGTGAGAGTCTGGAAGGTCCAATATACACGATACAGCAATCTGCATCAGCTGCAAAGGCAAATATTCACTTCGGGTCCCTTCAGCTTCATGCTGTCAAAATTGAGTATTTATGAAAGGTACTCTTTACCCGAACAAGTTATATTCTCTAACAGTCTCGTCAGATAATGCGTGCGGACGATATTCTCATAAACTATTAGCGAGGACGCGCGGGTAATCAGCGCTGCAATCAGTCGACGTCATGGCGACGTCACGGAGCGCCCTAAATATTCAACGGTTGACCTATAGCCGGCCACCGGTGCGAGCCGCCTCGCTGACAGCCGACCGACCAGCTATTGATCATTGCGTTGTTTATAAACCCGCCTACTTTATCGACGAGCTGTAGATCATCAGCTTCCGTTTTGGTGAAATCAGAATTGGGAGATTCAGTTGCTTTCTGACACCCTACGTTTTTCCATGTGCACGTCATAAAGCTCTGCTAAACATTTTCCAATCCTCAAAGACTTGCCATATTGTCACATTTCGTCGTGAAAGTCTTGGCAATCAAGCAACAATGACACATTGTCTGAAAAATGAAAATACAATTTTACATTTGTCTGGTGAAGTAAGGCAACAACGGACTACAACTACTACTTTCGAAGTGGTATCAAATGCAATTTATTTGCCTGGAAGTCACATTAAATGCTTTTTATATTTACGCCTCGTAGAATCGAATTTCTTATAGCCTTGCGTACAAAAGTGCTTTGAAATATTCTATTCAAGTTTTCTATTTCTTCATTTCATTAGTTCTACGTACAGGTTCGTAAAAATAAATTGATTTCCAAACCCGCTCCAGCTCTGTGCATGTTTCGATGAACATTTTCCTGTATTGTTCGCGTAATGTATGCTCTTACTCTTACACAACAGACGCACCGCCACCGTTGTCACGCCGACCGATTTGCCAGATTGTGTTCAAACATTGTTTTGTTTGTCAACAGGTGAAAGTTTGTTTGTTTCCAGAATATACTGGTGTTTACCGACATCTCGCTCACCTTTGATCTTTTGCTTTTTGTCTTCTTTGTCCTTCTCAAGATCAGTATCGTCGATTATTGTATTTAGTTGTGGTTCATCAAGTCTATAATTAAATTGAATTATTCTTCTTGTTAACTATTTAGCGACTTGTTTGTTCACTTTTGGTGTGTTGTGAATTCGCCTGTAACCTTTGTAAATATAAGTTAGCACATATTGCGTCATTGCCCGTTTAAAACTTTGAACTCACGTGTCGGTCATTTGGGTAGTTTTTGTGCTCCAGCATCCTTGTCTGATAACTTCGTAGATACTCTCGTTAATAACCACTGCTTTAATTGCGTGCCAAGTGTCATGATGCCCATCCATGACTTGCGTAAAGTAATAACTTAATTTTAGCCGCGAAAATATGTAAATATCACATTACCATCAATCATATCAGCGCTTTACATTTCTCTGGAAAAATTCTCAGTAATCTGGTGAGAATTGATTCTTAGAAACTGCATCCTACAGTCTACCGAGTTTTTTGTATAGAAACTATTGCCAAGATTTAAGTCGTTTTAGCGAAAACGTTGATGCGTCAGTTATCAGCGGTTGTATGTAGCGCTGCAGGGTTCGGGACGTGCAGCGCTGCGGGCGCTAGAGCGCTGCGCGCACGCTGCTGCGTCATCGCGCCGCCGCCGCCCCGCGCTGCTAGCCGCTCAGTCAGTGTTCGACCGCGATCCGAGCTTACCTGTCGCTCCATCGAGTGTCGCGCGAACCGTTCCGTGCCGTTCGACGGCAAGTGCTAGTGCCACCATAAGATGCTTGCGTTTGACGCAGTGGTTTCTGTTTGTGTTAAAGTTTTTTAGTGCCTCAAAGTGGATTCCGGCGGACTGTATCAGGCCGTGGAGCATGCGCGGAGGCTCGAGCGCTCCCAGGCCATGTATGTCATCAATTTAGGTGAGTCCGCTTCGACATACGGCGACGTCGCAGATCCACATTCCTCGATATGTTGCATGACATAGAATTGCGGTGCGTTCCTATAATTGGAACTAGACTAGACCGGTACTTGATGGTAAAGAGGTCCCGGTTATTGTCGTTTGGGCCTAGTTTTTATCGCGGTATGCAAATAAATTCGAGGTCGGTTCTCGAAATTGGCTTTCACTCTAATCATGTTTTTCGATCCCCGCCTGGTGAGCGGGTATGGTGTGGTGCGGCGGAGTCCTGAAGGAGGTCGTGTTGGCTGGAGTGGTTCACAATCAGCTCGCTCGTACGATTCCATTTCAATTTGTGTCTTATTCATAGCGCACTGTGCGTGTCTATGTATGTTTTTATTACAGTTCACGTACAACGTGTGGGCGTGTGTTGGTGTGTTTGCGCTATCGGCGATGCTATTTTCGTCCCGTGCGCGTGTGTGCGTGCGTGTGTCGACTGTGCGAGTGCGCGTGTGGACGTCGTATCCGCGTTCGGCCTGTTATCATTCTCCTCGCTTGATATTGTTGCGAATTACGTGATGTCTTCGTTTATGATTTTAATTTTAAATCAAACTTAAATTGATTGTTTGCTACTTGTGAAATCCATATGACGCAGGTTTAGTATAATTTAAAATATATTTATTTGCACAAGAGCATTGTCTTCCGAATGGAAACACAAAAACAAGTATATTGTAGGAAAACGAAGTAAATATCCTTAAAATACATAATTGTCATATATTCTCAGTCATGTTTACTTAAACAGTAGTACTTGGATTTTCCTCTACTGCAGGTGCAACCCAGCAACAAACAAAGTCATCGCTAAACAATATCTTATTTGCTTTTATTTAGTTATCACTATAGCTGGGACTATTTGTCTAACAAAACAATAGTGACTCGTTTTTCTTCTATCTGTATTTCATAGATACTTTTTCTACCAAGTATTCTAGCATCAAAGTTGTTCGCAAAAAAAAAAAACGTGTTCACGAAATCGCGAGTGTATTTTAATAGAACTGTTGTCATGTAAATTAGTTGATTAATAATGAAGTTTATGATATTAATTTATTTTTATTAGAAGATTATAAACTGGTTTGAGCAAAATCAAACGATGGAATAATAATGTAAATCAAAGCAAATTCTATCTTTATCACACGACTCCTGAAATCCTCCTCCTATATACCATATATTATGCCTACCATAACCTAGGTTCTTGAAAAAACAGTTTACGTACAGCAGTTTCTTAGAATTAAAGAAATCAGTAATCTAAACAAAATAAAGTATTTGTTAATTTAGTTGTTAGGATGTCCTATTGTCTAACATCATTATACAAAAGGTAATGTAAGGTTTGAATTTAAATACATTATGAACGCTCTACCTACATTCCTAGAAAATAGTCGTATCTATAATATTTATAATCGAATTTTTGGATAAGATCCCGCCGCTGTTTATGGATAATACTATAATAATAATGAGACACTATTTAGATTTTGCAACAACCCTGAATGAGTAGCTTACGGTAGATGATCAGCAGAAAGAAACTAAAAATGAGGACTAAAAACAGAGACTTAACATTGATGAGAACAAAGCTGCTAATGAAACTAACAAGTTTGTTTATAATACTCAATCTAATCTAACTCCAGCTACCTAACTATAAGACATTGCGTAACACAATAGTACACTAGTGGAGCAACGTGACGCTGCCAGTTTATCTCCCATAGCGCATGTAGAACTTTATCGGAAGACACAAAAATATAAAAAAAACAGACAAAAAAAAACTTATTTTCGTGAGTATGGTCAATAGTTCAACACTGTCAGTTTAATATAAATCTGCCGCTAGGCATTTGTTAAACCCATTATTTTGCATTTTAAATTACTCGACGTCATAAATGTCATGAAAAGGTCACCACAGGCAATTTTGTTCAAAAATTTTTCACAATAGGTTTTGACCGATTTAACCAGCCGGAATAAAATTAGACTAAATTCAGCCTTATCATTGTATCCGCTTTCGTGGACAACTATTGGTGATATTTCTCCTTGACTCCAAAAAAATATCTAAATCGGTCATCTGGTCATGTGCCTATTTTTCCTCAATTTTCTATTTCCATGTGACCACTAAACTCGGTCAAAACTGTCCATTTGGTTTATCCGCATGTAATAAAATCATTAATGCTATATCTCATTTACTGAACTCTTCAATCCCAAATACTTGCTATTGAATGCGCAGTTGGTTGAACGGTGTATAAGAATAAACAGTAGTGTCATGCCTTCCACTTCTGTTAGCGTCTTCAGAGAAAGCACCGGGTCTGTTAATGTAATAGTATAATTGCACAATAAAACAATCGCGTCGTCGGCCCTCACTGATTTCACGGTTGTCGGTAGGCTCGGCAGTGTCGATGAAGTATCTTCATAAGTGTCGATAATTGCTCAGTTATCACCTGTCATCAGTTGGTGATCGAGTAGAAAGCTGCACGTTATACCGAGGCACAAGGGATTTGGGTCCCGTTGGTGTATGTGAGAGAAATTGGTACAATGTTTTCAAAAAACTTGAGGAGCTCGTGGCTAAATCGCTCCATGTAAAATACTGGTATTCAGCCGCATCCGGTTAGACTGGAAGCCGACCCCAATATAGTTGAGAAAAGACTAGGCAGATGAAACATTCTCAAAAATCTTGCTAAGTCAATCTAAAGCCTTTGTCTGTTCTACTATTACCATTATGTTTGTAGTAATTCTCTAGTAGTTCTTCTTTCACATTATTTAATGCTTGTCCTGCTTATTTGGATAAATCCTTAATATTATTTACAATTCTTGTAGCAATTTAGTAGTTAACTTGCATTGAATCAATTTTGTAGTACGTGTTATTGTATAGAAAATAGCATTATGTTCAAAAACACTTCAATACAACACAACAAATGTGGCCGCAACTAAATGCGGTGTTCATACAAGTGCAATCACACGATACTAATAGGTACACGCTACTAAAATGCCAACATAGCAAAAACTCGTCGCCAGCATGAAGTATTCGAGATCTCTCGGTGGTGAGGGCTAAATAATTGTCGTGATTGACACGGTCCCGGCTCCCGTTACGCGGAACCTGTCTAAGGGCCGGCGCAGACGCACAGGCGCGCGCGCAGGCCACTGACCCCCAGCCGGATACTACCACATATTACAGCTTATGTAAAAAATATGCAGCAAGGAGCTACCTCCACTTATCTTAAAATTGCAGTTGTTTCTAGAATACGAGTAAGTCATTCAAGAATATCTCAAGTACTCTTGGATTACTGCTACAAATGTTTGACGCAGTAAAGCATCAAGTACTATTGTTGATTTCCATATCGACCTCCATAATGAGTGACAACTCGTCGTTTGGAGTACCATTAGGTTCGCGTAAAAACGTTATCAGTTCTATAAATAACCTTAATTGCCTGCGCTGATAACAGGGGCTATCTTTGGACAAGCGTCATCATGTAAGCATTGAATGATGAATCTTTATAACGATATTTAAATTAATCTGTCTGCTTTTTGAAACTCGTCTATCTAATTTCTGTTAGCAAAACCTTGACATGTCTTGATATTCAAAGATAAGTTTCCAGTTATATGAATTATTTGTATACTTTCAGTCATTATTTTGATTAGATTTTTAATTATCTACTTCTATATGCGGAGTAATATTTGTTTAAATTTCATTGTTTGTGAATACGATTTCTCTTACTTACCTTCTTAACGACAGGTTTCCGCTAAGTGACTGATTAAATTTCATTGTTCGTTTGTTGATATTATGTATTATGGTAAAATATGTATATTGTGTTGTTGGTTGGGCCGGTGCATTTCGTGCGGCGACAATCGATGCGTTTTTTTCGGTTCATTGCGTCAAAGCGAATGACGCACGCGTCTTGGATTCGCGACAGAAATAATTACGGAACTCCTGTCTAGACGAACTGCGTGCACACTGAAAATCATACTTTTATTTTTTAAACATTCACCAATTTTTATAGGCATTTTTCAATTGCAATTGAATGGACAACTTTACAATACAATGAAGGAAAATATTTTGCATACAAGTTGAAAAGACTTATAATCACCACATAAAAAGCTGTGTGTGTTTTCAGCGCAATAAAACGACAATATTTTCTGATTCATAACAGTATTCCCATTTGTTTGCTTTCGATATTATTCATTTATTATCCTGTTGTGTGTAGCTTCTGGTTAATCGTCAATGGAGTCTCGCCATCGCTATTTAATAAAAACGAAAAATTACGAGTGCCATGTCCTCGTGAATAATGCTTTATGTAAGCATAACATACAAAGTTGAAACCATTTTCGATTGTGAACAAGAACAGCGAGCAACTTAGCAAAGTTTGTAGGACCGAGTAGAATGAGTAACATATTACAAGAAAACACCTTTATTCCTTATTATTCTCAAGTGTCCTCAAATTAAGCCTAAAGTTTATGTAGTAGGCGACGGCTTCCAACCGCATTGACGTCAACTACTGGTAGGTAAACAAAAATGTATTGAGCAAACACTCGGTTTACTAATTCAATAAGAATTTCCGGCTTTGTAGTTATTAGATATCATTACCGGCTACTGCCAAGTTCGTGTGGACAGATCAAACTGCTTGTAAATGAACTTCACTGGCCTAATTACTATTGTTGTGGTTCAAAGAGGTCATTCTGGTTTAGTGAATGGGCTACTTCACCAGTGTGGTCGGGTAACAGGAAAATACTGGCGCGCAACTTTGTCAAGTTTTTGTTATCTCGATGATTCACTTACAGGCCAAGGGGATATTTATTGGAAATATAAACCGTCAGGGCAGCCTTTAGTCACTTAAGGCTGGAAGTATAAATTATAGGCTTCACGCACAGAAGTTGTAAAGTTTCATTGTGCAGAAGTCAGTTATTTATTTTATCAAACATCTTTGTGTATTTCGATGATTTTAGCATCTGTGAATTATTTTATTGTATCGTGTATCGCAAAATTACCTTTAAAGGTTGAAGTGTCTTCTAAGAAAACAGTTCGACCTTTGTGAAACATTGTGTTTACCCTTTTCTTTAATAATCTTCTATTCCGTGAATTTGTCCCACTTTTAGGAAAGCTTTTATAGCGTCGTGAATAAACTATTTACTGTTGAAATCACCCAGTTTCTTGGTCTATTGTTTGCTTCCTTATTTGTTTACTGTTAATCGATGTTTATTGGTGTAAGCACTTATAGTGCGTTCGTCAATGCATGGCTGCGTCTATTTGCGTGGTTCTTGCTACATCATGTCGATGGACCGTGACTCTGCGTACAAAAACCTCGAGCCTTGAAAACTTTTGTGTCAGTTACTTGTAAAACTTCAGGTTTCCGTGTTTTCGGTTTCCGCATGTACAGTTACAACCAAAGAACAAGTTTGTTTTCTTTCCGTGAATGATTGCAGTTTACTTTACTTTGGCTAAATGTATTTTACCTACGGGTAAACAACTTACGTCAGAGGATAGAGGATACCTGGAACTGAAGAGTTTGTTATTGCCGATGACGTCTTCTTCTGTAAGAACTCTTATATTTCAACTAGTAGCTCTCTCATGTATTCTTTGTTTTTGTTTTGTTTAGAACTAAAAATCCTGACAGCAATTTAAAAACAAAACTAGTAACCAAATGGGCGTTATTCAAGAGGATTATGTTGTTCTTGTCCAAACATGGGACAAGACACTACGTTTTTAGATACTAATTGTTTGCCAAGAACTCTTCCGAGGAAGTCGACTGGGATTAAATGGAAGTCAATTTCGATCCAGCCAACTGTAAAATCGAATCAACAGTTTTTTCTCCATCAAATATTGGCTTCCGCAACAAAACCATCGGAGTAAGAAGTTGGACTGTGATTTATATTATATTTACCATGATTGTGATTTGAGCCGGGGCTATAAAAAATAATCGATTAACCAGTCTAGGCATTACCTCAGGGTACCGCCTAACGGCATATATTTTAGTACATTTTACACTGCTTATGTTTACATTCTTTGATACTTACAATTTACAATCAAGTTCAACAAACTGACTGCCGAAAACTGGTGTTAATTTGTTTGCAATTTTTTCACAAAACATATTCAGAAGTATTTTCAAATAGCACCACCCACTGCTGCGTGGGATCTAAGATAATGTAATCCAAAGAGAATATCGTTGATTTGATTCGGAACTGTGTGTAGGTGCTGACATTACTCCTTGACCTTTGGCGTAGAGCGTGGGAGTGGGCGGCATGTTTACCTCACAACTCACTTCTACGAAAAAACGTACAGAGTTAATTGTACCTTTATGGGAAAACGAGTTTGTTTATTACGAGTGAAAACTAGGGAATAGCTTATTCCGCTCGATTAACTTCTGAGACTTAAGCCCTGTCGCTATTCGCTATGAATTCACTTCAATAACATCAGCGAGCAACTTAGTTTATGAAAGAACTTCGCTTCAAGATTCTCTGTTGTTTACGCCAACGTTATCAAAAGAACCGAAACAGACTTATCTAATTGTTTCGAATTTATTATTTAAATTTCTGTTGATTCTGACACATGTTGGGACCGTCGCGCATATAAAACGATAATTATAGCTTACTAACATGTATTCTGCTAAATTATTAACGAAATAAATCCATCGGAAAACGTTCTTGCCACGTGTGTTTATGTTGTTGAAACGTTTGACGTCGCTGCAATTAAGATTAATCTGCTCTTTGGCCGTATGGCAATTAGGTACTTATAAACTTTATGTCACCCACCTCCGAAAGGTTTAAAAAGAACATGACATCATAATCGTGTGTTCTGTAGGTATGTTATTTTTAGATATGCGAAACTCAACATTAATGTGTCTAGACTCGATATAATATTGTACTTGTGGCTTAAACTTGAATTTTACAGGCTTGATTCACTTGAGCAACACGGGCATTAGTTATTCTATCTCTCCTAAAGTGATTTCTTTTCTCTTGTGTCGTCTTCTTGTCCGTTCACGATGTTCAGTTGCTCACATAATATCTCACGAAGTGCAACCTTATCTTTATCGGTGAACGAAATGTGGACTGGATGAATGTTTAACCTATGAACATTTGTTATTTTCATTGTTTTCATTAACTAGTAGGTATCTGACATTGGGTTGTCTGCTGTTTTCACTATTTCTGCTGTAAATTGATAACGTTTCTGTTACTATTTTGTAAAACTAGTCAGTTACTTTGTTTTGTTTGATTTTAAATATGAACTTATTATTCAACTTATTCTTCCTCTCCTTTTGCCCGTTTGAGATGTTTATAGCTTTAAATTCATCATTAATTCAACTTTCGTACTACACCCATCTAGTATTTGGCCCGTTTTATATCAGACATCTTCACGCTCACTCACCCCGTAATTACACCCTATTCTTACTGAAGTAGCTACCACCTCCGACTACCACCACTACTCGACACACCTGCCAGCTTTGGCAAGTTCCCACCGAAGTTTGTGTCATCAAATGAAAATGTCAAATAAATAGTGGAACATAACAAATATGAAAAGAATTTTAATGGATAACTCGTAGCTGCATTCAGCATATCAGCTGTGCGGGAAATTGTTCAATAGTGAGGGTCTTAATTATTAATGGAACATCTTTTAGATAAGGAATCTTAGACGTCTGTAAACAGTGAGTTAAAAACAAAAATAGTTATTAGGAATGTTATTGTGAAGTTCGAGAAATATCAGTCGCGTGGCTAAACGTGGCTTTAAAAACAAAACATCTAGATTTTTATAAATAACACTACTAAATATCATGTAGGTACTTATAACTTTATAACAGCAAGGCAGAGAGTGAATGCCTTTCAAATTTGAAAAGTCAAAAACATCCGTAACCATTTTTTGTTTCCTCATGTTTAAAGTGAAAGTATCAAGACATAAAACATGTAGACCTCTTTTGAAAAAGTGACGCAACATTCAAAATGTTTCGGTGTCTCGACTCCAACATTTTATTTCGCAATTTTTTAAACGCGTAGTTATTTGTTCGTTGTTTCTAAACGGCATGGTATTAATTTTTGATTGAAGTTTCATCATATTCATCAAGTCTGTTGATGCTTTAATTTTATTACAATCACTGCAATACCTTTTTGCGCAAGCTGACACATCAAAGTTGCAGTCAATTTCAGTTCATCTTCCAAATCGACTTTAATAAATAATTTCACACAACTGTAAGATCAAAACACCAGTATTACGAGCACTATGCGACTCGTTTCTTTCAATTAACTCTTACGAACGAAATAAGCGCATGATTCACCGGAGTAACATTAATAATAATACGTACTTATGGCGAAGAACTTTAATTAGGACTTCGTAAGAGCCGAGGATATTGGCAATCATGTTCAGTGATGTCCTCATTCAAATTAATTTTAATCGTTACCTTTATCGTTTCTGAAATCTTCATTTTTATTAATTTAGTTTCGTCGATCATCGCAAGCGCAAATGACACAATGGGCATTGACTAGACGTCATAAATTCTATTAGAGCCACTACTCCTGTCCCCAATTAAACTCTACTCATTTTACAATCTTCGTCTATAGCCCCATCCGCTGGTGTTTTGTTTTCAGGCATCGTAAAGTTGCAAGGTCAAGTTAAAATAAGTTTCCAAGTTAGTTAAACGTTTGTTGAAGGACTTGGTCATGAATTCTGCATTTATTAGCAAAGATACCCCATTCGCCATTGTTATGTGTAGTTTATTATGCTAAAACGATGTTTTTACTATTTTTATTAGTGTTTTGTGCTGTGATAATGCTCCCTTTATTATGTTCTTACATCATATCATCTTGAATAGTATTTGCATTCTAGAGCACAAGGAATTAAGTGGTTACGTTTATAGACGCAAAGGTTCATTACAATTGGCCTCATCGCAGTCGTGGGCAGGAAACGGTAATAACCCAGTGTCAGCGGATCAAACTCCCAAATTGACTGGAGTAGACCACCACCTGCCGGTTAGCGCCAACGTTGGCTCAAATGTCGTTAAGTCACCACGCTGGCGTATTGGTGTCGTATGACCTGGTAGCTTGGTACCAGAGAGTACTAGAGGCGACTAGTAATCTTCATTGGATAATGCTCGCGTAACACGTGGCTTGGAGGTCGGGCCATTGAATAAAATTGTTGACATGACTTTGTGTGGGTTTTCATTCATATCGTCATACAGGGCTATAAGTTTTAATGGTATATAATAAGCGTGAATAATTGGAATTGTATTCTAATTGCTTTCGATAAACGTCACAGAAGTTGAACTAATACTAAGGATATTTCTAGATTTATTTTTATTTTATTGTTCATATTACCTTCTAGTCCCCTTCGTGCTTCTGGTCCAAAACATTTGTCCGAGATGACCTCATTGGCATTCAGTTGAGAAGGCTTGATACTCTACGACAAGCACAGTTCAACGAACTTGTTCTTCAAATTAACAAGCATGTTCCAAGACTCTAAAATGGTTAGTTTGATGGCTTAATTTTTTTCTATTTTCCCATAATCGTTAAACTTTTTTTGTTAAAACGTTTTATAGTGAGTAGGCTTCCGCTACATGATTGATGCCTATCTTAACTCCCAAATTATCCTTTATTGGTCTCTAATTTCGTTATAGTGTTACTGCAACCATCTTCGTTAATAAATCAACACATTCCTCTATCATTATTCATTTTACGACCACTAAACATGTCGTAGACACAGTGAACTGGACATCAGATCCATCCATCAAATTCTTCGTTGTTACGTGGCTTGATTCACAAATACATCATACTCTTGTATGATAGCCGCAGCCGCAGTCCGCAGTACATATAGTTTGCGCATCAAATGCACAAATGTAGGAAGTTTCCGCATGCACCCCTGCCAAATTGTCGATATCCATTTATCTTTACAGTTTAAGATTAGACGAAATTGCTGGTGAAAATAGATGTTTGTGTTCTTTGATTTTATATTCATCGTATCGCATCGTAGTTTGGTTTTGGATCAATAGTGGAAATTTTAGATTGCGTTTTATTCGAAAAATCAATAGGATCCTTAGAATAGTAACCGTACAAATTGCGATTCATATTTCATTCGTGGTCCCCATGTTCCTGTCCATGGGAAAATCCGAATATTGCCTATTCATGGTCAACGTTTTGTCTATATTCAATTCAGGAATCTATGAACATTTGTAGCAGTAAAATATTCCAAACACGGAACTATGACAACGCCAATCACCAAGCCCGGGTACTTAGTAAGCTGTCAGCTTCCGCTGGGTCGCCGCGACCTACCGCACGCGACGCTGGGACGTCCCGCAAGGTCCCGACTGCGGCTGTAAACACGACAACAGGTGGCGATGTTACTTTACCTTTATCGTCTGATTCGGCTTTATCTTACAGCTTGTCATTTAGAAGATTTCTATCTATATTTCTACTATAATTATGTTTGTTGCTGTGTCTCATATAGCAGCACTAAGTTTTTCGTTACTAACGCTATCCAAATGCTGATGATGTCTGAAATGTTGATGACATTGTTGAAACTCGTAATTTTCCAATGGCTTAGCTGCCAATAAATCAGTGACATACAAATTAGGAGTTCTATCCAATAGGTCAGTGTATTCATTGATGATATAATGTGTGTTAATGAATTTAGATTTCAACTAAATTGTTGAAGAAAGTAAATCGTGAATGAAAAGTCGGGGTCTTCCGTCAAAATGTCTGCCAAATAATTTACATACGATTGTGGAAGAAATATATATACAGTGACATAACAAATAACAGATTTTAGTAAACGTGTAATAGTGTGAGTTCGTCGGTCAAGGATATGTTCGTAATTTTGGTGTATTTGTTTTTTATGTGACAAATTATACCTAGGGTTTTCACCGGTTTATTCAACCTACTTGTTGTTACACGTGTAGGATATATCTTTTGAAACGTCTGTTTCGTTTTGTTTTTGAACAATAGTCTTCTTGTTTTGCAACCAAAATATTTTCTGTTTAAAAACAGCAGTGACATCGGCCTGCTCAACAATGTCTATTGGCTAGGCGATATCAATTAGTGTTGACCAGAAACTTGGGCTTATGCGGTAACGTCTATATTTATCTTCACGATCACCGCGCGTCTGTCTCGCGCACATGTCGGTAATTGATGATGGGAACTGTTTCGCTTACAACGATGGAGAAGCAAGTATAGACAAAACGAGGAGAACTCTATAGAAGACCACAAATGATATACAGAAATATTTCATGTTAGGTTTGTAGTATTCTTCGATCAAATAGATTCGGAACCTAAATCTAATTTGAGTATCAACTCTTCACAAGAAGGCGGGCCTACCGGAAATCTAAAAGGGTTTGGACTCTAAATAATGCACCACCGGAAATGACGCGCGGCCAGCGTTGCCAGAGTTGGCTGCCAGTGATTTTGGCTCGTTAGCGCTCTCGTACTTACTCGGCTGAATGGCGCTCCCACTGAAAACTTTATAGTTTCAGATGTGCCAGAAACCGTATTTCATGCAGAATCTTGGAGCGATTTTCTGGAACACTTTAAGATATCATTCGAAGAATGCTTTTTGGACAGTATTGCGCCACATTTAAGAAAATCTTACGTCTCATTTTATTTGTGTTGCTTACGTTAGCGATCATACACTAAACTCCCCATTGGTAATTGAGAAACAATCATCGATTTATTCTTTACAAATAAGGAATACGATTGGAAACTAAAGCGCCTTATTCATTCCTTGAAGTCCCGAGCCAGCCGCTCTTACAACACTAATGCACGCCTTTCGCTTCGGCCTTTGATCCTTATTCAAGCACCGATTAACTTCGACTGAAAGCCGTTTCTATTATAAGTATTCCGTAAATGGCGTTCCCATCGCCGTCTAAATCTGTCTCGACATCGGACATATCTATCGCTGCGTCTATATGTTTGGCCGGCTATTCTGGTTAGGCTATAAATGGCGTCGCTTCGACTGGGTATTATTAGCATGGCCGCGCGACTCCCGAACATAACGCTTCGCACCTGATTGGATGGTGGCCAGATATAGACCTCGTTATGTTCGCTCAGGACTCGAGTGTCAACTATGACTATAATGGAACTAGTCAAGTGCGAGTGGCTTGCGATGTTGGGCTTCTCGGGATTCGCTTACGTGGCAGTTAATGCCAGAGTATATTGGCTCATTGATTGATTTCCTCCGTGAGGAAGAACGACAATCGTATATCTGCAGCAGTTCAAATCTACAAGAGAATTCTATCTACTAATCTACTTTTGCTGTGGTAGACATTTTTGTACGGTGTATAATCAGGTTAGTCTGAGTCTGTAGCTAGAACTTGGTTACGGTCTCAGCCTGACGTTGCCACGGTAATAGCATCACGTGAAATTTCCCTCCTTGCCGAACCCGACTGCCAGTTAATGCGATTTATTTATATTCAATTTCTTCGGTCGCTGCAAATAAAAATATAATCAAATGAAGTTTATTGATGTTGGTTTCTTAATCTTATTGATCTTTTGAAAGGTGCGAAATGAAAGTGGATAAAGCTGTGCTTTGTTTTGATGACATCGACAAATCGGTGCTGTAATCGAAAATATTATAAAATTGAAAGTTTCAAAAAGATTATCTATCCATCCTTTCATTGGCTGAAAGGTATCTTTTGGCCTTTTCCATGTTGTGTTTTGACTTGCACGTTGTTATTTTCATTTCATTTTGTCATTTTGGTTGATCCAGTCCACCGGTTACTTCAATAAAATTTCTGTCAGGTCGTTCTTAAAACTTCTTGTAACATGTTAATGCCAAACCAGGTCAGTAGCAAACCTTCACGAGTTCGCCACATAATGTATGTCCTACTACTCCTACTACACGTTATATTTATGTGGGGAGGCGTGTCGTGTCATCAGATTTTGTTTTAGTTGGCGTCCACAAGCACGCTCGAGGTCACCGCTCCGGATGCCAGCGGATCTCGGCGGATCCCGGCTGCCGGGTCGGGGAAACTGCATGTTACACGCAAACTGGGTTATGAGGCGTTTCGTCATCTATGATGTGGCTTTGTTTTGATACGAGTTTGGTACATGAAGCTAATCGTAATAGACGGTCTCTTCTCAGTCTTTTAATTTTATCTAATTTGGAATAGTTCGGTTTTTTAACTCAATCACGAGTCAAAAAAGCGTGACCAAAACACATGACTATTTACAAACAGTATCTAACGTGAATTGGCTGAAAACATTACTGAATCATTGTCCAATCTAAAACAATTATATCATATTGTAGAGCGGCCGGACCAGCACGTTTGGCATGGCCGTGCGACCGTGATTTATCCTCTCAGAGGTGTGGACTACCGACTACACGAGCCGCTTGGCACTACATATATCTCTTAATTCTGTGATAATTGGACTTACTATTTTTGGAAGCTCTTCGCAATAGAATGTTTTACTTTCGAAGGGACGACTTCTCCTCACATTACTCACGTGGACAAAATCTCGTGTCAGCATTGATGAATGTTTGGCACTCAATGTATGACCGCTGAGCTCCCGTTTGATGTGTACCATCGTACGTTTACACATAATGTATGTGCGAAAAGCCATTTAGATATCTGTTGGTTTCGGGACCAATACTAAATGGTATCTTCGGATTCTGAGGCATCTTCAATCTTATCAATGAATTCTGCCAGATGTCAACAAGAAAAGAATAAATAACTCAAAGCATGTCTAGAGTTATTTCAGTATCCACAAAATCCCACACCAGAAATGCTTTTAAAAACACACGATATCGGTCACATTCTCGTTCAAACATTTGAAAAGTGAGATGTTAAACCGAGCTAAAATATACAAAGAATATTTCACAAGTTTGTTTAAAACATTTACTTTGGATTCAGCGGTCGGTTGCACGGTAAAACGTAGTTTACACCTAGTTCTATAATTAGGTGGCTAGGAGTGACGCTGCGAGTAAATTTAAAATAATTATAATTAAGTACGCGCGGTGCAGTGGCGTAGCGTGGGGGGGGCTGGGGGGGCCATGGCCCCGGGCGGCGCGTTTCAGGGGGCGGCAGAGAGCAATAGCCAGGACGCGTTAAACGGAACCAGGCGGCAGCATCAGGTCATAGTTATCAGCTCAGGTAATTACTAAAGTCATCGGGACTATGTTGCAAAAACAAGGACAACCAAGAAGTGGAGCATTTTCCTTAATATACGCCGTTGGCGCGGGGCGGCTTTTCATACAAGCCTCACGTATATTCCGGTCTGCCGCCCCGTATTTTCTAGATTCAAGCACTTTATTCTTCTAGCCTGTCGCCTACCTTTTTTTATATCTGTATTTATGGTAAAAAGAAAATCGAACCTATCTGGGATGCTAAAATTTTCTAGCTCGCTTCGCTCGCTCTTACAGCTAAGTTTTCCTAATCGTTCCATATCTTTAATGCATTCGTAGAGAAAGTATGTTAAATTCCATTTGTTTGAATCGTGAAAAGAAAATCTGTTACCTATCCGAGACGGGGTGCTAAAATTTTCGAGCTCGCTTCGCTCGCTCTTGCATCTTACTTACTCTCAAGTCTAAAGCTTTTATGCATAAGTCAATAAAAAAATACTTATTTATCTATATGAATAGTTAAAATAAAATGTAATTTATCCGATGTGCTAAAAATGTTTGAGCTCGCTGTTTTTGTTAATTTCCGGAACGGCAAACCTATACACTAGGTATTCGCTATATTAGCAATTGAACATGACAAACCTACATACATACGAACAATATTTTTCTTCCATACCTCTCCAACTCTTTATTACTCGTCATCTCATCAGACACCTCCTTTCTTGAATGAAATTGTGTATAAAAAATATTTTACTTTGAAAAATAAACATATAGAAAAAAAAAAACATTAAAAAAATGCTTTGTATTTTGACTCTTTCCTACGTTTCTTGACTAATTAAGAAATAAGAGGGGGCGGCCAAAATTACAGTCGGCCCCGGGCGGCAAAACCCCACGCTACGCCACTGGCGCGGTGGGCATGTTAATCGGCCGTTAACTGCGACTAACCTTTGTGATTTATGGCGTATGGTATGCGTGGGCGCAGCCGAGAGTATTAAACGTTCTTGTTAACATTTATTTGCAAGTGATGGAAAAGGAATGTGATGTTTGATTTTGGCATTGATTTTTCGTCGCGAACTTTCACTCTTCAGAGCTGATGATAAACATTACATTGAATCATTAATTAAATCTCTTTTGATTTTCTTATGATATCTCTCCCAATCGATAGTGTCCTTACAAGGAGGTGTTTGGTACGGAATCGACAATTCTTCTCTACCAACTTATCGAACGCGACAATTACTTTGACGTCGACGTTTTCCCATTTCCCAGTGGCTGTGCATATTAACACGACAGGTCCAAAGTGTAACGAGTGCATCTACATATGTGGCGGTGCAGCGCCTTGACCGCAATGCGGCAGACTGTGGGTCGCCGCAGGCATGTGCCGCCCCACCGCCCCCTGCGCGTGCGCACACCACCGCGCACTTATCGCCCCCAGGTTACTACAATACCAACATTACCAACTATGCAGTAATTACTATGGAAAATTATTCAACGATAAACTGTTACGAATTAGAGCAAATACTAACTTAGCTTTGTAACTAAATTTTGTAGTATTGATACTTTATCCTGTGAACATTTTCCTGTCCGCGGATATTTGTGTTACTGCGATAATTACGTCCGTATTTAGAGCGCTATAATTAACGTACGATATAATTCCAGTTCTATTTGTGGTCGGACTTATTGCGGTTCTTGGCTATTAATTGTGAGTATAAATAGAGTCAGCATCCTGGTGTTATTTACCTGTTTCACGATATTGGGGACACAGGACTACGTGTTAGGTTCTTAATTGGTATGAGCTATTTTAAGCGGTAAAAAAACGTGACAGAATTCATACTGATAAGAGTAGGGCAAGAGCGAAGAAACGGTGGATGGACTGTGTGACAGATGATATGGCTAGAAAGGAGGTGACTGCTGAGATGACGAGTAATAGAGAAGTGTGAAAGAAAACATGCTGCCACGACATCAAATGAATTGGGTTAAGGGCAGGAGAATGATGACTGATTGCTACATTTCTGAATTGCTCTTTGTTTTTTTTTTCGAATTTTTATTGGCAAAAAACGAAAAATAAAAATCACCCAAACTTCGCCACTCATACTACGTTCAGCTTGTATAACACGTTCACTCCATATAAAGCGATCCCTTATCCCCTATCCCTGCCTGCAATGTTGTAAGACGGGCAAGGTGATGCATCAGAATAGTTCGTTGTGCAACGCACCCCGCCGGGCCAAGGTCTCACCGAATTAACAGCTGGTCACTAGTCAGCGGCCGCTGTGACCCACTTCGGGTACTATTAGATGTACCGAGGAGTTGTGGGGAACAGCCATGGTCAGCTGATTGATGGATGATAGCTGTATTTTTGATAGTTGTGATACTGAACATATTGGGTTTAAGAATAAAGCGATGGCGGGATGCAAAGGCTGGTTGGTTGGTTGCGCCCAAACCGAAAAGAGGACGCCTGGTCTCGCGACAGATGGAAGAAGTGGAGAGAGGACTTTGCCCAGGAATGGGATAGTATTCTAGGGAAAAAATATGGAAACTAAAATGAATTATCGTCGTCAAACGTTTGAAGTTATTTTTGAACCTGACTGATGAAAAGTGCCAACATCGACTGAATCCAGCTAGATTAAAATGCAGCTGGTGGTGTGGCCTGCGCTTTGAACATGAATGGGAATTCTTGAATTATGTTTTAAACTCGTCAAATGCTCGTGTTTCATTAATACTATATTTTTGATATCTTTTTAAATGTTCAACTAGTTTGTTATTCTAAGTGTGTTAGTTAGCTTTACGCTTCTACAAAAAAACAACGACTAATCGCAGTCATATTCCAAACACGTAAGGAATCTGACTCCAAGCCAAAAAAGGGCGATAATTACATTCTCACATATTCCTTCCGTTTTCCGCAAACTATTTGCCAATCACATCAACAGTCTTATCACATCACATCAGAGTCGGTGTGATAAGTGGCACGCTTGCCAATCACGCCGCGTGATGGATGGGAGGGTGCGGGCGCCAACTGGCCTGGCAACTAATAGGGAAGCGGGACTCAGACCGGACCGACGCGACGTTGCCATAGAATTTGGGACGGGTCAAAGAACATGTATGAGAATTTCACACTCTTGTTAGTGAGAGTGGAACAGATTTTAGATCTGTGCGTTGTTTTTTTTTATTAGTTGTACGCAAATTGCAAAGTTCTTGTTGTTCGTGTCACTGGCTGGACAGTAATTTAGATTTTGTTCGCCATTTCTACTGCGTCCTCTGTGGCAGTGCAGAGATCACTTTGACTGCATGCGGGATAGGAGGTGGAATATTGCATGAATGGAAAAGGAATTAAGTATACCTATTACCTACAATATAATTTGGTAGGTACAGAAGGTGCAGTCATGTGGGAAATACAGTACCCACAACATATTAGTACGATGATCTAATTAGCAGTGACATCCCAAGCAGCAAAAACTAGTACTATAAAGAACCATAGAACGTTTTGTAAAAAACTGTCCTTGGTCCTATAAAACCCCAAAGAACGTATCTTTTATTCGGAAGTGGCGCATTTATATCTCTGTTCAGTGACAAAATAATTTTATTGCAGTGTTCCAAATGACGAAACAGTCCAATAAAATCTATGTAACAGTGATGCAGGTCTCAAAATAATGATGTACTGGCTACTTTAGGACCTTTTATAGTACTTTTTCATACTATACAAGAGTTTAGTTTCCTTTACCTCACATTTTTCATTCACTATACATTATTTTACATTCGTGTTAGTGCAGAGTGCAAAAATAAATAAAATAAGTTTACAAAAGCATACAAGCAATCTGAGGTGAGTAAGATTTTATTTTGTTATTATAATATTAGTCTATTACGGTGGAAATGATGTGCGACTGCAGGTTTACTGATAAACTAGGGATAGGTTTACCATGAATTTAAAGTGCCCCCTCGAATTGTTGAGCTTTTACAAAAATATTTATCATATAAAATGATTTCGATTTTTTAAGAGCCATTATAGTACTTGCCGTGACAATGTTTTCACTGTCAGTCATCGTGGATTCAACCTAAAATTGGGGTTCTGTGTGAGCATGACTGAATATATAATACACAGTGTTTTTTTTACTTTTCTTCTGAAGACCATAGGTAGTGAAAAAAAACTTAATTATAAACTGATTACTGACGAATAGTGTGAATTAATCATGTAACCAGTTTTTTTTTCGGGAAGAATTTACGTAGTTATATCAAGTTTTACGTACCTAGTGTTTATATTTCTTTTTATATAGTGCCTTTGTTTGTATCTAGTAGCATTACTGGACTTTAGAAGCAATACCTTTATAAATATAAACTACAGTCAACATTGTGTTTTTTCAGTGAACCTAATGGATGCCAATATGGATATCGATAGATTTCTTAGTCGAGTCGATTTCATGATGCTTGCAGCAGCGGAATGGCCGTGGAAAACCATCACACATTTTATATTAAGTGCAAACTGTGTAAACTGTGGATTACATACTAATTCCTCTTTACCGAGTCACTTCACCATATATAAAAGAAATATGGCCCAATTATTAAATGAATTATTTTTCTGGTGTCGGGGTTGCGATTTTATGGCTATTTATGACCATTATCCTTCCGATGAATGTCGGCTTTGCAATTAAATAACATTCTCATCCATAAAAAATCTTTAAAATCTATTGAAAAATCAGCCCTAAGACTCCTGTTTATACTAGCTTTAAATTGAATATTCCTGTGAAGTGAATATTCTAACATTTTATATTTTTGACATATTTTCGAGTACCTAATATTGTATAAGCTGAGTTAATTATGTGGGTTGATTTTAACGTAAGATCAAGACTGACAGGAGAATGAGAAATGAAAGATTTTTCTTTTTTAGTTCAAAATAAAGAACCATTTAATTAATAAAGATTTTTATTTATATACCATCTGCGTAAATAACCTTAGAAATTAGTAAAATGTATTTATTATACAGTATGTAATAATGGCACAAAATAAGTTGTTGAGTTGTAAGAGATCGAGATAAGTTTACACTTTATTGCGTCAACTCTGAATAATCTTTGAATTTTGTTCTTGTGCTTAGTTTTAAAGACGTCCTCAATAGGTTCAACACGATTTCCATTTTGTACGGAACCATTTCCCGTAATTGTGATTGTGAATGCACGTCGCATTCATTCCGTATCAAAATGTCTGAATATTGTTGTAAAAGCGAGCCAATAATCCTTTTTGGGACTTAACTGTCATTTAATAGAAACATTTATCTACATGTATGTGCCACTTTTGCGTCACTATAGTGATAAATACCCATTTATAAGACTAACAAGCGAATTTCTAGGCACCAAAAAAGTTGTTATACAATAATTCTGCTCTATTATAGTGTTTGTGTGATATGCTTATCGGTAAAATTATAAGATGCATCTAAAAACTATTATACTACACTTACGTTCTATAAGCGTGATCTGAAATTAGACTACATCACAAAAACACTCTATTGTAAAGTCTTTGTGACTACTAACGCACACGTACTATAGCAGCGATCTGAATATCCACAATATCACAATATCGCCCTGTAGTTGAGTGTTCATCACTGCTATAACGAAACTACGATTGCAGTTCGTTTGGAACCCTTATTGCGCTAATCAGATAAATAAAGGCACCTGGTAACAATTTTATAGAGCAATATTATTATGTATTAGTTATATTAGAACTTGCTATAGTACTTGACTATAACGGTTGTATAAAATGGCGTAGTAAACGTTTACATCCTTTGTTTATAGGTATTTTTAGCTCTATAAGCATTTAGAGCAATAATGTACTGTCGAACGCTTTTATACAACACTCTGGCACCGCTAAAACCTTAATAAATCGTTTATAGAGCTTTTTAGAGTTATGAGCTGAAATAATAGGACTGAATTGCTGGTTGGGATATATTCGTCCGTGAACTTTAGACTGCGACTCTCACGTAGGTACTCGGCACATTTACTTTCCGTGAAGACAAACAATATTAATTAATTAATGAAGAACTAAATCAATATCTTAATTGCACAAGTTATTTATGTAGGCGATCTACAATAGAACATCGACGAATGTGATAGTTGTGATTGATTAATTGGAAGGAATATAAACAGAACAGAGCTAGCTCAGTCGTAACAGCCCTGACATACCGAACTGCAGGTCGTGGATTCGACTCCGGCGGGCTCGTTACTTAGTGTAATTCATTTCATCAGTACTGCTTTCTAAACGATAAAGAAGAAAACATCGTGAGGAAACCGCCATGTCCTAGTACCAAAAATTCAAATAGGAGACATGTGACATCTATCAATCCACACTGGGCTGCGTGGTGGCTGGCGGTGGTGGACGGTCCTCTGCCTGTGACAGAGAACAGCGCGGTGTCCCAGCTGTGAGAGCGTTATCGGCTGATTATGGCAAACAAAACTGTCTACAAAAAAAATAGACAGAACAATGAGGCATAAACAGCGAGTGTTTGAGCAAGATAAACATAAACACGCTGATAAGGGAGGTATTAGTGGTCGTCACAGGTCAGGTGGCGATGTTACGAGGGTTAGATCACTGCGAAAGTAAACAACTATAATCACTTAAGAGGAAAGGAGGAAAATGTGACAGTAGCATTAAACATTGACTTTTTTGACCCACAATGAGTACTTAGGTCACTTAAAATATAATGAGATCCTTATGGACCCCGTTGGATATAGAGATGAAGTAGACTGTTTGAGAAGACTCGCATGATATCGATGCTAATTATAAAACAAAATCGTGAAGACAATTCAGTCAAAGAAAACAATGGGTAGGCATACAGGATGTAATGGACATCGACGCGCAAACTGGTACCATAAATTAAGCTCAAGATACCATACACATGGGTCTACTGACCCTATTCATGATAGCATCACACATGCTTCATATCAATGAATGGAATGTATCGTCGAGGTCGAGACGCTGCACGCTGGTTGCTCACAAGTGTGTCAAAGGAAACTCCCGTGCTATCGTATCGGTGAGTGCGCTAAATGTAGGAAAATCACCGGCGCGCGCGCAACCATAGTACAGCCGGTAAAGTTTCCATTGTTGGCGGGTAGTTGGAAATAGATTGGAGGACTAATGGCATGTGATGATGTGTGGTTTTGACCTCTGATTCATATCTGCCTAGCCTTTTTCCCAGCCATATTACGGCCGGCTTCCAGTCTCACCCGATGCAAGTGAATTTGAACTCTTACTGTCAATAAGAAAGTTTGTTTTGCTTTGAAGGTTGTAGGTATTTTGTTGTTTTGCCTTTTGAACAATGATTTGTATAATAATTTCAAGAAAGTCATCTAAGTATAACATGATTTGTATAGCGTCCTTTGATTAATATACTTGTTAGTTATAAAACGCATCTACAATTATCCATCAAGTAGAATTATGTTGATGAGTTATTGAATAGCGGTAATAGAGTTCCTATATAGAATAACTATATTCTCCTGAATTCAATTGATTTAGCGAGAGATTTAAGTGGACTATAAACTTTCAAAATGATAACGAGAAAATTGACAAATTATGTTACGACAAAGGGGGTGTGCTAAGAATAGGCACTCACTTGATCGCTCCCTGAACAAACCTTCAGCTACCCAGCTCTAACGTTAGACTTACCTAGTTTACAGTTACCTTCCAATTCGGTTCGGCTGGGATCTCTCGGCGAATTTACGAGCGGAGCACCCAATCAAACGCACGCTTGCAATTAGACGGGAACTAATGTTATTGGCACAACTTTTAAGGGTTTCGAAAGTATCACAAATGTTTTGTTAATTTAACGAAAAGTTTTTGATGCAGCCAACGCGGCTGCGCAAAACCAGAAGCGAAAAAGTAAATTATGAAAAAAGTATTGCCATACCCCATAATAGCCTCCAGGGTTGCCATTTCAAGGCTCTTATGATTAACTACTAAAGTGAACAATAATAATCTCAGACTGATTTGCAGATAATGTAGGTACATTATCTTATTCAATAGAGTTGAAATCAAGGAAATACCATCTAATGAACCTCCTACATTAAAGTAATGGGTATTGCAATTCAATACTTTTATAAGATAATATTAATGAAGGTGCATTTATGAAGAAATACACGAACCTTCTTTTCAATATCTTGAATAGAGATAAAACATGAATCGCTTAGGATTTGGGACTGGCATTTTTGCTGGTGAGTTGGTTCCGTCACTTCTTGGCGGACGTTTAGGGGCACTATCATATGTGACTCAGCCTAATTTGAACAATGCTGTTCTAATTTAATTTAGCATGTCCAGTATTAGTATTCTTTATAAGCTCGATATATCAAACTCTTCCCACATTGACAAGTAATTTCTTAACTTGTAGTATATTAGTGAGAAAGTGTTCCCGCAATGTCAGTTGGAGCTCCCAGCTGACCGTTATCGGCGGAAGGGCGACGACCTCGCCGGAAGCCTTATCAGCTGGATACACCACGCTACTCATCCCACACCCACTTCTCGGTACCAGCACTTATCAAGGACTAGCTGTGTCTGTGTCCCACGACGAGGATGTTAATGTCCTATATCAGGGGTTGCCAAAGTGTGCGCCGCGGCGCCCTGGGCGCTGTAGAGTAGAGAGTAAAGAGGGGCGCTGTTTACTATTCTCTGTAAACTACATATACTCAGGTATTCGATTAAAAAATTATGAGCTTGTTGTGTCACAAGGCTTAATGTACCTTTTCACGGAACACCTTTCGAGCCTCACTTAATGATTTTTGAAATACTTTGCCGAAGACGATGTTGAAAACTTTTCGTGAATCAAAATCCTTTCCCTTCACAAGATCTACCAGAATTCACTACGCAAGAAGAAGAATGTCTCATTGAAGTCTCTTGCGACAGTAGCCTTAAAAAAAATTTCATGTGTATCGATTTGGTGGAGTTTTGGACATCGGTCCAAAAATAATGTCAAACTTCAAATTCAAAACCTCTTAGAATTCTGACTGATCTTTTTCGACTAGCTAGGGCGCCGAGACAAAATACTAAGCCTGTGTGTGCACCGCAAACTGAAAAAGTTTGGAAACCCCTGTCCTATATGTAGTGTTTACTTATATGTGTTATAATTGTTGCCTCGATCACTTTCCCTACCTAAAATTACAGTCAAATTAGAAGTGTTATGCCTGTACCTGACTGCTTTGTACCGGTCTTCTTCCTCATGTTTATGACGCTATTCAATTTATTGATCAACCCTTCGCCATTTCAACTGCATCATCTCTTTGACTGCAGCTTTTCCACGGCTCAGAGGGTAGGAAGCAGGTGAGGCTTAGTCTGCAATATAGTTCTGATGTGGAACTATATTGCAGCCTTAGCCTCACCTGCTTCCTCTAGCCGCTTCGTCGAGCATGGTTTCGGACCGTTGCGCGTTGGTTTGTACCTGTATGCAATAGTCTCTGTTGCCTTGCCTCATATTATATACGAGTTACGAGAACTTAAACTACTGAATCGATTTCAACGATAAGATGTCTTGTGGTTTTCCTTGTTCCAGAACGTGTCCTAGGCTTTGTCATACCTCAGGCAATATGGCTATTTGTTATTGGTTACTTTTATTATTTTGTTCCGTCAGTCTGGTGTCAGTCTAGTAACTATTCAGAAATACAATGACACATCGATATTCAACAAATCGATAAGGGTTGTTTTCGAATTCGCAGAATGGAGTTGCGTGCCGAACTCGCAACTACATTCTGCCCACGTGCTGGTTCTTAGTAAACACGAGTTATTGTGTAGTGTTGTGTTCTGTGTATGTGCAAGACATGTAAGGCACTATCGAGAGGTTATTACAAAAATATAGGGTTTAACCGCGTATGATGATCCAATTCTGGGTTAAGCTCGCCATTGTACATAAGCTATATTATTGCAATTTGTATGTGTATTTTTTGTTGTTTTGTGTGCAATAAAGAATAAGAATAAGAATTACCGTTCCAAACCCGTTACAACAGGGTACGATACGCTGTTGATACGTTCTAGTGGGCATGGTCGTCTGTGTCGTGTTTCTTTCCCTGTCTGATACGTTCTTAGCACGGTCATGGTTTGGTGCGGTGAAGTGGGCAGACTTAACCATTGTACCGGCAGCACCCAGTGGCTAATCGTTAGTAGATTATGATTTTATTCGTGTTGTTCAGTCCATCGTAAGTATATTTAAATGTCTTTGTTTGGCAGTAACTTTCAGGAAATGGCTAACTTCGAATATTCTAAGTTGTATTTCAGCAAGTCAAATGATCGATTTATATTTATTATTTAACTACTGAATAATTCACATTATATGCGAATAACTAAACAAAAGTTTTCAAAAATGCAATTAATAGTGCAAATTTTCCAAAATTACAATGCGATTCTCAATTAAAAATGTTAATTAGGCACCTACTTACGTAGTTTTTAAAAACTATTTAAATAAACGCAGTTAGTATCTATAGGGCGCATTGTTGAACGATTGTGAAATATTATGCTGTTTTCATTCACTCTAAAAGAAATAACAGCATTTACTTATTTCCTTTTGGAAATTAATTACTTGGGTAGATTAATTTTTAAAGGGAGTTATTTTTATGTATATTTATTTTTAAAAGGGTGTACTTAGCTACCTGCATAAATCATCCTTATCAATTATTATTATCATTCCGTTGCATTCTGTCTCTCGAATTGATGCATCTTTGAAACATGCGATTGTTACTTATAACTTTATCATAAGCAATCCGTCTTACCGATAAACCCTTTAGACTGTTATAAATATTTAACTGCCAATTGAAGTCCACTTTACAGCTCATATTCCATTCAAATCGTTGCCTCGTGCCAGCGGCCTCTACCGCCGAGCTTATGATATCGCTGGCTCGTGTTGAATGGGATCGATCGGCCATAGTGGGTGATGGCCCAAGTTCACGGTCAGGCCCGCTGCGCGCCCCCGCACGGCGGCGACACGAGCACGACACGTCGCGCTCGCACGCATCACAGATATTGTAACGTTTATTTTAGAGGAGCTGTAGGGTTGACAAAAAGTGAAATGTTTATGATATCGCTTCGTTTCATGTTTTATAACGAGAGGCGTGTCAATCATTGCATATTTTTAACTGACTTCTAACAAGTCTATTCCGTGTTGTGACGTGCATGCAGACATCATTCACAAATACAATGATTGATTACAACATGTTTACTTGCCAAGAAAAGAACGTTTGTGTTTAACACGTTCACGTTCGGCGTCTAGACGCTGTATTTCAGTTTTATAATTTTCACAATCGGCATGACCCTGGAAATGAACTCACATTTCAGCGATTTGACTACATAACAAATTCGTAGCGAGATCATAATAAAAGCGGGATAATGGTTTCACATTTAAAAATAAAATAAAAAGTCGTAGCTTTGCAATATTGTAGCAAACACATTATCAGTTAATTTTAGAACGATAGGAATCGTAAAATGTTCGCAATCAACCCTAGCGACAACGTAGGTGTGGGGCAACACGGCAGTTACAAATAGAATGTATGGAAAATAAAAACTCGCTCGCGGAAATCCTATTTGCACGGACGCGAAAATAGAAATTTGCGACAACGGCCGCTCGGAACGCGAACGATTTTAGCGCGGCAGGCGACGGGGTAACACTTGCACTATCGGAATAGGCTTCCTAAATAGATATTTTATCGCCGGCTATATTGAGCAGGCAGACCTGAACTGAACGGCTATATAAATCGTCTAATGGAGATTCCCAATTTGACATTCTATCTTGCTTACATACGTAAACTTTGCACACATTTGTTCTATCGGGGTAGGCAGAAAGCCACCTCCACAACGAACCTTAAATACTCCTTTCCTAAAGATATTGCATATCTTTTACTGTACCATAAACAAATAGATAAACGAATGAAAGGGCACGACGACGTTTTTGCAGCAGTTTATATCTTTGTCTTGTCACTATGTAATATTCCGAATGGGATATGGATATCGCTAACACTTTTCTAAACCTATCTAAAACTAATCTTTCTTTTACAGGTAAGGCTGAGTCACGTCGCACAAACTGAAGTGTTGCCGCTACATCGATAGGTATCGTACCCACACATTCCTTCTATATTTAGAAAGAGATAAGCTTGCACATAACGTGATTCATATTATTTACGTGATTATGTGCGGGTAGGTAGTTTGTAGCTGTCAGAGGGCAACAAAGTGCGTCTTTATCGTGCTCGTGTAGCAGAAATGTGGGGAAACTGAAGCAATAGACTGCTCGTCTTGCAGTTAGCAATCAATGTAGGACATCACATACTCTGTACAGTGATGGACCTGTCCGAAGCGTTTGTAGTAACATACCGTTGTTTATAATTATGGAAATCAACGTACGACGAAGAAGAAGTCAACCTTGCAAATGCACTGGTGTCCAAGCTCAACACTATAAGGTTCTTCCTTATTAAATCAAAAGCAAAAAAATAAAAAGCTCTATGACGAATCATTTGTATGTAATAAAACAAATCCACCGGAAAGTATCCATTTTGATAATCAGATAAAACGAATGACACCCTCATAACATTCGTTCAGATATTACTTACCAATAATAATGATGCGACAAATCGGTCCGCAGTCACTATTATAATTAGCTGCAATGACTGCGGTTATCGCATTGTCTATAACCGTTCAGTTATCCGCTCATTAAGCCACTAATTAGCCCGTGTGTAATGCGGCTATTTCCCGACATCCCGCGTAGATGCGGAACCATAACATTTGGAGCTAATGCTGTGGGTATCGTGGAAATATTTGCCGGTCTCTGTACTCACGTGTAGATCTCAAGGTTGTGTTCTCGAGTATATATAGATTGGCTTTTATAAAGTTTATTTATAACCAATCAAGTTCCACTTGAATTCAATATTAATAAAGTACTATAAAATTTACTGAATAACCAGGTTTTATTTTACATGTATTATAAGTTTTAATAAAGAACTGCCTTGCATAATCATAAATCAGTTTGCCTTACGTCCTTCTCCAAGCACGAAGGTAGACCTTTACCAAATGCAAAATGTTTATCAGAAGATTTTTTACCAAAAACCAAATTTTTTGTTACATTTTGTTTCCTTCGCCGTTGCAAGACTGCAAGTGAAATCACTACGATTCATTACGGATAAATAAAATTGGAAAAGCTGCATAACATCCAAAACACTATCACGTGTCCCATAAAAATCACACTCATACATTATGTATGGAAGCAGCGATTCAATCATGATAACCATTTATATTCCCCTACAATACAACCCACACAAAATAATCCAAAATACAGTTGTCTCATAAAATCGGCATAACAGCTCATGATTTCGACACATGACCATTTTCAATGTGCTATTTTTAGAACCGTTTACCATTCGCGGAGTATGCAGCGACCAACATGGCCGGTGTTACGCTGATTACAAGTATATTGTTTTAGTGTTCTATATTTAAAACAGTGACGTAACAATATGGCGGTGCTGTAGTGACCCGTTTGGGTTCGGTTATGGAAATGTTCCGTGATTCTTATATGGAGGTCATTGGAGTTTCAATTAGATGGTTTTAACATGTGTTGGTGTGAGATTATGTCAGAAGGACGCGTTGTGTGTACCTACTTGTTTTATAATAAATTCATTATCCATTATTATTTCCTTTCTTTATTTATATACAAACCTAATGCATTTTTAAATATTCCTTAAAATAAAAACAATATAAAAAGCATTTAAAAATATAAAAAATTGTAGCCCACCGGTATCATGAACAGGGTCCAAGCCGGTGGTCAGGGCTCCAGAGAGAGGAACCTCCTAACAATACGAGCATTATTATCATTATCCATTATTGTTTTGGTATAATAAAAGAAAATCAATAAATGTAACACACTACGTTACGCTTGTACCAATGGGGAGGGGGGCAAATCGGGGGCATTTAAAAAAAACAACGATTGCAAAAAAAGCACTAACAATTATGATGAAATTCATGCATTCGTTAATAATGGAGTAACCTTTTACCTACCGCATAAAACAATAAACAAGTTTAACAAACAAGTGTCAACTTAAGTACTTATGTTGTCGTAAACACGTCGTCAAGTTACCAGTAAACATTTTAACTTGTACCTAGAATTACTTTGAAATAGTAAACAAGAAGGGTCAATTAAAAACGGTTATTATTGATGTTTATAAGTTGAGGAAAACATGGCAGCTACCTGGCGGTGACTTTAGTGTGCCGGGGGAAATACAAAGGCACTTTTATTTTTAAACTTCCTTATCTAGCTTGGACAACACCTGTATACGTTAGGTTAAGGAAACTTATCAACTGCCTACTGTAATTCAGTCTTAAACCCAATCTCATAAAAAATTTCATCATCGGCCTAGCCTTTTCCCTGTGGTGGTCAGTTTCCTGCCTAACAGGATGCAGCTGAAGGACCTCCACAACCAAAACCCAGTCACTGGATTAATTCCCTTTGGTTGTCTGACTTTCTGGTTTCTGACTAAAGCTTCTCTTTGCCCAAATGTAACTAACCACTACATAATAATTAGGTCCAACACAATCAATTTGATACAAAAGCCTTAACTGTGGGACAAACAGACACAGTAAGCTAGCAACACGCCAAATAACATCAACATATTAAGTGACCCCGAAAACTTAACAAAAACTGTCCACCTATAACTTTGAAACGACCCCTCACTTACCCAAGATAAAATTAATGATCTGTCTAATAATAGAACTTAGATTATTCACTAACCAAGTTCTTTTTGTCCTAGAGAAGAACTTAGCCGCGTGATGTGACATTAAGTCTGTGCTATTTTTAGTCTATGGTCTGTTTGCCTGCATACATTAACATGTTTTATGTGAGTCTGTGTGATCGTTTAGCTATTAGACTGGTTGTTAGTGCTCCTAAGCTTAGTTTAGTGATGTTTGTGTAGGTGTGTCTTGTTTGACCGCCAGACTAAAATCCTGTTCAATATGTAGGTGGTGTTGTAATGGAATGATTCTCATCTTGTATTTGGTTATTCCCCTTGTTTATGATCGAGACGGCACGGCACTCGGTCTGCATAAAATAGGTATATTCAATACAATTTCTGAGTATTTGTTATCAATACAGCAGAACTGTAAATAGGCTGTGATACGGAGAAATGCTTGCGAACAGATTCGTAAGCCAAATGCGCGTAACAACATGTTTACATATTCATGAGATAATTTAATATGCACATATCATTATATTATAATTGTTTATTATTGTCGCGAGCGCCCCCTGCACGAGCGAACTGCAAACTGTTACATTTATGTACTCGTATTAGCTGTAGATATGGTGTACTTTATAAGTAAACAGTATTGTTAGAGTATAAACTTTCTCTAAAGACTTTAATTTAGCAGTACTATTGCAAATATGACGATTTGGAAATTTCGTTCCTGAAATCCTGACTGATTGGCAAGAGGAGGCAAAACACCGGGAGAGTTGGAAAGGAATGGGGGAGGCCTTTGTCCAGCAGTGGGACAGAAAAGGTCTACTAAAAAATCAATATAATATAATCAATAGCTACCACAATTTTGAGGTACTTTATCTTACTAAACTACAATAATATTTAGTAACAATACAAATAAGCACGTTTAGCTAAAGGAGTGGTTGTACAGGAATGTTTGTAGCATGTTATTAACATTCCTGACATCGCAAATAAGCCATGTTTGCGACGACAAACAAGTGAAGATCGTCAGCTGCTTGTCATTCCGCCTTGTAAAAGTGAATGGAGGAAAATAAATAGTTTTAATGTAATTGTACTGGCATTACTGTTGCACAATTAGGAGTCATTTGTCCTGAGCTTAGTTAGCTATACAGGCCGTAATGTTGGTTTATAGAAATTCTTGTTCTCGGGTAGGGCTTAGCTTTAGACAAACAAGGCAGGTGTTTTAAATATACGATTATAAATATATTTATTAAAACATATGAGAAAGTGATAAGCTATTCAGTAGAGCTTTGAAAACTACTTGGAAAAGAAAAACACAAACTTTTACCAAACATAAGTACTTACCTACTTACATAAATATGTAACATCAACCCTGTTCCCCAAAGGGTTAGGCAGAGACATAACAAGACCAGCCTACTAAAATGTAAACTAAATTATGAAAATTAGTAATTGAATAAAAATGACGAATACTTGAATGACATGCAGGTAAATAGGTAGGTATGTCGTGCCTTAAGGGTGGCTCACTGTTTAAGGAAAACGTGGACAAAGAACCAGAGGAGTTTCGTTTGTTGCTTTATAATTAATATTGTACAGTTGTGAATTTTTCCTCGTTTAACTTGTAAATAGTGTCACGTTTTGCCGTTATTTGACCGTTTATAAATAGCTCCGGATGGCCTTATCGCCCTCACTGATTACACCATGGTTTTGCTAAGCTATTTCTGTATGCGGAAATTATTATGGTGCGGTTTTGATAGCGAGTTAGAGGGACTGCACACTATTTACCCAATACTGGTTGTACTGTAGGTATCGCAAAAATAAGAGCTTTAATGAGAAATTCATTAAGTTGAACTTTAATTGATCTAAGTCATTAACTAGTTTGTATGTCTACCAGTTACCAGTTACTGTACAGGGATTTTATTGTACTATACTATGCGGTCACATAACCAAAAAACCTTTTACGTGTTTAGCTGTAAATCCACCTGTACAATACCTTTTGTGGCAATTCGTAGAGCATGTGAAATGACACATTAGCTATGACCAATACAGCACGTAAGCCGCCATTTGTCATTGACTTCCCCATAGGACAATCACAACAACAGCACAATCATAATCAACCTACAAAGTTCCCCACGTTGGGACACAGGCCCTCTACGGGCGCGTCAGTGGGCAATAATCTGCCACGCGGGTTGTTGAATGCCACGTGTCTTCGAATTTTTGGTTCTAGAACATGCTGAACAAAACTTCACGATGTTTTCCTTTTTATAAGTCTGGTGGTATAAATAAAGTAAATAACCTGTTTGGTAATGCACATATAAATCGGGACTGTTACCTCTGTGCCGCCATTGCACAACAGCACCTATTCCAGAATCCCATCTAAAAATGTAAATTGTGAACATTCATATAACAGAGTTGTTGTTCGGTGATAAAAACAGAAATAGCAACAGTGCGGCCGCTATAAATACGACACATTGACAGGAAAAGTGTTGGTAATATATTGTGTAAAAATAGCAGCCATTGTTTGGATTATGTTCGCGATATAAATAACTTTAGTGGCGAGTTTTATGTGCTAGTTGGCGACAATCGCTTTGTTGAGCTGATACATAAGGCGGCTCGTATATAACGTGTTTATGTACGTAGACGAATACGTAGTGACATACAGTTATAGGACTTGGTGAAGGTACGTTATTGGATTTATAATTGATATGGCTATGTTGCTTCTGGTTAATGGTACCGAATAAAATTAGTTCGCAGTGTGCCCACAGGTGGGACAAGGTTCTCCTGCTTGTGAGAGGGAGGGCCGTGACCCACTATGGGGCATGCGGGGCTGGTGCAAGTTATGGAACATTTAATTGCTTTGGTAAATATGGAGAGTAGACACAGTTATGTACGTAGCACGAATTTAGAAATGATGTTCTTCTTATTCTTTATAGCACTCAAAATAAAAAATATACATATAAATTGAAATAATATAGCTTGTGTACAAACGCCAGCAACGGCTTGATGCGCTGGCGTCTGTACAATGGCGAGCTTAACCCAGAAACAAAAACACAGTAACCGAAACTTGAAACTAAAATGACCTGTTTTTATTTTAATGGCACTTTTATTATTTTAAAATACATTTTATGATACTGATAAAATACTATAGCTCATAATAAGGAAGGAAGGTTATAAAAATGTTTGTCCACAAAAAATTGCCTTCGCAAGTTCATTTTATTTTTAAAAACTTCACTGTGTTCCGTGCAGTTTTATATACAATATAGGTTAGTACGTAGACATGTTTCCCGAACGCTGATACAGCACATTTTGCATTCTTCAAGTAAATTAAAACGTCTATTTTTGTAAGTCTATTCTTGTCCTGCGACGTAGATATGATTGAGCACGTTTTCTGTATACTTCCTTCTTCAGTGTATTGTTACAAAAATAAATAGAATAAAATGTCTGAATATGCGAACTTGGCTCGCTGAGTTATTGCTGTTGAACCAGTTCTGAACAAGAGATTTAATATTATAGTAGGTATTAACTGTATTGCATAATTTCGGCATTCTATTCGTATTTGATGCACACATTAGCATAAATGTATAATATGTCTATTAAGTATAGTATAATTAAACTTCATAATTTTAATAAACCTACATGTTACCCATTCTTAGGTCAACCAATCTTTGTAAACAATTCCGCTCACTCTACAAGTTACAATGATGACAGTGTAAAACAGAATATAAACACATGAAACTTCACAAGCCCAAAGTATTTCCACAAACACGCACTTTGACGATTTGAGCACAGTATCGTTAGCCGCGAAAAATTAACGCTTGTCGCTTAAACAGTTATACACGAAACAGTTAACAGTATGAAACTGCCTCAAGTACATTTAACCGGTAGAGACTGCCGACCCCGGACACTGACTGATATTTCAGTACGCTAACTGTCCGAATCCGTTATCCAAAGCCACGTGTGCAATATGTTCGTACCGGATTGAACCTTTAATCATGGAATCAGAAAACTATAATTATGCTATATTTTAACCCACCTTAAATGAGCCAAGCAGCTATTTAGTGCGTCGCCTCAGTCAATGGCCGTCGCCATAAAATGCACGTGGCGCACTAAAATCTTTACAATTGAACATAAATAGTGCATGGGCGCTACTGCCTTTATAACTAATTTTACACAGTCATTACTTGTGGGAAATGGCAAGCGGTTGAAAGGTAAAACGCTTTGTTTACTTCTTCTTAGCGTGTCGATGGAAACCTAAATTGAATCAGCCCAAAATTTGGCGACGAGTTTGGCACTTTCAGTAGCGTCCATCAGCTCCTGTAATGGACAAGCAACATGACAGGCAGGACATTACTGAAAATACTTCATGTATTGTTTTAAACTTATACTGTCACTTATGGGATATCTTCCGTGATTGTTCATTATTTTGCTGGAGCGGGTCGCAATTTATTTTCCATCCACCCGCATTCTCCAGTCAACCCGCGATCATGGCGCTTGCAACAGCGTCGAAATATCGGGAGCTCAAAATAATGAACAATCACGGAAGATATCCCGTAAGTGACAGTATAAGTTTACTTCGTGTATGTAAGCAAACGGGTTTTCTTCTTCTTTCACATACTTCATCATTCCTAATTAGTGTGAGAAGAAATATTCCAGCCATACTACTATTCCATGACTAATGATAATGATTTACACTACAACTTACTATGCTGATAAACGAAGTCGCGTGCGCATAAAAACGCGACTCCCTTTCAACATGCAGTTAACATCCATTGTCATCTATTATTAAACGGTTATTTTCCTATTATTTCTTTCAATGGAGCTCTTTTTTATTCAATTATGCAGCATTGTGTGTGCAGGGATTTTACGGAAATATCCGTAATACAGTCATTGATTAGCATCGGATGACAATAATCTTATTTATACATGATACGGTTGAAAAACTAGCTAATGAGGTTAGCACACAAGAGAATAGTCGCCTTTGTCACAGAAACAATGTAACTATGAAAACCGTTAGACTTCAACTTGATGAGAAGAGTAACCATGGCAGTTCTTTTCCATAGAACTCTAAAACGTGGTACAATTATTACGATTGATTCAGAAATTAGGGATGAAAAAGCGAGATAAAACAAAACTTCGTTCCCTTTCAACCCTTCGTAAAAGAAACCTTGTTACATAGCATCGTTTTTTCAATCAAAAGCATTTGATTGTTTGTTTGGCTCGCCCTCGCACTCGTCGATACGTCGGCTATAACTCGTCGGCTATTTATAGACACCGGCTTCAATCACGCGCCGAAGTCGTGCAACTGTACAAGTATATAGCCTGTATAGTATGTATACACGGGTTACTTTTTGTTTTATTTCATATTTCAATCGCAACCTTTGCGGTAGCTGTTGGGGACGGGATAGGCAGGGCTCCACGTGATAGAGAAGAATGAGATGTGACGAATAAAATTATGTTGTAACTATCGCTGAACTATCTGGCAAGCATCGCGTTGAAGTTGGAGTGTGAATTGATGTTGATATACAATGATTGTGTTGTGACAACAGGTATTTCGTCTATTTATGAATCTACAGTATTATATAGTATTATTATTACTTGACTATATTTACTTATAGCTCCGACACTAACATATTAAAACATTCCATAAAATTGTGTGTTTGTGATGTTTTAAATAAGTTTACCGCTATATGTATTAACGGATTTGCGGTGCGAACCGGCCTTAAAGCTCGTACTATTAAAATAACCTTTTCTCCAGTAAACTCACATAAGTACATTCAATTTCTCAGACAAGTTTTCTTGAACCAACTTGATTTACGGCTTACTTTAACTTAACAGTTACGTGATCACGCCCAATTTAACTAGATTACCCAACATTAAGTTAACTGGAAAAGTTTAAAATTGTATGACGAGCGTGCATTAAGACAATGGACTTAATTATGGGTTTTGGTTCACGAACCCATTATTTGCGTGTACTCCAACAAATAAAACAGGTAAAAATAAAACTGTACCAGGTATACACATTTATGCTTGAATATGTGCAATATGTTGATGGTTGTGCAAATAATATTATTAAGTGTGCGTGTGTGAGTGGAAACAAAGTGGTCTGTGTTGCTTGAACAGGTTTTTTTAGTTTTATTTAAGTTTAGGTTAAGGTCACCTGTTACTGGTTGAATACGAATAATATAGTGCTATTAAGTTTAAATTGTAACCGTGACTATGGTTTATTTGGCTCTATTAATGCATTTGCAGGCACAAAAGGATCATCATTCATTGGCACGTTTGTTCCACCCACTGCTGAGTACAGGCCTCCTCGCTTCTGATCCATGCTTCCCTGGTCTGCGTGAGTCTTAGCCAGGTCTCCCCTCCTTCTGCCATCTCCACGCAAGGATATAGAAGTTTTATGGTAAAACAGATGAATTACATGCCAACTACACAGCACTTACAGGAGACCGTAACCCACTTCCCACGGTCAAATGTTACTGGGAAATGGGTCGCCATGGTGTGCAAGTTAATGGTCTGTTACCCCGTCCACATGACCTGCTTACATTACGGGCTTTTTCTTATAAACATCATATGGTTGAAACATAGGATTAATAAGTTATTTCCGGCGGGGAGCTAATTTACTTATAATAAAACGAGGCAAATGAATTAGCTTCATTTTTAAATTGTCATATCGATACGACTGAAATTACTGCTGTCTTGCAATTTAAGTTTAAACAATCCATGCAGTTTATCCTCAACGTGTCTACTTAAAACGTGACTTGAAAAGTCAACACGTCAACAATTTTACAAAAATGTTAACGAATGCATCCAAGGTTACTTCGACTGAACATAACAACAACAGCAAATTATTCCAAAATTAACGTCAAAAACGACACAAAAACTTGGTATTTGTTGCTCCATCTAACTCGAACAATACGGGTCCCAAAATAGCTCCTTGTATAACCAAGCCTGGGAATAAACGTAGTGGGAAAGTATCGACTGGGTTATTATTAGTGCCTGCGAGCCAACTTGTTCCACTCTTTGTTGGTTCAAAATAACCATGCAACCTCTCCCCCCTGCCCGCCATGGCTGGAGAGTTACTCTGGACTTATTTTTGGTAGCAGTCCGGTTTCAATGTACCGACTTTAGTAAGGCATTTGACTGTCTGCATCACTGATGAGGCGTAACTTAATGTTGTTTGAGAATGATTCATGAGCTAAAATTATCTTTTATATTACCTTTATGCTTAGCTGTGTAGGATTCGTTAAAAAGGTATACTGAAATAAAACGATACATTATGCAGACGACGCGACGTATGGTTATTAAAATAAATATGATAATCATATAGAGAACATCGATCTTATGAATAGAAGTACCTATATGGTGTTCAACGTGTTTTCGGTTAAAGAATGAATAGAATTTGTATAATCCAAGGTTCATCGGTCCTTAGCTATTTTCGTTTACGAACTACAAACAACTTCGAACCTTTTATTTAGAGCATCCATTGCCAATTCCAGCGCTGAATCCAAACAAATTAAAACCAACACTAACAGAAAACTATTTTCCTCCAACCCAAATGGAACTCAATCATAACCGCTTCATCTATAAAAACTTGATTTTTAAAAAAACTCGCCAAGAGTCGGTGATTCCCGAATTAGTACAACTAAAAATAACCCAGGACGGAATGCGCCCATCTGTTTATAGAGCAAGCGGGGGAGATTTACTAGTCTATTTGTGTGAGCATGGGGGACAGGTCCCGACAGGTTGACAAAAAATTTAACTTGTTCAGTGACAAGTGAATGAGAGGGTTGAAACAAGTGAAGTGTGTCAGGGGTGTTTAGCGAGGGGTGACGTGTTCGGAACGAGCTGTGATAGACAAGTGATATAATCATAGAGCAGGTACAGCATGCAGCTCAATGGTGATCGTTTGACATTTTGATATTTCGCATAGACTTTTTAAGACACATGACAAATGGTTTTGGTGGATGGTGTCCTCTCACTTTTCGCCTTATTTTGGCTTTGATTGCATAAACGAAACTCAACAGCCTATCACCGTGGTCTGTGCTCATAACTTATCTTAAAAGGAGTTATTGCTTCACCTTTAAACATTCCGCTTCTTCGCAAGTTTCGTAACATGAAAAAAGTCCCATACGTTGATCCCAAACAAAGAGTATTCACACATGACTCAATCAGATCCTTAATATGACTAGTCTTTGTATGGCGTACTAATTATAAACCAGCTAAATATAGACGTGATTCACTCCTGCCCACTACGTCTGCGTTATTAGGCGTGAATTATTGCCTGCATGTGCCTTCATGGCCTATTTTTTTACACATGTGTCAAATGAGTTTAGGTCTGTTCTGTCCGTAAATAGATCGGACATTTGGTTGTGCTCGTGTTTAGGGAAACTTAGTGTTGATGCGTTAGTATTTGTTATGATGAATTGTGCAGGTGAATTCGTTTCTGATTCATTATTGATGTTCTTATCATCAACGCTTATATTGCACATTAATTGGATAATCTCGTGATTATTAACAGAGTTTTTTACGGAGCTTTAGATTATTACTAGATTTAAATATGTAAGCTATTATTCATAATTCTTCATCAATATTATGGATAACGTTTGTTCAAGAAAGCTTGTTTAGAAACCCTATTATGTATCGATGGTCGCTTTTCATTGCCAAACTAGTTTTAAACATTATTTCTCGTTTTATTCAGCTCAGCCTAACGTGATACTTTTTATGTAGGTAATGTTAATTAGGCCTAGAATAAAAATCAGAGAGTTGCTTCTGTGATGTAATATTCAAACTGGTTTGTTTCGCGGAATATTAATCGAAATCACTTATTCCATGTTCAAGAACGAGAGGCAATATTTCTTTGAAAGTTTTTCTATTGGCATCAATAGCCGAAGCTACTTGTATATCGTCTGAATCGAGATGTAAACACGCCGATTCGTTTCGTGTTATTCTATAAGTGATGCTGCCTACGTCACAGGACCAGATGAGCGTGTGTTAGGAACACTCACGAGTGGGCGTACTGTTGTACTTTTGATAATGATATTGCAATTTGTAGGCCGAATTCGATTCGATTTGTGGGTCGAATTCTCTGCAATGTTGTGTTAACGAAGTGAAAGAGATAGAAACAATACAATTTCTCATTCTTTGCAATACGTATAGTTGTGATTGTGAACGATGATTCATGAAAATTGGTAAAACCGTTTTTATTATTAAAATAATTGTTTCCATACCAGTTCATCAACTAGAACTTGTTTATGTCTAGTTGCATTACATTTTCTGTAGCAAAGATGCCGTAGATTTTAGAATAGGTAGGGCAAAAAAATGCAGACCAATATATATTAGACATTCGATACACAAATAAAGCTAATGTTTCGCTAATCAATCTGTTTTGGATTCGGTTCAGTATTTGCATTGCGCCACGCGCCCACCGCGTGCTGTGCATTTGTACCTATACTATTTAACACAAATAATATATTCTATTTATGTGCTTAATATATTCGTACATCGAGGTGTTATTGTAAAAGTCGGACCGGACGCTCGCTCAGTGCGCGTTCACAGAAACGGGAGTAACTACAGCAGCGGAATATACGTCAACTTATTCTGAGAGTAAACGCGGGCTGGTGAGAAAATGAAGTAGAATGCAATCAGGATGGCCACCAGTTAAGAATACGGCCTCTCTTCCTGCTAGAGACTTAAAAATGACGACGATGAGGATGGTCATCATCGTCAATAACATCATCATAGCCAGTAATCACTGAAACGCAAGGCTGAGGTACACTTGCAGTACACTCACATTCCGCCACATATGCTTAAGTCCCATGCCATAAGGGGCGAGCCTATTGCATTTATCGGCCACACGTCAAGACTGCAACGGAGAAACCAAAATCGTCTGTCTGCTTATTAAGCATTTTGACCATGGAAATAGTAGAAACTACTAAAGAACCGTTTTATTTTTGTAGTCCAACCTAATTCGTTTTTTTTACAATTTGGCGTAAAATGTTTCTTGTTCGAAGCTATCTTGTGATCGTAAATTCCAAATATTTGTACGATATATAAACGATACAGGAAAAGTCTAGGATTGGTGTAGTGTTTATTTAGTATTTTAACCTGAGAGTAGGAATATGATGATGTGGTATCGGCATGACGGTATGTTTTAGGATTTTTATTTTACGACTTGATGACAAATTGGAAACCTTGTAAACACTAGGAAACCCTTATTTAAATCCACAAAGTGAATTGCAAGTCCCAGAAAAACATAAAAATAATAAAACTAAGCACTGAGGACATAATCAAGTTAAATTGCCAGCTACGACTTCTGAGAAACTCGATAAATTCAAGTTTCCGATGAAACGATCGACGGTACTTTTCTATTTTTACCTCAAGGTTTAGTTCAGCGGTAAGCGCTAGTCCTCGGGTCGCCGCAGTTAACACTTGCATATTTCATACTTAATTGTTACTCGGAGGGCTTTATTTAGCTTTTTATAGAGCGTAAGCTCTAGTAGACGATGTGGTATTAGAAACGAACTAATTGTTGGAGCAATGGCTGACTGTTGACTGTGGCTGCTTGGTTTCTGTGGAATGTGGAATGGGTGTGCCGTGTTATAAGTTAGTGAACAAGATATTAGAGCATACTTACGTTCATAAACTCACGCCCTTTTCTCGTGGAAGTAGGCAGAAATAACAGAACGCCGCCTGCTACGATAACTTCGCACTTCTTTTCGGAGTCTACTCATGAATGGAGAATTACGTTGCTCACCAAAGTTCCCTAATATGAATGTTGGCCATTTGCCCTCCGCCTACCGGAACCATTAGACTAATGAGCGAAACATCAACAAAACAAAAACATTTCAGCACATCATGAAACACATTACCTCCGCCATAACCTCTTCTCTCCGCGATCAATGGATCGCGTCGCACGCGCACGCCATACGTACCCGTGAGCACTCGCGCGCGACGCGAACGATGCTGTCAAGTTATTTTTACAGCAACATATATTTTTAGTCTGTGTGTTTTGGGCACAAACACCTTTTTCGAATTAGTTTAGGTTATTTATGCAAATTGTTTTAATAAATTATGTAATTATATGCTTATTTAATGCTAATTTTGTGTCATTATATTAAGTATGTAGAAGATAAGCAGTTATTTAAAAGGCGAAAAAAATAACGTTTCAAAATAGACTTCGCTTTATTTTTGGCCTTCAGAATGTTATACCTTAAAGTATATTTATTTTCAAAATGAGTTTGTAAATGTAAGCCAGTCTCTAAGCTAGCTACGTATTGCACATTGTAAGACATTGTTCAAATACTTTATTCTAATGTACACAAGTAAATCATTTTAACAACACCCGCAAGTGTTTTAGTAGTGCTTACATTTTATCAATGGGTGGTAAAGTCATTACCTATCGTCTGTTAACAAACTAAATTATAGCTATAAAACACCGAATGCCTAAGACATCCTTCCTGGCTTTCAATGTTTACTACTTACTACATTTTCATCTGGTCTTTTAGATGTCCTAAGCCCCTGATCGGAAAACCTGCTGTCAAAATTGTGATTGATCAAACAAATAGCATAGATTAAGTAGAATTTTGGCCTTTAAAACCTGATCGTAACTCTTAAACAACCTATGAGGATAGTCCACGAGGGTTCCCATTTTCCTCGAGTAAGAAGCCAACAGTATTCCCTGTTCGAATACGCCATAACCCCTCATTCTTGGCACAGTTCAACTATAAAACCGAAACTGAACATCAATAAAGACACCATACCAAAATCCATTTCTAATCTTTCCGGTGGCTGCTGCATATAGATGTTTGAAAATAGCAACGGACGGAGCGGCTCGCATACGAATACTTGTAACAAACTGTTTACACTGACCGAAATAGACCAGTTCGCTTCTGGATGTGGAACGGGTGAACACTTGGCTTTTATGGACAGCTATTTTTGGTGGAGCCGTCTGTTCAGGAGTGAGGAATTGTGGGGAGATGGGATGTGGTATTTCGCGTAGTGCAAAGTTGGTGGAGGGATCGCGTTGTCACTGCTGGGGAGACGAGGAGGAACAGCTTGTGGTTTTAATCATTAAGAGTCTGTCAGACCCCTCCGCCAACACCAAGGACTAGAACATTAATGAGGGTTAAAAAGGGATCGCGTTTTGCTTCTACCGTATATGCGGTCTCTCCACCAATTCGTAAGTTGGTTTTACTAGGTAGGTACAATTCAATAATGACTTTTCAAAGTTGTCACAGAGGATCTAGTGGAGAGTGAATAAAAAGATAGATGTGTACTATGAGGCAATAAAAACTAAATTGTCTCATTAAACATGCAAAACACGCGCGTACTAATTCGACTATTCAATGCGTGCGGTGATTATGTAGTCGTGTTTCGGTTACACGTGTTAATAGAGTATTAATGATCTATAGTAACTTTGTCCTTGCCCAAAATTGCCTTTGGGCCTGGACACAACACCACGGCGCGGCAACTTACGTAACAAGTGAGTTCGATCAGCCTACATCATAAATCAACTTTTTAATTCGCAAGTTTAACAACCGGATGAAACGCGTAAAGAAAGCTAAATATTTCAACCTGCCGTTATGGTACTGGGCCAAAATCGTTCTACCCTCTACGGTAGAGTCCCATTTCGCAACATAAAATTAAACTCCACTATATCCTAAAAAGATCTCAAAAACTGTATATAATTGATTGTTTATCTGGTTTGCATGTTGTTTAGCTTAACCAATAGCGAAGGGGAAAACGACGTTTTCGAAATAAAATGTGCCTTGAGTTAGCTTGGTAGAATACAGGGCGATGTTTATCAAGGAATCATTTAGGTTTGCAGAATTAAATCGAATGTTAGGCACTCTCATAGCGAGGAGGCCTGCGCCCGAGCACTGGGAACATTAAAGTCTGTTTAGGCCTATGCTTAGCTACTTGACTTTTAAATAGCTGTTACTTCACGTAGTGAATGATATTTATTTACCAATTCAACGGCGTTTTAATGGGAACTCGGTCGGTAATTTGCCACTACGTCATTTGATTACACAGACGCGCATAACATATTTTTATAGGCATAATTCAAATTCAATATTTGCAAGAATGTTGGACGAAATTAATTTTGCAACGTGTCTTTATAGATTTTAAGTCTGGCTTAAATAAAAATTATACTAATTTAATCGGTGCAAACTAGCTTACTGTAAAAATGTGCATCATTCCTATTATTAAGTAAAAATTTGCAAAATGCAATAGTAAACTAGTTGTGACAAATAACAAAAAAACTATTTTCTCTGTTTAAAAACACTAGTTACATCAGTGTGACGTGGCGAGGGCGACAACACAACAACGGTAACGTGTTGTGATGCATTGCAGACGGAGTCGCGTGGCGCGCTACTACACTAAGCGATTTCCGCGAATTTATCAAATAATTCGACTGTGTCACGTTTCGTAGCTCGCGTGTATGTTCTATTTTTAAAACTCAATAATTTCGCTCTGTATTGTGCTGCTTCTCGTTTTCTCAAGCATTGTGCTGAGTGTGTGCGAGCGGGAGGGAGAGAGAGAGGCGCGGGCGGGGCGCGTCCTTCACTTGTCGCGCGCCGCGTTGCCAGGTGTTCTAAATATAAAACCTGGGGTGGGGGGGGTGCGCGGGCGGCGACCGGCTTTGTTGATCTAGCTTTGTTGTACTTCTACCATTATAATACTCTGTTTTTTTAAATGACTTATGAGGCCTGGCCAAGGTCCGATCAAAGTCGCGATCTACCTTCGAGCCGGATACAAGATACTCGTAAAGTCATAAAATCTAATGATTAAAGTAATAAAACATCATTCAAAGTAACCTTTATTAAAATGAGTAAAAAACTCAACAAAAAATACAGCTTCAAATGTATTTAGATACAAAAGCGTCCGTTCAGTTGAACAACCTCAAAGTAAGTGTATTTCTGGAGGACACACGTTACTTTATTTTTCAGTGACGAGCGAAACATATTTCCATGTAACACTATCATTATGAATTTCAAGATTTTTTTGTCGTAAATAATCCTTGTAAAGCTAACATACATGTATTTGTATTGTACTAATCGGGGAGAAAAGAGTATTTAATTCAATTATGCGTAGTAAAGAATCCTTACGGTTGACTGGCTATAAGCAACTGTTGCTATTTTAGTATTGATACTTGTGGATAAGAATATAGCACATTGTATACTTAAGTGCATGTGCTTCGGACCTGATCTGAGTTTCAAACCGATACTGTAATTATAGAAAGCATTGGCTACCTATTTATATTTTTATGTATCGTTTCAAGTTGCAAGAATAAATAAAAGGCCCTTTTATTCATCCACATAAAGTAAGTCCATTTCATATCGTCATAAAAGAAATCAATTTTCTAACCCTTTACATTGAGGGTTAAAAAGTAACGCTACGCTATGCAGCCGCGTAGCCGGACGTAGCGTAGAAAGTGCTACGTCGTAGCGCGTCCCGCTCCGCTCGTAGCAAGCTACCATCTCCCGTAGATCTATCCGTAGCACGCTACGAATTCTTTTGGTCTGTTGCATTTTTGCTTAATAGTATTTTAAGAACCGTCGTTCAATGAAAATCTATCATGGATAATTTTAAAACGTTCATTTATGCATCAGGTATAATAGTCCAAAGATATTCTCGTTCAACAATGAATTCATTATTTATTCAGTAATCATTCCACAAAACTTCCCAAGGAACTATTTCCAAATCCATTTAAAATCATCCTCCAACCAAAATACACCAATCACCGATGTCTAATTCCGTCTACTTAACCCAGTAGTATGTGTTCATGTCTTCGGATCTCGTCTGAAAGTGGGTCGTAGCTGAATAAATAAGGGGAGGCTATATTAGGTCACTCGATATAAAATAGGTCTCCTAATTAGAACCAGGGTGACAGGTGAGAAAGGAGACTGGGATCTTGATGGAGATATTTTAGTTTTTGTCGAGATTTTGGAACAGTTGATTGGCGTTTAGGAACGTAGTAATGAAAATCATAAGTTTTGAATTCATAGTACTTTAATATCTGTAGCCAGACCTGTTACCAACCAGTGACTATGATATTGTAATAATTTATGTATGAAGTTACCGTATCCATTACGTATACAAAACTAATAATTTAAAGTAGTTTGACTAAGGTCATGTAACGCGCCCATCCCACACTCTGTCTAAATGTTGAGTTACCTTCCATTTGCTTAGTTTTTTACAATCCTAAATGTCTGTAAGATGCGCAATACGGTTTATTGCACGATCCGGTAAATCCCATAAAACCGGTTTTGTGAAGAAATATGTAGTAACTATAAATAGAAAATAAGGTCTTTAAGGTTACACTTGGATCGATTTTGAATTTCATTATAATCTTACGTATCTTTATGTTTATTATAATGTCACAACAAATGCGTGTATTTCTCAAGATATTGCGTTGCCGTTCTCAAAATATATCTGACCTTACCCCAAGTACCTCTTACGATCCCGGAAACAACAGACCAGACACACAAAAAAAACATCATAATAAAAATTACGTAATCAACAAAAATGCTTAAAATGTTGTTCACAAAAAAAAATCCCAAAAACACGTGTATCCCCAAAAGTCTGTTCTCAAGGCAGTCTAAAAATAAGAATTAACCTTTCACGCCCATCTTCACTGAGCTATTAGTTAGGGCTCCGTGACCTCCAGCTCGGACCCCGAGTCCTCGGTCCCGGGCGGCCAGCTCTTCTAAATATATCCAGAGCCAAAAATAACTGTCTCCCTTGTGCCCCACCCCCGTCCCCTTGGGGCGCTTGGGGCCGCCCGCAGGCTTCGCCGCAATCCCCCAACGACCTACATTGGAAGGGGCGAAGCAGGTCGCATCGGGACTCGAAACATCGCTTATGCAGTATGCAGTCCTGAAAGTGCAGGTCACTACGATTAGCGTGAGTGCGGGCTCGCTGCAGCTGTTTGACACTCGAGCATAGGGTTTACTTCTAATGTGCCTTTGTAACACTAGAATTGAAAGTATAATCTACACATTCAAATTCAAAAGAGGTCATGTCTTATATTATAAATATGTAAAGAATGTTCGAAAGGAAATGGCTAGCCGCATTTTAATAAAGAAATAAAAACGTAAAACCTAAAAAGCCTTTCGATAACACTTCAGAAAATCAGTAACAGCAAACACGAGGAGGAAAATAATAAAGGTTACGAGAACAAACCTTTATTGTCCCCCCCCCCCACCCTCCAAGCAGCCTTTACAAGTACACAAAACGTAAACACTCGCGTTTTTGGAGGACAGCACTTAAAAGTCTCAAACAATAGAAGCAGCAAGGAGGATTCAAACCTTTTACAACTGTACACTTCAATAAAAGCAACTATTTTTCAAGCAGTAACTAGGTACGATAGGTACCCCCTTCCACCTAGGCTAGGTTATTTAGGTCACAGGCATAAGGTCACGTACACACAGCGGCGTACAGACGTGGAGTGTCTGTAACGTCGTTTCGGACTTGTGTTCCTTTATCCTAGTAGATGGAGTTGGCGTTTTTTATTGTGACCAATTTCGTTAGTGGTACAAGAAAGAGTTATCACTGTTAACAAAGCTATTTAGCTAGCAACTCTATACAAATAATAATTCGAAAGAATCCAAGCTAAGGATACGGAAGAGGGAATCGGCCGAGATTTTTTTTTTATTGACAGTTTTGCGGTAAATGTTAAGAAAAGCTTAGCCAAATTTCGTGCCAAGTAACATTCATAGATCGCGGCATGCGAGGCAGACAAAGAGGACAGATCTTTTTCTAAAAAATTGTGAAAGGATGAAACAAAAAAGCTGTTTTAAGATACGATTTATTCTCCAATGAACTATCCGACAAGGATGGATGTTCCACTTCCAACAACAACAACATTTGTTGCAACGGAAATGTTTACGGATATACTTTCTCACGGCTCACCGCCCCACGGTTCATTGCAAAACATTCGGATTATCCTCACGTGTATTAAACTGGTGGTTAATCATAATAGCTATGATTTATCGTTTATTTATACGGTATTTTGGGTGCAGCTTTATGACTGGATTTATGGATTTGACAGCTATTATCATCAGTGTAGCCTTTTCCCCTTCTGTGTGGGAGCAAAGTTCTAGTCTGACTTCTTGATTTATAGCTGAACATCTTTAGTTTGTAAAATGTCTTAATTCTAAACACACGCTATAGGAGGATTGTGATATTAATGATCTAAAGAATCTTGAATTAAACAAAACTGGGACTTAAATAATAACTGTAAGTCGCATTTCGGCGTTAATTCTTCAATGGTAGTTGTGTTGTAGTCAGTTTCTTCAATATGCAGCAACTATTAGAGAATTACAACGAGCCATTTGTCTCCGAGTACATTCTCTGGACTGCGTTATTTTGTCTTCTTAGAGTCATTTTCATCACCATTTTCATTTTCATTCTCTACATCTTCCATACTAACAGTAGTTTCTCTCTTTTGCAGCAGAGATGGCGCATGAGAGCGGTGGGGGCGCGGATGGGTCGCCACAGCACACCCCCTCCCCCCCGCACGCGCCGCGGTTGCCCCTCGCTGACACCAGCTTCCATCAGCAGATCGTGCAGGTTAGCATCAATAGTTGTACAGACCAATTAAAGTTCTCACTCTATGTTTTAATCTTGATTTATCTTTGTCTTTTCATTATTCTCGAAAACTTCTATGTTATTGTTATTTTTAGCTTTTTTCAATGTCTTTGTATTATATTTGTCCTAGGTTCCTCTATTTCTGTAGTATAGCCTTTTATGTCTTTCTCAGTTTTTCCTTTTTCTAGTGATTCCAGTCCTTCGGACTTTTCAGCTATTCCTAAGCTGCCCTCGACATATTATTTTGTTGCCGTTCGTCATCTCGAACCTTACCATAGTTTCAGTCACAAAAGAATGACTTACATATACAAACAAGGTCCCCCAGCTATTACATAGCTCGTACTTTTATTAGATAATGTAGTGTTTGTAAACACAGCACTGATGCGAGTGGGCGGTAGGCCCGATTACATCTCATACGTACTACAAGTCTTTACTACTTTGTCAATAAAAATAGCTCAATATAACATTATTGGTATTCTTGACTATCTAGGTAAAGTACCTAATTTAGATAACGATTTATATCTCTTTGATTACGACAGCTATTAATAGCAAGCCGATTTAATGATTGTTGAAAATAGCCTTTTTTCTTATAAAGTCATATCTATTGATGATATCACCTATGATTATGACGATGTGTGTTGATAAACGTGGCCGGCCAGCAGTTGATGAAATTGTACAATCTGGTAATAGCATCGCAGACAAAGTAAACAATATTCATGAATAGTTTAAAAATATAATTCGAGACAGCGGCAGAGTTCTATATTTAGCTGACAGAAATAACAGATTTGCTGTCAGATTTGTAGTTGATGTATTTATTCATGTCAGGTCTAATAATAGCTTGTTTATTTCTTGGAGCGCCCTATCTTCTGCCGATATAACGAGATATAAAAATACTAATTCTGCGAAAGATAAAGATAGAAACTGAAGACAGCCAAAAGTTTTGAGTAAAGGTAACACTTTTCTAATCAATTCCAACAAACTATTTGATTTTAAAAACCTATCTATTTTGTAATAAAACGGTGAAATATTGTTGACTTTAATAAATAATCTACCCGGTATTCGTTAATAGTCAATTAGCTTTATCGTTCCTTTGTTCTCCTTTCAGTTCCCTTGTATGCTTAACATTTATTTAGTCTTTAATCTTGCCCTCCGCTTCAGAACTCCTTCAAACAATCAGACTTCTATTTAAATCCCAACCTGACTTGGACTCGTCAGCATACTAATAAGAATGTAAGAAGAAGAAGACTCCACTAAGATAACAGAATGCAGGTGAAGGAGCGAAGCCCGCAGATTACCGTGACCTTTTCCCGAAATATAGCGAACGCTCGCCGTATACATATTATTTTTACGCGATATTTATACCGACCGGCGCGCGCGCACTATTAATAACACGTATACGTTCGAGTGTATGTATGTGTGTAGCGTCTGCATATGTTATGATTATATGCGTATTATACGGATTAAATTTAGATATGAAATTATTTGCGGCCCCTTTCTGCGTGCTTGAAGAACATTGCCTGTAGTTCTGCTGTTATTTAATTGAATAGAAAATAGTTTCACTTGTTAGATAGTGCAGGGCGAGTTGTATTGCAACCATCCGTTGATAATGTATTTATATGCAAAATGGTCTCTTATTTTAGAGTTGCTCTTCAGATAATCAAGTTACCGAAGTAGATTGACGTCAAACTATTGAAAGGTTACCTCCAAAGAATCTAGTGCTTCTACTTCTAGGTGTTTTAACTTGTATTAGGGCAGTATTGGGGAGGACAGCTAGATAAGCTTGAGCGGTTCAATGGAAGTAAAATCCCGTGCATTTGGTATAGAGTATAGAGAAAGCCTGCAATCATTTAATCATCAATCAAAGGTTTCAACCAATCAAACTGTCCTGCTCGTTTAAAGAAAAGTAACGATCGAATCACAAGTCATTCATAACTGCGGAATCTGTCATAACTTCCTGACCGCGTCCCCACACATGAGAGGGGAAGTTACATGGTCAGCGGCGAAGCCCCGGGCTCCCCGAATCACGACAATATTCGCCCCGCCCACGCGCCCGCGCAAAACATCCGTTCGCGCGATCTATTCGCGGCGCATTCCGACCACCCGCCATTTTTCCCCATCGAACAAAAATAATGCGCGCGTCGCCAGAAATACGCGCACGCGCACCTCGGTTTGCCTTTTGATGTATTTTTTTTGTAAATGGAACGCTTCCGACCCGCGGTGCAAGGTTGCATTGTCTGGTCAATAGATATACATATATGCTTTGCCTTGGCTGTAATACCCACTGTGAAGGGAATGTTACCTAACATTGTTCAGATGTTACATAGAAGTCTAGAGAGAAGTTTCGTCAAACAAGGAGCACTAATACATCGATTTTTTAAGAGCTTTGATCATTAAGGAGAAAATCTTGGCATTTTGTTGCATGTTTTTATTTTTTTTTAATTTGTTTATTTCAACTATTAAATGACGACAGTAAGTCTCACTGGTGAAGTATTGGTGGTCCTTGTGTGGTCCGTCCCCTAGAACTAATAGGTCTCCCCCCCACGGTCGTGGTTGACTGGTGTCCTACATGTATTTCATCTCTCGTTGTCAGAACCCAAGAAAGAACCATATTGCTGAGCGGGCGAAACAGACATTAGAGAGTAGTTTCCTGCTGCAAGTGAGTTCAAATTACAATAATAATGTACAGTCAACGGTGTTAAAAGTGTCGTATTCAATGAACATGTCCAAATGTTGTCCAAAACATATTTGAATTCACGCCAAACTTTCATGCCATAAATTGTGTATCATTCAGCCTGAGTCATGTATCTCATTAAATCATAAGATACCATTTTTGAGGTATTTCTTTAGCCTTAATAATGAATTCAGTGGAACCATCCGCCTGTCATCTCCTAACAAGCATAACAATTTTTTTTTTAATATTTCACATTTGAAAATAATATCATAATGGAAACAAACATTTGGACATGATGATCAACGTGGTGTAATATCTATTAATATACTTGTGAATAGTGAATCAAACAACAATGATGAAGTAATTGAATATGACACAGAGGTTTTGCCTAATTCAACAATAACATTAACTGGTAGTGGTGTAAAGGGTGATCAAATTAATACTCGTACAAACGGTGAGCACGCAACAGTTTTTGTAAATTTAACTGTAAAATACTTTATATTTTGCACAGTGAGTAAAAAATTTCGAAACACTTAATAAAATAAATATCAAAATAAGGAAAGCGGACGCTATTGTGAGAGGAGATTAGCTTTCTAATCAAATTCCAATCCTTTTACTATTTTATTGACAATAAATGTACTACTGAAGACGTGTTACTACTGATGACGGAGAAAAATAAACAATAAATTCCATTCCATCAAAAATAAAATAGAAATCTCCTCCAACAATATTGCCGATTGTCAAACAACATAATCATCAAGTGTGTCAAATGCCTGCCCCAGTACTAAAACAAACATCGATCCCTGGGGAACGCTAAAACTAATTATTCGGACAACTTTTGCAGTTGAAGAAACAGCAACAGCTGCAGCAAGAGATCCTCCTGCAGCACTTCCAGCAGCAACGGCAGCAGCTTGCGCAAGAGCATGAGCAACAGCTGATGCACCATTTGAAGGTAAATATGCTGCAGGTAAATACAAATCGAACACTTTATTTATTAGATCATAGTTAATTTTAGTTTCTTTTTATTTGTTTTGTGAGACGTTTCTTTTCGTGAGCAGTATTTTACGATGCTACAGAGTAGGGATAAGTGGCTGATACACTGTTTTTCTGTATCAAAATTGAAACTTCTGATCTTACTATAAAATACGCAGTTTTATCCACTTGAATCAAACAAAAAAACATCATGTTTATATAAATATAATCATCAACAAAATAAGCAATAAAGTTTTTCAAGCTCACCTTAAGAACCCGTCACACGAGTCATGTGACGGGCCGGACCGGTCTACGAAACGTGAACGAGTGTAATTACTTTATTTCATACAAACCGATGAACGACCGTGATTGATGCAAGATCACGCGCTTGGGGTCACCGGGTACCTCGTGATCTTGAACTGACTGATAGATCTAGATAGGTCAATTCAATTAGGGAAATAAAAAGCTAGAAGTATTCTTACCACTTCATGGTAAAGGCCTCTATCAGTGCTCTTTCAATGATGATCAGTTCATCACAATTGCTTAGTTGGGAGCATTTAAGGATGATATTACCACGCCTTCTGGGTCACAAACAATCGTATTTGCATAAACATATAATATTTCTTTTGAAAGAGTAGGGAAACGATTCATTCTTCACAAGGATAACACTGTACGCCTATAAAGGCAGGGCTACACTAAGGCTTAATGCAGTTAAATAACGTGTTAAGGAACACCTATTTATCAACGCAGAGCCTAAACTACTGTAGCTACAAGCATAATTTTTTTAAATTAGGTTTTTTTTTTATAATGGAGCCGCCACTAAGTATTTTTATAAATTCCACACCTCTCTCAAAATCGATATTTAGTATCTTATAACTACACAAATGACGTTAAGCGTTAGTGTGGCCCCTGCATAAGGCGTAAACTGTTAAGTTACTGTGACCTCCACCTTTTGACCCACCAGCGTTGATCTACTAGAATCAGGAATTTATAGGTAAAGCATATCGACGCACAATGCAACGGTGTAAAGTATACACCGGTAAAGGAACATTCGGCAAATGCATTCACAACTGAAGTAACCTCAATTCCGAGTACCATTCCTCCAGATTCGCCATAAATCTATAAAAACAAACGCTCGAACATTACTCCTGACTGGAATGTGGCACACAGCTCGACACCGCCGTATTAATAGTCATGAATGGACTGCACAACTGCTAGTAATTACATCATTCATACTTGTACTTTGTGTGATTGTGTTCACCTCCGGCTTAGTTCTGCCACTCCCTTGGGTGGGACGTTACAGGTGACGAGGCACCTATAGTTCGTCATTAGCCTGATGTTATGCACTGTTTATATGCAGGTGCAGTGTGGATATCTGTTTGTAATACATTCCTAGTAGTTCTGTAGGGTTGGAATGCCAGTGGAATATTTTGTAGAATTTTATAACATGGTTGTTAACTACATGTCAACAATGTTTCTGGCAATACTATTAATGGAAAGTCTTTTTTTATAGTGTCGTATAGAAAAGATTCAACCTTGCTATACTAACAACCAGTCTATTCACACTATAATATTGATGCCACAACAAAAGGTCGGTCACCTTCAACGACAGACTTTCACATAAATATTAAAAGTTACCCACAATTTTAACAATGAATTTTTCCACTCACGCCAAACACGCGTTTGGTTTGACATCACAGATACAAATAGCTGCGATAAGCTATCGAGTCGTGAAAGTACGCCAATGACTGGATAAGCTGAGTGATTATTCAGCTTCGATTCATATGCAGTAAAAATAACTGTCAACGTTTATTATTAGAACAAGCCGTGTCCGCGAAGGGATATCCTATTGGAAGAAATGACAAACTTCCATACAACCTTTCATTCTCTATTGGCAATTGCATGTGGCTGAGATGAGAATGCTAAGGGGGATGCGTGGTGCAACTAGAATGGATAAAATAAGGAATAAGTACAAAAGAGGAAGTCTGAAAGTGACGCCGGTCACTGAAAAGTTGTGTGGTAATTGGTTATCGTGATATGGAGGAAAATGTTGAGTATTGGGAAAAGGGCAGGAGAATGATGAAGTACCCTTCATTCTCTATTCAATCCTCTGGATCCAGTGGTTTAGCCAGTGTGTCTCATCAGTGAGTGAATTGAGGATCTGCATTAATTAGATATAACCTTAACCATTCATTGAGGCACTTTAACACATTGATAACAAAGAAGTTTAAAACTTGTCTGATCTTGGTTCCACTTAAAGGCGAAGCTTATTCAAACATGCTTGTTGTTTAAAGAATTTGATTCAAAAGAGAAATTGTTTCAACAAAAACAAGCTTCCAAAATACTTTCACGATCAAAAATTGCAGTAAATAAGCGTGATGACATTGTAACATTGGCAAACGATGTAAACAGTGTTTATTTCGAAAGTATGCGCAGGCGCCCAATGATCTGATGATTCCATGTTTAACGGGAATGGCATCCGTGACGCACCTCTTACTCACTCCCGAATCATTCGCTCAATGTTTGTGCTAGTATCATTAACTAGTTTGACAGAGCGAGGTCCTCTGACTCAGTGCGAAACTGTTCGGAATATGGAGTGAAGTAAATAATGTGCATTCCTTTGAAGTTGCTGGTTTCATTATTTTTGTTTGTTAGCATCGTTCGATGATTGCATATCTATAGCTTTCTATGTCACTCTATGGCTGAGACATGTCTTCCTTTCATCCCATATTGAATCCCTGTAGGGGCTGGTTTTAGAAAGGTACCTTCAAAGTGAATGAATGAATTTAAGATGTATCGTAAATCGTAATTCAAATCTGAGAACATTCTTTTCTTTTTGTATTTTCGGACCAATGTGCTTAGGAAAACTGCAGTAGGCCACGCCCGCCCGACAGTTAATTGATGCTATCATTTATTATGAAGCTTGTTTATACGGATATGAACTTTAATCATTATGCAAGCGAATCAGCTGTTCATTAGCGATCACAGGACAGTCGCGTCGCCTGATTGCTTTAGCCCTATAGTAAGCCAACACTTAATATTTAATCAGAACAAAAATGTGACACTACGGAATCAGTATCGCGAATAACGACAAACAAAAATGCGCACAAGCATTCACAAAAAACCGAATTAAAAAACTACAGCGTCACCGTGATTCAGCAAACTCAATTATCAGCCACTTATTTCAATTCTGATTGAAAATGAACTTTGTTTCCATCATTCGCAGAAATTCAACCTGCGCCTAAGATCTTTAATTTTGATTCTTTAGTACTGTTCATTGTGAAGAAACGTGCACATAATACGAGAATCCAACTCGATTCAACGTCCCATTGGATTCTAAACAACACCAATGAATTCCAAAGGCAGTACACATTCAATTCAGATTTTAGCATGATTTGGGGATAATCCGAAATCAGAAACAGAGATATGTCTTCCCGTAGCTTAAACCCAATAAAGTGAGGAAAAGCGGACGAAAAATACGTGTTGGCCTCAACAATCACCAAATTAGTAAAATTGCGCTTAAATCTTGGATGTCAATCTGAATTGACTGCGAAACCGCCTGATATATTATTTTGTACCCTCCTTAAGAGGGGTCTGTTAGCAACAATAACGGCATGACTAACGTTCCAGTTGTGGGAACAGCAGAAGGCCATGGAGGAGGCCGCGAGGCGGGAGGCGCGCGAGGCGCTGGAGGCTCGGGAGGCGCGCGAGAGGCACGAGCGAGACCGCGTGGAGCTTCTGCGCAAGAAGGATAAGCATGAGCACAGCGCCAACGCATCTACAGAGGTCAAGCAGAAGCTGCAGGTGAGAACCACAATACACATTAAGTCATTGTAATTGTTATACCGACTCCATTCTCGGATACCCACCGCAGGCAAAACTTAAAAACACTTTCATCGTTTACTCGAAAAGTTAGTTCGATATTACTATTTAGAATTATTGTTCTTAGTGGAAAATTTTGATGGAGCTAAAAGTTAAACTTAAAATCCAGTCCCGGTTCAAATTTTATAGCTATAATTTTAACTTAATGTTTTCTTTCTTTCCAGCAATTCTTAAAAAAGAAACAAGCGAGTATAAATGGAACAGGACCTGGTTCGTCTTATAGAAATTGGTAAGTTTTCCCTCAAACACCTCCATAACTTCAATTTTCCTTTTTGCCATCAGTCTGCAATGTGCCCATATCTTCCGCAGGGGTATAGTAAAGTCATCATCGGGCGAGTCGATAACGTCGACGGGCGCGACGGCGACGCACCCGTACCGGCTAGCGGCGCCGCTGCCGCTGGCGCTCAACGCCGCGCCGCCGCAGCCGTCGCCCGACTACCCGCTGCGCAAGACCGGTACGTGTGCCTAGCTAGCCGTGTGCTGCATCCGACTTGTGTTGTGTGGACGTAGCCTAACGGGACGGACTTAAAGGACAAAGAATCAAGTTACAAAACTTAAATAATGGAATTTGAACGCAGGTTGCATAACGTTAAAGCTTATTTTCATGAAACTGTAGCTTGATTTGAGTTTGATAACGCTGTCCGACTGTGAATTTGCACTGGCGAAACTTTCACGTTAATAATTGTTAGGGAGGGAGATATAGAGAAATAGAGATTTCAACATGTTCTTTGTGAATGTTTCGCTGCAGCTAAGTCACAGTAAGGCCCGGACTCCATCAAAGCGGACACGAGCGGAGCGGAGAGGAGACGTGCGGACACCGACCAATCACATTAATTTATATCTACATCGTGTTTCTCGCCTCTTCTGTGATTGGTTGAATCTTGCACATCTCCTCTCCGCTCCGCTCGTCTCCGCTTTGGTGGAAACCGGGCCTAAGAGTGATGTGAAGTGAGTTTGAGAATGACTAAAACGATTTACATCAATACGATGTAAAGGTGTTACGACTGTTGTACATTAGATCGATGAAACGCGATACAACGCGCGATCAAAATATTCAGGGGACATGCTATCGTAACAAGTGTTAAAGCTACTTACGTTTCGTTGTGAGAAAGAGATGGTGCTAATTTGTCTTGTATAGCTCCACCTCTCTCACACTGAAACAGTGATGGCTGTAACAGATTATACCGTGCACCCTGAAGTTGAGCTTGACTTGAAAAACATAAACCTAGATTAAATAACAGTGCCGCATGGTTCTTTTGGTGCCCGAATAACATCGACAAGAGAGCGCTGTTCGTAAACATTGTCTCTTTAGATATTGTATTGGAAAATCAAAATGGTGTCGTTTATCCCGCAGCAAAAGTTCCATGTAGGACTAAAGAATAATATAAATGTCGTGAGGTGTGTCCTAACCCGTTAACGTGAGCATGGTCGTGCACTAACCCGCAGCGTCGGAGCCCAACATGCTGAAGGTGCGGCTGAAGGCGCGCGTCATCGAGCGCCGCGCCTCCCCGCTCGCGCGCCGCCCCGGCAAGACGCGCGGCAAGCTGCGCAGTGAGTACACGATAACACTGCTGGTTTTATGTTGTGCGCGTTGCATTTGAATGACTTTTTGTTTTGCGAAAACTTATGTTGATTTTGCAAGAGATTTTTCACATAAATATGTTTATGACATTGAATAATGTTCTATCACCGCCTGAGTAATTCTATAACCCCTCGAGTTTTTCACATTTTGGCTCAAGGTAGAATCTTAATATTTTTTAAATCACTTTTTCTCAACTTAGAATCTTTTACTTTTAAAAAGCACTCAATATTTCTGTTATTATAAATCACTTCACCTGTCAAAAAAATATTGAAACGTATCGTTTTACAAATACTTAGATTCAAGAGAGAAAATAGAACTATTGACCACTATGACTACACTAGAGAAATTGTCGTCGCAAAGAACAGAGACCGACGTAAGCCGTCACCGAACTTGACTATAGCGAGCGTCGTTTGGGCACATTTGAAGGTCGTTGTTCCTCCCTCAGACTGCGAGGGCAGCTCCCCGCGCGGCTCCCCGCCCGGCGGCACCACGGCGCCCATCCGCGAGGAGGAGGAGGGCTGCGGGCGCGCGGCCGAGCTGCTGTTCTCGTCGCCCTCCATGCCCAACATCAGCCTGGGCCGCCCGCACCAGCCGCCCCCGCCGCAGCCGCACCCACACCCACATGTCCCGGTAAGTTCTACCTATTCAGGACGCATTTGAACAAACCCAGCTACATAAAGTTTGATGATTTACCAGCAAAAATTAGATAGGTATTCTGTGAACTGAATGGAGCTCCGTCACAACCTTTGTTCCACCTCTTGTGCTGCCTTCCGTGGCCCAGAACAGTAGAACATCCAGACAACATGACCTGTGTGTTGCTCACGACGACGCCGTGGAAGTGGCATAGTTTTGGGTCAATAAAATCCAAAATATTGCTCTGCCAGCGACACAAAGAGGAAGAAGAACTTGAAACCCAGCAAGCCAGTCTTCTGAGAATGCTGTTAAAGCCATCCCTAGTTTGTAGCATTTTTCATTTTAATAAAACCAGTTAATTTTGTCGTGCAGGTGGTGTCATCCCTCCCGCCCGTGTCGGAGGCGGAGGGCTGGTCGGGGCGGCTGGGCAAGCGGCCGCTGGGCCGCACGCACTCGGCGCCGCTGCCGCTGGGCGACCCTGCGCTCACGCCGCCCACCGCGCACCACTACCTCAGGGACCAGATACGGAAAACTGTGAGTACAGCACTGCAATTATATCAAACCATTCGGCCCGGTTTCCACCACCAACACGGAGACGAGCGGAGCGGAGAGGAGATTTGCAGGAATCGATCGGATCCTATTGGTCGAAATCCATATCGCGTCCCTCCTGTGTGTGATTGGTCGAATCTTGAAAGTCTTCGCATCGCTTATATTACGTTTAATCTCAAAACTAGAGACTCACTCGCAGTCGGTAGTGAACTTTCTAGATCATTAGTCTTATCTTAATTTTGCAGCAGTGAACATCATTCATAGGCCTCTACCAATCATCACCACAACAAAAGGTGTAAGTCTCTCGCGTCCAGCGGCTTACCGCGATCTTCACCAAACCATCAAACACTTTCCGACATTTAGACTCACAAGTGACCGTCTCCTTCCACCAGGTGTTAACCCGAGCGCACGACGCCGCCGCGGCGCAACTGCGCGAGGAAGAGGGCGAGGTCATCGACCTCACAGCCCGGCGGGCCCCCGCGGCCCCGGGCCCCTGCAGCCCGGCGGGCCCCACGACCCCGGCGGGCCCCGCGGCCCCGACGGGCCCCACGCCGCCCTGCGAGCCGGCCCCGCTGGCGCGCGCGCTCAGTTCGCCGCTGGTGGGTGCTCGTACGCCTGCTACAGGATTAGCTTACGACGCGCTTATGCTTAAACATGGGTAAGTCACTACTTCATTCCCTCACTCAATGGCAAAATTTTGTGACAAATGTATTCAATTCCCACTGATACCGTGCATTTCTCATATTGGGGTCCTAAAAGACTGCCTCGTTGATTTAGTGGTCGTAAGCGCCACTGCTGAGCAATAGGTCTCGCCCTCGAGCAAAAAGTTAAATTTTTCGATAAAGAATTTTTCATTAGTAGTCCTAAGTTTGGATTTGTGCCCATATAGGTTCGCTCCCTATAACATGGGACATAAACATAACAGTGTCTTAACTGAGTGTACTGTTAGGACACCCCTACCCAACCCTTCGGGGAAAATTGGCGTAGAGATGTTATTGAGTGAATGTATGTTTGTGTGCAGGTGTGCGTGCGGAGCGCATGCGCCGACGCACCCGGAGCACGGCGGGCGCCTGCAGTCCGTGTGGGCGCGCCTGTGCGAGACCGGCCTGGTGGCGCGCGCAGAGCGGACGAGGCCCAGGAAGGCCACGTTCGAGGAGCTACAGGTATCAATCATTATGATAGCTAAAAACATTTTCAGAGCAATGTTAAGATATTTTGTGTTTTTAAGGAGTCTGTTTATAACCCACGTGTTTTTGACGTCTTAATATTTGGAATTGTATTTATTTATTTATTTAACAATTTATGTACACACTAAATACAGAAAAGAAGAACTACTCTAGAGAGTAATTTTCTTATCTACCTTTATTTAATTACTGATAAAATTGAAGAAAAATGTTTTTTCTACTTACTTTTAAAAGTCAGTTCAGTTGATTCTATATTAATAAAAGTAAATATTGAAAAAAAAACCTAAAATATTGAGAATCAATGAAAATAAATGGTTATGCGTAAACATAGTTATTCATTAAAATAACAATGATCGAATGCAAGTAAAAAATCTTGTCTCGTCAGTCGGTGCACTCGGAGTCGCACGTGGCGGTGTTCGGCGGGCGCGGGCGCGAGTGCGGCGCGCTGGGCGGCGGCGTGCGCCAGCTCGTGCGCCTGGCCTGCGGCGGCCTGGGCGTGGACTCCGACACCGCCTGGTCCGACGCGCACACGCCGGCCGCCGCACGCGCAGCCGCCGGCGCCGTGCTGGACCTGGCCGTGCGCACGGCCAAGGGAGACCTCAGGAATGGGTGAGTCCTACGGCACACATTCTATTCACATTTCCACGATCCTATCTGACTTGTCTTTATGTTGGCGAACTTTGAACTCATTTAAACTAGCTGTTTATCAAAATGTATAAAACAGCTGACTTTTTTTTTAATAACCAACAAAAAAATTCAACATTCTAGATTTCTAGAATGTTACTACGGACAACAAAAAAAAAACAATATCCAAGTTAAAATACGTCCACCATTTAAAAAAAACGTAGATGAAAAATTTAGTTTCATTTTCACCTCAATCTCCCATTCCTCAAACACAAAAGGCCAGCTTGTAACCAGCGCCTCTCCCCGCAGGTTCGCAGTGGTCCGGCCGCCCGGGCACCACGCGGAGCCCAACCAGGCGATGGGCTTCTGCTTCTTCAACTCCGTGGCCGTGGCCGCGCGCATCCTGCACACGCGCCACCGCCTGCAGAGGATACTTATTGTGGATTGGGTACGTGCTACTATTATTTATTTTTTAACTATGTGTAGTTGGGTTTCCATCAGGAATTACTTAGTAGCAGTCTGGATTCTGGATCACCACTGAGCACTGGCGATTTGTGGGCGTACTTCACATTTACCTCTGCCTAAACTATAAACTGTCGAGGTTCACGGGCATGATGATAAAAATGTTATGTTATGGAACCTAAATAAAATAGCACTATTTTATTTGTTAGTTTGTCACTAAGGTTTTTCACAAATGCCTATTGTGTAAAGTAAGCTTAATATTTAGTAAATTATAAAGTATCGATACCAGATACGACGATCTATGTGCTTTACATTTTCATTTGTAAGAGGTTAGGAGAGGTCATCGAATCCGTTATGCTTAATTTCCCATAGTAATGAGTTTTGTGCTCCCCAGGACGTGCACCACGGCAACGGCACGCAGCAGATCTTCTACTCGGACCCGCACGTGCTGTACATGTCCATCCACCGGCACGACGACGGCAACTTCTTCCCCGGCACCGGCGCCGCCACCGAGGCCGGCGCCGGCGCAGGCCTGGGCTACACCGTCAACGTGGCCTGGTGCGGCGGGACCAACCCGCCGCTCGCCGACGCCGAGTACCTCGCCGCCTTCCGATCTGTTATCATGCCTATCGCTAAGGTGAAACGACAGAACTACCTATTCCGACTATATTTTAGTTAATAAAGTTATTCCTTAGATTTTAAGATGATTTTGAACCGTCTGTTCGTCAGACATTGAGTACTCCTTCATAGCCACATCCACACATTATAATATCCCTGTTAATTTAAATGTTTCTATTTTCGGCTATCGTCAATAATACGCTGTGTATGTTGTGCGCAGGAGTATGACCCTGAGATAGTGCTAGTATCGTGCGGTTTCGACGCGGCCGCAGGTCACCCGGCCCCGCTGGGCGGCTACAACGTGTCGGCGGCCTGCTTCGCGCACATGACGCGCGAGCTGTCGCAGCTGGCCGGCGGCAAGCTGGTGCTGGCGCTGGAGGGCGGCTACGACCTGCCCGCCATGTGCGACTGCGCGCAGGAGTGCGTGCGCGCGCTGCTGGGCGACCGGGCCGCGGCGCCCGCGCTGTCCGAGCTGGCGCGGCCGCCGCACGCGCGCGCGCAGGAGGCGCTGCGCACCACCATCGCCGTGCACGCGGCGCACTGGCGCGGCCTCAAGCGCGGCGCCGAGCTGCTGCCGCTGTCGGCGCTGGACGCGGCGCCCGCGGTGGCCGCGCTGCGCCTGGGCCGCCTGCAGACGGAGCGCGACGCGGCCGACACGTGCCAGGCCATGGCCACGCTCAGCATGCACCAGCAGGCGCAGCCCGACCCGCCCGGCCCCGTGCCGCCGCCCGCGCACAGGTCTGTATCGCCGCCTGGCGTGTCTGTTGTCTCCCTGTGTGACCGTACGGTTCTGACGATGCCTCTCCTGCTGCAGGTCTGCGGAGAGCTCCCGCTCGGTGTCGGAGGAGCCGATGGAGCAGGACGAGGGCAAGTGAGCGGCCCCGGCCCGTGTCCGGCCCCCGCCACACTTCAACATTCCGGTTCCGGTAGTTAGCCGTTAGTAGCGTGGAGTGAGACGAACTCGATCTGTGCGCGTGGCTCGTGTCGTGTGTATCTGCAGTCGAAAGCTTTAACGTGTAGTGAACTAATGATGGCGTGACGATCGAGGTGCGTAGTGCGCAGTGAACAGTCCGCGATGCGCGCGACGCCTGACGCCTGACGCTGTGACGCTGTGACGCTGTGACGCTGTGACGCTCGTGTCGATGCGATCTACTATACCAAAGATTGTTTCAAATTCTGATGTTACAAAAAGTATTTATTCAATGTGTATATAATGGAAATTGTGCAAATCTATTGTTGTAAACTAAAGTAAATTTTTATGGTGGATATAAAATATTTGTATATCTGTGTCCCTGTCATACGTAGCCGACGCTCGGCACTCGGCAGTCGAGTGAACACCCTGTACATTGTCATGTCGCTGCGTGTTGTATCGTATCTCGTATTTATTGTCCGCGCTGCGCGGTTTGTTCGGTTCGGTCGGTTCGACTCGACCTGTGCAAGTGAACACTTGCTTGTTAGTACGTCTGTACTTGTACGTCGCTTGGACGCTCGCACTTTTTGTAACGTGTGATAACTTAATATGAAACGAATTAGAATTTTGGACATAATGTCTAGAAGAAACTATTGAAACAATGAATTTCTATAATATTACCTCCGCACGGTAGAGTGCGGGGAGGAGGATGTTGTATCTGTGTTGGTTTTAATATTTTCACTATGTGATCGATGCATACTGTAAGAGAATTAGATTTATGTAAAGTCAGATGTAAATGTTTATATGAGAATGGTATATTTAACTAGCAGAATATGAGATGTTTCTGGATGGTGGAACTTGTTGACTATAGCCGACTACTTGTCCTGCGTTCGTCGCATCCTCTAATTATATATTTTTGTATGACGGCTGTCTGTGTGTATACAACGTACCTACGGGATGGGATCCTTGTACGATAAACAGAGTTAAACAAATGTTGTGTCTTTGAGAATTTTATTGTTAAATTGGAATAAAGATGAAATGATTATTTAATAAATGTATATATATTATATATATATTTGGAAATATAAATGAATTTTTATTTCTATTCAATTCACTGTCTTTTTTTACATTATGTTAAATTCCTTCGATACCCTTGTTGCCCACTACTACAGTCCCTAGCTATAACAAGATAAACTTTTTATTGGCAACATTCTAGTAAAGTTCCTCCATTGTCCTTCTTCCATCTGGTTGACTATATAAGACGCTGGTAAATGAAACAACTGATATGGATAATCATAAGTACTTTATACAACACACTCAGCAGATCAACATAAGTATAGGAAAATAATTAACTAGATGTAGACAGGCCATTCAAATGAATAAATCTAGCCTATTGATTACTGCCCTATAATTTTTTAAACATTACAAAATGCAACAAGAAAATGATTAATTTATAAAATAACATAATTTAGGAAATATATCTAAACTAAAGTAGGTAGGTAGTGTACAAAAATAACCCATCTCTTACAGCTAAATAGAAAAATATACGCGACACATTCTGACTTAGACTATGAACACAAATACTTAATATTAATCATATAAAAATACATCATATTATAACTTGACATTGTTGGCCTACCCTAGCTGACTCATGTTGGAATTAAAACAACGACTTAGTATTAGCACGATTTGCACCAACGAATCCGTACAATCAGAATAATTTAAACGGCATTTAAGATTAGTGTCAATCTTCAGTAGCAATAGTGACAGTGGCAGCTCTTGAACGCGGTTCTGGTGTGCTGATCGCGATCACTTTCATTTGCGAAATTATCCCTAAGGCCTTTGCCACACTTGACAGAAATTCCGTCGCGGATCTTCCACGTCGGAACGCCAGTACATGTTATTGCATATAAATGACTGATAACGGGTACACTACACGGAAGATCGGTCATTCCGTCGTGGACCGCTCGCCCTCTGCGTCTGCTCCGGATTTACCACAACGGAAGTTCGGCGTCGGAATTTCCGTCAAGTGTGGCAAAAGCCTTAGTCTTATTTTACACTATACAAAGTCAAATCTGATAGAAAAGCCTAAATTAATTTAAGCTAGTATGTAGACACAGTTGAGGCGACAATCATGCTGATAGCAAAATAGCTTCAAAAGTAAAGGGGAATGCCAGGCCGCCATAGTGATTTAGGCCCTGAGTGCCCAATGTAAGACCGAATGCTAATATTAGTATATTTATTGATAAAAGAAAAATATTGAAAAAGCTCTCCAAATTACAAGGTTTTTTTTCGACCGACGCATTTTGTAGATCATTGAATTTATTATTGTAAGTCGATTGTAAATGTGTATTTAATATATAAAATGCATTGGAATTTCTTACACAAAAGGACAAACAAGTAAAGTACAAATATGTGTAAAGGCTTAAGTTATTTTTTTTTGCAACTAATCTTTAATTTTTCGCTATTAAGGTTTAGGATTATATTTAAATAAAACTGAGATTTTCTGTTTGCACAAAAAAAACATAATTGCACTTTATTCAGTAGGTACAGCCACAGATCCAGAATTTCGTTATTGTTTTAATTTTTTTTTATTTTTTCAAACATGTTTCCAAGTTCCGTCGTGTCGAGAATAGCAGAGTTAATTACGCAAAATTTACATAAGATTTTTTAATAAAACAAATTTTTGGGCATTCTTGGGCCTAAAATCGGCATTCCCCTTTCTAAGTGACGCCCTCATCATAGACTTGATAAACTGTCCGTATTTCGTAGCCATATTAGAAAAAATTGAATCCCTTTGGGAATGAAATGCTTTCGTAGCTAGAAATACTCGTTATTCTGCTGAGCTCAATTTTAATCCATGTGTGATTTCTTGAATCAATATTATTTAACTCAAGTCAAGTTTATGGAAAGTTAAAACAATAATAATAGTTTCGTTTTTTTTTTACAAAATAATAGAGTCTATAATAGCTTAATAAACGAATAGTGTGAATGATACAAGAATGCAATTATATGATTTATTACATTACATGGACATAAGATGCAACTCGTTCATCGTTATGAAATGCAACAGCTTTACCTGTGTAGTTAGTATAGTTGAGTCTGTTCTTCGGCTGAACTCGGCTCGGTTCGGCTAAGCTCGGCTAGTGTCTGTCGGGCGGATCAAGTGTTGCGCAGTGACAGTTACACGAGCTGACTGGACACTCTGTGTGTTCCCTAGAAGAAAAATAAAATGTTATTTGTTAATATTGTTCGAATAGTTGAGACAGAATACAACCGTTTTTGTTTGTGCTTCCTACGGAATGGTTGGACTACATGAACCAATTGGTATCCTAAGTACTAATTGAAGGGCAAAACATTAACAAACAATCCAAGTCGTCATAAGATGTACAACATACAACTTTATAGGCGCATGGTCATGATGGGAGATATCGGCGCCATATTGTTTTTTCAATATAATTTCTACAGATAACTTCACAAATGAGGAGGTCGTGGCTAAATAATAACAGCCGCACGGGTAGATCTTCCGCACGGGTAGGTTAAGCAGTTCTTGCCAAAGTTGGTCCGTGGACGAGTGACCTTCTAGTACATACCGAGTTTTCTCTGTCCCACGGAAACCACATTAAGTCGTTGGTCCCGGCTATTATTTGTAGATCTTTGATAGTCGTTAAAGGTAGTCAGTGGCTAGAGTCGGACAACCAGTCTTACCAAGGGGTTTTGTTTTACCCAGTATGAACAGGATTCTGAAGGTTAGATAGGCGCTCCATGTAAAATACTGGTACACGCGGTATTCAGCTGTGTCCGATTAGACTGGAAGTCGACCTCAACATAGTTGGGAAAAAGCTAGGTAGATGATGAGACATATCAGAAATATTAGCTCTCCTGGTAATGTCATTGAAGCACCAAATGATCGTTGCAAGGATCATTTGGCGTTTCAATGATGGATACGTTGTAATGATGACTACATTCGAGCCTTTCCAACACCGACGACGTTCAGAATAACAAATGATCAGGGCGTACTAACTTGAACCAATTGATAAGATGCTGCGCATGTCCGCCGTGCCTGCAGGCGACGCACCAGCTGAACCACGAGCTGAAGGCCGCGCCCGCCGCGCCTGCGCCCGCGCCGCCCCCGCCGCCCGCGCCCGTGCCCACGTGCAGCGAGCACACGCCGCAGCGCGGCAGGGGCTTGCGGCAGTTCGGGCACGACGAGATTTGCTGGAACATTATGGAGGGAAGAAAGACTAGATATGACAGTTCGAAAACGCTTTCAGTATTCAGTAGTAACGGTCATGGGGCACTTCAGTTAATTGAAGGAAACAAAATTTTGTATTTGCGGATGGAGAGTAATGCAGTGTTCTCCGTAGAGTTGAGAACTTTTTCCAATTACACCATTTCTTATTTAGGGTGTTTTATGAGACTTATTGTCCGTTTACAACGCTCGGCTCAGCTTAGAGAGTTGAATTCCAACTGAATAATAATAATTAGGTTAGTGAAAGTGTGTGTCGGGTTGTTGTGATACAGTAACCGTCGACATACCTTCATCTTAGCGGCGGGCGGCGGCAGTCTCTGGAAGGCGACGCGCGGCCGGTTGTGCCCGGGCGGCGCCGCCACGGACTTGCCGCAGTAGGTGCACGCCACGCACACGTGGCGCGGCACGCCGCCGGCCCCCGCCGCCCCCGCCGCGCCCCAGTCGGCCCCGCCCTCCGCGCCGCACACCCACGTGTCCAGCGCGCAGCGCGCCCACCACAGCTGCCAGCTGTCCAGGATAGTACGGTAGCTGCAGCGACAGTAATTTCTATTTTAATCCGTTTCCAATTGATGTATTCCACTTGAATCAATATCAACTTTATGATGTTGTAAATAAAAATGATTTCAGAATGACTAGTATGTTTGAAGTTGTGGCGCTAATTGGACGTTTTGTTTGGATAGTAAAGTCATTAGTTCAAAAACATTTGGTAACCCAACCCTCATACACATGGGTGAAGGTTAGAATTAATCAGAAAACCGAAACGCGTCTTTGTTTTATACTACTGATCAAGACTAATTATCATGGTAGTGTGCGTTTAGAAACAAAACAAAATCTTTGCTACCAAATTCGAGTAGCTTTGGCTCTATGGCTAGAAAATATTTGTAGGGACAACGGGTATATTTACTAAAGATATAACGGGCAACAGCAAAAAGAGTATCTGGCAGCGGTGGGATTCGAACCCACGCCTCCGAAGAGACTGGTGCCTTAAACCAGCGCCTTAGACCGCTCGGCCACGCTACCCATACGTACTACGCTCCATTTAACAGCTCGCTAGGATCACTATGAAAGAAATTATATTTGTAAAACAAGCAGTGGGACGCAATGAGCGGGAGCTTTGTTCAATATTGACAACATTGGCATTCGTTCAAGTTATACGGAAGTTTTTGTTGCAATTAAAACTCACTCTTTTTCTCGGATAAAGATGAAATTCGGAAGCGATCGCCAATTTTCTAAAAATATCGTCGAAAATGACTGAAAAGTACTGACTGGTTGACAAATATCCATTTTTAAAGCCTCATGAAAATTACAGTGTGATTTCCAATGCACTGGCCAAGTAGCCATATCCTTGCCTAAAGATAGTGATGGAAGGTGGGTCGTTAGCAACGTCATATTTGAAATAACCCTCACTCTTACGCAGTCAGTTCAAAATAATCGTCCCATCATACTTATCTTCCTGGGCGGGGGCGAAGCCGTGGGCCAAAGCTTCTTGATAGGTCAAAAAGTTATAAATAAAATGACTTTATCAATTTAGGTAGCAAGTTGCACTATTTCAATATTATTCTTGAGTGTCGTCATCCCGATTTCCATAGCACTACATATTATTGCGATTGCACTTTTATATAAAAGAGTATCTGGCAGCGGTGGGATTCGAACCCACGCCTCCGAAGAGACTGGTGCCTTAAACCAGCGCCTTAGACCGCTCGGCCACACTACCCCTTACGCATTTGCGCGAAATTTACTATCAGCTTTACATTGATAGAATATTTTGATATTTGTCAGAAGTATTCGTTATCAAAAAGTGGTGAGTGGTTGATATTCTACAATACTAAACACCTACTGCGTATCTTCGCATATATAGGGTGACTGGTAATTAGTGACCGATACTTTCACACGTGATTGTACTCATGATAACAACCAACTTTCCCCAAGAAACATTTTGTTTTTATAGTCATTCACTTTTATCACACAGCCGTATGAAATTCACGCGCGAGCGCTTGTGACCTATCAGCTGTTAGCCGCATGACGCCGCTCTGTCTCATTACTGTCGTACCGTGCAACAGTGGGTAGGCACAGCACCCACGCGGCTCGCAAATCGTCGCAAAATTACACGTCACCCTATATGTACAATTGTACATCTAAGGCAGAATTTGAGATGAGCTCTCAAATTACTTGTAGGTTTTGGACTATTTTGGGAAAAGACCTTGGGTCAAGTCTACTTGACCCGGAGCGCTTTAACTTTACGTTTATGGGCTACCTGTATGGGAGAGTGGACAGAGGTAGCTTGGAGATCATTCGACCAGTATATTGTTCTCGATGTTTGTTTGGAGCACTACACCTGCTGTACTGCTGTGAGAGGGCTTGTGGCTCAAAAACAACAGTTGGGCGAGCTACCTACACTTGCCGAGATCGGTTTGTGGATCGATTCTTTAAGTATCGTGACTTATCAATGTCCCGGAAAGCACGTTAAATCGTTGGTCCCGACTATCATTTGTAGATCTCTGACAGTCGTTACGGGTAGCCAGAAGCACCAAAAGTCTGACAACCAGTCTTACCACAGGGTATCATATTACCTAGTAACTGGATAGTGGGGGTCGAAAAGGCAGTTGGTCCATTTAAAATCTAGGTATTTAGCCACCCCCGGTTAGAAAGGAAGCTGGCTCCAACAAATCTGGGAAATAGCTCGGCAACTGATGATACGCAGGTTGCGGTAGTGCTCCCGTACCTGTCCAGCCAGTTCCTGGCGCGCGGGTCCCGCAGCAGCTCGGCGGTGAAGCAGCGCGCGGACAGCAGCGCCACGGACTGCACGTCGCCCGTGTTCTCCACCCAGCGCTGCAGCAGCGCTATGCCTTCCGTGCTGGCACCTGGAGAATCATCAGCTTTGTGTTACAGCAGCTAACAAAATTCATCGTCATGCCAAAACTTCCTCCAAATCAAAAAGCGAATTCTCATGAACGTTTGTATTTTTTCATTCTTAACAAATCAACAAAAGTCCTCCCTCGCGATTTGCGAGTGACGCATGGAGCGCAGTATTTTAGGGGTCAAACTAATAGACCGCGTAAGAAAGATAAAACTGCGTTCCTCGATGCAAATTGTCGATTGTGGGGAAAAACCTAACCTATAAGTCTGGGTGGACAACATCATGTGAATCGTCCCCAAAGATAAAAAAACGACACAATTGGAGGATGACCAATGTGTGCGCCCGATCGAGGGTACTTTTAAACCTCTAAGAATTTTCAGTCTAATTGCTTGGTGCTAAGGCCTTGAATATATATTAATTTCCGTTGCTCACCAGTGAGGAGTATCCCCGACAAGTCTCCCTGCTCGACGAGCGAGTCGCACGTCTGTCGGATGTACTCGTGTAGTTTCGCGTCTGAGAGGAAGATGCACGCGAACGCCACGCGGTCCTCTAGACGCATTTCAGTCTCGTTCTGTAAAAAAATCATTTTATTTTATTTATTGGAGGAACTAACACGTACACATTCATTCTATATCACATACAGGGTTAGTTTTCAATTATCAGTCGATTTCAGAGATGATTCATAATCGATAATAAAGGGTGTAAAAAGACCCTTAACGAAGCCGAAAGGCACTTGTTCTCCACGTCATTGTGATAATTTTTTTGTTCTGGACTATACCTGGGAACCTTCTAGTTACGGAGATATTGGGGGTCAAAGTTCCAATTTTTCACAAGTTTTTTTTTTAATACTACTTTTTAAGGTTCTAACTTTACTCCAATTACCTCCATGGTCCGTTTACTATTCAAAGCATCCATCAGCAATAAGTTTTGAGCGCATTATATTGAGTTTTACCGTAAAATGTGATTTTTGACCCCAAAAAAAAATTTCGTTTCCCAGCAAAAATTTTTGCGTAAAGTTACTTAGTTTGATGTACAGAATGCTTGGTTGACGGCTTGGTGAAGGGTCTGTTTACACCCCGTATATTTAATGTAAAAAATAAAATAAGTTTTTTATTTATTTTTGTTAACAGAACTTGCCGAAATCATAACAACACAACCGATCAAATACAATCGATTCTGAAAGATCTTCACGAAAAGTTTTGACAAGACCATCGCGTAATTTTCAAGATTTTGTTTTGGAACACTTTTATGAACGGAAGTAATATAAAAAAAGTATTTAAAAATATTCTCGAACATAAAATTTTATTAAGAAGTCGGTTAAAAATATAAATAAGCCATGGTGCATCTAAGAGTGAATGGTTGAAGGAATTGGAGCTGTATAAGTGTCTCCAGTCGTTTTATATTTATGGGATCCTGCATTTAGGTCAAGTAAGGTATTCTGCGTATACTCACAAGTACAGCCGCCAGGTCGGGGTGATGGGCGGGCGGCGGGTGATGGTGCGGGTGTGCCGGCGCTGATGCTGCCAGGAACCGCAGCAGTGCGCGCAGGTACGGGTCCGGCAGCGCTGCGGCCGCCCCGGTCAGGGCCTCGCGCCATAGTCGCTCGTCCGACAGGCCTGAGGAGTAGGAGGTACTGGTCAACAGTCCACGTTAGTGCCGGTTTCTGTCTAGACGGGGTGTACCTGCGAGGGCGAGTGCTACGACGCGCAGCATGGGCTCGTGCGCGCGCGCCAGCACGTCGAGCGCGGCGCGCACGCGCAGCTGGAAGGCGGCCAGCGCGGCGGCGCGGCACGGCGTGCCCTCGGCCTCCGCCCTCTCCACGCCGGCCAGCGCGTTCTCCCAGCCCCAGCCCCACCCGCACAGCTGCAGCGCGCGCGTGCGCTCCGCGCTCCTGCGACAGGAGACACTCGATCAGCAAAGGACAGCTACGCAAATCATACAATTCCAATTTCGAATATTTTATTCAAATAAAAACCTAAATGTTTACTCATAAAACGTCGAAGTTAGGTGCACAGATCGTTTCTAATGAGAAGAAGAAGAAGAACGGACAAGAAATTCTACGGCTACTCTTTTAAAAATATTTAACTTGTACATACAATACTACTTATACAGTAACAATTCTTCGATATTAGAGGACAGTGTAGCCTGACAAATAGTACATACCAGAGTACTAACAAACACAACACAAGATAACCGGGAAAAGGTAAAAAAATTGAAGCGTCTATGAATCTAAACGGGATTTCCCTGGGATAACCAAAAACAAAGAAGAAATACCAACCAGCGACCGTCACAATTAAGCAGCATGGCATCACTTACCTGTAGATAGTGACTCTTCTATTGGGCAGGTCTGGCAGCAGAGAGGGCACGATCTCCGAGCGGTACCCGCCGTCGCCCACCGAGCGCAGCACCGTGCGCACCCCGGGGTGCTTCCACGGACTGTTGCGGATACAACCTGATGCATACAACATCATCAGTATTCTTCCACCATTTAGCAATTTATTTGTGGTCGGTGCAGAACGTATTCTTCTTTCATCCTTTTATATAAGTCATCTTCCCAGTAGTTTCCCTGTTCTAATAATTACATCATCTTACACCCAGTCCATCCATCATCCATCCATTTTTGGTATTTCCTTTGGTACTACCAAAACTTTCCTCACGACATTATTTAATTGTTAACAGTTGAGAAATTAATCATTTTAGTCAAAGCTTTAACTTCAACAGAGAATTTTTCACGAAAAAGAGGAGAAAAGTAATTTAAAATGAAAAACGAAAAAACGAATGGGAGCCAGAACAGCCAAATGATCAGAAAGCAGGATCGATAACAGTACACGAACAAAGTGAAATCATAAACACTTGCCATCTTCAACAAGTGACTTGCTGAGTGCCAGGAAATGCCAGAGACCACTGAGTGAGGCATCTTCTGCTAAGTCTGCGTTCTGCCACAAATCTGGCTGCAACCGAACAGTAGGAGAAAACAGTAAAGACAAGAAATTCTTCGCACACGCATCAAAATAACGGACACAGTAATCTCAACCTTAAAATTACAGTCGAACTCGGCACATAAAAAAACAATGCCGCCACCAGTATAGTAAAAGCGCGTGTCACACCAACTCAAGCCATATGACCTGAAAAAAATTGTCTGAAAGAAACTGTGCCTTCTGAGTTTGTTTCGGTGTTTCTTTTCAGAGTAGTCGGTTAGGATAAGCCGAGTAAACCGACCAGATCTAATTTTAAAACATCAATTATTGTGAAGTTTTTTTTTTAAATAACTTACTGAACTTAATATGAAAAACTGAATATTTTTAAAATTAATTAAGTGCCTTTGTGTCCTTTTAAGGATCTCATTGAGGTCTATGATGATACTGACCTTAAGTCCGTAGTCAGTCTGTGCCCTCTTCTTCATGACGTAGGAGATGTCCTTGATGGCGGCGTAGAAGTCGTCGTTCATCAAGCGCAGGGCTCCGCCCCCGCCGGTCCACACTAGAGACCCTCCGCCACCCCAGGAGACTGTCACTCGCTCGCATACTGTGTAGTCTACTAGGGCTCCTAGGGGAGACAGAAATGGTGTTGGATACCTTGCACTTTTTTACTGTTGTCGTAGCATAAGGACAGATTCGCTTTACGCCAGATTCGCGTAAGGTCAGATTCGCTTAAAGACAGAATATGTACAGACCGCAACATAAAGTTCCTTTGTTCGCATAAGGACACATTCGCTTGACGCCAGATTATTACACGATAATATTTCAATTTCGACGACCTCTGTGGCCGAACAGTCTAGCATCCGAACTGCCACGCAAAGGGTTCGAATCCTGCAATGGGCAATATTTGTCTAATGAATAAGTCTCAACAAAAATATGGAAGAATGTTCAGAATCTTAAAAAAACTATTTTTCATTGGACTTTGTTAAATTTAAGTGTGATTTTGAAATGGCAACAATTAATGCCATTAAATTATACATATATCCAAATGTCCAAGTAAAGGGCTGTTTTTACCATTATTTAAATGCAATATGGAAAATGAGTAAGAAAATTGGCATTGGATAAAACAAACGAGGGCAAAAATATAACAAGGATGTGTTTGCGCTGGTTTTTTGCTAATAATTTGAGTAACTAGCAATTGGCACAAGTAAAATGCAGGAATTGCGTATTGGCTGGAACCACGTGGAAATGAACAATACGCTTATAAGGAAGGATTGCACATACCTCGATTTCCCGGAGCAGCTTCCAGACCCTTAGCACTTCACACGGAGAAGACGAAAGCGAGAAGATCACACCAATTTCACCAACTTTATCAATGTTTCGAGAGCGCTTGTTATCGCGATGAATTGTAGCCAGCCATTGATCGTTGGGAATCGACAACGGAGGTTTTGTGCGGGAATGATTTAGAGGTGGGGATTACCTGTGCCAATCAACAAACTAATTGTCTATGTATCCGCGCAACCATTCCCCCGGGCTTGAAGGGATGCCTTCAAATACGAAACTACAAACTACTAAACTACCTAATTGCTAACGTTACCTAACCTTGAATGATAAACCGACGTGTCTATTGGTTAGGCAACGGGCAAAGATGCACGACGGGACGCAAGTAGGATCCAGTCGCTGTCTTAACCCGAACGATACGAGTGACTCCGGTGGAGTCAGGGAAAACTTCCTCCACGACACCCAAAGGCCAGTGCAGTGGAGGCGAATTGTCGGTTATAAGAATCACGACCGTGCCGACAGCGACTGGATCGACCGGCGTGTTCCATTTGCGACGCGATTGCAACGTGTGGAGGTATCCACCTCTCCAGCGCTTCCAAAACGACTGTACTAAACTATCTAGCAACTCGTGTCTAGCAGTAATAGTCCTTTCCTCTATTTCCTCCGCAGGCAAGTACTTTAAAGGCGTGAGATTCAAAAAGTGCGCTGGAGTTAAAGCTAGCGGTTCCGAAGGGTCGCTAGAGAGCGTCCTACAAAGAGGTCTAGTATTCATAACGGACTCGATTTGAGTAAGCACGGTGCTTAACTCTTCAAACGAAAGAATAGTATCCCCTACGACTCGATATAAGTGAGACTTTAAACTTTTTATATTAGCCTCCCAATTGCCGCCGAAGTGACTAGCAGTCGGGACATTGAGTGACCAATCTATACGATTCTCAGCTAACATATGACCGAATTCGTTATTATGATGTTTTGAGCAAAGAAATTCGTGAAGTTCCGAAAGTTTGCGCTTTGCGCCTATGTAATTAGTCCCGTTGTCCGAATAAATCTTACTCACGGGGCCACGCCTAGACAGGAACCGCTTCAAAGCGCCCATAAAACTAGCTGTGCTAAGATCACCAGCTAGTTCTATGTGCACCGCACGCGTGGTCAAGCAGACGAACAGACACACGTAGGCCTTGGTGGAACGAATACCTCGACCGCGAGACATAGTGACCTTAAACGGACCGGCGTAGTCTGTGCCCGTGTGGACAAACGGTTTGGCGGTTTGAACGACGCGACAAGAACGATGATCTGCCATCTCAGGGAAACTTGGCTTAGGGTGAAGACGAAAGCAAGGAATGCACTTGTGGATCCTATTCCTAATTAAATTGCGTGCAGAAAGTATCCAGTATTTCTGACGCAATAGTGACAACAGCAGGTCGGGACCTGCGTGGCAGTTTAACTTATGATGGTATTCTACTAACAAGTTCAAAATAAGATCCTTACTTGGAAGCAAAATAGGGTATTTCCGATCATAATTTAAATCTGAGTTTCTTAAACGGCCTCCGACTCTGACGAGTCCGTCTTTGAGGAACGGTTTTAAGTGTCTAAAGGTAGGACTACAATCTTTGCCTTCCCTGATTCTAGCGATCTCAGTGGAGAAATGAAAGCGCTGAAGTTCACGAAGGACGAGTAGTTCAGCGAAGTTGTAATCTGCTGCTGACATGCGATTTCTAGGAGGTAATAATCTAGCGAAGCGACAAACATAGATTACTACTCGAAGCAATTTACTCCAAGACGAGATACGATCGACCAAAGAAAGAATAGGAGATCTTTCGTTTGGTGTAGCGGATAGCAACGAATGCTTCTTCTCTTCGGGTGCTTCAGACACCGAAGAGGGATTGAAGGGAACGACAGGCCACCGTGAGACATCCAAGTGAGCCCACGGAGGACCACTGAACCAAAGCGGATGGTCAATAATTTGAGAAGGTGTGAGTCCACGTGACAGACAATCTGCGGGATTTTCCGTACCGGACACGTGATACAAATTTTGTGGAGATAGGTCGTTTTGTATTTTCGACACTCTGTTGGCCACAAAGGTATTCCACCGATGGGGCGACGAATGTACCCAACAGAGAGCGACTGTCGAATCCGAAAATGCGAATATGTTACGAAAAACAATGCGGTTTTGACAAGCGACTACAACATTTTTTATTAGTTGAGCTAGCACAAGAATAGCACATAGCTCAAGACGAGCGAGAGAAACGACCTTCTTAGGAGACACCTTAGACTTAGCGGTTAACAACTTAACTATATTGCCATCGCTATTTTGGACGTGGAAGTAAATCACTCCCCCGTATGCCTTCTCACTGGCGTCCGCGAAAGCCAAGATAGTGACCACACTATCGGCGACGATACCAACGTGACGTGGGATTTTTATACTACCGAGCAAAGGAAGCTCTTCCTTAAAGCGAGTCCACAGCCTCACTATATTTTCAGGTGGGGTATCATCCCAGTCACAATCACACAGCCAAAGCTGTTTGATCAGCAGTTTGGCGTACAGGACGACTGGCGCGACAAATCCCATGACGTCCCATATTTTAGCGACACACGACAATATTGTACGCTTAGTACAATTTTCAAAGGGGGTACTAACTTTCATGCCGAAGTGGTCCGACGTCGGCGACCAACACAAGCCCAGTACCTTATGTTGGTCGGACTCGTCGAATTCTTTGACAGCTGGCAGGCGATGCGAAGGCGGAATCGAATCCAAGACGACTTGGGAGTTGCTGGTCCATTTAACTAATTCAAATTGACCAGCTTTCATGAGACCTATCATTTCCGAAGCTGTGGAAATGCCCTGGTCTTCCGTGAGAACGGAATGGACAAAATCGTCCATATACAAACCTTCAGCGACAATATTTTTTGCCTGAGGGTAAGAGTCACCCTCGTCCTCTGCCGGCTGCTTGATAGTTCGCAGCGCATGAAAGGGGCTAGACTTGAGCCCAAAAACGACACGATTAAATTCATAAACCTGTAAAGGTTCTTGCGGGGAAAAGCGATACAAAATGCGTTGGAAACGCCGATCAGATTCTCGGATTCCAATGCTGAGAAACATTTGACGAATGTCTGCGGAAAGAGCGATCGAAAATAAACGAAAACCAATAATAATATTAAAAAGATTCCCTTGTAGATTTTGCCCACCATACAAGAGATCATTTAGAGAAACGCGGGAGGTAGTTTTACAACTAACATCGAGAACGACACGAAGTTTGGTTGTGACCTTATCATCTCGGATCACACCATGATGCGGAATAAAATATGAAATTTCTGAAGAATCAGAATTTATAGGTGAAATATAACCCTTTCCTAAATACTCGCGGATGACACCGTCATACGCGACCTTTAATTGTGGAGAAGCTTGCATCTTCCTTTCCAAGCAGTAAAACCGACGTTCACTTGCTTGACGCGAGTTACCAAGGGATTCGACATCACCCTTGAAAGGCAAAGCAACCACGTATCGTCCGTCACTATCCCGAGTGGTAGTGCGGTTGTAAAACTCCTCACACAATTTGTCATCCGGGCTGAGCAGCGGGGGGACGTCTACTTCCTCCAATTCCCAGAACTTTCGGATCGCAGAGTCCAACGGATCAGCGGTACAACAATATGAAACGGTCGTGTTGCTGTCAACGCGTACCGGGGCATCACCTACAATAACATAGCCAAGGACAGTTTCCAATGCGAGAGGCGACAAATGTGAGGCTTGTCCCGGCACTTTGTTCGACAAAAGTAAATGCGGGAAAATTGAAGCACCGATCAATACTTGAATCGGGCCTGGAGAAAAATACGTATCGTCTGCCAACGGTAAATTTTTGAAGTTAGACAAAAGAGAGGCGTCGACCGTAGCAGTTGGCAAACGTTCGGTAATTTTATCTACTACTAAAGACTCGATATTATAATTTATGTTGCGGTCGAAACGAGAATGAAATTTAATTTTTACGGAACCCTGAATTGTTTTACTCGAACCTCCTATTCCCTTTACGGTAGAACAGGCAGGTCGATTATTTATGTTCAAACCTAAGCGTTGACAACACTCGCGAGTTATAAAATTACTTTGAGAAGCGCTGTCCAATAATGCCCTGAAACTATGTTCAATTCCGCGAGAATCCACGATAATGATACGTGCGGTTGCTATGAGTACCGTGGTAAGAGGTCGAATCATGTGGCTACTCCCACCATGATTATCGGATAATGAACACAGGGCTACGTCAGTGTCCGCGCGAACAGTGGTTGAGTCACTGGGAGCGGCCTCTGTGGGACGGGAGCGGGTTTGACTTCCGAAACACAAGAGAGTATGATGTTTGTGATTACATTTCCTACATGTAGATGTTGACCCACACGCAGAAACACGATGACCACTACTTAGGCAATTTATACATAAATTGTTAGACTTAATGAATTTAAAACGTTGATCTGGGTTATAACTATTAAATACCCTACATTTATAAATGTAGTTATGATGCTCATTGCATAGATTACACGCGGCGGACTCAGAACCAGATGTACTCGCGTAAGCCTGTGTAGATTTTGTAGATTTACGATCGGATCCTCTGTTGCTGACGACTCGAGCAACAGGAGATGACGTACGTTAGACCTTTATGTGATCGCGAACAAAACTTATTAAATCAGAAAAAGATGGAATTTCGGAATTATTCGATCTTAATTGATGATTAGATTCGAAAGTACGCGCAGTGTCTGGATCAAGTTTTTTAAGAGCGATATGCAACAAAATAAAATCAGATAAGTCATTGACCTTTGTGTTTTTTAACGCGGCTACAGACGATGCGAATTTATCGAGAAAAGATTCTAAACTACTAGGGGTTCCTGACGAAATAGATTTAAATTCAAATAATTGGTCTAGGTATGAAGTCGCTGATTGACGCTTATCTTCATACCGTTTACAAAGTAAATCAAAAATAAGAGGGTAGTTGTCAGCGGTTGGAGATATGCCGGCACAAACAGATCGCGCCTTGGCAGTCAACCTTCCTATTAAATAATATAACCTCTCACTGTCTGTCAGAGAAACATTATTGTGTACGGCGTTGCGATAACTAGCTATAAATAAAGGCCAATTTTTAATATCTCCGTTAAATTCGGGTATTTCGATAGGAGGTAATCGAGGTGACCTTTGAACCTGACTACGAGATTGGACCTGTAGTTTTTCCTCGGCTCGTTTTACACGGCCTAATAGGTCTTCGAACGAAGAAAGCGCCTGATAGTTGATGACGTAATCAGGATTTAATTTAAGCTCATGATCAACAATATCATCCAACACACTTTCAAAATCTGCACGCATTGAATCTACTGTTTTAACGTCACAGAGGAAGGATTCCTTATTGAATTCTTCCGAATCGATATGTTTTAAATTATCACATATACATTGCATACGACAAAATATACGATCCCGCTTAGAAACTAATCGCCTGAGCGTTAAGTCAATGGGCGGCATGTTAGCGATTTATGAAACACGAAATAATTAAGAAAGGAAATAATATAAGAAAGAATTAATATTAACTATTCTATTGTGCAGATGTACTAATTGATAGTTTTGTTAACTTAACCTGGCCGGGCAGTCGAGCGCACACGTGCTGTGACCTACTTACCGAACCGGTTTTCGAACAAATTGAAACTTATTTAAATAACGCGATGATTACGACAAACGCTAGTACCAATTACTAGCTAGGATAACGACACGAAACGAATACGATAGAAATTATGCGGTGTATGTAACTACGCGGTGATGAGCGAAATACGAAACGACAGGGACGATACGATACGATAGAATTGGTAAATGATTGCGGTGTTGAGCGAAATATAAACGATGCTACTTAATCTAATGCGGAGTTTACGAGATTTTAACTAAATACCTAACTTGCCTCGTGGCGAAGTATTTGGTACAAATACGCGGGATTAACTAAACGAACTACCTAGGATTTCCTAGGGAATGGCTGCCACTGATTTTACGACACTTATACGGCTGAAGGACCAAATGTTTGCGCTGGTTTTTTGCTAATAATTTGAGTAACTAGCAATTGGCACAAGTAAAATGCAGGAATTGCGTATTGGCTGGAACCACGTGGAAATGAACAATACGCTTATAAGGAAGGATTGCACATACCTCGATTTCCCGGAGCAGCTTCCAGACCCTTAGCACTTCACACGGAGAAGACGAAAGCGAGAAGATCACACCAATTTCACCAACTTTATCAATGTTTCGAGAGCGCTTGTTATCGCGATGAATTGTAGCCAGCCATTGATCGTTGGGAATCGACAACGGAGGTTTTGTGCGGGAATGATTTAGAGGTGGGGATTACCTGTGCCAATCAACAAACTAATTGTCTATGTATCCGCGCAACCAGATGTTTACTCAATTAGCACTGCTACCTCCTAATTTAATCCCTGAGGCTTACTTATGTTTATTAGAAGCTGGCCCTGCTACAGAGGAATTTGTTAAGTTTCAAAACTATTTTTCGATCCAGTGGCTGTTTCTTATTATGGAGAAAAGATCAGAACAACAAATGGGGTGGAGGGATACCATCGTAGACTGAACCAAATAAAATAAATACCATATATATTCAAAATTGTCAACAATGCGAAACAAGCAACTTTAGAATGTTTAAAACATTTAGCGTACTTAGTTATTAAGTAAAAATTTGGATTAAAAATTAGTACAGGTATTTTATTTTTCGTTGGTAACGATGTCTGTAAGGTTTTTTTTTTAATTTTCTCAGATGTTTCGTATTAATGAATAAAATTACTTTTTATCCGACTGTCATCAAGCAAATCTGACCTAACGCGAATCTGGTGTAAAGGGAATTTGTCCTTATGCTAAATGCTAAATGCAGATGTTACAACTACTAGCGAGTTGGTTGCACCACTTCTTCGTCTCATCTAAAGCCCTTGGAAATGGTGAACAACAGCCATTTTGGGGTCTGCTTGATCTAACTTTGACGTACAGGAAGTGACGAAATTGAATAAAAGATTTATAGTAACAATGGTAGACTTTCGTTGCTGACCGTTATTATTGTCGTGGTGAACATTATCTACATCTCAATCTGTAACACTGTGCTATGACACTGTACTTCCTTACCAGTAGCACAAACAGCCAACATTCTTCCCTCATGTGTAGGATGCCAGGTAAATGCGACGAGCGGCGAGGCAGGCGCGCTGCTCACACACACATCTCGCTCTATAACACTAGGGCCGCGGGAGTACTGCTCTTCCAGCTCGGCTTCCACTGCTGGGGCAGCCATCTGCAGCAATGTTGCAGAAATAAATATGGACCGTAACAAAACGGAATTATCTTTATTGATGATTTTAGTAAAGCATTTGATTATCTTAGCATTATTAACTAAAACCGCAATTAATCAAAATCTAATTTAGAGTGACAAATAGTTATGGATTTACGCATAAAACATTGTCCGACACTGAACAGCAAGTATTACTTCCATTTATTTTATAATAAGATGATACTTCCAAATGGAATGCCACAGGGATCTATAGTGGGTGCACTACTGTGCGACGCATGATATTTCAAATTTTGCACCACACGTTTGTTTACTACATATTAGGGAAGCTTTCCTTGAAAGATAATGAAAAAAAAAGTATATGTATAGATTTTTCAGTGAACTCACCATGCTGTCAGAAATGTTGACTTTACTATCACTGTTGGCTTGCTGTATGTCGTGGATGCGAAGAGTGCTTGAGTCACGCTGCAGTGACACCAGTAAATTACGTCTATGAAAAGAAACAGTGGTGTTAATAAGAAGACAGATCCTTTAAAAATAATCATAGTATCGCACTTACTGCTAGGGCTAACTTGGGTTCGAAAAAAAAACTGCCTACTTTTTAGATAGAAATTGGCGCCGTTTTTAGGTATTTAACGTGTTAGCGCCAACTTTTTCCTTTTCTATTAGCTCCTATCAGCTGACATTTTGTCGTTGTCAGGTAGCCGTGTTTTTTTAGCCCTCCTTCCATTCATTATCACCTAAAAACCGCCGGACTGCCGGGACCTAAAATGGCCGCTTTAGCGGAACCATAATAGGATAATGTTATGAAACACGTTAAAATGATTAAAATAGTAACAGTCTACGTCAATATTATGAATTGTCACTTTATGGCCATTTTACGAATTAAAACGTAATTCATATTATTATCCTATTATGATTCAGTTAAAGCGGCCATTTTAGGCCCCCAGGTGTTAGTTTGAAAAACCAGTGAATAAAGACAAAGAAATATAGCTAATATTCAGCTAACTAGTAGCTTAACAGACATACCTTGTAGGGCACCACTGCAGCTGCGCCAGAGGCTTGGGGTGCTGCATGGTGAGCAGGGGGCGCTGCAGGGCGCGCGCGTCCCACACGCACGCCACGCCCTCCCCGCGCGACGCGATCTGGTACCCCCCGCACGGCTCCGCGCACACGCCGTAGCAGTACCGGGTTGTTGTCATGCTTACCGCCTTGTTGGATAGGTCTGGAACAAATTGTTCATTTAGAAGTTTAGGGAGTGACCGCACTTATCGACGCGGAATCTTGAGCCCGACAGGAAGTTTTCTGAGATGGCCATAAAAACGAAAATGACGTCATTCGCCTCGTTTCGATTTCGACATGTCTCGACACTGTGTCGGATTATTCGCTTTAAATGCATAGACATAAATCTCTTACTGATCGTCTCAAGCCGAATCCACGTCGATAAGTGTGGCCCCTTAATGTGTGACCAGTCGAAAATATACATAAACATACCAGTAGAAAAATATCCTGGCTAATAATGCTGACTTCATAAATAGAAACCAAGAATTGTGGGGAAATCAACAGTTTGCCATTATTAAGTGGTATTCTAAGAATTTAAACCTCTGCAATTGCAGACGTAATGGCTGTCTATTTTTGCGTCATGAATGAGTCAGTTCTTCGTCATTGTCAAGAATTTGTGTCAGCTCAAGGAATAGGTCACTGCAGCCGTGATTGCGGTCTTAGACATCGTGGTGACCTTGAAGATACCACCAGACTATGCAATTATGCAGCACGTAAATAATGAGTATGCTGAAATTGAAATTCTTCCTTAATTAAAATGCTAAAGATTGCTTACTTTTTCCAAAAACTTTTTTTAGACTTCCTGTTTGTGCCCCTGCAAACCTTTTTTATTGTTTTTGAATGCAGATGTTAAGTTGCGGCTTGCGATCTTGCCAGATCCACACACTGTTCCAAGTGTCTAACCAACGATGTTCATTTGTATCTCGCTGATCACCACGCTACCTCGCAGTCTCTACAATCTTACAATCCCTTCACAGAATGCTATTTGCATCATAATTTCTACTCACCTCTAAGATCGAATATCTTGATGTACTTCAGGTTCATTGAGGCGATGAGGGTCCTGTTGGAGAAGTTCGCCCAGGTGACGCAGTGGGCCGTCTCCGATAGCCCCATCTCCGCCAGGGGGCGCGGGGGCTCCGTCGCTGATGACGACGAGGCCGAGTCTGTAGCTGTCGGGGATGGGGAAGCAGAACTTGGATGATTTGTTAGCATTCTATTGTACGGTCAGTCTCGAAATAAAATAGGGACAATTTGTCCAAAATAAAGATAACAACTAGGCGAAATAGGCTCGTTACGATGAGATAAAGATCAGTTCGTTATGCATAGTTTGAACCGGGATGCATTGATTTTTTTTTACACGAAATAGGCTTGCGTTTGGCCGCAACTCGCCTGATATGAAGCGATGGTCTGGCCTAGGGTGGATGAATGAAATGCTCCGAACGCTTTAAACGCGCTATACCCATAGCCGACTGTTATGGGTGTATGACACGCCTTGTTCCTAATGAAGTGTTGATTTATTTTTGTCTGGCATTACTTTTCAGCTTGTACACGTGTCATTACTCTCAGCGATTACTGGTATAGCAGTTAATAGCAGATATAAAATAGTTTTACGTTTAGCCTCTTCAGAGAGCGTGGAGCCCCGGTACACATCCCACAGCAGGATGCAGTGGTCGCTGCGGTGCTTCTCCATGGCCACTGCCAGCATGTTGGTCTCCATGTGACTCCATGACACTGAGTTGCAGAGCCGAGGGTAGCGGGGTGCTGTAGGCAATATGACAACATTGTAAATGCAAGGTGGATCTTTTCTCCTTTTTTTGGTAAACATGGTGGTGCCGACAATACGTTATTAAAATAAACTGCGTTAACAAATAGAACACCATAAATAATGACCATAATACTTCATGAGCCGCACGCCGGACAAACTGTAGGTCAAAATAGCAGGAAACTGGTGCCCTGACACAGTGAGGCGGGGTCGCGGCAGGCCACGAAGGAGATGGCGGGACGAACTAGACAGGTTCCGTTAGAACTGGAAGGAGGACGCGCGGGTTCGCGAGAAATGGAAGGAGTGGAGGGAGGTCTTTGCCCAGGAGTGGGACAGAGCAGGCTAGGAAAAACAAATACCTCATGACGTACCCAGTCTGCATACAAAATTTCAATCTAAAATAATGTCCTGTGATGTGTGTGTGTGTGTTCATTTTCAGCATTTTCTACATATAGATTAAAAGGCTAGCACCAACACGTTAATGACACCCGCCTCGTCATAAACACTAACCACATGTTGCCAAATTGCTACTTCAAAAACCTTTGCCAAATTTGTTCCTTCAATTATATTTCCAGGTGCGAATTAGTGCAAATTATAACTGAATCAGTATTTGTAAATGGTGTTCTATTTGTTAACTATTTAGTATGACTGATGTTTTTTATTTATTTAGATGTTAGGATTTATTTGATAGTTTAAAAATATTCCTGTGAACTACTGTGTTACTAGTGCTTTCATTTGTTGTTGTATTGTAGGCGCCAAACTGTATGTCCTTTAATTACAAATGAAGAATCATTAGAAAACCAACCTAATTTGAAAATTAAGAACATAAATGTCCCAAAAACAGCAATAACATTAATTTTCTTTAATTATGTTAAGATATTGCAAACCTGTTCATTTCGAGAATTCTTTTCTATTCACTTTGGTCTAATATGTACTGGGCTTGAGGGTTAGATACATATTGAGAATCTCTTTATTTCTTATTGCTTCCTCAGGCCTAAGTACTTACTGAGGATGCCTGTTTTTTGATGTTGTTACTTACAAAACTCTCTCCCCACAAGTTCCAGTGGGTCATATGTCTGTTTTAGTGTAGTAAGTGCAACTCGTCCACTGGCATAACCCAGTGCTAGCAGTGGCTCCGGCTGCTCCGGAATAGCGCTGATGTCTGCACAGCGGACACCACTAGCACTTTGTGAGGCAAGGACAGTTGCACCGCGAGTTGAAGATATTGGAGTGACTGGAATAAAATTAAATATTACCTTAATAACAAGTTTAAAAGTCTCAGAGAAGCTTGTGGCTAAATAATAACAGCCACACAGGTCTATCTTAAAGGTTTAGCCGTGCTTGTCTGGGTCAATCCTTGGATTGACCCATTGATCCATTACATACTGAGTTTCCTCCGTGGCTCGGGAAGCATGTTAAGCCATTGGTTCCGGCTGTCATTTGTAGATCCTTGACAGCTGTTACAGGTAGCCAGTGGTCCGAAAGTCAGACAACCAGTCTTATTAAGGGTTGGGTTGTGCAGTTCAGATAGACAGTCACTACTTGTAAAATAATGGTATTCAGCTGAATCCGGTTTAACTGGAAGCTGACCTCAACATAGTTGTGAATAGGCTAGGCAGATGATGACACAAAAGTTGTTTTTGCTATTGATGCCCTCTGCACTATACTGTATCTTGTTGGATGTTGATGGGCCCTACAAGTTTTTCCTCCAAGTCAGAATCTTATTGGTATCCTCATTTTTAGTGTGTTTAAGACTTAATCTATGACAGGCTTGATAAATTGCCCTTTAGTCTTATAAAAATAATGTTTAAGCTAAGCTTAATTTTATTGACAATAACATATTTGACGAATCTAACTTTTTCTATGTATGCTGCTAGAAAACAGCTTCACTCGCATGTAGAGAGCTAACATTATTCTTTGTCCATTTGCTCTAGTAAACGGCGCTAAAAATACCCCCACAATCGTACTCATTAGTCTACTAATGAGCATGCTACGTGCTAAATATATTTATAAACTTTGGCTCTAATATTGATAACAACAACAAGATAACAAGGAATTCAATACTAATAAGGGATTCAATACTAACTAGGAATTTTGCTGTTAAATATTTTTAACGTAAATAAGGAAGCTCGTGAGCTCTTTCCACTTTCAACATTTACTGAATGAATGTGTAATTTTGTACGTACATGTTGTTTTTTTCTCGATTTCCTTTATCCGAGAAACTTCGTATAAGGTTATGTCTGGGCCCCATAATATAAATTTGTCGTGGTGTATCGGTGACCAAAGGACTTCCAATTTAACACCTGACATCATTGTATTTTTATTTTACACGTTTTCTGAATTATTATTCATGTTTGTTTTGCAAGCAAGTACGCAACTTCCATGAAATAATGTTTTGACTTTTGACGTTTGAAACGTTTTGTTCTTACACCAAAATAAACACGTTTTATTCACGCAATAAGAAAACATTTGTACGTGAAAATAGTCATTACTGATAACAAAACGTTTGCCAATTTTTACCATTTTTGAACGTGAATTTGAATGTCACATGAATTTGGTGTTGCCGCAATAAAAACCATAATATCCACTTTTCTTTTATGAAAAATAAGAAATTAATGCTTTTGGGAAATCACCAAGACAGGAAAAACTCAAAAATTGTAATTATAATATAATCTTCTTACAAATATTATAAATGTGATTAGTTGAGTGTTTGTTACTCTTTCACGTGAAAATTACAGAACGGATTTAGGAAAAATTCAGCACACAGATAGTTTATAACCTGGATTACTAATAACAATCCTGTGGGTCACTTCACGCGAGCCAAGCCGCGAGTATAAGATAGTTTTAAATAATTATAACCAAGTTTACAATGCTACTTCTAACTACTCCGTAAATAAGTAGGCCTGAAAACAAAGGCATCTGAACTGAAACTACTGCTGCAATGATTAAAAGAGGAACATTGGGTATTTAATTAAAACTTTGATTTTCCAGCTAATAGTTTCAGCTGTCTGAATAATAAAAGTATCAAATCAAATCCATTTATTTGCCAGAATATAGGTTTACAAGTATGATCTTAAAACTATAATGGCCCTTTTACACTTTACCATTACATAATTATGGTGTGCAAATTTTTATTTAATTTTAAGTATGACTCGACAAATCTATTTTCTGCCACCCTTAAATAAGAGCTGTGAATACAATATAAAAATACCTACAAATTATATTTTTGCCAAGCATTTTTAAATTATATCGGAATATCAACTTTAACAAAATCTCCCTACATAAAAGGAAATGTTTATTTCCATTTGGAGTACCGCCCTAAAGAGGTCGCTACCTACGACATCGACACCGATCATCAACCCTTTTTGACAGTCGTGTAAAGTGAGTGCCCATTGACGAAATAAGTGAAATCAATTTACACCGAAACACTAAAACGGAGGATAAAACGTCGGAATCTTATTGAGGTAAGTTCTAGAATTCGTGCAGAGTGTCGTTCAGAAAGTGTAGCGGCGGGCGGCTCGGCGGCGGAGCTGTGTAGGTCAATGACGTGATGAATGTTTACTACAATGGCAACGCCTCGACGTCTCCCACAGTTTCACGCGCATTGTCTTACGGTTCTCACGTGTTAATGCACTTTTCCCGACCCGGTTAGCTGGCCGAATGCTACTGTATTGTGGTTGGCGGTGTGTGCTACAGTTAAGTGTTTGTACAAGTTTCCGTAAGGAGTCGTAGCGGACGTTTGTGACTCACTTGATCGTTTTGTGATTGATTTTCCGCGGATTTTCTTCGGAATTAGCCGTTGTCGCTAATGATAATCAGCCGTTAATCGTTTATTGTCGAGTTGCGTCAGGCGTAGTGTGTGTATCATGGTATTGTTGGGGCCTTCTCTTCCGTCTCCCGTGCTGTGGAGACTGTGCTGAGCCCCCAGTAATGTTCTCGGCCCTAGCCTACCAGTTATCTACTAAGTTTCTGGAAGAGCAAAAGGTGAGAGTGAATTTTGGTTGTACCGCGGTACCAAAATCTTTAGACAAACCAAAGCTATTTCAATACAGCACTCTTGTTTGTTGACTATAAAAATCCTGTACTAGCATATGAGTTCTATAGAAGTCTGAGTAATCTTTGAAATACATTCTTATATCTGTGTCTTTTCTCTTCATAAGTACAAGACTGTTGTTTAGAATGTAGTGACCATTCTATTAGTGAACATGTTAAGACACTCCACACAAGGACTCACAAAGGCATCCCTTTCCCTTTGTGCTCAATACATGACAATATAATACATTTATTTACTCTGCCCTAGTACAACAGCAACAAATTATAATTCACATGACTTTCTCACATCTATGAAATGAATTTCTCTATGATGCTCATAAATAATGGTCTACTTTAACAATGGATTGAATATTAATGACTCTTTATTCATTTATATCGTAAACTTGTTGACAGTCAATTGCTTTAAAGTTTTCATACAATAAAAATATTTAATGTGGTTAGGTCCTTACAAAAAAAATCCTAGACCTTGGTATTTGAATTTATGTTGTGGAATAATAGAAAATGAACTTTATGCATGATTTTAGCCTATTGTAACACGGGATTGATTGCCACTGTTTAATGGTTGTCTAACAATAATGAGTAGGTTCATACATATTAAATACTAGAAATATTTCCAAAATATCCATGCAGTTTCTTGCCAGCTGTTTTCCACTGGAAACAGCAATTGTAACCATGACCCTAGCTTCCACTACTTCATAAAATGAGTTATTTTTTTCATAATAAAAGGTTCTTACATTTACTGAACATCCCAACTGACATACACCCAATAGGATACTATGCTTATCAGCAGTTCCTTGTATGGCAGTACTTACCACATAGACCTAATTATAACAGCTAATGTATTTATAAGGAATTAACGACTTTGCTAATAGTCATCCTACTAATGTTTAACTAATATGTGTGATTCTAAGCCACTGAGTTAAAACTGGATATTTGTTTCGCTTCTTAATGACTTGAGATAACTTCTCACCTGTAATTCCTAAAGGGTTAGTTACATGTGTAGTTAGCGTAAACCCATATTCCTGTTGGAAAAACCCAATAACACTTCGCCAGACCTGGGAATTCAACCCAAGAATGCATGCTCAGCAGTACTGATACTGTTAGCCTGTGTCAACCCACTGCTGGGTAAAGGCCTCTCTCCATGACTTCCAAATTAGTATATTATTGCTCAGCAGTAGTGCTTGCAAAAAGACCAATGCGGCGAACATTTCTCTATTACTTCTATCTATGATGTAAAAACTTCTTCCTTGACTGGTTGTGGATGAGTGATAGAGCTTTCTATCTGTCTAGGTTGTCTCGGTCATTTAATCAATAATTCATTAATTGGTAAGTTATGCGAATATGCACATTACATACCACTCAACATCATTCTGGTGTATTCCCCCATTTTTCTGGGCTGCCACAGCATGTCTTATTCTTCCATAATTATATCTTTCAGGGAAAGCTGACCCGACCCATCCATCTCTAAGGTGGGCCTCTTTTCTGAAAGCCATCCATAAGAATGATTTGAAAATTCAAATCATCCTATCCAGACATCTCATTTTTCTTGTCACATTTTTCTCCTTTTAATTCAAAATACTCACAAGTGTTATTCTCAGTAGAGAATCTATTTATAAAATCAGGGTTCTTTTAGGTAGTCCTTTCACTGAAAGTGATTGTACTGGAAGTGACCTTACATTCATGGTTCAAGGTTAAGTTAAATCTTTGCAATGTACTCTCAACTTTAACTGACAAATAAAACTATAGTTTAATAATTCTGATTAGATTTATATTTGCATACCGATTATATGGAGTCATAATTCTTTTAAAGAGGATTTCCTTACTATTTTTATCTTTTTATGATATCAATTATTTGTCGATGATACCGATACCCATAATCTTTTTTTCTTTTATCACATCCTTTTAATTGCTTTTAACAATTGCTTGAAATCAATATAACTTGTTATAATTATCAGTATTAGAATATTAAGGAGAAAATTACAACACAAGTGATAAAGCATTATCAGATTATCTGAACAATCTGCTAGTACTGTCGATGATGCAACTACTTCTATTTTATAAACCACTGGAATCCGCTTTCGTGATTCCACATTGTGTGAGCACTCAGCAGGCTATTCTTAGAACTGAAACTGATGATAAGGTACCTATCTTATTTGTTAGTTCCGATTTTCAGATCTGTTGAACCATAAACCCTACTAAGTCTTTGTCTATAGTCTTGAGCAACCAAACTATTAGTACCTAATCCACATTTCTATTTATTTTCGAATTCTTTAAATTATTTTAAAAAACTGTTTCACTACATTTCTCGCGCAGTTTTTATTTTGAATACGTAATGCTCCCAGCCATTTTATCATCGACAGGTATGGCCTTATGGCAGCCAGGAATGACATAGTTTGTAGCGCTTTATACTTATTTGCGATAACGATCTTGATAAGATTGGCTCGTGCGATAGTCGACAGTAAATATTTGAGTACCCGGTTGTTTTGTAGAAACTCGCTAATCAATACAACCGAGGTAGTGAACTAATTTCATTGGTGACTGTACGTTTAGTATGGGCATAGTTCATACCTATATCCACTGAGCCCTCATTGCTTTTCAACAACAGAAACACTTTCTCCCATGGCGCCAGGTGAAAACATAGAGAATCACGTTTTTGTGTAAATGATAACACGTGAAAGCGGTTCAGACTACAGTACAGTCACAAGCACTAATATGTGTGTACGTTGTACACATAGCAAAGTTCAAAAGTGATTTTTTCGGGTATCCCAGGAGAAAATCGCATTTGAACTTTTTAGTTTTTCTAGTGATTTTCTCCTACTGTTTCGATTGCAATTTTAATCATAGTATTTTGGAATACTATTATGAATTAGGTCTTATCTCAAAATTGCAATCGAAACAGTAGGAGAAAATCACTTTTAAAAGATGCTACATATACCTATACCTACATATTAGTGCTCGTGACTGTATACTTCTCAATGGTTTTAAACAATAAGCGGTTTCTATTCCACCCGGTGATCAGATCAGTATTCAATGATCAATTTATTATAGCACGCCACAGCACTGGCGAGGCAGTGAGACAAGCCAAGGTTTTTTCTAACTGTGGTATGTTCGTGACCTTCCGCTTGGGATAAATATGTAGCTCCATTGATGAACTGTGGGTGTACGAAAATAGACTGCTTACCCTCTACCAAAAGTTACCAAGCAGTATGATTAATGATTCTCGTACATATATTTGTTTTTAACCGACTTTTTTCAAAAAGGATGTTGTCAATTCGGTTGTATTCTTTTTAATTTTAAAAATTTCTTCTTTTATATGAAAGGATATACTTCCCGATTAGAAATTTCATCAAAATCGGTTCAGAAATTTGTTTTTCCTCACGTTAATTGCCACATCACGCGACGTCGCGTGAAGGGTTCTATTTGTTTAGGCCACTAGGGAAGACATTCAACGAATTTTTTATTTTGACCATCTAGGTAAGTTCAGCATTTTGGCTTGGCAATGAGCGTGTTAATATGTATTTTTTCTTCTTGGGCTATGTTGATGCCATGATGATCTCTTAATAACTTTTAATTACAATGTAAAAACTAATTCATGATAAGAATTTGTTTGGTATACTACAACTAAAAACGGTAAAATAAAAAACTATCTGAGGTTCTTTTTCGACATGAAAGTCTTTAGTCAGCAGCCTGAACCGAACGTCAAACAACATATCTATTTACAGTGGCGTGCAGTGGTTCACCACGGAGGGTAGGCCACCGCCACGCACATATATCGCGGGTATCGGTAACCAAAAAAAAAAAAAGAAAAAAAAATTGAAAATGAAAAAAAAAAAAAAAAAAATTGAAAATCAGCCTGTAAAAACAAAAGTTATAAATACAAGAACTCACCACTTTATTCAAGGTTCAAATCACTATTTTCTGACGATGCAAACAGAAGAAAGATTCGGCCACCTCAAATATCTAATCCAAGTGGGTGGGTGATAGTTACAGAACACGTCACTTGCAAGATATCCGAAGCGGCCTGTTAAGGCCCTATTTCATGTGATTCGCATGTATAAATATATTTAATAAATTAATTACGGGTTTTAAATCAGTGAAAAATCAACTCATTTATAAGTTAAATCTGCGCGCCTACCGTTTTTTTTCAAATATGATTTTAAGACCTCGTCATAAAAATTAGTCTTGCGTCGTAGTTCGACCATTAATTCTTTCTCTATAGAAATTAAAGATAGATTTGTGAGTCGTTGCTGACTTTGTGTGTTTCTTAGATAGGTGTGGATTCGTTTTAAGGACGAAAATGAACGTTCTGCCGATGCGCTGCTTGCTGGGATAGTAACAATAAACTTCGCCAAACGTAAAACTTCTGAAAAAACTTTATCTAAATTACTTTTATACAAATTTTGAATGATACTGTATATGCTACAATTCGCAAATTCAGGCGATCTATAAATACAGCGCAATTCGTTTTTTAATCTATCAAAATTAAAATTTGCCTGATATGTATTAGTGAACTCTCTGATTTCCTTTTCAGGGAATTGTTCACTATATTTACTAAAATTCTCACAAGAAAGTAACTCAAAGAATTTCAAATTTTTAATATTCAGATAACGATTTCTTAATTCGCTGAGTACATTATCAATTATTTCGGTAAAAATTCGCCGATAGTGTATTTTTACATCATCGACATTGCGCTTTCTTTTGGGTGGTCCGGTTATGAGGGCAGTTGCATCATAATTGATCTCGAACCTGTCTCTGTAACGAGCTAAAAATGACTCGAATTGTTTTATCTTTTTAACACAATACGCGATGTCACAAGTTTTTTTCTGTATGATATCGTATAAAATATCGGTTTCAGCAAAAATATCCGCGAATGTTTTTAAAAAAAATTAAATTCAAATTCTTTCATGTTAAATAAAAATGAAGTGACTTGTGACAATGTATCACCATCCCAGTGTTGTGTATTTTCATTCATTTCCTCAAACAACTGAAGGAGGTGTGTGGACTCGTTATTAATTATATTTAACGTGCGCGAGTGATATGTCCACCTTGTTTCGGCGACACGAGGCAGCTTTTTCATAACGGCAAAGTCGTTATAGTACGCCATTCGTTTCGTACTAGTGTGAAAAAAAACCGCAATGGATTTTATTATACTAAAGAAGCGTTTTGTTTCAGGAACCCGTTCAAAAGATTTCGATAAAACTAAATTTAATACATGTGCGGAACACCAAACATACATAGCTTGCGGACATTTTTGCCTCACCAAAGCCTGCACGCCGTTAATTTCAGATGATAATACTGCTGCCCCGTCATAAGTTTGTGCAATTAATTTAGAATGACAATCTAAATCTCCTAAAGTTTCCAAAATTAGAGAACTTAAAGCTACAGCGGTGCGATCCGCGCTGACATCTACGTATTTAATAAATCGATCCACTACTTCGGAATCACGAAAATATCTTAAAATCAGAACTAATTGTTCTCGGCCGCTTATGTCCGGTGTTTCATCCACCATGACAGCAACATAATCGGACTTTTTAATTTCGTCTCTAACGTAATCAGTCATCACAGATGCAACGCTCGAGATCAAATCATTTTGCGTTCTGTTCGACATGCCCGTGAATGCGGTACTTGCATTTTGTAAGTGGGTTTCTAAAGCTCCATCATACTTTGCTAATAAATCTACTGTTTCTAAATAATTACCTCTATTCAGTGATGATGGTGATTCATCGTGGCCGCGAAAAGCTAATTCTTGTTTTCCCAGAAAGCATACAACATCGATCAGTCTTTGAAAAATATTTCTATTCCTATCTACTTTAGAATTATGCTTTTCTATATCTAACCTTAACTGGCCGTTAATACTAGTTTCAATACGTGATTTACCAAATGTATTTAACTTTAAGCAAGCCTCTAGATGTTTTTCTGATAGGTCATGCTTTTTTGCCGAGGAATGAAAATTATGCAAATCAATGTACCCCTCACTCCACTTACTGGAAGTATTAAACAAAATGCACGGAAAACAAAATAATTTATTTGTGTGTATACAACCACATAGCCAGCTGAATGTTGCATAATTTTGAGGTTTGAAATGGCGGGTACGAGCTGAATTATCAGATTTTTGGATTAATTCTCGTAATTCGGGTGTACATCTACCTTTCGACACCACAAGAATCTTATCATTAAACGATAATTGCGAAAACTTACTGCTTTTAACTTCTAACAAACACACATTTTCTGCGCAAGTATCACAACAGAATACCATTTTTAAGTAAATAAACAAATACTAAACAACATATAATATTTACATTAATGTTCGTTTCAAAACGAATAACTGATAAGGTTTAACTTGGTAAGATATGATAACATTCAAAATCGCATTTAAATTTGCTTGTCACATGAAATAATAATGGCGTGACTAGGAAAAAATTAATTCGTAATTTGTTAAAAAAAACACTTCCAAATTAAATTGCATCATTGTCATACCTAAATCATATGTAAAATCTGTTAACAAAATTTTGCCGGATAATACTGAGTCTGACAGCACGTGCTTGTCATACTTATTTTAAAAACTCCCCGAAAATCAAAGCGAAAAATAAAATTCATATAGTTTTTAATTATTTTTATAGGCCTTTTGCTATTTTTTAGGTAAAAATTCAAAAATACCACCCTATTTTTTTAACTGGTTATAGTAGTCATTAAGAAAACTATCGTGTTTGTGTGTAGTCTGTTTCTCGAATTCGCCGGAATTTCGGTTTAATTTCTACAAATGGCAACTCTGATCTTCATTCATGTTAATCTATTTAACCAATCACAGGCCGTCTCCTTTCCCGGGAGACACGCCTATTATCTAGACATGTGTGCCGTTTATACACACGAAAATATGCACCAGTGTGCGTAAATTTATGAATCAAAAATACTCTACAACCGATTTCGCCTTACAATTGACGACGCGAGGTTAGCTCACAGTATTGTGTTAGTGTTACGTCACACGGGCGCGACAAGTTGCTATAAGTGTTATAACAGGAGTTTTAACTTTTAAAATAATTTTTATTACAAAGGTATAATAATTGCACTTGAGTTGGCGTTTATGATAGGATTGATAAGGTAGGCTAGGCCTAATTGCCTCTATGGACGGCACGCCCCTGTCTATTTATCCTGGAGATATTGAACTGTAAATACTTCCAATTTCCTCAGCATTTCAGCATTTCCTCCGTGAAAACTGTAATTCTTACTAGAATTGATTGACCCTCGTAACACATTTACAATAGCAATGCCTCTCACTTTTTCAGTTTAACAAAACTCAGCATTTAATTATTTACGTTGCTGAAGATTTTTATTTATCCTTTGAAGTTGAGGAATTCCTTTAAAAATCCTTCGGATCCTGATGGATACTGTGTGTGTTACATTATTGGTGTGCTGAAGGTAAACGAAAATCTGGGAAAAAAGAATACATGACTTTATTCTCTTCATAGTGCGTGCGCGCTCTCACGCGTCTGTTCAATTACTTATCACCTCTATCTAAATATCCCTCCATGGCAACTGTAAATAATCCAACAATAGCACACAATTAAGCCATATCCACGCGAACCAACTGTGCCACTGGGCCGTGCCTAACGGTGACACCATGTCCTATAGTTCCAGACTGTAATGTGACCTAGCTGCTAATTACATTAACTTGCGGTCGTTGCTCTGCTCTGGTGAATAGTTAAACATATGATAAAGTAGGTGCGTCATTCCGTTTTGAATGTCATGTAAAAGAAATTGGGTTATTGTGTTTCTTGAGAAAGTAGAGTAAACGTCCTTTTGGATTTTCTTCGTTCTGTTAGGTGTCTGTCAGATCCTTACTGATTAAAACCACACGGTGATTCCCCTACAACCTGTGGTCTAGGAACGCTAGTAGCTTCAGAATGTTATTGGTATTGATCTCGGCTAGAAAAAGACCTGAAACTATTTTTGATCGTTCCTTCTTCATCAGGATGAAGTTGGGAGTTGTTTCCTAGTATAAATCTGTAGAGAGTCGCCCGCTTAGTAATATGCGCGGGCGTCGGTTTAGTCCCCTTATCTACTAAACGTGTCTGATGCCCCACAACAAAAAATAATCTCCTAAACACATTGATTATTTATAACGTACCGAACGTTGCACTGTAGGGAGATCACTCCTTGCCAGTTGCAGGATTCGTCTTTCAGCGCAGTTAATTAAGTCCCTGAGGTATAGCCTTCTTTATATTCGATTTTGCTCTGTAATACAGTGAAAATGAGTGCCAATTATTCATTACCTGTGAACCACAAGTCTGGACCGAAATCTGTATAATATTCGCATTTCTGAATGCTTAAACACCTGTCTCTAAATGTAAGCATACAAAGTGCATGTTTAGCAGATTTTATCAGTACAGCGATGAAAGCTTCTGAATAAAGTTGTGTCGGTATGCGAAACGTGATCAATGAAAACAAATGCATATTTTTAACTAGAAAGCGGCCAAATGTGAAACGTCAGGTTTCGCGATAGTGATTCTATTAAAAAGTTATGAATGTGCTCCATTCAACTTTGATATATTGATTTTATAATGGCTCTGTTCGAATCCGTTGACTTTCTTAAAACCGCTGTATAATTTGTAGTTTCTCGACGATAGTAAGTGTATATTGATAGAAAAAAGTGTTGCACGACAAAATGCATTCAGTTTAAACCGAGCTGTTGCATTTTTAAAAATAATTGATATCGGCAAGTATTGCGATATATTTTTCGATCCGAGTTTTTTATTCGTAGAATTTTCCATTAGTAGCATTTTGCACAATTGTTCATGTCATTGTTTATTATCTTCCGGCTAGTGATGTAGTGCCTGTTTCAGTGAATCAGTGACGTATTTATGAATCAGTCGAACAATGATTTCATTTTATCTTTTTATGTATTCGACTCTGTATGTTTCACTCTGTTGATTTGCATATTCGCGATAACAGTGCCTTTGAAACATTTTTTATGCGGCATAATGGCATTTAGTGTTTTTATTGTAATTTTGTTCTGATCTTGTGTCCATTGGATTAACTGCCTTAATCACTTCACATTTTTGTGTAGTGTTTTTTGCCGGACAAAGAACTCTATGTGAATTCTGGTAAATAGATCATCAGACTAAATGTAAGTCCCTGTTTATTTACTTATGTATCGGAACAACCTTTATCCAAATTAAATATTCTTCTTCACCCCGTGACCACCCAATGCTTAGCCATTGCTCTCCACTTTACCCCGCTATCCTGGGCCATAAGCATATAACTCTTGCCGGCCTATCTGATCAGGGAACACAAGACTCGTGGCCTGCCTACGTTCCTGTGACCAGTAACATTATCAGTAGGTAGTGCACTGGGACTTAGGGAATCCCGTTCGTGAAAGCAAACTTTATACTATGGAACTCTGATGTTGTTGCAAGTTGTCTCACTGCACCTCTTCACACAGTGCATTGTCACACAAGTTTCTATTTCGCGCCAACTCGTGTGGAAAGCGAAGATCTTTTTCCGCACCAGTGCCAGTGCTGTTAACGTGAAGTTTTTACTAAATTACCAGCTATTATGTGCGGGTACATGGCTCACGCGATATCTAAGGGAAACCTCTTACATCATTCAGATGAACATAATTGATTTATTGGACGCGACGCTCATTGGACGTTTGCGGGTAATTAGCGATAAATGTGTGTGCTGCACTTAAGAGCATTGCAGAAGACGTTCACGCATTGACCATTTTTCTTCGAGATCGACTCTATTGCATATGCATTGACTGCTGCAACCAAGTTTGTAGTCGCAAATGTTGCAATACCACCTTTTTTATGCAACTATGTGAAATCTCTCATCACCCGAAAGCCTACAGTGCAAGTCACATGCTCACAACACAAGTATCAATCGTCGGTTGTCAACACAGCCTTAAGGCAAATAACCCAATGTTTTTATTAAAAGTTTCATGTGTATTACAAGTAAGAAGAATACCATTTAACCTAGTTTATCTCTCCAAATTGTTGTGCAAAAAACAGACAATCGATTCTGAATTGGGAAACCGCCTGCTGAATCATTCCGGTCTATCTGCGATGCAACACAAAGTAATGCAGGTGTTAATAAGTGGCCAGCATTCCTTAGTTATGGCGCAGGTCGTAAGGGGCAAGGATACATTAATAATACGCATATTTTTTGCGACGCAGACGCATAATTATGTTGCACCTGTCAATCTGTCATGGCGGATGCGTGATCATCGTAGTAATTATGATTGATGCAGATTTGTACGGCGAAGCGTGGTGTTGTGAGGTGCGGCGCGGTTATCAATCAATCAATCGTGCTTTGACATCAATTTGTCTTTGAAATTCAATAAGTAACTACATCGTTATTGAAAATCTTCCAATATGTTATCGATGCACTATTGAATAGATATTTTACTAAGAATTCTTCTACCTGAAAGGGAGTCATTTGGCAGCCTTCTTCCATTCACTTACTGCTGATTAGTGTGAGAGACGAGTCTTTTTAAGCCTTTTTGCCATTATTTTGAATATGCTTCTCTGGTCTTCGCAAGTGTCGACCAGCCGCGACCTTTTGAATGTCATCTATCCACCTGGATGTTAGTGTACCAACGCGTCTTCTACTGTCTTTCGGCAACCATTAAGTGAGGGCTCTACCCCACCTGCCATTACACGAAAGGAATCAGGTCAATCAAGTTGGGCAAGGCTAAAAGAATCAGTCCTCTCTATTAATGTTTTAGGTTTACTCAAGCAATCTCTTTGTTCTTGGTTGATTGAGTTTAATAAACACGCCTAAGAATAACTATTGTTAAATGAAAAAAGTAGCAGAACTTTCGGATATTAAAGCTTCATAATTGGGTTGTGGAGGTCAGGCGGCTGAGGCGGCAATCGATTCGTTTAGAATAGCTCCAGATACCGATAGCATTTAGCATCTTATTAGGAGTGGAAACTGACCTAGATTATTTTTGTGTTAGTAATGATGAAGCTAAAGCTGGATTTGGAAATGATACCTTCGACATTATCAGTAGTTCTTCAAAATATCTCTGAGTTATTCTACTTAATATAAAGGCTCACGATCATGGTCAGGTTTTATATTTTATTTACAAAACTAGTACATCATCTCGAAAAGAGTGTTCTCGTGTTGTTTCCAATGTTCCTTTGTTTGTTGCTGAGTTGCAGCCGTACCACGAGCTGCCTGGTACCAAGCGATCGTTTGCGTAGTTATAGCTTGCTATGTATTTATTTTATCGCTGAAACTGTTAGGTTGATAATGAAATTTCAGACTGCAACATCGATTGGTTAATGTTAATTTACCCGATCATTTTGATAATCCCTTATAGTCCTCTATTTGTTGTAATCGTTCCCGGTTATCAAAAGCATGCAACATTGTCCAACGGATTTCAAATTCGTCCAAAAAGCTGAGATGAAAAATCGTTTCTTAAGGCTTTTGCACCCCATGCGGTGATGACGGATGCCGGTCAGAAAATTTAAAATACGGGAAAAATCCGGTGGGCTTATCTCTTAGCGGCCCTCATACCTGTGAAACTATAATACCCGGAGCATAGTAGAAAGGACACTGTTACTTTATTAGTCGTACACGTACAATTACGTAACCAGACTGGCCATAAAAAGAGTTCATTTAATTCGTCACACCAATTCACAAGTACAAACACAGCGGTTATAGATCGTTATCGCATCTGTGGCAACACTGGCAACTGTGACGAACCGATGCGCTTGCGCATGCTGCCCGCTTGTATTGAATAATGGCGAGTTAATCACTAACTCTGTTTATGTAATGGAAGAATTACTTTCACTTGCCGGTTTATTAGATTTTTAGTTTAATCTTAGATATTAATCAATCTAGTAGACCAATAGCAAAGAACGTCTATTTCGTTTAATTACAACACCCAATTTTGTGCTCAGTCAAACTGCTGCGGCCAAATTGACTCAGCGATGGAGACATTGACAGACGGTTGGCTATTCGTACCAGTATGACTGATTATTGAGCATTTGTATGGAGGTGTCCGTGTCCGGAGACGTGTCCGCAATCTCTCTATATCAGTATGGCCAAACCTTTACCGTATCCAGCTAAAACATTGGCTTTCAGCGATATATTTTGCTCCTACAAATGTCTGCAATTTACTCCAAAAATACGTTTCCTATTCTTATGTTTTGGCGTCGATATCAAATAAAATGGCGAAATGGCTTTCTTGGTTTGCTCTGCCGATCTTGCGTTCGTCTGGATTGCCAAGCTCGGCTTCATATAAATCAATACAGAGTAGCGGGTCATTGCCCTAACTAAGACAGACGTACCAATTAGCGAGACAAGGTCGCTCCTGCATATTGCACATCTGAAGGGGGCGTTTGTACGTGCGTAATAAAAGTACTTTACAATCTTTATGCCATTAGTACCACTGTCCAGTTTGTATATTTCAGTCTATAGCGTTCCACTACAGGTCAAAGCTTTTCTTCTTTTCCGCATATAGTACCTATCTACTAGCATCTGAAACCAGCCCTTTGGCACGAATTCATTTCATTAGCCATCTTCTACTCCTGCCGCGATGTCGTATCATGCTATCATGCGCGATGTTGCATCATACGTCACACGCTTGCCTATAACATGTGCTTACATCAAACCTGATTATGCACAGCAAAATAAAAATGAAATATTACACGTCTTACATATACTACGGTAACTTACATAGACATAATTACTTTTCACTGCTATATTTATAACTCATTTCGCTATATTACTGCAGTATTATGAATGATGCACGATACGCGTCGGTGGCCACCCTCTGCTTACGAAGTTAGCTGAATAATGTAGGTTCTGCGTAATCAAAAACGTCATGCGTATGATTCGCAAAGGTTAGCTTGTGGTTTGTCTGGACTATATTTAGCCAATGACCATGAATCACCCCATGAGATAAGGAGTGTGCCTGCATGTATTTATCGGGAATATTCATTAGAAAAAACTGTTTTTCTGAGAAAAAATCCAATCTGCCTTGTTGGTTGACCACTAGGGTCGCAAGCACGACTGCTGAGCATGGGGTCCAAGTGTTATTGGTTTTACCATTAGGAATTTCTTAGTAGCATCAACGGAGTCATGATTTGTGCCCGGTTGATGTCAATATGCTCGCTCCCTATTACGTGAGATTTAAAGATAACTGGTGAAACACGTATGTGAGTACTGTAGACACACCGTCATCTGCCTAACCCTTCCGGGATTACAGGCGTGAAGTTATGTGTAAATTCCAATCATTCAACATTTTCGATCGACGTGCGTGCATTCACTCACACCGACAAGTTCCACATGCCGTGGAAGCCAGACGTTACAGCTAGACTAATTAGTCAATGAACATCATCTATGTCATCACGATTGCCCTTTGACACATTTTGTCATGGTGTGGGAAACCATATGAAAAGTTCATTTTTCCTTTAGAGTTTGTTGCGAGCAGTCGTGTGTGTTTAATTTGTGAGTTCTGCGCTCCGTTTCTGAACAAAAATAGTTTGTATTATATCTGTGTGATGCCTCGCTTGTTTTGTGTAAGTACTTGTTGATTCACATCTAATCGCCAGTAATGAGTCATTTTTATGAGTCAAGCGTTTCAAGGTCGCCTATTGTTTGTGTTTATCTCAATTTCACTAGTGGTGGAACGAGGCTGTTAGTTATTAAATCCTATTAGCTAGGCACTAGGGCTTCGTATCTCGGCGCCTAGTTGCAATGTGCTAGTGCAAATATTAAATCGTGACTGCAATTATTTGTGGTACTTGTATCTGTCTGTAGTGTAAGTACACGACTAGCCCTATTCATGTAGTAACATCTGGATCCACCGCAAAACTAACACTGATCGCTTTTCTTATCACAGTTTGTGTATGTTGCTCTTGACGCATATCTACGTTTTAGGTGGCAAAACCTAAGTACTACCACACCTATCTACTTGATGTCATCCATATCACCTCTTTTGACAACTACTTGAAGGATGAGTCAATACTCAAGGTCTTCATTGAGAAATAGAAACAATAGCCGAACGTCACCGTGAAATTGAGGATTGCTCCCATCACTAACCTATTTTCCTTGCCTTTGTTATAAATATTGTGATGTCAATTGGAATGTAAACAAATTGCTGAAAGCTTTCCTTATACCCAAAGACACCAAAATGAGGGAACAAATTATAAAAATAGCAGTTAAAAAATAGCGTCTATAGCGATCACTTTGACGAAGGAGCTAAACAACGTAAAGATGAAAGACGAACATAAACCGCGGACGTATCCGCCCCAGATCTGAAGTTTTAATTAAAGGAAATTAGTTATTTTTGTCCGCGTGGGCGCCGCTGACGCAGTCTAGCGACGGTCTCTGAGTTCACTAGCATCTGAGGAGTTAAGTCTACTTTATCTTATCTTCTTCTATCCAGAATTTGAAGCGTATGGACGGTGCGAAACAATTGCCTTATCGAAGATCGAAGTAGTAGAGAAATTCTAATCTTACTGGCATTCATAAATCTTGGTCCTCATATCAGGTAGAACTTTTCTGCTCGATTTGTCCGTCACGTGCGCTAAGATTGGTAAGAGACACAAACAATATTTGAATAATGAAAGGGAGACACCATAATAGATCGATATCGCACGAAGTCGCAAAAAGGGTCTTGTCAAGCTTATTTAGAAAACCGGCCAATGGGTTCCGTAGCGTCGAACAATATAATAACATTTTTTTTACGCACATTCATAGGTCAATTTACACTCGACAGCAAAACTAAATTTGTTTTTCATAGTATGTTAATGAAAATCAAAGTTACTGCTGCAGTTTCACGAACAAGTCCCATATCTCAAAAGCTAAATATTCAATCCTATTCAAGCCAGTTTTCGTTGAAAGTTCTTTTTTACGTTCTAAAAAACCTATTTTAATTTCTGAATTTTCCTATTACTTAGGAATTGGAGGGCAGAGCCCAATCTTCCCCACCAATCCCCTTCGGATTGGAGGGGAGAATAGGGAATATGCAAGAAATACAAAACTTTTATTATTTCTTAAAAATGCCTTGTATTGGTCCATAAAAACATTGTGGTACACTTGTTTAATTTTCTAATACAACACTTACTTTACAATTTAATATTTCATGTAGCGTGTTTTTGGTGAAACGGAACGCAAACTCAAAACGCATCGCCCCTCGATAACGCCTTTAGTGACGTCAAATACCATGTGTCAAAGAAACACTTTTATTTGAAAAGTACTTAAACTTTCACTAAGATTTTATTATAATATTGTTATTGCAATGTTTACTTGAATAAAGGACATGCAATTTGCCAAATTAATATATTAAGGGTAAAAAATTAGATGTAAACAAGGCAGATAGAGGTAAATGACGTCACATACCATGACATGAATGGCCGCGACAGTCACGGACGTTTGAACTGTCGTAGAAAATTGTAGGAGTTTAATTTATTTTTTGAGCGACAAGCAGTAGTTGAACTTAACTTTTAATTATTTTCTTGGGTTGATAGTATTGTATTTTATTGATTTAAGTGAAGAAAAAATTACATGCATATTCCCTAATCGGCATTAGAAGCAAATATCCCAGCAACCAAAAGAGGAACCTCGATATCATTTTTTGAGAGCTGTCGATGCTAGCTAGCTAACCTGGTGATGTGTCTATCGACAGCAACTTTTACATGGATTGCCTCTATTTTTTTATTTCCTATTTTACATCACTTTTGTATAGCGGTTTATGGAAGACACCTGCTTTCCAAATCCTTTTCAGGGTTCTGTTGCTAAATGGCAAAAACGGAAACCTAAATGGGAGACAAAAAGAATTACTTGCTAGTTTTCAATCTTTATATCATAAACAAACAGCCTTTGTGGTTAGAGGTTTTATAAAACACCGCTGTCTTCGTAACTTTAGGCTGCTATAACGGTTTCACTGTTTCTAAGCGTATCAATTGCAATCTACATTAAATGGGCCTAGAGTTTGGCACCTTCATCAGTGTGTTCGCTCTTGAAACAGGACACTGGTCTTCTAACATTCAGGGTCTTCGCTAGGAACCGTAAACCGTGCCCATCTAACATATGATTGGATCCCGTTGCAATCAAGCAGGAAACAAAACAGTATTGTTTGATAACTGAACTGGTCGATACGTGTGACGATTGTTAATGATCTGCCGCTCAGTATGTATGTCACGAAGTCTTATTGTTTGTACACTGTCGGAAGAGTTGCGGCTTTCAGTCAAATATTCGGCGCAATATAGATTTTGTTTGAGGAAGTAAAAGGTAGGGTTGTGATTGCTTGACGCCGAACTTTTTGTTTGAACAGGGGTTTTATAAGTTCGCTTTCGATTTCAATAAGCCGAAACTTCTGGTTTAAGGCACGCATCATCCATCATGATTCATGAGTCATGGTTGACTTAGACAATAATAACTTTGTAACGATTGTGAAATCTGATAAAACTACTTTCATTATAGTCATTCAATGCTTGAACTTGACTCTAAAACGCGTGTCATCGTTACAGTTTTGCTTTTTCTCATACACACCAGACTGCCGCTGCTAGAGGTCTATAACCAGGGGCTCTTATAATTCGGCATAACTTGTGGCCATGTGTTTTTTCTCACACTTGTCTCATTTAGCCTATTTATTTTTTAAGACCTCTCTTTAAGATTGATGGTCCTGGTCTTTAAGTATATCAAATTCATAGTAGTGCCATTAGTTACTACAGTTCTCCCAAATGACAGGAGATCTACACAATAGTACTACCTCATTATCTATTCTATTCACGGTTAACTTTGTCTCACGATCTGTCTGCTGGCTCCCTGGCTCAAACAGACATAAGTCTTTGTTCATATTCATTTAACTCGGAAACTACTACGCACATTTATACTGTACTTTGCGTATTAAGTAGAAGGCACCCTGTCGTTGCAACTGCTGATTTTTTTCTGCGCAAAAACGGAACTTCCGAAGTTGACTTGTCTGAGGAACGTTCACCCGAATAATCGTTTAACGGATGAACTGTTGGTCGAATGTTTGCCCTAAGGACCTTTAGACCTTTTAGCCTGTTGGTCCAAAGACCAATAGAGTGTAGTAATAAAACTACTTGGTAATGCACTGTTGCGATTTGTCTTTTCCAAAGTAGGTATAATAGGCATCATTTTTTGCATTTTTTCAGGCCATATGACCTGAAGTTTCCACATTTCAAGGTAATGTGGCACTGTTTACATAGTTTTTCAGTCCTCGTCCCTCTTTGTCGGTTATCAGCCAGCCATTAAAGGCAATCGATCCTTCTGTTATCGCCACCAATATTACCTACTTCACGTTTGAAGGACGTGTTGTGTTCCCGCCCTGACTGTGACGTCAGCGTCTACGAGTTTTAGCACCAGTTTCAATTATGTCAGTGAGATTAGATTTCAATGTAGATTGAATAGCAGTGGAGCGATTACAAGAAAAGCTCATTTGCATTTATTGTTTTAGTAACGCACGGGATTGGAGATTAGATATGTAGCTGCTTTTCATCATTTGTCGTTGTCCAGACATTAATTTTACCATCTGGCTTATTTTCGTTACTAAAAATAGCTCGTGTTTAGGAAACTGCCCTACGGTGACGATCGAAAAGCGACAAAAGCTAGCAATTAGAAACGAGTCGTTTGTTACTGTGTAGCTAAACTGGTGGAGAGAGTTTTTCCGGCAGTGTACATAGTTAGCTACCCACTATTAATGTTTATCTCTTTCACTGACACGAGACCTACATCTTTTGTACATGATTGTGTACAAAATAGATAAATTGACGCTAAGTAGCGCATCGCGTGAATCACCAACACTAATGATACTATCATTCAAAACAGACAGCAATGCACTCGATGGAAATTGACGTTATCTCCTCCATAATTACTGCTGACCGATTTGATAGGATATCGTTAGCTTATCGGTTAAACGAACCTACATACTTGTATTTGTTGTCATCGACTCATAGCTGACCGATAGGCTATGTATGCGGCATTCGGCATTCTTTATCGGTCGTAAAAATGTTATATTTTCGGTAACGTCTGCATAGTTTTCACATCTAATGACTACTTGAAATAAAAACGATTTGCTTAAACAATAATAATCGTGTAATGCTGAACTTAAAATTGAGAAAAAAACAAATTCCCTCCAGTAATTCCGCAACGTATTCTGAATGTCATCTGTATGTAAATCAGAGTTGAGCAGGGTCTGCCGCTATTCATATTTCACTACAACCCCTCGAGAATCCTTCGTTATCCGATACGGGGAAAAATAGAGCCAAATTATCCAATCCCCAAATGCTTCAACCGGCGCGCGCGTCCAGAAATAAGTTCAGAAGAATATTTTGGATAAAATATTAAACGGAAACCATTCTGCCCAGCTAAAAAAAACATAAATTCAACGAATTTATAACTATTAACCATTTACACGCACTTTTGAATTGTTAAGTAGTTGGTCAGCTAGTCAAATGTTGAGTCTAATTGCTCGAGCCAAAACGTAGAGCTCTATGGCGAAGAAGGGGCGTCAAATTCCTTGAACAATGGACACTTTTAAATCAATATCTCCATGATATACCTGTAGGTAATATCTTGCCGCACCTGGCTACATCGATAGTGTGACTGCGAGACGGAAAGTTTAGTTCCTAACCGTCTTCACAAGGTTTGGCAATCGAATAACGTGTGTCATACACACGTTCAAGGTTCTGCAGGTGCTCAGTCAAGTTCAATGTCTCCATCGCCATACGCGGCCGCTTCGTCGCGACACCTAATATAAATATATTTATGTATCGCAGGACCAAGCTTGGACAGTGCCGCCGAATTGTTTCGAGGCCTAGCGCCCACATTCTTGAATTGTCTTATTTAGACGTTTTTATTGTCATTCCGGAGATTTGAGAAATTCCGTGGAGCAAATTGAGACAAATCACACGACACAATCGTGATTCTTAAAATAACTTGTTATTTTTGGATTCCACAGGCTGCAAGATTTGCTCCGCTTACATTATATGTAAATTTACATATAATGTAAGCGGAGCAAATCTTGCAGCCTGTTCATCTGTGTATAGGCAATATTTGTTCTTATGATAAGGTATTCATTTTATGGTTAAAAGTCTCGTTCAATTTCATCGACACCCACACTTCAAATAGGCCTCCGCTACCGCAGTATTTATAGGTGTAATCCAGGACCGCGGTCCCGGTCCCAAAAGCCCCTCGACCCGCAAAAACAGAATAGAATAAAAATAATCCCAAGAAGGTTTTCTTAATAATGTAATAATGCTGTATACTTCTGCCTGCCAAGTGTCCTATGTTACTTGGGTCGGTGAAAAATGTTTTCTTCCGTTCTCCAACTGACAACCATACATTTAATTAATATCAAGCCGCGGCCGCACACATTCTATCCATCCTTTCTACAACAGTGGGCCTCCTATGCGGGCCCAGTGCGATATGGTGGATAACATACATGAATATTAATTATGTTTATTCATAAACATTACCATCTATTCCAGTGTTCGTGCCTGGAGCCGCGAGTGAAGTGCCGCACCATGTCCAAGAAGCCGGCCGCGCAGCCGACGCTGCACAAAGTCATCATGGTGGGCTCGGGAGGCGTGGGCAAGTCCGCGCTGACCCTACAGTTCATGTACGACGAGTTCGTGGAGGACTACGAGCCTACCAAGGCTGACAGTTATAGGAAGAAGGTGAGGATCTACTTGGTTATAACTTTACAAAACATCGGCACCATCTGCCTAGCTTTTTCATAAGTATGTTATGGTCGGTTTCCAGTCTTACTGGATGCAGCTGAATATCAGTACTTTACATGGAGCGACTATCGTTCCATCCGTTATGTTAATGTCTGAGTTACGTTTCAAGACCCGTGTATAAGACGAGGCAGCCTATAGCCACCAACTTATCATCGTGTAAAATCGGTTATGGTTTACATCATCTCCTTGTGTGGGGAAAATAGACTGGTTGTTGGACTCTTAGCGACTATTTGCCTGATGGCAGTTGCCATGGAGAGCAATAGCCTTAGCCCTTTGTCGTAGCTTCCACTTAAATGCACATGAGTCCACATGATTTCCAAGAAAATAAGCAAGATATAGTGAGAGATAGCCGAGACGAGTCCTTATATGTAGAACCTGAGTCATTGATACAAAGAGTTACTTTGATTAAATTGAATGTTTAAGTCGAAATGTCAATAAAATACTAAGTAATATTACGTTAGACCTGTTTTACCTAGAATTGCCAGTGCAATGACTAACAGTCTGTCTACCATACACTGTTCAATTGTTCATGATATTCAAACTGAGACTCAATATCTGATCACACGCAGCACAGTTACCGTTTCTGAGAATTTCTAGTTGATATGCAGTAAGGTCTGCTCTCACGATTAGGGAGAAACCGAGAGATAAGACATTACTCGAAGTGGTCCAATTGTACCTGAATATTGACGTGAGAATCAGCACTTGTAACTCATTGTGAAACGTCTTTGCATGTTTGAATGAAACTCGTAGAGTTATCCGCGGTTAACCATGTCACTGTTGTAAGTTCCATAAGGGAACCGTAACTACATAAATAGAAGTCGTACGTCTATTGCATCATTCCAGATGTATTTCTCATGATAATCTTAGGAGCCTCGGTAAGCATGTGAAGCCGTTGGTCCCGGTTGTCATTTCTAGATCTTTGACAGTCGTTACGGGTAGTCGGTGGCCCGACTCTCACCAAGGGCTATCGTGTTACCCCAAGTAACTCGGTTGTGGAGGTCAGATAGGCAGTCGCTCCTTGTAGAATACTGGTATTCAGCTGCATCTAGTTAGGCTTTAAGTCGATCCCATCTTAGTTGTAAAAAGGCACACATGTGATGTTGTTTGTAGCTCCTCATTGTTATGTATCGTGTGCATTGACTCATATAAATGCGTCCTATGTACACCAGTTTGATGTATTCTTTTTATGCGTTCTTTGACATCAATCTTTCAGCTTAATTCAAGCTACGTGACCGCTTATATCGGCATATAACTTACGACTGCAATTCATTATAAATTCGTGCGCACGAACCAGCAAGCCAACTTAGTGCTATTAGTGTAAAGATCTCTACAAAGTGATTTATGCGATGCAGCTAAATGAGACGATCGTACATTTGTTTCAAGGCTTCATAAATTGCAGTGGGAATAATAATGTTGGCGAGTCATCTTTGTGAATGAGATAAAATTGCACTGTTGATACTTGGGTTATGTGAAAACTAGCCATTGTCTGTGGTTTCACCCGTGTCTTCACTCCCAAATTATACCACAGGATGTTATAACCGCTATAAAAAACATTTTCGTTTGCGAAATTCCTTCAGCCATTCAGGCCTGAAACGGTAACAAACAGGTACTGACGGACCCGGTTATGTTTAGACGAAACTCTGCAGAATGTAAACCTGACTAGCATTCGCGACCAGGAAAATTACTTGAACGCTACGATACGTTTAGACCTGGGAAACCACAGTGAAGTCTATTCATCTAAATGGCTCTGTTCGAACTCCAAAACCTTGACATTTCCAGGTGGTACTAGACGGCGAGGAGGTGCAGATCGACATCCTAGACACGGCGGGGCAGGAGGACTACGCCGCCATCCGGGACAACTACTTCCGCTCCGGGGAAGGCTTTCTTTGCGTCTTCTCCATCACTGAGCCTGAGAGCTTCGATGCTACACAGGAGTTCAGGTAAAGGGCACATCATGTATTATCCTTGTATCACTCACTTTATTTTAACCAATCTTGTATCTAACTAAAGATATTTCAGTAGTGGAGCTCTTTATTTTTAAAGAATTTGCTCGGGGCCTTTTGTCCAGCTGTACACTGTAGGCGGAAAGTACAGGATAAAAATAAACGCCATAGTTACTCACCAAAAAGCATTACAATGTTATATCACGCCAACGGTATGCAGGCAAATGCGACATATCAATGTTTTATTTATTTAAATCTTACCTATGTTGTATAAAAGGTTGCTCACATATCAGTAGATCCCTTGGTATTGCAGGTGTCCATACACCAAGAGCATAAAGTCAAACCGTCTATTTCAATCAGGCCATCGAAAGGCACTATACAATTAGGTATTTAGGAATTGATTCTACTTGTTGATTGGTTGTAGTTCCTTTGTCTTCAAAAAAAAAAAAATGTTACACTTTTTGTAGATCGTTGAGAGTATTCTTAAACGTTCCAGAGAACAGATCCTCCGCGTAAAGAACGACGAGAACATCCCGTTCCTGCTGGTGGGCAACAAGTCGGACCTGGCGGACAAGCGGCGCGTGCCGCTGGACGCGTGCCGCGAGCGCGCGCAGCACTGGCAGGTGCCCTACGTCGAGACCTCCGCCAAGACACGGGACAACGTCGACAAGGTGGGTCAGGGGGCAGGGGCAGCGCCGGGGGGGTGGGGGAGAGGGGAATGTGTTGGGAAACCGAATGGGTTTGAATAGAACAAGTTAATTTCTTGTCTAGGGATAACTAAAACAACTATTCGTCACTCGAGTAACCGATGCACTCGAGTGAACGTTAATTTTGGTTAAATACACGTTCACTTTTCATCATTTTGTGTTCAGACGTTTCACTTCTTATGAAACACAAATATGAACAGAAGCATTAATAACCTCGCGCACTTCGCGGCCACGACCACGATTGGTGGAACGACCGTTCACAATCCTAAAGATAGATTGTCTGCAGCTGGTCAACCTCTTGGTCGAAGTTTCTGCGGGTAACATTGCGACCCGGCCCGCAACAAGCCGAGCTTGCGGCTGCGTAGTGCGCGAGGTCCCTTAAGAGATCAAGCTCTCGAGAAGCCATAACCCAGCCTTATGCTCTGCAGCCAGAGTTACGGTCAAGTGTTAACAACCAACACGTCGCAGCCCCTCCCCCCTCAGCGCCTCCGTAGTCTACAGTATAAGTTATCTATTCTTCTTCCTCTATGACCCACCCGAGCCAAGCCTGAGCTTTGCACGCTTTTAACCGCGTTGACTCGACAGTACCGCACCCGATTAGGGTTACCATTTCAACATTTTAAAAGTCATGACTTAAAACAACCGTTATAAGCCGGACATTTGCAAAAAAAGACGAATTTTTGACTTTTAAATCTTGATTTTTCGGTGGTCTTTTAACTTTTTTTCTCAAAACCTCCTTTTGGGACAGGACTACAAAGCCTAATGGTGGACAGATGGTAACCCTAGGTGCTAGCGAGCAGTGCGGCTCCGGCTGGCTTGGTACAGTTGCGCTGCGCATCGCTGGCCTGACGCTTGTCTATCACTTCACCTACACAAACACACACTACACACGTTTTTGACGACAGTGTTTTCAGGAAGTTAAAGTTACATGAATTTGTTCTTCTGTTGTAGGATCATGTAAGCGTTAGGTTTTAGTCCAGGCAGTGCGCGGTGCAACTGTAATTCCTACTCTATCACATACAATCTCGATTATCACCTAAACTTGACCGAGTTTTAGCAGATTCAAGTTCTGCCCGTTCAGTTGTATTCCGTTACATATATATGTATCTATTAACTGGTTTTACGTTAGCGAGTTGGTGGCATTTTCTTGCATCGCTACTGATAATACGGTCCTGCTAGACTGTGCCACTAAGGGCGATGTTCACAAACGAAACAAAATGCGATCCACATATCTGAACCGCGCTTTCAATGTCTATATTCCGTTAAATTCATGAAATGAAAGTTGTAAAATGTGGTTTAGAAGTGACGATTGCGTCCCGCTTTATTGGTGAAATTCGCCCTAAGTTGCCAATGTAAAACCTGTCTCAAATCAAATTTTAAAAAATGGTTTAACGGAGTATTTATGTGAAGCACACAGCTAATACTCCTTTAAACCAGCATATAGGTGAATGTGGGTGGTGGGGAGTGTGGGGTACCAGCTTGTGTGTGCTATGTCCGGTGTGTGATGGTGGGTCGTCCGCAGGTGTTCTTTGACCTGATGCGCGAGATCCGGTCGCGCAAGACCGACGACAGCCGCGCCACCAACGGCGACCTCAAGGGCAAGAAGCGGAGGAAAATCAAGTGCGCCATCTTGTAGGCGCCGCGGAAACGGATATGACGACACGCGATCTCAAATGATTTGATATTAATAGACGCCAGTCTATGGGGTTCTTTTGTATGCTCAGGGTGTAAATATACGGTGTCAGTAGAACGTTTAGTTGCCGTGTGTAGTGTCCGGCGGTGTCCGGGAGCGTCCGGTGCGTCCGCGTCGTTGTCCGCTTGGCTTGTCGGTGATATCGTCTGCCTGTGCAGTTCTACTGTGTTGTGGGTGCCACGGATACATAGTTGTGTATGTGATACTTGTCCTGTATCAAAAATAATAATCTGTAGTGCAATGCAATAAACTGTTTGACTTGATCAAACTATTATATTTATTTATTCTCATATATTCTCATACCAACAATTATCACATACACCAACTCCAATACTCAAAAACTCATCTTGCAAATTCGTCTATTGTATTGTGAACTCTGTGCCCTTGACGTGAAGGTCGACAATCGCGTGTCAGGTGTCACTAGCACGCTCACATGTACTAGGTGTAAGCAGGCTATTGTAAATTTTAATATATTTCGCCCACTTTGGTGCTTGCATTTATTGAATACTGTTTGTAATGATGCAGTCGAAAATAAATAATTAAATAGAAATATGACTCCCTGTCTGTAGTTTACAAAGTGTTCCGACTATAAATTCGCTAAGAAACATGTGTTGATTTTTACTTGTTAGAAGGCTATAAAATGCTTAGTAAACATTTAGTATGGTCAAAGGTCACTGGACTTATCTTAATAACTAAAGATTAATTAACATAAATCTACACAAAAAAAAGCAAAAATGTTCCTACATAAAAGTCCCTTTTGAAAAAATATTTTGATCCAATTCATTACAAACAGAATTCCATAAGTTTTTTTATGGATTAATTAATTATTATTATTGTATCAAAGCTTAGTGCTTCGCGTTGTATGTGCGAATGACGTCACGTCCTGCGGGGCGGCGCCGCTTCACAAAGTGTAGGTATACACTGACAATAAGTCTATGGTTACATATTGTTCATATTATACGTCTAAACACAAGGCTTTTGGCGCACAATGTCGCTATTGTAAGTTAAAAAAATATAAATGTAAGTGAGGGTAGGGAGGAGAATAAATGATTTGGTAGTTAACCAAATGTGTTTAATTGACATAAAAGTTTAACATGGCGCAGCCGGTAGGACTTCGTTAAATACTTGAAGAAGATAAATTTCGTCGTTCGATCGATAAAATTCGAAAGTGGTGATTAGCCGTCGAATATAAGTCGATCTTTGGGAGGATTATTTACCTAATTTACAATGGAAACTGTACTGCTGCCACCACCTCGCATTATATTTCAATAATAACGTGAAAAATTCGACAACAGGAAGTAATGGGAAAAATGGAAGACCGCATTTTTAATATATTTTGAAGCATGTGAGCTTCACAAGAAGACTCGGAAGGTACAAATGAATATATTTTTGCATGTTGTGAGAGATCAGTGTCGAGAAATTTATGATCAATTCACGGAGCAATTTCTTGATGAAGAGTTTAATAGAAAAGTTTGATGGAGTTTTACTACAAAGACAAAATATTACTGTACAAAGGCATTTTTTATACGTGAGCAAAGTGGTAATGATGATTCACCATCACTTTGCTCGAAAATAAAATAGTTAAGAGCAGACAAATCTGTTTACCCTCTTTCTTTGTCTTTTGCTACCCACTACTGGAACTCGACACTAAGTCACTCGCGCGACTCCAGATCTCACGTGACAAAATGGAAGGAACCTTGACAATATGATAACATCCAACATTGTCTTTGATTACTAACCTGTATATTTGGCGTACACCTACTTCGTAGGTTATGATAAAGAGGCCTAATTAAAAGATTTCTGATTCCTTGTTCAGGCGTTGTGATAAGTCACAAATGATTATATAGTGGTAATGTAGGAACATGAAATGAGTTTTTTTATCCGACTAACGACTGGAGCGAAGCCAAATAGGAGGGTAATGTTTTATTATACAAAATAAATGTATGCGTAATAGGCTCACCCCTTATTACGAGGGGCTTAAAAATAAATGTGGATGTAATAGTACACCCCATTTATGTTTAAGTCCCAGGCAGAGGTGAACTCTCGTCACTCCTCTTAACGGATGAAGGGCGTATAATATGAACGGCATAGTCTTACTCACACACTCGAACACGCATGGTCGGTAGCGTAAGTTTTGTATTTATTTCTATGTATAAGTGCTAATGTATGTGTAATGTTGAGCGGGGACTGTTAGTGCGTACATGTGCGATTGTACGTGTTTGCAGAAATAGTATTTATTGATGTTCGGACTACGCAGTATAAGGGCAAGTCAATGTTCATGGCTCAAAAGAATTATAGTTATTTGGTCAAAATCTCGCGGGAAATGAATCTTTAGATTTTGTAAGATTTTTTAAGATAGCAATTTTCCAAATTTTAAGGGGTGCTACACAATTTTATTGTTCGGTGCGGCACATTTGAAACGTTAGTAATTGTTGCACAACAAAGCCGATCCGAAACAATCACTACACATATTCGGGTTTCATTCGGTCCGTGGCCGTTGGCAAACTCCGTTCAGCATCTACCATTGCTAACTCATGTTACGGTCGGCGTGGCACAGTTCGGGCATGTTCCCGAATGTATATCTACATAAATTCGAATTTGCCGCCTGGCTTTGCCAATTCAAGCTGACCCAAACATATGTAGCACCCTTTACATTATTTTAACGTCATGCTCACCATAGTTTTTTATAAGGAAGTATGTAGCTCATTATATTCGATAGCTTTCCTACAAATACTATTTCAGTGAACATGGGTATGTGATGTCTGCACCGGTGTGTGTAGGTTCGCTTCACGAACTAGCCGATAGTTGTCGTGTCTTGTATGTTAACAGGTTTAGCTGCTTGACTGCCACTCTGCGACCTAATGCCTTATTTTTACCAACACTAAGTAACACCTAAATAATGCGCGCACTGTTGGAATGTCCACTGTCGGCGTGGGGTCGAACGGAAATCAATCAGCGCGCTTTTGTTCAGGAGTCGCTAACTATTAGCGAATACGAGGATAAGTCTTACATTCACATTTCTTGCAGTTGAGTGGTGTAGCGTTTCCAGTTCAAAATCCTGAATAGAAACTAATTTATTCATTTATATGTTTTTTTTTTTGAGTAGTGCACAGTGGCAGTCAAAAACTAAACCAACATCTATAAATGTAATGCTAAGTTTTGTATGCAATAAAGTCTGATATTTTTAAATCTTCACGATTTACTTTTTTATATATTTGGCCGTTGATCCGCCACTATGGGCTGTTTGCCTTACTTTAATTTAAAACTCGTTTATTAAAGACATCTCGGAATCACTTCAAAAATACATATACTAGAACTTGTGTAGTGGTTACTGAGAAAGACAGGATTATCCTGTTTAAATAGGAAATCTAACTGAGATGTTCGGTTTTACATAAACTTTACTTTGCGATGAATGAAAGCTTTTTACTATGATAGCGAGTAAGTAACACACGTGCTCGTGTCGGCCTGACTCGGCATGATTCAGATCGGCACAATTGACGATCGGCCTGTTCTAAATCATGTCGATGTGTCGTATTAGGCCGACCCGAACATGGTAAACTCGTGTGCGAGAGCACTCCTAAACGTTCTCAGATGATCAGTCAACCAGAACGTCGATTACATTGTAATGCCATTACGATATATTGTCCACATAGTGCTATGCACGCGTAGCAATAACATGTTAGCATAATATACTGTTCACGGGGCCACTTGTGTATATCTTTAGATGGTCCCCAACTGCCAAGACGAAGTAATTTTATAAGTCCATTCGCAAAAATAGCAATCCTCAATTGATAGGATATCTATTCTATAATATCTCTCTAAAATACGTCAAATGTCGATAGAAATTGTCAAGTGTAGGCTTAAACTTTTATAATTATCGTGTTTCACAGTTACTGTCGACAGATGGCGGTGTTTTCAAACTTATATATTCCTAAATGTACTTGTAATTTTCTATAGGCTAGTTATTTTAGTTCACAAATGTATGTATTATGTACCTACGTGTATGTATGTATATCGAAGTCACAGGAACAAAATGATTGATATAAAGCAGGAAATATACAGATTTGCAAAATTATGTGTATTATTTTACCATAGAGGTTCGGTCAAACCGGTACACAAATTATGGGGGCGGCATCGGACACCGCGCACCGACAGGTACTGTACTTACCTACTGACATATCAGACAGTGTCCGGAATCCGAATCCAGTTCGCAATAATGCTGTACCGGTTTAACTGAACCTTCATTCGGTTAAATGGAGAAGATACTAGTCATCACGACAGTATAAGACTTAATTTCAAAATAAGCGTATGAAGAACAGGAAATGCCATCATATAGACACAGCTACCTTCACATTGCACCAAGTAATAATATTCCGGACTAATGATCTGTCTACTTAGTTAGGTAAGTACTCAAAATAACGATTAATTACCAGCACTAAATAACAACCAGGTAATATTTAGATAATGTTTCACAAACTAGAGCATGTTACTTTATCTGTAGATCACCAGTATATCTAGCGATTCTTTGAAATTAAACCTTAGTTCCGCCGAAATAACGACTAGAATAGTAATTAGTCCTTATTAAAACTTTGTAATACTCTGAAAGCAACCTAATCCACTTGTTTCTAAAGTTGACTTTTACGTAAGTTATTTTTTTCTTAATTCGCTTTTATCTTACAGTTCTGACTCAGTATTTTTTCCTCTGGCAACAGCGACCTTGTAGTAGCCAGAATAAAGATCGCTGTAATCTGACAGACGGTGACAAAAAGCTCGTCCCCTATTACATGGGACTTAAACATAGGAATTGACATAGCATGGATGTAGACCTCTGCCTAACCCTTCGGGGATTACAGGCGTGATTTTGAGATTGGCGCAAAGTCGGAGATAAAATAACTGTTTAAAGGACTGTAAGTACCGTCGCGTGTTATACGTATGTTACTCTTAATTGGTCATTGTACAACCTGCAGGCGTTCCTGACACTAATCCGGCAGATGTCTCGCATCAAGAAGGGGCTCGCGGCCGACGAAGAAGAGGAAGAAGTCAAGAAGCGAGGACCGTGCTGCGTCATGTGCTAGGGCTGGCTATACTCACTGTACTCGACTGAACACATAAGAAGAAAGTAGACAGGTACAGGAAGTCTGCTCCATCCATACAACCAGCGAAAACTGGCGCACGCACTATTTACTAGGCATGACGGAGCCCTACATACGAGTCTAATAACCGTTTTCAAGCCGACATCGACACCTACATTTATTCTTTTTAATTACGCAATTTGTGTAAAATAAGTGTGCGTGCGCTTGTTTCCGCTCGGTCTATGGAGCCGAACTCAATCTGTACCTATCTGTATTGTGTCCCTAGAATGGACGTAGCCACAGGAAAGAGATAGTTGACCTCATGCAGGTTTTATTCGGCCTCTATCACCGTGCTTTCAACTAAACCGACATACAATATCTGCAGCTAGGAAAGGTCAACCGCAGCTACCTCGTACATATCAAACACACCCAGTGGTCTCACTGTCCAACTGATACCTGTAAAGACTGCTCTTGTTTAAAACTTTACCTTATAAGCGTTGGCTACGTTCATATATCTAACTAAATGAGCACTGCCAGTTTTTCTATATTATACAAGTCTTCGAAATGTCACTTATCATTACAGATCGGATATTCTGATGCATATTTAACTAGTGTTGTAGTATGGAGTGCGAGTTCAAGTATCAAAATAACCGTTGTTAGAAGCCCAGTCATATTTTACGATTTATTCTATTTGAATATTCAGCAGAATAATTTGAATTCAGTCATTTAGCAGTAAATTTTTCAAGTTGAAGTAATTTCTTACGTGTGTCCTCAAATTTCTTGCCTAATTTTAATCAGAATAGAAATATATATTATTCTTAGGCATACCACATTTTACACACCCTATACATTTTTTAGAAAATTCCGCGAAATTGGGAAAAAAATATATTATAAGAAGCCGCTTCCACGCTTTTGTACCTTTTGCCGGGAAAAAATACACTTCAGGTAAATATGCATCCGAATGTCCGATCCCCACTTATCATAGAAAAGTGCCATAATACCATACTTCACGGTATGTATTTTGTAATGATAAAAGATTTGATCTAATAGTAGTGCTATATTAATAGTAATTTATTTAACTGGTCTATAGTATATTATATAATAATAACATTTAAAGTAAATCTCATGCAACTAACCGACGTATATAATGAGAGATATCAATTTTCTTCCAAAAAATACTGTATTTTTAGCAATATTGGTAACCTCTAACCTAACCTTTTGGGGATTACTAGGCGTGATGTTATGTTACGTTGAACTGCATTTTATGAAAATTTTCGTTACATTCCGAACAAGGACTGATTATAAAAAGACCATTCAGTAGTGGCGCCATCTATGTAGCTATCATCCTCACTTCCTCAGGTGAAAGTAGATATTTTCCTAGTTGTGATATTATACTAACTGCTCGCTCAATCTCATAAGCCCTGCTTGTGCCAATAATCGAAACTATTGTGCTGTGTCATAGTAAAAGTGGCCTAAATTACAGATTTGGGCGATTATAACATATATAGGGTCAAACTTAATTAGTTGGCAATCAATACTTAACAAAACAAAAAAATAGATCCTCTAAATTTATGAGTAACTAAACTATGTGTCCGGTCATCGACCCCAAGAAAACATGTCTTTTTGTTACTGGTGAGATGACGAGGAAGACTTGTACAGAAGTATGAAAGAAGACATATTGCGCCAAAAAAATAAATGTGATAAGTTGGTGTCGCAGGAGAAGAATACCTGGAAGGATATGGGGGAGGCTTTTACCCAGCAGCTTTGCAAATACAAGGCAGGCTATTCAAAAAAAACGGCAGGAAAATGATGATGGTGATGGTTTTGTCTTTTGTTTCGAATTATTTTTACATATCGATACCCACCCTGTCTGTAGAGTTCTCCTAGCTAGCTTAATTTGACCTTGTATTAAATACAAAATAGATCTCACCAAATTATAAAAAACCCGGGTTAGGTCACTTTCGCTGTGACGATGTTAAAGGCTATCTTGTCAGAACTAGCTACTATCTAGCAACTCGATTAATACGAATATTTCTGTAAATAATTATATTATAATAAAACAATTGTATTATATACTTGTGCATTTTGATTTATACAAAATATCTGTTACAAAATGTACCCTTAATTCAGTCTATGAATACACAATTATTCTTAGTATTACTATTTACATTGCTTTAGTTGCTTACACTTTAAGCGCTCTTAATGTTAAAATATATTAAAAAAATATTCACACAATCATTCTTTAGCTTCTGTAGCTAATTATATTATTATTTAAGTTTATAGTCGCAACTCTTAGGCCTACTTGCACTCCAAATCACAAACACTTTTAACACTAAACATCTCTGTCAATTTTTTGAAGACGACAGCGACCGAATGATGTTTTAAATACGTTTAGCAGTTAGATGCAGTGTTTTCTGGTGCAAGTGGGCCTTACTAAAAGACTTTCGAAAATAATAATCCCTATATTTCTACAATGAGTTGCCAATAAATAGAAGGGATTTATAAAAACCTTAACTTATTTGCTGCAACTGACATTCTTGTTTAAACGGAACAGTGATTAATACAGTAAAATGTTACTTTGGCGTGATCTTCATAGTAATAATAGTCAAGGATGCAGTTTAAGCTCAAATAACATGAACATTAACGTGAAATGACATTGTATTATGTTTGCACCGGCTGAACTTATGGCTGTTTCACTAACACAAGGCGATACCGAAGTGAATGCCAGTTTTAATGTTAGTCAAAGCGGCATGAGTGTCTTTATGACGTAAAGACTAGGATCCGACTAGGCGATATTGAAGGTTTTAAAACCTCTCGAACGAACGAAATGCAGTATGTCTGGCATGGAAAAAGCTGGTGCAGGTGTCAGGCCCAGGGTCACGCGAGCTGGCACTGGTGCTTGCAGCCGGCGGGCACAACTGATGCAGGTGTCAGGCCCGAGATCACGCGAGCTGGCACCGGTACCCGCAGCCGGCGGGGCACAGCTGGTGCAGGTGTCAGGCCCGGGGTCCAGCAGTCCGGGGTCACGCGAGCTGGCACTGGTGCCCGCAGCCGGCGGGGCACAGCTGGTGCAGGTGTCAGGCCCGGGGTCCAGCAGTCCGGGGTCACGCGAGCTGGCACTGGTGCCCGCAGCCGGCGGGGCACAGCTGGTGCAGGTGTCAGGCCCGGGGTCCAGCAGTCCGGGGTCACGCGAGCTGGCACTGGTGCCCGCAGCCGGCGGGGCACAGCTGGTGCGTGTCCATCCATTGCCGCATGTGGTGCAGGTGTCCGCCATGGGAACAGCCCTGACACCAGGCATACAGGCCCCGCACCACCTGCAAGCGAAAAAGCAACTAAATTTTTACGAAGAGGTATTTACGAAAAGTTTCAAGAATTCGAACCATGTGCGCTGCAAATATTGTGGTCAATTTACCTTAACCTGCACTTAAACAGTCTTTAAAATAATTATGATTCATACTAGCTCTGGTTTGCAACATACCTGATGGCAAACAGAGCACAAGTCGGGCAGGTGTCGCAGGTGCGGGTGGCAGGAGTCGCAGGCCGCATGCGGGCGCGTGCGGCGGCCGCAGCGCCCGCAGCACACCGCCACGCTGGTGGACTGCTGCGACATCACCCACACGCTGTTGAGCCAGGCGCAACGAACCACCTGGATGAATAGAGCGGACTAAGTTTTAAGACAAGCCTGCCAAAAAAATATCATTTTCCCAGTGAAATAGGCCTGCTTTAGATAAAACATGCCGAAAGAAATAATACCTCAGTGGCGACATTCCACAGTTTGTGTCTCTGCAACAGCTCGATGTATCCCAAAAGCCAGTGCTCTTGTAAACTTTCCTCAATGTACGGGAACAAGTCACTCCTGACAAAAAACAACAAACATAAGTAAAAAATAATCTATATTAGTAATACCAGGGGCCTATTTAATGAATGTGCAATGACAGGTGACAGGTGACAAACAAATATGTCGACTTGTTGCGCCAAGTGACAATTTGTCCGGAAAAACTTGTCAAAGAAGATCAAAATTTACCTACGTCCTACAGCAAATAGAGTTACCTAGAAAAAGTGATAAAAATGGGTATATAAAGATGGCATACTTCCAAACTCCATCCTTACAGTCTAACATATTAAAAAATTGGTATGAAAATTGGTTCAGGGGCAGTAATATCTACAATGTTTAATATATTACATTTATACAATATTTATTTATACCCTTTTTATAATTTTTTGAGATAATTCTTTCTGTTGTAAGACGTAGGTTAATTTTGTATGGACCGTGCTCCTTCGACATATTTGGCGGATTGTCAGAAATTTTCGAAAGGCACCCTCGCGTAATGACAAGGCAATTCAGCAGATACATTAGTAACGGTAAAACGGGATGATTAGAAATGCAGGAGTGAATCGAGACAAAACTTTAAGAGGGATTTTAACGTTGCATTAATATGGTATGTTGCCAAAAAGGTCTCTAAATAATAAAATAAAATTAAGCAAATAAAGAGAGGCCTATACCCAGCAGTGGGTGAAGTCGGGCTGTGGATGATGATGATGATGATGAAACAAATAAAATAGATTACTTATTGGTAACATATCATATTAATTCAACGTTAAAATCCCTCTTACGGTACGAATAATAAAAAAAAATGATGTTAACGTCGTCGACGGACAGCAGTAGTAGTGAAGATGAATATTACATTTCGAGAGTTAAATTATCGCTAAATGTGACGAATAAAAGTATCTGTTTTCATAGATAAGGCAATAATTGTTAATTTGGCGTCCATTTCAAATAGCAAACAAAAACGAAGTTCTAGTCCAAAGACAGACGTAAAATTGTTATATTTTTTAAATAGTACCCTCATGTTCCCTTATATGCATGCCTCGATATTGTATTGTGACAAACATTTCAGAAAAAAGACAAAATCATTTACTACGACAATTAAGTCAGAGAATATTTTCTTAAAGACTTAACAGGTAAACTCTGACAATTTTCGCCTTTGTTAAACGGGTTTAAGTTTGACAATTTTGTCGATGTTTACCCGTCACTTTGGACATAATTTTCATCACTACATAGTATAAAGCAAAGTCGCTTCCCGCTGTCTGTCTGTCCCTATGTATGCTTAGATCTTTAAAACTCCGCAACGGATTTTGATGCGGTTTTTTTTAATAGAAAGAATGATTCAAGAGGAAGGTTTATATGTATAATACATGCATAATATAGTAGAGAAACACTGATAATTTTAGAGGTTTTTAATGTAAGGTCGAAAATATTTTTTTTTTTTGCGTTTACATTGCAAACGCTGGCTGAACCCTACGAGATAGATCAAAATAATGTGCTACAGTATTGTACACCTTAAAAAGGTCTACAAAAAAGTCCGCGATGGTATATGTCTATCTCTTAAGGATAACCCACAATAACCATTTTTTATCCTTTACTTAACATGTTTGTATTGTCTAATGACAAAAAAGCTGTGAACGTCGTATATAAAGACATTCTGTAGTATATTTAGTATCAGCATTGCACCCGTGCAAAGCCGGGGCGGGTCGCTAGTCTTTAATAAACGGCACTTGTCGCGACAATTCAACTTATTTGTCAAAAACTGACAAAGTTGTCGGATTATCACGTTTATTAAATAGGCCCAGCACATCTTGATTTACACAAAGCTTGGCTGTGTGACAGTCTTTATAGCTCGCTGCGTTACATTAATGGCCGGCTACGGGATTGTATTCTCACCTGTGTTCCTGCAGCACCAACATGACCACGGCCGCAGTCTGCACGTCTCCTAGCTCGGCGTGCAGCTTCAGTGCAGCAGCCAGCAGGGGCGCTACTTCTAGCTGAGGACTCTTGGCCTCTCCCACCCGGACGGCCAGCCCTGAGTCACCACCTTCGCCCTCGTCCATCTGAATTGATGTGAAGTATCAAGTATTGTAAGCGAGTTCATAGAAAAGTCGGCCATTCAAGCCAGTGGGGAAGAATCCAACTGTAGAGATAATGAATGAAACAGAAGTAAACTCACATGCATATTGTTGTGATGATACCCGGAGTGGTCGAGGTTGGGCGGCGCGGTGCAGGCGGAGCCGCTGGAGCCACTTCCAGGAGAGGAACTGCCTCCTGGGGATGTACCACCACCTCCACTGCCGCGGTGAGATGCTGCACAAACCCAACACAGTCATCATCATCATTTGCCTAGCCTTTTCTCAACTATGTTGGGCTCGGTAGTTTGACCGTTGTTTATTTATTCATGTATCGTTCAGATAGTTGACAGTGTAATATACAAGCAAGTTAATAACGTAAAAATGGTGCTGATATTTGACATTTATTAGTCGGCCTTGATCGATCGAGTATGCATGTTTGTCCTAGGTGTTCTGACTGTTTGTAATCATTTATCGCAGCCGTGAGGCTAAACATTTGTTTTTCTTCTTTTTCGTGTATCTCCTTAGTCCATTTTCCAAAGAAACAAACTTAAGTCACACAATATATAAACGTATTTTTTGTTCTTCGACCAAAGACATTAACTTCCGAAGCTAAGGTAAGGTATTTTTAACACATAAGTAATTAGTATGTTTTTGAGTGCCAATAAAAGGTAAATTCGTGCAAATAGTCACCATTATGCTCCTTCTCGTCATGTCGCACGTGGTGCGCGTCGGCGGCGTGCGCGAGCGCATGCAGCGGCGGCGCAGGCGCACTGCGCAGCGGGAAGGCCTCCTCGGGCAGCGTCCAGTCGGCCGACTCCGTGTCCACGTAGTGCGCCGACGCCGCCGACACCCAGCCCGCTGCTGTCTCTGTACACAAACAATTTAACTTATGGAAACAGGTGTGACTTTGCAACAAAACGACATTTAAACATTATGCATAATTGTACTAACATAGTTATGTAACACCACCTTAACGAGTCGTGCTCGAACGTACCCTTTAGCGCGCCCAAGGGAGGCAGACAGCCCGCGCGCCCCGACTTTTGCTCGCGAGTGCCAACGCCACGCTCGCAGTTTATATTTTAATTATTCCACTGTTTACCTGTTTGTGCCCATGTACTGTGTTTTTACCATTTACATTATATACTTTTTACCACCGAACGTTGCTTAAACTTCATTGAAATAGCCCAAATACCCTGAGAAAAACTCTTCTTACAGTTATAAGTATTATTTAACTAACAATGTATGTTTGTTTGTAATTATTGTTTTATTCTGAAAATAAATGGTTATTTTTAATGATATTTAGTTTTTTTCCGCAAAAATCCAAGCTTGTATGCAGCATACAGCACCGCCCTCACGAAAACTCACGAGCGGTTGTCGAACCAACATCTCAAGATGCCAGTGGAAGGGCGCAATTTGTATCAAGTTACATGATACATGATGCATGTTACATGATAGCTACTACTGCTTGAGCATATTTGTGCCAGCGTTGTTCCTGTACCCAAGCATGGACCTTTTTTTGCCGAATTAAACAAAATATTTTGTTTAAAACTCTTAGGCACTTAAAGTTCCTGCCAAACTGTAAATGGTTTAGTGGAAATAAATGCATTGAGTTTGAATTCAAATTTAAGCTCTCTTAAGAGGTTATAATATGTCGAATTTGTTTTGTCCATGTCACTCACCGTCAGTTCTCACATGTTTGGGTTGCTTGGCTGGTGGTATGTAGATGCTGAGCGTGGGCTTGCCCAGAACTCCACTATTGTGGAACTGTGTCTCCGCCCAATCTTCCACTTCTTCCAAAGGTTCCTCTTCTACAGCATTACTGGATCAAAAGTTAATATTTTTAAATTAAGACATATGGATTTTATTCCCAAAAGGGACAAAATTGGTTATGACTATGAGTACCCTTGGAATTGGGTAAGATATTCTAGTGTCGAGGTTAAACATAAACTGTTTAAGTTAATGTATAACTTACTATGTGGTTGAAGTTTACGTATGAGCCTGTACTGTATGACATTGACTGGAACCTTTAAGTCCTCCTTTTTCATATGATAGATAAGTTATAACGCATAACTCATTCTCTCTCACACATGCCCCTACATTTTTACACTCATATAATTTTATTCATCAGTTCTTTTTGGGGATCAATGAGTCAGGAAATGCCGATGTCATCTAGTTTGAAGAAACTGAGCAAAATTTGAAACGTAAAAGTGTCTTACAAGATCTTGCAGAAATAAAAATAACGTTTTAGTTTCACGAGCTGGCCTGGCTGCTCGTCGTTAATGACTTACTTATTTATTTATTTATTTATTAAATTTTATGCACATAATGTACAAAGGCGGACTTAATGCCTTAGGCATTTTCTACCAGTCTACCTTAGGGTGATGCAGAGACAAAACAGTAGGTGCAATAGTACAGATAATTTCCGAAAAAAAAAAGAAATAATAATAATAAATACATATATACATACATACAAACAAAATATACAAAGTAAAGAGATATAAAAATACATTGATGAAGAAAATCAACAAAATTAATTGTGAGACGAGTCTGCCAACTTCTTACGTAAGAATACTACTACGACTTACTTCTGGTAGGTGTGCGTGTAGGGCGGCAGGGGCGGCGGCTCCGGGCGCGGCAGCTCGCGGTCCTGCAGCGGCGCAGGCGCAGGCGTGCCGCGCCCGCCCGCCGCCGCCGCGTACACGCAGCGCAGCACCTCCCACACGTGGCACACCTGCCCGAGAGAGGAGACTGACACTCAAGATAGCTACATCGACCGTCAGCGTCGCTGTATGTCAAGAGTATTGAGCCTTTCATAAACATCTGTGCGCTACAAATACACAATTGACGATGTTGCACTCACTGTTTCTCTACTGGCATATTCGACATGTCTAAAAATCTAAGGAGTGCAAAATAGACAAAGGAATTTAGCTATTCGACTGTCAGTTCAACAGACCTGAACATATGGTATGAATATCGTACCATGTGCCTGTTGTTAGCCCGGGCCACGTCCGCGTTGTGCTTGGCCAGCTCGTGCGGCGGCGCGCCCCGCATGCGGTATGCGCGTGCGCAGTGCAGCAGCGCGCGCGTGCGCTCGCCGGCGGGCGCCCAGTAGCGGCACAGCGTGGACGCCGCGCCGCCCGGGAACGCGCGCTCCAGCGCCGCCTGCGCCTGAGGGGACAGCGACCCGGCCGTTGGCTGCTTGCGACTGGGAGACAAAAGTTCACATCAATATTGCAACCAGAAAATATTGTCTTCTTATAAGCATACTACATCTACATTTCGCCAGTTACGTTTAAGTCCCAAGTCATAGGGGGCGAATCTATAGTACAACTGACGGCGCTGGTGTCACTCTACTAACGAACATTTAAAACGCCCGGGAAAAAGCACATGATGCTATTGGAATCTTTTGCGACCTTTCAAAGGCGTTCGATTGCGTAAGCTATAAGACGCTTCTGATGAAACTGGAGCGCTATGGAATTAGTAATACAGTTCTTTATATACTAAAATCATACCTGAAAGAAAGACAGGTTATTGTTCAGGTAAACGATATAAAATCATTAGGGTCTGACATGACAGTTGGCGTTCTTCAAGGTTCGGTTTTGGGTCCATTCCTCTTCTTGCTTTACATTGATGATTTGACTAAATTATTCAAAATTAACCGAAGATAACGTTTTTATTTACAGACATTTACAGATGACACGTCGTTGATTTTTAAATTGGCCTTTGATCACAAAATCTTGACATGAACAACTCTGTTTGTTAGGTCCAAAATTTGGGTACAGTCATCGTCACATGTAATTTTATAATTCACGCTTATAAAACATTGTAAAACTTTTTTAAATTCTTCTTCAGTACGAAGCCTTTGCGAATGGGCAACTAGAATCAGTTCTATTTCCGTGTAAACATGACGTTCTAAACTGCCTTTTAACGGCGTTATTGAAATACATGGTTCGACTTTGAAACTGGACCGTTTGAGTTACCCCAGTCCCGGCACATGGCGGTCGGGCTGTGCGGGCAGGGCGGGCAGCGCGGGCAGCGGGCGCTCGGGCGCCGCGTGCGCCACCTCGCCGCGCGCCGACAGGCACACGCCGTGCGGGTTGGCCCACAGCACCGGGTGCGCCGCCTCGCTGAACCGGTGCCGGTACAGCGAGCAGTCCTGCACGAGACAAACAAACCATAACACGCCTGTATTCTACGAAGGAATGCACACAACTTTCGAATTTATTTTACCAGTTTCAGCCACAGCATGCCCATTTGAAACTTGAAATCCACATCGCGCGCGCTTCTCGTCTTTCCTGCAATTGGTCGAATCTTGCACTTCTCCGAACCACTCCGCTTTGGTAAAAACCGGACCCTATTCTCAGCACGACATGAGTTTTTCGACGAGACTAACAAAGGAATCCCAGCAGTAGTCCCTACTCATGTAATTTCACAGAAATCCACGTTCCTTAAGTTAGCTAGATTCCTGCTAGACCAAATAAGACTTACCCTACTAGTGGACAAGAAGGTATGAGGCTCAGCCAGCCACGCGATAGCGGTGGTGACGTCGCGATGTTCTGCGAATGTTGCCAGTGGGACATGTGGACGACGCACATCCCACACGTGGACTGCACAGTCCAGCACTAGGGCACAGGATGCTACTTGGTATCTGATAAGCAACAAGTTTTTTTATGTGAATTGATCGTTTCGACTAGTGCTTACAGGGTCTCATAATCAAGATAGTACGGTATTTAAATACATGATTTAAACGAACCCTTCCCGAAGCCGTCAACCAAGCATTATCATCAAACTAAGTAACTTTACGCAAAAAATATTGTTGCAAAACACCTTTTTTTTTTGGGGTGAAAAATCACGTTTTATCGTAGGACTCAATGTAACGCACTCAAAACATTGTGCTGGTGTATGGATTGGATAGTAAGGGAGTCGTGGAGGTGTTTAGAGTAAAAAAATACATTCAAAACATGTATTTAAAAAAAAAAGTGTGATAAAGTTGGAACTTTGACCCCCAATATCTCCGTAACTAGAAGGTTCCCTGGTATGGTCTAGAACAAAAAAAAATTATCGCCACGACGGGGAGGATAAGTGCCTTTCGGATTCGTTAAGGGTCTTGTTACACCTTTTATTCATTAAGATTCGAGGTCTTCCTGGCCCTATTCTCGACTTATTTTTGCGTCTGGCATGAGAATAACCTATGCTGGGTTGTAGATGGTAGTCCTTTATTCTGCGCTTTCAGGTCTCTGTCGACAGTGGTCCACCAAGAGGCCAGTGGTCTGTCTGCCTCCTTGTTCGCTTTAGAAAGTTGTTCCTCAGAAAGCAAGGGCCAATAACATAGAAGGCCTATTTTATACATCTAGGAATCTAGTAACTTGCACTTACTTCTTCTGCGGTCTCCATTTCACGTGTCCGACTGAAGCTATGGTGTAAATGGTGTGCTCCAAGTTAGGCTTGCCATAGATGTCCCAAACCTGGAAATTAATAATATATTATCTTTACGGCTTACGAAACCGTTCTTCGTGTTCCTAAATGTTAAGAAGATATGTATGAGAAATGCACGCGAAATAAATATAGGGCTGTTATTGAAAATCTACAAGATCTACCAAATAAGGTAGTCGTAGGATATCCAGACGCAGAGAAGCATTAGCATCTCATAACAGTGTCCCCTCAATCTTAATGGCTGTCCTCTCAGACACAATATCTTAGTATATCCAATATCCATTTCATTTCTACACGCGCCACGCTGATAACAACTAGACACAATAATTATGTAATTAATAGTTGAAGTGTCACAACGTCTCGTCAGTTAGGGTCATAGGAAACGCTAAACGTTGCTGAAGTAACGAATGAGGAGGAAAACCGCTTTCTTACTTAATTAATTATGTACATATGTAAATTGACCGCTCGTTTCTGCTTAGGATGATTGTTTACACTTGTTTTTCTATTTATGTACTTTGCAAAATCAAAATTGTGGTGACTAAACGTGTCTGGATGTTTCATTGGATTTTGTGTCTATTCCTACATTACTTTTATTTATTTGGACTTTGGGAATATTGGGTCAAAGTTTGCAATTTACATATTAATATCAAAGCATATAATTATGAAGTCTATAAATAGGATGATAACTTTGAAAATGGGGTTCGGGCGGGTGGATATCAGATGACTAGGTAACTAACTCACAAATGATGAAATTATAAATAAGAAAGACGACAGTACCCTAGCATAAGTCACGAATAACCTAAGGGGGCGTCCATAAATTACGTGAGGTGTTTAAGGGGGGGAGGGGGTCGAGTCAAATCTCATCTAATCTTACGTTGGAGAGAGGGGGGGTCTCGGCAAATATCACGCAATTTTTTTTCTGATTGAAACAAAAAAAAAATTATACTATTTTGGTCCATTTAATCCAGATTGTACATGCTTAAGATTTAATCTTAAGCGTAATCGTAATACGATTAAGATCATTTACTAATTCTTTCGAATGAAAATAATTTCATTCATACTTCAACGTTATACATTTACTGACTGTCAAACCACCATATTTGTTTTATACCAAATAGCTCAAAATAATCTGAATTTATAATATTTAACTAATTTTAAGTATTCTATTGTTAAATTTTTATTACACTTATAATTAAACTCTCAGCAATATTGATTACTAGTCTTAACTAGTCGTAAATAAAGGCACGAAGCAAATTTGTTTTTTTCTTTTTACAATAACAATCCAACGCGTTTACGTAAGAAACTCACATTTTGAAAAATCTCAGGTGAGTTTGGGGGATGGGGGAGGGGTTTGAATAAAATCTCACGACATCTCACCAGGGGGGGAGGGAGGGGCAGAAAATTTAAAAAAACACCTCACGTAATTTATGGACGCCCCCTAATATAATTAAGCTTTCGATGTAACAGGTCAATTACTGGTCTAGAAGATAACATTGCAATTATCATGCAATATGAACTAATATTACAATAATAAGAACATGTGACCAATAGGCGCGAGCTATCGGTGACCCAGTTGTTTATCTAATAGCTGATAACTCAGGCGCATAACCTAACTTGTTCCATGTTATTTACCTGCTAAATATTTAAATTATGAACTGCAAAAGTCTTGAGACTTATGACTGTTTGTCGTCCCGAACACTTGTAGATAAATTGTTACATAGCCCTTAAAATGCAACTAGGTTGTGGTCAATCGATGATATCGAAAACTGATTAAATGTATTTTGAGCGGATCAATAACGAGAGGTCGGCGTCGTTCGACTAAAATTTGCATGTTTTACTTTTGCAATAGCATGGCAAAGGCTAGTGACAACATGCCATCATCTTTTGGAATGACTAAGATACAGTTGGGTAAATTGGTCTAATTTTTTAAAGTGTTACCTTGATAGTCTTGTCCCTGGAGGCAGTAGCCAGCCAGGGCATCTCGGGGTGCCAGTCGCAGGCGAACACGGGGCCGGAGTGCGCGGTGAACTGCAGCAGACAGCGCTCGTGCCTCCGCACGTCCCACAGCTGCACGTTGCCATTCTCGGAGACGGCGGCGAATGTGTGCGCCTGGTGCGGGCTGAACTGGACGTCGCGGATGGACTCTGTGTTGCTGAGGAAACATCATTGTTAAAGAAGTCAAATAAACCAGCATCTACTTCACTTGCTTCCTCGGTTCTTCCCGCTTTCTCTGATAACACTTCAAGTGATGTTGTCCAGTCATTTGTTGCTTCAAAAATAAGTCCTGGGGCAATAACATGGGCGTAGCTATCCCCGTATCAGCCCTATCAATCTACACACATCTCGTCGTTTTGGCTTACACGTCGGGGGCTCTTGTTATTTGGGTGGCCGGGTATCAATTAGGGGCTCAAAGGACCCCCAAAAAATTGGATACAGGGCCCTATTAGGATACGCTACGTCACTTGGCGATACAGTTGGTTGTTAGGAAACTGCATACGGCCGTGTCCTAATCCTAATCCAAGCGATCATCGCACGAACATGCAACTGTCGCGTTCACTTTGTTCGACGAACCCGAAAGCGTCGTCGCGCCTACAGAGAGCGCACGTTTTCCGAACAAATGAGTTAAATATGAACGCGACGTTCGCGTATTCCCGTGACCGATAGCTTTGATTAGGTCATGGGGTAAAAAAGATTCTTTGTGGCTGCTCTACAAGAAATTTAAAGAAAATCTTATCCAGACTTGAGGCTAGGGCATTTTCCATAATTATGCAAACTTATGTTTGGTTATCAGTAGAGAATCACTGAACTATTGGTTCACTGAACAATCTTGAAGTATGATAGCTTCTCATTATCTCACCTTATGAATGTCCTGGCAACTTCTTTCATGCGCAGATCAAAGCACTTCATCATGCCATCCTGAGAGCCAGAGATGAGGAGAGCTGGCTCTGTCAGGTGGAAGCTAACCTGTATCCAAATAAATAATAGTGTAATTTTAGTAGCAAAAAAACATTTATTTTAGCCAGAGTCAAATGACTTGAACTATCAAGAATCCTTTTGATTTTGCTACATTTTGCTGCATTTAAGGCCACATCTTTGTCAATAATAATTTTAATTAAAATATACTACCAAATATCTCTCTTTAACTGTAACCTATTGGGGTCATCGCAGGTCATTGTGCTAAATACAAATTTTATCAAGTTTTTGAAGTATTTGAACACAATCTGCATGGTTATCAATATTTGGTCTCATTTACCTTGTAATTTCTCAGAAGAGCCATGGAGTATAATTATGTAATTGTATGGATATATAAAGATTATTAAAAAAAAACTGACCAAATGTGGATGTTCTATTAAGTACACCTTTGCCTAACTCTTCGATGATTACAGGTGTGATGTTATGTTACCTTGTTAACAGTTCTCTTATGGTCAGAGAACACGTGTTCCTGTTTGGATCGGCCCGACCTGCCCAGGTTCCACACCACAACTGCGCCATTGGTTGCTGCTGTGGCTAGGGTGTTTTCTGTAAGATAGTAGTAACGTTAGTACTTGAAGCTAAGATTAGTGGGGAAAAATATAAAAAAAAAAAAATTTGCAAAGGAATCTTGTTTGATTGGCACGGTAGTGATACAGCAGACAAAATATGTCTAACTTATGTAATAATTAAATGCTGTAATGGTTTAAAAAATAACTTGCTTATAACAATTAAGAACTATTTTAAGCTCTGTGGAGAGATCATGAGTTCATTACAGCCCTTTTCTCAATTTTTTATAGCAATTACTGTTGCTAATAGATAGTAGTCCTCGCATTAAGTAATTCACTTAAATGAAAATTAGTGATAAAATGGTTCAATCTAAGCTTATAGCTAATTGCACAACATTGTATGCAAGCAAGGCCTACAAAGGCGGAATGACTTTATTTAAAAAAATTGCAGTTGACGAGTTTTTACCTTCAATAGTACTCCAGGCAACATCAATAGAAGAAAAATTCAGATTCAAGTTTTTCCCAACCCTTAAGTTGCACACTTCCGAAAATTCATTTTCGCCAATGGAAAACACCTTGAATACTGTAACAAAAATTAACATTCAACTTGCCATATAGCAGCTAGTCATTTTATGCAAATTAATGTTTATTTGATTTACCATTACGCCCAGCTATGACTACTTGTGAACAGTCTTTATTTAGAGCCAAAGCGTTCGCTGGCCCCTCCTGGGACACGCATATTGTGTTCGACGGTATCATTATTATCAATAAATTAACTTTATATCAAAACAATAAATTTAATAACTACAAATTGTCACATGATCAATTTAGCACACGATGCTTTTCAGCAACCATCACAAGGTGAAACCTAGTTGGTAACTGTGAACGAAACATAGTTAACTAATTTAATACATTTTTTTTTTTCACAATTCCATAATAATTACAACAATCCAAATCGCTTGTTTATTTTGACTGCCTTTGTTTTTTGAGGTTGCCTTGCCTGTCAAATTGTTGTCATTCCAATTTGACAGTTGGCGCAAGCGGATCGTTCCAAGCATTTTCATTCAGTAACTAAGTGCAACTCTGGCTAAAAAACGTGCACTACTGGTTGTTTAAGTAGTACTTTAATTGATCATTTGAACATCGGGTGCATCTCTCGCATGGTACATAATGATCGCACTAACAATCCGAGGTAATCCCACTTGATTTTATTTTAATTTGTTTCGATGTTACTGCAATCAATCAAAACAATGTGTTCCTGATAACAGCGTTTTGAATCTGCGTAATCAGCGCTACAAAAAAAATCAAAATGCCAGAACGCAGACGTCAAACGCAGGTTTTCTTTTTTCATGGATTTTTTGAAAAAACGCATTAGCTACGTATGGGTCGCGTAATTAATTGCTATGGTCTTTCGAACACAAAAAACTGTTAGTATGTGAAGTATAGTGAGAGATTCATTCATAAATTTGGGACGATGGATAGTGGAGACAGGATTTTGGTGGCTGCGGGGCTGACAGCCGCTGTGGTGGTCGGAGCCTTCGTGCTATGGGGTCCCGGTGGGGCTCCGAAGGTGCGCAAGAGACGCGGGCAGATCGCCGGGCTGCAGAACCTGGGCAGGACCTGCTTCCTCAACACGCTGCTGCAGGCGCTCGCAGCCTGTCCCACTTTCATCGACTGGCTCAAAAAATATGCTAAAGCAGACGGCCACAACAGTATGATCACTACATTGTATACAGTTATTGAAGGTAATTTTTCTTCTAAATAATTTCTTCAAAAGGAGTACTTAAACATTATTAGTTAGTCAGATAATAAATTCAAAGACTCATATTTGGCAAGTAGAAAATAGCTAGAATTCTTTTTATTATGAAATAATTAAATAGGTATGGATATAGCATAGTAAACTCTACAAAAAATGACATTGAAACCGCCAGTATCAGCAGGAAAAAAAGTTGCTTTTGTTTTAAATGTTATAATATGATGTTACTGGATTTGTTAAGGTGTTCTTCATAATTTCAAGTTTTAACAAAATATGTTTGGTTTTAACATTGTCCTGAGTTCTTTGTTCACTAAAATGAGCTACCTGACTTATGCCAGCCATAACACAAAACAACTGATAATTATATAATTTCATGAGTAACATAACCGTGTTGAATATTTTAAAAACAACCATTGTTAAAAACCACCACCAAACCAAAACCATTGTTACCAATCTATACTAATATTATAAAGCTGAAGTGTTTGTTTGTTTGTTTGTTTGTTTGTTTGTTTGTTTGAACGCGCTAATCTCTGGAACTACTGGTCCGATTTGAATGATTCTTTCAGTGTTGGGTAGTCCATTTATCGAGGAAGGCTATATATCATCACGCTACGACCAATAGGAGCGTAGCAGCAATGAAAAATGTTGCAAAAACGGGGAAAATTGTATTTTTAATAACTTGACGCGGACGAAGGTCGCGGGGAACAGCTAGTATAAAATATTTGTAGAATGAGTTTGTAGCTCAAGCTGGGCATTGTGAGAGTGACAAGCCATCGTATTTACTACCTTACTCAAGTTATATTGTATCCCCAAAACCTCTCAGAACCAATGCTTTTAATGATGGTAAAAACAGCAGTCATTTGAAGATTAGTCAATATTTTGATGATTTTTCAAGAATTTATAAAGTATGTTTTTGTATCCTAAAAAACAAAGTCATTTATTTAAAATTAGGCTGATGATCAGCGTTTTTCAATGTCAAAGTTTACAAGAGACAGCTTCCCCCAAAATGCCTGCCTTTCGCCTCTTCCTATTTCATCCTTCATATTTCACAAATTACTACTCTTTGTGTGTAAAAGTATTTGTTTTGCCAAAATATACCTTATCTTTATGATGTAGTATGAGTATGAGTGATGCAATAATAAATGTCTACAATATGCTATGAATATGTAAACAACTGATGAATACCTGCCACAATCAATCACTATAATGACTGAGTCGTGTTTAAAAAATAAACATTTATTTTGTAAATAATATAAAATCTGGAAAATTTCGATAAGTATTTAGGCATTAAATTGGAAACTCACCTTACAATGAGAGTTTTCCTTTAAAAACATTTTGTGTCTTCCTTAGGAGCTTCAGTGGTCTGTTGTTTGTGTAAGTAGGGATGTGGCTGATGTAGGACTTACAAAGCAAGGCAATATCTATAAACATTCAAATGTAAAAAAAACACACACTCAGCATAATTATGCGCATGTAAATTGGCAAGTGGGTTTGGTTGTAAATTATTTAGCATGCTGTTGAGATGCTATACACAAGCATACAAATCATACATAAAGAAGCTATGATTATGCCTTATTTCTTATAGATGCATTGTCATCAAGTTTAATGTTAAAAAATAATAATAATAGCACATTAGTGGCGTAATTGAAATAATTGGTTTGCTTTTGACTTGACACATTCGCTGCCCTGCACCCAGCGTAATATGGAAATTGGACTCATATGCTGGGTGCTGGGCAGCGAAAGTTTTAATCATTTTACCAAATTCTCGTCTTATTCAAAATTCCTTATCCTCATCAGTTGTGAACGGCACCCATGAGTCAGCGCGAGGCACGCCAGTCTGCCCGCTGGGCGTGCTACAATCTCTCCGCGCGGCCGGCTGGGTGGTGCCCGCAGACCAGCAGGATGCTCACGAGCTTCTCCATGTTCTATTATCTTGTATCGAGGAGGAAACCACTAGCATGTCCAAGAAGGTAGTTCTTTATTGCTGGTTTTTACATAATTTGTGGTGTCGGACCGAAGGTCGATTTCTGGCCGAAGCCAATTAATCGGCAATCGCCAATTCGCCACAACTATCGACCGTAGCCGAAGGTTTAATAACCCCACAGATAACCCTAAGAAATTCAGGTCGAGATTGGCTAAAAGTGAATAATAACCCTCCGCGCGTGGCCAATTCTACCACCTTTTTCGAAACGTTTCGGCGCTTATCAGAGACCTTTGGCTTCGGCCAAAACTCTGCGCATTTTGGCAGCTGCCGAAGGTTTAGCCGAAGGTTTTATAGGCCGAAGATAGCCGAAGCCGAAGCTTCGGTCGGACACTAATATTGGTGATCCATTTGCAGCATATCTGCAATATATTGAGCCGGGTTAAAATTACCTTCATAAGTAACTTTAATGTATGACCAGCACTCATTTGGCAGCACTTACATGGGCTGTTCTTGTATATTTATTGCCAATTTAAAGATATCAGAAATGAAGTAGTTGGAAAGCAATAATTGCCATTGCTTATAAAAGTTAAGTATAAAACTACAATAAGAATATTTCCTTCCGTATCCTAGAGAAAACCCTGAGTCAGCAGAGATGTTATTTACCACAGATCTATCTACCTTGTGACCTTGTCATAGACTTCTCTATCCACATTTACCTATTACAGATGACATATTGTTTCCCTATGTAACAAGCAACTGCAGCCTTAATTAAAATCTGTATTGCCCGAAGGGTTAGCCAGACGACATTTCACCAGTTATTTTTAAGTCCCATGTAACAGGGAGCGAACCTCCCAGAGCCGAGCATGAGGTGATGGGAGGTGCGCCCCCTAGCAGCAGTAACACAGTCTTTATAATTGGGATTTTGTTTCCGTCCAGCCGGGCTGCCTGTCCGACGCTCTCGGTCTAGGCGGTAGCCGCGCCTGGTCCGCGCTGGCGTCCCCGGCGTCCCCGCCCGCCGCGCTGCACCCGCTGCGCGCCGACTCCACCCCGCCCACGCCCTCCGGCCTGGCCGCGCGCCCGGCCTCTGCCGCGCCCACTGATGAACCCGATCTTATAGAACCAGGTAACAAATCTTCAAATTTAAATTAGCTAGCGAAATTGCGCGTGTTGGGTATCGATATCTAAACATATGATTAGTTTATTGTGACTGGACATGAACTACCACCTAATACTAAAAATACTAAACTTAATAGCAACCTGTAACAGATGTCACTTTGTCATACATTTCCCAATTGGAGTTGTGGGAACTGGCAACTCGTTACATCAAGACACAGGATACACACATAACATCACGCCCATGTATTCGCCGAAGGTTAGGCAGATGTGCAACGATAGTACACCCACATAGATAGACATTTTATGTCCCCCAGAACCATTAATGGAAGCCCCCCGCCTCACGAAGGGTGTCTCCCGGTCGCTGTGCCACCTCAGCTCGGTGGGGCGGCGCTGGGCCACGCCGACGGCCGCCCGCCCTCCACCAGCTCCGCCATTCCGCGGGACCCTGGCGTCGAGGTTACAGTGCACTGTGTGCTCGCATAAGGTAGGCTGAATAGTTAGGTATACTTACCTGCTTGTCTCTTCATAAATGCACAGTCTGTCTGTACGTAGAGGTGCTTGGCCTGTCAATGAAAGCTTTGTAAACGGCAACTCTGTCTATATTTCACTCTGGTACAGTTTTTTGATTGTGTCAAAGTGAAAGACGTTTAAGCTGTGCAATTCATTTGTTGGCCAAGCACGCATCAGTGTGTAGCGTGGCCGTGTGCCGGGTGTCGCAGCTCGCGGTAGGTGACCCTGGATAAATCCATTCAACACGAACCTACGTACTCGTAGCTCAGTCGTAGATGCCCGCTATGTGTTATGCTTAGCTTAGGTTCCAGGATTTCCTTGCAAATATTCCTGGACCCTACAAATGAAAATATTTTTATTCCCACAGAGTCCGATCCGGTACGACAAGTTCGACAGCATCTCTCTGTCGATGACAAACGCCAGCGCCGGACTCAGCGGCTCCTTCAGCCTCTCGGGTGAGCAACCAAATACTATTTCTTTTCTTTTGTAAATCTACAAGCACATTTCAAACACGAAAAAAAACAAGAAAATATTGGTTGCTACAAATTATCAGCAACGGTTTAAGGAATGAACAATGAACATGTATTGTATTGTATAACGGGCTGGTGTCCGCAACTCCACGTCAAGGCGCGATAGACTAACTAATAGTGTTTGTGATCCGGTTTTCCTTCAGAGACTATCGAGCGGAGTTTACGTAAATTTTTTGTTCATTCAATCAATAGCCACTTTCTAGAAGTACTTGTAGCCTTATACTGGGGCTCTCGAGCTAGAATCTCAAACACAAAGAGAAACCTAGGCCCTCTCAAATAAAACACCTACAACGCGGGCCAACTATGTTACAATTCTTGAAGCCCAGTATAGGGCACACGCAAGAAAGTAATAACATAGTTCCATCGTTATCGACGCGATAAGTAGGTCTATGTAATAAACACATGATAAAAAATCAGTTTTCGTTAATCTATAACAAGTATGTTTTCGCCACTAACTATTATCGGTCTACGTTCAAAAAACTCATTATTATTCGTACAGACGAGCGCACGTCTTTGGGTACACTTTGTTCTTGCGCTGGCCTAGTTTGGTACGGAGATTCAATAGACTCAGAGGTCAACTTATAACTTATTGTCAAGTTTTATTACTAACGACGTGCGGTCTTCTGTACCTGTGTATATTATGTAGGTAAATGTTGTTTTTGTAAGAAGTAAACATGAGCTGACGAAAAACAAAACAATCCTAAATCAACAGAAACCTTTGTTCTGTTGATCCTTTTGTCCATTGAATTCGATACTACTTTGATCTGATTTCGATGATGAAGACAGTTGTTCTTACGATGACATATTTTTATTCTTGGTCTCGAACATAAATACAGAATGTAGCTTGGCCGGTTACTGAGGCGAGACGATATGGACTTGCGACTCTTACTCGACACCTCGTCGAACTATTTGCTTTTATTGCATGAACATGTATGACTCTCCCTGACCGGCTCAAGCCGCTTCCGTGTGCACTCTGCCTAATATCCAGACTTTCCTTGGTCCCCCTAGGCCTGCTCCGCGCGTTCACAGCGCCCGAGATGGTGAAGGGCGTGCGCTGCACCAAGTGCTGCCCGGAGCCCAGCGAGGTGCCCGCGCAGCCCGTGCCGCCCACCGCCTACACCAAGCACATACGCACCGTCAGCTTCGGGAAGGTACAACACAATACGATACTGTTAACTCGTCTACTTCTTCAATACAGTTATTAATTTACTTTCAATTCAATAGTTATGTGCCTTCTTATACAAAGAATAGGTTTTATTGAAACACGTAAATTAGTAGTGTTGGATAAGACGTAAACACGTTTTTAGTCCATTTAAAGAGCGCATTATTTTGTGCCTAAATGTGATATTTTTCATACATAGGCTAGATAACATCGTACAGTAACTAAATTGGGCGTATTAAACGTCCCAAACCTGTCGATTAATAGCTGTCCGCAACTGTTGTAAAATAGCGAGATTTAGAATGCATTCGGAGCCAAGTTTTCTTTAAATTATGAAGAGTAATGTTTTATGTTTCTTAGTTTTGATGTTGTGTATTGTTTGCAGCTGCCCAGCTGCCTGTGCCTGCACATCGGGCGCGTGGAGTGGCTGGGCGGAGCGCTCAACAAGCGCGGCGAGTTCGTGGCCTTCCCCGAGACGCTCTCCATGGCGCCCTACTCCGCCGTGCAGCAGCCCAAGGTACTCCTCATCATGTCTGTCAGGATCTAGTACTTGGAGTAACTGGGCACAGCTCAAACAAAGTTCTGGACACAGACATCCCTAAAACATCGTCACATTGACCGGCCTTCGAAGTAAACCGCATGTAGCAGAATAACGAGTGTTTTACTAGGAATGCCTATTTGATTCCTACGATCTAGATACTGGATATAATATCCCTTGGAAAAACTGGAGGCACGAAGGGGTGTCAGGAGGTAATGAATAAATGGTCACCCATCCGAATTCCCTACTATCACTAACAGACTTTGACAATCGTCAACCTAGACATGGGCGTCGCTAGGGAGGGGCAGCTTCCCCCCCTGAAAAAGTCTAATATCTCAAAAACTAAACATCAAATCTTATTCAAACCATTATAAATTTCGTTTGAAGGTTTATTTTAAGTTCTACAATCCTACTTTTTTTCACAATTTGCCTCCTTTGATTTTAGAAATTAGAGGGAGGGGCGGGACACATTTGACTACTTTGGAGGTGTCTATCAATAGTTTGGACTATAGTCACTCGGCATTTCAATCATCGATATTTTTAATAATTCGATATTATAATCACTCGGCATTTCAATCTCAGACATTTTAAGCTTAAATATAACAATGTTTGATATTTCGATACAATCGATATTTAAATTTTCGATGATTGGAACATTGACATTTTACCCGTAGGTATTTTAATTTTAGACGTTCAAATACGTACCCATATTTATTTATAAAGTTATCGGCAGCATAACGTCTACTTTTACATTTTCGTTGAAATAAAATACTCGGGCAAAATACACGGAACAAACAATATTCGCTAAAACAATAATATTCGAAATAAAAATACAAGGACCAAATATTATATGAAACATTTTCTGCGAAACGAAATTCTATGAATTTCTGTCTGCGAAACAAGGGAACAGCACATAATAGTGATCTCCGTCTCCAGCAGATCGACCTGGTGTCGCTGGTGGGCGCGGGGCGGCTGCGCTGCGGGCTGTCGGCGCTGCAGGCGGAGCAGGGCGCGGGCGAGGGCGCCGCGCTGTACCGCCTCACCGCCGTCGTGGTGCACGTGGGCGGGCCCCGCTCCGGCCACTTCGCCACCTACCGCCGGGGGAACGGCTTCGAGGCCAAGAGGTACCGCACTATTCAGGGGGCATGACATTCTGCTTCTATTTGTTACTTTCACTTGCACGAAGTTTAACAATTTGGAAGACCATAAGATAATAGTGTACAGTTCTCGTTAATCTCATAAACGCCAATAGAAGCAGCCTTGTGTGGTAAAACCATTTTTTCCCCATTAACACTAAAACTATGATAATTATAGCTAAATACGGGGACACAGTTCTATTTTCATACACATTTTTATACAAAAAAGACTGATTTCATAAGGAACTCCAGTATGCAGGAAACTGCAGCACACATTGCTTTAAATACTGTGGTTATTTTATAAAAATAACATATCATCACATTACATAACTCTCTTCCCCCAGATGGTGGTACACCTCGGACACACTCGTCCACGAGGTATCCCTGCAGGAGGTGCTGCGCTGTTCAGCGTACATGCTGTTCTACGAGCGCGTGCGGCACGAGGCCACCATGTCCGCGTCAATCAACTCGCACCACTTCTAGACCCCGGACACTACCGGACACCCAGCATGGCCGGACACCAGGGTTATCACTCTCGAGTATATCCAGTTTATCGGCCGGACAATTCGTCCATTGTAAGCAGGGGGTAGACATTATCATGTGAACAAAACCGGACGGTTATGTGACATCGCGGATTTAGGTTTTTCACTTCCGAGAAAATATAGTTTCACTTTCAAAGTGAACGGTACATTAGGCCATATAAATATGTGAGTGGAAATAGAACCAGTGTAAGCTGGCCTCATACTCTATTGAAATTCCGTACTACAGCTACGACAGCTCAAGGTCAAATTGTTATCAACTTGCTTCAATATTTTTATACTTATGTCTGTAGCATACCAAACTGTTTTGTTAAAACTATTAAACTGCGCGGATTTCGATCTAATTTAGACTTATGATAGGGTAGGGAGGGACAAATATGAACAGTAAACAGGGGTGGGGGTTGATTCAATTCCAATCCCCCTCTTGTCCGCTGTAGTTTTCGTTTTAACAAAGGATCAATATCATTAAAAAATATATGTTTGCTACATCTAAAATATTTGTATTTGAAACTATATTTTCTCAAAAGTGCCACAAACCATTTTAATATCACCATTAGCATTTAAATCCCCAAAAAATCGAATTCGAACTATTAAATAAAGTTTAAAATTATACATTTTGGCTGTGCCCTTATCAACTGTACACAATTCACTCACACATTTTATTAATTACTACTAACTCAAACGCTCATTTTTTAATAATATCAGTATTACTTTTAAGTCTGTTTTTTGACATTTCAACGTTAAATGTACACTGGCGAGCATAGCTCTTTCTTCTTAATATGAATTCTTATAAACATCTGTTGAAAAAACCTTAAATTTTGGCCCTACCTAAGCCTTGGAACTATATTTCTATAATCGCCATACCTATTTTTTTTAAACAATCCAAGTTATGCCAGTGTGCAATATTAAAACTTTCTCAAAATTCTTGAATTTGATACATCTTCTTGCATAATGAACTACATATCGTAAAGGTATCGTGTTAGCTTTGGACTCAAGCGTAGTGTGCTGGGGTAGTTCCTATTGTAGCCGTAGATGATATACTGTCATGACAATTATTATAAGATTCACGTAGCTCTCGTAATTATTGGCTAAAGCGCGTCAGAACGAAAACAAGGAGTGGATTCGTTCTTTATAACTGCTGCGGAGTTTGATTCTAACAAATAATTCACGCTACCCTCATTCCTGACAGACGTTCCACACTTCCTTCCGGTTCCTTTTGGGTTCCGTAGTTCCTATTGACGCCACTCTAATTCTCATTGGAGATCCATTTCTAGGGTTCCGTACCCGAAGGGTAACCAACGGGACCCTATTACTAAGTCTCCGCTGTCTGTCCGTCTGTCTGTCAGCGGGCTGTATCTCATGATCTGTAATAGGGAGATAACGGGGGCCTCCCCCGGTTAAAGAGAGGCTCCCCTCCTAACGGAACCCTTCATGCGCGACTCTGCCACTGCCACTCGAAATACTACTCTCTGTGTGTAGATTCACTGATAGTTATACTCTGTGTTAAGATCCCGGCACGCTACGTTCCTAGCCTAGGTCCCTAATCTTTAGGAAGAGTCTATTTTTCCACTCGCCCGATGTCTTCAGCGGTGTACCTAGTACCTTTTTGTACAAATCTACACAAGTTAGAGTTTGATCTTTAGAAGGCACCTTCTTTGTCGAAACACAATTTAAATTTTATCTGTGTGTGTAGGAGCTTACATATAAAATCTGTTTCATATTACTGATTGAATGAAAATATTTGACTGTGTAGGTAATCCTAAGTTTTCTACTAATTAAATAAGGGCTGGGGGTGTTTATGCATTTCTTCTGACCCAGCGAGCATTGCAACTTACAACTTGCCACGAAAGTTCTAGCTGAAGCAACATTATGTCACGGCCTGGAACCGCCACGTTCTTATAACAATACTAGTGTATCATACGACGCAGTAGAAATAGATCCGTAGCAACTACAAAAATAACTTGTGTTGTATTTGTACTAGCCGACCAAGATTTTAGACAATTGCCTGTCTTGATAACGTCTGCGAATAACAGATGAACTACGAAAACCGCCTTTGCTGCATACAACATAAAGGCGCTGTCAATGTTAATTTGTTAGCATGAATTTGAGGTGGTCCGGAAAGTTAACCTTATGCGTATGAAGTTAATTTGCATATTCCTATAAGCGACTGTGTTTCATGAAAATGTGAATATTAACTTCATAAGAATTAGGTTCATTTTCATAGATCGATCGAAGCCTCGTTGTCTTGGTCGTCTAGTACGGTATAGTCTCGAAAATTGTGTGCCATGACTTTGAGTGATATTTTAGCTTTCGCTTCTGTGTTTACTTGATATGTAGTACAATATTTATTTGTGTCGGTCAACTGGCTCGCGAAAATTCGGTTCCCAAATGGTTGTCAACTCTATTTAATTGAAATAAGGTCGAAATAAAATTTAATAAATGTAGAATAGTAATAAAAAGTAATAGGCATTTTGAACCTTATTTTGATGTAGATGAAGACGATTATTGTTATAAGTCAAATTTTTGCAGGTCTATATGAAAGATTAGCCTGCGTGGAACCAAATTAAAATGTATTGGTAGCCGATCCGAAGTTATTTATTATAACTAATGACTATTAACTTTGTGAATTTATTGTAATTACATTTAAAGGACTGTGTTGTCGTCCAATCCTGTATTTGATGTACCTTAGATGTATGTCATGAATTACTGTGCGTTTTATCTTTAGGCGGCAGGTCACAGTAAAAACGTCATCGATGTATTCTTAAAATTGCCGATATTTTAGTGGTTGGCGCGAATCTGCTCTTAGATGCGTGTGTAGGCAAAACAAACCGCAGGTTTGGCATTGGCTTACTGCTTGACCTGTATCTACTCTATCATTATTTAGAAGAAAGAAAATAAGTATGCAGAGATCGTACCAACTATCACATAGTTGCTGTCTACCCACCTGACTAACTAAGGCGATCGTTGCGTGAACACACGGCCGCGGCGTTCGTTTTGTTCAGCGAACCCGAACGCGTGGTCTTGTCGGAGAGAGTGCGACGGTCGACGCGGGGTAACGGCACCCGTTAAATTGATTACGTGGTAAAGTTTTCTACAACTGTGACCTACCGCTACACACTTAGGAAGTACTTACTTATGCATTTATTTTATACAATTGACTTGTCCACTTGTGTCCTTCCTGTACATAATACTATAATATTATTGTAACGATTGTCTTGAAAATCAAATTTTCTAATTATAAAGCTCGTTTTGTAAAATTTAACGTTGTTTGGAGGCTAAGGGAGGGAGGGAGGGGAGTATTGGTGCCTAAATTGTGGCCATTTGAGACAATGACTGAGCAGTGTTGCCATTTTATATCGTTATCGCATAAACGTAGCTTTAGATGTTATTTATTATGTTCAGACGTTCGAGGCTCGATGCGATTCAGTGGTACGGAATATAGAGTTGATTATTTGTTGTTTTTGTGCATCTTTGTTGTTGCCATATTTCATGCTTTTAATTTGTTTTTACTTGCTTTATACAATGTGCTTTACTTCCAAGATGCTTCATTTCACGCGACTATGTGAAGATGAAAAGATGTAAATCCTGAAATATGTTTGGTTACATTCAAGACTAGCTGCTGTGTGAGTTTAAGTTTCCTACAGAATGTGTAATAGCGCCATCCGTTTTACAGAAATAATGTATTCTATAATTTGTACTTCTGTATATTTTAGTTTTAGACGAATATTAGGTTATATTACTTATAAAATACGTTGCTAAAGAAATATTTAAAAAATATAGTAAAAGATTAAAGTAAAAAATTGCATAATTACGTTTGTTGTTAAAAAAAGTTAAAAACGGTTAATGAAGATTGCTTTATAGATACAATTTTATTTGGTAGAAATTATTTTTAATTCCCGGCATTTTAAATAACTGTTTTGAGCCTACTCAGCATGAGTCATAGATTGCAAGAATGTTGTGCAATCATATAATATCGTAAAACAATAATTTATGTCACAATTGTCAGCAACCAGCAAGTGGTTTGGAGGTCCTAGTTTGGTTTTTCCTTTGATTCAATACATTGTCGGAAAAGGAAATTAATCAAGGATGGTGTTAAGCCTGCTTGCACCACAAATCAATTAATATTTTCGAATTTTAAAAAATTGTCACAGATCTGACTGTAAGTAACAACTGGTGCAAGTACTGGGTTTAATGACCTAAATAGGTTCCATGTTGTAATGCTTTCTGCAATAATTTACCAGAAATGTTGATACAAAATATGATGTAACTAAATAATACTGCTATTTTAATTACTATAACTTGCAATTATTATCGCAAGTTATAGTAATTCCTGAGATAGTTGACACAATTCAATATTGCGCAACATTTCAAATTGAAAGCTTTTGTAAATATGACTCGTGGCTGTCTTTGTTTAAATTAAATGTTTGCGCTTTGTGACTTTTGGAATGTAGTGTATAAGGTAGCCAAGGGATGCAGTACTAAGATTAAATATTGAACAGGTACTTCTATTATTGGAAATCGTTTCTCGTTTATTGGTGAACTAATGAAATACTGCATCAATTTGTTTGGAAGTAATAAATTAAAAGGGAAATCAACATACCTTCAAGCTACTCAGTACACTACATTTGACAGTCAGAATTGTAGGAAATTATGTAAACTTATGTTTAACTTTAGGAAATTGCTTGGCATAATAGTTAATTAGTTTAGATATTGTTGTGTTGGCGATGATTGAACTTCCAGAGAAACCCTTGTGGCAACTGTAGATAGGATGGACTGTATCTAACAAATGTTTATAAATAAAATGTATTATAAGTGGCACCATGTTTCTCTTACTGAATCACCCTTTATTTTAACAATTTGCATTTTTACTAATTATAAAAAGTAATTTTTAGTTCTTGTTACAAAAAATAGTGCTGTTGGTAATTCTTTAGTGTAGGAATTATGCAGTAACTACAGGTAATAGACAGAAAATATTCATTTTAGAGGAGTTTTGTTTATTAACAAGTTTTTCAATTAGAAATTTTAAATCAAAACATATTCATAATATTCACAATTTATTTTCTTATGTTTACAAATAAAACATAGACAGTATCGACTCATTGGTTTGTATGAAATCTGAACAACAGAGTAAGTTTTCTTAAATTTTTCTGTGCACTGTGTGTGTATGTTACACAAATAATATCACAAACAGTCTGCTCTACATGTAGTTAGATGTTAGGACATGCTGTCGATGAGCGACGCTCGCATTGTTGATGTGATCGCTGTGGGGTTGGCATCATTCAGCTTGAACACACTTTCAATTACTGAGATTTCTGTCGATGTAGTGTCCAGGCCACAAAATGCGCACCAGTCGTTGACCACCATTCCTGCAGCAATCACATCACTGCCTCTATTCACTGTGCCCGCTACCAGAGGTACTTGTAGGAGAGATGACAACTCATCCTGGTCCTGGATTGTGGTTTTAGGATGCACGAGCCCGCCGCGATTACTGAGCGCCGCGTAAGACCCCACGAGAACGTTTCCCGCGACCGTCTGTCTGAACACCTCCACGTCCAGTGTGTCTGCGAGGATCTCCTCTGTGTCACGGTCCAGGTCGGGGTGCACGAGCGCCACATAGTCGTTGCAGGCGATCACGTTCCCGAGCGCGCTGAGGCGCTCCTCCACGCGCTGTACTTTGATGGTATCCGGTAGACTGTTTCTAATGTGTTGCAACTCTGTATCTGTTGTCGATGAAGGAACCAGAAGTCCGTTTTTGTTGCCGACCGTCATGCGGCCGATGATCCGGCACCCCGCGACGCTCATGTGCACCACGGGCATGGTCTCTGACAACTCTGCCTCGAACACGCTGTAGAAGTTCTCCGATCCACCGATTGCGACGAGGCAATAGGAATTTGTCAATTTACTAAACACTCCAACCTCATTGTTATTTTCAAATTGAACGCGGACTGCCATGATTTTGACTTATTCAAACTTTACTTGTAATTACAAAGTATTTCACAACAATAAAGCTTCACGTGGGGAGAAAAGAAAAACACGGGGATCTTCGTTCGTTCTACTGGTTACATTTACGTCAGTTTGACAACTACATTCGCAGCAGTGTTACCAACTCTCAAAAATATTTACCCCTAAAGTTTGTGTCAAAAACCCCTAAAATCGCCTTAATTATAGAGTTATCCCCCTAAAAAATTTATAAATTACAAAGTACAAACCAAAATCGAAATACCAATCGTCGTAAGAATATTCTTAACCTACTTTTTTGGCGGTATCCTATCTGACATAAGCTAATGTCAAACATACGTTCAAGTTTAAAAAATATAAACATGAACACAACGATAACCGCCAATGCACAGACAATAAAATGACCGCCAGTGGCGCTAGTATTGCCGCCAGTCACCAGTCACCACAGAGTGGTTGTAGAATTACGTACTAGATGTCGTTATAAGTCGCTAGGTCAAGAAAAAATATTAATATTTTCAATTTAAAAATATTAAAGAGTGAAAAAATCCCTAAAAATACCCCTAAAAATTTCAGACCCCTAAAAAAATCCCATTTCACTTTTTTACCCCCTAAATCTGGGGGGAAAACCCCTAAGTTGGCAACCGTGATTCGCAGTTTTATCTCGGTGCTGTGTTCCATTTTAAGTAACGATATGTCAAACATTTTTATAATGTATCTCTGTCTTTCATAAACAGAAAGGATATAACCCTTCTCACACTTATGCTGGGGATCATAAATTGGAATACGGTTTACGAAAATGGGTGGTCTTGTAAGTCTGCGTTCAGAAAAAAAAATACTGGGTGGGTGGGTTACTATTCCACATCGCAAACTTTTCGAGGTCATGAAAATTATAAAATCAAGATATTTGACAAAATCTATGAGTTCTGCCAATAATTTGACATCACCTGTAAAAATGGATGAAAATAAGTAATTTGTGCAATTTCAATTTTTTTTACAAAATTAAAAGTATGTATAAATGTATTCGCGATGAAGACGAAAGATGCGTAAATTCGTGATACTGAATCGTTTAGTAGATTGCAATGATACAGAGTTGTTCCCAAGTGATGTTATTCAAAACCTGAGGCAGGTTGTGATTGCTCCAATCGCATACACGCCAAAGATCCAACAAGCTTTACAAAGAATCAATTTCAAATATCACAGGACCTGTAGTTACTCGAATCTTCTACGGGTAATAACATAGTACCTAGTTATTATTAATAGAAAAATCACCAATTCATAACAAAATGCTCAGCTATGGCCATTATTTCGATTCGGTTAAGTTATAACTTAATCGTATAATAAATTTAGTTTAAGCAGTGATACGCCGTGTAAACCCGCAGTCGTAAGTCAACTGCCAGGTCTCTAGTTCGAATGATTTTTCAGATTCATGTGCGTATTGTATAATTATCGAAAACCATTGTGAGGAACCCAGCGTGCCTGAGAGATATATCTTGACGGCATGTTAAGCCAAGTCAGAGGCCCATGGGCGGCATAAAAATTCTAACCTCAGGTTAGGCACTAAGCACACGATAGAGAAGAAGAAGTTTAGTTTAAGATTATCTATCATATATCAAAATTAAGAAGATCTCAGTCAAATAGAATTTGGAATTTGGAAAAACTACTAGCTTAAAAAAAGGCTATTCCTAAACTTCAAACTTAAATGAATAGGTCCTTGCTTAATAATTAATTATGTAACTAATATTTCGTGACGAATATGGTGTTGATTCAGGAATGTAATGTTGGCGAGGGTGAGACCTTGTTGATGTTTTGGGGCGACGAGCGCTCCGACAGCAAAGTGACCATAAGCATGTCCACCGATAGCTATACCTCTTTACATATACCGGTAAGAGCACTTCAAATACCCTAGTATATTTAGTAGTACATGGATCTTAAGACGTATGGTCAAAATCAAAAGTAACTCTACCAATCTACCATCTTGTTTTTTTAATAAAATTTTCACAAATGTCATTCAAACGTCAAAAGATGTTTGTAGCAGTCTGGTGTCTGAGTACCTACCTACCCGTAACGACTGTCAATCCAAGATCTACAAATGACAGCCGGATCCAACAGCTAAATGTTCTTTCCGAGGCACCTGGGTATGTAATGCATGAGTGGATCAACTTTGGCAAGCTTTGTTTTACACCGAAGATCGAACCGAGCGGCTGCTGAAAATGTAATCTTGGAACGACTTCTATCTAATCTGCATGAAACTAAGCGCTGGCTTTGATTGGTTGCACAGGCGAGTGCTCCGAGCTCCCAACGCGACAGAGAGTTGCGCTCCACTGCCCAACAAACAGATATAAGTTGTCGATACTCCGGCGTCACTTCCCCAGGTACGCACTTACGTTTATACGTAAGTATTTATAAGTTATACACTGATCTTTGGGCTCATGATCAAAATCGAAATTCGGAACTAAAACCGCCATCTCGTTTTTTCAATACAATTTCACAAATGTTTACCAAATGTCATTCAAGCTCCAAAAATTCCTTGCAGGACTGTAGTGGTATACATACATAAAGGGTCGTTCCGTCATTGCGATCATCTTTTTGTTCTGCACCATACCTGGGAACCTTCTAGTTACGGAGATATTGGAGGTCAAAGTTCAAATTTTTTTAACAAGTTTTTTTTTTTAAATACTCCTTTTTAAGGTTTTAACTTTACTTTAATTACCTCCATGACCCGTTTTGAGTGCGTTACATTGAGTTTTACCGTAAAACGTAATTTTTCACCCCAAAAAAAAAGTCGTTCCCCAGCAATAATTTTTGAGTAGGGTGACTTAGTTTGGTGTACATAATGATTGGTTGACGGCTTCGTGAAGGGTTACATCCTGTATGTCGCAGTCAGTGAGATAGTTATAGCCGTGATATATATTTATATCCCTATGGATGTAACTACATCACGGCTATTATAATTATCTAACTGCGACATATACATTACAAGTCATGTCATACGTATTTCTCAAAGTACAGAATAACACTTTTTTTTTAAATTAGCCTGTTCTGTTCCACCGCTGGGCAAAGGCCTCTCCATTCCATTCCAACTCTCCCGGTGTTTTGCTTCCTCTGGCCAATCAGTCAGAAACGAGTCAAAATCGTCACGCCAGCGTTTCTTGGGCCTGCCTCGATGTCGACGACCGTCTTCAGGCCAGAATCGTCACACAGTGGGTACTGTGTGACGATTCTGGCCCATCTGTCCTGACCCATCCTGGAAATGTGACCCGCCCAGTCCCATTTTAACCTCGAAGACTTATCGCCTACATCGGCGATGCCTGTCTTGGAGCGTATTGTGGTGTTGCGTATTCGATCGGTGATTTTGATGTTCAAAATGCTACGCTCCATTGCTTTTGGAAACCCTGAGTTTGGACCTCTAAGCCTTCGTCAAAGACCAAGTCTGGGCGTCATAGGTTAGGATAGGCAAGATACACATGTCGACGAGCTTATGTTTAAGTGAGATAGGAAGGTCACCCTTCATAAGCACCTTCATGGACCAGTAGCTTCTCCAGGCATTTTGCACGCGACGGTCAATCTATACGTATATAGTCTATTCATCGATATAGTGTATTTCCTACCCATCCACCTCGAACCTATATTTAGCGGCATTGCTCATGACTTTAGTCTTTGACTGATTCATCGTCTGTCCGACCTCAAGGCTTGCAGTGCTCAGGTCTTGGAGCATTTTTTGCAGATGATCTGCTTCAGAAGCAAAAAGCACAATATTATCTGCAAAACGAAGGTTTGATAACATTTTATCACCGATCGGAAAGCCTTGCGTTGTCCATGTGTCAGCAAGGTTTTTGAATACCTCCTCGAGGGTGCTGGTAAATAGTTTAGGAGAGAGCGGGTCACCCTGTTTTACTCCTTTGGCAATTTTTTAAATATTGAGCCTACAGAAGCTAATTTAACGTTAGCCGTGCTATTAATGTAAATATTTTTTAACGGTTCTATTTAAGTTTCCTGTATACCTTGGCGTCGTAGAGCTGAGAATATGGCGCTGTGTTTTATACTATCAAAAGCCTTTGTGTAGTCCATGAAAGCAAGTAACAGAGGTTTATAATATTTTTCTAGTAACTGATTTAAAGTGTGAAGGTGTCTATAGTAGAAAAACTTGGACGGAACCCGGCCTGTTCCGGTGGTTGGTGCGAGTCTAATTTGTTATCTATGCGATTGTGGATGACCTTGATCAACGCCTTATAAATGTGAGAGACCAAACTAACGGGCCTGTAGTTATTAATATTGCACTTATCGCCTTTCTTATGGAGAATATCACTATGAGTTATTTTTTTGGAAGGGTAGATATTTTCCTGGCCGTCATGTCATGTAGAAATAACAAAATTTAAATAATCATCTGCCTAGCGTTTTCCCAATTATGTCGAGGTCGGCTTCCAGCCTAACCGGACGCAGCTAAGTACCAGTATTTTACATGGCTATCTGACTTACCTACACAACCCTGTTATTACTGGGTAATACGATAGCTCCTGGTAAGACTGGCTGTCAGACTTTCGGGCCACCGACTACCTGTAACGACTGCTAACGGCTTAAAGTGCTTCCGAGGCGCGGTGGAGACTCACCACCCATCTTCCAAAACCACAACAACATCGCGGCTGTTATTGTTCAGCAAATAACGAATACTATTGAACATAGCCATAGCTCCTAATATTATTATCTTGATTACTATGTAAAGAAATCATTATTATCTTTGACCAGGGAATCCAAATGAAACGGATGAGCAGCGCCAGACGCGCGCGCGTATAGCAGACTCGCTGACGTTCCCTTCGCCCGCGTCGTCGCTGCTGCAGCCGGCCGGACGCTCCATGTCGATCCTCAGCTCCGTCTGTGCGCTGCTGCTCAATAAACAGGTACCGTTATTGCGATCATCGTTATCACCCTTTAGCAGTACAGTGCTGGTCAACAGGCTTCTTTAATCACAGTCTAAGACGAAAGTCGAACTGGATTTTTTAATATTTTAAGATCGACAGCTTGCAGAGTAAGTAAGTTGGAGTGCCAGTGGGCTGTTTGGCGAATCACCAACGGCAGATACAGCAAACGAATCCTGCTGGAGACCGTATATCGGCAAGCATAGTGTAGGTGACTTAGATGGCGGATTGAGATTGTTTGATTATAACTACAGCATTGGCAAAGACATTTCCCGATATGTATCTCGTCAAAGTTTGGCCCTGCATCGTCATTAGGGCTCGCAAGCTGCGAAAGAAGTGTCCAGCTTCACGGGCAGCCTCCGCCCGGACAACATCTGCCGCATCTGCTTCGGAGGCGAGTCGGCGGAGCGGCTGGTGCGGCCATGCTCCTGCCGGGGGACCATCGCCGCCGTGCACCGCACCTGCCTCGAGCGCTGGTTGCTGCAAGCCGCTACCTCCTACTGCGAGCTGTGCAGGCACCATTATGTCGTCACCAGAAGTCACAAGTGAGTTCTTATAAATTTGTAGTATAAGCGTAGCATTATCAGCGTATCATGTCCCCACAGCTGGGATACAGGCCTTCCTTTGAGAAGGCACTGCGCACTGCTTTTACTCAGTTTTTTGTTAAAATTACAATACATCAGGATTTTCGTATAAATAAAACAAACTCCGATAACACAAACATTCCGGGAGTCTATTACGAGTACTTTCGTCCAGATGGTCATGGATGCGCTCCATGTTAGAGTGGGCGATGTCGGGGCGCGGGCGCGCGCTGGCGGCCGACATGTGGCGCGCGCTGGCGCTGGGCACGGCCAGCGTGCTGGGCACGGCGCGCGCGCTGCACGCGTGCGACGCCGTGCTGCAGGCCGGCGCGCGCCGGGGCGGCGGCGCCGCGCTCGTCGCCAACCTGTTCTCTTCGCTGCTCATTGGAGTTATCGGTGAGTGGATGGTGAATATTAAGGTTCGGTCAATCTAGTATTGACAGACTGGCCTCCGGACACCGGACAGATAATGTACTGGAGTACCTGCCATTGTCCGGTGTCCGCAACTAATTTGCAAGCTGTCCGCACCCGTTTGACTGACCCTTTAATAGACTTAGTGAGTTTTTCAGAACTTAGGTATTAAGAACAGAAGACAAAAGCGCCTAATAACGGCCTTTTGCCTTATTCCTGATAATGTGTCATTGTCTCAGATACACCATAATTACTGCTGGGTCTTTCAATCACACCAGGCGCGCTGAACGGTCTACTGACGACGTGGATGCTGCTGAAGATCCAGGAGCACCAGCTGTCGTGGCAGGCGTGGCGGGACAGCACGCTCCACGTGCACGTGACGCTAGGCGACGAGGAGGGCACGCTGACGCCGCAAACGTCCGACGTCACGGTGGTCGGCGACGAGGACGGCAACGCCACCGCTGACAGGAGCACCAATGTTGCTGACCCTTTCATGGTCTCACTCCCCTTCAATCTGCCTGAATCGTGAGGTTATTTCGTGTTGTATCTAGTAGATAGCCTCGTTAGTCTCGTGGTCGCAAGCGCTTCTGCTGATCATGAGCTCCTGGGTTCGTTTCCCAGGTCGTGCAAAGTGTTATTCGATTTTTCATCTGGAATATCTCAGTAGTAGCCACGGCATCTGGATTTGTGGCGGTATGACATGGCACTCCAACATACCGAAACATGAGTGCACTATTCGGTATAGCACTGCCTAAACCGACGGGAATTACAGGAGTGATGTTTTGTTTACGTATTTAGTTTTGATCTGGAGATGATGGTAGAATGGGTGCGGAAGTTGGAGGATGCTGACGTAATCACGCAAAAGGCTTACCTGCTGCTGTGGCCGACGTCATTAAGCTTCTACTTGCTGATTGTCATTTCGATGCAAGCTTTACACAGAGTGAAAGACTAGAAAATGTTTGATATTAATTTAACTTCTCACTTTGTTGTGACGTAGCGTAGCACATGTTACGTAGTTACCTACGTCATTAGTTCGAATGCAAAATATGCATATTCATGAGCGCCTGTGACGATCTAATCAACAGCTAGATCCGAAAGTGCATGTCATTCATCTAATTTAGGTTATTACGGTTTTACGTATCAGGGAGTGAGTCTATCGTCATCGTCAATATTCTTTATCAATAGATTTCTGATACCAAAGTAGATAATTAGGTACATTGTTTTGTCCACAGATACATTCAACTCGCAAGTTTAATTGGCCCCTGAGACATCAAATCCTAAAAACAAAAAAATATTTACGACGAAATAAAATTATTGTCTTGAAGTACGTACGGTGGTGCGCCATCGCGAGGTTGGGAGAAAAGTTTTTCTGATGGCAGCTATGGTGTCGATCTCTTTCATATGCTTTACGCTCACAACCGTTTCTTGTTTCTTAATTTTAATGACTTTATTATTACTACGGCGTATTAGAAACAGCTCGGGCGCTATCACAGATTCTGTTAACCGTACTTAATAAAAAATAAATTCCTATGTAAGATAACCAATTGGTTCAGGAAATCCGTGTGGAGTTCTCAGGGTCATGACAGACGTCATGCCTCCTTCTGTCCACTATTCCTTCTTTAAGTTTCATTCTTTAAATTACTTTGCAATAAATATTTATGAAGCCACAATCCAATTTTTGTTGTTTTGTAGTATACTTTTTTGCCTAATTATAGTATGTGATTACCTAGATACTGCTACTATACATAACTCATCAACATACTTGCTATGACCTGATGCGGAGTAGATGTAGATGGGGGCCATAGTTGTGGTTCCCGTCACATCACGACAATGTTAAAATGAAATAAAATTATAAATAATACCCCAATGTTTTGTTAATCAATATTTATTTCATTATCAATATAAATCAACATTATAATCATATAGTAATATAAAATTTCATAAAATCAGTAGCGAATACATCAAGCCGCTCTTATTATTAATGTCAAATTCATATAATATGTTAAATGTAATCGTGAAACTGTATGTACACTGATATTAAAGGATTCTACTCTCTTATGTGGGTATATAAGTGCAAGCGATCCTCAGCAGTGCGTACACTACGTGGTACATACACTATGACCTAATAGCTACAGTAGTCGCTCGATATATAAATGTTAGTTCAAACTTACAAGCTAACGTAGAAAAAATCACATCTTGAGATTATAATAAATAGGAGGACTGTATCGAGACAGCGCTTGGAGATACGAGTTGGGCGGACACTGACATATAAACATTTATAACAAACGAACTAATCAACAACATACGCTCTTTGGATTTATAACACACTTCGTAACGTACTATTTGTGACTACAGCGATCAACTACTCGGCGCGGCCGCCTGATCCCCCACGAACGCGAACACCGACTATTGTCCCTACAAAACCTTCTAAAAGGATGGACCAACTAATTTATGAATGGAAAATCGAATGACTAAACCATTGGAGCCTTCTAAACATAATCGCCAACTTAGACGTAAAGGAAGTCTAATCAATTACCCCTCGAGGCTTCAATATGTTTGTACGACAGTAGAGAGTGTTCGCGTTCCTTGGCCGGCGACGTGTGACGTCAGTGGCGTCAGTCCTGGTCCTTGAACCGGCGGTAGATGGACTGGACGTACGTGAACACGCACTTCCAGTCCGGCTTGCGCATCGTCACCATGTCGTCCACGTCTAGCAGGGGGTAGATGCCCGCCTTCTCACTGGAAACAAACAAAACAGCTCATGAGTTAACAATACCAGTAAGTTATTGCTTTTAGAACTACCATTGGTCTTCGTGCACCTCAGAAGTGACAACTTTATAATACAAGTAAAGGACCGCAAATATTTTGATGGATGCTATATAACCAACGAATTGGTGACTGCAGTTTTAGTTGTATTTAGATCATATTGTTGCCCAACATTACGTTGATGTTTTCAAAAGCACGTACAATTTAGGTCAACCCGTTAGAGCAGACCCTATTGATGGATACTTACTCGGCAATTTTGAAGGCGAGCGTGAAATTGTGTCGGCGTTTCTCAGGCGACAGCTGGGAGTAGTCGAAGGCGTCCGGCAAGAAGTGGTGCACCAGCGCGCAGAACGCCAGCCCGTCCGACCAACTCGTGGAGAAGTTCTCCAGCTTCACATTCTGGGGAAACACGTGCAGAACATTATAGTTCGTGGAGAATGAGGAGGAATCAGGACGGGTATAGAAAAGTTCGGTAGTTTTTTTTTAAATTTATTACAACTGCGAATACTGGTAATTCTGTTACATCTTTTAAGACAACTTAGTCGTAGTGGAAGTGCACGGCCAGGTTTCAAGTGCACATAAAATACCTACTGACAATTATAAAATTCTCAAAATGACGGGGTCAATATTAGTTGCAACATCCCAATTGTTTTGGTTCCTTAGAACTATTGTGACAAACTACATACATTTGTGTGGTTGGCGGAATGCTAATCTAAGAATAACATTATGTACACAGTGGAAGCACAGTGAACATACTTGGATAGTTCAGATTCACCCAATATATTTACAACTCATACCCACATTTACTTGGACATTTCTATCTAAAGTTAAGAACACAAAATCATGCATAATCCTGGGAAGTCAAATTCACACTTCGATTGACGTATTTTATTTATAAACCCATGCTTTTTAATTCAAAATTGATTATACAATTAGTCATTTTTGATTAGTTAAAAAAAACACGAATAACATATTCCGGTTTATAGGTACAATTTCGTCCCAATGTTTAATAATTAAATAAAAATATACATAGTCCATGTATACGTGTAAAAGACATAATATTACACTGATAGATCGAAACCAAAGCAATATGATTTGGTCGTACAGTCACAGATGAATAAATAAACAATAACTTGTGAAAATAACAAAACGCATAAAATATATACAGAAAGTAGCAGCCAAAATGAAGCGATAAGAGAAGCGTGGAGTATGAGTGGTAGTGACGTCAGTGACGTGTGTGTTAATACTAGGTGCGCGTGCGCAGCGTACGCTATCAACATGCTACATCTCGATAACGCGGTTAAATCCGTTAAATCCGAACGCCCTGACTTGAAGGCAGATGCACATTTTTAAATATCGACTTCAGTTCGGGATTTCACCAGGTGGAGGAGTCGACAAAAATATGCATTTGCCTAATCTAACCGCATTTGAAACCTCCCCAATACGTTTATTTACAGTATCTAAATACTAACAAACCATAAACATCTAAGAAAAACACAGAAATTAATATTGCGGTTTGGTGTGCAGTACAGCTAAGTAACCCTTGTATATTTAGACAACATCAGAGTATACGCAGTGGGGGTGTTGCGTGCGGAGTTGCGGACGGAGAGGAGGGCGGGAGGTGTGGAGAGTACCTCGTAGTCCCGGGTCTTGTCGCGACACCACTGCAGCAATCGTTCTTTAATAGTGACGGCGCTGGCTTGCAGCGCGGGGTCCGTGAACTTGAAGTAAGGCTGCGCCGGAGAGCCCGGGCTCTGCGGAGTCTTGGGCGAGCTACAACCAGCACGCATGTTAGTCACCGCGGTCACGAGCTGCGACCGAGCGTTAGTCTCGTCGACGTCAAACTATTAGTTCGTGTGTCACATCGTGTGCTACGGAACGCGTGTGCTATTAATGGGGGTCGCAGGTTATTTACAAGAACGCGTGCTGATCTCATGTCAACTAGATGTCAAGCTCAGCCGGGCTTCGTTCATGAACGATACTCGATGTTCTCATGACAGGGTAAGTACACACGTGCGATTATTGACAGAGGCCTCGTATGTACTTAGCCTTATATGCTTCTCGGAAAAAAATGATAATCGTATTAAGCGACTAATATAAGAGTACATGTTATATGCGTATCATTAACTTGTATATTTACTTGTATCTAATCCTTATTCGTATCCACAGATATGGCTGCCAAAAATAAATAAAATATATTGCATTACATTACGTATGAAGCGAAAGGATCTTATACATAAAATATAGTACTTGAATGGTAAGGAGTCTAACGTAGGTATTGGACTTTTGTTTCATGTACGATATCGTTTGAAGTTGATGAGTGGTCTTTGATAGAAAGAAGGATGAGACTTACTTGGGACTGTTGGTTGAGTTTTGTTTTTCGAGCTGCCGGAACTTGGCAAATGGCGAGACGGGCTTGGGTGCCGGCCTGGTCATACTCTCTATCACTGTGAATTACAATTTCAATTTGAGACCATTCACATTATGTAATTTATATTTTAAATAATAATAGCATTTAGCTAAGACAGCTAACCTTTAGATGTTTTAGTGGTGCTAGTGCTACTGCTAACAGTTTTTTCTGACGAGTTCCTCCTCACGCTCGATGTCACAGTTACTTCCTCTTCCTCTGCAAACAAAACGTGCGCATTAGTAACCGTCCCTGACAAACGGACGCACAGATCTAACACTAACTCGAAACACTTGGAAAACAATCAGCAAGACAGTACAACGATAACCTATAAGCTATTAGTCAAATAACACGGTTACAGAGGGCGCGGATGAAGATGGTACGCAGGTTACGAGCACATATGTACATCGACGTGATAGCGCGGCGGAAGGGGGCCGGGGGGGCATGCGGGGCGGGCACAAGCACAGACCCACACACACACGACTCACGCGCGTCTCGCTCGTCTCCCGCTCCTAACTAGTGGAATGTTGCGACGCTACGCTACGCGAGCGCCGACACCAGGTCTTCGAATGCGTCCTCAGTGTTGCTCTCATCCAGGAACTGCAGCTCCGACACCGTGGGCATGGTGCGGCTGCGGCCCAGCGAGTAGGCCTGCGGCGGCGCGTACGACTGCCGCAGCGCCCGCGGCCGCGCCGCACCCGCGCCCGTTGTCGGTCGCAGCGGTTGTTGCTGCTGCCCAGAAAAATACGCTTCCACCGTTCGCTTCTTCTCCGTTACTTCCTCGCGGGCGATCCCACCCTCGAACAGCTTGGGCACAGCTAGCAGGTGCATGGACTTGGCGCGTGCGACCACTCGGCGCGGCGAGGCCGACTTGGGGCTGCCGACCATCTGGTGCCACGAGCCTGACCTGCTGAGCGGGTTGGAGCCGAGGCTGCCTGCCGACTCGCTGGACAGCACGGACTCGCGGGACGCGGCGAGCGCGCCGGGGGACTGGGGGGCGTGCGGGGGGGCGGGCGCGAGCAGGGGGGAGCGGCCGGTATTTACAGGGGCCCGTACCTGCGACCTCGCCGTCTCTCGTTTTTTCCTTTCGATCTGCGCGATGACGTCATTTTTCGGTGACGAAAACTTGTCGAGTGCGCCGCGCAAGCTGTCGGCCGCCGAACCTCGACGACCCTCGTCGTTGCGCGTGCGCACGCCGGTCGTGATGGTAGCCGCGCCACGCACCGGGCCGCGCATCACGCGAGTCACCACGCTATCGTGCTCCGTTGTGACACCTTCCTGTACGCCATTCGTGTAAGGCACATCACCGTTCTGGTAGGTGTGGGGCGACTCGATCGGGTTGGTGGCTCGCGGTGAGTACGGGCTGGTGGGTGCGCGTGGCTGGTGGGGTGAGGCTCCGCTCCGGAGGCGATCCGTGTCGTTGGTGACAACGTCTGGCAGGTAGTCCACCTTGTGCGCGCGGGCTTTCTCTATATCGGGCGTGCGCTGCAGCGGGACAAAAGTGGAGATGCCGCCAGATGGCGTGTAGTTAGTGATGGTATAGGCAGGTGGTGCGGGGGGTTTCCGTTCCGTAGGATCGCTGTGGCCATTCATAACTGCCTCACGCCGGTTCTTTTCACGAATTTGTTTCTCGTAAAACTCAATTTGGAGTTTCTGTGCATCAACCTTCGGTACATAGGCGTCTTGCGCTGGGAATTTAGTATCATCAATTTTCCTCACGAGTTCCGGAGCGGACAGGTCGTTCTGACTAGGTATGCTCTTCACCGGATAGTTTTGTATTTGCGGGAGCGCGTGAGTCGGCGGTGCGGGCGGGTTGAACGCGGACGGTCTCTCCCGGTGGGGGGCGGGCACGGGCTCGGGCTTGTTGCTCTCGAACTTGGCGGCAGCTTTTCCAACCACCCTCCTTGGTTTGTCTGCGTCTATCGCCCAAGGCTTACTTGGCATCGGCGGGCTTGGGGCAATGGGCACTGGGTTGGCCGGGAAAGCGGGAGTATGGTCTACCGTAGGGGAAATCGCGTTCAAGACGGACGGTGGACTCCATATGTAAGCGGGAGCCGCTGTCGGTGACGTCACTTTGGTTGGCGGCTTAAACGCAGACATAGGCGCGTGAGAGAACTGATTGACGGGTATAGGGCGCGCTACGAATGGTTTGACGACCATCGGCTTTGTGGGAGACTGCGGGACCAGCGGGTGCGACGGTGGCGCGACCGGTGCGATGAGCGCTGGCGGGGCGGTTGCCGGCGTGAGGATGGGCGCTGACGAAAGCGGCGGTGCGACGGCCGCAGGGCGATGCGCGGGCGCTGTGAAATGCGCGGGACGGTGCGCGGGCAGAGACGCGGGCGCGGTAGCGGGCGCGACCGATGGCGGGAGAGTGTGCTGCACTTGTCGCGGGATTTGCACGCGCATCGGCTCTCTGCGCTCGTTCACCCACGGGGGCTTAACTATGTCACTATTATTTTCATTGAAGAACTTCCTAGGTCGCGCGGCGGCCGGGTTCACCGTGGTCTCGTCTGCTGTGCGCCAGAAGCGTCGTGCAGATGAGGCACTCGATGACCGACTATTCGTCATACTGTTGTCCTCTCGCTCGCGACTCTCAAACGCGTTCTTAATGTTTCCGAACCTGCTACTCCAGTTGGCGGGACCGGTTGCGGCTGCCTCGCGGTCGGCCGCTTCGTTCTTCTTCATGAACGCTACAAATTTCCTATCGTTCTCGGTCTGAGGTCTGAACTCGGGTACAATGGGGCGCGGGGTCTCGTCATCGTTGTCGCTGTCAATGCGGTACCCGGCGAGCGGCCTTCCTATGTCGATAGTGTTTGCGCGTTTCATGCGTAACCGTTTGTTATTACTATTTCCGAATCTACTGAATGGTTTAGAGTCATCCTGAGTGGCGGTCGGCGGTGCCGCGAAGTTGTAAGTGGGCGGGAGTGGCACGTATAGTGGTGCACGTTTTGGATCCTCGCGTTTATATTCGTTCTGTTGTGTAGGCTCAGGCTCTAAGGGTATGCGCTCTACGGGTGCGCGGCGAGGTATATTTTCCTTCTGAGCGTGCGTGTCAAACTTGTTGGCGATGGCTGCTATGCTACTCTTGGTATCGGAGGGGCGCCGGTCCATGCGCGGCTGCGGCTGGTACGACTGGTGGAGCGGCTGGGGCTGGTACAGGTGCGGCGCCTGCACCGGCTGTGGGTGGAAGGCGGGCTGGGGCGCGGGCGCGGGCACGAGCGCGGGCTGCGCGGGAGGGGCCACCTGCTGGCGCTGTTGCCGGGGCTGCAGCTGTTGGTAGGACTGAGAGGGCTGGCTACCCGCGTCGGCGACCGAGTGCCGATAAAAGTCGGGTTTACGAGTGGTCGGGGCTCGCTTCTCCACGACGACGCGCGCGTCCATGTTCACATGAGGAGCTTCGTAGCTGACAGAGTGTGCAATTGGTGTGGGTTTCTGTCGGGACGCGACGGCGTTGTGGTAGCTGACGTTCTCGTCAATACTTTGTTTGCGTTCTGGGGTGGAAGGTTCGTCTGTGCTAGTCGCCATAGAGGCTGTGGAGGTGGCGCCTGATGACGTGGGGCCTTTAGCGCCGAGAGCGAGCTGGTCGCGGTCGACGAGGCGACGCGCCTCCTCCAGCTCCTCGTGCGTGACGCCGACGGTGTGGCGCGCGGCGCGACTGCGGCGGCGCGGCTTGCGGCGGCAGCCGTCCAGCCGGTCGGCGGCGTCCAACGCGTCCTCCAGCCGGTCGGCCAGGGACAGCAGCGCGCGCGCCTGCGGGTGCTCGGTGGGCGGGGCCAGCGCGGCGCGCAGGCGGCCGAGCGAGCGCCGCACGTCGGCCACTACATCGGCCGGCGCGGCGCCGAGCCCGGCCAGCAGGCGCTCGCCGCCGCCGCCCAGCAGCCCCTGCAGCAGCGGGAGGAGGAGGGACTCACCGCGACTATCGGCGTCCGCGCCGTCCGTCTCGCCTGCCGCCGCCAGCGCCTCCGTCACGGCGCTCGCGCATGCTGCACACATTCAACATGAGCTTAGAAAATGAACTATTAGAAACTGTCGTCAAAAGTAAGTTGCCAAAAGTTAAGTTTTATGTGCAAACATGTTTACAGTTAGAGTGCAAAGAGTGAAGATCACAAAGTTGTTTCCTTATAGGTCCTGCTACTGCATTATTGTTACCTTATACAACTGCATAGTTATTAAATTCTGTAAATCAAGATTAACAAAGAAAACTATAATATAACAGGATTTATAAATCTTGGTTCTTTCCTTCATTGTTTTTGTACACCCTCATACAGCTTGTTAACTCGTAATAGTAGTCCTAGTGACCTAGTCCACCAATCAGTTATTGAACTCTCTTGCTAAAACATACTGTGACAGAAAAATTAATTTTAATCGCAGAAAGTAGACAAGACTTAAATGATTGGAAAGTAATGGTCATGTCCCGTGTTCGTATGGTAGACAGTGGATAGATAGGGGTGGAGGTGGTGCTTACCTTCTTGTTCAGCCATTAGTGTTCGGATGCGCGCGCGCAGTCGTCGGCGTTGCTCGTAGTCGTTGCACTCGTCCAACTGGAATTATAAAGTAGATTATAATTAAAATGTTATTGGAAAAAAAATATTTCCGGAGGAGGATATTATCGTAGTTGTTTCAAGTAGAAATTTAAACGCACGAAACTTTTTAGTTTTTCGCTATTTTCCATAATTTTCACTAGGTACTAAACACGATTCAATGCAGCACACAAAACTCACACATAGTTGTTGAAATCCTCCCAACATTGCGACACGCACGCGAACTTCTCACACAAACAAATATTTCACTTTGTATTTAATGTTATTCAAATGTTTGTCACTAGCGCATGCGCGGGACTGCTACCTCGTCCACAACTTGTCGGTAACTGTGTATTCTGTACACCATATTATTTGCGCTGCGGTTACTCGGATAACGCCGAGTCTACACTGGAGAAAACTTGAATGCTTGCATGTTGATGTTGACGAGTATAGTTGGAAGAATTTTAGTACTTTCCAATAATGAGTGACACCTGCTAGGTTTCTGTTATTGTTTTCACTAAGACAGGCTGTTACTGCACTACAAGTTTTGTGACATGACTCGTGTATTCCTTTATTCAAAGAAAAGATTAACGATTATTATTATTTATCTTGGAATTAGGTCTCTGTTCAGCAAAGGGCTTAGGTCGAGATGATTCATTCATTGGGCTTTTTGCCCAACATCGCTTAGGTAGGGTTATGTTTTTCAGTCAGTCATTGGGTATTGTAGAGGAAGGAGGACTTCTTATACCAGCTTCTGCAGAGACTTTAGACAGCTAAGAGCGGAAACGAAGGAATGATGGATAAATGATGTCATCTCTGAAACTACTCATTCGATTTTAAAAATTCTTTCAATAATGGAAAGGTTCACTATTGTCGAGTGCCATAGAGTTTTACACGCGGGCGAAGTCGCGGGTTGTGAAATTTTATCAATGATTGAGTATCTAAAAAATGCCCCAGTATAAACTGCGCCTAACAAGAGCTTTCTGCACGAGTGGTCAAGTTGTCAATAAGTGACGTTTGTATTGCGGGCGGCAACCGGTTCGAGTGCCGAGCTGGGCCTGCCGGAAGTACCCACTGCAGCCGGAAGCCAGAAGTGAGTGCTGCCCTCATTACACGGCTTTGTTGTTGACCCGATGATCTGACAATGTGTGCTCGTTCACAATGATGAGTCGTGATGATAGAGGTTGATTTGATTTTAATTTGTTTGAGGTAATTATCGGCGGTACTTATTTGCTCATTGACCGCTGTGAAAGTTTCTATTGTGTGAATATTTGTTTTTGACTCTTTTAACGCGATTATTTTGCTTATTATCATGAAGTCGTCCTCAGTAAACTCGTATTTTAAAGACTCTTGCATAATTAGAATCAAAACTAGAAAAGAAATTTATTCAACTTGGGTTAAGACTTTTAGAACGTCAATAATTACTTAAGACAAGTCCTCCAAAACGTCTACCCTTCACGATAACCACTCTCACCAATTAACCGCTGATAACGTAATTTTTGAAGGCCAAAAAACTTGATAAGCCATGTAATCACTAAGTATTCTTACAAAGCATGTACACTCGGAAACAATCACGATTGTCCCGCTAACACAGCTGGCGTCAACAACTTGATTGTCGCCACATTGTGACACACCGTGTGAAGAGTAGACAGTGTGAAGACGTGATAGTATTTCACAACACTGTAGTGTAGGTACAAGTAGTGGCCAGTGTCAAGTACACGCGGGTTCCCAGGCTGCCGTGCTGCGTCAGCGAAAGTGATTACCGGCTGAGTTACAAGACATGAGCGGGCAGCGATTTACGACCTCGGTTTTAATGTTTTATTAAGTTACCAGTTAGCTATGTTATCTTAGCATAGCTTCGCTGACCGATTGGCACTGTAAAAAATGGAAAAAATATAGGAGGACCCGCGTAGTGGATTATGGGTACGGCCCATTTCCTCTTGCAGAAATAAAGCAGTTGTAGGAATGTTACAGGCTGCTTCTGCCAAAAAGTCAATTGCATAGAAGTCTGCAGGATTCTTTAATCCTACAACATACTTTATAGGATCTACTGATCACTTGATGAGATATCAAGTGGTCAATAGATCAATTGAACTAAGCTATTTCGCTAAGAAAATCGCTGTTTACTTGTGCCACAGGCCTGACAACTCACGCGCAGTTGGTAGCGTCAAGTTTCACGCGTGGCGTTGCGCGTGAGTGGACGTCGTCGTCGTGTCGTTGTCACACCGAGGCAATCGGCTGCTTCGTGAAAGCCTCCTCCGATACTTTCCACGCAATGACTGGACGATATTGATGCGTGCTGTTAGTCTTTTTGTAAAGCTATCTATTAGCTGCTATATTGTATATCTAAGTCTCTTTTTAGATGAAAATTGGAAAGAGCAGAAAATTGTTGGTTTAACTAATCCATCTAACGCGAAGCAATTTACTCAAAGGTGTAGTTTAACAAAAGCTTGATTGCTACCTACTTCTGCTAATGGACTCATACCACTTACTTACAAGTTATCCATATAAAGCTTCTTGGAAATTCTCTTAATCTGCTTATAAAAAGACAACTCAATATAATGCGCAGGAGTCGAAGCAGTAATGTTAATCTTTGAAACGCGATTAACCGGTGGCGGACCGGAATGAGTCAGCTAAGAGCTAATGAATGAAAGTCGCATGAATGGAGACGAGAGACCGGTCGGTGGACTCAGTACTTAGTAGGTAACTATCGGAGAGGTGACTCAGCCTGTCGGAGCTATTGGGATTCACTAAGGGTATTATTGGAGAGCAAGGCTTTGATGAAAAAACTTAATAAACAATGTTCGGCGTTTCGCTCGTGTAAATACTTAGTGGTGGGCAATCTACCTACAGCAATGAAAGATCAACTTTAATATGATTGCTTGAAACAAAAATTAGGGAGTGTCTTGCGGGATGTCGGGTTAGTCCACTTAGGATTTAGCTTTTACAGACAGTCTATTTACCTTACCTAGCTTAAATTACTAGTTGTAAGTCTACATCTATGGCAACTCAAAATCATAGTTATTGAAGGACGCGTAAAGCAGCTTTCTTTGAGTTTTCCTGTTCTTAGCGCATGGGACGACGAGTTGTCGCGCTTAGTCGTCGCATTAGCACACCTATGCCATAGTAATTGGATTCAGTTTAACCTTATAATATCAGAGAAAGTACGTGTTCCACGAACAGAACGGAAAATAAACAATTTTCCTGCAGGTATGGCGAACTCACGAGTTTCCTGAGAAGACGCTCGTCCCAGCACTGGTCTACGTCGAAGTCCTCGAGGGTCCTGGTCTGCGAGCTGGTGACCTTGCCAGCGCCGCCGCTGCTGCTTGTGCGAACTGTTTCCTGAGGGGCAAAGAGAAAAGTTCATTAGTATGTGATGGTTTAGTTATGGATTAATAAAGGGTGTAAAAAGACCCTTAACGAAGCCGAAAGGTACTTGTTCTCCCCGTCATTGCGATCATTTTTTTGTTCTAGACCATACCTGGGAACCTTCTAGTTTCGGAGATATTGGGGGTTAAAGTTCCAACTTTTTCACAAGATTTTTTTTAAATACATGTTTCTAATGTAAGATTTTTACTTTAAACACCTTCACGACCCTCGTACTATTCAATCCATCCATCAGCACAATGTTTTGAGTACGTTACATTGAGTTTTACCGTTAAACGTGATTTTTTACCCTAAAAAAAAAAGTCGTTTCCCAGCAATATTTTTTGCGTAAAGTTACTTAGTTTGATGTACAGAATGCCTGGTTGACGGCTTGGTGAAGGGTCTGTTTACACCCCGTATAAACGACTTCCTACGGAAGAAGTAGAAGGAAGCCGGTCGACTGCTTGCCAGCATTAAATTTCTCTTATTAATTTACTTGATATTACGAGTCAACCTTTAGCAATAATAAAACCTTTTGGTTGCCGTCGTATTTAATCTCTTGAGATCAAACGTTACATCCAACAATTGCTCATCATTTTAAAGTTTTCCATTGAAGTAATAAAAAAATATGATATTCTCACGGTAACCAACAGATTTAAAGTGACAGTTACATTTCACAAGACCTTCTAACTGTGACTCACACTGGATCAATGTCTTCACTATTGCTAAACGAAGTTATTTCCACCTAATAACAGTGGTCTTCACAAATAGCTCGACCTGACCTTGTGGGAGAGTTGGTCAAAGGCCGGCTGCGCAGGCGCCGCTAATTTACATCGCTGTCAATGAATCATTAGCTTTTCGTATTAGACATGTCGACAGATTGGTATTGCTGGTATTGCGGATCTTGAGTGGTTACCGAATGCTCTTTCAGTGCGAAAAATGCTGTTGTTTATATTTAGTTGTTGGGCTGTTCTAAAAACCCCTGAAATTTCTAAGACAAATCTTCATGATGCATTTACTGAATTGTTAAAACTGATTTATACAGATATCGTCATGTTTCCGTTACATTTTAAAATTGAAACACATTAAAAATCTCTTATTTAATTTTCATCATGTCATCAAGATAAGTGTATCTGAAAAATCTACATTTCAATATCAATTTCATCAGAAATACGACGTCTGTGGTTCCCGACATATTTCATTAGAAAGCCCAGCTGTTACGACTTGTCGTGATAAATTAAAAAGTTAAAGAATTTTAAAATTCATTGATCGGGAGAGATGTGATAAAAGCCAGTAGCTATATCCGTGCGGAGGCACGAGAGAGATACGTTCTGTGTTGACCTTCAGTTCGCGATACACTCGTACAGCAGCAGGGCTGTCCGGCTGTCCGTTTGTGGTTCATAAAGTTTATGGCGATATTGACGTCATCACGTATGAGGAGCAGATGTTTTATTGCGGAAAGATAGTGTTAATAATAGTAATTTTATAAACGGAAGCAAACATCTTCAGCGTAACAAATTTCTAGAAAAGAACTGAATGAGAAATGTTTGGTAGATCAGTAGGAGTTGACGTAAAAGAGAATAAACTATAACACAGGTTGAACAGAGAACGGATAATTTTATTTATTAACTGCTAATGGCAACCCTAATTGTTCTAATGTAGTATTTCAGTTTAACGCTTGAATAGTTGTATAGTCTATTTCTGAGATTTGCGCAACAATACACACGCACACACACACGACCCGACGGTACGCTAGCAGCATTTTTCAGATCATTAGATAATCTGCACTGAATAGTTTGTTGTGATAGTACACATAACGTCGAGTTATTTCAAGAATCCTAAAATAATTCAGGTTTACATTAACACAGTTCAGGTGTACATTGGCACAGTGATTTGCTGCCAACCGTCAGTGTGAATAATAATAAAGACCGTTAATGGATAATTTAAATTATAAATCTTATGTTAATGTATGTGGAAATTTTGTGAGTTACAATTGTAAGTCTTTGAAAAGGTCGACTGTATGTATACAAGAGTTGTGTAAAACTGCGGATGTCATTGCGTTACAAGAGACATGGTTGTTGCCAAATGAGGTCTCTTTACTTGGTAATATCGATGTAAATTTTGGTTTTTTCGGTAAATCAGCGGTGGATACGTCGGCAGGGATATTGAGAGGAAGGCCGTATGGAGGCACAGCGATTTTGTGGAGAAAGTCTGTATTTACATCTGTTACGGTTATACCTTGTATGAGTGATCGCATAGCGGCTGTTAAAATGACTTGCGCTGACCGAACTTTGTTATTGTTTAGTGTGTACATGCCGACGGATTCACATAATAACTTAAACGAGTTCTGTGAATGCTTAGGTGAAATAGCGGCTATTGTTGAAAGTGTAAATGTAGAATATGTTTATATCTTAGGGGATTTTAATGCTCACCCTGGTGAATTATTTAATAGGGAATTGCTGAGTTTTTGTGTGGAACAGAGTTGGATTTGTGCCGACTATGAGAAACTGGGTATTGACTCAGATACATATACCTTTGTCAGTGAAGTGTGTGGAAGCAGACGTTGGTTGGATCATCTCCTGGTCTCTGAGATGGCGTGGAAGACACTTAAAAAAGTTGAAGTATATCATGATATATATTGGTCGGATCATTTTCCATTGTCATTTCAAGTTGATCTGGGGATGGTGGGACCGGGGGTTGCTTCTTCTTTGTTGGTGACAAATAAAAACATTGATAAGGCTATATGGGGGGAAAGAAATGTATTACAAAGGGATTGTTACTATGAATTGTGTATGGAAAAACTAAGAAACATAGATTTTCCGTCTGAATTAGGAAAGTGTTGTGATCTTTTTTGTCAAGATGTCAGTCACAGATCTATTATTGATCATTTGTATGTAAGGTTAGTGACATCCCTTCGGGAAGCGGCAGAAGGTAGTTCTGGTTCGGTGAGTGATGGTAAGAGACGGCGTGCAGTGATCGGCTGGAATAAGTATGTTAGAGTGGCGCATGGAGATGCAAGGAAGGCTTTTCTGAACTGGGTGTGGCATGGAAGACCTCGGAATGGTAGGGTATATGAAGAAATGAATGAGACGCGCAAGGTGTTTAAGCAAAGGTTGAAATACTGTCAGGATAATGAGGATCAAATCAAAATGAACATGCTAGCAACTGAGCATGGCCGCAAACATTTCCAAAACTTCTGGAAATCCACGCAGCGATTGAACCCAAAGCCTTCAGTTCCAGTCAGCGTGGGTGGAGTTGAGAAACCTGTGGAGATTGCGGACATGTTCAGGAGGCATTTTGCGGTAGCTCCAGTTCAGGTGGAGGAACAGGTACGTGTCGCTGGGGACATCATGTCTGGAGAGCCAATCAATATCTCGGCCCGGGAGATAAAAGATATTATTAAATCTATGACTAGAGGCAAATCCCCTGGACATGATGGCCTAAGCATTGAACACTTTCAGTATGCTGGTCCACATCTTCCTAGGATCCTATCCATGTTTTTCAACTTTTGTGTGAGGCATTCCTATCTACCTGTGGACATGATGAGGACGATAGTTGTGCCTATAGTTAAGAGTAAAACTAAAGATGCGTCAGACAAGGACAACTATAGACCAATTTCTTTAGCCACTGTGACAGCTAAGGTGCTTGACCGTGTGTTTGAGCGTAGGATAAGTGCCCAGCTCAAACCACATGATGCTCAGTTCGGTTTTCGAGCCGGGTTGTCCACTGAGACTGCTATTCTGGCGCTTAAGCACACGGTTAAGTACTATACTGATAGGAATACTCCTGTGTATGCTGCTTTTCTGGACCTCTCCAAGGCGTTTGACCTGGTTAATTATAATATCCTGTGGTCAAAATTGAGACAGAATACCATACCTCATGAATTGGTTAATCTCCTCGAGTTTTGGTATAACCACCAAATTAACCGGGTCAGATGGTCGGGTGCATTGTCTGGTGAGTATGGGCTGGAGTGTGGCGTGAGGCAAGGTGGCTTAACCTCCCCAGGCCTTTTCAGCCTATACGTCAATCAGCTGGTTGAGGAGCTCGGCAGCACTGGAGTCGGATGCTCTATTGATGGCAAGGTCATTAATAGTATAAGTTATGCTGATGACATGGTGCTGCTGAGTCCTTCGATTGATGCACTCAGACGGTTGCTTGGGGTGTGTGAACAATACGCCACGGCCCATGGACTCCTGTACAATGTCAGGAAGAGTGAGGTCATGGTTTTTCGTGTTGGTTCCAGAAAACCTAAGTCGGTTCCTCCGGTCTTCCTTTATGGGGAACCACTTAAGAGAGTGTCTCAATTTAAATACCTTGGGCACGTTTTGAATGAGGATCTGAGTGATGATGATGATTTGGAGAGAGAGAGAAGAGCGTTGTCGGTTCGATGTAATATGTTGGCCCGCAGGTTTGCTAGGTGTACTAAAGAAGTGAAAATTACACTGTTTAAGGCCTACTGCCAGACTTTTTACACCTGCAGCCTGTGGATCAAGTATACGCAGAAGGCCTACAACGCTCTTCGTATTCAATATAATAACGCCTTCCGGGTGCTGCTGGGGCTTCCACGGTTCTGTAGCGCGTCGGGCATGTTTGCTGAGGCAGGCATAGATAGTTTTGAGGCTATCATGCGCAAAAGGGCGGCCTCCTTGATGCGTAGGATACGTGGGAGTCCCAACAGCATCCTAAGCGTTATTGCTGAAAGACCAGACTGCCCTTTCCTGGCGCACTGGTCCCGTAGGCATGCCTGCTGGCCCGGTGCAGAGGGTAAATTTATGAATTAATTTTTTTTTGAATAATATTTTGTTTTAAGGTTACTAACATAGTTGTAAGTTTTTCTGTTACTAACTCATTATGGATTTTTAATTATGTCCGAAATAAATGATTATTATTATTATTATTAAAGTAGTTTGTAGTGTTTGTGCAGAGCTACCTAGTAAATGCTAAACATCGTTTTTTTGTGCATAGTATGATTTTCTTAGGAATGGTTAAGCCTAACGCTAATAGCCCTAGTGGTCTTATAGATCTAGGAATGTATGTGCATGTGGTACATGCTCAGCAGTCAGCAGTCGATGATGTCGGGCTGTGGACCATATATCAAGGGAATTCTTAACAAACAGAAATAACCATACTTCTAGAGTATCTCTAGGTGCACCTATCTCTGGAAATAAAACCGAATTAAACTTTATGTAACAGGACGCGGCGCCGGCAGCGCATACGATTTATCGAAGTCTTAAAAAAAACATGATGCAGCTATTTGGCATGCGCTTGCAAACAAAATAATATCTATTTCAACGGAATAGATATTTACTCAACAGCTTACACTACTAGTACAGTTTCTGACTTGACTGATTCTTCCATTACTACCAAGAATTATCTTATAAAACTACGAAAAAATCACTAAGTTTTGGGCTGGGTGTATTTGTGCTTTCGACTGTTGTATGGCTAACGATAGTTCTTTTGTCATTCACAAAATTAATTTTAACCTGATTGTGATACCTTTCATTGAATTCTTTGTCATGAGTCGATTCGCATTATTTTTCTGTCCATATTTCTCTTGACTTTGGCATCAGGAGGTCACCTTGTCTCTACTGATTGATTAATTTGGTGCATTATCAGCAAAATAAACACTTGGAACATATTTTGATTTGAAAGAAAAAAAGTCAATGCATTACTGTTAATTCTGATTTGCAAGGAATTAACACTTAAACGAGAGTGCATTCGAGAGCTATCAATAAATGTGTTTTTTACTGTGGTTTTCAAGTGGTGTTTGGCAAAACACCAGCAGATAACATACATATATTTGGGTAATGGTTTAACATTGCGTGTTTAGCTCTGGGGCAGTTCGGGGCATAAGACAATTTTTTACCAATTTGAAGCAAGCTTTCAGTTTTTTGCTATAGTTTTAATCGGCCTATAATTTCCCCACAGCTAGGCCACAAGCTGAACCAGTGCGGATAAGCGGGTGTCAGCTGGTCGAACTCTTCGGCACTAGGACAAGCAGGTTTCTTTTCACAGTTTTGTGGGTAATGATGATGAAATAAATTTCACAAAGTAACACATGATGTTCATGAATATACTTTATGACACGGGTGATGAATACCGCGTGTTTATCTTGCGCGGGCGCCGCTCCAACGCGGAACTGGCCACTTTTACGTTCAGAAACTAAATTTATGACGTGTTCTATATTAATGCTTATGTCTTCAGTGATAGGCCCGTTGTGTTTACTAGATGCACCAGGAAGACGATCAGCTGTTGCGCGTCCGCCATTTTGGCAAATTTGTCGTCAGCAGCTTAATTGTGTCGTGTTATGATCCATTGCCTGTCTAGATGATAGAGTGCTCAGTTGCAGTTGATTTATGAAGAAAATTTTCCATTAGCTTTTAGGAGTTCTTGGAATGGAGTTTGTTTCTCTATAAACGAAATCTACGAAGACGTCTTTGTTCTTACCATATGTTCTGGGAGGAAATGCATCAATAATCGTCTTTATAGACATTTAATACGAGAGCATCAATTAGCTAAGACACAGACAATGGACATAGGGTACGTTTCATTCCGAAAAAAAGTACTGTTCCCGACGAAACCACCAATAACGTTCTTATGATAATAGATAGCGCCAGGTGTCTTTCGAATCATGATTGAAGTATATTATTACAATCAGAGTACAACCGAATTGATTGTCAAATTCTAAATAAACAAAAGCTAGTCACAAATAACTAAAACTAAACGTTCAGTATGTGTTGTTGCCGTGAAGACACGGTTACATTTAAAATCTATTCAGGGGATTTCAAAATGAATTACTATTTAATCATTGATGCTGTGAAATTCACTTTATATCAAGCGCCTCAACGAAAATTATTTAAGGGCTCTATGTTCTCCAGTGACAAACGAATAACAATCAAAATCAAATCAGTCATAAGAAGAAAATCTCGAGGAAGGAAAACTATCCAAGTAACGGATTTGAAAGACCACAAAAATACTTTAACTCCAATCCAACAACACTTTAACCAATTTTTCTTAATTTTCTCATCAACCGTCTCCCGCACGTCTGCGACAGTCTCCAAGCTATTTACCAATTGCTCCGTGTTGTCAGTCAGTGGGCTATACTTAGCTCGTGAGTCAGCAGGTCAAATGGCCCGGATGCCCGAGGACTAGGTCTTGTTGCATTCCTGCCCGGCAGCCCGGCAGTCAGGCGGCCCGGGCTAATTCCAGCAGGGACAATGTCTCGTGTCCTTGCACAAGAATGCAAAGAAACTAATACTCTGCAAGAGTGTTCCCGATATTTTTGGTCGCAGTTATTTCAGTTGGGGACAGGAATGACAAGAATTTACAAATGGACAAAGTGGTTTTCAAGGATAAGGACAGTTAATACAGACGCGGAGGTAGGAGGAATAGTGATTTCCTCCTCTTAGTCAAAAGAAGGGTGTTCTATTACCAGTTCGTTAGTTGAGATTATCCGTTCTCACACGAATTCCAAATTGGTTGCAAATATCATCTAGAACTTTCCTCCAAATGACTTGAACTATAATTAAAGCAAAACGATCATCAGTCAATGATTGGCATCCAAAATAAAGCAACGCATACGTGGGCGGTCGTTGACATCAGTGATAGGGCGCGATATCGATGTGAGTCCGTCATCTGTGGCTCTGAGACCGTGCGCCAAGTAGGCAGGCCCTTTGATGTGGGGACCTTGTGTAGTCTGTGAGGCGCCGAAACTATTAGCTAGAGTTGATGAACAATACAAACATATCGTTTGTACGTATTGATGACCTAATAACCGTTTTATTGGGTGTAATAGTAGCCGGCGCGGTCTGATTGTGCGATATTCTTTTGTTTTGTTATAGTTGTACCGTTCCCTAGGCAGACATCTGAAGCCTTCAGAGGCAAAGGTAAAAAGTTTGTCGTCGGTCATGTCACCTGCAGAATGCAGTAATTCTGCTTCGTATTTCCCTTTTATTCGTTTACAAAGTTTTCTCATTTTAAGGCCATTTTCTTGAACCCATGTCTGTGTTTCTTTACTTCAATGTCAGTTAGATGACTATTCGATTTTCTATCTAGACATTTTTATTATTTAAAAATATTCTAACTTATGTATGTTTATTGTGATTTGTTTGTATAACCCACCCACCGTCTAAAACGATAGCGTGATGTTATGATAGTTTATTTACCTACAGACAGAACAGCGTGGGAGTCCAGAAATGCGAATATTGTAATATTCTACACACGTTTTATTTTATTCGCGAATACTTCAGTTGAGAAAATAAAGAGAGATGAGATAATCATCTTTAGTAGTTGTTACAGCTGGCAGGTGATTGAGATGTTTGAACGATCTGAGGATGATGGGTTGTAAAGCGCTTGCTATGTTGCAGATGGGCGCTAAAATCCCGAGTTTCTGGTTACCTGTCGATATATTATATTTGTGTTGAATTTGTATTTCCTTGTCTTACTATGGAATTAGCTTACTGTCAGCTTCTAGATTCATCATCAGCCCTTCAATCTCAGTGCCTAAAGTCTTTTCAAATCTATATTCGAGTCGACTAACTGGACGCAGCTGAATATTTTCGCGACTACCTGCTGACTGGGGGTCACAAAGGAACTTGCAAAATATTTAAAGCTCCTATGTCAGTTTCAAAATTATCTTAGTATTTTCCAAAAACCAATAAGTAATTTTATCACCTTACTAAAAGCTTCCTAGAACTAGTCTTCCTCGCTGAAGACTCCCCATTCCTCTGTACTGACATTAAAACCTGACCCTATTCCAAGCAATTGATCTACAATCGCGTCGTATAATAATAATAGGCGCGTTATATTTCAGAAGATCACTGGGCCACATTTTTGGCAGGTCGCTCCGAAACTGCGACGTAAAAATAAAACTGCGTGCGCGCATCTCCGCTTCCAATAGATCCGCAGTGGCGGGAAGTGGCGCGATGGTGGATTGTAAATAAATTGTGCAAGGCGAAAGATGATACGCTGTTTACTAACTTATGGTTGAACATGTTTTGACCTTCATTTATTTTATGCTGTGGCGAACTATTAACGCCACAATATTTACTAGTTTCGAAAGTGTTCCTAACAAGAGGCTCGCCTTTTCTAGTGTCTTATGTCACGTGCGTATCACCTGCCCATTTATCAGTGGTGATTTGTCTTCGATTTGTCTTTTTTTCAGGATTATAATTTTAGAGATGTTTTAGGAAATATACAATTTAATATTAATTAATTAATATTTCGTTAAGAAATGTTCATAAATGTTCTTTCGACGTATGTTTAGCTATGGTAGCGTATTAGCGCGGCAAGGAGGATTAAAATAGATAATGCCAAGGATTATGCATAATGAGCTTAAGTTAACGTCGTCATAAATATTCCATCAAGTAAACACACTTATGTTAATTAGCAGGAGGCTATTTTTCGTTATTTTCCTTAACATTTCGCCAATGTTTTTACCAATCTTGCATAATCCGGCTATAATTACTGGCATAAACCGTTAATCTGAAAAAATATGTAGTAATTAAATGTTTCAACCAATAAGTGGACGAAGATATAAAATTAAAACATAATAAGGATAAGAAAGTGTTCCTGACACGGAGTTCCGTAACATGTCATAAACACGAGGGCTCTTAATTCACGGAAAAGTGGAGTTTGATGAGCCAAAGTTGTTGAAGACTGTTAGGTATATTGTGAATGTTGTTGATACAGATATTACGATGGGCGCTTCGGATGTTATCTTCTTCTTGGCGTGTCGATAGCAACCTTACTGCGATATTATGTTAACAGTTGACGGCACTATACGTTATCGGATTGTGATATTAATACGGTAGTGATGTAAAACACACCTCCTGTCAGGGGCTTCTGGACCTGGCTTTGTGGGAAAGTGTAGATAATGTCAGTTTAACCATTCTTGGCCCTGCTTACGTAAGGGAAACTGATGATTGGATTTTTGTTAGTAAACATTGTGTAAGTGTTTCTGTCAGTGTTCAATCTTGAACATGACCACTTCTGGAACACAAGCCTCTCATTGGCACTGATATCGTCCACTTCATCTTGACTCTTCACAACGCTATTTTTTAATCTTTGCTCATTAAATGTGAATTTATTAAACGTTTGATATAGAATTTAGCATGTGCCAAACTGACGTAGGTGTAATCAAAGCTTTTAGGTAAATTTGGATTGAGTGGAAGAGTTATGTACTAGCGAAACATCAACATTATGGATTGCAGTAGCTAAAACTTTTCGGATAATGTGGTAGTAATTACGAAATATTAACTTTGCGGTTAAACTATGCTCATTGAATAGAATAGAATAATCTTTACTCCCTACTTGCTTCGCTTTAGCCCAGAAGTAGAATATCGCAGGCTAACAGTAACAGTTACTTGTTGGAAAATTTAACAGTGTGTGTTACACGTTTCAAGTCCAGTCAGATTCAGCGGAATGTCAGTAATTTTCAGTAATGGTTACTTATCAAAGTTCTGCAACTCAATTGCTGAGATGGGCTCTTTTCATAGTTACTTCTTGATGTCTATCCGTAACTATCGTTATAGGACTGTCTTCCACCTATGATCATCATGGTATTTTAATGTGACATCTAACGATACCCGTTGTCCTTGCAAAGTAATAGCAGATGATGATGCCATTAAACAGCAATACATACTTTACTTTATGTAATGTGTATGTGATCACGAGGCTCACCTTCGACCATTATCATTCAAATGAGTAGTAAATAATATAATTTACACATGTGTGTGTAATATTTAATTAACAATTCATAATATTGTCCAACAACTTAACAAATCATACAACTAATAGGTGCGTTAGTTTATTTGCAGGTACATAAGCGATTTGTTTATACCTATGGGAGATGACATTGAAGTAAATTATAAGTAGGTAATTCACATGTTAACTAATATACCTAGGCAAATTCAATAGCCTCTTCACCAGGTAGTTCTGATCCTTCCTAAGAACAATCCTCAATTTACCTACATTATAACGGATGCTGAAAATCTATAAACTTTAAGATACTAACATTTCCACAATGATATTATCCGTTTTCTAAAAATCCTGAAATACTGATGTTAGAGCGCAGTTGAAAATCAAAAATCCTTCAATCCAATACAATTACTTAGTAACTGTAGTGTATAACGTCCAGCTCGTCTAGGTCTTGCACCGATGCGTTCTACTGCGCATGCTCGAGAAGTTGCGCACGCGACTGCCATTAGCACGTTTAAGTTTAACGGGCGTTTTTGTGTAGCGGCCTCTATCGGCTAGCCGCAGAACTAATGCTGATTACAGCTCGTGACGGAAAACTCATGCCATTTCCTTTACCGACTGCGGAGATGAAAGATGAATAATGTTTTCCGGAGCCAGTCTCCACTCAGGCAGGTATTAATGCTGATGAAAAGGAAATAAATAAAAGGAAATGAAATCATAGGTGCAAGTAAAACATCGACATCGTAAAAAGGAAAGCCATTGGTATATAATACGAATAATAGATTTGAAATTGATTTAAATAACCTGAATATAATAGTAACGATTATCGAAATCAATCTATGATCTGAACAATACAAAAAGTGACAGTTTCGCAACAACGACAGATATAATAGATAACTAGGAAAGAGCAATGTAATGTTATATCCGAGTAAAAACTAGTAAATTGTGCGGAGATAAAAACTGAACGAAACAATATCACAGAACACTACAGTAAAACCATTATGTTATAGACGTTCGCATATTTCTATCAGATCGTAAAACAGATTCATTTGTGGATGCACAGGAGGCTATTAGAAGATGCGTTTTAAGAAACTCATAATTGAGAAGGGGCGGTAGAGACAAAGAAAAGAGAACTGAGGGGAATGATATCAAAAAGGTTGACGATGACTTGGGAAACCACCCATAGTCAACTTGGACTAGGAGCTAAGGCTACTGGAAGGAAAAAATTAAAGACAAGACTTGATGGGAATTGCAGCAAAGACTTACTCGCTACAAATTGTAGAGCCTTGAATCGATTGCATGGTACTTCTGCAGCTCGTTATTTCGATATAATACAGATATAATTGGCAGTGAAAGTCGTAATGACGGGAAATCATACAAATTTTATTACGAGACAGCTTTACACTCTGTTTTTATCTGTGTCCCTTATAATATTGATTCAAAGTTTTGCAAATTGATTTTGCTTTCCGTTATTGAGTGTCATCATAGTCCTTTATATCTTTATTAATCAAGTAATTGTTAAGCCAGCTATCATCATCAACATCTGACTGCCCAGCTTTTTCCTTTATGATGGAGTCGGGTGGCTCCATGTAAAATACCAGTACTTTACATGAAGCTACTGCCTTTCTGTCCATAACCCCGTAAATCGGTAGCACGCCACTCCTTAATAAGAGTATTAGTCAGGCTTTCGGGCTGTTTTAAATGTCAAACCAGAGTTCGATAGTAATTGGTTTTACTGCTAGTGGTAAATGCATAATCTCAAATCGATCAAACTCAAGTCTTTTGTAAGGGTAAACAGCAATACATTTTAAATTGTCATAACTATAACTCTAAAAACCTTATCCGCATCATGTGTAATAATATGATGATAGTATAATGGGAGCCAGAACTTGGCATCGTGTTCCAACTGTCTCGGGTTCTGGCTCCCCCGGCTGGGAACACTGACCGTTCCCACGAGCATTCACGCCTTTTGTTTCATATTCTGTTTCTATTTATAGGTATTACACTACTGTCCTAATTGGGGGTAAGCAGTAATCTCGCCGCATCAAGGACACAATAGGTCGTAACATACATATAAAAAGGCTCAAAGTCATCTCAAGGGCAATAACCGGGGGATCCAAGACCTGAACCAAGTGACATTCTATCTGTAGCGATAATGATGATGAAAAGTCAAAGATGTATTGGATACGATAAAAGAAAAAAGCATTTTAATGTCATTACTGTTCAACAGTTTTGTGGCCATACAAAAAGCTTTAAAAATGATTGTCACTTCGTTAGTAGACATCTATTGACTGGCTGAGATGATGAAGAATATATTATCAAGTAAAACAAAATCAAAAGAACAATTTCTTCCTACTCTTTAAGAGCATTCATGAGCTCTTCATTCGCAGTACGACATGCACCGATTACTTGCACATAATTACTGGTATATAAGCAATTACGCCAATTGTTATTATTACATCCATATACATGACTCGCTCTCCGTTCCGCCCACATTCACGCCGTCTCTCACAACGGTAGCAGCAGCATTGAATATTCATTTTGACACAATTATAGCTGTAAGAAGGTGGTGATTTCCATTTTGGTTGTTAAAGAGAAAAGAACCTGCCATTATCTTGTGGTTGTTATCTTTTTATGTGGTTTTATGCTCGGTTTAACTAATGAGGTTCGTTGCATTCTAAGCATTCGAATTAGTTTTGTTGTTTAAAATGAATAAGTTTGTGTCTTGGCGTGAACAAAGAGTAGTGGGTACATTATAGAAGCCGGGTTGATCTTCAGTCAGGCCGGTGATGGTTGATCGTCCCTAAGCCAAACAAACCGAGACCCCTCCGTGCCTTGGAAAGGACGATGTTGGTCCCGGCTCGCGGCTCGCAGCTCGCGGCTCTGGGCTGACTCTTGACTGTTTTTAAGGGTAGTGCGAAGCCCGAAAGTCTGACAACAAGTGTTTCATAGGGGTGGCAGAAGCTGGGTTGTGAAGATCTGATAAGAGGGATGTGCATTAGCATTCAGCAACGTCCGGATAGACTAGCCAACCCCAACAAAATTTGGAAAAGGTAGTTCATAATGATAGTGCCTTTAATTGATATAACATACATCAAATCAGTAACGCTACTAACGTTTGCCATTTCCAACAGGCATTACAGAAAATTAACAAAATTTTGTAAGACGAGCACCTCCGTTAGGAGAAAATGATATAAACTTCGAGATATGAAACTCTATTCCCAAAGTAGTAAAGTTTTTATTGCGGCAACGCAACGTTGTAAATCTGTAATGAGTTATTAGACTTTCCTTTGATTGAAAGGTGCGAATGACCGAACAAGTATAGAAACGTCCTGGGGAAACGTTTGTGTGGATGTCATGCTTTCTAGTTTGTAGAAGAAAATTGGCACTCGTTTCTCATTATGCTCTTAGCAAGCTGAAAAAAAAAACTCGAATCTTGTATCTATATTTGTGATAGTTACAGAAGCTTCGAAAAATTGGGAGTGAAAATAACAATAAGAAAAACTAATAACTGTTGTTGAAAGAGCTTGCATGTTTCAAAAGATCCGTATATTCACAGTCTAATAGTCTGCTAAGTAATAATTTTATTATAATATCAACAACCATAAATATTTCGCGATTTCGCGATTTCTAAACAAAACTTGGCACACGATATCAGGAAAACTGTAAAGGAGTCAATGCCACGGTACCGTTTAATAATCTCCGACAATTTTCAAAAGATATCAACTTGTCTTCTCACAATTTCTTTGTAAGCCTTGGCCCTTACACTGGGAACTATCGCGCTCCATATGTGGATATAGGGAAGCAGAGACGTAAGGTCATTAGCTTGTGTTTGTACGCAGCTTGGCACGGGACCAACAAACCGGCGCGGGCACAGGGCTGATGGCCGACAGATTTTGGTGAAATGAAATAAGGAAAATGTGTAGTGTTTGACATTGTCTGTTGAGTATTGTCGCCTGGCTTTGTCTTCAATCAGTCATTGTCAAATCAGTACGCGACAGGCTAAACAGAAACTCAACAATATAGATGAACTCATATGTACTTTCAGTGGACTATTACAGGAGACAATAAACTCGCAGTAGCTACGTCTGGTCTCTGACGTACATATAGCTGGTTTCAGGATGTAAGAGTAGGAAGGTTTACTGATGCGATGTATGATCGTGAGCGAAGCAAAGGCAGAATATAAGGATCGTAGCAGGTGTTCTGTACTTTCAGCCTACCACCATGAGAAAAAGGCGTAATTTTATGAGTGTATTTACTAATGACATCCATGACAGATCCATACTACAATTTATGTTCGATTTTATTACGAAAATATTATGATCATGGTTTCCGTACGATGTGTTCAGTGTGTAAATAGGTAGGCGATCGCAAAAACGTGGCGCATGTGGCATTGTCGTAGGAGGAAGATGTATCGACCGACGGATGCCAAACAGTTGTGTGAGTGCAGCTATTGGTTCATTCTCAATGGGTGATAAGGAGTACTAAGTATAGAAGAGAATAGAGGAAATATAATCATTAACAAATAAACACGTGAACGTCTTTGATGAGAGTGAATCGGACTTGCTTTTAGGTGTTGATAATGTTCCCTTAGGTTAGGGTTCCTGATTAGGTATTAATAACATCTCGCCTAAGGCATTAAGCTAAAAGCGCCCCCCACACGTACAGTTCGGACCGCGCATCTTGGACTGCGTTCCAAACCGCAGTTAGATCTGTACAGTTTGGACTGCGTATCAAACTGTTGTGCTAATTACGATTAAAAATGCATTCACAGTTTGGATTGCCGACGAAACTTACATAATCTAGACAAACGTTCCGAACTGTGCGTGTAAATTGATTTTCAAGAGTTTGGACTGCAGTTTGGACTGGCGCGTAGAACGTTATAACTTTTAAAAGTTTTCTCGCAGTAGTAAGAAAAATGGACGATCGTTTGGTCATCGCGTTAGCGTTCTGTATTTTTTTGCTGACGAAATCGCGATCAGCTGAAACAAAACCTACTGACTTGCAAAAATCAACGAGCTCGTCATATGCTTTATTTCTCATATTCCTGTTAATATACTCCATACTTTTTATCTTCCAGAGTTCATTCGTTTGTTCCGTGAAAATCCGTGTGGATGTTCACGGAACAAACGAATGAACTCTGTGATAGCTTCGACGCTCCAAACCGCCATTTTTGTAATTTACGTTTACACGTGATGCGCGCATAAAACTGTAAGACATGCGTTCGCGTCGATGTGCCAGATCGGATTGTTAGACCCGCACATCTACACGTACAGTTCGGAGCGAGGGATGGAACGGCGCGTGCTGTTTCCCGTGGTCCGAACTGTACGTGTGCGGGGCGCTAAAGACTCTAAGAGAATAGGAAGAGAGGATGGCAGTATTTTATGATAATCAATTGCAAAATTCAAAAATATTGTTCCTAAAACAAGGCATTCCACTGAAACAAACAACTGAGTCCTAAACACTAAATACTCGCAAAACAAACGCTCAATCAAATTCCCACGTCCATTTCAGTCACAAACGTGCACACAAACAACGCGGCCCTTTTCCCCGTACCTCCGTACAAAGTCACCGCACGCGCTCCCCACGTGGCGTGACTAGGGAGATCTCACACATACGTCACGGCTGTATTTCTGGCTGTCAGACGTGGACAAAGGGACTGACTCCCACTGCGGAGATGTTCCCTCAATGATGCGACGAAAATAAAGGGTTTTGTTTGTTTTTAGGGACAGTTTTTCCTGGTTCAGAAAATTCTGTTCTGGGAATTTGTTTTGGCGCTATATCGTGTTCCGTGTTTTAAGAGGAAATAAAGTAAGCATTGTCAAATTGTTGTTACAAAGAGCAATTGCGAAAATCGACTGTACCAAGTGACCTAGCTTTTATTTCCTGAAAATACTGTTGTTTCGTTGGTATAATTCGATATTGTCACGTTTATTTGAGTTCACTTAGTTTTAGTTCTTTCAGATTCAGTTTTAGATTTCAGTTCAGTTATATGTGCTAGATTTTATCCCGTCCTGATACCAAAAGTTTTCCAAATGCTAACAAGATGCTGCATCGATTGAATTTCCCAACCTAAATGGAGAGTAATCGAGTTATTTTCACTTTCCTCTCCTATCAAGCACTAAACGTATTTATTATAGGCGTGGAGCCACTCGCTTCACCTTGCACTACTTGAGGTATTAATAGAGCCCTTGTGGCTCCACGAGCTTCGAGTAGAGAGCATGTGTACGATGTACTGGTGAGGCACCGCGTGTACTCGATGAGTTCCAAATAGCCGTATTTACTTGTGATAGAAGTTCAATACGTAGCTAATTTATTGTTAGATTCAAGACGTATGCATATATTTGGAAATCCGCTGGATGTATGAAACACAGAATCGAGCAACGCGGCGATGATGGGGGAGGCCTATGTCCACGTATTTCGGCTGATGTGGTGATGCAAATATTCTTCATAAAAACCTCGAGTGGGACAGTTTGGCCTGCAGTCTTGACACTTTGACAAAGAACTTTGACATTGGCTTTACCACGAACCTCCATTCAAAATATGTATATTAAAAGGATTTCAGGTATAAGATTATTTATCATCTAAAAACTCAGGAAGTAGTTTAAAGATGCAGTTTATGAAGAACATGTTAATCGTAGCTGACAAGAAATCTAAAGATGTTAACGTTGAGTTCAATCCAGGAGACTGATGTTACAGTACTTGGGAAAGAAAATGCACCAATTGGCAATTTTAGCCCAACACCTTTGCAAGTCCTCAAGAGACCTAATAACCGTGGTGACCTAGTTGTGTTGGCGCGAGATTGGCGTGCTATTATAATCGTCGCAGGCGCATCGGTCAACGACCGCTCAAAACGTGGTGTGACCTGAGACGCGATGTGCGGTCGCGGGAGCGGACAGCTGACATTTGAATGTATGAATATCGAGTGAGACGACGTTTGGTTTCGTTTGAGTTGCGATTTTTTAGCTAATCGAAGGCAGGATCTAGCTCAGTTGATTAATAATGTGTTAATTACCTAATCAAACTGTGTTTGACACTGGGTCCGGTAAATTAATCTTTCATAAGACGAGCCAGTCAAAACGTACAATCATGAAATTGCTCTCTGGTTGCGTACATACTTAAATCAGTTAAATCTTGTATTAAAGGACGATAGTCTAACTTGTCTTTACTAAGAACTAACTATGACTCTTCTTATTTTGAAAAAAAAGGCATTTCGCCAGTCTATTTTTCGCAATGTTACCATATATTACACGATTTTGACCACTAGTGAAAAAACCATCGCTATCCGCCCTCGCTCTCTCCAGCACTACGTCCGGATCCTGCCCTCACTTGGCAAGTGACACAGCACTTCGATCCATTCAATCGCCGCCTAATTGATGGCTCTTTGATTGCCAATTAATTACCACATTTTGTGCTGGTCACCATTTGTGAACTGTGTTGTGTAATCTCATTGTTTCAGGTGAAGTAAGTGTTATAAAACTTTCAGTTTTATAAAGTTCCTAGTCACGATTGTGAGGGATTATCTCTTAGAAAATTCTTTATGCGTGTGAGAAATCATGAACGCGTAACTATGTAAAAGTATTCCTTTGAAGCCTTTAGCAGGAGGAAGAAGGGTTGCAAATAGTTACTATTTAAATAAATTTGAGATAATTGAGGAATTCGTGAAGATAGAAAATGCTGTCTATATTGCATCAATGAACTGATCGTGATCTGTGAAGAAAAATCTGTATCTTCGAGCGTAAGGGTTAATGCTCCCAAAATCGTATGATCTACACTTCTTTTATTTACTTTAAAAAAATTCGCTATTAATATAAATCTAAGAAAGTGCCAAAAGACGTCAACCTTGAGAGAGATTAAAAACAGTAAGACATGTGAAACATTCATCTACATTATAATTTGGAGATATAACGTATATGTCGCACGTTTGACGCATACCGCCGGATACATAAAGTTTCGCATTAAATTAAAATCAAAACAATGTAATGAGAACTGAGATTAAACAGGGAATATTAATGTTAATGTCAACGTTTTTCACAAAATATTTTTTACAGATTTAATGCTTTGAGTTTCATATTGTTCTGCAGAGGCATTGACTTTGTAATTTCAATTTAGTATTCATTCTGTTTTTGGTGTAGGATATGATTTTTCAAACAAAGGAAAAATAGGAAGGGTCCCGAGATGCTACCCTTCGTTACCCCAAATTTTATTCGCCTATCGTTCAAACTTCTAATCTGTTCTTCGACTTATAGAACCTTCAAATTTAGTAAAGTTCTACAGAACAACTAAACTATGAAACCTTTATCTATTAAGTCGATATAACAAACTTATGGGTATGATTAAGCAAACGAAAGCTTATCTAAGAACGTATTCATGACTGCAGAACAACTACAAGTAAAAGATATATGAAATTGCTTTAGTAAGGTGTCAAGCTTACACCTATTACATCACAATGGTGATGATGAAGCATATATCACTTCCTGTCTCTAAAAAGTGCTGATCATCGTGTGAGGACATGTGTTAGTGAAAGGTGTTCACTGGCAAATCATTTAATATGCTATTTACTTAGATGACTTGATTTGTGTAAGACAGTAGCTGGTTGTTAAGATTTCAAGAAACCGTTTGATTGCGTTGGTCAAGGCAATGAATAGAACATTTTAAGTTAAAGTTAATTCGATATAGAACTTTATGAAGTAAATGTTAGTAAGAACCTTAAACTACTATGCAGTTAGTACAGCTATTTTCTACCAAAAGGTCAGTTTAGCCCCGTTTCTCAATTAACCATCAATCCTGCAGATACATATCTGCCCTGCCGTCAACTATCTAGCAAGGAATGGATAGAGTCGCCATTACGGCTGCCTAGATAAACATCTGCCATTACTTGAGATGCTGGTAAGCGGAGAAAGATAATAACCCTGTAATAATATTGTGAAAACAATGTAATTTAACATAATCGCCGCTGTCCAACGGAGATAAGGTTCCGCGTTTCAAGTGATCGTGGTTTGACTGTGAAAATAAGCTAGTGTTCAATATTTAAAACGATTTACTTAATGAAGGAAGTGGACGAAGCACAATGAGTAAGCGAGGGTCATAGTGATTCGCGTTCTGTAGTTTCTGTTCTGGGAAAAAGGCGTGAGTTAATAAATGCACTTGTTGTTCCAGTCATTGCGATCATTTTTTTGTTGCAGACCATATCTGGGAACCTTCTAGTTACGGAGATATTGGGGGTCAAAGTTCCAACGTTTTCATAAGTTTTTTTTTTTAACTACATGTTTTTAATGTAAGATTTGTACTTTAAACAACTCCACGATCCCCGTACATTCAATCCATCCATCAGCAAAATGTTTTGAGTGCATTATATTGAGTCCTACCGTGAAACGTGATTTTTTACCCCAAAAAAAAGTCGTTACCCTTCAATATTTTTTGCTTAGAGTTACTTACTTACTTAGTGTGATGTACAGAATGCTTGGTTGTCGGCTTCGTAAAGGTTCCGTTTACACCCTGTATACTTGTACTGCCTATTGGAAATAAATGCTTTGAGTTAGAGTTTTGAGTTTGTACTTAAACAAAACGAATTGCGTTAACGTCTTTGTATCGTAAGAGACAATGTTTACTTCAAAAGTAAACAGCAAGTGATGTGCATTGATTTTGTTTCCTTTTGATTAACCTTTGTTGAGCCTCAATAACTCTGATCAATGATACTTTAAAGTTTTGCTATTGTACATTGTTTATTTTGATAGCAGAAATGTCGCGAAACAGTGGCCCTGTCTGAACTTGACTTTACCGCTAACAGCTTCAGATGATGTAGTTAAATAAATACGAGAGCATATCATTTGTTTTGTGCTGTTCGCAAGCTGTACGTAATAGCTGTAGTTTGTGCAGCTCGTTGCGAGCTGTCTTACGGCTTGTTACAGAAAACAAGCTGTAATTGTAGAGAAAATATTTAATGATTACATTATATGCTGTGCGGTGGCTGAGCTGGTGAAACTATTGAACGGTTTCTTTTATTTCGGAAAAACGGTTACTTTTTTGTTTGTAAAAAATTATGTTTGCTGAGAACATGTTTGTTTCTAGTAAGTAGATAATAACAACCCACTTCAGTTGAAAAAAGTTGCAGTAACAATCGTTTTAAATGGCAATGACTACGAAAAGCTATGTTTGGACATATTTTTGTGGAGCTTTCACAAGTATCTTGAAAAATAGTCTCTCGCATTAGAACGCAGGAAATATCTTTCACTCACACACCGAATACTTATATTTTAAGAGTCTTCGACACCTGCCCTTGACTATTTCCCAACATTTCTACTACAAACACTTTTATTTGTTGTTTAATTCTTTCGGCTGAATGTCGCAACCGACCTCCGGGTGACACGGGTTTGACAGACGCACGGTCACGTTTGACGGTTGAACTGACTGTGTGTAGTGTAAGTCACAGGTAGAAATATTGTATCGTCTTTTTTGAAGGCAAATAAAATACATTATGACTTATCAAGGGTTTTCAGCTTCTTATTAAAAAAGCGTTTTCGATAGAAAGCACTGTGTAATTTGGAAATAAAGAAAGGTAGACGCTCAGCGATATTACAAGATGTAAAATCATGTTACATTTTTCCACTGAAATTTAGTTTCAGGAAGCGGGTCGTGACTGTATCTGTTGGTGTTTATAGGTGGCGATCTAGTAACCTGAATGTAAAGAATAGCTATCGGTAATTATGGTTCGAGCGTAAACGTTATTAGCTCCGATTACTTCATAGTTGTATATTAATAAGCAGAAATAAAACGTATAGGAATTAGAAAATTGGCGGCAAACGTTTTGACTGAAAAATGTTAGTAATTCTTGGCATACAGGTTTAAAATATTCGTGATGTATTTCTATTAAGATCTTTCAATGAAGTAAATTCGCTAAAATAATTATCTATTTTCGTGTTAAAGTTCACAGTCCGCTGAAAGCTCGCGTGACGTCACCGGCGGATTATAACTGACGCCGACAAAAGACGATCGGTAAAAATATAACCGACTCAAACACTCGGAATCAATTATAGTAATTTTCAGTCTATTTTAACATAGAAATAAAATATTAGCAAATACTTAACATAATTTAAAAAATATAATTGCACACCATGGATTTATTAATTGATTTTCTCAGGCATTAAAAATGATTGGTGTGTTAAAAAGTAGGAAAAAAAAAATCGTCAAATGCGAACTCACCACAAAAAGTAGAGCTGAAAATTCTAGCAAATCCTGAAGGTATCCGATTGTCACTATGTTAGGGTCTACACCGGTGTATGTTACACGCGGTACTACTGCACTAATTAATTATTACTTAGACCATAATATTATGGTTTATTTGTTAATGGTTATCATGGCGTGTCGGCGCGTGCCATGCGCGGGAGTCGGGGACGGACTGCGCGCGCCGCCCGCTTTGACGTCACCGACCCAAATATAGTGCCACACACATCACACGCTATTTTCACCCCCACAAAAACTAACCCAGAAGTTATTAAAACTAAAATTTGCTTGACGTATGACGTGAGTTAAGGCATTAAGTAGTAAATGGTGGTGAAATGTCGGGCCGGGTGTGTTATTTTTGCATAGGATTTTCATCGCTTTCCGCGCTAGAACGCGTGGCTTTAAACGGCAATAAGACGGCGCTTGCGCATCCCAGAGCTTTTGTTTACGAGAACATCGCGATTCGTAGTAACGTAGATGTGGGGTACAAGGGTAATGATGGGAAGATATTTGGCCCACACGTGGGCTGAACAAAGACTTTTCAGCGTGGGAAAACTTTAAATCTTTCGTTACAAGGCTTGGCTTTCATTGAGATACAGAATTGTTCAAATGTTTCAAGAGAGAAATAATAACCTCTTCATACAAAGTTTTGTGGAGATATCTGCCGTGTTGTAAAAGAAGAATGTTTGTTTACTTTTCATTGACCTTCTTGTGTAATGGGTTGAAGTGGGTCACAGTTACATACCATGAAACAACCTTGCGGCCAGATTTAACAGGGCTCGGTTAACTGATCGATTTTAAACATCATACAAATACAACTTTGTTTAGTGAACGAAAACTCTGATAAGGTGTTAGAAGTTTCAAATATTGTAACTTATCGCTCGCTTTTCTTTTGACTTATTTTATTAGATAGGCATACGCATTTTTTACTTAACCAAGACTTGAAAAGTTTTTGTAATTTATTTAATTTAAAAGAGTATGAAATATCTTGCCCGTTTTTCTCTATAGCGATCTACGTTTTGGAATGGGCAAGTAGCGTTAACTTTCTGACTAACTCAGCGATTCCTTGACAATTTAAAAGAGCCTGTTAATGGTTTCATTAAGTCTTAATGAACCATCTTAACAAGCTCCTACTTTTTTAACCCTGAGAAAGTCATAGAAAATGTCTTAATAACCCTTTACCAAGAACATTCCTCTCATTTCCCAGTCTAACCAGATGCTGCTGGACCCGTATTTTACGTCTTACAAGACCTGTTGTATTTACCTACCTATTACTAACATTGCCCCACATCGGTACGAATGATAAACAAACGACCACGCGTGCCATCTACGTGTGGAGACCACGCGTGGCATCTACGCGTGTGCTGTCGGCTGCGCAGTACATCACACCCTTATTTATCACCAGCGTATTTGTACATGCTTCTTTGTCATATTGATCGCCTAATAAGGAGTTATGGTGTTTATATTTATATTGAAATCTAGGGGTGTCAATTTTTGTTATTAACTGAAGGTTTCGTAGCAGTGTAGCACAGTGCTACGGCGTGGATAGATTGGTTTACGAGTTCAAGTCGTCTGTTGTTTCTTACATACTGAACGAATGTACTATTCCTAACCCAAATGGATTTATTTAATGAGTTTGTCTTTCAACGTTGATTCTTTTGACCCAGAGTATGTTTGTCGGCGATACCCATTTTATTGTCAGACTATATTTATGACAATTGTCACCGTGGTTTCGAGCGGGAACTTCGTAGCGGTTTCCCTACAAAAAAGGTGCCGTAGTGCAAACGTGGTTAGGACAACACTGAAGTTTCTTATCTAAAGAAAAGCCGTATACAAAAGTGTGAAGGGCGGGAGTTTTGTGAGACTGCCATACATTTTAACGTTCAGAAAGTTCTCATTATTAGTCTAATTTGAATAATGAAGATTTAATTAAAAAAAATAATAATAACATATCTATTATATGTCTGCATCCCCTAACTGTGACTGCGGAGCACCTGCATAGTTGTCTGCCCCACAAATCTGAGCTGCCAATCACCCGAACTACACTGCGCCGGTTGTATTAAAAAGCCATCATTAGTGGGCCATTACTGCGCGCCTCAAATAAATAAATAAATCAATGCTCGAGCGCATATGCGCGTGATTCATGCGCGTCTCGTGCCAAGCGCACTGCACACGATACTGCAATTGTGGCGCTACATGTGGGAATAACAGAAGGTTTATTGCATTTTACAGTTCACATCTGGTTAATGTCTAACCAAGTGATCATTGTGGCAACTGGGGAAGACTATTAGTTGGTAACCTGCTGCTGCTTCGTTAATCAGAGCTTATAAGTGCTCTTCTGAAAGAAGAAGATCCCAACCGCGAACCGCAGCGGCACTCTATGAAATCGGTGGCAGACTGCACTGACCCCATCTACCGAGGCATTTTCCCCGAGTTACAAAGAAACCAGTCCTGTCACTGCGGACTGTCATGCCGATCGGGCTACTTTTTTTATTTATTTTTTTATTACAAAATGGGCCTGCTCTCGACCTCGATCACGCCTGATGGAAAGCGGTAGATGAGGTCTACTGGCTTATTTTGGTTAACCGTAACTCTCTACGGTTCTAGCTGCCTTTAATATACCTGAGTTCACGACTGTCGCGTATAACATGCATCTTAGCCATTACTTACTTATTTATTTTGGAACGTCGTTACAAGTGGGTTTTCTGAATGTATTCACAGTGTGAGTGCACTGCAGTGTTGTATTTAGCGTAATATTGTATTGGATTAACACCTGCGTGATGTATTGTGTGGTTACCGGGTTACACGTTAAGAATAGGAATCCACAACGCTTTTCCCGGGTGTGGCAAGTACCTATAGCTACGATTCAGAACTGCCGTCTTGAACAGCGTTTTTGAAAATGAAGGCAAAACACTAGGCCGTTCCACAGACAATGTGTCGTGTGTGTATATTGCGTTTAGCGCGCTTCCGCGAAAATTCTTGCATGTAGGTCATTTACACCGTACATACTATTGGCAAGTAACAAATAACGAAAAGTCTCGCCGCGCAGGGCCGTAGTTATGGGAGGCAATGGATAACTTTGGGATGTCTCTTGTGTGAAAATGGAAAATATTTTAATCAGACAAAGTTTAATCATTTTTGTGTTACCGAATTCCACAATGATTCAATTGCTATGCTTTACCGACCAACAAAATTAATCAAACATCCTTCTACTTAATTACTATACCAGTTTGGTACTTCCTGGAATCACTAAGGGTCTGATGAGGCCTTATCCTACACGTACCTGCTTGACCACGAGCTTGCCAGTGGGTTTCTCGGTGACGTAGCTCTGCATGCCGGCCATGAGCACGGTGGCGCCCAGGAACTTGTTGAGCAGCGCACGCGCCTCCGCGTCCTCCGTCGTGTCGCCCTCCTGGATCACTGTGGGAGGAGGGAGGGTTAGCTTGTAGGCCGACATTTTGAAACTACATATACCTAAGCCGAGAAGAGAAGGTTGAATGGGAATCGACCTGAGTCGATCAGAAAAAGCCAGATTAAGCTCGGACGACGCGACACCACGTTGGACTATTTGTTTTTATTGCATTGACTTTCAAGATTTTCGGAGATTCGGTTCTAAGATGATTCCTGCACGACAAGACAGTATAGACTCTCCTTTACAGTCATGATGAAGCTAAGTGGGGAACCTTTCTTGGTTGTTGCAAAAAAATGTTTTCTCCTTCTGTTGGTAAAAACCGGCCTTAAGGTTGATAATTCAGCCGTATTTGGTTAACAAAGAGAACTTTAAAGAATAGCTGAAGCTATCGCGAATCGTGGTCGAGATTCACGAGAAATTCCCTTTGAACACTTTTTTATAGGAAATACGTAACTACTGTTAAGGTTCTGAACTAAACTTTAAAGGGATGGTAGGTACAATGAAAGTAGTGGTATTGGCGGTTTTAAAATATTGCTTTTCTGATTTTCCCTATCATTCCGATTTCAGTCTAAAAGTGAACCTCTACTGAAATTAATTTGTCCTCATTTGCAAACGGAAGTTTTCTTGCCTTGAATGCATGATGCATCTCCACACAGTATGCACGGACATCGCGTGTGAATGTTACCCCATTTTTTACCAGATCGAGTTAATATTAAAACGATAGCTACTTATTATCGCGGCCAGCCGACCATGTGAGACAATTAGCTTTTTTAATTGAGCTAATTACTGTCCTACTGACCAATATAGTCTTGTCATGTGGTCTTCGTTTACACGACAATTAAAAATGTGTTATGAAAAGGTCATTTGGGACGGGAAGGTTAGCTTCTATGTGAGAAGCATAATCAGCCCACAGTGTTCTCACAGCTGGGCCACTAGGTCTCTCCACTGTGTGAATGACTGGCCTGTAATCTCCCACGCGGGCATCGTGCAGTTTGTTGGACGACATGTCTTCGAATTTTTGGTTCTAGGACATGCCAGTTTCCTAACGATAATTTCCTTCAACGTTTTATGAGCCGTGATGAAATAATTCACTCAAAGAAAAGTGCCTGACTGGCTTCGAACCTACGACCATCATCTTGTAATTTCTGGCTGTTTATGTTCTCCATACGTAGGTACACTATTTACACTAAGTATCTTTATTCCGTCAAATGTCCCACACCTTGGCAAGGATTTTACAGCATAGTGTCCCACATCTGTCTCTGGGTGACCATTCCAAGATATCCAAATCATGTTCCGTGTCATGTTAGCGCTTCCTCATGCCTACACCTGTACTAATGCACAGGTGTTTATTAATTGATAGGAAATCAATAGCACTGCCAAGCGTGACTAATGAGACAAGCATCACGGTTGTGGAGAGAGTGGCAGAAATTACTTAGATGTTGGCAACATGTGAGGTTTTCATCAACTTTCCATCAAACATTGGTGCCAAGAGTGGTTTCCAATTACATTGCATAAGAAACAGAAAATTGTTATTTTAATACCGATGAGGTACTGAGTTGGTGGAATTACAAATTTAGAGACATTCACAAGATGTACCGGTGAACTGGTGAAGGTCGTAGCAATCCGCTAACGCGAGGTGCACAGCACTGGACGATGTGGCGACGCTTTGGGACTCCTATGCCTATGTCAGCCAGCAGTAAACGATTTTCGGCTGATATGATGTTGTTGTTGATGATAAAATAGCCGATGAGAAAGTTTAGGCCCGATGTTTAGAGTAGGTCTCTCTGCTTATCCAATCTGCAATAAGAACTAAGTAAATACCGTGACTTACCTATATCAGCATTCTTCATCCTCGTCAATATATCCTGTACTCCTGTGACCTTGGTACTGCTATCGAGGAAGGACTTCTCCCCCCGCGCGCCCTGGTGGGTGGTGGTGCCGTGGCGACTGGTGGTGGTAGTCACGGTCCTGACTCCGCCGTCCACGCGCTCCGTGGTGACCACTGTGTCCTCCACGGAGCCCAGGCTGTGCTCACTATCCGTGCGGGTTAGACCTGGGGGGGATGGAAGGTTAGTTTTGGTAGGTAAGGGTACTGGGTAAACCAAGCCGGGCTAAAGGGCTAAGGTGGTATTTGATTGCAATAAGTGATGGCTGACTGCGTCGTTGGTGTAGTGGTGAGTCCGGATGATGGTAGTGGGCTCATCCCCTATTATACAGGGTGGAAAGACATCCGAACCCCTCTAATGAACAACTGTTACATAATGGCCGTATACCTATACAGGGTGTAAACAGACCCTTCACGAAGCTGTCAACCAAGCATTCTGTACATCAAACTAAGTAACTCTACACAAAAATTATTGCTGGGAAACGACTTTTTTTTTTAGGGTGAAAAATCACGTTTTACGGTAAAACTCAATGTAAAGCACTCAAAACTTGGTGCTGATGGATGCTTTGAACAGTAAACGGGCCATGGAGGTAATTCAAGTAAAGTTGAAACCTTGAAAAGTAGTATTTAAAAAAAATCGGAACTTTGACCTCCAATATCTCCGTAACTAGAAGGTTCCCAGGTATGGTCCAGAACAAAAAAAATATCGCAATGACGGGGAGAACAAATACCTTTCGGCAACGTTAAGGGTCTTATTACACCCTTTATAGGTATTGCACTTTTGAAACAGCAGATTTTTTTAAAATTACCTGTGATGTACTGAACACGTGGTAACCGTTTGTGCTTCAGGGACATTATTCGTCCCGACTATACGGTGTAAGTTTTAAAAACAAATGGTCTAGACAGAGGAACCAGTGGTACACAATGAGAAGCAGGTGGCTTACCAGCGTGTGCCGAGGAGTCGCTGGAGACGCTGTCCTTCATGGTAGCGGTGCGCAGGATCAGGCCAGCCTTCGGGTACGAGGTGCGTTCAGCCTTGGAGCTCTCGTCTACGTAGTGGAAAAAGGAATGGAAATGTAATTGGTGGATACCTAATTAAACGTAATAGTCATGAGAGTTCACGTTGGGAGCTGGAAGGGTTATGGAATTAATTAAATAGTGAATGTATGTATTTTTTGCATTTTAACAGTGTAGGTATGTATCTGTGGCGGCACAACTCCCGTCCGGCCGTGCTCGAAGGACATCCTTTTTCTCACACCTCTGACTACCTATGTATAGATGTATAGGTACTATCGTAGCTCAAAAACAACTGTTCCGATTTGTAACAATCACAACAATTCCATTTTGAAAAAAGAAAAAACCAATATCATAGATTATTAGTACATAATCTGAAATCACCGGTGCGTAATGTAGCTGTAATATTTGATTTGAAACATTACTCTCATCGCCGTCACACCGCGATACCAAACATCCTGTATAACGTTCAAATTGTCAAAACATCGAATAACAAACTCGTCACAATCACAACAGTAACAAGAAGCATTTATTTTTAAAGTATTTGATAACTTCCCGTAAGTCATCGTGTCTTTAGTGCGGGTAACACCGCGGGGCAAGTCATACTAATGACATTTAAATAGGTAGTTGACCTCTGCGGTCACAACACACTGAGATGAGTAATCAGCCGTGTGAATAAGATAAGATAGCACGAGAGGCGGGTGTTGAAATCTGATAATGTAATAGTACTTGAAGTATGTAAACATGATTGTAAACATCCATAGTGAATAAATTGATGATGAATATTGTTTTTGAACTATTTCCTAGGTATGTGGCTATTTCCTGACGAGTTGTGGACAGACAGCAAAAAAAAACTGACTCAGTAAAAAGGTTTTGTTACAAAACAAGTTCTGCTTTAGTTTACTTGCTTACAATGGTATATTTTTTGTAAATTCAACTTTTTGTTATGTTTTAACAAAAAAAATGCACTAAAAAGCCGTGACACACTTCATAATGAAAACTAGACTTTATTATATTTAGAATTTATACATAAAAACCTTATTAAAAGCTAGGGACCTACATTAAGTAACTGACTTTAAAGTAATGCAGAATTTACAGTTTAATCTACATTATGATTGTAATAAACCAAAGTTTAATGTAAGATCTCAATGTACCATATACTGAGAAATAAATAAATACAATACAATCCAATACAACCCTTTAATGCTGCCCTATAAACTAAGGACAAACACCGTTAAATAAAAAAAGTGTCAGAATGTCTTAAGAAAACAGTTATTATTCAAGACACAACAATGCGTTAACTACGCATTGTGATTGTTATGTTTTGAATAGTAATTAGTTTCTACGAATTGTTATGATAATTTAAAAAAAAACTGTAAAAAGCCCACTTACCTAATCTCTGATAAATACTAAGCAATAACTTAAAATTATAACTACAATCCTTGTTTGTATCCATTTTAACGAAATATTCAGAAACCACACCACATGTAAATAGTACCGCTCACAAAACTTCGTCGGGTTAGTCCGAGAGGCAGTTGACGACTGAAAACGTAAACGCAGTCAGTGCAATATGAAAGTATGAAAGTTATTACGTAAAGAGGTGCACGCTAACGCGCTCGCGTGCGTTTACGTTACGTTGTTATTATGTGATATCACGAAACAGTTCATTAATTTCCATGAGATTTTGGTGGGAAAATGTACCAAGTTTTGATGCACTTTGTGTTAATAACCTTTGTTGGTTAAGTATCACATCAAACATCATGTTTTTGCTTGGTCATGTGTTTGAGGTGAGGTGACACATTATTATAACAAGAGTACTACCGATTGAATTACTTCATTTGTTAGTGAAACTTGTTTGAGAACTAAATTAACGTTAAACATAACATTGCATTTCGCTCAGAATGGGTAGCCAGAGGTAGTAATACTAGTAATACGTACTGAAAGTCCCGTGTAGTTGAAAGCGAGCCTGTAGATATAAACTGGGCGAAAATAAAAATATATTTTCAAACACTACATCGTTATGGCTGATCCCTAAGTACTGAAATATAGACTTCCATATTATGAAGTAATATGAGGATTTATCTGCATCACATAGCACACTTACAGCGAGAAGCCTTACTTTGATTGTAAACAACTTATGCGCGTTTCACTAACATTAAGTGATGCGTTATTTAATGTCTAAACTAAATATAACATTGGAATTTCAACAGAGAACTATGATTTAGGCATTGATTTAGTAAAAACCAGCATTAATTGGTTACTTAACCGAAAGTAATAAACGAGTCGCGGTATTGTACAAACAATAGTTTGTTTTCTATTGCGTTATCATTGCGATAGTATTTCGTTATCCGTTGTCAATATCGAAATAAAAGAAAAAAATCGTGATATTTAAGTAATGCCGCAACTGTTTGTAACTATTACGCTCCGATTCCCTTCATTAGACCGGCGCAAACGCAGGCTTATTCTGACAACTCTGTTGCCTCATTGGGCTTGTATAAGAACTTCTGTAGACCCTGAAATTGCTGATTCAATAGGTACTTATGACTAAACATAACTTGTCATAAAAAATATTTTTGTTAGAAAAAAATGCGATGGGTCGTCGCCCTAGTGATCGTGGACACTACTGCGAAACTGGCAAAGTGATGGTGTACTATTACTAAAGATACCTACATGTCTGTCTACCCTTTTGGGGAAACAGGCGTGATGTTATGTATAATTTTTGAGAACTACAGCTATTTGAGTATTATCCAGAGTCGGAAAAAAGCATTTTCCCATGATGACTGGGTTGTGAGTAAGTCAACGTTTTGAGGTAACTGTACTTAATACATATCCACTGGTCATCAGTTAATTGTGGTAGCTGTTTTTTGACGGAAATTGTTAGTTTTTGCTTGCTGAGTCACCTATTGTTAGTAGCACTTATGTCAATGTACTCACTCGCACTCTTGATGTATTTCTCCGTGAGCGACTTCACCGAGCTCTGCCTGACGGTCTTCTTGTCATCTGGTCTCTCTATCCTCTCCTTCCTCTCCTGTGTCCTATCTCCCTTTTTTTCCACCTTCTCCACTCGTCTCTGCATCCTTTCTGTTTTATCTTCTTTCCTATCTTTTGCACTGTCTACAAGCTCCTCCCTTGTCTGTCTACTTCTGTCTCCTATGATCTCTTCTCTTCTACTTTCAATGCGTCTAGTTTCTCCTCCGATCTCTTCCCTTCTGGTCTCGTAGCGTCTGGTCTCTCCAACGATCTCTTCTCGGCTGCTGTCGAAGTGTCTCTCGCTGATGTCTTCTATCTTAGTGTCAGAGACTCTTCGGTCGCTGTGGGTGAACTGGTCTATCGCCGCGCGATCTTCTCGCTATGGGAGATAACATGTATATTTGTATGATTGCAGATTTGATAAATTTGGTATTATTAGCACAACAGCCGGAAGACAATACATAGCTGGAATGCTTGAGATAGTAGTTGTTTGTTTATAAAATAATCTTATTGTTTTAAAGGAATCTAGAAGTGTGTTATCTTTATGTTTAGGAACTTGGGCTATCAGAGTTAGTTAAATTTTACAAACTTAAATCTATAAGTGTCTCTTGTGCCGGGGATCGTTAAAAATGGCATACCTTACACAATTTAAAACCAAATAGACAACAAAGGCTTATAAAACCATTTTTGTAATATCAAGTAGCGCGCTAACCACCCATTGCAATAACATATAGAATAGGCGCTTACCTCGTGTGCTTCCTTCAACGTGGTTCCAGTATCACCTCCGAACTTCTTCGTAGTGGTGATGGCAGCCAGGCCGTGGATGCGGGAGGGGGGCTCCCCCTGACCCTGCAGCAGACGCTCCAGGTCCTCGGGTTCCGTGGAGTAGGCGGTCACGGAGACGGAACCCTCTGGCTCTCCTCCGTTGCGGGAGTGGTACTCCGAGCGGATCACCGTGCCTTTCACTGGGTGGAAAAATATTTGTGAGTGTGACTGATAGTCGGATGACAAGCGTCGATGGAATGGCGGCGATATCGACTAGCGTTGAACATCTTAGAGGAAATAATATAATCCGGTTGTAGAAGGAAAATAAATAGATTGACACGAAAATTACCGAAAATATTACTTGAGATTATGTGAATTTTAGAATACCATTCTAGACATCCTTTACAAAGGTGAACAATATAGACGTTGCAAGGCATACGAGGCAACAACACTAGGTACCGAGCCATAATGAGATAGTCTTGCGATGTCCATCCGTGCTACAATACAAACATTTCGTTACAGTATTATCGATATGGATTTTCAAAAGATGGCACACTTTCTTCGCCGTCGTATGCCAAAATTGGTTAACCAGCTTCTAAGCGAAACTAAGTTTACGTATTACAGCGTGATATCGTTTAAAACAAAGTTAACTCTAAGTTAAACTCACCAACTAATTTAACTCTTCACCGAACCAGTGAAGACGGTCCCACACTTAGACAACTACAGTACTGAACAGTTAAGACAGAAATAGTCACATTCAGCTGAGCTAACATTTACTTTGACAACAATTATATGATTCAAGACATACACCGCTTAGTAATTCGTATGACTTGAGTACTAAATAAGGACGCGTCAGCTTTCAGTCGTTCTGAAAATCGACAAAAAACTAGAAAGTTTGTGACGTCATGTGTTACCGTTGTTGTCAACTTCTTAACATTGACCTCAATACAATTGAATGGCCCCGATAACACTATAAAAGCAATTACTGAACGAAACGTCTTTTGATAAGACTTTTTTTAAACACGTTTATTGTCACAATTAATGTGTAACTGAAAGATGCCTTAGTTTTAGCTCACTGTTATTTTTAAATCATACCTTGTCATAGGAGAAATTCAAGCTCTGAAATTTATGTTTTGAACCCTACCCTACACTATCCTACCCTACAAGTATGTGTGTTTACAGCCTCGGTCAGCCTTAAATAACTGCACGATGCACAAAATTGTGATTATTTGAGTTTTCTCTTCAAGATCCGCTGTTTACGAAAAGTATTTATTTTACAAATAAACTTCGCGGCGGTCAGTGTACCTAGCTTTATTAGGACGTCAGGAAGTAATTCACTATCATATAATTGCGTTTTTTTTATATTAAACTTTCCATATAACGATTTGAAAAAATAATTAAATAAAGATTTTGGACTCAGGCATTATTGGTGGTTGAATAATATTGCGTGAATTGTGGAGAGAGCGCTTACCTTGGTAGTTAGACGCGCCGTTCCTCAAAGCCCTGATACCGAAGAGTGGTTTGCCATCGGAATCCACAGGTCCAGGCCCATAGCTCGACGTGATCACGTCAATCGGCTTCGTGATCACCTTAGACGGACTAGCAGCTCTGTACTTGGGCTTCTCCTCAATCTTCTTACTACTGAACGTCCTGGTCTCCGAACTGATTTTCTTGAGGTTCCTGTTGGTCACCCACGACGGCTTTTCTTCTTGAGCTGACTTTTGTGGTATCTTCTTCTCAATTTCATACACAGTTTTTATGATGGTCTCCTTTTTACCGGGTTCTGTTCTCAGCTGTTTATGTGCTGGACTTGGTGTACGGTCGTCGTAGATACGCTCAGGGCTGTGAGCTTTACGGTCTGGACTTTGTGCCTTTCGCTCCGGGTATTGTGCTTTACGCTCCGGGCTTTGTGCCTTTCGCTCCGGGTATTGTGTTTTACGCTCTGGGCTTTGCGCCTTTCGCTCCGGATAGTGCGCTTTACGCTCCGGGCTTTGTGCCTTTCGCTCCGGGTATTGTGTTTTACGCTCTGGGCTTTGCGCCTTTCGCTCCGGATAATGCGATTTACGCTCTGGGCTTTGTGCTTTTCGCTCCGGGTATTGAACCTTGCGGTCCGGACTTTGAGCCCTACGCTCTGGGTGTTGAACTTTTCGTTCCGGACTTTGTGCCACTCGCTCCGGGTACTGAGCCTTCCGTTCCGGGCTTTGGGCCCTTCTCTCCGGACTCTGTTGCTTTTCTGGTGATGGAGACCTGTTGGTTCCGTTCATTTGTACCACTTCTATGACGTCCCTAGACGAAGTCCTCTCAGTAAAGCTTTTAGCCGTAGAGTATTCTTCCACTATTTTGTGTTCTTCTGTATGTTTTACCGTTCTCTGTTTTTCTTCTGCCGCTTTCTTTGATTTAGCTTCAGCGAATCTGATCTTGTCAGCCTCACTCAGGCCTACTTTTTTCATGTAAGCGGATGCATACTCATTGAAACGATTGGGTTTAGGTTTCGGAGTAGCTGTTTTGTTTGGGGACTGAGTTCGGGTCTTCTTGTCTGGACTGGGATGACGAACAGGACTCTTTGTTTTTGGTGCAGATTTGGGAGCGAGTTTCTCAGGGCTGTGCGGGCGTCTGTCACTCACAGTTTTGCTTGCGTGTCCGTTCAGCACTGGTTGTACCTGCTCTCTAGGGTGAGTGCGTTCAGGGACCGTTCTCTGAGGAGTTTTAGCGTGACGATCAGGAGACGTCGTTTTGTGGAGAGAAGACTTTGGAGCCCGTTCCGGTGATCTTGTCTGTAGACGCTCAGGAGACCTCAGCTTTTGAGTAGTCGTAGTCTGTCTGGTTGTTTTAGTGTAAGTGTTAGTGTGGTCGACGTGGTCGCTCTCTACCTTCTTCTTAGCTATACGAATTTGGGATCTGATGCGTCGCCTCTGCTCGTAACCAACGACCTTTTCCAACTGAAAATTAGAACATAGTCAGCAAAAGTATAAATATAATATGGAAACATAAATAAGAATAATGAGCATGCAAATCTTGTGCTTACTGACCATTTGTTCCAGGAGGTCCAGGTCGAAGATGTCTTCGATGCAGGGGTGTTCGACGCTGCGTCTACGCTCGCTACTCGCCGTTGATCTTTCAACGCTGGTCCTTCGTAGCTCTATTCCAAACTTGCCACTTCCTCGTCGGCTGCTTACTTCGGTTTCCTCAACCACCTTTGTCTCTTCCTTGATTTGGCTTGTCTTCGTGGGACGAAGGTATCCAGGAACCTTATCGGGTTTATCATTATCGGGCCGTTGCCTCGGGGATTCGGCTCTCGGTGAAGCTGGATATCTCGATAAAAGAGTTTTGGGGGTAGTTGTTGTTTCCACAGTTTGACGCATTGGAGACTTTGACCTTGGTACTTCGGGTGATTGGGCAGCTAAACGAGATGGACTACTTCGTGGTTTATCATCACGAGGATAGTGCGGTTGAGTAAGCGTACCACTTATGGAACGGTCTTCAGGAGTGTGTGGAGCGGCATCTACTTCACTATCCACGTCAGTTATATTAGGAGAGCCATCTTCTACAGAAGGATGTAGAACGGTGGTTGAATCAGTCTTGGGAGACTTTTTCATCACACCGATATCTGTCAACTTTGCAGTTTTAACGTGAGTGGTTTCTTTCGTTTTTTGAGTAGTTGTTGCTATGTTCTCAAACAAAGCCTTCGCTTTCTTTACAGCCTCACTACTGCGCAGAGTGGTTATTTTGACAGTTGGCGTCCTTTCCGTCGGCTTCTTGTTGGGGCTGCTGTAATCCTTAACTTTTGGAAGTGATGATGTAGTTTCCTTCGGCTTAAGTGGCTTATCATCTCGCTGTCCACGTTCTGGTGTCTTTCTTTTATCTGTAACTACTACATCTTCGGTATGAGTGGTTGTCTCAATCTCATCATCAGCATCATCGACTATCTTTTGCATGATCTTGTCATGTTGTTCCTTAATTTTCTTTTCCTTTTCCTCAACTTCGTGGGATTCCGTCAAAAATTGCTCAGCTGTTTTAACAAACTTATGTACCTTGTCAGACACACTGAGCAAGCAGTCATCACTCTTTAATGAGTCATCAACGTTAGTCAAGTCAGGACGTTCAACCCTTTGTGGGGTAGTTTTCACTTTAGGTGTCTTGACGTTTTCAGCAGTCTCTACAAACAAGTGTGCTTTGTCGTGTACACTAAGCTTTGTGTAGTCATCTTGATAAACAGTGTTCTTGTCGTACTCATCGGTGACTTTACGCGATGGACTCTTGCTATCTCTTGTATCCCTTGGTCCTTTAGCAAACTTGTTAACTTTTTCTGATACAGACAGTAAGCACTCATCGGATTTCAGCCTTTCATCAATATAATCGGAATGAACTCTTCTTTCAGTATCTTTAAATGTTGTTGTCGTATCTTTAGGCTTGGTCATTGTATCGACACCTTTTGTGAACCTAGATACCTTATCTGTTACGCTGAGAAGGCTTTCATCATCATCGGTGACGGTGTCGATATCAGTTTTCCTGACAAATAGCTCATCATCTTCACAGATTTCAACAATATCATCGACGATCGTCTCAGCTTCATGGATGGTGTGATGCGTTCGTCTGCTAAATTCATCATCAGGTTCACTCACTTCGTCGGGATACCGAGGAGTTCCTACATCTTCTCCGACATTGACTGGAGTTGGACAGATTCGATCCGGTGAGTTCTCCCTGGATGATTTAGACTGCTGCACATCAATAATAACATCATCTTCATCAGTGGACGTGTTCAGTGTCGTGGCAGACTTGGGTTTGCTCGGCAATTTTGAATGCGGTTCTTTGTAAGAGGTTTTCTTAGTCGTTGTTTTAGTGGATACGTCACTCACTGTTATTTCTGGTTTCGACTTCATTCTTTGAGGCGATGTTTTCTTTGACTTTATGGTGATATCACTAACAGTGCGCGTGACCTTTGTATCACTGTCTTTCTTTGTAGGAATCACGCTTTCTCTGATGCCCTTAGGAGTCGGGGTTCGCTTAGATTCGGGCTCGCTTGGACGACCTGTCGGTGATGGAAATGTCTTCGTAGGAGTTCTACCAGTTGTTGTCCGGGTAAAACTATTCTGCTTCGTAATAGAACTCACATTAGTCGTCTTTTTCGAATCAGTTGCTGTTTTTTCTACTTTTGTCACATTTAACGTAGCAGGCGTTGGTTTCCTAGTCAGATGAGAGGGTATCTGTTCCTTAGGTTTAATGCCACTTGGCTTTGAAACCTGAGGAGATTGCGGCCTCTCAGATGGTGAGATAAGTTTTTTCGGCGAAATACTTCTAGTTTTCGTCGGAGACTCTGGACTTTTGTCTAGCTTAGTGGGCGTAGCAATACCTGAGGGTTTCTTAGTTGGAGAAACAGTCCTGGTAGAAAGCTTGCTTGGCACTTTGTGATCTTTTGGCTTTTCATCCTTGGGTTTTTCCGGACGAGATGTTATTTTAGCCGTCGAGAACTTCTCTGTGATCTCTGTGACATCTTCAGTTAATGATTCATCATCTATTTCAGTATGGCTGGTTATATCAATATCCTGCAAGCTAGTTGTTGTTTTACCAGGACTCCTCTCGCGACTAGGTGACTTTTCTTTACGTTCTGGAGACAGTTTTCTAAGCGATTTTTGAACTCTGTCTAAAATTTCTTGTTCTCTCTCAGACATTAGGAAGTCTGTGCTTACTTCAGTGACTTTCGTCGTTTTCTTCATGGGAGAAGGAGTTCGGAGCTGCCTCGGCTCTTCTGGTTTCTGCAGGTAGCCAGGATTTGTTTTAGATGGCTCATGAGGAACGCGGCGTGACGGTGATACTGATGATCTTGGTGAAGGATGCTTTTCTACGACATCATCAGTGGTCTCAAACTCTTCAGTAGTAGAAGTGGTTTCAAACTTAGATGTAACTGACGCAGTTGGCTTCATGTAGCTTGGTTTTCTATCCGGGCTAGAGCTTGACCGAGTAGGAGATGATTCCTGTGGATATTTTTGTCCAGGCTTTTTGGTTGGACTCTCTTTAGGCCCAGATAGTCTTTTCATAGAATCGTCAGGCTGATACTTGGTGGGTGATTGCGTTCGAGGATGTTCAGGAGCGGACTGGGGACCATTGGTAGGTTTCGGAGTCCTTCTTGAAGGCGAAGTGTCTGATGGTCGAGAAGTGTAGTGGTGATCTTCGGTAACTTTGGACTTTGTAGTCTTCTGAATATCCTCCAAGGTGGAATCGTAAGTAGACCTTACGGTTGTTGTGGATTTCAAATGAGTAGGTTCCTTCTCACCAGAAGTTGGCATTTTTCTAGACGGTGATGTTTCTTTAGGATATCGGTCACCTGTTTGTCTTTCAGGACTAGCTCGAGGTGAAGTTTCATCATATCTTGGCAAGCGGTGAGGACTTCTATCCAAATGAGGCTTATCTGGAGCACTATCTGATTTTGGAATTTTATGTGTGGGCAATTCCAAAGGGCGCGAAGATGGGTATCTGTTTTGCTTGGTCTTAGTGATGTCGTCTTCGTAAATCTCTGTAGTATCCTCTCTAGTGCTGACAGAGGTCGTGGTTCTCATGTAGCCAGGAGTGTCTGGGCTGGTAGTTTGCTTGGAAGGAGAAGGTTCTCTCGGGTGCTTATCAGCAGGCTTCCTGTCATGTGACTCAGTCGGCTTCTGGTGCCCCGGCTTACTATCAGGACTTACACTTTTCCTAGACGTGATATTGTCCGGATGGGACCTAGACGGTGAAACTGATCGAGGTGAGTCAGATTCTGGCTCGTGCTTGTCGCCTGGCTTTGAGGGTTTGCGAGGTGGTGAAACAGAAGGTCGAGGGGAATCTTTCCTCTCAACAATTTCTGTTCTACAGGTTTCCAAGAAGTCCTTAGTTGCGGATACTGTGTCTTGTTTATAGATATGAGATGAAGTTGTCTCCTTGAACCCAGGAATTTTCTCTGTGCTAGGCGTCTGCCTAGTCGGTGATGGTTCCTTAGGATATTTATCAGCGGGTTGTTTTTCAGGACTAGCCCTTTTAGGTGTGGTTTCATCTTTAGGCTTGCGTTGAGGACTCTTGTCTGTTTGCTGAGGAGACCTCGATGGCGAAGTTTTACGTGGATAGTCTTCAGGTTGCGAAGTTTTCCTTGTTGGTGAATCTGATGGACGTTGAGAATGACGTCTTTCTGTAGTCTTTAAAGATGTAGTATCTTCAATATCTTCTGTTGTAGAAACAGTGTCATATTTCGATGAGATGGACGAAGTTGTCTTCATATAATTAGGTATTTTGTCAGGATTTGCGTAAGTTGGAGAAGTATCTCGTGGATACTTAGCAGTGGGCTTTTTCTCGGGGCTAGATCGAGCAGCAGATGGCAGATCACGACTGTGCGGCTTCCGGTCAGGGCTCTGATCTTTCGGTTGAACAGGTCGTGGACGAGAATCATCCGAAGGTTTGGAAGTCTTACGTGTAGGCGAATCAGAAGGTCGGGGAGAACTACGCCTTGTTTGAACAGTCTCAGAAGTGATGGTCTCTTGAAGATCCTCAGTGGACGTGGCCTCAAACTTAGACGTCATAGAAGCAGTAGTTTTCATGTAGCCAGGTCTTATCGGTGATGAATCTTTAGGCTTCAATGGCTTGCTCTCTGGACTCTTATCGGAAGGATAAGTATGTTTAGCTGGAGCGTCATCTGTAGGTTTAGGTGCTTGACGTGTGGGAGACCCTGAAGGTCGGGAAGATGGTCTCGTTTTTGTAGTTTTTGTGGTAATAGAGTCCTCTAAATCTTCAATTGTAGACGAAGAATCGTATTCAACTACCATAGAAGTAGTAGTTTTAGTGAAACCAGGTCTGGACGGAGATGCTTCCCTTGGGAACTGGTCAGTAGGTTTTTTCTCCGGGCTTGTGTTAGTTGGCACCTTTTGATTAAAGCTAGGTTTGCGCTGTGGACTCTTGTCAGACGGCTGACCTGGCCTTGATGGTTTATCAGAAGAAGTTTTTCTAGTCGGAGACTCAGAAGATCGTGAAGGTTTCCTGTCTCGTGTGTTGGTCGTTACTGTGATGTCATCAGTCGTTGTGTCAAATTTAGATGAAACAGCTGATGTAGTTTTCATGTAGCCCGGAGTAACTGGAGTAGGTTCCTCTGGGTATTTATTTCCAGGCTTCTTCTCAGTTGGCTCGTATCCTGGTATCCTTTCAGGGCTCAGGCTAGACCTAGGAGAAGTACCTGATGGACGACGATTTGTTGGACCTGTGGTTTGCGAATACTCCGTATCTTTTGGTGTTTGTTCAGGAGTTCCACGCGCTTTCGGAATATCGTCCTTCTTCATTCTGCTAGGGACGTCTTCCGATGGCTGATATGGTTTTCTTTCTGGACTCTGTCTTGTCGAAGGATATTCTGTCATGACAGTTTTACTTATATCTTCTGCATCTTTAGTGGTCGTATCGTCCTTTAAAATTGTTTTATCTTTTGTGATAATATCTTGAAGTTTAGTTGGAGAGCTCTCTCGCGGAGTTTTGGGTTTTTTGTCAGTAGGAGCATCTTCACGACGAGTGGTGGTCGTTTTGACGATATTTTGCTGTTCACGATTTATGAAGTCAGTGACATCAGTTTTGGTGTCAGTAGTTTTTTTGACAGAGGGATATTCGAAAGGTGTTTCTCTCGGAGCAGGACTGCGACAAGGGGAGACACTGGGCGAGCTCAAGTTGGTTTCTGGTTCTTTCAAATAAGTCGTTTTCTTGAGAGTTTCGGTTGTAGCTGTATCGTCCATCATGCCGAGGATCTTGCGGCAGCGGTCTTCATAAGTTTCTCTGCGTTCTAGAGGTGGTTTTTGTTTACCAACAGGACCATCAGAAGTAAGCCCTTCCGGACGGTCTTTTTTCACCACTTTGTGAGGCAAGTCTTTTGGTTCCTCTGTCGGAGAAACACGGAAACTAGATGGTGGTTTTTCGATGGGAGATGCCTGGGTTATCTCGGTTGTAGGTTTCTTTAAAGAGCTCTTTCTCGGTAGGCTATCCTTAGCTGGAGAGACACGTTTCTCGGGAGATGGAGATCTGCAAGGTATCTTAGAGGGCGATTGTGGTCTATTTACATCGAGGCTTTCAGGTCTTTTATGAGTGGTGGAGTTTTCGTCTACTGAATGCGTTTCAGAGTAATATTCCTGGTCATCCAAGTCAGTGACAACGGTTTTCTCAGTTCGTGGAGAGCTAAAGTACACAAAGCCACTCACAGAAGTAGTAGGAGAGCTTTGACCAGTCGACGGCTCAGTGTCAGTAGGCTTGGGCTTCCTGGTGGGGCTAGATGATGGAGTAACCAGTTTCCTAGGATGTTCTTTAGTAGTCTTTTTAATAACCTCTTCATTAGTTCTCTCAGTAGAAATAAAATCAGTGGTATGCTTGAATTTAGTGTCTTTAGAAGGAGATTTCACCGGAGATACACTGTCTCGTGGTGCCTTTTTGGTGGGAGACGATGGCTGTTCAGGTGTTTTCTTAGGAGATTTTTCACGGCGAGTTAATGAATCAAACTTGACATCTTTAGTATCCTTAGCAGTTGTTGCGGTTACCTCAGTGACGTCACGATCATGAGGCTTTTTCTTATCATAAGTTCCATATTTTGAAGGCGATGGTTCCCTAGGAGTTTTACCAGTAGGAGAATCTTTATCCTTTGGAGAACGATGTATTGTTGTTATTTCTTCAGTAAAGTCTGCTGTTTTTACTTGAGTCGTATCAACCTGGTCACGTTGATCGACAAAAGTAACATGTTCTTTAGGCGAAGGTGACCTCTTCCTCGGGAAGTCAGGAGTATCCTTGCTAGGGCTCTTCCTTGTGGGTGAAGAATCCTTATCTCTTGGAGAGGCGTGGTCCGGGCTAGTTGGTGAAATCTTCGGATAGTTTTTGTCAGTTTTATCAGTACGAGTGTACATTTTTGTTTCCTCGTCGATAAACTTGTAGTGGTCAGCTTGTATTTTCGTTGCAGTTTTAGTATGGTCCTGAGGCTTACGCTCAGGGCTTTGGGAGGGAGCGTGTTTTGTTGGTGACGTTTTGTCCGATGGCTTTGTGGGAGACTTCAGGCTATCAGACGGTTTATTCGCAGAAGTTGGTCTCATATAGCCCGGTTTTCTGTCAGGACTCGCACTTCCTCGTTTTGGAGTGTCATCTTTAGGATGTTTGTCAGTAGGCTTATCGGGTCTATCAGTGACAGGACTAGTTGGCTGATAACCAGGCTTGCGGTCAGGACTTGTACCAGGTCTTTTGGTACTGTCTGTGGGATGGTAAGGCCGAGTGGGAGAAGAGGTTCGAGGGTATTCAGAAGTAGGACTTGGACGACTGTCATTAGGCTTTTGATATCCTGGTTTCCTCTCTGGGCTCTGACTTGGTTTCTTAGAAGTATCTTTAGGTAAACTATCACTGGTTCTGTCGGGAGTTGTAAGTGGGGAACCCGAACTATGAGGAGAATGTTGAGTTGGTTTTCTCTCTGGGCTTGCTCGCGGTCTTGTAGGAGACTCACCACGATTTACTGGACGAGTCGGAGACGTGGTTCTAGGATAGTTGGCCGTTGGAGAACCTTTCTGTGTTGGTTTCCTGTCTGGGCTAGCGCTAGGCCTGAAGGGTAAGTCCTGAGGCCTTTTCTCCGGACTTGCGCTTGGTCTCTGACGATGATCTTGAGGCTTTCTCTCAGGGCTGTAACCGGGTCTGGTTGGAGAACGACCGGTTGGTGGTCTTTTATCATCGGGACTTGTATACTTGTGCGTCTTGACTTCAGTAACGGAATGCGTGGAAGTAGTGGAGTGTCTGTCAGAGACAGTACGAGTCGGCGAATATCTATCAATTTTGTTGGGGCTGCCACCACGGCTAGATGGTTTCCTGGTGGTTTTATCAGGGCTTACACTACTTCTTAGCGAAGATGTGCTTGACTTGAAAGTTCTGCTGCCAGGAGATGACGCCCTGGTTGATGGTCGAGTGGTAGTAGGAGTATCAGCGCGCAGTGTGCTAGCCCATGCCTGGTGTGACGGGCTCCAATCGATGCTGACCTTCTTCTGGGGGAAGTCAGTTTGGTACGTGGTCTGATAGTGATCAGTCTTCCTCTCTACGGTTTCGTCAACTTTCTTGTCTCTAATGACATGATGGACTCTCTCCTCGGTGTGCCTGGTTTGATGTGGTATGTTATCCTTTGGTTGACCCGGGCGGTCATCGCGTGGTGTATCTGTGTCAGGGCGTTCATAACGCGGGGTGAATGAGTCCGGACGTTCATTACGCGGGGTGGATGAGTCAGGACGTTCACTTTGCGGAGTGCGTGTATCAGGACGTTCACTTTGCGGGGTGCGTGTATCAGGACGTTCACTTTGCGGGGTGCGCGTGTCAGGACGTTCACTCCGTGGGGTGAATGTGTCAGGTCGTTCACTTTGCGGGGTGCGTGTGTCAGGACGTTCGCTCTTTGGGGTAAATGTGTCAGGACGTTCAGTCCGTGGGGTAAATGTGTCAGGACGTTCACTTTGCGGGGTACGTGTGTCAGGACGTTCAGTCCGTGGGGTGAAAGTGTCGGGACGCTCACTGCGCGGGGTGCTCTCAGGACGTTCACTGCGCGGTCTATAATCGTCAGGCCGTGCGTTACGCGGGGTAAAAGTTTCAGGGCGACTATCACGTGGTGTAGTTTTTTCTGGACGATCATAGCTAGGTGTTTTCGCTTCAGGGCGTTCATTGCGCGGTGTAAATGTCTCAGGGCGACTGTCACGCGTCACTGCTGTTTCTGGGCGTCTGTCACGCGGCGTTACTGTTTCTGGGCGAGTGTCACGTGGAGTGACTGTGTCAAGCGGAGTAACTGTGTCACGGCGGAAATTGGTAGTGTCATATTTCCGGTGATGGGTTTGATGCGTTTGCACGTGGTCATCTTTAGCAGAGGATTCAATCACTTTATTGACACGTGTCACATGGCGAGTTGTTTGTGAATAGTCATCATCTACTTTAGAATGATCGACCACTTTCTTGTTTACCGTACTGTCATGGCGATGCACATCCAAGTAATCCTCGTTATCCTTCGTCGTGTACTGGGCTATTTGCCTTTTGAAGTCAGAGTCATCAACGTGTCTTTGGGAATCGACAATATCAGTGGCACGGTCGTCAACAATGTGCCTAATGATCTTGGAGGATTCCTTGGCGTCAGATCGCAGTTGGGTGGAATAGGACTTGTTTTCCCTTGTCTGATACGATTGTTCAGAGCGGGTGCTTTGCACTGGAGCCCGGAATTCTCTCTTGGTGCTGGTAACTCGAGTACCGTCAGGCAAGCACCGCGTCTCTACGATCACTCTGGTGTTGTCGTCAGGGTAATCGATCTTTCTGGACACGAGCTCCCCAGTCTCGTAATCACTTCTTGTCACATTCTGTTCGTAGTCATTCTTCCTGACATTGTGTTCATAATCATTCTTTCTCACAGTTTGGTAGTCCTCTTTTCTTACATTTTGTTGGTAGTCCTCTTTTCTTACATTTTGTTGGTAGTCATCTTTTTTTACATTTTGTTGGTAGTCATTCTTCCTCAAATTTTGTTCATAATCATTGTTCCTCAAGTTTTGTTCGTAGTCATTAGTTTTCGTGATCTGTCTTCTCGTTAAAGAGGACGCGTCCTCATTGCGGTTAGTATCATAACTTCGTAGGTCATAGTCGTCGTTGGTCAAATATGGCACTGATTCATGTTTCGTCGAAGACATCTGCTGGAACTTGGACGAGGAGGTCGAAGAACTGGTGGTCGACGAGACCTGTGTCCCGTCGTCAGTCTTGCGGACGACGTGCTCGCGAGCGGCCGTGTTCGACGACGTCTCGTTGCGCTTCAGGCTGCTGTTGTCATCGTGGTACTCGGTGACGGCTTCTTTGTGATGGTCTACGGCTGCAAACTGCCCTTTGCCGCCATCCACATCGTATCTGCCCTCGATGTTGGCATGGACAGACTTGACGTGCGTGTGCCCGTCGTCTGTGGTCTTGTTCTCCGACTCCACGTTCCATCCAGCATTGGACAGGGCCTTCAGATCTGCAAAGAGAGTAGTATTAGCATCTAATTGTGGACTGTTTACACCGTTACCGGTTAATAAGCGTTAGTTCTGTTAGGTTAGGTAGGGTGTATCGTGCAGGCACCTTCGCCGCGGTACGTGAACTCCTTGGGCGGGGAGCCCGCGTCGCGGACCTCCTTGCTCTTCATCGACTGGAAGCTCTGGTCCGCGAACGACTTGACGTGGCCTTGCGCAGCACTGAACTCACTACCTGTTGAATTCAGGCACAACGACGCTAACTTGTTGTCTTTGGGAAGGCTGACATTCATATTTTCACAAGGGGGTGAAATGTTTGAACAATTTAAACATAAATAAAATTTAAAAAAAACATCAAAAAATTATCTGTATTATTATAACTGGTTCACCACTTGCTCCTAAGAACTTTTATTGATCTCTACAAATGTAAGCAGATTACCAATAGTTTTTATAATTCCAAAATCCCAGATACGAAAATCAATTTTACCCTCAAACTACAAACATTCTCCTCCATATAAAATTCCCAAGCATGTACTACCTCTAAAGTCATTCAAGCTTTTTCAGCTATCTACCAAAAACTACATTTACTTTTACGAGTCTTTGATCCACCAGATGAACTTACAGTAAACAAAAGTTTAAACAATATGTTTTCGCGTATGTATATCTGGCAACACGTTTGGATGTGCCATTCGGCTGGTGCTTTATGATGTTGAAAAATCTTTCTAAGAATATTACCATGCACGACCTAAACACAGGCTCGATCAAGAGGTAGTTACTGTAAAAATGGTGTTGCCAGCAGCATTAAATGTAGCTCAATCAACTGTTGTTCAACTTTTGTTTAAATACTAGGTTCTTTCTATCTACCCCCACTACTCACTACACAAGACAGCCAGACTAAGGTAGGGCATTACCTTTCCCATCTCGAGTGGGTTCGGGTGAGTACAGGTTGCGCAGGCGCTCCTCTCGCAGCCGGTACATGTGCGCGCGGATCTCTTTCTTGCGGGAGAAGTCCTCCGTCTGCTGCCACTGGAATGTTATGGTGGGTAGGTTAGTTTAAACCTTATAACTTAGGTACTCCTAAAGTTTTAATTTAAGTTCCTGCTGTTAGGATGTATAAAGGAGATATATGACCTAAATTGTGTTTTTTTGGCTTTTACAAAGTACTTCGCAGATACTGGTTGACACAATCATTAATCATTTGTCATTACGCATCGATTTAGTATTACTAGCACGTTTTCGGGGGGAAACCTTCAAAAGGCACTATTACTCGCACCTACCGCTTTTGTAGCGCAAGTGTAAGTTGGACATCATTGCTTGTGATTTATGTCAGGCGCTAGCACTTTATTTTTCATTCGGACATGCATTTGACTATTTAAGAAGGATGGAGGCACAATAATAAATTCTGTCAAATTACTGGGCGGCCACTGCATCATGTATTTTGGCGCTCCTAATACATACTTTATAATTATTATGCCATTAAGGAAATATCTAGCTCTTAGGATTTTAGTGAACATTTATAAGAATAAGAAAAACTCACCATGCGGCGCAGTAAGTCCTCGTCGCGGATCAACGACACGTCGCCTTCAGACATTCTGGAAACAACAACACGTACTAGTTAATACACTATTCACTCGACTCCTTATATAAACCAATAATAACTTTGTTTGTGGGATCAACTGGGTAAAAGCTCTAGTGGAAGAACGATCATATATTTTGGGGCAACTGTACGTAAGTACCTAGTGTGAAAGATATGAACAAAGTTAAAAAAATATTAAAATTAACAAAGATTAATTTGTTAAATTCTTCTAGGATTCTACTTTTAGATGAAAGGAATCATAATAAAAATAGTGCGGAGTAATTGACAAGTTGTATTAAAATTCAAATACCTATTGGTAAATAAATAACCGAAGAAGTTTTCAAAATACAAACACTTTGTACTTAAACCATTCTCTAAGCCCAAGGCGAGTCCTATCGCTCCTGAATCAGTTAACCTATTGATATTTGTTCCAAAACTGGTAAGCAGTAGGTACGTCGTGATTGTAATGATGACATTCTATTCAACGAATCCTAGTAAAGACCATAAGGTTGAATTAATAGATGAACCTAAACCGCAACAGTCAACCTGACGCCCACACGCAATAAATTCAACTCATCATCACAATTGAACCGTAACAATCCTTAACCAGGTGGTCCCGGCTTCATTCGTAGATCTTTAACAGTCGGTAAGGGTGCCATTGTGCCAAGCCCGAATGTCTGGGTATAGGTAATTTGGTTGTAGCAGTCAGTTAGGCTCGCTTCACGTAAAATAATGGTATTCCGTTGCATCCGGTTAGACTGGAAGCCGATCGGCATTTAATATAGCTTGGAATAAGCTAGGCAGGTGATGATGACATTATTTAATAGCCTTTAGAAGTAGCGATACTACTACAAGGCGGTCGGCCCCGCTAACACCTTGGCTTGTTCAAGATACAAGAAAAGGGTAATCACTTTATCAGACAGATAAACGCAGCCCACATCTAACACTGCAGATTGCCAAACACAGGATCACTGGAATACGAGCTCCGGTTACCAGTATAGCTCTACAACCGAGAATTACGAAGGGATTTCAAAATACCAACATACCACAGCCAGCTTGGCCATTTGTGTTATTCAAAATCAAATGACAGTCAATATAGTCTTCCCCCTGCTATTCTCAAATACCATAACATAATAAACTCATACAAATGACAGCTAATTAAACAATCGCGCTCATACAATTGGTTCCGGCCTGATGAGTTGATCTGCGACACACATCAAAATAATGTCTGGTTTTCTGATTTCTTCTACTAACACAATTAAATGGGACTTCAATTGAATTACTTGCTGGTAAAGTAACTTTTGCCGGTCGTAGTTTTCACCCTTTAGCGTCGTGAAAAATATTGTATATAGGGATGTACAAAATCAAAACCACCTATCAAAATTATCAGCCAAAGCGCTGACGAAAAACCACACAGGGAACCACATTACTGATGGACTTCTGGTGATAATGAAGAATGCAGTTACATATACTGATAAATCCGGTAAACCGTGATGATGCAGTAACGACCTGATGGCCCACACATCGCGGCATTCGTTAATCTTATAAATGTTGTATTGACAAAAGCTACCGAGAAGCTATCTCAATCAATGTTCAAAGACGTTGAAGAAATGCCAAACGGTTTGAAAGTGCTTGCCACTTGACTGGGCCGAATAGTACCGACCGATAACACCACAAGTCTTCAAGAAAATAGAGCTATTTACAAGCACGTATGTGATGACTATTATTATCACAGTCAATTAACACTTAAGTGATCGCTAAATGAACTTGTATGAATCTCGCTCGTGTCTCGTTTGATTGCGCGGTGCAATTGACGGACCTTGGCGACACAATTAGTGGTCGCCGAGCCACGTCCGCGGCTCATTGCCGGATTTATGGGTGGCCGTCGAGGTAACCATAGTGATGTGTCGGGAAATGCATGTGGGTGGAGCGGAGATTTGGAGTCTGTATAGAGTTTACACGTAGCAGAAAAAATATATAATCGCTACAGTGCTGCATGGCTCTTTCGGAAACTGAGTGCCAGTAACTGGAAAACGCTGGTAGTAAAGTATTGTGATATTACAGAAAATAACATCACACTTGTAATCCCCGAACGGTTACGAAGTGGTACCGTCAGTATCATCGTCAGCATCAGTTCCATAAGATCAGATAAGCTTCCGATTAGGACTACTCGTCAAAAGATCTGTTAACTGACAAATGGAAGTCATGTTGGCTGTCAACCGAAATCTAATTAAATCAATGATGCTTGCTGTCAGCTTCGCAATAAAAGGAATCTAGTTTACAAAACAAACAGCATGTTTCCAGCTGAGCATATAAATCACATTAACACATGTTCATTGACACATTCCTAATACCTAACACTAAAGTATTGGTCGTGAGCCATCTGTCAATGTAGCTCAAGCTCGTTCCTCGCGCCATATGGCCAAGTGGCCCAAAGGCCTGCCCATACATGGCACACACACGCCACCCCGGCGCCCTTGCCCCTCTTACAGCATCTTATAAGGAGACAGATCACTTTTATCTCGATACCACTCGGCAAAAACGAGTGCGTTGAGGTTTTTTTTTTTACTTTAATTTTAGTTACGTGTCCTAGATACTGAGGTCGTTTAGTTGTAGTTAATCTTTTTTAATAAAAATAAAAAAGGTTCTTTTACACTACCACTGGCCATTCCCTCCCACAGAGAGGAGGCCTATTTCCCAGCAGTGGGTACGTTATAAGCTGATTATACGTCCCCTAAGTATTTTGTTTATTTATTTAAACCTTATGCATAAGAGTGGTAAATAGGCGGACTTAATGCCACAAGGCATTCTCTACCAGTCAACCTTTGGGTTGAATAGGACTATATTGTGATAGGATATAAAGTTTTTGATTTAAGTAAGTGTTGCAATTTTTGACACTCGCAACGGAAATTTGCATTTCTTCTAACGGCTCAACAGAAAGAGAACCTCGAACACATTGCCATACAACATTACCAAGAACCCTTCACGAGACAGTTACAAAGAAATGGTAGTATCACATGCTCCATACTTTAATATCATTCCGTGAAATTATATCGACGCAGCTGTGAGAAATGCATGACGAAATGAACCGGCTGCATACATGCAAGGAATTCCGAATGCCAGACCAGAGGCGCGGGGTCTTAGGCCCATCTTCATTATACGTATATACCAAAACTTTTACAGAACATTACTTGATTACATCACTCTTGTATTCCATGAAGGTACGGCAGAGGTATACAAAGTACGTCCTAGTTTTGCCAGTTATGTTTTAATCTTATGTAATAGGGGTGAGCCCATTGCCATGAACCGGGCAGAAATTCAGACTTCGGGTTGCTACTGAGACATTCCATGTGGAAATGCCCAATAACATTTTTGCCGACTTGGGAATCGAACCCAAGGCCCTAGCAGGAACACTAGACCAAAGGCCGTCTCTAGCCCCAATGTTTTTCTAACAGAACATTCCAAAATGTTTCTTCCTAGTCAAAACACTAGTGTCTCAACGCGCCATGATGTCACCTAATGGTCGCTCGCCTGTCACGGCGATTGGCCCAATAGCCCAAACTAATGGCTAGTGATAAATGGACGGAGCAGCGGGACGGGAGTAGTGTTGCAAGTGTTCGACATTAATGGGTTTGGTTATGGATGTGGGGTCTGTTCTAGTTAGCTAAGTCTGAGCTGTTTGCGTCCTAATTAGTAGTGAGCATTACCACATCAACAGCTTTGGAAATACATGTTACTGCCCTTGTTCCATGTTATTTGGGGTCAGCAAAACACGTTTTTTACTTCCATTCTCCTCTGTCAGCCGTCAAGCTATCATTTAGGGACTCCTTTTTGTCAACTTTAGAAATACATCGACAATTAGACACTTCTAATTACTTATGTGCCCACTTGAACGCAATCAATCTATTTTTCCTTGCTATTTCAGCGTTAACATTCTTTAAAATAAATTATGCTTAATTATCCTTATACGATCCATTTAAAAAAATGATATTCAGCTGCACTCGGTCCCTAACATATTTGGGGAAGGGCTAGGCAAATGATGACGTGTTACTTATACACATCTCCAAGATAAACCATTCACAGTCCCATCCCACTACACAGTGCACATAATTTCGCTACAGTTGGGCAGTAAGGCACTTCCCAGAGGTCACAGGACTGCGTGCGTAGACGCAGGTAGGGCGTGCGCAGATGCAGGACCGCGCGACCGGCCGCGCTGAACCTGCTAGTGACTCACGCGCATAGATCACTGATCGAGGGGGAGAAAGGGAACGCGAAACGGTTAGTACGAAGTTATGTTGGATTTGTAACAAATTGTCAAAGCATTCCCTGAAAAGACGCTGCAGGGAAGTATTGGATAGATGTAGTGTCTTGTTCATTATGATACGAGTAGGTAGGCAGATCTGCTGCGACCCTTACAAATTCCTTTTGCTTTTATAAAACAATCGAGAAAATAATCTTCACTTCACAAGATGATGTCATCAGTGCTGTAGACGAACAAACAAATGGAAACTGCGGCACGCAATCTTCTGGCTCTGAATTGTGACGCCTCTTTAAATACCCTAAATCAGCCCTACTTATATAACAGACTTATAAAATGAGGTATATTATATCTCCTGTCTACAGTTGTAAGGGCTGCTCCTAAGGTCAGAACACTCAGGTAGGGCCGCCCCGTGCCGGTCAGCGGCGCCCGCGCAACCTGTCCGTGACTCACGCCGTTGCGTAGATCGGGGATAAGTTGAATGCCTACCTGGTGACTAACTCACCGAGGACTACAAATATTTTGGGTGTCTGAACGGGATCGTGTTTGTATTTGATTAGTACACATTGATATGTAATTGTGATGGTACGGAGTCGTGGCTTCCCAGATTTAGTGATTTTATAATTCATGATATCTACTATAAACACTGAATTTCAGTTACCTACACAGTTGTCGATGCACTGGAGCCTACACGCAGTAACATCATTCTCTCTGTAGTAATGATGTAGAAAAAATCAAACATGTATTGGAGTGAGTGACATATTACTATTGATTACCGAAAACCTTTTGGCAATTCTATTGATAGTCGTCGCAGAAATCTGATGAATAGCTTTTTGATTTTGTAAGCGATTGCAACTTGCCTAGACCCTCAGGTGTGATCTACGTCGACATGGCTATTAGGCGGATCAATCTTTTTCCGAGTTCTTGTCAAGGCAACATTTTTTTTTTTTGTTCATATTCTCATCTGCCCGCCTAATCTATGTCCACAAATACGTGTAACACGGTGACATAATGGGAGGCGAACGAAATCAACTTACTACAAACGAATATTAATACGTGAACAGGTTCCTAAGTATTGATGTTCTGACATTCTGATTATTGGACAGGAGGATTCAACTTTTTGCCTTCGAGAATCAAAGTGGAGAAAAAAAATGTGAATAACAAGTAATTAATGTCAAACGTATTTTTTTTTAAGTCACCTTAAGAATAATCTACTAAATTAAGAATATCTACTTAAGAGCATTCATCCAAAAAGTTGGCAACGTCGCAAATAGCTGTCAAATATTTATCTGTTTTAATTAATTTGGCAATATTACTTTTTGTCTAAACGCTCTTAAAGCTTCATGAGTTAAATACAAAGCAATTCATATTAAACGCGTTGGAAACGTGGTAAAAAAGATGGAATTCTATCTTAGCAACGCACATGCTTTATTCAAAGTGTTTCTGGAGTGATAACCACGTACCAGAAGGTACAGCTTTTGAAGGGCTCCCACAAGGTGGACCGATGACCAGGTGAAGGTCGATGGAATTTGTTGCGAGAAGCTCCGGGAAGAAAGACTAGGCTACGTAACGACGCTTGAAATAACCCCGTGTCCAGCGGCGGACTTGTGCCGGCTGATATCATGATGCTGATGATGAATCTCACGAAGAAAACAATACGTATGTTATGTATGCTAAACCTTTGGCCCATGTGGTCCTGCCGATTGATGCATGGAGCAAATCCAACCGATAGTGAAAGTTCTCTTCAACCCAAGTCAGGTAAACAAGTCAATTGGACAGAGAAACTCCTCATCACTATATCATTCACATATGTGAGAACGTCACCTGATTCACGCCTCATCAGATATCCGGTACCGGCAGAATTCTCGCAGAACTGTCAAACAAACGCGTGGTGTAGTTACGCGCCCTGAATGTAAGCAGGGGTGTGCGCAGAATTTATGAGCGCAAAGAGTGAAAGCATTTGTATAGCAGGATATTGATGGTGTTAATCTGGGCTAGTGGCTGTGAGGGAGACCTCACCGAAGATACAAGGTGACTGTAGCCTACTAACAAACGTCGCTGCGTTCTGATTATTATATAGGTGGTTCATAATCTGGGCATGGGTACATTACGGCGTATGACAGTACCGTTTCTGACATAAAATATATTTAAAAGACGTTAGTTAAGTTATACATTGCAACCATCATCATTCCGTTGCCCTCATCCCAATTTGTTTGTGGTCAGCGCAGCATGTCTTCTTTTTTCATACAAGTTACAAATTGCAATAAGGTCGTCCCCTTGCCCTTTATCCCGTTCGTTTTTGTTCGTACTGTCTTTACTTTTTCAATCGCCCATAATCAAATGCTTTAACCAACAGTCGTTCAGAACAACAGCCCGCGCGTTACCGAAGTACACATGTCACATTACTAAACTTAACATTGTTTTAAGTTTATCGAAGAAAGTGACAATTTCCTCACAAACGGGCAGACTTCCCAAGCGAAAGTTACTTCACTTTAACTTATTCTAGTCACTCTCGCGCCTTTGTTCTTGAATACTTGAAGATCAAGGTTAAGCGGATTTGCCATTTCAACGGTATTAGTTTGTTTCTAATTAACTAAATGTCGCAGGAAACGTTTATAAATGCAATTGTCGCTCTTAGAATTGCATGTAATTTTGATAGCATCTAATCTAAATGGTAGCAGTAGGTAAAGATCAAAGGGCAGCGGTTTGTTTATACATTACATCAAATGTTTATAATTGAATTTACCGCCAGATGATAACCTAGTCGGAGTCGGTCCAATAGATTAGTAATTAGCACGTAGTAAAAGCGGGCGATATTAGTTAGTACCTAATACAATCTAAGACTGTATCACTTAGGAGAAGTCAGAATCCACTGGGGAACCAGAGCCTCCTCTAAATGGCCACCGTGTGACTTAGAATACTTAGAACAAGTCCGGTCTTACAGCCCTTAGTTTTCAGAATTTCCACACGAAAAAAAGGCAAACTGAGAATATTTGACACTTGTCTTATAGCATTTTTTCAGGATTTTGACAAGTCTGAGGTATACATACCTACGTACTGTTATAGTAAACTAGGTAGGTTTATGTCTGGGTAGCTCTAGGGTTATAAATAGACACCATGACCAAATCAAGGCTATTAATAAACCATGATACAAACAAAAACGGTTTCTTTCTACGTCCACTTATTATGGCGCATGGCGTCCACACAATGGTCTGTGCTGGCCACACTCCAAAGCGTATATCACTCAATTTGTATACAAAAGGCCTACAGAAATGGTTTGTAATACTTTGTAGGCAATACAATATGTGCATTTACAATACTCTGCAAGGCCTGAGGTATCAGGAACTTAGTTATAAAGGACCACCCCTGTTGATAATCCTTTTCTACTAAATACTGAAATGTTTCGTCATGATACTGTTTTAGAGGGTAGGGAAGAAACCGTAGGCGCAGAAGATAGGTTAGGTTTGGCAAAAGACGCGTTTCCTATTTCTGCTACAACTTTCAAAAGCAGTGACATAAGCTTTTCAGTAGCTAATGTGTATCCAATACATTTTGAACTTTCCTTCAGCGCTGATAGACTGGCCCTTTGTCGAGCCCCTCAAGTGGATAATAAATTTAACTGTCAGTTGATTTTGATAGATCATCAGATTTTGATACAAATACTACTATGTTTCAGTTAACCGCACAGAAAAGCACTAAGTAAGGCGTCGGTCCAATCAAGAGCGAATAGGAGCCACAAAGATGATATTTTATATTATTTTTAGAATCTGAACAAATAAGTATCACACTAAAACAAATCACAACTCTTGTTCATACGAAACATCAAATTCAATAAATGAATCTAAAAAGACAAAATCCAGTCAAAACACAGACCTAACGATGACATACATTAATGTTGTTCATATTGGCATTAGTTCGACCTTGTCAAACGCAAGGCGCTGTAGAGGATGCGTCCGCGCCGGTGACGTCACCCCGAATTGGCCCGAAGGTCCCCGAGGTAACACGAGCTGTGATTTACTTAAGTGTTTGTTTGCATAATACATATTTTCTTAAATTACATAATATCATGCTCATAAATCCGTACAACAGTCTCAAACAAAACCAAAGACACTTTAGCACTTTTGAACTTCAAAATTACATGAGACAGTCCCTCAAACCGGGCCCTTCGCCATATCCTGAACCTTCGCCCTATACATGTCGAGCTGGGGAGAAGAAGTCACGGAACAAACTCGCCCGAAACACATCTGGCTGTTAAGTTAGAACAACGAGGTTACAACTATTACAGCCTTGTCAAGTATGTCAACTTTTGATAAGTTTAGTTTGCTGACCCGCCAGGTGAGCTAGGTTTATCCCTATTAGCGTTAACACAGAGAAACATTTTAATTGATCACTCAATTTACAATTAAAATTCGATTGAATTTTATAATGTGTTTTCAAATTTGTGCCAAATTGGCAAATTCTTATTTGACACTGAAAAACTAGTCTCGAACGAATTTCTTTCTAAAAATCGAAATAATATTGTATTGCTTATCATCATTACTGAACGAATAGAAATTAACGCAAAAGAGAATTAGGTTCACCTCTTTCTAAACCTTCGATGACACAGACTTGATTTTATGTATATTGAGTCCTGTAAAGTGAAGTCACTCAAATCTAGCGTTTATACAATTCCCACAATTGACACCAATTCAGTAATTTTAACATAAACAATAATTCCTTAAATCGTTCAATTTATGCGACACCCACTATATGTTAGCACTAGAATAACATGCTATAAAAAGTGACAAGCTTCCTTTGACGATGACGTCACATCAGTAAGTAAACATGAGATCAGGCTTAGTTATCTGTGCAAACTTACCTAGGATCGTTTCCGTTTCCGTGGCAGTATTCATTTTAGACTTAAAGAGTACCTAGGTTGATAGGTTGTTGGTTGATTGGATAAGCGGTTTAGATTCATATCTTGTTGAAGACGATATTAAGTAATTGTTAATGCGAGGAGTGTCATTATACTGATTGCTAGAGGTAATGGTGCTCAGAATAAGTTTATTCATTTTTCTTCATTTAAGAAACGAATCAAGCATTAACGATCAAGGAGCAGAGTATCTAGACAAAGTGACATTCTGTCAAGGTAAACCTTGACAGAAAAGTTACAATGTATTGCAATGACATAAGCCCTCGAAAACCTTATTTCAATCCTGTCGGAAGTCGCTGTAGAAATACGAAACGCTTCGAAACCGATTTTCATTTGTCATTTTTGTCCGAGACGCTCGAAATTTTTGCAAAGAACTGTTGACAATTCTAAAAATAATTGACAATCGCCCCACCGTTAGTAGAAGTAGAAAAGACATGGAGATCAAACGAAGGTATCTGCTACGGAAAACTATAAAACTTCGATACTTTGTCACTATGCCCTGGCTAGAGGCTTTACACTCTGTGGATACCTTGAGTCGCCCGGTTAAGCAGCTGACAACCTCATAGGGTTGACCTGCGAGATGCCATTCACAAAAAAACTGTATCATAAATATGTATTATGCAATCCTAGTTTCCCTTCCTTAGGTGACCTTGTAAACGTTAGTGTAGGAAACAAACAAACAGATGAAGCTGGTTGAATCACCCGCCCACGGAGCCTGTCCAACTAGCGGCGAGTGCTGTGGTCGATCAGTCATAATCAATTGTGTTTGAGTGTTAATGGACAGTTCCTTTTATAATAACTGTATGTAGGCAAGTGCGAACATGAGAAAATCATTTGCGAAAATTAACAACAAATTTTTTGGTATTCATTAAATAGCAAACCTTGGCCTAGTAATTTTAGGTGACCATCCGTACGAGCGATGTCGGTTCTGTACAAACATAACACCTCTGTTTAACCCTTTTAGGGGTAAATTTTCGAAAAGTTATGCGTTGTCAGCGAATCTGAATTTGACTCCAAGATAAAAATACAATAAATTCTCAACTTCTCTATTATTTCACAACCTAAATGCAACAGAACAGCGCATCACCACCTGCTATCATAAAACAGGCCTACAAGTATCTTATAGCCCACAGGCTGTACGTAGGTCCTACATAACTACATGCACTATATGGCCAGTACCTAGGTCCTGTGTCGAACAGGTTTAGCCGTCCGTGGGACGCGGCCAATCGCTTGCCAATATTGGCATTGGCTGTAGGCGAAAGAAAAGAAGGTGGGCTTTGATGGGCCAATGTTTGGTGAACTTGAATTTATGTAAAGGCCAATTATTGTGATGGTTTAGGGTAAGCTGTTGATTATGTAAGTTATGTACAGCCAGATGAATAATTTGCAGATGACGAATAATAATAGAAATAGGTTATAGATTCCTAAACACATTGAGATATTTATATCCAGTAGTAGAGAATCAAGAAGATAGTGAAAGTAATCAAATTAGAAATGTGAAAATAATTGTTAATTGTAAGCTATTATATCTAGTCAATAGGTTTGTTTTATAATAACTATGAGTAGAATGGTCGCGTGCATACCGTGGAGCATTCTCCGAGCGTGGCATATCATTGAGATGTCAATAATATGGCTTCTTATACAATCCTCTTCCACTTATAGTAATTGTTATTGAAATGTTGTCATTGTTTTTGTGAAGGAGAGAAAATTTTTGAACAGTTTTCCACTTTGTGTGCAATTTTGTTAATCGTGAAACTGGTTTTGTGCAAATGATAAACTCGTTCTTGGAAATATCGAAATAAAAATTTTAGAGCACACAATCCGAACCAATCCTTGACTTCGTGAAATAGAACTGGATTACAAACAAGTTACCAAACCTGGCGAAGATACTGAAACATTGCAGACAGCATCCCGATCAACACTAACCCTTACACCAACCGTTTAAAGTTGAACTTCCCAAATCGTAGCAGGTTTCCTAAAGAGGCGAAGATATTCGGAGAATCGGTAAATAAAACTTAATTTTGTGCAGCTCCTAATATGGCGTCTAAACGCCTTATAAGTGTTAAGTTCCGCCCACAGGCAGGTTGGAGTTATGAGTTAATTTACCCGCACCATGAGACCGTGACACTGCTGGGGGTCACTTGGAAGACGTTACTATGCCGATGGGAGCTGGTTAGAAGTCTGAGAATCTTGCAATCATTATGGAAGACTAGACAGCCTAGACTAGACAAATTGACATAACATCAGCGACGATAACGGAAAGGTCTTAAATGTTTGAGACTGTTGATAGTCTTTGTAGAAGTACGAAACGTTGTGAAAGCGACTTCCGCTTCTGAAGACCAGCAGGTGATCCTAAAGATGCAAGAGGGAATAACTACATAATTGCATAATGTACAGATTGAACCTTTTGCGCGGCCAGCTAATTATTACAAACCTTTTGAAATGCAAAAGTATGTAGAATGGAAGGAATTGTATGTATTACGTGTATTATACTGTATGTATGTAGTTTAGTTTATAAAATTCATTAATTTAAGTAACGAGATGTTTGTTATGTTAATGCACATAGGTATATCCTCTTATGCAAATTTCGCTATCGAAATTTGGTTTGCTGTAAGAAAACCCAATTCTGGGTTAAGCTCGCCATTGTACATAAGCTATGTTATTGCAATTTGTATATATATTTTTGTTGTTTTTGTGTGCAATAAAGAATAAGAATGAATGAATGAATGAATTGGTCGTGAACGTGACTCTGTTAATGACTGACTGACTGCGGTAGCCAGCTTGCTTGCTACTGCATAACATATTATAACACAGAAATAAACCAAAACATTAATGCCCAACGCAGCATCGAGACATGCATCGGCATAAATTCTAATTCTGCGTATCTCTGGTATGAGGGTCAACAGAGAGGTATGTGATGCGCTGTTATGTTATACGGTTATGTTATTTAACAATTATAATCCAAGCAACGCGGTCGGCAGCTTAATATTTATGCAACATTGGTATATATTTATGGTACAGTTATAGGGCCAGATGGGCACTGGTTGGTAAAGTCGATGTGCAATAGCAATGCTTGAAGGCTTGGAGCCTAGACGTTTGGTTCGTTTTTTACTATGATTAACAATATTATCGGTGTCAGAGTGACACTTTGTCTGGGGCCTATGACTCTAAAATATTTTTGCTTAAACGACTGCTTTCTTTAATTAAGATTTTAACGACTTCCCACTGCCCGAGTTCCCTATCTTTTAAACATCAATAAAATATAATGCATAACACGGCCTAGTAATCTAGTACCTATGTCGATCTGTACCCACAGCGTCTGTGTTCCGAGAACCCTGGCGCGACATGTTTCGGCGGACGCTACCCGACGCCTGCGCCCGCGCCGGTTGTTCTCAAAACACGACGCACTACGTTTGACTCGGCTAGACTTTCTAGTGGGAAACTATCGATGAGTTCACACTTATGTTTTGAATGATAATACGAGTAAGTATTTTCGAAACAATTGGTTCTTACTTTGATCAGACATAGTCAAAAACAACAAGATTCAATAATTTTTTTATGCAAACACATACAAGATTCTGAACTCCTACTGAAGGTTCAGTAAAAATGAATTTATGAAATTGATTGTATGGAAACCTTACCCCAACTACGCTAGGGCCGCGAAGGTTTAGAGGTAGTACCGTTGTTGCATAATACATGGCCGTTCTACTAAGTGCCCATCCTTAAATACCACAGCGCAGCCCGTCCCTGCCGCCCATCCTACCATTACCTAACACATGAACCTGCAGTCAAGCAGATACTTAGCTATTGTCTTTATTATCTTACACTACTTAACAAGAAGATACAAATATTCAACAAGACTTTAGAACTAAATTAGATATGGTTACGGAAAGCAGAGACAATTGCTTCCATGATTGTTTTGACTGCTATGTTATCCTTTGACAGATTCTTAGCTATGAACGATTTCAACTAAGTTGAAAATACCAATTGAAAAACAAAAGAGCAAACGGAATCGTGAAGACTGAATGAAAGAGGTACGTAAGTATTTGTAACAAGACTTCGACAGGACTGACTGAAAAGCTTTTCGATAGGACAAGTCGATTCAATACATTTTGGACTTTCCCATTATTGTTATTGCTGATAGAATTGATTCTGTCTAATCCTGTGGTTCGCTCATAGCTCTTACGTGTGCCAACAATGATGTCAAACACTATCACGGGTGGTTGGTGTCATTTCAGTGAAAAACTAAATGGAAAAATCTTCTCTCGGATTCAAATGCTCTGAAATTACCTTGTATCTGTTCCCTGCCAAAACTATAGCAACCTATATCCCGACATAGAAGCGCACTCGGTCCGCGAATAGCCTTCACGGCGTTGCGCACAGGAGCCGGTCTGCGCGCGCTGACCACTGTCCACGAGTGCGCAGTGCACGCTCTGGGGACCCCATTGTGTGAGTGGGGCAGCTCCGTAGGTAGGTGGGTTGTAGTGAGGAAGGATGGGATAACTTGTCTTGAAGATGTGGTGGCTAAGGAGGATCTCTGAGTAACAAACATTTTATCGAATAAGTTTGAGGAAAAGGTGAGTATAGCTTTTATTGGTTTCAGCGTCTATTTTTGCTTATGACTTACAAAGTAGTAGAAAAGGTGACGTGAAAAACAGGGCTAGGTTACTGAGCACCTCCACACAGTACTAACATTCTAATTACGGTGACCATAATGGTAAATTCGAAAATGACCTGGAGCGATATAATAGCTGAGATTTCTACATGTGTTCGTGGGTCCTCTGGTCAGTCATCTGTCGCGTTCATAATATCGGTCCCCTTGTAATAACTGTACCATTTTACTACAAGTCATGAAATTCTGTAGACAAATGCAACAGTGACATAATTGCAGTGGAGCAGGTATTGAAGAATATGCATGACTTGTATGAGTCACTTCTTTAGAAATTAGGTATTTACATATTTCTTTTTTTCTACGAATCCTCAATAGCTGACATAAGACGAGTCATCAACAAAATCAATAAAATGATAAATCGATCACATAATGATTCACAATTAAATCATCGGCTGACCAACAACAATCACAACTATAAACTAGGTACTGTTTTTGCACAACTCTAGTGCCCTGCCTCTGGGCCTGCTACTACTTTATTATGATTATTATTCTGTAAGTAACCTACACATAACCCTTCCGGAACAAAACAAATTCTCTAAATGATGGCGACAATCGCATCGAAATCTGTTTAGTTTTTAGATTTTAGGTTTGGAATAACTTCGCGGTCACACAGACAGACACACTTTATTTAAAATACAATGTACACCTAAATACTTACTTGAAGTGTTTAAATCAATAGAGCACTATTCTATTTGAAATCATATCCACTGTCCTTATTAATTACTCATTAACGTACACTTCTTGCAAATTAAATCTAGATATTATCATTCGGGAAATACAACAAAAACATTATTAAATTCTGTTATTTAAATAAAACCACTAGTAATCGTACAACCACCCGTTTTACATAATTTCCTTTGACAGAATGTCGAATGTTTGTTCAATGCGCTCTCACACACATCGGCAACTCACGCGCACACTGACGAGGGCTATATAAATGTTGGCGTAAATATACATATTAGTGTTATGGACAGGTTTCAGACTTTAGTGTCAAGGATTAGCGAACAGTGACGTCACTGTAGTAAAGCCTTTTCTCCAGAGAAGGAGGGATAACAATGGTTTAAAAATTCCTTTTTGGGATGACAATGAAAATTGTAGTTTTAATATCTGCCTACATTTGTCTGCAGATAATGTAGATATCGCATGCATCTATGCAATATGAAGGTGATTTGGAGGTGCAGTTTGGAAACTAAAATAAATAACAAAACGGTGATACATGATCTTGAATATAAAGCAGATTTAAATGTAGTGCATGATTTTAAAGTCCTTAAAATAAAACGCGTCCATCTGGTTATGGATAAAGAACGATTGGAAATTAGGTAAGAGATTAATAAATGAAATTCTGTCTTTTTGCTAATGATGACATAGCAAATTACAAGTACAAAAACACAAGTATAAAAATCTAGGAGGAAGAAGATGGGATATATTTATATGGTAAAGAAAGGAAAAAAAAAACGGAAAATATAAATCTACCTAGGTATGTTTGAATGTGTATAAATAACAAATAGTAGCAAACAATACGAATTGTTTACTAGATGCAAATATAGATCGACCTGCCATTTGCCTTAAAGGATAATAGCATTGTATTTGATAAAACAACGTCAACTAACATAAATTCCGATGATTTTTACGAATCACTGTTTGTTTATACCTGAACATAATTCTTGGTATTTATAATGAAACATTAAGTGCTTCAAAAAGTATGAGGAAAACTAAATTAATTAGTTTTGATTTAATTAGTAGGAATTATATTTACTTGGTGTTTATTATACAGGAGACGTACCATAATAACAGAACCAATATACAACTGTAAAACATTTAACGAAGGAATAGCCTAGGTAATCGTGATCTGCAGAAATATCATCAAGTCTAGTTAAGCACAAGCACTAAGCTATTGAAATCGAGAAATCATCATCACTAAGCAGATAAAAAGGCAATGTTTTGTAGGCTTTTCCACGAAAATAATTTGCAATTTAATAGTTCATACCAATTATAACAAAAGACGGTAGCCGATTTAGCTCCAATCACAGTAAACGACAGCAGACTGAATGACTTCACTTCAGAAAATATTAATCACGACAAAGGAAACAAACAAGTAAATGAAGCTGAATGTTTATTGCTGCAGAGGACATCTGACATTGAGGAGATGAAGTCATGTCTAAATCTATCGCCATCTTGGATAAAGGCTCTCTGTGCGATACACATCGTGATCAAACGGCGATTAACAGGAAAAGGTTGTTACTGTTATATGATACCGCGATCATTTGATGACTCATCACGTTGATGACTTGTCGATGGGGCAGCAGGAGCTAAAGTGCCAATCAATACTACAGTACATGCTCACTTGTTTGAAGTACCTACCTAATCCAATCTTTCTGACAAGGAGTAACATTTTTAAAAGGAGAATCTCAAATCAATCCTTGTGAGATACGGAGGGATGTTGGGACTTGCGCAAAAACTTGGGAGTTTTGAATTGGATTCTAAACAGTGGTTTATCATGGAGCTTGGTTGTTCTTAACAGGAGTCAAGAAAATTGACAAGCATTAAAAATAGCTTGACTGACTCGTTGGTCTAGTGGTCGCAAGCGCTGCTGCTGTGCATGAGGTCTTGGGTACGATTCCAAGGATTGAGCAGTGTTTTTGGATTCTCCCATCAGGAATTTCTCAGTAGCGGCCCGGATTTGGTTCGGTTGATGGCAATAAGCTAGCCCACCTATTAAATGGGATAACTGACGGAATAAGGAAGTTCAGGCCTTTGCCCAGCAGTGGGACAGTACAGCGTATAAAAAAAAACTGACGGATTATGGATGTTCAGTAGGTACTGGGCACCGGGACACTTTTGCCTAACTCTTCGGGGATTACAAGCATGGTGTTATGACAATATTCGTTAGTCACTACGGATGCCGATCCGACTTAAATAACATAAGATAAAGATTCGTAGAACATTGGCAAAATCTACGAGTATCTGGTAGAATTCACGTTTGGCCTGTCTTAGAATACCAATATTTGTACCAGGTTAAATTCTGTTTTGGTAACTCAACCGAAACCGGTTAAAGAATACAAGTGTTAATTTTAAAAACAATATTTGTGTAGCGGATGACAAGACAAATGCTTTGCCCACCACTAAACCCACACTCATAGACTTTAAAACAGTTTTTTTCTCAATTTGTGAGACAATCCTTACAATGGACGAATAATTTTCATGTCACTTCACATTTTTGTTAAACCTATCATTATTGCTCAAGGTTTAAAACCTACGCAAGGATCCCGTATTTTGACCAGCTTGTGAGAAGATGGGCCAGACACAGAGGCCCTTTAGAAAATAATTGAACGCGATCAGCACATTAAATCGCGTTCAAAAGCTGCAAGTGACATCATTTTTGTGACATATGGACTGGACTGGAGCTCTTGAACACGGTTTAGAGGTTCTCATCGCCTTCACTTTAATTTGTGAAATGCACCCTAAATAAAAGTCAACCGAAGAAAGTTCGAACTTAAATTTGTTTTTTTTTTCAAAGAATACTGTTATCAAATGAGGGTGAACATAAAGACAAAGCGAAATTAAGGCCCTTGTTCCCTTTTTAGGGTTCCGTACGTCCGAATGAAAAACAGAACCTTTATTTTATGTAATCTCAAGAACGTATTTTATGGTCTAACTTTTTCACAAACTTTTCCATTGAGTTTTCCTTTATTATCCTTGCGTATGCCTTGATCGTTTCTCAAGCGTCTCACTTTAAAGCACAATATTTCTATCACTCACCAATGCTATCGAAAACAGAGGCTCTGTCTCCTGCTCCTCGCTCCTGGAGACTAACGTTAGACTGCCTGGTGGCTAAGACGGGCCGCAGACGAGCGACACTTAGCCGGGCGGGCGGCGGAGTGCGAGCAGAGGCTAATCGGCGCGGGGGCGCTAGATGAAACAATCGCTCGATCTGTGCACTCGCGCGCCCACGCTAAGTCCGAGCACAGATGCGGCGGTTTTATTTTATTATTTTTGCAAAATATTTTGCAACTTTTGGCAAAATTATATCAGGCTGTTTGACAGACAACAGGGTTAATCATGGACGGAGATTGGTCAATCAAAGAGAGACATGAAAGAAAACGGATCAACAAAACTGATGATCTGTCCAATCGAGAGTAAAATAATTAAAAAAACCTGATGACATCAGTCGGACTTACACACATTAGTGCATTTATTATTATGATTCAATGAATGACATCGCCTACGAATATTATCGACTTAAGAATTCAAGACACATCGTGCGAACAAAAAAGCTAAGCGTGTAGGTCGAGGTGTATATTTTGATATAAACAAAGCAATAAGTAATACAATAATTGCGTTTTGATATTATTTGCAGTCACGTAGACACATGAACAGTTTTATGTTAATAAAACGCCATAATGCATGGACAGAACACTCAGATGATGATGGATGTTTTCTAACCGCTCTTAGTGGTTTGACGTTGTCATTACCATAATATCCAAGCTATGTATTATTTTAAACATATTGATAGAATAATCAAATTACTTTTTCATGTACAATTTTTCCACTTTAGACTTATTATTTAATTTAAATGATTAAAAACAATATTACAGACCGGAAAATCAGCACAATTATAATCATCATCTGTCTAGCCTTTTAAAACGACAATAAACCAAGTATTAATACGTTTCGCCTGTTTTTTTCCATTTTCATTTGAATAAAAATAACAGAAAGAAAACGATAACAAACATTAATAAATTGTTAACGAAAATACTGTTATCAATGTAGGACAGTCAGTTAAATGAGGGTATTCACTGAAAATTAACATTTGTGTACTGCGAATGAATTAATTCGTGCTATAAATTCGAAGCCTTATTAACATAGATTGTCTTTACGAACATAACGCTCATATTGTACTGTACTGAATTCCAACCGGTTTAACTCTTAGGACTGAAAATAGATTTAAACACAACTTTCTTGTCTAGAAAAGGGCAACCAGTCGTTAATGTGTGAAAAGGTATCAGATACACGGACAGACAATTACTTTCGCATTTAGAATAATAGTAACCATTTGGTGAACCGTCTAATACATTCCACGCCAGGGGCCCACCTGAAAGCTAGAACGGCGCGTGCGCCGGTGACGTCACTAGTTCGATACTAATCATCGCAGTTCTGTCGCGAAGATCATCCTGCGACACCTTGCACAGGGTCTGCGCAATTGTGTATTCTAATATTCTTGACAATTTTGGGGAAAATCTGCCTTATGTCAATTTTTATACATGAAGAATATTGAAGAATTATTAAATAAAGAATAAAAATCTGTAACAACAAGCCCTGTTACAAAGGCTATAAGTTGCGGTGTTTTTTAATCTCTAACGATTTGAACATTTGACACTTTTTTGAGTAGTTTAGGGGTTGTCGTAGCACTCCCGGCGCTACGAGGCTACGGTGCTACGCCGTAACCTGAACATGATAATATGCTGAATAATAAATTACTGAATTACTGGGAAATTGTTTAGGGTTGTAATTTTAAACCGTTTGTTGGTATCGTTCGAATTGGTATATCCTATGATGAAGGGATCATGAACATAATAGAATAGTGCATTAGCCACGCACTTAACATCAGGTGGAATGCGAAAGGACTAATTAGAGCGTTAAAATCTTAAAACACTTAAGTGACAATTGATAGAAAATAAATTCAAGCTCCTGACAGTTTCATAATGAGAAGTTCAGACCCTCTTATATCTTTCGTTTCAAAAAAGTTATCGTTATTGAAGCGATTCCTATTTTTGAATGGTTCATATTATTATTATTTCCGGTATGTCTGTTTTCTTTATTATTTTTGATACGCTGAATTCTTGGTTTCATCTGAACATCACGCTTTGGTTTTAATTATAAATATATTTAGTCAAAACAGTGGTCTTGCAGCTGAATTTCGGACTAAGAATACTTGTTTTTTTTTTTACGAAAAGAATGGGCACCAATTCAGACTCCATGCGGCTACTGAGAAACTTCTGATGGAAAACTTTTACCGACCTGGAAATTGAAAACCTAAAACCTCATCATGCTGAGCAGCATCGCTGGCGACCACTACACCAGCGAGACAGTCAACAGCCAAAATATGTAGGTACATTCTAATTTGTAAAACACATGGGACATAAACATAACTGTCGAAATGTGGATAGTACTATAGACAAAGCTCTGCCTATCACACACACACTGGGCTGATGTTCCGTTATGTTTGGTTATTTTAATTTCCCTTTCTTCCTGGTGAGAACCCTGTAAATCCTCGCCAGTGTTTAAGTGGCAGTAATGGCATTGCATCAGTTATTCAGTTGCAGAGCCTGGTGGGCGGTAATGACGCGTAATGCTCGCTCAGACGATAGACGGGTGATTGGTTGCGTGGCCGCTGCCGATGGGACGCGATAGCGGTGCTGTTAGACCAGCAGGGAAGGACGAAGTTTGAGGAAGCGGAAAACATCACGCCTGTAATCCCAGAAGGTAAAGTAAAAGTGTAACACCCACGTTTCAGTGGTGTAAAAAGAGAGGAAGGGTGTTTTAAAATACGCAACTAGTTCTTGGCTTGCTCCTTGGGCCATCAATGGGTTTGAAACCTTTTTGTGTTCAAATATGGTTGCATTTTATCATGCTCCCAAATAAATTGGATTAAGGGCAGGAGAATTATTATGAATGATGATGCATGCCAGAGACCTAACTATGATCTTAAAATTTCGTTACAAAAAGAAATTTAAGTAGCATATTCATTGTGAATTTATGACGACTAATTGAGAAGCATGGAAGAAAAAGACATGCTGCGCTGACCACAAATAAAGTGATACAAGGGCTAGAGAATGATTATGAGTGCGTTTATGAATATTTCCTCAAATCCTTAGAATATCTCAGTATGTGTGTCAGGAAAAGTTATGAGTGGGTACTCATAACTTTTCCTGACACACATCATGCGCAGACGCAATTTCAAAAACTAGAAATGTTGAATTCAAACAAAATGTCGCTCGCTAGACTCAGCAGTATGCAAGGCATGTAGCTGCGCCTGCGCATGTGCTTCATGTATCGTCTAACGACTGTCGTGTACGCCGTGTGTGGCGTGAGAGGCTTTCGTAGTACTCTGTACTTTCGTGTCCACCTGTCCGATAGCTGTTGGAGCGATCGAAGTGGAGCTGAGCTGAGCGGAGTTTGGTTACTGTTGAAGGGTAAAGTAGGTGTGGCGTTTTTTTTTGTTTAGCTCTACAATAACAGACTTACACTTCTTACTTCTTACACGGACAGTTCCATTAGTAGCAGGATGTGGAATAGCTTCTTTGTTTTGAATGTGATCATCCTCGACAATACCGTCATTGATAAATCACCGACTACTACTACATATTGGAATAATCAATTTATAAACCATCAAATAAATCATTTTAGGGCAAGTCTTTTCTTTTATTTTGACCTTAAAATCGTCCGTGTACAAAATCCAAAACCGACTCCTCAACATACTGAACGTCACACAGCTCATCTTACCTCGCTCATTTCTCGCTATCTACTATTAAATTAAGCTCATTAGCTTACTAATGGGCCCCATTACGCCATGGGATCGCACGTGAGCCGCGCTTGCGCACCCAGGCGAGAAGCGCCGGGCATTTCTTACGGCTGCCATCATGGCTGCTTGCCACGGCTGCCTCAATGATGAGGTCCCATTACCCATTGTATACTAATTATGTTGTTAGAAAGTTTTTATTTCTTCGTGTTTGTTGAGCTTGATGCCTGGGAGACAAATTGATTTAGATTGTTGTTATAATGGTGATGGATTCATTTGTAACGTCATGAGATCTTATTTGTATTAGCTTAACGGATTTTTCTAGATAAATAATATTAAATTAGGTATTTAGGCGTGTAGCTCTATTTAAAACCACCGTCCTAGACTTATCTTGGCTTGACGATCATCATTTTGATTCACTAAAAATATTTAACTAATAAGTTTATACCGCATAACAGAAAAATTGTAACTAAAAAAATTGACTCCTCAAGTCTTCCTTAATTAATAAAACTTGGTATCTTAATATAAAAAGTCGATTTCTCAACAATTCTAATAACAACTGAGTAAGTGACCACAGATAGACCGTCAATAATTCAATATCAACAGTAATTAGTAATAGACTCATAGTAATAAACTAGACGAATGTCACGTCCAATAGCCGTACAGTATCAGTAGGCAAACTCGACCCACGCGCTATCAGCTATCAGGTGAGTACCTACTCCTCGCTATCAGTAGCTCCTAGTACCTAGTTCTAGATGAGCACACTCGACGTGTCATGCACCGAATTAGACATGATATGGAGCTAATTAATTTTAATGCTCAATTTGGTACAATTTGTGGCTAAATAGTCGTTAGTCTAGTAATAGGATGCGTTCTGTTTAATGTGCTATGCCGGGACAAAAAGGGGTTTGTGTGATTCGGGTCGTCTATCGCGGTCATACGAATATTTGCATATCAACTATCATTCCTGGTCTTCTCGGATCGTTTTAAACCACTTGAGATCGATTACTTCGGTTCCCCATGTAAACAAGTACAAAAAATTTTACTTTGCCGTACACATTCCATTCCTTCTTTCTGGTTTCGATTCTGTCTGCGTTGTCGGAACTTTTGCAGGTTCTTGCAGTCGGTCCAATTCAAAATAAAGGCTGTTTGCTTATTGACTTTGTCAATCTCACAGTATTGGTAGTTTTATCCAAAACTTCAACGACGAAGTTGTACCTCAACAAACGAAACCTACCTTGATAGGTGCGAGCCCCAACCCCGCGTGATATGTACAACAATAACGCCAATTGACTTAAAGACACGTGCATCAGTGATAACTGTTGCGTTAGACAACTTGCGACATGTCTTCTAGTCGAGATAGACACCGTCTGCAAAGGTTAACACATGACTATCGACTATTGTGCAAAACTTCACTGATATGTGGCATGCGTTATCGTACAGAGAAAGCTTTTGCCAAGATAGAGCACTAAAGAAAAAGGTTTAATCGGAATACGTATTTAATTAGACCCAACCAACGATTGAAACAAATTTGGTTATAAGAGGTTTTTCACGAGAATTGACAGTCAAAAGGGATAATTAATATAATATGAAATGTATATGTTACGGCTAAAAGCCGAAGTAAGGTTACACCTAGTTCTAGCCGGCTACACCTAGGTGTGGCCGGTAACTATCCTTTTCATTGGTAGGACTCACCGACCAAATGGAATAGGTTAGGTTAGAGCTGTGAATAAACGCGCACGAGCCGAGCGAGCGCAGCGAACGGTGCCTGGGCAGCGGCCGGCGAGCGTTACATCCAAATTGGTTGCATTATTACAAACGGTTACCGGCCGCACCTAGATATAGCCGGCTAGAACTAGGTGTAACCTTACTTCGGCTTTTAGCCGTAACATATACACAGATCTCCATCGTCAGAAAAGGATTCATCGGTAAAAGTCCATCTTGAGATAATTTGGAATGTTTAAATTGATAGTTTAATTTGTTTTTAAACATAAATGTGGTATCTTAATATGTGTATGTAGTCAGATAAAAATATAAATTACTACATTTAAAACAAAACCAGCAATACTGTTTATGAATCACTGTATGCAAGGAATATGTCACGGTCAACGTGTAACCAGTCGATACGCACACAGGCAGACAGACAAATATATTGAAAGCTAAACCTACACTTTTTAAGGCTGTGTTCACGCTATATTTATGATTTCACTGAAGAGGTTAGCAATTATACTGAAGGAATCATCACATGACAGATTTCGATGGGTAATGCCGATGCGTGCGGTATCTAAGAAACTAAATCCGTAACGATGACGTTGGAAATTCTAGTCCATCTCCAAAAGGTAAATCAAGTTTTACCAGTAAGTAGGTTTGCGCAGAAATGAAGAATACGACTTACGGCTTAGACAAGACAAGACATTCTGAAAGTCTCATTGACGACAAAAAAAGTTACGATAATAACGGTCGCATTCATGAAATTTAACTGTGAGCTACAACATTCAATCATAAATCTAACTTTGACTTAGGAAGTGTAGCAAAGTGGAGTTAATAAGAAGAACTTACATGAAAACCAATCGATTCCATCTGAGTGAATGCTCTAAACATTACAAATAAACAACAGAGATATGTAAAGAAAAGCAAAACCTTGGATTTCAGAAAGATGATGTCATGACTATCGTGTATGGCCTGCACATCACATGTGTAATTATAATAATTACTACTTTTATTAATAAGGCTTAACGGGTATTGTTTCAAGCGTAGGCTGGAGACTTGCGATTCACTAATTAGAGATGAAACCTTCAACTGCGTTGAACCGATTCGCACAGTTTGGTACCGAAGTAGACGTGGATTAGTCGGGGCTGTTCTTCATCATCTTCCTGTGTTTATTCCAATGTATTTTAGGTTGGTGTCGTGTGTCCTCGACACACTTATATTGCGTCATTCCAATAGTCACCCCCTATCTAACCATAACATCGTCTGTAGTCAATTATGATACACTTTTTTATTCAATCCCTCCCATCATTTTTTATAATTATCTGCTTAATATTCATCTCATACTCAAACTTACGTTGATTCAAAGGTCCCCAATCCTGATTACTATGGTTGTTGGGAAGACTAAGAAAGTGGTAGCGGACTACAATAGGTACATTATGAGCTCATCTGTAACCATTTAATTACCAAGGACATGATCAACTTTTATATTAAATAACAGTAAACAACTGGTTTAAAATTGTTTTCAGTAAGGCTTTCGATAGACTCAACTTGGCGTTTTGATTACTTACTATAACAATTGCAATGTTGTCATAACATGTGGTTAGTGGTCAGGACTGAAGGACTTTTAATATTACGCAGCTCAAAAAGGATTATTTTTTATGAAAAGCATTGGAATTCTTCTGTTTACCGTTTCAATATCTATTGATACTAAAGAAGTATCTCACAACATATTTCAAATTCACTTTCATTCATAACACGGAATCTTTTATTATTATTTTCAATAATTGTTTTATTAACTCGTTTAATAATGGCTGCGTGGGAACGAGTGTTATTCAACATCGCGTAAGATTATTTCGAGAAACCAGAACCTGATTGCAACCCGCCTCACAGGTACACTATATGTACGTATGGCAGACTACCATGTAGGTATATGTTCCTCTGTGGTCCTCACCATAATTATTTTTTCTTAAGAATATGAAAGGATAGAATTCTTACCAAGGTTTCTTCATTCAGCCGATAATTATTATGTTTTGATCTGACTAGATGAGAGAGTTCCTCGTGGTAAAGTTGAACAAAGGCTTTTGACAATGTATAGAATCTTCAATTCTGTTGCCGTAGCCTGCTGTATCGTGAGATTTGGTTACTTCGATGTTATCATAGTTGAAAATATTTTGTTGAGTAAGGATCATCTAAGTAATTTAATACGCACATGGAGAAGTCGTGACTTTACCCTTAGCACTAAACGAATCATCTATTCTTATGATTGTTACAGTAACCTGGGTGATGTGATGTAGTTCTACGTATTGCAGAGCTCATTGATTCGTTTGTTTGTTTCTTGTTATTCATAAACAGTGATTTTTATGCCATTCAATAAATATGACTAAACAATGTCCATATTTGTCGATTCCCGACCAGTGGCTATGCATAAGCCTAGAACATAATTCCGTATAGGTAAAAATGATGGAGACCAAGATAATGAATTTTAAAGATACGAAAAATAACAACCAACTTAAAGAACTTGATGATGACTCAGAGTTACCTCCTAAGGCAAACACACAAGCATTGTGTGACTGTGTGTGTCCACCAAAATAGTTGATAAAGACCACAAGTCCACAACGAGTTTATTTAGGATTACAACGACTAAGTGTCGGACAAACATTCATCGCTATACTGACAGGTTTAGATAAAGGGTAACTTATGAGACGCCAAAGATTATAAAGTAGGTACAAGAATCCAAGAAGCAGGTGTACAAACAAGAGCATCCGAACCTGCCGCCGCGCACCTAGACGCTAAGATATTTGTTATGATGACAACAGTTCTCAACACGGGACAAAGCCGGCGCATTCCACTGAAGAGACAAACACCAACGTATGCAAACAATCACCAGCACTTGAAACATTTGATCATTAGGTCGATATTACTCATGCGAAACAAACATAATCAAACTTGAAAGAAAATATGTGGCTGTATCTGAATGAATACGTGAGCCTACTCCTTAATTTATGCGTGGACACGTTTAAAAAATACAACTGTCAAATACCCCGCCATCTGAGCGCTCAGCTGAGCGAAACATGAGATCGTAATATAAAACTGAAGTCCAACTTACCTGTGTTTGAGCACAGCCACCGGCCACTAACACTGCTCGCCCGTTACCATTTAAATTTTAAACAATCGCTCAAAACTCAGATATCTTCCAGTGCACAGTTTAATTTCCACCTTTATGTTAATTATAACTTATATTAACAGTTAATAAAGCTCACGTGTTACTGCAAAGCGTTAGAGTTAGTTTTTATTCTGTGTATTCGCGAAGTCGTTTCGTTCGTGTCGGCCGCTCGGTATGCACTTTTGGGGTCACTCGGGGTCGATTGGTTTTATTGTGTTTTTTTCGCGAGGAGCGGCTTTGAGCGTGCGAGCGTAGGTCGACGTGGCGTGCGGCGCAGTCGGCGTCCGAGCGATCACTGCGCGGCCAGGCTGACCCGCGCCAGATCGCCGCGGGATGCGCGCGCGCACCTCCTACTCCTCCCTCAACCCTCTCCCGCAGGCTTTCGTGCCCTAAAAGATACAACACTTATCAAAACGCGTTCCGAGAAAGCGATGCCACAATACACACATACGACTCTAATTAGTCTAAGTGTGTTATTTATTTTGATGCGATAAAAGCCTGTTCTTCGACAGTCAGCGTTTATAGCTGCAAGTAACGACCGACATTTTTGTGTCTATCTATCGTTTTACTATTTGTCACTATAGTTCTGATCACAGAAAAGGCCGCCTCGAATTTGATCTTAAAGTAAACACGTTAGTCTGCTATTGGGATACAACTAGAATCACCATTCCTCGAAGATACTGCTGATGAAAGGAATGATTCACAAGACAATAATCTTAAAAAGATAAATGCTCCACAAGATAATCTTTTAGACAATAATGTATCGAAAAGTGGTTTCGCTTGCACAATGGTCGGTGGCAGCGATGGAGCCGATACTGGACAATGACAGGCGAGCACCATTGTTGAAAAACCGGAACAAACCGCTGATCCGGCTAAACAAATGAATATTGCGAAGAAATTGGGTCTACAGCATTTGTTTTCGAATTTCTCGCGAATAGAACCAGAGTCTTCAGAATGTACCACCGAAGGATGAAAGAGGAGCAAACTGTCGCAGATGATTATCAGTTATTGATGGCTCGAGGTCAACCTTTGTAACGGGACTTTTACTGTGGATCTTGTTTCATTTTTGTGTTCTCTTTTCCTTGCCCTTCTTGGAATAAGAGGTGATTGCCTCACTCCCACATATCCTTATGGAAATTGCATCAATACAAATGCATCAAATGGCAGGATTATATCAAAGGAATTCAGAGTATTTGCGAGGAACTGTCTAACATCTTCGTTCCTTGATCCCATGGCACAGGAGCAGGTTCTAGGGTGTTACACAGTAGATATTACATAATGAGAGCTGAGAGTCGCACGGCCTCGATAAGGTCCATAAAAATACCAAGATTACGGCCACTAGATACTTGACAACTTCCATACTGGACCGATTGAAGTTAAGGAATTTGTTCGCCTTGTAACATTGTTTATGGTGTTGGATTTCCATACTGACCTGGAGGAAAAATGTTTATTAGTCTCTTAACTGAGTAAATTGAGTTAAAGGCAACTTAATAAATCAATGAAGCCGTGACCTATTGCAGGTCACCCTAAAAGGGCCCTAGGCTGTGCCAGTCGCAGTTACTTCGCATGCCTCTGGAGTTGATATTTTTTCATTCTCATATTAATTATTTTAAATGCTGCATTAATAATGAACGTTATTAACCTATCAAGTCAGGGGAAGCTTATTAGTTTTTAGTTATCTGAGCAACTTTGCCACCTAACCGTGCTAAAACATGTTGAAATCTCTGTCAACAAAATCTCTCTCTCTCTCTCTTCTCTGAATTGAAATCATCAGATAACATGTTTTTATGTGAATGTTTCGACAGTGGAAATGAGCAGAAACGCATGTTAAGGGTGTGCCGATAAAGGTTGGTAAAGAAACCGGCAAACACCTGCAAATGGCTCAGTTCTCCAACGTGGCAATATTCTGATCACCATTATTGTTACCCCCTTTTTATAAAGCCCGAAAGATGTTATTTAAGGTCATGTGCAACAGCAGGATGTAAGTACACTTACGTAGCTTTGGAATCCAAGGTTTAAGCAGCACTCCTAGAATATTTAGGAGCTAAAAATGAAAGTAGGCGTAGGTCTCACTCGAAAAAGGCCTAAGACCTTAAGCCTAGGCCGAACTGATTCAATGTCTGCATCCCACAAAGACGTGGTGTTTAAGCCGATGACATCACTTGTTGCTGATAATCGCCCACCCATCCGTGTGAGTGTTGCAAGGATTGGTTTTAAAGATCACGTAATATTTGCGGTTACTCGTTCTCATTTCATTTTGTAGAATCTATTGTGTGAGCAACATTTATGGTGATAAAGTAGATATTACTCAAACCGTTAACTAAGAGGTACCTACCTATTGTATTAGATAAACTTCAAGCTCAATGTCGTCAGGTTCAAGGCAATGCTACTAGTAAATGAGATGGCATTGATAGAGGCAAACAAAATGAAATGAAGCACAAATCAATCTAGGGAGAACGCTTTGAAGAAGATTTTAGAGCAGCAGTGAATGCTATGGACTATGTAAAGAATAAGGCAATCAATGGGTGGGAAGGGCAAATGAAACGAATTGCTCAAAATTGATCTAGCAAAAATACTGTTTTGAGCGCAGTAGTGAGATACAAAAGACAGCACCCTAAATATGACTAACGTTTACCGCTGAATAGTGTTAAAGCTCAGAAAGAAGAAGCGGGCAGTTCATCACTTATCATTTCGACTACAAAGACAAAGTAAAGAAAACTTCTTATTTAATCACACACACAGATACCCAACCAACAGGTTTCCTCCACATGACCTTCTGAACCTGTGACTCAAGATAACCAGCCCACTGTTCCATTCAGCTCAGAGCCAACCTTCATAGTAATGGCCTGCATGGACCACTCATACTAATTACTGAACGCGGCTAGAATAATCGCCATTTGTTTTTAAACTAACGGAAACGGCTAGTAATTAATATTCATTGTAAGCTAGAACAAGTTAATTACTAAGGTGATGATTATTATTGAGCCTTTAAAGGTAAGTTGTTTGTGTCATGTATGTCTCGGAGTCTAGTCTAGTCTTTATTATTATGTGACCCTAAATCTAGGCTCAGGTTGTGTAGTTGCTGGGTTTTTTGGTCTAAAAACCAATTGATCCAAAATTTTTTTTTGTTTTTAATTTGATTTCGTATGGAAGAAGAAGAAATGCGAAGAAGATCCTAAACAAATTGGGATAAGGGCAGGAGAATGATGATGATGAAGTTGATTTGAAATTCCGGTTAGACCGGAAGCCATCCTGAACATGGTTTGGGAAAGGGCTCAGCAGATGATGAAGATGTGTATTTTAACTGAAATCAAAGTACTATAAATATGTTCCTATCGCAATAATAATTTGCGTCAGACAATGCTATGACCTATGTTCCATCCCGAATTGCTAAAGCACTCTTTCAACTCCTTTTTTTTTTACGGATGGGAAATCGTCAAATGACTCCTCCCGCTCTGGGTGGAGTGGGAGGGAGTGTCAGACTCTTACTGACTAAAACCCATCCATGTTCCTTCTTTGCCCTTTGTGTTCCAGGGCCGCGGTATCTCTTTCGAACAGTCACGCAGCTCCGGCAGGCATCGGCCCTTGCGGGCTCCTAACACAAACTTGTAACCAGGTTTGGGCAGTATTTGAATTAGGTACTTGTAATTAAAACACGTAATTGAAATACAAATACGCATTTTTGTAATTCAATTGATTCTTAAAAAATGTAATTTGTAATTAGTATTTCAAATACCTGACGCTGAGGAATTTTGTAGTTAGTATTTCCAATACTTAGGCTTCAAAATACATTTTAATAAAAATACATTTAGCGATCTGTAGAAAAAAGCGCGCTATAGCTTTTGTAAGCAAAATGGCGACCGCTAAATATGTCAACCTTTAAAGTTGGCAACATGGTATGGTACAGGTGCACAGCGCCTGTACCGTATATTACTTAAGTTAATTAAGACGAATTGGCGGCATAAAAACTCTGACACCGGGTTAGGCACTAACCACAAGATAAAGAAGAAGAAGAAAAAAAGACGTACGAATGTCGAGATGGATTATTCTATTCTATTTACATAACCTAAAACCTGACTGTATCTATACATATAATAAGACAGTAAAAAAACTGTGTCTGTACATTGAATATATTTAAAAAAAAAATTGAGGGGGGTTTAGAAACAGTAATAGAGCACGAATCCAAAAAAAAAAATCTGTCTGTTTGTCTGTTTGTTTGTACACGCTAATCTTCGGAACTACTGGACAGATTTGAAAGATTTTTTTTTTGTTGTATAGGTATTAAGTCTGGGCAACATATAGGCTATAATTTATCTTGGAAACTTGAACACCTGATGCAGAACCGCAATAGACCAGCTAAACTTTAAGAGATACAAAAATGGTACCATAGCAAAAATTGTTCCACGTGATGAGCATTTTCTGCTGAGAGAATAAATTTGAAGATCTGGAACACCTGATGTGGACCTCCAAGAGCCCAGCTACACTATAACATTTATAGGAATGACGTCTTAGCAAAAATTGTTCAATCTGATGAGCACTCTCTGTCTATTTATAAAAATCGAAGATCTGGAACACCTGTTGTGGAACTCCAAGAGCCCAGCTACACCATAACACATATAGGAATGACGTCTTAGCAAAAACTGTTCAATCTGATGAGCACTCTCTGTTGATTAATAAAAATCGAAGATCTGGAACACCTGTTGTGGAACTCCAAGAGCCCAGCTACACCATAACACATATAGGAATGACGTCTTAGCAAAAATTGTTCAATCTGATGAGCACTCTCTGTTGATTTATAAAAATCGAAGATCTGGAACACCTGTTGTGGAACTCCAAGAGCCCAGCTACACCATAACACATATAGGAATGACGTCTTAGCAAAAGTTGTTCGGTCTGCTGGGCATTTCCTGTTGACTTATAAAAATCGAAAATCAGAAACATCTGATGTGGAAATCAAAGCTAACACTAATTTCACTGTATAATTATAAAATAACATAAGTGGGAGTACCTCCACGCGGTGAAGGCGGTAACAGTTTAGGACTGATTTTCGATGACGACGGTATATCATTGAAAATTTGACTCTACTGGACAAAACTCCCATTTATTTATTTTATTTTATCGAATAAATATGCCTTCGGGCTTATGTTATTTGAGTGTTTAATTTCCTTTTCCACTTATCTTAGTGACACGATAGCCTACCCGGTAACGTAGGGGAACAGTCACTTAGATTTTAATTGATCAGGTATCTTCACAATAAAACTATAACCATGCCTAGAAAGAGGTAGAGGGATGCAGGAGAGACTTGATGCTGTTCGAGACGTCAGGCTGCAACTCGCTCCGTGGAAACCTCTTCGGATCGCGAAGCACGCCTGCGTTCTCAGCGTATTTACGCATCTACATCCAGGTCTCTAGAGAACTGTGAAAAATATGATGCACGCCTGACCGCTGATCGTGAACGTCATGCATTGTCTCGCGAGTCGGAGACGTTCACGGAAAGAAAATTACGCTTGAGTTCTCAGCGTGTATACACATCGACTTCGAGGTCTCTAGAGACAAGTGCGGAACGTGATGCACGACTGACCGCTGATCGTGCAAGTCATGCATTGTCTCGCGAATCGGAGACGTTCAAGGATAGAGAATTACGCTTGAGTTCCAAGCGTATCTACGCGTCGACTTCTAGGCCTCTAGAGACAAGTGGGGAACGTGATGCGCGACTGACCGCTGATCGTGAACGTCACGCATTGTCTCGCGAGTCGGAGACGTTCACGGATAGAGAATTGCGCTTGAGTTCCAAGCGTATCTACGCATCGACTTCTGACTTACAAAAATGAAAGATATGGAACGTCTCGAATCGTCTCGCGCATCCCGTTGTTTTCCCGTCCCCGGGCTCTTAGAATTCGACATCAGACATTTCAGATCTTCGATTTTGACGACCCCGTTGTCGCTGGCATAAGCAACAGGATCCGCGTACGAAGTCGCGGGCAGAAGCTAGTTTTAAATAAAATAGTTAAAATACTGTATATTGTATTTATAAGTATTTCAAATACACGACTTAAAAATATTTTGTATTTCGTATTTTACAAAATACTATCTGGCCTGTAAATACATGTGAGATAGTATTTTGTAATTTGTATTTTAAATAAAGCAAATCATCTATTTTGCCCAGCTCTGCTTGTAATAAAAACGTCTCCGAGTGTATCGCATCGGTCAAGTGCGTATAAATCAGGCTCATTAAATTGTGCCATGTAATGTAATGCGTGTGACAATGTACAGCTTTATTTGAATACTCGCTCATCTTGATCGGAGGTGTTGTATTACCTTACAGCATTATTTCGCCATTATTATTTACTTCAACACCAAGCTGCACCCTCATGACAAACTTTTCTTTCAGTATTTACCATTAAGTATTTTGAAAGCAATTCATATCACCGTGCTTCATACAGGGTGTAAACAGTCCCTTCAAGAAGCCGTCAACCAAACATACTTAAAACAAACTAAGTAACCCTATGCAAAAATTATTGCTGGGAAACGACTTTATTTTTGGGGTCAAAAATCTCGTTTTACGGTAGGACTCATTGTAACGCACTCAAAACATTGTGCTGATAGATACGAGTACATTGAATTAAATCGAATAGTACGGGGGTCGTGGAGGTGTTTAAAGTTATGTTATTAAATAAGTAACCGTGATTATAACATTAAAAACTTGTTGACAAAAAAAACCCCCAATATTTCCGTAACTAATTAGAAGGTTTGGGAACCTCCTAATTAGGTATGGACAAGAAGAAAAAAAAATATCGCAATGACGGGGAGAACACAAGTGCCTTTGGGCTTCGATAAGGATAATTTAACACACATTATAATTATTTGAAAAACTCGTCCACTGGATGACGTAAGCAATAAAAGTTGAATTGACAAAATGAATCTATAGCATTGAGCTTGTGAATGTACGCATTACCCTTCTGTCATCATGAGTACGTACTGAACAAAACAGGTACTGAACAAAACAGATATTAGAAAAATTGGAAAAAAGAAAATGAAAATTCCAGTCTTAAAAAAGAAAATCTACTATATAAAAATAAGTCGGGTTTTCCTTCCTGACGCTATAACTCCAGAACGCACGAACCGATTTGGCCATTTTTTTTTTTAATGTTCGTTGGAGGTCAAGGATGGTTTTTACGGCGAGAAAAATTCAAGGTAGGGTAGGTAGGGTAGGTAGGGTAGGTAGGGTAGGTAGGGTAGGTAGGGTAGGTAGGGTAGGTAGGGTAGGTAGGGTAGGTAGGGTAGGTAGGGTAGGTAGGGTAGGTAGGGTAGGTAGGGTAGGTAGGATAGGTCGGGTAGGTAGGGTAGGTAAGTAGGTAGAGAAGGGTAGGTCAGTAGGTAGGTAGGGTAGGTAGGATAGGTAGGTAGACTAGGTAGGATAGGAAAAAGGTGCATTGCAACGCATGCCGGGAACAGCTAGTTTATAATAAAATGTCATCGGGTTTTGTATACTGTTAACTACATGGATGGACGTGTAATGCTAAATAAACCCGTCATAATATTATGTACGCGAGTGTAAACAAGCGAGCCTTGTGGGCGGTGCAATCAAGTTGTACTTAGATGAAATAATTAAAATGTTATGACAACTGGTTTCAATAGTCAAACGATTTTATGTCAATCGTCCGTGGTACTGTTTGTGTGAGGAGGAAAATATGGGAAATCTTAGATACGATCTATCTTTATTATTTGAATCCATTTGTAGATCTGGTGTTTTCTAAGTTATTACTTACAAGAATATCAAGAATTATTGATATAAATGTTGCTGCTTGCTTGATGGATGGAGGGACAGGTAGGCTAAAGAAAAGATGGCTGATTGACAGAGGAACGATAAAAAGAGGAGGGACTGAATGATCCATGCTTACGTGGTTGCCACGTAAGCATGGAAGAAGAAGACGTTGCGGCGACCCAAAGCAATGGTGATCAAGACAGATTGCAGGTTACTTTTTAAATCAATAAATTGTTATAAAGGCAACAAACACTACTTTACCTATTGTTTGTCCAACTGTGGCGGAGCCTAAAGAGATTTTTTTTTTTGGGTATATGTATATGTTTTCCTAAACCTATCTATTGTTTACTTTCTTACTTAAATAGATAGAGTGCAGCACAGTCACCCAACCTCGCGCAGTCCTGCGCGGGCGCAGGTAACGTCACGAATTAGCATCACAATCGTGCGCCAGCGCCACCATGCATTGTCCAGCGAGACAATACACACACGAGCTGATTAACAATTAATTAGTATAGATATTTTAGTACAGGTCAGTTATAAAATAATTACCAGTAGTTTAAAAGATTCAAATCCCTACCTGAGCTCCACAACCCAGTCACTCGGTATTCCTTGGCAAGACTCGTTGTTTGACTTTCGGGCTTCTTCTAGCCGCAAGCGTAGCGACTGTCAAATATGTCACCAATGATGTTTGATACCAACTGCCTGTACAGCTATCGAGGCACGGATAGCCTGAAACACAAAACATTTTTTTGGAAATTCTAAGCTAAATGATGGGAAAGATTGTTTTTTTTAATTCTTGCGTGCCATTACTGTTCTAAATCAACCAAATTAGAATGTGAAATAGTCAGCCTTCTTACTCCACTACTCCCTGGCCTGCCACAGACGAACATGACAACCGAAAGTTGGTTCCTTCACCCACCAACCAGCCTGCGAACACTACTTCGGCCTATTTCTCTCACGTTTATGAGCACACGGTGAGCTGGTTAACAAAGTTATCTAACACAATATTATTTAAACAATTTCGTTCCCATAATTTTATATTAAGACTTATGGTGATTAAATGCGATTTGTAAATTGCATTACAACAGTTGTGGCAATTGTTATACCTACGGGGTGGAAGGGACACCGACGCGAAAAGGGTTACATCATTTCATTAATTCTATGGAAATATACGTTACCCTACGTCATCCCACAGCTGGAGACAAGCTCTCCCCATGACTTCCATCTCTTGCGACCCACGGCCAATGTGGGCCACTGGTCTGTGGCCGTTGGCTTCGTCCACCTTGTGCCGTCACCTACGGGGTCTTCCGCGTAGCCTAGCTCTATGAGGGCACCACAACGAACCTTTTTTGCCCCACAGATCATTGGGCATACGGCAGACGTGGCCCTAGCCACCCTAGTCTCACATTAGCTTGAGCAACGGCAGTAATTTGTGTTTTGGAGCACAGTCACGTTTACGGTCAGGTAGCTTGAAGCCTAGTATGTCCAGTTTTTTTCAATTCGATAATAAATTTAGTGTCGAAATTACAACTGATAGAATATTATTATTCAATATTATTACTGATAGAATAATATTATTGACGGCACGGTTGGCGCAGTGGCTGAACGATTGGCTGCTGCGTTGCGTGTCGGGGGTTCGATCCCCGCACGGAACAAATATTTGTATGATCTACAGGTAGTTGTTCCGGGTCTGGCTGTTTGTGTATGTGAGTTTTAAATGTTTGTAAACGCACCCACGATACAGGAGAAATTCCTAGTGTGGGGCAACGTTTTTTAAAAAAATAAAAAAAATATCTAACTAAACATAGTCCTAATGTTTAGCATAACGCTGCGCCCGCACATGGCTCATTGTTTTGACACCAGATACTATGTCCAATCATTCTGCAGTCATATCATAAACATTGTATCATTGGTCACTTGCTACGGCTGAGAAAGTACCGTCATTACATAATAATATGTGAAGAAACAGTCATACTCCCATAAATGCTAAAAACCAAAGCGATTGAGTAAGGGATGATCATCATTCATCATTTGCACGCACGGATCAACGTTTTCGAGTATCTCTATCTCATTCTGTCACGTAAATGCGTCATTTGGTGGAGCGAGAAGTCCGGTCGCAAGCCAGCAGCTGCAATTCTAAATGACGGAAATGGAAAAAGCTGTAAGAAAATGCTGATCAGCGCGAGTAAATGTGATTTCACCCTAAAGAGACAGTTTTGAAAAATTCTGTGGACTTCTTCCTAGTAACACCTCTGGTGATTACTTGTTAACAGCTAAGATTATATTTGAAAATATCCGTCAAAAGGCTTTATTGACCAGCAATGGCTTCCCGTATGACAGGGATTTGCAAATCTATCTATTATGTCACTTGGCTTTTGTAACAAATCTTCCTGTTGTAAGTGTGGCTTACATGTAAGTCATAAAATGTTAAAGAATCTGCCTCCTGTCTTCTGCTATAATAGCGTAGGATGAATGGCTCCATTTCGAATTATGGGTCCCACCCGCATCTTAACTCGCCTTGGTCCTTTTTTATTATGCCCAGTTTTAACGAGGTTTAAGAGCCATACTAAGGATCTATTTTAATATACCTGTCATAACCATCTGGCCACAAAACAGAGCAAGTGGAGCTGAGACACAAAGTATTATTATTTACTTTACATCATTGCTCAAAATAACTGCAAAATAATTCAACAGGCTTGCTTGTGAAGCGATGCGATAACACTAGTATGGTCATCTGAATTTATGGAATTGGAGCATAACCAGTCGATGACTTCATAAATGCCTAGCACTCGCTAATATGGCAGGCTCGATGGCCTAAAGTAGCGTCTTAGTTAATGTCGCCAATTATACATCAAGCAAAATTTAGAAGTTAAAACTTATCTCATTTTGTAAGGGCTAGGGGGCAACTGGCCTCCGGTCCGCGGCGTACATTACACGGAGTACGAACAGTAGTGGAAAAGTTGGCCGATCAATGTCATGTTGCCAATAGTTTTTTACTCACGCTATTCATAAATGGAAAAGTTAGTTTGTGTGTGTGTTTTTTACTCTTTTACGCCGAAACAGCTGGACGCTTTGAGATGAAATTTAGAACAATGATAGTCTATAACCTAGGATAGCACATAAGCACATAGCCGTGGGCAAAAACTAGATACTAATAAATTATATCAATACATTGTGTATATTGATTATGTTGTGATAAGTACTTGACCATGACTAACTCCCTGTTTAAGATGACAATCTGGACAGACAGTTGCTTTACATAAAACCTTGGTCTTAACTAATGACCTGAACCAGTATTTAAATTAAAACGGATGTTGAAAATTATTGCTGAGATCAAACAACTACATGCTCAGAACTTTATGTTATTTAAAGCAATTTCCATTCAATTGAAGTCAGTCATCAATTCATTTCCATCCTTGCTAACACGAAAACTGACTAAGCGCTGCAAGTCGAAGCAAAGTACTTATCCTTTACTAGCGCGCTCGTATTTCAACCTGCCATATTGTATCTAATCCCCGATCGCTACGTAAAAGGAAAGAGCAAATTACTGACAGTGTGTGTCGGAGAATGACAGAATAAATCAAATGTTTCATAAATCTTCGAGCCAGAAGTATGGACGATGGGACGGAGGCTGTGCCGCTGCTGCGTCGGCGAGATTTGAATACTCGTATGGAGAATATCCTTTTAGGACTTTACGAGTTTATTGAATGAGCTAAATCATCCAAGTAGGTAGCATAGTGTATTGCAGATGAGATGATGATTTTGTTCGAGAAATAGAATGATTTGCTTAAGCACAAGGCGAGGCAATCCGAAAATTCCATCGATTCTTTAGAACTTTCATATTTTCTGACCAATTTTAGCTAAGGGAATTTGAGAGGAGGTAAAAGACAGTTTGTAAGTATGTGTTTCCCTGTCGCCTACGATCAACACTCCATATCTTAAGTTAATTATTATTTGCCTATTTGGGCAACTAGTATCAAAATTGGGAGATCCCGCTACGCAAAGAAGTACATAGTTGGCAGATTCATTTGCCTTCGATTTTATTGAGAACACATTAACACCAATGCCAAAACTGTAAAAGACGAAACCTCATGATAGCCAGAAGGCAATGGCTTTCAAAGCGTTTCGATTTCAACTTTCAACAGTAGCTTATGTCACATATTTGACAATTCCATCATCGTTATCGCTGATGTCTAGAAAAAGCTCTCAGGCATCGAACCTGCACCTCCGCACAGAGAACAGCCACTCCTCCGCCAAGCCTATCACGTCACCTCACTAAATCAAACAATCTATGGTCCCCGGCAGACTGCGAGGCGTTATCTGTGATATGATATCAGATCGCATTGATCACCGCAGTCACTTAAATTGCCCACGCGCACCAAATACAGCTATTTTAGAACAAAGGCACCACAAATATACAACTTATAAAAGCGTGTGCGCTATTCACAGAATAAGATTAACCCTAGATTAATTTAATATATCATCCTAGTGTTAAAACTTACCTACTCCTAGTGTTCGGGTTAAATCCAAACACGGCCTGCGAATCTAACATTAAGAATAAAGAAATCAAGTTGGGGTTTAATTATTACACATAAATTATATCGTTCGTTTAGATCTTTCTATAGTAAATTTAGGGCCCTTAGAATAAAGCAAGGCTGCACAGATTAGGTAATTCAGTGCAGCGGCTTGACGCTGCGCTGATCAGTTTCAGTTTCAGTAGATATAGCAATCTTAGAAACGTTCCAACTGCTGACGTAGCCAACAACCTACTTTACATATGATTTACATTAATTATCGGACGATACTGAATGTGTATAGTTCATTCATAAGGACCGTAAATTAAAGAGTTAACTGCCATAAGTCTAGCTAGAGTTGCGCAGTTTCTCCTGAGGTCTGGTTACCCTGCAGGTAAGTATAAAGTTTAATAGAGAAAATTTTATTGTTTAATTGTTTGATAGAGAAATTCAAAATTAATAATTAAGTCCTTTCAAATGTCTTGTTTTACTACCTCTGCAATTGTAATTTCACACTTCAAACACAATTCAAAATCAGACTGCAATCCTCATGTAATTTACGATTTTAGCCCCTAGATGGAATGAAAGCAAATAACTGACAATATGTGGGGTGTACAATGGTTGCACCTCTGTCTGCCTCATGTCAGGTCAAACAGGCGTGATGTTATGTTATGTTATCAAGAACTAAAACTCACTTCACTCGACACAAGCAACAACGTACAGTAAAGTAATAAGTAGCCCACGCTATGCTATGATAAAGTGGAGATTATGGACTATGGTGATTGATTCAAACCAACTTCCCAGCGGCGGTCCCAAGAAGATGATCAAAAAACAACTATATAGAATACTACATTGACACAATCTATTCGTATCCAATATTCCTATGGAGCTTAGATAGGTAAGTCGCTCATTCAGCTGTATCCAGTCTGACTGGAAGCTGACGCCAATGTAGTTGGGAAAAGGCTAGGCGTAAGATGCTAATTCCTATGAAATGCACTAAACTGAACATGAGTGGCTAATGAACATGATAAATAACAACTGCAGATCGATAAGGAGTGGGTGGATTTAATCTGAGATCACATCACTTTGACACTAAGCAAGTACCCTAATAAAGCGCTTACAAATCACAGCTAATTTGCAGCATCTCGCAAAGTGACGTAACTTAAGATCTTCATTTACAATAAAATCCTGCTGGATTAAAATTAAGACTGTCTCTGTCCCTGATGAGGTGCAGGAAGGTGAGATTACCATTCAGCAAGGACCCACTTCTGTCTTAATATAGAATTAAGCCGTTCCTGACTTAAGACTTAGTAATTCTCCGTGAACATGCGAAATAATCAACGCTTGCTAATCGGATTACACCGAGCTGTGCCCGCGAGGCTGCGCGGGAGTGTCGCCATATAAGGGTGCGCGCGCCGCGGTGACGTCACCGGCGCCTACACACCGCGACCTGAGCTGTGAATGAAATCACCTTATGCAGGGAAATTAGGTATTTTCTGTGGCGTAGTATGTAATTGTTTACCTGTTGCGGTATCAGAAGAACTAGCTTGTATGCAGGTTTTGGCAACACAACCCAGAAGCAGCCTTCTTTAATTGGACGTACATGAGGATGAATGGATTTCCTGAAAAAAAAACGGCCCGTTATTCGTAATTTCACTGAATGAAAGCATTCAATAACATTTCCCATCTCCCGTTAATACCCGTTGGCCTGTGAAGACAGTGACCTGCTCACTGCCAATTCTCATCTAACTTGTATCATATTTGATGCTACCTCCAGCTGCATCCGGTTAGATTGGAAGTCCACTCCAATACCTATTTCTGGGAAAAGGCTAGGCACATTATGATGAAGCTATGTCGATGTCGACTCCCCGATGTGAGGATCACACCGTTGTTGGTCGTTCTCTTCAAACAACATAGTCAATCGCACGTGCGCGTGCAATGCGTGGCGCACGATGGCCAGTCGCACGTGCACACGATGGGCCAGCGCGTGACAATGCGCGCACGCATCGCGATAGCCCTCTATGAAGAGTGTTGCATTTCTTACGTGAATATATGATGAATATCCACGGTTGTGGCAATGACACCATTTTGTAAAGGGCAGGTCCTTAAATGATGCGTCAATGGGAACCTTTTGAAAAATAAATAAGCGTAAAGATTTTCAGGGCCAACGGGCCATCTCACTATATTATGTCAAAGTTCACAGATGGTCGTACCTTCCACCTACACAAGTGAGTTGATATGTACCTACTCACTTTTTTTCAAAATAAAGCCTTAAACGACTGACGACTGTTCACTTTTTATTTAAAAATCGGTCCTTTTTCCTAATATTAATTGAATGTAATTGTATGTGTATATTTACTAACTTATTTCAATTCTTATAGATACTGCTAATAAATCAATCAATAATGAACTGTACCTACAATCTACCACTTCTTCAATTGGATTACCGAATGGCAAAGACGGTCCTTTGACCTTAAACAGACAAATAATTTGACTAATTACCTATCTACTATTAATAATATCCTAGAATAACCATAAGGTAAATCGCATTTTATAATAATAGACAAGAAAGACAGCGCTCATTAATAAACACGAGTCGTAGTGCGCATGAATCAATCGGTGCGTAGGCGCAGCCTTCACAGACGAACTGACGGAGATGAGGTGATTTTTATGATCTTACATCGCTTCCGGAGTGGATAAGGCAGAGTTTCCAACATATTCACGCGAAAGGTGAATAATTAAAAGAATGGCCAAATGAACGACGATGAATGACGTAGGTACATAGTAGTGTTTTTGTGGAAGCCATTGGTGAGATGCTTCTAAAATTTTATTCTAGTCGTCAGTTTTTGTGCCAACCTGTATGTTTTGTATATGATTGATTGGAATTTTACCAACCAACCTTTTGCCATGTCGTGTTTGCATATGTGAGTTTCGGTTTTTGAGATTTTATGGAAATATTCCATAAATCTAAAGGGAAAATTCCGAGGACCTCCATGTTAACTAAATTGAACCAAATCCTGAACAGGTGCTTGAAAGTCGGGACCCTATGACATCTCATCTGCCTAGCCTTTTCCCAACTATGTTGGGGTCGGCTTCCAGTCTCACCGGATGCAGCTGAATACCAGTATTTTACATGGAGCGACTGCCTATCGGACCTCCACAACCCAGTTAGTACTGGGTTATACGATACCCCTTGGTAAGACTGGTTGTCAGACTTTTTGGGCTACTGACTACCTAACGACTCTCAAAGATCTACAAATGACAGCCGGGACCAACGGCTTAACGTGCTTTCCGAGGCACGGAGGAAACTCGGTATGAAATGGGTGGTCACCCATCCACGGACCAACCTAGGCAAGCACGGCTTAACCTAAAGATCGACCCGAGCGGCTGTTATTATTAAGCCACGAGCTCCTCGGGACCCTATGACACCAATGATAATAAAGTACCCGAATCTTTCAAAAGCTCTTTTATCGGCTCGCTGGGTAAAACTAACACAAATCAGAACTACCGAAGGGATTACTTACAGCATGTCGCAAGCGAAGCCGCAGGGCGCGCTGTCGCAACTGCCGCCATCCGACACCGACCGCGGACTGCCCAGAAATCACATTAGCTACGAGCTGTTAGATCGAAAATATCTTATTTTGGGATAGCTAGAGCTACTATGCTATTAGTTATTTAGATAAAGGCGCAAGCTATAACTTTAGTTCCCACTCTGTATGGAGTACCACAATCCACATCTAGGTAATAATCACATCTAAGTTATGTCACATCTACTCATCTCACCGGCAGTCAAACACATCTTACATGGCACAAGCAGTGAAACCCGATTACAACCGTCGGGCAGTAGCCCGCCAGAGACAACGTCCGTGTGGTTGGAGCATACTTCTATGGGTCGGAGGATCCAGCGTTTCTATGGAGGATGAGGAACTATCCATCTTGTTCCTCAAACCTTTAAAGATATTCGTATGTTGAAGTCACAGTCTGAGTCACTCAGCAGGCTCTCTTAAGCCTGATGAGTTTGTCTTAGTTGGTTGTCATTTGAGACTGCCCGTTCGTACCTTCAAGACATACTTAGAATATTTCTACAATTGTTTAATCGCTGTGTTATTTCAATAATACAAGAAACCTTGGCTGACTTATAAGGAAAATAATGTCACACAATGGATAATAAGGAATATTTTATTTTATAACATCGTCACTAAAGGCCAGGAATAGGATAAACTCTTACCTTTATTGTGTACCGTACCTACCGAGCGAGCTCTAAGTTTTACACAGCTATTTGTTGATGACGTTCTTGCAAATCTTGTCATTAAAATGTTACTTACCTATTTACTGTAAATATGCTCAAATCACGACTTCCTAAATGACAAAACATAACCATCGAGGGAAGAACCTGGATGAGACTAGCACAGGAGCGTGGGTGGAGGTTGACACAAGCAATGAGAGGCCCATGCCCCAGCAGTGCGTGCATGATGTCGGGCCGTGGATGATGATGATTAGGGAATCCTATCCCGCAAACGCGGGATCCCGCAAACGCGGGATCCCGCACCTTTTTTGCGGGATCCCGCACGTTTGCGGGATTGGAAAAAAATATATGTATGCAGACGACTTTCTGATAATTTATAAGACCCAGCACAACCTCATTAATAAGTGATTTAACAACGTTCCCATGGAATTCGTGCGTGACTTATCTATAGCATTTGTATGGAAGATACTTTAGTTTTCAGTTTTTAACTTACGACTAAAAAAAAATGAATTTTAATTGTATGTTGTGTGAATCTATGACTAGGTGTTCCTCCAGGGCACGAGGATTTACCTTCCCGGCGATTTACCTCTAAAGCATCATTCAATTAAATTGTTGATTAATAATAAGTCATAACTCTACTTAATATTAATAATGACAATAAAAATTAAAATCTACTTGTCTATTTTTAATTTTTTTTAATAACTACTTACTCAAAACAAAAGAATATTTAAAAAAATAATCTTTTGGTTTGAGATGACCTCAATGTCGCAGGCCTGCGGGATCGCGGTTTTGATGCGGGATTGGAGTCCCTAATGATGATGGAGTGATCAAAAAACAAGGCCAATAAACGCTTATCGAAAAGATATATTTTTTAAAGATAGTTATTAGTGGATCTACAAACTAAGTGGACATAGAAAGTGATTTATAATGTCACATTAGAGGCTTTTTATCTACAGCTAAGTGAAGTTATTAATTTTACTAAAACCTCGTGACATTTGCGACCATCCCAAACCATACTAGATATTTTTAAAATCCATTTAGAAAACTTGTTGAAATTGTTTTCTTAGAAAATCCGCTTTCGAATAACTCACGTTTTGTTGTTGATTATTGGTGTTTTAGAACGAATTACTTATCCTTGTAAGCAAACAAGTATAGTTCTCACTTATTGCACTTTTGAAAACTTACAATAATTGGAACTTTCTTTTAATTATTATATGTAGTTCTACGGATAGCATTTCGGTAGAGAGAGCGAGAGAGTGGTTTGAAAAAACGTGCGCATTTGTCGATCACGACCGCTTGACAAATGATGCTCAATCCGACAACATTTATTATGCCTTATCTACTGGTTTTATACAACAAGTGATTGGAGATTTGAAGAGTACCTAAGTGGGCTGCAGAAAGATACAATAATTTCTTCGTTGTTTGGGGTGCCTACTACTAGAATAATTTGTACCATTCGTTCAACAAGCTTTTGCACAAATTGCATTGCCTCACTTGTCGGGGTCTTAAGTGTTGACTGATTAAGAGCAGCTGGTCTTATAGGTATCTAAAAAGTATCGTGCCTTGTGTCCCCGTGCTTTGTGTCTCTTGCAGTAGGAGATGACTCTAGGTGCGTAACTGACTTGGTCAAACCTTATGGAACAAAATCAAAAAACCTACTTTTCACAGACATGGCGCCAATTATAGACAATGCTCGTCAAGTCAGCTTTGAGGCTGTTCTCAGAATAACATTGAGTTTATAAATAATTGTGTGTTAATTCACTGAAATGGCCATGTATCGAACTGTTCGGATGAGCACAAACCGCAATGAGTGAATACTAACTATTTACAAGATGCGACCGTTTCGAGGAATTTTAAAAATAAAATCTGACCAGTCTAGTCATTGGGGTCAAAGCTATAGGTACCTGCTTAATAAAGCATCTGAGACCTATGTATACCTAGCTACCATCTCAATTGGCTAGCCAAAAAAGTTGTGTCTCAACTCAACCTTTCTAGGTTGACAACTGGGTAAAATAACCTAGCTGTAGGATTACAAAATACAAAATAACGGACGGAAACGAATTCTAGTTCTCCAGTCACTCGATACTAAATCGTAAGGTAAGAGCGCCACCGTAGTCGGAGTCATAAGCATTTGTCATCCCCTACAGTGGTATTTATTTCTAACGAAAAGTAGCTTAAGATAACCTTGATCAAATTCGCGACATCACAATGCAAAATTCCCATAAACCCATTAATTAAAGCCATGACCCATATTGTACAGTCTGACTGCTCAGACATACCGTGTAACAGCCCCACAATCAAATGAGTTCAAGGCGTGTGACGTCACAAGGTGCACTTCTAGGAAAGCATTTTCCTGTTAATGCTTGTATTGAAACTAAGAGTGACCCATATAGGGCGGGTGCATGCCTGCGCGCGCGTTTGTGTGCCTTATGGTTTAAAATACCAATTCGGTATTTATAGGAGTGTGCACACTGCTGGTGTTAAGGCAATGGTATGTTATGAGAAATCAGCCATGTATGTATAGGTAAGTCTAAGTAGTATGATCTGCTTGAGTAAGTGGTCACAACCTCACAAACAATTGAATTAACAAGAAGTACCTAGTTAGGAGCTAAACAGGCTACTAGAAGTCTATTAACTTAATGCTTGCTTAACTTGAAACATGATTAATTTACGCCAAGCCATATCTAGGAGCCTAGTAGTATATTAGCATAAGATAAGTGACTGTTGATCGAACGTGATTCAATATTTCAAAAACTCAAGTAAATGAAAGACAGCTCAGTGCAAAACTTCAACTATAGGTACCCCGAAAACAAAACTGTATGTCATGATTGTCAGAAACCCTGTTTTATAGCTCATTACCATCTTTGGCCAATAACCAACAAGATGCCTAACTAACAAGAACCACAAAAACATAAATGTTTATGCTCATTCGATTGCTCGAGCACCGTGGAAATAAACACAATGACAGTGTAGCAAGAGCAACATACTGGCTATAAACATATCAGCATGAAACCGAGAGGAGACATTGACGCGCCGTATTGGGCGACACGCCGCCCTTGTCCCACTAGAGGGGGTGAATGGCAGGGCTGTCTAAATGTGGAAGTATTTGGAGTTTGCTTATGAAATTATATAACAATATTTCATGGTAAATTAGCCTGTTATCAATGCAACTACAACCAAAAAAGTATTAGGGAACAGTTAGTTCTTAGCCTGCAGATACTCAAACCTATTCCTGAAAGAAAACCACACCTTCACCCGTATATAAGAATGTAAAGGCTCGCTCAAAAATCATTGTCTCGTCGATTGACAACATCTTCTAATCAATCTTTTGTCAGATAGAAGAAAGAAAGAAATAAGTACTTTACTTAGCACAGACTAAAAGATACCCACATCTATCGAAGCTTATGAGAACGGTAGTCAACGGAATCAACGGTACTTTTCAACCGAAATATGAACGTGGGAAACGCGATGGAAGGCCTACAGATGATCGTCAACTTAGTTTAAAATACTTCCAGCTAATTGTTTTACTTTGCTCATACAACCCTGCTGGAGAACTGAATCATATTAAATGCCATATAAACGACGAGATGCGTATCGCAAACGACAGATTTACAGTCTGATGCAACCGAAGGCAGCGGCGACCTTACAGTCTGCACCAATCACGGGCATTTGGTCGTTAATTAACAATTAAATATTATAAACTTTTTGCAAACATTCAGTGTCGACCGTTTATAATAATGAACGGGCTTGTAAGCTGTCGGCATTCGGTGTCGTTGCGGTAGTTATGAGGCGTTGACGTGATCGAAGTCTCGTAAACAAAACCAGCTGTAGCAAGTTGTATTATCAGAGTAGACGTGACCAGAAAACATATAATAGGTATACGGTGGTTAAAGTATGCATGCCAGAAATCTAGAGGCTCTAAACAAAATGGCATTCTATCAGCGCTAATGACCACAGAAAATAGTCCAAAATAGATTTCATTAACCGCATTGACAAAAGCTACCGAAAAGATTGTCGTTCCGGTTCAAAGTCGTTGTAGTCGTAGTATACGTACATACTCACAAGTTCAAGTATTTATAATGCCCATTTCCTGTTACATAGACCATGTTCCCAGACACAAACAATAAATTCGGTGACCTAACGAGGAGCACGATTGGTCCGGCTGATAAAGTTCCTATTAATAGATGTCATTTTAGCTTTCCTGTGTACGTAACATTTACATTGAGCTCATTAATATAAATGTTTACTACGCGATACGATTGTGTGTGACTTTGATATACACGTATTTGGACTAATTAACAAGGAAACTATTTGTTGTGCAAATATCCTCTATGTATTAGGGACTATATTGCGGTTGTCTGGCGTCTTTTCCCCGACCAGATGAAAACATATTAGTGGTCGGCACAGAATGACTTCCTCTTCCATAACTCTCTATTAGTCGTCATCTCCGACCGTCTCCCTTTCTAGCCATGACAATCCATCGTTGCTTTGCACAGATTTATCAAAATATAATTAGCATAATATTATGTTATCCTGAGGAAGTCCCATAATTTAAAACGACTTTGTACGATTCTTAGAAATGTAATTAACAGTCTTTTCTGCTTTTGCCAATGAATTCCACAAGCTACAAATCTTTCCACCTAACATTACAGTTTTTAGCTAAACTATAGTGCAAATAAGGACACCCTTGTATGCTCCCGCGCAGAAGACACAATGCGCTTATTGTTGCATCGTGCTCAGCGTCACGGCTGGGCACCCGGGTCAGGTGGCCGGCAGGTCAGGTGGCCGGTCCCGCTGCCCTTCAAGCCTGCTGACTCCTTACAGCACGGGTTACCTCATACTTATGTAGGTACTGTGCAACTAAATCGCTAATGTTTATGTTAACAAATTGTGGGACTATATGAGATAAAATACTACTTCAAATGGTCATGGAACCTTTCTAAAGTTACATAACTAATTTAGGTTCCTGTTCAGTAAAACTCGATGCACATCCTGGTTAAGCTCTAACTGCAGTACCTACTTAGGTACGACACTCGCACATATGTAAAACCCCCTTGTTTTAGGGCAACCCTGCAAAGAACTCCAAGGAGGTTTGACTTATGGTTGACGTACTTTACTGACGATTCGGTGATGAGGTACTGATCCTGCCTATTGAAGCACCCATCAGTATCATATTTTTAACTACTATGCCCAGCAGCGCACGTTCACAGGCTGATCAATCTAATGAAAGGGAAGAGGATAGAGGAACTCGAATCTGGTGGTACTAACGTCTCTTGGAACGCTCTCACATTACTCATAGTTTTTTTGCGCGACTTTTACCTGCAGTTACGTAAGATTCGGCGTATTGATCGCAAATAAACTGCATTAGCTGTAAACAGGCTATTTTTCACTCTCGATAAGGAGAGTCGAGTGTCGTGACATGTCCATAGCAAGAGCGCTAACTGTGTCATAATGTAGGGTCATCAGACCATGACGTTTGTAGCTGGATTTCATTTTAAATTAACCATTTACGTTATAGGTAAAGTAACATTAAATAGCTTTAAAAGGGGTGAAGGTTCTAGTAGGTACTGCTGTCGCTGCGGGCACCAATCCGGGGCAGCGAAAGTGGCATTAGATCCGGCGGCTCGGGGGAGCACCGGAGTGGTTTTAGTCAGTACGAGTCTGACAGATCCCTCCACTCTCCCGAGGGCCGAAGGGCCGAAGACATCCATGAGGATTTCGACCTCAAGAAAGAAAAAAAAACGTAGGTACTGTTATCGCTGTCGGAATCAAATCTTGGTACACTAATCTCTTCCTATCCCTGTCTACTACTGGTCTGATGCTATGAGATTAAGATGTGTCGGTGCGGAAACGGTTCTGAAATTGATTTCTTGATAGGCATTTGACACGGAGTGCCAACTAATTGAAGAGCCTTGTCCACTATACAGCTAGAATACGAAAAACAGAGAACTCTTTGATATCTACGTAAGTTTCAGAAGACTGTAGTGGTGACTGAGAATGAGCACGTTGCAATGTAGAATTAAGTAGAATGGTAGAAAAAGGCTCGAGTTGCCAGCCCTAGCCAGCCGGCCGGCGTGTCCATACTGGGCGGCCACATGGACGCGGCCATATGGCGCCTCTCTTGCATCACCTCTCACCACCACCACGCTACCACAGCAGATATATTCGTATTAACATAAAATGTTTCAACTAGGAGCAAATCTTCGGCATCATGCAAAACTTTTACACGAATTCTAAGCAAGCTTCAGGTAACAGGTTACATGTGAGTAAGTCGGGTCGGGGCTGTCGTACCGAGACGAGAGAGTACAATGGTTAAGTTTTATGTGTGTAGCGCAACATAACAAAAAGTTCTGTTGACAACTATGTTGGGGTCGGCTTCATTTAACCGGATGATTTACATGGAGCGACTGCCTGCCTGACCTCCACACCACAGACATTGGATTTGCCGGTTATTGGATAATATGATACCCTGTGGTAACACTGGTTAACAGACTTTCGGGATTCTGACTACCCGACTGTCAGAGATCTACAAATGCCACTCACGTTTGATCACAAAAAGGGTCTTGTAATGGGTTTACTGTTTATCGTTACACTGTGACGCCACCACTCGTCACCAGCTCGCGAGGATTAGAGAGACTTGTGACACTACCACTAGTTGGTGACGAGCTTGATCTGTGTACATTAGACTTAGATTTACGCTGATTGGGCTGTTTGTTCCTTTTTTGTTGACGCATGTACAGACGCCAGCTCATCAAGCTACTAAAATCTGTCAAATTTCTTTAATAGATTTTCAACTTTATCGCTAAAGCATTAGGTTCAAGGTTGAATGGGAAAATTTGACAGTTTCGGGTAGCTTGATATGCTGGCGTCTGTACAAGACTATAAGTAGGTTATTCGACATAATATTATTTTATTTGCATGGCTTTAAAACTTGTTTCATCAGTGATTCAAAACAATCGGCCAAGTGGGAGTCGGACTCGCGCACAAAGGGTTTCGTAGCACCGAACAGTATACTGACGAAATTTTTAAAGCTCATTCAGATGTCAATTTACACTCAACAGTATTATGTTTATAAAAAATAATTGAGGTTTAAATAGCTCGTAATATTTGAATGTCTGATGAAAAACAAAGGTACTCCTGCAGTTTCACGGTAAAGACCCGTTTCTCAAAAGCTTACTGTACTCATTTCAAATCTTATTCTTCGTTGAAAGTTCTTTTTGAGCCTATTTTACGGCTTTAGAAGCGAATATCTCGTAAACTATTGACTTAAGTAAAAAAGTATTTTAGGAACCTCTATATAATATCTTAGGAGCTAATAATATACACGCCACACAGTTAAATGAGTAGAAATATTTTTTTAACCTTCAGTTACATGAATGGAGGGCAGCCCCTAATGTTTTTAATTTGTAATTGCACATCACTCCACTGACACCTGTTCTCCCAACTGTGTGGTGCTAACAGTCTCGGAGTGAAATGGCTGTGGTATACAAAAGGACAGATAGACGGACAGGATGAATGAATCTGGTGTTCTTTATTGAATTGGAAGGGCTTCCGATAAATTAACCACGATGTATGCCAGGCCAAGTTTAATTTTTAGGTAGTCAAAAAAAAACAAACTTAATCACAGTTCATTGAGTACATATCTTTCGACGAACTCCTCCGAGATCTCCAGCAGCCTGTCGCGATACACGCCGCACGTCTGCGCGTACGCAAGCACGGGGTCTGATCGGTCCTCGTTCACGTGCCGGTCGTACGTCTCCGGGTTGTCGAACGTCGCTTGCGCCGCCTTCGGGTGCATCAGGATGAACGGGTGAATAGCAGCCGGCTCCACAACCCCGAACATACGAGCTTGCTCACACCAGTGCAGGAAACTCTCCTTATCGTAACCCAAATCTTTCATTCTTTGCTTAGAATCTTCAGTCAAATTGTCGCAAAAAACTGAGAAGTATTTATCGTAGATTTCTTTCTCATGCTTCTGTCTAAAACTCCTGGAAGTAGTCAAGTACATGAACGTCATCAGATCAAAAGCGGGAGGGGTGTAACGCACCAGCTGGAAGTCGACAATTATAGCGTTAGTCAAGACGTTGTCGTCATACTTAAACATCATGTTGTTCACCCATAAATCTTTATGTATCAGGACATTTAAAGTCCCCTTATACTCCTTGACAGTATCACATGCTACTAAGTATTGTTGCGCTATTTTTTGCTCCAAATCAGATAAGTTTCGATAAGACTTCGCAGAGTAAGCTTTGAGGAAGTTAGCAGTCAGTTTCGCGCAGGATTTTAGGAATGGGGAATCACAGAATGCTGGTTCATCCAGCAGACTGCCACATTCTTCGTTGCTATTGTAGGGCCTGCTGTTGAGAATGCTCTTCTTCGTCTCGTAGTTGGTGAAGGCGGCGTGGAACCGCGCCAGGGTGGCGGCTCCGAACATCTCATGCTGATAGTCCAGGGTGTCCAGATAGTGGCGCGAGGAGTAGCCTTCCACCGCCAGGTCGGGCATCACGAGCATTGAGTCTGTGTAGATGTAGGCCTTTGGACACCAGGGGTTCGGATCTGGACGGACGGATATAGAAACATTTTGAGAAGAGAAAATAAAATGACGAAAAGTGATTATTGTTAGTTTTTATTTCATAAAATATTGGGGGTTTTATCAGTGCAATGTTTCGTGTTTACTTTGAACATTGTTTTCTTTTAGTCTGAGAGGTATTGTTGAGTCTAGCGTTTAGTTACGAGTTTTTTTTGTGTTTATTCATTGGTATGGTTAAGTAGGAAGGTACTGTAGATCAACAAAACATTCAAACTAATTGATTTAACTTAAATGGGCATTATTTAATACATCTTTATAATATAATTTGGATATTCCCTCATAAGTTCGGTAGAAAAGCTTCTAGTAATAAAATATTCCCACCTAATGAGAAAAATGAAAATTCACTCACCCTTATCATCCCGAATCTCCTCCAGCACTTGGAACATGTACCGCTCTCTCTTAAAATACTTATTATTATCTATGAACTCCGCTTTGGGCTTGTTCTTCATAGGAATACACTTGATGAACAGGTGAACGTTCTTCACTTCGCCGTCCACTGCCACTTGCAGGGTGGCCCTCATGTGGTCGCCAAGGAACCCGGCGAGACCGTCTGTGGCCTTTCTGACGTCACATCCTTGCAAGGTCCACACATCCACACCAACAGCCTGCTTCACGATATGATGCACCTGCTTCTCACTCAGGATATCCTCCAATAGGAAGCGACTGGTATCGCCGACCATCTTGACAAGTTGTAAGTATATCTCTGGATAAAACAATCATCAGGCATATTATATACCACACTTTTATCTATAAATAACTGTACCTTTTTGTTCTTCGATAACAATTGCAAATTGAATGCACTTAAATTTAAAGTGGTCTCTATTTGGTAGAAAATAAGAGCGGTTATAATGTATGTTGTGTAAATATATAGATTTTATCGGTTAGACATCATAGCGCAAATTGTTTGTATTTGCAGGAAGATTAAGGAGAGCTACTGTTTGAGATGAAGCGTTCATTGTTCGCGTTCAACTTCGTTCCAGATAATATCTGACAGTTGGTAAATGTTGAATAATACCTAGATAACAGTTAAGGCTTTATCATATGATTCTGTTTGGGTCGAGCGGCGGAAATGCCTTAATTTGACCAATCAGCGGTGCCTGCTAATTTGAAACTCAAAGTTCAGGAGTTTCAAATTTCAGAGTTTCGGAGGATAAGCAGCGTAACGGCATCGCCTCAATCTCAATCGGGATCTGGTAGCACAAATGAGGTGAAGTAATTGGGACCCGGTGCCGTGCTTATATAAGTGTGCCATGAGCTTTAGACAACTTTCCGTCGAAGCCTGTGCGCGAGCTTTACTCTGATCGCACAGAACAATCGTGAATTTTCTAACCTACGGTGTGAGGCACCCTTAGTAATTATAAATACTGAAAAACAATGTTAATATGTACTTTAATAGAAAGTTTTCCAAACAGTCATGCATAATATTCCAAACTAGCCTAGCCATAAGACAACAATCATGCATAACAACAAAAGTCATGACTTGTATTGTTACGATGCAACTGACGTCAGAATTCTGACAAACACTTACTAAAATCTGACTTCCACCGACAGGGTGACATGAGGAAAAATACACAACAGGGCGTCAACTGAGTTTTCGTATTCGTAATTCAGCAGGTAAGTACATAATTGGAGCGAAGAAACAATTCGAAAAACTTCTACTGTTCCATACATATTGCCCGTGTACTTCCTACACGGGCAATATGTATGGAACAGTAGTAATAATAAGTAGTAAGTAGTTTTTGAATGGAACAGTCGTTTTTTTTAGTTAATCAAAATTTTCTAGGCTGAGGTGTGTGAATCATGTGCCGAGTTCATGGTAACAGCTTGCGCATCGATGTCCTTTGCCCCATGTAATATATCATTTTCAAATTACGAATCTTAATTATAAACCTATGCGATGACCAGTACAGTACAATTTGTGGAGTATGATGAGCTGATCGGTAGTTTATTCGTGATCATGGCGCTTCCGCGCTTGCAAGTGTCGAAATATTGGGAACAATAGAAATAATAAATATCCCGTTTTAATGGTTAATAATTTTTAACCATTAAAATATAATTATAATAATTTTTGTAGATAATTAGATGATCCACAATTTTTGTCCGAGCTATTTTTCTCATAAAGCCAAACGTTTCGCAAAAAAAAAAAAAACATTTTTGCGGACTTAGAACCTCGCATAAAATTTTTTGCACACATGGGATCGATGGGGACCTTTCACTATTTGATTATAATGTTATCCCTAACGTTCAAGTAAATTTTCAGCTTCTTGGGAATTTATGCAAGGGTGTGCCTTTTTTATGTCTACTTTGACCGGACCATCAAATAATGAAGGAACCCAGCCGTGGACTGGTTAAAGGCTGAAGATTATGAGTGAGGGTTTAGTCAGGATAGTTGGCAATAGTTAAGTATTGCATTGAACAAAACAAATTCTTTGTTTATAAATAACTTTATTTATGAAACAATATAATATCTCTGGCTACATTGTAAATATTACACGTCATCATATAGGTTCCGGAGCGCTGCAGTTTGTGTAACTTTGGCAAGCAGTCGTCGTAATGTACAGAGTATGGCAACATTTGGCGGTCGGCGGTCCAGCGACCTTAGTTTGGCGAAACTAAGTATTTACTTAACAATAACTCCAGCGAGTACAAATAAATATTTATATTTCATCTTTCGCTACAATGGTTAAGGACAGTACAGCGTTACAAGGGTCTTTTGGCACTCGAATGACATTAAAAATGGGGCGCTGTTGGTAAACATTTTTAAAATGTATTGAAAAAAACATACTTATAGCAGCGAAATTCAGAGTTTGGCCTCGCGCCATAGGATCTTTGTACTGCTTTACTCGTGAGCTTTTGTTAAACAACGAACGTTTCTTTGCAAACGTTTGGTGAATCCAAATCCAAACACGAAACAAAATACAATAGCGTTGCCCGCGAGCTCACGCGACGACTGATCGCGAAGCGAATGCTCGCGGTTAGTACTGTCCTGTACAGTGTGCCCATCAAATGTAAAACAGACATGTATAAATAAGCTGCCTTTTCTGATATACAAAAATAATTTCATTCCATAAAATACATAGCCCAGCAGTTTCATGTATAATTGTTTTCCTTGAAACTCCTATAATTAACCTTAAGATAATATTTGTAAATAATAGCTGATGTCTTACATACAAAGTGGAGCAGGACGATTGACATTTCTTTAACCCACGTAAAGAGTGTCATGTTCTTTACCCGTATACAAAAAATCAATCAAATCCAATGAATACTTTAGCCACAGGAAATTATTTTTCATTTTCTTATTTTACAACATGATGTAGGTCTGAGTCCGTAATAATAGGTAAACATTGTAAGGTCAAGAACCTGTGCAAAAACGTACGTCTCAATATGCTTGAAAGACAGAGAAAGGTGTCATACCATTACACTCTTACGCGCCCCGCCCACTCCCACAAAATACTACAATTAGAAAGAAAAAGAAATATTACTTACGTAAAAAATGCATTAGTGGTGCATAGAAAATTGCGAGTGTGTGTTTGAGCGGAAATTTTTCGGCAAAAAGACCGTTATTGACTCGCACGTCAGTCAGTGCATAGCGGCGCCCTTTGGTGAGCGCACACGCATACATTTGTTATCGCGAGACGAGCCGCGCGCCATTGTTGTGATTCTAAGAAAGATTTTAGTTCTAATTGTGATTAAAGACGATTTATGATAGTTGGATTAGTGCATAGGTTATTGTGAGAAATTGTTAAGTGTTAGTGTAATATTAGTTAGTTAATTAGGCATTAATTATTAGTTAGTTTTGTGATTTAGGTTAGGTTTGTGAGTTTTTTAGTTTAATTATGCCTCAAATAAGGTACAAAGCTACCGAGTACACTGACATTGTACTTATGTACGGAGAATGTCACCAAAATGCGGCTTTGGCATTGCGTACATATCGGGAGAGTATGCTCGAGAAGTGAACACTGTGGATGATTTAAAAATAAGAATAATTAATGCCTTCGACAAACTTAAAAGAACAGATCCCCATCTGTTCTTTTGACGAGTCCGTGAAAATTTAATAAGACGATGTCGCTTGTGCATAATGAACAATGGTGGACACTTTGATTTAAAAATTTGACTATTGATGATTTACGTCCCGCACCGCCGCCGCCCGCTGCACCCCGCCACTACGCCGCGCAAAGGTCAGTGACTTTTCGAAGATAAAGCGTGTTAAGTTTTTATGCAGTCGATTCTGCTATTTATTTTGTTTGAAAATTGCAATTTTTATATTTTCCATTAACTACTAATTTTCGTGTTTTAAAATGTTTCTATGGACTAGTACTGTGCTCGTTTTAATTTATTGTCATAAGTCCAGATCCACATTGTATAATTAATATAACAATAAAGCTTACTGGAAGAATGTTTCATCGGAAGACGTGCGATGGCAAACGTTACAATTAATTAATATTTATAATTATCTAACTAGGTATATTCGAGAAAAATATTCGTGTATAGGTAATTGAAATAAGACTCACTTTACCCAACCTTAACACTATAATTAAACTTAGCTGCAATGCTACAAAAACAATCAATTTGGCAGATCGGTCAGAAAACGCCCGTTATACTAACACTAGGCAGAACCTAAATTAATGCCTAAATAGAAGCACTGTTAGATTCGGCATTAATTCTAGTGCCGCTTAGAGTTAGTGAAAGCGGGCAGTAACACCTATATTTTAGTAAAGTGTGTCTTATTCCCTGGCTAACCTACTAAGGCACGAGAGGAGTTTGAGCGTTGTGTTCCTAGATGGCGCTAGTTTCGCTAGAGGTCCTTACGAGTACATTTTACTAATTACATAATGTTGTCATGTTGAGCAAACTTAACATAACCATAATAAATATTACTTAGAGTATTAGGGCATGTGTCGACTTTAGTACACATAAGAATTATAAGGTTATTCCTATCAATTGAGTTTATGTCAAAATTTCAGATAACTTTTATGCTATAGTCAATAGTCATTCTGAAATCCACTTAATTCATACTAGTTAAGAGTTGATATTGATTAAGTGGGAAACACTTTGTTTTGGACATAGAATTTGAATAAGGAATAACTACGAATTATTTAACTTCGTATCATACTGCGCATGGTCCTAGACTAATATAACTCTATATGGAGAAATGTGGGTGTACTACCGGCAAACCTCGACCTGTTCCATCGAGGATTGTAGGTGACGGTCCACACATGACCTAACGGTCGTGTCGGCGCTAGCGCCATCGTCGCACGCGCAGCAATGTTCCACATCCCTCTTACTGGCAAGACACTTAAACTTAACTAGACAAATATAGCTAAATACTGATTGTATTTATATACGTGTTTGATCTGGTGACGAATGGTTAGTTGCTACTACTTGCCGCATCAGCGCGGTAATGGCTTTGCTAACAATAGGATGTCTTTCATGATAAAGAATGGATAAAGATCAAAGCAAATGGAATGCTGGCTGTTAGCAAGAATTATACTGATAGATATCTTCCAGAGTAGCTTAGTTTAAATATTAAAGTATTCGTGACGATATCAAACTAATGTGGCGTTTTCACTAACTTATAGCCCTGCCATGCCCGTTGTCACTATTACGTCTAAATGTAATAGTGAAAACGGGCATGGAGCAACTTAACTTTAACATGTATAGTATACCTATAACATTATTTGTAACATAACGAATATATTTCAGTCTCTTATGTATAATACAGCTACCAATAGTATATAACATGTAAAAGGAAGACTCATTGCATTTTATTGCGTCATTTGGAAGACGAGTAATATATTTACTTTACAATACCCAAAATGGGGAATAGAAAAATGTAAAATTATAATGTATAAAAATGTCTTTTATAAAATTGCAGCTACCTAAGATACTGCTAAATAACGTCATGGCTCATAAGCAGTGTCAATTCCGTAGTGTTCTATTTTACTTTCAAGCAGACCCAGGTTGTCAAGATATACCGATGCAAGTTGCATTCGACAATACCTATTTAAAAGAAGAAGGATAGAGAAATCTATTTGTTTTTCAAATCCATTAGTTACAAAAAAGGAGTGTTATTTCAGATAAATGTAGATCCTCCGAAGCAGTCTTTGAATTAGCAAGCAAAATAGCATATAACACATAGTTCATTCTTTAATAATTACTTTGTTTAATCCATCAATTTGTATAATAACGTTTTTATTCATCATATATTAAATATTAGTTGGTTCGTTTTTCGATGTATTTTTTTTCGTAAATTTAGTACATTGTAAATATTACTTTAAGCTAAATTTTATTCAATAGTATACGTTAATTGTAAGAATTTGATGAATTTCGGATGGCAGTTGATTACCTATTGTTATTCTTTGACAGTTGAAACATTCACAAAACACGGGTATAACATGGCAAATTATCGTTGTCTCAGAATAACTTTGACAATCAAGTTCCACGCCTGTAGATCCGACAAAGTGAGATTTCCTTTTTGTGTAAAGCGTGAAACAAACAAAGAACGGATATAGGTCAGGCGTATAACTACACAGAATTATACCCGCCGTACTCCCCACCTGATTCGCGTCCGACCCGCATCCTCTCTGTGTGCTTCATGCCTAAAGGCCTATTCAAACCTAAGCGGTATTCGCTGCGTCTACCCGCAGCGGCAACGAATACCGCTGAGGTTTGAAAAGGCCTCTAATGTTGGTCTCTCAAGTGAAACTTGAAAGTTCAGGAAGGCTATGCGACGACGTCGCCTGCTATCCCGCGCAGTCGTGCGGCGGGTGCGGCGGAGGCGGCAGAAGCGCGTGCAGGCGCGCCAGCGAGTGGCGCAGCAGGCGCTCGGGGTGCGCGGGCGCCGCGTAGTGCTGCGGCGCGCCGGGCGGGGGCGGCACGCGCCACGCCACCACGTGCTCGCGGCCGGTCGTCAGCGACGCGCACACCGTGAACAGCACGCCGCGCTCCCACGCCACGCGCAGCGCCGACAGCACCTGCACGCACACACAGCTACACCGTGCTCCCCCGTGCTCCCGACGGGCCCAGTCATGGGAACGTTAAACTAAACTGATGAAGATACGGCCGTATCTTACATCAGTTTAGTTAGCAGCGCACGAGTCAGATAATTGGCCAACAATTTAACCATAAGCAGGCTTAAGCTTTATTATAAACTAGCTTCTGCCCGCGACTTCGTACGCGGATCCTGTTGCTTATGCCAGCGACAACGGGGTCGTCAAAATCGAAGATCTGAAACGTCTGATGTCGAATTCTAAGAGCCCAGGGACGTCTTTCCGTGAACGTCTCCGACTCGCGAGACAATGCATGACTTTCACGATCAGCGGTCAGTCACGCATCATATTTTTCGCAGTTCTCTAGAGACCTGGACGTAGATGCGTAAATACGCTGAGAACGCAGGCGTGCTTCGCGATCCGAAGAGGTTTCCACGGAGCGAGTTGCAGCCTGATGTTCTCGAACGGCATCAAGTCTCTCCTGACGTTCTTCGATAGATTCTTGGGATCTTATGATCCTCATTCTTTTAGCTCCATTGGAACATTGGGAAAGATTTGACCTCTTTCTAGGCATGGTTATAGTTTTATTGTGAAGATACCTGATCAATTAAAATCTAAGTGACTGCTCCCCTGCGTTACCGGGTAGGCTACCGTCTCACGAAGATAAGTGGAAAAAGTCTAAAACACTCAAATAACATAAGCCCGAAGGCATACTTATTCGATCAAATAAAAATAAATGCGAGTTTTGTCCAGTAGAGCCAAATTTTCAATGATATACCGTCGTCATCAAAAATCAGTTCGAAACTGTTACCGCCTTCACCGCGTGGAGGCACTCCCAGCTTATGTTATTTTATAATTATACAGTGAAATTAGTGATAGCTTTGATTTCCACATCAGATGTTTCTGATCTTCGATTTTTATAAGTCAACAGGAAATGCCCATCAGACCGAACAACTTTTGCTTAGACGTCATTCCTATATGTGTTATGGTGTAGCTGGGCTCTTGGAATTCCACAACAGGTGTTCCAGATCTTCGATTTTTATAAGTCAACAGAGAGTGCTCATCAGATCGAACAATTTTTGCTTAGACGTCATTCCTATATGTGTTATGGTGTAGCTGGGCTCTTGGAATTCCACAACAGGTGTTCCAGATCTTCGATTTTTATAAGTCAACAGAGAGTGCTCATCAGATCGAACAATTTTTGCTAAGACGTCATTCCTATATGTGTTATGGTGTAGCTGTGCTCTTGGAGTTCCACAACAGGTGTTCCAGATCTTCGATTTTTATAAGTCAACAGAAAGTGCTCATCAGATTGAACAACTTTTGCTAAGACGTCATTCCTATATATGTTATAGTGTAGCTGGGCTCTTGGAGTTCCATATCAGGTGTTCCAGATCTTCAAATTTATTCTCTCAGCAGAAAATGCTCATCACGTGAAACAATTTTTGTTGTGGTACCATTTTTGTATCTCTTATAGTTTAGCTGGTCTGTTGCGGTTCTGCATCAGGTGTTAAAGTTTCCAAGATAAATTATAGCCTATATGTTGCTCAGACTTAATACCTATACAACAACAAAAAAATCTTTCAAATCCGTTCAGTAGTTCCGAAGATTAGCGTGTACAAACAAACAGACAAACAGACAAACAGACATACAGACAAACAGACAAACAGACAGAGTTTTTTTTTTGGATTCGTGCTCTATTACTGTTTCTAAACCCCCATCAATTATTATTTTTTAAATATATTCAATGTACAGACACAGTTTTTTTACTGTCTTATTATATGTATAGATGTATACAAGCTGAGTTTATTACCAAGTTCTGTATTAAAGTTTTTTTTGCTTTATTCATGCTTTTAGGTGAGTTCGTTCTCTAATATGCCGACTGAATAGTCAACTCACTCAAGAGTGTGTGTAGTAACCTTTTGTAACACTGATATAAAATTCCATTATCGAGCATCATACTGGATAATTTAGGTTCTGTTCTCTGTCAAATATTTATTTTCTTTCCTCCCAAATAGTAACTTAAGCGAACGAAGCAACTAAACTCAAATGAATAACAGTAAAAGCAATTTTTATAATTCCAGTTCCGTTTAACTAAACGTAACACCGACGTTTCGAGTGTCATCATACCTGTCGTCCGAGCTGCGTGTCCGGCAGCAGCGTGTGTCGCGGGAAGCCCACCGCGTAGTAAGGCGCGCCCGGCGCCGGGTGCATGGGCCCCTGGCGGCCCGACTGGAAGCTGTGCCCGGATAGCGTTATACACACACATCATACACTCATTTAATGCAATAACAGGACAGTGTCTTTCAACGAGCCTAATATCAGACGGGAGGTCGAAGTTTGAGCCCATCCACACAAAAAGAATAATACATTGTCGCGAACTGATGATATGTTAAGAAAACACTGGAATCATTTTTTTATGATGGAGGTGAAACTGCCAAACTCGTCGCCAAAGGAGAATGGGCAGAATTGCCCTGGCGTCCAATAGCGTTAAGATATATACCAATGGATAGATCTCTTTAAGAAGAACATTTCTTATTATGGCGACTTCTCTCGATTCAGAGTCAGAGAGGAGCTACAGAGGTCTAATGTTGAGAAATTAAGTTAGATTAAATACTGTAATTTCGTCAATTTTTTAACTTTCATTAATACTGTACGTTTCAAACATCATATTATAAGCCTATAAACATCATTTTCAAAATATTGACATCTTAAAATGCTATTTTAGCAAATCCTTACTGTAACAGTAACTTGGATAGATCGTTAACACAACCCCAACGCCCAATAGCATCAAGATATGTATCAATGAATTGATCTCAACAAGAAGAATATTTCTTGCTTTGACAACTTTTCTCGATTCAGAGTCAGAGAGGAGCTACACTTCGGTGCCTAATCAACTACCTAGTTAGATCAATAAAACCGATCAGACTACGAATTAGCAAAAGTTGTATAGTAGCAAATACTCTAATTGAAAGCTCTTTCGAATGGTGTACGCCTTATAGCTATTGGTTACCCAGAAAATGTTAACTTCGGTGCTCAATTAGACACACATTTAGGTCAATAATTCCGAATAGACTACGAATTAGCAAAAGTGGTGCTAGTAGCAAAAGTTCTCTTTGAAAAGCTCTATCCAATAGTGTATATCTTATGACTATTAGTTACCCGTAAACTCTTAATTGGTTGTAAATAAAATCTTAACTTCGGTGCCCAACTAGTACCTATTTAGGTCAATAACTCCGAACAGACTGCGAATTAGCAAAAGTTATGTTAGTAGCAAAAGTTCTCATAGAAGAGCTCTCTCCAATGGTGTATATTTTATTGCTATTGGTTTCCCAGAAAACGTTAACTTCGCTGCTCAAATAGTCACCTATTTAGGTCAATAACTCCGACTGGTATACGAATTGGGAAAAGTCGTGTAACTGGCAAAGGTTCTAGTCAAAAAGCTCTATCTAATTATGTATATCTTATGGCTATTGGTTGCTAAGAGAATCTTAACTTCGGTGTCCAACTAGTCAGCTATTTAGTTCAATAACTCTGAACGGACTGCGAATTAGCAAAAGTTATTTTAGTACCAAAAGTTGTCATTGAAAAGCTCTCTGCAATGGTATATATGTTATTGCTATTGGTCACCCAGAAAGTCTTAACTTCGGTGCTCAAATAGTCACCTATTTAGTTCAATAACTCCGAACGGACAACGAATTGGCGAAAGTCGTGTTTCTGGCAAAGGTTCTCCTTGAAAAGCTCTATGAAATGGATTATATGTTTTTACTATTGGTTACCCAGAAAACCTTAATTGATGCCAAGAAAATCTTAACTTCGTTGTCCAACTAGTTACATATTTAGTTCAATAACTCCGAACGTACTACGAATTGCCAAAAGTCGTGTTAGTAGCAAAGGTTCTCCGTAAAAAGCTCTTTTCAATTATGTGTATCTTATGGCTATTGGACCTTGGGGCATATGCCTATACATCGATGCCCATTGTCCTTTTAGGCCGACTTAATTAAGTTTTTCGTCGACACGCCAAGAAAGTTGACAGAGGTCGTGATATTCCTGATATTTGTACAAAATATATGTGCCGAAAATGAGGTACGCGGCTGTCAGTAAGTTATAGGCTTGTCTGTTGTGACGTACTTGTACGTGACGAGTATGGAGGAGGTGCAGTGCGGGTGCTGCGGCAGCGCCACGGGCTGCAGCGCCCACGCCATGCTGCCGCGCGGCTGCTCGCCGGCCGAGCACGGCGCCGGCGTGCGCCCGTACATGCGCCCGCACACCAGGCACTCGATGTACAGCGGCTCCTGCGGGGGGAACCGGCACACCGTTACCGCTAGCGTTCGGACGTACAGCGACAGGAAGCAGCCCGGGCGGCTATATGTATGTATGTGACGCCACAGCTATAAGCGTCTTCTCGGTTTGTTCCAAGGAACCCCCAAACAGATCGGATAAGTGACGCTGGCTAAAGACTGTCTTTCAAACGGAGAAACGCAACGATGATTGCGTCGCGGCCGTCTTACGATGTCAAGGGGAGCCGCTGTCGTATGCGTCCCGACGAACCGCTTCATTTGCACACAATTCTCTTGTATCGTGAGTGCGTTTACAAACATTTAAACTTATGTAAAGGGTAAGACCCTTAACGAAGCCGAAAGGCACTGGTTCTACCTGTCAATGCGATCATTTTTTTGTTCTAGACCATATCTGGGAACCTTCTAGTTACGGAGATATTGGGGGTCAAAGTTCCAACTTTTTCAGGTTTTTTTTAAAATACATGTTTTTGAAGTAAGATTTTTACTTTAAACCTCTCCACGACCCTCAGACTATTCAATCCATCCATCAGGACAATGTTCTGAGTGAATCCTACCGTAAAACGAGATTTTTACAAACTATAATTTATAAAATTATTTCCAAAACATTGGTAGTTGGCTAATTGGGCTTGCCTCCGTTCTGACGTAGCGGCACGCCACTGATGAAGCTGCTGAACCACCAATACCATGACCACTTCTGGCAAACATCATCCTGTGCCGATCTGTGTATGTCCCACCTGGCTGGCTCGCAGTCTCTCGAGCTGCCGGTTGAGGCAGTGCAGGTGCAGCATGTGCTGGCAGCCGGTGAGCGCCACGGCGGGCGCGGCGCATGCGTCGAGCGGCGCGAGGCAGGCGGGACACAGCGCGCCCCACTGCGGACACGCCACGGCGCGCACCCACACGCACACCTGCGACGACGCCTCGTCTACGCCTGGGGGACACGTTTGCAAAATCTTCAAATACGTTAAAATTTGATCGTGACATTATCACTCCCCAAATAATATTAATACAAAGCGGTGTCTCGTTTCAAAATAAATTAATGTTCAAATGTTCGACACAGGGTAATATGAGGTCATAACTTTGACAAACACGCCCGTGCGATTACAAGTCTGAACGGCCGAATATTCATATTCAATTGACCGTAAACCTAATTTTTTGTTTAAAGACGAATATCCTCTTCAGGTGGACCGATGACCAAGGTTGCAGGAATGTGCTGGATGCGAAATACACAGCATCGGTCAATATGGTGATGATGCTTGGGAAGGTCTATGACACAATTGAAACGGGTTCCCTCTGTGATCGAATGTTTATAAGTCCGAATTTACAATGGCATACTTTTAAGATGGCAGAATTTTATTTGGCATAACCTTTGGCAAAGTTAAAATTCCGCATAATTTCGTTTACGTTATGCACGTTTATTGGGTACAAATTCACTTGGCATACTATGAAGATGACAGAATTTCATTTGGAATAATTTTATTAGGCATATTGCCGTTTCTATAAAATAGCGTTTTTAACCTCAAATTAAAATATTGCCTTAAAAAGTCAATATTTGTGCTACAAAAGTTAGTGACCGAAACGAATCGCTGCAAAACCGACTCCACGTAGTCTTGTCGGAGGGGCGAGGCGGCCCACGGTGGTGGGCGTCAAACCATCTGCGACGATAAGCTCGCGTGGGATTGCCTAAGCCCCGCAGCCCCGAAGCCGTGACAGAAACCATGCCTGCAGTATGTTTCATGCTCGCATGCATGCTGCATGCTTGCTTCCATGCTGCATGCTTTCTTGCTTGCATGCTGCATGCTTGCTGTATGTAGGGTGTATGCTTGTTTGCATGATTCTTACAGGGAAATCAAAATCACATATTTTATGTTCACAATTAACTGTTTTATTGAGTGATAATACATGCAGAAAGATAATTAAATAATGAATTAAGCAAAATACATAGACAGTTTATACTAAACTAATCTATAATTTCTCTGATTTGTGATAGATCAGTCTTTCATTTATTATGGATAATTATGAAATGTATGCCAAAAGATGATTATAAATGTAAACTTTCTGAAATATGGTACTTCTGCCTTTTAATGACTATCGATATGAAATGTATGCCAAAACACGATTCTGACTGTGAACTTTCTGCGATATGATGGTTCTACTTTTTAATTCTTATGGATATGAAATGTATGCCTAAAGTTGATTCTGACTAGAGAGAGACTGACTGAGTTGATGAGATTGGATGTATGATAATTGAGTGTTTGCCGAACGATTTTCTGCGAAATGAAGTTTATGCTATCCGCTGTTATGCAAAATAATATTATGACATAAAAAGTTCTGCTATGAAGGGTAGACCTAATTTAGTACCTACCTCTGGGCCCTTTTTGTGAAATCGGACACGACTAACGCCCAATTTTTTTGTTAAATTCAAAAGTTTACTATTGCACTCCATAATACAGGGCGATTGGTAATTGGGTGCCTTCATCAAAATGGGTGATACTCGTAGCAGACCTAATTTGCTACAATTTTGATCCCCATAACTTGGGGTCAGAACTGGGATGTTTTGGAAATCGAACTTTAATTTTTTCGACGTAAATATTGCGCGCATGTAGCGTGTGGTTCCGGCGTGCGGCCCCACTAACATGGGACAAGGTCAGGAAGATGATAATATAGGGCTGTATGTGTGTCTGTATACTCACCAACAATACTTCCGTCGGAGGTAGGCATGTCAGTGTTAGTGTGCTGCGGAGCGGGCGCGGGCGAGTCGAACACGTCGTCGCTGCTGCCGCTGCAGTTGAGCAGCTCGCCCACCGACGCTTGCTGCACACACATAAATGGTACAGATCATTTGCATATTATAAAGGGTGTAAAAAGACCCTTAACGAAGCCGAAAGGCACTTGTTCTCCCCGTCATTGCGATATTTTTTTTTGTTCTAGACCATACCTGGGAACCTTCTAGTTACGGAGATATTGGGGGTCAAAGTTCCAACATTTTCACAAGTTTTTTGTTAAATAGACGGCCTGATCCGGTCAGATTGAGCTTTATTTCCCATGCATTTCGGTTCAGAGTGTTGAGTCGAGACGCAGATGCCACGCCAAACTAAATGCTAAAAATGTGGTGATACGAGAACGGCGATCGTCTTAAAATTTTCCGGAGAGATTTATCTAGTTTTAAAGTAAGTAGTAAAAGTCCAGTTTAGTACAGTTCACTGTAGCAGTAAGGCACACTCTGCTAAAAACAAGTGTCTCCTAGTCCAATCACCGCCACATACCAATATCACTGTGTCATCAGCGTAAGAATTTATTTTAGAATTAGGCGGGGGAAAAGGCAATGACCATTATTGGTACTTTTTTATTTTTCGCGGCCACTAAGGAAATTACATACATACATAGATATAGGAGACAATAGCATAACAAACAGAAATTTGTATGACGGTAAAGCTCGGACCTCAGTCCGGACCGAGTTAAATCAGTTTAAACAGCGTGATAATTACGTAAGCTCGTCAGAGCTAAATACGAAACTATAGGTAGAGCCTGTAGAGCTAAATGGTAAATAGAAGCAGAAAGGAACCATGATCTTCATTTTGTAGAAGAATAAAACAGCAGCATTCGTTTTTTGGAAAAGCCTTGCCCGGAGCCAGGAATCGAACCTGTTATTTTTACAAAAACAGCAACTGTATTATTGCACTAATCGATAGTGTTCCTATAACGATCAAATACAACAACGATCGAATATCTGTAAAATCAAAGGAGATAGGTACCGGTATTTTTGATTTAATAATTTTTGTAAATGTCTGCTACACTCGATTTTAGTCGGTGGCAAAAAAACTGAAACAAACAAACAAAAATCACCAACTTCTGAAGCCACAGTTATTTTTCACTTTTTGGAGTTTTTTTTGTCGGTATTATTTTTTGCATAATAGTAAGGTTTTTCTCTTTTAGGTTTCATCATCTGCCTAGGGTTTTCTTAACTATGTTAGGGTGGGCTTCCATTCTTACCGGATTCAGCTGAATACCAGTATTTTGCATGGAGCCACTGCCTATCTGACCTCCACAACCAGTTAGTACCGTACCGGGTAATACGTTAGGTTGGTTTTTCTCTTATAGGTTTGTAGTTTAGTTAATGGCCGCAAAAATATTTAAAAAAATACAATTGCTCTATACATTTTGGTCGTTGTCTTTTGCATAGATCATTGATGTATATAAGGAACAGGATAGGTCCAAAGACACTACCCTGTGGGACTCCATAGTTAAGAAATGTTTCCTCACTAGTATGGTTATCTATTTTGATTATATGCGAATGATCCTTCAGATAAATTTTTAAAATATCAAGTGGAATGCCTCTTATACCAATCAGTTACAGTTTCTTGAACAAAAGAGTGACAGAAACTGTCAAAAGCCTAAGAAAGATCACGATATAACAATAGTCTTTTCTTTATTATTGAGATTTTGAGCCACTGAACCCAGTAAATCACAGACAGACCCGGTTACTTCTTTTGTACTTTTGCCTGCTCTAAACCCATATTGGTTGTCAGCGAATACATTATGTGTATTTAAATTTTTTACTGCACTGTATACTGTACAGTTAACCCACCTGCAAGCTCTCCTTGCTCTCGTGGCTGAGGTACGTGGACACCGTGTCGACACTGTGTCGCCTGCCCGAGCGCGTGCTGCTACACTCTGTGTCAGTTTGTCGCTGTTCTTCTGCAAGTTCTTCCTTGAGCTTGTTGCTTTCCACCACAGCTGCGGTTTGCTTGTTGTTGTGACCTGATAAAAGGATAAAGTTAGAATCTGTGGATAGCACAAGTAACAAATTGAAACAATCTGTTGGATAATGCTGGAAAATAAACTAATAACTTTGAATTCTTACTGAATATATTCAAGTTATGCAGTATCTGCCTGGCAAGCCCCGGCTTGCGATCTCGATCTCTTGGCGACGCACTACGGGCGCCTTGCCGCGGTATCGTGGCGTTGGATGGCGCCGACTGGCTCGAGTGCACGGACTGCAGCGACTGCACTGATTGCACCGATTGCACTGATTGCACTGACTGCACCGAGTGCACGCTGGACCCCGTGTGCTGTTGCGGGATGCGTGGTCGACGACCTACAGGTGAGATGGAGATATTATCAACATAGTAAGATTAAACAAAGTAGTCTTATTAAAGTATCTGCTTGCCCATACAATAAATTAATTCTGTGTTATTTGTAGATTTAAACAGAATATCTACATGTTCTGTTTAGTCCAGTGAACAAAATGGCTTAGACTTTCCTATGTTGCAGTAAAATGTATTTAGTGTAGAGGAGAATCAACATCTATAACAGAAGGTTGTCGATTGTACATGTAACACAGAGCCATTTAGATTATGCTTATACCTTCTAGCGGCGCCCGCTCCGGCGGCGGCGGCGGGTGCTGCGGATGCTGATGATGCGCGTGCGGCGCGTGCGGCACGTGAGGCGCGGGCGGCGGCGTGGGGCGCGTGAGGGGGTAGGGCGGGTGGGGCGCGCGTCGCAGCAGGGCCACGCCCCCCGCGCCCCCGCCAGCGCCCCTGGCCGTCATGCGTGACACTGACGCGACCCAGCCCTCGAACGACACCGTCTCGCCGCCACCGGACCACGACTCTTCTAGCAGACATTGGACCTGTATCACACGTTATAGTTATTAACTGATCATTGCAGAACATCGCCTAGCAAGTTTCAGTTTCACCCCTTGGTCGAGGAGGAACTCCAATTGTGGAAACCAGGCTCCAAAACTCAGACGTACACTATCTATCAGAGAAAACTCACTCAGCGATACTAACTTGACTGGGAAAGAAAATCGCTTCGTAAAGCAAGTAGTAGAGAGCAAGTAATTGCCCGTCGCACTGGCGCACTAGTACCGATAGTTTTGTCGCTGAGCTATAAGCGAGTGTGCGAGTGCGACGGGCGATAACTCGCACCGCTCGCTCGGGGCGGCTAGTCCTGAGCATCATTGCTCGCGCTACGCACGTGTACCCGTCCCGACAACAATGATAGTTCTATCTGAATTCATAATAATATGTGCACTCAGATCCGCACTATACGTAGAAATTACCGCTGGTTGCTCTCTTGGCGTGAGTTCTGACCGCCAAGCGATCATCGTTGATCAAGTATCGCTGACCGAGTATTATCTTTGATAGCTTTTGTCGCTCAGCAACAAACTAGTGGAGCGAGTCCTCGCCGGTAGTGTAAACTGTCAGCGATCAACTATTAATATGAGCATCTCTTTTGTTTACACGGAATGTATATCTATTGTACGTTTCTTGAGCGAAAAAATAGCGGATAGTTAGTTGCTTCCTCTCCGGCGGCGGTGGGAAAACAGCCTGAGACGCGATAGCTTTAAAGCGTTGTTACCTCCATGGGCAGCGGCTCGTAGTTGAGCTCCCCGCCGAGCGGCGGCGACACGAAGCGCGCCCACTCCCAGCGCACGCCGCGCCCGGCCGGTGACGTCACGCTGTAGCAGGCTCGCCGCACGCGGCACTCCACACTGCCACCTTCTGGCAAAATAAAACAAAAACACAACATGAGCCATCATGAAAGTAATTATTAAGGCTTGTAAAATACAGGGTGTAAACAGACCCTTCACGAAGCCGTTAACCAAGCATTCTGTACATCAAACTAAATCACCCTACACAAAAATTATTGCTGGGAAACGACTATTTTTTTTGGGGTGAAAAATAAGGTTACATTAAAAAATTGTATTTAAAAAAAAACTTGAGAAAAAGTTGGAACTTTTACCCTCAATAACTCCATAACTAGAAGGTTCCCAGGTATGGTCTAAAACAAAAAAATTATCGCAATAGCGGGGAGAACAAATGCCTTTCGGCTTTGTTAAGGGTCTATTTACACCCTTTATATCCAATTAAAAGTCGGTCATTGTCGTCCTTCACCACCATTATTGAATTACTATCATGACGCTAACACCAGAAGAAGGGTGGGTAGGTAGTGGGTAGGTAGTGGGTAGGAAGTGGGTAGGCAGTGGGTAGGTAGTGGGTAGGAAGTGGGTAAGTAGTGGGTAGGTAGTGGGTAAGTAGTGGGTAGGTAGTGGTTAGGTAGTAGGTAGGTGGGCCAAGTAGTAAAAAATACAATGACGTTGTACTAGGTAGAAAAAATTGTATTGCAACGCATGCCGGGAACAGCTAGTAATTATATAAAAAAGTGAATTAATAATAAAACAAACATTATAACATCACACCGGAAAAACCTCAAGGGGTTAGGCAGAGGTGCATCTATTAGTACCCCTCTGCAGTTTAAGTTGTACTTACTTATACAGAATGGCGATTTAGTTACCTGAATCCTTCAAGGATTCAGGTAAGGAGGAAGGAGGTGAGTCTACTGGTCATGTTAAACAACTTTCCCAGAGAAACGTAATTATACACAATTCATTTTTAAAAAAATAGCATTTCGTACATGCATTGAAACTGTCTGGCTACTGTTGTAAGTATTTGGATTTCGTTTTTTTTTTCTCAAGATATGTTTAAGAGTTTCTTTAGGAAGTTGTTTAATACAAAGCCTTAGGGACGCCAAATCATTAGCCTACCAGTCATGGCATCAGTAGTGCTTTATAGCACAATTTATTTATTGAGACAAAATTAAACTGTAATTAATTAAAATGGTTGAGGCTCTCTTGAGGATAAACAAAACAAGAATAATAATTGAACTACATCATCATTCACAAGGAAAGCTTTATTTGTAATTAGTTATAAGTAACAATTAAGTTAACCTAAGTATATATTAAGGCACATTTACCGCATTGGTAAGCTGTAATGGTAGATGTAAGTTGATAAATAAATAAATAAAATAATACCTGGAGTGTCCAAACACTGTGTCAGTGTCCTGAGATTCACATAATGCCCTCTCAGAGCTGGGTCAGCGTCAGCAAGCACTACTCTCGTCAGCTTCTTAGCGTGCGCTCGCTCCAGTGTCCGTGTTACGCCCGGAGTGTGTGGCAGCCACTGACCATTGCACTGCCACTCCCACACCACCACACAGTGAACCGAAGACATCACAGATTATGACATTTGAACTGAAAGAGAATGTTTGTCAGTCATTTAGAAGTATTACTAATAAAATTGTTTTGTGGTAGAATTCAGCAACAAAATTCGTAATACACTATTATTCATAACTTTGTCTTAGATAAGTATTCATTTATTCTTTAAGTTTTTATCTACACTCACAGCTATGAATAAAAATCACTGCTTTAGATTAGGAAAACAATGGTAAGTCCATTGTTTAAAGGATCTCTTCTATGATCCTGTTAGTGGTAATTTTACATCAAATATGTAAACATAGCAGCTCACTTTTATAATAAGTATAATAACACAGGATTCTACAATATGTAAACATTGAACATTCTCGATGACACATTATAATGATTCCTTCTACATCAGGTATAAATTGTGTTTGCTTTCAATAGTTTATCAGAATGTTTACACACACTGTGTTGGATTTATATGTCAAAGAAATCAAACCTCTGTTGGTGTTCCGTCAATAATGAAAGAGTGCTCACCTGTTTTCATGAAATAATCCAAACTATCCGTATGACACCGACTGCCGCTTGATATTTGAGTGCAAGATTACATTTTGGTACAGAATAACTATCAACAACGACCACTTGCTATGCTACTGGTCATAACGTCCCAGCCATTTGAGGAAATAACTCTTATGATAACGTAAAACGCGTCATTCTTTTCACGCATTTATTCTTGAAATCCTGACGCTTTAACATGAACTTTAGTTCGGAAAAACTAATTTAAATTAATTGTTTGCGATTGCGAAACAAATAACTTCAACAAAGTTTTAATACAATTAACAATGAATGACAGCTAAGTTGCGCCCCAAACACGTTATTCTTTGACTAAGCAACACAACAAAAATAACTTGTTAACCATCGTATCGTACTGACCACTCTATTCGCTTAGTGATGGATTTATAGCAAAAATAAGTTGAACGCTTTCCAATTTTGTTTATCAAAATTAAATTAATAATTGTGAAGATATACGTGACTCCTTCTCTTTTTCAAGTTTCAAAATTTTTCAGAAGATGAGTTTCGGAACGCAATTGTTGAATACAGTGTTGCCAACTCCATATCAGGTTTTCGGGCTAAATAGTATTTCAAAAAGGGCTAGTTCTGTCAATTTTTTTCAAAAAAGGGCTGAAAAGCCATTTTACTTAGAAATAAAGAGTTTTGTGTAGGTGACTGTTTTTGTAACTAAAATATTACTATTAAAATACTGAATTCTGGGTACATTGTTTAATGAAATGACAAATATTTTCACACTTTCCGTTATGGTTTTGACAGACGATGGTTTTGTGCTAGAAAATTTGCTAGGGGCTAAATCATTATTCTTGGGGCTGAGTAAGCAAAAAAAGGGCTAGATCTAGCCCCGAAGGGGCTAAATTGGCAACACTGGTTGAATAGTGAGGTCACAGATTATGAAAATTTCAATGTTGCTAGACAAAGGCATGTTTTTTTGTAAGTAGCTATTATGATCGCTGAGGCGCTTTATTCTTTATATTGGAGTTGTTCCAGTTTTACGTTGAAGGATGACATTATGATAGTATCATTATGATACGATGATTTCTATCTACTTCAACTAGCAATATAATTCCAATTCCATGGGTAGCGAATTGGCGAAGCTCTAAATTTGCGATTATATTCCATGATAATGTAAAAACGCCAACTGTTTCCTCATAGTATGACTACTAAATAAATGATTGTACACCATTTTAAATTTCCAAGTGAAATCTTCGTTTTGAACCTAAACGAAGATTTCATTTGGTACGCTTCATCTAAACTTTATATGAACTCTACCATTAATCAACTTCTGAGTTATTTACTGCTAAAAGCTGATGATACCATCATTCGAAACTTTAGAGAATTAGGATAAATGCTCTAAGTCGGACACTTTTCTGCAGCTTCGGTTTTAGTCAATGTGCCACCCGGGTGCAATTAATGCCTTTAAGAAAAATCTTCGCCACCGCGGGAGTGGTGGATAGAGTTCTAGCGTCTTAAACACAAAATCTTGAAAATTTAGATAATGCAAGATCTAACGGAGCGAGCACGAAAATGTTAGCAACATTTTAGCCCACCTAGCTTTTTTATGTGACTTGTCCACTGATGCTTATAAAGTTTAAGAATAACTAAGACTGTGTGGTGTCCTGAGTCCTGGAGTCATAGCGCTAGATGGTGCGTTTCATCCTGTGTAGACAGGAAATCAACGAGAGTCAGGAGTCAAAGAGACAGAAGACAGTCGGAGCAGTCCGACTTTCGGTATCTAGGTTCACTTGTGCAAAGCGATGGCGAAATAGATCGTAGTGTAGTGTGTAGTCAAGAAGAATCTGCTACTCCCGCATTCCACTTAAACTTTAAGAAAGGGGAAGATTTATAAAACAATAATTAAACCTGCTGTCTTGTATGGACCAGAATGTTGAGCCACAAAAGGGATGAATGAAAGGCATTTGCATGTGGCTGAGATGAGCATGCTAAGGGGGATTTGTGGCATTACGCGAATGGTTAAAACAAGAAATGAGTCCATACATAAGAGGAAGACTGAAAGTGCGCCGGTGACTCAAAAGTTGTGTGGTAATCGGTTGTCGTGGTATAGGCATTAGATGCGGAGAAATGAGGATAATGCTGTGAGGAAAGTTTTGAGTATGAATGCGTATGGGTATAAGAGTAGAGGAAGACCAAAGAAACGATGGATGGATTGTGTAAAGGGTGATACGGCAAGAAATGAGGTGTCTGATGAGATGACGAGTAATAGAGAAGTATGGAAATATTTTTTTATGTGTTGGAAAAACAAACTGCGTTAAAAAGTTGCAAAATATTTCAAAAAGGGGAAATATCTATGTGAAAGAGTCTTGTAACCCTCACTCGCGGCGCTCGGTCACAGAACACATTATTTATTACTTATATAGTGTATTGTCTATGAAATTACCCTACGCTCGGCGATCCGCCATCTTTGAACTTTATTGATTGACCAAAGACTACAATAGTTTTTTTTAGTGATTCAGATCAGATTGACGTTGATTGTCGATTGAACTTGATTGATTCATTTCGTTAGATTTTTTGTAAGTTTGCTAAAAGTAGACAAAATAAGTTCTTTAAGAAAACTATTTCAGCAAGTCAGCAGGATGGCTTACAACAACAAACAATGTGAGTTAAAAATATTGAAATATTCCGTAATAAATAAAAATAATAAACGTATCTTTGAAACCTGGCTGACAAAATATTAGTAGTAAATTGCATTTTTACGTTACAAGGAGTACTAGGCCATGACTTACTATAGTGTAGCACCAAATTAAATGTAAATGCGAACTCGGAGTCCCTGTACTTCGGGGCTTCGGGCTCCATTTTGAGAGAATGACTAACGAAATAACAGCCGCAGATCAATAATCTCTTCTTCGCCAGCCGCCCTGCGCCTTTGTTGCTAATTCAATGCAATAGTTCATTGATATTTAAGCTGATTTCGTGAACGAATGGTTTTCAAGATTAGAAATAGTGTAAAATGTTTATCAGGTAATTAGTATGAAAAGAATAAGCCACAAAAAATATTTTTAAACTACGAACTTTCCTGGTCAAGCTCTTTTCTTTCTATTGAGAAACATATCAAATAATTAACTTATTTTAGAAGATATGTATTTCTATCACCTCACTCCATACTGTACTGCCATCATAAAAGTGCAATAAAACTGTTAATTTCATCACCTTTTTCTGATAATGTTATACTCAGTTACAAATGCATTGCAAGGTGTTCAAATATGTAATTCAATCAAACCAGTTTCTAAAATATATCTTTTTAGATCCATCTCCAGGCAATCTTAATGATACCATGTGTTTGAGCTGCTTGGGGTTTGTTAGTAAACAAAGTCTCAACCGGCAATTAATTTCTAATAAATGTAAATACCACTTCAAATGTATTTACTCGCAGGGTTTCTTTTTTTTTATCCTTGACTATATGTATAATATGTCGGTTTATAATTGTTGCCATAATAGTATTCAGGGGGGGGGTCATGCCGAATTTTATAATTTAATTATGGTGAAATCCACATCAAAATCTGCTGCAAAGTTTAGAAGAAAATCACAGTCACATAGCTATAGCTTTCCTCATCCCTATTTGAATTGGATTTTATTAATAAATTCAAGGATTTACATTTTTTTTGTGTGGAACTCTTTAATTCTTTTTCTAAATGAAAGTAGCCTAAGTTACTCCTTATAACATTGGTCTAGCCATTTCGGAGATGAGCTGCAACAAACAGACAGACTAAAATTTAAAAAAAAAAAGAGTTTTTTGTTATAAGTATGGTATATGCATTCAGTGAAAGCTGTTATTTGAAATTACAAACAGACATTTCAATTTTATTCTGAAGCTTTTAAACACGAAGCTAAAGATGGAGGTTCTTGCCCATTTTTAGGGTTCCGTTGCCAGTTGGTGAAAAACAGAACCCTCATAGATTCATCCGGTCCGTCTGGCTGTCTGTCCATCCTTATGACACATTCATATTACCCCGAGACTGTTGGCACCATGCAGTTGTTGGCACCACGTGGTTGTTGGCACCATGCAGTTGTTGGAGAGTAAGAGTCCTCCATAAACCACTACATGAAAGGGATGTGAAATTAAGAAAAAAATATATCGATGTGTGTCTCCTTACAAGTATAACAGAGGGTTGAAAAAAAAATCTACTTACATATTTATTTATTTAACAATTTATGAACACACTAAATACAGAAAAGAAGAAAGGAACAGAAAAATAGTACAAAAGTGATGCTTATTTGTAAAGAAATCTCTTCCAGCATATCTGCGAATGGAGATACTAAAAAAATAGAGATGTAGATATAGTGTTTAAAAGAAGAAGAGAAAATGGAATACATAAAACATAAAGCAGTAAACTATTTTAAATATGATATACAATATACTCATAAGAATATACTTACATATGTACAAAGACAAAACCTATAACAATACTATAAATACAATAAAATATATAATAATAAATTCGCATGCAACTGTGACGAAATGGAAAGATAATGTTCATTCACTCTTCTTTTGAAAACTGCAGTTAGGCAGTCCCTAATGTTAGGCGGAAGTGAATTCCACTACCGCACGGCGTGTTCAGTGAAGGAGTAGGAGTAGAAGTCGGTAGAGTGTGGAGGGGATTTAAGGAGGTTCCTAAGATGCGTCCTGCAAGGTGCATCAGAAGGACGGGAGTAGGAAAAGCGTTCCGCAGATAGGATGGCGTTTTAGGGTTATTCATAATTCATAACCCAAAACCACCATCCTGTATATAAATGACGGAAAATAATAATGAATCTACCGAATTCGAGGATCAAAACTTTACTTCCGATGAATCAGAAACAGAATAACAATTATGAATTGCTTCTTTTTATTAATATTATATTTGAATTTATGTTATATTGTAATAAAAGTTTAGTACCTAATGCAAGATACTTATCATAATGTTTTTTAATAATTTTTCTTTTTAATTTTTCAACCAGACCAACCCACCATTCTAACCCTCATTCAAAGCAGATTTTTTTGCAGACAACCCTACGAGATACGTAGTAGCACGTGTTTTCTATTTCTATATTTTAAGTTTTAAATACTCCAAAATAATGCTCAGTATTTACTAGTGTATTGCTATCCTCCTCTATTGCTCTTTTATTCAACGGTTGCACCGCGCACAGCTACAACGGTGCGTCTTTTTCAATCGCCCGGGAGTCTTGGCTCGGACCTCTTTGTTGCAAGTCACCATTCGCATCAAAATATTACTTTTTAAAACTCGACAACCCTCATTAAAACCAGGGTTTTTGCAGACAACCCTATATCATCGTGTTCGCAATGTAACAGCGTTTAGTTTGAAATAAGATTTGTTTATAAAACAAATGGGTGAAGATAACTAGTACCCAGTAGTTAGGCCAGGAAAAAATCAGACAACCCAATGCTTGCATATTTTACAGGCTTCATACTTTCGGTTGGTATTAAATTTATTCGTTAAACTCATGAGTGCACTGCAATAAAAAGTCATTTTAATATTTTTTTTTTAACATACTAATTTTGATATAAAATAGTTTTAATCCATTAAACAGATCAGTGAAGGTCGTTCCTAGTTCGGATCTTAGACTATTGGTGCTATCTTGGTGAACCCTTTGTGCGCTAGGCCGACTCGCACTTAGCCAGTTTTTTTACCCTTGCGACTAAACTACCCTAGAAAATTGCAACAGAAACAATTCTACTTCCTTTGTTCTAAAGACGTTCAAACATGCATTTTAATGACCTAATTGAAATAAATGGTTTGACTTTAAACTTTGTAATATGCACACTCAACCATAACACTGCTTATTTACTATTTGGCAGCATTACAGTATACGAAAGGTTAACTATCGCCAGAAGCCAGTCACAACAGTCAGTCAGAGCTCATCTCTGTGCCAGCCAGATAGACTGGTGACTGGCTTTTACTACCCTTGTCTATGTTTTATTATCTCATGAGATTTCCATAACTTATGAAAATCGAGTGCTATGAGCCCACCAATACAATAAGTTTTTTTTACGTTCCACAGATAATACTAGATTCTCCGGGCGCTACAACACACCGGGACAATTTGTAACTTCTGGGGAGGTAAATTTGATAAATTAGAATTTTTATGCTGAAATTCGGGATGGTAAAAAAGTACATGACAAGTAGACGATTTTATTTTTGTTGTACATTGCATTAAAAAGTATATGTGCACATGCAATTAATGAAGATAAGAGAAACTGTTTGTCCCTTGCAGAATTCCTTTTACTTCCCAGGCACCAGAATTCTATTACCTTGCTGATGGCAATAGACTCGCCAATAAAATGAGACTATTGACAGTGAAATGTTTTAAGGAGCAATTGATTGAATTAATTTTTATGCAATGTCAATCTGCCTGCCACTCAACAAGTAATAAAATATAATGTCTGTTACCACAGTGCTTTGGCGAGCCCCGAGAGCCCTGGTACTGGCCACATAAAGTCTTCAGCTACTCTCTGACTGATCTCAAGTCCACAGTTCCACACATCTTCTCCCAACATCCTATGAGATAAACGCAATACAGAAACTTGCTCGCTGTCCCTTACTATGTTGGCTTTCCACCAGGGCTTTGCTCTGTTGATCGATTAACGCGCCTGTGGTGAGGTGTTGCAAAAGATGTCGACGCGAGACTCTCGGAGGATAGCTCTGTGGTTTGAGAAACTAGTATGGTCACGGAGATCACAATTCGTAACCATACAGCATTCTCTAGACTTAAGTAGACATAAGCTGCTCCGGATTTCTAACATGTGACAACCCTCTGAAATTGTAACTACGAAATTTCTTGATGCAAAATTGCCATGTGATCTCAATCTCCAATTGGTGAAACGATGAGGTTGCAATTTTACGGGGTGACAGACATGATAGGAATATGGATGTTGATGGGTGATGTGCGCCCACCATCACTGTATGAGATGATGAAAGGTTGGACAACTCCAAACTGTGCTTTATTTTACAGTTTTATGTTTGCTTCTTACATGCCAAAGCTGTTTTTTTTTCCTCATACTTTTCTTGTCATTTCGAGCTGTCATTGGCTATATTTTCGGCAGCAGTGTGCTGTTTCCTCCTTCCGTTTTAATTTGCTGCGTTGAATGCATGAATGTGCGTGCGAGCGAGTGAATGGTGGAGCGCATCTCCCACTTGGCTGAATCACGGCAGTTTGTGTCGGGCGGGCAGCATATGGACAACGACTGGCAGCAGTGAGTAGAACCCACTCCCAGCAAAAAGAGAGGCTTTGCAGTGAGTACTCACTAATATGTAATACGTAATCGGTGCATATGTCCTGCATCCGATCCGCATCCTACAAAATACGGTTTGCCAAGCTATGAGCTGTTCTTTAATAAGAACCCAAGTCGCACTTGTGTGCTATATAGGGTGACTGGTAATTAGTCATCGATAATTAAACACGTGAACATACTCATGATAACAAACAACTTCCCCAAAGAAACATTTTTTTTATACTCCTTCACTTTATCCCAAAAACACAACAGCTGTATGAAATTGCGAGCCGCGCGAGTGTTCTGCCTATCCACTGTTGGTAGTAATGAGACAGAACGGCGTCACGCGGCTAACAGCTCATAAATAGTCAAAGGCGCGCGCGCGCGAATTTCACACAGCTGTTGTGTTATCGGGATAAAATTAATGAGTATAAAAAGAAATGTTTCTTTGGGAAGTTGTTTTTTATCATGAGTATAATCATGTGTTCAAGTATCGGTCACTAATTACCAGCCACCCTATATAATGTACGTTAGACCGTATTTTACGTGACACGGATGGGAGACTGATTGACTGATTCTATCTGGATGATATCACGGGGGCTTGTTGGAGGCTTGGAGGGCTATATATACTACTTAGTAGACGTTGCGAATGCTCGGTGTTACCTTAATGTACTATGTCGATAGCCGTTCGGGCAGTCGCCGCGCAAACAGCAGCAGCAGCAAAACCTGCAACCAGTTCAGGTGAGCCGATTGTGTTAGTTCGGCGACGCAGGCGCGACTCCCGACTACTTAGAGTGATGTGACCCTTAGCTTCATTTTTAGACACATCAGTCCCCTTGCCACTCTTGCTCGCAGTCTCTCCGAACGGTAGCACGATGAGACCTAGTGTTTAGTTTAGATGCTTATTTTAAGAAATCTGAAGTGAGCTTTACAGATCTCACCACAAAAGACCCATTGGCCATAAAAGGCTCAAATTCCGCGATATCAATTATTCTAAATCTTACAACTAAAGAATCTTAAAAACGCTTACACTTCAGCATAATTAACTTAGCTTTATAAATCAACGTGACATAAGAATTAATATTGATGTTGCGTTAGGTGCAGTTGAGGGACGAGGATGTGAAGATGAAAGAGATAGACACCAGCTCGAAAGGGTCCAGGGATGACGACAGCAGCAGCGTGCCGGCTCGGCCGCACTGGATGAAGAGCAAGCTACCTGGAGGTGAGACCGACATGCTTTAGCTGTGCAAGTATCTCTTGGCGGGATACTAACGCCACTATTTTTTATTCACTAGGTAGTTTCCACAATTTCACAAAAGTTTACCAATAGCGACCTCCTGACGATGTTATGGTATTCAAGCGCCAAAAGATTCTTGTAGCACTGAAACATCATGTTGACTACTGCAAGATGACATACTTCGACTGAATTGAATGTCATTGACTGTAGTATAATCAATTGTAATAATGCCCCTAATTCGGCAACATATATTTTTTTAACTATCATTAAACATATTTTAGATAAATACTACTCAACATATAATGCCTAATAGAAAACGAACTATTCAACCATGGTGGATTGGTGTGTGCGAACACGCACTAACTTGGTAATATTTACGACATTTATGGAAATGCACGAAGGCAAAAGTGCTGAGCTGTTCGGTTGCAAATATTGTACCGAACAAATAATTAAATTGTTAATTGGTGGATTTTGTTCCACAGCTTAACGGTACGTAACTTCGTCGTCGTAATTAATTGATTAAAAATTTAATTTACTAATGCCTAGCACTTCACGAAATAATGGAGTACTATTCTCTTTCGCCTAACCTTTCTGTAAATCCACTCATAATGTTATGTTATTTTGCTCACAGTGAAGAAAGTGAGCAACAAGGAGCGTCGTCGTCGCCAGAACGAGAACCTGCGGCGACTGCTGACGCCCAAGAACGCGCTCATGGTGCTCAACGAGATGATGCCCAACGAACAGGTGGCCAACGTAGGTGTTCTTATTTGTTTTATTTTAACATAAGAAAAACTGTTGTCATGGTTGGCTGGCTGTGATGCAGACGAATGAGAACATCGTGAGGAAAGTTTTGAGTGTGAATTTGGATGGCTACGAGAGTAGTCCATGATCAAAGAAACGATTGATGTACAGTGTGAAAAATGGCAGGGCTAGAAGGAAATGACGTATGAGAAGAGTATGGAAAAAGTAAGTGCGCCAACCCCAAATAAATTAGGATAAGGGCATGAGAATGAAGATGTTACAAGGCGAAAGGCCAATACCATTTTTGTTAAAGTCATGTTTGGAATATGAACTAAAACATACAGCTAAACATTCAGCTGTTCATCTTACTCTAGACATACAGGCAAACTTCCATTTGTCCGCTAACACAGCACAATCAGGTTTAGCACCCAAGATAGCGTTTGAGTGAGGAGAGTGCGCACGGGGTCGGAGACTGGGCTTCAGTGACAGAGCGACTTCCACGCAATATCATCTTTTACCAGTCTTCAGCGTACAGTGTACAGTCGGGGAAACGGATTGTCAGTCATATGAAATGGCTACATCCTGTCCCGCGCACCAGTTCCCCGTGATAACATTCACAGTCAAGAAATGTAGATATAACGATGCTAGTCTGCTGCATTAACGCGCGACCATAAAAGAGTCCGTATGTTTTTTTACTCATTGCATTAAATGTTTATGATTACTTACTTTGTCCTATTGTCTTTCAGCAGTTCAAAGTGGAGCCTTCGGAGCCCGCGCAGTGCCCCGACAAGGCGACCAACAGCCCCCACAACTTCTGCGCGGATCTCACCATACATGGAAACAACTACAAAGGATACGGTACACTATACTCTATTTATAAAGAAATGGATGTAAAATGACCTAGCCTATCCTTGCCAGAATAAACACTTACCAATTACCATAATTCAAAACCTTTTTCTCGCGAAATATCGACTTTGAGATAGGAAATACTATGTTTATAGCATTATTAAAATTACAATGAATACAGGTGGATATATGTATACATATTAGTATTTTTGAATGTACAGGCGTGATGTTAAACGCTATGATGGCGTTGTGATGTTAATGCTAATAGGGCCGGATGGAAGGTGGGCCATTGTCTATGGGTGACAATGGCCCACCTTCCATGTTGCACCGCATGCCCTGTCACCTGCGCACTTGATGATCTATTTACTGCATCAGCGAGCGGGGTTCTCGTGGCTTAGTTTTGGGCTAAACACATATTATGAACTTTTTGCCATCGATAGGCTAGTCATCCTCAGTAAATGTTGATGAATGACATGAATCCGTTTGATTCCCTAGGTGACAACAAGCTGATGGCCCGCAACGCAGCAGCTGAGCAGGCGATACGAGACCTTATCATAAAGAAGATGAACAAAGTTATCAACAGTGACAGTAGTGAGTGTACCTAACCTCTGCTAACTATGCAATGTCAACACAAACTATACGAAACTAGATATCGACGTAGAGAAGTAGCCCAGTCGCCCTAGTAGGATACCAGAGCGCCTAGTGCCATCTGCATAAGGCCAATTTTAAAGTGTATGTTAATTAATTCCATATACAAGGTGTAAACTGACCCTTCACGAAGCCGGCAACCAGGCATTACTTAGTTACTTAGTTTGATGTAAAGAACATCAAACTATGTAACTCTATGCAAAAGTTATTGCTGTGAAACGACTTTTTTTTGGGGTCAAAAATCACGTTTTACAGTAGAACTCAATGTTACGCACTCAAAACAGCTAATATCTCCATAACTAGAAGGTATGGTTTAGAACAAAAAAATTATCGCAAAGATGGGGAGAACAAATGCCTTTCGGCTTCGTCAAGGGTATTTTTACACCCATTAATATTACTTTCAAAGCATGGTAGTTCTACGGCTTTTAACAAGATAGACTTCAAACTTTTCGGTAGCGTGTGTCTGTAGTCCAATACATTTTTGACTTTTTAACCAGCTTCTAAAAAAGGAGATTACGTATACGACCGGCATCTTTCTTTTCCATTTATTTACACCGATTACTTCGTGGTCACTGGTCCGATTTATGTGATATTTTTTTTGCATTTGGTAGAAGAAGCCCATAAGATCCCAGATAAATGATTAACTTTGCTTCGGTAGTTTAAGACTTTGTTCTATAATACGTGTTTTTTCTTCGTTTATGTGGATGACATCTTAAATTCTTAATATCTTCTAGTTAAAATGTAAAATGAACACATGACAAGAATTTTTGTGTAATGCTACAACTAAAAAACTTTTTTCTAAAAAAAGCAACCGACTTCCACTTCTAGGGCAATTTTTTTTCATCATTGTGATCGCTGGTAGAATATCATTTTGTCTATTCCCTCAGTCGTTTAGGAACTGACAAACAGAGTTGACGGAAATAATGAAGGATCGTCAACGAAACATTCAAGATGTTCATGTTCCACATTGACAGCGACCTCTCTAGTGATCCCCGACTCGGGCTCCAACAACGGCGACGCGGGCGCCGACGACGAGGCGCTGCCCATGATCCAGCTGGCGTCCTTCGCGCTGCACAAGCTGTTCTCCGAGTGGGAGTACGACGGGCACAAGGTGCCGCAGCTTAAGCCGACCTCGCTATCGGTAACTGCACCTGCTCTTGCATCATTTATTTATGAACTATTGAAGACTTACAGCTAAACAAAACAGAATAAAAAATAGTAAGTGAAACTGACAGCCAATTACAAGTCTTCACTTAAAAAAAAAAACAGACTGATAAAGATAGTGTGAAATAGGCACTAATACTTACATGTACTGAGGTTATATTTGAACATACCTATAAAATATTTATCAAACATCTAAAGAAAAAAAGCTGTGGCTCAGGCACCTTTTGGCCGGGGGGGGGGGGGGGGACACACACACTTGTCGAGAAGGGATCGAAATGGTGCCATTTACATACTTTATTGAAAGTTTTGTTTGCACGCAAAGTGTCTAAGAATCATCGTCAAAATCATCATCACCATTCAGCTCATACGTCAGTCTTAGTAAACCATATTTTAATTGTGAAACAAACGTAAACAAGTCTGTTCGTTAAAGTTCTTTAACAATCGCTCACTAGAAGAAAGTATTACTCCAAACACATATTTCGATTTATAGGAGAAATTGTGGTTAAATTATTTCACTAATGCTAAGTGGGCCTTACTACATTTCACTTCAAATGACTAAACATTATATTTAACAGTAAATGAATTTTAATATAATGTATGATGATGACAGATACAGAACGATGTTTTAGATTAGTGTTTAATGTATCTGGTGGCTGTGGTGCAAGAGGGCTGCGTTCCCACCGGACATGATGTTACCGATATTATTGATTAGTTTCACACTCATCTCTGGTCGAAACGCAGCCTAAGTCTACACAAAATGAGCCGAAATGTATACCATCATCGATGTTAGACACAGACATCAGAAAGTCCAGTGGAGCCAGTGAGCAAGAAGAGCAAGGAGCTCCCCGCCAACGCGGCGGCCATGCACCCGTGCATGCTGCTGACGTACATGCGGCCGCACCTGGAGTACCGCGAGATCAGCGTCGACGGCGACCGGCCGCAGAACATTATGTTCACCATGGGCGTCGACGTCGACGGCTCCACCTACATCGGCAAAGGTGAGTGTTACGCTCCACATGTAGAAATAACACGTTTGTAAATCCGCCACTTTCTAAAGATAAGGTACACTCAAACCAGTACTGTCACATAGCGGACTGTCTGCGGACATTGGATTTTGACAGATACTTCAAAATACGTATACATTATCAGACGTACATTAATTATCTGTCAAAATCCGGAGTCCAGTCTGGTCGGTTTGACCGGAACTATAGGAAGGCACCAGCCCCACCGGCGATTAGCGAGAACCGAGTGGCGCTAGCAACTACAAACTCCCTGTGACAAGTGCGAGTCGTACTCACACGCACACAGGGTTCCGTAGCACCAAACAATATAATAAAAACATTTTGAAGGCTAATTCATATGTTGTTTTGTATTATATTCAACAGCCGTTTTCGAGAACTGGGTCGGGCGCATACCTTTATTACGCCACTTCCGATTCCACACGGCTGTATTTTAGAGCAAGTTGCTGATGGATAATCCTGGCTTCCAGGTTGTGTCTAAGCAAGTAGCTCGTTAGCCAGACGAGAACAACTGGAGATAATATGACGATTGATTCGCCGGAGACGTCTCTAGAACGTAGCCAGGCTACGGACGGTGATAGGTCTACATCGGGCCCATGCAGGGCCTGTGGTCGTTAGTGTCAAGCACTACAGGTTTGAGCCAGTTCTCTTTAGCCAAGGAGAGCGGGGTGAGACCCTTGTCCACCGCGACCACATCTCGATGCATCCCCACGTTGGTTTCTAGCAAATATTCCCTGAGACAGCATATGTCGCGATTGTGGAGAGTCTTAGCGTTTAAAAAGCCTCGACACCTCCGCGGGATATACAGTCTCACCGAACCGAACCGAACCGAAGAACGGAACCGGTGATGCATTCGATATGCCGTCAATAATTTATTTATCTATTTATTCATAAAGGCATCAAATCTTAATTTCAATACATAATTGCTAATAATAACGTGTTAAAATTAAAACATTATAAAATGGTACAGTACATTAATTCAAATTAGTAACGACTTCTTGTTCAATAACAACACTAAGAAAAACACTTACTAAAACAAACATTACCAGTAAACCATCAAATAAACTTTGCCTTCGGTTGGCACTCCGGTGGACTTCGAACCAATTCCTGCGGATCGGGGTGTACAATGTACGGACCCTCCTATCCAGGGCATTTAGTTCTGTTTCAGTCCATTTGAGTATGCCAAAAGAGTACATCAATACCGCCGTGACCCAACCGTTGAAGGCGCGCACCTTATTTCCGCCTGATAAAAGACTATTAAATACTTTTTTCAGGCGGCTAAAGAAACGCTCCTTCAACGATTGCTTCATGTCAGCGACATTGATGCCCAGCGCTTCCGGCACACCCAATTTAGTAATATTATTATTGTGTTGTTTTTGCTCAGACGCCCGAAAGAAACGCGCGTGTGTAAACATGATTTGTTTCTAAGCTAAAAGATATGGGTTCGATCGATATAAAGAATACATCGATTACACACACAGTTACATCACATAAACTTTAGTACTCACACTACACGCCCACCAAATTAAAAAAAGTAAATAAAAATAGAATATTTTGTGTTGTTATCGCAGCGCCGAACAAGAAGGAGGCGCGCAAGCTGGCGGCGGGCGCGGCGTGCGAGGAGCTGTACGGCGTCACCTTCGAGCTGCCGGCGCCCGCGCAGTAGGCAGGCGCCTCCACTGCCACTTGTCGACCTACTTTCATACATAGAGTATCCTCCTCGTATTGGAACTCGTCCTACGCCCACAAATCATACATTAAAAATACACTACAATACCGCCCGAGCCAAAACGAGATCTCGAGAGACTTGTTTGTGAGTTTATGCCGCGGGATACGCGAACACTGTGTGTTATTCGCCGGGTGCCGCTCGAGGATTGCTACACGCGTGGATACGCAGCTCAACCATCGCCGTGCGCCGCCCGCCTGCTGGGCGCGCAGAGAGCGGCCACCCGGCACCGGTGTACGATCCGGACGAGTTCCAAAGCGACCCCAATATTCAAACCATATAATTATACCAATGTTGCCGATCTACAAGCATTAATAATAGAAAAAATTGACAACTTTTTGCATGACCTCGAAAACCATTAATTTAATTTTAATTGATCATTTTTCGTGACTACGTATCTTATCTATAATTAAGTGTAATATAAAAAATGCAATATTTTTATGTATTCATTATTTAAGTAAATTCACAGCAAAAGTATCTCAAAGTCTGCGCAGACGATGCATATTTGACAGTGCAGTACGCCAGTACCTATGCACGATTACACAGCAGACAAATGATAGCCGTCCGTAGCTAATTCACTCTTCGGGGATATTGAACCTTCTCGGAGAAAAGCCCCACGTCTGCGCAGGCCTTTAGTGCGGCTGAACACGGGTAGCAAATCTTATATCGCGTAGAATGTGCCTAGCACCGCGCTCATGGACTGAACGTACGCTATACGTGTTCCTCTCACTAAATGCATGCTTCGTCGTCTCCAAAATAATAATATTTCATATGCCTACATGCAATTCAATGTTTTAGTATTATTCAATATAGCACAATGACGTGCTCCATAATATTATTGCCAGAACTCTCGATGTCTGTAACCCACAATAAAAATGTGTAGCCTTATGAAATAAATGGTGACCATTAAAATGAAACCGTTAGTATTGTTGTTTTATTTTATCTTCACACTAAACCTGAGGGCGTTGTCTTTTTTGAGCGAAATAAGCATTCAAGGAAGCATGACTTTGTTGGGCACGAGCTATTGCCGAGAATGTGCTTCTGGGTTCAATTCCCAAATCTGATCACAAAGTTTTATTGAGTTTCCCCATCTGAAAATCACTATATTTCTGGCCCCCCGTCTTCAAACACAACCCAGTTAGTAAAACTTGGTCTCTTACAAGTATCCTGAGACCATATTTTTCCTACTCTTTCAGTACACATACAAACGTTGGTAAGTGTGGAATTGGGTGAAGAGCGTTTGCTCTTACTGTTATCGTTTAACCTTTTGAACAACAGAGCATAAAAACGCACGCGCTTGCCTCCATTCCACGCCAAGCCACAACTTCACCGCAAGCAAGAACCTACAAAAAGAATAACTCGAACCATTTTTTCCATTAGATAATGCACTTTTGAATGTACAAAAGAGAAAAACGGAAAAAACGAAGCTGGCATAATAACTTGTGAAAGCACTAGTTGCACATTCCAAAAAGCGTACATCTGTATGGAGAATCATGGGCAAGAAACTCCATGGACACTATTAAATCAAAATATTTTTACAAGATCTTGGTTATATCTAGTAGTTGAGATTAGGTATACATATATGTGAGAACATTGATATAATAATAATATTTATTGAAATAAAAAGTGAACCCTGGGACAGAATTTAATGAGCTTTGGCACAGAGAAACATGGCTGTGATACCTTCTAAATAAAAGTAGTCTAAGCTGTGGCGGACGTGGGTATATTTTGCCCACGGTCCTTTCGTCGAAAATGTTCTCTGATAACTTTTTAGACTTAGGTATATATCCTGCTTATGCGTATGAAGTTTCATTAAAATCGGTTCAGTCATTTCGAAAAAAAGGAAAGTGTATGAAATTCCTAAGTCGTAAATGCAATTAAAGAGTAGATAGGGTTTCGTGGTTTACGCAATCAAATGCTTTCGAGAGGTCACAGAAGATTCCTATGGTATCTTGTGCCACTTCCCATGCAGTAAATAAGGTGACACCGGCGTCAGTCGTACATCCTTTGGTGAAACCATACTGTTTCTCATGTAAGATTTTATTGGTGTTAAAGTGGTTGAGCATTTCATTAAGCTGAGAATGCATTATGCAGCATTAAGAATAATAGCTGGACAAACTTTAATCCACATTCCCCATAGATCTTCGATTAATTTGATTTTTATTTCCTTAAGAGCTTTAATGACTGCTATGGGGGGTTTATATAATTAAATTAAAACTCAATCGGATAGGCTGAAATGTTCACTCTGAATAAATCAATAGAAAGCAAGGGTGAGGAATTTAAGGTTTCAGTAGTTTTAAGTGGGATAATAGTGCAGAAATCTACAAATTCTTGACCAACTTAGCTTAGAATAGGGATTCCAAAACTAATTAAATTTAATTGTGTGCGCTACCTCAGCAAAATAATGTCGAAAATAATCATTTAAACGTTATAGATAATTAGTTGCCCAGCTTTTGTAATTGTTGCGCACATTTTTAAAGGAGAATGGGCGAAATTGCCCTAGCGTCCAATAGCGTTAAGATATTATAGACAGGCAGACACAGACATGTCGAAACTATAAAGGTTAAACTAAAGTCTTTTTAACTACGGAACCCTAACAAAGAGGGAGTTAAAATAAAAGACTGAGCTGGATATAACTACATTTTAATAACATTTCGAATATTGTACTCAATCGAAACGTAGGTACTCTTCTCACAATAATCAGGAGTTCATTATAAAAGTGGCCTGGAAGATAACACGTCTAGTTAGTGGACTCATGAGCCCATTCGATCAGATACATACGTACGTGCTTGCAATCTTAACAAACGTCAACTTACAATAATGGAATGATTGTATTTATAATTTTATATCATAACTTCACAAAAGTAATACAATGTTGAATCGTACTCTCAGTTAAAATCTTAAAGTAATTTTGATTTTAAGTAAATCTCGTTCGTCGTATCGTAATACACATGTACGTAGTACTTACTACTTAAACTACATGTAGGTATGTACTTAGTTAATTTTATGTACTGTTAGTGTACTTCTTTGTACAGTCAGTGCACTGCAATACCCGACTCTTACAAAGAAGAAGGAGTGCGGTAATGTGACACTGGCTGTACTTGCCTACCTATAACTGAAATCATCCTACTCGAGGTAGGTACTGCACTTGAAAATATTACAAAAACAATAAACCGAGTTGCCTTTTGACCGTCACATCTTCACACTTCATATCAAACATAGATTATTACGTATGTATCTGTTCAGCTGATATTACCAACATAGAGTATTTGACAGAAACATAACTACAGTACCCAATGTAACCGCTACACACTACTCAGTCTTAGCAAATGCTACGCACGACTTTCAGACGTACAATAGATTGTACGTGTGCGTCTTGCAGACGTACAATCTTTAGACGTAAGTCCTGTAGACGTACTGCCTAAGCTAATGGCCGGCCACAGTTTGTGGCTTACGGTGGCGGGTGGTATTTAAGTATTATGTATCATGAAGTAGGTAATTTAATTGGAAAAAAGGCTACATAGATGATGACAAAATCGATCAAAAACGGACTTTACGCAAATCAGTAAGGTATCAAAAAGTTTTAGGTATAAATTTTTGATAATTTGTTTTCTTTGCATCCACATCCGTTGTAGATATCGTTGAGTAATTAGTCGGTTATTATTTTTGCAAAAAGGATTATATTTTACTCTTTTTAAATTGTATGTGTATTATTATCACTTGTTTCGGTGAAGAAAAACATTGTGAGGAAACCAGCATGCCTGATAGATATTTCTTGGCGGCATGTAATGCCAAGTCAGAGGCCCATCGGTGGCATAAAAACTCTGACACCAGTTAGGCACTAACCACACGATAAAGAAGAAAAAGTTATCTCACACAAATCCTTGTCAAGTACCAATTTTAAATTGTAACTAGAATTTATTAGCACGTCATCATCACAAGAAAAGTAGGTACTGGAGCAAAGTTAAAGTATATTTTAAGGGACCAACGCGCGAGCTTCTTCTACCAAATGAGAAATGAATCTCTTAAATCTGACCAGTAATCACAGAGAAATCGGTGTACATACAAAAAGAAGCTGGCGGAATACCTCCCCCTTTTTTAGAAGTCGGTTAAAAAAAGAAACAACACATACAGTTTGGTAAGTACATTCAATAAGTACACAATAATAAGACCTATCTTTTATAATGCTATACAAAAATGTAGGTTAAATGGAAGAAGAAAATGTAAGGAGGCCCAGTCGTTTCTTATACCTACTATTTTTTGGCTTGGACCCTAGACGTGGTGAAGCCAAAACTGGACAGTGAGTCCGTCCGTGCCCGTGTACATAATACCCACGGTAGTTATTACCATCAAATTCTACCAAAGAAAGCTTAAATCGTCCATGCTACATAGTAACACTTAAACAAATTGGTTTATAAATTCATAATGTCAGTAAAAATGCAAGTATAAAAACAATTAATTATACAAAAATAACAAAATATTAAACCATCGTCTAATAATTCAAAAAACTTAATACATACAACAAATGAACCAACAACACGACAACATGAGGATGTAATGGAAAACTTAATACGGAACCCCTAAAACTATCATAGTGCTGCATGGTACTACTGGACTTTGAATGGCACTGCCCGGAGCCAGGAGGGCGCTATTCATCTTCTTGTCGATTACATATGTAGAGCCACGTAGCCACGCGCACGTGCACAGCTCATTTGACAGGTCGCTACTGAATAAACAAGATGGTGTTGCTAGTTACCCGCCAAAAGTACGTTGCAGCACACTCCGAATCTACTACCACAAAATTGAATTAAAAAAACAAAGATAGACACGTAGTACCGGTAGTACAATGTGCGATAAAATGTTAGACTAGGTACCTTAGCAGGCCGAGCTACGCAAGTATTGCGTAAATCGATTTTAGATCGTGATTTTTTCACTATTTAATACGAGACGGGTACATATTGACATCTTTATCGCACGTTGTAAGTAGGTCGTCTCTGACTAAATCCATAATTTGTGCTAAGTCATAATATTAATATCTTCGGTTATATCTAGGAATACTCGTGTTGGCACGCTTTGTACCAATAGTAGCTACATAACGGAGACATGCAGCATCGGTAACAGTCGGTAACGCATTACAATGGAGAAGATCCTATACAATACAAGTGTTGCCACCCGTCATACATAATACAGTCATTTTAGCTAATTTATTCCTATAGCTAATATTTTGCTTTGCCTAAAAATATGGCAACCAAGTTTGTTTAATATTTGATTAATGCATACATAGATAGATGAATAGATATCTCTTATTGCTTTTTGAACACTGGGTCATTTTGAAATGGAAGTATTTTCATAAAACAATGTGATACTTAACAGTAATTCTGCGTTACCGTTGCGTCTGCTTTCATTATAAAATATGCGAAAATGTACACATAACTACCTAAACTAAGTATCTTATGTATCTTCTTTACATCAATAATTTGGACGTCAACGATTCGAAAAGCACGTTCACATGATTCTCAACTCAATTTTCATTACTTTAAAGATCACTTTCTTAAATGTAAGAGCCTCAAAAATAATCTAATTGAAAACGTCAAGTCGCCGGTTACGTTCGGCCCTGGAGGACCCTAGTTCCGCTAATGGACGAAGATCTAAGCTAACGAGTAGATAATACTAATTACAACAACCGGTAGGTCCACATGGACAGCGGGTTCTGCAGCAGCGCGAGGTGCGGGGGCTCCTTGCCGCCCACCAGCAGCAAGTGCAGCTGAGTCTCTCCGTTCCTTGGCACACTCCTCGAGCGGCGCTCGCTCAAGTCCTGGAGTTCTATGTCTCCTGGACCTACGCCAGAATCTGGAGTTAAAGCGGCTCCTAAATTCCTCACATCAGGACCTAAATAGTGAGGATTGCTGAAACCGATCGAATGGCCAGACAATCTGTTGACTCGCTCAGCGCTAGCATAGTCAGAGGTGGATAGTTCAGCGTCTCCCTCGTCAGTTATTATGGTGTCTTTGGTAAACCTAACAGACGCAGACTTGGGAATGCTGACCACAGTGACCTTGCCGTCAAGTTTGACAGACGGTACATCTCTGCTCTTGATGTTGCTCATTTCTCGCTTCATGTCTTCTTCCTCTTCAGAGTCGAGGTACACTAGCTTCGTAGCTTCTACTGGAGACAGCACGGGCGTGGGAAGAATCATGTCGGCGAAGTCAGGGACAGAGATCGGTTCTCGAGACATGTCTGATCTATATTCAATGATGTCACAATCTCGAGGGCTCTCGTCTCCATCAGCGGGCTGTCGCTTGTCGATGACGTAAGCGGAGTAGGACTTGGAGAGCGCGGCGGCCTCCTGCCTGACGAGGCTCTCCGTAGAGTCGCGGTCCCCGGCGAGCGCGCTGTAGGAGCATCGCGCCGCCTTGCGGCTGTGGAAGGAAAGCTTGGAGATCTCTTTGAGTAGACTGGCGGGAGGCTGTGGGCGCGTGAGTTGCGGCGGGCGAGCGTCCTGCGTGCGCTCCGCCGGTGCCGAGCGCACGCGCGGCGGTGCGGCCGGTATCAGTAGCGCGCAGCAGTTCACACGGGACGACGGCCATTTTATACTTTGCATTATTCGTTCCCAGGTTTCTGTTGCTGTAAATTAATAATATACGTGTTAAACAAATTGTTTTACGCACAGAACACCTTGAGAATGATTGTACTACATTCAAGGCGTGTCTTACCAAAGTGAAACCTCCAGAGCTCGTTGGTGGAGTGTCCCTGCGTCTCGCCTCCGAAGATGTAGAGATGTGCGCCAGCGCGCAACCCCGCGTGGCCGCTGCGCGCCGAGGGCGACAGCTTGGCGGGCGTGCGCACCTGGCTCCACACGCGAGACACTGCCAATAACAGACAAACCAATGAAAAGAGGGAAGAAAAATTTAAAATAAAAAAAACTGACACCAAAAAGCGAACTTAAAAGAAGGATACAATATAATGTAGAAAATAAAAAGAAATTAGTAGTTAGATGGAAACGATGAGACTTCTAATTTATTAAAAAAAACTACATAGCTCTTCAATGATGCCATGTATGCAGAGGCTACATATCTTTTGGTCAGTTAGTTTGCGAAAAGGTAGCCGCTGACTGCGTGGCGTGTGTGGTGTTAGCGACAAAAGCAAGGACAAAAAATTACCACGGAAACCTGTAAAAAATTTGTTAATAATGGTGGTACTCACTGGTATCGTAGTACCAGAGGTCGCTGCAGTCGCGCAGGTCGCACTGGCCGCCGTGCACGTACAGGCGGTTGTCGTGCAGCGCCGCAGCGTGCCGGTGCCGCGCCGGGCCCGCGCACACCGTGCGCACCTGGTGCCACGACTCCGAGTCTGGAGCACAAGCATAGCTTAGGAAAACATCTATAACAACACGCCTGTATTCCTCGAAGGTTAGGTTAGAGACTTTATTGTAAGCAATCCGTCGATACCAAAATGTATTGCACTGCTTGCTATTCCATAATTATATGCTAAAATACCTATATTATAACTGCCCGACTTGGAAATCGAGCCTAGGTCCTCATGTACAACAGTCACGCTTAAGACCATTAGACCAATGAAGTAGGCAGGTTGAAAGGTATGAACTAATATTAAACTTTCCCCACCGTAATGAAACGCCCAGAGCTCATTGGTGGAGCCCCTGAGGTCCTTGTAGCCTCCGTATATGAGCATGCAGTCCTTCAGCGAGTGCGCCGAGTGGCCCCGGCGGCCGCGTGGTCCTAGGGCCGCGCCTCGCGACTCTCTGCAGCTTCTCCGCCTGAGTGTCGAGGTCGATGTATAGCCCGACTGGCCCGGGAGTTTGCGCCATATTTTTGTCTAGAAAATTGTTAAAAGCTAATGTTAAAATATCCAAACCAGCCAATAATGTTCCCACTGCTGGGACTGGGGCTGGGACACAAGTCTCCTCACTGTGAAAGGACGTGGGCCCAATGCCGACGGTTAATGATGTTTTTTTCCCAAATTTCCTTTTATGTAACTGTACTCCTCAACCTACATAATTAGATGCCGAGAAGCGATATCAAGCCAGTCGCGTGCTCCCGGAGTCTTGGGTCGTTGGGTCTCGACCCAATAAGTGCAACACGACAATATTGCGCACGCGAGCTTATGCTAACTACTAGTTCGTAATGGTGAACACTTCAAGGACTGTTCTAAAGGGGTGGGTATGTTTTAAGAGGTTTGCTTGGAGCCGGATTGAGAAGTCTTAAAACAAATGTGTTGGTTATACAGGGTGTAAACGGACCCTTCACGAAGCCGTCAACCAAGCATTCTGTACATCCAACTAAGTAACTCTACGCAAAAATTATTGCTGGGAAACGATTTTTTTTTTTGGGGTCAAAAGTCTCATTTTACGGTAAAACTCAATATAATGCGCTCAAAACTTATTGCTGATGGATGCTTTGAATAGAAAATGGGCCATGGAGGTAATTGAAGTAAAGTTAGAACCTTAAAAAGTAGTAAATAAAAAAAACATGTGAAAAAATTGGAACTTTGACCCCCAATATCTCCGTAACTAGAAGGTTCCCAGGTATGGTCCAGAACAAAAAAATGATCACAATAATGAGGAGAACAAGTGCCTTTCGGCTTCGTTAAGGGTCTTTTTACACCCTTTATATAGATACGTTGATAAAGGTGACGATCTTTATATAATTGTGACCTCTTAAAGGTCACAGTAAAAAGTTAATAATCTTCCGATTCTTACAGATATGTCTCCCTAAGTATAAACAATCGAGTCTTCATGACTCGATTTGTTTAGGCACCGGGCATAAAGGACAAGTAGTATTACCTCTGTATGGTATATCCAAAGCGGCGTCTCGTTGGACAGCGCGCCGGCCTCTCCTCCGAACACGTACAGCTCCACCGAGTGTGCGATGGCGCTGTGCTCCTGCAGCGAGGGCGGAGGGTCGCCGCGGCACTCCAGCTTCTCCCATTTACCAGTCGCTGGAAGGATATTATTTATAAGTAGGAGAGGTACTATGATAATGTAAACTAATTAATTCAGTTGCCGACGTTTTGAGTGTAGTCAACTCATTAAAATTGGAGATGACATAACAAAAATACTCAAATTAATAAGCAGCAAGTCCATAGTTTTAATTATCTGTGTCGAGGACCGCTGCAGCCTGCAGCGCCAACACGGTACAATAAACAAGTAGGCATGATATTTTATACTTGCCCATAAAATGTAAATTAAGCCTCATTAATATTATCATATATCTAATTAATGTTTAGTTATATACAACTTCAAGTTGTAAACCAAAAGGAAATCCTACATCAAAACAAAATCTTTTCAATATTTCAATTACCTACAACATCTGAATCAGAATATAACGAAACACTCATTACGCAATCTGTGCAGCAAAAAGTCCCAACTCGTAATTAGCGTTTGAGTGTGTTGATGAGGCTCGACCTAATTAAAGCCAGTCGGAAGCTGCAGCAGGCGCTCCAAAGAAGAAAAGACACGTTTTTGTGGAGGACCCTCCGGCGACTGCTGACGACAGCCTCTTCGATTGATATGAAGTGCCTTATTCAGGTCGGTGTCCCACAAGGAGCACAATTTGGTTGACAAGATTGTTTGTAAGTAGGTTTCTACATTGTAATGCTGCTGTGATAAATAAATGTTTTTTCTATATTTAGAATGAAAAGCGAGGCGTTTGTCTTCTCGAGAGTAGATTTATGTTTGCGTTTGCACTTAGTTTACATTGACTTACATTGTAAATTGATCCGAGACATAATTCGACTTACCAAGACTGTATCTCCAGAAGTCCCTGAGCGGCACCGCACCCCCCGCGCCGCGCCCGCCAAAGACGTACACATGCCCGCACAGCAACGTCGCCGAGTGCTTAGCCCGCGCACACGGCACCGCGCGCCCGTTGCTGCCGCCGCACTCCACCGAGCTCCACATCTCATCTGAAAAACAAACAGATTATTCTTTTAAATAGTATAAACGCTCATACAAAGATTATGTTAGTATTACAAGATAATTATTAACAAGCAGCTCCTTTTAGGTACGCTTTAAGTCTGGAAGACGTCGACTCTCGACTGAAACGACTTAGCGAATGCCGTACCTATAGTGATCAAAATGGATTCTCTCTGTGAACCTAGATCGACTTTTCTGCCCTTTCCTTGCTGAAAAGGCAAAACCATCTTATCATATTAAAGCAATTACTGCTAAAAAGGGGCAGAAAAATATAACACATGCTTTAACAGCATCAAAGGCAAAACCAGATATAGTAAAATTGTATTTTAAACGAAATATATGAAATTGCACGCTCCAAAGCTTTCGTTCAAGTAAACCACATTGCGTCTTTCCCTCCTCTGTAATCGAAAGTTTCCGACTTCAAAGTCGTGTCCCTTCGAATAAAATGCATTACTCCCCTTCAATGTGCATAAAAATCACCAACTACTCGTCGTATGGGGTAGATGAAATGCCGGCGTCCCCCAGGGCTCCTCGCTAGGACCCCTCCGTTTCAACGTCTCTAAGTATTGCTTATTGCGAATGAATCCCTTCTAGTTCCGTGTAGGGACGTGTTTAGGAGTTATCGTTTACAATGTGTAAATATTAGTTAGTATCGAGGAGGTTTTATTTGTTTGTGGGAGGTCACATAAATTACGATTTTCATTGTGATGTGATTTGTTAATCTGTGATAGGAAAAGGTTAATTCATGAATTGGCAAAGGAAAAAGATATTTTCACTAAGTTACTACATTTTATCATAGTTACGTTCAAGACAACCTAACAGACCCACTCCATTCTGCATGCAATTAAATCCTTAATTACGTTGGGTAACTCACAAGACTACACAATATTGTAAGTTCAATGCGTACTATGCCTATGTTTGTAGTAAGCCGCAGCATTAAATAGATTAAAACATTGTAGAACTTAACAATTTCCTGAGTTGGCAAGCAGCCAAGCGTCTTGTCCTGTGGCAAGTTCAATATACGGATAACGAATGGTCGAGGGATGGGGATCGAAAAAATGGTTTTAACGTATTGTCACGAAATTCAAGATTCCTATACATATTTTTCTTGAAAATATAAATGAAATTACAACTCATTACCAGCGTACAGTCACGGGTACCATTATGTAAACATTAACAACCTTTAGAAGTGTTTTTCTCCTACTGTTTTTATTAAAATTTCATGTTGTTACGAGCATAGTATTCTGGAACTAATTTTTTATGAAAAAGATCCTACCTCCAAGTTACAATCGTTATTTCTCGCGAAAATTGCTTTTAAATTTTGGAGAGTGTATACATATTGGTGCTCGTGACTGTACGTAAAATACTATTATAACTCTGGGCTTAGTATCAGATAAATCATATACTTCAGGGCAATAACATTAAACCCTTTCACGAGACAAAGCCACAACCCTTCCTATATCAAGACATGGCTTCATAAATGCACGTCCATATTTCTAAAGGGTCGTTTATTCTTCTCATCAAATATTTAGCCCGATCGCCCTATAATTAGTCCCCGTGCAGCAACCCTTTGTTTGTCACGTCACTTGTTAGACAATTTAGCTCAGAGCCCTGGACTTCGCCATGTTGGTACACTTGTCGGTAAAAAACAAAAACATAGGGGAGATTTGGAGGGTCTCTCTACGGTAGTCGAGGATGGATGAGCCGACGAACGACGGTACACGCTTGTGTAATCAAGAGAGACATTGACGGACTTATCGACTCCTGTACGTATTGCGAACAGATTTGATTGTCAGTAGGTACATTAACTATTGTTATACGATTAATGTAATGACAGATAATGTAATGTCGATAGCAGTGATAGCCTAGTGGTATGACCGTCGGACTGCCAAGTCATAGGTCTCGAGTTCGAACCCAAGGCACGCACCTCTGATTTTTCGGATTCATGTGCGTATTGTATAATTATCACTTGCTTTTCGGTGAAGGAAAACATCGTGAGGAAACCAGCATGCCTGAGAGATATTTCTTGACGGCATGTAAAGCCAAGTCAGAGGCCCATGGGCGGCATAAAAACTCTGACACCAGGTTACGAACTAACCACACGATAAAGAAGAATGTAATGACAAACAAACAAATGACTCAGAGGCAGGCGTATTATTAGTCATTCATTACCATTGTAATTTTAGAATTTTAATTTGTATTATTAATTAATTATTTTTATGTAAGCTGATAAGTGATTGAAGTTTTAATTTTTATTTCAAATGTATGCACGTGATCTTAAATGGATTAAAATAAAGGATTTTGAATTTGTACATCTATATGCTAAAACACACTTGTTTAGCAAAAACGTTGGCTCTCCGGATGGAGGTGAGGTTTTAAACGACATAATTATATTTCCACATTAATAAGTTTAAGATCATTGGCAATGTTTCCAAGGTCAAAGTGAATGGCTGAAGTTTTTGAGATAATTTCAGGACTGTCATAACTTTAATGCCGTGCAACTTGTTTCGCCAAGTTCAATTTCCAACGTATCACAACTTTGGTAAATTATTAACTTCCTATTTTATTTTATCTTTGAAGTTTCCAGAGAATTTGGGGTGTAGCAGAACTGATTTCCTTCATATTTATTTTTGCTGAATCACAATATTCCTTTTTACAAATATGTTATTGTAATAGGTCATCAGAGTTAAACCGGAGACCTCATTTCTTTGCAAACATTCCGCTACGCTCGGCTCTTGAATGCGCGGTCAGAGTGGGGTGAGAGCTCCCCGAGAGGGCATTACCTCGTCTCGCTAGCTAACAAGTGCGGCATCGACGGGGTAATCGAGAGCCTGTGCCTCCCCAGCGGGTTAGAAGGAGCACACGTTGACACGATGTAAGGCATACGTAGGCACGACGTAGGTAAAGCACACGTAGGCACGACGTAAGGCACACGGCGGCAGGTTTGAAAAGCGTTTAAACACAGCTAGGTCGCTTGTGTACGTGGACGATGTTGTTGTTTACTTTCATGACGATGCAAATGTCGGGAAAAGGGACCGATTTTAACTGTTTATACAGGGTGGAATTTTCAACCTCACCTGGAGCGAAAGTACTCTAAATGGTGGAGATAGCAAATTTTACTATGTTAGTAGTTAGTACCTAATTAACTTTGACGTCAATTATTTATTAAAATGACGAGGAACTATTTAGATAAAAAGATCGCAATTTGCACAAATAAACACGTGCAATTTGCGATCTTTTGTTCTTCAATTGTTAATTAGGTACTTACATAAGTAATCGGATGGACCTTGGAGTAAAAGTGCTTTATCTTATCCCATTGAATTTATAAGTTTAGATTTCATGGTTTTCCTTTCATTTAATTTATCATGTATGTTAGAGAGATATGATTGACCCTATCGATTGATGTCATAAAAGACAGGCTATTATAGATAATTTTTTCGAATTTTACTTGGTTCGATTCCCGAGTGTGGTAAGCGATTTTTCGTAAATCTTTGAATGCAGATTTGTTTCTTTTTAAAAATAAAGGAATGTTTCCGTTGAGTAAAATTTTCCAGTATTTAGAGTTTTTCCCTCCAGGGGGGTTGAAAAATTCCACCCTGTATAAACACCTCGTAAGCTGTTGGTGGGAGTGGGACACAGGTACATTGTGTGTTTAGAGGATAACGTGGAAGGTGAGCTTGCGTTTAGTGGGCATTACTAAGCCAGTTAAGCGAGATTTTAGTGTTCAGCGTTTGTTTAGCTTTAGGACAATAAGCTTTATTTTGTTTTTATTTCTAGTGTAAATCAATTCGATCAATTTATTTTAAACGGAAAGCAGTTTTGTTCTGGTGGTCAAAAAATAAGATAGACCGTAATAAAAAACCAAGCACACCTTTTTCAGAAGAAGATGTCGCTCTGAATAACTCAATCAATTTTGGGAGTCCGGAGTTCGGAGCGCACATTTCTAACTTCGTATAGCCGTCGTTTCAAGTTACCATAGCTGTGCAGAGATATCTCCGCTTCGGGGTTATTAAGGGAATGAGATACTTTGTCTTAAATAATAAAAGTTGCTTCGGAACACGTCTCCATAGATCATTGGATACTTCCGCAATATGGGTGAGAGAACCACACTGAATTACGACCTCGTTCGACCAAACTTATGAATGAGTCGGAATAAATGGATTACCTACTGGTAAGTTTCTGTTTGGGGATCTTCTGGTAATTCGTCAGTGGCTCACATGCGGGGAACCTCTTAGCTTGATACTTTATTGATTGAAGTGGTTTCAGCAGTAACAAATAAATAAATGAGCAGTAACAAGTGATTGCCACTTACCATGACTAATGGGAGCTGGCGGAAGCGGATGGATCACGTTATTATATAACAGACAGATATGACAGAATGATATGTGCGAGCGTTAGAACAAGGAAGTAGAGTTTAGTAGAGCGTGCCCTAATCATAGTAGGTATGTATGATTTGACAAGTTATTGTAATTAAATGAATACATATAGACATGGAAGAAAATATCGATTTCACCCAGTATGACATTGATAATCTTAGCCGAAAAGCAGATCAATCATAAAACAAGCCAAGCAGGAAAAAAAAGCCGGAAAGATCAATATAATAACTACTAAATCTTACAGTAGAAGCTGAAGCTATGATCGTTCATGCAGCAATAAGTCCTGATGAGGCTGCAATCAGCGTAGATGGCCACGTTTTCTAGCCCGCCGCGCCATGAATACAGATCGCCGCGACTCCGCTTGCATAATATCCACATAGAGCGGTGGACGGCGCTGGGGTTACAATTAATTTGTAATGTCGTCTGCTGAGTATCAATTATTTTGCTTAGTTCAGTATAATATCGTATATATAAGATCGAATAGATGTTTGCTTTGTGTGCGCTCTATGGAAACACTTTAATTGGTCATAATATAGTAAATAGGTACATTAGGTACTCTAAGCAGCATACAATAACGCCCAACGTAAGATTTATCTGTACCTTCATCAACGTTATCTTGAAAGAAAAAAAATGCTCACTTAGCGAACCACTGGCTTGATAACCATAAGGTAACCCTTCCTACTTCCCAAAAAATCTCTTTAACACCATCAACATAGCTGGCTTTACATTCTCCAGCACACAAAGAACCGTCATCTTTTATCATTTTTTATCGTATGGGTCCTTTGTGCTTGTCGGCGTCGTCCCTCATCCCTCAGTTCATAGATCACGCCATCAACAGAGCCCAGAGCGTCAGGACGCCGCCGTGACGTGACATCGGCGTCGTTATCTCGAGACGTATCCACCTTATACCGATCAATACACTCCAAAATGGGTCGCTTTGTCGATCACAAGGTTATGCCTTATGCGGAAATACATTGAGTGAGGTACCGTATGACAGATAAGCGAAAATATTTGTTGGCAAATTTGGAACCTATTGAGTAGGTTATTAGTTCATCTTCGTGATCTTCCTGAGTTTCCCTTAGTCATCATTGATATCGGTGAAGGAATAACATCGTAAGGAAACGTGGAGTTAAAATTAATAAATGTCTGAAACTGCCAACCTGCGTACAGCAAGCGTGGTGTCTGAATGAGAGGCCTTTACCATTTTTACTCTGACATGATCCCGACAGAACTATACATTTATTAAGATTGGCTTGCCCAGCCACTCTGTTCGGGTACCTACTCAAAAAGTCAAAATTATTTATTTGCGGTAAATGTGGTACAAAAGGTCGTAAAAATAACAAATAGTGCAATGACACGGGCAAGAAAGATAAAGAGACTTGTCGCTTATGTTACGAGTATAATAGTTAGATATTCGTAGTAATATTAATTATGCTGTGCAATACAAAATGCAGAGGAAAACGGGCAAAGAATCCTAAAAGCAACAACGGCAGGTAAAAAACTGACAAATACCAAATTACCGACGTCGCCTTTTCCTCATTCCAGCTCAATATTATGACAGCACGTGTATAGCTCATCTCTGAGTAGTAAGTGTTGCCTCGTTGACCTTTGACCTCATCCGCGGGGTTAGGAGGCACGTCACGCCGCAGGAGGGTGTTAGCAGAGTGAGCGATTGACACGCGATGCTCTCTTGGCGACACTTACAAGCCACACGTGCGATCGTTTGTTGGATGCTACTAAGCTTATAAAGAGGTAATTGGCATGATTTCTTTCTTTTTCATTTCTCTGCTTTTTCGTGTTAGGGAATAGTCTTTGGAACTTACTTTGAAAGATTCATACTTTTCTGAAAATAAGTCAAAGCACCCGTTAATTAGGGAAGTAAGGGGTGCTGGTGTTTTGACTGATTGTCGAAAGGGGTGTTACGCAGTAAGTACAGTGGACTGTGTGAAGGGGAAGCCCCGGGGTAGCCCGCAAAGTTCAAATTTTCTTACGTTTTTTGCAATTTGCAGGTCAGTGTCAGATTGTATGCTGATTAAAATATAATTCGTGACCGGAACAAGTATGGCTTTACTGAGTCATAATCATTAAAATCATCAATACAACCCTCTATTTCATGAAAAAGTCATTCAACGGGATTAAATGAACTTAAAGGGTTGTTGCTTGTAAAAAACGAAAGAAAATTTGAATTTGGGCTACCCTGGCGTTCCCTTCTTGATCTTATACGATTGATAACCACTGGTACTATATGGGGCTTATGTACCAAACACTAATCTAATCTACCTTTGCTATAAAGCGAGAGCGGACCATGACTGTTGGTCAAAAAAATTAACAGGTCGCAAATCAAACTATACAAAAGGCAGTCAAGCTTAGGCCTGGTCATGTGCAATGTGCATACTTCAGGAAAATGTGGAAAAAACTCTGAACCTTGGGACACACTCGTTACGTGTACTCTTGTAGGCAGTTATAGTTTCAAGTAAATTCCGCAGTAATTGTAATAAGTAGTAGAAGCTGACCTAAATAAAGCGAGGAAAAGGCTGATATTTAAATGTAAATATGTACATACTTTGTAGGTCGCCAGTAAATCCCGGGTACAATATACCCCGGTTCAGGAGGGTTGGTTCCACAAGCGTTCCGAGAGTTTATTTAAAATAATAGAGCTTTGTGTAAGATGAAACGACGCTGAGGAAGATAAGGAATTCTATGGTAACGTAACAGCTCGCCTCGAAACCACAAAGGATTAGGTAGAGGTATATTTAAGTCCCATGTAATAGGGGCGAGCTTATTACCATGAGCCGGGCACGACTCCGGGTTACTACTTAGAAATAACCTGAAAACCCCGTAATACATACTTTTCCTGACCCGGGGATCGAACTCAGGAGATGGAGTACCATTTGTGACCATTAGATCAATGAGGTAGCTACAGACACAACTCCCATGGCAAACTGACTGGACTGCCCTTATGTCCGGCATTGTTGTGGCAGGCATGTTGCTGTTTCAGTGCCGGTTAGAAAATTGTAATTATTGTTTATTTATATTTTTATGTATTGAATTTTAATTTTAATTGAATTTTAATTAAGTTAAGTTGAATTTTAATTGTATATAAATCAATTCTATTTGTATTTTAATTTATTTTAGTTTATGTTATTTTTATTTTTTTACTAAATTTTAATGTTTTTTTTTTGTGTTTGTAGTGTGATTGTATAGTGAAAAATGAAAATGGCAATGGGTGTAAATTACCTGAATAAATGAAATTATTATACCGATCTGAAATAACGATGCATTCAGATTGCCGAGGGGTTCTCAGAATTCGAAAGTATTCATAGAAATGAAATAATTTCGCGGTTTATTAAACTTTTTACATTTGCGGGCTTGGAGAGCTCTTTCCACCTCTCGCTGACGCCGGAGGGACGCCGGAGGGACGCCGAGACCACGCTGGGAAATATAAAATTAATCATACCATCAATTATGTTGTGAAGATGGCTTCATTTCAATGTGCATCAGTTCAGTAAAGTAGGTATCGCACTGCATTTTCTATTCGTATCTGTATACAATATTTAATTTTGTAAGCGGTAAGTAGTTCGGAATTATTGGTTATTTAGGTAGCAACATTGAATTCATACGGGGAAAATAACATTATTTCATACTCGTCTAGTACAACAACGCTGCCAATAAAACTGTAATTGTTAATTATTATGAGTAGGTCATTATGATGCGGTGGGATTTTTTACGTTTAATTTAAACAAGTTAATGCAATGGATATAAAGGAGAACAAGGCTACGTGGCTATCCATAAACACAAACTTTTTAAGCAGGAGAACTTGGTAATGAGCCGAAAACCACTTCCAAATATTTACCCCTTTCATCTTTCAACAAAACACCTCAGAGGGAAGTATACATGTGTTCCTATCAATACGTTATCAACAACATATGATGTTACATCGACAGCGCGGAGGGGAGTCGGCAGACAGGCAGCCGGGCAAACGGGGATGAAGGGTAGCGCGCAGGAGGGGAGGCAGCCAGGGGTAGCAAATTGGATTTGGCGCGCAATAGTTACGTACGCCTGGTGGAGAGGTGTCGCCAAGCTTTGAACAATCAGAGGGAGAACAGTCTAGCTAGTCATTTTAAATCCTTATTAGAAAGCCTAGCCGGCTAGGAAGCAAAACAAGCTTCGAACCACAGCTATTTATCCAAGTGTTCCGGAAGTACAAACGCTGCGAAACGGTAAAACTGTTGCTTGTTGTAATGTGATGACCTTACACAATCATTTTACCGTTTCAGTTTATATACGTTGTATTTCAGTTTCATCGTCTGACGGAAACATCTGTAGGTATAATTCGACTAACTATTTACTGACTGAAATTCAAAGCGATTTACATTCCAACATTAACAGGTTTATTTTCCTTATTTTCCGGTTTGAGGTCCACCCGTTCTTTTTGCTATATTTCAATGAAAGCAAATCTTTCGTGAAACCACATCACACTCAAGACATGACTTTATTAAGTTTTTTGTCTTTTCTTAGCTAGCTAGGATTAGTTTCGCCTTTTCTACCAATTTCATCCTCGCTTGGTTACGTTACTATCCCCTGTAGCTGTACTCCTACAGCAATCGTCCCGTCTGCCCCGGATTACCGGCCTCGCCCCGGTTCGTAACAAATGCTGTTCAGTGGCTGGATCTCTGTTTCAACCCGGTCACATTGCATTCAGGGATTATGTTTAGCTGGGAAAGAACGGAACTCGCTGCTATTATGTACTTGTGTACATTAAACTTGTATTTCATATACTTCTAGCTTCGGTTGCAGCTAGCTAGCTTTAATTAAAGAAACTTTGCTTAAAAAAGTGCAATACTTGCGAGTTTGCTACTTATTACATTACATTGTGAGCTGTCTTTACTACGAAGGAAACTTAGTCAACAATATTAATTACTAGCATACTTTCATGCTATTGCATTTCTAGTACAAAAGTTCAGATTTATGTAGGTCGAATACTACCACCATAATCGGTGGACTTAATAGCCAACCCTCATCCCACGCAAATTAAGATGGATGAGGATCGCCGTCTATGATTAGTCATAGAAAACCGTTGTTATATTCAATAGCTACCTACATACATTATACTGAGACACTTTTAAGTCGGTCTATGCGGATGTGAAACTTGTGAGGAATAATAAGAAAGAGAAAGAAAATAATGTGAGTGACGGCTGACAGGGGAGAATGGAAAACAAAAGTGTTGTACCGACCGCAACCCCAAGTAACATGGGGTAAGCGCAGGAAAAATGAATAATTATGTGGATGTACAACTTAGAGAACTGAATCGCAACAGATAGTGGAGCCGCTCAGCCGTCTGTCTCCGAGTGGCCAGTAGTAAGCCATTGTGTGTGCGACCACAATACATAGCCGCTGATGAGCAGGCCACAACAGATAGTCTGGCCATCGATGAGGCCACAATAGTCCGAGCAGATGAGTCGATACGAGTCCCCATTGTAGCCCTGATTGAAGATAGCACACGTTATTGTCAGTTCCAGCTATTGGGTGACGATGTATTACATTGGATTGGATTTTGGAAGTGGATGACATTATAACCGAGACTTTCAGCGGTAAACGAAAATCGAGAGCACGCGGTCCTATAGAAATTAGATCTCCAACTATGTATTTAGCACAACGAGATGAGAAAGATTGAGAGTTGAGATCTCACACGTTCACAATATCTTCACATTAAACCGTTACAAGGAGAAAAATAGATGGCAAAGCTTTTACCAAAAATACAAAACTCCTGCTTGTTACACAATCAAACAAACCAGGCCTGTTCTACTTAGAGTTTGACAAATCACCGCAAAAGATCTAGTTACGGAAACTTGTTATCAAACTGGCTGTCACAGTTAAAGTTTGATCGTTGTGTTAACTGATCGTCCCCCTGTCACCCCCTCCGACCCTGCCGCCCCCGGCCGTGTCTAGGGCCACCCCGATGTTCCGCATGTTATGATTTCCATTCAGACAAATTGGGATAAACAGGATTTAGCAGTTATAGGCGGTTGCCCCGAAGCGAATAAGCAGGAGAAAATGTTCCATAATTCGTGAAATTGAAAGAGTATCCCCGGAGATTGCCGAAGTGTTTTTACATAGCAGTTAGAATTCCGCCGCACCATTTAGCAGCAAAGCTGAGTGGATTTGCTACGCACTCAGTTGCGCGGGTAATCGCAAATTGTGGCTGAAGTGGCTAAGCTTTGGTTCAGTGCCGTAGTGGTTATAAGTCGCACTAGCTATGCCCCGTAGTAACACAAACTATACAGGGTGTAAATGGACCCTTCACGATGCCGTCAACCAAGCATTCTGTACAACTAACTAAATAACTTTACGCAAAATTTTTTGCTGGGAAACAACTTTTTTTTTTGGTGTGAAAAATCACGTTTTACGGTAGGACTCAATGTATCGCACTCAGTACATTGTACTGATGGATGGATTGAATAGTACGGGGGTCGTGGAGGTGTTTAAAGTAACAATCTTACTTTAAAACTATGTATTTAAAAAAAACTTGTGAAAAAGTTGTAACTTTGACCCCCAATATCTCCGTAACTAGAAGGTTCCCAGGTATGGTCTAGAACAAAAAAAATGATCGCATTGACGGGGATAACAAGTGCCTTTCGGCTTCGTTAAGGGTCTTTTTACACCCTTTAGATTCGTTATTGTGGACGACAAAAAAAAGTCGTTAATGACATGCAGCATCAAAGTTCACAGTTTCCAGTATCTAGCGTCTTCCGTAAGTCTTGTGACAACGCAATTTGAAAACGTCTTATACTACTCTGATGTGGAGACGTATTCATCAGTTATATCTTGTTTAAATACTTTGCATTGCGCTTGAAGGACCGAAGATCGCTCCTTTTCAGCCTTGGCTGACACTATGTGGTAAGCCCGGATAACATCTTGCGCTAGTCATACAAGAACCAGTATTTCCTTACAAAAACTTAATCCTCTCGTCCTAATATTAAAGGATAAACTTGAGCGTTGAGAGCAAGTAGAGCGAATGAGCCGATAACGAGGCAAGCTATCTTCCCATTACTCACTGCCCGACACCCGTGACCCGACAGCATCCAACTCGTGGATGGTCTGAGGAAATAAGAAATTATCGCTGTTAATGCATGGAACGGACCGGCCCGGAAAAGTGCGCACTGAAACTACTTATAACGAGTTATTTCCATTCCGGGATATTGAATGATTGGGCAGATTTTACAGTTTCAAACTTGGTGTCAGTTTACGACTTCCTAAATGAGGTTTGAAAAAATCCGCATGTTGGTACTGTTCCCAGTCTTAAACGGTTTTAATTTGCGTCATCTCTCTTTTTAAACGTTCGCATAGGCAATTAAGCCCGGTTGTGTTTAATAAGGTGCTCGGATGCGGTCGTTTTATTATTGGTATTGCGTAGTCAGAGATATTGTAAGTACTTAGTATATCATCGCCAAAACAGGATAGATATTATAGAGGATCTACCTAGAATGACTGTAGATTTAGTATGGGACGACCTATTATGATAATTCAACCGCTAGAAGCAAGGATAGGATACGGTCGGTGATTAAGGTTTCTCTAAGACGATATCGATTATCGTTTAACTGTCTAGCCACCAAGACTGCAGTGGTAATGATCGTATGCTTCTGTATCATATTAGGTACACCAAGACTGCAGTGGTAATGATCGTATGCTTCTGTATCATATTAGGTACACCAAGACTGCAGTGGTAATGATCGTATGCTTCTGTATCATATTAGGTACACCAAGACTGCAGTGGTAATGATCGTATGCTGCTGTATCATATTAGGTACACCAAGACTGCAGTGGTAATGATCGTATGCTTCTGTATCATATTAGGTACACCAAGACTGCAGTGGTAATGATCGTATGCTTCTGTATCATATTAGGTACACCAAGACTGCAATGGTTATGATCGTATGCTTCTGTATCATATTAGGTACACCAAGACTGCAGTGGTAATGATCGTATGCTGCTGTATCATATTAGGTACACCAAGACTGCAGTGGTAATGATCGTATGCTTCTGTATCATATTAGGCACACCAAGACTGCAGTGGTTATGATCGTATGCTTCTGTATCATATTAGGTACACCAAGACTGCAGTGGTAATGATCGTATGCTTCTGTATCATATTAGGTACACCAAGACTGCAGTGGTAATGATCGTATGCTTCTGTCTCATATTAGGTACAGTACAGTTTATAAATATACATATCTCCGTGCCTGACTGATACGCTACCTTAAATACCTTATACCTTAGACCTTTTTTTTTTTTTTTTTTTTTTACGGATGGGAAATCATCAAATGACTTCTCCCGCTCTGGGTGGAGTGGGAGGGAGTGTCAGACTCTTACTGACTAAAACCCATCCATGTTCCTTCATTGCCCTTTGTGTTCCAGGGCCACGGTATCTCTTTCGAACAGTCCCGCAGCCCCGGCAGGCATCGGCCCTTGCGGGCCCCTTCTTGGTTGCTGACATCTCTTTGAGGCGCGCGTGGAACACGAACGCGCCGTCGACACGGCCTGTCGTCATAAGACGGACGGACGGTGAGCTAACCCATTACTCACCGTCCACAGGCCCGCGCCTACGGTGGCCGGGAGCCACCACGTGGCCCCCGACGCCCGGTGCTTCGCCCGCGGCGGCTGGGACGTGAGATTCTCTCCCTCTCACGTCCCGCCACCTCCTTCGCTAGCATGACTGCTTCGCAGAAGGAGGTGACGGCTTCCCATTACCTCTCGCTCCCGGCCCTGGTTCAGGCCATGGTCCGGAGCGAGAGGTCGCCGCCGCATACCTTAGACCTTACGCACAGTCTAGAGAAGATATGGAAAATTTTCTGATTTGTCTCGAGACTACCAGCCTCAATTTCGGACTCGCCATCAACCGAGACAAGACGAAGATGATGATAGTAAGCCTAGCTGAACAAAGCAGAATTAACGGAGCATAGCTAACTGCGAAGTTGTACTTACATATAGCTATCTCGGCTCTACTATCTCCAATACTGGGGGATGAGGCGACGAGATAAAACGAGGGTGCGCCATCACCAGGTCGGCAGAGAAACAACTGGGAAAGATTTGGGGGGACAGGAGGATTACCAAGACGAAGGTCAGATTGATGAAATGCCTTGTCTTTCCGATCTTTCTCTATGGTGCCGAAACTTGGTCTCTGCGAGTGCAGGATCGCCGTAAAGTCAGCGCATTGGAGACGTTGTGCTGGAGACGCCTCCTGAAGATCCTGAAGACATCGTTTCGCACCAATTTTTCCATCTTTAAAGAGCGAGATATTAAGGAACGGCTTTCGTCTACTGCATGTGCAACTACGAATACGAAAATTCGATGGAGAGATTGCTGGTTCAGAGCAAGGTCAGGCTAAAGATCACGCGGCCGATCACCAACTCACTGGACTAACCTGATCAAGAAAGCTACTTAGTGCACTCCAGTGTACTCGCAACTCTCCAACCGGCAGAAATGGAAGCACATCGCTGGAAGAGCAATCCTCGGGGAAGTCAACGACCCACCGAACATCTCTCCGCGTACCTCGTCTGCGCAAACACGACCACTCTGACATGAGTGTTGACTAAGAAGAAGAGATCTCCGTGCCGTAGATCCTGCGCCTGATCTTTCTCCGGTCGTGACAGATAGCCGTCCAATAAGACTATAAGAGTGAGGCAACAGGGAGTGCATCTTTGTTTGCGCAGACACTTGTGAACAATAATATCTCTCGCGTCGGTGGCTGATCTCCGCGGAGACTAGCCGTAATTCGGTCAGGAAGGACTATTACAAACTTACAGTCCAATACTGATTGTTTTGAATGTTTAATACAATTTAGTATTCTCTGAGAAGATGAAAGTAGGACAATCCAGCAGAATAGCTAACAAAGTCTTTATTCTCGCTAGTCTGCTACAATATTCATAGAATTAGTCCTTGAGGCAGCTGAGCACTGGCTCACTGAGCATAATCATAACGGTTTACGATGAGGCAGGGCCGTAACACAGCGGTGTATGACAGTACACTGCCACTAGGAACACATTGGGGCAGAACGTTCATAACTAAAAAATATGAGACGTGATTTAGTCTTCTGGCACAGTATCACCCCCAATGAGTATTTTCATAACAATTTCACGAAATTAAACATTGTGAAAAAAAACTACGTATGAGTACACGCAGCTCTATGATAGTCTCACTTATACCAGGTTGTGTTTGATTTCTTTCCCTCGGTAATGTCCTACTCCTAGGTTTGGTTTCAGGACTATTCACCCTTATTTTACCGAGAGGAATCTATGTAAAAAGCCCTTCGTAGAATTTGCGACACTTGGAGGTAAGGACCGTAGCAGGTGGCGATTTGTAAGTTATACCCCATAATAAAAAAGTCGTAAGTTTATGTATTTATGTACGTAATTTCAATTCTTATTGTTTACAAGTGAACCTTCTGCCTTGTACCTTTAGTTTCGGCTAGGTATAGGTACCTCCGGAGCTCTGCTGCCGACTTGGTAGACTCGTAACTTACGCCTGAACGCGTCGTGGACGGTCAAGGGTACGGGGGTATGAGAGATAGGGAATTGTTTGCTGAGCTGAGAAACGGAATTATCGAGTTTCTTTGAAAATGGCGGATTTGGTGCTGGGTTAAAACTTTGTGCTATAACAAGTTACGATAAATAACATAACAGCCTGTGTGCCCGTAAGGACAAAGGTATAGCTGCAGTACACACATATTTAATCCCCATGTAATTGGGGGTCAGTCTATTGTCACCCTGCTAATAAGAAATTCCTAATAGAAAAACCCAATAACCCTGCCCGATCCGGGAATTCAACCCTCATGCTCAGCAGCAGCTCTAGCAACCACTAGACCAACGGGGCAGCGGGATCAGATAAGACAAATTGTTAAGAAACATGTCAATGTCAATGTTTATGTCAATCTGTCACCACAATTATTATAATATTGACAAACCCTTAAAACTAACGAAGCTAAGGTAAGTAGGTACCACCAAAGTTAAGACCCCTGTTGATTTCAATTAACGACTCACTACCTAACCTGAATTTCAAAACACTGCCTTTACAATTTAAAAAACACGACATTACAATAACTACTTCTATGCCATCACAACAAAGTTCATTCTGCAACGCCTAAAAAAATTCAAAACACTATCGCAACCGATTATCAACTTCATCCTATTCAAAATAAGGTCTGTTTAACATAAACACGTGTTCAACTACACCCTTGGCAAGTGTCTAATCAAGTTTCATAGGAATAAGTGCCGTGTGGGGGTAGTTTTAAAGTTATTTACCGTTCGGTGGCGCGGCGGGTGAACGACCGCCACCCCCGTGATGCAATGTCCGACTGTCAGTCAACGCTATGTTGGAGGGTAGTTGCGAATATGAAATAGCGATGCAGGATATGAATCAATGGAAGGCAATCACTATTGAAAGGTTTAAAGTGATTGCGATTGCGGGAATCCGGTCTGTGGTGTCCACGGCTTTTCACTTTCGGTAAGTTCCGATGAGCCGACTGTGGATTATCTACGGATGGATTATACATTAGAATTGCTTGTTAAACCATTGCATTGAAAAATCCTAACCCTTTCTTTTGGCTTTCTTGTTGTTAGGTTAGTCGAGGACAACGAAGTAGAAAATAATAACATTAAGTAATTTCACGTAATGATAGCTGGGTTTGTGATAAATAAATAAATAAACATTGAAGATATCTAAGGATTATCTAAGCAAAAGTACATTTAAAAATAAATACATTCTGACTCTGGAGCAGAGGCCCATCAGCATCAGCCTACAACAGTCCACTGCTGGACATAGGCCTCTTCAATCGCACGCCACTCATTCTCGGCAACTCTTATCCATTTATATAAACGTTTAAACCGTAGTTGCTACCAGCCACCCTACGAAGATCGTCGCTCCACCGAGCCTGAGGGCGTCCCACCTTAAGCTTGCGATTCGCGGACTCCACTCAAGAACATGTCTACCCCAACGGTCATCGGTTCTATGGCTAATATGGCTGGCCCAGTGCCACTTCAACTTACTTATTCTGTGAGCTATGTCGACAACTCTGGTTCTCTGTCGGATCACCTCGTTCCAGATGTGGTCCCTCATGGATGATGAAGAGTCCAAGTACAGCCCGCTCCATAGCTCGCTGAGGGATCGACCTTGAATTTATGGACCAGCCGTACCGTGAGTTTCCACGTTTCGGCCCCGAAAGTCATAACACGCAGGACGCACTGACTGAACACCTTAGTATTCAGGCTCTGTGGAATACGCGACGAAAAGACGAAGCTTCCCAAATGCTGCCCAGCCCAGCTGGATCCTTCTGATAGCCTCCTTCTCAAAGTTGTTCTTACCAAACTGCAGAGTTTTCCCGAGGTAAATAATATTCTCGAACAACCTCGAGAGGACCGCCATTGACAACAGTGGCGTGCAGTGGTTCAACACGGAGGGTAGGCCACCGCCACGCACATATATCGCGGGTATCGGTATCCAAAAAAAAAAAGAAAAAAAAAAAATGAAAATGTAAAAAAAAAAAAAAAAAAATGAAAATCAGCCTGTAAAAACAAAAGTTATAAATAAAGAACTCACCACTTTATTCAAGGTTCAAATCACTATTTTCTGACAATGCAAACAGAAGAAAGATTCGACCACCTCAAATATCTAATCCAAGTGGGTGGGTGATAGTTACAGAACACGTCACTTGCAAGATATCCGAAGCGGCCTGTTAAAAATGAAATGAAATGAAAAATATTTCTATTCCTATCTACTTTAGAATTATGCTTTTCTATATCTAACCTTAACTGGCCGTTAATACTAGTTTCAATACGTGATTTACCAAATGTATTTAACTTTAAGCAAGCCTCTAGATGTTTTTCTGATAGGTCATGCTTTTTTGCCGAGGAATGAAAATTATGCAAATCAATGTACCCCTCACTCCACTTACTGGAAGTATTAAACAAAATGCACGGAAAACAAAATAATTTATTTGTGTGTATACAACCACATAGCCAGCTGAATGTTGCATAATTTTGAGGTTTGAAATGGCGGGTACGAGCTGAATTATCAGATTTTTGGATTAATTCTCGTAATTCGGGTGTACATCTACCTTTCGACACCACAAGAATCTTATCATTAAACGATAATTGCGAAAACTTACTGCTTTTAACTTCTAACAAACACACATTTTCTGCGCAAGTATCACAACAGAACACCATTTTTAAGTAAATAAACAAATACTAAACAACAAATCATATTTACATTAATGTTCGTTTCAAAACGAATAACTGATAAGGTTTAACTTGGTAAGATATGATAACATTCAAAATCGCATTTAAATTTGCTTGTCACATGAAATAATAATGGCGTGACTAGGAAAAAATTAATTCGTAATTTGTTAAAAAAAACACTTCCAAATTAAATTGCATCATTGTCATACCTAAATCATATGTAAAATCTGTTAACAAAATTTTGCCGGATAATACTGAGTCTGACAGCACGTGCTTGTCATACTTATTTTAAAAACTCCCCGAAAATCAAAGCGAAAAATAAAATTCATATAGTTTTTAATTATTTTTATAGGCCTTTTGCTATTTTTTAGGTATAAATTCAAAAATACCACCCTATTTTTTTAACTGGTTATAGTAGTCATTAAGAAAACTATCGTGTTTGTGTGTAGTCTGTTTCTCGAATTCGCCGGAATTTCGGTTTAATTTCTACAAATGGCAACTCTGATCTTCATTCATGTTAATCTATTTAACCAATCACAGGCCGTCTCCTTTCCCGGGAGACACGCCTATTATCTAGACATGTGTGCCGTTTATACACACGAAAATATGCACCAGTGTGCGTAAATTTATGAATCAAAAATACTCTACAACCGATTTCGCCTTACAATTGACGACGCGAGGTTAGCTCACAGTATTGTGTTAGTGTTACGTCACACGGGCGCGACAAGTTGCTATAAGTGTTATAACAGGAGTTTTAACTTTTAAAATAATTTTTATTACAAAGGTATAATAATTGCACTTGAGTTGGCGTTTATGATAGGATTGATAAGGTAGGCTAGGCCTAATTGCCTCTATGGACGGCACGCCCCTGATTGACAACAATAGGTCCTGGGGTGACGTGTTCGTTGAACATAACCTGGGTCTTGTGCAAGTTCACCCTGAGACCAATGCGTATTGAAGAATCAATTAGGCCATCCAGCATATGCTGCAAGTCGAGCAGTTATTTCCCGCGAAAATTACACTTAAAAATATGAGTTCCAGAATACTATGTTAGCAACAACATGATATTTTAAACAGAACAGAGCATCGATCACTAATAAAAAACGTTTTTAATTAGTGATCGATGGAACAGAAGGAGAAAAACACTTTTAAAAGTTGTTAAGTGTTAACATATTGGTGCTCGTGACTGTACTCGCCGCTGTTAATACCACACATCCTCCAGTGCGGTGATGAACAATTTCGGAGACATTACGTTAATCATTTTAATAACATAATAGATAACTATTATGTTTAAAAAAATAATTAAACACAGATAGAATTCGGAGAACACGGAAATTGGGATGGATCAAAAGAACCTCCTCATGGTAAGCCTGGGATTCCTGTGCCCGACACTTATATTAATTATAGTTCATAAAATAGCTAAAACAAGCATATTTATAGCTCGTCTCCTAATCTTTACGACTTTGAGTTTGATGACTATATTCTGTTAGGCCTTTTGAGCTCGTTACTGATAAGATATTGATAACCCTCTTTAGATCATTTCGCTATCGAAATAAATTGGTTCTTCCGGAGTCTATATTCAGAATGAAAAAAGTAGATTTGCTTTACTACTTCAAGATCACATACTTAGTGTGCTAACATGATTATAAACAGATTTTTAAGTTATGGAACCAGCTTTTACTTTGCCATCATTACATCCCAATCCATGAAAGATTTGAACTGAAAACCAAATTGTATTCAAGAAAAACTTAAATAGGGCTGAGTTTGAAAAATAATAAGAAAAGTTTGTAATTGTAACTGAAAGCTAACATCAGTCACCAGCAGGTGCCTTTGACGTTTACATTGGAACTTCAGCAGACTCGGCTCGCAGTATGTATTGTAGTAGGTAAGTAAATAGAACCGCTATGTCCTGCTCTTATTACACGGCGCAAAATGTTACAATAGCCACTTGTTCCCATGGCATACAATAATGTGAGTGCAATGGACGATGTGGGAGGCTATTAATGTAGATATGCTCTAATTAGATTAAACTAGATTGTCACTTAGAATGATTGAGCTGCAACCGGTTTGTGTGAATATTTTTGGCAAAGATTTTAATTAAAAATGCTTTATGATATTTATTAATGTAAATTGGTTGAAAACTATTTGACACGTCATAATAAATCATGTTTTAAAACTAGGTGAGGTCGGTGTTTTCTATTAAACTATAACAATTAATTTGCTTATACAAGTAAGGCAGCTGAGATCCATAAGTAGTAAAGTTTTATTATGCATCTAATTGCTCAGTAATAAAATTAAACTATTATGGCGTAGGATGGCGATGCGATGGCGAGCGGGAGGTCTAACTTTCACCTTTATCCTTATTTGAACAAAAGAAAGTACGACCACCAAACTCGACTGTTTAAATACCTCGTTAACCTAACATTGTATAAAGATAGATGGCTCGGTTTATATCCTTCGTTTACAACCTGCTTTATAATATATTATGACGCACGGTTATGGTTCACTGAACAATCCCGAGGTTAGGGCAGTTACAAAAATAATAGCTACAGGACATTCTAGATACAATCACTTAATCACTATATTTCAATTGAATTTACCAATATTACGACTACGGAGGGGTTGTATTCCTGATTGACAACTATTTCATCAATATTAATTTATTTTCCGTGGCCCCACGCTGGGCGCCAGTACACCTATTCTGCGGAATCGGAAATGTTATACCGTTTTAATTAAAAAGTAAATGAACAACGTGAGGTCAATGATACTAACCTTTGTAGAAACCGGGTCACAAGGCCATTGTTGAATATCCTACTTGTTCAGCTTTTCAGCGACTGAATGTTCTTTCATGTTGTTATACTATTGTTAAGCGCTTTCTTTGTGTCAGATACATTAGCGAAATGATTTTGAATACAAGTAATTTCGCTTTAAAGATCTCAAAAGAAAATCTGTTTTCAGTGTTTCATAATCTCTACTTCCTGAAATAAAGTGCAAATCTTTCACGGAAACCGTTCAATAACAGACCTCACAAACGATCCAAAAAACGGAACACAGATCATCTAAGACGACAAAGCATCCGCAAATATGATAAATACCTGTCGATACGATTTACAAACAAAGATGAATGGAACCCCAATTGGCACCCTATAAACAGGCTCCCTTCTTTTTATCCCAATTAAAGTACAGATGTCGGCAACCGCGGCACGCGACTACTCACCGAGGGCTCGGCATCAGGGAAACATCCAAACAAAACAGTAAACACTGCACAAGACACAGAGCGACACACACCGACACACGCGCGTTCTCGACGGAGGTGCGCGACGCACTGATGAGTTTCGTCAGTGTTGCAAGGGTGGCTTTTATGACACTCCCGGTTTTTATGTGAGTGGCCTTGCCTCCCTTGTACTGCAAACCGACCCTTGTTTACTATTAAAACCTTATACATTTTGTGGTACATTTGTAGGTAATGTGGCAAAGCAACCAGTATGCTACGGACTCTATAAATGTTGATTCAACTGAATAAATAGTTTATTAAAACCTATGTTTTATCTACAAGATGCAGCCTTTAACATGGCTTAATATTAATAGTAAAAAATTCCTAATAATCTACTCTAATATTAAATTATCCACTACTTATCAGTTTATTTATGATTTTATCTCAACTCAAACTTGAAATAGTTGATTTCAATTCAAACCGTACCTGTAATTGGGGAGGGTCTCTACCTCCCACGTTTGAGGGTAAGTTCCCGCCTTGCAACCCCGTCGCGTGTGGGAGTGCGAGGGTGCGTTCAGCATACTAGACATTTCGGACAGAGCTGTTTAATTGTCGCGCATCGCGTCGACGCGCGACGTCGACGTCGGGCGCTACGTTACTACGTTTATTATGACGCCGCAACACGTCAACATTGCTGAATAAATTACTTACCTGTTAAAATATATGACTAATGCTAAATGAATTCTGAAAGCCGCGTGGGTGACAATAAAATAAATATTGTTTACTCATTTGTGTCGAGTAATACGTCAAAGATTACGGGTAATAACACGAGTCTATCTAAACCCGCAAATTCGAGCAATAGCTCCAATCACGCAGATAAAGATAAGTTGCCCTTCAGGCTGACTTATGAACAAAGCCTACCTCAATGTATAATAATCCCGAGTTAAAAGTAAAGTAAAACGATAACCATTGCCCTTCTGGCTAAGAGTCGCGGACCGTTTCCTAGCTGTACAGCTGTGATTACAGGAGGCTTAATAATGTATGTGCAATTTGGTTCCTACGGGGTGTGACGAGGTGTCCAGGAAGTCCAATGGTTGGGGCATTTAATTGTCGCTCAACGGTCTCGTTAGGGGCCGGTACAGAGGGGTCCTTTCCCCAAACAGTACACTTTTAGCAACGGACTTCCGCAAGGCAACCTTAATTCATAAATAATTCCTGGTCATTCTGGATAGGCCAAATCATTAGTAATTTAAATTGTGAAATACCTACTGTAGTAGCAATAGGACTGTTCTAATTGCTAACAGACAACTGGATTATACCCAAAAGGGTTGTTCCTCTAATTCTTGCGTGAACCGAGCGAAGTACCGCGGCATTGTACTTGCGGTTAGTTACGTAACCGGGCCAAGGCCGAGTGGGTCAGTGACCTGTGCGACCTGTACCCGGGAGACTGCTGTCTTATTGGATTGCTTTCTGTTAGATAACAGTAGGTATCTGACATAAGTCCCCAAAATTGGAAGCGGAAGTGTGTTTGCTAGTCTTAGTTTAATTTCAAATCTTTGCAGAAGGTAGGGGTTTAGATCTTTTCAAAGAAGAGAAAAAAGGCAAAGTTTAAAAAAAAACATTGTCAGGAAAGCCTTACAACTTCCTCGTTAGGAAATTCCAAAAAGCTTTTGAACCGAACCCTCGCTACATCAATAAAACCTTGTAATTCGTTTAAAACTCCAAACATTCCAGTAATTACAAGCTCTCATATTTCATAAAATTTGCAACCATGAAACATTTCGTGGAAAGGGTTTCAGAACGCGTCCGGATTGCGGATCAATATGGCGGCGGCGGGAACGCGAGGAAAGCGCGGGAAGCCTTGCAGCGCGCCATTTTATCGTCGCCATGGCAACCAGACGGAGCCTGAATGATGGTGTTGGTAATGAGATCGTGTGGTTCGATTTGTGTCGCTTTTTTACTGTTTACCTATGACGTAATGAGTTATAATTATGTTTGCGAGCTCGATATAGAAAAAAGTAGCTACCTATTTAACTTAAAGCTTGCAACAAGAAAACTAGGCAAAGGGCCAAAGGCTTTGTACAGAGTTTAAAGAAGCTGATAAGAGCGTTTATACAGAAATAATTATAAAATATTATAGCTGTCAAATGTTTCGCTGTTTTGATTAATTGGGCAATATTACTGTATGGAAATAAAAAATATGGCTTACTAGTGAACTGAAATACCTATTGATTATGAAATACAATAATTAATATCGTAACACCGAATATTTAATTTTAGATGTAAAAAAGTAGGTACTTAATTATTTGGAAACTTTCCAAATGCCTTTTACACCTAAAACGGTTACTTACAACATCAAATTCAGTTTTTTTATTGCAATCCAATATTAATAATCTAGTTCACTAGTTAGCCATATTTCTTATTCCCATACAGTAATATTGCCAAATTAATTAAAACAGGTAAATATTTGACAGCTATTTGTGACGTTGCCAACTTTTTGGATGAACGCTCTTAAAAGGTAGTTATTTTTTGTTAACGAAACAACAACAAAGTTTAAAAATCACAAAAATGATTCTTGGACAAGTTCCGTCCCCAATACCCTAAAAACTTACGTAGGTATCTAATTTAGGTGTTCGGTACTCTGTAGGTACGAAAAAACAATCAGCAATCTATCAATTGTTGAATTATCAAGTATGGTCGCTCCCCCGAGCCCCGTGCGGGTGTCTCAACTGTAGCGAGCAAGCGTAACGTCTCGCACCCCATTCAACATTACTGAAACATGGCTGAAACAAAGAGTCCCGCCGCTGTCGGCCGTTAACGGAACACAATGGCCGAGAATTTCCCGGAAAACTGTAACTGACAGGGTTATCATAATTTGTGATATAACCTTGTCTAACAGTAAACAAGAACGCTTTTTGTGTTTTATAGGACAAATTGTTGTTTGGTAAACAAAAAATACTGCTTACTTATTTACGATTTCCTTAAATCCCATGACATTGGAGTGGCGTTAGGTGTATAAGTACAATTAACAGATATAAACAATTATTTCAGTTTGACATGAATTTTGTTTTGCGTTATGTGTATTTGTCGTTGCACGACGTGTTATAAAAATAAAAGAAGAAAAAGCAAGAACTTAATATTTCCGCACTCACACAAGGGCAAGGAAAGCTTTTAGAGAAGTACCTATAGGTCATCGGACGAGCAGAGACCGCCACCGCTATATGGTTGTAGTTCCACGGATCCGAAGGAAGCACTTTGCTTCCATATTTATTGCGCGAACCGCCAGTCTGTGGAATTCACTGGCGGTTTCTTTGTTTCCCGATCATTATAATCTGAATCTCTTCAAAGTTCGAGTGAATCGGTTTCTTCTAGGCAAGCGTGCTCCACTCTAGGCCGCATCATCGCTTCACATCAGGCGAGTTGCGGCCTAACGCAAGCCTATTTTAGTATTAAACAGACACGCGAATGTGTAAGAGTTTGAACCCTAAAAAAAAAAGGTATTTTTAAATGAATAATACATTCCCCGCTGGCCTATGTCCGAAACCCCGTATTTTCAATATTAGTTACTTGTCAGATGTCACCAAAATAGCAATATTATGCAAGACATGCCTACACGCGCGAGTGGCCGAATATTTGCAAAGTGTGGGTAATTATGGAAATTTTTACAACATTATTCGTATGCAGAGTCTGTCTACAGTTTAATGTCTACTTTATAGACTTCCGCATTCTTATGCAAAACTACAGATCACATCATTCTTTACGTCGCACATCGGAGTAAAAACTAGCATTTTTTAATTTGCAAGTTGCACTTTTTGCTAACAAAACATTAGTTTTCACTAACACTCAGTGACACGAAAATGAATGTCTGAACATTTTTGCACCGTTGGAATTTCAACTTTCGACGCTAAACCGAGCGATGAAAATTAAACAGAGCGGTTTTATTTAAGCACTAGCTGTTGCCCGCGACCTTCGTCCGCGTGAAATTATTATAAAGATACAATTTTCCCCGTTTTTGCAATATATTTTATTGGTGCTCCGCTTCTATTGGTCGTTACGTGATGTTGCATAGTTCCTCGATAAATGGGCTATCCAACACTAAGAGAATGTTTCAATTCGAACCAGTAGTTCCTCAGATTAGCGCGTTCAACCAACTCGAATCTATACTTTATTATAAGTATAGATTCATTTGGGAGGCGCTTAGTGATAGCGAAAAGCGTCACCAGCCGACTAAACCGCAGCATTCGGACTTACCTGCCGCTGCCATCATATTATATGGCAACCCTGACGTCTTCTACTTAGCGAATATTTATGTGCATCATGAGTCGTGAGCGAAGGGTTCCGTGCACACCTGTAGCCCCTTTCCTTTAGGGACCGGCAGACCTCAAGGCTCTCGGGGAGATTGGCGCGAAGGTGGAACTGGAGGCAGGGGGCTAGGGGAATCCTAATGAGAGGGTACTTCGCTATTTATTTATGTCCTGTTACAAAGAACTGGGGGATTTCGCTTTTGATTTCTTTAAGTGGTTGTTTCAACAGAGTTTAATTTTGTTTTTTTTTATTATACTTATGAATTTACGATGTTAGATATATTTAGAAGTAAGGACGTTGATGTTCTCATTTCGTTTGAATCTGATTTCTGCTTTGTTTTTGAATAGATGTGCAACAATGCAAGCAGAAATTAGATTCAAACTTAAAACAATACAGATAGAATAATTCAGATGACATCAAGCAAACAGGCATGAAGATCGCATTAGGAAATGTATGAATGAAAAGAGTCGATTCAGTCGTAAAGCCATCTCTCGCACCTTCAACGAACAGCCTGCAATACCATCAGTCTCCATTCCTTCTTCAAACAAGAAGTCAAGCTCGGGGCACATAATGAATCTCGTAAGTAGGGCAGGGCAAGCAGGGAAGGCAGTGTCGGCAGTAGGCACACACAAAGAGCCCTTTGAATCGACCGGCGAGTAAATAGCGAGCTGTCACGCAAAGTGCAAGCGCGGCCTTTTACATGAGCGACGATTGAGCCAGGCGCGCACTAGGGCATGCTATGCTATTGAATGAATTTCAGTTTCGTAGAATAATATATACATATATATATATATATATATGTTACGGGCAACGTGATTAACTGGGCATTATTAATAAGGACCGGCCATTATTAATAATGCCCAAGAACGTCGGGCAAAGTGATTAATTTATCACTTTGACCGGCCATTATTAATAATACCCGACGGCCCGTGGTCCATGTAATAAGTCAGTGTTTCAGATAGCTTGAATTTATCACTTGGACCGGGCAGTATGAATAATTCCCTGGTGACCAGTCAGTTCAAACATTAATTCAATTTTTTTTACTTGACAAGCAACGATTGGCAAAAACATTGTCATTTCATCATTCTACAACAACAAGTTTACCAAATATTTCACTTAGTAAAATAATTATCCGATAAACTTTTATTTAATAACGTATTATTTGACAAACAATTCATAATTTTTAGCATAATTGCTCTGGACTTTTCTAAAAAAAGAGAAAATAAATGAATTTTGTTTTCTATAAGCATAAACCCCCCAAACAAATACAGAAGCTGACAGAAACCCTAACCCTAGACGGTCGACGTCAGGTTCACCCCGAGGTTCGGTTAGTTAGGTTCCTTTAAACCCTGCAGACAGAAATAGGAGCCCCGCGCAGCCGGGCTTCGTCGACTGTATTGTAATTAAGTGATATTTAGTAGAAACGTGATATATCCTAATAGTTCACCTATTTTATTACTTTGCCCAAGATAGGGTGGGCATTATTCATAATGGCAGGGAAAAGTGATTAATCATGCTGTTTTAATCACATTGCCCAATTGAGTCGGGCATTATGAATACAGACCGGCCATTATGAATAGTGCCCGGACTTATCAAATTGCCCGTAACATATATAGGGTCTAACTTTTTAAACACGAAATATTTCAAGAGTAACTTCTACAAGTCGTAAAGCCGCCATAGCAACGAAAAAAAAATTTTTTTCTGAATGTTTTTATTTTTACGAAATTATTATGGTTCTAAATATTCTTGCGACATTTTGCATAAAACCTTTACAAACTTTAAACTTACTTACTTACTTTTACTTTTTTAAACTTTTTTTTAGTTTTTAAACCTTTAGACAGTATTTATTTTGTGGGTCAAGTAATTTTTTTTTATTTTTTTTTATAAAAATACACTTAGATAAAAAAAATTTTTTCGTTGCTATGGTGACTTTACGACCTATAGAAGTTACTCTTGAAATATTTCGTGTTTAAAAAGTTAGACCTTATATACACCAAACGACAAAATAAAGTGCAATACAACGTGTACAAGGTTATTCTAAGAAGAAGAAGAAGGTTATTCTTTGACTGGCAAGAACCGAAAGCCAAATAAATGAAACCTTGTGGAAATGCTAGGTGTTGTAGGTTACGCGCGAAGTGGTACGTGCTCCGCGCTTCGTTCTACGAGCTACTACAGCTACGTGCTACGGGCCCCATGCTACGTGTTACGTGTAGCACTACGAGAGATACAATGCTACGCGCTACGGTCTTCATGCTACGAGTAACGGATGTCATCGACTTTGCAGTTGGACATTGTTATCCAATAAAAGACTTTTCTTTGGAACTCTAAGATGTTCATGTGACTCTTATGGTATGCATAACATTTTCGGTCACTTACCAAATGAAGTGATCTTCAAGTTAAGTGTGTCTGTTTTCTAACGAACCATTAGGAATTCCAGGAATACGGAAAAACGGGACGCATGTGTTCACACTTAAATGCCAGTGAACAATGTCACGAGTGCCGGAAGTATGACTTTGTCCTAGAGACCCGGACACATTGCTTTACTTATTTTATCGCACATTGCTCATATGTCTTAACTCTAGATGTACCATACTAATCTGTGGCGACTTCCGTGCGGGCCAGGCCTGGCCGCCGGTGGGCCAGGGGAGCTAAGTGGGTCACACAGGGAGCCGGCCGACTCGCCTGATCATGCGAACGGCTCCGAATTAAGTCCCTTTATGAGCCCGCGTAAAGCCGCCACATTAAAATGCATGGGGAGCAGGTGGGGGACGCTTTTTAATTTTGGGACTAAAATTGTGGACGAATATTATATGATAAAGTGAAATATTGTGCGTACATCATTAATACCCACTTAGACACTCGCACTACTAACATAATAATTTCCAAATAGTAGTTGCTCTTGCTCATTTCATAGATGTGTTAGTGCATGGACAAGATATTATCAGACCCATCAGAGTATAGTTAACCCATTGTTTTAGGCACTCATAGTCCATACGAGCTAATAGGTAGTTCCCCCATAACACCTAGGTGCCGTAGGCTAGGAAATTGCACGGCTGAACAGTTGATTAGATTCTAGGTCCGAACACCTAAACATAACCGTAATAGTTGCCTTTGATGCGGTGCAGCCGACCGATATACGAGATCCCAGGTTTAGCGAGCAGTCTGCCAGTTGCAATCATCATATTGTTTTGTCAATCAGAAAGAACTGATATTTCGTTCAGAAAACACGGGCGGTAATAGTGGCGGCTTGCGATGTGATTCAAACGAATTGACAAGGAGCATCAAAAATAAATCGCTGGGTACTCGGGAAGTTATATCATCGTTTTTCAAAAACTAAAAACGATTAATTTAATTTATTTGTTGTTCCGAGAGAGAACGAGAGAGAAGTGTGGTTGGTAAAATACTAAAATAAGAAGGTAAGAGAAAACAGGTGTTTATTTAGCAAACGATACTGTCGGGAAAGTGCAATGGTGATGCTGCAAACAAACATGTTTTGTGGATTTTGGAGCACTGAGATTGCAACGAAAAGCTTATAGAGTACCTACACAGGCGCCCGAGAAAATCGTGGCGTATTTACATTGTCGGTTAAGTAGACACTGTAGACACATCTTCACAAACTGCCACCCCAGCCTTCTCCTTCAAGCCACGTTGCAACGTCGTCGTCGTGATAAATCTTTCAAACGTCTACACCGGCTGAAAAAAGCCTCCGCTTAAGAAGAGTTATTTTCATACATTTTCCAAGATAAATAATAGCTCGATAAGGCGTTACAGATGAGCCCGGGATGAAAAATATCGTGTGTACAATCACGTAACGCAGGGGTGGCAAACATTCTCACATGCCAGTTTTTATTTTGTTCTACTTTTTGAACAATTGCCTTCACTAATTAGGTAACTGCGTTGACCTAGCTTCTACAACTTAATTACTTCAGTATTTCCATCTAGTAGGTACTTAGTAAAAACGTGCGTGTTAAAAAATACCGTCGCGCGCGCGTATAAGTCCTGACACGTAAAAAGAACGCTGAGCGACAGTGGAGGGGATGTGTTTGCGCCCGTTATACAGCCGCATCCGTAAGTACTAAGCTATTGTTTTATAATATACGTATAGCTGTTTCATTGTATAATAGTTATAGTTACTTTACTAGCTACTTAGTACTTTGGCAAAGGCTGGAATAAAAAAACATGAGGAAGTTTATTTGAGCGGTCAGCGTTCTTTTTACGTGACGGGACCCATACCATAGGTTGGCCATCCCTGCCGCAGGGTTGTGCAAAGTGTATTTATGGCTTGTTCCCGCATTCTTAAGGTGCGCGTGCCTCCGCCTAAGTATACCTGATTTATGTCTACCGGAGACCGGGTTTATGGCCAACACTTCGCTTCGAAATTGTTTTTTTTAGTCCTTGGCCTCGAATATGATAATCAGAGCACGATTTTGATTTCTCACAGTCTACTGGTAGTAGATATAGATAGACAGATCTCAGTAAGTAGGTATTTTTTATAAATAGTTCAAATAGATCATTTATTTAAATAGGTAGTTATTCACATATTTTTTATAAGCTACGAGGCTTAAAGGTAGATAGGTAGGTCCGGACTATAAAGAACTAATTCATTCGCTGCTCCAATAGGTTTGTAAAATTATAAGCATCATAAATGAAGCAGGAGTTTGTTAGGATCGTAGCAGCCCAGGTAGCATTCTGTAGTTTCTTCATACTCCATGGGAAAAAAGCGTGAGTCTATGTATGTATATAAATAAAACATTTATGAAAAAATATATATTATTCGAACGCACCGTAACTACATCGGCCAGAACTTCAGAAGGTTGGCCAACCCGAAAATTGACATTTGGTAGTGTAGTGCGTACAAAACCTGCCAAATTGTTGTCGATTATGACTATATGGTATTATGGGACCGGTTTTGTACTGGTAAATAAATTAAGCTCAATAATGTGTTTATTAAGATTCTCATGTTAGAAATTAAACAGCATGTATCGTAAAAATATGCAGTTTAATTTTACTCGTATAGAAGTCCGATTTCATCAAATACAACTGTATGATCCCTTGCTAGACCATACATTACTATTAGATGATGGGTGATTGGAATGAAAGAAGGTAAAGTAGTTTAAAACACTACTGTATTGTCCGAAAGATACTAAAGGTAAAATGAACTTAATGGACTGATGGTGTGGAAGTGAAGTGAGTGACGCGGCCCTTGTTGGCTGTAACGAGAACGCCTGGCTGACTTGATAGCTCAACGCGAACTGAACTAAATATTATGAGTTGAAATGAATGTGAAGTAAACTGCTGAATTGCAGAATGTGCGGTTGCACCGTACAACAACAATGAGTAGATTAAATTCTAAAGACATAGTAAAATTTTAGACTCTATGAATTCATGACCGGGACCGGTTAATGTGGTGACTTTGGGGGAGGCCTATGTCCAGCAATGGACGTCTTTTGGCTGAAATGATGATGATGAATTCATCACGCACAAAAATTGAATGAAAAACAACTTACCGAAACCAACACCAACAGATTCCACATTATCAAGCATAGTCCAAAATTATCGCACTTGGCACATCACTACAAACGTCACAAAGGAATTAATACCGATTTCTTTCTTTATATATCGAACAAGGATTACAAGTTTTGTTTCATGTTTGTGTTAAGTTTCACTGTGTATTTATCTGATCACCAGACATTCCGTCCATGGACTGATTACGGCACTGTTATTTATTAGCAATGAGGTGAGTATTTAAGTGTTTCTACGGGTATCAGCTGTAGTTTGGCTGACGGGCGTGGGAGGACTGCCAACATGCAGATAATGTGTCAGGAAAACAGTGTTGATGGGCTGCGGTGGTAATTCCGCAGATAATATCCCATGAGCGTGCATCCAGCCAGCGGTCATCAGAAGGTGGCGGGGCGCAGCGGCGCCGCAGAGACATGACGCGCCCGGGGCCTCCCAACGAGAACCTGCCCACGGTAAGATGAGATCTCCTTTGACATTAAGTTTTTTTTTTGTTGCCATGGCAGACAAACAAATTTTTTTAATAGCTATAAATTTGGATTAGTCTTAAAGTTTTCCTCTAATATTATTTTCTGTATGAACTCAGCCAAAGGCAGCCCTAATGGATCTAACTGCTTACTTTATCATACATGTAGTGTTGTAGCACAAATATCTGTTTTCTAGGAAACAGTTCTGCTTGGTTTTAATATCTGTCTATTTAACTTATCCCAAGATCAAAATAAATACTCTTTTTGTTAAAATAACACAGCTTTCTCATGCATAAATGATATTGTCTGAAGGCAATGCTCGGAGCACGTGAAGTGATCCAATCTCTGTTCATTGAAGTTTAGTTGTTTAAGTAACCACAGCTTATTACATTTATAACAAAGTATTATACCTCTTTAAAAAGTCACATCTTAATAATCCACCAAAGTACATAAATAAGGGAAAATTATAATATCTCCAAAGACCAGAAGAGTCTAAGCTCCCAATAACCACATTGTTAGGTTGTTTTAAACAGGAGAAATTTCGCAATACTATTTTAATTGATTGTCTGTTATTACTTTTGTTTGTACTATCAGTATTTCCTGTCACATTGTTATTGTATTACTTTTATCAGTGTAGTACAATGATATCCTGAAAGGATTAATCATAAATTATGAAATTTGCATCAGTACATCCTCATCTAGATGACAGGAAACTAATTTTGGTTAATTTTGTGAATTTGTTCAATGTTTTTACCTACTATAATCAACAGTGTCAAAAAATAATGTGGATAGTGAAGTGCGAAAATAATAAAGTACTAGTAACAAGAAGTATATTTTGTGATAATAATCAATAATTTGCTCAGATTTATGATGGTTGTATACTATCTCTCTTATCAATGGCAGCAAACAAGATATCAATGGGCTTATCATGCAAATCTCATCAGTATATTAAAACATTTGTGTTGAACCATGTACATATTGTTCTGGATTCAATAGGCTAAGCTAAGCTGGGCAAGTAGTTGGTGGGAAACACTAATACAACATTGCCAAAATGTAGAGCTTTCTTGCTGTGTTTTTTTTAGAAAATTGGAAGGCTAAATCTAAAATCAATACTATCATGTGATATGTCAACTAACTACTTGTTATCAATATGTTTGATTGCGTGTTACCTTATTTAGTTCTGCACAATGGACACCGTCTGTCCTACCATTTGGCTGTTGCTTGATTTCAAATAATTATGATTATCATACAATGATTCAGTGCATTTTGTATGGGAGTCAATGGTGGTTTGTTTTAGGAACACCCGTCACACAGACAAAGAATGGTAGGCAACTAGTATTGGACTGTTATAGTACATCACATACTAGCATCCTGAAAGGATCTCCTTCTATTAAGGGTTGCTCGGAAATCTATAAAGTATATTCTTAACTCAGCCGTCGCTCAGATCAGGAGCTATATCTTCTAATATTTCAGATAAGATAGTGTGATAGGTATTGTGATTACTCACTTGGTTTATTTCCATAGTGTCATGGGTAGAATGTAGAAACTTATATTATGTAGAAAACATTTTTACATGTTCGGCAAAACAGGAAATGTATTTTTGTAATGTTTGTGTGAGTTTCATGAGATGGAGTGGGTGGCTGTGTTAGTGGGAACAGTGTGACTGGTCTAATAAGAATGCTGTGTAGATATTATATTTTGAAACTGGTAAAAACAGTCTAACATTTGCCAAGTGTATGACTCGCAACTAACTACTAGGTTTTTGTATAAATTGTTCCATTACAATCATTATAAATAGCTGTAAAATCTTACAAATACATATGAGGTTATCCGTGACATATGTAAATAGGATGTAATTATGTCAATAGTCAATTGAACATAATTTTATATTTTTGCTTTCTCTTTGGGCTTATAAACAATCCAATCCATCTATATTTTTTGAGTGCTTATTGTAATAGAAGGGAATTGACTAATTTGGGTTATTTTCGACTGTGGTATGGTCTTGTTTTCAAATGACCAAATTTTTTAAAATGTTTGTTTGTAAGCTTTTTGGCTTGCGTATTGTGGTAGGTGAATGTTAAGAAAACTGACTGGACTGAAAAATATGTTTTGATAATGGGTCCACTCTTTATAGCACAACTTTTCATGTCATAATATTATTTTGCATAACAGCAGATAGAATAAACTTCATTTTGCAGAAACCACCATTTTAAACCAAAATCCGTGGTTTAAAACCGGTTTTAAATTGGTTTAAAACGGGTTAAAACCACGACCACGTGGGCCGTACATTGATTATAAATAATTTTAAAAGGCTAATTGAAATCATTTAGCATTTTTATTAATATATGTGAAGTCATATTATCATAGTTATACTACTTTTTAGGATTAGACAGACTGAAAACAATCATGAAATGCGTGTTTATTAAAATATAACGGCAATGCCGTATTTTTATTTTGCAATTTGCTACCAAAATCGTAAAGTAGGGTATGAGGAGAGAGAAGAAGCAAGAAGAAGAAAATACATGTAATATGTAAGATGATACGGGAGTAGAAAAACGCACAATTTGATTTATCTAAAAATAGAAAGTTTTAATTTATTATGAAATTAAAATACTCAAATTAATTGTGATCAAATATTTACACATCGTGAATTCCGACCTACTAACCTAAAAATAGAAAAATCGACAATTAAAGGTTTTTACTTCCAATATTTTAGTAGGTCGACACTGAATTACTTTACTTAGTTAAACTAGCTATTTTATGAACTTTACTTCTTTTCCTTATTACTTTTATACAATGAGAAATAAATTACTTCACGAGCAGACTTAAAATCTCTATCTCGAGTGACCTGTCATTGTCATTCTTCGTGTGCAACGTCATGCTCATTAGGCGGTGTACACATAATCGTACATCAGGCCACGTCTACAACATACAGTGTACAAAGCTTACATCTCCCCCCCTCAAAAGTGCAAATTAGCTGGGGTTAATTTGAGTGATCAAACTGGGGAATGAGCTTTGTCACATGGTACAATCCCAAGGACTTTTTATTCTTTCCAGTGTTGATTCTACATAGTGAATCTGATATCATTTCTTCGATCTCAAAAGGACCAATTCTAATTTCATCCATTTTAGATCTGTTTAACTTATTACAGTCCATTATGTAAACCATATCACCTTTTTGAAACTTGTAATCTATTCTATTTTTGTCAAAAATGGCCTTGTTTAATTCATGTGATTTTTTTGATCTGAGAAATGCTGTATGTCGGTCTTTTTCCAGTTCTCCGGGTTCCATTTGTTTTTTTTTTAGGTCCATTGGTAGTACATCGGTTTGTTCTCCACTTAACAGATATAGAGGCGAATAACCTGTCACTGTGTGGTTTGTTGAGTTATAGGCTTTCACACAATCCATTGCCACGGTTGTCCAAGCTGTGTTTTTTCCTTTGCTATTCAGGGCACATCTAATCCTATTTACCAGCGTCTGGTTCAACCTCTCATTATGACCATTTGAAAAAGGAGCATCCACTGCTGTAAAAATTAAATTAACAGAGTGGTCCTTTAAATATTTTTTAAACTCTTTTGAATTCAGTGCTGGATATTGATCGGAGAGCAATATCTCCACTTCATTATCCTTGATTACTTGATCTACCAGTTTTATAAAGTCCTTAGTCAGTTGTGTCTTGGAGCATGAAATGTATGCATAACGTGTGAAATGATCCATCAACAAGTGTAGATACTTTTTTGAAGACCTGTTACCACCAAATCCTCCTACTGTGTCTATAGACATGATTTGGAAAGGTTTTTGTGCCGGTCCTAATTGTGACATGAGTCCATAATTTCTATTTAATCTTGATTTGTTTTTTATACAAACTTCACATTGACGGCATATCAATTTTATATTATCCAGTAGGTTTGGTGCCGTGTAGAAAGGTCTTATTTTTGACTCAATTTGATTTATTCCTACATGACAGAAATGCTCATGCACCTTTTTAATTAATCTCTTACTATAGTCCTCGGACAAAATGATTTTTTTTTTTTTGTTGTTCCATTTGTAATATATATTATTTTCTCTAATAACACTATGTGTGTTCTTTATGTTTGGATTTTTGTTCTGGTCGTCCAATATGTCCTCAATCCTTACAATATTTACGGTTTTCAAGTTATCTTCTTCGTTTTCGTGGCTTTCATACACAGGATTTCTGCTTAAGCAGTCTGCTTCTGTGTTGTTTCTACCTGGGTTGTATTTTATTACAAAGTTGTATTGTGACAGGTAATGAGTCATGTCTCCTAGTTCATCATCTGTTCTATTTTTTATGTTTAGATTTTCTAGCGGCTTGTGGTCTGTATAAATTGTGAATGATTTTCCTATTAGCCAGTGTTGCCAAAACTTTAAACTTTCTTTTATGGCTAAGCATTCTAAAAATATGGCTTTCTTCTTCTTTTGTGATTCATTCAACTTCTTTGAAAAGTATGCCACTGGTTTGATTTCTCCACATTTCTGTGTTTGTTTTAGTATTGCACCAATTCCTTTTATACTTGCATCAGTGTATATAAAAGTTGTCGCTTCTCGGTCGAAAATAGCCAGAATTGGGGCAGAGCATAAATTATTTTTTATTGTTTGGAAAGCTTTTTCACAATCAACTGACCAATCGAAAGTTATGTTTTTTCTAAGTAAATTGTGTATTGGGTCAAGAGTTATTGCAGCATTAGGAATATATTTATTATAAAAATTTACTTTACCTAGAAATTGTCTTATTTGTTTCTTGTTTTGTGGTGCTGGAAATTCTGCTATAGATCTGAGGTTGTCTTTTAAAGGTGTTATTGTATTACCCTTTACTATATGTCCTAAGAATTTTACAGACTGTGCTGCAAATTTACATTTTGTTAATTTCAGACGGAATCCTTCTTCAGCAATTGCATTCAGCAATTTCGATAAATGGTCTATATGTTCATTAAAAGTTTTTGAGAACAACATAATATCATCGATGTAGTTCATCACAAAATTTGACAGGTTATGTTTTCTTATAACATTATTCAGGATTCTTTGAAAAATTGCTGGAGATGTTTTCAGCCCAAAAGGAAGGCAAGTCCATTGATAATGACCTTCTTGTGTAACAAAACCTGTCTTTTCTCTGTCGCTTATCCTCAATGGTATAGACCAAAAAGCAGAATTAATATCAAGAGTAGTAAAATACTTACAGTTTATCGTTTTTACCATTAGATCTTCTATTAAAGGAAACGGCTGTGGCTGTGGGGTAATAATCTTATTAAGATCTCTAAAGTCGATACATAATCTTGACCTTTTCCCTTCATCCCGTTTGAATGCCAATGTTACTGGTGCTGCGAATGGACTATAAGATTCTTCAATCAATTCATTCTTTAGCAATTGTCCAATTTGCTTCTCGATTTCTTCCTTATCATCTAAAGAGCATCTATATGGTCTTTTTGAGCAATATCTCTCTATTTGTAGGTCTATAAATGCTTCATAGTTTTTTACTTAGCCTACATCAAATTTATCTTTGGCAAATATATGTTTGTAATCATTTAATAATGTACTAATTTTCATTCTTTGGTCATATTCCAAATCAGTAGTATCTATATCAAATTTATTTACATCTATGCCCTCATTGAAATTTATTTCAGTATTAAATATTTCTGAGTTAAACTCTCTGGTTTCAATTTCTTGATTACCATATTTTTTGTCTTCAGTTGGGATGATGTATTTATTTGCACTTGGGTTGGCATTTTCCTGCAGTTGGATGTTTAAATTCCCATCATGGGTCAATCCAAACCGTTTTATTGTATCCAGTCCCAAAAGCAAATCATGAGTGAAGTTTTTATTCTTGCAAATAAACGCATTTATTTCCTTTTCAATATTCAGTATTTTTCCATTTAATGTTATTAAACCTGTTGTTTTCCCCCCCCCACCAATTGTGTTGAATTTATTTTCAAAGTAGTTTTTCTTTGATTTTGTTACTTTTATTAATTTGGAATTTATTAAGGTTATATTTGAGCCAGGGTCATAAATACCTGTGCATTTCAGTGTGTCATTCAGTATAACCTCAACTTCTATTAGTGGGGGAATATTTAGTTTTTTGTATCCTGAAATTCATCAATCTCCAACATGTAGTTTTTAGAGTTTTTTACACTGTCATTACTCTTCTTGTCTTCTTTGAACCAGCACATATCTTCAGAGTGAAATCTGTTTTTCTTTCCCATCTTGTAACATATTTGACAAGGTGTTTTTTTTTTACATTCTGCTTCTGTTTTAGTAGAGCTTTTTTTCTCAGTGAAATGTTTTTGTACATTTTTATTCTGATTTTCATGCATCCGTAGGGCACTAAACAAATGAGTTGGGTCTGTCATCTCTTGTCTATCTAGTTTACTTATAACATAGGTTGGCAATCCTGCGACAATTAAGTCAGTGAGAGTTCTAGTATCTATATCACAATTATATTCTAGTAACAGTCTCTGTTTTTTTAATGCATATTCCAGCAGAGAGCCATTTAAATGTTTGAAACTCAGTGCATACATTACAGAGGACCAACTTTTATCTGCAAACGTGTCTAGAAAACTCACTTGCCATATTTTCCACAGCGAGTTTAAACTGTATTTAATTAACATAGACTCATACCAGTCACTTTCTGAGTCATTCAAAAATAATCTCAAAGCACTAATTTTCTCTGTATCATCATTTATATCAAATCTTGTACATTCACTTTCAAAACTTTGCAACCATTGTTTGGCATTAGTGATCTTGCTATCAAACTTCTTTAAAACAAATTTTTCATTTAATTTACTTAAATTATGTTTTTCTTTGTTGACATTGGATTTATCACTTAATTTCTCCAAAATTTGCAATAATTTTCCATCTGTAATAGATTGGCTCGTGACTTGAGGCATTTCTTGTAATAAATAATCATTAAACATCATATTTCCAGCATCATCTATGTATAGTTCTAAAACATCACTTGGCATGGAGATCCACACCTTTCTATTATGACCTCTTTTCTGTAATGTTTTTTTTATTTTCAAAAATTCTGGTAACTTTATCAATTGAAGGTGGTGTTTTGCTGCTTGGAAACATGGTGGTATGAGATATGTTACTCCATCCTCTTTTGTTATTGATTTTATAGTTATAATGTTATTCTTCGGATCTTCATCTGCTGCCAGCTCAACTTCAAATTGTAATTTTGCCATTATCTACTATTATCCAATCAAACTCTGACAATTGTCGATTTGTAATATGTAAGATGATACGGGAGTAGAAAAACGCACAATTTGATTTATCTAAAAATAGAAAGTTTTAATTTATTATGAAATTAAAATACTCAAATTAATTGTGATCAAATATTTACACATCGTGAATTCCGACCTACTAACCTAAAAATAGAAAAATCGACAATTAAAGGTTTTTACTTCCAATATTTTAGTAGGTCGACACTGAATTACTTTACTTAGTTAAACTAGCTATTTTATGAACTTTACTTCTTTTCCTTATTACTTTTATACAATGAGAAATAAATTACTTCACGAGCAGACTTAAAATCTCTATCTCGAGTGACCTGTCATTGTCATTCTTCGTGTGCAACGTCATGCTCATTAGGCGGTGTACACATAATCGTACATCAGGCCACGTCTACAACATACAGTGTACAAAGCTTACATACATTTATTTGGCACATGCCACAAGTGCACACAATAAAAACAAAACATAAACATTTTAAACCATATTAAACCGCTAATTGTGATTTTAAATCGTTTTAAACCAAAAAGACGGTTTAAAACCAAAATGGTTTAAAACGTTTAAAACCCGTTTTGCATCTATAAGCATAACATTCTAAAGCATACATTTATTTACGCATAATTATATTAAAACATATTTTTATAGGCATAACAAATACGCAAAATTATATTTAACTCCTAAAATGTTAGACACTAATACACATTTTTAAAAAGTAGAACCATCGTATCGTAGAAAGTTCACAGTCAGAGTCGTCTTTCGGCATACATTTCATATCAATAGTCATTAAACGGCAGAAAATCAATCAATCAAAACATTGATAATTATAAAACAGTTGATTGTGAACATTTTATGTGGTTCTTATTTCCCTGTAAGAAGCATGCAAACAAGCATGCAAGCAAGCATGCAGCATGCAATATGCAAGCAAGCATGCAATATGCAAGCAAGCATGCAATATGCAAGCAAGCATGCAAGAAGCAAGCGAACATGCAACATGCAGCAGGCATGGTTTCTGTCACGACTCCGGCGCTGCGGGGCTCCGGCGGTCCCACGCAGGCTTATCGTCGCAGAAGTGTTTTACGTCCACCACCGTAGCTTCGGTTTGCTGGCTGGCTTCAGCCGGCCAGCCTCAGCCGTGGCGGCGGGCGTTAAAACCACCTGCTCCTCAGCTCGCGGGCCCCCCGCCCCTCCGCGCCTACGCGGATTTAAATTACACTCTAGGGGTAGGGCAGAAAAGACTACGTGAAGTCGGTTTTGCAGCGATTCGATTCTGTCACTAACTTTTCTAGCACTACATTATTACATTTTTAAGACAATATTTTAATTTTAATTACGCTAATAGTCAGTATGCCTAGTAACATTTTGCGAATTCAATTTTTGCCTATACAAATTAGTCTGCAAGATAATTATGCTAACATAAACTGTATGCCAAAAAAAAATGGCAAAGTATTATTATGCCAAAACAAATTAGTCTACAAGATAATTATACCAACATAAAACGTATGCCAAAAAAAAATGGCAAAGTATTGTTATGCCAAAAAAATGTATACCAAAACAGTTATGCCAAAGTATATTAGGAAAAAAAACATTATGCAAAAAGAAGGGATCCCGGAACCTAATGATTTATTTTGAGGATTTCCGAGTGAACTTGTTATCTAAACTCCTAGTATTTTTCCATAATAGAAGTGTGTCTTAATACAAATACTAAATTTTAATTGGCAAAGTCTACAGTAATTTTTACGCTCTATCAAATTGAATATGAGGCAATTGAGATCAATTGAGTGTGATACCTCCCCGCGGTAGTTCAAAGTGTTAGTTGTTAAGGTTATGTATTAATATGTGTAGTTAAGTTGATTGTGACTTTGTTTGCAGTGCGGCCGCTAGATGCCAAGCAAGTATGTCGTTGTTCAAAAACAGTGACAGTGTTAGTGTGTTGCTACTTTTAATTTTATACATTTTTGAGGCTGATTTTTTGGTTGACACATTTAAGTGCAATTATCAAAATGCTTGTTCATGCTTTGAGCTAACTGATTTTGCGATTGTAACATTATCAAAGTGTTTCATGGTATTGCCAGAAAAACAGTCTGCTTTTACCCAGTTTAGTGTTATGTATCGAAGCAATAATTTATTATTGTCAATTCTGAAAATGTTACCCTTTTTCTGCTAGCCTTTTGGAATCGATACTAATTATCTTCTGCTCTTGCCCCTCAATGTCATTTGTATGTCCATTCTATAGACTATCATCCCTGTCGTCATGTTGGCAGCTCACCCTTGACTCGTGAGTGTGTTCCCATCAGTTCTAAACCTAATTCTCTCCCTCCCCTTCTATCATTCGTTCACTTTTCGTTATGATTAACTGTCATTTATCACCTTCAGATCAAGTTGGTAGTGGTCGGAGATGGCGGCGTGGGCAAGAGCGCGATCACCATCCAGTTCTTCCAGAAGCTGTTCGTGACAGACTATGACCCCACCATCGAGGACTCTTACATCCAACACACAGAGGTGGACGGACAGTGGTGCATTCTGGATGGTGAGTTCTGCTAATGAAGAAGAAATTCACAGATGTTCACTATGGGTACCAGCTACTTCAGCTAGTCTGCCTAAACCACCACCTGTGCAAGCTGATTGCACATAGCATTAATGTTTTGATTATTGAAGACTAGCACTCCTTTGGGGATGATTCCATTTATTTCCGTGGGTTGGTTCGCATTAGACAATTATCTCGGCTAAATTGTGATGGAGAGAGGAGAGCCTAAGAAGTATCTTAGATCTGACCCAGGGTAAGAATTAGTTTGATAGCCCATTCCCTAGGTGCGCCTTCAACTTTTCCTAGTAATCCTTGTATGTTCTAAATGAGAATGCGCTCTCGTTCCAGTACTGGACACGGCCGGGCAGGAGGAGTTCAGCGCGATGCGTGAGCAGTACATGCGCAAGGGCGATGGCTTCCTGCTGGTCTACTCGGTCACGGACAAGCAGAGCTACGAGAACATCCGCCACTTCCACACGCAGATCCTCCGCGTCAAGGACAGGTGAGGACTGGAGATTGATGAGGAACATCGGCTGCGTGACGAGGGAGAGTACTGCCAAGTTCCACGAGCAGTGGCTTCAGCAGCACAAACAGTACACAAACATTTTCAAATCCACAGTTCACTGACGCCCTGTTTAATCTTGTGCCTGTAGCGCCATCCGTTCACTTCGTTTCTCGTTTATTGTCCCATTGACAACATCGTGCAGCGGGCGGCTACATCCCAACGCCGGTTTTCAAGAGGCGTCGTGACGCGTTTTCCGATTTCTCTTTGTTTCTGACAAACTGTTTTTTTATCTGTCTTTCAAATCTCATATCAAGTTCTGTCATCGAACTCTTGTTGAGCTGTATCGCCTCCCCCAGGGAGACGTACCCCATGCTGCTGGCGGCCAACAAGGTGGACCTGGTGCACGTGCGCGCCGTGAGCGAGGAGGCGGGGCGCGAGCTGGCGCGCTCGCTGGGCGCGCCCTACATCGAGACCAGCGCCAAGGAGCCGCCGCTCAACATCGACGCCGCCTTCCACGAGGTGCGTTACTCACAGGGTCAATGACAAAAAAACAAAGTCACTGACTTCCCAAACTCAACTTATTTTTCACTTTGTTAGTGTTTATTAGAAGCTGCTTATTTTATTACACTCATCATCAATTTCTCTAAATTTTATTGAATTTACTTATGTTACAGCTGGTGCGCATAATCCGCAACCACCCGCAGCAGGAAGAGAAGCAACGCCGCCGGCGCAAGTTCGGCAAGTGCGCGCTGCTGTGAGCCACACGCACACTCGCACGCACACGCGCCCTGCTGTGAGCCACACGCACACTCGCACGCACACGCGCCCTGCTGTGAGCCACACGCACACTCGCACGCACACGCGCCCTGCTGTGAGCCACACGCACACTCGCACGCACACGCGTCCTGCTGTGAGCCACACGCACACGCGCCCTACTGTGAGCCACACGCACACTCGCACGCACACGCGCCCTGCTGTGAGCCACACGCATACGCGCCCGTCTCACACACACACCAGCATCGACATCGCTACTCTGTGACATGAACCAGGATTGTAACTCATCATAAAAACGAGAGGCATCCTGTGACACGCATTTAGAACGAAGTTCCTTTCACTCTATTGTATTAACTAACAGGCACAGAGTGAATCAATTGAAATCTTTTGAGAGTAATTCAACGAAAACAATGTAAACACACAAAGTATTATGACGGTCAGTGTTACACTTATACCGGCCCGGCTCTCATTCTCCACGTGTCTGCAGGAACTGAAGTTCCAATAATATTATGTCACAAAGGCTTTGCTCCAAAGAAATTGTTGTACGATTATAATGGTGTAATATCGTCGAGCAACTATTGAAGCACAAATTATACTGCACCATAGATTATATGTGTTGCCAGTTTAATAGAAACTAACGAAGTTATAATGTGAAGTGACCATAGCACTGGTCAATCATACTATGCTACATGTTATTGTGCATTCTTGTCGTAATTTGTGTTTGTCGCATAAAATGAAAAAACGAAAAGCAAGGGATATACTTAGCTTTATACCAAATATGTACGAGTATGTTACGTAAACACGTATTTTATGTACCTAGTGTTTAATTGAATAAGACATTTAATAAAATTTTGTATAAGTGCAAGAACGGTTTGTTAAACTTGCTGAAAAATGTATGAAAAAGCATGAAAATGGCTGCACAATGTAAATGTTGCTGATAGAGGTGAAGTTAGCTCGTTATTCGCACTAATATGAGTTTGACAGAATAGATTGTATAATCAATGAGATTCTGAAACGCGAAATACTTTTCGTTGTGCAAAAAATAACATTGAATACACAAATATTGGAAACATAAGCTTTAAAGGTTTCTACTGACTAGAGCGTATTTTGCAACAGTTTCGAACAATATATGAAATCGAAATATGGTTATTTCTCTTCTAACATCAACAATCCATAGATTTTGTAAGAATATAATAAAGCATTAGTAGTCAACAGAGATTACCAAATATTACTTTGGCGTCTAGATGACGATAAAAGTGTATTATTTATTGAAAACATGTTTAGTCCGTATATTATGCAACATGTACCAATGCGTAGCATTTATGTTAGCTCAGTAAGTGTCCATAGCGTAAGGAAACATCGCGACCAATAGAACGAGTACATTATTTATTTTCTGTCGTATTGGACTGTTTGCAAGGTATGCGCGAATTATATCGGGCCTACAGACAGCGTAGTTGACCATACCTAGACTACCTCTCGTCCTGCATCACTTGTCTCCTATTGTATTATAAGAGACGAGTGGTTCCACTTTGTGCGTAGTGCATATGCAACATAACAAGAAGAAGCTAGTTTGGAAAGAGGATGGACCTACATAAGTTACGATACGTTCTAGTATGCTCATTAATTTCACTATTTGTCTAAACATTGAGAAATGTCGTTTTTTGAGTTCGATCGCGGCCCGGTATAGTGCGCGCGTACCTTCACTGTGCACAACAAAGTTTCGTCAAGTAGACGAGTTGTGAACAATGCATTTGTTACACTGTCACCAAAGAGATTCTCTATAACTATGTAGCTTTTATTTTTATAAGCATAAGGACTATATTTCAATGTTTAAAGGTTTATGTGTAAGATTGTTGTGGCAATGTCTGTGAGTTATTAATATGGCAACACTGTTAGAGTTGCTAGAGACATTTGTAAGGCACTTTCCTTTCAAATAATTATGAATTTTATACAGGAAAACATAAAGCTATTTTCAGCTGAGCAACCCTATGACAGGACAATAATTTCAACAAAACCTTGTTTCTAGCAACCCTACATTCAACTATGAAAAGTTATTCTTGTTTCCAAATCATGAGATTTCTATTTAAACATAACAAATTTACTGTTGTGTGAATTAGGTTGATTTCAGAATGACTACCTAGTGATATTGAAAAGGTCATAAAAATATGAAAGTTCCACCGGAAACTAAACTTTGTGCGTAGTCATTACAGTTTTTCGAAATCATATAAATTGGAAACATAAATTTATGTGATCACAGACATAGTCACGTATGTATATTAGTTGTGAAGAGCACAAGTAAGCGGCTAGCGACAGATCTCCAGACATTGAATGCGCTGACCTTACATAACACTAAGGCTGAACGATTTCAAACTTTAAAATAATTATGTATAGGGTTTATTTTCAATTGTAAGCTGCGGTCACGCTACGCTTCTGATTTTTCAAAAACCGGTTTGGCTCGTACCTAATAATCTAATAAATCATATTCGAAATATTATTTTAGTTCTAAATATTGACACATAATATTTAAACATAAATATCTCGCGAAGTTTATTTATGAAGCAGAGGCGTCCTCTAACTACACTCAGATTTCGCCTGCCATTTAGTTGAGTTATGTTAAGTCCCGTGCTAAAGGGGAGTACCTAATCTTGAATGTAGACTTGAAGATGTTGGCTCGCGTAGCGTGGCCGCGCTCACGAGCACCTCGCGTCAATATCGGAGACCGTTCAGTTCAAGACCGATATTCTACGACAACGCGCACTAGACTAAGTACACGTATCGCTAAGACACTGAGAAGGAATTGAACTCGATGTAAGTGTTCCATACTTAATGTTAGGCTACGATAGATATACACGTAATGTTTCTTGAGCGTTTCTAGCGCAGATGACAGGAAATGTAGTCAATAGAATATTGTGTATTGTAGTGGTATTCATGACGTTTAGACAGAAGCAAATATAAACACGTTTTATTTTCGTAATGTTTTAAATACCTAATGTAGTGCTCATACTCCTTTTTGAAGAATAAACGTCTTTTTAAATGGTAAAAAGAGTTGAATTGGTAATTCATCCAAGATCGATAAAAAATTAAGGATAGATCTTGGTACGCTAATTCTTCGCCGATTTCCCCCGTCTTCTGCGCTGGAAACGAACCTAGCTTACTCCTAATTCACAAGTGTTGTTAGTTTGTAACTTTGTAACCCTTCAAACTGATTGTTTACTATAACTACCAATAGATGGCGCTGCGCCAATATTTGACATCGGAATCGCGCTCGCAGAATCCTCATTAAATGTTTATCCCAAATTCTTGTTTGAAAAAAATAATATTAAGGGTGTAATGCGACGGAAATATCTGTGGAGGTCAAATCTGTTATTGCTGTTCAATAATATTTAATGTCCTGAAAATCTAGATAAGTTTTCACCGTTTGAAGCAGTTATGTCAAATCAGTCAGATAAAAGAGACGAACGGCCGTGTTGTTGTTAATGCAGAAGATATTTTCCATAAAACTACAGGAAATTATGACGACTCAGGACCCACAGAGATTGCCGTCGTGTCGTAATAGACTATACAATGAAACTGAGAACCCCGGGGAGTCGCACGCAACGTACTGTAGCTTTAACGTAACGTAGCATAGTCTCAGAGCTTCCGACATCTCCACGATCATGTATACTATACTGTACATATAATAACTGTTATTTATAATCGTTTATGATTGTTTTAATTCTGGTTCGGGAATGGCAAACGATGGATTAGTAAAACATCTTGTCATCGTGTTTGCTATTCTTAAACGAATGCCCCGTTTCACAGTCTGGAAAGGCACTATTTGTTACAATGACAGCATCTGAAAATTATGTAAGTTTATTGAAATGTATCCAGAGGTAGTGAAGCAGGAGTATGTTATTTTAACAACTGACTTCCAAACAAAAATTAATTTATTTTTAAGAACAAATCGTTGATCAATATTTTCACAAATTCTATTAGCATTAGTTAACTAAGATATATTTTATATTGCTTTATTGTTGTTATTCTTTGATCTAGTCTCTTGAAATTGTGTCCAAATTAGGAAGTTTACAATAAATGATGAAACTAATAGTTCCGCGCTGCCCCGTCTAGCACCGGCGTAATGATATGATCGTATATTGTTGTTACTATATGTTTTGTATGTTGTAACATATAATAAATGTAGAAATAAAATGAATTGGTTTTATTTTGATCTTCCCATAAGTTTACCTTTATGTAAGGAGCCGGGACCGAATACGTTACCAGTATAGGGGTTTTACTTGGGTTATTTTTTAGGGTTAGGTTAAATCAGGCTAAAATAACCGATTTATGCACATAGTTATTTTTTAGGGTTCCGTAGTCAACAAGGAAAGGAACCCTTATAGTTTCACCATGTCGGTCTGTCTGTCCGCAGCTTAGATCAAAGACTTAGTATTAGAAAGCTGTAATTTGGCACGAATATACAGACTAGTTACGCCGAAAAAGTGGTAAAATAAAATCTCGATAAGTATGTTGCAGCTGTTAAATTGCTGTTTAATTGATTGTTCCGCCTTGATATGGGTAGACTTCCTGGGGATTTTGTGCAAGCTTTATTTTTTATTTTTTTTATTACAAAATGGGCCTGCTCTTGACCTCGATCAGGCCTGATGGAAAACGGTAGATGAGGTCTATGATGGAACGAGCGAGCGAGTGTTCGTCAAACACGTATTCTTCGTGTATCTGGAAGGAATCCGAACCGGGATTCATCTGAGAGTAACATGCTAGACCGTTGCCGATCATTTCAAGCCAAATGTTCGTTTGCCTATTCTAATCTTTGCCCGCGATTGCGTCGCCCTAGCGCTGGAAGCGGAAATGGTGTACGAGCATGAAGGTTAACGTCATGTGGTCTCATTCTGCCAGTTTAGCCGCTGACGAAGACCAGGCGTTTTGACTTTAACTTTAAAAACCAATTGCAAAGTTCGGTTGCCTTCTCGTCGTAATTGGTAAAAATCGGACTTGCCTGGCGATGGCTACCACAATATTTATTTTTTAATTTTTTTGTTATAATACGGGACTAGAATTGAACCCAATAAGAATTCATAATTAATTTATAAGAATTTGAAAGTAAGAAAGAGATTTTTTGTCTAAGTAATAGTTTATTTTCTTAAAATTTATTGTTTTCAGATTATTTTATCAAGTAAACTCAGGCCTAGCGAAACTACTCGTTATTTAATGTAATATGTAAGTAAAGAAATATTTATAAACAGAAACCGTCAGAAACGTTTTTTATCTAACACTTTGTTTTTATTCCTAAGCCTAGGTAGGACGAGTCGCTTATCATGACAGCAGTAACTTACTCCCTAATATAAAACAAACTCTCCTTATTATATCCACAGTAAATTTAGTTAATGCTGATATCCTAAGTGATTAAGGTAAAATAAAAATCAAACCCTACTTATAATACCGATCGTACACACAGTTACTGTACATAACTTAAGTGAAAGTAAAACTTAAATGATAGAGCTTAACTTGCCAACCCAACGTAACTATTCTTAAGGAAGATTTCTCATTTATTGGACTTACTGCCTTTATCCCTAACGAAATTTGCCAGTTCCCGATAAGCTATTAAAAAGGCTGTATGTAGAGCTCATTGCGCTGATTCAGGATCAATTTTTAACTCATTTTGTCAAAAATTGCACACAACAAAACAAACAGCATCACCCATCGCGCGATACCTATGCCGCCGCTGTCCACACTTACCGATATCCGTAAAAAAGAAAAAAACAAAACACCTACCCATTTTATTATTGATTCGGGTCGAGAATCATTAGCATAGATACCTCCTTGAATTTGACCAGCATGCAAAACTGCACTTTGTCTAATATACGGGGTGTAAACATCGAACTAAGTAACTTTACGCAAAAAAATTTGCTGGGAAACGACTTTTTTTTTTTGGGGTGAAAAATCACGTGTTACGGTAGGACTCAATGTATATCACTCAGAACATTGTGCTGATGGAAGGATTGAATAGTAGGGGGGTCGTGGAGGTGATTTTTGGAGGTGAGGTGATTGGAACTTTGACCCCCAATATCTCCGTAACTAGAAGGTTCCCAGGTATGGTCTAGAACAAAAAAATGATCGCATTGACGGGGAGAATAAGTGCCTTTCGGCTTTCTTTAAGGGTTTTTTTACACCCTTTATTATAAAGGTTAACCCGTATAATGGTAATCAAACATGGGTTATAGGTCTAACCAATGATATTATAAATATTGGGTCTAACCGGTTAACTTCTTAACTCGGATATTTGGTCCATAGTTAGGAGACTTTTAAGAACACAAAACAACTACCTACGACAAAGACGTATTCATAATTATAGCAAGAGAACATTTCCCAAACTTCACGGGTACCTACTACTACCACTATGCAATCCTGATTGAATGCATTCACACTCTCACGTCGCTACAGTTATACGTTACACTTTTGTCGTGAAAAAACAGCGCCCTCTATCAAACCCTTCAAGAATAGTGACAAAAACAACCGGGTTCATACGGGAAAACCATCCCTCTTCAAATAAACTGCCAACGGCATACTCCCGATAGATAGCGCTGACTGTAGCATTGTAACTGCTCTTCAGCGAATATAGACGGCGCTACGTTCTACATTTGTCCCAAAAAATAATTATAATGTATTTACGAATCAGAACGAATAAGAATAAAGTGAATCCCGACCAAAGTAAAATGTACTTACATAATTAATTCTTGTTTGGTTCAAACGGTAAACTTGCTCGTTGTATTGTGGTCGAATGTTCCGGTCGGTTCCGTTGTTAATTAGCCGTAGTAATGCGGAGAGTAGGTACTAAGGGAACAAAGAGTAATATGGGCCAAGGCGACGTTTGATTGTGGCGGCTAATCCGCGCAGCACGTGCGCCGCGTTACAACGACCTGCTTTTGTTTGCACTCATTATTTAGCTACGTCCTGGGACGAAGTACCTCATGCTGATAGAGTTGTGGTTCTCGTGTTTGGATTTAGTCATTCTAGGTATTAGAAGTCGGCAGTGTTTTTATTTGCTTAATTTAATGATTAGAAATATTTAAACTGCTTATTTATCAATACTTAAGAATATGAAAAGTTTGGCCCGTGCAGGAATCGAACCTGCGCATGCGGTTGACTGTGTTAAGCCGCGTAACGTTGCTGCCTTTCTGAAAAGGTATCTACGGTTTGGAGAAACAATACAATTAATGATAGTCAGTTACTTTTAACTCTACTCTACTTTCTCTTCATACTACTTACGCCACGATTTCAAGCGCGGCAGTCGATAATCCACTAATACCTAATCGTGCGTAAGTAGCAACAGGTTGCAAACCCGTAGCATAGTGTTTCGCTGATTTATATTTGGCGTATAGAAGTCGACTGCTAGTATCAGTTACAGTAATCTCTCGAGTTACTAATTTTAGTGGCTCGAGGCGTCGAGTCCTTCCTTGCATGTACTTGCCTACAGCCCTACACGTAGGGTAGGTACCGCCTGGCTCACTCATCCGCGCTGTTTATTTTGGTTGAGTGACGGTCGAGTAGCCCTTGACTGACAGCAATTAAAGCCCTTAAATAAGTTGGTATTTTCGTGAGTATGTAGGTAAGTGAAAACCTTCCATGCTTCTGTAACTTCGTCCACGTGCCTACAGCTGGGCTGAGCTGGGCATGGCTGCATGGGCCGGTTGCGAGTACTGCTCATATTTCTGAAGAGCATCATGAATAAAGTCAGTGTACCTTTGTCATTCCAGCTAGAAGTCCCCTCCCGGCGTTTCCACACACGTCTCACTTGTAAATACTTAACTAAATAACTGAACAAAAGCTGAAAGCTGAAAGCTATTAAATTGTTCCGGTTTAACGTTCTCCCGTGACCCGGAAAATAATTTGTTTTGTGAGCATTAAAATGAAAGGGCTTTTGTTGCGATTCACTCATTATAATTAGGAGCTCGTTAATTATAAGTTACTAGAGGCAGTGGCGTGCAGTGGTTCAACACGGAGGGTAGGCCACCGCCACGCACATATATCGCGGGTATCGGTATCCAAAAAAAAAAAAGAAAAAAAAAAAATGAAAATGTAAAAAAAAAAAAAAAAAAATGAAAATCAGCCTGTAAAAACAAAAGTTATAAATAAAGAACTCACCACTTTATTCAAGGTTCAAATCACTATTTTCTGACAATGCAAACAGAAGAAAGATTCGACCACCTCAAATATCTAATCCAAGTGGGTGGGTGATAGTTACAGAACACGTCACTTGCAAGATATCCGAAGCGGCCTGTTAAAAATGAAATGAAATGAAAAATATTTCTATTCCTATCTACTTTAGAATTATGCTTTTCTATATCTAACCTTAACTGGCCGTTAATACTAGTTTCAATACGTGATTTACCAAATGTATTTAACTTTAAGCAAGCCTCTAGATGTTTTTCTGATAGGTCATGCTTTTTTGCCGAGGAATGAAAATTATGCAAATCAATGTACCCCTCACTCCACTTACTGGAAGTATTAAACAAAATGCACGGAAAACAAAATAATTTATTTGTGTGTATACAACCACATAGCCAGCTGAATGTTGCATAATTTTGAGGTTTGAAATGGCGGGTACGAGCTGAATTATCAGATTTTTGGATTAATTCTCGTAATTCGGGTGTACATCTACCTTTCGACACCACAAGAATCTTATCATTAAACGATAATTGCGAAAACTTACTGCTTTTAACTTCTAACAAACACACATTTTCTGCGCAAGTATCACAACAGAACACCATTTTTAAGTAAATAAACAAATACTAAACAACAAATCATATTTACATTAATGTTCGTTTCAAAACGAATAACTGATAAGGTTTAACTTGGTAAGATATGATAACATTCAAAATCGCATTTAAATTTGCTTGTCACATGAAATAATAATGGCGTGACTAGGAAAAAATTAATTCGTAATTTGTTAAAAAAAACACTTCCAAATTAAATTGCATCATTGTCATACCTAAATCATATGTAAAATCTGTTAACAAAATTTTGCCGGATAATACTGAGTCTGACAGCACGTGCTTGTCATACTTATTTTAAAAACTCCCCGAAAATCAAAGCGAAAAATAAAATTCATATAGTTTTTAATTATTTTTATAGGCCTTTTGCTATTTTTTAGGTATAAATTCAAAAATACCACCCTATTTTTTTAACTGGTTATAGTAGTCATTAAGAAAACTATCGTGTTTGTGTGTAGTCTGTTTCTCGAATTCGCCGGAATTTCGGTTTAATTTCTACAAATGGCAACTCTGATCTTCATTCATGTTAATCTATTTAACCAATCACAGGCCGTCTCCTTTCCCGGGAGACACGCCTATTATCTAGACATGTGTGCCGTTTATACACACGAAAATATGCACCAGTGTGCGTAAATTTATGAATCAAAAATACTCTACAACCGATTTCGCCTTACAATTGACGACGCGAGGTTAGCTCACAGTATTGTGTTAGTGTTACGTCACACGGGCGCGACAAGTTGCTATAAGTGTTATAACAGGAGTTTTAACTTTTAAAATAATTTTTATTACAAAGGTATAATAATTGCACTTGAGTTGGCGTTTATGATAGGATTGATAAGGTAGGCTAGGCCTAATTGCCTCTATGGACGGCACGCCCCTGACTAGAGGCTGCTTACTAATTATTGTGTCCTATTGCACGATTCTCTTGTTATGAAAACAAAATAATAATTATAATGTTTAAGTGTTAGGAAAGCTTCAAAATTGAAAATAATAGGTATTGTGACTAGGTAAGTAATTTGATAAGTAGGTTCTTAAGAGGGAACATGAGCTGCGATTCTATATACATATTTTGACGAAATCGACGTTTCGTATTCCCCTTTTTAGGGTTCCGTAGCCCAATGGCAAATACGGGACCCTTATAGATTCATCATGTCTGTCTGTCCGTCCGTATGTCACAGCCACTTTATTCCGAAACTATTAGGACTAAACAGTTGAAACTTTGTAGGTAGATGTATTCTGTAAACTGTTTTACGATTTTTATATAGCGGATCCCGAGTAGACTCTTCAATTTTTTTTTGTGAAGAGTACTTATCTTGAACAATCTCACGAAGTTTCAAGCTAAGGAAACAAATCGTTTCTGAAATAAAAAAAATAATTTTGCTAAATTAACCTCAACTACTGTAGGTACTATTTTATTGCTTTTGACGTAATACTGGCAGCAAGTGTTGCTACTTTAAGGAGTTTTAATAATGCATTTTGATTTTGTAAATAATAAGCAGTTCTTTAAAAAAAAAAACATTAAAAAAACATAACGAAAACATAAAAATTACGAAAACATAACTTCAAAATGAGAATTTAAAAAAATTCTAAAAATGAACTATGCATTTCCTAAACTTTTCCCATACGAGAGGGGGATCTGCCCCCCTCCCCCCGCAAGTATACATTTATTTAGATCAGTTAGAGTAAAGTCCTTCCCAACTGACTTATAAACCGGGACACAACGTTCCAAATCATGTCCCGGTGTACCGGGACGTATGGCAGCCCTAACTTAGGCTAGCAAAACTTTGCGACACGGTAAGAGCTTTACCGTAGTTTGTGCGGACACAATCGTTGTTAAATCATAAAATTATGTGGAAAAGACGCAACATCTCTATTTCCACCAACACAGAGTGAAACAGCAATCACAACTTTACAGCTATCGCCGACTTCAAACATCCACTGAGTACCGGTTTCTCTTTGTGCGACTTCGAACGACAATAGACAATAACTCTCTGACACAATGCCGAGAGGAGTCTCTCAGCTAGCGCACTTCTCTCACCGCATCCTCTCGCAATTAATCCATCCTCCAACGCTCCTACGTAATTGAAAAAACGATCGAATTCCACTTTTGTTTCCATTGCAGGCTTTGTTTCAACTTCAAAGTCGACTGTGCCGTTTTAAGCCGGCAGTGGATAGGTCCATACTTGGATTTTGCTTCTTTCTACATTGAGTTCTGCTAATGTAAGGTGCGTGTAATTATTTCGCCACTAGAGCGCGATAATTAATGTGGGTATTGGCACAAATATCTATGTAGCTATGTTATCTCGTATTCGAGGTTCCTGCTCCATACGGTTGGTACTTGGTCTGAACATGTGTGTGTCGTTGACGAGTCGTTTACAACACGCTGGTCGAAGGCCTCGCTCCACTGCTTGCAGTTCTCGCCAACCCGCGCGCCCTCCTTCCAGTTTAATTAATATCATGAATTTCGTTTTTCAGGGAATAGTTTTGTTATTTGTTACGGGTAAAAGTATGTCACTAATTACTATCCACTGCCTGTATTGTGTCAGTAAATACCTACAGTCTAATCCTATCTTGTATCCATGCAATACACGACAGGTACCTACACTAAACAAACTGGCAGTTGGGTGACGCTATTAAAAGAGCGCTCCTGACAAATTGGAAGTTGTTACGAGTGTGGGTGTACATGCAATATTTCGGAGATCCCGAGCTCCCGGCTCCATGGCTCTATGCAATGCAATTTGTATGCAAATAGGAGGCACGCGGCGCGGCGGGCTTTGATGCCAATCCACGAGTGGGATACGTGGGATACACCGAATAGCGTTAGGGCGAACAAAGTTGTCTGTAACCGAATTGATCTTACTGGTACAAAGCGGACTCTGTTGCTTCAACGTTGAGAACCTCGAAAACTGGTTCTTATCGCATTACGATTAGGTTCAACATGCAATGTTTTTCACACGAGTGGATTTTTTTCAGTTGTCACAATGTATGCGGAAATAAAAATTTCCACAGATACTATACTTATACTAAGTCCAAATTGGTTCAATGCCTAATACTCGGCGGTGTTTTTATTTTTAAATCTCGGCTCTATAAAGGGTGTAAAAAGACCCTTAACGAAGCCGAAAGGCACTTGTTCTCCTCGTCATTGCGATCATTTTTTTGTTCTAGACCATACCTGGGAATCTTCTAGTTACGGAGATATTGGGGGTCAAAGTTCCAACTTTTTCATAAGTTTTTTTTAAATACATGTTTTTAATGTAAGATTTTTACTTTAAACATCTCCACGACCCCCGTACTATTCAATCCATCCATGAGCACAATGTTTTGAGTTCGTTACATTGAGTTCTACTGTAAAATGTGATTTTTCACTCCAAAAAAAAAAGTCGTTTCCCAGCAATAATTTTTGCGTAAAGTTACTTAGTTTGATGTACATAATGCTTGGTTGACGGCTTCGTGAAGGGTCCGTTTACACCCTGTATATAAAGGGTGTAAAAAGACCCTTAACGAAGCCGAAAGCCACTTATTCTCCCCATCATGGCGATCATTTTTTTGTTCTAGACCATACCGGGGAACATTCTAGTTACGGAGATATTGGGGGTCAAAGTTCCAACTTTTTCACAAGTTTTTTTTTAAATACAAGGTTTAATGTTGTAACTTTACTTTAAACACCTCCACGACCCCCGTACTATTCAATCCACTCATCAGCACAATGTTTTGAGTGCGTTACTTTGAGTCCTACCGTAAAACGTGATTTTTCAGCCCAAAAAAAAAAGTCGTTTCCCAGCAATAATTTTTGCGTAGAGTTACTTAGTTTGATATACAGAAAGCTTGGTTGACGGCTTCGTGAAGGGTCCGTTTACACCCGGTATATGTGACTTTACGGTGTGCTTTCGGAAGTCGGTGGTAAAAAAGTCAAATTAAACAAACTAAGTCACCGACTTTCGAAAGTCAAGTTATTTTAGACTTCTTAGTGCCTTTTTGGAAGTCGGTTTTTTTCGCAGAAAGTTTTTATACAACATGGTGAAGGCAAAGCGCGGAAAAAATAATAATTAAAAAAAGCAAATTAAATCATAGTTTCATCATAGTAGTAGTAGTCATCATTTTTTAATGTTGAATTATTAGGTAATTCAACATTAAAAAATGATGAATCTAATATGTATGTACTGTTGGCGTACCTATTTTAAATAAATTAACTTCTAGGAACTACGATTAGATGAAATCAAGCAAGGAAGATGTATACCTACTCACTCATTTCAAATACTTATGTAAAAGGCACTGATCACTATTTCTCTTAAGGATAAACCTATTCATCTAAATCGTTTGTTCTCCCCATAGAGGGCCTCTTCTTAAGTAGAAGAAGAAATATATTTTCTATTACAATCGGTCCCACATTTACATTGTGTTGTGTAGGTACTGTACTTATTTATAGCAGTTCGCTTTCTGGACACGTTTGATGTCCAGCCGGAGCCACGTAGCAACGTGTTGTTTAATAGCCTGGATCGATAGCCTTTCAATTCATTTGTTGTCGGTGAATACAGAAAATAAAATAGAATATATAATTTATTGTACACCAAAATTGAAACACAACTGTTTTACAATATTGTTATTTTATTTTAAAATTTGTTATGAGTGGAACATGAGTAGGTATAATAATTGAAGAAGACAAGCGACCAAGACACGCCCAGGGAAGGGACTACAGAGGTAACTTACCAGCGCTCGTAGAACTCTGATCAAAATAATGAAGTATGTATAAAGGGTAACTTTTAGATTTTCATCATTATTTTTATCTGATTTGTCTGTTGTTCTTTGTAGGTACAAACACAAGGTTTAACAGCTTACAAAAAATGTGTCGCTCATACATTGTTCTAAGACCCTCAGTCTTTGATATGAAAGACATTTCTTTAAATAACATCCTTGTTGACGTAAAGACGAATAACTGTCTGCGTGAGAGGACCTGTAATGGCTGTAATCCTCGTTATGTTGCTCACTGGGAGCACCGAGCTCAACGAGCTCAACGAGCTCAACGAGCTCACCGTGCTCATCGTCCCGGCTAAAGTAAATTACTCCACGGAATATTTTCGCGCAAATATTACAAACAGTATGTCTACAAAGCTTTTTATTGCCGCGTTGTTAAATACTTGTTTGTTACCGTTTGCTGTGTACGGTGTGTACCGAGTGTACCGAGTGTACCGAGTGTACCGAGTGTACTTGTGTGTGTTCTGCGTTGTGTACTTGTGTACTGTGTCAAGAATCTGTGCCGGCCGCGTTTCTCAGCTGAACTTTATTAGATTTGTGTTGTGTGTTCATGTATTATTCATGAAATGTGTCGATTGCTGATGTTCAAATAATATTGTTGAAGGTTTCTTTTCATAATATATTTTCGGCTTGTTATTTGGTTGTTTTGTGACTCCACACGCCCCCACATTATATTTGAATTTATAAGGACACGACGTTGACTATAATTTGTTATCAGTGATCTGGGAAATGACGTCTTGCTTTAAAGCATAGCACAATATGCATAATGTATGTTATTTAATAAAACGTGAGCCTGTATGTCCCTGCTCAGTCACCAGCACATTCCAACAGAACCAAGAGCGCCTCTTTCCAATAAAGAAAATAATGACTTCATTATATTCTTCATTAATTCACTTAAACATTCGTAATTCATTCGTTTCCATTGGTTTTCCTCCTGCGAGGTCTTCCAGAGCATTTATTTGATTTATAAAGAGGGTCGTGAAATAACATCCTCTGCGCCGCCATAAGATGGGCTTTTAAGTAAACTGTTTTGAGGAAAATCTTTTTAAATAGGTAGGTAGGTATCTACAAAAGATTATATTGTACAGGCGTGTATACTGTATACCCTGTGTCTGAGATGCATAATTTTCAAATCATCTTCGCCTTGTGTCGAACAGACGGATCGACGTCGGCGCAGCGTAGACTTAGCTCTTCTGAGTAAAAGTTTCATAAAACTTTCTAAAAGCTTTGCAGGGCTGGGGAGACTTTTGGATCCAGTAACATACCGATGTGATGCGGGTATGCCAACACTGTGGGTCCTGAACGCTCTAACGCTTACCCTCGGTCACTCAAATACTGCTAAAAACTCTCATCGGCAACTTATTATCATTTCGGGAATATTTTTGTATTTCTAATCGTCATTCTTAGCAAAGTTATCGGTGACTTTAGGTTAATTTTGTGATTTTTGCGAAACTACTGAATGGCCGTTCTCTTGGTAAAGTTAGAAATTGTCATTGTTCAGTGTCGTAGCTTCAGTCTCAACATTTAATAGCCTACATTATGGCTATATGATGTGTGCGATTCTACGAGTTTATGTGTCCCATAAAAGAAGTTAGCAGCGCCTGAAGGTCACCGCTCGAAGGTCGCCGCTAAGTTGCGAAGCTCGGCGGAGGCCGGGTATTGTTCGCCATGGATTCGAGAGTGTCATCTCGTTTGGAGCACAAAAGATCTCATATAAAGGTGTTGGATTACAGTCTATTCCAGTTTATTTTCAAAATGTTGCCAAACGAAACGTACCTATAGTGAGACGCGTGTGCTTTAACTACCTATTTGTCGTGTTGTTGTTCCAGCTGGTCGTTTGCTGATGGTGATGACACAAACATGAGGTATTATAGATTGTTATGCCCGTTTTCACTAATACTAGGCGACACCTGCATTAACGCCGAAATAAAGCAGCTTAAATTGCAATTAAATATTAAAATAGTTTAATTAAATTGTGTTAGTAAAAACGGATTTTAGCAGATACAATAAGTATATCCTATCCTTTGTCTACACTGTTCAGCGTGAATTAAGTTAAGCTATTCTTTGATCAGGGACAGACAACGATATTAAAATTTGATCCCACACAAGACCGGTCCAACACTGAGCAAGTGAGCAAGCCCCAGTGTACCTACATTCCATTTTTACTTGAATAATGGTAGGCTTGATAATATTTTGCCGTTTGTAAAACCGCGAACAAGTCAAGCAATATTCTTCTGTGATTTGAATACGAAATATTGTTTTTTTCTGAGAATATGTGAAAGCTTTGCTTGCGAATATTTTTATTAAAAGGAAATATTCGAGTCATTGTATCGAGATAATAATGTCACAACTTTACAACGCGCGGTGACAAAATGTTCCCGAGCAATTTCACGAAAATAAAAGCAGTTTGGGAATTTTGATGAATAATCTTTTGTCGCCTCATTGACGCGCCTAGGGGGCGTAGGGGGCGCAGCGTATCACATTCTTGGCAAATATATATGATATAATAAAGGTTCCTTCTAACTTTCATTAAAATCCTTGTTATCTCATTTTGTACGAGTGCCTAAGCGTTATGTAACATCAACCCATGCACGACTGCACCGGAAATGACCGGTGTGTGACGTCAATTGCATTTAATCCATTTCCCTGACAATTTCCGGCGCAACACGTACCACCGCGTGCAACTACCTCCCACACCGTAGCGACACACAGAAGGTCTACTATCTAAACTAAGAAATAAGTACGAGTTCAAACAGACAGATTTCACACACGTCTTCTACTTTATTATTTACTAGCTTATGCCCGCGGCTTCGCCCGCGTGGAGTTCGGGAATTGCCCACGGGATCTTACTTCTGGGATAATAAGTAATCTATGTATGTATAGTAGATACATGGTTTTTATATAGTTGCTTATAACTTGAAAATATTAGTTCATAGTAATATCAATTAGGTACTTTACATATTATTATTATTGTTATGTGAATATTGATACCTTTTTTTTTTTTTTTACGGATGGGAAATCATCAAATGACTTCTCCCGCTCTGGGTGGAGTGGGAGGGAGTGTCAGACTCTTACTGACTAAAACCCATCCATGTTCCTTCATTGCCCTTTGTGTTCCAGGGCCACGGTATCTCTTTCGAACAGTCCCGCAGCCCCGGTATATTGATACCTTGGTTTGAGATTGGACACCGGTGACGAAAATCAAATGATTAATTAGGAATCTATTTATAGACATAAAACTTTTACATAATATTATCAATGTCGCGTATCATGAGCCAACGCGAAAATCGGTGGAATAAACCATATTCACAGACGTCTACCTCAGAAAAATCCTACCTACTTACTTAATAGGTAAATATTCCCGCGCCCCGCACGCCCCGCGCAACACTGCGCGCCATGCGCCAGTCTACGTGAGCTTCGAAGCCCTATTTGACTCTGTTGGGGGATGATTTTGATTTTTGAAAAAACTGTGATACACGTATCTCATAATTTTAATTGAAAAGTATGTATACAAATTTTCAAGTCAATCGACTCAGAGAATAAAAAGTTTCACAGAATATTAAACACCCCATTTCACCCTCTTAGGGGTGGAATTAAAAAAAAACTGTTCCTTAGCGGATACTTACTCTTTACAAAGAATACACGCTCCAAATTTCATGTCTCTAGAACCAGCGGATTGGGCTGTGCGTTGATATATCAGTCAGCCAATCAAGACATAAAATTTTTTAATTGGGGTATGATTTTGGAAAAACTGTGATACACGTATCTCATAATTTTATCTGAATAGTATGTACACAAATTGTCAAGTCAATCGACTGCGAGAATAAAAAGTTTCATAGAATATTCAACACCCCATTTCACCCTCTTAGGGGTGGAATTTCGAAAAACCCTTTCTTAGTGGATACCTACCCTTCACAAAGAATACACCCTCCAAATTTCATGTCTCTAGGACCAGCGGTTTGGGCTGTGCGTTGATATCTCAGTCAGTCAGTCAGTCAGTCAGGACTTTGAATTTTATATATATAGATTACACGGTCAAGTATGAGAGCACCCTTTTTTTTTTTTTTTTTTTACCGATGGCAAATCATCAAATGACTTCTCCCGCTCTGGGTGGAGAGAGAGAGCACCCTGACTTGAATATTTGGAGAACGAAAAATCTAAAATCCCACAGTAAATTGTGAAAATCCAGGCGTTGCTGCGTCATGCTGAGATCAAGTTTTGCGTTGTTCTAACAAAATAATCGTGAAGATCATCGCTGATGCTGCGTGCGTTTTGTCCCCTTTGTCCCCGTCCATCACCCCCCCCCCCATCCGCGTCGTTACAGGAGCCATTAATAACTCCCTGTCAGCGGGTTTTATATTTTATGAAATATCAGACTAAGCTCAGCTGATCAGGCATATGGCATTTTCGTTACAGGGTAATTTTACATAATTGTGGAATCACGGTTTTACCTTTTGGCTGAACGTTTTTTATAGAAGGCATGATTAAATTATTAAAATCATAATAAGTAAACCCCAAAAAGCTAATGCAATGCATCAATAAATAATTCGCTAGTGGCTTCGAGAAAAAGTCGCTGTGTTGAGTCGCCAGTCGAGTCGTGAAGCGGGCGCGGCTTTCCTCGTATTTCATATTTGCTATGTCAAATAAATCACCGGAACAGCTTATTGATCTGAAACTTACCTGAACACAGGTACATACCCTCAGGTCGACGGACAAACAAATACGCGTTATTTGTATGTAAAGATGATTTATACTAATGGGATATAGGCAGGAAGGTGAAATATTTTCTTGGTGTTTTTTGGCATCAGAAATAAAAATCTAGTTGAAATATTTGTGTACTGGCAAGAAATTGTTTGCCACAAATTCCCACCAGTGTTTTTGTGGGTAATTAATGCTAGTATTATACAGCATTAGACGGTAAACACAGAGAGGGAAAACGAGGAGAAGCAATTATTTATTTTTAAGAAACTAAAGCCCGTCGGACATTAGCAAACAGAGTTTATCGTCTCAACGAAAATCGTGATCTTTTATGTAAAACAAAATCGTGTTCATTAATATTTATGAAATAATTAAAAGTTGCCTATTTACATTTGATTGTTATTGAACTAGTTGTGATCGCGGTGTTGAAGAAGTATGGCAGCAAAGGAGCAGTTCGTTTTTAAGTTTCTGCTTATCCTCATGAGAAAAAGGTGTGACTTTAATTACATATGTAGGTGTATGTATATGTGTGGCGGTGAGATAAGCTTTGACAAGTAAGTCTGACAATACCGAACCTGCAGATTGAACAAGCCTGCTTTACGATGTTATAAAACCATATTTAGGTACCTACTAGCAAAGTTTCCATCCGTACCAGTTCTCACTATCCGGATGTATCGACAACGAACAGAAAGGGTTCAGCGTGACATGACTAACACCGACGGCAACGTCGCGTCGTCGCGGAACTACAATTAAAATACTTAATTAGAATAACGTTCGTAAAAAGGTGTTATGTTGCGTTCAAAAACTTGAAATTATTTTGTACAATTAGGAAACAATGTATTCCGCTTTCCCTATCTTTGTCGGCACAACCGAGCTGAGTAAAGAGTCCGCCTACAAATATTTAGCATGTTATGTATGGCGTTTACATTCTGTGCGTGCGACGAGACAGCATGCAGCCCACTGAACCTTTATTGTTGATTTTAATGTAGAATGTACGATTATTATGTGCTGTATCTGCACTAAATTATATAAAAGTAAATAATGGGTAAAGTATTGTGTTCATTAATTAGTTAGCTTTCATAAACTGGCAATTGGAAACGCTTTTAAATTACGGTGGGGAGCAGACGCTACGAGTGGTAATTCGATAAAATTAAATATTGAAACCAGTGAGATTATGCCTTACTTTTTAACTCCGGTAAAAAAAATAACACAGTTCATAAAATCAATATCGTAGGTAATTTGGTGCTACGTTACAAATGGTACTTCCTGCACCTACTCGTACTTACTTCTGCCCATTGATTATTTCACGACTTGCTGGTTTGCTTAGTCATTACCGCACGGCTTGTAATAATCATTCACTGTATAGCCAACATAATCATACTAGGTATGTAGGTACCTGCCGTGCGCCCGACATAATTTCTCATCGGATAAATTATGTATAAATATTCTTCAACCAGATTAATTATACACTTAAAGTATCTACTTTAAGTGTTGTTCACCTTCGATGCGAAGCATTTCAAGTTTCTAGATCCGGCTATGCCAGTACACGTGTTGTCGGTCAGTGAACTTTAAATAGATTCGCACGCTATTCCTCGTAACAATTCACTGAAAACACTAAACAATTACTGACTCTACAAACTAAGTAACTTTACCTAAAAATTTTTGCTGGGAAACGACTTTTTTTTTGGGGTAAAAAATCACGTTTTACGGTAGGACTCAATGTAACGCACTCAGAACATTGTGCTGATGGATGGATTGAATAGTACGGGGGTCGTGGAGGTGTTTAAAGTAAAAATCTTACTTTAAAAACATGTATTTAAAAAAAAACTTGTGAAAAAGTTGGAACTTTGACCCCCAATATCTCCGTAACTAGAAGGTTCCCAGGTATGGTGTAGAACAAAAAAAATGATCGCAGTGACGGAGAGAACAAGTGCCTTTCGGCTTCGTTAAGGGTCTTTTTACACCCTTTATAGAGTGTTACTTATACACCGTGACTTTTTAGTCGTCTTATAAAGGTGGTCCACTCAATGTACCCGGCATAAAATAGCTCTAGGCGCGATATTTTTTTTTTACCTACCACAAATGGTACAAAGAAAAATAAATAATACATTAGAATAAAATTATGAAACATCCTGTTAATGATATTTACGGGTCAAACGGGAGAACATAGTTACCCAGCGCTCGAGTCCAGTAGATCATCGCTCGCAACAGGGTGTTTTAACTACGTGATGCGTCATAATACTGAATAATATTTTTATTTTTAAATTATTAAAATCTCATAAATACCTATTTATTGTTTATGAATGTTTAGTAGTCATTGGATACATGAAGTGGGCTGCCGTTGTAAGACGACTAAAAAGTCACGGTGTATAAAATATGTAGTTTGTCCTAAATAAATGTAGCCTTATGTTGTGTCGTGTTTAAACTACTATACAGGGTGTAAACGGACCCTACACGAAGCCGTTAACCAAGCATTCTGTGGTTCCCTATCCATTTGCATAAAATTGTAAGACCTAATATAACTTGGCCTACTTTTGTTTAACCTAATTATATTTTCGCATAACATTATTTACGCATATCAGCTTACGCATAATTTTTTAAGCATAATTGCTCTAGTCATAATAATGATTAGGCATAACATTCTGAAGCATACATTTATTTACGCATAATGATATTAAAACATATTTCTATAGGCATAACAAAACGCAAAATAACAATGAACTCCTAAAATGTTAGACACTAATTCACATTTTTTTAAAGTAGAACCATTGTATCGCAGTAAGTTCACAGTCAGAGTCGTCTTTAGGCGTACATTTCATATCGATAGTCATTAAAGGGCAGAAAATCAAAACATTGATCATTATAAAACAGTTGATTTTATGTTTTTTTTTGTGGTTTTTATTTCCCTGTAAGAAGCATGCAAACAAGCATACACCATGCAAAGCATGCAAGCGAGCATGCAGCATGTAAGCAAGCATACAGTATGCAAGCAAGCATGCAGCCATGCAAGCAAGTATGCAGCATGCAACATGCAGCAGGCATGGTTTCTGTCACAGCTCCGGCGCTGCGGGGCTCCAGCGGTCCCACGCGAGCTGATCGTCGCTGATATGTTTTACGCTCGCCACCGCAGCTTCGGCTTGCTGGCCGGCTAAGCCGGCCAGCCTCAGCCGCGGCGGCGAGCGTTAAAACCACCTGCTCCTCAGCTCGCGGGCCCCCTCGCCCCTTCGCGCCTACGCGGGCTTAAATTACACTCTCGGGGTAGGGCAGACAAGACTACGTGGAGTCGGTTTTGCAGCGATTCGATTCTGTCACTAAATTTAGTAGCACATTTCAACAAGTCTACATATTGAATTTTTAAGACAATATTTTAATTTTAATTACGCTAATAGTCAGTCTGTATGCCTAGTAACATTTTGCGAATTCAATTTTTGCCAATACAAATTATTCTACAAGATAATTATGCTTACATGAACTGTATGCCAAAAAAAAATGGCAAAGTATTATTATGCCAAAACAAATTAGTCTACAAGATAATTATGGCAACATAAACTGTATGCCAAAAAAAAATATGGCAAAGTATTATTATGGCAAACAAAATTATACCAAAATTGTTATGCCAAAGTATCTTAGGAAAAAACACATTATGCAAAAAGAAGGGATCCCGCATTCTGTACATCAAACTAAGTAACTTACGCAAAAATTATTGCTGGGAAACGACTTTTTTTTTGGGGTGAAAAATCACGTTTTATATTAGGATTCAATGTAACGCATTCAACACTTTGTGCTGATGGATGGATTAAATAGTACGAGGGTTGTGGAGGTGTTTAAAGAACTTTACTTCTTACATAAAAAACATGTGTTTATAAAAAAAACTTGTAGAAAAGTTGGAACTTTAACACCCAATATCTCCGTAACTAGAAGGTTCCCAGGTATGGTATAGAACAAAAAAATGATTGCAATGACGGGGAGAATAAGTGCCTTTCGGCTTCGTTAAGGGCCTTTTTACACCCTTTATAATGTTGGTCGAAGCAAAAGTAGTAAGTAGCTTTAGTTTCTGCCACCCATATCCATACATCTGTTGGTTCATTCAGTGTGTCGCTGTGTGTCCAGATTGCTGGTGGTGCTGCTGGCAGCATGCCTGCGGGGGTGCGGGGTGTGCGGGGTGTGGAGGGCGGGGGGGCCAGCTCTGCTGTCAGACACCTACTCGCTTCCTCTATCACACGTGCTCACAGGTAATTGCTATTCTTTTTTGGATCATTTAAGAACGATATCTCGACCTGGTGGTCAATCGTATGGTTTAATCATTCTTGTTGTAAAACAATGTGCTGCAACTTTTGTTTTTCTTCAACTGAATGACCTAGACAAGTGGTCATTGCTTTTAAAGCGTTTCGTGTTTCGGTCAGAGCTGTTGAAAGTCTTTGTCACGTAAATTATGCCAATCCAATTTATTTTTGTGTTTTCGTAGTTTGTTATCGCTGCGCTGATACCATGCACATTTGTCTGGGCCCTCAGTTTACGGTTTGTTAATAGTTTAGTTAGGCATTATGAACGTTCCCTACTATATTAACTGCATTTTGTAGCGAGTAGCACTCAATAACGAGGCACAAGACATCTTGTATCAAAGACATGATATTAAATTAATACCAGGAATTAGTTGCCGTCGCTAGGAAACAACCACTAGGGTTACCTGACTTGAATGATAAATTGATGAAGACAACAGTAATATGCTCTGCTCGAGTGTCTCAGCATGCCTCAGTTAAATATGTACGCTGTAGAGTGCACTCCAGCAGGCACAATGAGCCACGAGCCCCCTGAGCCAATGAGTCGAGAACTTAGGAGCCGTGAGAGACGATATTAACGAGTCTTTGCAAGCTTTGAGAGCTGTAATTCATGTGACGACTAAATACTGAAGAAGTGAGGAATTCAACACGACAGAGGTGGTACATCCAACCTGTATACCATTGCATCGCCCCTATTTATGACGAATCCATCTTGTCTTATAACATATTCAGCAGCCGTGGTCTTGCCACTTTGCTATTTAATTTTTAGAAAGCTCTACAAGAAGATGGTGTGCGGAGTATTTCCATTACTGAGTGGATTGGCAAAATTGTTTGATTGCTAGTTCGGGAAATTTCCTGTGTCTCATCACTCACTTTCCGAATGCTCCCGCACTGTCACGCGCGATACAATGGAGTGCAACAGAATAGTTACTCACTGCCTAGAAAATGTTGGACCCTACGTTTGAGGTCAGTGAAAGCTAAAATCATAAAATGAGGAGAGTCCATCGTATTTGTAGGAGTTTGATTTGACGTTTCTATTACTTACCAATATACAGTTTATAAATATTTTATTACAATATATATTTACATTATATACAAACTACAAATCTATAATAGTAAGAAAAAATTAAAATGTACAAGTTATTATTTATTTATTTATTTAAACTTCATGTACAAAAGTGGTACATAGGCGGACTTAATGCCACAAGGCATTCTCTGCCAGTCAACCTTTGGGTCAAATAGGACAGCATTGTGATAGAGTACAAAAAAATAAATAAGAAAAAATACCATTTTGTTAACATAAATTGATATACATAAATAGGTACATACTACATATTTAATTTAATACACATAATTTACAAATTAAATGAAATGAACTAATATACAATGTCGCCCATGCGCATGTGACCGCCCGTAATTTTCTGAATATTCATGAAGAAATGTCGAAAATAAACTTTAAAAGGGGGGGTCTATCTACAACATTTTTCATGTTATTCAATTTTTTATTTTTTAAGTATAGTTTGTAGATTTGCTTTCTATTTTTTGACACATCTCCGAAGTTTATGGGTCGATTTGGATTCTGTTTATTATTTCTAAAAGCTAATGAGTTATTTTAACAGGTTAAATTAACATTTTTACTAAAAATTATCGACGTCGAAAAAAAAAACGGAATCGAAGTCATTTTTTCGGTGAAAAATTGTGTATTTATTTAAAAAAAACTAGTGTAACTCCATAAATTGTCCCGATAGGACGACTTTTTTAATCATTATTTGTAATCTACTACATAACAGCTACAAATTCACAGAACATTGTTGATACCTATCTCTAAAGAAAAAACAAGGGCGGGTATAACAAATCATCGCAATCTTCATGTGTGGGCCACTGAAAAACCACACGTCATTAGGGAAACAACTTACCAGACTCAATTTTCCATAAATGTATGGGCTGGAATGATTGACGGTGACCTTATTTGCCCTTTCGTGTTACCAAACAGACTAGATCAACACGCGTTTTTAGATTTTATAGACAATACGTTGCCGTTGCTTTTGGAGGAAGTACCGCTGGAAACAAGAAGGCGGATGTATCTGCAATTAGATGGAGCTCCAGCACACTTCGCACGACTAGTTCGTGATTATTTAAATCAAAATTATCCGTGGCGGATTGGCAGAGGAGGTGCCATTGCTTGGCCGCCGCGATCTCCCGACCTTACACACTTAGATTTTTATCTTTGGGGCTACATGAAACAAAAAGTGTATGCCGTGCCCTTCGAAAGCCGCGAGCAATTAACGGCTAGGATTTTTGCTGTTGCTGCGGAAATAAAAGAAAACCGTGAAGAATTACGTCGTAAAATCAAAAGTGTTGCCATGAGGGCTTTGGTTTGTCTACAGGATGGTGGGAGCCATTTCAAAAATTTAATTAATTAAAATTCTTGTATTTTTTATTTTTTTAGTAAAAATCTGGCTATTGCTTGTTTGTTTTTAATTCCATTATCATCCTCATTATTAGTTTAACCTTTTAGTACTCACTGCTAAGAGCAACATTCAATTTACTTTCACATTATCTTTTCCAAAATTTGACTCATCAGAGTTTTAAGAGTTTTACCTTGGATTTAGTTACAGTTAGGTATGAATAATGTTCTGTGAATTTGTAGCTGTTATGTAGTAGATTTCATGTAATGATTAAAAAAGTCATCCTATCGGGACAATTTATGGACTTACACTAGTTTTTTTTAAATAAATACACAATTTCTCACCGAAAAAATGACTTCGATTCCTTTTTTTTTTCGACGTTGATAATTTTTAGTAAAAATGTTAATTTAACCTGTTAAAATAACTCCTTAGCTTTTAGAAATAATAAACAGAATCCAAATCGACCCATAAACTTCGGAGATGTGTCAAAAAATAGAAAGCAAATCTACAAACTATACTTAAAAAATTAAAAATGGAATAACATGAAAAATGTTGTAGATAGACCCCCCCTTTTAAAGTTTATTTTCGACATTTCTTCATGAATATTCAGAAAATTACGGGCGGTCACATGCGCATGGGCGACATTGTATATTATAATAAATACAAATAGTCCAAAATACGAGAAACCTTATAATAATTATTATGACTACTAATGACTACTAGCTTGTGAGCAATTTAGTCTGATTCAAATAGTACTTCCGAACTGTTCTTTTGAATTATCTGTCCGATACGATATTATATAGATATCTGATTGCCCCGGGTAGGGCAAAAGATTCTAGTCATACTAGAGTTGGAAGTTTTGCTTCACAATGATAGTCAGCTTACGAGATCTCCCGTCTGTATTCAGAGGGACAACGGTTCGACTACATCGTGGTGGGCGCGGGTGCGGCCGGTGCGGCGGCGGCGGCGCGGCTCGCGCTCGCTGGCGCCAGCGTGCTGCTGGTGGAGGCCGGTGGGGACCCCTGGCCTATCTCCAAGGTAAAGCGAGCTGTAGTGCCGTATATACAGCTGTAGGCTAAGAGTTTTTTACTGCAGCTGGTGGCTTTTGCTGTTATAGATCCCAAGCGCAGCTGGACTTCTCCTCGGCTCGGAGATGGACTGGCAGTACAGGACAGTCCCCAACAACGTGTCCTGCCTCTCGTCCCAGGGTCAGCAGTGCCGGTTCAGGCGCGGCAAGTGCCTGGGTGGCTCCACGTCCATCAACTACATGCTGTACACGCGCGGCAATCGCAGAGACTTTCACGATATCCCAGTCCCCGGCTGGACCTGGGACGACCTAAAACCCTACTTCCTCAAATATGAAGGTTTGCAAGATCTAGATCTACTTCCGCCTTCTTCTGAATCGTACCATAACACTACAGGGACAATGCGGGTCGGTTTTTTCCATCCGTCAGATAACCCTTGGCACTCCAGACTCTTAAAAGCATTTAAGTATCTCGGGTTTCCGAATAATCCTGATGTGAACGCAGAGTCGCAGATCGGTATCAGTCAACTCATAGGCTATGTTTATGACGGCGAGCGGATGAGTACCGCGAGAGGATATCTAGCGAGAGAGGACGTCAGGAGGACCCTGAAAGTGGCTAAGTACACGCGGTGCACCGGAGTCATCATAGACAAGAGGAACATCGCGCGCGGAGTAGCCGTCGTGCAGGGCTTGCAAAAGCTCAACATATATGCGCGCAGGGAGGTGATCCTCAGTGCAGGAGCCATCGGGACTCCTCAAATATTGATGTTGTCGGGCATCGGCTCGGCTGAGCATTTACAGAGCATGCGGATAAGCGTGAAAGTGAACTTGACAGGTGTCGGAGCGAGCATGACCGACCACGTACTACCGTTTGTAATGGCCCTGATAGATAAAGGTGAAGGCATCGCACACGACCTGGCTGGGCTGGCAGCTCGGACGGAGCAGGTGGTACAGTTGCTAACCACCGGCTCAGGACCGCTCACATCCAACGGCCTCACTGACGTCAGCGCGTTCCTCAACTCGCACTGCTACGACTTCACGCGGAGGACGCTACTCACCGACAGCTTCGACGGAAGTGACTGCAAGCTGCCGAACCTTCAGATATTTCATGCCTATATTGATAGAAATTTTGTGCCAGTTGCCAAGCCAGTGTTCATGCATACGACAGGCTTGAATCATAAAGTAGTGGAGCAGATTAGCAAAGCGAACGAGGACTACGCGCTCATCGTGTTCTCTCCGGTCCTTTTGTATCCACATTCAGTTGGTCACGTGCGGCTCGCTAGCTCCGACCCGCTGGCTCCGCCCGCCATTTTCCCCAATTACTTGCATGACGAGAGGGACGTAGACGACGTCGTGCGGTCAATAGGTATTGTGGAACATTTGATGGAGACGCCGCCGTTCAGCAAACGAAACGCGAGGATTCTACATTTGGACTTGCCTGGATGTCCGCATGTGGTTGAGGACTGGACGGGCTACTGGCGCTGCTACAGCCGGCACATGACGGTTGCGGTTCACCACGCGGCGGGTACGACGGCGCTGGGCGGCGTGCTGGACGCGCGCCTGCGCGTGCGCGGTGTGCGGCGCCTGCGTGCAGCCGACCTAGGTGCGTTGCCTCGCGTGCCGCGCGCCAACACCGCTGCCGTAAGCATCGCCATCGGCGAGAGGCTGGCTGACTTCGTGCTCCAAGATACGTGGCACTAGATAACTTGATATCATTTTTTTGCAAATAAAAGCGACTAAGAAAAGTTATTCACAAGGATGATGGATGATGAAGGTGTGAATGGAGAGGCAAGGCGGGTCGCCCTGGAACGACATACAGTATAGGTGATGTTCTTCGGAAAGGTCAGGTATGATGTGCCTGTATCACCAAATGTATGAACGTGAACCAAGCAAACAGAGGATCGGAACGGATCGCAGCAGGTGGCGTGCTGGAGTTCCTGCCCTCGTGGAAAAACGGCGAGAGTTAATGAACGTATGTTTTAGTGACGTCAAATTAATGACCAAAGCGAGAGTGAAGGGCGTCAACATAAAATATCAGTCAAGATATACATTTGACTGTCTCGATGATAAATGACAGCACAGCTGATTTCTGTTGTGGTATTTAGGTGTAAATATCTGTGTCCAACAGAAATATAAATATTATTACAACAAAATACTTCGCAATAATAAAGGTTTCATAGTTTACGAGAATGTTCGGAACAAAAAACTTTCATCGTTATTGTTTTACTGTTTCTCGCAATAAAAGTTAGTTCCGATATTAACTTAATAAGATATTAATTGTTTACCGAGTGTTTCTGTGTAGGCTGTCAGTAACGTTAGTGTATTTATATTAAATCTATCGTTTCTAAATGTGTTTGTATTAGTCCAGCCAGGCCCCGGCTTACCTATTGATTAGTTAAATTAATTTTGCTTCCACATCAATTAATTTCAAAGTGAAGTCATCTGTTTGCCAAAGACTATTTATCTTCCAATATCGCCCGCAATTATTTATAAACACGAATTCAAACGATTAATTAAATAAAATTTTCATTTGAGTGGTTCTCGCTTATTACGCAATAAGCTCCAAACTCCGAGATGAACAGTTGGTAATGATCAATGTTGGTATTTATGATTATGATCGAACGATGAGAATGTTGTGTTGTGGGGTGTCACTTATAATCATCCTCATCATTTGCCTAGGCTTATCCCAACTTTATTGGGGTCGGCTTCCGTTCAAACCGAATGCAGCTGAATACCAGTATTTTACATGGAGCGGTATAATGACATTGTTTTGATTGAAAGGGAATGCCACTCAATCATCGGATGTTCTGCGGCAGTAACAGAGTGTGGTATTAGTCTGTTACCGCTAAAGTCTATAAGTAAAAAATGTGTTCAAATAAAGTTTTCTGTGCACAGAAATAACACAGGACTAATATAATTTCTTAAGACTCGTACAATTACATTACAGTTTGTAACCCGAGACCCTCCAGTAGTGTCGGAGTAGACACCAACACCAGAGAGAACTAACCGCTAAGACGGCGCTCTTGTACAAGTTAATGAAAAATTAAAATTAAATTGGTTTAGGCAAAGTTGTGATCTTAGCAGAGTGCGGAGTTTCTCTCTCGCGTAAATTAACTTCGCGAATTATAAAACGTTTGCGTCGACATGGAAATGGAATTATTTTTCATGGAATTACTCGCAGCGGTTCATTGGGTTTCCAGGTTCTATCTTGCTTGGAAGATGATTAAAGGAATAACAAAGATTTTACTCTATTGCCTTGAAACTTATTTTGTACTAGACCGAGGTCTTATTTAGCATTTCTCGACGCTTTCGCCCATCGCTTGCCAGTCCATGGTGTTTCGAAACTTCACTCTGGCCGTTACCGGGCAGACAGGGCCGTTGCAGGGCCTGGGTCTATACGAGTGGCACTGGTTTTAAAAACCTTTTGTATTCTACAAGTCTTTCGTGATAACTGACACACGATTCTCAGTCTCAGCTATAGCTGAATGTCAATTCAATACATTGTTGACTTCCCATCATTGTTAGACAATATTTCAGAGAGGTTGAATGTCACTTCGGGTAGGTCCTCAGATCCTGTGGATCCTGTTTTGGAGAAGTTGCTATTTGGGGACAATGAGCTAAAATGAAAGTAAAGGAAATCAGCTGTCTTTTTAATTAAGTCCAAATTGTGATTTAAGTCAAAATATTTAAAATCCTCAGTCGCCGGGGCAGTGGGCGGCCGCTAGCCGGTCGGCCGCTATAAAACTCCGGTGGGGTTCCGCTTCGTTAGATCGTGCAATTACCGCGGTATTGTAAACAAGGAAGCTTCTGAGCTAAGAATTAAATGAACTTACGGTTTCTCATTTAATTTCACGGAGAGAAAGCACTGTAAGAACTTGTAAATAAGAAAATTTAATTTGCGGACGTCGCAAATACTCGACGAATAAAAGAAAATGAACTGGTTTCTACGTTGTCAAATACCGTTAAAATAGTATACATAGGTATTTTCTATAATAAATGAGCTGATGTTATCTTGTATGTACGTTTCTAAGTAATACACATTTACTTACATATGTAAGAAGCTTGTATGTTTTCTTTTCTCTCGCATAAATTGCATTTGTTCGTGATATTTTTCTCGCATTTGCGCACGAAATCCTAATGGAGAGACAAATTCAATAAGGAAGCACCGGGTGGTAGGCCTTCGATGCTTCCTGAGATTTCGGCTGATTTATTGCTGATATGATTTGGTTTCGCAAGCTGGCGAAATGTATTGCATTGGCACTAGGCTAGGTGTGGGCTACTGCCTAACATAAATGCAAAAAGTTGATGTTAAAATTGAATATCAATCAGACAAATCCTGATTCCCGAAGTTATACCAGTTAGTGGGAACAAAATAAAGATTTCGAATCCCGTGTTGTCTGTAGTCTAACCAGCAGTTTACTTCGTGGGCGCAGTCCATAGATAAATGTATGTCTGAATCCCGGGAGCTTTGTCTAAAGTGCAGGGAACAGAACTTCCTTGTGCTCACAGTGCTCCCGCGCGTTAATATTAGATGCGGCCACGTAGCGGCCCCGTAGCGTCCACGCAGCGCTCACGTAGCGGGCACCACTCGGCTAATCTTTACAGTGCCGCTTCACTCGCGCATTTCATATTCTGTTTGGTTGAAAAGGTTGTTGAGGCAGTTCTTACGCTTTTAAACTAGTTTGTATATGTTACCGGCGATGTATGAAACCTAGGAATTGTACACAATTCTTAGGAAATATATACAATGCCGAGCCTATTTAGGAAATGTGTAAAATAATGTTTCAAAGATTCTTTATTACACACTTTTCCTATTGTACTCTCTGTGAATAAAATAAATAAAACACAAAAAAAAACAACTTAAAGGTAAATTTCAAATTTATCTGCAGGGTTTAAAGTAACCTCACGCGAAGAGAATGGCGGGGTAACATCAACCCCCAACCCCTGTCCCGCCATCCCCTGCGAACCTAGCCTGTCCAGACTCGGGGTGCCCCAAGTCTCGAGCTCGCTTCGCTCGCTCTTGCATCCTAAGTTTTCCTTACCACAATGCCTGGTTAAGGTTGGTATTTTTGTGTAGTGTTTTAGAGTAACATATTAAAAGTATGAGTACGATAGACGCTCTCGACTGTGTGGAGTCGCCCCTCGCATCGCTATCCCCGCTCTACTTAAGTACATCAAGAATGTAATACATTTCTGTATAGATTTTCTAAAAAAGTGCATATAACCTTTATTGATAACACCTTAAACTATCATTACAGGGTTTACCGTAATGCGTCAGCTAAGAACTTATGCTAAACCTAAACCATACACTTAAAAAAAATTAGAAAAGATTAAACTAACAACATTATTAAAATATTACATTATATTTTAAAAACACAAAAACATAGCATAATACACAAGTAAAGTTAAAATTATATATTATTTTGTCTGTTACATAATATAAATAGTAATACCCTTGCGAATTCACTAAAACAACATGCAAACACATCAATCTGAGTTTGAAGATCGTTGATGGTACGTATAGCTCTGGTAAGAGGTGCCTTGGCAAGTAGGTTAGTTCTGGCTGTAGGTACCAGTAGCAGTGGCGGGCTGCGCCGCCGCCACACGTAGCGGTCGCCGCACACACAGACTCAAGCGCTGCAATACTCCCGGGTGACTCTCCACTCCACGAAGCACCTTCACCAAGTAGGCGACCAGCGTAAACTCCCGTCGGACATGCAGTTGATTATAGCCAACCATGCCCAGGACAAACAGAGTGGGATACATCTGTGGGTAAAACGGATATATCCCATAAAATTTCCGGTACAAATGGCGCGTGAACTTATTCTGAACGCGCTCCAAAATTACAGAGTACTTAGTTTCATGTGTATACCCGTATAAAATGTATCATAGTTTTCCTGTCTGTTTTAGGAATTGTACACATTTCCTAGGTATTGGATATGTCGGATTGTCAGGATTTATTTCGTTAGGCTCGTACATCATGTGGGCAGAAGATGGGCTTCGTGCAATAAAAATACACTGGGCGCGATACACTGTTTCTATTAAACTAACAAATTACTTGAAATTACAATTTAACACAATAACACGGGGCACAAGGAATCTGGTACAGTTTCGGGACGTCTCCACTCCGCAGCTATCAGAAACTCAATGTCATCCTCGTCTCGAGCTGTAAACATCACGGCTCTGTAGAAGCACGATGTGGTGTGGGTAGACTTGTAAGTAGGTAGCGTGATGTCACCACTAGCGCGCTTGCGATACATTTTGTGTCCGTACAATGAGGGATTACATACTTTTCCGTTAACATATACAAGAGAATCAGCAGTAAGCCTTAGCAAATGAAAGCCAATAGGTTTTGGAAAATCTGCTTAAAACTTTTTGAAATTATCCCCAGTTCACGACATGGCGATGATACTTATGACGCACGGGCGACTTTATGCTATGCCACAATCCGTTGCAGTCGCGAGATGCGTGTAGCATGAGCGTGTATGTAGGTCGTGGCCAAAGGGTTAGCGTAGCGCTTTGAAACAGATTGACTATTGGTGCTACGTATACAGAGGTCTGTGACCTCTCACTTAATCATTATTCTATCAATTAGTCGGCAGGTTAAATCCTTTTGTCGCCAGTGTGTACCACGTGGGCGGACGTGTCGGTTATTACGCTGTAATTGGATGATGGCGTGCGGGTAATCGCGTAATGATGCGTAGTGACGCGCGCTATCGGCTATCATATCACTAGTCGCTGACACAGAAGTGACGAGACCAATGAACTTTAAAGCCCATTAGAGGGATGACTGCGTAAATTGTTTAGTGAGGAATTATATCATCACTAATCTGATGCCATTAGAAACACTAAGACCTCTGGTGAATGAACTTGCGTCTCGACTTGCATCAAACGACTTGCGCGTGGCTCTTGTTTTCTCCGAGTTAGCACAGACACGTCGCGAGTCTAGTCGTCACTCGGGGGCGGGGCACGCTTCAAGTAAATCATTTCATTTGTTTTCTCCCCAGTTGCTGCCACGAGACGGGTGTTGCTCATGGCAAGCGCTACAAAATAAGGTGTATAATGTATTTCTAAAATCGTCGAAATTAAATATGCATATTTTGAGGATTTTAAGTTTCATACTCATAATGCTCACCTACAAGCACGCTTTGAATATGCGAAGCACTGAAAATTGAGTCGACCGATTTGTAAATGTTTCACTTGCTCTCAGTCATTAACATAACCTCTCCTCCTTTTTTGAAGTCGGTTAATAAAAAAAGTGTGCGAGGTTTTTCCCGCTTTCTGGAAACTATAACCCTTAAGTCACTTGGGATTTCAACTTTAGTCAGAAAGTGGCGACATACAGCTTACTTTTGGATTTTATCACACTTCTGCTTCCTACTTCGAGTAAAAATGGTGTGTTGAATGGTCTCTCACACAAAACAAAGAAAACATAGCATCACGTCTGTAAGTTCCGTGTAGGGGACGAGTCAGTCAACAGCACTAATGATTCCGGCCTGCTATTGATTAATTACTCAATCTGGATTCCCGTCGGAAAAACCTAATAAGACATTGCCCGATCTTGGAATCGAACACAGGACCTCATAATCAACAGTAAGTAGCGCTTGCGAGTATTAGAGCAACCATATAAGCCACAGCGTGAGCAATTCTAAAAGTGTTCGTGTCGACATGAGTGAGGAAGCACTTATATATCGAGCCAAGCTTGTGACTTGTCGGACGTAACTTACGCTCACTTAACAGCTCGCAGCTTCTCGCGAGGTTCGCGTAAAGTTCACCCGTTAGTGCATATTACACGTCACTCGCATCTGCAAACGTTCATAATAACGCGCGCGGGGTTCGAGCACATTTGAAGCATGTTTAGTTTGTTAAGGTTGCCCGTGGACTTGTAGGTACTAGCGTTTGAATGTTGTTGACAAAGACAATATAAGTAAATTGTAAAGTAAGTGTTTAATAGTGGGTAGTGTGGTAGTGCTCAATGGTACACTGGTTTGTTTTCTTTTTAGTTGGCATTCGTTATTATTATTAATTTAATTTAATAATAACATTAGGGTAAGTTATACTAATACTAACATTATATGGATTTTTGATCTGAAATAAAATATTTGTATTTGAATAGTAAATAGTATAAAGTGATCAAGAAGTAAAGGGGTGAGTGTATTGTAAATCAATTATTTCAACAAATAATTACGATTGTATTATTTTTATGTTGTGGTTTTACTAATGCCCGGTCATTGACGTCTAGAGATAACGTCTCAATAGCTATTGTTAGCTTATTATCTGCACACACGCACACACGCACAGATTCAACTTTTTATAAAGAAAATTCAGAAATTAAGTTACCTAGATAATTGTGAAAATCTTTATGTATTCGTAATGACGTCGGACTTTCAGCAAGTTTTCATTCACACGAAGCCCCTCGTCAGTGTGTAGCTATTGCGTAGCTAAGTTCGTATTCTCACTAATTCTCACGATACGAACTCATCCCTCTAGAGCCTGATGTCGGCTTGTGTAGGAGCAGCGCACTGAAACAATTTAATTAACTCTCCTGGCGAGCGACGGGTTTTAATGATGGACCGAAGGAAAGCATGGACCGTGCATTCTTGTGAGATTTGCAGACATAATCCAGTGTTTATACAATGGCTGTATTCATACGACCGAACAAAAGCTACCTTCTTCAGTGAATGTGCACTGGGAACTGAATGGGGTTTTAAATATTCATGATTTTTCAGATCTGATACGAGTCCATTATTATACAAAATAGTGTATAATTCTTCTATAAATTTTACAACTGGTTTTAACCCGATGTTTTTCAAAGAAAATCTTGACAAAGTAAAATGCCTATTGATACAATTTATTCTTCGTTCCACATATGAGGACTAACTACGTCTTAGTAACACTTCGGAAGTGCCGCAACTAGGCTAAACAAGAGCCGGGCAGCACCTGTGTCTAACGAAGTAAGTCCGGCTGCCGGCACGTGACCGGCCGGAGCGACCCGCGGCCGGCGCCACTCCGGACAGCGCACTAACTGCGTCTGTTACACTAATCTATCTATATATATAAAATTCAAAGTCCTGACTGACTGACTGACTGACTGAGATATCAACGCACAGCCCAAACCGCTGGTCCTAGAGACATGAAATTTGGAGGGTGTATTCTTTGTGAAGGGTAGGTATCCACTAAGAAAGGGTTTTTCGAAATTCCACCCCTAAGAGGGTGAAATGGGGTGTTGAATATTCTATGAAACTTTTTATTCTCGCAGTCGATTGACTTGACAATTTGTGTACATACTATTCAGATAAAATTATGAGATACGTGTATCACAGTTTTTCCAAAATCATCCCCCAATTAAAAAATTTTATGTCTTGATTGGCTGACTGATATATCAACGCACAGCCCAATCCGCTGGTTCTAGAGACATGAAATTTGGAGCGTGTATTCTTTGTAAAGAGTAAGTATCCGCTAAGGAACAGTTTTTTTTTAATTCCACCCCTAAGAGGGTGAAATGGGGTGTTTAATATTCTGTGAAACTTTTTATTCTCTGAGTCGATTGACTTGAAAATTTGTATACATACTTTTCAATTAAAATTATGAGATACGTGTATCACAGTTTTTTCAAAAATCAAAATCATCCCCCAACAGAGTCAAATAGGGCTTCGAAGCTCACGTAGACTGGCGCATGGCGCGCAGTGTTGCGCGGGGCGTGCGGGGCGCGGGAATATTTACCTATTAAGTAAGTAGGTAGGATTTTTCTGAGGTAGACGTCTGTGAATATGGTTTATTCCACCGATTTTCGCGTTGGCTCATGATACGCGACATTGATAATATTATGTAAAAGTTTTATGTCTATAAATAGATTCCTAATTAATCATTTGATTTTCGTCACCGGTGTCCAATCTCAAACCAAGGTATCAATATACCGGGGCTGCGGGACTGTTCGAAAGAGATACCGTGGCCCTGGAACACAAAGGGCAATGAAGGAACATGGATGGGTTTTAGTCAGTAAGAGTCTGACACTCCCTCCCACTCCACCCAGAGCGGGAGAAGTCATTTGATGATTTCCCATCCGTAAAAAAAAAAAAAAAAGGTATCAATATTCACATAACAATAATAATAATATGTAAAGTACCTAATTGATATTACTATGAACTAATATTTTCAAGTTATAAGCAACTATATAAAAACCATGTATCTACTATACATACATAGATTACTTATTATCCCAGAAGTAAGATCCCGTGGGCAATTCCCGAACTCCACGCGGGCGAAGCCGCGGGCATAAGCTAGTGGACTAATAAAACTAATCTTGTCGCCACTCTGTTGTTGCTTCACTGCCGTGTAACCGGTGCTGGTGCCAGACGAGGCAGGCTAGTGTCACTCAGGCACTGACACCTCGTCAGATATCTCTGGGGTGAGATGTAGAACATAGAGACGTTGTTAGATCTGTTGTCATGGTTGCGGAAGAATGACGAACATGCCGTAAGGAAAGTTTTGAGCATAACATTATGTAACACATCACGTACAGACGTACTGGTATTTATATCGCTATGAGTGAGAAGACCGTCGCTATCCTGAATATTAAGGTTTCGTAAATGAGCTTTGTAAAAACATTGGTGTACAATAAGGCATATTCTATCTAACTAAAACGCAAAGAAAAACTTATTACTTACTAAACCTTTCCATACAAATATTTATTATTAACATTTGTATAGATTATAAGATTGTGGTTTTGACGGAGATTATTATAATTGCAGAAACATGTAGGGCCGCTCACGCTAATAATATAAATGTTGTAAGAAATCGTTAATTTCCCGCGCGAGCTGAGCCGGTAATGAATCACTGGGTGTCTGCCCTTGCTCTCGGTCTCGGTAATCGCTGCTTTGATTAGTGCTCCACTCAACATGCTTTATTGTGACGTACAATATAATAACATTGTTAATACACACCAAGATAGACATTTTAATGCGAAAGTAAACCCGCTGATGAGGGCAGATGTGAGCGGAAGCTCCAGAAGAGGAGGCCGCGCGCCGCGCGCCGGGCGCCGGGCGCCGGGCACGTACCCAGGTAATATTGGTGATGCTCTGCAGGAAGGTCAGGGCACTACTCGCTGCAGACGTTAATGACCAGATGTGTGAAGGTGGGCGAAGCACGGAGTATGCGAGGACACTAACAGGTGGGCTCTGTAGTGTCTGCCTACCCCCATGGGATAAGGCGCGCGGTCATGTAGCTCATGTATGTAAATAGATTTACATATATATATATCTAATGGGATATCGCATTTATCTGGTTCTTTGTTTATTTATTATTTTAGTAGAAACATCTTTTAAAAAAGCCCGCCCGAGTTAGTAAAGAAGTTTTAAAACCCCGTCGACACGCCGCCGCCGCCGCACCCCGCACCCCGCACCCCGCACCCGCGCGCCGCCGATGGCGATGGATGGCGGGAACTTCTGCGAAGCGGTACAACGGGGTTATTATTACAATATAATTAATTATACAATAACAAACACGCCTTCTTGTACCGAGTGTACTGCCAAACTTTACGGATAAACAACATTTTATTCTTTCCCAGTTTTGTATAAGTTAACTTTTATTATGATGTTGTAACTTGTAGAACTAATTCGAAACGTAACAATCATGCTGACTGCATTAGGTATTTTCCTTCCTTACAAAACAATCGTATTTGGACTATTAGCGGGAGTATTGAATACCTAAATGTGCGCGCCAGAACACATCTCACTCCGCGCTGTACTCCTGGTACCTGTCGTACCTATATACCATTATCAGATGCTTTCACGTTCACTTATTGTGTGGATACATCGGCACACCCGCACTCGAATATCAACCTTATTTCTTAACCTAAAAGTTTATTGTGAGTTCGTCGGTTTGTGTGGACTAGCCTTGAATGTTCAGGCCGTTATGTGATTCCTCTACATTTATAATAGGCATTGTGTTCGACGGAAGCCACGCTTCCAAAGAATACTTTCGTAGTAGTCAAGAAATATCGGCCGGGAATATAAATGAAGCCCCGTGCTACGCGCTACGAGGGCTCTACGACGGCTACGGCGTAGCGCGCTGCACTGGAGCTAGGTGGCTTTTTATCGACTGTTATGTTACTTCTTTCTTACTTGGGCTTGAGACCTGAAGCTTTTAAAATAAAGTAAGTCTACCATCTCAATCACATGTTCACTCATTGATACACTTACACACGTTAAGACTACGAAGATAGCTTTAGAGTTTATTTTAACTACCCTCACTGGCTTCCATATTTTAATAGAATAAATCAACGCCTTTCATTAAGTCAAGCGCATTCCATCCGCTTGTAAACAGGAACAATGGAATAATTAAATCATTAAGATGTTAATAATATTCCAAATCATATTAAATTCAGCCCCGTTGCGGGGTTCCATGGGGGTGGAAATTCCTCTTTGGTGGTATATAGCAACATACACCCGGGGGGATTATATAAAACCATCCTCCTTATATTATATAGCTAGTGGTTTATTTGAAGTCAAACCTTCAAAAGAAATATTGAACTTCAAATACGAACCTGAAACAATATTTGATCTCCGCTCGAATTTGAGGCTGAGTGAAAGAGTATATTGAATCAAATACAATCGAGTGTCGCGAGATGACGCAGCATCCGGGTCGCGCCGGTGTGTACTGGGTGCCGGGCGCCGGCCGCGGGCTCCCGGTACCGTGACAGAGATATTTGGTTTTGTTCAGGAAGTAAATATACCGATTGTTTGTATGCGTCAGGATGACTGCTTGATAGATTTTGGGGTGTTTGTGATTGAGATCTGAAGGAGAATGTTGAGGTAAATCTGTGGAAATCTTTAAACTTAGGTGATAGTGAAAATATTACATCTTAAATGACTTAATAAATCGCAATTATTTATAGCACAACTAATTGTTTTATAAAAAAAGAACGACAATTTAGTGTTCAACTACCCATTAAAAAAGATTCGCTCTCCCAGATAAAATACGAAACAATAGAGTAAAAATTGCCAAGACAAAAATCATCATAAAATGCAAGGACACTTTTGATGCCACTAGGGACCCCAACTTACAATTTCAAATTCAGTGGGCTCAGCTCAATCGGACGCGCTCACAAATATTTCAGTTCATTCCGAATCCCTTGCTCAGCGCGCTCTATAAATATAATTCGCGCACATTTCGAAGTCAAAGGCAAGCGGCCATAATATCCGAAGATATCGTATAATGTCGGGCATTACGGGTTGATTCCGAGATTCGCGATAACCTCTCAACGAGGAAAGACCACTACAATGTACGACTTTTCACCGCGTCAATATCTGCGTGAAAAGTACAGCTTTTCCGCCGTGCTTTCTTCCATAAGTGTGGGATTGAGTTTGAGATACTGTTGTTGCTGCTAGCGGATCAATTACAATCCGATTGACGATCCGGCCATGTCCTCCGATACGTCTTGCTAAGTTACCTGCGTCAAGCGACCGACAGCCGTGCGTGTCACTCTTTCGCGTGAGTACCATCCCGGATCGTGGTGCACGCGCAGGCTCGTCACGATGACGCGTGGCATGCTCTGAACCAGTTCTTTCATTTGTTTTGTCCGCAGTCGCTGCGTGTACACGCGCGTCGCTCGAGCGTGCAGCTCGTGGCCAGGAGGTAATGTTTACAGGTCGTCGCCGTTCGGTTTCGGCAAAAGTTTCACGTAATAAATGTTGTGTAGTCTAAGAATAGATTAATCGATTGTGCGCCGTGACTTAGTATGAGATAGGATGAGATTACGTTGGCCATCAGTGGTTACATAAACTGTATAAAGTGACCTCTGTTGAAACCCTCCATCTATGCTAGACCAGCTCAAGGTCATAATGTTTACATTTACGGGTGAGCCAAGGCTAGGCAGATGAATTCAGTGACATGATGGCAGATGATGGTGGGACCTTTTTTTTTCTTTTTTGTCTGCTGCGGGATGTGCGGGAGGTCGTCATCTCCCTCTCCCTTTCCGCAGCTTCCTTCTGCGTCATGACGGCTGCGCTGCCAACCATCGAGCAAACAATGATGCCGCGCCATGATGGTGGAACCTAAGGCAACACACGGTAGGCGTGATTTTGGCTTCACGGAAGAGCGATTTAGCGGATAAATAGGTGCATTTTTATGGTTCCGAATGGCAAAAAACGGAACCCTTATAGATTCGTCATGTCTGTCTGTCTGCCCGTATGTCACACAGCCACTTTATTCCGAAACTATTAGGACTACACAGTTGAAACTTGGCAGGTATATTCTGTGAACCGCTTTACGATTTTTGTACAAAAAAAAAAGATTAAGGGGGACTCCCCATACATGGAACCGAAAAAAAACATCAAACCTATACGTGCGGGGCCTTTAAAAAATAGATTGAGGTTCCTAAAATCATTTTTTCTCAAAGTCAATCGTTTGAAAGATAGACACTTCTAAAGAGGTAAAATGTGTCCCCATTTCTAAAAATCTTTCAGTGTAAATTGGATTTGATATCAAGTTTTTGAGATATGTCACTTCTTCATCAAACTGCAGCAGTAACTTTGTTTTTCATTAACATACTATGAAAAACAAATTTAGCTTTGCTGTTGAAAGTAATGCAATGCAATGAGCCATCAAAGTATTTTTATTCTATTGTTTGGTGCTACGGAACCTTGTGTGCGTCTCGCACTTGGCCGGTTTTGATAGGTTTTGTCTCCGGGCGCCGCCCGCGCCGGTCTCAGTCGGTAACCGTGCGCCCCTTATCCCGTGACACCTACACGTAATGCCTAATACATAGAAAACCACTCTGTGTGACGTTCAAAGAGTGTGTGTAGCTTAGTGTAGGTACGTGAATACATCATTACATACATTTGTTGACAATAATACTATGTATTGCGGAACACCCTCCGAGGATACTCGCTGTCTCACTAACACGCTCTTCCGTCAGTCTCACAATAAGTTACAAATGACACGATACGTTTGTCAGTGCCACCATATCATAAGTGTGAACAGTAGGGTAACTTGGTCTGGCTTCCAAATATAATGGTTGTGTAACAGCCGTCTTTTATTCAGCCTAGTTTGTGCAATCGTTGATATATGATACTGAGATGGAGATACAGTGCTGAGGCCCACTACCACAAATATAGGTCACAGTGTATGGGCGCGGAGCACTACCACCACTTCCTAAGAGTTGGAGCTCTAGGGAGGGCGTAAAGTGCCATCTCTACCCCACACTGAAGTTAGACATAAATAATACTACTTAAGACTTTGTTTTAAACCCCCCGACAATCTTCCGACGACGGCTAAATATATTTTCTTGAAACAAAACTAAGAACACTCTCAATAAAGTTACCTTTGTAACAAAAAAAAAACTATATCAAGACCGGTTCATCCGTTTTGAAGTTACGATGCCTCAGACAAACACACGGATACACTTCAAACTTATAATACTCCTCTTTTTGGTCGGGGGTTAAAAATGAGTGGCTGATACTGTCGAGTCATAGTTTCTCTAGAATGCCAAAAAAAGGCTTGGGTTTGCTTGTTGGGTCTGTCGTTTACAAGTTTTCGATTTATAAAATAATAATCATCAAACGGTTATAGGAAAATCAACAGTTAAAAAATAACTGTTGATTTTCCTTACTGTTGTTCAGGTGACGGTGAGGTCCCGGCGCGGCGCCGGTGGCCGGGAGGCCGGAGTTGTGGGACACGTGCGGACATGTTCCAGTTAGCGACTTGTTGCGCCCCCGGCCTGCCACCGCGGTGCGGGGGCGCGGGGGCGCGGGGGCGCGTCGCGGGGCTCGGGGCGGATTGTTTACGAGCATGTTCGGAACGTATTAGCGTAATGTATTCCGCGGGAACATGTCGGCCGAGAGCTTAGGGTTTGATTTACTTGCTTTAAAAAGTCATGCGTTATTTATTAGTATCCTGAAGGTTGTTTTTATTTAATGGTTTGAATTAAAAAGAAAACATATGCCAATGGATTTTCAGGCTTTCATATGAAGAACGCAATAATATAAGTTTAACCAACATTTGAACCAACATTTTTCTCCTTGTTGTTGCTGCAAACTAATTGTGAATAACCCGAGTGCTGGCCGGCTGATTATATTATTGTTGCAAACGGCGACGTTCCCAGTGCTGTACAGTTGGCAGTGTTTACTTAGTTAACGAGCTAATGTTCATTATAATTACTAACTACGGCTTCGAATCACTTGAGACTGTTATTTTAAAATTGTTAAGATATTTTATTGTAAATGTGCCCCTTTTTATAAATAAACGATTTATTATTATTATTACATTATTTTTGTTCAGATTCTAAGATTTGTGTGTGTAGTTGCTTTGTCGCACAATTTTGTTAGAGTATCTAAGTAGTCTGGTGCTGTTTTCATGAAGGTCCCTACAGAACTATGGATGATGATGGATGATGTGTTTCTTCTCTACATGAGATAGGCCACAAACTCCAAAGAAGTTCTTGGTATTATAAATAGAACATCCCAATCTCCCAGAGCCACCAAACACTTTTGGAGTGTTTGCTCCAGCTCACCAGTCACCTGTCGACGGCCACGTTCCATTGAACAGTTCGTTAGTCGCTAGTCAGTCCGCCATATTGAGCTATCAATCAATGAGGGACGAACAAATTGGGAGCTCGTCAAACTGTCCACCCTGCAATAAACGAATAGCGGGTTCGAACAAAATGTCTGAACGAAGTAAACGGAAGATTTTCAGAATTAGCGACTGTCAATTTATTGTCTATCACTCAGTGTACCCGACACTTTGTTACCTTATTTCATCATCGTGGCTCTCAAAACGGAGCTAGAACCAAAAGTTCGGAGACATGTGACATCTACCAATCCACAATGGGCCCGCGCGGGGCCACATAGCACACTCCCGCGCACAGAGGTGTGCTAGCAGTGCCTATGTACATAGAAACCGAAGGGGTTCAGTACTCTTGAGCATTTTAAAGGCCATTAATTAGTTTATAAATAAGTTAATTCACCTTACGGTTTGATTGACGACGAGTCCCAACCGTTCAGTGCCGGTTCTACGTATAGCAATAATGAAAACACACACGGCTGCTCTTCTATTTATAGCGGTACTCTCAAACAGTTTCCTCATTTTCAAAACGAGAAACAAAAGCATTCGTTTGATATTAAAACCGTTTGTGAACTGTCTCCGTCGTCCCGTTATCAATTAGAGGCATCTGTCAGCATCGCTCAGCTCTGTAAGCTCAGCGGCTCCACATTAAAGTTTTGTTTAGTCGGAGGACGTGACGCGACTGCAGAGTGCAGAGTTCGGGCCGCGCCGGTAGCACTCACTTGTTAATGGCTTTGTTCTACCTTCCCGTGAGCGCGTAGCCCGGTGTTTGTGTTGGTGGTGCTCATCATTTATTTACAGCGGAAATGAGGATAACTGTTTTTTAGGGTTTCATACCCGAAGGGTCTCAACAGGACACTATTACAAACCTATGCCGTATGTCTTCTTATTGGTCAGGCTGTCTGTCTGTCACGAGATTCTATCTGTAGTAGAATAAAATTAGAGAGTTCAAATTATATTAAGAAGGAATGTTATTCTAGTTACTTAGTGTTTTAGTTTTAGGTTCGCACTTTGTTGGATATTCAAGTTCCACTCTTCATTATTTACAACGAAATACATGTTAAGCTTAATCATGCTTCGTCATTTCATTTCATTTAAGCCTCACCTCACTTAGCATTCCAGCTTAATCAACTGAAGATTAATATTTTAATTTGCCTCTCTCCGCTAAGCTATTTAATATAAAAGTTGGCTCCGCCTCAGCTGGCTCGCGCCGGGAACGCATCAATTATTTAACTGCGTTCGAACTCCAGTTGAGTGTGCAACAATAAAACATACGTTTTGGATCACTCTGGAATATTGTACATGTTGTATAATGTAGCTTTTTCATATGTAATTGTGAATAGCTGCCTATAGCATCAGCATTGTCAACTGACAGCGTGCCCACAGCTGGGACGCAGGCCTCCTCTCTGGGCGGGGGAGTGGGCCGCAGTCCAGCACGCTGCGCTAGCTCCGTGCGTGTTGGCGGATGTCACATGTGTTTGAACTTTTCCTATCCAACTGTGCCTGCCGGGGTTCGGACACTTCGAACTCCCGAGTAGATTAATAAACTATTGTCTATACGCCCCGTCTACCAATGCTCTCCAGTTGCTCATATCGTGGTTAAAATATAATCCAGTCAACAGGATGTACTGGATTTACACATTTACGGCCTTACCGCTCTGAGCGAAAGCTAAGGTATCGCCTCTCGTGGATGTAAGTCCATGTGATGGTGTACCTCAGATAACTCTAAAAAGGTCAAGCGAGACGCTATAATAAATAGTTAATGGAGTGAACGTAATCCGGACGCAAAATGTTTACATCTTCTAAAAATATACGTGTTTGTAGCTAATGAGGTCGTAATATTGCATTATGTTACAGGGTCAGTGTTTTAATTTTAAACATCAATGAGTACCTTTTTAACCGACTTCCAAAAGGAGGAGTTCAGGTATGTCCAGCGATATCTTCGCCAATTGTGAACCGATTTGGATAATTCATTTTTTGTTTGGAAGAATATTATTTCGCGGTGGTCTCGTTTAAAGTTGGTGAAGATCAGATATTGATCCTTGGAGATAATATACAATGGAACTCGTCAATAATAGACAGCGAGCCTGTTGTAATTGCTGTAATCGCTTGGAAATGTATTGTTCACACAATTCCATAAAATAACACCACGCCTGTATGCTTTGAAGGGGTATAATACCCCCAAACGCCGCTTAAGCTTAAGTTCCATTTTATTGGGGACTAGCTTCTGCCCACAACTTCGTACGCGGATCCTGTTGCTTATGCCAGCGACAACGGGGTCGTCAAAATCGAAGATCTGAAACGTCATGTCGAATTCTAAGAGCCCGGGGACGGGAAAACAACGGGATGCGCGAGACGATTCGAGACGTTCCCTTTCTTTTTTGTAAGTCAACAGGAAATGCCCATCAGACTAAACAACTATTGCTAAGACGTCATTCCTATATGTGTTATGGTGTAGCTGGGCTCTTGGAGTTCCACAACAGGCGATCCAGATCTTCGATTTTTATAAGTCAACAGAGAGTGCTCATCAGATCGAACAACCTTTGCTAAGACGTCATTCCTATATGTGTTATGGTGTAGCTGGGCTCTTGGAGTTCCACAACAGGTGTTCCAGATCTTCGATTTTTATAAGTCAACAGAGAGTGCTCATCAGATTGAACAACTTTTGCTAAGACGTCATTCCTATATATTATAGTGTAGCTGGGCTCTTGTAGTTCCACATCAGGTGTTCCAGATCTTCAAATTTATTCTCTCAACAGAAAATGCTCATCATGTGGAACAATTTTTGTTATAGTACCATTTTTGTATCTCATATAGTTTACCTGGTCTGTTGCGGTTCTGCATCAGGTGTTCAAGTTTCCATGATAAATTATAGCCTATATGTTGCCCAGACTTAATACCTATACAACAAAAAACAAAACTTTCAAATCCGTCCAGTAGTTCCGAAGATTAGCGTGTACAAACAAACAGACAAACAGACAGAATTTTTTTTTTGGATTCTTGCTCTATGTTTCTAAACCCCCCTAATTTTTTTTTTTAAATATATTCATTGTACAGACACAGTTTTTTTACTGTTCTATTATATGTATATAATAATAATAGATAAACCTATTACTATGACATGTATTATCGACTTCTGTAGCTAGAGTTATTTTTCACTTTTTGGTGTTTTTGCTTACTTACTTTAATGGCGTAGCGTCTCAATATATTGGTCTCATAAGATTTATCCAGTAAAGAGCTTTTAAGCATAGTAAAAGGTTCCAAAAGTATTATTGCGCTCAAATAATTTGTATAATAACAGATTAGTATTTCTGCGTTAAAGCAGAGGCAATGGATTGTTTCCTGGCTGTAGCGAACATCCCCGAAACCCCTGGTTGTTACTTTAAAGACACTCACACTGGGTGGTCGCCGTACGGCAGTACTTACCTACGTAGGAACATTCCCGAAACCCCTGGATATTACTTTAAAGACACTCACACTGGGTGGTCGCCGTACGGCAGTACCTGCCCACGTAGGAACATCCCCGAAACCCCTGGTTGTTACTTTAAAGACACTCACACTGGGTGGTCGCCGTACGGCAGTACCTACCCACGTAGGAACATTCCCGAAACCCCTGGATATTACTTTAAAGACACTCACACTGGGTGGTCGCCGTACGGCAGTACCTGCCCACGTAGGAACATCCCCGAAACCCCTGGTTGTTACTTTAAAGACACTCACACTGGGTGGTCGCCGTACGGCAGTACCTACCCACGTAGGAACATTCCCGAAACCCCTGGATATTACTTTAAAGACACTCACACTGGGTGGGCGCCGTACGGCAGTACCTGCCCACGTAGGAACATCCCCGAAACCCCTGGATATTACTTTAAAGACACTCACACTGGGTGGGCGCCGTACGGCAGTACCTGCCCACGTAGGAACATTCCCGAAACCCCTAGATATTACTTTAAAGACACTCACACTGGGTGGTCGCCGTACCGCAGTACCTGCCCACGTAGGAACATCCCCGAAACCCCTGGATATTACTTTAAAGACACTCACACTGGGTGGGCGCCGTACGGCAGTACCTGCCCACGTAGGAACATCCCCGAAACCCCTGGATATTACTTTAAAGACACTCACACTGGGTGGGCGCCGTACGGCAGTACCTGCCCACGTAGGAACATTCCCGAAACCCCTAGATATTACTTTAAAGACACTCACACTGGGTGGTCGCCGTACGGCAGTACTTACCTACGTAGGAACATCCCCGAAACCCCTGGTTGTTACTTTAAAGACACTCACACTGGGTGGGCGCCGTACGGCAGTACCTGCCCACGTAGGAACATTCCCGAAACCCCTGGATATTACTTTAAAGACACTCACACTGGGTGGGCGCCGTACGGCAGTACTTACCTACGTAGGAACATCCCCGAAACCCCTGGTTGTTACTTTAAAGACACTCACACTGGGTGGTCGCCGTACGGCAGTACTTACCTACGTAGGAACATCCCCGAAACCCCTGGTTGTTACTTTAAAGACACTCACACTGGGTGGTCGCCGTACGGCAGTACTTACCTACGTAGGAACATCCCCGAAACCCCTGGATATTACTTTAAAGACACTCACACTGGGTGGGCGCCGTACGGCAGTACTTACCTACGTAGGAACATCTCCGAAACCCCTGGATATTACTTTAAAGACACTCACACTGGGTGGGCGCCGTACGGCAGTACTTACCTACGTAGGAACATCCCCGAAACCCCTGGTTGTTACTTTAAAGACACTCACACTGGGTGGTCGCCGTACGGCAGTACTTACCCACGTAGGAACATTCCCGAAACCCTTGGATATTACTTTAAAGACACTCACTGGGTGGGCGCCGTACGGCAGTACCTGCCCACGTAGGAACATTCCCGAAACCCCTGGATATTACTTTAAAGACACTCACACTGGGTGGTCGCCGTACGGCAGTACCTACCCACGTAGGAACATTCCCGAAACCCCTGGATATTACTTTAAAGACACTCACACTAGGTGGGCGCCGTACGGCAGTACCTGCCCACGTAGGAACATCCCCGAAACCCCTGGATATTACTTTAAAGACACTCACACTGGGTGGGCGCCGTACGGCAGTACCTGCCCACGTAGGAACATTCCCGAAACCCTTGGATATTACTTTAAAGACACTCACACTGGGTGGGCGCTGTACGGCAGTACCTGCCCACGTAGGAACATCCCCGAAACCCCTGGATATTACTTTAAAGACACTCACACTGGGTGGGCGCCGTACGGCAGTACCTGCCCACGTAGGAACATTCCCGAAACCCTTGGATATTACTTTAAAGACACTCACACTGGGTGGGCGCCGTACGGCAGTACCTGCCCACGTAGGAACATTCCCGAAACCCTTGGATATTACTTTAAAGACACTCACACTGGGTGGTCGCCGTACGGCAGTACTTACCTACGTAGGAACATCTCCGAAACCCCTGGATGTTACTTTAAAGACACTCACACTGGGTGGGCGCCGTACGGCAGTACTTACCTACGTAGGAACATCTCCGAAACCCCTGGATGTTACTTTAAAGACACTCACACTGGGTGGGCGCCGTACGGCAGTACTTACCTACGTAGGAACATCTCCGAAACCCCTGGATGTTACTTTAAAGACACTCACACTGGGTGGGCGCCGTATGGCAGTACTTACCTACGTAGGAACATCCCCGAAACCCCTGGATATTACTTTAAAGACACTCATACTGTGTGGGCGCCGTACGGCAGTACTTACCCACGTAGGAACATTCCCGAAACCCTTGGATATTACTTTAAAGACACTCACACTGGGTGGTCGCCGTACGGCAGTACTTACCTACGTAGGAACATCTCCGAAACCCCTGGATGTTACTTTAAAGACACTCACACTGGGTGGTCGCCGTACGGCAGTACTTACCTACGTAGGAACATCTCCGAAACCTTTGGATGTTACTTTAAAGACACTCACACTGGGTGGGCGCCGTACGGCAGTACTTACCTACGTAGGAACATCTCCGAAACCTTTGGATGTTACTTTAAAGACACTCACACTGGGTGGTCGCCGTACGGCAGTACTTACCTACGTAGGAACATCTCCGAAACCCCTGGATGTTACTTTAAAGACACTCACACTGGGTGGTCGCCGTACGGCAGTACTTACCTACGTAGGAACATCTCCGAAACCTTTGGATGTTACTTTAAAGACACTCACACTGGGTGGGCGCCGTACGGCAGTACTTACCTACGTAGGAACATCTCCGAAACCCCTGGATGTTACTTTCAAAATATGTTCGTTTTTATTTTCTCCGTCTGTTGTTACGGAACTCAGGAAATGTTTGAAGCATTAACCCACTTAGCACCGAGGTGGATAACCTGGCTCCACAACTTACGCTCTTACAATAAGTTGGGGGGTTTCTCCTTACTTACTATGTTTTCAGCCACGCTTCCTACTCGGTCGGACTCACACGAAACAGTCGTTTGATTGTTATTTTTCAATTAAAATTAGAACTTGGCTTTCCCTTTATAGGTCGGCTCATACAAAGTGGCCAGTAAACTGGACAGTCACTTCAAGGTTTATCTCAGGGTATCTCACAGATTTTTATTTGAATATTGAATCTTAAGAACATTTACGAATTGCGTTAGAGCACACAGACCAGTCAACTGGCCAGCGTTCAAATTCGTCGTGCGGAATCACAGATTCGCGCCTTGTTTCAAGATGGCCTGTGTATTGGCCACCGAGCAACCGCGCATGAACATTTGCTGTCATCGCGTGATGCGTTACGTGTATAAAAGTGTTATGGTAATAAAAAAATATGTCTTCTTGGAAAAAGTAAGTACAACTATTTTTTTATACTCTATACTTTGATGGTATGTGCAAATGTAATCTAGGATAATAATAAAAAACTGTAGTTTTGGCGACTGAATATAAATTGGTCTGTTGAAAAAATATACCCTAAACATTATCTAACTTTGAGCTATTATTGAGTATTTATTTTCGAGTAATACCTATGAACCAGATCGTTTTACAAAAAGTAAATAATCATTTGTTATGATATAATAATAAAACATAAACAATCTTTTATATGCTCCACCTCTTGTCCTGCCCATCCTGCACAACCACTTGCACCTCCTAATATTTAATTGAAGCAAATGTTAGAGCTGCGCAGGTGGCTCCATACTGCTCTAACACAATTTGAGTTCATCAACACGTAAAGAAGAAGAAGATGAATGTTTAGGTTTTTTTTCGCCATTTCTTTGCATGTGTGCAGGTACTTAAGAAAATCGTCAAGTTATAGCTTTGCATTATATTTTCCTCATTGTTTTAGACACAATTTATACACTTACCGGGAGTTGGAGTCACAAGATGAGGACCAATGGAATGAGGTTGTGGGTACAACAGATGACCAGGCCACACAATCAGACGTCGATGGTGATTATGTACTGATGACTGTTTCGACGACAGTGTTACTTTGAATACCAGCATCTTGAGCACACATAGTCGAAGTAATGGATCAGGTCCTGAAACATCGTCTTCATCACAATCACGTGGAGTTTTTTTTTTCAGCCACCACTACCTATCCCAGCATCGCCAAACACCACCAAACTTGACTGATGACTTGACTAATATCTTTTACTAGATAGATAATGTTTCAGTACCGCCAACTTACAAGACTTTGCTCATGGGTCATTCTTCACTCCACACTTAATATTACTGCAGGAGCCAATGAACCTGGTCTGTGTGAGCCTGTCCTCGCGTCACAGCACATGTTGTCATAATGTATAACGCGGTAACTGCAAGTTTGCAGCTCCGTCGCGCGCTGTTGTTGAGCGCGAGCGCTAACGCCACCTGAAATATTGAGCGAGTGGCGCCCCACTGACTGCGTGCCATAGTATATAGTGCAGCAAGGGGTCTGGACTGGGGGATTATGATCCTGTTAAAAGCTTTTGGCAGTGGGGAGGGGGGGATATCAAGTAAGGAATTTGTTATAGGTTGTCAAATATAATACCTAGTTAGTAGGCAATGTAATTACATTTTCTGCACTTAACCAGGGACATGTTCGTTTTTTGCGTCCATTCATACACAGAGGTAGTTGGCAACTCAAGTGGATAATGTAGAATGCAAGAGCGAACAAAGCGAGTGCAGCTGCCCTCCCCGACCCCCCTGTGCACGCTGGTGCGCCAAGTAGGGATTGCAAACCGGGTCTTTTCCAATCCGGCCGGGTTCCCGTCGATCCGGCCGGGTCGGATCAAATCAGGATAATTTTCCCTTTTCGTTCCAAAATAGTCTGTTAATGAGTTAATCGAGTAAGTGAATTATTTATAATTCACTTACTTAGCATTGTTTATAAAAAAACTCCTTCACTTTCAAATACAGTCATTTCCTTTTAGTACTTAATCCAAATCTTTCTCTTTTATAGTGTGCATAGTATAAAAAGTCGCTTCCTGCTGGATGGTAGTTGTCATTCTTCCTGATCGATAATTTCAAATCGTTTTTCAGTGATGGTGAGTCTAAGTCCTTCTCTACTATTTCGTCCATGCATGTTTTAGTAAGAGTTATCATCTCGAATAAGTTTTCTATTTAAAAAAAAAATCTAGTCGTATAACTTTTTTATTTGGGATAGTAAATGCACAGCTCGGTTTGTATCTTCTACATATTTCTATGGAATCTGTAAATATGTTAATGTTCCTTCCGGCGTCCTTTATTCCTCGCACGTAGTGCTTCAGATAGTTCAGTACTTAACACCGTGTCATGAGTGAGCAATTTCTCTAAAACAAATGTTAGTGTTGTTTCAGCAGTTAACAGGGTCCAATCTCTTCTGCATAGGGCCTCTACATCCAATCACAGCTCAGCATCGAACGACTCGAACGATTATTTTGCCAAAAATTGCTATCAACGGATCCGGTCACCGGCTCCGGTATAATGGTCCGGTACCAATACACCGGAGCCGGTGACTGTTTGGTTCGGTAAACGTTCAGTGACGCTGGATCCGCCGGATTACCGGATCCGGTTATCCGGATTGCAATCCCTAACGCCATGCCTTGATAACACGTACTGAGTGCAACGGCGAGACAGTGACAGAGCAGTCGGCGTAATGCTCGAGAGGCGCATTCGGTCAAGTGCACTATTTCTGCTCTATCTCGCCTCTATACTCGATAATCAAGGCATTATCTAGAGTTTAAAACGCATGCAGTGCTTCGTATAATACCCACAGTTGCGATGTTTCTCTAACTGATAGTAACAACTCAATCGAACCCGATGCAGAGTTGAGCCAAAACGATTGTTTATTGTTATTGTATTGCATTGCATTGCTTGTTTATCCCGATGCGTTTGTAGGAGTCGGCATTATTTGCTGACGTACCGGATGAGATCTCACCGCGAGATGGGATCAATCCAGACTCGTAAATGAGGAGTAATGTCTGATAGACTGCAAGTGTTTCACGCTATGAAGCTACTGAACGTTGTTTAGACATTACTGTTGTGATTGGCAATCACATGAACGTACTTTGGACAACATTATTTGCGGGGCAGTTGTGTAGGTATTTGATGTGTTTGGCAGTCGATACGTCGGGCTTTATTCCCCACTAAATATTCTCCGCCACAAGACCCGTGACTGTTTTTGACCCTCTTAGTATAGAGAGCCTTTCTGTAAATGTTGTTGTATTACTTTTCTTTTTTTTTCCATGGAACGAAGTCTACTAGGAGTCAAAATTTCTGACCGTATACGGAACAGTATACTTCGATCCAAGACTCAAATCGCAGACGTTTGCAACTCAGCCGCCAAATTAAAATGGAACTGGGCAGGCCACATCTGCCGCATGTCGCATCAAAATTGGGCCAAAGTGGCAACAGATTGGGTTCCGAACAACAGAACCCGGCGACGCGGTAGGCCCAGAAGGAGATGGCGTGACGAGCTGGACTCTTATCAAAAGGATTGGGCCCAAATAGCCAAAGATAGAGATAAATGGAAAGAGGGAAGGGAGGCTTTTGCCCTGCAGTGGGACACAATAGGCTCATAAAAAAAAAAAAAAACTTTTCTATAGATTGTCTGGTTTTACAAATACACAAACTACAACTGACAGCGTGACAACTCTATAATCATCGCAAGCCGACCGTTAAATTGGTGCTCCTTTTCAGTAGCTGTAAAATAACAAACAAAATAAAGTTTTCGTATTTTCCGTAGTTAAAGCGAGCTGTAATGGTTATATTACGAGTAGCTGTCCCTTTGATGTGCGCATTGTTATTGCAACTCGATACCGTTTGCAGCACTAACGAGAGCGCCCGGCGCCACTCGGTGCGTGCCGGTAGCTGCTCTGTAGAATCACTGCACTTCTGTATCATGTAGCATGTTAACATAACATAGGGACGTTGCTCTTTCTTCGGCGATCGACTAGGTGATGTTTATTATAATACATTTTTTTTTCTGTAGTCTATCATAATTAAGTAATTGCCTTGTGGCCACACTAAACTACATAATCCTTATATGAAGCACAAGTAAGCCATCGTACCCAGTTCATTAGCTGAACATTACGACTTAAAGTCCTTGCTAATGAATTAGCTGCCAGTAATTAGGGTTGTCACAAGTACGGCCATTCATTAAGCTGGCCACTTTGTCACAGGGAGGAAAAAGCGACCTCGTGTGGCCTTTGTTTTTAATTACCTAATTGTACGTAACACGAAAGTAATGAGGGTTTTATTTTATAAGAGCTATAAAATATTCTCATTCACCTGGTTTGTTTTAGCACATTCACCTAAGTTCATTATCCTCTTACCTACATTTGTGGCAGGAATGAGTTCATAAACATCGAACGAGACCATGATTGTGAAGGTATGTTTCGACCAATGTGATCCTTCTTTACCTAATCATTTAGTTGAGTAAGAAACAGGGGCGTAGCTACCGCCGTATCAGCCGTATCAATGATACGGGCCCCCCTGATCTGGAAAAAATCTTCGTACAATATCAAATATTCTTTTTGATAGAAGATAAAATGAAAATATAACTTATCACTGTCCAGAATGCTCCAGTTTTTGAGATCGCTTCGCTCACTCTTTGATGAAGACTTTACCAATCGCGGTCCAGAAAGCACCGTTTTTCGAACTCGCTTCGCTCGTTTTTGGATGAAAACTTAAACCCTTTCAGAATGCTCTAATTTTCTATCTTCTTGATGCAAGTCAGGATGCTATTTTTTTAGTTTTGCAAAAATCATTTGTTTGTTTTTCTCCTCTTTTTGGGCTTCGCCGCACTGGGGTTCAAAGGGCCCCCAAAAAAAAAATGATACGGGGCCCTACCAGGACTAGCTACGCCGCTGGTAAGAAACAAAGGTTCATCCTGAAAAATCAACGTGGGGAGATTGAATCAACAAGATTTAGAGCACCTAAGTATTTATTTAGCAAAATACTTGTGTCAGCCTCCAAGAGTTGTGTGACAGCCCTATGTGAAATGAGCGCATTTCGTTTTGTTCGTCGCCGGCACGATGTGAAGTGTGTTACTACCGGAGCGCCAGTGTGCGGCAACCGGCGACCGGGACCGGCAAACAGCAACCGGCAACGACTATTAATTACTTTCCAACACAATAAGTTTAGGAAGACTTTCTAGATGTAGTAACTTATCTAGATCATTATCATATAAAGAACTTTGACTGTTTCATAATACTTGAACAGTCACTGTTTTGTAATTCGTAAAGCAACTCAAAGGGCACATCCACCTATCGCAATGGTTTGTTAGAAAGCTGATTAGTTAGCATGCCATGTAAAAGAACTCATAATCAAGTACTTGTTATCGCCCCGAGCCTATCTCACGCCCACCTCAACCTTAGAAGCTTGTAGTCATTGTTTCTTGTCACCTGTTTGGGGTCAACGCCAGGAAATTGTTTTTATTATAATCTTATTTTTACCTCTTCCGTATTATGAAGTCCAACTCTAATATTAGCTACACCGAACGTTATGAGCGCGGGTTCGCGTTGATTAAAATGGTATTTTTCTTATTTTTTTTTTGTACTCTATCACAATGCGAGAGATATTTGACCCAAAGGTTGACTGGTAGAGAATGCCTTGTGGCATTAAGTCCGCCTATGTACCACTTTTGTACATGAACTTTAAATAAATAAATTAATTAAAATGAGAATATTACCAGTTATTTTCCATGGATGCACACCGTAGTCTCCGTAATATAAGCTTTACATTACAGGACCGTACGATGTATGCGCGTGTCTTGGTACGGGGAGGTTAGGTGTCGGTAAAGTTGTTCCCGATCGGTGAGCGAGAACAAGTGCCGTATGTCGCGCCTTCCTCCTACCCACCTACCGGAGCGACCAGTTCGTGCTCTACTGTTTGAGGAGAGCACATCTTTCTGAATGTATTAGTAACAAGGAGAGCGACGCTTCGTGCCTACTTCAATGTTTAAAGTTGGCCGGAGATTTATACGTACTTACTTCGAGAAATACTTGGCATGAGAACGTTCAACCAGTACATAATGACTTATTCAGATAACTTGTTAGAGGACATTACTTTCACTTCTAACTTTTTATGCTATAATATTCGACTGAAATAAATAAAATTGTTATTACTTTTAGAGATACATAGTAAATCTCCAACAGTGTTCTAAAAATATTTTGTGTCGACAAAAGGACAATTCTTGACCAACAATGATCGCCAACGTGGCTGAGTTTAGACCAACAATGATCGCGATACATTACACAAACACGGTGGTTCCGTCACACGCTCGTGTACAAGCTTGTGAAACTTTTGTAATCTCACGATTTACGGCGCGTTCGGAGCGAAATTGGAAAACTTGTTCCGAACACAAAACGATACTCCACTCGTGGTTATGGAAACCAGAGCGTGTACTCGTGGGTTAAACAAGTTTGTATTACAGTTAATATTTTTATCATGTTACTATGTGTGTTATAGCTGCTGCACGCGAGTTCGCCTGCGTGTCTTTTTTATTTTATCAAACATTCAAGATGACAAGTAGTCTCCTTTTCCAGGTCCCACAGGTCGCTGGCTGTCCGTCGAACCATCGAAGTATTGGTTTACGTGCGGAAGGGTAACAGGCCCGGCATGAAAATAAAGAAAACATGTCCTCTACTTGTAGAGGACCACATCGATTACTGCATTGCAGTGGTTTTCCTTAGGTCGCCATACAAAAAATAAACGGGCACTTTGTACAATTCAGCAAATAGGGCGTGCTCTGATCTTCTGACCAAGCCTTGCACTCTGCACTCGTACTGAGTGCTGGTCGAGTCATTATTCCCCCACTACACCAAATTGTGTTCGCAGCGGCCCACTTGGTGACGGAATGGATTGAGAGCTTTCCATATCCATATCGGCTACACTGACAGTTACTTTCTCGATTAAAAAACTTGTCAAACCCCGCAATGAATAATCCTTGGAATACCCTCGTGATACGATCTCGTTAGTACTCAGGAGAGTTTAAACTTTTTCTATCATCTCCTATCCAGTCTGTAATAAAATGAAAGCGTCCATAAAATTAATAGAATAGATCTCGTCCAATCTCGACGGTCTCTACACGCACAGCGCACACAGCTACGAGTATGTCTCAAGTGTTACTATTTTAATATAGTTGATTAGTTTGAGACATCGTTGCAAGTTGAGAATGTTGCGCTCGGATCAGAAATTGTTGCAAATACTAAACGGTAAACGAAAACGACTTTCAATTCGACTTTGTATTTATGATTTTTTTCAGCCAGTACTAGTGAATGTAATTGTTTTTTTAATAGTAATATTGTTATAAGTTTGTCGTATATGGTTTTACTATTATCTAACATCTGCGTAGACCATCGACCGCAGGTTTTAAAAAGGGCTTGAATAAAAACTGTTCTCATGAGAAAACTGTACGAATATTTGAAATTTTTTTTTAAGAATTGCACTAGATTATGAAATACTCAATTATTTGACGTCAATAACTTATCTACGAATTAAACAGATTATTGTTGAATTGTCCTTCGGAAATCATCAATTTTGACTCAAGCGTAGTTCTAACGGATGAACGCTCTTAAATAAATTTTATAAAACATAACCCCGTCTTTGTTGTCACAATAGAGAAAAAAGATCAATTCAATTCGTTAAAATTCATTTAAAAACATTCTTATAATGAAAGGACTAAAACAACCGATTCTAATAACACCGAAATGCTCTCTTTTACGAAATGTATCGCTGACGTTCCGACGCGGACGGCGCCAATGTGTTGAAGTCTGAAACTGTAATTAAAAGGGGCCTGAATGTTGAAGGCTCGGCTGTTGAACTGTTCTTTGAGCGCTAAGCGCACATTGTCTCTGCAATAACAGCAGAGGGGAGCCCTTTGAGCGCGTGCCGAGCATGATGGGGCGGGAGGGATGAGTTGCATATTTGATGCGCCGTTGGGTGGCGTAGCAGTTTCGTAGCTGTAGCGTAGCGTATAGTACGTGGTGTAGCTTTGGCGTAGCAGTGTTGTAGCGGATCGTTGTGCGTCGTACCTTTTTTGTAGCATGTCGTACCTACTACTTAGCAGATCGTTGCTTATTATAAAATTAGTGATGTATCGTGCCTTACCAAAATGAAAGTTAAAAAAGAATCAAATATTACAGTTGAAGGCAGAGACATAAATACAATATACAGAAACGGCAAAAACGTCACGAAAAATGAAAAGGGAAGCCCATACTCGTATCATTCATTAATAACTCGATGAAAACTGGCGTCATGAGGTACAAAAAGAAGTTTAAAATGTTTATGCTTCGGAAGAATATCCAAAGGAGGTCCTAGACAAGAGGGAAGAGTTTCAGCCAAAACTCGAGGAGGAAAGAGAGAAGGGGAATTTTGCATTCATAAACTACGACAAGCTAATTATCAAAGAGGGCAAACCAGGGAACGAAAAACGTAAGAGGAACCCGTCAATCTCTCCTAACGCAATAGAACAGCCTCGTAAAAAACAACTTATATTAAAAACAAATAGACTAAACGCATTCGACGTGATGAGGAACAGAAGTAACTCCCTCAGCGCCGCGCCCACGGAGAACTCGACCCCAGAACGAAAAGCCTAGATAATGACATCAGCCACCGGAATAAACACAAGTAACACAAGTAAGCATGAACTAATTAACAGTAAAAACACAACATTCCCCAACCCGATTGGTCATCGTGGGGAATTAGACCGCCACCCTCCACTTAATAACAAAAAAGAGAACAACATAGTAAAAACCTTGAAAGTATGCACTTATAATGTAAGAACACTTTCATCCACAGAAAAATACCTCGAACTGAACCACGCGCTACAGAACACCTTTTTGTTTTTTATTTAAAATATAGTATTTTAAGAAACTGATTTGAATATTATTGCAATTCAATGGCTAGCTCAAATTATATTTAATTTTAAAGTTTTAAGGCTGATGACATCATCACTGGAAAAAATGAAAATATACAGGTTAGGTTAGGTTTTTATTTAATAATAATACATTTTGCAGATTGAGCTAGATGTTGTCCAATATAATTAATTGCTAGTCTCCAGTTAGAGGTATTCCCAAATCAAATCGAAATTATGGTTATCCTGCTCGAACATTGTACGAGACAGCATCATTTTTAAGAATACACGCGTTGGAAACTCTTCTGAGGGTAAAACGATATGTCATTCTAATGAGGTTAACAAAAGGATGTTCATACCATACCATATATGAAGTCTTAGTAAAGTAAAGAAATAATCAACAATAAAGAAACAACAAGTGACGGCCTCCGCGGCCATAACTTCAAAGGTGAATATTTCGTAAAATATGGATCTAGAACTTATAACTCTTTTTTCGACAATTTTTGACAAATTAAGTCTTCAATTGACAAAAAGAATTAGATCTCTAACCCAAGAAGTTGCTGAGATCTCCATGACCGCGCAATCGTCCACGTTACGTTTGCGCGGTCAACTTAAAACCCTTGAAACTTCTTTATTATTTCTACTTCGACAAATTTTTGATTTGTTCTCTTACATTTTGACAAAATTTTTGCCGAAGTTTTTTTCTGTTTGGATAACTTGGCGGAGCAATCGTAACGCACATAATCATACAAGCCTATGCACCTTGTCAATATATTTATGAAAACATGTTTGTTCGGAAAAACATTCATCTTTTTAGTAAAATAAGCGACAAGCATAATATTAATACTAGAAATAAGGAGAAATTAGATCAACCACGTTTCAGATTGTCAAAAGTACGCACATCTTTTATGGGGTACTGTGTAAAATGTTACAATAAAATACCACTTGACATTTTACAACTAAATGAGAAGAAATTTAAAAAATGCATAAAACAAACACTATGTAAGCGAGCATATTATAAGTTAGAAGAGTATATCGTAGATAAAAATGCTTGGCTCAATACTGGTCCTGCTCCACTGCCACTTGGGCTCACATACTAAGATTTTAATGTTTGGAAGAGATGCTCCCCCTTTAGTTCTTTCATCATTTCTTTTATTTTTTTTTCTCGTTTGGAAACTTAGTTACTTTGATAACCATTGTTTTATATAAATTAGAAGCATTATTTGAGTTTTTGTAAGTGTGAGTACCATGTAGACTTTCTATTATGGTTAGTAGGGCTTATCCTAATCTTTATGGTTTTAACTGTAGCTTTGTTTTATTTTCCTATCTCTACACTGTGCTCACATATAGAAGCAACAATATTGTACCCAGGACTATGTAATATATAACTTAATTTGAAAAGAGTGTCCATGGAGTTTCTTGCCCATTCTTCTCCATGAGATCTACTATTTTCGAATGGGCAACTACAGTCCATTCACAGTTATTATGCCTGTGGCGGGGCTGTAGGTAGCTTATTTTTGACTATGCAAAAGTGCCTGTCATGGGTCTATTTGAAATAAATGCTTTGAGTTTGAGTTTGAGTTTGTTCTTGCCCATTCTTCTCCATGAGATCTACTACTTTCGAATGGGCAACTACAGTCCATTCACAGTTATTATGGACTGGACTGTAGGTAGCCTATTTTTGACTAAGCAAAAGTGCCTGTCATGGGTCTGTTTAAAAATAAATGCTTTGAATTTGAGATATCTATGAACGTACCTATGTTGTTCATTTTAATGTACCTATCTTATGTAAAAAAAAGATTTTGCATTATTATGGCGGAATGTGTCCTGCTCTACATCCTGTAATTATACGAAATTTTATGCAAATAAATATACTTACTTACTTTAAATTTTGTTTATAGGAAACAAAATTTTATATAAAATGTTAAATTTCATGGTCTTCCTTTTATTTTAGAGGGTATCCCCCTTCGACCGTTATCATAAAATACATGTGTTTTTTTTATATTATTTGCGGGTTGGATTCCCGATTTAGGCAGGCGATAATTTAAAAATCTTTGAAAGCAGTTCTAATTGTTTTTAAAATCAAAATGAAGTCTTCTTTCAGTAAACTTCCTATTTACAATTTAAGATATTTTCCTTCCGTGTGACACAACCGTGGGCCGCCCTGTATACGATTTTCTACCTTTTTTATACGATTTGTCACTTCGAATTACTTTTAAACTTTTAAATTGTTTGTATTTTTGTGATCACCCTTTAAAACCCTTCATTTTGTTACCCCACTCGATGGTATTGGAAGAAATAACGGAACACTAAAGTAAATTTGAAATTAGCGAGAATGGTTGTTTTAATAACTTTAAATCGATATATATCCTAAACTGTTATTTAAAATAAAAAATTATGAAAGGAACCTAAACATCATTTTTAACTACTTATTCAACGATACCCCATTTGACGTAGTTTGTCGAGTTTTTATTTTGTCAATATGGCGTCTGGTCGTCGCTGTGGTGAACTCAAACTCAAACTCAAACTCAAAGCATTTATTTCAATTAGATCATAACAGGCACTTTTGAAAGTCACAGAAAAAAACAAAGAGCGAAGCTACAGTCACAGACACAAGGCATAATAACTTGTGAAAGTACTGTAGTTGCCCATTCCAAGGCGTAGATCTCTATGGAGAAGAATTGAAATGTGAATTTTAATTATTGTCATGTCTTCAATGACACTTGCAAGGTTAAGCCAAATCGATTGACGTAAGTATCATCAAAATCGGCCCACACGGTTGGTCTCTACAACGCCACATAGGAACAAACATACATACATAGACTGATAAACACATTACCCTCCTTTGCGTCGCGCAATCGGGTAAAAAGACGCACCGAATTCATTCATACAAAGAAAAAAAAACAAAGACGTGATAAAAGAACTTAGCAGAATTTATAATGAGACTAACAGATCGATTAGGAAGGACCACAGTAAACATAGACAAGAAGTCATCAAAAGGAACATTAACAACTTTAGAAGTACTCAAAAAGCTTACAAAGAATTAACATACAAAACATGGATACAAGAACTTGAACGAAACTAAAAAATAAAAAAAGACATAGTAAACCATGCAACAAACTTCTATAAAGATCTATACAGAAAATGAAAAAACAACGAAATCGAAATTGTAGACGAACACATCAAGCCAGTTGAAAACTATGAAGTATATATTATGAACACATAAAACGTTTAAAAGCGGAAAAGTGTCCTGGTCCAGATGGACTATCTAATGAAGCTCTTAAAATAGGAGCACCTATCCTAACTCAACATTTATCACCGCTATTTAACATGGTATTGGATACAGAAACCATTCCAAGCCAATGGTGTAAGTCGGACATAATTCAAGTTTTCAAAAAAGGAAACCCGCTGGAAATAGGCATACTCATACGCCCATAAGCCTTTTAGCAAGTACGTATAAACTGTTTTCATCAATACTTTTAAAAAGAATAACATATGACATTGATAAACTGCAGCCAAAAGTGCAAGCCCAAGCAGGCTTCCGATCAGGATTCAGCACAATGGACCACATACAGACTCTTGAGCAAGTAATAGAAAAATATGGAGAGCCTGGGCCTGATGGGCCTTTGACTTAGCTTTACATGCCGTCGGGAAATATCTCTCAGGCATGCTGGTTTCCTCACGATGTTTTCCTCCACCGAAGCAAGTGATAATTATAAAATGACATTATTATCGATCATAATGTTGTCTTATGATCATTTGTCACAATTGCAGAGCACCTACACGTTTGTCCGTGTCATTGTCCTGTGCGACACATCATCCATCATAGTCCGCACATCACGTGTCGTGGGCGAGCGCTAAACATTCCGTGGGATGACATGCCGTAATTAAAAAATGTATTGTTAGTAACACATGGACAACACACGAGCTGCTCACAGAAGTAGCATAACACCTTTCCTTCAATAAAATATGTGCTATCTAATTCGGTTCTCACACAAATCGTGAACATCGTCTGCCGACAATCGGACCGCTGCTGTTGTTATCAATGCTGCTGACGCCATGTTTGGTTACGTCTCGTAGCACTGTAAGGATTGGCTCGTGAAACTAGAAGGTATGTATGCGTTTTCTCCTTGCATTGTCTGCAGCTGTAGCGGTGGTAACTATCTAAAGTGGTTTCAGAAGATATGCTAAATTATTATTATGTAACGAAACGACCACACTTATCACACTATCGTCCGCGTCGAACTAATTATGACAAATGTGGTGAAGCAAGTGTCGATATGATTAAGCATAGAATATTCCATAGGTCTAAGCGGTCCTTCTGTGCCGTCATTTCCTTTCTTGCCTGTAAGCCCTGTGAGGTGTCGTGCGGCGAGAGGAGGCGGGGGGGGGGGGGGGCTGTAAGTCAGGGAGACATGTTTTATTCATGCTCGTGGCTCATGGCATCGTCCTGCTTCCTGCAGTAGCCCCACAGCTCCACATCTACATAAGTGAATCACTCTTAACGAGCTAATTGCGACACACTAAGCTCCGGACTGCCGTAATTAAGCACAGCCTTATCTTCGGATTAGCGGATGAAATTCATTTAATTTTGTTTCATTTATTCACTTGTTCATGCTTAATTTTCCTTCTTTTTATAAAGTTTTTATTTCAGGCAGGCAATTAATCAAGACACAGTGTTGTGTAATTATAAACGCTGATATTAATTAGGCAGTAGCCAAATTAATTTAATTGTACATGTGAGACTAATTTGTGGTATGGTAATCCTCGAATCAATCACAATCAATAAATAATTCGATGAATTTAAAAATAATAGTAATAGGTAATTAGCGAATAGTTTCCACTGTTACTTCTGTATGGACGCCCTTCGGGTAAAAGCCTCCTCCAAAGATTTCCACTTCTCCCTGTCCTCAGCCATCTCAGGCCATTCGCGACCTACTGCCGCCACAATTTCGTCTAGAGTCTAGAGGCAAACCTAGTGCTAGATGGGTATCTAGCACTAGGTTTGCCTCTCGCTCTGGTACTGCGAGGTCCTCTCCATTTTATGGTTTTTAAAGTCCACCTGTTATGAGCGTACCTGGTCCTGGCCACGTGCCCTGCCTAATTCCACTGTCTTTGTAGAGAACAAGTTAGTGCGTCTGTAATGCTGTTTGTTTTTGCGGATGTCTATATTTTTCACTCTGTCTCTTAGTTTTAAACCCAGGTAACTTCTCTCCATTCTTCTTTGTGTGGTCGGGATTTTGTTTCTGGTTTTGGTAGACGTAGGTGAGGCATGGTAAAATTTCAGAGTCCATAAGTATCTTCTCGGTAGGCAATGGGATCTGCGATTTAAATATTTCCTTATGAGCCCAGTACTTTTCAGGTGATTGCTAGTCTACGGTCTATTTATTTTGTATTTCTTTCTTTGCTGAAGGAAATCTGTTTGCCTAGGTATATGTATTTTTCTACGAACTCAAGAGGGATGTTATTTATCAAGATAGGTGTCGCTTGGTAGTTTGTCATGACTTTCGTTTTGTCTAGATTCATTTCTAACCCAGCTGTAGTGCTAGCCTGCTGAAGGTCGTTTAACATGCTGTTTAGTTGAGCTGAAGATTCCAAGAATAGAACAATGTCGTCGGCAAACCTGAGATGGCTTAGAAATTGTCGGTCAACATTTATGCCTTGCGTAGACCATGATAAGTCGTTCATTATGTACTGCAGAACAGCTTTGAACAGTTTTGGGGAAATCGGGTCGCCTTGTTTCACGCCTCTATTTATGTTAATTTTATCCCCTAGTCTATCTAGTTTGACTCTACTTGTGCTGTTGGCATAAATGTTTATGAGGATGCTTATATAACCTGTATATTCTGTAACCGCAATGCTTTCCAGATGCTGTAATTTGATATATAATCAAAAGCCTCTTTATAGTCTATTATTGCATAATTTAAATTTTAATTAACAATTTAAAATATTAATTATTGTTATTTAAATATAGTTATTGCTTTTTCGTTTATTCATTTAAATACACATTCTTTATATTTTTAAATATTAAAAAAAAAACATTAAAAAAATAGGTTTCCTCTGGTGTCGGGAGCAGGGTCCAAGCTACCGGTGGTTAGGGCTCCAGAGACAGGAACCTCCTCACAATGCAAGCCGTATCGAGGAGGCAGTACCTTCTGAATCAGGCCCTTGATCTAATCACCTAAGGAGAGCCTCGAAAGATGGTCGTCGAGTCTCTTGGCCGTAAGGCCATTGATTTGATTATTGTTATTTTTAATAGTTATTATTGTTCGATTGAATTATTTACTTATTGCTAATGTTTATTTTTATTAATTGTTAATGTTATTTGTATGGAATTAAATAAAGCTTATTCATTCATTAAATACTCGACATGCTGAAATCTACATTAATCCCTAAGTTTTATCATGACAATTACGTCAGACAAACAAAACTGTGTTAGCGCTTTAATTTCCCCAGACGCCACGAACGTTATAGAGCGGTAAGCAAAAACAAACACTCATTCGATACACATTATACTCTGGGACCTGAGTATAACATTCGATACACATTATACTCTGAGACCTGAGTATAACATTCGATACACATTATACTCTGAGACCTGAGTATAACATTCGATACACATTATACTCTGAGACCTGAGTATAACATTCGATACACATTATACTCTGAGACCTGAGTATAACATTCGATACACATTATACTCTGAGACCTGAGTATAACATTCGATACACATTATACTCTGAGACCTGAGTATAACATTCGATACACATTATACTCTGAGACCTGAGCATAACATTCGATACACATTATACTCTGAGACCTGAGTATAACATTCGATACACATTATACTCTGAGACCTGAGTATAACATTCGATACACATTATACTCTGAGACCTGAGTATAACATTCGATACACATTATACTCTGAGACCTGAGTATAACATTCGATACACATTATACTCTGAGACCTGAGTATAACATTCGATACACATTATACTCTGAGACCTGAGTATAACATTCGATACACATTATACTCTGAGACCTGAGTATAACATTCGATACACATTATACTCTGAGACCTGAGTATAACATTCGATACACATTATACTCTGAGACCTGAGTATAACATTCGATACACATTATACTCTGAGACCTGAGTATAACATTCGATACACATTATACTCTGAGACCTGAGCATAACATTCGATACACATTATACTCTGAGACCTGAGTATAACATTCGATACACATTATACTCTGAGACCTGAGTATAACATTCGATACACATTATACTCTGAGACCTGAGTATAACATTCAATTCGCATTATACTCTGAGACCTGAGTATAACATTCCCTCCTCACTACTAAACAAGCAGCTACAATACAGTCGGGTTCAGTATACTTTCCGGAGGGTTCCGCATTTAATCCTGTAATCCCGGAGCTACACCGGGCTCTATTATTTAGCGAGCTTCGCGTAAAAATAACTTCCGACAAAGCCGACCCGTTTCACCCGGCACCGGCTCCCGGAGCCGGCAACCATCCGGCAATCCACTAGAGTATGAAGCTGAGGAGTAAACGAATAGAGATGTGAGAATTCGCGTATAGGTACTCTTTTCTTTATATTACTCGATTACTGGGACACCAAAAGGCAAGGTTATGATTTTAGCAGTCTATGTATTTATGTATGTTTGTACTTACGTATGTATGTTCCTCCGTAGCGCTAAACTATTCATCCGATTGTGATGAATCACTAATTTTCATATAATAAATTAGTTTTATTAAGTTGTAACGGAATTAAAAGATGAAAGAAAACTGTTCTGGAGTTCACGGCCAACGACGGCGGTTAATGAGTCAGCTCACTATTTTAGTTAGTAAACTACTTGTTGAATCGGCTTATAAACTGATTAATGGATTAAAGAGCCAAGGTTGAAGTTATATCTTACAGTATTTTTTTAAATGTAGTTTTCATGATCGAATTGAAAACGAAACGTTCTCAATTTATATTGAATCATAAGTTCATAGCACTCAATGATTAATTGATTTGTGGAATCTTTTAGAATCTCTTCACGCTTGCTAACTTTCTTTGCGATCGATCGGGAACCCTCTAACGACATAATTGATTCCGTTCGGAGCCGACTTGCTCCGGATTGTACCGGCTCGAACCGGTTCGGAGCGGATCGGCTCGCAATTAAATCGGATCCGATACACAACGATTACTGAGCCGATATTGTTCCGCGGAGCGTTCCTTTCCGGGCCTCCACCAGGAAACGAGAGGAATACCAAACGTCCATGTAAAATATTTATCAATTTGTAATATATTGTAACGAGGGTGTCTTTGAGAGGCGTTTTACTTGACTGCTCGATATTTTGTAGCATTAAACATTTTGATTGACAGCCGAGCACTGAACTCAACCGTATTCAGTAACAGCGTTGATATTGAAGAAATGTCTTTTGTAATTGAATGCGTATTACATTCCAGGCGAAATGGTTTCTCGTTTTAATATTGCAAAGCAATTGACTATTCAATCATAACAAATTGAAGAAAAAACGTTTCCAAAAACAAAACATTTATAATATATTTGTTTTAATATATATGTTTTACGCACACTTTAGTTTTTTCTTGATGGCAAACCGATTGAAGATAAAACCTCAAATCCTGCTTTATACGAGAAACATATTATAAACGTATTGATGTATTGTAACAGTAAATCACGTTATAATATATTATCACAAAATATTTATGAATCCTTTGGTATTTGAGATTGTGATAGATGTGCTTCTGTTATGATGTGCTACAGTGAGAGATTTATAATGTGTATGAAGGTGTCGGAACACGGCCGTAATGGAGCGATGGCCGGCGCGTGTTTACATCTCACATACAGGTTTATTCGAGAGCGGCCGCAGTAATAGCGTATCAGAATAGCCCAATAGCACTATACGAGTAGGTACTAAACGTCTGCAGCTGATTATGATCCTCCAATAGAGATTAGGAAACTTCTTCGCAATATTTTCTTAGCAAGACTTATTTTCTTTCAAAAGATTGATGTGGAGTTTGGAGTCGGCTTAAAATCTTGATTTTAGATCTATGAATTCACTTTATGTCAAATTATGAGACACTTTAATCATAGCGATCTGTTTTATAGCACTCTAAACGAGTTTAACAAAGGCTAAGTTTATAAATATCCTGTAAAGTGAAGCGGTCGGTATTTCCGAGTCAATCCTTAGTAGTGGGCATCTCACGACACCCACATGGGATCTATTCTGAGATCAAAACACGGCATTCTTACGCAAACATCACTTTTTACAGGAATTCTATTCGTGAGCTCGTAAAGTTGCGTCGATGTGTTGCTGGGAGAGGTACTCGTGCGGATGTGATGTGCGGACGACGCCGCGATGGCCGCGCCACCTGGCGCTCTGTTTACAGGAACATCGCTTGAAGAGAAGCGTGCACTATGCTACTGTGCGTATTTAAGTGACCATTGTGATATTTCTTCGCCCACGCACGCGGAATTAGTTTCGCTAATTTGGGAAACATTCCATGTCGGCGTAAAATTCCGCTCAATTCCGTTAACAGCTGTTCGAACGTGGTTGTAAAACAAATTGGTATCAACATCACATTTCAACAAGTTTATTACCCAAAAACTCTTATAGATCGATAGAATACAGATAGAGCAGCAGTGTGTTGGGAACGTCCTAATGGAGAATGGAGCCGTGTTGTATCTATTTAATTGAAGATTGCGTTAAAATCATTGGCTTCACACTACGAGTACCAATGTTCCTTTGACATTTACGTATATTAAATTGCCCTAATTTCACACTAACTAGGGTATTGAATAACCTCCAAACTCCGTCTCACCGGCTCCGGTGTAGCTGCTAGTTATGGCACGGTGGCGCCGCGCGCCGCCCCGAGCCCCGGGCCCCCGACTGCACTATAAACTATTCAGACTTCAGTTAGCAAGTCGCAAGTTGTCAGCTATAATGGTACAACTTGTAGTTGAATGCACAAACTTGCCCAAACGATTCATTAATGTCGGGACTTGCCTAGTGGGTCACGATGTGACACGGTCTTGGATTTAAAACTCTTTTATTTATAACTGACAACATGGAAGATATACAGAAAAAGATTACTTTTTATTCAACTGGTCCAAGATCCCAGGGCCGCCAGACCTTACTTATTTTCTCAGTAACAAAATGTGTGGCATCGAGTAGTGTTAGTGGACTGTGAAAGTGTGCATACCTGCTAACTTGTGCCGACGGCCATTGTGAGATATTAAGTGCTAAAGTTGCGTAAAAATCATAATATTTTTCTTAAAAAATAAGTGTAGGGATACTTTGGACACTGCGTATGCACATTGAGCTGCTACAACCATGGAAGTACATGCCTATTATGTACCACCATAAATCTGTAATATCCTAATATTACAGATTTACGACTAAAAACTTTTGAGTAACATAAATAAGACGTAGAGCAACCAAAGTGGAGAGACTTCCTAAGTGCGCAATTAATGCACTACAATGCGTTGAAAAATGAAACTTAGAAGCTTTGCATTTGTGGCGACCACACTGCGGCTGACGTTCGTGTTCATTCGGAAACATGAACATACCACGCGCACTCTTTCTGGTTCCTTTACGAATTACATTAAATTAAAGCGTTTACAATATGTTTCACTAACGGGGATTTTGCATATTCTCTGTTTTGATTTCCATCGGCTGATAAAGCTCACAGAGTTGAAAGTTGAAAGATTTTTTAAACTTTTTAAGGATATTCAGCGTCGGGACCTATGAAAGATCATGAATTTCATCTTTTTGCTTTGTTCATAAACTTCTTAGCGTGTCAATGGTTGTGTAAATTGATTCCCCCCAGAAATTGACTATGACTTCGTTTAGTACTTAAAACAAAGATTTTAGTTTAAATAAACAGGAAGTCACGTAAAATACTAGTAATCAGCTGCATCCGGTTAGACTGGAAGCCGACCCCAAAATAGTTGGGAAAAGGCTAGGCAGATTTGTAGAGGATGTTAGGAATATAACAAGTAATAATAATAATATAATCTGTGGACCGGGTGTCAATGTGACGCAACATTTTTTCTGCCATCCAATAATTTTATACATTTTTTTCGACAAATTTAATTGAAACTAATATGTTTTAGACAGATCACAGACAAAAAAACGAAAATGGAAGAATATAATTTAGTACAGTGTGTTTGACTACCGGTCCCCGATACTTTAAGGGCATATCATGTACTCATTTCTATCGACAAATACACGTTTATAAATACTCCTAGCCCCACACCCGCGAATGACAGCCATCTTGTTTTTTTAATCGGCTGATCTAGGGTGCAATGAAATGCTAATATTTTTGAATCTAAGAGACCTAGAGGCGTGCACATGATCTTATTGCAAAGGTAAATATGTCGAGGCTATCAAATTATTGAATCAATTTTCCTGAAAAAAAGCAAAAAGAGTTTAAAAAATAAGAAATCACGAAATTTTACATACAATTTACCCCTTTTTTATTTAATTAGAAGTATTTGAGTTAACCTACAAAATGAAATCAAAATATTGACTCAACAAAAATTATTTTTAGAGTTATAGCCATTTCAACATAGCCTTGTCCGCGCATGCACTCTACAATATACGGTCACAAGCACCAATATGTATACACTTTCCTACATTTAAAAGCAATTTTCGTGAGAAATAACGATTGTAACTTGGAGATAGGATCTTTTTCATAAAATGTGAGTTCCAGAATACTAAGTATACAAGAACGAGCGCCGCAAAACTAAGTTAAGTACAAAAATAGCCCAGAATATCGAATCATACAGATTTATAATAAATTACCTGAAAATATACGGTCCACGAGAACACTATGTGTATTTAAAGCTAGGCTAAAGTCATTGCTCTTAGAAAAATGTTATTATAGTATCCAAGAATTTACGGAAGATAAAATTTTTAAATAGAGTTCGAATATATATTTATGTGTTAATTTTAATATTGGTTCTTTTTTATGTATAAAGCTAGATATAAGTTTAATTAATATAATATTTTTAATGTGAAAGTTATGTATAAAATAAAGTTATGTGATATTAGATTATAAATAACACTGACACTGCAATAATTTTAACTTTAAGTTATCTTGCTGCGCCCTAACAGGGTAATGAACTCACTAGTTTTAAGCCTAGCGTGTAAAATTGGTTGTGTGCATCATGAGCGTACCCAGCATTTTTTAAGGGGTGGGGCAGAAGTAAATAAACTAAGTAGTAGGAAATTTATTCTATGCTTTTTATTTACTGACTGATACGTTTTATTGACTGCACTAAGTACACCTTATTTCAATAATAACCTGCGAAAGTCCTGGCTAAATCTAGCTAAAATTTTGTTTTCAAATGTACCTATGTTGTGCTTCCAGAACCCTCTTTCTATGCACACTCGTCATACACAGGCCGACAAGACGGTTTTCTGTCATTTTTGACCTTAACCAAGTTTTTATTTTAATGTGACAAATATTAAAGTACCCAAATGAATATTTAATTTTGTCATTATATTATTTTGCCAAAAAATTCTTAGCATCGGGTTAAAGAGCAGGCTGGGGCAAGTGCCCCACCCTGCCCCACCGTGGGTACGCCCATGGTGTGCATTGTGCAATAAATAAATAAATAAATGTTGCAGGTACCCGTTATTTGTTTGAGCCAGCAGATAAGAATCTACAAGTATTTGGGTACGTCGGAAGCATTAGGTATCAATACTGCCGACATCAAACAATCGTTGAGGGAGCTCTTCTTTGGCCGCCTGAATAAAGTGCTAGGCAGTCTTTTGTCAGGCGGAAACAAGGTGCGCGCCTTCAACGGTTGGGTCATGACGGTTTGGATGTATTCTTTCGGCATACTCAAATAGACTAAGACGGAACTTGATGCCCTGGATAGGAGGGCCCTACCACTGCTGACCACAAATCCCGTGTATTCCACGCAAGTGCGGGGGTCGTGGCTTCTTAAATGATAAGACCCTGCACAACCGTGAGGCTTACGGTGAATCGACTTTATCAAAACACGTGCTTATGAGTGGTACAAAGCGTTCAAAAGCGGTCGAGATGTGATGGAAGATTTGCCTCGCTCCGGTAGGCTATCAACGTTTTCAAGTGAACACAAACATCGCAAAAGTAAAGGAAATACAGACTGAAAGTACTCATTCAAGTTTGTGAGAGGTAGCCGCTGAACTTTCTGTGTCTCACGAGTCGATCCGTACCATTTTAAATAATCACTTGGGTATGAAAATTATTGCCATTCGGCTAGTCCCAAAAGATCTGAATTTTCTCCAAAAACTCAATCGCCTAAGAGTCGCTGAGGACATGCTAGAACGAGTCAATTCCGACTCAACAATTCATGAAACGCATTGTTACGGGTGACGAGACGTGGTTTTACGAGTTTTACATGCAAACTAGTCAACCAGTTTCGGAGTGGCGCTTCCCAACTGAACCGAAACCGAAAAAACCACGGCGAAGTCGATCAAAAGTCAAAGTCATGTTGATCGTTTTCTTTGACTATCGCGGTGTTGTGCACTCGGAATTCTTGCCGGAAGGTCAAACAATAAATAAAGAATATTATTTGAACGTTATGCGGCGTTTAAGAGAGCAAATTGACTAAAAAGATCAGATTTGTGGGAAGCAGATTCTTGGACTTTGCACCACGATAATGCCCCTTCGCACAAGGCCATCACAGTGAACGAATTTTTGACCAAAAACTCAACAAATACTATCGAGCTAACCTTATTCACCAGATATGGCTCCAGCCGACTTCATTCTTTTTTCTAAACTCAAATTACCACTTCGTGGCATACGTTTACATTCGGTATAAGACATAAAGGAGAATTCGCAGCGAGAACTGAACTCAATTCCGGAAAAAGCGTTTAAAAATGTTTTGATGATTGGATTATTCGTTGGCGTAAGTGTTTCTGAAGGAGCTTACTTTGAAGGCTATAAAATAACTAACATTTTTGTATTATTGGGCTTTTCCCGGTACTTTCTTGTCAGAGTAGTATATTTATATTGACAGCCGACGAATGTATGTAATGGTGACGTGCAAGTCACTGCAGCGTCAGATTTATGGACAGTCGAGCCTGTCGACTATCATCATCAGCACGCTGTTGGAGCTGCCGCGACCCTGCGCACCAGGGACGCGCTCCGCTCATGCACCGTTGCATAAAAGTAGTTGACGCTAGCGACGGCGAACATGCCAGAGGCACTACTTCACGTTCCCATGTAATGTTCCCTGATAATGTCAAAAGAATACGCGCTCATGTGAGCGAAGCCGCGGGCACAGCTAGTAAGATCTAATAATCTAACAAAAAGTCCGTGATTAATAGGAATATTATTAAAATTAGACACTCACCTACAATAGAGCGATAATACTTATTCAGTCGTTGACATTATAAAATTTATATCGTAGAATTTTAATTATGTATAAATAAGTTTAAATGAAACTTTTCTACAGTGGACTATAATATAATGATTGTGTAGTGGAGAAGCCGCCTGGATTAATGACTGTCGTCCTGATTATCCGCCAGCGAACATAACGGCGGCCGTTCAAACACTTATTATGATCATTAACGTCGCCGATATTACATTACTGCGAAGCCTGCACGTGTTCCTATATGCATACTATGTGCATACAATATGCGAGGCTTTAAATAGCTATGTTCTCGACTGGCGGGAGATTTCATTATATTGTGGCATGTTGCCTGCATGTCGTGGTGGGCTGACTAATAATATCGTGTACTGAAAAAGTTTTTTTTGTTCCGAGAGTTAATAAACTACCCCTTTCGTACATACCGCCCCCCCCCCCGCCTTGCGTCTCGCGCCTGTGTAATTGCGAAGGTATTATTTTTTATGTCTATTGGTAACAGTGATGATTAATTGTATGAGGCCCCTTTGTTGGGTCGTTCATTCGACGGTCAAGCTGCGGTCCGTCGCTATTCAGCAGTCAAAGTTAACTCATTAATTTGTCAAATAACATTTGCCTTGCGTTAACAAACGAGTGGAACCTGCAAACGGTATCGCAATCTTCCATAATTCCGGTTAAATTACTTTTACCGTTACCCGATAACCGACTAATCAAAATAAACGTTCTTGAAATCCGTCGAAGGGAATCTCGAAAATCTCATGTTTCCGGGATCCTACCTGACATATATCAGGGTACTTAAGTATTGGAGAAGAGGTAATGCTTTAAATCATGTATAATATGTTAACTTCAAAATTTTGTTAATCCGCGGCTTGTCTGTGGCGCTTCTAAACAACTACCTACTGATTCCCCATGTTGTAGCGACTTGATGTATGGGTTACTAACCACAGAATGTGCTTACGGAACCCTTTGTATATTGGTGTTAATTCCGGCTGTAATTTGAGGCGGGTGAGACTTGTGTCTCATGGAGCACGGTGAAATGTTACACTGCTGGAGTTTACAGGCTGTTACATAGTTGAAGATGGAAGCCGAGCGACGACCAAGGACATAGGCGCTTCACACGTATTACGTTTTGTGGGGTGCAGTAGTGAAGACACAGAGTAGAAAAAAAATGACATACAGATATCATTTTTTCCTACTTAGACTTACTTACTTCGATTTTTAGGTTACTATAACCTGCCTAACAAATAAGTATAATTTTGTAAAATCTCAGAAGCCAATAACACCCCCAGCTAATTACAATCAGTAACTGCGGCGGCACAATTGGGCTGGTGGTGAACAATCTTCGTTAAGTTTAATGGGAAGGCTTTAAAACAGTTAAAAGTTTCGAGTCTTAACCCGTTTGATCTGTCAGCAATCTGCGTCACTTAACCTGTGCAAACGACGCCTCGCCCAGGGGAGCGCCGGCTAATTACAGCCCTGAAATAATAATAACCGGACGGCAACCTCCCCTCTCCTTACGCGCTGTTTAATTCAGTCGCTACTTACTGCGTACGTGTCGCGGGTTCGGTCCCGGGCGACGCATTACATCGCTTGATGTAGGGAGCTCGTAATTATGCAGTACGTGTGACTCGCGTAGTAATACCCGCACGGAGATCATAAATACATGTTTGTCGAGATTCAGCCGTTATTTTTTACTCAGGATGATAAACTGAGTTAGTGAATGCTCTCTGACTATTAAGGCAACATCGCACAGGTTTCGGCTACTAAGCAAATTCAGCTATCAATCTTCTGAAATTCAAATATTGGATACTTAAAAGCTCAACTAGAGAAAAAGGTCAAATCATACAGATTTTAGAAAATGATTGTAAATAGTAAGAATTGTACGGATATCTTCATATTCTTGAAGATACGATTTAAAAGATTAAGTCAAGATGTTTCTACATAAATCCTGTTAAAACATTGTTTTATTAGATAATTCTGTCGAAACTTTATTAAACGATGCTTTCAGCATTCCCAAATCTTTAGGATTCTTATCGTGTAACTTTCTTTGAACTTGATGAGGGGGAGGAAAATAACAAAGTATGAGATTTGTTGATGCAAACCGTGGGCCGTGAGTCAGAAGAAGGCCCCGCGGGGCAAGCGGGCCTCGGCGCGGCTCCTGTACGACCTGTTGTTACTGCACTAAACTTGTAGCCATGTGAATTACGAATGACCCAGGATTTATAAATGAAAGCTTTGAGCCGAGTTGGATTAAGCCTTTTTACAAGTGGCTCTGTAGTATGTTTGTAAACCTAACATAACATCACGTCTGTAACCCACGAAGGGTAAGGCAGAGGTGTACCTCATAGTGCACCCACATGTTCCCATTTATGTTTAAGCCTCATGTAATATGGGGCGGGACTATCGCCATGTATCAGGCACAATTTCAGTCTCCGAGGCTGCTATTGAGAAATTCCCGATGGAAATCTCAATACCACTTTGCCCGACCTGGGAATCGAATCCAGGATAATCCAATCCGAGAATAGCATGTCACTTTAATTCGTTTACCTTGTTAAGTTTATGTTGTGCTTTAATTAAGCTCCGTTCACTCAGGCGATGCGACTCGCGACGTGTCTTGTGTCAGCCATCATCAACAAGCGCGTGCGCCATTCTTCATTAATCGCGGGTACTCGCGCGCAGCTTGCTCTAACCAATGTCTTTCATTTGATTTTGTCTGTGGTCACGTCGCGCCACACGCGTGTCGCGTATCGCTTGTCGCGCGTCGCGTGTCCCGTGAGCGTGTAGCTCGTGGCAGAGTGTTTACACACGTTCACCTTTTTACAGTGTAAGTCACACGGGTGGCGTTTGAATCATTACTGTTTAAGTACCTACAGTAATTTGGATGTTAAGTACATGCTCCAACACCTTAATAATGTGTAGAGGACTATAAACTATGTGGAACAGTGACACATTAGTATTCAAGTCATTATCGTGGTCGCCACGGTGGAGTTAATAAAGTAAGCTAGACCGAACTGCTGGCCGTAAAACGAAAGCATTACAAGAATGTTAATGACAACAATTATTCTAATCCAAAGACGCCAGATAATGGCTTTTTGCAGACTCCTTCCTCCCACTGGGACAACTTTATGTCATGAGCTACTTCGTTTCGATATGGTAGGACATATCAGAAATAAGGTAACACCCAGCCAAAACTAAAAAAAAACCGACTTCTAAAGAAACACTAAAAAACTAAAATAACTTTACTTTCGGAAGTCGGTCACTTTGTTTGTTTCATTGACTTTTTTGCCACCAACTTCCGGAAGTAAAGTTATTTTAGAATTTTTTAGTGTTTTTTTGGAAGTCGGTTTTTTTCGCAGAAAGTTTTATATTTTACTTACCCTTTTTTAACCGACTTCACATTCGACATTCTTGTCATGAATTATTTTTTACATTGTAACTGAAAGTTATTAAGAGATCATCATGTCATCAACATAGCCCAAGGAGAAAAAATCCGTATTAACAAATTCATTGCCAAACCAAAACGCTGAACTTACCAAAATGGCCAAAATAAAAAATTCGTTGTATGTCTTCCCTAGTGGCCTAAACAAACACCAGAATCCAATACGCTGCAGCCCCTATTTTATGGATCGTACATAATTGTAAGGCACCATCACGCGAGCACGCGTGAACGGCCATACGATAACGGGCCACTTCACGCGACGTCGCGTGATGTGGCAATTAACGTGAAAAAAAAACCAAATGACTGAATCGATTTTGATGAAATTTCTATTGGACCAATCGGGAAGCCTTTCACATAACAGAAGAATTTTTCAAATCGGTTTAGAAATGACGGAGTTATGAGGTAACAAACATAAAAAAGGTACAACTGAATTGAAAACCTTTTTGAAGCAAGTCGGTTAATAAGCTTGCTTGTAAACCTCCTTACTTAGAGCATCTAAACTAAACATCTTTCAGAAAGTGTGATTAAAGATAAGCTATGACACCGTGTAACTAAGAACACAAGCAGCCGAGTGTTGTACAAACACGCACGAGTATATTTCGGGGGAGTATCAGTATATTCGGTATCATGTGTCGGCCATGACAGCTGACAGCCGACGGCAGCCTTGGGCCATCCGCATAGCAGCCGTCATGTCGATAAAAATGGCTCATAACGTTTAACGTGGATGTTCGCGTTAATGCTTTATTGAAACATTTCGCGTTCATCACTGTACCGTGCAGTGCAGCAGTGTGGCGGTGTGAAGGCTCGTGCTGGTGGAAGGGATGCTATCATTCATTGCGTACTTCGGTTCCCTATCCATTTGCATAAAATTGTAAGACCTAATATAACTTGGCATACTTTTGTTTAATCTAATTATATTTTCGCATAACATTATTTACGCATATCAGCTTACGCATAATTTTTTTAAGCATAATTACTGTAATCATAATAATGATTAAGCATAACATTCTAAAGCATACATTTATTTACGCATAATGATATTAAAACATATTTTTATAGGCATAACAAATACGCAAAATAATAATTAACTCCTAAAATGTTAGACACTAATACACATTTTTAAAAAGTAGAACCATCGTATCGCAGAAAGTTCACAGTCAGAGTCGTCTTTTGGCATACATTTCATATCAATAGTCATTAAACGGCAGAAAATCAATCAATCAAAACATTGATCATTATAAAACAGTTGATTGTGAACATTTTATGTGGTTCTTATTTCCCTGTAAGAAGCATGCAAACAAGCATACACCATGCACAGCACGCAAGCAAGCATGCTGCATGCAAGCGAGCGTGCAGCATGCAAACAAGCATGTAAGCAAGCATGCAGCATGCAAGCGAACATGCAACATGCAGCAGGCATGGTTTCTGTCACGGCTCCGGCGCTGCGGGGCTCCGGCGGTCCCACGCGAGCTTATCGTCGCAGATGTGTTTTACGCGCACCACCGCGGCAGCGAGCGTTAAAACCACCTGCTCCTCAGCTCGCGGGCCCCCTCGCCCCTCCGCGCCTCCGCGGGTTTAAATTACACTCTAGGGATAGGGCAGACAAGACTACGTGAAGTCGGTTTTGCAGCGATTCGATTCTGTCACTAACTTTTGTAGCACTACATTATTGAATTTTAAGGACAATATTTTAATTTTAATTACGCTAATAGTCAGTATGCAGTAACATTTTGCGAATCCAATTTTTGCCAATACAAATTAGTCTGCAAGATAATTATGCTAACATAAACTGTATGCCAAAAAAAAAAATGGCAAAGTATTATTATGCCATTTTTTTTTAAACCAAAACAGTTATGCCAAAGTATATTAGGGAAAAAAACATTATGCAAAAAGAAGGGATCCCGCGTACTTCACTTGTGATGTCTTGCGGGGTGGAGACAGTAACCAGAAGGAACATTCTTCTTCCTATCTTCTGATGATTAGGCACCTTTAAGAGTAATCATCGATTTGAGGGAACTCTAATAGATTCAATTACATGGCCATGGTTAATGGTGCAATGGTATATATCCAGAGACAACTAAACGATAGCAATATCAATATGATTAGGTGCGAGCATCTCCGTGGGAGGTCTGTTACTACTAGTTAGATGTAACGCATCGCATCGGACAGTAATCTGACTGTTAATGACGCGATATGAGGCTCAATGGCGGCCTAATTAGTGCGATCTAAGATATGTTTTGGTCGCAGCTTATTAGTGCTCTTAATTGGCAAGAGAACCATGTGAGCCAAACTGCTGCCAAGGTTGACTTATGAAGTGCCGTCCCCCAACGCCCGTGTGTTTCAGAGTCATTTGGAAATCAAATTCTGAGTAGTGGCTACCGTGGCTTATTTGCACCTTGCTGCTCCATGCGTTGTGAATGCGTGCATCAGACTACTGTAACAGTAATAGCTGTTCATGATAGCACTACGTGACGCCATTTATCTCGTCTAGGTACTCGTACTGCAGCGCTCATTCCCTAGGTGCCTGGGAGCCTAGATGTAATGCGCTGGGTCTGGTCAGTTAGTTAGTTAGTCTCTTCTATACATATAAAATTCAAAGTCCTGATTGACTGACTGACTGACTTATATATCAACGCACAGCCCAAACCGCTGGTCTTAGAGACATGAAATTTGGAGGGTGCATTCTTTGTAAAGAGTGAATATCCACTAAGAAAGGGTTTTACGAAATTCTACCCGTAAGAGGGTGAAATGGAGTGTTGAATTTTCTGTGAAACTTAATATTTTCTGGGTCGATTGACTCGAAAATTGGTGTACACACACTTCAATTAAAATTATGAGACATGTGTATCAGTTTTTCCAAAATCATCCCTCAACAGAGTAAAATAGGGCTTCGAAGCTCACGTAGACGGGCGCATGGCGCGCAGTGCGCAGGGCGTGCGGGGCGCGGGAGTATTTACCTATTAGTAAGTAGGTATGATTTTTCTGAGGTAGACGTGTCTGTAAATATGGTTTATTCCACCGATTTTCGCGTTGGCTTGAAACGCGGCATTGAAATTAAATATTATGTAAAAGTATTATGTCTATAAATAGATTCCTAATTCATTCCTAAATAATGATTGTTGTCACTGGTGTCCAATCCCAAACCAAGGTTTAAATATTTCACGTATTATGTAATTTAATTGATATTACTATGAACTAATATTTGCAAGTTATAAGCAAGTACATGTAAATCTATGTATGGACTACACATACGTAGAGTACTTATTATCCCAGAAGTACGATCCCGCGGGCAATTCAAGAACTCCACGCGGGCGAAGCCGCGGGCATAAGCTAGTACAGTTATACAGTGCTAGGTTTTTAGTTTTTCAGTAATTATTCGTAATGCATAGTGATGATCGTGCTTGTACTAAGTAATAGAGCGTCGCTTTAGTACATGACCTGCGGGGTGGGGGGTGTGGGTGGACAACTGGACAGCACGGGACATTAGGGGATAATGGATAAAACTACTTACATTGTTCGTGAAAGCTTGGTTTTGTTTAGCGCGTGACATTAATTTCTATTGTTACGTTTTCTTGTAACTGTATGTAATTGATAGGACGGGTAATGTATTGCGTGTCAATGTGGACATAATGGAGGTTACTCTTGAAAGTTTGTGTGTCGAGCAGCAGACAATAACATTAGTAATGAACGGAATCAAGACTTTTTGGGAGTTTTATGTTAACCTGTCTGGCCCCCGGGCGACTATAGTTACCTCGGTTCACTCGTGCAAAGCGACGGCGAAATAGATCGAAGTGTTAAGTACTTAATTAACACTGGATGGATGAAATGGCGGCAGATCACGGGCACAATTTGCGAGTCCCGCATTCCCCTTAACCTTAAGGCGAAGATTTATAGAACAATGGTTAGACCTGCTGTCTTGTGTGGTTCAGAATGCTGGGCCAGAAAAGGGATGAAAAAAGGCATTTGACTGAGATGAGAATGCTAAGGGGGATGTGTGGTATATAATAATAGCGAATGGATAAAATAAGAAATGAGTACTTAACACGAAGTCTGAAAGTGGCGCCAGTGACTGAAAAGTTGTGTGGTAATCGGTTGGCTTGGTGTGGACATGTAATGTGGAGGAATGAGGAACATATCGTGAGTAAACTTTTGAGTATGAATGTGGATGGTTATAAGAGTAGAGGAAGATCAAAGCAAATAATGATGGATGGACTGTGTGAAGGATGATATGGCAAAAACGAGGTATCTGATGATATCACGAGTAAAAGAGAAGTGTAGGAGAAGAAGTCATGCAGCGCCGATTCGAAATAAATCGGGATAAGGACAGGAGAAATATGATGATGTTGTCTGGGCAAACGTCTCCCCCACAATCCTGCAGTTCTCTAGTTAGTTTCTAGTAGTAGAATAAAGCCTGACCGGTTAAGTAAGTTTGAATTAAGAAAAACAAAGGTCAAAATAAACTTACTCTTATTGCATTACATTATGTATTTACTCCGGCAATAAAGTAAATCAAAGCATTCCCGGAGGAACCCTAACACTCTCCTTATTTATGACTCCCTGGTACTTCTACATCGTAGATATGTATCTGGGATATCGTCTCAATTGCTCAGGGCACTACACTCGCTCGGGTATGCCCCGCTCGTCTGTCTGAGTTAGTAGTTGATGAATAGTAAAATAAATAATATAAATGATATTAATAGTCTTGTCGTCTCAACTCAGAAATTCACAGCAAAAACAAAAACACATCGTGTGAGCGGGGGGACCTCCCCCTTTGACACCTAGTCGTACTTAAATTATTTGAGATGATGCTAAAGCTTGCTCTACCTACAAAGACGTAATCAAAAAAGTTTTTCGAAAAGGTATTTTGAAATTCATGATCACTCGTTTTCAAACATTTTTTTTTGGTTTTCGCATAATGGAACATGACGCCTAGCTACTGCAAAATTGTTACATTACTATAGGGGACAAGTGAAAAAAGTAGGGTTGAGGTAGATGATGGGCAAGAAATCCACCACGTCAATGAGTATATTATTTACCATGGACTTGATTGAATCCATGACGAAAAAACCGGAAATTTTGGTTGCACCATCTTATATTTTCACGCGCCCTCGATTACCATGGACGTGACGAATATGACGAAGAATTCGCTACTTTTCGCAGCCGCCATCTTTGATTTTGACCCCATACTTATATAATGTCGCCCATGCGCATGAAACCGCCCGTAATTTTCTTAATATTCATGAAGAAATGTCGAGACCATTGTGGCACTGTGAAATGAAATGAAATCTTTATTGTCCACATACAGGGTGTAAGGGAAAACCCTCCACAAACTGATGGGGTGAATTCAGTATATCATACTAAGATGACCGCTACAAGAAATTATTTCAGGAATGTTATGGGAAACCAATAAAGGACATGGCTAAAAGTTCATAGACAACAACCCAGAATCGCCAGCAACGAAATGTATAAAAATGGGTTCACTATAGTAAACCCATTACGTTTTCAAAAAATCAGCCTCCTAAACCATGTAGTATAGAAGTTATTATACTGTATGAGAATCATAATTCATTGATTTTTCTTGACTTTTATTTTATCACTATCACTTTATTATATAATAATATATTGTAAAAAATGATTAATAATCTTTATATACACCGTGACTTTTTAGTCGTCTTACAACGGCAGCCCACTTCATGTATCCAATGATTACTAAACATTAACAAAAAAAATAGGTATTATGGAGATGGAGAGCTGCGTACAGGGAATGTAATTTTACATTGAAATAAAGAAATAGTAATTGAAACAAAAAAACGGATAATAATTCCGGTGGAATATGATTCAAAATAAGGAGCTGAATAATGCACCCTTCAGTTTATGTAGGGGTGTCCCTTACACCCTGTATAAATCCAGATGTAAATCCACATTCATGTATACAGTCTTTTAACGTGATGATGTATTGACTTCGCTTCGACCATAACTATAAGAAGTACTTACTCCCTACGCACGTGGACGTTACGGTTACAATCAATGAAATGACATCATCAATATGAATGGGAATCACAATGGTGAATGATCTATTGTCAAAACAGGATTGAGTGTCGTAAAGACGTCGTTAAAGTTAATGTGGTGCCAGTGGTGCGTAAGTTTCAAGGTAGAGATCACCAAACTACCTGTGCGCCGGTATGAGACCACCGCGAGGATAGCTCACGAATACGCACAGGCACAGGAGTCGTATCAAGAAATTCTTTTAGCGTAGTGGCGTTAGCGATACAATGAATAATTAGTTAATTGAATTGACTCCAATCAAACATTATGTACCTGCACGTAGGGCTTGTGTTATATAATAATATGTGGCCCATATGCAAACTAAATCGCGCTCTTATGTTTTATTATTAGTAAGCTCACTAACTTTATATTGTCAAAACCATTAAATCAATGTAAAGGTGATAACTAGATAGTTTGTACAGTTATAGCTTCTAAGAAATGAAAATAATAACTATACAAACCAGTTACTATGAAACATTACTTAGGTGCCTATTACTCAACTGAGGACGGCGCTCTAGAGACCAAACGCGTGGCCCGTTTTGATTATTCTTACGTCGGTCGATTTGTCTTAATCTGGCAAGTGTCACTCAAGACATGACAGTAATCAATATTCAATATGGCGACAACCAGGCGCCATTATGGTGAAAAAAAAAAAAAAAAAATGTCGACGAACTGTGTTAAATAGGGTATCATTGAAAAGGTACCTATTTGAAAACAATAATCTTTATCATATAAAGGTGGATGCGGCTCCACGCCGAATTTTAATTGTATATTTTCATGTGTCTGAAACCTACTAACACTAGAAGTTAAGTAAAATTGTTACTAACCCTATGGACTCCGGTCTGAAATATTTTTTTTCTTTTCTATTCTATTAAAGATCTCTAGCGATTTAAAGTTGGTTATTCAGAATGACAAATCATTTATAAGTGAAAAAATCAGGAAGTTAAAGTGTGTGAAATCTTTCACATTATTAAACTGACAAGCTGGAAGTCCGTGTGACAATCTGACTGTACAGTGTACGTATAGCGTGACTGACTTTACTTTGGCTCACATTATCTACAATGATCCATTTTCTTCTGTAAATTAACATCGAATCTTATTCAAAACAATCCTTCAAACGAAACGTGTACAAAAGCAAATATAAACAGTGAAAGAACATGTAGACGCATTTAGCTTTTATTACAGGTATTTACCTATTTTACGGCCTTTTCGCAGGTAAGCAGTAATGGAGGAGCGAATAGTTTTCCTTTCATTGCGGAGATTGAATAAACTTCTATAAACGAACACATTTACATAATCCGATTAAGTAGGTTTTTAAGGGCGAGGGAAATAAGCTCGAGCCTCAGGTGAATGGAAACGTACGGTTTGAAGTACGCAATCATAAAGAGGTGACTGGTGTGGTTTGTTTGCAGGAAATACAAATATAATAACTTTTCCTTCTTTTCGAATCAATGTTGAAATAACTGCTATTCAGAAACATTGTCTTTTACCCAATGAGTTTACATTTTCCAGCAACCTTCAGCTTTCAGCCAATCAATAAGGAGCTGCAGCATCAGATCAGAATCAGGTTTACACAAAGCCATTTCACAATGAGATCAATCTTAATAAATCACCTTATCGTCCCCATCTGAATGAAACAACAAAAGTAAATAGCGCCTCGCGACGACTCTCGTAACTTGCCGGAAGCCCCCAACTTGCCCGGGCCCTCAAGCTTCCTAATTAACTCGCGCCCGTTAAGTGGGGTACTAAGGTACCCCAAGTCTCCAGCACCCAGGGTACAATGAAGCGATGAAAGTGAACACAATTATGTTTCCATTACCGCTCATTGCTATTTACTGCTCATTATATCGGATGCTGCTCCTTGCGACTCACTGAGCCCCGGACACATCGGAGAGGCGCCTTAAGACGTTAAGCGATTAGGGATCATTAGAGATTAGAGGCATTCTTCACTGTCCTATGAAGTTTTTGTTTCGTAGTTCCGTCGTGTTTAGTGGGTATGTAAACCTCTATCTTTAGATATATATACATCGGTAGTGTTTTGGGAGCTACTGAAACCTTTGAAGGTTTAATTAAGACCCCTTAGCCCTGTTCACAGTCGGTATACACGAGCTGAGCGGAGCAGGCCCAGTGGCTCAGCGACCCGGTGACGGCGTCATTAATTGATTCCTGATCAATCAACCGACAACAGGCGCGGGTGTAAGCTGGAGTCAAACGATACGAGCGAGGGGCGATAAGGATTCAATGAAGGGCTGGATGAGGCAGGCCTTCAGAGCAGGGGTGTAAGGTACAGAAGGTTCATCGATTGCCGCAGATTGTAATTTATAGAACACGTTAAGTAAGGTTGCCGTTTCGATACCTTGCTTTCCGACGCCCTGTTTTAGAATTCTAATATTTGCATTAAACTGTCATGTGTAGCCTCTCTCAGAGTGGCACACATACAATGGTCGAACTGTACTGGTCTATTTCAAATAAATGTATTGATTTTGTTCTGTGCTTCAGTGGTTTGGCGTGGGCGGTATGACTAACATACATGTATTTGTTTTGTTATATCGTGCATTGTATGAAATGAACCTTTTGTCCTTTAGGGTTTATGCTGGGTAGGGTTATTTAGCTACAAGTTAATAATATATCCGACTAGTATTTCATCCAAATTGTATTCAGTAAGGATCAAAACAATATTTATTGAGCGAGTTCTAAATAGCAAGTTCATCTGGCTACCGAATTAATTCGAATTCTCAATCTCAAATCATTTATTTCATTTACCTACACCATTTAGAAAATCAATATTAAATTGTCTGTCAGATAGTCAGAAAGTTGAAACATAGATATCTATGGAGATGAACGGACAAGAATCTCCGTCGACATTCTTATAAATAACGAGTTAGGTATTACGAAATCCCGGGTACTTTATTCTGGTTGCTTGCATTGTTTTGTCTAATTTCGGCACAGACTTCAATAGATTTCAGTATATTGATGTTAATAGGATGCATATTAATTATAGTTCCAGAGAGAGATTTAAGAGATAAAATATCTGCGGTGTATGTAGACTGTGCGAGTGAGTGCGGCGGCTCCCGCGGCTGTTCATTTAAATATACGCCATTTTTATTACTGCGGTGGACACTTGTACAGCGCACTAATGAATCTCTATGTTGTACAACCGATATTTTATTTTTTACGGACTTTATTTCATATCCAATAATTTGTAGCGCCCGGAGCTTAAATAAAATGTGCAATACAGAAAATGGCAAAGGTATGGGCTTCGTTATACAAATACACACAGTTACGTAAAGCTAGTGGTTACCGACTAGTTTTAGTATCATAGTGAACGGTTTTATCAAATAACTGTTGAATTAAAAAAAACAACTATTCGTATTTGCTTTAAAAATAATTCTTATTATTATTCTTTATTGCTCACAAAATAACAAAAAATATACATACAAATTGCAATAATATAGCTTGTTATGTACAATGGCGAGCTTAACCCCGAATTGGGTTTTCTTACAGCAAACCAAAGAGATGATATGCCTATGTGCATTAACAGTACATTTTATTACTTAAATTAATTAATTTTATAAACTAAACTACATACATACAATATAATATACGTAATACATACAATATAAAAAAAAATAAAAATATATATATATATATATATATATATATACAATACAATGCCTATAGAATCCTATTTACCTGCATATTGATCATTTCAAGAGGAAATGTTCCTTTATTCCTTTCTTGAACACTTCTAACGAAGGGCTATCCCGCAAGGAGTGTGGAAGTGAATTCCAAAGGCGCACAGCACTAACAGTAAATGATCCACCATACCGACTTGAGGAGTGAGGAGGGAAACGAAGGAGAAAAAAAAAATTGCATCTTTGCGCCCGCCATAATGGTGTATCACGCATACGTTTGGTGTCAGTAATACGATACGGTATAGCTGAGTGAAACCGAAATGGCGAAGATCTTCATCGCCCAAAAAAAGTGTATTCGTGCCATATTCAAAGTGGTCTGACTCATGCAGGCCTATATTCAAGTCGTAGAATCTATTGACGGTCCCATGGATTTATATTTATGAAGTTGCCAGGTTGCCAGGTTACCTGGTGAGGTCCAATATTGAACTATTTGAACGAAAAGATAACACAAATAAAATAAACCTACACGTTTAGATTTTAAAATGCCCGTTCCAAGGCTAGCAAACGATGCTCGGTACAGATTGAATAGAATACAATAATCGTTGATCTCTCTTGTTCGTCGCCACCCTGTTGGCAGAGTGGTCGTGGTCGTCACATCAGGGGTGGTGGCAAGCTTCACAATCCGTCACCATTCCTCCCGCACTGTACTGTGTGGCTTTTCTTGTACATTCGTGGAGTGGACCATTGAGTGCAGTTTTGATTGGTCGGTCCAACGCATGAACGCAATCGTTGACAGTCCGATCGAATACCCATTAACATAAAGTTTACGAGTGAGCCTGCTCAGTGCACAGTGCGCAGTGCGCAGTAAAGCCACTCGAGTGGCACTTTTGGGTCAGCTTTACGATAACTATCATATTTTTATGTGAATTATTCACAGTAAACTAATTCTAGTTTACAACCAGCTTAATGGATTTAGGAAACAATTTCCAGTTCCAATTTTCAGTTTCCTGACTAGATTCGATGGCCTAAATATATAACCTAGGTACATACAATCATGGGCTTTGGCAGAAACCACAGAACGCCTCCTGTAACGATTACACCACTCCTTTTGCTCCGTGCCGTGCGAGCCGCGCCGCTTGCGAACACTACACACTTAAAGTTTTCAGAAAAACAACACCAATAAGTTCGTTTACCTGCCTTGTAGATCTAAACCCTTTTGTCTGAAATATGTATGATAATAACGTTGTTTATTATTAGTAGTTACCGAAGCTATAACGTTAGTAGTTAACCGCTGCGAGCGAGTCGCACAAAGCACGGAGATAGCGCTCGTGTATTGTTTTGCAGTCGAGCAAGTAACACAATGCAAGAGCGCAATCTGACTAGTTATATTTGTACATGTGTTACTAATACACTGGTTTCTACGTACTATGTAGTAACGTTCCTACATGCTACATACTCAGTTGTGATCGGAATAACTATGAGCTGCTGTGTGATTAACGGCCGGCTAGTAGAACAGTTGTGTCCTGAGCTTTCACATCCGTGCGAGTATTACGAGTATAGTCTACGTTGTTTGCCGTAAATCTATCGGAATTTAATATTAGAAATCAATGGGCCTCGGTTGCCTGATAATAAAATTATTGATTGATAAATCAAATGTTTTATTTTCCGTGCAGTCCTCATTATTCTCATTCAAACCAAAAAAGTTACATTCGTGTACTTCCTGCCAGCCCACCACTTTTTTAATCACGATTGTTGGCTACACTCGTGCGATCCACAGAGAGTACAGTAAGTTTAGCCCTTACGTTCGTCTCCCTCTCCATTCTTTCCTCAGTGCAGGTGCCTGTCGGCCCATGTATCCGTCATCCTATGTATGTACAGGCGCCGCTTAATTACGCGTCGTGTCAGCATCCTTAGTGGTTTCGTGATCATTGGCATCGCGCCTTCTACACGGCAGTGTTCGCTCCGGACCTTGACAGTAGGTAAGTCAGGGCATTGAGATGATACTGTTCCACTAAGTTATGTTTCTAACGTTGATGCTCTGAAAGATGATGTAGTTATTTATTATTTTGTCTGTTGCTATGAAAAGACGAAAGGCGTGGCGCGTGTGGAAAGCAGTTTTTTGCCAACTGAAACCACTAAGTAGACGATGGTGATGTTGTAGGACCTCCCCAAGATGATGCCCCCAAAATTTGACTTAAAAAGTATTACGATTCAGTCATAACCGTCTTTTCCCATGTTTTTGTTCGCAACTTCTGGTCGTATTACATTATAATTACAGGCAGTTGTTCCCAAGTTGGGGAGTCGAAGCCTTGAGCCCTGGAGCAGTCACAATAAATTGAAACATTCAGCGAAATGTTCCGCTAACTTTGCTCTTATTCGGATAACTTTTTGGAATCCTTGAGTTGTAGTACACAACTCGCTGTACTACAGTCTTGTTGTTTCACGTTTCCTGGATACTGGTTCCTTACAACACTTGTCTGTATTTTTTAGTAAACCAATAAACTGCCGCCAATGCTGTGAAGTTGCCTTACTGACGTTATAAATTTGCAACACCAAAGCAAAAACAGACTGCCCCAGTTCAACAATCCACGCGTGGAAATGTCGCGCGTCCGACATTTTGCAAGATTGTCCGACAAAGTCATCAAACTCGCGCACTGATTGGACATTCAGCTGCTTGTCAGGGGTGACACACTGCCACACTGTCAGGGGAGGTCAGGGGTGCCACATAGTGCACCGCGCACGGTCATGCAAGGGTGACACGCGCGGGTTGTACGCCCTCTTGTTGTTCCTGGTCGGCCTATGTTTGATTGATGGAGCGCGGTGAGCCGGGTGATTGATTGAAACTGATTAAGCGGCGAGTAACTGGCATATAGTCGATATGCCAGTAACAATTAATCGAATGTCAGTCATTGTGAGGAGCGCGCCGAGCATCGAGAGTATCGAGATATCCTGTCACTAATGTTGCACGTTCGCTCTGCTCGAAGCTTATTTATAGCGCGCGTGTTCAGTGTGTTGTGGAAACTCATAAATTGTGCGCCAGGTGACACCGCTGCGTAGCGATGTTACTCAAAAGAAGACTCTGTTTTAATACACAAGTTTGTTCGAAAGAAACCCGAAACGCTAAAACATTTGTTTGCAGCATAACTCTCACATTAAACATACATTTCGCGTCTCCCAAACTTGGAAGACAACAAGTTCCAAAGCTCTCAGGGCAACTCTTTCTGTATTCATGTTTTAAGAAGTTTGAGATTTTTTCAAAGTTATGTTCGTTTGAAGAGAGGTCTTTTAGCGGAGCGATCTCCGGGGAGGTCATTACGAGCTTGTACTGTCGCGCGTGGCGAGACGGGGAGAATGTTAGAGAGGGCAGTAGGGCTGCCGCGCGCCGGCTCGGATATTGCCTCGTTGTCGAGATATTGCCGCCCCGGAATAAACTAAGGAATATCTAAGAGGACAGCCCTGACTCCTGAGCGCCGCCGGCAAGTACTTGTAACAACGTTTTAACACAATGGCATAACTTGGAGCTGCTATCTCAGAACTAGAACTGATCTCAACTAACATAAATAAGGGATCGGCAGCCTAACGCGAGCCTATAAACTCTACTGGTTAATCAGAAACGATCTAAATGTAGGTAAAGCCTATTTGTCGTTAACTGTAGTGAGATATCATCAAAGTAATATCAGAGTTCATTGTTATCCTGAAATCGATTTAATTCAGTGAGCTACTCGGAGCACAAATAGTTGCTGCAGAACCGTGAGACACTCACCACGGCCCACTCTAGCGTTCACTTTACATAACAAAATCAGATTGATTCCCTTACCCCGCACCGGAAGTAAATAGTAATATCACAATAAACTGAGTGAGCAACGAGGTTACTGAACACGTAAATGAGCTCAGTATTTGAGTAGCGTCTCTTCTCCCAGTCCCCTCCGTGTGGCGCCAACAGTTGACACTTGGAGCCAGCAGTTTGTAACAACTTCTCGCGACGATCCTATTTAACCTTCTAACAATATTGATGTTTTAGCCATCTTGTTATCACAACTTAATTATGAAAATTCGCTAGTCTGACGGCTCGCGATTGTTTTAGAGCGTGTATTTTAGACCGCGACCCGTCTACTCAACTTTCTGTAAGATTTCAGAGTATTTTAAACACAAGAACCGAATAATAATACAATCACACGTTGTCGGCGTTTCCACGCCGCTGGGCTGCCGTATGCCTTTTACAATGAAAATTTATAAGTGAAGCTGACATCAGTGGGCTGCGGGACTGTTCGAAAGAGATACCGCGGCCCTGGAACACAAAGGGCAAAGAAGGAACATGGATGGGTTTTAGTCAGTAAAAGTCTGACACTCCACCCAGAGCGGGAGGAGTTATTTGATGATTTCCCATCCTTAAAAAAAGAAAAAAACAAAGCTGACATCAGTGGTCGGGAAATAGTTCCTCGATTTAAGTCAGTTTTCATTTCGTTCTCTGGCAGCCAATCAAGGCACTCTCTGATATGTCGAATGAAAAGCGATACCGACAGGGTGCACTAGTTGCGTCTGAAAATTATGTGCAGACTGCGCGGGTTTCGGCAAACATTGGATGCCAATTTGGTACCTGTTCGACGAACAACTGCCACCAAACAAGCGAGCGGTAACCCCGCGGTACCTAACTGTCTTGATCACTTGATGGTTCGTTCAGCTCTGTCAAGTTTACACACATTTAGTCAGTTTGCTAGATGAGACTTTTATTTCATTTAGACAATTTATTAGACGAAACTTTTATTTAGCCACTATAATACACACAAGAAAATGCTCATTTTCATTACTCATACTCGGAAAGTAGGTCTGAAGTTGTCTGAGGAGCGGGTTGAAAGTAATACTTTCAGCCCTAGGGAGAATCGTTTTCAACTGACAGCTGCCAAATTATAAAAAAAAAACTAGTTCTGTTTTCACATTTCTATTGAACCTTGTTCTATTGAACTTTCTATACAGCCACTCAATTACAGCGCGATGTAAAATTGAAATAACATAAAGTTAATTGTTAATAATTTAAAGAAAATATTTTTTAAATTACTTTATTGTAATTTAGTTTCAACTATTTCTTTAAAATAACATAGATTTGGGCAAAATATTTACCATTTTTTTCATGATAAAATTGAAAATGAATGGCTGAATAGCTGGCCGGCAACGTTGTAGAGTTTTGTTTATACTTCCGTATAGCAGAGATTTGTATTAACACAATGAGTGCATGTGATTCAGATTTAGATTTAACGCCTGATTTCATAAGAGAAGAGGCTAAAGCAATAGTGGACAACCTTTTACCGCCTAAATCAAAACAAAAATACCTAAAATCGTACGACGATTGTGACTGTGAAAAAAGTTAAATCGTTATCAGAAAACGTTTTGCTAATATATTTCAACGAATTATCAAAGACTTAAAAACCTTCAACATTATGGGGCGTGTATTCTGTTATAGACAACAGTAAGTACTAAACACAATGTACCTTTAAAGAATTTCGAGAAACTAACTTCGTTTCTGAAAAGGCAATCAGATGGATTTAAATCGAAAAAATCCAAAGTTTTCACTTCGCTCAAGGCGCTTGCAGAAGTATCGAACTAGTAAATATGAAGGTTGATTGACATTGAGAAACAAGGTGATATAATACTGGTGGTGACTGGTGTTACGTGGCACTAAAACCAAAGTTGACCGAACCTTCGTTATTAAAAAAGAATTTGTAAATATAATAGAAAAATACCAAAAATTACGACCAAGCGGTATAGAAACGAACCGTTTTTTCATAAATTATCATAAAGGGAAGAGTCCTAAAGAGATAGCCATCTACCTTAATTTGCCAAACTCAAATCTATATTCGGGTCACTGCTTTCGCAGTCATTAAGAGGCATGGAGGTTGGAAGTCGAGTAAAGTAGCTAAAGAGTCAGTGGAAAATAAAACTAATATATCACACAGAGTAACAGAAATGATAAATCTGCATTCCACTGACTCTCCACAACCGAGTACTTCAAAAGACTATCCGGTGCAATTCAAAAATATTGCTGTGACAGCTGAAGAAACTAGACAAATATCAATGTCCCCAACATTCACCCGAGAATCCCAGGATACAGTAGAAACTCAAGTTTCCCAGAAAATATCAAATATCAACATACCCGGGCAAAACGTTTCACTAACCATAACTAATTGTTCTAATTTTACCATAAACTTTAAATAAATATCTCGCCAAAGTTGTTGATTTATGTAAATTAAAATTCACTCATTTTTTCTGTAGTTATTTCATGTTTTTATTTTTACTTTTCTTGTATTCGTAATGAAAAGCACAGTGTTTAAAGGGTTAAAGACTCATTTAGTCCCTCGAACTATTGGCGCCCTCGCTACGCTCGGGTGTCTCGGGACTAAATAAGTTACTTTCACCCCTAGAGTAACAATGTACTTTTGCGTACTCAGAAACAAAACAATAAAACAAATGACAGGCTGTTTTGACAATCATTTTATTTCAATACACTATGATTTGGTTCAACATGCTATGTATTTCACACGCGTGGATTTTTAATATTTTTCCGCACTCGTTCGGAAATAAAAAAATCCACAGATAACTCTATATATATACTCTTACTAAGTCCAAATAGGTTCAATGACTATAATATAGTCGGCGGCGGTGTTTGTTTTTTTTTTAAATCTCGGCAAATAGCTAAGTGTCTTTGCGGCGTAAATATTTTTTGAGAATTTAAATTGTGTTTATAAATAGAATATTGCACTGGGCACGCGTTGCCGTGGCCGACTTCGGCCGGACCAAAGACAATCTCTACAGATGGGGGTTCATGGACGGCTCAGACCTCAAGTGCGTATGTGGCGTCTCCCCACAGACAATGACCCACCTTCCATCTTGCATATCACCTGCGCACTCGATGATCTGCTTGCTGCATCAGTGAGTGGGGTTTGCGTGGCTGAGTTTTGGGCTAACCATAACATTTGAACTTTTTGCCATCGACACGCTAAGAAGAATAGAATATAACAGATAAACATGATTATTTCAAAACATATATTTACGTTTTATGAACAAATAACATTTGTTTATGTTCTAAATAAAAAAATATTTGAGTTTTATATTTTTATATTGGGCTGTTTAGCAGCATCATATCTTTGCTTCTTCTTCAACCTGGCGAAAGCAAAGCGCGGAAAAAAAGCAAATTAAATCATAGTTTCCTAATAATTCCTGACAAAATTACTTTCCCTTCTAATATTTTATTTCTTCAAATTCTGCCTTGAATGCAATAACAAAGCTTCCCCGCTTATATCAAAATGTACTATTGCTTTTTCTTGAGTACTACAAAAAGTATCCATAATCAGTCTCTTTTATTTTCGCGCTAACTTTATAAAGTGGGGGTTAAAATATGTCGCGCATTAGGGATAGGCTGTCGGCAAATGAGGGTTAACTCGACATTTGTATCGGAGAGCGTGTTTGTAAGTGGCCTCATCCCTCATTGTGGAGGCTGGCTGGCTGGGTAACGGCCCAGTTTGTGACTCTGTAGCCGCTGGCAGCGTGGAAGTCACGTTATGATTATGTCGTTTCTTTTTGAACAGTGCGACATGTTTTTATTCCATCAATGAATATTTTGAGTGTAAAATGTAAAACTTATTTACTATATTTCCTTTATTTATTTCTGTACAAATATAATTACATTTTTAAATATTCCTTAGAAAAAACAATATAAAAAACATTTAAAAATATAAAAAATTGTAGCCCACCGGTATCGGGAACAGGGTCCAAGCTACCGGCGGTCAGGGCTCCAGAGAGAGGAACCTCCTAACAATACGAGCCGTGTCCAGGAGTACCGCTTTCTGAATCAAGCCCTTGATCCAGCTGCCTAACGAGAGCCTCCTCAGATGTTGGTCGAAGCTCTTGGCAATTAAGCCATGGGCTGATACAACTATCGGCACAATGATCGCTGAGTCCACATCCCACAAGTCGACAACCTCGTGAGCCAAATCAAGATACTTGATTTGCTTATCTTTCTCGGCTTTCACGAGGTTCTCATCATGTGGGACCGTTATGTCAACAATCATTGCGCGCCGCTCTGATCGATCCACCACCACTATATCAGGCTTATTGGCTACAATAATCCTGTCAGTGATGATGGATCGATCCCAGTACAATGTGACACAGCCATTTTCGAGAACTGGGTCGGGCACATACTTATAGTACGGTACCTCCGATTCCACAAGGTTGTATTTCAGAGCAAGTTGCTGATGAATAATCCTGGCTACAAGGTTGTGTCTATGCAAGTACTCTCCGTTAGCCAGACGAGAACACCCGGAGATAATGTGACGGATTGATTCGCCTGGACGGTGGCATGCCCGACATATGTCAACCGTACCGTCCTTCACAATAAATCTCCGGTAGTTATTCGTCATCATAACTTCATCCATAATTGCACAGACAAAGCCTTCGGTTTCTCCAAAGAGATCCCCGGAACGTAGCCAGGCTACGGACGCTGATAGGTCTACATCGGGCCCATGCAGGGCCCGGAAAAAGCGTCCGTGAAGCTCCTTACTCTGCCATACTTCCCTGCGGTCGTTAGTATCAAGCACTACTGGTTTGCGCCAGTTCTCTTTAGCCAAGGAGAGAGGGGTGAGGCCCTTGTCCACCGCGACTACATCTCGATGCATACCCACGTCAACTTCTAGGAAATATTCCCTAAGACTGCATATCTCGCGATTGTGGAGAGTCTTAGCGTTTAAAAAGCCTCGACCCCCACACCTCCGCGGGATATACAGTCTCATAACCGAAGAACGCGGGTGATGCATTCGATATGCCGTCAACAGTGTACGGACCCTCCTATCCAGGGCGTCTAGTTCTGTTTGAGTCCATTTAAGTATGCCGAAAGAGTACATCAAAACCGGCATGACCCAACCGTTGAAGGCACGCACCTTATTTCCGCCTGATAAAAGACTATTAAATACTTTTTTCAGGCGGCCAAAGAAGCGTTCCTTCAACGATTGCTTCATGTCAGCGACATTGATGCCCAGCGCTTCCGACATACTCAAATACTTATAAGTTTCGGTTGCTGAAAGAGATCTAAGATTTATGGAATCCGAGAGCTGGGTTCTCACAGATTCCACAATCTCCCCTCGCTTTACATGCATGACCGCACATTTGTCCACACCAAATTCCATCCTGATGGCGCTACTGAAAGTTTCAGTTACCTTCAGTAGCTCCATCAGTTGCAAATCGTTGGGGGCAAAGAGTTTCAGGTTATCCATGTAAAGGAGGTGAGATATAACTTGACCACCTCTCCTCAACCGATAACCTAGACCTGAATCCTCCAGCAGTGTGCTAAGAGGATTCAAGGCTAAGCAGAACCAAAGTGGACTCAAACTATCGCCCTGAAATATACCTCGCTCTATCCTTATCGGTTCGCTATCCCTTTGGATTTGCCGACATCCTGGATAGCGAAGGACTGTCCTCCATTGCCCCATACACGACATCAGGAAGGTGCGCAGAGTTGTATCAACTTTATACAACTCTAGCACCCTCATGAGCCATGTATGTGGTACCGAGTCATAGGCCTTCTTATAGTCTATCCAACATGTCGACAGATCCCTTCGAAAACGGCGAACCTGTTGACTAATGGCCATATCAATAAGGAGTAGCTCCTTAGTACCGCGGGACCCGTTCCTACATCCATTTTGAGAAGGAGACATGATAGAATTGTCATTAATGTGTTTGCTAATTTTAGTTCTCAAAATGGAAGTAAGAACTTTATACACTGTCGGAAGACAGGTAATCGGTCTATAATTTTTGGGTTCCGCAGTACTACCCGATTTATGGAGCAGGTGGGTTATACCTGTTGTCAGGAACTCGGGCAGCGACCCTGACTCTAAGGCTGACTGGAATAGAGTCGCCAGGCGAGCGTGCGACCTTGTGAACCATTTAATCCAGAAGTTGTGCAGCCCATCCGGCCCTGGAGATTTCCAATTAGGCAACGGACGGACTGCACAAACTACTACATCTACAAATTGACATTACTTAAATAATATTCAAACATTTCATTATCCTTGCAATTTTTTATTGACATGACATTTATTTATTTATTTGACATGTTATTTTTTCCTTTATTCATTAATTGTCTTGTTTATTACATTTTTAAATATTTTAAAAAACAAAAGTAAACAAAACATTTAAAAATATAAAAAAATAGATGGCCCATCGGTATCAGGAACAAGGTCCAGGCTGCCGGTGGTCAGGGCTCCAGAGAGAGAAACCGCCTCACTATGCGTGCCGTGCCCAGGAGTACTGCGCACTGAATCATTATTATTGATTGCTATTTTTAATATGAATTATTATTTTAAATGAAAAATTGTATTTAATTTTAATTTATTAATTGCATTTTATCTAAATTAAAATTATGAAATTGTTATGTCTAATTACTAAATATGTACTGTATGCTAATAAGTTTAACCAAGATGTAAAATAAATATTTGTACGGCTGAAATGCCGAATATAGTGAAACCTATAGATAGATCATAAGATTTTTTGTTACCTACCTATGTATATATTTGCAAATAAATATAATATTCATTCATCATTCAACATTTTTGGTGCTCATATTAGATGATGCCGATGACCAAACGTAACCTATAGGATGTTTTTGCGACACAAAATGTGTTCGTCACTAAACGCCGAGTTCCACAAAATGACGAATAGTTTGGGCTTGTCACAATAGCCCTCATTACCGTGTGGGTCAAACTCTGCGGGATGTCAAATGTCATGCCTCCTCGTCCGCTCTCCCACACCCCGGGGAGGCTCACCCTATCTGATAGTCCGTATACATTCGAAGATAGATTTGTGCTGCCGCGGCCCCATTGTGGATGTTCAGCCACATATTGCTTGTGTCATGAAGACGGACGGCCGCGGCGGGTGGAACTCCCCAGGGCTGTACACTGCTTCCATGTCAGCGCACACAGGGGCAAAGGTTCACTGTTGTAAACACAGGCTAGGCTATGACGTGTATATTTTGAGTAATTTCAACACTGTCGGCTCGTAAAAAAGGCGTATTGTTAACAATGCGCGCTGTCGTGTACTTGCGGTGTTTTCGTTTGAAAGGCCGGGTGTGAGCTGTGAGTGACGCATCACACGCGCCGTGTGGAGCGGTGCGAAGGGCGCCAGATGTCGGCGTGTGGACATAGGTACAAACAAACATTGTTGATAGGCACTGCACCTTTTGTTAAACTTTTCAATGTGCACAAAAATGTTTAGCATTTTATTTTATGCTGAAACACCTTGATAGGCTCGATCGAGTAGTAACCTAATTGTAAATAACTCCTCCTCTGTGTTTCCGTTCATAGAGAGTTTACTAAAAAGCCACGCGTGGGTGATCATGTAGCTGCATATATATCTGTAACGAGCAGTAATGACCGCAGTAACACGGACATCAGGGCTCACTGTTTACACACAGTTTATTCAACAAGTTTGCACTAGCAGTTCACCGCACATACAAATCACTAAACATCTGTGGAGACAGAAGGTACACCTAACTTACATATTCGTGTATTCAATCCGTCTGCAGACCGACGCATTTTGTAGTAACCCTTTGTTACTACAGACATTCTATTGATAAGGAAAGTCACCCTAGGAATAAGAATTATACGAGGGCGGTTTGATAAGTCCGTGACTTTGGGTAGATGAAAAAACAAACACGGATTTTTTTTTATAATTTTCTACATAATCAGCTTTTAGCTTATACAGGGTGTAAGGAACAGCCCTTCACAAACTGACAGGGTGCATTCAGCTCCCTTTTTTGAATCATAATCCACCGGATTTTTTCTTCGGATTAAAAAAAAATCAGTTGCTATTCCTTTATTTCAATGTAAACTTACATTCCCTGTAAGCAGCACTCCATTTATGTAAATAATACGGCTAAAATAAAAAATCCAACAATGGTTGCTCAAATACTCTAACTGCTGCCTAGCTACAAAATTCATCGAACTCGTCGTCGCGCTTGCCTTTAGCTACGTGCGTTTTGCCACGGTAACGATACATAACGTATGAGGAAATAAAACAAATCAAATTTATTGATTCCCATAACATTCCTGAAATAATTTCTTGTATCGGTCATCTTAGTATGATTATACTGAATTCACCCCATCATATCAGTTCGACTTCGACCAACAATATTCGAGCTTCTACAATTCATCAAAATAAAGTTTTTGTCAAACTCTTGTAGGAGCGCTGACGCAGCATTATTGTATTCGTCGTACGCGCAGCGCTCGGCGACTCCAGTTCGCCCGTAACCGCCAATAGCTATAGACGCGCTCTCAAATTAAGCTGTAACATTGTAAATCTGTTATTAAGTAAAGTTATATACAAGTTCCGCCGAGTATTATTTCTCTCCGTACACACACCTAAAGACTCACAAACACACGCACACCAAACTCTGAATAACAGGCGTCTGTTTCAGCTATCACTTCCGCATTAGATTAAAATATTTTTTCGCCAAGCCATTTCTTCAAGTTTGGGAATAGGAAAAAGTCACTGGGAGCCAAATCTGGTGAATCCGGAGGTGCGGCAATAGTTCGTATTGTAGCTAAGCATTGCTCAGAAGTTGTAACGCGATTTAGTTTTTTGTCGACTGTCAGTAACCGCGGAGCTCGTGGCTAAATAATAACAGCCGCTCGGGTCGATCGTTAAACCGTACTTGCCTAGGTTGGTCTGTGGATGGGTGACCACCCATTATATACCGGGTATCCTCCGTGCCTCGGAAATCATGTTAAGCCGTTGGTCCCGTGTCATTTGTAGATATTTGACAGTCGTTATGTACTGGTGGCCTAAAAAGTCTGACAACCAGTCTTACCAAGGGGTATCGTATTACCCAGTACTAACTGGGTTGTGGAGGTCAGATAGGCAGTCGCTCCATGTAAAATACTGGCATTCAGCTGCATCCGGTTAGACTGGAAGCCGACCCCAATATAGTTGGGAAAAGGCTAGGCAGATGATGACGTGAATAACCGCGGCACCCATCTTGCAGAAAGCTTTTTTATGCCCAGAATATCGTAAAATATGAAAACACGTTCAGTCGAGATGTGCAACTCATCAGCTATCTCGCGTATCTTTACTCGACGGTCTCAAAAAACAACATCATGGATTTTGTCGATGATATCTGCGGTGGTGACCACAATCGGTCTTTCTGGGCGCTCTGCGTTATTTGTGGTGCTATGACCACTACGAAATTCATTGAACTACTTATGTACCATTCCATGAGACGGAACAGATTCCCCATTATACTTTTTCAGTTTATCTTCCGTCTGTTTAATTGTTTTACCACGTAAAAAGTAGTGTTGAATTGGCGCTCTCAATTAGTTTTTCTCCATTTTCCAAGAATGTTCCGACCGCAATTACCTTTTTGTGGATAAAACTTATATTATCGCCCGATTAAAAATCAATAAAGGCCACAACGACAACGAAGAAATTATAAAAAAAAAGATATCATTTAACCTTAAAAGTCACGGACTTATCAAACCGCCCTCGTAGTTGCTAGTTCGGCATCGCCTTTGTGAAAAATCACATACTGAAAAACATTGCTGAAACGAGTACAAAGTGGACATATAAGCACCAGCGCACTGCACAGTAATTACAAGTGATGAGCTGTGAACCTTCTACGAATTTCTATTCGGTGATTTAAGGCCAAGTTCGCGTGATTCCGCCATGTTTACGATACCTCGAAGGGCCCCGGTTGTGGCCCCCGTACTTGTTGCTGCCGATCCCATGAGCCACTGAACTCCCGTGCTCAACAAATGTTGCCGTAGATTTGTCATGTTGTATCCCAGCCCCCCAAGACAGAGGGTGCTGACAAATGAGCCCGGTGGTATTCGCACTGAGGTTTTTGTTACATCATGAGCTAGTTTTTCACATCTGAATGTGTTCGTCGCATGTCGCACGTCACATTAGCAATGCACATTAATAATGTTGACGATAAAGTTCGGTTCGCCCTATTCTGTGGCAAATCGCAAAAAGCTGAGCGATTTATAGCTGTGTGCCTGTGTCAAAGTGAGTTACAAGCGAAGTCTGTTACCGCCCGAAATATCACTGAAAGCTGAAAGTTGGTGCGTGTCCACGGGTGTGGGGGGAGAACGGGGGGGGGGGGGCACATGTTTCTACTTTCATGAAAACTTTTTAAAGTTTGAAAAATGAGTGAAGTGAGCTCCGCCCGTAAATTATAAATGGAAATGTGAAAGTTTTTGGGGACAAGCTTTCACCAGTGACAGTATTTGCGGGTTGCTGTTTCATCCGGGAGCTGTAGTCACAGTTATACGTGGGATATTTTAGTAAAACTTTCGACTGTTTCCTGAAAAATAATAAGCCTTTTCCTGTTTTTCCGTGTGCTTGTACAAAACGTGGAGAGTGAGGGAACGGAAACTTCACCAGTAGCTGTTCATAAACTGCTAGCTAGTAGTTCATGAACAGCCGCTGATTATGTACATGTATTGACAGTGCAGTTATCCAGTTGTGGCACATTTGTATCGAACTAAGTGTTATCTGATCGTTCCCGACTAGCTCGATAGTTGTGCTGTGTGTTAAGTATGTTGCACAATTGCTGTGCAGTATTACAGGCAGTTTTACATTATTACAAAAAAAAATTGTAATCACAATATTCTATCGTTTCTTTTATCAGAACTATAGTATCCCATATTATTGGCGTTAGCGTTTAGCGTGCGCTACGTGTAATTCATCAATGTCGCATGACTCGCATGTACCATGAAATAAGTCATTCCATCGACAATGAATGATGTCGAATGCTTCACACATTAATGATGCACACATTACTTGATCACTCCCCTCCCCGCTCCCCCCAGTGGTGACCGTCCTGCAGCTGATGTATGACGTGCCAGCTCTGTATCGATGGATTGTTTTCCTTTAATTCCCTGCCGAGACGTAATGTTGTTCTTTAATTAATTAACTGTAATCCGCGCTTAACTTCCACTGTAATGGAGTTACAGGAGATAGATTACCGCTTTGTAATCTTAATAATTTTTGCGTTTAATTTAATGATATTTACATCAGTATTTCAATTTGAATTGAACGTTGTAGCTGACACCGGGATAAATTATTATGAAATCTTTGTAACAAAATACATATTATCTTAAATTAGAATAAAGGTAATACCCAGGAACATTCTTTGGTTTTAGAATCAGGAACTCGGTATGCCTGCCTCATTGTGGTCAGATAGGCAGTAGCTCATTGGTTCCGACATCGAGATGCACCCCCTAATGTGTATGCTCCACAGTCAGGCACTGTTGTATGGAGTTGCCTAAGTTGCGCTGTCTGCCGGACTTGAGCCTGCTCACCGCTGCACTGTGCAAGTGTACATATTGAGACGGAGATAAGCGGAGACACCAGCGCACCACCCGCATGCTGGTGTCCGCTTGTGTTGACTTGCTACTAAGTCTAGTTTGCAGTTTGCTTCAAGTATGGTGGTATTGGTGGTGGTATATTAAGTAAATACAAGCTTTCAGTATTTACTTTTGGTAAACGGTACAAGACCTTTGTATAAAAAGAATTGAGACGGGAACCAAAAACCGGAAGGTACAGGGAGGTTTCCCCTTTTCAGTATTTATAAGAATGTATTTTTCTGGAGAAAATCACACCAGTTAGAATAATAAGGTTATTTAAAAAAAAAATGCAAATTTTTAACTGTGTAAATTGCAAGCTACTAGTCACTATTTTATTCTGACAAGTTTGTTAAGTAAATAAGACAGACTGCGCATTTTAAACAAATAGACCAACAAAGAAGCGAGCGTCGTTCAATGACAAATATTTACACAAGTCACGAAGTAAATCGGAAAGTTTCGTCGCCGGGGCTTCACAAACAGTTAATGAAGATCTCGACGCGACGTGCGGCCACCAGAGACGCCCGCTCCGCCCGAAGACCAGCGCCGGCGGTGGCCACCTACGGGCCGCAGTCGAGTAGCTGTGTTGCTAACTGCTAACTGCACAGAAGGTGCATTCATTCATCATCCAAGAGTGTGTTACTTCAACAGTTGAAGTAACAGACTCTTGGACTTCTGAACATGTCGGTAGGTCGATAGCAACCCGTCTGTGTCTGCTACCCTTTTTTTTTTTTTTTTTTTTTTTTTTTTTACGGATGGGAAATCATCAAATGACTTCTCCCGCTCTGGGTGGAGTGGGAGGGAGTGTCAGACTCTTACTGACTAAAACCCATCCATGTTCCTTCATTGCCCTTTGTGTTCCAGGGCCACGGTATCTCTTTCGAACAGTCCCGCAGCCCCGGCAGGCATCGGCCCTTGCGGGCCCCTTCTTGGTTGCTGACATCTCTTTGAGGCGCGCGTGGAACACGAACGCGCCGTCGACACGGCCTGTCGTCATAAGACGGACGGACGGTGAGCTAACCCATTACTCACCGTCCACAGGCCCGCGCCTACGGTGGCCGGGAGCCACCACGTGGCCCCCGACGCCCGGTGCTTCGCCCGCGGCGGCTGGGACGTGAGATTCTCTCCCTCTCACGTCCCGCCACCTCCTTCGCTAGCATGACTGCTTCGCAGAAGGAGGTGACGGCTTCCCATTCCCTCTCGCTCCGGACCATGGCCTGAACCAGGGCCGGGAGCGAGAGGTCGCCGCCGCCGATCGTGTCTGCTACCCTTTAGATGCCAGTCCCCGTTAGACGGACCGCCATGTTAGGCGCACGTAAACATTAAAGTGTTTGCAGCGTGCAGACAGAAATAAACGTGTGCAGAAAATGTCAATAAAATACGATCCGATCAAAACCACGTCAAACTGAATCACCAGTTAAATTATTTTCTCCAAAATGTAGGTCGCGGTCAATGTGAAAATACGCAAGCCTGCCCTAGTAATTAACTCGTAATAATTAAAGTACTAAAAAGCCATAAACTTGCACTGTATACGTTGTACTTCATTTCGTGGGTCTTCTGTAGTTTATTACGCAGTGTGTCTCATTAACGCCATCTGTATTCAGGCGCCGTATCCAGCCCTAATGTCACCCGACTCTAGTATTGTACGAAACTATCGTTTTCTCACTCGTATCGAACGTGAAACGATTCCGTGTGAAGCTCTGATCTGGAAAGTTAAACAGACGTATTCTAAGAACATCTTTTTGCTGAACTCTTTTCAAATAATGATCCTGCTTGGATGGATCTAACAACGCGGCTGTTATTTTTCGACTCAATGGTACTATTAAATTGCCCCAATACTCATTCTTTTACGAACCAACCACCATCACGATGGTGTTTTTCATGGATATTCTCAGTAAGAAAAAGATACAAAAGTATGGTTTCGATGAGTCGGAGTCTCACTACACAACAACAGACAGTGTTTCGGTTTTCACAAGGGTGACTTTCGATATTATGAAAATTTCGTGGTGGTTGTTATTGGTTCGTTTCGTCCATGCTAACTGATATATAGAGTGGGTTCAATATTCGTGTCATGGCTTCTCATATGTGTAGAACCAACACGTATTTCTTTGCTCTTCGATATGTAATAAGAACATCCCAGCTCAGGGATGTTTATTTAAACATCTATATGATTGCAGCTGCAGCCACTCCGGTCACGTGGGCTGTGCGCAATCCATACCAACTACGATACACGACGTATTCCAACTACGCGGCACTGCTAGACGGCACTGTGTCGTAATAGTAAGGAGTTGCAGACAATGTGCTTCACACTGTGTGTTGTGAGTGAAGTAAGCGACAAAATCAGTGGGGCATATCACGAAATGCGTGATGCAGCTGTAAACTGTGAGGAAGAGATGTCATAAAGACATTTTGTACGAGTTTGTTGACAATAATTCAAAACAACAGGACCCTTAAGACCTTTAAAATTAAAAAAAAAAAATCATTTATTTCGGACAACAGTGACCCATATTTTGTTAGTATTACAAACAGCTTATATTCTAGTGTTAGTAATATTGATATAAAATTATATTATTAAAACAAAGGACGACCAGGCAGGAACACATGTTTCCTACCTAATCAATCTTCGCACAAAATGCCTGATTGTTGGCGTATAGCTCTCCGCCACAGCTCTCAGGATATAGTTGCGACTACTCCGCACTCTGCACAGCAGCGATGCCATTTTTTTGCGTAGTATGGCATGAAAGCCATCCGTGGGGGTCTCAGCAAACATTCCTGAAGCGCTACAGAACTGGGTCAGTCGCAACAACATTCTGAAAGCATTATTATATTGAACGCGCAGGACATCCAGCGATCTCTTAGTATAGCTGACATTGCTCGTGTAAAATCTTTGGCAGTAGGCCCTAAAAAGAGTATATTTTACTAGGTCAGAGCACCGAGCAAATCTACGTGCCAGCATGTTACCTCTGACCGCTAGTGCCGTACGCTCCCTCTCAATATCTATATCATCCTTAAGGTCGTCGGTGATGAAATGTCCAAGGTACTTGAAGCTGGATACTCTGTTTAAATGGCGCCCATTCAACTTTATAATATCTGGCACAGATTCCGGACATCTTCCAGCGGCCTTAAAGAGCATATATAAGGTCTAACTTTTTAAACACGAAATATTTCAAGAGTAACTTCTATAGGTCGTAAAGTCACCATAGCAACGAAAATTTTTTTTTATCTACGTTTATTTTTATAAAAAAAAAAAAATTCAAATTACTTGACCCACAAAATAAATACTGTCTAAAGGTTTAAAAAGTAAAAAAAAGTTTAAAAAAGTAAAAGTAAGTAAGTAAGTTTAAAGTTTGTAAAGGTTTTATGCAAAATGTCGCAAGAATATTTAGAACTATAATAATTTCGTAAAAATAAAAACATTCAGAAAAAAATTTTTTTTTCATTGCTATGGCGACTTTACGACTTGTAGAAGTTACTCTTGAAATATTTCGTGTTTAAAAAGTTAGACCCTATATATTCAGTCTTGGTGACATTATAAATAAGTCCTTTTGAGGCAGCATAAGCCTCACAAACTTTGAGCAATTCCCTGATTGCCCCAGGAGTCGGGCCCAGCAGCACCATGTCGTCCGCTTAGCTGAAGGTATTGACGCTCACTCCATTTATTCGATATCCAACAGTCATGCTGCTGAGCTCGGTGATGAGGCCATCAACATACAGATTGAAAAGCCTAGGGGATGTCAAACCCCCTTGTCTCACACTGCATTCTAATCTGTATGCTGGAGTGTTAGACCACTTTACCTGGTTCTTTTGATTGGCATACCAGAACTGGAAGATTTTCAGTATTTCAGCAGGGGTACCCCTGCTCGTCAACTTGTCCCAAAGCACATCATAGGGGACGAGATCGAAGGCCTTTGAGAGGTCGAGGAAACAGGCGTCTTACGATCGGTATAATATTGAACAGTATGCTTGAGACTCAGGATAGCAGTTTCAGTTGATAGTCCAGGCTGGAACCCAAGCTGTGCGTCATGAATATTTAAAATAGTTTTCAAACATGAGTCAAGCATACTATCCAACACCTTAGCTATAATCGTAGCTAAGGATATCGGACGATAATTCCCCTTATTAAGTAAGCAAGTACGAATGACGTAGACACATTGTATAGAACAATGACAAGACCCTCGGCATGTTGACTCCTGCATATTTCAAGTGCTCAATGCTGAGTCCACCATGACCTGGAGACTTGCCTCTGCTCATGCCCTCATGACTCTTTTGACTTGCTTGGATGGGCACTTTTAAAGTCTCCTTTGCCTGACAACAATACTCGGCATCTTCAGCAGGAACTGAGGGACCAAGGGGAGATTGCACCTGGAAATGTGTCATAACATTTGCAATATCCCCGTGATCACTCTTCCCCTCCACACTCACCGCAAGGCCAGGCTTAACGTCCAACTTGCCTGTGGATTTTCAGAATTTGCCAAAGTTCTTAGTAGCTCATTGTTCTGCTATTATGTCCATTTTAATATGTTCTTGATTATTCTGGCACCATTTCAAGGGACTTTTGAACACTTTTCGAGCCTTACGCATTTGTTCATAAACATAACCATAAGTTGGTCGTTTATGTTCTATCCAGGTTATAAATTTAAGCCTAGCCTCGCTGTGAGCATCACGTACATGTTTATTCCAGCCACACAGAGATCGACGTTTTCTGTGAGGCCCAAAGTCACTGGTCTCTTTAGATTGCTCAGCTGCCTCACTAAGAACGTTCACAATCCGATCATACAATTTATCTAAAATAACTTTATGTTCAGCCAAGCTGCATGACCTGCTGCATGACTGCACTCCTTAAATTCTTGGGGGAAATCGATATCTCTCAATTTACTACCGCATAAGAACCGGTATCTAACAATTTCAGAACAATTTCTTTCACCCCATATAATCGCACTACGGGGTACTGTCTGAGTCACCAGTTTTGACCTTATTATACTCAGATCACATACTATATGGATGGGTACATGATCAGAGTTATACACATCCTCTTTAATACCTACATCCACAACAGTTTGCCAAGCTGATAAAGATACCACCCAGTGATCGAGCCATCTGCTACATCCATGCGCACCACTAATAAATGTGTAGTGATTTTGCTCAGCACCTGCACCTAGGGTTTCAATATCGGCACAAACCCATGACTGGTCTGTACAGAAGTTCGCCAATTCATTATAAAAGTTTTGTTTAGGGTGCGCGTTAAAATCTTATCTCACTTAATACATCAGTAAAGATGGTCAAATTCTCTGACGAGTCTGTAGGCATGTAGACAGAAAAAACAAGAGCCTTTAAAGCTCTTTTTTTATTTATCTCCACCATCTAAATATGTGGCCGCAATCGGGGCAGACGTACAGGTTAGAGAGGTACTTACTCCAAATATTTTGTTCTTTACACACTATTTTAACCGTCATTTCACGTCACACGGCGGTTGTGCGCGAGTGGGAAGTTATCGCGTAAATGCGGTATTTTAGGTAAGCTGATATTAGTTTTAGTTCGCAGTCGTCATTGCAAACGCGGCTTTAATAAATTCGAAAGCCGGGAGGAAATAATAGGTTCAACAATGGCGCCCATTTGAATGATCGAGCTGTCAGCGATTGATGAACTTCCCGGAACTAGTCGACAACAGATCGTTCAGTTTGGTCGCTACGCTGCTGTGGTTCAAAGGCGCGGTGTGGCCACAACTAACCGCGCGGGGTCGACGATCGGTCGGTTGGGCGGCAAACTGAATTGTTGTTTGAAATCCTAATTACGGGAAGACGTGTACGGAACCACTTAGTTTGGTGTTTGGATCGGTAAATAACTTTTTGATCGATGGTAATAAATGTGAGGTCACTGAGGTCTCCCGTTTGATTCTATGTTCGGACAAATTGATGTTAAATTCTAAGCCTCTATATACATTAATTGAACGACGAGAGGAATAATTTTAAACAACGTACGTAATTTATTCTGATAACTGAATATGCCATGGGCTGGCTCTATTCTCGTGGTATCTGTGTCCTGGCTCATAACTTTGTTATTCAGTCATTCATTAAAGCTCTCAGCTATAAAACGGTCCATCGCAGCATCTAGTATTCCGAGAAGTCGCTCCATCTTTCATGTATCGAGACCCGAATAAGGAATATTAGTACGTGTATATGTACATAGTGGGCAAGTGTGAGTGCGCTGCAGTCAATCTAAGTCTCAAAGTGAACACTTATGAGATCAAGGTCAACGACCGGCAAATTGCCTCTAAAAGGATCGCTACGACGCTCGTAGCTCGTAGCGCATACATCTACGCCGTAGCACCGTCTACGAATTCGCTACAATATTTACGAGCGAACGATTTATTTAGGTTGCGATGTTTTTATGTTGTAGATACAAATGCGTATGTACATATGTGTTATTGAGATTGATGAGGTCTCGGACTAAGGTGTTTGCACCCGATACTGCAAGTTTAACCTTAAGTTCGAAATAATTTATTTTATCTATTTATTTATTTATTTATTTATTTATTTGATCCGGTAAAACCCTTTCAGAGCAAACAAATATAATTTATTCGAGTGCTCTTCATCGCTAAGCCGGCAGCCCTCTATAAGCCCGCGTCAAAGTTAAGTTAACTGTCTGTACGAGGTGCGGCTTACACTACGCGCTATGGTAACAAGTTGTATTGAATATATTATAAAACACGATTTTATTTATTAACAAAATACCTGTTAGTATCTTAAAGCTATAGTGTTATTGAAAGTTGAAAAACTTTAAATAATTAGTCAGACTTGTAGTTTAAATAGTAATTAAGCAAAATTTTATATTTTCTATTGTTTCGCTCAGTTCTATTAACTAGTTGGTACATTTTAGTTTCGTACGAAAGTTCACTAATTAGTGGTACATCACAAGTGGGCATTGCAGAACTGTTGAACATTTTGATGAATTGTTTCGAAACCGGTTTTGAATGTTACTTTTGTGGAATAATTAGGGGAGAATCTTTCTGCGGTAAAATTTAATTATTTAAACTGGATTGTTCTAGTTTTCTTTTACTAAATTCTGGTTTAAACGCAAGTAACTAACGTCAAGCAGAGCAACAACTAATTATTAGATAATGTCGATCGCGAGCAGATCCCTATGTCACCGAGTACCGTTTCATTTGTGCGTCAGTAGGCCGCGAGCTGCTGCGCTAACTTCATTCCAATCCTATCAACACAAATGTATGGTTTTTTGGGCAAGCTTAATGTCTGTCAATATTGTCAGAGGTCTGTCACTAAGCAGCACAAGCTTCCCAAGCATGACGCAGCGGCAGCACAACGGTAGCCTCGCCTGGTGGGGGCTGACGTGGTGTTACGGAACTGCAAGACGAAGCGTCTGGCAGTGGAGGAGGCCGGTCGTCATGCTACTGTACTGTATTGTTTATCTGTTATTTTGTGTGCAATCAAGAATAAGAATAATATAAAAAATCACGCTTTGTATTAAGGCGTACTTAATACAAGTGTGTTGCACGCAGCCGCCACGAGCGACTTTTTATATTAATATCCAATTGTTCTTACCTGTAGTGAGGTACTTCTACAGAAAAAGTTTGATTTTTGACGAAATTTTCTGGTGTTCATGGGATCTTGCTCCATTGCGTTTAGACGTCGTGTAATGAAAACAGGCGCTATTATAAATGTACTAGCTTAGGCCCACGGCTTCGCCCGCGTGGAATCTAAAAAAAAAGTCTGGAATTCCCCCCTGATAATCCCCCCTAGGGTGGAAAACTGGAATCGAAAAAAAATACTTATTCCACAGATCCCCCTGAAAGTGCCCCCGAGGGGGAAAACTGGAATGTAAATAAAAGTAAGTCTGGAATTCCCCCTGATAATCCCCCCTAAGGTGTTCCCCATACTGGAACTAAAAAAAAACAAAGTCCAGAAATCCCCCCTGACGTCGCCATCCAGGCTTATTCCACTATTCCAGAACTCAGACGATGATAACAGCAAAAAAATTCGCCAATAAACATTCAGTCCATTTTGGCCCGGAGTTTGAGTTTCATCTGTTATTTAGATTAAATACAGTGCTGTTTTTAGTTAGATCATATCTAGTGTGTATTGCAAATTTAATAATGGACAAAAACATCGAACAAAGACTTTGTCTTAAATTTTGCATCGCCAATGGAATTTCGTGTTCGGGGTCCCTGAAAATGTTACAGAAGGGTTACGGTGAATCGACTTTATCAAAAACATGTGCTTATGAGTGGTACAAAGCATTTAAAAGCGCAAAGCAAATAGTGACTGAAAATCCTCACTCAAGTTTTAGAGAGATCGCCGCTGAACTTTCTGTGTGTCACGAGTCGATCCGTACCATTTTAAATAATCACTTGGGTGTGAAACATGTTGCCGCTTGGCTAGTCCTAGTCCAAAAAGACCTGAATTTTCTCCAAAAACTCAATCGCTTAATAGTCGCTGAGGACATGCTAGATCGAGTCAATTCCGACCCAACATTCAAGAAACGCATTTTTACTTGTGATGAGACGTAGGTTTACGAGTTTGACATGCAAACAAGTCAACAAGCCAAACTAGGCACCCGTTTTCATTCAGTAGAAGATATAAAGGAGAATTCGCGGCGAGAACTGAACTCAATTCCGGCAAAAGCGTGTATCGTTTCTGAAGGAGCATACTTTGAAGGAGATAAAATAACTTTGGATGAATAACTACGTGTTGTGTATTATTGATCGTTTCCTGGTACTTTCTTGATATTACAACCATGACTAAACGTTGAGAACTTCATCAAAATCTGGTGCGTCTTTGGCGAACGTCACAAAACTACCAACTTGCTACCAACCTCTTGGAAGCGTGGCATAAAAAAAAAATGGAATTCCATCGAAAAAAAGGCCAACCTTTCACAGCTTTTGAATGTTCTGTTTGAAGATGCATCAGTTAATGAAGTTCGTGCCTTCAAAGTGTCGAAAAACTTTCACTTGAAGAATAGATCGAAAGTAAGTATCGAGAAGAATGAGTTTATTCACCAGACACAAATGGAATTAATTTGCGGGAGCATAACAATTTGACATTTCCTAGAAAAGTTAAAAGAAACTTGGATAATTGTTTTATATTTAAGTACCTAAGTGATTTTATTATGGATACTTTGTTTAAACTGTTTTAGTTAGTAGTAGTTAGTAGTATTTTTACAAAAAATCAATCGATTTCCCTCATCGCTGTTTATTTGTGATTGTTTTAACTCTTCATCACATTTTATTATAACGAAATTCTGTAAAGAAAAGTCTGATTAAAATATATTACATTGTTGTTTTTGTTTATTAAATTGTATCTAATCACTATTTTTTAAATTTATTTAAAGAGCTTAGAAATTAAAAGGAAAATAAGGGGGAAAAGTGGACAAATCCAAAATGAAAAGGGGAATTTTAGGATTTCTTTTATATTAGGGTTCAGTTTTCCCCCTGAAGGAAAACTGAAAAAAAATCTCTCAGGGGGGAATAGTAGAATAACTCAAAATGAAAAGGGGACTTTCTGGATTTTTTTTACATTAGGGTCCAATTTTTCCCCCATGAGGGGGATTCTCTCAGGGGGGAATAGTGGAATAAGCCGAAAAATCCTACCTACTTACTAATACGTAAATACTCCCGCGCCCCGCACGCCCCGCGCAACACTGCGCGCCATGCGCCCGTCTACGTGAGCTTCGAAGCCCTATTTTACTCTGTTAGGGGATGATTTTGGAAAAACTGATACACATGTCTCATAATTTAAATTGAAGAGTGTGTACACCAATTTTCGAGTCAATCGACCCAGAAAATATTAAGTTTCACAGAAAATTCAACACTCCATTTCACTCACTTAGGGGTGGAATTTTGTAAAACCCTTTCTTAGCGGATACCTACTCTTTACAAAGAATGCAACCTCCAAATTTCATGTCTCTAGGACCAGTGGTTTGGGCTGTGCGTTGATATATAAGTCAGTCAGTCACTCAGGACTTTGAATTTTATATGTACAGATTATGAACTGTACGTACCCTTAACTAATTCGGAACAAGTATCCGACTATAATTCATCACAAAGCCGACAGAGCCCCCGGAAGCAGTCGCCGCATTGACAACGTATCATATTGTATTATCGTCGATACGCGCACAGAATTACTTATTAACCTCATGACAGTACTCTAATACTGTATGTTTTCCTTGTCGTGTTACTGTCGGAATATTGACAACATTCATCTTATTTTATACATTTACAAATATATATTTTAAAAAAAGTCCGCCGGTGTCGGGAGCAGGGTACAAGCTACCGGTGGTTAGGGCTCCAGAGACAGGAACCTCCTCACACTAAAATAAATAAAATTTATTTATTTCAGGTCATTTCACTTTTGTCAATTTTACAGGCAGATTAACTACTTTGACTAAATAAATACAGTTAATTAAATGGCGTAAAAATATCAGAAATAAATAAATGTCGTAGATCCAATCAATTAATGCCAAAGACATTCAAATATAACTAGCTATAGATGGGACAAGACCAAGAAACTGACAATTCCAAAACCTGTTACAAATTAGTAACAAGTCGATCAGTCCACTGCAATACGTTGCCTTGTCAAGTCGCATTCATATGACATAAAGACACTCAAATAAAGGGTGTAAAAAGACCCTTAACGAAGCCGAAAGGTACTTGTTCTCCCCGTCATTGCGATCATTTTTTTGTTCTAGACCATACCCTTCTAGTTACGGAGATATTGGGGGTCAAAGTTCCAACTTTTTCACAAGTTTTTTTTTTAAATACATGTTTCTAATGTAAGATTTTTACTTTAAACACCTTCTCGACCCCCATACTATTCAATCCATCCATCAGCACAATGTTTTGAATGCGTTACATTGAGTTTTACCGTAAAACGTGATTTTTCACCCCAAAAAAAAAAGTCGTTTCCCAGCAATAATTTTTGCGTAAAGTTACTTAGTTTGATGTTCAGAATGCTTGGTTGACGGCTTCGTGAAGGGTCTGTTTACACCCTGTATATAATTATGATTTGTCGTCAATATGGTACTATTAATTACGTCAACTCTTGTTAAGCTTTACTAACTCATATTAGTCATATTACACTACTCTGGAAATAGATTAAGTACTGAACAGGCTCGTGTCCTTACGTCGTCGATGTGATTAAATACTGCTTTGTATTAATGAATGCTAAACCTCATGGTTTCGAGCGTTAGACATTCACGCAACAATAAGTTGTTGTTAGTTAAGTAAACCCAGTAAGTTCGGTGAGAGTGAACGACAACACTCGTCACAAAAATTGTCGCTCACTCACTGTGCATGACTGTCTTTTATTTACTAACTAAATACAAGTAAAAATCAGCCGTTTATTCAGCAATTCACTTCGCTTCCTTTCGCTGACATTTACGTTAACCATGTCAACACCCCCCCCCTCCCCGACCCCTGCTCTCGCCCCCCGGTACCCCTGTCGATCGTGACGTCATTCAGCAATGAGCCGCCTTGAATTGAACCCTAACTGAGTTACAAAGAGTATGTCTCCTTGACTTAATACTCACGTATCACCTAGAAAATGCTTAAAACGTTTAACAGTAAGGCTGATGTTAAATACTACGTGACGGACAAACGCGCAAAAGCGGGCGATACTAGAATGCTCGAGTATACTTGAGCAGAATAAAATCTTACTGAATGTCTGATGAGTTCTCGAAACGCGCTTTAAATACGTTATCTTGTGAAGTGAGGGCTAATCTGACAGATTCATTTAGTACTCGAGTCAGAACTGAAGGGCGCCTCTCGAGAGCCGAGGAGATACAACGAGAGTTTTATTTAGACGGTGGTCTTTTATTTGGAACAGATTAAACCTGGCTCAGCGTCTAATTGGACTGCTGTACTTGACTTGCGTGTCAAGAGGATAGCCGGAGTAAATGTTAGATTTGTTACAGTACTAGTAGTGATGAGGATTCCAAGATGAAATAACTCAGAAGAAAAGTACCTACTGTATTGTATGCTGGTATCTGACTCTAGAAATTATTAGTAATTCAAAAACAAGTTAGCCAGTTCGACTGTTTTGAAAGTATAAGTAAAAAAATACCATTTCGCAATACAATTTCGGCAAAAGCTTCTTTGAATTTAAATGTAAATATTTCCTCAATAGCGCGGCTATCTGTGCTTGTATTCGATACCATTGACTGCCGGAAGAATCCAGCAACAAACATAAACTTCGCCACAGAACACATTGATATTACCTTTCCAAGGTCGCAATGTTATGCGTACAGCCGGCATGGAGAGGAACCGTTATGAATAATTTCAGAGAAGTACTCACAATTCAATTATTCAAATTTTTTAATAGCTATTTAGAAGAACTTTGAAAAGGTCTCTTGAAGATCTTGCAAAATAGCTCTAAATACTCGTTCCACAGCGTTCATCTCCACAATTTAAAAGTTATCGCTCCGAGTCCTAACCCTCGTACCTTTTATACTAATCTTTTAGTCGGCTCTAACTTCATTACACGTTTTTGGGACACTGCTCAGAATCAGGAAACTCAATCTTTAACGTTAGTCTATGATCCACACGTAGGTACACTGAGCTAGCCGTTCAACTAACGTATATGTACGTGCGAAGGTAGGTAATGGCGCGTGGCGCGACTTCCGACATGTTTGAACGGCAAATGAATAGCTATTGATTAGGGACGCACGGTAATGGATCACTCGCTTAAAATACTACCCAATTAAAAGGTTGAGAATTAATTTAAGGTTTTGAATTCATTACTGCTTTAGTTCCTTTTAAGATTGAGTAGTAATGTATAATTGCAGCAATGAAAGTTATGTTCTGGGGCCTTCGCAATTTCAAGTCTGAAACGGGGAATGTTTGAAATGTAAATATTAGTAGCGCATCTGAATCTGCTCATTTAGTAGATCTAGAATGCAACACTTAAACTCAAACTTGCGAAGCTTCGAATCTATTAACCAGGCGAATCTTCTTGCTTACTTAACGTTTCACGATCAACATGTTTTCAGCTGGAACTTTTTTATAGATTTATTTACCGTGAGAACTGTATTCTGAAAGCGATTCGTCATAGTACAGTGTTACGTGTAATGGATCGTAACGGAAACTTTCTAAAGGTCAAGCTCACGCCTGAAGCGGTTTTATTGGAACTTAGTACACTGCGCTGTGAGGATATTTTCTCTTCCTTTTCTTAGATTTGAGTAAAATCCGCTTTTAGCCCTAGGTTGCCAGTGCTTAGAACTAAGTTTTTTAGACTTTATTTTTAGTGTTTTGCTATATCAACACTCTCATCTTGTTTAACTTCTTTATAAAGTTCTTTTCGACTCGATTAGTCGAGTCATCTATCACCAATCTATCTCTGGCACGAACTGTATAATACCTCATTTTTTACCCGTTTCTTGATCGCTTATTTTCTATATTCGGGGGCGGGTCGGGCGCGGGTCGGACCCGCGTATCGAGCAGACCCTCGTCACTCGCGCCGGCGACGCCGATAATATGTTAAACATAACAAATTATAGCAAAGAGTACGCGGGTGCGGTACCAACTAGCACCAAGATATTTATTTAGGAAGGAAAGAGGTTCTATAACCGGATGATCACGTGAGATGTGGAGGCCGCCGATAATGGATCCTTTATACTTCGGAATGTAGCCGACGACGTTATCCAGTTTAGTTTGTTTGTTTTTGTTGAAATAAGAGCCGCAACATACGAAACTATATCGTCTGAGATCACTCTACAAGGCTACTTTTACAGTGGAACTTTTGTGGTGTACTACTTAACTGAAATAAAGTACATATTTGTTTTGTATTCTATAGTAACAGCAAAGAGCCTCATAATTCCTGTTTTCGTAACAACATTACGTCCGTCATCACACTGCAGGTCACACCCCGAACATTACTTACCGACGTTATAAAACATTAATTCTTTTCGCGAGGGTTTATAAGCCTCCCCCCTCCCTCTCCCCTGTGGAACAACTGCTGTTTAATTAGATTCGTGCAACTGTTGTTAGGTCCGCACTTTTTACCCGACTGCGAAAAAGGGTTTCGTTTTTTCAAGGAGCTTGTTTGCGTCGCGGCGCCAGCTTGACTTTGCGAGAGTTTTTGTTTTGCACTGCAGAAAATATCGATTTCCAGTATTAATTACTGTGCAATTACTGGCGCAAGTTTTTGCCCGATTTTGTCTCATACAACTATTCATTTTTTGACTGCATGTACTTTCAGCGTTTCCTGGACTTGGATCCCAGTCAGGCAAAGTTAGAAAAAACCTTTTAAGAAAGTAGGTAACTTTTATTAACTTAGCAATTTCGCATAACATGTTCAGGGCTTACAGAATTAGTTGTTGCAAAGAGGAATGGCGGTACCTTCACATGTGCCCAACAATCTGCGGTTAATCTGCGCGTTTGCTTGAGATTAGCTCGTAATTGCTAGCACTTAGACCGCCATTACTGGCCAATGACGTCAGAGACTAAGAAAACAGGCCGTTTGGGAGCCAGAGCCACTGAGCACTAGGTACTGCTACTGAATTAAACACTGAGTGTGTTTCGTGATTATCTCATTTGTTAGAGAGTGCGCTGAAACATTGATAAGTCGGAGCGTCACGGTGGCTACTGAACTCCTACAGTGCATCATGGCTTTCTGGACACTGTGTGCTTATAGTACTCGTGCGGTTGATTCGTATGTGGGACAAATGGAGATGAGGTCTTTGAAAGCTTAATCTCCTCACCTCTTTCAACACAAACTAGCTGCCCACAGCAGATACTTTACTACCAGACTTAGTTGATCCGTGAACACTTGACAACAAGTTGTGATAAACTTGTAGTGACGGATCGAACTCAGCTTGGCAGAGAGAAGGTACTTCAGTCAAGTGTTACGCATCTCATTATTTGAGACGCTCGTAAACTTTACAAGCTGCACACTTACAACTAAGTTCCAACTTATTTAACGTCTTAACTTTTTTGCACTGAATGAATACTATTAGTTAAGTTTTAAGAGACTAACATCGTGCATATGAATAGAAGAAGGCGTGCATTTGAGGTGTAGGCAGAGATATGAGTAGAACAATTCAACGATATGTGGACGGATGTATATCATTACGGACCTGATATGTCCTGATCAACTGCTAAAAAACATATTTCGAGGGAATGTTGCGTTCAAGATAAAATGGTCTAATTTTGTAGAAATTGGTATTGGAACTTAAAGCACGGTAGTCTTGATTCTAATCAATATAAAGGGTGTAAAAAGACCCTTAACGAAGCCGAAAGGTACTTGTTCTCCCCGTCATTGCGATCATTTTTTTGTTCTAGACCATACCTGGGAATGTTCTAGTTACGGAGATATTGGGCGTCAAAGTTCCAACTTTTTCACAAGTTTTTTTTTAAATACATGTTTCTAATGTAAGATTTTTACTTTAAACACCTTCACGACCCTCGTACTATTCAATCCATCCATCAGCACAATGTTTTGAGTGTGTTACATTGAGTTTTAACGTAAAACGTGATTTTTCACCCCAAAAAAAAAGTCGTTTCCCAGCAATAATTTTTGCGTAAAGTTACTTAGTTTGATGTACAGAATGCTTGGTTGACGGCTTCGTGAAGGGTCTGTTTACACTCTGTATAAAGATCTGAATTGTGAAAATGTTGAATTATCGATAACAAAAGTAACTTCTTTGTGTCTCTACCGACGAAGCCGAACTTCCTAGAGCTCGATGTGCTATATTAACAGCCTACACCTTGTACATTAACTAACACCATATCGCGACAGCCTTGCTTGGTCATAGCGTGCGTATGATGTGTGCAGCTATTATTGGGCTGTGCGTCAAATGTGTGTCGTGTGTGTCGTGTGACTGAGCACACAGCAAAACAATATCCTATGAGTGCCGGCTGTTTGTTTGTTTGTCCCCGTCTGCTGCCACCTCCGCACTCATCGCGGTAATTGATTTAATGGGAAATTCATCATACACCTGCGTGTTTATTCAGTTAATAGCTATCACTTTTAAGCTATAATTTTCATGTTAACAAACACTACATATTCCAGCCATACTTTTAACTGTAATTTTTACTATCAACGTTGTTATTCCGATAGACAGTGTAAATACAGGGACGAACATAAATCAATTTCAAGAGCCAGGTGTCCCTGGCACACCTCGCTATCATTGCGACGCATTTTCCATTCAATTGTACATCTCATGTACCCCTGTCGGTAATGGATTTATAATATACCGGCACTCCCCCCCCCATTCCCCCCACAACTCTGCGGGGGTACTCCCGAAGACGCTCTTTAATGGAGTGCGTTTAATTTTGTGGTACGTCGGCGTCGACGGGACAGTTGAGGAAACGCTACGAGTGTACCTGCTCAACGTGCAGGGACCGAAGGCAGTTCAAGCTCATGTCAGTAGTCGAAAACAACCGAGTATACTGGCTAACTTTTATTTTTAATTACTATAAAAAACAAAATTGACAAGTTCCTCGGAAAATCGGAAAACTCGATTTGGACAGGACATTATCCGTCGGGTCAGATCGTTTTAATAAGAATGGTCTCGGCTTTGGACGGGCCAGGGATTATCGTTCAGTAGAGAGACGCGCCATATCAAGCGCCCAAGAAGTTCGTAGCTTTTAGTACAAAGCGGTCTGGTGCTGCCTGCGCGTGTATTGTATTGTACCTTCTGCTCTTTCATTTCATGTATGCCCGAATGTTTGTTATCCCCATAGCCACTTCTCGTTTTCTTATATTTTGGCGAGGTAGTCGAGTAAGTGATTTGAGATGTGTTCGTGTTATTCTACGGAATACGCGTGTAATATGTCTATCGTATTATTTATACATGATATTGTTCGCGCTCTGCGTCACAGAGCGAAACGTACGGCGTTTAGAGGGGGTTGTTAAACTCGCTCACATGAACACAGCTTTATTGTAAGTACTCATGAAATCATGCTTAAATTGTACAAGAGCAAGATTGTTTGTAGGGTTTGCCTTTTATAACATATCATCTATCACAGGAATATGTTTTGGATCATTATTTTTAATAATCATTAGACAAGATTGAAACCTTTTTAAGGAGATCAAACACGGGTGAATACAAATGCCATCTAAAAAGGTTAGTAGATAAAGTGACAGAAAAAAATATATTTCGCAATGCCTTAAATATTGTATTAAATACAATTTTTTTTAAAACGCTGACCCATACTAAAAAAATTTCTCCTGTATCCTACGTTTACAAACATTTAAAGTCACAGACACAAACAGCCAGACGCGTTTCACAACCAGATCAGATGACTCGCTTCAATTGACTGTTTAGCTACGCGTTTGTAGCTTTTAGCTCTGACCTCGACAGTCGACAGTCGACAGCCGACAGCCGACAGCCGACAGCCGACAGCCGACAGTCGGGATCGTCTCAACTCATTAAACTTCACGAAATAAAAATATCTTTTACACTTTATATTTAATATTCCATCCCAGTCTTTGATCCCAGTTCAGCGCTCTATGAGATGAGTACTTGTCTTATTTGATTAACTTTGATTGGTTTTCTAATACTTTTGACTTTTCGAAATATTTTTAACAAATTATAAGTTTTACAAGTTCATCAGGCTTTTAAATTAATGATCCTTTTTCAATGTGAACTTTGATCCAACAAAATAATTTCGCGTGACTCTAATCTAACAGTTAGGTAGTTCCAGACATCTGAAGCATTCGATAGGAGGTTAGGAGGTTTGGATTTGTCGGTTGAACCAAGCGAACCGCTAGTTCAGCAACATTATATCAATATCAGTCTAATACGCAGTAATACTAATATAGGTACAACAAGCAAGTAGTCGCGTTACCACGGGGGCCCAGCCTCCGCTGTCCGTCTGTCTGTGAGCGGGCTGTATCTCATGATTAGAGATCGGATGTTGTGATGCATATGTACCAAAGATATTTACCTAAAGTTCGAGCGTTGACTAAGATGGAGCGCGCGTCGGTATGGGGAACGCCCCGGTTTACTTAGGTAAATAGTTATTTTTTGATTCCATTGTTTTAATTACAATAAATTATGCCCAGTCATATTTACCATTTTGTCCTATTCGACATTTCAGCTGCAAAGTTTGAATTCAAATAGTTGTAGTACTTTTTTACTTGTTATTTTCAACAAATTTCTATCCTGGTTTTAAATAGATTAGAAATATTCATTATGCTATTGAGTACTACGTATTATACACACTGAAGAATGATGAAACTCCGCGATGCAGTGAAAAAAAGGGCATTTAAAGAAGCCGCTTCCATACTTTTGTACCCTTTGCCGGAAAAAAAAGTACTTTAGGTAAATATACATCCGAATTTCCGATCCCTACTCATGATCCGTACTCGGTAGACAGTTGAAACTTTCACAGAATGTGTAGTGTGTACCTACTTCTGTTGCCGCTATAACAGAAAATAATATCAAGAAAAAAAAATAAAGGGCTCCGATTAAATGTTGTACGATGGTACGGAAGCATTCATGCGCGAGTCCGACTCCTCGCACTTTGTTATTCTCTCGACGTGTCTCCTCATAAATACAGATGCAATATCTATCTCCCGTCGAAGGACGATGCTGCGTCTTAATTAAAGTGCACATCGAGACAGTTGTGCACTGCACACTGTTGAGATTCTCACTAGTCAGTATTCGCTGCGCTCTGCTCACCGTCTGACAAACTTGAGGTGTGCAGCGCAATCGCACATAGTACAAATTATTCAAGTTCGCTCCAACGGGTACGTACGGCTCTCGGACGCGCGCTACGTGAGCACCGGTCGTGGCATGCACGCCAGCTACACTGCACGCCGCTCGTAGGCTACCGCTCACCAGTTGTTGCGCAAGCGGAAGGGCTCAGCCGGACTCAAGTAGCGGAGCTTTATTAAGAGAAAAATTCTCAATTTGTCGTTATTCCTTACAAGACATAATTAATCAATCTATCATTTATTTTGTTAAACATAGGTATGGTTACAGATAGTATATTGTCTAAAATATGTGCACTATGTTTTGCCAATATATGGCGTACAAAATGGCGGACTAAACTAACACAAAAAAAAAACAAATACAATTAAGGAGGAAATATTACATTCAATAGATTACATTAAGAAAAATAAAAATTCAATTTAAAATACATATGTCAGTTAGGTAAACATGTCATGGCAATTTTAAATAAATAGAAACATTCATACTTAGTCAACAAATAAAATCAAAAGTATTTAATTGGCAGGTCGGAATCGTCATACCTCTGTTTATCCGTAGTAAATTCAGTGATGGAGTAGTAACATCTATCTAAAAGAAATTTAAACACTTAATACAGGTATATTATATATTTTTGGGGCCATGCCTAACATACTTTTGCCGAAAAATGCGGTTTTATGAACGGTAACAGGAATGGTATTTTGTTAACGACGAGTGCGTAGTTTTTCAAATAAATGCAAGTTGCAGCGAACAAATACTCCCATTTCGTATATGTACACAAACAAAGTTCCTTAAACAATGGTTTACAAACTATCAGTCGATTATAATTTGGTAAACGATCGCTAGCACGAGCAGTGCTTCTGAGCTTTCGACTAAGCTTCTTTGACAAAGCGTCGATACGATGTTTCCGAGTCAGATGACTTTCTATGTAAAGGCGTACAAATTTTGTGATGTCACTTTCAGAGATTGCTACGTTACCATATTTTATATTCAGTTTTGGTTTATTTGTTCTTTGATTAAATGTCATTATTTTTGTTTTGTCAAGATTTGCTTTCAGATTATATTATTATTAACTTACCAATTTATTACATTTTTAAGATCTTAATTTATGTCATTTTCAAGAATATTAACGTAATTACTAGAGAATAAAATAGTGCTGTCTTCAAATAATGTGTGCAAATAAGACCATTTGATGTTCACTGACCTTAGGCATATCATTTATATAAATGTTAAATAACGGTGAGCCAAGAATGCTACCTTGGGGAACACCATAGGTAGTTTTCCTAGGACGTGACATGTATTTTCTTTCAATTTTCGAGGTCGCACATAGCCTATCAAGCGCTGTGATTTGAGAGCGATTGGAGAGATAAGACTGTTACTCATAGGTTTAATGCAGTTCTTCTTACGCCATAGCGCTCTCATTTGTTTAACACTATATTGATGTACCGTTGTATGCAAATAGGTAAATGAGTTATAGTTGCCGGGGTTTGCTCACCTACATTTGTTGAGAAATATATTGTACTAGCGTATGCCCGCGGCTTCGCCCGCGTGAAGTTCGGTAACTGTCCCACGAGTTCATACTACCGAGATAAAAAATATCTTATATGTTAATCCAGGTTATAAACTATCTATGTGCCAAATTTCATTCGAATCCGTTCAGTAGGTTTCGCGTGAAAGAGTAACAAACATTCATCCATTCAGATTTTGTAATGTGTGATTCAGACATTGTAAAAAATGCCGGATGCCTCCGAAACCTTTACAATAATTACTAGTTCTTTTTATAATTTACATTACAATTATTACAATAGAACAGACCCTTCACAAATTCCGAAAACATTTTAAAAAGTAATTCACTTCCTTCTGTCTTATTCCCCGGTGCGGGTGCCATTATTGTTTTAATTGAATTGCATAAGGTTTTTAGCAATGAACTAATACACTAACTAGAATGATTACAAACAAAATCTTGATATCAAAATACCGTTTAAAAATTAACTTTATTTCAAACACATAGAGTTCATATTACTTTACTGAATTCAAAGGGGGAAAGAAACTTCAGAGCGATAAAACGACCAGAGTGGAGTGTGCAATAGCCAGTAAAAAATATTAAAATATATAGTAATCGGAAATCACGTTGATAGCTAAACTATAATTGCTGCCAGTTAAGATGGCAATGGCGGTCATTGACCCACCTACATTTATTAAAGTTCTTAACTTTGAAATCCAAAAATAAGCTTGTTCATGTCTTGAATCGTCATCTGTCGTGATCTTCAACATTTTTTCTAATGAAAAACGATACATGGTTCATTTGTTTTGGTTCGTACGAAGAAATATTATGGAAAGAGCAATGACCGCTATTGCCATCTTAATTGGCAGCAACTATAGCACATACTTACATCGTAACGGGATTAATTTAATATTCAAATACTAATGACTAAATATTAAATATTAATTTCTTGCGAAATGTAATAAACTAAATATAAATTAAATTATTTATGAATTAATTCCGAATGGCAACATAGATGACACTCATATTAACAAACAATATGGTCGAAATATGTAACCTAACAATATGTAGACCCCCCTGAACGTAAACAAGTGTCACATATTCTTCACATCATAAACCTTTCCCGTTACAGAGATTTTTTTAACTATGGCACCCTTGGAAAACTAAAGGTTATGGAGATACGTTACGTTACGGCTCTTTCTTTGATGAACAGTAAGCGTAGGTTTCACTTCGTAAAGTCTCCGTAACTTTGAATAAACTGCTACAAAGGGAGGGGGGGGGGCGAGGTGGTAGGAAGTTATAACACAATAATAACTGTCCCAAATGTGAGTACAAATACTGGATACCCTATTAGAAAGAGATGACATCCACTCTGGAAGTTCTCTCGCTCGGAACAGATTGAGTTGCAAGTCATCATTCCAGACAAGTTCCTTGGGTTTTTAGTTACAAACAGAATAAAGTGATTGAAAGCGCTATGTGAAACGAGCAACATCGGCACTGACAGTCGATGAATTGACAGATGTCACATTGACATTTGATAGTAATGACAGAATGACTGTCTCGTCATTTTGTCACTCGCAATTATTACGTTTCTATTGGTGATCACTTCTTTTGCGTAATGTTCTTTTTCCTAATATACTTTGGCATAACTATTTTGGTATATTTTTTGCCATAATAATATTTGCCATATTTTTTTTGGCATTCAGTTTATGTTGGCATAATTATCATCAAGGCTAATTTGTTTTAGCATAAATTTAATTCGCATAATGTTACTAAGCATAATATACGATTTTTGGTAAAATTCCATTTTTAACCCTAAATTAAAATTAAAAATATTGCTTTAAAATTTCAATATTTTGTACTACAAAAGTTAGTGACAGAAACGAATCGCTGCAAAACCGACTCCACGTAGTCTTGTCTGCCCTATGCGAAAAGAAGGGATCCCGGCCTGCTGGTATGACTGCGAGATATATTTTCCTGAAAGTGTCCATAGAGTCTAAGCCCCTACATACATGACTAAGTCTAAGCTTCTACATCGCGTGCGACTAATCGGCTGACAGGCAAAGTGACTCGCCTACTGCAAAGAACATTTATTTCACAATTGCAGTGGTTAAGTTATGCCGTGTTCATTTACTGAAGTAATGCTCATTTATGAAGTGCGCATAATCCTTTATAATTGCAGAATAATAGGAAGTAACGACTGTAAGCTACAGTAAACCAACGTTTATTTAGTGTTCTCAATATGTTATCGATAAGACCGTTTACAGCAGAGGACAGGGAGCGTGGGTCACCTCTACAAGACATAGCAAGTAACATGGGTCCAATATATTATGTTAATATCGCGCCGTGGCTTAACAGTAATCTTGTGAACAGAAATGGGAATACATGGCCAGTATAGCAACGCTTAGACCTATATATAGCTGAGCTCTCGATGTTGACCGGCCTTACACGGTGAGTGCAGCACTTTGTGCAGTTAGCGGCACGTCCCCGTCCGAGAGCTGGGGCAGCTCCCGACACTACACGCTTTTAAACTTTTGCTCTGTTCCGACAAACCGGCTCTGCACGAGCGCGAGGCTCTTATCTTGCACTACTATGATAATATAACATATTACTGTGCACTTCTGCAGTGCATTAGAGCAAAAAATTAAAATTGGCAGCCTTTTAATATTCAATGAAGTAGATAGAAACGCTCGAGGGAATGAAATATAAAACATAATCCAATTTTGGAATTTATTTAAATGTTTAAGTGAATACTTTTCAGTATATTTCAGCGCTAGAATTTAATTAATTACATTATCTTGCCAAATTACTAGATATTAGCTTTTTTTATCGAAAGTCAGAAGATCTTTAACTAATGACACACGAACATTGTCGATCAACGTTAATTAACACGAAAAATCAGATTGTGTGAACACGCAGTGATTTATACGATGGCAGCGCGAACGTCGGGGACCATAAAAAGTTGTCTAATTAATATATTTTTATCGTGGTCATAAAAATTAGTGTCCGTCCATAACGGGCGCCGGCTTAGCGGCTTAGCGGCTTACTGGCCGGACGCCGGAGCGGCTCACCGCGCCGCACGCTTCAGCTTTATACGCGTTCAATATGGAAAGTTTCCTATCTTATTCATCCAAAACTGTCGCCAGAGCTGAATCTCCGGTGTGTCGTACTCCGAAGACGTTCAACGCCCTTCTGACTGCCAACCCTGAATGTGATGTGTTTGCGGATGAATGGAGTAAGTTATGCGTATATGTCTAGTGTTCTGTGAGAGGAAGTATGCGAGTGTCCACTGTTCCTTGTTAGTTTTAATTTAATTAAATGAATGTCAACTGGATGTTTTACTTTTGTTTTGTTTTCTGTTTATATTTTAATTATTGTAATTGGTGTTATACCATTTTAATTAACTATAAACAAATAAATAAAATTAATATTGTTAAAATCTCTGCCAGTTCATGCGTAATATGGGGTGAGAAGGGCCGATCCTTAAACGTGTAAATTAATAACATCGCATGCAATACACATTCCAGTATAGGAGAAATATAATAGAGTAGTTTTGAATTAACTTCCGACTGGCATGGCGCATATTGCGCACCCGGAGATCGTTCATTGTCTGGATGTGGCACTCTGTATGAAGTGAACCCTCTGTACATGTTACATTCCGTGTTTTAAACAAGCACTGTGTGGCTTCAGAATGCAGCTGAGTTGGTAATTAGTTAAGTTGGTAATGTGTCGAGAGGTGTCAGTTAAGCGCTAGTTTAATCCACGCGTCAAGTTACCGCCACCGTGCGTCGTACGGACGGTAAGTTGGCGGGTGTTAAGTGGTGTCACTCCGCGATGAGGGTGACGCGTTGCCCGGCGTGATGCCGTGACGGTCGGGTGACGAGCGAGGAGCTCAGTTAAGTGTCGCTCGACAAGTTGGGAGTTTAGCTCTGAGCGAGGAAGTGCTTCTGTGGATTGGTTCACGTGTAATGAACACGTTTACAAATAGTAGTAGTGAATAACTAATTAAGATATCAAGTTTTTTGTTAACTTTTCATTAAATCGATTATATCAATCCGTTCCAAAGCTGACTAAAAACTATGCTAAGAAGTTTAGAGAAAACAACTTATACAGGTTAAGGGTGTACTTCAGGGATGCACAGACTTATTGAGACCATGGGCCACTTGGGCAAATGATGAACTAATGGCGGGCCACCAGAACAAATTAAAAACATAAAAATAGCCAAAAAATATTAATTAAAAAAACAATATACTACTTAGTTTGAAGCGTGGCATTGCATTGTGCTTACAATCTTTTTAACATTTGGCTCAAATTTACTTGCTAGCTACACGTAAAATTGCTTCCAAACTTTCAATTCTTTCGTTTGCAAGGCGGTTCCGATTTTTTATTTTATTAATATTCAATTATATTCGGGCCACTGCACTGGTTTATTGCCGGGGGGCCACATGCGGCCCGCGGGCCGCGGTCTGTGCATTGCTGGTAAATTAAATAAACCCATCCCCTAGCCCTCATCTAACCGTGCTGTATATCATACACACCGGGTAACATTGAGCAAAAAGTAGTACGTAATGTAACGCGAACTGAACATTGTATTCAAGGGTGCACGTTAAAGGGCTCATGAACTTGAAGTTAATTAATAACGTTTAAAACATTATTCGTAAAAACAAATCTTTTATTTCAGAACAAGTCCATTAAATTCCAAGTCCAAAAAATAAAAAACGTTTTTGCCAAAAATTAAACCGGCTTCAAAACGACAAAAAAAGTGAAAAATAACTTTAGCTTTAGAAGTCGGTGACTGTGTTTATTTTTCCATTTTTAGTTGTAACATCCTACACAAATATTTGCCATGCATTTATTTTACATTGTTAACAATACATTTCATGGTAATAGGCTTATCCCCAATAAGTCACCTAAGCCAAATTAACGTACCTGACTGTTCAAATGTGGGTGTACTGTACACATCTGCGTGCCCCCTCAGAGCATACAGGCGTAATGCTATGTTATGGTGCTGTATAAACAATAAACATCCAAGTGGTTGTAGCAATCATGACAGATTTGCTGTCTATTATTGAAGATTTTCATTGATATCTCCGAAGATCAGCATCAGATCTTTACCAAATTTAAACGGGACTAAATAATATTCGTCCAAAAAAAAGAAGAATTATCAAAATCGGTTCACAATTGGCGAAGAAATGACATTGCTAAAATGGAACTCAACATACCTGACTGTCCGTCCGATCTGTCCAATCCGTGTTTTTTTTATTACAAAAACCGTAACGTTATAAAGGGTTCTACTGAAGTTAGATCCGTTTTAACATTTAAAGAGAGGTATTTTTTTAAACTTTCATCGAAACGTTCGGGAGGTTATGATCAGTTGAAATGAATGGGCAGTTTCGGCGGTTGGTAAATTAGTGCGACAGTAAAACATGAACAGTGACTAAAAAAAACAATTGGACGGTCAGTTTAGCCTTCAATATCAGTACTACAAATACGTAAGCAGTCTAATAAATAAATGGCCAGTAAACATTTTGGAGCGGGCAGTTGGATGAACAGTTCGGCGACAATGGAGCGAGCGAAGCGAGCTGGGGACTAGGGGCACCCCGAATTGCACAGGTTACATTTGAAGGGGATGGCGGGGTATAGAGAGCGCTAACTAAGACCCCGCCATCCCCTTCATCTTAGGTTACTATAAACCCTGCAGACACTACCGACTAATTCTGATTTGTTTACTGCCTACAAGTTTTATTCAATTACCCATTTCATTATTTTTTATAACTCATTTTTGTTGACTTTACTGCTAAGTTATAACTTTCGAACTTGTTAATAAACATGCATTTTGTAGTTTTTAACTTACTAAAACCACAATAAATACAATTGCCGCTTTATATCAGTGCCACATTAAGTATGTACGTTTTGTTGGGATCTCAGAATTCTTGACTCATTCATTTCTTGAAGCTTTAAACTGTCGATACAGAATCGTCATGACTTTTAACCAGGATTAAATCGTAGATCAGTATATTACCCACATCAAATAATAAATAATAAATTTATTATTTGATGTGGGGGTATTTTTTTCTTACTTCTTTATCGTGTGGTTAGTGCCTAACCTGGTGTCAGAGTTTTTATGCCGCCCAAGGGCTTCGGACTTGGTTTTACATGCCGTCGAGAAATTGCTCTCAGGAATGCCGGTTTCCTTACGATGTTTTCCTTCACCGAAGCAAGTGATAATTATACAATACGCACATGAATCCGAAAAATCAGAGGTGCGTGTCTTGGGTTCGAACTCGAGACCTCTGACTTGGCAGTCCAACGGTCACACCACTAGACTATCATATAAACCACTATCATAATAAAAACATAGACTAGACTTCGCTGAAAATCATTATGTGTTTTAATGAACCAAGCATTGTATTCAAAAAATTGATCTCTCGTTCCCACGTTTTGCTATCGCCACTCGCCAATGTCAGCACCTGATATCTATTTCTGTTTTATTCTCAAAGTATCTGGAGCAATCAGGCTCCGGTATGCGGGTAAGGGGAGGGGGCAGGGGGTAGGTAATGTGGCTTTATCAATATTTGGTAGATTGCAGGATGAAACCTACACTTAAATACTCTTTTTGTTGCTCTCACGAAATAATGACGAGTTCTTTTCATCGTATTGTCAGAACACAAAAGGGGTAAACAGAACATTCAGATTGTTTGTGTAAAGGCTGAGCTTTGTATAATCCCGTTAGATTAAACTGATACAATTCAGTTACGTTCTGATTGGAAAGTTTAACTTTTATATTATTTGTGTTTGTTGATCAATCAATAAAACTGAACTATTGTTGTACTTTGTGATTGTTACTTTTACCAGTTAATACTGAAGTTAGCAGCGGTTGTGCTTACTAATAGTGTATTTATGTATACAGGGTGGGTAAAAAATCGAGGGTCAAACGAAAAAGAGCGATAGTTGGGGTTATTTGCAGTAAAAAATATCTCTGTAGTAGAGTTCATTTTTAGAGAACATTTTTACTAAATAGGTACTTAGTGGTGTTGAGTTGCTTCTAGGAAATGTATCATCACTACAAAAGTGCTTTTATGACAGTGTGAACGATGATTTAATGGCACTTTATTCAATATCTTTTAAGTCTCACGAAAAATTATTTATAACAACAGAAACTCAAAGAAAAAAAAAACATTACCAAAAAATGACCCTGATAACCACAACTATCGCCGTTTCGTTTGATCCACGATTTTTTACCGACCCTGTATAGATACTGTACATATGTATAATACGAGTAGTTAGTTTTTTAAACAAATAAATATTATTCTATTCATTGAGCCGACAACGGTCGCGATGAGGCTTTCGACTTGTATCTATGTATTAGTTGTAGAAGCACAAACATATTATTACAGCCTATGATTACAACTAAGTGCCCCACCCATAGAGCTTCTAGCAGTTTTTCCATTCTTCATTCTTCACTGCCCATTGACAGCGCATTTGCAAGCTCAATAGTCGAGGGACCTACCCAGTACCCACAACTGTCGAACTTTCACGTAGTTTCAAGAAAAGCAAAAGATAAATGAATCCGCATTTCAAGTTGTATTTTATAAAAGGGATGGGTAAAATGCATGAACCACTGAACCTTGTAGTGAACTTAAATTAATTTAATATGAACAGTTTATCAGTCGCATTTGATTATAAAATAAATGTGTTAATGTGAAGGTCACACGTAGACCGACACTGACTACCCACTCGTGACGTACAGCGTGATGTTTACATTCGATCGACTTCAAAGCTGATATTTTTACAAGTCGGTATGAAAGCGTATTTGTTTGCTGAGCGACGCGGCGACGCTCGGCTGTAGAGTATAAGCGTTTGATACCGGCGCAGATTAGCGAATTGATTTATGTATCAAAGAGACTGTATACTCGTGTGCAGTAGCCACGCTTTATCGTGTTACCTAGGACCAACTAATTAAAGAGCTCAGGTTTTTTTTATAAAAGTCCAGTGACGATTTTGTCTGGGCTATTAGAAAAACTTTGAGCGTGAAACAAATCGATTTATATTGTTGTTGTATGTTGTTTAACGTTGGGTAGCATAGTAGGTACAATAATAACGTTTTTCCCATATAATATTGGCTCATGCCTTTATTCTAGTCCTGCCAATGAGACCCACAACACAGTCACGGTGTGGTGACATTGGAGGGCACATTACCATCACAAAACGCAGCCCTTCACCCCCGTCCTCGTCCCCCCCACCCCACTCACCTCCTGCTTGCCCTCCGTCTCCAAGAAACACCATTGTTAGTCCAGAAGGTGCCATCGTCCGCGCGACATTAGCCTAGCGGGTGGGCAAAAATCCTCGCTCGTGTACTGTTGTTTACATCAATATGAACGTCTCTATATCTGAATAGCAAGGACCTTGGCATACATAGTCTTGTCTCACAAAATTAACTACAAATTTTATTTTGTGCTAATACAAAAAGAATCTTGTTGAAAACATAAAAGGAAAAGGATCACAGGCCATACCTAAATATAGTTACCTGGAAAAATCGACCTTCCTACTGAATACTGTTTATAGTAACAGGGCAATAATAGTCACAACATTAAGACGTCTTAATATACGTCTCACGACAGAGCGGCGATACAAAACATTTTTAGTAAATTCTCATGTATTAAATTTTATTGCAGGCAAAGTGACAAATATTATATTATAATTTAATACATTCACTGCTTCGTAAATAAATTCACTGTTTCGTAAATTCATTTACTGTTTCGTGAGGAAAGGCTCGTGGAGCCGCTCGGATCTGTCTTCAGGGTAAACCGCGCTTGCCTAAATTGGTCCGTCGATGGGTAACCACCCAGTACATACCGAGTTTCCTCCGAGCCCCGGAAAGCACGTTAAACCGTTGGTCCCGGCTGTCATTTGTAAATATTTGTCAATCGTTACGGGTAGTCAGTGGCCCGAAAGTCTGACAACCAGTCTTACCTTGAGGTATCGTGTTTCCCTGTACTAACTGGGTTGTGGAGGTCAGATAGGTAGCTGCTCCATGTAAAATACTGGTATTCAGCTGCATCCAGTTAGTAATAATACATTTCTCTTACATATAATCTTGTACACGTACACTGAATATGACTGAAAACAGCTAAATAAATAATATTTTATCAGTATTTATTTTTTTGTTTCACTGATTTCACCATTTATGATCGCTCTGGCACCAATTATGATTGCTCTGGTCGCGAATTTTTTTGAACTTAAATATTTCCATAACTATTTGTGTAAATTGAAAGGCCACTAGTAAAAATATACCATTTGAATATCATTATTTTTAATGAGATACGTACTTACAATTAAATATCAATATCTGAAAAGCACCAGAGCGATCACACGAATACGCCCGTTTTGGAGATTAATCCAGTTGAGAAAAAGCTAGACAGATGATATTTACTGGTTCGTCGCGAACGTTTCCCGCCTGTGCGCTGGAATGCCAGCGACTGCGCAGCCAGCTGTGAGACGCTGCTATTTTAAATTAAATGCCGAGCGTTTTATACCGACAGATTTGCTTTTATTAAGTTCTGAAGACATTAAGAACATTGTTTATTTCCACATTAATCTGGAAAAATATAGCACAGCTGGCATCCTTGAGAGTCCGTGTAGTCTGATCACTCGGTAATAGAGCTGATTGTTCCCACGGCTCTTCCTGTTCACTTATTTATTTTACCTGCGAGAAAACATTAGCTACCACTTACGTTTTTGTTTGTCTATCCTACAAAATCCAGTTGGTACTCCTACTGGAATTTTGTTATCCAACAAAAACCCGGACATTGTTGTGAAGTGTACGTATGTTCCTTTATATTACTTAGTCTGTGTGCTCCTTTAGATTAACGTCTCATGTTATTGTTTACGTAGCGCCATGTAGTACTTGTGTGTACTAATGTGTAATTGAGATTCATTATACCTTTACTATGGGAACCAAGCCGGAGCCTTCTTATTATATACTCGAACATTTTGACATACATCTCAGTTGAACTGTCAAAATAAAAGTGATTGTCATTCCAAGTGTGTCACGCAGATAGGGCAGATAGGGCAGATCTTCAATGGCGCACGGTGCCGCGGTGTGAAGATTTCCATTTATATGAATGTTCACCAAGCTTGCCTACGAGCGGCGGCGGCGTGTAAGCGCGTAAGATGATGCATCAGTTTTATGCCGGCGTGACACGGCCACGGCGCTCTGTACACAATATTACACGCTACGTCGCTGGAATGACAAATGGCTTATAATGCATTCTGTAATCACATCCGGACACTGACTTATAGACTGTACAATTTAGAGCTACAGCATTCACAGTCGACGTAGCGTGTGTGGGAATGCGTTCCGCAGACGCTTTAAGTGCGGTTGTCGCGTTATGATTGACGCGTGCCACCGCTATACGTACACTGTACAGAGCATCTAGTATGTTGTACTGTAAGGTTAGGGAATGCAAGTGTTCCCCCTGCAGTGCAATATACGTGAGGCCGAGGTCGGCTTATTGACAGCTCGGGTAGCGGGGGATGGCTAGAAAACACCAAGTTCAATTGTTTTAATATAATATAATCGCTCGAGGAATACAAACGTCTTACTTCATTCAAACAAAATATGGTGGTCTTGGATTCGTTGTGCAATTTATTTATTGTTTTATTTTAGTGAACTTGTGCAAACATGGAAAAGTACGTTCTAACTAGCCCCTAGGCACCCCACCTAATAGGTGATGTATTTATTTATTTATTTATGAACAACCAACAAAGCATACACCAAAAATAAATGTTAAAGTTCTCATATTATTTTTACATTTTAATAGTGTAGCCTTTATCAAAAATGTTTAATGTAGCCGACAGTTCTTTCGGTGAGGTGGTTCAGCACAGCGATATGCTCAAATGAGAGCTTTCCACTTTGTGACTAAGCTGTACAATGTATTTGTATCAGTTTCAAACAACAGAGATACAAACTACATACAAGGTGTAAACAGACTCTTCACGAAGCTTTCAACCAGGCATTCTGTTCATCAAACTAAGTAACCCTACGCAAAAATTATTGCTGGGAAGCGACTTTTATTTTTAGGGTGAAAAATCACGTTTTAAGGTAAAATCAATGTAACGCACTCAAAACATAGTGCTGGAGGGTGCATTTAATAAATTTCAGATGACTACACTAATTCAAATTTTAATCGATCAAAAAGCGCACCTAGTAATATTAATGAGACAAGTGAGTCGCCCTACTCAAATTGTTTTTTTCGCCTATAACAGTATTAATATCTTGCATCAAAACATTGCTGGTCTTTTAAATAAGGTTGACCTCCTGACAGTCCATCTTCAGGAACTATCTAAGGAACAAAAAGACATAGATGTGGTCTGCATAACTGAACACTTCATTATGCGGGGTTCAGAAAAGGCACTAAATATTCCAAATTTTAAATTAGCTGCGTGTTATGCAAGGCGTGCTAAGAAGCGCGGAGGATCTTGCATTCTAGTTAAAATAGGCCTAGAGTATAAGGAACTAACAGAGATCTCACGCCATTCAATAACAAACACTTTTGAATGCTGCGGAATCGAACTAGTCCGGCAAAAACTAATCGTTATTTGTATATACAGGCCGCCGAAAACTAACAACCTAAATATGTTCTATGAAAAACTCGAAATTGTCATGAAAACCTACTGTATTAACTTGAGTAAAACAGTTGTTCTATGCGGGGACTTCAACATTGATACCTTAAAAAAGAATAGAATGTCCCTAGACTTTGAATTTTTTCTTTTGGGCTGCAATCTTAAGCTGGAACTCAGGCAACCAACTAGATTGAGCAGTAATAGTTGCATTGATAACTTTGCTCACAATTCTCGTCAAAAATGTAAATGTGATGTAATCGAATTGGCTCTTTCAGATCACACGGCACAAATTCTGCAAATTAAAGTAAATAAAACATTTAGATTCAAATCTTGGCGAATCAGGAAACGTGATTTGTCGTTAGAAAACCTAGTTAAATTTAATAATCATCTTAGCTGCATGTCGTTCTCCGAAATATACAATACGGAAAATGTGAATGTAGCATACGATATTTTCTTGGAAGATTTCCGTTTATTGTATGACCTTTGCTTTCCCTATAAATTTGTTACGATACAACCGTATAAAAAAGTTAAATGGGTCTCTCGAGGAATACGTGTGTGTAGTAAAAATCAACGTCACCTATTATGGCGATACAGACATAGGCCAACAAATGAAAATAAAAATAAATTTAAAGACTACTCAAAAAAATTTCGAAAGATTATCAAATTAACTCAAAAATCACAGAACAATTATTTCATAAAAACTTCAATTAATAAGTCAAAAGCGTCTTGGCAAGTCATAAATAACAGAACACACACTTACGACCCAATTTCCCAAATTAGATTACAAGATACAACAATTACAGATCCTCAAAAAATTGCTAATATTTTTAATAACTACTTCATTGATCAAATTCAACAGTCACTCCAAGTGTCACATGAAACTAGTAATATTCAGAAGAACCTAAACTCAATGTTTATGGCACCAGTTTTACCCCAAGATGTAATTAGAGCTATTAAATCTTTAAAAAACAAAAACAGCGTTGGGTATGACGGCATAGCAACGAGAGTTGTTAAATTTGTGGCGAACAATATAGCTGTACATCTTAGCCATATTATTAATCTCAGCATTAACTCTGGCGTGTTCCCAAATAGCTTGAAAACTGTTATAGTTAAACCACTTTACAAGAAGAATAAAAAGGAAGAAATAACTAATTACAGACCAGTAGCCTTAATTCCGGTACTGTCCAAAGTAGTAGAGAAGTTAATCTACGAATTACTTAACAATTTCTTATCTAAATATGACATTTTGTGTAATGAACAAAAAGGTTTTAGGAAAAACAAAAGCATTAATACAGCTATTTTCGATTTACTCAATATTATCATAAAAAACGTTGATAACAAAGTACCTATTTGCGCAATCTTCACAGATATGTCAAAAGCTTTTGATTGCGTCGACCACGATATTCTACTAAACAAGTTAAGCGCTTATGGAATAAGGGGAAATGTACTCAAACTTATTAAATCATACCTTAGCGATCGTAAACAATACACGGAAATAACTAGAATTTGCCCTAAGACGAAGAGTGAAAGAAAATACCGATCCGAAGGACGGACAATAAAATATGGTGTACCACAGGGCAGCGTCCTTGGGCCGCCCCTTTTCTTAATTTATATTAACGATTTGCCACGTCATGTTGATAATCCAATGGTATTATTTGCCGATGACAGCACCGCGGTAGTAAAATGTAAACATCCGGATAGCTATGAACAGGACATAAATAAGACCCTGGAAGATATCGTACATTGGCTTGACAAAAACAACTTGGTGATAAACTTACAAAAAACTAACATAATGCACTTCCATCAACGCACAATTTTAAAAGAAGTAACTGTAGACTACAATAAACAAAAAATTAACCAAGTTAAAGTAGCAAAATTTTTAGGGATTTACATTGACAGACAACTAAATTGGCAACCACAAGCAGAGGAAACTTGCAAAAGGTTGAATACAGCGGCATATGTCCTTTCAAAATTGTCCAAGAAAGTTGACATTCAAACTATATTAGTAGCCTATCATGGTCTGGTTGCATCAGTTCTAAGATTTGGTATTATTTTCTGGGGCAATTGCAGCTCAAGGGAGTACATATTCAAGGCGCAAAAACGTTGCATTAGAGCGATATGTGGTTTGAAGACCACAGACAGTTGCGAACCAAAGTTTAAGTCCCTAAAAGTGCTTACATTTCCGTCATTGTATATCCTGGAAATGGCCATGTTTGTAAGGACCAATAAAAACCTATTTCCCACGATGACAGAAACTAGAAAACGTCCTGTCAGAAATCAGTACAAAAATTTATTACACATCGAGTCCTGCAACACAGCATTATTGAGGAAGAGTGTTATTTGTATGGGTCCTACCATATACAATAAATTGCCAGATGTAATGAAAAATGACACAATTAAAAACTTTAAAAAGAAATTAGTGGACTTCCTAATAGAAAAATGTTATTATTCGATTAATGATTTTTTAATGGACAAAACTTTTTAATTTTCAATGTGCATAATAATAATTATTTTAAACTTAAGAACCTAATTTACATTCATTTAAATTTTATTTTCAAGTGACATTTTAATTTGACATTTTTCAATATTAATCAATGTATAATTCTATAATTGTAATAATTCTAACTGTGACATCTTAATTTGTAATTTCTATTTTTATTTTTTGGATACTCTTGATAATTTTTTATTTTATTTTTTTATTTTAAATTTTGCGTGCCTATTTCCAGGCAGAATGTACATGGCTCACACCTTTCTACTCCACCTGTATTTTAATTTAACCTATATTCATTGCAAATAAATGATTTGATTGATTGATTGATTGATTGAATAGTACGGGGGGCGTGGAGGTATTTTATGTAAAGTAACAACATTAAAACCTTACCGTATTTAAAAAAAAAGTTGGAACTTTGACCCCCATTATCTCCGTAACTAGAAGGTTCCCAGGTATGGTCCAGAACAAAGAAATGATTGCAATGACGGGGAGAACAAGTGCCTTTCGGCTTCGTTAAAGGTCTAGTTACACCCTTTATTTCCTGATTTCCTATCTAAGTATATAAAATACATTTCATGGATAGCTTTCCGATAATTAACTACATTATGTTTTCATATGTCGTGATTGAATAACCAACAAAAAGTATTTTGCCCTAACATTAACAATATCAGATCATAAAACATTTTCTTTGCGATGCTCTCAAGATGAAAGCACGTATTTCCCTTAGATCCGCACTCCCTTAGAGTGTTAGAGAGATGTAGTATGTTAAGGATATTAACGTGGAGCGATGTGGCTCACGCAGGGGCCGCCAGGTGGCGCTGGGGCCACGACTTCACGCTAGCCGGTGAGTTTACATTAGTGAGCGATTTAGATTACGAGATTAACAGCTGAATGGGTCTAAGTAACATTTAATAAATAACAAAGTGTGTAGTGGGACAGGTAACGAATTAAATCGAATGGACGATGTATGGTGCACGAATAATGTTTATTGTCACAGTTATACGTTATACAGTCTAGATGTTAAAAATGACAGAACATTGCAAAATCGTGACCGTATGCGACAGCGATGCGAGCCGGACCGGCGCGTGCGCGACGCCGCGGCGCGGATCGGCGAGCGGTTTTGTACCTACTTACGCTCGCTTCCAAGAAAACGCGGGCGCGTCGTTGCTATGCCCTCCTACAAGTGTTATTTAGTGCTATCTGGGCTTTTTTTTCTTGTTATGGAAAAACTAAGAACATTTTCCACAGGTGGTTCTGCGAGCTAAATAGCCGTGTTACACACGATACACACATCGGTACACAGTCGACTGGGCACTCCAGCCTCAGGCAGATATACCACGCGTTCCATGTAAGTGTTACGAACATATCTACAAGTGGGCAACCAGCAGTGAGTACACGTCATTTGTCGTAGCAATAGGCACCGCCTGCGCCTCGTGCGGGACCCGTTCGATCACGGGAAACTGGGCTGGGAGTAACGTGGAACATGAACAGACTCCAGGGGAACACTTAGCTACACGTGAAGAGTTGTAGTGTGTCATGTATAGCTTGGAAAGTAATTGTACACTTGTATACAGCTGCTCGCTTTCACGCTGATCACACTTTATAATCACTTCGCTCGAAATGACCGATTCGCGAACAAGCAATGAATGAATTTATTAAATCCATATAATTTCACAATCAATGCTGAGGCACGGCTAGCAATCATGTTCAGCATAAATACACAAGACTAGCTGAGCCCGCGGCTCTGTTCGACGCAATAGTTATAATATTTTGGGAAAGCCGTTATTTCCTTTAGTCAAGTTACAGTTACGTTATTTTTGGCCTCAATTCTTAAAAAAAGAGAGATAACCTTGCCTTACAAGAAAATATTTAATTTGGCCTTGTTCACTGTTCATATTTACAACGAGGATCTAATTTAGATAACGTCCTTCAAAGCAAAACAAAGATTACATTTTTGCGTTTAATAAATTAAGAAGGTACGTTGTTCTATAATATCGCTTTCAGCGAATCACGGCTGACAGCCGAGATCTAGAAGCATCTAGATAATTCAAGTATTCCTAATAAAGTATAGAGTTGATCGCGTAATGAAAGAGTAACAATCTCTCGTTACAGTTTAATTAAAGAAAACACTTCGCAACTAACTTATTAGCGCAAAGTTTGGCTAGCGTCGTAGTGTAGAACTAAGGCTGAGCGCCACGATAAGTGAAATCCTAGAATCACAAATAAATAGTGGTTTGTTCTAATAGGTAAGCGTCTGCAATCGTGAGTCACAACGTGACTGAAGAATAAATAACGCTGTTACGCACCCGAGACAGTAGCTCCGCGACAACCACGGCCGTCAGCGTTAATGTTATAATGTTTGGTAAGTTATTTGGCTAACGACCGGCTGGAGGCTGCGTCTCTCATCAAACAGATTTCTCGCGGCAAGTCGGACGAACAAGTCACAAACAAAAACCTCGCGAAGTAGGCGTAATCCGCTGATTGATTGATGAGCTCATCATCTTCCGCTTTGTTTATCCACAGCTGTCCGGCGACTGGACATCCTGGCTCAATAGGATTGGATATTTCACAGAAAATAAAATCAGATTTAAAATGGATAATCTTTGCATTAAACAGCAGAGTTTTCAAAATGCAACCCAATTTAAATTCACGTCTTTTGATCCATGAATTTAATTGAAACTAGTTCCAAAATAGAATTTCGTAATAATTAGTGAGTAGTAAGTTTACAAAGTAAGTAAGTACAACACCGCAAGTGAAGTACCTAAGAAAGTGAAGTTATGCTGCTAGTGCTCGTGGAGAGGAATGCGTATCAGTTAGCTGCACGAGTCCACCACCCGCCGCGCGCCCCGAACGGCCATCAGTCTGCATCTCTCTGCTCGGAGGATGTATCTACCGGCTGTCGGAGTAATGGCTCATCTATCTTCATACGCTCACAGTCGCTGATAGAAAGGTATTGATTATCATCCGTTTCAAGAAGATCTTTTATGAACATCGCTTATGCTTTCTCAAATGAACATTAGGGTAGGCACTAAGATAGTGATCATTTGTACATTCCAGAGTATACTGCTCGCAGAGCTTATTAATGTAGCTGAGAACTATTATGTGGTCGCAAAAGTATTCAACGTATGGAATCGACCCCGATTCGCGACTGACAATTCTGAAACTATGCTCTACCCGAGGTCGAGCGTTCTTCATAGGTTTTCGAACATGATGTCGTAAAACACAAATGACTGAACTTGACCCTCTACTAAATGGTTTACTAGCGAATGTATTGAATATCTTTCGTTTTGTAGTTCACTTCAGAAGAACTTGTGAAAACCGTCGAAGATTTACGTTCCACCTTACGTACAGACAGTAGTTGTTCGGAATGCAACAAGTAATGGCTAGCTGTAAATCACTGCTGTGCTGCACTGCAGCACTGCTGCACTGCTGCACTGTGAGAGCGCGGCGATCTGAGTGAAACAGAGACGTTAATCTCTTCAGGGCACATTCAACCTTTAGTATGCGAATGTTTGCACTGTAATGTGCACAATCTGCTGTGTGCATGCGCTCTGTGTAGCTATACGTAGTTACTGTACACATAGTTACATAGCTAGGGTAATCGAAAGTCACGAGATCACGACTGTGTATTCAGAAAGGACGGGCAGGGTGTAGAGTTGTATCACTGTGCGAAATATGATCAGGATTACTTGTGGCAGATAAACCGTTTTCAGCATTTGATTATGATCTTACAGAAAAACACACATACAATCAAGTTTTTATTATAACACGTACTCGTAGGAGCGAGCACGTGCGCAAGGTGAACGGTGAGCAGCTAATAGATCCATCTAGTTGTTGGATTCTTATCATATTGTCATCGGAAGGTGTGAGAATGCGATAATGTAAGATGGAGCGAGCGGTGCTTGTCAACAAAACACCCCAAATAGTGCAAACATAATCTTAGGCAAGGCATTATGCTGTATTAATGATCAAGTCGCTGCGCTGCGTGCACCGGATGTTTGTTTTGGCTACAGTGCCGCGCGCTGCCGGCCTGCCGCCTGCCGCCTGCCGCATGCCGCGCGGCTGTCGCGAGACGTCGCGGCGGCGTGCGGCGCGGCGCGCTCCGCCAGTCGCACGGCGTACACCGCGCGCGCTAACCGTCCCGCGCCCGACACGACCGCCACCCATCCGCCACGCGACCGCGGCGCGAGTGCGTGCAGTGACCGACACTAATCGCTTATCGCTGCGACACGCTCGCTGAGAAACACAACACTACCACTACTTTCTTCAGGAGTTTCACAAAGTTTAGGAGTTCAACCCGGTACGTAGTAGTATTTGTTAGCCGTTACAATATTTTCTAGTAAGGTTTCGCAGAACTTGTGGCGTTCAGTTCGCGGGAAATCACATAAAATAAATCTCCGTGCTGCGGTTCATATCGTAAATTAAAAGGAGTATTTCGCGGCGTCGGCTTCCATATGGAAATAGATATCATTTAGTTTAAACTGTACGTAGATGTGGTTGCGCGGTTTAGTCACTCTCAACAGTGTTCAAAGTGTGTGATCAGCGCGGAGGGGGCGTGTGGGGAACTTCTTGGAAGGGTTTGTATAAAATTCCTGAGTATGAGGCACACCTGCCATCATTAGGAACTTGTAAAACTAATTTTCCTTGCGTTTCTCAATGTGGCCTAACAACACGTAACAAGTAGTTGTCCAAGATGACTGCTACAGTTTAATTTAATGTCTGGATTAGCATGAGGAACACATTGAGCCCCGCTACTATTGTGTGTGCGGTGCGAGGCCAATGGCGGCGGGCACTATGGTTTAACGACGACGGTGTCTCCGGAGCCGGACGGGCGACGACGGACGACGGGCCTTCGCGAGATATCACCACAATATTGTATCTGTAAAACACAATCAATCTGGAGGTCGCAGTTAAAGCTACCTATCGTTACAGTAAATTGTAACGAGAGTGCGCGCTGATCGGTATTTAAGCGAGGTTCATAAATCTTGGGCAATTTCCAAAATGTCGGTGTTTCCGGCGGCGCGCGGCGCACACTCACCGCCACACAAATTATTTTAGTGGCCACTTTACGAGCCACCGCTCCAGCTCTTAAAAGCTACGTTTCCGAAACCATTTTCACGTAACAGCTCGTTTGAGAAACTATAACTAATACAAATACGCCCCAACGATACAGAGTCTCACGATTCACGAATATAATCGTCACAATATTGTGATGAGAGATCATCTGCTCCTCTCAGTGAGCCCCAGCCGCACACGTCGCGCGTACCAATACGAACATGATCGCAATCTCCACGATGTTGTCTGGGCTAATAACGACGGATTGTGGACGATCTCTAGGTGAGAGATTGTAGAGTTGACATTCATCGATTTACTACTTGTGTGTAGAATAATGTAGATGCAATATCAAACTGACGGACGTTTAGCGTCAAGTAACTTGTTCCTACAATTATTGGATTGTAGAACAGCACGAAGGCCGCTTAACCCTGACTCTCAGGGTGCTGATGCGGCAGACGCGTGGGACGGCCCTAGTGAGATCATCTTCTATTCCCGAGATGTCTAGGTCGTACTGATGGAAGGTATCATTGTCAGGGTGCTGACGATGCCCTTGAGAGTGTATCCTTTGCTAAATATAAGACCGAAATAGATTTTTCTTACGGAGTCACCCGTCACCGAATTGCCTTCTAAGCTAACATGGCGAAGCTACTAAGCGTTGTAACAGCATTCAAATGTATTAGCCACGCAAATGTTGTGTTACCGCCGAGACCTACGAGTAAGCGTTTAGTTGCCAACGTCTAGATCTCAACAACGACTGTACATTATACAGTATACAGTCGTTGTTGAGCCGCTCCCAGATTATTTCCTCGTTGACCCCTGGGTCTGTCGCAGTCCCGAACAAATACCTTTTTAAATCACCAATGAACAGGACACAAATATTTACTCACTCATAAATATTTATAAAGGCTGCCATGTTTCACATTCTGAGAACAATATTCGTTGAACTAGAACCTACCAACATGGAATGAATCGACTTCATACGAGTATACCTACAACTACTCAAACTTGTACGATTCTCTTTGAAATCTATTCTCTAATTTTATGCTTGGGCGGCTGCAGGTTAGCCAGATAACAAATAAAAGAATCCTTAATAATTGTGCTCATGTCTGACTATTTGTCAAAGCTTGGTATGTCTCCTGTCAGTCGCAGTCAACTCGTGAGCCCGATTATTAACAAACGTGCACTAATCATTGACATTGCTGTAACATTATAATTAACTTTTCCGTTTTCACGGCACGAACAGTTAGTTTTGCTGGTCATAACCGCACTGTAGTAGAATAGGTTATCTTCTAAACCTAAACATTCTGACTGATATAGCAACGCACAGCCTAAACCGCTGGTCCTAGAGACATGAAATTTGGAGGGTGTATTCTTTGTGAAGAGTAGGTATCCACTAAGAAAGGGTTTTTCAAAATTCCTGCCCTAAGAGGGTGAAATGGGGGTTGAATTTTCTGAAACTTTATATTTTCTGGGTCGAGTGACTCAAAAATTGGTATACCTCACACACTCTTCAATTAAAATAATGAGACAAGAGTATCACAATTTTTCCAAAATCATCCCCCAACAGAGGCAAAGAGCGCACAGTGTGGCGCAGGGCGTGCGGGGCGCGGGAGTATTTACCTACTAGTAAGTAGGTAGGATTTTTCCTGAGGTAGACATTTCTATAAATATATGTGAAATCCCGATTTTCGCATGGGCTCGTGATACGCGACATTAATGTTAAATATTATGTTAAAGTATCATGTCTATAAATAGATTCCTAATGACACGTTTGATCGTCGTCACCGGTGTCAAATCTCAAACCAAGGTATCAATATTCGTCGACACCATCGAACTGCCCCTTCGAGTTCAAACGAGTGCAGTTTCCGTCTAAAGTCTGCTTTGCCTTGACCGTCGTAACTGGCAGGCCAAACTCTTACATTAACAGGGGTAGACTTAAGGGAGATCTGCCTTTCACACGGCTACTTGTACGTGGCCTGCCCTGGAGTATAAGCTCCCGGAGCAGCCTGCTGATTTTAGCACCTGATAGAAGAGCAAAAAATATGGTTTACAAAGGAATACTGCGGTAGGTAGTTCAAGTATTTCGTTGTAAACAATATTAATTATTTATTATCCAATTCTCGTTGTCTCTTAATTAGATATTTTCACACACTCTTTGAGTTCTGTTAAAACCGTACAGTTACTCTCATCCCAGAGATTAGTTTAGTTTTACGGAGAACTTCGTCCTTATTGCTCTTGGGGATATTTTCAGTTCGTATATTCAACGAGCGTGTGACTGTCTGTCACGTACTTCTTATTATTAAGCAAATATCTTAGCCTTGATTCTTTTTTCACAAATCATCATCGGCCACTTACAGACACATTAAATCTCTACTTTATGGCTTGACAGCTTGACAAGTTACTGTACGCTTAACGAAACGTCCTTCTCTGTTGAACTGTAAAACAATATTCGACACTAAAGCCGGCTGGCTGGCCAAATGTAATACTTCAACAAACTCTCAAGAAAAGATAAAAATATGCAATTTCTGAATACAAGCGCAACATTTGGTTGCAATATACTCCGATCTTGGGCGCTCAAAGGGACCCTTAAACACTTGGACAAAGACAGTAATAAACGATTTCTGGAAAGAAATGCATGGTGTGTTTAGAAAGGCCGCGACCGGGGAAGCTGAGCTAAGTCAGGCCAGTTGGTTTTAAATCACGGAAGTGTCCGGATGCACAGGGTGGTCGAGCTAAGTCAGGGAGTTCTTGGACGGTCTGAGAGGTCGGTCGTAAGAGGTAGTGAGTGAGTTCGAGACCTGAAAGGATATACTTGGTAAGAGTTACTTTTAATTTACTTTTAACGTATGGGAATAATAGTATGTAAATAGTTGCGGGGCTTTCATAATATCATTCTCGTAAGAAGAATGTATAGTATTTTGCAGGTAATAGTTTGGCGGTAGAGCAGAGGAGATGTTAATAATAATTTATTTCAGCATGACGAAGCGGCGGTGTTATATCATCACAATGTATCTCATTATTTCATGTGTTATATGTCCCACTCCTAATCCGCACCTCGGCAAATATCCGTCATCTGCGTTTGGTTATAGGGAAGTGGGGAGCGCCTTTCGCAACAATGTACACACATTTCATGCATACGACATGTACACTGTACACTAATACACCCGACTATAGATGAATGTTGACTTATATTCTGTCGCAAAACAAATGGAAGGCAGGACCGTCATATTCACATTTGATTAGAACAATCTATATTGTTCAGTCAGGGGGGATGGCAACATCGTAGGTTTCAGCTTGATTAAAACAAATTATATTAGCCATTTCTATAATGACGACTTGAACTTGTAGTACAAACCAACCAAACGCTGCTGATGAATACTGCTTCCTATAAAGGTGTATCTCAGAAACATTGCGTAGAGATTGTTGGCGCACATTTCTGTTAGCAGGAGGTAGGCTTCATTAAGGGCTGATTTTTCAATAGTCAGATAACTTTTATCTGAGCAATAATAATAGCGGTTTGACATATTCCCTATAGATCAGATAAGCTGTCAAACCGATATTTTTATTCCTCAGATAAAAGTTATCTGACTATTGAAAAATCAGCCCTAAGTATTATAAACTGAATAGGGACTGTCTCGTTGAAACTAACCCCGGCCACTGGTAGGCCTATTAACCACGACATGGGGCAGAGTAAAGAAATGTGAAGTGACGATGGAATACCCACTTCGGCGTCCACCAATTACAATCGCAATATGTTCTGCTACAGACCGAGTCTACGGTACGCTTGTGCAAATTGTGTTATAATATAGTAATGGGAGTAATCTGCCGTAAGGGTGTTATTAACAAGAGCACGCTTGTACGTGGTCATACTGAAAACTTGTCTTCTTCAATAGCGGTTGGACTCACAACCCACTGGGAACGTGATCACGATTATGTCTTAACTGTGAATTCCCAATACTAACTTCACCTGGCATACAAGGCGAAGTCAGTATTGGGCCTCCCTGCCCCCTAGCTTTCAAAGTCGGGACAGGGCTGGAATCCAGTCCTCTTAGTCGATGAGAGCACAGTCACAAAGTCTGGGACGGACCGGGTTTTCCCCTTCGAGGGAAACCGAAACATTAATACTAATACTTCCATGAATTAGGAAAAACGACATTTTTATCAGCCAACTTCAACGTCAACTTTGGAACAGTCACAAGAGGAAGTGAGAGCGCTTAGAATGTTTGTTTCTGAAAAAAATAATATCATTCCTTTCATGTAGGCCACGCGGGCGAAGCCGCGGGCAGAAGCTAGTCCATTATGAAATCAACTTTGCTAGTTTTCCGTTTCTAAATGACGGAAGTGATATCGGGGCATATGTTGAAAAAGTGTCTGTTTTGATGACAACACATGGATATGTAATAAAACAGTAATGTTCTCGTTTATCTATAGTTTAGCTGACAATGTAATCCAGCTGCTCGGGTCAGGCGTTTACCCGGTACACTAGGTTTCATGCGCGGTGCGACAAACACCGCCACAGCTGTGAGGTCGAACACTCCAGGCGCAGCAGGTACGGGCTACGGCCGAGGTTTGAGGGCCGCTATTATTAGCTTCGTCTACCTGCTATATACCCGTGTGTACGGCGAGGGTACCTTCCGTGTACGGCCACTTGTGGCGAACTGCCGCCCTCCATTGATTCGTAGACAATGGTAGCGACCATTGTCTACGAATCGAGAGCGAAGTGAGAGTGAAGTGGTCTGCTGTATGTATGTGTATGGGCTGCCTGTGCTACAATCAATGTTCCGAGCGAGACTAAATAACAGTTACGAATGATATAGATTCGTGTGCACTGCGTGCAGCCACGTCGTTTGGCTCGAGATACGAGTACTATACGATGATGCAGGTAGACGGCCCTCTTTATACAAATAAATGGAAATAGTGGTAGAATGACCCCGCGTTGGCTACTCAGAACGTTCATCGTTTTCTGAGATGTATTTTACTGAAAGAAATAAAACAGTTGTATTATCACAATCAGTTTTATTCGCGAGTTTATTACACTAATATTGTATCGGGAGCCAAATCGTCAGTTCAACAACTAGCGTCAGGTACCACGTCACACACAAACTATCCGAGAGCAGCGTTTTATTAATTCTACTGTTTGTTCATTTAATAAACGTTCGCGTTGTATCACATGTTTAACAACAATTCTGCACAAACGCGTTTAATGTTAATTGCTGTAGAAACAGCGCGAGTGCCAGCCGACGCCGCGACGGGTCTGACTCTGGCCTAACATTTAGTGAGCTGACGTCACGCGCGTCATTTACAACCAAACCAGATATTTTCGGATGTGACTGCAAGGAACTATATTTACCGAAACACATGGTCTTATGAAGCCGTTCATTAATAAAATAGCTTGTGTAAGGCGTGGTCGCCGAATGTCTCCGCACACGTTACGATGTGCGACCAATCAGTGTGCAAAGTTCAGTTCTTCTGTACAAACAATGAAATGTCGGGATTTTAGGACAACGTAAATAACCTGATAGGTCAGTTTTTTACACATATCGAAAGAAGGATGTAGTGTTCCATAAAATTAAATATCATTATTTTATCATATTTCTGTAATAGTGAGCTGATTTCATGCTTTATTTAGTATTAGTGGGGGCACGTCTCGTTCTTCCTAGCTAACGTTCTGAGACACACAGCAGAGCGCACGAGCGCCACAGAGCCGCAGCTCCCGCACTCGGCCGAGCAGCAATCTGTGTGAAGGGCCCTCTCGCCCACGCCACACATTACCAGCTGAGAAGCTATCACAAGCCGTCCACGACCAAATGTGACAGTCACCATTTTCACACCTTCTTATTAATGAGTGAGTTGCCGAGAACCGTTTGTATCGATGAGCTGGCTCGACGGATCAATAGGTGATCAATGTAGTCTTCACACATGCCTGCCTAGCCACTGTTGACTGTCTTGAGAACATTTTATTTACTTCATGTTTATACACATTTCCCAGAATTCTAATCTATTCTGTGTACAGCGGAAAATGTCTTATAGAAATATAATGTATAACATGTTACATGTTGTTGACTAGGTACCTACTCGGTACGTACATTGTCACAGTAATTAGGCGCACGTATTGTGTACATGTGCCAGTGAACAGCTGAAGCGATTACCATAATGATGTGTCGCAACATGTCGCGCGTCTTGAACACGCGTCTATTGCGGCGTCGCGCGTCGTGTCGCGAGTCGCACCGCTTGTAATTACGCGAAACGAGTAACTTGTTGTAAGCGCGTTTAATTTTCTTTGAATAAAGCTCACCTTGTTTCCCACGTTAGTGATACTTAGCAGATAGCGAGCCACAGGAGCGTCGGTGGGAGCATTAGCGTAGACACGAACTTAGGATACAATGTGATATGAACAGAAAAAAACCGCGCAATGAGTCGACAGCAAGTGGAATGAATGTAACTATCAGATTTAGAAGAACGAGGAGGGAGGCAGTCTAATACGTTATATAATCAGCGAGGGTCATTTGGTGATTTGACATTATTTCGTATTTTTTATCGGAGGCAATGTTTTCCCCTTTGTAACAATATTGTGTGGCTGTGAGAGCGTGATTGCCTTTATTGGGTCGCTATTAACCTCGATACTACTGCGGGTCCTTGCCGTGCGGGTACTGCAGCTGATCGAACGGCGGTGTCTGTCCGACTTCCTTATTTCTCTTCTTAAAAGGGTGGCTTGTCTATAAAAATATGAGTTCACGAAGGGACACAATTTGTGCTTACCAGGGCACGGGGGACAAGTATACATTATATTTGAACGTATTTTATTCCCTTTTCGGTGCGGTCCGGAACACCCGCCGCAAACAAAGTCATGATAACACTTACAGTCAATATTTAGATATCTGAATATTATTTAGAATCACGTCTTTTCTTAAAAGTATTGAAGAAAAGGTGAGACATTGAAAAAGATTTTCATCAAAAACCCACATTGTCAAAAATAGACGTTCAGAATTTCAAATTTTATAATGCATTCGGTATGTCATTTGACGTGTGGTGGTGTTCACTTGGCGTGACACCGCTGACACGGCGATGAATATAAAAGAGTTCGGGAAGCGCTGACACTGCAGTAATAAGCTGTCGAGAGGAGTGTTCGCCCTGACCCGACACCCGCGACACTGCGGGTGTTCCTGGTGCCGCCGGTGTCCGACACTCGCCGGCGGCGGGTTTCATTTCCGGCGCAATTCTGTGCAGGTTTGCTTTTCAACTAAAACGTTATATTTGTCACACTATGTACTATTGCGACCCTCTCTTCTCCAAGTATTGAACACTAAAGCGGTAGTATGTTTTCTTTGATTTGACTTTTACGTAGGTACACACAGCACTTCAATATGCAGGTACAATTTAATTGTTGAGCCCATTTTAAACTGATCATGATTTCATACGACTGAGAGACGACAAGCATACGACTGATGGTAATTGCATTACACACTTTCAATAGCAATGCCGTTCATTCTGACAGTTCCAACACACGGCCATTGCAGATATCTTCGTCTTTAGGAGTGCGATTTTGACGCTGTGTTCAGCATTTTTAGACCACCCTGCACTCACATGCACGCGCGTTTAAAAAAATTCCCTACCCACACTAGATTTTTTTTAAATTTATTACAAAATCGTCAAATTTAATTATTTTGCCAAGTTTTCTTTTAAAAGTAACGTTAGATTATAGTTGCAGTAGCACTCACCACTCATCCCTGAGTCCTGGTCCTCGTTATGAGCGCCGGAGTCCACGTTGGAAGTCGAAAACCTAAATTTTTTGTGTGAAAACCGGTTTTTTGACCAAAAGTCCAAAATTTTATTCGGCGAAGGGAAGCCATTTTATTTTTTTTATCAGCTGATCTAGGCTATGTTCAATGAAATGCTAATATCTTTGAATCTAAGAGACCTAGAGACGTGCAAATAATCTTATTGCAAGGGTATCACCGAGGCTATCAAATTATTTAATGAATTTTCATGAAAATTAAACAAAAAAATACGGAATTTTACATAGACATACAATTTTACATTGATGTAAATGTAAAATTGTATATCTATGAGATACGGAGAGAACCTCGTCGTCGAGGAAGTGAAAAACAGAGACTCGGTTCTGATTCTTAGGGACGGGTTGCTGATCCACGGTGACGAGGACGTGTTGCGAGCCCTTAGGAATCAGAACCGGGAGTTATTTGACGGCCTCGGCGACGAGCAACAGAAAGCGTCAATTGAGTTCAGTGAACAGCATAGTGCCGAGTGTTTCCCCTGCAATCTGGACGAGGGCACTCGAAGGAGGCAAGCTCCGCATTGACCTCCGGAGAGTGCGCGTCGAAGACCAGACGCCTCTGGTGTAGTGCACCCGCTGCTTAGCATACGGCCACGGCAAGCGTCTCTGCACGCAGCCGGTCGACTTATGCAGCCACTGCCCCCAGACAAACATCTTGGTGAAGCAGCGGCGTGCGTGAACTGCACCAGAGCCAGGCTCAACACTCGCACAATGCGATCAGCAAAGAATGCCCGGCGCGCAGGAAGTGGGACGCATTCGCCCAGGCCACCATAGCGTATTACTAAAGTTGACGGTGCGCCCACTTCCACGTACAAAGAGATGACCAGTTTTCAGACGCATTGAGCGATCCACTAGGGTTGGCTTAGTGGAGAACGGTAATTAGAGTCACTTTCATGAGAAAGTGGCTGAAATGATACTGGACCGTAATCTCAGCTCTAGTGGAATCGTCAAATTGGTTGGAATTCTATTTCGAAAATATTTGTTTTTTTTTAATAAGAAATTTCGTAACATATTCAAATAAGTTGGTGTTATTAACTATGATATGTAACTATGCATACAATAATCAGGTATATACTATATAGTGTTGATATCATAGAAATAACCAAAAAACTAAATTATACAAAACAAAACCAAATAAAAGAAATACTACGAGGGCATAAAAGCATTAGGGTCAGTCACAAAAAAATATTGGTAAAATCGTACAAAATAAATTAAAAAGGCATTTATGTAGTGAGACAAATAGTAGTAGAATCGTATCTATAGGGTGACTGGTATTAGTGACCGATACTTAAACACCTGATTGTACTCTTGATAACAAACAAGTTTCCCAAAGAAACATTTATTTTTATACTCATTCACTTTTATTACTACAGTACCACCTACAGGCGGCTACAGGGTGTAAGCGGACCCTCCGTTTACACCCCGTATGTAGTAGTAGGCATTCCTAAGTTAAACACGTCCCGAATAGCGGCGGTTATAAATAGCGCGGTTACTGAGTAAGTGAGCTATTTCAGTACATTTCAGTACAACAAGCACGCTCGCGCTGATACGACGGAATTTGGACTCCGCATGTTTGGACGTTTCCACTAACGGGTGTAATGTCGTTGTGTTGACCGACACTTTAGTAACGTTATTATCGCGTAAGTGTTTGATCCACTATTGTTCATTCACGTTACCTGCTCCGTCACGTGACATGTCTATTGCCACTGCAAACAATTCAATATGGCATATTTTCCCGTTCTAAAGTTGTTTTTTAAAAGCCTGTACAACATATTTGATCTTTAGCCACACCACATACACGTTGCAGTTTGAGATCAGATGCACTGATCAGAACATAGCTCGTAGATAGCTTATCAAGCTTTCAAAGTCGACGTGAAGTCACAAGCTACCCTCACTTTCACTACACCCACAGCACACAGTATACTTTTAAATGACACAATGAATATCAAATAGCTGCGAGCTCCATTGCAAGCCGCCGAGCAGCGCGGAACGGGGATCGGGGACCGGGGACCGGGGAGCACTATTATAATAACAGAGCGAGGAACAGCCATGCTTCTAAGTGACGCTTTACTTTATTATTACGTTAAATAAAAGAGCTTTGGGTCGGTGTCTCTGGGGTTCTGGTTGTTCTATCACTGTGCAATCTTTACTGTGTTTTTGAACTTAACTATAGATTAAGGGAATCAAAACTTTATCACTTATTCTAACTGATTAGAGAGGTTCATACATTAAAGTACTTTAAAGATTCCTTGTTTGGAGTGAGTATACTTAAAGTGCGTATGAAAGATACCACCCATACTGCAAAAGAATCAAATCAGCTTTGTGTTATTTAAATAATTATGTTTGTGCATTTATTACACAAGCTAATATTTGTATACGTATTCAGCTAAGCAGAGACATACAAGCATCGGTTAGTCCAACAACAATACTTGCCCCGCCACTGCACAGGCGCCGGCGCCGGCGTCGCGTGCTCGCAGTACCACAGCTGTTGGTACACTTGACAGCCGCACGGCGCGCGGCGCACAGCGAACGCTAAGTAAATAGGACAGCTTTACAAGTTTACTATTTCCTAAAACTTTTCTTCTTGTTCAAGGTTAGCCTGGGGTGAGCCACAGTCCACACTACTTACTAGCAAGTCTTCCAAACGTATTAGTTAGCGAGTGGCAAGTTTTCAGTTTACTGGAGGAACGTTCCAGCCTGCCTACTGCACACTTACCTGTATATTCTGCTGAAACTTTGTTTTAAGCTGAGTCAACTAAATGAGGTAACTCCATGCGCCGTTGCGGTAGGTACGAGTAAATAAGTGATTCCGGCTAAGACTTCAACCCGTGCCCGACATTAGGCGCCTTCTTATTAGTGGGTAGGAGGTGTCTCGTATACTAAGATCCGTGTTCATTCGGTTATGTTCGGTCGGGGGCGAGGTTAACTGCCTCGTTGCTCGAGTGGTCGCAAGCGCGACTGCTGAGCATGAGGTCTTAAGTTTGATTCCCGGGTCGGGCAAAGTGTTATTGGGTTCAGGAATTTCTCGGTAGCAGCACGGAGTCTGGATTTGTGCCCGGTTGATGGCAAAAGGCTCGCCCCCTATTACATGGGACTTAAAACATAACTGGCGAAATGTGGGTGTACTATTAGGTACACCTCTGCATGATGTTATGTTAGTCGGGTACCTACGTGTCATCATTGGCGGCTACCTATCAACATTCCCGGGTATGCACGAGCCGTCAGCCACGCGCCCGCGTCCCCGGCCGGCCGGGCGGCGGGACTCAGCTCAGGAACGTACACTGTCACTCGACCACTCGTAGTAGAACAAGTAAAGCGTTTAATTAAAGCTAGGATAGAATCTAGCCAGAAAATATGTAGGTACGCATGTAGGCAGGGTATGTAGGCAAGTGATACACATTCCGTGGTACCCTCTCGTATCTAAATTAAACACCAAGGCTCGAGGGACATTAACATCGAATTGTTCCTCTTTTTAAGGTGCTATGTTCGACTGTATGTATTTTTAACCGACTTCAAAAAGGAGGAGGTTCTATTTTTTTTTTAATGTATGTTCGGCCATAACTCCGTCATATATAGACGGATTTGCAAAATTCCATTTTTTTGTTTGAAAGGGGTTTATTCCGAAATGTTCCCATTTCAATTTCATATAGATCTGATGATGAGTTTCGGAGACATACACCGGAACTCTTTAAAAAATGACAGCAAATCAACCGCGATTTCTGCAATCGCATAAATATGCATTGTCTACGCAGGGGTTTATTCCGAAATGGTCGCATTTCAATTTCATATAGATCTGATGATGAGTTTTGGAGATAGACAGACAATGTCATTTATGAAGAGTTCCGTTCATTTTATTGGGGATAAGCCTATTACCATATATTGTATATGGTTTTATTTTTTGAAAAAAAGTTTTTTTATTTTTCCATTATTAGATGTAATAAAAAAAAAATTGCTATGTATTTATTTTACATTGTTAACAATACATTTCATGGTAATAGGCTTATCCCCAATAAAATTGAACTTGATATACCTAACTGTCGAAATCTGGGTGCACTATACACATCTGCATACCCCCTCAGAGTATTCAGGCGTGATGTTATGTGATGAAGCTGTGTAAACAATAAATTTCCAAGCGATTGCAGCAATCACGACAGATTTGCTGTCTATTGTTGAAGAGTTCCGTTCCATATCTCCGAAGTCCATGATCAGATCATGACAATATTTCTATGGGACCAACTTGGGAGTATGACCAAAATCTAAAAAAAAATATTATGTACTAAGCAGGTTTTTTATAATTAATAGAAAGCTTGTTTATAACAAAAAAGGATTTGAGTTTGAGTTTAACAGTCTTAATCGTCGCATTTCGAGCAACGCTTTATCATCGTGCCGTTTGTTGGGCTCAGTCGCATTGAGCAATACCATCTAGTGCCTTTACGCGACTTAGCGCAACATAAACTTGGGCTTTAGCAAATTCGTTCGTTAGATCGTCATCGTTTTTTAGATAGAGATTTTAAGTGTGTATCAGTAACTAGGAAATCGTGTCGCGTTGGCTTAGCAGCGTAACTCTACCATTATGCACGTTGTTTCATTGTTGGCATGCAGATAGGCTGTTGACAAGGATTTCTGTCAGATACCACAACTAAAAAAGGTAAAATGAAACTTTTTTGCAAAAAAAACTGACTTAAAAAAATACAAAAAAGTGGAACATAACTTTACTTTCGGAAGTCGGTGACAAAAAAGTCAATGAAACAAACAAAGTCACCGAAAGTAAAGTTATTTTTCACTTTTTTTATTTTTTTTGGAAATCGGTTTTTTTTTTGCAAAACAGTTTTTCATTTATGAATTCTTAATATCATATTATTATTAGTGAAGCATCAGCATATACGTGCCACGTGAACTAAACAATGTCATGTAATGAGTAGTAACCACGATGTACTATCTACTACCGATGGCGCGGCGGGCGGCATACAGCGTGTTCACGAATCGCATTCTCACCGTCGCGACACAGTTATTACGTTACTGCAACACCACCCACCACCACCCACCAATGCCTCAGCCTCAGCCTCAGCACACGCTGTCTGACATACAACTTACTGCTGCAAACTATACGACTTTGTAGTAGAACGAATTGAACGAAAAGAAAAACATTTATTTTTGTCGTCTTCGTTTCTATCAAGTCACAGTGCAAGTAAAAACATGGCAATGTCTTACCTCTCACTCTCCAAGTGTACATCGACTAACTTCAACAACGTAGTATAATAAGCAGAATTGAATAAAAACTAGTAGGAAGCGCGCAGACGTCGGATTATCCGCAGCTTTATGTAGTACACAGGTCGGCGCACGCGGCTTTGTGTGACCTGCGACCTGACGCTGTCGCTGACCAGCGTACCGACCGACAACATTCAACGCCCTATGAGATTAAAATATTGTTGAATATGACGATAGTTGACAACATTCAGACTTGTCTGTCGGGTTCAAATAATTTGGTTGTAAGGGTGCTTCGACTGTATAGAGAAGTCCCGAATTATTGTGTGGTCTCAACCAGGAGGCCTATAACAATGGCATCCGCCCGGGGTACCCGCGGGAGTACCTGCCCACTCTCTAGTGTCTCAGGAGTCCCAGGGGAAAGGTCAAGAGGCTGGACATACTTCAGCTACTCGTAAACATTGCGGACACCAAACCTTGCTCAAGCGTTCCGAGCCGAAGCCGCGTTTACTCAGAATTGTTGTTTAACCCTATGTATATTTCCTTTTGAATTTAATCTTGTTTTCATATAATTATTTTTCCTTATAAAGACAGGCTCTATCGCCGTATTAGAGGGCACTGAATCATTCTTCCAATTTTATTGACCCTATCAAGAAAAGGCGAGATTGTATAGACAGGTTTAAAATGTAAAGTGTTTCGTTGCGGAGTCGCTTCGTCGAGTAGAGTCGAAGGGTCGCGCTGTCGGGGCGGCTAGCGCTAACTCCGCTGAACGAAGCGAAGCTCACTGTTCCCGCGGGACTCCAGCGCTGCAATCGCTTGTTCCAGCGCAATCGGGATTGAATGCATTTCAGTCACGAGACGTCAGCAATGTTTGTCGTCAGAGCTAAACAAGTGAGATTGAAGGTGTGCTCAATATCACTTGAGTTTCCTTTGATTTAGCCGCTGTTGCTGCTAGGCACGCGACATATCAGGCAGCAGGCTGTAATGTGTTGGATGTGATGGCGGCGTGCCTCGTCACCTCGCGTCCTAACGCCGGCCCCAGAAACATTCTCGCGCTGTTTATAATAAAATATGTAAAAACATCACTGACTTGTTTATTTAGCGCGCCGCTGGAGGTACCTCCCCCCCCCCCTCACCTCGGCACCTCGCCTCACCTCTCATCAGTCCGGCACAACGGGCGACTCATTATAAATAGCGCTTCCATCAAATATGCAGCGACCGGCGCGGAGTCGCTGACTCGCCGCCGAATACGAAGCAAACGTTTGTGCTACACAGTACTTACTGTTGGTCCCACAGAACATAACAAGTATAAGTAGTACATACGGAAGTTTTGAATATTGTGTGGTTGCACCACTATTTCACAGAAGCTTGTTCCCTCGCGGCTGCAGGAGCCAGACCCTCGTCACTCAGCAAGCCTAACGTGCTGACGCGCAGACTGTAACGTGGCGGTGCAGACGGCCCATACTGGCTTGACAACTACAATGCTAATGATTTAGGTTTTTCTAACCTCCGAAATAATCTTAGTTGAGTCATTAAAGCCTACATTAATTGACTGCCTCGTGAATCCAGTGGTCGTAAGCGCGATTGCTGAGCATGAGGACCTGGTTTCGAATCCCGGGTCAGGCATAGTATTATTGGGTTATCCGCCAGATTACTGCGGAAGCACACAGCATTGACACTAGTAAACATGTACATGTACATTTGTTCCGCATGATAACTTTACAATTTTGACACAGTTAGTTCAATAATAGTATACGAACTAGCTACGGATATGTGTTGCGCCGACCCCAAGTAACATGGGACAAGCGCAGGAAGTTAATGTACGGATATGTGTTGCGCCGACCCCAAGTAACATGGGACAAGCGCAGGAAGTTAATGAACTAGCTACGGATATGTGTTGCGCCGACCCCAGGTAACATGGGACAAGCGCAGGAAGTTAATGAACCAGCTACGGATATGTGTTGCGCCGACCCCAAGTAACATGGGACAAGCGCAGGAAGTTAATGAACCAGCTACGGATATGTGTTGCGCCGACCCCAGGTAACATGGGACAAGCGCAGGAAGTTAATGAACCAGCTACGGATATGTGTTGCGCCGACCCCAAGTAACATGGGACAAGCGCAGGAAGTTAATGAACCAGCTACGGATATGTGTTGCGCCGACCCCAAGTAACGTGGGACAAGCGCAGGAAGTTAATGAACCAGCTACGGATATGTGTTGCGCCGACCCCAAGTAACATGGGACAAGCGCAGGAAGTTAATGAACCAGCTACGGATATGTGTTGCGCCGACCCCAGGTAACATGGGACAAGCGCAGGAAGTTAATGAACCAGCTACGGATATGTGTTGCGCCGACCCCAAGTAACATAGGACAAGCGCAGGAAGTTAATGAACCAGCTACGGATATGTGTTGCGCCGACCCCAAGTAACATGGGACGAGCGCAGGAAGTTAATGAACTAGCTACGGATATGTGTTGCGCCGACCCCAAGTAACATGGGACGAGCGCAGGAAGTTAATGAACTAGCTACGGATATGTGTTGCGCCGACCCCAAGTAACATGGGACGAGCGCAGGAAGTTAATGAACTAGCTACGGATATGTGTTGCGCCGACCCCAAGTAACATGGGACGAGCGCAGGAAGTTAATGAACTAGCTACGGATATGTGTTGCGCCGACCCCAAGTAACATGGGACGAGCGCAGGAAGTTAATGAACTAGCTACGGATATGTGTTGCGCCGACCCCAAGTAACATATGGGACGAGCGCAGGAAGTTAATGAACTAGCTACGGATATGTGTTGCGCCGACCCCAAGTAACATGGGACAAGCGCAAGAAGTTAATGAATTGGCTACGGATAATGAGACTACGTAGCATAGTCACTAGCCTCGAGAAACGACTCCTTAAATATGTTTCTTGACAACCTGACTCAATTTATTTACTGTCGTCCCACCTAATGCGAAGTGTCCTCGTCTTTTGTATCAAACAATAATTATAACCGCGGGTTAGGTAAACGTCTCAGTTAATAACATCAGGTGAATCAAGGCAACCTATAAATATACCGCGTTGACGCACCGCGCTGACTTCTCCCAAAGAAATGTATTTGTTGGCCGCGCCGACAACATTGGAATTCAAATCATATTTCGGTTCACAAAAAAACAAAACAAAAGCACTTTCTCTTATAAAAATGTCGACGAAACAATTCGTCTGATGGAGAGGACCCGCGAACACATTCCATTAGTGGCCTTCTCGGAGGTATTGGGCTTTATTCGGAGGTACCTGTGTTGTGTGCGTGTTGCCTCTGCGATACAATAGGTCGAGCGGTCGCGTCCCGCGATACGCCTACGATGTGAGCACGCTGCCGCATGCCGTGAGCCGCCGAGGCGTGTCGTCTGCGTCTGTTATGTTATTCCACTCGTTAAACGTCACGTAACAACACAACACTATCAACTGAATTAGAATTTAGTTTTTTTAACTAAAAATGCTTGTAGTGAGTAGAGAATCAGGGCTTTTCATAAAATCTGTTGTAGGTACAGTCACAAGCACCAATAATGTAAACACTTCACAACTTTTAAAAGTGTTTTTCGCCTATTTTTCTGATTTAAATTTCATGTAATTACGAACATAGGATTCTGGAGCTCATATTTTTATGAAAAAGATAATTTCTCCAAGTTACAATCGTTGTTTCTCGCGAAAATTGCTTTTAAATTTAGGAAAGTGTATACATATTGGTGCTCGTGACTGTACATGTCGCTACGTACAATCATGTATTGCTCAACTGTATATTTTAAACCATTTAGTGTCGGTTAGTTTAACGACTGCACGTTGGATCAAGGTTTAAGGTGAAAGCGCCAGGGGAGCCTGCAAAATTCCAATTATCTTAAGTTTTTTTTGCAATTTGCAGGTCATTGTGAGGTTGTATGTTTATTAAGATATAATTCGCGACCGTAACAAATATGGCGTTACAGAGTTATAGTCATTAAACTCATCAATACAACCCTCTAAGTTCATATAATCCCATGGAATGACTTTTTCCAGAAATAGTCATTAAATTTAAAATGATTTGAATGATTATCATTCAGTAACCACGTACGTGTAACGGTCGCGAATCATATTTTGTTTCACGTATAGCCTCAAACTGACCTGCAAATTGCAAAAAAACCCAAGAAAATTTGAATTTCGCGGAATAACCTACCCTGGCGCTTCCACCACCTTAATGAGTTCCGACCCTCACGTCCTGAACATTCACGAATATTGCTGAACATTCCCGAACGCGGCCGCGTGTTAAAAACATTAATTTTTCGCCACTATCCGCTTCCCCCGATTTCCCCTGAGTGCGAGTACTGAGTAATACACAACGAAATTACTTCCAGCACATACGTACCTACTTACATACGTACACGACGTACACGACGTACACGACGTACACGACGTACGAGCACGTAGCCGCGACGGCTTCGCACTCAATAACCCCGGGGTTACTGTTACGATCAGTCGTTACAACCGACAGACGTCTACATGTGCCCTCTAGACTGAGCTCATACGATAACTGCGGAAGGTCTACGTGATCGGAATTGCTTCGCATTGTGTGGAATAACACCAGATGAACACATTGGAAGCGTTAATCTGTAGTGGGTATTGTCCGGTGAGGGCACGGAGCGCGTCACCGACGTGACCGCTGTGGGCAGAAGATGGCGAGCCGCTAGTTAGTGCCGGCGGTAAAAGTTTACGAGGTGTCGCCAGGCGGGCAGGCGGCCAGGCGGCCAGGCGGGCAGGCGGGCAGGCGGCGCGGCAGGGCGCACTATACGCGACAGACACTTGTCGCTAATGATATTGCTGACAGCTTTTATTGCCGCTCGCATTAGGACAACGACGAGTTGCGGGAGGCGTGGGAGCGGCCAATGTTATGTTTGTACTCCAGACGAATGTATGTAGTTGAGTTGACGAACACTAAGCTACTACACAAGTACACAACACGCTACACGCGTTCTGCTACATTATTATTTTCCCTGACTGTACTCGAGATACGTATGTCCTAATGTCCTAAATTAATTAATAACAACAATTAGCACGATCACATGGCAGGCGCCGCCAGATGGCTATCTTACGACTCGACCCTGAACTGCGATCGAGTCAAGCTGGGTCATTTCACTTTTATTCGTATGTATTCCAGAGCATCTGTTCCATTAGGTAACAGTAAAACATTTGAACGAAAGCTTACATCGACGGTACTTACGTGGTGTAAGTTTAGTACCGTCGATGCTTATCTTTAGACATCAGCATGGCTACAACTGCTACAAGCCGCTCACTGGTTGCATCCCCGACGAGCGAGTAATGGCCAGCCTGGCTGTTGCAAGCATGTTACGACCAAGTTCGCGTTGTCTTTGATTCCTACCAATGTAGATCTGGAGAACGATTATTGGCCGAATACAACAGTAAACACCTCCTTTATTAGAAGTCGGCTAAAAAAAAAAATCAGAGCTGTAGCTGTAAAAAAAGCTAGAGCTGTACATCAGGTACGTCTACTAGGTGTTTGCCTGAAGGAGGCCACATTTCTCTTCTATACTTTTGGCTTTTAGCTTGGCCAAAAGCTTAGCGTTGCCATACAGCGTGGCAACACTGCGAGTCTCTTGGGTACATTACCACTTGATAGCGTTGAGAAGTTTTTTGACGCCATTTTTTAAGTTTATTGTTAAGTTAGTTACTTTAGGTTATTTTAATTTATAAATGTATATAATATTTAGCTAGTAAATTTTAAATTGTAATAAGAGAAAAAAAATCTTTTCACTTATGTTTGGAGTGCGACTTTTGCGCGTGTTCTCTCTGTGTACACTCTTGTTCAGCCGGCACATAGCGCTGGGCCGACGCAGGGCGCGGTTACTTCTGCTAACTTTATATTTTAATGACTGGCTTCGCCTCCTTAGCCGCCCGTGACTTATCAGCCGTCCCTCTTCCCCTCCGTCCTCCGCCCTCCCGCTTCGGTCACAAGCAATTTGGTTTGATTTTATTCATCAACTTTGAATGTTATATCCGACTATAAGTATTTCTAAAACCTTGTTTTACTGAATTGATATTACCATTTTATGATAGCTATTATTGTTTAACTTGTTGCTCAGTTTGCCCTGCCCGACTTCTACGTAGGCATCGCATCAATGCCTGCGCTGAACTGGGGTAATTACGTAAGAGGTATTTTGGTTCTCCAATTAACTAAAGCGCAATTGCATGCCGTGTAAAGTATTTGGTGCTGACACCTGGTCGTTGTACGTTGAATCAGCGAGCTTTTTTTTAACATATAAGAGCTAAGATCACGTCACCATCGAATTAATCAATGTAAAATGAGTGTTGGTGTGCTCAATATAAAGGCAAGGCAAGGCGACGGGACTACGATAGACGTGCTAACTGCATCCAAGAACAGAGCGTGCTGCCGCCCGCATCGTCGATGCTGCCGCATGCGTTAGCGCTCCCGCTCTGTTTCATGCGAGCGACGGGAAAGGATACGAGCATGAAAAAAACGATTTCGTGCTGCTAGATTAGGCGCAACTCTCGATGTGTGGTGTGCGCCGGGCGCCACTTGTCTGCGTGTTCCCACGCGCCCACGCTGCTGCGGTTCTACTGTCGCGCGCTAACTGATATAACTACGAACAAGCTCATTAACAAGCTAATGCACGCAGTACTCTGCCAGTGCGTGCTTCTCTGACTCACTGTCAACGATAACAGACAGCTCCGGCCCGGCCGAGTAACGGGACAGCTTTACTCAGCGTCAAGCCATGTCCCGTGATGGTGCCTCATGCTGATTGCTGAACATTCAATAACTTTCAGCAATTAAAAGGTTTTACATGACCTTTCGTTCAAAATGATTTATGTGAAAGCATCACACTCGAAACAGGCATTTTCTAACGTCGAAGCATAAAGTGTGTGACATTGATTGAAAAATATACGAGCGTCCATAAAGTGCGCGCGTTTATGCGTCACCTATGATAGCCAACAGCTGACCCGCCAGCGAGGGCGGCGTGGCGTAAAGCGAGCTTTTTTTGAGCTGTGAGTCGCGTAAAATGAATCGCGGAATTTACGCTGCATTCGGTTCATACTAAAGTCCTGTTTGTACCGAACGGCGACGCAAAATACGTCGCCTCAGCCTTAATAAGCACGAGCGAGGGAGGGACGTGAGGCAGGCGGGGCGGGCGGGGCGGGCGGGGCGAAGGTACCGGCAACAGGTGGTCCTCACGCAACCGCGTTATAGCCACCGAGCGAGCAGCGGCCACAGTCCACCACCTAACAGCAATCCAACTATTTCGAACGGCAGTTCATATCTGAGCGCAATCAGGTGATCTGTGCGTCTCCAGCTTGTTAGTTCCGGAAACTAAACATTACTCGGCACCATTTATTTGGAACTATACTGCGGTAGTGGCCGCCGCGCGCCTATGCAAGCTATTGACGCAGGCATTGCTCACGCCTCCTTCCAGGCAGTCTCCACTATGCGAAGGCATAGCAAGCCTTTGCACGAGGGGTAAGTGCTAAATGATATCATGGAGCTCCAGTAGACCAATGATACATTCAATAAACTTTTACACAAGCTCTAATAACTTTAACAAGTCCACCAGTTTAAAATAAATACAAAATATCCATAAAGTAACGCACAACAAACATCTTTTTTCTCGAGAAAAACTGGCTGTAAAATTACTCATGAGTCGTGTGAAACATTCAGAGCAAATGGGCGCCTCCACTGTGACGAACTGCGTTAAACATGCTCGTCTGCCGCGCGATCGAGACGAGGATTATTTGATTAATAATGCCTGGCAGCTGTCCAGATCGCCACTGATCTACGGCGCATAGCGACATGTCCGCAATTATCCGGACTATTCGGCGCAGTTGATCTACTGGCTCGTCCCCGTGTGCTGTGGCCGAGTGTTGATAAACACAGGCGGGTATCCATCTTTACGATCTGAACGACGAACGTTCAAAAAACAGTGAAGTGCGTCGTTCGCTCAGTGGTTCATTTCCGCTCACCCGCTGTAATAACATCCCCCTGTAGTACCTGTACACCCGCCGCGGCGCCGGCTCGGGTGGCTTACTGACGGTGACGGCTCACGTATTTATTATAACGCGAAGTTATAATTATGATAAGCTATAAATCATAGTCCTAACTAATTACTGTTATTTCAGCGCTAAACAAATTGCAGCCGGGCAGGCGGACTCACTGTGGGATAGGCGCTAGTGGAAGGTCGTGTTGTACTGCGCCTACAATAACTGATCAAAGGCATCTTTGACTGAATAAGAAATCGTTATTTGAGAAGTACATCAGTAATGTTTAAAAGCCGCTAACTGTGTCTAATCTTGCTAATGAGTTCCCTTGAAAATATCGTAAAACATCATTAATGAGTATATATGTTACACAATCACAGTATACTAGTACCACCACCGAGACGAATGAGATACGATACGGAGCTGTGGCTACAGAGCGGCAGACGTGGTGTTATGATGGATTGTAATACTGCGCTGAAGTGAACAGAGCGATGCGCGACCGTGCCAACTGTGTGCCATACTGCCATTCACGAGGTGAGTGGGGAACGCATAGAAAGAAACAACATGTTGATGATTTCAAACAATTTTTTTATTTAACAATTTATGTACACATTAAATACAGAAAGGAAGAAAGGAACAGAAAATAGTACAAAGGTGATGCTTATTTCTAAAGAAATCTCTTCCAGCATACCTGCGAAAGGAGATAATAAAAAAGAGATGTAGACACATAGTGTGTAAAAGAAGAAGAGAAAATTGAATACATAAAACAGAACTATTTAAAACTACGTGTGTACGGGAGTGTGAGACAAACACTTTCCACCAACTATGGACCTTATGTGTGCAGTTCCTCTGAAGGTACTCTAGTGGGTATTAGATGGACAGATTAACCATTTATTATTGATTATTCGTTTATCATTGATTTATTTTTGCTTTATTCGCGCTTGATTATAGTTTACAAAGGCGCAACCTTGACCGCGCTGGCTCCTTCAAGACGTAGCTGTTTGCTTTGTTTGCATTATAAAGAGCGCAGTAAAGTTTACAGAGGACACATCGCCCGGAATGGCGCGTGGCGGCGCAACGATAAACTTGCTCCATCTACATTTTATGGCGCATCCGTTTTATGATGTGGAGGTGGAACGTGCGCAGGTGTCGGTGGATTCGCGCTTGGCTCCAGGATCTACGCTGGCCATTAGCCGCTGGAGATTCACATAATATATGCTTCGTAAGGATAACCGAGATGATAGAAATTAATCAAGAAATGTTCTGTAAAAATGATCACGAATCGAATCCTACTTAATAGTGAGGTAGGTACTCGTAAACGCACCTAATTCCCAACAGGTCGCTTGCATAATGTTTACGGAATCCGTAAAGTTTTAGCAAGCGGGAAAATAAAAGCAATTTTCGTCAAAGGAAATGACCGTAGAACAATGTCGTTAGATGTCTCGCTACAGTAACCCCGAGCCAGAGTAGCCGCCATTCCTCTCGCCACTCAATCTGACGTAAACGCCGAGTATTTTGTGAAATAACGAGCTGCCCCCTGTCTCCTGGGACGCTTGAGCTCGACCTACTTAAACTGCGACGCTTACAAATCGAATCTGATAAGAAGATGATAAAGGTTACAAATTAACTGTAAGCAAACGGTTCGGAGCACACGCCACGAGAGCCCGAGAGGTCGTACTTACGATGCCTTCTGTTTTGGTGACATTCAATCCTTCGCGCTTCTACGTTAGTCATCAAATTGAATAAATCTGGTGCTGAATTCACTTTCACACACTACCCACTCTACCCGCGGTGCTCAGGACACTACGGGTTTATTGGTTTCCCATTAACCTGACCCCGTTTACTTAATAATTCTATGATTTGGTGCCAGAAGGGTCTTAAACCATTTTATAAATGATGAAAGTAGAGCAACCTTATCCGCGAGGGAATCAGATTTTGGATCGGAATAACTCCAGAGGTAGCGACGTGTGCGAGGAAGTGATACACCTTGTGCAGCGCACACTGCTGTGTGGGTGCCGGTACCTACTGCACGCACTACAGTATAACACAAAAGCGTAGTCGTCGTCGGGGAGCAGTACCAAGAGCAGCAGTAAGCTGTGGGCGGCAAACGATCACTTTATTGATATTTGTGCTGCACACTGTATGCACTACATTCACCACAAAGTGGCTGCTGCTGGCGCGACAGAGGAGCAATTACGTGTGAGTAGTGAGTGCCGCCGCACGCTCTGCCGGCAGTCACTGCAGTAAGTGTTGCAGGCGCCGACAGCTATCTGTGCTGTAAACTGTGTGTGTCAGGCACTCAGTGCGTCCTCGTCAACTATCATAATATGCTTGAGGGATTGTTGACTAGGTCGTCTTATGTATCGTCGTATGTTTGCAAGAGTCATGATTGTGTGCAGTCTCCGTTCGTATCTACCTAGAGTCTGATACTGTAATATATAGCAATTTATCTGACATCATTATAACACTACATTTTAATAAATATGCTTACTTACTATACTTACTTACACCTTTGATCTCTGAGCCGAGTACTACACTGTGGTCACTGTGGTGCACTATAAGCCGTAGACATTGACCTCTGACTCTTTAGAGCTGCACCACATACATGGTGTAAGAGGACCCTTCACGAGGCCGTCGACCAAGCGTTATGTACTTACATCAAACTTAGGAACTTTACGCAAAAGTGATTGCTGGAGAAAGATTTTTTTTTTGGTATGAAAAATCACGTTTTACGGTAGGACTCAATATAACGCACTCGAAACATTGTGCCGATGGATGGATTGAATAGTACGAGGGTCGTAGAGGTGTTTAATGTAAAAATATTTCATTAAACATGTATTTAAAAAAAAACTTGTGAAAAAGTTATAACTTTGACACCCAACATTTCCGTAAGTAGAAGGTTGGGAACCTTCTACTGTAAAAAAAATCTCGCTGGTAGTATATTTATAACGAAATTAAAAGGTAACACAAATAAGTAGGCACAGATAAGTAGTAGTAGTAGTAGTAGTAGTAGTGGTCACAGATAAGTAGGCTTTACAAGTTTACGAGTAATAGTCGACCTACTCAAAAAATGTACATGGATAACATATTTTTCTAAACATACTCTGTGTGAGGAGTCTCCAATCATCAACTTGCTGTCTTGATTTGGCTAACAAATGAACAACATTTTGTTTTTTAACTGTATGGGAGCACCGGTTTTTCAACTGCAAAAGTTATATTTTTTAAAATTACAATAAAAATCATCGTTCGGAGGCAAATCCGCATATTTTGATGGGCAACTACGGAACCCTACATTGTGCGTGGCCCGACACGCACTTGGCCGGTTTTTTATATTGTTGGGGATATCAAACTGTATACAAATCTATGCAGCACAAACATTTCCCTAGCCCATAGTTTATGAATAGCCTCTCCACACTATTAATATAATTTATAAACATGTGATTCAGCCATTCAAGCTAAGATTATATCTCGAATAAATTGAGTTACACAAGAGCTTGTTATAAGTCCATATATTTCAATCTTCTGCTTCAGTAAATAGAGGTCCCGTACCTCGGTGTTTTGTTAATATTAGGAATTACCTCGCTGTCTGCCTCGCTCGCTGAACTAATATTGTACGACCCTGTTAAACTTAGCACAACGATTATGATTACAACCCCTGCGGGACACCCCGGGGCGTGGGGCGAGCTGACCTGGCTCCGTGCTCGCGGGACACATCGCTCTGTCTGCGAGATAGTTGTCCACAGATCTGTTGCTACGCAGTAAGCTCATTACTTTGGGCCAGATATTAGTCGAGTCATAGTATCAGTACGCCGCGGCGAACAACCCTTTCACATTATGTTCTCATGTTTGTCAATGCGTGAATATGGAAGTAAAACTACATAGTATTAAGTGAATCGTATCACGACCTAGGCTACGTATTTATAGACGAAAATGTCGAATCAAGTATTTCGCACTTGAGGTCAGTGAACACTTTGAATAGGCAAGTAATGCTTAGCAGACTGCATCCGAGCGTCGAATTTCGAATTACTAAATCTTTGTTTATTTTCACCAACGACTAGTATCTGTGTATTCGTTGATTAGTAGCTGCAGTCGGTCTCGCGCGCTTCCGGCTGCATGCTAACGTGCGCGAGTGACGTCGCTCCTTGTATCACTACAGATTGTGCGCAACTGATTGACTGCGATGTTTACACGCGTCTGATCATTTTATGTGATCATTTTGATTTAAAGTTAAAATAGTTCGAGTGCGTGTTTAGTTTTCATGCGCGCGAGCTTACGTTATCTGTGAAACGTTCAGTGGGCGATACTCCTGTGCCAGCGGGCTTTCAAACGAGATTATCTGAACGACGTTTACTAGACGGGGTCGTCGCTGATCGGAGAGTTCGACGTGAAAGTGGAGTTATTATCTGACACCACTTCAAAAATAAAGTTGGAATTGAGTTTGTTAGAACCGTCAGGAATATCTCACTGAGAGGATTTTCTTATAAAAGATAGTCGGAAGAGAAAACTAACTTAGGGCTAGGCAAGGATTCGATTAATTTGATCGCAGATGACTTACTAAACAATTCAGAGATTGGCTACTAAACCACAACAACGAAACTTACAAATGAGCTGAAAATGAACACGTCAAAGAATTAGTGACGCTCGTCTCTCAGTCACTTGGCTGCAGTCAGTGATCTGTCACACACGTCATGTCTCCCGCGGGCGACATATCAACAGAGCACGTGACGTCACACGCCGCGCTCGTCACCCGCTCGCCGATGAGGCGCAGTGATGGATGGCCCACAGCCGCATCGCACACAGCCGGCAGTCAATGAACCGCACACTGCCAGACGCGCGCAGCTGTCCCTAACATCCACTTGTCACAACACGCTAATATAATGTAAACACTCGTACACTCGACCTTGCCCTCGCCCCGCTCGCCGCTCATCGTTTCGTTCACTGAAACTACCCAGGTTGTTTCAATCGTGGATGGCTCCCAAGTTGAATGACGTTATGTATGTCCACCTGATGCAATGGTTCAACTTGATGCGTTCACAAACTTAGGGGAAAGTTAACTGTCTCACTTGGCCAAGTTTAGGTACGTCAACGGGTGCCACTTCCACACTGAACAGTGGTGGGGCAGGAAGCTGCGTCTACAGCCTCGCACGCTTACAGAAGACGCGGCCACTACGAGCACTGTTCTGATGCAATCTGATGCATCTGTCCAACTGGCAATCATTTAAAATGGGTATATTGTCACACAACCCACTAAAAACTCAGTAGTGCTGCACGGGTTTACAGACTACGTTACAATCTCTGCTGCCTCGGTTAGCTCTCATGGCCGCACACAGAACACATGGGCAGTTTATGTGGGGCGAGATATATTCCCCTTTTTATAGAGAAAACAATAGTTTGGAGAAATAAAACTGTCAGCCAGACAGTAAACGAGAATTTACGATGAAAATACAAAGTCGTTTGGCGCTCAGTCGGTCGCATCGCTCGTATCGCTCACAGCGCTCGCGTCGCTCAGCGGATTTACTCGAGATGGTTTAGTGGCGATGTCGCACGTTTTGTAACACTGCCCGAGAAAACGGTCGACGCGAGAGGAAGTGTAACAAGTACTCTGCGCGCGCTCCCCGCCCCTGCCGAGTTCCGCTGAACAAACGATACAGAGCGGAGGTTTGTGTTATTCATGCAAGATAAACACGGACGATGTGGCTTCGTTCGCGGAAGGTGAGCTCACGGCTACAACTGTCGTTATTCTCTGCCTTTAGATAAATGGCACAATCTGAACTTAAGAGGCCTATCACAAGATTGTTTGCGGTAGTTGTACTGCGGTACTGAGTTCAAGCAGCCGCAGCACTGCGTTATAATTGCAGTTGTAATTATGTTTATTTTAATTTTTACACACTTTTTATCCTAAATTTTTATTTCATTATGAATTAGCGGTTATTGTGGTATAAATTTTACTTAAAAATGTTGATGTAGAAGGAGAAATGTACAGTTAATTCTGAGCGTTCTCTGGTAGTTTATCGGTTTTGAATGGGATTTTTTAATTAAATATTCTATACATAATTTCTCTTCTATTCTAATCAAAATTCTGAGGCAACTATGAACTAAAGCAGTATTTAAGAGATATTATTATTCTATTTTATTTCGTTTGCTTACAAATAGCTCAATCCACGAGCTCGAAAAAGTGTCGTCGCGCATTTTATGAAAAACTTGCCACGAAATTTTTACTTTATATTATGTTACCGGAAATGTATGAAACCTAGGAGTTGTAGACAATTCCTAAGCAATATATTATACAATTCTGAGCCTAAGTAGGTAGGGAAGGTAGGTAGGAAGGTAGGGAAGGTAGGTAGGTAGGTAAGGTAGGTAGGGCAGGTAAGGTAGATAGGGTAGAGTAGTAAAAAGTATAAGGAGGTAGTACATAGGAAAAGTGCATTGGAATGGTGCATTGCAACGCATGCCGGGCACACCTTACTTTTACCAGATTTTAGCATCAAATTATGTCAATCTTTTTCCAATTTTCAGTTCGTGTACAGATGCCGCCAGCACATGAAGCTGCCCCAAAATTGTCAAATTTTCCCAATCAACCTTGAACTTAAGGCTACAACGATAAAGTCGAAAATCTATTGAATAAATTTGACAGATCGTAGTAGCTTGATGTGTGCTAAGTTTTTCACCGCGGTGCTAGCTAGTGTTTAAATAATGTTTCAAACAAAGATTCTTTCATACACACACATTTCATGGGCAATGTTTGTATTTCCTAGGAATTGTATGCGATTCCAAGATGATACTAGGGAATATAAATAAAAACGAATGCTCTCTGTGAATAAAATAAATAAAACACGAATAAAACCAACGTCAAGGTAAATATTAAAATGTTCTAAAAAGGCGATGTAGTCAACGTAGTTGGGAGTTGAGGTTCCCCAAGTCCCGGTGTTCACTAGAAACACTAGTTAGGGTTTAGAATAAAACCACCAAATTATCAGTAAGTAGATGAACTACGTTAAGGGAAGTGCACTCGCTGCCCGGGATAAGTGAGGACTAGTCTACGGAACGATACGCAACCTTAAAGTGTTCATACTACATTTACTAGTATATGAGCTAGCTTCGCTCGCTCTTGCATTCTAAGTTTTCCTTGCCACGATACCTTGTTTACGTTGGTGTGGTGTGTAATGTATTAGGATAACATACAAATAGGAGTACGATAGACGCTCTCGAGTGTGTGTAGGAGCCCCTCGCACCGCTATGCCCACTGTACTTAAGAACATCAAGAGTGTGATGCATTTCCGATCGCTATTTAGGAAATTTATAGACTTCAAACACACTACAAAATATATCATAGATTTCCTATCTATTTTAGGAATTATTTATTAGAATGTAATCCATCATCGTATCGTCTTTTCCGTTAACATATAAAGAGGTAAGAAATAAAAAGCTTATTGCAATAAAACCGACTCCCAAAAAAAACACTAAAAAGTATAAAATAACTTTACTTCCTGAAGTCGATGTTTTTGTTTGTTTCATTGACGTTTTTGCCACCGACTTACGAACGTAGGTAAAGTTATTTTAGACTTGTTTAGTGATTTTTTGGAAGTCGGTTTTTTTGCAAAAAGTTTTTTATTTTACCCTTTTTAATTGTAGTAACTACCTATAATCACACAAATTCTTGTCATGAATCAATTTTACATTGTAACTAGTCAATATAGGCCAAGAAGAAAAAAAAAACAAACTACTGAACCGATTTTGATGAAACTATATGGGACCAATCGGAAAGTTTATCCTTTCACAAAAAAAGATTTTTTAACAAACAAAGAAAAAATACAACCGAATTGAGAACTTCCTTTTTTTTTTTAAATCGGTTAATAATTGGGTAAAGGGAGACCGCTATAAACTATACTAATAAGTATTTTCTACCCTACTTAATAAGTAAAAATGGCCGAAGTCTTTCAGTGTCTCAGAATAAGAAGGCTAACGTTGGCTATTGAACGCATTAGACTGTACGGTGAACTGCTCTCAGCCTGCAAGGCTCTCACTGCAGTCACTGTGCGGGGTCGCTGCCACTGAGCCCACAGGACTGCTCGGGGAGAGCTACACCTAATCCCGTTTCTAAGATAGACCGGTTTTCTCGTGATGTTTTCCTTGACCGTTTTGGGAGACTATGCTTGCAATAGATAGTTTAGTTGTATGTTGATGTGTTACTTGTTTAGTTGTATGATTATTTTTTCCGGACGAAATTCAGTTTTAATTTGCACGGACTTTTTTCTTTTAGTGAGACGTGTGGGTAATTTAATGTGAGCATTGTGAGCAACTTGCGTCAGTGCGCAGGTCAGGGGTGCAGGTGAAGTGCCGCCGCGCCGCTGTCAGCTAGTAACCGTCTGCAGAAGAACCACTGGCACGACCAGCACGGAACTCGCGATGTTTCGTGCTGCCCGATGTAGATTAATCTTGTTGCAGCTTTTCATTGGCATCAATCAAAACGTTTGAGGCCATAAGTTGATGACTACTAACACAAATGCGCCGTCATGTCAGACTACGCATCTCTGCATTGCAGGCCTTCTGCTCGGCGAGCACTAGAAGACCTTCTGGTGGCATCTGTCCCGTGGTATAATAGAATGCGAGTTAGCACTTACACGCCACATGTCACATCTGCGTGCGACTCCATTCGTTTACGAGCACATTTGATTTATTGAGTGTTATCGCAAGTACGCAGGAAAACAAAAAATGTGTTGAAATGATTTGTTTAAAATTCCGTGTGTTGCAATAGTGGGCAGATACTCGTATTGTCGCATCCGGCAGCTCGCGGTACACGTGGTTATCTGTCGCGCGCTGTGTGCTGGCCAGGCGGTCCACGTGATAGTGACGGGCTGCGTCTGTTGTTGCAGTGCGCCGGGACCGTGCCGTGCTTCAATACCGTGACGCGCTGCTGGAAGAGCCTGACGCCGCCTGCCGGGGAGCTCATCAAACAGTAAGTGTTCAAATTAAAGATGATAATACAAGGGGTTAACAGACCCTTCACGAAGCCGTCATCCAAGCATTCAGTACATCAAACTAAGTAACTCTACGCAAAAATTATTGCTGGGAAACGACTTTTTTTTTTGCGGTGAAAAATCACGTTTTACAGTAAAACTCAATGTAACGCACTCAAAACTTAGTGCTGATGGATGCTTTGAACAGTAAACGGGTCATCGAGTTAATTAAAGTAAAATTAAAACCTTTAAAACTGGTATTCAAAAAAAAAATTGGAACTTTGACCTCCAATATCTCCGTAACTAGAAGGTTCCCAGTTATGGTTCAGAAAAAAAAAGATCGCAACGATGGGGAGAACAAACGCCTTTCGGCTTCGTTAAGGGTCTTTTTACACCCTTTACCTATTCGGCTAAGAATAGTTGAAAAGACACAGTAGCTTCCGGTTGCCTTAACTATTCTTAATTACATAAGTATTGAGTACCGACAAGTTTTTCCATTAAACGTGGATGTTGTCACCCCGTAGCAAATTTTAATTTTCATTGTTTTTTTGATAAATCAATAATTGCCATAAAAATGAAAAATAAAGTTACACCATATAACACCTATACTTCTATAGTAACGAATTTACCGTGAAATCGTTTTTCACGTGACTTTTCGGTTCGATGTCGGATAGAAACTATGGCCTCATTTAGCGAGGAGTGTTCTTGTGTACTCGTCAGTAAGAATTATGTTATCGTGGATATACATTTGAAACAATCATTTTATTTATCTCCTCGTGTTTAATGTAATTGAATGTGTTTTTATTCTTGATGTAGCACTTTCTGAGTTCCGTACCTCAGTGGGCTAAAACGAAATCCTTATAAGATCACTTTGCTCTCCGTCTGTCCGTCTGTCAAGACCCTTCGTGTTAGGAACGCGTGGAGGTATTAAGATTAAATTTATATCAAATACTCAAATCTGCTACCCCTTGGGGCAGTAAAAAATCAAAGATCAAAAGATATGATATGTTTATGTCGCATATTTTGCGATTTCACAAGAGAATCATATATAGGGCACTTCCCGTTGACCTACAGTCATACAATTTGTGTCTTACAGCACGTGTAAAGGAAAAATATGAAAACCGTAGATAATTATGCAGTTTAATAACAAAATACCTACAAGTTTATACGAAACCCTCGCTGCAACAGTCCGACTCGCACTTGGCCGGTTTTTTTTTTTGTATAAGTGAAAACATTTACCTAACCAAACGTCGAAGTCTAGGCGTTTCCTGATACTAGTTCGTGGAAAATGTACTCTGACTTTCGACGTCACGTCACGTCGATCAGGTCATCATGTGTGGCTGACGCGCGCGGCGGTGACCACCATATGCTGCCATTGCCCGCCAAGCGCTGCCACCACACTGCTACCTGTGCACTGCATCATGTGCTGCCGCGTCACGCGTACAACCAACAAAAGGTTCACTGGACTGGAGCAGTTAGTTCCAATTCGAACTGGTGCTTATTTCCAGTATTTCAGAGTTTCAGGATTTACTTTAATATAAAACGGCTCTCTGCCAATTCTTGGGAGTTTTCTTTGAGGAGTTTCTCAGTACCAGCCACGAAGTACTCATTAGTCTTATTTCATGGAACTTAAACATAACTGGCGAAATGTGGGAGCACTATTAGTTCACGCCTACCTGACCCTTCGCGGGTTACGGCGTGTTGTTATGTCGTGTTTATGTTAGTTAAGGAAAATTTGACAAAAACCATACAGTCATCTCGTACAACTGCAGGCATAGTGACACGATGTTCCCGTCACAGCTAGGAGTAGCGTCCGAGAGAGAGTCGAGCGCGGACACAGCGAGGCGCGGGGGCTCGCACAACGGTGTGGCGGTCCATAACAGGAGCTCTTCATAATCATGAGTTCCTTCATAAACAAACTGATGCTAATAAATTCAGAGTCAGTCTGAAGCTCGAAGCGAGTGTCACCAATCTGCAATCACATGAGAATATCAGTAATTATTGTGAGTGAACCGTCTGTATGTCGTTAATGTGTGTTCCGACACGTGATGTAGATTGCAATTCATAATTGCTTGTCAGTGATCAGCGCGACGTCGATGAAACGATGTTAGATAGTCGCTCGGATTCCGCGGTATAGCAAGCAAGCGAAGCCATTCCCAAGTTTTTAATCATTACAGCCACCTGTAATGTTTTCAATTACTCGAAGTAATTTCTTTCGCTCTTCAAAGGTGTCGAAAAGCTAAGTATTAACTGGATGTCTCATATGTAACAATGTGCTAAGTCTTGCTCAAATCCGTTACAATCTGAAAATGCTTTACGATAGAGTATAACGTACAAAGCGCTATCCATCACATTGTTTGGCGACTGGTGCCGCGCCACTGTGCGCGTCACCTCATCGCATCTCCTCGCCTTTGGTGTACAGAGCCGGCAGATATACAGCAGCGCTCTGAATAATGTCGGTTTGTTTAGCCCCATCGTAGTATCGCATCGTATATTCGTATTGAATCGCAGCGCAGTTGGTCTTCGGACTGACCTCGATCGCTCCGTCGCTCTTGTGTTTGCGTTGCGGACACACAATGTCGTGTTATCGTGTTATCAATCTTAGAACGGCAAATCTCTTATCTACATTTTTTTATTTACCATTGCTTAGCACTTCATGAAATCAAGCGTGACGGTGGCTACCTTTAAAAAAACCAAAAGCTTTAAATGTGCTCCCCTCGCCCGTAACACATAACACTGATGTGCACAATCGTGTCAGTAGGCCATCGCCGTTATATTAAACATAAATAAGCTGAACTCCAAACTTCCTTGTGTGAACGTCGGAGCGTGGGGGACGCGGTTTATATCCAATCTGTGGCTAAATCGGCCATCTCGTAAATATCTGGCGACAGATGACAGTGAGCGTGACACGGTGACACGCTCACTGGCCATCCCGACTCACTTACACGGTGTACTTTACTAGATTTATTAGGTAAGTGAGTCGCCGCCGCCGCGCCGAGGTCGTGATGCATGGCAGCGATCTGGTGACGCAGTCGAGTGCGTGTCAATCAATCAATAATCTTTATTACACAAGAAAGTGGTTACATAATTGTGTGAGTACCCCGACTCCTCTTCTAGGTGATAGACCTGTGGTACAGGAGCCAGCGTGCAGCGCCCTCTCCGTGTCCGTGTCATAAAGTTAACGTCACCGTTTGATGAGCTGGCTGCGGCGTCTAGAGGCAGCGGGGACATCCGTGTGTACTGACATTTTATTCTCGGGTACAGCTTGAGGTCTTCTTTCACACACAGTCATAGCTGCACAAACAGAGTAATCAGTTTTACAGAAATACGTCGAGATACATTATAATATTTTCATATTGCTATTCGGATATCCGACTTGATCGAATTTCATGTACATACAATATAAACTTGTTACTTCGATTCGATCGAAACATTCTGATTCATATTCCGATTTAAATTGAGTCGTATATTCCCGGTGTCCGTTGAAACGTAAACACAAATTCGATTATTTATGTATGACACAATGCGACATGACAATTAAAATAGCCATTAATACGGAACGTTCAGGAAGCGGCAAATGATTTGTATCAATAAGTAATTTACCGGTTATTGTGCGAGCGTGGAACGGCGCAGTGTGTGTAGTGGCAACAGTTCCGGCGACGGCGCGGCGGTTCGATATTAATGACGTTATTATGTGACAGCTCTGCTACGTCCTCTCCATTTGTTGGTGAAATATAGGAATATTGAAACGGTTATTAATTAAGTAGGCATGCAGTGACACAATTGCGTCGTTTCATTTAGCTTTACGAAAGCGCAGTAAGAGAAACTTTTGCCACTGTGCGACACACATTTGATTCCGATGGCTATTGAAAATTGAATGGAAAACCTAATAACATTTTTCTCGCATCGGTGAACAGACCCTGGACTCCTCGGTATTGTTGACCACTACAGCAACGAGGCTGCGACCTTGTTGGGCAGCGTTGTGAGTCCTCTCACTAAACTCAGCAGTTGGTCATGTCTGACACAATCGCCGCCTGTCGAGTGTCGACACAGTAACAGTGAGTGACATCGCGATCGGCGTGTCGCGGTGAGTACCAATCAGTGCGAATTATCTCGACACTGATTCAATTGAGAGCGCCTTTGTGTCACCCGCCGGGGAGCAGTCACCACTGAGCAGTAGGACCATTGGCGATGTCACAGGATGTGTTGTCACACAGTCCAGTGATCCCACGATGTTGTCGGTTGCTACGGGATAAGGAAATATTTAAAGATGTGAGCATACCAACCAGCATACCTGCGATAACCAGTTCGGTAAACCGCTTCACAACAAGAACGACGATATCTATTCGAGAACAGTCGTAGTTCGAACTCGGTTCTCATTTATTTATTTACTAGCGACCCGCCCCGGCTTCGCACGGGTGCAATATATATATATAAACCTTCCTCTTGAATCACTCTATCTATTAAAAAAACCGCATAAAAATCCGTTGCGTAGTTTTAAAGATCTAAGCATACATAGGGACAGACAGACAGACAGCGGGAAGCGACTTTGCTTTATACTATGTAGTGATGAACCATGGAAGACTTACAGCTAAACAAAACAGAATAATAAAATAATACGTGAAAGTGACAGCCAGTTACAAGTATTAGTCTTCTACATTTATGATTCCTGTAAAATATATTCACGATGATCGTCTGAGCACATCTCTGCGGGCGTCAGTAATAGAGGCCTTCGCAAAGTAAACTCGATCAAATTGCAAATTGTTAATCTGCTGCGCACACAACTACACAATCTTATAAACGATCGAGTTCTCAATTTGGCACTTCCTCATCTTTGTGGATGATACAAATTGTGAACTGGCGTCAGGTAATACATAATATCTGCTAAGTGTGCGTTCGTCTTTCAATGTTAGGTAGGAACTTGCAGATAAAAAAATCATACTAGCAGTGACTCATATTACAGTGAAGAAGCTCAAAGTAGTTGTATTTAATTATGATTGTAATTAGGCATAGGTAGCGGTGGTCTCCGTGACGTAGTGGTGGTGCAAAGTTGCAGACGCACACACGCAGGGTGTTTACTTAACGCGCGCTGAAACGAAACACAAACGGAACCTTTTCGGATGGCAGCGAACACAAACGTTGTGGCGTCAACTTTGCGAACAAACATCACAATTCGGTCGCCACACAGCATCCCTTCGTTAGCCGCTTATTTATGGCTAGCTGTTGCCCGCGACCTTCGTTTGCGTGAATTATCATAAAAAATATTGATTCCCTTTTTTAATCGGATTTTGTTAACAATTTCAAGGGTTTTAATTTTTTTGCATGGAACCCTAATTATTTTTCTAAAATAAAAGTAACCTAGGTTAGACCTTAAAACATCAGCTATCTGCCAGTAAAAGTCCCGTCAAAATCGGTCCCGCCGTTTCGGAGATTAGCCGGAATAAACAGACAGACGGACAGACAGAGAGGCCGACAGACAAAAATTGCAAAAAATGTGTTTTTTGTTATAAGTGCCGTATATTTTCATATGCATTCAGTAAAAAGCTGTTTGTTTGATATTAAATACAGACACTTCAATTTTATTTATTTTTATAGATTAATTAAATACAGCGTAATGTCACCACAACGGTGTCTGTTTATACTGAAAGTGCGAAATGAACATTATGTTGTCGATTACTAAAGTCAACTTTGATTTTACAATTAAATTATTATGGAAACACTTCCCAAACACGGTGCAGCACATTAATGTGCAACAAGTATACATATTATCGAAACGTCTTGTTACGCAGATCCTACAATTATGTGCGTAAAGCTTTCGCTTACCGAGCTCAACTTAACTTATTTGATTCAACTTTGATTCCACTTTACTCTTACTTATCATGAATATAGTTTTAGAAGGAGCGAGCACATTTGCATGCAAAGCACTCAATATTGCATCTTGGTTTCGGCTCTCAGTGCCGCGTCGTCGGCTTCGCATTTAATATACAGGCGTCACGATAATGCACCACTTTAGCCTCCACTCGGCACTTACCTCGCAGTCACAATGTTGCAGCCTGGCAGCCTCCCCGAGGGGCATCCCGCCGCCGTCTCCTTGCAATCAAACCTTCTGTATAATATAGTACAAGTCGAGTAACGAGTTCCCCACACAGTCGCACAACGGGAGCTGTCCTTTCGGAACAGGTCCGCAATCTGTCTGCCACTCCGCATCCGCACGCAAATAAAGTGATCCCTTCAGAAAGACGCGCGTGTTACGCATTACCTCACAACTCACAACTCATCTTATTTGATTCATACAATTTGCAAGCGAAGCGTCTTGACTTTTTATTTGCCGCCCCGATACCCCACATTTACATAATTTAATATCCTCCCGACTGATGTTATCGCATCGTATCGCTCGCCTGCGACACGTGTCGCGAGGACCATTCGTCTCTCGTAACTTGACACACACGACGCATCGATGTCGAGGCGGTGTTGTTCAGCTGTTACTGCTGTTAGCTATACAACTATACATAGTACGTACGAGTATGTTGCTTCGTGGATAGTTCAGCCACACTTGCGGTGCGTCACGGTTCCTGCGGTCGCGGCTCCGTATCGCTGTAGGTCTTCGCGGATAATTTAACAGATAAAAGCTTTTCATTGCGATCGCTGCAGACTGTTATTTTATATTGATTGATGTACTTTATATTTGCCGACGCCAGCTCCATCGGGTTTTATGCTCGTCCTCAATTATCGCGCAAGGTCGTGTTTGAGTATGGAAACTGTTTATTTATTTGATCTACAGCGTCTTCATCTTTCCACTGCCAAGGTTGAAACTTTTGAAAGACTTTTGTTGTTTATGTTACCTCTAAGATGTTTACCTTAATCCGCAACAATATGATAAAATCGATTCCTCACTTCCGGTCGCTCGTTAACCAATTTACTCGCTCCCACTTTTGCGCAGATCAAAGGCGGCACCTCAGCTTGGTGGCGGCGCGTATGTGTGCGCTCAGCCGGTAAATCATACCTGTGAGATAAGTCTGATCATGTGCGAGATGTATCGCGTGAATTATCTGCGGAGGCACGCCTCCCGGACAAGCAGAAGCTCCACTTAGTGCCGTGGCTTTAATTTTGCCCCGTTAACCCATAGCGAACGTAGGCACACGGAAATTGCGAAGCAGCAGCCAACGGTAATGACGCATTACTTGTTAAGCATAACGAGTGATGTGATGTGACGTGAGGTGCCGCGTTCTGATAACACTGAACTGTTGCGGCGTGCTGCGGCGCCGGCGGGCGCCCGGTCGGCGGCCGCGCTTTGTGAACGTGAGTATTGTGTGATCGTCGGTGTCAGCGCATTACTTTACGTTCTCACTTTATTCTAGTCTTGCAGACAAAACTGATTTTTCTGCGTTGTGAGGTATATCTGTACCTTCCACTATAATATTATGTCCTTTTGTTGTTTCTGTTCACGCAGTGCTACGAATGCTAGAAAGCAGCCAACCATGATACAGATCTGACTACTTTTAACATTCATATTTGAACGAATTACCTGATACCTATAGGTATGAGGCAGTTGTTTTCATCCTTTTGGTACACCCCAAATACAGTCGAACCAACTTTTGCAATTACGCGATGAAAGCTTGTCAATTTGCCAAATTCACAAACCTTTACCACATAGAAACTCCTGAGACGATTGCAAAGAGCGGTTTAACACGACAGAAACGAACAAGCGGATATATCGGAACTGTATATTAAATAACGTCGGTAACAGTGTGCCCGGGGAGGGGGGTTGCTCCAAGACGTGGGGAGGGATTCACCTAATTAAAGACAGATTAAAAAGGGGACGATGAAAGAGCCCACACAAACTTCCGTTTGAGAAGTTAAATTGATATTGTTTATTTTGTGGTGGCGACGTCAAACGGCGCCGGCGCGTACTTAATTGGCTCTTGTGAGCCCGCGCGGCGCAGGCTTCACCTTGTTATTATAATCAGGAGGTACATTATTACTCACGTGAATTGTACTTAACACATCTTCCGGTTTCCTGAACATACAGCTTCCGGCGTCGATGTAGGATCCCTTCACTAACGAGTACAACAACTGTGTGTTCCGATACTTGCCGAGTACCGACCCTTCAAACGTCGCTCTGTCGAGAAGAGACTCTCTGCAGTCGACAACATCATCAACAGCAACAACTCTATATGTCCACACAAAGTGAATCCATGTTCGCTGTTACGTACAGACAGGGAAAGGGATCGTTGAGCGTAGGGAAGTACTCAACACTCTATCAGTCACTTTATTATGCGAATAAGAACACTACACTTATGTATAACGTTGTATGTTAACGGTGCGTATCCTTTTTAACCGACTTAAAAAAGGTGGAGGTTAACAATTCGGATGTTTATATTTTTTTCTAAGAATGTTCGGGCATAATTCCGTCATATACAGGGTGGGTAACAAATCGTGGATCAAAATATATTGGCACTTTATTCAAGATCTTTTAAGTCTCACGAAAAATTATGTGTAACTTCAGAACCTCACTGAAAAAAAAATTAGGTACTACCAAAAAAAGACCCTGATAACCCCAACTATTGCCCTGTTTCGTTTGATGCACGATTTTTTACCCACCTTGTATAGACGGATTTGCAAAGTTCTTTTTTTGGTTCGAAAGGGGTTTATTCCGAAATAGTCCAAGAAAGGTCATTCACTCACTCACTCATCACGAAATATCGAAAACGACTTGACGTATAAAGATGAAATTTGGCAAGGAGGTAGTTAGTAGACGTCCGCTAAGAACGGATTTTGCGACAGGGCCGGATTAAGAAGGTCTAAGAGGGCTCTTGCAATTGTTTATGAAAATACTTCATTTTTTGTGCTACAAACTTGAAATTTGGCCGGGAGGTAGTTAATAGTTAGTGGACGTTCGCTAAGAACGGATTTTGCGGTAGGACCGGATTAAGAACGTCTAAGAGGGCTCTTGCAATTGTTTATGAAAATACTTCATTTTTTGTGCTACAAACTTGAAATTTGGCAGAGAGGTAGTTAATAGTTAGTAGACTTTTGCTAGGAACGGATTTTGTGTCAGGGCGGGATTAAGGAGGGCTAAGGGCTCTCGCAAAAAGTCATTTAATGTTGTATACAGAACGGTATTCGAATAAAAAGCGCCCAACAAGGTTCACTTTGAAAAAAAAGTTGTGTAGCGCCAAAATAAACCGGTTTTTAAAGCCATATCGTCGCCTCAACGTCATTTAATTTTGTTTCGGACCTCTGCCGCTCAGAATTACAGTACCCAAAATGACGCCTTTTGTAGTCATCAATACATGATCACATTTGGATCTGGCAGTAAGTTCTCACACATAACATAACATCACGCCTTTAATCCCTGAAGTGTTGGGCAGAGGTGGACCTAATCGTACCTACATACACATTTCGCTATTTATGTTGAAGTCCCATGTAATAGGGGGTGAGCCTATTGCCATCAACCGGGCACAAATCCAGATTTCATGGCTGCTACTGAGAAATTACTGATAGAACAACCCAATAACCTGAGGGTCGATCCCAGGACCTCATGCTTATTAGTCGCGCTTGCGACCACTCGACCAACGAGGTAGTCTAAGATATACACACAAAATTTCCACGCGAACGAAGTCGCGAGCAACAGCTAGTTTTATATACATATATCTGATGATGAGTTTCAGAGACAGACAACGGAACTCTGCAAAAAATGACAGCAAATCAACCGCGATTACTGCTATCGCATAAATATGCATTGTTTACGCAATCACATAACATAACATCACGCCTGTACACTCGAAAGGCATTGATTTCCTAATTAACCATCAGATTTCCAAGATTTCTTTTGTACTTGTGATTTTACTTTGAAATATAAACAATACGTCACCATCATTTATGTACCATATGTAAATGTACATGAAAAAATACATCGAACATAGAACCTCTAGCTTTTTTGAAGTCGGTTAAAATTGTCAAAGGAGTTTTGGTGAAACATTCATCATCATCATATCAGCCCGGAATCGCCCACTGCTGGGTATAGGCCTCCCCTTTCTTCTGCCACACTTCCCGGTGAAACATTAGTGAACCGTTAACAATACACTCATGTCATGGTAATAGGCTTTATCCCCAATAAAATGAAACTTAACATAAGTACCTACCTCACTATCAAAATGTGGGTGCACTGTACACATCTGCATACCCCCTCAGAGCATATAGGCGTGATGATATGTTATGGTGTTGTTTAAACAATAAACATCCAAGCGATTGCAGCAATCACGACAGATTTGCTGTCTATTATTGAAGAGTTCCGTTGATATCTCCGAAGATCAGCATCAGATCTTACCCAAATTTAAACGAAACCACCGTGAAATAATATCCGTCCAATCAAAAAAAGAATCATCAAAATTCGTTCACAATTGGCGAAGAAATCGCTGAACATATAAACAAAAAAAAAAACAAAAAAATTCAGACGAATTGATAACCTCTTCCTTTTGGAAGTCGGTTAAAAATGAACTCAAATACAGCTTTTACACAGTTTGTTATGCTAGTAGGGATGTAGTACAACAGTAATTTCCATGCATTACGCATTTGGGTTATATTTAAACCGTTAGATATGCACATTCTAGTAAAGGATGTAAAAATGTTTTAAAAACAGATGTAACATTATAATAGCATCTCATTGAACAGTCACACGCTCGCACGCAGTAGCAGACATGTGTAGGTACATGTGTAGGTACATCGGTGTGCACATCTGCGGCTGATCACCACGCATGTGTACTTCTTACCCAGTTTAAATTACTTTATAATTCGGTTCATCCCGGATTATTTGGAACCAGCTCTGGCTGATGACGTTTTTTACAGGAAAACTAAATAAATGATTCATAGTATAAGTGTGTCCTTTCGTATCAGATATTGTATGTACTGAGTACTGACGTACTGAGTCGACTCCACACTCTCAGCCAGTTGGAACGCTCGGTGTGGCCGCAGTCGGAATGCAATAAAACCATTGTTATGCCAAACTACTGATTTATTTCGACTACGCATTGTTTCGCTGAAAAATTCGTTCGTTTATTATTTCAGGCGTCGTAAACTCGTCGCACAGATTACTAGAACGTACGGACGGATTCTCGTGTAGTTGAGCCGCCGGTCGCCGGCTGCACATCGCGGAGCTGCGCATTACATCAATAACCCGCGGGTATTAGGGAGTTTTTCAAAAAGATGTACATTTGCGAAACAGAGGTGTCCTAGACTTAAACCATTTTTTTTAAATTTTTGTAGGCACCTTACTCAAATAAACTGCATGTTTATTCAATACTAGCTTCTGCCCGCGACTTCGTACGAGGATCCTGTTGCTTATGCCAGCGAAAACGGGGTCGTCAAAATCGAAGATCTGAAACGTCTTATGTCGAATTCTAAGAGCCCGGGGACGGGAAAACAACGGGATGCGCGAGACGATTCGAGACGTTCCATATCTTTCATTTTTGTAAGTCAGAAGTCGATGCGTAGATACGCTTGGAACTCAAGCGTAATTCTCTATCCGTGAACGTCTCCGACTCGCGAGACAATGCGTGACGTTCACAATCAGCGGTCAGTCGCGCATCACGTTCCTCACTTGTCTCTAGAGACCTAGAAGTCGATGCGTAGATACGCTTGGAACTCAAGCGTAATTCTCTATCCGTGAACGTCTCCGATTCGCGAGACAACGCATGCCGTTCACGATCAGCGGTCAGTCGTGCATCATATTCTTCACAGTTCTCTAGAGACTTGGATGTAGATGCGTAAATACGCTGAGAACGCAGGTGTGCTTCGTTATCCAAGAGGAAGAGAAGAGAAGAGAGGAAGAGGTTTCCACGGAGCGAGTTGCAGCCTGATGTTCTCGAACAACATCAAGTCTCTCCTGACGTTCTTCGGTAGATTCTTGGGATCTTATGATCCTCAATCTTTTAGCTCCTTTGGAACATTGGGAAAGATTTGACCTCTTTCTAGGCATGGTTATAGTTTTATTGTGAAGATACCTGATCAATTAAAATCTAAGTGACTGCTCCCCTGCGTTACCAGGTAGGCTACCGTGTCACGAAGATAAGTGGAAAAAGTCTAAAACACTCAAATAACATAAGCCCGAAGGCATATTTATTCGATAAAATAAAAAATAAATAGGAGTTTTGTCCAGTAGAGTCAAATTTTCAATGATATACCGTCGTCATCGAATATCAGTCCTAAACTGTTACCGCCTTCACCGCGTGGAGGTACTCCCAGCTTATGTTATTTTATAATTATACAGTGAAATTAGTGATAGCTTTGATTTCCACATCAGATGTTTCTGATCTTCGATTTTTATAAGTCAACAGGAAATGCCTATCAGACCGAACAACTTTTGCTAAGACGTCATTCCTATGTGTTATGGTGTAGCTGGGCTCTTGGAGTTCCACAACAGGTGTTCAAGATCTTCGATTTTTATAAGTCAACAGAGAGTGCTCATCAGATTGAACAATTTTTGCTAAGACTTCATTCCTATATGTGTTATGGTGTAGCTGGGCTCTTGGAGTTCCACAATAGGTAGTCCAGAACTTCGATTTTTATAAATCAACAGAGAGTGCTCATCAGATTGAACAATGTTTGCTAAGACGTCATTCCTATATGTGTTATGGTGTAGCTGGGCTCTTGGAGTTCCACAACAGGTGTTCCAGATCTTCGATTTTATAAGTCAACAGAGAGTGGTCATCAGATTAAACAATTTTTGCTAAGACGTCATTCCTATATGTGTTATGGTGTAGCTGGGCTCTTAGAGTTCCACAACAGGTGTTCCAGATCTTCGATTTTATAAGTCAACAGAGAGTGCTCATCAGATTGAACAATGTTTGCTAAGACGTCATTCCTATATGTGTTATGGTGTAGCTGGGCTCTTGGAGTTCCACAACAGGTGTTCCAGATCTTCAAATTTATTCTCTCAGCAGAAAATGCTCATCACGTGGAACAATTTTTGTTATGGTACCATTTTTGTATCACTTATAGTTTAGCTATTCTATTGCGGTTCTGCATCAGGTGTTCAAGTTTCCAAGATAAATTATAGCCTATATGTTGCCCAGACTTAATACCTATACAACAAAAAAAAATCTTTCAAATCCGTCTAGTAGTTCCGAAGATTAGCGTGTACAAACAAACAGACAAACAGATAAACAGACAAACAGACAGAATTTTTTTTTTGGATTCGTTCTCTATTACTGTTTCTAAACCCCCCTCAATTTTTTTTTTAAGTATATTCAATGTACAGACACAGTTTTTTGTACTGTCTTATTATATGTATAGATTTTGATGTTTAAGTTACAAAATTTAAAAGGGATATTTTTAAATGCACATCTTTATAATTTTTCAGCACACTAGGTAACTCCACTAATTAACTGAATGCATACCAGAAAAATGAATGCTGTGCAAAAAAACCAATTGATTAACAAAAAGTGTCCTACAAAAAAAACTAAAAAATCACACAAAACGAGATGACCTTTTTTATCGAATTCACACCAAAAATACGAATTGTTTATCAAAAATACTAACTTGCATTCTAAATTGTACAATCTTACTACGGAATTTCTAAAACTTATATATCTAAAGGTACAATGTCACAATAAAGTAAGTTTCCATTATCAATAAAAACACTTTTGAGTTAGTTTTACGTATTTATTTTGAAATTTCATAAAATTAAAATATTCTCCTAAAAAGTCAATATGTTGTGCTACAAAAGTTAGTGACAGAAACGAATCGCTGCAAAACCGACTCCACGTAGTCTTGTCTGCCCTACCCCTAGAGTGTAATTTAAGCCCGCGTAGGCGCGGAGGGGCGAGGCGGCCCGCGAGCTGAAGAGCAGGTGGTTTCACCGGTCGCCGCCGCGGCTGCGACGATAAGCTCGCGTGGGACCGTCGGAGCCCCGCCGCACCGGAGCCGTGACAGAAACCAAACGTGTTTTGTGTACTTAATTACTGATTAAATTGGTTACGACTAGGTGTCAAAGGGGGATGTCCCCGCATATGCGATGTGTTTTTGTTTTTGCGGTGAATTTCGGAGTTCTGCACGTCAAGACTACCGCCTTAAGGACAATCACAGCCACGCGTTTGATTATATGCAAGAACATTTATTGTTTGTACCATATTATATTGATTGTTTAAAATTATTTTTAAATAATTTTCAATCTGATTTACTTCAGTGTTTTCCTGAATTTGTAAAGGGGTTTGAGCTTCAATCTCATTACGATGGGGGTCGACTGAAATTGTTGCCAACACCATAGTAGATTCCAATTACAAACGGCTCAATAGGCCTAAATTTTCAAATGAGCTTTTAAATATTGGGAGACCGTCGAAATTGAAATTTAAAGTAATTTTAGTTTGATCATCAATCCATTTCTCCAATGATTTCTTCAAAGATTTCGCTAGGCCATTATGCCAGTATTCACCTTGTTCAATCGTGTTGATACTACTTGATACGTATTTGTTTGAAAGAACCTAAAATTGTTCTAGCGTCACTTAGTAGTGTTCCAGGAAATCTGCAATTTACAATTGCGGCCAAATCGTTTAGAGCTATGTGAGATATATTTCTTTCGATAGCTCATTTCTTTATTCGCTTGGAAAACAATATATTTTTTGAAAATTCGTTGTCATCGTTATTTGAAGTACTTGTGCTGCTACATGAAGTAACGTCAACATCAGATTCCAAAGGTTTAACTAAATCCACACATTTGTCGAATGTGTGGATTTAGTTAAACCTTTGGAATCTGATGTTGATGTTTTTCCTACGGAACTTTCGTTGGACGCCGATGGTTCATGGATGGCGATGGCAATCGTGACAGATTCTGACAGAAAAGCAGGCTTAAGCTGTACTGTTGACGTAATTAATTTTTTTAATTTTAAAGCAGCCTTGTAGGCAGATTTTATAAAATCACTGTATTCACAAGAGTGTCCAATTACGCTATAAGAATAAATTTTATAATGGAGTTTGCATATTTGTACCTTTATACCGAACAAAGTATCGAGTGATATCATAATAACAGTTAGAGTTGTAGTAAGTAAGTGATCCCATGCAAAATACAGACTTTATACAGCTTTAACGATAAAACTAGCTTAGTGTGTCCCAAAATACTTAAAGTTGTATAGTAGTGATCTCATTAAACGCCCTAAGCTTACGCGGATCCCTTAATACAGATTTTATTCAGCTAAAGCTGTATAAAGACTCAAAAATCACTCTTATAACGCCAAAAGCTTCTTTTGACACCCCAGTACGTGTTTGAAAGAACTCTTGTCTCTAAATGAGCTGGTTAATTGATGTTAAAAACGCTTGCGTGCTGCTTGGAATTGCAATAACTGTTCATCTCCTGTATCACTTACTTGAAAGAAGACTGTTCTTTCAGAAAATATTCAACAGGTACTAACAGTAATCAGGTCCACAAACTTATGAGTCTCACGATATATCGTTATTCTGAGATTTTATAACTGCCGTCAAGTACAGTTCCGCGGGAGAAATACATTACCGATACCGTGCGCCGTAAGTGGCAGACCGTGTCGCCGCCTCGCGCCGCCGGTAGCGTGGGTACCTACTAGCGACGAGCGGCGGGTAAACACGGCGCCGTACCTAAACACTAATCATCTAGCGCGGGCGATGGAGCTGGTGACAGTGTTCAACTCAGCGCATGGTGCCGATACTAACTCGACTGCGCTGCGATCCTCTCCCAGTGCGTTATGCTTATAACCGCAAAGTTATACGTTATACGTACGTACTTATACGGTTGGACTAAGGACGGCAAAACTTGTACACACTTGTAATACCTATAGATACTACATTACATACTGGTCATTTGAATCGGATACACAATGCTAATAATGGCTTCCATAAATTAAGTATCATTCAGCTCAAGCAGGGATGCTGGTGCGCCTCTCTGCCGAATAAGGCGCGCGGCGCGGCGTCGGCAGGCCTGGAGCTCGCGGATAAACATAAACTGCTTTATTGTTAAATTTGGAGGTTTCAGTCACAAAGTTTTTTTTTGGTTACTACTCTATAACTTAAAAAGAGGTTATTTTGATACTTGTAAAATTTTGTACCACATAGGTAACGTCGTAACTGCTGGTGTGTGTTTTGTGCCAGTGTGTGCCCGGCGGTGATGCGCGACGCCAATTGTGTCAAAAAGCTGAGCGAGAGTTTTCACCGCCATCCCGCTCATCCGCTCACGCACACCGCTAGCTAGGCACGTGCTAGCAGCCGCGTTTCCCGACGTCACTCAAAGCGAACTTGACAGTAGACCGATGGCGACGTTCGCTACCCGAAGGGCTGGTACATAATATGTTGTGTGTACCTATGCGGCTGAGTCGCCATTCATCACGACTTGTCGCTATCTGTCACGATTTGTCGCAGTGAATTGCTATTATTCAGTATTGTCGCGTTAGTGTGTTACCTACCACACCAATCGATCGATCGCCGATCACCAATCGATCGATGGTAGAAATGACGACGATCGACCAATTGGTGTAGTAGAAACTATCGATTGACGTCGATTTATCCATTCTACCATCGATCGATGGCCTCGATCGACGATCGATCGAATGGTGTGGTAACACCCCATCCGGCCGGTGTAGCTGTAGGTTGTACCTACACTAGTAGGTACGTCTGGTGTACCGCAGAGTAGGTACAATACACAGCTAACGGTCTATACATGTTTTGCTGACGTAAATAAGCGTTCAACGTCCACAACTTTTTTCTGTTGATTAGAGTCTGTTAGAGGCAAAGATATTAGTATGAGAGTGAGCGTGAGCGGGTGAGCGGGTCCAATCTCGCGGCCGTCAGTCGAGCGCGAGAGTGATGGATCGCTTGCTGCAGATCTATTCCCCGGAAAACTACCAGTATCGTGTACGGTCACCGAATTGTTTGATTTAATGTAGAAGTAGTGGTTTTTCATGAAAATTTATCCATATTTGGAACCAAAATATTTGTGAAACAATAATAATACACCTTAAAATGTTTACCTATTTTTACCAAGGGGTCAAATCTGGGGAGGCTAGATCATCATCATCCTGCAGCACTCCACTGCTGGATAGAGACCTCTCCGACCGCACGCCATCCTCGGCTGCTGTCGTCAAGCTGCTCCCGGTCACCCTACGAAGATGGTATCTGCTCCCAGCCTAGAGGCGTCCTCCTGGGTAGCGTGCTGAAGTTGCAAAAATGCTTTCTTTTATGATTTTAGACCAAGCCGTTTAGGCTATAGGCACGCTGTCTGACAATTAATGAATGTATTAATTTTTTTACGAGGTGGGCAAGTCAGCTATTCATTACCTTAATTTTATTTTACCTATCAATGTTTCCAGACAAGAAGTTAAAAGCGTTTATAAGTCGCGTCTCAATAAAATTGAAACCGCAATGAGAACATAAACATAATTATTTTCTTCTTCCATCATAAAAATACATCGTTTTAAATTCGGGGATCAATTTTGACGCTACCGGCCGGCGGGCGTAGTTTATAATGCTATGATGATTGTAATATATTAGAACTACGACGATCGAGAGTTATGAACAACCAATACTATTCACTGCAGTCGACCAACCCTGCATAATATCTACTGCTAGTTGAAGACTCGAATAATAAACTATTTATATGTATGACTAGCCGTTGCCCACCAACTTCGTTAGCGTGAAATTATTATAAAAAATTTGACTTCCCATTTTGAATCGGATTTTGTTACCAATTTCATGAGTTTTAATTTTTTTGCACCGGAACCTAATTCTTTTTTAAAATAAAAGTAGCCTAAGTTTAACCTTCCTGCCGGGGCTGCGGGACTGTTCGAAAGAGATACCGCGGCCCTGGAACACAAAGGGCAAAGAAGGAAGATGGATGGGTTTAAGTCAGTAAAAGTCTGACACTCCCTCCCACTCCACCCAGAGCGGGGGGGTTATTTGATGATTTCCCATCTAAAAAAAAGAAGAAAAGACCTTCTAACAGCAGCTGTCTGTCAGTAAAAATCCCGTCAAAAGTCGGGGGCTTTTGTTTGTTTGATTCTGTTTTTATGTCACCGATTTCTGAAGCTTAAGTTATTTTTCATTTTTCTGTGTTTTTGAAGTCGGTTTTATTTTATGCAAAAAAGTTTTTTTATTTTTACATTTTTAGTTGTAACTAGCTTCTGCCCGCGACTTCGTACGCGGATCCTGTTGCTTATGCCAGCGACAACGGGGTCGTCAAAATCGAAGATCTGAAACGTCTGATGTCGAATTCTAAGAGGGGGACTGGAAAACAACGGGATGCGCGAGACGATTCGAGACGTTCCATATCTTTCAAGTCAGAAGTCGATGCGTAGACTATACGCTTGGAACTCAAGCGTAATTCTCTATCCGTGAACGTCTCCGACACGCGAGACAATGCGTGACGTTCACGATCAGCGGTCAGTCGCGCATCACGTTTCCCACTTGTCTCTAGAGACCTAGAAGTCGATGCGTAGATACGCTTGGAACTCAAGCGTAATTCTCTATCCGTGAACGTCTCCGATTCGCGAGACAATGCATGACGTCACGATCAGCGGTCAGTCGCGCATCATATTCTTCACAGTTCTCTAGAGACCTGGATGTAGATGCGTAAACACGCTGAGAACGCAGGCGTACTTCGTTATCCAAGAGGAAGAGAAGAGAAGAGAGGAAGAGGTTTCCACGGAGCGAGTTGCAGCCTGATGTGCTCGAACAGCATCAAGTCTCTCCTGACGTTCTTCGGTAGATTCTTGGGATCTTATGATCCTCAATCTTTTAGCTCCTTTGGAATATTGGGAAAGATTTGACCTCTTTCTACGCGTGAAGGTACCTGATCAATTAAAATCTAAGTGATTGCTCCCCTGCGTTACCGGGTAGGCTACCGCGTCACGAAGATAAGTGGAAAAAGTCTAAAACACTCAAATAACATAAGCCCGAAGGCATATTTATTCAATAAAAAAAAAAAAAATAGGAGTTTTGTCCAGTAGAGTCAAATTTTCAATGATATACCGTCGTCATCGAATATCAGTCCTAAACTGTTACCGCCTTCACCGCGTGGAGATACTCCCAGCTTATGTTATTTTATAATTATACAGTGAAATTAGTGATAGTTTTGATTTCCACATCAGATGTTTCTGATCTTCGATTTTTATAAGTCAACAGGAAATGCCCATCAGACCGAACAACTTTTGCTAAGACGTCATTCCTATATGTGTTATGGTGTAGCTGGGCTCTTAGAGTTCCACAACAGGTGTTCCAGATCTTCGATTTTTATAAGTCAACAGAGAGTGCTCATCAGATTTAACAATTTTTGCTAAGACTTCATTCCTATATGTGTTATGGTGTAGCTGGGCTCTTGGAGTTCCACAATAGGTGTTCTAGAACTTCGATTTTTATAAATCAACAGAGAGTGCTCATCAGATTGAACAATGTTTGCTAAGACGTCATTCCTATATGTGTTATGATGTAGCTGGGCTCTTGGAGTTCCACAACAGGTGTTCCAGATCTTCGATTTTATAAGTCAACAGAGAGTGCTCATCAGATTGAACAATGTTTGCTAAGACGTCATTCCTATTTGTGTTATGGTGTAGCTGGGCTCTTGGAGTTCCACAACAGGTGTTCCAGATCTTCGATTTTATAAGTCAACAGAGAGTGCTCATCAGATTGAACAATGTTTGCTAAGACGTCATTCCTATATGTGTTATGGTGTAGCTGGGCTCTTGGAGTTCCACAACAGGTGTTCCAGATCTTCGATTTTTATAAATCATCAGAGAGTGGTCATCAGATTGAACAATTTTTGCTAAGACGTCATTCCTATAAAGGGTGTAAAAAGACCCTTAACGAAAACGAAAACTACATATTCTGCCCATCATTGGGACCATTTTTTTGTTCTGGACCATACCTGGGAACCTTCTAGTTACGGAGATATTGGGGGTCAAAGTTCCAATTTTTTCACAAGTTTTTTTTAAAATACTACTTTTTAAGGTTCTAACTTTACTCCAATTATCTCCATGGTCCATTTACTATTCAAAGCATCCATCAGCAATAAGTTTTGAGCGCATTATATTGAGTTTTACCGTAAAATGTGATTTTTGACCCCAAAAAAAAATTTCGTTTCCCAGCAAAATTTTTTGCGTAAAGTTACTTAGTTTGATGTACAGAATGCTTGGTTGACGGCTTGGTGAAGGGTCTGTTTACACCCCGTATATGTTATAGTGTAGCTGGACTCTTGGAGTTCCACATCAGGTGTTCCAGATCTTCAAATTTATTCTCTCAGCAGAAAATGCTCATCACGTGGAACAATTTTTGTTAGGGTACCATTTTTGTATCTCTTATAGTTTAGCTATTCTATTGCGGTTCTGCATCAGGTGTTCAAGTTTCCAAGATAAATTATAGCCTATATGTTGCCCAGACTTAATACCTTTACAACAAAAAAAAAAACTTTCAAATCCGTCCAGTAGTTCCGAAGATTAGCGTGTACAAACAAACAGACAAACAGACAAACAGACAAACAGACAAACAGACAAACAGACAAACAGACAAACAGACAAACAGACAAACAGATAAACAGACAAACAGACAAACAGACAGAATTTTTTTTTTGGATTCTTGCTCTATTACTGTTTCTAAACCCCCCTCAATTTTTTTTTTTTAAATATATTCAATGTACAGACACAGTTTTTTTACTGTCTTATTATATGTATATAGATTATCTGTACAAACATTTGCTATACATTTATTTTCATTTTAAAAAATACATTTCATGGTAATAGGCTTATCCCAAATAAAATGGAAGTTAATATACCTAACTGTCGCAATGTGGGTGTACTGTACAGTCACGAGCACCAATATGTTAACACTTAACAACTTTTAAAAGTGTTTTTCTCCTACTGTTCTAATCAAAATTTGATGTTGTTACGAACACAGTATTCTGGAACTCATATTTTTATGACAAAGATCCTATCTCCAAGTTACAATCGTTATTTCTCGCGAAAATTGCTTTTGAATTTAGGAAAGTGTATACATATTGGTGCTCGTGACTGTACACATCTGCGTACCCCCTCAGAGCATACAGCCGTTATGTTATATTATGATATTGTGTAAACAATAAACATCCAAGTGATTGCAGCAATCACGACAGATTTGCTGTCTATTATTGAAGAGTTCCATTGTAAATCTCCGAAGATCAGTATCAGCGATACCAAATTTAAACGGGACCACCGCGGAATAATATTCTTCCAAACAAAAAAAGAGGGTACACTACATAAATACAAAAAACTTTATTCCGACAGTCACAAATCCGAATTTTAAAATACCGATTTTCATAAATCCGAATGCTTCAAAATTCCTAATATGACAACTCCGATTTATCATTTATCCTATTTTTATAATTCCTATTTTTCAATAATATTCCTAACGTTCATAATTACTATTCTTAAAATACCGAGTTTCAAGAGATCGAATAACAAAAAGTTCGACTTAATGATAATACGAAACATCAAAAATACGAATTCCGATTATTAAAATACCGATTAAATAGAATTCAGAAATAAAAACGCCTTATAAAACTGAATATCAAGACAAATAAACACATAACCAACAATAGAGGGGATCTGATCCGTTAATGGTCACTGTTCTAACCTAACCCAAATGATTCACCAACAATAGATGGTACCCGAATCAATCAAAACATCAATAATTATAAAACAGTTGATTTACTTCCCTGTAAGAACGCAACCATGCAAACAAGCATATACCATGCATACAGCAAGCTTGCAGCATGCAAAAATGCAAAAAAGCATACACGCATGCAGCAAGCATGCAGCATGCAAACAAGCATGCAAGATGCATTTAGCAAGCATGCAGCATGCAAGCAAGCATGCAGCATGCAAGCGGCATGCAACAGGCAGCAGGCATGGTTTCTGTCACGGCTCCGGCTGTCCCACGCGAGCTTATCGTCGCAGATGTGTTTTACGCCCACAGCCGCGGCTGAGGTTGGCCGGCGAAGCCAGCCAGCACGCCGAAGCTGCGGTGTTAAAAAAAAAAGGTTAAAACCACCTGTTCTTCAGCTCGCGGGCCGTCTCGCCCCTCCGCGCCTACGCGGGCTTAAATTACACTCTCGGGGTAGGGCAGACAAGACTACGTGGAGTCGGTTTTGCAGCGATTCGTTTCTGTCACTTACTTTTGCCCTTTTGACTTTTTAAGACAATACCTATTTTAATTTTAAGGTTAAATATGAAGTTGAAAAATTCTGTCATTTTACTAGTATGCCATTGTAAATTCATACATATACACATTCGGCTAAACAATAATTATATTAAATAATTTTTATGCCTTAAAAAATATTCATTTAAAGATTATGCCAAGTGTGTTACGCAAAATATCACAATCAGCAACCTAATTTTAGCAATTTATTCGAAGTATTGAAAATCGGAATGTCGTTTTTCGGACCGACAACCCATCGAGCATTTGATTCTTCGGACATATGAAAATCGGAAAACAAACAAATCGGATTTACGACTTTCGGTAAAATGTATTTCGTGATTTTTAATAATAGACATTTTAATCGTTAGGTATTATGAAATTCGGACTTTTGAAAATCGGAACATCAAAATTCGGAATAAAATATTTCGGAGTATTTGGGTGTTCCCAAAAAAAGAATCATCAAAATTGGTTCACAATTGGCGAAGATATAGCTGAACATAAATAACAAACAGAAAAAAAAAAACAGACGACTTGATAACCTCCTCTTTTTGGAAGTCGGTTAAAAATGTCTCAAGTGCCGCATATATTTTCATATGCATTCAGTAATAATCTGTTATTTTAATATTACAAACACACATTTCAATTTTATTTATTTACATAGATTCCACATGTTTAAAAAATTGTTTTTGAAGTGACTCTGTGCTGCCGTAACGAATATTCGCGAGCCGCCGTCTGCCGCCTGCTGGCAGTACAAGAACAACAACTAAACAAGCACGTTTGCTGGGAACTGCACTCACCGCTAAATAAGCACGGTACGAGCCGCGAGAGCACCGTTAGTCCTGTCTTTTTCAGATGATAATATAATGACGTCTGTCAGATATTCACGCCTTAACCTCTAAACCGGTTTAGATAAATAGTTAAGATAACACTGAGAAAGGAAAGGGACACAGGTAATTACTAAATGAAGAACAAAGGTGTGAAATGTGATTGAAAGGGTAATTGTGGAAATTCCAAAACGCAGTTGGGTGCTATTCTACGAACCAACACAAAAATGGCTGTCTAACAATATGCCTGGCTAGATCGTCTTTTGTCACAATTGTAGGTTTGCTTATAAATTCCAGAACTTGTCTGCTAATTATAACGAAGGTGGATCGTACCTGCGGCTCCGCGCGCCACAACCCGTTGATATTGATTCACACCACAGCTGTTGGTCCACATAGTCGCACCCAGCTCCCAGCGCACTAATCTCCGCATCTGAGGTGGCGGCACGCGCACTCGTTTGCGGTGCGAACCGCTCCGCATCACCGCGCGCCGCTCAACGGCTGGTTCTTGTTGTACCTATCTACCTACCCGTACCCTGTGCTCCGTACGGGTCAAGTGGCTACAGGCTACATAGATCACACCTGTATCAATCAACACTTCCGTTCTGCTCATTGACTTGACAATCAAATTGTCAACGCCAAAAGTTTTTACAGACGGAAGTCTTTTTAACCGACTTCAAAAAGGAGGAGGTTCTCAATTCGAATGTTTTTTTTTTAAATGTATTTTCGGCCATAACTCCGTCATATATAGACGGATTTGCAAAATATTTTTTTTGTTCAAAAGGGGTTTATTCCGTCCCATTTAAATTTCATATAGATCTGATGATGAGTTTCGGAGACATACACCGGAACTCTTTAAAAAATGACAGCAAATCAACCGCAATTTCTGCAATCACATAAATTTAATATGCATTGTTGTTATTTTGTTACGCAGGGGTTTATTCCGAAATGGTCCCATTTCAATGGCTTATGTTTAACTTACCACCATATATAGTAACATATAACAGACAAAAATAGTAAATGATCACCAAAATTAAACCCGCATTTTAATGTAAACTTATAACCAAAGTTTTAACATCTCATTTAAAATCATTGTGAACCCAGAAGCATGCAAACATAGGCATACACCATGCACAGCATGCAAGCAAGCATGCAGCATGCAAGCGAGCATGCAGCATTTAAGCAAGCATGCAGCATGCAAGCATGCAGCATGCAAGCGAGCATGCAACATGCAGCAGGCATGGTTTCACGTCTCACGTGTCACGGCTCCGGCGCTGCGGGGCCCCGGCGGTCCCACGCGAGCTTATCGTCGCAGATGTGTTTTACGCTACATTTGGTGATCGAATACAATTTGAAGTGCAGTCGTGACTAAAATAGCTAGTCCTATTGTAATTTTAGACTTTATTTTTCTGGTGTTAAGTTTTTTTTTGGTAAAAGAACTAAGGGTATCAAATAATTTTATGGTGGTCATTATATTTAACCCCCATTTCAATTTCATATAGATCTGATGATGAGTTTTGGAGACAGACAACGGAACTCTTCAAAAATGACAGCAAAGCCTGTATGCTTTGAGGGTGTACGCAGATGAGTACAGTCCAACCAGATTTGTTGTGTTGTGATGTTTTCAGAACGACAGTAAATATAATGATTAAAACAAAGGAGCTTTACGAGTAGCTGGCGGATTGCTGGCAATCACTTGACGGGTTAGGATTAATCGAATATAATAATAATGAGAGGAAATCATAAAGAGAACTCCCGCGAACCTGTAGTACTTACTACTGATGACCGCAAGGATGTAGCGCTTCTACCAGGCTCTTCATGGGCCCGATATCGATTTTCTAGCGTCCGTGTCCTGGTTACGTTTCGGCGACCTGTTTGGGGAAACTGAAGGTTGAAACATATTATGTGGAACGAAACGGTAGACGTGTGTCGGGCATGCCACTGTCCGGGTGAGTCCATCGCACATTTTATTTCCGGTTGTTCTCATACATAAATGCGAGAACTTGCACAGGCACAACCAAGTGTCCAGGATTATTCACGAGCAACTTGCCTTGAAATATAAACTTATGGAATCTGAGGTACCGTACTACAAGTATGGGCCCGACCCAGTTCTCGAGAAAGACCATGTCACGGTGTACTGGGATGAGTCTATCATTACTGACAGGACTATTGTCGCCAATAAGTCTGGCATAGTGGTGATAGACCGATCAGCGCGCTGCGTAATGATAGTTGATGTTACCATCCCGCATGACGAGAACCTAGTGAAAGCTAGGAAAGAGAAACAAATAAAATATCTCAACTTGGCATACGAGGTTGTCGGCATGTGGAATGTGATTTCAGCTATCATTGTGCCGATTGTCGTTACCTGATGGCCAATAGCCTCTACGAACATCTGTCGAGATGCGGCGGTTGGATCAAGGGCCTGATTCAGAAGGCAGTACTTTCTATATGGTTAGAAGCGCGTGCGATCACAGTTTTTTTCTTGGGGGTCTTGATGAAACTAATGTGCGCGAGTCGTCGTCGTCCTTGATACGCAGACGTAAGTTAAGCGAGCCGCGAGATTCATCAGTTGTGTGTGCTCACTATGTGTGGTTCGTGGGGTGTACGCACTGTGTGCTTATTGTAGTGTGTGTGATCGTATTGACGCCGCAATCACAACGAGATTTGTAGTTTTATGGAAACCTCAATTTTAGTGCCGGGGGCGGGTGACACAGTTTGGCGCACAGCTCAAACAACACAGAAGTTTCACGCGATACAAGATGCTCATTACGCCGGTATTATCTGAAATATCCACAAAGTCTAGGGTTGCCGTCCGAAATTTTTGAGATATGGGACTTTTTGAAAACTGTAGCAGTAATATTGTTTTTCATTATCATACTTCGAAAAACAAATTTAGTTTTACTGTTGAGTGCAAATTGACATATTATGAGTGAGCGTTAAAAATATTGTTATTATATGTATTGTTTGGTCCTACGGAAACCTTTGTTTGCGCGGCCGACTCGCGCTTGGCCAGTTTTTAAGTTTTGGTCCGGCATCGTCAGTTTAGGCGATGGCAACATTAACGAAGTCCCATGAAATAGGAAGCCATCATAATTATGTCAATTACTGGGAATTGGCTGATAGAAAAATACTTATAGTCGAGTTTCGCTCAGAGTTCGGAGGATGAAGAACTATTTTCTATTAGATGTAACCGACGATGTAAGTAATGATATAGGTACTAAAAGTGGAGTGGAGGTACTGTGTGCTTGTGGAGTGAGGGCGTGCGCCTTCTGTGGGACGTGTTACGGGGCCTCTTGTTATCGCTCGTAAAGGGTCGTCTGTCCGAGCGGCGCATGAATCTTAGCGGGGTCTGTCCAAGCCCGCGCCCACGGTCAGACTCAGTGGGGCCTCAGTCAAGAGCGTGCGCTCGACCAAAGTCATGGGTGTTGTAATCGACGCGGGTCTCTCATTTAAAGAACACGCTCAGTCTATCGGCGAGCGTGCTGCGGCGGGGCTGGGCAAGATGTCGCGCGTCTCTGCCTCCTCATGGGGTGTCCGGTACAGGACCCTTAAGGTCCTGTACAAAGGGATCTTTATTACCACCATACCATACTGGGTCTGCGCTCGTCCTTTTGACGAAGGCGTACCGGTCGATCAGCACCGCGGATCTGCCTGTCCTGGCAAGAGTGCTGCCTGCTGACCTCGAGGTTGCCCGTACGGGCATGATCGACGACATCCGGCACGTGCCTCGGGATGCGTTCAGGACAGAGAGGAGGGACATCGCGGATGATGCCGTAGCCAACTGGCAGCGGAGAAGGAAGGGGAAGGGAAGCGGAGGACAAGGGTAGGGAGCTTAACCGATTTTTCCCGGACGTGGCGGCTAGACTCAAGGCAACTTGGGTCGAGCCGGACTATCAAGTTTCGCAGATCCTGACTGAACATGGATGCTTTGAAAGAGACTGTATGAGATGAAGTTGTGCGAGGAAAGCGTGTGCACTGCTGGAAGGAGGATGAATGTCAGGCCCATTTTTTACGCCAATGTCCACAGTATGAAGAACAGCGAGGTAAGATGATGGACGGGATTACACGCACGGAGGAGGGCCCGGTTTACTACGGTGACCTCGTCGCCTCGGAGGAGAATTTCAGGCGGCTCAAGGACTTCGCTCACAAGTGGCACGAAATTAGGAGAGGGCTAGAGGGGTGAGGACCAGAACGGGCAGCGCAGCCGTACTGTGTCGTTGCACACATCGTGTGGGACGAGCTAGATTGTCGCCCCAGAAAGAGGACAAAGGCGAAAAGGGACTGAACGGGATATTTGTATCAAGGAGTCAAGCAGCGGCTACGGTGATAACACGTCCATCTAGGCGGGCTGTGTCGCAGTCGTGTCTCCTTGACGTTTCGGCCTATATGACATGATGTCGGTGGGGCCATGGGAGGTGGTGGGTTTGTCCGGTCGGCGCGAGTCGGCGGCCGCCACACAAACTGGACAACTTCAATGATTGTACAACTTTCTTTAAATAATTGATTGGATTAAAATGTCAGTTTGATTGAATCTCCACTTGAACGTTTTTATCAAGATGTTATGAGCAACATAGTAGCACCCCTGACAGCCACCGCTGTAAGACTGAGTGACGTCTTTAACTCTCCAGATAACTCGTATCTATGAGTAGACGAAATTAACGTAGCCTCTGATAAAACTCTTCATGAACAAACAAAAAGTTATACAGCAGCTAAGTATTTTGATCACAAGTTTGTAAGTGATACGCGCACGCGCCGCAGAGCGCATACACAAACGTTCAACTTGAATAGTGTTTTGTGCCAACTCCTCCACAATAATGAGATGTTCTATTGAATAATACAAATAATAACATTTCCAGGTAACATTATAAATCGCGAGGGTACAACAAATAAGTCACGGTCGAGTGGGACGAACAGAGACACTTCCAAAAGGAATTTCAATGTAACAACGAAGTTATTACATAACAGTGCTAACCGTCTGCTTAAAGAGGAATTTAAATGAAAGTCATAGCAACGCCTGGTTTTGCCGGATGGTAAAGTTGCGAAAATTGGCCGCCTGGAGTCAGTTCGGAGCCGAGCCGGTGCCGGCCCGGAGCCAACTCGGAGCCGGCGGCGTCAGAGTCGGCGACGAGCGATACTAATCTAAACCAGACGACGTCGTCGGCTCGCTAACTTACTCTTACAGATTACGGAATGAAAGACGCTAACTTTGTCGAGATATTGCAGCCGGACTTAAAAACACTTTGCTGATCGCGTTTTGTATTTATTTATTAAATCTTTATGCACAAGTAAAAACTGTACAAAGGCGGACTTAACCTTGGGCATCAGGGGCGACATCTTCAAATTGAACAAGCCCCTTTAAATAAAGAGAAGAAAAAAACCTTGGGCATTTTCTACCAGTCTACCTTAGGGTGATGCAGAGACAATGCACAGTAGGCGCCATACTTAACAGAAAACAAATTATAAAATATTTATAACTAGAATATAAGAATAAATACACATACACATAAAACAAAATATTAAAGATTTATGAAAGAAGAAGAAGAAAAACTACAACAACTTAATTCTGAGACGAATCTGTCAACTTCTTGTGTATGTGTTCGCGAGCTTTCACTTCAAATGTGAACCGATTGGTTCCCGTTCTGATATTCTGAAGGAGCGCATTCCAAAGGAAGACCGCCTGGACAAAGAAAGATGATTTCATAAAACCAGAGCGATGAGAAGGACAACGAAGAAGACGATTATTCTCAGCCCGAAGATTCTTGCTGCGTGCAGAGCATACATATTGACAAAGAGAAGTCAGATAAGACGGAGAAGTGGGTTTGTGAAGAAGAGAAAACAGGGTTGTCAAAGCCCTCAAAGCTCTGCGCTGCCGGATAACCACTTTAAAAGCGATCGATGGGCAGATACATGATCATACTTGCGGATATTGAAAACGAATCGGATATTAAGAAGTCGGTCAAGTTTATCGAGGAGATCTCTCTCGTCACTCATAGTCAAGTATGGGGAAGATTAGGGACTGTACAAGCATTGCCTTTATGTGTGATGCGAGAATATTTTTCATTTTCCAGTGACTTTCTTGCTCACAATCGCGACCTGCTTACGCCTTGTATTCAACGCCTTTCAAAATAAACATTTTATTTAACTCGTCTATCGGTTGAACAGAGAGTATTAGACAGCCAATAGAGGCCAGGGAATATGTCACAACAGTACCGGTCACAAGTCACAGGGTAGGGGCTGCGACTTCTGTACGTTGCTACGACGTGTCTGGTTGTAGGCTCAACGAACGGCGGCGCCAGCGTCGGAACAACTCAGATAACATAGTTGGAGTCGCGCAAAGTGCTGCGCTCTGCCGCCCGCTACAACACCGCCCGTTACACCGGATTGTTTGCTCCATCCAATTGTTACTGTGTACATGTTACCGTCACAGTTTTCTATATCGTTTAGCAACTAAGTACAATTATTATTTATTATTTTTTCATGTCATGTTATCGACCAAATAAACTAAAAGTATACGACCAAAAGTATACTTTTAGTTTATTTGCACTTCTCCTTCGTGTCGCTGTCGCAACAATTTTTATATTTTGTTAGCCCAGAACTTCGCCACTTCCACCGCGTCCAAATTTATTTAAAACTAGCCCATTATTTCTACCCATATCAATTACAGTTTAATGTATGACGAATCTATGGATATTTTTGCAAGTACTGAACTGAGTCTCCTCAGCACTGCTTCTCGATACCTGGAGTCCATTGCCACTCCCAGTACTATCTCCTCGGGGTTATAAAGTATATAGTTTTATGATTATACTAGTTTTGTTCATTTTATTGTAATTTCATTGTGTTTACTCTAATTCTGTCTACTAAAAATGTTTTGTTTGTTTTTATTCTTACATATACCATATTGTTTACTTAATATTATTACTATTATTATTTTATTTTTAATTCTAATTTTTCTGTAATTTTACTTGTTTTTTATGTTCAACCAATAACTTGTATGTGTGGTGTAAACTGTCAGTATAAGTTGGTTATAAATAAATAAATTTATTTGCACTAAAGAAAATATATAATAGTAGCTGTTGCCCGCCACCTTCGTTCGCGTGAAATTATTATAAAAATATTACTTTCCTTTTTGAATCAGATGTTGTTACCAAAACAATTTGTTTTGTTGGATTTTGTTGTTCATTTGGTGTTGTTTTGTTTTGTTAAGTATTTCAAGGGTTTTAATTTTTTTGCACGGAACCCTAGTTTCTTTTCTAAAATAATAGCCTAAATTAGGCCTTATAACATCAGCTATCTGCTGGCAAACGTCCCGTCAAAATCGGTGTAGCCGTTTCAGAGATAACGCCGATGTAACGCTAGATTATAATCTCCCGAAAAATAATGCGTTAGATTGTAAGCAGTATGTTACGGTTCACGATCTTTCGACGGTTTACAATCTCGCGAAATAGATTATAATCTAACGTATTTACAATTTTACGGTGACATCAATAATTATAGTAGTTTTTAACATATTAAAAACTAGCTTCTGCCCGCGACTTCGTACGCGGATCCTGTTGCTTATGCCAGCGACAACGGGGCCGTCAAAATCGAAGATCTGAAACGTCTGATGTCGAATTCTAAGAGGGGGACGGGAAAACAAAGGGATGCGCGAGACGATTCGAGACGTTCCATATCTTTTATTTTTGTAAGTCAGAAGTCGATGTGGAACTCAAGCGTAATTCTCTATCCGTGAACGTCTCCGACTCGTGAGACAATGCGTGACGTTCGCGATCAGCGGTCAGTCGCGCATCACTTTCCCCACTTGTCTCTAGAGACCTGGAAGTCGATGCGTAGATACGCTTGGAACTCAAGCGTAATTCTCTATCCGTGAACGTCTCCGATTCGCGAGACAATGCATGACGTTCACGATCAGCGGTCAGTCGCGCATCATATTCTTCACAGTTCTCTAGAGACCTGGATGTAGATGCGTAAATACGCTGAGAACGCAGGCGTGCTTCGTTTTCCAAGAGGAAGAGAAGAGAAGAGAGGAAGAGGTTTCCACGGAGCGAGTTGCAACCTGATGTGCTCGAACAGCATCAAGTCTCTCCTGACGTTCTTCGGTAGATTCTTGGGATCTTATGGTCCTCAATCTTTTAGCTCCTTTGGAACATTGGGAAAGATTTGACCTCTTTCTAGGCATGGTTATAGTTTTATTGTGAAGATACTTGATCAATTAAAATCTAAGTGACTGCTCCCCTGCGTTACCGGGTAGGCTACCGTGTCACGAAGATAAGTGGAAAAAGTCTAAAACACTCAAATAATATAAGCCCGAAGGCATATTTATTCGATAAAATAAAATAAATAAATAGGAGTTTTGTCCAGTAGAGTCAAGTCAATGATATACCGTCGTCATCAAATATCAGTCCTAAACTGTTACCGCCTTCACCGCGTGGAGGTACTCCCAGCTTATGTTATTTTATAATTATACAGTCAAATTAGTGATAGCTTTGATTTCCACATCAGATGTTTCTGATCTTCGATTTTTATAAGTCAACAGGAAATGCCCATCAGACCGAACAACTTTTGCTAAGACGTCATTCCTATATGTGTTATGGTGTAGCTGGGCTCTTGGAGTTCCACAACAGGTGTTCCAGATCTTCGATTTTTATAAGTCAACAGAGAGTGCTCATCAGATTGAACAATTTTTGCTAAGACTTCATTCCTATATGTGTTATGGTGTAGCTGGGCTCTTGGAGTTCCACAATAGGTGTTCTAGAACTTCGATTTTTATAAATCGACAGAGAGTGCTCATCAGATTGAACAATGTTTGCTAAGACGTAATTCCTATATGTGTTATGGTGTAGCTGGGCTCTTGGAGTTCCACAACAGGTGTTCCAGATCTTCGATTTTATAAGTCAACAGAGAGTGCTCATCAGATTGAACAATTTTCGCTAAGACGTCATTCCTATATGTGTAATAGTGTAGCTGGGCTCTTGGAGTTCCACAACAGGTGTTCCAGATCTTCGATTTTTATAAATCAACAGAGAGTGGTCATCAGATTGAACAATGTTTGCTAAGACGTCATTCCTATATATGTTATAGTGTAGCTGGACTCTTGGAGTTCCACATCAGGTGTTCCAGATCTTCAAATTTATTCTCTCAGCAGAAAATGCTCATCACGTGGAACAATTTTTGCTATGGTACCATTTTTGTATCTCTTATAGTTTAGCTATTCTATTGCGGTTCTGCATCAGGTGTTCAAGTTTCCAAGATAAATTATAGCCTATATGTTGCCCAGACTTAATACCTATACAACAAAAAAAAAATCTTTCAAATCCGTCTAGTAGTTCCGAAGATTAACGTGTACAAACAAACAGACAAACAGACAAACAGACAAACAGACAAACAGACAAACAGACAGAAATTTTTTTTTGGATTCGTGCTCTATTACTGTTTCTAAACCCCCCTCAATTTTTTTTTTTAAATATATTCAATGTACAGACACAGTTTTTTTACTGTCTTATTATATGTATATAGATGATTTTCAGTAATTTTTATGTCTTATTGTTGTGTACTTCCATACTCCCAAAGCTTATCCCAGTCCCGGCGCTGTTCGCACTCGCAGCGAGGCTGAGCGCCACGCCCGCCGCGCGCCGCGCTCCCGGCCGAGAGTCGGGGGCCGGGCGAGCGGTCGCCGGCAGGGGGAGCTTTTAAACTTGTTTATTTATTTATTAATGAAGGTTTACCAGCTTCTGTGTACAACATGTCTTAAGTAAAGGCTTTACAGTCTTGGACTTACACGGTCGCCTATTACTGGTTAACCAGCATTCACAAAAATAAGTGATAACATAAAAAGAATATAAAATGAAAACTTGTACAACTTTATGACACAAACTTCATCTAGTTTCGCTTTGTTAAGCGTTGGGAACTGTATTCGCTCACAGTTCGGTGGCGTTCGAACCGTGGATGGAACTATGTGCGTGTTGTCGAACTTTAGTGGGTAGGCGCGAGAGGTTACCCGCGGCCTTGGGGGCCTCAGCGTTGAAAGTTGTGACGTCACCCATCGAATGCTAAGAACCTTCGCGGCAGGTGCAGGTGGTGCCGGCTAATAGATATAGTGATATTGCAAATGGGCGCCGAGGGCGGGGTGACGTTGGGAGGAGAGAAAGGGCCACGCAGATTGCTGCAGACATTAATATAAACTTTTTGAGCGTCCGGAGCCCTCGCTTGTTAATCCGGGATCAGCGGGGAATGCGCATTCCTTTGCATCAGCTTCAAACTCATCAAACCATCAAACTTGTAATGTTCTTGCAATATTAATTGACTCTTGATTTCTTTATTGTGTAAGCGGTGAAAAAGAATGAAGCATCCTACCCAAGCTCTGACTAGGTCATGTTCCTGTACGTTAGTACTAGACATGTAGCCGTATATCGCCGTATATAGCCATCAATCGCGGAGCTTCGAGGTAAAGGTCACGCGAACGTGCTTATCACCACGTCGTAGGTCTACCGGTGTACGCCCGCTACGACGTGCTACGACCGCTAAGATGGTCTACGACAAGGTCCGAGCAACTATGACGACTCGGAAGTGTTCAGTGAAAGTATAAGATTTGTTGCTAAATGTATTAAAGCTACCATTTACATTTAGTTATCATTCATTGACTCGAATTTGCCCTGGCGGTTGAGAGAATGACATGCTCACTCAAATGTCTCGCTGATGGTGGCGACTGTGTCGGATCATTCGGTTCCCTTCAAAATGGTTGAGTTGAATGGTGCTGATCCATGCGTCATGTTCGTGAACGGGCGCTGTCAGTTGGGACTGGTCATCTCTTAGCTGCCATGGTTTATTCTAACTACTTTGTTTTTAAATTGTTGATCTAATCTTTTACTCTGGACGCTCTTAATGTGCACATCTTTCTACATCGTTCTCACATATATGTATTATCTCAACATGAATGATGTAACCAAGATCTTGTAAAAATATTTTGATTGAAAAGAGTGTCCATGGAGTTTCTTGCCCATTCTTCTCCATAGAGACCTACGCTTTGGAATGGGCAACTACAGTACTTTCACGAGTTATTATGCCTTGTGTCTGGGACTGTAGCTTCGCCTTCTTTGTTTTTCTGACAGTCAAAAGTGCCTGTTATGGTCTAATTGAAATAAATGCTTTAGTTTGAGTTTGAGTTTATTATAAGGGAGCGACTATTATAAGATATAATTTATGGGAGAGCTATTAATTATTGGTGCCTTAATGTTTAGGACAAGTTCTTAAAGCGTCGTGTTTAAACGCTGCGTGTGTGAGTCGTTCGTCCTTACTTGTCTCTCTCCTTGCTGAGTTCCAAATGGCGCGAAATAAGATACCTTCGCGTGATTAATTGAGATGTTATACAGGGTGGAATTTTTAGGTAGACTTATGATTGACCCTATCGATTGATGCCATAAAAGTACAGGGTGTTATTTTTTTGGGATTTAGCCGATTCGATTCCCAGTGTGGCAAGCGAATTTACGAATATCTTTGAATGCAGATTTATTTCTTTAAAAAAATAAAGGAATGTTTTCTTTGAGTAAAATTTTGTATCTCCAGCATTTAGAGTTCTTTGTCTCAAGGTGGCGTAGAAAAATTCCACCCTGTATATGCATATCGTACGTACCAGTTGGAGAAAAACTACTTCGAAAAAGTAAGGTTAACTATACGCGCCTGCAAGTATGTAGTCACCTGGACGTGGAACCCTGAAAGTAGCGCAAAGGGGGCACCATTGAGTTTCCGGAAAGATCCTGTAACTCCCCGCGATGCGTCCAGCGTTTCTCAGCCAGGCCGAAGGTGCTGTTGCCCGAGGCAAATGTGGGAAGGTGGAAGGCGAGGGAAGCGTGAAGTGACAGGAAACCGACTAATTATACTGCAGTACCCCGCCCGAGTGTTAGATTGTCTTTGTAATCATAACAATCGTCCCATAGTGTATGTACCCAAAGGGTTTATTCGTTCAAACGGAACCGTTAACATGCAATATGGAGGAAGTTGTTTGATACAGTGTGGAGCGGTCCACTCACCAGGCTTTTTTATTTGTTGCAGCTGGTCTACACACACGGGTGCACCTGCCACCCACCAGCGCGCCCAGCGGCACCAGCTCCCCGGGTCTGCCCGCACGCGCGTGCGCACCTCGGTAAGACCTTCTTGTTACTGTTAGTTCCCTCACAGCTGTCACCGTCAGACGGGCTCCTCACTCGTGTACATAATGTAACGCCGCGCGCGTCTCGTACGGGTCTGCTCGTCAGGTACATCGCCAATTAGTTGAGTGCTGTGAGCGTTGTCTCGACGCGAGCTGTTCGTGTTACTGTAAACAGATGTTAGCATATAATGGCGCTCATTTAGCTACAGATTGCTGCGTGCATTGTTTGTAGTGAAAACAACACTGCCGCTGTGCATGCATAAAGTTACATGTAATAAGCCGAGCAAGCTTGCTAATCTTTCTACTATTATAAATGCGGAAGTTTGGATGGATGTTTGTTAATCAATCACGCCAGAACGACTGGACGGATCTGGATGAAATTTGGCACAGAGCTAGTTTATAGTCGGGAATAGCACTCAGGCATATATTATTGCTCTAATAACTTAGGGGAATGAGCAATGTCGCATTATTTCCATATTCCTCAACTGTTTGACAACTGACAACTGTCATAACATGCATTAGAATAGAACAGATTTTCCCAAAAAAATTTCGCCTTTCTTGGCACTTTTCCTTATAATTCAATTAATTAGAAAATATCTATTTACACACATACTAAAGCTATATTTAAAAGAAAATTGCGCACCTGGCTATTAAGTCTTGACTACGCTTCCACAGAAAACTTGCTTAAACCTGCGTCTTAACACTCACACATAAACACTCAAACATTTACACACACACATCTACTCACCCCATTTCCGCTTTCATCCATTTAATTAAAAATTTTGTTTTCGTTGTATGAACTTATGAACATTCTAACCCACTTTTTGTACAATCCATATTTATTATGCTGGTAAGCATAATTTATATAAATTTATTTTTTGTTTCCTGTTTTTTTACTTTTGAACTATTAGTATGTCATACATAATATTCCACTAAGTTTATGTTTTTTTATGCCAATTCATATTTTGTTTTACCTATGTTTAAATGTCAAATTTCAAATAATTAATTTTAAGTACTTGTTTACCTACACCCAATTTTCAAACTCAAACTCAAAGCATTTATTTCAATTAGACCATAACGGGCACTTTTGAATGTCAGAAAAACAAAGAAGGCGAAGCTACAGTCCCAGACACAATCATCACGTGTTTAAGTATCGGTCACTATAATTACCAGTCACCCTATTATATATACACTATAATATACACTCTTGCACTCTATTAATTAACTCAAGGCAGTCTTGTTCGTCCAGATAGCGAGGATCACCACGTCAGTCGTATTCAAATGTGATCTCCCTCCGCTCGACTGCTAAAGCGTTCGCTCTCTTCTCGCTCCGCTCCCACTAATGTGCTCCGAGTGCGCGCTATCGACGGCACGAGTTAATGCGAACCCTGCGCTCGAATTCGTTATCGTTCCCGATACGAATGGAAATAAAAAGAAAGCCTTTTAGCTGAATGAAAATGCATTAAGCCTCAGGTGTGTGGTCGCCGCCGCACTCATTGAGCCCCAGGTGATGTGGTAGCCGCCGTATCCATTGAGCCTCAGGTGAGTGGTAGCCGCCGCACTCATTGAGCCTCAGGTGTGTGGTCGCTGCCGCATCCATTGAGCCTCAGGTGGTTCAGTCGCCGCCGCACTCGCAGTGAACCGCCATTGATAACACCGCCACTCGCCGACACAACACTCATATGCATTGATCTCACTCTCGTTTGTACCACATTTGTATTTGAAGTGTCCGTGTGAAAATAAATGCTTTAAATTGGCAAATGAATAAAGCCTCGCAGTGTGCACACATCACCATCACACACATCAGTGTCCGCGTCTCCTGAAACACAACACTCGCAGGAACGCTCGCGTCAATTAAAAGGCAGTTCATATGCATTGCCTGTTATTGTATGCAATCATTATAATTAATTGAGCTGACAGTGATCACAGTGCGTCGGGTTCGCGACATTGCGAGACGCCTGTGCGCGCACATGCGCATATAGCGACGGGAACTTCCGCGGGATTCGCTTCTCACGACTGAAAATAACGTCTATTGAAATTGTAATGTAAAATATTGGGCAACAAGTTAACATGATCATTAGCTGACTTGTTTCTGTTGAAACTCCTTCAGGCCGGCCGGTGTACGTGTTCCCTGTAACATTGGCGGGGGGCGAGGAGTGGGCTGTGGGAGGGGGGTACAGTGTAGTGTGTTCTGTTGTGAGTTCCATAGATCAACCTGTGTGGCCCGTTGTCAGTTACTGAATTAAATATTATGCGTTTACAGTTTTTGTTATTAGTCTTGTTCTTTGCGTGTCGATAAATTCAAATAATACCCAAACCGGATATTGCCACCTGTACAGCTCTGTCGTTGGCTTCGTTTTCCCGGAAGGTGCAGGTGGCTGTGAGAGATGTGTTGTGAGTGTTAAGGGGTTTCCAAATTGGCCACTGCAGTTCCTGTCCAGGAGAAATATGTTCTGCTCGATTGATGAAGTGAGGAGGGGTGGGATGTCTGTTCCTCCACAGTTCGCATTTTCATCTAACGCAGTGTCTTCTGAGAAAATAGTGTGTCTCACGAAGCTTTTACGGCTTTTGTGGCAGTTGATGCCCGAACAGGGTGGCGGTTATCTCGTTCCAGTTTTCCCTTCTTAGGGCGACAAGCTATTTCGCGCCGAACATCTGGTGGAGCTAAACCTGCCAAAGGATTCAACATCGCAAGAGGGGTGGGTTTTAAACACCCCGTTACATTGCGACAGGTATCGTTCAGCGCTATGTCAACTTCTCTAGCGTGGGGAGAACGGTGCCGTACTGGGCATGCGAATTCTCCAGCAGAAAAAGAAAGATATAGGCCGGTAGTGCGGTGAACTTGTGGCGATACTCCCCAGCTGGTGGATGTGAGGTGGCGAAGAACGTTATTTCTAGTCCCGATTTTTTGTTTAGTTTTAAGGCACGAGAGATCTATCTAGGGTGACGCCCAGGTAGGGCGGTTGAGAGCAATGTTCCACGTCAACGCCCTGCCACGAGACACTGAGAGCCCGTTTTTCTGGCAGCGCCACCTACTCTCGCTATTGTCGAGATGAACTACCACCTAAGCCTACATTGTGGAATGCAATAAAGTATTGAGTTTTGAACTTGAAAGCGGCGGTTATTTACAATAGCGCTAAGAATTTGCACGAAACCTACATCCTTTGTGAGCTCGCGGAAGTTTCGTAAAAGTCTTTTGATGTTGACTGTGTCATAGGTCGACGAAAGAGCAACGAATACAACACATGTGACTTTATTCGCCTCAAACCCATCCTAGATGAATTGCGTCAGGTTGAGGGTCTGATTGGTGCATGACTTTCCTGGCCTAAAGGCAGCTTGCTCAGCGATAAGGTTTGGTTCGATTACAGTCGTCAGGTTTATATTAATAAAAGCACGGGGACTCCTGCTCTGTATGCTGTCAGATTCAAGTTATTGAACAAGAACAGGTACCCTTACGAAGATGATGGGAGCTATGGAGACACTGGTGGAGAATGAAGCTTCTTTCATTAATAATATGTGTTACCGAAGATCATCCTATAGGTACGAAGGAAATGACTGCTCCTAAAAAAAGAAGATAATAATCTAGTCTATTTTACTAGATTTTATTTAACTTGCAATGTATGTAACTATGTTTGTTCGGGTGGAATCTTGCAACTCGATTTTGAAGCAGATACCTTCAACCGATTGATTTGAAATTTTGACAATGTAATATTATGATGATATGGAGCTGATCTGATGATAAAGCTGGAAGGTGGCCATCGTAACTCTACAATGAAACGACGCAACCCCATCAAGTTTTGACTCGTTTGATTCGTCTTGAGTACTTTGGTCCTAGATAATATACATATACATACAACCCCATCTGATTTGGGAAAATAAGTTCGTTCCATTTGTTATGAATGTGAATTTTATTTGATTAGATGGATGACCCACCGCCAAGGTGAGCACATGCCGAGGGCTGAATGGTATGAGGGTGTATAAACATGTCATATCGCTAACGTTGCTCAGGGCTCCAGGCCGAACCCTGTTGCACTGAAGCCCTTATCCCCCTACAATGGACCTCAGGGGGTTGGACCGTTTATGTCCTACACTCGTGGGAACAACATGATTAAAAAAAAAAGAAACTACTACACAAAGAAAAAGACGTTTAGAGAAGGCGAAATTGAAACGACAGGGGAACATTGCCAATGAGAGCAATGTTCACAAGCGACAACGCTTGGAACAATCATGTTTAGCAGCAGCTAAGATAGAGAAAACGAATCGTTATAACAACGCTCCTAACTTACAAGTCCTATTCATTAAATAGATGTAAGTTGTTTATATAAAATATAAATGACATAACACTTTAAGTGCTCAAAACATCACTTAATATGTGTGCGTACTACGGATTACTAAGGGCTACGGAAAAACGCCGCTGCGCGCTACAAACTACGCCGTAGTAAATCCCGAATCATAAATGCTAAAAAGTTAAAAAAAAACAAGTTTTTATTACTTGTTAATAAAAAGAACTAAAAAGTTAAAAATAATTTAATTCTGATAAGAAATACACCATTTTATAGGTACATTAGATTCCATTTTTTTAAATAAAAGCGTGTTTTGACGGCAAGAGAAGTAAAGAAGGTGTAACGCGCTTTTATTTTCTTCTCAGAAACTTCTTATCAGAATTAAATTATTTTTAACTTTTTAGTTCTATTTATTAACAAGTAATAAAAGCTTGTTTTAAAAAATATGTTTTCTTGTTGTTATTACTCCATAACAAACATAGCCGAGGGAACTACACAAAGACATTCAAATATTTCAAATCTCTTTGGAACTACACGACGACGGCGACGCGTGGCACGTCGTGTGGCTCGTGTGGTTCGTATGGTTCACTTCTTCTTAGCGTGTCGATGGCAAAAAGTTCAGATGTTATGTTTGGCCCAAAACTCAGCCAGGCGGACCCCACTCACTGATGCAGTTAGCAGATCTTCGAGTGCACAGGTGATAGATATGCGGTGCAATGGAAGGTGGGCCATTGTCTGTGGGGAGACGCCGCATACGCACTTGAGGTCTGAGCTGTCCATGAACCCCCATCTGCAGAGATTGTCTTTGGTCCGGCCGACTTGGGTTCGAAGTCTGTTTAAGGATTTCCAAGTCGGCCACGGCAACGCATGCCCAGGTGGAAGGTTTTCTGAAGGGTCGTTAAAGTTGTCCGGGGGTTTAAACCGCTCCCGCCAGAGATTGCACCTCGCTGTGGACGCGTTGAAATTAGCTGAGCTAGTTGGGCCCACGCATCCAAGAAAACTTTTACGACTTTTCAGCCTCGGAGGCACTGAGACGTAGCTGTGCATTGGATGGCGTGAGTCAGCTTGTAGCTTGTGGTTCACTGCTCCACAGTCATAAAGGAGAAGGGAAAATCTCCATAGTTTCCTGGACAAGGTGTCAACTCAATCAAACTAGCCTTATTTGATGATGTTTATCTAATAATGAGTCAACTGAGTTGAATTCTACAAAAATTAAACAGTGAGGTGGCTCCTACCGGCTGATAATATCTTACATAACTCACAACGCTTGACGCTCGGACCTACTAGATGTATCACGACAGTTCTTTACGATCAGCAATTAAACGAATGCGATGTCGGACGGACAGCGGAGGACTGGTCGCCTGAACGCTGTACTACAGCCCGTCACGCGCCCGTACGAGCTCCCCGTGCGACACACGACACCACGCCTCGCAGCTGATTAATGGTTGAACTCGCGGCACGTGTGGAGTAGCTCACGAGCCAACTTGTAATGAGTGCATCTCAGTGGTGTGTAGTGCGGTGAGAGGGGCCAGCGGGCCGACCCTCGCGACAACAACGTTGTGGTGACACCGCGCATCGCGAGGGCAGAGACTGAGCGTCTTGTATGAAACTCGCAACTACAGGCCAACAATAAACAATGTCACCTTGCTAAAGTCGTCACCACTGTATGCGTGTGCGCCGAATGTGTAGTGTGTGTGTGGTCGCGGACACAGGATAGTGAGCACTGGCTCGCTGGCGGAACAAACTAATGAATAGCCCGTACACATATCGATTTGTTATTATACCAATTGCGTAAAGACACCCTGAAAGGTGATTTAATACAAAAGCGTTTTCTAAGCTTTATCAAGCTATTGTTTATAATTTATGAAATTGTTACAAAATTATCGTAGCTGAAACCTATTTCGTAGCATATTAAAGCAGGTTTTGTTCACGAACTAAGTGTAATAATCCGGTATGTATTGTAAGCGCAGCTATTTCTCAGTTAAATGATGTGATACGTCAGCCCGGAGCCCCTTAACATACATTAAAAATACAAACCATTAAAGTGGTACGATTCGTGACAAAATGGAGGTTAAACAAGCAAGTGCGGATTAAATATTATTTAAAGTGCCATCATTAGTTGTTGTTTACATTAGCGGTTCGATTCCTGATCGGGAAAAGTGTTATTGGGTTTTTCCATCAGGAATTTCTTAGTAGCGGCCACGAAACCTGGATTTGTGACCCTTTAACATGGGACTTAAACATAACTGGCGAAATGTGGGTGTACTATTGGGTAGATCTCTGCCTAACCCTTCGGGGATCACAGGCTGATGTTATGTTATGTAACACACTGGAATGAACACCTCACCACGAACTGACTCCTCCTCCCTCGGTTACACTCTACTGAGGCAGACAGACCGCTCGATGTCTCGCGCACAGCACCACTGTGCAGCATTGTGCGGCGGAGCGAGTCATTATAGTAATGGCCGAGTCGATGTTGTCGGAGTCGCGGCGTGTCTTAGCGCGCCGCTGTGGCGAACTTAATGTTCCACAAGACGTGATTAACCTCTCGTGTGCCGGAACGTAGATCAACGCTCAAAATAAGTCAGTGTTTGTCTGCCGGAGCGTATATCTACGCGTAATTACGTGACATCGAAAAATGAATTTTGTACGTGTAACCGAGAGTTTGAATCACTTAGAACCCATATGATTGAGATTGATTTGATTGATTCTTCATGCCGAAAACAGCCATTCATAAATAATAAATAACTCATAATTTTTTGTTGTAAACTACAATTAAATAAAGAACTGCCGCGCGCGTACTATTTTCCGCGGCAAACAGCGCCTTCGGTGCGCATTGTCGCTCGGCATACGAGGGGTTAATGGTCCTGTTGGGAGCCGACCGCCTAGGCGATTGTGTTGTCTGTCCGGCTGTCCGGCGCGCGGAGCGGACACAGTCGTGTGCTCGACGTTTATAAATGAGTCAGTCGGGCGCGCGCCGTGCCTTTGTACTGCTCGCGACAGGACGCAACGCGAAGCAATGCGAGTAGAGAGCATCACTACCGCCCGCCGAACGTTCGTCGACCACCTCTATAACGTGTTGTGACGGGTTTTATCTATATCACCCGACTGAAGAGGCAAAACGGAGTCGGACATTGACTCAAAGTAGGTATAGCGTAATTGTAAAATTAATTGAATCGAGATAATAGCGTCTTATTTATTTGTTTGTAGTATACCACTCAGTAAAGTGGAGTCAGTGGAGCAAAGAAGTACTGAAGTACACCGCTCTAAGATTAGCCGCTCTAAGCTTGTAGAGTGCTGGTTAGGCGCTTGCCTATGCGGCCACTCACCGTGACGTAACACAGTCCGTGTCACACAATACTTACACACTATGCAGCCTCCTCCTGTGCTGAGTCGCGGTGAGAACTGGAGCCACTTTCCGCATTCCACCTCAAGCTCACCTCACGTGAACACCTCACCACGAACTGACTCCTCCTCACTCGTTTACGCTAATTTATCGGCCTTTTTAATGTACAATACCAATTACAATGATTGAATCTATTTCGCACTCTGTTCGCCACATATTGCATCACCAGTGCAGCTGACAGCCTCTGTGACATCACACCGTGAGTGTGCGCATCGGTCATCAAGCTCAGTGATACACATCGCCGAGTAACTAATGTGAATTCATTGCTCTCATCTAGCAGCTTCCATTGCTCTCATTTAGCAATGGAAGCTGTCTCTCTGTACCGATCTGTTTAGTAAGACGCGTGTGACAGACTTTTGTCTTGGAATCACGACATCACTACTGTCGTGCGAGTGGTGCGCATTGAGCCTTCTGCGTCTCGTCGTCCGCGTCATGGTGCAGCATAACAACACGAGCGATGTCACGCGCGTTGTGTGTCAACACGCTACACAACGTACATCACCGTGCCCGTCACCCGTCACCCGGGTCCCCGGCGCGCATTGTTCCCGACGCTGTTAACAACAACATTAATTCACCCGCTGTAATGAGTTTCATATTCGTGTGCGTTGTTGTTAATGAAGTTAATTCTTCTTTTTTATCGGCGAACTAGCTGAATTAGCCGGCCAGACAGTAGGAGCTCGTGGGCTGACGGCGCCGTTAGCATCCGACTGCTTGTTAGTATCGCCAGTCGTGGAGCATCTCGTATAAGCACCCTTTTTTATATTAAGCGGTGAAAAATGCCTAACGTATACCGCACCGGGGAGACGGTTTGGTTATGTGGGGTTTGCATCCACTAAAAAACACCGCCGTGAGCCTACTGTCACCTTTGCGGATGGGCCGCGACAACTGCTACGCATGACGTTCGTGACCAATCCAGCGCAGCCCGTCTCCGGGCACCAAACTCCTTTGGCGATGTCAGAGCTCACCTGAGACCATAGCCTCCGTCTTTTCGAGGGCCACCTTGAGGCACATCGCCTCGATATGCCCCATGACGACGGACGCGCCCCCGACGGCAGAGCGTGCTGCTTCTTCGTAGCTCTCTCCCCGGGCCGTGACGAGAGTGTCATCAAATGAAACCCTGCCCGGGGGAGAGCAAATAACGCAACGCGCAGTCGTAGCCTTTGTGTCAAAACAAGAGCGGACCAAAAACCGACCCCCCTGCCCCTGCAGGTAGTCTGCTACCAGCTGCCTCAGGTAGACGGGCACCTGATGGTAGCAGAGCGCCTCCTTGATGCAGCTGAATGGCTGAGTGTTGTACGCGTTGGTGATGTCTAAAGACACCGCCAACACTACCCCGCCCTGACATCTTTCGTTTCCGCCTTGAGGCGCAAGATGGCGTCTGTTGTCAAACGCCCTGCCCGGAAACCGAACTGGACGACCGACAAGTTCGGGCCAACTGCTTTTAAGTGCTGGACGATGCGGGTAGCGAAATCTTCTCTAGCATCCTCCCCGCCTCGTCCAGAAGGACAATCGGCCTATACGCCGATGGAGACTCCGGGAGCCGCCCTGCCTTCTGCAGCAGCACCAGTCGACCTTGTGCGGGCCTGAACGAGCGGTGGGACACCCGAACCCGCTGCCTACGCTAGCAACATTCCTGACGCTATATTACTAGCCCCCTCCCCCCTTGCGGTGTCTACCCGCCTCTCGCCCCTCGCGGCAACAGGTGAGGTCCGCGAGGAGTGAGCTCTCACTGGACGTCCGCAAGTGTAGTTTTTGGAAGAAAGACACTCTAACTATAATACTTTCATTTTTATATACAAGCATAAAATGAACATAAATTATTCAATCTGAATAAAAACTGTTACTAAATGAAATATAATAAACAAAGAAGTAGGTACCCGCTTGGAACCACCACTTGATACAATACAATAGTCCTGTGTCCTTTATCTCGAGTGACTCTCGCTCTGCTGTCTGCGATAAGTAGTTCATCATTCTCTTGCCCTTATCCCGATTCATTTGGGGTCGGCGCAGCATGTCTTCTTCTTCCATACTTGTCTATTACTCGTCTTGTCATCAGATACCTCCGTTCTTGCCATAACATCCTTTACTCAGTCCATCTTTCATTTCTTTGGTCTTTCTTGCGATAAGTAGTTATTATAACTAAAAGCGCGTGAGAGCGTTGTCGTGGCACCGAGACTTGTAGCTTCGTAGCGTCGTAGCGAGTCGCCGCGTAGCGCCGTAGCGCCGTAGCACTCACGGACACGCTCTCTGAAGGCTCACTCCGCACTGCACTAAGTGTGGGAACTACCTGCTACTAAATTCTAAGGGGATGTGTGGTGTTACGCGAGTGGATAAAATAAGAAACGCGTATATGAGAGGAAGTCTGAAAGTGGCGCCGCCGCGCCGGGTCGCGGTATGGGCATGTGATGCGGAGGAATGAGGAAAATATCGTGAGGAAAGTTCTGGGTATGAAAGTGGATGGGTATATGAATAGAGAAGACCAAAGAAACGATGGAGAGGATTAGACTGTGTAAAGAATGATATGGCAAGAAAGGTATCTGATGAGATGGAGTAATAGAAGAAGAAGTATGGAAGAAGAAGCGGCGTTCCACAAGGAAGTGTTTTGGGTCCGCCTCTTTTTATAATATACATCAATGACCTTCCAAAACCGACAAAATACAACACAATTCTGTTCGCTGGTGATAGTACACTGTTCACAGGAGATAATAAATCAAACATGGAACCTGAGATAAATATGACTTTAGATAGCATTATGAATTGGTTGGTATCAAACAATTTACGCACAAATCTCGATAAAACACATGACATTCAGAAGTAGAATGAGTATAATAGCAAACATGAACATAAATTACCGAAATAATAAGATCCAGGAAGTAGACGTTACTAGATTTCTGGGTATAAAGATAGATAATAATTTAAATTTTAAAGAACATAATAATATACATGCATTATGCACTAGATTAAATACCTTTTCTTATGCATTGTTTGAACTTAAACAAACGGTCAGTACTTCTACAGTCCTTACAGCCTACCAAGCCAGTATGTTGCACCTATTCTAAAGTATTGAGTTATGTTTTGGGGTAATTCTACTAATAAAGAAGCGGTATTTAAAGCCCAGAGGAAATGTATTCGAGCCATAACGAGTATAAAGGTAACGGACAGTTGCAGACCATCATTTTTAGTGGGTTGGGTTTGTTATTAACCGACTTAATGATTTTGATAAAGAGTGCTGTTGGATCAATCACAATCACGATCATATCCTCGGTGGTCGCCGGTCGCTCGCGCTCCGCAGGTGCTGGCATTGTCTGTGTGTCCGGCGCGGTGCTGTTCTGTGCGCTGAGCTCGCCAGCCGACGCTGACGTCGTGCAGTAATGAGACACTTCACGTATTTTTCATCTTTTTATATTGTTTTCGAGTGCGAGGGCTGCGCGGTTAGGGCGCGGTCCGGGCGCGGTCCGGGCGCGGTCCGGGCGCGGTCCGGGCGCGGTCCGGGCTAGGGGCTCCCGCATTGCCAGAGGCCGACTAACAAGGATTATTTCACTTTAATGACATTAAGCGGGAATTTACGGGAACCATAAAAAAATATTCATACAACTTGTCATATTCAACACGTTCAAACTGTCGTTGCACTTATTATTACTTTGGTCTCAAATAGCTAATTATTATCATTCGAATAAGCAGCACGTGAGCTGCCAATGAGTTCAATTAGAACATAGACGGAGAGCTCCCCCACGTCGACACACGCGACGCATGTACCGTGTGTAGTATGTACATCTTGCTCGCATCCCGATCAAATCAACGAACAGAACAATCGTTATACATGTAGCTGTTGTCTTACCGTATAATATTTATAAATCGTTCCATCGATTTGCTGAGTTAAGATATTAAGTTAACGTGTGTAAGATAGGTACTTAGGTGTTTAGAGGAGTTACACGGTTCGCCACGTTCCAGCTTAAATCTGCTTTAACATTAGCTCACACAGCGGCAGCGGTCCTAACTAAAGCGAAGCAACCTGCGCCAGCTGACTAATTAAATGTTTTATATTTACGAGCCTCCATGAAAAGTGGCAGATTTAATAAGCGACCCGCTTTAACTTAGTGAGCTCCTGCGCGCCCCTCCGCGCCCCCTCCGCGCCTCGTCCACGCTACGTCCACACCACGACCACACTGCGGCCACTGAGTGCCGGCCGGGCACACACTACACTGTTAGTTCACCGGTCAACTTTCGCCGACACTGCTCTTCCCCGACGGGCCCCTTGCTACGGTCCGCCGCGCGCCGGTTCGCAGCGGGCGCGGGCCGCAGCGCATCGTGCCGCAGCCGCTTTTATGCGTTGTAAATTAGAATAGGTGACGATAGGCGACGCCCGTGCGAAGCAGGTGCGGGCCGCTATAGTTGCTACCAGTTAAGATCGCAATAGCGGTCATTGACCAATGTTACAGTACAATATCTTTGTGCTGTATCTACAATCTACATCGCAATCTTATGTTCTTTATCGCACGTTCAATATCTATTAAATGTTTCTACTGTCTGTTATCGTCACGTAGTCGTTAGTATATAAGATGCACCTTTGGATAATTATAACCAGACTATACTACATCTTTTGTCTCATTTATACCTAATCATATACTGCCAAGAAGTTTGGCAAAACCAACCTACATTTATTAAAGTTCTTAACTTTGAAATCTAAAAATAAGCCTGTTCACATGTCTTGAATCGTCATCTATCGTGACTTTCACCATTTTTTCTAATGGAAAACGATGCATGGTTCATTTGTTTTGGTTCGCACGAAGAGATATTATGGAAAGAGCAATGACCCTTATTGCGATCTTAACTGGCAGCAACTATAGTTAATATTAGAAACGTGAAAGTTCGTATGTTTGGATGTTTGTTACTTAATAACGGAAAAACTGCTGAACTAATTTGGATGAATTTTGGTAAGCAGATACCTAGTTATAATCTGAATTAACACAAAAAGTTACATATTATACTAGCTTGGGCCCGCGGCTTCGCTCGCGTGGAGTTCGGGGATTGCCCACGGGATCTTACTTCTTCTTTTAATAGTTTATGTTAGATATATGTGTAGTATTAGTTTTTACTTTTTACGTTGAATCGGTAGGTAATACTTAAAGAATAGTTAGTGTGTATTTAATTTTATTTGAGTAATAGACAAGCATAAGACACACTTGCGTTTTTTTACATGTAGGTACTTACTTTTAACTTGCAAATATGAGTTCATAGTAATATCAATTACATAATATTTGAAATATTGATACCTTTTTTTTTTTACCGATGGGAAATCATCAAATGACTTCTCCCGCTCTGGGTGGAGTGGGAGGGAGTGTCAGACTCTTACTGACTAAAACCCATCCATGTTCCTTCATTGCCCTTTGTGTTCCAGGGCCACGGTATCTCTTTCGAACAGTCCCGCAGCAATATTGATACCTTGGTTTGAGATTGGACACCGGTGACGACACTAAAACGATTAATTAGGAATCTATTTATAGACATAATACTTTTAGATAATATTTAATATCACGAGCCAACGCAAAAATCGGGATTTCATATATTATATTTACAGACACGTCTACCTCAGAAAAATCCTCCCTACATACTCCCGCGCCCCGCGCAACTCGCCATGCGCCCGTCTACGTGAGCTTCAAAGCCCTATTTGACTCTGTTGGGGGATTATTTTGGAAAAACTGAAACACATTTCTCAAAATTTTAATTGAAGAGTGTGTACATCAATTTTCGAGTCAATCTACCCAGAAAATATTAAGTTTCACAGAAAATTCAACCCCCCATTTAGGGGTGAAATTTGGAAAAAGCCTTTCATACTGCATACCTACTCGTCACAAAGAATACTTCAAAGTTCATGTCTTTAAGAGCAGTGGTTTAGGGTGCGTCGATATTCAGTCAGTTAGTCAGGACTTTGGAAACACTGTGATACACGTTTCTCATCATTTTAACTGAAGAGTACGAACACAAATTTTCAATTCAATCGACCCCGAGAATAAAAAGTTTCACAGAAAATTTAACACCCCATTTCACCCTCTTAGGGGTGGAATTTCTAAAAACCCTTTCTTAGTGGATACCTACTCTTCACAAAGAATTAATCAACCTTCAAATTTCATGTCTCTAGGAGCAGCGGTTTGGGCTGTGCGTGCGTTGGTAGATCAGTCATTCAGTCAGTCAGGAATTTGAATTTTATATGTATTGATTAGATATATTTTTATATAAATAGTTCAACAACTTCTGTATAGTATACAAAATAACGGATATAAAAGTACCCTTAAAGAAGCCGAAAGGCACCTTGTTCTCTCCGTCATTGCGATCATTTCTTTGTTCTAGACCATACCTGGAAACCTCCTAGTTACGGAGGTATTGGGACTAAAAGTTCCAGCGCTTTCAATTTTTTTTATACAATTTTTATTGTTATAGTCTAACTTTAAATACCTCCATGACTCACGTTCTTTTCAATGCATCCAATGCAGCACAATGTTTTGAGTGCGTTACATTGATTCCTACCGTAAAACGTGATACTTCAGCCCAAAAAACTTAGTTTGATGTACAGAATGCTTTGTTGTCAGCTTCGTGACATCCTGTATGCTAAGAATAGAAAACAAATTGACTTTGGCTTATACAGTATTATATAATACAAAATTACGAATTTTGCTGATTGTATTAATATTAGTGCTCGTATGCAATAAATATATAAGGTCTAACTTTTTAAACACGAAATATTTCAAGAGTAACTTCTATAGGTCGTAAAGTCACCATAGCAACGAAAAAATTTTTTTTATCTAAGTGTATTTTTATTAAAAAAAAAAAAATATTACTTGACCCACAAAATAAATACTGTCTAAAGGTTTAAAAAGTAAAAAAAAGTTTAAAAAAGTAAAAGTAAGTAAGTAAGTTTAAAGTTTGTAAAGGTTTTATGCAAAATGTCGCAAGAATATTTAGAACTATAATAATTTCGTAAAAATAAAAACATTCAGAAAAACATTTTTTTTTCGTTGCTTTGGGGACTTTACGACTAGTAGAAGTTACTCTTGAAATATTTCGTGTTTAAAAAGTTAGACCCTATATAAAGGGTGTAAAAAGACCCTTCACGAAGCCGAAAGGCACTTATTCTCCCCGTCAATGCGATCATTTTTTTGTTCTAGACCATACCTGGGAACCTTCTAGTTACGGAGATATTGGGGGTCAAAGTTCCAACTTTTTCACAAGTTTTTTTTTAAATACATGTTTTTAAAGTAAGATTTTTACTTTAAACACCTCGACGAACCCCATGCTATTCAATCCATCCATCAGCACAATGTTCTGAGTGCGTTAGTTTGAGTTATAACGTAAAAAGTAATTTTTGACCACAAAAAAAAAAATGTTTCCCAGCAAAAATTTTTGCGTAAAGTTACTTAGTTTGATGTACAGAAGGCTTGGTTGACGGCTTAGTGAAGGGTCCGTTTACACCCTGTATTATAATGTGTGTACGGAGAGATGATTCCACAATATAAAGAACTGATTCGATAATGTTGAGTTTGTCATTATTGTTCTGATGATTACAGTAATGGGTGCCGTCCAGAGCGCGCGCGCCGTGAGCGCGGAGTGAGCGCGGAGTGAGCGGCGAGAGCGGCGTACGGGGGGCGGGGGGCGCGGCGACATGGACGACCCCGAGCGAATCGCGCGCGACGCCGCCGCCTGCCTGCTGGAGAACAACGGCACCGCTCCGCAAGAAGGCCAGTACCCGCCACAGTGCACAACCGTGCGCCACCGTGCGTCACTGTGTGCCACTCACCGCTCCTTCTGCTTGCAGGCGTGTTCTGCGAGGGCACGTTTGACTCATGGCTGTGCTGGCCGCACACGCCGGCCAACTCCACCGCCTACCGCGTCTGCCCCGCCTTCGTGCCCGGCTTCAGCCCTGAACGTGCGTCACATCTCCCTTACATACTAGTGACGTCAGCGACTCGCTCGGCTCTGTGAGTGTACACGCGCTCTTGTTGCAGTGTTGGCACACAAGGAGTGCACGGCGAACGGCACGTGGTGGCAGCACCCGCAGACCGGCCGGCCCTGGTCCAACTACACCACCTGCATCAAGCCCGAGGATGTAAGTGTGTGCATGAGTGTGGGCATGTGCGGGTGAGCCGGGTCTGACCCACACTTGTTGTGCAGGACGTGAGCGACATCATCGCGGTGTACGAGGCGGGCTACAGCGTGTCGCTGGTGGCGCTGCTGCTGTCGCTCGCCATCCTTTTCTACTTCAGGTGAGTGCGTGTAGGCGACACTGTGCCGCGCTTTGTGACTGCGTATGCTGACACCGTGTGTGTGTGTGTGTGTGTGTGCAGGTCGCTGCGGTGCGCGCGCATCACGGTGCACATGAACCTGTTCGCGTCGTTCGCGCTCAACAACGCGCTGTGGCTGCTGTGGTACGCGCTGGTGGTGCGCGCGCCCGAAACGCTGACATACTCTCCAGGGTGGTGCCGTGCGCTCAACGTGCTGCTGCAGTACGCGCTGCTCACCAACTATACGTGGATGCTCTGCGAGGGGCTGTACCTGCACACGGTGCTGGTGAGCGCCTTCGTGTCAGAGCGGCGCCTGCTGCGTGCGCTACTGGCGTTGGGCTGGCTGCTGCCACTCACGTCGGCCGCGGTGTACGCCGCACGCCGCGCCGCCGGTGACGAGCCGCTGTGCTGGATGGACGAGAACACGCCGCGCGTGGAGCTGGCCGTGCTGGCGTGCGGCGCCGTGCTGCTCAATTTGGGGTTCCTGTGTAACATCGTGCGCGTGCTGTGCACCAAGTTGCGCGCGGGCGGTGGCGTGGGCGTGGGCGGCCCCACACGCCCCTCCGCCACGGCGCTGCACGCGCTGCGCGCCACGTGCTTGTTGGCACCGCTGCTGGGTCTGCAGTACCTGCTCATGCCCTTCCGGCCCGAGCACACGGCGCGTTGGTGGCTGGCCTACGAGTACGTGTCGGCGCTGACGACATCGCTGCAGGGGCTGTGCGTGGCCGTGCTGTATTGCTTCTGCAACGGCGAGGTGTTGGCGCAGCTGCGGCGGCGCTGGCGTGTGCTGACGTTCCGGCCGCGTGCCAACTCCGCCACGGCCACCACGGTGTCGGTGAGTATGCTGGGCGGGGGCAGGCGCGGCACCGTCACCTCGTCCGCCTCACCGCCGCGCCTGTTGCAGTTCGTGCGCTCGGCCGCGCCCGGCCCGCCCGAGGACAAGGTGTGACTGGCGGCGGGCGACGAGCCGGCGCCCCCGGCGCCCCTCGCGCCCCCCGCGCCCCCAGAGCACCCCGCGCCCGCTGCGCCTGAGCGCCGGCGCAGCGCGCGCCACATCCGCTTCGAGTGCGGCGACAGCGACGACGACGCGCCGCCCAACAAGCGCCTGCTGTGAGCGTCACCGCCGCAGCACTGACTGTACGTGTTGGTACATGTTGTGTGAGTTCAGCTCCGCTCTCGTTCATGAACTTTAAGAGAAGTCAGTGAGTATACAGAGTTCAGTGATAGCCATAAGTATAAAACATTGACGCGCGGCTCCTGCGCTGTTCTGTGTGGCCTGGCCTCGACGACGTACATAACTCGTACTTGTAAATAATTTTATAAAATAAAAGTATAAGGGTGTTGATTAGTGTTGTCGTTTTATTTAACGAACTTCCCGTTCGCTATAGGTGCGTACTCCTGGCCCCGCTCACGCCGCTCACCTGGCGCTCACCTGGCGCTCACCCGGCGCTCACCTGCACGGCGCGACCTACTTACCCACATTGTGTTGGATTTCTTTCTATTTATGTCTCTTGATATTTATCACTGAGCTGCCAATTAAACCATTTTGTTGGTATATTCAGAAGCATTTAAATAGTTTGGAATTCTAATGTAACAGATTAATCAACCAGATCAATTAGCGTTTTACTGTTATGTGGTATTTGTTTTAATGGCCACTATAAGAGCAGACAGTTAGTGAGACAGTAAATCTTGCAGGGCTTGTCTACCTGTGCGGTATTAATAATATATTGCAAGAAGCGCGGGCGGCGTGCGGTGCGGGGGACGGTGGGGGGGGGGACATTGTCTCCGCGCGCCGATCAATTGGCACTCGCAGCATCGATACTAAATTAAACTACTGTTCGATTGTCAGCCACGCTATTAATACGACGCCGGCGCACGCCACCCCGCCTTATATGGACGTCGGAGAGCTGGGGCGCTCCGCGTAGTGTACTGCGGCACATAGTGGCCCTGGAGGAATAGGGGTGTTGAATGCAATGACCTCGGCTCAGTTATAAAATTATATTAAACAACATACACTTAAAGTAGTTCACTTACAATAACGCAACAGCGAGCAGTCTCCGACAGAGAGTATAAAATAAATACATTTGTTTGGCAACAAGTATAAAAGTGTGGAGGAAGTGAAGCGCGATGACGTCGCCCAGGCAGCGTCTAGAAGCACTTGCGGTGCACGATGCCGGGGCCGGACTCGTCGTACTCCTGCTTGGAGATCCACATCTGCTGGAAGGTGGACAGCGACGCCAGGATGGAGCCGCCGATCCACACGGAGTACTTGCGCTCGGGCGGCGCGATGATCTTGATCTTGATGGTGGAGGGCGCCAGCGCCGTGATCTCTTTCTGCATGCGGTCGGCGATACCGGGGTACATTGTAGTGCCGCCCGACAGCACCGTGTTGGCGTACAGGTCTTTGCGGATGTCCACGTCGCACTTCATGATGGAGTTGTACACGGTCTCGTGGATGCCGCACGACTCCATGCCCAGGAACGAGGGCTGGAACAGCGCCTCGGGGCAGCGGAAGCGCTCGTTGCCGATGGTGATGACCTGGCCGTCCGGCAGCTCGTACGACTTCTCCAGCGACGTGGACGCCGCCGCCGTCTGCATCTCCTGCTCGAAGTCCAGCGCCACGTAACACAGCTTCTCCTTGATGTCGCGCACGATCTCGCGCTCCGCCGTCGTGGTGAAGGAGTAGCCGCGCTCCGTGAGGATCTTCATGAGGTAGTCCGTGAGGTCGCGGCCCGCCAAGTCCAGGCGCAGTATGGCGTGCGGCAGCGCGTAGCCCTCATAAATTGGTACGGTGTGCGAGACGCCGTCGCCGGAATCCAGCACAATACCTGTGGTACGACCAGACGCGTACAGCGACAGCACGGCCTGGATGGCAACATACATGGCGGGGCAGTTGAACGTCTCAAACATTATCTGCGTCATCTTCTCGCGGTTGGCTTTGGGGTTGAGCGGCGCCTCCGTCAGCAGGATGGGGTGCTCCTCGGGCGCCACGCGCAGCTCATTGTAGAACGTGTGATGCCAGATCTTCTCCATGTCGTCCCAGTTAGTGATGATTCCGTGCTCGATTGGGTACTTGAGCGTGAGAATACCCCTCTTGCTCTGTGCCTCGTCGCCCACGTACGAGTCCTTCTGCCCCATGCCCACCATGACGCCCTGGTGGCGCGGTCGGCCCACGATGGACGGGAACACGGCGCGCGGCGCGTCGTCGCCCGCGAAGCCGGCCTTGCACATGCCGGAGCCGTTGTCGACTACCAGCGCGCCCGCATCGTCGTCACACATCCTGGCTTAGTGATGGGTAGGTTCCAGCGAGCTCCACACACCTGTAACACAACGCGCCGTTAGTATCGCACTGCACTGAACACGGCTCCGATATAGACTGCGGACAGACGGAGCAACCGAGCTGAGATCGGATTGATCTATTTAGGACAGACACAGGTGCGCGGACACTCACAGTGGAGGCAGCGGTTGCAGCGGCGGTAGTGAGCGCAGGGCCAGCGTGCGCGCGCTTTATACCGCCGGCGCGGTCACCGCACTTGGCACTCGCAGCAGCCCCTACAAGGCGTGCGCCTGTCGCCGCCGCACACGCACGCGACTGCCATTTAAGACAATCATCCGCATCCCTCGATACTAATTACATCGCTCTCGGAAAAAATAGCTCTCAATGAGAGGTCGTCACCGGCGCAGCAGCGACGCGCGCTATTTACATACTTCGTCACCTGCGGTCACCTGCGGCCAGCCGGTCACCGGTGCACGGGCTCAGCCGCGCCGCATATCAATATGGTCTCAGGCATCATACAAGGCGATTGAAATTTCGGCGCATTCCTTGAAACGGGTGACACTAGATCTCCTTTGCAACAATGTTGGCCCTGATTACTTGGTGTCCGGCTAATTACTAGATTTCAAAATTATTCGATCTCCTTTAAGTTTTTTGGGAATATTTCCGATTTAGACCAAAAACCACAGTCCACAGTGGATTTGATTTTTGAAAAATCAAATCCACTGTGGACATTAAACTGATATTGACTTAACTTTCAAGAGCTCGTGATTGAATGAATGCTTCCAAAACCAATTTATCAACAAAGTACCCACACCATTAGCGCCGTAAAATTCAGGTCAGAAAATTTTCTAGAAACTTCTATCGAAGCAGTTTATTCAAAGTAAATGTCCCTTGACGTACTATTTCAGAAACAACTTACTTGGCTTATTAGCTTTCTAAAATGGTATCAACTTATACCATTTGTAATGTGTACGTAATGTGCTCTGCATTTGTTTGGTGAAAATTGCCTCGAAAACAAGACAGATCTTCAAATCTTTGTCTGATAACTTGATTTTCTAAAATATTCAGGTGAATTTTCCAAGTGTGCGTGTATGGCCAATATTGCTAGCCAGGAATCGAACCCATTGATTTCGGAAAAAAACACACACTGTATTATTACACCATTCGATAGTGTCGCTAATAAGGATCAAATTCTGGAAAGTAATGACATGCAGCAAACTTAAGAAAAATGTAACATTTATGATATTCATATTTGAAATGAATGCCCTTGATTGATGACACCGCAGCGCAGCCGATATTCACAACATAATATTCTCATTTCAATTTTATGACACTGCGAGGTTAAAGGCCACAGTAAAAGAAAAAAATTGTACACAATTGAAATTAGATTTTATAAGTTAGTTGGCGCCAAAAGTGATTTTGTTCGAAACGTCTCGTTGATTATTACTAACTGTTTGCATACTGTTATGTATTCTATCAAAAATGAACTCTTTTCTTAAGTTTGCCGTATGCCATTACTTCCCAGAATTTGATCCTTATTAGCGACACTACCGAATGGTGTAATAACAAAGTGTGTGTTTTTTTTTAAATTAACCGCACGTACCTACGTGTGGTTAATTTGGACCATTATTTTTTCTTCGTGAAAACCTGATAAAATATTCTGTTGTGACATCGTCGCCGCCATTGATGTGTCTTTGTAACAGTCCAATTATGTGATCTTGCGATGACATATCAACGAGGTACGAGGACAAGAGGTGTCACACGAACCTCCCGCACAAACACGCGCTAGTACAGACCATGGTAAACCAAATAACTGGATTGTTATGTCTCCGTTTTGTACACCATAATTATAAATAACGTGTTTTTAAGCCCGCGGCATCGCCAGTAGAATAGGCACTTTTGTGCTAAATTTCATCAAAATCCATTCCGCTGCCAAGGCATGAAAAAGTGACTGACAGACAGTTACTTTCGCATGTGTAACTTCAGAATGAGTTATATATCGTCTAACATTGTATTGGTTACATCGACCACAGCAGCTTAATATAATAGGTTCTGTGTACGAGTATGTTACCTCATATCTTAGACATTTCTTCAACCAATTTACATGTTTCTTTTTATTTCAGTGTGCATATATTCAGATTGGTCTCCTAAACATTTAGTGGGGCTCTCGTGGAGAACTTTGGAGACAGAGCATAGAACTTCTCAATTTATAACAACACACTTCTCGATGGACATAACATAGCACCACGCCTGTAATGCCCGAAGGGTTATAATATATAGACAGAGGTGTACCAGATAGTACACCCTCATTTCGCCAGTTATATTTATGGGACTTAATCTTATAGGGGGCGAGCCTTTTGCCTTCAACCGGCCACAAATGTAGACTCCTGACTACCACTGAATTAGTTCTGGGACCCGGGAATCGAGCCCAGGACCCCATGCTCAGCAGTCGCGTTTGCGATCACTCGACCAACGAGGCACACTTCATAATAAAAGTTTTAAAAGTATTTTAGGAACCTCGTGTTTCATTTATAAGATCTATCGATGAACACCCGACGCTGTTAAACTGGGTGTCAGGGATAGCCCTCCGCAAACTGACATTGGTGCATTCTGGTCCTTATTTTGAATCATATTTCACCGGAATTTTTCTCAGGAAATTTTTATTTTTTTCTTTATTTTTCAGTTACTTTTCCTTTATTACAATGTAGAATTACATCATCTGTAAGCAGCACTGCATTTATTTAAATAATAAGGCTAAAATAAAATAAAAACCAACAATGAATGTTGAAATACTGTAACGAACGATGCGTGAAATCAGCACCCCACTCACTACCTGCTTACCACTTCCTGCTTAGCTACAAAGTTCATCGAACTCGTCGTCGCGCTTGCCGTTCGCTTAGCGTTTTGCCACGGTAACGATACATTGCGTATGAGGAAATAAAACAAATGAGAATGGGCCTCTAAGTTTAGGCATCTGCCCCGAGGTCCAATAGCCATAAGATATACATCATTGAAAAGAGCTTTTCAAGGAGAACCTTTGTTACTACGGCTTTTGGCAATTCGCAGTCAGTTCGGATTATTGAGCTAAATAGATACCTAACTAGTTGGACAACGAAGTTAAGATTTTTTTGGCAACCAACTTTACGCAAAAAATATTGCTGGGAAACGACTTTTTTGTGGTAAAAATCACGTTTTACGGTAGGACTCAATGTGATGCACTCAAAACATTGTGCTGATTGCTGGATTGAATGGTACGGGGGTCGTGGAGGTGTTTAAAGTAAAAATCTTACATTAAAAACATGTATTTAAAAAAACTAAAAATTTCGACTAAAAAATTGAAAAGCATAAAACGAGCACATTTTAAATTAAACAAAAGTTGGAAGCAGACGGGACCCATTTGTAATTATGAAAATGGAATAGGCTCCGCCTGCTTCCAACTTTTGTTTAATTTAAAATGTGCTTGTTTTATGCTTTTCAGTTGTTCAGTCGGGCTTTTTAGTTTTATGAACTACTCTTTTGATTTGCAGCTTTTTAGTTTAGTAACGTGTAAGAATTCAGTGACGATTTAACTTTTTTTACTATACGATTTGTCATTTCGAATTACTTTTAAATTTATAAGTTGTGTTTATTTTGTAATCACCCTTTACAACCCTTTATTTTGATAGCCACTCGATAGTATTGGACGAAAAAAAATTACGGACGCTACGATATGACACCCTAAATCCGCCATTTTTCTTTGTTTTCCATTTCAATGTAACCAGTGACCCTCGCGTCACCAGGAAGAATCTAACGACGTATAATTTATCCAAATCCGTTCATCCGTTTAGGAGCTACGAGGGAACATAGATACAGACATACATACATACAGGTCAAACACATTACCCTCCTTTTGGGCTTCGCCGCAGTCGGGTAAAAAAACTTGTGAAAAAGTTGGAACTTTGACCCCCAATATCTCCGTAACTAGACGGTTCCCAGGTATGGTCTAGAACAACAAAATGATCGCAATGACGGGGAAAACAAGGACCTTTAGGCTTCGTTAAGAGTCTTGTTACACCCTTTATATGGAGAGCTACCCCTATTTTTATTTGCTTGCATAATCTTTCATTATTTTTATGTAGCGATTCATAAAACGCACCTACTCTTCAAATTTCAACTGCATGGTGATAATAGTCCTGGAGTAAAATGGCTGTGACATACGGATGGAGAGACAGACAGACAGACCGACGGACAGGACGAATCTGTAAGGGTTCCATTTTTTGCCATTTGGCAACTGAACCCTAATAACCGAAGAACACTTGGAAGTTTACCTTTTACGCAGAAACCTAAATTCCATACCAGTAATATTAAAATGGTCGAAGTCCATATTAACTTTGATCGTCCATTTATCCACGTTAGGGGTTGGAATAAACTATAAATGTAATTACTTTACATGATATTTCAAGTTCAATAGTTATTGAGATTTAGTGAGTGGGTCTAGTATAGTGACAGATATTGCTGCGTGTGGAATGTAGATGCAATAAAGTGATGGGGTAGTCTTGTACTGGTACTGGCGCACAGGTCTGTGGAGCGCAGCGCCGTCTGTGTCATGTGTGGCTATGTCTTGTAACGTCAGACTACGCGTTGCGGAGTGGACTGCTCCAACTGTCTCATATACAGAACCTCTGCTTGCTGGTATGAAGTACACTCGTGTGTCCGAACACACACAGCTCACAGAACAGCTGAACCAACATTATGATGGTTCCTAACGTTATACTGTCTTGCTTGTTTATAGCTCGCAACCTGCAAGTGTAACAGCTGACTGTGAGGTCCTGGGTTCGATTCCCGGGTCGGTGAGATCTCCGAAAAACATAAGTCTACCGTTGTGCTGTGTACCTATGCCTACGGGAGAACACATGGTAGAATATTTATACATTTGTCTGTCTCTACTGGCACTTTCATTGTGATCTAAACACGGCATGTGACCGCGTACGCCACTGTTCTATTTATACCCGCACCGTTTATCAAGTGATAGCGACTGAAATAGGACCTAACCGTGACTACCGTACTGAACATGATGCACCCAAATATGTATGTCTATCCATCTGTATGTACATAATGTGTCACAGCAATCATTCGGACCACACGCAGTGGGTTCCGTACTCGGGATGTATATTAAAATATATAAAACTAGCAGACCCGCGTAGCTTCGTCTGCGTCACGTAAGAGAGAGGGTTAGAGAGAGTGTGAGCCAACCTTAAAAGATAGACTTATGCTATCGAAGGAATACTTCCGTCATAAATGATTGTTGCGTAACTTTAACCGTTTACGCAGCGCAAACATTGAAAGCTCTCAAACGGAAATAAATTTTCCCTGTTTTTGCAACATTTTTCATTGCTGCTCCGCTCCTATTGTGTAGCGTGGTTGATGCGATGACAGTCAACTTCTCATCAATGTGTATGAAATGAGCCGAGACACGATAAAGCTGCTGTAAACTGTTGCGGATCTCTTGCAATTGCCTTCCGTCTCCGTCGTTAGACCGTCGTTGACAGTCATACTCCAGCTAGGTCTAAAGTTCTCATCGAGATGCATGAAATGAGCTCAAACACCATGCAGATGCTGTCAACTGTTGCGGAGCACTTTCAACTGCCTTCCGTCCAGTGGCGAAGGTTCCATACAACCCCATTCCTACCGGATTCCCTTTGAAAAATGGAATTTGTAAAAAATTATGTGTGGTCATACATAATACATAAAAATATACAGGGTGTAAACAGAACCTTCACGAAGCCGTCAACAAAGCATTCTGTACATCAAACTAAGTACCTCTACGCAAAATTGATAATGTTTTCTGTGGCTGCGACTATTTGGAGAAAGCTGTTGTAAATTACCTCCCCTCTGATCACTGTGGTCAAACTGTGTCTTTTGAATTTAACACAGCATTTCAAAAAGTACAGATACAAACTAGACCAATAACTACCAGATGTCATTAAACTACAACCACTTGACAGGTCAGTTTTTGGGCCGTTCAAAACTAGATTTAATATTGCTGCAGATCATTGGATGAAAAATCATCCGGGACAAAGAATGACCATATATGATTTACCGGGACTTGTTAAAGAAGCTATTTCTCTTGCTGCTACGCCAAATAACATAACTCAAGGGTTTGCATGCGCTGGTATATGGCCATATAACAAAGACATTTTTTCTGACATTGATTTTGCCCCAGCCAGCGTTACCGACCAAGATAATGAAGAAGCCACTGTTGATGAAACTGATCAGCAAGAGTTGTCTTTGCCTGCAGAAGTGATCAACAATTTATCCCCTTCAGCACCTTCAACATCATATCAGACTTTGCCCCAGACGTCAGCTCAACCAACACCAAGTCTCTCTAACCATACATCGCCACGTAGGACTTCATTAGTAGATTTGGTCCCTCTTCCAAAAGCACCACCTCGGGTCAAATCTAAGACTGGGAGATCCAAAGAGAAAAGTGCAATATACACTGATACGCCAGAAAAGGAAGCGTTAGAAGCAAAGCAAAGAAAGATTAATGAGAAAAAGATGCCAAAATTAAGGAATTTAGATTCAAAGCCGACAGGAAAGAAATTGACTAGAAAAAATGCTGTAAGAACTGAACATTATGAGATAGAGGAAGATATAAACGAAGATACAGATGATGCAGACGAAGACGATAATTATTGTATAGTCTGTTTTGACCATTATAAAACGAGTAGAGAGGCTTGGTTGCAATGCACAGATTGCCATAAATGGGCACACTCCAGCTGTGCAAACAATGATCCATATTTCGTGTGTTTAAACTGTTTGTCGGAATGACTATTTTTGATTTTATTATTTTTTATAAGTATTTTAAGTGTTTAGAGCTTACACTGCTGACAAGATTTTGAAAGGTTTATGGTTTTAAAGTTGACGATTTCTGTATGTTACAATTGACTCTCATTGCTGTTACAATTGACTCCCTCGGTGCAGCAATTGTAACACTATTCGTTGATCTCATTAAGTGGCATTCCTTAGAATTGTATCGTTTCTTTTGTTATTTTTTGTATTTGATTTTATAATTAGATAATTCAACTATATTGTGACCAAAAATTATTGCGCTGTGATTTTTAATTAAAATGATATGAAGGATTGTTTTTTTTTTGTTACTATTGACACACCTCTCCCCTACTATATATGAAAAATTCTTTTCATTAGTGCAAACTGAATTCAATAATACCTTTAAGAAGAAAACTAAAACTACCTGCCCGAAGTTTTATTCAGTGACTGGGCAACTAAAGGCATCAGGAAAAGTCGGGAAAGACTTTTTAAATTGTATGGCCTTAAGCCTTATATCAATACGGAAACGTTTAATAAGTATGTTGCTACTTTTTCTAAAATTTTCAAAAAATCCTGCAGGACAGCTAAAGCCTTATTTATTAGCAACAAGTTGAAATCTGCAGACAACAAGATTAAGACAGTTTGGAAAATTATAAACAATGAAACAAATAGAAACAAAAGACATAACACTGATTACACACTGGACTCTTCCCGAGGGCTCATTAGCGCAAATGTCGATGTTGCTCAGGAATTCGCAACGTTCTTTACCAATATTTCAATTAAAACCACAGAAACGCTAGATTCTTCGCCATCCCTTGCCATTGATTTGACTCGAAACTGCAATGGAGTCCTCACTTAACTGCACTTGCAGGGTGGCTAAGTTCAGCCGCTTATGCTGTCCGTAAAATCCAGCAATTAACAGACGTGGATACCGCGAGACTGGGCTATTTTAGTTACTTCCATAGCATCATGTCTTACGGTATTCTGCTGTGGGGACGGGCTGGAGATATTGACTCAATATTTTTATTCTGCAAAAGAGGGCTGTAAGAGCCATCTATAACCTACGCAGACGCGAGTCTCTAAGAGAATTTTTTAAACAGATTAAGATCATGACGGTACCTTGTCAATATATTTACGAAAACATTATGTTAGTTCGGAAAAACATACATCTTTTTAGTAAAATAAGCGACAGGCATAATATTAATACTAGAAATAAGGACAAATTAGATCAGCCACGTTTCAGATTGTCAAAAGTACGCACATCCTTTATGGGGTACTGTGTAAAATGTTACAATAAAATACCACTTGACATTCTACAACTTAATGAGAAGAAATTTAAAACATGCATAAAACGAACACTATGTAAGCGAGCAAGACTATATCGTAGATAAAAATGCTTGACTCAATACTGGTTCTGCTCCACTGCCACTTGGGCTCACATACTAAGATTTTAATGTTTGGAAGAGATGCTCCCCCTTCAGTTCTTTCATCATTTTTTTTTTTTTTCGTTTGGAAACTTAGGTACTTTGATAACCATTGTTTTATATAAATTAGAAGCATTATTTGAGTTTTTGTAAGTGTGAGTACCATGTAGACTTTGTGTTATAGTTAGTAGGGCTTATCCTAATCTTTATGGTTTTAACTGTAGTTTTGTTTTATTTTCCTATCTCTACATTGTGCTCACATATAGAAGCAACAATATTGTACCCAGGACTATGTAATATATAACTTTATTTGAAAAGAGTGTCCATGGAGTTTCTTGCCCATTCTTCTCCATGAGATCTACTATTTTCGAATGGGCAACTACAGTCCATTCACAGTTATTATGCCTGTGGCGGGACTATAGGTAGCTTATTTTTGACTATGCAAAAGTGCCTGTCACGGGTCTATTAGAAATAAATGCTTTGAGTTTGAAAAAATATTGCTGGGAAACGACTTTTTTTTGGGGTCAAAAATCACGCGACGAATTCAGAACCTTCTCCGTTAGTTTCGTCTGTTAAAAAAACAAAATGAAGCGACTGACACGGGCGAAGGCCTGCATTCTTTCACGGAAAATCGATTCAGAAAATGAAGTGAAATGAACAACGCCATCTATCGAGCACAAAGTTAAACTGCTAAAATATAATGAATGGAAAGCGATCGAGCACACATTCTATAGGGTACAGGCTATGTAGATTTTCAAAGCAGCGTCATGTAGACTAGTGTACCTTTTGCTATCATAACTTTTTTTAAAGCCGGTTAGTCGATTTTAAAGTTATCTTGTCAGCACTTTTTTATTAATTAGTACCCTTTTGGTTCAATAGATGTCGCTGCATGTATCTTAAAGTATTGATGATAAGTTCTTCATGAACATTCAGTATTTTACTGCTACATAAATACTCTTGATGATAAAACTATTTATTTTTAATAAGAATTAATACTAAAATGTAACCAACTTTTGTTTTCAATCGGGGCGGCGATCGAATTAAATTTTAGAACACAAAAGCTGCTATTGTGACTTAACTATGATAGTTAGATGCTTAAATGCTGATGCCATATATACGGCACTGCTGTGATAGGCATGTTGCCGTCAGCAGGGCCGGTTAGATGTTGCCTTTTTATTTATTTTTTTACTCTTTATTTATTTTATTTTTGTTTTATTATTCTTTGTGTGTTGTTTGTATTGTATATGTCTCATCACATATGAGTTAAAGTTGCTCGAAATAAATGTATTTTATTTTATTTATTTTTTTATTTAAACTTGACGATGGAGTGTTCTCACTAAGAAAAGAGTGGAAAAAGGCTCCTCGCCTCTCTGAGATTTTTTGGTGTAGGTGGCGCAAGGTCTATTTACCTCTCCTCAAGACAAAGAAGCAACAGGGAAGCGGATGTAGTAATATGACTATTGATGACGTTGCTCTGGTCGTGGACCTACACCGACCTACCCCGAGGAGTGTCGCCTATGGGGCTCGTGACAAAGTATACTCAGGTAAAGATAGGGTTGTGCGCGTGGCTGGCGTGGTCACGAAAGGCGGAACGCTTAAGAGACCAACCAGAAAGTTAGCAGTAGGTAGCTGTGTAGCATTGCTACACGGATGGGAGGATGTTGCGACCTTTTATATTTATTATCTATGGTTTTTTACTCGCTTTACATTTGTTGTAAAAAATAAATTAGTTGTGTCAGACTTTTAATTTTATTGCAGCTACAAAATACAGTGCACTACTTTCCCTACACCAATGAAATAGGAAGTGAGCACTTCTCCCATTTCATGGGACTTAAACATAACTGGCAAAATGTGGGTGTACTACTAAGTACCTCAGCTTCACCCTTCGTGGAGTGTTGCACTAACATAACATCACTCCTGTAAGATCTAGCTTCAGCCCTCTGTCTACCGACTGAAAATAATATTTTTAGCAATCTTAATATTGCCTCATAAAATTAAGTCCAAGCTACCTTTTATTGCCCAGCTTGGACGGAGCTCCGCCGTGTCCTCGTAGCGGCGATTGGCGGCGACAACCTCTCGCGCCCGACCCTGGTTCAGGCCATGGTCCGGGGCGAGAGGGAATGGGGAGCCGTCACCTCCTTCTATGAAGCAGTCATGCTAGCGAAGGAGGTGGCGGGACGTGAGAGGGAGAGAACCTCACGTCAGGTTAGGTTCGCTCAGGTTAGGTTCGCTCAGGTTAGGTTCGCTCAGGTTAGGTTCGCTCAGGTTAGGTTCGCTCAGTTTAGGTTCGCTCAGGTTAGGTTCGCTCAGGTTAGGTTCGCTCAGGTTAGGTTCGCTCAGGTTAGGTTCGCTCAGTTTAGGTTCGCTCAGGTTAGGTTCGCTCAGGTTAGGTTCGCTCAGGTTAGGTTCGCTCAGGTTAGGTTCGCTCAGGTTAGGTTCGCTCAGGTTAGGTTAGGTTAGGTTAGGTTAGGTTAGGTTAGGTTAGGTTAGGTTAGGTTTTTTTTTTTTTTTTTTTTTTTTTGTTTGGGCAGGAGTGGGAAATCCCCACGGACACCTCGACTGCCTCACGAATTGTGAGACAGTCGAGGTAGTGCCGGACTCGAACCGGCTAAAAACCACTCCTGCCTAGCCAGTGTCCCTCTGACATGAGGATCAGAGCCCTTAACATCTGTCTTTTTGGCTTGGCTACGCTATTAGGTGGCCGGAGAGACCACATGTTTTGCAATTTGAGTTTACGTTTTATTAAACAAAACACCCAAAAATATCACAACAACAATTGCCTAGTGTTTAAACACCTTTAGAATTTCCTTTATTTTCAATTTACTTCTATATGCTATATTATAAAATTATACATATATACATATCTTGTTATTATTTCAAAAACTATTTAACAATTATTTATTTTACTTTTGCTTTCAAAATTGTGACTTAACTTATATTATATCTATTAATAACACTTTATATTTATGCCCTTACACTAAAATACCTTAATTAACTAGATTTTGTTTGATATTTTAAGTTTTTATTTGTTTTCTTATCTTTCCCATTTTTATTTGTTTGATATCTAAAAATATATACTCAATATATACCTAAATATCATTTACTTTTAAACTAACTTGTAAATATTTTTCTCAACTGTTCTTAATTTACTACATGTTTTATTAAACAAATAAAAACCCATGAAAATTGCTCTAGGATCGAGATTATTTGACGCACCCACTAGGTCTGGCACCCGTTCCAACATAACCTGAGCCAGTTTCTCATGAAACAGACTCAGGTTACTCTTCTGCAAATTGCCAACGCTAGTGGTTTCCTCAACCTGCCTAGTTTTCGTTTGGGCCGAATTTCTTTGGGTGCCGTGCCTGGAAGTGGTCGCATCGCCAACTTTAGCAATATGCTATCGAAGCTCTTGCGAATGCGTCCCACTTCCTTCGCACGGGGCATTCGCTGCTGAACGCGTTGTGCTCGGTGGCCCCCAGTTTTGCTCTGGTGCAGTTCACGCAAGCCGCTGCCTGGCCGATCTGTCTATCCGGGCAGTCTGCCCTGAGGTGTGAACCACCGCAGTGGCTACACAGATCGGCCGGCTCGGTGCACAGGCGTTTCCCGTGCCCGTATGCCAAACAGCGGGTGCACTGCACCAGAGGTGTCTGGTCCTCGACACGAACTCGCTGGAGATCGATGCGGAGTTTTCCCCCTTCAATCGCCCTCCTCCAGACGGTAGGGGACACACCAAGCACAACGTGATTTGCATGCGGGTTTCTAGTTTTCCTTCTATACTTTATTGCAATCCTTTGCTCCTCGTCGTCGAGGCCGTGAAATATCTCCCGATTCTGATTCTTAAGGGCCCTCAATACTTCCTCGTCACTGTGCATCAGCAGCACGTCCCTAAGAATCAGAAGCGGGTCTCGATTCTTCACGTCCTCGACAACGAGGTTCTCTCCGGCCGCTTCCAGTCTTGTTTTTATTTTAAGCCTCTCCTCCTTTGTTGCACACCCCACTATGATCTTCTGATCCTTAGCTTTTCTGACTCTTTCTACACGCACCCAGCCCTCCTTCGCGTCCACCGCTTTCCGGACTCTTTCCAGAATCTCGTCCCCCGTGTCCATTTCTTGCGTTGAAGAGATGACCACCGAGTGCAGCGTTGCTCGCTCCAGGGTCTGTCCCCCGGTGTGACGCTTACTCGCAGCCACTGCACTGGCGTATGTCTTCTCCTCAACGTTTTCCCATTCAGCCAGACTGTCTCGGAGCTTTTCCACCTTCTCGGTGTTCTCCTTGACTATTGAGATGTGCTCCTTTAAGGTGGAGATGAGCTCAGTCTGGCTAGCGAGACTGTCGGAGATGGACTGGGGACAGCAGTCAGCAGTGGGAACGGGTGCTGGTACGGGTTCCGGTGCGGCAGGGGCCTTGTCGCGCTCCGATTCCTTGACTAGCTCAAAAAGCCTGTTTATGGCCTCGAGCACCGCAGCCTTGATGTCGGTCCTGAGGTTTCGAGAGTTGCCTAAATTAAGCTTAGCCTTATTCAGGCAAGCTCTCGCCTCCGCAGTGCGACTGGGGTACCCGGCCTCAGGCTTCTTGAGCTGTCTGGGGGCATTCGTAGCGGCTCGGCACGTCCCCGGATTGGCAGAGCCCCCCTGTGAGGCGGAAGGAGTGTCTTCTCCGAAGGAGATTCTCCTCCTCGCATCAGCAGGCGAAGACCCCACCTTCTCCGCCGATCGTGGCGAGCCACTAGAGACTTGCGACCTCACGGCGCTGGACGGGGTGCGATACATATTGAGCGGGTTAGAACGGACTCCTGTAAAGAGGGAGTACGAACTCAGGTCAGAAATTATTGTGGGGACACTGGATACTTCTGTTTCCCTGTAAAGGGGAGAAACAGAAAGTATTTAATAATTAGTAATAAAACTTAATATAAATCGTCCTAAGAGTCGTAAAGACTCAGTCAAATGTGGTTAAAAGCGAGCTTTCCCTATTAAACCCTTCAATAACCCCTAGGGAAGCAAAAAGGAGATAAAATCAATTATATGGTTTTTGCCAAAAACCCCACGTCTACCTTCCTATACACAAGAGGGAGGGTGGGTGGGCAAATTTTATTTGAGCTAGACGCACGTGCGAGGGGTCCAGAGACGCGTCTCCGCGCGGGCTAGCGATCTACGAAATAAAACAAGGTGGGTGCCGAACAAAATTTTGGACTTTTGGTCAAAAAACCAGTTTTTGATACAAAAAATTTTGGTTTTCAACCCCCAACCCGGAAACCGGCTCACGGAACGCGGACCAGAACACAGGGATGAAGGGTGAGTGCTATTGCTACTATAATCTTAAGATACTTTTGAAAAGAAATTTGGAAAAACACTAAATTTTGATGATTTTATCTGAAAATTTCGAAAATTCCTAGGGGTGGGTAGGGAAGTTTTAAGTGCGCGCGTGCAGGTCAGTGCGATATAGTCAGGACGTAGGCGGAGGCCTAGTTTTGTCTAAAATAGCTGAAAACAGCTTCAAAATCGCACGTCTGGAGGCAAAGATATCGATGTTTATGTTAAAAACTATCTCCCTAAGGTGCTTTTTGGTACTTGCAGAAACTAATAACTAACAATTTTTTAAAAATGAATACGTTTTATTTGAGCTAGACGCACGGGGGTGGTGTCCAGAGACGCGGCTCCGCGCGGGCTAGCGATCTACGAAATAAAACGATTTAGGTGCCAAAGAAAATTCTAGACTTTTGGTCAAAAAACCAGTTTTTGAGTCAAAAAATTTTTGTTTTCAACCCCTAACCCAGAGACCGGCAGACGGAATGCGGACCAGAATTCAGGGAAGAAGGGTGAGTACTATTGAAACTATAATCTAACGTTATTTTTGTAAGAAAATTTGGAAAAACAATTAAATTTTGGAAAATTTTGAAAAGCGGGTAAGGAGAAAATTCAGGCGCGTGCGATATGGTCAGAACGTAGGCGGAGGCCTAGTTAGGTCTAAAAATGCTGAAAACAGCTTCAAAATCGCACGTCTGGAAGAGAAGTTATCGACGGTTAGGTTAGGTTAGGTTAGGTTAGGTTAGGTTAGGTTAGGTTTTTTTTTTTTTTTTTTTTTTTTTTTTTTTTTTTTTTTTTTTTTTTTTTTTTTTTGGCAGGAGTGGGAAATCCCCACGGACACCTCGACTGCCTCACAGGTTGTGAGACAGTCGAGGTAGTGCCGGACTCGAACCGGCTAAAAACCACTCCTGCCTAGCCAGTGTCCCCCTGACATGGTCAGAGACCTTTTAAGACTTTTATATGTAACTGCTAGTTTATTGAGGATTCTAAATTTTTGAAAAAGTTGACATTAAGTTATTGTTGATTCTATGATTTTAATTTATTTACTCAAAACATTTTTTGTTATTTTATTTTTTAGTGCTTCTACGCTTTAATTCAAATATCTTTTCTAAAAGAAACATCCATATTTGGAAAAGCATAGTTATTAATTTTCTTTATTTCTATCAATTACTTTTCTTGCAATTATCAGGCAGTACTCTAATAATATATTTCTTAATTTATTTTCAGACATTAATTTTTGCAAGCTATTTTTGTTGATGCTTGTCTCTAGTTTCTGTTCCGCATTATAACGCTCCGCTTCAAATACCGGGCATTCTGTCAGAATGTGTGCGATCGACTCCACTTGATCCGGCTCGCAGATGCACGCTGGGTTCTCCTTACGCTTGAAACGGTGCAGGTATTCGGAGAACCCACCGTGACCCGTTAAGATCTGCGTGACTGTACCGGCTGGTTTTAGTTTTAGCACGATTTTGTGGGCGTCGATCGCATCCGGGAAGAACATTTTGGTGACAGAGGCTGTTTCGCCATTTTGATACCTCCTGTTCCATTCGTCAAGCGACTCCCCACGGATCTGCCGCTTGACGAATGAAACTGGGCAGCGGTCATAGTCCGGCCTCTTCCTGGACCGGAGTGCAGCCTCTTTAGCGAGGTGGTCCGCGCGCTCGTTGCCCTCTAGCCCGGCGTGTGCCTTTATCCAGAACAAAGACACAGCTTTGCTCTGGGATAAAGCCGCGCTCATGTTCGCTCTCGCCTCCACGGCCAGGGCGTGGAGGGAACCCTGGTTTGTGACTGTCTGTAATGCGGCCTTTGAGTCACTGTAGATACCGAAGGTTCCCTCTTTGCGCTTGAGGATTTCGCGCGTGGCTACGCATATGGCCAGAAGTTCCGCCTGGTAGACTGTGCAGTACGACGGCAGGCTGAGCTTAACGGACTTGATCTCGGCGTCGCCGTCCCAAAGTGACAGCGCTGCTCCGACCTTGCCCGCAATCTTGCTGCCGTCCGTGAAAACCCTGACCGCTTGGGTATTGTGGGTGTCCACAAGCGTCCGGTCCTCCAGGCACAAGAACTCCATGGCCGTATGTTTCGCCGGGTGCGGAGTCTCTGTAAACGCCACCACCCGCTCTACCTCCCTGCCCGCTAGTGCCGGCTGTGGCACCCCTCTCTTTGCCTCGTACAGGGCGGCTGCTTCCTGTATTCGGAGGTCGAGTGGGAGTATCCCAGCCAGCACCAGGGACGCGTTCAGCGAAACGGTGCGGTATGATTTACAGAGCTTCTGCGCGAATCCTCGTTGGACCGTGTTGAGGCTTTTCTGCACTCCGATCTTTTTGACCGCCGGCGCCCAGGCGCTCGCTGCGTATAGTATCACCGGCTCCACTGCTGCCGTGTATATGGTGTGGATGATCTCCGGGTGAAGGCCCCAGCTCACTTTTGCCGCACGTGCCAGCTGTTTGTAGATGTTCACCGCTTTTCTGCAAACGTTTGCGACGTGGGTGTTGAAAGTGAGCTGGTGGTCGACGGTGAGCCCCAGTATTTTTATTTCCTTAGACATGCCAATGCCTACCCCGCCCATGCTCAGGAGTGGAACATCGTACTTAAGCTTCTTGGTTATTACCATTGCACAAGTTTTTTGCGGTGCAAACTTCAGCTTATTTCTGATGCCCCACACCCGAACATACTCGAGGGCGACATTGGCCTGCCTCTGGACTTCCAACGCTGTGTCACCGTCGAAGATCATCACCACATCATCGGCGAACGCCTGGCAGTGGACGCCTCGCTCCTCCAGCCCCTTCAGCAGGGGGTCGAGGATCAGGTTCCATAGGATCGGACCGCCAATGGACCCCTGCACACACCCCTTATTCGTGTCTCTGGTACACTCGGCACCTGCGTACCTAACTCGGACACTCCTACCAGTCAAGTAGCTGTCTAGCAGCCTCCTAATATTCACCGGGCACTTTTCCTCAGCCAGTCTGGTCCTGATGGCAGGCCACCATGCGCTATCGAAGGCTCCCTCTATGTCCAGTGATACAACAGTGATCAGCTTCTTGTCGCTTAGCTTTACTTTGATATGTTGTATCATGGTGTAGAGGGAGTCCTCGGTGCTCCTCTGTGGCATGAAGCCAAACTGGCGAGTATTGAGCCGCGGGATCAGGTGCCACTTCAGCCGTGCTACTAGCAGTTTTTCTAGTATTTTTCCTAGGACTGGTAGGAGGCCGATCGGCCTGTACGACTTAGGGGTGGTGTAGGAATCTTTGCCGGGTTTTCGGAGGACTACCACTGTGGCCACTTTCCAGGCCCCAGGGAAGTGTCCTTGCTCGAGGCACTTGTTGGCCAGTGCAAGGAAAGTCCCTGGGTCCCGGGATATGGCCTGGGCACAGATATCGGCTGTGAGACCGTCTGCCCCGGGAGCCTTCTTCGGGTTGAAGCTTTCCACCGCGGTTTTCAGCTCCTGAAGTGTAAACGGTGGGTCATGTTGTTCATCATGCGTCCACTCGTTTACACGACTGGCCGCTTCACGTGTCCGACGGTGGTCTACAGTTTCTCCCTCTTCCAGGTCCTCGGGGTAGAACGTCTCTGCCAGCAGCAAAGCCGATTCCTGTGCGCTCAGCGGCACCCCATCCTTCACCAACGGCAAGTCCTCCTGTCTCTTGGCGGTCCGTCCTATGACCCGATAAATACCCTCCCACATCCCTTCTCTGTCCTGCTTCCCGCAGAACGCCTTCCAGCCCTCGGTCTGCGCACTTTTGGCCAGGGACTCGTATTTATTCTTTGCTTGCAGGTACTCATCGACGACTTTTTGCCTCCGGACTGGTGCAGCGCACCGAATGCGGCGTCTCCGGGTGTTGACCTCCGACATCAACTCAGCGAGCTCTTTGGACCACCACGGTATGGTAAGTTGGCTACTGTTTTTAATTTTGTCCAATGTTTGTTCACAAGAATCTATAATTTTGTCTATGTATGTGTTAACGCTTTGTTCTAAATCTTCTTTATTATTAATTTTGCTTATTTCTGTTAAATTTAATTTTGCTCCAGCTTTTAATTGGGCCAATTTCTCATGAAATTGGCTCCAATTTGCTTTCTTTGTGTTGTAGATTCTTGTGGTCCTGTTAATATTTATTCCTTTAGACTTTTGTAAATTAATTTTGAATATAATACCATTGTGGTCCGAGCTCGTGAGTCCTTCCTCTACCCGCCAGTCCTCCACCAAGTCCAGCAGGTCCGTTGAGCAGGCTGTTACGTCAACGAAGCTGCTGTACAGGGTGTTACCTCTGACGGTGTCGAAGGTCGGTGTGTTGCCGACGTTGAGTACCTGCAGGCACATTTCTTCCAGGGTTCCCGACATGTCCTCCCCTTTGGTGTCGGTCACCAGGCTACCCCACCAGGTGCTCTTGGCGTTGGCGTCGCCGCCAATTATCATCCTCGTGGGGCCTATTTCCTCGCGAATCTGCAAGAGTTGCTCCAGGTATGGCTGTATGGGCTGGTCTGGTTCAAAGTAGAAGGAGACTACTGCGATTTCCCAGGCGCTGGTACGGATCCTCACCACCACGATGTTGTTGGTGGTGAGTTTCGGACACTGTGTCACGTCTAGGTCGTGATCGAAGACGACTATTGCCGCCTTCACAGTTCCACCTCCTTGTTCAGCGCACTGGTAGACTCTCGCTCCCCGGTAGTCTCGCATCCTCTTAACCCCACCCACATACGGCTCCTGGAGCAGTGCGAACGCAACCCTCCGCTCACTAGCCACAATCATGAGCTCTTGGGTTGCTAAATTCTTCCTCTGCAGATTCGCTTGGATTGCCTGGTAACTGTTACGGGCACTCGAGTTTGTTCGGGAACCCCTGGATGATCCCCTGCTTGCTGCTGACGCTGGCGGGCCCTTAGCAGTACGCCACCGACAGCCGCGCCAATGCGTCCCACTTTACACGCACCGGGCAGTCGCTGTCGAAGGCGTTGTGCTCGGTCTTCCCCTGTTTAGCGGCCACGCAGTTTGTACACTTCGGCGGTTCCGCAGCCAGCCGTGAGGGGCAGTCGACTCGCAAGTGGGGGTCCCCACAGTGTGTGCAGAGGTCAGCGGGTTCCGTGCACAGTTTGCGGCCATGGCCAAAGCGCAAGCAGCGGGTGCACTGGATCAGTGGCGATTGATCCAGCGCACGCACCCGCTGCAAGTCGATGTGCACTCGACCCGCATTAGTCAGCCTCTGCCACACAGACGGAGACACCTGCAAGATGATGTGAGACATGTGGGGATTCCTCGTTCTACGACGGTACTTCACCGCCATCCTCACATCATCCGCAGGCAAGTCCCCAATCAGGTGGGTATTCTGCCGCTTAAGCGCCTCGGTGACCTCCACATCAGTGTGACGGTTAGGTTAGGTTAGGTTAGGTTAGGTTAGGTTAGGTTAGGTTAGGTTAGGTTTTTTTTTTTTTTTTTTTTTTTTTTTTTTTGGCAGGAGTGGGAAATCCCCACGGACACCTCGACTACCTCACAGTTTGTGAGACAGTCGAGGTAGTGCCGGACTCGAACCGGCTAAAAACCACTCCTGCCCAGCCAGTGTCCCCCTGACATAGTCAGAGACCTTGTTTGGACTTTAAATATTTTAATCTTCCTTATTGTTTTATTTTGTTTCTATAATTTTGAAAATTTTTGCTGATATGCTATGACATTCCATTTTATGATTTATTATTACAAGAATATATAGATATATTTTATTGTTCTTTTTTGACACTCTACTACCCTATGCTTTAATCTTATATCTTTTCCTTTGAAATATTTATATATATGATAAAGCATAGTTTTTTAAGTATCCTTGTTTCTGTTAATAACTAATTTTGAGATTTTTATGCAGAATTCTAAAAATTTTGTACGAGTTTTATTATCACTTAAAATTTTATTTATATTGTTTATATTTATTGTCGTCTCTAATTTTTGCTCCGTGTTGTGCCTCTCTTCGCAAAAGACTGGGCATTCGGTCAGGATGTGGGCGATCGACTCCACTGCATCCGGTTCACAGATGCACGCTGGGTTCTCCTTACGCTTGAAACGGTGCAGGTATTCGGAGAACCCACCGTGACCCGTTAAGATCTGCGTGACTGTACCGGCTGGTTTTAGTTTTAGCACGATTTTGTGGGCGTCGATCGCATCCGGGAAGAACATTTTGGTGACGGAGGCTGTTTCACCATTTTGATACCTCCTGTTCCATTCGTCAAGCGACCCCCCACGGATCTGCCGCTTGACGAATGAAACTGGGCAGCGGTCGTAGTCCGGCCTCTTCCTGGACCGGAGTGCAGCCTCCTTAGCGAGGTGGTCTTGCGCTCGTTGCCCTCTAGCCCGGCATGTGCCTTTATCCAGAACAAAGACACAGCTTTGCTCTGGGATAAAGCCGCGCCCACGTTTGCCCTCGCCTCCACGGCCAGGGCGTGGAGGGAACCCTGGTTTGTGACTGACTGTAATGCGGCCTTTGAGTCACTATAGATGCCGAAGGTTCCCTCTTTGCGCTTGAGGATTTCGCGCGTGGCTACGCATATGGCCAGAAGTTCTGCCTGGTAGACCGTGCAGTACGACGGCAGGCTGAGCTTTACGGACTTGATCTCGGCGTCGCCATCCCAAAGTGACAGCGCTGCTCCGACCTTGCCCGCAATCTTGCTGCCGTCCGTGAAAACCCTGACTGCTTGGGTATTGTGGGTGTCCACAAGCGTCCGGTCCTCCAGGCACAAGAACTCCAGGGCCATATGTTTCGCCGGGTGCGGAGTCTCTGTAAACGCCACCACCCGCTCTACCTCCCTGCCCGCTAGTGCTGGCTGTGGCACCCCTCGCTTTGCCTCATACAGTGCGGCTGCCTCCTGTATTCGGAGGTCGAGCGGGAGTATCCCAGCCAGCACCAGGGACGCGTTCAGCGAAACGGTGCGGTAGGATTTACAGAGCTTCTGCGCGAATCCTCGTTGGACCGTGTTGAGGCTTTTTTGCACTCCGATCTTTTTGACCGCCGGCGCCCAGGCGCTCGCTGCGTACAGTATCACGGGCTCCACTGCTGCCGTGTATATGGTGTGGATGATCTCCGGGTGAAGGCCCCAGCTCACTTTTGCCGCACGTGCCAGCTGTTTGTAAATGTTCACCGCTTTTCTGCAAACGTTTGCGACGTGGGTGTTGAAAGTGAGGGTTAGGTTAGGTTAGGTTAGGTTAGGTTAGGTTAGGTTAGGTTAGGTTAGGTTAGGTTAGGTTAGGTTAGGTTAGGTTAGGTTAGGTTTTTTTTTTTTTTTTTTTTTTTTTTTTTTTTGGCAGGAGTGGGAAATCCCCACGGACACCTCGACTATCTCACGAATGGTGAGACAGTCGAGGTAGTGTCGGACTCGAACCGACTAAAAACCACTCCTGCCCGGCCAGTGATCCTCCGACATTGGTCATCAGAGATCTTTTCTAACTATTTACTTATTTAATTTCGAACATTACTTTATTTTATTACTAATTTTAAGATATTATTTTATGGCTCAATTATTTAACAACTTTCTAAATTTATGACTAATTTTTAAGAACTTACAATTTTCAACTACAACTAATATTTTATTTCTTTATTTTATTTGCGATTACTTTTTATGTATTCTAGTAATACATAAAAGTATATCATTTTCTTTAAGACTTGTTATTTTTAATTACTTTGGTGGCAATTTCTTCACAATATACTAAAAACTTTTTTCTTACATTTTTATTTCCCATAATTTTTGGTATGTTATCTAAATTTACCTCAATATCAATTTCCGACTCTATGTTGTATTTATTTGAGGCAAATATTGGGCACTCTGTTATCAAGTGTAGGACGCTTTCATTTTTAGACGGGTCACAGCGACATGCCGGGCTCTCCTTGCACTTGAAGCGATTCAAGTACTCGGAGAACCCGCCATGTCCCGTAAGCACTTGTACAATTATGGGGTTGAGCTCCGTTTTCCTGACTATGTCGTAAGCAGATATCGCGTCCGGGAGAAATATTTTTGTAGTGGAGGCGGTTTCGCCTGACCTGTATCTCGTGTTCCATTCGTCAAGCGACTCCATTCGGATTTGTCGCTTGACGAATGAAGCCGGACACAGGTCGTAGTGTGGCCTTGTTTTGCTGCCCATTGCTGCCTCCTTTGCCAAGACGTCAGCCCTCTCGTTCCCCTCCATCCCCACATGCGCCTTTATCCAGAACATCTGGAAAGTCTTCCCACTATTTTCCAGTGTCTGGATATTCTTCCGGGTCTCGAAAGCTAGGGGATGGAGGGAAACGCCTCGGGTAACCGTCTCTAAAGCTGATCTGGAGTCGCAGTAGACCTGGACACCGGCTGCAGGGAGTTTTAAAGCTAGCTCCGAGGCCTTGCGCAGAGCGGTTAGGTTAGGTTAGGTTAGGTTAGGTTAGGTTAGGTTAGGTTAGGTTAGGTTAGGTTAGGTTAGGTTAGGTTAGGTTAGGTTAGGTTAGGTTAGGTTAGGTTAGGTTAGGTTAGGTTAGGTTAGGTTAGGTTAGGTTAGGTTAGGTTAGGTTAGGTTAGGTTAGGTTAGGTTAGGTTAGGTTAGGTTAGGTTAGGTTAGGTTAGGTTAGGTTAGGTTAGGTTAGGTTAGGTTAGGTTAGGTTAGGTTAGGTTAGGTTAGGTTAGGTTAGGTTAGGTTAGGTTAGGTTAGGTTAGGTTAGGTTAGGTTAGGTTAGGTTAGGTTAGGTTAGGTTAGGTTAGGTTAGGTTAGGTTAGGTTAGGTTAGGTTAGGTTAGGTTAGGTTAGGTTAGGTTAGGTTAGGTTAGGTTAGGTTAGGTTAGGTTAGGTTAGGTTAGGTTAGGTTAGGTTAGGTTAGGTTAGGTTAGGTTAGGTTAGGTTAGGTTAGGTTAGGTTAGGTTAGGTTAGGTTAGGTTAGGTTAGGTTAGGTTAGGTTAGGTTAGGTTAGGTTAGGTTAGGTTAGGTTAGGTTAGGTTAGGTTAGGTTAGGTTAGGTTAGGTTAGGTTAGGTTAGGTTAGGTTAGGTTAGGTTAGGTTAGGTTAGGTTAGGTTAGGTTAGGTTAGGTTAGGTTAGGTTAGGTTTTTTTTTTTTTTTTTTTTTTTTTTTTTTTTTTTTTTTTTCGGCAGGAGTGGGAAATCCCCACGGACACCTCGACTATCTCACAGGCTGTGAGACAGTCGAGGTAGTGTCGGACTCGAACCGACTAAAAACCACTCCTGCTCTGCTCGTGTCCCCCTGACATAGTCAGAGACCTGTTTTATACTTTTATTCCTTTCTGATATTTTTATTTGTGACTCTGTTAATTTGAAAAGGTTGTCTTTAATTAATTTAATTTTACTATTTTTAATTTTATTAATTCAAAAAATGTTGTTTTATTTATGTGATAAGTTTTTTAATCTATGCTTTCATCTAAATATCTTTTCTAAATAGAAACATCCATATTTGGAAAAGCATAGTGAATTTAAATGTCTTTATTCCGCTCTATTACTTTCGTTGCGACTTTTAAACAGTATTCTAATAGAATTTTTCTAGTTTTTGTTTCCGACATTATCTTGTGTATGCTTTGTTTACTTATAGTTATCTCTAATTTTTGTTCGGCATCGTATCGATCTGTTTCGAAGACTGGGCATTCCGCTAAGATGTGTGCGATCGACTCCACTTTGTTAGGTTCGCAGATGCACGCTGGGTTCTCCTTACACTTAAAGCGGTGCAAGTATTCAGAGAACCCACCGTGCCCTGTCAGGATCTGAGTTATAACTCCGGCTGGTTTCGTTTTCCTTACAATCCTGTAGGCGTCGATCGCATCTGGGAGGAACATTTTAGTGACACTCGCTGTTTCTCCTTGCCGATACCTGTGGTTCCATTCGTCAAGCGACTCCATACGGATCTGCCGCTTGACGAATGAGACCGGGCACAGGTCGTAGTCCGGCTTCTTCTTCAACTTCAAGGCAGCTTCCTTGGCAAGTTGGTCGGCTCGCTCATTTCCCTCCAATCCCGCGTGGGCCTTTATCCAGAACAAGGAGACACTCTTGTTCTGGAGCTTACAGCGTCGGATGGTGTCCCTAGTTTCCACAGCCAAGGGATGGGGGGAGCCAACGTTTACGACCGACTGAAGGGCCGCCTTGGAGTCGCTGAAGATGCCGAACGTCGACTCACTGCGCTTGAGCGCCTCGCCTGCCGCCCTCTGTAGGGCCAGGAGCTCCGCCTGGTAGACGGTGCAGTAAGACGGCAACGCAAGTTTGAGGGCCCTAGTTTCGGTGGCACTAGTCCACAAAGATAGTGCCGCTCCGACTCTGCCCTCAATCTTGCTGCCGTCTGTGTATATTCGCACAGCGAAATTGCTGTGGTTGTTATGTTGTTCCTCGTCTACCAGGCTACCGAACTCCAAATTAACTTGGTCCGCGGGGTGTGGAGCCTCTGCTGCTGGAGCCATCCGCTCAACCTCCCCAACCCCAGGCACGGGCCGGGACACCCCCCTCTTGGCCTCGTATAGCGCAGCCACTTCTCGCACACGCAGGTCAAGTGGGAGTATCCCCGCCAGCACCAGTGCCGAGTTCAGGGAGACCGTGCGGTAGGCTCTGCACAGCTTCTGTGCAAATCCCCTCTGGACCACGGCAAGTTGTTTTTTGACACCCACTTTATTGGCGGCAGGCGCCCAGGCGCTTGCAGCGTAAAGGATTACCGGTTCGACCGCTGCCGTGTAGATGACGCGGATGATCTCCGGATGAAGGCCCCAGCTCACTTTGGCCGCACGTGCCAGCTGTTTGTAAATATTCACAGCTTTTCTGCACACATTGGCTACGTGGGTGTTAAAAGTGAGCTGGTGGTCGACGGTGAGCCCCAGTATCTTAATTTCCTTCGACATGCCAATGTCTACCCCGCCCATGCTCAGGAGCGGGACATCGTACTTTAGCTTTCTAGTTACCACCATTGCACTAGTTTTGTGTGGTGCAAATTTAAGCTTGTTACGAATGCCCCACCCCCGAACATACTCGAGGGCGGCATTGGCCCGTCGTTGGACTTCCAACGCTGTGTCACCGTCGAAGATCATAACCACGTCATCGGCGAAAGCCTGGCAGTAGTCTCCCCGATCCTCCAGCCCTTTCAGCAACGGGTCGAGTATCAGGTTCCACAAGATCGGACCGCCAATAGACCCTTGCACACACCCCTTATTTGTTTGCCTTAGGCACTCCGCGCCCGCGTACCTCACTCGGACACTCCTGCCAGTCAGGTAGCTATCCAGCATGCGTCTGATATTCACCGGGCACTTTTCCTCAGCCAGTCTGGTCCTGATAGCCGGCCACCATGCGCTATCGAAGGCTCCCTCTATATCCAACGATACAACAGTGATCAGCTTCTTTTCACTGAGCTTGCCTTTGATGTGTTGTATCATGGTGTAGAGGGAGTCCTCGGTGCTCCTCTGTGGCATAAAACCAAACTGGCGAGTACTGAGCCGCGGGATCAGGTGCCACTTCAGCCTTGCTACTAGCATCTTCTCTAAGATTTTGCCTAAGACTGGCAGGAGGCCAATCGGCCTGTAGGACTTAGGGGTGGTGTAGGATTCCTTGCCGGGCTTGCGGAGGACTACCACCGTTGCCACTTTCCAGGCCCCAGGGAAATGTCCGTGCTCCAGGCACTTATTGGCCAGTGCAAGGAACGTCCCTGGGTCCCGGGAAATAGCCTGGGCACAGATGTCGGCTGTGAGACCGTCTGCCCCGGGTGCCTTCTTGGGGTTAAAACTTTCCACCGCGGTTTTCAGCTCCAGAGGCGCAAACGGTGGGTCATGGTGTTCATCATGCGCCCACTCGTTTGCACGACTGGCCGCTTCACGTGTCCGACGGTGGTCAGCGTTTTCCCCCTCCTCTAGGTCTTCGGGGTAGAAGGTCTCGGCCAGCAGCAGTGCCGACTCCTGTGCACTCAGCGGCACTCCGTCCTTCACCAACGGCAAGTCCTCCTGTCTCTTGGCGGTCCGTCCTATGACCCGATAAATGCCCTCCCACATCCCTTCTCTGTCCTGCTTCCCGCAGAACCCCTTCCAGCCCTCGGTCTGCGCACTTTTGGCCAGGGACTCATACTTATTCTTTGCTTGCAGGTACTCATCGACAACTTTCTGCCTCCGGACTGGTGCAGCGCACCGAATGCGGCGTCTCCGAGTATTGACCTCCGACATCAACTCAGCGAGCTCTTTGGACCACCACGGTATAGTAAGTTGGGTATTGTTTTTAATTTTGACCAATGTTTGTTCACAAGAATCTGTAATTTTGAGTATGTATGTGTTAACGGTTTTTTCTAAATCTTCTTTATTATTAATTTTGCTTATTTCTGTTAAATTTAAATTGGTTCCAGCTTTTAATTGGGCCAATTTCTCATGAAATTGGCTCCAATTCGCTTTCTTCGTATTGTAGATTCTTGTGGTCCTGTTAATATTTGTTCCTTTAGACTTTTGTAAATTAATTTTGAAACATATACCGTTGTGGTCCGAGCTCGTGAGGCCTTCCTCTACCCGCCAGTCCTCCACCAAGTCCAGCAGGTCCGTTGAGCAGGCTGTTACGTCAACGAAGCTGCTGTACAAGGTGTTACCTCTGACGGTGTCGAAGGTCGGTGTGTTGCCGACGTTGAGTACCTGCAGGCACATTTCTTCCAGGGTTCCCGACATGTCCTCCCCTTTGGTGTCGGTCACCAGGCTACCCCACCAGGTGCTCTTGGCGTTGGCGTCGCCGCCAATTATCATCCTCGTGGGGCCTATTTCCTCGCGAATCTGCAAGAGTTGCTCCAGGTATGGCTGTATGGGCTGGTCTGGTTCAAAGTAGAAGGAGACTACTGCGATTTCCCAGGCGCTGGTACGGATCCTCACCACCACGATGTTGTTGGTGGTGAGTTTCGGACACTGTGTCACGTCTAGGTCGTGATCGAAGACGACTATTGCCGCCTTCACAGTTCCACCTCCTTGTTCAGCGCACTGGTACACTCTCGCTCCCCGGTAGTCTCGCATCCTCTTAACCCCACCCACATACGGCTCCTGGAGCAGTGCGAACGCAACCCTCCGCTCACTAGCCACAATCATGAGCTCTTGGGTTGCTAAATTCTTCCTCTGCAGATTCGCTTGGATTGCCTGGTAACTGTTACGGGCACTCGTGTTTGTTCGGGAAACCCTGGATGATCCCCTGCTTGCTGCTGCCGCCGGCGGGCCCTTAGCAGTACGCCACCGACAGCCGCGCCAATGCGTCCCACTTCACACGCACCGGGCACTCGCTGTCGAAGGCGTTGTGCTCGGTCTTCCCCTGTTTAGCGGCCACGCAGTTCGTACACTTCGGCGGTTCCGCAGCCAGCCGTGAGGGGCAGTCGACCCGCAAGTGGGGGTCCCCACAGTGTGTGCAGAGGTCAGCGGGTTCCGTGCACAGTTTGCGGCCATGGCCAAAGCGCAAGCAGCGGGTGCACTGGATCAGTGGCGACTGGTCCAGCGCACGCACCCGCTGCAAGTCGATGTGCACTCGACCCGCATTAGTCAGCCTCTGCCACACAGAGGGAGACACCTGCAAGATGATGTGAGACATGTGGGGATTCCTCGTTCTACGACGGTACTTCACCGCCATCCTCACATCATCCGCAGGCAAGTCCCCAATCAGGTGGGTGTTCTGCCGCTTAAGCGCCTCGGTGACCTCCACATCAGTGTGACAGGAGAGGACGTCCTTCAAGATTATGAGTGGATCCTTGTTCTTGACCTCTTCCACCACGAGGTTTCCGGCCTTCTTAATCCTCTCCGTCACACGAGTCAGCTCCTCCCTGGTCCCGAAGCCGACCACCACCTTCTGGTCTCTCGCTTTCCGCAGCCTCTCCACCCTGGTGCCCTCGTTCCTGGCATCTACTGCCGTCCTTAGCTTCTCAATCACCTCTTCCCCGGTGTCCTTGTCATCGACCGATGACACGACCACCGAGTGAAGGGGCTTTTGGAAGTGCTGCTTCGGGACGGCGGCCATCTCGGCGTAAGAGGGTCCCTGGCCTGCGACAAAGTGAGGAGCCTGCTGTAGCTGCTCCGACAGAGCCCGTGTGTGCAGCTGGCATTCCTCCAGCGCCTTTTTGTGCTGCTGGAGGTTCTCCGTTAGTTGCCTCATGAGCTCCGTCGTTGCGCCCGAGGCCAGCGTCAGGTCCCTGGGGGCCTTGTCCGGTTCGGCTGGCTCTCCGGATGTTTTCCCCTTCTCTTTTTCGCCCTCCTTGACGAGCTGGTAGAGCCGGTCGACCGCCTTTAAGAGCGCGTCCTTTATCTCTTTCTTGAGGTTCCGGGAGCTGTCCAGCTGAATTTTAGCGCTAGAGAGACACGCCTTTGCCTCCGTGGTTCTATTGAGGTACTTCACGGGTGGCACTTCTCGAGGCGAGCTTTCCAGCGCCCTCTCGGTCTGCTTTGCCGGCTGCGTGGCTGTAGTTTTAGATTTGAGCTTGGGGGGAGTGGGCACGAGTGTTTTCTTTGGAGGAGTGGGGGCGGGTATAGTTTTTGTTGGTGTTGGGGTTTTGCGGGGTTGCCCCGATTTGTGTTTATCCGCCTCCCACTCACCAATGCTGCGCCGCACTGAAGGGCCTGCCTGCACTGGGAATGCCCCCTCCACGTCCAAACTCTCCTTATCAGCCTTCGCCTTAATCACCGGAGACCTGATGCCGAGCATTGTTGAGAAAACTAAAATGTCGGGGGACGACACGTACAAAACTGAATCCCTGTAAAGGGGGGATCCAGTCAGTAAAAGATAGTAAATATAATAAATGAATATAATAAATAAAATAAAATAAGTCCCAAGCTGGAACTTAGTCGAAATGTAAAAGTTGCAGTAAATAGGCTGTCGAAATTTTTCCTGTAAGTATGATTACTGCAACAACAATTTTAACAAACCTTACAGGAGCTAGAAGACCGAAAAACGAATATTTATTTTTGCCGAAAATTCAGAGTCTACCCTCTTCTATAGACCACAGGGTGGGTGGGTGGGCAAATTTTTATTTGAGCTAGACGCACGGGGGTGGTGTCCAGAGACGCGTCTCCGCGCGAGCTAGCGATCTGTGAAATAAAACAATTTAGGTGCCAAATAAAAATCTAGACTTTTGGTCAAAAAACCAGTTTTTGAGTCAAAAAATTTAAGTTTTCAACCCCTAACCCAGAGACCGGCCCACGGAACGCGGACCAGATTTCAGGGAAGAAGGGTGAGTACTATTGAAGCTATAACCTAATGTTATTTTTGATGGAAAATTGGGAAAAACAATTAAATTTTGGGAAATTTTGAAAAGGGGGTAGGGAGAAAATTCGGGCGCGTGCAATATGGTCAGAACGTAGGCGGAGGCCTAGTTAGGTCTAAAAATGCTGAAAACAGCGTCAAAATCGCACGTCTGGAAGAGAAATTATCGACGTTTCTTTTCAAATGTTACTCCCTTACCTGTATTTCGTACATACAAGTACTTGCAGAGAACAATAGAAATCTTTAA